>CM060927.1:16000000-26000000 GCA_030737875.1 Allium sativum | reverse complement strand
GAAACCAAATTTTGTTTTGGAAATTTAAATCTTATTATATGTATTTGAATATTTATTTTATATTGAATTCGGACAATCGAGTATATGAAGATTTTGAATATGCGTTTGATCCACGTGTATACGAATCCTCAAATACATTGGATAGATATAGAATCACATTCTAGTCACCCGGAGATGTTCTGATGATGGTCGAAACATCATCAACATTTATGTTCGAGTTTCGAAAGTGGGATATCTATATATTTCCAATTGGCTGGTGTGAGAACCAAAACTAGATAGGGTTATTGTTGTAAATTGTCATCAAAAACATGATTTTGTGTGTATATATATATTGAAGTTATGAATTTGAAAATTAATCTACTAATTGATTGCTAATTGTATTGTATGATTATTAATTATATATATATATATATATTCGATTGATTAAACCAATAAAAGAATGAATGACAAGTAAAGCCAAATTGAATCAAAATATTGAACTGATTTGAAAATTGATTAGAAATGCATATATGTTCATGTATATATAATGAATAGGTCATAGCAGGGAAGCTAAGAAGAGGAATAAAATTGTATGCCCGACGAATAGGTACATATTTACTGTATTGTTTGGGTTTGATGATTTTTTGAGCCGATTGCCTTTCTCCTTTTCTTTGGATTGATGAGGGGCCTGCATAGCAAGTTGCAGTTTTAAATATCAACCCGTACAAAGGTGGTTATGGCGAAATTATTCAAAAATTTAGGGTGCTAGCCAAATTTTTGAGAAATTATAAAATTCTTAGAAACTGAAAAGTTGAAGAATTAAAGCCAGAATGAAAGTTGAGTTGGTTGGTTAAACAACTTTCAGCTCCATTCCTTTTCGAGGACGAAAAGATTTTAAGTGGGGGAGATTATAACAAACCGGATTTTCAGAACAAAGTTAAAAAATTTATTTTAGCTATTTTAATGAATTTTGAATATTCAAAATGATTTATTTTAAATAATAATGACTAAAAAATTATTTAAATCAAAGTCAAAACGAATAAATTTATTTTAACATATAACAAGCCTGAAATGGCGCGGCAGTTTGAAAATTTGTTTTTTAATTTCAAATGAATGTACAGTATTCAAAATAAATCGGATTTCAGTAAAACCAGAAATATATGAATTTGTTTAACAATATCTTTCAAACGAATGTGAAAAATACAGATTTCATAACAGGAATTAAAGTTATGCCCAGTTTAAAATTTAAAATAGTCGCTACGGAATTTGTCCTCTGTTTTCGATGAAACCAATTTTGTTAGATCCAGAATGTCAAATTATTGCTAGATTCCAATTTTCATAATTTTTGGAATTAATATGTGAGCATAGCAAAAGAAAATGTGTTTGGTAATTTAAATTTGAATTGGATCGAGCAGAAAATGACCATTTTTCAAACGGACTCCACATTCGACGAAATTATATTAGTTAGGACCGTATGGTCAAAACATAGCCAAATTTATTTTTCGAGGATTTTTGGAGTCAGTATGTGGCTCCGGTAAATTAAAATGTACGTTTGAATTCAATATATATTGATTCATATTTTAGTTTTGATAAAAACTAATCAAAACAGTAGAACTGGCTTATGAAACATATCCCATTGTGTTCGGAAAAGGGGTATTTAGCTAGGGATGACATTCGTTGGGCTTATTTTGGAGCTTATATGCGAAAATTTGTTTTAAGAAAGAATTAAAATTTAATATAATAAATTATTATTTAATAATTGGTATAAATTGAAACCCGGAAACCCTAGTGCCATTATCGTTTGAGCCACCATCATTTGTTTAATGGTTGAGATTTTTGAGACTTAAGTCCTTAATTTCTTCAAATCCATCAACAATGATCAGAAATTTCTAACCAGTAAATTGAAGAACACGACGTGCCCTTCAATCCATACGGATTTGATATGTCTTAGCATTTGGGATTAGGGAATTTCGGGGACTAAACTGCCACCGCTCGAACCGGAATTTTGGGGTTAAGGAGCCGCCGAGCACGGCGAGGTCAGGGGCAGTGGGAGGAGTCGTGACGGTGGTCACTGTGAGGTGTTCAGATTGGAGGCTAGTTGACTGTAGGTGGTGTGAGGTGCAAACTTAGAATCGTGTTTTGGGTTCCTTGATTTTGCAGACGGAAACAGGAAGAAGGGATTAACTTTAAACAGTGGTAGTTTTTTAAATTTACAATGGAATTGTTTTTAAAAAAAATATACATAGTAATTAAAATAAAATTAGCATCACTTTTAAAATAAAAATTGGCATTATTTTAAATTATATAATAGCATGGTTTCAAAAATGTGTTATTTTTAAATGAAATAGCTTTAGAATAAAAATGTAATTTTTATTTATGTGTCATCATTATAAAAATATGATATATATATAGTTTAGAATATAAATATGTTTTTTAAAAATATATAAAGCATTGTTTATAAATTTATATGCAGCATTGTTTTAAAAATATAAAATATCATTGTTTATTTTTAGAAATTTATATAATAACATAGTTTTAAAATATAAAATTATGACTTATATATATACCATAGTATAAAAAAATATATGATTTTTATATATAAGAACATCAAATTGAAAATACGACTTTTATGTAGATGACTTTGTTTTAAAAAATGTAATTCTTATATGAAACACTTTGTTTTAAAAATGTGACTTTTATGTAAATAGTTTTAAATAAAAATATGATTTCTACCATATATAGAGCGATATTTAATAAAAATGAAATTTTTATATAAATTATTGATTTATTTTCAGTTTTTAAATACAAATTTAGCATTGTAAAAATCTGATTTTTTTTATAGATTAGCAGTTAAAAGTGTGATTTTCAATATACATGACAATGGA
Organism: Allium sativum; assembly: GCA_030737875.1. Classification (NCBI taxonomy): domain Eukaryota; kingdom Viridiplantae; phylum Streptophyta; class Magnoliopsida; order Asparagales; family Amaryllidaceae; genus Allium; species Allium sativum. The sequence goes on along the minus strand of CM060927.1, from coordinate 25,997,136 downwards.
TAAAAATGTAAATTTTTATATAAATGACTTTGTGATAAAAATGTAAATTTTATATAAACCTCATTATTAAAAATGTGATTTTTTTGTAAATGAAATTGCTTAAATAAAAATGTGTCTTTTATTAATGAAATAGCTTTAAATCAAAATGTGATTTTTATTACACAAATAACATTGGAATAAAATATGATTTGTAATAAAAATTAGCAGTGTTTTTAAGTAGAAATAGCATTGGTTTTTATTATATAAAATAGCATAGATTTTCAAAATAAAAAGAGCATTGTTTAGAAATGTAATTTTCAAATAAAATATCATTGCGATTGAAATGTGATTTTTACATAGAAAAATCATTGTTTTTAAATAAATGAAAAACATATAATAAAAATGGAATTTTCATTGTTTTTAAGAAATGAATTTTTATATGAAAAGCATTGTTTTTAAAATGTGATTTTATTTAATATGTATAACCTTGATTAAAAATGTTATTTTTAAATTGTAAATATCGTATTAAAAATGTCATTTTTAATATAAACTGCGTGAAACAGATTACGTTGGAATCACGATGAAGAATACAATGCGCTAGAGCAAATCCAAACTATTCAGAAATTCAGAAATAAAACTGGTGAAGTGGAAACCAAAGGTGGGAACTCCTTCTCACTCTGTTTATTTTACAGTTAAATATATATTAGGATGCAGGCGGTTCTTAGTAGCACCCAACACCTTTGATTAAAACCATAATTGTTTGTTTAGGCTATATTATGATGTAATTGTGGTGTGAAATGGAAAATAAAATATTCATATGTTAAATAAAACATTTTATCGTTAAAAATATAATTTTTAACGTAAATATATGTGAACGCATAAAATTCTCCTGAAGAAAATAAATATTCATTTACAAATCGGACGATTTGTTTATGTACACCCATTTGACTGATATTGATTGGGATGATAAATTTTACACATCGCCCAACTACACAAATAATAATCAGTATTTGTTGTTTGAAAACCCCACACAGGTATTGGGATGATATTGGATATACACTAATCCCAATATTTAGTTGTATGTCAACTGATGGGTTGATAGGCTGTGATGAGCGTTAATTATTTGTTTTAAATGCTTACGCAATTGTGTAGTGCACTCTGGATGATGGTTGATTGTTTATTATGGTTATCATATACATGTATTGTATGGAATCCATATAAACAACAATATATGGCAATTATTTGGGTCTTATTCCAATTTGGAAAATAAAGAATGTTTTAAAATAAAGAATATTTTAAAATATAAAGAATATTTTAAAATAACGAATATTTTAAAATAATATTCAGTGAAGAGTAAATTTATGATTTTGATGACCAGTTTTAGATGGAAACAAAAATATAAAAATACGAAGCCAAGTACCAAATGCCATTGTAACCCGAACGGGTTTATCGATCGATTTTATTCACTTTATAATGAATATTGAAAAGAAGTGATTTCAAAATCTAATATTTTGAAAATATTATCATTTTAATATGATAAAGATATAGAATTTTCAATTTTGATTTAAAATTAGAAATGGAGTTGAAATCATTATAAAATGAATTTATAAATGATTTATAAAATACATTAAATCGATGAAATATATATAATATTATATATATATAATGGCCTGAATAGAACGCACCGCGCCGCGACTGTTCGAGAATTTCGACAACTTCAAATTAATGTAACAGGAGATTCGACCGTCGGATTCTCCTAAAACCGAAACCCTTGGTTTCATATCGAAAAGAGCTTTCCAATAAATGTAAGATATTTGAAATCTAACGGTTAGATTTTTGAGATATATCCAAATCAATTTCAAAAAATGCCGCTATGGATGCAGTTCAGTGGCCGTTATTGGAAACCAACTGTACGGGCGATAATAAAATTATTAAAAATATGGAAAAATTATGTAAAATCGTAATAAATGATTTGGAAAGATTTTTGATGAAAAACTCCAATTTTGTAAGGATAAAAATATACTTTTATCGAAATGAACTAGTTATTAAATAGAATAATAATTCAATTATTTTTAGAAGTAAATAAATTGCATTTGAGAATGGTTTTAAAATAACCGGCATTTTCGATTATATATATATAGATTGGAATGGATTTGAATGGAAATTATCTTCAGAATATTTTGATATTGGATTCCATTATTATACGAATATTGTGAGGAATTTGCAAGATATATATATACACACATATATATATCGTTATTCCCAATACAATATTTGTTGGTTTCAGAATTTGATATTGAATATAAGCCGATATAATTTTTATTCAGAACCTTATATTTAATGTCAAATTGGATTTTGGGTTTGTCGTGAATGGTGTCTTTAATAACACTGTTCTTAAACCTAATTAAGAAATAAATAAATCTTTTAAATAAGATTTAGAGAAGTATACCAATTAATTAATATTTAATTAGTATTGAATTGAAATTGAATTTTTGGGTTTATCATTAACAATGTTTTAAATAACATTTGTTCTTTAACCCAATTAACAGTGAAGATATGATTTGGAATTTATAAATCTTTTTATTTAGATTTAATGGAAATTTTCCAAAGTAAAGTTTTTCCAATTTAAAATATTAAATTGGACTTGACTGGAATTCGATTTGGTAATAATCAAGATGAGCTTCTGTGAATGAAGACCGTTACTATATATGGAATTTAAAAGGCTTTGCTGCTATTCGATTTATATTATTAGTCTGTCACAGGAATTTTATCGATTATACACTATTATGATTTCCGTGTAGATTCCATTTTGATGGAAGATGATTTTGGGTATATCGTTAACTGTGTTTTTAAATGACATTGGTTCTTTAACCCAATTAAAGATAAGATTAATTTCTTAAATTTGAATAATCATTAATTAATGAATTTTCATATTAAAACCAAATTGGAGTTTAAATAATTTTCAATTAGATTGAAATGGGAATGAGATAATTACATTTATTAAATTCTTGGAAGGATCGAGAATGGAGTACCACTAGTTTTACTCAAGGCGATAGTTAAATCTTTAATTAGATTTGAACGTAAATGGGTAATTAATTTTACCTAGGACACAGTGGGTGTTAGATATGGAGTGCTATTAGTTTTGCTCCATGGGATGAATAGGTTGGGATGGGAAAATAATAAATGATTATTGCGGCAAGTTTCGATAACCTCGACTAGTTAATAAAATCTTTTGTAATGATATCCAAGGAAGATTAAAGAATAAATTTAAAAGAATTTATCTTTGATAAAATTAATGGGATCCTTTCCCTAAAAATGTAATTATTTGAATAAAAGAATATTCTAAAATGGAATGTGGCATAGGATGTGTTTTTATGGCAACTGATTATAAATTACGCGAGTTATTCAGAAATACCGGGTTTAACCCGTTCTAAATAATTAATACGATGACCAACAGTCGAAGAGATTGAAGACGGTGCAAAACCGACGATCTTCACATCGAATGGATGAGTTGCTACTGATGCCCATGACTAGAGTAGCGACCTTGAAGGGGCTATAGTGGTGGCCATCCGAACGTACTTGTTGATTGTTCGGATGTGCGAGGGCCTCTCACTCGTATCAGACATACGGAATGAGGAATAAGGTGCCTCCGGTTTCGTTCACATCCAAAACGGACTTGTAAATGGATGGTATGTTTGACGTTGTATACCTTTATGCTGTATTCGTTGATGTCTGCTAAATATATATTTGGTTGCTGGCGGAGAATTTATTCTCTTACTTAACACCCTTCTCTGAGATGTATGAGCTCAGAGGTTATATATTGGCAGAAATCAATGGTATGGTATGGAATGACAATGTGGCATGTTGAGATGCATGGACCAAGGCTTTTACTGAAAAGCAGAGCCTTGTGGATGATGATCAAAACATAGCCTTAATTAGCATAGCTTTGTGTAGCATTACTTCACGAGCCTCACACCCCGTGTGATGGTGAACTGATGGTCAGGTCAGTATGCTCTTGATACGAGGATGGATTCGGTTGAACGAGATGAGCTAAGTGTGGTCGCTCAACGCTTAGAGGGATAGGGCACACCCCTCGATTCCCAAATGGATAGAGTAAGTGGCGTTTTCTCATGCACGGAACGTAAGTCGCGGAGATACTTGATATCTTAGATATAGTGTGGATGTGCATTACGGCGTTTTCTCATGCCTGGGACGTAAGTCGTGGAGAATTGCACTACGCGGTAGATCTTTTGTAGGAGCCATCATGATGGAAAGCCAACTTTCCAATACGAGGTTTACAGTTTTAATTGTAAACCTATATATGGCGACATAGTGGGATGGGGCGCTCATGCCATCTAGGATTGATACATTTAAATTCGAAATTAATTTATACACTATACACTTATAGTAATAATAAAAGAGAAATTTCACGTGCCAAGCATATTTGGCAATTATAAGGTAAAATTCTATCCTCCGGCTTACGTTGCATTGTGTGATGGGACCTGAGTCTTATAATAGCTTCATTTTTCTTTAATTAGCATTGCGTAGTTTATTTATGCACTGGTATTCTTGGCGGTAAACTCGTTCCATGTTATACGGTGTGGTCTCTTGATTTATCTAACTTTAAAATCAAATTAACAACTGTTTTAGTTCTCACACCAGTCGCATGACTGACCTGGAGTTTATTGTTCCTTCCTAAACTCTGGGTGCCCTTATTTTCCACATGGCTAGTCAGTAGTTTTGGTGTTGCAGATTTCTATTTAACAGGATCCTGGATTACAGCTGGAGCTATATTTGGAAAGCTTTGTATCCATATATCTCTTTCAGTTGTGTCAGTTGTTATTTTCCGCTATGCATTATTGTCCTCTGCTAAGTAATTATTAAAATCTCTGATATTGTATTTCTAATGCGTGATAGTTATTCATACTCTGGAATATTCTTGTACTCTAATGTAATTGTTGTAATAGCAATGAAATGTTCTGTCATTTGTATTCTGATTTGTCGTGTTCTCAACTCAATGCGGGCTTTTCCAAAAGGGGAAGTTTAGGTTGTTTCATTTTGGTACCAGAGCTTTGGTTTACAGAGCTCGAGAACAAGACACATTAGAACCGAACAAAAGAATTCATCAGAGATTGGATTAGTAATATCCAATGAGAGTGACTCGTTAGAGATAGTATCTGCAGTATCTTAGAACGAGTGTGAAGAGTGTTATTTTTTAAAATAAAATGAAACCAAATTTTGTTTTGGAAATTTAAATCTTATTATACGTATTTGAATATTTATTTTAAATTGAATTCAGACAATCGAGAGTATGAAGATTTTGAATATACGTTTGATCCACGTGTATATGTAGCCTCAAATATATTGGATAGATATAGAATCACATTCTAGTCACTAAGAGATGTTCTGATGATGGTTCGAAACATCATCAGCATTTATGTTTGAGTTTTGAAAGTGGGATATCTATATATTTCCAATTGGCTGGTGTGAGAACCAAAACTAGATAGGGTTATTGTTGTGAATTGTCATCAAAAACATGATTTTGTGTATACATATATATTGAAGTTATGAATTTGAAAATTAATCAATTAATTAATTGCTTGTTGCATTGTATGATTATTAATTTGATATATATATATATATATATATTCGACTGATTAAACCAATAAAAGAATGAATGACAATTAAAGCCAAATTGAATCAAAATATTGAACTGATTTGAAAATTGATTAGAAATGCATATATTTACATGTATATATGATGAACAGGTCATAGCAGAGAACCTAAGAAGAGGAATAAAATTGTATACTCGACAAATAAGTACATATTTACTGTTTTGTTTGGTTGTAATGATTTTATGAGCCGATTGGCTAGCCGCTTGGCTTTCTCCTTTTCTTTTGGATTGATGAGGGCCCTGCGTAGCAAGTTGCGGTTGTAAATATCAAACCGTACAAAGGATGTTATGGCGAAATATTTCAAAAACTTAGGTTGTTAGCCAAATTTTTGAAAAATTATAAAATTCTTAGAAACTAAAAGGTTGAAGAATTAAAGCCATAATGAAAGTTGAGTTGGTTGGTTAAACAACTTTCAGCTCCATTCCTTTTCGAGGATGAAAAGATTTTAATTAGGGGAGATTGTAACAATCAGAATATTCAGAACAAATTTAAAATTTTTATTTTAGCTATTTCAATGAATATTGAATAATTTAAAATGATTTATTTTAAATAATAACGACTAAAAATTTATTTAAATCGAAGTTAGAACGAATAAATTTATTTTAATTATATAACGAGCCTGAAATGGCGCGATAGTTTAAAATTTTGATTTTTAATTTCAAATGAATGTATGGGATTCAAAACAAATCGGATTTTAGAAAAACCAGAAATATTTGAATTTGTTTAATAATATCTTTCAAACAGATGTGAAAAATCCCGATTTCATAACGGGAATTAAAAGTTATGCCCAGTTTAAAATTTAAAATAGTCGCTATGGAGTTTATATGTATATTTTAAAATAGCCATTTTGCAAGCGACCTCCGTTTTCTACAAAACTACTTTTGGTGGATCTGGAATGTCAAATTATTGTTAGATTCCAATTTTCATAATTTTTGGAATTAATATGTGAGCGTGGCAAAAGAAAATGTTTTTGGTAATTTAAATTTGAATTAGATCAACCAGAAAATGACAATTTTTCAAACAGTCTCCAAATTCGATGAAATAAGATTAGTTAGGACCGTATCATCAAAACATAGCCAGATTTATTTTTCGAGGATTTTTGGAGTCCGTATGTGGCCCCGGTAAATTAAAATATACGTTTGAATTCAATATATATTGATTTATATTTTAATTTTGATAAAAACTAATCAAAACTATAGAACTGGCTTACGAAACATATCCCATTGTGTCTGGAATGGTGGTATTTAGCTAGGGGCGACATTCGTTGGGTTTAGTTTGGAGTTTGTATGCAAAAATTTGTTTTAAGAAAGAATTAAAATTTAATATAATAAAATATTATTTAATAATTGGTATAAATTGAAAGCCGGAAACCCAACTTCCATTATCGTTTGCGTCGCCATCTTTTGTTTAATGGCTGAGATTTTCGAGACTTAGGTCCTTAATTTCTTAAAATCCATCAACAATTATCAGAAATTTCTAACCAGTAAGTTGAAGAACAAGACGTGCTCTTCAAATCCATATGGATTTGATATGTCATAGCGTTGGGGATTAGGGGATTTCGGGGACTAAACTATTGCCGCCCGAACCGGAATTCTGGTTTGTGGAGCCGCCGAGCACGGCGAGGTCAGGGGCGGTGGTAGGAGTCGTGACGGTGGTCATTGTAAGGTGTTCAAATCGGAGGCTAGTTGACTGTAGGTGGTGTGAGGTGCAAACCTAGAATTGTGTTTTGGGTTCCTCGATTTAGCAGAAGAACAACGGAAATGGGAGGAAGGGATTAACTTTAAATAGTGAAAAGTAGTTTTTTAAATTTACAATGGAATTGTTTTAAAAATATATATATATACATAATAATTTAAATAAAATTAGCATTATTCTTAAAAAAAAAATTGGCATTGTTTTAAATTATATAATAGCATGGTTTCAAAAATGTGTTATTTTTAAAAGAAATAGCTTTAGAATAAAAATAAGATTTTTATCTATGTATCATCATTATAAAAATATGATTTATATATATATATATATTTAGTTTAGAATAAAAATATGACTTTTAAAAATATATAAAGCATTGTTTTTAAATTTATATGCAACATTGTTTTAAAAATATAAAATAACAATGTTTATTTTTAGAAATTTATATAATTAACATAGTTTTAAAATATAAAAATACGACTTATATATATATACCATAGTATAAAAAAATATGATTTTTATATATAAGAACATCGAATTAAAAATACAATTTTTATATAGATGACTTTGTTTTAAAAAAATGTAATTCTTATATGAAACACTTTGTTTTAAAAATGTGACATATATATAAATAGCTTTAAATAAAAATATGATTTCCACCATATATAAAACGGTATTAAAAACATGAAATGTTTATATAAATTATTCATTTATGTTCAGTTTTTAAAAATAAATTTAGCATTGTAAAAATCTGATTTTTTCTTATAGATTAGCAGTTAAAAATATGATTTTTAATATCCACAACATTGGATAAAAATTTAAATTTATATATAAATAACTTTGTGATAAAAATGTATTTTTTATATATACATCATTATTAAAAATGTGATTTGTTGTAAATGATATTGCTTAAATAAAAATGTGCTTTTTATTAATGAAATAGCTTTAAATAAAAATGTGATTTTTAATTCACAAATAACATTGGAATAAAATATGATTTGTAACCAAAATTAGCAGTGTTTTTAAATAGAAATAGCATTGGTTTTTATTATATAAAACAACATAGATTTTCAAAATAGAAAGAGCATTGTGTAGAAATGTAATTTTTAAATAAAATACCTTTGTAATTGAAATGTGATTTTTACATAGAAAAATAAATGTTTTTAAATAAATGAAAAACATATAATAAAAATGGAATTTTTCATTGTTCTTAGAAATGAATTTTTACATGAAAAGCATTGTTTTTAAAATGTGATTTTATTTAATATATATAGCGTTGATCAAAAATGTAAACATCGTATTGAAAATGTCATTTTTAATATAAACTGCATGAAACAGATTACGTTAGAATCATGGTGAAGAATACAACGCGCTGGAGCAAATCCGAACTATTCAGATATAAAACTGGTGGAGTGGAAACTAAAGGTTAGAACTCCTTCTCACTCTATTTATTTTACAGTTGAATATATATTAGGATGCAGGCAGTGCTAAGCACTCGACACCTTTGATTAAAACCATGATTCTTTGTTTGGACTGTATTGTGATGTAATTGTGGTGTGAAATGGAAAATAAAATATTCATATGTTGAATAAAATATTTTATCATTAAAAATATAATTTTTAATGTATATATATGTGAACGCATAAAATTCTCCTGAAATGAAAATAAATATTCATTTACAAATCAGACGATTTGTTTATGTACTCCCATTTGACTGATATTGTTTGGGATGATAAATTTTACACATCGCCCAACTGCACAAATAATAATCAGTATTTGTTGTTTCAAAACCCCACACGGGTATTGGGATGATATTAGACATACACTAATCTCAGTATTTAGCTGTATGTCAACCGATGGGCTGACAGGCTGTGATGAGCGTTAATTATTTATTTTAAATGCTTATGCAGTTGTGTAGAGCACTCTGGATGATGGTTGATTGTTTATCATGGTTATTATATACATGTGTTGTATGGAATCCTTACAAATAACATTATATGGTAATTGTTTGGGTATCATTCCAATTTGGAAAGTAAAGAATGTTTTAAAATAAAGAATATTTTTGTAACAACCCGTATTTCGATAACATGATTAAGACGAGAATCAAGGCAGAATTTAATTTTAAATTCTGAATCAAGTGAAACGGGCTATGCCATTGCGTTCGTCCTGGAAAACTACGCGAAACAGAGTCCGAGTTTTCGAGAATCGGAGTCCGTATGACCAAGTTAGGGTCTGACGAAGTTTTCAGAAAATTCAAGTTCAAAAACGAGTTCAAATTTCAAAAATTAGGGGTTGAAGGCAAGGCGGGAAGAATTCCCGCCAGGTACCCCAAGTCGACAGCCCTATCGACTTGGGAGTCGACCTGCTTGACCCAAGTCGACAGCCTTGTCGACTTGGGGGTCGACACAGCGTGGCCGGGCAGTTTTGCCTGGTGCACCATTTTGAGTCCTTGGTCATGTTTTTGGGCCTGGTTCGAATCTGATGGCTCAGGTTGATCCTAGGGTTAATCCTAAGGTCCTAATCACTCCTAATCTCTATAAATAAGCCCCTAACCTACCCCTAAACCCTCATTATTCACTTATGTAACTAAACTATGGCAAAATTGCTACTCTCATGGCCTCCACTCAACTATCCTAGCCTTCGCTTCATTTCTATGAGAGGTTTCATGATCATGAGAGTATTAGAGAGTCCCTATGTTAGTATGAGAGCTTCTCAAGTTGATTTCAAGGCTAAAGCTTTGATCTTTGTTCATAAAGATGGGGTTTTTATTGATTTGGAGTGTTCATCTTTGGGTTTTTGGGTGATGGCATGCATAGGCTTCATCACAAGCTTTAGTTTAATCGATTTAGGCCTTCATAGCAATGTAAGCCCTTTCCCTACTCTTAGATATTAACTATGAAGTTAAATGTTCATGTTGCAAGTTTGGGTTTGATCATTGAGTATGATATATGCTATCATGTCATGCAAGTTTATGAAGTCATTATCTTGATCTTGTGAGCTAAAAGCTACAACCTTTATGTTGAAATGTTGCATTATGCAACATGAGAACCTTCATACCCTTTATGTCAACTTGCATATGGAGTCATAACCCTTATATGATGATATATGCAAGTTACTAGTCATCATTCTATGTCTCTTGTCCCCATGATTCGTTTATGTGCCAAGTTTGGGTTTATGCATGTTTTTGAGGCTTAATAATATAACATGCAAGCTAATGAACACATTTGTGCCTCATTTGCCACCATGATTAACTTGTGGCTTAATATCCATTTTTGTCATGCCTTTGTCAAGTCTCTTCTTTAAACCATTACGTTGTTGCGAACGTATATGCGAGTTTAAAAGCGTTGGGTTATGTTATGGGTAATTTCTAATGACATGAAAATACAACTTGAAAACATGTCTTGAAATATAACATGGAAGTTGACATGTAAGTATGCTTGAAAACATAAGCTTGGGAATTTACCTATTAAGTTAGGTCTACCCATTGGGAATTTACCTATTAAGTTAGGTCTACCCAATTGCTTGAAAACTTGAATATGAACATGACACTAGACTAAACATGAAAGTGGCCAACTCGAGGTTGGGTTGAGTTTGCAACATAAAGCTACCCGGAACCGACCGGCCTAACTAGTAGTTGCAAACAATAGGACCCAATGTGAGAAGTTGGTCATGTTGTGCTTGAACCCGAGGTTAGACCAAGTTGTGGTGTAAAGCTACCCGGAACCGACCGGCTTAACTAGTAACCACAACAAAGTCTAATGTGAGAGGTTGGGGTGCATTAAGTAATTAATGCCACATGATAGGGTTAAGTTAATTTGATTAATGACTCTTAACCAAATATGACATGGACAAATGGGTTAAGTAAATTGATTAGGCTAATGATACTTAACAAAACATGACAAGGTTGGGTAGGTTAAGTAACTTGATTTGCCTAATGACACTTAACCATTTTTTTTATGACTAGTGGACGGGGTTAAGTTAACCAACACTTAATCAATCCAACACGATAATTTGGTAAGGTTAAGTAAGTTTTCTTGATGACACTTAACCGAAAGATACAGTTAATGGATGGGGTTAAGATTAGACTCAACTAGTCTAAACATGATAATCGGATGGGGTTAAGTTAGCCTAGACTTAGTTAATCCCACTTGGTAGTTTAATGGGGTTAAGTTAAACACTTAACTAATCTAACATGATGATTTGATGTGGTTAAGTGACCTATACTTAACCAATCTAACTCGTAAATTTATTGAGGTTAAGTTAACCCATACTTAACCAATATAACGTGAAAACATGATAAGGCTAAGTCATGAATCGCTTGAATACACTTGACCGATTTGACTAAGCAAATAGACGGGGTCAAGTTAATACATACTTAACCAACTTGACACATGGTATGTAGGGTTAAGTCTTGGACTTGGATACTTAGCCAGTTTTGACATGAATTGTAGACGGGTAAAGTCATGAACCTAAGTGACTTGATAGGGTCAAGCTAATATATACTTAACCAATCTGGAATGATAATTGGACGAGGTTAAGTCGCGAATTGCTTAATATACTTAACCAACTTGACACATGGTTTGTAGGGTTAAGTCTTGGACTTGGATACTTAGCCAATTTTGACATGATTTGTAGACGGGTTAAGTCATGAACTTAAGTGACTCTTAATCCATTATGGAAACCCTAGTTCTGAGAATTAGGTGGATAAACCGTAATTAACAAGGATAACGGGAATAAGGCTAAGTGGTAAACCTTAGTTGAAGAATAACTAAGTAATGATCCTTAGTCAAGGAAATCTAGACCAGTTCATAGATAGATGAGTAACCTGATACGGTAGGTCATCGTTTAAGTATACGCGTAGGAGCAAGTATCTGATTTAGATAAAGGCTCCAGCGAACTGGGTAACGAAGCAGCGGCTTCGGGGAACGTGAGGATATTCTTGGTATCCCTCTGTGAGCTGCTAGGTAATTATACTAGGCTCATGAGAGGTTAAGGTCTGCGTTAGAAGAACCAAGAGTATGCCTTGGTTGCTATACGAGCGACCTAAAGACGGGGATGGATAGGGTATAGTCGACGAGACATGGTCGTACCCTAGATAGCATTTTTCGTCAGGCTACCTACCATCTTTGGTCAAGCGTGTACGTACGGAAAGGCAGAGAACACCCAATAGACCATAATTGCTATCTAATTATGGTTGCGGTAAGGCTAGGATTGTGGGTTGGCCAGTAGTGTGTTCTCATACAGGATTTATCCTGTCTTGTCTTTCGCTAGTTGAGGGAGGGGTCGCGTGGGACCATAGCCACGTATAGAAAAACAGACCTTAGCATCTGCATCGGCAGATAAATCATAAGCTCCCGACCGAGTCCTGTATTTCCTGGTCTGCCATGTGACAGGACTCGGATGGCACGATGTGATACATGTGCATACAGTCATGGAAAAACGATTCACGATGAATGCGTGGGAAAAAGGGCGCGGTTGACGGTTAGCGTAAATCCTAGTGGCCCTGGGTGGTTGAACCAAAACCGAGATACGAAAACGTGCAATAGGTAAGCGTAATCCCTAGTAGCCCTAGGTAGCATAAGTCCTAGTTGTACAAACGATAATTCATGTTGGAAGACCCTAGCTAGGTTTAGGGTAACAGTCCAAACCGATCTTAAGGATCATGGAACTATGTTAAAGTAGCATAGAATCTCATGGGAAAGCCCGTATGGCCTACGGCAAGGGACTGAACATTTACATGGAATAAAACATACGAGTTGAGTAACTTATATATGCGATATATTAGGTTGACATGGACCACTACACGACTTTTTGAGTAAGGGTCATTCACGGATACCACGTGATACAGTTGGGATACTAGTACGGTAGGTGCAGAGCAGATGTACAGGATAGATACCATGGGACGTTATACATGATAGATATCTTGGGATATTATACTTGATAGAAACCTGACGATGTGATACCTTGTTTTATCTTGACATCGTAATTTATCATGACAACTTAGTTTACCTGAGTTCAGTAATTCATCCTGTTATTTTGATTTAGCTTATCTATCTTGTTATCATGCTTATGTTCATCTCAGTTTCTCATGTCAGTTAACTTTACTAGTTTTTATACTAATAGTAGATAGGGCTTACTCAGTCTTTTTGACTATCCCGTTTTGTTTCGCCTCTTTTCTTCCGTTTCCCCCCAGGTTACAGGGAGGAAATACTGTTGTTTAGTTCGGACTTCTTCTGCTTGAAGGTCATCATGGATGGCTTGGACTTTACTTGGCTATGGTTGCTTTACTGTTTTACTTGGGGAATAATTTTGGAGAAATGTCTTTATGTTTCTTTACTATTACAAGACAGGTTTTGATGTACTCTGATGTAAAAGGCTTTAGACCTTAATTATTAATGTTTATGAAAGTTCGATTTTACTTCCGCTATTTTATATGTTCTTTTTTGTGATATTTCTGTGCATGTTTACCAATAATGCCCCTCTAAAGCTAGTGCATTCCTTTGCGAGTGACCCTAGCGGAGGCGGGGTGTTACAATTTTAAAATATAAAGAATATTTTAAAATAACGAATATTTTAAAATAATATTCAGTGAAGAATAAATTTATGATTTTGATGTCCGATTTTAGATGGACATAAAAATATAAAAATATGAAGCCGAGTTAAGTACTAAACACCATTTTAACCCGAACGGGTTTATCGATCGATTTTATTCACTTTATAATGAATATCGAAAAGAAGTGATTTCAAAATCTAATATTTCCAAAATATTATCATTTTAATATGATAAAGATATAGAATTTTCAATTTTGATTTAAAAATGGAAATGGAGTTGAAATCGTTATAAAATGAATTTATAAACGATTTATAAAATACGTTTTTAACGGAAATTGATGAACTATATATAATATATATATTATATAGATAACGGCCTGAATAGAACGCGCCGCGACCGTTCGCGAATTTCGACCATTAACTTCATATTGTTGTAACAGGAGATCTGACCGTCGGATTCTCCTAAAACTGGAACCTTAGGTTCATATCGAAAAGAGCTTTCCAATGAATGTAAGAGATTTGAAATCTAATGCTTAGATTTGGAGATATGTCCAAATCAATTTTAGAAAAGGTCGCTATGGATGCAGTTCGGTGGCCGTTATTGGAAAACGACGTACGAGCGATAATAAAATTATTAAAAATGTGGAAAAATTATGTAAAATCATAATAAATGATTTGGAAAGATTTTTTATGAAAAACTACAATTTGTAAAGATAAAAATATACTTTTATCGAAATGAACTAGTTATTAAATAGAATAATAATTCAATTATTTTTAGAAATAAATAAATTGGATTTGAGAATGGTTTTAAAATATTCGTTATTTTAAAATCATAAATTTATGATTTTAAAATGGAAAATACAGTATCTTCGGAATATTTCGATATTGGATTCCATTATTATACGAATACCGTGAGGAATTTGGAAGATATATATATATATATATCGTTATTCCCAATACAATATTTGTTGGTTTCAGAATTTGATATTGAATATAAGCCGATATAATTTTTATTCAGAACCTTATATTTAATTTCAAATTGGATTTTGGGTTTGTCGTGAATGGTCTTTAATAACACTGTTCTTAAACACAATTGAGAAAAGAATAAATCTTTTAAATAAGATTTAGAGAAGTATACCAATTAATTAATATTTAATTAGTATTGAACTGGAATTGGATTTTTGGGCTTATCGTGAACAATGTTTTAAATAACATTTGTTCTTTAACCCAATTAACAGTGAAGATATGATTTGGAATTTATAAATCTTTTTATTTAGATTTAATGGAAAATTTTCAAAGTAAAGTTTTTCCAATTTAAATTATTAAATTAGAATTGAATGGAATTCGATTTGGTAATAATCGAGATGAGCTTCTATGAAGGAAGACCGTTACTATATATGGAATTTAAAAGGGTTTGCCGCTATTCCACTTATATTATTAGTCTATCACGGGAATTTATATTGATTATACACTGTTATGATTTCTATGTAGACTCCATTTTGATGGAAGATTATTTTGGGTTTATCGTGAATTGTGTTTTTAAATGACATTGGTTCTCTAACCCAGTTAAAGATAAGATTAATTTCTTAAATTTGAATAATCATTAAATAATGATTTTTGATATTAAAACTAAATTGGAGTTTTAATATATTTTAATTAGATTGACATAGGAATGAGATAATTACATTTATTGAATTCTTGGAAGAATCGAGAATGGAGTATGAGTAGGTATACTCCCGGCGATAGCTAAATCTTTAATTAGATTTGAATGTAAAAGGGTAATTAATTTTGCCCAGGACACAGTGGGTGTTAGATATGGAGTGCTACCAGTTTTTCTCCATGGGATGAATAGGTAGGGATGGGAAAATAATAAATTATTATTGCGGTAAGGTTCGATAATCCCAACTAGTTAATAAAATCTTTTGTAATGATATCCAAGGAAGATTAAAAAATAAATTTAAAAGAATTTATCTTTGACAAAATTAATGGGAACCTTTCCCTAAAAATGTAAGTATTTGAATAAAAGAATATTTTGAATTGGAATAGGGCTTAGGATGTGTTTTTATGGCACCTGATTATAAATTACGCGAGTTATTCAGAAAGACTGGGTTTAACCCATTCTGAATAATTGATACGACGACCAACAGTCGAAGAGATTGAAGACGGTGCATGACCGACGGTCTTCACATTGAATGGATGAGTTGCTACTAGTGCCCATGATCGGAGTAGCTACCTTGAAGGGCCTATGGTGGTGGCCGTCCGGACGTACTTGTTGATTGTTCAGATATGCGAGGCCCCCTCTCCCGTATTGGACATGCGGGACAAGGAATAAGGTGCCTCCGGTGTTGTTCAGACCCAGAACGGACTTGTAAATGGATGGTATGTCTGACGTTGTATTCGTTTATGTTGTATTCATTAATTTCTATTAAATATATATCTGTTTGGTGGCGGAGAATTTATTCTCTTGCTTAACACCCTTCTCTGAGACGTATGAGCTCAGAGGTTATATATTAGCAGAAATCAATGGTATGGTATGGATTGACAATGTGGCATGCTGAGATGCATGGATCAAGGCTTTTGTTGAAAAGCAGAGCCTTGTGGATGATGATCAAAGCATAGCTTTAATTAGCATATCTTTGTATATCTTTACTTCGCGAGCCTCACACCCCAGTAGGATGGTGAACTAATGGTCAGGTTAGTATGCTTTCGGTTTGAGGATGGATTCGGTCGACCGAGATGAGCTGAGTGTGGTCGCTCCACGCTCAAAGGGATAGGGCACACCCCCCGATTCCTAGATGGATAGAGTAAGCGGAGTTTTTTCATGCACAGAACGTAAGTCGCGAAGATACTCGATATCCTAGATATAGTGCGGATGTGCATTACGTCATTTTCTCATGCCTGGGACGTAAGTCATGGAGAATTGCACTACGCAATAGATCTTTCGAATCAGGAGGCATCATGATGGAAATCCAACTTTCTAATACGAGCTTTACAGTTTTAATTGTAAACCTATATATGGCGACATAGTGGGATAGGGCGCTCATACCGTCTTGGATTGATACATTTACTTTCGAAATTAATTTCTACACTATACACTTATAGTAATAATAAAAGAGAAATTTCGCGTGCCAAGCATATTTGGCTATTATAAGGTAAAACTCCATCCTCCGGCTTGCATTGCATTGTGGGATGGGACCTGAGTCTTGTAGTAGCTTCATTTTTCTTTAATTAGTATTGCGTAGTTTATTTATGCACTGGTATTCTTGGGGGTAAACCCGTTCCGTGTTATACGGCGTGGTCCCTTGATTTACTTAACTTTAAAATCAAATTAATAACTGTTTTATTTCCCACACCAGTCGCATGATTGACCTGCAGTTTATTGTTCCTTCCTAAACTCTAGGTGCCCATATTTTCCACATGGGTGGTCAGTAGTTTTAGTTTCGCATATTTCTATTTAACAAGATCCTGGATTATAGCTGGAGCTATATTCGAAAAGCTTCGTATTTGTATATCTCTTTTAGTTGTGTCGGTTGTTATTTTCCACTATGCATTATACTTATGTATTATTTTCCGCTGCTATGTAATAATTAAAATCTCAGATACTGTATTTCTAATGTGTAATAGTTATTCATACTCTGGAATATTCTTGTACTCTGATGTAATTGTTGTAATAGCAATGAAATGTTCTGTCGTTTGTATTCTGATTTGTCGTGTTCTCAACTCAATCCGGGCTTTCCCGAAAGGGGAAGTTTAGGTCGTTTCATTTTGGTATCAGAGCTTTGGTTTACAGAGCTCGAGAACAAGACATATTACAATCGAACGAAAGAATTCATCAAAGATTGAAGCTTATAACACTGAATTTGAGCTTTAATTGCTGAAAGATGGCTTCTTTCTACCTGTAATTGCAACTACAGGCACATGCAAAGAAATATTTACTATAAAAGAACAAATTCTCAACAAACTCATACGAAACTTGGATTTGAATTGAGTATTGCGTATAGTACCTGCTGTGTAAGATTCAAACCACAATAATATAGTGTTTTGAGGCTCTAGAAAAATATAGTAAGAGGTTTTGAGAGTTTTCTTAAGTCGTCTTTCACTACTTTGTTGAAGGAGATGGAGAAATGAGAAAGTAAGTGAGGTAATTAGGCCTATTATGATAACTAGCAAGCCCAAGTACTCTATAGGTAAAGTTATTAGGCTATGTTATGAAGAAATTAGCCTATAGAACCATGAATTACACCAAATTTTACATTATTTTCACACATCAACCATGGATTAACACAGCAATGCTAAAATAAATTTATTAACACCATTTTAAAAAACATTTTAAGCTTATTAACTTTAAATCTTCATTTTTACAACAAATTTTGCAATTTTACAACAATTTACATATACTCAAACATTTCACTTATATTTGTGTAATCTTTATGACAAACAAAATAAATATTATAATTAACTAAATTTTAACTAAATAAATCATTAATGTAACACCCCGCGAATTCTATAACGTTAAGCTTCACGAATTAAAGTATAATTAATTGTAAATGATGAAATCAAGGGAAATGGGTTACGTCATTGCGTTCGTCTCGAAATTCTGCTTGAGATAGAGTTCAAGTTTGCGTAAAACGGATAACGTATGAAGAAGATATGGACGAACGAAGTTGGGCAGAAAAACCAGAAAACGGGTCAGAATGCACTGGCGCACTTGGGAAGTGCGCCAGAACAGAAATGAACTGGCACGCTTGGGAAGTGCGCTAGTACATTTTTGGCTTGGCGTACCTGCCAAGTGCGCCCAGGTCAGAATGACGTGCTGGTCAGGTCTTGGCTGGCCTGATCAGGGTCTGGTCGAATTCTGAGGCTTGGCTGAGTCACTAGGGCTTACATATCACTTTCTGATTGGCTTCTCTTGAGATGGATGGTCTGGATTCACTCTAGCTTCATCGACGGCTCTAATTAGATTGAAATCCTATAAATACAACTCAAACCTAACCCTAAACTCACACAAATAATAGAATACAATAGCCGTCATGCTGCTGGAAAGGAACTAGGAATGGCCACCAATTAGAAAACCTAGAGACAAGCCAACACTAAAGCTTAGAGACGAATCAAATTAAAAGAAGATCAAAGCTTAATCAAATCATTCAACGCAACTTTGCGACCCAAAGGAGAGCATCTCCAAATCAGAATAACAGAAATCAGAAAACAAGAATTCATCACACGTTGTAAGTATAGTAACCTTTCAGAATATGAATAAAAACTGTGATGTGATTCAATGTATATGAAAATAGAATTGTGTTATTATTCTATGTATTGTGATGGTTCTATCATGACTTATGTATTGATGTTTGTGGCATTAAATTGATTGATGCAAGCCTATTGAACGATTATACTTGCAAGTTTGTGGAAAAAATTAGAATTTGATCATTTTATGTATATGGCGATGGCATGTACTATGTCTAAGTTGGTATTTATGTAAACATGTTATAGACCTTTTATGCCTACATGATCCAAAACCTATGATATCGTTCTTATGTTTATTTGCAAGTATAATTAGATCAATGTTTCATAAACTATGCAAGTTCATTTGCAAGTATAATTGGACCTATGTTTCATCAAGTATAATTAGATCTATGTTTCATAAACTATGCAAGATTTTGTTTATTTGCAAGTATAATTGGATTTATGTTTCATAAACTATGCAAGATTATGTCTATTTGCAAGTGTAATTGGATCCATGTTTCATAAACTATGCAAGTTCATAGGCTATATGATTAGATGTTAAAATTGTACATTTTGGTGAACATACATCATGCTAGTCTTGTGTTTGACGTTATGCCAAATTAAACATGTTTAAACACAAGTTTTTATTAGCTTAAACTATGCCATCTCATATGTCACCTACTTAGTTATATTTTGATTTGAATGCAAGTTCATATGACCCATCATTTATGTTAGTATCGCTAAATTGCAAGTTCATGCGCCACACACCCTTATATGTTGAAAAATATTACATGTTCTTGATTTCCACTTTTCTTACGCTTATAAGGTTGGGCTGAATTGTGTCAAGCCCAACACTTGTTATATAATTGCGAACGTATAAACGGGGGTAATAACGTTGGGTGTAAAACATGAAAATATATGTTGGCATGTTTGGCACATGCCAATGACAATGACACATAAGCGGTATGAATTGAAATACCCAAAAATAAAAGATATGATATTTACATATAGTTGAAAAGTAACAAAATATGTAAATTTAGAAAACACGACATGCTTAACCCAAGGTTGGATTGAGTTGTGATGTAAACCTGCCCGGACCCGCCCGGCTGTCCAGTAGTCACAACAAGACCTATCCAATGTGGGTGGTTAAGCATTGAGCCCAATAATGACCCGAGGTTAGACTGAGCAACGGTGTAAACCTGCCCGGAACCGACCGGCATATCCAGTAACCGTAGCAATACCTGTCTAATGTGAGTGGTCAGGTGCTCCTAAGAGGCTAAGGACAGATGGTAGGGTTAAGTCAACTATAACACTTAACCAAATTCAACATGTTAACAAGAATTGATGGGTGGGGTTAGGTCAGACACTTAACCACTTAACATGTTTGACTAGAAAATCCCGGTAACGAGGGACCCGTTTCAGCAGTAACCCAAAGTTAGGTATCAACGGTACCCTTAAACTAGGCAGGGTGGGGCACGATTACTGGGCTGATTGTAAGCGGTCAAACGACGGCGGTGGGTGCACAGTGCAGGTCTAACGGGGTGCGGGCGTGCACACACTCCGGAGCAGACAACCAGGGCACTGGGGACACCAGTAGTATAACCTATGTCTTCTAGTTTTGTGTTGGGGCCGCCACCATGGGTCTTGATACACCCCACGGTGGGACCAGCATAGGTATCTACAATTCTTGGGGGCCGTATAACACATGTTAACGCGAGTAGGAGCCGATCTTTAATAAAAATGGGGATCACTTCACCCTCACCATGGGGTGCCAGTTAGAATAAACTCAAGTAGGTGCAGAGATATAGTATGGGTGTGATAGTACATTCGACACTTCCTTAACTTGTGACACTTTCCTATTTTTAGTTTATATCCATCATATCCTTTTCTTATTCACATATTGAAGAGTTACTAGATTTACTCAGGCTTTATGTCTGACCCTATTTTCTTTCCGTCTTCTTTTTTTTCGTTTTCCCCCCAGGTCCACAGGGAGGAAACAGCTCAACTCAGTCAGGCTCTTTACAAGCACCAAGAACGTAGATGTATGATTTGGATCTTTCTTGCTCGGATAATGGCTTTGGATATCACTATGGGGATTTTTGTCACTTTATTTATGTTTTCATGCTTCTTTAATAATCAAGGCAGTTATGAGGTTGTAATGTTGAAAGTATTTCGAGACAATTATTGAAATCTTTGTTTGATACACGTATTGATGAAATAAAAGTTTGTTTGGTTTCTGCTGTTTAAAATATGTGTATTTACATCTGTCTTGAGTTCATCTGTGGCTTTTACTTATAAACCTCCACCAAAATTAAGGCATTCCCTTTGTGAGTGACCTTAATGGAGGTGGGGTGTTTCACTTGGTATCAGAGCGTAGGTTTACCAGACAAGATAAAAGTTTTTGAAAATTGTTTTCAAAAAGAAAGTTTAAAGAAGCATTTTTTTTAAAAAAAGTGTTATATTTATAAAAAGACAAAATCCCCCAAAGCCATGTGCCTTATCTATCCTTCTCTTTCCTTCATTTTGAATCTTTCCTTTCTTTTTCAGCATGTCTGGAGACCTTAACCTTCCAGAAGGAGTGCCGATTCCCGGCTGGTTTAGGAGGTACTTTGAAGCAAGGGCCAATGGCGCGGGCCCAGCAGACATCCCTCCTCCAGTGGCCGCGGTTCCTCCTCCTCCTCCACCTCCTCGTGGAAATGCCTTCGCAAAAACATGTAGAGACTTCAAGGCAATGGGTGGAAAAGACTTTTATGAGACAGAATCCTTTGTAGGGGCAAGAAACTGGCTAAAGGAGACTGAGGATCTATTTGTCATCTTTGGAGTGGATGACAGGCAAAAGATACAACTAGCGGTATGGTTGCTTAAGGATGAGGCTTCCTACTGGTGGGAAGTTACCAATGCTCAGCGGGCGATGGAAACATGGGAGGATTTCAGGACGAGGTTTGAGATGAAATTCCTCTCCCAAGCCGAAAGAAGCCTGCAAATGGAAAAGTTTCTAACTCTGAAACAGGGAAGCATGACGATCAGGGAATATGTTAATCAGTTTAATCATCTGGCCAGATTTGGGCTAGACTTAGTAAACACCCAGCACAAGAAGGCACTTTGCTTCGTCAAGGGTTCGAATGAACCTCTACACAGCCTTGCCATGACCCATGTATCCACGGGTGCAACTTATGAAAGCCTGGCGGACATGGCGTTGCTACACGAGGAAGACCACGACAAGAAAGAAACTAAGGGGGAAGAGAAGAAAGAGGGTTTACAAGCAAAGAAAACAGACTTCAAGAAAGGAGGGAAGAACAATAAGCCCCGTGAGAAGAGAAGGTGCAATTTCTGTGGCATTGTGGGCCATATATCAAAAGACTGCCGGAAAAGGAAGGCGAAGATGGGTGGTTGCTTCCATTGTGGAGAAACTGGGCACCAAGCTAAGGACTGCCCAAAGAAGAAAGGGCAGGGACAGAAAGCCGGATCCACTTCAGGGGGTCAGGTTCATGCGCTAGTGGCACCTCAGCAGGAACGAGGTAGTAATATTTCTATAGAAAGTATAGTCTATCTTTATGATCATCCAGTTCGTACACTTTTTGACTCTGGCGCATCACACTCTTTTATTTCATCTGCCTTAGTAGAATCTCTGCATCTAGACACTAATATGGTAGAAGATCCCTTAGTAGTTTCAAATCCAATTGGGGGCTCCGCTTATTTGTCTATGGTTTGTTTGGGTTTGAAAAACTCTATTCTCAGCGTTGAGTTTAGTTGTGATGCCTTTGTCTTAGGCTTCTCGGGATATGGTTTGATCTTAGGCATGGACTGGTTATCCAGTAATAGTGCCATCCTTGATTGTGATAAAAGAGTAGTTAGGCTCTTGACTCGGCTTGGTAACACTCTAGAAATTTCTTGTAATCCTTTGAATGCTGTTATGCTAAGTTATCTAGAGTCGCTTGATGCTTCTGATGAGAATTTGCAATCAGTAAGAGTAGTCCGGGAATATCCGGATGTCTTTGAGGAGGTTAATGGCTTACCTCTGAGGCGGGAAATAGACTTCCGCATATATCTTGTGGATAACGCAAAGCCTGTAGCTTTACCTGTCAGACACATGGCTCCAAGGGAGAGAAAGGAGCTCAGTAAGCAGGTTAAAGAACTTCTCGAAAAAGGGTTCATTAGACGGAGCATTTCGGAATGGGGTGCTCCAGTGGTGTTCGCAACCAAAGCAGACGGTTCGCTTCGCCTTTGCGTCGACAATAGGGAGTTAAATAAATTGACCAAGAAAAATAGGCACCCTCTTCCCCGAATCGACGATTTGTTTGATCAGCTTGTAGGTGCAACGGTCCTCTCCCAACTTGATCTAGCAACTGGGTTCCATCAGCTAAGAGTGGCTGAAGATAGTATTGATAAAACGGCGTTCAGAACCCCATACGGTTTCTTCGAGTGGCTTGTCATGCCTTTCGGCTTGACAAACGCACCCGCTTATTTCGTAGACCTAATGAGCAGGGTGTTCAGAGAATTCCTCAACAAATTTGTGGTTGTCTTCGTAGATGATATCTTAATCTTCTCAAGGAGTGAGGAAGAACATGCTCAGCATCTGAAAGAAATCATGGATACTCTCTGTGCACATCAACTAAAGGCCAAGTTCTCCAAGTGTCACTTTTGGAGTAAAGAAGTAAGATTTTTGGGGCATATAGTGTCCAAAGAAGGATTGGCCGTGGACCCCGCAAAAGTGGTGGCAGTGCAAGATTGGAAGACACCAAGAAATGCAACCGAAGTTCGACGCTTTCTTGGGCTAGCCGATTTTTGCTGAATGTTTATTAGGGATTTCACGAAAACCTCAGCCCCACTCACAAGGCTAACAAAGAAGAATCTGGCGTTCACTTGGGATTTGGACTGCGAGTTTGCTTTCCAACGATTAAAACGGGCTCTCACAACAGCCCAGTTCTGACCTTGCCAGATGGAAGCAAAATGTTCACAGTATACACGGATGCATGTGGAACGGGACTAGGCGCTGTTCTAATGCAAGAAGGAAGGGTAGTAGCTTATGGCGGAATACAATTGAAGGTTCATGAAAAGAACTACCCAACCCACGATCTTGAGTTTGCCGCCATCGTCTTTGCACTTAAGTCTTGGCGCCATTATCTCCTAGGTGAGAAGTTTGAATTATACACTGACCATAAATCATTGAAATATCTCTTCTCCCAGAAGGATCTTAACTTGAGGCAGCAAAGATGGATGGAGTTTCTTGCCTCGTATGATTTTGAAATTTCCTATACTCCCGGAAAAGGCAGTGTGGTAGCAGACGCATTGAGCCGAAAGAAACTGACCCTAAGCCCTCTCTTTGTGGAAAGGCAAAACTTGGAGTATATAGCCAGTTTTAACTTTAGGCCCTCCTCGGATTTTGTACCGGGTTTGTTAGCATCTCTCGAAGTACGCCCTACTCTCTTAGACTCAATAGTGGCAGCACAACGTGAAGACCCTCAGCTTGTTGATGTGATTAATAAACTTATTAAGGGAGAGACTTCTAGTCACCTCAGTAGGTACGCCATCGATGATAAGGGTTGGCTGAGACGAGATGGAAGATTATGCGTCCCACAAGCAAGGGAGTTGACAAAGAAGGTTCTTGAGGAAGCGCATCATTCCAAGATGACTATACACCCTGGCGGTGATAAGATGCACAAGGATATAAAAAGGACTTTCTTTTGGAGCGGCATGAAGCAAGACATGGCAGATTTCGTTTCTAAGTGCATGACCTGCCAACGGGTAAAGGCGGAACAAAAGAAGCCTGGAGGACTACTTCACCCTCTAGAGGTCCCACAGTGGAAGTGGGATAGCATTTCAATGGACATCATTGATGGACTGCCTAGGTCAAGGAGAGGCAACACTAGCATTTGGGTAATAGTGGATAGGCTTACTAAAAGTGCCCACTTTATACCTATCAAGAGTAGAAGGACTGCCTCATCTCTAGCATCTCTTTATCTCAAGGAAATAGTTCGACTCCATGGGATACCCTCCAGTATTGTTAGTGACCTAGACCCTATTTTCACAAGTGAGTTTTGGCGGAGTCTGCAAGAAGCTGTAGGCACACAGCTATGTTTGAGCACGGCCAATCACCCCCAAACAGATGGCCAGACGGAAAGGGTGAATAGAGTTTTAGAGGATCTTTTAAGACTCTGCGTTCTTGACTTTGGAGGGACGTGGGAGGATCAACTTCCTTTAGTGGAATTTGCCTACAACAACAGCTACCAAGCTACCATCGGCATGGCACCCTTCGAAGCCTTGTATGGAAGACCGTGCAAATCACCAACTTGTTGGTGGGAGTCTACAGATAAGCTTATACTTGGGCCAGACATGATTCGAGAAACTTCAGAGAAAGTGGACTTGATACGTAGGAGAATGAAGACAGCCCAAGACAGACAGAAATCCTACGCCGACAAAAGAAGGACCGACCTTGAGTTTGAGGTTGGGGACAAAGTTTTCCTTAAGGTATCTCCTTTAAGGAACGTCGTTCGCTTTGGATCCGCAGGAAAGCTAGCACCAAGATTTGTAGGACCGTTCTCTATCATCGAGAAGATTGGGAAAAGGGCTTATAGGGTAGATCTACCTGAAAGATTGGCTGGAATTCACAACGTCTTTCACGTTTCTCATCTCCGGAAATGTCTACATGAATCAGCGGAAGTGGTGGAGCCAAGCATTCTAGAAGAAGCCGAAGTGGAACGAGAAGCAGCTGTGAGGAGAGTTCCAACCCGCATCATAGGAACTGAAGTGAAAAAGCTACGCAACCACGAAGTCAAACTCGTTAAAGTTCAATGGAGCGACGCCGAGGAAGATGCGACTTGGGAAACTGAGGACAGAATACGCGCTGCCTACCCTCTTCTTTTTGAGGGTACATCTTTGACCTCTCTTTTTCTTAAGTTGTGCTTGTATCTATCTTTTTAGGCATATTTCCTCGATATTATCCTTTATCCTTAGGTAGAAACCCCTTTGGAAGTAAACATGTATTTGAAACATGTTATGGTTGATGGCTGCAAGTGGTTGCTAGTGGTTGCTCGTGGATGCATATACACACACACCCTAGGTCTTAGATCGGCTCAATCACTTCATACTGCATATGCATATATGTATTCTTATTTGTATATGGTTGTAAACTTGATATGATGTCATATGGTCGTCGCATTTGTATGAATAATTGTGCACTCATGTAGAATTTTGAGTAGGAAAAATTTTCATACATAATGGATTCATACCACTTACATGATTGGCATTAAAAAGGTCAACTGAATCAGTAGACCGCCTGATTTCTGCATTAGATAAGGACATGTACACACACTATGCATACGATCATGAAACATTAGAAGTCTTTTAAGGACAGTGGATGCCTGTGTTTGTTGGTTGAGTAGATGGACTGTTGGATGGTAGGATATACATTCTTCCTAACTTGAAGATTTCGGGGACGAAATCCTTTTAAGTGGGGGAGAATGTAACACCCCGCGAATTCTATAACGTTAAGCTTCATGAATTAAAGTATAATTAATTGTAAATGATGAAATCAAGGGAAATGGGTTACGCCATTGCGTTCGTCTCGAAATTCTGCTTGAGATAGAGTTCAAGTTTGCGAAAAACGGATATCGTATGAAGAAGATATGGACGAACGAAGTTGGGCAGAAAAACCAGAAAACGGGTCAGAATGCACTGGCGCACTTGGGAAGTGCGCCAGAACAGAAATGAACTGGCGCACTTGGGAAGTGCGCCAGTACATTTTTGGCCTGGCGCACCTGCCAAGTGCGCCCAGGTCAGAATGACCTGCTGGTCAGGTCTTGGCTGGCCTGATTAGGGTCTGGTCGAATTCTGAGGCTTGGCCGAGTCACTAGGGCTTACATGTCACGTTCTGATTGGCTTCTCTTGAGATGGATGGTCTGGATTCACTCTAGCTTCATCGATGGCTCTAATTAGATTGAAATCCTATGAATACAACTCAAACCTAACCCTAAACTCACACAAATAATAGAATACAATAGCCGTCATGCTGCTGGAAAGGGACTAGGAATGGCCGCCAATTAGAAAACCTAGAGACAAGCCAACACTAAAGCTTAGAGACGAATCAAATTAAAAGAAGATCAAAGCTTAATCAAATCATTCAACGCAACTTTGCGACCCAAAGGAGAGCATCTCCAAATCAGAATAACAGAAATCAGAAAACAAGAATTCATCACACGTTGTAAGTATAGTAACCTTTCAGAATATGAATAAAAACTGTGATGTGATTCAATGTATATGAAAATAGAATTGTGTTATTATTCTATGTATTGTGATGGTTCTATCATGACTTATGTATTGATGTTTGTTGCATAAAATTGATTGATGCAAGCCTATTGAACGATTGTACCTGCAAGTTTGTGGCAAAAATTAGAATTTGATCATTTTATGTATATGGCGATGGCATGGATTATGTCTAAGTTGGTATTTATGTAAACATGCTATAGTCCTTTTATGCCTACATGATCCAAAACCTATGATATCGTTCTTATGTTTATTTGCAAGTATAATTAGATCTATGTTTCATAAATTATGCAAGTTCATTTGCAAGTATAATTGGACCTATGTTTCATCAAGTATAATTAGATCTATGTTTCATAAACTATGAAAGATTTTGTTTATTTGCAAGTATAATTGGATTTATGTTTCATAAACTATGCAAGATTATGTCTATTTGCAAGTATAATAGGATCCATGTTTCATAAACTATGCAAGTTCATAGGTTATATGATTAGATGTTAAAATTGTACATTTTGGTGAACATACATCATGCTAGTCTTGTGTTTGACATTATGCCAAATTAAACATGTTTAAACACAAGTTTGTATTAGCCTAAACTATGCCATCTCATATGTCACCTACTTAGTTATATTTTGATTTGAATGCATGTTCACATGACCCATCATTTATGTTAGTATCGCTAAATTGCATGTTCATGCGCCACACACCCTTATATGTTGAAAAATATTACATGTTCTTGATTTCCCCTTTTCTTACACTTATAAGGTTGGGCTGAATTGTGTCGAGCCCAACACTTGTTATAACATTGCGAACGTGTAAACGGGGGTAATAACGTTGGGTGTAAAACATGAAAATATATGTTGGCATGTTTGGCACATGCCAATGACAATGACACATAAGCGGTATGAATTGAAATACCCAAAAATAAAAGATATGATATTTACATGTAGTAGAAAAGTAACAAAATATGTCAATTTAGAAAACACGACATGGTTAACCCGGGGTTGGATTGAGTTGTGATGTAAACCTGCCCGGACCCGCCCGGCTGTCCAGTAGTCACAACAAGACCTGTCCAATGTGGGTGGTTAAGCATTGAGCCCAATAATGACCCGAGGTTAGACTGAGCTACGGTGTAAACCTGCCCGGAACCGACCGGCATATCCAGTAACCGTAGCAATACCTGTCTAATGTGAGTGGTCAGGTGCTCCTAAGAGGCTAAGGACAGATGGTAGGGTTAAGTCAACTATAACACTTAACCAAATTCAACATTTTAACAAGAATTGATGGGTGGGGTTAGGTCAGACACTTAACCACTTAACATGTTTGACTAGAAAATCCTGGTAACGAGGTACCCGTTTCGGCAGTAACCCAAAGTTAGGTATCAACGTTACCCTTAAACTAGGCAGGGTGGGGCACGATTACTGGGCTGATTGTAAGCGGTCAAACGACAGTGGTGGGTGCACAGTGCAGGTCTAACGGGGTGCGGGCGTGCACACACTCCGGAGCAGACAACTAGGGCACTGGGGACACCAGTAGTATAACCTATGTCTTCTAGTTTTGTGTCGGGGCCGCCACCATGGGTCTTGATACACCCCACGGTGGGACCAACATAGGTATCTACAATTCTTGGGGGGGGGGGGTGGGCATATGACACATGTTAACGCAAGTAGGAGCCGATCTTTAATAAAAATGGGGATCACTTCACCCTCACCACGGGGTGCCAGTTAGAATAAACTCAAGTAAGTGCAGAGATATAGTATGGGTGTGATAGTACATTCGTCACTTCCTTAGCTTGTGACACTTTCCTATTTTTAGTTTATATCCATCATATCCTTTTCTTATTCACATATTGAAGAGTTACTAGATTTACTCAGGCTTTATGTCAGACCCTATTTTCTTTCCGTCTTCTTTTCTTTCGTTTCCCCCCAGGTCCATAGGGAGGAAACAACTCAACTTAGTCAGGCTCTTTACAAGCACCAAGAACGTAGATGTATGATTTGGATCTTTCTTGCTCGGATAATGACTTTGGATATCACTATGGGGATTTTTGTCACTTTATTTATGTTTTCATGCTTCTTTAATAATCAAGGCAGTTATGAGGTTGTAATGTTGAAAGTATTTTGAGAAAATTATGGAAATCTTTGTTTGATACACGTATTGATGAAATAAAAGTTTGTTTGGTTTTCACTGTTTAAAATATATGTATTTATATCTGTCTTGAGTTCATCTGTGGCTTTTACTTATAAACCTCCACCAAAATTAAGGCATTCCCTTTGTGAGTGACCTTAATGGAAGTGGGGTGTTTCAATTAAACATGTCCAAAACATATATTTATATCGATTATTAAGTACAACAATTTTAGCATTTATGGTTTACACAATATTACATATTTTTACCCAAAATCCAATGTTAGCCCAACACCAAACATTTTATTTTCTTAACCAAATAATTAAACTTGCTATCATCAAACCATAATAAACATGGTTTTAACTCAATAATTACCACATAAAGAAAACATTTATTCTTTTTATAATTACCATAATAAACATGATTTTAACTCAATAATTCCCAGTTCCTCACAAAAATTGATACTACCCATTTTTAACTCAAATTTCACAATTAATTTCTCAAGCCACAATTTAATCACTTATATGTGATTAAATTCCACCATCAAACTATAAAATACCAAATTTATTGAAATAATTAAGTCAAATTACCAAGATAATGATTTATTCAACTTAATTATTTCCTAAACATTATATTTTAATTGATTATTCATTGAAGTAGGTACTTACCGAAAACTTGGGTTGTTACACTCCCCCTTACAATAATTGTGTCTCTATAATTTCCTTAGGGGTAAGTCCGTACAACTCATCTAATCCCAACAAAAAAGCGTGCACATGCACATACAATATACGATATGCACAAAAAGATAAGAGAAGTACTCACCCCCGTCGAACGATGCATGAAAATCAGGGTAGAGACGCTCAAAAGACTCCCTGGTTTTCCTAAATAATCATTAGGCTTAACTAACCACTGAACCTTCATAAGGGGTACATCCTTACTCCGAAGGTGCCTTACTTCCGAGTCAAGAATGTGATTAAGATGCTACACGATGGATAAATCCGTTGGTGATGCGCCTTATCATTTATGGATAAGGCACATCACCTCTAGGTCACGCCTCTATGCATCAGTAATAAGATCAAGAAAAATGGATGAGCTTCCAAATTAAATAATAAAATGGGTGAATCTTATGAAGAAGCACAATCTCAATTATCACTATAAGATACAGTCTTTTGAACATCCCACTGGGTTTAACATCATAAAAACCACCGTCGAGTGTATGCGACTAAGCGCATCAGCCACTCGATTACCCTTTCCAAAGTTATAGTGGATGTAACGTCCCGTATTTTTACGGTATAAAAATTAATTAATTTAATTATTTAAGTAAGGATTTAAAGATTTAAATGGTTATTTAATTAAATAATATTGAATATTTAATTAATATATATAATATAATAATATATTATAATTTCGAAATAGTCGGAAATAGTATAATTCACAATACTGTGTGAATTGGATCATTTAAAATATTTAATTCAGTTTCGAATTGAATTAGAATAACGAATATATTATTTGAATGACAGTTGAACGTATAATTATATTATAATTATAATCGAGCTCGAAATGGCGCTGCAGTTTGTAATTTGGCGATTCGAACTTTAAACGAATATACAGAATCCGTTTTAAGTCGGATTTCTGTGAAACAAGAAACGTTCAGAGCTGATAAAGTACATTTTTCTAATGGAAGAGAAAAATCGGGATTTCATCGTATGGATTTTGATTTATGTCCAAATCAAATTTTTGAAAAGTCGTTATGGAATTCCTTTATAATTTATAACGATTTATTTATATTATAAATGAATTTTTCAATAAAATTGAATATCTGTAACAACCTGGAAAATCTAAACCAATTTAAAATTTTTATTTTGGCCCTTTTAGTGAATTTCGGATGTTTAAAATGAATTATTTTAAATAATTACGACGAGAAATTCATTTTGAATAGAATTAGAACATATATATTCATTTGAATCGATGTTAGAATATAAATATTTATTTTTAATTATAAATGGAATTGAAAATGGCGCGGTAGTTTGAAAATTCGATTTCAAATTTCATATGAATGTACAGGATTCAAAATAAACCGGATTTTAGCAAAACCAAAAATATTTGAATCTATTTGAAGGTATCTTTCCAACGAATCTGAAAAATTGAAATTTCATAGCGGGAATAAAAAGTTATGCCCAGTTGAAAATTCAAAATAGCCGCTATGGAATTTTGGCCTTTAAAAATGGAAATTTTGCAAAAGACCTCCGTTTTCGACGAAACCACTTTGTTGGATCCGAGATGTCAAATTATTGCTAGATTCCAAAAATCGTAATTTTCTGAATCAATATGTGAGCGTGGCAAAGTAAAACGTGTTTTGACAGTTTTAGTCAATTTGGATCGACTAGAAAATGGCCATTTTTCAAACTGTCTCCAAATTTGACGAAATTAGTTTTGTTAGAACTGTATCGTCAATACGAAGCTAGAAAATATTTATTAGGAATTTTTAAAGTTCGTATGTGGCCCCGGTAAATCAAAATGTGCGTTCAAATTCAATATATAGATTTATATTTTGATTTTGACGGAAACTGATCGAAACAACCAAACTGGCTTACGATACATATCCCATTGCATTTGGAATGGGGTTAGTTTGTTACGGACGACAGTCGGTGGGTCTCGTTTGGAGGCCGAAATAAAAAGTTACCTTTATGGAATATTAAAATATTAAATATATAATAATATAAAACGGTCAAACCTCCTCTATTATCTCTCCCCCTCCACATCGATTAGCAGATCGATCTAAAACAAAAAACAAAAAGAAGAGGCGACAGGAACCCGTCGCTCACCTTCAGCGTGCCACCCAGTGGCGACGCCGCTCCTCTACCACCACCCTACAACGAAGCTGCACCAGCCTCCCTCGACGCCTCTACCTTGCCCCTCTTCCAAAGACCGACGCTCTCTCAGAAACCGCCCCCCCCTAAATCGAGATCCGCACTTCACCCCCTAACCCCCCCTCCGCGACTTGCCGTGCCCCCTGCCTCCATGCTGACCAATGAAACAACCCCCCTGCTCTCGACGCATAGATGATAAAGGTAAGTTTTGTTATTTACTTTAAACAGTTTTCTTATTTGATTAGAATAGTTTCAAAGATAAATTTTTATATATTATGGCATTACATAAAAACATGATTTTTATTTACATTCATAAGATTTTTATTTAGATTTTTATGAAATTAAAAATGTGATTTGTATCCATGGGAAAGATTTGATTTTTCTTTTTTTTTTTTAAGTGAACAAGATTTGATTTTCATTGTTAATAAAATAGAAAAGGATTTGATTTTTAATTTAGAAAAGGATATGATTTTTTTATATGAATAACAAGCGAAGTAAAAAATAATTTTTTTACATATGGAATAGTGAAGTAAAAATAGAATTTTTATCTATATAATAGCGGAATAAAAATGTAATTTTTTATTATATGAATAGTGAATCAAAATATGATTTTTATATTATATAGATAATCAAAATATGAATTTTATATTATATAGATAATCAAAACATGATCTTTATATTATAGAGATAACAAAAATATGATTGTTATAATATGAATAACGATAAGAAAATATAAATTTTATCGTATGTATGTAATAATATAAAGATTCGATTTTTATATATGTAGAATGGCGATAAAAATATAATTTTTATTTTGTAGGAAGAATTATAAAAATGTTATTTTTATAGATAAAAATACAATTTTTATAATGTTTTCATTATGATAAAGATACGATCTTTATATGAATATCATTAAGATAAAAACTCAATTTTTTATTATATATGAAGCGAAATAAAAATTCGATCTTTATATAAGAAGTAGAAATATAAAAATATAATTTTTATATAGAAAGAAGCATTGTAAAAATATACGAAGTAGAAATAGAAATATAATTTTTATTTATTGGAATTAAGCGATAAAAATATGATTTTATACATGAACAGCGTGAAAAGGATGCGTTGGAAATTCGAATAAATCCGAACAGTTCATAAAGAAAGACTGACGGAGTGGAACCCAAAGGTGAGAACTCCTCACATTTATTTTATTTTCTAGTTAAAATATATAGTAGGATGCAGACGGTGCTTAGCAGCACCCGACACCCGTCGTCCACAGACCATGGACGACTTGTTTGTTTGTTTGATTTTGTTGTGAAAGTTGACTGTGTGATGCGAAATGAAATAAAATATTTTATAGTTAAAAGTATTTTATAGTTAAAAATATAATTTTTAACTTGTATATAAAATAAATATTTATAAAGTAATCGGGCGATTTGTTTATGTACAAACATTTGACTGATATTGATTGGGACGATAAATTTTACACATCGCTCAACTGCACAAATAGAAATCATTATTTGTTGATTGAAATCCCACATGGGTATTGGGACGAAATTGGACATACACTAATCCCAATATTTAGTTGTATGTCGATCGATTGATTGATAGGCTGTTATAATCGTTGAATATTTATATTTGATGCTTATGCAATATGGAATGCTCTTTGGATGATGATTGACTGTGTTTGATTGTTGTTGCGTATGTGTGTTATATGAAATCCATATAAATAACATTATATGGTAATTGACTGTGTCTGATTCCAGTTTAGAAAGAATGAATATTTTAAAATAATGAATATTTTAAAATAACGAATATTTTAAAATAATGAATATTTTAAAACAATATTCAGTAAAAGATCAAAATTTGATTTTGATGTCCAATTTGGGATGGAAACGAATATATTTAAAAATATGTAGCCACATTTATTAGATTAATGCCATTCTGACGTGAATGATATTTATATCGATTTTATTCATTTTTATAATGAATATCGAAAAGGAATGGATTTCAAAATCTAATGTTTTGAAAATATAATCATTTATATATCAATGATATGGACTATTCAATTTTGATTAGAAATTGAATATGAAGTTGAAATCGTTTTGAAAACGAATTTAAAACGATTTATAAAATACATTTTAAATGGAAATCGACGAAATATAATATATATAATATAATGGCTTGAATAGAATGCGTCGCGCTACGGCAGTTCGCGAATTTCGGCCGTTGGCTTTGAACGGATATTACGGGAGATCCGACCGTCGGATTATCCTAAAACCAGAACCTTTGGGTTCGTATCGAAAAGAGCTTTCTAACGGATAGAAGAAAGTAGAAATATAACAGATGGATTTGGAATTATGTCCAAATCAAATTTGGAAAAGGTCTCTGTAAGTGCAATTCGATCGCCTTTAATGGAAATCGACTGTACGGGCCTTGATAAAATTATTAAAAATATCAATAATTGGTGTAAAATCATAAGAAACGATTTGGAAAGAATTGGGATGAAAAATTCCATATTTGAAAAGCTAAAAATATATTTTTACCGAAATGAACTTTGAACTAGAATTATAATTCAATTATTTTTAAAATAAATTGGATTTGACATTGTTTTCAAAATAACTAGAAATTCCAATATATAAATTGGAAATGGATTTGAATCGAAATTGTCTTCAGAATATTTCGATGTCGGATTTCGTGATTATGCAGATATTGTTATGGAAATTTGAAAGATATATATATATATATATATATATATATATATCGTTATTCCAATACGATATTTGTTGATTTCAGAATTTGATATTGAATATAAGCCGATATGTTTTCTATTCAGAGCCCTGTAATTAATATCAAATTGGATTTTGGGTTTGTTATGAATGGTATCTTTAATAATACTGTTCTTAAACCCACCGGAGTTAAGAAAATTAGGAACTGACTGGAGATTAGTTATGTTGAATGGTTTCCGGGGTATTGATCTGATGTTGGTTTCGGCCTTCAGTGTTAATACTTAGGGAATTGTTCTCTTACTAATTTACGGTTAGAGACTGATGGAATGTGAATTGGGTTTATTGTGAACTGTGTTTTTAACGACATTCATTCTTTAACCCGATTTACAGTGAAATTTGATTTGGAATTTATAAATCATTTTATTAGGATTTAACAGGAGTTTTCCAAAGTAAAGTTTTCCAATTTAATATATATTAAATTGGAATTGAATGGAATTCAATTCGACAATAATCGAAATGAAATTCTATGGAGGAAGAATGTTAATACAGATGGAATTTAAAAGGCGTTACCAGTATTCCATTTATATTAGCGGTCGGATACGGAAAATGATATCGATTATATATTGATTTGTTCTTCCGTGAAGATTCCATGACAAATGGAATGTGATTTGAGTTGTCGTGAATGGTACTTTTAATAATACTGTTCTTAGACCCAATGGAGTTAAGAAAATCAAAAACTAACCGGAGATTAGTTAAGCTGAATGGTTTCCTGGGTGTTGATCTGATGTTGGTTTCGACCTTCGGGGTTAATACTTCGGGAATTGTTCACTTGCTAATTTACGGCTAAAGGCTGATGGAGTGGAATGTGAATTTGGGTTTATCGTGAACCGTGTATTAAATGACTTTGGTTCTTTAACCCAAATAAAGGCAGGATATGGTTTCCTAAGTTAAACAATCATTAATACTGATTTTTGGGAAGATTAAAACCAAGTGGAGTTTT
The DNA here is from genome assembly GCA_030737875.1 of Allium sativum. Classification (NCBI taxonomy): domain Eukaryota; kingdom Viridiplantae; phylum Streptophyta; class Magnoliopsida; order Asparagales; family Amaryllidaceae; genus Allium; species Allium sativum. The sequence continues at coordinate 25,961,039 of CM060927.1, read as the reverse complement.
AATGCATCTTTGATTAGATTGAATTGATATCCAAAGGAAGATTAAAGAATAAATTTATAGAATTTATCTTTGATAAAATTAATGGGAACCTTTCCTGAAGTATAAGAATATTTGAATAAAGGAATATTCTGGATTGGAAAAAGGCGTTTGTTTTGTTTTTATAACACTTGTTTATCATATACGCGAGTTATTCCGAAAGACGGGGTTTATCCCATTTTGAATAACAGAATCGACGATGTGTCAAGGATGAAGATAGTGGTCGAAGACCTGAGGTCTTCGCATCTTTTGGATGATTACTGATGTCTTGGTTGGGCTGTACACCCAAGACAAGGTAATAAGTGGTGATCGTCCAGACTTACTAGGAGATCGACCGGATATGCGAGGACCTCTCCCCTGTATTGGACATATGGGGGAGGAATAAGGTGCCTCTGGTTTCGTTTAGACCCAGAATGAACATGTAAATGGATGTGTGTCTGACATCGGATTTCATTCTGTGTGATTGATAGCCATTGGTTCCATAGCATGAATTGCCTGTGTGGCATGTTGAGATGCAAATGATCCAGGCTTCTGTTGAAAAGCAGAGTTTGGTGGTTGATGATCAAAGAACGGCCTTTGTGGCGTAGCTTTGTGTAGCGTTAATTCGCGAGCCTCACACCCCGGTGTGAACCAGAAACGGGATAGGACATCAGGGAGGGTATGCATTTCCTTCTAGCTAGGAGTGGTGTTTTGGGTTTTACACGCCCGAACATTTTACTTATGTGGATGATGGATTGCGAGGCGCCTCGGTTATATTAGTCGATCCGGGACCGATGGAGTCATTTGGCTCATAGACGCCCCATGCGGCGGGGAAACTGTAAAAACCCGCAACTTCCCCGTAAAGGAAAGCGACGGATAGTTCGAGAACAAACCACAGCAGAACGCATACAGAAGAACTTTTCATTGTATATTACAACAATGCATCAGAATACAAGAATATACAGAGTATAAATGAATATTACACAGAAATATCAGAGATTTAAATTACATTTAAATACATAGCAGCGGAAAATAATACAATACACAACTAGAAGTAGATATACGGATACAAAGCTTTCCGGATATCGTTCCAGCTGTAAACCAGGATCCTGTGGATATAAATCTGCAAAACCGAAACTACTAGCTGCCCGTGTCAAAATAGGGGCACCCAGAGTTTAGGTTAAAACAATAAACTCCAGGTCAGTCATGTGACTGGTGTGAGAACTAAAACAGTTATAAATCTTTATTTTCAAAGCTAGGTAAATCAAGGGACCACGCCGTATAACACGGAACGGGTTTCCTCCCAAGAGTACCAGTGCATAAAACAAACAGCGCAATGCTAAATAAAGAAAAATGAAGCTGTTATAAGACCCAGGTCCCATCACACAATGCAACGCAGTCGAGGATAGGGTTTTCCCTTATAACAGCCAAAGAATGCTTGATACGTTTAAAACAAATCATTTGATACTATGGTAAGTGCATAGTGTATAAAACAACTTCAAATCATAAGTATCAATCATAGGCGGCATAAGCGCCCCATCCCACTATGTCGCCATATATAGGATTACAAATAAAACCGCAAAGTCACGTATTTGGAAATTGGATTTCCGTCTATGAACCGAGGCAAAAGATAGTCCTCAACCGTTTTCGTGACTGCCTAGCCCGAGCCACAGGGTCAGAGCGCATCGACCCTTGGATCGTCAGGGCCGGTCCACACGGAGTGGATTAAAATGCCTGAACATGCGTTTCCCCGCCCTATGGGGCGTAAACGAGCCAACTAAATGACTCCATCGGTTCGAGAACGACCGATCAATCCGAGGCGCCTCGCAACAGCAACAACCACATAAGTCAAACTCGTCAGGGCGTGTAAAACCACTGACGCCACTTCTAGCTAGGAAGAAACGCATGCCCTCCCTGACGTCCTCTCCCGTTTTTGGTTCATACCGGGTGTGAAACACGCGAGGTAAACGTTACACAAAGCTACGCCACAAAGGCCGTGCTTTGATCATCACCACAAGACTTTGCTTTTCAACAGAAGCCTTGATCATTTGCATCTTAGCATGCCACACAGGCAAACCATCCTATGCAACCGATATCAGTCACACAGAATGAAATCCGATGTCAGACACACAGTCCATTTACAAGTCCGTTCTGGGCCTGAACGAAACCGGAGGCACCTAGTACCCCGCATATCCATCGATCTCCAAGTACGTCTGGACGATCACTAACTGTTTCCATCTTCTTGGGTGTACAACCCAATCAAGATCATCAGTTATCACCCAAACGACGTGAAGACCTCCGGTCTTCGACCATCGTCTTCATCTTCGACTTATCGTCGTATCAGTTATCCAGAATGGGATAAACCCGGTCTTTCCGAATAACTCGCGTATATTTTATAAAAGTGTTACACAAACACAACATACGCCTCATTCCAATTCATTAGTCACTAACCGTAAATTAATCAAGAGAATAATTCCCCAAATATTAACCCCGAAGGCCGAAACCAACATCAGATCAATATCCAGAAAACCATTCTGCTTGGCTAACCGCCAGTTAGTTTCTAAATTTCACATTCAAATCTAATTAAAGATTTAACTATCGCCTGGAGCAAAACTGGTGATACTCCATTCTCGATCTTTTCAATCTAATTAAAGATTCATTAAAACTCCACTTAGTTTTAATCTATGACTGGGTTAAAGAATCAGTGTCATTTAAAACACGGTTCACGATAAACCCAAAGTCACATCCCATTAATTATCGGGTTAAAGAACAAGTGTTATTTAAAACACTGTTCACGATAAGCCCAAAAATCAATATCCATTCAATTCCAATTAAATATTATTTAATTGGTACACTTCATTAAATCTAAATAAAAAGATTTAATCTTTTCTCAACTGGGTTCAAGAACAGTGTTAGTGAAGACACCATTCACGACAAACCCAAATCACATTCGATATTCAATACAAGGCTCTGAATAGAAAATATATCGGCTTATATTCAATATCGAATTCTACGACTAACAAATGTCGTATTGGAAATAACGATATCAATATATATCTTTCAAATTTCCATAACAACACCTGTATAATCACGAATTCCAACATCGAAATATTCCGAAGACAATTTCGATTCAAATCCACTCCAATGCAATCATTGGAAATTTTGGTTATTTTTAAAACCCTTTTCGAATTCAATTTATTTATTTAAAAATAAATAGAATTATAATTCTAGTTCAAAACTAGTTCATTTCGATAAAAATCCATTTTTATCTTTTCAAATATGGAGTTTTTCATCCCAATTCTTTCTAAATCATTTCTTATGATTTTACACAAATTATTGCTATTTTTAATAATTTTATCAAGGCCCGTACAGTCGATTTCCATCAATGGCCATCGAACTGCACTTACAGCGACCTTTTTCGAATTTGATTTGGACGTATCTCCAAATCCAACCGTTAGATTTCAAATTTCTAACATTCATTAGAAAGCTCTTTTCGATACGAACCCAACGGTTCCGGTTTTAGGAGAATCCGACGGTCGGATCTCCCGTAATGTCCGTTCGAAATAAATGGTCGAAATTCGCGAACTGCCGCGACGCGGCGCGTTCTATTCAGGCCATTATATTATATATATATTATATATAATATATATTTCGTCGATTCCTATTCAAAACGAATTATATAAATAGTTTTAAAATCGTTTCAAAACCTATTTCAACTTCCATTTCAATTCAAAGCAAAATTGAATTCTTCTTTATAAATTCGTTTCAAAATTCATTTCTATTCAATTCAAATTTCAATTCAATTTGAATTCGTTTTCAATTCAATTCATTTCGAAATCGTTTTCAATTCAATTCATTTCGAAATCGTTTTCAATTCAATTCATTTCGAAATCGTTTTCAATTCAATTCATTTCGAAATCGTTTTCAATTCAATTCATTTCGAAATCGTTTTCAATTCAATTTGAATTCGTTTTCAATTCAATTCATTTCGAAATCGTTTTCAATTCAATTCATTTCGAAATCGTTTTCAATTCAATTCATTTCGAAATCGTTTTCAATTTACTTTGAATTCGTTTTCAATTCAATTCATTTCGAAATCGTTTTCAATTCAATTCATTTCGAAATCGTTTTCAATTCAATTTGAATTCGTTTTCAATTCATTTTATTTCGAAATCGTTTTCAATTCAATTTATTTCGAAATCGTTTTCAATTCAATTTATTTCGAAATCGTCGATTTCGAAATCACTTTTCAATATTCATTTTAAAATGAATAAAATCGATATAAATATCGTTCACGTCAAAATGGCGTCAATCTAATCAACACGGCTTCATAAATTTCTATTTTCAAATATTCTATTTCAAATATTTCCTATTATCAAAATATTTGTTATTATCAAAATATTTGTTATTTTCACGATTGGAATGAGGCCCAATCAATTACCATATAAAATTAATTATATGGATTTTCATACAACACATGTATATAATAACATTGAAAATAATCAACCATCAACCAAAGTGCACTACACTGTATAAGCATCAAATATAGATATTCAACGCTTATAACAGCCTGTCAATCAATCGATCGACACATTTAATCAATCAGGATGAGTGAACTTCAAGTTTCATCCCAACACCCGTGTGAGGTTTCAAACGATCAAACAAATATTTTATTCGTGCAGTTGGGCGATGTGTAAAATTTATCGTCCCAATCAATGTCATTCAAATAGGTGTACATAAACAAACCGTCTGGTTTGTAAATGAATATTTATTTATTCACATTCACGTTAAAAATTATATTTTTAACGATAAAACATTTTATTCCAACATATGAATTTCTATTAAGTTCATTCTTTAAATAAAATGATATTTTTATTTTTCTAACACATTTTAGAAAATTTCGGCGGCATAACGGCACGATACTAGAAACGGGACAAGGCCTAGCCTTATCCCCGGACTAGTGAAGGCCCACGCCATTCACACATCATCAAATCAATTCCCAATTCAACCAATCAATCAAATCCAATCAAATAATCTAACCAACTACACAACCAAACAAACAAGTCCATGGTATGTGGACGGGTGTCGGGTGCTACTAAGCACCGTCTGCATCCTAGTATATATATATATATAACTAGAAAAATAGAATTTGAGTGAGAAGTTCTCACATATAGCTATCCTAGCTCCACGGCTCTTCTTTTGCAGAAGTCTTCGTCGTTTCGCCTTTTTGTCACCTTCGTTGCTCGCTTTCACTACATATGTAAAAATCGAGTTTTTACTTCGCTATTCCATATATAAAAATCGAATTTTTAGTTCGCTATTCAATATATAAAAATCGAATTTTTAGTTCGCTATTCAATATATAAAAATCGAATTTTTAGTTCGCTATTCAATATATAAAAATCGAATTTTTACTATGTTATTCAATATATAAAAATCACATTTTATTTCGAAGTTCAATATACAAAAATTCCATTTTTCTATCGAAGTTCAATATATAAAAATTCTATTTTCTTTCGAAGTTCAAAACATAAAAACTATATTTTTTCTTTCGAACTTCAAAACATAAAAACTATATTTTTCTTTCGAAGTTCAAAACATAAAAACTATATTTTTCTTTCGAACTTTCGATATATAGAAATCTGATTTTTTTTCCTTTTAAATTTCTAATCTCTTCCTAGTTTAGAAATCATTTTAAATTCAGTTTAAAAATCATTTTCCCTTTCAAAATAAAATCAGTTTTACTTTCTATAAAAATCAGTTTTTATTTTCTTTATAGATCAGTTTTTAAATTCTTTTGAAATCAGTTTTATACTTTATAAAATAAATCAGTTTTATTTCTTTATTTTTAAAACAGTTTCAGTTTTAGACTTTTTTTTTTTTTTTAAATCCAGTTTTAAAATACTTTAAAATTCAGTTTTACTTTACTGTTTAAAAAATCGAAATTATTAAATTATAAATAGAAATGAACTAAAATAAATAACGTACCTTTATCTGCGAAGGGGGGGGGGGGTCTGGCGGCTACTGACGTCGGCAGGTGGTGGCTGTAGTGGGCGGAGGCGGTGGCGGTGGTCTCCACGGGTTGGGGGAAATTGGGGTACAGCGGTGGTTTCTTTGGAGGAAGGAGTGGAGAGAGGAGGAGGACGGCGGAAGGAGGGGAGCCTGCGTCGGGGTCTGAGGAGGAGGAGATCGCCAAGGGATGCGGCGGCGATGGGTGGAGGCGTCGATCGCCTGGAGCGATTCTTTTTCTTTTTTTTTTCTTTTTTTTTTTTTGATTTGAGGAATAACGAACGGGGGGGGGGGGGGCCTGGTAGTTAAGGGGAGAGAATATATTATTATTTATTTATTTTTATTTTTTTTTTATTAAAAAGTTGACTTTCACGTACGACCTCGAAACGAGGCCCACCGCCTGTCGTCCATAGCATTTTACCCCCATTCCGAACACAATGGGATATGTATCGTAGGCTGATTCGACTGTTTGAATCAGTTTCCATTGAATTTACATTTAAATCACTATATTGAATTTTAAACGTACATTTCAAATTACCGGGGTCACATACTAACTCTATAAATTGCAGAAAAATATTTTCTAGCTTCGCATTGACGATACGGTCCTAACAAAACTAGTTTCGTCAAATTCTGAGATCGTTAGAAAAATGGCCAATTTCCAGTCGATTAAAATCAACTGAAACTGGTCAAACGCGTTTTCCTTTGCCACGCTCGCATATTGATTCGAAAAATTATGAAATTTGAAACCTAGCAATAACTTTACATCCCGGACCCAACAAAACTGGTTTCGTCGAAATCCGAGGTCGTTTGCAAAATGTCCATTTTTAAGGGCCTGAATTCCATAGCGACTATTCAGAAATTTCAACTGGACACATCTTTTGATTCCCGTTAGGAAATTTCAATTTTTCGGATTCGTTGGAAAGATATTCACTATTAGATTCCATTATTTTTGGTTTCACTAAAATCCGGATTGTTTTGCACCCGGTACATTCAATTGAAGTTTGAAATCGAATTATCGAACTACCGCGCCATTTTCAATTCTATTTATAATTATATATAAATATTTATATTCTAACGACGACGCGTATAATATATACGTTCTATTTATATTCAAAATAAATTTCTCGTCGATATTATTTAAAATAATCCATTTTAAATAATCAAAATTCGCTAAAATTGCCAAAATAAAAATTTTAAACTGGCCCAGATTTTCCGGTTTGTTACAATCTCCCCCACTTAAAACTTTTCGTCCCCGAAAAGGAACAAAGTCGAAAGTGGTTTGATTAATCAACTGTACGCTCAATCTGGCTTCCATTCTCCAACTTTTCAGTTTCTGAGAATTCTCTAAAATTTCAAAAATTTGGCTAACACCCTAAATTTTCGAAAAATTTCGCCATAACCTCCCCTGCACCGGGAGCATCGGGGAATTTCAAATAGCTTCCCCGGTCCTTCAGATCTCAAAAAGAAAAAGAAAAAGCCAAGCGGCTAGCCAATAGGCTCACAAAATCATCATCACCCAAACAAAACAGGAAATTATGTAGTAAACGTGTACCTATTTGTCGGGCAAACAAATTTTATTCTCTGCTCTAGCCTCCTTGCTATGACCTGTTCAATGTAAGCACATGTATATGCAAGCAAATGCGACCAATTTTCAATACAATTCATTATTTGATTCAATTAGGCTAAATAGTTCAAAATTAGCAAACAAATAAACAAACAACACAAACATCAATCAATTATTGAATTAGAGTTTCAAATTCATAACTTTGATACATAGTCAAAAATCAGATTTTTGATGCCAAATCACAACAATGTATTCTAGCTATATTAGTTTTGGTTCTCACACCAGTCTAATGGAAATATATAGAAAATCACACATTCGAAACGCGAACATAAATACTGATGATGTCATGACAATCATCAGTACCATCTTCGGGCGACTAGAGTGTGATGCTATATCTATCCAATATATTAAAATTTCGAATACACGCGGATCAGACGTATACGCAAAATCTATATATACTGGATTGTCCACATCAATATAAATAAATAATCAAATACGAATAATTGATTTAAATTTTCAAAACAAAGGTTTGTTTTCATTTTAAAAATATACTCTTCACACTCGTTCTAGGATACTACTGATCCTATCTCTAACGAGTCATTCTAATTGGATTATACTAATCCAATTATCTGATGAATTCTTTCGTATGTTTCTAATGTGTTGTTCTCTGCTTTGTAAACCAAAGCTCTGATACCAACTGTAAAAACCCGCAACTTCCCCGTAAAGGAAAGCGACGGATAGTTCGAGAACAAACCACAGCAGAACGCATACAGAAGAACTTTTCATTGTATATTACAACAATGCATCAGAATACAAGAATATACAGAGTATAAATGAATATTACACAGAAATATCAGAGATTTAAATTACATTTAAATACATAGCAGCGGAAAATAATACAATACACAACTAGAAGTAGATATACGGATACAAAGCTTTCCGGATATCGTTCCAGCTGTAAACCAGGATCCTGTGGATATAAATCTGCAAAACCGAAACTACTAGCTGCCCGTGTCAAAATAGGGGCACCCAGAGTTTAGGTTAAAACAATAAACTCCAGGTCAGTCATGTGACTGGTGTGAGAACTAAAACAGTTATAAATCTTTATTTTCAAAGCTAGGTAAATCAAGGGACCACGCCGTATAACACGGAACGGGTTTCCTCCCAAGAGTACCAGTGCATAAAACAAACAGCGCAATGCTAAATAAAGAAAAATGAAGCTGTTATAAGACCCAGGTCCCATCACACAATGCAACGCAGTCGAGGATAGGGTTTTCCCTTATAACAGCCAAAGAATGCTTGATACGTTTAAAACAAATCATTTGATACTATGGTAAGTGCATAGTGTATAAAACAACTTCAAATCATAAGTATCAATCATAGGCGGCATAAGCGCCCCATCCCACTATGTCGCCATATATAGGATTACAAATAAAACCGCAAAGTCACGTATTTGGAAATTGGATTTCCGTCTATGAACCGAGGCAAAAGATAGTCCTCAACCGTTTTCGTGACTGCCTAGCCCGAGCCACAGGGTCAGAGCGCATCGACCCTTGGATCGTCAGGGCCGGTCCACACGGAGTGGATTAAAATGCCTGAACATGCGTTTCCCCGCCCTATGGGGCGTAAACGAGCCAACTAAATGACTCCATCGGTTCGAGAACGACCGATCAATCCGAGGCGCCTCGCAACAGCAACAACCACATAAGTCAAACTCGTCAGGGCGTGTAAAACCACTGACGCCACTTCTAGCTAGGAAGAAACGCATGCCCTCCCTGACGTCCTCTCCCGTTTTTGGTTCATACCGGGTGTGAAACACGCGAGGTAAACGTTACACAAAGCTACGCCACAAAGGCCGTGCTTTGATCATCACCACAAGACTTTGCTTTTCAACAGAAGCCTTGATCATTTGCATCTTAGCATGCCACACAGGCAAACCATCCTATGCAACCGATATCAGTCACACAGAATGAAATCCGATGTCAGACACACAGTCCATTTACAAGTCCGTTCTGGGCCTGAACGAAACCGGAGGCACCTAGTACCCCGCATATCCATCGATCTCCAAGTACGTCTGGACGATCACTAACTGTTTCCATCTTCTTGGGTGTACAGCCCAATCAAGATCATCAGTTATCACCCAAACGACGTGAAGACCTCCGGTCTTCGACCATCGTCTTCATCTTCGACTTATCGTCGTATCAGTTATCCAGAATGGGATAAACCCGGTCTTTCCGAATAACTCGCGTATATTTTATAAAAGTGTTACACAAACACAACATACGCCTCATTCCAATTCATTAGTCACTAACCGTAAATTAATCAAGAGAATAATTCCCCAAATATTAACCCCGAAGGCCGAAACCAACATCAGATCAATATCCAGAAAACCATTCTGCTTGGCTAACCGCCAGTTAGTTTCTAAATTTCACATTCAAATCTAATTAAAGATTTAACTATCGCCTGGAGCAAAACTGGTGATACTCCATTCTCGATCTTTTCAATCTAATTAAAGATTCATTAAAACTCCACTTAGTTTTAATCTATGACTGGGTTAAAGAATCAGTGTCATTTAAAACACGGTTCACGATAAACCCAAAGTCACATCCCATTAATTATCGGGTTAAAGAACAAGTGTTATTTAAAACACTGTTCACGATAAGCCCAAAAATCAATATCCATTCAATTCCAATTAAATATTATTTAATTGGTACACTTCATTAAATCTAAATAAAAAGATTTAATCTTTTCTCAACTGGGTTCAAGAACAGTGTTAGTGAAGACACCATTCACGACAAACCCAAATCACATTCGATATTCAATACAAGGCTCTGAATAGAAAATATATCGGCTTATATTCAATATCGAATTCTACGACTAACAAATGTCGTATTGGAAATAACGATATCAATATATATCTTTCAAATTTCCATAACAACACCTGTATAATCACGAATTCCAACATCGAAATATTCCGAAGACAATTTCGATTCAAATCCACTCCAATGCAATCATTGGAAATTTTGGTTATTTTTAAAACCCTTTTCGAATTCAATTTATTTATTTAAAAATAAATAGAATTATAATTCTAGTTCAAAACTAGTTCATTTCGATAAAAATCCATTTTTATCTTTTCAAATATGGAGTTTTTCATCCCAATTCTTTCTAAATCATTTCTTATGATTTTACACAAATTATTGCTATTTTTAATAATTTTATCAAGGCCCGTACAGTCGATTTCCATCAATGGCCATCGAACTGCACTTACAGCGACCTTTTTCGAATTTGATTTGGACGTATCTCCAAATCCAACCGTTAGATTTCAAATTTCTAACATTCATTAGAAAGCTCTTTTCGATACGAACCCAACGGTTCCGGTTTTAGGAGAATCCGACGGTCGGATCTCCCGTAATGTCCGTTCGAAATAAATGGTCGAAATTCGCGAACTGCCGCGACGCGGCGCGTTCTATTCAGGCCATTATATTATATATATATTATATATAATATATATTTCGTCGATTCCTATTCAAAACGAATTATATAAATAGTTTTAAAATCGTTTCAAAACCTATTTCAACTTCCATTTCAATTCAAAGCAAAATTGAATTCTTCTTTATAAATTCGTTTCAAAATTCATTTCTATTCAATTCAAATTTCAATTCAATTTGAATTCGTTTTCAATTCAATTCATTTCGAAATCGTTTTCAATTCAATTCATTTCGAAATCGTTTTCAATTCAATTCATTTCGAAATCGTTTTCAATTCAATTCATTTCGAAATCGTTTTCAATTCAATTCATTTCGAAATCGTTTTCAATTCAATTTGAATTCGTTTTCAATTCAATTCATTTCGAAATCGTTTTCAATTCAATTCATTTCGAAATCGTTTTCAATTCAATTCATTTCGAAATCGTTTTCAATTTACTTTGAATTCGTTTTCAATTCAATTCATTTCGAAATCGTTTTCAATTCAATTCATTTCGAAATCGTTTTCAATTCAATTTGAATTCGTTTTCAATTCATTTTATTTCGAAATCGTTTTCAATTCAATTTATTTCGAAATCGTTTTCAATTCAATTTATTTCGAAATCGTCGATTTCGAAATCACTTTTCAATATTCATTTTAAAATGAATAAAATCGATATAAATATCGTTCACGTCAAAATGGCGTCAATCTAATCAACACGGCTTCATAAATTTCTATTTTCAAATATTCTATTTCAAATATTTCCTATTATCAAAATATTTGTTATTATCAAAATATTTGTTATTTTCACGATTGGAATGAGGCCCAATCAATTACCATATAAAATTAATTATATGGATTTTCATACAACACATGTATATAATAACATTGAAAATAATCAACCATCAACCAAAGTGCACTACACTGTATAAGCATCAAATATAGATATTCAACGCTTATAACAGCCTGTCAATCAATCGATCGACACATTTAATCAATCAGGATGAGTGAACTTCAAGTTTCATCCCAACACCCGTGTGGGGTTTCAAACGATCAAACAAATATTTTATTCGTGCAGTTGGGCGATGTGTAAAATTTATCGTCCCAATCAATGTCATTCAAATAGGTGTACATAAACAAACCGTCTGGTTTGTAAATGAATATTTATTTATTCACATTCACGTTAAAAATTATATTTTTAACGATAAAACATTTTATTCCAACATATGAATTTCTATTAAGTTCATTCTTTAAATAAAATGATATTTTTATTTTTCTAACACATTTTAGAAAATTTCGGCGGCATAACGGCACGATACTAGAAACGGGACAAGGCCTAGCCTTATCCCCGGACTAGTGAAGGCCCACGCCATTCACACATCATCAAATCAATTCCCAATTCAACCAATCAATCAAATCCAATCAAATAATCTAACCAACTACACAACCAAACAAACAAGTCCATGGTATGTGGACGGGTGTCGGGTGCTACTAAGCACCGTCTGCATCCTAGTATATATATATATATAACTAGAAAAATAGAATTTGAGTGAGAAGTTCTCACATATAGCTATCCTAGCTCCACGGCTCTTCTTTTGCAGAAGTCTTCGTCGTTTCGCCTTTTTGTCACCTTCGTTGCTCGCTTTCACTACATATGTAAAAATCGAGTTTTTACTTCGCTATTCCATATATAAAAATCGAATTTTTAGTTCGCTATTCAATATATAAAAATCGAATTTTTAGTTCGCTATTCAATATATAAAAATCGAATTTTTAGTTCGCTATTCAATATATAAAAATCGAATTTTTACTATGTTATTCAATATATAAAAATCACATTTTATTTCGAAGTTCAATATACAAAAATTCCATTTTTCTATCGAAGTTCAATATATAAAAATTCTATTTTCTTTCGAAGTTCAAAACATAAAAACTATATTTTTTCTTTCGAACTTCAAAACATAAAAACTATATTTTTCTTTCGAAGTTCAAAACATAAAAACTATATTTTTCTTTCGAACTTTCGATATATAGAAATCTGATTTTTTTTCCTTTTAAATTTCTAATCTCTTCCTAGTTTAGAAATCATTTTAAATTCAGTTTAAAAATCATTTTCCCTTTCAAAATAAAATCAGTTTTACTTTCTATAAAAATCAGTTTTTATTTTCTTTATAGATCAGTTTTTAAATTCTTTTGAAATCAGTTTTATACTTTATAAAATAAATCAGTTTTATTTCTTTATTTTTAAAACAGTTTCAGTTTTAGACTTTTTTTTTTTTTTAAATCCAGTTTTAAAATACTTTAAAATTCAGTTTTACTTTACTGTTTAAAAAATCGAAATTATTAAATTATAAATAGAAATGAACTAAAATAAATAACGTACCTTTATCTGCGAAGGGGGGGGTCTGGCGGCTACTGACGTCGGCAGGTGGTGGCTGTAGTGGGCGGAGGCGGTGGCGGCGGTCTCCACGGGTTGGGGGAAATTGGGGTACAGCGGTGGTTTCTTTGGAGGAAGGAGTGGAGAGAGGAGGAGGACGGCGGAAGGAGGGGAGCCTGCGTCGGGGTCTGAGGAGGAGGAGATCGCCAAGGGATGCGGCGGCGATGGGTGGAGGCGTCGATCGCCTGGAGCGATTCTTTTTCTTTTTTTTTTCTTTTTTTTTTTTGATTTGAGGAATAACGAACGGGGGGGGCCTGGTAGTTAAGGGGAGAGAATATATTATTATTTATTTTTTTTATTTTTTTTTTATTAAAAAGTTGACTTTCACGTACGACCTCGAAACGAGGCCCACCGCCTGTCGTCCATAGCATTTTACCCCCATTCCGAACACAATGGGATATGTATCGTAGGCTGATTCGACTGTTTGAATCAGTTTCCATTGAATTTACATTTAAATCACTATATTGAATTTTAAACGTACATTTCAAATTACCGGGGTCACATACTAACTCTATAAATTGCAGAAAAATATTTTCTAGCTTCGCATTGACGATACGGTCCTAACAAAACTAGTTTCGTCAAATTCTGAGATCGTTAGAAAAATGGCCAATTTCCAGTCGATTAAAATCAACTAAAACTGGTCAAACGCGTTTTCCTTTGCCACGCTCGCATATTGATTCGAAAAATTATGAAATTTGAAACCTAGCAATAACTTTACATCCCGGACCCAACAAAACTGGTTTCGTCGAAATCCGAGGTCGTTTGCAAAATGTCCATTTTTAAGGGCCTGAATTCCATAGCGACTATTCAGAAATTTCAACTGGACACATCTTTTGATTCCCGTTAGGAAATTTCAATTTTTCGGATTCGTTGGAAAGATATTCACTATTAGATTTCATTATTTTTGGTTTCACTAAAATCCGGATTGTTTTGCACCCGGTACATTCAATTGAAGTTTGAAATCGAATTATCGAACTACCGCGCCATTTTCAATTCTATTTATAATTATATATAAATATTTATATTCTAACGACGACGCGTATAATATATACGTTCTATTTATATTCAAAATAAATTTCTCGTCGATATTATTTAAAATAATCCATTTTAAATAATCAAAATTCGCTAAAATTGCCAAAATAAAAATTTTAAACTGGCCCAGATTTTCCGGGTTGTTACAGAAACGCAGTGTTCAGGCATTTTAATCCACATCGAGTGGACTGGCCCTGACGATCCAAAGGTCACTCGAGCTCTAACCTGAGACACGGGCTATAACATCTTGAAGCGGTAAGGACGATCCCTTGCCTTGGTTCACAGATGGAAATCCAACTTCCAATACGACATTTTGCGGTTTTGTTTATAAAGCTATATAAGGCGACATAGTGGTATGGAGCACTTATGCCGTCTATGATTGATACTTATGATTGAAATTGTTTTGATACTATACACTTATAGTAATAATAAAACATGAAATTTTACGTTTTCTTGGCTATTATAAGGTAAAAACTCTATCCTCCAGCTTGCGTTGCATTGTGTGATGGGACCTGAGTCTTATAATAGCTTCATTGTTCTTTATTTAGCATTGCGCTGTTGTTTTATGCACTGGTTTCTTGGTAGGAAACCAGTTCTATGTTATATGACGTGGTCCCTTGATTTACTGAACTTTAAAATAAAGATTAATAACTGTTTTAGTTCTCACACTAGTCACATGATTGACCTGGAGTTTACTGTTTTAACCTAAACTCTGGGTGCCCCCTATTTTCCACACGGGCAACTAGTAGTTTTGGTTTTGCAGATTTATATTCACATGATCCTGATTTACAGCTGAAGCGATATTCGAAAAGCTCTGTATCCGTCTATTACTTTCAGTTGTGTTTTGTATTGTTTTTCGCTGCTATGTATTTAAATGTAATCTAAATCTCTGATATTGATCAAATGTATATGATTTATTCCTACTCTATTATATTCTTGTATTCTGATGGAATTGTTGTAATAAGCAATGAAATATTCTTCTATTTGTGTACTAATTTGTCGTATTCTCAATTCAATCCGGGCTTTCTTTCATGGGGAAGTTCGGGTGGTCTCAGTTTGCTATCAGAGCTTTGGTTTACAGAGCTCGTAGAACAAGACACGTTAGAACCAAACGAAAGAATTCATCAGAGATTGGATTAGTAATATCCAATAGGAATCACTCATTAGAGATAGGATCAGTAGTTTCCTAGAACGAGTGTGAAGAGTGATATTTTTAAAATAAAATTGAATCTAGTTTTGTTTTGAAAATTTAAAATTATTATTTGTATTTGAATATTTATTTTAAATTTAACTTAGACTATAGAGTATATGGTGATTTTGGATATATGTCTGATCATGTGTATACGAAGCCTCAAATATACTAGATATATATAGAATTACACTCTAGTCGCCCAGGGATAATCCTGATGATAGCAGCTGCATCATCAGTATTTGTATTCGAGTTTCGAAAGTGGGATATCTGTATATTTCCATCAGACTGATGTGAGAACCAAAACTAGATAGGGATATTATTGCGAATTGGCACCAAAAACATGATTTTCTATATATGTGTCAAAATTATGAATTTGAAACGTTAATTCACCAATTGATTGATGGTTATGTTGTGTGATTATTTATTTAAATCAACATGCGAAAGAAAGGTAAATTTAGGCCAAATTGAATCAAATTTGAACTGACTTGAAAATTGCTTGAAGTTGCATGCATATACATGTGTATTCCTTGAACAGGTCACTTCAAAGAGGCTAAAGCAGAAGAATAAAATTGTTTGCCCGACAAATAGGTACATGTTTACTAATTTATTAGGTTTGGAAGATTTTATGAGCCGATTAGCTAGTTGCTAAGCTGTTTCTTTTTCTTTTTGGATTGGAGAGGCCTGTATGGCAATTTCGGGATTATCCCGGTGCCCCCGTATAGGTGAGGTTATGGTGAAATTTTTCGAAAATTTAGGGTGTTAGCCAAGTTTTGGAAAAATTTGAAAAGTTCTTAGAAACTGAAAAGTCGAAGTACTTAAGCCGTAATGAAAATAATGAAAGTTGAGTTGGTTTATAAAACAACTGCCAGCTCCGTTCCTTTTCGAGGACGAAAAGATTTTAAGTTGGGGAGATTGTAACAACCCGGAATATCTGAGCCAATTTAAAAAATCTATTTTAGCCCTTTTAGTGAATTTAGGATATTTAAAATGAATTATTTTAAATAATTATGACGAGAAATTCATTTTGAATAGAATTAGAATGTATATATTTATTTGAATTGACGTTAGAATATAAATATTTATTTTTAATTATAAAAGGAATTGAAAATGGCGTGGTAGTTTGAAAATTCGATTTCAAATTTCAAATGAACGTACAGGATTCTAAATAAATCGGATTTTAGCGAAAACAAAAATATTTGAATCTATTTGAAGATATCTTTCCAACGAATCCGAAAAATTGAAAATTCATAGCGGGAATAAAAAGTTATGCCCAATTGAAAATTCAGAATAGTCGCTATGGAATTTTGGCCCTTAAAAATGGAAATTTTGCAAAAGACCTCTGTTTTCGAAGTAACCACTTTTGTTGGATCCGCGATGTCGAATTATTGCTAGATTCCAAATATCATAATTTTTTGAATCAATATGTGAGCGTGGCAAAGCAAAACGTGTTTTGACAGTTTCAGTCAATTTGTATCGACCAGAAAATGGCCATTTTTATACGGTCTCCAAATTGGACGAAATTAGTTTTTTTAGAACCGTATCGTCAATACGAAGCTAGAAAATATTTTTTAGGAATTTTTAAAGTCCGTATGTGGCCCCGATAAATTAAAATGTGCGTTCAAATTCAATATGTAGATTTATATTTTTATTTTGACTGAAACTGATCGAAACAGCCGAACTGGCTTATGATACATATCCCATTGCGTTCATAATGGGGGTAATTAGTTATGGATGACAGTTGGTGGGTCTCGTTTGGAGGCCGAAATAAAAAGGTACCTTTATGGAAAATTAAAATATTAAATATATAATAATATAAAACAGTCAACCCTCCTCTATAATCTCTCCCCCTCCACATCGATTAGCAGATCGATCTAAAACAAAAAAAAGAGGCGACGGGAACCCGTCACTCACCTCCAGCGCGCCACCCAGTGGCAACACTGCTCCCCTACCACCGCCATCTGACCAAGCTGCACCCGCCTCCCCCAACGCCTCTACCTCGCGCCTCTTCCAAAGACCGACGCTCTCTCAGAACCCCCCCCCCCCCCCCAAATCGAGATCTGCACTTCACCCCTTAACCCCCCCTCTGCGACTTGTCGTGCCCCCTGCCTCCGCACTGACCAGCGAAACAACCCCTCGGCTCTCGACGCGCAGACGATAAAGGTAAGTTTTTTTAATTTACTTTAAACAGTTTTTTTTATTTGATTAGAATAGTTCCAAAGATCAATTTTTATATATTATGGCATTACATAAAAACATGATTTTTATTTACATTCATAAGATTTTTATTTTGATTTTTATGAAATTAAAAATGTGATTTGTATCTATAGGAAAGATTTGATTTTTCTTTTTTTAAGTGAACAAGATTTGATTTTCATTTTTAATAAAATATAAAAGGATTTGATATTTAATTTAGAAAAGGATATGATTTTTTTTATAGAATAACAAAATAAAAGTGTGATTTTTATTTTAAAAATAACGAAGTAAAAAATAGAATTTTTACATATGGAATAGTGAAGTAAAAATAGAATTTTTACCTATATAATAGCGGAATAAAAATGTGATTTTTTATTATATGAATAGTGAATCAAAATATGATTTTATATTATATAGATAATCAAAATATGATTTTTATATTATACAAATAATCAAAATATGATTTTTATATTAAAGAGATAATAAAAATATGATTTTTATAATATGAATAATGATATGAAAATATAAATTTTATCGTATGTATGTAATAATATAAAGATTCGACTTATATATATATAATGGCGATAAAAATATAATTTTTATTTTGTAGGAAGAATTATAAAAATGTGATTTTTATAGATAAAAATACAATTTTTATAATGTTTTCATTATGATAAAGATACGATCTTTATATGGATATCATTAAGATAAAAATTCAAATTTTATTATATATGAAGCGAAATAAAATTTTTATTTTTATATAAGAGGTAGAAATATAAAAATATAATTTTTATATAGAAAGAAGCGTCGTAAAACTATATGAAGTAGAAATAGAAATATGATTTTTATTTATTGGAATGAAGCGATAAAAATATGATTTTATATATGAACAACGTGAAAAGGATGCATTGGAATTTCGAACAAATCCAAACAGATCAGAAAGAAAGACTGACGGAGTGGAACCTAAAGGTGAGAACTCCTCACTTTTATTTTATTTTCTAGTTAAAATATATAGTAGGATGCAGACGGTGCTTAGCAGCACCTAACACCAGTCGCCCACAGACCATGGACGACTTGTTTGTTTGTTTGATTTTGTTGTGAAAGTTGATTGTGTGATGTGGAATGGAATAAAATATTTTATAATTAAAAATATTTTATAGTTAAAAATATAATTTTTAACGCGTATATAAAATAAATATTTATATACAAATCGGGCGATTTGTTTATGTACACACATTTGACTGATATTGATTGGGACGATAAATTTTACACATCGCCCAACTGCATAAATAAAATTAACTATTTGTTGATTGAAACCCCACACGGGTATTGGGATGAAATTGGGCATACAGCAATCCCAATATTTGGTTGTATGTCGATCCATTGATTGACAGGCTGTTATAAGCGTTGAATATTTATATTTGATGCTTATGTAGTGTAGAATGCACTTTGGATGATGATTGACTGTGTTTGATTGTTGTTGTGTATGTGTGTTGTATGAAATCCATATAAATAACATTATATATTAATTGACTGTGTCCGATTCCAGTTCAGAAAGAATGAATATTTTAAATAACGAATATTTTAAAATAATGAATATTTTAAAATAATATTCAATAAAAGATCAAAATTTGATTTTGATGTCCGATTTGGGATGAACACGAATATATTTAAATATATATAGCCGTGTTGATTAGATTAACGCCATTTTGACGTGAATGATATTTATATCAATTTTATTCATTTTTATAATGAATATCGAAAAGGAATGGATTTCAAAATCTAAAGTTTTGAAAATATTATCATTTATATATCGATGATATGGAATATTCAATTTTGATTAGAAATTGAATATGAAGTTGAAATTGTTTTGAAAACAAATTTAAAATGATTTATAAAATACGTTTTAAATATACATTATATATATATATATATATATATATATAGTTCGCGAATTTCGACCATTGACTTCGAACGGATATTACGGGAGATCCGATCGTTGGATTCTCCTAAAACTGGAACAATTAGGTTCGTATCGAAAAGGGCTTTCTATCGGATACAAGAAATTAGAAATCTGACAGCTAGATTTGGAATTATGTCCAAATCAAATTTGGAAAAGGTCGTTGTAAGTGCAGTTCGATGGCCGTTAATGGAAATCGACTATACGGGCCTTGATTAAATTATTACAAATATGAATAATTGGTGTAAAATCATAAGAAATGATTTGGAAAGAATTGGGTTTAAAAATTCCATATTTGAAAAGATAAAAATAGATTTTTCCGAAATGAACTAGTTTTAAACTAGAATTATAATTCAGTTATTTTTTTAAAATAAATTGGATTTGAAATGGTTTTAAAAATAACCAGAATTTCCAATACATAAATTGGAAATGGATTTGAATCGAAATTGTCTTCGGAATATTTCGATATTGGATTTCGTGATTATACAGATATTGTTATGGAAATTTGAAAGATATATATATATATATATATATATCGTTATTCCAATACGATATTTGTTGATTCCGGAATTTGATATTGAATATAAGTCGATATATTTTCTATTCTGAGCCTTGTATTTAATATCAAATTGGATTTTGGGTTTTTTGTGAATGGTATCTTTAATAATACTATTCTTAAACCCAATGGAATTAAGAAAATTAGGAACTGACTGGAGATTAGTTAAGTTGAATGGTTTTCGGGGTATTGATCTGATGTTGGTTTCGGCCTTTAGGGTTAATACTTAGGGAATTTTTCTCTAACTAATTTACGGCTAGAGATTGATGGAATGTGAATTGGCTTTATTGTGAACTGTGTTTTTAACGACATTCGTTCTTTAACCCGATTTACAGTGAAATGTGATTTGGAATTTATGAATCTTTTTATTAGGATTTAATAGGAGTTTTCCAAAGTAAAGTTTTCCAATTTAATATATATTAAATTGGAATTGAATGGAATTCGATTCGATAATAATAGAAATGAAATTCTATGGAGGAAGACTGTTAATACAGATGGAATTTAAAAGGCGTTACCAGTATTCCATTTATATTAGTGGTCGGATACGGAAAATGATATCGATTATATATTGATTTGTTCTTCCGTGAAAATTCCATGATAAATGGAATGTGATTTAGGTTGTCGTGAATGGTATTTTTAATAATACTGTTCATAGACCCAATGGAGTTAAGAAAATCAGAAACTAATTGGAGATTAGTTAAGTTGAATGGTTTCCTGGGTGTTGATCTGATGTTGGTTTCGGCCTTAGGGGTTAATACTTAGGGAATTGTTCACTTGCTAATTTACGGATAAAGGCTGATGGGATGGAATGGAATGTGAATTTGGGTTTACCATGAACCGTGTTTTAAATGACATTGGTTCTTTAACCCAGTTAAAGGCAGGATATGGTTTCCCAAGTTAAATAATCATTAATACTGATTTTTGGGAAGATTAAAACCAAGTGGTGTTTTAATGCATCTTTAATTAGATTGAATTGATATCCAAAGGAAGATTAAAGAATAAATTTAAAGAATTTATCTTTGATAAAATTAATGGGAACCTTTCCCACAGTATAAGAATATTTGAATAAAGGAATATTCTGGATTGGAATAAGGCGTATGCTGTGTTTTTATAACACTTGTTTATTATATATGCGAGTTATTCAGAAAGACCGGGTTTATCCCATTCTGAATAACTGAATCGATGATGTGTCAAGGATGAAGACGATGGTCGAAGATCGGAGGTCTTCACATCGTTTGGATGATTACTGATGTCTTGATTGGGTTGTACACCCAAAGCAAGGTAATAAATGGTGATCGTCCATACGTACTTGGAGATCGACCGGATATGCGAGGACCTCTCCCCTGTATTGGACATATGGGGGAGGAATAAGGTGCCTCCGGTTTCGTTCAGACCCAGAACGAACTTGTAAATGGATGTGTGTCTGACATCGGATTTCATTCTGTGTGATTAGTAGCCATCAGTTGCATAGCGTGAATTGCCTGTGTGGCAGGCTGAGATGCAAATGATCCAGGCTACTGTTGAATTGCAGAGTCTGGTGGTTGATGATCAAAGCACGACCTTTGTGGTGTAGCTTTGTGTAGCACTAATTCGCGAGCCTCACACCCCAGTGTGATCCAGAAACGGGAGAGGACATCAGGGAGGGCATGCGTTTCCTTCTAGCTAGGAGTGGTGTTTTGAGTTTTACACGCCCGCACATTTTACTTATGTGGATGATGGATTGCGAGGCACCTTGGTTATATCAGTCGATCCGGGACCGATGGAGCCATTTGGATCATTGACGCCCCATAGGGCGGGGAAACGCAGTGTTCAGGCATTTTAATCCACATCGACTGGACCGGCCCTGACGATCCAAAGGTCACTCGAGCTCTGACCTGAGACACGGGCTAGAGCGTCTCAAAGCAGTAAGGACGATCCCTTGCCTTGGTTCACAGATGGAAATCCAACTTCCAATATGACATTTGGGGTTTTGATTGTAAACCTATATATGGCGACATAGTGGTATGGGGCACTTATGCCGTCTATGATTGATACTATGACTGAAATTGTTTTGACACTATACATTTATAATCATAATTAAGCATGAAATTTTATGTACCAAGCATTCTTCGCTATTATAAGGTAAAAACTCTATCCTCCGGCTTGCGTTGCATTGTGTGATGGGACCTGAGTCTTATAATAGCTTCATTGTTCTTTATTTAGCATTGCGCTGTTGTTTTATGCACTGGTATTCTTGGGAGGAAACCCGTTCCATGTTATACGGCGTGGTCCCTTGATTTACCGAACTTTGAAATAAATATTAATAACTATTTTAGTTCTCACACCAGTCACATGACTAACCTGGAGTGTATTGTTTTAACCTAAACTCTGGGTGCCCCCTATTTTCCACATGGGAAGCTAGTAGTTTTGGTTTTGCATATTTATTTTCATAGGACCCTGATTTACACCTAAAGCGATATTCGAAAAGCTTTGTATCCGTCTATTACTTTCAGTTGTGTTTTATATTGTTTTCTGCTATTATGTATTTAAATGTAATTTAAATCTCTGATATTGATCAAATGTATATGATTTATTCCTACTCTGTTATATTCTTGTATTCTGATGGAATTGTTGTAATAAGTAATGAAATGTTCTTCTGTTTGTGTACTAATTTGTCGTGTTCTCAATTCAATCCGGGCTTTCCTTCACGCGGAAGTTTGGGTCGTTTCAATATCGATTCAACTGGGATTTGAATATCGAGTTATAAATCCAATTGGAGCTGTAACTCTATTGTGAATATATACGATAATATTTATTTATAAATATATTAATATTTAAAATAGGTTTATTTAGAGCTTTAAAAATAGCCAGTTTTGCAAACGACCTCCGTTTTCGATGAAACTAATTTTGTTGGATCCGGAATATTAAATTATTGTTAGATTTTAATTTCCGTGATTTTTGGGGTCAGTGTGTGGCCGTAAGGATTTTTAATATGAAAAACAATCCGTATTTTGACGGTTAAAAATACGCTGTGTGAGCAAAACAGAGTCAGAATTCGATGAAACAAATTTTGTTGGGTCCGTAATGTCGAACTGTAGGTGTATGCCCATTTTCATGATTTTTGGGTATCGTAAATGATCATACGGATTTTTAGAATAAAAATACCAGTAACGGTTCAATATAATTTAATATAATAATCAATATAAAATTATTTAAATCTTTCTATAAATACACCACTAACATCTCTAAACCTAATACTTCATTTCTCAGGTCAAAGATATTTCCGCTGCAAGTATTTTCTTTCTTACAGTAAATTGTTTCATCTTCATAAATCCATATTAAATCATATAAATTCCCTAAAATTATAATGTATATATATTTGCAATTGTTACAACCTCCTCTTTAACCTGATATATATTTTGTATGGATCGAACGAACTTCAGCTCGATGTCTAGGGATACAGCGCGAGTTAGGGTTTGAATTCGTAGGGTACTGAGTTAGCAGTTCGAGGTTTAGATTGTGGGTTTGAGTTTGTGGGGAGGAGAGGCTTGGATTGTGAAATTTTGATGGGGTTTTGTGAGAAAAAGGGTCGCATGTTTTGTTCTGATGGCGTGAGTGAAGTCCTAGACGGGTTTCGACTGCGATGATCAAGCTTTACAACTTCAACGCCATGTTGAAGAGATTGGTGTGGGATGATCATCGGTGGTGATGTTCCATTGAACGACGGTCCGAAGAGGGAGAATGGGGAGGATGGAGTTGCGATAATGGCTATTATAGGAGCTCGAGTTTGAATTGTGGGAGGAGGATTACTGTTCACGACAGGCCTGGGTGTTCATAAATGAAGATGGCCCGACTTTGATAGGTTAAGCCCAACTATTTATAAAGGAAATTTAATTTATTTTGTTTGAAAATAGTACGAACTTGTATAGGTCATAACTTGATCATATGTTATCAAAATTTAGCGAAACAGGATCCATTGGGATCATATGGACGGTGGCTACACACAGGAACTGATTGGGAGTGAATTAGAGCTCGTTACAATTTATAATGAAATAAATTGTCTGTCAAAATCAACTGGCAATCATCGTTATTTAACGATGATCGTCCAATGTGAGTAAAACTCACTAACTCTATCAGTCTATATTTTTATAAATATAATCTAGCAATGATAAATGCTGATTGACTGTTGTGTGATGATTGTTTGGTTGAATTGCTTATGTATTGGTTGAAATTATTGATAACGATATATATATATAAATCCTTAATCAAATATTGATTCTATTTATCAGAATATTTCATTTCAAAATGAAATCGATGTTATTATATTGTTTAATATTTGTGGATGCAGGGAAACAAGTTGGAGGGATCCAACTGGATTCCTCAACATTTATTTTACTGTTTTTCATTTATGGTGATATATGATGTGATATATAATCTATTGTTGATGATGTGTGTTAGAATGATATTGATCAATATTATTTGGTATTTAAAATACCATAAGAAATACTGGAATATAAAAAGGGAATTTTCAATGTTATATTGAAAAAGAAATATATATAAAATCAAAGGATTTTATAAAAAGAGATATTTATAAATTCAAAGGATTTTATAAAAAGAAATATTTTTAAAATGAATATAATTTTATAAAAGGAATTATTAATATAATAAATAAGATTTTATAAAAGAAAATATTTGTAAACCATTTACAAATAGAATTGAAAAGGAAATATTTGTAAAACATTTACAAATAGAATCGAAAAGGAAATATTTGTAAAATAAATAGAATTATAGAAAAATAATTATTGGGAAATAAATAGGATATTGTAAAAAGAAATATTTTTAAAATGAATAGAATTTTATAAAATGGAAATATGTGAAAAATAAATATTAAATAGAAATACGTTTTAACAAATAAAATGGAGAAGATTAATTTATAAATAATGTTTTATAAATTAAGTAAATTATTTATCAATTGATAAATTGAAATTATAAGTCTAAATTTATATGAAGAAGTGAAAATCAGTTTTAACACCGATATTTGAAAATAGAATGTAAACGCAACATCTATAAAGGAAATTATAAAGGATCTAATATTAGTTAATCGAATTAGAGTTAATCAAATGTTAGTTATTCGAATAAAGTTAATCGAATATGAGTTAATCAAAGAAGGTTAATCGAATATTAGTTATTCAAAAGAGATATTATCGAATATAGTTTATTCGAAGAAAAGATTTTCGAATATAGTTTATACGAAAGGGAGATTATCGAATATTAGTTATTCGAAAGAGAGATTATCGAATATAGTTTATTCTAAGAAAATATTTTCGAATATAGTTTATTCAAAAGGGAGATTATCGAATATAGTTTATTCAAAAGAGAGATTATCGAATATAGTTCATTCGAAGAAAAGATTTTCGAACATAGTTTATTCGAAAGGGAGATTATCAAATATTAGTTATTCGAAAGAGAGATTATCGAATATAGAATATTCGAAGAAAAGATTTTCGAATATAGTTTATTCGAAAGGGAGATTATGGAATATAGTTTATTCGAAAGAGAGATTATCGAATATAGTTTATTCGAATAAAAGATTTTCAAATATAGTTTATTCGAAAGGGAGATTATCAAATATTAGTTATTCGAAAGAGAGATTATCGATATAGTTTATTCGAAGAAAAGATTTTCAAATATAGTTTATTCGAAAGGGAGATTATAGAATATAGTTATTCGAAAGAGAGATTATCGAATATAGTTTATTCGAAGAAAAGATTTTCAAATATAGTTTATTCGAAAGGGAGATTATCGAAAATAGTTATTCAAAAGAGATATTATCGAATATAGTTTATTCAAAGAAAAGATTTTCGAATATAGTTTATTCGAAAGGGAGATTATCAAATATTAGTTATTCGAAAGAGAGATAATCGAATATAGTTTATTTGAAGAAAAGATTTTCAAATATAGTTTATTCGAAAGGGAGATTATCGAATATAGTTTATTCGAAAGAGAGATTATCGAATATAGTTTATTCGAAGAAAAGATTTTCGAATATAGTTTATTCGAAAGGGAGATTATCGACTATTAGTTATTCAAAAGAGAGATTATCGAATATAGTTTATTCGAAGGAAATATTTTCGAATATAGTTTATTTGAAAGGGAGATTATCGATATAGTTTATTCGAAAGAGAGATTATCAAATATAGTTTATTCGAAAGGAGTTAATTGATAAGAGTTAATCAAATAGAGGTAATCCAATAAAGTTAATTGATTAGAGTTAATCAAATGGAGTTAATCCAGTAGAGTTAATTGATTAAAGTTAATCGAATATAGTTAATCCAATAGGAGTTAATTGATAAAAGTTAATCAAATAGAGGTAATCCAATAGAGTTAATTGATTAGAGTTAATCGAATAGAGTTATTCCAATAGAGTTAACTGATTAGAGTTAATTGAATAGAGTTAATACAATAGGAGTTAATTGATAAGAGTTAATCAAATAGTGGTAATCCAATTTAATCGAATAGAGTAATCCAATAGAGTTAATCGAATAGAGTTAATTGAATAGAGTTAATCGAATATAGTTATTCGAAAGAGAGATTATCGAATATAGTTTACTCGAAGGAAAGAGTTATCGAATAGAGATTTTTCGAAAGAGAGTTACTTAAGAAAGTTTGTTAAGGATTTAAAAGGGTTAACTTTGTCTATTTCGAGGTTAAAAATGTTGTTCAATCAAGGTCTGAGAGGCAGTTATACCCCAACTTGATTGACTCCATTTTTAACTAAGGAAATGTTAAGGTTCGATAGTAAAGGTTGGTTAAGGAAATTTAGTTAACAAGTGTAATGGTTTGAGTTGGCATAGCGATGTTTTATTTAAACATCTGTTTAAATCCAATGAAGGAGTTTTGGAAATGTTTTCCAAATAAGAAATCATAAATGTTTTCTAATATGGAAAATAAGAAATGAGAGTAAAAATGGAAATGTTTTTCCAATATTAATAAGGTATATTTTCTAAATTTAGAAAATAAGAATTTCCTTATATATATGGAAATAGGAAATGGGTAAATAAATAAATTAATGATAAATGAATTTAAGAGATAAATGATGATTGATGACTGATCGATAGAATTTCCATCTGGAAATAATATCGTTGTTTGTACACATGTTTTTCTTTGATAGTTAAATCACTGACTATCGAAGTTTTTGACCATTTTTCCATCGTCAATACAGAGAGACCGGGATCAGATTCATTATCCAAAACAACTCTATATAAGCATTAGCGTTGCGAATCTAATATGATGAAGATAATTGAAGACGGAGCCATGCAAGGGCTGTCCTGTTTACAGAATAGTACCTTTGGTTTGTCCAGTCCCAGGACAACCAGTATGGAAGAATGTCTGATAGAGTATATTTAATAGATCGCATAAGTTGATCTCTTCAAACGTATTTACATTTAGTGGCGGAGGAATTCGCTTCTCTTAGCTGTATACCCATGGTATTTTTGGGGAAATCAATTTGTGATTTGGCAGGTATGATGATGTGACATTCTAAGTAAATAAAGGTGTGGTCTGTACATTATGACCTCTAGCCTCACAACCAGGAAATGGTATAAAATCGGGTAGGTCGCATGGCTAAGTGGTTGGCTGCCAGTTAGGGTGTATTATCACCTGATCTAGAGTTTCATTTACTTCTTTAACCTATTTTGATGCTATCCCTTTCGGGAAACGGTTGCTGATCCTAACCGTTGGTGATAATACATTTGGTACACTCAAGCGAAATGAGTGACTGGTCATGTTTAGCCTGGGTTGCAAGATGTTCTTGTTGAACCCGGTGTATTCCTCTCTAGAGATACACTATCGGAAGGTGGTCTCTGTAACACCCCGTAATTCTGTGACATTAAGATTCACAAATTAAAGTACAATTAATTTTTAAAAGAAAGAAAAAAAAAGATCCATGCAGTTGTTTAATTTAAGTATTGTAACTAACATAAAAAAGAGAAGTAAGGAGAGAACAATAATTATTATTGTTCTAAGACTTATTAACAAAAGCCTCTGTAGCTCAGTTGGTTAATGCATTGGATTTGTAGCATAGAGGTCGGGGGTTCGAACCCCGGCGGCGACATAATTTTTTATCTTTGTTTTAGAGAGGGCCAACTGAACATGCAAATATATGTACGCATACAAATTCAAAATTTGAAAGGATAAGAACGTACATATAAGGAAATAAAGAAAAAAAATATATATATATACATATGAATATAAATATAAATATATATATATATGCAAAAATATATGTATACGAAAGATAAAATTCAAGATAAGGCAACAGTCAATGAAATATGGCAACATCATTTGAATTTTGAAAATATAATGGAAGTAGTGCGTATATATATACGCGTAAAATGGTCGTTAGAGGAATTGTATACATATAAGAATATTTCATGTGAATAAAACAGTTAAATAAATTCCAGAAATTCAAAAGTTCGAAAATCAAACTTCTACGCCAAAACAATTCATTCGAAATTCAAATTTCTACGCCAAAATAGCTTGTGGGACCCAATGCTGACTCAGCACTGCGTGTATGATAAGGTTTGGCTAGATTCATCTACGTACCTGGACTATTTTCTTAACTGGGTTCAATGCTGACTCAGCGCTGCGTGTACGATAAGGTCTTGAGCAGCTATATAAACAGCCCTAGTCTTCATTCTCTTTGCACCAATTCTCTTCTATCCTTATGCTTCTAAGATTCATGGCTTCTTCCCCTCCTCTAAATTTTCTTAAATAATTAAAATAAAATATAAATTCAAGACATGGAGATGCTGCTCAAATCTGTTCAAGAGAAGATTCAAATCAAAGTGAAGAATTCAAAGGCTAAATCAACAAACCTCGAGCAACGACATACGAATCTTAGCATCGCCATTCTTCTATTCTAGATCTAATTTCTGTAAGTCAGTTGTTTCTAGATTTGAAAGTTTTTGCTTTATTTTGTGACATGAAATTAAAGGAATAAAAGAATATGCCAAATCTTTCTCTCTCTCCATTCGAATCTGTGTTTATACTCTTGGACTAAATTAAGAACTGTTATGATTCAAGGACAAATAAGACTTTGCCTAAGACCGTTGCCTATGACTATGGATTCTGAGATCATGTGCCTTTGGACTATGAACATAAGCCTTTGATTTTGGGACATAAAACATTGCCTATGACGGTGACTTATGACTGTGGGAATTATTTTCCCTTTTGACTATGAATATTGCCTATGACTATGGACATTTGCCTATGATTATGAACACAAGCCTTTGATTTGGACATAAAGTATTACCTATGACATAACAACGGTGATTTAAACACCTATGATTCATGACTAGGAAAATTGTTGCTTAGGTTTTGTGACTATGAAATTGGGTCTAAAACCCAATTTATCTATTCTGTCTGTTCTTGATTTTCTTTGGTTTTAGACTGTGGGAATTTACCTATTAAGTTAGGTCTACCCATGTTCTCGAACCTATTATGTCTATTCTTGGTTTTAGACCGTGGGAATTTACCTATTAAGTTAGGTCTACCCATATTCTTGGACCTGCGTCGTTATTCAAAATCTTATTATGCCAATTATTATGTCTACCCTTTTTCATAGCATCTTTGGTTCATTCCCTATTTTCTACGAATCTAGATTTATTTACAATCTAGGTTGAATCACGATTATATGAACGGTGGGAATGCGATTTGGGAAAAACACAAAAATAAACATAAATATAGTTGTAAGCTTGAAATTGGCATAGTTTGGAAACGAACATGATTCTGATTTATACAATTTTAGAACAGTGTTAAGACATGTGAATTGGGTAGATTTGACATGGATTATAGGTTATGAAATTTAGATCTAGTATTGGCCTGTAAACTGAAAAACTAGAATAATAAATCTAGTTTGTATGTAGACTGTAAACTAGAAGAATAAATCTAGATTTGGGCATAAACGGTGAACTAGAATAGAAAATCTAGTTTGGCATATAAAATCTAGTTTAGCATAAACTGAAAATAAAGATGATAGATATAAATTGCTATGAACTATAGATTAGGCAAATCAAGATTTGGGCCTAGAATATAAGTCTGTTAGCGACAAATGAATATAGGCCAAATTTGTTTAAAAAGGGGGAAATCGGCTGTAAGATAAATTGTTAACAATTTATAAATAAAAGAAAGATATTTTGATAACACCCCATTTTATAACTCGTACCAGAAAGTTCTAGGGTGACAGAGAGGATAGTGTCTAGGCTTGGGTTTGGAAAATACAAGTTTCCTGCCCTCCCTGGCTATCCCTAACTGATCCGACGAACGGGATGGTTGCTTTCAAAACCAGGTTTGGAAATTAATCAGAAAACCCTTTGAACTTAGAAAACATGAGTATGCCTAACCCGAGGTTAGACTGAGTTGCGGTGTAAACCTGCCCGGAACAGACCGGCACATCCAGTAACCGCAGCAATATGTGTCTAATGTGAGAGGTTGCGGCTTTAATTTATTAATTAAAGCTAGAACAAGAAGGGGAGGGTTAAGTCCATAGGAACACTTAACCAACACAGTTAAAGCTAGAATGGGAAGGTTAAGTCCATAGGAGCACTTAACCAACTTAACACTGTTAAGCTAGAATGGTAGGGTTAAGTCCATAGAAACACTTAACCAACTTAACACAGTTAAAGCTAGAATGGGAGGGTTAAGTCCATGGGAATACTTAGCCAAATTAACATGTTGACTAGACTAGAAGGTGGGGTTAAGTAAAGTTAATACACTTAGCCAATTTAACATGTTAAATAGACTAGATGTTGGGGTTAAGTAATACACTTAGCCAATTTAATATGTTAGCTGGGTTGGACCGTAGGGTTAAGTAAACTTGAACACTTAACCATCAGAATATGATAAATGAATAGGGTTAAGTCTAAGACACGAAGAGATGATACTTAACCATTAATAACAGGTTTAGTTAAAACCGGTGGGAAAGGTTAAGTTAAAAAGGGAACACTTAACCAATACAGGATGAATGGGTAGGGTTAAGAAATACTTAACCAATATGACTTGGTTTGTGGTGGGGTTAAGTCAACATGAATACTGACAACACTTAACCAGTTTAACAGGATAAGGGAAGAGGGTTAAGTTAGCTTGAATCGACTAAAGACACTTAACCAATCCAACTTAACGGGAAAGAGAACTAAGTAGTAAAACTTAGTAAAGAAGACAATGATCCTAGAAACTAAGTGGTAAAACTTAGTTAGTAGAACTAAGTAGTAATTCTTAGTATAACACGAAGGAGCGGACGCCCATCTGATTTTAAAGAAGACTCCAACGAATTGGGATATGAAGCCCGAGGCTTCGAGGGGACGTGAGGGTACTCTTGGTATCCCTCTGTGAGGCTGCAGATGATCCGCCTAGGCGCACAGAGGTTAAGGTCTGCGGTAGAAGAGCCAAGGGTATGACTTGGTTGCAATATATGGCAACCAAAAGACTAGGATGGACCAGCGTGATTCGGCGAGAAGACGGAAGCCCTGTGATAGCAACTCGTCGTCTACCTACCATCTTCAGTCAAGCAAGACACGTGAAGCGGGAAGGATGGAGGACTCATACAGACCACATACTTGCTATCTAGTTGTGGTTGCGGGGTTTTGTTGGCCACAGAATTAGTGGGGCAGATAGGGGCCTTCGTACAGTTCTCATTTTACAAGGGTGGCCTTCCATTAGTTGAGGGAGGGGTCGAGTGGGACCATAGCCACTGGAAAAACAGAACTTAGCATCTGCATCGGCAGATATTGAAAGCTCCCGACCGAGTTCCGTATTTCTAGAGTAGCCCTGACAGCGGAACTCGGACCGCACATTACTGGACATGTGCATCTAGACAAGCGATAACGATTCGCGATACATGCGTGGGAAAAGTCTAGGAACATGTACCACCCTAGGTGGTGTGTCCTAGACTAAAGGGCATCGTTCGACAGGTAGCATAATCCCTAGTTTGGAACTAGGTGGCATAAACCCTGAATCCAAGAAGCATTCAGAAAAATAGCGTAAATTCTAGTTGAATCTAGAAGGCACTTGATAGAAAACCCTAGATTAGATCTAGGTAATTAAATAATAAATGGATGCCTGAAGGCGACAGAAACTACAGGGATTGGTATCACGTTATCGTTACTAGTAGGGACACTAGTTAGGCGGTGCAGAGATATAGAAACCAGAATAATAAGGTAATAGCGAAGCAGAGAAAGTATTAAAGTATATCCAGTTTATCTTGCCTTAGTATATCTTGTGGTAATCTTATCTTATCCTGTTGACCCTATCATCATGGTATTGTCTTGTATTCAGTTAATTCATGTCGTTTCATTTTTCCCTGTTCACATTCTAGAAGTTACTGACTTACTCAGGCTTTATGTTTGACTCTGTTTTTCTTTCGCTTCTTTTCTTCTGTTTCCCCCCAGGTAGTTGAGGAGGGAATAGTATAACTCAGGATTAGATTGGACCGTTGCTCTTTCCCCAGCTTGAAGATTTGACGAAGTCGTCCTTGGATTCTCTTTCAGATGCTATGGCTGGCTCTTGCTACATTGGGGAATATAAAATGTTGTTTTATGCTTCTTTATTTTGTAAAGACAGATGATACTCTGATATTGTAAAAGAATCTTGTACAGACTATTTTATCAATAAAGTAAAGTTCTATTTTCCGTTGTTTAATATTTGTCTATCTTGTAATTTATCTGCATCTTTTACCCAAAATGCTCCTCAGAACTTAGTGCATTCCCTTTGTGAGTGACACTAACGGACGTGGGGTGTTACACGTGGTATCAGAGCTGAAGGTTACCGGATCAGATAAAAGATTTGAAAAATTATTTTTAAATGGTTTTTAAAGAAGCATTTTTAAAAGAAAGGATTTGTTTTAAAGGCATATTCCCCAAAGCCATACGCATTGTCTCCTCTTCCTCTATTTGAATTCTTGTCTCCTTCTTTCTTGAGTCTCTGGGGCTCCTGGCTTTCTGGGAGGTAACCTCATCGAAGGACGAAGTAGTGCCCGACTTCCATCTATAGCCGTAGTTGTTTCACTTACGGCCAGTCTTCTTTCAAGGTTATAGGGTTTTCCGTGCGATGGAGGCGGCTTTCGAGAGATTTGCCAATGTGGTTACACACGGAAAAGGATGAGGAGTTTGGCAAAAGAGCACAACCCAAGGATGATGAAAATCATGGATGTAGACTTGGCTCACAAAGGAGGAAGGGATTATAAAACCTAAGACAAGAGGAAGTTTCTTTACTCGGGTATGATAGGGCATATAATTAAGGACGAGGGCAAGAACAAAGGACAAGATTTTCAGAAGGGCAAGTACATACTATGCGTACTTAGGAGAAACGTAGTAAAGTTCTGTTGGAAGAGTCTAGTTTTTCTGTTCGTACTCTTTCCTTTTTAGCGCTTCGCATTTGTTCATATTTGCTTCCATAGTTGAGTCTCTGCACCTTAGTACTTGTATAGTAAGAAGATCCCAATCAGTCTCAAACCCAGTGGGTGGTTCGACCCGTTTATTTTTGGTTAGTAGGGGTTTGAATAGCTTTCGAGTTTGCTTATATCATATCACGTAGATTGTCTAAAGGAGATATTCCTTGGTTGCTTGTCTGATATTGGTTTAGGCCTTTGGGGCTTGTACTTGAGGAATGTCGAGTTCGACTAGGATGGTTTGCGTGAGAGATGGATAGTTGTGGCAGGCGCTCTAAAAAGCGCGCAGTGACCTTTTGACCCTTATAATTATGGCATGATGGATAAGATAGGAGGAGAGATCTCTGATCATCCTAGTATATACACTTGGTTGACATCTGTTCATTTTGGAGATGGAGCTTAGAAACTTCACAATCGTGGAGTAAAAAAAAAAAAAAAAAAATCGTTAAGATACAGTGGAGTAAAGCTCAAGAAGGCTTGATACTAGCAACATACCCTTTTTCTTAAGGGTGCATCCTTGATTTCTCTGTTTAGGAGCTTTACGCATAGTTGTTTCCCTCTCTTTCCAAAGTATATCCTCTAGGTCGCATATGCGATCCTTAGGTAGAAGCCAATGGATGTAAACATGTATTTGGAACATGTTATGGTTGAATGGTTGCAAGTGGTTGCAAATGGTTGCTCGTGGATGCATATGCATACGTATTAGACACTAGATCAAGTTCGAACGCTTTCATATAGCATTTACATACATGCATTTGTTTGTAAGTTGAACTTGATATGATATCATATGGACGTTGCATATGGATGTATGGTTGTGCACGCATGTAGTATTTACATGACCAGGGATGCTTTCATACATGATTGGACGCATGGCACTAACATGATTTGCATTAAGGAGGTCAACTGAATCAGTAGACCGCCTGATTTTGCATTAGATAGAGACATATACACACACTATGCATATGAACATGAAAGAATTAGAAATCTTTTAAGGACAATGAATGCCTGTGATTGAATAGTTGAGTAGATGGGTGATTGGATAGTAGGACACATTCTTCCTAACTTGAAGATTTCGGGGACGAAATCCTTTTAAGTGAGGGAGAATGTAACACCCCGTAATTCTGTGACATTAAGATTCACAAATTAAAGTACAATTAATTTTTAAAAGAAAGAAAAAAAGATCCATGCAGTTGTTTAATTTAAGTATCGTAACTAACATAAAAAAAGAGAAGTAAGGAGAGAACAATAATTATTATTGTTCTAAGACTTATTAACAAAAGCCTCTGTAGCTCAGTTGGTTAATGCATTGGATTTGTAGCATAGAGGTCGGGGGTTCGAACTCCGGCGGCGGCATAATTTTTTATCTTTGTTTTAGAGAGGGCCAACTGAACATGCAAATATATGTACGCATACAAATTCAAAATTTGAAAGGATACGAACGTACATATAAGGAAATAAAGAAAATATATATATACATATGAATATAAATATATATATATATATATATATGCAAAAATATATGTATACGAAAGATAAAATTCAAGATAAGGCTACAGTCAATGAAATATGGCAACATCATTTGAATTTTGAAAATAAAATGAAAGTTGTGCGTATATATATACACGTAAAATGGTCGTTAGAGGAATTGTATACATATAAGAATATTTCATGTGAATAAAACAGTTAAATAAATTCCAGAAATTCAAAAGTTCGAAAATCAAACTTCTACGCCAAAACAATTCATTCGAAATTCAAATTTCTACGCCAAAATAGCTTGTGGGACCCAATGCTGACTCAGCACTGCGTGTATGATAAGGTTTGGCTAGATACATCTACGTACCTGGACTATTTTCTTAACTGGGTTCAATGCTGACTCAGCGCTGCGTGTACGATAAGGTCTTGAGCAGCTATATAAACAGCCCTAGTCTTCATTCTCTTTGCACCAATTCTCTTCTATCCTTATGCTGCTAAGATTCATGGCTTCTTCCCCTCCTCTAAATTTTCTTAAATAATTAAAATAAAATATAAATTCAAGACATGGAGATGCTGCTCAAATCTGTTCAAGAGAAGATTCATATCAAAGTGAAGAATTCAAAGGCTAAATCAACAAACCTCGAGCAACGACATACGAATCTTAGCATCGCCATTCTTCTATTCTAGATCTAATTTCTGTAAGTCAGTTGTTTCTAGATTTGAACGTTTTTGCTTTATTTTGTGACATGAAATTAAAGGAATAAAAGAATATGCCAAATCTTTCTTTCTCTCCATTTGAATCTGTGTTTATACTCTTGGACTAAATTAAGAACTGTTATGATTCAAGGACAAATAAGACTTTGCCTAAGACCGTTGCCTATGACTATGGATTCTGAGATCATGTGCCTTTGGACTATGA
Organism: Allium sativum; assembly: GCA_030737875.1. Classification (NCBI taxonomy): domain Eukaryota; kingdom Viridiplantae; phylum Streptophyta; class Magnoliopsida; order Asparagales; family Amaryllidaceae; genus Allium; species Allium sativum. The sequence continues at coordinate 25,924,801 of CM060927.1, read as the reverse complement.
ACATAAGCCTTTGATTTTGGGACATAAAACATTGCCTATGACGGTGACTTATGACTGTGGGAATTATTTTCCCTTTTGACTATGAATATTGCCTATGACTATAGACATTTGCCTATGATTATGAACACAAGCCTTTGATTTGGACATAAAGTATTACCTATGACATAACAACGGTGATTTAAACACCTATGATTCATGACTAGGAAAATTGTTGCTTAGGTTTTGTGACTATGAAATTGGGTCTAAAACCCGATTTATCTATTCGGTCTGTTCTTGATTTTCTTTGGTTTTAGACTGTGGGAATTTACCTATTAAGTTAGGTCTACCCATGTTCTCGAACCTATTCTGTCTATTCTTGGTTTTAGACCGTGGGAATTTACCTATTAAGTTAGGTCTACCCATATTCTTGAACCTGCGTCGTTATTCAAAATCTTTTTATGCCAATTATTATGTCCACCCTTTTTCATAGCATCTTTGGTTTATTCCCTATTTTCTACGAATCTAGATTTATTTACAATCTAGGTTGAATCACGATTATACGAACGGTGGGAATGCGATTTGGGAAAAACACAAAAATAAACATAAATATAGTTGTAAGCTTGAAATTGGCATAGTTTGGAAACGAACATGATTCTGATTTATACAATTTTAGAACATGTGTTAAGACATGAGAATTGGGTAGATTTGACATGGATTATAGGTTATGAAATTTAGATCTAGTATTGGCCTGTAAACTGAAAAACTAGAATAATAAATCTTGTTTGTATGTAGACTGTAAACTCGAAGAATAAATCTAGTTTTTGGGCATAAACGGTGAACTAGAATAGAAAATCTAGTTTGGCATATAAAATCTAGTTTAGCATAAACTGGAAATAAAGATGATAGATCTAAATTGCTATGAACTGTAGGTTAGGCAAATCAAGATTTGGGCCTAGAATATAAGTCTGTTAGCGACAAATGAATATAGGCCAAATTTGTTTAAAAAGGGGGAAATGGGCTGTAAGATAAATTGTTAACAATTTATAAATAAAAGAAAGATATTTTGATAACACCCCATTTTATAACTCGTACCAGAAAGTTCTAGGGTGACAGAGAGGATAGTGTCTAGGCTTGGGTCTGGAAAATACAAGTTTCCTGCCCTCCCTGGCTATCCCTAACTGATCCGACGAACGGGATGGTTACTTTCAAAACCAGGTTTGGAAATTAATCAGAAAACTCTTTGAACTTAGAAAACATGAGTATGCCTAACCCGAGGTTAGACTGAGTTGCGGTGTAAACCTGCCCGGAACCGACCGGCACATCCAGTAACCGCAGCACTATTTGTCTAATGTAAGAGGTTGCGGCTTTAATTTATTAATTAAAGCTAGAACAAGAAGGGGAGGGTTAAGTCCATAGGAACACTTAACCAACACAGTTAAAGCTAGAATGGGAAGGTTAAGTCCATAGGAGCACTTAACCAACTTAACACTGTTAAGCTAGAATGGTAGGGTTAAGTCCATAGAAACACTTAACCAACTTAACACAGTTAAAGCTAGAATGGGAGGGTTAAGTCCATGGGAATACTTAGCCAAATTAACATGTTGACTAGACTAGAAGTGGGGTTAAGTAAAGTTAATACACTTAGCCAATTTAACATGTTAATTAGACTAGAGGTTGGGGTTAAGTAATACACTTAGCCAATTTAATATGTTAGCTGGGTTGGACCGTAGGGTTAAGAAAACTTGAACACTTAACCATCAGAATATGATAAATGAATAGGGTTAAGTCTAAGACACGAAGAGATGATACTTAACCATTAATAACAGGTTTAGTTAAAACCGGTGGGAAAGGTTAAGTTAAAAAGGGAACACTTAACCAATACAGGATGAATGGGTAGGGTTAAGAAATACTTAACCAATATGACTTGGTTTGTGGTGGGGTTAAGTCAACATGAATACTGACAACACTTAACCAGTTTAACAGGATAAGGGAAGAGGGTTAAGTTAGCTTGAATCGACTAAAGACACTTAACCAATCCAACTTAACGGGAAAGAGAACTAAGTAGTAAAACTTAGTTAAGAAGACAATGATCCTGGAAACTAAGTGGTAAAACTTAGTTAGTAGAACTAAGTAGTAATTCTTAGTATAACACGAAGGAGCGGACGCCCATCTGATTTTAAAGAAGACTCCAACGAATTGGGATACGAAGCCCGAGGCTTCGAGGGGACGTGAGGGTACTCTTGGTATCCCTCTGTGAGGCTGCAGATGATCCGCCTGGGCGCACAGAGGTTAAGGTATGCGGTAGAAGAGCCAAGGGTATGCCTTGGTTGCAATATATGGCAACCAAAAGACTAGGATGGACCAGCGTGATTCGGCGAGAAGACGGAAGCCCTGTGATAGCAACTCGTCGTCTACCTACCATCTTCAGTCAAGCGAGACACGTGAAGCGGGAAGGCTGGAGGACTCATACGACCACATACTTGCTATCTAGTTGTGGTTGCGGGGTGTTGTTGGCCATAGAATTAGTGGGGCAGATAGGGGCCTTCGTACAGTTCTCATTTTACAAGGATGGCCTTCCATTAGTTGAGGGAGGGGTCGAGTGTGACCATAGCCACTGGAAAAACAGACCTTAGCATCTGCATCGGCAGATATTGAAAGCTCCCGACCGAGTTCCGTATTTCTAGAGTAGCCCTGACAGCGGAACTCGGACCACACATTACTGGACATGTGCATCTAGACAAGCGATAACGATTCGCGATACATGCGTGGGAAAAGTCTAGGAACATGTACCACCCTAGGTGGTGTGTCCTAGACTAAAGGGCATCGTTCGACAGGTAGCATAATCCCTAGTTTGGAACTAGGTGGCATAAACCCTGAATCCAAGAAGCATTCAGAAAAATAGCGTAAGTTCTAGTTGAATCTAGAAGGCACTTGATAGAAAACCCTAGATTAGATCTAGGTAATTAAATAATAAATGGATGCCTGAAGGCGACGAAAACTACAGGGATTGGGATCACGTTATCGTTACTAGTAGGGACACTAGTTAGGCGGTGCAGAGATATAGAAACCAGAATAATAAGGTAATAGCGAAGCAGAGAAAGTATTAAAGTATATCCAATTTATCTTGCCTTAGTATATCTTGTGGTAATCTCATCTTATCCTGTTGACCCTATCATCATGGTATTGTTTTGTATTCAGTTAATTCATGTCGTTTCATTTTTCCCTGTTCACATGCTAGAAGTTACTGACTTACTCAGGCTTTATGTCTGACTCTGTTTTTCTTTCGCTTCTTTTCTTCCGTTCCCCCCCAGGTAGTTGAGGAGGGAATAGTATAACTCAGGATTAGATTGGACCGTTGCTCTTTCCCCAGCTTGAAGATTTGACGAAGTCGTCCTTGGATTCTCTTTCAGATGCTATGGCTGGCTCTTGCTACATTGGGGAATATAAAATGTTGTTTTATGCTTCTTTATTTTGTAAAGACAGATGATACTCTGATATTGTAAAAGAATCTTGTACAGACTATTTTATCAATAAAGCAAAGTTCTATTTTCCGCTGTTTAATATTTGTCTGTCTTGTAATTTATCTGCATCTTTTACACAAAATGCTCCACAGAACTTAGTGCATTCCCTTTGTGAGTGACACTAACGGATGTGGGGTGTTACAGTCTCATACCTTTCCAGCTGGAATTCATTACCCAATAAGCGCCCCTGGTTTTTGATCATATATTATATATGTGGAACGTGAGACGAAAGTGTTCTGCTAGACGATTATTAGTTGTGATTGATAGACACTACTGTAATATCAAAGAGTTTCGATATAAAGATTATCGTTTCTTTCAAAAGGATTTTGAAAGTCAAATCAAGTGTTTTGGATTTTCATAAGGGAAAAAACCCGTTCTGTTATATGGCGTGGTTTTATGAGACATCATTTATTTTCTCAAACTTTTTAAATTGTTTACTCATACCAATCCCATAACTGAACCGGAGTTTATTTCGTTTTTTTTACCCTAAACTCTTGGGTGCCCAAATTTGTACGGGCAGCCAAGTAGTCAGGTTTTACAGATATACTTGGAAAGCTTGGAGAAGGAGGCTTCAAGATTATATAGCTATTGTTTATTCCGCTGTGTTGTAAGTGTTTTACTCTGATAATGGTACTGTGTAACAACCCGGAAAATCTGAGCCAATTTAAATTATTTAATTTGGCTATTTTAGTGAATTTTAAATATTTAAAATGAATATTCTAAATAATAACAATGAAAAGTGTGTTTGAATTGATGTTTGAAAATGAATATAATTATTTTAATTATAAACAAGGCCTGAAATGGCGCGACAATTTCAAAATTTCAATTCAAACTTTGACTGACTGTACCGTGTGCAAAACAAAACGGATTTTAGTGAAACCAAAAATATTTAATCTGTTAGTGAATATCTTTCTAACGAATCTAAAAAATCTAAGTTTCATAGTGGGAAGCAAAAGTTATGGCCAAATGAATTTTCAGAAAGGTCGCTATAAAGAATATATAGCCCTTAAAATAGACATTTTGCAAACGACCACAGAGTTCGACGAAACCACTTTTGTTGGATTCAGGATTTCAAATTATTGCTACGTTTCAAATTCCATAATTTTTGAAGTGAATATGTGAGCGTGGCGAAGGAAAATGTGTTTGGTCAATTACAGTTAAATTGGATCGACCGGAAAAAGGCAAATTTTCAAACGGTCTCAGAATTCGACGAAACTAGTTTTGTTGGGACCGTATCGTCAAAACATAGCTAGATTTATTTTTCTATAATTTTTGGGATCAGTATGTGGCCCCGACAAATTGAAATGTACGTTCAAATTAAATATTGAATGTTTTATATTTTAATTTGAAGGAAAACTGACTGAAACAGTCAAATGGGCCTTCGAAACATATCCCATTGTGTTCGGAATGGGGGTATTTAGCTAGGGACGACAGTCGTTGGGTTTGGACTGGAGTTCGTATGAGATAAGGGTTATTTTTTGGATTTTTAAAATATATAAATATAAAAAAATTCTATTGGCCAGCTCACTCTCTCTCCCCCCTCCCCCCCGACATTCTCTCTCTCAGATTGACGCATGGCGGAAAAGAACACCCCCCTTCTCTCTTGATTTCTGGCCAATCCACTCAATAGAATTCAAGGCCGATGTTGAGGATTTTGTAGAGCTTCTCCCCCTCTTCAAATCAGTAACAAGAGCACCCCCTCTAGTCAAGTAAATCGTGAGATCCAAGCCTCCAAAGTCGGAGCCTTTCAACCGCCGTCGGCAGCACCTGGAGCCACCGAGTGGGCCCACTCCCCCACGCGCCTGAGCGCCACTCCTCCCCCTTCGACACTGCATAACCCGATCCTCTTCCTACTTCACGGATTTGAAGTTAAATTGAAACCTAGTTTCGATTAATTCGCTGAGGTAATCGGATTTGTTAATTTAAAACAGTTTTAAGACTTTAAATCCATTACATACTTGTAAAAATCATATCTTCTATGTGGTCGAATTCTAGTGAAACAAGAGACAGTGGACTCGTGTGTACGTCTTCTACATTCTAGAGGAGACCGGATATTTTTCTGAGCCTTCTACAATTTTTGGTGGAGTGGAACCCAATGTGAGATTTCTAAATTATTAATGATATGGAAAACAACGATGTATAAATTATATAGTCGAAGTATGAGTTATATAAGCGTTGTACACCATATGTATAAGCGTTGTATAAGTTGTATGTTCGATGTATAAGTTATATATGCATTGTAAAAATGATATGTGCGTTGAAATAAATTGAAATGATATTGAAATGAAATGGAAATATAGTTATATACGTATATATATATATATATATATATATATATACACTCCCCTCGTCCATAGACCATGGACGATATATATTGGTTGTGATATTGCTCGGATTATTGGTTGATGTGAAAATTTGGTAAATATCATGAATGGCTGGTTTGAAATGATTGATTGTGATTGAAATCCCAATAGGATTAGTATGTGGGAAAATTCATCTACGTACGGACTAGATATTGAAAATCCCCATGGTCAAAAGCTACAAGGCTTTAAGGTAGAGCGAGGAGCCGTACTAGGGACGGTCCCAGTTTTAACTACCCTGCTGTTATGCTACCGAAATTTTCTGAAATATTTCTGTGTTTGATTTATTTTCATGTGTTGAATATTGAAATTAAAGTCATGTGTTGAATGTTGAAACAAAATTCAGGTGTTGAATGGAGTTCGTGTATTGAATAAATTCTTTGAAAGATAGAAATAACATTTTTATCATATATATAGACTATATAAAATATTAGTGGTTTAAATAAATTGTTTTAACACCAAAAATAACATTTTTACCTTATATATAAAATATATAAAATAATCGTGTTTTGAAATAAATTGTTTTGCAATAAAAATCACATTTTTATTATATATATATAAACTATAGAAAATATTCATGTGTTGAATGTTGAAAAAAATTTCATGTGTTGAATAGAAATTCCTGTGTGGAAATAAAATAAATAAAATTCATGTGTTGAATAGAAATTCCTATGTGGAAAAAAATAAACAAAATTCATGTGTTGAAATAAATATCTATTGGATAAAAATATCGTTTTTATCAAATATGTGAAGTGAAAATGGTTTTGAAGTCGAAGAATCGATTATATTTATATATATAAATATAATTAAAATATATCGAATAACGAAGCTGCAGTTCGTGTTTTGAAACTGTGATTTCAAACGATTAGTGCGGGAGATCTGACCGTCGGATTTTCCCGAAACCGAAACCGTTGGGTTCGCCTTGGAAATATCTTTCCAACGACACCCACTTTGTGAAGATCCAATGGTTGGATTGTCTGGAATGTTTAATTCAAATCTGAAGAAAAATAGCACCAAAATCGATTATATTTATATATATATAAATATATAATTAAAATAAATCGAATAATGACGTTGCAGTTCGTATTTTGAAATCGAAACTTCAAACGAGTGTAACGGGAGATCCGACCGTCGGATTTTCCCAAAACTGAAACCGTTGGATTCGTTTCGAAAAGATCTTTCTAATGATATAAAATTTGTGAAGATCCAACGATTAGATTTTCAGATATGTGTAAATCAAATCTGAAGAAAAACAGCGCCACGGCCGCGTTATGGCATGAAGCGTCGTTTGAATGAATTGGCTATTTTTAAATAAATAAAAATAGCGATAAATCATTATAAAATATTATAAACGATATGGAATGGAAATAAACCGAATTTACCCGGTTTAGTGCATATTTGATGGTTGAATGTGTTTGGCGTGAATTGTAGTCGAATAATTTAACCATTGAAATGAATTGATTTAAATTCCAAATACACGCGAATTATTTGAAAAGGCCGAGTTAAATCTCATTTCAAATAATTGATCGGCGATAAGAAGTCGATGATGAAGACAGTGGTTGAAGACCGGAGATCTTCACCTCAGTTGGATGATAACTGATGTCTTGATTGGGAGGCATCCCGAAATATAGATAATAAGTGGTGATCATCCAGACGTACGTGGAGATCGATGGATATGCGAGGTATGTGGTGCCTCTGGTTTCGTTCGGACCCAGAACGAACTTGTAAATGGACTGTGTGTCTGACATTGGATTTTGTTCTGTGCTGATTGATCTCTATTAAATATATATCTGTTTGGCGGCAGAGAATTTATTCTCTTGCTTAACGCCCTTCTCTGAGACGTACGAGCTCAGAGGTTATATATCGATAGAAATTAGTTGCATGGAGTGAACTGTCTGTGTGGCACGCCTGAGTGGTAAATGTTCAAGGCTTTCATTGAAAAGCAAAGTCTTGTGGTTGATGATCAAAGCACAGTCTGTGTGGCATAGCTTTGTGTATAACGTTGATTCGCGAGCCTCACACCCCGGTATGAGCCAAAAACGGGAGAGGACCTCAGGGAAGGCATGCGTTTCCTTCTAGCTAGGATGGTGTCAGTAACCTACCAGCCCTGACATTTATATTATTTTTACCTGTGTGGTTGTTTTTGTTGCGAGGCACCTCGAATATGGAGTCATTGGGCTTATTTTCGCCCCAAAGGGCGGGGGAACGCAGTGTCCAGGGTTTAAGTTTAATCCACATCGAGTGGACCGGCCCTGACGATCCAAGGGTCACTCGAGCTCTGATCCTAAGACATGGTAGGCTAGATTGTCTTGATGCGGTGAGGACGATCCCTGGCCTCGGTTCATGACGGAAATCCAATTTCCAAATACGTGACTTTGCGGTTTTGATTGTATACCTATATATGGCGATATAGTGGTATGGGGCATTAATGTCGTCTATGATTGATACTTATGATTTGAAATTGTTTTTGAAACATATAAACACTAGTAATAATATCAAATGCTTTTGTTTTATTCGTATCAAGCATATTTTGGCCATTATAAGATAAAAACTCTATCCTCCGGTTTGCGTTGCATTACGTGATGGGAACTGAGTCTTATAATGGCTTCATTTTTGTAAAAAGCATTGCGATGTTTAAAAGATTTAATTGTTTTAAGCACTGGCAATCCAATGGAGTAAACCCGTTCCGCGAAAGTGGCGTGGTCCTGTGATTAGCCAAATTATAAAATGTGTTAATTAGATTTCTCATACCAGTCCCATGACTGACTCACAGTTTGTTTCACTTGCAAACTCGGGTGCCCCTTTTTCTACACGGGCAGCCTTGTGTTCAGGTTTTAGCAGGCTCTTTCTGGATAGCTGGAACTGAAGATGGATTCTCCATTTATCACTTTTTATGCTGTTCAACTCCTATTTACATATTATGCTCTGTTTTCCGCTGTAGACATTTATATATAGCTGAACTATATTTTATTCTATGTATGATCCTGTATACTGTGTAACTCTGATGATGATGTTTATCCAGTGTATTATTTGTACATTATCTGGTGTATTTATTTAATTCTGTTATGCTATTATCTGTTTATGTGTTATATTCCAAAGATTACACTTGCCACCGTCGTACTACGTTTTGGGGTCGTCACATACTGTATACATATACTGATTTTATTTCAAAGATATGTATCTATTATATATTGTTCGTTCTGCTGTGAGATTTGTGTTTACTCTGATGTTGCATGTTCTTCTTCTTCTTCTTCTATTCTAGGTTTCTATCTTATCTATTCTCACCCTCTAATTTCTTTCATGGACTATCCGGTGTTTTCGATGCTTGGATAGTCGACATTGAGTTTATGTCGATAACCAGGATCGTGAATTCCTTGGGTCGTTACGGTGGTATCAGAGCTGAAGGTTAAGTTATTACCTTGGCTCTGTGGCGTGACTCAGTAGAGATGGGGTTAGTAATACCCTAGATTAAGTTGAGTGCATATATACGAGTGAAAGTATTTGTTATTTGATATAAAAGTTGTTTATATTGTAGAGATTTATTGATTGGGTTGGTTATGAGTTATGGTCGACCAGTGTGATCCACTGTATCGGTAAGGGTTTATAAACACACGAATATGATGAACCGACACAGTATGTTTTGAAAAGAGGGTAAATGAAATAATTTTACCCAAATTATATTTTGATATAAACAAAGTATATATATTTGAAGTATTATAGTATATTGGATGTATTGGTTGTGATTATAATCAGATAAGATTATAAATTGAAATGGTTGTATAAATAACCAATCAGAATTCATATAAGTGTAATGTATGAAACCAGATGAATTAAATCTGAATCTAAATCAGATTTTAAATTAAAACTCTGGAAAGTTGAATAAGTGTTTGTAAATGAATATGGATTGGACATAAGAGAATTTTAAAATCCTGGGAGATTTTAAATTGTTTTAGAGCATTGTAAATGGTATTTTGAAATGAATTTAAAAATGGAAGTGTTTAGATATGGTTTTAAAAGTGATATATTATTGAACTCACTTCGATAGCTGGAAAATAGATTCCGACGATGATCATGACATCATCGTTGTTCATTTTCAAGTTCTAAGTGACGGATTACTACCAAAGATATTCATTTTGAATTATTTTGAGAAAAGCAAGTTGTTTTGATTCCGAAAGGAAATATTTGATTTTTGAAAAGGGTAAGTTGTTTAAAATTTCCAGGAAGAGATTATTTGAATTAAAACAAATTAAATTAGAATTAGTAAAAGAAAATAGAAATAGAAATTGAATTGAAACCAGTTTAGTGGAAAATGAATTGAGATAGAAAAATATCGAATTAGATTGGATTAGAGATAATCCGAAATGGAATTAGACTAGTAAGTTAAAAGTTGAAATTAATAATGGAATCTAAGTTGAGAACAAAATTCGGCTTGGGTATAACTGAATAATTGGGATGACATTGGCATATGCAGAATTTGTAACACATGGAAATGATATATTGATATATGCCCGACAAAAAGGTACTAGTTTATATTATATATGGGCTTGAGATTTTGATGAGCCGAATTGGCAAGCCGCTTGGATGTTTGATTTTCTTTTGGGTTGAAGAAGGCCTAGAGAGGCGAGTTGGAGTTTGAGCTATTGACCAGTAAAAAGGAGGTGCTGGCGAAATTTTTCGAAAAGTTAGGGTGTTAGGAAATTTTCAAGATTTTTGAAAATTTTCGTTAGTAGAAATGAATAAATATTTAATTGAAATAAAATTGGTTCAGTTGGAACTGAAGTTAAGAAGTGAACAAATAAGTTCTAACCAGTCAATAGGGTTTGTTTTCTACCTTAGCAATTTCGAGGATGAAATTATTTTAAGGGGGAAAGAATGTAACGTCCCGTATTTTTACGGTATAATAATTAGTTTATTTAATTTTTTAAATAAGGATTTAGATATTTAAATGCTTATTTAATTAAATAATATTTAATATTTAATTAATATATATAATAATATATTATAATTTTGAAATAGTCGGAAATAGTAGAATTCACAATATTTTGTGAAATGGATCATTTAAAATATTTAATTCAGTTTAGAATTGAATTAGAATAACGAATATATTATTTGAACAATAGTTGAACATATAATTATATTATAATTATAATCGAGCTCGAGATGATGCTGCAGTTCGTAATTTGGCGATTCAAACTTTAAACGAATATACAGAATCCGTTTTAAGTCGGATTTCTATGAAACAAGAAACGTTTAGAGCCGGTAAAGTATATTTTTCTAATGGAAGAGAAAAATCGGGATTTCATCGTATAAATTTTGATTATGTCCAAATCAAATTTTCGAAAAGTCGCTAAGGAATTCCTTTATAATTTATAACGATTTATTTATATTATAAATGAATTTTTCAATATAAATTGAATATCGATTCAATCGGGATTTGAATATCGAGTTATAAATCAAATTGGAGCTGTATGATATTCTATTGTGAATATGTACAATAATATTTATTTATAAATATTAAATTTAATTATTTTTAAATATATTAATATTTAAAATGGGGTTATTTAGAGCTTTAAAGATAGCTAGTTTTGCAAATGACCTCCGTTTTCGACAAAACTAATTTTGTTGTATCCGGAATATTAAATTAATATTAGATTTCAATCTCCGTGATTTTTGGAGTCAGTGTGCGGCCGTACAGATTTTTAATGTGAAAAGCTGTCAGTATTTTGACGGTTAAAAATATGCTGTGTGAGGAAACGGAGTCGGAATTCGATGAAACAAGTTTCGTTGGGTCCGTAATGTCGAACTGTAGGTGTATGCCCATTGTCATGATTTTTGGGTATCGTATTTGTTATGAATTTTTAGAATACAAATACCAGTAACAGTTCAATATAATTTAATGTAATACTCAATATAAAGTTATTTAAATCTTTCTTTAAATACACCACTAACATCTCTAAACCTAATACTTCATTTGTCAGGTCAAAGCTATTTCCGCCGCAAGTATTCTTTCTTATAGTAAATAGTTCATCTTCATAATTCCATATTAAATTGTATAAATTCCCTAAAATTATAATGTGTATATATATATATATATTTGCAATCGTTACAACCTCCTCTTCAACCTGATATATATTTTGTATGGATCGAACGAACTTCAGTTCGATGCCTAAGGATATAGCGTGAGTTAGGGTTCGAATTCATGGGGTATTAAGGTAGAAATTCGAGGTTTAGATTGTGGGTTTGAGTTTGTGGGGATCATAGGCTTGGATTGTGACTGTTTGATGGGGTTTTGTGAGAAAAAGGTTGGCATGTTTTGTGCTGAGGGCATGAGTGATGTCCTCGATGGGTTTCGACTGTGATGATCGAGCTTTACAACTTTGGCGCCATGTTGAAGAGATTGGTGTAGGATGATCGTCGGTGGTGATGGTCCGTGGAACGGCGGTACGAAGATGGAGAATGGGGAGGATCGAGTTGCAATAATGGTTGTTACAGGAGCTTGACTTTGAAATGTGGGAGTAGGATTACTGTTCACGATGGGCCTAGGTGTTCATAAATGAAGATGGGCCGGCTTTGATTGGTTAAGCCCAATTATTTATAAAGGAAATTTAATTTATTTTGTTTGAAAATAGTGCGAACTTGTATAGGTCATAACTTGAACATACGTTATCGAAATTCAGCGAAACATGGTCCATTGGGATCGTATGGATGGTGGCTACACATAGGAACTGATTGGGAGTGAATTAGAGCTCATTACAATTTATAACGAAATAAATTGTCTGTCAAAATCAACCGACAATCATCGTTATTTAACGATGATCGTCCAATGTGAGTAAAACTCACTAACTCTATCAGTTTATATTTTTATAAATATAGTCCAGCAATGATAAATGCTGATTGACTGCTGTGTGATGATTGTTTAGTTGAATTGCTTATGTATTGGTTGAAATTATTGATTACGATATATATATATATATATATATATATATATATAAATCGTTAATCAAATTGATTCTGTTTATCAGAATATTTCATATCGAAATGAAATCGATGTTATTATATTGTTTAACATTTGTAGATGCAGGGAAACAGGTTGGAGGGATCCAATGGATTCCTTAATGAAAGGACCCGAACTTCCCCGGTAAGGAAAGCACGGATTGTACTGAGGACAAGCCACATGGAATGCAAACAGAAGAACATTTCATTATATATTACAACAAATTCATCAGATTACAAGGATATATGGAGTATGAATGAATAAAATACATTTGATAAATATCAAAGATTACAATAAATTATATAGCAGCGGAAAATAATACAAAACACAACTAAAAGGAATATATGGATACAGAGCTTTCTGAATATCATTCCAGCTGTAAACCAGGTTCCTGTGAATATAAATCTACAAAACCAAAACTACTAGCTGCCCGTGTCGAAATAAGGGCACCCAGAGTTTAGGTTAAAACAATAAACTCCAGGTCAGTTGTGTGACTGGTGTGAGAACTAAAACAGTTATTAATCTTTATTTTAAAGTTAGGTAAATCAAGGGACCACGCCGTATAGCACGGAACGGGTTTCCTCCCAAGAATACCAGTGCATAAAACAACAACACAATGCTAAAATAAAGAACAATGAAGCTATTATAAGACCTAGGTCCCATCACACAATGCAACACAAGCCGGAGGATAGGATTTTAAATTAATAATAGCCATACATAAATCGTTAATCAAATTGATTCTGTTTATCAGAATATTTCATATCGGAATGAAATCGATGTTATTATATTGTTTAACATTTGTAGATGCAGGGAAACAGGTTGGAGGGATCCAATGGATTCCTCAATGAAACGACCCGAACTTCCCCGGTAAGGAAAGCACGGATTGTACTGAGGACAAGCCACATCGGAACACAAACAGAAGAACATTTCATTGTATATTACAACAATTTCATCAGATTACAAGGATATACAGAGTATGAATGAATAAAATACATTCGATAAATATCAGAGATTACAATAAATTACACAGCAGCCGAAAATAATACAAAACACAACTGAAAGGAATATATGGATACAGAGCATTATGAATATCATTCCAGTTGTAAACCAGGTTCCTGTGAATATAAATCTACAAAACCAAAACTACTAGCTGCCCGTGTCAAAATAAGGGCACCCAGAGTTTAGGTTAAAACAATAAACTCCAGGTCAGTTGTGTGACTGGTGTGAGAACTAAAACAGTTATTAATCTTTATTTTAAAGTTAGGTAAATCAAGGGACCATGCCGTATAACACGGAACGGGTTTCCTCCCAAGAACACCAGTGCATAAAAAAACAACGCAATGCTAAAATAAAGAACAATGAAGCTATTATAAGACCTAGGTCCCATCACACAATGCAACACAGGCCGGAGGATAGGATTTTACCTTATAATAGACAAAGAATGCTTGATACGCTAAATTTCATCTTTTATTACTATAAGTGTATAGTGTCAAAACAATTTCAATCATAAATATCAATCATAGACGGAATGGGTACCATATATCATGTCGCCAATACTAGGCTCTACAATCAAAACCACAAATGTCTCGTATTGGAAATTGGATTTCCATCCGTGAACCAAGGCAAAAGATAGTCCTCACCGATTCGAGACAATCTAGCCTACCATGTCTCAGGATCAAAGCTCGAGTGACCCTTGGATCGTCAGGACCGGTCCACCGATGTGGATTAAAATGCCTGAACACTGTGTTTCCCTACCTTTAGGGCGTAAATGAGTCCAATGACTCCACCGGCTCCACACAGTCACCGATATATCTGAGGCGCCTCGCAACCCAACAACCACATAAGTCAAACTCATCAGGGCATGTAAAACCACTGACGCCACTCCTAGCTAGAAAGAAACGCATGTCCTCCCTGATGTCCTCTCCCGTTTCTGGTTCACAACTGGGGTGTGAGGCTCGCGAATCAACGCTATCCAAAGCTATGCCACACAGGCCGTGCTTTGATCATTGTTAGCCTACTTTGTGAACTAGGCTACACAAAGAGTAAATAATGAGAAAGACACCAATCGGATCGGATCGGACGAACATAGTGCAGGAGGTGAGTAAGATCAAGAGCACAGAGGCCACATCGGATCGGATCGGAGAGATACGTCAGTAGCCTCATTGCATTGGATCAGATCAGTAATACGTCAGCAATACCAAAGGATAGCAAGTGGCTTCAGCGGTTCAGTTCGGAGGAACACTCCAATGGCGACAGAAGAAAGCAAGCAAGCCCAACGGTTCGGATCGGATGAGCACGTCAGCAGCATCAAGCGGCAACAAGTAGGCTAAACCGGATCGGATCGGAGGCTCCGATCCGAACCCCTTTTTTCCTTTAAATCTGTAGCCATTGCCGTGCGTATCCCCTGAAGACTCGGACAAGATCTGACCATTTCTCCCACGATTTCCTACTGGATCAATGCACTGTAGCCATCTTGGAGCTTCCGAACCCGACTATCAAGGGATAAATGTCACGCAATTCCGAACTGAAGCCATTTCGAGGAGATTTTTCACCTATAAATACACCACCTAGAGGCATTTGAAAGGATCTTTTGGCAAATTCTCAGTCCATACTACCTCCATAGCCGAATTCTACAATCATATTCAGATCAAAATCATCTCTTAGTGCCCATTTTTGAGAGATTTGAGTGAGTTTATAAATTGTAACCGTGAGGCTGAGTGAGAATTCTTGCTGTATTCATATTCAATTTATCAAATCAAAGAAAACAAAGTGGACGTAGGCTCGTTAACGCCAAACCACTATAAATTGCGTGTTCTTTACTGCTTTTTTGATCCTATTTAATTAAGCTCATATCTAATTTGGGTGTTAGAGCCAATTTTTGGTCTAACATTTTGGTGCTTTCACTGAGAAACTTCAAATTCTAAGCCTTTTTGGGATTATCATTCTACTATTTGGACCCTCAAGTTCAAAGAAGTTAATCCCCATCCTCTGACAATTTTCAGTACTTGTTGACTAATCGTTGAAGAATCAAGCATTATGGCTAAGACCAAATGAAAGGAAGTGCAAGGTGCTAGGGGAAATGATTCTAGAGAAAATCAGAAAGCTGTTGTGTTAACAAGATCACGCGCTCAAAGCTCTGGAGCAGATCACACCAACCAGGAGTATCCGGATCGGATCGTAGGGGCTGATCCAAATCGAGAGGAAGCAAACCGGATCGTGTTGACACCGATCCGACCTGAAGACCCAATCCAAACTGATGGTGTTGGGGGTTCTCACTCTCTCCATCCGAACCGCCACGACCAGGCTGCTATGGGCCGATCCGATCTGAATCAGAATGAAGCTGGAACTTCTACTCGAGCTCCCTCTGATGCCCCAATTCCAGCCACGATGACCAATGACCAGGCTGATCCATCTGCACCCATTACTCAGGGAGACTTTTCACGTTTTCTTGACATGCTTCAGAGCACTAAAGAAGCATTGGAAGCCCAAAGGCGTGACAACCTCCGCATGTAGGAAAACATGATCACTATGGGTAGGGAATTACAAGAGCTCCGGAGGTAGAGAACTCCTTCCCCACCACGCCACATTCCTACAGATGATTCGTCTTCTTCGGAGGAGGAGCGTCCTCGCGAGAGAAGGCCGCTTGAATGACCTCAGAACCTTGATCAATTGACTTTTGGATATTTAGGATCCCGAGAAGATGCTGCCCGTGTATTGGGTCCTGATGTCAATAGTCTGCAACAGCCTATGTTGCTACCTATGTGTGGATCCCACGTCTTACCCAGGGATCCTAATATTACTAACCCCACACAGCAACAACTTCTCCAACCTTTACCTCCAGAGATTGATCGGGAGCACAGAGAGCAGCGTAGAGCAGCTGCCGCCGGAAACAGAAGGTTATCCCCTGATCAGGAACTTAAGGGTAATCCGAACATCAGATCTAGAGAGCCTGTGCAAACATTAACCAGCGCCGATGTACAGGCAATGGTGCGACAGATTATTTCGGAAAGCTGGCGGTATACTAATGAAGATTGGGGCATTGAGCGAAGTAATACCCCTTTCACAGATGACATCCTGAATTACCAGTTCCCTCGATGATTCAATTTGCCTCAGATGGATCGATATTCAGGAAGGGCAGACCCAGGGCAGCACCTAATGAGATATGCATGGTTTATGAATGCGGCAGCAGCTCCCGATGTCGTAAAGTGCAAAGCTTTTCCCATTTACCTTGAAGATGTAGCGTTAATGTGGTTCACTCGACTTCCTCCTCGGTCGGTGTCCAATTTCACAGAATTGAGTGAGCGTTTCATGAATCAGTTCCGACTCCATGCCCAAAAGTCCAAGACCGTCATACAATTGTCATGAATCAAACAAGGCCCAGGAGAATCTTTGAAGTCTTATTTGGATCGCTTCAATCTGGCCGTCACTGAAGTCACTAATCCCCATGAGCCCACTATCCTGATGGCCTTGATAGAAGGAGTATATCCTGACATAGAATTCGGGGATTACTTGGCTGGAAAACCACCTTCTAAAAGAGAATTATTCTATGAAAAGGCTAATATTCGCCTGAGGCGAGAAAAAGCTAAGGCAAATCGGAAGAGAAAGTCCGAAGGGACCTCGAAGGAAGGTGTTTAGAGTAATGTCGCTGTGAAACAGTCTAGTAACAGTTCAGGAAAAGTAGAAATAAATGTTGGCAACCAAAGTGGTGGTAATAGCAACAGAAATGGGAATGGCAATAGAAGGAATAGAAATCATGGGAATAACTCCAATAAAAGACCCAGATTCCAAAGTTTTGAAAATTACACGCCGTTAAATGATACGTTGGAGAACATCTATCTAGACACATATAGCGTATTGCAGTACAAAAAGCAACCACCCAGAGATTCTATAGAGAAGGAGATTGAGACATGAAAGTTTTGCTTGTTTCATGGTACACACGGTCATTCCACCAATGAGTGTCATCATTTGAGGGATATCGTCAAAAAATTGCTGCGAGAAGGGAAGTTGAATGAGTACAAAGCTACCCCAGGGACAGGGGGCAAGGGGGACAAGCCACGAATCAAGAACAGCCTGTTTCAAAACCCACAACTCAGCAAAAGGGTAAGAGAATCGTCATTAACTCCATTATAGGCGGGCCTCACTTGATTGGCCGAAGTTTTAAAGCAATGGACCAGTACATCAACGCCGCCAAGCATTATGAAGTAGGAGAATGCATTAGCCGTGAAGACGTTACTCCGATAAAGCGGCAAAAAACGATGTCAGATGATGTCGTATTCCGCAATAGAGACGAGTTTGGAGTTCAATCCCCAACCGACGATCCGCTAGTGATAACCACGACAATTGGCCCCGCTCTGGTTCATAAGGTGTTAGTGGACATGGAAGCTCGGTTAATATCCTCTTTAAGAAAGCCTTCGAAAAAATGAGGCTCGAAGCAAAAGACTTAAAGCCGTGTCAAGGATGCATACGTGGTTTTAATGGAGTATCCACAGCTCCGATGGGTTTTGTGGAATTTCCAGTCACACTAGAGCAGGGGGATCGCCAGAGAGTAAGGATCTTGCCATTTGTAGTTCTGGATTTGGAGTCGCCTTATAATGCCTTCTTAGGCCGACCAGCCCTTGCCGAATTTAGGGCATGCATTGCACCTTGGTGTTTGCTGCTAAAATTCCCGACTGACTCGGGAGTTGGGACAATGAGAGGCGACCAAGCTACGGGACGAGCTTGTTACGTGGCAGAGTTAAAGATGCTAATGAAGGGGCTGAATATAGATGCTAAAGATGATTCCGCCTCTCTAAAGGGAGCCACAGCATAGCAACTAAGGGGTCTTGCCCCGAGAGAGTCGCCTTCAGACATACTCGAGGATATAGATCCCAGAGAGGATAGAGAACCTGGGGACATGAAGGAAACTCCCAATGAAATAACAGTTGGTATACCCATTGATGAAACGGATCCAATAAAAGTGCTAAAGATTGGCTCGCAGCTAGATCCAGTTAGAGCAAGAGAAATGGCTTATTTTTTAAAGGCAAATCTGGATGTGTTTTCCTGGACCTACGTTGACATGTGTGGGATTTCGCCTGCCATCATGAGTCACTCCTTGTGCATTAATCCAAAGCACCCACCAGTCAAGCAGAAGAGACGAATATTGGGCCCAGAGCGGTCAGCAGCTTTGAAAGAAGAAGTAGAGAAGTTAAAAGGTAACGGATTCATTAAGGATTCGAAGTATCCCGACTGGATATCGAATCCTGTCCTGGTTAAAAAGTCAAATGGGAAGTGGAGAACGTGCATTGACTTTTCTAATTTGAACAAGGCTTGCCCGAAGGATAGTTTTCCTCTCCCCAGAATTGATCAACTAGTAGATTCAACTGCCGGGCATGAACTTTTATCCTTTATGGACGCTTATTCTGGGTACAATCAAATTCCCATGCACGTACTCGATCAAGAGCATACAAGCTTTATTACAGACTTTGGGTTGAATTGTTACGTCGTGATGCCGTTTGGATTAAAAAATGCAGGAGCCACATATCAGCGCGTGGTCAACCGCGTGTTTTACAATCAAATTGGGAAGACTATGGAAGTTTATGTATATGATATGCTAGTGAAATCCAAGCAATCTTCCGATCATACGAATGACTTAGCAGAAATGTTTGGCATACTACGAAGGTATGGGATGAAGTTGAACCCTTTGAAGTGTTCTTTTGGCATGGCATCAAGCAAGTTCCTTGGCTTTATCACGAGTTCCAGAGGAATTGAAATCAACCCAGACCAAATAGCAGCAATCCGGAATATAGAGGAGCCGCGAAAAATTAGGGATGTTCAGAGCTTAGCTGGGAAGGTTGCAGCACTGGGCAGGTTCATCTCCAAAGCAACAGACAAGTGTGTGCCTTTCTTCGATCTCATAAAACGGGGAAAGCGAAATTTTGAGTGGACCCCCGACTGTGTGGAGGCGTTTCAGAATCTGTTAGACTGCTTAGAAAAGCCTCCAATATTATCAAAGCCCGTGCAACATGTTCATCTACTTGGCAGTATCATCTCACGCTGTCAGTGCAACACTAGTACGTGAAGACGAAAAAGTCCAGAAACCTGTGTATTATGTAAGCAAAAAACTAGCTGCTGCAGAATGCAACTACCCGAAGATAGAAAAGCTTGCTTATAACCTCCTGATTGCTTCCCGCAAACTCCGCCAATATTTTCAGGAACACCCAATAGTTGTGTATACTGACCAACCTTTGAGACAAGTGTTGCAGAAACCTGAAGCATCAGGGAGGCTACTCAAATGGAATATCGAGCAAAGACAGTTTGATTTGAACTTTCAGCCGCGAAGATCAATACGAAGGCAGGCCTTGGCTGACTTCATAGCTGAATTTACGATTCCTGAAGAAGAAACGGTGGGTGACAAGGCAATTACTTTGGATCAAGAATTAGAGCTTAGTCCGTGGAGACTGTATACGGATGGAGCCAAGAATTATAGAAAGTCTGGCGCCGGAGTTGTTTTAATAACTCCTGAAGGACGATCTATCTACTATGCGTTGTTGTTAGAGTTTGCTGCTACCAATAATGACTCTGAGTATGAAGCCCTGATTGCCGGGCTCAAACTCGCCAAAGATTTGGGAGTGAAGATACTAGATATATATTGCGACTCCAAGATAGTGGTATGTCAAGTTCGGGAAGAATTTGCTGCCAAGGGACCTCGGCTCATCACTTATCTCAAGAAAGTAAAGGAGTTGTTGGAAGGTATGGAGCATTATAGCATAACACACATTCCAAGAGCAGAAAATCAAAAAGCAGATCGGTTGGCGAA
This sequence comes from Allium sativum, assembly GCA_030737875.1. Classification (NCBI taxonomy): domain Eukaryota; kingdom Viridiplantae; phylum Streptophyta; class Magnoliopsida; order Asparagales; family Amaryllidaceae; genus Allium; species Allium sativum. The sequence continues at coordinate 25,904,152 of CM060927.1, read as the reverse complement.
GCTAGCAAGTTAAGATAGTCTTAAAAGAATCTGAAATGGTCCTGATAGAGGTATTGGATTCGCCCAGCTTCGACCAGATGGAAGTAGAGCTAGCCTCGGAAGTTGAACCAGAAAGAGAATCCTGGATGACACTAATTAAGAACTTTCTCAAAAGTGGAACTCTCCCATTGAAAAAGAGCGAAGGACGAGTTGTAAGACGTAAGGCCACAAGATACGTTTTACAAGACGGCGTCCTTTATCGTCAAGGGTTTTCAATGCCCCTACTACGGTGTGTCGCACACGACGACATCAAGCGTGTACTGCAAGAGGTGCATGAATGTGAGTGTGGAGATCACACTGGGGGCCAAACCCTAGCAAACAAAGTGTTACAGTACGGATATTTCTGGCCTAATGTGAACAAAGATGCGGCTGCTTATTCACGACGCTGTGACAGATGTCAAAGATATGCCAAAGTTCCCAGAGCGCCGCCGACTCAGCTCAAGTCAATGGTAAGTCCGTGGTCGTTTGCGATGTTGGGAATTGATAATATTGGAGTGCCACCCATTGCCAGAGGAGGAGCCAAGTATGCGATCGTTGTCGTGGATTACTTCACGAAGTGGGTGGAAGCCGAACCTCTAACAACCATCACGACAAGGAAAGTGATCGGTTTTGCGGTGAGAAATATTATTTGTCGATTTGGGATACCGAAGACCATCATAACTGATAATGGGACGCAGTTTGACAGCATAGAGTTCAGAAACTTTTGCCAGAAATACAAAATTGATAAGCGATACACTGCAGTAGCTCATCCGCAGTCAAATGGACAGGTCGAGGCCGTAAATAAAGTCATTAAATCAATTCTAAAGAAGCAACTGAAACGGGCCAAATTCAGATGGGTAGATGAGTTGCCATTAGCCTTATGGGCATAAAGGACGACCTTTAAGACGGCTACTGGCCATACTCCCTATTCACTTTCATTTGGGTCTGAAGCGGTGATCCCGGTAGAATTGGAAGTCCCTTCTCATCAAATTGCGTACTATGACCCGATGACGAATAAAGCGCTCCTCCTAGAGTCTCTTGATATGACTGAAGAAAAAACAGATGAAGCCGACTTGCGTGCCTCAAGACATCGACATCAGGTGGCACGTTATTATGACTAAAAGGTTCGCCTCAAAACCTTTGAACCAGGAGACTTAGTACTGAAGCGAGTCTTCCCGCCTTTAACCCAGTTGGGTCCCAAATGGGAAGGACCGTACGCCATCCAACGGAAGCTTGATACAGGAACATTCAAGCTGACGACCGTGGACGGTGAAGTGATTCCCGGATCCTGGAACGCTCAGCACTTACGACGATATCTGAGCTAAATATGAAATGTCATTTCTTTTGTTTTCATAAGCTATGTAAAAAGGCACGACTTGCCTTAAAAAGTCTGTTTATGTGAACAAAAGATTATAAAGTGGATGTAGGCTACGACTTAGCCGAACCACTATAAAAATATCGTGTGTCATTTACTTTTCTGCGTTATTTATATCTTCAACTATTACTCTGCTATGACTGTGAAACTGAAATGTTAAATTAAAGTTGGAGATGACCTATATGCGGGAACAAACAAAATGACTGTTTGTACAATAAGACTTATAAGAACGGGAAGACGACATTCTTAACTCTAACTCTCAAGAATCAAGATATAGTATAAAGGACGGGAAGACGACGTCCGCTGAGGCGTGAAGGTGCACCCAGATGAGAGACCGCCTCAACGATAACTCTAACCTGGATATGAGACAGGAGAGTATAAAGATGCCAGAAAGAACAGGCATCAATGACGAAAGGAATATGACCCCCGTCAGAGAATCGGGGACATTTGGACTTTTTAATTTAATATTGAATAGTTGCCCCTCAGTTATTCAAGATTGACTGGGGGCATACATGTACACACATATTCCCCTCCATCATGATTTCATTACATAACTTTAGTATGACATGCATTTGTATTTTTACATAAGTACTAAACTAACGACTTCATTGCAGGAAATAAATTATTTTTATTTACAAATGTGTGAGTTTGTACAAGGAAAAGAAGCAAAAAAGAAGATGCGAGGGCCACACTCGCTGCAACAATTGTGGGCCAATTAAATGCTAAAATAAAACAAAACATTTCATCACTTAGGCATTGGAGTGGACTTGGATTTTTTAGCAGCCTTCTGAGCACCCTTTGCCTCTCTTTCAGCATCAGTTAAAATACGCCTTGGTTTTTTCCTCCCTGTGACTGAAGTGCTGGAATCGATTGATTTTTTCCTAGGAGTTGGAACACTAAAATCAAGAGAAGACTTTTTAGCAAGCTCTTCTGTAATAGACCTAGTTGATAGCTTAACAACTAACCCTGATCCAGCATCCACCATTGCGAGAGGCTTAAGGCTTTCGTGGTCCAGATCTTCAACTTTAAGCTGCATACGTTTGTCTTGTTCGGCTTTCAATGCAGCTAAAGTGATGTCATCAGCGCTTTTTGACTCCCCAACTATAGCCACCTCAGGGTCTTCCTCAGGTCCCTCATTGCCGCCGTCGTCCTTCAAGGCGTTTATCATCTCGTCATCCTGAGGAGCATCAGCCTTATCCTTTTCTACTCCAGCCTTCTCCGTGGATTCTGTTCCGACGGTGGTCCCCTAGGCACGTCTGTCTTCTCGGACGGTTCAGCACCTATAGAATGAGAAGCAACAGTTATCAACTCAGGAGAAAATAAAGGGTCCTTCATTGATTGCCAGATTATGTGATGAAAAGTGGAGACAGCTTTGACGAATTGGGGTGAAAAGGTAGAAATACCTTCCGATGATTTTTCAGCTGGAGTAACTGCCGTCTCTGACACCGTCTCAGGAATGAAGGATAAAATAGATGCCTGAGGGAACGCCGGGTTTTCTAGGTCATATCCCTCGATTTCAGAAGTTTCAACAGCAGTAGAAGAAGAACCAACCTCGGAGATGTGCTTTTGTTTGGCCCTCCTATTTTCCTGCTTCATGGCAGCAGCGATTATGCGACGCCGCTCAGCCAGACGTGCCGGCTCGTCATCTCTTAGATATTTTTCCATGAGTTTGTCCTCGTTGATGGAATCTACCTTGAGTTCTTCTTTCTCCCATTCAACAATTTGGCTCCACACGTGAACCAAGGTAGTCGGATAATCTTCGATCTAAGAGATGTTTTGGTGGCGGATTATATGTGCAAAAAATTTGATCATTAGTTCGCTGAAACCATGCACATCCTCCTGGGCCTCGGACAGCTGCTTGCGGGTCTCTTCGGCCGACTTAATGACACATTCAACATTGCCCTCCGCTAGGGCAGCCCTGTTTTCGGCCACCATCAGCTTGGAAGCCATGTCAACATTCTTCTCTTCCAATTCAGCGTTCTTCCTCGCAAACTCGACCTTTTCTCGCTCAAGGGCAGCGTAAGCAAGTTGCATTTTGCCGTTATCCGACTTAGCATCTTCTGCTTGCTTCTTCAGCTCCGAGCGCTCTTGAGTATGAGACTCGAGCAAGTTATGATAACGTTTTTGTAGATCTTCAAATTGCTGCTTGAAGTTGGCAGCATCCCATTGAGCGATGGCAAGCTGGGCCTAGGTATCCTCAATGTAACAACCCGTATTTCGATAACATGATTAAGATGAGAATCAAGGCAGAATTTAATTATAAATTCTGAGTCAAGTAAAACGGGCTATGCCATTGCGTTCGTCTCGGAAAAATACTCGAAATAGAGTCCGAGTTTTCGAGAATCGGAGTCCGTATGGCCAAGTTATGGTCTGACGAAGTTTTCAGAAAATTCAAGTTCAAAACAAGTTCTAATTTCGAAAATTAGGGCTAGAGGGCTAGGCGGGAAAAATTCCCGCCAGGCTCCCTAAGTCGACAGGCCTGTCGACTTGGGAGTCGACCTGGCACTACCCAAGTCGACAGCCCTGTCGACTTGGGGGTCGGCACATGGTGGCCGGGCAGTTTTGCCTGGGGCACCATTTTGAGTCCTTGGTCATGTTTTTGGGCCTGGTTCAAAATCTGATGGCTCAGGTTGATCCTAGGGTTAATCCTAAGGTCCTAATCACTCCTAATCTCTATAAATAAGCCCCTAACCTACACCTAAACCCTCATTATTCACTCATGCAACTAAACTATGGCAAAAAATTTACTCTCATGGCCTCCATCCTCTTGCCCAAAGTCTCTATCTTCATTTCTATGAGAGGTTTCATGATCATGTGAGTATTAGAGAGTCCCTATGTTAGTATGAGAGCTTCTCAAGTTGATTTCAAGGCTAAAGCTATGACCTTTGTTCATCAAGATGGGTTTTTTTTATTGATTTGGAGTGTTCATCTTTGGGTTTTTGGGTGATGGCATGCATAGGCTTCATCACAATCTTTAAATTAAATCGATTTATGCCTTCATAGCAATGTAAGCCCTTTCCCTACTCTTAGATATTAACTATGAAGTTAAATGTTCATGTTGCAAGTTTGGGTTTGATCATTGAGAATGATACATGCTATCATGTCATGCAAGTTTATGAAGTCATTATCTTGATCTTATGAGCTAAAAGCTACAACCTTTATGTTGAAATGTTGCATTATGCAACATGAGAACCTTCATAATCTTTATGTCAACTTGCATATGAAGTCATAACCCTTATATGATGATATATGCGAGTTACTAGTCATCATTCCATGTCTTTTGTCACCATGATTCGTTTATGTGCCAAGTTTGGGTTTATGCATGTTTTTTAGGCTTAAGAATGTAACATGCAAGTTAATGAACATATTTGTGCCTCATTTGCCACCATGATTAACTTGTGGCTTAATATCCATTTTTTCCATGCCTTTGCCAAGTCTATTCTTTTAATCCATTACGTTGTTGCGAACGTATATGCGAGTTTAAAAGCGTTGGGGTCACATTATGGGAAAACATAATGACATGAACATGATTTGGGTAAATGGGTATAAAAATGACAACATGTAACGTTAAATATGACATGTGTTTATACTTGGAAACATGACTTGAAATATAACATGGAAGTTGACATGTATGTATGCTTAAAAACATAAGCTTGGGAATTCACCTATTAAGTTAGGTCTACCCATTGGGAATTTACCTATTAAGTTAGGTCTACCCAATTGCTTGAAAACTTGAATATGAACATGACACTAGACTAAACATGAAAGTGGCCAACTCGAGGTTGGGTTGAGTTTGCAACGTAAAACTACTCGGAACCGACCGGCCTAACTAGTAGTTGCAAACAATAGGACCCAATGTGAGAAGTTGGTCATGTTGTGCTTGAACCCGAGGTTGGACCAAGTTGTGGTGTAAAGCTACCCGGAACCGACCGGCTTAACTAGTAACCACAACAAAGTCTAATGTGAGAGGTTGGGGTGCATTAAGTAATTAATGCCACATGATAGGGTTAAGTTAATTTGATTAATGACTCTTAACCAAATATGACATGGAAAATGGGTTAAGTAAATTGATTAGGCTAATGATACTTAACAAAACATGACAAGGTTGGGTAGGTTAAGTAACTTGATTTGCCTAATGACACTTAACCATTTTTTATACGACTAGTGGACGGGGTTAAGTTAACCAACACTTAATCAATCCAACACGATAATTTGGTAAGGTTAAGTAAGTTTTCTTAATGACACTTAATCGAAAGATACAGTTAATGGATGGGGTTAAGATTAGACTCAACTAGTCTAAACATGATAATCGGATGGGGTTAAGTTAGCCTAGACTTAATTAATCCCACTTGGTAGTTTAATTGGGTTAAGTTAAACACTTAACCAATCTAACTCGTTAATTTGATGTGGTTAAGTGACCTATACTTAACCAATCTAACCCGTTAATTTGATGTGGTTAAGTGACCTATACTTAACCAATCTAACCCGTTAATTTGATGTGGTTAAGTGACCTATACTTAACCAATCTAACCCGTTAATTTGATGTGGTTAAGTGACTTAAACTTAACCAATCTAACTCGTTAATTTGATGTGGTTAAGTGATCTATACTTAACCAATCTAACTCGTGAACTTATTGAGGTTAAGTTAACCCGTACTTAACCAATATAACATGAAAACATGATAAGGCTAAGTCATGAATCGCTTTAATACGCTTGACCGATTTGACTCAGTAATTTGATAGGGTCAAGTTAATATATACTTAACCAACTTGAGCATGGTTTGTAGGGTTAAGTCTTGGACTTGGATACTTAGCCAATTTTGACATGATTTGTAGACGGGTTAAGTCTTGGACTTGGATACTTAGCCAATTTTGACATGATTTGTAGACGGGTTAAGTCTTGGACTTGGATACTTAGCCAATTTTGACATGATTTGTAGACGGGTTAAGTCATGAACCTAAGTGACACTTAATCCATTATGTAAACCCTAGTTCTGAGGATTAGGTGGATAACCGCAGTTAACAAGGATAACGGGAGTAAGGCTAAGTGGTAAACCTTAGTTGAAGAATAACTAAGTGATGATTCTTAGTCAAGGAACTTTAGACCAGTTCATAGATAGATGAGTAACCTGATACGGTAGGTCATCGTTTAAGTATACGAGTAGGAGCAAGTATCTGATTTAGATAAAGGCTTCAGCGAACTGGGTAACGAAGCAGCGGCTTCGGGGAACGTGAGGATATTCTTGGTATCCCTCTGTGAGCTGCCAGGTAATTATACTAGGCTCATGAGAGGTTAAGGTCTGCGTTAGAAGAACCAAGAGTATGCCTTGGTTGCTATACGAGCGACCTAAAGACGGGGATGGATAGGGTATAGTCGACGATACACGGTCGTACCCTAGATAGCATTTTCGTCAGGCTACCTACCATCTTTGGTCAAGCGTGTACGTACGGAAAGGCAGAGAACACCCAATAGACCATAATTGCTATCTAATTATGGTTGCGGTAAGGCTAGGATTGTGGGTTGGCCAGTAATGTGTTCTCGTACAGGATTTATCCTGTCTTGTCTTTCGCTAGTTGAGGGAGGGGTCTCGTGGGACCATAGCCACGTATAGAAAAACAGACCTTAGCATCTGCATCGGCAGATAAATCAAAAGCTCCCAACCGAGTCCTGTATTTCCTGATTTGCCCTGTGACAGGACTCGAATGGCACGATGTGATACATGTGCATACAGTCATGGAAACGATTCACGATGAATGCGTGGGAAAAAGGGCGCGGTTGACGGTTAGCGTAAATCCTAGTGGCCCTGGCTGGTTGAACCAAAACCGAGATACGAAAACATGCAATAGGTAAGCGTAATCCCTAGTAGTCCTAGGTAGCATAAGTCCTAGTTGTACAAACGATGATTCATGTTGAAAGACCCTAGTTAGATATAGGTGACAGCCCAAAACGATCTTAAGGATCATGGAACTATGTTAAAGTAATATAGAATCTCATGGGAAAGCCCGTATGGTCTACGACAAGGGACTGAACATTTACATGGAACAAAATATATGAGTAGAGTAACCTATATATGCGATATGTTAGGTTGACATGGACCATTACACGACTTTTGAGTAAGGGTCATTCATGGTTACCACATGATACGGTGGGGATACTAGTATGGTAGGTGCAGAGCAGATGTACAGGATAGATACCATGGGATGTTATACGTGATAGATATCTTGGGGATATTATACTTAATAGAAACCTGACGATGTGATACCTTGTTTTATCTTGACATCGTAATTTATCATGACACCTTAGTTTATCTGAGTTCAGTAGTTCATCCTGTTATTTTGATTTAGCTTATCTATCTTGTTATCATGCTCATGTTCATCTCAGTTTCTCATGTCAGTTAACTTTACTAGTTTTTATACTAATAGTAGATAGGGCTTACTCAGTCTTTTTGACTGACCCGTTTTGTTTCGCCTCTTTTCTTCCGTTTCCCCCCCCCCCCTAGGTTACAGGGAGGAAATACTGTTGTTTAGTTCAGACTTCTTCTGCTTGAAGGTCATCATGGATGGCTTGGACTTTTCTTGGCTATGGCTACTCTACTGTTTTACTTGGGGAATAATTTATGAAAAAGTCTTTATGCTTCTTTATTATTGCAAGACAGGTTTTGATGTACTCTGATGTAAAAGGCTTTAGACCTTAATTATTAATGTTTATGAAAGTTTCGATTTTACTTCCGCTGTTTTATATGTTCTGTCTTGTGATATTTCTGTGCATGTTTACCAATAATGCCCCTCTAAAGCTAGTGCATTCCCTTGAGAGTGACCCTAGCGGAGGCGGGGTGTTATATTTGGTATCAGAGCAGAAGGTTACCAGACTGGGCAAAAGTTTTTAAAGACCTTCTGAAAACTATTTGAAAATCGTTTATAAAGAAGCATTTTTCAAGAAAATTTTCTTTTAAAAGAAAAAGGCTATTCCCCAAAGGCCATTAGCACTATCCTTGTTTCCTTAATTGAATCTCTTTTCCTTTCTTTCCTCCATCTGTAGTCACAGTGGTTTTAACTGCGACTAGTCTTTTCTATCTACGAAAGTGCTTTCCATACGGTGGAGGTGGTTCTCGAGAGACCAGTGGCCACATTATAAGAAAGGATAGTGAGAAAGAGGATAAAGGATACGAGCTTAAGGATGAGCAACTTGTTGGTATGGCTTAGTCCTCTAAGGAGGGAGGAAAATGAACAATGAAACCATGACGAGAGAGTACCTTTGGCATGGTAAAACGGGGCGGATAGTTAAGTATCATGGGACAAGGACAAGATCATCGGGAGGGCAATAGTATGCTCTTATTTCTAGGGTACCTCGAAAGGAGGGTAACGATCTTGTTAAAGGTTTAGCTTTTCTTCTCTATCATCCCGTTAGGACTTTGTTTTGATCATCGTATCATTTAAGTCTGCTTCGATATTTGAGTCTCTGCACCTTAAGTACTAGCGTAATAGAGAATCCCATTTTTGTCTCAAAGTCCTATTGGAGAATCAGTCCATTTATACATGACTTGTTTGGATTTGAGAATGCCTATGCCAAGTGTTGAGTTTGGAAATAATGCTTATGTTTATAAGCTATGGATGGATTCTAGGGATGAAGTGGTTATCCAGTAGGGGGTGCCACTCTCGGTTTTGATAGGAGGGTAGTTAGACCTTTTGACTAGCCTTGGTAATACCCTCGAAGTATCGTGTAACCTTTTTGAGGTTCTGTCATGACTAGTTACTTAGAATCCCTTGATGCCTTTATTGGAAATTTGAAGCCCGATCGAGTGGTGTTCGCCGATAAGACAGATGGTTTATTTCACTTATGCATGGGTTATAGAAATCACCCTAGTAAGTGCGCTTGATAACCTGGTTGGCATCTGTTTACTTTCAAGAGAAAGTTCTTCTACGTGGAATACTTTGTCGTACGAGATCCAAGATTCATTACTGAATTTTGGAAAGCTTGCATGAGATCATGAGTACGAAGGTTTGCGCCAAGTATTCTAGAAAAAGGATAAGTGCAAGTGGAACGAGAGGCGACGAAGAAATGAGTTCCAGCTCATGTTATGGAAACAGGAAATAAGAAGCTACGAAATCGCGAAGTTAAAGGACGGTCAAGGCACAACGGAATTAAGCTCAAGGAAATACGACATTGAAGGTCAAAGACTAGATACGCGCATGATATCTCTTTTTGAGAGTATATCCTTGATCCCTGTTTTCCTGTAGAGCTTGCTTGTAGGCTATCTTTTGTGGACATCCTCTCGGTCCTATTCTCCGTTACAAACCCCGTAAGGAGTTTGTCTTGTTTATCTTCTCGACCCTGTTTCAGGGAATCCTAGGTAGAACCCTATGGATGTAAACATGTATTTGAAACATGTTATGATTGATATGGTTGCAAGTGGTTGTAAGTGGTTGCTCGTGGATGCGCGAATACACATTAGATGCTAGCTCGACTCGGTCACATTTCATATTGCATATGCACGAGTATTTATACTTGTTTATGGATGAAATCGAATGTGTTATTATGCGGTTGTTGCATATGAATGAATGATTGTGCACGCATATAGTATCTATATGACTAGGACTATTTGCATACATGTTGGATTCATGGCACTATACATATTTTGCATTAGAAAGATTATTCAGGCCTGATCATTAGCATTAGCTAAGGAACATGTACACACACTTTTTGCATATATTCATACAGCATTAGAAATCATCTAAGGACAATGGTTGCTTGTGGATGATGTTTTGAGTAGATGAATGATGGATGGTAGGATATGTTCTTCCTAACTTGGAGATTTCGGGGACGAAATCCTAAAAGGTGGGGAGAATGTAACAACCCGTATTTCGATAACATGATTAAGACGAGAATCAAGGCAGAATTTAATTATAAATTCTGAATCAAGTAAAACGGGCTATGCCATTGCGTTCGTCTCGGAAAAATACGCGAAATAGGGTCCGAGTTTTCGAGAATCGAAGTCTGTATGGCCAAGTTATGGTCTGACGAAGTTTTCAGAAAATTCAAGTTCAAAACGAGTTCTGATTTCGAAAATTAGGGCTAGAGGGATAGGCGGGAAAAATTCCCGCCAGGCTCCCCAAGTCGACAGGCCTGTCGACTTGGGAGTCGACCTGGCACTACCCAAGTCGATAGCCCTGTCGACTTGGGGGTCGACACATGGTGGCCGGGCAGTTTTGCCTGGTGCACCATTTTAAGTCCTTGGTCATGTTTTGGGCCTGGTTCGAAATCTGATGGCTCAGGTTGATCCTAGGGTTAATCCTAAGGTCTTAATCACTCCTAATCTCTATAAATAAGCCCCTAACCTACCCCTAAACCCTCATTATTCACTCATGAAACTAAACTATGGCAAAAAAATTACTCTCATGGCCTCCATCCTCTTGCCCAAAGTCTCTATCTTCATTTCTATGAGAGGTTTCATGATCATGTGAGTATTAGAGAGTCCCTATGTTAGTATGAGAGCTTCTCAAGTTGATTTCAAGGCTAAAGCTATGACCTTTGTTCATCAAGATGGGTTTTTTTTTATTGATTTGGAGTGTTCATCTTTGGGTTTTTGGGTGATGGCATGCATAGGCTTCATCACAATCTTTAAATTAAATCGATTTATGCCTTCATAGCAATGTAAGCCCTTTCCCTACTCTTAGATATTAACTATGAAGTTAAATGTTCATGTTGCAAGTTTGGGTTTGATCATTGAGAATGATACATGCTATCATGTCATGCAAGTTTATGAAGTCATTATCTTGATCTTATGAGCTAAAAGCTACAACCTTTATGTTGAAATGTTGAATTATGCAACATGAGAACCTTCATAATCTTTATGTCAACTTGCATATGAAGTCATAACACTTATATGATGATATATGCGAGTTACTAGTCATCATTCCATGTCTTTTGTCACCATGATTCGTTTATGTGCCAAGTTTGGGTTTATGCATGTTTTTGAGGCTTAAGAATGTAACATGCAAGTTAATGAACATATTTGTGCCTCATTTGCCACCATGATTAACTTGTGGCTTAATATCCATTTTTGCCATGCCTTTGCCAAGTCTATTCTTTTAATCCATTACGTTGTTGCGAACGTATATGCGAGTTTAAAAGCGTTGGGGTCACATTATGGGAAAACATAATGACATGAACATGATTTGGGTAAATGGGTATAAACATGACAACATGTAACGTTAAATATGACATGTGTTTATACTTGGAAACATGACTTGAAATATAACATGGAAGTTGACATGTAAGTATGCTTTAAAACATAAGCTTGGGAATTTACCTATTAAGTTAGGTCTACCCATTGGGAATTTACCTATTAAGTTAGGTCTACCCAATTGCTTGAAAACTTGAATATGAACATGACACTAGACTAAACATGAAAGTGGCCAACTCGAGGTTGGGTTGAGTTTGCAACGTAAAACTACCCGGAACCGACCGGCCTAACTAGTAGTTGCAAACAATAGGACCCAATGTGAGAAGTTGGTCATGTTGTGCTTGAACCCGAGGTTAGACCAAGTTGTGGTGTAAAGCTACCCGGAACCGACCGGCTTAACTAGTAACCACAACAAAGTCTAATGTGAGAGGTTGGGGTGCATTAAGTAATTAATGCCACATGATAGGGTTAAGTTAATTTGATTAATGACTCTTAACCAAATATGACATGGACAAATGGGTTAAGTAAATTGATTAGGCTAATGATACTTAACAAAACATGACAAGGTTGGGTAGGTTAAGTAACTTGATTTGCCTAATGACACTTAACCATTTTTTATACGACTAGCGGATGGGGTTAAGTTAACCAACACTTAATCAATCCAACACGATAATTTGGTAAGGTTAAGTAAGTTTTCTTAATGACACTTAACCGAAAGATACAGTTAATGGATGGGGTTAAGATTAGACTCAACTAGTCTAAACATGATAATCGGATGGGGTTAAGTTAGCCTAAACTTAATTAATCCCACTTGGTAGTTTAATGGGGTTAAGTGAAACACTTAACCAATCTAACTCGTTAATTTGATGTGGTTAAGTGACCTATACTTAACCAATCTAACCCGTTAATTTGATGTGGTTAAGTGACCTATACTTAACCAATCTAACCCGTTAATTTGATGTGGTTAAGTGACCTATACTTAACCAATCTAACCCGTTAATTTGATGTGGTTAAGTGACCTAAACTTAACCAATCTAACTCGTTAATTTGATGTGGTTAAGTGATCTATACTTAACCAATCTAACTCGTGAACTTATTGAGGTTAAGTTAACCCATACTTAACCAATATAACGTGAAAACATGATAAGGCTAAGTCATGAATCGCTTGAATACGCTTGACCGATTTGACTCAGTAATTTGATAGGGTCAAGTTAATATATACGTAACCAACTTGAGCATGGTTTGTAGGGTTAAGTCTTGGACTTGGATACTTAGCCAATTTTGACATGATTTGTAGACGGGTTAAGTCTTGGACTTGGATACTTAGCCAATTTTGACATGATTTGTAGATGGGTTAAGTCTTGGACTTGGATACTTAGCCAATTTTGACATGATTTGTAGACGGGTTAAGTCATGAACCTAAGTGACACTTAATCCATTATGTAAACCCTAGTTCTGAGGATTAGGTGGATAACCGCAGTTAACAAGGATAACGGGAGTAAGGCTAAGTGGTAAACCTTAGTTGAAGAATTACTAAGTAATGATTCTTAATCAAGGAACTTTAGACCAGTTCATAGATAGATGAGTAACCTGATACGGTAGGTCATCGTTTAAGTATACGAGTAGGAGCAAGTATCTGATTTAGATAAAGGCTCCAGCGAACTGGGTAACGAAGCAGCGGCTTCGGGGAACGTGAGGATATTCTTGGTATCCCTCTGTGAGCTGCCAGGTAATTATACTAGGCTCATGAGAGGTTAAGGTCTGCGTTAGAAGAACCAAGAGTATGCCTTGGTTGCTATACGAGCGACCTAAAGACGGGGATGGATAGGGTATAGTCGACGATACACGGTCGTACCCTAAATAGCATTTTCGTCAGGCTACCTACCATCTTTGGTCAAGCGTGTACGTACGGAAAGGAAGAGAACACCCAATAGACCATAATTGCTATCTAATTATGGTTGCGGTAAGGCTAGGATTGTGGGTTGGCCAGTAGTGTGTTCTCGTACAGGATTTATCCTGTCTTGTCTTTCGCTAGTTGAGGGAGGGGTCTCGTGGGACCATAGCCGCGTATAGAAAAACAGACCTTAGCATCTGCATCGGCAGATAAATCAAAAGCTCCCAACAGAGTCCTGTATTTCCTGATTTGCCCTGTGACAGGACTCAGATGGCACGATGTGATACATGTGCATACAGTCATGGAAACGATTCACGATGAATGCGTGGGAAAAAGGGCGCGGTTGACGGTTAGCGTAAATCCTAGTGGCCCTGGGTGGTTGAACCAAAACCGAGATGCGAAAACGTGCAATAGGTAAGCGTAATCCCTAGTAGTCCTAGGTAGCATAAGTCCTAGTTGTACAAACGATGATTCATGTTGAAAGACCCTAGTTAGATATAGGGTGACTGCCCAAAACGATCTTAAGGATCATGGAACTATGTTAAAGTAATATAGAATCTCATGGGAAAGCCCGTATGGTCTACGGCAAGGGACTGAACATTTACATGGAACAAAATATACGAGTAGAGTAACCTATATATGTGATATATTAGGTTGACATGGACCATTACACGACTTTTGAGTAAGGGTCATTCATGGTTAACACATGATACGGTGGGGATACTAGTATGGTAGGTGCAGAGCAGATGTACATGATAGATACCATGGGACGTTATACGTGATAGATATCTTGGGGATATTATACTTAATAGAAACCTGACGATGTGATACCTTGTTTTATCTTGACATCGTAATTTATCATGACACCTTAGTTTATCTGAGTTCAGTAGTTCATCCTGTTATTTTGATTTAGCTTATCTATCTTGTTATCATGCTCATGTTCATCTCAGTTTCTCATGTCAGTTAACTTTACTAGTTTTTATACTAATAGTAGATAGTGCTTACTCAGTCTTTTTGACTGACCCGTTTTGTTTCGCCTCTTTTCTTCCGTTTCCCCCCCAGGTTACAGGGAGGAAATACTGTTGTTTAGTTCGGACTTCTTCTGCTTGAAGGTCATCATGGATGGCTTGGACTTTTCTTGGCTATGGCTACTCTACTGTTTTACTTGGGGAATAATTTATGAAAAAGTCTTTATGCTTCTTTATTATTGCAAGACAGGTTTTGATGTACTCTGATGTAAAAGGCTTTAGACCTTAATTATTAATGTTTATGAAAGTTTCGATTTTACTTCCGCTGTTTTATATGTTCTGTCTTGTGATATTTCTGTGCATGTTTACCAATAATGCCCCTCTAAAGCTAGTGCATTCCCCTGAGAGTGACCCTAGCGGAGGCGGGGTGTTGCACTCAAGGTCTTTCCCCAAATGTTTCAAGGCCTTTGCGTCAGCCTCTGCAGTCTTCTTCATCGAGTTAGTATCCGTGATTAGAGTTCGGATGATTCTGGAAAGGTTACGCGAATACTTGAACATCTCTGAATATTGTCTCTCGACTGCGTCAATTTTCGCCTTGGCCTCGTCTGCCCACCTTTAGGAAATGGGCTCGAGGGCAGGTAAGAAAGTTAGGTTCTCAAAATAGTGATCGGGGAACTGCTCCTCCAGGTATGCTCGCTTAACTCTAGTTTCAGCATCCAATGGTGGAGGTGCGGGGAATGTTAACTCGGTGTCCTTATGAGTAGTGGGCACAATGGCTTCCTCACCCTTCCTAGGCCACTTAGCAGGAACCTTATACTTGCCTCGTGAGTCTGTACCTTTCGGCGGGCTCCTTTCCCTACTGCGTTTTTCTTGAGAAGAGGTTGATCTTTTAACTGCGACGTGTGGGAGCTTTTGTATCGCTCTGGATCCGACCGAACGGGGGAGCGAGAGCGCGAGGTCCGCGACTGATAAGAGTCATAAGGCCTTCTATCCTCTCTACCCCGGCTTTCGCGACGATCGTGCTCGATATCAGAAGGGGGTCTGTTCATGCTGCGACGTAGTTTCCTGATGTCATAGTGAGCACGAGACATTGTACCTGCACAACAATGTAAGTGGAATTCAGAATCAGTATTCTCATAAGAAGTAAGTGCTGTGAAGTGGGGTGTTATTGTGTTAAGTGCATCCTAAGTGGTGTCCCCCCTCCAACAAACCAGAGTCTGAAGCCAAGCCAATGCGAGTGGGCTCTTTGGCCTTAACAGGAGTAGTCTCCTCTGAAGAAGTAAAAACTAAAGGATTTGTGCCAAAATCCTCGGAAGTGTAAATAGTGTCAGGTAGGGGGAGATCTCCCATGCCCTGAAATGTAGGATCATCAGCAGTAGGGGCATCTCCTTGGGAAGCGTCTGTTGACTGTCCTTTAGGAGATAGTGATTTCTCAGGAGAAATAGCTTCCCCTGGGACGGTGTACCCTTCTCGATGCTTTTCGGGTATGTTGGCCATCTCATCGTCTTGAGTCGAAGATGGAGAAGGTTAAGTTCGAAGTGGTATGGTGGGGCCTTTCGAGCTCTCGCTCATTTCTGGAATTACATCCACCGGAGGGATATATACATATGGACCTGACCCGTGACCTATGCTACGGGTAATGGACAGTAACCCGTGGTGAGAAATCTCCTTCATAATTAAAACCAATATCATTATTGAAATTGAAGGTTAATAATTGGAAAAGACCATATGTATGAATTCATATATATTGTTAAAGTCCTTTAAATGAATAAATAAATACCGGATGATTCTAGGATGATAGAGAGGATAGTGTCTAGGCTTGGGTTTGAAAATAAAGTTTCTTGCTCTCCCTAGCTATCCCTAACTGATCTGACGAATGGGAAGGTTAATTTGAAGTTATTTGAATTCAGAAATGAATTGGAATTTATGAAAGTTGAATTTTAGGTCCAAATTAATTTGGAAAGTAAATTTAAATGATTTTAAAAGGGTTATATAAGGATATAATGGTTTTCTAAGATATTTCGAAGTATCATAGAATAATGGTTATTATGGTCGAAATAGAGCTTTTCGCATAACGGCAGTTTACATATTTTAGATGCAAACTTTAAACGCTTATAACTTTTGCAATCTAAATCAGATTTCCATAAAATGAAAAACATTTGACTTCCATTAACAAGAACTTTCAAATGAGTGAAAGCAGATTTTAAATTCGAGTTATAGTTTTCAAGTTATGTTTAAAACCATTTTGGAAAAGGTCGCTATAAGAGAAATTATCGGCCATAACCATAAACAGCCATTTTTTTATGTTTCTAAAAATATGGAAAAAATGCTAAAATCATTATAAATTATGTAAAAAATGTTTTGAATTGTAAAGTTTAAGTTTTGACTATGAAAAGTGATATTTAGATCAAAGTAATTAAGATAACTGTTTTGTAGCGCTTTTGTAATGCTTTTGAAAACACTATTGTAATGCTTTCTTCGAAAACAATCTATTTTGAAGTTTTTAACCCACAAACTATTTTCCGAACTACAAGTAATCATTTTTAAATGAATTGTGGAATGTTTTCAAAAGTTCAAAATTATTGGAAATATTTTATATGGAATTTAAATTAATATTAATATAGGTTGTCAATTTTAAATAATTGGATATGGTTGGAGATAAATCTTCGGATGTTTGATATTAATCCGGTATATGATGACTCTTACTATTGGAGGAATTTAAAAGGTAGTTCACCATTATTCCGCTTATAGTGTGAGTTGGATATCGAGATTTATATTAAGTATAAGTTGATGGTATTTCTATCCAGATCTAATGTCAAAGAGTTGAATAAATCTTTTAATCAAGATACGAGTTTCCTAAGTTGAATGGGATAAGTTGGATAGAAATAATCTTCAAATATTTGATATGAAATTCTGTGGTGTAAATGTATACTATTTGAGGAATTTGGAAGATATTATTATATCGTTATTCCACTTATAGTATTCGTTGATTATGAGAATTAATATCGAATATAAGTAGATACAATTTCTGTGTAACTTATGTTCAATATCAATTAATTTGGGTTTTGTCATGAATCATATCTTCAATAATATCATCTTGAAACCCAGTGAGAGTGAGTTATGGAAATTCATATCGTAATTTGAGGATTTAATCAGATATTTGATTTGAGGAAATAAACGTGAGGAATTGGAAAGAAAGTATAATCATTTAGTTAAGATTAAAGAATGGAACGTAGGAAAATCAATTTAATTGGAAACTAGGGTTGAAATGTGGGGTAAGGATTTTCAAAGGAAACTGGACTTTTGATAACGAGTTATCAAACGGAAAATTAATTAAGGATTTGGGGCTAGATTATCTTGGATTTAAGGGATGTGTTTTAGAGAAGGAGGGTTAAATATGGATTTTGTTAAAGATAAATTGAGAACAGATTTAAAGAAGTTTAATTTAAAGAAATCCAAAATGGAAGGAGATTTGGTAGAAATCATGTGTGTTCTATGATTGTGTTTTTAATTGCGCTTATTATTTGGAAAGACCGGGATCGGAATTATGTCTGAAAACCATTCCAAGTGATAATACGACGTTGTGGAGCAACTGAAGACATTAGAGGCGGCATTGAAGACTGGGACCCTACGTGTCATAAGGGCGACTTGTTGAATGTCTCGAATGGCTGGCTCCCATTCACAGATGGATTTTATATATCAGCTAAGTGGCAAGAAGCTCGAATGTATGTGAAGGAATTCCGGAATGTTATTTCGTCCAGACCTAGAACGGACATGTATGGATTGTGTGTCTGACATTGTAATTGACTGCGTAGCACTGATCTTTATTAATATATATCTGCTTGGTGGCGGAGAATTTATTCTCTTGCTTAACACCCTTCTCTAAGACGTATGAGCTTAGAGGTTATATATTGATAGAAATCAGTGATGCATAGTGAATGGACAATGTGGCATACTTAAGTTATGTGATGAGCTATGGATGATCAAAGCATGGCTTATTTAAGTGTAGCTTTGTGTATATCGTGACCTCGACGAACCTCACACCCCGAATTGATGGTAAACTGGTAGTCAGATTTTTATGTTCGTTTCATATGTTCGGTGCACCAGGATGTGATGATAAAAGGGTACTGTGAAGTCCCCAATCTGGGACGAAATTTGTTGGGTACTCTGATTCATGTATGGTGGGTTAGTATAATGGAGTCCGAGTCTGGACTTTATCTGCGAGTGCTGGGATGATGCGTGCAAGAAAGTTTGTGAGCCCATGACTGATCTTACGTACGAAGACCATCATGTTCGAAACCCAATCTCCACTACGAGCCCGTACGGTTTTGATTGTATAACCTATTGGTTACCGTCAAGATTGTCAGTATAATAGGATGGGACATTATGCTGGCTAGGATTAATACATTTATTTGCGAAAAGGTTTCTCACACTATATATAGTAGTAAAAGAGGATTTTCACGTATAAAGGCATTTTTGGTTATCATAAGGAAAAACTCGCCCATTTGGTGTGCGCTTGCTTTGTGTGATGTGGGACGAGCTTATGATAGCTTCATTTTTTCAAAAAGTCATTGCGTATTTCTATGCACTAGTATTCACATGGAGTAAACCTGTTCCGCATTGGCGGCGTGGTCCAGTGAATTACCTAACTTTAAAATAAACCCTAAAGACAACTGTTTTGAGTTCTCACACCATACCCATGACTGACCTGGGGTTTATTGTTCCCACATCTAAACTCTGGGTGCCCATAGTTTTTACTTAGGCAGCCTAGTAGTTTAGTTTACAGATTTAGCCTTGGAGTTAGTTGGAGCAGGATTCTGGTTTAACTGGCTATTATGTTTGGAGCATTTGCATTCTTCCGCTGAGCTTTGTATCTTTTCCGTTGTGTAACCGATGTACTCTGATGTACCTCTTGTAACTCTGATGTAATATTATTTTAATGACAATGGAAAAATTGTTTTTATTTTGTGCAAATGTGTAAGTGCCCCTAACAATTTGTCTTTGTGAACGGTTTAAGTTGGTTTAATTACCGGCGAAAACCGAGCAAAAAGCCGGGTCGTTACATAGTGGTATTAGAGCTTTGGTTTATACAAAGCAATGGGGTACGACACATTTGAAAAAATGGAAATACTCATCAGAGTTATATTTCTCATTAGAAATAGGGTTAGTAATGCCCTAAAATGAGATTTTGGAGTATTATATTTGAGAGAGCGTATTTGAAAATATGAAATGAGTTTTGAAAAGTTTAAATTTATGAAACAAACATATTTTGGAAATATATGGTTAATTATAACCTGGATACTTAATCAAATGATTAAAGTTAAGTTTACATTTTGTGATTATAATTACACATAAAATACTTCTTATGGCATAGTAATTGAGCCTCTTCCACTGATCAGGAAAATGATCCGAGTACAAATGCCTTTTGGATTTAATTTCACTATTAGGGATTTCGAAATATCGATAAACTTGAGCCAAATTTGTTAAGGTAACTAATTAATATGGTTAGAAATTAAAAATTAGAATTTGAGTATTGTATTCGATGTTGAGGTTGGACTATCCGGTATAATAAGATTTTGAATATACGCCTAGCTAACGTATATATGAAGTCCTAAGTATACTAGACTGATATAGAATCACACTCAAGTCACTTGAAGATGATTCTGTTTATGACTGCAGCATCATCAGAATGTATTTTCGAGTTTCGAAAATGGGATGACTATATGATTCCGATTAAAACATCAATATATACTTAAATCCATTTAGATAAGTGTTTGAAATTGTTTGGTGAATTGATATGAAATTAAATAGCAAATTGAAAATTTGATTGGGTTATAAGAATTGTACCAGGTAAACTTGTTAGTAAGGGATAAGCCAGTAAATTAAGTGGAGAGTAAGCTGAACTTTTCAATAAATTTCCTTATAGGAACAAAGATGGAGTTTGGTTTATCAGGTACTGAATGGTGGATGACCCTAAAACAAGAAAGGAAAGCTCATAATCGAAAAGAAAAGGAAGAAAGCCTTAGATTGGGGAAATTGAAAGGCATTTATTGTTATAGATGTAGTCAAGAAGGACATTTTGTTGTTTTATGCCCAGAAAGAATACAAAAAAAAACCATTCAAGAAGAAATAATTTGTTCCAAATGCAAGAAGAAAGGACATTTTATACGTAAGTGTCCTAAAACAAAGAAGAAACCCATGAACCTAACAAAAGAAAAGAAGTGTTATCGATAGAGAAAAGTAGGGCATGTAGTCCAGGATTTTCAGTTAAAGAAGGGAGAAAGACCAGCTAAAGCAACACCACCCGCCGTTATAAGTGAAGAAGAAGGAACACAAGAATTATGTCATCAAAGCAAGCCCTTTGACCCCTAGGGAATTATCTCTAAAAAGTTGGATAAATGTATGTATATGATGTGAAATAAAAAAAAAACTTCTTTTATAAATCTTTCTAATATATTCTTTCATCCAAATAGATTCTATTCTAATGAGAAAGTTATTGAATTTAATTAAAGGTATAGATAGGATGTTTGGAATTATCGACGATTTTGGACAAGTCAACAAGTTCTAAAGTATATTGTGGCAACAAAAGGAACCTTTTAAGTGAGCATGAATACCTTGTGAATTAAGTTTCACAATTTGATTAAAGGATTTTTGGCAAGCGGGAATAGTAAGAAGAAATTACCTAAACTAAAACGTTTAGACAAGCTGAGTTCGGAGATGATCAAGTTTTTCGTGTAACGAATAATAGTAAATTTTGGAAACTGAAAAGGAATAAGTTTCATAACCTTTGAATTTGTAAGATAATATCTAAGAGCATAATTTATAAGTCTGAATTTTTTTTGAAAGCAGTAAATGTTTGAGTATAAGTAATTGTCCCAGTAAACGATGAATCGAATATAATAGGTAACTGGAGGTTATCGTAGGAGGACAAATAGATATGGTTATCCGTTAATACATGTGAGAACATGGAGCTTTGGTATATACAATTTTAATCTTGAATTTGTCGAATAAGTAGTTATGATTCCCTTTACTTTTCGAGGACAAAAAGTTTTAAGGGGGGTGAATGTAACGATCCAGGATTTTTAACCAATTTAAAATTGGAATTTTTATTACATAATTTGAATTTAAATTTGAATTTGATATAAATATATATGGTTAAGAGTATTTAATAATTTTGATAATTTATATGATAGATTTTACTTGAATTATAAATGAGGATGATTATTAATGAGTTTCGATTTATTGATACTATTTGTCGTTCGATCGGATTTGTCAAACCATTACACGAATTAGTAGCGTTAGAATTAGGTATTGCCTTTAGTTTTCATAACATTTAAAAGAAATTGCTACCAAAAGTTATTTTTTCTTTTTAAAACTAGTGTTAAGACACATGTCTTTATGCATGCTCCCTTTCATGCATGATTGCCACTTTCCCCCTTATGTGTCTTTACCTCCTTACTCCTCCTTTCCTATATAAGTAGGCTCTTTCTCCATTTTTTAACCATTCCATTTCCATTTCCTCCTTTCCACCTTCTTCTTAAAGCTTATATTCATGGTTTCCATGGCATAAGACTTCCTCTTTTCCACCACCACCTTGCCAAAGTTCGTCATTCTTCTCCTCCTATTATAATATAAAGAGAGACTAATGTATATTATGTTATATATATTTTGGTGAAGAAGACATTGCGCTGAAATACTGTCCGACGGTTCGCATAGCTAGGCTCGCCTACCGTGAAGATGTGGAAAGCTGTTAGGTGAAAACTCTTTAACCACGGTTTAAATATTTAATTAGTAGCTAGACTAATTTAAATATAGTGATGAATTATTATTGATTAATGATGATTGATATTTGTTGTGATGGATGATGGATGCGAAGTTTAGAACACACACTATTAAGCGTTAGTGTTATAACGCTTGTGCACAATTATGATTTATTGAGTCATGTTAATGATGGTTGATATTGATGTTTAAATGGTTGTTGATGTTGTTGTGCACACAGTATGACACAACAATTATTGTATCACATTGGTGATCGACAAATCTGCTTCATAATTAAAAGCAATATCATTATTGAAATTGAAGGTTAATAATTGGAAAAGACCATATGTATGAATTCATATATATTTTTAAAGTCCTTTAAATGAATAAATAAATACCGGAACATTCTAGGATGATAGAGAGGATAGTGTCTAGGCTTGGGTTTGGAAATAAAATTTCCTGCTCTCCCTGGCTATCCCTAACTGATCCGACGAATGGGAAGGTTAATTTGAAGTTATTTAAATTTAGAAATGAATTGGAATTTATGAAAGTTGAGTTTTTGATCCAAAATAATTTGATAAGTAAATTTAAATGATTTCAAAAGGGTTATATAAGGATATAATGGTTTTCTAAGATATTTTGAATTATCATAGAATAATGGTTGTTATGGTCAAAATAGAGCTTGTCGCATAACGGCAGTTTACGTATTTTAGATGCAAACTTTAACCGCTTATAACTTTTGCAATCTAAATCGAATTTCCATAAAATGAAAAAGTTTGATTTCCATTAACAAGAACTTACAAATGAGTGAAAGCAGATTTTAAATTCGAGTTATAATTTTCAAGTTATGTTTAAAACCATTTTTGAAAAGGTCGCTACAAGAGAAGTTATCGACCATAACCACAAACAACCATTTTTTATGTTTCTAAAAATATGGAAAAAAGGAAAAATCATTATAAATTATGTAAAAAATGTTTTGAATTGTAAAGTTTAAGTTTTGACTAAGAAAACTGATATTTTGATCAAAGTAATTAAGATAACTATTTGTAACACTTTTGCAACGCTTTTGAAAACACTATTGTAACGCTTTCTTCGAAAAAAAATCTATTTTGAAGTTTTTAACCCGCAAACTATTTTCTGAACTACAAGTAATCATTTTTAAATGATTTTTGGAATGTTTTCAAAGGTTCAAAAGTATTGGAAATATTTTATATGGAATTTAAATTGATATTAATATGGGTTTTCAATTTTAAATAATTGGATATGGTTGGAGATAAATCTTCGGATGTTTGATATTAATCTGGTAGATGATGACTCTTACTATTAGAGGAAATTAAATTGTAGTTTACCATTATTCCGCTTATAGTGTGAGTTGGATATCGAGATTAATATTATGTATAAGTTGATGGTATTTCTATCCAGATCTAATGTCAAAGAGTTGAATAAATCTTTTAAGATACGAGATTCCTAAGTTGAATGGGATAAGTTGGATAGAAATAATCTTCAGATATATGATATGAAATTCTACGGTGTAAATGTATATTATTTGAGGAATTTGGAAGATATTATTATATCGTTATTCCACTTATAGAATTCGTTGATTATGAGAATTGATATCGAATATAAGTAGATACAATTTCTGTGTAACTTATGTTCAATATCAATTGATTTGGGTTTTCTCATGAATCATATTTTCAATAATATCATTCTTGAAACCCAATGAGAGTGAGTTATGGAAATTCATATCGTAACTTGAGGATTTAACCAGATCTTTGATTTGTTGAAATTAAACAATAGGAATTGGAATGAAAGTATAATCTTTTAGTTAAGATTAAAGAATGGAATGTTGGAAAATCAATTTAATTGGAAAATTAGGTTGAAATGTGGGGTAAGGGTTTTCAAAGGAAACTGTATTTTTGATAATGAATTATCAAACGGAAAATTAATTGAGGCTTTGGGGCTAGATTATCTTGGATTTAAGGGATGTGTTTTAGAGAAGAAGCGTTAAACATGGATTTTGTTAAAGATAATTTGAGAACATATTTAAAGAAGTTTAATTTAAAGAAATACAAAATGGAAGGAGATTTGGTAGAAATCCTGTGTGTTCCGTTATTGTGTTTTTAATTGCGCTTATTATTTGGAAAGACCGGGATCGAAATTATGTCTTAAAACCATTCCAAGTAATAATACGACGTTATGGAGCAATTGAAGACATTAGAGGCGGCATTGAAGTCTGGGACCCTTCATGTCATAAGGGAGACTTGTTGAATGTCTCGAATGGCTGGCTCCCATTTGCAGATGGATTTCATATATCAGCTAAGTGGCAAGAAGCTCGAACGTATGTGAAGGAATTCTAGATTGTTGTTTCGTTCAGACATAGAACGGACATGTATGGATTGTGTGTCTGACATTGTAATTGGCTACGTAGTACTAATCTTTATTAATATATATCTGCTTGGTGGCGGAGAATTTATTCTCTTGCTTAACACCCTTCACTAAGACGTATGAGCTTAGAGGTTATATATTGATAGAAATCAGTGATGCATAGTGAATGGACAATGTGGCATACTTAAGTTATGTGAAGAGCTATGGATGATCAAAGCATGGCTTATTTAAGCGTAGCTTTATGTATATCATGACCTCGACGAACCTCACACCCCGAATTGATGGTAAACTGGTAGTCAAATTTTTAAGTTTGTTTCGTATGTTAGGTGCACCGGGATGTGATGATGAAAGGGTACTGCGAAGTTCCCATTCTGGGACGCTATTTGTTGGGTACTATGATTCATGTATGGTGGGTTAGTATAACAGAGTCTGAGTTTGGACGTTATCCGCGAGTACTGGGATGACGCGTGCAAAAAAGTTTGTGAGCCCACGAATGATCTTTTGTACCAGTAACCATCCTGTTCGAAACCCAATCTCCACTATGAGCCCGTACGATTTTGATTGTATAGCCTGCTGGTTACCGATAGGATTGTCAGTATAATGGGATGGGGCATTATGCTGGCTCGGATTAATACATTTATTTGTGAAAAGGTTTCTCACACTATACATAGTAGTAATAGAGGATTTTCACGTATGAAGGAATTTTTGGCTATCATAAGGCAAAACTCACCCATTTGGTGTGCGCTTGCATTATGAGATGTGGGACGAGCTTATGATAGCTTCATTTTTTCAAAAGTCATTGCGGATTTCTATGCACTGATATTCACATGGAGTAAACACGTTCCGCATTGGCGGTGTGGTCCGGTGAATTACCTAACTTTAAAATAAATCCTAAAGACAACTTTTTTGAGTTCTCACACCAGTCCCATGACTGACCTGGAGTTTATTGTTCCCACACCTAAACTCTGGGTGCCCATGATTTTTACACGGGCAGCCTAGTAGTTTGGTTCGCAGATTTAGCCATGGAGTTAGTTAGAGCAGGATTCTGGTTTAACTGGAGCTATTATCTTTGGAGCATTCGCATTTTTCCTCTGATTTTATTATCTTTCCCGCTGTTTAACTAATGTACTTTGATGTACCTCTCGTAACTCTGATGTAATATTATTTTAATGATAATGGAAAAGTTGTTTTTATTTTGTGCAAATGTGTAAGTGTCCCTCACAATCGGTCTTTGTGAACGGTTTATGTTGGATTTAAAGTAATTTACATTGACTTTACAAATTATTTTAGGCTCAAAACTCAAGTTTTATTTTTTGCCACCAGAAGATAGGAAGGAAAGAGTTACTTAAGCTCCATCTAACATAAAGATGCCACACCTCATATATGACGGAACTATAGACCCCGAAGGGGACCTTGCATTCTCTTGACATTCTGTTGTCCATTTGTAAGGTTGGGTTGCTTTGTATATTTGATAAGGGTTTAACATGATTATCAAACACTTGAGGTGCCATTACTCCTTATTCTGCTTCATAATGTGCTATCCCTAAGGTCCTTCAGGATAAATCTGCTTCAATAAATCTTCTAGCAGTATCAATTTGTGTTGCCAAGAGTAATAGTTCTGCTTCGTTGCTTGCTTTTCGTGTCATGGTTGAAGACTTCGTGATTCACGACTTTGATGAATTGGTAATTCCATGGCCCCTCATGGGAACATTTGTGCATGGTGGTATTATTGTTCTTACGGCTTCATCATTAAAGGATGCCATTCTTTCGTTATTACTAACGCGCTTATCTGAGGGTCCTTTCCCATTGCTTTCAAATAGATTTGTGATAGTCTTCCCTACTGTGTCTCTAAAGCAGACGTTTAGGGTACCACAGGTTGAGCTTTCGGAACTGGATCCTCTAGTGTTTAAGCTCCCATATAATCCTTTCCCTTTGTTGCCTCGGCTTTCTTTGTAACTAGTATTTGATGAAATAGATCTTTCTGAAGTTTCTTGTGATTGAGCTTTCTCCCATAGAGTTTTCATTTCAGGTAAATGTTGCTCTAGGACCTTGATCCTTTTGGCACATTAATCTTCGAACCCAATAATAGAGGTTGTGTCATAACTAGGGGTCTGCTTGCCACTACAATATTTGGTTCGAACAATAGGGGCGTATTTTTTCTACACCAGTTGCCTCTCTTGATGTTTGATCGTCTTTTGTGGAACAAAACTAGTTAGCGGCAGGGATCTAGCTTTGTCATCGAATTCGGAAGATGCCTTCGCCTTTAATTCCATCTTATAGGATTCCATTTCAAAAATTCTTTGGGCAGAATTCTCTACAACAGAACTTCTAGTAGCATTAACTTGTAAAGTCAAGTATAATGCTTCCAATTCTTCATCCTTTCCCATCTCTAGCATCGGAGGCTCCTCAGCTCGTAGATTCGTAGAATTGGCACTTGATAGTATGTTGGTTCCTATAATTGAGGATGTGTTCGAACCCAGCTCCCCACTCTCTTGCAACTTAACCATTTTAATGGATTCAGTCAACATCATGTTATGATGAAATATAGGGTGATAATTGTGACACTTAATGTCACTCATTAAGAGAATGCATTAAGTTTTGTGAAAGTATTATCGGTAAACAGAAACAGAAACATTACAAGACAGATATAAAATAGCAGCCGAATTTAAAATATTATTAAGCAGAAAACATCGTAGTTCAAAATATGGTTACATCATATGTATGAAATACATAAAACTCAGTACATCATTAAAACTTCTGTCTTGTACTTAAAACATCAGAGTACAATAATAAAACAAGCATAATCCCCAAAACATAACCAGAATAGAGAGATATGAAATCAAGTCGTACATCTAAAACAACTCCAAGTAAGATGAAAGCAGAGTCCTGATCAAGATTGAGTATTCCCACCTTAATAACCTTGGGGGGGAACATAAGAGAAAGAAGAGGAAACAAAATAAGTGTACACACATTTTTAATTATATTAAAAATGCGGGGTGTTACAGTAGTAGAGAGATATGAAATCAAGTCGTACATCTAAAACAGCTCTAAGCAAGATGAAAGCAGAGTCTTGATCAAGCTTGAGTATTCACACCCTGAGAACCTAGGGCGTGGAGGGGGGGGGTAAGGGGGGCTGAAGAGAAAGAAAAGGAAACAAAATAGGTCAGACAAAAAGTCTGCGAGTCCATTTACTTTTAGCATATAAATATGTAAAAGTGTCGTGATAGACATATAAAGTGGATAAGAGAGATAACATCATAAAAAGGCAGGTATGACTAGATAAACTAGATAAACATGATAGAGTATATTGCTCTTCTCTAGTACTTTCTCTTTCTCTCTCTCTCTTTCTGCAGCAATACTAGTATAACCAGAATGAGATGATCCCCAACATGTGTAAGATGGTAGACTTAGGTGTACTTCTAGTGAGAGGTTTTAACCCCATACAATAACAGGTAGCCCAACGTACCGGAGTTACCCTTAAGGATAATAACGGGCTCCTAAACATACCGGAGTCTAGATATACCCTAATTACCACCATAATCGATCGGCTCCCTACTCCGTAGATACCTTATGCTGGCCCCATAGTAGGAAGTACCACTTTCTAAAGGGGCAACCCTTCGTTTTCAGGATGTGCACAACCATACCTATAGGTGCCACGGCGTCTGAACCTCCTCTGCCAGACCCATGTACGCACATGACCCCGTCAGAATGCGTCGCCCACACCATCCCCCACATTTGGATCTCTTACAATCATCCCAGTAAGTGTGCCCATCTCCGAATCGACTCCGACCTAGTTCGGAGTACTCGTTTGATACCTATATATGGGTTACTAACTAAAACAGGTCCCACACACAAGATGATACAAGCTTCCCCCTACGCTTGCATCCCCACTAGGTTTTCAACAGGTTATTCCATACCAGAGTAAAAAATTGCATAACCCCACATGTTAATTTTGTGGGCCTATATATACATATATACATACATACATACATACATACATATATATATATATACATATATTACCCACCAACCCAAGATATACTTAACCCTCCTACTGTTTCATACAATTTAACTTAACCCCTACTCAAGTTAACATATACAATCCCTGTGGATTCAACTAGGTTAAGTATTCTAGTTTATTACCATATTCATTTATGGTTATAATGTACTAAACCTCCCACATTAAACCCACAACTTTTAGATGCTGGACATGCCAGGCGGCTCCGGGCATACTTCTTCCATAAGTTGGGCTTAACCTCATGTCTTAGCATGTCATGTATTTTTTCACTTTGACCCCTCACATTAGATTCACCACTTGTGGTCGCTGGATATGCCAGTCGGTTCTAGGTAGACTTCCACCACAAGTGTAATCTAACCTCGTGTCTAAGCGCGGTTACAGTTTCTAATTACTGTAATTCTAGGCATTGCAATTATTAATCAATTGTTCCTATGTCATTATAGGTTTTCACGCCCCTTTCCCAAGTCATGTTCATAATGAACCATATACCCCAAATTAAGGTTTTTATTCACAATTGCGGTTTATGCCCCAAATCCACATTCATGTATTACATTCAATTTATGCCCAAATTTCCTAATACAAGTTATGCCCCAATTTTAACATTTTCCCCTCGTTCCCAATTTTACGTGTTCGCATATTTCAGCGGCATGCCTAGGCTCAAAGGTAGCCTGGCTAAAAAATTAAAAGGGAAAAGAAGAAGGAAAGAGGACATAAATGATCGTAATAACAAGATAGACATATAGTGGTAGAAATAGGCATAGCAACTAACAAACATATAGTGACAAAATTGGGCATAGTGACAAGATAGGCATATAGGAACAGATCTGATGAACATGTGATAGTAGAATTGATTCTAACATAATAGGGACATCATAAACAGGCATGATGAGATCTAAGCAATGAATTAGATCAACTAACAATGGCAGATCTTACATGATAAATAGGCATAGGTTTAGATCTAGTTCATAGCCATGTCAGAATAACTTAAATACACAGATTATAGCAGATCTGATATGATTCAAATAGTCATAGGCTTAGATCCAAGTTATAGTCATGTCAAGAATAACTTTTAGGTATTTAGATCTAAAATTAACATAGACTCACTGTGATTGGATATAAGAAATAGAAGAGCGATTGCAGATGTTGAATCATAGATCTCTAAACTTGAATAAATCTAGTTGATTGTTGAAAAAGAAAAAACTTGATTTAATTTAGGCAGAGGAAACATCTAGTTCTCCATTGTTTTTGTGTGAATAAAACAATGAGAATGGGTTCCTATTAATAGCATAGGGTCTACGAATCTGGCCCAAAAACAAGTCCATATGCACATAAATGTACCAGGCTCGGATCTGGGGATGTCGACCTGAGTGTCGACACCCCCTTATGGTGTCAACCTATAGCTCGACACCCCTAGGGCAGGGGACGACCCTGACAGGCCTTGTTCCCACATTGTCCCTCCTTCGATTTTCGGACTGATTATTAATTTCTGAAATGATTATTTATATATGTAATTAGCTTATATACATGCAAAATTAAAACCTTAATATCTTCTTCATACGATGTCCATTTTTCGCAAACTCGGAGTCTATCTCAAGCAGAGTTCCAAGACAAACATAATGGTGCAGTTTGTTTCAATTAATTCTGAATATTTAATTAAGTATTCTTCAATTTATCATCTTTAGTGTTGTTAAAATTATGGGGTGTTACATCCTCCCCTGCTCAAAGTGTTTTGTGCCCGAAATTTCTAAGTTAAGAAGAATGTATATCCTAACATCCATCATCCATCTACTCATCCACCAATCATATACATCCAATGTCCTTAAAAATTTCTAATACTTATGAACATATGCAAAAGTGTGTGTATACGTCCTTATACTAGTGCGAAAGATCAGGCGGTCTACTGATTCTTTTGACCTCCATAATGCAATGTATGTTAGTGCCATGAATCCATCATGTATTCAAATAATCCTATTATAACATGTAAGTTCTATATGTGTGCATAATCATCCGTCAAAATGCAATATCCATATCATGATACGCCCACTTTCATCCATTTAAAAGAGATAAAAATAATGCACACACATCCATATGCAATATGAGAGTGATTGAGCCAATCTAGTGCCTAATGTGTGTGTGTATATGCATCCACAAGAAAACACTTACGTCCACTTGCATCTATCAAACATAACATGTCTCAAACACATGTTTACATTCATGGGATACTTATCCAAAGGTCGAAGTTTCGATCAATAGGATATACTTAAATGATAGAAACAAGCATAAACAAAAGCTTTGCGAAGGAAGTTAAGAACATACCCTTGAAAAGAAAATGGTATGAAGCGTGAATCTTGTCTTCGGTCTCCCAGGTTGCATCCTCTTGGTTGTATCCCCACTGAAATTTCATCAACTTGACTTCTCGGTTGCTTAGCTTCCTAACTTCTGATCCAAGAATACGGGTAGGAACTCGTCTAACTGTCGCCTCCCGTTCCACCTTTACTTCTTCCAATATACTCGGCTCGAGTACTTCTGCGGATTGTGCAAGCACTTCCACAAATGAGAAACGTGGAAAACATCATGAACACCGGATAGTATTTCTGGTAGCTTTACTCTATTGGCCATTTGGCCAATCCTTTCTGTTATGGGAAATGGCCCTACAAATCTTGGTGCCAATTTCCCTACGGATCCAAAGCGAACCACATTTCTTAATGGTGATACCTTAATGAAAACCATGCCTTCCACCTAAAATTTAATGTCGGTCCTTCTCCTATCTGCATATGAATTCTTCCTATCCTAAGCTATCTTCATTCGCCATCTAATAAGATCAACCTTATCAGAAGTTTCTCTAACCATATCTGGTCCAAGTAGAAGTCTTTCTTTAGACTCCCACCAACAAGTCGGTGATTTACAGGGTCGTCTGTACAATGTTTCGAAGGTTGCCATGCCAATACTAGCTTGATAACTGTTGTTGTAGGTGAACTCTACTAAAGGAATATGCTCTTCCCAAGTCCCTCCGAAGTCTAGGATATACAGTCTTAAAACGATCCTCAAGAACTCTATTTACCTTTCCGTCTGTCCATTGGTCCGAGGGTGATAAGCGGTGCTCAAACACAACTGTGCACCTAATGCTTCTTGCAAGCTCCTCTAGAATTCACTGGGGAAAATGGGGTCACAATCACTTACGATACTGGAAGGTACTCCATGAAGACGGACTGTCTCACGAACGTAACTGCTTCCAACCCTGTTGTTGTCCTCTTACTCTTAACTGGAATGAAATGAGCGCTCTTAGTAAGTCTGTCTACTACAACCCAAATACTGGTATTTCCCTTCCTTGATCTAGGAAAACCATCAATGAAATCCATATAGACGCTCTCCCACTTCCACCTTGGGACCTCTAGAGTATGAAGTAAACCACTGGGCTTCTTTTTCTCATCTTTGACTTGCTACAAATCAAACATTAAGAAACAAACTCCACCACATTTTTCTTTATCCCAGCCCAAAAGGAACCCTATTCATGTCTCTATACATCTTATCCCTGCCTGGATGAATAGTCATCCCAGAATGATGGGCTTCCTCTAGGACTTTCTTCAACAAACTCCCAATTTGGGGAACATAAACACTTCCATCTCGTCGCAACCACCCTCTATCATCTATGGAATATCTACTGAGGTGAATAAATGTTTCCCCTTTACTGAGCCTATCCAAGATGTCTGAAATCTGTGGAACCTCTCGCTATGAAGCTCTTATCTGATTCATAAGAGTAGGTCGCACCTCCAGTGCTGCTAATAAGCCAGGCAAAAACTCGGTGGAGGGTCTAAAGTCAAAACTCGATATAAACTCCAAGCTTTTCCTCTTCATAAACAGAGGACTTAAGGCCATCCTCTCCCTACTTACTGTGTCTGCCACCACATTACCCTTGCCAAGGATATAAGAAATCTCAAAGTCATAAGATGCTAGGAACTCCATCCACCTTTGTTACCTTAAATTAAGATCCTTCTGTTATAACAAGTAATTGAGAGATTTATGATCGGTGTACAACTCGAACTTCTCTCCAAGCAAATAACGGTGCCAAGTCTTAAGCGCGAATACTATGGAAGCTAGCTATAAATCATGGGTAGGGTAGTTCTTCTTATGAACTCTTAGTTGTCAACCCCCATAACATACTACCCTTCCCTCTTGCATCAGAATCGCACCAAGCCTTGTTCCACATGCATCAGCGTATACTGTAAACACTTTGTTCCCATCGGGCAAGGTCAAGACTGGGTTGTTGTTGTCAGAGCCCTGTTCAATCGTTGGAAAGCAACAACAAAGTCTATACCCTACGAAAACGTCAGATTCTTCTTCGTCATCCTGGTGAGTGGGGATGATATCTTTGCAAAGTCCTTAATAAACTTCCTATAATAGCCTGCCAACTCCAGAAACCTTCTCATCTTTATTGCATTCTTTGGGATTTGCCAATTTTAAACTGCAACTACCTTTGCGGGATCTACTGCTATCCCATCTTCAGAAACCACATGCCCTAGAAATCTCACCTCTTTTCTCCAAAAATGACATTTGGAGAATTTTGCCTTAAGCTGGTGCGCACAGAGAGTTTTCAAAACCTCTGTCAAATGTTGGGCATGCTCTTCCTCGCTCTTCATGAAAATTAAGATATCATCAACAAAGACCACTGAAAACTTATTTAGAAACTCACGAAACACCCTACTCATTAGATCAACAAGATAGGCAGGTGCATTCATCAACCCAAAATGCATAATGAGACATTCAAAGAAACCATCTGGAGTCCTAAAAGCGGTCTTGTATATAATGTCCTCGGCCACCCTCGACTGATGAAACCCCGTGGCCAAGTCTAACTAAGAGAAAACCGACGCACCAACAAACTAGTCAAATAGATCATCTGTCCTTGGGAGTGGATGCCTGTTCTACTTGGTGAGTTTATTCAACTCTCTATAATCAGCATATAAGCGAAGCAAACCATCCGCCTTAGTTGCGAATACCACCAGAGCGCCCCATTCAGATATGTTTCGCCTAATAAACACTTTCTCAAGTAGCTCCCCTACTTACTTGCTAAGCTGTCTCCCTTCCCTTGGAGCCATTTTGGCGCACAGGCAATGCAACTGGCTTTGCATTGTCCACCAGGTATATAGGAAAATCGATCTCGCGCCTCGAAGGTAATCCCTGACCCTCATCAAAAACATCATAATACTCACGTACTACTGGTACATACCACAGATCATCGATAGATGCTTCGAGTGACTCTAGGAAACTAAGCAATACAGGCCCATTTGGGTCACAAGAAATCTCGAGGGTCCTCACATGGCAAGTCAAAAGTCTAACACCCTCCTCTCACAATCCAGAATGGCACCATACATGGCTAGCCACTCCATCCCTAGAATCAAATCATAGCCCATGAAACAAAGCACATATGTGTCGCATTCAAACTCGACGCCTAACACAGATATTCTCAAACCCCAACAAATCATGGACAAATGAGTTGTACCACTAATAGGGTTTGAGACAACAATGGGTCTACTGCCATACTAGTATTAAGGTGCAGAGAATCAACCGCAGAATCAGATATAAAAGAATGTGAAGCGCCGGAATCAAAAAGAGTTCTAATAGGATGATTGGAAAGAGAAATCAAACCTTCCACAGAAACTTTCCTACCTCGATCTAGAGCACTGGTCGCGAGAGCATGCACCTACCCTTCAGAAGCTCCTTCCCTTTGACTTTGTCCTTACTTCTTCGGGCACTCTTTAGAAAAGTGTTTGAACTCTCCACAGCTGAAACAAACATTCTTCCATCTTTTATAGTTCTCGATCAAATGACCCTCGCGTCCTCAATTGTGGCACTTCCTCTTATCCTTAGCCTTGTTGTTCTTTCCGCCCTTCTTTTGTTATTGTTTTTGTCCCTTCCTGAGCCATACTTTTTTGTTTTGTGTTTCCTCCACCTTAGCTTCTTTGTTTTCAACTTCATCTTCTTCATGCATCATGCCAAATCAACGAGCCTTTCATAAGTTGCTCCCATCAGAATATGGGACATAGCTAACCCATGGAGGGGGTTCATTCAGTACTTTAGCAAACATAAAGCTTTCTTATACGGGGTATCCATCAGCTCCAACCCAAACCTTTCTAGTTTGTTGAATTTGTTAACATACTCTTTGATAGCTATGCCTCCTTGCTTGAGTGTCAGAAACCTTTCTATTTGCATGCTTTTCTCAGCTTAAGAATGAAACTTCATCTCAAACCTCTACCGAAAATCATCCCAAGTCTCCACTGAATGCCCTGCTTGTGTCACTTCTGATCAGAATAAAGCCTCATCCTTCAACAGCCAAGCGGCTAACTAAATCTTCATACGATTGCCAACTTCGGAAATTCCAAACAAATTATATGTCTCTTTAAGCTAATTCCTTACCACTACGAAAGTTTTGGTTCCTCGAAATGGCTTTCCAGCCATAGCACAAAAATCTTTGTAGATCTTAGAGAAATTATCTACTCGCGAAGGAGGAAGATAAGGAACAACGGGTGCAACAGGGGGAGGAGCGTCTGTTGGACTACCGGTGGGTGCCGTGGCCTCTAGATATCTACGGAACCAGCCTGGTATCGTAATGCCCTCAGGAATATTAGGTTCCCCAGAGATGCTGAAAAGTAAAGGGATTCAAACAAAGAATCGAAAGATGTTACATATGGCTCTAGGGAATATGTTTTTTCAAAACATACTTTTCTTTTGAAAACGCTTTCTTTTAAAACCTTTTTGAAAATAATTTTCAAAATCTTTCATCTGATTAGGTAACCTTCAGCTCTGCTACCAAGTGTGACACCCCTCGTCCGTTAATGTCACTCATTAAGAGAATGCATTAAGTTTCATGAAGCGTTATAGGTAAAAAGAAATAGACACATTACAAGACAGATATAAAATAGCAGCGGAATTTAAAATTTTACTAAGCAAAAACATCGTAGTTCAAAACATGGTTACATCATATCTCTAAAATGCATAAAACCCAATACATGATTAAAACTTCTGTCTTGTACTTAAAATGTCAGAGTACAATAATAAAAGAAGCATAATCCCCAAAACATAGTTGTAGTTGTAACAACCCCGAATTCCGACGGACTGATTTTTTTTTCAAAAATCCAATCCCCCGAAACTCGAGTTGGTTGCTCTGGTTTCCTACGGAAAAAGACAGAAAACAGAGATATGTCAGAGTTCGTAAAACACCTCATAGCGGAAGGAGTAAAATATAATATATTTAAAACATAGCCTTACCTTAATCGTAATACAGCTAAATCAATATTCCCAATGCTATAAGTCTCTGTTTAACCTGTGAATGTTATGAGGAGGGGGACAGAACATAAGATCTATGTGAATGAATTTAAACTATACTTATTGAATAATCCTACATATACCGTTCAATCACACTTTCTTATTTATTAGGTTATACGTGTTATTAGCACTCAAAGCGTACATACACGTCACACCCATCTACCCCCTAGTAAATTAACCTAATATAGTGTATATGTAGCTATCCCCAAACCGAGGTACATCCTGTGATACCCCACTCGCACGGCCTCCTCCACATCGCCACAGTAATATGCGTAGTCCCTCATCCTATGCCATTAGACCCTAAGTCTAACCATTTATTTCACGCTTGTGCCACCTCGTCAACTTTCTCATTTAACTTGGTTATTCACATTAGCTTCCCTTTTTTCCCGTATTCACCACGTTACCCTTGCTTATTAATTCCATTTATACTTAACCCACTTAAGTCCAATAATAAGCCCACAACATGTTATTTTCCAATCTCATAAATTATTCCCTTTTTGAGTTACAAGAACATGTTATACTTAATTCATAGTTAAGTATGCCTTATTCCACATACATACTAATTAGGAGAATAACCCTCTAAACACCAGCCCCGAAGACCGAAATCAACACCAGACTGGCACCCAGAGAATTACTTAACCCAACCAAAATATATGATTCTTATTTACTTCTTTTCCACTCATATAACTTATATCATTTTTAATTTCACATTTCCCCTTTCCTAACCACTTAATTTAAGTATATCTTTACATATAAGTTATCTCGTCTTCCTTATCATTTCTTATAATTTATCTTGTCCCATAAGTTATAATTTCCACCTATTAACCTTTCTTGCCTTATTCAAGTTTATTCATAATAGGTTATTTATCATTCCCCATTTCTTGTCATTAATTTTAGATTTGACTTATTTCACAGTATAAGTCGCCCCACCATTCAAGTCTTGTATTACATCTTAAGTCATAACCTTCCCTTGTCCCTATGACAAGTTTGCCTATTATTTAATTTTACATCACCGCAACTCAAGTTTATAATAGGTAATTATCATTCACACATTACTGTGTCATTAATTTTAGATTTCACTTAACCCTTCCTTTTACTTAACCCGTTACGTAAACTTTACCCAATTCAATTAATTTATGATACCGTTACAGATCCCATTTGGTTAAGCATATCTAAATGTTATTTCACATGTAACACGTGTCCCACTTAACCCCTTTTTTATTACAGTTTCCAAGTCTTACACATGTTTTACTACGGTTAAGTCTATCTTGGTTATGTCTTACATCACATGTCTCACAACGGTTAAGTCCACATTAATTATGCTTTACATCTCATTTATATCACCCAATTAACGCTCTAACCATACCCATGTCACCTACATGTCTTATTGTGGTTAGTATTTCTTAATATATTTATAATGCCGTAACGATGTATGACCTCTCATATTAGACGTCCGTTCGTAGCTGCTGGATTTGTCGGGCGATTCCGGGTAGTCTGTAGTAACCCGGATTTTGAGCAACTTTGGTTATCGACATAAGCACGACGGCGATAACCAAAACATCGAAAAATCCCGGTAATTAATGAAAGAAATTAGAGGGTGAGGATTGATAAGATAGAAACTTAGAATAGAAGAAGAAGAAGAACACAACATCAGAGTAACACGAACCTCATAGCGGAATGAATAACATATAATAGATAACATAACTTTGAAATATAACAGTTATGTATACAATAGCACTTATCAGAGTACAGCACTTACAACACAGCGGAAATAACTATAGCTATATGATCTTGAAACCTCCTGCTCCAAGCTCTCCAAATATATCTGTAAAACCCGACTACTTGACTGCCCGCACAAATTTAGGCACCCAAGAGTTTAGGGAAAACAACAAAGTAAACTCCGGGTCAGTCATGGGACTGGTGTGAATAAACTCAAATCATTTAAACAGGTATATGATATCTCATAAGACCACGCCGTGAATACGGAACGGGTTTTTCCCTTATGAGAATCCAAATAAATTTTCAAAGCAATATCCTTCTGATATTATAATAATGTCTAAGTACAAATAAATATCAATCTAGCAGAAACGCTTGCGTCTCACGTTACTACATATATAGTATATAATCAAAATCGCAAGCACGTATTGGATGATTGGATTTCAAACTATGACAAGGTATGGAACCACCTTCCGATCAGTGTACTCTAGGAACGATACACTGGAGTTCA
Source organism: Allium sativum (assembly GCA_030737875.1). NCBI lineage: Eukaryota > Viridiplantae > Streptophyta > Magnoliopsida > Asparagales > Amaryllidaceae > Allium > Allium sativum. Next base: position 25,866,006 of record CM060927.1, on the reverse strand, counting down.
ACAAGAACATCTTGCAACTCAGCCACACATGACCGACCACTCATTTCTCTTGAGTGTATCGAATGTACATCACCAACGGTTGGGATCAGCAACCGTTCCTGTATATATATGGGACAACATTGATAGATTTAAGAAACAAATGAATATTCACTAGATAGGTGATTATACACCCTACTTCGGTGCGACCGACTTAGCCTTGCTGCTTGCCCAATTTCTGTCATTTACCGGATGTGAGGCTAGAAGCTACGCTTTATCATCACAACAAATTCACTTCGAATGCCACATTGTCAGATCCATCGGAATCACTAATTTACGTCTACAACCATACATTGCGTGTCAGCTAAAAGAAGTTTCCTTCTCGGCTTCCACTCTTGGTATAGTTGAAGAAATCAATGTACGTGACCGTCTGGAAATACTATGTCAGACATCCATCTTCATTCACTTAGAAATGTCACATCGTCATACCCGCCAAATCACAAATTGACTTATTCAAAAATAACACGGGTATACAGCTAAGAGAAACGAATTCCTCCGCCACCAAACGTGAATACGTTTGAACAGATCAACTTACGCGATCCATTGGATATACTCTGTCCGACCTTCGTCCATACAAGTTGTCCTGGACTGGACAAACCGAAGGCACTATTCTGTAAACAGGATAGCCCTTGTATTTTACTCCGTCTTAAATTATCTTTGGCATATATGATTCGCGACGTTTATACCAATACAGAGTGGTTCTTTGGATAATAATCCAACTGGTCTCTCCATATTAACAACGTTAAAATGGTCAAAACTTCGATAGTCGATGAGTTAACTATCAAAGAAAAACTTGTGTGCAAACAACGATATTATCCCCAGATGGAAATTATATCGATCAATCATCAATCAACATTTATTCTTTAGTTCATTTTTCATCTCCTGTTTCCCTATATTCTAAATTCTTATTTTTCTTCTTTTATCAGAAAACATTTCTGATTCTCGTTTGGAAAACATTTCCAAAACTCCTTTACGATCAAACCTTACCATTTCTTAGTTAAGAAGGAAGTCACTCAAGTTGGGGTATAATTACCTCTCAGACCTTAATTGAACAACGTTATAACTTCGAAATGGTCAAAGTTTATCTTTTAATCTTTAACAACTTCTTTACGCCTTTCTCGGATTCAATTTTACTAGTCCACTTCTATATTTAAAACATTGGTTATAACAATAACTTTATAATCCCTACTTTCGAATTATCTAACTTTAATTATAACTTCTATTCTTATTAGTGAATAATTAAACTAACCCTTATTTATTTATAAATAAATAAATTTCTATTTAGACACTGGAAAGTATAAGTACTTTCCTGAATTCGATATAATCGAATTTGCCGATTAACTCTCTTCGAGAAATCTCTATTTGATTAACTCTTCTTCGAATAACCTATATTCGATTAACTCCATCTCGAATAAATGATATTCGATAATCTCTCTTCGAATAGCTAATATTCGATAACTCTTCCTTTTCAAATATCTCATATTTGAAAATCTCACTTTCGAATAAACTATAATCGATAACCCCCTTCGACGAAACTAACATCGATAACTCCTTCCGATGAAACTAACATCGATAACTCCTTTTGATGAAACTAACATCGATAACTTCTTCCGATGAAACTAACATCGATAACTCCTTCCGATGAAACTAACATCGATAACTCCTTTCGATGAAACTAACATCGATAACTCCTTTTGATGAAACTAACATCGATAACTCCTTTCGATGAAACTAACATCGATAACTCCTTTCGATGAAACTAACATCGATAACTTCTTTCGATGAAACTAACATCGATTTATTTAACTCGACGAACTTAACTCGACTAACTAAATTTGACTCGACCAACTTAACTAATTTAACTCGACTTACTTGGTTCGACCAATTTGATTCGATTAACTAGGCTCGACTAACTTGACTAACTTAACTCGACTTACTTAACTTAACTTATTTCTCAACTCGATTAACTCCTATGGAATAACTAATATTCGATTTAAACTCCATTCGCTTGACTCTAGATCGCAGCGATCACAATGGTTACGCCTGACTCCCTCAGGAAACATCCGACCGCCGTAGGCTATTTACAGCCCTGCGAATTACGCTAGCAGTCGTACGAGATGGCAACTTATCCTGAATACTATGTTTGACTAACTCTGTCTCAAATAACTATATTTGATTAACTCTAGCTCATTTTAACTCTAATCGATTAACTCTAACTAATTAACTCCAACTGGTTAACTCTAACTGATTAACTCTAACTGGTTAACTCTAACTGGTTAACTCTAACTGGTTAACTCTATTTGACTAACTCGACTTGACTAACCCCTTTCGAATAGCATATTCGTTTTACTAACTTTCGAATACCATATTCGATTAACTAACTTCGAATACGATATGCGATTAACAAACTTCGAATACCATATTCGATTAACTAACTTCGAATACCATATTGGATTAACTAATTTCGAATACCATATGCGATTAACTAACTTCGAATACCATATTCGATTAACTAACTTCGAATACCATATTCGATTAACTAACTTCGAATACCATATTCGATTAACTAACTTCGAATACCATATTCGATTAACTAACTTCGAATACCATATTCGATTAACTTACTTCGAATACCATATTCGATTAACTAACTTCGAATACCATATTCGATTAACTAACTTCGAATACCATATTCGATTAACTAACTTCGAATACCATATTCGATTAACTAACTTCGAATACCATATTCGATTAACTAACTTCGAATACCATATTCGATTAACTAACTTCGAATACCATATTCGATTAACTTTATTCACTTTATAAAGATTTCCTTTTTAACAACGTTTTATTCATTTGAAAAGATTTTCTTTTAAATAACGGTTCTACACTTTAAAAATGATTTCCTTTTTATAATGTTCCCTTTCCAATTCTATTTGTAAATGGTTTACAAATATTCCCTTTTCAAATTTATTCTTGAAATATTCTAACTCCTTAAATTCCCGGGAAAATTCGCCATAACCTCCTTTGTAACGGGAGCATCGGGAAAATCCCCAAACTCGCCACACATGCCTTTCCATTCAAAAAGAAATGTTTTGAATTTATTTCCTTTTCAAATATCTCCTATTTATAAATATTCCAATTTATAAATATCTCTTATTTATAAATATTCCATTTTATAAATATTCTATTTTCAATATCACCTTGAAAATCCCCTTTTCAACATTCGGTATGTTATGGTATTCAATCATATAAAATCACGATGTTCAATATCATCTAAGCACATATAATCGCCCACAAATTTTATATCACATCATATAACACTATATGAAAAATAATAAAATAACTGTTGAGGAATCCAGTCGGATTCCTCCAACCTGTTTCCCTGCATCACAGATGTTAGACAATATAGATAACATCACTTTCAGTTCCATATGATATATCCTGTTAAACAGAATCAATATAGAAATTGAACTAACTGACTAGCAGTTCAATCAAACAATCAACACACAGTAAATCCGACAAATTTCTAACAGTTCTAAAGATACAACATGAAATTATAAACTGTTTAGAGTTGGTGAGATTTACTCACATTGGCAGTTCATCGTTAAAGAACGATAAACTGTTGTTTGATTTGAATCAAACAATTTATTTCACCATAAATTTATACGAGCCCCAATCCACTTCCAATCAGCTTCATTGTGAAGAGTTCGATCATACGAATTCAACGCATCTGACCGTTCACGATTTCGATTCCGTATGAACTAGATACGAGATTTTGAAGTTAGACATTGATTTAAATAAAAATTAAACTAAATTTCTATTTAAAAACCTTGGGTCTCACCCTTCTCCTTTCCGGCCCGCCACCACAAAAGCCCACCCGCTTAACCAAGCTTCTTCCCGATCCCATTTCCACGCTCCAGTAAATTGCTCCCAACGCCATGACCCAATCTTCAACTCCACACCGCACATACCTTTTTTAACATAAGTCCAAAAAAATTACACCATCATTCAACACTTCGAATCCTCTATCACCTCGTCATACTCTCATCCAACTCGCATCAGTCCTGTTGTTCGCGACCGCGAGCTTCAAATGCTCGGCTACAGGAACCAGCGACACATTTTTGTCACACAATCCCTCAAAATTTCCACAACCAAAACCAATTTCAACTGCAAACCCAAATATCCAACTGAAAATCAACATCGATGCTCAAAGATATCAAACACTCGAACCCTAATCTCTGCTGGAACTCGCGTCGTTTATTTCAGCAATAAAAGGATAGTTCGAACATCCTATAAACCACCTACATGCGTAGAGAAGCTCATCGCGATTCCTAATACACTCATCTCAAGATTTATAGATTTTCCATCAATTTTCTATGAATTTTGAAAGATCAAATTTCACGTTTTGAGGAGCTCAGAGTGGCGGCTCACATTTTTGTTTGACTTCTGAGAAAATGAATTAGGTTTTAGTGGGATGAGGTTATTTATAGGAATATTTTTAATAATTTTATATTCATTATTAAGCCAACGCTATATGTATCTATTGTTAAAATTTCCTGTGATCACATACGATACCCAAAAATCACGAAACTGGACATGCAGCTACTATTCGACATTACGGTCCCAACGAAACTGGTTTCGTCGAATTCCGACTGCGTTTGCTCACACAGCGTATTTTTAACCGTCGAAATACTAACTGTTTCTCACATTAAAAATCCGTACGGCTACACAGTGACTCTAAAAATCACGAAACTTGACATCTAACAATAATTTGACATTGCGGATCTAACAAAATTAGTTTCGTCGAATTCCGACTTCGTTTGCAAAACCGACTATTTTTAAAGCTCTAAATAGTCTATTTAAATATTTAAATATATTTAAATATAATTAAATTAAATATTTAAAATTAAATATTATCGTATATCTTCACATGTGATATCGTACAGCTCCAGAATATCATATCAGAATATACAGTTTGATATTTCAGATTCCAGATTATCCCGATATTCAGTTTATACTGAAAATCCATTTATAACATATATAAAGCGTCGCAAATTATAAAGGAATTCCACGGCGACTTTTCTGAAATTAGATTTAGACGTAAATCAAAATCTACACGACGAAATCCCGATTTTCCTCTTCCACTAGAAAGATATACTCCACCAGCTCCACACGTTTCTTGTTTCACAGAAATCCGACTTGAAATAAATCCTGTACATTCAGTTTAAGTTCAAATCGCCAAATCGCGAACTACAGCGCCATTTCAAGCTCGATTTTTAATTATAATATAATTATACGTTCAAACCGTCGTTATTTAAATATATTCGTCAATATAATTCAACTTTAAGCTGAATTAAATCCAAGGGACGGCCCCGTTCACAGAATATTGTGATTTCCAATATTTTTGATTATTTCGACATTATAATATATTATATTATATTATAATTATTAATTAAATATTCAATATGATTTGATTCACGTTCTCGATATCGATAAATCGATATTTAATAATTAAATAAATTAATTGTTCAACAGCTAAAAATGCGGGTTACTACAATCTTCCCCCCTTAATAAAATTTCGTCCTCAAAATTGCTAAGCTAGGGGACGACCCTATCTTCTGGGTAAAAATTTATCTGTTTACCTCTTATCTCTGGTTTCAACTGAACCAATTAATATCGACTAAAATACTAATTTATTTTGACTAACTAAATTTTCAAAAATCCTGAAAATTATCTAACGCCTTTTGAAAAAATTTCGCCAGCACCTCCTTTGTACTGGTCGATATCTCAAACTCCAACTCGCCTCTCCGGGCCTTCTTTAACCCAAAAGAAAATCAAAACGCCAAGCGGCTTGCCAATTCGGCTCATAAATTCCAAACTTATAAAATATAAACTTGTACCTTTTTGTCGGGCATATCAACTCTATCACTTCCATATGTTATCAACTCAGCATATACCAGTGTTATCTCAATTGAATTCCAATTAGTTCATATCCTCAAATCCAAATTGAATTTCATTCGAACCCCAATATCAAATTTCAATTTTTTTGACTTATTAACCAAATTCCATAACAGATTATTCTCTAATCCAATTTAATTCTATTTAACTCAGTTCAAGTTAAATTTCAATTTATTTTTACCATCTCATTTTATTTAACTTCATTAGTTAAATTTAAATTCCATAATTTAAATTCCTGGGTTTATTTCAAATTACTTTGAAATTATAATACCAATTCAAAACATTTGAATTTCTAAACAACTTGTTTTCTCAAAACAATTCAAAAACAAAATCTTTGGTAGTAATCCGTCACTTAGAAACTCGAAAATCACACCGATGATACTGCGCAGTCATCATCGGAATTACTTTCCAGCGACCCAAGTTATTTCAATACTATATCATTTTCGAAACCATTACTAAATACTTCCATTTTGAAAACGTTTCAAAATCTCCCAGGAACTTAAAATTTCCTTATTTTAATTTCAAATTCTGATTTAAATTCAGATTCAATTCATCTTATTCCATATACTTTACTTATATGAATTCTGATTGGTTATATATAACCATCTCACATGTTATAATCTTACTCGATTATAATCACAACCTATATATGATAATATATCACATATCCATACTATGTCGGTCCATCGTATTCAAGTGTTTATTTACTCCTACCAATACAGCGGATCAAACTGATCGACCAGAACTCATAAACAACTCAGCCAGTGAATCTCCACAATATAAAATCATTTTTATATCAAATACAAATACGCACTTGTATATATACACTCAAACTCAATCTAGGGTATTACTAACCCTATCTCTACCGAGTCACGCCACAGAGCCAAGGTAATACTTAACTTAAGCTCTGATACCAACTGTAGTAACCCGGATTTTGAGCGACTTTGGTTATCGACATAAGCACGACGTCGATAACCAAAACATCGAAAAATCCCGGTAATTAATGAAAGAAATTAGAGGGTGAGGATTGATAAGATAGAAAATTAGACTAGAAGAAGAAGAAGAACACAACATCAGAGTAACACGAACCTCACAGCGGAATGAATAACATATAATAGATAACATAACTTTGAAATATAACAGTTATGTATACAATAGCACTTATCAGAGTACAACACTTACAACACAGCGGAAATAACTATAGCTATATGATCTTGAAACCTCCTGCTCCAAGCTCTCCAAATATATCTGTAAAACCCGACTACTTGACTGCCCGTACAAATTTAGGCACCCAAGAGTTTAGGGAAAACAACAAAGTAAACTCCGGGTCAGTCATGGGACTGGTGTGAATAAACTCAAATCATTTAAACAGGTATATGATATCTCATAAGACCACGCCGTGAATACGGAACGGGTTTTTCCCTTATGAGAATCCAAATAACTTTTCAAAGCAATATCCTTCTGATATTATAATAATGTCTAAGTACAAATAAATATCAATCTAGCAGAAACGCTTGCATCTCACGTTACTACATATATAGTATATAATCAAAATCGCAAGCACGTATTGGATGATTGGATTTCAAACTATGACAAGGTATGGAACCACCTTCCGATCAGTGTACTCTAGGTATGATACACTGGAGTTCAACAAGAACATCTTGCAACTCAGCCACACATGACCGACCACTCATTTCGCTTGAGTGTATCGAATGTACATCACCAACGGTTGGGATCAGCAACCGTTCCTGTATATATATGGGACAGCATTGATAGATTTAAGAAACAAATGAATATTCACTAGATAGGTGATTATACACCCTACTTCGGTGTGACCGACTTAGCCATGCTGCTTGCCCGATTTCTGTCATTTACTGGATGTGAGGCTAGAAGCTACGCTTTATCATCACAACAAATTCACTTCGAATGCCACATTGTCAGATCCATCAGAATCACTAATTTACGTCTACAACCATACATTACGTGTCAGCTAAAAGAAGTTTCCTTCTCCGCTTCCACTCTTGGTATAGTTGAAGAAATCAATGTACGTGACCGTCTGGAAATACTATGTCAGACATCCATCTTCATTCACTTAGAAATGTCACATCGTCATACCCGCCAAATCACAAATTGACTTATTCAAAAATAACACGGGTATACAGCTAAGAGAAACGAATTCCTCCGCCACCAAACGTGAATACGTTTGAACAGATCAACTTACGCGATCCATTGGATATACTCTGTCCGACCTTCGTCCATACAAGTTGTCCTGGGACTGGACAAACCGAAGGCACTATTCTGTAAACAGGATAGCCCTTGTATTTTACTCCGTCTTAAATTATCTTTGGCATATATGATTCGCGACGCTTATGCCAATACAGAGTGGTTCTTTGGATAATAATCCAAACGGTCTCTCCATATTAACAACGTTAAAATGGTCAAAACTTCAATAGTCGATGAGTTAACTATCAAAGAAAAACTTGTGTGCAAACAACGATATTATCCCAAGATGGAAATTATATCGATCAATCATCAATCAACATTTATTCTTTAGTTCATTTTTCATCTCCTGTTTCCCTATATTCTAAATTCTTATTTTTCTTCTTTTATCAGAAAACATTTCTGATTCTCGTTTAGAAAACATTTCCAAAACTCCTTTGCGATCAAACCTTACCATTTCTTAGTTAAGAAGGAAGTCACTCAAGTTGGGGTATAATTTCCTCTCAGACCTTAACTGAACAACGTTATAACTTCGAAATGGTCAAAGTTTATCTTTTAATCTTTAACAACTTCTTTACGCCTTTCTCGGATTCAATTTTACTAGTCCACTTCTATATTTAAAACATTGGTTATAACAATAACGTTATAATCCCTACTTTCGAATTATCTAACTTTAATTATAACTTCTATTCTTAGTAGTGAATAATTAACCTAACCCTTATTTATTTATAAATAAATAAATTTCTATTTAGACACTGGAAAGTATAAGTACTTTCCCGAATTCGATATAATCGAATTTGCCGATTAACTCTCTTCGAGAAATCTCTATTTGATTAACTCTTCTTCGAATAACATATATTCGATTAACTCCTTCTCGAATAAATGATATTCGATAATCTCTCTTCGAATAACTAATGTTCGATAACTCTTCCTTTTCAAATATCTCATATTTGAAAATCTCACTTTCGAATAAACTATAATCGATAACCCCCTTCGATGAAACTAACATCGATAACTCCTTCCGATGAAACTAACAACGATAACTCCTTTCGATGAAACTAACATCGATAACTTCTTTCGATGAAACTAACATCGATAACTCCTTTCGATGAAACTAACATCGATAACTCCTTTCGATGAAACTAACATCGATAACTCCTTTCGATGAAACTAACATCGATAACTCCTTTCGATGAAACTAACATCGATTTATTTAACTCGACGAACTTAACTCAACTAACTAAATTTGACTCGACTAACTTAACTAACTTAACTCAACTTACTTGGTTCGACCAATTTGATTCGATTAACTAGGCTCGACTAACTTGACTAACTTAACTCGACTTACTTAACTTAACTTATTTCTCAACTCGATTAACTCCTATCGAATAACTAATATTCGATTTAAACTCCATTCGCTTGACTCTAGATCGCAGCGATCACAATGGTTACGCCTGACTCCCTCAGGAAACATCCGACCGCCGTTGGCTATTTACAGCCCTGCGAATTACGCTAGCAGTCGTACGAGATGGCAACTTATCCTGAATACTATGTTTAATTAACTCTGTCTCAAATAACTATATTTGATTAACTCTAGCTCATTTTAACTCTAATCGATTAACTCTAACTAATTGACTCCAACTGGTTAACTCTAACTGATTAACTCTAACTGGTTAACTCTAACTGGTTAACTCTAACTAGTTAACTCTATTTGACTAACTCGACTTGACTAACCCCTTTCGAATAGCATATTCGTTTTACTAACTTTCGAATACCATATTCGATTAACTAACTTCGAATACCATATGCGATTAACTAACTTCGAATACCATATTCGATTAACTAACTTCGAATACCATATTCGATTAACTAACTTCGAATACCATATTCGATTAACTAACTTCGAATACCATATGCGATTAACTAACTTCGAATACCATATTCGATTAACTAACTTCGAATACCATATTCGATTAACTAACTTCGAATACCATATTCGATTAACTAACTTCGAATACCATATTCGATTAACTAACTTCGAATACCATATTCGATTAACTAACTTCGAATACCATATTCGATTAACTAACTTCGAATACCATATTCGATTAACTAACTTCGAATACCATATTCGATTAACTAACTTCGAATACCATATTCGATTAACTAACTTCGAATACCATATTCGATTAACTAACTTCGAATACCATATTCGATTAACTTTATTCACTTTATAAAGATTTCCTTTTTAACAACGTTTTATTCATTTGAAAAGATTTTCTTTTAAATAACGGTTCTACACTTTAAAAATGATTTCCTTTTTATAATGTTCCCTTTCCAATTCTATTTGTAAATGGTTTACAAATATTCCCTTTTCAAATTTATTCTTGAAATATTCTAACTCCTTAAATTCCCGGGAAAATTCGCCATAACCTCCTTTGTAACGGGAGCATCGGGAAAATCCCCAAACTCGCCACACATGCCTTTCCATTCAAAAAGAAATGTTTTGAATTTATTTCCTTTTCAAATATCTCCTATTTATAAATATTCCAATTTATAAATATCTCTTATTTATAAATATTCCATTTTATAAATATTCTATATTCAATATCACCTTGAAAATCCCCTTTTCAACATTCGGTATGTTATGGTATTCAATCATATCAAATCACGATGTTCAATATCATCTAAGCACATATAATCGCCCACAAATTTTATATCACATCATATAACAATATATGAAAAATAATAAAATAACTGTTGAGGAATCCAGTCGGATTCCTCCAACCTGTTTCCCTGCATCACAGATGTTAGACAATATAGATAACATCACTTTCAGTTCCATATGATATATCCTGTTAAACAGAATCAATATAGAAATTTAACTAACTGACTAGCAGTTCAATCAGACAATCAACACACAGTAAATCCGACAAATTTCTAACAGTTCTAAAGATACAACATGAAATTATAAACTGTTTAGAGTTGGTGAGATTTACTCACATTTGCAGTTCATCGTTAAAGAACGATAAACTGTTGTTTGATTTGAATCAAAAAATTTATTTCACCATAAATTTATACGAGCCCCAATCCACTTCCAATCAGCTTCATTGTGAAGTGTTCGATCATACGAATTCAACGCATCTGACCGTTCACGATTTCAATTCCGTATGAACTAGATACGAGATTTTGAAGTTAGACATTGATTTAAATAAAAATTAAACTAAATTTCTATTTAAAAACCTTGGGCCTCACCCTTCTCCTTTCCGGCCCGCCACCACAAAAGCCCACCCACTTAACCAAGCTTCTTCCCAATCCCATTTCCACGCTCCAGTAAATTGCTCCCAACGCCATGACCCAATCTTCAACTCCATACCGCACATACCTTTTTCAACATAAGTCCAAACAAATTACACCATCATTCAACACTTCGAATCCTCTATCACCTCGTCATACTCTCATCCAACTCGCGTCAGTCCTGTTGTTCGCGACCTCGAGCTTCAAATGCTCGGCTACAGGAACCAGCGACACATTTTTGTCACACAATCCCTCAAAATTTCCACAACCAAAACCAATTTCAACTGCAAACCCAAATATCCAACTGAAAATCAACATCGATGCTCAAAGATATCAAACACTCGAACCCTAATCTCTGCTGGAACTCGCGTCGTTTATTTCAGCAATAAAAGGATAGTTCGAACATCCTATAAACCACCTACAAGCATAGAGAAGCGCATCGCGATTCCGAATACACTCATCTCAAGATTTATAGATTTTCCATCAATTTTCTATGAATTTTGAAAGATCAAATTTCACGTTTTGAGGAGCTCAGAGTGGCGGCTCACATTTTTGTTTGACTTCTGAGAAAATGAATTAGGTTTTAGTGGGATGAGGTTATTTATAGGAATATTTTTAATAATTTTATATTCATTATTAAGCCAACGCTATATGTATCTATTGTTAAAATTTCCTGTGATCACATACGATACCCAAAAATCATGAAACTGGACATGCAGCTACTATTCGACATTACGGTCCCAACGAAACTGGTTTCGTCGAATTCCGACTCCGTTTGCTCACACAGCGTATTTTTAACCGTCGAAATACTAACTGTTTCTCACATTAAAAATCCGTACGGCCACACAGTGACTCTAAAAATCACGAAACTTGACATCTAACAATAATTTGACATTGCGGATCTAACAAAATTAGTTTCGTCGAATTCCGACTTCGTTTGCAAAACCGACTATTTTTAAAGCTCTAAATAGTCTATTTAAATATTTAAATATATTTAAATATAATTAAATTAAATATTTAAAATTAAATATTATCGTATATCTTCACATATGATATTGTACAGCTCCAGAATATCATATCAGAATATACAGTTTGATATTTCAGATTCCAGATTATCCCGATATTCAGTTTATACTGAAAATCCATTTATAACGTATATAAAGCGTCGCAAATTATAAAGGTATTCCACAGCGACTTTTCTGAAATTTGATTTGGACGTAAATCAAAATCTACACGACGAAATCCCGATTTTCCTCTTCCACTAGAAAGATATACTCCACCAGCTCCACACGTTTCTTGTTTCACAGAAATCCGACTTGAAATGAATCCTATACATTCAGTTTAAGTTCAAATCGCCAAATCGCAAACTACAGTGCCATTTCAAGCTCGATTTTTAATTATAATATAATTATACGTTCAAACCGTCGTTATTTAAATATATTCGTCAATATAATTCAACTTTAAGCTGAATTAAATCCAAGGGACGACCCGTTCACAGAATATTGTGATTTCCAATATTTTTGATTATTTCGACATTATAATATATTTTATTATATTATAATTATTAATTAAATATTCAATATTATTTAATTCACGTTCTCGATATCGATAAATCGATATTTAATAATTAAATAAATTAATTGTTCAACAGCTAAAAATGCGGGTTACTACATAGTCTTACACCACAAACGCGCCTAACCTCGTGTCATAAACCGTTATGCCTCTAGTTCTTGCCGTTGACCTCTCACATTAGACGTCCTCTTGTGGTTGCTGGATTTGTCGGGCGGTTCCGGGCAGTCTTACACCACAAACACGTCTAACCTCGTGTCATAGGCGTTTATTAACAATCGTCTTTCACTGTAACACCCCACCTCCATTAAGGTCACTCACAAAGGGAATGCCTTAACTTTGGTGGAGCATTTTAGTAAACAGAACAGAAACTTACAAGATAGATAAAACAGTACTTGGAAAATTTTATCTTTATTACAGCGGAAATAGAAATCAAAATGGTTACATCCTTTCAAATCTCATAATTCAAGTACAAATATCAGTCTTGTACAAAAGCCTTCAAAATGCATGGTTTAAAATCATAATCCCCATAGAACGGGAGCTATACAGAGCCAAGCCATACTTTAAGCACTTCAAGCAGAGAGAAATCCGGATCAAGCTAAAGTATTCCCTCCTTGAGTAACCTGGGGGGAAACGGAAGAAATTAAGGAGGCGAAACAACAAGGGTCAGACAAAAAGTCTGGCAAGTCCAGTGACTTTCAGCATATGAACCGATAATAATAATACGACATGAACATAAAACTGGATGAGAGATAACTGTAACAGTTATAGCAGATATAACAGAAGAACAGAATGACATAAATTATTGCTTACACTTCTCTGCACTAATACTAGTATAACAGAATTACGGTGTCACCCTAATGTCTAAACTGAAACGGAAACGGGTACAGAATAATTTAACAGAAACAGGATGCTAATAATGGGCCTTTACTACCCGATCAGAAACAGACAGAAGCAGAAACAGATTAATCCCTACGGAAACAGAATGTAGAATTAGGTGTACACTAGTAATGGGCCTTTACCACCCGAACAGACGGTACCACGCAGAAACAGACAGGTGCTACCACCCAACAGAAACAGACGGTACCAACAGAAACAGACAGAACTAAGTGTACCCTAAAACCCTACCCCCAAGCGATCGGCTCCCTAATACATAAATATCCTGTGTCGGCCCCACAGTAGGGTGTATCACTCCCTAAAGTGACAACCAATTGGCACAGACCTATTTACAGATGTCACGGCGTCTTACATCCTCAGAGGCAGACCGGGATCCATGCACGCACATGACCCGGTTGGAATGAACCATCAACACCCCTCGCCATTATCAGAATGAACCACTTATAATTAGTTCAGTAAGCGTGCCCAGACCCTACCTACTGTTGGGTCAAAGTTTTGATACCAGAAAGGGTTACTGACTAATATGGGTCCCAAACAACAGATGACACAAGTAATTCCCCTCCTAACCTTGTGTCCCCAGACTAACAGATTTCAAATTAACTTGTTTATAGGTTCAGACATACAGAATTCAGATCAACTAGTTCACAGACAAGTTTTCAGACTAACAGATCAGATATACAGATTAACAGACTTACAGATTAGCTGATTTCAGATTAACAGGCTTACAGATTAACTAGTTACAAATTAACAGACTTACAAATTTGTCTAACTTTGTACTTGGGCCTACAGATTCACGGAACAGATTTATTAAAATCATCAGTTTAGTGAGTTTAACCCTATTCGCCCAACACATTATATTTATCTCAGATTTTCATTAATTAAATATTAATGCCCAGACCTCTCACATTAGACTGACAATTTGCGGCTATTGATTAGGCCGGTTGGTTCCGGACAGGTTTCTGTCGCAAACTGAGTCTAACCTCGAGTTTCAAGCACGTTATGACTAACTTCTCACATTAGAACTTATTGTTCGCGGCCACTGGATATGCCGGGCGGTTCCGGGTAGAATTACGATGCAAAGTCATTCTAACCTCGAGTTAGCCATGTTTATCTTTGCGGCCAATTAATTAATGATTTACCATTTATACCCACGCCTAATATACATGTCAATTTTCATAATTATAGTCAATTCATATTATGTAAATAACAGACTAAATATATCAACTCAGCAGATATGGCAGATAACAGATTTAGCAGATTAGGCGACTTAACGGATTCAACAGATTAAGCAGTTTAGCAGATTTAGCATATAACAGTTTAGGCATCTTCAGCAGACTTAGCAGATGATAGATTTGGTATATGAACAGATATAGTAGATTATAACAGAACTAGCAGATTAGGCAATATAACAGAACTAGCAAATTAGGCAATATAACAGAACTAGCAGATTAGGCCATATAACAGATTTAATCATTCCTTAACGTTTCATAAACATATCTTGCCTAATTATAAATTTGGCCTAAGTTTGCATGCCTAAATAGTTGTCATGATTCACATTATGATCATATACCCCACGTTTGCATTGAATTTATATGGCATAGATTATGGTCATAATTTACCATATAACACACGTCTCAAATTTAGTTAAACTTGCCAAGTACAAAAGATTCATATATAAATTATACCAAATATAGCCATTGATTTCAATGCATGTCATATATTCAAAAATCTCCCACTTACGTGTTATTCACATTTAATAGTTATCAAATCTTAACATAAATCTTCACACCTAAGTCATATTCCCTTTTTATCCCAAATCATGAATTTCTATATATACAATATGCCCAACAATCTAGAACTTTAAATTATAACAGATCTTTAATTCAAAAATATGCGTTATGTCCAATGTCTCAAGTCACATGTTAATATACAATGGTTCCTCTTCTTCCAATTCACAGAATATGCACAGATCTAAATCTAGTTTACAGCCTATGTCCTTTTAGTCACAGATTAGCCATGTCCAATTATGCCATCATTCATTATTTATCCCAAAGTTTAACGTTCATGCGTTAATCTCTTATGAGATTTGGCGCAGGCTCGGGGTAGCCTGGCTATAGAACAGAAAGAAGAAAGAGATATAGAATAAAATAGATCAGAACAGAACATACGCAATCTCAAATTCAGATTTACAATCATGTCACAATTATAATTAAAGTTTATATCGGAAAATAACTGCACTTGCCTTGGTTGGATTTTAAAAGAAAAAGGTGTTGTAGCTGTTCTCTTTTAATCCTAATCAGAATTGGAGGAAGAAGAAGCACAAGTCCTAGCTCAGGTTTCAGCAGAGTAGAGACGCCATTGATTTATGTATTTTTAGAGAGGAAGAGAGCAATGGAGGCTCGAGAATTGTATATGAGATTTAGGTTTAGGTTAGGGATGTATATATAGGTGTAGGAAGTTATTTAGGACCATTAGATTAACCCTGAATCATGAGAACCATTCAAATGCAAAATCTGCATTTGAGCGAATCGGCCCACGGGATGACATCCAAACACCCTGGATTAACCCCTAGTCGACCCAGCGGGGCTTGGGTCGACCTCAAAAATGGGCCGGTTCGGTTATTCCCCCTTCCAATTCGCTGTTTTGAACCTTTTTTGCATGTTTATTTATTTAATTTATATATATATATCTATATATATTTCTCTCATATGCATACAAACTTCAAGGCTTAATAACTTCTTCATAATTAACCATTTTTTTTAATTTGTGAACATCACTATTATTAGAAATCCGGGGTGTTACATTCTCCCCTCCTTAAAGGATTTCGTCCCCGAAATCTTCAAGTTAAGAAGAATGTGTCCTACCATCCAACATCCATCTACTCAATCATCAATCACTGACGTCCATTGTCCTTAGAAACTTCTAATGTTGTATGAACATATGCAAAGGTGTGTGTATATGTTCCTTATCTAATGCAAAGATCAAGCGGTCCACTGATTCAGCTGACTTCCTTAACGCGAATTATGTCAGTGCCATGAGTCCAACATGTATGCAATTTTCCTACTTGATACATATCATTTCTATATGAGTGCACAACCATTCAGTCATATGCAACATCCATGTGCTGAGTCAATCATTTTGCATCCACAAAATTTGAAAAATACTCACACATCCATATGCAGTATGAGAGTGTTTTCGAGCCGATTTAGTGCCTAGTGTGTGTATATGCATCCACGAGCAACCACTAGCAAACACTTGCATCCACTTGCAACCATCAAACATAACATGTCTCAAACACATGTTTACACCCATTAGTTTCTACCTAAAGTTCGAAGATTCAATCGATAGGATACAGTCGAATGATGGAAGCGAGTACAGATAGAACGAAGACTTGGTTCCCATTGGACATTGGTTGAGAAAATAATTCCCCTCAGTATCAACCCCAAAGACCGAAATCAATATCATATTGACACTCAGAGGATTACCCTCTTTAGACAATGTCAGAACTATAAATCAGAATTATTCAGATATTTACAGACTACTGATACAGATCAAGTTCCCTAATGATTCTTAGGAAGCTAAGCATGATAAAATCATATCCCACAAAACCTCAGAATGTATGCGTCATACTTGACGCCTAACACAGATATCTCTCAAACCCCAATCTATCACAAACAGATTAATCATAACCCTTATGGGTTTGAGTCTACAGCGGAATCAGAAACAATTCTAGTATTAAAGTGCAGAGTATTGATTACAGAATCAAAATGCCAGAATCAGAAAGAGTTTTAACTCAACAATCAGATAAAGAAATTAAACTTCTCACAAAAAGTTTTCCTAATTCTATCCTATCCACTAGACTCGAGAGTGTTCGCCTGCCCTCCAGAAGTAGGTCCTATCTTCTGCCCTTGCCCTCGTTTCTTCGGGCAGTCCCTAGTGAAGTGTCGCATCTCACCACAGTTGAAGCAAGCGACCTTTCTTATCGTGTGTCCTATCCATGTCTCCCATGTACGTTCTCCATTCATGACCTTCCACCAAAATGAAGCTTCATCCTTCATTAACCAAGCAGCTGGTTGAACCTTCCTCCCATCGTCTATCTCAAAGGTACCAATAAGTCCTCCACTTCGTTCAGCCAACTTCTAGCCTCGACAATGTCTCAGTCCCATAAAGCGGTTTTCCGCCCATCGCACGGAAGTTCTTACATATCTTAGAAAAAGCATCTATACGCAGAGGAAGAGATTCAAAAGGGAAAGAGGAAGGAACTCGAAACAAAGAATCGAAAGAAAGATATATAGCTTTTGGGGATTATGTTTTTTTTTCAAAATAAGCTTTACTTTTGAAAATACTTCCTTTTTAAAACATAGTTTTCAAAAACTTTTTATCAAATCTGGTAACCTTCAGCTCTGATACCAAGTGTAACACCCCACCTCCGTTAAGGTCACTCACAAAGGGAATGCCTTAACTTTGGTGGAGCATTTTAGTAAACAGAACAGAAACTTACAAGACAGATAAAACAGTACATGGAAAATTTTATCTTTATTACAGCGGAAACAGAAATCAATATGGTTACATCCTTTCAAATCTCAAAATTCAAGTACAAATATCAGTCTTGTACAAAAGCCTTCAAAATGCATGGTTTAAAATCATAATCCCCATAGAACAGGAGCTATACAGAGCCAAGCCATACTTTAAGCACTTCAAGCAGAGAGAAATCCAGATCAAGCTAAAGTATTCCCTCCTTGGATAACCTGGGGGGAAACGGAAGAAAGGAGGCGAAACAACAAGGGTCAGACAAAAAGTCTGGCAAGTCCAGTGACTTTCAGCATATGAACAGATAATAATAATATGACATGAACATAAAACTGGATGAGAGATAACTGTAACAGTTGTAGCAGATATAACAGAAGAACAGAATGACATAAACTATTGCTATACACTTCTCTGCACTAATACTAGTATAACAGAATTACGGTGTCACCCTAATGTCTAAACTGAAACGGAAACGGTTACAGAATAATTTAACAGAAACAGGATGCTAATAATGGGCCTTTACTACCCGATCAGAAACAGATAGAAGCAGAAACAGATTAATCCCTACGGAAACAGAATGTAGAATTAGGTGTACACTAGTAATGGGCCTTTACCACCCGAACAGACGGTACCACGTAGAAACAGACAGGTGTTACCACCCAACAGAAACAGACGGTACCATCAGAAACAGACAGAACTAAGTGTACCCTAAAACCCTACCCCCAAGCGATCGGCTCCCTAATACATAAATATCCTGTGTCGGCCCCATAGTAGGGTGTATCACTCCCTATAGTGACAACCAATTGGCACAGACCTATTTACAGATGTCACGGCGTCTTACATCCTCAGAGGCAGACCGGGATCCATGCACGCAGATGACCCAGTTGGAACGCACCATCAATACCCCTTGCCATTATCAGAATGAACCACTTATAATTAGTTCAGTAAGCGTGCCCGGACCCTACCTACTGTTGGGTCAAAGTTTCGATACCAGAAAGGGTTACTGACTAATATAGGTCCCAAACAACAGATGACACAAGTAATTCCCCTCCTAACCTTGTGTCCCCAGACTAACAGATTTCAAATTAACTTGTTTATAGGTTTAGACATACAGAATTCAGATCAACTAGTTCACAGACAAGTTTTCAGACTAACTGATCAGATATACAGATTAACAGACTTACAGATTAGCTGATTTCAGATTAACAGGCTTACAGATTAACTAGTTACAGATTAACAGACTTACAGATTTGTCTAACTTTGTAATTGGGCCTACAGATTCATGGAACAGATTTATTAAATTCATCAGTCTAGTGAGTTTAACCCTATCCGCCCAACACATTATATTTATCTCAGATTTTCATTAATTAAATATTAATGCCCAGACCTCTCACATTAGACTGACAGTTTGCGGCTACTGGTTAGGCCGTTTGGTTCCGGGAAGGTTTCTGTCGCAAACTGAATCTAACCTCAGGTTTCAAGCACGTTATGACTAACTTCTCACATTAGAACCTATTGTTTGCGGCCACTGGATATGCCGGGCGGTTCCGGGCAGAATTATGCCGCAAACTCATTCTAACCTCGAGTTAGCCATGTTTATCTTTGCGGCCAATTAATTAATGATTTACCATTTATACCCACGCCTAATATACATGTCAATTTTCATAATTATAGCCAATTCAGATTATGTCAATAACAGACTAAATATATCAACTCAACAGATATGGCAGATAACAAATTTAGCAGATTAGGCGACTTAACGGATTCAGCAGATTAAGCAGTTTAGCAGATTTAGCATATAACAGTTTAGGCATCTTCAGCAGACTTAGCAGATGACAGATTTGGTATATGAACAGATATAGCAGATTATAGCAGAACTAACAGATTAGGCAATATAACAGAACTAGCAAATTAGGCAATATAACAGAACTAGCAGATTAGGCCATATAACAGATTTAATCATTCCTTAAAGTTTCATAAACATATCTTGCCTAATTATAAATTTGGCCTAAGTTTGCATGCCTTAATACTTGTCATGATTCACATTATAATCATATACCCCACGTTTGCATTGAATTTATATGGCACAGATTATGGTCATAATTTACCATATAACACACGTCTCAAATTTAGTTAAACTTGCCTAGTACAAAAGATTCACATATAAATTATACCAAATATAGCCATCGATTTCAATGCATGTCATATATTCAAAAATCTCCCACTTATGTGTTATTCACATTTAATAGTTATCAAATCTTAACATAAATCTTCACACCTAAGTCATATTCCCTTTTTATCCCAAATCATGAATTTCTATATAAACAATATGCCCAACAATCTAGAACTTTAAATTATAACAGATCTTTAATTCAAAAATATGCGTTGTGTCCAATGTCTCAAGTCACATGTTAATATACAATGGTTCCTCTTCTTCCAATTCACAGAATATGCACAGATCTAAATCTAGTTTACAACCTATGTCCTTTTAGTCACAGATTAGCCATGTCCAATTATGCCATCATTCATTATTTATCCCAAAGTTTAACGTTCGTGCGTTAATCTCTTATGAGATTTGGCGCAGGCTCGGGGTAGCCTGGCTACAGAACAGAAAGAAGAAAGAGATATACAATAAAATAGATCAGAACAGAACATACGCAATCTCAAATTCAGATTTACAATCATGTCACAATTATAATTAAAGTTTATATCGGAAAATAACTGCACTTGCCTTGGTTGGATTCTAAAAGAAAAAGGTGTTGTAGCTGTTCTCTTTTAATCCTAATCAGAATTGGAGGAAGAAGAAGCACAAGTCCTAGCTTAGGTTTCAGCAGAGTAGAGACGCCATTGATTTATTTATTTTTAGAGAGGAAGAGAGCAATGGAGGCTAGAGAATTGTATATGAGATTTAGGTTTAGGTTAGGGATGTATATATAGGTGTAGGAAGTTATTTAGGACCATTAGATTAACCCTGAATAATGAGAACCATTCAAATGCAAAATCTGCATTTGAGCGAATCGGCCCACGGGATGACAGCCAAACACCCTGGATTAACCCCTAGTCGACCCAGTGGGGCTTGGGTCGACCTCAAAAATGGGCCGGTTCGGTTATTCCCCCTCACAATTCGCTGTTTTGAACCTTTTTTGCATGTTTATTTATTTAATTTTTATATGTATCTATATATATTTCTCTCATATGCATACAAACTTCAAGGCTTAATAACTTCTTCATAATTAACCATTTTTTTAATTTGTGAACATCACTATTATTAGAAATACGGGGTGTTACATTCACCCAAACCCCAAATTCATGTTATATGTTCCAAATTCAACTTAATTACATTTCATTTTTATGCCCATTTCCAATTTTCCATTCACTACACCAATTACATAATAGTTAACCAATTTTCATATTACCCAAATTATCCAATTATAGCCAAATTCACTAATTCCATGTTATTCATACCCAAACATGCCAATTTCCAATATCCAATTATACCCAATTTCATATAATCAATATTTTCCCAATATATATACCCAACATTCCCATGTTCATACATATAATCTAATTCACCCTCTAGGCTTACTTTCCAAGTCACAAATAAATTTCGCCAATCCATGTTATCCAATTACATGTTGTTAATATTAAATTATACCAATTCCATATCCAATGAGAATTATGTCAAACTTACATAAATTCAACATTATAGATTATATTCCTCAAGTGCATAAAATAGATTACGCCAATATATGCAATAACAATTGTTATGCCACAAACCCCAAAATTATAGATTATATTCCAATATCCCCATATCCCAATCGTGCGTATTGTATAATAAGATTTCGTCTAGGTTCGAGATGACCTAGATCCAAAAATAAAAAGGGGAAAGTATAAAAAAGGAGAGAACTCAAACGTAGGCATTAATAAAATAACAGATCTTATTAAATTAACATCATATTCATTATAGGGAATGGTAAACGATAGAAGCAACATTATACAACAAATATAGTTCAAATCCACTCACTTTGACTGGATTAGAGAAATAAGCGATTTGCTGTTGATGTAGAACGCTGATTTAATCTTCTTATTTGATTATTGGTGAAGAGCATGAATTGTTGATGAAGAACTTTGCTTCTTGATTTGATTAAACTCCAAAGTTGATGAAGAACTTGCAAATTGATTTAGGATTTTGAGGCGGCGGCCATGATTAGTTGAAGTTTAGCGGCATGGAAGCGTCAGAAGGAATTGTTTATGAATTAGGTTAGGTCTAGGCACTATTTTATAGGTTTAGAGAGTTATTTAGAGCCATTAGATCGCCCTAGAAGCCATCCGGTCCGTCCAGCACATCAAAAATAGTCACTGCCTAGATCTGGAAAAATCAGGGGGGAGGTCGACACTAAGGTCGTCCCCCAGTTCGACCTCCCTGGGTAGGTCGACACCCAGGTCGACCTCCCTGGGTAGGTCGACCCCCAAGTTGACCTGCCTGGGTATTTTCCTATGTAAATTCTGAATTTTTGTTGAATCTTCCGATGGCCATAACTCTTTCATACGGAGTCCGATTTTCGAAAACTTAGACTCTATTCCAAGCAGAATTGCGAGACGAACGCAATGGTGATGTCCATTTTATTGAATTCCTGATATTTAAATTAAGTATCCTTATTTTATTGTCTTCTCTGTTACGTACACTGTTATCGGATTAATTTTTCATTATACATCATCATTATTTACCTATCTATGCATATACACATATTTTTACACATTTTTAATTATATTAAAAAAGCGGGGTGTTACATTCTCCCACCCTTAAAGAATTTCGTCCTCGAATTTCGATAAGAGTAAAATAGAAAACCCCTCGCAATATCCATCCATCAAGCGTGCATCAAATTGTTGCAAACATTGTGCACATGTGCAAAGTGAGATACATCATAGTAAAGTATGTATGCCTAATTTGGATCCACCTATATGTATGTAAATCTTAAAACTCTTTCAAAACATGATGCTCACATCCTAAATATACTTGCAGTTCTATATGAATGCAATATTTTTGAAAAATCAAAACATTTTTCATCCAAATTTTCCTACACTCTTACAGACTAAGAGCATAGTTCATCCAATTTTCGCATCCAAAACACTACCATCCATCATTAAATTCGAAATTTAGAAAAATCTAATTTTCCAAATTCGATTTCTTATGTTATGAAAACGGAAAATTTTACATCCTCCGTTTTTCTTTTCTAATTGCACTTGGATTTTTACATAACTGTTCTATAAAGATTTCCTATCCAAGTACAACCACATAAGAAAATTTCTTCTCTTTTTCCACTTATCTTGGAAAAATTTCATATTTATTCATCTTTTTCTTAAGATTTCCATTTTCTTTTCCCGTCTCGTTTTGCTGCTTGATTGATTATGTTGTTATCTTTTTAGTTAGGCTAGTTTCTTTCTTAGCTTATTTGACTTAATCAAATTACTTAAGTTTATTATTTTCAAATAAGCCATTCTGTTATCAACTCAAACAACATCCTACACAGCTACTACCAAGGGCCACGAATCATAAGACTATTTCTCTAAAGAAAAGTCCAACCATCAACTCTCTACACTTACTTGCCCTTCCACTACCTAGTAGTCACTGCTAGTCCATGTTGTGTATTACTAGCCTATACTTCTCTTTCAAGCGACAATCCTAGTTTTCTCAATGCTTATGCATTCTACGGGAAATTTCCCATTAGTTTAATATTATCTAATCCTTGACTGTAAATTGGCAAGAAAATAACTCTCTAAGTATCAACCTCGAAGACCGAAATCAACATCAAATTGATACTCAGAGAATTTCTCATCTCAACCAATTCCTAGTTGGTTCTAATAGCTTTAACTTTATCTCGTTCTTTCTAGGCCTTAATCCTTAACTACTCCATTTTTAAAACATGGTTTGGCCTTCTTTCTTTTTATTACATTCTTCTTTCAAAAAAAAACTAAAGTGGTAAAATTTTTATTCTTTTTCTCAAAAACTTGCTTTTGCCAAACCATAAAAACATGTTACAAAGTAAAACTGCAAATTTTTTTTTCAAATCACAACTGGAGTAGACAAGGATGACTGATGAGTTACACTATTCCTATTTAAAATGTTAACTTTGGTTGTTAAGGCGCAAATATCTATTCTATTCTTGCACTCTACCACTTATTTTGTTTACCCGACAAAATTTCTTTTTAAAACAATAATCAAAATTTATTATTAACCGAATAGAGATTTCAAAACTTCTTTTCATATATGAAAACTAGCGAGCTATTTATGCTCCATAATATGCACCTTTTCATGAGAGAATTCTTTTAAAACAAGAAATCATTGTTTTACCCAATATACCTCACTTTACTTTAAAAACCATCATGCACTAAAAACATCAAAATACTTTTAAGATTAAAACTTGGAAAAATACCACAAACTCTCTTACAGATTCAAGTTCTTAAAAGCTTATCATTGGGTTAGACTTAAAGCGGGTCTTCAACTCGGCTAGGCTTTCCTAGGCACTTACGCAAATTCAATTCTCTCGACTACATATATTCCTAACCCATTTTAAACATCTTAACCTTTTCCAATCTATAAGGTTTCACTTCCGAACCAACTACTCTGAAATAACATTCTAGTTTTAATTCTATGAGATACTTTCTTTCTCAAATACCAATTCATATTGTACACTTTCCAACCAAACCACCTAAGGGTCTCAAAAATTTCTATGTTTATTACTCTAGTGTACAAACTAAATATCCCAACTCTTTCCCTACCTAGTGGGCTAATTTATGGATTTAGATTTATATATATAATATATTTATATTTTAGAAAATACAAATACGTTCACTCAATATCTCCCTAAGATCACTAAGCCGAAGCTCGGATACCAGATGTAACAACCCCGAATTCTGACGGACCGATTTTTTTTCAAAAATCCAATCCCCCGAAACCTAAGTTGGTTGCTCTGGTATCCTGCAGAAAAATACAGAGAAAAGAGATATGTCAGAGTTCGGAAAACACCTCACAGCGTAAGGAGTAAAATATAATATATTTAAAACGTAGCCTTACCTTAATCACAATACTGCTAAATCAGTGTTCCCAAAGCTATAAGTCTCTGTCTAAACTGTGAATGTTATGAGGAGGGGGTCAGAACATAAGTTCTGTGTGAATGAATTTAAACTACACTTCTTGAATAATCCTACATATACCGTTCAATTACACTTTCTTATTTATTAGGTTATACGTGTTATTAGCACGCAAAGCTTACACACATGTCGCACCCATCTACCCCCTAGTAGATTAACCTAATATAATGTATATGTAGCTACCCCCAAACTAAGGTACACCTCGTGATACCCCACTCGCACTGTCTCCTCCGTATCGCCACATTAATATGCACAGTCCCTCATCCTATGCCATAGTAACGTACATTGCAACATCCGCATAGAACCACTATCGATGTGCTACGTAAGCGTACTGACTGCTATCCTCGAACTATTAGATCGAGTTTGATTCCATCACCAAATAGGGCCCTCTAGTCTACGATACACCACCCAGAGCAGAGATGGTTGTACCTAGACTTTCCCACGTACGTATCATCAATCGTACTCGATGTTTCTACTGCACATAACCTCTACTTGTGTACCCAAGTTCCGCGGTAGGGCTACACCAGAAAACACGAAACTCGATCGGGAGCTTTTCTATATCTGTACGGGCCCGCTTTTAAGAGTGTCCAATGTACATATATCCCTCGGGTCTGGTTTTTCTGTGGTGGTTATGGCCCCACCTCAGCCCCTCCCTCAACTAGTAAAGACCACACGAGCTAAGTGACCACCCCTAACAAGCAAACAATCTAAACATCCATATGGGGTCTCCCCGCACCCGTCCCTTGATAGCAAAGGTTAACGATCTCTAGGGGTTAGCTCTTGTCTTTTCGCATTCCTTAGGCTGCTGGTGACAGGCGTCCGACGATCTTGCTATCGTTTGGTCTTGACCCTCCACCTCCGCCTGAGGCAATCGCCGAACCACCCTTAATGACACCATGTACAACATTTTGACTGCCCCTACTTGTGCAGTCAAGGCCCACCCACTTGGTAGTTCCGCGCAGACGCAACCTCTGTAATCCTAGCCCGAAGCTAAACCACTACAGAGGACTACCAGGAGCACCTTTAGCATCTCAGGAAGCCGCATGCTTCCCCTTTCAGTCCGTTGGAGCCACCAAAATAGCGAACGTGCGCTCTCCTCGTGCCTTATGACACCATAATGATTTACCTCGCTGGGTTATTCATCCTGCCACGTATGGACTGCTTCAAGCGCCTTAGTTTTATATGCCATTAGACCCTAAGTCTAACCGTTTATTTCACGCTTGCGCCACCTCGTCAACTTTCTCATTTAACTTGGTTATTCACATTAGCTTCCCTTTTTCCCGTATTCACCAAGTTACCCTTGCTTATTAATTCCATTTACACTTAACTCACTTAAGTCCATTAATAAGCCCACAACATGTTATTTTCCAATCTCATAAATTATTCCCTTTTTGGGTTACAACAACTTGTTATACTTAATTCATAGTTAAGTATGCCTTATCCCACATACATACTGATTAGGAGAATAACCCTATAAATACCAGCCCCGAAGACCGAAATCAACATCAGACTGGCATGAAGAGAATTACTCAAACCAACCAACATATATGATTCTAATTTACTTCTTTTCCACTCATATAACTTATATCATTTTTAATTTCACATTTCCCCTTTCTAAACCACTTAATTTAAGTATATCTTTACATATAAGTTATCTCGTCTTCCTTATCGTTTCTTATAACTTATCTTGTCCCATAAGTTATAATTTCCACCTATTATTCTTTCTTTCCTTATTCAAGTTTATTCATAATAGGTTATTTATCATTCCCCATTTCTTGTCATTAATTTTAGATTTGGCTTATTTCATAGTATAAGTCGTCCCACCCTTCAAGTCTTGTATTACATCTTAATTCATAACCTTCCCTTGTCCCTATGACAAGTTTGCCTATTATTTAATTTTACATCACCGCAACTCAAGTTTATAATAGGTAATTATCATTCCCCCATTACTGTGTCATTAATTTTAGATTTGACTTAACCCTTCCTTTTACTTAACCCGTTACTTAAGCTTTACCCAATTCAACTAATTTATGATACCGTTACGGGTCCCATTTGGTTAAGCATATATAAATCCTGTTTCACATGTCACACGTGTCCCACTCAACCCCCTTTTTATTACAGTTTCCAAGTCTTACACATGTTTTACTACGGTTAAGTCTATCTTGGTTATGCATTACATCACATGTCTCACAACGGTTAAGTCCACATTAGATATGCTTTACATGTCATTTATATCACCCACTTAACCCTCTAACTATACCCATGTCACCCACATGTCTTATTATGGCTTGTATTTCTTAATTTATTTATATTGCCGTAACAATGTATGACCTCTCACATTAGACGTCCGTTCGTGGCTGCTGGATTTGTCGGGCAGTTCCAGGCAGTCTTACGCCACAAACGTGCCTAACCTCGTGTAATAAACCATTACGCCTCTAGTTCTTACCATTGACCTCTCATATTAGACGTCCTCTTGTGGTTGCAAGATTTGTCGGGCGGTTACAGGCAGTCTTACACCACAAACACGTCTAACCTCATGTCATAGGCGTTCATTAACAATCGTCTTTCACCCAAACCCCAAATTCATGTTATTTGTTCCAAATTCAACTTAATTACATTTCATTTTTATGCCTATTCCAATTTGCCATTCACTACACCAATTACATAATAGTTAGCCAGTTTTTATGTTACCCAAATTATCCAATTATAGCAAAATTCACTAATTCCATGTTATTCATACCCAAACATGCCAATTTCCAATATCCAATTATGTAACAACTCGCACCTCCGTTCGCGCAAGATATTGTCCCCAACTTAGCCACCATATAGGTGTGGGTTTTTGTTCCTCAATAGGCCTCGGCATTAATAGGAGATGGGCTCTACTATATAAGTCCACACTTCACACAAGCTTCCACGATGTGGGACTTAGGGGTGTTACATTCTCCCCTCCTACAGAGCCCAACATCCTCGTTGGCTCACAAACACCTCACCCAAGCGCTGTGGTCCACACAGAAGCCACAATTCCGGCTGGGTATTGGCTCTAATACCACTGTAACAGCCCGCACCTCAATTTGCGCAAGATATTGTCCCCAATTTAGGCACCATATAGGTGTGGGGTTTTGTTCCTCAAAAGGCCTCGGCATTAATAGGAGATGGACTCTACTATATAAGTCCACACTTCACACAAGCTTCCACGATGTGGGACTTAGGGGTGTTACAAATTATACCCAATTTCATATAATCAATATTTTCCCAATATATATACCCCAACATTCCCACGTTCATATATATAATCTAATTCACCCTCTAGGCTTACTTTCCAAGTCACAAATAAATTTCACCAATCCACGTTATCCAATTACATGTTGTTAATATTAAATTATACCAATTCCATATCCAATGACAATTATGTCAAACTTACATAAATTCAACATTACAGATTATATTCCTCAGCTGCATAAAATAGATTATGCCAATATATGCAATAACAATTTATGCCACAAACCCCAAAATTACAGGCTATATTCCAATATCCCCATATCCCAATCGTGCGTATTGTATAATAAGATTTCGTCTAGGTTCGAGATAACCTAGATCCAAAAATAAAAAGGGGAAAGGATAAAAAAGGAGAGAACTCGAACATAGGCATAAATAAAATAACAGATCTTATTAAATTAACATCATATTCATTATGGGGAATGGTAAACGATAGAAGCAACATTATACAACAAATATAGTTCAAATCCACTCACTTCGACTAGATTAGAGAAATAAGCAATTTGTTGTTGATGTAGAACGCTGATTTAATCTTCTTATTTGATTATTGGTGAAGAGCATGAATTGTCGATGAAGAACTTTGCTTCTTGATTTGATTAAACTCCAAAGTTGATGAAGAACTTGCAAATTAATTTAGGGTTTTGAGGTGGTGGCCATGTTTGGTTGAAGTTTAGCGGCACGGAAGCGTCAGAAGGAATTGTTTATGAATTAGATTAGGTCTAGGCACTATTTTTAAGGTGTAGAGAGTGTTTTAGAGCCATTGGATTGCCCACGAAGCCATCCGGTCCGTCTAGCACATCAAAAATCGTCACTGCCCAGATCTGGAAGAATCAGGGGGGAGGTCGACACTAAGGTCGACCCCCAAGTCGACCTCCCTAGGTAGGTCGACCTCCAGGTCGACCTCCCTGGGTAGGTCGACCCCCAGGTCGACCTGCCTAGGTATTTTCCTATGTAAATTCTGAATTTTTGTTGAATCTTCTGAAGGCCATAACTCTTTCATACGGAGCCCGATTTTCAAAAACTTGGACTCTATTCCAAGCAGAATTCCGAGACGAACACAATGGTGATGTCCGTTTTACTTGATTCTTGATATTTAAATTAAATATCCTTATTTTATTGTCTTCTCTATTATGTACACTGTTATCGGATTAATTTTTTATTATACATCACCATTATTTACCTATTTATGCATATACACACATTTTTACGCATTTTTAATTATATTAAAAATGTCAGGTGTTACAGTAGTAGAGAGATATGAAATCAAGCCGTACATCTAAACAGCTCTCAGCAAGATGAAAGCAGAGTCTTAATCAAGCTTGAGTATTCACACCTTGAGAACTAGGGCCAGGGGGGAGAGGGGGGACTGAAGAGAAAGAAGAGGAAACAAAATAGGTCAGACATAAAGTCTGGCGAGTCCAGTTACTTTTAGCATATAAGTAAGCAAAATTGTCATGACAGGCATATAAAGTGGATAAAAGAGATAACATCATAAAAAGGCAGGCATGACATGGTAAACCGGATAAACATGATAGAGTATATTGCGCTTCTCTAGTATTTTCTATTTCTCTCTTTGCGCACCAATACTAGTATAACCAGAATGAGATGATCCCCAACGTGTATAATATTGTAGACCTAGGTGTACTTCTAGTGAGAGGTTTTAACCCCATACAATAACAGGCAGCCCAACATACCAGAGTTACCCTTAAGAATAATAACAGGTTCTTAAACATACTGGAGTCTAGATGTACCCTAATTACTACCCCAATCGATCGGCTCCCTACTTCGTAGATACCCTTTGCTGGCCCCATAATAGGATGTATCACTTCCTAAAGTGGCAACTCTTCGTTTTCAGGATGTGCAAAACCATATCTATAGGTGTCATGGCGTCTAAACCTCCTCTGCCAGACCCATGTACGCACATGACCCCGTCGGAATAGGCCTCCCACACCATCCCCTACATTTGGATCTCTTAATCAGCCCAGTAAGCGTGCCCCAACTCCGACCTAGTTCGGAGTGCTCGTTTGATACCTATATATGGGTTACTGACTGAAACGGGTCCCATACATAAGATGATACAAGCTTCCCCCTACGTTGCATCCCCACTAGGTTTTCCCCAGGTAATTCCATGCTAGAGTAAAAGATTACATAACCCCACAGGTTAAGTTTGTGGGCCTATATACATACATGCACATATATATACATGCATATATATATATATATATACACACACACACATATATATATATATACACACAAATATATATATATATAGATATATGTATATATTACCCACCAACCCAAGATATACTTAACCCTCCCACTGTTACATACAATTTTAACCCCTACTCAAGTTAACATATACAATCCCTATGGATTCAACTAGGTTAAGTATTCTAGTTTATTACTATATTCATTTATGGTATAATGTACTAGACCTCCCACATTAAACCTACAACGTGTAGATGCTAGATATGCCAGGCAGTTTTGGGCAGACTTCTTCCACAAGTCGGGCTTAACCTCGTGTCCTAGCATGTCACATGTTTATGCACTTAGAACCCTCACATTAGATTCACTACCTATGGTCGCTGGATATGTCGGTCGGTTTCGAGAAGATTTCCACCACAAGTGTAATCTAACCTCGTGTCTAAGCTTGGTTACAGTTTCTAATTACTATAATTCTAGGCATTGCAATTATTAATCAATTATTCCTATATCATTATAGGTTTTCATGCCCTTTTCCCAGGTCATGAACCATATGCCTCAAATTAAGGTTTTTAATCACAATTTCGGTTTGTGCCCCAAATCTACATTCATGTATTACATTCAATTTATACCCAAATTTCCCAATACAAGTTATGCCTCAAATTTAACATTTTCCCCTCGTTCCCAATTTTAGCGTTTCGCATATTTCCGCGACATGCCTAGGCTCGAAGGTAGCTTGGCTATAAAAATAAAAAGGGAAAAAGAAGAAGGGAAGAGGACAGAAATAATCACAATAACAGGATTGACATGTGACGGTAAAATATGCATAGAAACTAATAAATATACAATGACAAAGTTGGGAATAGTGATAAGATAGGCATAAAGGAACAGATTTGATGAACATGTGATAACTGGACTGATTCTAATATCATAAACAGGCATGATGAGATCCAAACAATGAATTAGATATCCAACTAACTACAGATCTATTATGACAATAACACTAATTTAACCATTAACATCATAGAGACATGCATGATGAAATCTAAACAGTAAATTAGATCTACAGATAATGATAGATCTGACATGATTCAATAGGTTTAGGCTTAGATCTCGTTAATATCATGTCAGAATAACTTAGATACATAGGTTATAGCAGATCTGATATGATTTAAATAGTCATAGGCTTAGATCCAAGTTATAGTCATGTAAAGATTAATTTTTAAGCATCTATATCTAAAAATAACGTAGACTCACTGTGATTAGATCTAGAAAGTAGAAGAAAGATTGCAGATATTGAATCATAGATCTCTAAACTTGAATGAATCTAGTTGATTGCTGAAGAAGAAAAGGCTTAATTTAATATGGGCAGAGGTAGCGTCTAGTTCTCCATTGTTTTTGTGTGATTAAAACAAAGACAATGGGGTCTTATTCATGGCCATCAACCAACGAATCTAGACCAGAAATCAGTTCACGCTCAGAAGCAGGAATCTGCCCCGGATCTAGGGGATGTCAATATGGGGGTCGACTCTCCTATGTTGGTATCGACATGGGTGTCACAACCCGATGATGGTGTCGACCGCTAGGTCAACACCTAGAGCGGGAAATTTCCTGCCTAGGCCCTCCACGTGATTTTGAATTGTTTTGAATTTCTTGACTTATTTTATTCATATATATTCTTCTTATGCGTATACAAACTTCAAACCTTAATAACTTCTTCATACGGTGTCAATTTTATGCAAACCAGGTGTCTATTTTGACCAGAATTTTGAGACGAACGCAATGGCATAGTCCGTTTCACTAAATTCTGAATACTTAATTAATTATTCTTTAATTTATCATCTTTATTGTTGTTAAAATTATGGGGTGTTACAAGTATCATGCTTATGCGACTCAAGGACCAACAGTTATCATGGGACAAGGGTTACATAAGCTCACTGCAAGACAGGGTACTAAATGGCTTGTGGAAGGGTTTTTTAATGGTTTAAGGTTAAGGGAAAGGGTTGTGCAGAAAGGCTTTCGTTGTGGGGAAAACGTAAGGTAGTTAGGTACTCGCTGAAGGGCTAGTTGGTGAAGCATTACACAATACGTACAAAAGCATTGTAGAACATAATATGCTAAAGCGAAATAGTAAAGAACACATGATTTATAGTGGTTTAGGTTGGATTAAACCTACGTCCACTTTAAGGGCCTTGGAGATTTTATTCATAGAGGAGATTACATAGGAAATCAAATCGATTTACAAATTAGGGTTTTCCCCCTAGGAAATGAGAGCAATATTGTGAAATAAGGAAAAATTTCACTAAAATGAGACTCCTAGGGTCTTATCTATAGGAAAATCAGGCTCCCTTCTGCTGTAAGCACAGTAGAAGCCTCTCTCGGATGCTGAAATGAGGTTTCGGCTGCTTTTGTAACTTCCGGTTCCAGTAGAGGCTCTGACTTACCTTTCGATATATCCATGAAATGTGCTTCGTCTTTTTGGTAGGTGCTTCCGGTGTTTTGCTAAAGTGGCCACTCGATGATCGTCTGACTAAGTTCTCGGTAAGTTACCACTGAAAAATTCCCTTGTGTTTCAAACTACGTGCATTTGATGCTTTTTGTTTCTTAATGCTTGACATTAAGCAAGTTAATGTCGATAGCCCTTTCATCCCTCCGGGTCTTGGTTTGTAGAACTCTTGGCCTTTCTCTTCAATGGCTCCCAGCTTTGGATGACTTCTTGTTGGTTACCCTCCATGCCAAAACTACCTTGCCGGTAGTCTTTCTTCATACTGAATTTGAGGTTCCTTCTTTGATGATGGCGTCAGTTGCTCATTATTATGAATGCCTCTCTTATTCTCTTGATTTCATCATGTACTTGGCCATTTTCTTTCAGATTATTCTTTTCTACTTGTGATGATTCGATTCCCATTCACCGTCATCTTGTCTCTGTGTTGAAATTGGTAATACTAGTTGCAAGCTAAATCCCTTTGTTGTCAGTATTAGCTCTCGGTACTGCTTTTGATAACGCCTTAGCCGTATTCGAAGCCTTTTTCCTCCATGGTTTGGGTTTCACTGCCCAAAACCCTACGTTCTTCCTGTTTTGGACCTTTTGCTTCTTTATGTTTGGCCAGTGCAAATTTTGGTGTTAACATAAATCTTCCATTTGGACAATCACATAAAATAATGTGATAAAATAGATATAAAACCTATGGTTACATTCTAATTGTTATTTCCAGAATGTCGTGGCCTGGGTAAATTTTTAGGCTAAAGTCGTTCTTCCAAGCCAACTGCAATAAATAAATAACTAAATAAATAATTGGATATATAACCACTCAATATATAACCTACTACTAGTTAAATTGTATATAATTCAGCATTATTCAAAAGAATATATTTTTAGTAAAATTATGGCCATTCCAAACTAGGCAGGGACAAAGATGGGATTTTAAGGAAATGGGGATTTTTTTTCCTACTACTGCTGGGTGTTGTAGAATCGTTCAGCCCGGCAACAATCATATGAATTATGAAACAGATTTTCATCTTTTGTAAAAGCTTCCCTAGTGGTCCCCAATTAAGGCCAAAAATTACGAATTCACCCCCCAGTCGTTCGATTACGACATATTACTAACCGTAATATTCATGATCCAATCCAGGACCTAAATATGCCTTGGGCGCCCATTTAATGGACACCTAGACCCTAGCGCCAATTTAATGGGCACCAGAGCCTGGGCACCCAACCTCCCATGGGTCCAGCCAATAAAATGAAGAATGGAAAAATGGCGCAAAGAGGGCAGGCTGTCACCTATTTAATGGGCATTAGCTTGTCTGGTTCCCATCAAATGGGCGCCAGTGTTCTTACGCCTATTAAATGGATGCCCGACCATTGGAGAACTCCGGGGTACGCCTTGAATAATCAGCGCGCCCTAAATATTCATGGTGTAATCCTTTGGAAATTCTTAAAGTATCTCATTCTTTACATAAAAGAGAAGATTCAATACAAAAATTGTTGTTTACTTCTTATTGGCAACAATATTATTATTTGTAGACAATTTTGTAAATCTGGCGAGGGGCATGGTCCCTTCTTGCCGCTTATATGTATAATAAAACAAAAATAACTAATCAAATATGAAGGTAACATAAAAAAGAAAACAACTGCAACTGATGCATGTAACATATAACGAAGAAAAAAATTTCTAAATTTCATGCAAAATCAATGAAATCTGATTGAGTACTCGAGAAATGGTAATGCAAAACAGTGCAGGATTTTTTTCTCAGTGGGATTTCACGGAGGTTAAAGTTTTATAGGGTTAAGATTGTTTCGTATATATTCAGGTGTTTTTAGTTGGGTAAAATAACTATTCTGATTTTTTTATATTTACATGTGGAGTATGAAAAATGCAAGATTTGCCCGAATTTATGTATCTATCTACAAAAAGCTAGAAGGCAAAGAATGAATATAAAATAACATCTGAAAAGATCAAATAGCTATAATTTAGCCAATCCAAATAAATCACTTATTCTCATTTCCTTGTCTTTCTATTTTCAAGCACCCTAGCATAATCTATTCATCTATTATATATTTGAATTATAAAGCATGACATTTTCACTGTTGATGTGGACACTTCATTTCAAAATAAAAAGCATTCGTAAATCTTTTTTTGTATATAGTACAATGACAACAAGACCATGATCCTTCACAACTTGTTAACATCCTTCCCCTTTTATTTGGTGGAAAATACATGGTTCAAGACGAGCAGGAAGTTGATGATGACGTACTTATAACTTTAAGAATATGTAATATGGATTTTTTAGATAATATTTCAACCCACCAGGTACAAACGGATTACGAGCTACTGGATATACCCCACAAAGGTGGGGAAAACGACCGTTAAATTGTGTTATAAGACTTTTTATTAAAATTTATTTTAATTAAAAATTTAATGAAAAGACTATACCAAAGTTTAAAATAAAATGAAAGTTATTGAAATGCGTTAATCCAATTAAATTATGTATAGGTAAACCAATTTAATAATAGAAATATGTCATAAATGTATTGATATGAATCACTTACATACATTTACATTATGTATCAAGAAGGATCGATATATTCTGAAGAGAAAGGCTATTGAGGCACAAAATTAGACACAAATTTGTGTGCAAGAATTGTGGACCGCGACAGTTGTTTGCCTTTATATGGAAGGTGAAATTTAGGGGGAGATCTAGTGGTTCATATTTTTGTGTTTAATTTTGTATTTTTATGTTCATATAGACTTTCCCTTTTCTTAATATTTAGCTTTTTGTAGCTTTAATTTTTTATTTGATCTGAGAAATAAAATGAAAAATCAAACAAATACAAGCTCAAAATATGTCATCATGTAAGTGAATATTTAATTAAAATAGATTAAGAAAAATGTGAATATATATATATATAATAAGTAAATCACAAATTATTGGACTATATTATTTAAATAAATCACCTAAGAGTAGACAAAACTTCGAGTACCATCCCCTAGTTCCCCTTGTAATTCTTTAACTATCTTTTTTTTAGTTCTTTTCCATCCAAGACTAACCACATTGTAAATGCTTTGAAAGTATTAGTTGCAGTATGCCTCATGATAATTTTATTTATTAAAACTCACATCCCATTAAGAGACTTAATAACGTGCAACATTTACCACATAATCAAGTTTTTATCAACCCAAACAAAGCACAATATGCATCATTTAGTCATTAACTTGCAATAAATGTTTTTCCTACTAGTCAAAAATGTTTTCAAATACAACAATCAAAATGCAACATGCAAACATCAATGTTAATGGCATGTTGAAGCGACCCAAAACTCCCCGTGAGGGAAAGCCCGGAATGAGTTGAGGACAAGACCAATCAGAACAAAGCAGAATAACATCTCATTATTATTACAACAATTTACATCAGTGTACAAGAATATAATAGAGTATGAATGAATATTACACATTGTAAAATATCATGGATTTAAATTACTAAGCAGCAGAAAAACAATACATAACACAACTGTAAGAAATACACAGATACAGAGCATTCCAAATATATCCCCAACTGTAAATCCAGGATCCTGGAAAAGAAATATCTGCAAAAACCAAAACTACTAGCTACTCGTATGTAAAATAGGGAAACCCAGAGTTTTGGTTAAAACAATAAACTCTAGGTCAGTCAAGTGACTGGTGTGAGAACTAAAGACAATTATTAAATTGATTTTACAGTTAAGTAAATCAAGGGACCATGCCGTATAACATGGAATGGGTCTATCCCCAAGAATACCAATGCAGAAAACAAACAGCACAATGCTAATTAAGGAAAATAAAGCTATTATAAGACTCAGGTCCTATCACACAATGCAACGCAAGCCAGAGGATAGAATTTTAACTTATAATATCCAAATAATTCTTGATACGTGAAATTTTATCTTTTATTATTACTGTAAGTGAAGAAATTAACTTCAAATATAAATGTATCAATCATAGACGACATATCCCATGCTATTATATCGCCATACTAGTTCTGCAATTAAAACCGAAATGTCGTATTGGAAGTTGGATTTCCATCAAGAACCAAGGTAAGGGATCGTCCTTACCGAATTCGAGACAATCTAGCCTACCATGTTTCAGGCTACAATTGCAACTGCAGCTGGAGCGTGCAGAGTCGGTCCACACTTAGTGGACTAGTAATCCCTGAATAATACGTTTCCCCGCCCTATGGGGCGTAATGGTCAGTATGTCGATCATATCATCCATCGGCCCCATAGTGACCGATATATCTGAGGTACCTCGCTTTTCAACCACATAAGTAAAAATGTCTGGGCTCCATACCATGACACCACTCCTAGATAGAAAGAAATGCATGTCCTACCTGCTATCCTGTCCCGTTTCTAATTCATACCTGGGGTGTGAGGCTCACGAATTAACGCTATACACAAAGCTATGATATTTAAAGCCATGCTTTGATCATCAACTGCAAGGCTCTGCTTTTCAACAAAATCCTTGATCATTTCCATCTCAGCATGCCACATTGACATTCCACACCATGCGACCGATGTCTGTCGATATATAACCTCTAACCTCATACGTCTTAGAGAAGAGTGTTGGCAAGAGAATTAATTCTCCACACCAAACAGATATATATTTAATAGAGATCAGTCAACACAGAATAAAATCCAATGTCAGACACTGTAATAACCCGGAAATGCGAGCCAATTTAAAATTTTTATTTTGGCAATTTTAATGAATTTTGAATATTTAAAATATATTATTTTAAATAATAATGACGAAAAATTTATTTTGAAATGAATTAGAACGTATATATTTATATACGTTGTCGTTAGAATATAAATAATTATCTATAATTATAAAAGGAATTGAAAATGGCGCGGTAGTTCGATAATTCGATTTCAAAATTCAATTGAACATACCGGGTGCAAAATAAACCGGATTTTAGCGAAACCAAAAATCTTTGAATCTATGTGAGCATATCTTTCCAACGAATCCAAAAAATTGAAATTTCATAGCGGGGATCAAAAGATATGTCCAGTTGAAAATTCTGAATAGTCGCTATGGAATTCAGGCCCTTAAAAATGGGAATTTTGAAAATGACCTTGGATTTCGACAAAACCACTTTTGTTGGATCCATGATAACGAGTTATTATTAGATTCCAAATTTCATAATTTTTCGAATCAATATGTGAGCGTGGCAAAGGAAAACGCGTTTGGCCAGTTTTAGTTGATTTTAATCGACTGGGAAATGGCCATTTTTCAAACAGTCTCTGAATTCGACGAAACTAGTTTTGTTAGGACCGTACCGTTGATGCAAAGCTAGAAATAATTTTTCTGTAATTTTTGGGATCCGTATGGGGCCCCAGTAAATTGAAATGCGCGTTCAAATTCAATATATAGAGTTATATGTTGATTTTGACAAAAACTGATCGAATCAGCCTACGATACATATCCTATTGTGTTCGCAATGAGGGTAATTAGCTATGGACGACAGGCGGTGGGTCCCGTTTCGAGTCCGAAATTTTAAGTTTCTTTTTGAAATTGAAAATAAATAAAATAATATATAAAAATTTTAGAAAACCCCCCTCTCTTTCTTTCTCTTCCCCTGTTTACTTTTCAGAAATAAAGAAAAAAATTAGCAGGGGGTGGAATCGCGATCCGCCGCCCCCCTATTTACACGCCGCCGCCGCCCCAGGTGGGGCACCACCACCGCAAGCCTCCCCTCTCTCTCCTCGTTCCCCTCCCCTCTTCTCTTCTAGATCCGACGTAGATCGAACCCAAAACCCCCCACAGTCCAAACCGCCGGTCCACCCATCCGTGTCATCGCCCTCCCCCTTTCCGCCGCCTTCTCCCTCTCTGGAAGCGCGCAGCCCTCCGCCCAACAGCCCATCGCCGCCTTTGTCCCCCTCGCCTCCTCTGTTAAAGCTGTGATCACCCTATGAGCGCCGGTGATAGACCCTAGTCGGAGCGATTGATTTCCATTCCAGGCTACGCAATGCAATAAAGGTATGACTGATTTTAATTTTCAGTTTTAATTTAAATAAAGAATTCATTTTCAGATTTTAAAATAAATAGGACTGAATTTTATTTTCTGTTTTAGAGGTAAACAATATTGCTTAAAAATATGATTTTTATATAATGTGAAGAATAAGAATATAATTTTTATATTATAGAAAGAATAAAAATAAAATCATTATATTTGAAAAGGTGAAATCTTTATATAGAGAATTGCGTGATAAAAATATAATCTTTATTATATGAACATAGGTGTAAAAATAGAATTTTTATCTGTATAGTAGTGATGTAAAAATAGAATTTTTATCTATATAGTAGCGATGTAAAAATAGAAATTTTATCCATGTGGAGTGATTATAAAAATATGATTTTTAATTTGAAAGTGAACAAATAGAAATGTGATCTTTATTTTAAAGACAACAATATAAAAATGTGATTTTTATATATGTAGTGGCTACGGGCAACGAAAGTGACAAAAGGCGAGAACAGTGAAGATATCCTACATTTGAAGTGTCGTGAAGTCGGGATAGCTTTGGTGAGAACTTCTCACTTTAACTTTTCTTTTGTAATTATATAAATATATACTAAGATGCAGACAGTGTTTAGTAGCACCCGACACCATCGTCCACAGACCATGGACTTGTTTGTTTGGTTGTGTAGTTGGTTAGATTATTTGATTTGAATTTGATTGTTTGGTGAAATGGAATGGATTTGATTGATATGTGTATGGCGTGGGCCATTATTAGACCGGGGATAAGGCTACGCCTTGTCCTATTTCTAGTATCGTGCCGTTACACCGCCGAAATTTTCTAAAATAAGTTAGAAAAATAAAGATATCATTTTATTTAATAAATGAACCGAATAGAATATTCATAGGTTGAATAAAATAATTTAGTCGTTAAAAATATAATTTTTAACGTGAATGTGAATAAATAAATATTCATTTACAAACCGGACGGTTTGTTTATGTACACCTACTTGAAGGACATTGATTGGGATGATAAATTTTACACATCGCCCAACTGCACAAATAAAATCTGTGTTTGATTGTTTGAAACCCCACACGGGTATTGGGATAAAATACGGCATACACTAATCCCAGTAATTAGTTATATGTCGATCGATTGATTGACAGGCTGTTATAAGCGTTTGATATCTATATTTGATGCTTGTACAGAGTAGTGCACTTTGGATGATGATTGATTATTTATCGTTGCCATTATATACATGTGTTGTATGGAATCCATATAATTAACATTATATGGTAATTGATTGGGCCTCATTCCAATTGGAAAAATAAAGAATATTATAAAATAAAGGTTCACGTGTTGACAGTACTCATCCGTTGAGATTAGTCATGTGTTGAACGAAATATTTTAATAATAAAATTTACATCTTTATCATATATAAAATTAGAAACTAACTGGAAAATAGTTAAGATGAGTGGACTCTTGGATATTGACCTGATGTTGGTTTCGGCCTTCGAGGTTAATAATTAGGAAATCGTTCTCTTACTAATTTATGGTTGGAGTCTGATTTGAAATCAAACGATAGATACCATAATTTTTATAAAATATATTAAATAACAAAAATAGTCGCGTGTTGACAGTACTCATCCGTTGAGATTAGTCATGTATTGAAAGAAATATAGATTCATTTGTTGAATAGAATAACGAAGTTATTGAAAAATATAAAGCCGTGTTTATTAGAGATGCGCTATTTTGACGCGAACAATATTTATATTGATTATATTTGATTTGAATTGAATAGAAAACGAATTTGATTTGAATTGAATAGAAAACGAATTTGATTTGAATTGAATAGAAAACGAATTTGATTTGAATTGAATAGAAAACGTATTTGATTTGAATTGAATAGAAAACGAATTTGATTTGAGTTGAATAGAAAACCAATTTGATTTGAATTGAATAGAAAACGAATTTGATTTAAATGGAATAGAAAACGAATTTGAATTGAATTGAATAGAAAATGAATTCAAATTGAATTGAAATGAATTTAAAACGAATTTATAAGGGAAAATTCAATTTTGATTTGAATTTGAAATGAAGGTTGAAATTGTTTTAGAAACAAATTTGAAACTATTTATAAAATTCGTTTTAAATAGAAATCGACGAAATATATATTATATATATAATATAATATAATGGCCTGAATAGAACGCGCCGCGGCAGTTCGTGAATTTCGACCATTTATTTCGAACGGACATTACGGGAGTTCCGACCGTCGGATTCTCCTAAAACTGGAACCTTTGGGTTCGTATCGAAAAGAGCTTTCTAACAAATATTAGAAATTTGAAATCTAACGGTTGGATTGTGAGATACGTCCAAATCAAATATGGAAAAGGTCGTTGTAAGTGCAGTTCGATGGCTGTTGATGGAAATCGACTGTACGGGCCTTGATAAAATTATTAAAAATATCAATAATTTGTGTGAAATAATAAGAAATGATTTGTGAAGAACTGGGATGAAAAAT
This sequence comes from Allium sativum, assembly GCA_030737875.1. Lineage (NCBI taxonomy): Eukaryota > Viridiplantae > Streptophyta > Magnoliopsida > Asparagales > Amaryllidaceae > Allium > Allium sativum. The sequence goes on along the minus strand of CM060927.1, from coordinate 25,823,851 downwards.
CCCACGGTTGTAAAGATAAAAATAGATTTTTATCGAAATGAACTAGTTTTGAACTAAAATTAAAACCCATTTATTTTTAAATAAATAAATTGGAATTGAATTGGGTTTTAAATAACCATAATTTCTAATATATATAAATGGAATTGAATTATAATTGATTTATGGGTTTATCGTGAACGGTGTTTTAAATAACATTTGTTCTTTAACCCGATAATAATTAGAATGTGATTTGGGTTTATCGTGAACTGTGTTTTAAATGGCATTAGTTCTTTAACCCAGAAAAAGGAGTCTTAATGAATCTGTAATTAGATTGAAATGTGAATTGATAATGAAAATTATCAAATTTGGAAAGTGAGCGAGAATGGAGTATCACCAGTTTTGCTCCAAAGCGATAGTTAAATCTTTAATTAGATTTGAACGAAAAATGGTAATTAATTTTACCGATAACACTGTGGTGTTAGATATGGAGTATTACCAGTTTTGCTTCATGGGATGAATAGGTTGGGATTGGGAAATAAAATAAATAATTACTTCGGTGTGGTTCGCTAATCTCGACTAGTTTGGAAAACCATAATTTGGTTTGATATGACATCCAATGGAAGATTAAAGAATAAATTTTAAAGAATTTATCTTTGATAAAATTAATGGGAACCTTTCCCTAAGAATTGAAATTTAGAAACTAGTTGTACGTTAGTTAAGAAGAATGGTTTCCTGGATATTGATCTGATGTTGGTTTCGGCCTTCGGGGTTAATATTTGGGGAATTGCTCTCTTACTGATTTACGGTTAGTGACTATTGAATTGGAATGAGGCGTATGTTGTGTTTGTGTAACATTTATTTTTAATATATGCGGGTTGTTCGGAAAGGCCGGGTTTATACCCATTCTGAATAACCGATTCGAAGATAAGTCGAAGATGAAGATGGTGGTTGAAGACCGGAAGTCTTCACATCGTTGGGGTGATTACTGATGATCTTGATTGGGTAGTACACCCAAGATGAGGGAATCAGTTGGTGGTCGTCCAGACGTACTTGGAGATCAATGGATATGCGAGGAAAGTGCCTTCGGTTTCATTCAGACCCAGAACGAACTTGTAAATGGACTGTGTGTCTGACATTGGATTTTATTCTATATTGATTGATCTCTATTAAATATACATCTGTTTGGCGGCGGAGAATTTATTCATTTGCTTAACGCCCTTCTCTGAGACGTACGAGCTCAGAGGTTGTATATCGATGGACATCAGTCGCATGGCATGAATTACCTGTGTGGCACGCCTAAGTGGCAATTGATCAAGGCTTCTGTTGAAAAGCAAAGTCTTGTGGTTGATGATCAAAGCACGGCCTACGTGGCAGCTTTGTGTACAACGTGAATTCGTGAGCCTCACACCTCGGTATGAGTTAAAAACGGGATAAGGACTGCAGAGAGAGCACGACGTTTCTTTCTAGCTTTGGTGGTGTCAGTGACTTACCAGCCCTGACATTTATATACTTTTCACCTATGTGGTTGTTGGATGAGGCACCTCGATTTTAGGTCTGTAAGGACCGGGAAACGTGTGTTCAGGAATACTAATCCTCAAACGTAACGGAGGACCGGCCCTGAAGCATACAGGGGTTACCCAGAGTTTGTAGTCCCGAGGCATTTGCTAGAGTGTCTCGAAGCGGAGAGGAGCTTGCCCCTACCTCGACTCATGACGGAAATCCAATTTCCAATACGAGATATTTCGGTTTTATTTGTAGAGCCTAGTATGGCGACATAGTAGCATGGGATACTATGCCGTCTAAGATTGATATTTATGATTGAAATTGTTTTGACACTATACACTTATTATAGTATCAAATGATTTGTTTTAAACGTATTAAGCATGTTTGGCTATTATAAGGGAAACCCCTATCCTCCGGCTTGCGTTGCATTATGTGATGGGACCTAGGTCTTATAATAGCTTCATTTTTCGAAAAAGCATTGCGCTGTTTTGTTATATGCACTGGTATTCTTGTGAGGAAACCCGTTCCGTGTTATACGGCATGGTCCCTTGAATTACTCTTTTAAAAATAAAGATTAATAACTGTTTTAGTTCTCACACCAGTCACATGAATGACCTGGAGTTTATTGTTTTAGCCTAAACTCTGGGTGCCCCTATTTTCTACACGGACAGCTAGTAGTTTTGGTTTTGTAGATTTTTATCCATATGGTCCTGATTTACAGCTGGAACGATGCTCGGAAAGCTCTGTATCCGTGTATCACTTTCAGTTGTGTTTTGTATATTTTTCCGCTGCTATATAATTTATTGTAATCTCTGATATTCATCGAATGTAATTTATTCAATTATACTCTGTATATTCTTGTATCTGATGGAATTGTTGTAATAACAATGAAATGTTCTTCCATCTGCGTTCTGATTTGTCGTGTTCTCAAAACGATCAGGGGTTTCGAACGGTCTTAGTCGGTTTAACGATCGATTCGGATCGAGCGAAATTCCTTGCCGTTATAGTGGTATCAGAGCTTTGGTTTACAGAGCTCGAGAACAAGACACATTAGAACCATACGAAAGAATTCATCAGATATTGGATTAGTAATATCCAATTAGAATAACTCATTAGAGATGTGATCAGTAGTATCCTAGAACGAGTGTGAAGAGCATATTTTTCAAATGAAAACAATATTGTTTTGATAATTTAAATCGTTTTATACGTATTTGAATATTTATTTATTTTGAATTTGGACAATCGAGTATATAAAGGTTTTGCATATACGCGTCATGAACGTATATTTGAAGTTTTAATATACTGGATAGATATAGATTCACACTCTAGTTGCTCGGAGATGATTTAGACAATGGAGCTCCATAACTAATATTTATGTTCGTGTTTCGAAGGTGTGATTTCAATATATTTCCATTAGACTGGTGTGAGAACCAAAACTTATATAGATAGATTTATTTGTTGTGATTTGGCATCAAAAACATGATTTTCTGTATATATATCAAAATTATGAATTTGAAACGTTAATCCACTAATTGATTGCTGGTAGTGTTGTTTGTTTAATTGTTTGATAATTTTGAACCATTTAGCCTAATTAAATCACATATTGAATTGTATTGAAAATTTATCGCATTTGCTTGCATATACATGTACTTACATTGAACAGGTCATAGCAAGGAGGCTAGAGCAGAGAATAAAATTTGTTTGCCCGACAAATAGGTACATGTTTACCATAATTTACTGTTTTGTTTGGGTGATGATGATTTTATGAGCCGATTGGCTAGCCGCTTGGCTTTTTCTTTTTGAGATCAGAGGGCCGTATGGCAATTTCGGGATTTTCCCGGTGCTCCCGGTGCAGGGGAGGTTATGGTGAATTTTTTCGAAAATTTAGGGTGTTAGCCAAATTTTTGAAAAATTTGAAAAGTTCTTAGAAACTGAAAAGTTGAAGAACTTAAGCCGTAATCAAAATACTAGAAGTTGAGTTGATTGTTAAACAACTTTCGGCTTCGTTCCTTTTCAGGGACGAAAAGTTTTAAGTGGGGGAGAATGTAATAACCCGGAAATGCGAGCCAATTTAAATTTTTTATTTTGGCAATTTTAATGAATTTTGAAAATTTAAAATATATTATTTTAAATAATAACGACGAAAAATTTATTTTGAAATGAATAAGAACGTATATATTTATATACGTCGTTGTTAGAATATAAATAATTATTTATAATTATAAAAGGAATTGAAAATGGCGCGGTAGTTCGATAATTCGATTTCAAAATTCAATTGAACATACCGGGTGCAAAATAAACCGGATTTTAGCGAAACTAAAAATCTTTGAATCTATGTGAGCATATCTTTCCAACGAATCCGGAAAATTGAAATTTCATAGCGGGGATCAAAAGATATGTCCAGTTGAAAATTCTGAATAGTCGCTATGGAATTCAGGCCCTTAAAAATGGGAATTTTGCAAATGACCTCAGATTTCGACGAAACAACTTTTGTTGGATCCGTGATGTCGAGTTATTGCTAGATTCCAAATTTCATAATTTTTCGAATCAATATGTGAGCATGGCAAAGGAAAACGCGTTTGGCCAATTTCAGTTGATTTTAATCGACTGGGAAATGGCCATTTTTCAAACAGTCTCAGAATTCGACGAAACTAGTTTTGTTAGGACTGTATCGTCGATACGAAGCTAGTAATAATTTTTCTGTAATTTTTGGGATCCGTATGGGGCCCCAGTAAATTGAAATGCACGTTCAAATTCAATATATAAAGTTATATGTTGATTTTGACGAAAACTGATCGAAACGATTGAATCAGCCTACGATAGATATCCCATTGTGTCCGGAATGGGGGTAATTAGCTATGGACGACAGGCGATGGGTCCCGTTTCGAGTCCGAAATTTTAAGTTGCTTTTTGAAATTGAAAATAAATAAAATAATATATAAAAAAATTTACAAAACCCTCCCTCTCTTTCTTTCTCTTCCCCCGTTTACTTTTCAGAAATAAAGAAAAAAAATACCAGGGGGAATCGCGATCCGTGGCCCCTCTATTTACTCGCCGCCGCCGCCCCAGGAGAGGCGCCACCACCGCACGCCTCCCCTCTCTCTCCTCGTTCCCCTCCCCTCTTCTCTTCTAGATCCGACGCAGACCGAACCTGAAACCCCCCACAGTCCAAACCGTCGGTCCACCCATCCGTGCCACCGCCCTCCCCCTTTCCGCCGCCTTCTCCCTCCTCTGGAAGCGCACAGCCCTCCCCCTTTCCGCCGCCTTCTCCCTCCTCTGGAAGCGCGCAACCCTCCGCCCAACAGCCCATCGTCGCCTTTGTCCCCCTCGCCTCCTCTGTTAAAGTCGTGATCACCCTATAAGCGCCACTGATGGACCCTAGTCGGAGCGATTGATTTCCATTCCAGGCTACGCAATTGATTAGCGTGGTTTCAGCTATGTTGCTGATGGGAAGAACGTGGGTGCTGGGTTGTAGAAGTGGTGCAGTTTGATGGTTTGAACTGAGGGGTTGCGTGATGATGGGCAAATAGGTAGAACGTGGTGGTCGGAATTGTAATGAAGGATGGAGAGGACTTGTTGAAGATGTACGTGTGAGATAGGGTGAAGCGTGAGTGAAGGACTGGATCAAGAAGAGCGGTGATTGGGGATTGCTGTAGTGGTAAGGAGTATGGATAGAAGGCAAGGATGTGGGTCTACGAGAAGACAACAAACAAAAGGAAAAAGAAATAAAAGGAAATTTGTAAATCTTTTTTTAAAAAAAAAATAGAAGGAAAGAAGATGTAAAATAAATGGAAACAAAGTGAAATGCATGAATGTTGATTCAAAAGCCGGCAGGAAGAAAAAAAAATTGAAAATTGAATTTTTTTTTTTTAAGAGGGAAAGAGAGATTTGTAAGAAAAGGAAATGAATTGTAAAAGTGATTTGGAAAGAAAATTGAAAAATGGTAAGAAATCGGAAAAATAAAAGATAGTTTTTTTTTATTGTTGAAAATAGAAGAGAGAGAAAATATGAAAGGAAAATAATTGAAAAAGGGAAAGAAATAAATGAAGAAAAGAAAGGAATACGTAAAGGAGATTTAGGAAAGGGATTTTTTATTATTATTTGTTATAATTTTGTAAAAGGAGGATGTGAAGAATTGGAAAGAAATAGAGGAGAACAATTGGAAAGAGATCAGAAAAATTGGAAAGGTTTTTTTTCCTCTTATGTAGAAGATTACAGTATCAACAATCAATACCAAATCAACTAATTGAGATTTTTTTTTAATATATATATGCAAGATAACAAAAGGAAATGAAAAAATAAAATAAAAACTAACACGAATCAGAAATTAAATTAATAATAAAATTTAATCGTTACCTCCCTTTTTTTATTATTGTTGAAAAAGTGGACAAATAGGAAAGAAACAAATGACAAAACAAAAAAAAGGGAAAAGAGACTTCAGGAAAGAAAGAGAATTGTAAAGGAAGAAAGGAAAGTAATTTTAAAAGATTTGGAAAAGAAATTGAGTAGGAAAAGCAAAAATGAGAAGACAAAAACAGAAAGAATTTTTATTTTGTTTATTGTTGTAAAATTAGAAGAGACAGAAAAAATGAAAAAGGAAAAACTTGAAAAGGGAAAGAAATAAATGGAGAAAGAAAGAAAATTAATTACAAGGCAGAGAAGAGAAATTTATAAAAGGATTTTTTTTCTTCAGCAAATTGTAAAAGAAGAAAGGATGTAAGATATTAGTAGGAGGTGAAACAAACGAAAGAAAGGAGAAAGAAGTTGAAAATAGGGAAGAAATAAAAGAAAAATGGCAAGATTTTTTTTTAACTTGTAAAAGAAGAATGAGAAGTAATTGTATTGAAAATTGGAAAGGAGGAATAAAGAGGAAAGAAATCAAAAGAGGATTTTTATTTTTTATTTTTTGAAAAGTGTGATGGCAAGGAATTTCGCTCGGTCCGAACCAGTCGCTAAACCGATCCAGGCCGTTCGAAACGCCCTATCGTTTGAGAACACGACAAAACAGAACTCATACAGAAGAACATTTCATTGCATATTACAACAATGCATCAGATTACAAGAATATACAGAGTAAAAATGAATATTACACAGGAATATCAGAGATTTAAATTACATTTAAATACATAGCAGCGGAAAATAATACAATACACAACTAGAAGAGATATACGGATACAAAGCTTTCCGGATATCGTTCCAGCTGTAAACCAGGATCCTGTGAATATAAATCTGCAAAAACCAAAACTACTAGCTGCCCGTGTCAAAATAAGGGCACCCAGAGTTTAGGTTAAAACAATAAACTCCAGGTCAGTCATGGGACTGGTGTGAGAACTAAAACAGTTAATCTTTATTTTTAAAGCTAGGTAAATCAAGGGACCACGCCGTATAACATGGAACGGGTTTCCTCCCAAGAATACCAGTGCATAAAACAAACAGCGCAATGCTAAATAAAGAAAAATGAAGCTGTTATAAGACCCAGGTCCTATCACACAATGCAACGCAAGCCGGGGGATAGGGTTTTCCCTTATAACAGCCAAAGAATGCTTGATACGTTTAAAACAAATCATTTGATACTATTATAAGTGCATAGTGTATAAAACAACTTCAAATCATAAGTATCAATCATAGGCGGCATGAGCGTCCCATGCCACTATGTCGCCATATATAGGTTTACAAATAAAACCGCAAAGTCACGTATTTGGAAATTGGATTTCCGTCTATGAACTGAGGCAAAAGATAGTCCTCAACCGATTCGAGACTGCCTAGCCCGAGTCTCAGGATCAGAGCTCGAGTGACCCTTGGATCGTCAGGGCCGGTCCACCGATGTGGATTAAAATGCCTGAACACTGCGTTTCCCCGCCCTTTGGGGCGTAAATGTGCCAACGAATGACTCCATCGGACCCGGATCGTCCGATCAAACCGAGGCGCCTCGCAACAGCAACAACCACATAAGTCAAACTCGTCAGGGCGTGTAAAACCACTGACGCCACTTCTAGCTAGGAGGAAACGCAGGCCCTCCCTGAGGTCCGTCTCCCCTTTTTGGTTCATACCGAGTGTGAAACTCGCGAAGTAAACGTTACACAAAGCTACGCCACAAAGGCCGTGCTTTGATCATCACCACAAGACTTTGCTTTTCAACAGAAGCCTCGATCAACTGCCGCTTAGGCATGCCACACAGGAAATTCACTCCATGCGTTTGATATCCATCAATATATAACCCCTGAGCTCGTACGTCTCAGAGAAGGGCGTTAAGCAAGAGAATAAATTCTCCGCCTCCAAACAGATATATATTTAATAGAAATCAATCACATAGACTAAAATCCAATGTCAGACACACAGTCCATTTACAAGTCCGTTCTGGGGCTGAACGAAACCGGAGGCACCTAGTACCCCGCATATCCATCGATCTCCAAGTACGTCTGGACGATCACTAACTGTTTCCATCTTCTTGGGTGTACAGCCCAATCAAGATCATCAGTAATCACCCAAACGACGTGAAGACTTCCGGTCTTCGACCACCGTCTTCATCTTCGACTTATCGTCGTATCAGTTATTCAGAATGGGATAAACCCGGTCTTTCCGAATAACTCGCGTATATTTTAAATAAGTGTTACACAAACACAACATTCGCCTCATTCCAATTCATCAGTCACTAACCGTAAATTAATCAAGAGAATAATTCCCCAAATATTAACCCCGAAGGCCGAAACCAACATCAGATCAATATCCAGAAAACCATTCTGCTTGGCTAACCGACAGTTAATTTCTAAATTTTCACATTCATAGGGAAAGGTTCCCATTAATTTTATCCAAGATAAATTCCTTGAATTTATTCTTTATTCTATTTTTGAATCTCAATTCAAACTAGTCGGGATTAGCGAATCTTACCGAAGTAATCATTTATTTTAATTTTCCAATCCCAACCTATTCATCCCATGAAGTAAAACTGGTAATACTTCATATCTAACACCACGGTGTTATCGGTAAATTCAATTACCATTTCGCGTTCAAATCTAATTAAAGATTTAACTAACGCCTGGAGCAGAACTGGTGATACTCCATTTCGATTATTTCAATCTAATTAAAGATTCATTAAAACTCCACTTAGTTTTAATCTTTGACTGGGTTAAAGAATCAGTGTCATTTAAAAACACGGTTCACGATAAACCCAAAATCACATTCATTAATCATCGGGTTAAAGAACGAGTGTTATTTAAAACACTGTCCACGATAAACCCAAAAATCAATATCGATTCAATTCCAATTAAATGTTACTTAATTGGTACACTTCATTAAATCTAAATAAAATTATTTAATCTTTTCTCAACTGGGTCCAAGAACAGTGTTAGTGAAGACACCATTCACGACAAACCCAAATCACATTTGATATTCAACACAAGGCTCTGAATAGAAAATATCCCGGCTTATATTCAATATCAAATTCTCTGACAAACAGATATCGTATGGGAAATAACGATATATATATATATATCTATATCTTTCAAATTTCCATAACAACATCTGTATAATCACGAAATCCAACATCGAAATATCCCGAAGACAATTTCGATTCAAATCCATTCCAATGCAATCATTGGAAATTCTGGTTATTTTTAAAACCCTTTTTAAATTCAGTTTATTTATTTAAAAATAAATAGAATCTCAACTCTAGTTCAAAACTAGTTTATTTCGATAAAAATCTATTTTTATCTTTTCAAATATGGAGTTTTTCATCCCAAATCTTTCTAAATCATTTCTTATGATTTTACACAAATTATTACTATTTTTAATAATTTTATCAAGGCCTGTACAGTCGATTTCCAACAACGGCCATCGAACTGCACTTACAGCGACCTTTTTCAAATTTGATTTGGACATAATTCCAAATCCAACCGTTAGATTTCAAATTTCTAATATTCGTTAGAAAGCTCTTTTCGATACGAACCCAACGGTTCCGGTTTTAGCGTAATCCGACGGTCGGATCTCCCGTAATGTCCGTTTGAAATAAATGGTCGAAATTCACGAACTGCCGCGGCGCGGCGCGTTCTATTCAGGCCATTATATTATATATATAATATATATAATATATATTTCGTCGATTTCTATTTAAAACGAATTATATGAATAGTTTTAAATTCGTTTCAAAAGCAATTTCAACTTTCCTTTTCAATTCAAATCAAAATTGAATTCTTCTTTATAAATTCGTTTTAAAATTCATTTCTATTCAATTCAAATTTCAATTCAATTTGAATTCATTTCAATTCACTTTCAATTCAGTTTGAAATTGTTTTCAATTCAATTCATTTCGAAATCGTTTTCAATTCAATTCATTTCGAAATGGTTTTCAATTCAATTCATTTCGAAATGGTTTTCAATTCAATTCATTTCGAAATCGTTTTCAATTCAATTCATTCCGAAATCGTTTTCAATTCAATTCATTTCGAAATCGTTTTCAATTCAATTCATTTCGAAATCGTTTTCAATTCAATTTATTTCGAAATTGTTTAAAATCGATATAAATATCGTTCACGTCAAAATGGCGTCAATCTAATCATCACGGCTTCACATATTTCTATTTTCAAATATTCTATTTCAAATATTTCCTTTTATCAAAATATTTGTTATTATCAAAATATTCTTTATTTTCACGATTGGAATGAGGCCCAATCAATTACCATATAAAATTAATTATATGGATTTTCATACAACACATGTATATAATAGCAGCGATAAATAATCAACCATCAACCAAAGTGCACTACACTGTATAAGCATCAAATATAGATATCTAATGCTTATAACAGCCTGTCAATCAATCGATTGACATATTTAATCAATCAGGATGAGTGAACTTCAAATTTCATCCCAACACCCGTGTGGGGTTTCAAACAATCAAACACAGATTTTATTTGTGCAGTTGGGCGATGTGTAAAATTTATCGTCCCAATCAATATCAGTCAAATCAGTGTATATAAACAAATCGGCCGATTTGTTTATAAATATTTATTTATTCACTTTCACGTTAAAAATTATATTTTTAATGACAAAACATTTTATTTCAACATATGAATATTCTATTCGATTCATTCTTTAAATAAAATGATATTTTTATTTTTCTAACTCATTTTAGAAAATTTCGGCAGCATAACGGCACGATACTAGAAACGGGACGAGGCCTAGCCTTATCCCCGGTCTAGTGAAGGCCCACGCCATTCACACATCAATCATATCAATTCATTTCACCAAACAATTCAATTTCAATCAAATAACCTAACTATTTGCAACCAAACAAACAAGTCCATGGTCTGTGGACGATTGTGTCGGGTGCTACTAAGCACCGTCTGCATCCTAGTATATATATATATAACTAGAAAAGAAATTTGAAAGGTGAGAAATTCTCACTTATAGCTATCCTAGCTCCACTTCACTTCATTGATAGAAATCTTCATCGCTATCGCATCTTCGTCAGCTTCGTTGCTGTAGCCACTACATATAAAAATCATATTTTTACTTCGTTGTTCAATATATAAAAATAACATTTTTACTTCGATGTTCAATATATAAAAATCGAATTTTTACTTCGATGTTCAATATATAAAAATCGAATTTTTACTTTACAAGGACGATATTTTTTCTTTACAACATAAATAAAAACCAGTTTTTAAAGTAAATAAAATTCAGTTTTTAAACAAAATAAAATTCAGTTTTTAAACAAAATAAAATTCAGTTTTTAAACAAAATAAAATTCAGTTTTTTAACAAAATAAAATTCAGTTTTCAAACAAAATAAAATTCAGTTTTTAAACAAAATAAAATTCAGTTTTTAGATCAAGAAAACTCACTGTAAGGGCTTCATCGAGAGGGAGGGGCGCGGGGTTGACTGGGCGGAGGCGGAGATGGTGGTTGCGGGGTTCGTCGGTGGCGGTCTTCGAGGGGAGCGTGGTGGTTTCGGTGACTGGGGCTAGGGTTCGCGGGTCTGTGGGCTTGGGGAGGCTGGAGGGGCTGTCGAAGGGGAGAGGGATGCGATCGAAGGTGGGGTGGCCGAAGGGGGTTCTCGCCGTAGCGGTGGTGGGCGGCGCCGACCTGGAGGGGGCGCGATGCTCCTCTCCGCCACTTCTTCCTTCTTCTTTTTTTTTTATATCGGATCGAAATGAAAACGAAAGAGGGGGGGGGGGGGAGGGCCAGAACGAGGTTAAGGAGAGTAAGGAATATTATTTTTTTATATTATTTAATTTATTTTAATTTCAAAAAGTTGACTTTTACATACGACCTCTAAACGAGGCCCACCGCCTGTCGTCCATAGCGTTTCACCCCCATTCTGAACACAATGGGATATGTATCGCAAGCTGATTTGATCGTTACAATCAGTTTCCGTTGAATTTACATTTACATCACTATATTGAATTTTAAACGTACATTTCAAATTACCGGGGTCACATACTAACACGAAAAATTCCAGAAAAATATTTTCTAGCTTCGTATTGACAATACGGTCCTAACAAAACTAGTTTCGTCGAATTCTGAGACCGTTAGAAAAATGGCCATTTTCCAGTCGATTAAAATCAACTGAAACTGGTCAAACGCGTTTTCCTTTGCCACGCTCACATATTGATTCGAAAAATTACGAAATTTGGAATCTAGCAATAACTTGACATCACGGACCCAACAAAACTGGTTTCGTCGAAATCCGAGGTCATTTGCAAAATGTCCATTTTTAAGGGCCTGAATTCCATAGCGACTATTCAGAATTTTCAACTGGACATATCTTTTGATCCCCGCTATGAAAATTTGATTATTTGGATTCGTTGGAAAGATATTCACAATTAGATCCTATTATTTTTGGTTTCACTAAAATCCGGTTTATTTTGCACCCCGTACATTCAATTGAAGTTTGAAACCGAATTATCGAACTACCGCGCCATTTTCAATTCTATTTATAATTATATATAAATATTTATATTCTAACGACGACATATATAATATATACGATCGAATTATATTCAGAATAAATTTCTCGTCGTTATTATTTAAAATAATCTATTTTAAATAATCAAAATTCGCTAAAATTGACAAAATAAAAATTTCAAACTGGCCCAGATTTTCGGGTTGTTACAATCTCCCTCACTTAAAACTTTTCGTCCCCGAAAAGGAACAAAGTCGAAAGTGGTTTGATTAATCAGCCCTACGTTCGATCTGGCTTCCATTCTCCAACTTTTCAGTTTCTGAGAATTTTCAAATTTTCAAAAATTTGGCTAACACCCTAAATTTTCGAAAAATTTCGCCATAACCTCCCCTGCACCGGGAGCATCGGGGAATTTCAAATAGCTTCCGCGGTCCTTCAGATCTCAAAAAGAAAAAGAAAAAGCCAAGCGGCTAGCCAATAGGCTCATAAAATCATCATCACCCAAACAAAACAGTAAATTATGTAGTAAACATGTACCTATTTGTCGGGCAAACAAATTTTATTCTCTGGCTCTAGCCACCTTGCTATGACCTGTTCAATGTAAGTGCAAGTATATGCAAGCAAACGCAACCAATTTTCAATATAATTCAATATTTGATTCAATTAGGCATAATGGTTCAAAAATTAGCAAACAAATAAATAAACAACACAACATCAATCAATTAGTGAATTATCATTTGAAATTCATAACTTTGATACATATACAAAAATCATATTTTTGACGCCAAATCACAACAATAAGCCCTATCAAATTTTGGTTCTCACACCAGTCAATAGGAAATATATAGAAATCTCACTTTCGTCACTCGAATATAAATTCTGATGATGATGCATCAATCATCAGAATTCTCTCCGGACGACTAGAGTGTGATGCTATATCTATCCAATATATTAAAATTTTGAATATACGTTTGCAAGGCGTATATGCAAATTCTTTATATACTGAATTGTCCAAAATCAATATAAATAGATAATCAAATACGAATAATTGATTTAAATTTTCAAAACAAAAATTTGTTTCCATTTTAAAAAATATACTCTTCACACTCGTCCTAGGATACTGCTGATCCCATCTCTAACGAGTCATCCTCGTTGGATATTACTAATCCAATATCTGATGAATTCATTCGTATGGTTCTAATGTGCCTTGTTCTCTGAGCTTTGTAAACCAAGGCTCTGATACCTACTGTGACGGCAAGGAATTTCGCTCGGTCCGAACCAGTCGCTAAACCGATCCAGGCCGTTCGAAACGCCCTATCGTTTGAGAACACGACAAAACAGAACTCATACAGAAGAACATTTCATTGCATATTACAACAATGCATCAGATTACAAGAATATACAGAGTAAAAATGAATATTACACAGGAATATCAGAGATTTAAATTACATTTAAATACATAGCAGCGGAAAATAATACAATACACAACTAGAAGAGATATACGGATACAAAGCTTTCCGGATATCGTTCCAGCTGTAAACCAGGATCCTGTGAATATAAATCTGCAAAAACCAAAACTACTAGCTGCCCGTGTCAAAATAAGGGCACCCAGAGTTTAGGTTAAAACAATAAACTCCAGGTCAGTCATGGGACTGGTGTGAGAACTAAAACAGTTAATCTTTATTTTTAAAGCTAGGTAAATCAAGGGACCACGCCGTATAACACGAAACGGGTTTCCTCCCAAGAATACCAGCGCATAAAACAAACAGCGCAATGCTAAATAAAGAAAAATGAAGCTGTTATAAGACCCAGGTCCTATCAAACAATGCAACGCAAGCCGGGGGATAGGGTTTGCCCTTATAACAGCCAAAGAATGCTTGATACGTTTAAAACAAATCATTTGATACTATTATAAGTGCATAGTGTATAAAACAACTTCAAATCATAAGTATCAATCATAGGCGGCATGAGCGTCCCATGCCACTATGTCGCCATATATAGGTTTACAAATAAAACCGCAAAGTCACGTATTTGGAAATTGGATTTCCGTCTATGAACCGAGGCAAAAGATAGGCCTCAACCGATTCGAGACTGCCTAGCCCGAGTCTCAGGATCAGAGCTCGAGTGACCCTTGGATCGTCAGGGCCGGTCCACCGATGTGGATTAAAATGCCTGAACACTGCGTTTCCCCGCCCTTTGGGGCGTAAATGAGCCAACGAATGACTCCATCGGACCCGGATCGTCCGATCAAACCGAGGCGCCTCGCAACAGCAACAACCACATAAGTCAAACTCGTCAGGGCGTGTAAAACCACTGACGCCACTTCTAGCTAGGAGGAAATGCAGGCCCTCCCTGAGGTCCGTCTCCCCTTTTTGGTTCATACCGGGTGTGAAACTCGCGAAGTAAACGTTACACAAAGCTACGCCACAAAGGCCGTGCTTTGATCATCACCACAAGACTTTGCTTTTCAACAGAAGCCTCGATCAACTGCGGCTTAGGCATGCCACACAGGCAATTCACTCCATGCGTTTGATATCCATCAATATATAACCCCTGAGCTCGTACGTCTCAGAGAAGGGCGTTAAGCAAGAGAATAAATTCTCCGCCGCCAAACAGATATATATTTAATAGAAATCAATCACATAGACTAAAATCCAATGTCAGACACACAGTCCATTTACAAGTCCGTTCTGGGGCTGAACGAAACCGGAGGCACCTAGTACCCCGCATATCCATCGATCTCCAAGTACGTATGGACGATCACTAACTGTTTCCATCTTCTTGGGTGTACAGCCCAATCAAGATCATCAGTAATCACCCAAACGACGTGAAGACTTCCGGTCTTCGACCACCGTCTTCATCTTCGACTTATCGTCGTATCAGTTATTCAGAATGGGATAAACCCGGTCTTTCCGAATAACTCGCGTATATTTTAAATAAGTGTTACACAAACACAACATTCGCCTCATTCCAATTCATCAGTCACTAACCGTAAATTAATCAAGAGAATAATTCCCCAAATATTAACCCCGAAGGCCGAAACCAACATCAGATCAATATCCAGAAAATCATTCTGCTTGGCTAACCGACAGTTAATTTCTAAATTTTCACATTCATAGGGAAAGGTTCCCATTAATTTTATCCAAGATAAATTCCTTGAATTTATTCTTTATTCTATTTTTGAATCTCAATTCAAACTAGTCGGGATTAGCGAACCTTACCGAAGTAATCATTTATTTTAATTTTCCAATCCCAACCTATTCATCCCATGAAGTAAAACTGGTAATACTTCATATCTAACACCACGGTGTTATCGGTAAATTCAATTACCATTTCGCGTTCAAATCTAATTAAAGATTTAACTAACGCCTGGAGCAGAACTGGTGATACTCCATTTCGATTATTTCAATCTAATTAAAGATTCATTAAAACTCCACTTAGTTTTAATCTTTGACTGGGTTAAAGAATCAGTGTCATTTAAAAACACGGTTCACGATAAACCCAAAATCACATTCATTAATCATCGGGTTAAAGAACGAGTGTTATTTAAAACACTGTCCACGATAAACCCAAAAATCAATATCGATTCAATTCCAATTAAATGTTACTTAATTGGTACACTTCATTAAATCTAAATAAAAATATTTAATCTTTTCTCAACTGGGTCCAAGAACAGTGTTAGTGAAGACACCATTCACGACAAACCCAAATCACATTTGATATTCAACACAAGGCTATGAATAGAAAATATCCCGGCTTATATTCAATATCAAATTCTCTGACAAACAGATATCGTATGGGAAATAACGATATATATATATCTATATCTTTCAAATTTCCATAACAACATCTGTATAATCACGAAATCCAACATCGAAATATCCCAAAGACAATTTCGATTCAAATCCATTCCAATGCAATCATTGGAAATTCTGGTTATTTTTAAAACCCTTTTTAAATTCAGTTTATTTATTTAAAAATAAATAGAATCTCAACTCTAGTTCAAAACTAGTTTATTTCGATAAAAATCTATTTTTATCTTTTCAAATATGGAGTTTTTCATCCCAAATCTTTCTAAATCATTTCTTATGATTTTACACAAATTATTACTATTTTTAATAATTTTATCAAGGCCTGTACAGTCGATTTCCAACAACGGCCATCGAACTGCACTTACAGCGACCTTTTTCAAATTTGATTTGGACATAATTCCAAATCCAACCGTTAGATTTCAAATTTCTAATATTCGTTAGAAAGCTATTTTCGATACGAACCCAACGGTTCCGGTTTTAGGAGAATCCGACGGTCGGATCTCCCGTAATGTCCGTTTGAAATAAATGGTCGAAATTCACGAACTGCCGCGGCGCGGCGCGTTCTATTCAGGCCATTATATTATATATATAATATATATTTCGTCGATTTCTATTTAAAACGAATTATATGAATAGTTTTAAATTCGTTTCAAAAGCAATTTCAACTTTCCTTTTCAATTCAAATCAAAATTGAATTCTTCTTTATAAATTCGTTTTAAAATTCATTTCTATTCAATTCAAATTTCAATTCAATTTGAATTCATTTCAATTCAATTTGAATTCGTTTTCAATTCAATTCATTTCGAAATCGTTTTCAATTCAATTCATTTCGAAATGGTTTTCAATTCAATTCATTTCGAAATCGTTTTCAATTCATTTCGAAATCGTTTTCAATCCAATTCATTCCGAAATCGTTTTCAATTCAATTCATTTCGAAATCGTTTTCAATTCAATTCATTTCGAAATCATTTTCAATTCAATTTATTTCGAAATCGTTTAAAATCGATATAAATATCGTTCACGTCAAAATGGTGTCAATCTAATCATCACGGCTTCACATATTTCTATTTTCAAATATTCTATTTCAAATATTTCCTATTATCAAAATATTTGTTATTATCAAAATATTCTTTATTTTCATGATTGGAATGAGGCCCAATCAATTACCATATAAAATTAATTATATGGATTTTCATACAACACATGTATATAATAGCAGCGATAAATAATCAACCATCAACCAAAGTGCACTACACTGTATAAGCATCAAATATAGATATCTAATACTTATAACAGCCTGTCAATCAATCGATTGACATATTTAATCAATCAGGATGAGTGAACTTCAAATTTCATCCCAACTCCCGTGTGGGGTTTCAAACAATCAAACACAGATTTTATTTGTGCAGTTGGGCGATGTGTAAAATTTATCGTCCCAATCAATATCAGTCAAATCAGTGTATATAAACAAATCGGCCGATTTGTTTATAAATATTTATTTATTCACTTTCACGTTAAAAATTATATTTTTAACGACAAAACATTTTATTTCAACATATGAATATTCTATTCGATTCATTCTTTAAATAAAATGATATTTTTATTTTTCTAACTCATTTTAGAAAATTTCGGCAACATAACGGCACGATACTAGAAACGGGACGAGGCCTAGCCTTATCCCCGGTCTAGTGAAGGCCCACGCCATTCACACATCAATCATATCAATTCATTTCACCAAACAATTCAATTTCAATCAAATAACCTAACTATTTGCAACCAAACAAACAAGTCCATGGTCTGTGGACGATTGTGTCGGGTGCTACTAAGCACCGTCTGCATCCTAGTATATATATATAACTAGAAAAGAAATTTGAAAGGTGAGAAATTCTCACTTATAGCTATCCTAGCTCCACTTCACTTCATTGATAGAAATCTTCATCGCTATCGCATCTTCGTCAGCTTCGTTGCTATAGCCACTATATATAAAAATCATATTTTTACTTCATTGTTCAATATATAAAAATCACATTTTTACTTCGATGTTCAATATATAAAAATCGAATTTTTACTTTAAAAGGACGATATTTTTTCTTTACAACATAAATAAAACCAGTTTTTAAAGTAAATAAAATTCAGTTTTTAAACAAAATAAAATTCAGTTTTTAAACAAAATAAAATTCAGTTTTTAAACAAAATAAAATTCAGTTTTTAAACAAAATAAAATTCAGTTTTTAAACAAAATAAAATTCAGTTTTCAAACAAAATAAAATTCAGTTTTTAAACAAAATAAAATTCAGTTTTTAGATCAAGAAAACTCACTGTAAGGGCTTCATCGAGAGGGAGGGGCGCGGGGTTGACTGGGCGGAGGCGGAGATGGTGGTTGCGGGGTTCGTCGGTGGCGGTCTTCGAGGGGAGCGTGGTGGTTTCGGTGACTGGGGCTAGGGTTCGCGGGTCTGTGGGCTTGGGAAGGCTGGAGGGGCTGTCGAAGGGGAGAGGGATGCGATCGAAGGTGGGGTGGCCGAAGGGGGTTCTCGCCGTAGCGGTGGTGGGCGGCGCCGACCTGGAGGGGGCGCGATGCTCCTCTCCGCCACTTCTTCCTTCTTTTTTTTTTATATCGGATCGAAATGAAAACGAAAGAGGGGGGGGGGAGGGCCAGAACGAGGTTAAGGAGAGTAAGGAATATTATTTTTTTATATTATTTAATTTATTTTAATTTCAAAAAGTTGACTTTTACATACGACCTCTAAACGAGGCCCACCGCCTGTCGTCCATAGCGTTTCACCCCCATTCTGAACACAATGGGATATGTATCGCAAGCTGATTTGATCGTTACAATCAGTTTCCGTTGAATTTACATTTACATCACTATATTGAATTTTAAACGTACATTTCAAACTACCGGGGTCACATACTAACACGAAAAATTCCAGAAAAATATTTTCTAGCTTCGTATTGACAATACGGTCCTAACAAAACTAGTTTCGTCGAATTCTGAGACCGTTAGAAAAATGGCCATTTTCCAGTCGATTAAAATCAACTGAAACTGGTCAAACGCGTTTTCCTTTGCCACGCTCACATATTGATTCGAAAAATTACGAAATTTGGAATCTAGCAATAACTTGACATCACGGACCCAACAAAACTAGTTTCGTCGAAATCCGAGGTCATTTGCAAAATGTCCATTTTTAAGGGCCTGAATTCCATAGCGACTATTCAGAATTTTCAACTGGACATATCTTTTGATCCCCGCTATGAAAATTTGATTATTCGGATTCGTTGGAAAGATATTCACAATTAGATCCTATTATTTTTGGTTTCACTAAAATCCGGTTTATTTTGCACCCCGTACATTCAATTGAAGTTTGAAATCGAATTATCGAACTACAGCGCCATTTTCAATTCTATTTATAATTATATATAAATATTTATATTCTAACGACTGCGTATATAATATATACGTTCGAATTATATTCAGAATAAATTTATCGTCGTTATTATTTAAAATAATCAAAATTCGCTAAAATTGCCAAAATAAAAATTTCAAACTGGCCCAGATTTTCGGGTTGTTACAAAATGAAAGGAAATTTGTAAGAGAAGAAAAGAAATCAAATGTATTGAGAACAAGAAAGACAAAAGAAGAAAGGAAATTTTTTTGCAAAAGAGGAATCTTTTTTTTTTTGAAATTTGTAAAAAGAAAAAGAATGTAGATGATTGGAAAGAAAGTGGAAAGATGGAAAGAATAAAGGAAAATTGAAAGTTGTTTTTTTTAATGAAGGAGAGAGTAGGAAAGAAATAAATGAAAAAATGGAAAGAGAGATTGTAAAAGGTTAATGAGAAATGCAATTGGAAAGAAATTAAAAAAAATGCAAGTTTTTTTTTATGAAAATTTGAACAAGAAGAAAGGGAAAGAAATGAATGGGAAAAAGCAAAACAAAAATGGAAAAATAAAATAAAAGAGGAAGGAAATAAGAGAAAAAAGCAAGGTTTTTTAAGTAGAGAGGAAGGGTAGAAGAAATTGAGGAAAGAAATAAAAGTAGACAAAAACAAGAAAGAAATCAAAGTAGACAGAGAAGAAATTGCAAAAGTTTTTTTTTAGAAAGTTGTAGACAAAAGATGGAAACAAATAAAAAGAAAAGGAAAGGGAAAAGAAAAATGTGAAAATCAGCAAGGTGGTAGAAAGATGGAAAGAAATTAAAGGAAAATTAGCAACTTTCTTTTAATTTTCCTTTTTTTTCATTTATTTCTTTCCTTTTTTTATTTTGCATTTCTTCCAATCTAATTCCTTGATCGTCGCTTTCCTATGAATTAGAAAAGCGCGAATTTTAAATTAAATTACTGCAAGCGTACAGGTGTGTAGCATACAGGTCGAACACAGGGAGGTAAATTAAAATCAAATTATTTATCTAATCTCTTGGGCGAGTTAGACGAAGCCTGGAGATTTTGTTGAAATAAAAACAAATTGAAATTGCGAACTTAGGATTATCGTTGAATCTAATCAACGATTAATCGCTAAAGAAAGTAAATTGCAAAACAAGAACAACAATGCAGAAAATAAAAGTGCAGAATAAGAAGAACAACAAAAAAATAAAATTAGGATTGTCGTTGAAACTAGTCAAACGACTAATCACTAATGAAACAAATGTAAAATACAACTAGTACTCTACCGAATCTAATCGGGTAGATGACACTAGTTGCTAAAAAAAATACTAGAAAATAAAAGAAGAAGAAGAAGAATTTTTTTATTAGAGTAATGGAATACAAAAATGAGATGGTGGCTACAATGACATTACAAGGGTATTTATAGGATAGATAGCCAAACCCTAACCCTAACCCTAATACAATGATAGATGGGCCTTAGGGAATTCACAAAAGAGTTCAATGAGAGTTTTAAATGGGCCTTAGTTAAATCTATTAAATTTTTGGCCTTTCTTCTTTTTCTCTTGGTTCTTTGACAAGCTTCCCTTGATTTGAGAAATTCTTGGTCTTTTTACCAATCATTTTTTTTGTCCAAAGGCAACTAGATGTGAGATCTTCATCTACAATTCTTCAAAATGTAAATATATACCAATTTGATCTCCATTTCTCTACTTTTCTGGTTGCATGCGGGCTGGGTTGGAATATCTGTAAAAGTAACAAAACAATACCCAAGTAATATTTATTTATATACAAAAGATAAGATATAAGATTATAAAATAAACACATTTTCATGTCAATCAGCAATGCAATAAAGGTATGACTGATTTTAATTTTCAGTTTTAATTTAAATAAACAAGTGAATTCATTTTTAGATTTTAGAATAAATAGGACTGAATTTTATTTTCAGTTTTAGAGGTAAACAATATTGCTTAAAAATATGTTTTTTATATAATGTGAAGAATAAGAATATAATTTTTATATTATAGAAAGAATAAAAATAAAATCTTTATATTTGAAAAGGTGAAATGTTTATATAATGATAAAAATATAATCTTTATTATATGAACATCGGTGTAAAAATAGAACTTTTATCTATATAGTAGCGATGTAAAAATAGAATTTTTATATATATAGTAGCGATGTAAAAATAGAAATTTTATCCATATGGAGTGATTATAAAAATATGATTTTTAAATTGAAAGTGAACAAATAGAAATGTGATCTTTATTTTAAAGACAACAATATAAAAATGTGATTTTTATATATGTAGTGGCTATGGGCAACGAAAGTGACAAAAGGCGAGAACAGTGAAGATTTCCTACATTTGAAGTGTCGTGAAGTTGAGATAGCTTTGGTGAGAACTTCTCACTTTAACTTTTCTTTTCTAGTTATATAAATATATACTAGGATGTAGACGGTGTTTAGTAGCACCCGACACCATCGTCCACAGACCATGGGCTTGTTTGTTTGGTTATGTAGTTGGTTAGATTATTTGATTTGAATTTGATTGTTTGGTGAAATGGAATGGATTTGATTGATATGTGCATGGCGTGGGCCATTATTAGACCGGGGATAAGGCTAGGCCTTGTCCCGTTTCTAGTATCGTGTCGTTATGCCGCCGAAATTTTCTAAAATAAGTTAGAAAAATAAAGATATCATTTTATTTAATAAATGAACCGAATAGAATATTCATAGGTTGAATAAAATAATTTGGTCGTTAAAAATATAATTTTTAACATGAATGTGAATAAATAAATATTCATTTACAAACCGGATGGTTTGTTTATGTACACCTATTTGAAGCAAATTGATTGGGACGATAAATTTTGCACATCGCCCAATTGCACAAATAAAATCTGTGTTTGATTGTTTGAAACCCCACACGGGTATTGGGATAAAATACGGCATACACTAATCCCAGTAATTAGTTATATGTCGATCGATCGATTGATAGGCTGTTATAAGCGTTAGATATATATATTTGATGCTTGTACAGAGTAGTGCACTTTGGATGATGATTAATTATTTACCGTTGCTATTATATACATGTGTTGTATGGAATCCATATAATTAACATTATATGGTAATTGATTGGGCCTCATTCCAATTGGAAAAATAAAGAATATTATAAAATAAAGGTTCACGTGTTGACAGTACTCATCCGTTGAGATTAGTCATGTGTTGAAACGAAATATTTTAATAATAAAATTTACATCTTTATCATATATAAAATTAGAAACTAACTGGAAAATAGTTAAGATGAGTGGTCTCCTAGATATTAACCTGATGTTGGTTTCGGCCTTCGGGGTTAATAATTAGGAAATCGTTCTCTTACTAATTTACGGTCGGAGTCTGATTTGAAATCAAACGATAGATACCATAATTTTTATAAAATATATTAAATAACAAAAATAGTCGCGTGTTGACAGTACTCATCCGTTGAGATTAGTCATGTATTGAAAGAAATATAGATTCATTTGTTGAATAGAATAACGAAGTTATTGAAAAATATAAAGCCGTGTTGATTAGAGATGCGCTATTTTGACGCGAATGATATTTATATCGATTATATTTGATTTGAATTGAATAGAAAACGAATTTGATTTGAATTGAATAGAAAACGAATTTGATTTGAATTGAATAGAAAACGAATTTGATTTGAATTGAATAGAAAACGTATTTGATTTGAATTGAATAGAAAACGAATTTGATTTGAATTGAATAGAAAACCAATTTGATTTGAATTGAATAGAAAACGAATTTGATTTGAATGGAATAGAAAACAATTTTGAATTGAATTGAATAGAAAATGAATTCAAATTGAATCGAAATTTGAATTGAATTGAAATGAATTTAAAACGAATTTATAAGGAAAATTCAATTTTGATTTGAATTTGAAATGAAGGTTGAAATTGTTTTAGAAACAAATTTGAAACTATTTATAAAATTCGTTTTAAGTAGAATCGATGAAATATATATTATATATATTATATATAATATAATGGCCTGAATAGAACGCGCCGCGCCGCGGCAGTTCGTGAATTTCGACCATTTATTTCGAACGGACATTACGGGAGATCCGACCGTCGGATTCTCCTAAAACTGGAACCGTTGGGTTCGTATCGAAATGAGCTTTCTAACGAATATTAGAAATTTGAAATCTAACGGTTGGATTTGGAGATACGTCCAAATCAAATTTGGAAAAGGTCGCTGTAAGTGCAGTTCGATGGCCGTTGATGGAAATCGACTGTACGGGCCTTGATAAAATTATTAAAAATATCAATAATTTGTGTGAAATAATAAGAAATGATTTGTGAAGAACTGGGATGAAAAATCCCACGGTTGTAAAGATAAAATAGATTTTTATCGAAATGAACTAGTTTTGAACTAAAATTAAAACCCATTTATTTTTAAATAAATAAATTGGAATTGAATTGGGTTTTAAATTACCAGAATTTCTAATATATATATAATTGGAATTGAATTAGAATTGATTTATGGGTTTATCGTGAACGGTGTTTTAAATAACATTTGTTCTTTAACCCGATAATAATTAGAATGTGATTTGGCTTTATCGTGAACTGTGTTTTAAATGGCATTAGTTCTTTAACCCAGAAAAAGGAGTCTTAATGAATCTGTAATTAGATTGAAATTATAATTGATAATGAAAATTATCAAATTTGGAAAGTGAGCGAGAATGGAGTATCACTAGTTTTGCTCCAAAGCGATAGTTAAATCTTTAATTAGATTTGAACGTGAAATGATAATTAATTTTACCGATAACACCGTGGTGTTAGATATGGAGTATTACCAGTTTTGCTTCATGGGCTGAATAGGTTGGGATTGGGAAATAAAATAAATAATTACTTCGGTGTGGTTCGCTAATCTCGACTAGTTTGGAAAACCATAATTTGGTTTGATATGACATCCAATGGAAGATTAAAGAATAAATTTTAAAGAATTTATCTTTGATAAATTTAATGGGAACCTTTCCCTAAGAATTGAAATTTAGAAACTAGTTGTACGTTAGTTAAGAAGAATGGTTTCCGGGATATTGATCTGATGTTAGTTTCGGCCTTCGGGGTTAATATTTGGGGAATTGCTCTCTTACTGATTTACGGTTAGTGACTAATGAATTGGAATGAGGCGTATGTTGTGTTTGTGTAGCATTTATTTTTAATATATGCGGGTTGTTCGAAAAGGCCGGGTTTATACCCATTCTAAGTAACCGATTCGACGATAAGTCGAAGATGAAGACGGTGGTTGAAGAGCAGAAGTCTTCACATCGTTTGGGTGATTACTGATGATCTTGATTGGGTTGTACACCCATGATGCGGGAATCAGTTGGTGGTCGTCCAGACGTACTTGGAGATCAATGGATATGCGAGGAAAGTGCCTCCGGTTTCGTTCAGACCCAGAACGAACTTGTAAATGCACTGTGTGTCTGACATTGGATTTTATTCTATGTTGATTGATCTCTATTAAATATACATCTGTTTGGTGGTGGAGAATTTATTCTTTTTCTTAACGCCCTTCTCTGAGACGTACGAGCTCAGAGGTTGTATATCGATGAACATCAGTCGCATGGCATGAATTGCCTGTGTGGCACGCCTAAGTGGCAATTGATCAAGGCTTCTGTTGAAAAGCAAAGTCTTGTGGTTGATGATCAAAGCACGGCCTACGTGGCAGCTTTGTGTATAACGTGAATTCACGAGCCTCACACCTCGGTATGAGTTAAAAACGGGATAAGGACTGCAGGGAGAGCACGACGTTTCTTTCTAGCTTTGGTGGTGTCAGTGACTTACCAGCCCTGACATTTATATACTTTTCACCTATGTGGTTGTTGGATGAGGCGCCTCGATTTTAGGTCTGTAAGGACCGGGAAACGTGTGTTCAGGAATACTAATCCTCAAACGTAACGGAGGACCGGCCCTGAAGCATACAGGGGTTACCCAGAGTGTGTAGTCCCGAGGCATTTTCTAGATTGTCTCGAAGCGGAGAGGAGCATGCCCCTTGCCTCGACTCATGACGGAAATCCAATTTCCAATACGAGATATTTCGGTTTTATTTGTAGAGCCTAGTATGGCGACATAGTAGCATGGGATACTATGCCTTCTATGATTGATATTTATGATTGAAATTGTTTTGACACTATACACTTATTATAGTATCAAATGATTTGTTTTAAACGTATTAAGCATGTTTGGCTATTATAAGGGAAAACCCTACCCTCCGGCTTGCGTTGCATTGTGTGATGGGACCTGGGTCTTATAATAGCTTCATTTTTCGAAAAAGCATTGCACCGTTTTGTTATATGCACTGGTATTCTTGGGAGGAAACCCATTCCGTGTTATACGGCATGGTCCCTTGAATTACTCTTTTAAAAATAAAGATTAATAACTGTTTTAGTTCTCACACCAGTCACATGACTGACCTGGAGTTTATTGTTTTAACCTAAACTCTGGGTGCCCCTATTTTCTACATGGGCAGCTAGTAGTTTTGGTTTTGCAGATTTATATCCACAGGGTCCTGATTTACAGCTGGAACGATGCTCGGAAAGCTCTGTATCGGTGTATCACTTTCAGTTGTGTTTTGTATATTTTTCCGCTGCTATGTAATTTATTGTAATCTCTGATATTCATCGAATGTAATTTATTCAATTATACTCTGTATATTCTTGTATCTGATGGAATTGTTGTAATAACAATGAAATGTTCTTCCGTCTGCGTTCTGATTTGTCGTGTTCTCAAAACGATCAGGGGTTTCGAACGGTCTTAGTCGGTTTAACGATCGATTCGGATCGAGCGAAATTCCTTGTCGTTACAGACACATATACGTTTACTAGTCCGTTCTAGGTCTGAACAAAACCTAAGGCACCTTATTCCTTGTCCCATATGTCCAATACGGGAAAGAGGTCCTCGCATATCCAGTTGATCTCCAAGTATGTCTAAACGATCACCACTTATTACCTTGTCTTGGGTGTACAACTCAATCAAGACATCAGTAATCTTGCAAACGATGTGAAGACCTCCGGTCTTCAACCACCCTCTTCATCTTCGACATATCGTTGAATAGGTTATTCAGAATGGGTATAAACCCGGCCTTTCCGAATAACCCACATGTATTATAATTAAGTGATATAAAAACACAACATACGCCTCATTCCAATTCAGAATATTCTTTATTCAAATATTAACATCATTAGGCAAAGGTTCCCATTAATTTTATGAAAGATAAATTCTTTAAATTTATTCTTTAATCTTCCTTTGGGTATCAATTCAAATCAAATTAAGGTTTATCCAAACTAGCCGGGATTAGCTCACCTTACCAAAGTAATCATTTGTTTTATTTACCAATCCTAACCTGTTCATCCCATGGAGAAAAACTGGTAATACTACATATCTAACACCATGGTGTTATCGGTAAAATTAATTATCATTTCATGTTCAAATCCAGTTAAGGTTTAACTATCGCTTAGAGCAAAATTGGTAGTACTCCATTCTCGATCATTTCCCGAATTTGATAATTTATATTATCACATTCACATTTCAATCTAATTAAAGATTCACTAAAACTCCACTTAGTTTTAATCTTCCAAAAATCCTCATGTGATGATTATTCAAATTTAGGAAATAAATCCTGTCTCTAATTGTGTTAAAGAACCAATGTGATTTAAAACACAGTTCACGATAAACCCAAAATTACATTCCATTAATTATGGAATCTTCACGAAAGCCAGATCAATATATATATATATATATATATATATATATATAACCGATATAAACTTCCATGTCCAACCAATAATATAAATGGAATAATGGCAAACACCTTTAAATTTTATATATAGTAACAGTCTTCCTCCACAGAAGTTCACTTCGATTATTACCAGATCGAATTCCATTCTAATTCATTTTATTAAATCGGAAAACTTTACTTTGGAAAATTCCACTAAATCTTAATAGAAAGATTTATACATTCCAAATCACATTTCACTGTAAATCGGGTAAAAAACGAATGTCGTTAAAAACACAGTTCACAATAAACCCAATTCACATTCCATTTTATTCCAATTACTAAATATAATTGGAAACTCTAACAATCTTAATTAAAAGATTTATTCTTTTCACACGGGGTTTAAGAACAATGTTACTGAAGACACCATTCACGACAAACCCAAAATCCAATTTAATATTAAATACAATGCCCTGAATAGAAATTATATCAGCTTATATTCAATATCAAATTCTGAAACTAACGGATATCGTATTAAGAATAACGATATTTGTATCTTCCAAATTCCCATAACAATATCCGTATAACCACGGAATCCAACATCGAAATATTCCGAAGATTATTTCCATTCCAATTCATTCTAATTTATTCATTGGAAAATTCTGGTTATTTTTAAAAACATTTCAAATCCACTTTATTTCTTTAAAAATATTGGATTATTGTTCTAGTTGATAACTAGTTCATTTGATAAAAATATATTTTCATCTTTTCAAATATGGAATTTTTCATCCTAATTCTTTCCAAATCAATTATTATGATTCTACACAAATTATTAACATTTTAATAATTTTATTAAGGCCCTTTCAATCGATTTCCATAAACGGTCATCGAACTGCACTTACATCGACCTTTTCAAATTTTATTTGAACATAACTCCAAATCCAACCGTTAGATTTCAAATCTCTTATATACGTTGGAAATCTCTTTCTGATAACCCAACGGTTTAGGTTTTAGGAGAATCCGACGGCCGGATCTCCCTTAATGTCAACTCGAAGTCAATGGTCGAAATTCACGAATGGTAGTTGCGCGGCACGTTCTATTCAGACCATTAAATATATATATATATATATATATATACATACATATTTCGTTGATTTCCATTTAAAACATATTTTATGAATCGTTATAAATTCATTTTTAAAAACGATTCCAACTTCATTTTCAATTTTAAATCAAAACTGAATATTCTATGTCATTATAGTATATAAATGATAATATTTTCAAAATATCATGTTTTGAAATCATTTCCTTTTCTATGTTCATTATAAAAATGAAAAAAACCGATAAAAATATCGTTCACGTCAAAATGGCGCATATCTAAACAATACGGCTTCACATATTTCAATATTTTCATGTCTGTCCAAAATCGGACATCAAAATCAGATTTTAATCATTTATTGAATATTATTTTAAAATATTCATTATTTTAAACTATTCGTTATTTTAAATATTCGTTATTTTAAAGTATTCATTCTTTCTGAATTGGAATCAAACACGGTCAATTACCATATAATGTTATTTATATGGATTTCATACAACACATGTACATAACAAAAATGATACATAATCAACCATCTTCCAGAGTGCAATTTACAATTGTAGAAGCGTTAAAAATAAATAATTAACGCTCATCACAGCCTGTCAACCCATCGATTGATAAACAACTAAATATTGGGATTAGTGTATGTCCAATATCATCCCAATACCGTATGGGGTTTTCAAACAACAAATACTAATTATTATTTGTGCAATTGGGCGATGTGTAAAATTTATCGTCCCAATCAATATCAGTCAAATGGGTGTACATAAACAAATAGTCTGATTTGTAAATGAATATCTATTTTCATTTCAGGAGAATTTTATGTCGTTCATATATACCTTAAAAATTATATTTTTAACGATAAAATATTTTATTCATCACATGAATATTTTATATAATTTATACATTCAATAAAAATGATATTCTTATCATTCAAACATTTTATTCAATACGTGAATATTTTATACAGTTCATTCATTTAATAAACACAACACAGATAATTCAATCCAAACAAACAATCATAGTTTGTACAATCAAGGGTGTCGGGTGCTACTAAGCACCATCTCCATTCTAGTATATATTTAACTGTAATATAAATTTAGTGAGAGATTTCTCACCTTGATCGGATAGAAATCATTATGTTCGATTTTTTTAATCAAATTAAACAGTGAGTTTAATTTAATTAAAAATTGCTGGTAGCTCCAATATCTTCCAAATTCAGTCCTCTCTGAAGCCCTCGTTAATACGATTGCAATGCAACTGACCGCACATGATTTGCATTCTATTTGGAAAAGTTATCATATTTTAAAGATGGTATAGTTAATTAAATAATTTCCTAAGCATAATTAATAACTAATAATTTTAATTAATCACCCCTTAATCACAAGGCCATCGTCTTCCACTTTCTAGACCGAATAACCCATCTATTGACTTCAATTTGCCGTCGACGCCATCCCCACGTTAACCTAGACCCAGATCGGAGGCCACCCCTCCATCGAGCTCCGCGAGCCCTTCCAGCGACGCCCCTTCCAGTCATACTCGGTGGAACCTAGCTCGGGTAAAATGGAGATGAATGGCGGGAGTTGATGCTTGAAATTCGAGAAAATGGTGGTGCCGTTCACGATTATGTCCAATGATCTTGTAGAGCGAGAGGCGCTCTACAATTCGCCTTCTAGAGCACTGAATATCGTTGAACGGATTTGGCGCTAATTTAGGGAGAGACGGGGAGCGATTTGGATCATTCAAACGATAGGGAGGTGGCTGTTAAATTGTGGCTAGGGTTTTAAATTTTTGGCCCTTAAATAAATATATATATATATTATTTTTCCAAAAATACATGTTTATCCATACGAACTCCAAATCAAGCCTAACGACTGTTGCCCCTGGCTAAATACCCCTATTCCGAACACAATGGGATATGTTTCATAAGCTAATTCTATCATTTTGATTAATTTTTATCAAATTCACAATATAAATCAATGTATATTAAATTCAAACGTACATTTTAATTTACCGGGGCCACATACTGACTCCAAAAATTCCCGAAAAATAAATCTAGATATGTTTTGATGATACGGTCCTAAAAAAACTAATTATGTCGAATTTGGAGAGCGTTTGAAAAATGTCCATTTTCTGGTCGATCCAATTTGATTGAAATTGACAAAACACGTTTTCTTTTGCCACGCTCACATATTAATTCCAAAAATTATGAAATTTGGAGTCTAGCAATAATTTGACATTCCGAATCCAATAAAAGTGGTTTTGTCAAAAAAGGAGGTCATTTGCAAAATGGCTATTTTAAACGGCTATATATTATATAAAAAATATATAAATTCCGTAGCGACTAATTTAAATTTTAAACTGGACATAACTTTCAATTTACATTATGAAATCTTAGTTTCTTAACTTCATTGAAAGATATTGTTAAACAGATTCTAATATTTCTTGTTTCGTCCAATTTTGACTTATTTTGAGTTTTGTACATTCATTTGAAATTTAAAATCGAATTTTCGAACTACCACGCCATTTCAGGCTCGTTTTATAATTAAAATAAATTTATTTGTTCTAACTTCGACTAAAATAAATTTTTCATCATTATTATTAAAAAAGATCATTTTAAATATTCAAAATCCAACAAAATAGCTAAAATAAAAATTTTATATTGGTTTTGAAAATCCTGATTGTTACACATGTGATGCAACATGTATGGCAACAAATCATTTAAATTCATCCATTGAAATGCCAGAGACTAAAACTCCTTTTGTTTTGGTTGTATATTTTGTTTTGGCTGTATCAATGAAGACCGGTTAAGTTTTCAATTACAAAAACATCATATAAAGTATCATTCGGGATGCACAATAAACATGGAAATCAAAAATGCAACATTTGTAGAATTTAACACAACATTAATAACATATAATTATATAACTAAATAGCATAAGTAAATGCTTGAAATATGAAGTAGTGCAATGATGCTAAATTCATTTGTTTCTCTTCCTTTGCATCTGTTGTCTATCCAATTTGTATTCAACACATATTGTATTAGAAATATTTACAGAATGAAACTTGCATCAATAAAAGTGAGACACGGATTCTATTCATAATTTTAATCTCTCTGTGTTAGATAAACCTCTAAATAAATATTAAAACATGCATCTTGATATGATTGTTTTAGGAACAGATATTGTAGAAAATAGCCTGATTACTGACTCTACATTTGTAAATTTAATGGATGGTAAATGTGATAACATGTAAAATATGAGTTTTGAGGGAAATTATGCATTAGCCAAAATGTAACACCCCACCTCCGCCAGGGTGGCTCTTGCAAGCACTCTGACTTTGGAGGGGCGTTAAAACAGGTAAACATGCATAATGATATATCAAGGCAGAACAAGAACATATGTATATATGTAAACAGAGTAAATAAGATAAGTAAAACAGCGGAAGATTTCAAACTATTTCAAAACAAGTCTGGTACAACATAATGTCAACTTTCCAAATACACAAGTCTAGATAAAAACAACATCACTGAAAAACTGAAATACATAAGTACTATCCCCAAAATAAGTGATAACCATAGCTAGCTTCATGTCAAGACCGTACATGAGCTAAAATCCCACAAGCAAGCGATCAGAAATCCAAGCTAAGCTCCAATATTCCCACCCTGAGAACCTGGGGGGGGAACGGAAGAAAAGAGGCGAAAGAAAACAGGTCAGTCAAAAAGACTGAGTAAGCCCTACTACAATCAATGTAAACTGGTAAAGTTAACTGGCATGAGAAGCAGGGATGAACATAAGGATAACAACATACTAGCATGATGATTATCTAACAGATAGTTCAAAGGAGTCATTGCATAATCAAGGTGAAGCTTCTCACCACAGGTGTACCAGCATTCTAACATGTCATGTATAAACAAGAATTTATCCCTTGGCCTAAACTTGGCCCAGTATCAGGTGTTTGACTTAAATCAAGATCCAACTTCTTGGTACCAATTCTAGTATAACAGGATTGGGTGTTACCCCCACGTTTTCATCAAAACAGGACGGGACAGAATGGTCCATACAGAGATAGAGTTGGGAAAAATGGGCTTTTACCACCCTAACAGATAAAGTACAGAAACGGAATGCTAACAATATTGGGCCTTTGCCACTCTAACAGAACAGAGTACAGAAACGGAATGCTAACAATAAAGGGCCTTTGCCACCCTAACAGAACAGAGTACAGAAACGGAATACTACAATTAGGTGTACACTAGTAGTGAGCCTTTACCACCCTAACAGACGGTACCACGCAGAAACAGACGGGTGTTATCACCCAACAAAACAGACGGTACCAACAGAATCAAACAGAGCTAAGTGTACCCTAAATCCTACCCAAGCGATCGGCTCCCTAATACATAAATACCATGTGTCGGGCCCACGATAGGGTGTATCACTCCCTAAAGTGGCAACCAATTGGCACAGGCATATTTACAGATGTCACGGCGTCTTACATCCTCAGAGGCAGACCGGGATCCATACACGCACATGACCCGGTTGGAACGCACCATCAACACCCATCGCCATTATCAGAATGAACCACTTATAATTAGCTCAGTAAGCGTGCCCGGACCCTACCTACGGTTGGGTCAAAGTTTTGATACCAGAAAGGGTTACTGACTAATATGGGTCCCAAACAACAAATGACCCAAGTATTCCCCCTTGTGTCCCCGGACTATCAGATTCAGATTAACTTATTAACAGAGTTCAGACATACAAAGTTCAGACGATCAGTCTTCGGACTAACGGATCAGATAACAGATTTACAAACTTGCCTAACTTGGTGTGGGTCCTACAGATACGCAAAACAGGTTTGTTTAATTTATCAATCAAGTTAGTTTATCCAGACCAGGTATCAAATTGGTTCTCAGCCTTATCAAATTACTGAGTTGGATTGGTTAAGTATAATTCAACTTAACCCCATCAAATTACCGAGTTCAGATTGGTTAAGTGTAGGTTAACTTAACCCCGTTAATTTACCGAGTTCAGATTGGTTAAATGTCATAAGCCAAATTTACTTAACCTTATCATGTAGCGTTAATTAATTAATGCGCCTTAACCTCTCACATTAGACTTTGTTGCTGTTACTAGTTAAGCCGGTCGGTTCCGGGTAGCTTTACACCACAACTTGGTCTAACCTCGGGTTCAAGGTACAACATGGCCAACTTCTCACATTGGGTCCTATTGTTTGTAGCAACTAGTTAGGCCGGTCGGTTCCGGGTAGGTTTACACTACAAACTCAACCCAACCTCGAGTTGGTCACACTTATATTTTCTAAGTGTCATGTCCATCATGTTTCCAAAACATATTACAAGTTTTCAAGCATTTGGGTAGACCTAACTTAATAGGTAAATTCCCAATGGGTAGACCTAACTTAATAGGTAAATTCCCAATCTTATGTTTTTATGTCCTTTAAGTTTACCCAACCTCAAACGCAATCCCATCGCTTACATATCGCAATAGCGCATAAAGGATAGAAAGAAGGAACTTGGCATAATCATGACATAAAGGTGTTGAAGCCACAAGTTCAACATGGTGGCATATGAAATGTACACATGTTCATATACTTGCATATTACATTTTTAGGCCTCAAAAGCATGCATAAAACCAAACTTAGCATATTGGTGATTCATGGTGATAAATGACATGTAGAAATGGCCATAAGTTCGCATTTAGCATCACATGCAAGTTATCATAAGAGATATGATAACATACATGTTGCCAAAATGCAACCTTTAGCATAAAGCTTGAAGCTTTATGTTCATATACTCAAGATAAGCTTGCATAACATGATAACATGAACAAAATGATCATCCCAAACTTGCATAACATACTTGCATATCATATGACGAACTTGCATATCAAACTTGCATAACATAACATGATAAACTTGCATATCACAACATGGCAAACTTGCATAACATAACATGATAAACTTGCATATCATAACATGGCAAACTTGCATAGCATAACATGGTAAACTTGCATATCATAACATGGCATACTTGCATATCATAACATGGCATACTTGCATAACATAACATGATAAGCTTGCATATCATAATGGTCAACCAAACTTGCATCATTCATTTAACTTTAGAGTTTAAATATGAAAGTAGAATAGGGCTTACAATGTTAATGAAGACACAAAAATATGACAAAGCCCTTATGAAATCAAATAGACCCAAAATGCAAGCTCCAATAGAAAAACCCTTGAGCCAAAATGATCAAAACCCTTGCTTTATGATGCAAATATAGAAACTTGACTTGAATGCAAGCTAATGACACTCATACAAGCTTGAAAACACTTGTATGAATGGAAAATCTCTCATAGAAATAACTTAGAATTTTATGAAGAGGGTGGAGGCCATGAGAGAAATGATTTTGCCATAGTTTAGTTACTTGAATGAATAATGATGATTTAGGGTTAGGTTAGGGTCTTATTTATAGAGATTAGGATTAGTTCTAGCCTTAGGATTAAACCCTAGTTCCAATCTCAGCCCTTAAAACCGAATCTGGCCCCCAAACTCAATCCAAACCCAAAATGGTGCACCAGGCAAAACTGCCCGGCTGGACCAAGTCGACAGGGCTGTCGACTTGGGTCCAACCAAGTCGACTCCCAAGTCGACAGGGCTGTCGACTTGGGTGCCCTGGCGGGAATTTCCCCGCCTAGCCCAGTTGCCCTAATCTTGAAATTTAAATCTTAAATCTGAATTTTAAATCTGTTTTTTTTTCTTTGGAATTTTCCGAGAACTTCAATGGGCCTTAATCGGGTCATACGGACTCCGATTTTCGAAAACTCGGACTCTATTTCGCGTATTTTTCCGAGACGAACGCAATGGCATAGCCCGTTTCCCTTGATTCAGATTTTTAAATTAAATTCTGCCTCGATTTACGTTATAACAGGTTATCAGAAATACGGGTTGTTACACAAAAGTTAAAAGAATTACACAGAGAAGGGTGTACATAAATTGTTGTTAGAGAACGCGGATTAAGGATCTTAAGGAAAACTAAACACTAGAGGGGATTGAATAATGTTTAATGGATCTTATAAATTTCTCAAAATCTTTTTGAGTTATTCAAAATGAAATGCAAAATCATAGATATGAGATGATCAAAGAATCAAACACAGATGTAGATAATAATAAATAAAAAGAAGTAAAAGGAAAGAACACACCAAAATTTTATATTGGTTAAGAGTTACCCTACATCCAGTCCCACATAACTCTGGGTTGATGCGGTTTCTTTTCAATAATAATCTTCAAATTACAATCCTCGATTTCAAGGCCACGAGGTACACCCCGTCTATTTCTGGAGTATAGTGAGACTCAATTGATTTCTGAGCTACAATCATACCTAGTCAATTTGAATGGGATATAACCAAACCTAGTCGATTTGAACGGGCTACAACCACACCATTTCAGTATCTTTTCTGGTAGATAAACTCGGTAAACTTGATCTTGCGATCTTTGATTACAAAAACCCTTTAACTCTTGAGTAGCACTTGAATCTTTCAAAGAGTGTGGTAGAGACTCAAACTAGAAAAAGATTGATGTTATTCACTTTGAAATTTGGCAGATTATAAGTATATAATTTAAGAAATTAAGAGTTTTAATAGAGAGAAGATAAATGAGGAAGAAGAAAATGAAATTAGTTATTAAATCTTGAATTTAGAAGTCTATTTATAGTCTCCCAACAGTCAAAACCTTACAGAAAAGATTTGAAATTAAAGAAGGCACAAATTTTCAAAATTTGAATTCGAAATCTAATGGTCACCTTGTCGACTTAGGGGGTTAATCATGTCGACATGCCTTTGTGAATTTTGGAAAATAAAGATTCAAATCAAGGCATGTATTATTTAAATAAATTCTGGTAAATCTTGAGTTATAACAAACCATTTTCCTATATATATTAAAATAGAGTATTTGAAGTAAAAATATATATATTAAAATCTTATATGAAAATGATTAAAATGATATTTAAGAATGATTTGAAATATATATAAAATGATATTAAAATAATTA
Source organism: Allium sativum (assembly GCA_030737875.1). Taxonomy (NCBI): domain Eukaryota; kingdom Viridiplantae; phylum Streptophyta; class Magnoliopsida; order Asparagales; family Amaryllidaceae; genus Allium; species Allium sativum. Next base: position 25,787,343 of record CM060927.1, on the reverse strand, counting down.
TACAACCATGAATATAAATATAAGAAAAACTTTAAAACTAAAGATATAAATATAAGTAAAGGGATTTAAAACTTATGTAACTATATTCAAATTTAATAAAAATATAATAACAGTCGTATAAATATGAAATATTTGAATCAGGAGTTGAACATTAAATATAAATATTTTAAATCAGGAGTTAAAATAAATTTTAAAACTAAGAAATGTATATTTGGAATAAGGAAGTAAATTTGAAATCAGTTCGAAAGTAAGATAGGAATATTAAAAATAGCGAGAAAGGTTGAAATAAGGACTTAGTGCTATTTTAGAGTTTTAACAAGAAATCTAGATTCTATTACCTTTTATTTCTTGAACTCTTGAATTCTTGTTACTCACGAGTCTTCCATATAGAACTCTTCTTCTTTGAAATCTTGAATCTTTAAGCTATATAGTCACTATGACAAAAGCACCATTTCACAACTATCAAAAGCAGTTTTAATAGATCTATTACAACTTGCACCCACTAGTCCTTATATAAAAACTTGTAATGGCATCAAAAAATTTTACAACTATTTCTGATAGTTGTGAAAGTTCCGGTTGTGACTACTTCTAACTATTGTAAAACGATTTTTTACAACCATTTTAAGCAATTGTAAAAAAAAATCTTTATAATTGTTTTGTTTATTGAGCTAAACTCTACAACTATTTTTGGTCACCGATCAAGAAATGCAAAAATAAAAGGAATTCTAAGCACATTATGCAAAATAGATAAGCATAAACAATGTAACATTATTAACAATGCATTATTAACAAATCAAGAATTACACTATAAGAAACTTTTACAACAAACAATTGCACTCTATAAATTACTTATCACTAGCTATAAAAAAATAAATCTAAACAACATTCCCTGCTATAAAATAACTAAAAAATACAACTTAAAGAGTTTTACTATGAAAACTAAGCTCTATTGAGCTTCTTTCAATCAAGTTACAGTCAACATCTCAAGGTAACTTTCTTTTTGTCCATCACCAATTAGTTAGCGGTTGGAGTGTATCATCGTTAACATGACACTGATGCCTATCATCCCATAACAGAGACCAGCACCACAAGCTTCCATACCATTCTAAATCTGTGACAATCCAAAATTCCAGGTTGTTACAAAATCAGTCTAACATAACAACTTTCGTTGAGGAGGCGAAACATGTAAATTCTAAAAAGTTGAGTGTCATAATAAATGGAATTTGGTATTGCTTTCAGTAAGATAGCGGTAAGCTTATACAACTACACAGACCATTCTCGACAACATCAAAATTGTCCATATATCAAGCTTGATCAGCATCACCTCCCTTGGTACCTGCATCACCATCTTTCCTCTTCCTTGTTCATTTGAACAGTTTCAATCCACAAATACATTTCTGACCATAAACCACTTCAGCAACTTCCAAAATCGCCACTTCTTTTTCTAGCTTCTTCATAGCACTACGAGAAATCATCTCCATTACATCACAAATCCATGACAATCACTACATCACTTGAGCCACAATATACCACCATCTCAAAACTAACTTGTATTCACCATTAAAAACTATCCACCACCATCTAAAAACCAGCTCCTATTCACCATTCAAACTAGCTCCTCCTGCATAGCCATCATCAACAAATCAATACCACTAACCGTCCTAGATCACCTGAGGCAAACCACAATAAAAAATTACAAATCGTACATCTAACCAATACATCTACCAATATCTACTTGTCTATCTTCATCAGCAGCACAGTCAATAACACAGTAACACAATCACCATCTAATTGCCTCAACAACATTTCCTGCCTTTTATCATTACAGCTTCTCCTTCCCATCCAATTCAAAACTTAATACTTCATATTCTTCAACACCCCATCTCATGAATCCATCAACCAAAATAGCTCAACACCCCTCCTCATGAATCCAACAACCAAAACAGATAAGTACATCACTAAACTGGCAGCACAAACCTGATAACCGCAACTACAAACCGAATTGTCATCGTAACATATTGCAAAATCAAAACACAATACTGCAAAATCAAGACAAAATACTGCAAAATTAAAATACAATTTTTTTAATTTATTCAACCTTTATTCCAAATAGGTGTTATGTTGCAAGAATTTGAATAAAATAAAGAAGTTTTAGTACAAGAATTTCGAGCCTCCAAGCGTAGTAGTAGGGATCTCAACATCAATGAAGGTCAGAATTAGAAAATAAGAGCTACTTTTCAGATCTGCGATATGAGGCACGGATGAACAAGACACATCCTGATTAACCACATGGAAATTCATGCAAGAAATCCAGATCAAAGCATGATGAACCAAGTCGATTCGATTATTTTGAGAAGGAATTTTTTTTTTCAATACGAGGAAGATTAATGTTAAAGGAATTTTTTGATTAGGAGGCAATATATTATTCCACATCTGAACATAATAAAGGGGAAAATAGAAAATGTAACAAAGCTTTGTTTTTAATCGAGGAACCTGTGGAAGTGGAAAGAACGGATGATAAAGAAGAATAAAAAATAACGGAAGATGGGGAAATATGGCGTTAGAGCCTTAATTTGTAGAAAAGAAGAGGCATAATATTTGGCTTGGAGGGAAATTTCTACTTGGAGCCAAGATATAAAAAATTCAATTTGGAGGGAAAATGATAAGTTAAAGACAAAATTTCTACTACTTAAAACAAAGAGTATTGTACATACTAAGTAAAAATTATTACTAAAGAAAACCTCAAAATGCAGATAGAGGTAATAACTAACAAATAACTTTTATATTTTTCGAATTTTTTAACATTTATGAGTTTTCTGAATTCTGAACAATAAATAAGAAATTCAAATTGGGTTTAGCTTCATCCTCTTTCCATCGAAGAGAGAACCATATCAACTGGCACGTACTTCCCTGCTTACACGGTTTGTGCTGAAACAAAGAAGTCCATGGCGGTTGACATGTGTTTGTTGATTTGCCTTGGTTAGTTTCCTTTGATACAGCACCTGTAGTACCAAGAGGGTTTGGCTGAGGGTTAGAGTCGTGTGGATCGGGAGGTTTGGGGGGTGGCGTTTGAACCGGCGCCAAGGTAGAGAAAGGTACGATGGGTTGATTGCATTTTAGGAGAGGAGGATTAGAAACAACAGTAATATTTGTGGGGTTGACCGCCATTTATTACCGTTGCTTGAATTTTCTTTGAAAAATGATTATTTAATGAAGCGAGTATCAGACAATGGGGCGAAGATGTTGTTGGTTTCTTCTTGGACCAACCATTACTTTGTGACGGCAAGGAATTTCGCTCGGTCCGAACCAGTCGCTAAACCGATCCAGGCCGTTCGAGACGCCCTATCGTTTTAGAACACGACACAAAATAGAACGCAGACAGAAGAACATTTCATTGTATATTACAGCAATGCATCAGATTACAAGAATATACAGAGTATAAATGAATACTACACAGAAATATCAGAGATTTAAATTACATTTAAATACATAGCAGCGGAAAATAATACAATACACAACTAGAAGTAGATATACGGATACAAAGCTTTCCGGATATCATTCCAGCTGTAAACCAGGATCCTGTGAATATAAATCTGCAAAACCAAAACTACTAGCTGCCCGTATCAAAATAAGGGCACCCAGAGTTTAGGTTAAAACAATAAACTCCAGGTCAGTCATGTGACTGGTGTGAGAACTAAAACAGTTATTACTCTTTATTTTAAAAGTTGGGTAAATCAAGGGACCACGCCGTATAACACGGAACGGGTTTCCTCCCAAGAATACCAGTGCATAAAACAAACAGTGCAATGCTAAATAAAGAAAAATGAAGCTGTTATAAGACCCAGGTCCTATCACACAATGCAACGCAAGCCGGGGGATAGGGTTTTCCCTTATAACAGCCAAAGAATGCTTGATACGTTTAAAACAAATCATTTGATACTATGATAAGTGCATAGTGTATAAAACAACTTCAAATCATAAGTATCAATCATAGGCGGCATGAATGGCCCATAACACTATGTCGCCATATATAAGTTTACAATCAAAACCGCAAGACGACGTATTGGAAGTTGGGTTATCATTTATGGTATGAACCGAGGGTAGGGGCAAGATCCTCAACCGATTCGAGATAATCTAGCCCATGTCTCCGGAACAGCCGCAACTGCCCCTTGGATCGTTAGGGCCGGTCCACCGATGTGGAGTATTATGCCTGAACACTACGTTTCTCCGCCCTTTGGGGCGTAAATCTGGCCCGTCAGCCGACCAGAAGCATCGGCCGAAACCGATATCACGAGGCGCCTCGCTTTTCAGCAAGTAATAATAAGTAACATCCACATGAGTCAAACTCGTCAGCCAGTTCAAGCACTGACGCCACTCCTAACTAGAAAGAAACGCATGTCCTCCCTGAGGTCCGTCTCCCGTTTTTAGTTCATACCGGATGTGATACTCGCGAATCAACGTTACACAAAGCTACGCCACAAAGGCCGTTGTGAAGGCAAAGAATTTCGCTCGGTCCGAACCAGTCGCTAAACCGATCCAGGCCGTTCGAAACGCCCTATCATTTGAGAACACGACAAATCAGAACGCATATAGAAGAACCTTTCATTGTATATTACAACAATGCATCAGATTACAAGAATATACAGAGTATAACGAATAAATATTACACAGAAATATCAGAGATTTAAATTACATTTAAATACATCGCAGCGGAAAAATAATACAATACACAACTAGAATGAGATATACGGATACAAAGCTTTCCGGATATCGTTCCAGCTGTAAACCAGGATCCTGTGAATATAAATCTGCAAAACCAAAACTACTAGCTGCCCGTGTCAAAATAAGGGCACCCAGAGTTTAGGTTAAAACAATAAACTCCAGGTCAGTCATGTGACTGGTGTGAGAACTAAAACAGTTATTAATCTTTATTTTAAATCATTAGGTAAATCAAGGGACCACGCCGTATAACACGGAACGGGTTTCCTCCCAAGAATACCAGTGCATAAAACAAACAGCGCAATGCTAAATAAAGAAAAATGAAGCTGTTATAAGACCCAGGTCCCATCACACAATGCAACGCAGCCGAGGATAGGGTTTTCCCTTATAACAGCCAAAGAATGCTTGATACGTTTAAAACAAATCATTTGATACTATAATAAGTGCATAGTGTATAAAACAACTTCAAATCATAAGTATCAATCATAGGCGGCATGAATGCCCCATACCACTATGTCGCCATATATAGGTTATACAATTAAAATCGCAAAGTCACGTATTTGGAAATTGGATTTCCGTCTATGAACCGAGGCAAAAGATAGTCCTCAACCGATTCGAGACGCTCTAGCCCGTGTCTCAGGCACAGCCGCAACCGTACCTTGGATCGTCAGGGCCGGTCCACACGAAGTGGATTATAATGCCTGAACAATACGTTTCTCCGCCCTTTGGGGCGTAAATGAGCCAACTACATGACTCCATCGGTTCGAGAACGACCGATCAATCCGAGGCGCCTCGCAACAGCAACAACCACATAAGTCAAACTCGTCAGGGCGTGTAAAACCACTGACGCCACTACTAGCTAGAAAGAAAACGCATGTCCCCCCTGACGTCCGTCTCCCGTTTTTGGTTCATACCGGGTGTGAAACACGCGAGGAAAACGTTACACAAAGCTACGCCACAAAGGCCGTGCTTTGATCATCACCACAAGACTTTGCTTTTCAACAGAAGCCTTGATCATTTGCATCTTAGCATGCCACACAGGCAAACCATCCTATGCAACCGATATCAGTCACACAGAATGAAATCCGATGTCAGACACACAGTCCATTTACAAGTCCGTCCTGGGTCTGAACGAAACCGGAGGCACCTAGTACCCCGCATATCCATCGATCTCCAAGTACGTCTGGACGATCACTAACTGTTTCCATCTTCTTGGGTGTACAGCCCAATCAAGATCATCAGTTATCACCCAAACGACGTGAAGACCTCCGGTCTTCGACCATCGTCTTCATCTTCGACTTATCGTCGTATCAGTTATTCAGAATGGGATAAACCCGGTCTTTCCGAATAACTCGCGTATATATTAAATAAGTGTTACACAAACACAACATACGCCTCATTCCAATCCATTAGTCACTAACCGTAAATTAATCAAGAGAATAATTCCCCAAATATTAACCCCGAAGGCCGAAACCAACATCAGATCAATACCCAGAAAACCATTCTGCTTGGCCAACCGACAGTTAGTTTCTAAATTTCACATCCATAGGGAAAGGTTCCCATTAATTTTATCCAAGATAAATTCCTTGAATTTATGTTTGAATTTCAATTCGAACTAGTCGGGATTAGCGAACCTTACCGAAGTAATCATTTGTTTTAATTTCCCAATCCCAACCTATTCATCCCATGAAGTAAAACTGGTTATACTTCATATCTAACACCACAGTGTTATCGGTAAATTCAATTACCATTTCACGTTCAAATCTAATTAAAGATTTAACTATCGCCTGGAGCAAAACTGGTGATACTCCATTTTCGATCATTTCAATCTAATTAAAGATTCATTAAAACTCCGCTTAGTTTTAATCTTCGACTGGGTTAAAGAATCGGTGTCATTTAAAACACGGTTCACGATAAACCCAAAATCACATTCCATTAATTATCGGGTTAAAGAACAAGTGTTATTTAAAACACTGTTCACGATAAACCCAAAAATCAATATCAATTCAATTCCAATTAAATATTATTTAATTGGTACACTTCATTAAATCTAAATAAAAAGATTTAATCATTTCTCAACTGGGTTCAAGAACAGTGTTAGTAAAGACACCATTCACGACAAACCCAAATCACATTCGATATTCAATACAAGGCTCTGAATAGAAAATATATCGGCTTATATTCAATATCAAATTCTACGACTAACAAATGTCGTATTGGAAATAACGATATAAATATATATATCTTTCAAATTTCCATAACAACACCTGTATAATCACGAATTCCAACATCGAAATATTCCGAAGACAATTTCGATTCAAATCCACTCCAATGCAATCATTGGAAATTTTGGTTATTTTCAAAACCCTTTTCAAATTCAATTCATTTATTTAAAAATAAATAGAATTATAATTCTAGTTCAAAACTAGTTCATTTCGATAAAAATCTATTTTTATCTTTTCAAATAGGGAGTTTTTCATCCCAAATCTTCACAAATCATTTCTTATGATTTTACACAAATTATTGCTATTTTTAATAATTTTATCAAGGCCCGTACAGTCGATTTCCATCAACGGCCATCGAACTGCACTTACAGCGACCTTTTTCGAATTTGATTTGGACATAATTCCAAATCCAACCGTTAGATTTCAAATTTCTAATATTCGTTAGAAAGCTCTTTTCGATACGAACCCAACGGTTCCGGTTTTAGGAGAATCCGACGGTCGGATCTCCCGTAATGTCTGTTTGAAATAAATGGTCGAAATTCGCGAACTGCCGCGGCGCGGCGCGTTCTATTCAGGCCATTATATTATATATATAATATATATAATATATACTTCGTCGATTTCTATTTAAAACGAATTATATAAATAGTTTTAAAATCGTTTCAAAAGCTATTTCAACTTTCTTTTCAATTCAAATCAAAATTGAATTCTTCTTTTATAAATTCGTTTTAAAATTCATTTCTATTCAATTCAAATTTCAATTCAATTTGAATTCATTTCAATTCACTTTCGATTCAATTTGAATTCGTTTTCAATTCAATTCATTTCGAAATCGTTTTCAATTCATTTCATTTCAAAATCGTTTTCAATTCATTTCATTTCGAAATCGTTTTCAATTCAATTCATTTCGAAATCGTTTTCAATTCAATTCATTTCGAAATCGTTTTCAATTCAATTCATTTCGAAATCGTTTTCAATTCAATTCATTTCGAAATCGTTTTCAATTCAATTCATTTCGAAATCGTTTTCAATTCAATTCATTTCGAAATCGTTTTCAATTCAATTCATTTCGAAATCGTTTTCAATTCAATTCATTTCGAAATCGTTTTCAATTCAATTCATTTCGAAATCGTTTTTTAAATCGATATAAATATCGTTCACGTCAAAATGGCGTCAATCTAATCAACACGGCTTCATAAATTTCTATTTTCAAATATTCTATTTCAAATATTTCTTTTTCAAAATAGTTGTTATTATCAAAATATTTCGTTCAACACATGACCAATCTCAATGAATGAGTACTGTCAACACATGAACTTTTATTTTATAATATTCTTTATTTTTCAAATTGGAATGAGGCCCGATCAATTACCATATAAAGTTAATTATATGGATTTTCATACAACACATGTATATAATGACATTGAAAATAATCAACCATCAACCAAAGTGCACTACACTGTATAAGCATCAAATATAGATATTCAACGCTTATAACAGCCTGTCAATCAATCGATCGACATATTTAATCAATCAGGATGAGTGAACTTCAAATTTCATCCCAACACCCGTGTGGGGTTTCAACCAATCAAACACATATTTTATTCGTGCAGTTGGGCGATGTGTAAAATTTATCGACCCAATCAATGTCCTTCAAATAAGTGTACATAAACAAACCGTCTGGTTTGTAAATGAATATTTATTTATTCACATTCACGTTAAAATTATATTTTTGACGATAAAACATTTTATTTCAACCTATGAATTTCTATTCAATTCATTTATTCAATAAAATGATATTTTTATTTTTCTAACATATTTTAGAAAATTTCGGCGGCATAACGGCACGATACTAGAAACGGGACGAGGCCTAGCCTTATCCCCGGTCTAGTGAAGGCCCACGCCATTCACACATCAATCAAATCAATTTTATTATGCAAACCACAAAATTTGGAGTAAGTGTCTAACCTAGCCTTACTCCTTCGCCTTATAACGGCGCACGTCTAATCCTAACCAATTTATCGATTCGATTTTTCACACCACAAACCACATTCAAACCAATATCACAATCAATAACCAAACAGCCAAACAAACAAGTCCATGGTCTGTGGACGATTGTGTCGGGTGCTACTAAGCACCGTCTGCATCCTAGTATATATATATATAACTAGAAAATAAATTGAAAGGTGAGAAATTCTCACATATAGCTATCCTAGCTCCACGGCTCTTCATTGATATAAATCTTCTACGTTCTCGCCTTTTTGTTACCTTCGTTGCTGCTTTCACTACATACGTAAAAATCACATTTTTACTTCGCTATTCAATATATAAAAATCGAATTTTTATTTCAAAGTTCAATATATAAAAATCGAATTTTTATTTCAAAGTTCAATATATAAAAATCGAATTTTTATTTCAAAGTTCAATATATAAAAATCGAATTTTTAGTTCAAAGTTCAATATATAAAAATCGAATTTTTAGTTCAAAGTTCAATATATAAAAATCGAATTTTTAGTTCAAAGTTCAATATATAAAAATCGAATTTTTATTTCAAAGTTCAATATATAAAAATCGAATTTTTATTTCAAAGTTCAATATATAAAAATCGAATTTTTATTTCAAAGTTCAATATATAAAAATCGAATTTTTATTTCAAAGTTCAATATATAAAAATCGAATTTTTATTTCAAAGTTCAATATATAAAAATCGAATTTTTATTTCAAAGTTCAATATATAAAAATCGAATTTTTATTTCAAAGTTCAATATATAAAAATCACACTTTTACCTCACTACTCATCTCAAAATATCGTCTTCTATATTTTATTTGCATTCATGTAAATGAAAAAAAAAAAATCAAATCTTTATACATAATAAAAATCAAATCTTTGCATATATAAAAATCCAATCTTTTTATAAGTAAAAATCATATTTTTAGATTATAGAAAATCATATTTTCAGATTATAAAAAATCATATTTTCAGATTATAAAAAATCATATTTTCAGATTATAAAAAATCATATTTTCAGATTATAAAAAATCATATTTTCAGATTATCTAAAAAATCATATTTTCAGATTATAAAAAATCATATTTTCAGATCATAAAAAAAATCAAGAAAATCAGTTTTCTATAAAAAGAAAAATCACCTCCACCGTTTCCATCTTCTGACCAAGGGTTTCACGTCGTTCGCCATCCCAGTCGCCGGAGGTGTCGTGGGTTCTTCGATTGGCGATTGCGAGAAAGGGGGCTTCGGACGAGGGGGGGGGGTCTCGGGAGTCGCGCCGCTAGGGGGGTTTTGCAGGCGTCGGAGGTGTCTGTGGCGAGGTTTCTTCGGGTTTGGGTCTTCGTCGAGGGGGTAGAAGAGGAGCGAGAAGATCGAGAGGAGGGAGATGGGGTGGCGCGATGGCCGGAGGAGGGGGGGGAAGAGGAATCGCCATCGACGGCGGTGGCGGCTTGGAAAGGGTTTTTTTTTATTTATTTTGAAAACTAATTTGAAAATATCGGGGGGGGGCCTGGTTAAGGAGAAGGGATTTTTTTTTTTTATTTATTTAATTATTTATTTATTTGCAAAAAGTTGATCTTCACATACGACCTCAAAACGAGGCCCACCGCCTGTCGTCCATAGCGTTTCACCCCCATTCTGAACACAATGGGATATGTACCGCAAACTGAATCGACCGTTTCGATCAGTTTCCGTTGCATTTACATTTAAATCATTATATTGAATTTTTAACGTGCATTTCAAATTACCGGGGTCGCATACTAACTAGAAAAATTCCAGAAAAATATTTTCTAGCTTCGTATTGACGATACGGTCCTAACAAAACTAGTTTCGTCGAATTCTGAGACCGTTAGAAAAATGGCCAATTTCCAGTCGATTAAAATCAACTGAAATGGTCAAAACACGTTTTCCTTTGCCATGCTCACATATTGATTCGAAAAATTATGAAATTTGAAACCTAGCAATAATTTGACATCACGGACCCAACAAAACTGGTTTCGTCGAAATCCGAGGTCATTTGCAAAATGTCCATTTTTAAGGGCCTGAATTCCATAGCGACTATTCAGAATTTTCAACTGGACATATCTTTTGATTCCCGCTATGAAATCTCGATTATTCGGATTCGTTGGAAAGATATTGTCAATTAGATCCCATTATTTTTGGTTTCACTAAAATCCGGATTGTTTTGCACCCGGTACATTCAATTGAAGTTTGAAATCGAATTATCGAACTACCGCGCCATTTTCAATTCTATTTATAATTATATATAAATATTATATTCTAACGACGACGTATATAATATATACGTCGAACTTTATATTGAAAATAAATTTCACGTCGATATTATTTAAAATAATTCATTTTAAATAATCAAAATTCGCTAAAATAGCCAAAATAAAAATTTTAAACTGGCCCAGATTTTACGGGTTGTTACAATCTCCCCCACTTAAAACTTTTCGTCCCCGAAAAGGAACAAAGTCGAAAGTGGTTTGATTATTCAGCTCTACGATCGATCAGGCTTCCATTCTCCAACTCTTTAGTTTCTGAGAATTTTCAAAATTTCAAAAATTTGGCTAACTCCCTAAATTTTTGAAAAATTTCGCCATAACCTCCCCTGCAATGGGAGCATCGGGGAATTTCAAATAGCTTCCCCGGTCCTTCAGATCTCAAAAAGAAAAAGAAAAAGCCAAGCGGCTAGCCAATAGGCTCACAAAATCATCATCACCCAAACAAAACAGGAAATTATGTAATAAACATGTACCTATTTGTCGGGCAAACAAATTTTATTCTCTGGCTCTAGCCTCCTTGCTATGACCTGTTCAATGATATATATGCATATGCAAGCAAATGCATCCAATTTTCAATATAACTCAATATTTGATGCTATTAGGCATAATGGTTCAAAATTATCAAACAATTAAACAAACAACACAAACATCAATCAATTAGTGGATTAGAGTTTCAAATTCATAATTTTGATACCTATACTAAAATCGTGTTTTTGATGCCAATTCACAACAATGTGTTCCTAACTATATAAGTTTTGGTTCTCACACCAGTCTAATGGAAATATATAGAAATCACACCTTCGTCACTCGAAAATAAATGCTGATGATGTTTCGAACCACCATCAGAACATTGTCGGGCTACTAGAGTGCGGTTCTATATCTACCCGGTATATTAAAACTTCGAATATACGCGGATCAGACGTATACGCAAAATCTATATATACTGGATTGTCCACATCTATATAAATAAATAATCAAATACGAATAACTGATTTTAAATTTTCAAAACAAATTTGACTTTCATTTTCAAAAATATACTCTTCACACTCGTTCTAGGATACTACTGATCCTATCTCTAACGAGTCTTTCTAATTGGATATTGCTAATCCAATATCTGATGAATTCTTTCGTATGTTTCTAATGTGTCTTGTTCTCTGAGCTTTGTAAACCAAAGCTCTGATACCAACTGTGAAGGCAAAGAATTTCGCTCGGTCCGAACCAGTCGCTAAACCGATCCAGGCCGTTCGAAACGCCCTATCATTTGAGAACACGACAAATCAGAACGCATATAGAAGAACCTTTCATTGTATATTACAACAATGCATCAGATTACAAGAATATACAGAGTATAACAAATAAATATTACACAGAAATATCAGAGATTTAAATTACATTTAAATACATCGCAGCGGAAAAATAATACAATACACAACTAGAATGAGATATACGGATACAAAGCTTTCCGGATATCGTTCCAGCTGTAAACCAGGATCCTGTGAATATAAATCTGCAAAACCAAAACTACTAGCTGCCCGTGTCAAAATAAGGGCACCCAGAGTTTAGGTTAAAACAATAAACTCCAGGTCAGTCATGTAACTGGTGTGAGAACTAAAACAGTTATTAATCTTTATTTTAAATCATTAGGTAAATCAAGGGACCACGCCGTATAACACGGAACGGGTTTCCTCCCAAGAATACCAGTGCATAAAACAAACAGCGCAATGCTAAATAAAGAAAAATGAAGCTGTTATAAGACCCAGGTCCCATCACACAATGCAACGCAGCCGAGGATAGGGTTTTCCCTTATAACAGCCAAAGAATGCTTGATACGTTTAAAACAAATCATTTGATACTATAATAAGTGCATAGTGTATAAAACAACTTCAAATCATAAGTATCAATCATAGGCGGCATGAATGCCCCATACCACTATGTCGCCATATATAGGTTATACAATTAAAATCGCAAAGTCACGTATTTGGAAATTGGATTTCCGTCTATGAACCGAGGCAAAAGATAGTCCTCAACCGATTCGAGACGCTCTAGCCCGTGTCTCAGGCACAGCCGCAACCGTACCTTGGATCGTCAGGGCCGGTCCACACGAAGTGGATTATAATGCCTGAACAATACGTTTCTCCGCCCTTTGGGGCGTAAATGAGCCAACTACATGACTCCATCGGTTCGAGAACGACCGATCAATCCGAGGCGCCTCGCAACAGCAACAACCACATAAGTCAAACTCGTCAGGGCGTGTAAAACCACTGACGCCACTTCTAGCTAGAAAGAAAACGCATGTCCCCCCTGACGTCCGTCTCCCGTTTTTGGTTCATACCGGGTGTGAAACACGCGAGGAAAACGTTACACAAAGCTACGCCACAAAGGTCGTGCTTTGATCATCACCACAAGACTTTGCTTTTCAACAGAAGCCTTGATCATTTGCATCTTAGCATGCCACACAGGCAAACCATCCTATGCAACCGATATCAGTCACACAGAATGAAATCCGATGTCAGACACACAGTCCATTTACAAGTCCGTCCTGGGTCTGAACGAAACCGGAGGCACCTAGTACCCCGCATATCCATCGATCTCCAAGTACGTCTGGACGATCACTAACTGTTTCCATCTTCTTGGGTGTACAGCCCAATCAAGATCATCAGTTATCACCCAAACGACGTGAAGACCTCCGGTCTTCGACCATCGTCTTCATCTTCGACTTATCGTCGTATCAGTTATTCAGAATGGGATAAACCCGGTCTTTCCGAATAACTCGCGTATATATTAAATAAGTGTTACACAAACACAACATACGCCTCATTCCAATCCATTAGTCACTAACCGTAAATTAATCAAGAGAATAATTCCCCAAATATTAACCCCGAAGGCCGAAACCAACATCAGATCAATACCCAGAAAACCATTCTGCTTGGCCAACCGACAGTTAGTTTCTAAATTTCACATCCATAGGGAAAGGTTCCCATTAATTTTATCCAAGATAAATTCCTTGAATTTATGTTTGAATTTCAATTCGAACTAGTCGGGATTAGCGAACCTTACCGAAGTAATCATTTGTTTTAATTTCCCAATCCCAACCTATTCATCCCATGAAGTAAAACTGGTTATACTTCATATCTAACACCACAGTGTTATCGGTAAATTCAATTACCATTTCACGTTCAAATCTAATTAAAGATTTAACTATCGCCTGGAGCAAAACTGGTGATACTCCATTTTCGATCATTTCAATCTAATTAAAGATTCATTAAAACTCCGCTTAGTTTTAATCTTCGACTGGGTTAAAGAATCGGTGTCATTTAAAACACGGTTCACGATAAACCCAAAATCACATTCCATTAATTATCGGGTTAAAGAACAAGTGTTATTTAAAACACTGTTCACGATAAACCCAAAAATCAATATCAATTCAATTCCAATTAAATATTATTTAATTGGTACACTTCATTAAATCTAAATAAAAAGATTTAATCATTTCTCAACTGGGTTCAAGAACAGTGTTAGTAAAGACACCATTCACGACAAACCCAAATCACATTCGATATTCAATACAAGGCTCTGAATAGAAAATATATCGGCTTATATTCAATATCAAATTCTACGACTAACAAATGTCGTATTGGAAATAACGATATAAATATATATATCTTTCAAATTTCCATAACAACACCTGTATAATCACGAATTCCAACATCGAAATATTCCGAAGACAATTTCGATTCAAATCCACTCCAATGCAATCATTGGAAATTTTGGTTATTTTCAAAACCCTTTTCAAACTCAATTTATTTATTTAAAAATAAATAGAATTATAATTCTAGTTCAAAACTAGTTCATTTCGATAAAAATCTATTTTTATCTTTTCAAATAGGGAGTTTTTCATCCCAAATCTTCACAAATCATTTCTTATGATTTTACACAAATTATTGCTATTTTTAATAATTTTATCAAGGCTCGTACAGTCGATTTCCATCAACGGCCATCGAACTGCACTTACAGCGACCTTTTTCGAATTTGATTTGGACATAATTCCAAATCCAACCGTTAGATTTCAAATTTCTAATATTCGTTAGAAAGCTCTTTTCGATACGAACCCAACGGTTCCGGTTTTAGGAGAATCCGACGGTCGGATCTCCCGTAATGTCTGTTTGAAATAAATGGTCGAAATTCGCGAACTGCCGCGGCGCGGCGCGTTCTATTCAGGCCATTATATTATATATATAATATATATAATATATACTTCGTCGATTTCTATATAAAACGAATTATATAAATAGTTTTAAAATCGTTTCAAAAGCTATTTCAACTTTCTTTTCAATTCAAATCAAAATTGAATTCTTCTTTTATAAATTCGTTTTAAAATTCATTTCTATTCAATTCAAATTTCAATTCAATTTGAATTCATTTCAATTCACTTTCGATTCAATTTGAATTCGTTTTCAATTCAATTCATTTCGAAATCGTTTTCAATTCATTTCATTTCAAAATCGTTTTCAATTCATTTCATTTCGAAATCGTTTTCAATTCAATTCATTTCGAAATCGTTTTCAATTCAATTCATTTCGAAATCGTTTTCAATTCAATTCATTTCGAAATCGTTTTCAATTCAATTCATTTCGAAATCGTTTTCAATTCAATTCATTTCGAAATCGTTTTCAATTCAATTCATTTCGAAATCGTTTTTTAAATCGATATAAATATCGTTCACGTCAAAATGGCGTCAATCTAATCAACACGGCTTCATAAATTTCTATTTTCAAATATTCTATTTCAAATATTTCTTTTTCAAAATAGTTGTTATTATCAAAATATTTCGTTCAACACATGACCAATCTCAATGAATGAGTACTGTCAACACATGAACTTTTATTTTATAATATTCTTTAATTTTCAAATTGGAATGAGGCCCAATCAATTACCATATAAAGTTAATTATATGGATTTTCATACAACACATGTATATAATGACATTGAAAATAATCAACCATCAACCAAAGTGCACTACACTGTATAAGCATCAAATATAGATATTCAACGCTTATAACAGCCTGTCAATCAATCGATCGACATATTTAATCAATCAGGATGAGTGAACTTCAAATTTCATCCCAACACCCGTGTGGGGTTTCAACCAATCAAACACATATTTTATTCGTGCAGTTGGGCGATGTGTAAAATTTATCGACCCAATCAATGTCCTTCAAATAAGTGTACATAAACAAACCATCTGGTTTGTAAATGAATATTTATTTATTCACATTCACGTTAAAATTATATTTTTGACGATAAAACATTTTATTTCAACCTATGAATTTCTATTCAATTCATTTATTCAATAAAATGATATTTTTATTTTTCTAACATATTTTAGAAAATTTCGGCGGCATAACGGCACGATACTAGAAACGGGACGAGGCCTAGCCTTATCCCCGGTCTAGTGAAGGCCCACGCCATTCACACATCAATCAAATCAATTTTATTATGCAAACCACAAAATTTGGAGTAAGTGTCTAACCTAGCCTTACTCCTTCGCCTTATAACGGCGCACGTCTAATCCTAACCAATTTATCGATTCGATTTTTCACACCACAAACCACATTCAAACCAATATCACAATCAATAACCAAACAGCCAAACAAACAAGTCCATGGTCTGTGGACGATTGTGTCGGGTGCTACTAAGCACCGTCTGCATCCTAGTATATATATATATAACTAGAAAATAAATTGAAAGGTGAGAAATTCTCACATATAGCTATCCTAGCTCCACGGCTCTTCATTGATATAAATCTTCTACGTTCTCGCCTTTTTGTTACCTTCGTTGCTGCTTTCACTACATACGTAAAAATCACATTTTTACTTCGCTATTCAATATATAAAAATCGAATTTTTATTTCAAAGTTCAATATATAAAAATCGAATTTTTATTTCAAAGTTCAATATATAAAAATCGAATTTTTATTTCAAAGTTCAATATATAAAAATCGAATTTTTAGTTCAAAGTTCAATATATAAAAATCGAATTTTTAGTTCAAAGTTCAATATATAAAAATCGAATTTTTAGTTCAAAGTTCAATATATAAAAATCGAATTTTTATTTCAAAGTTCAATATATAAAAATCGAATTTTTATTTCAAAGTTCAATATATAAAAATCGAATTTTTATTTCAAAGTTCAATATATAAAAATCGAATTTTTATTTCAAAGTTCAATATATAAAAATCGAATTTTTATTTCAAAGTTCAATATATAAAAATCACACTTTTACCTCACTACTCATCTCAAAATATCGTCTTCTATATTTTATTTGCATTCATGTAAATGAAAAAAAAAAAAAAAATCAAATCTTTATACATAATAAAAATCAAATCTTTGCATATATAAAAATCCAATCTTTTTATAAGTAAAAATCATATTTTTAGATTATAGAAAATCATATTTTCAGATTATAAAAAATCATATTTTCAGATTATAAAAAATCATATTTTCAGATTATAAAAAATCATATTTTCAGATTATAAAAAATCATATTTTCAGATTATAAAAAATCATATTTTCAGATTATCTAAAAAATCATATTTTCAGATTATAAAAAATCATATTTTCAGATCATAAAAAAAATCAAGAAAATCAGTTTTCTATAAAAAGAAAAATCACCTCCACCGTTTCCATCTTCTGACCAAGGGTTTCACGTCGTTCGCCATCCCAGTCGCCGGAGGTGTCGTGGGTTCTTCGATTGGCGATTGCGAGAAAGGGGGGCTTCGGACGAGGGGGGGGGTCTCGGGAGTCGCGCCGCTAGGGGGGGTTTTGCAGGCGTCGGAGGTGTCTGTGGCGAGGTTTCTTCGGGTTTGGGTCTTCGTCGAGGGGGTAGAAGAGGAGCGAGAAGATCGAGAGGAGGGAGATGGGGTGGCGCGATGGCCGGAGGAGGGGGGGGGGAAGAGGAATCGCCATCGACGGCGGTGGCGGCTTGGAAAGGGTTTTTTTTTATTTATTTTGAAAACTAATTTGAAAATATCGGGGGGGGGCCTGGTTAAGGAGAAGGGATTTTTTTTTTATTTAATTATTTATTTATTTGCAAAAAGTTGATCTTCACATACGACCTCAAAACGAGGCCCACCGCCTGTCGTCCATAGCGTTTCACCCCCATTCTGAACACAATGGGATATGTACCGCAAACTGAATCGACCGTTTCGATCAGTTTCCGTTGCATTTACATTTAAATCATTATTTTGAATTTTTAACGTGCATTTCAAATTACCGGGGTCGCATACTAACTAGAAAAATTCCAGAAAAATATTTTCTAGCTTCGTATTGACGATACGGTCCTAACAAAACTAGTTTCGTCGAATTCTGAGACCGTTAGAAAAATGGCCAATTTCCAGTCGATTAAAATCAACTGAAATGGTCAAAACACGTTTTCCTTTGCCATGCTCACATATTGATTCGAAAAATTATGAAATTTGAAACCTAGCAATAATTTGACATCACGGACCCAACAAAACTGGTTTCGTCGAAATCCGAGGTCATTTGCAAAATGTCCATTTTTAAGGGCCTGAATTCCATAGCGACTATTCAGAATTTTCAACTGGACATATCTTTTGATTCCCGCTATGAAATCTCGATTATTCGGATTCGTTGGAAAGATATTGTCAATTAGATCCCATTATTTTTGGTTTCACTAAAATCCGGATTGTTTTGCACCCGGTACATTCAATTGAAGTTTGAAATCGAATTATCGAACTACCGCGCCATTTTCAATTCTATTTATAATTATATATAAATATTATATTCTAACGACGACGTATATAATATATACGTCGAACTTTATATTGAAAATAAATTTCACGTCGATATTATTTAAAATAATTCATTTTAAATAATCAAAATTCGCTAAAATAGCCAAAATAAAAAATTTAAACTGGCCCAGATTTTACGGGTGGTTACAGCCGTGCTTCGATCATCAACCACAAGACTTTGCTTTTCAATAGAAGCCTTTATCATTTGCATCTTAGCATGCCACACAGGCAATTCACTCCATGCGATTGATATCCATCAATATATAACCCCTGAGCGCGTACGTCTCAGAGAAGGGCGTTAAGCAAGAGAATAAATTCTCCGCCGCCAAACAGATGTATATTTAATAGAGATCAATCACACGGACTAAAATCCAATGTCAGACACACAGTCCATTTACCAGTCCGTTCTGGGTCTGAACAAAACCGGAGGCACCTAGTACCCCGCATATCCATCGATCTCCAAGTACGTCTGGACGATCTCTAACTGTTTCCATCTTCTTGGGTGTACAGCCCAATAAAGATCATCAGTAATTACCCAAACGACGTGAAGACCTCCGGTCTTCTACCATCGTCTTCATCTTCGACTTATCGTCGTATCAGTTATTCAGAATGGGATAAACCCGGTCTTTCCGAATAACTCGCGTATATTTTAAATAAGTGTTACACAAACACAACATACGCCTCATTCCAATTCATCAGTCACTAACCGTAAATTAATCAAGAGAATAATTCCCCAAATATTAACCCCGAAGGCCGAAACCAACATCAGATCAATATCCAGAAAACCATTCTGCTTAGCTAACCGACAGTTAGTTTCTAACTTTCACATTCATAGGGAAAGGTTCCCATTAATTTTACCCAAGATAAATTCCTTGAATTTATTTTTTATTCTATTTTTGAATCTCCATTCAAACTAGTCGGGATTAGCGAACCTTACCGAAGTAATCATTTGTTTTAATTTCCCAATCCCAACCTATTCATCCCATGAAGTAAAACTGGTAATACTTCATATCTAACACCACAGTGTTATCGGTAAATTCAATTACCATTTCACGTTCAAATCTAATTAAAGATTTAACTATCGCCTGGAGCAAAACTGGTGATACTCCATTTCGATTATTTCAATCTAATTAAAGATTCATTAAAACTCCACTTAGTTTTAATCTGTGACTGGGTTAAAGAATCAGTGTCATTTAAAACACGGTTCACGATAAACCCAAAATCACATCACATTTCAATCAGTCTCTAATTGTAAATTAGCAAGTGAGCAATTCCCTAAGTATTAATCCCGAAGGCCGAAACCAACATCAGATCAATACCTCGGAAACTATTCAACTTAACTAATCTCCAGTTAGTTTCTGATTTTCTTAACTCCTTTAGGTCTAAGAACTGTATTATTGAAGATACCGTTCACGACAACCCAAAATCACATTTCATTAATGATCGGGTTAAAGAACGAGTGTTGTTTAAAACACTGTCCACGATAAACCCAAAAATCAATATCGATTCAATTCCAATTAAATGTTATTTAATTGGTACACTTCATTAAATCTAAATAAAAAGATTTAATCTTTTCTCAACTGGGTCCAAGAACAGTGTTAGTGAAGACACCATTCACGACAAACCCAAATCACATTTGATATTCAATATAAGGCTCTGAATAGAAAATATATCGGCTTATATTCAATATCAAATTCTACGATTAACAAATGTCGTATTGGAAATAACGATATAAGTATATATCTTTCAAATTTCCATATCAACATCCGTATAATCACGAATTCCAACATCGAAATATTCCAAAGACAATTTCGATTCAATTCCACTCCAATGCAATCATTGGATATTCTGGTTATTTTTAAAACCATTTCAAATTCAATTTATTTATTTAAAAATAAATAGAATTATAATTCTAGTTCAAAACTAGTTCATTTCGATAAAAATCTATTTTTATCTTTTCAAATATGGAGTTTTTCATCCCAGTCCTTTCTAAACCATTTCTTATGATTTTACACAAATTATTACTATTTTTAATAATTTTATCAAGGCACGTACAGTCGATTTCCATCAATGGCCATCGAACTGCACTTACAGCGACCTTTTTCAAATTTGATTTGGACGTAACTCCAAATCCAACCGTTAGATTTCAAATTTCTAATATTCGTTAGAAAGCTCTTTTCGATACGAACCCAACGGTTCCAGTTTTAGGACAATCCGACGGTCGGATCTCCCGTAATGTCCGTTTGAAATAAATGGTCGAAATTCACGAACTGCCGCGGCGCGGCGCGTTCTATTCAGGCCATTATATTATATATATAATATATATAATATATATTTCGTCGATTTCTATTTAAAACGAATTTTATAAATAGTTTTAAATTCGTTTCAAAAGCAATTTCAACTTCCATTTCAATTCAAATCAAAATTGAATTCTTCTTTATAAATTCGTTTTAAAATTCATTTCTATTCAATTCAAATTTCAATTCAATTTGAATTCATTTCAATTCGCTTTCAATTCAAT
The DNA here is from genome assembly GCA_030737875.1 of Allium sativum. Taxonomy (NCBI): domain Eukaryota; kingdom Viridiplantae; phylum Streptophyta; class Magnoliopsida; order Asparagales; family Amaryllidaceae; genus Allium; species Allium sativum. Next base: position 25,765,774 of record CM060927.1, on the reverse strand, counting down.
TTGAATTCGTTTTCAATTCCTTTCGAAATCGTTTTCAATTCAATCCATTTCGAAATCGTTTTCAATTCAATCCATTTCGAAATCGTTATATATTCAATTCATTTCGAAATCGTTATATATTCAATTCATTTCGAAATCGTTATATATTCAATTCATTTCGAAATCGTTATATATTCAATTCATTTCGAAATCGTTATATATTCAATTCATTTCGAAATCGTTATATATTCAATTCATTTCGAAATCGTTATATATTCAATTCATTTCGAAATCGTTATATATTCAATTCATTTCGAAATCGTTATATATTCAATTCATTTCGAAATCGTTATATATTCAATTCATTTCGAAATCGTTATATATTCAATTCATTTCGAAATCGTCATATATTCAATTCATTTCGAAATCGTTATATATTCAATTCATTTCGAAATCATTATATATTCAATTCATTTCGAAATCTAATAAAATCGATATAAATATCGTTCACAGTCGAAATGGCGTCAATCTAATCAACACGGCTTCATATATTCCTTTATTTTCAAATATTCTATTTCAAATATTTCTTTTTCAAAATAGTTGTTATTATCAAAATATTTCGTTCAACACATGACCAATCTCAATGGATGAGTACTGTCAACACATGAACCTTTATTTTATATTGATAAAGATGTAAATTTTATTACTATAAAATATTTCGTTCAACACATGACCAATCTCAATGGATGAGTACTGTCAACACATGAACCTTTATTTTATATTGATATTCTTTATTTTTTCAAATTGGAATGAGGCCCAATCAATTACCATATAAAGTTAATTATATGGATTTTCATACAACACATGTATATAATAGCATGGAAAAATAATCAACCATCAACCAAAGTGCACTACACTGTATAAGCATCAAATGTAGATATCTAACGCTTAAAACAGCCTGTCAATCAACCGATCGACATATTTAATCAATCAGGATGAGTGAACTTCAAATTTCATTCCAACACCCGTGTGGGGTTTCAGACAATCAAACACAGATTTTATTTGTGCAGTTGGGCGATGTGTAAAATTTATCGACCCAATCAATGTCCTTCAAATAGGTGTACACATAAACAAACCGTCCGGTCTGTAAATGAATATTTATTTATTTACATTCACGTTAAAAATTATATTTTTAATGACAAAACATTTATTTCGACATATGAATTTCTATTCAATTCATTTATTCTATAAAATGATATTTTTATTTTTCTAACTTATTTTAGAAAATTTCGGCGGCATAACGGCACGATACTAGAAACGGGACGAGGCCTAGCCTTATCCCCGGTCTAGTGAAGGCCCACGCCATTCACACATCAATCAAAATCACCAAACAACCAAATTCAAATCAAAATCATATAACTTAGCTATGCAACCAAACAAACAAGTCCATGGTCTGTGGACGATTGTGTCGGGTGCTACTAAGCACCGTCTGCATCCTAGTATATATATATAACTAGAAAAAGAAATTGAAAGGTGAGAAATTCTCACATATAGCTATCCTAGCTCCACGGCACTTCATTGATAGAAATCTTCATTGCTATCGCATCTTCGTCATCTTCGTTGTCCGCTTTCACTACCTATGTAAAAATCGAATTTTTACTTCGCTATTCCATATGTAAAAATCATATTTTTATTTCAAAGTTCAATATATAAAAATCATATTTTTATTTCGAAGTTCAATATATAAAAATTCTATTTTTATTTCGAAGTTCATTATATAAAAATTCTATTTTTATTTCGAAGTTCATTATATAAAAATTCTATTTTTATTTCGAAGTTCATTATATAAAAATTCTATTTTTATTTCGAAGTTCAATATATAAAAATTCTATTTTTATTTCGAAGTTCATTATATAAAAATTCTATTTTTATTTCGAAGCTATATAGATAAAATTTATATTTTTATTATGCTATTTTTCACATAAAGGTTTCGCCTTTTTAAAAATAAATTTTTCGCCTTTTCAAATATGAAGTTTTCATTTTATTTCACTACATATATAAAGGTGATAATTTTTCCTATCTTACCTATATAAAAATTATATTTTTATACTTCCTATGATGTAAAAATTATATTTTTACTTTAAAAATATAAAAATCATATTTTACATCTCTTACTAAATAAAAATTTCGTCTTTTCTATTTTAAAGATCACATCTTTTCTTTTATAAAGTTTAAATCTTTTCAAAAAAATCAGTTTTTAAACTTAAAATCGAAATTAGTTTTAAACTTTAAAATAAAAACAGTATTTAATCCCTTTTTCAGTTTTTTTTTATATATATAAAACAGAAATAAAATAATAAATAAAAAGAAAGAAAAAAAACTTACAGAGAGGGGGGTTTCAGCTGTTCGTTGAAGGCTGGAAGGGTGGCGGAGGGCTTTGGGGGTTGCGACGGGGTCAGCAGGAGGTGGGGGAGGAGCGGAAATCCAGGGGAGGGGGCGTGCGACGCGAATTGGGTAAAACTGAAGGGGGGAGGGGGTTTCGACACCGCAGGCGAGGGGGGGTTTCGAGGTGGCGCGCCGCCACCTGGGGCACGGCGGTGAGCGGCGCTGCCCTGGGGGGGGGGGCGATGCTCGTCTCCCTTCTTCTTTTTTTTTTTTTTTGATTCTGAATTGAAAAGATATCGGGGGGGCCTGGTTAAGGTAGGAGAGAGATTTCTTTTTTTTTATTATTATTTTAATTTCAAAATGTTGACTTTTACATACGACCTCTAAACGAGGCCCACCGCCTGTCGTCCATAGCGTTTTACCCTCATTCCGAATACAATGGGATATGTATCGTAAGCTGATTCGATTGTTTTGATCAGTTTCCGTTGAATTCACATTTAAATCACTATATTGAATTTTAAACGTACATTTCAATTTACCGAGGTCACATACTAACTCGAAAAATTCTAGAAAAATATTTTCTAGCTTCGTTTTGACGATACGGTCCTAACAAAACTAGTTTCGTCGAATTCTGAGATCGTTAGAAAAATGGCCAATTTCCAGTCGATTAAAATCAACTGAAACTGGTCAAACGCGTTTTCCTTTGCCACGCTCACATATTGATTCGAAAAATTATGAAATTTGAAACCTAGCAATAACTTGACAACACGGACCCAACAAACTGGTTTCGTCGAAATCCGAGGTCGTTTGCAAAATGTCCATTTTTAAGGGCCTAAATTCCATAGCGACTATTCAGAATTTTCAACTGGACATATCTTTTGATTCCCGTTAAGAAATCTCAATTTTTCGGATTCGTTGGAAAGATATCATCAATTAGATCCTAATGATTTTGGTTTCACTAAAATCCGGATTATTTTGCACCCGGTACATTCAATTGAAGTTTGAAATCGAATTATCGAACTACCGCGCCATTTTCAATTCTATTTATAATTATATATAATTATTTATATACTAACGACGACGTATATAATATATACGTTCGAATTCTATTCAAAATAAATTTCTCGTCGATTATATTTAAAATAATCTATTTTAAATATTCAAAATTCGCTATAATCGCCAAAATAAAAATTTCAAACTGGCTCGCATTTTACGGGTTGTTACAAACTTACACTACGTTAGTGGAGAAACTCAAGATTCTTTGGACTCTAAAAGGGCAGATAAAAGTCAGATCTGATGGAATGTTATTTATTTCAATTTCTCATGTGTTGAGGACAAAGAGAAAATTCTGCAAGGAAACCCCATAGTTATGCGAAATAAATTGTTTATACTTAAGAGGATGATCCCTCCATTAGCAACATTCAAGGGAGAATAAATGCAGTGCCTATTTAGGTCCACTTTACGAACATTCCTATCCTTGCCTGGACTCATGAAGGTATTAACTAGTTAGTATGTAAATTGGGAAGGATGATCTGTATGGATGAAAGCACGGAAAAGTTAGAGAGGTTAATGTACTCCAAGTGAATGATAGAAGTCAAAGTTGATAATGAGCTCATTGACGAATTCGAAGTTGAAACACCAGAAGGTGGTTCCCAAATGGTCAGGGTCAAAAACCCTTGGAGACCAGACATTTGCACACAATGTAAAGCTTTTAGCCACAAAACCATTTACTGCCCTTTAACAATAAGGATAGAGAAAGGAAATCAAAATAAGGAGGTACCTAAGGAGAATGCTAATGTGCATAACTTTCAAAGAAATAAAGGGGATGAGCTTTTGAATAATAGAAGATGGCTAAGAGTTGGACCTAGGGGAAAACATATGAAAGGCATTATAGGGTAAAGGTTAATAAGGATGCCAACACCATGGAAGAGGATAGAAGTGAGCAAACAAATGACAAAGAAGAAGAGCAAGAAGAAGGTGAAATCAGGGAGGACAATAATGGGAAAGAAGCTCAGGTAGATGAGAATGCTAGTTTAAGCAAGGAAAAAGAAAAGCACACTTCCATATATCAAAATGAACTGCTAATAAGAACAGGTAGAAGGAATAATGCTGAGGGTCATGCAATAGGACAGAGGAAGACTTCTGAAAACATGACATTTGCTTCTTTTAAGAATGATGACAGATACATTGTGGCTCCCTTCACTATTAATAGTCACATTCAGGAGCACAACCAATTTGAATGCTTGATCTTGGATGAGGATGAAATTCAGAATGACAACGAAGATGACGGTTCAGACAGTGAAGAGGATAATAACCTGGAGGCTGATACAGAATATGGAGATGGAGAGGATATGAAAAACTATGAAGAGAAAGATTAATACGACAATAGCATTTGAAATAATGAAAATGCAGAGTTTGTAGAAAAGCAAGTAGAAGGAAAAGAGGCGGGACAAGATAAAATTAATGTAACAACACAAGATAGTGAGGAAAAAGAGGAAATGGACATAAATGAAGTTTCAAATGAAAAGAAGATGAAGCAAGGGATGAAAAAATAAATAAATAAAAGAATCATGAGGAAGGGAATGATAATAATGAAAGTGTCAACTTGCAAGTTAATGTTGATGATAGAAGGAAAGCAATAGTGCTCACTATTTCTTATAGACGGAAATAACACCATGCATGAAAAAGTGGTTCTAAGTTTGGAAGACAGAATAAGTAAGTATGATGTAATAAATATGAATAATGGGAAAAAACAAGGGGAGGAGAACATCAGCATTACAAACAGCAGCTCTAAGGGGAGAGACATGAAAAAAAACAATGTTCAAAGTTTTAGCCAAGTGCAACTTCCCTTATTAGCTAAAGCAATTGAAGTAGATCAAACTAATGAAATAGTGAATGACAGCTTTGACATTAAAACCACTCATATAAATGCCTCTCCGTACAAGAATATACGCACACTAGTTGCCTACAAACCTCCACCTCCCATTCCAAGCAGCTTGCATGATACTCCCAGTAATCTGGGTGAACAGCAACAAAGCATAGACAGCGATATCACAAAGAAAAATGCTACAAGGAAAAATAAAAATAAAGGAAAGCTACCCGATTCTCCACTAGTGGCAACTATTCCTGGATATGCAAACACAAAAGCTTCTATAACTAGAAGCATGGAAAATGACCTTACCTCCTCCATGGTTGATCAATAATACAAAAAATTGATGCTTGGAATGTGAGAGGAGCACACAACGACATGAAACTAGATCGATGTAAGTTACTCATAACCGAACACAATCTTAGTATTCTTGCAATATTAGAAACTAAACTAAATGAGGAATTAAGTACTCGAGTTGCCTTTTACATGAATCATTCTTGGAATATGATAAGTGACATTGACATAGCGCCATATGGTAGAATTTTAATCATTTATGATCCTCTTATTCATCAACTTTCAAAAATTGATTCTAGTAGGCAAGTTATACATTGTCATAACTGGCACATTTCCTCTGCCACTTGATATTATTTATCCTTTATTTATGCTGATAATTCTATTGCCACTAGAGACACATTGTTTCAAAGTCTTCCTCACTAGAGACAGAAGACACACCCTTGGATTATATGTGGTGATTTTAACTGCTGTGTTGATATTAATGATAGATGTGGTGGTAACCCACTTTCTATCAATGACATAAGACCCCTGAAATTTTTGAATGCTAATGCTAACCTTTTTTAGATTAAGACTTCAGGTTCCTATTTTACTTGGAATAATAAGAAAAGGGAAGGCACTAGAACTTTCTCGAAAATTGATTTTGGTTTTTGTAACTCCCCTGCTCTTAAGGTTTGGCGTGTTCTTCATAATCACAAAGTAGTTCCCATGCTTTCAGACTACTCTCCTCAAATTATCACCATAGGTAATGAATTCAAGAGAGGTAAACCATCATTTAGATTTTTCAATAGTTGGGCTGATGAAGTTGACTTCTTATCTGTTTCGAAGAACAACTGGAAACTTCCAGTGAGAGGAAATATTATGTTCATGTTACAAAAAAATCAAATCAACCAAGATGTTTTGAAAAATTGGGCTAATAATGGAAAAGGGAACAGGCTTTCTCAGACATTGCAAAGAAACTCTAACCAATATGCAGGAAAGAATGCTTGTTGAAACTGACAATGCTAGCCTATCTACTCTTGAATCTAATGCTTCTAAACAATATATTGAAGCCATCCTTGTTGAAAATTCAATGATAAAGCAAAAAGCTAGATACAAATGGAAAATAGATGGAGACAGGAACACTTCCTTCTACCATGCTATGCTTAAGACAAATTAGACAAAGCAAAATATTTTTATAATTAGAGACAAACAGGGAGTTCTTCAAAACTCTCAAACCAACATTGACAATGATTTTATCTCATATTTTGCTGAATTTCTTGGTAATGTAGATAACTTTGTGCCCAATAGACAATGTTGTTCCACTTCTTCTTCCAAGACTTAATGAACACGACTCTACCTTGCTATCGGCTGAAATCAGTGAAAATGAAATTAAAAATGATTTCACCTCGATAAACAAAGGAGCTTGTTGTGGTCCAGATGGAGTAAATGCCCACTTTTACAAAGTCACTTGGCCAGTAATAGGAAATGAAGTAATAAAAGTTGTCAAAAACTTTTTTCTCAAAGCCAAGATGCAGAATTCATTCAACAGCATGAACATTGCCCTCATCCCTAAGGTTAAAAACCCGGACAAGGTACAAGCTTTTAGACCTATATCTTATTGTAAAGTTATTTATAAGGGTATTTATAAAATCATAGCTAACAGATTGCAGTTAGTTCTTCCTAATATTATCTGTTATAATCAATCTTCTTTTTTAGAAAAAAGGAACATACTTGACAACATCTTACTTTCTCATGAGCGAATGTATGGGTACACTATTGTGCATAAATCTCCTCAAGCCATCAGTAAGCTTGACATATAAAAGGCATTTGACACCTTACAATGGGATGCCATAGTGAGAATCATGGGATATATGAATTTCCCCATCCCTTTTATTTTTTGGACATATGCTCATATCTCATCTGTTAATTATCCCATAGTGATAAATGGTTCCTGTGTCAGGTTTTTCAAAGGGAAATAGGGTATAAGACAAGGAGATCCAATGTCTGCATACCTATTTATAGTTGCCATGGAGCTGCTAAGTCAAATGCTTAATAAACTTGTTAGGCTCAATTTATTTCATCTTCATCCGAAATGTAAAAACCCTCAAATAGTTTCTCTTCTATTTGCTGACAACCTTATCACCTTTTGTAAACCTGACACACACACACAATAGCTAATATTTTAAAATGTCTTGATGATTTTTATTTGATAACTAGATTGAAAATAAATCTAGGCAAATCTGAATTTGCAGCTCCTGGTTTGAACCCCCAACAAATTTAAGACATTAAGTTATCTACTGGGCAAAATTGTAATTGTTACTTCAAAAATTAACTTGTAGTAATGCTTGCCCTTGTATGAATAAATGACCGGCAAACTCGACTCATGGACTAATAGATATTTAATCCAAGAGGGTAGGCTTACCATATTGAAATCAATAATCTTTTCAATGCAAGTATATTGGTCTAGGACTTCTGTCCTCCCTAATAAGCTAATAAAAATGATCAAATCTGCCATGATGATATTTTTTTGGAAGGGGAACACTACGAGTAAATTTCTTTTCCATGTTGCTTTCACTTTCTTGGATAAATCGGTGAACAAAGGTGGGTTAGGCTTAACGGATATTGTTGCATGGAACAAAGCTACTCACTCTCAACACCTTGATGATTTTTTTAGCAAGTGTATGGGTTGAATGGTCTCGAAAACACATTATAAAAGAGAGAAACTTCTGGACCATGGACATTCCATCGATTTGCAGTTGGACGTGGAGGAGCATCTTTAATCTCATGGAAGTGTTGTTACCTATGATTAAATACAATTTGTATGGTAGTTGTAATCAAATTCTGGCAGGATCTCTGGGCCGATTATGGCAAGATTCTTAGCAAACTCATAGAGCATGCTGAAATAGTCCAGTCTGGTATTCATGAAAATTCTACATTTCAAAGCAGACTCACAACCTCCAGACTAAACTTGCAGACAACATCCAACCCAAGAATCAATGGCCTTTGGCAAGATATACGTAGCAACTAGTAAAACTTTATGCACTCAAAACCTATCAACTGGATAAAGAATGATGAGGTATTCAAGATAAAGGCCATTTACAATTTCATAACTCATAACGATGAATTGCAAAAATGGAAATGGAGGAAGAGGGTGTGGAAACAAGATAACAGCGCAAAAGAGAACTTATTTTACTGGAAACCTCTAAATGGAGCTTTAATGACAAAGGATAAGATAATTCAGAGGGGTATGAACGTGGATGGGACCTGTAACTTTTGCAACACAATGCCTTAAACCCAGTCTCATTTATACTATGGCTGCACTACTACCAGAAATTTATGGAGCAATATATATAAGAGGACTGGTGGTAGAAATGGTAGAAGTAGCCCTGCTATTAATCAAAATGATGAATGGGAGAGACTCTATAAGTAGACGGGAATTAAACATGAAGAGAGGAGAATGTTGAACATGGTTCTCAAGAAGTTTGTCTAGTGCATTTGGAAGGAGAGAAATTATAACACCCTGAATTTTCTGATAATATTAAAATTAACAAATTCAAGAACACTTAATTTTTAGAAGAAGAATTAAGTGAAATGGGTTACGCTATTACGTTCATCTCAAAATTTTGGTCAAAATAGACATTTGGTTTGCATAAAACTGATACCTTATGAAGAAGTTATTAAGCCTTGAAGTTTGTATGCATATGAGAAATATATATATATATATATATATATACATAGATATATATAAAAATTAAATAAATAAATATGCAAAAAAGTTCAAAACAGCGAATCAGGAGGGGGGAAAACTGAACCGGCTCATTTTTGAGGTCGATACGAGCCTCGCTGGGTCGACTAAGGGTTAATTCAGGGTATTTGGTTGTTAACCCGTGGGCTGATTCGCTCTAAGGCAGATGTGGCATCTGATTGGTTCTGACGGACTCCTTACTGAGTCATTAGGGCTGATGTGGCTATTCTATCTTGTTTGAATGGCTTTGATTTTCTCTAGGTTAATCTGACGGTTCCTATTAAATCAAACTTCTATATAAGCAACCTAATACCTCAACCCTAAATCATATTAAAAATCAAAACAAGAGCCGTCATGCTGCCGTGGGACAACCTCGAGTAGCCGTCGTTCAACTTGAAGCAAATTAAAAGAGACAAACCAAATCAAATCAAAATTAAACTAAAACAACGATTGTCTACATCAAAGGCGAGCATTTCAACTTCAGAATACAGATTCCAGAAATCAAGATTGTCTTTTGTAAGTGTAGTTATCTTTTAGATGTAAACAAATTTAAGACGTGATTTGATAAAAAGTGAAAAATAGAATTATACCATGTTGTTTAATATTGACGATGCTAATTCATGTTTGTTTCTTGTGATGATTTTATCATGAATTGTCTTGGAATGTTTGTGGCTTATTGGACTTGTTGTTGGATCTAATAAAGATTGAGAATGAAACTATCAATATCGTATGCAAGTTATATGTTTCATGTTAAGATCTACATATATATGTTTATATGATTAATGCAAGTTGTATGTATTATGTTAGATCCAAGTCAAGATCAACATATATATACTCATATGCTTTATGTTAGATCCATATGCCTATATATATGTTCATATGTTCATATGCAAGTTACAAGTTTTATGTTGGATCCATGTTAAGATCTATCTAGGTTCATATGATTAATGCAAGTTATATGTTTTACGATAGACCCAAGTCACGATCTAATTATACATATGTTCATATGCAAGTTACTTGTTAGATCCAAAACTAGATCTATATTTATATGCATGTTTGTAAAGTGGACTTATGCAAGTTCACCTTGTTAGATCTAGTTCACACCTATATGTTAATGTTAAAATTAAACATGCTTTGGGATTGGACATGTCATGATTATGTCATATGCTAGTTTATAATTGAGGTTATGTTCACACATGCCTAGATCTACATATTAACATGTTTTAGGCTTATGATTATCTAAGTCTAAATTATATGCAAGTTCATGTGACATGTTAAATTATATGAATAAAGTTTTATGCAAAATTTACGTGTTTGGTTGAATCTATATTATGCATGTTCCCTTCTTTACCTCTTGTTTATAAATTGGGCTAATATGCGGGCCCAATAACTTTATGTGATTAATACAAACGAACAAACGGGGGTATCGTCGGGATAGTTATTAAATCAAAACATGTTAATAATGTAAGTGGGCCCAAAACCATGTAAATGGTTAAGGCCATGAATGGTATAATTTATACCATTAGTCTTGAACATAATTAAAATATGTGACATGAAACACTTATAGAAAATTCACATACATAAAATGTAAAAGATGAATATGCCTAACCCGAGGTTAGACTGAGTTGTGGTGTAAACCTGCCCGGAACCGACCGGCACATCAGTAACCACAACAATACCTGTCTAATGTGAGAGGTTAGTGGATCAAGCCCAGAAAGACCTGAGGTTAGACTGAGCTGTGGTGTAAAACTGCCCGAAACCGACCAGTACATCCAATAACCACAACAATACCTATCTAATGTGAGTGGTTGGTGCTTTAATTAATTAATTAGTTAATTAAAACTCATGAACAATCAAGCTAGAAATGGTGAGGTTAAGTAAATAAGGGAACACTTAACCAACTTAACATGTTAACAGGACAAGATTGGTGGGGTTAAGTAATTAAGGAAACACTTAACCAACTTAACATGTTAACTAGACAAGATTGATAGGGGTTAAGTCAAACCGAGGACACTTAACCAATTTAGCATGTTGACTAGAAAAACCCTAGTAACGGGGACCCGTTTCAGCAGTAACCCGCACGGATGTATCAAGGTACCCTGAACTAGGCAGGGTAGGACACGATTACTAGGCTGAATATAAGCGGTCAAAAGGGCGGCAGTTAGTTGCGTCAGTGTAGGTTCCGACGGACTACGGGCGTGCACAGGCTCCAAAAGAGGAAAAAGTAGGCACTGGGCACTAGGCGTACACTTGTGCATCTTTGAATTGTGTTAGGGTTTCCATTATAGGACTTGATACACCGTATACTGGAACCAGCACAAGTACTTAAAAATCACTTGGGGCCGCATAACACCGGGAATACATGAATGCGAGTAGGAGCCGATCAATACATGAATAGGATCACTTTATCATGAACATACATTGCTAGTTAAATAGCTCTTAGTGGGTGCAGAGAAGTAAAAGTGGGTGTGATAGCTAAATCTAGTTAAATCTTACTTTACCTCATTTTAGGGCTACCCTATCCTTGTGGTATCATTCTAAGTTCAGTTTATTCATGTCATAGTCTTTTACTTTTTTACATGCTATTAAATAACTGGGCTTACCAGACTTATGTCTGACCCATTTTCCTTTCGATTCTTTTCTTCCGTCCCCCCTCCCCCTAGGTCCACAGGGAGGAAACACTTCTGCTTAGTCCAGATTAGCCAAAGCTGGAAGACCGTAGATGTAAGGCTTGAACTTTCCTTTTTGAGCTATGGCTATGGTCAAGCACTTATTGGGGATTTATGTCATTTTATTTTCAGTATTGCTTCTTTATGTTTTCAAGACAGATGAAAATTTGTAATAATTTGGAAGGTTGAAATAGTTATTGAATTGTTGTGTTGAACAAGTATTTATGAAATAATATTGATCTTTTTCCGCTGCATAAATGTTCTGTCTTGTAATTTATTACTATCTTGTACCTTAAAACGCTCCACCGAAGTTAAGGCATTCCCTTTGAGTGTGACCTTAACGGAGGTGGGGTGTTACACTTGGTATCAGAGCTAAAGGTTACCAGATCGGATAAAATTTTTGAAACTATTTTTCAAAAAGAGGTCATAAAGAAGCATTTTCAAGAAAAAGTGTTAATTTAAAAAGGCATAATCCCCAAAACCATATGCACTATCTTTCTATCCTTCGTTTTGAATCTTTCCTTTTCGTTTCAGCATGTCTGGGGATCTTAACCTTCCAGAGGGTGTACCGATACCTGCCTGGTTCAGGAGATACCTAGGAGCTAGGCCAATGACGCGGGCCCAGCAGACATTCCTCCCCTAGCTGCTGCTCCTCCTCCTCCGAGAGGAAATGCTTTCTCAAAGATCTGTAGAGACTTTAGATCTATGGGTGGAAAAGACTTTAATGGGAGCAAATCATTCGTGGAAGCCAGAAACTGGCTCAAGGAGACTGAGGACTTATTCGTTATCTTTGAAATAGATGAGAGGAAAAAACTACAGTTGGGTGGTGTGGTTGCTCAAAGAAAGGCCTCCTTCGGGTTGGAAGTCACTAATGCTGAAAGACCGATAGAGACTTGGGAGGACTTCAGGGCGAGATTTGAAATGAAGTTCCTCTCACAAGCTGAGCAGAGTCTGCAAATGGAGAAGTTCCTATCACTTAAACATGGCAACTTGCCGGTCAAAGAATACGTCAATAAATTCAACCAGCTTGCTCGATTTGGACTGGAGTTAGTAAACACACCACACAAGAAGGCTCTCTCTTTGCCAAAGGACTGAATAAGCCACTGCAAGGTTTGGAAATGTCCCATATACCTATGGGAGCGACTTACGAGAGACTGGTGGACATGGCTCTGTTGCAAGAAGAGAACAAAGATGGCAAGAATGAGGTGAAGAAGGAAGAGCCTCATAACAAGAAAGGAGGTGGATCTCGGAACAAGAAGACGGACCCCAAGAAAGGCGGGAAGGATAATAAATCCCGTAAGAAGATGAAGTGCAATTTCTGTGGGATACCTGGACACTTGGCTAGGGACTGTAGAAAGAAAAAGAGGAAATTAGGCACTTGTTTCCAGTGCGGGGATACTGGACACTTGTCTAAGGACTGCCCAAAAAGGCAAGGGCAGGGACAGAGGACTGGATCATCTTCTAGAGGGCAGGTTCATGTTCTCGTTGCACCTCTACAGGAACGAGGTAGACATATTTCTGTTGAGAGTTTAGTTTATCTGTTTGATAATCCTGTTTGTACTCTCTTTGATTCTGGCGCATCGCACTCTTTTATATCTACTGCTTTAGTTGAATCTCAACACCTAGACACCCATATAGTAGAGGATCCCTTGGTTGTTTCAAATCCAATTGGGGGCTCAGCTTATTTGTCAATGATTTGTTTGGATTTGGAAATCTCTATTTTAAGCGTTGGGTTTAAATGTAATGCTTATGTTTTGGGCTTCACGGGCTATGGGCTGATTCTAGGCATGGGCTGGCTATCCAGTAATGGTGCCGTCCTCAATTGTGAAAAGAGAGCGGTTAGACTCATGACTCGCCTTGGTAACACTCTCGAAATCTCTTGTAATCCCATGAATTCTGTTATGCTAAGTTATCTGGAATCTCTTGATGCATCTGTTGAGAATTTGCAGTCTGTTAGAGTGTGTCCGTGAATACTCGGATGTGTTTGAAGAGGTAAAGGGCTTACCTCCGAAGCGGGAGATAGACTTCTGCATATACCTCGTTGACAATGCAAAGCCCGTTGCTTTACCCGTTAGACACATGGCTCCAAGGGAGAGAAAAGAACTCAGCAAGCAAGTTAAAAAGCTGCTTGAAAAGGGGTTCATAAGACGGAGTATTTTTGAATGGGGTGCTCCAGTAGTGTCCATGACCAAAGCCGATGGTTCACTTCGCCTATGCGTGGATTATAGGGAGATGAGCAAGCTGACCAAGTAGAATAGGCACCCACTCCCAAGAATTGATGATCTGTTTGATCAGCTCGTAGGTGCATCCGTTTTCTCCCAACTAGATCTGGCTACCGAGTTTCATCTGCTAAGTGTGGCTAAAGATAGCATTGACAAGACCGCATTTAGGACCCCGGATGGTTTCTTCGAGTGGCTTGTCATGCCTTTCGGATTGATAAACACACCATCCTATCTCATGGACTTGATGAGCAGGGTGTTCCGGTAATTCCTTAATAAGTTTTTGGTGGTCTTCGTGGACGATATTTTGGTCTTCTCGAAGAGTGAGGAAGAGCATGCTCAGCACTTAAGGGAAGTCATGTATACTCTCCGTGCACATCAGTTGAAAGCCAAATTCTCTAAATGCCATTTCTGGAGAGAAGAAGTTAGATTCCTTGGACATGTGGTGTCTAAAGAGGGGTTAGCCATGGACCCCGCAAAAGTGGTTGTTGTGCAAGAATGGAAGGTTCCACGAAACGCAACTGAAGTCCGAAGCTTTCTCGGGCTAGCTGCCTTTTACCGAAAGTTCATGAAAGACTTTGCGAAAATCTCAGCTCCACTTACAAGGTTGACGAAGAAGAACCTAGTTTTCGCTTGGGACTTTGATTGCGATATTGCTTTCCAATGCTTGAAAAGGGCTCTAACAATAGCCCCAGTTCTGACATTGGCTGATGGGAGCAAGATATTTACCGTATACGCGGATGCATGCGGTACAGGATTAGGCATTGTCTTGATGCAAGAAGGGAAGGTAGTAGCTTATAGTGGAAGGCAGTTGAAAATACATGAGAAAAACTACCCAACCCACGACTTAGATTTGGCGGCCATCGTATTCGCTCTTAAGTCTTGGCGCCATTATCTCCTAGGTGAGAAGTTTGAATTGTTTACTGACCATAAATCGTTGAAGTACCTTTTCATGCAGAAAGATCTCAACTTGAGGCAGCAAAGATGGATGGAGTTTCTTGCCTCATACGATTTTGAGATTTCCTATACACCTGGCAAGATAAATGTGGTAGCAGACGCTCTAAGTAGAAAGAAGCTGGCCTTAAGCCCTCTCTTTGTAGAAAGGAAAAGCTTGGAGTACATAGCCAACTTTGACTTTAGACCCTCCTCTGAATTTGTACCTGGCTTGTTAGCAACACTGGAAGTGTGGCCTACACTTTTTAACTCAATAGGAACCGCACAACGTGAAGACCCTCAGTAGTAGATGAGATAGATAAGCTTATTAGGGGTGGGACTTCGAGTCATGAAACACCCCACCTCCGTTAAGGTCACTCACAAAGGGAATGCCTTAACTTTGGTGGAGGGTTAAGGGTACAAGACATAGAAAAATTTACAAGACAGATGAATTTAAGCAGCGGAAATTCAAACATTTATTGCATACGTAGCTTAATACAAAAGCATTGCACCATAATTTCTATCTTGATTATTCAATAAAGAAGCATAAACCAAAAAGTAAAAATAAATGCGTAAATCCCTAAGGATCATATCCAAAAGCCATAGCCAATGCAAGAGAGTCCAAGTCATACATCTACTTTCTTGAAACTTGTAAAGAGTTTGATTAAGCTGGAGTATTTCCTCCCTGTGGACCTGAGGGGGTGGGAACGGAAGAAAAGAAGACGAAAGAAAACGAGTCAGACAATAAGTCTGGTAAGTTCAGTGGTTATTAGTATTTAAACAAGAAAAGGGATCATGACAGTGATAACATAACATAGGACAATACCCTAATATAAGATAAGAGGGATGTGTGATCACACCCATTACTATAGCCTCTGCACCTACTTAACCATTGGTTCAATCAAACACGTGTTTACAACAAATGATCCCCTTAGTGATCAGCTCCTACTCGCATGTATTCAAGTCTTGTGTCCTTCGGCCCCGCTTGATTGTAGTCACCTATGCTAGTCCCACCATGGGGTGTATCAGTCCCTTTGGTGGCAACCCGACACGATTCAAGATGCACAGTGTACACTACTGATGCCCAGTGCATGATTTTTCCACTCCGGAGTACGTGCATGCCCATACTCCGCCGGAACCTACACTGGCCCACCAATCGCCGACGTTTTGACTGCTTATAGTTCAGCTCAGTAATCGTGCCCCACCCTGCCTAGTTCAGGGTACCATGATACATCTATGTGGGTTATTGCTGAAATGGGTCTCCGTTACTAGGGTTTTCTAATCAATACGTTTATTTGGTTAAGTGTCCAAGTTTACCTAAACCCAGCCCATTCGTTTTTGTTAACATGTTGAATCGGTTAAGTGTTTTCCTAATTTACTTAACCCTACCAATCCTGACTTGGCTTTAATTTATTGAAGCACCAACCACTCACATTAGACAGGTCTTGTTGTGGTCATTGGATATGCCGGTCGGTTCTGGGCAGATTTACAACACAACTCCGTCTAACCTCGGGTTCTTTTTGGGCTTGATGCACTAATCACCCACATTAGACAGGTCTTGTTGTGGTCACTGGTTATGCCGGTCGGTTCAGAGCAGATTTACACCATAACTCAGTCTAATCACGGGTTAGGCATAATTGTCTTTTCTAAATTCATATTTTTCTATATATGTCAAATTTCTTTATGTAAATTAAATTTAATTTTTAATCACAGCATAATTATCCTGTGATTATGCTCAACATAAATGGTATATCAAATATACCATTTAATGAACAAATATATGCCATGAATTTTCATATTTCCCATCGCTAACCCCGTGGAATGTATGCGTAAATCACATAAAATGTTAGGCTAGCAAATTAGCCCAAACCCATAAACAAAAAGGGTAATAAACAAAGATCATGACATAAACATAAAATAGCATACATTAAACTTATCACTTGTAACTTGGCATAGATGTATATCATTAACTTTAATCAATTGGGCAAAGGTGAACTTGTGACTAAGTTGAATCTAATGGTCATATAAACTTGACAAAGGTCTAGCATGAAAGTTTAACATATAATCACAGTTTCAACCTACAACTTAGCATATAATCTTATGTATGTCAAAACATAAGAAAACTATCATAATCATTTTCTTATCAAAATTTAGCATGATGTTAACAACATAAGAGGACTACAATTTCACTTTTACAACATAAATAGATTCAACTTGGAATAGTTCTAAATATTTATAAATGTAAATCTAACATGTAAACATGTGATTTAGATCCTAAACTTGCAAATAACCACCAAATTACAACATGACATGTTTTACCATTTTGTTGGCATAATAAGTTCTTTACTCAATCGTAATAACATACGGTGTTGTACATCACCCAAGTATATAGACATGAAATATACAACATATTCATCACCATAAGCATACAGACATGAAATATACAACATGTTCATCGCCACAAACATATTGACAAGATTAATTACAACTATATTTTAAGATAAACGAGAATCAAACCTCATACATAAGCATCGTACTATATTCCAATTACAACATGTCACGATTCAATCAAAAGGAATGTTTAAATCTGCGTAACAACTAACTTACAAACTAAAAGAAATTCTTGCGTTCTAAAATCTGAATTCTGAAATTGGAGATGCGCTCCTTTGATGAAGATCGTTGAATTAAACTAGTTGTAGTTTGATTTTAGATGTAGCTTTTTAACTCGTCTTTAGAATTAAAAAGGGTGACGGCTATTCCAAATCCTCCATTGACGGCATTTCAGTTCTAGGTTTATTTTTCTGTGTTTTAAGGTTAGGCATTGAGTTGTTTATATAAAATTTCAGTTTGATTATAGCCGTCAGATGAACTTAAGGTTAATCATAGCCACTCAGAACTGATCAGGCCCATCGAGAAACCCTAGTGACTCAGCAGTGAGTCAGAAATCGTTCAAATTTCAGATCTGGTCGGGGTCCAGGTCGACCTCAAGGGGGAAGGTCGCCACTAGGGTCGACCCCCTGGTCGACCTGCCTGGGCGGGAATTTTCCCGCGCAGCCCGCTTCTGGCTTCTGTTTGAATTTTGAACTCGCTTTCAAACTGTTTGAATTTATTCGAATTTTTGAAACTTCTAACAGCCATAACTTCTTCATACGAAGTCCAATTCACACAAACTCAGACACTATCTCAACTAGAATTCCGAGACGAGCACAATGGCGTAGCCTGTTTCCCTTAATTCTTACAATTTAAATTAAGTATTCTAGTATTTATAATTATAACGCTAATAGAAAGTACGGGGTGTTATACTCTCCCATCCTTTAGGATTTCGTCCCCGAAATCTTCAAGTCGAGAAGAACTTATATCCTACCATCCAAGCACCCATCTACTCAACCATCAAACATAGGCGTCCATTATCCTTAAAAGATTCCTAATGCTTCATTATCATATGCATTGTGTATGTATATGTCCTTATCTAATGCAAAAATAAAGCGGTCTACAGATTCAGTTGCCCTCCTTAATGCAGATTATGTCAGTGCCATGAGTCCATTATGAATGCAATTTTTCCTACTTAAAATTTATTACATGAGTGCAAAACCATTCATACAAATGCAACGTCCATATGATAACACATCAAGTTTTAATCCATAAACCAATACATATATGCATATGCAAAATGGAAGTGACTGAGCCGATTTAATGCCTAGTGTGTGTGTGTGTATGCATCCACTAGCAACCACTAGCAACCATTTGTAACCACTTGCAACCATCAATCATAACATGTTTCAATTACATGTTTACATCCAAATGGGTTCCTACCTAAGGATAAATGATGGGATCAAGGAGATATACCTAAAAAGGTAGATACGAGCATAAACTTAAGGAAAAAGAGATTAAAGACGTACCCTCAAAAAGAAAAGGGTCGGTTGCGTGTATTTTGTCCTTAGTTTCCCAAGTCGCGTCTTCCTCCGTGTCGCTCCATTGAACTTTGACGAGCTTAACTTCACGGTTGCGTAGCTTTTTGACCTTTGTTCCCAAGATACGGGTTGGAACTCTCCTCACCATTGCTTCTCGTTCAACTTCAACTTCCTCTAGCATACTTGGTTTTAACACTTCCGCAGACTCGTGTAAGCATTTCCGCAGGTGAGAGTCATGAATGACATTATGAATCCCGTCCAATCTTTCGAGCAGTTGCACCCTATAAGTCATCTTCCCAATTTTCTCGATGATAGGGAACGACCCTACAAATCTTGGTGCTAGCTTTCCTGTGGATCCAAAGCGAACGACGTTCCTTAAAGGAGATACTTTAAGGAACACCTTATCTCCAACTTTGAACTCAAGTTCGGTTCTTCTTTTGTCTGCATAGGATTTCTATCTATCTTGGGCAGTCTTCATTCTTCTTCGTATCAAGTCTACTTTCTTTGAAGTCTCCCTAATCATGTCTGGTCCAAGTATGAGCTTGTCTGTGGACTCCCACCAGCAAGTTGGTGACCTGCACGGCCTTCCATACAAAGCTTCGAAAGGTGCCATGCCTATGGTGGCTTGGTGGCTATTGTTGTAAGCGAATTCCACCAAAGGTAGATGATCCTCCCAAGTTCCTCCAAGGTCAATAATGCATAACCTCAAGAGGTCTTCTAATACTCTGTTGACTCTTTTTGTTTGGCCATCGGTTTGAGGGTGATAGGTCGTGCTTAAGCATAATCGTGTGCCTACAGCCTCTTGTAAACTCTTCCAAAACTCGCTCGTGAAGATAGGGTCTCGATCACTCACTATGCTGGAGGGTATCCCATGGAGTCGAACTATCTCCTTAAGATATATGGATGCTAGAGATAAGGCAGTCCTTCTACTTTTGACGGGTATAAAGTGGGCGCTTTTTGTGAGCCTATCCACTATAACCCAAATGCTAGTATTGCCCCTTCTTGACCTAGGCAACCCATCTATAAAGTCCATCGAGATGCTATCCCATTTCCAATGTGGGACCTCTAGAGGATGAAGCAGACCACCAGGCTTCTTCTGCTCTGCCTTGACTTGTTGGCATATTAGACACTTAGAAACACATTCAGCTACATCTTTCTTCATGCCATTCCAAAATAAAACTCTTTTGATGTCTTTATACATTTTGTCTCCGCTGGGTGTATGGTCAACTTGGAACGGTGTGCCTCTTCCAGAACCGCCTTTACCAAGCCCCTTGCTTGTGGGACACATAGTCTTCTATCTCGTCTCTACCATCCCTTGGCATCAAAGGAGTATCTATTGAGGTGACTAGAAGTCTCACCCTTAATTAATTTGTCCATCACTTCGGCTAGCTAAGGGTCTTCTCTTTGCACAGCTCCGATTGAGTCTAATAGAGTTGGTCGCACTTCTAATGTTGCTAGCCAGCCAGGCACAAAGTCAGTGGAGGGTTTGAAGTTAAAGCTTGCTATGAACTCCAAGCTTTGCCTTTCCACAAAGAGAGGGCTTAAGGTCGGTTTCTTTCTACTTAAGGCGTCTGCTACTGCATTGCCCTTGCCAGGAGTTTAGGAAATCTCAAAATCGTACGAGCCAAGAAACTCCATCCATCTTTGCTGCCTCAAATTGAGATCCTTCTGCGAGAATACGTATTTCAACGATTTATGGTCAGTATATAGTTCAAATTTCTCACCTAGGAGATAATGGCGCCAAGACTTAAGCGCAAAAACGATGGCTGCCAACTCCAGGTCGTGAGTTGGGTAGTTTTTCTCATGTACTTCCAATTGCCCTCCCCCATAAGCCACTACCTTCCCTTCTTGCATCAGAACAGCGTCTAGTCCTGTTCCGCATGCATCGGTGTATACTGTAAACATCTTTCTTCCATCAGGCAATGTCAGAACTGGGGCTGTTGTTAGAGCCCTTTTCGAATGTTAGAAAGCAATATCGTAATCCAAATCCCAATTGAAAGCTAGGTTCTTCTTTGTCAATCTTGTTAGTGGAGCTAAGATTTCTGCAAAATTGTTGATGAACTTTCGATAAAAGCCTGCTAGCCCGAGAAAGCTTCGGACTTCGGTTGCATTCCGAGGAACCTTCCAATCTTGCACAGTAACCACTTTCGCGGGGTCCACAGCTATCCCCTCTTTGGAGACCACATGTCCAAGGAACCTAACTTCTTCTCTCCAGAAATGGCATTTGGAGAATTTTGCCTTCAACTGATGTGCACAGAGAGTATCCATGACTCCTTTTAGATG
Source organism: Allium sativum (assembly GCA_030737875.1). Lineage (NCBI taxonomy): Eukaryota > Viridiplantae > Streptophyta > Magnoliopsida > Asparagales > Amaryllidaceae > Allium > Allium sativum. Next base: position 25,744,508 of record CM060927.1, on the reverse strand, counting down.
CTGAGCATGATCTTCCTCACTCTTTGAGAAGATCAAAATATCGTCTACGAAGACCATCACGAACTTATTGAGGAATTCTCGGAATACCCTGCTCATTAAATCAACGAAGTAAGAGGGTGCGTTTGTCAAGCCGAAAGGCATGACAAGCCATTCGAAGAAACCATCGGGAGTTCTGAACGCGGTCTTATCAATGCTGTCTTCAGCCACTCTTAGCTGATGAAACCCGGTAGCTAAATCTAATTGGGAGAAAACCGATGCACCTACAAGCTGATCGAACAAATCATCTATTCTTGGGGGTGGGTGTCTATTCTTCTTGGTCAGCTTGTTTAGCCCCCTATAATCAACGCACAGGCAAAGCGAACCATCATCTTTGGTTGCGAACACCACCGGAGCACCCCATTCAGAAATACTCCGTGTTATGAACCCCTTGTCAAGCAGCTCTTTGATTTGCTTGCTGAGCTCATTTCTCTCCCTTGGGGCCATGTGCCTAACGGGTAAGGCGACGGGTTTTGCATTGTCAACAAGTTATATGCGGAAGTCTATCTCCCGCTTCGGGGGGAAACCCTTTACCTCTTCAAACACATCAGAATATTCACGGACTACCTTTACAGACTACAAGTCCTCAATAGACGCATCAAGAGATTCTAGATAGCTTAGCATAACAGAGTTCAGGGGATTGCAAGAAATTTCAATGGTGTTACCAAGGCGAGTCAGAAGTCTAACCACTCTTTTTTCACAGTCGAGGATGGCACCATTACTGGATAGCCAATCCATGTCTAGAATCAACCCATAGCCCGTGAAGCCCAAAACATAGGCATTGCATCTAAACTCAATGCTTAGAATAGATATTTTCAAACCCAAACAAACCATTGACAAATAAGCTGAGCCCCCAATTGGATTTGAAACAACCAAGGGATCCTCTACTAAACTAGTGTCTAGGTGTAGAGATTCAACTAAATCAGTGGATACAAATGAGTGCGATGCTCCAGAATCAAACAATGTACGAACAATGATCAAAAAGATAGACTAAACTTTCGACAGAAATATTTCTACCTCGTTCTTGCGGAGGTGCCGTGAGAGCGTGAACTTTTCCTCCAGATAAAGGTCCAGCTCCCTGCCCTTGCTTCTTTGGGCATGCCCTAGCCATGTGTTCTGTCTCACCACAGTGGAAACAGCCACCCAACTTTCTTTTCTTCTTCCTGCAGTCTTTGACCAGATGCCCGGGAATGCCATAGAAATTACACTTTCTCTTTTCATGGGGTTTGTTGTTCTTCCCGCCTTTCTTTGAATCATCCTTCTTATTCTGCGACCCTTCCCCCTTCTTTTCTTGAGGCACTTCTGCTTTTGCCTCATTCTTGCCCTGGTCTTCCTCATGTAAGTGTGCCATGTCCACTGACCTCTCGTAAGTTGCCCCTATAGGTATATGGGTCATAGCCAAGCTGTGAAGTGGCTCACTCAATCCCTTGACAAAACGGAGAGCCTTCTTATGAGGAGTATTCACTAAGTCCATTCCAAATCGGGCCAGCTGATGAATTGATTGATGTACTCCTTGACAGTCATACTTCCTTGCTTAAGAGATAAGAACTTTTCTAGTTGTAGACTTCGTTCAGCTTGTTAGAGGAATTTCATCTCAAGCCTTATCCTGAAATCCATCCATGTGTCAACAGGTCTTTCAGCGTTAGTGACTTCCCACCAAAAGGAAGCTTCATCTTTGAGAAACCATACTGCTAACTGTACCTTCTGCCTATCATCCACCTCGAAGATAACAAACAGATCCTTAGTTTCCTTGAGCTAGTTCCTTGCTTCTACGAATGATTCAGTTCCCTTGAAATCCTTTCCACCCATGGCCCTAAAATCTCTACAGATCTTTGAGAAAGCATTTGCACGAGGAGGAGGAGGAGGAGGAACTGCTGTAGCTGGAGGAGGCATATCTGCTGGGTCTGCGTCGTTGGCCCTAGCCTCTAAGTACCTCCTGAACCAGCCAGGTATTGGCATACCCTCTGGAAGGTTAAGATTCCCAGACATGCTGAAATGAAAAAGAAAAGATTCAAAACGAAGGATAGAAAGATAGTGCATATGGCTTTGGGGATTATGCCTTTTTAAATTAAAAACAACATTTTTCCTTGTAAAATGCTTCTTTATATTTCTTTTTGAAAGATAGTTTTCAAAAATTCTTATCTGATCTGGTAAACCTTTGGCTCTGATACTAAGTGAAACACCCCACCTTCGTTAAGGTCACTCACAAAGGGAATGCCTTAACTTTGGTGGAGGGTTAAGGGTACAAGACACAGAAAAATTTACAAGACAAATGAATTTAAGCAGCGGAAATTCAAACATTTATTGCATACGTAGTTTAATACAAAAGCGTTACACCATAATTTCTATCTTGATTATTCAATAAAGAAGCATAAACCAAAAAGTAAAAAATAAATGCATAAATCCCCAAGGATCATATCCAAAAGCCATAGCCAATGCAAGAGAGTCCAAGTCATACATCTACTTTCTTGAAGCTTGTAAAGAGTCTGATTAAGCTGGAGTATTTCCTCCCTGTGGACCTGAGGGGGGTGGGAATGGAAGAAAAGAAGACGAAAGAAAACGGGTCAGATAATAAGTCTGGTAAGTTCAGTGGTTATTAATATTTAAACAAGAAAAGGGATCATGACAGTGATAACATAACATAGGACAATACCCTAATATAAGATAAGAGGGACGTGTGATCACACCCATTACTATAGCCTCTGCACCTACTTAACCATTGGTTCAATCAGACACGTGTTTACAACAAACGATCCCCTTAGTGATCAGCTCCTATTCGCATGTATTCAAGTCTTGTGTCCTTCGGCCCCGCTTGATTGTAGTCACCTATGCTAGTCCCACCATGGGGTGTATCAGTCCCTCTGGTGGCAACCCGACACGATTCAAGATGCACAGTGTACACTACTGATGCCCAGTGCCTGATTTTTCCACTCCGAAGTACGTGCACGCCCATACTCCGCCGGAACCTACACTGGCCCACCAACCGCCGACGTTTTGACTGCTTATAGTTCGGCTCAGTAATCGTGCCCCACCCTGCCTAGTTCAGGGTACCATGATACATCTATGTGGGTTACTGCTGAAATGGGTCTCCATTACTAGGGTTTTCTAATCAACATGTTTAGTTGGTTAAGTGTCCAAGTTTACCTAACCCAGCCCATTCGTTTTAGTTAACATGTTGAATTGGTTAAGTGTTTTCCCAATTTATTAACCCTACCAATCCTGACTTAGCTTTAGTTAATTAAAGCATCAACCGCTCACATTAGATAGGTCTTGATGTGGTCATTGGATATGCCGGTAGGTTCCGGGAAGATTTACACCACAACTCAGTCTAACGTGGGTCCTTTTTGGGCTTGATGCACTAATCACCCACTTTAGTCAGGTCTTGTTGTGGTCACTGGATATGCCGGTCGGTTCCAGGCATATTTACACCGCAACTCAGTCTAACCTCGGGTTAGGCATATTCGTCGTTTCTAAATTCATATTTTTCTATATGTGTCAAATTTCTTTATGTAAATTTAATTTAATTTTTAATCAGGGCATAATTATCCTGTGATTATGCTCAACTTAAATGGTATATCAAATATATCATTTAATGAACAAATCTATGCCATGAATTTTCATATTTCCCATCGCTACCCCCGTTGAACGTATGCGTAAATCACATAAAATGTAGGGCTAGCAAATTAGCCCAAACCCATAAACAAAAAGGGTAATAAACAAACATCATGACATAAACATAAAATAACATACATTAAACTTATCACATGTAACTTGGCGTAGATGTATATCATTAACTTTAATCAATTGGGCAAAGGTGAACTTGTGACTAAGTTGAATCTAACGGTCACGTAAACTTGACAAAGGTCTAGCATGAAAGTTTAACATATAATCACAGTTCCAACCTACAACTTGGCATATAATCTTATGTATGTCAAAACATAAGAAAGCTATCATAATCATTTTCTTATCAAAATTTAGCAAGATGTTAACAACACAAGAGGACTACAATTCCACTTTTACAACATAAATAGATTTAACTTGGCATAGTTCTAAATATTTATAAATGTATATTTAACATGTAAACATGTGATTTAGATCCTAAACTCGCAAATAACCACCAAATTACAACATGACATGTTTTACTATTTTGTTGGCATAATAAGTTCTTTACTCAATTGTAATAACATATGGTGTTGTACATCACCCAAGCATATAGACATGAAATATACAACATATTCATCGCCATAAGCATATAGACATGAAATATACAACGTGTTCATCGCCACAAACATATATACAAGATTAATTACAACTACATTTTAAGATAAACGAGAATAAAATCTCATACATAAGCATCGTACTATATTTCAATTACAACATGTCATGATTCAATCGAAAAGAATGCTTAAATCTGCGTAACAACTAACTTACAAACTAAAAGAAATTCTTACGTTCTGAAATCTGAATTCTGAAATTGGAGATGCGCTCCTTTGATGAAGATCATTGAATTAAACTAGTTGTAGTTTGATTTTAGATGTAGCTTTTTAACTCGTCTTTAGAATTAAAAAGGGTGACGGCTACTCCAAATCCTCCACTGACGGCATTTCAGTTCTAGATTTGTTTTTCTGTGTGCTTTTAGGTTAGGCATTGAGTTGTTTATATAGAATTTCAGTTTGATTATAGCCGTCAGATGAACCTAGGGTTAATCACAGCCACTCAGACCTGATCAGGCCTATCCAAAAACCCTAGTGACTTAGCAGTGAGTCAGAAATCGTTCAAATTTCAGATCTGGCCGGGGGCCAGGTCGACCCCCAAGTCGACCTCAAGGGAGGAGGTCGACACTAGGGTCGACCCCCTGGTCGACCTGCCTGGGCGGGAATTTTCCCGCCCAGCCCGCTTCTGGCTTCTGTTTGAATTTTGAACTCACTTTCGAACTGTTTGAATTTATTCGAATTTCTTAAACTTCTAACGGCCATAACTTCTTCATATGAAGTCCAATTCACGCAAACTCGGACTCTATCTCAACCAGAATTCCGAGACGAACACAATGGCATAGCCCTTTCCTTAGTTCTTACAATTTAAATTAAGTATTCTAGTATTTATAATTTTAACGTTAATAGAAAGTACGGGGTGTTACAAGTCACCTCAATTGATACTCCATCGATGATAAGGGATAGTTGAGACGGGATGGATGGCTATGCATCCCACAAGTAAGAGATTTAGTGAAAACGGTTCTAGAAGAAGCACACCATTCAAAGCTGACCATACACCCAGGCGGAGACAAGATGTATAAAGACATCAAAAGAGTTTTCTTTTGGAATGGCATGAAGAGGGACGTAGCTGAATTCGTTTCTAAGTGCATGATATGCCAGCAGGTCAAGGCGGAGCAGAAGAAGCCTGGTGGTTTGCTTCATCCTCTAAAGGTACCACAGTGGAATGGGATAGCATTTCGATGGACTTTATTGATGGGTTGCCTAGGTCAAGAAGGGGCAATACTAGTATTTGGGTAATAGTGGACTGGCTCACAAAAAGCGCTCAATTTATACCTGTCAAAAGTAGAAGGACTGCCTCATCTCTAGCATCTCTATATCTTAAGGAGATAGTTCAACTGCATGGCATACCTTCTAGCAAAGTAAGCGATCGAGACCCTATCTTTACAAGCGAGTTCTGGAAGAGTTTGCAAGAGGTTGTAGGCACACAACTATGTTTAAGCATGGCCTACCACCCCCAAACCGATGGACATACGAAAAGGGTGAACAGAGTCTTAGAAGACCTCTTAAGATTGTGTGTTCTTGACTTTGGAGGGACATGGAAGATCATCTTCCTCTGGTGGAGTTTGCCTACAACAATAGCTACCAAGCTACAATAGGCATGGCACCCTTCGAAGCCTTATATAGGAGACCGTGTCGATCACCAACCTGTTGGTGGGAATCCACAGATAAGCTTACACTTGGGCCAGACATGATTAGGGAAACCTCAGAAAAGGTGGACCTAATAATAAGACAAATGAAGACTGCTCAAGATAGACAGAAGTCCTATGCCAATAAAAGAAGGACCGACCTTGAGTTTGAGGTTGGAGACAGAGTGTTCCTTAAAGTATCTCCTTTGAGGAATGTTGTTCGCTTTGGTTCCAAAGGGAAATTGGCACCTAGATTCATAGGACCATTTCCTATCATTGAAAGAATTGGGACGGTGGCCTACAGATTAGAGCTACTTGAAAAGTTGGCTGGAGTTCACAATGTCTTTCATGTTTCCCACCTACGGAAGTGCTTACATGAGTCTGCAGAAGTGGTGGAACCAAAGATACTAGAAGAGGTAGAAGTAGAACAAGAAGCAACAGTGAGAAGAATCCCAACTTGTACCTTGGGAACGGAAGTTAAAAAGCTACGCAACCGTGAAGTCAAGCTTGTTAAAGTACAATGGAGTGACAATGAAGAAGACGCGACTTGGGAGACCGAAAGCAAGATACGCACAGCCTACCCTTATCTTTTTGAGGGTACATCTTTGATCTCTCCTTTATCATAAGTTTATTCATGCTTAGTTATCTTCTTGGTCCTATTTCTTGATCCTTAGTAGAAATCAATGGATGTAAACATGTATTTGAAACATGTTATGTTTGATGGTTGCATAGTGGTTGCAAGTGGTTGCTAGTGATTGCTCGTGGATGCATATGCACATACACATTAGGTTCTAGATCGGCTCAATCACTTTCATATTGCATTTGCATATGAACGCATGAAATTGTATATGGATTAAAACTTGATGTGTTATCATATGGACGTTGCATTTGTATGAATGATTGTGCACTCATGTAGAATTATGAATAGGAAAAATTGCATACATAATGGACTCATGACACTCTCATGATTCACATTAAGGAGGTCAAATGGATCAGTAGACCACCTTATTTTGCACTAGATAAGAGATATATACACACACTCTGCATATGTTCATATGGCATTAGAAGTCTTTTAAGGACAATGGATGCTTGTGGATGATGGATTAGTAGATGGATGATTGGATGTTAAGATGCATTCTTCTTAACTTGAAGATTTCGGGGACGAAATCCTTTAAGGATGGGAGAATGTAACACCCCAAATTTTCTGAGAATATTAAAATTAACAAATTCAACAACACTTAATTTTAGAAGAAGAATTAAGTGAAATGGGTTGTGCTATTACATTCGTTTCAAAATTTTGGTCAAGATAGACATTTGGTTTGCATAAAACGGATACCTAATGGAGAAGTTATTAAGCCTTGAAGTTTGTATGCATATGAGAATATATATATATATAAATTAAATAAATAAATATGCAAAAAAGTTCAAAACAGCGAATCGGGAGGGGGAATAACCGAACCGGCCCATTTTTGAGGTCGACCCAAGGCCCGTTAGGTCGACTAGGGGTTGATTCAGGGTGTTTGGCTGTCAACCCGTGGGCCGATTCGCTCAAAGGCAGATTTGGCATCTGATTGGTTCTGATGGACTCCTTGCTGAGTCATTATGGCTGATGTGGCTATTCTATTTTGTCTGAATGGCTTTGATTTGCTCTAGGTTAATCTGACAGTTCCTATTAAATCAAACTTCTATATAAGCAACCTAATACCTCAACCCTAAATCATATTAAAATCAAATCAAGAGCCAGCATGCTGTCGTGGGACAACCTCGAGTAGTCGCCGTTCAACTTGAAGCAAATTAAAAGAGACAAGCCAAATCAAACCAAAATTAAACTAAAACAATGATTGTCTACATCAAAGGCGAGCATTTCAACTTCAGAATACATATTCCAGAAATCAAGATTGTCATTTGTAAGTGTAGTTATCTTTTAGATGTAAACAAATTTAAGACTTGATTTAATATAAAGTGACAAATAGAAATATACCATGTTTTATAATCCTGACGATGCTAATTCACGTTTGTTCCTTGTGATGATTTTATCATGAATTGTCTTGGAATGTTTGTGGCTTATTAGACTTGGTGTTGGATCTATTAAAGATTGAGAAAGAAACTATCAATATCATATGCAAGTTATATGTTTCATGTTAAGATCTACATATACATGTTTATATGATTAATGCAAGTTGTATGTATTATGTTAGATCAAAGTCAAGATCTACATATATATATATATATTCATACGCTTTATGTTAGATCCATATGCCTATATATAGATTCATATGTTCATATGCAAGTTACAAGTTTTATGTTGGATCCATGTCAAGATCTATCGACTTATGCAAGTTCACCTTGTTAGATCTAGTTCACACCTATATGTTAATGTTAAAATTATACATGCTTTGGGATTGGACATGTCATGATTATGTCATATGCTAGTTTATAATTAAGGTTATGTTCACACATGCCTAGATCTGCATATTAACATGTTTTAGACTTATGATTATCTAAGTCTAAATTATATGCAAGTTCATGTGACATGTTAAATTATATGAATAAAGTTTTATGCAAAATTTACATGTTTGGTTGAATCTATATTATGCATGTTCCCTTCTTTACCTCTTGTTTATAAATTGGGCTAATATGCAGGCCCAATGACCTTATGTGATTAATACGAACGAACAAACGGGGGTATCGTCGGGATAGTTATTAAATCCAAACATGTTAATAATGTAGGTGGGCCCAAAACCATGTAAATGGTTAAGGCCATGAATGGTATAATTTATACCATTAGTCTTGAACATAATTAAAATATGTGACATGAAACACTTGTAGAAAATTCACATATATAAAATGTAAAAGATGAATATGCCTAACCAGAGGGTAGACTGAGTTGTGGTGTAATCCTGCCCGGAACCGACCGGTACATCCAGTAACCACAACAATACCTGTCTAATGTGAGAGGTTAGTGGATCAAGCCCAGAAAGACCCGAGGTTAGACTGAGTTGTGGTGTAAAACTGCCCGGAACTGACCGTCACATCCAGTAACCACAACAATACCTATCTAATGTGAGTGGTTGGTGTTTTAATTAATTAATTAGTTAATTAAAGCTCATAAACAATCAAGCTAGAAATGGTGAGGTTAAGTAAATAAGGGAACACTTAACCAACTTAACATGTTAACAAGACAAGATTGGTGGGGTTAAGTAATTGAGGAAACACTTAACCAACTTCACATGTTAACTAGACAAGATTGATAGGGGTTAAGCCAAACCAAGGACACTTAACCAATTTAGCATGTTGACTAGAAAAACCCTAGTAACGGGGACCCATTTTAGCAGTAACCCACATGAATGTATCAAGGTACCCTGAACTAGGCAGGGTGAGACACGATTACTGGGCTGAATATAAGCCGTCAAAAGGGCGGCGGTTAGGTGCGTCAGTGTAGGTTCTGACGGAGCACGGGCATGCACGGGCTCCGGAGTTGAAAAAGCAGGCACTGGGCACCAGGCGTACACTTGAGCATCTATGAATCGTGTCAGGGTTGCCATTATAGGACTTGATACACCCTATACTGGAACCAGCACAAGTACTTAAAAATCACGTGGGGCCGCATGACACCGAGAATACATGAATGCGAGTAGGAGCTGATCAATACATGAATGGGATCACTTTATCATGAACATACATTGCTAGTTAAACAGCTCTTAGTGGGTACAGAGAAGTAAAAGTGGGTGCGATTGCCAAATCTAGTTAAATCTTACTTTACCTCGTTTTAAGACTACCATATCCTTGTGGTATCATTCTAATTTTAGTTTATTCATGTCGTAGTCTTTTACTTTTTACATGCTATTAAATAACAGGGCTTACCAGACTTATGTCTGACCCATTTTCCTTTCGCTTCTTTTCTTCCGTCCCCTCCCCCTCCCCCGGTCCGCAGGGAGGAAACACTTCTGCTTAGTCCAGGTTAGCCAAAGCTTGAAAACCATAGATGTAAGGCTTGGACTTTCCTTTTTGAGCTATGGCTATGGTCAAGCGCTTATTGGGGATTTATGTCATTTTATTTTCAGTATTGCTTCTTTATGTTTTCAAGACAGATGAAAAGTTGTAATAATTTGGAAGGTTGAAACAATTATCGAATTGTTGTGTTAAACGAGTATTTATGAAATAATATTGATCTTTTTCCGCTGCATAAATTTTCTATCTTGTAATTTATTAGTATCTTGTACCATAAAACGCTCCACTGAAGTTAAGGCATTCCCTTTGAGAGTGACCTTAACGGAGGTGGGGTGTTACAGAAATACTAAAGTTTTTAAACCATAGAAATTGAAGAACGATGCTGCTCTCAAGCAATCAGTTCTCTTTGAGCTAAAGCTTTAACTCGAGCAAGCTATTTTTGCTATAGATCCGGGAATAATCTTGTTATTCTCTGTCTAATTGTTTTTGTTTCCTCTTTTTCGTTTTTTTCTGTGCTTCAAGTAATTATGGCATATGTTTCCACCTGTATTTCGGCAATAAGTGTTTTTCGCTTGTTGTCCCTTTGTTTTTGTTCTATATGCTTCAATAAAAAAAGGTCGGGGCCTTATCCCCGTCGGCTTTGCCAAAGAAATTTGAATTAACAAGAAAAATAATCACTAGTTATTAGTTAATTACAATTAATTATTACTTCTTAATTTTTATTTATTATTTATTAAATATTACAACCAAATTATCATTTAATATTTGTAATTGAGAGTTATTTATTATGTATATATTACCAGTTATCAATTATTAAATGTTTGATAGTAATAATTAGGAGCTAATTACTACTTATTAATTATTAACTATTAATTAATAATAATATAACAATTAATAGTAATTATTGATTTGTAAGGTTACTATTAAATATTAATTATTCTTAAACATTAATATTATTAATAATTAATTATTCAGTATAAATATATAATATTTATTATTATAATTAGTATTACTTAAAACTTTTTAACTATTTATTCTTAAATATTTAATATTCTAGAAAATTTTGTAAACTAAACAACCTAAAGTCAAACCTCCCAAAAGCCATCACAAGTAAGAATGCAAGTTGATAATCTAAGTGTATATCGATAACACATTGAATCTAAATGTAAGTACATATTTTTTAATAAGCCAAATATACGATGCTTCAGACAGTCTTCATAATACTCCAGCACTAATGATTGTTCAACTTAAGTCAATCGAATGCAAACCTTTTATTGATTATAAATAAAAAAATCATTTAATTACCAAAGATGGAGTTCAACTTAGTTACGACTTATTGCTTGTAAAAAAAGGATAATGCATGTCAAGGGTGTTGGAAAAATATTACAGTTTAAATATCTTTGAATGTGTTCATAAGATAATCGTCTATTAAAGATAGAATAAAGTAGTGGCCTCAAGTATATTTTTTTTATACTGAACAAAGATAAGAAAGGGTACAACACAATTTTTTAACCAAAAATAAATAATCCATATATTTCTTTTATACTGAACAAGGATAGGAAATGGGACAACACTTATTTTTACTAAAATAAATTGATCATACTCTAAAAACACAGTGATCTTCATTGTAGCCAAAATGCACTAACTAATAAAATTAAATTAATTTTTTTAATAGTGAACTTAAATACAATGACAGACACAGACACTCATATGGATTAAACTACAACATCGAATAAGCATAGTAATCATTCGCCTATACAACTAGGTATCAAACAATCTCCAATCATCAATCCTTTTAAACATTGAATTTTTAATATGATACATCTCACGTCCTTTCATCTTATCAGAGTATAAAATGAAATTATGTCCCATAATCTTTCTGGTTTTCGTGAACTGCATACGTTTTCAGAGGCATATTAATGCGCAATGATACAAAATATATGTAACGATTCAAAAATTCTGATATTTTGAAAACTTGAGTTCTTGAGAATTATGAATAATGGCATAGTTCTGGATACATACACTTATTTTTAAATATGATTTCAAAAATTATAACGGTCAGATAAGTTATTTAAATAAGTTTTACCAACTTCTCAATTTAAGCAATTTGGGTCAAAAGCATTATTCACCGAAATTATAAATTTTGAGATTAGTAAACTTTTAAAATTAATTTATAAGTGAAAATTTTGAAAATTGATATTTTATTGTTATTGTAATAACCTGAAAAAGGACCATTTTTGAAACAGTCTCGAAATCCGACAAAACCCATTTTATCGGATCCGTAATGTCGAAATATGGAAAGATTTAAATTTTCATAGATTTCGGAGTTCGTATGTAAGTGTATATAATATAAATGTATGTTGAAAAACTAGTTAAAATTTGATAAAAGCTAGAAATAAGGTGCAACAACCCATATTTTGAATAACAAGTTATAACATAAATCAAGGCAGAATTCAATGATAAAATCTGAATCAAGGGAAACGGGCTGTGCCATTGCGTTCGTCTCGGAAAAATATGCGAAATAGAGTCCGAGTTTTCGAAAATCGGAGTCCGTATGACCTAGTTAAGACCCATAGAAGTTTTCAGAAAATTCAAATTTAAAAACAGATTTCAAATTCAGCTGGGCAGGATAGGCGGGAAAAGATCCCGCCACTCCCCAAGTCGACTGGGGAGTCGACACACCCCAGGCTGTGTCGACTGCCCAGTCGACACCCCTGTCGACTTGGGTGGTCGGCCAGTCTGGCCTGGGTGCACCTGACTTGTTTCTCAAGACATGTTTGGAGGCTAGTGACATGAATTGCTGGCCCAGATCTGAATTATGGTTAATCCTATGGCCTAAACTAACCTAATCTTCTATAAAAGGACCCTAATACCTAGCCTAAATCATCATAAATCAATCCTACAACTAAACTATGCCAAAATGTTTAATCATGGCCTCCACCCTCTTGTCATAGCCTCCATCTTCATTCATATGAGAGTTCCTAAGCTTGTTTGAGAGTTTCTAAGCTTGATTTAAGGCCAAAGTTCAATCTTTCTTCATCAAAGCAAGGATCTTCTTCTTATTTCTCAAGGGTTTTCATTGAAGCTTATCATTTGGGAGTTTTAGAGTTGCTAGTGGTTTCGTCTCAATCTTATTTATATTTTATAAGTCTTCATAGCATTGTAAGCCCTATACTACTCTTAGATTCTAACTATGAATTTAAATATGACATGTTGCAAGTTTGAGTTTGGGCCTAAGTATGATAGGTGCTTTGATTCTATCATGTTATGCATAGATTTATTCTATACATGTTTGTAAAGCTATCACCTTAACCTTATGCATAGAAAGCTATGAGCTTTGATTAGGAATGTTGCATAAAGCAACATAGAAACTCTCATAAACCCTATGTTATCTCGCATATGATGTTATATGCGAATCACTAGTTATCATCCCATGTCATTTATGGCCATGTTTCACCTATTATGCTAAAGTTGATATCATGCATGTTTTGAGGCCTATAATGTAATATGCAAGTTTTTGAACACATTTGCCTCATATGCCACCATGTTTAACTTGTGGCCCAAACCTTATTAATTATGTCATGCTTCTAAGTTGCCCCCTTTGAGATCTATTTGCGTTTATGCGAACTTACATGCGATGGGGTTACGTTATGGGTAAACTTAAATGACATAAAAACATGACTTGAAAAGATGACATGAAATATGACATGTGATTATGCTTGAAACATGAACTTGGACATGACTTCTAGAAAACATGAGAATGGCCAACTCGAGGTTGGGTTGAGTTTGTAGCATAAATCTACCCGGAACCGACCGGCTTAACTAGTGGCTACAAGCAATAAGACCCAATGTGAGTAGTTGGTCATGTAGCACTTGAAACTCGAGGTTAGACTAACTTGTGGTGTAAAGCTACCCGGACCCGCCCGGCTTAACTAGTAACCACAACAAAGTCTAATGTGAGAGGTTGGGTGCATTAAATTAATTAATGCCACATGATAGGGTTAAGTCATGGACCACTTGGATACTTAACCAATTAAACACGATGGGTTGATAGGGTTAAGTCATGAACCTTGGGTACACTTAACCAACTTGATTGGGTAGGGTTAACCACATTTAACCCGTTAGAAACCCTAGTTACGTGGTCCTTTTCACCAGTAACCCTCTTGATTGTATCATGATACCCTAGAGACTAGGCTAGGGTGGGGCACGATTACTGGGCTGACATGTAAGCGACCAAAACGACGGCTGAGTAGGTGCGCCGGTGTAGGTTCAGGCGGACTATGGTCATGCACATAGTCCGGAGTTGAAAAAGCAAACACGGGCACCCGTAGGTTTAGACTGTGCGTGCTTGATTTGTGTCCGTGGTTGGCACCCTAGGGCTTGATACACCCTAGGGTGGACCTAGCACAGTTTGACTACACTTCGTGATTGGGACGTATGACACCGACACTTGACGAGTTAGGCTTTTAGGGAGCTGATCGACTAGACCGTGTTGTTGGACCTTGATCTAGATCATCTCGGGATGTTGGGCCAAGATTGGGCCAAGGGATCTTTTCTTGTTGATACTTGACATAGATTACTAGTACACACTTGGTGCAACTTAACCTTGTATATGCGATGCTATGCGATGCCACACTTGATCTGTCTCTTCACCATGCCAGTTATCACCCTATGTTTCATCCCTGCTTTACATGTCCAGTTAACTTTATTAGTTTTTATACTAATAGTAGATAGGACTTACCAGTCTTTTTGACTGACCCGTTTTCTTTCGCCTCTTTTCTTCCGTTCCCCCCCAAGGTTTGCAGGGTGGGAACACTGGTACCTAGCTGGATCTTTAGCTGCTTTTCTGGATAGCTCATGTACGGTTTGGACTTGAGCATGCTATGGATTTATTCTACTTTGGGGATAGTTACCTACTTTATGTTTTTTTTTCCAGTGTTCAGTTTATGTTCTAGACTTTGTTTTGTGGGAAAATAATGACCAAGTACTTTGATGTAACTTGACTATGGTTTTGAAATGTTAGTTTTATCCCCTGCTTTACTACTCTGTTTTACTTATATGTTCTGTCTTGTGATATCTGCATGCATGTTTACCTCGTTTAACGCCTCCCCAAAGCCAGTGCCCTTGCAAGAGTGGCATTGGCGGAGGTGGGGTGTTACATTTGGTATCAGAGCGAGGTTTACAAGATTTGAGCGAAAGTGTTTTTAAAACTTACCTTTTTGGAAAACTATTTTCAAAACTAATTAAATATTTTCTAAGAAAAGTCTAGTTTATTTTAAAAGGCTATTCCCCAAAAGCCATTAGCACTATCCTTTGTTTCCTCGTTCTTAATCTATCTTTTCCTTTTTCAGCATGGCCGATCTTAACCTTCCCGAGGGAGTAACCATTCCCAGATGGTTTCGGAGGTACTTGGAAGCTAGGGCCAACGATGCGGGCCCAGCAAACACCCCCACCGTAACTGAGGTTTCCCCTCCTCCTCCTCCTCAGAATCCACAAGCAGATTTCGCAAAGGTTTGCAAAGATTTTAAGGCGATGGGTGGCAAGAATTTTATTGGGACGGAGACTTTTATGGAGGCGAGAAATTGGTTAAAAGAGACTGAAGATCTCTTCGCTATCTTTGATGTGGAAGACCATTGAAAGGTTTTATTGGCACCATGGCTATTAAAAGAAGAAGCTTCTTATTGGTAGGAGGTCACCAATGCTACTAGGCCTATAGAGACTTGGGCCGACTTTAGGACGAGGTTTGGGCTTAAGTTTCTATCATCTGCTGAGGCAAATCTGCAATTGGAGAAGTTTATATCTTTGAAGCAAGGGGACATGACAGTGAGGGAGTACGTGAATAAGTTTAACCAGCTTGCTCGATTCGGTTTGGACATGGTTAATACTCCCCAGAAGAAGGCTTTACGCTTTGCACGAGGGTTGAATGAGCCATTACAAGGTTTAGCCCTATCTCATATACCCATGGGGGCCACTTTTGAAGGCCTAGTGGACATGGCATTGCTTCAAGGAGACGATAAGAATGGCAAGAAAGAAGTCAAGGCTAATGAGACTCAAACCAAGAAGACGGACTCCAAGTGGGGAGGAAATCAGAGCAATCAGAACAACAAGAACAACAAGGGCAATAAGGCCAACAACAACAAGGAAAAAGACCCAAGAAAATGCAACTTCTGTGGGATTGTTGGGCACATAGCCAAAGATTGCAGAAAGAAGAAGAGGAAGTTGGGCGAATGCTTCCACTGTGGAGAGCCTGGACACCTTAGCAAGGATTGCCCCAAGAAGCAAGGACAAGGGCAAGGGCAGACTCAGTGTGCAGGACCTTCTGGAGGGCAAGTGCATGCTCTCAACACTGCTCCAGTTCAGGACCGAGGTAGTATTTCTGTAGAAAGCCTTGTTTATATTTCTGATTATCCTATTCGCACCTTATTTGATTCTGGCGCATCGCATAGTTTTATTTATTCTGATCTTGTTGAAAGTTTGCACCTAAGTACTAGTCTAGTTGAGGATCCCGTTAGTGTTTCAAATCCAATTGGGGGTTCCGCCCATCTATCTATGATTTGTGTGGATTTGAAGATTTCTATCTTAACCTTAGAATTCACGTGTAATGCTTATGTTCTCGGATTCATGGGATACGGGTTGATCTTGGGCATGGATTGGTTGTCCAGTTATGGAGCCATTCTCGATTGTGAGCATAGGGTGGTGAGGCTCATGACTCGCCTCGGTAATACCCTAGAAATTTCTTGTAACCCTAGAGATCCCGTCATGTTATGTTATCTTGAATCTCTTGACTCGTCCATCAATGATCTGCAATCTATAAGGGTGGTCCGAGAATATCCTGATGTCTTTGAAGAGGTTAAGGGGTTACCCCCTAAACGAGAGATAGATTTTCGCATTTATCTTGTTGATAATGCCAAGCCAGTTTCATTGCCCGTTAGGCACATGGCCCCACGAGAAAGAAGAGAGCTCAGTAAGCAAATCAAGGAGTTGCTTGAGAAGAATTTTATTAGGCGAAGCATTTCTGAATGGGATGCTCCTGTGGTATTCACTATTAAGGCGGATGGTTCGCTTCGTCTATGTCTTGATTATCAAGAGTTGAACAAGCTGACAAAGAAGAATAGGCACCCATTACCAAGGATTG
The DNA here is from genome assembly GCA_030737875.1 of Allium sativum. Lineage (NCBI taxonomy): Eukaryota > Viridiplantae > Streptophyta > Magnoliopsida > Asparagales > Amaryllidaceae > Allium > Allium sativum. The sequence continues at coordinate 25,727,487 of CM060927.1, read as the reverse complement.
ATGATCTCTTTGACCAGCTTGTTGGTGCTTCTGTTTTCTCTCAACTCGATCTAGCCATCGGATTCCATCGGCTTAGAGTGGCTGAGGATAGTATTGATAAGACTGCGTTTCGGACTCCAGATGGATTCTTTGAATGGCTTGTCATGCCATTCGGTTTGACTAATGCACCCGCCTACTTCGTAGATTTGATGAGTAGGGTGTTCAGGGAGTTCCTTAACAAGTTCGTGGTTGTCTTCGTGGATGATATTCCGATCTTCTCAAAGGATGAGGAAGAACATGCCAGACATCTCAAGGAAGTGATGGATACGCTTAGAGCTCATCAGTTGAAAGCCAAGTTCTCCAAATGCCATTTTTGGAGAAGGGAAGTTCGGTTTCTTGGACGTATAGTTTCTAAGTAAGGCATAGCGGTGGATCCCGCGAAAGTGGTTGCAGTTCAAGACTGGAAGACTCCTAGGAATGCAACCGAAGTAAGAAGCTTTCTCGGTCTGGCGGGCTACTATAGGAAGTTCATCAGGGACTTCGCTAAGATTTCAGCCCCTCTTACTAAGTTGACGAATAAGAACTTAGTCTTTGCATGGGACTTAGACTGTGAGCTTGCTTTTCAAAGGCTCAAGAGGGCCCTTACTACAACTCCAGTTTTGGCATTACCCGAAGGCGGTAAGATGTTTACCGTGTACACCGATGCATGTGGCACAGGGTTAGGTGCTGTTCTGATGCAGGAAGGAAGAGTGATATGTTATCGGGGTAGGCAACTTAAAGTTCATGAGAAGAACTATCCCACTCATGATTTGGAGTTGGCGGCGATCGTCTTTGCACTCAAATCCTGGCGCCACTATCTTCTAGGCGAAAGGTTTGATTTATATACGGATCACAAGTCGCTCAAGTACCTCTTCTCGCAGAAAGATCTGAATCTAAGGCAGCAAAGGTGGATGGAATTCTTGGCATCTTATGACTTCGAGATAGCTTATACCCCTGGCAAGGGTAATGTTGTGGCAGATGCATTAAGCAGAAGTAGGTTGACTTTGAGTCCCTTGTTTGTTGAGATGAGGAGCCTAGAGTTCTTGGCAACCTTTGATTTCACAACAGCTGTTGAGTTGATGACGGGTTCGTTAGCATCCCTTGAGCTTAGACCTATACTCCTTGATCAAGTTGGGGCTTCGCAGAAAGGAGACCCGCAGATAGTCGAGGTCATGGACAAGTTGATTTGGGGTGAGACGTCTAGTCACCTTGCTAGATATACTATTGATGACAAGGGTTGGCTAAGGCGTGATGGAAGGCTATGCGTTCCACAAGTAGGAGACTTGGTGCATAAAGTTCTCGAAGAAGCGCATCACTCGAAGATGACTATACATCCTGGAGGAGATAAGATGTATACGGATATGAAGCGCATTTTCTTTTGGGCTGGAATGAAGAAAGATGTGGCAGAGTATGTTTCAAAGTGCATGGTGTGCCAACAAGTGAAAGCCGAGTCGAAGAAACCCGGAGGGCTATTACATCCATTGGAAGTCCCTCAATGGAAGTGGGAAAGTATTTCTATGGATTTTGTGGATGGATTGCCTAGGTCAAGGAAAGGGAATACGAGCATATGGGTCATAGTTGACAGACTTATGAAGAGTGCTCATTTCATTCCAGTGAAGAGCAAGAGGACCGCATCATGGCTAGCATCTATTTATCTTCGAGAGATAGTGCGGTTGCATGGAGTTCCTTCTAGCATAGTTAGCGATCGTGACCCAGTTTTCACTAGCTAGTTCTGGAATAGTTTGCAAGAAGCGATGGGTACGCGATTGAATCTGAGTACAGCCTATCACCCCCAGACGGATGGCCAAACCGAAAGGGTGAATAGAGTGCTAGAAGATTTTTTGAGGCTTTGTGTTCTTGACTTTGGTGGTACTTGGGAAGACCACCTTCCTCTTGTAGAGTTTGCTTATAATAATAGCTACCTAGCTAGCATAGGGATGGCACCATTTGAAGCTCTGTATGGGAGGCCGTGTAGGTCACCATCTTGTTGGTGGGAGACAACGGATAGGCTTATACTTGGGCCCGATATGATACGGGACACATCCGAGAAAGTTGAATTGGTGAGAAGACGGATGAAAGCGGCCCAAGACAGACAGAAATCCTATGCTGACAAGCGAAGGACAGATTTGGAATTCGAAATTGGGAATATGGTTTTCGTGAAGGTTTCTCCTTTGCGTAATATGGTACGTTTTGGAGCAGTTGGGAAGCTGGCACCAAGGTTCGTAGGACCCTTCCCTATCATAGAGAGAATTGGAAAGATGGCTTATAAGGTGGAATTGCCCGAGAAGCTAGCCGGAGTGCATAATGTCTTTCATGCCTCGCATCTCCAAAAGTGCCTACATGAGTCCGCTGGGGTGGTTGAACCAAGCATTCTTGAAGACGTGGAGGTAGAGAAAGAGGCACCCTTGAGGAGAGCTCCGATTCGTATCTTGGGAACAAAGATCAAGAAGCTATGAAATCGAGAAGTCAAATTGGTGAAAGTTCAGTGGAGTGAAGCCGAAGAGGATGCAACTTGGGAAACCGAGGAGAAGATGCGTGGGCTTTATCCATTTCTTTTTTAGGGTACATTCTCGACCTCTTTTCCTTTTTTTTACATATCTTCCTTTTTGCTATCCGTGTTTATCCTGTTTATCTTGTTATCTCGTTAACCTTGTCATGAGAACCTTAGGTAGACACCCTTTGGATGAAACATGTATTTGAAACATGTTATGCTTGATGTTTGCAAGTGATTGCAAGTGTTTGCAAGTGGATACTCGTGGATGCATGATACACATTAGGCACTAAGATCGGCTCACACACTTTCATATTGCATATGCATGAGTGCTTATACTTATTCATGGATGAAACTTGTTATGCTATCACGTGGATGTTGCATATGGATGAATGTTATGTGCACTCATGTAGAGATTATAAATTATGTTAGGATTTTGCATACATATGGACTCATTTCACTAACATACTTTGCATTAAGGGGGTTTACTGAATCAGTAACCGCCTGATTTTCGCATTAGATAAGTACATATACACACACTTTTGCATATAATCATACAGCATTTAGAATTTGTTAAGGACATTGACTGCACGTGGATGATGTTTTGAGTAGATGGATGATGGATGGTAGGATACGTTCTTCCTAACTTAGAGATTTCGGGGACGAAATCCTTTAAGGTGGGGAGGATGTAACAACCCATATTTTGAATAACAAGTTATAACATAAATCAAGGCAGAATTCAATGACAAATTCTGAAACAAGGGAAATGGGCTGTGCCATTGCGTTCGTCTCGGAAAAATACGCGAAATAGAGTCCGAGTTTTCGAAAATCGGAGTCCGTATGACTCAGTTAAGGCCCATAGAAGTTTTCAGAAAATTCAAATTTAAAAACAGATTTCAAATTCAGCTGGGCAGGATAGGCGGGAAAAGATCCTGCCACTCCCCAAGTCGACTTGGGCGTCGACACAACCCAGGCTGTGTCGACTGCCCAGTCGACACCCCTGTCGACTTGGGTGGTCGGCCAGTCTGGCCTGGGTGCACCTGACTGGTTTCTCAAGACATGTTTGGAGGCAAGTGACGTGAATTGGTGGCCCAGATCTGAATTAGGGTTAATCCTATGGCCTAAACTAACCTAATCTTCTATAAAAGGACCCTAATACCTAGCCTAAATCATCATAAATCAATCCTACAACTAAACTATGCCAAAATGTTTAATTATGGCCTCCACCCTCTTGTCATAGCCCCCATCTTCATTCATATGAGAGTTCCTAAGTTTGTTTGAGAGTTTCTAAGCTTGATTCAAGGCCAAAGTTCAATCTTTCTTCATCAAAGCAAGGATCTTCTTCTTATTTCTCAAGGGTTTTCATTGAAGCTTATCATTTGGGAGTTTTAGAGTTGCTAGTGGCTTCGTCTCAATCTTATTTATATTATATAAGTCTTTATAGCATTGTAAGCCCTATATTACTCTTAGATTTTAACTATGAAGTTAAATATGACATGTTGCAAGTTTGAGTTTGGGCCTAAGTATGATAGGTGCTTTGATTCTATCATGTTATGCATAGATTTATTCTATACATGTTTGTAAAGCTATCACCTTGACCTTATGCATAGAAAGCTATGAGCTTTGATTAGGAATGTTGCATAAAGCAACATAGAAACTCTCATAAACCCTATGTTATCTTGCATATGATGTTATATGCGAATCACTAGCTATCATCCCAGGTCATTTATGGCCATGTTTCACCTATTATGCTAAAGTTGATATCATGCATGTTTTGAGGCCTATAATGTAATATGCAAGTTTATGAACACATTTGCCTCATATGCCACCATGTTTAACTTGTGGCCCAAACCTTATTAATTATGTCATGCTTCTAAGTTTCCCCCTTTGAGATCTATTTGCGTTTATGCGAACTTACATGCGATGGGGTTACATTATGGGTAAACTAAAATGAAATAAAAACATGACTTGAAAAGATGACATGAAATATGACATGTGATTATGCTTGAAACATGAACTTGGACATGACTTCTAGAAAACATGAGAATGGCCAACTCGAGGTTGGGTTGAGTTTGTAGCATAAATCTACCCGGAACCGACCGGCTTAACTAGTGGCTACAAGCAATAAGACCCAATGTGAGTAGTTGGTCATGTAGCACTTGAAACCCGAGGTTAGACTAACTTGTGGTGTAAAGCTACCCGGACCCGCCCGGCTTAACTAGTAACCACAACAAAGTCTAATGTGAGAGGTTGGGTGCATTAAATTAATTAATGCCACATGATAGGGTTAAGTCATGGACCACTTGGATACTTAACCATTTAAACACGATGGGTTGATAGGGTTAAGTCATGAACCTTGGGTACACTTAACCAACTTGATTGGGTAGGGTTAACCACATTTAACCCGTTAGAAACCCTAGTTACGTGGTCCTTTTCACCAGTAACCCTCTTGATTGTATCATGATACCCTAGAGACTAGGCTAGGGTGGGGCACGATTACTGGGCTGACATGTAAGCGACCAAAACGACGGCTGAGTAGGTGTGCCGGTGTAGGTTCAGGCGGACTGTGGTCGTGCACATAGTCCGGAGTTGAAAAAGCAAACACGGGCACCCGTAGGTTTAGACTGTGCGTGCTTGATTTGTGTCCGTGGTTGGCACCCTAGGGCTTGATACACCCTAGGGTGGACCTAGCATAGTTTGACTACACTTCGTGATTGGGACGTATGACACCGACACTTGACGAGTTAGGCTTTTAGGGAGCCGATCGACTAGACCGTGTTGTTGGACCTTGATCTAGGTCATCTCGGGATGTTGGGCCAAGATTGGGCCAAGGGATCTTTTCTTGTTGATACTTGACATAGATTACTAGTACACCTTTGGTGCAACTTAACCTTGTATATGCGATGCTATGTGTAACGCCCCACACCCGCTATAGTCACTCACTAAGGGAATGCCATAACATCGGTGGAGTATTTTTAGTGAGTATAGAACAGTAAAATTACAACAAGACAGATATAATGTAATACTTGAAAATTTAAAACATCATCTCATAGCAGCGGAAAGTAAAACATGTTTGGTTACATCATAAAACCATAACAAGAGTCAAGTACAAAATATCCATCCTGAATAAAATAAGTACATAATCCCACTACTCATAACAAATAGCCATAACAGAAAAGATAAGATAAGCTGAGCTCTACATCTACGGTCCAAGCTCCAAGAGATAGATAAAGCAAACTGATCAAAGCCCACTAGCACTAGGCCCAACCTGAGGACCTGAAGGAAAAAGATAAAAACAACGGGGGTCAGACATAAGCCTGAGTGAACCCTATCTCCTTAATAATACAATTATTAAAGTAATTAGGGTATGATATGAACTCGGTATGGTATCTTTGGGGATAATGACTACACTAAGTTGCCCACGAACACAGGACGAACTAAGATAACCGTAAAGACGCATCTACCCACCCAAGGATAATTACTAACTGCACCACACCAGTTCTACCCACCAAGAGTAATTCCTACTTAAAGGTTGATCCCACTAAAGTCTTAGAAAATATAGCTAGTAGTCTCTGGTACTTCTAGCTGACCACGTAGGTGCCGTCTGCCCCTACCTCCACTAGGTGTATAACTGACCATGTAGGTGCCGTCTGCCCCTACCTTCACTAGGTGTACCTAGTAATCTTACCCAGTAGTTTCGTGTACCCCTACATAGGTGCCGTCTGCTCCTATCTTTACTAGGTGTACCCACTACTCCCCATCGATCGGCTCCCTAACGTAGATACCCGTGCTGGTCCCACAGTGGGGTGTATCACTCCCCTAAAGTGGCTACCCAATACTATCAACGGTGCACGGCTTTATATCTACACGATGCAACAACGGCTTATCTACCAGCCCGGGCCCACACACGCATATGAAACCCGTTGGACTTGCGTTGCCACCGCTACCCCGTTTTGGCCTCTTATAATCAAGCCCAATATGCGTGTCCCGTCACTCGACATGGGTCGAGCCCACAAAGATACGTTTGGGATATTGGTTGAAATGGGCCCCCACAAGCTACTACTTAAGCTTGTCATTTTATCTAGTGCATTCCACTTAACCCCTTTTTATAATCATGCCCCCTTTCATGTTAAGGTTTGGTTAAGTCATCCAATTATATTACAATTGCCACTTAAGGCACCCACTAGATTTCCGCATGCCACCCAAGGCACTTACTTGATTCCCCCATGCCACCCAAGGCACTTACTTAACCCTTTAATCATGTTTAGTTACATGTTCCACTCTGGTTAAGTATTCTAATCGTATTTTCTATTGCCACCCAAGGCAGCCCACTAGTTTTCTCATGCCACCCAAGGCACCCCCACTAGTTACTACATGCCACCCAAGGCACCCACTTAACCCCTCATGTCCCACTACATGCTAATATGGTTAAGTGTTTCTTAATTAATTAAGACCGTGATCTCCCATAAAGACCTCCCACATTAGACTGGCTGTTATGACCGCCTGGTTAAGCCGGTAGAATCCGGGCAGTCTTACGTCATAACAGAGTCTAACCTCGTGTCTTTACCTTAATCACGTATTTAATTTATGGCTAAGACCTCTCACATTGGGCTGACATTTGTAGCACCTGGTTAAGTCGGTCGGGTCCGGGCAGTTTTACACTACAAATGAGTCCAACCTCGTGTCTTAGTCGATTAATTACACCTAATTAATCACCCCCATATTAATTATCCCTAATTAATATCAAGTTTTCCATAACATGGGTAGACCTAACTCAATAGGTAAATTCCCATGGGGTAGACCTAACTCAATAGGTAAATTCCCACTTATGTTAATTAATTTTTTATGGTATGCTTAATCATACCCATTTCAACATACTTTTAACTAACATATTAATTAACCCCATCGTTCCCCACGTAAATCGTCATTATGACATAACATAATAAAGGGAAGATTTACCACACATAACATGGGTTTAGCATATAACTTTATCATGGGTTAAGAGGATGTCAACTTGCACATATGAGCATGTATTAACCCAACTATATTCGACCCAAACTTGCATATTATCAAACATGTGTCTTACATAACATGTTGCATATGAACTTACATATCATCAAACATGTGATTTGCATAACATGTTGCATATGAACTTACATATCATCATACATGTGATTTGCATAACATGTAGAACTTGCATTTTAGCATATACTTAACTTGCATAAGCACTCACATACTTGCATAAGCATTCATATACTTGCATAAGCTTGCATATCATGTTAAACTTGCATTTCAACATATACATAACTTGCATAAACATTCACATACTTGCATAGGCTTGCATATTATGTTAAACTTGCATTTCAACATATACATAACTTGCATAAACATTCACATACTTGCATAGGTTTGCATATTATGTTAAACTTGCATTTCAACATATACATAACTTGCATAAACATTCACATACTTGCATAGGCTTGCATATTATGTTAAACTTGCATTTCAACATATACATAACTTGCATAAACATTCACATACTTGCATAGGCTTGCATATTATGTTAAACTTGCATTTCAACATATACATAACTTGCATAAACATTCACATACTTGCATAACATGTTTGCATAATGGATCCATATTCACTTAGTGTTTTGCATCATAAACATCATGAAACAACTTGCATAAAAATATCATGATTACATATTATGAAACTTGCATGACATAAGGCATATAACTTGCAAAACACATAATATTCACTACATCAAGCTTGCATAAATATATGGATCCACAAACATAGCCATACTTTATCACATCTTATCATAATCAATTCAATAATTGATTATTAAGGGGATAGAAGCTCACCAAAACAAGATTAGCAAGTTAAATGAAGCAAATCCCAATGATTAAGTAGAAGAAGATGTAGATTAGCTTGCAAACCCTCTTAGGATTTTTAGTGGAGGCTCTCCAATTTTCTAAGTGGTGGCATAATGGCCTTAGATCTATTTTTGGTAAGGATAAGGGGGGTATTAGGGTGTATATATAGATTAGTTAGATGTTTTAGGACCATAGGATATACCCTAGAACCAATCCTAGCCTTTAAAGCATGTCTTGGGGAAGAAGTCAAGTGTAGGAACCATTTAGGGCCCAAAAAAAAACAGCCCAAAACTCATCCCGGGCCTCAAAACATGAGCAGTTTTCGTTTTTGATTTTTCATGAAACTTTGACGGGCCATAACTTGGTCATACGGACTCCGATTTACGAAAACTCGGACTCTATTTCGCGTATTTTTCCGAGACGAACGCAATGGCACAGCCCGTTTCCCCTGATTCAGAATATTAAATTTAATTCTGCTCTGATTTATGTTATAACAAGTTATTTAACATACGGGGTGTTACATTCTCCCCTACTTAAAGGATTTCGTCCCCGAAATCTCTAAGTCAAGAAGAACGTATCCTACCAACCAAACAACCATCTACTCAACCATCAAACACTGGCATCCATTGTACTTAAAGTTTCTAATGTTGTATGAACATATGCAAAAAGTGTGTGTATATGTTCCCTATCTAATGCAAAATCAGGCGGTCTACTGATTCAGTTGACCTCCTTAATGCAAACCATGATAGTGCCATGCATCCAATATGTATGCGAAAGAACCCTATCGACACATACTATTTCTACATGCGTGCACAATCATTCACCGAATAAATGCATCATCCATATGATAGCACAACCATCATACATCCATTAATATAGCTACCTACACACATTTATATGCAATATGCAATATGAAGTGATTGAGCCGATCTAGTGCCTAAAGTGTGTGTATATGCATCTACGAGCAACCACTAGCAAACACTTGCATCCACTTGCATCCATCAATCATAACATGTCTCAAACACATGTTTCAACCATAGGACTATCCTATCTGAAGGTCAAAGGTACTAACGAGAGGACATACTAAGGATAAGATAAGTACCAGTCAAACGATAAAGGAGAAGTTAAAAGACATACTCTCAAAAAGAAATGGATACAAAGAATGCATCTTCGCTTCCGTCTCCCAAGTTGCGTTGCTCTCCTCTTCTCCCCATTGCACTTTGACTAGCTGAACCTCTCGATTCCTCAATTTCCTAGTCTCTGACCCAAGGATGCGAGTAGGAGCTCGTCGAATAGTCGCATCACGCTCTGCTTCCACTTCTCTAAGCAAACTTGGCTCTACCACCTCTGCGGTCTTATGTAGGCACTTCCTCAAATGTGACACATGGAAAACATCATGTATACCACTAAGTCTGTCTGGCAACTCCACCCTATATGCCATCCGTCCAATTCTTTCCTTGACAGGAAACGGTCCTACAAACCTCGGTGCTAACTTCCCAGCGGATCCAAAGCGAACAACATTCCGTAATGGAGACACTTTGACAAAAACCATGTCCCCAACTTCAAACTCAAGATCAGTCCTCCTCTTATCTGCATAAGATTTATGTCTGTCTTGCGCTGCTTTCATCCTTCTTCGAATCAAATCAACCTTCTCTGAAGTCTCTCTAACCATATCGGGCCCTAGCAAGATCTTATCCGTAGATTCCCACCAACATGTAGGTGATCGACAAGGCCTTCCATAAAGAGCTTCAAAAGGTGCCATGCCAATACTAGACTGGAAGCTGTTGTTATATGCAAACTCCACCAAAGGAAGATGCTCTTCCCATGTACCTCCAAAATCCAAGATACAAAGCCTCAAAAGGTCTTCCAAAACACGGTTCACCCTCTCGGTCTGGCCGTCTGTCTGAGGATGATATGCGGTGCTCAAACACAACTGAGTCCCCACCGCCTCCTGTAAACTCTTCCAAAACTCACTAGTGAAGATAGGATCTCGATCATTCACTATGCTGGAAGGTACCCCATGCAATCGAACTATCTCTCGAACATAGACTGAAGCAAGCCATGGAGCAGTCCTCTTACTCTTTACGGGTATGAAATGGGCGCTCTTAGTAAGTCTATCAACCACGACCCAAATTCCTGTATTGCCCTTCCTCGATCTCGGTAAACCATCAACGAAGTCCATCGAGACACTATCCCACTTCCATATCGGAACTTCCAAAGGATGAAGCAACCCACCTGGTTTCTTTCGCTCCGTCTTCACTCGTTGGCACACCAAGCATCGAGCGACATGCTCGACCACATCTTTCTTCATACCGGCCCAGAAGAAAGCCCTCTTCATGTCTTGGTACATCTTACCCCCACCGGGATGAATGGTCATCCTAAAACGGTGTGCGTCATCAAGAATAGCCTTCCTCAAACCCTCGTCCTGCGGTACACAAAGTCTACCGTCTCTACGCAAGCACCCTCTATCTCTAAGGTGTACCTACTCAAATGGCTGGACGACTCCCCCCTTATGAGCTTCTCTACTAACTCAACCAACTGTGGGTCGCCCCTCTGTGCTTCTCCAATCCGCCCCAAAAGAGTAGGTCTAACTTCCAAAGAAGCTAGCAAACCAGGTACAAAGTCAACGGAAGGTCTAAAGTCAAACTTAGAAATAAACTCTAAGCTCCGTCGTTCAACGAACAATGAACTCAAGGACAACCTTTTTCTACTTAAGGTGTCCGTTACCATGTTACCCTTACTCATAGGAAGCTAAGGATCCCATCCACTTTTGCTGTCCTAAGACTATGCGCTCGAAGAGTCTCCAACACTTCCCTAAGATGTAGGGCATGCTCTTCTCCACCAGAATATCATCCAAAATCATCACAACTGTCTCCCACGCAGACCACCCTAGTCGAATTCGGCATCCCCCAAATGCAAGCCCCAAAGGCCTAAACCAATATCAGACAAACACCCAAGGGATACCTCCTTCGAATTCAGACGACCTACGCGAGACGATACTAGTAAAAATGGCTAAATAATTAAGCCCTTGACCAATTCTGGATGTTCTCGCCAGTCTCGCTCCAAAACCGTCGTTTATCCTATACTGGCCCTGCTCAGCCTATTGAGCACATACGAAAACTTATTTCGCTCCTAGAAAAGACCCAGATGTCATCTACAAAGACCATCACGAACTTATTTAGGTACTCCCTGAACACCCTTCTCAACAAAGTATGCGGGGGCGTTCGTCAAACCCAATGGCATCACCAGCCACTCATAAAAGAAATCATCCGGAGTCCCAAAGGCAGTCTCCTCTATACTATTCTCAGCCACTCTCAACTGATGAAATCCCGTGGCTAAGTCCTACTACAAAAATACTGAGGCGCCAGCCAACTGATCAAGGAGATCATTAATCCTCGGCAATGGGTATCTATTCTTCTTTGTGAGTTTCTTTAGTTCCCTTTAGCCTACACAAAGTCTGAGGGACCCATCCGCCTTCATAACAAAAACTACTGGAGCGCCCCACTCCGATATACTTCGTCTTATGAACCCCTTCTCAAGCAAATCGCCTACTTACTTATGGAGTTCCCTCCTCTCACTAGGAGCCATGTGGCACACTGGCCAAGATACTGGTTTGGCCTTATCCACCAGATATATTCGGAAGTCAATCTCCCGCTTTGGAGGTAAGCCCTTCACCTCCTCAAACACATCCGGGTATTCCCGGACCGCTCTAACAGATCGCAGACTCTAGACCAACGTGTCAGGCGATTCTAGATACCTTAGCATAACAGATTCTATGGGATTACAAGAGATCTCGAGAGTGTTACTTAGGCGGCCCATAAGCCTAACAACTCTCCCTTGAAAATGAAGAACAACACTCCTACTGGATAACCAGTCCATGCCCAAAATTAACCCATAGCCCGTGAAGCCCAACAAGCATCACATCTAAACTCAACGCTAAGTATAGAAACTTTCAAACCCAAACATATCATGGAGCCCCAACTGGGTTTGAAACAACTAAGGGATCATCTACCAAACTGGTGTCTAAGTGCAGTGACTCAACTAACCATGGTGGGATAAACGAACTCAATATATCATAATCAAATAAAGCTTGAATCGGATGATAAAGAAATCCAAATTCCAACCTAGACGGTCATATCCCCATCTGGTACCCTAGTCATGAGGGAATACAACTACCCTCCAGAAGATTCCATACCTTGCCCTTGCTTCTTTGAACAATCCTAATAAGGTGTCCTATTCCTCTTAAAAGGATAACCACTTGCCTTCTTCTTCCCTATTCTCCACTCGTAACCTCCCACCAATGAGGTTTCATCTTTCATTAACCAAACAACTATTTGAGCCTTCCTCCCATCGTTTATCCAATAGATACCTACCAGTCCTCCTCCTTCTTGAACCAATCTTCTAATCCGACTAACGTCTAAGTCCCTTGAAGTGGTTTTCCATCCTTATCTATCTTAGAAAGATCATCTATACGCGGAGGGGAAACTCAAAACGAGAGAAAGGGAGAGATTCAAAATGGAGAATTCGAAAGATATAGATATGGCTATTGGGGATTATGCTTTCCTTTCAAAAACTTTTCTCTTAAAAGACATGTTTTTGAAAATACTCCTTTCCAAAAATATTCTTAGAAAATAGTTTTTCTAAAAAATTTATCTGTTCCGGTAACCTTAAGCTCTCATACCACGTGTAACGCCCCACACCCGCTATAGTCACTCACTAAGGGAATGCCATAGCATCGGTGGAGTATTTTTAGTGAGTATAGAACAGTAAAATTACAACAAGACAGATATAATGTAATACTTGAAAATTTAAAACATCATCTCATAGCAGCGGAAAGTAAAACATGTTTGGTTACATCATAAAACCATAACAAGAGTCAAGTACAAAATATCCATCCTGAATAAAATAAGTACATAATCCCACTACTCATAACAAATAGCCATAACAGAAAAGATAAGATAAGCTGAGCTCTACATCTACGGTCCAAGCTCCAAGAGATAGATAAAGCAAACTGATCAAAGCCCACTAGCACTAGGCCCAACCTGAGGACCTGAAGGAAAAAGATAAAAACAACGGGGGTCAGACATAAGCCTGAGTGAACCCTATCTCCTTAATAATACAATTATTAAAGTAATTAGGGTATGATATGAACTCGGTATGGTATCTTTGGGGATAATGACTACACTAAGTTGCCCACGAACACAGGACGAACTAAGATAACCGTAAAGACGCATCTACCCACCCAAGAATAATTACTAACTGCACCACACCAGTTCTACCCACCAAGAGTAATTCCTACTTAAAGGTTGATCCCACTAAAGTCTTAGAAAATATAGCTAGTAGTCTCTGGTACTTCTAGCTGACCACGTAGGTGCCGTCTGCCCCTACCTCCACTAGGTGTATAACTGACCATGTAGGTGCCGTCTGCCCCTACCTTCACTAGGTGTACCTAGTAATCTTACCCAGTAGTTTCGTGTACCCCTACATAGGTGCCGTCTGCTCCTATCTTTACTAGGTGTACCCACTACTCCCCATCGATCGGCTCCCTAACGTAGATACCCGTGCTGGTCCCACAGTGGGGTGTATCACTCCCCTAAAGTGGCTACCCAATACTATCAACGGTGCACGGCTTTATATCTACACGATGCAACAACGGCTTATCTACCAGCCCGGGCCCACACACGCATATGAAACCCGTTGGACTTGCGTTGCCACCGCTACCCCGTTTTGGCCTCTTATAATCAAGCCCAATATGCGTGTCCCGTCACTCGACATGGGTCGAGCCCACAAAGATACGTTTGGGATATTGGTTGAAATGGGCCCCCACAAGCTACTACTTAAGCTTGTCATTTTATCTAGTGCATTCCACTTAACCCCTTTTTATAATCATGCCCCCTTTCATGTTAAGGTTTGGTTAAGTCATCCAATTATATTACAATTGCCACTTAAGGCACCCACTAGATTTCCGCATGCCACCCAAGGCACTTACTTGATTCCCCCATGCCACCCAAGGCACTTACTTAACCCTTTAATCATGTTTAGTTACATGTTCCACTCTGGTTAAGTATTCTAATCGTATTTTCTATTGCCACCCAAGGCAGCCCACTAGTTTTCTCATGCCACCCAAGGCACCCCCACTAGTTACTACATGCCACCCAAGGCACCCACTTAACCCCTCATGTCCCACTACATGCTAATATGGTTAAGTGTTTCTTAATTAATTAAGACCGTGATCTCCCATAAAGACCTCCCACATTAGACTGGCTGTTATGACCGCCTGGTTAAGCCGGTAGAATCCGGGCAGTCTTACGTCATAACAGAGTCTAACCTCGTGTCTTTACCTTAATCACGTATTTAATTTATGGCTAAGACCTCTCACATTGGGCTGACATTTGTAGCAACTGGTTAAGCCGGTCGGGTCCGGGCAGTTTTACACTACAAATGAGTCCAACCTCGTGTCTTAGTCGATTAATTACACCTAATTAATCACCCCCATATTAATTATCCCTAATTAATATCAAGTTTTCCATAACATGGGTAGACCTAACTCAATAGGTAAATTCCCATGGGGTAGACCTAACTCAATAGGTAAATTCCCACTTATGTTAATTAATTTTTTATGGTATGCTTAATCATACCCATTTCAACATACTTTTAACTAACATATTAATTAACCCCATCGTTCCCCACGTAAATCGTCATTATGACATAACATAATAAAGGGAAGATTTACCACACATAACATGGGTTTAGCATATAACTTTATCATGGGTTAAGAGGATGTCAACTTGCACATATGAGCATGTATTAACCCAACTATATTCGACCCAAACTTGCATATTATCAAACATGTGTCTTACATAACATGTTGCATATGAACTTACATATCATCAAACATGTGATTTGCATAACATGTTGCATATGAACTTACATATCATCATACATGTGATTTGCATAACATGTAGAACTTGCATTTTAGCATATACTTAACTTGCATAAGCACTCACATACTTGCATAAGCATTCATATACTTGCATAAGCTTGCATATCATGTTAAACTTGCATTTCAACATATACATAACTTGCATAAACATTCACATACTTGCATAGGCTTGCATATTATGTTAAACTTGCATTTCAACATATACATAACTTGCATAAACATTCACATACTTGCATAGGTTTGCATATTATGTTAAACTTGCATTTCAACATATACATAACTTGCATAAACATTCACATACTTGCATAGGCTTGCATATTATGTTAAACTTGCATTTCAACATATACATAACTTGCATAAACATTCACATACTTGCATAGGCTTGCATATTATGTTAAACTTGCATTTCAACATATACATAACTTGCATAAACATTCACATACTTGCATAACATGTTTGCATAATGGATCCATATTCACTTAGTGTTTTGCATCATAAACATCATGAAACAACTTGCGTAAAAATATCATGATTACATATTATGAAACTTGCATGACATAAGGCATATAACTTGCAAAACACATAATATTCACTACATCAAGCTTGCATAAATATATGGATCCACAAACATAGCCATACTTTATCACATCTTATCATAATCAATTCAATAATTGATTATTAAGGGGATAGAAGCTCACCAAAACTAGATTAGCAAGTTAAATGAAGCAAATCCCAATGATTAAGTAGAAGAAGATGTAGATTAGCTTGCAAACCCTCTTAGGATTTTTAGTGGAGGCTCTCCAATTTTCTAAGTGGTGGCATAATGGCCTTAGATCTATTTTTGGTAAGGATAAGGGGGGTATTAGGGTGTATATATAGATTAGTTAGATGTTTTAGGACCATAGGATATACCCTAGAACCAATCCTAGCCTTTAAAGCATGTCTTGGGGAAGAAGTCAAGTGTAGGAACCATTTAGGGCCCAAAAAAAAACAGCCCAAAACTCATCCCGGGCCTCAAAACATGAGCAGTTTTCGTTTTTGATTTTTCATGAAACTTTGACGGGCCATAACTTGGTCATACGGACTCCGATTTACGAAAACTCGGACTCTATTTCGCGTATTTTTCCGAGACGAACGCAATGGCACAGCCCGTTTCCCCTGATTCAGAATATTAAATTTAATTCTGCTCTGATTTATGTTATAACAAGTTATTTAACATACGGGGTGTTACACTATGCGATGCCACACTTGATCTGTCTCTTCACCATGCCAGTTATCACCCTATGTTTCATCCCTGCTTTACATGTCCAGTTAACTTTATTAGTTTTTATACTAATAGTAGATAGGACTTACCAGTCTTTTTGACTGACCCGTTTTCTTTCGCCTTTTTTCTTCCGTTCCCCCCCCCCCCCCCACAGGTTTGCAGGGTGGGAACACTGGTACCTAGCTGGATCTTTAGCTGCTTTTCTGGATAGCTTATGTACGGTTTGGACTTGAGCATGCTATGGCTTTATTCTACTTTGGGGATAGTTACGTACTTTAAGTTTTTTTTTCCAGTGTTCAGTTTATGTTCTAGACTTTGTTTTGTGGGAAAATAATGACCAAGTACTTTGATGTAACTTGACTATGGTTTTGAAATGTTAGTTTTATCCGCTGCTTTACTACTCTGTTTTACTTATATGTTTTGTCTTGTGATATCTGCGTGCATGTTTACCTCGTTTAACGCCCCCCCAAAGCCAGTACCCTTGCAAGAGTGGCATTGGCGGAGGTGGGGTGTTACATAAGGCCATTTTTCAAACGGTCTCTGAATTCAACGAGACTAGACTCGTTAGAACTGTAATTGTGAAATGTAATGAGATTTCAAATTTCGTAAATTTTGGAGTTAGTATGTGGTCATTCGACTAGAAACATGTTAACTTTGTATAATTAATTAAGGAATAATTAACTACCTTATACATTAAGTTCCATAAGCCACAACAATTAGACACATCATGTACCACTAAAATACATGTCATTACCTTCCTAATATGTCATTTCCCTTGTACTTAGGCATGTGCCATTTGTTTTTATTTTATTTCCATTCACTTTTTCCTTTTCTTCTTCTTTAGCTCCTTCACCTCCATTAAACTTCTCCCTCCTCCTTCCTACACCCAATGCCACCTCACCCAACAACTCCACTGCCTCCATCCCCATGTGCAATACCCTACCAATGCTGCCACCCTCTTCCTCACACCGTGGGCCCCTCCTTTTAGCTCTAAAACCACTCTATCCTGCTTAAAGTGCTAAAAATTCCACCTTTTTTCCTAAAACCTAAGCTACACCACCACAAACACGTCCCACGGGCCCTACATGCTTGAGCCATGACCTCACACCCCCACAAACACTTGTGCCACCCTCCCAATTCTGGTTGTGCCCTCCCTCTTGCCTCCATATCCTTGACCTCTTTAAAAATCTCATCTTTCTACTTGATCTTGCATATAGAAGTGTGTGTATGTATATATATATATAAGTATACATAGTTAGTAGCTTAGTAAATTGAAGTGAAAAGGAGCAATCTTGGTTTCGTTGTTAGCTTGAAAGTCCAACATTGAAGTGTCGAGAAGTTGGAATGGCTGGGGTGAGAATTTCTCACCTTGATTTTTTTTGGTTAAGCTAGTTAAATCGTTGCTTATATGATTTGATTATTGAATATTGTGTGTGGTTAAATTAGTAATGAAATGTGATGTGATTTGGATACCAAATTTGGTTAACCATTATTTTAACATCATGTTAAAATGATAGTAGTAGTTGTTGTAAGATTTATTACTTGTTAACTGGATAAAAACAATTGGTGAATGATCACTAGTTTAAGTCATGAAAACTTAGCGAACGTAGAATGTGAAATAATGAGATATCACTGATTGTTTGATATTGTTTGTGAATGATCAATGGAATTGGATGTATGTAAATATGAATGATGTTTTTAAGTAGAACAATGATTGGCTTATAAGATTAATATCTTATTTAATAACGGTTTGAATTGGGGTTAAGTGTTAATGACCTTAACAATAAGGTCAATGTTGCCAATATGTGATTATTGGATGTTGATAGTTGTTTACAACTATTATTGGATGTTGATAGTTGTTTACAACTATTATTGGATGTATATGATGTGTGAAATCAATATAAACAGAATTATATGGTAATTGTTGAATCATGTTCCAATTCGGGATTTGAATATTATATTAATAAAATATTCACTGAAAAAATATAAGGTTCAACTTGACGTACAATTTTGGATGCTCAATAAGGTTAGAAAATATCGTTTAATATTCATAACTAGAACGAATTGGTTTGAATAAATTTTCATGTAATTATGGCTTGTCCAAGTTTTAAATTTAGAATGAATAGCAACGGGCGAAAGTGAAGTTTAGTTAGGTTATCCAGGGTAAGTGTTAAAAGGATTTTCTTTACAAAAACATCTTATTTATTTTTATAACGAACGTCAGGAAAAATTGGACTTTAATAAGTTTTAAAAAATAATGTTATTTTAATGGTCTAAATAATATTAAATTGATTTAATATTAGAATGTTTGATTTTGAGAGGAAATAATTGAAGTAGAGTTTATAAAAATAAGTACACATGTTTTAAAATATATTGGGAATTTTTTGTTTCAACTTTAAATAATAAACCAAATTTGGTCTAAATAGGACTCGTCGGGCAGTGATAGTTCGCGAACTTTGGCCATTAACTTTAAATCGATGTACCGGGAGATTCGAGCATCGGATTCTCCTAAAACGAAAAACGTTGGGTTTGAAATAAAAAAGATTTCCAATGAATTTAAAAATGTTAAAATCCAATGTTTAGATTTTGAAATAAGTTCAATACAAATTTGAATAAAAACAACGCTAGTGCAGTTTAGGACCCGAAGTGGGAACTGATTGAAATGACCTATTTTAAATTATTAAAAATAGGAATAAATCATAATAAATGATTTAGAAAGATTTTGGATTGAATATTCCAAGTTTTAGAAAGATAAAAGACATTTTATCCGAATGAGTTGTTTAACAACTAATGTAAAGAACCAAAGGAATATGTGATGATTCCTAAGAGTATGGTCTAGCACCATTTGTGAGATCTAACTGGAAGTTCTGTCATTAGACGAGGGATGGGAAGAACCGAAAGGACAACGGATATTCGACTAAGAATAGATGAAGTTTCTGAAGATAAATGGCTCGGTGTTTAAAATAACATATTGGAATGAAAGGGCTTAACTTAACCAAAAAAATTCAATTAATGAATTGGATTGAATTTGAATGGAAATAATCTTCGGGTATTTCAATATTGGATTTCGTAGTTATACGGATGATGTTTGAGGACTTTAAAATATATCGTTATTCCTTATGCAGAATCGGTTAATTTCAGAATTTGATAGTGAATATAAGTCGATATGATTTCTATTCAAAGCCTGGTATTTGATATCAAATTTGATTTTGGGTTTGTCGTGAAGGATGTTTTTGAATAACATCTATTCTTTGACCTTATTAAAGACAAGATTAACTTCCAAAGTTAAGTAATCATCAAATAATGATTTTTGGAGAATTAAAACTATGTTAGAGTTTTAATGAATCTTTCAACAAGATTTGAAATGTAAGAAGGTAATTAAACTTAAAAAAACGTGGGTTTTTAGATATCGAGTACCACCAGTTTTGCTCCATAGGAGTAGGATAATGATATGTGTGATTACCTTTTGTAATTCTCGATAATCCAAATAAGGCTTATAAACCTTAATTTGAGTTAAGTTTATGAAAAGTGATTTTATACCTTTTAAAATAGTTTCCCAACGTAAAGGATGATTTGATATTCCGAAATGGAATGAGATTTATGGTATGTTTATATTTCGCTTGATTTTAATGATGCATAGTTATTCGAAAAGACCGGGTTTCAACCGATTTTGAATAAGTAATATGATGATTGTCGAAGATATCAAAGATAGTGATTGAAGACTGGAGATCTTCACATTGTTTGGGTTATTGTTGATGTCTCGATTGGGATGTACACCCAAGACGAGTTTATAAGTGGTGTTCGTCCAAATGTACTTGGAGATCGACCGGATATGCAAGGGCCTCTCTCACTTAGGGGACGAGGAATAAGGTGACTTCGGTTTTGTTCAACCCCAGAACGAACTTGTGTATGGATTGCACGCCTGCCATTGTATTTCACAACGTAACTGACTAGTTGCAGATAACGATATATCTGTTGGTGGCGGAGAATATATTCTCTTAGCTTAACACCCTTCTTTGAGAAGTATGGGCTCAAAGGTTATATTATTAATAGAAACTGATAATATGTTGTGAATTAACAATATGGCATGCTAAGATGTTGACTGATCAAATCTTTTGTTGAAAATTAGATCTTTGTGGATGATGATCAAAGCATGGCTATTATAGCGTAGCTTTGTGTTGAAATGTGACTTCGGCAAGCTTCACAACTCGGGAATGGCTGAAAACAGGATGTTGGACCGCAAGGAAATGACATATGTATCCTTCTAGATAAAAGTTATGCCATGGTATGGAGCCCAGACAGATTTACTATGTGGATGTTGGAATCGATGCGCCTCGGATGATGGTCAAACAACCAACCAGTATGAAGGTCCTTTGGACTAGGAAACGTTATGTTCAGGTGATTGAATAACTCACCAGGAATCGGTGGGCCGGCTCTGCCGCTCCAAGGGACACATGTAGTGCTCCCTAGAACATTTTGCTAGAGATGTTCCAAAGTCGGATAAGGAAGATCCTTTTCCTTGGGCATTGACGAAAACCAAATTTCCAGTACGAACATTGCGTTTTCAGTTGCAAACCTATATGGCAACATAATAAGGTGGGGTATTATGCCATCTAAGATTGATACATTTATTTCTAAAACTATTTCCACATTATGCACTAGTAATAATGAAGGTGAAATTTCATGTATCAAGCATGTTTTGCTATTATAAGGTAAAACTCTATCCTTTGGTTTGCGCTTGCATTTTGTGATGGGACTTGAGTCTTATAATAGCTTCATTTTTCAAAAAGAATTTCAAGTGTTTATAAACTAGTATTCATGTAGAGGAAACCTGTTCCATGTTATACGGCGTGGTCCCGTGATATACTACTTTAAAAATAATTTAAAACTATTTTAGTTCTCATACCAGTCCCATGACTAACTCGAAGTTTATTATTTCCCACCTAAACTCTGGGTGCCCATATTTACCACACAGGCAACTAGTAGTTTTGATTTTGAAGATACTTTACTAGTAGAATCTTGGATTATGGCTGGAGTTATACTATGGATAATTTCGAGTTTTTCGCTGCATGTATTTATGTTTTCCGTTATATTGTAATTTATTCTCTGGTATCTATCCACTATGAATCAATTATTTGTACTATGATGTATTCTTTTACTCTGATGTAAAATTGTTGTAATAGCAATGAAATGTTCTCTTTTGGTGTTTTGTTCTGACTTGTTGTATCTCATGACGGCTCAAGGATTTAGGTCGTCACAAGTGGTATCAGAGCTTTAGTTTACAAAGCTTTGAGGGTATGATGCATCATAACAAGATGAAAGAATCATCAGAGATTGGATTAGTAACATACTATTAAAGAATACTCACTAGAGATGGGATCAGTAGCATCCTAGAGTGAGTGACTAATTAGAGATGAGGTTAGTAGTGCCCTAGAATGAGTTAAGAGTATTATAAATGAGAGATGTATTTGTTGTTATTATTATTATGTATATAATGTGACTTTGAAAATATACTTTGTAACACCCCACATCCTTT
This sequence comes from Allium sativum, assembly GCA_030737875.1. NCBI lineage: Eukaryota > Viridiplantae > Streptophyta > Magnoliopsida > Asparagales > Amaryllidaceae > Allium > Allium sativum. The sequence goes on along the minus strand of CM060927.1, from coordinate 25,705,356 downwards.
AGTGTCACTCACAAAGGGAATGCACTAAGTTCTGTGGAGCATTTAGGGTAAAAGATGCAGATAAATTAGAAGAAAGGCAGAAATTAAACAGCGGAAAATAAAACTTTGCTTTATTGATAAAATAGTTTGTACAATGATTTCTTTACAATATCAGAGTATCATCTGTCTTACAAAATAAAGAAGCATAAAACAACATTTATATTCCCCAATTTTAGCATGAGCCAGCCATAGCATCTGATAAGGGAATCCAAGCAAAACTTCGACAAATCTTAAAGCTGGGAAAGAGTGACAGTCCAACTTAACCTGAGCTATACTATTCGCTCCTTTACTACCAGGGGGGAGGGGACGGAAGAAGAGAAGACGAAAGAAAAACAGAGTCAGACATAAAGCCTGAGTAAGTTAAGTAACTTCTAGCATGTGAACATGGAAAAACAAAACGACATGAATTAACTGAATACAAGATAACACCATGATGATAGGGTTGGCAAGATTAGACAAGAGTAACAAAAGATATGCTAAGCTAAGATAAACTGGATATGCTCTAATACTTTCGCCGCTTCGCTATTTCCTTGTTATACCAATTTCTATATCTCTGCACCCCCTAACCAGTGTCCCAACAAGTAACGTCGACGTTATCCCAAATCCATGTAGTTTCCGTTGCCTTCGGGCATACATTTATTATTTATTACCTAGATCTAATCTAGGGTTTTCTACCAAGTGCCTTCTAGATTCAACTAGAGTTTACGCTATCTGCTGAACGCTTCTCGGATTCAGGGTTTATGCCACCTAGTCCAACTAGGGATTATGCTACCTGTCGAACGATGCCCCCAAGTCTAGGACACACTACCTAGCATGGTATATGTTCCTGTACTTCCCCACGTATGTATCGTGAATCGTTATCGCTTGTCTAGGTGCACATGTCCTGTAATGTGCGGCCCGGGTCCTGTGGCAGGGCAAATCAAGAAACACAGAACTCGGTCGGGAGCTTTCAGATATCTTCCAATGCAGATGCTAAGGTCTGTTTTTGTTCCAGTGGCTATGGTCCCACTTGAACCCTCCCTCAACTAATGAAAGGCACACCTTGAAAAATGAGAACTATACGCAGGCCCCCTATGCCCCAGTAATCTATGGCCATCCTCACCCATAACTAGATAGCAAGTATATGGTCTTTTGGAGTTCTCCGCCTTTCCGCTTCACGTATCTCGACTGACTCAAGATGGATGGTAGACGACGAGTTGCTATCACAAGGCTACCGTTTTCTCGCCGAATCACGCTGGTCCATCCTAGTCTTTAGGTTGCCATATGTTGCAACCAAGGCATACCCCTGGTTCTTCTAACGCAGACCTTAACCTCTGTGAGCTCAGGAGGATCATCTGCAGCCTCACAGAGGGATACCAAGAGTACCCTCACGTCCCCTCGAAGCCTCGGGTTTCGTAACCCAATTCGTTGGAGCCTTCCTTTTACTCAGACGGACATTCGCTCCTTCCCGTGTTATACTAAGAATTACTACTTAGATCTACTAACTAAGGTTTACCACATAGTTTCCAGAATCGTTGTTTTCTTAACTAAGGTTTACTACTTAGCTCCTTTTAACTAAGGTTTACTACTTAGTTCTCTTTCCCGTCAATTTGGGTTGGTTAAGTGTCATTAGTCAATTCAAGCTAACTTAACCCTCTTCATTTATCCTGATAAACTGGTTAAGTGTTATCAGTAATTCATGTTGCTTAACCCCATCACAAATCAAGTTATATTGGTTAAGTATTTCTTATTACTTAACCCTACCCATTCACCCTGTATTGGTTAAGTGTTCCTTTTTAACTTAACCTTGCCCGTCTGTTTTAACTAACATGTTATTAATGGTTAAGTATTATCCCTTCATGTTTAGACTTAACCCTATTCCTTTATCACAATCTGATGGTTAAGTGTTCAAGTTTACTTAACCCTACAGTCTAGGCCAGCTAACATATAAAATTGGCTAAGTGTATTAAATTTTACTTAACCCCAACCTCTAGTCTAGTTAACATGTTAATTTGGCTAAGTGTATTAACTTTACTTAACCCCACCTTTTAGTCTAGTTAACATGTTAATTTGGCTAAGTGTTTTCTTAGTTACTTATCCCCTACAAATATTGTCTTGTTACCATAAATTTGGTGAAGTGTCCCTATGGACTTAGCCCTCCCATTCTAGCTTAACTGTGTTAAGTTGGTTAAGTGTTCCTATGGACTTAACCCTCCCATTCTAGCTTAACTGTGTTAATTGTCTGTATGAACCTAACCCCACCCACCGGTCTGGTTATCATGTTGAATTGGTTAAGTGTCTTAGTTAACTTAACCCTACCATCCTTGTACTAGCTTTAATTAAATAAATTAAAGCCGCAACCACTCACATTAGACAGATATTGTTGCGAATACTGGATGTACCGGTTGGTTCCGGGCAGGTTTACATCGCAACTCAGTCTAACCTCGGGTTAGGCATATTCGTGTTTTCTAAGTTCAAAGGGTTTTGATTAATTTTTAAATCAGGTTTTGAAAGTAACAATCCCGTCCGTCGGATCAGTTAGGGATAGCCAGGGAGAGCAGGAAACTTGTATTTTCCAAACCCAAGCCTAGACACTATCCTCTCTGTCACCCTAGAACTTTCTGGTGTATTATTAAAAGAGATGTCGTTAATAAACATTTAATTTGTCTAAATTTACATTTTCTCATTTAGGACAAATTCTATAAGTAAATTATTCCTAATTTACTTATTTCCTAATTACTCTTTTAATGTAAATTGTCAACATTTGTTCTTATGGCCCATTTTCCCCTCTATATCATATTTATGCTTTTTGGTATGTAAACTATACCAAATTAAGTGTCACTAACCATGATTTTTGCCAAACATGATAATTACTCGCAACTATGGCCAATTTCAAATTTATGCCAATATACTTATCATGCCAAATTAGCTAATTCAATTCTGGATTAACATTCTAATTACAGTTCATGTCAAACTAGACCTATTATTCAAGTTCTCAATTCATGTAAATGCTAGATTTACAAGTCAATACTAGATTCAAATTACACATCCTATAATTCATGTCAAATTTATCAAATTTGCATTTCTATGAACATGCCATAATACATGTTCCCAATTTATGCCAATTTCCGAGTTAAAAACTACGTTTTTAGTAAATTTCATATTTTGCCCAAATCGTATTCCCACCGTTCGTATAATCGTGATTCAATCTAGATTATAGATAAATCTAGATTCGTAGAAAATAGGGAATGAACCAAAGATGCTATGAAAAAGATAGACATAACAACTAGCATAAAATGATAATTTACTAATTACAGACCTAACGAATTTCACTGAAATTGATCTAAAACATCGAAGGCCTAAAGGTCTGAAAATCTTATGACATAAAAATTGGCTGAACAACGACGTAGGTTCAAGAGCATGGGTAGACCTAACTTAATAGGTAAATTCCCAAGATCTAAAACCAAAGAAAACCAAGAATAGACAGAATTGATAAACATGGGTAGACCTAACTTAATAGGTAAATTCCCAAGATCTAAAACCAAAGAAAACCAAGAATAGACAGAATAGATAAACATGGGTTTAGACCCAATTTCATAGTCACAAAACTTAGGCAACACTTTCCTAGTCATGAATCATAGGTGTTTAATCACAGTTGTCCCTATTATGTCATAGGCAATAGTTTATGTTTCCTAATCAAAGGCATAGGCTTGTGTTCATAGTCAAGGAAATAATTCTCATAGTCACAGTCACAGTCATAGGCAATGCTCATAGTCATAGGCAATGCTCATAGTCATAGGCAATGTTCATAGTCATAGGCAATGTTCATAGTCATAGGCAATGATCATAGTCATAGGCAAGGCCTAATTGGTCATCAAATCATAACAGTTCTTAATTAGGTCCAAGGATATAGGCACAGATTCGAATAGAAAGATTTGGCATATTCTTTTATTCCTTTAATTTCATGTCACGAAAAGAGAAAACGTTCAAATCTAAAAAGTAACCGACTTACATTGATCGGTTTTTAGAATAGAAAGATGGCGTTGTTATGATTCATGCGACGTTGCTCGAAACCGTTTGAGTCAGCCTTTGTTTTTATCCTGAAGCTTTAATTTTGATTCGAATCTCTTCTTGACAACTTGAGCAGCATGACCTTGTCTTGGATTTTCATATTATTTTATTTATTTCTACATTTTCTCAGAGGCAGCATAAGGATAGAAAAGAATTGTGAATGGAGAAGGAGACTAAGGCTGTTTATATAGTGTAGAAGTGAACGAATCTGGTCAAAATGGCGTCTAGATACAGAAGAACGAACCAGACTGCAGATCTGGAAAAAGCAGGGGGGTCGACCCCCAGGTCGACTACCCAGTCGACCTGGGTACCCCAGGTCGACTACCCAGTCGACCTGGGTCTTTGGGCGGGAAAATCCCCGCCCAGCCCATTTTGGGTCTGATTTTCGAATTTGAACCCATTTTCTGACCTGTTCGGATTTTAAATCGAATTTTGAAACTTTTGAAGACCATAACTCCTTCATACGGAGTCTGATTAACGCAAACTCGGACTCTATCTCATGCAGAATTCCGAGACGAACGCAATGGCGCAGCCCGTTCCCATTGATTTTGATTTTAAAATTTAATTTTGCCTTGATTTGTGAATCCTAGTGTTACAGAATTACGGGGTGTTACATTCTCCCCCACTTAAAAGGATTTCATCCCCGAAATCTTCAAGTTAGGAAGAATGTGTCCTACTATCCAATCACCCATCTACTCAACCATTCAATCACAGGCATTCATTGTCCTTAAAAGATTTCTAATGCTTTCATGTTCATATGCATAGTGTGTGTATATGTCTTTATCTAATGCAAAATCAGGTGGTCTACTGATTCAGTTGACCTCCTTAATGTGAATCATGTCAGTGCCATGCGTCCAATCATGTACGCAAGCATCCCTAGTTATGTAAATACTACATGCGTGCACAGCCATTCATCCATATGCAACATCCATATGATAACATATCAAGTTCAACTTACAAACAATTACATATCTGTAAATGCAATATGAAAGCGTTCGAACTGATCTAGTGCCTAATACGTATATATATGCATTCACGAGCAACCATTAGCAACCACTCGCAACCATCAACCATAACATGTTTCAAATACATGTTTACATCCAAAAGAGTTTCTACCAAAGGATCGAAGATACGACCTAGAGGATATACTTTGGAAAGAGAGAAACTATTATGCGTAAAGCTCCTAAAAAGGAAATCAAGGATGCACCCTTAAAGAAAAAGGGTATGATACTAGTATCTAGCCTTCTTGAGCTTTACTCCACTGTATCTTAACTAATTTAACTTCACGATTGTGAAGTTTCTGACCTCCATTTCCAAAATAAACAGATGTCAACCATGATACTGAGTGTATATACTAGGATGATCAGAGGTCTCTCCTCTTAGCTTATCCATGATGCCATAACTATGAGGGTCAAAAGGTCACTACGTACTTTTTACCTCTCTTAAGTTTATTCCTTCTCTATATAGAGCACCTGCCACAACTATTCATCTCTCACGCAAACCATCCTAGTTGAACTCGACATTCCTCAAGTACAAGCCCCAAAGGCCTAAACCAATATCAGACAAGCACCCAAGGAATATCTCCTCCGAATTTAGACGATCTACGTGAGATGATATAAGCAAATTCGATAGCTATTCTCAAATCCCTATTAACCAAAAATAAACTAGTCGGACCACCAATTGGATTTGAGACTCTAGTGGGATCTTTCTACGATACAAGTACTATGGTGCAGAGACTCAACTATGGAAGTGGATATGAACAAATGCGAAGCGCTAAAACCAAAGGGAAGAGTACGAACAGCAAAACTAGACTCTTCCAATAGGACTTTACTACCTTTCTCCTAGGTACGCTTGGTGGCGAAATTAGATACTTGCCCTTCTGAAAATCTTGTCCTTGGCCCTTAATTACATGCCCTATTATACCATAATAAAGATACTTCCTCTTGTCTTAGGTTTTATAATTCCTTCCTCCTTTGTGACCTGAACCTACATCCATGAATTCCTCATCCTAGGGTTGTGCTCCTTAGCCAAACTTCTCATCCCCTTCCCTGTGCAACCATGTTGACAAATATCTCGAAATCTGCTTCCATCGTACAGAAAACCCTATAAGCTTGAAAGAAAACTGGCCGTAGGTGAAACTGCTACAACTATGGATGGAAGCCAGGCATGACTTCGCCCATCGATGAGGTTACCTCCCAGAAAGCCAGGAGCCCCAGAGACTCAAGAAAGAAGGAGACAAGAACTCAAACAGAGGAAGAGAAGATAGTGCGTATGGCTTTGGGGAATATGCATTTAAAACAAATCTTTTCTCTTGAAAATGCTTCTTTTAAAACCGTTTTGAAAATAATCTTTCAAATCCTTTATCTGATCTGGTAACCTTCAGCTCGGATACCACGTGTAACACCCCACATCCTTTAGTGTCACTCATAAAAGGGAATGCACTAAGTTCTATGGAGCATTTAGGGTAAAAGATGCAGATAAATTACAAGACAGACAGAAATTAAACAGCGGAAAATAAAACTTTGCTTTATTGATAAAATAGTTTGTAAAATAATTTCTTTACAATATCAGAGTATCATCTGTCTTACAAAATAAAGAAGCATAAAACAACATTTATATTCCCCAATTTTAGCAAGAGCCGGCCATAGCATCTGAAAAGAGAATCCAAGCAAAACTTCGACAAATCTTCAAGCTGGGAAGAGTGACAGTCCAACTTAACCTGAGCTATACTATTCCCTCCTTTACTACCTGGGGGGGGGGACGGAAGAAAAGAAGACGAAAGAAAAACAGAGTCAGACATAAAGCCTGAGTAAGTTCGGTAACTTTTAGCATGTGAACATGGAAAAACAAAACGACATGAATTAACTGAATACAAGATAACAACATGATGATAGGGTTGGCAAGATTAAACAAGAGTAACACAAGATATGCTAAGCTAAGATAAACTGGATATGCTCTAATACTTTCGCCGCTTCGCTATTTCCTTGTTATACTGATTTCTATATCTCTGAACCCCCTAACCAGTGTCCCAACTAGTAACGTCAACATGATCCCAAATCCTTGTAGTTTCCGTTGCCTTCAGGCATACATTTATTATTTATTACCTAGATCTAATCTAGGATTTTCTACCAAGTGCCTTCTAGATTCAACTAGAATTTAAACTATCTGCTGAACGCTTCTCGGATTCAAGGTTTATGCCACCTAGTCCAACTAGGGATTATGCTACCTGTCGAACGATGCCCCCAAGTCTAGGACACACTACCTAGCGCGGTATATTTTCCTATACTTCCCCACGTATGTATCACGAATCGTTATCGCTTGTCCAGGTGCACATGTCCTGTAATGTGCGGCCTGAGTCCTGTGGTAGGGCAAATCAAGAAACACAGAACTTGGTCGGGAGCTTTCAGATATCTGCCGATGCAGATGCTAAGGTCTGTTTTTGTTCCAGTGGCTATGGTCCCACTTGAACCCTCCCTCAACTAATGAAAGGCACACCTTGAAAAATGAGAACTATACGCAGGCCCCCTATGCCCCACTAATCTATGGCCATCCTCACCCATAACTAGATAGCAAGTATATGGTCTTTTGGAGTTCTCCGCCTTTCCGCTTCATGTATCTCGACTGACTCAAGATGGATGGTAGACGACGAGTTGCTATCACAGGGCTACCATTTTCTTGCTGAATCACGCTGGTCCATCCTAGTCTTTAGGTTGCCATATGTTGCAACCAAGGCATACCCCTGGTTCTTCTAACGCAGACCTTAACCTCTGTGAGCCCAGGAGGATCATCTGCAGCCTCACAGAGGGATACCAAGAGTACCCTCACATCCCCTCAAAGCCTCGGGCTTCGTAACCCAATTCGTTGGAGCCTTCCTTTTACTTAGACGGACATTCGCTCCTTCCCGTGTTATACTAAGAATTACTACTTAGTTCTACTAACTAAGGTTTACCACTTAGTTTCCAGAATCGTTGTTTTCTTAACTAAGGTTTACTACTTAGCTCCTTTTAACTAAGGTTTACTACTTAGTTCTCTTTCCCGTCAATTTGGGTGGGTTAAGTGTCATTAGTCAATTCAAGCTAACTTAACCCTCTTCATTTATCCTGATAAACTGGTTAAGTGTTATCAGTAATTCATGTTGCTTAACCCCATCACAAACCAAGTTATATTGGTTAAGTATTTCTTATTACTTAACCCTACCCATTCACCCTGTATTGGTTAAGTGTTCCTTTTTAACTTAACCTTACCCATCTGTTTTAACTAACATGTTATTAATGGTTAAGTATTATCCCTTCATGTTTAGACTTAACCCTATTCCTTTATCACAATCTGATGGTTAAGTGTTCAAGTTTACTTAACCCTACGGATTGTAATAACCCGGAAAATCTGGGCCAGTTTAAAATTTTTATTTCGGCGATTTTAGCGAATTTTGAATATTTAAAATGAATTATTTTAAATAATATCGACGAGAAATTTATTTTGAATATAATTAGAACGTATATATTATATACGTCGTCGTTAGAATATATAATAATTATATATAATTATAAAAGGAATTGAAAATGGCGCGGTAGTTCGAAAATTCGATTTCTAATTTCAAATGAATATACAGAATTCAATATAAGTCAGAATTGAACGAAACAAGGAATATTTGAATCTGTATAACTATATCTTTGTAACGAAGTTAACAAACTGAGATTTCATCTTAGAAATGATAAGATACGTCCAGTTGAAAATTCTGAATAGTCGCTATGGAATTCAGGCCCTTAAAAATGGACATTTTGCAAATGACCTCGGATTTCGACGAAACCAGTTTTGTTGGGTCCGTGATGTCAAATTATTGCTAGGTTTCAAATTTTATAATTTTTCGAATCAATATGTGAGCGTGGCAAAAGAAAACGCGTTTGACCAGTTTTAGTTGATTTTAATCGACTGGAAATTGGCCATTTTTCTAACGGTCTCAGAACTCGACGAAACTAGTTTTGTTAGGACCGTATCGTCAATACGAAGCTAGGAAATATTTTTCGAGAATTTTTAGAGTTCGTATGCGACCCCGATAATTTGAAATGTACGTTTAAAATTCAATATAGTGATTTAAATGTAAATTCAAAGGAAACTAATCGAAACGATCAAATCAACCTACGATACATATCCCATTGTGTTCGTAATGGGGGTAATTAGCTAGGGGCGACAGTCGTTGGGTTTAGATTGGAGTTTGTATTGGTAAACAAGAATTTTGAGAATTTAAAAATATCAAATAATTCATTTAAAAGAGGGTCAAAACCCTTGACCTAGGTCAAAGCCCCATCGCAGGTCAAACCTGCGCCTCCAGGGAGGAACCGACGGACCAAATTTCCCAAATTAAAAATCCCCTTAAATCCCTCAATTCGCTCCGAATTAATTCTCAATCCTGAAGCAAAAATCCAAAATGGTTATGAGCTCTTTAAATGGATGTGGAAATGGTGAAGTTTCGTTGAGCGGTTCGCTCGTAATCACTGCTCAAACGCGATCCATTCGGGTGCGTTTTCTGGCTCAGGCGGGGGTGCGAGTTGACGGCTACTGGGTGACGGAGGAAGCTCTCAAGACGGCGCTTCGGGTGGAGTCGTCGGATCATCCTCAAAGCTAGTGTGGGGGCCACGATTCTTTGCCCTAGGGGCGGGCATGGGTTCGAGGAAGAAGGCCGAAGCCTGGAGCGAGATAATAAGGAAGAAGAAGACACCAGGCAGCGTAAATTTTTATTTTTATTTTTATTTACTTAGTTTATTTTATTTACGAAATTAGAAAAATGAATTTTTATATAAAATAGTTTGCTTTGAAAAATATAAAATACTTTGCTAAGAATTTTTATGTGGAATACTTGGATTTGAAAAACACAAAAAGTTGTTTTTATAAAATGTATATAAAGTTGATTTTATAAAATGTATAAAGTAAAAATAGATTTGCTTTGAAAATAAAATCGCTTTTTTCGAAATAGAATTTTTTTTATATCTAACAACGATGTAAAAATAAGTTTTTATATAAATAAAATCGGTATAAGAGTATAATTTTTATAATGAAGACATCGATATAAAAATATGATTTTTTTTATCTATTGAACTTTGAACTAAAAATTCGATTTTTGTATATTGAACTTCGAAAGAAAAATAGAATTTTTATATATTGAACTTCGATAGAAAAATAGAATTTTTATATATTGAACTTCGATAGAAAAATAGAATTTTTATATATTGAACTTCGATAGAAAAATAGAATTTTTATATATTGAACTTCGATAGAAAAATAGAATTTTTATATATTGAACTTCGATAGAAAAATAGAATTTGTATATATTGAACTTCGAAAGAAAAATAGAATTTTTATATATTGAACTTCGAAATAAAAATAGAATTTTTATATATTGAACTTCGAAATAAAAATAGAATTTTTATATATTGAACTTCGATAGAAAAATAGAATTTTTATATATTGAACTTCGATAGAAAAATATGATTTTTATATATTGAACATCGAAGTAAAAATTCGATTTTTATATATTGAATAGCGAAGTAAAATTGTGATTTTTACGTATGTAGTGAAAGCAGCAACGAAGGTGACAAGAAGGCGAAACGACGAAGACTTCTGCAAATGAAGAGCCGTGGAGCTAGGATAGCTATATGTGAGAATTTCTCACTCTTCAATTTATTTTCTAGTTATATATATATACTAGGATGCAGACGGTGTTTAGTAGCACCCGACACAATCGTCCACAGACCATGGACTTGTTTGTTTGGTTGCAAATTAGTCAGATTATTGGATTGAAATTGATTTGTTTGGTGAAATGAATTGATATGATTGATGTGTGAATGGCGTGGGCCTTCACTAGATCGGGGATAAGGCTAAGCCTTGTCCCGTTTCTAGTATCGTGCCGTTATGCCGCCGAAATTTTCTAAAATATGTTAGAAAAATAAAAATATATTTTATTTAAAGAATGAACTGAATAGAAATTCATATGTTAGGAATAAAATGTTTTGTCGTTAAAAATATGATTTTTAATGTGAAGTGAATAAAATAAATATTCATTTACAAACCAGACGGTTTGTTTATGTACACCTATTTGAAGGACATTGATTGGGTCGATAAATTTTACACATCGCCCAACTGCACAAATAAAATATTTGTTTGATTGTTTGAAACCCCACACGGGTGTTGGGATGAAATTTGAAGTTCACTCATCCTGATTGATTAAATATGTCGATCGATTGATTGACAGGCTGTTATAAGCGCTAGATATCTATATTTGATGCTTATACAGTGTAAGGCACTTTGGTTGATGGTTGATTATTTTCAATGCTATTATATACATATGTTGTATGAAAATCCATATAATTAATTTTATATGGTAATTGATTGGGCCTCATTCCAATTTGAAAAATAAAGAATATTATAAAATAAAAGTTCATGTGTTGACAGTACTCATTCATTGAGATTGGTCATGTGTTGAACGAAATATTTTAGTAATAAAGTTTACATCTTTATCGATATAAAATAAAAGTTCATGTGTTGACAGTACTCATTCATTGAGATTGGTCATGTGTTGAACGAAATATTTTGATAATAACAACTATTTTGAAAAAAAAAATATTTGAAATAGAATATTTGAAAATAGAAATTTATGAAGCCGTGTTGAGTAGATTGACGCCATTTTGACGTAAACGAAAACGATTTCGAAATGAATTGAATTGAAAACGATTTCGAAATGAAATGAATCGAAAACGATTTCGAAATGAATCGAAAACGATTTCGAAATGAATTGAATTGAAAACGATTTCGAAATGAAATGAATCGAAAACGATTTCGAAATGAATCGAAAACGATTTCGAAATGAATTGAATTGAAAACGATTTCGAAATGAAATGAATCGAAAACGATTTCGAAATGAATCGAAAACGATTTCGAAATGAATTGAATTGAAAACGATTTCGAAATGAATCGAAAACGATTTCGAAATGAATTGAATTGAAAACGATTTCGAAATGAATTGAATTGAAAACGATTTCGAAATGAATTGAAAACGATCTCGAAATGAATTGAATTGAAAACGATTTCGAAATGAATTGAATTGAAAACGATTTCAAATGGAATTGAAAGCGAATTGAAATGAATTCAAATTGAATTGAAATTTGAATTGAATAGAAATGAATTTTAAAACGAATTTATAAAGGAGAATTCAATTTTGATTTGAATTGAAAAGGAAGTTGAAATTGCTTTTGAAACGAATTTAAAACTTTTTCTATAATTCGTTTAAATAGAAATCGACGAAATATATATTATATATATTATATATATAATATAATGGCCTGAATAGAACGCGCCGCGCCGCGGCAGTTCGTGAATTTCGACCATTTATTTCAAACGGACATTACGGGAGATCCGACCGTCGGATTCTCCTAAAACCGGAACCGTTGGGTTCGTATCGAAAAGAGCTTTCTAACGAATGTGATAAATTAGAAATCTAACGGTTGGATTTGGAATTATGTCCAAATCAAATTGGAAAAAGGTCGCTATAAGTGCAGTTCGATGGCCGTTGATGGAAATCGACTGTACGGGCCTTGATAAAATTATTAAAAATAGTAATAATTTGTGTAAAATCATAAGAAATGATTTGGGAAGAATTGGGATGAAAAAACTCCATATTTGAAAAGATAAAAATAGATTTTTATCGAAATGAACTAGTTTTGAACTAGAAATATAATTCTATTTATTTTTAAATAAATAAATTGAATTTGAAAAGGGTTTTAAAAATAACCAGAATTTCCAATGATTGCATTGGAGTGGATTTGAATCGAAATTGTCTTCGGAATATTTCGATGTTGGAATTCGTGATTATACAGATGTTGTTATGGAAATTTGAAAGATATATATTTATATCGTTATTTCCAATACGACATTTGTTAATCGTAGAATTTGATATTGAATATAAGCCGATATATTTTCTATTCAGAGCCTTATATTGAATATCAAATGTGATTTGGGTTTGTCGTGAATGGTGTCTTCACTAACACCGTTCTTGAACCCAGTAGAGAAAAGATTAAATCTTTTTATTTAGATTTAATGAAGTGTACCAATTAAATAATATTTAATTGGAATTAAATTGATATTGATTTTTGGGTTTATCGTGAACGGTGTTTTAAATAACACTTGTTCTTTAACCCGATAATTAATGGAATGTGATTTTGGGTATATCGTGAACCGTGTTTTAAATGACACTGATTCTTTAACCCAGTCAAAGATTAAAACTAAGTGGAGTTTTAATGAATCTTTAATTAGATTGAAATGATCGAAAATGGAGTATCACCAGTTTTGCTCCAGGCGATAGTTAAATCTTTAATTAGATTTGAACGTGAAATGGTAATTGAATTTACCGATAACACTGTGGTGTTAGATATGAAGTATTACCAGCTTTACTTCATGGGATAAATAGGTTGGGATTGGGAAATTGAAACAAATAATTACTTCGGTAAATTTTGTTAATCCCGACTAGTTTGAACTGATATTCAAAAGTAGATTAAAGCATAAATTCAAGAATTTATCTTTGATAAAAATTAACGGGAACCTTTCCCTATGAACGTGAAATTTAGAAACTAACTGACGGTTAGCCAAGCATAATGGTTTTCTGGATATTGATCTGATGTTGGTTTCGGCCTTCGGGGTTAATGTTTGGGGAATTATTCTCTTGATTAATTTACGGTTAGTGACTAATGAATTGGAATGAGGCGTATGTTGTGTTTGTGTAACACTTATTTAAAATATACGCGAGTTATTCGGAAAGACCGGGTTAATCCCATTCTGAATAACTGATACGACGATAAGTCGAAGATGAAGACGATGGTCGAAGACCGGAGGTTTTTACGTCGTTTGGGTGATTACTGATGATCTTGATTGGGCTGTACACCCAAGAAGATGGAAACAGTTTGTGATCGTCCAGACGTACTTGGAGATCGATGGATATGCGAGGTACTAGGTGCCTCCGGTTTCGTTCAGACCCAGAACGGACTTGTAAATGGACTGTGTGTCTGACATTGGATTTTAGTCTGTGTGATTGATCTCTATTAAATATATATCTGTTTGACGGCAGAGAATTTATTCTCTTGCTTAACGCCCTTCTCTGAGACGTATGAGCTCAGGGGTTATATGTTGATGGATATCAAACGCATGGAGTGAATTGCCTATGTGGCATGCCTAAGTGGCAGATGATCAAGGCTTCTGTTGAAAAGCAAAGTCTTGTGGTTGATGATCAAAGCACGGCCTTTGTGGCATAGCTTTGTGTAACGTTGATTCGCGAGCTTCACACCCGGTATGAACCAAAAACGGGAGACGGACCTCAGGGAGGACTTGCGTTTCTTTCTAGCTAGAAGTGGCGTCAGTGGTTTTACACGCCCTGACGAGTTTGACTTATGTGGTTGTTGCTGTTGCGAGGCGCCTCGGTTATATCGGTTTCGGCCGATGCATTCTGGTCGGCTGACGGACCAGACTTACACCCTATAGGGTGGGGAAACGTAGTGTTCAGGAATTTTAATCCACATCGGTGGACCGGCCCTGACGATCCAAAGGCTTGACTGAGTACTTGCCTGAGGGGCGGGCTAGAGCGTCTCGAATCGGTTGAGGACTATCTTTTGCCTCGGTTCATAGATGGAAATCCAATTTCCAAATATGTGACATTTGCGGTTTTATTTGTAAACCTATATATGGCGACATGATATATGGTACCCATGCCGCCTATGATTGATACTTATGATTTGAAGTTGTTTTATACACTATGCACTTATAATAGTATCAAATGATTTGTTTTAAACGTATCAAGCATTCTTTGGCTGTTATAAGGGAAAACCCTATCCCCCGGCTTGCGTTGCATTGTGTGATAGGACCTGGGTCTTATAACAGCTTCATTTTTCTTTATTTAGCATTGCGCTGTTTGTTTTTTGCACTGGTATTCTTGGGAGGAAACCCGTTCCGTGTTATACGGCGTGGTCCTTTGATTTACCTAACTTCAAAAATAATGATTAATAACTGTTTTAGTTCTCACACCAGTCACATGACTGACCTGGAGTTTATTGTTTTAACCTAAACTCTGGGTGCCCTTATTTTGACACGGGCAGCTAGTAGTTTTGGTTTTGTAGATTTATATTCACAGGATCCTGTTTTACAGCTGGAACGATATCCAAAAAGCTTTGTATCCGTATATCCCTTCTAGTTGTGTATGGTATTATTTTCCGCTGCTATGTATTTAAATGTAATTTAAATCTCTGATATTTCTGTGTAATATTCATTTTTACTCTGTATATTCTTGTAATCTGATGCATTGTTGTAATATACAATGAAATGTTCTTCTGTATGCGTTCTGTTGTGGCTTGTTCTCAAACGATAGGGCGTTTCGAACGGCCTGGATCGGTTTAGCGACTGGTTCGGACCGAGCGAAATTCCTTGCCGTCACAGTTGGTATCAGAGCTTTGGTTTACAAAGCTTAGAGAACAAGACACATTAGAACCATACGAAAGAATTCATCAGATATTGGATTAGTAATATCCAATGAGAATGACTCGTTAGAGATAGGATCAGTAGTATCCTAGAACGAGTGTGAAGAGTATATTTTTAAAATAAAACAAATTTTTGTTTTGAAAATTTAAATCAATTATTCGTATTTGATTATTTATTTATATTGATGTGGACAATCCAGTATATATAGATTTTGCGTATATGTCTGATCCGCGTGTATTTGAAATTTTAATATACTGGATAGATATAGAATCACACTCTAGTCGCCCGGAGATAATTTTGGTAATGCGACCGCATTATCAATATTTATATTCGTGTTTCAAAGGTGTGATATCTATATATTTCCATTAGACTGGTGTGAGAACCAAAACTAATATAGCTAGAACACATTGTTGTGAATTGGCATCAAAAAACAAGATTTTTGTATATGTATCAAAATTATGAATATGAAACTCTAATTCACTAATTGATTGATGTTTGGGTTGTTTGTTTAATTGTTTGATAATTTTGAACCATTATGCCTAATTTGGTCAAATATTGAATTGTATTGAAAATTGGTCGCATTTGCATGCATATACATGTATATCATTGAACAGGTCACAGCAAGGAGGCTAGAGCCAGAGAATAAAATTTGTTTGCCCGACAAATAGGTACATGTTTACTACATAATTTCCTGTTTTGTTTGGGTGATGATGATTTTGTGAGCCTATTGGCTAGCCGCTTGGCTTTTTCTTTTTCTTTTTGAGATCTGAAGGACCGGGGAAGCTATTTGAAATTCCCCGATGCTCCCATTGCAGGGGAGGTTATGGCGAAATTTTTCAAAAATTTAGGGTGTTAGCCAAATTTTTGAAATTTTGAAAATTCTCAGAAACTGAAGAGTTGGAGAATGGAAGCCAGATCGAACGTAGAGCTGAATAATCAAACCACTTTCGACTTTGTTCCTTTTCGGGGACGAAAAGTTTTAAGTGGGCGAGATTGTAATAACCCGGAAAATCTGGGCCAGTTTAAAATTTTTATTTCGGCGATTTTAGCGAATTTTGAATATTTAAAATGAATTATTTTAAATAATATCGACGAGAAATTTATTTTGAATATAATTAGAACGTATATATTATATACGTCGTCGTTAGAATATATAATAATTATATATAATTATAAAAGGAATTGAAAATGGCGCGGTAGTTCGAAAATTCGATTTCTAATTTCAAATGAATATACAGAATTCAATATAAGTCAGAATTGAACGAAACAAGGAATATTTGAATCTGTATAACTATATCTTTGTAACGAAGTTAACAAACTGAGATTTCATCTTAGAAATGATAAGATACGTCCAGTTGAAAATTCTGAATAGTCGCTATGGAATTCAGGCCCTTAAAAATGGACATTTTGCAAATGACCTCGGATTTCGACGAAACCAGTTTTGTTGGGTCCGTGATGTCAAATTATTGCTAGGTTTCAAATTTTATAATTTTTCGAATCAATATGTGAGCGTGGCAAAAGAAAACGCGTTTGACCAGTTTCAGTTGATTTTAATCGACTGGAAATTGGCCATTTTTCTAACGGTCTCAGAACTCGACGAAACTAGTTTTGTTAGGACCGTATCGTCAATACGAAGCTAGGAAATATTTATCGAGAATTTTTAGAGTTCGTATGCGACCCCGGTAATTTGAAATGTACGTTTAAAATTCAATATAGTGATTTAAATGTAAATTCAACGGAAACTAATCGAAACGATCAAATCAACCTACGATACATATCCCATTGTGTTCGTAATGGGGGTAATTAACTAGGGGCGACAGTCGTTGGGTTTAGATTGGAGTTTGTATTGGTAAACAAGAATTTTGAGAATTTAAAAATATCAAATAATTCATTTAAAAGAGGGTCAAAACCCTTGACCTAGGTCAAAGCCCCATCGTAGGTCAAACCTGCGCCTCCAGGGAGGAACCGACGAACCAAATTTCCCAAATTAAAAATCCCCTTAAATCCCTCAATTCGCTCCGAATTAATTCTCAATCCTGAAGCAAAAATCCAAAATGGTTATGAGCTCTTTAAATGGATGTGGAAATGGTGAAGTTTCGTTGAGCGGTTCGGTCGTAATCGCTGCTCAAACGCGATCCATTCGGGTGCGTTTTCTGGCTCAGGCGGGGGTGCGAGCTGACGGCTACTGGGTGACGGAGGAAGCTCTCGAGACGGCGCTTCGGGTGGAGTCGTCGGATCATCCTCAAAGCTAGTGTGGGGGCCACGATTCTTTGCCCTAGGGGCGGGCATGGGTTCGAGGAAGAAGGCCGAAGCCTGGAGCGAGATAATAAGGAAGAAGAAGACACCAGGCAGCGTAAATTTTTATTTTTATTTTTATTTACTTAGTTTATTTTATTTACGAAATTAGAAAAATGAATTTTTATATAAAATAGTTTGCTTTGAAAAATATAAAATACTTTGCTAAGAATTTTTATGTGGAATACTTGGATTTGAAAAACACAAAAAGTTGTTTTTATAAAATATATATAAAGTTGATTTTATAAAATGTATAAAGTAAAAATAGATTTGCTTTGAAAATAAAATCGCTTTTTTCGAAATAGAATTTTTTTTATATCTAACAACGATGTAAAAATAAGTTTTTATATAAATAAAATCGGTATAAGAGTATAATTTTTATAATGAAGACATCGATATAAAAATATGATTTTTTTTTATCTATTGAACTTTGAACTAAAAATTCGATTTTTATATATTGAACTTCGAAAGAAAAATAGAATTTTTATATATTGAACTTCGATAGAAAAATAGAATTTTTATATATTGAACTTCGATAGAAAAATAGAATTTTTATATATTGAACTTCGATAGAAAAATAGAATTTTTATATATTGAACTTCGAAAGAAAAATAGAATTTTTATATATTGAACTTCGAAATAAAAATAGAATTTTTATATATTGAACTTCGAAATAAAAATAGAATTTTTATATATTGAACTTCGAAATAAAAATAGAATTTTTATATATTGAACTTCGAAATAAAAATAGAATTTTTATATATTGAACTTCGATAGAAAAATAGAATTTTTATATATTGAACTTCGATAGAAAAATATGATTTTTATATATTGAACATCGAAGTAAAAATTCGATTTTTATATATTGAATAGCGAAGTAAAAATGTGATTTTTACGTATGTAGTGAAAGCAGCAACGAAGGTGACAAGAAGGCGAAACGACGAAGACTTCTGCAAATGAAGAGCCGTGGAGCTAGGATAGCTATATGTGAGAATTTCTCACTCTTCAATTTATTTTCTAGTTATATATATATATATATACTAGGATGCAGACGGTGTTTAGTAGCACCCGACACAATCGTCCACAGACCATGGACTTGTTTGTTTGGTTGCAAATTAGTCAGATTATTGGATTGAAATTGATTTGTTTGGTGAAATGAATTGATATGATTGATGTGTGAATGGCGTGGGCCTTCACTAGATCGGGGATAAGGCTAGGCCTTGTCCCGTTTCTAGTATCGTGCCGTTATGCCGCCGAAATTTTCTAAAATATGTTAGAAAAATAAAAATATATTTTATTTAAAGAATGAACTGAATAGATTCATATGTTAGGAATAAAATGTTTTGTCGTTAAAAATATGATTTTTAACGTGAAGTGAATAAAATAAATATTCATTTACAAACCAGACGGTTTGTTTATGTACACCTATTTGAATGACATTGATTGGGTCGATAAATTTTACACATCGCCCAACTGCACAAATAAAATATTTGTTTGATTGTTTGAAACCCCACATGGGTGTTGGGATGAAATTTGAAGTTCACTCATCCTGATTGATTAAATATGTCGATCGATTGATTGACAGGCTGTTATAAGCGCTAGATATCTATATTTGATGCTTATACAGTGTAGGGCACTTTGGTTGATGGTTGATTATTTTCAATGCTGTTATATACATATGTTGTATGAAAATCCATATAATTAATTTTATATGGTAATTGATTGGGCCTCATTCCAATTTGAAAAATAAAGAATATTATAAAATAAAAGTTCATGTGTTGACAGTACTCATTCATTGAGATTGGTCATGTGTTGAACGAAATATTTTAGTAATAAAGTTTACATCTTTATCGATATAAAATAAAAGTTCATGTGTTGACAGTACTCATTCATTGAGATTGGTCATGTGTTGAACGAAATATTTTGATAATAACAACTATTTTGAAAAAAAAAATTTGAAATAGAATATTTGAAAATAGAAATTTATGAAGCCGTGTTGAGTAGATTGACGCCATTTTGACGTAAACGAAAACGATTTCGAAATGAATTGAATTGAAAACGATTTCGAAATGAAATGAATCGAAAACGATTTCAAAATGAATCGAAAACGATTTCGAAATGAATTGAATTGAAAACGATTTCGAAATGAAATGAATCGAAAACGATTTCGAAATGAATCGAAAACGATTTCGAAATGAATTGAATTGAAAACGATTTCGAAATGAAATGAATCGAAAACGATTTCGAAATGAATCGAAAACGATTTCGAAATGAATTGAATTGAAAACGATTTCGAAATGAATCGAAAACGATTTCGAAATGAATTGAATTGAAAACGATTTCGAAATGAATTGAATTGAAAACGATTTCGAAATGAATTGAAAACGATCTCGAAATGAATTGAATTGAAAACGATTTCGAAATGAATTGAATTGAAAACGATTTCAAATGGAATTGAAAGCGAATTGAAATGAATTCAAATTGAATTGAAATTTGAATTGAATAGAAATGAATTTTAAAACGAATTTATAAAGGAGAATTCAATTTTGATTTGAATTGAAAAGGAATTTGAAATTGCTTTTGAAACGAATTTAAAACTTTTTCTATAATTCGTTTTAAATAGAAATCGACGAAATATATATTATATATATTATATATATAATATAATGGCCTGAATAGAACGCGCCGCGCCGCGGCAGTTCGTGAATTTCGACCATTTATTTCAAACGGACATTACGGGAGATCCGACCGTCGGATTCTCCTAAAACCGGAACCGTTGGGTTCGTATCGAAAAGAGCTTTCTAACGAATGTGATAAATTAGAAATCTAACGGTTGGATTTGGAATTATGTCCAAATCAAATTGGAAAAAGGTCGCTATAAGTGCAGTTCGATGGCCGTTGATGGAAATCGACTGTACGGGCCTTGATAAAATTATTAAAAATAGTAATAATTTGTGTAGAATCATAAGAAATGATTTGGGAAGAATTGGGATGAAAAAACTCCATATTTGAAAAGATAAAAATAGATTTTTATCGAAATGAACTAGTTTTGAACTAGAAATATAATTCTATTTATTTTTAAATAAATAAATTGAATTTGAAAAGGGTTTTAAAAATAACCAGAATTTCCAATGATTGCATTGGAGTGGATTTGAATCGAAATTGTCTTCGGAATATTTCGATGTTGGAATTCGTGATTATACAGATGTTGTTATGGAAATTTGAAAGATATATATTTATATCGTTATTTCCAATACGACATTTGTTAATCGTAGAATTTGATATTGAATATAAGCCGATATATTTTCTATTCAGAGCCTTATATTGAATATCAAATGTGATTTGGGTTTGTCGTGAATGGTGTCTTCACTAACACCGTTCTTGAACCCAGTAGAGAAAAGATTAAATCTTTTTATTTAGATTTAATGAAGTGTACCAATTAAATAATATTTAATTGGAATTAAATTGATATTGATTTTTGGGTTTATCGTGAACGGTGTTTTAAATAACACTTGTTCTTTAACCCGATAATTAATGGAATGTGATTTTGTGTATATCGTGAACCGTGTTTTAAATGACATTGATTCTTTAACCCAGTCAAAGATTAAAACTAAGTGGAGTTTTAATGAATCTTTAATTAGATTGAAATGATCGAAAATGGAGTATCACCAGTTTTGCTCCAGGCGATAGTTAAATCTTTAATTAGATTTGAACGTGAAATGGTAATTGAATTTACCGATAACACTGTGGTGTTAGATATGAAGTATTACCAGCTTTACTTCATGGGATAAATAGGTTGGGATTGGGAAATTGAAACAAATAATTACTTCGGTAAATTTCGTTAATCCCGACTAGTTTGAACTGATATTCAAAAGTAGATTAAAGCATAAATTCAAGAATTTATCTTTGATAAAAATTAACGGGAACCTTTCCCTATGAACGTGAAATTTAGAAACTAACTGACGGTTAGCCAAGCAGAATGGTTTTCTGGATATTGATCTGATGTTGGTTTCGGCCTTTGGGGTTAATGTTTGGGGAATTATTCTCTTGATTAATTTACGGTTAGTGACTAATGAATTGGAATGAGGCGTATGTTGTGTTTGTGTAACACTTATTTAAAATATACGCGAGTTATTCGGAAAGACCGGGTTAATCCCATTCTGAATAACTGATACGACGATAAGTCAAAGATGAAGACGATGGTCGAAGACCGGAGGTTTTCACGTCGTTTGGGTGATTACTGATGATCTTGATTGGGTTGTACACCCAAGAAGATGGAAACAGTTTGTGATCGTCCAGACGTACTTGGAGATCGATGGATATGCGAGCTACTAGGTGCCTCCGGTTTCGTTCAGACCCAGAACGGACTTGTAAATGGACTGTGTGTCTGACATTGGATTTTAGTCTGTGTGATTGATCTCTATTAAATATATATCTGTTTGGCGGCGGAGAATTTATTCTCTTGCTTAACGCCCTTCTCTGAGACGTATGAGCTCAGGGGTTATATGTTGATGGATATCAAACGCATGGAGTGAATTGCCTATGTGGCATGCCTAAGTGGCAGATGATCAAGGCTTCTATTGAAAAGCAAAGTCTTGTGGTTGATGATCAAAGCACGGCCTTTGTGGCATAGCTTTGTGTAACGTTGATTCGCGAGCTTCACACCCGGTATGAACCAAAAACGGGAGACGGACCTCAGGGAGGACTTGCGTTTCTTTCTAGCTAGAAGTGGCGTCAGTGGTTTTACACGCCCTGACGAGTTTGACTTATGTGGTTGTTGCTGTTGCGAGGCGCCTCGGTTATATCGGTTTCGGCCGATGCATTCTGGTCGGCTGACGGACCAGACTTACACCCCATAGGGTGGGGAAACGTAGTGTTCAGGAATTTTAATCCACATCGGTGGACCGGCCCTGACGATCCAAAGGCTTGACTGAGTACTTGCCTGAGGGGCGGGCTAGAGCGTCTCGAATCGGTTGAGGACTATCTTTTGCCTCGGTTCATAGATGGAAATCCAATTTCCAAATACGTGACATTTGCGGTTTTATTTGTAAACCTATATATGGCGACATGATATATGGTACCCATGCCGCCTATGATTGATACTTATGATTTGAAGTTGTTTTATACACTATGCACTTATAATAGTATCAAATGATTTGTTTTAAACGTATCAAGCATTCTTTGGCTGTTATAAGGGAAAACCCTATCCCCCGGCTTGCGTTGCATTGTGTGATAGGACCTGGGTCTTATAACAGCTTCATTTTTCTTTATTTAGCATTGCGCTGTTTGTTTTATGCACCGGTATTCTTGGGAGGAAACCCGTTCCGTGTTATATGGCGTGGTCCTTTGATTTACCTAACTTCAAAAATAATGATTAATAACTGTTTTAGTTCTCACACCAGTCACATGACTGACCTGGAGTTTATTGTTTTAACCTAAACTCTGGGTGCCCTTATTTTGACACAGGCAGCTAGTAGTTTTGGTTTTGCAGATTTATATTCACAGGATCCTGTTTTACAGCTGGAACGATATCCAGAAAGCTTTGTATCCGTATATCCCTTCTAGTTGTGTATGGTATTATTTTCCGCTGCTATGTATTTAAATGTAATTTAAATCTCTGATATTTCTGTGTAATATTCATTTTTACTCTGTATATTCTTGTAATCTGATGCATTGTTGTAATATACAATGAAATGTTCTTCTGTATGCGTTCTGTTGTGGCTTGTTCTCAAACGATAGGGCGTTTCGAACGGCCTGGATCAGTTTAGCGACTGGTTCGGACCGAGCGAAATTCCTTGCCGTCACACTAGCCCAGCTAACATATCAAATTGGCTAAGTGTATTAAATTTTACTTAACCCCTACCTCTAGTCTAGTTAACATGTTAATTTGGCTAAGTGTATTAACTTTACTTAACCCCACCTTTTAGTCTATTTAACATGTTAATTTGGCTAAGTGTTTTCTTAGTTACTTATCCCCTACAAATCTTGTCTTGTTACCATAAGTTTGGTTAAGTGTCCCTATGGACTTAGCCCTCCCATTCTAGCTTAACTGTGTTAAGTTGGTTAAGTGTTCCTATGGACTTAACCCTCCCATTCTAGCTTAACTGTGTTAAGTGTCTGTATGAACCTAACCCCACCCACCGGTCTGGTTATCATGTTGAATTGGTTAAGTGTCTTAGTTAACTTAACCCTACCATCCTTGTTCTAGCTTTAATTAAATAAATTAAAGCCGCAACCACTCACATTAGACAGATATTGTTGTGAATACTTGATGTGGCGGTTGGTTGCGGGCAGGTTTACATCGCAACTCAGTCTAACCTCGGGTTAGGCATATTTGTGTTTTCTAAGTTCAAAGGGTTTTGATTAATTTTCAAATCAGGTTTTGAAAGTAACCATCCCGTCCATCAGATCAGTTAGGGATAGCCAGGGAGAGCAGGAAACTTGTATTTTCCAAACCCAAGCCTAGACACTATCCTCTCTGTCACCCTAGAACTTTCTGGTGTATTATTAAAAGAGATGTCGTTAATAAACCTTTAATTTGTCTAAATTTACATTTTCTCATTTAGGACAAATTCTATAAGTAAATTATTCCTAATTTACTTATTTCCTAATTACTCTTTTAATGTAAATTGTCAACATTTGTTGTTATGGCCCATTTTCCCCTCTATATCATATTTATGCTTTTTGGTATGTAAACTATACCAAATTAAGTGTCACTAACCATGATTTTTGCCAAACATGACAATTACTCGCAACTATGGCCAATTTCAAATTTATGCCAATATACTTATCATACCAAATTAGCTAATTCAATTCTGGATTAACATTCTAATTACAGTTCATGTCAAACTAGACCTATTATTCTAGTTCATCATTCATGTAAATGCTAGATTTACAAGTCAATACTAGATTCAAATTACACATCCTATAATTCATGTCAAATTTATCAAATTTGCATTTCTATGAACATGCCATAATACATGTTCCCAATTTATGCCAATTCCTAGTTAAAAACTACGTATTTAGTAAATTTCATATTTTGCCCAAATCGTATTCCCACCATTCGTATAATCGTGATTCAATCTAGATTATAGATAAATCTAGATTCGCAGAAAATAGGGAATGAACCAAAGATGCTATGAAAAAGATAGAAATAACAACTAGCATAAAATGATAATTTACTAATTACAGACCTAACGAATTTCACTGAAATTGATCTGAAACATTGAAGGCCTATAGGTCTGAAAATCTTATGACATAAAAATGGGCTGAACAACGACGTAGGTTCAAGAGCATGGGTAGACCTAACTTAATAGGTAAATTCCCAAGATCTAAAACCAAAGAAAACCAAGAATAGACAGAATTGATAAACATGGGTAGACCTAACTTAATAGGTAAATTCCCAAGATCTAAAACCAAAGAAAACCAAGAATAGACATAATAGATAAACATGGGTTTAGACCCAATTTCATAGTCACAAAACTTAGGCAACACTTTCCTAGTCATGAATCATAGGTGTTTAATCACAGTTGTCCCTATTATGTCATAGGCAATAGTTTATGTTTCCTAATCAAAGGCATAGGCTTGTGTTCATAGTTAAGGAAATAATTCTCATAGTCACAGTCATAGGCAATGCTCATAGTCATAGGCAATGCTCATAGTCATAGGCAATGTCCATAGTCATAGGCAATGTTCATAGTCATAGGCAATGTTCATAGTCGTAGGCAATGTTTATAGTCATAGGCAAAGGCCTAATTGGTCATCAAATCATAATAGTTCTTAATTAGGTCCAAGGATATAGGCACTTATTTGAATAGAAAGATTTGGCATATTCTTTTATTCCTTTAATTTCATGTCACATAAAGAGAAAACGTTCAAATCTAAAAAGTAACCGACTTATATTGATTGGTTTTTAGAATAGAAAGATGGCGTTGCTATGATTCATGCGACGTTGCTCGAAACCGTTTGAGTCAGCCTTTGATTCTTATCTTGAAGCTTTAATCTTGATTCGAATCTCTTCTTGACAACTTGAGCAGCATGACCTTGTCTTGGATTTTCATATTATTTTATTTCTTTCTACATTTTCTCAGAGGCAGCATAACGATAGAAAAGAATTGTGAATGGAGAAGGAGACTAAGGCTGTTTATATAGTGTAGAAGTCAATGAATCTGGTCAGAATGGCGTCTAGATACAGAAGAACGAACCAGACTGCAGATCTGGAAAAAGTAGGGGGGTCTACCCCCAGGTCGACTACCCAGTCGACCTGGGTACCCCAGGTCGAATACCCAGTCGACCTGGGTCCCCCAGGTCGACTACCCAGTCGACCTGGGTCGTTGGGCGGGAAAATTCCCGCCCAGCCCATTCTGGGTCTGATTTTCGAATTTGAACCCGTTTTCGGACCTGTTCGAATTTTAAATCGAATTCTGAAACTTCTGAAGACCATAACTCCTTCATACGGAGTCCGATTAACGCAAACTCAGACTCTATCTCATGCAGAATTCCGAGACGAACGCAATGGCATAGCCCGTTTCCCTTGATTTTGATTTTAAAATTTAATTCTGCCTTGATTTGTGAATCCTAGTGTTACAGAATTACGGGGTGTTACATACTTTGGGCATATAAAAGATATATGTTTTGACAGAATTTAAATTTGAAAAGTTAATTAATAAAGTGATTGCTGGATGTGATGTTTAATAGCTAGTTTAACTGCTTAAGATATTTGATTAGAATAAGTAAACAAAATTTTCTGTGATTTTGAAAAGTCGATGAATTCTGAAACACATTAGGTTTAAACTTACAAGGTAAGTTATATTCACAATTTTGTATAGTGAATACACGTGAAACCTACATCTCATTATTTTTGAGAGGGATTATTTTAAAGCTATTTTGATTTGAAATTGTTTAATTTAAATTGTAGATAGGTAATTAGTCACTTATTAGGCAATATGTAGCACAGTTCCTACAGTCTCCTTCGTCTAGCGGTTCGTCCGATAGTTCTTCGGCCTCACAGTACGCATATAGCGTTGAAAGCCTTTCTACTAGCAATAGAGCCAGCCAGTACATGTCCGATGCTACCTCAATTTATAGACCACTTGAGGTTGTAGATTAAGATTTGAATGATGCTTCTATGGATTTGGACTTAGAGGAGTCTGGGGATTCAGAAGCACACAATGATTGGATGTTGGCTGAGGACGATGGGTTTGAGTTAGATGCAGACGACCATGTTGTGATAAGGATCAAGTCCCTATAGCACCCCTAGTGGTAGATGTTCAACCACCTCAGATGGTCGGGATTATCCCGGGTTATATTCACGAGGTTGTCCCATAGAAAGTACACTATGAGCCAGAGATGGGTTACCCGCACTATAGCAACCAAATCATGATGGGCCCATATGGGATGAGCAGCAGCTGGTACATGAGATGGATATCGTCATTGACTATTTAGCTCAGCAGGTAGCACCAAAGGAACCACTAAAATGAGATCTTTCTCTAGAGTTAATTGAGGAATTCAAATCGAGCTAGAGATCGAGGAGGCCGTTGAGCCACAGCTTGAGCTACAGATAGAGCTAGAGGTTGAGGGAGCTAGATATGATGCAGAAGATGAGGATGACCCAGATGATGTAATGATCTACTGGTCGGATCATGAGAGTGACGATGATGAAACCGATGATTTCTGGATAGAGGAGGAGTTAGCACCTGATAATGTAGGTAGGGAGTTGGGTGGAGTGGAAGCCCGAGGAGCTATCACTGTTTGGACCTTCTGACCATGGCTCAGGAGAGGGATAGAGGGTTGGGTATTGCTAGTCTCTGTATATATATATATATATGTGTGTGTGTGTGTGTGTGTGTGTTGTGTATATGGTGGATTTCGTTTTGGTGCAGAATAGCCACTAGGTGTATATTTTGGGTATAATGCAGGTGCATATACATAGCTTATACCTTGTGGCACTATACGTTAAGGTATGTGTTATGTTTGTGATTATAGTTGATATTTTGGTTATGACATGATGCGATATATGATATGATACATTTTGTTCTAAATGTATCAATATTATTTCCGTATTCTCTCAACATTTCTTCTCTTTTCTTTGCTTCGTTCCTTTTCATGAACGAAAAGTTTTAAGTGAGGGAGAATGAAATGACCCAGAAATTTTGATATTTTGAAAACTCGAGTTTTCAAGAATTCAGAATAATCGCGCACGGTTCTGGATACATACGCTCATTTTTAAATACGATTTGAAAAGGTATAACAGCGAAATAAGTTATTTAAATCAATTTTATCAACTTATCAATATAAGCAATCTTGGTCGAAAACACTATTCATCACAGTTATAAATTTTGAGATTTTAGTTGGTATTTGAATACTACTTATTTAATAGTTAAAACAAGGTTAGTAAAGTTTTAAAATTAATTTAAAAGTGAAAATTTTAAAAATTGATATTTTAATGTTATTCTAATGACCTGAAAAAGGACCATTTTTGAAATAATCTCGGAATCTGACGAAACCAATTTTACCAGATCTGTAATGTTGAAGTATGGAAAGATTTAAATTTTCATAATTTTCGGAGTTCATATGTAAGCATACGTAATATAAATGTATGTTGAAAACTAGTTAAAATTCGGTAAAAGCTAGAAATAAGGCCATTTTTCAAATAGTTTCTGAATTTGATGAGACCAGGCTCGATAGAACCATAATTGCGAAATGTAGAAAAATTTCAAATTTCGTAAATTTTGTAGTTAGTATGTGGTTATACGACTAGAAATAAGTTAACAATGTATAATTAATTCAGGAATAATTAATTTCTTTATACACTAAGTTCCATAAGCCACAACATGTACCATTAAGAGACATGTCATTAGCTTACTAATATGTCATTTCTCTTTTACTTAGGCATGTTCCATTTGTTTTTATTTTATTTCCATTCACTTTTTCCTTTTCTTCTTCTTTAGCTCCTTAACCTCCATTAAACTTCTCCCTCCTCCTTTCTACACCCAATGCCACCTCATCCAACACCTCCACCACTCCATCCCCTTGCACATCACCCCACCAGCACCGCCACCCTTCTCCTCACACCGTGGGCCCATCCCCTTATCTCCAAAATCCCTCTCTCCTTATTAAAGTGCTAAAAACTCCATTGTTCTTCCTAAAATCTAAGGTACACCACCACAAACTCCTCCCCCAGGCCACGCATGCTTGCGCCATGACCCCACACCCCCACCTATGCCACCTTCCTCTAATTTTGGTCGTGCCCTCCCCTTTGCCTCCAAACCCTTAACCTCTTTAAAAATCTCATCTTTCTTCTTGATCTTGCATATATAAGTATGTATAAGTATATATTGTTAGTAGCTTGGTGAATTAAAGTGAAAAGAAGCAATATTGGTTTCTTTGTAAGCTTGAATGTCCTACATTGACGTGTCGAGAAGTTGGAATGGTTGTGGTGATAATTTTTCACTTAATTGTTTAATTAAGTTAGTTAAATTCTAGCTTATATGATTTGATTATTTAATATTGTGTGTGGTTAAACTGGTGATGAAATGCGATGTGATTTGTATGCTAAATTTGATTAATCGTTATGTTAACATCATGTTAAAATGATAATGGTAGTTGTTGTAAGATTTATTGCTCGTTAACAAGTTAAAAACAATTCATGAAGGATAACTAGTTTAAGTCAAGAAAACTTAGTGAACGTAGAATGTGAAATAATGAGATATCACTGATTGTTTGATATTGTTTGGGAATAATCAACGGAATTTGATGTATACTGATATGGATGATGTTGTTAAATACAACAATGATTAGTTAAGAAGATTTAATATCTTATTTAACAACGGTTTGATTTGGGGTTAAGTGTTAACGACCTTAACACTTAGGCCAATGATGCCAATATGTGATTATTGAATGTTGATAGTCGTTTACAACTATTATTTGATATATATATATGATGTGTGGAATCCATTTAAATGGAATTATATGGTAATTGGTTGAATATTGTTCAAATTCAGGATTAATTTGAATATTATATTAATAAAATATTCATTGAAAAAAAAAGGTTGAATTTGATGTCCAATTTTGGACGGACACAAAGATTATAAAATATCGATGAATATTTGTAACTGGAATGAATTGGCTTGAATAAATTTTCATGTAATTAAGGCTTGTTCAAGTTTTAAATTTAAAATGAATAGTAATGGGAGAAAGTGAAGTTTAGTTAGGTACTCTATGGTAAGTGTTAAAAGGATTTTCATTACAAAAGTATCTTATTTATTTTTATAACGAATACCAGTAAAATTTGGAGTTAAAATAATAAGTTTTGAAAAATAATACTATTTTAATGATTTAAATAATATTAAAATGATTTAATATTGGAATGGTTGATTTAAGAGTAAATAATTGAAATGGAGTTACTAAAAACAATTATATATGTTTTAAATTATTTTGGGAAAGTTTTTTTTCGAATTTTAATTATAACTCGAATTTGGTCTAAATTGGACTCGTCTGGCAGTGACAGTTCGTGAACTTCGGCCATTAACTTTAAATCGACTTACTAGGACATTCGACCATCGGATTCTCCTAAAATGAAAATCTATGGGTTTGAAATAAAAAGAGCTTTCCAATGATTCTAAGAATGTTAAAATCCAATGGTTAGATTTTGAAAGAAGTTCAATTCAAATTTGAATAAAAACAGTGCCAGTGAAGTTTAGGACCCAAAATGGGACTTGATTGAAATGGCCTATTTTCAAATTATTGAAAATAGGAATATATTATGATAAATCATAATAAACGATTTAAAAAGATTATGGATTGAATATTCCTAATTTTAGAAAGTTAAAAGACATTTTATCTGAATGAGTTGTTTAACAACTAAAGTAAAGAACTAAAAGAATATGCGATGATTCCTGAGAGTACAGTCCAATACCATCTATGTGATCTAACTGTAAGTTCTTTCGTTAGATTAGGGGTGGAAAGAACTGAAAGGATATCAGATATTCGACTAAGAATAGACAAAGTTTCTGAAGATAAATGACCAAGTGTTTAATAAACTATAGTGGAATGATAGTGTTTAACTAAACCAAAGTTTTCCAAATAATGGATTGAATTGGATTTAAATGGAAATAATCTTCAGGTATTTCAATATTTGATTTGATAGTTATACGAATTTTGTTTGATGAATTTGGAAGATATTGATATCGTTATTCCTTATGCGGTATCAGTTAATTTCTGAATTTGATATTGAATACGAGTCGGTACAATTTCTATTCAAAGCCTTGTATTTGATATCAAATCGGATTTTGGGTTTGTTGTGAAAGTTGTTTTTGAATAACATCTATTCTTTAACCCTGTTAACTTCCAAAATTAAGTAATCGTCAGATAATGATTTTTAGAGAATTAAAACTATGTTAGAGTTTTAGTGAATCTTTCAACAAGATTTAAAATGTAAGAAGGTAACTAAACTTACAAAAAACAAGGGTTGTTAGATACGGAGTACCACCAATTTTGCCCCATGGAAATGGGATAACGTGATTCCATTTTGTAATGCTCGATAATCCCGATAAGGCTTATAAACCTTAATTTGAGTTAAGTTTATGAAAAGAGATTTTATAACCTTTTAAAATAATTTCCCAGTGTAAAGAATGATTTGATATTCCGAAATGGAATGAGATTTATGATATGTTTATAAATCACTTGATTTTAATGATGCGATAGTTATTCAGAAAGACCAGGTTTCAATCCATTCTGAATAACTAATATGACGATTGTCGAAGATATCGAAGATGGTGATTGAAGATTAGAGATCTTCACATCATTTGGATTATTGTTGATGTCTCGATTGGGATGTACACCCAAGACGAGGTTATAAGTGGTGATCGTTCAGATGTACTTGGAGATCGATCAGATATGCAAGGGCCTCTCCCCTTAGGGGACGAGGCATAAGGTGCCTTCAGTTTCGTCAGACCCAGAACGAACTTGTAAATGGATTGTATGTCTGACATTGTATTTCACAACATAACCGACTAGTTGCTACTAATGATATATGTGTCGACCGCCCCGTACCCCCTGCGCAAACCAAGGAGAAGTGCGCTATATGACGTTCCATGCCATGTCGATACGGGACGTTCATCAGGGTATAATAACATGCATGGAAACTTGTCGTATAACTCGCAGTGCATGGATAAAATACAATAGAACATTTAAGATAAGAGATAATAGTGAAGCACATTCGAACAAAATCTTAAACTTTTCATATCATCATGAAACTATCCATTCAATATCTGGACTGTGTTAACGATATTTTTCATTAACACCGGAGATGGGTCAACTAGGATAGTCCTAAAGGGGGAGATGGGCGATTTAGCTATTTTTGGGTGAAATCGGACTACTTCCCCGAATATTGAAATCTAGGAGGATGGAATCACTTAGGGATTCCAAATGGCGGACCTAATTTCTGGGGACGAAATTCAACTTCCTATTCGGGAATATGTTGAGATGGGAATCCATGCTTATCTGGATAATGAATAATAGACTGCAACTACTATGATTAGAGAAAATAATAACACACACTTACAGATCTATTTTCATATGAAAAGATTTGTTTCCATTGAACTTTTATTTAGAGTACATAGATATAAAGGAATGAATTCCCCCTTTAATTCAACATTTAGTTTATCTTCCTTTTTTTAGTACAACAATGTAGGCCTAGAATCCCCCTCAAACGTGACCCTTAGGGTCGTATTTATAGTGGTTCGGGGCTCCTTCCGCTAGTGGGCTGTTAGGCCTGTGGGAATTTTTATTGACCGCTTTTTCCCAGGTTTCGGACGTTCACCTTTCGGCCGTCCTAGAGTATCAGTTATGGTTTTTGGATGAAATTTGAGCCTTTGACAACAACTTCTGAATGTAGGCTTTTGGACGCAAGCTTTTGGATGTAGGCTTTCGGCTTTATCGTGAATACTTAGAGAGGTCTTGACCTCATGGCATATGTTGATAGTTACCGGTTCTAAACCGCTGTGGGTTTCGGTACTAGGTAACCTAGTATAGGAAGCCTGTATCCCTGCTCGAGTCTCAATTACCCCTCCAGTGGGACCTTTGCAGCAGCCTGTATTCTTAGAGGGTGGTTTCCAGTGACACTTTTGTTTATTCGCGGATGGGGTTTTTCGGTACTTGCGCGGCGGATGATCCAGAAGCTGATTCTGGGTAATCCTCACGTTCCCTTGGTTTAGTACCTCCGGTGCTCTCGCCTTTAGTCGTTCTGGTATTTAAGCGAATCATTTTCGGTGATTGTTTTGAGCTTCATCCGACGAGCTTATTGCTTTTGACTCCCTTGGTTACGGATTAAGGTGGCTCTTTTCCTTGGAGCCTTTTTGTTGAGCTGATACTGTTGAAAGGATCTTGTCGGATTGACCCTGGCGGATAGACCCAGTCGGTTGCATTCCACAGTTCTTCACAATCTTTTCCTCTTGGGGGAGAGAAAAGGATCCGGTTGATGTGGCTTTACGGATTATTTCTTCTTGTTCTTGCCCTTCTTGGTATTTAGCTACCCACTTTCTTGATCCTTCAGCGAGTTTTCGGTCATCCGATACCCCTTCAACGCTAGCTCATTTCGCTGTTGATTTTTGGTAGTAACATTTGCCCCTCCACCCTTTATGAAGGGGTGTTTTCGACTTTTCAAGTCAAACTCTTTGTCTTTTTTGAAGTGTCATATCGGAGTCCTTTGATCTTTCTTGGCAGGGGAACGTTTATTAGTTCTCGTTGTGCGGTAGGGATTTATGTAAATATCCTTGCACAATTACCATTGCTTCTTCTTCACTTTTACCTACAACATTAATTTCTCGAGTCAGATTATTTGTTCACTGAGGATTTGCGGCTTATCATAGGAAAACTCTCTGTTTAACCTTTGATAAATGTTCTTGTTTTAATTTTTTAACTGGGGGGTTGAATATTTTTCCCAAATTCGTTTAAGGTTTTGCATACTGGGTACAAATTGTTCGTATCTTAATAACCGGAGAGCCAATTCATGGCAATCAATCTATACGCCTTTTCCCCCCAATAATCAACTCTAGGGTTAGGGTCACGCAACTGTATCAGAGCAATTTTTTTTGATGATTGGACTGATATGTAAAATTTATCACAACACTCATTATTCTGGCTACATATTACCAATAGGCTTGAGCATAATCACTTCAAACGTTCTAATGAGTGGGACATAATTTTTATATTTTCACGAAATTATATCATCTGGCAGCGTAATGTCTAATAAGAGGAGTTCCGGTTTATTGTCTGTTGATGCTTGTGATCTTTCTCGGAGGGAAAGGTCTTTCCTCTTGAAGAAATTATTGATCTTTTCTCAAGATGACGTAAACTCCATTCCTTCCAGCTTTGGAATGGACAATGTGAATGCGTTCCTGCTTCTTACCGTGATGACATCATGCATCCTACTGAGGGATACTTTGCCTACTCAGCTATACACATCTGGCATTTGGGCTTCTTTCCTTTTCCTCCTTTCGTGCTTTAACTTCTGCAGGATTTGAGGATCGCTCCCATTCAATTTCTATTAGGCACTTACACATTACTCTTATGCCTAGAAGTGCTCGTTCTGGAATCGGGTCAGGTTTCTCTTACTTCGAACCTCACCCATTATCTGATGTGCTTTTCAAGGGATGTTGGCTTTCCCTTATTCCATGTTACCCCTTTGTGGAAGATTGTCAGCAATAGTGTAGGCAAGGTTATGTCTTAAAGAGATCAGTTTTTCTTTATTAAATGTCCTGCCGGTATGTCTGGCCAATTTGTCGATCGTGGTAAGCCCTTTTAACCCTTCATAGGTGGTTATTTTCCTTTTTGTAATATGCCTTTAATTCCCTTCTTTCATATTTTGCTTTTGAGGAGGTGTTTTTAATCGAGAGAGAGTCTTGCGCGTTTAAGCTTATTTTTAAATTACTCGAAAAGTTGCCTAGTCGATCCACTCTACTAACCAAAGACAAGCTGCGTCTTCATAACCTCTTCCTCGTGGATAGAAGATATTGGGGCGTCCTACTGTCCGTCTTCCCAGTAATGAACGTCTATTGACATGTTCAAAGGTGTTCGCTCCTTCGGCTTATTTATGTCCATGTATGTTTTGTTGATTCGAAGTTTCTTTGTGGAAGTACTTTTAATACTAACATTTCATGCTCTCGACTTTTCCTTGACCTTTCATTTGACTAGGAGTTTTGGTTTCGGAAACCCCTATTCTTGATGATGCTTTGAACCGGGCCACCGCAGTTGCTCTCAAGAGGCTAGCTGAATTTCTTGCTGGTCTGTCAGCTAAGAGATTGAGGTTTGATACTTCGACCTCTGCGATTTCCGGGAGTGTCTTTGGTAAGGAAATGAGAAGTGGTGTCTTTTCACTATTTCCTCCAAGCACATACGTGGAGGGTGTAAGTGCCACGCCGCATACTCCTGCTTCCCAGACCGTCGGTTCTTCGAGGTCCCTTGATCTTTTGTCAGATTTTATTGATCTCGTGAAACTTATTCTTTCAGGACCCGAATTTTCTGATATTTCGTTGCCTCCCACTTCTTTCGACATGACAGAATTTTATTGGCATTTGATTGCTCGATAGCTTGAGGTACGACATTTTCTTTTTATTCTGGGCTTTCCACTTACCGCAACTATATGTTGAATGCTTCCGATTTCCCAGACGATCAAGAAATGGGATTTATCTAAGCCAATCACTTCTTCTATTACTGAAATTACTCGGCTCCGGGAGGCTAACGCAGCTTTGAGCGATGAGTGTGGGAGGTTGAAGGCTTCTTTGGAACATGCTGAGTTAGCCTTAGAGAAGGAGAAGCAGGTTAAGGATGTAACTCCTAACAAGGTGTCGGCCCTAGAGCACCAGAAAATGGAGGACGTGGTTACCCATGCTGATGAGGTTTGGAAAAAGGATGAAAAGCTTTCTCGTGCCACCCAGATAATTTATGTTGCCCAAGACAAGATTTCCGGTTTCTAGCAAGTCCACCTTCCATAGATTAAATCCTACTATTATGAAGATGCCCTATTTCCTCTCCTTTCTGACAACCCTCAGAATCTTTCTGAGCTCCGATCTACCCGCATTCCTTCCTTTATTCGGGATCAGGTCATGGAAAGGATTAAGTTGAGTGAGGAAGGAATTGAGGTGTCGTGAAGGAGTGACCCTGCAGTTGAGGACCATTTATACATTGATCGTCTTTCAGACAACTTAGGCGAGGAGGGGAAAGCTCCTGCCCCTTCTGGTAGCAATAAGGAGAAAGGGTGTATCAGCCCCACGGATGATGACTACATAGGCAAGCATATTGTCTACGATTCTGAATCGCTATTGTCTGGAGAAGGTGGCCCCTCCGGTTTTTTGGGAGGGAAGAAAGCTGTCGGTTGTGAAGTACTCTCCCTTCGGGTATAATTCTCACTTTGGATGTATTTTTTTTTAGATGTTTTGCTTCGAATAGTGCCATGTCCCTATAATTTATAGGAGAAAAACTGTTTTCCTGCATTAAGCAGAGTTAGGTAACAAAAAGTTCCAACCATTTTTATGTTAGGCAGGTGGTACACTTTGTATGCTTAATTTCGCAACCTATGCAACATTTGTATGGGGTTCCCTTTCACTATCCGCAAGGGCTAACTCTATTGTTTGTATTGTAACAGAGTTTAGATTACTATGAAGGGGCATTACACATGATTTGTAGGCTGAGAAAAGAGTTTCGCACGACACCTACTCATGCACACAGGGAAACGCGTCTCCTTAACGGACTTTAGTGTGTTTATACTACATTTCCTTAGCTCTCCTTTATTTTTTGGAGTGGGGATCGTGAAGAAAAGTTAAAGAGCTTTAGGATGAATCATGCTAAGGCATTATGTAAACTATAATCGCATGATGAAGTGATACGTATAAATTCGCTTTTCCGTCTATATATCATAGTTGGTAGGCTCTGGGTTTAACTCGTGTAGAGGTGTATATATACAAAGGAAAGAAGGGAAGGGATGATCTTTTAAAATTTGAAAGGAAAATAAAAACGTAATCACTTTTTTTAGATGTCTGTGGGTAGGTTGATCAATGCGAGATCCCTTCCTCCCGAGATGGAACGTCGCCAAGGAGAGAAGTTTCTTCCATGTCTCATGAAAGGAAAATCTTACATCAGAATTTATCCATCAAACACTTAACCGAAAGGATGAACATTTTGAAAGGGCAGTTAGAAGAGAGGGATAGGACAAGTCTGGGATTGAGAACATACAAAAAGGCCAAACCCTCTATCAAGTTCGAGGATGAGTTAAGGGATCTTCGTCAACGCGTTGTCGATCTAGAAATTGACTTAAACAATGCTACTACAAAGTGTGAGATGAGGGAACATTGTTTTGAGAATATTCCTATAATGATGAGGTTTTCGTCCCCTAGTGTCACGACAGCTCATAAAGTTTCTGCTATCCAGAGTATTATTTAAATAACCGTCCTCCAGGGTTAAAGGAAACAATTATTTCTGAGTGGTATAAAAAAGTGGTAGCTGAGATGAAAGGAATCTATGATACCAAGTTAATTAAGGATTCCCACGACCGTGTCATCAGATATGTTGACTAAATTAGACATTTGCAAGAAGAAAACCATGATTTGTGTGTAAGCATTTTTGAATTGGAAAAGGAAAATAAGTCTCTCAGGGCAATGTGTAGGGCTTACAACAGAGCTTTGAAGCTTTAGATTAAACTTCCGTTCACATAGGCGAGACAAGTAGGAAAATACAAAGGCTTAACAAGCTGCTAGGCATTGCACTTCGTCATGCCATCGACCCTCCTTTGCCTAAGCAAGGAGAGGGCCCAGACATTTGGTGACATTTTGTAATGGTG
This sequence comes from Allium sativum, assembly GCA_030737875.1. NCBI lineage: Eukaryota > Viridiplantae > Streptophyta > Magnoliopsida > Asparagales > Amaryllidaceae > Allium > Allium sativum. The sequence goes on along the minus strand of CM060927.1, from coordinate 25,667,627 downwards.
ACACATAATTTGCTAATAATTAGGGTACCGAGGATGTAATCCTTTTGTGAATAAATTTATGAATTGACAACATTTAGTATTTAAATAACTGTTGGCATGAAACATGAGTGAGAATTACTTGCACGATGAATGACCTATGAGAATTTCTTTGAGTATGAGAAAATACAACCTCTTTTTTTATCTGGCCTCGTTTTTTATAGTGAGCTTTTCGTCAACATCCAAATTTTGTGGATCCTCCTTCGTAGGAACCTATGATTGTTTTGAATTGAGATAATTATATTGGAGGTCTTTAGGCCATCATCCTCATAGTCGGGACCTTCTTCCAATACTTACAAAGGGTTTCCTCCACCCAGTTTTGGATGTCAATATGTAGAAGGCTTGCATCCCCTCGGGCATTTGTTCAGAGCCAAATCGATCTGGATTTAGGTATCAATAATAGTAAACCGAAACCTCCTCCGGCATCTATGAAACGCTGAATTAGCCTAGATTCGGGTGTTAATATGGTCGACCGGAACCTCCTCCGGTATTTGTACAGAGCTGGATCGACCCGAATTCAGATATCAATAATAGTAGACCAAAACCTCCTCCGGCATCTATGAAACACCGAATCGACCTATATTCGGGTGTTAACAATAGTTGACTGAAACCTCTCTCGGTACTAATGAAGAGCCGAATCCACCCAGATTCAGGTACTTTTAGAGATTATAGACTGGGAACCTTTCCGGTATTGATGAAGAGCTGAATCCACCCAAATTCGGGTATTTAAAGATTAAAGACCGGGAACCCTACCAGTATTAACGAAGAGCCGAATCCACCCAGATTCGAGTACTTTTAAAGATTGAAAATCGGGAACCCTTCTGGTATTGATAAAGAGCCGAATCCACCAAGATTCAGATATTTTTAAAGATTGAAGACCGGGAACCCGTCCGGTATTGATGAAGTAAGTATCCCCTTCGGATTTTATTTGGGAAACAGAGGTTGTAAGTGCTTATTAAGCCTCCCCTTAGACTTTTGATGTCAAAGTAAAGGATGTACATGCTTTGTCGGCCACTCTCTGAGCATGTGCGTCCAGAGCGCTTGGCTAGCCTATCCACAAGAAGGGCCCAAGGACTTGCCCGACCTCCCTCTAAGAGGTGCCTTATCCTGACCATCGTAGGCGATGATAAGGGCTTAGAAACTTAGACGGGGCCCTCGTAGGCACAGAACTAAGGTTTACTCTTTTGACGCTCTATATGGGCCCTCGTAGGTAGTGATAGAGGCTTATACACCACCCCCTTCGAGGGGTGCCCTATCCTGACCATCGTTGGCGGTGATAGGGGTTTGTGTTCCCTTCCATGGGTGACGCGAAACATAAGCAGAGGTAGGACATGCTCTTCTGCGAGCAGAGGTAGGACATGCTTAGTTCTAGCAGAGGAAGGGCATACTCTTCTATGAGAAGAGGCAAGGCGTGCTAATTTTAGATGCACCGCCACGACCATTTCTGATGTGAAACGGCGGCTTACGCTTTCGATGCTTTAACCCTACCCCCTCTGATTTGTGCACGGAAGATTAACACACCATCCCGCTCCATGGGATGCCTTGCCCGAACTAATTTAGCGCCGGCAAGGGTTTTTCTTCTCTTTATCCATTTGTGGCTTGTTCCTTCCTTGGTCATTTCATTTGTAGAGTTTCTCTCCTTTACAATAGGGGGTAATCCTTCTTTTACTATTTAAAAAAGGTCTCAACGATGTGACCCCCTACGCTTTCCTTACATAACTTTGTAATTTTCCTTGGTTCAAGAATTTGATGATCATCCCCTCCAGCACTCTGCAGTGGTTGGTTTCATGTTCGTTTACCATGTGGTGGTAGCAATACGATCCTTCTCTCTTAGCTTTGTTCTTGGGTTTCTCCTTGGGTGACGGCCAGAAGTTTAACTCATGTCTAGTTAGGAAATAGATACCCTCAATCGATATAGTGATCTTATAACCCTTTGGTAATCTTGACTCGAAATTCTTCTTCCGTTGCTGCATTTTGGTCTTTTTGTTACTTAATTTTGTCATTCCTTCACTGTCTCTACACTTTCTTTTTACTGCCCTCTGATATGGGGGTATATCTTTTTCAGACTTTCTATCGGCCAGAGGAATTGGGGTTTTCTCAATGCTTTGTTCAAATATGGTTTCTTTAGTCTTTGTGAGGATGGCTTCTTTGGCGAGGAGAAAGGAATTGTATCTCTTAGTTGGGGGTTGGTAAAGGGAAAAAATTAGGATTGATCCTATGTGGAAGGGGTTAATGATCCATCGATCAGGGTCATAAGGTTCTACATCCTTCTCTTTCTCTTGGATATGGAGGGTTTCTAATATGAAACTTTTGATCGCCCATGGCTCATCAATATTCTTCCTAACCATGGGAAATCGATCAGTCACCAGTGGAGATCTTTTACTCATAATGTTCGCCTCTTCAAGATCTTAGTCTGGTCCGGGACGGAACAATCACATGTAGGTATGTGGTAGGGTTAACCAAAGGGTCAGAGGTTCAGGCCCTCCTTCTAGCGCCAAAAGGTTAATGATATTTTTCGCCAACACCGGAGATGGGTCAACTAGGATGGTCCTAAAGGGGGAATTGGGTGATTTGGCTATTTTTAGGTGAAATTGGACCACTTCCCCGAATATTGAAATCTGGGAGGAGGGAATCACTTGGGATTCCATATGGCGGACCTATTTTTTGGTATGAAATTCATCTTCCTATTTGGGAATATGTTGAGATGGGAATCCTTGCTTATCTGAATAATGAATAATGAATAATAGACTGCAACTACTATGATTAGAGAAAATAATAATACACACTTACAGAGCTGTTTTCATATGAGAAGATCTTTTTCCATTGAACTTTTATTGAGAGTACATAGATACAAAGGAATGAATCCCACCTTTAATTCAGCATTTAGTTTATCTTTTTATTTAGTACAACAATGTAGGCCTAGAATTCCCCTGAAATGCGACACCTGGGGTCGTATTTATAGTGGTTCAGGGATCCTTCCACCGGTGGGCTATTGGGCCTGTGGGAGTCTTTGTTGACCGCTTTTTCCCAGGTTTCGGACATTCATCTTTCGGCCATCCTTAGAGTATCAGTTATGGTTTTCGGATGATATTTAAGCCTTTGACAACAGCTTTTGAATGTAGACTTTCAGATGCAAGCTTTTGGATGTAGGATTTCGGCTTTATCATGAATAGTTAGAAAGATCTTGACTACATGGCGTATGTTGATAGTTACCGGTTCGAAACCGCTGCGGGTTTCGGTACTAGGTAGCCTATTACGGGAAGCCTGTATCCCTGCTCGGGTCCCGATTACCCCTCCAGTGGGACCTTAGCGGCAGCCCGTATTCTTAGAGGGTGGTTTTTGGTGTCACTTTTGTTTGTTCGCGGATGGTGTCTTTCGGGGGCACGGCAGATGATCCAGAAGCTGGTTCTGGTTGATCCTCACATTCTTTTGGTTTAGTACCTCCGATTCTCTCATCTTCAGTCGTTCTGGTATTTAAGTGAATCATTTCTGGAGATTCTTTTGAGCTTCATCCGACGAGTTTATAACTTTTGACTCCCTTGGTTTTGGATTAAGGTGGCTCTTTTCCTCGGAGTCTTTTTGTTGAGCTGATACTGTTGAAAGGATCTTCTCAGATTGACCCTAGCGGATAGACCCTGTCGGTAGCATTCCATAGTCCTTTACAATCTTTTCCCCTAGGGGGAAAGAAAAGGCTCCGGTTGATGCGGCTTTTCGGATTATTTCTTCCTGTTCTTGACCTTCTTGGTATTTAGCCCCTCCCTTTCTATTGATCCTCCTATGAGCTTTTGGTCATCCGATACCCCTTCATCCCTAGCTCATTTCATTGCTGATTTTTGGTAGTAAAAAACTACATCTGAATATATAAAAAAAAGCTTCACTACAAGTTCACTTAGAGTAGCATATCACCAATATCAGCGGAAACAACAATATGTATAGTAAAAAGTAATATGTCATCCTCAAGCTCGTCGTCACTCAGAAGCATCGTCCTCATCAAGATCTACCACCTGCTACCTGCTACCTAGTCTGCCCATCCACAACATGTGTTAATACCCTAGGTATTGATTTTGATGACAACAACCATATAAACAATACTACTAATATATCTTTGATTTGTGCAATTATATTAAATATATTATGGAGATATTTAAACAAGAGTACAAAAGAATAATAATAGAAGAAGGATAATATAAACAATTGAGGACTAAAGAAGACTAAAGCATATTAGAGTAGAATGCTAAAGAACATAGGTGTTTGAAGTGATGAGGAGTTGGTTGAACCTTAGAATATCTTGTTAAAGATCCCATGGCAATTATACTTGAAGATATCAATCATTGACCTCAACCGAATCACCAGAATCCACAAATATAACGAAATTTGAAGTGCAGAAAATTGGCGACACTTATAAGTGTTTTTGTGCATATTTGCAACACAAGTATGTCGACATACCCATCTTTGTATGTCGACATATAATGGCTGTTTCAGATTTTCAAATTCAAATTGAGTAGTTATTTCCCTTCACCCTTTCACCAAAAGACATATCCTTTCATGCACTATTTGAAGACCTCTGATAACGAATTTTTATATAATAATTTCACATTTTCCTATACTCCTTCTTTTCCATTTATTCTTTACAAAAATCCATTGAATACTACCATATTATTCTTGCAAATTCACTCTCTTTCACTCCTATTCTTCATTGATTTGCAAGCCATCCAATATCAGAGAGTTGTACTTGAATTTATATCATTCTCTCTCTGATTTAATCTTATTTCCTCAAAGAATTCAAAGATATATTGCCATTGGAGGTCTACAGGACCATTATACCAAATTTGCGAGAACATGTGTTGAAGATACTACTACTTGCCATTGTTTGTTTTTGTTGATAAATAGAAGGTGTATCTTGTAGCCTGTGAAATCAGGATTGTAAAGGTTCTTGCCACCCGTGGAAAGCAAGCAATTATAGTGAAATTTTGCACTGTGAAGTGCAAGACTAGATGTAGGATTGGTTAATCCAAACCAGTATACAAATCCTTGTGTTATTTACTTTACTACATTTTATTTTATTACTTATTTCTTTTGATTTGAATTTGAATAGACATAGTTTATCTCTCTAGTGTCTGAGTAGCCATAAGATCCGTTAATACTGGGTTATAGACACCCAGTTCCCTAACAATTGGTATCAGAGCCTGGTCTTTCAAAAAGTCCAAAATCTGATTTTTCAAAATAATAATGGCTAGTGACACTAGTAACACCATTATTAGTTCTTTTATAGAAGGTAAATCTACCACTAGACCTCGTCTATTTGATGGCAGTAATTATACTTATTAGGCTTGTAGGATGATATTTTATCTGCAGTATAATGGTTTAGATGTTCGGAACATTACGCAAGTAGCCTCAACTAAATATTCAAAATGAACATCAAACCAAAAGACACAAGCACTTAATAATTCTAAGGCCATGAAATTTTATTTTGTTCTTTAGATAGAAATGAATTAAATTGAGTTTCTATATGTAATTCTGCATATGAAATTTGGAGAATACTGAAAGTCGCACATGAAGGCACCAGTAAAGTAAAACAGACAAAGATATCTATGTTGACTCACCAGTTTCAACCTTTTCAACTGAAACCAAATGAATCTATTTATGATATGCATTCTACACTCCAGGATATTGTACATGCCTCAATATCATTAGGAAAGAAAATTACTGAACAAGACCAAGTCGGAAAGATCTTGAATTCACTTCCTAGTGAATGGGATCAGAAGACTCTGACAATCGAAGAAGCCAATGATATTAGTATTATGTCAATATAAAAATTAATTGGTAATCTAATGTCCTATGAAGTAAAGTTGCAGGTTAGAAAAGAGAATTAGGGAAATGAGAAGAAATCACTGTCACTTAATGCAATGATCGACAATGATGAATCAGATGATGATGCTATTGATGATGATCTCGAGTTTATTACCGAGAAGATCAAGAAATTTTTGAAGTACTTAATAACTAAGAAAACTTCGAAGAACTAACAACAATAATTCCGAAAATGGAAATGTTGTAAGATGTTTCAAATGTGATAAACCCGGTCATTTGAAAGGAGATTGCCCCAACCTCAGAAGGCCAAAGCACATTTAAAGTACTTTCAATAAGGAGATAAAACAGGTATTCAATGCAACATGGGATGAATCATCATCAAGTGATAGTGATTCAGAAATAGAAAATACCAACGTATGCTTCATGGCAATGGATGACCAGGTATGCAACACCCCGTAATCTTAAAAGAACACAATAATGATAAACTAAGGAATACTTAATTAAATATTGGTAATTAAGTAAAAAGGATTGCGCCATTGCGTTCATCTCGGAATTCTGCTTAATATAGACTCCGAGTTTGCGTAAAATGGACATCGTATGAAGAAGATATTAAGATTTGAAGTTTATATACATATAAGCCGTTTATATATAAATAAAGCAAATCCAGAACTCAAAATTGAACAGTGGAAAAGGGGAGGGTAATCGGCCCGTTAGGGGTCGACCCGTCCCCTATGGTGTCGACCCCTCCACGGGGGTGTCAACCCCTATGTCGACCCTGGGGTCGACCCCACCAAGATCTGGGCAGATTCCTGCCTGGAACCTGGACGTATTTTTATGCATGATTCGTTGACCTTATGCTATATAGAGGACCTCATTCTCATTTTTTTATTCACCAAAAACAATGGAGACAATGAGGTGCTTCCCCAACTCAGTCTGAATTAGCCTATTCTTCTTCAATAACAAGTTATATGTATTCAAGGATCTGTGCTGCAACATCTATAATCAATCCTATGTTCTTTAGATCCAGTCACAGTGAGTTTATTTTTATTTTATATATAAACACCAAAAAAGTAATCTTGACATTTTATAAGTTTGGATCTAAGCCTATGCCTATTAGTAACCTAAATCATAACAGATCTGCCATTACTTTTATCTAATTTACTGCTTAGTTCTTATATGCATGTTCATGATATTCCTATTCTGTTAGTTTGTCTAATAATGTCACCGTATGCCTATTCTGTTAGTTTGTCTAATCATGTCACTGTAGGCCATTCTGTTAGTATGACCAATCCTATCATCATATGCCAGTTTTATTTCCGTACGAGGCATATTCTTGTTCTCTTCTCTTCCTCTTTCCCTTTTTGTTTTTATAGGAAAGCTACCTTCGACCCCAAGCCTATCGCTGAAAAACAAGAGCGCACAAAATTGGGAGTGGTTAGGAATGATAAATTGAGGCATAACTTATGTTGCAAATCATGATTGGGATCTGGGGGCATAATCTATACTTGATCTAAAATTCTAACTTGGGGCATAACTTGTAGTGTGAATCGGACGGGAATTTAGGGCATTATAAACATGGAAACTGGTTAGTAATGAACATGCCTAGATTTACAATAATTGGAAACTATAACTGCACATAGACACGAGGTAGATTACACTTGTGGTAGAAGTCTACCCGGAACCGCCCGGCAAATCTAGCGTCCACATGTGGTTAATCTAATGTAAGGGGTCGAGTTCATAAATGTACACATAATGGTGCTAAGACATGAGGTTAAGTCCGACTTATGGTAGAAGTCTGCCCGGACCCAACCGGCATATACATCATCCACAAGTGTTAGACTTAATTTGATGGGTCTTGCCATTAATAACCATAAATGAATGAATGGTAATAAACTTGTAATACTTAACCTGTTTGAATCGGTGAATGAACCTGTCAACTTAAGTAGGGGCTAAGTAAACTTGCTTGAATCAGTGGGAGGGTTAAGTTAATCTTGTTAAATATATGGGGACGGGTTATACATATAAACCCGATAAACTTAACCTGTTGGGATTATGCAATCTTGATAAACTGGTAGGCATGACCTGTTGAAATCCTAGTAGTGTGGGATGCAAACCTAGGGAGAAGCTTGTATCATCTGGTGCGTAGGACCTGTATCAGTCAGTAACCTATCTTGGTATCAAATGGAGAACCCCGAACTAGGTCGGGGTCAGTACTGAGTTGGTTGTAAGAGGTCTGTCTAAGGGAAGGTGTGGGCGGCACATTCCGACGGGGTCATGTGCGTGCATGGGTCTGGATTTCAGGGAGGATGATAAGACGTCGTGACACCTGTAGATATGTTTGTGCATCTTGTAAACAATGGGGTTGCCACTTTAGGAAGTGATACATCCTACTATGGGGCGAGCACAGGGTATCTACGAGTTAGGGAGTCGATCGATTAGGGCTAGTAATTAGGGTACATCAAGTCTTGCTTTCTTAGGGACCCGTCATTATCATTAGGGGTAACACCCGTCAGTTCTGTTGGGATACCTGTTATTGTATGAGGTAAAATCTCTCATTAGAAGTACACCTAAGTCTACCATCTTATACTTATTGGGATCATCTTATTCTGTTATACTAGTATTGGTGTAGAGAAAAGTATTAGAGAAGCACAATATATTCTATTCTGTTTATCATTTTTACCTTGTTATACCTGCCTTATGACACTATTATCTCCCTTTTTAGTTCATATGCCTATCATGATGCTTTTACTCATTTATATTCTAAAACTAACTGGACTCGCCAGACTTTATGTTTGACCCATTTTGTTTCCTCTTCTCTCTCTTCCGTTCCCCTCCCCCAGGTTCTCAGCATGGGAATACTCTTCTCTATTATGACTATATTTTGGGGATTATGCTCTTTTTATGTATTATTGTACTTCGATGATGATTTTGGTACAAGACAGAATTTTAGGTTGATGTAATGAGTTTTCAGTATTTCAGATTTATTTTATAATTGGGTTTGGACCACAAAGCTTTTCTATTTAATAAAGTTTTTAATTTCGCTGTTATTTTATATCTATTTTGTGATGTTTCTGTTTCTGTTTTCCTATAATGCTTAACAAAACTTAATGCATTCTGATAAAGAGTGATATTAACGGACGTGGGGTGTCACATTTGGTATCAGAGCTGAAGGTTACCAGATCGGATAAAAGGTTTTGAAAATTGTTTTCAAAAAGGTTTTTAAAAGAAAGAGTTTTCAAAAGAAAACTCTGTTTTGAAAAACATATTCCCCAAAGCCATATGAAATATCTTTCGATTCTCAGTTTGAATCCCTTTTTCCTTTTCTTTTCAGCATGTCTGGGGAACCTAAAATTCTTGAGGGCATTCAGATATCGGCTTTGTTTCATAGGTATTTGGAGGCTACGGCACCTATTGAAGGCAAAGCAGACGTCCCTCTCCCAGCTGCAGCCGCTGTTCCTCCTCCTCCTCCGCGTGCTGATAATTTCTCTAAGATACGCAAGCATTTCTATGCTATGGGTGGAAAGCCATTCCGATGAACTAAGACTTTTTTAGAAGCAAGGAATTGGCTTAAAGAGACAGAAAATTTGTTTGAAATTTTTGAAGTTGACGACCGTAGGAAGATTCAGTTAACTGTTTAGCAGTTGAAGGATAAGACCTATTTTTGGTGGGAAGTGACACATGCGGGACGTCCAGTCGGGACTTGGGATGATTTTCGACAAAGATTCTAGATGAAATTTCTTTCTCAAGCCAAGAAAATTATGAAAATGGAAAGGTTTTTTGCACTTAAGCAAGGGGCCATGTCTGTCAAGGAGTATGTTAATAAGTTTAATCAAATGGCAAGGTTTGGTTTGAAGCTAGTAAATACCCCGCACAAGAAAGCTTTGAGGTTTGCAAGAAGATTGAATGAACCCTTCCATAGGTTGGCTATGTCTCATATTCCGATGGGAGAACCTTTTGAAAAACGCGTTGATATGGAATTGATGCATGAAGAAGATAAAGGTGAAAAGAAAGAGGATAAGGTTAAGGAATCACAAAACAAGAAAGTGTGGCGCAATAAAGAATAGCAGCAACATCAAAAGAAGGGTGGAAAGAACGACAAAGCCCAAGATAAGAGAAAATGTCATAATTGTGGATGCATGGGTCATTTGATCAAGGATTGCAAGAAAAGGAAGAAAACTTGTTTTTATTGTGGAGAGGTTGGACATCTTATTAAGGATTTCCCGAAGAAGCAAGGACATGGCCAAAGGGCAGGATCTTCTAGAGGGAAAGTATATGCTCTCATGGCCAGTGCGCCAGATAGAGGTGGGAAGGTTTTCATTAAAGGTTTGATTTCTCTTTCCAATCATCCTGTTAAAACTCTATTTGGTTCTGGCACTTCGTATTCTTTTATATCTGATTCTGTGGTTAAGTCTCTACACCTTAGTACTAGTATGGTTTGGATCACGTTGTTGTCATAAGCCCCCATTGGGGGTACGACTCATTTATCTATGACTTGTCGGGGTTTGAGAATATCTGTGTTGGGCGTCGAATTGGAGTGTGATGCATATGTTCTTGGTTTCATGGGCTGTGGTTTGATTCTAGGGATGGATTGGCTAGTCATGTATGGTGCCATTCTCGGTTGTGAGAGGAGGATCGTTAGACTTTTGACTTGCCAAGGGAGGACCCCTGAGATTTCTTGTGACTCTAAAGGGTCTGTCATGCTTAGTTTCCTAAAGTCGCTTCATGCATCTATCGATGATCTACAATTTGTACCAGTAGTCTGTGAGTATCCTGATGCTTTTGAGGTGGTTCGGGGCTTATCACCGAGGCGAAGATTGATTTTTGTATATACTTGGTGGAAAATTCAAAACCTGTTGCATTGCTTGTGCGCCTTATGGCTCCAGGATAAAGGAGGGAACTCAGTAAGCAAGTAGAGGAGCTACATGAGAAAGGGTTTATTAGGCGAAGCATATATGAATGGGGTGCTCCATTGGTATTTGCCACTAAGGCGGATGGTTCGCTTCGCTTATTTGTGGATTATAGAGAGTTGAATAAACTCACTAAGAAGAATAGGCACCCACTTCCGAGGATAGATGATCTGTTTGACCAGCTTGTTGGTGCATCTGTTTTCTCTCAGTTAGACTTGGCAATGGGATTTCATTAGTTGAGGGTCGCCGAGTACAGTATATACAAGACTACTTTTAGAACTCCAGATGGTTACTTTGAATTGCTCGCCATGCCTTTTGGGTTGACGAATGCACCCTCCTATTTTGTTGATTTGATGAGTAGGTTGTTTGGAGTTTCTAAATAAATTCGTTGTGGTCTTTGTTGATGACATCTTGATTTTCTCGAAGAGCGAGGATGAGCATTACCTATATTTAATGGAGGTTCTGAAAACTCTTCGTGCACACCAGCTTAAGGAGAAATTCTCTAAATGTCATTTTTGGATAAAAGAAGTGAGATTTCTAGGGCAAGTGGTCTCTAAAGATGGGATAGTAGTAGATCCCGCAAAGGTAGTTGCAGTTAAAGATTGGAAGATCCCAAAGAATGCAACGGAGGTGAGGAGTTTTCTTGGATTAGCAGACTATTATAGGAAGTTCATTAAGGACTTCGCAAAGATATCATCCCCACCCACCAGACCAATGAAAAAGGATCTGGCAATTTCTTATGGTATAGACTGTGAGGATGCTTTCCAGCGATTGAAGAGGGCTCTAACAACAACCCAGTCTTGACTTTGCTTGATGGGAACAAAGTGTTCACAGTATACATGGATGCATGTGGTACAGGGATTAGTGCGGTTCTGATGTAAGAGGGTAGGGTAGTATATTATAGAGGTAGAATGTTGAGAGTCCATGAGAAGAACTACCCTACCCATGACTTAGAGTTAGCTACCATAGTATTCGCACTTAAGACCTGGCGCCATTATCTACTAGGAGAGAAGTTCGAGTTATGCACCGATCATAAATCTCTCAAGTACTTGTTCTCGTAGAAGCATCTCAATTTGAGGCAAAAAAGATGGATGGAGTTCTTACCGTCCTATGACTTTGAGATTTCTTATACCCCTAACATGGGTAATGTGGTGGCAGATGCATTGAGTAGGCAGGGGATGACCTTGAGTCCTCTGTTTGTTGAGAGGAAGAGCTTGGAGTTTATATCGACTTTTAATTTTAGACCCTCCACCGAGTTTACACCTAGTTTATTGGCATCATTAGAGGTGCGACCTACTCTCTTTGATCAGGTAGGAACTTCACAGCGAGAGGACCCACAGCTAACAGATATCTTAGATAGGCTTAATAGAGGGGGGACTTCTAGTCACCTCAGTAGATATTCCACGGACGATAGAGGGTGGTTGCGACGAGATGGATGGCTTTTTGTTCCCCGATTTGGGAGTTTGTTGAAGACAGTCCTTGAGGAAATCCATCATTCTAGGATGATTATTCATTCCGGTGGTGATAAGATGTATAAGGATATGAAGAGGGTTTTCTTTGGGGCTGGTATGAAGAAAGACGTAGCAGAATTTGTTTCTCGATGTTTGATTTGCCTGCAAGTCAAAGCTAAGCAAAGAAAGCCCGGAGGTTTACTTCATCCTTTGGAAATCCCACTGTGGAAGTGGGAGAGCGTCTCTATGGATTTCATTGATGGTTTTCTTAGACCGAGGAAAGGCTACACCAATATTTGGGTTATAGTTGACAGGCCTAATAAGAGTGTTCATTTCATTCCTATTAAGAGTAAGAGCACATCAGCATAGTTGGCAGCAGTTTATCTTCGTGAGATAGTCCGTTTAAATGGAGTACCTTCCAGTACTGCAAGTGATCGTGACCCCAATTCACCAGTAAGTTTTGGAGGAGCTTGCAAGAGGCATTAGGAATACAGTTGTGTTTGAGAACCACTTATCAATCACAGACCGATGGACTGACAGAAAGGGTGAATAAAGTTCTTGAGGATCTTTTAAGACTGTGTATCCTAGACTTCGGAGGGACTTGGGAAGAGCATCTTCCTTTGGTAGAGTTCACCTACAACAATAGTTATCAGGCTTGTATTGGCATGGCACCCTTCGAAGCATTGTACGGACGACCCTATAGATCACCGACTTGTTGGTGAGAATCTACAGAAAGGCTTCTAATTGGACTTTAGATGATTAGGAAGCTTCAGAGAAGATTGATCTTATTTACAGGCACATGAAGACAACTCAGGACATGTAGAAATCCTGCGCAGATAGGAGAAGGACTGACACTGGGTTTGAGGTGGGAGACATGGCTTTCATCAAGGTATCACCTTTGAGGAATGTGGTTCTTTTTGGATCGGTAGGGAAATTGGCACCAAGATTTTTAGGGTCATATGCCATAATAGAAAGGATTGTCCAAATGGCCTATAGAGTAAAGCTACCAGAGAGATTGTTCGGCGTTCATGATGTTTTCCACGTTTCTCATTTGCCGAAGTGCTTGCATGATACCTCCCAAGTAGTTGAGCTGAATATGCTTGAGGAAGTAGGGGTGGAATGGGAGGCGACAATTGCATGAGCTTCCACCTGAATTATTGGATCATAGGTTAAGAAGCTATGCAACCGAGAGGTCAAGTTGACGAAAGTTCGATGGGGAGAACACCCCGAGAATGCAACTTGGGAGACTGAAGACAAGATTTGCGCTTCGTACCCTTTTCTTTTCAAGGGTATGTTCTTAACTTCTTTTCCAAATATTTTATTCGTGCTTGTTTCTATCATTTAAGTATATCCTATTGAGTGAATCTTCGACTTTAGGTAGGGAACCCATGGATGTAAACATGTGTTTGAAGCATGTTATGCCTGATGGATGCAAGTGGAAGAAAGTGTTTGCTAGTGGTGTGGATGCATATACACACACATTAGGCACTACGTCGGCTCAATCACTCTCATACTGCATATGGATGTGTGTGCATTTTTTCCTTTCTTTTATGGATGAAAATGGATATCATGTGGATGTTGCATTTGGATGAAAGATTGTGCACACATATAGAACTTACATGTTATAGTAGGATTATTTTCATTCATGATGGATTCATGGCACTAACATACATTGCATTAAGGAGGTTGACTGGATTAGTAGTCTACCTAATCTTTCGCATTTGTATAGAGGCATGTACACACATCATTGCATACGTTCATAAAAGCATTAGAAATATTTTAAGGACAATGGATGCCTGTGATTGATGGATGATGGATGTTAGGATATACATTCTTCTTAACTTAGAGATTTCGTGGACGAAATCCTTTAAGTAAGGGAGAATGTAGTACCCCGTAATTTTAAAAGAACATTATAATGATAAATTGATGAATGGTTAATTAAATATTGGTAATTAAGTAAAAGGAACTGCGCCATTGTGTTCGCCTTGGAATTCTTCTTAAGATAGTCTCCGAGTTTGTGTAAAACGGACATTGTATGAAGAAGATATTAAGATTTATATATAAATAAAACAAATCCATAATTCAAAATCAAACGGCGGAAAAGTGAAGGGAAATCCGCACGTTTGGGGTCGACCCCCTCCCCAATGGGTGTCGACCCATGGTTCGACCCCTCTACGAGTGTGTCGACTCCTATGTCAACCCCGGTGTTGACCCCACCGAGATCTGGGATGATTCCTAAATGGAATCTGGATGCATTTCTGTACATGATTCGTTGACCTTAGGCTATATAAAGGACCTCACCTCATTGTTTTATTCACCAAAAACAATGGAGACAATGAGGTGCTGCCCCAACTCAGTTTGAATTAGCATATTCTTCTTCAATAATAAGTTATACATATTCAAGGATCTGTGCTACAACATCTACATGTTAGTAACCTAAATCATAACCTATGCATGTTAGTAACCTAAACACCTAAAAAGTTATCTTGACATGTTTATAAGTTTGGATCTAAGCCTATGCATGTTAGTAACCTAAATCATAACAGATCTGCCATTACTTGTATACCTAATTTACTGCTTAGTTCTCATATGCATGTTCATGATATCCCTATTCTGTTAGTTTACCTAATTGTGTCACTGTATGCCTATTCTGTTAGCTTGCCTAATCATGTCACTGTAGGCTATTATGTTTGTATGACCAATTCTATCATCGTATGCCAGTTTTATTTACTATGCCTATTTTTGTTCTCTTTTATCCCTCTTTCCCTTTTTGTTTTTATAGCCAGGCTACCTTCGAGCCTAGGCCTATTGCTGAAATATGTGAGCACACAAAATTGGAAATGGTTGGGAATGATAAATTGGGGCATAACTTATGTTACAAATCATGATTGGGATTTGGGAGAATAGACTATACTTAATCTAAAACTTTAATATGGGGCATAACTTGTAGTGTGAATCAGACGGGGATTTGGGGCATTATAAAAATGAAAATTGGTTATTAATGAACATGCTTAGATTTACAGTAACTAGAAAATGTAACCACACATAGACATGTGGTTAGATTACACTTGTGGTAGAAGTCCACCTGGAACCGCCCAGCAAATCCAGCATCCACAAATGGTTAATCTAGTGTGAGGGATCGAGTGCATAAATGTACACATAACGGTGCTAAGACACGAGGTTAAGTTCGACTTATGGTAGAATTCTACTCGAACCTAACCGGCATATCCAGCTTCCACAAGTGGGGGACTTAATGTGGAGGTCTAGCGCATTAATAATCATAAATGTAACACCCCACTCCCGCTATGATCACTCACTAAGGGAATGCCATAGCATCGGTGGAGTATTTTAGTGAATATAGAACAGAAAAATTACAACAAGACAGATATAAATAGTACTTGAAATTTTAAAACATCATCTCATAACAGCGGAAGTAAAACATGTCTGGTTACATCATAAAACCACAATAAAGGTCAAGTACAATATCCATCAAAATAAAGAAGTACATAATCCCACTCTCATACAATAGCCAAACAAAAGAAAAGATAACTGGATAACTGGAGCTTTACATCTATCCAAGCTCCTAAAGACTGGAACAGCAATCCGATCAAGCTCCACTACTGCTAGGATCCACCGTAGGACCTGAGGGTTGGGAAAAAGATAAAAACAACAGGGTCAGACATAAGTCTGAGCGAGTCCTATAACTTTAACAATACAATCGTTAAAGTAACCAGAGAAGACATAAACTGATGTACGGTAACATATAGGGATGAATGGCTACCCTAAGCAGTCAACTAAACGAAGATAAAGGATAAAGACGCATCTACCCTCCCTAAGGTAAATTACTAAACTGCACCACACCAGTCGTTCCTAACTTAAAGGTTGATCCCACCCAAGGACTTATAAAATTTACTAATTAGTACCTGCGTACCCCTAGGTGACCAAGTAGGCGCCACGGGGCCCTACAATCCACTAGGTGTACACACTACTTCCCATTCGATCGGCTCCCTAACGTAGATACCCGTGCTGGCCCCACCGTGGGATGTATCATTCCCCAATGTGGCAACCTGATGGAACTAAAGGTGCACGGCTTATATCTACTCGATGCAACAACGGCTTACCTACCAGCCCGGGCCCACTCACGCATATGAAGCCCGTTGGACTTGCGTTGCCACCGCTAACCCGTTTGCCTCTTACAGTCAAGCCCAGTATGCGTGTCCCGTCCTCGACATGGGTCGAGCCCACAAAGATACGTATGGGTTACTGGTTGAAATGGGCCTCCACAAGCTACCCACCTAAGCTTGTCCCTTTTTCTAGTATATCCCACTTAACCCTTTAATCATGTTTTAATTACATGTTCCATTTTGGTTAAGTATTCTAATCGTATTTTCTATTGCCACCCAAGGCAACCACTAGATTTTCTCATGCCACCCGAGGCACCCACTTAACCCCTCATGTCCCTCTACATGCTAATGTGGTTAAGTGTTTCTTAATTAATTAATTAAGAACGTAACCTTTGTAAAGACCTCTCACATTAGACTGTCTTTTATGACCGCTGGTTAAGCCGGTTGGGTCCGGGCAGCCTTATGTCATAACAGAGTCTAACCTCGTGTCTTTACATTAATTACGTATTTAGTTTGTGCCTAAGACCTCTCACATTGGGCTAACATTTGTAGCAACTGGTTAAGCCGGTTGGGTCCGGGCAGTTTTACGCTACAACTGAGTCCAACCTCGTGTCTTAGTCAATTAATTACACCTAATTAATCACCCTCATAATTTTATATTAATTATCCCTAATTAATCAAGTTTTCTTAACATGGGTAGACCTAACTTAATAGGTAAATTCCCATGGGGTAGACCTAACTCAATAGGTAAATTCCCAACACATAGTATGGGTACACCTAACCAAATAGGCAAATTCCCATACTATGTTTATTTATTTTGTGTTATGCATAATTATATTAATTTCACACAATCTTATTAACTTATGCATTTAATTACCCCATCGTTCCCACGTAATTTCGTTCATGATATAACACATATAAAAGGTGTCAACTTGCATATGAATGAACATGTTTCAAAGGTGCCATCTTGCATATTAACAAACACATAACTTGCATATGAACTTGCATAACATGTCACATAACTTGCATATAATATGTCACATAACTTACATATTCATTTTGCATAACAAACTTGCATATTAGCTTATAGACTTGCATAATGTGTCATCATGAACTTGCATATTAATAAACATGTAACTTGCATATTTACATACATGTAACTCGCATATTAACAAACATGTAACTTGCATATAAAGAAACATGTAACTTGCATATTTACATACATGTAACTTGCATATTAACAAACATGTAACTTGCATATTAACAAACATGTAACTTGCATATTTACATACATGTAACTTGCATATTAACAAACATGTAACTTGCATATTAACAAACATGTAACTTGCATATTTACATACATGTAACTTGCATATTAACAAACATGTAACTTGCATATTTACATGCATGTAACTTGCATAGCATATTACCATGAACTTGCATAACATGCATATGATTACATAGCCCACAACTTGCATATTTAGCATCATGCAAACATAACATACATCATATTAAACTTGCATAAGCTTACATACTCAACATGCATAAACATAAGATTAATGCTAACATCATATCATATGATTCAAAGCTCATTAACCCACATACAAAACCATAAATCTCATCACATCTCATCTAATTAGTTTACCAAAAGATCATCAAAGTGATAGAAACTCACAACTAGCAACTTTGAACACCAAATGAAGAAGATTAAGATGCTAAGAAGGGATTAGAAGTTGATTAGAGAGTGATTAGTATGCAACCCTCTTCATAAAATTAGTGGAGGCCATGAGAGCTAGCATTTTGCCATAGTTTAGTCACTAGGTTTAATTATGAATGAATTAGGGTAGGTTAGGGTCTTATTTATAGATTAGGCAAGTGTTTTAGGCCATAGGATTAACCCTAGATTCAATCCAAGCCATCAAAGCATGTCTTGGGGAAGAAGTCAAGTGTAGGAACCATCTAGGGCCTTTAGATTAAAGATGGACCATGAGAACCATTCAAATGCAAAATCTGCACTTGAGCGAATCGGCCCACGGGTTGACAGCCAAACCCCCTGGATTAACCCCTAGTCGACCCAGCGGGCTCGGGTCGACTTCAAAAATCGGCCGGTTCGGTTATTCCCCTCTCCCAATTCGCTGTTTTGAGCATTTTTGCATATTTATTTATTAAATTTTCAATTATATATATATATATATATATATATATATATATATATATCAATATATATATATATATATATATATCTACACAACCCATTTCACTTAATTAAGTATACTTTAATTTGGGAATTTTCGTGAAACTTCGCGAGGCCATATCTTGGTCATACGGACTCCGATTTTCGAAAACTCGGACTCTATTTCGCGTATTTTTCCGAGACGAACGCAATGGCATAGCCCGTTTCCCTTGATTCCCATTTTAGAATTAAATTCTGCCTCGATTTATGTTATTACAGGTTATTGAAAATACGGGTTGTTACATTCTCCCCTCCTTAAAGGATTTCGTCCCCGAAATCTTCAAGTTAGGAAGAACGTATCCTACCATCCAATCATCCATCTACTCAAAGCATCATCCACGAGCAATCATTGTCCTTACAAGATTCTAAATGCTGGATGGATATATGCAAAAGTGTGTGTATATGTACTTACCTAATGCGAAAATCAGGCGGTTACTGATACAGTAAACCTCCTTAATGCAAACCATGATAGTGCCATGCATCCAATATGTATGCGAAACCCTATTGACACATACAAATTTCTACATGCGTGCACAACCATACACAAAAATGCATCATCCATATGATAACACAGCCATGATACATCCATCAATCTAACTACCACATCCATTTATGCAATATGCAACATGAAGTGACTGAGCCGATCTAGTGCCTAATGTGTGTGTATATGCATCCACGAGCAACCACTAGCAAACAATTGCATCCATATGCATCCATCAACCATAACATGTTTCAAACACATGTTTCAACCATAGGTTTTACCCTATCTAAAGGTCATAGGTATTAGCGAGAGGATATACTAAAGATAAGATAAGTACTAGACAAGCAATAAAGGAGAAGTTAAAAGACATACTCTCAAAAAGAAATGGATACAAAGAACGCATCTTTGCTTCCGTCTCCCAAGTAGCATTGCTTTCGTCATCTCCCCATTGCACTTTAACTAGCTGAACTTCTCTGTTCCTCAACTTCCTAGTTTCTGACCCAAGGATGCGAGTAGGAGCTCGTCGAATCGTCGCATCACGCTCTACCTCTACATCTCTAAGCAAGCTCGGCTCTACCACCTCCGCGGTCTCATGTAAGCACTTCCTCAAATGTGATACATGGAATACATCATGAACACCACTAAGTCTGTCGGGCAACTCCACCCTATATGCCATCCGTCCAATCCTTTCCTTAATAGGAAACGGCCCAACAAATCTCGGTGCTAACTTCCCTACGGACCCAAAGCGAACAACATTTCTCAATGGAGATACTTTGACAAAAACCATGTCCCCAACCTCAAACTCAAGATCCGTCCTTCTCCGATCCGCATAAGATTTCTGTCTATCTTGCGCTGCTTTCATCCTTTTTCGAATTAAATCAATCTTCTCTGAAGTCTCTCTAACCATATCCGGCCCAAGCAAGATCTTATCCGTAGATTCCCACCAACATGTAGGAGATCGACAAGGCCTTCCATAAAGAGCTTCGAAAGGAGCCATACCAATACTGGACTGAAAGCTGTTATTATATGCGAACTCCACCAAAGGAAGATGTTCTTCCCATGTACCTCCAAAATCCAAGATACAAAGCCTCAAAAGATCTTCTAAGATACGGTTCACCCTCTCAGTCTGACCGTCCGTCTGAGGATGATATGCGGTGCTCAAACACAACTGAGTCCCTACCGCCTCTTGCAAACTTCTCCAAAACTCACTAGTGAAAATAGGATCTCGATCACTCACAATGCTGGATGGTACGCCATGCAATCTAACAATCTCTCTAACATAGACTGAAGCAAGCCATGGAGCGGTCCTCTTACTCTTTACGGGTATAAAATGGGCACTCTTGGTAAGTCTGTCTACCACAACCCAAATTCCCGTATTGCCCTTCCTCGATCTCGGTAACCCGTCGATGAAATCCATCGAGACACTATCCCACTTCCACTGTGGAACTTCCAATGGGTGTAGCAACCCACCGGGTTTCCTTTGCTCCACTTTAACTTGTTGGCACACTAAGCATCTAGCCACATACTCGGCCACATCTTTCTTCATACCGGCCCAGAAGAAAACTCTCTTCATGTCTTGGTACATTTTGTCTCCACCGGGATGAATAGTCATTCTTGAACGATGTGCATCATCCAAAATAGCCTTCTTCAAACCCTCATCTTGCGGTACACAAAGTCTACCGTCTCTATGCAACCATCCCTTATCATCTATGGTGTATCTACCCAAATGGCTGGACGACTCCCCTCTTATAAGCTTCTCTACCAACACAACCAACTGTGGGTCGTCTCGCTGAGCCTCGCCAATCCGTCTCAAAAGAGTAGGTCTAACCTCCAAGGATGCCAACAAACCAGGTACAAAATCAACAGAAGGTCTGAAGTCAAACAAAGAAAGAAACTCCAAGCTTCGTCGTTCCACGAACAATGGACTCAAAGATAGCCTTTTTCTACTTAAGGCGTCTGCCACCACGTTACCCTTACCAGGGGTATACGCTATCTCGAAATCATAGGATGCTAAGAACTCCATCCACCTTTGCTGTCTTAGGTTTAAATCCTTCTGAGAGAATAAGTACTTCAATGATTTATGGTCGGTGAACAACTCGAATCTCTCACCAAGAAGATAATGGCGCCAAGACTTAAGTGCGAAAACAATCGCGGCCAACTCTAGATCATGGGTAGGGTAATTCTTCTCATGCACTCTCAATTGTCTCCCTCCATAGGCTATTACCCTTCCCTCCTGCATCAAGACTGCGCCTAATCCTGTTCCACAAGCATCGGTATAAACAACAAACGGCTTACTCCCATCCGGGAGCACTAAAACTGGAGCGGTGGTCAAAGCTCTCTTTAACCGTCGGAAAGCATCATCACAATCTACATCCCACGAGAAAACCAGATTCTTTTTCGTCAAGCGGGTTAATGGGGCTGATATCTTCGCGAAGTCTTTGATGAACTTCCTATAATATCCTGCCAACCCCAAGAAACTTCTTACCTCGGTAGCATTTCTAGGAACTTTCCAATCCTGGATAGATACTATCTTTGCGGGATCCACAGCTATCCCTTCCTTAGAGACCACATGCCCTAAGAATCGCACTTCTCTTCTCCAAAAATGGCATTTAGAGAATTTAGCTTTAAGACTATGCGCTCGAAGAGTCTCCAACACTTCCTTGAGATGTAAGGCATGCTCTTCTTCATTCTTGGAAAAGACCAAGATGTCATCCACAAAAACTACTACAAACTTATTCAGATACTCTCTGAACACTCTACTCATGAGATCAACAAAGTATGCGGGGGCGTTTGTCAACCCAAATGGCATCACTAGCCACTCATAAAAACCATCCGGAGTCCGGAAAGCAGTCTTCTCTATACTGTCCTCCGCCACTCTTAACTGATGAAACCCTGTAGCTAAGTCCATCTGCGAAAATACTGACGCGCCAACCAACTGATCAAAGAGATCATCTATCCTCGGTAATGGGTGTCTATTCTTCTTCGTGAGCTTATTAAGTTCTCTATAATCCACACAAAGTCTGAGGGACCCATCCGCCTTCGTGGCAAACACTACTGGAGCTCCCCACTCCGATATACTTCGCCTTATGAACCCCTTCTCAAGCAACTCCCCTACTTGCTTATGAAGTTCTCTTCTCTCACGAGGAGCCATGTGGCGTACTGGCAAAGACACTGGTTTGGCATTATCCACCAAATAAATTCGGAAATCTATCTCCCGCTTCGGAGGCAAACCCTTTACTTCTTCAAACACATCCGGATATTCCCGGACTACTCTGACAGAACACAAACTCTCGACCGAAGCATCGAGCGATTCAAGATAACTTAGCAAAACAGATTCCATGGGATTGCAAGAGATCTCGAGAGTGTTACCCAAGCGGGTCATGAGCCTGACAACTCTCCTTTCGCAATCAAGAACGGCACCATTACTGGATAACCAGTCCATGCCCAAGATCAACCCATAGCCCGTGAAGCCCAATACAAAAGCATCACATCTAAACTCAACGCTAAGTATAGAAATCTTCAAACCCAAACATATCATAGACAGATATATGGAGCCCCCAATTGGGTTTGAGACAACCAAGGGATCATCAACTAGACTGGTGTCTAAGTGCAGTGACTCAACTAACGATGATGAGATAAAAGAATGCGATGCGCCAGAGTCAAACAAAGTACGAACTGGATGATCAAACAGAAAAACCAGACTTTCAACGGAAATAGTTCTACCTCTCTGCTGAATCGGTGGAACTGAGAGAACCTGAACTTGCCCCCCTGACTGAGGTGGTGCTATAAGAGCTTGCACCTGGCCTCCTAAGGTAGACCCCGTCTTCTGTCCCTTCTTTGGGCAGTTTTTCACAAGATGCCCTGCTTCACCACAATGAAAGCAACCGGTCTTCTTCTTTTTGCGACAATCCTTACTAAGGTGTCCTGGTGTTCCACAATTGAAGCACTTCTTCTTCGTCTTCTTTTTGTCACCATTGCCTTTTCCGCCCTTGCCTTGTTGTTGCTGTTGCGGTTTCTTCTGATCCCCCTTTTTCTCTGGTGCCTTAGAATTCTTATCATCCTCATGCATAAGTGCCATGTAGACAAGCTTCTCAAAAGTGGCCCCCATAGGAATGTGAGTCATAGCTATTCCTTGCAATGGTTCGTTCAAGCCTCTAACGAACCTCAAAGCCTTCTTCTCCGGTGTATTCACCAACTCTATGCCAAACCTTGCTAATTGATTGAATTTGTTGACATATTCTTTCACCGTGAGATTCCCTTGCTTCAAATTCAAGAACTTCTCCATAAACAGATTCTCTTCCGCCCTTGAGAGAAACTTAGCCCCAAACCTTTGCTTAAAATCTGCCCAAGAGTCAACAGGGCGTTCTCCATTAGTGACCTCCCACCAGAATGAGGCCTCTCCCTTCATTAACCAAGCCGCCAACTTGACTTTCTTTCCCCTTCCACTTCAAAGATATCTAGCAACTCTTCCACTTCCTTAAGCCAATCTCTAGCCTCTACGAAAGTCTCTGAACCAAGAAAAGGTTTTCCTCCTATAGCCTTGAACTCCTTGCAAACCTTAGCAAAATTATCCACTCTAGGCTGAGGAGGAGGAGCGGTTGTCTCTGGTGTAGTAGCATTGGCCGGACCCGCAGCCGCGGCCCTAGCCTCTTGCAACCTCCTATACCATAGTGGTATAACTAAACCCTCCGGGATGTTAAGATCTTCAGCCATGCTGAAACGAAAGAGGAAAGATTCAAAAAGGAGATTCCGAAAGATAAAGATATGGCTATTGGGGATTATGCTTTTCTTTTTCAAAAACTTTTTCTCTTAGAAGACATGCTTTTAAAAATACTTTCTTCGAAAATACTCTTAGAAAGTAGTTTTTCTCAAAAAATTTATCTGTTCTGGTAACCTTAAGCTCTGATACCACGTGTAACACCCCACTCCCGCTATGATCACTCACTAAGGGAATGCCATAGCATCGGTGGAGTATTTTAGTGAATATAGAACAGAAAAATTACAACAAGACAGATATAAATAGTACTTGAAATTTTAAAACATCATCTCATAACAGCGGAAGTAAAACATGTCTGGTTACATCATAAAACCACAATAAAGGTCAAGTACAATATCCATCAAAATAAAGAAGTACATAATCCCACTCTCATACAATAGCCAAACAAAAGAAAAGATAACTGGATAACTGGAGCTTTACATCTATCCAAGCTCCTAAAGACTGGAACAGCAATCCGATCAAGCTCCACTACTGCTAGGATCCACCGTAGGACCTGAGGGTTGGGAAAAAGATAAAAACAACAGGGTCAGACATAAGTCTGAGCGAGTCCTATAACTTTAACAATACAATCGTTAAAGTAACCAGAGAAGACATAAACTGATGTACGGTAACATATAGGGATGAATGGCTACCCTAAGCAGTCAACTAAACGAAGATAAAGGATAAAGACGCATCTACCCTCCCTAAGGTAAATTACTAAACTGCACCACACCAGTCGTTCCTAACTTAAAGGTTGATCCCACCCAAGGACTTATAAAATTTACTAATTAGTACCTGCGTACCCTTAGGTGACCAAGTAGGCGCCACGGGGCCCTACAATCCACTAGGTGTACACACTACTTCCCATTCGATCGGCTCCCTAACGTAGATACCCGTGCTGGCCCCACCGTGGGATGTATCATTCCCCAATGTGGCAACCTGATGGAACTAAAGGTGCACGGCTTATATCTACTCGATGCAACAACGGCTTACCTACCAGCCCGGGCCCACTCACGCATATGAAGCCCGTTGGACTTGCGTTGCCACCGCTAACCCGTTTGCCTCTTACAGTCAAGCCCAGTATGCGTGTCCCGTCCTCGACATGGGTCGAGCCCACAAAGATACGTATGGGTTACTGGTTGAAATGGGCCTCCACAAGCTACCCACCTAAGCTTGTCCCTTTTTCTAGTATATCCCACTTAACCCTTTAATCATGTTTTAATTACATGTTCCATTTTGGTTAAGTATTCTAATCGTATTTTCTATTGCCACCCAAGGCAACCACTAGATTTTCTCATGCCACCCGAGGCACCCACTTAACCCCTCATGTCCCTCTACATGCTAATGTGGTTAAGTGTTTCTTAATTAATTAATTAAGAACGTAACCTTTGTAAAGACCTCTCACATTAGACTGTCTTTTATGACCGCTGGTTAAGCCGGTTGGGTCCGGGCAGCCTTATGTCATAACAGAGTCTAACCTCGTGTCTTTACATTAATTACGTATTTAGTTTGTGCCTAAGACCTCTCACATTGGGCTAACATTTGTAGCAACTGGTTAAGCCGGTTGGGTCCGGGCAGTTTTACGCTACAACTGAGTCCAACCTCGTGTCTTAGTCAATTAATTACACCTAATTAATCACCCTCATAATTTTATATTAATTATCCCTAATTAATCAAGTTTTCTTAACATGGGTAGACCTAACTTAATAGGTAAATTCCCATGGGGTAGACCTAACTCAATAGGTAAATTCCCAACACATAGTATGGGTACACCTAACCAAATAGGCAAATTCCCATACTATGTTTATTTATTTTGTGTTATGCATAATTATATTAATTTCACACAATCTTATTAACTTATGCATTTAATTACCCCATCGTTCCCACGTAATTTCGTTCATGATATAACACATATAAAAGGTGTCAACTTGCATATGAATGAACATGTTTCAAAGGTGCCATCTTGCATATTAACAAACACATAACTTGCATATGAACTTGCATAACATGTCACATAACTTGCATATAATATGTCACATAACTTACATATTCATTTTGCATAACAAACTTGCATATTAGCTTATAGACTTGCATAATGTGTCATCATGAACTTGCATATTAATAAACATGTAACTTGCATATTTACATACATGTAACTCGCATATTAACAAACATGTAACTTGCATATAAAGAAACATGTAACTTGCATATTTACATACATGTAACTTGCATATTAACAAACATGTAACTTGCATATTAACAAACATGTAACTTGCATATTTACATACATGTAACTTGCATATTAACAAACATGTAACTTGCATATTAACAAACATGTAACTTGCATATTTACATACATGTAACTTGCATATTAACAAACATGTAACTTGCATATTTACATGCATGTAACTTGCATAGCATATTACCATGAACTTGCATAACATGCATATGATTACATAGCCCACAACTTGCATATTTAGCATCATGCAAACATAACATACATCATATTAAACTTGCATAAGCTTACATACTCAACATGCATAAACATAAGATTAATGCTAACATCATATCATATGATTCAAAGCTCATTAACCCACATACAAAACCATAAATCTCATCACATCTCATCTAATTAGTTTACCAAAAGATCATCAAAGTGATAGAAACTCACAACTAGCAACTTTGAACACCAAATGAAGAAGATTAAGATGCTAAGAAGGGATTAGAAGTTGATTAGAGAGTGATTAGTATGCAACCCTCTTCATAAAATTAGTGGAGGCCATGAGAGCTAGCATTTTGCCATAGTTTAGTCACTAGGTTTAATTATGAATGAATTAGGGTAGGTTAGGGTCTTATTTATAGATTAGGCAAGTGTTTTAGGCCATAGGATTAACCCTAGATTCAATCCAAGCCATCAAAGCATGTCTTGGGGAAGAAGTCAAGTGTAGGAACCATCTAGGGCCTTTAGATTAAAGATGGACCATGAGAACCATTCAAATGCAAAATCTGCACTTGAGCGAATCGGCCCACGGGTTGACAGCCAAACCCCCTGGATTAACCCCTAGTCGACCCAGCGGGCTCGGGTCGACTTCAAAAATCGGCCGGTTCGGTTATTCCCCTCTCCCAATTCGCTGTTTTGAGCATTTTTGCATATTTATTTATTAAATTTTCAATTATATATATATATATATATATATATATCAATATATATATATATATATATATCTACACAACCCATTTCACTTAATTAAGTATACTTTAATTTGGGAATTTTCGTGAAACTTCGCGAGGCCATATCTTGGTCATACGGACTCCGATTTTCGAAAACTCGGACTCTATTTCGCGTATTTTTCCGAGACGAACGCAATGGCATAGCCCGTTTCCCTTGATTCCCATTTTAGAATTAAATTCTGCCTCGATTTATGTTATTACAGGTTATTGAAAATACGGGTTGTTACAATAAATGAATGAATGGTAATAAACTCGTAATACTTAACCTGTTTGAATCGGAGAATGAACCTGTCAACTTAATAGGGGTTAAGTTAACTTGCTTGAATCAATGGGAGGGTTAAGTTAATCTTATTAAATATGCGAGGATGGGTTCTACATATAAACCCGACAAACTTAACATGTTAGGGTTATGTAATCTTGATAAACTGGTAGGCACAACCTGTTGAAATCCTAGTAGTGGGGATGCAAGCCTAGGGGAAGCTTGTATCATCCGGTGTGTGGGACCTGTATCAGCCAGTAACTTATCTTGGTATCAAACGGAGAACCCCGAACTAGGTCGGGGTCAGGGCACGCTTACTGATTTGGTTATAAGAGGTCCATGTAACACCCCACTTCCGCTATGATCACTCACCAAGGGAATGCCATAGCATTGGTGGAGTATTTTAGTGAGTATAGAACAGAAAAATTACAACCAGCCAGATATAAATAGTACTTGAAATTCTAAAACATCATCTCATATCAGCGGAAGTAAAACATGTCTGGTTACATCATAAAACCACAGTAAAAGTTAAGTACAATATCCATCATAATAAAGGAGTACATAATCCCACTCTCATACAATAGCCAAAACAAAAGGAAAGATAACAGAATAACTGGAGCTTTACATCTATCCAAGCTCCTCAAGACTGGAACAGCAATCCGATCAAGCTCCACTACTGCTAGGATCCACCACAGGACCTGAGGGTTGGGAAAAAGATAAAAACAACGGGGTCAGACATAAGTCTGAGCGAGTCCTATAACTTTAACAATACAATCGTTAAAGTAACCAGAGAAGACATGAACTGATATACGGTAACATATAGGGATGAATGGGTACCCTAAGCAGTCAACTGAACTAAGATAAAGGATAAAGACGCATCTACCCTCCCTAAGGTAAATTACTAAACTGCACCACACCAGTCGTTTCTAACCTAAAGGTTGATCCCACCCAAGGACTTACAAAATTTACTAAATAGTACTTGCGTACCCCTAGGTGACCAAGTAGGCGCCACGGGGCCCTACAATCCACTAGGTGTACACACTACTCCCCATTCGATCGGCTCCCTAACGTAGATACCCGTGCTGGCCCCACCGTGGGATGTATCATTCCCCAATGTGGCAACCTGATAAGACTAACGGTGCACGGCTTATATCTACACGATGCAACAACGGCTTACCTACCAGCCCGGGCCCACTCACGCATATGAAGCCCGTTGGACTTGCGTTGCCACCGCTAACCCGTTTGCCTCTTACAGTCAAGCCCAGTATGCGTGTCCCGTCCTCGACATGGGTCGAGCCCACAAAGATACGTATGGGTTACTGGTTGAAATGGGCCTCCACAAGCTACCCACCTAAGCTTGTCCCTTTTTCTAGTATATCCCACTTAACCCTTTAATCATGTTTTAATTACATGTTTCATTTCGGTTAAGTATTCTAATCGTATTTTCTATTGCCACCCAAGGCAACCACTAGATTTTCTCATGCCACTCAAGGCACCCACTTAACCCCTCATGTCCCTCTACATGCTAATGTGGTTAAGTGTTTCTTAATTGATTAATTAAGAACGTAACCTTTGTAAAGACCTCTCACATTAGACTGTCTTTTATGACCGCTGGTTAAGCCGGTTGGGTCCGGGCAGCCTTATGTCATAACAGAGTCTAACCTCGTGTTTTTACATTAATTACGTATTTAGTTTGTGCCTAAGACCTCTCACATTGGGCTAACATTTGTAGCAACTGGTTAAGCCGGTTGGGTCCGGGCAGTTTTACGCTACAACTGAGTCCAACCTCGTGTCTTAGTCAATTAATTACACCTAATTAATCACCCTCATAATTCTATATTAATTATCCCTAATTAATCAAGTTTTCTTAACATGGGTAGACCTAACTTAATAGGTAAATTCCCATGGGGTAGACCTAACTCAATAGGTAAATTCCCAACACATAGTATGGGTACACCTAACTAAATAGGCAAATTCCCGTACTATGTTCATTTAGTTTATTATATTAATTTCACACAATCTTATTAACCTATGCATTTAATTACCCCCTCGTTCCCACGTAATTTCGTTCTCATGATATAACACATATAAAAGGTGTCAACTTGCATATGAATGAACATGTTTCAAAGGTGCCATCTTGCATATTAACAAACACATAACTTGCATATGCACTTGCATAACATGTCACATAACTTGCATATAATATGTCACATAACTTACATATTCACTTTGCATAACAAACTTGCATATTAGCTTATAGACTTGCATAATGTGTCATCATGAACTTGCATATTAACAAACATGTAACTTGCATATTTACATACATGTAACTTGCACATTAACAAACATGTAACTTGCATATTAATAAACATGTAACTTGCATATTTACATACATGTAACTTGCATATTAACCAACATGTAACTTGCATATTAACAAACATGTAACTTGCATATTTACATACATGTAACTTGCATATTAACAAACATGTAACTTGCATATTTACATACATGTAACTTGCATAGCATACCACTATGAACTTGCATAACATGCATATGATTACATAGCCCACAACTTGCATATTTAGCATCATGCAAACATAACATACATCATATTAAACTTGCATAAACTTACATACTCAACATGCATAAACATACATACTCAACATGCATAAACATAAGATTAATGCTAACATCATATCATATGATTCAAAGCTCATTACCCCACATACAAAACCATAAATCTCATCACATCTCATCTAATTAGTTTACCAAAAGATCATCAAAGTGATAGAAACTCACAACTAGCAATTTTGCACACCAAATGAAGAAGATTAAGATGCTAAGAAGGGATTAGAGGTTGATTAGAGAGTGATTAGCATGCAACCCTCTTCATAAATTAGTGGAGGCCATGAGAGCTAGCATTTTGCCATAGTTTAGTTACTAGGTTTAATTATGAATGAATTAGGGTAGGGTTAGGGTGTTATTTATAGGATTAGGTTGCATTTTAGACCCTTAGATTAACCCTAGATTAATTTAGGACCATTAGATCCGTCAGATCCAAGAAGCTTCCAGAACTAGCCCACCAAGCCAGCCCAAGAACCCAAACTGGTGCACCCAGTTTCACTGGGCGTCACCCCCCTGTCGACAGGCAAGTCGACAGGCAAGTCGACACCCCTGTCGACAGGCCTGTCGACAGCCCTGTCGACATGGGTAGGGCGGGAACCTTCCCGCCTGGCCCCGCCTGCTCTATTTTAAAATC
This sequence comes from Allium sativum, assembly GCA_030737875.1. Classification (NCBI taxonomy): domain Eukaryota; kingdom Viridiplantae; phylum Streptophyta; class Magnoliopsida; order Asparagales; family Amaryllidaceae; genus Allium; species Allium sativum. Next base: position 25,637,082 of record CM060927.1, on the reverse strand, counting down.
TGAATTTAAATTATAAATCTGTTTTTAGTTTCAAATTTTCTGCAAACTTCATCGGGCCATAACTGGGCCATACGGACTCCGATTTTCGAAAACTCGGACTCTATTTCGCGTATTTTTCCGAGACGAACGCAATGACGCAGCCCGTTTCCCCTGGTTCTCCCATCTGAGATTAATTATACTTTAATTACTAACTATTAGTGTTAATTGAAATTCGGGGTGTTACATTCTCCCCTACTTAAAGGATTTCGTCCTCGAAATCTCTAAGTTAATAAGAACGTATCCTACCAACCAAACAACCATCTACTAAACCATCAACCACAAGCAACCATTATCCTTAGAAACTTCTAATGATGTATGAACATATGCGGAAAGTGTGTGTATATGTCCGTATACTAATGCAAAATCAGGTGGTCTACTGATTCAGTCGACCTCCTTAATGCAAACCATGATAGTGCCATGCATCCAATATGTATGCGAAACCCTATTGACACATACAAATTTCTACATGTGTGCACAACCATACACAAAAATGCATCATCCATATGATAACACAGCCATGATACATCCATCAATTCTAACTACCATATCCATTTATGCAATATGCAACATGAAGTGTCTGAGCCGATCTAGTGCCTAATGTGTGTGTATATGCATCCACGAGCAACCACTAGCAACCAATTTCATCCACATGCATCCATCAACCATAACATGTTTCAAACACATGTTTCAACCATAGGCTTACCCTATCTAAAGGTCAAGTAGTACTAACGAGAGGACATACTAAAGATAAGATAAGTACTAGACAAGCAATAAAGGAGAAGTTAAAAGACATACCCTCAAAAAGAAATGGATACAAAGAACGCATCTTCGCTTCCGTCTCCCAAGTAGCATTGTTTTCGTCATCTCCCCATTGCACTTTAACTAGCTGAACTTCTCTGTTCCTCAACTTCCTAGTCTCTGACCCAAGGATGCGAGTAGGAGCTCGTCGAATCGTCGCATCACGCTCTACCTCTACATCTCTAAGCAAGCTCGGCTCTACCACCTCTGCGGTCTCATGTAGGCACTTCCTCAGATGTGATACATGGAATACATCATGAACACCACTAAGTCTGTCGGGCAACTCCACCCTATATGCCATCCGCCCAATCCTTTCCTTAATAGGAAACGGCCCAACAAATCTCGGTGCTAACTTCCCAACGGACCCAAAGCGAACAACATTTCTCAATGGAGATGCTTTGACAAAAACCATGTCCCCAACCTCAAACTCAAGATCCGTCCTTCTCCGATCCGCATAAGATTTCTGTCTATCTTGTGCTGCCTTCATCCGTCTTCGAATCAAATCAATCTTCTCTGAAGTCTCTCTAACCATATCTGGCCCAAGCAAGATCTTATCCGTAGATTCCCACCAACATGTAGGAGATCGACAAGGCCTTCCATAAAGAGCTTCGAAAGGAGCCATACCAATACTGGACTGAAAGCTGTTATTATATGCGAACTCCACCAAAGGAAGATGTTCTTCCCATGTACCTCCAAAATCCAAGATACAAAGCATCAAGAGATCTTCTAAGATACGGTTCACCCTCTCGGTCTGACCGTCCGTCTGAGGATGATATGCGGTGCTCAAACACAACTGAGTCCCTACCGCCTCTTGCAAACTTCTCCAAAACTCACTAGTAAAGATAGGATCTCGATCACTCACAATGCTGGATGGCACGCCATGCAATCTAACAATCTATCTCACATAGACCGAAGCAAGCCATGGAGCGGTCCTCTTACTCTTCACGGGTATAAAATGGGCACTTTTGGTAAGTCTGTCTACCACAACCCAAATCCCCGTATTGCCCTTCCTCGACCTCGGTAACCCATCGATGAAATCCATCGAGACACTATCCCACTTCCATTGCGGAACTTCCAATGGGTGTAGCAACCCACCGGGTTTCCTTTGCTCGGCATTAACTTGTTGGCATACTAAGCATCTAGCCACATACTCGGCCACATCTTTCTTCATACCGGCCCAGAAGAAAACTCTCTTCATGTCTTGGTACATTTTGTCTCCACCGGGATGAATAGTCATTCTTGAACGATGTGCATCATCCAAAATAGCCTTCTTCAAAACCTCATCTTGCGGTACACAAAGTCTACCGTCTCTATGCAACCATCCCTTATCATCTATGGTGTATCTACCCAAATGGCTGGACGATTCCCCCCTCATAAGCTTCTCTACCAACTCAACCAACTGTGGGTCGTCTCGCTGAGCCTCGCCAATCCGTCTCAAAAGAGTAGGTCTAACCTCCAAGGAGGCCAACAAACCAGGTACAAAGTCAACAGAAGGTCTGAAGTCAAACAAAGAAAGAAACTCCAAGCTTCGTCGTTCCACGAACAATGGACTCAAAGATAGCCTTTTTCTACTTAAGGCGTCTGCCACCACGTTACCCTTGCCAGGAGTATACGCTATCTCGAAATCATAGGATGCTAAGAACTCCATCCACCTTTGCTGTCTTAAGTTTAAATCCTTCTGAGAGAATAAGTACTTCAATGATTTATGGTCGGTGAACAACTCGAATCTCTCACCAAGAAGATAATGGCGCCAAGACTTAAGTGCGAAAACAATCGCGGCCAACTCTAGATCATGGGTAGGGTAATTCTTCTCATGCACTCTCAATTGTCTCCCTCCATAGGCTATTACCCTTCCCTCCTGCATCAAGACTGCGCCTAATCCTGTTCCACAAGCATCGGTATAAACAACAAACGGCTTACTCCCATCTGGGAGCACTAAAACTGGAGCGGTGGTCAAAGCTCTCTTTAACCGTTGGAAAGCATCATCACAATCTACGTCCCATAAGAAAACCAGATTCTTCTTCGTCAAGCGGGTTAATGGGGCTGATATCTTCGCGAAGTCTTTGATGAACTTCCTATAATATCCTGCCAACCCCAAGAAACTTCTTACTTCGGTAGCATTTCTAGGAACTTTCCAATCCTGGATAGATACTATCTTTGCGGGATCCACAGCTATCCCTTCCTTAGAGACCACATGCCCTAAGAATCGCACTTCTCTTCTCCTAAAATGACATTTAGAGAATTTAGCTTTAAGACTATGTGCTCGAAGAGTCTCCAACACTTCCTTGAGATGTAAGGCATGCTCTTCTTCACTCTTGGAAAAGACCAAGATGTCATCCACAAAAACTACTACAAACTTATACAGATGCCCTCTGAACACTCTACTCATGAGATCAACAAAGTATGCAGGGGCGTTTGTCAACCCAAATGGCATCACTAGCCACTCATAAAAACCATCCGGAGTCCGGAAAGCAGTCTTCTCTATACTGTCCTCCGCCACTCTTAACTGATGAAACCCTGTAGCTAAATCCATTTGTGAAAACACTGAGGCGCCAACCAACTGATCAAAGAGATCATCTATTCTCGGTAATGGGTGTCTATTCTTCTTCGTGAGCTTATTAAGTTCTCTATAATCCACACAAAGTCTGAGGGACCCATCCGCCTTCGTGGCAAACACTACTGGAGCTCCCCACTCCGATATAATTCGCCTTATGAACCCCTTCTCAAGTAACTCCCCTACTTGCTTATGAAGTTCTCTTCTCTCACGAGGAGCCATGTGGCGTACTGGCAAAGACACTGGTTTGGCATTATCCACCAAATAAATTCGGAAATCAATCTCCCGCTTTGGAGGTAAGCCCCTCACCTCCTCAAACACATCCGGATATTCCCGGACCACTCTAACAGATTGCAAACTCTCGACCGAAGCTTCAAGCGATTCAAGATAACTTAGCATAACAGAATCCCTGGGATTACAAGAGATCTCGAGAGTGTTACCCAAGCGGGTCATGAGCCTAACAACTCTCCTTTCGCAATCAAGAACGGCACCATTACCGGATAACCAGTCCATGCCCAAAATCAGCCCATAGCCCGTGAAGCCCAATACAAAAGCATCACATCTAAACTCAACGCTAAGTATAGAAATCTTCAAACCCAAACATATCATAGACAGATATATAGAGCCCCCAATTGGGTTTGAAACAACCAAGGGATCATCAACTAGACTGGTGTCTAAGTGCAGTGACTCAACTAATGATGATGAGATAAAAGAATGCGATGCGCCAGAGTCAAACAAAGTACGAACTGGATGATCAAACAGAAAAACCAGACTTTCAACGGAAATAGTTCTACCTCTCTGCTGAATCGGTGGAACTGAGAGAACCTGAACTTGCCCCCCTGACTGAGGTGGTGCTATAAGAGCTTGCACCTGACCTCCTGAGGTAGACCCCGTCTTTTGCCCCTTCTTTGGGCAGTTTTTCACAAGATGCCCTGCTTCACCACAATGAAAGCAACCGGTCTTCTTCTTTTTGCGACAATCCTTACTGAGGTGTCCTGGTGTTCCACAATTGAAGCACTTCTTCTTCGTCTTCTTTTTGTCACCATTGCCTTTTCCGCCCTTGCCTTGTTGTTGTTGTTGCGGTTTCTTCTGATCCCCCTTTTTCTCTGGTGCCTTAGAATTCTTATCATCCTCATGCATAAGTGCCATGTAGACAAGTTTCTCAAAAGTGGCCCCCATAGGAATGTGAGTCATAGCTATTCCTTGCAATGGTTCGTTCAAGCCTCTAACGAACCTCAAAGCCTTCTTCTCCGGTGTATTCACCAACTCTATGCCAAACCTTGCTAATTGATTGAATTTGTTGACATATTCTTTCACCGTGAGATTCCCTTGCTTCAAATTCAAGAACTTCTCCATAAACAGATTCTCTTCCGCCCTTGAGAGAAACTTAGCCCCAAACCTTTGCTTAAAATCTGCCCAAGAGTCAACCGGGCGTTCTCCATTAGTGACCTCCCACCAGAATGAGGCCTCTCCCTTCATTAACCAAGCCGCCAACTTGACTTTCTTTCCTTCTTCCACTTCAAAGATATCTAGCAACTTTTCCACTTCCTTAAGCCAATCTCTAGCCTCTACGAAAGTCTCTGAACCTAGAAAAGGTTTTCCTCCTATAGCCTTGAACTCCTTGCAAACCTTAGCAAAATTATCCACTCTAGGCTGAGGAGGAGGAGCGGTTGTCTCTGGTGTAGTAGCATTGGCTGGACCCGCAGCCGCGGCCCTAGCCTCTTGCAACCTCCTATACCATAGTGGTATAACTAAACCCTCCGGGATGTTAAGATCTTCAGCCATGCTGAAACGAAAGAGGAAAGATTCAAAAAGGAGATTCCGAAAGATAAAGATATGGCTATTGGGGATTATGCTTTTCTTTTTCAAAAACTTTTTCTCTTAGAAGACATGCTTTTGAAAATACTTTTTTTTTTTCAAAAATGTTCTTAGGAAATAGTTTTTCTAAAAATTTTATCTGTTCTGGTAACCATGAGCTCTGATACCACGTGTAACACCCCACTTCCGCTATGATCACTCACCAAGGGAATGCCATAGCATTGGTGGAGTATTTTAGTGAGTATAGAACAGAAAAATTACAACCAGCCAGATATAAATAGTACTTGAAATTCTAAAACATCATCTCATATCAGCGGAAGTAAAACATGTCTGGTTACATCATAAAACCACAGTAAAAGTTAAGTACAATATCCATCATAATAAAGGAGTACATAATCCCACTCTCATACAATAGCCAAAACAAAAGGAAAGATAACAGAATAACTGGAGCTTTACATCTATCCAAGCTCCTCAAGACTGGAACAGCAATCCGATCAAGCTCCACTACTGCTAGGATCCACCACAGGACCTGAGGGTTGGGAAAAAGATAAAAACAACGGGGTCAGACATAAGTCTGAGCGAGTCCTATAACTTTAACAATACAATCGTTAAAGTAACCAGAGAAGACATGAACTGATATACGGTAACATATAGGGATGAATGGGTACCCTAAGCAGTCAACTGAACTAAGATAAAGGATAAAGACGCATCTACCCTCCCTAAGGTAAATTACTAAACTGCACCACACCAGTCGTTTCTAACCTAAAGGTTGATCCCACCCAAGGACTTACAAAATTTACTAAATAGTACTTGCGTACCCCTAGGTGACCAAGTAGGCGCCACGGGGCCCTACAATCCACTAGGTGTACACACTACTCCCCATTCGATCGGCTCCCTAACGTAGATACCCGTGCTGGCCCCACCGTGGGATGTATCATTCCCCAATGTGGCAACCTGATAAGACTAATGGTGCACGGCTTATATCTACACGATGCAACAACGGCTTACCTACCAGCCCGGGCCCACTCACGCATATGAAGCCCGTTGGACTTGCGTTGCCACCGCTAACCCGTTTGCCTCTTACAGTCAAGCCCAGTATGCGTGTCCCGTCCTCGACATGGGTCGAGCCCACAAAGATACGTATGGGTTACTGGTTGAAATGGGCCTCCACAAGCTACCCACCTAAGCTTGTCCCTTTTTCTAGTATATCCCACTTAACCCTTTAATCATGTTTTAATTACATGTTTCATTTCGGTTAAGTATTCTAATCGTATTTTCTATTGCCACCCAAGGCAACCACTAGATTTTCTCATGCCACTCAAGGCACCCACTTAACCCCTCATGTCCCTCTACATGCTAATGTGGTTAAGTGTTTCTTAATTGATTAATTAAGAACGTAACCTTTGTAAAGACCTCTCACATTAGACTGTCTTTTATGACCGCTGGTTAAGCCGGTTGGGTCCGGGCAGCCTTATGTCATAACAGAGTCTAACCTCGTGTTTTTACATTAATTACGTATTTAGTTTGTGCCTAAGACCTCTCACATTGGGCTAACATTTGTAGCAACTGGTTAAGCCGGTTGGGTCCGGGCAGTTTTACGCTACAACTGAGTCCAACCTCGTGTCTTAGTCAATTAATTACACCTAATTAATCACCCTCATAATTCTATATTAATTATCCCTAATTAATCAAGTTTTCTTAACATGGGTAGACCTAACTTAATAGGTAAATTCCCATGGGGTAGACCTAACTCAATAGGTAAATTCCCAACACATAGTATGGGTACACCTAACTAAATAGGCAAATTCCCGTACTATGTTCATTTAGTTTATTATATTAATTTCACACAATCTTATTAACCTATGCATTTAATTACCCCCTCGTTCCCACGTAATTTCGTTCTCATGATATAACACATATAAAAGGTGTCAACTTGCATATGAATGAACATGTTTCAAAGGTGCCATCTTGCATATTAACAAACACATAACTTGCATATGCACTTGCATAACATGTCACATAACTTGCATATAATATGTCACATAACTTACATATTCACTTTGCATAACAAACTTGCATATTAGCTTATAGACTTGCATAATGTGTCATCATGAACTTGCATATTAACAAACATGTAACTTGCATATTTACATACATGTAACTTGCACATTAACAAACATGTAACTTGCATATTAATAAACATGTAACTTGCATATTTACATACATGTAACTTGCATATTAACCAACATGTAACTTGCATATTTACATACATGTAACTTGCATATTAACAAACATGTAACTTGCATATTTACATACATGTAACTTGCATAGCATACCACTATGAACTTGCATAACATGCATATGATTACATAGCCCACAACTTGCATATTTAGCATCATGCAAACATAACATACATCATATTAAACTTGCATAAACTTACATACTCAACATGCATAAACATACATACTCAACATGCATAAACATAAGATTAATGCTAACATCATATCATATGATTCAAAGCTCATTACCCCACATACAAAACCATAAATCTCATCACATCTCATCTAATTAGTTTACCAAAAGATCATCAAAGTGATAGAAACTCACAACTAGCAATTTTGCACACCAAATGAAGAAGATTAAGATGCTAAGAAGGGATTAGAGGTTGATTAGAGAGTGATTAGCATGCAACCCTCTTCATAAATTAGTGGAGGCCATGAGAGCTAGCATTTTGTCATAGTTTAGTTACTAGGTTTAATTATGAATGAATTAGGGTAGGGTTAGGGTGTTATTTATAGGATTAGGTTGCATTTTAGACCCTTAGATTAACCCTAGATTAATTTAGGACCATTAGATCCGTCAGATCCAAGAAGCTTCCAGAACTAGCCCACCAAGCCAGCCCAAGAACCCAAACTGGTGCACCCAGTTTCACTGGGCGTCACCCCCCTGTCGACAGGCAAGTCGACAGGCAAGTCGACACCCCTGTCGACAGGCCTGTCGACAGCCCTGTCGACATGGGTAGGGCGGGAACCTTCCCGCCTGGCCCCGCCTGCTCTATTTTAAAATCTGAATTTAAATTATAAATCTGTTTTTAGTTTCAAATTTTCTGCAAACTTCATCGGGCCATAACTGGGCCATACGGACTCCGATTTTCGAAAACTCGGACTCTATTTCGCGTATTTTTCCGAGACGAACGCAATGACGCAGCCCGTTTCCCCTGGTTCTCCCATCTGAGATTAATTATACTTTAATTACTAACTATTAGTGTTAATTGAAATTCGGGGTGTTACAGTCCATCTAAGGGACGGTGTGAGTGGCACATTCCAACGGGGTCATGTGCGTTCATGGGTCCGGATTTCAGGGAGGATGATAAGACATTGTGACACCTGTAGATATGGTTGTACATCTTGTAAACAACGAGGTTTCCACTTTAGGAAGTGATACATCCTAATGTGGGGCCAGCACAGGGTATCTACGAGTTAGGGAGCCGATCGATTGGGGGTAGTAATTAGGGTACATCTAGTCTTGTTTATTTAGGAGCCCATTATTATCATTGGGGGTAACACCCGTCAGTTCTGTTGGGCTACCTATTATTGTATGGGGTGAAACCTCTCGCTTGAAGTGCACCTAAGTTTACCATCTTGTACTTGTTGGGATCGTCTTGTTCTGTTATACAAGTATTGGTGCAGAGAAAAGTATCAGAGAAGCGCAATATATTCTATTTTGTTTATCCTGTTCACCTTGTTATACCTGCCTTATGACACTGTTTTCTCCCTTTCCAGTTGCTGTCATGATGCTTTTACTTTTTTGTATGCTAAAAGTAACTGGACTCGCCAGACTTTATGTCTAACCCATTTTGTTTCCTCTTCTCTCTCTTCTTCCCCCCCCCCCTAGGTTCTTAAGGTGGGCTTACTCAAGCTTGATCAGGATTCTTCTTTCATTCAGCTTGGAGCTGCTTAGATGTACCGCTTGATTTCGTATCTTCGCTACTACGGCTATATTTTGGTGATTATGCTCTTTTTATGTATTATTGTACTCTGATGACGATTTTGGTATAAGACAGAAGTTTTATGTTGATGTAATGAGTTTTTAGTATTTCAGACTTATTATGTAATTGGGTTTGGACCACGAAGCTTTTCTATCTAATAAAGTTTTAAATTCCGCTGTTATTTTATATCTGTCTTGTGATGTTTCTATTTACCGATAATGCTTCATGAAACTTAATGCATTCTGATAAAGAGTGACATTAACGGACGTGGGGTGTCGCAAGGTATGGAATTTTGATAAAGAAATTTCTAAAGTTTTGAATGATATGCATCTGAGATATGAAATACTTAAGAAAGGGTACAATAATAGTTTGATAGAAATAGATAGATTAAAAATATCTAATGAAAATTTGAGTAAATAAAGACAATGTCTAGAATATGAAATTGGAAGATTTAATGGTCATAAAAATGGGAAGGATTTAACAATTGGAAGTTTTGAAAAAGTGAAAAGTGAAGATGAGTCCTTAAAATCAGAAAATCTTTCCACGAAGTCACAGATCACTGATCTGAATGACAAAATAACATCTCTAGACAATTTTATTCTTAACCATAGCAAGAATTTTGATAAAATGAAAATTGATATTGACAAATTTAACAAAGGAAAGGATAATCTAGAGAAATTATTATCTGCATCTAAAAACACTAGGAATAAGCATGGACTTGGATATACCGCTAAGGCTAAATCAAAGTTACTCAATGTACTAAGTTTGTTAAAGCCACAAAATTGAAACTAATCGGCAAAGTCGGAAACTCTAAAACTCATCTGATTATTTAGTTTATTTCATGTTTTGAAATCCCCACTTGTGTTTTATTTATATGCATTTGTAAACTCTACATATTATCTAGAAGTAAATTAAATAATTCTTTTAAACCTTTTTGTTGATGACAAAGAGGGAGAAAAGGTATAAATATACTAGACAAAATGATAGGGGGAGTCCATAGAGTTAGGGGGAGTCAAATATAAAAAGTATTGTATTTTATCTCTCAAATATTTATATGGTAGTCATCATCAAAAAGGGGAAGATTGTTAATATCCTAGGTACCCTAAGTATTGATTTTTATGACAACAACCATATAGACATTACTACTAACATAACTTTGAGTTGTGCAGTTATATTAGATATATTATGGAGACATTAAACAAGATCACAAAAGAATAATTATAGAAGAAGGATAATCCGAATAGTTGAAGACTAAAGAAGACCAAAGCATATTAGAGAAGAATGCTGAAGAACTGAAGCGACCCGAACTTCCTCGGTCTCCAAAGAGATGAGAAAGACCGAATTACTGTGAGGACAAGACAAAATAGAACGCAGACGGGAGAACATTTCATTGCTATTACAACAATTCCATCAGACACAAGAATATACAGAGCATAAATGAATATTATACATTCGATAAATATCACAGATTACAATAAATTACAAAGCAGCGGAAAATAATACAAGCACAACTGAAGGTGATATACGGATACAGAGCTTTCAGGATATCATTCCAGTTGTAAACCAGGATCCTGTGAATATAAATCTGCAAAACCAAAACTACTAGCTGCCCATGTCAAAAATAAGGACACCCAAAGTTTAGGTTAAAACAATAAACTCCAGGTCAGTCATGTGACTGGTGTGAGAACTAAAACAGCTATTTAAAACTTTACTTTAAAAGAGGGTAATTCAAGGGACCACGCCGTATAACACGGAACGGGTTTCTTCCCAAGAATACTAGTGCATATATTAAATAACGCAATGCTTTTTCGAAAAATGAAGCTATTATAAGACCCAGGTCCCATCACACAATGCAACGCAAGCCGGAGGATAGGGTTTTCCCTTGTAATAGCCAAACATGATTGGTACGTTTAAAACAAATCATTTGATACTATTATAAGGGTATAGTATTGTGACGGCAAGGAATTTCGCTCGATCCGAACCAGTCGCTAAACCGATCCAGGCCGTTCGAAACGCCCTATCGTTTGAGAACAGGACAAAACAGAACGCATACAGAAGAACATTTCATTGTATATTACAACAATGCATCAGATTACAAGAATATACAGAGTACAAATGAATATTACACAGAAATATCAGAGATTTAAATTACATTTAAATACATAGCAGCGGAAAATAATACAATACACAACTAGAAGAGATATACGGATACAAAGCTTTCCGGATATCATTCCAGCTGTAAACCAAGATCCTGTGAATATAAATATGCAAAACCAAAACTACTAGCTGCCCGTGTCAAAATAAAGGCACCCAGAGTTTAGGTTAAAACAATAAACTCCAGGTCAGTCATGGGACTGGTGTGAGAACTAAAACAGTTACTAATCTTTATTTTAAATCATTAGGTAAATCAAGGGACCACGCCGTATAACACGGAACGGGTTTCCTCCCAAGAATACCAGTGCATAAAACAAACAGCGCAATGCTAAATAAAGAAAAATGAAGCTGTTATAAGACCCAGGTCCTATCACACAATGCAAACGCAAGCCGGGGGATAGGGTTTTCCCTTATAACAGCCAAAGAATGCTTGATACGTTTTAAACAAATCATTTGATACTATAATAAGTGCATAGTGTATAAAACAACTTCAAATCATAAGTATCAATCATAGGCGGCATGGGTACCATATATCATGTCGCCATATATATATACAATCAAAACCGCACGATGTCGTATTTGGAAATTGGATTTCCGTCTATGAACCGAGGCAAAAGATAGTCCTCAACCGATTCGAGACAATCTAGCCCATGTCTCAGGAACAGCCGCAACTGCCCCTTGGATCGTCAGGGCCAGTCCACACGGAGTGGATTATTATGCCTGAACAATACGTCTCCCCACCCTATAGGGTGTAAGTCTGGTCCGTCAGCCGACCAGAATGCATTCGGCCGAAACCGATATAACCGAGGCGCCTCGCAACCGCAACAACCACATAAGTCAAACTCGTCAGGGCGTGTAAAACCACTGACGCCACTTCTAGCTAGAAAGAAACGCAAGTCCTCCCTGGGGTCCGTCTCCCGTTTTTGGTTCATACCGGGTGTGAAACACGCGAGGTAAACGTTACACAAAGTTACGCCACAAAGGCCGTGCTTTGATCATCACCACAAGACTCTGCTTTTCAACAGAAGCCTCGATCAATTGCCACTTAGGCATGCCACACAGGCAATTCACTCCATGCGTTTGATATCCATCAATATATAACCCCTGAGCTCGTACGTCTCAGAGAAGGGCGTTAAGCAAGAGAATAAATTCTCCGCCGCCAAGCAGATATATATTTAATAGAGATCAATCACAGGGACTAAAATCCACTGTCAGACACACAGTCCATTTACAAGTCCGTTCTGGGTCTGAACGAAACCGGAGGCACCTAGTACCCTGCATATCCATCGATCTCCAAGTACGTCTGGACGATCACTAACTGTTTCCATCTTCTTGGGTGTACAGCCCAATCAAGATCATCAGTAATTACCCAAACGACGTGAAGACCTCCGGTCTTCGACCATCGTCTTCATCTTCGACTTATCGTCGTATCAGTTATTCGGAATGGGATAAATGTGACGGCAAGGAATTTCGCTCGGTCCGAACCAGTCGCTAAACCGATCCAGGTCGTTCGAAACGCCCTATCGTTTGAGAACAGGACAAAACAGAACGCATACAGAAGAACATTTCACTGTATATTACAACAATGCATCAGATTACAAGAATATACAGAGTAAAAATGAATATTACACAGAAATATCAGAGATTTAAATTACATTTAAATACATAGCAGCGGAAAATAATACAATGCACAACTAGAAGAGATATACGGATACAAAGCTTTCCGGATATCGTTCCAGCCGTAAACCAGGATCCTGTGAATATAAATCTGCAAAACCAAAACTACTAGCTGCCCGTGTCAAAATAGGGGCACCCAGAGTTTAGGTTAAAACAATAAACTCCAGGTCAGTCATGGGACTGGTGTGAGAACTAAAGCAGTTATTAATCTTTATTTTAAAGATAGGTAAATCAAGGGACCACGCCGCATAACACGGAACGGGTTTCCTCCCAAGAATACCAGTGCTTATAAGTAAACAACGCAATGCTTTTCTAAAAATGAAGCTATTATAAGACCCAGGTCCCATCACACAATGCAACGCAGTCGAGGATAGGGTTTTCCCTTATAACAGCCAAAGAATGCTGGATACGTTTAAAACAAATCATTTGATACTATAATAAGTGCATAGTGTAAAAACAACTTCAAATCATAAGTATCAATCATAGGCGGCATGGGTACCATATATCATGTCGCCATACTAGTTCTACAATTAAAACCGCAAATGTCACGTATTTGGAAATTGGATTTCCGTCTATGAACCGAGGCAAAAGATAGTCCTCAACCGATTCGAGACTGCCTAGTCCGAGTCTCAGGCACAACCGCAACCGTACCTTGGATCCTCAGGGCCGGTCCACCGATGTGGATTATAATGCCTGAACAATGCGTTTCTCTGCCCTTTGGGGCGTAGGTGAGCCAACTAAACGGCTCCATCGGTTCGAGAACGACCGATCAATCCGAGGCGCCTCGCAACAGCAACAACCACATAAGTCAAACTCGTCAGGGCGTGTAAAACCACTGACGCCACTTCTAACTAGGAAGAAACGCATGCCCTCCCTGACGTCCTCTCCCGTTTTTGGTTCATACCGGGTGTGAAGCTCGCGAATCAACGTTACACAAAGCTATACCACAAAGGCCGTGCTTTGATCATCACCACAAGACTTTGCTTTTCAACAGAAGCCTCGATCAATTGCCACTTAGGCATGCCACACAGGCAATTCACTCCATGCGTTTGATATCCATCAATATATAACCCCTGAGCTCGTACGTCTCAGAGAAGGGCGTTAAGCAAGAGAATAAATTCTCCGCCGCCAAACAGATATATATTTAATAGAAATCAAACACACAGACTAAAATCCAATGTCAGACACACAGTCCATTTACCAGTCCGTTCTGGGTCTGAACGAAACCGGAGGCACCTAGTACCCCGCATATCCATCGATCTCCAAGTACGTCTGGACGATCACTAACTGTTTCCATCTTCTTGGGTGTACAGCCCAATCAAGATCATCAGTTATCACCCAAACGACGTGAAGACCTCCGGTCTTCGACCATCGTCTTCATCTTCGACTTATCGTCGTATCAGTTATTCAAAATGGGATAAACCCGGTCTTTCCGAATAACTCGCGTATATATTATAAAAGTGTTACACAAACACAACATACGCCTCATTCCAATTCATTAGTCACTAACCGTAAATTAATCAAGAGAATAATTCCCCAAATATTAACCCCGAAGGCCGAAACCAACATCAGATCAATATCCAGAAAACCATTCTGCTTAGCTAACCGACAGTTAGTTTCTAAATTTCACATTCATAGGGAAGGGTCCCCGTTAATTTTATCAAAGATAAATTCTTTAATTTATTCTTTAATCTACTTTTGAATATCAATTCAAACTAGTCGGGATTAACGAAATTTACCGAAGTAATTATTTGTTTTAATTTCCCAATCCCAACCTATTCATCCCATGAAGTAAAACTGGTAATACTTCATATCTAACACCATAGTGTTATCGGTAAACTCAATTACCATTTCGCGTTCAAATCTAATTAAAGATTTAACTATCGCTCGGAGCAAAACTGGTGATACTCCATTTTGATTATTTCAATCTAATTAAAGATTCATTAAAACTCCACTTAGTTTTAATCTTTGACTGGGTTAAAGAATCAGTGTCATTTAAAAACACGGTTCACGATAAACCCAAAATCACATTCATTAATCATCGGGTTAAAGAACGAGTGTTATTTAAAACACTGTCCACGATAAACCCAAAAATCAATATCGATTCAATTCCAATTAAATGTTATTTAATTGGTACACTTCATTAAATCTAAATAAAAAGATTTAATCTTTTCTCAACTGGGTTCAAGAACAGTGTTAATGAAGACACCATTCACGACAAACCCAAATCACATTTGATATTAAACACAGGGCTCTGAATAGAAAATATATCGGCTTATATTCAATATCAAACCCTACGATTAACAAATGTCGTATTGGAAATAACGATATATATATATATATATATCTTTCAAATTTCCATAACAACATCCGTATAATCACGAATTCCAACATCGAAATATTCCGAAGACAATTTCGATTCAATTCCATTCCAATGCAATCATTGGATATTCTGGTTATTTTTAAAACCCTTTTCTAATTCAATTTATTTATTTAAAAATAAATAGAATTTTAATTCTAGTTCAAAACTAGTTCATTTCGATAAAAATCTATTTTTATCTTTTCAAATATGGAGTTTTTCAACCCAATTCTTCTCAAATCATTTCTTATGATTTTACACAAATTATTACTATTTTTAATAATTTTATCAAGGCCCGTACAGTCGATTTCCATCAATGGCCATCGAACTGCACTTACAGCGACCTTTTTCAAATTTGATTTGGACATAATTCCAAATTCAACCGTTAGATTTCAAATTTCTAATATTCGTTAGGAAGCTCTTTTCGATACGAACCCAACGGTTCCGGTTTTAGGAGAATCCGACGGTCGGATCTCCCGCAATATCTGTTTGAAATAAATGGTCGAAATTCACGAACTGCCGCGTCGCGGCGCGTTCTATTCAGGCCATTATATTATATATATAATATATATATAATATATTTCGTCGATTTCTATTTAAAACGAATTTTATAAATAGTTTTGAATTCGTTTCAAAAGCAATTTCAACTTCCATTTCAATTCAAATCAAAATTGAATTCTTCTTTATAAATTCGTTTTAAAATTCATTCCTATTCAATTCAAATTTCAATTCAATTTGAATTCATTTCAATTCGCTTTCAATTCAATTTGAATTCGTTTTCAATTCAATTCATTTCGAAATCGTTTTCAATTCATTTCATTTCGAAATCGTTTTCAATTCAATTCATTTCGAAATCGTTTTCAATTCAATTCATTTCGAAATCGTTTTCAATTCAATTCATTTCGAAATCGTTTTCAATTCAATTCATTTTCGAAATCGTTTTCAATTCAATTCATTTCGAAATCGTTTTCAATTCAATTCATTTCGAAATCGTTTTCAATTCAATTCATTTCGAAATCGTTTTCAATTCAATTCATTTCGAAATCGTTTTCAAT
Source organism: Allium sativum (assembly GCA_030737875.1). Classification (NCBI taxonomy): domain Eukaryota; kingdom Viridiplantae; phylum Streptophyta; class Magnoliopsida; order Asparagales; family Amaryllidaceae; genus Allium; species Allium sativum. The sequence goes on along the minus strand of CM060927.1, from coordinate 25,620,640 downwards.
TCAATTCATTTCGAAATCGTTTTCAATTCAATTCATTTCGAAATCGTTTTCAAATCGATATAAATATCGTTCACGTCAAAATGGCGTCTATCTAATCAACACGGCTTCATAAATTTCTATTTCTCAAATATTCTATTTCAAATATTTCTTTTCTTCAAAATAGTTGTTATTATCAAAATATTTCGTTCAACACATGACCAATCTCAATGAATGAGTACTGTCAACACATGAACTTTTATTTTATATCGATAAAGGTGTAAATTTTATTACTAAAATATTTCGTTCAACACATGACCAATCTCAATGAATGAGTACTGTCAACACATGAACCTTTATTTTATAATATTCTTTATTTTTCAAATTGGAATGAGGCCCAATCAATTACCATATAAAGTTAATTATATGGATTTTCATACAACACATGTATATAATAGCATTGAAAAATAATCAACCATCAACCAAAGTGCACTCCACTGTATAAGCATCAAATATAGATATTCAACGCTTATAACAGCCTGTCAATCAATCGATCGACATATTTAATCAATCAGGATGAGTGAACTTCAAATTTCATCCCAACACCCGTGTGGGGTTTCAAACAATCAAACATAGATTTTTATTCGTGCAGTTGGGCGATGTGTAAAATTTATCATCCCAATCAATGTCATTCAAATAGGTGTACATAAACAAACCGTCCGGTTTATAAATGAATATTCTATTTTATTCACTTCACGTTAAAAATTATATTTTTAACGACAAAACATTTTATTTCAACATATGAATTTCTATTCAATTCATTCTTTAAATAAAATGATATTTTTATTTTTCTAACATATTTTAGAAAATTTCGGCGGCATAACGGCACGATACTAGAAACGGGACAAGGCCTAGCCTTATCCCCGGTCTAGTGAAGGCCCACGCCATTCACACATCAATCAAATCAATTACATCTCACCAAACAATTCAATTCAAACAAATAATCCAACTAGTCTATGCAACTAAACAAACAAGTCCATGGTCTGTGGACGATTGTGTCGGGTGCTACTAAGCACCGTCTGCATCCTAGTATATATATATATAACTAGAAAAATTAAATTGAAAGGTGAGAAGTTCTCACATATAGCTATCCTAGCTCCACGGCTCTTCCTTTGCAGAAGTCCTCGTCGTTTCGCCTTTTTGTCACCTTCGTTGTCCGCTTTCACTACATATGTAAAAATCGAGTTTTTACTACGATGTTCAATATATAAAAATTCTATTTTTCTATCGAAGTTCAATATATAAAAAATCTATTTTTCTTTCTATATTCAACATATAAAAATCATATCTTTATTTCTATATTCAACATATAAAAATCATATTTTTACTTCGCTATTCAATATATAAAAATTCTATTTTTACTTCGCTATTCAATATATAAAAATCATATTTTTACTTCGATGTTCAATATATAAAAATTCTATTTTTACTTCGATGTTCAATATATAAAAATTCTATTTTTACTTCGATGTTCAATATATAAAAATTCTATTTTTACTTCGATGTTCAATATATAAAAATTCTATTTTTACTTCGATGTTCAGTATATAAAAATTCTATTTTTCTATCGAAGTTCAATATATAAAAATTCTATTTTTCTATTTCGACAATATAGAAGATTATATTTTTCTTTCGACAATATAAAAGATTATATTTTTCTTTCGACAATATAAAAGATTATATTTATCAAATCACTTTCATTTTAAAGATCTTATTTTTATTTAAAAATCATCCATGTAAAAAAAAAATCCAACTTTTACATCATCAAAAATCCTACCTTTCATAGTTAAAATCAAACCTCTCTACTTTAGAAAAATTCAATCTTTATTTTGTTACTTTATAAATAAAAATCTAATTTTTATTTTGTTAAAAATCATATCTTTACCATGTCTACTCATCGATAAAAATTATATTTTTATCATCAGTTCATATTTTGTAAAACCATTTTCAAATCAAAGTTTATATATATATATTTCAGATTTTAAAACAATAAAATAGGTATATATAAAAACTAGGTTAACCAAAATTAATAAAAACTCACTTGGCTTTCGGAGGAGGGGGAAGATGAGGTTGTCGGCGGTGGTGGAGGCCAGCGGGCGCGTCAGGGGTCGGGGATTGGCACGTTAGTTGGTCGGAGGGGGGGAGCTTCAGGAGCGACGCCTTCGATTTGGGTTAGGGGGGCCTAGGGTTTCTTGGGTTTGAAGGGGGTCTCGTGGTGGTCTGACGTCGCGAGGAGGGGAGGAGGCCTGGTAGCGGCGACGGCACTCCGGAGAGTGGCGATGGCGAGGGGCGGCGAGATTTCGTGGACCGGGTTTTTTTTCTTTTTTCTTTTTTTTTTTTTTTTTTTGATTCAACTGAATTAATCGGGGGGGCCAAAGGGGATATAGGAAGAGAGATATATATATATTTTTTTTAATTAATTTATTTATTTTATCCTAAATAGTTGACTTTTCCATACGACATCGAAACGAGGCCCACCGCCTGTCGTCCCTAGCGTTTCACCCCCATTCTGAACACAATGGGATATGTATCGTAGGTTGATTCGGACGTCTCGATCAGTTTCCGTTGAATTTACATTTAAATCACTATATTGAATTTTAAACGCACGTTTCAAATTACTGGGGTCACATACTAACTCGAAAAATTCCAGAAAAATATTTTCTAGCTTCGTATTGACGATACGGTCCTAACAAAACTAGTTTCGTCGAATTCCGAGACCGTTGGTAAATGGCCAATTTCCAGTCGATTAAATTCAACTGAAATGGTCAAACGCGTTTTCCTTTGCCACGCTCACATATTGATTCGAAAAATTATGAAATTTGGAATCTAACAATAACTTAACATCACGGACCCAACAAAACTGGTTTCGTCGAAATCCGAGGTCGTTTGCAAAATGTCCATTTTTAAGGGCCTGAATTCCATAGCGACTATTCAGAATTTTCTACTGGACATATCTTTTGATTCCCGCTATGAAATTTTGATTTTTCGGATTCGTTGGAAAGATATCATCAATTAGATCCTATGATTTTTGGTTTCACTAAAATCCGGATTGTTTTGCACCCGATACATTCAATTGAAGTTTGAAATCGAATTATCGAACTACCGCGCCATTTTCAATTCTATTTATAATTATATATAAATATTTATATTCTAACGACGACGCGTATAGTATATAAGTTCAAATTCCATTCGAAATAAATTTCTCGTCGATATTATTTAAAATAATCTATTTTAAATATTCAAAATTCGCTAAAATTGCCAAAATAAAAATTTTAAACTGGCCCAGATTTTCCGGGTTGTTACAATCTCCCCCACTTAAAACTTTTCGTCCCCGAAAAGGAACAAAGTCGAAAGTGGTTTGATTATTCAGTTCTACGTTCGATTTGGCTTCCATTCTCCAACTTTTTAGTTTCTGAGAATTTTCAAAACTTCAAAAATTTGGCTAACTCCCTAAATTTTCGAAAAATTTCGCCATAACCTCCCCTGCACCGGGAGCATCGGGGAATTTCAAATAGCTTCCCCGGTCCTTCAGATCTCAAAAAGAAAAAGAAAAAGCCAAGCGGCTAGCCAATAGTCTCACAAAATCATCATCACCCAAACAAAACAGGAAATTGTGTAGTAAACATGTACCTATTTGTCGGGCAAACAAATTTTATTCTCTGCTCTAGCCTCCTTGCTATGACCTGTTCAATGATATATATGTATATGCAAGCAGATGCAACCAATTTTCAATATAATTCAATATTCGGTTCAATTAGGCATAAAGGTTCAAAATTAGCAAACAAATGAACAAACAACACAAACATCAATTAATTAGTTGATTAGGGTTTGAAATTCATAATTTTGATACATATACAAAAATCATGTTTTTGATGCCAATTCACAACAATGTATTCTAGCTATATATAAGTTTTGGTTCTCACACCAGCCTAATGGAAATATATAGAAAATCACACATTCGAAACACGAACATAAATGTTGATGATGCGATCGCTATCATCAATAATATCTCCGGGCGACTAGAGTGTGATGCTATATCTATCCAATATATTAAAACTTCGAATATACGTTCATGACGCGTATACGCGAAATCTATATATACTCGATTGTCCACATCCATATAAATAATCAAATACGAATAATTGATTTAAATTTTCTTAACAAAAATTGTCTTCATTTTACGAATATACTCCTCACACTCGTTCTAGGATACTACCGATCCTATCTCTAACGAGTCATTCCCATTGGATATTACTAACCCAATATCTGATGAATCCTTTCGTATAGTTCTAATGTGTCTTGTTCTCTGAGCTTTGTAAACCAAAGCTCTGATACCAACTGTGACGGCAAGGAATTTCGCTCGGTCCGAACCAGTCGCTAAACCGATCCAGGCCGTTCGAAACGCCCTATCGTTTGAGAACAGGACAAAACAGAACGCATACAGAAGAACATTTCACTGTATATTACAACAATGCATCAGATTACAAGAATATACAGAGTAAAAATGAATATTACACAGAAATATCAGAGATTTAAATTACATTTAAATACATAGCAGCGGAAAATAATACAATGCACAACTAGAAGAGATATACGGATACAAAGCTTTCCGGATATCGTTCCAGCCGTAAACCAGGATCCTGTGAATATAAATCTGCAAAACCAAAACTACTAGCTGCCCGTGTCAAAATAAAGGCACCCAGAGTTTAGGTTAAAACAATAAACTCCAGGTCAGTCATGGGACTGGTGTGAGAACTAAAGCAGTTATTAATCTTTATTTTAAAGATAGGTAAATCAAGGGACCACACCGTATAACACGGAACGGGTTTCCTCCCAAGAATACCAGTGCTTATAAGTAAACAACGCAATGCTTTTCTAAAAATGAAGCTATTATAAGACCCAGGTCCCATCACACAATGCAACACAGTCGAGGATAGGGTTTTCCCTTATAACAGCCAAAGAATGCTGGATACATTTAAAACAAATCATTTGATACTATAATAAGTGCATAGTGTAAAAACAACTTCAAATCATAAGTATCAATCATAGGCGGCATGGGTACCATATATCATGTCGCCATACTAGTTCTACAATTAAAACCGCAAATGTCACGTATTTGGAAATTGGATTTCCGTCTATGAACCGAGGCAAAAGATAGTCCTCAACCGATTCGAGACTGCCTAGTCCGAGTCTCAGGCACAGCCGCAACCGTACCTTGGATCCTCAGGGCCGGTCCACCGATGTGGATTATAATGCCTGAACAATGCGTTTCTCCGCCCTTTGGGGCGTAGGTGAGCCAACTAAATGGCTCCATCGGTTCGAGAACGACCGATCAATCCGAGGCGCCTCGCAACAGCAACAACCACATAAGTCAAACTCGTCAGGGCGTGTAAAACCACTGACGCCACTTCTAACTAGGAAGAAACGCATGCCCTCCCTGACGTCCTCTCCCGTTTTTGGTTCATACCGGGTGTGAAGCTCGCGAATCAACGTTACACAAAGCTATGCCACAAAGGCCGTGCTTTGATCATCACCACAAGACTTTGCTTTTCAACAGAAGCCTCGATCAATTGCCACTTAGGCATGCCACACAGGCAATTCACTCCATGCGTTTGATATCCATCAATATATAACCCCTGAGCTCGTACGTCTCAGAGAAGGGCGTTAAGCAAGAGAATAAATTCTCCGCCGCCAAACAGATATATATTTAATAGAAATCAAACACACAGACTAAAATCCAATGTCAGACACATAGTCCATTTACCAGTCCGTTCTGGGTCTGAACGAAACCGGAGGCACCTAGTACCCCGCATATCCATCGATCTCCAAGTACGTCTGGACGATCACTAACTGTTTCCATCTTCTTGGGTGTACAGCCCAATCAAGATCATCAGTTATCACCCAAACGACGTGAAGACCTCCGGTCTTCGACCATCGTCTTCATCTTCGACTTATCGTCGTATCAGTTATTCAAAATGGGATAAACCCGGTCTTTCCGAATAACTCGCGTATATATTATAAAAGTGTTACACAAACACAACATACGCCTCATTCCAATTCATTAGTCACTAACCGTAAATTAATCAAGAGAATAATTCCCCAAATATTAACCCCGAAGGCCGAAACCAACATCAGATCAATATCCAGAAAACCATTTTGCTTAGCTAACCGACAGTTAGTTTCTAAATTTCACATTCATAGGGAAGGGTCCCCGTTAATTTTATCAAAGATAAATTCTTTAATTTATTCTTTAATCTACTTTTGAATATCAATTTAAACTAGTCGGGATTAACGAAATTTACCGAAGTAATTATTTGTTTTAATTTCCCAATCCCAACCTATTCATCCCATGAAGTAAAACTGGTAATACTTCATATCTAACACCATAGTGTTATCGGTAAACTCAATTACCATTTCGCGTTCAAATCTAATTAAAGATTTAACTATCGCTCGGAGCAAAACTGGTGATACTCCATTTTGATTATTTCAATCTAATTAAAGATTCATTAAAACTCCACTTAGTTTTAATCTTTGACTGGGTTAAAGAATCAGTGTCATTTAAAAACACGGTTCACGATAAACCCAAAATCACATTCATTAATCATCGGGTTAAAGAACGAGTGTTATTTAAAACACTGTCCACGATAAACCCAAAAATCAATATCGATTCAATTCCAATTAAATGTTATTTAATTGGTACACTTCATTAAATCTAAATAAAAAGATTTAATCTTTTCTCAACTGGGTTCAAGAACAGTGTTAATGAAGACACCATTCACGACAAACCCAAATCACATTTGATATTAAACACAGGGCTCTGAATAGAAAATATATCGGCTTATATTCAATATCAAACCCTACGATTAACAAATGTCGTATTGGAAATAACGATATATATATATATATATTTCAAATTTCCATAACAACATCCGTATAATCACAAATTCCAACATCGAAATATTCCGAAGACAATTTCGATTCAATTCCATTCCAATGCAATCATTGGATATTCTGGTTATTTTTAAAACCCTTTTCTAATTCAATTTATTTATTTAAAAATAAATAGAATTTTAATTCTAGTTCAAAACTAGTTCATTTCGATAAAAATCTATTTTTATCTTTTCAAATATGGAGTTTTTCAACCCAATTCTTCTCAAATCATTTCTTATGATTTTACACAAATTATTACTATTTTTAATAATTTTATCAAGGCCCGTACAGTCGATTTCCATCAATGGCCATCGAACTGCACTTACAGCGACCTTTTTCAAATTTGATTTGGACATAATTCCAAATCCAACCGTTAGATTTCAAATTTCTAATATTCGTTAGGAAGCTCTTTTCGATACGAACCCAACGGTTCCGGTTTTAGGAGAATCCGACGGTCGGATCTCCCGCAATATCTGTTTGAAATAAATGGTCGAAATTCACGAACTGCCGCGGCGCGGCGCGTTCTATTCAGGCCATTATATTATATATATAATATATATATATAATATACTTCGTCGATTTCTATTTAAAACGAATTTTATAAATAGTTTTGAATTCGTTTCAAAAGCAATTTCAACTTCCATTTCAATTCAAATCAAAATTGAATTCTTCTTTATAAATTCGTTTTAAAATTCATTCCTATTCAATTCAAATTTCAATTCAATTTGAATTCATTTCAATTCGCTTTCAATTCAATTTGAATTCGTTTTCAATTCAATTCATTTCGAAATCGTTTTCAATTCATTTCATTTCGAAATCGTTTTCAATTCAATTCATTTCGAAATCGTTTTCAATTCAATTCATTTCGAAATCGTTTTCAATTCAATTCATTTCGAAATCGTTTTCAATTCAATTCATTTCGAAATCGTTTTCAATTCAATTCATTTCGAAATCGTTTTCAATTCAATTCATTTCGAAATCGTTTTCAATTCAATTCATTTCGAAATCGTTTTCAATTCAATTCATTTCGAAATCGTTTTCAATTCAATTCATTTCGAAATCGTTTTAAAATCGATATAAATATCGTTCACGTCAAAATGGCGTCTATCTAATCAACACGGCTTCATAAATTTCTATTTCTCAAATATTCTATTTCAAATATTTCTTTTCTTCAAAATAGTTGTTATTATCAAAATATTTCGTTCAACACATGACCAATCTCAATGAATGAGTACTGTCAACACATGAACTTTTATTTTATATCGATAAAGGTGTAAATTTTATTACTAAAATATTTCGTTCAACACATGACCAATCTCAATGAATGAGTACTGTCAACACATGAACCTTTATTTTATAATATTCTTTATTTTTCAAATTGGAATGAGGCCCAATCAATTACCATATAAAGTTAATTATATGGATTTTCATACAACACATGTATATAATAGCATTGAAAAATAATCAACCATCAACCAAAGTGCACTCCACTGTATAAGCATCAAATATAGATATTCAACGCTTATAACAGCCTGTCAATCAATCGATCGACATATTTAATCAATCAGGAAGAGTGAACTTCAAATTTCATCCCAACACCCGTGTGGGGTTTCAAACAATCAAACACAGATTTTTATTCGTGCAGTTGGGCGATGTGTAAAATTTATCATCCCAATCAATGTCATTCAAATAGGTGTACATAAACAAACCGTCCGGTTTATAAATGAATATTCTATTTTATTCACTTCACGTTAAAAATTATATTTTTAACGACAAAACATTTTATTTCAACATATGAATTTATATTCAATTCATTCTTTAAATAAAATGATATTTTTATTTTTCTAACATATTTTAGAAAATTTCGGCGGCATAACGGCACGATATTAGAAACGGGACAAGGCCTAGCCTTATCCCCGGTCTAGTGAAGGCCCACGCCATTCACACATCAATCAAATCAATTACATCTCACCAAACAATTCAATTCAAACAAATAATCCAACTAGTCTATGCAACCAAACAAACAAGTCCATGGTCTGTGGACGATTGTGTCGGGTGCTACTAAGCACCGTCTGCATCCTAGTATATATATATATAACTAGAAAAATTAAATTGAAAGGTGAGAAGTTCTCACATATAGCTATCCTAGCTCCACGGCTCTTCCTTTGCAGAAGTCCTCGTCGTTTCGCCTTTTTGTCACCTTCGTTGTCCGCTTTCACTACATATGTAAAAATCGAGTTTTTACTACGATGTTCAATATATAAAAATTCTATTTTTCTATCGAAGTTCAATATATAAAAATTCTATTTTTTTTTCTATATTCAACATATAAAAATCATATCTTTATTTCTATATTCAACATATAAAAATCATATTTTTACTTCGCTATTCAATATATAAAAATTCTATTTTTACTTCGCTATTCAATATATAAAAATCATATTTTTACTTCGATGTTCAGTATATAAAAATTCTATTTTTACTTCGATGTTCAATATATAAAAATTCTATTTTTACTTCGATGTTCAATATATAAAAATTCTATTTTTACTTCGATGTTCAATATATAAAAATTCTATTTTTACTTCGATGTTCAATATATAAAAATTCTATTTTTCTATCGAAGTTCAATATATAAAAATTCTATTTTTCTATTTCGACAATATAGAAGATTATATTTTTCTTTCGACAATATAAAAGATTATATTTTTCTTTCGACAATATAAAAGATTATATTTATCAAATCACTTTCATTTTAAAGATCTTATTTTTATTTAAAAATCATCCATGTAAAAAAAAAAAATTCAACTTTTACATCATCAAAAATCCTACCTTTCATAGTTAAAATCAAACCTCTCTACTTTAGAAAAATTCAATCTTTATTTTGTTACTTTATAAATAAAAATCTAATTTTTATTTTGTTAAAAATCATATCTTTACCATGTCTACTCATCGATAAAAATTATATTTTTATCATCAGTTCATATTTTGTAAAACCATTTTCAAATCAAAGTTTATATATATATATATATTTCAGATTTTAAAACAATAAAATAGGTATATATAAAAACTAGGTTAACCAAAATTAATAAAAACTCACTTGGCTTTCGGAGGAGGGGGAAGATGAGGTTGTCGGCGGTGGTGGAGGCCAGCGGGCGCGTCAGGGGTCGGGGATTGGCACGTTAGTTGGTCGGAGGGGGGAGCTTCAGGAGCGACGTCTTCGATTTGGGTTAGGGGGGCCTAGGGTTTCTTGGGTTTGAAGGGGGTCTCGTGGTGGTCTGACGTCGCGAGGAGGGGAGGAGGCCTGGTAGCGGCGACGGCACTCCGGAGAGTGGCGATGGCGAGGGGCGGCGAGATTTCGTGGACCGGGTTTTTTTTCTTTTTTCTTTTTTTTTTTTTTTTTGATTCAACTGAATTAATCGGGGGGGGCCAAAGGGGATATAGGAAGAGAGATATATTTTTTTTTATTAATTAATTTATTTATTTTATCCTAAATAGTTGACTTTTCCATACGACCTCGAAACGAGGCCCACCGCCTGTCGTCCCGAGCGTTTCACCCCCATTCTGAACACAATGGGATATGTATCGTAGGTTGATTCGGACGTCTCGATCAGTTTCCATTGAATTTACATTTAAATCACTATATTGAATTTTAAACGCACGTTTCAAATTACTGGGGTCACATACTAACTCGAAAAATTCCAGAAAAATATTTTCTAGCTTCGTATTAACGATACGGTCCTAACAAAACTAGTTTCGTCGAATTCCGAGACCGTTGGTAAATGGCCAATTTCCAGTCGATTAAATTCAACTGAAATGGTCAAACGCGTTTTCCTTTGCCACGCTCACATATTGATTCGGAAAATTATGAAATTTGGAATCTAACAATAACTTAACATCACGGACCCAACAAAACTGGTTTCGTCGAAATCCGAGGTCGTTTGCAAAATGTCCATTTTTAAGGGCCTGAATTCCATAGCGACTATTCAGAATTTTCTACTGGACATATCTTTTGATTCCCGCTATGAAATTTTGATTTTTCGGATTCGTTGGAAAGATATCATCAATTAGATCCTATGATTTTTGGTTTCACTAAAATCCGGATTGTTTTGCACCCGATACATTCAATTGAAGTTTGAAATCGAATTATCGAACTACCGCGCCATTTTCAATTCTATTTATAATTATATATAAATATTTATATTCTAACGACGACGCGTATAATATATAAGTTCGAATTCCATTCGAAATAAATTTCTCGTCGATATTATTTAAAATAATCTATTTTAAATATTCAAAATTCGCTAAAATTGCCAAAATAAAAATTTTAAACTGGCCCAGATTTTCCGGGTTGTTACAATAAACCCGGTCTTTCCGAATAACTCGCGTATATTTTGAATAAGTGTTACACAAACACAACATACGCCTCATTCCAATTCATTAGTCACTAACCGTAAATTAATCAAGAGAATAATTCCCCAAATATTAACCCCGAAGGATGAAACCAACATCAGATCAATATCCAGAAAACCATTCCGCTTGGCTAACCGACAGTTAGTTTCTAAATTTCACATTCATAGGGAAAGGTTCCCATTAATTTTATCCAAGATAAATTCCTTGAATTTATTCTTTATTCTATCTTTTGAATTTCGATTCAACTAGTCGGGATTAACGAAACTTACCGAAGTAATCATTTGTTTTAATTTCCCAATCCCAACCTATTAATCCCATGAAGTAAAACTGGTAATACTTCATATCTAACACCACAGTGTTATCGGTAAATTCAATTACCATTTCACGTTCAAATCTAATTAAAGATTTAACTATCGCCTGGAGTAAAACTGGTGATACTCCATTTCGATTATTTCAATCTAATTAAAGATTCATTAAAACTCCACTTAGTTTTAATCTTTGACTGGGTTAAAGAATCAGTGTCATTTAAAACACGGTTCACGATAAACCCAAAATCACATTCCATTAATTATCGGGTTAAAGAACAAGTGTTATTTAAAACACCGTTCACGATAAACCCAAAAATCAATACCAATTCAGTTCCAATTAAATATAATTTAATTGGTACACTTCATTAAATCTAAATAAAAAGATTTAATCTTTCCTCAATTGGGTTCAAGAACAGTGTTAGTGAAGACACCATTCACGACAAACCCAAATCACATTTGATATTCAATATAAGGCTCTGAATAGAAAATATATCGGCTTATATTCAATATCAAATTCTACGATTAACAAATGTCGTATTGGAAATAACGATAAATATATATATATCTTTCAAATTTCCATAACAACATCTGTATAATCACGAATTCCAACATCGAAATATTCCGAAGACAATTTCGATTCAAATCCACTCCAATGCAATCACTGGAAATTCTGGTTATTTTTAAAACCCCTTTCAAATTCAATTTATTTATTTAAAAATAAATAGAATTATATTTCTAGTTCAAAACTAGTTCATTTCGATAAAAATCTATTTTTATCTTTTCAAATATGGAATTTTTCATCCCAATTCTTTCTAAATCATTTCTTATGATTTTACACAAATTATTATTATTTTTAATAATTTTATCAAGGCCCGTACAGTCGATTTCCATCAACGGCCATCGAACTGCACTTACAGCGACCTTTTTCGAATTTGATTTGGACATAATTCCAAATCCAACCGTTAGATTTCAAATTTCTAATATTCGTTAGAAAGCTCTTTTCGATACGAACCCAATGGTTCCGGTTTTAGGAGAATCCGACGGTCGGATCTCCCGTAATGTCCGTTTGAAATAAATGGTCGAAATTTACGAACTGCCGCGGCGCGGCGCGTTCTATTCAGGCCATTATATTATATATATAATATATAATATATATTTCGTCGATTCCTATTTAAAACGAATTATATAAATAGTTTTAAAATCGTTTCAAAAGCAATTCCAACTTTCTTTTCAATTCAAATCAAAATTGAATTCTTCTTTATAAATTCGTTTTAAGTTCATTTCTATTCAATTCAAATTTTAATTCAATTTGAATTCATTTCGATTCACTTTCAATTCAATTTGAATTCGTTTTCAATTCAATTCATTTCGAAATCGTTTTCAATTCATTTCATTTCGAAATCGTTTTCAATTCAATTCATTTCGAAATCGTTTTCAATTCAATTCATTTCGAAATTGTTTTCAATTCAATTCATTTCGAAATCGTTTTCAATTCAATTCATTTCGAAATCGTTTTCAATTCAATTCATTTCGAAATCGTTTTCAATTCAATTCATTTCGAAATCGTTTTCAATTCAATTCATTTCGAAATCGTTTTCAATTCATTTCGAAATGAATAAAATCGATATAAATATCGTTCACGTCAAAATGGCGTCAATCTAATCAACACGGCTTCATAAATTTCTATTTTCAAATATTCTATTTCAAATATTTCTTTTTCAAAAATAGTTGTTATTATCAAAATATTTCGTTCAACACATGACCAATCTCAATGGATGAGTATTGTCAACACATGAACTTTTATTTTATATCGATAAAGATGTAAATTTTATTACTAAAATATTTCGTTCAACACATGACCAATCTCAATGGATGAGTATTGTCAACACATGAACTTTTATTTTATATCGATAAAGATGTAAATTTTATTACTAAAATATTTCGTTCAACACATGACCAATCTCAATGGATGAGTATTGTCAACACATGAACTTTTATTTTATATCGATAAAGATGTAAATTTTATTACTAAAATATTTCGTTCAACACATGACCAATCTCAATGGATGAGTATTGTCAACACATGAACTTTTATTTTATATCGATAAAGGTGCAAATTTTATTACTAAAATATTTCGTTCAACACATGACCAATCTCAATGGATGAGTACTGTCAACACATGAACTTTTATTTTATAATATTCTTTATTTTTCAAATTGGAATGAGGCCCAATCAATTACCATATAAAGTTAATTATATGGATTTCATACAACACATGTATATAACAGCATTGAAAAATAATCAACCATCAACCAAAGTGCACTACACTGTATAAGCATCAAACATAGATATCTAACGCTTATAACAGCCTGTCAATCGATCGATCGACATATTCAATCAATCAGGATGAGTGAACTTCAAATTTCATCCCAACACCCGTGTGGGGTTTCAAACAATCAAACACAGATTTTATTTGTGCAGTTGGGCGATGTGTGAAATTTATCGACCCAATCAATGTCCTTCAAATAGGTGTACATAAACAAACCGTCCGGTTTGTAAATGAATATTTTATTTTATTCACTTCACGTTAAAAATTATATTTTTAACGATAAAACATTTTATTCTAACATATGAATTTCTATTATTCATTTACATAATAAAATGATATTTTTATTTTCTAACATATTTTAGAAAATTTCGACGGCATAACGGCACGATACTAGAAACGGGACGAGGCCTACCCTTATCCCCGGTCTAGTGAAGGCCCACGCCATTCACACATCAATCAATCAATTTATTTCACCAAACAGTTCAATTTCAAATCAAATCATCCAACTAATCTACGCAACCAAACAAACAAGTCCATGGTTTGTGGACGATTGTGTCGGGTGCTACTAAGCACCGTCTGCATCCTAGTATATATATAACTAGAAAAAGAAATTGAAAGGTGAGAAATTCTCACATATAGCTATCCTAGCTCCACGGCTCTTCTATTTTAGAGATCTTCGTCGTTCCCGCCTTTTTGTCACCTTCGTTGTCCGCTTTCACTACATATGTAAAAATCGAATTTTTACTTCGCTATTCTATGTATAAAAATCAAATTTTTACTTTTACTTTCAATATATAAAAATCTAATTTTTATGTAACTGGACATATCTTTTGATTCCCGCTATGAAATTTCGATTATTCGGATTCGTTGGAAAGATATTATCAATTAGATCCTATCATTTTTGGTTTCACTAAAATCCGGATTGTTTTGCACCCGGTACATTCAATTGAAGTTTGAAATCGAATTATCGAACTACCGCGCCATTTTCAATTCTATTTATAATTATATATAAATATTTATATTCTAACGACGACGCGTATAATATATACGTTTGAATTATATTTAAAATAAATTTCTCGTCGATATTATTTAAAATAATTCATTTTAAATATTCTAAATTCGCCAAAATTGCCAAAACAAAAAATTTAAACTGGCCCAGATTTTCGGGTTATTACAAGTGTCAAAACATTTCAATCATAAATATCAATCCTAGGCGGCATGGGTACCATCTATCATGTCGCCATACTAGGCTCTACAATTAAAACCGAAATGCACGTATTGGAAATTAGATTTCCGTCATGAGTCGAGGCAAGGGGCAAGCTCCTCTCCGCTTCGAGACACTCTAGCAAATGTCCCCGGACTACACACTCTGGGCAACCCTTGGATTCGGCTGGGCCGGTCCTCTCTTACTTTTGAGGATTAATTATGCCTGAACACACGTTTCCCGGTCCTTACAAACCTAAAATCGAGGCGCCTCATTCCAACAACCACAAAGGTGAAAAGTATATAAATGTCAGGGCTGGTAAGTCACTGACACCACCAAAGCTAGAAAGAAACGTCGTGTTCTCCCAACGGTCCGTATCCCGTTTTTAACTCATACCGAGGTGTGAGGCTCGCGAATTCACATTAAACACAAAGCTACGCCACGTAGGCCGTGCTTTGATCATCAACCACAAGACTTTGCTTTTCAACAGAAGCCTTGATCCATGCAACTCAGCGTGCCACACAGGCAATTCATGCCATGCGATTGATATCTATCGATATATAACCTCTAAGCTCGTATGTCTCAGAGAAGGGCGTTAAGCAAGAGAATAAATTCTCCGCCGCCAAACAGATATATATTTAACAGAAATCAATCAACACAGAATAAAATCCAATGTCAGACACACAATCCATTTACAAGTTCGTTCTGGGTCTGAACGAAACCGGAGGCACTTTCCTCGCATCTCCATCGATCTCCAAGTACGTCTGGACGACCACCAACCGATTCCCTCATCTTGGGTGTACAGCCCAATCAAGATCATCAGTAATCACCCAAACGATGTGAAGACTTCCGGTCTTCAACCACCGTCTTCATCTTCGACATATCGTCGAATCGGTTATTCAGAATGGGTATAAACCCGGCCTTTCCGAACAACCCGCGTATATTAAAAACAAATGTTACACAAACACAACATACGCCTCATTCCAATTCATTAGTCACTAACCGTAAATCAGTAAGAGAGCAATCCCCTAAATATTAACCCCGAAGGTCGAAACCAACATCAGATCAATACCCAGGAAATCATTCTTCTTAGCTAACCTACAACTAGTTTCTAAATTTCATATTCTTAGGGAAAGGTTCCCATTAATTTTATCCAAGATAAATTCTTTGAATTTATTCTTTAATCTTCCTTTGGATGTCATTATAAACTAGATTATGGTTTTCCAAACTAGTCGAGATTAGCGAACCACACCGAAGTAATTATTTATTTTATTTCCCAATCCCAACCTATTCATCCCATGAAGCAAAACTGGTAATACTCCATATCTAACACCACGGTGTTATCGGTAAAATTACTTACCATTTCACGTTCAAATCTGATTAAAGATTTAACTATCGCTTTGGAGCAAAACTGGTGATACTCCATTCTCGCTCATTTGCCAAATTTGATAATTTGAATTATCAATTCACATTTCAATCTAATTGCAGATTCAATAAAACTCCTTTTACTGGGTTAAAGAACTAGTGTCTTTTAAAACACAGCTCACGACAAACCCAAATCACATTCTAATTATTATCGGGTTAAAGAACCAGTGTTATTTAAAACACTGTTCACGATAAACCCACAAATCAATTCTATTTAAAACCCATTTCAAGTCCAATTTATTTATTTAAAAATAAATGGATTTTAATTTTAGTTCAAAACTAGTTCATTTCGATAAAAATCTATTTTTATCTTTTAAAATATGGAGTTTTACATCCCAATTTCTCCCAAATCATTTCTTATGATTTTACACAAATTATTAATATTTTTAATAATTTTATCAAGGCCCGTACAGTCGATTTCCATCAACGGTCATCGAACTGCATTTACAGCGACCTTTTCCAAATTTGATTTGGATGTATCTCCAAATCCAACCATTAGATTTCAAATTTCTAATATTCGTTAGAAAGCTCTTTTCGATACGAACCCAACGGTTCCGGTTTTAGGAGAATCCGACGGTCGGATCTCCCGTAATGTCCGTTCGAAGTTAATGGTCGAAATTCGCGAACTACCGCGGCGCGTTCTATTCAGGCCATTATATTATATATAATATATATATATATATCGTCGATTTCTATTTAAAACGAATTATATAAATAGTTTTAAATTCGTTTCAAAAAAAATTTCAACTTCCATTTCAATTCAAATCAAAATTGAATTTTTCCTTATAAATTCGTTTTAAAATTCATTTCTATTCAATTCAAATTTCAATTCAATTTGAATTCGTTTTCTATTCAATTCAATTCGAATTCGTTTTCTATTCAATTCAATTCGAAATCGTTTTCTATTCAATCCAATTCGAATTCTTTTTCTATTCAATCCAATTCGAATTCGTTTTTTATTCAATTCAATTCGAATTCGTTTTCTATTCAATCCAATTCGAATTCGTTTTCTATTCAATCCAATTCGAATTCATTTTCTATTCAATTCAATTCGAATTCGTTTTCTATTCAATTCAATTCGAATTCGTTTTCTATTCAATTCAATTTCAATTCGAATATAATCGATATAAATATCGTTCGCGTCAAAATAGCGCATCCCTAATCAACACGGCTTTATATATTTCAATAACTTCGTTATTCTATTCAACAAATGAATCTATATTTTTGTCAACACATGAATAATCTTAACGAATGAGTACTGTCCACGTGTGACTATTTTTGTTATTCAATATATTTTATAAAAATTAAGGTATCTATCGTTTGATATTAAATCAGACTCCAACCGTAAATTAGTAAGAGAACGATTCCCTGAATATTAACCCCGAAGGTCGAGACCAACATCAGATTAATATCCAGGAGACCACTCATCTTATCTATTTTCCAGTTAGTTTCTAATTTTATATATGATAAAGATGTAAATTTTATTGTTAAAATATTTCGTTCAACACATGACTAATCTCAACGGATGAGTACTGTCAACACATGAACCTTTATTTTATAATATAAAGATGTAAATTTTATTGTTAAAATATTTCGTTCAACACATGACTAATCTCAACGGATGAGTATTGTCAACACATGAACCTTTATTTTATAATATTCTTTATCTTCTAAATTGGAATAAGGCCCAATCAATTACCATATAAAGTTAATTATATGGATTCCATACAACACATGCATATAATAGCAACGATAAATAATCAACCATCATCCAAAGTGCACTACACTGTATAAGCATCAAATATAGATATCTAACGCTTATAACAGCCTGTCGATCCATCGATCGACATACAACTAATTATTGGGATTGGTGTATGCCGTATTTTATCCCAATACCCGTGTGGGGTTTCAAACAATCAAACACAGATTTTATTTGTGCAGTTGGGCGATGTGTAAAATTTATCGTCCCAATCAATGTCCTTCAAATAGGTGTACATAAACAAACCGTCCGGTTTGTAAATGAATATTTATTTATTCTCGTTCACGTTAAAAATTATATTTTCAACGATCAAATTATTTTATTTAACCCATGAATATTCTATTCGGTTCATTTATTAAATAAAATGATATCTTTATTTTTTTTCTAATTTATTTTAGAAAATTTCGGCGGCATAACGGCACGATACTAGAAACGGACGAGGCCTAGCCTTATCCCCGGTCTAGTAATGGCCCACGCCATTCACACATCAATCAAATCAATTTCAATTCACCAAACAACCAAATTTAGATCAAATAATCTAACCAACTACACAGCCAAACAAACAAGTCCATGGTCTATGGACGATTGTGTCTGGTGCTACTAAACACCGTCTGCATCCTAGTATATATGTATAACTAGAAAAAGAAATTGAAGGGTGAGAAGTTCTCACCGAAAGTTATCCCAACTTCACGACACTTCTTAAGTAGAAATCTTTGTCGTTCTCGTCTCTTATCACTTTCGTCGCCCGTAGCCACTACATATGTAAAAATCGAATTTTTACTTTGCTATTCAATATGTAAAAATCGAATTTTTACTTCGCTATTCAATATATAAAAATCGAATTTTTACTTCGCTATTCAATATATAAAAATCGAATTTTTACTTCGCTATCGTGTATGGAAAAATCTATTTTTTTCTTTGTTATTCCATATGTAAAAATTCTATTTTTACTTCCTAACTTCATTATAAAAATTATATTTTTACTTCACCATTTCCACTATATAAAGATTCAAACTTTTCTAATATAAAAATTCAACTCTTTTCTTGTTTAAAAATCAAACTTTTCAAATTAAAAATCCAATCTTTTTCTTATGTAAAAATCTTATTTTTATGAACATACATATATAAAAAATCCTATTTTTAATTTACACAAATATATATAAATATAAAACCAATTTTCATTCCTATATATTTTCTTCTAAGTTGATTACACTAAAAATAAGAAAGGAAACAAATAAAAAGAAATCATCTTTAATTTGATTTTTTTTCCATTGCGTTGAGGGGGGAAAAGGCTGCTCACGTCCAAGGAGGAGGAGGGGGTGGTTGTCTGCTAATCGGTGGGGGAAGAAATCGACGGTGTGGCGGCTAGAGGAGGGTGCGACGCGAGGTGGGGCCCGGCGCTAGTAGCGGCGGCACGGTGGAGCTATCGCGCGAGGTCTTGGGGTGGTTTGGGGCTTGGTTCCGTAGTTGAGAAGGAGGAAGAGGTGAAGCAGAAGGGATGGCGGGGGAGGGAAGAGCTCGACGGCAAGGGGGGGCCATCGCGGCGGCGAGAGGCTAGGGCGTCAGGGGTTTTGAGAGCATCGCGTTTTTTTTTTCTGATTGAATGAACGAGGAAAGAGGGGGGAGGGGCCAGAGTATAAGGGGAGAGAAGAGGGTTTTATTTTTTTATTATTTTAATTATTTTAATTTCAAAAAGTTGACTTTTACATACGACCTCTAGACGAGGCCCACCGCCTGTCGTCCATAGCGTTTCACCCCCATTCCGAACACAATGGGATTTGTATCGTAAACTGATTCGATCGTTTCGATCAGTTTCCGTTAAAATCAACATATTACTCTATATATTGATTTTGAACGCGCATTTCAATTTACTGGGGTCACATACTAACTCAAAAAATTCCCGAAAAATATTTTCTAGCTTCGTATTGACGATACGGTCCTAACAAAACTAGTTTCGTCGAATTCTGAGATCGTTTGGAAAATGGCCATTTTCCGGTCGATTAAAATCAACTGAAACTGGTCAAACGTGTTTTCCTTTGCCACGCTCACTTATTGATTCGAGAAATTATGAAATTTGAAATCTAGCAATAATTTGACATCACGGATCCAACAAAAGTGGTTTCGTCGAAATCCGAGGTCGTTTGCAAAATGTCTATTTTTAAGGGCCTGAATTCCATAGCGACTATTCAGAATTTTCAACTGGACATATCTTTTGATTCCCACTATGAAATTTTGATTTTTCGGATTTGTTGGAAAGATACTCCCAATTAGATTCTAATTTTTTGGTTTCACTAAAATCTGGATTGTTTTGCACTCGGTACATTCATTTGAAGTTTGAAATCGAATTATCGAACTACAGGGCCCTTTTCAATTCTATTTATAATTATATATAAATATTTATATTCTAATGACGATGCGTATAAATATATACGTTCGAATTATATTCAAAATAAATTTCTCGTCGATATATTTTAAATAATTCATTTTAAATATTCAAAATTCGCTAAAATTGCCAAAATAAAAAAATTAAACTGGCCCAGATTTTCGGGTTGTTACAATCTCCCCCACTTAAAACTTTTCGTCCCCGAAAAGGACCAAAGTCGAAAGTGGTTTGATTAATCAACTCTACGTTCGATCTGGCTTCCCTTCTCCAACTTTTCAGTTTCTGAGAATTTTCAAATTCTTCAAAAATTTGGCTAACACCCTAAATTTTCGAAAAATTTCGCCATAACCTCCCCTTCACCAGGAGCCACGGGAAAATCCCTAAATTGCCATATAGGCCTTCTGATCTCAAAAAGAAAAAGCCAAGCGGCTAGCCAACCGGCCCATAAAATCATCATCACCCAAACAAAACAGTAAATTATATAGTAAACATGTACCTATTTGTCGGGCAAACAAATTTTATTCTCTGCTCTAACCTCCTTGTTATGACATGTTCAATAGATATACATGTATATGCAAGCAAATGCGACCAATTTTCAATACAGTTCAATATTTGATTCAATTAGGCATAATGGTTCAAAAATTATCAAACAGCTAAACAAACAACACAAACATCAATCAATTAGTGAATTAGAGTTTCAAATTCATAATTTTGATATATATACAAAAAATCATGTTTTTGATGCCAATTCACAACAAACGAATCTATCTATATAAGTTTTGGTTCTCACACCAGCCTAATTGAAATATATAGATATCACACCTTCGTCACTCGAAAATAAATGCTGATGATGTTTCGAACCACCATCAGAACATCTCCGGGTTACTAGAGTGCGGTTCTATATTTATCTGGTATATTAAAACTTCGAATATACGTTCATGACGCGTATATGCAAAAAATTTATATAGAGGATTGTCCAAATTCAAAATAAATATTTAGATACGCATAAAATGGTTTAAATTTCAAAACAAAATTGTTTTCATTTGAAAAACATACTCTTCACACTCGTTCTAGGATACTACTGATCCTATCTCTAACGAGTCATTCTAATTGGATATTACTAATCCAATATCTGATGAATTCTTTCGTATGGTTCTAATGTGTCTTGTTCTCGAGCTCTGTAAACCAAAGCTCTGATACCAAATGAAGCGACCCGAACTTCCCCGGTCTCCGAAGAGATGAGAAAGACCGAATTACTGTGAGGACAAGACAAAACAGAACGCAGATGGGAGAACATTTCATTGCTATTACAACAATTCCATCAGACACAAGAATATACAGAGCATAAATGAATATTATACATTCGATAAATATCAGAGATTACAATAAATTACAAAGCAGCGGAAAATAATACAAGCACAACTGAAGGTGATATACGGATACAGAGCTTTCCGGATATCATTCCAGCTGTAAACCAGGATCCTGTGAATATAAATCTGCAAAACCAAAACTACTAGCTGCCTGTGTCGAAAATAAGGGCACCCAGAGTTTAGGTTAAAACAATAAACTCCAGGTCAGTCATGTGACTGGTGTGAGAACTAAAACAGCTATTTAAAACTTTACTTTAAAAGAGGGTAATTCAAGGGACCACGCCGTATAACACGGAACGAGTTTCCTCCCAAGAATACTAGTGCATATAATAAACAACGCAATGCTTTTTCGAAAAATGAAGCTATTATAAGACCCAGGTCCCATCACACAATGCAACGCAAGCCGGAGGATAGGATTTTCCCTTATAATAGCCAAACATGCTTGGTACGTTTAAAACAAATCATTTGATACTATTATAAGGGTATAGTGTCAAAACATTTCAATCATAAATATCAATCCTAGGCGGCATGGGTACCATCTATCATGTCGCCATACTAGGCTCTACAATTAAAACCGAAATGCACGTATTGGAAATTGGATTTCCGTCATGAGTCGAGGCAAGGGGCAAGCTCCTCTCCGCTTCGAGACACTCTAGCAAATGTCCCAGGGCTACACACTCTGGGCAACCCTTGGATTCGGCTGGGCTGGTCCTCTCTTACGTTTGAGGATTAATTATGCCTGAACACACGTTTCCCGGTCCTTACAGACCTAAAATCAAGGCGCCTCATTCCAACAACCACAAAGGTGAAAAGTATATAAATGTCAGGGCTGGTAAGTCACTGACACCACCAAAGCTAGAAAGAAACGTCGTGTTCTCCCAACGGTCCGTATCCCGTTTTTAACTCAAACCGAGGTGTGAGGCTCGCGAATTCACGTTATACACAAAGCTACGCCACGTAGGTCGTTCTTTGATCATCAACCACAAGACTTTGCTCTTCAACAGAAGCCTTGATCCATGCAACTCAGCGTGCCACACAGGCAATTCATGCCATGCGATTGATATCTATCGATATATAACCTCTAAGCTCGTATGTCTCAGAGAAGGGCGTTAAGCAAGAGAATAAATTCTCTGCCACCAAACAGATATATATTTAACAGAAATCAATCAACACAGAATAAAATCCAATGTCAGACACACAATCCATTTACAAGTTCGTTCTGGGTCTGAACGAAACCGGAGGCACTTTCCTCGCATCTCCATAGATCTCCAAGTACGTATGGACGACCACCAACTGATTCCCTCATCTTGGGTGTACAGCCCAATCAAGATCATCAGTAATCACCCAAACGATGTGAAGACTTCCGGTCTTCAACCACCATCTTCATCTTCGACATATCGTCGAATCAGTTATTCAAAATGGGTATAAACCCGGCCTTTCCGAACAACCCGCGTATATTAAAGACAAATGTTACACAAACACAACATACGCCTCATTCCAATTCATTAGTCACTAACCATAAATCAGTAAGAGAGCAATCCCCTAAATATTAACCCCGAAGGCCAAAACCAACATCAGATCAATACCCAGGAAATCATTCTTCTTAGCTAACCTACAGCTAGTTTCTAAATTTCATATTCTTACGGAAAGGTTCCCATTAATTTTATCCAAGATAAATTTTTTGAATTTATTCTTTAATCTTCCTTTGGATGTCATTTCAAACCAGATTATGGTTTTCCAAACTAGTCGAGATTAGCGAACCACACCGAAGTAATTATTTATTTTATTTCCCAATCCCAACCTATTCATCCCATGAAGCAAAACTGGTAATACTCCATATCTAACACCACGGTGTTATCGGTAAAATTAATTACCATTTCACGTTCAAATCTGATTAAAGATTTAACTGTCGCTTTGGAGCAAAACTGGTGATACTCCATTCTCGCTCATTTGCCAAATTTGATAATTTGAATTATCAATTCACATTTCAATCTAATTGCAGATTCAATAAATGTCCTTTTACTGGGTTAAAGAACTAGTGTCATTTAAAACACAGTTCACGACAAACCCAAATCACATTCTAATTATTATCGGGTTAAAGGACTAGTGTTATTTAAAACACTGTTCACGATAAACCCACAAATCAATTCTATTTAAAACCCATTTCAAATCCAATTTATTTATTTAAAAATAAATGGATTTTAATTTTAGTTCAAACCTAGTTCATTTCGATAAAAATCTATTTTTATCTTTTCAAATATGGAGTTTTACATCCCAATTTCTCCCAAATCATTTCTTATGATTTTACACAAATTATTTATATTTTTAATAATTTTATCAAGGCCCGTACAGTCGATTTCCATCAACGGCCATCGAACTGCACTTACAGCAACTTTTTCCAAATTTGATTTGGACGTATCTCCAAATCCAACCGTTAGATTTCAAATTTCTAATATTCGTTAGAAAGCTCTTTTCGATACGAACCCAACGGTTCCGGTTTTAGGATAATCCGACGGTCGGATCTCCCGTAATATCCGTTCGAAGTTAATGGTCGAAATTCGCGAACTGCCGCGGCGCGGCGCGTTCTATTCAGGCCATTATATTATATATATTATATATATAATATATATTTCGTCTATTTCTATTTAAAACGAATTATATAAATAGTTTTAAATTCGTTTCAAAAACAATTTCAACTTCCATTTCAATTCAAATCAAAATTGAATTTTTCCTTATAAATTCGTTTTAAAATTCATTTCGATTCAATTCAAATTTCAATTCAATTTGAATTCGTTTTCTATTCAATTCAATTCGAATTCGTTTTCTATTCAATTCAATTCAAATTCGTTTTCTATTCAATCCAATTCGAATTCGTTTTCTATTCAATCCAATTCGAATTCGTTTTCTATTCAATTCAATTCGAATTCGTTTTCTATTCAATCCAATTCGAATTCGTTTTCTATTCAATCCTATTCGAATTCGTTTTCTATTCAATTCAATTCGAATTCGTTTTCTATTCAATTCAATTCGAATTCGTTTTCTATTCAATTCAATTTCAATTCGAATATAATCGATATAAATATCGTTCGCGTCAAAATAGCGCATCCCTAATCAACACGGCTTTATATATTTCAATAACTTCGTTATTCTATTCAACAAATGAATCTATATTTTTTTCAACACATGACTAATCTCAACGAATGAGTACTGTCCATGTGTGACTATTTTTGTTATTCAATATATTTTATAAAAATTAAGGTATCTATCGTTTGATATTAAATCAGACTCCAACCGTAAATTAGTAAGAGAACGATTCCCTGAATATTAACCCCGAAGGCCGAAACCAACATCAGATTAATATCCAGGAGACCACTCATCTTATCTATATTCCAGTTAGTTTCTAATTTTATATATGATAAAGATGTAAATTTTATTGTTAAAATATTTCGTTCAACACATGACTAATCTCAACGGATGAGTACTGTCAACACATGAACCTTTATTTTATAATATAAAGATGTAAATTTTATTGTTAAAATATTTCGTTCAACACATGAATAATCTCAACGGATGAGTACTGTCAACACATGAACCTTTATTTTATAATATTCTTTATCCTCTAAATTGGAATGAGGCCCAATCAATTACCATATAAAGTTAATTATATGGATTCCATACAACACATGCATATAATAGCAACGATAAATAATCAACCATCATCCAAAGTGCACTACACTGTATAAGCATCAAATATAGATATCTAACGCTTATAACGGCCTGTCGATCCATCGATCGACATACAACTAATTATTGGGATTGGTGTATGCCGTATTTTATCCCAATACCCATGTGGGGTTTCAAACAATCAAACACAGATTTTATTTGTGCAGTTGGGCGATGTGTAAAATTTATCGTCCCAATCAATGTCCTTCAAATAGGTGTACATAAACAAACCGTCCGGTTTGTAAATGAATATTTATTTATTCTCGTTCACGTTAAAAATTATATTTTCAACGATCAAATTATTTTATTCAACCTATGAATATTCTATTCGTTTCATTTATTAAATAAAATGATATCTTTATTTTTTTTCTAATTTATTTTAGAAAATTTCGGCGGCATAACGGCACGATACTAGAAACGGGACGAGGCCTAGCCTTATCCCCGGTCTAGTGATGGCCCACTGCATTCACACATCAATCAAATCAATTTCAATTCACCAAACAACCAAATTTAGATCAAATAATCTAACCAACTACACAGCCAAACAAACAAGTCCATGGTCTGTGGACGATTGTGTCGGGTGCTACTAAACACCGTCTGCATCCTAGTATATATGTATAACTAGAAAAAGAAATTGAAGAGTGAGAAGTTCTCACCGAAAGCTATCCCAACTTCACGACACTTCTTAAGTAGAAATCTTCATCGTTCTCGTCTCTTATCACTTTCGTCGCCCGTAGCCACTACATATGTAAAAATTGAATTTTTACTTTGCTATTCAATATATAAAAATCGAATTTTTACTTCGCTATTCAATATATAAAAATCGAATTTTTACTTCGCTATTCAATATATAAAAATCGAATTTTTACTTCGCTATTCAATATATAAAAATTGATTTTTTACTTCGCTATTCAATATGTAAAAATCGAATTTTTACTTCGCTATTCAATATATAAAAATCGAATTTTTACTTCGCTATCATGTATGGAAAAATCTAATTTTTTTTCTTTGTTATTCCATATGTAAAATTTCTATTTTTACTTCCTAACTTCATTATAAAAATTATATTTTTACTTCACCATTTCAACTATATAAAGATTCAAACTTTTCTAATATAAAAATTCAACTCTTTTCTTGTTTAAAAATCAAACTTTTCAAATTAAAAATCCAATCTTTTCTTATGTAAAAATCTTATTTTTATGAACATACATATATAAAAAATCCTATTTTTAATTTACACTAATATATATAAATATAAAACTGATTTTTATTCCTATATATTTTCTTCTAAGTTGATTACACTAAAAATAAGAAAGGAAACAAATAAAAAGAAATCACCTTTAATTTGATTTTTTTTCCATTGCATTGAGGGGGCAAAAGGCTGCTCACGTCCAAGGAGGAGGAGGGGGTGGTTGTCTGCTAATCGGTGGGGGAAGAAATCGATGGAGTGGCGGCTGGAGGAGGGTGCGACGCGAGGTGGGGCCTGGCGCTAGTAGCGGCGGCGCGGTGGAGCTGTCGCGCGAGGTCTTGGGGTGGTTTGGGGCTCGGTTCCGTAGTTGAGAAGGAGGAAGAGGTGAAGCAGATGGGATGGCGGGGGAGGGAAGAGCTCGACGGCAAGGGGGGGCCATCGCGGCGGCGAGAGGCTAGGGCGTCAGGGGTTTTGAGAGCATCGCGTTTTTTTTCTTCTGATTGAATGAACGGGAAAAGAGGGGGGCAGTGTATAAGGGGAGAGAAGAGGGTTATTATTATTATTATTTTAATTTCAAAAAGTTGACTTTTACATACGACCTCTAGACGAGGCCCACCGCCTGTCGTCCATAGCGTTTCACCCCCATTCCGAACACAATGGGATATGTATCATAAGCTGATTCGATCGTTTCGATCAGTTTCCGTTAAAATCAACATATAACTCTATATATTGATTTTGAACGCGCATTTCAATTTACCGGGGTCACATACTAACTCCAAAAATTCCCGAAAAATATTTTCTAGCTTCGTATTGACGATACGGTCCTAACAAAACTAGTTTCGTCGAATTCTGATACCGTTTGGAAAATGGCCATTTTCCAGTCGATTAAAATCAATTAAAACTGGTCAAACGCGTTTTCCTTTGCCACGCTCACATATTGATTCAAAAAATTATGAAATTTGAAATCTAGCAATAATTTGATATCACGGATCCAACAAAAGTGGTTTCGTCGAAATCTGAGGTCGTTTGCAAAATGTCTATTTTTAAGGGCCTGAATTCCATAGCGACTATTCAGAATTTTCAACTGGACATATCTTTTGATTCCCGCTATGAAATTTTGATTTTTCGGATTCGTTGGAAAGATACTCCCAATTAGATTCTAATGTTTTTGGTTTCACTAAAATTCGGATTGTTTTGCACTCGGTACATTCATTTGAAGTTTGAAATCGAATTATCGAACTGTAGGGCCATTTTCAATTCTAATTATAATTATATATAAATATTTATATTCTAACGACAACGTGTATAAATATATACGTTAGAAATATATTCAAAATAAATTTCTCGTCAATAATATTTAAAATAATTCATTTTAAATATTAAAAATTCGCTAAAATTGCCAAAATAAAAAAATTTAATCTGGCCCAGATTTTCGGGTTGTTACAAGAACAGAGGTGTTGTAACACCCCGTATTTTCTATGAATATTAAAATTAACAAATTTAAGAACACTTAATTTTTAGAAGAAGAATTAAGTGAAATAGGTTGGGCCATTGCGTTTGTCTCGGAATTCTACTTGAGATAGAGTCCGAGTTTTCGTAAATCGGGCTCCGTATGAAGAAGTTATGGAGTTCAGAAGATTTCAAGTTTAAATAGAAATTAAAATAAAATAATAATCAAAGGTCAAAACTGTTCAAAATTTGAAATTCAGTCAGAGTGGACTGAGCGGGAAATTTCCCGCTTAGAGTTGTCGACCCCCCGGGGGGAGTCGACATATGTGTCGACCCCCCTAGGGGAGTCGACATATGTGTCGACCCCCCTAGGGGAGTCGACATAGGTGTCGACCCCCCTGTAGGGAGTCGACCCCTTTGAGATCCAGCTCCTGTGACGAATTTTTACAGCCCAGTGCAGATGTGGCCTTCTCTAATTGGCCAACGACTGATTCCTGAGGTATTAGGGCATATGTGTCATGCTATGGCTGGCTGGATGACAAATCTCTTTGGTTTGATGGCTCTGATTTCTCCAAGACTAATCTAAAGGTCAGAATTGAACCTAGACCTCTATATAATCACCCCAAACCTCAACCCTAGACCTCATTCTATGAAGTCGTCATGCTATTCGTCTACAAACTGGCCTAGATGAAACACCCCACCTCCGTTAAGGTCACTCGCAAAGGGAATTCCTTAACTTCGGTGGAGCATTATAGGTAAAAGATGCAGATAAATTACAAGACAGACAAATAAAGCAGCGGAAAATAAAGTCATTTTATAAACAACTTAATTCAGTCAAGCTTTTACAACAATTTCCTCAATCATACTTAAATGTAATACATAGAACTTCTATCTTGATTTAAAAACTTCCAAGAATAAAAGAAGCATAAAAACAATGATATTCTCCGATAAAGCATGAACCAGCCATAGCAGTGGAAAAGAGAGAGTCCAAACCGATACACCAACTAATCTTCAAGCTTGGAAAGAGAAGAGGTCCAAGTTAGGCTGAGCTATTCCTCCCTGACTACTTGAGGGGGAAACGGAAGAAAAGAGGCGAAAAACAAACAAGATCAGACATAAGTCTGGTAAGTCCGATGATCTTTCAGCATGCAAACAAGGTAAAGGATCATGACATGAATAAACCGAAAATAGAACAATACCATTAAAACAAGGTAGCTAAAGACAAGATAAGTGCAAGGTGAACTGAATGTGCTTCTATTTTTTCTCTGCTTCTCTACTACTTTGTTAGTCTGAATTCTATATTTATCTCTGCACCACCTAACTAGTGTCCCAACCAGTAATCTTTACAAAATGATAATTGTGATCCCAACCCCCGTAATTGTGGTAGCCTTCAGGTGTACATCTATCGTGAGGATTCCACCTCAATCAGCCTAATTGCCATGAACATGTTAGATGTACCCTTACTATCCTATCGATCGGCTCCCTACTTGTATTCATGTTCCATTTGTCTGTGTCAATCGGCCCTCTCTTGCGTGTAGATACCCTGTGCTGGTCCCACCATAACGTGTATCAATCCTTATGATAGCAACCCGACACGAGTCAAAATGCACAGTGTATAACTACTGGTACCCAGTGTCTGCTTTTTCCCACTCCGGAGTACGTGCATGCCCATAAACCTTCGGAACCTACACAGACGTACCCCTGTCGCTGCTTTGACCGCTTATAATCAGCCCAGTAATCGTGCCCCACCCTGCCTAGTTCAGGGTACCGTGATACATCCATGTGGGTTACTGCTGAAATGGGTCCCCGTTACTGGGGTTTCCTATTGGTTAAGTTTGTGGGCCTATATTTACTAATATTACCTACCAACCCAATATGTACTTAACCCTCCCATCGATTCAAGCATTTTTAATAAACGGTCAAGTTTTGTGGGCCAATATGTACTAATATTACCCAACTACACAAGATGTACTTAACCCTCCCATCGATTCAAGCATGTTTATTTAATAGTTAAGTTTTGTGGGCCTACATTTACTAATATTACCCACCAACCCGATATGTACTTAACCCTTCCACTGATTCAAGCATGTTTATTTAATGGTTATGTTTTGTGGGCCTATCTTTACTAATATTACCCACCAACCCGATATGTATTCAACCCTTCCGCACATTACGCCATATTAGTTAAGTGTTGTCCTAACTTAACCCACTCATTCATCATGTCATGTTTGTTAAGCATTTCTTATTAACTTGACCCTTCTTACTTATCATGTTGGATCGGTAAGTGTTTCTTATTAACTTAACCCTGTTCGTTCATCAAGTTATATTGGTCAAGTGTTTCTTGTTAACTTAACCCCATGTATTCATCTTGTTGTATTGGTTAAGTGTCATCAATCAATTCACGTTAACTTAACCCACCTACGTGTCATGTTACTTTGGTTAAGTGTTGCCTTGTTGTGCAACTTAAACCTACTACAAATCAAGTTATATTGGTTAAGTGTTGCCCTCTTATTTTAACTTAACTTTTCCATAAATCAAGTTATATTGGTTAAGTGTTTCAAAATTTACTTAACCTCATTCACTTGTCTAATTAACATGTTATAACGGTTAAGTGTTCTAAATTTACTTAACCTTATCCACTTGTCTAATTAACATGTTATAACGGTTAAGTGTTCTAAATTTACTTAACCTCACCCACTTGTCTAATTAACGTGTTATAATGGTTAAGTGTTCTAAATTTACTTAACCTCACCCACTTGTCTAATTAACATGTTCTAACGGTTAAGTGTTCTAAATTTACTTAACCACACCCACTTGTCTAATTAAAATGTTATAACGGTTAAGTGTTCTAAATTTGCTTAACCTCACCCATCAGTTTAGTTAACATGTTGAATTGGTTAAGTGTATCCTTAATTGACTTAACCCTACAAATCTTGACTTAGCTTTATTAAAGCACCAACCACTCACATTAGACAGGTATTGTTGTAGTCACTGGATGTGTCGGTTGGTTCCGGGCAGTTTTACACCACAACTCAGTCTAACCTCGGGTCCTTTTTGGGCTCAATGCACTAACCAACCACATTAGATAGGTATTGTTGTGGTCACTGGATGTGCGGTCGGTTCCGGGCAGTTTTACACCATAACTCACTCTAACTTCGGGTTAGGCATATTCGTCTTTTCTAAATTTACATATTTCTTATTTATGACAAATTCCATATGTAAATTATACCCAATTTAATTATGCCATAATTATCCTTTTAATTATGCTCACAATTAATGGTATACTAAATATACCATTTCATGGACCAATCTATGCCATGTAATTTTTCATGTTTATCCTACATATTTATATGTAAATTATAAATCAATTATTGTCATGGCCCACTTTCCTTCTAAATCGTTCAAAATTCTAGGCATATAGATTATACCATTTTCATGCCACTTATCATGTTATGTATCAAACATGCCAATAACATGTAATTTCATCTTTTCCCCAACGTTACCCCCGTTGTACGTTCGCAAAATTACATAGAATGTTAGGCTTGATGTTCTAGCCTAACTTATAAAACCAAAAAAGGGAAAAGAGGAACTTTGCAACATTCCAACATCATACAAAAGTATGGAACTAACTACACATATGTCACATGGATTTGGCATAGAACAATATACTTTTAACTATGAACTTGCAAATTTGATCTATGCAACATGAACCACAAGCATATGAATTTACATAAAACTATACAAGTTAAACTTGGCATGTACTGGTGAACTTGAAAATTAGATCTATCATAAAGGCATATGGATCCAACATATAAAGTTGTAGATCTAAACATATAAGGTCGTAGATCTAAACATGTATGCATAATGGCTCTAAACAATTAGGCATAAACGTCATGACTTAGCCTAAAACTTGTATGTATCATAATATCCCCAAACTTACATATGATAATTTCATTCCAAATTCCTATACAACATCATAGGTTTACTCACCAATTTCCACATAACATGATAGGTTCGATAGACCACAATAGTTCATAGGCATATATGATAGAATAGACATGAATAAACGTGAATCAACATCACATACAACTTGATACAATTCTATTTTACAATTCACTACAAATCATGTCTTT
This sequence comes from Allium sativum, assembly GCA_030737875.1. Taxonomy (NCBI): domain Eukaryota; kingdom Viridiplantae; phylum Streptophyta; class Magnoliopsida; order Asparagales; family Amaryllidaceae; genus Allium; species Allium sativum. The sequence continues at coordinate 25,587,988 of CM060927.1, read as the reverse complement.
AATTTATTCACATCTGAAAGATAACTACACTTACAATCAAAAGGAAAATTTTGATTTCAGGGATCTGTATTCTGAAACTGAATTGCTTGCCTTTGATGTAGATCGTTGAATTCTCTTAGTTGAATTAGATTAGATTTTATTTTGACTTAGGTTTTAGTGATGGCTAGGTTTAAATGAGAGTGAATAATAGAATTAGGTTTTAGGTTTAGGGTCCTTATATAGTTGTAGAGAGTGTTTTAGGACAATTAGATTGACCCTGAACCATGAGAACCAATCAGGTGCCACATCTGCCTTAGAGCGAATCGGCCCACGGGTTGACAGCCAAACACCCTGAATCAACCCCTAGTCGACCCAGCAGAGCTCGGGTCGACCAAAAAAATGGGTCGGTTTGCTTATTCCCCCTCCCAATTCGCTGCTTTGAACTTTTTTGCATATTTATTTAATTTATATATATATATATATATATATTTCTCACATGCATAAAAACTTCAAGGCTTAATAACTTCTTCATAAGGTATCCGTTTTATGCAAACCAAATGTCTATCTTGACCAAAATTTTGAGACAAATGTAAAAACGCAACCCATTTCACTTAATTCTTCTTCTAAAAATTATGTGTTCTTGAATTTGTTAATTTTAATATTCTCAGAAAATTCAGGGTGTTACATTCTCCCATCCTTAAAGGAGTTCGTCCCCGAAATCTTCAAGTTAAGAAGAATGCATCTTAACATCCAATCATCCATCTACTCATCCATCATCCACAAGCAACCATTGTCCTTAAAGAACTTCTAATGCCATATGAACATATGTAGAGTGTGCGTGTATGTCTCTTATCTAGTGCAAAATCAGGCGGTCTACTGATCCAGTTGACCTCCTTAATGTAAATCATGAGTGTGTCATGCGTCCAATATGTATGCAAATATCCCTAATCATGTAAATACTATATATGTGCATATTCACTCATCCATATTAAACAACCATATGATAACAAATCAAGTTTCAATCCATATACAAATACATTCAAATGCATATGCAATATGAAAGTGACTGAGCCGATCTAGTGCCCAATGTGTGTATATGCATCCACGAGCAACCACTAGCAAACACTTGCAACCATCAATCATAACATGTCTCAAACACATGTTTTCATCCATTGGCTTCAACGTAAGGATCGAGGATAGGACCGAGAGGATATACTTAAAAGATAAAGACTAGCATGCAAATAAATATTAAAGAAAAAGGAGGAATCAAGGATATACCCTTAAAAAGGGCATGATGCGCGTATCTAGTCTTCAGTCTTCTAAGTCGCTTCTTATTTGAGCTTCACTCCACTGTACCTCAACTAATTTAACTTCATGATTGTGAAGCTTCTTGACCTCCATTTCCAAAACCCACCAGTAAAGATAGGACCTTGATCATTTACTATGCTAGAGGGTATCCAATGTTGTCGAACTATCTTTCCAAGATAAACAGAAGTTAACCATGATACCGAGTGTATATACTAAGATGATTAGAGGTCTCTCCTCTACTTAGCTTATCCATCTTGTCACAAATCTGAGGGTCTAAAGCTAAAGGTTGCTATGTACTTTTTACCTCTCTTAAGGTCAATCTTACTTTAGGGCACTTGTCACAACCATTTATTTCTCACGCAAACCATCCTAGTCGAACTCGACATCCCTCAAGTACAAGCCCCAAAGGCCTAAACCAATATCATACAAGCACCCAAGGAATACCTCCTCCGAATTTGGATGATCTATGTGAGATGATACTAGAAAAACAACCAAACAATTGAGCACTTAACCGACTCTGGCTATCCTTGCCAGTCTTGCTCCAAAACTATCGTTGATCGCATAACTGGCTTTGTATTGTCAACTAGATATATGCGGAAGTCTATCTCGAGTGTTTATGGGGAAAACTCCTAACGTTAATAAAAAAACATCTGCGTACTCATGGACTACTCTAACGGATCGAAAATCATCGATAAATACATAAAGTGATTCTAGGTGGCTAAGACAAACTGATCCCTTAGGATCGAACGAAATTTCGAGGGTATTCCCGAGGCAAGTCGAAAGTCTAACTAACCTCCTTTCACAATTACTAGCTAACCAATCAATGCCTAGAATCAACCCATAGCCTATGAAACCAAAAACATAAGTGTCTCAAATCCTTACAAACCAAAGATAAATGGGCCGAACCACAAATTGGACTTGAGACAATAATGGGATCCCTACTATACAAGCTCCAGGGTGCAGGGACTCAACTATGGAAGCAGATATAAATGAATGTGAAGCACAAAAATCAAAAAAGAGTACTAGCAGGATTATCAAGAAGAAAAACTAAACATTTCAACAGAAACCTTACTACCTCTCTCTTAGGTATGCTGGTGGTGAGAGCATGCACTTGCCTTCCGGAAAATCCTGTCTTTTGTTCTTGCCCTTTCCCTTAATTATACGACCCATTATAACAAAATAAAGATACTTCCTCTTGTTTTAGGTTTTACTATTCTTTCCTCCCTCCTTTGTGAACCAAGTCCATATCCATGAGTTCTTCATCCTTGTGTTGTGCTCCTTAGCCAAACTCCCTCATTCTCATCTTTGCCATCCTTGTGTAACTTGTTGACAGGTCTTTTGAAAGTTGCCTCCATCGCATGGAAAATCCTACAAAGCTCGAAAGAAAAATTAGCTGTAGGTGAAACTGCTGCGGCTATAGATGGAAGTTAGGAGCTTATTTGCCCTTTAACGAGTGTCGTGGTCTCATCAAGCCTACGGAACCATGCCGCGATGAGGTTACCTCCCAGAAAACTAAGAGCCTCGGAGACTCAGGAAAGAAGGAAACAAGGATTCAAACAGAGGATCAAAAAGACAATGCATATGGCTTTGGGGAATATGACTTTAAAACAAAACTTTTCTTTTGAAAATGCTTCTTTTAAAACCGTTTCGAAAATAATTTTTCAAATCTTTTATCTGATCCGGTAACCTTCAGCTCTGATACCAAGTGAAACACCCCACCTCCGTTAAGGTCACTCGCAAAGGGAATGCCTTAACTTTGGTGGAGCATTATAGGTAAAAGATGTAGATAAATTACAAGACAGACAAATAAAGCAGCGGAAAATAAAGTCATTTTATAAACAACTTAATTCAGTCAAGCTTTTACAACAACTTCCTCAATAATACTTAAATGTAATAATAGAACTTCTGTCTTGATTTAAAAACTTCCAAGAATAAAAGAAGCAAAAAAACAATGATATTCCCCAATAAAGCATGAACCATCCATAGCAATGAAAGAGAGAGTCCAAAGCGATACACTAGCATATCTTCAAGCTTGGAAAGAGAAGAGGTCCAAGTTAGGCTGAGCTATTCCCTCCCTAACTACCGGGGGGGAACTGAAGAAAAGAGGCAAAAGCAAACAAGGTCAGACATAAGTCTGGTAAGTCCAGTGATCTTTCAGCATCCAAACAAGATAAAGGATCATGACATGAATAAACCGAAAATAGGACAATACCATAAAAACAAGGTAACTAAAGACAAGATAAGTGCAAGGTGAACTGAATGCGCTTCTACTTTTTCTCTGCTTTGCTACTACTCTGTTAATCTGATTTCTTTATTTATCTCTGCACCACCTAACTAGTGTCCCAACTAGTAATCTGTATAAAATGATAATCGTGATCCCTACCCCCATAATTGTGGTAGCCTTCAGGTGTACATCTATCGTGAGGATTCCACCTCAATCAGCCTAATTGTCATGAATATGTTAGATGTACCCTTACTATCCTATCGATCAGCTCCCTACTTGTATTCATGTTCCATGTGTCTGTGTCAATCGGCCCTCTCTTGCATGTAGATACCCTGTGCTGGTCCCACCATAAGGTGTATCAATCCTTATGATAGCAACCCGACATGATTCAAGATGCACAGTGTATAACTACTGGTACCAAGTGCCTGTTTTTTCCAACTCCGGAGTACGTGCATGCCCGTAAACTGTCAGAACCTACACTGACGTACCCCCTGCCGCTGCTTTGACCGCTTATAATCAGCCCAGTAATCGTGCCCTACCCTGCCTAGTTCAGGGTACCATGATACATCCATGTGGGTTACTGCTGAAATGAGTCCCCGTTACTAGGGTTTCCTATTAGTTAAGTTCGTGGGCCTATATTTACTAATATTACCCACCAACCCGGTATGTACTTAACCCTCCCATCGATTCAAGCATTTTTAATAAACGGTTAAGTTTTGTGGGCCTATATATACTAATATTACCCACCTACACGAGATGTACTTAACCCTCCCATCGATTCAAGCATGTTTATTTAATAGTTAAGTTTTGTGGGCCTATATTTACTAATATTACCCACCAACCCGATATGTACTTAACCCTTCCATTGATTCAAGCATGTTTATTTAATGGTTAAGTTTTGTGGGCCTATATTTACTAATATTAACCACCAACCCGATATGTACTTAACCCTCCCGCACATTACGCCATATTAGTTAAGTGGTGTCCGCTCATGTTAACTTAACCCACTCATTCATTATGTCATGTTGGTTAAGCATTTCTTATTAACTTGACCCTCCTTACTTATCATATTGGATCGGTTAAGTGTTTCCTATTAACTTAACCCTGTTCGTTCATCAAGTTATATTGGTCAAGTCTTTCTTCTTAACTTAACCCCACGTATTCATCTTGTTGTATTGGTTAAGTGTCATCAATCAATTCAAGTTAACTTGACCCACCTACGTGTCATGTTACTTTGGTTAAGTGTTTCCTTCTTGTGTTAACTTAACCCTACTACAAATCAAATTATATTGGTTAAGTGTTGCCTTCTTATTTTAACTTAACCTTTCCATAAATCAAGTTATATTGGTTAAGTATTTCTAAATTTACATAACCTCACCCACTTGTCCAATTGACATGTTATAACGGTTAAGTGTTCTAAATTTACTTAACCTCACCCACTTGTCTAAGTAACATTTTATAATGGTTAAGTGTTCTAAATTTACTTAACCCCACCCACTTGTCTAATTAACATGTTAAACGGTTAAGTGTTCTAAATTTACTTAACCTCACCCATTTGTCTAATTAACATGTTATAACGGTTAAGTGTTCTAAATTTACTTAACCTCACCCACTTGTCTAATTAACATGTTATAACGGTTAAGTGTTCTAAATTTACTTAACCTCACCCACTTGTCTAATTAAGATGTTATAACGGTTAAGTGTTCTAAATTTACTTAACCTCACCCATCAGTTTAGTTAACATGTTGAATTGGTTAAGTGTTTCTTTAATTGACTTAACCCTACCAATCTTGACTTAGCTTTATTAAAGCACCAACCACTCACATTAGACAGGTATTGTTGTGGTCACTGGATGTGCCAGTCGGTTCTGGGCAGTTTTACACCACAACTCAGTCTAACCACGGGTCCTTTTTAGGCTCAATGCACTAACCACCCACATTAGACAGGTATTGTTGTGGTCACTGGATGTGCCGGTCGATTCCGGGCAGTATTACACTATAACTCAGTCTAACCTCGGGTTAGGCATATTCGTCTTTTCTAAATTTACATATTTCTTATTTATGACAAATTCCATACGTAAATTATTCCCAATTTAATTATGCCATAATTATCCTATTAATTATGCTCACAATTAATGGTATACTAAATATATCATTTCATGAACCAATCTATGCCATGTAATTTTTCATGTTTATCCTACATATTTATATGTAAATTATAAATCAATTATTGTCATGGCCCACTTTCCTTCTAAATCACGTCCAAAATTTTAGATATATAGATTATACCATTTTCGTGCCACTTATCATGCTTATGTGTTAAACATGCCAATTACATGTAATTTCATGTTTTCCCCAACGTTACCCCCATTGTACGTTCGCAAAATTACATAGAATGTTAGGCTCGATATTTTAGCCTAACTTATAAAACAAAAAAGGGAAAAGAGGACTTTGCAACATTCTAAAATCATACAAAAGTATGGATTTGACTACACATATGTCACATGGATTTGACATAGAACAATATACTTTTAACTATGAACTTGCAAATTTGATCTATGCAACATGAACCACAAGCATATGAATTTACATAAAACTATACAAGTTAAACTTGGCATGTAGTGGTGAACTTGCAAATTAGACCTATCATAAAGACATATGGATCTGACATATAAAGTTGTAGATCTAAACATATAAGGTCGTAGATCTAAACATGTATGCATAATGGCTCTAAACAATTAGGCATAAACGTCATGACTTAGCCTAAAACTTGTATGTATCATAATATCACCAAACTTACATATGATAATTTCATTCCCAAATTCCTATACAACATCATAGGTTTACATCACATACAACTTGATACAATTCTATTTTACAATTCATTACAAATCAAGTCTTTAATTTATTCACATCTGAAAGATAACTACACTTACAATCAAAAGGAAAAAACTGATTTCAGGGATCTGTATTCTGAAACTGAATTGCTCGCCTTTGATGTAGATCGTTGAATTCTCTTAGTTGAATTAGATTAGATTTTATTTTGACTTAGGTTTTAGTGGCGGCTAGGTTTAGATGAGAGTGAATAATAGAATTCGGTTTTAGGTTTAGGATCCTTATATAGTTGTAGAGAGTGTTTTAGGACCATTAGATTAACCCTGAACCATGAGAACCAATCAGATGCCACATCTGCCTTAGAGCGAATCGGCCCATGGGTTGATAGCCAAACACCTTGAATCAACCCCTAGTCGACCCTGCAGAGCACGGGTCGACCTCAAAAATGGGCCGGTTCGGTTATTCCCCCTCCCGATTCGCTGCTTTGAACTTTTTTGCATATTTTTTATTTAATTTTTATATATATCTATATATATTTCTCATATGCATACAAACTTCAAGGCTTAATAACTTCTTTATAAGGTATCTGTTTTATGCAAACCAAATGTCTATCTTGACCAAAATTTTGAGACATAATAACGCAACCCACTTCACTTAATTCTTCTTCTAAAAATTAAGTGTTCTTGAATTTGTTAATTTTAATATTCTCAGAAAATTCGGGTTGTTACACTAGCCTCCATTCATCTACCCCAAACTAGAGAACCAAATTCAAACTAGGAATCAATTAGAAGAATTAGAGAATCAAACGTCTACATCAAATGATAGCTTTTCAAATTCAGAAATCAGATCCTAGAAATCAAGATCCGTTCTTTTTCCGTAAGTACGGTTATTGTTTAGATGTGAACACCTAATAAGAAATCATGACAGTAATAACTGGATCTAGAAACTATGCCTAATTCTATTCGTGCCTATCCTTTTGTCAATTCTGAATTGCCTATGCCTATGAGACTATTGTGATTGATGTAATGACACCTATCGTGCCTATGAGACTATTGTGATTGACATAATGAAACCTAACCTGCCTATGAGACGGTTGGATTGACAAAATGGAACCTGTTATGCCTATGGAACTATTGTGATTGATTTATCATGTTGTACATCCTATGCCTATGAGACTATTGGACTGACACAATTGAACCTACCATGCTGTATATGCAAATTACATGATAAGTTATGTTCATACATGCTTACATGTTTAGATCCAAGCTAGTACCAATGTTTAAGATCTATATAAGTTAATGCATATACAATTAGATCTATGCTAGTTCGCATGATAATTGGATCTAATTTAAATGTAAGATCACGTACATGTGCTTAATTAAGTTTATGTAGTTCTATCATAAATTTATACTACTCATGTTGATCTATACTGTTTAGGCCTGTTGGAATGTTACATGTCCCTTTCTTTTCCCTTTTGTTTACAAGTTAGGATAATTTGCGAGCCTAACGTTCTATGTGAATTATGCGAACGAATAACCGGGGAGACGTTGGAAAAAATATTAAACTACATGCTATTCGCATAAATTGGCTCATAATCATGTAAATAATTAGTAGCATGAAATGGTATAATTTGTATACCTAGAATTATGGACAAATTTAGAGGGTAAATGGGGCATGACTTGAATTGACAACACTTGTGGATAATTTTCATACGAACATAAATTGTAAATATGTAAATTAATTACATAATAAATATGCCTAACCCGAGGTTGATTGAGTTACAGTGTAAGACTGCCCAGAACCGCTCGGCACATCCAGCAACCGTAACAATATAGATCTAATGTGGGAGGTTAACGCATTAAGCCCAAAAACCCGAGGTTAGATTGAGTTGCGGGGTAAGATTGCCTGGGATCGCCCGGCACATCCAGCGACCACAACAATATAGATCTAATGTGAGAGGTGGGTGCTTTAATAAATGAATTAAAGCTAAGAAACAGACAGGCTAAGAATGATACGGTTAAGTTAACACAAGAGGGCAACACTTAAACAGTGTAACATGACAAGTGGTATGTAACACCCCACCTCCGCGAGGGTCACTCACAAAGGGAATGCCCTAGTTTTGGTGGAGTATTGTCTAGGTAAACATACACAGAGATATCACAAGGCAGAACATAAATAAAGCAGTGGTAGAAATTAAAAACCAAATTTATTACTTTCAGGAAAAGAGTCAAAACCCCATATATCCAAGGTATAAATTATTCCATTACATCAAGTTCCAAATAAAGAAGCATAAACTTAAGATAACAAAAGTAAATTATTCCCCATAAATAACAGAAGCAGCCATAGCATTGCCCAAGACCAAACCGTACATGAGCTGTCAAAAAGCAAGCTAAATCCAAGCTAAGAGCTAGTGTTTCCTCCCTGAGAACCTGGGGGGGGGAAACGAAAGAAAAAGAGGCGAAAGAAAAAGGGTCAGTCATAAAGACTGGCAAGCCCTAGTGACTTTCAGTATGAAAACTAGTAAAGGTAACATGGTATGTGAAAACTGGAATTAAACATAAGGATGATAACAGAACTGGTAGGATAATTAAGATAACAGGATAAGTCAAGTCTAGCATCGCATATTCGAGATTCGCCGCACCAACTGTACTAGTGTTCTAACCCATGTCAAGTATTAATTATGAAATGATCCCTTGGCCCAATATCATGAAGTGACCCATTACGGGGTCCTATGATACGATCTACTAATCGATCGGCTCCTACAAGTTATAGCTCGTCATATGTCTGTGTCATACGGCCCTATCCTGAAATGTAGTTACCTGTGCTAGGTCCACAATAGGGTGTATCAAGACCTATGGTGCCAACCATCGACACGAATCAAGCACGCACATTGTAAACCTACGGGTGCCCAATGCCTGCTTTTTCAACTCCGGACTATGTGCATGACCATAGTCCGCCTAAACCTACAATGGGCACCTACTCAGCCGACATTCCGGTCGCTTACAATTAGCCCAGTAATCGTGCCCCACCCTGCCTTGTCCCAGGGTATCGTGATACATCTAAGTGGGTTACCGCTGAAAAGGACCGCGTAACTAGGGTTTCTAATGGGTTAAGTGTTGTCATTCAAATTTGTGACTTAACCCTATCCAAATCATGTATCAAGTTGGTTAAGTGTGTTCAAGCGGTTCATGACTTAACCCTATCATGTGGCATTAATTCATTAATGCACCCCAACCTCTCACATTAGACTAACTGTTGTGGTCACTGGATTTGCCAAGCGGTTCTGGGCAGATTTACACCACAACATAGTCTAACCTCGGGTTTTTCGTGCGATATGACCAACTACCCACATTGGATCCTATTGTTTGCAGTCACTGGATTTGCCGGGCGGTTCCGGGCAGATTTACACTGCAAACTCAACCCAACCTCGAGTTGGCCATTTTCAAGTTTATCTAATTGTCATGCCCACGTTCAAGTTTTCATGTCAAAATTCATGTCGATTTTTCATGTCATGTTTCATGTCAAATCATGTCAATTTCATGTCCATATCCAGGTTCAAGTTATAATAACGTTCATATTCAAAGCCAATTTATGATTTACCTAATCTACCCAAATCGTGTTCCCATCGCACATAAGCTCGAATCGAAACAAATAAATCTAATTAGGGAATAACATAAAAAGGGATGGGTATAAGGTGGCAAAAGTGATTACTAGCATAGCATGGTATGACTTGAGATAAAAGATTATAACATTACTGGCATATGGAATATTGGCCTCAAACATAAAGATTCCAAATCTAGCAAAATAAGGTACTAGTCAAGATAACAGTTGTCATAAGGTGATAGTATAGTCATGGTAATGATTGACATAAGGTGATAGTATAGTTATGGTAACGATTGACATAAGGTGATAGTATAGTCATGGTAACAATTGACATAAGGTGATAGTCATAAACTTGTGACTAATAGCAGATTCAACATGATAATATGAGGGGTTTTTCTTTTTGATTTACAACATGAACAGGCCCCAAATCAATGTCATAGTAATATATCCAAAATTCAAGATCCAAGATGAACAAGAATGGATGTAAAACAGTCATCATACATAGGTCCAATTTCAATTTACATCATATTCATATTACATTTACAGTTTAAATCTAAAAATAACTAGGGCTTACAGATTTGTGGTTCGAGAATTAGAAAAAGAGAGTCGATGTTGAATCTTTATATGCTTAGTAAAGTCCTAACAGAAATCCCCAAATCAGCAACGTAGTTTCGACGTAGAAGAAGTAGTCCCTTTCTCTAACTTTTCAACCAGAATTAGAGCAGCATAAGGTCAGAAAGAATTTTGTGTAGAGAGACTAGTGTTAGGGGCTGTATATATAGGGTCAGGTCAACGAATGTGGACAGAAACGAGGCCAGGAACATCAGAGTGAATCCAGCTTCAAAAGTGGGCTCGGCCACCAGGTCGACCCCCAGGTCGACACTATGGTCGACCTGGTCCTGGGCAGGTCGACTACATAGTCGACCCCCAGGTCGACCTAGTCCTGGGCGGGAAATTTCCCGCCCAGTCCATTCTGAGGTTTGAAATTCGAAATTTGAATTCGAATTCTGAGCTGTTTTGAACTTGAAAACTTCTGAAAACTTCGAAAGGTCATAACTTGGTCATACGGACACCGATTTTCGAAAACTCGGACTCGTTTCCAAGCAGAATTTCGAGACGAACGCAATGGCATAACCCATTTCCCTTGATTATTATTTTAAAAATTAATTCTTCCTTGATTTATGGTTATTACATGTTATAAAAATACGGATTGTTACATTCTCCCCTCCTTAAAGGATTTCGTCTCTGAAATCTCTAAGTTAGAAAGAATATATCCTACCATCCAATCATCCATCTACTCAAAGCATCATCCACAGGAAACCATTGTCCTTAAAAGATTTCTAGTGTTGTATGAACATATGCAGAAAGTGTGTGTATATGTACTTATCTAATGCAAAAGATCAGGCGGTTACTGATTCAGTAAACCTCCTTAATGCAAAATATGTTAGTGTAATGAATCCAACATGTATGCAAATTCCTAACATAGTTTATAATCTCTACATGAGTGCACAAACATTCATTCATATGCAACATCCAAGTGATAGCATAACCAGTTCCATCCATGTACAAGTATAAGCACTCATGCATATGCAACATGAAAATGTGACTGAGCCGATCTAGTGCCTAATGTGTGTCATGCATCCACAAGCAACCACTTGCAACCATTTGCGAACATCAACCATAACATGTTTCAATCACATGTTTACATCCATATGGTTCTACCTATGGTTCTCAAGATAAGATCGAGAAGATAACAAGACAAACGTAGATAGTAGAAGCATGATACGAAAAGGTTTTCAAGTTTATAGGAAAAAAGAGATCGAGAGTGTACCCTCAAAAAGAAATGGGTAAAGCGCGCGTATCTTCTCTTCGGTTTCCCAAGTTGCGTCTTCTTGGGCTTCACTCCACTGCACTTTAACTAGCTTGACTTCTCGATTCCTTAGCTTCTTAAACTCCGTTCCTAAGATACGAATCGGAACTCGCCTCAATGTTTCTTCTTTTTCCACTTCTTCGTCTTCAAGGATGCTTGGCTCAACCACTTCGACTGACTCATGCAAGCACTTCCGGAGATGCGAGACGTGAAAGACATTGTGCACCCCAGCCAGCTTCTCGGGTAAGTCTACTTTATAGGCCATCCGTCCAATCCTCTCAGTGATAGGGAACGGTCCTACGAACCTTGGTGCTAGCTTTCCTACTGCTCCAAAATGAACTACATTGCGTAACGGAGAAACTTTTATAAAGACCATATCTCCGACTTCGAACTCTAGGCTTGTCCTTCTCTGGTCCGCATAAGATTTCTATCTATCTTGGGTCGTTTTCATCTGTCTTCATATCAACTCAATCTTCTCAGAAGTGTCCCTTATCATGTCGGGCCCAAGTATAAGTCTGTCTGTCGTCTCCCACCAACAAGTTGGCGATTTGCACGGTCTTCCATGCAGGGCTTCGAAAGGTTCCATTCCGATGCTAGCTTGGTAACTATTGTTATATGCAAACTCCACGAGAGGAAGATGGTCATCCCAAGTGCCACCAAAGTCAAGAATGGATAGCCTCAGGAGATCTTCTAGTACCATATTTACCCTTTCGGTTTGTCCATCCGTCTGTGGGTGATAGGCCGTGCTTAAACTCAGTTGTGTACCTATTGCTTCTTGCAGACTATTCCAAAACTGGCTAGTGAAAATCGGGTCACGATCACTAACTATACTTGAAGGAACTCCATGCAACCGTACTATCTCTCGAAGGTAAATAGACGTTAGCCATGATGTGGTCCTCTTGCTTTTCACTGGAATTAAGTGAGCACTTTTCATGAGTCTATCAACTATGACCCATATGCTAGTATTTCCCTTCCTTGACCTAGGCAGTCCATCCACGAAATCCATCGAGATACTCCCCCATTTCCATTGCGGAACCTCCAAAGGATGTAATACCCCACCGAGCTTCTTCGACTCGGCCTTTACTTGTTGGCACACCATGCACTTCGAGACGAACTCTGCCACGTCCTTTTTCATTCCAGCCCAAAAGAAAATGCGTTTCATATCCCTGTACATCTTATCCCCTCCGGGATGTATAGTCATCTTCGAGTGGTGCACCTCTTCGAGAACTTTCCTTACTAGGTCTCCCACTTGTGGGACACATAGCCTTCCATCGCGCCTTAGCCATCCCTTGTCATCTATGGCATACCTACTGAGGTGACTTGACATCTCACCACTAATCAGTTTGTCCATGATTTCGACTATCTGTGGGTCTTCCTTCTGTGAAGTCCCTACTTGATCTAGAAGTGTAGGTCTTAACTCAAGAGATGCTAACGTAGCAGTCAATGACTCAACAGCAGGTGTAAAATCAAAGGTTGCTATAAACTCAAGGCTTTTCCTTTCAACAAACAAGGGGCTCAAAGTCAACCTTTTTCTACTTAGCGCGTCCGCCACCACGTTACCCTTGCCAGGGGTATAAGATATATCGAAGTCATATGATGCCAAGAACTCCATCCACCACTGTTGTCTCAGATTCAAACCTTTCTGTGAGAAGAGGTACTTAACTGATTTGTGGTCGGTATACAGCTCGAACCTCTCCCCTAGAAGATAATGGTGCCAAGCTTTAAGTGCAAAAACAATCGCGGCCAACTCCAAGTCATGGGTGGGATAGTTTTTCTCATGAACTTTAAGTTGTTTGCCCCCGTAGCATATTACTCTTCCTTCTTGCATTAGGACAGCGCCTAATCTCGTGCCGCACGCGTCTGTGTACACCGTAAACATCTTACCTCCGTCAGGTAATGCCAAAACTGGAGCTATGGTGAGGGCTCTCTTGAGTTTCTGAAAAGCAACGTCACACTCTATGTCCCATACAAATGCTAGGTTCTTCTTCGTTAACTTAGTAAGAGGGGCTGAAATCTTAGCGAAGTCCTTAATGAACTTCCTGTAGTAGCCCGCCAAACCGAGAAAGCTCCTTACCTCCGTCGCATTCTTAGGAATTTTCAAGTCTTGTACCGCGACTACCTTTGCGGGGTCCACGACTATGCCTTGCTTAGAAACTACATGTCCAAGGAATCGAACTTCCTTCCTCCAAAAATGGCATTTGGAGAACTTAGCCTTTAACTAGTGTGCTCTAAGTGTTTCCATGACTTCCTTGAGATGTCTAGCATGCTCTTCTTCATCTTTTGAGAAGATCAAAATATCATCCACGAATACCACGAACTTGTTAAGGAACTCCTGAAACACCCTACTCATCAAATCTACAAAGTATGCGGGTGCATTCGTTAACCCAAACGGCATGACGAGCCATTCGAAGAACCCATCTGGAGTCCTAAACGCAGTTTTGTCAATGCTATCCTCAGCCACTCTAAGCTGATGGAAATCTGTGGCTAAATCGAGTTGAGAGAAAATAGATGCTCCCACAAGCTGGTCAAACAAATCATCGATTCTTGGTAGTGGGTGCCTATTCTTCTTTGTCAGCTTGTTTAACTCACGATAATCTACGCACAGACGAAGCGATCCATCCGCCTTAGTAGCGAATACCACCGGAGCACCCCATTCAGAAATTCTTCGCCTTATGAAATTTTTCTCAAGCAACTCATTAACTTGTTTACTGAGCTCTCTTCTTTCTCGCGGGGCCATGTGCCTAACGGGCAATGAAACTGGCTTGGCATTATCAACAAGATAAATTCGGAAATCTATCTCGCGTTTAGGAGGTAACCCCCACACTTCATCAAAGACATCTGGATATTCTCGGACCACTCTTACAGATTGCAAATTATCGTCGGACGAGTCAAGGGATTCAAGATAACACAACATGACCGGACCCTTAGGGTTACAAGAAATTTCAAGGGTATTATCAAGGCGAGTCATGAGCCTCACTACCCTTTGTTCACAATCAAGAATGGCTCCATAATCGGACAGCCAATCCATACCTAAGATCAAACCGTATCCCATAAATCCGAGAACATAAGCCTTACACGTGAATTCTACGCTTAAGATAGAGATCCTCAAATCCATACACACCATAGATAAATGGGCGGAGCCCCCAATTGGATTTGAAACTATAACGGGATCCTCAACCAGACTAGTACATAGGTGCAGATTTTCAACAATATCAGAAGAAATAAAAGTATGCGATGAGCCAGAGTCAAATAAGGTTCGAACAGGAAAGTCATAAATGTAAACAAGACTTTCTACGGAAATATTACAACCTCGGTCAAGAGCTGGAGTGGTGTTGAGAGCATGCAACTGCCCTCCGGAAGGTCCTGCTCGCTGGGCTGCCCTCGCCCCTGTCCTTGCTTTTAAGGGCAATCCTTGCTGATGTGTCCATTATCTCCACAATGAAAGCATTCCCCCAACTTCCTTTTCTTCTTTCTACAGTCTTTAGCTAGATGTCCTGTAATACCACAAAAGTTGCACTTCCTCGTCTCACGTGGTTTGTTGTTGCTCTTGTTATTCTTGTTATTCTTGTTGCCCCCCTCTTGAAGTCAGCTTTCTTATTCTGAGTCTCATTAGGCTTAACCTCCTTCTTGCTATTCTTGTCTTCCTCATGAAGTAAAGCCATATCCACCAAGCTTTCAAAGGTCGCCCCCATGGGTAATAGAGTTATGGCTAAACTGTGTAGTGGCTCGTTCAATCCTCGAGCAAAGCGTACAGCCTTCTTCTAGGCTGTGTTGACCAAATCCAAACTGAACCGAGCAAGCTGATTAAACTTATTCACGTATTACATAACAGACATGTCCCCTTGCTTGAGTGCTAGGAACCTCTCCATCTGAAGGTTCTCTTCTGCTGACGATAAGAATTTAAGCCCAAACCTCTCTCTAAAGTCTACCCAAGTCTCAACTGGCCTGGTAGCGTTGGTGACTTCCCACCAAAATGCAGCTTCCTCTTTCAACAACCATGCTGCTAACTGAACTTTTCTATGGTCCTCCATATCAAAGATAATGAACAAATCTTCCGTTTCCTTTAGCCAGTTTCATACCTCAACAAAGGTTTCAGTTCCAACGAAGTTCTTGCCGCCCATTGCTTTAAAGTCTTTGCATATTTTGGCAAAGGCGGGTACCAGGAGGAGGAGGAACCGCGGCCACTAGGGAAGGAGGTGGAGGGATGTCTGTCGTGTCCGCGTCGTTGGCCCTGGCTTCTAAGTACCTTCGGAACCATCCAGGCACGGGTATTCCCTCAGGAAGGTTAAGATCAGCCATGCTGAAAAACGAAAAGAAAAAGATTCAAACGAGGAAATAAAGGAAAGTGCTAATGGCTTCTTGGGGAATAGCCTTTTTAAACATAAACTTTTCTTGAAAAATGCTTCTTTATAAATGGTTTTGAAAAAAGTTTCAGAAGGAATTTAAAACTTTTTGCCCAGCCTGGTAACCTTCTGCTCTGATACCAAATGTAACGCCCCACCTCTGCTAGGGTCACTCACAAAGGAAATGCACTAGTTTTGGTGGAGTATTATCTAGGTAAACATACACAGGGATATCACAAGGCAGAACATAAATAAAGCAGCGATAGAAATTAAAAACCAAATTTATTACATTTAGGAAAAGAGTCAAAACCCCATATATCCAAGGTACAAATTATTCCATTACATCAAGTTCCAAATAAAGAAGCATAAACTTAAGATAACAAAAGTAAATTATTCCCCATAAATAGCAGAAGCAGCCATAGCATAGCCCAAGACCAAACCGTACATGAGCTGTCAGAAAGCAAGCTAAATCCAAGCTAAGAGCTAGTGTTTCCTCCCTGAGAACCTGGGGGGGAACGAAAGAAAAAGAGGCGAAAGAAAAAGGGTCAGTCATAAAGACTGGTAAGCCCTAGTGACTTTCAGTATGAAAACTAGTAAAGGTAACATGATATGTGAAAACTGGAATTAAACATAAGGATGATAACAGAACTGGTAGGATAATTAAGATAACAGGATAAGTCAAGTCTAGCATCGCATATTCGAGATTCGCTGCACCAACTGTACTAGTGTTCTAACCCATGTCAAGTATTAATCATGAAATGATCCCTTGGCCTAATATCATGAAGTGACCCATTACGGGGTCCTACGGTACGATCTACTAATCGATCGGCTCTCTACAAGTTCTAGCTCGTCTTGTTTCTGTGTCATACGGCCCTATCCTGAAATGTAGTTACCTGTGCTAGGTCCACCATAGGGTGTATCAAGCTCTATGGTGCCAACCATTGACACGAATCAAGCACGCATAGTGTAAACCTACGGGTGCCCAATGCCTGCTTTTTCAACTCCGGACAACGTGCACGACCATAGTCCGCCTGAACCTACAATGGCGCACCTACTCAGCCGTCGTTCTGGTCGCTTACAATCAGCCCAGTAATCGTGCCCCACCATGCCTAGTCACAGGGTATCGTGATACATCTAAGTGGGTTACTGCTGAAAAGGACCGCGTAACTAGGGTTTCTAATGGGTTAAGTGTTGTCATTCAAATTCATGACTTAACCCTATCCAAATCATGTATCAAGTTGGTTAAGTGTGTTCAAGCGGTTCATGACTTAACCTTATCATGTGGCATTAATTCATTAATGCACCCCAACCTCACATTAGACTAACTGTTGTGGTCACTGGATTTGCCGGGCGGTTCCGGGCAGATTTACACCACAACATAGTCTAACCTCGGGTTTTTTGTGCGATATGACCAACTACCCACATTGGATCCTATTGTTTGCAGTCACTGGATTTGCCGGGCGGTTCCGGGTAGATTTACACTGCAAACTCAACCCAATCTCGAGTTGGCCATTTTCAAGTTTATCTAATTGTCATGCCCACATTAAAGTTTTCATGTCAAAATTCATGTCGAGTTTTCATGTCATGTTTCATGTCAAATCGTGTCAAGTTCACGTCCATATCCAGGTTCAAGTTATAATAACGTTCATGTTCAAAGCAAATTTATGATTTACCTAATCTACCCAAATCGTATTCCCATCGCACATAAGCTCGAATCGAAACAAATAAATCTAATTAGGGAATAACATAAAAAGGGACGGGTATAAGGTGGAAAAAGTGATTACTAGCATAGCATGGTATGATTTGAGATAAAAGATTATAATATTACTGGCATATGGAATATTGGCCTCAAACATAAAGATTCCAAATCTAGCAAAATAAGGTACTAGTCAAGATAACAGTTGTCATAAGGTGATAGTATAGTCATGGTAATGATTGACATAAGGTGATAGTATAGTCATGGTAACGATTGACATAAGGTGATAGTATAGTCATGGTAACGATTGACATAAGGTGATAGTCATAAACTTGTGACTAATGGCAGATTCAACATGATAATATGAGGGGGTTTTCTTTTTGATTTACAACATGAATAGGGCCCAAATCAATGTCATAGTAATATATCCAAAAGTCAAGATCCAAGATGAACAAGAATGGATGTAAAACAGTCATCATACATAGGTCCAATTTCAATTTACATCATATTCATATTACATTTACAGTTTAAATCTAAAAATAACTAGGGTTTACAGATCGTGGTTCGAGAATTAGAAAAAGAGAGTCGATGTTGAATCTTTATATGCTTAGTCAAGTCCTAACAGAAATCCCCAAATCAGCAACGTAGTTTCGACGTAGAAGAAGTAGTCCCTTTCTCTAACTTTTCAACCAGAATTAGAGCAGCATAAGGTCAGAAAGAATTTTGTGTAGAGAGACTAGTGTTAGGTGCTGTATATATAGGGTCAGGTCAACGAATGTGGACAGAAACGAGGCCAGGAACATCAGAGTGAATCCAGCTTCAAAAGTGGGCTCGGCCACCAGGTCGACCCCCAGGTCGACCTGGTCCTGGGCAGGTCGACTACATAGTCGACCCCCAGGTCGACCTGGTCCTGGGTGGGAAATTTCCCACCCTGTCCATTCTGAGGTTTGAAATTCGAAATTTGAATTCGAATTCTGAGCTGTTTTGAACTTGAAAACTTCGAAAGGTCATAACTTGGTCATACGGACTCCTATATTCGAAAACTCGGACTCGTTTCCAAGCAGAATTTCGAGACGAACGCAATGGCGTAACCCGTTTCCCTTGATTCTTATTTTAAAAATTAATTCTGCCTTGATTTATGGTTATTACACGTTATAAAAATACGGGTTGTTACATTCTCCCCTCCTTAAAGGATTTCGTCTCCGAAATCTCTAAGTTAGAAAGAATATATCCTACCATCCAATCATCCATCTACTCAAAGCATCATCCACAGGCAACCATTGTCCTTAAAAGATTTCTAGTGTTGTATGAACATATGCAGAAAGTGTGTGTATATGTACTTATCTAATGCAAAAGATCAGGCGGTTACTGATTCAGTAAACCTCCTTAATGCAAAATATGTTAGTGTAATGAATCCAACATGTATGCAAATTCCTAACATAGTTTATAATCTCTACATGAGTGCACAAACATTCATTCATATGCAACATCCATGTGATAGCATAACAAGTTCCATCCATGTACAAGTATAAACACTCATGCATATGCAACATGAAAATGTGACTGAGCCGATCTAGTGCCTAATGTGTGTCATGCATCCACTAGCAACCACTTGCAACCATTTGCAAACATCAACCATAACATGTTTCAATCACATGTTTACATCCATATGGTTCTACCTAAGGTTCTCAAGATAAGATCGAGAAGATAACAAGACAAACGTAGATAGTAGAAGCATGATACGAAAAGGTTTTCAAGTTTATAGGAAAAAGGAGATCGAGAATGTACCCTCAAAAAGAAATGGGTAAAACGAGCGTATCTTCTCTTCGGTTTCCCAGCACAGGGTATCTACACGCAAGAGAAGGCCGATTGACACAGACACAAGGAAAAATTTATACAAGTAGGAAGCCGATCGATAGTGTAGTAAGGGTACATCTAACATCTTCATGGAAATTAGGCTAATTGAGGTAAGATCCTCATACTAGATGTACACCTGAAGGCTACCACAATTGCAGGGTTGGGATCACCTTATTATTTAACACAGGATACTAGTTGGGACACAAGTATGTCGACATACCCATCTTTGTATGTCGACATATAATGACTATTTCAGATTTTTCAAATTCAAATTGAGTTGTTATTTCCCTCCACCCTTTCACCAAAAGACACATCCTTTCATACACTATTTAAAGGCCTCCAGTAATGATTTTTTATATAATAATTTCACATTTTCTTCTACTCCTTCTTCACAATTTATTCTCTACAAAAATCCATTGAATACTACAATATTATTCTTGCAAATTCACTCTCTTTCACTCCTATTCTTCATTGATTTGCAAGCCACACCATATCAGAGAGTTGTACTTTGTTAGATCCAAAAGTGGTTCTAACACCCAAATTGACTTGAAACAAGATAAAATGAGATAAAAATAAAAATGAACACGCAGGATTTATAGTGGTTCGGCGAAAAAATGCCTACGTCCACTTATTTTTCACTATATTCAATAATTCAGTTGCAAATACAAAGTAATATTCACTCACAACTCACTTTTGTTCACTCAATTGACTAAAACAAGAAATGAAAGATGGTTTGGATTCTCCGGGAGTAATGGAGTTCGGATGATGGAGGTGATTGAATTGTCTAAGTGCTCAAAAAAGATCCTTCTCTTTGTCGCCAGATGGGGTATTTATAGGTGTGAATTTGCTTGAGACTTGATCCGGGTCGGGCCACGTGTCATCCATCGCATTCTCTTCGGGTTCGGATGAACTATCAGGCTGACAACACATCAAAAGGAAGGACGTTAGGGGTAGGAATTAGTCATAGCCGGTCCGGTTCTCCAGGCGATTTTACAGGAGATTAACATGGATCTTGGGTGCGGGTCGGAGACGTGCAGGTAAGGGGTTCGGATCGGGATACCCGATCCGAACCGGACTGGTTTGGGCGCCTCTCCTTCTCTAACCTATTCCGCTCCGCTCCAGTGTTGTGGCAAGCAGATGGCTTTTCGATCCATTCGAGATTTAGTTGCCTTCCGATCCGATTGGATATGCCTTACCAATCTATCCAGTAAGAGATCACCGACCCGAACAGAGAACTCTATCCGATCCGAACAGGATTCTATCCGATCCGAACAGCTGCAGCTATAAGTCTGAATCGTAGTGTTTTCCTTCAATCCGAACCGAAGCCTTATAATTAAAAATACCCTTCAATGTTTGGTTTCTCGACTTTGTGTTGCCTAGTTCACAAAGTAGGCTAACATTTTTGCCCCCTCAAAGGATGCTTCTGTTGTATACGAAGCGTGCTTTGATGTCGTTCGAAACGCTAGTCCTTGAATCGGAACGGTCACGAGGAATGCACAGATTTCTATTCGGTTCGGTGTCTGACTCGAGCACATTTTCTTTATTTCTGAACAAGTTTGGGAATTTTTCTCGACACATAGTGCTTCTCTCGGGTATGCCCTTCTTTTATCTCTCGTCTGAACTCAATTCGAGTCGGGTGCTAAATTAATATGTGAGGTCTATTCGGTTCGGATTCCGATCCGATGCGTTTTCGTGGATTTGGTTCTTGGACGTTGGGCCTTCAGGAAGAGTTGTGCTACTGGGCCTTCACTCCGGTCCGAGCGGGTGAGAAAGAGTAGGAATACGAGGAGTCAACATCACCCCTTATATAAATCCGCCACTGTCTTCCTTCTTTCCTTCTTCTTTTCTGCTGCCGCTCCCAACCCTAGTATTGAAAACATCAGAAACTCCAATATTCTGAAACTATCCCTTGTAGATTTCCCAAATCAAACATATAAGTAGCTTTTTTTAATCTCAAATAACTTCGTTGTAACTGCTTTTGATTTCAATTCGTGGTCGATTGGGATGGTTTAGCCACGGGGCTTCGCTTGAACTCCACGTCGTCACTGGTGGATCCGCCATCACTTCGAGGCGTTGCGAGGCTAGAGAGGGCAAATACTTGTCCTTAACGGTAGCTTTGGTGATAGTACGGGTTGGTTTGTGAGTAGGGGGGAAAGAGGAAGAAGATGATGAGCGTGATGACAAATTGGAGTTGGTTCGGGTAGAAGACGAAGGAGCAGAAAGGAAGGAGAAGGAAAGGGGATCGGTTCGGGTTGCATGCTTTAGAAAGACGGGAAGGAAAGAAAATGTCGGTTCGGGTCGGTGAAGAGAATAGGATAAGGGGTTAAATTAAATGGACTGGTTAAGTGATGCCGGTTCGGTTCGGATCAGGTCACCCGATCCGATCAGATCAGTCCTGCTTCCGAACCCATTGTTTCCCTTGTCTTGAACTGACCTTGCTTTAATGAATCATCCGAACCGTCCCTATATCTGTATTTGTATTGAGCCAATCATCATATGCATATCCGGTCCGAACCGAACGTATCAAACTTGGCACACAAAGACTACCCAACTAATTCAACTAACATTTACTCTAGACAATAACTTCGTGGACAGTTAGGATAGTGCCCTGTGAACATAAACGAGAATTAAGAACAACTCTGACTATCACTTTCTCTTCAAAGCTTCGTCTTACATTGCTGTACTTTTATTTTGCATTTCCCACATTTGCTGCACACACTTTAGTTCACACACATACACAAAGGGGGGCACGGGATAATTTACTCTAATCCGTGCTATTGCTTCTTCAATAGTTTCATGACAATGAGGCCCAGACGCTCTTCCCGTCTAGCTGAGAGGAAAGAAGCTCCAGAAACTTCTAGCAAAATCACTCTTGAGGATATATCTTCTTCGTCCGATCCGGAATGGGACAGTGAAGGTCCGGATTACGGAGTTGGTCATCGGGAAAGCGACGAAGCGTCTTCAGAGAATGAAGTTTCCCTGGGCTTTGAGGAGGAAGGAGGGATTGGTGATAATCGAGCACCCGATGAATTTGACTCTGCCATTATATTGGAGTCACCTCCAGATTCCGTAGAATCGACAATCGCCAACGACCGACTTGTTCGAATTTGTTTAAAGTATGGAATAATGAAAAGGGACACCCTAGTGCCCTCACGCTCTGACCGTCCCCACAACCCTCCAGAAGGATATATGACGGTCACTCGATTGATGTGCATGGTCGGCGCCATTCCTCCGTTCTCGCCTTTCATCGTTGATTTCTTAAGACAAATGCGGATTGCCCCCATGCAGTTGCATCCCAATTCATATGCCTATTTGCACACCTTGTACATAGCATACCGCGAAATCCTAGGCCTAGAGCTCACATTCGATGACGTTCATTTCTTTTATAATTTTAAGCATCGGACTCGAGAAACTCCATCCTTCTGCTACTTTGAATCAGTCCCAAAGAGAAAGATAATCTCTGCACCATTTAGCAGTAAAGCTGGAGATTCCAGATTAGAATGGTTCTATATAAAGCAACAGTCTGGATGCGCCAGGAGATGGACAAAATCAAGTAAAGCGTTGATTTTCTAAACCCGGACTCTATACACTTGAATCATCACCCTGACCTGTTTTCCTTTTTATTTGCAGTTGACAATCCCAAACAAATATCAGATCAGGTGTTCTTTGATCGGATGCACCGACTTCTTAATGGTGATCAAAAATTCTTGACGATCGACGAGGTCCTTAAAGATGAATACCTTCACTTTCATGGGCTGCTATATGTTTTTCGTAGCATTGGACATGGGACAGTTCCATACGCGTACATTCCTCCAGTGGAGGTGGTCCCAGGGATAGGAGAAGGTTCAGGAATTCCTACAGCTTCTCTTCACACTTCTCCATCTTCTACGCAAGATGATGAATTGGCTAATCTGGCCAAAAAGCATCGTGAAGGGTATATTGCCCCCGAGGAAACTACTTCTCTAAACAAGTCAAAATCTTCCCAAGAGTCGCCACTCCACGCTTCCGAAGGGGATGTTCCCAGCACTGATGAGCACATATTTCAGGGTTTGGGGGATCTCCCCTTACCTGAGACTATATATACTTCAGAGGATTTCAGGAAGGACCCTTTAGTCTTCACTTCTTCTGAAGAAACTACTCCCGCTAAGGCCAAAGAGCCTGCCCGCACCAGCCTAGCTTCAGACTCAGGTTGGTTAGGGGGACACACACCACCTAGGATGCACTTTACACCACAGCATTAGCATTCATTGCACTTCTTTCTCCATGAATCCATTGATTCTAAACTTCGTTTATTTTATCGTGCAGGTACAATGTCTCGATCCTATTATGATATAAGAAAGCTTCATCGCAGCATGTCCAATCCTCCTCAGGATGTTGAGTATGATCGCCGGGATGACCGTGGTAGGGAGGAAAGAAGACCTTATGATCCCTATCGATCTCGGTCCTCACGCTCCCGCTCACCAGTTCGACCGGAACAAGAAAAATACAAGAGTTATCAAGGTCGTAGGGAGGAGGATAGACCACCATCTAAGGATTCCACTTCCTCCCATGAAAAGCGGAATAGAGAGAAAACTCCTCCAAAGGAAACCGGGTCTCGAAGTAAGCAAAAGGTCCCTGCTTCTAAACGACCTAGGACAGACAAGGGTTCTACAGAATCTACTTCAGGAAGGGACACCGAATTAACAATCCTCGCTCCTTCTCCACCAGATGCGGGAACTGCAGTAAAGCTGGCATATTTAAAGGAGCAATTTCCCGAGCACTACTTCGACACTCTGACCTTTCTACCTACCCTTAAACCTATTTCTTCTAACTGGGCAGATGAGGCCAAGGCAAAAATTGATTTAGTAGAAAAACAATATTCCGAGATGTTCAAGTATTCACGCAATCTTTCTAGAATCGTCCGCACTCTAATGACAAATGCTAACTCAATGCAAAAGACCGCGGAGGAGGATGCTAAGGCCTTAAAAACCTTAGGAAAAGACTTAGAAGACACTCAAGCTCAACTAGCTGTCGCTCAAAAGAATGCTTCTAATTTCAAACAACAGTTTGAGGACATGCAAAAGCGCTATCACGATTTGCTTGAATCCCACACTCAGGAGCGCTCTGAACTAAAAAAGCAAGCTGACGAGGCCAAATCAGAAGCCGCTAAAACACACCTTGCTTATGCTGAGCTTGAACGGAAAAACGCCGAGTTAGCAAAAAGGAGTGCTGAATTAGAAAAGAAGAATGCTGACTTAGCTTCGAAGCTGTTGGAGGCAGAAAACAGGGCTGCTCTGGCCGAGGGCAATGTGGAATGTGCCATTAAATCTGCGGAGGAAGCCCGCAAGCAATTATCTGAGGCGGAGGTTGAGATTCAAAGTTTCGGCGAATTAATGATTGAATTCTTCGCACATATTATTCGTCGTCGAAACATTTCTTGGATCGAGGACTATCCATCCACTCTGGTTCAAGTATGGAATCAAATCGTTGAGTGGGAAAAATAAGAACTTAAGGTCGATTCCCTTGATGAAGATAAGCTGATGGAGAAATATTTGAGAGACGATGAACTGGAGCGCCTAGCTGAAGGGCGCCGCCTAATTGCTGAGGCCATGGAAGAAGAGAGGCGAAAGTCTAAACAGAAGACCATTCCCGAAGCTGGCTCCTCGTCTTCTGCTCCTACAACTCCCGAAGTAGAAGGGTATGATCCCGAAAACCCGGGAATTTCCCGGACAACTTTGCTATCTCCCATTCCTGAAATAACTCCAGAGGTAGTAGTCACCCCCGCTGAAAAGTCTTCAGAAGGTATTCCTATCTTTTCTCCTCAATTTGCCAAGGCTACTACTACCTTTGGCTACGTGATTGAACATTCGATGAGAAACCCTTTACTTTCGCCTGAGATGATAACCGATGTTTCTCATTCTATAGGTGTTGAATCATCCGCAAAGACAGATGTAGCTCAAGGAGCTACCGCTGGGACAAAGCCCGCAGATGGGGCCAAAAAAGGGGAAGACAAGGTTGCTTCTATAGACTTGGGAGAAGGAAATGAACCTACTAAGGTCACCACTCCCCATGATGAAGAAATGATCGCAGCTTTAAAAGACGACGGAGGAGACGAGGGGCATGATGAGGAACCGGAGGTTGCAATAACTGGGGAGTCGAAAGGCGCCGATGACGTTACCTTGGCGGCCATGAAGGCCGATCAAGACAAGCGCTTGCAATTAAAAGCCGAAGAACTAGACCCTGAGGTCCTCAAACCCCTCGCAGTCGTGGATGCAGGTTCAAGGTTAGTTGTTAAGCTCTCAACTAGATCTATTACCGGAGAACTTGCTAAAAAATCTTCTCTTGATTCCAGTGCCCCGCCCCCCGGGAAGAAATCTGCTGGCTCCAGTACCACATCTTCAGGGAAAAGGAAATCAAAACGAATCTTGACTGAAGCCGAGAAGGAAGCAAAGGATGCGGAAAAAGCTGCCAAGAAATCGAAGGCTCATCCCAAACCCAAATAGTGGGTTCCCCTGGGTCTTTTTAGCATCTTTGTGAACCAATAAGTGCTGCTACAAAAACAGCTTCCGCACTTTCTTTCTTTTTAGCTATTTCCCTGTACAAATTCATTCATTTGTAAATAAAAACAATTCACTTTTTGCAACGTTTATTTGTTAGCAGTTCTGCACTTATGTAAAAATGCATGTCTATAGTTATGAAACAAAGTTGTGGAGGGGGAAATATGTGTATGCATATGTGTCCCCAATCAATTTCCATAAGTTATTCAATGCTTAACCATGCAATCTGAATGCTCCCAATTCTCTAACGGGATGGTATTTCCTGTGTCGTCAATACCTGTTGTTTTTCCTGGCATTTCTTTTATACTCTCTCTCTTTCTCTTGAGAGTTAGAGTTCGAGCTTAGTCATCTATTCATTCCCCGGTCTCTCAACGGGATAAGATTTCTTTCTCGGCGCTCGGTCGGAGACGCCTTTATACTCTCTTTCTCTCTGGAAAGTTAGAGTTCGGAGTAGAATCTCTTTTTCAGCGCTCAGTCGGAGACGCTTTTATACTCTCTCCCTTTCTCTGGAGAGTTAGAGTTAAGAATAGAATTTCTTTTTCAGCGCTCAGTCTGAGACGCTTTTATACTCTCTCTCTCTTTCTCTGGAGAGTTAGAGTTAGAATAGAATTTCTTTTTCAGCGCTCAGTCTGAGACGCTTTTATACTCTCTCTCTTTCTCTGGAGAGTTAGAGTTAGAATGTCGTTTTCTCATTCTTTTACATTTTATTGCACAAATAATCATTGTGCTTCTTTTTATGTCCAAACTGTTTTCAACCTTTTTTAGGCTCTGAGTTATCCTGTACTTTATAATCACAACAGAACAACTAATGAATGTAAATGCATAAAAGTAAATAACACACAATATTTTTATAGTGGTTCGGCTAAGTCATAGCCTACATCCACTTTATAGTCCTTTATTCATATCGTCATACCTTCCCAAGGCAAGTCGTGCCTTATTACAGAGTTTACAGGAAGAATAACAAAAAGTATAGCACTTCTAATCCAAATATCGCATTAAGTGTTGGGCATTCCATGCTCGAGGGATTTCTTCGCCATCTACGGTCGTTAACTTGAAGGTTCCTTTTTCAAGTTTCCGTTGAATGACAAAGGGTCCTTCCCATTTTGGGCCGAAGTGAGGAAGGGATGGAAAAACTCTCTTTAGCACCAAATCTCCCGGTTCAAAAGTTCTGAGGCGAACTTTTTTGTCATAATAGCGTGCCATTTGACGCCGATGTCTTGCTGCACGCAAGTCTGCTTCGTCCCTTTTCTCTTCGACTTCATCAAGGGACTCAAGTAAGAGTGCCCGATTCGTCATCGGATCATAATACGTCACCCTGTGGGAAGGAACTTCCAGTTCAACTGGAATTACTGCTTCTGAGCCAAAGGAGAGAGAGAAAGGGGTATGGCCGGTAGCCGTTTTAAATGTTGTTCGATATGCCCACAAAGCTAGGGGCAATTCGTCAACCCATCTTGCCTTTGCACGCTCCAACCGTTTCTTGAGGATGGATTTTATAACTTTGTTTACTGCCTCTACTTGCCCATTCGATTGTGGATAGGCAACTGCAGTATATCGTTTGTCTATCTTATATTTCTGGCAAAAATTTCTGAATTCAGTGCTATCAAATTGGGTCCCGTTGTTAGTAACAATTGTTCTTGGGATCCCGAATCGGCATATAATATTTCTGACCACAAAACTTATCACCTTTCTTGTGGTGATCTTAGTCAAGGGCTCAGCTTCCACCCACTTTGTGAAATAATCCACGGCTACTATTGCATACTTAGCTCCTCCTTTAGCAATCGGTAAAACTCCAATGATGTCAATTCCCCATGTGGCAAATGGCCAAGGACTCACCATCGACTTAAGCTGGGTTGACGGTGCCCTGGGGATTTTGGCGAATCTCTGGCACTTATCGCAGCGTCGTGAATAATCAGCTGCATCTTTGTTGATCGTAGGCCAGAAGTATCCGTACCTCAATATTTTCTTTGCTAAAGTTTGACCTCCTGTATGATTTCCACACTCACCTTCGTGCACTTCTCTTAGTACACGCTTGATGTCGTCGTGTGCGATACATCGTAACAGGGGCATAGAAAATCCTTGTCTATAGAGAGTATCGTCTTGTATAACATATCTGGTAGCTTTGCGAACTACCGCTCTTTTCTCACTCTTCTTCGATGGGAGTGTCCCATTCTTAAGAAAATTCTTAATTGGAGTCATCCATGATTCCTTCTCTGGTTCCGCTTCAAGAGCGAATTCAATTTCCATTGACTCAAAGCTTGGCGACTCCAATGTTTCAATTGGAATTACCTCAGTCCCTTCTGGATTGTCAGAACTAGCCAGTTTTGCCAGTCTATCCGCTTTCTGGTTTTCAACTCTGGGAATATGTGTTATGTTGTACCGCTCTAAGCTATTCAATAGCTCTTTCACTTTCTTGAGGTAGGCGATAAGTCGAGGTCCTCGAGCCGTGAATTCCTCTCGCACTTGACAAACAACAATCTTAGAGTCACAAAATATGTCCATCATTTTTACTCCGAGGTCTTTAGCAAGTTTCAGCCCGGCAATCAGGGCTTCATACTCAGAGTCATTGTTAGTTGCCGAAAATTCTAAACGCAGGGCGTAATATAACGACCGTCCCTCGGGAGTGACTAAGACAATTCCAGCTCCGGACCTTCGGTCATTTTTAGCTCCATCTGTATATAATTTCCACGGATTCATCTCTAGCTTATCCTCGGATTTGACCACTCGGTCATTGATTATTTCCTCCTCTGGAATGGTGAACTCCGCAATAAAGTCTGCTAGAGCTTGCCCCCTGATTGACTTTCGTGGTTGAAAATTCAAATCAAACTGGCTCAGTTCTATGTTCCATTTGATCAACCTTCCCGATGCTTCGGGTCTCTGCAACACCTGTCTTAACGGCTGGTCAGTGTATATGGTTATTGGATGGGCTTGGAAGTAGTGACGAAGTTTTCGGGATGCGATCAGGAGGCTGTAAGCAAGCTTCTCAATCTTTGGGTAGTTGCGCTCTGCCGCTGCTAATTTCTTACTCACATAGTACACTGGCCTTTGTACTTTGTCTTCTTCTCGAACCAGGGCTGTGCTGACAGCGTGAGCCGAGACTGCTAGATAAACAAATAATTCTTCGTGATCTACGGGCTTTGATAAAATTGGCGGTTTCTCTAACAGCTCTAACAGATTTTGAAAGGCCTCAACACAATCGGGAGTCCACTGGAAGTTCTTCTTTCCCCTTTTTATCAAATCAAAAAACGGAACACACTTATCTGTGGCTTTGGAGATGAATCTACTCAACGCCGCAACCTTCCCTGCCAGACTTTGGACGTCTTTAATTCTCCTCGGCTCTTCGATGTTTCTAATCGCTGCTATCTGGCTAGGGTTGATTTCAATTCCTCGAGAACTCACAATGAAGCCAAGGAACTTTCCCGACGCCACTCCAAATGAACATTTTAAAGGATTCAATTTCATACGGTATTTTCGCAAGATACCAAACATTTCTGCTACGTCTTGCGTATGACTGGAAGACTGCTTTGATTTGACAAGCATATCATCCACATAAACTTCCATAGTTTTTCCTATTTGATCATAAAACATTCTATTTACCAAGCGCTGATAGGTAGCTCCAGCGTTTTTTAACCCAAATGGCATTACAACATAACAATATAGCCCCAAATTCGTAATGAAACTCGTATGCTCTTGGTCTGGTACATGCATAGGAATTTGGTTGTATCCAGAGTATGCGTCCATGAAAGAAAGAAGTTCATGACCTGTTGTCGAATCTACAAGCTGGTCAATTCTGGGAAGTGGGAAACTATCTTTCGGGCAAGCTTTATTTAAATCTGAAAAGTCAATACAAGTCCGCCACTTTCCGTTTGGCTTCTTTACTAAGACGGGATTCGATATCCAGTCGGGATATGTCGAATCTCGAATAAATCCATTCTGCTTCAACTTCTCTACTTCCTCTTTGAGAGCAGCCGACCTCTCTGGGCCCAGCATGCGTCTCTTTTGCTTCACAGGCGGATGCTTCGGATTTACATTCAATTTGTGACTGATAATGGAAGGTGATATCCCACACATGTCAGCATGGGTCCAGGCGAACACATCTAAGTTTGCCTTCAAGAAGTTCGTCAGTTCTTCAGCACGACGTGGATCCAATTGAGAACCAATCTTCAAAACTTTCGTCGGATCAGCTTTATCAATGGGAATTTCCACTGTCGCTTCGTTAGGAGTTGCATTCCTAGCCTCTGGTTCCTCGTCTTTTCTAGGATCCAGGTCTTCAGGTGTTCCTTTGGGCAACTCCTTTGGGGTCAATTTCTCTAATTGCTATGCCGAGTCCCCCTTTGAGGGAGACGAGGCATCCTTACTCTCAGCATTAACTCCTTTCATCAACATCTTCAGTTCGGCCACATAGCAGGCCCGCCCAGAAACCTGATCCCCTCTTATTACTCCAGTCCCGGCTTCGGTTGGGAACTTTAGTAACAAGCACCAAGGGGCGATACAAACTCTAAATTCAGCGAGGGCAGGTCTCCCTAAAAATGCGTTATATGGCGAATCTACGTCCAATACTACGAACTGAAGCATTCGCACTCTTCTACGTTCTCCTTGCCCTAGGGTCACGGGCAACTCTATATATCCCATGGGAGCTGTCGTCGCTCCGTTGAAGCCTCTAATCCATCCTTCACAAGGTTTCAGATCTTCGGGCTCAAGCTTCATCTGATCAAATGACTTCTTGAACAAAATATTAACGGAACTTCCGTTGTCCACTAATACCTTATGGACCAAGGCCGGCCCAATGGTGGTAGTAATAACCAACGGATCATTGGTGGGAGATTGTATCCCCGTGTTGTCTCGGCTGCGAAATACCACGTCGTCGAACATGGTTTTTTGTTGTTTTATTGGAGTGACATCTTCCAAATCATCACCTTCATTCACGTCCAGATGCTTGGCAGCATTCACATACTGATCCATTGATCTGAAACTTCGGATTGCCGGGTGAGGTCCGCCTACTATGGAGTTGATGACAATCCCTTTACCTTTCTGCTGCGCTGTAGGCTTAGGAGCAGGTAGGATCTGTTTTGGAGCCTGCTCTCCTTGCCCCCTGTCCCTCGGGGCAACCTTGTACTCATCCAACTTTCCTTCACGCAACAGCTTTTCAATCACATCCCTCAAATGTCGACATTCATTGGTCGAATGCCCATGAGTTCCGTGAAACAAGCAAAATTTCCCTGTCGCCATTTCTTTCTCGGTCGAATCACGAGGTGGCGGTCTTTTGTACTGCAACACATTGTACGTATCCAGGTAAATATTTTCCAGGGTGTCATTCAATGGTGTATAGTTCTCGTAATTCTGGAATCGGGGCCTTTTGTTAGGGTCACTTCCCCTATTTCTGTTTCTTCTGTTACCGTTCGAATTACGGTTGTTGTTGTTTCCCCCATTTCCAGTATTGATGTTTCCACCCTTGTTTCCTACATTTACTTCAACCTTGCCAGAACTTTCCCCAGACTGCTTCACGGCAATATTACTCTGCACATTCTCCTTTGAAGCTGTCTCAGACTTTCTCTTTCGGTTTGCCCTGGCCTCCTCTCGTCTTAGATAAATATCGGCTTTTTCGTAGAACATCGCCCTTGTGGGGGGTGTTTTCCCAGAAAGGTAGTCTCCAAACTCGGATTCAGGATCGACTCCTTCCTTCAATGCCATCAGAATAGTGGGCTCGTGCGGGTCACTGACCTCAGTTACAGCTTGGTTAAAACGATCAAGGTATGCCCTTAAAGATTCTCCTGGTGCCTGTTTAATTCTCGACAATTCAATAACACTTTTGGACTTTCGGGCATGTAGTCGGAACTGGTTCATGAAACGCTCGCTTAGTTCCTTGTAATTAGAAATCGAACGAGGAGGAAGTCGGGTAAACCGGAACAATGCCACATCTTCTAGGTAGATTGGGAACGCTTTGCACTTCACTTCATCAGGGGCAGCAGCGGCATTCATGAGCCATGAGTACCGCATTAAATGCTGTCCCGGATCAGTCCTTCCGTTGTATTTGTCCATCTGTGGCAAGTTAAAGCGTCGGGGAAATTGGAAGTCAAGGATATCGTCGGTGAACGGAGTATGGCTTCGTTCAATGCCATAGTCTTCATTTGTATAATTCCGGCTCTCGGACATAATTCGGCGAACCATTGCCTGTACATCAGCACTAGTTAGGGGCTGCTCAGGTTCCCTGGCCCTAGTATCCGAGTTCCTTCTGGGCTCTTGCTCAGGAGATGCCCTTCTTCTTCGAGCTGCCTCTGCTCGATTCCGTTCCCTGTGTTCCCGGTCGATCTCGGGAAGAGGGGACTGGAGTCTTTGCCCCCGAGTGGGGTCATCGTTTCCTAATGCTCGTGCAATATCCTCACGAGATCCCAAAGATCCAAATGTCAGCTGCTCCACGTTCTGAGGTCGTTCGAGTGGCCTTCGTTCACGGGGCCTCTCTTCCTCGGACGATGAAGATTGATCAACTGATGTGTGACGAACCGGTGATGGAGTTCTCTGTCGACGGAGCTCATTGATCTCCCGACTCATGACCCTCATATTTTCCTGCATCATGAGGTTAGTGCGCTCATGGACTCTCATAGCTTCCCTTGTGCTCTCAAGCATGTCAAGCAAGCGCGAAAAATCTCCTTGAGTGATGGGCGCAGATGGATTGACCTGATCTCCAACCCTGGCAGCTGGAATTGGAGCATCCGTAGGGACTCGAGTAGAGGTTCCAGCTTCACCAAGCATCGGGTCGGGTCGGAGGTAAGAGGTCGGGTCGGATCGGAGCTGGGGTGCCTGGTCGGATCGGAGCGCAGCGGGCAGTTCAGGTCGGTTCAAATTGGGAGAATGCACTGCTTCAGAGTCTCCTACCCGGATCGGATCGGAGCTCTCCCCCTGCTGGCGGCTCGGATTTCCTGCATTGATTCTTCCTGCTGCTGAACTCTGCCCCCGAGACCTTGTTACAACAGCATTTTGCTGATCTTCGCCAGCTCCATTTCCTCGAAAAGACTGAACTTCTTTGCCTTTTCCTTTGGCCATGAGTTTTTGACAATCACTTCAACGAATGTAAAAGAAAGCGGAGAAACTTAAGGATTCACTTCTTTGAACTCAACAGTCCAAAAAGTAGAAAGAGATCCCGGAAAATAAAGAATTTAGATAAGGTTTCTCAGTGAAAGCACCAAAATGTTAGATCCAAAAGTGGTTCTAACACCCAAATTGACTTGAAACAAGATAAAATGAGATAAAAATAAAAATGAACACGCAGGATTTATAGTGGTTCGACGAAAAAATGCCTACGTCCACTTATTTTTCACTATATTCAATAATTCAGTTGCAAATACAAAGTAATATTCACTCACAACTCACTTTTGTTCACTCAATTGACTAAAACAAGAAATGAAAGATGGTTTGGATTCTCCGGGAGTAATGGAGTTCGGATGATGGAGGTGATTGAATTGTCTAAGTGCTCAAAAAAGATCCTTCTCTTTGTCGCCAGATGGGGTATTTATAGGTGTGAATTTGCTTGAGACTTGATCCGGGTCGGGCCACGTGTCATCCATCGCATTCTCTTCGGGTTCGGATGAACTATCAGGCTGACAACACATCAAAAGGAAGGACGTTAGGGGTAGGAATTAGTCATAGCCGATCCGGTTCTCCAGGCGATTTTACAGGAGATTAACATGGATCTTGGGTGCGGGTCGGAGACGTGCAGGTAAGGGGTTCGGATCGGGATACCCGATCCGAACCGGACTGGTTTGGGCGCCTCTCCTTCTCTATCCTATTCCGCTCCGCTCCAGTGTTGTGGCAAGCAGATGGCTTTTCGATCCATTCGAGATTTAGTTGCCTTCCGATCCGATTGGATATGCCTTACCAATCTATCCAGTAAGAGATCACCGACCCGAACAGAGAACTCTATCCGATCCGAACAGGATTCTATCCGATCCGAACAGCTGCAGCTATCAGTCTGAATCGTAGTGTTTTCCTTCAATCCGAACCGAAGCCTTATAATTAAAAATACCCTTCAATGTTTGGTTTCTCGACTTTGTGTTGCCTAGTTCACAAAGTAGGCTAACATACTTGAATTTATATCATTCTCTATCTGATTTAATCCTATTTCCTCAAAGAATTCAAAGATATATTGCCATTGGAGGTCTATAGGATAATTGTACCAAATCTGCAAGAATCTGTATTGAAGATATGACTAATTGCCTTTGTTTGTTGTTGTTGATAAAGAGAAGGTATATCTTGTAGCCAGTGAAATCAAGAATGTAAAGGTGTTCTTGCCACCCTGGAAAGCAAGCAATTATAGTGAATTCTACACAATGAAGTGCAGGACTGGATGTAGGATTGGTTAATCTGAACCAGTATAAAAATCCTGGTTTTATTTACTTTACTACATTTTATTTTAGTACTTATTTCTTTTGATTTTAATTTGAATAGATATAATTTTTCTCTCTAGTGTCTGAGTAGCCTTAAAATCCATTAATACTGGATTATAGACACCCAGTTCACTATCAATATGGATGAACAGCCTAAGGTAATATGAGAAAAACATAAAGCCTTGAGTCAGATAACAGTCTTAATGAGCGAGAAAACAGCTAACAACATCATCAATAAAGTATATGAGAAATAGACAGTTCAATCATTTGATACGCCAATACATCAATAGAGAAGAATACCCAAACCCGATTCTCCTTCTCAACCTATAATGACAGCCATCCCAAAGAACTAGATAAGAAACAAGCAGTACATCCATTGCAACCAATTATCAAGCGTGGACCATCCTAATCGAGCTCAATATCTCCCAAGCACAAACCTCGAAGGCCTAAACCAACATTAGATAATCACCCAAGAAATATCACTTTTGACGTCGAACAATCAACATAAGACGATACAAGAAAACAAAAGCAGCCATGACTCTGGCTATCACCGTCTACCTAGCCTTGAATACATCGTTAATCATATGACTGGCCTATCTTGTCATCCGTCAATGGCTAATGGTAACCCTGGTTCTAGCAAATCCTCATACGCCATCGTGACTCGTATCTAGGCCCATCATGACTGCCCAGGGTACTCGATTAATCATCTGGTCTTTGGGTTCCCCCATTATACCCCTGCCTGAGTCTGGTAGAATCTCCGATTAATGACGATCACTTGGCACTTCGATAACTCTAGCCGCCATCATCGGTGACTATCTGTAACGACCCAAGGATTTTCGGCCCTGTAAATTGACATAAATACATTTACCGTATCTCATGCCGACCATCCAAACACCGGTATGTTTGTAAAAAGAAAGTAGAGGATGAGATAAGAGAGAAAGAATATAAGAACAGAAGAAGAAGAACCAACGCAACACAAAATCCCATATCGCAGCAGGAAAAAATATAATACAGAAAGAAATCTTTACTGAGAGCTTTAAATAAACTTACAATCATCAGAGTACATCACACATCTGGACAGTTATAATAACTTGTCCTCATATACAATCACACAGTGGAATAAATACTAGATACAATACGTCTGAACACCTCCAGCTCTTCTCTGGACTTTGCAGCATCCGATATTCAGGACCTGTACAACCCGATCTAACCTGAGCATTACAAATACCGGGTCAGCCTGGTGAACCAGAGTGAGAAAAACCAAACTAAGTTTAAGGCAAACATCCAAGTTAACTTTAAAGTTCAAAATCTTTTCGAAAGAAAAGGATAACAGTAACACCAAATCCACACATAAATACGGATGGTTTTAACCTTATCATAACCCAAAACATTTTTGAAATCAATATATTTTCTGATATTATAATAGTGTCTAAATACAAATAAATAGCAATCTAACGGAACGCATGCATCTTACGCTCCACATATATATTATACAATCAAAACCGCAGAATCTTTTGGAGATTGGATTCTGATTATGACAAGGTATGGAACCACCTACCGATAGTGTATCTCTAGAGAGGAATACACTGGGTTCAACAAGAGCATCTTGCAACCCAACACACACATGACCGACCACTCATTTCGCTTGAGTGTATCGAATGTATATCACCAACGGTTGGGCTTAAACCACCGTTTCCCGAAAGGGACAGCATCGAAATACATTAAAGAAGGAAAAGGATTTTCTCTAGATAGGTGATTATACACCCTAATGGGAGCGACCCACATAGCCATGCTGCCTACTTGTTTTTTGTCATTTCCAGGTTGATGACGCTTGAGGTTAGAATTTACCTTTGGAACATATGGCCATTATTTACTTTGAATGCCACATCGTCAGATAAGTTTGATATCACTAATTGACGTCCACAAGAATACCCTAGTTGGGAGCTACCCAACTACGACACGTTTGAAGAAATTAACATACGTGACCCTGTTGGAAATACTCTGTCAGACATTCGTTCATACAAGTGATCCAGGAACAGGATGAACAGAAGGAACTCTCCTACGACATCATAGGTATCACCCTATAGATCAGTAGCAAGTAGTCCTTGCAATCCGTAGATTTCAACCACGACAAAACCACGATTTATCTCTGGCCGCTAAACCAGAGATTATTATTAGTCCTTCCGTTTATAAAGATCTATGGTCTTCAATGCTCCATCTTGATTATCTCCTGATATCTTCACGTAATTGTTGGTCGGAATGGTTTTTGAGTATAAATTCGATCTTGGTCTTTCCATACCAACAAGCGTATAGGCCAGATTTGATAGTCAGTTATTTAACTATCAAATAAACTTAAATAAACAACCTTTCATCCATAAAAATAAAATGAATTCACTGATTCAGTACCAAACATCATTTAGCCTCTTTGATTAACCATCTGTTAGTTAAATTCTTATAAATCTTCCAATATTTGAATATAACTTTTACTTCTTATTATTGAGTAAGAATATCCTTAAACCATTCATTCAACTTATAACTTTTCCAATACAGTCTATAAAATCATTCACGAAAATCATAGGTTATATTTCCCTCAACTCCTATCGTTTATAAACTAATACCATCCTTGGATAATAATGAAGTCGTTCAAGTTGGGTATTATATTTGCCTCACAGACCTTGACCAACAACATTCATATCTTCAGAATAGATATGAGTTTATTAATACATATGTTTCTCTTTTTAAAACTCTGTTTAAAATCTCAAACATGTTTACTTAATTGGTTAAGTAAACTTTTATTTACGACTCTCTTTAATACTTTAAGTATCCTTTATAATATAATACACGAGTCTCGATTTCAATTATAACTCGAATCCTTTATAAATTTCTTCAATATCTCTTTATAAATATATTTTACCAATATTGCAATAATCAATAATTATATATTAAAATTGTAAATAAACATTCTTTACAAATCTTATATAAATATCTTCATAATTTTATATGAACATCTTCCAAATCTTAAATTGTTATCTTTTACGGATCTTATATTTTATTAATCAAAATAATTTAACTTAACTTCTGTATAAAACGTTACAAATTATACTTCCAAATCCTTTTTCATTCATTTATCAAACCCTTTTCAATTCATTACTAACAACTTATTCATTGCCTAAAAATCATACAACGATCCTTTATAAAGACTTTTAGCTTATTAATCAAATGGTTCAATTTATTGTTTGTAAGAAATGTTACAAAAATCTCTTTCCAAAACTTAAAATTCATTTACAATTCGTTAGCAACGACTTATAATTTGATTTCAATTATCGACTCTCACCTTCGATTTACGTTTCGAACTTCGAAATATTACATTCCGAACTTCGGATTAAACCTCAACCCAATTAACATTCTGAACTTCGGAATACAACATTCCGGACCTTGGGATAAAATTTATCATAGCCATTTCACATCATTCCCCAACTTCTCAATATATACTTATCCATTATGTTTTATTACACATTTATTTTATCACTTTTTCACGTATAAATCAACTCATTATACTATATTTGGAAATCTTAATTTAACAATCTATTCCAGCTATCGGATTTAATTTTAATTAAAAATCCTTATTTGTCATTTCAACCCAAATCCTATTCATAAGTCTTAATCCCATTTATAAATCCATATTCATATTTAAATTCTGATTTCCTTTAAAAACCTGAAATCTCATTCCCAAATCGATATTAATTTCCAATTTTGTTTATTTGTTAATCTTATTCACAAAATGTTATCCAATCACATTTCATATACAAAAACAACGTTCATTTAAAACGATCATTTATTACCAAAATATCAATTCTCAATCTTTTTAATATATTCTCGTAAATCCCCGATTTAATTATTCCATTTCAATATATTGAAATCAGTAAAACTTTATTTACGGTCGTTGAGGCCTTTACATACCATTTTATGCATTTTAATAACAAATAAGATGAGTTTATATCGCTAACTATTCAATTAATGATATCTTATATCTCGATTAGTTATAAAATCTAAATAATTATAAACTAGTAAATTAAACTTTGATATTTATCTTTACAATCAAACTGTATTCAAATCTGTATATATAAATATATTTATATCTTTGAAATAGTTTGAAATCGATTTTATA
Source organism: Allium sativum (assembly GCA_030737875.1). Taxonomy (NCBI): domain Eukaryota; kingdom Viridiplantae; phylum Streptophyta; class Magnoliopsida; order Asparagales; family Amaryllidaceae; genus Allium; species Allium sativum. The sequence continues at coordinate 25,549,192 of CM060927.1, read as the reverse complement.
TCGATTTCAAAAACCTTTTCTTTATTTGACGGTACTAAAAAGGAAAATGGCTACTATAGTACCGGACCGTGAAATATTAAACCATTTCACATTCAAATGAACATAACAAATCATATTGATAAACATTATCAATATCAGTGAGGAATCCTATTGGATTCCCCTAACCTGTCAATTCCTGCAAAACAATGGGTTACCTCAATTCGAATAATTCAGTTAAATGTGGCTAATTAATATTCATTTTTCATCTAAATAGATTAAATAACAATTTAATAATAACAGCCAAAAATGGACAATAACAGTCAATAATCAACAAATAACAGCAATTCAAGCATCCAATTATTTATTTACAACATTGATATTATTATAAACGTAACCACTGAGGTAAGTTACCTTAATTAGATCCAATTGTTAGAAATAACAATTTTTTTTAATTAAGTTAAATGAATGTTTAACATAACTGTCCGAGCAATATATGAATATATACTTCAATAATCATCCAATAAAATCATCCATAACACACAAACAAATAAACCCAACTTATATAAAATATAAGTGTGGAAAACTGAGTGAGTTTAACTCACCTTGATCTGATTTCTTGAAATTGTTAGATTATAGTAAAATTAAAATGTCGTTTAATTTTAACTGTAAATTCCCACTGTATCCAGCTATGTCCAGATTAGTTACACAATGTAGTGTTCACCGCTATGGTCCCCACGTAGTCTGTTTCGTCCAATCACAAATGTGAGTTATATAAAATATAAGCATACATTTTATATTAATTTAATTAATCCTTTAATCAATAAAATAAATTGATCCTAATTACGTTAGTTGCTTTTTATTTTATTGAGTGTTACATCCGATACTGTTCTTCCTTCAAATACCATGCTTCATTCCGCAACACAGTACCACACTACAAACTACACGAAATATAATACCATATGATATAATTAGTAAACAATTATCTATCCGTAAAAAATTATTAAGTAAATTATATAATTACTTCCAAATTGCTGGTTATAGGCCAACATTCTTGCTTCCTGTCTATCCGAAATGATCCCAGGTCGGTGCTTTTAAATGATAAGGGCTGACCCTTCTTTTTTTCCGAACTGCCATGTTACGTTAGCTCCACACTTATTGTTCCTTTTATGCCCTATGTTTTGCGCAATACTCTACAAAGAAAAATGTGGCCCAATCATTACAAATTAATTTACGTTTCAATAAACTTTGTTTAACTATTTTACCTAACATTTTCAAGCGAACCATTCACTGTTCAAAAGAAGACGGAACTGAAAATATTCTTCCTGCTTCTTTCAATTCCATTCATTTACCATGTTAAAAAGCTTTGGTCCAGGCATTTGAACAATGCCCCAACCCAGATCCAAACATTTGTTTCCAACACTCATCAAAACCACGCACCGCCCCTTTCATCAACCACCCCGCCACCATGCCGCCAACGGACGTCAATCAGGCAATGCCACTAGTGCGTCTCTCCTCACTCCTCCTCCATCCCAAACCATGCCTCATCAGACCACACCGATCGCCAGTGAACACCGGAAAACCCTGGCCGATTTCGAATCGTTTTCCGGCCTACATCGTGATTTAAATCAGATCGCTACTGGTCAAGTTGAAGTACTCATCAAGTACTTTATTTATGCTGCAGAAGGATTATGGAATGAACGAATGGATTCAGCGGAAAGGAGAGAAATAAAATGATGGTTTCTGGCATTCCAATGTTTAAAGTGGCGTCTTACTATTTTGTTGACCACGAAAATTTCTGATCCGTGAAAACTAGGGTTGGACCCCTTATATGGGATAGCCACACATTGAAATAATACTATATATAACTTAACTGTGAATTAATATTCAAAAATACCATATACAACTTTTGTTTTCTAATGAAAATGCTAATCCTAACATAGAAAAATATTCCGGACCCGATGGGATAGGTTCGCCGAATTCTGAGGTCGTTTGTGAATAGTCCTTTATAATTATCGATGAAAAATCAAGCGTTTAAATGTCCTATGATGAATCAATAAATCCAATCAACTTGAAACCTTGACATTATACTAGACCTCTTCGTTACGGATCCAATGAAATTTGTTTCGTTAAAATTGGAGTTCGTTTGGACAGTCGTTTATTCGTTTAAAGTTACCCCTATCTAATGGTATAAATGGTTAAATAAAAACAGAGGCATTTATTGTTGCCACGATCAAACGGTAACTCCGATTGACATGAAAATCGAAACCGTACAATAATTAACTGATACGATTCCAATGGCACACATTTCGTCGTACTCCGAGACTGTTCCCTGGTACGCTATTTTTATATGCCTCACAAAGCTATTTTGAACACCGAATTACTTGGTCTTCAAAAATAACAAACTATTTTGACTCTAATTATTGATACGAATTCAATGGAACTGGTCTCGTAGCTTAATTCGATCGTCTGCTCAAGTTATACTCAAATATCTCTTTATTAAATTAAATAAAATTAATTACGTGCTATAGAAAATGACTAGCCGTTTACTGTTGCTGTTGTCACATACGACATCGGTTTGCCATGCAATTTAATTCGTACAATAATTTAGCGTAATGGTTACAATGAAACTAATTTATTGAAAATGGAGACCATTTGCAAAATCGCTATTTTTATAGCTTATAATTTAATAACGATTTCCCATACGCTCTATTTTAAATTTTGATTTTGCCATAACTAACAGTCTGCAACACGAAATCTAGATTTTTCTCTTCTATACGAAAATTATAATCAACCAGATTCTAACGTTTCTTGTTTCATAGAAATCCAACTTAAATGGGTTCTGTATATTGAATTGAAGTTCAAAACTCCATATTACGAACTACCGCGCCATTTCAAGCTCGATTTATATTTATATAAATATATAACGTTCAAACTTTGTTTTAATGATGAATTCAATATTAAAATCCATTAATATTCCAAATTAAATATTTAAAACAAAATTAATATTCAAGTTAAAATGACCGAAAAATCCGGGTCGTTACATTCTTCCCCCTTAAAAGAATTTCGTCCCCGAAATTGCTAAGATAAGAAAAATGCTACAAACCCATTATCTTTAAAATCCAATTTATTTTAAATCGAAAACCAATTTATTATAGTAAATGAAATTTTCAAAAATATCTATAAAAAAATCTAACACTTTAAATTCTCAGAAAAATTCGGTAGAGCCTCCCCTGTAGGAGTAACATCTGCGATATCGTAGGAATAATAAATATATATAAATCGACCCACACGGTTGGAAAACTAAATTCGAAACCAAAAATTTTATATTTTCGCATAGGTGTACCTTTTACGAGCGCTATTGAGCATACTTGCTCAATTTACGTGTAATTTATTCAACCAAATCAACCTCAAAGTCTTCCGGCATCTGTACTTAACTCAATTTAACATGTAAGTAATAATTACATGAAATTCTAAATAACCTATCATTGATTATCAGGTATAACTATGCAGATTTCCAAATTCAAGTAGGTATCAAAACTTATATGTGAATACTGGGGACAATCATTGAATTTCAATTCATCTATCTTCTTATTAAACTATTCATGAATTCTATTCAAGCAATTTAACATCCAAATAACAAACAACACCAAATCAACTCAACCAACTTAATCAAATCTAAGATTAATATTCATTTTGGGTTAACAGATTTTAACATCAATTGGTTAATATCCGGTTGATTTCTATTTAAATATATTCGTTCAATTTCCAAATTCCAAATGTACTTTATTTAACTTCAATATTATTCTTAATTTTAATTCTAATAAATCAAATTAAGTTCTAATTCAAATTTTAATCCAATTTGAATTCTATTCAAATCAATCAAACAAATCAATATCTAAGTAATTTAATAAAATTATTTCTTTTTTATAAAAATATCATTTGGAAAGAATTATTTCATTTATCTTTTTTACAAAATAATATTGTATCCATTGCCAGTTCAATGTTTCCCAACACTTGAACCGATCAAACAACACAATACAAAACATTTGTATGTAACTTTTACAAATATGCGCTCTTATTATACACTCAACTCAATCTAGGGTATTACTAACCCAATCTCTATCAAGTTACACCATAGACCCAAGGTTATTCCTAAACCAATAGCTCTGATACCACTATAACGACCCAAGGATTTTCGGCCCCGGAAATCGACATAAATACATTTACCGTATCTTGTGCCGACCTTCCAAACGCCGAAAACACCAGAACGTTTATAGAAAAAAAGTAGAGGATGAGATAAGAGAGAAAGAATATAAGAACAGAAGAAGAAGAAGAAGAACCAATACAACGTAGAATCTCGCATCGCAGCGGGACAAAATATAATACAGAAAGAAATCTTTACTGAGAGCTTTAATAACCTGTCCTCATATACAATCACACAGCAGAATATATACTAGATACAACACGTCTAAACACCTCCAGCTCATCTCTGGATTTCGCAGCATCCGACAATCTGGACCTGTACAAACCGGTCTAACCCGAGCATTACAAATACCAGGTCAATCTGGAGAACCAAAGTGAGAAAAACCACACTAAGTTTAAGGAAAACATCCAAGTTGATTTTAAAGTTCAAAATCTTTTCGAAAAAAAAGATAATCGTAAGACCAAATCCATATATAAATACGAACAGTTTTTACTTTACGATAACCCTAAACATTTTTGAAATCAATATATTTAAAGATATTATAATAGTGTCTAAATATAAGTAAATAGCAATCTAGCGGAATGCTTGCATCTCACGCTCCACATGTATAGTATACAATCAAAACTGTAGACTCTTATTGGAGATTGGATTCCAACTATGGCAAGGTACGAAACCACCTGCCGATAGTATATCTCTAAAGAGGAATACACTGGGTTCAACAAGAACGTCTTGCAACCCAGCCCACACATGACCGAACACTCATTTCGCTTGAGTGTATCGAATGTGTATCACCAACGGTTGGGCTCAAACCACTATTTCCCGAAAGGGACAACATCGAAATAGACTAAAGAAGGAAAAGGATTTTCTCTAGATAGGTGTTTATACACCCTAATGGAGCGACCCACATAGCCATGTTTCCTGCACGATTTTTGTCATTTCCCAGTTGATAAGGCATGAGGTAAGAATTTACCTTTGGAACATATGGCTGTCATTTACTTTGAATGCCACATCTTCAGATCCGTTAAATATCGTTAATTGACGTCCACAAGAATACCCCAACTGGGAGCTACCCAACTATGACATGTTTGAAGAAATCAACGTACGTGACCCTATTGAAAATACTCTGTTAGACATTCGTCCATACAAATCATTCAGGAACAGGATGAGCCGAAGGCACTCTCCTACCACATTCTAGGTATCACCATATATATCAGTAGCGAGTAGTCCTTGCAATCAGTAGATTTCAACCATGACAGAACAACAGTTTATCTCTAGACGCTAAACCAGAGATTATTAGTAGCTCTTCCGTTTATGAAGATCTATGGTCTTCAATGCTCCGTCTCAATTATCTTCTGATATCTTCACGTATTTGTTGGTGGTATGGTTTTCGAATATAAATTAGATCCCGGTCTTTCCGTACCAACAGGCGTATAAGCCAGATTTGATAGTCGGTTATTTAACTATCAAATAAACTTAAATAAACAACCATTCATCCATAAAAATAAAACGAATTCACTGATTCACTACCCAGCATCATTTAGCCTCTTTGATTAACCATCTGTTTATTAAATTCTTATAAATCTTCCAATATTGGAATATAACTTTTACTTCTTATTATTGAGTAAGAATATCCTTAAACCATTCATTTAACATATAACTTTTCCAATACCATTTATAAAATCATTCATGAAAATCATAGCTTATATTTCCCTCAACTCCTCTCGTTTATAAACTAATACCATCCTTGGATAATCCTGAAGTCGTTCAAGTTGGGGTGTTCTAATTACCTCTCATACCTTGACCAACAACATTCATAACTTCAGAACAGATATGAGTTTATTAACACATATGTTTCTCTTTTTAAAACTCTGTTTATAATCTCAAACATGTTTACTTAATTGGTTAAGTAAACTTTTATTTACGACCCTTTTTAATACTATAAGAATCCTTTATAATATAATACACGAGTCTCGATTTCAATTATAACTTGAATTCTTTATAAATTTCTTCAATATCTCTTTATAAATATATTTTACCAATATTGCAATAATAACCAATATTGCAATAATAACCAATATTACAAATCTTATATAAATATTTTCATAATTTTATATGAACATCTTCCAAATATTAAATTGCTATCTTTTACGGATCTTATATTTTATTAATCAAAATAATTTAACTTAACTTCTGTATCAAACGTTATAGATTATATTTCCAAATCCTTTTTCATCCATTTATCAAACCCTTTTCAAATTATAGATTATATTTCCAAATCCTTGGTACGAAAAGACCGGGATCTAATTTATATTCGAAAACCATACCACCAACAAATACGTGAAGATATCAGAAGATAATTGAGACGGAGCATTGAAGACCATAGATCTTCATAAACGGAAGAGCTACTAATAATCTCTGGTTTAGCGTCTAGAGATAAACTGTTGTTCTGTCATGGTTGAAATCTACTGATTGCAAGGACTACTCGCTACTGATATATATGGTGATACCTAGAATGTGGTAGGAGAGTGCCTTCGGCTCATCATGTTCCTGAATGATTTGTATGGACGAATGTCTAACAGAGTATTTTCAACAGGGTCACGTACGTTGATTTCTTCAAACATGTCATAGTTGGGTAGCTCCCAGTTGGGGTATTCTTGTGGACGTCAATTAACGATATTTAACGGATCTGAAGATGTGGCATTCAAAGTAAATGACAGCCATATGTTCCAAAGGTAAATTCTTACCTCATGCCTTATCAACTGGGAAATGACAAAAATCGTGCAGGAAACATGGCTATGTGGGTCGCTCCATTGGGGTGTATAAACACCTATCTAGAGAAAATCCTTTTCCTTCTTTAGTCTATTTCGATGTTGTCCCTTTCGGGAAATAGTGGTTTGAGCCCAACCGTTGGTGATACACATTCGATACACTCAAGCGAAATGAGTGTTCGGTCATGTGTGGGCTGGGTTGCAAGACGTTCTTGTTGAACCCAGTGTATTCCTCTTTAGAGATATACTATCGGCAGGTGGTTTCGTACCTTGCCATAGTTGGAATCCAATCTCCAATAAGAGTCTACAGTTTTGATTGTATACTATACATGTGGATCGTGAGATGCAAGCATTCCGCTAGATTGCTATTTACTTATATTTAGACACTATTATAATATCTTTAAATATATTGATTTCAAAAATGTTTAGGGTTATCGTAAAGTAAAAACTGTTCGTATTTATATATGGATTTGGTCTTACGATTATCTTTTTTTTCGAAAAGATTTTGAACTTTAAAATCAACTTGGATGTTTTCCTTAAACTTAGTGTGGTTTTTCTCACTTTGGTTGCTCGGGTCGGTTCAGGTTAGGGGAGTGCACTGCTTCAGATTCTCCTACCTGGATCGGATCGGAGCTCTCCCCCTGAGTGCGGTTCGGATTTCCTGTATCAGTCCGTTCTGCTGCTGAGCTCTGCCCACGAGACCTTGTCACAACTGCATTTTGCTGATCTTCACCAACTCTGTTCCCCCGACTAGATTGAACTTCCTTGCCTTTTCCTTTGGCCATAGTTCTTCAACAATCAATTCAACAAATATTCAAGAGCGCCGAAACTTGAGGATTAACTTCTTTGAACTCAACGGTCCAAAAAGTAGAACGATAATCCCGAAAAATAGAGAATTCAGATGATTCTCAGTGAAAGCACCAAAATGTTAGACCAAAAAGTGGTTCTAACACCCAAACTGACTAAAAGCAGAATGAAATAAGATCAAAAGTAAAATGGAGACACAGAATTTATAGTGGTTCGGCGTTAAAGAGCCTATGTCCACTTGTCAATCACTATTCTCGACGTTAGAGTTGCAATTACAATGAGATATTCACTCAATTTCACTCACAACTCACATACATTCACTCGATTGTTTCAAAACTAATGTTGAAAGACAATTTGGATTATCCGGGAGTGATGGAATTCGGTTTATGAAAGTGGTTCAGCTCTCAAAGTGCCAAAAAGAAGATCCTTTTCATTGTCTCCAGACAGGGTATTTATAGGTGAAAATTTACTCAGAACCCGATCCGGATCGGAGCCACGTGTCTTCCATCCCATCAGCCTCGGGTTCGGATGGATATCAGTGTTGACAACGCATCAGAGCAGTGGACGTTGTGGGCAAGAACTGGTCATACCCGCTCCGCATATTCAGGCGGTCGTGGGGGAATGTGATGTGGAATATGGGTTCGGATCGGAGGAGCGTGCAGGAGGGGTTCGGATCGGGACATCCGATCCGACCCGAATTATGCTGAAACTAAACTCTTATCCATTTCTTTCTGCTTCGTCCCTACCTGGTAGTAGCTCGCCGATTTGACTGATGATAACTCTCTGATCCGACTAGTGATAGCTCTCCGACCCGGATAGTAAGTAGACCTCCGATCCGAATAGCAGTAGGTAGCCCTCCGATCCGAATAGCAATGTCTCTTTGATCCACATAGTAGCAGCTCTCCGATCCGAACAGCAAAAATCTCTCCGATCCGTTCCGCTACATCTTTCCGATCCGATCCGCTATGATGCTTTCCAAGTTTTTCAACGTTTCACATCTCGACTTTGTGTTGCCCAGTTCACAAAGTGGGCTAACACACAGAATAAATTCCATTGTAGACACACCATCCATTTACAAGTCCGTTCTGGGTCTGAACGAAACCGGAGGCACTATATACCTCGCAAACCCATCGATCTCCACGTATGTCTAGACGATCACCACTCATTATCCATATTTCGGGATGCCTCCCAATCAGGACATCAGTTACCATCCAAACGAGGTGAAGATTTCCGGTCTTCAACCACCGTCTTCATCTTCGATTTCTTATCGTCGATTCAGTTATTCAGAATGAGATAAACCCGGTCTTTCTGAGCAACTCGCATATATAATAAACATGTGCTACACAAACACTACATCTGCATCATTTCAATTCATTAGTCACTAACCGTCAATCGGTTAGAGAACGATTTCCCAAATATTAACCCCGAAGGCCGAAACCAACATCAGATCAAAATCCAGGAAACCATTCGACTTAGCTAACCTTTAGTTAATTTCTAAATTTCACATCCATATCGTTTATAATATTTTATAACGATTTATAGCTATTTTTATTTATTTTAAAATAGCCAATTTATTCAAACGACGCTTCGGGCCTTAACGCGGCCGTGGCGCTGTATTTCTTCAGATTTGATTTACACATATCTGAAAATCTAACCGTTGGATCTTCACAAAATTTATATCATTAGAAAGATCTTTTCAAAACGAATCCAACGGTTCCAGTTTCGGGAAAATCCGACGGTCGGATCTCCCGGTATAATCGTTTGAAGTTTCGATTTCAAAATACGAACTGCAACGTCGTTATTCGATTTAATTAAATTATATTTATATTTATATATATATATATATATATATATATATAATCGCTTATGGCGCTGTTTTTCTTCAGATTTGAATTAAACATTCCAGACAATCCAACCGTTGGATTTTCACAAAGTGGGTATCGTTGGGAAGATATTTCAAAAGCGAACCCAACGGTTTCGGTTTCGGGAAAATCCGATGGTCGGATCTCCCGCACTAATCGTTTGAAATCACGGTTTCAAAACACGAACTGCAGCTTCGCTATTCGATATATTTCAATTCTATTTATATATATATATATATCGATTCTTCGATTTCAAAGCTATATTCTTTTCATACATTAGATAAAAATGATATTTTTATCCAACATACATTCACTTCGACACTTCACTATTTTTTTTAACAATTCATGTAGATAGTAAAAATGTGATTTTTATTGTAAAACGATTTATTTCAAAACCCGACTATTTTATATAGTTAATATAGGTGATAAAAATAGTATTTTTATTATAAAACAATTTATTTCAAAACAAGATTATTTTATATAGTTCATATAGGTGATAAAAATAGGATTTTTATTATAAAACAATTTATTTCAAAACAAGATTATTTTATAGTTCATATTGATGATAAAAATAGGATTTTTATTATAAAACAATTTCTTTCAAAATATGAATACCATTCAACACATGAATTTCAATTCAACGAATGAATTTCGATTCAACACATGAAGGTTTTCTATAGTTTATATATATAGATAAAAAGGTAATTTTTATATTTAAAACACGAATACCATTCAACACATGAATTTCTATTCAACGAATGAATTTCGATTCAATACATGAAGGTTTTCTATAGTTTATATATATAGATAAAAAGGTGATTTTTATATTTAAAACACGAATACCATTCAACACATGAATTTCTATTCAACGAATGAATTTCGATTCAACACATGAAGGTTTTCTATAGTTTATATATATAGATAAAAAGGTGATTTTAATTGTTAAAACAATTTATTTCAAAACATGAATGTCGTTAAATAGATGAATTTCCATTCAGCACACGAATATAGTTTCAACACATGAAAATAATTCTAACACATGAATATTATTCAAAATTTCGGCAGCATAATGGCAGTGTATTTAAAACCGGGGCCGTCCCTAGTACGGCTCCTCGCTCTACCTTAAAGCCTCGTAGCTTTTGACAATGGGATATCATGCATCTAGTTCGCACGCAGGCGGCATGTATTTTTTCCATTTCCACAAACTAATCCTATGTGTTTTCAACCAAATATTTCTCAACCACAAACGGGTATTTTTCAACCACAATCAATCAATTTCAACCACAAACAATTCTAATTAACCATTCGTAATCAACCAATTTTCACACCAATCACAACCAATAAATATCGTCCATGGTTTGTGGACGAGGGGTGTGTATATATATATATATATATATATATATATATATATATATATATATATATTATAAGCATTTCACTTCTATTTCAACACATATATAATTTTTACAACGCATATATAACTTATATATCGAACGTACAACTTATACAACGCTTATACATGAGGTGTACAACGCTTATATAACTCATACATCGACTATATAATTTACACGTCGTCGTTTTCCATATCATTTATAAATTAGAAATCTCACATTGGGTTCCACTCCACCAAAAATAGCAAAAGGCTCAGAAAAATATGCGGTCTCCTCTAGAATGTAGAAGACGTCCACATGAATCCACTGTCTCTTGTTTCACTGAATTTCATCAAGAAACGAAAATGATATGATTTTTCAAAGATGGTCGAATTTCGCGACACTTTAAAGTGTCAGAACAGTTCAAAGTTAATAAACCGCATACCTTCAGATGAGGTTCGAAACTAGGTCACCGATTTGCACCAAATCTGTGTTGTTTCAAGATGATCGGATTGCACAACGTGGTAGAGCCCGGAGAGGCGCAAGTTCGCCGTCGACGGCGTTCAGATCGGAGCAGCCATCGTGGCTCGGCGGCGCTCCAAATATCGAAACTTCAGGGGCCTCGTTCTCGAGGTAGGAGCGACGAGGGGTGGTGAACCTTATATGGATGTGAAGAAGGTGGTGAGGGCTTCAGAAAACTCCAAAGGGCGGGTGTGTAATTCACCGTGTTTTGATCAGAAAATGGCCGGGAAGAAATGAACAACTTCCGTCGTTCGATCGTAGGTCACAGGAGAGAGAAGCGGCCTCTTTTTTATTTTTATTAAATTCTGGTTGGCCGGGAGCTTTTAAAGGGGGGTTTTCTAGCACTAACCTCCAATCCAAACCCAACGACTGTCGTCCCTAGCGTTTTACCCCATTCCTAACACAATGGGATATGTTTCGAAGGCCTATTCGAATGTTTCAGTCAGTTTTCCTTCAAATTAAAATATAAAACATTCAATATTTAATTTGAACGTGCATTTCAATTTGCCAGGGCCACAAACTGATTCTGGAAATTCCCGAAAAATAAATCTAGCTATGATTTTACGATACGGTCCCAACAAAACTAGTTTCGTCGAATTCTGAGACCGTTTGAAAAACAGTCCATTTCTGGTCGATCCAATTTAACTATAATTGACCAAAACACGTTTTCCTCTGCCAGGCTCACATATTAACTTCAAAAATTATGAAATTTGAAACCTAGCAATAGTTTAACATCTCGGATCCAACAAAAGTGGTTTCGTCGAATTCCGAGGTCGTTTGCAAAATGGCCATGTTCGCGGGCTATATAAACTCCATAGCGACCTTTCAGAAAATTCATTTGGCCATAACTTTTACTTCCCGCTATGAAACTTCGATTTTTCAGATTCTCAAATATGTTTTGTTTTGCACCCGGTACAGTCAGTCAAAGTTTGAATTCAATTTTTAAAACTGTCGCGCCATTTCAGGCCTTGTTTATAATTAGAATTAATTATATTCGTTTTCAAATGTCGACTCAAACTTACTTTTCATCGTTATTATTTAAAATATTTATTTTAAATATTTAAAATCCACTAAAATAGCCAATTTAAAATTTTTAAATTGGTTCAGATTTTCCGGGTCGTTACAATCTCCCCCACTTAAAACTTTTCATCCCCGAAAAGGAACATAGTCGAAAGTGGTTTGATTAATCAACTCTACGTTCAATCTGGCTTCCTTTCTCCAACTTTTTAGTTTCTAAGAATTTTCAAATTCTTCAAAAATTTGGCTAACACCCGGAATTTTCGAAAATTTTCGCCATAACCTCCTTTGTACGGGGAGGGGTTTGGAAATTTATTGGGCCGTATTAGGTACCCAATAAATCCTATAAAGCATACACATATTTATAGTGATATATTCTGGTGTTTACAGGGGAGCGTGTATAGATTATAACTCCAGAGAATAAATTCTCATCACCTTGTCAAAGCCTGAGGGAGTGTGTATTTTAATTGCTCCAGAGAATAAATTCTCGTCACCTCGTCCCGTGTGGGAAATAAATAGTCCATGTGTCGTATCTAATGACTAGAGAGACGTGATTATTGTCAACTCCAGACCCGTGTGGGGTTTTTACTAATCTGGCAATTTATCGTTACAATTTTATATGGTCTATATCAGTCATCAGTTCAACCTGTAATATATAGTCATCACCATACAAGCCTCTCGCTCGTATGGTAAATCTTCCATCTCGTCACACAAGCTCCAAATGCTTATGTGGTATATGATGAAGTATGCCTATCTTCCAGAAGTATGCCATGTAATTTAGTTCAAATTTAATTGTTACTTTCCTATGGCGATGTTTATTATTACACACAGAACAACCAGCACTCCGCATCCAATGGCATTCACAGGAGTTGATATAATAATATTTCGCATCCAACTTATTAAGGTTTACCTATTTGTCGGGCATCTTTACTCAACAACTATCCATTTACCTGTTCAAACATATATATGCACATGTATATATTTCTATCTATTTTTAAATCAGTTCCATGTGTGATTTAATCGAATAAATTCTATCATTCATTCTATTATTGAATAAATTAACTATCATTTTAATAATTTAATTAATCAAATCTACTATCACACAACACAAACAACAATCAAATTGTTTTTAACTTTCCAAAAATATATTAATCAATTTCTATACTCTTTTAAAATCATTCAGACTATAGAATTAAAAGTGCACATCCATGGAAAGAAAATAACAACAGAGTAGAGAACTAATTGGTAATGAAAAGTATGGTAAATGTACCTTGCACTGGAGTCAATCAGAGATGTCTACTCGACACTTAGGATAGGCTTTCTGAATGCTCTCCTCAGTTTCCCAAGTACAATCTCGCGGATCTCCACTCCATTGCACTTTGACTAAGTGAACTTTCTTGTTCCTCAGCTCTTTGGTTTCTTTGCCAATGATCTTTAGCGGCTCTCTTCTAACAGCTAATTCTGGAGTAATTTCAATATCCTGTTGTGCAGCTTCTTCCACGATCAAGTCTGGATCATGAACGTGCTTTCGAAGTTGAGATATGTGAAATACATCATGCACTCCAGGCAACCAATCAGGTAATTGAATTCTATAAGCGAGAGTTCCAATCCGTTCTAGTATAGGGAATGGACCAATAAATCTGGGCGCTAATTTTCCATTTTAGCCAAATCGAATCACTCCCATCATCGGAGAAACCTTTATATACACATAATCACCGACAGAAAAAGCCAAATCCCTTCTTCACGAATCAGCATAGCTCTTCTGTCGGCTTTGAGCGGCGAGTAATCGTTTCTTAACAAAATCGGCTTTGTCGGCAGCTTCTCGGATCATATCTGGCCCCAACACAAGTCTATTACCGGGTTCGACCCAAAAAGCAGGGGATCGGCACGGTCTACCATACAATGCTTCGAATGGCGACATTATCAGGTTCGCTTGGTAGCTGTTGTTATATGAGAATTCAGCCAAATGCAGATGGTCTTCCCATGATCCACCAAAATCTAGAACACAAGCCCGCAATAGATCTTCTAAAATACGATTCATCCTTTCAGTCTGACCATCTGTCTGAGGATGATAGGCGGTGCTCAAGTTCAGCTTTGTTCCCAGCTCTACTTGAAATGCCTCCCAGAACTTGCTAGTGAATATTGGATCTCTATCACTAACTATACTGATCGGCACTCCGTGTAGTCTAACAATTTCCTTGAAATAAATCTGCGCCAGACTCTGAGCAGTTCTGTTTGATCTGACAGGTATGAAATAGGCGGTCCTCGTGAAGCGATCTACGATCACCTAAATACTGTCATTCCCTTTTCTGGTTCAAGGCAAACCATCTATGAAGTCCATGGAAATATGTTCCCACTTCCAACCTAGAACGTCCAGCGGTTGCAACAGTCCAGCAAGTTTCTGTTGGTCGCTCTTGACTAGTTGGCAAGTACGGCATCGGCTAACATATATTGAAACGTCTCTTTTCATAGCCTTCCACCAGAATGTTCGCTTGAGATCGTTATACATTTTGGCCACACCGGGATGGATACTCAGCTTGGATTTGTGACATTCGTCTAACACTTCCCTTTTTAACTCTGGGATGTCGGGAACACAAATCCTTCCATTCAATCTCAGGGTCCCATCATTATCTATTTGAAAACACGAGGGTTCGCCCTTCTGAATCCTTTTGATCATATCCTTAATAAAGTTATCCTCCTTCTGAAGAATAGATATTTTGTCAATCAAGGAAGTCGTAATTATAAAGCTGGCTATCATTACATTCTTTCGGCTTAACGCATCGGCCACGACATTGGCTTTCCCTGGAGTGTATAGAATCTCAAAATCGTATGCTGCAAGGAATTCTAGCCAATGTTGCTGCCTCAGATTCAAGTCTTTCTGGGTGAACAGATACTTTAGCGACTGGTGATCTGTAAATAGTTCAAATCTCTCACCCAAAAGATAGTTTCTCCAGATTTTCAAAGCAAATACTATAGCCAACAACTCAAGATCATGAGTGACGTAGTTTTTCTCGTGCGGCTTCAGCTGACGGCTAGCATAAGCGATCACTTGACCTCTTTGCATTAGTACTGCACCCAGGCCTTCTCTAGAGGCATCTGTCCAGACTTTTAAATCCTGATTGCCGTCTATAATGGTTAACACTGGAGCAGTCGTTAATATTAACTTTAGCTCTTCAAAAGCCTCCTCACATTCTGGCGTCCATTTGAATTTTGAGTGCTTCTTTGTAAGCTTCGTTAAGTGACCAGATATCTTCAAAAAGTTTTTAACGAACTTCCGGTAATAACTAGCCAATCCGAGAAAACTGCGGACTTCTATAGGAATACTAGGCTGTTTCCAGTTTTGAATAGCTGTGATTTTACTTGGATCCACAGCAATTCCTTCTTTCGATACGACGTGGCCAAGAAATTTCACTTCATCTTGCCAGAATATACATTTGGACAGTTTAGCTTTCAATACATTCTTTCTCAGAATTTCTAGAACCTGTTCCAAATGTTTTTCATGTTCGGCCTTTGATTTAGAGAAGATTAGAATATCGTCAATAAAAACTAGAACAAACTTATTCAAAACCCCTCTGAACACTCTATTCATCAGATCGATGAAGTAAGCTGGAGCGTTACATAAGCCGAACGGCATTACTAACCACTCGTAGAATAAGTCTGGACCTCTGAATGATGTCATTGGAACACACTCTTCGGCAATTCGAAGCTGATGGAAGCCTGTAGCTAGGTCCATCCTTGAAAATACTTGTGCTCCATTCAGACGATCCAATAAATCATCGATCGCGGCAATGGATATTTGTTCTTTATTGGCTGCTTGTTCAAATCGCGATAATCCACACATAGTCACAGAGTACCGTCTGATTTTGGGACAAACACCACTGTTTCTCCCCAATCAGAGAAACTAGGCCTGATTAGACCCTTCCATACAAGCTGCCTTGTTTGATTGTCTAATTCCTCTTTCTCTTTCGAGGACATTCTTCGAATAGCGTGAACTACCGGCCTCGCATTTTGAATCAAAGCGATCTTGAAATCTATTTCTCTCTGCGGAGGTAAGCGAACAACTTCTTCAAACACATCCGCATAATTCTTGACGACAGGAATATCCTTTACGAGGTCGGGAATATTCTCTATGACTTCAGGGATATTTTCTATTTGAGCAGGAGAAACATCCAAAGCTGCCCAGAAGTCTTTTCTATTTGAATTCTGGCCTTCACAGGGAATGGTTATATAATCACCTGATTTTATCTTTGCCTTAACGACTCTGTTGGCGCATCTAACCTCAGCTTCATACTTGGTCAACCAGTCTAACCCCAAGATAAGATCAAACTCTGTAAAATTCATGACGGCCGCGATGGTAGGGAACCGATAATGAGAAAAAGAAACCGGCACTCCACATACCCAACTGAGATCGAGGGAACCCCCGACCGGATTTTGACAGTCATTGGTTCTTTGAGTTTCTTCAAATTTAAATCCAGTTTCTTCACCGCATTCCTTGCAACAAAGCTTCGCGACGCGCCGGTGTCAAACAATACTTTAACTGGAATATCTTTGACGGTTAGCATGCCTTCTAAAACATCCGGCCTTTCCCGAACATCTGAGGGCCCAGAAGTTTCTGCTATTTCATTTATACGTACTGCTTCAGGTTCCTTTGAGAGTTGGCACTCCCGTGCAATATGACCTGCTTGGTGACACTTATGGCATTTCCTTTCCCCATGGGAGTTCTTTTGCTTCTTAGTGGGTTTAGACTCATTCTTTCTTCTTTCGTTCCAAGATTTGCAATTTATCGCCAAATGTCCTTGCCTATTGCAGCTTGAGCATGTGGCAGTCGTTACTGGTCCCTTCCCAGATCTGGCCCTTTTTCGACTCACTTTGGGCTTCTTACTCACCTCAGATATTGTACTGGCCTCAGGATTATCAGTTTCAGGCTCACCTTTATTACTAGAACTGACCTCTTCTTCGTAATGCAACATACCTCTCTTGTCGAGATCCTCATATTGGTAAGCCATGTATATCATTTCAGAAAAAGGGAGCTTCACATTCCTCATTACACTATTCTGATATTTTCTTTGCAGGCCATGAATAAACCTCAGATTTTTCCTCTTTGGATCTTGAATCAGATGAGGAGCAAAGTGAGAAAGTTCATTGAATTTCTTATGATATTCTGGGATGGTCATATCACCTTGTATCAAATAAGAAAATTCATCACATAACCGCTCAGTTGCTTCGGGAGGAGTAAATCTTTCTAGGAAAATCACTTTAAATCTATCCCAGGTGATATCACCTTCTGGATTATCTTTAATAACCGATTCCCTCCAAAACAAAGCTTCTTATTTGAGTGCCCAAGACGCTAGTAATCTTTTCTGATCATCTCTCAGCTTTAAACCTTCAAAGATTTTCTCTGCAGAACGAATCCAAGCTTGTGTTTCCATAATGGACTCTTTGCCTAAGAATGGCGATCCACCCAGATTTCGAAATCTCTTGAATAGAACTTCTATATCTGATTCTGGCTGTGGGAGCACAATTGGCTCACTAGTTGGTCGAGCCATACGATTATTTCTTCTGTTCCTGTCACTCATTTTCTAGTACATCTACAATTAGCAGACAAAGTGTCAGCTGAACAGAAAAGGTATTTCAAAACATAGAGACAAATACTTCAAATGTAAATGTGTCTACTTGGGTGTATTTCATTCTACTTTACTCATACTAGGATATTACTGATCCTATCTGTACTGAGTTACCCGTCCTAGAACACTACTGGTTCTATTTTCTGACGAGTTCGTTAATATGTTATATTCCAGCACTAAGCTTAACCAAAGCTCTGATACCAAATGAGACGACCCCCCCTGAAACCCCGCACTGACGGTGGCAAGGGTAATCTTTGGAATATAACACAGAAACAGATAATAGCATAACAGAAATAAATAAATACACCAGATAATGAACAATAGAATATACTGGAAAAACTTAATCATCAGAGTTACACAGTATACAGGATCATACTTAGTACAAATACAGTTCAGCTATACATAAATGTCTACAGTGGAAACAACCATAATATGTACAATAGGAGCTGAACAACATAAAAAGAGATAAATGATAGAATCCATCTTCGGCTCCAGCTATCCAGAGAAAGCCAGCTAAAACCTGAATACAAGGCTGCCCATGTAGTAAAGGGGCACCCGAGTTTGAAAGTGAAACAAACTACGAGTCAGTCATGGGACTGGTACAAGAAATCTACCTAACACATTTCAAATATGGCTAATCACAGGACCACGCCACTTTCGTGGAACGTTTTTACTCCATCGGATTGCCAGTGCTTTAAAACAAATAATTCTTTTAAACATCGCAATGCTTTTTATAAAAATGAAGCCATTATAAGACTCAGTTCCCATCACACAATGCAACGCAAACCGAAGATAGAATTTTTACCTTATAACGGCCAAAATATGCTTGATACGAATAAAACAAAAGAATTTGATATTATTACTAGTGTTTATATGTTTCAAAAACAATTTCAAATCATAAGTATCAATCATAGACGGCATTAATGCCCCATACCACTATGTCGCCATATATAGGTATACAATCAAACCCGCACGATGTCGTATTTGGAAATTGGATTTCCGTCCTGAACCAAGGCAAAAGATAGTCCTTACCGAATTCGAGACGCTCAAGCCCGCCCCTCAGGCAAGTACTCAGTCAAGCCTTTGGATCGTCAGGGCCGGTCCACCGATGTGGATTAAAATTCCTGAACACTGCATTTCCCCGCCCTATGGGGCGTGAGTAAGCCAACGAATGACTACTCCATCGGTCCTGGATCGACCGATATATCTGAGGTGCCTCTCAACAGTAACAACCACATAAGTCAAACTCGTCAGGGCGTGTAAAACCACTGACGCCACTTCTAGCTAGAAAGAAACGCATGTCCCCCCTGAGGTCCTCTCCCGTTTCTGGTTCATACCGGGATGTGAGGTTCGCGAATTCACGTTATACACAAAGCTACGCCACACAGGCGGGGCTTTGATCATCTCCACAAGACTTTGCTTTTCAACAGAAGCCCTGATCACTGCATCTTAGCATGCCACACAGGCAATTCACGCCATGTAACTGATGGCTATCAATCACACAGAATAAATTCCAATGTCAGACACACCATCCATTTACAAGTTCGTTCTGGGTCTGAACGAAACCGGAGGCACTATATACCTCGCAAACCCATCGATCTCCACGTACGTCTAGACGATCACCACTCATTATCCATATTTCGGGATGCCTCCCAATCAGGACATCAGTTACCATCCAAACGAGGTGAAGATTTCTGGTCATCAACCATTATCTTCATCTTCGATTTCTTATCGTCGATTCAGTTATTCAGAATGGGATAAACCCGGTCTTTCTGAGCAACTCGCGTATATAATAAACATGTGCTACACAAACACTACATACGCATCATTTCAATTCATTAGTCACTAACAGTCAATCAGTAAGAGAATGATTTCCCAAATATTAACCCCGAAGGCCGAAACCAACATCAGATCAAAATCCAGGAAACCATTCGACTTAGCTAACCTTCAGTTAATTTCTAAATTTCACATCCATATCGTTTATAATATTTTATAACGATTTATCGCTATTTTTATTTATTTTAAAATAGCCAATTTATTCAAACGACGCTTCGGGCCTTAACGCGGCCGTGGCGCTATTTTTCTTCAGATTTGATTTACACATATCTGAAAATCTAACCGTTGGATCTTCACAAAATTTATATCATTAGAAAGATCTTTTCAAAACAAATCCAACGGTTCTAGTTTCGGGAAAATCCGACGGTCGGATCTCCCGGTATAATCGTTTGAAGTTTCGATTTCAAAATACGAACTGCAGCGTCGTTATTCGATTTAATTAAATTATATTTATATATATATAAATATATAATCGCTTCTGGCGCTGTTTTTCTTTAGATTTGAATTAAACATTCCAGACAATCCAACCGTTGGATTTTCACAAAGTGGGTATCTTTGGGAAGATATTTCAAAAGCGAACCCAACGGTTTCGGTTTCGGGAAAATCCGATGGTCGGATCTCCCGCACTAATCGTTTGAAATCACGGTTTCAAAACACGAACTGCAGCTTCGTTATTCGATATATTTCAATTCTATTTATATATATATATAGATTCTTCGATTTCAAAGCTATATTCTTTTCATACATTTGATAAAAATGATATTTTTATCCAACATACATTCACTTCGACACTTCACTATTTTTTTTAACAATTCATGTAGATAGTAAAAATGTGATTTTTATTGTAAAACGATTTATTTCAAAACCCGACTATTTTATATAGTTAATATAGGTGATAAAAATAGTATTTTTATTATAAAACAATTTATTTCAAAACAAGATTATTTTATATAGTTCATATAGGTGATAAAAATAGGATTTTTATTATAAAACAATTTATTTCAAAACAAGATTATTTTATAGTTCATATTGATGGTAAAAATAGGATTTTTATTATAAAACAATTTCTTTCAAAATATGAATACCATTCAACACATGAATTTCAATTCAACGAATGAATTTCGATTCAACACATGAAGGTTTTCTATAGTTTATATATATAGATAAAAAGGTAATTTTTATATTTAAAACACGAATACCATTCAACACATGAATTTCTATTCAACGAATGAATTTCGATTCAACACATGAAGGTTTTCTATAGTTTATATATATAGATAAAAAGGTGATTTTTATATTTAAAACACGAATACCATTCAACACATGAATTTCTATTCAACGAATGAATTTCGATTCAACACATGAAGGTTTTCTATAGTTTATATATATAGATAAAAAGGTGATTTTTATTATTAAAACAATTTATTTCAAAACATGAATGTCGTTAAATAGATGAATTTCCATTCAACACACGAATATAGTTTCAACACATGAAAATAATTCTAACACACGAATATTATTCAAAATTTCGGCAGCATAACGGCAGGGTAGTTAAAACCGGGGTCGTCCCTAGTACGGTACTCGCTCTACCTTAAACCCTCGCAGCTTTTGACAATGGGGAATCATGCATCTAGTTCGCACACAGGCGGCATGTATATTTTTCCATTTCCACAAACTAATCCTATGTGGTTTCAACCAAATATTTCTCAACCACAAACGGGTATTTTTCAACCACAACAAATCAATTTCAACCACAAACAATTCTAATCAACCATTCGTAATCAACCAATTTTCACGCCAATCAGAACCAATAAATATCGTCCATGGTTTGTGGACGAGGGGCGTATATATATATATATATATATATATATTATATATAACCATTTCACTTCTATTTCAACACATATATAATTTTTACAACGCATATATAACTTATATATCGAACGTACAACTTATACAACGCTTAAACATGAGGTGTACAACGCTTATATAACTCATACATCGACTATATAATTTACACATCGTCGTTTTCCATATCATTTATAAATTAGAAATCTCACATTGGGTTCCACTCCACCAAAAATAGCAGAAGGCTCAGAAAAATATGCGGTCTCCTCTAGAATGTAAAAGACGTCCACACGAGTCCACTGTCTCTTGTTTCACTGAATTTCGTCAAGAAACGAAAAAGATATGATTTTTCAAAGATGGTCGAATTTCGCGACACTTTAAAGTGTCAGAACAGTTCAAAGTTAATAAACCGCATACCTTCAGATGAGGTTCGAAACTAGGTCACCGATTTGCACCAAATCTGTGTTGTTTCAAGATGATCGGATTTCACAGCGTGATAGAGACCGGAGAGGCACAAGTTCGCCGTCGACGGCGTTCAGATCAGAGCAGCCATCGTGGCTCGGCGGCGCTCCAAAGATCGAAACTTCAGGGGGCTCGTTCTCGAGGTAGGAGCGACGAGGAGTGGTGAACCTTATATGGATGTGAAGAGGGTGGCGAGGGCTTCAGAAAACTCTAAAGGGCGGGTGTGTAATTCGCCGTGTTTTGATCAGAAAATGGCCGGGAAAAAATGAACAACTTCCGTCGTTCGATCGTAGGTCAGGGAGAGAGATGCGGCCCCTTTTTTTATTTTTTTTATTTTTATTAAATTCTGATTGGCCGGGAGCTTTTAAAGGGGGGTTTTCTAGCACGACCTCCAATCCAAACCCAACGACTATCGTCCCTAGCATTTTACCCCCATTCCGAATACAATGGGATATGTTTCGAAGGCCCATTCGAATGTTTCAGTCAGTTTTCCTTCAAATTAAAATATTAAACATTCAATATTTAATTTGAACGTACATTTCAATTTGCCAGGGCCACAAACTGATTCTAAAAATTCCCAAAAAATAAATCTAGCTATGTTTTTACTATACGGTCCCAACAAAACTAGTTTCGTCGAATTCTGAGACCGTTTGAAAAACGGCCCATTTCTGGTCGATCCAATTAAACTGTAATTGAACAAAACACGTTTTCCTCTGCCTCGCTCATAAATTAACTTCAAAAATTATGAAATTTGAAACCTAGCAATAGTTTAACATCCCGGATCCAACAAAAGTGGTTTCGTCGAATTCCGAGGTCGTTTGCAAAATGGCCATGTTCGCGGGATATATAAACTCCATAGCGACCTTTCAGAAAATTCATTTGGCCATAACTTTTGCTTCCCGCTATGAAACTTCGATTTTTCAGATTCGTTAGAAAGGTATTCACTAACAGATTTAAATATTTTTGGTTTCACTCAAATCCATGTTGTTTTGCACCCGGTACAGTCAGTCAAAGTTTGAATTCAAATTTTGAAACTGCCGCGCCATTTCAGGCCTTGTTTATAATTAGAATTAATTATATTCGTTTTCAAATGTCGACTCAAACTTACTTTTCATCGTTATTATTTAAAATATTTATTTTAAATATTTAAAATCCACTAAAATAGCCAATTTAAAAATTTTAAATTGGTTCATATTTTCTGGGTCGTTACTGGTTAGCATTAACTCCCTATCTACTCATTATAAACACAATATTTTTATCAAATCGAGAAAAGTTTAAGTCCTAGACTTCTCTTTTTTTATTCATTGCGGATATATTATAAGAGTTGATGAAATCCCCATTTTGATTGAGAAATTAGGGTCTGCTCTTAAAGAAAAGAGCATAAGATTGAGAAATGAAAATTCGGCCCTGAAATTGAGACGCTAAGGTCTTATTTATGAACAAGTTGGTACTCCTTTTGCTATTGGGCCAGCAGAAGCCTTTTTCGGGTGCAACAGCCAAGTGTCGGCCGCTTTTCTCTTTTTCTTTCGGTTGCTTTGATCTCAGCCGCTCTTTTGGCCTTGTTGATGGCGGTAGTACTACTTACAAGGTGTTGGTCTCGACTCTCGGAAAGATAGTCTCAGTTTTTGAAGCTTCTCTCTGGCATTATCTCTATTTCCTTTGTATTGATACCAAGCCTGGTATTGATAGCTTTAGGAAAGGCTTTCGGCTTCCGGTCTTGTTATTAATTCTTCATGATGCTTGCCTCCGTGCTTTAAATGTGTTGTTTTGGGAGCCACGACCCCTTTCGGTGTTGACATTAAGTGAATTAGTGTAGATAGTTTGTCTCTCTTAGAAGCTTTGACTTGCTTTTCGGTAGATCCCTGAAGTGGTCTTCGGCTTACCAGAGGGGTGCCTCCGGTGCTTTATTGGTTGTATGCTAAGGTTGCCTCTCAATGATCATCAAACTGGGCTCTCGGTAGCTAACTTACGGATAGTTTCCTCATGTTTCGAGGTCTGTGCTTTTTATTCTTTCATCTCTTTTTGTATCAAAATTAAGCAATTTAATGTCGATAGCCCTTTCTCCATTCTAGGTCTCGGGTTGTAGGTTTTTGTTCTTTCTCTTCATCTGCTTCCTGTTTTAGGTGACTTCTCGTTAGCTACCCTTCGCGATGGAACTACCCTGTCGTCACTCTTTCTTCACATTGGATTTGAGGTTTCTTCTTTGATGATGGCGTCGGTTGCTCGTTATTCTGAATGCCTCCTTTATGCTTTCGATTTCATCCTGTCCTAGTCTTTGCTTACAGATTACTCTTCTACGCTTGAGACTGTCTGATGCCCCTTCACCATCAGCCTGTCTTAGTGTTAATTTTGGTAGTAACATCTCCCTCACTAGTGAAGGGGTATTTTCGACTTTTCAAGTCAAACTACTTTCTGGGACTTTGCTGCATTTTCCATGCATGAACTTCAATAACTGATATTTTGTGTTAATCTTTCCATGGCTTCTATAATAAATTGCATATAGGTGTTGCTCGGGATTAAGGCTTAATAATATATTAACCCAGTATCAATGGTTCTATGCCCATTTATATTATATATATTCCATTGGAAAACAAGGGAGAGAATCTAGGAAACTTCCCGGTTATCGAGTGTGAGTAGATTCCATCCTTAATATCAAATTGCGTAATGAGGAGTCCATGATACCACCTTTATGATGAGTTTCCAAATATGAAATGATGGGATAGAAACCCCATATTCAGATGTTCATAATGGAAAGTCATAGCTTTGCTTTACGAAAACGAAGGGAAGTCCTGATCCAACCCCTATTCATGTACTAAAGATTGAAGATCAAAAGCCCGCTTCTGATATTAATAGAAATCCCAAACTGACCCAGATTTGGTATTAAAGATTGAAGACTAGAAATCCACTTCTGATATTAATAGAAATCCCGAACTAACCCGAATTCGGGTATTTTAAGATTGAAGACCAGAAATCTACTTCTGGTATTAATAGAAATCCTGAACTAACCCAGATTCGGGTATTTTAAGATTGAAGACCAAAAATCTACTTCTGGTATTAATAAAATTCCTCAACTAACCCAGATTTGGGTATTTTAGATTGAAGTCCAGAAATCCACTTCTGGTAATTGGCTTTGTTACCAACCTTCGGGTTTGATTTTTAAGGAAGCAGAGGGTGTACGTGCTTCTTAAGCCACTCCTTGGGCTTTTGATTGTCAAAGCAGAGGATGTGCATGCTTTGTTGGCCACTCTCTAAGCATGTGCGTTCGGTGCGCATGGCTAGCTTATCTATAAGCAAGGCCCAAGGACTTACCTGACCTCCCTCTAGGAGGCACCTTATCCTAACCGTCGTAGGCGACGATAAGGTCTTAGATGCTTAAACCGGGTAATCGTATACACAGAATTAAGGCTTGTTATTTCGATGTTATACCTTGTGAAAAGTCATGTATTGACTTAGAGTAGGATCTTTCTATATGGAATATGCGGAAGTGAATATGATATAATAACTTGTCTAATACAATAGTTATGCAAGTAAATATTAAACAATATAAGATATCGCAGATAAGTAAATACAGTAAGAAAAGTGACACTAGGAATTTTATACTGGTTCAGACTTCCCGTCCTACGTCTAGTCCTAAACTCCTTCTGGAATTCTACTATCAACACCCTCTCTTCATCAGGAGGAACAGGTTCATAACACACCCAAGCACCGACACGGATTTCCTGCTTGAGCACCGACACAGGACTTCAACAAACACCCGAACACCGACATGGATTTCACTCTTGAGCACCGACACAGGATTTAACAAACAACAGGAGTTTGGCTTTTGATTGTGTTCTTGAATAATACTAAATAGCCAACAGTTGAGTACACCCTTTCTATAATCTTATCCTCAAGTATATAACGTGTATGTGAAGATTGAAGCAAGTATATTGCTCATTGGATTAAGAGATTTGAAATAAATTCAATGATTCAAGAAGCAATTTGAATTTTGAGAGAGTTTTTAGAATGAAAGAAAGTATAGAGTTTAAGATCAGAAAATATAAGATTCGGTGATTTGTAAAACATATTAGTGATGTATATATAGTGGCTGAAGAGTAGTCAACTTTCATGAAGAGTTTCATCGAAGAGAAGCAACCATTTCTATTAGAAATGAAGAGGAAACTCTTCATGAAAGATGGTGACCTTTCAGAAAATATGGCTATTGTAAAATGTAATCGTTGGAAACATGACCGTCGAAAATTATGACCGTTGGAAAATATTACCATTGTAAAATAAGACCGTTGGAAATATGAAGTGTCTTTTCGCGAAATGTCTTTTCATGAAGTGTCTTTTCGCGAAGTGTCTTTTTGGGAAGTGATGAAGTGTCTTTTCAAGAAGTGTCTTTTTGCGAAGTGACGAAGTGTCTTTTTGCAAAGTGACGAAGTGTCTTTTCACGAAGTGTCTTTTGATAAGTGCATTTGTGTACATTATATATTTGAGGATAGATTTGAACAATATATAACACATCTAAGACACAATTAAATAAATAATCATAACCTATACCACTTTTCTTTTGATCTTCTCTTCTTCCTTATCATGAATCAAAAACTTGTGATCAAACATTCTCCCTCTTTTTTGATTGATGACAACCTCTTCCAATTTTGTAGAGATTTTATTTTCTCCTCGTGAAAATATGATGTATATGAATTTTCTCCCCCTGAGTATTTTGTTTTTCTTTTTCCACAACAATCTTGTTAGTATATCAATTTCTCTCCCCATTTGTCATTGATTAAAAAGAATCGCAGCAAGATAGAAACAACATATTCTTTGATTTACTCCTTTATTTTATATTTGTTTCCACAAATTTAGCCTACTTTTTGTTGTGGTGTACCTACAAAAAATATGATATATACTTTGATACCCACTTCCATTGTTATGGTCCGGGGTTAGATGAAAGGTAACCATACCCAAAAAGATTTAATGGAAACTTTAAAAATGAAATTTTCATTATTAATTACTAAATTAAAATAATTATCAATATATTTTTCTATGTTTTTCCAATTTACAGGAACCCACATACTTAAATAACTTCTATTGGTATTTCGTTTTGTATAGATTTATTATAAATATCTCTAGCATAGAAGTATTCGAATTTCTATAATGATTGGATCTTGGATTTACTTGTGCATGAGTACTAGTAGTGATATATTTATTACATATAAAAGCATATCTAGTACTAGTTCTATGATTGGTTTTATTATATACTAAACCGCTTTTATCATGTAAAGGTCTTGAACTAGGCAAAATCTCGTTTAAATCATTCTGACCTTTATTAAATTTCACGAACTTACTTGTACATTTTTCAAATTTTATTCCAAAGTCGTGATTGACATTTTCAAAAGGAATTTTGCTTATTTGAAGATATCAATTTCCTTATTTAATTCAGCCCTTTTTAAAGTATCATTATCATTTTTTAGATGTACATCTTCCTCATTGTTAGTTTCTCCTTCGATCACACAATCATTAGATTAATCTTCATTCTCCCCGTTCAAATGGGCTTCCCCCACCATAACATCTTCAAATGTTATGTCTCGCAGCAACTTATTCCAACAATTATATAAAATGATTAAAAAAGATCAATCGCTAAATAAATACCAACCATTGTATACAGCAAACAATGTTGTAAAACTGACTGAGGCTGAATCTATGTAGCCACCTAATAATTTTAGAAATTACCAAAAAAAAGAAAAAAGAAGTGGGAAAAAAATGAAATAAACAAGACAAAGATCTATATTTCCCTTTAAAACATTACGACAATTATCCATTATGTGATTTATTTTTGAATTTATTTGAAAATTTTGAAAGTATTTTTAGGGTTTGGTATGAATTTTGGCATTCATAAAGGTATATGGTAAGAAAGTGATCATTGAGTAGATTAATAGTGAAATAACCATAATGACAAGCTCTGGAAAAAAAAACTAGATTAAAACACAAGTTTCGCTTTTAGACTAAAAGGCAAACTTTGAAAGAAAAAAAATTAAACTGAAATAAAATGCTAAATATAACTAGGATTATATTCAGTTTCCACATTATACAAAAATACTAGTTTCAATTAGAATTATATTTAGTTTTACATTATACAAAATATTAGTTATATTTAGCATCGTCTTTCAACTTGATTTTTTTTTCAAGTTTATCCTACAACCTGAAAATAAATTTGTGTTCTGCACTAAATTTCCTCAAAGTTGTCCTCGTTCCTAATTTCCACAGTAATATTAAGAACTTGATGTTGGTTAATTTTCTTATTGGCATTAGAGTTTGTTTAATTGGGTATTAATAACAACGCTCATGCATACATGATTGAAATATTGTTATTTAGTGTTCTGTGCGTTTCACTAGTAATCTGGATAAGACATAACCGTAAAAAAAACCTTACATGAATAAATAAACTAACTTAAAACAAATCAACAAATCATTTGAAACCTAATTACTTCCCAATAGAATAAAAATTCGATTAAATTGGATAGACGGATAACCAACTAAATAAACTGATTTGTTTGGCTTCAAATAAGTTTGTTCATCCCAAGTTCATGCACTCATGTTAGGAAACAATGGCTGAGTCGCGGACCAGGTCGCTTTCTTGAAGATGATTCGGCGATCTGGTCGGTGGTGCAAAACCAGTTCGTACTTTCGCCGCCGCCTCTAGGATAAAACAGCCTCTTTGATATTAATAACTGATTTGCTTTGCACTAACAAATCAGTGCAGATTTGCACTTTCTGAATTTAACTGCTCGAAAATTTCTGTAAGAATATTTTAAAGGTGGTGGAAGAGAAAAGAGAAAAACATTTTTTTTTTATATTAATCTCGTCTAATCTGAAGATAATAATATATAGACGAGGATTAGGTTATTCGAAAATACTGTTCAGTGGAGGAAAATAGGATCTGCGAAATACTTGGTCAAAAGTTTACCGTTTCAAATTAAATTCGGTTCAGAAATATTTTCTGTAATTAAAAAACAGTTTGAAAAAATCAAGTTTTTCTGGTCTAAAAATATAAGTGTCTACACCACATAGCCAAGGCCCAAGCCCAATACCGAACCGAGCCGAGCCGGGTCGGGCCGGGTCGAGTCGGTCGGTCGCGTGCGCGTGTGTGGTGGTCATGATGCATGGGCTCCCTCCTCACAACAAAGCATGTATTGGGAGCCCAAAGGCCCCATCAAAGCTTCTTAGAAACAAGTATAAATACTTGCTTCTTTCATATAATCCCATGATGTGGGACTATTCACATTAAGGAGCCACTCATACACTTATTCAAATATTTTAATAACTCACACAAATTTCCAACAATCCCCCACTTGAATTTTTAAAATATTATCGAGCAGTTTCTAAAAAACATAAGACTGTGCATAAACAAAGGTGTCATCCGACTTGAACCTTTGCGTAGTGAATAAGATTCAGTTTTTACTAGAGTGACACGTAGTCTTGAACTCTATTCCTGACATCAAACCACACACAATATTTTCCATAGTGCAATCAAATAAGCCCGTGCGTTTATGGCCATGCACGTCTATCCCAGTTTAGTGAACGCTCTAGAAGTTCTGCCCAAAACTCCATAGGAAACGGCCACATTTCCACATTCACATAGGTGAGTCTATCAAGAGTACTCCTGAAGGTAGGTACTCCACTCCAAATAGAGTATAGATCTCATTAAGAGTTTCTATTAACTCATCCTCTAATCACTTCAGGAATACATGCTTCTTAATATATAAATTTAGCATATTCTTCTACTATCACTACACAACTTGTTTTTACCCATTGAACCTAGTTCTTGGGATCTCCAGTCATTTAGGTCGGGTTACCATTGTGCGTGATTCCACTATCTCAGGCAGTAGTCCCATTCTTTTAGAATTATTAAGGACTTTCTTTCTGGTCAGTCCTTTCGTCAAAGGATCTGCCAAATTATCATCACCTCATATGTGATGTTCTCTAACAATATTGTGTATACGACTATCATTTCTTACCGTTGTAATATCGGTTCTGTTTTCCTTTCAATAGTCGTCGAATTTTTCATCACTATGTATGAGATGTTCTTTTACAGTATTGTGCTTACGACGTCGTTTTCTACCGTTGTTATAACAGTTCTATACTTTTTGTAATAGCCACGGAACTATCACAATCGATTACACCACTGGTGTCTATTTTTCCTTTATAGGGATCTCAAATAGCAGATTTCTTTTGTTCTCTGCTTCTTAACTAGCTGTAGCTAGTGCTATTATCTCAGTCACTATAGTATACCGAGTCAAGATATTCTGTTTCTTAGATTTCCAAGAAACAGTTCTTCCAGCAATGCTAAATATATAGCCACTGGTCGCAATAGAATCATCAGATAAAATATTCCAGTCAGCATCGGAATATCTTTCAAGTACAGCTTGAAACTTTTCATAATGTAATCCAAGGTTCATGGTTCGTTTAAGGTATCTCATGACCCTTTCAATATCATGTCAATGCTTTATACTAGGTCTACTGGTAAACCTGCATAATAATCTCACGACATAGGCAATGTCGGGTCTAGTACATTCAGTGGCATATCAAAGATTGCCAATGATGCTCGCATAATCAGACTGCCTTACACCTTCATCAGTGTTATTAAATAACTTTACACTAAGACCATATGGTGTACATGCAGGTTTACAGTCAAAATAATTGTATTTATTTAGAGTATTCTCAATTTAATGAGATTGATCCAAAGAAAATCCCCTTTTTGACCCAGTAATCTTAATACCAAGGATTACACTCGCCTTACCTAGATCTTTCATATCAAAATTGGCACTTAATAAAGATTTGATTAAATTTATGGCATGAATGTTTGACCCAAAGATGAGTAGGTCATGCACATAAGGCATATAATAGTGCAAATGTCATTCTCAGATTTGTAATAAATGCATTTGTCACTTTCATTAAGTTTAAAACCATGTTAAATGATTAAAGTTCTCAAATTTTTCATGCCATTGTTAAAGTTCTTGTTTTAAACCATATAATGATTTATCTAATTTGCACACTTTATGTTCTTGACCATGTACTACAAATCCTTTAGGCTGGTCCATATAAATTTTTTCGTCTAATTCACCGTTTAAAAAGACGGTTTTAACATCCATTTGGTGTATTCATAAATTATGAATGGAAGCAAGTGAGATTAATACCCGAATGGATGTTATTCTAGTTACATGTGAGAAATTGTCGAAGAAGTTTATATTTTCTTTTTGTTTAAAAACCTTTAGCTACTGATCGTGCCTTATATTTATTAACAGTGCTATCAAGTTTTAATTTTCCTTTAAGTACTCATTTACAGCCTATAGATTTACATCCAGAAGGTAAATCTGCCAAATGCCAAGTCCTATTGGATTCCAGAGAATCCATCTCATCATTTATAGCCTCTCGCCAAAAATCGGCGTCTAAATAAGATAAGGCATCTTGGAGGTTTAAGTGATCCTCCTCTATAGTAAAAGCACAAAAATCTGAACCAAATCTTTTACGGTTCTCGCTCTTTTACTTCTTCTAGGTTCAACTTCAGAACTTAATAAGTTCTGTTCTAATAGGCATACTTGTTGTGCCCCCACTATTCCTTAAATTAAAAGGAAATTTAGTTTCATAAAAATTGGCATCATTTGATTCAAATTATATTATGTGTATTTAGGTCATAAATTCGGTATGCTTTGCTATTAACAGCATAGCTTATAAATACACATTTGTATGATTTTCTTTGCCAATTTTATTCTCTTAGGGTCTGGAATGCGAATATATGCTAAACAACCCCAAGTTCTAAAGTATGATATATTGTATTTATATTTCTTTAAAATTTCATAATGCAAAATTTTATTCTTGGACTTGGGGATTCTATTCAGAACATAGCATACAGTCTATAAAATATCCCCCCACTAATGTTATGCTACACCAAAATTTAATAAAAATGACAATTACTAATTCGGTAAAGGTCCTATTTTTTTTCCAGCTTTACCGTTCATTTCATGTGAATATGGTGCAGTTCTCTTATGTACAATATATCTCACAAAAATCCAGAATAGAATTAGATTCATATTCTGTTCCTCTATCACTACGTAGTCTCTTAATTTTCTTATTAACTTGATTCTCAAATTTCAGTTTTGAATGTTTTAAACATGTCAAATGCATCTCATCTTTTAAGAATCATTGTCTTTCTAATTATAAGC
The DNA here is from genome assembly GCA_030737875.1 of Allium sativum. Taxonomy (NCBI): domain Eukaryota; kingdom Viridiplantae; phylum Streptophyta; class Magnoliopsida; order Asparagales; family Amaryllidaceae; genus Allium; species Allium sativum. The sequence goes on along the minus strand of CM060927.1, from coordinate 25,516,688 downwards.
TTTATTTCCACATTACCAATCTTTATAGCTTTAGTGGTGCGAGGATCTCACAACACACTTTCTGATCATCAACAACCATGTATATTGTGAATATATCACAATCATAGCAGACACGGTGAGAAACACCAATGTCTACCCACCAACCATCTAATCCACCAAAAAGTGAATCTCAGTAATCATAGCCGTTAGAGTCTTCTTATTCAGGTTTGCCTGCGGTGCAGGGCCTTACCTGTTCCTACACTTTCGTGTCATATGATCTGGTTTTTCACAGTTGTAACATAGAAACAACTGCCCAGAATCACTCTTTTGGGTTGGTTGCTGTTATCCTTTATGGTTTCCTTGCGGATTCCCATTCTATTCTATACGGACTGGTCGTGGAAGCTTATTAATGTTAAAGATGTTCATACGTTTGAGAATTCATATTTTATCGTATAGAAAAATATACGTAAACTCAGAGACTAACGTAAGTGAATCTCATAAAATATTATTTTCTGCATTTTCGAAAAAAAAATCAGCATGTTCTTTTGGTTTGGCTCAAGGAGTCACAATTTACATGTTGTCCTCCATATTAGGCTACAATGCAGTCTAACTCATGTAGAAATATTGAATACATATGTATGCAACAAAGATGTTCTATATTCTATCTTTTCACTTGTATGCATATAAACTATGTCAATTTATTTGATGCAAAAAACCTATACATCCAATTAATGTCAATTCTTAAGGGCATTATCAAATAACATACACATTCTATTAATGTCAAAAAATTTAGTGACATTTCCAAATAATATATGTGTTCTATTAAAGTTAATTTTAATGACATTTTCATATAATCATATGTATTTCAGTAATGCCAAAATTTTAATGACATTTTCAACATAATTATGCACTTAAATAATGTCAATTTATAATAAAAACATTTTCACTATTTGCATTCAAATAGTGCCTCCTCTAATGACACTTTCAAAATAAAACTCATTAAATCATATGATTTAGCTCAAAATAGATCTGAAATAATCAGCTGAAAAGAAAGGCGAAAACAGAACCTGAGCATGTAGATCCATGGTCCACAGTTCAGATTTCATCGCGTTCAATCGTTGCAAAGTGATTTCAGTCGTTCGATATGCCTGGCCGCGGCGATGATGAGGCATCCAGCAGCAGCGAGTTCTGTTACAATGGCTGATGACGCGCCAATGATCATCACGACTGTTCCATCCAGATCATTTTAGTGTCCTCCCATTGATTAATTATCTGTAGGGTAGCAACCGCCTCCATCTAGGACTGCAACGAAGCCATTGTTTAAAATCGTCTTCAAATTGTTGGGAAACAATGGCTGAGTCGCGGACCAGATCGCTTTCTTGAAGACGATTCGACGATCTGGTCGGTGGTGCAAAACCAGTTCGTACTTTCGCCGCCGCCTCTAGGATAAAACAGCCTCTTTGAAATTAATAACTGATTTGCTTTGCACTAACAAATCAGTGCAGATTTGCACTTTCTGAATTTAACTGCTCGAAAATTTCTGTAAGAATATTTTAAAGGTGGTGGAAGAGAAAAGAGAAAAACAGTTTATATATATATATATATATATATATATATATATATATATATATATATATATATATATTAATCTCGTCTAATCTGAAGATAATAATATATGGACGAAAATAGGATCTGCGAAATACTTGGTCAAAAGTTTACCGTTTCAAATTAAATTCGGTTCAAAAATATTTTCTGTAATTAAAAAACAGTTTGAAAAAATCAAGTTTTTCTGATCTAAAAATAAAAGTGTCTACACCACATAGCCAAGGCCCAATCAAAGCTTCTTAGAAACAAGCATAAATACTTGCTTCTTTCATATAATCGCATGATGTGGGACTATTCACATTAAGGAGCCACTCATACACTTATTCAAATATTTTAATAATTCACACAAATTTCCAACAACAAACATACCCAGAAAAACCGATCTACAAAGAGTAAAATATAAAGATAACAGATGGTGTAGGAGAACAGGGTTTAACCGTAGTTGCATGTCTAGAATACCAATCTACTCTCTCACAATATTGCCCTGTACTCGGATCAAGCTTTACAGATACCTTCGAAACAATCAGAACATCAACTATATAAGGTACTCAGCTTTACAGATACCTTCCAAACAATCTTAACACACAACACCACATTAGAGCTCAGCACCAAACGTTCAGGCCCGTGAATTATTCGACTATTTCGTGCCCATATCCTTGTTACATCCATATACAGTTTTTTCACCTAGATATGTCATCACAGAAATAACTGCCCTAGTTCGGAAAAAGCCGGAAAAGGCACAACGATATGTCCAGTCCATACGTGGTTAAAATTTATTCACTGGCACTCTTCCTGGTAATCTGTCTCATCAAATATCTCTTCCTGCATTCACAAGGAGATTATATATCATCAAATCAAAATTAACCATGTCTGCTGCTGAAATAAACACGTCCGGTGCTAAATTAACATTTACCGGCTTTTTAAAGAGGGATAAACTCTTCCACCTCCTCTTACTAATATTATTTCTAGAAAATACAAGTAAATTTGCCTAATATATTTTCTCTTACCAATATCTACAGATCTTATTGAAAATTCATAAATATTCAAAAAGAAATTTGTTATTAATAAGATCGACTTACTTAATTGCTAATAAGTTAATCAGGTAAACACAAGCATAATCAGGAATAAAGGCGCTTAATAGTATCTCTTCAATCGTATGCATTTTTGTAAAAAAGTTATGTGACGTTTGGCTTATATTGTTTTTACGTTTTGAGTTTTCAAAATAACGACACAAAATAAGGAAAGTTGATGATGTGAGAAGGAAAGTTGATGATGGGAGAATGACGAAGGGGACGACGTAAGAGATAGAGTAATGAAAGTGACTGGTTGTCTTTTGTTCTTCCGTTACTTCACAAAATATGAAAATTAAATAAAAGTTATTTTCGCGTTTATGTATTAACTTAGTTTGGTTTTCTAAATCGATAGGTTTTCGTCGTTCACATTCTTATATGAAAGAAAACTCAAAACTAAATACGTTATCCAAAAGCCACCTTAGCTTCTTCTTGTTTTTCCAAATATTCTAGAATTCAGAAAAATTAAAATATTATTTCAACAGTTCGCAAATTTTCAAAAATAAAAAGTTTCAAAGCTGATGGGATTGATGAATATTATTAATATAGGATTCTTTTTTTCTTAATTCTTAAAAGAAAAAGAAAAAAAGCGGAAACTACTAGGTGGTGACATTGTTATACCAAAAGATATTGAATACCATGGTGGTGTCTAATCAACAAAAATCAATGGGCAGCTATGATTTGAACGTTTATATTTATGCTTTGAGATTATTTGTTGAAATAAAAAATAGTAAACTTGTGGTCTTAGGTAGAATAAAAATAAAATCAAATAAATTGTAATTAAATTAAAAAGCTATCAGTGAAAGTAAATTAAATTAAGGATGCATTCTTAACGAACGGGAACGGGGCATTTGAGCGTGGCATTTGAACGGGGAATTTGAGCGTGGTACTGTAGCGAACGGGGAATGTGTTTTTAGCTACGAACGGCGTATTTGAACGGGGTAATTAGTTGTTAATTTGTTTGTTTTGAATTAATTTATGTACTGATTTTTAATTGGACCGTTAAATCTACTTAGCGAATGTGTTTTTACCAAATTAAAAAAAATGAAAAATGACATTAAGCATTAACAAATAGTCTACATTGGGCATTAAACATTAATAATGCAGTGTACAAAAAAACACTAAAAATTTGGTTGAAGGTGGGACTTGATCTTGGGTCTATCCCCAACAAGCCATGTACACTTACCAACTAAGCTAAGTATTCTTTCATGACTAAGTAGGATCTAAGTAATTAATTATACTTGCGTTGGATGCGTCCGACGCCAACGGATGATTTCCAACTTTCGGAGATCGTTCCATTTGAACGGGGAGAAATCTGTTGGCGTCGGACGCGTCGGACGCCACAAAAACTGATTCTGGCACGCTCAAAGACTGCGAACGCACCCTAAAAAGCTACCAAAAGATATTGAACCATGCATTCACCATCAAGATGTGACATGACTAAAAGATTCAGTTACCTGTAGAAGCTCTTCAATTACATCTTCCATTGTTATTATCCCAATAGCTTCTTCCTCTTCATTTATCTTTGGTAATGGTTGGTCATCAATCTGCAAAACATCGGCTAAAGCATCTCTTGACCATCTTCTACCAGTTCTTATACTACGTTCCCTTTTCATATGTGATGGATAACTCTCCCATTTGCGAAGGGGTCTCTTCACTTTGACTGCCTTCACTTCCTTTTTGTCGTTCAGATCATCCTCTTTTATGTCCATTTTCACTTCACCTTCTTGTAAAGGAAGAAAAGAAAGATCATATCCGTCATACAAAATACACACATATCATTTACCTCATACAAATTACATATACACACACAACTTGGTTCATTCTAAGATGGTTATCAATCACAATATTTACAGCTTTTTTTTTTTTTTTTCTATTTTGGGGAAACCAAAAAAAAGGTTGGGCGTACCACCATTAATGTGTCTGACTGGTGCTTGTCCAGGAGGCGAGTTCTGCTTGATGACAACGGCCATGTGACTGTGCCCCTTCTGAAACTCATTCAGAATGTCATATAGAGGCATGTTCTCTGAAACCCTTTAGCATAGAAATAAAAGAAATCAAGATTTTCATACAAAAACATCATGGCGACAAAATCAAGCTTGATCTTTACGGCGTAGGTTCACAGCCAAAAACAAGCATAAGACTAAAATTTCTTATAAAGAACGGCATATGCCACTTCTTGCTAAAAATACATATAAGTAGACAAATATACAATTCCACATAGGTGATCGTGAAGTTCATTTTCAGCTATTTCTAACCAACAAAATTTTCTTTCTCAAAAAAATCGTACTTTGCTGTACATATGTGGACATGTGGCCCAGGGTTGTCAATGGGTCGTGTCGGGTCGGGTTTGGGTCAAGTTGGGTTCGAATTGATTTATAAATGGGTCGGATCAACTGTTTATTAAACAAGTCATTTTTTCCCAACCAGTGTTACTAATGGCACACGGCACAAAAAGGCGCAAACCCTTTTTGAAGCCTTGGTGCACGGCGCGGCAAATGACGCACGCCTTTTTAGTTTACTACGCATTTTAATTTTCTTTAATAAATTTAATATGTTAACAAAAAAATTAAAATTCAATATTTTTTGCTAAAACATAAGCAACAAATTTTTTTACGCATTTTACAAAAAAAACATACAGTATAAAATTTCAAACATAATAGTTTTTAAATCCAAAATAATAATACACATTAATCATAAACTAGAAATCCGAATCTAATAAATTTAATGTTTGATTGTATTTAACAAATACCAAATTATGAAATATTTTTATGTTGCAGACAAATCGTACAAAGATATTGGACATATTCACACATGCACAAAAAAAAAAAAAAAAAAAAAAAGTCTCTATCCATGGGTATGTTTCAAAGCTGATTAAATGTTAATTTTCTGAGGATGCTTTCTCTTCCTTTAAAGTTGCTTCTCTTGATTAATCATTCATGGATTCTCAATCTCATTCATTTTGTTTTTGCATCTATGCTACACAATATTTTATGATTTTTTATACATTACATTATATTTTTGACAATATTAAAATGAATCTAAACTATGTTGGATAATAAAACATATGTCGGTTCTAAATGCCGACATGCTAAGGTCAATCAATTGCATAATTGTAAGATTATTAACTCCTTGATGATAATCGTTCATAGATTCTCAATCTCATTCATTTTGTTTTTGCATCTATGCTACACAATATTTTATGATTTTTTATACATTACATTATATTTTTGACAATATTAAAATGAATCTAAACTATGTTGGATAATAAAATATATGTCGGTTCTAAATGCCGACATGCTAAGGTCAATCAATTGCATAATTGTAAGATTATTAACTCCTTGATGATAATCGAATAGAAAATAATAATGATGTGATTATGTTTTCGTATAATGAAAAAAAAAAAAATTTATTCACATTTTATGTTATTATGATAATAATAGTAATAGTAGTTATGGTGGTTGTAATGATGGTAAGAGTATTTGTAGTAGTGGTTATTGCAGTTTGAAATGCAAAAAGCGCCATTTCTGCGACGCACGTCATTTCATACGTGCCGCACCACAAGCAAAAATGGTGCAAACGCCGCGTTATGAGCCTAGGCGCGCCTTTCACAACTATGTTCCCAACCCTAACCCGACCTGTTTATAAACATGTTGACCCAACCAGACCTGTTTATTAACAGGTTGACCCAACCCGACCCGTGCAACCCGTTTAACTAAATGGGTCGTGTTGGGTTTACCTGTTTGACCCATTGGCAAAAAAATTCCACTAATATAAACAGCAAAAGATCCAAAGCACCAACAGGTAGCACTATTATATAATCACCAACATGCAGCAAGTTACAAAATTACCAACATCCAATAAGTTACATAATCAACAACAGACAGCACATATATAAAGCATGAAATAACCATATCCAAAAATCATTCTTCATACATAAGAATATATGAGCATATTGCATAAGATAATAGACTAACAGCACGGAAGCGATACAATTGTTATAAGTAAAATATAACTAACAACACACAAGAATAATTTAGTAAAATATAACAGCTTACACAGGAATATATGAGCATATTGATTCCTGTATACATAAAAGACTAACACTAACAACATACATAAAAGACTAACAATGCGAAAGAGATACAACATATAATCGGGTTAGACGCGTGAAAATCGGTTTAGCGTTTCAACCATAAACCCACCCATTTATAAATGGGTCAAAATCGGGTTGATCCGAAATGACACACCAACTAAACGGTCGGGTTAACCTGCTAATTTCCGTGCGGGTTAACCTAATAATAAAAGCATTTGTAATTCATTAAGCATGACCAAACCGTACAAATTACTTTGAACAAGACGATCATTTCAACAAGTAGCAGTATGAGATTATGGATGTGTAGAAAACTTAAGAAAATGAAAATAATTTACACTGGAATTCTAATTTATTGAACAAGGAAATTCAGGTGCTTGAAAACAATCAAAGAACAGTTCTTTACTTGAAAAAGTATTTTACTTGGAAAGTTGCCCCAGTGTTCTCTTAGTCTTTCCTTTTGGATCGCTTTGTAATCAAAGTATCAAACAAGCAGGCCCGGCCCTTATGTAAGACAAGCAAGACTAATGTCTAGGGCCCAAAACGCGTGTGGGGCACCAGAAAAAAAAAATCCGCCGTAATCAAAGAAATTTACGCTGTAATTAAAATCGCTCGCTTCTTCCTCTTCGCAATCGCAGCATCGCTCGCTCAGTCGCTCCTTCCTCTTCGCAATCGCAGCATCGCTCGCTCCTTCCTCTTCGCAATCGCAGCATCGCTCGCTCCTTCCTCTTCTTCATCGCGGCAGCCGGCATCTTCACCGATTCAGCCTTCAGCTTCAGGCGCCTTCACGGACAGCGGCTCCAGTTCAGATCAGTCTGCACCAAATTCAAGCCTTCAGGCCTTCACCGATTCAGCCTTCAGGCCTTCACGAATCACCTTCAGAAGCTTCAGATCAGTCTGCACCAAGTTAGGTAATTTTAATTTTCAAGTTTAGGTTTTAACGAATAACAATGCGGCTTCAATTTGATGAATAAGTGATAGGCTTCATTTTTTAATTTGAAAAGGCATTGGATTTGGGACTGCGTCACTTGCAGGGTTTCACAAAATTCAAAGTTTTGAATTGCAACAAATATGTAAGTTAAACTTTTGTTCAATGTTTATTTTAATTTTTAATTTTTGTTTACTACTTTGTTTGGTTTAAATATAAATATTTTATTGGTTGATTACTTAATTTATTAAATGAATATGAATTATGAACAATTAATCGTTGAATGAATTAGGAATGAATAAATTAGTTTGTTGAATTATGTTTAATAATAGTGAATTATGAAGTATGAATTATAAATAAATAAGTTATAGATGAATTATGAATTAGGCATAATTAAAATGTTTGTTGTTTATAAGCTTTTTGCAACATAATTAAATTGTTTGTCATCGAGATAGGAATCGAAAACAGAGTTCTGGATATCAAAAGAGGAAGAGAAAACAACATAAAGATGAAGAAGCAAAATCATTAGTCGGTTCAATTTCAACTTTATTTCGAGCAAGAAATAAAAAAAAATCAAACTTCAAATTCTAGTCAAGTTGAAGAAACCAATTTGGGGCATGAGAATATTGGTTCTAATGTTGATATCGACGACGATGACGAACCTATAAACGAAAATATTGGAGTAGGAGATCATATTGTAGAGGTTCCCGAGGAGGATGATAATATAAATGTTGAAGTTAATGCTTATGAAGAAGTTGCTGGTAATGTACCAACGCTTGATCTTGAAAGAAATGTTGAGATCAACTATGATCCGGGATTATGGGGGGAGATTACCGATGCTAAAAGAATTATGTTGATTCAACATGGCCCCATCAAAATTTTAAAAGATAATGATGCATTTCCAAGAAATAAAATAAATGGTAGACACTTTACTTCTAAGCACTACATTGGCGGCTATCCACGTGGCGAAAAGCATGAAAGAAAATGGCTTGTGTATTCAAATGCATGTGATAAAGTATTTTGCTTTTGTTGCAAAATATTTAAAAATACACATAAAGCCTCCAACTTAGCAAATGAAGGAATCAATGATTGGCATAATTTATCTACCAAGTTAAGAGAGCATGAAAGCAATCCATTGCACAATGCCAATCTTATCAAATGGGTTGATTTGCATAGAGGGCTTCGACAAAAAGCGACAATTGATAATGCAATGGAAACTCAAATTGATCGAGAAAAACAACATTGGAAAAAAGTGCTTGTGCGTATAATTGAGGTTGTCAAGACACTCTCCCGAAATAATTTGCCATTTCAAGGATCAAATGAGAGAATTTATGAGAAAACTAATGGACTTTTTTGCCAACTTATTGAATTTGTAGCGAAGTTTGATTCAGTTATGGAGGAGCATCTTAGACGTGTGGTGAATAATGAGATTAATAATCATTATCTTAGCCACAAAATTCAAAATGAATTGATAGATTTGTTGGCTAATAAAATAAAATCAACATTACTTGCAAAAATAAGGAAAGCGAAGTACTTCTCCATTATCCTTGATTGCACTCCGGATTTGAGCCACAAGGAGCAAATGTCTATTGTTGTAAGATGTGTGAATGTTGACAATGCAAGTGATATTAATGTGGAGGAATATTTTCTTGGATTCATAACTGTTAGTGATACATCCGGACTTGGTCTTTTTAGAGAACTTCAAAATACGTTGATTAATCTCAAACTGGATATCAATGACGTGAGAGGACAAGGCTACGATAATGGTTCAAATATGAAAGGTATGAGATTGAAATTTGAATTAAATTTTACTATATGCTAGACTATAACATTAATTATTTAAATGTAGGCAAACATCAAGGCGTACAAAAAATGCTACTTGATATAAATCCTAGAGCTTTTTATATTTCATGTGGGTGTCATAGCCTAAATCTTGCTTTATGTGATTTCAAATCATGTATGAAAGCAAGAAATTTTTTCGCCTTTGTGCAAAAAAATTATACATTATTTTCCGGTTCAACTCAACGATGGAAAATACTTCGGACTTATGTAAAGGGCTTGACTCCAAAACCATTATCCGCAACACGTTGGGAAAGCCACATTGAAAGTGTTAAAGCAATAAGAACTCAAGCACCGGAGCTAAGAGATGTTTTAATTGACATTGCAAATAATTCTAAGGATGATGTTGTTATGATGGAGGCTAAAGGATTGTGTCAAAATGCTTTGGAAAGTTTTGAGTTCTTAATTAGCTTGTGCATTTGGTACACGGTACTGGAAAATATTAATCGAGTAAGTAAAATACTTCAACGAGAAGAAATGGATATTGAAGATGCAATTACAAAAATCAAAGAGCTTGTGTTATTTTTTGAAAAATTTAGAGAAGATGGATTTGAAACAATGATGAAGGAAGCTAAAGAGCTCGCAAATGATGTTGGTATTGATCCAAAGTTTTATGAAAAAAGAATTGTACGTAGAAAAAAACAATTTAATGAAGATATCATGGAGGATGACGATAGACAATCTCCCGAAGATAATTTTAGAGTCACTTATTTTCTTCATATAATCGATCAAGCTTTAACTTCTCTTAAATATCGATTTGAGCAATTTAAACTTTATGAAGAAACTTTTGGCTTCTTGTTAAATTTGAAATTTAAAAATATTGATGACGATGAATTGAAAAAGCATTGTATGAGATTAGAAAGCTTTCTGGAAAATGATGAAGAACAAGATATTTGTGGCAAAGAATTATTCTTCGAGCTTCGACAACTAAAAGGAATCTTACCATCGGATGTAACTAAATCAATTGATGTTCTAAATTTCTTGAGGTTATATAGGGATGTAAGTGGATTTCTTAATGTTTGGGTTGCTTATCGGATTTTGTTGACTATTCCGGTAACCGTTGCTACGGCGGAAAGAAGTTTCTCAAAATTGAAGTTGATAAAAACATATCTTCGAAGCACTATGTCGCAGGAGAGATTAAGTGGATTAGCTATTATTTCAATTGAAAATGAGTACTTGGATAAACTTAACTATGAGGAGATTATAGAGGAGTTTGCTTCAAAGAATGCAAGAAGAAGTTGTTTTCGTTAGTGTTTTTTTTTTTTTTTTTTTGATACCATGTTGACATTATAATATTTTGGCTTGCAAACTAGTGATTTAGTTTAGCAATATTTTGTAATCGATGTTGCATTTTATAACTTTATCTTTAATGTAATTTCATGCATATGAAAATATTTTTATTTTACAAAGTAGGGGTACAAAAATGGGGAAAAAAAATATTCGTCTAGGGCACCAGTTATTGTTGGGCCGCCCCTGCAAACAAGTTAGAGGGGAGACTATAAAGAGCACACAAAAATGCCTGAAGAACAACCATGAGAACAATTCCTTTTTTGAAAAGGTATTTTACTGGAAAGTTTATCCAATATTCTCATTGTCTTATATTTTGGATCTCTTTGTAATCAAACCAGTTAAAGGAAAGACTCTAAAGAGCACACAAAAGAACTAGTGGCAAGTAGGGTTGCCAAATATAAGTTGGTTGAATAACTCAATGTCTAGCGTTGTTAATGTATTGAAATACTGTCCTGGTGTTGCCCAGGTGGTCTTAGCTTTGCAGCCATCTCTGTAAAACAGCTTAAGATTTTACAAGGTATACATTCTCCTGTTAAAGCTTGCATAACTAGCTGAGAGAAAGTAAGAAAAAGCATTAGATTAGCTTTACTACCACTGAAGACTGTTTTACCGTGGAATCTTGCGGATTGTAACGTTCTTAACAGGAACCTCATCTGCAGGGTGAATTGTTAACAGGTTCTTTACCTACAAGAAAAAAGATAACACCATCTGTTATTGCTTTTCATTAGAATAAGGTATTTGTAATAACATGTGTCAGATGGTAAACTTTTGGGCTGAAATTAGTCGATGATAAAAAAGTAAACTCAAGGCAACAAAACAATATGTTAGCAATGCATATTATACATGGAAAATGGATATTGGTTCCCAACAATTTAGTCAAAATATGAAGTCAGATATTAACCAGTAACTAAACATGAACTAACCTTATAATAAAATAAAATAAAAAAAAAAAAAAAAAAAAAAAAAAATTACCAGGATTAGTCCAATAATATTTGTAGGCTGCTCATGATATACAGGCAATCTACTGTGTCCCTTATGTAGGATCATTTTCATCAAATCTCTGCAGAAAATGACAAAGCTTTAACAGCCAGCAGGGCATTGTAGACGCAATTAAGCTAAGGAGAAGTAAATGCCTATCAAGTTTTGAATTGATATCAATAGGATATGTTTGGCTAAGAGGAGTCATTGCATCCCTTGCAGTTTTATCACTAAGTTCTAGAGCACCAGCTATGATTGTTGTTTCATCATGAGTTAACTCTCCCCCTTTACCTGCCTACGTTCAATATACAATATCAAAAGAAACAAAGATATTGCAGAAATATCAAACTGTAAGATTCAAAACTGAATAAATTAAACCTTATCAATATCATTACATAACATTACATGGATTGGTTCGGTGTAACCATATTATGAAAACTCAACACGAATTCTGTAAAATTTAAGAGTGTATGGAGAAAAACTTTGTAATTACTGCATATCTAACATACTGAAAAAGAAACAAAATTTCAAGGCAATGTAAACTCCAACATTTGTTCAAAATTCAGATCTACATCACATACACATTGTCGTTTCGCAAATAGACTACTGTACAGTATGAAAATGTAGAACTGTGTTTTATGAAATTTAAGTTATATATTTATATGCAAAATTTATAAGTCACACAAATGTAGAATATGCCTAAGACATTGTGTTTGATTCTTTGAGCCAACTGCTGCTAAGTATGCTATTTAACAGTCAATTAAACAATCAAATCTACAAACTAATCATACAGTGTTTAAAAGAGAGGGTTGGCACATTGACCCATTCGTTAAAAAAGAGAGGGGAGCCGCTTGTTAGACCAGGCTATATCTTTCTAGGCGTATGCAATGTGTGGCCTTAGTTTCACATTGACATCCAACGACGTGTGCATCCAGTCATTCCAAATTTCGCAAGCATGTCATTGACATGCTCTGATGGATGACTGGAACCTCCAGCAAAGACTTCCTTCTTTCATTTCTGGTTAAGAACCCTTTACGCCCAATCATTCCGGATAACGCTTGCATCCTCTATCTTACCACGGCTGTCTAGGACAACCTCGAATATCCCTAGAAGCTCATGCTAAGACACCCCAACCCCTCTTATGAGGCTATAAGAGGAGCACTAATGGTATGTGCAGCGCGACTCTCTAACGATGAGTGCCTAAAAGAGATTTTGAAAGGTATTCTCAATCGTTTGGCAAAAGGCTCAAGGCAAGTACAACCTCTGAATAATTCAATAGAAGCATCTCGCCACCATGAGCATCTTAGGTGCCTGGTATTGTACTATAGGTAGCCAATTGCCTAGGATTTTTCAATATCAAGACATTAGGGAATACACCCGCACCCGAGTTCCCTACGCAGAGGTCCCCACAATCTGGCTATATTTGCACTTGTTGAGATATGAAACCATAAACGAAAAGAGTGGCTGACTCGAGCTGTAGATGCCACCCACATTGTTCTTGACAATGATAAATGTTAAGAGTAATGAGAGATCCCTATTGCTGGCGAAAGAAAGATGCTTGCGTTCAATGGGGATTTTTCGTTTTAGCTCTAACTTCACACTCTTCCATATTTCGTTCGGTTATTCCCAATCCATTTCCAGTATATTAATTGGCCCGAATCCAAATATGAATTGGATTCTGCTTCCCAACCCGGAGCCCAAATGAACTTAAAACAGGTCGCAAATATACTAACGTGATTAAATGGATTTCGCACAGCCCTAATTATGGGAAACTTAAACCAAAAGAAATCGTCTATTACATTGCAATTAACCAAAGAACCAGTGATTCCCCCCTTCCCCTTTTATCGAGCCCATACAACCCACTTACCAAAATCAGTATGTAATCCAGGAGTTGAATCCACTTTAAGTAATTTTGTGTTGGTGAATATACAACAATCGAAATAAATGTTAGTAATAGCAATAGACAAATGTTATGTCTATGAAACTTACTTCATTGCCATGCATTGTCACAAGCGTCTTCAGCTCAGCTCTCCGGAAAAGAGCTACATGGCCATCTCCTAACAAATAATCCAACAGCTGTAAATATACATCAGATGTTACACTTGATATCATATTACATTTCAGTTTGGAAATTTAAGCAATATCAATCATCACCTTGCTAATAGGATATGCAATAGGGAAGCAAATCCATACTAAAACCCGAACAATAGGTGCAACTGCAGCTCCAATAGCTAGGCCATATCTCGAACAAACAGATTGTGGAATAATCTGTTTAGATACGTCATAATGTCACTAATAATAAAATAAAATCAAGATAAAGCCTTAATACTTAAATCATAAACTAACCTCTCCAAAAAGGAGAATTAATGTAACTGAAATCAATATAGCTCCCCAGGCTGAAACCAAACTATCAAGAAAGATAGGAAGAGCCTACAACCAACAGCATTACTTATATAAAAAACACTACTCTGCACGTTGAGGTAAGATTTCGAGCTCTTCTTCTTTTTCACCGCAGTACAACAATTAACCATATTTTGCAGTACCAACTCAAATTCGAAATACATTTAGCGAATAAAATTGTACCTCCATGGCAGCAGCATTGAAAATCAAAAGAGTACATAGCAACAAATGCTGCTTTCGCACGACCGGCATTATCTTTGCTAATAATCCAAATAAGAAACACAAGTCGATTAATCATACTACAGATCGTCAAACTTTCCGATTCAAAATCATTACCAGCATGCTTTCGATCTTGCTCAGTGCCAGACTTTGCAAGAACTTCGAGATCGACGATACTTAATGACATCAACCCTAGAGTCAGGCCAGACATAAGCCCAGCAAATAAAACGAGAAGCGTGATGATTAAAATATGAAGAAAAAACCCAAGCTCGCAGCAACGGTACTCAACTGCCATTAAAAACCAGGCAAATGTCACTAGGTAATAAATGCTTTTTGATCGTGGAAGAAATTAGAACCCTCGTCCCCACTGTAAAGTTACTGAAATGGAATAAAGAAAACGACAAGGATTATATCGGAAAATTATCTACGCTTTTATTCGATAATGGAGAAAGAAGCTGCGAGTGACGGAAGTCGACTAAGAGGACACGTGCAGAACGCAACGGGATGGCATAACAGAATATTTATTTCAGTAGGGCTGTTAGAGCATCTCCAACAGCGGAGGAAATTCATGTTAAGGGGTGTAATATCCCTTATTTTTGCACCCAACAGTTGTTACACGGTGTAATATGAAGGCAAATGTTACGGGCTGGATTCAGAGTTCGTAATAGGGCGCACGAGCTGATTTTATCAGCTCGTGATGTTGCGAGCTGATTTTATCGGCTCGCGACTTCAGGAGCCGATAAAATCAGCTCGTGGCCTTTTTTTTTTCCCCGACTATTTTGTTACATAGGAGATAATTTTCTTTCAGTAGAAAACTTGAAAACATCACTGTAGACCTGATTTTATAGGTCGGGAACAGGCGCGAGCTGATTTTATCAGCTCGCGAGCTCGCGAGCTGATAAAATCAGCTCCCAGGCTGCGAGCTGATAAAATCAGCTCGCGCCTGTTGGGAGATATCAAAGATATCTCCCGTAATGTTACGGGCCGTAACGTTACGGCCCGTAACACTGTTGGAGATGCTCTTAGTCAGGGTAATGATAAAATGGTATAATTATTGGTAGTATTTCTTAAATACCTGCGGTAACGTTAATTTACCAGTAAATCTAAAATATATATACATATTCATCTGACATTGTTTATTACATGCATTTAAAACTAAATAATTGATTATTTAGTTCAATAATCATGTAAAATAATTATAAGTACACTTTTTTTTCTCATTTATGTTGTTTTATTAACTAACATTACATATAGCATAATAAAGATGCATTGTGTACAAAAAGCATGTCAAGATACATATTTTGATTAACAAACGGTAATTTATCATTATCAGTTTAACGGTTACCAGATTATCGGTATATCAATCTTCGATATACTAGTCCATCGGTAATGGCAACGGTAAACTATTCTGGCTTATTAGTAAAAACGTTACGATAACGGTATTTTTCAAATGGTGATGGTAACCATTACCATAATTGCCCTATATTTCACTGTAAAGTTACCAAAAATACTCATCGAACCGAAAATTTGTTAGTTATTTTGTAACGTCCCGTATTTTTATGATCAGATATTTAATATATTTTATTATATTAAATGTTGTATTTGAATTTTAAATGGATTTATAATATTTAATTCGTTTATTAAAACGAAGTTGAATATATATTTTATATTATAATTATAATCGAGCTCGTAATAGCACGACAGTTCGTAATATTGAGTTCTGAACTTCAATCGGATATACAGAATCCATTTTAAGTTGGATTTCTTCGAAACAAGAAATGTCAGAATCTGTTTGAGTATAGTTTTCTAATAATAGAAAAAATCGAGATTTCGTCTTATAGATTGTAAGTTATGTCCAAATCAATTTTTAAAATAGTCGCTATGGATTCATTAATAAATTATAACATTTATTATTTAATTTATTAAATAGAAATTTGGATAGAATTTGATCTCATTTAAATTCGAAAATATTAGTGTTGAGCTATAAATTTCATATTTGTTTATATTTGAAGTGGTATACTATTTTATTTAGATATATACGACAATAATAATTTTTATTATTGGATTTGTTTTGGAATTTAATTAATATTATATTCATATTATTTAAGCCTTAGAATAATTATTTTCCAAACAGTCTCCGTTTTCAACGAAACGAGTTTTATTGGAATACGTATGGCTAGTTATTATTATATTTCCAATTTGAAGCCAGTTGGAGTTGTTTTGTCGGTACACTCAATTTAAATGTGAACCGATAAATATATTAAAATTTAAAATAATGTCGTTGTACAAACGAAGTCTGTTTTCAACGCTGTTTATTTCGTTGAGACCGGAACGTCAAGACATAGCGGTGTATTTATTTTCGTTAAGTTCGGAGTTGGTGTTTGACGGTACTTCCATTTAACGATAATATAAATAGCGTTAAATTTATTCACTGAATGCAAACAGAATAATATGTGTATATAACTTAAGATATAAGTAACTTAATAAATTGAATCTACCATATTTATTCCTATAGCCTACAGTATTATCCTTCTTTCTGCCTAGTGAAAATGTACAACACCTATAGGTGGAAACAACACTCATTCTTGTCAAAACAGCTATATATATTTTCTTTTACCATGGAAATGAAACTTCACCGGCCCTCTCCTTTTTCTAATAGCTACTCCTTCCACCCTAAAACAAACTAACATCTTACCCATCAACTGCATTTCAACCCCTACTCTGTGAAGCTACACTGCAGCTTTATACGATCTACCCAAGTCCATCTCCCATCTCGAAAAGAAGTTTCACTGTAAACCGAAGTGAATACACACTGCAGCTATCCACTTGAGCCTAACCTATACACTGCATAGTCTTGTTAATTTCTTCAGCTACCTACATTGTTTTCTTCTAACCTACCTGAGCCCAGCGTTCTATCGCATCAAAGAAATGAAAACTCACTGGTCAGCTGAAGCTTCCCTGGCACACTACAATTCTAAATCAGCAAACGTAGATGGCTAAGGGAAGCTAGGAGTTAACGTGGATCTTATCTTTAGCAATCGCATGTATAAATACGGCGCCTCGTTTCCCTTCTTTGCTCCAAACAAAAACCAAACCGAAAATGAAAAATGCCATTAAAACATTCCCTCGCAAGCTTGATAAAGTAAAAACAAAACCCAAAATAATAAGGATGAGGCAGCTGAAAGCTTGAAAGGAGGAGGTGTTCTCTAGGGATAACAGGTACGTGTGAGACGAGGGAGGTAGGTCGGAGCGGAATACTACAGTGGCCGGAGTAGTGCCTCGGGTGGACGGAGCCGGCGGACCATGGGTTAGTGAGAGGGAAGTAGTTCAGCAGCAGCTTGCGGATGGAGTTGAAAGAAAAGTGAACAGGAGGGAGTTGCGAAAATGAAAGATTGGAAGGAAGGATAGCAATGTGCATGGTGGGGAGGAGCGTGCTGTAACCTGCTTTCTTTTTCGTGAAGAAGGATGCTTGGAGGAAGGAAGGGAACAGGTTGGGCCGCATGACATTGGGCTTGGGCTTATCAGTTTGAAAAAAAAAACAAAGCCTGAAACGTTTGCGGGTTGGTAGAAATACATCAGGGAGTTCGACATGTTTGATTTTGAAACAAAGGGGCGGGTTAGACCAAACAAATAGTTGGGGAAGGAATTAAATAACGTGCATGGGTTGTTTTCCCAATGGGATTTTCGATATATAAAGAGAAAAAATAGAAGAGAGAAATCATTAGCAGTACGAAGGGAAGGGGTCGAGCTCGTATGTAGTAGACCGGATTTGTCTGGACTGCATCGTTGCTTAATCACAAGTATGTTTGGTTGAGCCAACAACATTTTAAAATAATGGAATTTGCTCGGGCTCTATTGCATGGGTAATCACAGATAGTTGAATTAAAATAATTTAAGAATTAATTACATTAATTAAAATAGCGTTTTTTAAAATACGAATAACTTTTAATTGCAAGGACGGAATCCAACAAAAACAAGCTATTCCGGATTTGTATTGTCAACCGCTACAATCTAGTGCTAATTTGGACAGAGCTGGAAACAATTAGTGATTTAATTTAATTAAAACAAACCGCCTTAACAACGAAATCAGATCAAGGTGAGTTTAACTCACTCAGTTGTCCCACTTATATTTTATATAAGTCGGGTTTAATATTTGTGTGCTATGATTGCTAGTTGTTGTGTGATATGATGATTGTTTAAATATATATTGAATATTTTTATATAACTGATTTAAATTAAACGTTCATTTAATTTAATTAAAACCAAATGTTATTTTAACGATTATTTTCTCGTTGAGGTAACTTACCTCGTTGGTTACGTTCATAATAATATAAACGTATTAAACTGAAACATAGACATTTGGATTGCTGTTATTATTTTGATTGTTGAATATTATCCCTGTTATTTGAAATAGATGATTTTATATGAAGTAACATATTTGGATGCAGGGAAAACAGGTTGGAGGGATCCAACTGGATTCCTCAAATTTATTATTTGTTGTTATTACAATCATATGAACTGTTTCACCCGTCTGATTGGATGATTGATTTGATCGTTGGTTGTTGAATTTAAATTCAAGATTTGTTTATGGTTAACCAATAAACAATATTGATTGAGTAAGTGATGGCAGATGGCCTAAAAATAAATCATTTTATAAATATTGATCTACCGTCAGGTAAATAAATAGAATTGGAGTTATTAAATTTATTTGTAAAACTAAGGATAGTTTTGAGGTATATTATTTTGAAATAAAGATTATTAAAAATGATATTAATATTTATTATTTATTATTTGAGTGTATAAATTAGTAAATGGTTTTAAGGTTTTAAAAGCAAGCGAGCGGAAAGTTACCTAGCGTGTAATAACTGGAATTAATTGTTTATTGGTAGACAATTAAAATGGGATTTTAGTGAAATGGATTATTTATTGAAAAATAATCAGAGTAAATGAGATTTATTAAATTAATTATATTATTAATTTAATGGAAGGACAAATGGGAATGGATTTATGAGTTAACTATGTTAAGTTGAATAAGTCAACTGTTTAACTGAGAATTGATTATTAAATTTGTTATAAATATAAAGTGTTAATGGTGGAGTAAAACCATGTTTAAAATATTGAAATTAATTATTATTTATCTAATATTAATCAAAGCAATGATCTTAGAATTTAATTAATAAAGTTTGATGAAACCATAAGACACTGTTATAGTTAAATGAGTTTTTCAAGAGTATTTATATTAAATATATAAGTAAGTTTAGTTGAGTCCTTCTTGGAATTCTATTTAATGGTATTTCCTAAAATCTAAGATTTAACGAAGATATTTAAAAACCAAGTTTATTTGAATGTATTGTAAATGATTACAAATATTGAAACAAGTTATTAAAGTTGTGAACTTGAAATGATTTATGAAATAAATGAATGGTTAGAAGTGTAAAGTTATGGGAGTGGAAATTGCATTAGAAACCAAAAGTGAATTTAAGTTGACTGGAAAATTAAGATAAGAAGTCGATTTAAAAATCGCGTATTTTAAATAAGAGATGGAGTTTTATTATGATATAACCTGAATAGAATTAAAGTAAGTTTTAAATGAAGCACTTATATATTATTTTATTTATATTTAAATAAGGGTTATTTATAACATTTTAGAAAGATACATTATGTACGATAAAGAATTGGATGTAGTTTTTAAATATATTAGAACCAGTTGTACGTTGGTTGGTTGAGTAATTTTCGAGGTGTCAATCTAATGTTGGTTTCGGCCTTCGGGGTTGATACTTAGAGAATTATTTACTTACCAATTTACAATGAGGAACTAGTAGAGTAGAAGTGAGACGATAATTGAATATTCTTATATTATATAAGAAAATGGAATGTTTTCTAGGTATTAAAGATATTGAAGTTTTAAATCAACCATTCGTTAATTATTAAAAGGGCCAAGTGATGCCGAATACTGAACCAGTACCTTTATGTTTATGGATGAATGTTTGTTTATTTGATAGTTAAATAACCAACTATCAAATCTAGCCAATTATCGATTGTTGGTATGGAAAGATCGGGATCAAATATATATTCGAAAGTCATTCTGACCAGCAAATACGAAATCGTGGAAGAGATCAGACGATGATCGATATGGAGCATTTGAAGACCACAGATCTTCATAAAACGGAAGTATTACTTATAATCTCTGGTTAGTTCCCAGAGATAAACTATGATTCTGTCATGGTTAGAGTCTATGAGTTACAAGGACTACTTGCTACTAATCTATAGGGTGATTCCTAGGATGTTGTAGGAGGGTGCCTTCGGTTGTCCAGTCCCAAGACAACGTGTATGGACAGATCTGACGATATGGCGTTCAAAGTGAATGGCGGCCAGATATTCAAAAAGGGAATTATAACCTCAAGCCTCACAACCGAGAAATGACAAAAATCGGGCAGGAAGTATGGCTATATAGGTCGCACCCATTAGGGTGTACTGTCACCATCTAGAGAATATTCATATTTATTACTTCTTTCATATTCTGTATCTCCCAGGAACGGTTATGTTGCTGGCAACCGTAAGGTGACAATATATCTGATACACTTAAGAGAAATGAGTGGTCGGTCATGTGTGGGCCGGGTTGCAAGATGTTCTTGTTGAACCATGTGTATTCCTCTCTAGAAATACACTATCGGTAAGTGGTCCCATACCTCTTCATAGTCGGAATCCAATCTCCAATAAGCGCCCGCAGTTTTGATTGTATACTATATATGTGGAGCGTGAGATGTAAGCGTTCCATTAGATTTTATTTATTTGTATTTAGACACTATTATAATATCAAAAGATATATATGATTTCAAAATCTTTTGGTTTATCGTAAGGTAAAAACCGTCTGTATTTATGTGTGGATTTGGTCTTACGATTATCCTTTTCTATCTAAAAGATTTTGAATTTTAAAATCAAGTTGGATGATTCCCCTTAAACTTTGTGAGTTTTTCTCACTCTGGTTCACCAGACTGATCCAGCATTTGTAATGCTCGGGTTAGCCCGGGATTTACAGGTTTAGGTTATTGGTCCCTACGAAATTCAGAAGACGTGCTGGAGGAGTTCAGACGTATTAGTATTTATTCTGATGTGTATTGTATATGAGGACAGATTATTATAACTGTCCAGATCTGTGATGTACTTTGATGATTTGTAAGTATTTATTCCAAGCTCTGAATAAAGATTTATCTCTATATTATATTTTGTTCCTCTATGATGTGAGACTCTGATTCTGTTGTGGTTCTTCTTTTTATTTCTTCTATTCTAATATTTCTTTCTTTCTTATCTCACCCTCTAATTTCTTTCTAATAACGTTCTGGCGTTTTCGATGCTTGAATGTTCGACATGTGGTTTTTGGTGTCGATTTTCGGGGTCGAAACTGTCTGTTCGTTACAGTGGTATCAGAGCAATGGTTTAGTAATAATCTTGGCTCTGTGACGTAACTCGATAAAGATGGTGTCAGTAATACCCTAGATTGATTCTGAATGTGTATATACGAGAGTGCGTATTTGTAGATTTTATAAGCAAATGTTTTGTATTGTGTTATTTGTTCGATTCGATTTTGAATTGACAATAAACATGATATTATTTTGTGAAGGGGTAAATGAAATAATTTTACCTATATTATATTTTCACATAGAAAAGGAATAATTTTATCAAATTATTGGAATATTGGTTGTTGGTTGTTTTGAATAGAATTCAAATAAGATTGTAAATGGTTTAAGATAACCGGAGGATAAATTTCGCATAAAATTTGTGATTAAAATTTTAATATGGAATTAAATGAATTAGAATATAACTTAAAGATAAATTAAATATGGAATGACTTGGTTGGGTTGATTACTGATTGTTGTTTATTGGATAATAGTTTGGTTAAATAAAAGTTCATCAAGACTTAAACGAATTAAAATCCAGAAGAATGAATTCTAATAGAATAAATTTGAATAGAACCAATTATGAAATAAAATTGTATGATTTAATCTGGTATATATTATTACATTGTGAATTGAGTTAGTGCAGGTTCGAAAGAGAAAAGAGTTGTTAATTGATTTGCTTGGTTATTGGAGATTGAGTTGCCCGACAAATAAGTAAACCTAAATATTATTGGTTAAGTGATTGATTTTATACCCCTGAGTTGGGTAGCCATTTGGATTTTGTTTTATTTTGATTGATGAGAGGCCCGGAGTAGCGTTTGTAGTTATTCGGAACGAGCCATGCAGAGAAGATGCTGGCGAATTTTTTGTAAAATTTTAAAACCTAGAATATTTTTAATAATGATTTTAAATGGTTATTTTTAAAAATAATTGGGATTGGAACATTCTTCTCACTTAGTAATTTAGGGGACGAAATTATTTTAAGGGGGAAGGAATGTAACGTCCCATATTTTTGTGATCAGATATTTAATATATTTTATTATATTAAATGTTTTATTTGAATTTTAAATGGATTTATAATATTTAATTCGTTTATTAAAACAAAGTTGAATATATAATTTATATTATAATTATAATCAAGCCCGTAATGGCGCGGCAGTTCGTAATATTGAGTTTCGAACTTCAATCGAATATACTGAATCCATTTTAAGTCGGATTTCTTCGAAACAAGAAATGTCAAAATCTGTTTGAGTATAGTTTTCTAATGATAGGGAAAAATCAAGAATTCGTCTTATAGATTGTAAGTTATATCCAAATAAGATTTTAAAATAGTCTCTATGGATTCATTAATAAATTATAACATTTATTTAATTTATTAAATAGAAATTTAGATAGAATTTGGTATCGCTTAAATTCAAAAATATTAGTGTTGAGCTATAAATTTCATATTCGTTTATTTTTGAAGTGGTATACTATTTTATTTAGATATATACGACAATAATATTTTTTTTATTTTTTTATTGGGTTTGTTTTGGAATTTAAATAATATTATATTCATATTATTTAAGCCTTAGAATAATTATTTTCCAAACAGTCATTGTTTTCAACAAAACGAGTTTTATTGGAATACGTATGGCTAGTTATTGTTATATTTCTAGTTTGAAGCCAATTGGGGTTGTTTTGTCAGTACGCTCAATTTAAATATGAACCGATAAATATATCAAAATTTAAAATAACGTCATTGTACAAACGAAGTCCATTTTCAATGCAATTTATTTTGTTGAGTCCGGAACATCAAGACGTAGCAGTGTATTTATTTTCGTTAAGTTTGGAGTTGGTGTTTGACGGTACTTCCATTTAACGATAATATAAATAGCGTTAAATTTATTCACTGTATGCAAACAGAATAATATGTGTATATAACTTAAGATATAAGTAACTTAATAAATTGAACCTACCCTATTTATTCCTATAGCCTACAGTATTATCCTTGTTTCTGCCTAGTGAAAATGTACAACACATATAGGTGGAGACAACACCCATTCTTGTCAAAACAGCTATATTTTTTTTCTTTTACCATGAAAATGAAACTTCACTGGCCCTCTCCTTTTTCTAACAGCTATTCCTTCCACACTAAAACAATCTAACATCTTACTCATCAATCGCATTTCAACCCCTACTCTGTGAAGCCACACTACAGCTTTATACGACCTACCCAAGTCCAACTCCCATCTCGAAAAGAAGTTTCACTGTAAACCAAAGTGAATACACACTGCAGCTATCCACTCCAGCCTAACCTATACACTGCACAGTCTTGTTAATTTCTTCAGCTGCCGACAGTGTTTTCTTTTGACCTAACCTGAGCCCAACATTCTATCGCATCAAATAAATGAAAACTCACTGATCAGCTGAAGCTTCCTTGACACACTACAATTCTAAATCAGCTAACGTAGATGGCTAAGGGAAGCTAGGAGTTAACGTGGATCTTATCTTCAGCAATCGCATGTATAAATACAGCGCCTCGTTTCCTTTCTTTGCCTTAAACAAAAACCAAACCGAAAATGAAAAATGCCATTAAAACATTCCCTTGCAAGCTTGATAAAGTAAAAACAAAACCCAAAATAATCAGGATGAGGCAACTGAAAGCCTGAAAGGAGGAGGTGTTCTCTGGAGATAACGGTGACGTGTGAGACGAGGGGGGTAGGTCGGAGTGGAATACTACAGTGGCCGGAGTAGTGCCTTAAATGGACGGAGCCGGCGGACCATGGGTCAGTGAGAGGGAAGCAGTTCAACAGCAGCTTGTAGATGGAGTTGGAAGAAAATTGAACATGAGGGTGTTGCGAAAATGAAAGATTGGAAGGAAGGATAGTAACGTGCATAGTGGGGAGGAGCATGTTGTAACCTGCTTTCTTTTTCGTGAAGAAGGATGCTAGGAGGAAGGAAGGGAACCGGTTGGGCCGCATGACATTGGGCTTGGGATTTATCGATTTGAAAAAGAAAAAAACAAAGGTTGAAACGTTTGCGGGTTGGTAGAAATATAGTAGGGAGTTCGGCATGTTTTATTTTGAAGTAAAGGGGCGGGTTAGACCAAACAAATAGTTGGGGAAGGAATTAAATAACGTGCGTGGGTTGTTTTCCCAATGGGATTTTTGATATATAAAGAGAAAAAACAGACGAGAGAAATCATTAGCAGTGCGAAGGGAAGGGGTCGAGCTCGTATGTTGTTGACCAAGGATTTGTCTGGACTGCATCGTTGCTTAATCACAAGTATGTTTGGTTGAGCCAGCAACATTTTAAAACAAAGGAATTTGCTTGGGCTCTATTGGATGGGTAATCACAGATAGTTGAATTAAAATAGTTTAAGAATTAATTATATTAATTAAAATATTGTTTTTTTAAATACGAATAACTTTTAATTGCAAGGACGAAATCCGATAAAAACAAGTAGATGGCCTAAAAAAAATCGTTTTAAAAATATTGATTTATCGTCAGGTAAATCAACATAAATGGAGTTATTAAATTTATTTGTAAAACTAAGGATAGTTTTGAGATACATTATTTTGAAATAAAGATTATTAAAAATGATATTTATTATTTATTATTTGAGTGTATAAATTAGTAAATGGTTTTAAAATTTTAAAAGCAAGTGAGCGGAAAGTTACCTAGCGTGTAATAACTAGAATTAATTGTTTATTAGTAGAAAATTTAAATGGGATTTTAGTGAAATGGATTATTTATATAAAATTAATTAGAGTACATGAGATTTATCAAATTAATTATATTATTAATTTAATGGAAGGACCAATGGGAATGGATTTATGAGTTAACTATGATAAGTTGAATAAGTCAACTGTTTAATTGAGAATTGAATATTAAATTTTTATAAATATAAAGTGTTAATGATGGAGTAAAACCATGTTTACAATATTGAAACTAATTATTATTCATCTAATATTAATCAATGCGACGATCTTGGAATTTAATTAATAAAGGTTGATGAAACCATAAGACACTGTTATAGTTAAATGAGTTTTTCAAGAGTATTTATATTAAATATATAAGTAAGTTTAATTGAGTCCTTCTTGGAATTCTATTTAATGGTATTTCCTAAAATCTAAGATTTGACGAAGATATTTAAAAACCAAGTTTATTTGAATGTATTGTAAATGATTACAAATATTGAAACAAGTTATTAAAGTTGTGAACTTGAAATGATTTATGAAATAAATAAATGGTTAGAAGTGTAAAGTTATGGGAGTGGAAATTGCATTAGAAACTAAAAGTGAATTGAATTGACTGGAAAATTAAGATAAGAAATCGATTTGAAAATCACGTATTTTAAATAAGAGATGGAGTTTTATTATAATGTAACCTAAATAGAATTAAAGTAAGTTTTAAATGAAGTTTTTATATATCGTTTGATTTATATATAAATAATGGTTATTTATAACGTTTTAGAAAGATATATTATGTACGATAAGGAATTGGATGTAGTTTTTAAATATATTAGAACCAGTTGTACGTTGGTTGGTTGAGTAATTTTCAAGGTGTCAATCTGATGTTGGTTTCGGCCTTCGGGGTTGATACTTAAAGAATTATTTACCTACTAATTTACAATGATAAATTAATAGAGTAGAAGTGAGACGATAATTGAATATTCTTATATTATATAAGAAAAGGGAACTTTTTCCAAGTATTAAAGATATTGAAGATTTAAATCAACCATTCGTTAATTACTAAAAAGGCCAAGTGATGCCGAATACTGAACCAGTAACTTTATTTTATTTTTATGGATGAATGTTTGTTTATTTGATAGTTAAATAACCGACTATTAAATCTGGCCAATTATTGATTGTTGGTACAGAAAGACCGGGATCGGACATATATTCGAAAACCATTCCGACCCACAAATACGTAATCATGGAAGAGACCAGACGATGTTCGGGATGGAGCATTTAAAGACCATAGATCTTCATAAAACGGTAGTATTGCTTATAATATCTGGTTAGCTCCCAGAGATAAACTGTGATTCTGTCGTGGTTGGAGTCTATGGGTTGCAAGTCTACTCGCTACTAATATATAGGGTGATTCCTCGGATGTGGTAGGTGGGTGTCTTTGGTTGTCCAATCCCAGGACAACGTTTATGGACGGATCTGACGATATGACGTTCAAAGTGAATGGTGGCCAGATGTTCAAAAAGGGAATTATAACCTCAAGCCTCACAACCGGGAAATGACAAAAAATCGAGCAGGCAACATGAATATGTGAGTTGCACCCATTAGGGTGTATTGTCACCATCTAGAGAATATTCATATTTATTACTTCTTTCATATTCTGCATCTCCCGGGAACGGTTATGTTGCTAGCAACCGTAAGGTAACAATATATTCGATACACTCAAGAGAAATGAGTGGTCGGTCATGTGTGGGCCGGGTTGCAAGATGTTCTTGTTGAACCCAGTGTATTCCTCTCCAGAGATACACTATCGGCAGGTGGTCCCATACCTTGTCATAGTCGAAATCCAATTTTTAACAAGCGCTCGCGGTTTTGATTGTATACTATATATGTGGAGCGTGAGATGTAATCGTTCGTTAGATTTTATTTATTTGTATTTAGACCCTATTATAATATCATAAGATATATATGATTTCAAAATATTTTTGGTTATCGTAAGGTAAAAACTGTCCATATTTATGTGTGGATTTGGCCTTACGATTATCCTTTTCTTTCGAAAAGATTTTGAACTTTAAAATCAAGTTGGATGATTCCCCTTAAACTTTGCTAGTTTTTCTCACTCTGGTTCACCAGATTGATCCGGCATTTGTAATGCTCGGGTTAGCCCAAGTTTTACAGGTTCAGGTTATTGGACACTACGAAATTCAGAAGACGTGCTAGAGGAGTTCAAATGTATTAGTATTTATTCCACTGTGTCTTGTATATGAGGACAAGTTATTATAACTGTCCAGATCTATGATATACTCTGATGATTTGTAAGTATTTATTCCAAGCTCTGAATAAAGATTTATCTCTATATTATATTTTGTTCCACTACGATGTGAGACTCTGATTCTGTTGTGGTTCTTCTCCTTATTTCTTCTATTCTAATATTTCTTTCTTTCTTATCTCACCCTCTAATTTCTTTTTAATAACGCTCTGGCGTTTTCGATGCTTGAATGTTCGACATGTGGTTTTTGTTGTTGATTTTCGGGGTCGAAACTGTCTGTTCGTTACACATTTTCTATGAAAAGAATCTCAACCCTTCTTTTCTACGGACCCCCTTGATTTCCCCTTTTAACCTTCAGATCCACAAATCTGTATTCCAACTTTTAACATTACTCTAAAGTTACTATAAAGTTTAAGGTACTGACATTTCAGATCAGTTGTATTTATTTGCATTTTGCGAGTAGATCCTTGGTGTTACTATAATTTGGAACCAACCTTAGACTGTTTTCCCACTTCAGAATATTTTACCAGTGCATGCACCTACAGAACTGACATCACATAAACATGATTATTTAATACCTTCTTGAGGTAGGCATACTTCACACACACACACACACACACACATATATATATATGTATATATATATAACACAAAATGGTGACACAAACAATCTCAACCACTAAATATCCACATGCATTCCATCTTGCACATAAAGACAAACAAGTCCTATGATCCAAAGTTTGTGTCTTTAATTCTGTATTTAATTTTGTATCTCAATAGTTGCTCCACACACACACACACACAAACACAAACACATACATACACTAGACTCCCACATTAAACCGACTACTTATAAATGCTGGATTTGGCGGCTGATTCTGCGCAGACTTCTACTAAAAGTTGAGCTTAATCGTGTTTCTATGTACTTATTATAATGGCCCATGACACGTAGACCTCTCACATTAACCCGACTTACTTGTAAATGTTGGATATGCCGATCAGTTTCAGGCAGGCTTCTACTACAAGCTGAGGTTAACATCGTGTCTATGTGTCATTAATATTAATTAATAGCCATTAATACTCACATGCATACAAATTCTTTATAGGGACATTTAAAATTATAATATCCTAATTTAACATTTTTAGTATTCATTTATAATACGTTGGTTACACTATAAATAGTAGTAGATAAAATGTAAATTGAGCGCACGTAAAGAAACTTCCTAAATTATAGAAATGTCAATACTAACTGCAAGATTAAGGTTTACAAGTTTATTTCGCTACCTTCATCAACATAGCACAAAATGTATGTTCACATTCTATCAATTACAGGGAAATAACAAACATATCCAAAATTAACTTGTAATCAAGGTTTGAAAGATTACTTCAATAATAAATGGAAGATCAGGTGTAATTTGCCAATATATTTATAATTCCTTTTTGGTACTTCTTCGCTTTTCATGTGTTCTTTATACAAAAACTTAGGCTTGGAGTTATTCTATATTTTTGTAAATTGAATGTGTTTAAATATTTTTGTGGCTATTCTATATAAATATATTAGTTATTTAGGCTTAGTGCTTGTGGTTATTATATATATATATATATATTGGTGATTGGATAATTCCCGCAGTACCATTAGCGGATGCCCGTAGTATCATTAGCGGATGACCCTATACGCCCCACAATATGATAGTGGATGACCTTCGATACCGCGATATCCTGCCTCGAAGCAGGATGGGTAATATTTATGTTGGCTAATGTTTGTGGATGCAGGAAAACAGGTTGGAGGGATCCAACTGGATTCCTCAAAATTTATTATTGTTTGTTTTTACATGTATATTATCAGAAATGATGTGTTGATTGATAATTGGGTGGTTTGATAGTTTAAATATCACTGGGCCCAAAATGTTGATTTATAAAAATACCGTGAAAAGGATATTTCGAGATTTAAAATGGAAAATCTATTTTTCAAAAATACAATTTGAATTTCGAATGGGCTATAAAGATATTAACTTGTTTTGAATAAGTAAAACAAGTATTGAATTTATAAACGATGTTTATAAATTAAATAATACAGGAAATTGATGTGGTGAATTTATAAATGATGTTTATAAATTAAACAATGTAGGAAATATAAATAAATTTATAAACGGTGTTTATAAATAAAATGGAATGATTTTCATTGGATAATCAGGGAATTGAAATGAATTTGTAAACTGTGTTTGGAAATGAAGTGGAAAAATTATCATTTGATAATTTGAATATTTAAATTCAAATGTGAATTTAAAATAGAAATGGAGAATTGTTTTAAAGAACTAAACGATGAAATTTATTCTGATGTTCAGAATATAAATTGAACTAAAATAACTCCGTAATGATTTATGATTTGAATTCGATTAGTTCGAATTTATTTAAATAAAATATGTCTAGAAAAAATATTAGGATTATATTAAATAGAAGTAAAAATTAATATTAAAATAGATTCTATGTTATATGTAGATAAGTTAAAATAAATAGAATATTCCAAAAATAAGTTTTTGGTTTTTAAATAGACTTCGAAATGGAACTTGTTGAATATATATAACAAGCAAGTTTATAAACGATGTTTATAAATGTGGTAAATTTATTATCAAGAGATACTTTATCATTTTAAATTCAAGTATGAATTTAAATTATAATCTAGAATCATTTCGAAAAAGGGAACGATAGTTTTTATTCCGGAATTCGGAATATAAAACGAATTGAGTTTAAATAGATTTGAAATGAAACTTGTTTTTAATATATAGACAAGGAAGTTGGATTTATAAAAGATGTTTATAAATCGAGTAAAATAAATTATCATTTGATAATTTAGACATTTAAATTCAAGTATGAATTTAGAAGTGAATTGGAAAATGGTTTGAAATAGAGCGATAAATTATATTCTAGAATTGGAAATATAAACGGAACTGAGATAAATCTAAGGATTAAAAATTAGAATTCGATTATATCGAATTTTATAAATAATATATTTATAAAGGATTGGAATTCAGTATAGAAGATTTAATTATAATTGAATTATAAAATAATCAACAGTTAGGGAAAATCAGAAATATTAAGTTGAATTTAGAAAACTGGATTAATCTATATTTAAAAATATGGAAGAATGGAAGTTAAATATATTTATAAACAAAGTTTAAACGTTTATATATAAATATAATTAAAACGAACTCGCCGCAGCGCGGTAGTTCGTAATTTGGCGTTTCGAACCTCAATTGAGTTTACATAACTCAATTTAAGTCGGAATTCTTTGAAACAAGAATCGTCAGGACCGATTTGATAATAGTTTTCTTTCTGGGTTTCGTCGTATACATTTTGAGTTATGTCAAAATCAAATTTTCATAAAAACAGCTTCATAATCATTATTAAACCATAATGGTTTATTTAAATAAATAAAAGGATTTTAAGTAAATAAAATCTGAATTTCCATTAGAAAAATCCATATTTGAGATATAAAATAAATATGAACTCATGTGGAGTAAGTGAACTAATTTTTGAACAAAAATCGGATTTTTAATTATTAAATAGAATTAACTAATTTGAAGGATAATTAGTTAATAGGATTTTGAATTGAAATTGACTTTGGATAAGAGAATTGGGTTAGTAAATTCATATTCGAAATCGAAAATGAAACTTGAGTTGAAAATGGAATTCGATTGGTTTATAAGTCAATTAAAAATATAATTGAATGTGATATGCTCCATTAAAAAGTGAAATGGGCAAAAGGAGCTAATTAAAGAATAAATTACCGAACTAAGTTAAAAATGATCGGATTGAGTTGGAATAAATTAGCAATGGACATTAGGTTAGACAGGAATGGAATGAAGCGTATGAAGATTATATTTCAAGTGTCTAACAAAAAGGTACACGTTTAAATTCCATATGAGATTTAATGCCCCGGATTGGCAAGCCGCTTGGCTTTTTTATTTTCTTTTTGAATGGGAAGGGCCTAGAGAGATGAGTTGAGGTTCGAACTATTGACCGGTACAAAGGAGGTGCTGGCGAATTTTTACGGAAATTTAAGGAGTTAGAATATTTTAAGAAAATTTGATAACTAGAAATCAATATATCGAATATATATATATATAATTCGATAAGGAAACGAACTTAAAATAAAATATTATAAACAAAAAGGAAATCTATAATTAAATATGGTAAAAATAGAAAGATAAATGTATACATGTTTTAAAATGAATAATTGGTTTTTATGATGTTGATTATTCAAGGTAAGTGGTCTTGTCCATTTTGAAATTAATGATGTTTCAGTTAAGGTCTGAGAGGTAGTTATATCCCAACTTGATTGATTTCATTATTAATCGATAAGTAGCAAGATTCAGTATCGAAGATAAATGTTTAAAGAAATTTAGTTGAATGCAGTATTTTGGGTTGTTGTAACGATGTCTTACACAACATTTGTTTTAACCGAAGATAGTGGAATTTTGGAAATATAATGATAAATATTTCCTAAGTATGGAAACAAATGAGTCGGGAAAAGAGATAAGTAATTGGAATGATTTCCAATTATAAATAGAAGATATTTTCTACGTATAGAAAAAAGAAGAAGTCGATATATGGAAATGTTTTCCAAATAGCATAAGAGGCCAGGATGATTATTGAAAATATTTGGTTAATAAATATTGGTAAGGAAATGGAGAAGTGATTTAATTAATGAAATATAAATTAAGGGGCCCAGTGATTGTTTGATGTTTTGATTGGAAGTTTGTTTTCTTCGATAGTTAAATAACTGACTATCGAAGTATTTACCAATATCGTTGTCAATATGAAGAGACCGGTTGGATTATTATCCGAGAGCCACTCTGTATTGACAGTACCGTTGCGAATCAGATTATATGAAGATAATCGAAGATGGAGCAAGGGATAAATGGAAATTGTGTCTTCGGTTTCGTTCAATCCCAGAACGAAGTTGTATGGACGAATGTCTGACAGAGTATTTCCAATGATCGCATATGTTGGTCTGTATAAATATATATGGTGGCGGAGGATTTATTCTTTTAGGATAATATCTAGATTATATTTGTGCAAATCAATTAGTGATTAATGAAACTGACAATGTGGCATTCAAAGTGATTGTGCTATCAATGAAAAGTAAGTAAGTGCAGCCACAGGCCTCAATAACCAGGAAATGACGAAAATCGGGCAGGCAGCATGGCTAAGTGGGTAACTCCCAATTAGGGTGTATTATCATCTATCTAGAGAAATTCATTTCATTCTTTATTCTATTCGATGTTGTCCCTTTTCGGGAAACGGTTGCTAATCCCAACCGTTGGTGATATACATTCGATACACTCAAGCAAAATGAGTGGTCGGTCATGTGTGGCCGGGTTACAAGATGTTCTTGTTGAACTCAGTGTATTCTTCTCTAGAGATACACTACCGGAAGGTGGTTCCATACCTTGTCGTAGTTGGAAATTCATTACCCATTAAGTGCTCGCGGTTTTGATTGTATATTATGTATGTGAAGTGTGAGATGCAAACGTTCCACTAGATATCTATTTATTTGATTTAGACACTATTATAATATCAAAAGAGTTTTGATATAAGGATTATCGTTGTTTCAAAAGGAATTTTTTGAAAGTTAAATCAAGTGTTTTTTATTCTCATAGGGGAAAACCCGTTCCGTGTTATACGGTGTGATCTTATGAGATATCTTTTATTTTCTCAAACTGTTTTAAATTGTTTACTCATACCAGTCCTATGACTGACTTAGAGTTTATTTTGTTTTGTTTTACCTTAATTCTTGAGTGCCCAATTTGTACGGGCAGTCAAGTAGTCCAGAATTTTACAGATTTATCTGAAGGAGCTTGGAGCAGGAGGGTTCAATGTTAGATATATCTACCGATTATTTTCCGCTGTGTTGTGTTGTACTCTGATGATGAAATGTATATGTATAAAGAAAATTTTGTATTCCAAAAGATATTATACATAATATATTTTATTCCGCAGCGATGCGAGATTCTATGTGTTGTTATTTCTATTCTTCTTCTATCTTTTTATTCTTTATAATGATTCGTATTTCTATACAATTTGGGTTGGACGTGTGGTGTATTTAGTCAACTTAGATAGTACAGATTTTCAGGCCATTACACTTGGTATCAGAGCTTAGGTTTAGCGAACACCTAGGCATTGGTGGGGGTTACTCATTAGAGATAGGGTCAGTAGAACCCTAGAATGAGTTGAGTTCATATATACGAAAGCGCGATTTGTTAATTGATATAAAAATTTATTTTATATCGTGTTGGCTAGTCTGTTGAGTGGTTTATGAATTCTGATCGAATTGTGGGATGCCACGAAGTCGATAGGAATTTCTAAACACTTGAACGGAGAAATTGGACACAACATTGTTTTTAAAATGGGTAAATGAAATAATTTTACCCAAAATTCTATTTTGATACAAAATGAATAGTTATCTGAAATTATTATTGAGACAATCCAAACCCCCGTGCCACGAAAGCAAGGATAATCAGTGGAATATAACACATAAAAAATAACAGCAGAACAGAAATATAGCGTTACACCAGATAATGTACATCAAATTACGCTAGAAATAATATAATCATCAGAGTTACACAACATAACAAGATCATACTTAGTACAAAATACAGTTTCATCTTAATATGAAATGTCTGCTGCAGAATCAAACATAGTATACGTAATAAGGTCTGAACAGTCCAATAGAAATGATAGAATCCATCTTCATCTCCAATAGCTTCCACCTATCCAGAATGAACCAACTAAAACCTAAATACAAGGCTGCCCATGTAGGAAATAGGGGCATCCGAGTTTGCAAGTGAAACAAACTACGAGTCAATCATGAGACTGGTATGCGAAATCTTACCTAACTTATTTAATAATATGGTCAATCACAGGACCACGCCGCTAACGCGGAACGGA
Organism: Allium sativum; assembly: GCA_030737875.1. NCBI lineage: Eukaryota > Viridiplantae > Streptophyta > Magnoliopsida > Asparagales > Amaryllidaceae > Allium > Allium sativum. Next base: position 25,481,996 of record CM060927.1, on the reverse strand, counting down.
TTTACTCCACTGGATTGCCGGTGCATGAAATAAAATAAATCATTTAAACAACGCAATGCTCTTTAGAAAAATGAAGCCATTATAAGACTCAGGTCCCATCTGTAACACGCCGTTATTTTGAAACATGTCATAAGAGATAATTAAAGAATAATTAGTTTTTAAGAGAAGAATTAGGTGAAACGGGTTACGTCATTGCATTCGTGGCTATTTTCTAGTCAATTTAGACCTATGGTTTGCAGAAAACCGATTTAGGATGAAAAAAATATCTTTTAATAAAATATTGCAACAAAACATTAAAAAAAGAGGAATGAGAAAAAATAATGGATACCATTGTCCTAAGTCTTATTAACAAAGACTAAGTAGCCTAGTTGGTTAGAGCATGTGACTTGCATACAAGAGGTACAGTGTTCGATCCCATCCAGCGCCATATTTTTGTTTTAGGGGAATGGCTAAATAGTGGCTTAGTGTGAACGCAGTTCAATTAAAAAAGCGGTTTAGTGTGAAAAGGGTTAATTGGAGGAATAATTGGAAAAATGGTTAAAAAGAATAAATAAATATGACGTGTGGGTGTCAACACCCTGCTGTTGCGCATCATGTTGCACACATGGCGCATTTTTATTGGTTAATGGTCTTTTTTTTTTTTTGCAACATGGATATTTTCTATTGGTCGGATGACGTGGACGATTCCTATTGCTCCTGTTCTAATCTAATGGCCCTAATTAACTCACTACACCTATATAAACACACCTAGTCCTAAACCTAATTTCACTACACTAATTCATGGTGCCTCCATGCTGCCTCAACCTAAACTAGTCCTTCTTCTTCAACAAATCAAAGTAAAGCAATTCTGTAAAGGGGATCGAATCTACAACAACTACAACGCCTAATTCTCTTTCTTAATCGAATCTTTGTGAGTTCATTGATTATTTTTAGATTAAAATAGTGCTAAAGCAATTCTGACATTTTGTAAATTGGATTTGGAAAAATTATACATGATAATAAGATTGAATCTCATCAATTCTATCTTAGCCTATAACATCATATTCATGATTCTTACATGCCCATGTTGATATTATCATCAGTTTTATCATATCTTTATGATCAGTTCATACTTATGCCTATTGTTATTATTATGCCTATTCTTTATCTTATCTCTTCCTCCTTCCCTTTCTGGTTTTTATAGCCGGGCTACTTCGAGCCTAGGCCAAATCTCATAGAGATGAACGTACGAACGGTATTTTAGGGAACGATGGAAAATTAGGCATAATATACGTTGGGCTGGTTTGAGCATGACAAATGTTAAATTTGGCATAATATATGTTAACTGTTGGGCATGATATGAAATTGGGCATTTTGGGTAATTGACATAATTAGCCTAAAATTGGCTTAAACTGCAAATGAATAAATTGGCTAAGATAAGCATGCTAAGACACGAGGTTAGACTCCGTTTGCGGTAGAAGCCTGCCTAGAACCAACCGGTCTAACCAGCAACGGCAAACAGTCAGTCTAATGTGAGAGGTCGTAGGCAAAACTAAAAGATGCTTAGACACGAGGTTAAGTCTGGCTTGTGGCAGAAGTCTTCCCGGAACCGCCTGGCACATCCAGTGGCCACAAGCCATCGACTTAATGTGAGAGGTCTGTGCATTAATAACTAATTAATGCTGATCAAAGATGAATATGATACCTAAAACATGTTAGATGGGTGGGGTTAAGTTAACCTGTGAAAGATGACAACTTAACCAATAATACATGAACAAAGTGGATAGGATTTAGGCAAGCTTAACCAATAATGCATATTGATTTGATAAGTGGATGGGGTTAAGTGAACTGGGCTGATAGACAACACTTAACCAATATAAGTTTGGGTTAGGATAAACCCTAGGGAAAAACCTAGTAGCGGTAGGGACCCATTTCAGACAGTAACCCACTTAAGGTATCGGGAACCCTGAGCTAGGCAGGGTTGGGACGCACTTACTGGGCTGATTATAAGCGGTCAAATAAGAGCGAGGGTGTAGCAGTGCAGGTTCCGACGGGTTCGTTAAGCGTGCACAAGATGTTCCCGACATTGGAAGATTTAGCCACTGTACATCAGTAGGTATAAAGCTGTGCACCCTCGGGTTGCCACTTAGGAAGTGATACACCCTAAGCTGGGACCCGCACAGATATCTACAAGTTAGGGAGCCGATCCATTAGGGGTAGTGTGGGGACATCTAGTATCTATTATGGGCAAGTGGACTTTCAAGGATTGTATGGGGCGGATACCTCTTACTAGATGTTACGCCTGAGTGCTACCAATTGCGGGGTTGGGATCATTTCGGTAAGAATTACTAGTAGGTGGTGCAGAGAATTAAATTAAGTAAGAAATCTGGGAAGCGCACTAGACATTCCATTATATGCATCCTATTTTCCAGCTTTACCTTATGTCGTGGTTATAGTTTCCATCCTGTTTATTCCTGTCATATTGCTTTACTTATTTTCATGCTAAAAGTAGTTGGACTCGCCAGTCTTTATGTCTGACCTTTTTGTTTTCACCTCTTTTTCTTCCGTTCCCCCCCAAGGTTCTCAAGGAGGAAACACTGAAGCTTGACTTGGATTTCTTTCTTCTTGAAGCGCTTGGAAGTGTTGAGAGTAATGCTCAGCTTTATCTCTTTACATTATGGCTATTTGGAGTGGGATTATGATTTTACTTTTATGTACTCTGATAATAATTTTGTTCAAGATGGATATTTATGTACTTGACTCTAGTTTGTAGTTTTGATGTTGTAATCAAACATGTTTTGCTTTTCCGCTGCAATGAATAAAGTTTGAATTTTCTTAAGTACCATTTATATATTTGTCTTGTGTTATTCTGTTCTATACTCTTATAATACTCCATGGAAGTTAATGCATTCCCTTAGTGAGTGATATTAATGGACGTGGGGTGTTACACGTGGTATCAGAGCTGAAGGTTACCAGAACAGATAAAAGATTTTGAAAGCATGTTTAGAAAGAAGTATTTTCAAAAACATGTTTTGAAGAGGGTATTTTCAAGAGAAAAGTTTATTATGAAAAACATAATCCCCAAAAGCCATATATCTTTCTTTCGATTCTCTACTTGAATCTCTTTTTTTCCTTTATTTTCGCCATAGTTCTGTAGGCATGTTAATGCTACAGCATATGTCGGAGGGCAAAGAAGTGCCCAACCTACAGCTCTAGCCGCAATAGTTTCACCTGCGGCTAATCTTCTTTCAAGCTTCGTGGAGTTTTCCGTGCGATGGAGGCAGCTTTTAAGAGACTTGTAAACATGTTACACAAGGACGGAAAAAATGAGAATGAGGGAGTTTAGGCTAAGGAGCACAACCCAAGGATGAGAAACTTGTTGATATGGCTATAATCCACGAAGAAGGTAAAGGTGAAAAGAAAGAGGTGAAAGTGGAAGAATCACAGAACAAGAAAGTAGAACCTAAGAAGGGTGGAAAGAATAATAAACCCCATGACAAAAGGAAGTGTCTTTATTGTGATGTAACGGGCCATGTAATTAAGGACTGTAGGAAGAAGAAGAAGCATGGTTGTTTTCATTGCGGTGAGGCTGGACATCTGATTAAAGACTGCTCGAGGAGGCAAGGACAAGGCCAAGGGCAGAGGACAGGACCTACTTCTGGAGGGCAGGTTCATGCTCTCATGGCACCTACGCAAGAGAGAGGTAGAAACATTTATGTTGAAAGTTTGATTTTCCTCTTTGATCATCCTGTTCGAACTTTGTTTGATTCTAGCGCTTCACATTCGTTTATATCTGCTTCTGTTGTTGAATCTCTGCACCTAGATACTAGTCTAGTTATGGATCCCATTGTAGTCTCAAATCCTATTGGGGGTACGACCCATCTTTCTATGTTATGTCGGGATTTGAGAATATTTGTGTATGGCGTTGAGTTCGAATGCAACACTTATGTACTTGGTTTCACGGGCTATGGTAGATTCTAGGAATGGATTGGCTAGCCAGGTATGGTGCCATTCTCGACTATGAAAAGAGGGTAGTTAGTTTGTTGACTAGTTTGGGTAATACTCTCGATATCTCATGCGACCCTAAGGGTTCTGTTATGCTTAGCTACCTAGAATATCTTGACACATCTATTGATGATTTGCAATCTGCTCGAGTAGTCCGTGAGTATGTAGATGTCTTTGAGGAGGTTAGAGGCTTACCTCCAAAACGCGAGATAGATTTCCGTATATACTTGGTAGACAATGCAAAGCCAGTTGCATTGTCTGTGCGCCACATGGCTCCAAGAGAAAGGAGGGAGCTTAGTAAACAAGTGAAAGAGTTTCTTGAGAAAGGGTTCATAAGAAGAAGTATCTCGGAGTGGGGTGCTCTAGTTGTTTTTGCCACGAAGGCTGATGGTTCGCTTAGATTGTGCGTGGACTATAGGGAGCTGAATAAGCTCACGAAGAAAAACAGACACCCATTGCCGAGGATAGATGATCTGTTTGATTAGTTGGTTGGTGCTTCGGTTTTCTCGCAGTTGGAAGCTACAAGATTTCATCAGTTGAGGGTAGCTGAGGATAGTATAGATAAGACTGCTTTTAAGACTCCCGACGGTTTCTTTGAATGGCTCGTCATGCCTTTTGGTTTGACGAATGCACCCACATATTTCGTAGACTTGATGAGTAGAGTGTTTAGGGAGTTTCTAAACAAGTTCGTGGTAGTCTTTGTGGATGATATCTTGATATTCTCTAGAAGCGAGGAAGAGCATGCCCTACATCTTAGGGAAGTTTTAGAGACCCTTCGAGCACATCAACTCAAAGCTAAGTTCTACAAATGTCATTTTTGGAGGAAGGAGGTGAGGTTCTTAGGGCACGTGGTCTCTAAGGAAGGGATAGCAGTGGATCCCGCAAAGGTGGTGGCAATCCAAGATTGGAAGGTTCCTAAGAATGCAACAGAAGTAAGAAGTTTTCTTGGTTTGGCGGGCTGTTATAGAAAGTTCATCAAGGACTTTGCTAAGATATCAGCCCCACTTACAGGTTGACGAAAAAGAATTTGACCTTTTCTTGGGATGTTGACTGTGATGATGCTTTCCAACGTTTAAAGAGGGCATTGGCGACAGCTCCAGTTTTAGTTTTGCCGGATGGGAGTAAACCGTTCACAGTGTATACCGATGCTTGCGGGGTAGGGCTTGGCGCAGTTTTGATGCAAGAGGGAATGGTGATATGTTATGGTGGAAGGCAGCTGAAGGCCCATGAGAAAAATTACCCTACCCACGACTCAGAGTTAGCTGCCATAGTTTTTGCGCTTAAGTCTTGGCGTCACTATTTGCTTGGTGAGAGGTTTGAGTTGTATACAGACCATAGGTCGCATAAATACTTGTTCTCTCAAAATGATCTAAACTTAAGGCAACAGAGGTGGATGGAGTTCTCAACATCCTACGATTTTGAGAATGCATATACCCTTGGCAAGGGTAACATTGTAGCGGACGCCTTGAGCAGAAAGAAGTTGACTTTGAGTCCTTTGTTTGTCGAGCAGCGGAGTTTAGAGTATATCTCTACCTTTGACTTTAGACCCTCTATTGATTATGTACCCGGTTTGTTGGCATCGTTAGAGGTATGACCTAAGCTTTTGGGACAGATAGGTGCGGCACATCGAGATGACCCAAAGTTGATAGACATAGTAGACCAGCTCATCAGAGGGGAGTCTTCGAGCCATCTTAGTAGGTATACTACCGATGATAAAGGTTGGTTGCGTAGGGATGGGAGACTTTGCGTACCTCAAGACGAGGGTTTGAGAAGGACAATCCTTGAAGAAGCACATCGTTCTAAGATGATCATACATCCCGGTGGAGACAAGATGTATAGGGACATGAAGCAAGTTTTCTTTTGGGTCGGAATGAAGAAGGATGTGGATGGGTTCGTTTCTAGATGCTTAGTGTGTCAGCAAGTCAAGGCTGAGCAAAAGAAACCTGGTGGTTTACTTTACCCTTTAGAGGTTCCAAAGTGGAAATGGGAAAGTGTTTCCATGGATTTCATCGATGGGTACCGAGGTCAAGGAAGGGTAATACGGGGATTTGGGTAGTAGTAGATAGACTTACTAAGAGCGCCCATTTTATTCCCGTTAAAAGTAAAAGAACCGCGGTGTGGTTAGCATCTGTTTACCTTCGAGAGATAGTTTGTTTACATGGCATACCTTCTAGCATAGTAAGCGATCGAGATCCCATTTTCACTAGTGAGTTTTGGAAGAGCATGTAAGGGGCGGTAGGAACGCAATTGTGTTTGAGCACCGCTTATCACCCTCAGACGGACGACCAAACAGAAAGAGTGAATCAGATTCTAGAAGATCTTTTGAGGTTATGCATCTTGGACTTTGGAGGGACGTGGGAGGAACATCTTCCATTGGTAGAGTTCGCCTACAACAACAGCTATCAGACTAGTATTGGCAATGGCATCTTTTGAAGCTCTATATGAACGACCTTGCGGATCACTGACTTGTTGGTAGGAGTGCACAGATAAGATTTTGCTTGGGCCCGATATGATCAGGGAAACTTCGGAGAAGATAAATTTGATTCGAAGACGTATGAAGACGGCATAGGACTGACAAAAGTCATATGCTGATAAGAGAAGGACCGATCTTGAGTTCAGTGTTGGAGACATGGTCTTTATTAAAGTCTCACCATTGAGGAATGTAGTTCGCTTTGGATCTATAGGGAAATTGGCACCAAGGTTCGTAGGGCCATTCCCCATTATAGAAAGAATTGGACAGATGGCCTACAGAGTGAAGCTGCCCGAGAAGCTAAGTGGTGTTCATGATTGAAAAGTATGCACGTGCTAGTGTAGTACACATGGATCGTGTAATATGGTGTATAACACACAAGTATGAATTAATAGCTAATCACAGATATGTAACAGTAAATGCAGTAAAATAGAAAAATCACATCAGGGATTTTTATACTGGTTCGGAGCATCGTCCTACATCCAGTCTCAGACTTCTATCTGGATTTTCACTAACAACAACCTCACTTCACCCGGAGGAACAGGTTTACACACCCGAGCAGCCGAACGGGAATTTCACGCCTCTAACAACATGAGGACTTCAACACTTGCCTCTTACAACATGGAGGACTTCACTACTTGCCTCTTACAATACGGAGGACTTCAACAAAGATGAATATACTCTGTAGTTGACAATGTGTGTTCTTGATAACATGAATTTGTCAATTCTTGTACAACCTTCCTATAATCTTATCCTCAATAGTATTTGTGTTTATGAAGATTTTGGAAGATGATATCGTATTGAATCAAAAGAATAATATATAAATTCTAGGATTCAAGAACGATATTGTGAAGAATATGAGCATTTGAGTACTTGAGAGTTCAAGAATGAAATCAATAGTATAGAGATTAGATAGAAAGAATTGGTGAATTGAAATGATGATTTCAAGATGTTTATATAGGAGATAAACAGTTGTAACCATTAGTAAAGAGTTACAAACAATGGATATGATCATTGGTTAAAAGGAAAAGAAGCAGCTCTTGAAGAAATGGAAGTGACTATTTGAATAGTTGCTTCTGTTTAAAAACGGTCGACAGGTCAAAATGGACCAGTAAACAAGAATTTAAATATATATATACATATATACGTTATGTGTATATGTGTGCACGTTTATTGTGCAAACTGGGTAAAAACGGTCGACTGGTCCGATATGGGCGATCGACCGGTTATGCCCAGTTTGCACAATTAATGTGCATATATATACATATCTGTATATATATATATAAATATTGATTATTTGAGGATAGATTTTAACATTAATGAACACTATTATCATACCAAATAATCAACCTCTTATTGAATAATACCATATGTAACTCCTTATTTCCTTAACCAACGAAAATTGCCTTTTTGTCGATCATCGCGTATCTCTTTGGCATAAATCAAAACTCCTTGACTCAACATTCTTCCCCTTTTTGATTGATGACAATATATCTCTGAATCTCCCCCTATATATAGTCTCCCCCTGAATTTGTGCCTGTAAATATTAACTATATTTCCTGCATATATGATATTAGTACATCTTTCCCTTACATATACAATGTTAGTACCATACTTCTCCCCCTTAATTTGTCATCGACAAAAAAGATACTGTAAGTATAAATAAGCAACAATGAAAGCGATACTAGCAGAGGTTAAAGAAACACATAGCAAATAGCATAGATCATAAGAGTCATAATGTATGAGCAATCATAAGTCTTATTACGAATAAAAGTACGACACCATTTAGATACAAGTGCCGTAATAAGTCGTAAAAAACATAAAAGCATAAGTTCATAACACGAATGAAGAAACAATCTACTCGGATTCCATTTCCTCTCCTTCTTCTTCCTCTTCTTCTTCATCAACCATTTGAGATTTACCTCGACCCCGTCCATGACTAGTGCCAGAATTAGTACCCTCCTCCGAAGATGTCCAAGCAAAAGATGGATGTTAGATCAAAATTTGGCTCTAACACCCAAATCGTCGTATTTCGAGCATATGATATGAAGGAATAACTGAAAAATAAAAGAAAAAGCAAGACAACAGGATTTTTATAGTGGTTCGGCGTTAACGAGCCTACGTCCACTTCATATTTTCTCATTTCACTCATAGATTACAATTACAATGAATATTGTCTTTCAATCACTTGAATTCAATGAATAATTCTCTCCGAATCCATTGAATTTATTGAGGAAGATGGTGGTTATTCATGGAGAAGTGTTGGCCATGGCAGCCATGGAAGTTGAGATGCCAAAAATCCCCTGAAAAATGCCCTCTGAAGGTGTATTTATAGCTGTAGGAAAGCTCCTGGGAGGATTGGTTCGTGATGGGGTACGTGGCAGGCGATCCAGAAAAATAGGAGAGCCAGTAGCCTTGAGAATAGGTCAAAACAAGCTGCGTGTGAACAGGTCCGGAGTTCGGATCGCGGTCATAGGTCGGATCGCGGTCATGGGTCAGATCGCGGTCATAGGTCGGATCGCGGTCACAAGTCGGATCGGATCGCGTAGGCAAGGGCGGATCGGATCGCGTAAGCAAGGGCGGATCGGATCGCGGAGGCAAGGGCGGATCGGATCGCGGTCATATGCCAGCTTACACTCGTTCACGGAAATGGGCGTAACTTTCAAACCGTAAGTCCGATTGAGCCAAACCAAAGCTCAAACTGAAGCTAATTCAAAGGGCTACGAGTATATGAGGTGAATAGATCCAAATGAGGTCATTTGATAGGGGTTTCGGGCCATTTTATACTGATGTTGTGATTTTGACCAAACTGCCTTGTGTCTTCTGACGATGCTTCCAATGCCAGAGAGCGATGTTATCCCGAGATTCCATATCAGACAGCATTTACCGAGAGGTGTGTCAACATGATCTTTGCTTTGGGTAGCCTGGTCACAAAGCAGGCTAACATTTTGCCCCCCAAAGTACATCTTATCGCAGATGAGATGTGCTTTGAATATGTTGAGCTAAATCTTTCTGGAATATCATTTGTCCTTGAGAAGGCTTTATCCAATTGTTGCATTGCTTCCATTGGAGCTAATCAGGCTAAGTTCTATGAGAGGAGTATTTGAGACGATCAAGAAATTGTTTAAACCTTGTCAAATCAAAAGATCTAATTCATCCATCAGAAGTCATGCTAAATTGTCGGCTCCCGAGCGTGATCCTACACACATAGGTCGTCGCCAAACAACATCATCACTCTATGCAAGCCAAGCGCGTGGTAGGGTTGGACTTTCTTTTACATATGAGTCAATAAATGAAGTAGCCACCCAAATCATGGGGCGATGTAAGAATCTTTGGGCTCTAAGCTAACAACTGGACTATTGGGATAAAGCATATCAGAATCAACATATGAATTTGTCATTTGTACTCAAGTTCGAACTATCTTGATATCTTGATATTAATCCAGGATCTTAAAATCACATTGAATCGTAACAGTAAGGAATTCAAAAGCCATGATCACTCTGGATCGTAGTCGAGAGAATCCACAATTGTTACGGATCATTTCTTAATCCAATATTCACATATGAAGTAGTCAGTAAGGGACGTTATTAAAATTATGTGGACCAGTGCCTATAGGATTGTCACCATCGCAAGGTAGTAGATAGGTTTGTCACACCTTCCATTTGGTGTAGTTTGAGTCTTTAAGTTCACATTCGATCCACAAGCTAGCTCGCTTGGTCGGCAAAGATGAGTAAGGTTGTACTCCGAAGGCATGACGTACATGTTTTGAATCCCATTTCATGCCAGGATTGTCTTCAAAGTTAGTCTATGAACCGACACTTGTGCTCCCAGTGCCATCGGAGGACAAGCGAGGTCAGTACTTATGCCCCCAGTATCGATGGGGGGTTGAGTTGAGTCAATAAGGCATTTAATCTTGAAGATTTTATACTTCCTGTCGTTGCATCTGGTAAGAGTTGCAGGTTCAGTAATCTTAGCCGACCCAGATCATTCTGTACTGTTTCTCAATTTAGCAAATATTGGAATTGTATATGCAAATGGTTGAACCACGTTTGCTTTGATATCATCTCTTCTCTTTAGTCAAATAGTGAGGATTGCCTCATTGGGCATCAGCGACTTCGGTTACTCTCATCAGATCAGTTGCGGAGTCAAGTAAGGTTGTTGAATGCGAATGAATAAATGTCGTTATGAAGTTAGTTGGGCTCCACCGTTTATGCTTCAGCATAGTCCGAAATGGTTATCACAGTCTTATTGAGTCTCTTTCTCAAGCTCGGTTCAATCGAGCTTGACAAACAAGATCATGGGCTCGATAAGTGGTATAGATTCTCTTTGGAATTGCACATTCTTGTCATCATTTTCCAGGGCTTTTCCTTTGTCCTTATCGTTACGGGAATTAGAAGGTACTCCATTCTTTATTCAGGAAGGCCTCTAGGTCATTCGTCTCGACGCTAACACCTTTTTGTCCTGAAAGTCTATCCACTTCAGGGTTGAATTCATCAAAATCTCTGAGCAAGTCTTGTTATAGAGAAAACTTAATGTCCGGGGGAATAACAGGGGATCCTGACATCCCATGTGTGAGGGCTGTAATTTTTGTTATCCACATCAACTAGAGGAGTACCGCTCCTCTAGAGGTGCCGAATTAAACTGGCGAGCAGATCACCGTCAAAAAATTGCTGCACATTTTCAAGATCATAGCTGGTGCCCCCAGTATTGAATCTGAAATTACAAGGGGGTCTTTGTGGATTTCTTATTTCCGCATCGATGTTACTCCCAAGTCACGGGTCGAGTCATTCGACCCGACCGGGCTTCTGTTCTTCGAATTGTTGCGTTCCATCTTGGAGTTGAGCGTACTCTAGCGCTTGAGTACCCATTCGAGCTGGAGCTGAAGTTGGTCGTGCATGACCTAAGTTCATTGTGATTCTTGCATTCTCATCTAGGAAGTTGCAGGTAGCCGTTCCATCGCCCATGTTTCCATCTACGACGTTCTGAATCGAAGCTGCACGCTGTGTGACCGCTGATTGGTTCGTGTTCATCTCGGGTGTTCCCACTTGCTTTCTGCATGAAGGGAGAGGTTGGAGACGAAATAGCTGCATCTTGTCCAATTGCTGTATAGGATATATCCATCCTTATATGAGCTTCCCATTCTAGAAGTCGGTTGGGATCAGCAGATGGACATTCTCTTTGCATTTGTGTCTTGGTCCTCAAGGGGGCCTGTTAGGATCACAACACAAGTTAAACACGGGCACTTAAGTTATGCCATTTGTAAATATTTTCAATAGCCATGGCCCCAGTTATAGGGTAAGTGCGAAAGACATGCGGTCGGATCACTTCCCTTTCGAATTCAGACATGTATACATGAGAAGAGGAAGTCACTTTCAAAATTCAAGCGATCATACTATCCAAGCATGGAGTAGGACGTGTTTGGGACAGTACAAGAAGCCTGTAATTCATAAATGTCCAGAATTCCACGATTACGTCGAATCGTATTAAGGCCAAGGAATTAATGATCGCCCAAGATCTTACTAAGGTAGGGTAGACATCAAAAAATCTCAGGGCCTCGCCAGGTCCTTCCAGTTGCGAGTATGAAGTTGTATAACATGTCGCTGAACAATTCACTATCCAGGCTTCTTTTTCTGTCGTCGCCGTGATTCGCACAGGCAGCTTAGAATTATACGCCTACGTCATCCTTCTGGACGCGGTCCTTTAGTTATTCCCTACTGGTCTGCTGTTGTTGTGCGAGTTCGGATCTCGCATTTTGTCCAACTTTGTTTTGTGAACCTGTACTTAGTGAATGAAATTCCATTTCTTTTTGTACTGCTGTGTTCGTGTGCTGCCCCCCATTCCCGGAAACGAGTGGTTCGAATTCCATTTTCATTCTTGGTCCCAACCGTGTGACGGGATAGGATCCCTTGAGTGGCATATGTCGTCATGCATTTATACTCTCCTGATCCTTCAGCGGAGCAGAAATTATGGGGGGTGCTGAGTCTCCAGCACCTTTCTCAGCGCTTAATCATAGACGTTTTTATACTCTCCTGGCGGTCGCCAAGGTTAGAGTTCGAACTCAGCTGTTCTGTCGCTCCCCGATCCTTCAGCGGGGTAAGAGTTCTTTCTCAGCACTCAGTCAGAGACGCTTTTATACTCTCCTGGCGTTCGCCAAGGTTAGAGTTCAGACTCAGCTGTTCAGTCGCTCCCCGATCCTTCAGCGGGGTGAGAGTCCTTTTGCATTATCCTGTACCTGCGAGCATTCCATAATTAGTTATGCATTTAAACATTTGAAACGCAAATAAGCAAACAAGTCATGAAACATTATAAGTTATCAGTGCAACTTATAAGTGAAAGTGCAGTAAAGTAGTATGTATGTATAGGTATGTCCCCAATCAATCATTAACTTAGTGCCTGGCCAGGTCTTGTTGAGGAGTGATTAGGACCATAACTGTGTTGCCCCCATGTCCGGACATGGAGGATTTGGGATCAGCTTCCATCCTGCCCCCCCCCCCGATCCTTTAACGGGGGATGAATTTTCCCGTGGCGCTAAGTCTCTAGCGCTTTTATACTCTCCCGATCCTTCAGCGGGTTAGAGTTGCTGGGGCGCTGAATCTCTAGCGCTTTTATACTCTCCCGATCCTTCAGCGGGTTAGAGTTCGAGCTCGGTTCATGATCTGCTCAATGATCCTTCAGCGGAGCAGAAGTTCTCAGCGCTAAATCATAGACGCTTTTATACTCTCTCTCGACTCTGGAGAGTTAGAGTTGGGACTCAGCTGTTCCATCGCTCCCCGATCCTTCAGCGGGGTGAGAGTCCTTTCTCAGCGCCAAATCATGGACGTTTTTATACTCTCTCTCGACTCTGGAGAGTTAGAGTTGGGACTCAGCTGTTCCATCGCTCCCCGATCCTTCAGCGGGGTAAGAGTCCTTTCTCAGCGCCAAATCATGGACGCTTTTATATTCTCCTGGCGGTCGCCAAGGTTAGACTTTTGCTCAGGCGGCTCCAATCATGGTACACCTCCATGCCTTGTGGACGTCATCTTCGCGTCCTTTATACTCTCTCTCAGCTCTGGAGAGTTAGAGTCACAGATCAAGCGGTCTGCAATCATGCACGCTCATCAAACTCGTCCTAGGTTTACATTTTAATCCAAGCTCCGAGGATTAAAACCAGTCGGACAAGCAGTTGGAGCATTTGCCAAGGCTTTGAGTTCCTCCGAACATTCTACGGGAGGAATGGTTGGCACCAGACTTCGGGTACCTGCATTATTCACACCGCACGAATTAGTCACGTCAGTAACTCGGAAAGCATGTGAAAGCAAATTTTAGGATTGAAAAGTAAGCCAATTAAGAGGCAGTGTTGCATCCTTTATTTGAATTCATGTAATCTGGTGGCGTCGAGCATAGGATCGATCCATGTAGGCGGTCACACCGCGTCCATCTGGAGTCGGACTATGACTTTGTAACTCAATGATTTATGTTCAATTGTCTTGTGGTCTGCCACATGTGAGCCAAGGATTGGATGGTCATCCGGGATCCACCTGGAGCTATACAGCATTCTTTAGACGAAGAGCGTGGCTTTGTAAACGAGCAGTTCAGTCGAGCTCGTTATAGTATTGCTCTATGGCTCTATATGCGGGTGTTACAAGTTTGATCGGTAGCAAATCCTGGATACCTACACCATCCACATATTAATTCATCTGAGTTAATTACATCAATAACTCATAAATCATGCAAATATAAGAGTCATGGTTATAGAATAATCCTATTAAAGGAATGAGTATCATTCTGAGTGAAAAATGGCATTGCATATTCATTGCAGGTCCATTTTACTTCGCTCTATCTCTGCCAATAAAGGGCTGCCAAAGTCCTTTAGTTGATGAGGGGTATCTTTTCAGATTATCATGGGGGTGGCAGTCCCAAAAAATGAATAGACCTTGGTCGGGGTCTTGAGATGGCAAAGGCGGCTAGGTAGGTACTATAAGCGAGTGATGAGGTCGCATCTCCTTCAAATCGTCTTTTTGCCCCCGTACTAAGGGTAAGGATGGAGTGTCAGGAAGTCATGACTGGATTGCTAATGGTAGCACATCTTTGCATTGGTGTTAGGTTGTAAATTAGCATGAGAACAATGGATTCATGCTGGTGGGATAATCATATCACATAAATTTGCTGATATACCCTCGATCCCATATCGGGGACAAGGGTTAGTGCGCCGACAATCAACCAGCATTCATGCGTAAGCGTTCTAGATCTTCAACTCGCTAACTTTCAGGCAAGACTAAGTCAATTGGCCAGGAAAATTCTTGATGTATCATCTCTGAATTAGATGATGTAATCTCGAGCAATTTATGCTCAAATCTGTAGTTGCCCCCAGCCTTAGGGGAGTGAGTCACTTGGCAGATAATCGATGAAAAGAGTGGAAGTATGAGTCTTCACTTTCTAACTTCAGAACGCCGTTCGCCAGAAGTTTCATTCATGTACATCTCCCATCTAATGGGTGGCTGACTGGTGATTTGGTCGAATCATTCAGGGTGGTGAATTCGGCAATTGCACTCGTTGGTGTTTGTTTTGGGACAATCTTCCAAGAGAAATAGGCAATGTCGAATTGCATGTCATATATCGAGGCATAAAGAACGATTGCACGCCTTTCACTTCACCTTGTTAGATGCATTCTGTGCTGTAGGAAGTTTATCATGGAGTTAACCATGACTCTTTTCCGGGTTTGGTCTCCAACGTTAGATCAACTTCCATTTTATCAATGGTTGTATTTCATAGTGTCTTGATGGGGATCATCTCTATCTTTTCTGGATTATCGGAACTTTCTTATTCGACCAGATGATTCGACTTTAGATCTTCTGTGTATGAAATATGAGGTATGTTGTAACGTTCCAATCCATCCAATAACTCTTCTGCCCATTCTAGGTAAGCTGCGAGTTGTGGTTTCTCCGACTGGAATTCCTTTCGAGTCGTCCTTCGGGGGTTATCTGCAAAACTTCGGCGTTGGATTGCCGATCATTTCTTGCACCGTCTGTATACAACTTCCAGGTGCTTGATTTCATCTTTCATTTCGAATGGCAACTCCATATAAAATCCCGCGATAGTGAACTTACTGCATACGTCTTATTTGCTTGACAAGAGCACACTTCAGGTTTATACTCAAGAAATGACTCATAATTTGGGATAAAATCCCGCAAATATTAGCACTGGTCCAAACGAACACATCCAGGCTTGCCTACAGAAAGCATATAAGTTCTCTCGTTCGGAAGAGGTCTAAAGGAGATCCGATGTGAAGACCTTAGTCAGGTCGGCATCACCAGCCGGAACACGTGCAGTTGCGTTATTAGATGTCACCCTTCTTCATTCCGAATCACCATCCTCTCTGGAATCTATGTCTTCGGGCAGGTCGTTTGGCAATTCCTTTTGCGATGCTCCCATTATTCGCAATATTGACACCTCCTTCACACTCCATTTCATCTGGAGGGGAAGCGTCTTTGGGTTTCACGCAATCTCTGTTGCGTAGCATATTCCATCCTTCCTAATCAGTCGGCTTCTCCAATAACTTGGTCACCATAGACCAGTCTCACTCCGTCTTTGGTAGGGATATTTAACGGTTAACACCAAGATGTTATGTAAGCTCTGAATTCCGCTAGACCTGGTTGGTTGAGACCACGATCAGATAAGCTTGAATGCAATAGCATGGCTTGCAAGGCTTCAAGTGATGTTCATACATTCTGTCATAACTGTTGTATGAAGTGGATAGCTAATGGTTGGTTCATATTTGTGTTGATCTCAAGTTCTCATCTCTCAACCGAGATCGTATGGTGGCTGGTGAGCAGTCAAATTGCTATCGCCCGGGCAAGGATCCATGTGCCCGATCATGGCCCACAGTGGTGCAATTGGTACCTAACTCTGGGCACTAAAGTACATTGATCTACCCTTCATTCTATGGAAATCAGTCTTCCTTGATGCGGTTGACGACAAATAGGCATTGCAAATGTTAGCTAAGCTTTTCAAGGAGTGAACTGTGGGACATATATTTTTCACCACGCCATTCAAGCGAAGGGTAACTTTGTAGTGCTAGGATCCTTTCTTGCTATTGGATATCCCATCATTGAGAATCATGGCCATTGGGATCTTCTGAGTCACCTTTAGAGTAGTGTCTGGATCGTTCTATGTCAATGGCATCTGGGACTCCGCCTGTTGGACATGTTTAAGCCACGTAACTAGGTGATCACCACTCGTTCAGGAACATCATCGGTTGCATTGGGGAGATCTTTACACCATCGGAGCTCTGGAAGAGGAGGCTGTTATGAGACCATCATTATTTTGTATACTGCCATAGTCAGCGTGTCGAATCTTTTCAACAACTCCTCACATTCAATAACATCGGTAGATAGAGGTCATGGCTTCTGGAGGAATTCTAATTGTTGCCATTCCGTTGTCAAATTCTTTGACAATCCGTTTATTCTTCATTGACAAGCTTTGATGAATGCTGTTGGCCAACATATATGTTGAGCTGAAGATGAGCCATGCTCCGAGCCGAAGGCGAGGCCGTCAGCGGGTCCGGGCGCAGCGCCGGTTGGGGTCCGGGGCCCCGCAGTCCCGGCGGCGATCGACCTGACACTTTTTTGGAACATGGAGCCTTTTCTAAAATGATCTGAAAATTGTATTTTTTCCAAAAATTGTCACTTTTTTGGATCGGGTCGTGACCCTTGTTCGTCGTCATTTTTCCAGGTCGCGGTTCGCTACTGTCCTCCGGTTCGTGGTCCAGCTTGGCGATCGGGATACTCCAACCTTCGAGCTTCGGATCGGTTCGTGGTCTTCTCCAGTTCGTGGATATGTTCACAACAATTGCTCCAGGTCGGGTCGTGGAAGTATCACCGGGTCGGATCGCGACTTCCTTGCTCGGTCGGATCGTGGGTTCATCTTGAGACCGGATCGTGGTCTCCCCGCGATCGCGATCCGCGATCCACGATCCGCGATCCGCGATCCACGATCCGCGATCCACGATCCACGATCCGAGATCCGCGATCCACGATCCGCGATCCCCTCGACCTGCTCCAGTACATTTTCTTTATTATCCTCATTTGGTCGTGAAGCTTGTGAACCCTTAGCTTTTTTTCGAAGGTATGAAGCTCTGATTTTCTGAAATCAACGAAATATTCAGAAATGATAGAAATGCGGACTGTTTTCTTCGAACTTTCAAATCCAAATAATGAATAGCAATCTGATAGGCTGAGAATTCAATTCTCAGTGAAAGCACCAAAATGTTAGATCAAAATTTGGCTCTAACACCCAAATCGTCGTATTTCGAGCATATGATATGAAGGAATAACTGAAAAATAAAAGAAAAAGCAAGACAACAGGATTTTTATAGTGGTTCGGTGTTAACGAGCCTACGTCCACTTCATATTTTCTCATTTCACTCATAGATTACAATTACAATGAATATTGTCTTTCAATCACTTGAATTCAATGAATAATTCTCTCCGAATCCATTGAATTTATTGAGGAAGATGGTGGTTATTCATGGAGAAGTGTTGGCCATGGCAGCCATGGAAGTTGAGATGCCAAAAATCCCCTGAAAAATGCCCTTTGAAGGTGTATTTATAGCTGTAGGAAAGCTCCTGGGAGGACTGGTTCGTGATGGGGTACGTGGCAGGCGATCCAGAAAAATAGGAGAGCCAGTAGCCTTGAGAATAGGTCAAAACAAGCTGCGTGTGAACAGGTCCGAAGTTCGGATCACGGTCACAAGTCGGATCGAATCGTGTAGGCAAGGGCGGATCGGATCGCGTAGGCAAGGGCGGATCGGATCACGGAGGCAAGGGCGGATCGGATCGCGGTCATATGCCAGCTTACACTCGTTCACGGAAATGGGCGTAACTTTCAAACCGTAAGTCCGATTGAGCCAAACCAAAGCTCAAACTGAAGCTAATTCAAAAGGCTACGAGTATACGAGGTGAATAGATCCAAATGAGGTCATTTGATAGGGGTTGATTTTGACCAAACTGCCTTGTGTCTTCTGACGATGCTTCCAATGCCAGAGAGCGATGTTATCCCGAGATTCCATATCAGGCAGCATTTACCGAGAGGTGTGTCAACATGATCTTTGCTTTGGGTAGCCTGGTCACAAAGCAGGCTAACAATGGAGGAGCCGGACGTTTGTCGGGGTCCTGTGCTTGCATAGAAGAAGAAGATGTGCCACAAGATATTGCTTCCCATATAGACCCGAAGAATGACTTAAGTTTGTTAAAGCGTTTATCCATTTTAGTGTCCATACGCTTAAGTCGGGCTTCGAGAAGAAATTGGTTTTGTGCAATAGTTTCAAGACTTTCTTTTGTTGAGGAAGTCGAGCATAAAAGTTTTACTTCCTCTGGTTTTGGACGGGATGGTTGAGAAGAAGTTCCTTGATGGCCTTGTTCCTTCCATTGTTCAAAAGGAATGATATTAAAACATGGTTCAGGAAGTTTCATCCGCTTAATCGAAGCTTTGTTTATGCACTTGGGCCTTGAAATAGTGGACTGATGAGGATTAATGCCACAATCAAGTAAGAGTCACATAATATATTCATTATAGAAGAGATGCGGCCTAGTTAACTCATTTACTTGTAAAATCTCGTCGAAGATCATTTCAATACAATTAATGCGAATGCCCCCATAAATTGCATATAAAGCTTTGAAATTTTCCTTATAGATGGCATCAACATTTCCAATTCATGGCAAAAGAGAATGCATGATGGTATAATGAAGAACTCTAGCCATATGATGTAAATTAATTGATTTTGTATTGTCCTTGTCGTCTTCAATAAATTCGTGACTTATTTGATTACGGACGTGGACATTACAAAAGTTACTTGAAATTTTTTGTCCTATAAGATCAGAACCAAGGACATTTGCCATCCGTTCACATGAGATAAAGACTTGTTGGCCACACATACCGACCAAAGACATTGAGCAGGATTCTCTGGTTTGTATTTGTCCAAATTTATATTAGCATAGAAAAGTTTGATCATAATATGGTTAATCTCAATATTATTGCGATCAAAATCAAGTAGGGATTCAATATGAGCATTTCCAACTAATCGTCGAACACGATAATTTGAGAAATCAGGAAATTTAATAAACGAACCCGGATGTATAGCGAAATCCTTCATCTCATTCCATCTCTTGATAGTTATTGGATCAACAAGCCGTTTCTTCATAGAATTATCTATGGGTTGAAGTTCGGAAGAAGAGGATTTCTTTGATTTCTTTTGCGGAGGAGCCATTAAAAAGTTTTTGGAGAAGGAAAATCGAGTTCTAGGGTTTGAGCGTTTTTGGAGGTAGAAAAAAGATAGAGTAAAAATGAAGAGATGGGGTTAAAATAATAACCGTATAGGACTTTAAAAAAAAACAATTCTGGACAAGACCGGTCGACTGGTTCATATTCACCGGTCGACCGTTTTCATCCCGAGACCAAAATGGTCGACTGGTGGCATATGACCAGTCGACTGGTTTTGAAAAGAGCGTGTGTATTTAAAAAAACAAAATTGAACATTACCGGTCGACCGCCAGGAAATCACCGGTCGACCGTTTTCACCCCGAAAGTAAAACGGTCGACTGGTTGTTCTGGAAATTGTTTTTCTGTCTTTTCGTGCTCTTTTTCTGTTTTTGCATCGGTCCAAACATTATTGAATTCATTCAAAACAGAGATACAAATATGATATAACATAGAAAAAAATACGTAAATATAATCATAACATATTTAAAAGAATTCTAATGAGAGGTAGACGATTTTTGCTCGGTTGACTCTTCCTTGGCCTCGTTAATTTGTGGTGACCATTTTGCGCCTTCGTTATGATTATAGTTTCGATCCCAAGAGTTTGGACTCCTAGAGGATGAAGGAGCATGCGACATCGGTTCATAAACGCCATGTTTGTTTGTGCTACAAAAGAATGAAGCCATTCTTTCTAAAATTGATAAACGTTCGGAAGTAAGTCGTTGCTCATAATGAAGTTGTCTCTGAAGATCCATTTGATGCTTTTGATAGTGATGAATATCATTGATCTTATCTCTAGTGCGATGTGAACAAAACAATGCTTTCTTTGCACGTTTAGATGTCGGCGTATTACTAGGGGTATGAGTGCATTTTGATTTGCTTTTCAGATTCTCAGGAGAGTAATACTCCTCGGGTTCAGAACTAGTAACTGAAATGTGAGACCTTTGTGTGCACTCATCACAAATATGAGCCATAAAGAAATATATAAACTTATAAAATATAGACTCGGAATGGAGGAGATGACAAAGAGAGAATGAATAACGAGCTTATATAGAGATTTCTATATATAAATTTGTGGTTGAGAAATGTTAAAGGGTACTTTGCCATACAAACAATGAATAACTCATATTCGTTTTCTAAAAATAGAAATAGCTAAAAAGTATCTAAGGATTTGAAAGTGAATAAACCGAATATAGAAATGAACTTAGTGATATATAACTTCAGTATTTACGTATCAAGTTCATTTCTAGAAATTAAGCCATGCTCTCTACGCAATGTAATAAAACTTGATTCAAGTAGAGGTTTAGTAAAAATGTCTGTTAGTTGACGATCAGTTTGGACATATTCGAGACATATGTTTCCTTTTTCAATATTGTCTCTCAAGAAATGATGACGGATATCAATATGCTTGGTTCGAGAATGATTTACTGGATTCTTTGATAAGTTTATAGCACTGGTGTTATCACAGTATATAATAGAATTTGATAAATGAATATCAAAATCTCGAAGTGTTTGTTGCATGTATATTACTTGAGTACAAGCAAGAGCTGCCGATATATATTTGACTTCACATGTTGATAGTGAAACGCAATTTTGTTTCTTACTAAACCAAGAGACAAGTGATTTTCCAATAAATTGGCATGTACCACTTGTACTCTTTCTATCCGTTCGAGAACCTCCGAAATCAGCATCACTATATGATACTAATTCGAATGGACATTCTTTTGGGTAAAAAAGACCGAAATCTTTGGTATTATTAAGATAACGAATTATACGTTGTACTGCTCGTAAATGTGATTCCTTTGCATTTGCTTGAAATCGTGCACATAGACAAACACTCATCATTATATCTGGACGACTTGCTGTAAGATAAAGAAGAGAACCAATCATGCTTCAATATAATTTCTGGTTAACACTCTTACCATTTTCATCTTTTTAAAGATGTGTAGTTGTACTCATAGGAGTAGGTTTACCAGATGTATTTTCTAATCCGAAGCATTTGATAAGATTTCCACAGTATTTTTCTTGATTAATAAAAATACCGTTCGAAAGTTGTTTGATTTGAAGACCAAGAAAGTATGATAGTTCTCCCATATGAGACATTTCAAACTCTTTGGTCAAAAATCCGCAAATTCTTTGCAGAGTTTATCATTTGTCGAACCAAAGATAATATCATCTACATATATCTGGATAACTAATATATCTTTTCGAGAATGTTTAATAAACAAAGTTTGATCAACTTTGCCAATTTGAAATCCTGAATCAGTAAGATAGTTGCGTAATTGTTCATACCAAGCACGAGGTGCTTGTTTTAAACCATACAAAACCTTCTTGAGTTTGTATACGTAGTTAGGATGTTTTTCATGTACGAACAAGGGAGGTTGTTCGACATATACATTCTCTTTGATAAATCCATTTAGAAAAGCACATTTGACATCCATCTGATTAAGTTTGAAATTATGGTGACAAGCAAAGGATAATAAGATTCTGATAGCTTCGAGTCGAGCAAATGGTGCAAATGTTTCTTCATAATCGATACCTTCTTCCTGATTATATCCTTATGCTACTAATCTTGCTTTATTTCTGGTGATATTTCCTTGTTCATCGGCCTTATATTTATAGACCCATTTGGTACCAATAACTGACTGATCAGTTGGTCTTGGAACAAGTTCCCAGACATCATTGCGCTCGAACTGATTTAGTTCTTCCTGCATGGCAATGATCCAGTAATCATCAGTAGCAGCTTCTTTTGGATTCTTAGATTCGATATTTGAAAGAAACGTAACATGACCCATTTGATTGAGTTGACTCCTTGTTCTAATTTGTGATGTTACTTCTCCGATTATATTTTGAACCGGATGTTCTCTTAATATCCTTGGAGGAGATCGTAATCTTGATGGAGAAGGTAACACACATGGTTGAGAATATTCTCAATTATTTCAGAGTAAGAATCAACATTTGTGATGATCGGATTATCAGTGACTATAGTTTCGTCATCATCTGATATATTATGAGAGGGTTGATAGAATTCATTGAATGAAACATGAAGTGATTCTTCAATAGTTTTGGTTCTTTTGTTAAAAATATGATAGGCCTTGCTCCGTTCCGAATAACCGACAAATATACCTTCATCGGACTTTGGATCAAATTTCCCGAGATGGTCTTTCGTATTTAAAATAAAGCACTTAGAACCAAAAACTTTGAAGTATGAGATATTTGGCTTTCTTTGATTAAATAATTTATAAGATGTATTCTTGGTGAGAGGTCGAATGGATACACGATTCAAAACATAACACGCAGTTGCAACAACTTCTGCCCAAAAATGTTTTGGTAAAGTGGTTCCATTTAATAATGTTCTTGCACATTCTTGTAAAGTTCGGTTTTTCCATTCTACAACTCCGTTTTGTTGTGGAGTTCTAGGAAACGAAAAGTTATGATATATACCTTTCTTTGTACAAAAATGTTCAAATTCATTATTTTTGAATTCTCCGCAATGATCACTTCTTATATTTTTAACTTTAAGCCCTTTCGATTTCTAAATTCTCTTGACGAAAGATTTGAAATGATCGAAAGTGTCACTTTTGTTTTTCAAGAAAATTGTCCAAGTGTAATGAGAGTAATCATCAACAATTACAAACACATAACGACTATGGTTTATTGACTGAACCTGTGTTGGTCCAAATAAATCCATATGTAGTAGCTCAAGTGGTTGTAATGTTGATATGACTTTCTTGGATTTAAAAGATGATTTAGTCAATTTTCCTAATTGACATGCGTCACAAATGTTATCAACTATAAAGCTCATTTTGAGTTGTCCTCTAACTAGATCGTTTTTGGCTAACTTGTCAATAGTTCTGAAGTTTATATGATAGAAGCGTTTGTGCCATAGCCACATATCATAATCATTTGCTATAAGACACATATCTGAATTATGATTGATATTCACATTCAGAATATATATATTTCTATCTCTATATCCTTCGAAAACTAATTTATGGTCTTTATATAAGATATTGCACTTATTATCAGAAATGGAAATTGTAAAACCCTTGTCGCGTAACTGACTAATACTAAGTAAATTGTGTTTCAAATTTCTAACTAGCATGACATTAGTAATAAGAGGTAAGTTAGATGTACCGCAATTGCGCACATCGCCTTTGCCGATGATATAGCCTTTTGAATTTTCTCCAAAAGTGACAGAGCCACCATCTGAGAAAGTAATATTTGTCAATAAGCTCTTGTCTCCAGTCATGTGCTTCGAGCAACCACTGTCCAATATCCACTTTCCTCTTTTCTTAAGTGGGACCTGCAAAAATAAAATTAAGTCCATGGTACCCACCTTTATATATGGTCCTAAGAATTAGGTCTTAGGAGTCCAAACCCATACGGGTCCGGTATCCCCTTTATATACATAATTAGAATTAAAATGCACAATATTCATAAATGCTGAATATATTTGTTCCTAATCAAATTATTATTTATTTTAGGAACCCATATCTTGATAGTCTTGACATTGTTCTTTTGAAACTTCACAACTGGTTTTGTTTTGGAATATAACAAACTAAGATTTTTCTTAACTTTATTTTGTTTTACATTTTTCTTTTTGAAACCAAGATATTTCTGGGTTTCTTGTTTATTATATCCCAAGCCTTGTTTATTTGAAGCAGATTGTGAACTTTCAATGATTTTTGTCAAATTTTCTCGACCTTTATTGAAGTTAGAAACATTTTGAGTAATATTATCTAACTTGGTTTATAAACTGGCTTTTTCTATGTCTAGAATTTTGACTTTTGCCTTAAGCTCATGATTTTCAGTAGTGAGAGCATCATTTTTCTCTTTTTGAGTTTCAATTTCTTGACTCAAAATAGATAATTGAGAATCAATATTAGATGATGATTCTTGAACCTTTTCAAGTTCTTCTAATATTTTCTTCTCATCTTTTAATATATCTCGTTCAAACTCTGCTCTACTTAAATCTGCTTTGGCTTCTTTCCATTGTCGTTTCATATTTTTAAATTTAACTATTAATTCGACATTAATATCAAGAACTTCTTCAAATGTAGGAATTTGTACCTCATCTTCTGTTGCTATGAAACAAACATTTGCTTGTTCATTTTCTGAATCACTTTCACTTTCTGACGAAGGCTAGTCTGAATCATCCCATGTGACTGAGAAAGCTCGTTTCTTTGATTTATCCTTCTTGTATTTGAGCTTGTCATTTTTGACTTCTTCTTTTGCTCCAGACAATCTTTGTGCATGTGCCCTTTTTTATGGCAGTTGAAACATTCTATAACTGATGATGATGGTTTATTCGAACCAGATTTCCTTTTGTTATATCGACTAGCTTTTCGTTATTTCAGGAATTTTTTGAAACCTTTTTCCATAAAAGCTAAGTCTTCATCTTCAAATTTTGATTCATCTTCATCTTTTCCGACATGAAATGCTACATTTTTCTTTTCTTCTTTCTGTTCCTTTCTAGCCTGCAAGTTTGCTTCATAGGACATTAGATTTCCTATCAATTCATCTGGCTTCATGACAGAAAGGTCATTAGCTTCTTCGATTGCTAATACTTTTCCTTCCCATTCACTAGTTAGAGAATGTAGGACTGTTGAAACAACATCAAAATCAGAATATTTTTGTCCTAATCCAATAAGTGCATGATGAATAGTTTGAAACCGTGAATACATGTCATTAATTGTTTCATTCGGTTTCATTTTGAAACTGACTTTTCAGCATGAATACTTTGGCTTATTTAACCTTGTTAGTACCTTCATGTGTGGTTTTTAGCGTTTGCCAAATTTGATATGCAGTAGTACAGATACTAACACGGTTATATTCTTTTTGGTCTAATGCACAAAACAACATATTAATTGCTTTTGCATTTACAGCTGCAGCCGTTTTCTCAGCCGGTGTCCATTCTGAATAATCAGTTGTCAGATTCACTATTTCTTTTTGTGTAGCATTCCAGGCATCATAGCTATTTGACTGCATGTAAAATGACATACGTGTTGCCCAATAGCTATAATTAAGGCCATTGAAGAATGGAGGTCTTTGTGTTGATTGACCTTCTGTGTAAGTGGTGTTTTGAGTGCTAGAACTTGGGTAATTTACCATATTACAAGAATATATCAAATAACTATGTTACGGTTATAAGATGACCGAGCTCTGATACCAAATGAAAAGTATGTACGTGCTAGTGTATTACACGTGGATCGTGTAATATGGTGTATAACACATAAGTATGAATTAATAGCTAATCACATATATGTAACAGCAAATGCAGTAAAATAGAAAAATCACACCAGAGATTTTTATACTGGTTCAGAGCACCGTCCTACGTCCAGTCCAAGACTTCTATCTGGATTTTCACTAACAACAATCTCACTTCACCCGGAGGAACATGTTTACAAACCCGAGCAGCCGAACGGGAATTTCACGCCTCTAACAACACGAGGACCTCAACACTTGCCTCTTACAACACGGAGGACTTCACTACTTGCCTCTTACAACACAGAGGACTTCAACAAAGATGAATATACTCTGTAGTTGACAATGTGTGTTCTTGATAACACGAATTTGTCAATTCTTGTACAACCTTCCTATAATCTTATCCTCAAATAGTATTTGTGTTTATGAAGATTTTGGAAGATGATATCGTATTGAATCAAAAGAATAATATATAAATTCTAGGATTAAAGAACGATATTGTGAAGAATATGAGCGTTTGAGTATTTGAGAGTTCAAGAATGAAATCAATAGTATAGAGATTAGATAGAAAGAATTGGTGAATTGAAATGATGATTTCAAGATGTTTATATAGGAGATAAACAGTTGTAACCATTAGTAAAGAGTTACAAACAATGGATATGGTCATTGGTGAAAAGGAAAAGAAGCAACTCTTGAAGAAATGGAAGTGACCATTCGAATAGTTGCTTCTGTTTAAAAACGGTCGACAAGTCAAAATGGACCAGTAGACATGAATTTAAATATATATACGTTATGTGTATATGTGGCACGTTTATTGTGCAAACTGGTTAAAAACGGTCGACTAGTCCGATATGGGCGATCGACCGATTATGCCCAGTTTGCACAATTAATGTGCATATATATATATATATACATATCCGTATATATATAAATATTGATTATTTGAGGATAGATTTTAACATTAATGAACACTATTATCATACCAAATAATCAACCTCTTATTGAATAATACCATATGTAACTCCTTATTTCCTTAACCAATGAAAATTGCCTTTTTGTCTATCATCGCGTATCTCTTTGGCATAAATCAAAACTCCTTGACTCAACAATGACGTATTTCATGTATCACATTTGCGGAAATGCTTACATGATACCGCGGAAGTAGTAGAGCCGAGCATGCTTAGAGAAGTGGAAGTGGAGCGAGATGCCATGATTAGACGAGCTCCTAAATGCATCCTTGGATCGGAGGTCAAGAAGTTACGCAACTGAGAGGTCAAGTTAGTTAAAGTCCAATGGGGAGATGAGCAAGGAGACACGACTTGGGAGACGGAAGACAAGATGCGTACGGCGTACCCTTTCCTTTTTGAGGGTATGTTCTTAACTTCTCCTTTTTCTACTGCTTTATTTATACTTGTTCTACCGTTTAGTATATCCTCTCGATTACATCTTCGATCTTTAGGTAGGAAAATCCTATGGTTGTAAACATGTATTTGAGACATGTTATGTTTGGTGGATGCAAGTGGATGCAAGTGTTTGCTAGTGGTTGCTCGTGGATGCATTTACACACACATTAGCATTTGATCGGCTCAATCACTTTCATATTGCATATGAATGAGTGTGCATATTTAAATTAATGGATGTATATTGAATGTGTTATCATATGGATGCTGCATTTGAATGAATGATTGTGCACTCGTATAGAAATGATATGTATCATTAGGATTCTTTTGCATACATAATGGATGCATGGCACTATCATGTTTTGCATTAAGGAGGTCAACTGAATCAGTAGACCGCCTGATCTTTGCATTAAATAAGGAACATATACACACACTTTTGCATATGTTCATATAGCATTAGGAATCTTTTAAGGACAATGGATGCTTGTGAATGATGGATGACTAGATGGATGATTGGATGGTAGGATACATTCTTCTTAACTTGAAGATTTCGGGGACGAAATCCTTTAAGGAGGGGTGAATGTAACACCCCGTTATTTTGAAACATGTCATAAGAGATAATTAAAGAATAATTTTTAATAGAAGAATTAGGTGAAACGGGTTACGTCATTGCGTTTGTGGCTATTTTCTAGTCAATTTAGACCTATGGTTTGCAGAAAACCGATTTAGGATGAAAAAATAGTTTTTAATTAAATATTGCAACAAAACATGAAAAAAGAGGAATGAGAAAAAATAATGGATACCATTGTCCTAAGTCTTGTTAACAAAAGACTAAGTAGCCCAGTTGGTTAGAGCATGTGACTTGCATACAAGAGGTACAGGGTTTGATCCCCGCCAGCGCCATATTTTTGTTTTAGGTGACTGACTAAAAAGTGGCTTAGTGTGAAGCAGTTCAATTAAAAAGCGGTTTAGTGTGAAAAGGGTTAATTGGAGGATTAATTGGAAAAATGGTTAAAAAGAATATATGTGTATATATATATATATATATATATATATATATATATATATATGACATGTCAGTGTCAACACTCTGCTGCTGCGCATCATGTCGCACACATGGCGCATTTTTATTGGTTAATGATCGTTTTTTCGCAACATGGCTATTTTCTATTGGTCGGATGACGTGGACAATTCCTATGGCACCTGATCTAATCTAATGGCCCTAATTAACTCACTACACCTATATAAACACACCTAGACCTAAACATAATTTCACTACACTAATTCATGGCGCCTCCATACTGCCTCAACCTAAACTAGTCCTTCTTCTTCAACAAATCAAAGTAAAGGAATTCTGTAAAGGGGATTGAATCTACAACAACTACAACGCCTATTTTTCTTCCTTAATTCAAACTTTATGAGTTCATTGATTATTTTTAGATTAAAATAATGCTAAAGCAATTCTGACATGTTGTAAATTGGATTTGGGAATTATACATGATAATAAGATTGAATCTCATCAATTCTATCTTAGCCTATAACATCAGATTCATGATTCTTATATGCCCATGTTGATATTATCATCAGTTTTATCAGTTTTATCATATCTTTATGATCAGTTCATACTTATGCCTATTGTTATTATTATGCCTGTTTTTTATCTTATCCCTTCCTCCTTCCCTTTTTGGTTTTTATAACCGGGCTATTTCGAGCCTAGGCCAAATCTAATAGAGATGAATGTACGAATGGTATTTTAGGGAACGATGGAAAATTTGGCATAATATACGTTGGGTTGGTTTGAGCATGACAAATGTTAAATTTGGCATAATATATGTTAATTGTTGGGCATGATATGAAATTGGGAATTTTGGGTAATTGATATAATTTGCCTAAAATTGGCATAAACTGCAAATGAATAAATTGGCTAAGATAAGCATGCTGAGACACGAGGTTAGACTCCGTTTGCGGTAGAAGCCTGCCTGGAACCAACCGGCCTAACTAGCAACTGCAAACGATCAGTCTAATGTGAGAGGTCGTGTAACAACCCGAAAATCTGGGCCAGTTTAAAATTTTTATTTTGGCAATTATAGCGAGTTTTGATTATTTAAAATGAATTATTTTAAATAATATCGACGTGAAATTTATTTTGAATAGAATTCGAACGTATATATTATATACGTCGTCGTTAGAATATAAATAATTATATATAATTATAAAAGGAATTGAAAATGGCGCGGTAGTTCGAAAATTCGATTTCTAATTTCAAATGAATATACAGGATTCAATATAAGTCAGAATTGAACGAAACAAGAAATATTTGAATATGTATAACTATATCTTTGTAACGAAGTTAACAAACTGAGATTTCATCTTAGAAATGGTAAGATATGTCCAGTTTAAAATTAGAAATAGTCGCTGTGGAATTTATATATATTTTTATATATATAAGGCCCTTAAAAATAGCAATTTTGCAAACGACCTCGGATTTCGACGAAACCAGTTTTGTTGGGTCCGTGATGTAAAGTTATTGATAGGTTTCAAATTTCATAATTTTTCGAATCAATATGTGAGCGTGGCAAAGGAAAATGCGTTTGACCATTTTCAGTTGATTTTAATCGACTGGAAATTGGCCATTTTTCAAACGGTCTCGGAATTCGACGAAACTAGTTTTGTTAGGACCGCATCGTCAATACGAAGCTAGAAAATATTTTTCTGGAATTTTTCTAGTTAGTATGTGACCCCGGTAATTAGAAATGTACGTTTAAAATTCAATATAATGATTTAAATGTAAATTCAACAGAAACTGATCAAAGCGATCAGATCAGCTTACGTTACATATCCCATTGTGTTCGGAATGGGGGTAATTAGCTAGGGGCGACAGTCGGTGGGCTTGATTTCGAGTTAAAACGAAAAGTCAACTTTAAATTGAATTAAATAACTAAATAAAAAAAAAAATATAAAATATACCCCTTCCCCTTAAAAACCCGCTGGCCCCCCCCTTTTGTTTTTTTCTCAAATCGATTTCAAATTAAAAAAAAAAAAAAAAAGAGAAAGGCGACGGGGTGGGGGGCGAATCGCGCCGCCACGGCCAGCGAGGCCGCCGCGCCTCAGGCGCCGCCTCCCAGGAGGACCACCGCCCTCCTCCGCTTCAAACCCGACCCTCTGCCCTCTCCTCTCCCTCCTCCCAACTCACGAAGCTCAAAACCCCACCGCGAAGACCACCACGCTCCCCTCGAAGACCGCCACCGATGAACACCGCAACCACCATCTTCGCCTCCGCCCAGTCAACCCCGCATCCCCTCCGAGCCGTCGACGAGTCCCCCCTGTAAGTCGTTTTTCAATTTATTTGTTTTTTTTTTTTATATTAATAGAAGTTTAAAAAACTGGATTTATAGAAGTTTAAAAAACTGGATTTTTAGAAGTTAAAAAAACTGGATTTTTAGAAGTTAAAAAAACTGGATTTTTAGAAGTTTAAAAAAAAAACTGGATTTTAAAAGTTTAAAAAAACTGGATTTTTAAAAGTTTAAAAAAACTGGATTTTTAGAAGTTTAAAAAAACTGGATTTTTAGAAGTTTAAAAAAACTGGATTTTAAAAGTTTAAAAAAAAACTGGATTTTTAAAAGTTTAAAAAAACTGGATTTTTAGAAGTTTAAAAAAAACTGGATTTTAAAAGTTTAAAAAAACTGAATTTTAAGAGTTTAAAAACTGATTTGAAAAGGATAAAAAAAAACTGCATTTTTAAAAGGCAAAACTGCATTTTAAAAAAAAACAAAAACTGTTTTGAAAAACTGTTTTGAAAAGAAAATAAAAACTGATTTGAAAAGGAAAAGAAAACTGATTTTATTTTAAACTTTGAGATAGAGAAAAAAAAAGGGGTTTGATCTCTTAATAGAAAAAGATTTGAACTTGAAAATAAAGATCATATTTTTAAAAACAGAAAAGATGGAATTTTTGTTAAGTAGAAATAGTAAGGTATGATTCTTATATTTTTAAAGCAATAAAAATATAATTGTTACATCATAAGAATAGTAAAAATATAATCTTTGCATAGTAGGAACTATAAAAATCAAATCTTTGTTTTTGAAGAAGGTGAAATCTTTAAATTTAAAAAGGCGAAATCTTTAAATTTAAAAAGGCGAAATCTTCATATAGAAAATAGCGTGATAAAAATATAATTTTTATCTATATAACATAGTAGAAAAAAAACTTCGATTTTTATATATTGAATAGCAAAGTAAAAATTCGATTTTTACATATTGAATAGCGAAGTAAAAATGTGATTTTTACGTATGTAGTGAAAGCAGCAACGAAGGTGACAAAAAGGCGAAACGACGAAGACTTCTGCAAAAGAAGAGTCGAGATGGTTGGATAGCTAAAAGTGAGAATTTCTCACCTTTCTATTTCTTTTCTAGTTATATATTTATACTAGGATGCAGACGGTGCTTAGTAGCACCCGACACAACCGTCCACAGACCATGGACTTGTTTGTTTGACTGTTTGGTGATTGATTGCGATATTGGTTTGAATGTGGTTTGTGGTGTGAAAAATCGAATCGATAAATTGGTTAGGATTAGACGTGCGCCGTTATAAGGCGTAGGAGTAAGGCTAGGTTAGACCCTTACTCCAAATTTTGTGGTTTGCAAAATGAAATTGATTTGATTGATGAGTGAATGGCGTGGGCCTTCACTAGACCGGGGATAAGGCTAGGCCTTGTCCCGTTTCTAGTATCGTGCCGTTATGCCGCCGAAATTTTCTAAAATAAGTTAGAAAAATAAAAATAGCATTTTATTTAACGAATGAACTGAATAGAAATTCATATGTTAAAATAAAATGTGTTATCGTTAAAAATATAATTTTTAACGTAAATGTGAATAAATAAATATTCATTTACAAACCAGACGGTTTGTTTATGTACACCTATTTGAATGACGTTGATTGGGTCGATAAATTTTACACATCGCCTAACTGCACAAATAAAATATGTGTTTGATTGTTTGAAACCCCACACGGGTGTTAGGATGAAATTTGAAGTTCACTCATCCTGATTGATTAAATATGTCGATCGATTGATTGACAAGCTGCTATAAGCGTTAAATGTCTATATTTGATGCTTATACAGGGTAGTGCACTTTGGTTGATGGTTGATTATTCATCGTTGTTGATATATACATGTGTTGTAGAAAATCCATATAATTAACATTATATGGTAATTGATTGGGCCTCATTCCAGTTTCGAAAAAAAGAAATATTTGAAATAGAAATATTTGAAATAGAAATATTTGAAATAGAATATTTGAAAATAGAAATATGTGAAGCCGTGAGGATTAGATTGACGCCATTTTGACGTGAACGATATTTATATCGATTTTATTCATTTTAAAATGAATATTGAAAAGTGATTTCGAAATCGAATATTTTGAAATGAATTGAATTGAAAACGATTTCGAAATAAATTGAATTGAAAACGAATTCAAATTGAATTGAAAACGATTTCGAAATGAATTGAATTGAAAACGATTTCGAAATGAATTGAATTGAAAACGATTTCGAAATGAATTGAATTGAAAACGAATTCAAATGGAAATGAAAGCGAATTGAAATGAATTCAAATTGAATTGAAATTCGAATTGAATAGAAATGAATTTTGAAACGAATTTTAAAACTATTTATATAATTCGTTTTAAATAGAAATCGACGAAGTATATATTATATATATTATATATATAATATAATGGCCTGAATAGAACGCGCCGCGCCGCGGCAGTTCGTGAATTTCGACCATTTATTTCAAACGGACATTACGGGAGATCCGACCGTCGGATTCTCCTAAAACCGGAACCGTTGGGTTCGTATCGAAAAGAGCTTTCTAACGAAGGTTAGAAATTTGAAATCTAACGGTTGGATTTGGAGATACGTCCAAATCAAATTCGAAAAAGGTCGCTGTAAGTGCAGTTCGATGGCCATTGTTGGAAATCGACTGTACAGGCCTTGATAAAATTATTAAAAATAGTAATAATTTGTGTAAAATCATAAGAAATGATTTGTGAAAGTTTGGGATGAAAAACTCCATATTTGAAAAGATAAAAATAGATTTTTATCGAAATGAACTAGTTTTGAACTAGAATTATAATTCTATTTATTTTTAAATAAATAAATTGAATTTGAAATGGTTTTGAAAATAACCAAAATTTCCAATGATTGCATTGGAGTGGATTTGAATCGAAATTGTCTTCGGAATATTTCGATGTTGGAATTCGTGATATTACAGGTGTTGTTATGGAAATTTGAAAGATATATATTTGTATCGTTATTTCCAATACGACATTTGTTAGTCGTAGAATTCGATATTGAATATAAGCCGATATATTTTCTATTCAGAGCCTTGTATTGAATATCGAATGTGATTTGGGTTTGTCGTGAATGGTGTCTTCACTAACACTGTTCTTGAACCCAGTTGAGAAAAGATTAAATCTTTTTATTTAGATTTAATGAAGTGTACCAATTAAATGATATTTAATTGGAATTGAATTGGTATTGATTTTTGGGTTTATCGTGAACAGTGTTTTAAATAACACTTGTTCTTTAACCCGATAATTAATGGAATGTGATTTTGGGTTTATCGTGAACAGTGTTTTAAATAACACTTGTTCTTTAACCCGATAATTAATGGAATGTGATTTTGGGTTTATCGTGAATCGTGTTTTAAATGACACTGATTCTTTAACCCAGATAATGATTAAAACTAAGTGGAGTTTTAATGAATCTTTAATTAGATTGAAAAGATCGAGAATGGAGTATCACCAGTTTTGCTCCAGGCGATAGTTAAATCTTTAATTAGATTTGAACGTGAAATTTAGAAACTAACTGTCGGTTAGCCAAGCAGAAGGGTTTTCTGGATATTGATCTGATGTTGGTTTCGGCCTTCGGGGTTAATATTTGGGGAATTATTCTCTTGATTAATTTACGGTTAGTGACTAATGAATTGGAATGAGGCGTATGTTGTGTTTGTGTAACACTTATTTAAAATATACGCGAGTTATTCGAAAAGACCGGGTTTATCCCATTTTGAATAACTGATACGACGATAAGTCGAAGATGAAGACGATGGTCAAAGACCGGAGGTCTTCACGTCGTTTGGGTGATAACTGATGATCTTGATTGGGCTGTACACCCAAGAGGATGGAAACAGTTAGTGATCGTCCAGACGTACTTGGAGATCGATGGATATGCGGGGTACTAGGTGCCTCCGGTTTCGTTCAGACCCAGGACGGACTTGTAAATGGACTGTGTGTCTAACATCGGATTTCATTCTGTGTGACTGATATCGGTTGCATAGGATGGTTTGCCTGTGTGGCATGCTAAGATGCAAATGATCATGGCTTCTGTTGAAAAGCAAAGTCTTGTGGTGATGATCAAAGCACGGCCTTTGTGGCGTAGCTTTGTGTAACGTTTACCTCGCGTGTTTCACACCCGGTATGAACCAAAAACGGGAGACGGACCTCAGGGAGGACTTGCGTTTCTTTCTAGCTAGAAGTGGCGTCAGTGGTTTTACACGCCCTGACGAGTTTGACTTATGTGGTTGTTGCTGTTGCGAGGCGCCTCAGATTGATCGGTCGTTCTCGAACCGATGGAGTCATTCGTTGGCTCGTTTGCGCCCCAAAGGGCGGGGAAACGTAGTGTTCAGGCATTTTAATCCACATCGGTGGACCGGCCCTGTCGCTCCTAGGGTCACTCGAGCTCTGATCCTGAGACATGGTAGGCTAGATTGTCTCGAATCGGTTGAGGACTATCTTTTGCCTCGGTTCATAGACGGAAATCCAATTTCCAAATACGTGATCTTGCGGTTTTAGTTGTAATCCTATATATGGCGACATAGTGGGATGGGGCGCTCATGCCGCCTATGATTGATACTTATGATTTGAAGTTGTTTTTATACACTATGCTCTTATAATAGTATCAAACGATTTGTTTTAACCGTATCAAGCATTCTTTGGCTGTTATAAGGGAAAACCCTATCCTCGGCTGCGTTGCATTGTGTGATGGGACCTGGGTCTTATAACAGCTTCATTTTTCTTTAATTAGCATTGCGCTGTTTGTTTTATACACTGGTATTCTTGGGAGGAAACCCGTTCCGTGTTATACGGCGTGGTCCCTTGATTTACCTAACTTTAAAATAAAGATTAACTGTTTTAGTTCTCACACCAGTCACATGACTGACCTGGAGTTTATTGTTTTAACCTAAACTCTGGGTGCCCCTATTTTGACACGGGCAGCTAGTAGTTTTGGTTTTGCAGATTTATATTCACAGGATTCTGGTTTACAGCTGGAACGATATCCGGAAAGCTTTGTATCCGTATATCTTCTTCTAGTTGTGTATTGTATTATTTTCCGCTGCTATGTATTTAAATGTAATTTAAATCTCTGATATTTCTGTGTAATATTCATTCATACTCTGTATATTCTTGTAATCTGATGCATTGTTGTAATATACAATGAAATGTCCTTCTGTATGCGTTCTGTTGTGGCTTGTTCTCGAACTATCCGACGCTTTCCTTTACGGGGAAGTTACGGCTCTTTACATTTGGTATCAGAGCTTTGGTTTACAAAGCAGAGAACAAGACACATTAGAACCGTACGAAAGAATTCATCAGAAATTGGATTAGTAATATCCAACGAGAATGACTCGTTAGAGATGGGATCAGTAGTATCCTAGAACGAGTGTGAAGAGTATATTTTTGAAAATGAAAACAAATTTTTGTTTTGAAAATTTAATCAATTATTCGTATTTGATTATCTATTTAAATTGATGTGGACAATCCAGTATATATAGATTTTGCGTATACGTCTGATCCGCGTGTATTCGAAGTTTTAATATATTGGATAGATATAGAGTCGCACTCTAGTCGCCCGGACATGGTCCTGATGATGAAGTATACCATCACCAGCATTTATTTTCGAGTAACGAAAGTGTGATATCTATATATTTCCATTAGGCTGGTGTGAGAACCAAATCTTATATAGCTAGAACACTTTGTTGTGAATTGGCATCAAAAACAAGATTTTCAGTATATATATCAAAATTATGAATTTGAAACGTTAAATTCACTAATTGATTGATGTTTGTGTTGTTTGTTCATTTGTTTGCTAATTTTAAACCATTTAGCCTAATTGAATCAAATATTGGATTATATTGAAAATTGGTCGCATTTGCTTGCATATACATATACTTATATTGAGCAGGTCATAGCAAGGAGGCTAGAGCCAGAGAATAAAATTTGTTTGCCCGACAAATAGGTACATGTTTACTACATAATTTACTGTTTTGTTTGGGTGATGATGATTTTGTGAGCCTATTGGCTAGCCGCTTGGCTTTTTCTTTTTCTTTTTGAGATCTGAAGGACCGGGGAAGCTATTTGAAATTCCCCGATGCTCCCATTGCAGGGGAGGTTATGGCGAAATTTTTCAAAAATTTAGGGTGTTAGCCAAATTTTTGAAATTTTGAAAATTCTCAGAAACTAAAGAGTTGGAGAATGGAAGCCAGATCGAACGTAGAGCTGAATAATCAAACCACTTTCGACTTTGTTCCTTTTCGGGGACGAAAAGTTTTAAGTGGGGGAGATTGTAACAACCCGAAAATCTGGGCCAGTTTAAAATTTTTATTTTGGCAATTATAGCGAGTTTTGATTATTTAAAATGAATTATTTTAAATAATATCGACGTGAAATTTATTTTGAATAGAATTCGAACGTATATATTATATACGTCGTCGTTAGAATATAAATAATTATATATAATTATAAAAGGAATTGAAAATGGCGCGGTAGTTCGAAAATTCGATTTCTAATTTCAAATGAATATACAGGATTCAATATAAGTCAGAATTGAACGAAACAAGAAATATTTGAATATGTATAACTATATCTTTGTAACGAAGTTAACAAACTGAGATTTCA
The DNA here is from genome assembly GCA_030737875.1 of Allium sativum. Taxonomy (NCBI): domain Eukaryota; kingdom Viridiplantae; phylum Streptophyta; class Magnoliopsida; order Asparagales; family Amaryllidaceae; genus Allium; species Allium sativum. Next base: position 25,444,749 of record CM060927.1, on the reverse strand, counting down.
TCTTAGAAATGGTAAGATATGTCCAGTTTAAAATTAGAAATAGTCGCTGTGGAATTTATATATATTTTTATATATATAAGGCCCTTAAAAATAGCAATTTTGCAAACGACCTCGGATTTCGACGAAACCAGTTTTGTTGGGTCCGTGATGTAAAGTTATTGATAGGTTTCAAATTTCATAATTTTTCGAATCAATATGTGAGCGTGGCAAAGGAAAATGCGTTTGACCATTTTCAGTTGATTTTAATCGACTGGAAATTGGCCATTTTTCAAACGGTCTCGGAATTCGACGAAACTAGTTTTGTTAGGACCGCATCGTCAATACGAAGCTAGAAAATATTTTTCTGGAATTTTTCTAGTTAGTATGTGACCCCGGTAATTAGAAATGTACGTTTAAAATTCAATATAATGATTTAAATGTAAATTCAACAGAAACTGATCAAAGCGATCAGATCAGCTTACGTTACATATCCCATTGTGTTCGGAATGGGGGTAATTAGCTAGGGGCGACAGTCGGTGGGCTTGATTTCGAGTTAAAACGAAAAGTCAACTTTAAATTGAATTAAATAACTAAATAAAAAAATAAAAATAAAATATACCCCTTCCCCTTAAAAACCCGCTGGCCCCCCCCTTTTGTTTTTTTCTCAAATCGATTTCAAATTAAAAAAAAAAAAAAGAGAGAAAGGCGACGGGGTGGGGGGCGAATCGCGCCGCCACGGCCAGCGAGGCCGCCGCGCCTCAGGCGCCGCCTCCCAGGAGGACCACCGCCCTCCTCCGCTTCAAACCCGACCCTCTGCCCTCTCCTCTCCCTCCTCCCAACTCACGAAGCTCAAAACCCCACCGCGAAGACCACCACGCTCCCCTCGAAGACCGCCACCGATGAACACCGCAACCACCATCTTCGCCTCCGCCCAGTCAACCCTGCATCCCCTCCGAGCCGTCGACGAGTCCCCCCTGTAAGTCGTTTTTCAATTTATTTGTTTTTTTTTTATATATTAATAGAAGTTTAAAAAACTGGATTTATAGAAGTTTAAAAAACTGGATTTTTAGAAGTTAAAAAAACTGGATTTTTAGAAGTTAAAAAAACTGGATTTTTAGAAGTTTAAAAAAAAAAACTGGATTTTAAAAGTTTAAAAAAACTGGATTTTTAAAAGTTTAAAAAAACTGGATTTTTAGAAGTTTAAAAAAACTGGATTTTTAGAAGTTTAAAAAAACTGGATTTTAAAAGTTTAAAAAATAACTGGATTTTTAAAAGTTTAAAAAAACTGGATTTTTAGAAGTTTAAAAAAAACTGGATTTTAAAAGTTTAAAAAAACTGAATTTTAAGAGTTTAAAAACTGATTTGAAAAGGATAAAAAAAAACTGCATTTTTAAAAGGCAAAACTGCATTTTAAAAAAAAACAAAAACTGTTTTGAAAAGAAAATAAAAACTGATTTGAAAAGGAAAAGAAAACTGATTTTATTTTAAACTTTGAGATAGAGAAAAAAAAAGGGGTTTGATCTCTTAATAGAAAAAGATTTGAACTTGAAAATAAAGATCATATTTTTAAAAACAGAAAAGATGGAATTTTTGTTAAGTAGAAATAGTAAGGTATGATTCTTATATTTTTAAAGCAATAAAAATATAATTGTTACATCATAAGAATAGTAAAAATATAATCTTTGCATAGTAGGAACTATAAAAATCAAATCTTTGTTTTTGAAGAAGGTGAAATCTTTAAATTTAAAAAGGCGAAATCTTTAAATTTAAAAAGGCGAAATCTTCATATAGAAAATAGCGTGATAAAAATATAATTTTTATCTATATAACATAGTAGAAAAAAAACTTCGATTTTTATATATTGAATAGCAAAGTAAAAATTCGATTTTTACATATTGAATAGCGAAGTAAAAATGTGATTTTTACGTATGTAGTGAAAGCAGCAACGAAGGTGACAAAAAGGCGAAACGACGAAGACTTCTGCAAAAGAAGAGTCGAGATGGTTGGATAGCTAAAAGTGAGAATTTCTCACCTTTCTATTTCTTTTCTAGTTATATATTTATACTAGGATGCAGACGGTGCTTAGTAGCACCCGACACAACCGTCCACAGACCATGGACTTGTTTGTTTGACTGTTTGGTGATTGATTGCGATATTGGTTTGAATGTGGTTTGTGGTGTGAAAAATCGAATCGATAAATTGGTTAGGATTAGACGTGCGCCGTTATAAGGCGTAGGAGTAAGGCTAGGTTAGACCCTTACTCCAAATTTTGTGGTTTGCAAAATGAAATTGATTTGATTGATGAGTGAATGGCGTGGGCCTTCACTAGACCGGGGATAAGGCTAGGCCTTGTCCCGTTTCTAGTATCGTGCCGTTATGCCGCCGAAATTTTCTAAAATAAGTTAGAAAAATAAAAATAGCATTTTATTTAACGAATGAACTGAATAGAAATTCATATGTTAAAATAAAATGTGTTATCGTTAAAAATATAATTTTTAACGTAAATGTGAATAAATAAATATTCATTTACAAACCAGACGGTTTGTTTATGTACACCTATTTGAATGACGTTGATTGGGTCGATAAATTTTACACATCGCCTAACTGCACAAATAAAATATGTGTTTGATTGTTTGAAACCCCACACGGGTGTTAGGATGAAATTTGAAGTTCACTCATCCTGATTGATTAAATATGTCGATCGATTGATTGACAAGCTGCTATAAGCGTTAAATGTCTATATTTGATGCTTATACAGGGTAGTGCACTTTGGTTGATGGTTGATTATTCATCGTTGTTGATATATACATGTGTTGTAGAAAATCCATATAATTAACATTATATGGTAATTGATTGGGCCTCATTCCAGTTTCGAAAAAAAGAAATATTTGAAATAGAAATATTTGAAATATAAATATTTGAAATAGAATATTTGAAAATAGAAATATGTGAAGCCGTGAGGATTAGATTGACGCCATTTTGACGTGAACGATATTTATATCGATTTTATTCATTTTAAAATGAATATTGAAAAGTGATTTCGAAATCGAATATTTTGAAATGAATTGAATTGAAAACGATTTCGAAATAAATTGAATTGAAAACGAATTCAAATTGAATTGAAAACGATTTCGAAATGAATTGAATTGAAAACGATTTCGAAATGAATTGAATTGAAAACGATTTCGAAATGAATTGAATTGAAAACGAATTCAAATGGAAATGAAAGCGAATTGAAATGAATTCAAATTGAATTGAAATTCGAATTGAATAGAAATGAATTTTGAAACGAATTTTAAAACTATTTATATAATTCGTTTTAAATAGAAATCGACGAAGTATATATTATATATATTATATATATAATATAATGGCCTGAATAGAACGCGCCGCGCCGCGGCAGTTCGTGAATTTCGACCATTTATTTCAAACGGACATTACGGGAGATCCGACCGTCGGATTCTCCTAAAACCGGAACCGTTGGGTTCGTATCGAAAAGAGCTTTCTAACGAAGGTTAGAAATTTGAAATCTAACGGTTGGATTTGGAGATACGTCCAAATCAAATTCGAAAAAGGTCGCTGTAAGTGCAGTTCGATGGCCATTGTTGGAAATCGACTGTACAGGCCTTGATAAAATTATTAAAAATAGTAATAATTTGTGTAAAATCATAAGAAATGATTTGTGAAAGTTTGGGATGAAAAACTCCATATTTGAAAAGATAAAAATAGATTTTTATCGAAATGAACTAGTTTTGAACTAGAATTATAATTCTATTTATTTTTAAATAAATAAATTGAATTTGAAATGGTTTTGAAAATAACCAAAATTTCCAATGATTGCATTGGAGTGGATTTGAATCGAAATTGTCTTCGGAATATTTCGATGTTGGAATTCGTGATATTACAGGTGTTGTTATGGAAATTTGAAAGATATATATTTGTATCGTTATTTCCAATACGACATTTGTTAGTCGTAGAATTCGATATTGAATATAAGCCGATATATTTTCTATTCAGAGCCTTGTATTGAATATCGAATGTGATTTGGGTTTGTCGTGAATGGTGTCTTCACTAACACTGTTCTTGAACCCAGTTGAGAAAAGATTAAATCTTTTTATTTAGATTTAATGAAGTGTACCAATTAAATGATATTTAATTGGAATTGAATTGGTATTGATTTTTGGGTTTATCGTGAACAGTGTTTTAAATAACACTTGTTCTTTAACCCGATAATTAATGGAATGTGATTTTGGGTTTATCGTGAACAGTGTTTTAAATAACACTTGTTCTTTAACCCGATAATTAATGGAATGTGATTTTGGGTTTATCGTGAATCGTGTTTTAAATGACACTGATTCTTTAACCCAGATAATGATTAAAACTAAGTGGAGTTTTAATGAATCTTTAATTAGATTGAAAAGATCGAGAATGGAGTATCACCAGTTTTGCTCCAGGCGATAGTTAAATCTTTAATTAGATTTGAACGTGAAATTTAGAAACTAACTGTCGGTTAGCCAAGCAGAAGGGTTTTCTGGATATTGATCTGATGTTGGTTTCGGCCTTCGGGGTTAATATTTGGGGAATTATTCTCTTGATTAATTTACGGTTAGTGACTAATGAATTGGAATGAGGCGTATGTTGTGTTTGTGTAACACTTATTTAAAATATACGCGAGTTATTCGAAAAGACCGGGTTTATCCCATTTTGAATAACTGATACGACGATAAGTCGAAGATGAAGACGATGGTCGAAGACCGGAGGTCTTCACGTCGTTTGGGTGATAACTGATGATCTTGATTGGGCTGTACACCCAAGAGGATGGAAACAGTTAGTGATCGTCCAGACGTACTTGGAGATCGATGGATATGCGGGGTACTAGGTGCCTCCGGTTTCGTTCAGACCCAGGACGGACTTGTAAATGGACTGTGTGTCTGACATCGGATTTCATTCTGTGTGACTGATATCGGTTGCATAGGATGGTTTGCCTGTGTGGCATGCTAAGATGCAAATGATCAAGGCTTCTGTTGAAAAGCAAAGTCTTGTGGTGATGATCAAAGCACGGCCTTTGTGGCGTAGCTTTGTGTAACGTTTACCTCGCGTGTTTCACACCCGGTATGAACCAAAAACGGGAGACGGACCTCAGGGAGGACTTGCGTTTCTTTCTAGCTAGAAGTGGCGTCAGTGGTTTTACACGCCCTGACGAGTTTGACTTATGTGGTTGTTGCTGTTGCGAGGCGCCTCGGATTGATCGGTCGTTCTCGAACCGATGGAGTCATTCGTTGGCTCGTTTGCGCCCCAAAGGGCGGGGAAACGTAGTGTTCAGGCATTTTAATCCACATCGGTGGACCGGCCCTGTCGCTCCTAGGGTCACTCGAGCTCTGATCCTGAGACATGGTAGGCTAGATTGTCTCGAATCGGTTGAGGACTATCTTTTGCCTCGGTTCATAGACGGAAATCCAATTTCCAAATACGTGATCTTGCGGTTTTAGTTGTAATCCTATATATGGCGACATAGTGGGATGGGGCGCTCATGCCGCCTATGATTGATACTTATGATTTGAAGTTGTTTTTATACACTATGCTCTTATAATAGTATCAAACGATTTGTTTTAACCGTATCAAGCATTCTTTGGCTGTTATAAGGGAAAACCCTATCCTCGGCTGCGTTGCATTGTGTGATGGGACCTGGGTCTTATAACAGCTTCATTTTTCTTTAATTAGCATTGCGCTGTTTGTTTTATACACTGGTATTCTTGGGAGGAAACCCGTTCCGTGTTATACGGCGTGGTCCCTTGATTTACCTAACTTTAAAATAAAGATTAACTGTTTTAGTTCTCACACCAGTCACATGACTGACCTGGAGTTTATTGTTTTAACCTAAACTCTGGGTGCCCCTATTTTGACACGGGCAGCTAGTAGTTTTGGTTTTGCAGATTTATATTCACAGGATTCTGGTTTACAGTTGGAACGATATCCGGAAAGCTTTGTATCCGTATATCTTCTTCTAGTTGTGTATTGTATTATTTTCCGCTGCTATGTATTTAAATGTAATTTAAATCTCTGATATTTCTGTGTAATATTCATTCATACTCTGTATATTCTTGTAATCTGATGCATTGTTGTAATATACAATGAAATGTCCTTCTGTATGCGTTCTGTTGTGGCTTGTTCTCGAACTATCCGACGCTTTCCTTTACGGGGAAGTTACGGCTCTTTACAGGTCGTAGGAATAACCAAAAGATGCTTAGACACGAGGTTAAGTCTGGCTTGTGGCAGAAGTCTGCCCGTAACCGCCCGGCACATCCAGCGGCCACAAGTCATCGACTTAATGTGAGAGGTCTGTGCATTAATAACTAATTAATGCTAATCAAAGATGAATATGATACCTAAAACATGTTAGATGGGTTGGGTTAAGTTAACCTATGTAAGATGACAACTTAACCAATAATACATGAACAAAGTGGATAGGGTTAAGGCAAGCTTAACCAATAATGCATATTGATTTGATAAGTGGATGGGGTTAAGTCAACTGGGCTGATAGACAATACTTAACCAATATAAGTTTGGGTTAGGATAAACCCTGGGGAAAAACCTAGTAGCGGTAGGGACCCATTTCAGACAATAACCCACTTAGTGGTATCGGGAACCCTGAGCTAGGCAGGGTTGGGGCACACTTACTGGGCTGATTATAAGCGGTCAAATAAGAGCGAGGGTGTAGCAGTGCAGGTTCCGACGGGTTCGTTAAGTGTAACAACCCTGAATTTCGAGGCAAAATTTAAAATTTATTTTAATGAAAATGCGCCATAATTTAAAAAAAATCTATTTTTTTCTTTATTATTGAATTTAAAAAAGGTCAAAATAAAATTTAATTGTACATGTGTATATTTTATTTATCAATCTAAGTTAACAAAAGTGAAAAAATACTTTTAATGTAATGTACAAGTTTATTTTGGATCAATTAAGAAGTTTTGTTCTAACCTTTAAATACACATAATTTAATGTTCATATTTGCATATGTGTACATGTTATATTTAATACTCATATTTCAAATTATACTTCGACTTAATTATTTTAACATTCGATTCAAAATAAGACAATAATATACGTGTATCAATTATTGTTAGATGTTCTTATTCTTATGTCAATGATTAATTAGTGTTAATTTAATGTTGCATTTGTTAATTTTGTCAAAGAGGAGAAGAATTGTCTTTGTCATATTTTAGTTTTTCCTCACTGTCTCATATTTGATTGCCTGTAAATTGATTCTGATTCATTCACATGTATAGAGTTATCAATTAACCATATTTTCCGCCAAATATGTTTTGTTTTCCTTTTTAGATACGTTTCTCTTTCAAGAAAATCCACAGAATCTCTTGCACAATCTATGCATCCATAATGCTTTTAGCGAAAATGGGGACCAGATCTCAAAACTTTTTTTTTTAACCATAATGTATGTTGTGTGACAACACTTGTTTACCTTTTATAAAAATGCATTAAACATATCTAGAAAATAAAGCATATATTATTAATTCTATATAGATGACCACTTGCCTGATATCTTGAATCTTAATTTCTATTAGGAAATGAGAAAATTATTTATTTATCCCTATAAAATCCTATAGCATTATGAAGACAAAATTTGAGCATACAAAATTCAATTAATTATAAATTTGACATTAATTGGAAAAAAATATGTGCATTTGTCATGTATGTTCAATTGACATTAAATTGGAAAACATGCTAATGTGACCTTTTGTTTTATATAGAGCTATTACAAAAGAATAAATTATGGTAGTTTATCTTGCAATAAATGATAATTAATTTTTAATTGATTATCATTTATCTCTCTTGAAACGTACAAAAAAAATTACATGATAAATACTGAAACAATTTTTTTTTCGTTCTTTTGATTTAATAATGGTATTAATTATTTCCATTTTTTTCTTTCTCCCACTAAACTAGCATATGTTACTCTTTATTTTTCCATATAAAGAATGAGATAGAAAATCAATTTATATAACATTCTTCTCTTTGTTCGCATATTCTTTTCTGCCTCCACAACTTCTCTTCACCGTAAATGCAAACTAAAATCCATGACTGCACTCTTCCCATCTTCTTTATCCTTTCTCTCCTAATCCGCTCAAAGAATTCCTTAACTTCAAAAATAAATATATAAAAAAAAAAGTAAAAAAAATTTGAAGAGCATGGCATGATCTCCAACATCAACGGTCATGATCAACGGATGGGTTAGGCTATATACAGATAACGAAGAAGGAGTAAAATTAAAGTGAGGAATTGAAAAGCATAACTGGTGAGAATTCTATTTTAAAAATAAAATTATTCATTTATTTGATTCACTGAAAAATTTATATTCATATCATTTATAATTTATGTTGATGTGGTGTATATATTTATTTCAGTGTTGATTGTTGCGATGAATCATTGAATTGACTGTTGTGTTCATGTTTGTATAGTTATAAACAATATCGCCTGTTTGTTCTGTTGAAAACCAGATTACCATTTTATTGATTTAGGGATTGACAGAACCAAACAATCATAGTTTGTTAAATAGAAAAGCAAAATAACCATTTTGTTTGGATTAGATTCATTCGTAGAGATTTGTTAATATATAGAATTCACATCCTTTTTTATGTGTCATTAGAAATTGTTAACATATTAAATTCACTTTTATATGGCATGGGAGGTTGAAATAAATTTGTTTACATATTAGAATTCACTTTTTTTTGTCATTAGAAAAAGAGAAATTTCATTTTTCTTAAATGTAATCGAAAGAACAAGGATTACATTTTTGTTTAAATAGAACGAAAACAAAAATTCACCTTTTTGTTAAATGAACCAGAAAAGAAGAAAAATTCACATTTTTTGCTTATTAAAAAGTATGGAACAAAAATTCCCATATTAATGTGTTAATTTTTTTCTAATTTAGAACTTACGTAAAATCGTGTTAGGAAAACATGTGTAACATAAAAAGTCATTTTTTTATGTTAATCTAGAAAAAGAAAAACAGGTTATGTTATTTTGAAATGAATAACTTCACCGTCGTGTTATGTTATTTAGAAATGAACATTTTTACCGTCATTTGTGTTAATTAGAAAAAAACAATATTATCACCGTCATGTTATGTTATGTAGAAAATGAACAATGTAAATATAAGATTAAAAGAATGAATTGGACGATGGATTATAACTTACATTTTAATGTAAATATAAGATTAAAAGAATGAATTGAACGATGGATTATTACTTACATTCTAATGTAAAAGAATGATAAAATATTCATTTTGTCAAATATAAAAAAAAGATGAAATATATTATAATTTTAATGTTGCATAGTACTGCATATGAATAAAATACATTTATTTGTTGATGTCATATACTGCATATGAATAAAATACATTTATTTGTTGAGATCATATACCGCATATGAAAATACATTTATTTGTTGAGGTCAAATACTGCATATGAAATAAAACATATATTTATTTGTAATGTCATATATTGCATATGAAATAAAATTATATTTATTTGTTAACGTCATTAACTGTATATGAAAATATATTCATTTGTTAATGTCCTTTATTGCATATGAAAATATATTTATTTGTTAATGTTATTTACTGCATATAAAATGAAATATATATTTATTTGTTAATGTCGTATACTGCATATGAAATATATTTGTAAGGTCATGAAATGTAGTGCATGTTAAAATCATACTTTTTGCATATGAAGCGTAGTAGTTTAAAAGTCATTCAAAAAAAGAAATCAAAATGGTTATTTTATTTGCACTCCCTTATGCAAATGTATTTAGGAAAAAAAGTTCTTTTATTTGCATTCTTATATGCAAATGCATGTAGAAATATAAATTGTTCTTTTATTTGCATTCCTCGATGCAAATATACATAGGAAATAGAATGAACTTTTATTTACATTTTTATGAAATTGAATTAAAGGGAAAGTTACATTTTTCATGTGAATTATATTAGAAGATGAAAAATTTCATTTTTATGTAAATAAAAAGATAAGATTTTGTCAATGAAATTAGAATTACATTTTTATGTAAACAAAAGTATTTATTTTATCAAATATGAAGAGTGATAAAATTACATTTTTATCAAATGTAAAAGAATGATAAAAATATACCATTTTTATCAAATGTAAAAGAAGGACAAAAACATTTATTTTGTCAAATACAAAGAATGAAATAAAACCTTCATTGTATTATTAAGAGAAAAGAAAGAAAAAGAACAAAAATTACATTCTTGTTTAAAAAGAAAAGAAAAGAACAAAATTCACATTTTGTTTAAAGTAAATCCAAGATAAAAGATAACATTTTATTAAATGTAATTAAAAAGAGGAAAGTTACATTTTTGTTCAAATGTAATTAAAAGAAGAGAATTTACATTTTCATGTAAAGAGAATTTAAGTAAAAAAAAAAAAGTTTACATTTTCATGTAAATGGAATTTGAACAAAATTTACATTTTTCTATGTATCTATGATATGAAATTTGCTATGCGAATAAAATTTACATTTTTATATGTAACTATAAATGAGAATTTGCACTGTAAATTAGAATTATATTATGTAATTAAAGTATGATATTACGTTGTAAATTAAAATTACATTTGTATGATGGAACTTAAGAATAGAATTTACATTGCCATTCTAGATAGTCAAGATCATTTTGGTTTGGCATTGAAGAGATAAGAATTATTATTTTTGTTTGGCATTAAAAGATTAGCAAAATTATTATTTTTGTTACATTGAAATTAAACAAACAAAAATATATTCATTTGTATAGAAAGGAAGTTGACACCAAAATTATATTGCATTTTTTGTTAGGAGTTGAATGACACGAAATACACATTTTTGTTAGATTATGAATGACGTGCAAAAATATTCTTGTTTGTTGAAATGGGAATGAAATACAAATACCTATTTTTGTTGTAATTGGAATGATACACAAAATACATTTTGTGTATAGGATATGTATGGATATTGAAAAATAAAAGAAAACATTGTTGTGTGTGATGATTTATATCAATATTGGATGTAAATAAGAAGATTTGTTGTTAGCAAAATGAAATGGATGTAGGAATTATATATAATTATATATAAAGATTAAAATCAAATGATATGAAATGATTTCCAACTTATATATATGCGAGAATTGTTTGGGAAGTCCGAGTCTATCTCATCCCAAATAATTTAAACGACGTTTAACATTCAAGATTGGAAGACGACGCTAGAAGACCGACGATCTTCACATCGAATGGACGACGACTGCTGATGCCCGTGATTGGAGTAGCTACCTTGAAGGGGCTACAGTGGTGGCCGTCCGGACGTAGTGTTGATTTGTACGGATTTGGCTTTCGCTCAGACCCAGAGCATAAGCTTATAAATGGATTGTGTGTCTGACGTGGTAGTCCGTTAATATCATGTTATTGATTTTCTGTCTATATATAAATGTTGGTGGTGAAGAATTTATTCTTTACTTAACACCCATTTATATGTTGATGGATGATCAATGGTACGGTATGGATTGACAATGTGGCACGCTAAGATGAAGATGATCAAGGCTTTGTTGAAAAGCAGGCCTTGTGGTTATGACGTGACTTCGCGAGCCTCACACCTCGGTATGATGGTGAACTGATGGTTAGATTAGTATACTTTCGATATTAGGATGGATTCGGTCGACCGGGATGAGCTGGGAAGTGGGTATATACCCTCGATTCCCAGAGGGATAGAGTAAGCGGTGTTTTCTCTCGCTGCGACGTAAGCCGCGGGTTACTTGATATCCCAAAAGTGCGTAGGTGTATCACGGTAAGCCGTGAAGTATTGCACTACGTGATAGATCTTTCGAATCAGGAGCCATCATGATGGAAATCCAACTTTCCAATACGACCCATGCGGTTTTGATTGTATTACTAGTACGGAGGCATAATATATGGGTACCTATGCTTCCTAGGATTGATACATTATGATTGAAATGTTTTATTAAAACATATACACACTAATAATAATATCGTTTTTACGTATTTATCATCTTTTAATCACCATAAGGTAAAACTCTATCCTCTGGTGTGCGTTGCATTGTGTGATGGGACTTGAGTCTTATGGTGATTTCATTTTTCTAAAAAGCATTGCGTTGTTTAACGATTTATTTTAAGTTATGCACGACAGTCCATTGGAGTAAACCCGTTCCGCGTTAGCGGCGTGGTCCTTGGATTTGCCCTATTATTAGTAGTTATGTTAGTTAAGAATTCTCACACCAGTCCCACGACTGACCCGTTGTTTGTTTCCACCTTTGCAAACTCGGGTGCCCTCTTTTCTACACAGGCAATCGAGTATTTCATCTACAGGTTTTCATTTCAAGCAGGATTCTGGGTTGAAGCTTAAAGCTGTGTCCAGAGCTTAGATATCTTCCGCTGCATTGTATTAAAATTTATGTAAAATTTATCTTCTGCTGTATTTTATTGCGATGTACTCCGATATTCTGTACTCTGATGTAATCTTATATGATGTAATAAATTCTCCTGTTGTTGTGCTTATGAGTTGTATGCCCAAAGTAAGCGTCTCCGGAGATTTCGCGCAAGGGCGATTTTCGGGTTGTTTCATTTGGTATCAGAGCTCTGGTTAGCTCAAATCTTTGGGGTACAACTCGTTAGAACTGAACAAAAGACTCATCAGAGATTGGATTAGTAATATCCAATAAGAATACTCATTAGAGATAGGATCAGCAGTATCCTAGAATGAGAAACTCATTAGAGATGGGGTTAGTAATGCCCTAGAATGAGTTCAGAGTGAAAAGTTTGGAATTAACGTAAATATGATTTTTGAATATATATATAAATTATATATTTTTGAAAGGTTAATCAACTAATAAAAAACATAGAAACCAATTAAAGAATAAAAGATGGGTTAATTAATTAAACAACTTTTAGCTTCGTTCCTTTTCGAGGACGAAAAGTTTTTAAGAGGGGGAGACTGTAACAACCCTGAATTTCGAGGCAAAATTTAAAATTTATTTTAATGAAAATGCGCCATAATTTAAAAAATTCTATTTTTTTTCTTTATTATTGAATTTAAAAAAGGTCTAAATAAAATTTAATTGTACATGTGTATATTTTATTTATCAATCTAAGTTAACAAAAGTGAAAAAATACTTTTAATGTAATGTACAAGTTTATTTTGGATCAATTAAGAAGTTTTGCTTTAACCTTTAAATACACATAATTTAATGTTCATATTTGCATATGTGTACATGTTATATTTAATACTCATATTTCAAATTATATTTCGACTTAATTATTTTAACATTCGATTCAAAATAAGACAATAATATACGTGTATCAATTATTGTTTGATGTTCTTATTCTTATGTCAATGATTAATTAGTGTTAATTAAATGTTGCATTTGTTAATTTTGTCAAAGAGGAGAAGAATAGTCTTTGTCATATTTTAGTTTTTCCTCACTGTCTCATATTTGATTGCCTGTAAATTGATTCTGATTCATTCACATGTAAAGAGTTATCAATTAACCATATTTTCCGCCAAATATGTTTTGTTTTCCTTTTTAGATACGTTTCTCTTTCAAGAAAATCCACAGAATCTCTTGCACAATCTGTGCATCCATAATGCTTTTAGCGAAAATGGGGACCAGATCTCAAAACTTTTTTTTTGACCATAATGTATGTTGTGTGCCAACACTTGTTTACCTTTTATAAAAATGCATTAAACATATCTAGAAAATAAAGCATATATTATTAATTCTATATAGATGACCACTTGCCTGATATCTTGAATCTTAATTTCTATTAGGAAATGAGAAAATTATTTATTTATCCCTATAAAATCCTATAGCATTATGAAGACAAAATTTGAGCATACAAAATTCAATTAATTACAAATTTGACATTAATTGGAAAAAAATATGTGCATTTGTCATGTATGTTCAATTGACATTAAATTGGAAAACATGCTAATGTGACCTTTTGTTTTATATAGAGCTGTTACAAAAGAATAAATATATGGTAGTTTATCTTGCAATAAATGATAATTAATTTTTAATTGATTATCATTTATCTCTCTTGAAACGTACAAAAAAATTTACATGATAAATACTGAAACAATTTTTTTTCGTTCTTTTGATTTAATAATGGTATTAATTATTTCCATTTTTTTTCTTTCTCCCACTAAACTAGCATATGTTACTCTTTATTTTTCCATATAAAGAATGAGATAGAAAAGCAATTTATATAACATTCTTCTCTTTGTTCACATATTCTTTTCTGCCTCCACAACTTCTCTTCACCGTAAATGCAAACTAAAATCCATGACTGCACTCTTCCCATCTTCTTTATCCTTTCTCTCCTAATCCGCTCAACGAATTCCTCAACTTCAAAAATAAATATATATAAAAAATAAAATAAAAATTGAAGAGCATGGCATGATCTCCAACATCAACGGTCATGATCAACGGATGGGTTAGGCTATATACAGATAACGAAGAAGGAGTAAAATTAAAGTGAGGAATTGAAAAGCATAACTGGTGAGAATTCTATTTTAAAAATAAAATTATTCATTTATTTGATTCACTGAAAAATTTATATTCATATTATTTATAATTCATGTTGATGTGGTGTATATATTTATTTCAGTGTTGATTGTTGCGATGAATCATTGAATTGACTGTTGTGTTCATGTTTGTATAGTTATAAACAATATCTCCTGTTTGTAGGGATGGCAATGAGGCGGGTCTAGGTTCCAAACCCGCTTGACCCACCCCTGTTTTGACCCATTTAGACCCGCCCCATAGGGTCTTCGGGGCGGGTAGACCCGCGACCCGCTTTTGGAGGTCCGGGTCTAGGGTCGGGTCTGGGGCATGGCTAACCCAGCCCAACCCGACCCGCATGATCGAAACATCATTCAAACAATTTATATCTATAACTATTACTTATTAATTTTCTTAGATTTACATGGTTATAACTTGAGTATTATATTCTTTCAATTGACAAACTATAAAATTTTCATTGTATTAAGTTGCATCAATGATAATCATACAATAACAAATGCATATGTTTTGAACTATTATCTTACAACTCATATTATAATATTCTCTGGTCATTGTGAACACATTATAATATGCATATAATTTATCATTTAGTGATAAAAAAATATAAATATATAAATTTGTGTACACTAGAACATAATATCACCGGGTCACGGGGCGGGTCGGGTCTACCCTGACCCGTACGGGTTTCGGGTACGGGGCGAAATTCCAGATACGCACCGGGTCTACGGGGCGGGTCTGGGGCGGAGTTTAAAAAGTCCGGGTCGGGTCTGGGGCACGAGAAACCCGCCCCAACCCGCCCCATTGCCATTCCTACCTGTTTGTTCTGTTGAAAACCAGATTACGATTTTATTGATTTAGGGATTGACAGAACCAAACAATCATAGTTTGTTAAATAGAAAAGCAAAATAACCATTTTGTTTGGATTAGAGTCATTCGTAGAGATTTGTTAATATATAGAATTCACATCCTTTTTTATGTGTCATTAGAAATTGTTAACATATTAAATTCACTTTTATATGGCAAGGGAGGTTGAAATAAATTTGTTTACATATTAGAATTCACTTTTTTTTGTCATTAGAAAAAGAGAAATTTCATTTTTCTTAAATGTAATCGAAAGAACAAGGATTACATTTTTGTTTAAATAGAACGAAAACAAAAATTCACCTTTTTGTTAAATGAACGGGAAAAGAAGAAAAATTCACATTTTTGCTTATTAAAAAGTATGGAACAAAAATTCCCATATTAATGTGTTAATTTTTTTCTAATTTAGAACTTACATAAAATCGTGTTAGGAAAACATGTGTAACATAAAAAGTCATTTTTTTTATGTTAATCTAGAAAAAGAAAAACAGGTTATGTTATTTAGAAATGAATAACTTCACCGTCGTGTTATGTTATTTAGAAATGAACATTTTTACCTTCATTTGTGTTAATTAGAAAAAAACAATATTATCACCGTCATGTTATGTTATGTAGAAAATGAACATTTTTGCCGGTATAAAATTGCAGTGACAAAGATCATATTTTTGTCAATGTAAAGAAGAAGCGATAAGAACGATGGATTATAACTTACATTTTAATGTAAATATAAGATTAAAAGAATGAATTGGACGATGGATTATAACTTACATTTTAATGTAAATATAAGATTAAAAGAATGAATTGAACGATGGATTATAACTTACATTTTAATGTAAAAGAATGATAAAATATTCATTTTGTCAAATATAAAAAAAAGATGAAATATATTATAGTTTTAATGTTGCATAGTACTGCATATGAATAAAATACATTTATTTGTTGATGTCATATACTGCATATGAATAAAATACATTTATTTGTTGAGATCATATACCGCATATGAAAATACATTTATTTGTTGAGGTCAAATACTGCATATGAAATAAAACATATATTTATTTGTAATGTCATATATTGCATATGAAATAAAATTATATTTATTTGTTAACGTCATTAACTGTATATGAAAATATATTCATTTGTTAATGTCCTTTATTGCATATGAAAATATATTTATTTGTTAATGTTACTTACTGCATATGAAATGAAATATATATTTATTTGTTAATGTCGTATACTGCATATGAAATATATTTGTAAGGTCATGAAATGTAGTGCATGTTAAAATCATACTTTTTGCATATGAAGCGTAGTAGTTTAAAAGTCATTAAAAAAAAAGAAATCAAAATGGTCATTTTATTTGCATTCCCTTATGCAAATGTATTTAGGAAAAAAAGTTCTTTTATTTGCATTCTTATATGCAAATGCATGTAGAAATATAAATTGTTCTTTTATTTGCATTCCTCGATGCAAATATACATAGGAAATAGAATGAACTTTTATTTACATTTTTATGAAATTGAACTAAAGTGAAAGTTACATTTTTCATGTGAATTATATTAGAAGATGAAAAATTTCATTTTTATGTAAATAAAAAGATAAGATTTTGTCATTGAAATTAGAATTACATTTTTATGTGAACAAAAGTATTTATTTTGTCAAATATGAAGAGTGATAAAATTACATTTTTATCAAATGTAAAAGAATGATAAAAATATACCATTTTTATCAAATGTAAAAGAAGGACAAAAACATTTATTTTGTCAAATACAAAGAATGAAATAAAACCTTCATTGTATTATTAAGAGAAAAGAAAGAAAAAGAACAAAAATTACATTCTTGTTTAAAAAGAAAAGAACAAAATTCACATTTTGTTCAAAGTAAATCCAAGATAAAAGATAACATTTTATT
Source organism: Allium sativum (assembly GCA_030737875.1). Lineage (NCBI taxonomy): Eukaryota > Viridiplantae > Streptophyta > Magnoliopsida > Asparagales > Amaryllidaceae > Allium > Allium sativum. The sequence continues at coordinate 25,427,402 of CM060927.1, read as the reverse complement.
AAATGTAATTAAAAAGAGGAAAGTTACATTTTTGTTCAAATGTAATTAAAAGAAGAGAATTTACATTTTCATGTAAAGAGAATTTAAGTAAAAAAAAAAAGTTTACATTTTCATGTAAATGGAATTTGAACAAAATTTACATTTTTCTATGTATCTATGATATGAAATTTGCTATGCGAATAAAATTTACATTTTTATATGTAACTATAAATGAGAATTTGCACTGTAAATTAGAATTATATTATGTAATTAAAGTATGATATTACGTTGTAAATTAAAATTACATTTGTATGATGGAACTTAAGAATAGAATTTACATTGCCATTCTAGATAGTCAAGATCATTTTGGTTTGGCATTGAAGAGATAAGAATTATTATTTTTGTTTGGCATTAAAAGATTAGCAAAATTATTATTTCTGTTACATTGAAATTAAACAAACAAAAATATATTCATTTGTATAGAAAGGAAGTTGACACCAAAATTATATTGCATTTTTGGTTAGGAGTTGAATGACACGAAATACACATTTTTGTTAGATTATGAATGACGTACAAAAATATTCTTGTTTGTTGAAATGGGAATGAAATACAAATACCTATTTTTGTTGTAATTGGAATGATACACAAAATACATTTTGTGTATAGGATATGTATGGATATTGAAAAATAAAAGAAAACATTGTTGTGTGTGATGATTTATATCAATATTGGATGTAAATAAGAAGATTTGTTGTTAGCAAAATGAAATGGATGTAGGAATTATATATAATTATATATAAAGATTAAAATCAAATGATATGAAATGATTTCCAACTTATATATATGCGAGAATTGTTTGGGAAGTCCGAGTCTATCTCATCCCAAATAATTTAAACGACGTTTAACATTCAAGATTGGAAGACGACGCTAGAAGACCGACGATCTTCACATCGAATGGACGACGACTGCTGATGCCCGTGATTGGAGTAGCTACCTTGAAGGGGCTACAGTGGTGGCCGTCCGGACGTAGTGTTGATTTGTACGGATTTGGCTTTCGCTCAGACCCAGAGCATAAGCTTATAAATGGATTGTGTGTCTGACGTGGTAGTCCGTTAATATCATGTTATTGATTTTCTGTCTATATATAAATGTTGGTGGTGAAGAATTTATTCTTTACTTAACACCCATTTATATGTTGATGGATGATCAATGGTACGGTATGGATTGACAATGTGGCACGCTAAGATGAAGATGATCAAGGCTTTGTTGAAAAGCAGGCCTTGTGGTTATGACGTGACTTCGCGAGCCTCACACCCCGGTATGATGGTGAACTGATGGTTAGATTAGTATACTTTCGATATTAGGATGGATTCGGTCGACCGGGATGAGCTGGGAAGTGGGTATATACCCTCGATTCCCAGAGGGATAGAGTAAGCGGTGTTTTCTCTCGGTGGGACGTAAGCCGCGGGTTACTTGATATCCCAAAAGTGCGTAGGTGTATCACGGTAAGCCGTGAAGTATTGCACTACGTGATAGATCTTTCGAATCAGGAGCCATCATGATGGAAATCCAACTTTCCAATACGACCCATGCGGTTTTGATTGTATTACTAGTACGGAGGCGTAATATATGGGTACCTATGCTTCCTAGGATTGATACATTATGATTGAAATGTTTTATTAAAACATATACACACTAATAATAATATCGTTTTTACGTATTTATCATCTTTTAATCACCATAAGGTAAAACTCTATCCTCTGATGTGCGTTGCATTGTGTGATGGGACCTGAGTCTTATGGTGATTTCATTTTTCTAAAAAGCATTGCGTTGTTTAACGATTTATTTTAAGTTATGCACGGCAGTCCATTGGAGTAAACCCGTTCCGCATTAGCGGCGTGGTCCTTGGATTTTCCCTATTACTAGTAGTTATGTTAGTTAAGAATTCTCACACCAGTCCCACGACTGACCCGTTGTTTGTTTCCACCTTTGCAAACTTGGGTGCCCTCTTTTCTACACAGGCAATCGAGTATTTTATCTACAGGTTTTCAATTCAAGCAGGATTCTGGGTTGAAGCTTAAAGCTGTGTCCAGAGCTTAGATATCTTCCGCTGCATTATATTAAAATTTATGTAAAATTTATCTTCTGCTGTATTTTATTGCGATGTACTCTGATATTCTGTACTCTGATGTAATCTTATATGATGTAATAAAGTCTGCTGTTGTTGTGCTTATGGGTTGTATGCCCAAAGTAAGCGTCTCCGGAGATTTCCCGCAAGGGTGATTTTCGGGTTGTTTCGTTAAGCGTGCACAAGGTGTTCCCGACATTGGAAGATTTAGCCACTGTACATCAGTAGGTATAAAGCTGTGCACCCACGGGTTGCCACTTAGGAAGTGATACACCCTAAGCTGGGACCCGCATAGATATCTACAAGTTAGGGAGCCGGTCGATTAGGGGTAGTGTGGGGACATCTAGTATCTATTATGGGCAAGTGGACTTTCAAGGATTGTATGGGGCGGATACCTCTTACTAGATGTTACGCTTGAGTTGCTACCAATTGCGGGATTGGGATCATTTCATTAAGAATTACTAGTAGGTGGTGCAGAGAATTAAATTAAGTAAGAAATCTGGGAAGCGCACTAGACATTTCTTTATATTCATCCTGTTATCCAGCTTTACCTTATTCATGGTTATATTTTCCATCCTGTTTATTCCTGTCATATTGCTTTACTTATTTTCATGCTAAAAGTAGCTGGATTCGCCAGGCTTTATGTCTGACCTTTTTGTTTTTGCCTATTTTTCTTCCGTTCCCCCCAAGGTTCTCAGGGAGGAAACACTGAAGATTGACCTTGGATTTCTTTCTTCTTGAAGCGCTTGGAAGTGTTGAGAGTAATCCTCATCTTTATTTCTTTACATTATGGCTATTTGGAGTGGGATTATTATTTTATTTTTATGTACTCTGATAATAATTTTGTTCAAGATGGATATTTATGTACTTGACTCTAGTTTATGGTTTTGATGTTGTAATCAAACATGTTTTGCTTTTCCGCTGCAATGAATAAAGTTTGAATTTTCTTAAGTACCATTTATATATTTGTCTTGTGATATTCTGTTCTATACTCTTATAATACTCCATGGAAGTTAATGCATTCCCTTAGTGAGTGACATTAATGGACGTGGGGTGTTACACCATCACACAATGCAACGCAAGCCGGAGGATAGAGTTTTACCTTATAATGGCCAAAATATGCTTGATACGTATAAAACAAAATCGTTTGATATTATTATTATTAGTGTCTATATGTTTCAAAAACAATTTCAATCATAATGTATCAATCATAGACGACATGGGTACCATATATCATGTCGCCATATATAAGTTTACGATCAAAACAGCATAATGTAACATATTGGAAATTGGATTTCCATCATGAACAAAGGCAAAGGATCGTCCTTATCGAATTCGAGACAATCTAGCCCATGTCTCAGGATTCAGCCGCAACTGCACCTGGAGCCACAGAGCCGGTCCACACTTACGTTAGTGGATTATAATTCCTGAATAACACGTTTCCCCGCCCTATGTGGCATAAATTTGGTCAGTATGTCGACCATACCAAGAGCCACTAGGGACTCAAATCCGAGGTACCTCGCTTTCCATCATCAACATAAGTAAACTATCTGGGCTCCATACCATGACACCACCACTCCTAGCTAGAAAGAAAATCACGTTCACCCTGGATCCTCTCCCGTTTCTAGTTCATACCGAGGTGTGAGGCACGCGAATTAATGTCATACACAAAGCTATGCTATTTAAAACCGTTATTCGATCATCAACCACAAGACTCTGCTTTTCAACAAAAGCCTTGATCATTTGCAACTCAGCATGCCACACTGACAATTCACGCCATGCGACTGATGTCTATCAATATATAACCTCTAAGCTCGTATGTCTCAGAGAAGGGTGTTAAGCAAGAGAATAAATTCTCCACTACCAAACAGATATATACTTGATAGAGATCAATCAACATAGAACGAAATCCAATGTCAGACACACATCCATTTATAAGTTCGTTCTGGGTCTGAACGAAACCGAAGGCACTTTATTCCTCGTTCCGTATGTCCAATACGGAAGAGAGGCCCTCACATATCTAGACAATCAACAAATACGTCCGGACAACTACCATTATAACCCCTTCGTGGGAGCTAGTCAATCCAGGGCATCAGTAGTAATCCATTCGATGTGAAGATTACCATTCTTACACCGTCTTCATTTCCTTTTACTTTTAATCGTCATTTAATTAGTTGAAATGAGATTGAACTCGGCCTTTTCAAACAATTTTCGAATATATATAATTCAAATCATTTCTTTCCTTGGTTAAATTCAGTTCAATTCTATAGATTAATGTCAAATGAATCTAACCGTCCATGTTACTTTATAAAACAAGTGAAATTGGTTTATTTCCATTCCATATCATTTATAATATTTTATAACGATATATTGCTATTTTTATTTATATAAAAATAGCCCATTTAACTCGAACGACATTTCAGGCCATTACGCGGCCCTGCCGCTGTTTTTATTTTGATTTGAATTACACAGTTCTCAAAATCTAACCATTGGATCTTAACAAATTTAATATCGTTGGAAAGATTTTTCCAAAGCGAACCTAGCGATTCCAGTCTCGGGAAAATCCAACGATCGAATCTCTTGGTATAATCGTTTGAAATTATGATTCCAAAACGCGAACTACGATGCACAATTCGTTTAATTTTAATTTATATTATATATAAATTATACAATTTATTCGACGACTTCGAAATCATTTAATTCTTCAAATAATTGGCTAATGCCTTTAAATTTCAAAAAAGTTCGCCACAACCTCCTTTGTTCGGGAGGGGTCTGAAAAATTTATTGGGCCGTATTAGGTACCAAATAAATCCAGAAAAAGCATACACAATTTTTAGTGACCTATCTATGCCCAAGGGAGAGTGTAAGATCGCATCTCAGCACCTTGTCCAGTGTTGGAAATAAATAATCCATGTGCCGTATCTAAAATCAAGAGAGACATGAATTATTGTCATCTCTAGACCCGTGTGGGGTTTTTATTAATTCATACAATTTACCGTTATGTTTTATTTAGTCCATATCAGTCCTCAGTTCTACCTGTAATTCAATCATTGCCATACAAGCGTCTCGCTTGTATGGTAATCTCAACCTCGTCATATAAGCACCTATTGCTTATATGGAATATGATATGCTATGACATCAATAATCCGTCTTCGGTTCAACTTGAAATGTAGTCATCTCCATACAAGTCTCTCGCTTGTATGGTAATTCCATCCTCGTCATATAAGCTCCAAATGCTTATATGGAATATAATAGGATATGTTGTCTTCATGTAGTATGCCATGTGATGCAGTTCATAATTTATTGTTGCTATCCTATGGCGTTGTTAATAATCTCACATAGAACAACCATCACATCCCATCCAATTTCATTTACAGGAGTTTATATAATAATAAAATTGCGCATCCAACTCATTAAGGTGTACCTATTTGTCGGGCACGCAAATAAATTCTTTACTCAACATCGAATCCATTTACCTTTTTAGCATGTGTGTGTGTATATATATGCATATCTAAGCTAAAAATAATATTATTAGCGAACAAATATTTATTCCAACACATGACTATTTTATTCACTTCACATACATGTTAAAAATAATATTTTTGGCGAACAGATATATATTTCAACACATGTCTATTTTTACCACTTCATACACATGTTAGAAATAATATTTTTAATGAACAAAAATATATTTCAACACATGGCTATTTTTAACACTTCATATACATTTTAAAAATAATATTTTTGGTGATTAAAAATATATTTCAACACATGACTATTTTTACACTTCATATACGTGTTAAAAAAATATTATTTTCAATGAACAAACATTTTATTCAACACAACAACTATTTGATATGGTACATACAAACAATAAAAATGATATTTTTATTGTTCAAACATTTTATTCAACACATGAATATTTTTAATGGTTCATACATACAATAAAAATGACATTTTTATTGTTCAAACATTTTATTCAACATATGAATATTTTTAATGGTTCATACATATAATAAAAATTATATTTTTATTGTTCAAACATTTTATTCAACGCAACAACTATTTTATATGGTTCATTTCAGAAAATTTCGGCATTTTAAAGGCAGGGTGTTGTAGCATTGGCATAGTGTCTAAGCACTACTCCTCTTCTAACCCAGGCTTGCGACATCACAACAATTTATATCCGTCAATCATTCCATAATAGGGTTGCCAAACCCATATTCAACAATTTTTCCATAACACAATCAATCAATCCCCATTTTATACAAGGCATATACATATTTTATATAGCGTATATGTATTTTTATTTATATCGCATTACAATCACAACCAATTTAGTCAATTTAAATCGATTATGGTCTGTGGACGAGGGAGGTGAGCTAACAGACACCGTATACAATTTATAATGATTTTACAACTCATATATGATTTACTCCATTTTATTTTGAATTTAGAAATCTCACACTAGGTTCCACTCCTCCTTACTTTGTAGAGATACGTTCTAGTCTATTCTAGAATGTAGAAGACGTCGCCACAATCACACTGGTTCCTGTTTCATGTGATTCCGACGCCGAATGAGAAAGATATGATCTTTATTGTGTTAATGGTATTATTGGATAATTTAACGATGAAATTAACCAAAATAAATCACCTTTCTTCACTGTTCAACAACAAAACCGACGTCCACGTGCTGTTCAAAACTAGGGTAGCAATTATCTTCCAAACCGTTGAGCTAGAGGACGATCGGATAGCACCACGTTGTAGAGCTCCGAAGATCGCACCACCTCCACTGACGGCGGCGAACTCGAACTCAGGTGGGTGGCTCAATTTTCCGGCGAACGACGCGGGTTTGAGGACTAATTCCGATCCAAATACACAACAATAGGATACCAGGCATGTATGGATTTGTAGATGGGTAGGCTCTCTACAAAATTGCCTCAAGAATCTCTTGAATTCATTGAGTAGATCAAAAGAAATCATGGGGAGAAGATTGGAGCTATATTCGTCGTCCAGTTTTTAATCTGGAGCCGCGGGTTTGAAAATAAATTAGGGTTTACAAAAATTCCCATTGGTTAATATTTATATTAATTTATTTTTATTTTTATTTAATTCCAAAAATTGTGAATTTCCATCTGAACTCCAAACGAATCCCAACGAGTGTCACCCCCAGCTAAATACACCCATTCCGGACAGAACGGAATATGTTTCATAAGCCCATTCAACTGATTCAGTCAGTTTTTCTCAAAATTAATATATATAACGTTCCATATTGAATTTGAACGTACATCTTAATTTCCCGGGGTCACATACTAATTCCAAAAATCATAGAAAAATTATATCTAGCTATATCTTGACGATACGGCCTTAACAAAATTAATTTCATCGTATTTGGAGACCATTTGAAAAATGGCCTTTTCTGGTCGATCCAATTTGCACTATATTTGCAAAACACGTTTTTTTTGCCATGCCCACATATTAATTCCAAAAATTATGAAATTTTAAACCTAGCAATAATTTGATATTCTGGATCCAACAAAAGTTGTTTTGTTTAAAATGGAGGTCGTTTGCAAAATGGTTATTTTTAAGGGCTTTGTTGTTATTTAAAAATGGAATTTTTAAATTCTGATGCATTTTCTGACAAAATTACCCTAAAAATAATTTTTAAATTGGTTCTGATTTCAGAGTTGTTACAATCTCCCCCACTTAATACTTTTCATCCCCGAAAAGGAAACAATAGTAAAGTAGGAAAAAAAATCGAAATAGAATATATTGTAAATGTACCTTGCACCAGAGCTAATCAGAGATGTCCACTCTGCACTTGGGATAAGCCTGTTTAATGTTATCTTCTGTTTTCCATGTACAGTATCTAGGATCTCCGCTCCATTGCACTTTGACTAAATGTATCTTCTTGTTCCTTAGAACCCTTGTTTCTTTTCCAATAATTTTCAGTACCCCTCTTCTCACTGCTAATTTCAGAGTAATATCCAAATCTTGTTGCGCGGCTTCCTCCACAATCAAGTCTGGTTCATGTACATGCTTTCGAAGTTGAGAAATATGGAATACATCATGTACTCCGGGCAACCAGTCTGGTAACTGAACTTTATAAGCAAGAGTTCCTATCCTTTCGAGTATAGGAAACATACCAATATATCTAGGTGCCAACTTCCCTGTCTTCCTGAATCGGACCACTCCTCTCATCGGAGAAACTCTCAAATATACGTAATCACCAACAGAAAATGCAAAATCTCTTCTTCTAGAATCTGCATAATTCTTCTGTCAATTTTGAGCTGCTTGTAGTCGCTTCTTAATGAAATCGACTTTATCTGAAGCTTCTCAAATCATATCAGGACCCAATACCAATCGATTACCTGGTTCTACCCAACATGCGGGAGTTCTACATGGTCTACCATGCATTGCTTCAAATGGTGACATTTTCAAACTAGCTTGATAGCTGTTGTTATATGAGAACTCAGCCAAATGTAGGTGATCTTCCCAAGATCCTCCAAAATCAAGAATACATGCCTGCAACAAATCTTTTAATGTACGATTCACCCTCTCAGTTTGGCCGTCTGTCTAAGGATGATATGCGGCGCTAAGATTCAACTTTGTTCCCAATTCTTCCTAAAGTGCTTCCCATAACTTACCAACAAAGATCATATCTCTATCACTGACAATACTGCTGGGCACTCCATGTAGTATAACGATCTTTTTAAAATATATCTGCGCCATACTGTGAGCTGTTCTATTCGACCTCACAGGAATAAAATGGGTGGTCTTCGTGAAACGATCTACGATCACCCATATACTGTCATTGCCTTTCTTGGTTCTAGGAAAACCATCAATGAATTCCATGGAAATTTGATCCCACTTCCAATCTGGAACCTCTAATGGTTGCAATAATCCTGTGAGTTCCTACTAATCACTCTTGACATGTTGACAAGTAGAACACCTGCTAACATATACGGAAATGTCCCTTTTCATAGATCTCCACTAGAACGTGCACTTAAGATCAAGATACATCTTACTTACTCCTGGATGGATACTAAGCTTGGATTTGTGACATTCGTCCATCACTTCCCTTCTGAGCTCAGGAATATTCGGAACACAAATTCGACCTAATAACCTCAGAACTCCCATGTTATCAATCTGGAAACTCGAGGGTTCGCCTTCCTGAACTCTCTTGCTAATCCTCTGAATGAATTCATCGTCTTTCTGAAGAACAGAGAACTTATCAATCAGTGAAGGCATAATAATGAGATTGGCGATGATTGCATTCTTTCTGCTAATCACATCTGCTATATCATTGGCTTTCCCTGGAGTATACAAAATATCTAGATCGTACACTGCAAGAAATTCTAACCAATGATGCTACCTCAAATTCAAATCTTTCTGGGTAAACAGATATTTCAATGACTTATGATCTGTATATAATTCGAACTTCTCACCCAAAAGATAATGCCTCCATATTTTCAAAGCAACACGACGGCTAACAACTCAATACCTTGAGTAGCATATCTCTTCTCATGCAGCTTCAATTGACAGCTAGCATAAGAAACTACTTGGCCTCATTGCATTAATAGCGCACCAACACCTTCAAGAGTAGCATTTGTATAGATTGTCAAATCTTGATTGCCATCGATAATAGTCAACACTGGAGCAGTAGTCAACCTTAGTTTCAGCTCTTGGAAAGCTGTCTCACAATCAGTCGTCCAATTAAACCTTGCATGCTTCTTGGTAAGCATTGTTTATGGACTAGATAGCTTTGAAAAATCTTTAACGAATTTCCGATAATAACTAGCCAATCCTAGAAAACTTTTGAATTCTGTGGGCGTGCTAGGCTGTTTCCACCTCGAATGGCTGTGATCTTACTTGGATCCTCTGAAATTCCTTCCTTCGAAACTACATGACCGAGGAACTTTACTTCTTCTTGCCAGAATATGCATTTAGAAATTTTGGCTTTTAATTTGTTCTTTCTCAGAATTTCCAAAACTTGTTCCAAATGCTTCGTATGCTCGCTGGCTGACTTAGAGAAGATTAAAATGCCGTCAATGAAAACCAGCACCAATTTATTCAACACATCACAAAATACTCTGTTCATCAAATCAGCAAAATAAGTAGGAGCGTTGCATAAGTCAAACATTATTAGTAACCACTCATAAAATAAGTCTGGACCTCTGGAAGCGGTCAAAGGAACACATTCTTCGGTAATACACAATTGATGGAAACTTGTAGCTAGGTCCATTCTAGAAAATACTTGCGCACTATTCAAGCGATCCAATAGATCATCAATACGCGGCAATGGATATTTATTCTTTAGTGTCTGCTTATTGAGGTCTCAGTATTCCACACACAATCTGAGAGTACCATCTGACTTAGGAACAAGTACTGCAGCTGCTCCCCAACACGAGAAACTAGGCCTGATTAGACCCTTCCATAGCAATTGTCGAGTTTGATCACCCAATTCTTCTTTCTCTTTCAATGTCATTCTCCGAATAGCGTGAACAACTGGCCATGCATTTGGAATTAAATTGATCCTGAAGTCAATTTCTCTACGCAGAGGTAAGTTATCCACTTCTTCAAAAACATATGCATAATTTTTAACGATAGGAATATCTTCTATTAAAGTGGGAGAAACCTCAAGAGCAGCCCAAAATTCTTTCCTATTTGAATTTGAGCCTACACATGGTATAATAATATTGACAAGCTTTGTTTTAATTTTAACAACCCTTTCCGCACACCTAACTTTGGCTTTATGTTTAGTTAACCAATCCAGCCCAAGAATAATATCAAATTCGGAAAGATTCATGACGATCAAGATGCAAGAAAACTGATAATAGGAAAAAGAGATGGGCACTTTACAATACAATCCAAGAACCAGAGACCCCCCATCGGATTATGGACACTAATGGATTCTTTAAGCTTTCTTAATTTTAAATTCAATTTTTTAACCATATTACTTGAAATAAAGCTTTGTGACTCCCCCATGTCAAATAATACCTTAACTGGAATATTGTTGACAGTAAGCATGCCTTCCAAAACATCTGGCCATTCCTAACTAGCTGAGGGTATTGGAGCATCTGCCGTGCTATTGACTTGAGCCACTTTGGTCGCTTTCAACAACCAGCAATCTTGCTTTACATGACCAGTCTTATAAAAAATATTGCATTCTCTGCTCTCTTGAAACTTCTTGCTGGATTTAGATCCGCTATTCTTTCGTTTCTTCGAATATTTCCAATTCCTTAGAAAATGCCCTAGCTTATTGTAGTTATTGCATGTGGCAGTTGTTAACGGGTTTTCCTTACTGGTCTCTGGTTCCATACTTTCCTCGGGCTTCGTACTTGCCTCAGGATTGTCACTTTCAGACTTTCTCTTCCTGCTAGAACTGTCTTTTTCTTTAACTTCTAAAACATCTTGCTTATCAATATTCTCATAGCGACAAGCCATTTCTATCATCTTTGAAAAAGGAAGATCCAAATGTGCAGTTACCCTACTTTCGTACCTTCTTTGAAGTCCGATAATAAACCTCATATTCTTCCTTAAAGGATTTCAAACTAGTTCTGGGCCAAAGCGGGAAAGTTCATTGAATTTATTCTGGTACTCCCGAATGGTCATATCTCCTTGTTTCAGATGGAAGATGAGACACCCCACGTCCGTTAATGTCACTCACTAAGGGAATGCATTAAGTTTCGTGAAGCGCTGTAGGTAAACAGACACGAAATAATTACAAGACAAATATAAATAAGGCAGCAACGGAAAATTTAAACTTTTATTCCAAACATAAGTTATAATACCGTGGTCCACAGTTTCATAAGTCACAAAAACCATTACAATAAAATAACTTCTGTCTTGCACCATCAGAGTACATAAGTAAATAAAAAGCATCATTCCCCAATTAAAAGAGTTAAGCCATAGTAGAGACTAGAACTTGAGCCATACTTCAGAAGTAGCTTCTAGCAAGATGATATCTGATTCCTGATTAAGTCTGAGTGTTTCCTCCCTGAGAACCTGGAGGGGGGGGGGAAGGAAGAAAGAAGGAGAAACAACAGGATCAAACATAAAGTCTGGCGAGTCTAGTTACTTTTAGCCAGTAGATAAATAAAAGCAACATGATAGGCATATAAAGTGGACAAGAGAGATCACTACAAAAATGGCAGGTGTGACAAAGTAAGCAAGATAAGGTGTATGTGCCTCACTAATGATTACTCTGCATTATTAATAGTATAACTAAAATGAGATGATCCCTTCCACTATGAGTTGTAGGCTTAGGTCATACGTCCAAGTATACCCTAACCACTACCCTAATCGATCGGCTCCCTACCCTGTAGATATCCTGTGCTGGCCCCACAGTAGGAGGTATCACTTCCTAAAGTGGCAACCCATGGTGTGCACAACCATATCTACTGGTGTCACGGTCGTCTTAGCCCCCTCTGCCCGGCCCATGCACGCACATGTCCCCGGTCGGTTTGCGCCGCCCACACCATCCGTCTCGTTTGAATCTCTTACAATCAATCAGTAAGCGTGCCCCTTCTCCGCCTAGTACGGAGTTCTTTACTTGATACCAACTCTGGGTTACTAACTGAAATGGGTCCCACACAATATGATACAAGCTCTCCCCCATGTCTTGTATCCACACTAGGTTTTCCACTAACTATGTATACCCTTAGGTGTCTTTAATTACATAGCCCTATTCCAGTTATGCTTACCCTAAAGGGTGTCTTTAATTACATAACTTCATTACATTATCTATCGGTTATGTATACCACTAGGTGTCTTTAATTACATAACCTTATTACATTATCTACCGGTTATGTATACCACTAGGTGTCTTTAATTACATAACCTTATTGGGTTAAGTTCGTGGGCCTATATGTAAATATTACCCACTCCCTCTAATTTACTTAACTCACCCAATACCCATCCAATTTTACTTAACCCTAATTCAAGTTCATATTCATACAATCTTTATGGATTAAATTAGGTTAAGTAGTCCAATTCTTTACCATGTCCATTTATGGTTTTATAATGGGCTAGACCTCCCACATTAGGCCTACAACATGTGGATGCTAGATATGCCGGTTGGGTCCGGGCAGTCTTATTCCACAGTTGGGCCTAACCTCGTGTCTTAGCCCGATTCGTATTTGCGTACTTAGACCTCCCACATTAGGTTCAACATTAGTGGCTGCTAGATATGCCGATCGGGTCCGGGAAGACTTCCACCACTAATATAACCTTACCTCGTGTCATAAGTACAATTTACAATTCCTAATTATAAATTACTAAACATTCCAAATTAATCCAAATCTACTTATGTCATTATAGGTAACTATTTCTATGTTTTCCCCATTTAAATTACATGTCCCATTTCATATAATATTACATAAATTATGCCAATTATAATCCCTTTTTCCCCGTTTCCTGGCATCTAGGCTACAAAGTAGCCTAGCTACAACAATGAAAAGGGAATATGACGAAGGTGATAGTTTCAACATATCTTGGCATAAACATAAACATAAACTGGTATGATAACAAGGTGAGTGGTCATGTAATCATCATGGAAAGGTAGGCATAAAAGTGATGAAATTGTAGCAACTATGATGTCAATGCAACATAATGGGATCTAAATTAACCATAAGGTGTCCAACTATTTAGATCTAGCATATTTAGGGTGACATAGTAACATGTTTGTATTTAAAGATGGATTCGTATGTCAAGTTTACAACATATCTCAATGGATCACAATATGACAGGTGAAAGGTGATTAACATAAAGATCTAGATCTTAGTAATGTTACAACTATCCAAATTAATAGATGTACATCCAGCATAACATGGTTACAAGTCAAGATCCATATAAGCAACATAATCGAATAACCACAATTTTATTACATCTAGGAAAATAGATCTGTCATGACATAGTATAGGATTTCACATTTACACAGAATCATACTTTACAACATATCCAATTCATAGTCTTTCAAAATATACTTTTATTTATCTAAACCTAAAAACAACTAGAACTCACAGTGTTAGGTTTAGAGAATTGAGGAAGAACGGATCTAGAATTTCTAAACTGGATTTTTAGAATATGTTGTTGTAGACAACGTTTCAGTTTGCACTCCAGCAGCATATGGCCTCCATGACTTCCAATGAAGAAAATATGAGAAATAGGACACGTATATATAGCTGTCGGACCCCCTGAAACTGAGTGCCACGTCAGCCCTAGGGGTGTCGACACCCCTGTGGGTGGGTCGACCCCTAGGTCGACACCCCTATAGGGGGTCGACCCCTTAGAGCGGGAATTTTGCCGTTCAGAGGAATTTTTCAAATTTGAATCTTTTGGATAGAATTCTGACTCATCTCTGACTCACCTCTGACTCATGCGTATATATAAAATATTTCTGTGCGTATACAAACTTAAAACCCTCATAACTTCTTTATACGGTGTCCGTTTTACGCAAACCAAATGTCTATCTTGACCAGAATTTCGAGACGGACGCAATGGTGCAGTCCGTTTCCTCTAATTATGAATATTAAATTAATTATAGTTTAATTTATTCTCTTTAATGTCGTTAAAAAATCGGGGTGTTACATTCTCCCCTACTCAAAGGATTTCGTCCCCGAAATCTCTAAGTAAAGAAGAATGCATATCCCACCATCCATCATCCATCTACTCATCCACCAATCACTGTCATCCATTGTCCTTAAAGATTTATAATGCTTATATGGATATATGCAAAGGTGTGTGTATATGTCCCAACACTAATGCGAAGATCAGGCGGTCTACTGATTCAGTTGACCTCCTTAATGCAATGTATGTTAGTGCCATGAATCCAATATGTATGCAAATAAACCTGTCATATAATATAAATTCTATATGTGTGCACATTCATTCGTCCAAATGCAATATCCATATGCTAACTCATCCATTTCCATTCATAAAAGAAAAGAAAATGCACATACATCCATATGAAGTATGAGAGTGATTGAGCCGATCTTAGTGCCTAATGTGTGTGTATATTCGTCCACAGGCAACCACTAGAAAACACTTGCATCCACTTGCATCCATCAAAAATAACATGTTTCAAACACATGTTTACATCAATAGGATTCCTATCTAAAGGTCGAAAATACTATGGATAAGATGTACTTTATTGACAGAAACAAGCACCAGTAAAACTTAGGAAAAGGAGTTAAGAACATACCCTTGAAAAGAAAAGGGTACGAAGCACGAATCTTATCTTCGGTCTCCCAAGTTGCATCTTCTGGGTTATCTCCCCATTGAATCTTTAGCAACTAGATTTCTTTATTTCGCAGCTTTCTAACTTTTGACCCAAGAATACGGGTAGGGACTCGTTTGACTGTCGCCTCCCATTCCACTTCGACTTCTTCCAACATGCTCGGCTCAACAACTTCTGCGATGTCATGCGGGCACTTCCGCAGATGAGAGACATGGAAAACGTCATGAACACCGGATAGAATTTCTGGGAGCTTTACTTTGTAGGCCATTTGGCCAATCCTCTCGGTAATGGGGAATGGTCCCACAAACCTAGGTGCCAACTTCCCTACTGATCCGAAGCGAATCACATTCCTCAGAGGTAATACTTTGATAAAAACTAAGTCTCCCACTTCGAACTCGATGTCAGTCCTCTTGTCTGCATAGGACTTCTGCCTATCTTAACCTGTCTTCATTCGCCATTGAATATGGTCAATCTTTTCGAACGTTTCTCTAACCATATCTAGTCCAAGTAATAATCTTTCTATAGATTCCCACAACAAAGTTGGCGATCAACAGGGTCGTCCGAACAATGCTTCGAAGGGTGCCATGCCGATGCTAGCCTGAAAACTATTATTACAGGCAAACTCTACTAAAGGATGATGCTCTTCCCGAGTCCCTCTGAAGTCTAGGACACACATCCTTAAAAGATCTTTTAGAATCCTATTCACCCTCTCCGTATGCCCATCAGTATGAGGATGATAAGCAGTGCTTAAACACAACTATGTACCTAATGCTTCTTGCAAGCTCCTCCAAAATTCGCTGGTAAAGATGGGGTCACGATCACTCACGATGCTGGAAGGTACTCCGCGAAGATGAACTATCTCTCAGACATAAATTGCTGCCAACCATGATGTCGTCCTCTTACTCTTTACTGGAATAAAGTGAGCGCTCTTAGTGAGTCTATCCACTATCACCCAAATACTGGTATTACCTTTCTACGATCTAGGCAAACCATCTATGCAATCCATAGAGACGCTCTCCCATTTCCACTGCGGAACCTTCAATGGATGAAGTAATCCATCGGGCTTCCTTTGCTCAGCTTTGACTTGTTGGCAAACTAAACATTGAGAAACAAATTCGGCCACATCCTTCTTCATCCCAGTCCAAAAGAAAACCCTCTTCATGTCCTGTACATTTTATCATCGTCTGGATGAATGGTCATCTTAGAATGGTGGGCTTCTTCTAGGACTGCCTTTATCAATATTCCCGTTTGAGGAACACAAAGCCTTCCATCTCGTCGCAACCACCCCTTTTCATCTATGGCATACCTACTGAGGTGACTAGAAGTCTCCTCTCTTCTGAGCTTATCCATGATGTCACTAGAATCTTTGGGTCACCTTGTTGCGATGCTCCTATCTGATCCACAAGAGTCGGTTATATCTCCAAGGATGCAAATAAATCAGGTAAAACCTTGATGGAGGGTCTAAAATCAAAAGCTGATATGAACTCCAAGTTCTTTCTTTCCACGAACAGAGGACTCAGGGCCACCCTCTGCCTACTTAGTGCGTCTGCCACCACATTACCCTTGCCAGGGGTATAAGCAATTTCAAAATCATATGAAGCTAAGAACTCCATCCACCGTTGTTGCCTTAAGTTGAGATCCTTCGGTGAGAATAGATACTTGAGAGATTTATGATCGGTGTATAACTCAAACTTTTCTCCAAGTAAATAATGACGCCATGTCTTTAACGCGAATACTATGGCAGCTAGCTCTAGATCGTGGGTGGGGTAGTTCTTCTCATGAACTCTCAACTATCTACCCCCATAACATATTACTTTCCCTTCTTGCATCAAAACCACACCAAGCCCTATACCGCACACATCAGTGTAAACAGTAAACACTTTACACCCATCAGGAAAGGTCAAGACTGGGGCTGTTGTCAGAGCCCTTTTTAGTCGTTGGAAAGAAACATCACAGTCTATGTCCCATGAAAATGCCAAATTCTTCTTGTTCAGCTTGGTCAGAGGGGTTGATATCTTCGTGAAGTCCTTAATGAACTTCCTATAATGACCTACCAACCCAAGAAAGCTTCTCACCTCGGTTGTATTTTTAGGAATCTTCCAATCTTGTACTGCAACTACCTTCGCGGGATCTACAACTATCCCTTCTTTGGAGACTACATGCCCCAAGAATCTCACCTCCTTTCTCCAGAATTGGCATTTGGAGAACTTTGCTTTTAGCTGATGGTCACAGAGAGTTTTCAAAACTTCTCCCAAATGCTGGGCATGCTCTTCTTCACTCTTGGAGAAGATCAAAATATCATCAACAAAGACTACGATGAATTTGTTTAGGAACTCCCGAAACACCTTACTCATCAAATCAACAAAATAGGCGGGTGCATTTGTCAACCTAAAAGGCATAACTAGCCATTCAAAAAACCCGTCTGGAAATCTGAAAGCAGCCTTATCTATGCTGTCCTCAGCCACCCTCAACTGATGGAACCCCATAGCCAAGTCCAACTGAGAAAATACAGAGGCACCAACAAGCTGATTAAATAAATCATCAATCCTCGGAAGCGGGGTGCCTATTCTTCTTGGTGAGCTTATTTAACTCTTTATAGTCAACACATAAACGAAGCGAACCATCCGCTTTAGTTGCGAATACTACTGGAGCACCCCACTCAGATATGCTTTGTTTCGTAAACACTTTTTCAAGTAGCTCCCCTACTTGCTTACTTAGCTCCCTCCTTTCTCTTGGATCCATGTGGCGCATAGGTAATCCAACTGGCTTTGCATTATCCACCAGATATATGCGAAAGTCGATATCACGCCTTGGAGGTAAACCCCGTACCTCATCAAAAACAACAGGATAATCTCGAACCATGGAACAGATTGCAAATCATCTATGGATGCATCTAGAGACTCTAGGAAGCTAAGCATAACAGACCCTTGAGGGTCATAAGAAACTTCGTGGGACTTCCCATGACAAGTCAGGAGTCTAACAACCCTCCTCTCACAATCCAGAATGGCCCCATATGTGGTAAGCTAATCCATTCCTAGAATCAACCCATAGCCCATAAACCCGAGCACATACGCGTCATATTCAAACTCGACGCCTAACACATATATTTTCAAACCCCGACAAATCATCGATAAATGAGCTGAACCACCAATGGGGTTTGAAATAACTACGGGATCTACTACCATATTAGTAATTAAGTGCAGAGATTCAATCACAGAACTAGATATAAATGAGTGTGAAGCATCAGAATCAGAAAGTGTTCTAACTGGATGGTTTGAAAGAGAAACTAAACTTTCTACGGAAAATTTTCTACCTCTTTCAGGAGCACTGATCGCGAGAGCATGCACCTGCCCTCCAGAAGTCCCTGCTCTTTGCCCTTGTCCCTGCGATCCCTGTTTCTTCGGGCACTCTTTAGAGAAGTTTCCAGCCTCTCCGCAATTAAAGCAACTGGCCTTTCTTCTCTTACAATCTTTGATCAAGTGACCCTACTTTCCACAATTGTGACATTTTCTCTTATCCTCGCCTTTGTCATCTTTCCGCCCTTTCTTTTGTTGTTGCTGCTACTGTTGCTGCCCTTTCTTGGGCCACACCTTCTTATTCTGCGGTGTCCTCTCAGTCTTTGCTTCCTTCTTCTCTCCCTTGTCCTCCTCACGAATTAGGGCCATATCTACAAGCTTTTCAAAAGTGGCCCCCATTTGAATATGGGACATGGCTAAACCATGCAGAGGCTCATTCATCCCTTTAGCAAACCGCAAAGCCCTTTTGTGCGGTGTGTCTACCAACTCTAACCTGAACCTTGCCAGCTGGTTGAACCTGTTCACATACTCCTTCACCGTAAAATTTCCTTGTTTGAGAGTTAAGAACCTCTCCATCTGTATGCGTCTCCCCGCTTGGGAAAGAAATTTCATTTCGAACCTCTGTCTATAGTCTTCCCAAGTTTCTATTGGACGTCCAGCTTGGATGAATTCCCACCAAAATTAGGCTTCGTCCTTTAACAACCAAGCGGCTAATTGAATTTTCCTTCGGTCCTCCACTTCAAAGATTACGCATAAGTCCTCTATCTCCTTAAGCCAATTCCGAGCTTCTACGAATGTCTCATTCCTATGGAATGGCCTTCCTCCCATAGCCCGGAAGTCTTTACAGACTTTGGCAAAGTTATCAGCTCTTGGAGGGGGTGGGGGAGGACGAGGAATGACTGTTGCAGCTGGGGGAAGAACGTTTTCTTGGCCTTCGGCAGGCGCCGTGTCCTCCAAATACCTACGGAACCATCTGGGTATTGTGACGCCCTCTGGGATATTTGGGATGTTTTGTTCCCCAGACATGCTGAAAAAAGGGAAAAGGAAGAAATTTAGATAAAGGACCGAAGGATACTACATATGGCTTTTTGGGGAATGTTTTTCAAAATAGACTTTTCCTTTGAAAATGCTTTTCTTTTAAAACCTTTTTGAAAATAATTTCCAAAAACTTTTATCTAATCTGGTAACCTTCCGCTCTGATACCAAGTGAGACACCCCACGTCCGTTAATGTCACTCACTAAGTGAATGCATTTAGTTTCGTGAAGCGCTATAGGTAAACAGACACAGAATAACTACAAGACAGATATAAATATGGCAGCAACGGAAAATTTAAACTTTTATTTCATACATAAGTCATAATACCGTGGTCCACAATTTCATAAGTCACAAAAACCATTACAATAAAATAACTTCTGTCTTGCACCATCTGAGTACATAAGTAAATAAAAAGCATCATTCCCTCAATTAAAAGAGTTAAGCCATAGTAGAGACAAGAACTTGAGCCATACTTCAGAAGTAGCTCCTAGCAAGATGATATCTGAATCCAAATTCTGTCTGAGTGTTTCCTCCCTGAGAACCTTGGGGGGGGGGGGGGAATGGAAGAAAGAAGGAGAAACAATAGGGTCAGACATAAAGTCTGGCGAGTCTAGTTACTTTTAGCCAGTAGATAAATAAAAGCAACATGATAGCGATACAAAGTGGATAAGAGAGACCGCTACATAAATGGCAGGTGTGACAAGGTAAGCAAGATAAGGTGTATGTGCCTCACTAATGATTACTCTGCATTATTACTAGTATAACTGAAATGAGATGATCCTTTCCACTATGAGTTGGTAGGCTTAAGTCATACGTCCAAGTATACCCTAACCACAACCCTAATCGATCGGCTCCCTACCCTGTAGAGATCCCGTGTTGGCCCCACAGTAGGAGGTATCACCTCCTAAACTTGCAACCCATGGTGTGCACAACCATATCTACTGGTGTCACGGTCATCTTAGCCCCCTCTGCCCGGCCCATGCACGCACATGTCCCCGGTCGGTTTGCGCCGCCCACACCATCCGTCTCTTTTTGGATCTCTTACAATCAATCAGTAAGCGTGCCCCTTCTCTGCCCAGTATGGAGTTCTTTACTTGATACCAACTCTGAGTTACTGGCTGAAATGGGTCCCACACAATATGATACAAGCTCTCCCCCTTGTCTTGTATCCCCACTAGGTTTTCCACTGACTATGTATACCCTTAGGTGTCTTTAATTACATAGCCCTATACCAGTTATGCTTACCCTAAAGGGTGTCTTTAATTACTTAACTTCATTACATTATCTATCGGTTATGTATACCAGTAGGTGTCTTTAATTACATAACCTTATTACATTATCTACCGGTTATGTATACCACTAGGTGTCTTTAATTACATAACCTTATTGGGTTAAGTTCGTGGACCTAAACGTAAATATTACCCACTCCCTCTAATTTACTTAACCTACCCATTACCCATCCAATTTTACTTAACCCTAAATTATGTTCATAGTCATACAATCTTTACAGACTAAACTAGGTTAAGTATTCCAATTCTTTACTATGTCCATTTATGGTTTTATAATGGGCTAGACCTCCCACACCAGGCCTACAACATGTGGATGTTGGATATGCCGGTCGGGTCTGAGCAGTCTTATTCCACAGTTGGGCCTTACCTCGTGTCTTAGCCCGATTCGTATTTGCGTACTTAGACCTCCCACATTAGGTTCAACACTAGTGGCTGCTGGATATGCCGGTCGGGTCCTGGTAGACTTCCACCACTAATGTAACCTAACCTCGTGTCATAAGTATAATTTACAATTCCTAATTGTAAATTACTAAACATTCCAAATTAATCCAAATCTACCTATGTCATTATAGGTAACTATCTCTATGTTTTCCCCATTTGAATTACATGTCCCATTTCATAAAAATATTACATAAATTATGCCAATTATAATCCCTTTTTCCCCGTTTCCTCTCTAACGTATTTGTACGTATTTTAGCGGCATCTAGGCTATAAAGTAGCCTAGCTAAAACAATGAAAAGGGAATATGACGAAGATTATAGTTTCAACATATCTTGGCATAAACATAAACATAAACTGGTATGATAACAAGGTGAGTGGTCATGTAATCATCATGGCAAGGTAGGCATAAAAGTGATGAACTTGTAGCAACAATGATGTCAACGCAACATAATGAGATCTAAATTAACCATAAGGTGTCCAACTATTTAGATCTAGCATATTTAGGGTGACATAGTAACATGTTTAGATCTAAATATGGATTCGTATGTCCAGTTTACAACATATCTCAATGGATCTCAATATGAAAGGTGAAAGGTGTAACACCCCACGTCCATTAATGTCACTCACAAAGGGAATGCATTAACTTCCATGGGGGGTCATAAGTGAATATAGAACAGAGAAATTACAACAAGACAGATAATAAATAGCACTTGAAAATCTAAAACTTCATTTTATTGTAGCGTAAATTAAATATGTCTGTTACATCATAAAACCATAGATCATAACCAAGTACAATATCCGTTTTCACAAAAAACAAAATACATAATCCCATTACAATAGATAGCCATTAAAAAGAAAGATAACAAGCTGGACTTACATCTGCAGTCCAAGCTTCCCAATAGATAAGCGATCCAACTAGACTCCACTAGAACTTGGCCCAACCTGAGGACCTGAAGGAAAAAGAAAGATGGAAAAGAGGGGGTCAGACATAAAGTCTGGTGAGTATGATAATTCTACAATACTACTATCAAAATAACTGGACTAAGGCATAAGCTGGAAGACAAGGAAATGCCTATGAAAAGCAGATTAAGGACATAGACAATCGCTAAAGGCAACGTTATTGGCCCTCCTAAATACTAAAGGATAAACACTATACTGCACTACACCAGTCACCCTAAAGATTGATCCCACTTAGCTTCACTTAGAAACTTTCTTAATGGCTTTACGTACTCCTAGCTGACTACATAGGTGCCGCCTGCCCCTATCTCCACTAGGTGTACCCCACTTTCTATTTTTCAATCGGCTCCCTACTCGTAGATACCCGTGCTGGTCCCATAGTGGGGTGTATCATTCCCCTAAAGTGGCAACCCGATACAATAGAGATGCACGGCTTATACCTACACGATGCAACAACGTCTTACCTACCAGCCCGGGTCCACACACGCATATGAAACCCGTTGGACTTGCGTTGCCACCGCTCCCTGTCTTGGCCTCTTATAGTCAAGCCCCGTATGCGTGTCCCGTCCTCGACTTGGGTCGAGCCCACAAAGATACGTTTTGGGATACTAGTTGAAATGGGCCCCCATTATTTCCCACAAGCATTCCACCTAAGCTTGTCCCATTAGTCCACCCACTTAACCCACTTAGTCATGTTCATTTACATGTGTATTTGGTTAAGTCTAATCGTATTTCAAATGCCTCTAAAGGCAACCACTAGATTCCTCATGCCACCCAAGGCACCTACTTAACCCCCATGTCCCACCTTACATGATTATCTGGTTAAGTATTCCTTAATTCATTAAGGCCATAACCTCATAAAGACCTCTCACATTAGACTGGCATTTATGGCAGCTGGATTTGCCGGGCGGGTCCGGGCAGTCTTACACCATAAAAGAGTCTAACCTCGTGTCTTTACAACTGTTATGCTTTAGTTTGGGCCTAGGACCTCTCACATTGGGCCGACATTTGTGACTACTGGATTTGCCGGGCGGGTCCGGGCAGGTTTACGTCACAAACGGGTCCAACCTCGTGTCCTAAGCATTGATTATTATTAATAATCCACTTTCCCCAATTTTAATAATTCCCTATTTGAATTATTAATTAATTCCAAATTTAGCAATGTCCATAATTGACTCAATTATGGGCATCTATTTAAGGCATGCAAAATCATATCAATTGCACCCCAATTTATTAATTTCCTAATATTACCCCTACCCCACGTTTGAGCGTTTATTCGCAAAATGTATGCTAGACCCGATTAGTCTAACTCATAGCATAAAAGAAAATATTCACAACAACAACATATATATGTGACTAAATAAATCATAACAAGGGGTGAAACTTGCATACATCCAAAATTACAACTTGCATAAGTTATACCTGTCATGGATCTACGGGTGTCAACTTATTCATAATTCACATAATATGATTTTGATCAAATTTCATAAACTTGTATAGGACATGTGTGAATCAACGTCATTAACAATATGGTTTTATATGTGTACACCTAACTCAATAGGCAAATTCCCAAAAATCAAAATTCATTTAATCATAGATTCATGTATATGGGTACACCTAACTTAATAGGCAAATTCCCATATTCAAGATCCAGTTAATTTGTAGATTCATGTATATGGGTACACCTAACTCAATAGGCAAATTCCCATAATCAAGATCTATTATAAAAAAAACATAAACTTTAAACATGATCCAATTCGCATAAATAATAACATCATGATTTTACAACTTGTATGATTCAACACAACTTATCATGACATCATTATCATATAACATAAGTATTTCAACATATGTGATAACATGAGATCTACAACATATATAAGATTTACAACATAGCATAGCATGATTTACAACATGGCATAACATGATTTATAACATAGCATAGCATGATTAATCACATATGACATAGCATAGGATTATTTACAACATAATCACTACAGCATAACAACATATATGATAACATAATAGCATAAGAGATCCAGAACATAATTTACAAATACATAACAATTCATATCACTTTCTTGTGATCCATTCATAACTTAATCAAATTATTTTATAATAATATTGTGAGATTCATCATACTCACTATTTTAAAGAAGAGAAAATAGAAAGAGTCTTTGATTTAATTTGTTTGTTGAGTAGATTTAGTTGTAGGCTAGGCTTTCTCCTTCTCCTTTAGTTTGTGACGGCTACGCTGAACTCCATGGTAACGGCATGTCGGTAGCTCTCCAATTTTTCAAGTGATTTAGGGTTAGAGTCTACCCACTTATTTATAGATGTTAGGATGCATTTAAGCCATTAGATTAACCCTAGAATAGATTAGAGCCATTAGATTTCAACCAGCCCTCAAAACACAGCCCGAAAACCCAACCAGATGCACCTAGGTCACCTGGGCTCGACCAGGGAGGTCGACCCCCAGGTCGACTCTAGTGTCGACCTGGCCCCCCCAGGTCGACTCCCAAGTCGACCCCTAGGTCGACCTGGTCTGGGCGGGAATTTTCCCGCCTGCCTCCATTTCTATGTTTTTGAATTTTGTTTTAAAATTTGAATTTTTCGTGAAACTTCTCGAGGCCATATCTCGGTCATACGAACTCCGATTTACAAAATTTCGAACTCTATTTCGCGTATTTTTCCGAGACGAACACAATGGCGCAGCCCGTTTCCCAATATTCTTAAATTTGAAATTAATTATTCTTTCATTTGTGAATATTAGTATTAACTGATTTACGGGGTGTTACATTCTCCCCTCCTTAAAGGATTTCGACCCCGAAATCTTCAAGTCAAGAAGAATGTTTAACCTAACATCCAATCAACCATCTACTCAATCATCAAACACTGGCATCCACTGTCCTTATAGACTTCTAATGCTTTTATGTTTAAATGCATAGTGTGTGTATATGTCCGTATCTAATGCAAAATCAGGCGGTCCACTGATTCAGTTGACCTCCTTAATGCAATTCATGATAGTGCCATGCATCCATTATGTATGCAAAAGATCCTAATTGCTTACATACTACTTCTATATGCGTGCACATCCATTCAACCGAATGCAGCATCTATATGATGGTACAACCTTTATACATCCATTATACTAAATACATTCATTTATGCAGTATGCACTATGTAGTGACTGAGCCGATCTAGTGCCTAAAGTGTGTGTATATATGCATCCACGAGCAACCACTAGCAAACACTTGCATCCATTTTGCATCCATCATACATAACATGTCTCAAACACATGTTTCAACCATAGGATTTATCCTAACTAAAGGTAAAAGATACTAACGAGAGGATATACTAAAGATAAGATAAGATAAGCTAAGCGATAATGGAGAAATTAAAAGACATACCCTCAAAAAGAAAAGGGTACAACGAACGCATTTTCTCTTCTGTCTCCCAAGTAGCGTTGCTCTCATCATCTCCCCATTGCACTTTAACTAGTCCGACCTCTCGGTTCCTCAACTTTTTGATCTCCGACCCAAGAATGCATGTAGGAGCTCGTCTAATTGTTGCATCACGCTCTATTTCCACCTCTTTAAGCAAGCTCGGCTCTACCACCTCTGCGGTCTTGTGCAAACACTTCCTCAAATGTGATACATGGAATACGTCGTGTACTCCACTAAGTTTCTCAGGCAACTCCACCCTATACGCTGTCTTCCCAATCCTGTCTTTTATAGGAAACAACCCTACAAACCTTGGCGCTAATTTCCCAACGGACCCAAAGCGAACAACATTCCGTAACGGAGATACTTTGATAAAAACCATGTCCCCGATGTCAAACTCAAGATCTGTCCTCCTCTTATCAACATACGATTTCTGCCTATCTTGTGCTGCTTTCATCCTCCTTCGAATCAAACCAATCTTCTCCGAGGTTTCCCTAACCATATCGGGCCCAAGTAGGATTTTAACGGTAGATTCCCACCTACATGTAGGCGAACGGCAAGGCCTTCCATAAAGAGCTTCGAAAGGTGCCATGCCAATACTAGACTGAAAGCTATTATTATATGCGAATTCTACCAACGGAAGGTGCTCTTCCCATGTAACCCCAAAGTCTAGGATACAAAGCCTTAAAAGATCCTCTAGAATACGATTCACCCTCTCGGTCTGGCCGTCCGTCTGAGGATGATATGCGGTGCTCAAACATAGCTGAGTCCCTACCGCCTCTTGTAAACTCTTCCAAAATTCGCTAGTGAAGATGGGATCACGGTCGCTTACTATACTAGAAGGAATACCGTGCAAACGGACTATCTCTTTAATGTATACAGAAGCCAACCACGGAGCAGTCCTCTTATTTTTCACGGGAATAAAATGGGCGCTCTTAGTAAGTCTATCTACTATAACCCAAATCCCCGTATTACCCTTCCTTGATCTTGGTAATCCATCCACAAAATCCATTGAGACGCTTTCCCATTTCCATAGTGGAACTTCCAATGGGTGAAGCAACCCACCGGGTTTCTTTTGTTCCGCTTTAACTCGTTGGCACACCAAGCATCTAGCGACGTACTCGGCCACATCCTTTTTCATACCGGCCCAAAAGAAAACACGCTTCATATCTTTGTACATCTTGTCTCCGCCGGGATGAATGGTCATCTTTGAGCGATGAGCATCATCAAGAATGGCCTTCCTTAAGTCTCCGTCTTGTGGTACACAAAGTCTACTATCCCTTCATAACCAACCCTTATCGTCTAGGGTATACCTACGAAGATGGCTAGACGACTCCCCCCCTTTGAGCTTTTCTACTATCTCAACCAACTGTGGGTCGTCTTGTTGTGCCTCACCAACTCGTCCTAGAAGTGTAGGTCTAACCTCCAAGAATGCTAGCAAACCAGGTACTAAGTCAACAGAGGGTCTAAAGTCAAACATGGAGATGAATTCTAAGCTTCGTCGTTCAACAAACAACGGACTCAAGGACAACCTTTTCCTACTTAAGGCGTCTGCTACCACGTTACCCTTGCAAGGGGTATATGCTATTTCAAAGTCGTAGGATGCTAAGAATTCCATCCACCGTTGCTGCCTTAAATTCAAATCCTTTTGAGAGAATAAGTATTTTAATGATTTGTGGTCAGTGAACAGTGACGCCAAGACTTAAGCGCGAAAACAATTGCGGCTAACTCAAGGTCATGCGTAGGGTAATTCTTTTCATGAACCCTCAACTGCCTTCCACCATAGGCTATTACTCTTCCCTCTTGCATTAGGACCGCGCCAAGTCCCGTCCCACAAGCATCAGTATAGATGGTAAACGGCTTATTCCCGTCTGGCAGCACTAAGACTGGGGCTGAAGTTAAGGCTCTCTTTAAACGTTGGAACGCATCATCACAATCTTCGTCCCACGTAAAAACTAGGTTCTTCTTTGTTAACCGTGTTAATGGAGCTAATATTTTTGTGAAGTCTTTGATAAACTTCCTATAATAGCCAGCCAACCCCAAGAAACTTCTTACTTCGGTTGCATTTTTAGGGACCTTCCAATCTTGGATGGCCACCACCTTTGCGGGATCCACTGCTATCCCTTCCTTGGAAACCACGTGCCCTAAGAACCGTACTTCTTTCCTCCAGAAGTGACACTTAGAAAATTTTGCCTTAAGGTTATGCGCTTGAAGGGTTTCCAACACTTCCCTAAGATGTAGGGCATGCTCTTCTTTGTTCTTAGAAAAGACTAAGATGTCATCCATAAAGACTACCACGAATTTGTTAAGGTACTCCCTAAACACCCTACTCATCAAATCAACAAAATATGCGGGGGCGTTTGTCAAACCAAAGGGCATCACTAGCCATTCATAAAATCCGTCAGGAGTCCTAAAAGCAGTCTTATCTATACTATCCTCAGCCACTCTCAGTTGATGAAAGCCAGTGGTTAAGTCCAACTGCGAAAACACTGAGGCGCCAACTAACTGATCAAAGAGATCGTCAATCCTCGGCAGTGGGTGTCGGTTCTTTTTAGTAAGCTTGTTTAGTTCTCTATAGTCCACACAAAGTCTAAGGGACCCATCCGCCTTTGTGGCAAATACTACTGGAGCACCCCCACTTCGATATACTACGTTTTATGAACCCCTTCTCAAGCAACTCCTTCACTTGCTTATTGAGTTCCCTCCTTTCACGAGGAGCCATGTGGCGCACTGGCAAAGATACAGGTTTAGCATTATCCACAAGATAAATTCGAAAGTCTATCTCCCACTTTGGAGGTAAGCCCTTCACCTCCTCAAACACATCCGGATATTCCCGGACCACCTCTACCGATCGCAGATTCTCTACTGACGCGTCAAGCGATTCAAGATAACTTAGCATAACGAAATCTATGGGATTACAAAAGATGTCGAGAGTGTTACCAAGGCGAGTCACAAGCCTAACTACTCTCCTTTCACAATCAAGAATGGCCCCATTTATAGATAACCAATCCATTCCTAAAATTAGCCCATAGCCCGTGAATCCCAATACATAAGCATCACATCTAAATTCAACGCTAAGTATAGAGATTTTCAAATCCAAACATATCATGGTCAAATGAGCCGAACCCCCAATTGGATTTGAAACAACCAAGGGATCCTCTACTAAATTGGTGTTCAAGTGCAGTAATTCAACTAATGATGCAGAGATAAACGAATGAGATGCGCCAGAATCGAATAAGGTACGGACAGGATGATCAACAGAAAAACTAAGCTTTCAACAGAAATTGTTCTACCTCTTTCTTGCAGCGGTGGGGCCGCAATAGCCTGAACTTGCCCCCTTGCCTGCCCTGGTGCCATAAGAGCCTGCACCTGTCCTCCCGAGGTAGACCCTGCCCTCTGCCCCTTCTTTGGGCAGTCCTTCACCAAATGTACCGCATCCCCACAATGAAAACAACCGGTCTTCTTTTTCTTCCTACAATCTTTGCTGAGATGGCCAGGTGTCCCACAATTGAAGCATCTCTTCTTCCCTTTGCCATTATTGTTTTTACCACCCTTCTTATTTTGCTGTTGGGGTTTCTTCTGATCCCCTTTCTTTTCAACTGCCTTATCCTCATGCATAAGTGCCATTTCTACTAGCCTTTCAAAGGTGGCTCCCATAGGGATGTGGGTCATAGCCAACCCTTGCAATGGTTCATTCAAGCCTCTAACGAACCTTAAAGCTTTCTTCTCTGGCGTGTTCACCAACTCCAAGCCAAACCTTGCTAACTGATTAAATTTATTGACATATTCCTTCACTGATAAGCTCCCTTGCTTTAATGTCAGGAATTTTTCCATATTTAAATTCTCCTCTGCCCTTGAAAGAAACTTTGCCTCAAACCTTCGTCTGAAATCCGCCCATGAATCAACTGGACGTTCCCCGTTAGTGACCTCCCACCAAAACGAGGCCTCTCCCTTCATTAACCAAGCAGCTAAACGGACTTTCCTCCCATCTTCCACTTCAAAGATATCCAACAATTCCTCAGTCTCCTTAAGCCAGTCTCTGGCCTCCACAAACGTCTCAGTCCCTTGAAAAGTTTTTCCTCCCATAGCCTTAAATTCCTTGCACGTCTTTGCAAAAGTGTCAACACGAGGAGGAGGAATGGGTGCAACTGGGGGTGGAGGAGCATCTGCTGGGCCTGCAGTGGTGGCCCTAGCCTCCAAATATCTCATAAACCACCCTGGAACCGTCACACCTTCTGGGAGATTAAGATCTTCAGCCATGCTGAAACGGAAAAGGAAAGATTCAAAATGGAGAATTCGAAAGATAAATATAAGGATATGGCTATTTGGGATTATGTTTTTCATAAAAACTCTCTTTAAATAACATGTTTTTGAAAGCACTTCTTCCAAAAATACTTTTAGAAAAATATTTTTCTAAAAATTTTATCTGTTCTGGTAACCTTATGCTCTGATACCACGTGTAACACCCCACGTCCATTAATGTCACTCACAAAGGGAATGCATTAACTTCCATAGGGGTCATAAGTGAATATAGAACAGAGAAATTACAACAAGACAGATAATAAATAGCACTTGAAAATCTAAAACTTCATTTTATTGCAGCGGAAATTAAATATGTCTATTACATCATAAAACCATAGATCATAACCAAGTACAATATCCGTCTTCATAAAAAACAAAATACATAATCCCATTACAATAGATTGCCATTAAAAAGAAAGATAACAAGCTGGACTTTACATCTGCAGTCCAAGCTTCCCAAGAGATAAGCGATCCAACTAGACTCCACTAGAACTTGGCCCAACCTGAGGACCTGAAGGAAAAAGAAAGATGGAAAAGAGGGGGTCAGACATAAAGTCTGGTGAGTATGATAATTCTACAATACTACTATCAAAATAACTGGACTAAGGCATAAGCTGGAAGACAAGGAAATGCCTATGAAGAGCAGATTAAGGACATAGACAATCGCTAAAGGCAACGTTATTGGCGCTCCTAAATACTAAAGGATAAACACTATACTCACTACACCAATCACCCTAAAGATTGATCCCACTTAGCTTCACTTAGAAACTTTCTTAATGGCTTTACGTACTCCTAGCTGACTACATAGGTGCCGCCTGCCCTTATCTCCATTAGGTGTACCCCACTTTCTATTTTTCGATCGGCTCCCAACTCGTAGATACCCGTGCTGGCCCCACAATGGGGTGTATCATTCCCCTAAAGTGGCAACCCGATACAACGGAGATGCACGACTTATACCTACACGATGCAACAACGTCTTACCTACCAGCCCGGGTCCACACACGCATATGAAACCCGTTGGACTTGCGTTGCCACCGCTCCCTGTCTTGGCCTCTTATAGTCAAGCCCAGCATGCGTGTCCCGTCCTCGACTTGGGTCGAGCCCACAAAGATACATTTTGGGATACTGGTTGAAATGGGCGCCCATTATTTCCCACAAGCATTCCACCTAAGCTTGTCCCATTAGTCCACCTACTTAACCCACTTAGTCATGTTCATTTACATGTGTATTTGGTTAAGACTAATCGTATTTCAAACGCCTCTAAAGGCAACCACTAGATTCCTCATGCCACCCAAGGCACCTACTTAACCCCCATGTCCCACCTTACATGATTATCTGGTTAAGTATTCCTTAATTCATTAAGGCCATAACCTCATAAAGACCTCTTACATTAGACTAGCATTTATGGCAGCTGGATTTGCCGGGCGGGTCCGGGCAGTCTTACATCATAAAAGAGTCTAACCTTGTGTCTTTACAACTGTTATGCTTTAGTTTGGGCCTAGGACCTCTCACATTGGGCCGACATTTGTGACTACTGGATTTGCCGGGCGGGTCCGGGCAGGTTTACGTCACAAACGGGTCCAACCTCGTGTCCTAAGCATTGATTATTATTAATAATCCACTTTCCCCAATTTTAATAATTCCCTATTTGAATTATTAATTAATTCCAAATTTAGCAATGTCCATAATTGACTCAATTATGGGCATCTATTTAAGGCATGCAAAATCATATCAATTGCACCCCAATTTATTAATTTCCTAATATTACCCCTACCCCACGTTTGAGCGTTTATTCGCAAAATGTATGCTAGACCCGATTAGTCTAACTCATAGCATAAAAGAAAATATTCACAACAACAACATATATATGTGACTAAATAAATCATAACAAGGGGTGAAACTTGCATACATCCAAAATTACAACTTGCATAAGGTTATACCTGTCATGGATCTACGGGTGTCAACTTATTCATAATTCACATAATATGATTTTGATCAAATTTCATAAACTTGTATAGGACATGTGTGAATCAACGTCATTAACAATATGGTTTTATATGGGTACACCTAACTCAATAGGCAAATTCCCAAAAATCAAAATTCATTTAATCATAGATTCATGTATATGGGTACACCTAACTTAATAAGCAAATTCCCATATTCAAGATCCAATTAATTTGTAGATTCATGTATATGGGTACACCTAACTCAATAGGCAAATTCCCATAATCAAGATCTATTATAAAAAAAAACATAAACTTTAAACATGATCCAATTCGCATAAATAATAACATCATGATTTTACAACTTGTATGATTCAACACAACTTATCATGACATCATTATCATATAACATAAGTATTTCAACATATGTGATAACATGAGATCTACAACATATATAAGATTTACAACATAGCATAGCATGATTTACAACATGGCATAACATGATTTATAACATAGCATAGCATGATTAATCACATATGACATAGCATAGGATTATTTACAACATAATCACTACAGCATAACAACATATATGATAACATAATAGCATAAGAGATCCAGAACATAATTTACAAATACATAACAATTCATATCACTTTCTTGTGATCCATTCATAACTTAATCAAATTATTTTATAATAATATTGTGAGATTCATCATACTCACTATTTTAAAGAAGAGAAAATAGAAAGAGTCTTTGATTTAATTTGTTTGTTGAGTAGATTTAGTTGTAGGCTAGGCTTTCTCCTTCTCCTTTAGTTTGTGACGGCTACGCTGAACTCCATGGCAACGGCATGTCGGTAGCTCTCCAATTTTTCAAGTGATTTAGGGTTAGAGTCTACCCACTTATTTATAGATGTTAGGATGCATTTAAGCCATTAGATTAACCCTAGAATAGATTAGAGCCATTAGATTTCGACCAGCCCTCAAAACACAGCCCGAAAACCCAACCAGATGCACCCAGGTCACCTGGGCTCGACCAGGGAGGTCGACCCCCAGGTCGACTCTAGTGTCGACCTGGCCCCCCCCAGGTCGACTCTCAAGTCGACCCCTAGGTCGACCTGGTGCCTGCCTCCATTTCTGTGTTTTTGAAATCTGTTTTAAAATTTGATTTTTTCGTGAAACTTCTCGAGGCCATATCTCGGTCATACGAACTCCGATTTACAAAATTTCGGACTCTATTTCGCGTATTTTTCCGAGACGAACACAATGGCGCAGCCCGTTTCCCAATATTATTATATTTGAAATTATTTATTCTTTCATTTGTGAATATTAGTATTAACTGATTTACGGGGTGTTACATTCTCCCCTCCTTAAAGGATTTCAACCCCGAAATCTTCAAGTCAAGAAGAATGTTTAACCTAACATCCAATCAACCATCTACTCAATCATCAAACACTGGCATCCACTGTCCTTATAGACTTCTAATGCTTTTATGTTTAAATGCATAGTGTGTGTATATGTCCGTATCTAATGCAAAATCAGGCGGTCCACTGATTCAGTTGACCTCCTTAATGCAATTCATGATAGTGCCATGCATCCATTATGTATGCAAAAGATCCTAATTGCTTACATACTACTTCTATATGCGTGCACATCCATTCAACCGAATGCAGCATCTATATGATGGTACAACCATTATACATCCATTATACTAAATACATTCATTTATGCAATATGCAATATGTAGTGACTGAGCCGATCTAGTGCCTAAAGTGTGTGTATATATGCATCCACGAGCAACCACTAGCAAACACTTGCATCCATTTTGCATCCATCATACATAACATGTCTCAAACACATGTTTCAACCATAGGATTTATCCTAACTAAAGGTCAAAGATACTAACGAGAGGATATACTAAAGATAAGATAAGATAAGCTAAGCGATAATGGAGAAATTAAAAGACATACCCTCAAAATGAAAAGGGTACAACAAACGCATCTTCTCTTCTGTCTCCCAAGTAGCGTTGCTCTCATCATCTCCCCATTGCACTTTAACTAGTCTGACCTCTCGGTTCCTCAACTTTTTGATCTCCGACCCAAGAATGCATGTAGGAGCTCGTCTAATTGTTGCATCACGCTCTATTTCCACCTCTTTAAGCAAGCTCGGCTCTACCACCTCCGCGGTCTTGTGCAAACACTTCCTCAAATGTGATACATGGAATACGTCGTGTACTCCACTAAGTTTCTCAGGCAACTCCACCCTATACGCTGTCTTCCCAATCCTGTCTTTTATAGGAAACGGCCCTACAAACCTTGGCGCTAATTTCCCAACGGACCCAAAGTGAACAACATTCCGTAACGGAGATACTTTGATAAAAACCATGTCCCCGATGTCAAACTCAAGATCTGTCCTCCTCTTATCAACATACGATTTCTGCCTATCTTGTGCTGCTTTCATCCTCCTTCGAATCAAACCAATCTTCTCCGAGGTTTCCCTAACCATATCGGGCCCAAGTAGGATTTTATCGGTAGATTCCCACCAACATGTAGGCGAACGGCAAGGCCTTCCATAAAGAGCTTCGAAAGGTGCCATGCCAATACTAGACTGAAAGCTATTATTATATGCGAATTCTACCAACGGAAGGTGCTCTTCCCATGTACCCCCAAAGTCTAGGATACAAAGCCTTAAAAGATCTTATAGAATACGATTTACCCTCTCGGTCTGGCCGTCCGTCTGAGGATGATATGCGGTGCTCAAACATAGCTGAGTCCCTACCGCCTCTTGTAAACTCTTCCAAAATTCGCTAGTGAAGATGGGATCACGGTCGCTTACTATACTAGAAGGAATACCGTGCAAATGGACTATCTCTTTAATGTATACACAAGCCAAACACGGAGCAGTCCTCTTATTTTTCACGGTAATAAAATGGGCGCTCTTAGTAAGTCTATCTACTATAACCCAAATCCCCGTATTACCCTTCCTTGATCTTGGTAATCCATCCACAAAATCCATTGAGACACTTTCCCATTTCCATAGTGGAACTTCCAATGGGTGAAGCAACCCACCGGGTTTCTTTTGTTCCGCTTTAACTCGTTAGCACACCAAGCATCTAGCGACGTACTCGGCCACATCCTTTTTCATACCGGCCCAAACGAAAACACACTTCATATCTTTGTACATCCTGTCTCCGCCGGGATGAATGGTCATCTTTGAGCGATGAGCATCATCAAGAATGGCCTTCCTTAAGTCTCCGTCTTGTGGTACACAAAGTCTATTATCCCTTCGTAACCAACCCTTATCGTCTAGGGTATACCTACGAAGATGGCTAGACGACTCCCCTCCTTTGAGCTTTTCTACTATCTCAACCAACTGTGGGTCGTCTTGCTGTGCCTCACCAACTCGTCCTAGAAGTGTAGGTCTAACCTCCAAGGATGCTAGCAAACCAGGTACTAAGTCAACAGAGGGTCTAAAGTCAACAGAGGGTCCATATAAGCAACATAATCGAATAACCACAATTTTATTAGATCTAGGAAAATAGATCTGTCATGACATAGTATAGGATTTCACATTAATACAGAATCATACTTTACAACATATCCAATTCATAGTCTTTCAAAATATACTTTTATTTATCTAAACCTAAAAACAACTAGAACTCACAACGTTAGGTTTAGAGAATTGAGGAAGAACAGATCTAGAAATTCTAAATTGGATTTGTAGAATATGTTGTTGTAGAAAACGGTTCAGTTCGCACTCCAGCAGCATATGGCCTTCATGACTTTCAATGAAGAAAATATGAGAAATAGGACACGTATATATAGCTACCAGACCCCCTGAAACCGAGTGCCACGTCAACCCTTGGGGTGCCGACACCCCTGTGGGTTGGTCGACCCCTAGGTCGACACCCCTCTAAGGGGGTCGACCCCCTAGAGTGGGAATTTTGCCGCTCATAGGAATTTTTCGAATTTGAATCTTCTGGATAGAATTTTGAATCATTTGTGACTCACCTCTGACTCATGCGTATATATAAAATATTTTTGTGCGTATACAAACTTAAAACCCTCATAACTTCTTCATACGTTGTCCGTTTTATGCAAACCAAATGTCTATCTTGACCAGAATTTCGAGACGGACACAATGGTGCAGTCTGTTTCCTCTAATTATGAATATCAAATTAATTATTGTTTAGTTTACTCTCTTTAATGTCGTTAAAAATTCGGGGTGTTACATTCTCCCCTACTCAACGGATTTCGTCCCCGTAATCTCTAAGTTGAGAAGAATGCATATCCTACCATCCATCATCCATCAACTGATCCACCAATCACTGGCATCCATTGTCCTTAAACATTTCTAATGCTTATATGAATATATGCAAAGGTGTGTGTATATGTCCCAACACTAATGCGAAGATCAGGCGGTCTACTGATTCAGTTGACCTCCTTAATGCAATGTATGTTAGTGCTATGAATCCAATATGTATGCAAACCAACTTATCATATTATATAAGTTCTTTATGTGTGCACATTGATTCGTCCAAATGCAACATCAATATGCTAACTCATCCATTTCCATTCATAAAAGAAAAGAAAACGCACACACATCCATATGCAGTATGAGAGTGATTGAGCCAATCTTAGTGCCTAATTTGTGTGTATATGCGTCCACATGCAACCACTAGCAAACACTTGCATCCATCAAACATAACATGTTTCAAAAACTTGTTTACATCCATAGGATTCCTATTTAAAGGTCGAAAATACTATACACAAAGCTGTGCTATCTAAGGCCGTGCTTTGATCATCAACCAAAAGACTCTGCTTTTCAACAAAAGCCTTGATCATTTTATCTTAGCATGCCATACTGAGAATTCACTCCATGCAACTGATGTCTATCAATGTATAACCTCTAAGCTCGTACGTCTCAGAGAAGGGTGTTAAGCAAAAGAATAAATTCTCTGCCGCCAAATAGATATATATTTGATAAAGATCAACCAACATAGAATGAAATCCAATGTCAGATGCACATCCATTTACAAGTTCGTTTTGGGTCAGAACGAAACCGGAGGCACCTTATTCCACGTTCCATATGTCCAATACGGAAGAGAGGCTCTCGCATATCCGGACAATCAACAAATACTTCCGGACAACTACCACTGTAACCCCTTCCTGGGAGCTAATCAATCCCGGGCATCAGTAGTAATCCATTTGACGTGAAGATTACCGGTCTTGAACCGTCTTCATTTCCTTTGACTTTTAATCGTCGTTTAATTATTTGAAATGAGATTTAACTCGGCCTTTTCAAATAATTTTCGAACATATATAATTCAAATCATTTCTCTCCTTGGTTAAATTCAATTCAATTCTACAGATTAATGTCAAATGAATCTAACTATCCATATTACATTATAAACCAAGTGAAATTGGTTAATTTCCATTCTATATCGTTTATGATATTTTATAACAATTTATCGCTATTTTTATTTATATAAATATAGCCCATTTAACTCGAACGACGTTTCAGGTCATTACGCGGCCCTGGGGCTGTTTTTATTTAGATTTGAATTACACATTTCTCAAAATCTAACCGTTGGATCTTAACAAATTTGATATCATTGGAATTTTTTTTTCAAAGCGAACCCAACGGTTCCAATTTCGGGAAAGTCCGACAGTCAGATCTCTCGGTACATTCGTTTAAAATTATGATTCCAAAACGTGAACTACCACGCGCGATTCGTTTAATTTTAATTTATATTACATATAAATTATATAATTTATTCGACAACTTCGAAACCATTTAATTCTTCAAATAATTGGCTAACGCCTTTAAATTTCAAAAAATTTCGCCATAACCTCCTTTGTTCGGGCGGGGTCTGAAAAATTTATTAGGCCGTATTAGGTACCCAATAAATCCAGAAAAAGCATACACAATTTATAGTGACCTATCTATGCCCAAGGGAGAGTGTAAGATCGCATCTCAGCACCTTGTCCTGTGTTGGAAATAAATAATCCATGTGCCATATCTAAAATCAAGAGAGACGTGAATTATTGTCATCTCTAGACCCATGTGGAGTTTTTATTAATTCCTGCAATTTACCGTTATATTTATTTAGTCCATATCAGTCCTCAGTTCAACCTGTAATTCAATCATCATCGTACGAGCATCTCGCTCGTATGGTAATCTCAACCTCGTCATATAAGCACCTATTGCTTATAAGGAATACGATATGCTATCACATCAATAATCCGTCTTCGGTTCAACCTGAAATGTAGTCATCGCCGTATAAGCCACTCGCTTATATGGTAATTCCAACCTCGCCATATAAGCTCCAAATGCTTATATGGAATATGATAGGATATGCTGTCTTCATTTAGCATGCCATGTGATGTAGTTTATTGTAACGACCCAGAAAATCTGAACCAATTAAAAATTTTTAAATTGGCTAAAATAATGGATTTTAAATATTTAAAATAAATATTTTAAATAATGACGATGAAAACTGAGTTTGAATCAACAATTGAAAACGAATATAATTAATTATAATTATAAACAGGGCTTGAAAAGGCGTTGCAGTTTCAAAAATTGAATTCAAACTTTGTCGGACTATACCAGGTGCAAAACAAAACGAATTTTAGTGAAACCAAAAATATTTAAATCTGTTAGTGAATACCTTTCCAACGAATCTGACAAATCGAAATTTGATAGCGGGGATCAAAAGATATGTCCAGTTGAAAATTCTGAATAGTCGCTATGGAATTCAGGCCCTTAAAAATGGACATTTTGCAAACGACCTCGGATTTCGACGAAACCACTTTTGTTGGATCCGCAGTGTCAAGTTATTGCTAGGTTTCAAATTTCATAATTTTTCGAATCAATATGTGAGCGTGGCAAAAGAAAACGCGTTTGACTGGTTTTAGTTGATTTTAATCGACTGAAAATTGGCCATTTTTCAAACGGTCTCAGAATTTGATGAAACTAGTTTTGTTAGGACCGTATCGTCAATACGAAGCTAGAAAATATTTTCCTGGAATTTTTCGAGTTCGTATGTGGCCCCACTAAATTGAAATGTGCGTTTAAATTGAATATATAAAGAATTGCACTTTAAATTCAACGGAAACTGATTCAAACGATCGAATCAGCTTACGATACATATCCCGTTGTGTTCGGAATGGGGGTGAAACGCTATGGGCGACAGTCGTTAGACTCGATTTGAGATTCGTATGTAAAAGGCAACATTTAGGAATTAAGATAAATAAAAAAAAGAGAGAAGATCATTCTCTCTCCTCTCCCCTTTATCTCCTCTGGCCCCGCCCCCTCGTTCATTTCAATTTCAAACAGAGAAAGAAAAAAAAACGAACGCAGCAACCCTCGACGGAGCCGCCTCCAACCACCTCAGCGCCATCGCCGAAGGACCCCCACCACGCTGCCGATCCCTCTCCTCTCCACCTCGACGCACCCGAACCCCCCCTGACCTATTCCGCCCCCCACAGAAGCCATCGCGACGCCCCGAATTCGCGAGCCCCCTGAAGCCACCGCCCTGACCTCCCCTCCTCTCGACGAGAACGCCCCCTTTTTCAATCAAAAACTGTAAGTCTTTAATTACATTTTATTTAGAGATTTATTTTAATTTATTCAAAGTATTTATAATTAAAAGTAGAAAATGTGATTTTTAACTTGTGTATGTTACTTGTAAAATAATCATACTATGAAATAGCTTTTGATTCGATAAAGATTTGAACTTTGAATAGAAAAAGATTTGAACTTTAAATAGAAAAGATGGAATTTTTATTAAGTAGAAGAAGTAAGATATGATTTTTATATTTTTAAAGTAATAAAAATATAATTTTTACATGATGGAAATATTAAAAATAGCATCTTTATATGTGTAGAAAAATAAAAATGTGATTTTTATAATGATATATTTGAAAAGATGAAATCTATATTTTTGAAAAGATGAAATCTTTATATGAAGAATAGCAGGATAGAAATGGGATTTTTATTTATATAATAGCGGAATAAAAATATGATTTTTATATATTGAACATCGAAGTAAAAATATGAGTTTTATATATTAAATAGCATAGTAAAAATTCGGGTTTTTATATAGGTAGTGGCTACGGGCGAAAGCGAAAAAAAAGGCGAGAAAGGCGAAGATTTCTCTAAGTGAAGTGTCATGAAGTTGGATAGCTATAGGTGAGAATTTCTCACTCTTCAATTTCTTTTTCTAGCTATATGTATATGTGTTGAAATAAAAGTGAATTGCTATATATATATATATATATATATATATATATATATATACGCCCCCTCGTCCACAAACCATGGACGATATTTATTGGTTGAAATTGTTGTGAAAATTGATTGATAGCGAATGATTGTTTGGGATTGTTTGTGGTTGATATTGGTTGATTGTGGTTGAAAAATACCCATTTGTGGTTAAGAAATATTTGGTTGAAACCACATAGGATTAGTTTGTGGAAATGAAATAAATATATACATGCCGCCTGCGTGCGAACTAGATGCATGATTCCCATTGTCAAAAACCGCGAGGTTTTAAGGTAGAGCGAGGAGCCGTACTAGGGACGGTCCCGGTTTTAACTACTCTGCCGTTATGCTGCCGAAATTTTGAATAATATTCGTGTGTTTGAATTATTTTCATTTTCTTAAACTATATTTATTCATTGAATAGAAAACCTTCATGTGTTGAATTGATATTCATTCGTTGATTAGAAATTCATGTGTTGAATGGTATTCGCGTTTTAAATATAAAAATCACATTTTTATCTATATATAGAAACTATAGAAACCTTCATGTGTTGAATTGATATTCATTTGTTGATTAGAAATTATTGTGTTGAATGGTATTCGCGTTTTAAATATAAAAATCACATTTTTATCTATATATAGAAACTATAGAAACCTTCATGTGTTGAATTGATATTCATTCGTTGATTAGAAATTCATGTGTTGAATGGTATTCGCGTTTTAAATATAAAAATCACATTTTTATCTATATATAGAAACTATAGAAAACCTTCATGTGTCGAATTGATATTCATTCGTTGATTAGAAATTCATGTGTTGAATGGTATTCGCGTTTTAAATATAAAAATCACATTTTTATCTATATATAGAAACTATAGAAAACCTTCATGTGTTGAATCGATATTCATTCGTTGATTAGAAATTCATGTGTTGAATGGTATTCATATTTTGAAATAAATTGTTTGATAATAAAAATCACCTTTTATCGACTAAATGAACTGTGTAAAATAATCTCGTTTTGAAAGAAATTGTTTCATAAGAAAAATCCTATTTTTATCACCAATATGAAGTATATTAAATAATAGTGTTTTGAAATGAATTGTTTTACAATAAAAATCACATTTTTATTGTATGCATAAATTGTTGAAATGTGAAGTGTTAAAAATAGCCACTTGTTCAAAATAAACATATATGAGTTGAAATATTCATTAATTAGCTAATGAAATGATTTGCACCTATTTATGTAACATTAGAATGAATGGTGTTTTTTTTAAAACCAAACAGAAATCAAATATGAAGTTGAATAGAAAATGATAAATGATAAGAACTGTATATATATGTACATGCATATTCATTGAACAGGTTATAGCAAAGGGGCTAGAGAAGAGGAATAAAATTTTGTGCCCGACAAATAGGTACACATTTACTGTTTTGTTTGGGTGATGATTTTATGAGCCTGTTGGCAAGCCGCTTGGCTTTTTCTTTTTCTTTTTGAGATTAGAAGGACCGGGAAAGCTATTTGCGATTTCCCGATGCTCCCGGTGCAGGGGAGGTTATGGCGAAATTTTCCAAAATTTTAAGGCGTTAGTGAAATATTTGAAGTGAAAACGATATTGAAATCATTGAATGAACTATATTTATATAAATATATAAATATAAACAAAATTAAAACGAAACGTGGCCGTGCAGTTCGCATTTTGAAACCGTGATTTCAAACAACTAGTGCGGGAAATCCGACCATTGGATTTTCCCGAAACCTCAACCGTCGGGTTCGCCTTGGAATAATCTTTCCAACGGCACCAACCTTGTAAAAATCCAACGGTTGGATTGTCTGGAATGTTTAATTCAAATCTGAAGAAAAACAGCGCCAGAAGCGATTATATTTATATATATATAAATATAATTATATATTTAATCGAATAACGACGCTGCAGTTCGTATTTTGAAATCGAAACTTCAAACGATTGTACCGGGAGATCTAACCGTCGGATTTTTCCGAAACTGGAACCGTTGGATTCGTTTTGAAAATACCTTTCTAATGATGTAAATTTTGTGAAGATCCAACGGTTAGATTTTCAGATATGTGTAAATCAAATCTGAAGAAAAACAGCGCCACGGCCGCTTTATGGCCCGAAGCGTCGTTTTGAATAAATTAGCTATTTTAAAATAAATAAAAATAGCGATAAATAGTTATAAAATATCATAAGCAATATGGAATGGAAATAAACTGAATTTGCTTGATTTATGTGGCTTTTGATGGTTGAAAGTGTTTGGTGTGAAAATTACAGTAAAGAACACAATTGATGTTGTCGAATAATTTAACCATTGAAATAAATTGATTTGAAATTCTAAATATACGTGAA
This sequence comes from Allium sativum, assembly GCA_030737875.1. NCBI lineage: Eukaryota > Viridiplantae > Streptophyta > Magnoliopsida > Asparagales > Amaryllidaceae > Allium > Allium sativum. Next base: position 25,384,721 of record CM060927.1, on the reverse strand, counting down.
TTATTTGAAAAGGTCGAGTTAATTCTCATTTCAAATAATTGACCGACGATTGAAATTCGAAGATGAAGACGGTGGTCGAAGACCGGAGATCTTCACCTCGTTTGGATGGTAACCGAGGTCCTGATTGGGAGGCATCCCGAAATATGGATAATGAGTGGTGATCGTCCAGACGTACGTGGTGATCGAAGGGTTTGCGAGGTATTTAGTGCCTCCGGTTTCGTTCAGACCCAAGACGGACTTGTAGATGGACTGTGTGTCTGACATTGGATTTTATTCTATGTTGATTGATCTCTATTAAATATACATCTGTTTGGCAGCGGAGAATTTATTCTTTTGCTTAACACCCTTCTCTGAAACGCACGAGCTCAGAGGTTGTATATCAATGGACATCAGTCGCATGGCAGGAATTGCCGATGTGGCATGCTAAGATGCAGTGATCAGGACTTCTGTTGAAAAGCAAAGTCTTGAGGTGATGATCAAAGCACCGCCTGTGTGGCGTAGCTTTGTGTATAACGTAAAATCGCGAGCCTCACACCCCGGTATGAACCAGAAACGGGAGGAAGGACCTCAGGGAGGACATGCGTTTCCTTCTAGTTAGGGTGGTGTCAGTGAACTACCAGCCCAGACATTTATATACTTTTCACCTATGTGGTTGTTGCTGTTGCGAGGCGCCTCGGTTTGATCGGACGATCCGGGTCCGATGGAGTCATTCGTTGGCTCGTTTACGCCCCAAAGGGCTGGGAAACGTATTGTTCAGGAATTTTAATCCACATCGGTGGACCGGCCCTGTCGCTCCTAGGGTCACTCGAGCTCTGATCCTGAGACATGGGCTAGATTGTCTCGAATTCGGTAAGGACTATCTTTTGCCTTAGTTCATGACGGAAATCCAATTTCCAAATACGACATCGTGCGGTTTTGATTGTATATATATAAGGCGACATGATATATGGTACCCATGCCGTCTATGATTGATAGTTATGATTTGAAATAGTTTTCAAAACATATAAACACTAGCAATAATATCAAATGCCTTTGTTTTATTCGTATCAAGCATATTTTGGCCGTTATAAGGTAAAAACTCTATCCTCCGGTTTGCGTTGCATTGTGTGATGGGAACTGAGTCTTATAACGACTTCATTTTTATAAAAAGCATAGCGATGTTTAAAAGAAAGATTTGTTTTAAAGCACTGGCAATCCAATGGAGTGAACCCGTTCCACGAAAGTGGCGTGGTCCTGTGATTGGCCATATTATATATGTGTTGAATAGATTTCTCATACCAGTCCCATGACTGACTCGTAGTTTGTTTCACTCTCAAACTCGGGTGCCCCTTTTTCTACACGGGCAACCTTGTATTCAGGTTTATCTAGTTCTTCAGGATAGCTGGAGCTGAAGATGGATTCTATCATTTATCTCTTTTTATGCTGTTCAGCTCCTATTGTACATATTTTGTTTATTTCCGCTGTAGACATTTATGTATAGCTGAACTGTATTTGTACTAAGTAAGATCCTGTATACTGTGTAACTCTGATGATTACTTTTATCCAGTATATTCTATTGTTCATTATCTGGTGTATTTATTTAATTATGTTCTGCTATTATCTGTTTCTGTGTTATATTCCAAAGATAACCCTTATTTCCGTCTGAACGGGATTTCGGGTCGTCTCATTTATAATTTATTTGTTGCTATCCTATGACATTGTTTATAATCTCACACAGAACAACCATCACACCGCATCCAATTTCATTCACAAGAGTTTATGTAATAATAAATTGCGCATCCAACTCATTAAGGTGTACCTATTTGTTGGGCACGCAAATAAATTCTTTACTCAACACCGAATCCATTTCCCTGTTTAGCATGTGTATATATGCATATGTAAGCTAAAAATAATATTACTAGCGAATAAATATTTATTCCAACACATGACTGTTTTATTCACTTCACATACACGTTAAAAATAATTTTTTCGCGGACAAAAATATATTTCAACACATGACTATTTTTAGCACTTCATACACATGTTAAAAATAATATTTTTAATGAACAAAAATATATTTCAACACATGGCTATTTTTAACACTTCATATACGTGTTAAAAAATATATTTTTGGCGAACAAAAATATATTTCAACACATGACTATTTTTAACACTTCATATACGTGTTAAAAATATTATTTTCAATGAACAAACATTTTATTCAACACAACAACTATTTTATATCGTTCATACATACAATAAATATGATATTTTTATTATTCAAACATTTTATTCAACAGAACAACTATTTTATGTGGTACACACAAACAATAAAAATGATAGTTTTATTGTTCAAACATTTTATTCAACACATGAATATTTTTAATGGTTCATACATACAATAAAAATGATATTTTTATTTTTTAAACATTTTATTCAACACAACAACTATTTTATATAGTTCATTTCAGAAAATTTCGACATTATAACGGCAGGGTGTTGTAGCACCAGCATAGTGTCTGAGTACTACCCCTCTTCTAACCTAGGCTTGCGATATCACAACAATTTATATCCATCAATCATTCCATAATAGTTTGCCAAACCCATATTCAACAAATTTTCCATAACACAATCAATCAATCACCATTTTATACAATGCATATATGTATTTTATATAGTGTATATATATTTATATTTATATTGCATTACAATCACATTCAATTCAGTCAATTTAAATCGTCCATGGTCTGTGGACGAGGGAGGTGAGCTAACAGGCACCGTATACAATTTGTAATGATTTTACAACTCATATATGATTTACTTCATTTTATTTTGAATTTAGAGATCTCACATTGGGTTTCACTCCTCCTTAATTTGTAGAGAGCTCCAAATGCGTTGTAGTCTCTTCTATAATGTAGAAGACGTAGCCACGATCACACTGGTTCCTGTTTCATGTGATTTCGATGCCGAATGAGAAAGATATTATCTTTATTGTGTTAATGATATTATTCGATAATTTAACGTTGAAATTAACCAAAATAAATCACCTTTCTTCACTATTCAACAGCAAAACCGACGTCCACGCGCTGTTCAAAACTAGGGTAGCAATTATCTTCCAAACCGTTGGGCTAGAGGACGATTGGATATCACCACGTTGTAGAGCTCCGAAGACTGCACCACCTCCACTGACGGCGGCGAACTCGAACTCAGGTAGGCGATGCAAATTTCCAATAAACGACGTGGGTTTGAGGACTAATTCCGATCCAAATACACAACGATAGGATACCAGGCTTGTATGGATTTGAAGATGGGGAGATTCTATACAAAATTGCCTCAAGACTATCTTGAATCCATTGAGTAGATCAGAAGAAATCGAGGAGAGAAGATTGGAGCTATATTCGTCGTCAAGTTTATAATCTGGAGGTGCAGGTTTGAAAATAAATTAGGGTTTACGAAAATTCCCATTGGTTAATACTTATATTAATTTATTTTTATTTTTATTTAATTCCAAAAATAGTGAATTTCTATCCGAACTCCAAACGAATCCCCACGAGTGTCGTCCGTAGCTAAATATCCCTATTCTGGACAAAATGGAATATGTTTCGTAAGCCCATTCGATTGACTCAGTCAGTTTTTCTCAAAATTAAAATATATAACGTTCCATATTGAATTTGAACATACATCTTAATTTCTCAGGGCCAAATATTAATTCCAAAAATCATAGAAAAATTATATCTAGCTATATCTTGACGATACGGTCCTAACAAAATTAATTTCATCGTATTTGGAGACCGTTGAAAAATGGTCTTTTTCTAGTTGATCCAATTTGCACTGTATTTGCAAAACACGTTTTCTTTTGCCACACCCATATATTAATTCCAAATATTATGGAATTTAAACCTAGCAATAATTTGACATTCCTGATCCAAAAAAGTGGTTTCGTCGAAAATGGAGGTCTTTTGCAAAATGGTATTTTAAGGGCTTTGTTGTTATTTAAAAATGGAATTTTTTAATTCTGACGCATTTTCTGACAAAATTACCCTAAAAATAATTTTTAAATTGGTTCTAATTTTCCGGGTTTGTTACAATTATCATATATGGATGAGTTGGTTGTTAATATTATAGTCAGATAAAATTATAAAATTGGAATAGTTACGTATAACCAAATAAAATTGTATATGAATGAAGTATATACAAATGAGATGAATTAAAATTTAATTCAAACCAGTATTTGGAATTTAAATCCTGGGAAGTTGGAAAATATTTTCTGAAGTATACTAGAATCATATAGCTTTGTTTTAAAAGAATTTTTGAATGAAAACCATTTTTCAATGGAATTTGAAAGTGATAAAGCACTGAACTCACTTCAGTTGCTGGAAAATAATTCTGATGATGGCTGCAGCAGCATCAGTGTTCATTTTTGAGTTTCTAAGTGATGGATTGCTACCTTAGAAAAGTTTTTGATGGAAATTTGTTTGAAGAAAACAAGTTCGCTGGAAAAATTAAATGTTTGAAATTTGAGATGGAAATAAATATATACATATATTTATGTTATTTCAAAAGGGATTTGAAATGAAAACCGGGAATTTGAATTCTAAAATCTAAATTTAACTTAACAAGTTAAATGAATCATAGTGAAAAAATTGATTTTGAATAAATTTAAGTGAATTTAATTGAATGCGAGCATATTGGTGAGCAATGTAAATGGAAACCAAAAATTTTGGTAGAATTAAATTTGTTGTACGAAGAGTTGAATTTCAACATAAGTGAGTTTTTGAAAAATTAATGGGTTTGAAGCATTTTTCCTACCTTAGTAATTTCAGGGATGAAATTCTTTTAAGGGTGAAAGAATGCAACGGCCTGGATTTTTCGTCAACTTATTTTAAATATTTAATATGGATTTAAATATTGAGTTGATAATATAAATTAATTTTTATATTGAGTTATTGATTTAATAATCGAAATACGATTTATTTCGAATATATATAATTATCGTAATATGGAAATCTGAAATATTTGAATTCAAAATTTAAAACCAAGTCAAAACAATTCAGATAATTAATCGAAATTCTATTAAATAGAAAAGGCAATAATAATTATTTATTATCAATGAATTAATTGTTTTGAATTTAATTCATATCAATTTAAATTTATATTTTCTCCAGATGATCAAATAAGTCTTCGAAACTTGTCCCAGTGAGTTTAGAATAGTGGGATAACCCTAGAACTGACAGTTGTTGCGCTCAAATAAGGGCTCGGAATTACATGATAATTTAAATAAAGTCATAATGGTTTAAAATCAAACAAAAATTAAAATATATTGTTTGCTCTACCCTAAGTAATGAAGGTACACAATATGTCATTTCCAACGCAGGCCTCTCCCTTAATGCTTAAGTCTTCTCCATTTATAAATATCGCGAACACTTTCCCATTTCATTTACAAGCTTCAAATAAATAAAATGACACCGCTAAGTTCAATCGGTTAAAAACAAAATCATATATCCCTCTTCCTTCATTCATTTTTCCCATTCCATTCATTTTCAAGGGAAATTCGAAAGCTTCAAAACATAAAACAAAAATGGCTGCTCAAACTAAATCAAATTCAAATTTTAATTTTGTTAGATCTGAAAGCTTCAGATGGGCTTCGATTTGGAAATAACATGCACGACGTTTGGTGCGATGCTTACTAACGCAGTTCGAAGTGGGTGGCATCGCGAGTTAAGGTTTTGGGAAATCATTCATCGATTGGAACTAGACTGCGTGGATGGATATTGGGGGCATTTGAGGGTCTTTGTCTCGCGAAGTGGTGGATTGTGAAGCTCGATGTTTGGAGACATCGCTATTTGGGGATTTCAGGGTACGATAGTGGGGAATAGGGTGTTTCAATCTCTGGTTTGTGATGGTTCGATGTTGATGGAAGTTGTTGAGCGTTGGATTTGGAAAGGAGCAGGCAAGGGGAAAGTCGCGACATAAGAAATAGCAGAAAGTCGCATTCATCATCAAAGTTGTAGAGTTCGAAAACATTGGTGCTAGAAAGGAGTTCGATTTATTTAGTGATTGTTGTGCCTTACTGATGATAGAAGTAGAGGTGGTGAATGGTCTAAGGAGGTAAGGCAAGTCTGGCATAGTTCGATCCAATCTGAGGGGTCTTATGAATTACTATGCGGGTACGTAAAGGCTGCTGAAAGTTGCGATTTTAGGATGTTTTAAGAAGAGCACTTGTTGATGGAAAGGGAAGAGAACGGTCATGGCAGTTATATACAAGGAAGTCGAGGATTTTTTTTGACAGATAAGAAATGTTATTCTGGGTTGTGTTGAACTACTGGTGGAAGGAGGATGTCAAGGTTTTTGATGTTAGAATGGAGCAGGCAGTGTTGTTCAAGTTTTAAGGAAAAGTATGCTTAAGGTATAATTTATTTAAGCTAAGTAATTAATTTATAATTATATAAAAAAAAATCAAATTGTAACGCTCGCGTAAAACTCATATGATAATAGTCTCCAGTAAAATAAGTTGCAATCGCTTCGTATGAATATTGGCTATGCATATGGATTGATTTGGGATTTTGCGGAGTGAACTCGGATTTTTAATTTACATTGAACGTCGTTCGATTTAAATTAATATTTGGAATGGATTGCAAATAAAAATCATGGTGAGTAAATCTCATTTTGAAATTTATTTAGATTTATTTTTATCGTTAAAATAATTTGTTGGCTGCGTGAATGCGTTTAAATATTTTTGTGGCTATTCTATATAAATATATTAGTTATTTAGGCTTGGTGTTTGTGGTTATTATATATATTGGTGATTGGATAGTTCCCGCAGCACCATTAGCGGATTCACGCAGTATCATTAGCGGATGACCCTGTACGCCCCACAGTATGATAGTGGATAACCTTCTATATCACGATATCCGGCCTCGAAGTAGGATAGGTATTATTTATGTTGGCTTACGTCTGTGGATGCAGGAAAACAGGTTGGAGGGATCCAACTGGATTCCTCAAAATTTATTATTGTTTGTTTTCACATATATATTTTCAGATATGATGTGTTGACTGATAATTAAATATCATTAGTCCTAAAATGTTGATTTATAAAAATACTGTGAAAAGGATATTTCGAGATTTAAAATGGAAAATCTATTTTTCAAAAATAGAATTTTAATTTCGAATGGGCTATAAAAATATTAACTTATTTTGAATAACTAAAATAAGTATTGAATTTATAAATGATGTTTATAAATTAAATAATACAGGAAATTGATGTGGTAAATTTATAAACGATATTTATAAATTAGATAACATAGGAAATAAAAGTAACTTTATAAACGGTGTTTATAAATAAAATGGAATGATTTTCATTGGATAATCAGGGAACTGAAATGAATTTGTAAACGGTGTTTATAAATGAAGTGGAAAAATTATCATTTGATAATTTGAATATTTAAATTCAAATGTGAATTTAAAAATAGAAATGGGTAATCGTTTTAAAGAACTAAACGATGAAATTTATTCTGATGTTCAAAATATAAATTAAACTAAAATAAATCCTTAAGGATTTATGATTCGAATTCGATTAGTTCGAATTTGTTTAAATAAAATATGTCTAGAAAAATTATTAGGATTATATTAAATAGAAGTAAAATTTAATATTAAAATAGATTCTATGTTATATATAGATAAGTTAAAATAAATAGAATATTCCAAAAATAAGTTTTTGGTTTTTAAATAGACTTCGAAATGGAACTTGTTAAATATATATAACAAGCAAGTTTATAAACGATGTTTATAAATGTGGTAAATAAATTTATTATCAAGAGATAATTTATCATTTTAAATTCAAGTATGAATTTAAATTATAATTTGGAATCATTTCGAAAAAGGGAACGATAGTTTTTATTCCAGAATTCGGTAAATAAAACAAATTGAGTTTAAATAGATTCTAAATGAAACTTGTTTTCAATATACAAGCAAGGAAGTTGGATTTATAAACGATGTTTATAAATCAAGTAAAATAAATTATCATTTGATAATTCAGACATTTAAATTCAAGTACGAATTTAAAAGTGAATTGGAAAACGGATTGAAATAGAATGATAAATTTTATTCTGGAATTGGAAATATGAACGGAACTGAGATAAATCTAAGGATTAATAAATAGAAATTGATTATATCGAATTTTATAAATATTTTATTTATAAAGGATTGGAATTCAGTATAGAAGATTTGATTATAACTGAAATATAAAATAATCAACGGTTAGGGAAAATCAAAAATATTAAGTTGAATTTGGAAAACTGGATTAATCTATATTTAAAAATATGGAAGAATGGAAGTGAAATTGATTTGTAAACAAAGTCTAAACGTTTATATATAAATATAATTAAAACAAACTCGCCGCAGCGCGGTAGTTCATAATTGGGCGTTTCTAACCTCAATAGAGTATACATAACTCAATTTAAGTCGGAATTCTTTGAAACAAGAATCATCAAGACCGATTTGATAATAGTTTTCTAATGAAAGAGGAAAATCTGGATTTCGTTGTATAGATTTTGAGTTATGTCAAAATCAAATTTTCAGAAAACAGCGTCATAACCATTATTAAACCATAACGGTTTATTTAGATAAATAAAAGGATTTTAAGTAAATAAAATCTGAATTTCCATTAGAAAAATCCAGATTTGAAATATAAAATAAATATGAACTCAAGTGGAGTAGTGAACTGATTTTTGAACAAAAATCAGATTTTTAATTATTAAATAGAATTAATTAATTTGAAGGATAATTAGTTAATGGGATTTCGAATCGAAATTGACTTTGAATATGAGAATTGGGTTAGTAAATTCATATTTGAAATCGAATATGAAACTTGAGTTGAAATTGGAATTCGATTGGTTTATAAGTCAATTAAAAATATAATTGAACGTGATATGCTCAATTAAAAAGCGAAATGGGCAAAAGGAGCTAATTAAAGAATAAATTACCGAACTAAGTTAAAAATGATTGGATTGAGTTGGAATAAATTAGAAATGGACGAATATGGGTTAGACAGGAATGGAATGAAGTGTATGAAGATTATATTTCAAGTGCCCGACAAAAAGCTACACGTTTAAATTCCATATGAGATTTTATACGCAGAATTGGCAAGCCGCTTGGCTTTTTGATTTTCTTTTTGAAGGGAAAGGGCCTAGAAAGACGAGTTGATGTTTGAACTATCGACCGGTACAAAGAAGGTGCTGGCGAATTTTTCCAGAAATTTAAGGAGTTAGAATATTTTAAGAAAATTTGACAATTAGAAATCAATATATCGATATATATAGAATTCGATAAGGAAACGAACTTAAAATAGAATATTATAAACAAAAAGGAAATATATAATTAAATATGGTAAAAATAGAAAGAGAAATGTATACACCTTTTAAAATGAATAATTGGTTTTTATGATGTTGATTATTAGAGGTAAGTGGTCTTGTCCGTTTTGAAATTAAGGATGTTTTCAGTCAAGGTCTGAGAGGTAGTTATACCCTAACTTGATTGATTTCATTATTAATTGATAAACAACAAGAATCAGTGTCGAAGATAAATGTTTAAAGAAATTTAGTTGAGTGCAGTATTTTTGGTTGTTGTAATGATGTTTTACACAACATTCGTTTTAACCCAAGAAAGTGAAATTTTGGAAATATAATGATAAATATTTCCTACTTATGGAAACAAACGAGTCGGGAAAAGAGATAAGTAATTGGAATGTTTTCCAATTATAAATAGAAGATATTTTCTATGTATAGAAAATAAAAGAAGGCGATATATGGAAATGTTTTCCAAATAGCGTAAGAGGCTAAGATGATCTTTGAAAATATTTGGTTAATAAATATTGATAAGGAAATGGAGAAATGATTTAATTAATGAAATATTAATTAAGGGGCCCAGTGATTGTTTGATGTTTTGATTGGATGTTTGTTTTCTTCGATAGTTAAATAACCGACTATCGAAGTAACCAATATCGTTGTCAATATGGAGAGACCGGTTGGATTATTATCCGAGAACCACTCCGTATTAACAGTAGCATTGTGAATCAGATTATATGAAGATAATCAAAGGTGGAGTAAAGTGCAAGGGCTTTTTCTGTTAATTCTAGGTTGAAATTGCCTAAGATGGATTACTGGAAATTGTGCCTTTGGTTTCGTTCAATCCCAGAACGAAGTTGTATGGACGAATGTCTGACAGAGTATTTCCAATGATCGCATATGTTGGTCTATATAAATATATATAGTGGCGGAGGATTTATTCTTTTAACATAATATCCAGATTATATTTATGCAAATCAATTAGTGATTAACGCAACTGACAATGTGACATTCAAAGTGATTGTGCTATCAATGAAAAGTAAGTAAGCGTAGCCTCAGGCCTCAACAACTGGGAAGTGACAAAAATCGGGCAGACAACATGGCTAATTGGGTAGCTCCCAATTAGGGTGTATTATCACCTATCTAGAGAAATTCATTTCTTTCTTTATTCTATTCAATACTGTCCCTTTTCGGGAAACGGTTGTTGATCCCAACCGTTGGTGATATACATTCGATACACTGAAGCGAAATGAGTGGTCGGTCATGTATGGCCGGGTTACAAGATGTTCTTGTTGAACCCAGTGTATTCCCCTCTAGAGATACACTATCGGATGGTGGTTCCATGCCTTGTCATAGTTGGAAATTCATTACCCATTAAGTGCTCGCGGTTTTGATTGTATATTATGTATGTGAAGCGTGACATGCAAATGTTCCACTAGATTTCTATTTATTTGATTTAGACAGTATTATAATATCAAAAGAGTTTTGATATAAAGATTATCGTTCTTTCAAAAGGATTTTTTTGAAAGTTAAATCAAGTGTTTTTTATTCTCATAAGGGAAAAACCCGTTCCGTGTAATACGGCGTGATATTATGAGATATCGTTTATTTTCTCAAACTGTTTTAAATTGTTTACTCATACCAGTCCCATGACTGACCCAGAGTTTATTTTGTTTTGTTTTACCTTAACTCTTGGGTGCCTAAATTTGTACGGCTAGTCAAGTAGTTCAGGATTTTACATATTTATCTGAAGGAGCTTGGAGCAGGAGGGTTCAGTGTTAGATATATTTACCGATTATTTTCCGATGTGTTGTATTATAATCTGATGATATATATATATATATATATATATATATATGTATGTATGTATAAAGAAATTTTTTTATTCCAAAAGATATTATACATAATATATTTTATTCCACTGCGATGTGAGATTCTGTGTGTTGTTATTTCTATTCTTCTTCTATCTTTTTCTTCTATATTTCATAGTGATTCGTATTTTTGAACAATTTGGGTTGGACGTGTGGTGTATTTAGTCAACTCAGATAGTACGGATTTGCGGGCCATTACATTTGTGTTATAATGCATACAACCTATCTATTAAAAATAGATGCCTAAACCTATTTATATTACAAATACCCAAATCCTATGTTTTGCATATATATGAGATTTACAACTTAGATAAAGTGAATCAGACCATTATCAAAACTATGCAGCACCCAAAAGTTTAACTTTTATTACATTCATAGCCAAAACCTAATATACGTCAATGATTGGCCATTTTCATAAATTACAAGGGATTTGGAAGATTTGTATATATTCTATTTTCATGCAAATCCAAACCCCTTTAGGCATAACAATACAAATCTACACTATCAAGATATAGAAAATAGCAAACTTATATAATTTCCCCTTATAACAACACAAGGAGAAGGATGAAGATGCTGTGTAGAATTAGTTTCTCAATTGTTTCCTCACGATTACCGTTTTCCTAACTTTTTTTTTTGAAAATTACCGTTTTCCAAACTTCCTCCAAATCCAATATATACATGTAAGAATTTGACTAAAGTCTTAATATATATATTCTAATTCCAGACTATTCTAAGAAAAATAAATTAGAAAATAGAGAAATAGGTTTAGAAAGAAGAAGAACCCTAACCTGTCAAATTGCTGATATTAAGAATAATGGTAGAGAAGAAGAGTGGAGGCATATAAGAGAATGAATGTAGGGTTTAGTGGAGAGGCTGAGGATTTATTTATAGTTTCTAGAGTGTATGTGGACCGTAGGACTAGTTATATAAAATCTGGACAGTCCGTTCCAGAATAAATAAATACAACTCTTAACAATAGCTACCTCCCTCCCACCCTCGACCACGAGGGCAACCGACCTCCTCCACAGGAAGGCGATCGACGCCTCTTCTTGGGTCTAGCGTAGGGAAATTTGTTTCCCTTGAGTTCCTATTTTATTAATTACATGAATCAATTCTGGTTGATTTTTCCGTTATTTCTTTATTCTTGTCCCTTCATATATACTTACATGTACACACAAATTCAAATTCTCAAGAAATATTCCATTATGCCAAAAGTATATTATTTTATTCTTGTTTTATATTCTTACAGTCTGAATTTCAAATCCTGTGTGCGTACAATTTTCTATAACTTGTTTTATTCATAAATTTTTCATACGGGCTCTGTTTTCGATGAATAAATATCAAAACAGGTTAAAATCTCGCCATGAATACAATGTTAATATGTTCGTTGCCCAATTCTCAATTATCCAATATTCATATTTTCATCTCATTAATATTTTGTTAATAATTATGTTTATTCTGAATTTAACTATCTAAGTCTATTTATTGTATATTTTATGGAGTGTTACGTTCTTTCTCACTTAAAAGAGATTTCATCCCAAAATATTTTTGAAGGGGATAAAAACTCAACTCACTTTAACAAACATGTTATACACCCATATTATTCATTAAACATCCATAATCAACCATTACTCGATGCGATTATGCACTGCAAACTTACTTAAGTGGGCACAGTCTTAGTGTAAAAGTGTAATATGTGATGTTGTATGTATGCAAAACACCATAATATGCATATAATTTCTATATAAGTGCTTGGTGCACTTGTGATGCAAACAAATCCTACCATTCAATCTAGCAGCCATAGTACAACCATAGAATTCTAAAATTTCCGAGAAAGACTACAAAATTTAAAATTTTCATGCCTTCCATTGAATTTTTTCCTAAATGTACTCGGACCAATCTAACTAAATGTTGTAGAGCCTTGTAATCCCATTCTCCACAATATCAATGGTGGTGCAAGACACAAAGGATTCCATCTTTGTCCTCATTTCCTGATTAGGCCCTACCAAAATTTGGCATATTATAAAGGTATCTTGTCAAACATAAGCATATAAAAACGTCATGGGCTCCCATCAAAAACATTACCTTTCATGTCCCTTATATTGGGAAATCCCAAAATATAATGCCGACTTTCTAACCTGCATAAGCTGCCTAATCAAATTAGACTTTTTCTATAGTCTAATCACTAACTTGGTTTGAAAAAAAATTTATTGATGGTTTTCCACCAACACTTTGGTGATTCTCATAGCCTCCTTGAAATGCTTCAAGAGCGCTACCCCGACCATCAAAAGTAATTATGCTAATCCTAAAGATAAATATAATTACTATTGCCCAAGAGATTTAAGATGCAAACGTTTCCTCTCATTCTCGAAGTTCTGGCTACCTCTTCAGTCTGCTCTTTAGTCTTCAAAAGTGGCATAACCCGAAAATTGAATAATTTCCTGAACTAATTTTTTTTTGAATCTAACTAACTTATGTCCTAGTCTATACTGATAACTAGAATATTTTTCTATGCTCCAATTCACTGGAATTTAAATTCCAATAAGAAAAAATGAAAAATTCAGTATAGTCTATTACTATTATGATACTTACTATTCTATTTATATTTTTTAGTAGTTTTAGCATTCGTTTTGTTCTTGTTTCCCTCTCATCCATAAACATAAACAGTGATTAATTGCTAGTTAACAGAATAACACAAGACCTAAAAATAAAACTTTTTATTTTTAGTGAAAAAAATGGTGCGGAGATAGGATTTGAACCCGTGACCTCAAGGTTATGATTTTTGCTATAATTTCCGTAAATTTGCCCAAATAATAATATTGACGTATTTAAATGAACAATGGATGGGTATTGTTTTACTTTGAACGGATAGTGTAATCTACGTGCAAACACTTAAAATTACACATCACACTATTTACATTTTATGTATATTCCATATAATTTCAAATATAATCTTTTTGTGACAAACGACAAAAGGGCTAATTTATAAATAAAATAAACAAATATCCTGAAATAAACGAAAACACGTTCATATTTAAACTAAAAAGGCTAATTCACGCAAATTCAATATTTTAGCCTATTCCTTAATCTCATATTTTAAATTCTTATTCTGGAGGATGACATTGTTTAAAGCTAAACATCTTAACTCACTATTTCAAAACCTCGAGTTCAAGATATTTCCTTATCACGGGCTGCAAATTCGATTCCGTTATTACTTATTAACTTCCAAATTCCAAATGTAGTTAACAGCTAGTTAGGTGTTCCCATAAAATTCTCTTACTCACAATAAATTTACTTAGTGGTTTTAAATCCTAAATCACGTAAGCATAAATAAGGATACATTACTTTCACCACTTTACATCATCTTCCAATCACCAAGGGAAACTTCTAGCAATTAAAATCTCAAAACTTAAGAAAATAAAATATTTTTGGAAGTCGTCACTTATAATCATTGATATAAATAGTATTGATGTCTTAATTTTTTATTCCAACTTAACATACCATCCCAATACATTTTATTCTCCTCAATTTTCCATTTTCCCTTTTCTTAAAGATATGCTCCATCCATAATCTTAATTAATATCCATAATAGTCGAATTTTGGACCATTTAACCAATTCTTACTCAATTTTCTTTAACCTCCTTGAAAATATATTAGTTTCTCCAAATTAAATTACTTTTCAAGTTCTTTCAAAATTAGGAAATATATCATTTCCTCAAATTAAACTCTCTTCAAATTAGTCCATATAAATTCTTTTATTAATTGTAAATTTGTTACCTACTAAAGTTGCAATTAATATCCATGTATATTAATTTCGAAAGTCGTACAATGCGTTATTACACTTTACCTATATTTATATATAGCTAATCCTAGATACGTTCATAATCGTACAATTCCTAAACTAAACTATCTAGGGCAATTTGGCTTAC
Organism: Allium sativum; assembly: GCA_030737875.1. NCBI lineage: Eukaryota > Viridiplantae > Streptophyta > Magnoliopsida > Asparagales > Amaryllidaceae > Allium > Allium sativum. The sequence goes on along the minus strand of CM060927.1, from coordinate 25,369,601 downwards.
AACCAAACTTCGATTCTGGAAACCCTTACTCCCCATCAACTTTCAAATATTAACCTTTGGGACTGATACAAAACTTCCAAGATTGGGTTGTATAACTTATCCTTGTTAGTCCTAGAACCTAATTCTAATTCACCTTATTTGCTACCGTTATTTATTCCGGGATTATCTCTTTTTATAAAATGTAATTTTAGCAGTTACAAATATATTTTTCACACCATTGTTATATCATTATTATTATTCAAACTTGCACAAATTCAAAGATATTATTTTAATATTTCATCAAAAGCTGAAGGGGATTTTATTGTGAAGGACAAACTTCATAAGTTTTTCAAGCCCAAGGACATCCATCAAAAATTTATTTCCAAGGACAGTACACACTGTAAAACGGATATCATACACACTGTAAAACTAATACTTAAAAAATGATAGATAAATTCTGATACCATACACTATAAAACTGATATTTAAAAACTGATAGTCAAATTCCAATACCATACACTGTAAAACTGATACTTAAAATACGATGTTTTGTCCGTTAGTATAAAATTTGAGTAGATCGCCCTTACGATTGAAAATGCCCGTAACTTTGTCCTTGACACTATTTTTGAAACCTGAAATGCCCTTTTTTGCATTTCTTTCTCAAAAATATAAATCTTTATAAAAAGTTTAATGCTTACTGTAACGATAGGTTTTCACCAAAATTAAACTATGAATCTATATATATTCAATTTGAACGTACATTTTAATTTACCGGGGCCACATACTAACTCTAAAAATTCCCGAAAAATATTTTCTAGCTTCTTATTGATGATACGGTCCTAACAAAACTAATTTCATCAAATTCTGAGACCGTTTGAAAAATGACCATTTTCTGGTCGATCGAAATTTACTTAAACTGTTAAAACACGTTTAACTTCGCCATGCTCACATATTAATTCAGAAAATTACGAATTTTGGAATCTAGCAATAACTTGACATCCCAGATCCAACAAAAGTTGTTTCGTCGAAAACAGAGGTCATTTGCAAAATTTCCATTTTTAAGGGCCAAAATTCCATAGAGACTATTCTGAATTTTCAACTGGGCATAACTTTTTATCCCCGCAATGAAATTTTGACTTTTCAGATTCGTTGGAAAGATATTCTCAAATAGATTATAATACTTTTGGTTTCACTAAAATCCGGTTTATTTTGAATCCTGTACATTCATTTGAATTTTGAAATCGAATTTTCAAACTACCGCACCATTTCCAATTTCTTTTATAATTAAAAATAATTATTTATATTCTAACGACAATCTATATAAATATATACGTTCTATTTCTATTCAAAAGAAATTTATCGTCGTCATTATTTAAAATAATCATTTTAAATATTCAAAATTGCCAAAATAAAATTTTTAAATTGGCTCAGATTTTCCGGGTTATTACAGTCTCCCATCTTAAAACTTTTCGTCCCCGAAAAGGAACAAAGCTGAAAGTTGTTTAACAAATCAACTCAACTTTCATTACTTTCATTATTGGGCATTTCTAACCCCATCTCTAATGAGTCACTCACTCTAGAATGCTACTGATTCTATCTCTAATGAGGATTGTTCTATAGGATATTACTAACCCTACCTCTGATGAGTCTTTTATTCTGTTCTATCAAGTTGTACCCCTAAGATATGAGTTTAACCAAAGCTCTGATACCAGCTGTAACGATAGGTTTTCACCAAAATTAAACTATGAATCTATATATATTCAGTTTGAATGTACATTTTAATTTACCAGGGCCACATACTAACTCTAAAAATTCCCGAAAAATATTTTCTAGCTTCTTATTGACGATACGGTCCTAACAAAACTAATTTCGTCAAATTCTGAGACCATTTGAAAAATGACCATTTTCTGGTCGATCGAAATTTATTGAAACTGTTAAAACACGTTTAACTTCGCCACGCTCAAATATTGATTCAGAAAATTACGAATTTTGGAATCTAGCAATAACTTGACATCCCGGATCCAACAAAAGTGGTTTCGTCGAAAACAGAGGTCATTTGTAAAATTTCCATTTTTAGCGTATATATGGAATGTATAAAATTGTCATGCGATGGAAATATTATTAGTTCGCTAATAATATTATTTTTGGCTTATATATGCATTGTGTGAAATTATATATGCGTTGAATGAATATATATATATATAAGCGTCATATGAAAATGTATATATGGTTGTTGTATGAAAACATACATATACGATATATTGAACAGGTCATAGCAAGGAGGCTGGAGAAGAGGAATAAAATTGTATGTCCGACAAATAGGTACATATTTACTGTTTTGTTTGGGTACGATGGTTTTATGAGCCGATTGGTTGTTTCTTTTTCTTTTTGGTTTGGAGAGGCCTGTATGGCGATTTTAGGATTTTCCCCGTGCTCCCGTGTAGGGGAGGTTATGGCGAAATTTTTCGAAAATTTAGGGTGTTAGTTAAATTTTTGAAAAATTAGAAAGTTCCTAGAAACTGAAAAGTTGAAGAACTTGAGCCAGAAATAAATCGAAATCGTTTTCAAACGATATATAAAATACATTTTAAAATGGAAATCGACGAAATATATATAATATATATATTATATGGCCTGAATAGAACGCGCCGCGCAGCGACCGTTTGCGAATTTCGACCATTGACTTTGAATTGACGTTATGGGAGATCCGACCGTCGGATTCTCCTAAAACCGGAACCATTGGGTTCGTATCAAAAAGAGCTTTCTAATGAATACAAGAAATTAGAAATCTAATAGTTGGATTTGGAATTATGTCCAAATCAAATTTGGAAAAGGTCGATGTAAGTGCAGTTCGATGACCGTTTATGGAAATCGACTGTACGGGCCTCGATAAAATTATTAAAAATATTAATAATTTGTGTAAAATCAAAAGAAATGATTTGAAAAGAATTGGGATGAAAAATTCCATATTTGAAAAGATAAAAATAGATTTTTATCGAAATGAACTAGTTATTAACTCGAATTATAATCCGATTATTTTTAAATAAATAAATTGGATTGAGAAATGGTTTTAAATAACCAGAATTTTCCAACGAATAAATTGGAATGGTTTGGAATGGAAATAATCTTTGGAATATTTCGATATTGGATTCCGTGATTATACGGATATTGTGATGGGAATTTGGAAGATATCGATATCGTTATTCCCGATATGATATCTGTTTGTTTCAGGATTTGATGTTGAATATAAGTCGATACTATCTCTATTCAAAACCTTATGTTTAATGTCAAATTGGATTGATTGATTGTTTGGATTGTGCTCGATCAGTTTATGAGCAAGATATGCTTTTACATTTAGCATTGGGTTGGGTAGAAATTGTAACAACCCGTATTTTCAATAACCTGTTCTAACGTAAATCGAGGCAGAATTTAATTTATAAATCTGAATCAAGGGAAACGGGCTATGCCATTGCGTTCATCTCGGAAAAATACGCGAAATAGAGTCCGAGTTTTCGAAAATCGGAGTCCGTATGACCCGATTAAGGCCCAACGAAGTTTTCAGAAAATTTCAAAGTAAAAACAGATTTCAAATTCAAGTTTGAATTTGGAAATTAGGGCAGTTGGGCGCAGGCGGGAAATTTCCCGCCAGACCACCCATGTCGACAGCCCTGTCGACTGGGCAGTCGACATGGTTAGGCCCAAGTCGACAGCCCTGTCGACCTGGGTGTCGACTTGGTTCAGCCGGGCAGTTTTGCCTGGTGCACCATTTTGGAGTTGTGTTGAGTTTGGGGGCCAGATTCGGTTTTAAGGGCTGAGATTGGAATTAGGGTTTAATCCTAAGGTTGAAACTAATCCTAATCTCTATAAATAAGCCCCGAACCTAACCCTAAATCATCATTATTCATTCAAGTAACTAAACTATGGCAAAATCATTCCTCTCATGGCCTCCACTCTCTTCATAAAATTCCTAAGTTATTTCTATGAGAGATTTTCAATGCATACAAGTGTTTTCAAGCTTGTATGAGCATCATTAGCTTGCATTCAAGTCAAGTTTCCATATTTACATCATAAAGCAAGAGTTTTGATTCATTTTGGCTCAAGGGTTTTTCTATTGGAGCTTGCATTTTGGGTTTATTTGATTGCGTAAGGCCTTTGTCTCAATCTATATATATTTTTGTGTCTTCATAAGCATTGTAAGCCCTTTTCTACTTTCATATTTAAACTCTAAAGTTAAATGAATGATGCAAGTTTGGTTGATCATTATGATATGCAAGTTTGCCATGATATGCAAGTTTACTATGTCATGTTATGCAAGTTTGATATGTTATGATATGCAAGTTTGCCATGTTATGTTATGCAAGTTTGCCATGTTATGATATGCAAGTTGTCATGTTATGTATGCAAGTTTGGGTGGATCATTTTACTCATGTTATCATGTTATGCAAGCTTACATTGAGTATATGAACATAAAGCTTCAAGCTTTATGCTAAAGGTTGCATTTTGGCAACATGTAAGTTATCATATCTCTTATGATAACTTGCATGTGAGGCTAAATGCGAACTTATGGCCATTTCTACATGTCATTTATCACCATGTATCACCAATATGCTAAGTTTGGTTTTATGCATGCTTTTGAGGCCTAAAAATGTAATATGCAAGTATATGAACATATGTACATTTCACATGCCACCATGTTAAACTTGTGGCTTCAACACCTTTATGTCATGATTATGCCAAGTTCCCTCTTTCTATCCTTTATGCGTTATTGCGATATGTAAGCGATGGGATTGCGTTTGGGGTTAGGTAAACTTAAAAGACATAAAAACATAAGATTGGGAATTTACCTATTAAGTTAGGTCTACCCATTGGGAATTTACCTATTAAGTTAGGTCTACCCAAATGCTTGAAAACTTGTAATATGTTTTGGAAACATAATGGACATGACACTTAGAAAATATAAGTGTGACCAACTCGAGGTTGGGTTGAGTTTGTAGCGTAAACCTACCCGGAACCGACCGGCTTAACTAGTTGCTACAAACAATAGGACCCAATGTGAGAAGTTGGTCATGTTGTACCTTGAACCCGAGGTTAGACCAAGTTGTGGTATAAAGCTACCCGGAACCGACCGACTTAACTAGTGACCGCAACGAAGTCTAATGTGAGAGGTTAAGGCACATTAAATTAATTAATGCCTCATGATTAGGGTTAAGTCATGGTCCACTTAATATTTAACCAATTTGGGCTTGGTGGATTAATCGGGGTTAAGTCGTGAACCCATCGTTACACTTAACCAAGTTAATCCATGATTAGTAAAAGGGTTAAACCGTACCTAACCCACTAGAAAATCCTAGCAATGGTGGTCCACTCCAGCAGTAATCCCAAGTTTGTATCATTAAGACCCTAGGGACTAGGCTAGGGTGGGGCACGATTACTGGACTTGAGGTAAGTGACCAAAAACGACGGCAGAGTGGTACGCCGGTGTAGTTCCGGACGGACTATGGTCGTGCACATAGTCCGTAGCCGGAGAAAACATGCACGGGTACCAGTAGATTGAGACTGTGCACTTATGTTTATGGTGTCCAGGGGTTTACACCCTAGGGCTTGATACACCCGAAGGGTGGACCCGGCACAGTCCGACTACAATTATGTTTGGGCCGTATTGACACCAACACGTGACGAGTTAGGCTTAGGGAGCCGATCGATTAGACCGTTTGGTTGGACCTCGTATTAGGGTCACTTCATGTTATTGGACCTCGTATTAGGGTCACTTCATGTTATTGGACCTCGTATTAGGGTCACTTCAGGTTATTGGACCTCGTATTAGGGTCACTTCATGTTATTGGACCTCGTATTAGGGTCACTTCATGTTATTGGACCTCGTATTAGGGTCATTTCATGTTATTGGGTCAAAGCTTGGGCCAAGGGATCAATACGTGTTTATTCAAGTCATGTTAGTTTGCTAGTACACCTGTGGTGCAAAACCTTAAACCTGATTATGCGATGACACTTTTATCTATCATGCCAGTATGTAGTTATCCTTATGTTCATCCCTGCTTCTCATGCCATTTAACTTTATCAGTTTACATTGATTGTAGTAGGGCTTACTCAGTCTTTTTGACTGACCTGTTTTTCTTTCTCCTCTTTTCTTCCGTTCCCCCCCCCCCCCCAGGTTCTCAGGGTGGGAATATTGGAGCTTAGCTTGGATTTCTGATCGCTTGCTTGTGGGATTTTAGCTCATGTACGGTCTTGACATGAAGCTAGCTATGGTTATCACTTATTTTGGGGATAGTACTAATGTATTTCAGTTTTTCAGTGATGTTGTTTTTATCTAGACTTGTGTATTTGGAAAGTTGACATTATGTTGTACCAGACTTGTTTTGAAATAGTTTGAAATCTTCCGCTGTTTTACTTATCTTATTTACTCTGTTTACATATATACATATGTTCTTGTTCTGCCTTGATATATCATTATGCATGTTTACCCGGTACAAACGCCCCTCCAAAGTCAGAGTGCTTGCAAGAGCCACCCTGGCGGAGGTGGGGTGTTACAGAAATACTGATAGGATAACATCTTGTGAAACACTTCACGATTTGACTATGAGATGTGTAGCGATGTTGTTATGTTCATTTCAAATTTAATGAATTATTATGAAATGATATTTTTCTTAAGTGAAAAGAATGTATTCCCGATTTTGGACAGACAATGTTTTATAAAACAGAAGGGATTTCGAGGGCTAAAAACCGATGATTTAGAAATGATTTGGAAATGTATTATGGTTTTACATTGTAGTTCATCACATATTCGATTAGTTGCTATTAATGATGTATCTGTTTGGTTGCGGAGAATTTATTCTCTTGCTTAACACCCTTCTTTGAGACGTACGAGCTCAAAGGTTATGTGATTAATAGTGACTAATCATATGTGTGAATTGCTGATGTGAAGTACTATATTTTGAAATTACTTGTGATTATTATGTTGTGAAATGATTTTCCCTACTTCGGGATATGAAATGATTTGGTGTGTGGCTAGAGATTCGAGTAACCCGGACGACTAAAAGTATGGGTGAGATGGGCGGTGTATGCTTCCATGCGTGGGAGGTGCATCATCGGTGTAGCCTGCTCCATAGTGGGAGGTGCGCATATATATATATATATATATATATATATATATATATATATATCGAGTTGCTTAGGTGCGTGCCCTTTGCATTGTCTAGGGGGAGCCCGATATTTAGTTGCATACTTGTTTGTATGCATTGTTATGATTTGTAATTCATATTTCCAAATGATTTGATTTGAGATCCCGAAGTGAAATCTACTTTGATATAAAAAGTTAGATATGTATTTCAAATGATTTGAAATGGAAATTGGGAAATAAAGTCCAAAGGAATAATTTCTATAAATTGAATTGGATTTGGCAAATCTAAGTGTGGTGATTAATCTAAATGGGTAGATTGGGATATTGCATGTTGATTGATGCATAGTAGATCCATATATCTATATTGATAGTTGTTTATACACTAGCATTCATGGGGGTAAACCTGTTCCGTATTAGCGGCGTGGTCCTATGATTTGCCTTATTATAAGTTTATAACTGTTTAGAGTTTCTCACACCAGTCCCATGACTGACCTGTAGTTTGTGTTTCCATTGCAAACTCGGGTGCCCCTATTTTCCACACGGGCAGTCGAGTAGTTTTATTTTGCAGATATATTGAGCAGGATTCTGGATTGAAGCTTTAAGCTGTATCCGGTGCATTTATCGTCTTCCGCTATGTTACTTTATTTATTTTCCGCTGTGAATTGTATTACATTTGATGTAAATTAATCTTCCGCTGTATTAAATTTCGATATACTCCGATACATTCTGTACTCTGATGTAACATTATTATGATGTTTATAGAAGTCTTCTGTTATTTGTTCTGATGTGTTGTATGCCCAGAGTTAGCGTATGCGGGATTCGAGCGGTCTTGGTCGGTTTAGCGATCGATTAGGTCCGGGCAAAATCCGTATCATTACACTTACTAAACTAAACATCAATACATGCCTTGTTTTAATAAAACATTCTTTATTAAGAATTCCATTTATTTTAAAATGTTACAATAAGGAATTAGGTGCCCTTTTTCAAACTTTCCAAGTTTTAGAAGCATTTACTAAATGTTCTATGGTAAGTGCAAAATGCCTTTTTATTTTAACACTTATATTTATTAACGTTTTCCCAGAACAATAAACATTTTAAGGGTTTTGCAACAACCCAGATTTTCAGAACCAATTTAATTTTTTTATTTTAGCTATTTTAATGGATTTTGAATATTTAAAATGATTTATTTTAAATAATAATGACTAAACATTTATTTTAATCGAAGTTAGAACATATAAATTTATTTTAATTATAAAACTAGCCTGAAATGGCGCGATAGTTTGAAAATTCGATTTTATATTTCAATTGATTGTACAGAATCCAAAATAAATCGGATTTCAGTAAAACTTGAAATATTTGAATCTGTTTAATTATATCTTTCTAATGAATGTGAAAAATTCAGATTTCATACCAAGAATTGAAAGTTATGTCTAGTTTAAAATTTAAAATAGTCGTTATGGAATTTATATATATTTTAAATAATATATAGCCATTTTGCAAACGACCTCCGTTTTCAATGAAACCACTTTGGTTGGATCTAGAACGTCAAATTATTGCTAGATTCAAATTTTCATAATTTTTGGAATTAATATATGAGCGTGGCAAATTTAAACATGTTTTGACATTTCAGTTTGAATTTAATCGACTGGAAAATGACCATTTTTCAAATGGTCTCCAAATTTGACGAAATTAGTTTTATTAGGAACGTATCTTCAAAACATAGCTAAATTTATTTTTTTGGAATTTTTGAGTCAGTATGTTGCCCCGGTAAATTAAAATGTACGTTGATATCAATTTTGAATATTATATTAATTTATATTTTAATTTTGATGAAAACTGATCGTAATAGTTGAATTGGCTTATCAGACATGTCCCACTGTAACAACCCGAAAATTTGAGCCAATTTGAAATTTTTATTTTGGCAATTTTAAGGAATTTTGAATAATTAAAATGGATTATTTTAAATTATAACAAAGAAAAATTTAGTTTGAAAAGAATTAGAACGTATATATTTATATAGATCGTTGTTAGAATATAATTATTTATTTACAAATATAAAAGGAATTGAAAATGGCGCGGTAGTTCGATAATTCGATTTCAAAGTTCAAATGAATTTACAAGATTCAAAATAAACCGGATTTTAGCGAAACCAAATATATTTGAATCTAATTGAGAATATCATTCCAACGAATCCGAAAAATCAAAATTTCATAGCGGGAATCAAAAGTTATGCCCAGTTGAAAATTCATAATAGTCGCTATGGAATTCTGGCCCTTAAAAATGGAAATTTTGCAAACGACATCGGATTTCGACGAAACAACATTTGTTGGATCCGGGATATCAAGTTATTGCTAGATTCCAAAATTCGTAATTTTTCGAATCAATATGTGAGCGTGGCAAAGGAAAACGCGTTTGACCAGTTTTAGTTGATTTTGATCGACTGGGAAATGGCCATTTTTCAAACGGTCTCAGAATTTGACGAAATTAGTTTTGTTAGGACCGTATCGTCAATACAAAGCTAGAAATAATTTTTTTGAAATTTGTCGAGTTAGAGTGTGGCCCCGGTAATTTGAAATGTGCGTTTAAATTGAATATATGAAGATTTATATTTTAATTTAAATCAAAACTGGTCGAAACGATAGAATTGGCTAATGAAACATATCCCATTGTGTTCGGAATGGGGGTAATTAGCTAGGGACGACAGTCGGTGGACTTGATTTCATGTTGCTATGAAAAGTCAACTTAAATGAATAATAAAATAATAAAATATATAAAAAAACCTCACTCCCTCTTATCTCTCTCCTTCCCCTTCCTTCTCAGTCAAACCGAATATTTCAAAAAAAAAGAAGGAGAAAAACTTAATTGCTCGTCGCCTGGCCACCTCGCGCCACCGCCCCCCACCCCTCGCCGGAAAACGCTTCCCCTCCTCTCACACTCTTTTCCCTCTCCACCCTCCGCCTCCAACGTGAAGACGCCCAGACCCCGCACCGAAATGGAGCCCCCCTTGCCCGTCGCAGACCTCCCACCGCCCTCCGCCGCCGCCTGGAGAACCCACATCCGCCGCCCTCCCTTTTCCTGACTCTCACAACACCAAACCCCCTCCCCAAGCCACTGTAAGTTTTTTATTTACTTTATTTTTTATTTTTATTTATGTAGTGTAACTAAAAATCATATTTTCAACTGAAATAACCTTGTTGTAATGGTATTCGATCTATATGAATAAACATTGAAGTTATTTTCAGTTTTATAATTACAAAAATTGGATTTTTACTTAGGTAGAGTATTAAAAATATGATTTTTATATTAGGGAAGTATTAAAAATATGATTTTTATAAAGTAGATGTGATTTTTATAGTATAGAAAGAATAAAAATACGACTTTTATATTCTATAGATAATAAAAATATTATCTTTATATATGTAGCGAAATAAAAATATGATTTTTATTATATATATGTTGAAACAAAAATGTGATTTTTATAGCAATGATATAAAAATTCAATCTTTATCATGTAGGAGGTATAAAAAAATATGATTTTTATTCATGTAGAGTAATAAAAATATAATTTTTATTATATTGCTAGCAAGATAAAAATATAATTTTTATCATGAAATTAGCGTTGTAAAGGAGTGATTTTTACATATGTAGCCATGATATAAAAATACGATCTTTATATATAAAAATATAATTTTTATATAGAGAATAACGTGATAAAAATATAATCTTTATTATATAAACACCGGTGTAAAAATAGAATTTTTATCTATAAAGTAACAATATAAAAATGTGATTTTTATATATGTAGTGGCTACGGACAATGAAATTGACGAAAGGCGAGCACGACGAAGATTTCTACATATGAAGAGTCATGGCTTTTGGTTTAGATTATAGGTGAGAACTTCTCACCTTTAATTTTCTTTTCTAGTTATATATATATATATACTAGGATGCAGACGGTGTTTAGTAGCACCCGACACCCATCATCCACTGACCATGGATGGCTTGTATGTTGATTGTTTGTTGTGGTGAAAATTAATTGTGTGATGTGAAATGAAATAAAATATTTATATAGTTAAAAATATTTGATTGTTAAAAATATTATTTTTAACGTGTGTGTGAATAAAAATCTGTGTGTTGATTTGAAACCCCACACGGGTATTGGGATAAAATACGGCATACACTAATCCCAATAATTAGTTGTATGTCGATCGATTGATTGACAGGCTGTGTAAGAGTTAAATATTTATATTTAATGCTTATGCAATTGTGTAGTGCACTTTGGATGATGGTTGATTATTTATCGTTGCTATTATATACATGTGTTGTATGGAATCCATATAATTAACATTATATGGTAATTGATTGTGCCTCATTCCAATTGGGAAATAAAGAATATTATAAAAGAAAATTCATGTGTTGAATAGAATAAATAGTCATGTGTTGACGATGCTCATGTGTTGAGAATCCATGTGTTGAAAGTGTATTCATGTGTTGAATAAAATATTTATACAATAAAATTCACCCTTTTATTGTAAGTAAGAAGAAATACAGATTCATGTGTTGAGTAGAATAAATATTCATTTGTTGAATAGAATAACGAAGTTATTGAAATATATAAAGCCGTGTTGATTAGATTTGCACCATTTTGACGCGAACGATATTTATATCAATTTTATTCGAATATAGAAAAGGAAGTGAATTCAAAATATAACGTTTTGAAAATATTATCATTTATATATATATTGATGATATGGAATATTCAATTTTGATTTAAAATTGAATATAAAGTTGAAATTGTTTTGAAAATAAATTTAAAACGAATTATAAAATACGTTTTAAATTGAAATCGATGAAATATACGTAATATATATATTATATATATTAAATGGCCTGAATAGAACGCACCGCGCCGCGGTAGTCCGTGAATTTCGACCATTGACTTCGAATTGACGTTACGGGAGATCCGACCGTCGGATTCTCCTGAAACCAGAACCGTTGGGTTCGTATCGAAAAGAGCTTTCCAAGGAATATTACAAATTTAAAATCTAATGGTTGGATTTGGAATTATGTCCAAATCAAATTTGGAAAAGGTCGTTGTAAGTGCAGTTCGACGACCGTTATTGGAAATCGACTGTACGGGCCTTGATAAAATTATTAAAAATATCTATAATTTGTGTAAAATCATAATATATGAATTGGAAAGAACTGGGATGAAAACACCACATTTGCAAGGGTAAAAATATATTTTTATCGAAATGAACTAGTTTTGAACTAGATTTGAAATGGTTTTAAAAATAATCAGAATTTCCAATATACGTATTGGAATGGATTTGAATCGAAATTATCTTCGGAATATTTTGAGGTAGGATTTCGTGATTATACAGATATGGTTATGGAAATTTGAAAGATATATTTATATCGTTATTTCCAATACGATATTTGTTGGGGGCAGAATTTGATGTTGAATATAAGCCGGTATATTTTCTATTCAGAGCCTTATATTTAATATCAAATGGGATTTTGGGTTCGTCGTGAATGGTGTCTTGAATAACACTGTTCTTGAATCCAGTGTAGAAAAGAATAAATCTTTTTAATTAAGATTTAGTGAAATTATCCAGTTAATTTGGTATTTAATTGGAATTGAATTTAAATTGGTTTTTGGGTTTATCGTGAGCGGTGTTTTGAAACACCTGTTCTTTAACCCGATTAACAATTGAATGTGATTTTGGGTTTATCATGAGAGGTGTTTTGAATAACACCTATTCTTTAACCCAATTAACAATAGAAAGTGATTTTGGGTTTATCGTGAATCGTGTTTTAGGTGACATTGGTTCTTTAACCCAGTTAAAGACAGGATATTGATTTGGGGGAAAGATTAAAACGAAGTGGAGTTTTAATGAATCTGTAATTAAATTGAAATGTGAACTGATAATTTAAATTATCAAATTTGGAAAGTGATCGAGGATGGAGCATCACCAGTTTTGCTCCAAAGCGATAGTTAAATCTTTAATTAGATTTGAACGTGAAATGGTAATTAATATTTAACGATAACACCGTGGTGTTAGTTATGGGGTAATAACAGTTTTGCTCCGTTGGATGAATATGTTGGGATTGGGAAATAAAATAAATAATTACTTCGGTGTGGTTCGCTAATCCTGACTAGTTTGGAAAACCATAATATGGTTTGAAATGATATCCAAAGGAAGATTAAAGAATAAATTTAGAAGAATTATCTTTGATAAAATTTATGGGAACCTTTCCCTAAGAATGTGAATATCAGAATAAAGGAATATTCTGAATTGGAATGAGGCGTATGTTGTGTAACATTTGTTTATTATATACGCGGATTATTCGGAAAGGCCGGGTTTATACCCATTTTGAATAACCGATTCGACGATAAGTCGAAAATGAAGACGGTGGTTGAAGACCAGAAGTCTCCACATCATTTGGGTGATTACTGATGATCTTGATTGGGCTGTACACCCAAGATGAGGGAATCAGTTGGTGATCGTCCAGACGTACTTGGAGATCGATGGATATGCGAGGAAAGTGCCTCCGGTTTCGTTCAGACCCAGAATGAACTTGTAAATGGACTTTGTGTCTGACATTGGATTTTATTCTGTTTTGATTGATCTCTATTAAATATACATCTGTTTGGCGGCGGAGAATTTATTCTCTTGCTTAACGCCCTTCTCTTAGACGTACGAGCTCAGAGGTTGTATATCGATTGACATCAGTCGCATGGAGTGAATTGCCTGTGTGGCATGCCTAAGTGGCAAATGATCAAGGCTTCTGTTGAAAAGCAAAGTCTTGTGGTTGAAGATCAAAGCACGGCCTGTGTGGCGCAGCTTTGTGTATGGCGTTAATTTGCGAGCCTCACAACTCGGTATGAGTCAAAAACGGGATAAGGACTGTAGGGAGAGCACGACGTTTCTTTCTAGCTAGTGGTGGTGTCAGTGCTTAAACTGGCTGACATTTATATACTTTTCACCTGTGTGGTTGTTGGAATGCAAGGCGCCTCGGATATAGGTCTGATAGGACCGGAAAACGTGTGTTCAGGAATAATTAATCCTCAAAAGTAGGAGAGGACCGACCCTGAAGCATCCAAGGATCGCTGTGTGTGGTCCTGAGACATTTGCTAGAGTGTCTCGAACGGAGAGGAGCTTGCCCCTTGCCTCGACTCATGATGGAATCCAATTTCCAATACGTGATGATTCAGTTTTATTTGTAGAGCCTAGTATGGCGACATAGTAGATGGTAGCTATGCCGTCTATGATTGATACTTATGATTGAAATTGTTAAGACACTATGCACTTATAGTAATAATAAAAGATGAAATTTAGCGTATCAAGCATTCTTTGGCTATTATAAGGTAAAACCCTATCCTCCGGCTTGCGTTGCATTTTGTGATGGGGCCTAGGTCTTATAATAGCTTCATTTTTCTTTATTTAGCATTGCGCCGTTTGTTTACGCACTGGTATTCTTGGGGTAAAAACCCGTTCCGTGTTATATGGCGTAGTCCCTTGATTTACCTAACTTTAAAATAAAGATTAATAACTGTTTTAGTTCTCACACCAGTCACATGACTAACCTGGAGTTTATTGTTTTAACCTAAACTCTGGGTGCCCTTATTTTCCACACGGGCAGCTAGTAATTTTGGTTTTGCAGATTTATATTACCAGGATCTTGATTTACAGCTGGAACGATGCTCGGAAAGCTCTGTATCCGTGTATTACTTTCAGTTGTGTTTGTATTGTTTTTCCGCTGCTATGTATTTAAATGTAATTTAAATCTCTGATATTTATCAAATGTGTAATATTTATTCATACTCTGTATATTCTTGTATTCTGATGGAAATTGTTGTAGTAGCAATGAAATGTTCTTCTGTTTGCGTTCCGATGTGGCTTGTTTTCATCTCAATCCGGGCCTTCCTTTACGGGGAAGTTCAGGTCGTTATAGTGGTATTTGAATATTTTATTTATATTGCATTTGGACAATCGAGTAAATAAAGATTTTGCGTATACGCGTCATGAACGTATATTCAAAGTTATAATATACTGGATAGATATAGAATCACACTCTAGCCGCCCGGAGATGGTTCTGATGATTGATCGATCATCATCAGAATTTATGTTCGAGTTTCGAAGGTTTGATAGCTGTATATTTCCATTAGACTGGTGTGAGAACCAAAACTAGATAGGGCTTATTGTTGTGAATTGGCATCAAAAACATGATTTTCTGTATATATATCAAAATTATGAATTTGAAACGTTAATTCACTAATTGATTGATGGTTGTGTTGTATGATTATTCATTTAAACCATTATGTGAAAGAAAGGTAAATTTAGGCCAAATTGAACCAAATATTGAACTGTATTGAAAATTTATCTCATTTGTATGCATTTACATGTATATCTATTGAACAGGTCATAGCAAGGAGGCTAGAGAAGAGGAATAAAATTGTTTGCCCGACAAATAGGTACATGTTTACTAATTTCTTGGGTTTTGGATGATTTTATGAGCCGATTGGCTAGCCGCTTGGCTTTTTCTTTTTCTTTTGGATTGAAGAACGCCATGGGAGGCTATATGAAATATCCCGAAGTCCCCGGTGCAGCGGAGGTTATGGCAAAAAATTTCGGAAATTTAGGGTGTTAGCCAAATTTTTGAAAAATATGAAAAGTTCTTAGAAACTGAAAAGTTGAAGAACTTAAGCCGTAGTGAAAACAATGAAAGTTGAGTTGGTTTGTTAAACAACTTTCATCTTCGTTCCTTTTCGGGGACGAAAAGTTTTAAGTGGGGGAGATTGTAACAACCCGAAAATCTGAGCCAATTTAAAATTTTTATTTTGGAAATTTTAAGAAATTTTGAATATTTAAAATGGATTATTTTAAATTATAACGAAGAAAAATTTAGTTTGAATAGAATTAGAACGTTTATATTTATATAGATCATTGTTAGAATATAAATATTTATTTACAAATATAAAAGGAATTGAAAATGGCGCGGTAGTTCGATAATTCAATTTCAAAGTTTAAATGAATGTATAGGATTCAAAATAAACCGGATTTTAGCGAAACCAAATATATTTGAATCTAATTGAGAATATCTTTCCAACGAATCCGGAAAATCAAAATTTCATAGCGGGAATCAAAAGTTATGCCCAGTTGAAAATTCAGAATAGTCGCTATGGAATTCTGGCCCTTAAAAATGGAAATTTTGCAAACAACCTCGGATTTCGACGAATCCACTTTTGTTGGATCCGGAATGTCAAGTTGTTGCTAGATTCCAAAATTCGTAATTTTTCGAATCAATATGTGAGCGTGGCAAAGGAAAACGCGTTTGACTAGTTTAAGTTGATTTTGATCGACTGGAAAATGGCCATTTTTCAAATGGTCTCATAATTTGACGAAATTAGTTTTGTTAGGACCATATCATCAATACGAAGCTAGAAATAATTTTTCTGGAATTTTTCACGTTAGAGTGTGGCCCCGGTAATTTGAAATGTGCGTATAAATTGAATATATAAAGATTTATATTTTAATTTAAATCAAAACTGGTCGAAACGATAGAATTGGCTAACGAAACATATCCCATTGTGTTCGTAATGGGGGTAATTAGCTAGGGACGACAGTCGGTGGACTTGATTTCGTGTTGGTATGAAAAGTCAACTTAAATGAATAATAAAATAATAAAATATATAAAAAAACCCCTCACTCCCTCTTATCTCTCTCCTTCCCCTTCCTTCTCAGTCAAACCGACTATTCAAAAAAAAAGAAGGAGAAAAACCTAATCGCTCGTCGCCTGGCCACCTCGCGCCACCGCCCCCCCCCCCCTCGCCGGAAACCGCCTCCCCTCCTCTCGCACTCTCTTCCCTCTCCACCCTCTGCCTCCAACGTGAAGACGCCCAGACCCCGCACCGAAATGGAGCCCCCCTTCGCCTGTCGTAGACCTCCCACCGCCCTCCGCCGCCGCCTGGAGAACCCACATCCGCCGCCCCTCCCTTTTCCTGACTCGCACAACACCAAACCCCCTCCCCAAGCCACTGTAAGTTTTTTATTTACTTTATTTTTTTATTTTTATTTATGTATTGTAACTAAAAATCATA
Source organism: Allium sativum (assembly GCA_030737875.1). Lineage (NCBI taxonomy): Eukaryota > Viridiplantae > Streptophyta > Magnoliopsida > Asparagales > Amaryllidaceae > Allium > Allium sativum. Next base: position 25,352,379 of record CM060927.1, on the reverse strand, counting down.
TTTTCAACTGAAATAACCTTATTGTAAAGGTATTCGATCTATATGTATAAGCATTGAAGTTATCAGTTTTAGAATTACAAAAATTGGATTTTTACTTAGGTAGAGTATTAAAAATATGATTTTTATATTAGGGAAGTACTAAAAATATGATTTTTATAAAGTAGATGAGATTTTTATGGTATAGAAAGAATAAAAATATGACTTTTATATACTATAGATAATAAAAATATTATCTTTATATATGTAGCGAAATAAAATTTTGATTTTTATTATATATATGTTGAAACAAAAATGTGATTTTTATAGCAATGATATAAAAATTCAATCTTTATCATGTAGGAGGTATAAAAAAATATGATTTTTATTCATGTAGAGTAATAAAAATATAATTTTTATTATATTGCTAGCAAGATAAAAATATAATTTTTATCATGGAAGTAGCGTTGTAAAGGAGTGATTTTTACATATGTAGCCGTGATATAAAAATACGATCTTTATATATAAAAATATAATTTTTATATAGAGAATAGCGTGATAAAAATATAATCTTTATTATATGAACACCGGTGTAAAAATAGAATTTTTATCTATATAGTAACAATATAAAAATGTGATTTTTTATATATGTAGTGGCTACGGACAATGAAATTGACGAAAGGCGAGCACGACGAAGATTTCTACATATGAAGAGTCGTGGCGTTTGGTTTAGCTTATAGGTGAGAGCTTCTCACCTTTAATTTTCTTTTCTAGTTATATATATATACTAGGATGTAGACGGTGTTTAGTAGCACCCGACACCCGTCATCCACAGACCATGGATGACTTGTATGTTGATTGTTTGTTGTGGTGAGAATTAATTGTGTGATGTGAAATGAAATAAAATATTTATATAGTTAAAAATATTTGATCGTTAAAAATATTATTTTTAACGTGTGTGTGAATAAAAATCTGTGTGTTGATTTGAAACCCCACACGGGTATTGGGATAAAATACGGCATACACCAATCCCAATAATTAGTTGTATGTCGATCGATTAATTGACAGGCTGTGTAAGAGTTAAATATTTATATTTAATGCTTATGCAATTGTGTAGTGCACTTTGGATGATGGTTGATTATTTATCGTTGCTATTATATACATGTGTTGTATGGAATCCATATAATTAACATTATATGGTAATTGATTGGGCCTCATTCCAATTGGGAAACAAAGAATATTATAAAAGAAAATTCATGTGTTGAGTAGAATAAATAGTCATGTGTTGACGATGCTCATGTGTTGAGAATCCATGTGTTGAAAGTGTATTCATGTGTTGAATAAAATATTTATACAATAAAATTCACCCTTTTATTGTAAGTAAGAAGAAATATAGATTCATGTGTTGAGTAGAATAAATATTCATTTGTTGAATAGAATAACGAAGTTATTGAAATATATAAAGCTGTGTTGATTAGATTTGCGCCATTTTGACGCGAACGATATTTATATCAATTTTATTCGAATATAGAAAAGGAAGTGATTTCAAAATATAACGTTTTGAAAATATTATCATTTATATATATATATATTGATGATATGGAATATTCAATTTGGATTTAAAATTGAATATGAAGTTGAAATTGTTTTGAAAATAAATTTAAAACGAATTTTAAAATACGTTTTGAATTGAAATCGACGAAATATATATAATATATATATTATATATATTAAATGGCCTGAATAGAATGCACTGCGCCGCAGTAGTCCGTGAATTTCGACCATTGACTTCGAAATGACGTTACGGGAGATCCGACCGTCGGATTCTCCTGAAACCGGAACTGTTGGGTTCGTATCGAAAAGAGCTTTCCAATGAATATTAGAAATTTGAAATCTAACGGTTGGATTTGGAATTATGTCCAAATCAAATTTGGAAAAGGTCGTTGTAAGTGCAGTTCGACGACCGTTATTGGAAATCGACTGTACGGGCCTTGATAAAATTATTAAAAATTTCTATAATTTGTGTAAAATCATAATATATGAACTGGAAAGAACTGGGATGAAAAAAATCCACATTTGCAAGGGTAAAAATATATTTTTATCGAAATGAACTAGTTTTGAACTAGATTTGAAATGGTTTAAAAATTAATCAGAATTTCCAATATACGTATTGGAATGGATTTGAATCGAAATTATCTTCGGAATATTTCGATGTTAGATTTCGTGATTATATAGATATGGTTATGGAAATTTGAAAGATATATTTATGTCGTTATTTCCAATACGATATTTGTTGGTGGCAGAATTTGGTGTTGAATATAAGCCGATATATTTTCTATTCAGAGCCTTATATTTAATATCAAATGGGATTTTGGGTTCGTCATGAATGGTGTCTTGAATAACACTATTCTTGAACCCAGTGTAGAAAAGAATAAATCTTTTTAATTAAGATTTAATGAAATTATCCAGTTAATTTGGTATTTAATTGGAATTGAATTTAAATTGGTTTTTGGGTTTATCGTGAGCGGTGTTTTGAATGACACCTGTTCTTTAACCCGATTAACAATAGAATGTGATTTTGGGTTTATCGTGAGCGGTGTTTTGAATAACACCTGTTCTTTAACCCAATTAACAACAGAAAGTGATTTTGGGTTTATCGTGAATCGTGTTTTAGGTGACATTGGTTCTTTAACCCAGTTAAAGACAGGATATTGATTTGGGGGAAAGATTAAAACGAAGTGGAGTTTTAATGAATCTGTAATTAAATTGAAATGTGAACTGATAATTTAAATTATCAAATTTGGAAAGTGATCGAGGATGGAGTATCACCAGTTTTGCTTTAAAGCGATAGTTAAATCTTTAATTAGATTTGAACGTGAAATGGTAATTAATATTTACCGATAACACCGTGTGTTAGTTATGGGGTAATAACAGTTTTGCTCCACGGGATGAATAGGTTGGGATTGGGAAATAAAATAAATAATTACTTCGGTGTGGTTCGCTAATCCCGACTAGTTTGGAAAACCATAATATGGTTTGAAATGATATCCAAAGGAAGATTAAAGAATAAATTTAGAAGAATTTATCTTTGATAAAATTTATGGGAACCTTTCCCTAAGAATGTGAATATCAGAATAAAAGAATATTCTGAATTGGAATGAGGCGTATGTTGTGTAACATTTGTTTATTATATACGCAGGTTATTCGGAAAGGCCGGGTTTATACCCATTCTGAATAACCGATTCGACGATAAGTCGAAGATGAAGATGGTGGTTGAAGACCGGAAGTCTCCACATCGTTTGGGTGATTACTGATGATCTTAATTGGGTTGTACACCCAAGATGAGAGAATCATTTGGTGATCGTCCAGACGTACTTGGAGATCGATGGATATGCGAGGAAAGTGCCTCCGGTTTCGTTCAGACCCAGAACGAACTTGTAAATGGACTGTGTGTCTGACATTGGATTTTATTCTGTGTTGATTGATCTCTATTAAATATACATCTGTTTGGCGGCGGAGAATTTATTCTCTTACTTAACGCCCTTCTCTGAGACATACGAGCTCAGAGGTTGTATATCAATGGACATCAGTCGCATGGAGTGAATTGCCTGTGTGGCATGCCTAAGTGGAAAATGATCAAGGCTTCTGTTGAAAAGCAAAGTCTTGTGGTTGATGATCAAAGCACGGCCTGTGTGGCGCAGCTTTGTGTATGGCGTTAATTCGCGAGCCTCACAACTCGGTATGAGTCAAAAACGGGATAAGGACTGCAGGGAGAGCACGACGCTTCTTTCTAGCTAGTGGTGGTGTCAGTGCTTAAACTGGATGATATTTATAAACTTTTCACCTGTGTGGTTGTTGGAATGCGAGGCGCCTCGGATATAGGTCTGATAGGATCGGAAAACGTGTGTTCAGGAATAATTAATCCTCAAAAGTAGGAGAGGACCGACCCTAAAGCATCCAAGGATCGCTGTGTGTGGTCCTAAGACATTTGCTAGAGTGTCTCGAATGGAGAGGAGCTTGCCCCTTGCCTCGACTCATGATGGAATCCAATTTCCAATACGTGATGATTCGGTTTTATTTGTAGAGCCTAGTATGGCGACATAGTAGATGGTAGCTATGTCGTCTATGATTGATATTTATGATTGAAATTGTTTTGACACTATACACTTATAGTAATAATAAAAGATGAAATTTAGCGTGTCAAGCATTCTTTGGCTATTACAAGGTAAAACCCTATCCTCCGGCTTGCGTTGCATTGTGTGATGGGGACTGGGTCTTATAATAGCTTCATTTTTCTTTATTTAGCATTGCGCCGTTTGTTTATGCACTGGTATTCTTGGGGTAAAAACCCGTTCCGTGTTATACGGCGTGGTCCCTTGATTTACCTAACTTTAAAATAAAGATTAATAACTGTTTTAGTTCTCACACCAGTCACATGACATACCTGGAGTTTATTGTTTTAACCTAAACTCTGGGTGCCCTTTTTTTCCACACGGGCAGCTAGTAGTTTTGGTGTAACGAGTCCGATTTTGCCCGGCCTTAATCGATCGCAAAATCGACCAAAACCATTCAAATCCCGCCTACATTAACTTTGGGCATACAACACATCATAACAACAACAGGCTTTTATTACATCATGATAATATAACATCAGAGTACAGAATATATCAGAGTACATCGAAATTAAAATACAGCGGAAGAAAATTTTACAATAAATTTAATACAGTGCAACGGAAATAAAATAGATACAGCGGAAGACAACTAAGCTCTGGACACAGCTTTAAGCTTCAATTCAGAATCCTGCTTGAGATAAACCTGTAGACAAACTACTCGACTGCCCGTGTGGAAAAGAGGGCACCCGAGTTTGCAAAGGTGGAAACAAACAACGGGTCAGTCGTGGGACTGGTGTGAGAATTCTTAACTAATTTAACTAATAGTAATAAGGCAAATCCATGGACCACGCCGCTAATGCGGAACGGGTTTTATTCTAATGGATTGCCGTGCATAACTTAAAGTAAATCGTAAAACAACGCAATGCTTTTTTTAGAAAAATGAAATCGCCATAAGACTCAGGTCCCATCACACAATGCAACGCACACCAGAGGATAGAGTTTTACCTTATGGTGATTAAACATGCTTGATACGTTAAAAACGAATTTGATATTATTATTAGTGTGCATATGTTTTAAAAACAATTTCAATCATAATGTATCAATCCTAGGAAGCATAGGTACCATATGTTATGCCTCCGTACTAGTAATACAATCAAAACCGAATGGCGCGTATTGGAAATTGGTTTCCATCATGAGTCAAGGCTAGGGAGGAGCTCCTACCGATTCGAGACACTCTAGCTAATGTCTCAGGATCCCCTGTAGTGAACCTTGGATAGCTGCAGGGCCGATCCACACATACAGCTTAGCGGATTGGCAATTCCTGAACACACGTTTCCCGGTCTTATAGGACCTATCCGAGGCGCCTCATTCCATCATCCACATAAGTAAAATGTCAGGGCTGGTAGGTCACTGACACCACTCTAGCTAGAAAGAAATGTGCTGCTCTCCCTGCGTTTCCTTCTCCCGTTTTAGACTCCGCCCGTGTGTGAGGCTCGCGAAGTCACGCTATACACAAAGCTATGCCTAAACAGACTATGCTTTGATCGTCCCACAAGGCCTGCTTTTCAACAAAGCCTTGATCATATGCATCTTAGCATGCCACATCATCACTCCATATCACACTACCAATCCTTTGCCGAAATATATGAACGGGTGTTAAGCAAGAGAATAAATTATCCGCCACCAAACATCCATACATTCGACAGAAGATTAATAACATTATATATAATGGATTACGATGTCAGACACACAATCCATCTATAAGCTTATGCTCTGGGTCTGAGCGAAAGCCAAACTCGTACAAATCAACACTATGCCTGGGCAACTCCTACTATTACCTTATCATGGTAGCGAGCCATTCTAAGGCAACAGTCATCATCGTACATTCGATGTGGAGATTTGACGGTCTTCAATCGCCGTCTTTCAATCTTGGATTTTTAAACGTCGTTTAATTATTTGGAATGGGATAAACTCGGACTTTCCAAATAATCCTCGTATATATATATATTGAAAATCCTTCTTACACATTAACAATTATTTTTATTAACGATTCATTCCTATTTTAATTATTTAAAATAATTAAATTTTTATATAACGACTCCTTAAGTCCATGGGCGACTATGGCGCTGCATTCAACCAATTTTGATTTTTACATTTCTCAGAATCTAACCGTTGGATCTTAACGTAATATATATCATTGGAAAGATTTTTCCAAGACGGTCCTATTGGTTTCAGTTTCAAGAAATTCCGACGGTCGGATCTTCTTGTATAGTCGTATAAAAGTACGATTTCAAAACGCGAACTACCACGCCCTATTCGTTTTTTTTAATTATATTTATATATAAATATATAAACAAAAACCGTTTAACTCTTTATTATAATGAATATTCTCATTCTTCATCCTTTCATCCCTTTTTATACAGGAAAATGTAAATCATACTTGAATGATGAATTCTTCCTTTTTAATTCCTTTAATTTCTTTTAATTTACGGTAAAATGTAAATTATATTTGCTCGTCCAATTCCTTCTTTTAATTCCATCCTTACATGTAAAATGTAATTTATAATTCATCGTTCTTAATTACATATAAAAATATAAATTTTATTTACAAATGTAAATCCTACTTTTTATTCACATTATAAAGATGTAATCTTTGTTCACAATGTAAATCCATACATTCGTTTCATAGAATAAAATGAAATTTCATTCATGCGGGTTAAATTCATTCATAATTTACATAATAATATGTAGTTTATTTCATACGATGAAAATTCATTCATAAATTACATGTAAAAATGTAATTTATTTCACGCGGTCTAAATTTATTCATAAATAACATATAAAAATATTATTTATTTCATACAATGTAAATTCATTCATACATAGCATATAAAAATATTATTTATTTCACATGCCAAAAATTCATTCTTTAACTTCAAATGACGATGCAATTTATTTTACATCATAAAGTTTCATTCTTTTACCTACAATGTAAAAATATTCACTTTTGTGTTTACGATGTAAAGATGTCAACTTTTTCTCTTTATAATGTAAAAATATCCCTTTTATATTTTTCAATGTAAAAATATCCCTTTTATATTTTACCACGTAAAAACGATATATTTTCTTTACGATGCAAAAATATCAACTTCTTCTATATTCACCGTAAAAACTCATCTTTTTATTTTAATTTCAAAAAGATTGCCTTTTTATTTACATCGTCAAATTTTCATCTTTTTATATACAATAAAAATATTGTCTTTTTATTTTCATTACAAAATAGTGAAAAATTATCCCACGTTGTAATTACTATATAATTCACATTAAAAATAATGTAAAATGTACACACGGTGAAATTCATACATATTTATATTGGGGAGAATGTAAATTTTCATTCTCTAATTACAATGTGAAATCCATTCTTTCTATTTCATTAAAAATAATGTAAATCTTCCTACGGTTAAATTCCTTTTAAATATTAACATTAAAAATGTTAATGACAACCCATAGTGTTATAATATCATTAAAAATGTTAATAGCATCCTATGGTTAAATATACTATTTAATTTACATTGAAAATAATGTAAATTTATGCATACGGTGAAAATACTTTATTTACATAATAACATGTAAATTTCATGTCATCACAAATTCTAATTTTAACTTACATAATAAAATGTACATCTTCATGACATTGCAAATTCTAATTTTAAATTTACAAAACAAAATGTAATTTTAATGTCATCGCAAAGTCTAACTTTAAATTTTCAAAATAAAATGTAAACTTTACGACATCGCCAAGTTCTAACTTTAATTTACATAATAAAATGTAAATTTTATATCAACGCCAAATTCTAACTTTAATTTACAGAATGAAATGTAAATTTTATATCAACGCAAAATTCTAACTATAATTTACATAATAAAATGTAATTTTTGGTGACATCGCCAAATTCTAATATAAATCTACATAATAAAATGTAAATTTTATGACAATGACAAATTTTAACTTTAGTTTACAAAATAAATAGTAAATCTCATATCAACGACAATTTCTAATTTTTAATTTACAAAATAAATTGTAAATTTCATATCAACAACAATTTCTAATTTTTAATTTACAAAATAAATTGTAAATTTCATATCAACAACAATTTCTAATTTTTAATTTACAAAATAAATTGTAAATTTCATATCAACAACAATTTCTAATTTTTAATTTACAAAATAAATTGTAAATTTCATGTCATCAAATCCACAACATTCATATAATCCAAGAGATCTAGATCTAACAGTTCAAATCAAAATAACATACAGGGTGATGTATATTTTGGCATATGACAAATCGGCGAGGCATAATTCAATAATATTAACAAATAATCTATTTTAATTAGCCAATAATTTCAGATCTAACGTTTAGATTCACGGATCTAACATCATACAGTCATAAACAACTTAGATCCGTATTTCAATATTGCTACATAGCATATCAGTCAATATTCTTTAATAACAAAGATTAATAAATAATTAAGTAAATTAAATTTAATTAAAAATAAATTCTCACCGCTGTTGGTTCTGAGATGAATCGAGTTTGGTCAGATTTGGTGTTCGAATTCAAGACGGTTGCGGATCTGAAACAATTAGCATTCAAGTTTGTATGAAAAATTAGAAATCAGCCTTTAACAACTGACTCTGCGACGCTTATAAGCGTGACTAAATCTGAAGCTTTTACCTTCAAGAGAGGTTCAAATCTTTGTTTTCAGATTGCGGGAGCTACGGTTGATGAAACGACGAACCGTTTGTTGGAGGTGGACCGTCTTGGAGAGAGTTACGATCGGCCAGAAGAGGGGAGGGTGCGGCGGCGGCGGTGGGGCCCAGGGGGTGCGAACGGCGGCTGTTTGCGGGGGTATGGCGGCTTCGTCGAGGCACGGGGACGGATGCTCCTTATCTAGAATCGAAGAGCTCGCGAAGAGCTTCGAAATGAGTACTCACACGCTAAATTTCGTTGAGAAACGGAGGAGAAATCGAAGTTTGAAGTTTTGAAGACTCATGGGTTTAGGTGGCTCAGCAAATGACGGGTTAGGAGATGATGAACAGTGTTTTCGGGGTATTTATAATATTATATTAGGGTTATCTAATTATTTAATTAGCCCGTTAAAGCCCGTTTTGGTCCGAACTCCGATTCAGGCCTGCTTACTGTCGTTCTTAAGGTTTTGACACCTTCTGAATGCAATGAGCTATGTCCCGGGGTCCAATTCCGAGGTCTGTTATGAGTTTTGGAATAATTACATTATTTTATTAATATTTTAATGTATATCGTACGTGAAAATTCACCAAGGTCACAAATTAACTTCAAAAATTCTCGAAAAATATATTTAGCTATGTTTTGATGCTGTGGACCTATGAAAATTAATTTCGTTCGATTCTAAGCCCGTATGAATTTTTAATGAATTTTTAAAATCAAAATTTTTCCCGTTTACACTGAAAAATCATTTATAATTATATATTAATTCTAAAAATAACCAAAAAATCATTTTTAGCTTTGTTTTGATGATACGAATCCAACAAAATTTATTTCGTCGAATTCTGAGACTTTTTGAAAAATGACTATTTTTAAGGCCAATATATTTAATATTAAAAATATATTTTTAAACAAATAATTTCCGAAACTCGAAATATATAAGTGTTTACTGTTTTTCAATGTAGAAACATCATTCTGAACTCAATGGAAGTGGTTTCGAGTCGAAATTCCTACATATGTGAAAAGTAGCATTTTTGTCCTTTGTAAATTTCCTAGCGACCTTCTAAAAATTGAATTGGCCATAACTTTTGATTTCCGCTATGAAATTTAGATTTTTCGGATAAGTTGGAAAGATATTTTTAAATAGATTCTAATATTTTTGGTTTCACTAAAATCCGTTAAATTTTGCGTCCTGTACGGTCAGTCAAAGTTCAAGTTTGACTTTTCAAACTACCCCGCTATTTCTAACTCTTTTTATAATTAAAATTAAATTATTCATTCTAACTTCGATTTAAATCAAATTTGTGATCATTATTATTTAAAATAGATTATTTTAAATATCAAAACTCATTAAAATCACTTAAAATAAATTTTAAATTGGCCCCAAAATTCAGGGTTGTTACATTTGGTTTTGCAGATTTATATTACGAGGATCCTGATTTACAACTGGAACGATGCTCGGAAAGCTCTGTATCCATGTATTACTTTCAGTTGTGTTTATATTATTTTTCCGTTGCTATGTTTTTAAATGTAATTTAAATCTCTGATATTTATCAAATGTGTAATATTTATTCATACTCTGTATATTCTTGTATTCTGATGGAAATTGTTGTGGTAGCAATGAAATGTTCTTCTGTTTGCGTTCCGATGTGGATTGTTTTCATCTCAATCCGGGCCTTCCTTCACGGGGAAGTTCGGGTCATTATAGAGGTATTTGAATATTTTATTTATATTGCATTTGGACAATCGAGTATATAAAGATTTTGCATATACGCGTCATGAACGTATATTCAAAGTTTTAATATACTGGATAAATATGGAATCACACTCTAGCCGCCCGGAGATGGTTCTGATGATTGATCGATCATCATTAGAATTTATGTTCGAGTTTCGAAGGTGTGATATCTGTATATTTCCATTAGACTGGTGTGAGAACTAAAACTAGATAGGGCTTATTGTTGTGAATTGGCATCAAAAACATGATTTTCTGTATATATATCAAAATTATGAATTTGAAACGTTAATTCACTAATTGATTGATGGTTGTGTTGTATGATTATTCATTTAAACCATTATGTGAAAGAAAGGTAAATTTAGGCCAAATTGAACCAAATATTAAACTGTATTGAAAATTTATCGCATTTGTATGCATGTACATGTATATCTATTGAACAGGTCATAGCAAGGAGGCTAGAGAAGAGGAATAAAATTGTTTGCCCGACAAATAGGTACATGTTTACTAATTTCTTGGGTTTTGGATAATTTTATGAGCCGATTGGCTAGCCGCTTGGTTTTTTCCTTTTCTTTTGGATTGAAGAAGGCCATGGGTGGCTATATGAAATATCCCGAAGTCCCCGGTGCAAGGGGATGTTATGGCAAAAAATTTCTGAAATTTAGGGTGTTAGCCAAATTTTTGAAAAATTTGAAAAGTTCTTAGAAACTGAAAAGTTGAAGAACTTAAGCCGTAGTGAAAACAATGAAAGTTGAGTTGGTTTCTTAAACAACTTTCAGCTTCGTTCCTTTTCGGGGACGAAAAGTTTTAAGTGGGGGAGATTGTAACAACCCGAAAATCTGAGCCAATTTAAAATTTTTATTTTGGCAATTTTAAGGAATTTTGAATATTTAAAATGGATTATTTTAAATTATAACGAAGAAAAATTTAGTTTGAATAGAATTAGAACGTATATATTTATATAGATCGTTGTTAGAATATAAATATTTATTTACAAATATAAAAGGAATTGAAAATGGCGCGGTAGTTCGATAATTCAATTTCAAAGTTCAAATGAATGTACAGGATTCAAAATAAACCGGATTTTAGCGAAACCAAATACATTTGAATCTAATTAAAAATATCTTTCCAACGAATCCGAAAAATCAAAATTTCATAGCGGGAATCAAAAGTTATGCCCAGTTGAAAATTTAGAATAGTCGCTATGGAATTCTGGCCCTTAAAAATGGAAATTTTGCAAACGACCTCGGATTTCGATGAAACTACTATTCTTGGATCCGGGATGTCAAGTTATTGCTAGATTCCAAAATTCGTAATTTTTCGAATCAATATGTGTGCGTGGCAAAGGAAAACGCGTTTGACCAGTTTCACTTGATTTTGATCGACTTGAAAATGGCCATTTTTCAAACGGTCTCAGAATTTGACGAAATTAGTTTTGTTAGGACCGTATCGTCAATACGAAGCTAGAAATAATTTTTTGGAATTATCCGAGTTAGAGTGTAGCCCCGGTAATTTGAAATGTGCGTTTAAATTGAATATATAAAGATTTATATTTTAATTTAAATCAAAAACTGGTCGAAACAATAGAATTGGCTAATGAAACATATCCCATTGTGTTCGGAATGGGGGTAATTAGCTAGGGACGACAGTCGGTGGACTTGATTTCGTGTTGGTATGAAAAGTCAACTTAAATGAATAATAAAATAATAAAATATATAAAAAAAACCCTCACTCCCTCTTATCTCTCTCCTTCACCTTCCTTCTTAGTCAAACCGACTATTTCAAAAAAAAAAGGAGAAAAACCTAATCGCTCGTCGCCTGGCCACCTCGCGCCACTGCCCCCCCCTCCCTCGCCGGAAACCGCCTCCCCTCCTATCGCACTCTCTTCCCTCTCCACCCTCCGCCTCCAACGTGAAGACGCCCAGACCCCGCACCGAAATGGAGCCCCCCTTCGCCAGTCGCAGACCTCCCACCGCCCTCCGCCGCCGCCTGGAAAACCCACATCCGCCGCCCCTCCCTTTTCCTGACTCGCACAGCACCAAACCCCCTCCCCAAGCCACTGTAAGTTTTTTATTTACTTTATTTTTTTATTTTTATTTATGTAGTGTAACTAAAAATCATATTTTCAACTGAAATAACCTTGTTGTAAAGGTATTCGATCTATATGTATAAGCATTGAAGTTATTTTCAGTTTTATAATTACAAAAATTGGATTTTTACTTAGGTAGAGTATTAAAAATATGATTTTTATATTAGGAAAGTATTAAAAATATATTTTTATAAAGTAGATGCGGTTTTTATAGTATAGAAAGAATAAAAATACGACTTTCATATTCTATAGATAATAAAAATATTATCTTTATATATGTAGCGAAATAAAAATATGATTTTTATTATATATATGTTGAAACAAAAATGTGATTTTTATAGCAATGATATAAAAATTCAATCTTTATCATGTAGGAGGTATAAAAAATATATGATTTTTATTCATGTAGAGTAATAAAAATATAATTTTTATCATGGAAGTAGCGTTGTAAAGGAGTGATTTTTACATATGTAGCCGTGATATAAAAATACGATCTTTATATATAAAAATATAATTTTTATATAGAGAATAGCGTGATAAAAATATAATCTTTATTATATGAACACCGGTGTAAAAATAGAATTTTTATCTATATAGTAACAATATAAAAATGTGATTTTTATATATGTAGTGGCTACGGACAATGAAATTGATGAAAGGCGAGCACGACGAAGATTTCTACATATGAAGAGTCGTGGAGTTTGGTTTAGCTTATAGGTGAGAACTTCTCACCTTTAATTTTCTTTTCTAGTTATATATATATATACTAGGACGCAGACGGTGTTTAGTAGCACCCGACACCCGTCATCCACAGACCATGGATGGCTTGTATGTTGATTGTTTGTTGTGGTGAAAATTAATTGTGTGATGTGAAATGAAATAAAATATTTATATAGTTAAAAATATTTGATCGTTAAAAATTTTATTTTTAACGTGTGTGTGAATAAAAATCTGTGTGTTGATTTGAAACCTCACACGGGTATTGGGATAAAATACGGCATACACTAATCCCAATAATTAATTGTATGTCGATCAATTGATTGGCAGGCTGTGTAAGAGTTAAATATTTATATTTAATGCTTATGAAGTTGTGTAGTGCACTTTGGATGATGGTTGATTATTTATCGTTGCTATTATATACATGTGTTGTATGGAATCCATATAATTAACATTATATGGTAATTGATTGGGCCTCATTCCAATTGGGAAATAAAGAATATTATAAAAGAAAATTCATGTGTTGAATAGAATAAATAGTCATGTGTTGACGATGCTCATGTGTTGAGAATCCATGTGTTGAAAGTGTATTCATGTGTTGAATAAAATATTTATAAAATAAAATTCACCCTTTTATTGTAAGTAAGAAGAAATATAGATTCATGTGTTGAGTAGAATAAATTTTCATTTGTTGAATAGAATAACGAAGTTATTGAAATATATAAAGCCGTGTTGATTAGATTTGCGCCATTTTGACGCGAACGATATTTATATCAATTTTATTCGAATATAGAAAAGGAAGTGATTTCAAAATATAACGTTTTGAAAATATTATCATTTATATATATATTGATGATATGGAATATTCAATTTTGATTTAAAATTGAATATGAAGTTGAAATTGTTTTGAAAATAAATTTAAAACGAATTATAAAATACGTTTTGAATTGAAATCGACGAAATATATATAATATACATATTAAATTGCCTGAATAGAACGCGCCGGGTCGCGACAGTCCGTGAATTTCGACCATTGACTTCGAATTGACGTTACGGGAGATCCGACCGTCGGATTCTCCTAAAACTGGAATTGTTGGGTTCGTATCAAAAAGAGCTTTCCAATGAATATTAGAAATTTAAAATCTAACGGTTGTATTTGGTATTATGTCCAAATCAAATTCGGAAAAGGTCGTTGTAAGTGCAGTTCGACGACCGTTATTGGAAATCGACTGTACGGGCCTTGATAAAATTATTAAAAATATCTATAATTTGTGTAAAATCATAATATATGAATAGGAAAGAACTAGGATGAAAAACTCCACATTTGCAAGGGTAAAAATATAATTTTATCGAAATGAACTAGTTTTGAACTAGATTTGAAATGGTTTTAAAAATAATCAGAATTTCCAATATACGTATTGGAATGGATTTGAATCGAAATTATCTTCGGAATATTTCGATGTTGGATTTCGTGATTATACAGATATGGTTATGGAAATTTGAAAGATATATTTATATCGTTATTTCCAATACGATATTTGTTGGTGGCAGAATTTGATGTTGAATATAAGCCGATATATTTTCTATTCAGAGCCTTAAATTTAATATCAAATGGGATTTTGGGTTCGTCGTGAATGTGTCTTGAATAACACTGTTCTTGAACCCAATGTAGAAAAGAATAATTCTTTTTAATTAAGGTTTAGTGAAATTATCCTGTTAATTTGGTATTTAATTGGAATTGAATTTAAATTGGTTTTTGGGTTTATCGTGAGCGGTGTTTTGAATAACACCTGTTCTTTAATCCGATTAACAATAGAATGTGATTTTGGGTTTATCGTGAGCGGTGTTTTGAATAACTCATGTTCTTTAACCCAATTGACAATAGAAAGTGATTTTGGGTTTATCGTGAATCGTGTTTTAGGTGACATTGGTTCTTTAACCCAGTTAAAGAAAGGATATTGATTTGGGGGAAAGATTAAAACGAAGTGGAGTTTTAATGAATCTGGAATTAAATTGAAATGTGAACTGATAATTTAAATTATCAAATTTGGAAAGTGATCGAGAATGGAGTATCACCAGTTTTGCTCCAAAGCGATAGTTAAATCTTTAATTAGATTTGAACGTGAAATGGTAATTAATATTTACCGATAACACCATGGTGTTAGTTATGGGGTAACAACAGTTTTGCTCCATGGGATGAATAGGTAGGGATTGGGAAATAAAATAAATAATTACTTCGGTGTGGTTCGCTAATCCCGACTAGTTTGGAAAACCATAATATGGTTTGAAATGATATCCAAAGGAAGATTAAAGAATAAATTTAGAAGAATTTATCTTTGATAAAATTTATGGGAACCTTTCCCTAAGAATGTGAATATCAGAATAAAAGAATATTCTGAATTGGAATGAGGCGTATGTTGTGTAACATTTGTTTATTATATACGCAGGTTATTCGGAAAGGCCGGGTTTATACCCATTCTGAATAACCGATTCGACGATAAATCGAAGATGAAGATGGTGGTTGAAGGCCGGAAGTCTCCACATTGTTTGGGTGATTACTGATGATCTTGATTGGGCTGTACACCCAAGATGAGGGAACCAGTTGGTGATCGTCCAGACGTACTTGGAGATCGATGGATATGCGAGGAAAGTGCCTCCGGTTTCGTTCAGACCCAGAACGAACTTGTAAATGGACTGTGTGTCTGACATTGGATTTTATTCTGTGTTGATTGATCTCTATTAAATATACATCTATTTGGTGACGGAGAATTTATTCTCTTGCTTAACGCCCTTCTCTGAGACGTACGAGCTTAGAGGTTGTATATCGATGGACATCAGTCGCATGGAGTGAATTACATGTGTGGCATGCCTAAGTGGCAAGTGATCAAGGCTTCTGTTGAAAAGCAAAGTCTTGTGGTTGATGATCAAAGCACGACCTGTATGGCGCAGCTTTGTGTATGGCATTAATTCGCGAGCCTCACACCTCGGTATAAGTCAAAAACGGGATAAGGACTGTAGGGAGAGCACGACGTTTCTTTCTAGCTAGTGGTGGTGTTAGTGCTTAAACTGGCTGACATTTATATACTTTTCACCTGCATGGTTGTTGGAATGCGAGGCGCCTCGGATATAGGTCTGATAGGACCGGGAAACATGTGTTCAGGAATAATTAATCCTCAAAAGTAGATGAGGACCGGCCCAGAAGCATCCAAGGATCGCTGTGTGTGGTCCTGAGACATTTGCTAGAGTGTCTCGAATGGAGAGGAGCTTGCCCCTTTCCTCGACTCATGATGGAATCCAATTTCCAATACGTGATGATTCGGTTTTATTTGTAGAGCCTAGTATGGCGACATAGTAGATGGTAGCTATGCTGTCTATGATTGATACTTATGATTGAAATTGTTTTGGCACTATACACTTATAGTTATAATAAAAGATGAAATTTAGCGTATCAAGCATTCTTTGGCTATTATAAGGTAAAACCCTTTCCTCCGGCTTGCGTTGCATTGCGTGATGGGCCTGGGTCTTATAATAGCTTCATTTTTCTTTATTTAGAATTGCGCCATTTGTTTATGCACTGGTATTCTTGGGGTAAAAACCCGTTCCGTGATATACGGCGTGGTCCCTTGATTTACCTAACTTTAAAATAAAGATTAATAACTGTTTTAGTTCTCACACCAGTCACATGACTGACCTGGTGTTTATTGTTTTAACCTAAACTCTGGGTGCCCTTATTTTCCACACGGGCAGCTAGTAGTTTTGGTTTTGCAGATTTATATTACCAGGATCCTGATTTACAGCTGGAACGATGCTCGGAAAGCTCTGTATCCGTGTATTACTTTCAGTTGTGTTTGTATTATTTTTCCGCTGCTTTGTATTTAAATGTAATTTAAATCTCTGATATTTATCAAATGTGTAATATTTATTCATACTTTGTATATTCTTGTATTCTGATGGAAATTGTTGTAGTAGCAATGAAATGTTCTTCTGTTTGCATTCCGTTGTGGCTTGTTTTCATCTCAATCCGGGCCTTCCTTTACGGGGAAGTTCGGGTCGTTATACCCACCGTGTCCGGAATGGGGGTATTTAGCTAGGAACGACAGTCGTTGGGTTTGATTTCGAGTTCGGGAATTAAATAAGATATTTTCGAAATAAAATAATAATAAAATATAAATAATATATATATATACTCCCTTTTTTTTATAATCTAACCCTAATTTCTATAAAAACAATCCACCGCCGTCATTAAAAATAAAGGGCGGAAATCGTTCAAATTTCAGTCCCTAATTTATCTTTATCCAAATCGAGTTAAATCCCAACACCAAAACGAAGATCGAAGGGTGAAATGAGCTCTTCCAATTGATACCCGGAAGATGAATTTTCGTGGCAGAAATTTCCACTCAAACACCGTCTGTTCGAGCGCGTTTTCCGAGGTGGGGGGTAGTGCGAGTTGAGGGTTCTTGACGGTGGTGAGGGAGGAAGCAACGACCTTCAATGAGGTGTCGTCTGATCATGCTCCAGTGCTACAGTTGTGGAGAGAATTGGAACCCTAATATTCGATTTTGGGTTCGGTTATTTGCAGACGTACCTGGGATGAAGACGACGGCCTGTACAGAACGATGGTGGAGGAAGATAATTAGGTGGTGATTAATTAATTGATTAAGTCATTAAGAAATTAATAGTTTATTTAAATTACACAAACTTTAAATATTAATATCTTTTTATCTGGTGATCAGAATCAAACGAAACAATTTGCGTTGGATTCGCAATGACGAACACTTCGCAATGGAATTGACCAGGACAAAAACAGAGCTAGTGGGAAATTTCTTAGTAAATTAAACAATTGGTTTAATTTAATTAGAACAATCGTTATATAACGATTTCAGAAACCAATCAATGTGAGAACTTCTCACTATAATTTTTTTCTATAGTTTTTTTATTTTATAACTGCATATATGAACCGCCAGTATTGGTTTTATCAGTTTTGGTCATTATAAATTGTATACGGTGCATGTTAGCTCATCTCCCTCGTCCATAGACCATGGATGATTTATTTGATTATGTTGTGATTGTGATGTGAATAATATATATATATATATATATATATGAAGCGTGAAAATAATATATATATATAATATGCTTTGTGAAAATTATATATATATATGCGTTGTGAAAATTATATATATATATATGCGTTGCGAAAATTATATATATATAAAATGTGAATAATATATATATGACATGTGAATAAAATATATATATGAAATGTAACTAAAATATATATGCGTTGTATAGATTATATATATGTGATATAAATCATATGTATGCGTTGAAAAAAATACACATGCGTTATATAGATTATATGTATGCGATATAGATCATATGCATGCGTTTAAAAAAAAAACATATATGCGATATATATATTGGTCATGTGTCGAAATAAATATTGATTGGTTAAAAATATTAATTTGAACATATATATGCGATATATATATAATGGTCATGTGTTGAAATAAATATTGGTTGGCTAAAAATATTATTTTTAGCTTATATATGAGATATATAAAATTGTCATGTATGTGGAATATTCAATTTTGATATAAAATTGAAATGAAGTTGAAATCGTTTTGAAATGAATTTTAAAACTAATTTACAAAATACATTTTAAATAGAAATCAATGAAATATGTATAATATATATATATTATATATTTAATGGCCTGAATAGAATGCGTCGCGCAGCAACCGTTCGTGAATTTCGACCATTAACTTCGAATTGCCATAACGGGAGATCCGACCGTCGGATTCTCCTAAAACCGGAACCGTTGGGTTCGTATCGAAAAGAGCTTTCCAATAATAATTATAGATTTGAAATCTAACAGTTGGATTTGGAAATATATCCAAATTAGTTTCAAAAAAGGTCGCTATGGACGCAGTTCGGTGGCCGTTATCGGAAACCGACCCCAAGGGCCTTAATAAAATTATTAAAAATATGGAAAAATTATGTAAAATCATCATTAATGATTTGGAAAGATTTTGGAGTGAAAATTCCAAGTTTGAAAAGATAAATGAAATTTTATCGAAATGAACTAGTTATTTACTAGTATAAAAATCCAATGTTTTTAAATAAATAAATTGGATTGAGAAATTATTTTAATTTAACCAGAATTTCCAATATATGAATTGGATTAGATTTGAACTGAAATAATCTTTGGAATATTTCTATTTGGATTCCGTAATTATACGGATATTGTTGAGGAATTTGGAAGATATATATTGATATTCCAATATGATATTTGTTAGTTTCAGAATTTGATGTTGAATATAAGCCGATACTATTTTTATTCAGAGCCTTATATTTAATATCAAATTGGATTTTTGGTTTGTCGTGAACTATGTTTAAATGACATTGGTTCTTTAACCCAGTTAAAAGCAGGATTAATTTTCCTAAAAGTTGAATAATCATTCAGTAATGAATTTAGAGATTGAAACCAATTGGAGTTTGAATAAATCTTTATTTAGATTTTGAATGTAAAGATGGTAATTAAATTACCAAAACATGAAATGTGATTGAACCAAATACACTTGGTTGCTGATATTGATTGTGATTGATTGACTGTTTGGATTACGCTCGACCGGTTTATGAGCAAAATATGCTTTTACATTTAGCATTGATTTGGGTAGAAATATCTTTGTGCTAACACCTTGTGAAACACTTTACGATTTGACCATAAGGTGATTAGCGATGTTGTTGGGTTAATTTCAAAATTTAATGAATGGTTTTGAAATGACATTTTTCCTTAAATGGAAAGAAATGTATTCCCGATTTTGGACAGGGAATGTTTTATCAAAATGTTTTATAAAATAGAAAGGATTTCGAGGGCTAAACCCGATGATTTCGAAATGATTTGAAAGTGTATTATGGTTTTACATTGCGGTTCATCGCGTATCCGATTAGTTGCTGTTGATAACGTATCTGTTTGGTGGCGGAGAATTTATTCTCTTACTTAACACCCTACTTTGACACGTACGAGCTCAAAGGTTATGTGATTAGTAGTGATTGATCATATGTGAACTGCTGACGTGAAGTACTATATTTTGAAAGTACTTGTGATTATTATGTTGTGAAATGATTTCCCCCACTTCGGGATATAAAATTATTTAGCAAGTATGTTGCTAAAGATTCGGGTAACCCAAGAGTGACTAAAAGTATGGGTGTTATAGCCTTAAATGGCTTTGGGCGGTGTATGCTTCCATGCGTGGGAGGTGCATCATCAGTGTAGCCTGTTCCATAGTGGGAGGTGCACATATATATATCGAGTTGGAGGGGCGTGTATAGCCTGGTCTGAGGGTCGTGCACGATATTTGGTTGCATACTTGTTTGTATGCATTGTTATGTTTTGGAATTCATATTTCCAAAGATTTTGGTTTGAGATCCCGAAGTAAATCTACTTTGATATGAAAGTTAGATATGTATTTCAAATGATTTGAAATAAGAAATCGGGAAATAAAGTTCAAAGGAAGAATTTCTGTATATTGAATTGGATTTGGAAAATCTAAGTGTGGTGATTAATCTAAATGGGTAGATTGGGATATTGCATGCTGATTTATGCATCGTAGATCCATATCTCTATTACTGATTGTTGTTTATACACTGGCATTCATCGGGGTAAACCCATTCCGCGTTAGCGGCATGGTCCCGTGATTTGCCTTATCATTTATATAAGTTAATTTTAAATGTGGGTTTCTCACACCAGTCCCATGACTGACCTGTAGTTTGTTTTTCCCTTGCAAACTAGGGTGCCCCTATTTTCCACACGGGAAGTCGAGTAGTTTAATTTGCAAATATATAAGCAGGATTCTGGATTGAAGCTTAAAGTTGTGTCCAGAGCATTGATAGTCTTCCGCTGTGTTAGTTTATTTGTTTTCTGCTGTGCATTGTATTACATTGATTGAAAATAAATCTTCCGCTGTATTATTATTTTTCGATATACTCTGATATTCTGTACTCTGATGTAACATTATTATTATGTTTATAAAAGTCTTTTGTTGTTTGTTCTGATCTGTTGTATGCCCAGAGTTAGCGTATCCGGGTTTTGAACGATCTTGGTCGATTTAGCGGTCGATTAGGTCCGAGCGAAATCCGTATCGTTACAGCTGGTATAAGAGCTTTGGTTAACTCAATTATTTGGGGTGCAACTCGTTAGAACAGAATAAAAGACTCATCAGAGATTGGATTAGTAATATCCTATGAAAGAAAACTCATTAGAGATAGGATCTGTGTATCCTAGAATGATAAACTCGTTAGAGATGGGGTTAGAAATGCCCTAGAATGAGTTGAGAGTGACAAGTTTATAATTAACGTATTTGTGATTATATATATAATCCAGGTTTAGAAATTATGATTTTTGAGTAAATTAAAGATATATATTTGAAAAGCTAATCAACTAATTGATTGTTGGTTGTGATGTTTGATTATTTGTTAACTAATAAAACCAACATGTGAATGAAAAGTTAATTTTAGCCAAACTGAATCAAAAATTGAACTGAACTGAAAATGATTGGAATTGAATATATGTACATGTGTATATAATGAATAGGTCATATCAAGGAGGCTAGAGAAGAGGAATAGAACTGTATTCCCGACAAATAGGTACATATTTACTGTATTTATTGGGTTTTGATGATTTTACAAGCCGATTGGCTAGCTGCTTGACTTTTTCGTTTTCTTTTGGATTGATGAGGTACCTGTGAGGCAAGTTGCGGTTTTAAAGGTCTCCCCGTACAAAGGAGGTTATGGTGATTTTTTTTCGAAAATTTAGGGTGTTAGCCAAATTTTTGAAAAATTAGAAAATTCCTAGAAACTGAAAATTTGAGGAATGAAAGTCAGAAAGAAAGTTGAGTTGGTTAGTTAAACAACGTTTAGCTCCGTTCCTTTTCGAGGACGAAAAGATTTTAAGTGGGGGAGATTGTAACAACCCGGATTTTCAGAACCAATTTAAAATTTTTATTTTAGCTATTTTAATGGATTTTGAATATTTAAATTGATTTATTTTAAATAATAATGACTAAAATTTATTTTAATCGAGGTTAGAATGTATAAATTTATTTTAATTATAAAACGAGCCTGAAATGACGCGGTAGTTTGAAAATTCAATTTTAAATTTCAATTGAATGTACAAAATCCAAAATAAATCGGATTTCAGTAAATCCAAAAATATTTGAATCTGTTTAATTATATCTTTCTAAAGAATGTGAAAAATCCAGATTTCATAACGAGAATAAAAGTTATGTCCAGTTTAAAATTTAAAATAGTCGCTATGAAATTTAAATATATTTTAAATAATACATAATCATTAAAAATAGCCATTTTGCAAACGACCTCCATTTTCGACGAAACCACTTTGGTTGGATCCGGAATGTCAAATTATTACAAGATTCCAATTTTCATAATTTTTTGAATTAATATGTGAGTGTGGTAAATTTAAATGTGTTTTGACATTTCAATTTGAATTTTATTGACTGGAAAATGACCATTTTTTTTCAAGCAGTCTCCAAATTCAACGAAATTAGTTTTATTATGATCGTATCATCAAAACATAGATTTATTTTTTTGGAATTTTTGGAGTCAGTATGTGGCCCCGGTAAATTAAAATATACATTGAAATCAATTTTGAACGTTATATTAATTTATATTTTAATTTTTATGAAAACTGATCGTAACAATTGAATTGGCTTACTGGACGTATCCCATTGTGTCCAGAATGGGGATATTTAGCTAGAAACGATAGTCGTCGGGTTTGATTTGGAGTTCGGGAATTAAATAAGATATTTTTGAAATAAAGTAATAATAAAATATAAACAATATATATACCCCCTTTTTATTATAACCTACCCCTAATTTCTTTAAATACAATCTGCCGCCGTCAGTAAAAATGAAGGGCGGAAATCGTTCTAACTTCAGTCCCGAAATTATCTTAATCCAAATTGAGTTAAATCCCAACACCAAAACGAAGATCGAAGGGCGAACTGAGCTCTTCCAATTGATACCCGGAAGATGAATTTTCGTGGCATGTATAAACTGAAATTTCCACTCAAACACCGTCCGTTTGAGCACGTTTTTCGAGGTGGGGGCTAGTGTGAGTTGAGAGTTCTTGATGGTGGTGAGGGAGGAAGCAACGGCCTTCGATGAGGTATCGTCTGATCATGCTCCGGCGCTACGGTTGGGGGGAGAATTGGAACCCTAATATTCGATTTTGAGTTCGGTTATTTGCAGAGGTACCTGGGATGAAGACGACCTGTACAGAACAATGGTGGAGGAAGATAATTAGGTGGTGATTAATTAATTGATTAAGTCATTAAGGAATTAATAGTTTATTTAAATTACACAAACTTTAAATATTAATATCTTTTTATCTGGTGATCAGAATCGAACGAAACAACTTGCGTTGGATTCGCAACGACGAGCACTTTGCAATGGAATTGACCAGGACAGAAACAGAGCTAGGGGAAATTTCTGATTAAATTAAACAACCACTTTAATTTAATTAGAACAATCGTTATATAACGATTTCAGAAACTAATCAATGTGAGAACTTCTCACTATAATTTTTTGTACAGTTTTTTTATTTTATAACTGCATATAAGAAGTGCCAGTATTGATTTTTATCATTTTTTATCATTATAAATTGTATACGATGCATGTTAGCTCATCCCCCTCATCCACAGACCATGGACAATTTATTTGGTTGTGTTGTGATTGTGATTGTGATGCGAATATATATATATATATATATATATATATATATATATATGAAGTGTGAAAATAATATATATGTAATATATATGCGTTGTGAAAATTATATATATATATATATATATATATATGCTTTGTGAAAATTATATATATATATGCATTGTCAAAATTATATATATATATATGTGCATTGTGAAAATTATATATGATGAAAATAATATATATATATATGAAATGTGAATAATATATATATATATATATATATATGAAATGTGAATAAAATATATATATGAAATGTAATTAAAATATACATGCGTTGTATAGATTATATATATGCGATATAAATCATATATATGCATTGAGAAAAAATATACATACGTTGTATAGATTATATGTATGCGATATTGATCATATGCATGCGTTGTAAAATAAAAAATACATATCTACGATATATATAGTGGTCATGTGTTGAAATAAATATTGATTAGTTAAAAATATTAATTTGAACATATATATGCGATATATATAACGGTCATGTGTTGAAATAAATATTAGTTGGCTAAAAATATTATTTTTAGCTTATATATGAGATATATAAAATTGTCATGTATATGGAATATTCAATTTTGATATAAAATTGAAATGAAGTTGAAATCGTTTTGAAATGAATTTTGAAATGAATTTATAAATACGTTTTAAATAGAAATCGAAGAAATATATATAATATATATATTATATATATTTAATGGCCTGAATATAATGCGTCGCGCAGCGACCTTTCACAAATTTCGACCATTAACTTCGAATTGACATAACAGGAGATCCAACCGTAGGATTCTCCTAAAACTGGAACCGTTAGGTTCGTATCGAAAAGAGCTTTCCAATGATAATAAGAGATTTGAAATCTAACGTTTGGATTTAGGAATATATCCAAATCAATTTCAGAAAATGTTGCTATGGATGTAGTTCGGTGGCCGTTATTGGAAACCGACCGCAAGGGCCTTAATAAAATTATTAAAAATATGGAAAAATTATGTAAAATCATAATTAATGATTTGGAAAGATTTTGGAGTGAAAATTCCAAGTTTTAAAAGATAAATGATATTTTATCGAAATGAACTAGTATAAAAATCCAATGTTTTTAAATAAATAAATTGGATCGAGAAATGGTTTTAATTTAACTAGAATTTCCAATATATGAATGGAATTGGATTTGAATTGAAATAATGTTCGGAATATTTCTGTATTGGACTCCATGATTATACGGATATTGTTGGGGAATTTGGAAGATATATATATCGTTATTCCAATATGATATTTGTTAGTTTCAGAATTTGATGTTGAATATAAGCCGATACTATTTTTATTCAGAGCCTTATATTTAATATCAAATTGGATTTTGGGTTTGTCATGAACTGTTTTAAAATGACTTTGGTTCTTTAACCCAGTTAAAAGCAGGATTAGTTTTCCTAAAAGTTGAATAATCATTCAGTAATGAATTTAGATATTGAAACCAATTGGAGTTTGAGTAAATCTTTAATTAGATTGTGAGTGTATAGATGGTAATTAAATTACCAAAACATGAAATGTGATTGAACCAAATACACTTGGTTGCTGATATTGATTGTGATTGATTGACTGTTTGGATTATGCTCGACCTGTTTATGAGCAAAATATGCTTTTACATTGAGCACTGGGTTGGGTCTAAATATCTTTGTGCTAACACCTTGTGAAACACCTCACGATTTGACTATAAGGTGTTTAGCGATGTTGTTGAGTTTATTTCAAAATTTAATGAATGGTTTTGAAATGATATTTTTCCTTAAATGGAAAGAAATATATTCTCGATTTTGGACAGGGAATGTTTTATAAAAATGTTTTACAAAACATAAAGTGTGACAACTCGAATTCTGACAGACCGATTTTTTAATCAAAATTTCAATCTATCGAAACACGGATTGGTTTGCTCTGGTATCCTATAGAAAAGACAGACACATAAATATGTAAAAGCTCAGAAAATATTTCACAGCGGAATGGATAAAATATAATATAAGTCAAAGTATAGCCTTATCGTGTTAATAATACTGCCTAACCAATATCCAAAGCTATAATGTTTTATGTCTCTACCACAGATCTAACCTGCGAGTATGTTATGAGGAGGTGGTCAGAACACAAGTTCTGGTGACTGGATTTAAACTATACACTTTGGATAATCCTACATATGTCGTTCAATCATATTTCCTTATTTATTAGGTTACTTGATTTAATAGCACTCAAGGCTTACACACAAGTTGTACCCCTTTACTTCCAGTGGATTAACCTAATACAATATATGTGTAGCTACCCCTAACATCGAGGTACACCCCATGGTATCCCACTCGCACGATCTCCACCGAAATGCTCACAGTCCCTCATTCTATGCCGGAGTGACGTACGGATCTCTATATAATAATATTACGATCAGCATATATCTGCCATCACTAAGCTACGTAAGCGTACGGATTGCCACCCTAGATCGAATCAGATCTCATGCCGGAGTAATGCCCTCAAGTCTACGATACACCACCCAGAGCAGATATGCATGTATCTAGATTGCCCCTCGTACGTACTGTTAATTGTAGCACGATGCCTCAATCGCACGTCCTCTAATGTGCACCGAGTTCCATGGCAGGGCGATACAAGAAACACGGAACTCGGTCGGGAGCTTTTCCATATCTGTATAGGCCTTTCTTTAAAGAGCCACTATATACAGATATACCTAGGGTCTGTTTTCACGGTGGCTATGGTCCCACCTCGGTCCCTCCCTCAACTAGTAAAGATTATAAGAGCTAAGCGACTGCCCCTAATAACAAATAATCTAAACATCCATTTGGCATCTCCCCTAAACCCCGTACACCGATAGTGAAAGGTGAATGGTATCTTGGGTTTAGATCTAGTCTTTTCGCATCCCACTAGCAGTCAATGACAGGTATTCGACGATCTACTATCCTTGTTGGTCGTGACCCTCTACCTCTCCGTTGAGGCAACCGCCGAATCACCCTGGTGTCACCGCGTCACAACATTCTGACTGCATAACTACTTCTGCAGTCAAGGCCCACCCACCTAGTAGTTACGCGCAGACCCAACCTCTGCGAGCACAGCCTAAAACATCTATCACCGCATAGAGGACTACTAGGAGCACCTTACGTATCTCAGAAAAGGGAAAAGAAAGAGGAGGAAAAATTGAATAGATCGGATCTGGAACATTACCTTGCTTTCATGATTCAATAATCTTTTTATTAATGTTAATTCTCTCTTCCAGATCTGGATTCATAATTTTCCTAGGCTAATATTTTAATTTTCAGAATAGATTTGAGGGGAGAGAGAGAGAGAAATGGCAGAGCTTTAGCGTAGCCGCCGAATTATGAAGTTTAGGGTCAGGTCTAAGGTCTTATTTATAGGTGTATGGAGCAACGAGGACCCTCAGATTTGACCAAAAGCTATCACAATCGTCCAGAAACTCAAAAATTCTAATCTGCCAAAATCTGCTGTAGGTGGGTAGACCCACCCTTGAGGGGGTCGATCCCGGCGTTGACCCACCCTTGAGGGTGTCGACCCGGTGTCGACCCACCCTTGAAGGTGTAGACCCACCTGGGCGGAAAATCTACCGCCTTCTGAAATTTTGAATTTTGAACCAATTTTCAATTTTCTGGACCCATTTTTGAATTTCTAAACCATATATATATCCTTCCTGTGTGTGTACAAATTTTGAACCTCAATAACTTCTTCATACGGTGTCCGATTTATGCAAACCAGGTGTCTATTTTGACCAGAATTTCGAGACGGACGCAATGGCGTAGTCCATTTTACTTAATTATGAATATTTAATCAAGGTATTCTTATTTTATTATCTTGAGTTAAAAATGCGGGGTGTTACATTCTCCCACCCTTAGGAAATTTCGTCCCCGAAGTTGGATAAGGGTAAAATCAATTAACCCCTCGCATAATATACATTCATCATGTGTGCATCCAATTTTTGCAAACATTGCGCACTTGTGCAAAGTGAAGTACAACATAATAATGCATGTATGCCTAAGCGGTACCTCCTATGTGTATGCAAATTTTTTCAAAAATCCTTTTTTAAAAATATGATGCTCACATCCTAAATATACAAGCAGTTCTACATGAATGCAATATTTTGTAAATCAAAAATGCTTTTTCATCCAAGTTTTCCTGCACTCTCACTGAGTAAGAGCATAGTTCATCCAATTGTTGCATCCATAATCCTACCAACCAACTTTATTTTTTGAATTTCAGAAAAAATCTAATTTTCTAAATTTGATTTCTTATGTTACAAAAAGGTGGAAAATGAAAAATTTCACATCTTCCGTTTTTCTTTTATGTACCCTTTTCCTACCATACTTGGATTTTATGAAACTATTATAAAGATTCTCCTATCCAAGCACAACCTACATAAGAAAATTCCCTTTTGTTACTGATTTTCTTTTCGTCTTATCTTGGAAAATTTTCATTCTTATCCATCTTTTCTCATGTTTTTCCATTTTTGTTGCTTTACTGAATTTTCGGTTTCCTTTTTAGTTGTACCTTTTATCTTTTCTTAGCTTATTTAATTATCTGATCTTAGTTTAAATTTAAATAAGCTTCTAGTCTTCCAACTAAAACAGGAAAACAGACACCCTACACAGCTACTATTAAGGGCCAAAATCTCGCGACTATGTCCCCCTCAGACAGAAAAGTCCAAACTATGGGATCCACGACAAGTTTAGGTGTTACCCTAAGTACCCAACAAAAAAAATGGAACGATCCCCACAGAAATGCGATAACGGTTTTACCCCTAACATGAAAGTTAGCAACGGGATCTAAACACTTACTTGCCCTTTTCTATCTAATAGTCGCTACTAGTCCTAGCTGTGTACCAATAATTATACCAAGCAACACACTAGGCTATTCAATGCTTACGCATTTATGGGAACTCACTATTATTCCAAGATAATTTTCGCTGTTTACTTTATAACCCCAAAACGTTTCCCGTCTTCCGTAGGCACTAACCTTTACCTACTCCATACTTTTAAAACACGGTTTGGCCTTTCTTTTTCATTCAAATTTTCTTCCAAAAATTCAAAAGTGTCAAAATTTCATTTTCCTCATGAAAACTTACTTTTTCCAAACCACAAAAACATGTCATCTTAAAAAAATGTAAATCATTCATTCAATTTATTTTTTCAAATCACAAAAACTAGAGTAGATAAGGGCAACTATTCCTCAATCGGGTTTACGACTGGTTCTTACCTATAAGGTCGATTCAGTCCCTTGCTACAAGGTGCAAACATCTACTCTACTCCTAATTTCTATGAATTAATTTGTCCACCTAACAAAATCTTCTTGTTAAAATAATTTATCAAAAAGGATTATCATAAGAATAGAGATTTCAAATCTTCCTTTTATAAAACTTCTTGTTATGAAATATAACAAGAAAACTAGCGAGCTATACATGCTCTATAATATGCACCTTTTTCTGAGAGAATTTTACTTTAGATAAAGTTTGCAAGAAATCACTATTTACAAAATATACCCCATTTTACTTTAAAACCCAATATATCTTTCATGATTAAAACTTGAAAACACCATAAACCCTTTTCCCAAAACTTTTACAATTTCAAGTTCTTAAAAGTTAACAATGGGGTTAGATTCAAAGCGGGTTTCTAATTTTTCTAGGCTTTCTTAGACACTCCCCAAGGTCAATTCTCTCAACTATATATATTCCTAATCCATTTTGTTTTTCTCTTTTTAACCTTTTCCAATTTGTAACGTTTTACTGCCAAACCCACTAACCCAAAATACTAATCATATGGGATTTACTTTCCTTCCATACAAAGTATATTGTACACTTCCCAACCAAACTTCATAAGGGTCTCAAATTTCCATATTCTTTCCTTTAGTGTACAAGACAAGCATCCCATTTCTTACCATATTATACTCTTTCTATTTAGTGGGTTCTTCTATGGATCTAAGTATATATATAATATATTTATATTTTAAAAAATACAAATACGTTCACTCACTATTTATATAGGAATCCTAAATCAAAGGTCTGATACCAGATGTGACAACCCGAATTCCGACAGACCGATTTTTTTTCAAAATTCCAATCTATCGAAACTATGATTGGTTTGCTCTAGTATCCTATAGAAAAGACAGAGACATAAATATGTCAGAGCTCAGAAAATATCTCATAGTGGAATGGATAAAATATAATATAAATCAAAGTATAGCCTTACTGTGTTAATAATACTACCTAACCAATATCCAAAGCTATAATGTCTCATGTCTCTGCTACAAATCTAACATGCGAGTATGTTATGAGGAGGGAGTCAGAACACAAGTTCTGGTGACTCGATTTAAACTATACACTTTCGATAATCCTACATATACCGTTCAATCATTTTTTCTTATTTCTTAGGTTACTTGGGTTAACAGCACTCAAGGATTACACACACGTTGCACCCATTTATTTCCTAGTGGATTAACCTAATACAGTATACGTGTAGCTACCCCCAATATCGAGGTACGCCCCATGGTACCCCACTCACACGATCTCCACCATAATGCCACCGAAATGCTCGCAATCCCTCATCCTACGCCGAGTGACGTACGTATATCTATATAACAATATTACGATCAACATAAATCTGCCGTCACCATGCTACGTAAGCATACAGACTACCACCCTCGATTGAATCAAATCTCATACCGGAGTAATGCCCTTAAGTCTATGATACACCACCCAGAGCAGATATGCATGTATCTAGACTGTCCCTCACACGTACTGTTAATTGTAGCTCGATGCCTCAATTGCATGTCCTCTAATGTGCACCGAGTTCCATGGCAGTGCGATACAAGAAACAAGGAACTCGATTGGGAGATTTTCCATATCTGTGCAGGTCTATCTTTAAAGAGCCTCTATATACAGATATACCTAGGGTCTGTTTTCACGCTGGCTATGGCCCCACCTCGGCCTCTCCCTCAACTAGTAAAGACTACAAGAGCTAAGCGACTGTCCCTAATAACAAACAATCTAAACATCCATTTGGCATCTCCCCTCAACTCCTTACCCTGATAGTGAAGGGTGAATGGTGTCTTGGGTTCAGCTCTAGTCTTTTCGCATCCCCCTGGCTATCGATGACGGGTATCCGATGATCTACTATCCTTGTTGGTCGTGACCCTCCGCCTCCCAGTTGAGGCAACCGCCGAATCACCCTGGTGTCACCGCGTCACATCATTCTGGCTGCATAACTACTTCTATAGTCAAGGCCTACCCACCTAATAGTTACGCGGAGACCCAACCTCTGTGAACACAGCCTAAAACATCTATCACCGCACAAAGAACTACTAGGAGCACCTTACGTATCTCAGAAATCGCGTGCCTCCCCTTCCAGTCCTTCTGAGTCGTCGGAACAATCAGATGAATGTACGCTCCCCTCGTGCCTTATAACACCACGATGATCAACCCCGTTTGGTTATTCACCCACAAACGTGAGGACTGGTCCAAGTGAATCAATTTAATATGTTGTTAGATCCTATGTCTAAACACTCTTTTACGCGCTTACCTCACCTCATCAGGTTTCCACTTAATTTGGTTATTCCAATTCATATTGAATTCTTAATCAAGTTACCAAGTTCTTCTTCCTTATTAA
This sequence comes from Allium sativum, assembly GCA_030737875.1. Lineage (NCBI taxonomy): Eukaryota > Viridiplantae > Streptophyta > Magnoliopsida > Asparagales > Amaryllidaceae > Allium > Allium sativum. Next base: position 25,320,566 of record CM060927.1, on the reverse strand, counting down.
TTTCAGTCATATAACTTAACCCATTAAGTTTATTAATAAGCCCACGACATGTTATTCTCTAGATTGTGCCCCAAGGTCTGTAATCCACAATCTCTTTTATATTCTTATTTGATTTCACAATAACATGTTCTACTTAATATGTTATTAAGTATCTCTTAGTTCACATGTTTTCCAACCAACATGTCACTTACCACTTATGATTAAATATAACTTATTTCATTTCATAAGTTTTCCTCATTCTTCTTATTTAATCATAATTCCATTTCCACCGTCTTTACAACTTATTGTTGTTTACTTATTAACTTAGTTCTATTAACTAACACCCATTAGTATGTTTCTCTACCTAATTATTATAACCTATGTTATAATTTCCTCTTGTCCCTAGGACAAGCCAAAACATGCTATTCTTATCAATGGGTTTCAGACCTCCAAGTTTACTGATTACTTAATTTATAATTAAGTACAATATATTTTCCCCCTTTTCTTAACTGGTTTCGGGATTTCCCCTTTTCTGATTACTTAATATACAATTAAGTGTCCCTTATCTCATTTCACCAGTTATCCAATTTGCTTATTAGTTTATTATAACCTAAGTTATAATCTCCACTTATCCCTAGGACAAGTCTACCTATTATACAATATTTCCATTAATGTTATTTATTTATAATACGTGATTATCATTCCACTTTTAAACCATTTTCTTTTACTGAGTATTCTTCATTCACTGTAATATATGTTTCTTATTAAGGAATACACTTCATGCACCTTTTCAGTCTGATAGAAGGAATCAACGATTTATTTTCATAACGTATTCCCATCTAAATTCGTGGTAGCAAGTAATTTGTTTACTTTTCTTACTTTATTTATTGTGGCTTACTTGCAACCACGTTCTCAAAAATAGGTCATTTAGGGAGATACATCACTTTTCCTTCGTATCACACTAACTCAGTTCATTACATCCCTTCCTTTCTTATTTTCTGGGTTAGACATTTAATTACCATCATTGCCATTTATTCATATCTTGTTATATACATATGTTTATATATATGTACATACATATGCTTAGACCTCTCACATTAAGCCAACACTTGTGGACGCTGGATTTGCCGGGCGGGTCCGGGCAGACTTCTACCACAAGTCGACTTAACCTCGCGCCTTAGCACCATTTTTAGTTATGCACTCAGAACTCTCACATTAGATTTACCACTTGTGAATGCAGGATAGGCTGGGCGGGTCCGGGCTGATTTCTATGACAAGTGCAATCTAACCTCGTGTCTAAGGCATTACAGTTTCAAATTATTGTGTATTTAGGCATGTTCATATTTTAATAGTTATCCCTTTTTCAATTAAAATTTTTGGCATGTTATCCTCTTCATATGTTTACTGTAATCCAATTTACATGTCGTCAAGTTATGCCTAGATTTTGGTGCATTGTCCCTTTTAACATGTATTTAACTCTAATTTTTGACATGTAAGCATTTAATCGGGTAATTATTCAAATCTAGCAAGTTACATGTCAATTACTCAATAATATGCCACAAGTAAATCATGTTGATACAATCACTGAATTGGCTATTCATATCCTAACAAGATTATTTTCTCCAACATGTAAACATTCAATACTTTAGCCAATTCAACATAGGAATTTCCTGACTTATTCATATTAACATTTCAACTCGTTACAACAGCAATCTGGCAATTCCATAATTAATAAAAAGGGGAATGTTAAACGATTATGTACCATTATCTAAAATAATATGGCTTAAATCCACTCACCTCCAAAACTTTCCAAATCATGGATCTGGTCCAGATCTAATCTTCCATGATTTTCCCCTAATTGAATTCTGAACCTAATAATCATAGATTTACTATTTTTACTAAAATAGAAAGGGGAAAAGAAAGAGGAGGAAAAATTGAATAGATCGGATCTCGAACATTACCTTGCTTTCATGATTCAATAATCTTTTTATTAATGTTGATTCTCTCTTCCAGATCTGGATTCATAATTTTCCTAGGCTAATATTTCAATTTTCAGAATAGATTTGAGGAGAGGGAGAGAAATGGCAGAGCTCCAGCGTAGCCGCCAAATTATGAAGTTTAGGGCTAGGTCTAAGGTCTTATTTATAGGTGTGTGGAGCAACCAAGACCCTTAGATTTGACCAAAAGCTACCAGAATCTTTTAGAAACTCAAAAAACCTAATCTGCCAAAATCTGCCATAGGTGGGTAGACCCACCCTTGAGGGGGTTAGCCCCGGTGTCGACCCACCCTTGAGGGTGTCGACCCACCTGGGCAGGAAATATGCCGCCTTCTGAAATTTTGAATTTTGAACTAATTTTCGAATTTCTAGACCGATGTTTGAATTTCTGAACCTATTATATATACATATATATATATATATCCTTCTTGCGCGTATACAAATTTCAAATCTCAATAACTTCTTCATACGATGTCCGATTTACGCAAACCAAGTGTCTATTTTGACCAGAATTTCGAGACGAACGCAATGGCGTAGTACGTTTTACTCAATTCTGAATATTTAAGTAAGTTATTCTTATTTTATTATCTTGAGTTAAAAATGCAGGGTGTTACAGAAAGGATTTCGAGGGCTAAACCCGATGATTTCGAAATGATTTGAAAGTGTATTATGGTTTTACATTGTGGTTCATCACGTATCTGATTAGTTTCTACTAATAACATATCTGTTTGGTGGCGGAGAATTTATTCTCTTGCTTAACACCCTTCTTTGAGACGTACGAGCTCAAAGATTATGTGATTAATAGTGACTGATCATATGTGTGAACTGCTGATGTGAAGTGCTATATTTTGAAAGTACTTGTGATTATTATGTTGTGAAATCATTTTCCCCACTTCGGGATATAAAATGATTTAGCAAGTATGTGGCTAAAGATTCAGGTAACCCGAGAGTGACTAAAAGTATGGGTGTTATAGCCTTAAATGGCTTTGGGCGGTGTATGCTTCCATGCATGGGAGGTGCATCGTCAGTGTAGCCTGCTCCATAGTGGGAGTTGCATATATATATATATATATATATATATATATATATATATCGAGTTAGAGGGGCGCGTACAGCGTGGTCTGAGGGTCGTGCACGATATTTGGTTGCATACTTGTTTGTATGCATTGTTGTGTTTTGGAATTCATATTTCCAATTGAGATCCGAAGTGAAATCTACTTTGATATGAAAGTTATATATGTATTTCAAATGATTTGAAATTTGAAATCAGGAAATAAAGTCCAAAAGAATAATTTTTGTGAATTGAATTGGATTTGGAAAATCTAAGTATGGTGATTAATCTAAAAGGTTAGATTGGGATCTTGCATGTTGATTGATGCATAGTAGATCCATATTTCTATTAGCGATTGTTGTTTATACAGTGGCATTCATAAGGGTAAACCCGTTTCGCGTTAGCGGCTTGGTCCCGTGATTTGCCTTATCATTTATATAAGTTAATTTTAAATGTAGAGTTTCCCACACCAGTCCCATGACTGACCTATAGTTTGTTTTTCCCTTGCAAACTCGGGTGCCCCTATTTTCCACACGGGCAGTTGAGTAGTTTAATTTGCAGATATATAAGCAGGATTCTAGATTGAAGCTTAAAGCTGTGTCCAGAGCATTGATAGTCTTCCACTGTGTTAGTTTATTTGTTTTCTGCTGTGCATTGTATTACACTGATTGTAAATAAATCTTCCGCTGTATTATTATTTTTCGATATACTCTGAGATTCAGTACTCTGATGTAACATTATTACAATGTTTATAAAAGTCTTATGTTGTTTGTGCTGATGTATTGTATGCCCAGAGTTAGCGTATCCTGGGTTTGAACGGTCTTGCTCGATTTAGCTGTCGATTAGGTCCGAGCGAAGTCCGTATCGTTACAGTTTTACATAAGAACTTTAAATGGCTAGTAAAACAAATGTAGATTCTATTTTTGAAAATAGAATATAAATTAAATATCCAAATTGAGTTATGCGACAATTAATTCTCCTAAAATGTCTAATGACATTTATTGCTATATTTTTCCAAATATGTTGTTACTTCTCAAATATACATACACATACATACATATATATATATATATGCATATATATATATATATACACTTTTTGAAAGATTAGTATGTATATATTTTAGCAATAAATCTTAGTCACCTCTTTACGTATATATATGTTTAGAGCTTTTATTTCCATGTGTATGTTAAATCTCACACTTAATCTATGTTTTGAATTTTTAAAACTTTCATTATCCATGAATGTTTGTTTTAAAAACATAACCATTTATTCTGATTTATTTGCATTTCTAAAGATACTTTTCAAAATTCGTTTAATAGTTATAAATCATAGAATTTATTTATTTGGAGTACTTAATGGTAACTTTTATCCCTTTTTCCTATTACTCCTCGTAGGTTGCTCATTTTTATAAGGAAAGTTATCTATTCCAATATTTCCCCAATTCTAGTAATTCCTATCTGCATATTTTCCAATTAAGAAACTTTTTCCTTATTGATCTTACATCTTCCTTCTACTCATTTAACTCTCAAATAAATCTCACATCTATAGCCGCAATCACTGTAAGGTTTTTGAGAGAAAGAACTTATAAATTCATTTATTTTAAAACTTAACATGTAAATATAGATAAAACAAGAAAACTGAAAATTCTCATAAAAATTAAATTTTAGAAGTTGTTACATGGAAACTATAACAATTAGAAATTTACCATTAAATTTTTCACTGTTTGTCGCTTTTTAAAGAACTCGCATTTTTTTCTATTTCTTAAAGCTCATAAATGTAAACTCTTGCAGTTATTGGTTTAATCTTTTATCCATTTAAAGAACTAATATTCTGCTTTTCTCGAAGATTTACGTTTATAGTTTTATTTTACAGAAGAAATGGTAAATTTTTAAAATTTCTCCCAACAATTTTGTTTTCAAAAATCATATTTTCAACTTCTTTTTGAATAAAAATATCACATAATTTGAGCCTACCTATGAAATATTCCACAATCACTACATATTTCATTTTACAACATAATTTAATGGTATGTTGTGACGACCCGCCATACACTACTGGTGCTCATAACTAAAAATCCATGGTACAAGCACTCGATCAATGTAAAACAATCATCAAGAGAAAGAAATAGTGGAAAAGAAGAGGAAGAAGGAAATAAAAGAGAAAGAAGAGAATATAAACATAATCACTGAACCTTTCGTATATCTCAAAGCGCATCAGATAACATATAATAATCAAGTCACATATATAAAATAGGCGAGATAGTTATAACTATATAAACCAGAAAATCAGAATATACAGGCTCATACAGTCATAATAATAATAGAGTTTATACAAGAGATGAATAAACTCAACTGATAAACTTTCTCTAATAAGAGTACACAACACTTTCAAGGCACCACAGTGCTGCACAGCAGAAATAAACAGATACAATACAAGTATAAATATATAAGCCATCGCCTCTTGCAAACCCACCTACGCAGCTCCGGATAATACCTGTATACATTGCTGGTTTGCTCATCAGCATCATCGATGAGCACCCAAGGTAATAAAAGGGAAATAAAAACTTGGGTCAGACAAAAGTCTGGTGTGAGCAATAAACGAATCTCAAAGTACTATTAAACTCGTAATAGTATATATGGCACGGAGCGTATAGAGAATCATATCCGTCCTGCCCTCTATACCCATAGAGTTATCACATAAAAATTGATATATGTGACATTATGATAAACATCATATATAGAAAGTGTGATAGATACCTAAGTACTAATGACGATAAATAAATAAACATCCATATCATCCATCCTCATATTCAGTCACTTAGTGCGTAAAACATATAGCATTCGGTACTCCGGTCACCTAACAAATCAAGACACTGGTAGGCCCCACCGAATGAGCTCCACCCGACTATCACTATGCCCCACCGCATGAGCTATAGCTGATAACCCTAACTAGTCCACACTGCATTGGCTCTGGTGTCCAAGCTGATCAGTCCATACCGATGTACCGAAGTCACGAACACTAATAACCCCTTTGCATATGTTCTCCACAGCAGAATCCATCATTAGACTGTTCATCAGACTACCGTCTCTCTCTCTCTCTTTGACAATCAACTCTATACCACTTAATGTCGTCTTTTCTTCATCTTGGAGAAATAAATCCATCGCATCAGCCTTCTCCCCATCCTGGAATCATCGTCGTCGGATGATGCATCACTGCACAGAAGCACCACATCCTCACCTCAAACCAAATTCATTGATCAAAGGGCCATCGTATTGAAATCACTATCAAACGAACCATCATACCCTGCTCCTCAAAATGGCACCATCATCCATGTCAAATTGGCCAAGGGCTGATAACAATAGTCATCAATATCGATTATTTTGTAGTAATCGATAACGGCTACTGGATCACTTATTTAACCAAAATTGGTTAAATGCGCATCCAAGGAAAACTTTCAGCATTCATCGTGAAATTCAACTCGTCGCCTGGTCCAACTCGTCGTCAAGTCCAACTCGTCACCAAGTACATCTTCCTCCTTCAAATTAGCCATTAAGCTCCGGTGTTGGTCCGTCTTCGAATCCGTCATCGAGCTCCAATGCTGCTCCGTCATCAAATCCATCACTAAGCTCCAATGTTGCTTCCTCGTCGAATCCATCCAAGCGCTCTAAATCCCCTTCGAGAATATATCTCGCCCACTCGAGTCTACCATCCTTATGAATTCAATCGATATACACCAACGTGTGTATTTGATCGATAAACACCCCACACTCTAATGAACGAAATATTTTCTAATACAAGATCGCCTACAAACAACGTTTTAAACTAAACTTAGCAAACAATACAACCATGCAACCATAATCAAACAAATTCCTAAACTAGCATACAAGCATCCATTATAGTAGTAATAAATCAAATTGAACCTTTTTGTGGTGATAAAAGTGAAATATATGACCAAATAGTCTATACCTCGCTATATAGTCAAAACAGTACACAATAAAGCGCAAATGGTTAAATAGCGCGCACACTAGCGCGCAACTAGGTAAGATATGATAATCATGATTAAAACAACCTAAATCACTTATTAATCTTTTTATTAATTTTTTCAAGTTCTATTATCTTAGATATTACGTTTTATAATTAGAAAATAATTTAAAATGCCAAATCTATACTATACGAACAAGTAAAGTTCAGTGAGAGATAATGTCACCCACCTTAGCCAAATCAGCCTAAATAAGCCTTAAAATGTAGAGCTCCCTAATACGATCGTAATGGAAAAAACAGCCTCAAATTCTGATCTCGTAGTGAAAGTAACATATGATATAAGTTTCACACATTAATTGAAAAATTAGACTAGCTTAATCATGATTAACCATTTAATTACCCACCTTAATCTTTCTTCTCCAAAAGAATACACAGGCCATGCATCTCCAAATGTGGTCTCGAAATCTTTTAAATCCGACTGGACCTAAAGAAAACCGCAACCCTAGTTAGGAGAGCCAAACACAATCATCACCAAACATGCCATAACTTTGGTTGGAGGTAGAGGAGCCCTATTCTTGAATTTAGGAGGTAGAATCACGATTTTAGGCAGAGTGATGAGTAAGATCTAGATTTTTGAAGTGGTGAAAATAACGACCATTAATAGGCAATTGTACAAAGTTTGCGTAAATGGGGAAAGAGAGGGTTTGGGCCCGGGTCATGATACTAAAGCATTGGATAATGTTAATTTATTTGTTTTATTCCTTTGTCTCATTCCAATTCAAAGATAAATCGACAAACATTTTCATCTTGTATGAGCAAATGGCGCATCCGATCATAAAAAAAACTTGACAGCGTGTATCACTACAACGGTAAGGTATTGATGGTACAAGTTTCGTCATTATCCGTGGATGTTATCAAAACGATAATTTTACGTGTATATTGAGATCGTTATGACCACCATATGGTCCAAACTCGAAATATAGTGATCCTTTAACTTTTTAATAACGCAACGAACCATACGAATTCATTGGAACTAGTCTCGGGTCCTAATTCGATTATTTTTAAAAAAATCACCTTTAAAACCGTCACTTAGTTAATCGATGATTAATATTTAAATAAAATATTTAAATATCCAATCATTGAAATATGGGTTGTTACATATATAAAAAAATCATTTTTGTAGGTTTTCTAGCAAAGCTTTTTGCCAATTTGGAAAAAGCATATTTATTCTTTTCCTTTAAACTTTCCTATTCTTCTTACGCTCTTTTCAATAAAGATTAACGTCCATTTTTTTCATGAAGTTTGTTTCTTATCTTAACTCCTTTCTTTCGTATTCCTATTATTCTTTCTCTTTAACATTCCTAATAGCTTACTTAGAAATGCCTTTATGTCTATTTTAACTATTTTAAGTAATGCTCGTTCTTATGGACATTTATTATATAATTCAAATTAAATATTCATACCTTCGCATAAATGGTCTAATAACTTCATTAATATTTTCCTTTTCTAATGTTCTTTCACTTATTGATCATTTATTGCTCTTTCAAATTTCGAATTTCCATATTTATTATTCTGGAAGTTTACACCATATAAAAAAAAATTTGCTTCCGTTTTTTCCTTAAAAATCAAGATATTCTTATGCAATGGACATAAATTTATCCTTATTACTAGTTATCCTAACGGACACCAATTTCAAATTATTTCTATTTACTTCTCCCTTATTCTCCTAGTAAATGATAATTAAGTCACCAATTTGATTTCCATTTATTGCCTATTAAATAGGGAGTTTAAATTCTTTTCACTTTTCCAACCTTATGGTCCTTACACCCATTATGTGCTTACAAGTTTCTAAGTCAGTAAGGAAGTTGCTAAATCACTGTATGGTTTCTAGGATATTTCTAGAAATTAAGGTTCAACACATTCCTAGAAGGTCCTACAAATACTACTTTATAGAGATACCCAAACTTTAAATAAATATATGAATACATATATATATTAAAAAAATTTGAAAAAACATTTTCAAAATAACAATATGCCTCTCATATGTATAGTCTTCTCATAACAAGGTAACCTAAGCTCTGATACCACGTGTAAAACCTTGCTAGGAATAAGCCTAAATCTGGACCTAGAAAAGATGCATCGAAACTTGGAGTCATTCTAAATGAATTGTTGGTTCTTATAAGAAATACGAAACATGTCCAAACTAAAAATGAAATCAGAATCTCCAGCGGAAAGGATAAAAATATAATAACTGAAAATAGATGTACCATTAAATAAAATGACAATAATGTCAATTACTTCAAATTCCAATTGTTATATCAAGTTAAATCAATAATAGTACCCCATGATTACAATAAATTGCCAAACATGATAATAATAATAATTTTCTTAATTTTTGTGAGGAGGGAGGTCAGAACAACAAGTTCTGGTGAATAAAAATCACATAAGTTTAAAGAATGTCTATTTTCTGTACTTGACAGTATAAATTCATCAAATTATGTCTATGCCATTCCAATACACAAATATAGGTACTAATTGGATGGACAATTCTAAAGTCACTTAAGGTCCATATATTTATATAAGGACATATGTCTGTTATCACTTAATAACGTACAAGGCGGACCATCATTTAGTCAGTTAAATCCATTATCAATATTTAATTATGAGCAGATTCCTACTATCACTTAATACCCTATGACGAACCCTATTCACTTAAGAATTTTCCTTAATGTTATCAAATAATTTCTCATTGGTAATACAGGAAATAGTAATCTACCACTTAATTCCGATTGAAGGCAGTCACTTATAGCCATTAAGACCTCTCCTGCGGACGCATGTGTTACTATTTAACTGGTATTATAGGTGAACTCCTAGTCACTTAATACTTCTCTTAGACAAGCGGTTCCTTAGGAACTCTTCTATTGCCCATCCCTAGGTATACCCTCATGTAGCCCCTATATAAGAAGCGAGCAACTTCGAGAGAACTACCCTACTTATACGTCTATCTTTTTAATTAAGATCATTTAATACCTTGTAAGAGAAAGGTGGACGCAATGACCATTTTAAAACGCAATAAAGGTGAGTTAGATGACTTTGGTCCACAACCAAGGAGTGAACCTTTGGAACAGACCTAGTCTAAACCACTTAATACCCGAAAATGATAGGTGTTCTACTTAATACTGTCTTCTTGAGGCAGGCCTACTTTTCACACACACACACACACATGTATATATATATATATGCACACACACTAGACGTCCTACGTTAAACGACTACTTGTAGATGTTGGATTTATCGAACGGTTCCGAAAAGACTTCTACTACAAGTTGGGCTTAATCTCATGTCGTTGTGTACTCATTATAATGGCCCATGACACCTAGACCACTCACATTAACCCGGCTTACTTGTAGATGCTGGAGATGTCAGGCGGTTACGAGCAGGCTTCTACTGCAAGCTAGAGTTAACCTCGTGTCTATATGTCATTAATATTAGTTAATAGCCATTAATACTCACATGAATTTCCTATGGGGACATTTAAAATTATAATTTCATAATTTAACGTTTTTAGTATGCATTTATATGCAATTACAATATGTTAATTACGCTATAAATAGTAATAAATAAAACGTAAATTGGGTGCACATAAAGAAACGTCCTAAAACATAGAAATGGCAATCCTAACTATAAGATTAAGGCTTACAAGTTTATTTCCCTAACTTCATCAACATAGCATAAAATGTATATTCACATTCAATCAATAATAGGGAAATAACAAACATATCAAGAATAACTTGTTACCTTTAAAAGATCACTTCAATAATAAAAGGAAGATGATGTGTAATTTGCCAATATAGATATAATCCCTTTTTGGTATTGCTTCATTTTTCGTATGATCTTTATACAAAAAAATTAAGACTTTGGTTGTGTTATAATACTTTCAACCTATCTACTAAAATAGATTCTTAAACCTATTTAAATTAAAAACACACAAAGCCTATGCTTTTGCACATATATGAGATTTACAACTTATAAGAAAGTGAATCAGACCAATCTTAAGGCCACACAACACCCAAAAGTCTAACTTTTATTATATTCATAACTAAAATCCAACATACATCAATGATTGACCATTCCGTAAATTATAAGGGATTTGGAGGATTTGAATAAAGTTTTTTCATGCAAATCCAAATTCCTTTAAGCATAATAATCCAAATCTACACAATCAAGATACAGAAAATAGTAAACTTATACAATTTCCACTCTCAATAACACAACGAAAAGGATAAAGATGATGTGTAGAATTAGTTTTTGGATTGTTTCCTTGTGATTATCATTTTCCAAACGTCCTCCCAATCCAATACACTAATATAAGAATTTGATTAATGTCTTATATATATATATATATATATATATATATATATATATATATTCTAATTCCAGACTATTCTAAGAAAAATAGATTAGAAAGGCAGAGAAATAGGTTAAGGAAGAAGAAGAATCCTAACCTGTCAAATTTATGGAATTAAGAATAATGGTGGAGAAGTACAGTGGAGGCGTAGAAGAGAATGAATGTAGGGTTGACGGGAGCGGCTGAGGGTTTATTTATAGTTGTGAGAGGGTGCTGAACGGTAGGATTAGTTATATAAAAACTAGGCAGCGCGTTCGAGCAAAAATAAATAAATAAACCTTAATAATAAATGCCTCCCTCCAACCCTCGACCAGGAGGGCGGTTGAGATCCTCTATAGGAGGGTAGTCAACCTGCCGGTCGACCCCACTCTTAGGGAGTAGTTGACCCCCTTTTTTGTTGAGCACCAGAAGATTTGTTTCCCTTACATTCCTATTTTATTAGTTACATTAATTAATCCTGATTGATTCTTTCTGTTATTTCTTTTTCTTGTCCCCTCATATATGCTTATATATACAAATAATTTGAAATTCCCAAGGAATATTCCATTATGCCAAAAGTATATAATTTTATTCCTGGTTTATATTCTTACAATTTGAATTTAAAATCCTATGTGTATAAAATTTCGTATAACTTGTTTCATTCATAAATTTCATATAGCCTCCGTTTTCGATAAATAAAATATGAAAATGGACTAGCATCTCGCTACGAATACAGTGGTAGTATTTTCATGGCTCAGCAATCAATTATCCAGTATTTTTATTTTTAGCTTATTAATATTTTGTTAATAATTATTGTTTATTCTTACTTTAACTATCTATGTCTATTTAGGGTATATTTTACGGGGTGTTACAGTAGTAATCTACTCATCATGAATTATATTAAGATTTTCATCACAACAATACTTAAAAGAATGTCATAATCTACATTTCTCAAAGTCGTGTACATTATTCCGGAATTTGTATACTTTCATCGTTATACCTTTAGGGTTTCTAAATGTTTCAAATACTTCCACCACCTTAATCAAATCAATTATCTTTGAAAGTACAATGCTCAGGGCACATAACATGTTATTGACATAGTGTGATGAAAAAGAATTTCGCTCGATCCGAATCAGTCGCTAAACCGATCTAGACCGTTCGAAACGCCTGATTGTTTTGAGAACATGACAAAATAGAACACAGAAGGAAGAACATTTCATTGTATATTACAACAATTCATCAGAATACAAGAATATACAGAGTATAAACAAATAATATACATTTGATAAATATCAGAGATTACAATACATTACATAGCAGCGGAAAATAATACAATACACAACTGAAAGAGATTTACGGATAAAAAGCTTTCCGGATATCATTCCAGCTGTAAACCAGGATCCTGTGAATATAAATCTGCAAAACCAAAACTACTAGCTGCCCGTGTCAAAATAAGGGCACCCAGAGTTTAGGTTAAAAACAATAAACTCCAGGTCAGTCATGGGACTGGTGTGAGAACTAAAACAGTTATTTAAACCTTTGCTTTAAATCAGATATATCAAGGGACCACGCCGTATAACACGGAACGGGTTTCCTCCCAAGAATACCAGTGCATATAACAACACAACGCAATGCTTTTTGGAAAAATGAAGCTATTATAAGACCCAGGTCCTATCACACAATGCAATGCAAGCCGGGGGATAGGGTTTTCCCTTATAATATCCAAACATGCTTAATACGTTTAAAACAAATCATTTGATACTATTATAAGTGTATAGTGTCAAAACAACTTCAAATCATAAGTATCAATCATAGACGGCATGGGTACCATATATCATGTCGCCATACTAGTTCTACAATTAAAACCGCAAATGTCACGTATTTGGAAATTGGATTTCTGTCATGAACCAAGGCAAAAGATAGTCCTTACCGAATTCGAGACTGCCTAGCCCGAGTCTCAGGATCAGAACGCATCAACCCTTGGATCGTCAGGGCCGGTCCACCGATGTGGATTAAAATGCCTAAACACTACGTTTCCCCGCCCTTTGGGGCGTAAGCGAGCCAACGAATGACTCCATCGGACCCGGATCGTCCGATCTAACTGAGGCGCCTCGCAACAGCAACAACCACACAGGTGAAAAGTATATAAATGTCAGGGCTGGTAGGTCACTGACACCACCCTAGCTAGGAAGAAACGCATGCCCTCCCTGAGGTCCTTCTCCCGTTTCTGGTTCATACCGGGGTGTGAGGCTCGCGATTTCACGTTATACACAAAGCCACACCACACAGGCGGTGCTTTGATCATCACCACAAGACTTTGCTTTTCAACAGAAGCCCTGATCACTGCATCTTAGCATGCCACACAGGAAATTCACACCGTGCAACTGATGGCTATCAATCACACAGAATAAATTCCAATGTCAGACACACTTTCCATTTGCAAGTCCGTTTTGGGTCTGAACGAAACCGGAGGCACTAAATACCTCGCAAACCCATCGATCACCACGTACGTCTGGATGATTACCACTCATTATCCATATTTCGGGATGCCTCCCAATCAGGACCTCGGTTACCATCCAAACGAGGTGAAGATCTCCGGTCTTCGACCATCGTCTTCATCTTCGTTTTCTTATCGTCGATTCAGTTATTCAGAATGGGATAAACCCGGTCTTTCTGAGCAACTCGCGTATATAATAAACAAGTGTTACACAAACACAACATACGCCTCATTCCAATTCATCAGTCACTAACCGTAAATTAACAAGAGAATAATTCCCCAAATATTAACCCCGAAGGCCGAAACCAACATCAGATCAATATCCAGAAAACCATTCTGCTTAGCTAACCGACAATTAGTTTCTAAATTTCACATTCATAGGGAAAGGTTCCCATTAATTTTATCAAAGATAAATTCCTTGAATTTATTCTTTAATCTTCTTTTGAATTTCGATTCAACTAGTCGGGATTAACGAACCTTACCAAAGTAATCATTTGTTTTAATTTCCCAATCCCAACCTATTCATCCCATGAAGTAAAACTGGTAATACTTCATATCTAACACCACGGTGTTATCGGTAAATTCAATTACATTTTTCACGTTCAAATCTAATTAAAGATTTAACTACCGCCTGAAGTAAAACTGGTGATACTCCATTTTCGATCTTTTCAATCTAATTAAAGATTCATTAAAACTCCACTTAGTTTTAATCTTTAACTGGGTTAAAGAATCAGTGTCATTTAAAAACATGGTTCACGATAAACCCAAAATCACATTCCATTTCAATCAGACCCTAACCATAAATTAGCAAGTGAGTCATTCCCTAAGTATTAACCCCGAAGGCCGAAACCAACATCATATCAATACCTCAGAAACCATTCAACTTAACTAATCTCCAGTTAGTTTCTGATTTTCTTAACTCCTTTGGGTCTAAGAACAGTATTATTGAAGATACCGTTCATGACAACCCAAAATGACATTTTATTAATTATCGGGTTAAAGAACGAGTGTTATTTAAAACACCATTCACGATAAACCCAAGAATCAATTCGAATTCAATTCCAATTAAATATTATTTAATTGGTACACTTCATTAAATCTAAATAAAAGATTTAATCTTTTTCTCAACTGGGTTCAAGAACAGGGTTAATGAAGACACCATTCACGACAAACCCAAATCACATTTGATATTAAATACAAGGCTCTGAATAGAAAATATACCGGCTTATATTCAATATCAAATTCTACGACCAACAAATATCGTATTGGAAATAACGATATAAATATATCTTTCAAATTCCCATAACAATATCTGTATCATCACGAAATCCAACATCGAAATATTCCGAAGACAATTTCGATTCAAATCCATTCCAATATGAATATTGGAAATTCTGGTTATTGTCAAAACCATTTCAAACCCAATTTATTTATTTAGAAATAAATAGAATTATAATTCTAGTTCAAAACTAGTTCATTTCGATAAAAATCTATTTTTATCTTTTCAAATATGGAGTTTTTCATCCAAAATCTTCACAAATCATTTCTTATGATTTTACACAAATTATTACTATTTTTAATAATTTTATCAAGGCCCGCACATTCGATTTCCATCAACGGTCATCGAACTGCACTTACAGCGACCTTTTCCAAATTTGATTTGGACATAATTCCAAATCCAACCGTTAGATTTGACATTTCTAATATTCGTTAGAAAGCTCATTCCGATACGAACCCAACGGTTCCGGTTTCAGGAGAATCCGACGGTCGGATCTCCCGTAATATCCGTTCGAAGTCAATGGTTGAAATTCGCGAACTACCGCGGCGCGGCGCGTTCTATTCAGGCCATTATATTATATATATAATATATACTTCGTCGATTTCCTTTTCAAAACGTACTTTATAAATCGTTTTAAATTCGTTTTCAAAACGATTTCAACTTCATTTCAAATTCAAATCAAAGTTGAATTTTTCCTCATAAATTCGATTTAAGTTCATTTCCAATTGATTTCAATTCAAATTCATTTATATTCAATTTCAATTCGAATTCATTTAAATTCAATTTCAATTCGAATTCATTTATATTTAATTTAATTCGAATTCATTTATATTCAATTTAATTCGAATTCATTTATATTCAATTTCAATTCGAATTCATTTATATTCAATTTCAATTCGAATTCATTTATATTCAATTTCAATTCGAATTTCAATTCTTTTCAAAATATCAGATTTTGAAATCACTTTCGATATTCATTATAAAATGAATAAAATCGATATAAATATCGTTCACATCAAAATGGCGTCAATCTAATCAACACGGCTTCATATATCTCTATTTTCAAATATTATATTTCAAATATTTCTATTTCAAAACTTTCTTTTTCAAAACTGGAATGAGGCCCAATCAATTACCATATAATGTTAATTATATGGATTTTCTACAACACATATATACAATAACAACGATGAATAATCAACAATCATCCAAAGTGCATTCTACACTGTATAAGCATCGAATATAGATATTTAACGCTTATAACAGTCTGTCAATCAATCGATCGATATACAACTAATTATTGGGATTAGTGTATGTCATCTATCATCCCAATACCCGTGTGGGGTTTCAAACAATCAAACACAGATTTTATTTGTGAAGTTGGGCGATATGTAAAATTTATCGTCCCAATCGATATTAGTCAAATGTGTGTATATAAACAAATCGTCTGAACTGTTTATTTTTATTTCATTTCATATACACGTTAAAAATTCTATTTTTAACTATAAAATATTTTCCACTATAAAATATTTTATTTCATTTCACATCACAACACACAATCAATTACACAGCAAAATCAACAAACAAGCATACAAGCCGTCCATGGACGACGGGTATCGGGTGCTACTCAACACCGTCTGCATCCTAGTATATATTTATATAACTAGAAAATAAAATCAAAAGTGAGAAGTTCTCACCGAATAGCTAAATCAAACGTCTCGACTCTTCTTATGTAGAAATCTTCGTCGTTCTCGCCTCTTGCCACTTTCGTTGCCCGCTTTCACTACATATATAAAAATCACATTTTTATACTCCTATTCAATATATAAAAGTCGAATTTTTACTTTGCTGTTCAATATATAAAAATCGAATTTTTACTTTGCTATTCAATATATAAAAATCGAATTTTTACTTCGCTATTCAATATATAAAAATCGAATTTTTACTTCGCTATTCAATATATAAAAATCGAATTTTTACTTCGCTATTCAATATATAAAAATCGAATTTTTACTTCATTATATATATAAAGATAATATTTTTATATTTCACATATGATAAAAATCATATTTTTATTATTCCTATGATATAAAAATTATATTTTTAACATTCCTATAATATAAAAAATTATATTTTTAACATTCCTATAATATAAAAATTATATTTTTATTCTTCACATTATATAAAAATTATATTTTTATATAATGAAAAATTACATCTTTACGATTTAAAAATTATCTCTTTTCATAATGTTATAAAGATCAAATCTTTCATTAGTAAAAATCTATGCTTTATTTATTTAAAAATCTAGACCTTATCATACCATCTCACAAAAAGGATAAACATTTAAAATAATGCCTTTAAAATAAATAGAAATACTTACTAATTTTTTTAGCGAAGGAGGGGGGTGTCGCAGGCGGTCTTCGAGCAAGGGGGGGTCTGCGCGTCAGGAGGCGTCGGAGATGGGGGGTGCTGTGGCCATCTGGAGTGGCGGCGCCAGGTCTTCAGGGTGGCGGGGTGTAGCGTGGTCGAGGCAGAGGATGGGGGGGCGTGTCGCGGTCGAGGCAGAGGAGGAAGGGGGCGTGTCGCGCGGTGGCGCAGGGGGAGTAAGAAGATGAAGGAGCGGCGGCGGCAGGCGTTGTGGGGGGGGGGGTCGTGTCGTTCGAATTAGGTTTTTTTTTCCTTTGATCGGGATTTGGCTGAGGGAGGAAAGAGAGAGATATGGGGGATTTTAGTAAATATATATATTATTTTATTTTATTTTTTCAAAAGGGTTGACTTTTTGTTCAAATCCCAAACGAGGCCCAATGACTGTCGCCCCTAGCACATTACCCTCATTCCGAACACAATGGGATATGTATCGTAGGCTGATTCGATCGTTACGATCAGATTTCGTCAAAATCAACATATAACTCTATATATTGAATTTGAACGCGCATTTCAATTTACCGGGGCCACATACTAACTCTAAAAATTCCCGAAAAATATTTTCTAGCTTAGTATTGACGATACGGTCCTAAAAAAACTAATTTCGTCGAATTCTGAGACCGTTTGAAAAATGGCCATTTTCCAGTCGATTAAAATCAACTGAAACTGGCCAAACACGTTTTCCTTTGCCACGCTCACATATTGATTCGAAAAATTATGAAATTTGGAATCTAGCAACAATTTGACATCGCGGATCAAACAAAAGTGGTTTCGTCGAAATCCGAAGTCGTTTGCAAAATTTCCAGTTTTAAGGGCCTGAATTCCATAACGACCATTCAGAAATTTCAACTGCACATATCTTTTAATTCCCGCTATCAAATTTCGATTCTTTGGGTTCATTGGAAAGATAGTCACAATTAGATTCCATTATTTTTGGTTTCACTAAAATCCAGTTTATTTTGCACCTGGTATGTTCAATTGAAGTTTGAAATCGAATTATCGAACTACCGCGCCATTTTCAATTCCTTGTATAAATATAAATAATTATTTATATTCTAACGACGAATTATATAATAGATACGTTCGAATTCTATTCAAAATAAATTTCTCATCGTTATTATTTAAAATAATTCATTTTAAATATTCAAAATTCGCTAAAACTTCCAAAATAAAAAATTTAAACTGGCCTAGATTTCCGGGTTATTACAATCTCCCCCACTTAAAACTTTTCGTCCCCGAAAAGGAACAAAGCCGAAAGTTGTTTCACAAATCTACTCAACTTTCATTATTTTCATTACGGCTTAAGTTCTTCAACTTTTCAGTTTCTAAGAACTTTTCAAATTTTTCAAAAATTTGGCTAACACCCTAAATTTTCGAAAAATTTCGCCATAACCTCCCCTGCACCGGGAGCACCGGAAAATCCCGAAATTGCCATACAGGCCATTCGATCTCAAAAAGAAAAAGAAAAAGCCAATCGGCTCATAAAATCATCATCACCCAAACAAAACAGTAAATTATGATAAACATGTACCTATTTGTCGGGCAAACAATTTTATTCTTCTGCTCTAGCCTCTTTGCTATGACCTGTTCAATGTAAGTACATGTATATGCAAGAAAATGCGACCAATTTTCAATACAATTCACTTTTTGGTCAATTTGGCTAAATGGTTAAAAAATTTAATTAATAAACCAATAATCAACAACACAACCATCAATCAATTAGTTGGTTATCATTTCAAATGCACAACTTTGATATATAGTCAAAAATCACATTTTTGATGCCAAATCACAACAATAAGCCCTATCTAGTTTCGGTTCTCACACCAGTCAATTGGAAATATATAGAAATCTCACTTTCAAAACTCGAAGATAAATACTAGCGATGGTGCCCCGTCACCAGAATTATCCCCGGGCAACTAGAGTGTGATTCTATAACTACCCAATACATTAGAACTTCGAATACACGTTTGCAAGACATATATGCAAAATCTCTATATATTGGATTGTCCCAATTCAATGTAAAATAAATAATCAACTACGAATAAGTGATTTAAATTTCAAAACAAAAATTGTTTTCATTTTAAAAATATATTCTTCGCACTCGTTCTAGGAAACTACTGATCTCATCTCTAACGAGTCATTCCAATTGGATATTACTAAAATCCAATATCTGATGAATTCTTTCGTATGGTTCTAATGTGTCTTGTTCTCTGAGCTTTGTAAACCAAAGCTCTGATACCAACTGTGATGAAAAGGAATTTCGCTCGATCCGAATCAGTCGCTAAACCGATCTAGACCGTTCGAAACGCCTGATTGTTTTGAGAACACGACAAAATAGAACGCAGACGAAAGAACATTTCATTGTATATTACAACAATTCATCAGAATACAAGAATATACAGAGTATAAACAAATAATATACATTTGATAAATATCAGAGATTACAATACATTACATAGCAGCAGAAAATAATACAATACACAACTGAAAGAGCTATACGGATACAAAGCTTCACGGATATCATTCCAGCTGTAAACCAGGATCCTATGAATATAAATCTGCAAAACCAAAACTACTAGCTGCCCGTGTCAAAATAAGGGCACCCAGAGTTTAGGTTAAAAACAATAAACTCCAGGTCAGTCATGGGACTGGTGTGAGAACTAAAACAGTTATTTAAAACTTTACTTTAAATAAGATATATCAAGGGACCACGCCATATAACACGGAACGGGTTTCCTCGCAAGAATACCAGTGCATATAACAACACAGCGCAATGCTTTTTTGAAAAATGAAGCTATTATAAGACCCAGATCCTATCACACAATGCAATGCAAGCCGGGGGATAGGGTTTTCCCTTATAATAGCCAAACATGCTTAGTACGTTTAAAACAAATCATTTGAAACTATAATAAGTGTATAGTGTCAAAACAACTTCAAATCATAAGTATCAATCATAGACGGCATGGGTACCATATATCATGTCGCCATACTAGTTCTACAATTAAAACCGCAAATGTCACGTATTTGGAAATTGGATTTCTGTCATGAACCAAGGCAAAAGATAGTCCTTACCGAATTCGAGACTGCCTAGCCCGAGTCTCAGGATCAGAACCATCGACCCTTGGATCATCAGGGCCGGTCCACCGATGTGGATTAAAATGCCTGAACACTACGTTTCCCCGCCCTTTGGGGCGTAAGCGAGCCAACGAATGACTCCATCGGACCCGGATCGTCCGATCTAACTGAGGCGCCTCGCAACAGCAACAACCACACAGGTGAAAAGTATATAAATGTCAGAGCTGGTAGGTCACTGACACCACCCTAGCTAGGAAGAAACGCATGCCCTCCCTGAGGTCCTCCCGTTTCTGGTTCATACCGGGGTGTGAGGCTCGCGATTTCACGTTATACACAAAGCCACGCCACACAGGCGGTGCTTTGATCATCACCACAAGACTTTGCTTTTCAACAGAAGCCCTGGTCACTGCATCTTAGCATGCCACATAGGCAATTCACACCGTGCAACTAATGGCTACCAATCACACAGAATAAATTCCAATGTCAGACACACTTTCCATTTGCAAGTCCGTTCTGGGTCTGAACGAAACCGGAGGCACTAAATACCTCGCAAACCCATCGATCACTACGTACGTCTGGACGATCACCACTCATTATCCATATTTCGGGATGCCTCCCAATCAGGACCTCGGTTACCATCCAAACGAGGTGAAGATCTCTGGTCTTCGACCACCGTCTTCATCTTCGATTTCTTATCGTCGATTCAGTTATTCAGAATGGGATAAACCCGGTCTTTCTGAGCAACTCGTGTATATAATAAACAAGTGTTACACAAACCCAACATACGCCTCATTCCAATTCATCAGTCACTAACCGTAAATTAACAAGAGAATAATTCCCTAAATATTAACCCCGAAGGCCGAAACCAACATCAGATCAATATCCAGAAAACCATTCTGCTTAGCTAACCGACAGTTAGTTTCTAAATTTCACATTCATAGGGAAAGGTTCCCATTAATTTTATCAAAGATAAATTCCTTGAATTTATTCTTTAATCTTCTTTTGAATTTCGATTCAACTAGTCGGGATTAACGAACCTTACCGAAGTAATCATTTGTTTTAATTTCCCAATCCCAACCTATTCATCCCATGAAGTAAAACTGGTAATACTTCATATCTAACACCACGGGGTTATCGGTAAATTCAATTACCCTTTTCACGTTCAAATCTAATTAAAGATTTAACTACCACCTGAAGTAAAACTGGAGATACTCCATTTTAGATCTTTTCAATCTAATTAAAGATTCATTAAAACTCCACTTAGTTTTAATCTTTAACTGGGTTAAAGAATCAGTGTCATTTAAAAACACGGTTCACGATAAACCCAAAATCACATTCCATTTAAATCAGACCCTAACCATAAATTAGCAAGTGAGTCATTCCCTAAGTATTAACCCCGAATGCCGAAACCAACATCAGATCAATACCTCAGAAACCATTCAACTTAACTAATCTCCAGTTAGTTTCTGATTTTCTTAACTCCTTTGGGTCTAAGAACAGTATTATTGAAGATACCGTTCACGATAACCCAAAATCACATTCTATTAATTATCGGGTTAAAGAACGAGTGTTATTTAAAACACCATTCACGATAAACCCAAGAATCAATTCGAATTCAATTCCAATTAAATATTATTTAATTGGTACACTTCATTAAATCTAAATAAAAGATTTAATCTTTTTCTCAACTGGGTTCAAGAACAGGGTTAATGAAGACACCATTCACGACAAACCCAAATCACATTTGATATTAAATACAAGGCTCTGAATAGAAAATATACCGACTTATATTCAATATCAAATTCTACGACCAACAAATATCGTATTGGAAATAACGATATAAATATATCTTTCAAATTCCCATAACAATATCTGTATCATCACGAAATCCAACATCGAAATATTCCGAAGACAATTTCGATTCAAATCCATTCCAATATAAATATTGGAAATTCTGGTTATTGTCAAAACCATTTCAAACCCAATTTATTTATTCAGAAATAAATAGAATTATAATTCTAGTTCAAAACTAGTTCATTTCGATAAAAATCTATTTTTATCTTTTCAAATATGGAGTTTTTCATCCAAAATCTTCAAAAATCATTTCTTATGATTTTACACAAATTATTACTATTTTTAATAATTTTATCAAGGCCCGCACATTCGATTTCCATCAACGGTCATCGAACTGCACTTACAACGACCTTTTCCAAATTTGATTTGGACATAATTCCAAATCCAACCGTTAGATTTGAAATTTCTAATATTCGTTAGAAAGCTCTTTCCGATACGAACCCAACGGTTCCGGTTTCAGGAGAATTCGACGGTCGGATCTCCCGTAATATCCGTTCGAAGTCAATGGTTGAAATTCGCGAACTGCCGCGGCGTGGCGCGTTCTATTCAGGCCATTATATTATATATATAATATATACTTCGTCGATTTCCTTTTCAAAACGTACTTTATAAATCGTTTTAAATTCGTTTTCAAAACGATTTCAACTTCATTTCAAATTCAAATCAAAGTTGAATTTTCCTCATAAATTCGATTTAAATTCATTTCCAATTGATTTCAAATCAAATTCATTTATGTTCAATTTCAATTCGAATTCATTTAAATTCAATTTCAATTCGAATTCATTTATATTCAATTTAATTCGAATTCATTTATATTCAATTTAATTCGAATTCATTTATATTCAATTTCAATTCGAATTCATTTATATTCAATTTCAATTCGAATTCATTTATATTCAATTTCAATTCGAATTTCAATTCTTTTCAAAATATCAGATTTTGAAATCACTTTCGATATTCATTATAAAATGAATAAAATCGATATAAATATCGTTCACATCAAAATGGCGTCAATCTAATCAACACGGCTTCATATATCTCTATTTTCAAATATTATATTTCAAATATTTCTATTTCAAAACTTTCTTTTTCAAAACTGGAATGAGGCCCAATCAATTACCATATAATGTTAATTATATGGATTTTCTACAACACATGTATACAATAACAACGATGAATAATCAACCATCATCCAAAGTGCATTCTACACTGTATAAGCATCGAATATAGATATTTAACGCTTATAACAGTCTGTCAATCAATCGATCGACATACAACTAATTATTGGGATTAGTGTATGTCATCTATCATCCCAATACCCGTGTGGGGTTTCAAACAATCAAACACAGATTTTATTTGTGCAGTTGGGCGATGTGTAAAATTTATCGTCCCAATCGATATCAGTCAAATGTGTGTATATAAACAAATCGTCCGATCTGTTTATTTTTATTTCATTTCATATACACGTTAAAAATTCTATTTTTAACTATAAAATATTTTCCACTATAAAATATTTTATTTCATTTCACATCACAACACACAATCAATTACACAGCAAAATCAACAAATAAGCATACAAGCCATCCATGGTCTGTGGACGACGGGTGTCGGGTGCTACTAAACACCGTCTGCATCCTAGTATATATTTATATAACTAGAAAATAAAATCAAAAGTCAGAAGTTCTCACCGAATAGCTAAATCAAACGTCTCGACTCTTCTTATGTAGAAATCTTCGTCGTTCTCGCCTCTTGCCACTTTCGTTGCCCGCTTTCACTACATATATAAAAATCACATTTTTATACCGCTATTCAATATATAAAAGTCGAATTTTTACTTTGCTATTCAATATATAAAAATCGAATTTTTACTTTGCTATTCAATATATAAAAATCAAAATTTTACTTCGCTATTCAATATATAAAAATCGAATTTTTACTTCGCTATTCAATATATAAAAATCGAATTTTTACTTCGCTATTCAATATATAAAAATCGAATTTTTACTTCGCTATTCAATATATAAAAATAGAATTTTTACTTCGCTATTCAATATATAAAAATCGAATTTTTACTTCATTATATATATAAAGATAATATTTTTATATTTCACATATGATAAAAATCATATTTTTATTATTCCTATGATATAAAAATTATATTTTTAACATTCCTATAATATAAAAATTTTATTTTTAACATTCCTATAATATAAAAATTATATTTGTATTCTTCACATTATATAAAAATTATATTTTTATATAATGAAAAATTACATCTTTATGATTTAAAAATAATCTCTTTTCATAATGTTATAAAGATCAAATCTTTCATTAGTAAAAATCTATGCTTTATCAATTTAAAAATCTAGACCTTATCATACCATCTCACAAAAAGGATAAACATTAAAAATAATGCCTTTAAAATAAATAGAAATACTTACTGATTTTTTTATCGAAGGAGGGGGGTGTCGCAGGCGGTCTTCGAGCAAGGGGGGTCTGCGCGTCAGGAGGCGTCGGAGATGGGGGGTGCTGCGGCCGTCTCGAGTGGCGGCGCCAGGTCTTCAGGGTGGCGGGGTGTAGCGCGGTCGAGGCAGAGGATGGGGCGGCGTGTCGCCGTCGAGGCAGAGGAGGAGGGGGGCGTGTCGCGCGGTGGCATAGGGGGAGGAAGAAGATGAAGGAGCGGCGGCGGCAGACGTTGGGGGGGGGTCGCGTCATTCGAATTAGGTTTTTTTTCCTTTGATCGGGATTTGGCTGAGGGAGGAAAGAGAGAGATATGGGGGGTTTTAGTAAATATATATTATTTTATTGTAAATTTTCAAAAGGGTTGACTTTTTGTTCAAATCCCAAACGAGACCCAACGACTATCGCCCCTAGCACATTACCCTCATTCCGAACACAATGGGATATGTATCGTGGGCTGATTCGATCGTTACGATCAGATTTCGTCAAAATCAACATATAACTCTATATATTGAATTTGAACGCGCATTTCAATTTATCGGGGCCACATACTAACTCTAAAAATTCCCAAAAAATATTTTCTAGCTTAGTATTGACGATACGGTCCTAACAAAACTAATTTCGTCGAATTCTGAGACCGTTTGAAAAATGGCCATTTTCCAGTCGATTAAAATCAACTAAAACTGGCCAAACACGTTTTCCTTTGCCACGCTCACATATTGATTCGAAAAATTATGAAATTTGGAATCTAGCAATAATTTGACATCGTGGATCAAACAAAAGTGGTTTCGTTGAAATCCGACGTCGTTTGCAAAATTTCCATTTTTAAGGGCCTGAATTCCATAACGACTATTCAGAAATTTCAACTACACATATATTTTGATTCCCGCTATCAAATTTAGATTTTTCGGGTTCGTTGGAAAGATAGTCACAATTAGATTCCATTATTTTTGGTTTCACTAAAATCCGGTTTATTTTGCACCCGGTATGTTCAATTGAAGTTTGAAATCGAATTATCGAACTACCGCGCCACTTTCAATTCCTTGTATAAATATAAATAATTATTTATATTCTAACGACGAACTATATAATAGATACGTTCGAATTCTATTCAAAATAAATTTCTCATCGTTATTATTTAAAATAATTCATTTTAAATATTCAAAATTCGCTAAAACTGCCAAAATAAAAATTTTAAACTGGCCCAGATTTCCGGGTTATTACACATAGTATAGTGCTTAGATAATTTTTTTGTGCCTTTTCCATTTTATATACATGTTTCTAATTATATTTGGCAGACTACATGTCCATATATCTCATTTAGCAAAGGACTTATGATGGCCAATCATGTTCTCCCTTAATTCATGGTCTTTGATCTATTAATTAACATAAGCGCTTTATTATTTACAAATTTATCATCAATGATTATCTACTGTCCGTTTTTGATATAATTTATTGAGGTCTCTTCGTATTTTACGTACCAAAACCACTTCACCGGTTACTTGAGAATCATTTCATGGGTCTCTTTTAAAGCACCCTTAAGTGTTTCTTCATGAACACTCACCTCCTTTATTTAGCATCTTTATGACTTACTCCAAAAATATTTTGAACTGACTTCTATACCACACTTCAACTTTGAGTTACACCTTTTGATCCTTCAAGGATTCAAATCTATATAAAAGAAAGTCTACTAGGGATATAATTGATAATTTATTCAAGTTACTTAATATTTTGCATCAATTGTATATTTCAAAAAATATATAACACTGATGATCAACATGAACTTGAATCCCTTTATTCTCCACCTCATTGTTGACAAACATTGTCACATTAAATAATAACCCTCTTTGGATTCTCATTTTTGATTCATTAACACATTATATTAGCAAATACATTATATGTATTTCAATTGTGGGAGGATTATGCTTTTTTTGGGGCAAGGCCGACCAGTTTTTATAGTGATCCGTTACACTTTTTATTATATCAAAATAATAAATACAAGGGGACCAGAAGATATATAGATAGCATATCTACTACAAAAGCAAGAAACCTTCCACATAGGGCAGGTGGCTAATCCATAAAAGTTAAGCATTAGATAAAAAGAAGAAAATAATAATAACCAAACCAAGTTAACAAGCAACTGGTACATATAACGTACTCCAAATTACAGAAAAGCCGAAATTTATAGTTACCCTAAGTCATCAACCGACTTGACAAAATGCAGCACAACTACTAGTTAATGTTGACTTAAAGACCCTTCAATGTTTCATTCTTTCTACTCCTAGTGACAGGGTATGTAGCTCCTTGTAACTAGGGTTAGGGGTTGACAAGGGTGTGCTTGGCTTCGATTTTTTTTAATCAAAATATATCTATATATAACAAAAGAAGAATCTAGCCATTCTCCAAAGGCTCACAAAAACAGAATATGTAGAGATTGCTACATGACCTGTGCATACACATAATCCAAACCAGACATGAAAACATAAGGTACAAAAGCAAAACAAAATGAAAAGAAACAACATTAGCGAAAAGGACTCAGGCGGATAACTGCTATCAGACGCCGAAGATGATGAAGGCGCCACTGCCGATCGTACCGATGAAAAGGTGAACTGTCAAGGCTGAAAGAGACCTCGACTGGGCATAAGGAAAGTCTGCCATAAGCATCTTCGGAGGATCAAGAGAAACTGGAATACTGGATAGATAACAAACTCCCAAGCAAAGTGAAGATCAAACCCAGAGCTCCTCAAACCAGAAAATCAACAACCTGTAAATCCAAACCATGCAGAACTAGCAAACGACATAAGCCAAAAAAAAGGGTGGTGGGGGAAGGTGTGGAAAGGCTAATAGGACAGATCCCGCTATCTTGAAAACTTTTAATAGATCAACCAATTCCCGCTCTGGAGGACGCTGTAACTGATGACACATCAATGATAATGGCAATCCTCCTTGAATGGGAACCGATTGGACCTCTAAATGGTCTGCCTCGAAAAGCAAGGAACACATCGGATGATATTTGAGGGGTCCATAGGCACCTCCTTAAACAAAGCCTTATACCGCGTGCACCAGATGTGCCAGCAAATAAGACAAGGAAGAAGTCGGAAAAGGATAGGACGCAAAGACTTACCTGAGATTCCGGTCCACCAGATCCTCAGTCTGTCTATGAGAGAAGACGCATTACCTCGAACACCAACTAAATTCCCGAAGTAATTCCAAACAGAGCTGGCTACAAAGCCCAAGAAAAATAGGTGAGTTATGGATTCCGTGTCCCCAAATCACAGCACCTGCAACGAGAAGCTAATGGGATTCCAATCCTCTGGAGGTTCTCATCTATCGGTAGCCCATCGTGTAGGGTTCGTCACATAAAAAGAGAAAGCTTCAGAGGAATACGGGCATCCCAGATGAAAGAGAAGATGTGAAGGCAAGGTGAAGGCACCCGGGCCGAATTCCAAGCTGCGTAAACTGATAAAGGGCTTCCGTCCCATCCTAACCTACAACCATACGAATCTGAAAAGGCCTTCACGGATTGCATCCATTTCCATGTCTCACTAGCATATGACGGGACCCCAGTATAGCTATTGGCTTGTAGCCTGCGGTATTTAGCATGTAGGAATGATGCCCAAAGTTAATCGTTCGCTTCAAACCTAGCCCACAATTTAAAAGCAAAAGTCATTCAGGTATCCTTTGGGTTTCTGAGACCTAAACCTCCCTTGCTTCTGGGTCGACAAATAATGTCCCAAGAAACCCAGTGGTGATGATTAGCGTTTTCCTTATTCCCCTAGAAAAAAGATGCCAACGAACGGTAAGATCTGAAAAAAGAAGAGGTGGGAGTCATAGCTGCAAAGACATGCGATCCTATAGAGTCAAGAACTGACTTTATGAGAACCAGCCTCCCAGCTTGAGAGAGGAGCGCTGCATTCCACCTCAAGATCTTCCCTCTTGCTTTATCAGTGAGGGGGTCGAAAATGACATTGAGCTTACGACCTATGTAAAGAACAATCCCGTGGTAAGGTAAAGGAAAGGAAGCAGCCTTGTAACCAGTGTAGGTTTCGATCCAAGAAGATCTGACCGTAGACAAGTCTCTCGATGGGACGAAGCAGCTTTTAGCAGTATTAACGAGCTGAACAGAACTCCTCTTGTACTTCTGAATGAGGCTGACAAGCCGTCGGACTGAGCGACGGTTACCATTCGTGAAAATGATAATTTCATCAACAAAGGATAAAGAAGAGACAATAGGACAACCCGAAGGAATGTCAAATCGGTGAATCTGCACGGGGGTATCGAGTGCGCATAAAGGTTGACGTGTATGGCTTTATTTTTCTTCTTAGCTGAAGAGGAGTGGATGATTCATTTTCTTTGATACTAACAGCAATAGAACTCTTGCTTATAGAGTTTTTTGCACATTACTAACGACAAACTTGGGGGATTGATTCACAAAGCCGAGCTTGAATTGAAAAGAGTTTGTTTGAGGATGAGATGGCCTTGAAAGTGTCATTTGGCTTGCCACAATAGTGAACACTAGTGTGAACCCGTGCTTCGCATACAGGTTGTATTTATATTCAATTTTGTGATTATAGATGAAAATTATCATAATACTGCTAATTAATTTAGACATTATTCTCTGAAATAGTTTAAATACAAATTTTTCGAAAATATTTATATTAAATTCTAAATTAAGTACGCTTGAAGAAAAAAATGTATTACAATTTTGGATTTTTTGTGGTACAATCACAAACGTTTATCTTTTTAGTTGTAATACTTTATATTTTAATTGGGAAATGGTCCTTGGAATGGTAAACATGTTATTTCTCCCTAATTCATTATTTCATTTCTTATGTTCATACGGAATTTTTTAATAGGATCAACAATTGCAAATTTGAAGCCAATTAACCACATAGCAATGCTATTTCAGTAACGTAAGTGCAGCTTCCATAACCTCGAACAAATAAAAGAAACATGTACCAAAACAGTGGACACTACCTAAGAAAATCATAGAGAAGAAAATGATATATTGTTTTATTGAAATATCACAATCATAATGCACAAAAAGCTGGAAAAGGACGTTCTCACTACTAAGGTATTTAAAAATGTTCCATTGTGTTAATGGTTTTGAAAATTTATACAAAGACACCTTCTGTTACAAAGTAAATAGCATATGAATATTATTTATAAATTTTTTGAAAGAAATTAAAACTTCAATGTTCTATCAATGTCGGGATATTATTTATTGAAATGGCTATTAACATGTGTTCTCATGTTGTAGTCCGTTGAAGGACAAATTTGCAAGTTTAAAAATGGTGATTGTAGATAGCAACTTCATGAATGTATGGGCTTGAATATTGGTGCGATGCCGCCTAACACATCTTCAAAGCTTAAGTCCAACTTTTCCATGTATGCAAGCAATACATTGCTGGTGCTTATCTCCCATTTGCTTAGAAAAAAAATATAAAGTAGCATCCTACAATGAAAGCCCTGTATATTAGAAATGGTCCAAAATGCAAACTCATCAGTGATAAACAAAAATGATTGGAAGCAAAAGACTACTCTTTCAAATTAGATTAGAAACACAAGGAGAAAAGCCTGAACCACTTGCCAGTATGCATGCGTATAGTACCATTTGCAAATTAATCATGTTTTTTTATTAGAAATAGCGAAGTCATTATTTGTTGAATGTGACTACAAGAAATCAACACAAAGAAAGACCTATACATGTTAAATGATTAGGCAAAGTCAAGGAACACTGAAATGGGTGAGGCGGATTCAAACATTCATTTGCAAATAGACTACATTGCATGTTTATAATAAAATAACATTGTTTTAAATCAGGACATTATTCTGTTTCCTTAAGTCTACTAAAAAATTTCATCGTGGGATCGAAAATTTATCCGAAGTAGGATCACTGAAAGGTATTTATTTTTCTATCTATATTATTTAAGACAATGGGAAAAAGTACTTATATCTTTTCTGACATACATTTCCCTAACATTTAAAATAAAAAAATCAAGATGCAAATTTATAATAAAGGATACATGTAATCTAGTCATAAATCCCAGTCCAAAAACATCAAACTACCATTGGAAATTACTTTTGTTTGCATTTTTTATAACACATAGAATAATGAAACAAATAATGCATAACTAATGATGTTTTAAAATATCTGATACATTTATATCAGTTAAATGCATAATATATATTTTTCTATAAATATGATCCAATTTATTTTAGCAAAAACATATAGATTTAAAATATTTATGTAACTTACACTATAACACTTTATTATTGTAGGCATCTAGAAAATTGTGTCCATCTTGGACGCCAATTTACTGTATTGTTTCCTTATGGCTGATTCAATGTTTTCCGTTTTTAGTATTTTGCGCCTTACTGCTACTATGATGAATGGGCAATCTTTTGTTAAAGTGACTATAAATAAAGAACTTGTGCAATAGTTATTAGTAACCACAAACTATTAATCGCTTCTTTCATAGCACTTAGAAGAGTTTCGAGGAAGAATATCCATTGGCAATGTTCTAAATGAAATAACCATGCTGAATAATTTCATTATTAAGGTATGTAAACGTGTTTTAGATTAGCCAATAGAGAAAAAGGTAAATTATTATCATATTATGAGATACAACAATTTCCTTCCTTGATTCGCGAAGAACTTGAATAAAACATAGCATGCACAAACTTTAACATAGCATGCACAAACTTTAATTGGAAAGGGTTTTTAATTATATTATTAACAGTGTTATCTAGTGCGAACTCATGCACACACACGGTTTCGTGTCCTACTAATGCGAGGGAGCGAATTGTTGCTGTTATTTTAGTTCGAATTTCGCTGAATATTTTTATACAAAATTGCCTTGAAATAGATTGATCAAATAGCTTGAAAATGTTCGCTTAAAATATTAAGATGTTAGATGGAATGAAAAATTGAAAGGGATTGTCAACCAAACAAACATATGAAAGCTTAAAGTCATAATTTCTATCCAACTGTTAATTATCAGTATATTGAATTAAAATCAATTATAATTAGCACAACCGTTCGTAAACGAATCTAAAGTGGAACCATAAGTAGAAACCAATTGAACACTTTTGAAATTGCATCATACGGACTATATAATGTACAAATTAAGATCTATGGTACTATAGATTGCAATATGAATATAATGGCACAAAACATGGAGGTATGTGTTTCTTCGTGCTTGCATGAGTACAACCTAATGAGATAACCAACATTTGAATTCACCAAAGTTCTAATGGATCTGTACCAATTTCTATAGGGAGCGAGACAGAGTTCACATGTCCTATTTTTCACATCCAACAAAGACATCCAACACACCAAATTATTTGTGATAAGTTCAATGTTCAAATGTTTAGTTACTTTTGTGAGGATGATCATAGCATGATAGGAGAACGTTTTTTAATACTCCTGATATGCTAATTTTCAATTTAGTTAAACATTGAACAAACCACAGTACACTCAATCAAAAGTTTAACTATGTGTCACACATTTTCACCTTAATTTTTTTTTATCAAATGATTTCTCTAATGGAAAATACCTGTCAGCTTGTATGATTTTCATCCCAATTTAATTACTATGTTCCAACACGTTTAGGACTACGATAGCATATTGATATCAAGAAAAACACTTGGTATCAAGTTGATAGTCACAAAAAAAACTATTTATTTAAATTGGTCAAAATGCTAAATCCATTTGTGTTATGCAAGCCTCCATTTTCTTTTAATGTTATTCAAAAAGTTGAAAGTGGATTAGAGTTGCAACCAAAATTTCAAAAACTGCAAGCATGTTCACCTCCTATATAATTCAATGTACGAATTTCAAAAGGTATATCACTTCAGAAGGTAAGATAAGAATGAATCGCACATTGGCAACACACCCTAAATAATGCTTATATAATTGGGTCGATGTATATATAAATGAAACACTACGAAAACAAAAAGGACCGATTGCTGATTAACAATAAATTATAAGCGATATGCAGCGCTACTCACAGGTAATAAAGATCGACGCTTTCCTATGAACTAGAAAAGCGTGAATTTTAAAATAAATACTGCAAGCGCACAGGTGTGTGGCATACATGTCGAATACAGGGAGGTAAATTAAATCAAATTATTTAAATAATTTCTTGGGCGAGTTAGACAAATCTTCGAGGTGGGTTTTGAAAGCAAACGAAATTGAAATAGCTACTAAACTAATATTGAATTGAATCAGATCTGAATCTAATCAAATCTGTATTCAACCCAATTGACCTAAGGAAGCAATAAAAAGAACAGAATTTGAAATTGCAGAATAAGAAGAACAACAAAAAGTAAAATTAGGATTGTCGTTGAAACTAATCAAACGACTAATCGCTAATAAAAAGAATGTAAAATAAAATTGGCGTTCTTCCAAAACTAATTATGAAGACAACACTGATTGCTAAGAAAAATGCAGAAAAATAAAAGAGAACTAGAAACTTTATTAATGTAGACGAAGATAAAATAGGATGGTGGCTACAATGATATTACAAGGGTATTTATAGGAGATAACCAATCCCTAACCCTAATTACAAATGGGCCTAGCCATTACATCACTAATTAGTTTACAATGAGAATCTCAAATGGGCCATAGTTAAATCTATTAAATTTTTGGCCTTTCTTCTTTTCCTCTTGGTTCTTTGACAAGCCTCCCCTGATTTGAGATGTGCATGGCCTTTTTATCAATCATTTTCTGGTCCAACAGCAACTAGATGTAAGATCTTCATCTACAATTCTTCAAAATGTAAATATATAGCAATTTGATCTCCATTTCTCTACTTTTCTGGTTGCATGCGGACTGGGTTGGAATATCTGTAAAAGTGACAAAACAATACCCAAGTAATATTTATTTATATACAAAAGATAAGATATAAGAGCATAAAATAAACACATTTCTATGTTAATCAAAAACCCCCACACTTATCTTTTACTCGTCCTCGAGTAAAACAAAAAATGAAAAACTAAACTAGATAGGTTACACTTTCATAGGAAACACGATTGCATGCATTGAGCGTATGCAACAAGCCGTTAAACGTCTAGGTGTACCTAGTAGGACGAGTGGTGTCTCGTGAGGGTTTTTAGCGGATACTACCCACAAAATCCAAATGCAGTATGCTATGATTCTAATGAAACTACATGAATGCAATGGACATATGCAAAATAAAAACAAAAATGAAAACAAGACTTGTTTCTGAAGTGGTAAAACAAATTAAATTAACAATTTCTAGTCAGTTGATTTTATTTTAGATATCTCAAAATGTCACAAATTTTCAATATAAATCAAGTTTTCAAATGTTAAATTCCAGTTTGGCCAGTTAGTACGGTCGATAATATAGTGCAGCCATGAAATAAATTCTTAGTTTGCTTGTCATAGTTTGTGAAGTGGTATTCTAATTTCCTTGTGTATGGCTACTCAAATCAATAAGGTCAAGAAGTGTTTGGGCATCATCGCTTATTCTCTATCTCTATAAAAATTGATTTTACGATTAAGTACATACACCTAACTTAGCAGACCAAGGTTTATCACCCATGCACTGCCTCGCGGACTAACAGAGAGTGGGTAAAGAGCTTTGGCGGATTGTGCAGACCGACTTTGACTTTGTCAACAACGTGTCGGTAATCCTTAGGTGTCCAATCTCATAAAATGAGACCAAGATAGTCCGACATTGACTTTGTCAACAACATGTCGGATAGGGCTTGGCGGGTTTGCACACCAACGCTGGATATACAAGCAATGTTGGATACCCTTTGATTACTATTATTATTATTGAAATTATAAGCACAAAAGAGTGTTATGAAAATTCAACTTAACACAACTTAGTTTTAAAGATTCGAAAAGCCAATATAAGTATTTTAAGTCCTCCACTTATTTAAACAAAGACTACAATATAGAATAAACTTCATGGCCATCACCTAAGAATCTCCCTATGTACCGGTTACACTATTATCCCTCAAAATTAATCTTTTCATCATATGTCATATTCAATCTTAGTTGAGAGAAAAAAATACTATCAACTGATTAATAATCCTTAACTTATTTGTTGTATCAATCTAAAATGAGTCATGTTTCAAAAAAAAAGGCATGTTACTACAATCTAAAATGCATGATGGTCCTATTTAAATGGCTGAAAATGAAAAGAAAGAAAAATAAAAGGAAAATGAATGAAATGCAGACTCCCCCCCCCCCCACACTAGAACTAAATAGTGTCCACACTGTAAACGTTTCCTAAATGTGAAAGACAACACCAAAAGATGGATGAGATGCAAAATTATTTGTAGAATGAAATGCAGTCTAACTATATGTAAGAATGGATCATATATACAATGATATATGTGTTTGCGATGCAAAGATTGCCACCAACTTTTCCCCCCACACTTGGTTCTAGCCCTATCAGTCCTATTCCCACTGTGTCTAGGCATGTTTTCTAACAAGCAAGTGTTTTTGAAAACCATCTCATCTTTATACCTCAATTTATAGTCCAGTAAATGAATGTTCAGGGTCGTCCTAACATGAAGTTTTTCAACAAAGCTAACATTCCAAAAATAGTTCATGTGTTCAACAAATTTATCAGTGTAATTTTTCAAAAATTTGTGATCGTATATTAATTCAGTGAAATTTGAAATCTGATGTTGTTCAAGACTATGTGATCACATTTCTCATCATTAACTGACAACGTATTTTCGACACTGACAATTTCAAGTTCATTTGAATTTTTCTCAAAGTTAAAATTTTTGAACTCGTGATGTGAATCTACTTCTTCCTCATTTGGTAACTCATCCTCATACAATCCAAAGAATTCATGTTCGTTAAAATCCTTTTCCAATTTTGAGTTTTCGAAAAATTCAACATTTCTATTCTGTTCAACTTCTAATATATCAAGTTTCTCGCAGCCCGGAAGAGGAAGATCAAAATATAAACTTAAATCTTTTTCCTGAAAAGAATCGAAATCCAAATCATTTGTTGAATTTTGAACAACTTCATTTAGATCGTAATTCTCACTTTCCAAAGTTGTAATCTGAAAATTTTCAATATCAGTAAAGAATGGATTATTTTCTGATTCATCGCTTGTTTGAATTTGATTTTGTTGCTCGAGTTGTTCTTTAAAAGACGTCATTAAACAAAGAAGTTCATCAAGCTATCTATCTTTATTTTCTACCCTCTCTCTAAGAATGTTAAGATGATATTCTTCAGAATCGTTGATTTGAGAGCTCTCATTTTGGATTTCTTGATTCTCAAAATTATAGTCCACATCAATTTCACAATCAAAATTATTTCCGATGTGGTGGTTGTTTGAATTTTCAGAAAAATGACAATGATATTGGAAATCATTTTGATTTTGAAAATTAGGTTCATAACCAAAACTGTCGAAATTCGAGGGAACATTGCAATTTTGGTCATATTCAAGACGTGGATATGGGTTGTTATTTTGAAGATTTTGATTGATTTGAAAATCATTTTCATATCCAAAATTATTTCCGAATTGGTTTCCAACCCCGTATTGATGTTGATCAAAGGTATATTGGGATTCAAAGTTATTTTGATGTTGATGTGGCCTATAATCGAAATTATTGAAATTTGAATTGAAGTCGTCATTTCGATCATATCCATGATTTTGAAAATGTTGGTCAGTTGGAAAATTTTGAAAATTGTTGCCATTGGGCTCACGAAATTTTGGAAAATCTTGCCTTATGAGTTGTAATTCGTACTCATACCCTTCAAGCGGACATCTACTTCGACTATTATCCCACAATTTTCTCAAGGATTTTTTTGAATCAGACATTTAAAATGAAATCAATGCAAGACAGAATTTTTTTTTCACCTCAAAATAGTATAAAATACTAAGTTGCGCTCTATTAATTAACTGAGTCTATTAGAAGGGGGAAGAGGGTCTTATGGCCGTTCACGTATAGTATAAATACTAAGGGAAACGACCAATGTTTTACGGGTAGTATGCAACCTCTTTTGCTAATAGTTCAATAAATTGTACTACTATATATCCGCGATCCAATTATACGAGACAGTCAACTTCACAAAGCACCACTTTTCAATTATATTACTTTGAAATATCTAATCCGATTTTATTGTTGAGAAACGATGAGAATGAGGACAGTAGTTATGGAAATTTCAACTCACAACAATCAGACAGAATAATTGCAGAAATTAAAAATTGTACATAGCAAGCCGCTGCCCCTGTGTAACAACCCGAAAATCTGGGCCAGTTTAAAATTTTTATTTTGGCAGTTTTAGCTGAATTTTGAATATTTAAAATGGAATATTTTAAATAATATCGACGAGAAATATATTTTGAATATAATTCGACGTATATATTTTTATACGTCGTCGTTAGAATATAAATATTTATATATAATTATAAAAGGAATTGAAAATGGCGCGGTAGTTCGAAAATTCGATTTCTAATTTCAAATGAATATACAGAATTCAATATAAGTCAGAATTGAACGAAACAAGAAATATTTGAATCTGTATAACTATATCTTTGTAACGAAGTTAACAAACTGAGATTTCATCTTAGAAATGATAAGATATGTCCAGTTTAAAATTAGAAATAGTCGCTGTGGAATTTATATATATTTTTATATATATAAGGCCCTTAAAAATAGCAATTTTGCAAATGACCTCGGAATTCGACGAAACCAGTTTTGTGGGGTCCGTGATGTAAAGTTATTGCTGGGTTTCAAATTTCATAATTTTTCGAATCAATATGTGAGCGTGGCAAAAGAAAACGCGTTTGACCAATTTCTGTTGATTTTAATCGACTGGAAATTGGCCATTTTTCAAACGGTCTCAGAATTCGACGAAACTAGTTTTGTTAGGACCGTATCGTCGATACGAAGCTAGAAAATATTTTTCTGGAATTTTTCTAGTTAGTATGTGACCCCGGTAATTTGAAATGTGCGTTTAAAATTCAATATAGTGATTTAAATGAAAATTCAAAAGGAAACTGATTGTAACGATCAAATCAGCTAGCGATACATATCCCATTGTGTTCGGAATGGGGGTAAAACGCTATGGACGACAGGCAGTGGGCCTCGTTTCGAGGTCATATGTAAAAGTCAACTTTTAATGAATAAAATAATAAAATAAATAAAAAAAAATATAATTAAATTCCCTCCCTTTAACCCGCTGGCCCCCCCCCCGATCCAATTGGTTTTTCAGAAAAAAAAAAAAAAAGAAAGAAAGAAAGAAGAAGGGGGAGCGCAGCAGCGCCGCCGCCGCCCTCTCTTCCCCACCTCCGGCGAACGCTGGCCCAACCTCCCCCTCTTCTCCGACGTCTTCCTTCTCCCTCTCCCTCGCGTTCTGTTCTCCCTTCGAAACCCTCCCCCCAATCACAAAATCGACGGAAGCATTCAACCCCCCCCCCCATCGCCCACCGCTCCGCCTGCCGCACACCCTGTGGCCCCCACGACCTCCGCCCGACCTCGCTACAGCCCCCCCTGTAAGTCGTTCTTTATTTTATTTATTTGTTTTATTTTTATTTATTATTTATTTTATATAAACAGGGAAAAAAAAACTGATTTTTAAAAATAGTTAAAACTGATTTTTTCTTTATTTATAAAACTGATTTTTCTATATAAAATTAAAACTGGTTTTTAATTAGTAACAAAACGGATTTTTGTTTAAAAGAGAAAAAAAACTGTTTTGTTTTTAAAGAGTAAAAACTGACGTGGTTTTTAAAAGAAAAAAAAACTGATTTTATAAAAAGAGTAAAAACTGATTTTGATTTTTAAAAGGTATTGAAAACTGATTTCTTTCAAAAGAAAAATCATATTTTTATATATTGAATAGCGAACTAAAAATATGATTTTTATATATTGAACTTCGAGTTAAAAATATGATTTTTATATATTAAACTTTGAAATAAAAATTCGATTTTTAAGTATTGAACTTTGAAATAAAAATTCGATTTTTAAGTATTGAACTTTGAAATAAAAATTCGATTTTTAAGTATTGAACTTTGAAATAAAAATTCGATTTTTAAGTATTGAACTTTGAAATAAAAATTCGATTTTTAAGTATTGAACTTTGAAATAAAAATTCGATTTTTAAGTATTGAACTTCGAAAGAAAAATTCGATTTTTATATATTGAACTTCGAAATAAAATGTGATTTTTATATATTGAATAACATAGTAAAAATTCGATTTTTATGAATATTGAATAGCGAAGTAAAAATGTGATTTTTACGTATGTAGTGAAAGCAGCAACGAAGGTGACAAAAAGGCGAAACGACGAAGACTTCTGCAAAAGAAGAGCCGTGGAGCTAGGATAGCTATAGGTGAGAACTTCTCACTCAAATTCTATTTTTCTAGTTATATATATATACTAGGATGCAGACGGTGCTTATTAGAAGCACCCGACACCCGTCCACAGACCATGGACTTGTTTGTTTAGTTGAATGATTGGGTGATTGATTTATTCGTTTGGTTGAATTGGAAATTGATTTGATTGATGTGTGAATGGCGTGGGCCTTCACTAGACCGGGGATAAGGCTAGGCCTTGTCCCGTTTCTAGTATCGTGCCGTTATGCCGCCGAAATTTTCTAAAACATGTTAGAAAAATAAAAATATCATTTTATTGAATAAATGAATTGAATAGAAATGCATATGTTGGAATAAAATGTTTTATCGTTAAAAATATAATTTTTAACGTGAATGTGAATAAATAAATATTCATTTACAAACCAGACGGTTTGTTTATGTACACTTATTTGAATGACATT
This sequence comes from Allium sativum, assembly GCA_030737875.1. Taxonomy (NCBI): domain Eukaryota; kingdom Viridiplantae; phylum Streptophyta; class Magnoliopsida; order Asparagales; family Amaryllidaceae; genus Allium; species Allium sativum. The sequence goes on along the minus strand of CM060927.1, from coordinate 25,280,797 downwards.
GATTGGGACGATAAATTTTACACATCGCCCAACAGCACAAATAAAATATGTGTTTGATTGTTTGAAACCCCACACGGGTGTTGGGATGAAATTTGAAGTTCACTCATCCCGATTGATTGAATATGTCGATCGGTTGATTGACAGGCTGTTTTAAGCGTTGGATATCTATATTTGATGCTTATACAGTGTAGTGCACTTTGGTTGATGGTTGATTATTTTTCCATGCTATTATATACACGTGTTGTTTGAAAATCCATATAATTAACTTTATATGGTAATGGATTGGGCCTCATTCCAGTTTTAAAATAGAATATTTGAAATAAGAATATTTGAAATAGGAATATTTGAAATAGAATATCTGAAATTAGAAATTTATGAAGCCGTGTTGATTAGATTGACGCCATTTTGACGTGATCGATATTTATATCGATTTTGAAAACGATTTCGAAATGAATTGAATTGAAAACGATTTCGAAATGAATTGAATTGAAAACGATTTCGAAATGAATTGAATTGAAAACGATTTCGAAATGAATTGAATTGAAAATGATTTCGAAATGAATTGAATTGAAAACGATTTCGAAATGAATTGAATTGAAAACGATTTTGAAATGAATTGAATTGAAAACGATTTCGAAATGAATTGAATTGAAAACGATTTCGAAATGAATTGAATTGAAAACGAATTCAAAATGAATAGAAAACGACTTCGAAATGAATTGAATTGAAAACGATTTCGAAATGAATTGAATTGAAATGAATTCAAATTGGATTGAAATTCGAATTGAATAGAAATGAATTTTAAAACGAATTTATAAGGAAGAATTCAATTTTGGCTTTGAATTGAAATAGAAGTTGAAATAGAATTTGAAACGAATTTAAAACTATTTATATAATTCGTTTTAAATAGAAATCGACGATATATATATTATATATATATATTATATATAATATAATGGCCTGAATAGAACGCGCCGCGCCGCGGCAGTTCGCGAATTTCGACCATTTATTTCAAACGGGCATTACGGGAGATCCGACCGTCGGATTCTCCTAAAACCGGAACCGTTGGGTTCGTATCGAAAAGAGCTTTCTAACGAATGTGATAAATTAGAAATCTAACGGTTGGATTTGGAGTTACGTCCAAATCAAATTCGAAAAAGGTCGCTGTAAGTGCAGTTCGATGGACATTGATGGAAATCGACTGTACGGGCCTTGATAAAATTATTAAAAATAGTAATAATTTGTGTAAAATCATAAGAAATGATTTAGAAAGAATTGGGATGAAAAACTCCATATTTGAAAAGATAAAAATAGATTTTTATCGAAATGAACTAGTTTTGAGCTAGAATTATAATTCTATTTATTTTTAAATAAATAAATTGAATTTGAAAAAGGGTTTTGAAAATAACCAAAATTTCCAATGATTGCATTGGAGTGGATTTGAATCGAAATTGTCTTCGGAATATTTCGATGTTGGAATTCGTGATTATACAGGTGTTGTTATGGAAATTTGAAAGATATATATTTATATCGTTATTTCCAATACGACATTTGTTAGTCGTAGAATTCGATATTGAATATAAGCCGATATATTTTCTATTCAGAGCCTTGTATTGAATATCGAATGTGATTTGGGTTTGTCGTGAGTGGTGTCTTCACTAACACTGTTCTTGAACCCAGTTGAGAAAAGATTAAATCTTTTGATTTAGATTTAATGAAGTGTACCAATTAAATAATATTTAATTGGAATTGAATGGATATTGATTTTTGGGTTTATCGTGAACAGTGTTTTAAATAACACTTGTTCTTTAACCCGATAATTAACGAATGTGATTTGGGTTTGTCGTGAATGGTGTCTTCACTAACACTGTTCTTGAACCCAGTTGAGAAAAGATTAAATCTTTTGATTTAGATTTAATGAAGTGTACCAATTAAATAATATTTAATTGGAATTGAATGGATATTGATTTTTGGGTTTATCGTGAACAGTGTTTTAAATAACACTTGTTCTTTAACCCGATAATTAACGAATGTGATTTGGGTTTGTCGTGAATGGTGTCTTCACTAACACTGTTCTTGAACCCAGTTGAGAAAAGATTAAATCTTTTGATTTAGATTTAATGAAGTGTACCAATTAAATAATATTTAATTGGAATTGAATGGATATTGATTTTTGGGTTTATCGTGAACAGTGTTTTAAATAACACTTGTTCTTTAACCCGATAATTAATGGGATGTGACTTTGGGTTTATCGTGAACCGTGTTTTTAATGACACTGATTCTTTAACCCAGTCACAGATTAAAACTAAGTGGAGTTTTAATGAATCTTTAATTAGATTGAAAAGATCGAGAATGGAGTATCACCAGTTTTGCTCCAGGCGATAGTTAAATCTTTAATTAGATTTGAATGTGAAATTTAGAAACTAACTGGCGGTTAGCCAAGCAGAATGGTTTTCTGGATATTGATCTGATGTTGGTTTCGGCCTTCGGGGTTAATATTTGGGGAATTATTCTCTTGATTAATTTACGGTTAGTGACTAATGAATTGGAATGAGGCGTATGTTGTGTTTGTGTAACACTTATTTAAAATATACGCGAGTTATTCGGAAAGACCGGGTTTATCCCATTCTGAATAACTGATACGACGATAAGTCGAAGATGAAGACGATGGTCGAAGACCGGAGGTTTTCACGTCGTTTGGGTGATAACTGATGATCTTGATTGGGCTGTACACCCAAGAAGATGGAAACAGTTAGTGATCGTCCAGACGTACTTGGAGATCGATGGATATGCGGGGTACTAGGTGCCTCCGGTTTCGTTCAGACCCAGAACGGACTTGTAAATGGACTGTGTGTCTGACATCGGATTTCATTCTGTGTGACTGATATCGGTTGCATAGGATGGTTTGCCTGTGTGGCATGCTAAGATGCAAGTGATCAAGGCTTCTGTTGAAAAGCAAAGTCTTGTGTTGATGATCAAAGCACGGCCTTTGTGGCGTAGCTTTGTGTAACGTTTACCTCGCGTGTTTCACACCCGGTATGAACCAAAAACGGGAGACGGACCTCAGGGAGGGCATGCGTTTCTTTCTAGCTAGAAGTGGCGTCAGTGGTTTTACACGCCCTGACGAGTTTGACTTATGTGGTTGTTGCTGTTGCGAGGCGCCTCGGATTGATCGGTCGTTCTCGAACCGATGGAGTCATTCGTTGGCTCGTTTGCGCCCCAAAGGGCGGGGAAACGTAGTGCTCAGGCATTTTAATCCACATCGGTGGACCGGCCCTGTCGCTCCTAGGGTCACTCGAGCTCTGATCCTGAGACATGGTAGGCTAGATTGTCTCGAATCGGTTGAGGACTATCTTTTGCCTCGGTTCATAGATGGAAATCCAATTTCCAAATACGTGACATTTGCGGTTTTAGTTGTAATCCTATATATGGCGACATAGTGGGATGGGGCGCTTATGCCGCCTATGATTGATACTTATGATTTGAAGTTGTTTTATACACTATGCACTTATTATAGTATCAAATGATTTGTTTTAAACGTATCAAGCATTCTTTGGCTGTTATAAGGGAAAACCCTATCCTCGACTGCGTTGCATTGTGTGATGGGACCTGGGTCTTATAACAGCTTCATTTTTCTTTACTTAGCATTGCGCTGTTTGTTTTATGCACTGGTATTCTTGGGAGGAAACCCGTTCCGTGTTATACGGCGTGGTCCCTTGATTTACCTAACTTTAAAATAAAGATTTATAACTGTTTTAGTTCTCACACCAGTCACATGACTGACCTGGAGTTTATTGTTTTAACCTAAACTCTGGGTGCCCCTATTTTCGACACGGGCAGCTAGTAGTTTCGGTTTTGCAGATTTATATTCACAGGATCCTGGTTTACAGCTGGAACGATATCCGGAAAGCTTTGTATCCGTATAACTACTTCTAGTTGTGTATTATATTATTTTCCGCTGCTAGGTATTTAAATGTAATTTAAATCTCTGATATTTCTGTGTAATATTCATTTATACTCTGTATATTCTTGTAATCTGATGCATTGTTGTAATAATAGTGAAATGTTCTTCTGTATGCGTTCTGTTTTGTCCTGTTCTCAAACGATAAGGCGTTTTCGAACGGTCTGGGTCGGTTTAGCGACTGATTCGGATCGAGCGAAATTCCTTGCCGTCACATTTGGTATCAGAGCTTTGGTTTACAAAGCTCAGAGAACAAGGCACATTAGAACCATACGAAAGAATTCATCAGATAATTGGATTAGTAATATCCAATGGAATGACTCGTTAGAGATAGGATCAGTAGTATCCTAGAACGAGTGTGAAGAGTAAATTTTTAAAATAAAAGTGAAAACAAGTTTTGTTTTGAAAAATTTAAAATCAATTATTCGTATCTGATTATCTATTTATATTGATGTGGACAATCCAGTATATATAGATTTTGCGTATACGTCTGATCCACGTGTATTTGAAATTTTAATATACTGGATAGATATAGGATTACACTCTAGACACCCGGAGATGGTTCTGATGATTGATCGATCATCATCAGAACTTATGTTCGTGTTTCGAAGGTGGGATTTCTATATATTTCCATTAGACAGGTGTGAGAACCAAAAACTAATATAGCTAGAATACATTGTTGTGATTTGGCATCAAAAATTTGATTTTTGTATATGTATCAAAATTATGAATTTGAAACTCTAATTCACTAATTGATTGATGTTTGTGTTGCTTGTTTAATTGTTTGATAATTTTGAACCAATTAGCCTAATTGAATCAAATATTGAACTATATTGAAAATTGGTCGCATTTGCTTGCATATATGTACTTACCTTGAACAGGTCATAGCAAGGAGGCTAGAGCCAGAGAATAAAATTTGTTTGCCCGACAAATAGGTACATGTTTACTACATAATTTCCTGTTTTGTTTGGGTGATGATGATTTTGTGAGCCTATTGGCTAGCCGCTTGGCTTTTTCTTTTTCTTTTTGAGATCTGAAGGACCGGGGAAGCTATTTGAAATTCCCCGATGCTCCCGGTGCAGGGGAGGTTATGGCGAAATTTTTCAAAAATTTAGGGTGTTAGCCAAATTTTTGAAATTTTAGAAATTCTCAGAAACTGAAAAGTTGGAGAATGGAAGCCAGGTCGAGCGTAGAGTTGATTAATCAAACCACTTTCGACTTTGTTCCTTTTCGGGGACGAAAAGTTTTAAGTGGGGGAGATTGTAACAACCCGAAAATCTGGGCCAGTTTAAAATTTTTATTTTGGCAGTTTTAGCTGAATTTTGAATATTTAAAATGGAATATTTTAAATAATATCGACGAGAAATATATTTTGAATATAATTCGACGTATATATTTTTATACGTCGTCGTTAGAATATAAATATTTATATATAATTATAAAAGGAATTGAAAATGGCGCGGTAGTTCGAAAATTCGATTTCTAATTTCAAATGAATATACAGAATTCAATATAAGTCAGAATTGAACGAAACAAGAAATATTTGAATCTGTATAACTATATCTTTGTAACGAAGTTAACAAACTGAGATTTCATCTTAGAAATGATAAGATATGTCCAGTTTAAAATTAGAAATAGTCGCTGTGGAATTTATATATATTTTTATATATATAAGGCCCTTAAAAATAGCAATTTTGCAAATGACCTCGGAATTCGACGAAACCTGTTTTGTGGGGTCCGTGATGTAAAGTTATTGCTGGGTTTCAAATTTCATAATTTTTCGAATCAATATGTGAGCGTGGCAAAAGAAAACGCGTTTGACCAATTTCTGTTGATTTTAATCGACTGGAAATTGGCCATTTTTCAAATGGTCTCAGAATTCGACGAAACTAGTTTTGTTAGGACCGTATCGTCGATACGAAGCTAGAAAATATTTTTCTGGAATTTTTCTAGTTAGTATGTGACCCCGGTAATTTGAAATGTGCGTTTAAAATTCAATATAGTGATTTAAATGAAAATTCAAAAGGAAACTGATTGTAACGATCAAATCAGCTAGCGATACATATCCCATTGTGTTCGGAATGGGGGTAAAACGCTATGGACGACAGGCGGTGGGCCTCGTTTCGAGGTCATATGTAAAAGTCAACTTTTAATGAATAAAATAATAAAATAAATAAAAAAAATATAATTAAATTCCCTCCCTTTAACCCGCTGGCCCCCCCCGATCCAATTGGTTTTTCAGAAAAAAATAAAAAAAAAAAAAAAGAAAGAAGAAGGGGGAGCGCAGCAGCGCCGCCGCCGCCCTCTCTTCCCCACCTCCGGCGAACGCTGGCCCAACCTCCCCCTCTTCTCCGACGTCTTCCTTCTCCCTCTCCCTCGCGTTCTGTTCTCCCTTCGAAACCCTCCCCCCAATCACAAAATCGACGGAAGCATTCAACCCCCCCATCGCCCACCGCTCCGCCTGCCGCACACCCTGTGGCCCCCACGACCTCCGCCCGACCTCGCTACAGCCCCCCCTGTAAGTCGTTCTTTATTTTATTTATTTGTTTTATTTTTATTTATTATTTATTTTATATAAACAGGGAAAAAAAAACTGATTTTTAAAAATAGTTAAAACTGATTTTTTCTTTATTTATAAAACTGATTTTTCTATATAAAATTAAAACTGGTTTTTAATTAGTAACAAAACGGATTTTTGTTTAAAAGAGAAAAAAAACTGTTTTGTTTTTAAAGAGTAAAAACTGACGTGGTTTTTAAAAGAAAAAAAAACTGATTTTATAAAAAGAGTAAAAACTGATTTTGATTTTTAAAAGGTATTGAAAACTGATTTCTTTCAAAAGAAAAATCATATTTTTATATATTGAATAGCGAACTAAAAATATGATTTTTATATATTGAACTTCGAGTTAAAAATATGATTTTTATATATTAAACTTTGAAATAAAAATTCGATTTTTAAGTATTGAACTTTGAAATAAAAATTCGATTTTTAAGTATTGAACTTTGAAATAAAAATTCGATTTTTAAGTATTGAACTTTGAAATAAAAATTCGATTTTTAAGTATTGAACTTTGAAATAAAAATTCGATTTTTAAGTATTGAACTTTGAAATAAAAATTCGATTTTTAAGTATTGAACTTTGAAATAAAAATTCGATTTTTAAGTATTGAACTTCGAAAGAAAAATTCGATTTTTATATATTGAACTTCGAAATAAAATGTGATTTTTATATATTGAATAACATAGTAAAAATTCGATTTTTATGAATATTGAATAGCGAAGTAAAAATGTGATTTTTACGTATGTAGTGAAAGCAGCAACGAAGGTGACAAAAAGGCGAAACGACGAAGACTTCTGCAAAAGAAGAGCCGTGGAGCTAGGATAGCTATAGGTGAGAACTTCTCACTCAAATTCTATTTTTCTAGTTATATATATATACTAGGATGCAGACGGTGCTTATTAGAAGCACCCGACACCCGTCCACAGACCATGGACTTGTTTGTTTAGTTGAATGATTGGGTGATTGATTTATTCGTTTGGTTGAATTGGAAATTGATTTGATTGATGTGTGAATGGCGTGGGCCTTCACTAGACCGGGGATAAGGCTAGGCCTTGTCCCGTTTCTAGTATCGTGCCGTTATGCCGCCGAAATTTTCTAAAACATGTTAGAAAAATAAAAATATCATTTTATTGAATAAATGAATTGAATAGAAATGCATATGTTGGAATAAAATGTTTTATCGTTAAAAATATAATTTTTAACGTGAATGTGAATAAATAAATATTCATTTACAAACCAGACGGTTTGTTTATGTACACTTATTTGAATGACATTGATTGGGACGATAAATTTTACACATCGCCCAACAGCACAAATAAAATATGTGTTTGATTGTTTGAAACCCCACACGGGTGTTGGGATGAAATTTGAAGTTCACTCATCCCGATTGATTGAATATGTCGATCGGTTGATTGACAGGCTGTTTTAAGCGTTGGATATCTATATTTGATGCTTATACAGTGTAGTGCACTTTGGTTGATGGTTGATTATTTTTCCATGCTATTATATACACGTGTTGTATGAAAATCCATATAATTAACTTTATATGGTAATGGATTGGGCCTCATTCCAGTTTTAAAATAGAATATTTGAAATAAGAATATTTGAAATAGGAATATTTGAAATAGAATATTTGAAATTAGAAATTTATGAAGCCGTGTTGATTAGATTGACGCCATTTTGACGTGATCGATATTTATATCGATTTTGAAAACGATTTCGAAATGAATTGAATTGAAAACGATTTCGAAATGAATTGAATTGAAAACGATTTCGAAATGAATTGAATTGAAAACGATTTCGAAATGAATTGAATTGAAAACGATTTCGAAATGAATTGAATTGAAAACGATTTCGAAATGAATTGAATTGAAAACGATTTTGAAATGAATTGAATTGAAAACGATTTCGAAATGAATTGAATTGAAAACGATTTCGAAATGAATTGAATTGAAAACGAATTCAAAATGAATAGAAAACGACTTCGAAATGAATTGAATTGAAAACGATTTCGAAATGAATTGAATTGAAATGAATTCAAATTGGATTGAAATTCGAATTGAATAGAAATGAATTTTAAAACGAATTTATAAGGAAGAATTCAATTTTGGCTTTGAATTGAAATAGAAGTTGAAATAGAATTTGAAACGAATTTAAAACTATTTATATAATTCGTTTTAAATAGAAATCGACGATATATATATTATATATATATATTATATATAATATAATGGCCTGAATAGAACGCGCCGCGCCGCGGCAGTTCGCGAATTTCGACCATTTATTTCAAACGGGCATTACGGGAGATCCGACCGTCGGATTCTCCTAAAACCGGAACCGTTGGGTTCGTATCGAAAAGAGCTTTCTAACGAATGTGATAAATTAGAAATCTAACGGTTGGATTTGGAGTTACGTCCAAATCAAATTCGAAAAAGGTCGCTGTAAGTGCAGTTCGATGGCCATTGATGGAAATCGACTGTACGGGCCTTGATAAAATTATTAAAAATAGTAATAATTTGTGTAAAATCATAAGAAATGATTTAGAAAGAATTGGGATGAAAAACTCCATATTTGAAAAGATAAAAATAGATTTTTATCGAAATGAACTAGTTTTGAACTAGAATTATAATTCTATTTATTTTTAAATAAATAAATTGAATTTGAAAAAGGGTTTTGAAAATAACCAAAATTTCCAATGATTGCATTGGAGTGGATTTGAATCGAAATTGTCTTCGGAATATTTCGATGTTGGAATTCGTGATTATACAGGTGTTGTTATGGAAATTTGAAAGATATATATTTATATCGTTATTTCCAATACGACATTTGTTAGTCGTAGAATTCGATATTGAATATAAGCCGATATATTTTCTATTCAGAGCCTTGTATTGAATATCGAATGTGATTTGGGTTTGTCGTGAGTGGTGTCTTCACTAACACTGTTCTTGAACCCAGTTGAGAAAAGATTAAATCTTTTGATTTAGATTTAATGAAGTGTACCAATTAAATAATATTTAATTGGAATTGAATGGATATTGATTTTTGGGTTTATCGTGAACAGTGTTTTAAATAACACTTGTTCTTTAACCCGATAATTAACGAATGTGATTTGGGTTTGTCGTGAATGGTGTCTTCACTAACACTGTTCTTGAACCCAGTTGAGAAAAGATTAAATCTTTTGATTTAGATTTAATGAAGTGTACCAATTAAATAATATTTAATTGGAATTGAATGGATATTGATTTTTGGGTTTATCGTGAACAGTGTTTTAAATAACACTTGTTCTTTAACCCGATAATTAACGAATGTGATTTGGGTTTGTCGTGAATGGTGTCTTCACTAACACTGTTCTTGAACCCAGTTGAGAAAAGATTAAATCTTTTGATTTAGATTTAATGAAGTGTACCAATTAAATAATATTTAATTGGAATTGAATGGATATTGATTTTTGGGTTTATCGTGAACAGTGTTTTAAATAACACTTGTTCTTTAACCCGATAATTAATGGGATGTGACTTTGGGTTTATCGTGAACCGTGTTTTTAATGACACTGATTCTTTAACCCAGTCACAGATTAAAACTAAGTGGAGTTTTAATGAATCTTTAATTAGATTGAAAAGATCGAGAATGGAGTATCACCAGTTTTGCTCCAGGCGATAGTTAAATCTTTAATTAGATTTGAATGTGAAATTTAGAAACTAACTGGCGGTTAGCCAAGCAGAATGGTTTTCTGGATATTGATCTGATGTTGGTTTCGGCCTTCGGGGTTAATATTTGGGGAATTATTCTCTTGATTAATTTACGGTTAGTGACTAATGAATTGGAATGAGGCGTATGTTGTGTTTGTGTAACACTTATTTAAAATATACGCGAGTTATTCGGAAAGACCGGGTTTATCCCATTCTGAATAACTGATACGACGATAAGTCGAAGATGAAGACGATGGTCGAAGACCGGAGGTTTTCACGTCGTTTGGGTGATAACTGATGATCTTGATTGGGCTGTACACCCAAGAAGATGGAAACAGTTAGTGATCGTCCAGACGTACTTGGAGATCGATGGATATGCGGGGTACTAGGTGCCTCCGGTTTCGTTCAGACCCAGAACGGACTTGTAAATGGACTGTGTGTCTGACATCGGATTTCATTCTGTGTGACTGATATCGGTTGCATAGGATGGTTTGCCTGTGTGGCATGCTAAGATGCAAGTGATCAAGGCTTCTGTTGAAAAGCAAAGTCTTGTGTTGATGATCAAAGCACGGCCTTTGTGGCGTAGCTTTGTGTAACGTTTACCTCGCGTGTTTCACACCCGGTATGAACCAAAAACGGGAGACGGACCTCAGGGAGGGCATGCGTTTCTTTCTAGCTAGAAGTGGCGTCAGTGGTTTTACACGCCCTGACGAGTTTGACTTATGTGGTTGTTGCTGTTGCGAGGCGCCTCGGATTGATCGGTCGTTCTCGAACCGATGGAGTCATTCGTTGGCTCGTTTGCGCCCCAAAGGGCGGGGAAACGTAGTGTTCAGGCATTTTAATCCACATCGGTGGACCGGCCCTGTCGCTCCTAGGGTCACTCGAGCTCTGATCCTGAGACATGGTAGGCTAGATTGTCTCGAATCGGTTGAGGACTATCTTTTGCCTCGGTTCATAGATGGAAATCCAATTTCCAAATACGTGACATTTGCGGTTTTAGTTGTAATCCTATATATGGCGACATAGTGGGATGGGGCGCTTATGCCGCCTATGATTGATACTTATGATTTGAAGTTGTTTTATACACTATGCACTTATTATAGTATCAAATGATTTGTTTTAAACGTATCAAGCATTCTTTGGCTGTTATAAGGGAAAACCCTATCCTCGACTGCGTTGCATTGTGTGATGGGACCTGGGTCTTATAACAGCTTCATTTTTCTTTACTTAGCATTGCGCTGTTTGTTTTATGCACTGGTATTCTTGGGAGGAAACCCGTTCCGTGTTATACGGCGTGGTCCCTTGATTTACCTAACTTTAAAATAAAGATTTATAACTGTTTTAGTTCTCACACCAGTCACATGACTGACCTGGAGTTTATTGTTTTAACCTAAACTCTGGGTGCCCCTATTTTCGACACGGGCAGCTAGTAGTTTCGGTTTTGCAGATTTATATTCACAGGATCCTGGTTTACAGCTGGAACGATATCCGGAAAGCTTTGTATCCGTATATCTACTTCTAGTTGTGTATTATATTATTTTCCGCTGCTAGGTATTTAAATGTAATTTAAATCTCTGATATTTCTGTGTAATATTCATTTATACTCTGTATATTCTTGTAATCTGATGCATTGTTGTAATAATAGTGAAATGTTCTTCTGTATGCGTTCTGTTTTGTCCTGTTCTCAAACGATAAGGCGTTTTCGAACGGTCTGGGTCGGTTTAGCGACTGATTCGGATCGAGCGAAATTCCTTGCCGTCACACCCTGCAGAAGATTTTACAAGCAACTTCTTTATAACTTTAAGCAACAGCAAGCTCTGTAGAGTTTAGAAAATTTTACAGTGGTGTACGGCTGTCCAGAACGATTGAAAAACATTGGCTATTCAAATCAATTGTTTGCAGATCGGTTGACTTCTGTATTCCTTGTTCGCTAGCTTGAACCTGTTCTTTAACTTGAGTCTTTGACCTTTTTTTGTTTTTTTAGAATGAAGCAGAAATAAAAAAATAAAAATAAAATGGAAGTGAAAGAAAGAAAGAAAAAAAAACTAAGCTTAACAGCTAAAAGAAAATTTGATTTTTTTTTAAGAAAGCAAAGAAATAAAACAAATGAAGGGGAAATAAAAATGACTAGAAACTAATCAGAAAAAAAAACTAACTGACTGGACTTAATAAAAAAAATAAACTAAAAGACAAAACTAGATTCGGCAAAAACTTGAAACTCAGCTTCCAAAAAACAATTAATAAGCCTAACTAAAACCAAAAGAACTAAAAACTCAACTCTTTGAAGCCAGGAGTTTTTTCACAACCCAAACTCTATGCAATTCTAGGCAGCAAGGCTTAAACCACGAATTCAAAAATGCAAGGCATTAAGCAATCGTTTTTCAATATATAGTAAAAACTTCGCACGGATTTGCTTCCCACATCCCAAGAACAAAGTCAACGAAAATAAAATCACGCCCCTTCATTTCCTTTATTTCCCAAACACAATTAAAAAAAGAATCCAAGCAAAATTCCCCTTTTTCCTTGTTCTCCAAATACTCAATCAACTATTACAAAAAATGGAATCGATCCACCTCTTCTCTCTATATCTATTTTCGAAATCCAGTTAGGGTTTGAAATAAGTCTGACTTGAGCTGTTCGAAGGAGGGCAATTGCGGTGCGATTTGGGTATTCAGCAGTGATCAGTAAACGTTTTTCAGTGGAGTTTTCGTGAAGATGATGGTGAACGACGTTCTGGGTTTGTGAATTTTGAAGTGGTCTTCGGAGGGGGTTTTTGTGGGAAAGTGCGGTTTCGTTGTTGCGTATGAAGTGGACTTGTTGGAGGTCGATGTACGGTGAGGTGAAACAGGTGGTTTTTGCGTGTGGTTTTCTTTGGATCTGATCTGAAGTTGGATTTTTCCAACTAATTCGGTGTTGGGGTGGAGTACGGTTTTGATGGTTGTTGAGAGTTAAACGCAATGACTGTGGTGCCAATTGGTGTTGTGTAAGTGGATGGGTGTTTGGATGGTGAAGAGTTTTCGTACGGTGTTGTGATGATTTCAAATAGGGCTTTGACTGCGTGAATTTTGGCTTTTGTATGGTAGGGGATTGAACACGCAGAGGGTATTTGATTATGGTAATTGGCTTGGTGTTGGACAGAGGGTGTTTGTGAGAGGATGGTGACGATTCTTTGATGAGGAGGATGGGCGTGGAGATGAGGGGAGGATGTATGGTTCGCGGGGGTTGTAGTGAAGATATAGGTTGGTTTGGTTTGCAAAATAATGGGTATTTGATTCAGGAAGTACGTCTGTGACTGGGTTGTGCGGTTTGGCTTGAACGTCAATTGAAGTTAGTAAGTGGATAACAGAACGGAAAGGTGGAGATTACGAGATCGAGTTGTAATAGTGAAAAGAAGGGGAAAGAAATTTGTAATTCAATTTTTTTTCTTTTTTTTTCAGAAAATGGAAAGAAATATTTAGCAATGAGGAAGAGAATTTGGAAAGATTTAAGGAATTGCGAAATTGGGAAGAAATCAACGGCAAAGCAGAAAAATAACTACAAGGCCAAGAGGATTATAGAAGGAAAAAATAGCAAAAGGAAAGAAATTTATGTTGTTGTTTTTTTTAAAAAAGAAGAACTTTGTTAATGAAGAAGAAATAGAAAATAGGATGGTGGCTACAATGATATTACAAGGGTATTTATAGGAGATAACCAAACCCTAACCCTAATTACAAATGGGCCTAGCCATTACATCGCTAATTAGTTTACAATGAGAATCTCAAATGAGCCTTAGTTAAATCTATTAAATTTTTGGCCTTTCTTCTTTTCCTCTTGGTTCTTTGACAAGCCTCCCCTGATTTGAGATGTGCATGGCCTTTTTATCAATCATTTTCTTGTCCAACAGCAACTAGATGTAAGATCTTCATCTACAATTCTTCAAAATGTAAATATATAGCAATTTGACCTCTATTTCTCTACTTTTCTGGTTGCATGCGGGCTGGGTTGGAATATCTGTAAAAGTGACAAAACAATACCCAAGTATTATTTATTTATATACAAAAGATAAGATATAAGAGCATAAAATAAACACATTTCTATGTTCAATGATGTCATAAATAACCATAGAAAATCATTATCAGCCAAACGTTCAATGATGTCATAATTCTACTCAAAAGCAAACTAAAATTTCAGTTGGTGTGTGAAAAGAATGCAATACATGGATGCTGAATTTTTAGTTTTTCAAAATAACCAGTCATACAAAATAAATGCAAACATAAAGTAGGAAGAATTTAGGTAATGAAAAACAAACTTGTGACAAAATAAGGAAGAAAATGAATCTTAGCATGAAAAGCCAATACCTTATTAAATATTTGTTTTTGGCCCATAAACCCATATTCATCAACATCCTTGCATGACCTAGAATGAAATGATTTATATATATTAATATACATATATACATCATACTCATTGAGAACATCATCTCGCCAATAAACATAAATTATGAAAAAAAAGTTGTATAAATTTAATAACCAAATATCACTAACAATCTAAGTGCTAAAAATTAAAAAAAAAACTTATAACACTTTAAGAATACACTACAACAAAGTAAAATGCGTGCAAAATAGACAAAGGAAAAAATATTAAAAAAATGCATCCATCGTTCATAATTCTAGTGCATTCCCAACAAACTTAACGAAATGTTTCAAAATAGCAGCATAATATAGGCAACCATATGTACCTAACTTGTTTTGCAATCAGGATGTAAATATAAGTTGATATACCATACTGAAAGATCATAGAGCCATATTTTGTTGATTAAAACTACGATTGAATCTTATTTTTCTATACAATAACATTACTGAACTCTGATAAACTTTTTTTCCCTATTTAAGGCATAAATAAAAGTTAAATTATACCGAGGTTCATAAAAGTGTATATATTAGTTTTATGATTTTCAAACTAAGCAAAAGAAAAAAAATAAACATTAAATCCATTCATAAGTTCACCAACATAGCGCAAACTCGTGCTTCGGACACGGATGTAGCAAATACATTGTACTTGCATAGGCTATATCTAAATGTATTAAAAAAAGTCAATGAAAAATCTATTAGTTCGATTGAAAAGGGGATCAAAATATTAGGCTACACCTTGAACTTGATATTAAAGAATATTTAAAAATAAAATAAGTTAAAAAAAAGAATAGGACATGAAAAAAATACATTAATGCAACAAACATTCGTAAAAAAAAAATTAGCTAATGCAAGGTCCATTAAATCGAATATGAGTTAGCATTTACATCATACAAAAATGAAAATTAGTACGATAGATTACATTCTTAAAAAAAGAAAAAAGAAATTAGCTAATGCAAGGTCCATTAAATAGAATCTGGGTTAGCATTTACATCATACAAAAATGAAAATTAGTACGATAGATTACAACTTCTTGAAATTGGTATTACGCAACAAGATAAAAAAGTAATTAAATTAATACAATAAACAATTTATAAGATTAAAGTGTAAAAGAACCGTTTCTTTGGAATGTCAATCAACTTTGTTCGCTCAATAACCACTGCACTAATTTATTAAGAAATAGTAAAGATACATTCTAATAATATATACATCAAAATAATTAATGCTTATGTAACTATCAATGAATTTTAATCGCACATTCAAAGAAAAAAAATGGTACGATGATTTTGGCATGATGACTCAAGTTTTTGTTTCGTAGTAAATAATTTTTGAAACTCTAAAATACATTGATTTTCTTTTGGAATAATGTGTTTTTAAATATTGAATTGTGTTATACTTTATGCAATAATGATATTAAATCTAATCAAAACACGCTTATAGCCAAATGATAGAATAGAAAAAATTTATCTTTCATATGCTATTAATAAAACACCTCAATAAAATTATACAATTAAGGCAGATGGGCATGGGGAAGACATCATACAACCAAATATGAGTCCATCAAAAGGTGACATGGCAACAAAAACTTTATGGTGTTTGCACCGATAAACTCTAAAAATAAATTCAGAACTCAAAGCATGTAGGATTTAAAACTTTAATTCGTTATACCTGAGAATACAGGAGCAATGATAAAAATCGGGAAAGCAAGACTTGCAAGTGTTGTGTGTATATGTGCGTGCGCATGCACGCGTGCACAGACTTTACATTAAAAAAAATTAATGTCGATGCTATGGTAGTGCTTCATGATGGATCTGAATAGAAATAATATAAACTGCATACATGAAAGACAAATTATTATGAAACGTATGCAAGATTCAAATATATTATTACGTTGTTTAATATTACATTGAAGATAATGTCTCATAACCAATTTGAAAGTTTAAATTCCTATCTTGTTTTTTTATTTTTTGATCACTTCAAACATGATTTTAGAGAAAAGCCATGAACTGCTCAACATCAAGTGTTATCAGCATTATAAAGAACACTGCCAGTTGAAGCTGGATCAAGGATTCAACAAAGAAGCATTTAACATTGTTCACGTCTAGAACACAGCAGAAATTTAAAACTAGCAACATCATTAAACTGAAATAAGCTACAAAGTTCAGATCAGGACATTAAGTAGTTGTTTTTTTTCTGTTTAACGTATAAAATTTATTAACATTGTATATTCTGTACAGAATGGAAACAGAAGTGTTGTTTATTTTAGGTATTAAAACTGCAAAATTCAAAAGCCAGTTAAAAAAAGAAAAGATTTCCTAACAATAAAGGTGTTAGCCCACTTTGTGAACTGGGCAACACAAAGTCAAGATGTGAAATATTGAAGAACTTGAAAAACACTGAAGCGGGTCGGATCGGGCAGGGTAGCGGTTCGGATAGGGTAAAGTCTGCTATTCGGATCGGTGAACTATTGCTATTGGAAATAGAGAGGCACAGCTATTCGGATCGGAGGGCAATCTACTTCCAGTCGGATCGGAAAGCCACCCAATTGCTACAGAGATAGATCGGAGCGGAGCGGAGCAGAGTAAAAAGAAGAGAGAATTGGTCCTCAGTTAATCCTGGTCGGATCGGAGGTGCCGATCCGAACCCGTTGAGCTCGCTCTTCCGATCCGAACCCATTTTCCACGTCACTCTCCTGCATAAGCGCCTGGTTATTCGGATCGGTTGTGACCAGTTCCTACCCACAACGTCCACTACTCTGATGCGTTGTCAACACATAAATCCATCCGAACCGGAGGCTTATGGGATGGATGACACGTGGCTCCGATCCGGATCGGGTTCTGAGCAAATTCTCACCTATAAATACCCCGTCTGTAGACAACGAAAAGGATCTTTTTTCTGGCACTTTGAGAGTTCAACCACCTTCATAACCCGAATTCCAGCACTCCTGGAAAATCCAAATCTTCTTTCATTATTTGTTTCTAGACAATTGAGTGATTGTAAGTGAGTTGTGAGAGAAATCAAGTGAATATTTCATTGTACTTGCAACTAAATCAGTGAAAATAGTGAAAGACAAGTGGACGTAGGCATTTCTTCGCCGAACCACTATAAATCCTGTGTGTTCATTTTTATTTTTGATCTCATTTCATTCTTCTTTTAATCAATTTGAGTGTTAGAACCACTTTTTGGTCTAACATTTTGGTGCTTTCACTGAGAACTCATCTGAATTCTTTGTTTTTCGGGATTATCGTTCTACTTTTTGGACCGTTGAGTTCAAAGAAGTTAATCCTCAAGTTTCAACGCCCTTGGATATTTGTTGAAGTGATTGTCGAAGAATCATGGCCAAAGGAAAAGGCAAAGAAGTTCAATCTAGTCGAGGAAATGGAGCTGGTGAAGATCAGCAAAATGCGGTTGTGACAAGGTCTCGTGGGCAGAGTTCAGCAGCAGGACGAACCAATGCAGGAAATCCAAACCGCCTCCAGGGGGAGAGCTCCGATCCAATCCGGGGAGGAGATTCTGAAGCAGTGCATTCCCCCAATCTGAACCAACCCGAGCAGCTTGCCATGTACCGACCCGAACAGGCTCCCCAGCTCCGAACCGACCCGATCTCCCATCTCCGATCCGATCCGACTCTTGGTGATGTTGGAACCTCTACTCGAGTCCCTACAAATGCTCCGATTCCAGCCACCAGGGTCAGTGACCAGGTCAATCCATCTGCGCCCATTACTCAAGGAGATTTCTCGCGCTTACTTGACATGCTTGAGAGTACTAGGGAGGCTATGAAAGTCCACGAGCGCACCAATCTCATGATGCAGGAAAATATGAGGCTCATGAGCAGGGAGATTAGTGAACTCCGTCGACAGAGAACCCCATCACCGGTTCGTCACACACCAATGGATCAATCTTCATCTTCCGAGGAAGAGCGGACCCGTGAACGAAGGCCACTCGAACGACCTCAGAATGTGGAGCTGCTGACATTCGGATCTTTGGGGTCTCGCGAGGATATTGCACGAGCACTGGGAAACAATGACCCCGCTCGGGGGCAAAGGCTCCAGTCCCCTCCTCCCGAGATCGACCGGGAGCGTAGGGAATGGAATAAAGCAGAAGCAGCTCGAAGAAGAAGGGTGTCTCCTGAACAAGAGCCCAGAAGGAACCCAGATACCAGGGCCGGGGAAACTGAACGGCCCCTAACTAATGCTGATGTACTGGCAATGGTGCACCAGATTATGTCCGAAAGCCGAAACTATACCAATGAAGATTACGGCATTGAGCGAATCCATACTCCTTTCACTGATGACATCCTAGACTTTCAGTTTCCTAGGCGTTTTAACCTGCCACAGATGGACAAATAAAAGGGAGAAATGATCCGGGACATCATTTGATGCGATACTCGTGGCTTATGAATGCCGCTGCTGCCCCTGATGCAGTGAAGTGTAAAGCATTCCCGATCTATTTAGAAGATGTGGCGTTGTTCTGGTTTACCCGACTTCCCCCTCGTTCGGTTTCGAATTATAGGGAACTGAGCGAACGTTTTATGAATCAGTTCCGACTCCATACCCGAAAGTCCAAAAGTGTTATTGAATTGTCAAGGATTAAGCAGGCACCAGGAGAGTCTTTGAGGTCATATCTTGACCGTTTTAACTTAGCTGTGACCGAAGTTAGTGACCCGCATGAGCCCACCATTCTGATGGCATTAAAGGAAGGAGTCGATCCTGAATCCGAGTTCGGGGACTACCTTTCTGGGAAGACACCCTCCACAAGAGAGATATTCTACGAAAAAGCTGATATTTATTTAAGACGAGAGGAGGCCAGGGCAAACTGAAAGAGAAAGTCTGAAGCAGCTTCAAAAGAAAATGTTCAGAGTAACGTCGCCGTGAAGCAGTCTGGGGAAAGTTCCGGAAAAGTTGAAGTAAATGTGGGAAACAAGGGTGGCAACAACAATTCTGGAAACGGGGGCAACAACAATAACCGTAATGCGAACGGTAACAGAAGAAATAGAAATAGGGGAAGTGATCCTAACAAAAGACCCCGATTCCAAACTTATGAGGATTATACACCGTTGAACGATACTCTAGAGAACATTTACCTGGATACGTACAACGTGTTGCAATATAAAAGACCGCCACCTCGTGACTCGACAGAGAAAGAAATGGCAACTGGAAAGTTTTGTTTGTTTCATGGAACTCATGGGCATTCAACTAATGAATGTCGGCATTTGAGAGATGTGATTGAGAAGCTGCTGCGCGAAGGGAAACTGGATGAATATAAGGTTGCCCCGAGGGACAGGGGGCAAGGAGAGCAAGCTCCAAAACAGATTCTACCTGCTCCCAAGCCTACAGCGCAGCAGAAGGCAAGGGAATTGTTATCAACTCCATAGTGGGTGGACCTCCCCCAGCAATTCGTAGCTTTAGAGCAATGGATCAATATGTAAATGCTGCCAAGCACGTAGATGTGAATGAAGGTGATGATTTGGAAGATATCGCCCCCATAAAACAACAGAAGACAATGTTTGACGACGTGATATTCCGCAGCAGAGATAATACTGGGATCCAATCGCCCACTGATGATCCGTTGGTTATTACTACCACCATTGGGCCGGCCTTGGTTCATAAGGTGTTAGTAGACAACGGAAGTTCTGTCAATATTTTATTTAAAAGGTCATTCGATCAGATGAAGCTTGAATCTGAAGATTTGAAGCCATGTGAAGGATGGATCGGAGGCTTTAACGGGGCGTCAACAGCTCCCATGGGATACATAGAATTGCCCGTGACCTTGGGGCAAGGAGAATGCAGAAGAGTGTGGATGCTTCAGTTCGTAGTGTTGGACGTAGATTCGCCTTATAATGCATTTTTAGGGAGGCCTGCCCTTGCTGAGTTCAGAGCTTGTATCGCCCCTTGGTGTTTATTGCTTAAGTTCCCAACCGAAGCCGGAACTGGAGTAATGAGAGGGGATCAAGTTTCCGGAGGGGCCTGCTATGTTGTCGAATTAAAGATGTTGATGAAAGGACTTAACATCGTGAGTAAAGATGCCTCGCCTCCCCCAAAGGGGGGCTCGGCATAACAATTAGAGAAATCGACCCTGTAGGAGTTGCCCAAAGAACGCCTGAAGATATGGATCCTAGAAAAGACGAGGAACCAGAGACTAGAAATGCAACTCCTAACGAAGCGACAGTGGAAATTCCCATTGATGAAGCTGATCCGACAAAAGTTTTGAAGATTGGTTCTCAATTGGATCCACGTCGAGCCAAAGAACTAACGGACTTCTTGAGGGCAAACTTGGACGTGTTTGCCTGGACCCACGCTGACATGTGTGGGATATCACCATCCATTATAAGTCACAAATTAAATGTAAACCCGAAACACCCTCCTATGAAGCAAAAGAGACGTATGCTGGGCCCAGAGAGGTCGGCTGCTCTCAAAGAGGAAGTGGAGAAGCTGAAGCAGAACGGATTTATTCGAGATTCGACATATCCCGACTGGATATCGAATCCCGTCTTGGTAAAGAAGCCGAATGGAAAGTGGTGGACTTGCATTGATTTTTCAGATTTGAACAAAGCTTGCCCAAAAGATAGTTTCCCACTTCCCAGGATTGACCAGCTTGTAGATTCGACAGCAGGTCATGAACTTCTCTCTTTCATGGACGCATATTCCGGATATAATCAAATTCCTATGCACGTGCCAGATCAAGAGCATACAAGTTTCATTACGAATTTGGGGTTATATTGTTATGTTGTAATGCCATTCGGATTGAAAAACGCCGGAGCCACTTATCAGCGCTTGGTGAACAGAATGTTTTATAATCAAATAGGAAAGACTATGGAAGTTTATGTGGATGATATGCTTGTCAAATCGAAACAGTCCTCCAGCCATACGTAAGACCTGGCGGAAATGTTTGGAATCCTGCGAAAGTATCGGATGAAGTTGAATCCTTTGAAATGCTCATTTGGAGTGGCATCGGGAAAGTTCCTAGGCTTCATCGTGAGCTCCCGAGGAATTGAAA
Source organism: Allium sativum (assembly GCA_030737875.1). Taxonomy (NCBI): domain Eukaryota; kingdom Viridiplantae; phylum Streptophyta; class Magnoliopsida; order Asparagales; family Amaryllidaceae; genus Allium; species Allium sativum. The sequence goes on along the minus strand of CM060927.1, from coordinate 25,259,203 downwards.
TCAATCCTAGCCAAATATCAGCGATTAGAAACATTGAAGAGCCAAGGAGAATTAAAGACGTCCAAAGTCTCGCAGGGAAAGTAGCCGCGTTGAGTAGATTCATCTCCAAAGCCACAGACAAGTGCGTTCCTTTTTTTGATTTGATTAAAAGAGGAAAGAAGAACTTCGAGTGGACTCCGGACTGCGTTGAGGCCTTTCGAAATTTACTGGAACTGCTAGAGAAACCGCCGGTTTTGTTAAAGCCAGTGGATCACGAAGAATTGTTTGTTTACTTGGCAGTCTCGGCTCACGCCGTTAGCAAAGCCCTGGTTCGGGAGGAAGATAAAGTACAAAGGCCAGTATATTATGTAAGCAAGAAATTAGCAGCGGCAGAGCGCAACTACCCAAAGATTGAGAAGCTCGCTTACAACCTCCTAATCGCATCCCGAAAACTTCGTCACTATTTCCAAGCTCATCCAATAACCATATATACTGACCAGCCCTTGAGGCAGGTGTTGCAGAGACCCGAAGCATCGGGAAGGTTGATCAAATGGAATATAGAATTAAGCCAATTTGATTTAAATTTTCAACCACAAAAGTCGATCAGGGGGCAAGCTCTGGCAGACTTTATTGCGGAGTTCACCATCCCAGAGGAGGAAGTAATCGATGACAGAGTGGTTAAGTCCGAGGATGAGTTGAAGATAGATCCATGGAAGCTATACACAGACGGAGCTAAGAACGACCGAAGGTCCGGAGCTGGAATCGCCTTAGTCACTCCTGAAGGACGGTCGTTATATTACGCTCTACGATTAGAATTCTCGGCGACTAACAACGACTCTGAATACGAAGCCCTGATTGCCGGGCTGAAGCTTGCTAAAGACCTCGGAATAAAAATGTTGGACATATTCTGTGACTCTAAAATCGTTGTTTGCCAAGTGCGAGAGGAATTTGCGGTTCGGGGACCTCGACTTATCGCCTACCTCAGGAAAGTGAGAGAGCTATTGAGTAGCTTGGAGCGGTATAATATAACACACATCCCAAGAGCCGAAAACCAGAAGGCGGATAGGCTGGCAAAGCTGGATAGTTCCGACAATCCAGAAGAGACTGAAATAATTCCAATTGAAACGTTGGAATCGCCAAGCTTTGAGTCGATGGAAGTTGAGTTCGCTTTCGAAGCGGAACCGGAAAAGGAGTCGTGGATGACCCCAATTAAGAACTTCCTTAAGAATGGAACACTCCTATCAAAGAAGAGTGAGAAAAGGGCTGTAGTTCGCAAGGCTACCAGATATGTCATGCAAGATGATACTCTTTATAGGCAAAGATTTTCTATGCCCCTGTTACGATGTATAGCAAACGACGACATCAAGCGTGTACTAAGAGAAGTGCACGAAGGTGAGTGTGGAGATCATACAGGAGGCCAGACTTTAGCGAAAAAGATATTGCGATACGGATACTTCTGGCCCACAATTAATAAAGATGCAGCTGATTATTCACGACGCTGCGATAAGTGCCAGAGATTCGCCAAAATCCCCAAAGCACCGTCGACCCAACTTAAATCAATGGTAAGTCCTTGGCCATTTGCCACATGGGGGATTGATATCATTGGAGTTCTACCGATTGCTAAAGGAGGAGCGAAATATGCAATAGTGGTCGTGGACTATTTTACGAAGTGGGTGGAAGCTGAGCCCTTGACCAAAATCACGGCAAGAAAGGTGATAAGTTTGGTGGTTAGAAATATTATATGCTGATTCGGAATCCCAAGAACGATTATAACTGACAACGGGACCCAGTTTGATGGTACTGAATTCAGAAATTTCTGCCAGAAGTATAAGATCGACAAGCGATACACTGCGGTTGCTTATCCGCAGTCGAATGGGCAAGTTGAGGCAATAAACAAAGTAATAAAATCCATCCTCAAGAAACGGTTAGAGCGCGCAAAGGCAAAATGGGTTGACGAATTGCCCCTAGCTTTGTGGGCATATTGGACAACATTTAAGACAGCTACTGGTCACACCCCTTTCTCTCTCTCCTTTGGCTCAGAAGCAGTAATTCCAGTTGAGCTGGAAGTTCCTTCCCACAGGGTAACGTATTATGACCCGATGACGAATCGGGCACTCTTACTTGAGTCTCTTGATGAAGTCGAAGAAAAAAGGGACGAAGCAGATTTGCGTGCGGCAAGACATCGACGTCAGATGGCACGCTATTACGACAAAAAAGTTCGCCTCAGGACTTTTGAACCAGGAGATTTGGTGCTAAAGAGAGTCTTTCCATCCCTTCCTCACCTCGGTCCAAAGTGGGAAGGACCCTTTGTCATCCAACGGAAACTTGAAAAAGGAACCTTCAGGTTAACGACCGTAGATGGCGAAGAAGTCCCTAGAGCATGGAATGCCCAACACTTAATGCGATATTTGGATTAGAAATGTTGTACTCTTTGTTATTTTTCTTATGAACTCTGTAATAAGGCACGACTTGCCTTGGGAAAATCTGATGATATGAATAAAGGACTATAAAGTGGATGTAGGCTACGACTTAGCCGAACCACTATAAAAATATCGTGTGTTATTTACTTTTATGCATCATATATATACATTCATCGATTATTCTGTTGTGATTATGGAATACAGGATGATTCAAAACCTAAAAAGGTTGAAGACAGTTTAAACATAAGAAAAAGCACAACGACCATTTGTGCGACAAGACATAAAAGAATGAGAAAACGACATTCTTAACTCTAACTCTCCAGAGAGAGAGAGAGAGAGAGAGTATAAAAGCGTCTCCGACTGAGCGCTGAAAAAGAAATATTCCCCTAACTCTAACTCTCCAGAGAGAGAGAGAGAGAGAGAGAGTATAAAAGCGTCTCCGACTGAGCGCTGAGAAAGAGATCCTTCCCCGCTGAAAGACCGGGGAATGAATAGATTGCTGAGCTCGAACTCTAACTCTCCAGAGAGAGAGAGAGTATAAAAGGACGAGAAGAAGATGCCCTCTAAGGCATGAAGGTGCACCCAGACAATGGACCGCCTCAGTAAGAACTCTAACCTGAGTATAAGACAGGAGAGTATAAAAGAAATGCCAGAAAAAACGACAGGCACTGACGACACAGGAAATGCTATCCCGTCAGAAAATCGGGAACATTCAGATTGCTTGATTAAGCATTAAATGATTTGTGGGAATTGGTTGGGGGCATATATGTATACGCATATTTACTCCCTCCGTAACTTCATTTCATAACTATAGTAAGACATGCATTTTTACATAAGTGCAGAACTACTGACAAACAGACGTTGCAGAAAATGAATTATTTTTTATTTGTTTACGAATGAATGAATTTGTACAGGAAAGTAGCTAAAAAAGAAGGTGCAAGAGCCGCTCTTGTAGCCGCAATTATTGGTTCACTAAATGCTAAAATGACATAAGGCAATCCACTATTTAGATTTCGAGTGAGCTTTGGACTTCTTGGCAGCTTTCTCCGCATCCTTTGCCTCTTTCTCGGCCTCTGTCAAGATTCGTTTCAATTTCTTCTTTCCTGAAGATGCGGTGCTGGAACCTGTTGACTTCTTCCCGGAGGGCGGAGCGCTGGAATCAAGAGAAGATTTTTTAGCGAGTTCCTCTGTAATAGATCTGGTTGAGAGCTTAACAACTAACATTGATCCCGCATCCATAACTGCGAGGGGCTTGAGGGCCTCAGGGTCTAGTTCTTCGGCTTTTAATTGCAAGCGTTTGTCTTGATCAGCTTTCGTCGCAGCCAAAGTAACATCATCAGCATTTTTTGACTCCCCGACTATTGCAACTTCTGGTTCCTCCTCATGACCTCCGTCACCGCCATCATCCTTTAAAGCTGCTATCATTTCTTCATCATGGGGAGTGTCGGCCTTAGTCGACTCACTTCCTTCTCCCAAGTCTATAGGAGCAGCCTTGTCCTCCCCTCCTTTTGCCTTTTCCGTAGGCTCTACCCCAGCGGTGGCTCCCTGAGTCACATCTGTTCTTCCGGATGGCTCAATACCTATAGAATGAGAAGCAACAGTTATCAACTCAGGCGAAAACAATGGGTTTTTCATCGATTGCTCAATCATGTGGCGAAAGGTAGAAATAGCCTTGACAAATTGAGGAGAAAAGGTAGGGATACCTTCCGAAGACTTCTCGGCAGGGGTAACTACTGCCTCTGATGCTGTTTCAGGAATAGGGGATAGCAGAGTTGTTCGGGGGATTCCCGGATTTTCAGGATCATACCCCTCTACTTCAAAAGTTGCAGGGGCAGCAGAAGAGGAACCAGCTTCGAGAACATTCTTCTGTTTAGACTTCCGTCTCTCTTCTTCCATGGCCTCAGCAATGAGGCGGCGCCCTTCAGCTAGGCGTTCTGGCTCATCATCCCTCAAGTATTTCTCCATTAGCTTATCTTCATTAATGGAATCGACCTTGAGCTCCTCTTTTTCCCACTCGACGATCTGATTCCATACTTGATGTAACACCCCACCTCCGTCAGGGTGGCTCTTGCAAGCGACTCTGACTTTGGTGGGGCGTTTTAAAATAAGGTAAACATGCATAATGATATAGCAAGGCAGGACATGACATATATATATATATGTAAATAAACAGAGTAAGTAGATAAAACAGCGGAAGATTTTTAAACCATTTCAAAACACAAGTCTGGTACATCAAAATGTCAATTTCCCAAAATTAAAAGTCTAGATAAATACATCATCTGATAAATTGAAATACATAAGTACTATCCCCAAATAAGAGTGATAAACCATAGCGGCTCAAGTCCAAAGCATACTTGAGCTATCCAAGGAAGCAGCTAAAATCCAAGCTAGGCTCCAGTATTCCCTCCCTGAGAACCTGGGGGGGGGGGAAACGGAAGAAAAGAGGCGAAAGAAAACAGGTCAGTCAAAAAGACTGAGTAAGCCCTGCTACGATCAGTCTATAAACTAATAAAGTTAACAGCATGATGGAAACTGAGATGATCATGAACAACAACATACTGGCATGATAAAGTAACTACAAAATAGATAGAGGTGTCATTGCATAAAACAAGGTTAAGTTTTGCACCACGGTGTACTAGCAAACCAACATAACAGGTATTGATCCCTTAGCCCAAACTTTGGCCCAATAACATGAAGTGACCTTAATATAAGGTCCAGCCCAACGGTCTAGTCGATCGGCTCCCTATAAACCTAACACGTCAAGTGTTGGTGTCCATATGGCCCACATATGGTTGTAGTTAGTCTGTGCTGGGTCCACCTTTGGGTGTATCAAGCCCTCGAGTGTCAACCCCGGACACTTAAGCAATAATGCACAGCCCTAACCTACTGGTACCCGTGCCTCGAGTTTGTCCAACACCGGACTACGTGCACGTCCGTAGCCCGCTTGGACCCGCACCGCTGTACCACTCAGCCATCGTCCTTTGGTCGCTTACATCCGTCCAGTAATCGTGCCCCGGCCTAGCCTAGCTTCTAGGGTTGTGAATGATACCAAACTGGGATTACTGTTAGAACAGACCACGTTGCTAGGGTTTCCTAAGAGGGTTAAGGGTGATTTAACCCTTCACTAATCCTGGATTAAACTAGTTAAGTGTAACCCACAGTTCACCACTTAACCCCATTTCAATCCCTCGAATCCCCAAATTGGTTAAGTATTAGTGGACCCTGACTTAACCCTAATCATGAGGCATTAATTAATTTAATGCACCTTAACCTCCCACATTAGACCTTGTTGTGGTTACTAGTTAGGCCGGGCGGGTCCGGGTAGGTTTACACCACAACTCAGGCTAACCTCGGGTTTTGGCACCACATGATCAACTTCTCACATTGGGTCCTATTGTTTGTAGCCACTAGTTAAGCCGGTCGGTTCCGGGTAGAATTACGCTACAAACTCAACCCAACCTCGAGTTGGCCACACTTATGTTTTCTAAGTGTCATGTCCACTTTATTTCAAAACATAATTACAAGTCAACAATTACTTGGGTAGACCTAACTTAATAGGTAAATTCCCAAGGGGTAGACCTATAGGTAAATTCCCAATCTTATATTTTCATGTATTTTAAGTTTACCCAAACCCCCCAACGTCATTCTATCGCTTACATATTCGTAATAACGCATAAAGGATAGGAAGAGGGAACTTGGCATAACATACATGATGAACTTGCATCTCACAACAAACATGCATAACACGTTAGACTTGCATAACTTAGCATAGTGAACTTGCATATTACCGTAAACATGCATAACATGTTAAACTTGCATAACTTAGCATAGTGAATTTGCATATTACCATAAACATGCATAACATGTTAAACTTGCCTAACATGGCATAGGGAACTTGCATAAACATGCATAACTTGTCAAACATGCACAACTTGTCATTTTAAACTTGCATAACTTGTCAAACATGCACAACTTGTCATTTTAAACTTGCATAAGCATGCATAACTTGTCAAACATGCACAATATGGCATAATGAACTTGCATAAACATACATAACTCATTTAACTTGCAAATCATGGCATAGTGGACTTGCATAAACATGCATAACTCATTTAACTTGCAAATCATGGCTTAGCAAACTTGCATAAACATGCATAACTCATTTATCTTGCAAATCATGGCTTAGCAAACTTGCATAAACATGCATAACTCATTTAACTTGCAAATCATGGCTTAGTAAACTTGCATAAACATGCATAACTCATTTATCTTGCAAATCATGGCTTAGCAAACTTGCATAAACATGCATAACTCAATAAACATACATAAATCCCAACTTGCATCACATATTAACTTTAGAGTTTCTAAAATGAAGGTAAGAGGGCTTACCAAAATTATGAAGACACAAATCTACTAATAAAGATTGAGAAGCCCTTTATGCAAGCATAAAACCCAAAACAAAGCTCCAATAAGAAACAAAACCCCAAAAACTCTAGCTTAGCAAATAAAACTTGCAACTTGATGATGTATGCAAGCTAATGATCATTCATACAACTTAGAAATGCTTGTATGAACATCCAAATCTTCATAGGAATGATTCATGAAGAGGTTGGAGGCTATTTGAGGATTCAATTTGACATAGTTTGGTTGCTAGAGTGAATAATTGGGTTTTAGGGTAGGATTAGGGTTGTATTTATAGAAGATTAGAGTGTTTTTAGCCCTAGGATTAACCCTAGATGAGTTTTGGCCCGTCAGATTTCGGAATCCTCTAGAACCAAGCCACAAGACCCGGCCCAGATCAAAATGATGCGCCAGGCAACATTGCCTGGCTACCCCCTGTCGACAGGGCTGTCGACAGGGCAGTCGACATGCTAAGACCCCTGTCGACAGGCCTGTCGACATGGGGTCCTGGGCGGGAATTTTTCCCGCCTGCCCAGTTTGCCCTAATCCATGCTTTAAATTTAAATCTGTTTTTACTTAGGAATTTTCTGAAAACTTCAATGGGCCTTAACTGGGTCATACGGACTCCGATTTTCGAAAACTCGGACTCTATTTCGCGTATTTTTCCGAGACGAACGCAATGGCATAGCCCGTTTCCCTTGATTCACATTTTATAATTTAATTCTGCCTCAATTTACATTATTACAGGTTATTGAAAATACGGGTTGTTACATTCTCCCCTCCTTAAAGGATTTCGTCCCCGAAATCCTCAAGTTGGGAAGAACGTATCCTACCATCCAATCATCCATCTACTCAAGGCATCATCCACGAGCAATCATTGTCCTTACAAGATTCTAAATGCTGGATGAACATATGCAAAAGTGTGTGTATATGTATTTACCTAATGCAAAAATCGGGCGGTTACTGATACAGTAAACCTCCTTAATGCATATGTATGTAAATCAGGCGGTTACTGATACAGTAAACCTCCTTAATGCACATGTATGTCCGTGAAATGAATCCATATGTATGCAAATTCCTAAATTCATAGTATCTATATGAGTGCACATAACATTCATCCATATGCAACATCCATGTGGTGGCACAACAAGTTTCAATCATGAATAAGCATAAACACTCATGCATATGCAACATGAAGAGTGTGTGAGCCGATCTAGTGCCTAATGTGTATAATGCATCCACGAGTAACCACTTGCAACCACTTGCAACCACTTGCAAACATCAAGCATAACATGTTTCAAATACATGTTTCATCCAAAGGGTTTCTACCTAAGATAAACACGATAAACACGATAAACTCCTTTTTGGATTACAAGAAATCCATTCAAACTCTGACATATAGTACTAACCGAGGAGTCTTAACCCCCTTATGGAGTTTACAACAGAAATAAGATCGAGAATGGGACCGAGAGGATATATACAAAAGATAACTTGCAAGCAAGCTCCACAGGAAAACAAGGATCAAGGATGCACTCTTAAAAAGAGATATGATGCGCGTATCTAGTCTTCACTCTTCTTAGTCACGTTTCCTTGAGCTTAATTCCACGGTGCTTTGACTATCTTTCACTTCATGATTCCTTGGCTTCCTAACTCCTATTTCCCAAATTCGAGTTGGAACTCATTTCATTATCGCCTCTCGTCTTTCTTTTCCACTTATTCTTCCTTCTGTATACTTGGCTTAAACATACTATAACCTCATGATCTCATGCCAGCTCTCCAAAATTCACTAGTGAATCTTGGATCTCGTCTACTTACTATAAAGTATTCCATGCAGCAGAACTTTTCTTGAAAATACCAATCCACGTTGCCAATTGCCCTTATAAACGTGATATGCTTAATCGAAATGAACCATCCGCCTATGAGTGATAAGCCATACCTAGATTCAATTGCCTACCCATGGCTTCCTGTAGGTTATTCCAAAACTGGCCAACTTCTTGAGGGTAAATCGTTGCTAATCATGACGCAGTCCTCTTGCTCTTCACCGGACTGGAATGAGCACTCTTCGTGAGTCTACCTATTATGACCCTCATACCTGTATTCCCTTTCTTTGATCTAGGTAGTCCATCCACATAATCTATCGAAATGTTTTCACACTTCCCTTGCGAAACCCCCAATAGAGGTAATGGCCCACTGGGCTTCTATGACTTGGCCTTAACCTGGTGGCACAACATGCATCCTGAGACCAACTCGGCCACCTCCTCGAGTGATGCGCATTTTCAAGAACCTTCTTTACCAAGTCTTTCACTCGAGGAACACATAATCTCTCATCGTGCCTTAGTCATTCCTTGTCATCTATAATATATCTAGTGAGGTGACTTAACATCTCGCCTCGAATCATCTGGTCCATGTTCTTGACTAACTGCGGGTCTTCTTCCTGTGAAACCCCCTTCTTGATCCAGAAGAGTAAGTCTAAGCTCCGGGAATGCTAACTAACTAGCCAAACGGAGGAGGCTTCTTACTTCAATTGCCCTCCTCAGAGTTTTCCGGTCTTAAACCGCAACCACTTTAGCGGAATCCATCGCTAAGCCTTACTTAAGAACAATGTGCCCCAGAAATCCAACTTCTTTCCTCCAAAGTGACATTTGGAGAACTTGACCTTCAACTAGTGGCTCTAAGCGTATCCATCTCCTCCTTGAGATGTATAGCATGTTCTTCCTCGTTCTTTCGAGGAGATCAAAATATCGTCTACGACGACCACGACAAACTTGTTCGAGGACTCCCTAAACACCCTACCCATCAAGTTTACGTAATATGCGGGTGCATTAGTCAAACCAAATAGTATGACTAGCCATTCTAAAACCCATCTAGAGTCCTAAACGCAGTCTTGTCAATTCCATCCTCAGCCATCCTAAGCTGATGGAATCCGGTAGCTAGATCAAAAGAAAACAGATGCTCCTACAAGCTGATCAAACAAATCATTGATCCTTGGTAACGATTATCTATTCCTCTCTCGATAATCAACACATAAGCGAAACAAACTGTCCACATCCGTAACGAATACTACTGGAGCACCCTACTCGAAAATGCCTCGTCTCAGGAAGTTCTTCTCAAGCAACTCCTTGACTTACTCTCTTAACTCTCATCTCGTGAGGTCATGTGCATAACCGGCCACGAAACTGGCTTGGTATTACCAACCAGATAATGCGGAAATCTATCCCACGTCTAAGGGTAACCCCTTTACTTCCCCCAAGATATCAGGATATTCTCGGACCACCCTCACAGATTGTAAACTATCGATAGACGAGTCGAGGGATTTCAAGATAACATAACATGACGGGACCCATAGGGTTACTAGAAGTTTCTAGGGTATTACCGAGGCGAGTCATGAGCCCCACACCCTATCTACAAAAACCCAGAATGGCTCCAAAACAGGACAACCATTCCATGCCCAAAACCAACCCATATCCCCTGAAACCGAGAATATAAACATCCCACGAGAATTCTATACTCAAGATAGAAATTTCCAAATCCACTCAGACCACAGACGAACGGGCAGAACCCCCAATTGGATTTGAAACATATACGGGATCATCAACCAGACTAGTACTTAGGTGCAAACTTTCAACTAGATCAGATGAAATAAAACTATGCGATGTGCCAGAGTCAAACAAAATACGCGTAGGGAAAATCAGAAAGTGTAAACAAGATTTTCAACAGAAATGCCACCTCTATCCTTGCTCAGATAGTCCTGCACACTGAGTCTGACCTTGCCCTTGTTTCCTCGGGCAATCCTTGCTCAGATGCCCAGACTCACCACAATGAAAGCATTCGCCCCGCTTTCTCTTCTCCTTCTTCCCACATTCCCTGGCTATATGTCCAACCTTACCACAGAAGTTACATTTCATATTCTCTCTTGGCTTGTCCTTGCGGTTGTTGTTATTCCTGCCCCGTTTCCCGGAATTTACTCTCTTGCCTTGAGACTCATTCGCCTTGACCTCTTTCTTGTCATTGTTATCTTCTTCTTGGAGTAGGGCCAAATTCACCAAATTCTCGAAAGTCGCCCCCAAGGGTATATGAGACATGGCCAAGCCATGTAATAGCTTGTTTAATCCTAGAGCAAAGTGTAGGGCCTTCTTCTGAGCTGTATTAACCAAGTCTAAATCGACACGAGCCAGTTGATTAAACTTATCTATGTATTCCCTAATAGTCATGTCCCCTTGCTTCAGTGATAAGAACCTCAGTCCAAACCTTCCTCTAAAGTCATCCTAAGTCTCAATTGTCCTAGTAGCGGTGGTGACTACCCACCAACGTGCAGCTTCTTCCTTTAGCAACCATACTGCCAATAAAAACCTTCCTGCGGTCACCTATATCAAAGGTGGCTAAAAGATCTTCGGTCTCTTTCAACCAATTCCTTGCCTCTACAAAAGTCTCTGTTCCACTAAAATTCTTGCCACCCATCATCTTAAAGTTCTTACAAGTTTCCGCAAAATCCGCTTGTGGAGGCTGAGGGAGAAGAGGAACATCAGCTACGGAAGGAGGAGGAGGAGGAACAGTGGCCTTGACTGGAAAGACAACACTAGAGACACCCGGGACCGGTGCCGTGACTTCCAAGTACCGACGAAACCAATCGGGTATTGTTACCCCTTCGGGCAAGATGAGATTATCAGACATGCTGGAAACGAAAAGAAAAGAGTTCAAAGGAGGGATCAAAGGATAGTGCTAATGGCTTTTTGGGGAATAGCCTTTTAAAAATAACTAGACTTTTCTTTGGAAAATACTTAATACTTGGTTTTGAAAATAGTTTTTCTTTTCAAAAGTTTTAAAAACCTTTTTATCCCTTCTCGTAAACCATATGCTCTGATACCAAATGTAACACCCCACCTCCGTCAGGGTGGCTCTTGCAAGCGACTCTGACTTTGGTGGGGCGTTTTAAAATAAGGTAAACATGCATAATGATATAGCAAGGCAGGACATGACATATATATATGTAAATAAACAGAGTAAGTAGATAAAACAGCGGAAGATTTTTAAACCATTTCAAAACACAAGTCTGGTACATCAAAATGTCAATTTCCCAAAATTACAAGTCTAGATAAATACATCATCTGATAAATTGAAATACATAAGTACTATCCCCAAATAAGAGTGATAAACCATAGCGGCTCAAGTCCAAAGCATACTTGAGCTATCCAAGGAAGCAGCTAAAATCCAAGCTAGGCTCCAGTATTCCCTCCTTGAGAACCTGGGGGGGGGGAAACGGAAGAAAAGAGGCGAAAGAAAACAGGTCAGTCAAAAAGACTGAGTAAGCCCTGCTACGATCAGTCTATAAACTAATAAAGTTAACAGCATGATGGAAACTGAGATGATCATGAACAACAACATACTGGCATGATAAAGTAACTACAAAATAGATAGAGGTGTCATTTCATAAAACAAGGTTAAGTTTTGCACCACGGTGTACTAGCAAACCAACATAACAGGTATTGATCCCTTAGCCCAAACTTTGGCCCAATAACATGAAGTGACCTTAATATAAGGTCCAGCCCAACGGTCTAGTCGATCGGCTCCCTATAAACCTAACACGTCAAGTGTTGGTGTCCATATGGCCCACATATGGTTGTAGTTAGTCTGTGCTGGGTCCACCTTTGGGTGTATCAAGCCCTCGGGTGTCAACCCCGGACACTTAAGCAATAATGCACAGCCCTAACCTACTGGTACCCGTGCCTCGAGTTTGTCCAACACCGGACTACGTGCACGTCCGTAGCCCGCCTGGACCCGCACCGCTGTACCACTCAGCCATCGTCCTTTGGTCGCTTACATCCGTCCAGTAATCGTGCCCCGCCCTAGCCTAGCTTCTAGGGTTGTGAATGATACCAAACTGGGATTACTGTTAGAACAGACCACGTTGCTAGGGTTTCCTAAGAGGGTTAAGGGTGATTTAACCCTTCACTAATCCTGGATTAAACTAGTTAAGTGTAACCCACAGTTCACCACTTAACCCCATTTCAATCCCTCGAATCCCCAAATTGGTTAAGTATTAGTGGACCCTGACTTAACCCTAATCATGAGGCATTAATTAATTTAATGCACCTTAACCTCCCACATTAGACCTTGTTGTGGTTACTAGTTAGGCCGGGCGGGTCCGGGTAGGTTTACACCACAACTCAGGCTAACCTCGGGTTTTGGCACCACATGACCAACTTCTCACATTGGGTCCTATTGTTTGTAGCCACTAGTTAAGCCGGTCGGTTCCGGGTAGAATTACGCTACAAACTCAACCCAACCTCGAGTTGGCCACACTTATGTTTTCTAAGTGTCATGTCCACTTTATTTCAAAACATAATTACAAGTCAACAATTACTTGGGTAGACCTAACTTAATAGGTAAATTCCCAAGGGGTAGACCTATAGGTAAATTCCCAATCTTATATTTTCATGTATTTTAAGTTTACCCAAACCCCCCAACGTCATTCTATCGCTTACATATTCGTAATAACGCATAAAGGATAGGAAGAGGGAACTTGGCATAACATACATGATGAACTTGCATCTCACAACAAACATGCATAACACGTTAGACTTGCATAACTTAGCATAGTGAACTTGCATATTACCGTAAACATGCATAACATGTTAAACTTGCATAACTTAGCATAGTGAATTTGCATATTACCATAAACATGCATAACATGTTAAACTTGCCTAACATGGCATAGGGAACTTGCATAAACATGCATAACTTGTCAAACATGCACAACTTGTCATTTTAAACTTGCATAACTTGTCAAACATGCACAACTTGTCATTTTAAACTTGCATAAGCATGCATAACTTGTCAAACATGCACAATATGGCATAATGAACTTGCATAAACATACATAACTCATTTAACTTGCAAATCATGGCATAGTGGACTTGCATAAACATGCATAACTCATTTAACTTGCAAATCATGGCTTAGCAAACTTGCATAAACATGCATAACTCATTTATCTTGCAAATCATGGCTTAGCAAACTTGCATAAACATGCATAACTCATTTAACTTGCAAATCATGGCTTAGTAAACTTGCATAAACATGCATAACTCATTTATCTTGCAAATCATGGCTTAGCAAACTTGCATAAACATGCATAACTCAATAAACATACATAAATCCCAACTTGCATCACATATTAACTTTAGAGTTTCTAAAATGAAGGTAAGAGGGCTTACCAAAATTATGAAGACACAAATCTACTAATAAAGATTGAGAAGCCCTTTATGCAAGCATAAAACCCAAAACAAAGCTCCAATAAGAAACAAAACCCCAAAAACTCTAGCTTAGCAAATAAAACTTGCAACTTGATGATGTATGCAAGCTAATGATCATTCATACAACTTAGAAATGCTTGTATGAACATCCAAATCTTCATAGGAATGATTCATGAAGAGGTTGGAGGCTATTTGAGGATTCAATTTGACATAGTTTGGTTGCTAGAGTGAATAATTGGGTTTTAGGGTAGGATTAGGGTTGTATTTATAGAAGATTAGAGTGTTTTTAGCCCTAGGATTAACCCTAGATGAGTTTTGGCCCGTCAGATTTCGGAATCCTCTAGAACCAAGCCACAAGACCCAGCCCAGATCAAAATGGTGCGCCAGGCAACATTGCCTGGCTACCCCTTGTCGACAGGGCTGTCGATAGGGCAGTCGACATGCTAAGACCCCTGTCGACAGGCCTGTCGACATGGGGTCCTGGGCGGGAATTTTTCCCGCCTGCCCAGTTTGCCCTAATCCATGCTTTAAATTTAAATCTATTTTTACTTAGGAATTTTCTGAAAACTTCAATGGGCCTTAACTGGGTCATACGGACTCCGATTTTCGAAAACTCGGACTCTATTTCGCGTATTTTTCCGAGACGAACGCAATGGCATAGCCCGTTTCCCTTGATTCACATTTTATAATTTAATTCTGCCTCAATTTACATTATTACAGGTTATTGAAAATACGGGTTGTTACACTTGAGCTAGAGTGGATGGATAATCCTCGATCCAAGAAATGTTTCGGCGACGGATGATATGTGCGAAGAATTCAATCATTAATTCGCCAAAACCCTGAATATCAGCCTCCGCCTCTGATAGCTGTTTGCGGGCTTCCTCCGCAGATTTGATAGCACACTCAACATTGCCCTCGGCCAGGGCAGCTCTGTTCTCTGCCTCCAATAGCTTTGAAGCCAAGTCAGCATTCTTCTTTTCTAGCTCAGCATTCCTCTTTGCTAACTCGGCATTTTTCCGTTCGAGGTCAGTATAAGCAAGGCGTGTCTTAGCAGCTTCTGACTTAGCATCATCAGCTTGCTTTTTTAACTCAGAAAGCTCTTAAGTGTGAGATTCAAGCAAGTCATGATAGCGTTTTTGCATATCCTCGAATTGTTGTTTGAAGTTGGAAGCGTCTCTCTGAGCAATAGCAAGCTGGGCCTGTGTGTCCTCCAAATCTTTTCCTAGGTTCTTTAAGGCCTTTGCATCTTCTTCCGCAGTTTTTTGCATTGAATCAGCATTCGTGATTAGAGTACGGATAATTCTGGAAAGGTTGCGTGAATATTTGAACATTTCGGAATACTGTTTTTCAACCGCGTCTATCTTTGCTTTGGCCTCGTCTGCCCACCTGGAAGAAATAGGTTCGTGGGCAGGTAAAAAAGTCAAAGTCTCAAAGTAATGTTCAGGAAATTGCTCCTTCAAATACGCCCGCCTGATTGCAGTTCCCGCATCTAGTGGTGGGGGAGCGGGGATCGTCAATTCAGAATCCCTATGTGTGGAGGATTCAATAGTTGCTTTATCTGTCCTAGGCCGTTTAGTAGCAGGGACCTTGCGTTTACTTTGAGACTCAGTATCTTTTGGAGGACTTCTCTCTCTGCTGCGCTTTTCGTGGGAAGAGGTGGAGTCTTTCGATTGTGGCATGTCCTCTTCCCTACGACTTTGATAACCTTTGTATTTCTCTTGATCCGACCGAACGGGAGAGCGAGAACGTAAGGGTCGTGAGCGATAAGGATCATAAGGCCTTCTCTCCTCCCTACCACGATCATCGCGGTGATCATATTCGATATCCTGAGGTGGATTAGACATGCTGCGGCGAAGCTTCCTGATATCATAGTAAGATCGAGACATCGTACCTGCACAATAAGACAAACGAAATTCAGAATCAATGAATTCACGGAGAAAGAGGTGCAATGAATGCTAATGCTGTTATATAAAGTGTGTCCTAAGTGGTGTGTTTCCCCCCAACCAACCCGAGTCTGAAGCTAGACTAGTACGGGCAGGCTCTTTGGCCTTAGCAGGAGTGGTCTCTTCAGAAGAGGTGAAGACTAAAGGATCCTTCCTAAAATCCTCTGAAGTGTATATAGTTTCAGGTAAGGGGAGATCCCCCAAACCCTGAAATATTGGGTCATCAGTGCTAGGGACATCTCCCTCGGAAGCATCAAGTGGCGACTCTTTGGAGGATGTTGACTTTTCCAGAGAAGTAGCCTCCTCGGGGGCAGTATATCCTTCACGATGCTTTTCGGCCAGGTTAGCCAATTCGTCATCCTGAGTGGAAGACGGGGAAGGTGAAATTTGAAGAGGCACTGTTGGAACTCTCGAGCCTTCTCCTGTCTCTGGGACTACATCCACTGGAGGAATATACACATATGGAGCCTTCCCGTGACCAATACTACGAAAAATGGATAACAGCCCACGAAAGTGAAGATATTCGTCCTTAAGGACTTCATCGATAGTCAAGAATTTCTGGTCGCCATTAAGAAGTTGGTGCATCCGGTCGAAGAACACCTGATCTGATATTTGTTTTGGATTGTCGACTGCAAACAAAAAGGAAAACAAGTTAGGGTGATGACTCGAGTGTATAGAGCCCGGATTTAGAAAATCAGTGCATTACTTGATTTTGTCCACCTCTTGGCACATCCAGGCTGTCGCTTCACATAGAACCATTCCAATCTGGAATCTCCAGCTTTACTGCTGAATGGCGCCGAGATTATCTTCCTCTTAGGAACAGACTCAAAATAGCAGAAAGATGGAGTCTCTCGAGTCCGATGCTTGAAGTTATAGAAGAAATGAACGTCATCGAACGTGAGCTCTATGCCTAAGATCTCACTGTATGCTATGTACAAAGTGTGCAAGTAGGCATAAGAATTGGGATGCAGCTGCATGGGGGCAATTCGCATTTGTCTTAGAAAGTCAGCAATGAAGGGAGAAAATGGAGGGATAGCGCCGACCATACACATCAACCGAGTGACCGCCATATATCCTTTTGGAGGGTTGTGGGGACGGTCAGAGCTTGAAGGCACTAGAGTGTCCCTTTTCATTATCCCGTACTTTAAGTAAATTCGGATGAGTCGGTCATTATCAATTGTTGATTCAACAGAATCTTGGGGCGATTCCAATATGACAGCCGATTCAAACTCATCAGGAGCCCGGTCGTCGCCAACCCCTCCTTCTTCTTCAAACCCTAAAGAAACTTCATTCTCTGAAGACGCTTCGTCACTTTTACGATTTCCGACGTCGTAGTCCGAACCCTCATTATCCCATTCTGGATCCGGCGGGGAAGATATGTCCTCGAGAGTAATCTTGTTAGAGGTTTCCGGGGCTTCTTTCCTCTCAGCTAGTCGGGAAGAGCGTCTGGGTCTCATGGTCATAAAACTATTGAAGAAGCAATAGCACAAATTAGAGAAAATTAGCCCGTATCCCCCCGTGCATGTGTGCAAACTAAAGTGTAAACAGTGTATATGGAAAGTGCAAAGTAAATGTTTAAAAGTGCGACGAAAAAGTTTGGCAAGATATAAAGAGTCGAAGTAATTCTTGATGTCCAGTCACGTTCGCAAGGCACTATCCTGACTGTCCATTAAATTGAAGATCATGCCAAAAGTTGATTGAGCCAGTTAGACGAGTTTTTATGCGTTAAGGTAGATTGTGCTTCGGTTCGGTTCGGGTCCATTCATTGGGATCGGATCGGGGGCGTGGGTTTAGGCTTGAATATCATATTGAAACTCAGAAGTCAGAGACGGATCGGATCGGAGGCAAAGTCCCCTAACGGTCCGGATCGAATCACGTGATTATACTTCTCCTTCGTCATCTTACGGTCCGACCCGATCCAGGTAGGCAAGCTCCTTTTCCCCTTCTTTAAATACTTGCTCCGACCCGATCCGATCTCCTGGATTTTTTTTTTGTTTCTTTCTTTACGTGCCCCGACCCGGTCCAATTTCCTGAACTCCCTTCCTCTTTCCCTCGTTTTGTTTCAACTTCCATGTCCCTCCGAACCGAACCGATTCTCAATCATCCTCTTCTTCTCCTTCACCCTCTTTCTTCCCTAACCGACCCCAAGGCCAATTTCGTGCCAGTCCCTCAAAGCAAAACCAAGCAATTACATGCTGGTGCACTCAACTACGGATTCTCGTTCCCTCCGTTCCAACTTCAAGACGGCGACAAGTCTACTGGCGACGATGACAAGGGGGAGGGTCACGGCGGCAAGCCATCAGAATTTCATAGTTAAATATCCTAATCGCTCACGAATCCGACTCGAGAATGATTAAAGAAGGAATTAATCGAAGTTTTATAACCTACCGATGTAATTACTTCAAGAATTAAAAGGAATTTTGATGCTTCACGAATTAGTTTTCTTTCTCTCGTTCTGCAGAATTTCAGGAGTAAAACAGTAAAAATGAAAGGAGGAAGAAGGCAGTGTTTATATAGAAGAGAAGAGTGTCTATTCGTCTCCCCATTCAGATCGGCAGCCCAGTAGGAGAATTCTCGCTCGGATCAGATGGACAACCCAGAAGCGAAGCTTGGCCCAATAGTCCAGTGGAAAATAGAAAGGAGAAGGGGTCTGTTCGGATCGGAATCCGAACCGAACCGAGTTCTTTAACTCAGCAACGAACTGAATTGAAATTTGAAGAAAAAGATGAAAACACAAGGAAAATCAAAAGAGAAATTACCTTGAAGAGCGCTATGCATTGATAGTCAAAGCATGCTCCGTCTCCAACAGAAGCATCCTTTGAGGGGGCAAAATGTTAGCCCACTTTGTGAACTGGGCAACACAAAGTCAAGATGTGAAATATTGAAGAACTTGAAAAACACTGAAGCGGGTCGGATCGGGCAGGGTAGCGTTTCGGATAGGGTAAAGTCTGCTATTCGGATCGGTGAACTATTGCTTTTGGAAATAGAGAGGCACAGCTATTCAGATCGGAGGGCAATCTACTTCCAGTCGGATCGGAAAGCCACCCAATTGCTACAGAGATAGATCGGAGCCGAGCGGAGCAGAGTAAAAAGAAGAGAGAATTGGTCCTTAGTTAATCCTGGTCGGATCGGAGGTGCCGATCCGAACCCCTTGAGCCTGCTCTTCCGATCCGAACCCATTTTCCACGTCACTCTCCTGCATAAGCGCTTGGTTATTCGGATCGGTTGTGACCAGTTCCTACCCTCAACGTCCACTACTCTGATGCGTTGTCAACACAGAAATCCATCCGAACCCGAGGCTAATGGGATGGATGACACGTGGCTTCGATCCGGATCGGGTTCTGAGCAAATTCTCACCTATAAATACCCCTCTGTAGACAACGAAAAGGATCTTTTTTCTGGCACTTTGAGAGTTCAACCACCTTCATTGAAACACCCCACCTCCGTTAGGGTCACTCACAAAGGGAATGCCCTAATTTTGGTGGAGGTTTATAAGTACAAGTCACAGATATACAAGACAGATATAAGAACACATATTTGTAAACAGCGGAAGAACAACAAATTTTATTTCATAAAGTCAAATACGTGTTACAACAACATTCTTTCCAAAAACATAACATAACACTTTCATAATCTGTCTTGAGTACATGATTTAAAGAAGCATAAATAAAACATAGATAAACTGCAAAAGCCCCATAGTGGATTGTCCAAAGCCATAGTTCAAAACAGGAAAGTCCAAGCAATACATTTCTCTTCTTCAAGCTGGATGTTGAGGCTGATCAAGCTGCTGTGTTCCCTCCCTGAGGACCTGGGGGGGGGGAAACGGAAGAATGAAGACAAAAGAAAAATAGAGTCAGACATAAAGCCTGAGTAAGTCTAGTACTACTTTGTCTATGAATAAAGAACTGGGTATGATAAGTATAAACAAGAAGTGGGCAAGCACTATGAACTTGGTTAAGCTGTCTAGGGTCGAATATACTATCGTGCCCCATGTTAATCTCTGAACCCATATAAACTAGTTTCCAATTGGCACCCATAATCAGGGTGATGTGATCCATTCAATGATGATCGGCTCCTACTCGCATAGTTACATGTGTCTTACGGCCCCCGATGTCGGTAGTTACCTATGTTGGTCCCACCATGGGGTGTATCAAGTCCCATGGCAGCGACCCGACACAACCCTGGAATGCACAGGTATGCTACTGGTGCCCAGTGCTTTATTTTTCTGCGCCGGAGTGTGTGCACGCCCGCACCCCGTTAGAACCTACACTGCTACACCACCGCCGTCGCTTTGACCTCTTACAATCAGCCCAGTAATCGTGCCCCACCCTGCCTAGTTTCAGGGTATCATGATACACCGTGTAGGGTTACTGCTGAAAAGGGTCCCCCGTTACTAGGTTTTCTATCTCTAGCCAACATGCTAAGTTGGTTAAGTGTTTTACTAACCTAACCCCCCCACCAGTTCGTTTAGTTTAGCATGTTCTATTTTGATTAAGTCTTAGTCCACTTAATCCTAACAATCCTGACTCAGCCTTAATTGTCTTATTAAGGCCCTGACCTCTCACATTAGACAGGTATTGTTGTGGCTGCCTGTTGCCGGTTGGTTCCGGGCAGTCTTACGCCACAACTCAGTCTAACCTCGGGTCCTTATTGGGCTCCATGTTTAACCTCTCACATTGGATAGGTATTGTTGTGACTACTGGACAGCCGGGCGGTTCCGGGCAGGTTTACATCACAACTCAATCCAACCTCGGGTTAAACACATCGTATTTTCTACATTTACATATTTTGTCTTTCTTCTTTGTTTATATGTAAATATTTGCGGCCCATTATTAAGTTAATGGTGTAAAGGTTACACCAATCATGGGCCCAACCCATACTTGAATTTGGGCCCTTCTATTTTATATTTTCATTCATTAATTAATTTTAACCCAACGTTATTTTCCCCCGTTTTACACGTCCGTTAATATATATATTGGGCTTAGCCTTTTAAAGCCCAATTTAGCCATGCGAAAAGGGGAGGCTTATGGCGTAATTACATACACAAAAAGGGCAAGGTGAGCGTTTGAACTTGCAATATGACGTTGGGAATACAAAATAGAAACTGGTGTACTTGCATAGTAGTGACATATACTTTGGTCATAAAACATAGGTGACATGAATCAAAGCATGTGAACTTGTAATTGAGATATCATTATTGACACATGAACCTATATTTTTATTTAGGCATAATGTCAAACATAAGCATGGCATAAATATTTCTAGCATAAGCATAGCATAATGTCAAACATAAACATGGCATAAATATTTCTAGCATAAGCATAGCATAATGTCAAACATAAGCATGGCATAAATATTTCTAGCATAAGCATAGCATAATGTCAAACATAAGCATGGCATAAATATTTCTAGCATAAGCATAGCCTAGCCATATTCATAAGTTTGCAAATAGGTTTTCTAGTACAAAAGCATGGCTTAATACATGATGCCAAATTCTCAACATAATTTCCTATGGATTATAATAACCAAACTCGTTCTAATTACTTACAAAATGATTTATGCACAAAAATATACATCATGATGGCATAGTAGCAAAACCCCAAACTTGCATAAATTTAAATCAACTACATACATGTAGCTTCAACATGGATTACATAATTTGCGAAATATTCCAAACGTATACTTGCATAGAACTACCGCATGTAGTTCTTTATAACATGAATAACACAATTCAAGAATATCCAAACGTATATAATATTTCAAATTGATAAGAACGCACAAATATGAATAACTTTATTGCCACAATTCAAGCATACAAACCAACACAATTGTTTATTCATACCAAAGTAATACTCTACTTACAATGGTGTGATGAATTCTCTAATTTAGGGATTGAAGACGCAAATTCCTTTGTTGAATTGATTTGTTTAGGTTGCTTTAAGCTTTTAGAATCTTCCTCCTAATCCTCTCTCCAATTTGGTGGCTACTCCTAGTCGTTCCTCAGCAACATGGCGGCTATGTTCTTATTTTTGAATGAATAGATTAGGGTTTAGTCTAGGGTTGTTTATATAGAGGTTAGGAACTGATTAGGACCCTTGATGTTGCTTGGATTGATCGTAGCCATTCATTCTAAGGAGAGACCAATTAAAACTTGCCACCTAGCCCTAGTGACAAAGCAGACCACAGAAAATCGACCACATAGAGAATAGGCCAGCCGGGTTAGACTGGGCTCGACCTGGGTCTGGACCAGGTCGACAGCCCTGTCGACAGGCCTGTCGACCTGGTTAGACCAGGTCGACAGCCCAGTCGACTTGGTGGGTCAGGCGGGTGTTTTTCCGCCCTGGCCCATTGGGCCCCATTTTCGAATTTAAACCTGATTTATTCTGTTTGAATTTAAACTTGATTCTCAAACTTCCGAAGGCCATATCTTCTTCATACGGACTCCGTTTTTCGAAAACTCGGACTCTATTTCGCGTATTTTTCCGAGACGAACGCAATGGCGTATCCCGTTTCCCTTAGTTCTTTGATTTGAATTTGATTATACTTTAATTTGTTAATTTCACAGTTATAGAATTCACGGGGTGTTACATTCATAACCCGAATTCCAGCACTTCTGGAAAATCCAAATCTTCTTTCATTATTTGTTTTTAGACAATTGAGTGATTGTAAGTGAGTTGTGAGAGAAATCAAGTGAATATTTCATTGTACTTGCAACTAAATCAGTGAAAATAGTGAAAGACAAGTGGACGTAGGCATTTCTCCGCCGAACCACTATAAATCCTGTGTGTTCATTTTTAATTTTGATCTCATTTCATTCTGCTTTTAATCAATTTGAGTGTTAGAACCACTTTTTGGTCTAACAAAAGGTTTATTGTGAAATACATTAGAAACTCAGAAAATTAAAGCAATAAAATAATATAAAAACTGAAAGTGCAGTATTTTCCAAAAACACCTAATTTTCAATAATTACTATGGAGATTACCTCTAAGAATGTGCAATTTGTAGAAAAACATATGTATAGCCGTCAAGGACTAAAACCTGCAATTTACCACTATTGATAAACTGGAACATATGCGCTCACTCAACAGAGAATAACAAACATGATACAGTGCCAAATTCTAAGCCATGTGAAAAAGTTTAACAGAACGCAAAATGAATATTAATCAAGCTGATTAATTATTTGGTAAAAGTGAAAAGTTACACTAAATGTTATCCACAATACTTGCCATAACTTTCAGACATTAAACCAAAGCTATCTGCTTGGGAGAAGTATTTTGACTATTCGATATACTGAAACTTTCACATTCAAAATTTTGTAAAACAAAAAAGAAGAGATCATAAAAAAACGATTTAAAGGAAAAGATATTGGAAACATGGAAAATTTAGGGAAAACCAGAAAAGTAAAAATGCAGCGCTTACCCAAAAAGGAAAGAAAAATATCAAAAACGAAAACAACTTAGAGGTATTATCATTTGAGAATTTAAACATAAAAGAAACTAAATCCCACAAAAAACAAAAAGAAATTATGGTGAATTTTGTAAAAATTCAAGCCTGTACAAATTTCAAGGGTCCAAATAATTAAAACAGTTCGCTTATTTATAAGATTCTGAATAAAAATCCTAGAACTCTCAAGTTTTAATTGATTAAAAAACTCTAAAAATCAAGTAAAATGGAAAAAATCTACCTTTTATTATAAAGTCAAAAAATAAAAATCAAGCATCTAAATTATTTAAAACCAAAAAAGCCAGATATCCAAAGGTCATAACATATTTTTAAAAAACGTGAATAATTTATTTCGTCGAAAGATAAAAATAAAGCAGAAAATTCCACGAATTTAATATTTCAATATTTCATAAATCTAGAATTTTACTATCTGAAATCAAGATTCCAGTATTAAAATAATATTATCTTATTTTTCTTTAGGAAAAGTTAAAACCTTAATGCTTTGACAATGGTATAAAATATATAATGCATAATTTAACCGTAAAATTAAGATACTTGGAAACTTTGGGGGTAACAGCATGTCAGTATCCATTTAGAACAATGAGGATGGCACTTTCATTATTTAGGTGCACGAAAAGGTGTATTCAAATTTATATAGTTGTTGTAATCGAATGTAGCAAAGTACTTAAATAGTTATTTATAAAAGAATAAGTGAAAATCTTCCTTTTCTCATAGTATTCAATCTTTGAAAGAAATAGCTTGTTATTTAACAGTGCCTCACAACCAATGAAAAACTGTAGAAAATGGAGCGTCTAGCAGTGGAAACATTAACAATATCAAGAATACCTCAACATAATAACCTAGGTGATGTAGATGATGTGAAAAAAAGCATGAAGTGGATGTCTCAAAGGGAGAAGTGAAGATACCAGCACAAGTAAAATCATATGCATCAAATAGTTGATCTTTTAGAATATTACCTGAAATTGTTTTGGCATTGAAGCAGGAATTGGGATAATCAGTAAACTACTGATATAGAGGAAACAATGAGAATGCATAAGACATGGGATTGCAGCGGTAATCAAATTTCACGATGGATCATCTTTGCAAAATATAGATAAGAGCTATTATCATTGATTAATATAGGTATGGTTTTCTTCATCTGATAATTAATGAGTAGATAAAAGGAGATAAGAAGTATTTGGTTTCTCTTCTGTCGCTTCTTTGTCTGAAAAGGGATTTATAAAGTAATCTAAAACATTTACATATATATAAATGAATACCATACTACAAAACAAGTAAGATAAAAAAAAGTTCAAATCAAGATAGTTTGCTTTATATGTTATGATATGTTAATAAAGTATATTTTCGCATAAAGAAAAAGATTCAACATATGCACACGTTGTTTCCAAAACCACAAAAATCACATAAATGTAAAGATAAAAGAGAGTAATTATGTTAGTCAGAAGGTACGTAAAAAAATCCTTCAACCTTTGTCGGCTCCTAGAGAGAAAACTACATAACATGAGATGATAAAAAAACTGAAGATGAAAAAAGAAAGTATTAATTAAGATAATTTCAGTATATTCAAAATAATGGAAATTAGGATCCAACGATTATTTTCAAGTTTCATAAGAAAAATATCCTCTTCCAAAACATGTTTTAGATTACACCTCTATTCTTAATTTCTAAACAAAAAAACATCCTTTTTTTAATTCAATACGAACTTAATCATATGTTTGTATAACCGAAAAAGCTGTTAATTTTTTGAAAGAGTGCAAATATGTGCTTTTTTGCAAATATTTTGACTCTTGTACAAAAATCTGCACGTTTCAACCAAAAATAAAAACAGAAGCGTTTATTACAACCTGCTTTTGAGGAGCAAAAGATGTGTTCTTTAAAACTTAATACGGTGCTTTAAAAAAATACCCATTAAAATTTACACATTATGTTTGAAAACGTTGGATTCTTCAAATATTATAGCACTAAAGACGCTCAAATTTGGTTGGAAATCCTAAAGGACACATTTAAATTCAAAGTAAATATAAAAGATGACCATAATAGAAAGAAAAAAAGGTTATTATATTACTGTATATAAAAAGGAAATAGATTTAATATTAATTTCTGGTCAAAAAGAGTATGTTTGAGTAGATTACGGTTATCAATATGAAGTCATCTTAAAAATATAAAGTGAAAATGGATGTAAATTTACACAATTTAATTCATATTTAGTAAAACTGTTACAATATTGAATTGATCTAAACACGTCAAGTTTTCATATGGTGGCATATTCAAGCTTTGATGGCCAATTAGATTATTAACTTACATAGTCAAACTACTGGATTGTGAATTTTAAAATAAAAGAAAAAAGAATGAGAAATTTCTATGAACTTATCTTTGTTTCCATTACAATCAAGACACTTGGTTACATATACTATTCTAGATTGAGATAAGTTGAACTGGGGAAAAGATAAAGAAATATTGTACTTTTTTTTGACTATATTATAAATGCTTGCTTGAGTGGAAACTAACCTTTTCAAATATCAGTTTGGGTGCTATTATTCACACCCCAATTTACATTTCCGGCTATCTTTATAAATTTAATACATATGATTATTTTTTATATTATTCTGGCCACCATATATTATTCCTTCACTCAGTTATTACCACCATACTCTTCATAAAAAAAACATGTACTTCTTTACAATTTCAAACCCTAAACCCTTACAAAAGCATATAGTCTTTTGTATCTAATAGACATGGAAGATGAAGATAAAAAAGTGGTTAGTACAACTTGATTTTTATTGTTTTTTATTATGATATAGAACAATTTGTTAGGTTTTTTTTAATGGTTAGGTTTTCCATTGCATTTTAGGATATTTTCCCGCTCCATTGAAATTTCAAGCTTGGAGGACATTAAATTTGATGATGTTGTAATAGAGAATGACAATGTAAGTTTTGACTTGTAGCGTTTTTATCCATATAACTTACATATCTTCTTTTATAAATTGATACACTAATTATTATTATTTTGTCGTTTGATAGTTGGAGTATTTGAATGATGATAAATTGGACGATAAACATGATGGTTGTGATAATGTGATGCAAGATGTTCGACCAAATGACTCAAAAGACATAAATGTTGATCTGACGAATCATTTTACAACCAACGAAGTAAGTACTCATTTACAAAAAGTAAAATTGTTAATATGGTTATGAAAATGGATTAATAAATTAAATCAATTCACAACCGACGGAGTAAGGGAGGAAGGAAGCAATCATGTAGAGGAAGGAGTTGGTGGCCTCTACATTCTTTGGTTAATAATTTAGACGGTGGCCAAAAGAGGAAATTTAAAATATTTGGAGTGCTTTTAGTTTTGGTAGCCAGAAGTGTAAATAGGGGTGTGAATAGTAGCAACCTATCAGTTTTTGTACCTATTCTCAGTTGAGATATCTTTAATAACTAAAAAAAATAAGGAATATGGGATTGTATTCTTTGTACTTAGCATATGCATCCTTCGTTGAGCGGCAACTTACCTTGTCTAATGTCAATCGTTGCAATAACCTTATAATCTGAAGCCTAACCATCCATACCCTAACAAAAATGAGAAATCAGTAAAAATGTACAAGAATGAGGAGGATTACATGTAGCATAAAATAAATGGATGAACATTCGAATAAAGATAACTGAGAGTGTAACACCCCACCTCCGCTAGGGTCACTCACAAAGGGAATGCACTAGTTTTGGTGGAGCATTATCTAGGTAAACATACACAGAGATAACACAAGACAGAACATAAATAAAGTAGCGATAGAAATTAAAAACCAAATTTTATTATTTCAAAGATAGAGTCAAAACCTCTTACATCAAAATAACAATTGTCATTTCTCCATTACATCAAGTTCTAAATAAAGAAGCATAAACTTAAAATAGCAAAAGTAAATTATTCCCCAAAATAGCAGAAGTGCAGCCATAGCGTAGCTCAAGACCAAACCGTACATGAGCTGACAGAAATCAAGCTAAATCCAAGCTAAGAGCTAGAGTTTCCTCCCTGAGAACCTGGGGGGAAAACGAAAGAAAAAGAGGTGAAAGAAAAAGGGTCAGTCATAAAGACTGGTAAGCCCTAGTGACTTTCAGTATAAAAACTAGTAAAATTAACAAGACATGAATAAACTGAAAGTAAACATAGGGATGATGATAAGTCTGGCATGATAGCTTAGCTAACAAGATAAATAAAGTCTAGGATCGCATATTCAAGATTCAGTGCACTAACTGTACTAGTATCCTAACCCATGTCAAGTATTAATCATGAATTGATCCCTTGGCCCAATATCGTGAAATGACCCACAATTAGGTCCAACGGAACGATCTACTAATCGATCGGCTCCCTATAAGTTCTAGCTCGTTGTGTTTCTGTGTCATACGGCCCTATCACGAATGTAGTCACCTGTGCTAGGTCCACCATAGGGTGTATCAAGCCCTATGGTGCCAACCACCGACACGAATCAAGAATGCACAGATAAACCTACTGATGCCCAATGCCAGCTTTTTCAACTACGGACCACGTGCACAACCATAGCCCGCCTGAACCTGCACTGGCGTACCCACATAGCCATCGTTCTGGTCGCTTACAATCAGCCCAGTAATCGTGCCCCACCCTGCCTAGTTCCAGGGTACCATGATACATCTAGTGGGTTACTGCTGAAATGGACCGCGTAACTAGGGTTTCCGTCTAGTAGGTTAAGTGTTGTCATTTAAATTCGAGACTTAACCCCATCAATCTAGCATATCAAGTTGGCTAAGTGTTGTCATTTAAGTTCGTGACTTAGCCCTACCATTCACGTGTTAAGTTGGTTAGGTGTTGTCGTTCAAGTTCATGACCTAACCCTACCAATCATATTTCAAGTTGGTTAAGTGTTGTCTTTCATGTTTATGACTTAACCCTATCATGTGGCATTAATTCATTAATGCACCCTAACCTCTCACATCAGACCTGTTGTTGTGGTCACTGGATATGCCGGGCGGTTCCGGGCAGATTTGCACCACAACTCAGTCTGACCTCGGGTTTCAAGCGCGATATGACCAACTACCCACATTGGATCTTATTGTTTGCAATAACTGGATTTACCGGGCGGTTCCGGGCAGATTTACACTGCAAACTCAACCCAACCTCGAGTTGGCCATTTTCAAGTTCATTCTAGTGTCATGATCATGTTCAAGTTTTCAAGTTTATTACCAATTCAGGTTTCATGTCAATTCATGTCAAGTTCATAGTAAATTCAGGTTTTGCCTAATCTACCCAAATCGTATTCCCAACGCACGTGAATTCGAATCAATACAATAGATCTAATTAGGGAATAACATAAAAAGGATGGGCATAAGGTGATTACAAGTTAATCATGGTATAACTTGAGATATATGATTATAACATTACTGGCATATGAAATGGTGGTCTAAAATATCAAATCTAGCAAAATAGGGTGATGGACATGGCAATAGTTGACATAAGATAATAACCCCAATTTGTGAATAATAACAGGCTCAACATCACAGGCATGTTAATACAATAGACATGAGGGGTTTAGGTTTATATAATGAATAGGCCCCAAATCAAGTTCATAACAATTTACCCAAAAGTCAAGATTCAAGATGAACGGTACTAGGTTCAAGGTGGGCAATAATAGATCCAATATGAACAATAATAGATCCAAGGTGAACAAAAGTAGATCCAAAATATACAATGATAGATCCAAGATAATTATCATACATACGTTCAATTTCAATTTACAACATGTTCATGTTAAGTTTAGGGTTTAGATCTAAAAGTAACTGGGCCTTACAGATCGTGGTTTTGAGAATTAGAGAATAAAAGAAGCAATGTAGAATCTCTAGAAATCCCCCAATTAGCAAAGCTCTACACGTAGTCTTGACGAAGAAGAAATAGCCCCCTTTTCTCTATCTTTTCAACCAGAATTCTAGCAGCATAAGGCCAGAGAGAATTTGTGTAGAGAGACTAGGGTTAGGGGCTGTTTATATAGGGTCAGGGCAATGAATCCGGACAGAAATAGAACCAGAAACATCAGAATGAATTCTGGCCCAAAAATGGGTTCGGGGTACCAGGTCGACACCCAAGTCGACACCCAGGTCGACTCTATGGTCGACCTGGTCCTGGGCAGGTCGACTCTAGGGTCGACCACCCAGTCGACCTGGTCCTGGGCGGGAAATTTCCCGCCCAATCTGTTCTGGGTTTTGAGTTCGAAATTTGAATTCGAATTCGAGCTGTTTTAAACTCTGAAAATTTCTGAAACTTCGGAGGGTCATAACTTGGTCATGCGGACTCCAATTTTCAAAAACTCGGACTCGATTTCATGCAGAATTCCAAGACGAATGCATTGGCGCAACCTGTTTCCCTTGATTCTTATTTAGAATTTAATTCTGCCTTGATTTATGGTTTTAACACGTTATAAAAATTCGGGTTGTTACATTCTTCCCTCCTTAAAGGATTTCGTCCCCGAAATCTTCAAGTTAAGAAGAATGCATCCTATCATCCAATTATCCATCTATTCAACCATCATTCACGAGCAATCATTATCCTTAAAAGATTTCTAATGCTATATGAACATATGCAGAAAGTGTGTGTATATGTTCCTTATCTAATGCAAATGATCAGGCCTGATTGATCTTCCTAATGCAAAATATATTCAGTGTCATGAATCCAACATGTATGCAAATAGTCCTAGTCATATAAACACTATATGTGTGCACAAACATCCATCCATATGCAACATTCACATGATAACACATTCAATTTCATCCATAAACAAGTATAAACACTCATGCATATGCAATATGAAAATGTGTCTGAGCCGATCTAGTGCCTAATGTATGTTATGCAACCACTTGCGACCACTTGCAACCATTTGCAAAAATCAACCATAACATGTTTCAAATACATGTTTCCATCCATATGGTTCTACCTAAGGTTCTCAAGATAGGATCGAGAAGATAAGCAAGATAAAACAAAGCATCAAGGAGGAGAAGTTAAAGATGTACCCCTAGAAGGTCCTGCTTGCGGGGCTTGCCCTTGCTTCTTAGGGCAGTTCTTGCTGATATGTCCAGTTTAACCACACCGAAAGCATGCTCCCATCTTCATCTTCTTCTTTCTACAATCCTGGGCTATATGCCCCTCAATACCGCAGAAGTGGCATTTTCTTTTCTCACATGTCTTGTTATCCTTATTGTTCTTGTTTTTCTTGCCTCCTTTCTCGGAGTCTACCTTCTGGAAGTCTTCCTTCTCGTTCTGAGACTCATCCGCCTTAACTTCTTTCTTATTACTCATACCTTTCCTATGTAACATGTTAACAAGCCTCACGAAAACTATCTCCATCGTACGAAAAACCCTCTACGAAGCTAGAAAGAAGATTAGCCGTAGGTAAAAACTACTGCGACTACAGATGGAGAAAAGAAAGGAAAAGAGATTCAAACAAGGAAACAAAGGATAGTGCTGATGGATTTTGGGGAATAGCCTTTAAATAAAACAAGACTTTTCTTGAAAAATGCTTCTTTGTAAACGGTTTTGAAAATAATTTCAGAAGGTTTTTAAAAACTTTTGCCCAGTCTGGTAACCTTCTGCTCTGATACCAAATGTAACACCCCACCTTCGCTAGGGTCACTCACAAAGGGAATGCACTAGTTTTGGTGGAGCATTATCTAGGTAAATATACACAAAGATAACACAAGACAGAACATAAATAAAGCAGCGGTAGAAATTAAAAACCAAATTTTATTATTTCAAAGATAGAGTCAAAACCTCTTACATCAAAATAACAATTGTCATTTCTCCATTACATCAAGTTCTAAATAAAGAAGCATAGACTTAAAATAGCAAAAGTAAATTATTCCCCAAAATAGCAGAAGTGCAGCCATAGCATAGCTCAACACCAAACCGTACATGAGTTGACAGAAATCAAGCTAAATCCAAGCTAAGAGCTAGAGTTTCCTCCCTGAGAACCTGGGGGGGGGGGGGACGAAAGAAAAAGAGGCAAAAGAAAAAGGGTCAGTCATAAAGACTGGTAAGCCCTAATGACTTTCAATATAAAAACTAGTAAAATTAACAAGACATGAATAAACTGAAAGTAAACATAGGGATGATGATAAGTCTGGCATGATAACTAAGCTAACAAGATAAATAAAGTCTAGGATCGCATATTCAAGATTCACTGCACTAACTGTACTAGTATCCTAACCCATGTCAAGTATTAATCATGAAATGATCCCTTGGCCCAATATCGTGAAATGACCCACAATTAGGTCCAACGGAACGATCTACTAATCGATCGGCTCCCTATAAGTTCTAGCTCGTTGTGTTTCTGTGTCATACGGCCCTATCACGAATGTAGTCACCTGTGCTAGGTCCACCATAGGGTGTATCAAGCCCTATGGTGCCAACCACCGACACGAATCAAGAATGCACAGGTAAACCTACTGATGCCCAATGCCATCTTTTTCAACTCCGGACCACGTGCACGACCATAGCCCGCCTAAACCTACACTGGCGCACCCACACAGCCGTCGTTCTGGTCGCTTACAATCAGCCCAGTAATCGTGCCCCACCCTGCCTAGTTCCAGGGTACCATGATACATCTAGTGGGTTACTGCTGAAATGGACCGCGTAACTAGGGTGTCCGTCTAGTAGGTTAAGTGTTGTCATTTAAATTCGAGACTTAACCCCATCAGTATAGCATATCAAGTTGGCTAAGTGTTGTCATTTAAGTTCGTGACTTAGCCCTACCATTCACGTGTTAAGTTGGTTAGGTGTTGTCGTTCAAGTTCATGACCTAACCCTACCAATCATATTTCAAGTTGGTTAAGTGTTGTCTTTCATGTTCATGACTTAACCCTATCATGTGGCATTAATTCATTAATGCACCCTAACCTCTCACATTAGACCTATTTTTGTGGTCACTGGATATGCCGGGCGGTTCCAGGCAGATTTACACCACAACTCAGTCTGACCTCGGGTTTCAAGCGCGATATAACCAACTACCCACATTGGATCTTATTGTTTGTAGTAACTGGATTTGCCGGGCGGTTACGGGCAGATTTACACTGCAAACTTAACCCAACCTCGAGTTGGCCATTTTCAAGTTCATTCTAGTGTCATGACCATGTTCAAGTTTTCAAGTTTATTACCAATTCAGGTTTCATGTCAATTCATGTCAAGTTCATAGTAAATTCAGGTTTTGCCTAATCTACCCAAATCGTATTCCCAACGCACGTGAATTCGAATCAATACAATAGATCTAATTAGGGAATAACATAAAAAGTATGGGCATAAGGTGGCAAAGGTGATTACAAGTTAATCATGGTATAACTTGAGATATATGATTATAACATTACTGGCATATGAAATAGTTGTCTCAAATATCAAATCTAGCAAAATAGGGTGATGGACATGGCAATAGTTGACATAAGATAATAACCCCAATTTGTGAATAATAACAGGTTCAACATCATAGGCATGTTAAAATAATAGACATGAGGGGTTTAGGTTTATATCATGAATAAGCCCCAAATCAAGTTCATAACAATTTACCTAAAAGTCAAGATTCAAGATGAACGGTACTAGGTTCAAGGTGGGCAATAATAGATCCAATATGAACAATAATAGATCCAAGGTGAACAAAAGTAGATCCAAAATATACAATGATAGATCCAAGATAATTATCATACATACGTTCAATTTCAATTTACAACATGTTCATGTTAAGTTTAGAGTTTAGATCTAAAAGTAACTAGGCCTTACAGATCGTGGTTTTGAGAATTAGAGAATAAAAGAAGCGATGTAGAATCTCTAGAAATTCCCCAATTAGCAAAGCTCTACACGTAGTCTTGACGAAGAAGAAATAGCCCCCTTTTCTCTATCTTTTCAACCAGAATTCTAGCAGCATAAGGCCAGAGAGAATTTGTGTAGAGAGACTAGGGATAGGGGTTGTTTATATAGGGTCAGGGCAATGAATCCGGACAGAAATCGAACCAGAAACATCAGAATGAATTCTGTCCCAAAAATGGGTTCGGGGTACCAGGTCGACACCCAGGTCGACTCTATGGTCGACCTGGTCCTGGGCAGGTCGACTCTAGGGTCGACCACCCAGTCGACTTGGTCCTTGGCGGGAAATTTCCCGCACAATCTATTCTGGGTTTTGAATTTGAAATTTGAATTCGAATTCGAGCTGTTTTGAACTCTGAAAATTTCTGAAACTTCGGAGGGTCATAACTTGGTCATACGGACTCCAATTTTCAAAAACTCGGACTCGATTTCATGCAGAATTCCGAGACGAACGCAATGGAAGAACCCGTTTCCCTTAATTCTTATTTTAAAATTTATTTCTTCCTTGATTTATGGTTTTAACACGTTATAAAAATTCGGGTTGTTACAGAGAGCTTTTCACTTCTATTTGTATGATACAGTATAATACCCAATAAAAAAGGTATTTTTTTAACGAAGACTTCTTATGGTATGTCTGTAAAAGAGATTCCTACAGCTCAAAATGAGAAAGATGTAAAATAGTATATAATATCACCATATATTTGTTAACATATAATCAAATAAAAATAATATTGGAATAGGTAGAACATCTCATACATAACCACAATAGTATATAGGGTAGTTTAGACTATAGAGTATGAATCGTATCGACCCGTTTCCTCTTTTACATGGATATCAAACTGCAACTATAAATGATTTCCTTACCATTTGCAGTTTGAAACAACTTTTATGAATCTCATAATTTCCTTCTCCATAACCTATATAGAAATCGTTATGAGAAAATACCATAAAATATATATGCAATGACAGTTACATATAGTTTACCGCGTATAGAAGGATTGAAGTAAAGTTAATTTGAACATTAATTAAACCAAACAACACATAAAATATTCTGTGTCGAGCTTGTTAATTTGATATTGTTATTAGTAATAAACATAACATGAATAAAATCTTAAAGACTGAAGAGTACAATATTGTTTTTCTTAAACAATAACGTCAATACCCTTTTTATAATTAAATTATGAAGCACAAAATAGCTCTTAGCCGCCATATCAGAAAAACCCACAAATTTATATACTAAAAGCCAAAATACACGACCCAAGTTGACATGATTCAACACTTACACAAGATTCAAGAGGAAGGAAGCTGCAGGACGACATATGGCCTGTGGATGGAATGGTCCTAGGGAAAACTGACGACAGGGGAGAAACAAGAGGTGGTGAGGTGAGGATACCTAGGGTTTACAAAGCACGAGGTGCGAACGACAAGGAAGGGGGATTTGCTACTAAGATTGTGGGAATTTAGAGAACGATTAGGCATTGATAGAGGCAGAAGATGGAAGGAGAAAAGAAGACGAAGGGCACAAAGGGGGGAATAAAAGTAAGAGAAATGCTAAGCACACTCTCCGTTAGGGAGAGTGAGCTTATACTTGCCACCTGATTGGTGGAAATGGGTTAGCTTTTATTACATCGTACATAACTAATGATTGGTGTCAACCCATTTCCACCAATCAGGTGGTAAGTATAAGCTCACTCTCCCTAAGGGAGATGTGCTTAGCATTTCTTTAAAAGTAAGATGAGGAAGTGAAAGGAAGTAACGCAAAAATTTGATTTAGGAAAAGATGTGACGGTCGAGTAAACATTTCCACGTGTCATGCTCACAGCTAGTTCTAGCAAAAATTGGAGAAGGCTTGAGAGCTATCCAAAAAGAACTCATCTTTAATAGTATAGCATAGATAACATGTTCACCTACAGACATAGCATTTTCATTCCATAACATCTTCAAGCAACTGTTTCATAAAATCTTCACAAGTAATTGAAGAATTGTCTAATGGTTCAGCAGGACTAACACTTTCAATCCCTACCTTAGCTTGAGTCTTTCCTTTTTTAAAACTATCACCTTGAGTTTCACTATCATTCCCTATCTTGACCTGATCTTTAGCAACTGAATTGTTCTTTTATAACTCAACACTTCTAGAAATGTTGCATTTGTCAACCACCTTTTCATTTAACCCTTCATAAAACCTAATTTCTCCTTCTTTTATTTCATAGCACTCTTCTAGAGTGCCACTGTCATCATTTACATTTTCAGGCACATCAAACATGTTAGAAGTAATAATGCCATCATCTTTAGAGCCCTTATCAACTACTACTCCAACACTAACAACAACATCAAATTCATTGCTAGTTTTCACAACTTCCTCATCAACTTTCATCTTACTTTTTCCAGTTATAGGGAAGAGTCTCACCTTCTAGTTTTTGTTTAAAAATTTCTTCCAAAATTTCTTTTTATGAGGAGTAACCGCTACAACTCTATTTTCTATATTTATGTTAACTCGTTCAACTTTTTTGACTTCACTAACTTTACCTACAACCTTAAATTCCTTATTAAATACAACATTGTCAGCTTTCACAAGACTGGCTCTACTGTTGCGTTTGTCATAAATGTGACCAAGGACTTTACAATGTGAGCAAAGATCTGGTTTCCAAAGACAGTGTACATTGACAATGTGCTCCATTCCATTAATCAACTGGACATGAAATGCATTATTATTATATTTCTTATTCTCTTTCAATTAGCTAGTAACTTCAAAGAAATTTCTAATTATATAAATTATTTGAATACACACATGAATTTAGGTCATTTAATATTTATATCACTTGACCTGAATTACTAAATAATATCTGTGCATAATTTATAAGATGAGCTCATAACAAACTTCAGGTTGTTAGTTGAATATTTACATATACCGATACATATGTGGGTCCACGTATTACATATATAATAAAATTTTCATATTCTTTCTTGTTGGAGTTGGTGATTTTTAGAGCAAACTATTAATTTGTTTTTATAGATTAATGTTAATGTGAATCTTTTTAGACTGCATGATAATGTTTAAAACATCTAATATGGAACTGTACTGAATTTTTGGTTAAAATAAAATATATAAATAACTTCAAGTTGTTAAATTTTATTCCTCTACTATGTCTCAAATATTATTTTTGAACATTAATTATGATATAACTTATCAGAGAACTAAATAAAAGTGATATACTTATAACAAAGAAGTGTATCTTCCAAACACTTGGCATTTTATAAAAATAAATTAGTTGCGCATACAGATCTTTTCAATAAGATATTTATAGCTTTCGCAAAAGTACGATATGACATATTCATGATCTCTTTAGGAGAACAACTAAAGATATTTCTTCAAGAAATAGTTATGCGTATGATATGCAATTCATATAATATTTTCGAAAAATAATATATCACTAATCATTGTTTGCTCTTAAAATTATATAATGGAGCTACATGTCCACAATACTGATAGAATGAATTTTGTAAATACATTTTGTACCCACTATTAATAGTTGTATTTTGATTTACAAATTCTTTGGGTTATTTATTGTCATATCACTTTTTAAAGTGTTGTATCGTATGTGAAAACATTTCACAACAATTGTTTTGTAATGCTATAAGAAGATATAATATCACTTTTGAGGATACATTATAAACATCATTTCTAGAGTGTTGCATATCTCTTTAGACAATTCAATAAAAATAGATTTTCTATAACATCTCTTCTAGGATGTTGGGTTTTTCAATACAAATATATAAATACAACTTTAAAACATCTCTTCAAGAGATTAATATATAAACAAATGCATCCATAAACTTACATTGTATTGCATATGAGTTATCTCTTTCGAAGAACATTAAAATGTATTTCTCTAACTATATAGGTAGATATATGCACACAAAATAATGTATCAAAACTTTAGGTTTTATAACATAATGTGATTAGTAAAATCCAAGTTTACCAAGTTATAGTATAACTTCCGGTTTAAGTTATATTAGATGTATTAAAAAAACATCTAAGGTAAAAAATCAAGTTTTATTTATCTTGATTCAAAAGATGGAAAATATAAATAACTAAAATTTCAAGTGAATTTTCCTTGATTTGGATGACAACAGAATAAATACCTAGCGTATCATTATATTTATCTAATGTTCTCAATAAAATGTTGCGACCACATAACAAATGAACGAATTCCTGAAACAAATAAAAATTCAGTAAAAAATCCATAATAAAATTAAAACGAATTTCCCCATACCTAGCTAACAAACCACTCCTACGGTTTTTGAAATCAATACCCCAAGTCAAAAAGAATAGTTTCTTAGTCTTTTCTGAGAGAAAATTTTGAAAACCTTTCAAAATTAAATTTTATTTACAAACTAAGGGTCTCATACTATAAATCTATTTTACTAATTTATATTCCAGTTATATTACTAACTGGAACAATTTTTCCATGTTTTGAATTGAGATTTTAAATCTCTAAAAGATTGTTTGTGATATTTCTATGAATCATCCAAAAAACTGAAAAGACGAATACTAAAAATCACAAGGAATGTGTAATTATAGTTTTTAAATTTTTGAGGCTTATTCCTTATCATTTTCAAATTCCTTCCCTTTACCAAAATATATTATTTATTAAAATTACACAAAATCCAAACAATCTGAAATAAGGTTAGATTCAATTTTTTAAAATTTGTTTATTAAACAATTTCTTGAAAACTATAAGTTAAAATTTTCAAATCCCATTTTCTTCAAAAATAGTTTTAAAAACAAAAATCTCTCCGAATATAGGACCAAGGATTCAAATGAATAATTCTATCAAAAGATTATCTGGATTTACACAATGAGATATCAAATGAATATACTTCGTAATTATATTTCCAAACTATAATAACACATCAACGTGCACTTCCCATTTCAAGACCAAGAAAAGGTCACCGACTAGAACTTTTAAATGAAACCAAAAACAAGAAACCGTGACTATCTCAGTTGTAGCTAGCTTTTCGTCCAGCCACAAAATTCAAAACCATGGGATTCACCATATGTTGCCCTCATGCTCTTCAAAACAAAATCGCCAAATGCACCTATAACGACCCAAACTTCCCCGTGAAGGAAAGAATGGATTGAGTTGAGAACACGACAAATCAGAATGCAAACAGAAGAACTTTTCATTGTTTATTACAACAATTTACATCAGAGTACAAGAATATACAGAGCATGAACAAATAAAATACATTTGATAAATATCAGAGATTTAAATTACATTACATCGCAGCGGAAAATAATACATAACACAACTGGAAGGCATACACGGATACAAAGCTTTCCAAATATAGTTCCAGCTGTAAACCAGGATCATGTGAATATAATATCTGCAAAACCCAACTACTAGCTGCCCGTGTGGAAAATAAGGGCACCCAGAGATCAGGTTAAAACAATAAACTCGAGTCCAGGTCAGTCATGTAACTGGTGTGAGAAATAAATAGTTATTAAATCTTTATTTTAAAAATAAAGTAAATCAAGGGACCATGCCGTATAACACGGAACGAGTTTCCTCCCAAGAATACCAGTGCATAAGACATACAGCACAATGCTTTATGAAAAAATGAAGCTATTATAAGACTCAGGTCCCATCACACAATGCAACGCAAGCCGTAGGATAGAGTTTTACCTTATAGTAGCCAAACATGCTTGGTACGTTTAAAACAAATCATTTTGATACCATTGTAGTGTAAAGTGTATGAAAACAACTTCAAATATAAATGTATTAATCATAGATGGCATAGTGCCCCATCCCACTATGTCGCAATACTAGGCTCTACAACAAAAACCGAAATGTCACGTATTGAAAGTTGGATTTCCGTCTGTGAACCAAGGCAAGGGATCGTCCTTTCTGCTTCGAGACTCTCTAGCCCGAGCCTCAGGAACAGCCACAACTGCACCTTAGGAGCCACAGGGTCGGTCCACACTTACGTTAGCGGATTATAATCCCTGAACAATGTGTTTTCCCGCACTATGGGGGCGTAAACTGGTCATATACCGACCAAACCATCCATCGGCACCGTAGTGACCGATAGAACTGAGGCGCCTCGCATTCCAACAACACATAGGTAAAAATATATAAATGCCAGGGCGTGTAAAACCCTAACACCACCCATAACTAGCATGTTCTCCCTGGATCCTCTCCCATTTCTGGTTCATACCGAGAAGTGAAGCTTACGAATTAACGCTATACACAAAAACGGCGTTATATTAAAGCAATGCTTTGATCATCAACCACAAGACTCTGCTTTTCAACAGAAGCCTTGACCATTTGCCACACAGGAAATTCACGCCATGCGACTGATGTCTATCGATATACAACCTCTAAGCTCGTACGTCTCAGAGAAGGGTAAAGTAAGAGAATAAATTCTCCTTCACCAGACAGATGTATATTTAATAGAAATCAATCAACATAGAATAAAATCCAATGTCAGACACGTAGTCCATTTACAAGTTCGTTCTGGGTCTAAACGAAACTGGAGGCACCTTATTCCTCGTCCCATATGTCCAATACAGAAGAGAGGTCCTCGCATATCCGGTCGATCTCCAAGTACGTCTGAACGATCACCACTTATTACCTTGTCTTGGGTGTACAGCCCAATCAAGACATCAGTAATCATCCAAATGTTGTGAAGACCTCCGATCTTCAACCACCGTCTTCATCTTCGACTAATCGTCGTATCAGTTATTCAGAATGGGATAAACTCGGTCTTTTCGAATAACCCGCGTATATAATAAACAACTGTTACACAAACACAACATACACCTCATTCCAATTCATAATATTCTTTTATTCAAATATTCACATCATTAGGGAATAGGTTCCCATTAATTTTATCAAAGATGAATTCGTTTAAATTTATTCTTTAATCTTCCTTTGGATATCTAACCAAATTAAGGTTTATCCAAACTAGTCAGGATTAGCAAACCACACCGAAGTAATCATTCATTTTATTTCCCAATCCCAACCTATTTATCCCATGGAGTAAAACTGGTGATACTCCATATCAAACACCATGGTGTTATCGGTAATTATTAATTACCATTTCAGGTTCAAATCTAATTAAAGATTTAACTATCGCCCTGGAGCAAAACTGGTGATGCTCCATTCTCGATCATTTCCCGAATTTGATAATTTAAATTATCATATTCTCATTTCAATCTAATTAAAGATTCATTAAAACTCCACTTAGTTTTAATCTTCAAAAATCAATATTAATGATTATTCAAAGCTAAGAAATTAATCTTATCTTTCTGGGTTAAAGAACCAATGTCATTTGAAACACCGTTCACGATAAACCTAAAATCACATTCCATCAGTCTCTAACCGTAAATTAGTAAAAGAACAATTCCCTAAGTATTAATCCCGAAGGCCGAAACCAACATCAGATTAATACCCAGGAAACCGTTCAACTTAGCTAATCTCCAGTTAGTTTCTAATTTTCTTAACTCCATTGGGTTTAAGAACAGTATTATTAAAGATACCATTCACAACAAACCCAAAATCTCATTCCATTGTTAATCGGGTTAAAGAACAAGCGTTATTTAGAGCACCGTTCACGATAAACCCAAAAATCCAATTTAAATTCAATTCCAATTAAATATTAATTAACTGGAAAATTTCACTAAATCTTAATTAAAAGATTTATTCTTTTCTCCACTGGGTTTAAGAACAGTGTTAGTGAAGACACCGTTCACGACAAACCCAAAATCACATTTGATATTAAATACAAGACTCTGAATAGAAAATATATCGGCTTATATTCAATATCAAATTCTGAAATCAACAAATATCGTGTTGGAATAACGATATATATATATCTTCCAAATTCCTTCACAATGTCTGTATAATCATGAATCCAATCTCGAAATATTCCGAAGATCATTTCGATTCAAATCCATTCCAATTAATATATTGGAAATTACGTTTATTTTTAAAACCATTTCAAATCCAATTTATTTATTTAAAAATATTGGTTATAATTCTAGTTCATGACTAGTTTATTTCGATAAAAATATATTTTTATCTTTTTAAATATGGAATTTTTCATCCCAATTCTTTGCAAATCATTTATTATGATTTTACACAAATTATTTATATTTTTAATAATTTTATCAAGGTCCGTACAGTCGATTTCCATTAACGGCCATCGAACTGCACTTATAGCGACCTTTTCCAAATTTGATTTGGACTTAGTTCTAAATCCAATCGTTAGATTTCAAATCACTAATATTCGTTGGAAATCTCTTTTCGATACGAACCCAACGGTTCCGATTTTAGGAGAATCCGACGGCCAGATCTCCCATAACGTCAATTCGAAGTCAATGGCCGAAATTCACGAACTACCGCTACGCGGCGCGTTCTATTCAGGCCATTAAATATATATAATATATATATATTTTTTGTATATTTC
Source organism: Allium sativum (assembly GCA_030737875.1). Taxonomy (NCBI): domain Eukaryota; kingdom Viridiplantae; phylum Streptophyta; class Magnoliopsida; order Asparagales; family Amaryllidaceae; genus Allium; species Allium sativum. The sequence goes on along the minus strand of CM060927.1, from coordinate 25,217,405 downwards.
GTCGATTTCCTTTTAAAACGTATTTTATAAATCGTTTTAAATTCGTTTTAAAAACGATTTCAACTTCATATTCAATTTTTGAATCAAAAATTGAATATTCCATATCATTAATATATAAATGATAATATTTTCAAAACATTAGATTTTGAAATCAATTCCTTTTCGATATTCATTATAAAAATGAAAAAAATCGATATGAATATCGTTCACATCCAAATGGCGTTAATCTGATCAACATGGCTTTATATATTTAAATATTTTCGTGTCCATCCAAAATCAGATTTTGATTCTTTTCTGAATATTATTTTTAAATATTTGTTATTTTAGAATGTTCGTTATTTTAAAATATTCATTCTTTCTGAACTGAAATCAGACACAGTCAAATACCATATAACGTTGATTATATGGATTTCATACTATACATGCATACAATAATAATGATACACAATCAGCCATCATCTAAAGTGCATTCTACACTGCATAAGCATTAAATATAAATATTTAACGCTTACAACAGCCTGTCAACCAATCGATCGACATACAACTAATTATTGGGACTAGTGTATGTCATGTATCATCCCAATACCTGTGTGGGGTTTCAATTAACACATACTGGATATTATTTGTGCAGTTGGGCAATGTGCAAAATATATCGTCCCAATTCGTATCAGTAAAATGGGTGTACATAAACAAATCGTCTGATTTGTAAATGAATATTTATTTTATTCATATACACGTTAAAAAATATATTTTTAACGATAAGATTTTTATTTCTACACATGAATATTATTATACAGTCCATGAATTCAATAAAAATGATATTTTTATTATTCATATACTTTATTCAACACATGAATATTTTAGACAATCCATTTCACATCATAAGCAATTTTAACAACACAATACAACCAAACAAACAAGTCGTCCATGGTCTGTGGATGACGGGGAGCAGTTCATATATGCAGTTATTAAATAAATATATGTACAAGAAATTTCAGTGAGGAGTTCTCACCTTTGGGTTCCACTCCTCCATTCCTTATTGGACAGTTTGGATTGGATTTGTTACCACGCGTTGTGTCCATCACCTTGTTTCCACCGAGATATGTTTCACGCGATTTATATTAAAAATCATATTTTCAACAACGCTTTCCATAGAATAAAAATCATATTTTTATTCTAAAACCATCTCTATAAGAATCATAAATTTAGTTCAATGCGATGTATATAAAAATCATATTTTTATTGCAAATCTATTTAAATAAAAATCACATTTTTATTTGATGTTATTTATATTTAAAAAAATTAGTGCTTAAGCCTTGAATTCACGAAAACCCTTGCACCATTTTCGATCATCTTGGAATCAACTGGAAGCTCTCAAGATGGCCCAGAATTTTCGCTTTGATTTGTTCCTCAAATTCGAATTGGATAATTGGATTTTAGGGTTTTAAATTGGGATCGATTTAGCTGTCGATTTTTACGAGGGGGAGCGGCTGATAATGAAAACTAGGGTTTGGTTTATAAAGGTTATATTTATACTATTTTATGATAATATTTAATTCTTTTAATCCGAAAAACACATGTTCGTCGATAATAACTCCAAATCAAACCCAACGATTGTCGCTCACACCTAAAAAGCCCCATTTCGGACACAATGGGATATGTTTCGTAAGTCAATTCGATTGTTTAGATTAGTTTTTCTTTAAATTAAAATATAAATCAATATAAATTGAATTTAAATGTACATTTTAATTTACTGGGGCCATATACTGTCTATAAAAATTCTAGAAAAAAATCTAGCTTTGTTTTGACGATACAGTCCTAACAAAACTAATTTCGTCGAATTAGGAGACTGTTAGAAAAATGACCATTTTCTGGTCGATCCAAATTGACTAAAACTGACAAAACACGTTTTCCTTTGCCACACTCACATATTAATTCCAAAAATTATGAATTTTGGAATCTAGCAATAATTTGAAATTCTAGATCCATCAAAAGTGGTTTCGTCGAATACGGAGGTCGTTTGCAAAACGGCAATTTTTAAGGGCTATATTTTTATAGCGACTGTTCTGAATTTTCAACTGGGCATAACATTTTATTCCCGCTATGAAATTTCAATTTTTCGGATTCGTTGGAAAGATATTTTCAAACAGATTCAAATATTTTTGGTTTCACTAAAATCCGGTTTATTTTGAATCCTGTACATTCATTTGAAATTTGAAATCGAATTTTTAAACTACCGCGCCATTTCTAATTCCTTTCATAATTAAAATAAATATTTATATTCTAACTTCGATTTAAATAAATATATACGTTCTAATTCTATTCAAAATAAATTTCTCATCGTTATTATTTAAAATAGTTCATTTTAAATATTCAAAATTCGTTAAAATTGCCAAAATAAAAATTTTAAATTGGTTCTGATTTTCCGGGTTGTTACAATCTCCCCCACTTAAAATCTTTTCGTCCTCGGAAAGGAACGGAGCCGAAAGTTGTTTAACTAATCAACTCAACTTTCATTCTAGCTTTCATTCTTCAACTTTTCAGTTTCTAAGAATCTCTAATTTTTCAAAAATTTGGCTAACACCCTAAATTTTTGAAAATTTTCGCCATAATCACTTTTGTACGGGGAGCAACGGGAAAATCCCCAAATTGCCACACAGGCCCTCTCATCTCAAAAAGAAATCGAAAAAGCCAAGCAGCTAGCCAATCGGCTCATAAAATCATCCAAACCAAATAAATTAGTAAACATGTACTTATTTGTCGGGCATACAATTTTATTCCTCTGCTTAGCTTCCTTGCTATGACCTGTTGAATGTATATACATGTATATGCATGCAATCTCAAACAATTTTCCTATTCAGTTCAAATTTGATTCTATTTATCTAAATGGTTCAAAATTTAATAAATCAAACCAATAATCAAACAACACAACCAGCAATCAATTTGTTGATTATCGTTTCAAATTCATAATTTTATATAGTAAAAATCATATTTTTAGTGCAAATCACAGCAATAAATCCTATCTAGTTTTGGTTCTCACACCAATCAATGGAAATATATAGATATCCCACTTTCGAAACTCGAACATGAATGTTGATGATGATGCATCATCATCAGGATTATCCACGGGCGACTAGAGTGTGATTCTATATCTATCTAGTATATTTGAGGCTTCAAATACACGTGGACTAGACGTAAATTAAAATCCATATATACTTGATTGTCCAAATTCAATACAAATAAAATATTCAAATACGTATAAAATGGTTTAAATTTTCAAAACAAAATTTGTTTTCACTTATATTTCAAAAATAACACTCTTCCGGCTCATTCTAGGATACTACTGATACCATCTATAACGAGCCATTCGTATTGGATATTACTAATCCAATCTTTGATGAATTCTTTCGTTCGGTTCTAATGTGTCTTGTTCTCGAGCTCTGTAAAACCAAAGCTCTGATACCAAACTATAACGACCCGAACTTCCCCGTGAAGGAAAGAACGGATTGAGTTGAGAACACGACAAATCAAAATGCAAACAAAAGAACTTTTCATTGTTTATTACAACAATTTACATCAGAGTACAAGAATATACAGAGCATGAACAAATAATATACATTTGATAAATATCAGATATTTAAATTACATTACATCGCAGCGGAAAATAATACATAACACAACTGGAAAGCATACATGGATACAAAGCTTTCCGAATATAGTTCCAACTGTAAACCACGATCCTGTGAATATAATATCTGCAAAACCCAACTACTAGCTGCCCGTGTGGAAAATAAGGGCACCTAGAGTTTAGGTTAAAACAATAAACTCTAGGTCATTCATGTGACTGGTGTGAGAACTAAAACAGTTATTAAATCTTTACTTTAAAAATAAAGTAAATCAAGGAACCACACCGTATAACACGGAACAGGTTTCCTCCCAAGAATACCAGTGCATAAGACAAACATCGCAGTGCTTTTTGAAAAAATGAAGCTATTATAAGACTCAGGTCCCATCACATAATGTAACGCAAGCCGGAGGATAGAGTTTTACCTTATAATAGCCAAACATGCTTGGTACGTTTAAAACAAATCATTTTGATACTATTATAGTGTAAAGTGTTTCAAAACAACTTCAAATATAAATGTATCAATCATAGACGGCATAGTGCCCCATCCCACTATGTCGCCATACTAGGCTCTACAATAAAAACCGAAATGTCACGTATTGGAAGTTGGATTTCCATCTGTGAACCAAGGCAAGGGATCGTCCTTCCCGCTTCGAGACTCTCTAGCCCGAGCCTCAGGAACAGCCGTAACTGCACCTTAGGAGCCACATGGCCGGTCCACACTTACGTTAGTGGATTATAATCCCTGAACAATGTATTTCCCCGCCCTATGGGGCGTAAATTGGTCATATACCGACCAAACCATCCATCGGCACCGTAATGACCGATATAACCGAGGCGCCTCGCATTCCAACAACCACATAGGTAAAAATATATAAATGCCAGGGTGTGTAAAACCCTGACACCACCCATAACTAGAAAGAAACGCATGTTCTCCCTGGATCCTATAACGTTCCGTATTTTCTGGCTGATTACTTAATTTATTTTATTATTTAAAATATTTATTTGAATTTAAATAATTGAATTTAACCATATTACTTTGAATATGTTATTTAAATAAATAATATAAAATAATATTTTTAATTTCCAAATGGTCGGAAAATATTGTGTTTGCAATATAATATGAACGGCCAGTTTAAAATGGTTTAATATTATTTATATTGAATTTATAATAGCATATTCGTTAATTTAACGACGGTTGAATGGTTAATTTATAATTTAATTATAAAACGAGCTGCAGCGGCACGGTAGTTCGTAATATTGCGTTTTGTACTTTAAACGGCTGTACAGGATCCAATATAAGTCGGATTTCTTTAAAACAAGAAATGTCTGAATCTATGAAATGATAATTTTTTATTGAAAGAGAAAAATCGAGTTTTCATATGCTAGGTTTTATTTTATGTTCAAATCAAATTTTCAAAAGGGTAGCTATGAAACTCGTTTATAACCCATAATGTTTTATTTATATTTTGAATATCGACTTGGCTAGGAACTCGGTCTAATGCAATTTATTTGAAGACGTCGAACATTACACACTTTAATATTTTGCTAGTCGCCTTCAACAAATACCTCTGCCAACTTGCCAGCTCATTATAAAATCAGTCTTGCAGCTTTAATTAAAAGTTGGACTGCTTAAACTTTCTTGGTTCATTCACACTTCAAAATCAGCATCAGCAAGTAAAATCATATCAAAAGCCTATTAAATCTTCACGAACCCTTATTCAATCCATGTGAGATTGACCTCAATATCTCTGTATGTTACTTCTAGCCAAAAATCTCTGTGCATACATTAAAAGAAGGGAGAAAAATCTGCACAGCTCCTCTCAAGATCTCATGGAAAAGAAAGAAAATAATAAACATATGTGCAAATCCTTTCAAGTCTGTGGCTTGGTTCAACATTTTCTGCTATAACAGCTGGCAATATCTTTGTTGTGCCATTCAAATTCTCGGCACATGCATCCTATGACACTGATAACTAGTCACATGTTATTGGCTTACAGAAATAAATATATCTCCCATCGTGTTATCTTGTCCAAAGTTAGCAGCGCCATGTGCAATCTTCATTTCACTTTCACTCGGTATAAACAACGCTGAATATATATAATATATTATATATTACAAACCAATCCGAGACTTTCAAAAGAAATAAAATGTACTATAATAATCTCTGCCTGTAGGCAGGCTCCATATGCCAAAATATCGCTCGTCAAAATCGCTGTGCTTAAATTGTTTGGGTAAAAGTTGTACCTTCTGACATTATTACTTTTTCTTTCCTTGGCACTGAAGGTTCTTACCTTTATAAACAAACCCACTCCTCCGTTTCTTTGTAACAAAGCAGAGTAGAAGAAAGCCTATTCTTCAATAAACCTGAACTGGAAACTCTGCCATACTTTCCCACCTTCTCTGTGAAACGTATACAGTCCCTACCCTTTCCTTTTGAACCATTTATATATAAATCAAACGAAGCTTCATTGTATATATAATAAATTGAACCTTGTTCCTTCCTTTCCAGCGTGTCTTCTAGAGAGGGAGACCGGAGGAGTTGACCCAGGGCTGAACACCTGAAGATGAAACGAAGGGGATGGCGAGCTCAACATCATAGAGGAGAAGGGTGGAGCTCGTAACAATGTCGGTTGAGGAGTGCTTACAGGTGAAAGGGGGCGCCGGAACGGTCTGAGTCTGGTCGAACATGGAGATAATGGGTTGCGAAGGATTTTCGTTGATCACGGAATTCCGGGATCTCTGGACGGCAAGGGGGCAGCTGTGGGTTCTGGTGGTGGGACCTGGGCGGATCGCGGTGGAGATGTGCGATCGGGATGGAGATTCGATCGCCAGAGGTGATCGGTGGCGTTGTATATGGTCAAATGAACGGATTTCGGTCGTGAAGCATTTCTGGCGTGGCGGGGATGAACTGACTTCGGGGCTCGGGCGGTGGCTTTTGGTGGAGTGGCGCAGTGGCAGAGTTGTCCAGATCGGTTTCAGATAGCAGGGTATGGCAGCGGTGGACTTCGAACATCGGTGGTGGTGTGTTCAAATGAATGGAGGAACTGGTATCGGATTTTTGCTGTTAGGGATGAGGAAGACGCGTTATTTACTATCTGACGTGGACTGTAATTACCAAGGTAATTAACGGATGATTTTTCTTAAAGTTAATTAATAATTAAGTAATTAATTCTAATATTAATAAGAGCGGTAATTATTAGTTAATTTAAATAAATGCAACTATTGTAATAGCTGTATCTTTATCATACGTTATCGGATTTCAGCAAATTTGGGCTCGTTGGAATCATGGCGATGGGCACTACGCTGTGGAGCTGGTCTGATCTGAAATGGAAGCAGTTGGAGATTCGTGTAATTTTAAATGCCAGTTTAAAATTATACAGTTTAATGCGACAATCAGGAATCGACAAATTTTGTGAGTTAATTCTCACACTTTTCTGAACGGCTATGACGTGATAAATCCATAAATATCATTAACAATATACATATTGGTTGATTGATTGCATTGGTTGCTTATGATTGATTAACTGATTGCTATTAGATAAATTATTGTCGTTAATTTATTTATTTAAATTATATTGTTATAATAAATCTGTGATCCGGGGAAGAACAGGTTGGAGGAATCCGACCGGATTCCTCAAAATATCATTTGTGTGCTGTTTATTTTTATTGTTTACACATGAACTGATTAAACCCGAAATGACATTGAAACCAGTTTGAATATTGATGGTTGAATGGATGTGATTGTTGTTGTGATTTTAATCAATCAATAGTATTGGTTAAGTGATTGGCAGTGAAGGCCTGGAATCTACTATTTTAAGATGTCGTGTTGCTGTCAAGCGAATTGACTCAGTTTTAAAGTATAAAATTTATTTTATAACTAAATTAAAGACTTGAGTTTATTTTTATTTATGGAAATGAAAAGAAGTTTATAAATATATTTATACGTTATAACCATGTTGCAATAGAAATTAGCAATATTTTATAATTAGAAATAAAATGTCGTCTTTTTTAGATTTATGAACTGCAGTCAGTAACTAACCTACGAGGAAGAGAAAAAAATGGAATAATTGTTTTATAAAACAATTAACTAATAATTTAAATTAATTAAGTTATTTAATTAATTTAAGGAGGAAATGATAACGTAAATCAGTTAAAGGTTAGCTGATATGTACGGTTGACAGAAGTCAACTGTCTTAACTTGAATTTGACAATGGGATTAATTTGATATAAATTAATATAATCAATAATTTGGTGAATATTAGTTAAATTAAATGAATGGTGTTAAATGTTAGTTTATCTTCGATTAATGATAGTTTTAAGTAATTATTGAATTGTTTAATTATTATTCAATAACCTTTGTAAAATGATTTAATCTTTAATTAAGTAAATTGATAAATGATTTATTTTTGAAATAAACTACCTTTATTTGGTAAATAATGAAGTAAATTATATTAATAACAATTAGAGCCATTACTTGAGTAAATTGGAAATTCTTTCCAAAAAGGAAATCGAAATATATTAAGATCCTAAGTAAGAAAGGTTACAAAAGGATTTTGCTATTAACCCCAGGATTGTATAAACATATGTTTAGGAAGGAAGGCTCGGGCTACGACGATATTTAAAGATAATAAAAGAAATGCGATCGAAAAGGAATTTCCAAAGTAAAAGTTATAAAATGGATTATCATTTTAAAGGTTTGGAATTCTACTTTAAACGCATTTAAAGTTATGAAATGGCTAGTATGAAAAGGATTTGAATTTAGTTTAAATCAACAAAGTGCAAATGGGATTTATAAGCTAATACGGGAATTCCGTCATGATTTTATTTAGTAAAAATGAAGGGGATTAAATAGGACTTCTTAGAAAAGGATATTAAATCGGTTAACATATAAGTAAAGAGATTTTAAGTTAAATTACCAATATAAGATATGGTATGAAAATCATATTGAATTCGAATGGTGACTGTAACGACCTAACTTTTGCCCGATTTTCGCTGGTAATTAAACCAACTAGAACCGTTCACAAAGGCGGATGGTTATGGGTACTAACATATATTGAACAAAATAACAGAACTTTTATTGCATATTACAAATGTTACATCAGAGTTATATGGAATATCAGAGTTACAACATATACAGCGGAAGAAAAAAAAAGACTCTTAGCTGAAGAAACCATATGATATAGCGGAAGCTCCAAACTCTAGCGTGAAATCCAACTCAGAAAGCACTCTGAATCTTCTCCAACGATCCATAACTGTAAAACTAAACACTAGCTGCCCGTGTGAAAATTAGTGGGCACCCAGAGTTTAGGAAGGAACAATAAACTCTAGGTCAGTCATGGGACTGGTGTGAGATTTCAAAAATAACAGTTTCTCGTTTAGGATTTATTTTAAAGTTGGGCAATTCCACAGACCACGCCGCTAACGCGGAACGGGTTTACTCCATATGAATTCCCGTGCATAGAAATTCACTATGACTTTTGAAAAAAATGAGAATATCATAAGCTCGTCCCACATCACACAATGCAAGCGCACACCAAATGGGCGAGTTTTGTCTTATGATATTAAACATGCTTTCATACGTGAAAATCCTTTTTTCAATACCATATATATATAGTGTGGAAACAATTTCGCAAATAAATATATTAATCCTAGACGACATGATACCCCATAATATATGTCGCCATATATATACAATCAAAATCGTCTGGCTCGTATTGGAGATTTGGATTTCCAACTTGATGATTCCTGGCACGAAAGATCAATCGGAACTCAAGCGAAGTGTAATAATGGGTTTTCATCCAGACGCGAACACCAATACAAATCGCGAGGCAGATCAATGGTTTTCGACCAGACGCGGCCCCCCGAACATACGCTATTCCAGTTCATAAGTGGTTTTACCCACTGCTGCAGCGGTCATCATCAACTCATATATATATACACAACCTAACCGCCAGTTTCTCATCATCCGGGGTGTGAGGTTTGTCGATGTCACGTCATACACAAAGCTTCGCTTAAATAAGCCGTGCTTTGATCATCATTAGCTCATTCAATCACTTGGGTATGCCACATTGTCAATTTTCTACATATCATTGATTCAGATCAATACATAACCTCTAAGAAAGTAACTTAGAGACGGAATACTCAATTGCCACATGTCTGATATATATTCACAAGAATCAGTGCTACGTGGTCAACTACAATGTCAAACACACAATCCATACAAGTCCATTCTGGGTCTGAACGGAACAAAATCCGAGAATCCTCAAATATATCCAGACCTCAAACCTCGTATCGGGTGTACACCCCGATTCGAGACATCGACAGTCAAAACAAATAATCCAAAGATTCACGATCTTCATTCGCCATTTCCCAGTCCTCAGTTTGCTTCATAACGTCGTATTATTACTTGGAATGGTTTTCGGACTGAAATCCGATCCCGGTCTTTCCAAGTAATAAGCGCATTTTAAAATCAGTAGCTATGTTCTATACCGATTCCCAATTCAAATCTCCTTCTCAACATTTTACTTCCCATTAAGGTTGGATTCATTTCCTTAAAACTTATTTTCATCTTAACTTTTCTTTGAATATTCAATATTCGTTCCAAATCTTATATATCAAAGAAAAATCCATTTATTCACCGTTATCCTTTCCTTAGATATTCCATCCTTAATTTTTTTTTACTTCCCATTCAAATGGTGGATTTTTCAAATATAAGTTTAAACAGAATTTGGTTGACCTATATTTGACATCGATTCACCATCACGGCCAAACACCATCAGAATTTAGATATGACTATGGTTTACTATTTATGATAATATTTGTCCAAATTGGGATTCCATACCGAATATTTGACGACCAATTCTGTCCCAACTCAATTCCTTTAAATTTCAAACTTATCATATCTTACTTGAAATTTAAATAACTTGATACCATTCAGTTTAACCTCTTTTAAAATCTCCCAATACATTTAACAAATTCCTTTCAAAATGGCTCATGGTTTCTCATCTTCAAATTCCAAATCATTTAAAAAGAATAGTTCAATAACGTTGAAAGCGTTACTCAAAAGTGCTGCGAAATGGTTATTTAACCAAATCAATCCAGGAATATTAAAACTAACTCAAATCTCCTTCATATAATAAAATACGATTTATTATGTTTCCTGGACCTTTAAATAAATTTTTTATAAATCCATTCTTATACCGTATTTAAAATTTCATTTCCCCGGAATCATACCTATTTCAAAATCATCTTTTCAAATTATAAATTTTCATTTCAAATGAAATATAGATTTCAATACTTTTCAAATCAATATTGAATACGTATTTGAACCATTTCGCGATTAAACTTCAAAACTAAATTTAATAACCGTGAGAAAAGGGAATTATTTCAGAAAAATCCTTTTATTTTGAAATTTAAATATTGATGCGATGCTTGACAATTTAAATTCCAATTTATTTTTTTAAATTCAAATATTTTAAATTCAAATTATACTTTGAATTAACATCACGTTCGTCGGATCAGTTAGAGATAGCCAGGGAGAGCAGGAGACTATATTTCCAAACCCAAGCCTAGACACCATCCTCTCTGTCATCCTGGAACGTTCTAGTATATATCAATATTCGGTACTGATAATAAAACCGTCCATTTCCTTTAAATGAAATTTCATATTTTTAAGATTTCGCATTGCCGATCGTAATGAGATAAATTTGTTGGTATAAGACAACATTAATTCATATTTCAAATCCTTTTCAATTTCAAAACACATTAGCGCTCTCTACTAAATTTGATTTCCAAATAGTTTTAAATTCAAAATTTAAAACTAATTTTAAAACTTTATTTTAAATAAATCAATCTTCATTTTAAATGGAAGGAGAGTTTTAAATTGATTAATCGTATAATCACACAGCTACAGTGTGTGTGTGTGTGTGCATTCATGCAATCAAAATTTACTCTATAGTCAAACACAAAGCATCCATCACAACAACAGTTAAAAAAAAATTGATTAACTGTGCGCGGAGCGTTACGGTCCATAACGCTCATTGTTTACGGTGTTTCCTAACCATACAAACACACTTTACAAAACCAATAACGAACAATTCATCACAACACATGATCAACAACCAACTATTTAAATTAACGATTGATTTAAATAACTAAATAACTAATTTAAAATAAATTTTAAATTAGGAAATCTCACCGATAATGCTCTCCAGAACTTCTCACTGTCGGATCCTGTATCAACCGCGAAGGAGCTAACGGACGACACTACCGCTACGCGTACCACTCTTCTTCCAATCCCATTTTAATTAGTAGTCGGTGATTTTTTCCAAAGATCAAAGAAATCCCGACTCATTTCTTCGCTGATCCGTATTTTTCAACACGACCAAACTCGTACTCTTCTTCTTCTACAACCAATTCTCTTCCATCCGCATACATCTCAACCGCACCCGCATGCTAATCGTGGCTTGCACCATGCAATCCGAACCCTTCCTCTCTCTCCATTTTTTTTTATAAACAAAGGCTTCCCTTCTTTTTTTTCCCTTCTAAGCTTCTATCCGCACCCAATCTAATCAACACAATGACAAATCCAAACATTGCAGCGACAAATACCGGTGAAATCCCTAATCACTTCAGCGACAAATAATCCCGCCTATTCACTTGTCTTCAACAAGCATATGACCAAGTCTGCAACCCCTTTAAATGATAACTTCCTCAATCCAATAAACCTCACGATCTGCATCTATCAGTCACCTAAGCTGACTAAATCCCTTAAACCGCAATCACCCAACATTCAGAAGGAAAGTAGGAACCAGCTACCAGGTGGGTGTCTGAACTAGCTTCAGTTTGGATTTGTAGTGAGGAGGCCAACAGTTTGAAGGGAAGGATGGCTGCATGGTTTTAAGTGGGATGGTCGGCCTGGTTTAAAGGGAGAAAGGAAGTGGGTCCCTGTTGCGGTTGGAGGCAGAACTGGGTGGCTTCTTGACGGCGGAGCCTGAGTGCGGCAAGGATGGGTGAAGGCTGCGGACTGGTTAAGGGGAAAAGGGTCAGGATGGAAGAGGAGAAGGGTACATGCGGTGGAGGAAATGTCCAAGGACTGAGCAACGAAGGCTGACTAGTGGAGTGGAGTAGTGGTTGAGCTAGCGAAAGGTTTCAACAGTGGGAGTAGAATGGAATATGGCAACTGCAAGGGAAACGAGGCTGTCAAGGGTGTGACGCATGCAAAAGTTATTGAAAAGGAGTGTTTAGTGTCAGAGTGGAGAGGTGCGGAGTGGCTCAGCAAGTGGCGGCGTTTGAAGGGGTGACGGGCCGGGTTAGTCAAAGGTGGTAGATGTGATGAGAGTATGGAGCGGTGATAGAAGAAAAAGGGGAAGTCTGAACGCTTTTAATGGGAAAAGGGAAACAGTACACGTGAGATGGAAGGAGAAGTTGCTGCGGAAATTTAAGTGGTAGGAGGTGTTTATGGTGGAGAGAAGGATTTCGGTTTAGAAGAGGGGATGGATGCAGAGTTGCTGCGGAGGAGAGGAAGTGAAGAATACTAAATGAATGAAGCTGGGTGATATACGATAGGCGAGAAGAAGGACGAGAATGTATAAACAGCTCACATAGTTTGCACGTGTCCACAATGCTGACAAGTGTCCTTCCACACCCCTATTCAAGCTACACGTATATATTTGCCTTTTAAATTTTTCTAAACAGATTTCTTACTTACGGTATATATGTATGCCCGACAGTTAGAGAACACGCGCAGTAAATAATGAAATCGTATCCATTTTACCATGTGTTCATTTTATTATAGATATTTGTTCATTTTTTATTATTATTATTATTTGTGAATGGTACCGAAATAAAATCACAATCGTACACAATAGTGTGTCATGATACCAAAACAGTAATAAAACAGACCCGTTAATCGATTCTGTAAAGTGCCAAAAAGGACCACAATTACCCAAAAATAGTTTAGAAAAATATGTCTTTATTTCTCAAATTAAAAATTACAGTAAAATTCTATAAAATATTTCAAAATGACGCGTACAGAAACTGAACAAATATTTTGAGCCGATATTTAATTATAATTTATTTTTAAATCAAACAACTTTAAAAATTTATATACATAATAGTTTACATATTTAAAAAAAATACTTGTAAAAATCCTATAGGTTAAACATATCCCTAGATTAAGTTTGTATTACAATATCGCGCTTATAAAATAGAATAAAATATTTATTTAACTAATGTACAAAGAGAATTATAAATCAACATTTATATTTAAACCTTACGTAAATTCATAAAATCCCAAAATTTATTATAAAATTTAAAATTTAAATTTAGAAAAATCCTGGTTCGTTACATTCTTCCCCCCTTAAGACAATTTCGTCCTCGAAATTGGAACGAAATTTAGGGAAGAATATAAGTTTCCATAATTAAACATTATAAGTTGTTTTCTCAAAAAATTTCTAGATTCAGGATTGTTTCCAACTCATATTAATTCATTTGCAAAAATCCATTTATATTTTTCAAGTAAATGAATACATAACTTATGAAATTCCACTTATTTATCCCTAATTCATATTACTTATCAAAACTCCTTATTTGAAAATCAACACTGTATTTAAAAGATATAATTTCGGAGGGATCAAAAGAGGTTAACTTAACTATAATTTCAAATTATAGTTCACAAAGCACCTGGAAGTCCAAAATGATTTCTCTGACTCAGAATCCCGTTCTCATTTCAAACCATTGAAATACTACATTATAGAAAAATCATATTTCACTTCGGGATTTTCAAAACTAGATTTGCTTTCAAACATTCAAACATTCTATACTGAAATCTATATGCTATTAGTTCGAGAAGTTCATCCTCATGACAGGGCAACTGAGTATCACCCATCATAAGCAATCCAATCCCTTATCACAACCCAGTTTTTAGTCACGGTTACTCGAACAAACCAAATTATTCCATATCTCGATGTCGTAAATCATTTCGCAACCCATAATTTACAAATATTTAAATCAAAATCTTGTTGTTCCAAATATTTCAAAGTATCGGGATTCAGGTCGTCGAACATTTCAAGTTTTCAAATCATATAAATTTCAGTTCATTCCAAACATTTTTCAATAATACACAAGTTGATTCTTTCGACTCATATTGCAAATTCAACTTATATTCTAGCTGTATACACATCGTTTAATGTTATTTCAAAACAGATCTGACTCTAAATTCTTTACCAAATCAAAGTAGGGCTTTATATCAAATATCGAATCTTGTTTGGAAAATCTTCATTATTTGTTTGGTCGGAAAAGTCACTAAATCATTTATATTTAAAAATACCATCGCGCTTTTGCTGCGCTACTCTGATTCGTCATATTTTAAACAATTTGTTCTAAAAATGTTAATCAAAAATTCATTTAAAATTCAAGCACCAATCTTTAATATTAATGTTTCAAATTCCACTTTTCCTTACATAAGTTCTATTCTATATTCGTACCATTTCAGCGCAAGCTTCATTTGGTGAGGGTTTGTTAACATAAGGTTTAGATAAATCAATATTTCCTATTTCCAATCAGATATAGGTTTTGTTCAATACGTGGTACAAAAGTCATATACACATAGAACAGGTCAAATTTTATGTGTTCAAGTCAAATAGGGGTGCATACAAATTTAATTTATTTAACCCTTATCGATATGACATTTTCTCTGATTACAACTTATTAGGTCTTAAAACCTCTGATCAGTTACAATTGTCAATTTAAAACATGTCTTAAATATGCATTTTCCAAAATGCTCTTTTCAGATCTTAAAGTGAGTTTACATATGAAATATTCGTTTCAATTATCAATAACATAGTTTGACTCATACTTATATTGCTCATAAATTCCTTTAAAATATTTCAACATATCAAAATAATTTAAGTATTCCTTGACGTCTCCATCGGAATTATATAGTCATCCCACTTTCGAAACTCGAAAATAAGCACTGATGGTGCCGCGATCATTAGCAGAATCATCCTCGAGCGACTAGAGTGTGACTCTATATCTACCTAGTATATATTGGAATTCGTATATACGTTAGCTAGGCGTATATTCAAAATCCTTATATACTCGATAGTCCAACCTTGACATCAATGATATACTCAAAAATTTTTATTTAATTAAATCACACTTCCAAACAATTTACTTAGTTTCTAAACAATTTATATTCAAAATACGCGCTCTCAACGAAATATTCCAAAATCTCATCCTAGTGTATTTCTGACCCTATCTCTAACGAGATATTATAACTATGATGAGTCCCATTCTTTGTTCAAAATATGTTATAACCCGTAGCTTTGTATGAACCAAAGCTCTGATACCAACTGTAACGACCTAACTTTTGCCCGGTTTTCCCCGGTAATTAAACCAACTAGAACCGTTCACAAAGGCGGATGGTTATAGGTACTAACATATATTGAACAAAATAACAGAACTTTTATTGCATATTACAAATGTTACATCAGAGTTGTATGGAATATCAGAGTTACAACATATACAGCGGAAGAAAGAAAATAGACTCTTAGCTGAAGAAACCATATGATACAGCGGAAGCTCCAAACTCTAGCGTGAAATCCAACTCAGAAAGCACTTTGAATCTTCTCCAATGATCCATAACTGTAAAACTAAACACTAGCTGCCCGTGTGAAAATTAGTGGGCACCCAGAGTTTAGGAAGGAACAATAAACTCTAGGTCAGTCATGGGACTGGTGTGAGATTTCAAAAATAACAGTTTCTCGTTTAGAATTTATTTTAAAGTTGGGCAATTTCACGGACCACACCGCTAACGCGGAACGGGTTTACTCCATATGAATTCCCGTGCATAGAAATTTGCTATGACTTTTGAAAAAAAATGAGAATATCATAAGCTCGTCCCACATCACACAATGCAAGCGCACACCAAATGGGCGAGTTTTGTCTTATGATATTAAACATGCTTTCATACGTGAAAATCCTCTTTACAATACCATATATATAGTGTGGAAACAATTTCGCAAATAAATATATTAATCCTAGACGACATGATACCCCATAATATATGTCGCCATATATATACAATCAAAATCGTCTGGCTCGTATTGGAGATTTGGATTTCCAACTTGATGATTCCTGGCACGAAAGATCAATCGGAACTTAAGCGAAGTGTAATCACGGGTTTTTCATCCAGACGCGGACACCAATACAAATCGCGAGGCAGGTCAACGGTTTTCGACCAGACGCGGCCCCCCGAACATACCCTATTCCAGTTCATAAGTTGTTTTACCCACTGCTGCAACGGTCATCATCAACTCATATATATATATATATACACAACCTAACCACCAGTTTCTCATCATCCGGGGTGTGAGGTTTGTCGATGTCACGTCATACACAAAGCTTCGCTTAAATAAGCCGTGCTTTGATCATCATTAGCTCATTCAATCACTTGGGTATGCCACATTGTCAATTTTCTACATATCACTGATTCAGATCAATACATAACCTCTAAGAACGTAACTTAGAGACAGAATACTCAATTGCCACAAGTCTGATATATATTCACAAGAATCAGTGCTACGTGGTCAACTACAATGTCAAACAAACAATCCATACAAGTCCATTCTGGGTCTGAACGGAACAAAATCCGAGAATCCTCAAATATATCCAGACCTCAAACCTCGTATCGGGTGTACACCCCGATTCGAGACATCGACAGTCAAAACAAATAATCCAAAGATTCCCGGTCTTCACTCGCCATTTCCAAGTCCTCAGTTTGCTTCATAACGTCGTATTATTACTTGGAATGGTTTTCGGACTAAAATCCGATCCCGGTCTTTCCAAGTAATAAGCGCATTTTAAAATCAGTAGCTATGTTCTATACCGATTCCCAATTCAAATCTCCTTCTCAACATTTTACTTTCCATTAAGGTTGGATTCATTTCCTTAAAACTTATTTTCGTCTTAACTTTTCTTTGAATATTCAATATTCGTTCCAAATCTTATATATCAAAGAAAAATCCATTTATTCACCGTTATCCTTTCCTTAGATATTACGTCCTTAATTTTTTTTTACTTCCCATTCAAATGGTGGATTTTTCAAATATAAGTTTAAACAGAATTTGGTCGACCTATATTTGACATCAATTCACCATCACGGCCAAACACCATCAGAATTTAGATATGACTATGGTTTACTATTTATGATAATATTTGTCCAAATTGGGATTCCATACCGAATATTTGACGACCAATTCTGTCCCAACTCAATTCCTTTAAATTTCAAACTTATCATATCTTACTTGAAATTTAAATAACTTGATACCATTCAGTTTAACCTCTTTTAAAATCTCCCAATACATTTAACAAATTCCTATCAAAATGGTTCATGGTTTCTCATCTTCAAATTCCAAATCATTTAAAAATAATAGTTCAATAACGTTGAAAGCGTTACTCAAAAGTGCTGCGAAATGGTTATTTAACCAAATCAATCCAGGAATATTAAAACTAACTCAAATCTCCTTCATATAATAAAATACGATTTATTATGTTTCCTGGACCTTTAAATAAATTTTTTATAAATCCATTCTTATACCGTATTTAAAATTTCATTTCCCCGGAATCATACCTATTTCAAAATCATCTCTTCAAATTATAAATTTTCATTTCAAATGAAATATAGATTTCAATACTTTTCAAGTCAATATTGAATACGTATTTGAACCATTTCGCGATTAAACTTCAAAACTAAATTTAATAATCGTGTGAAATGGGAATTATTTCAGAAAAATCCTTTTATTTTGAAATTTAAAAATTGATGCGATGCTTGACAATTTAAATTCCAATTTATTTTTTTAAATTTAAATATTTTAAATTCAAATTATACTTTGAATTAGCCATCACGTTCGTCGGATCAGTTAGAGATAGCCAGGGATAGCAGGAGACTATATTTCCAAACCCAAGCCTAGACACCATCCTCTCTGTCATCCTGGAACGTTCTGGTATATATCAATATTCGGTACTGATAATAAAACCGTCCATTTCCTTTAAATGAAATTTCATATTTTTAAGATTTCGCATTGCCGATCGTAATGAGATAAATTTGTTGGTATAAGACAACATTAATTCATATTTCAAACCCTTTTCAATTTCAAAACACATTAGCGCTCTCTACTAAATTTGATTTCCAAATAGTTTTAAATTCAAAATTTAAAACTAATTTTAAGACTTTATTTTAAATAAATCAATCTTCATTTTAAATGGAAGGAGAGTTTTAAATTGATTAATCGTATAATCACACAGCTACAGTGTGTGTGTGTGTGCATTCATGCAATCAAAATTTACTCTATAGTCAAACACAAAGCATCCATCACAACAAAAGTTAAAAAAAATTGATTAACTGTGCATGGAGCGTTACGGTCCATAAAGCTCATTGTTTACGGTGTTTCCTAACCATACAAACACACACTACAAAACAAATAACGAACAATTCATCACAACACATGATCAACAACCAATTATTTAAATTAACGATTGATTTAAATAACTAAATAACTAATTTAAAATAAATTTTAAATTAGGAAATCTCACCGATAATGCTCTCCAGAACTTCTCACTGTCGGATCCTGTATCAACCGCGAAGGAGCTAACGGACGACACTACCGCTACCAGTCCCATTTTAATTAGTAGTCGGTGATTTTTTCCAAAGATCAAAGAAATCCCGACTCATTTCTTCGCTGATCCGTATTTTTCAACACGACCAAACTCGTACTCTTCTTCTTCTACAACCAATTCTCTTCCATCCGCATACATCTCAACCGCACCCGCATGCTAATCGTGGCTTGCACCATGCAATCCGAACCCTTCCTCTCTCTCCTTTTTTTTTTATAAACAAAGGCTTCCCTTCTTTTTTTCCCTTCTAAGCTTCTATCCGCACCCAATCTAATCAACACAATGACAAATCCAAACATTGCAGCGACAAATACCGGTGAAATCCCTAATCACTTCAGCGACAAATAATCCCGCCTATTCACTTGTCTTCAACAAGAATATGACCAAGTCTGCAACCCCTTTAAATGATAACTTCCTCAATCCAATACAACTCACGATCTGCATCTATCAGTCACCTAAGCTAACTAAATCCCTTAAACCGCACTCACCCAACATTCAGAAGGAAAGTAGGAACCAGCTACCAGGTGGGTGTCTGAACTAGCTTCAGTTTGGATTTGTAGTGAGGAGGCCAACAGTTTGAAGGGAAGGATGGCTGCATGGTTTTAAGTGGGATGGTCGGCCTGGTTTAAAGGGAGAGAGGAAGTGGGTCCCTGTTGCGGTTGGAGGCAGAACTGGGTGGCTTCTTGGCGGCGGAGCCTGAGTGCGACAAGGATGGGTGAAGGCTGCGGACTGGTTAAGGGGAAAAGGGTCAGGATGGAAGAGGAGAAGGGTACATGCGGTGGAGGAAATGTCCAAGGACTGAGCAATGAAGGCTGACTAGTGGAGTGGAGTAGTGGTTGAGCTGGCGAAAGGTTTCAACAGTGGGAGTAGAATGGAATATGGCAACTGCAAGGGAAACGAGGTTGTCAAGGGTGTGACGCATGCAAAAGTTATTGAAAAGGAGTGTTTAGTGTCAGAGTGGAGAGGTGCGGAGTGGCTCAGCAAGTGGCGGCGTTTGAAGGGGTGACGGGCCGGGTTAGTCAAAGGTGGTAGATGTGATGAGAGTATGGAGCGGTGATAGAAGAAAAAGGGGAAGTCTGAACGCTTTTAATGGGAAAAGGGAAACAGTACACGTGAGATGGAAGGAGAAGTTGCTGCGGAAATTTAAGTGGGAGGAGGTGTTTATGGTGGAGAGAAGGATTTCGGTTTAGAAGAGGGGATGGATGCAGAGTTGCTGCGGAGGAGAGGAAGTGAAGAATACTAAATGAATGAAGCTGGGTGATATACGATAGGCGAGAAGAAGGACGAGAATGTATAAACAGCTCACATAGTTTGCACGTGTCCACAATGCTGACAAGTGTCCTTCCACACCCTTATTCAAGCTACACGTATATATTTGCATTTTAAAATTTTCTAAACAGATTTCTTACTTACGGTATATATGTGTGCCCGACAGTTAGAGAACACGCGCAGTAAATAATGAAATCGTATCCATTTTACCATGTGTTCATTTTATTATAGATATTTGTTCATTTTTTATTATTATTATTATTTGTGAATGGTACCGAAATAAAATCACAATCGTACACAATAGTGTGTCATGATACCAAAACAGTAATAAAACAGACCCGTTAATCGATTCTGTAAAGTACCAAAAAAAAAACACAATTACCCAAAAATAGATTAGAAAAATATGTGTTTATTTCTCAAATTAAAAATTACAGTAAAATTCTATAAAATATTTCAAAATGACGCGTACAGAAACTGAACAAATATTTTGAGCCGATATTTAATTATAATTTATTTTTAAATCAAACAACTTTAAAAATTAAAAATTTATATACATAATAGTTTACATATTTAAAAAAATACTTGTAAAAATCCTATAGGTTAAACATATCCCTAAATTAAGTTTGTATTACAATATCGCGCTTATAAAATAGAATAAAATATTTATTTAACTAATGTACAAAGAGAATTATAAATCAACATTTATATTTAAACCTTATGTAAATTCATAAAATCCCAAAATTTATTATAAAATTTAAAATTTAAATTTAGAAAAATCCTGGTTTGTTACAGTGAATAAGACTGGAAAGTTTACTCGATGAGGAAAAAGGAATTAACATGGAAACTGGGTTTTCAAGTAAAGGAAATTGGTTTATAAAACTAAGATAAATGGATATGAGGATAATATATTGGATTATGCAGATATTTTAATTTTGGTTTTAAATTACAAGCTTGTGTCCATCTTGAGATAAGAATGTTGTCGATCAAGGTCTGAGTGGTAATTAGAATACCCCAACTTGAACGGCTTCACTATTATCGAGAGATAATATTTGTTTGTAATGGGTAGGAAGGTGATCATCGAATTATTTGCCATTATTTACAATCAGAGCTATTCGAGTAAATTGGAAATTCTTTCCAAAAAGGAAATGGAAATATATTAAGATCCTAAGTAAGAAAGGTTACAGAAGGATTTTGCTATTAACCCCAGGATTGTATAAACATATATTTAGGAAGGAAGGCTCGGGCTACGACGATATTTAAAGATAATAAAAGAAATGCGATCGAAAAGGAATTTCCAAAGTAAAAGTTATAAAATGGATTATCATTTTAAAGGTTTGGAATTCTACTTTAAACGTAGTTAAAGTTATGAAATGGCTAGTATGAAAAGGATTTGAATTTAGTTCATATCAACAAAGTGTAAATAGGATTTATAAGCTAATACGGGAATTCCGTCATGATTTTATTAACTAAAAATGAAGGGGATTCAATAGGACTTCTTAGAAAAGGATATTAAATCGGTTGATATATAAGTAAAGAGATTTTAAGTTAAATTACCAATATAAGATATGGTATGAAAATCATATTGAATTCGAATGGTGAATAAGACTGGAAAGTTTACTCGATGAGGAAAAAGGAATTAACATGGAAACTGGGTTTTCAAGTAAAGGAAATTGGTTTATAAAACTAAGATAAATGGATATGAGGATAATATATTGGATTATGGAGATAGTTTAATTTTGGTTTTAAATTACAAGCTTGTATCTATCTTGAGATAAGAATGTTGTCGATCAAGGTCTGAGTGGTAATTAGAATACCCCAACTTGAACGGCTTCACTATTATCGAGTGATAATATTAGTTCGTAATGGGTAGGAAGGTGATCATCGAATTATTTGCTATTAATAAGATTTATCATTTATTTAAATAAACTTTTAAGATGAATTAACTATGCTGGTTTTAGTTAATCGAAAATATAACTACTTTTATTTAATGATGACTAAAGCGATTACTTTACGAGTGGAATTCTTTTCTAAAAGGGAATTAAGTTATGAAATTGATTTGCATGGAAAGGATTTGAATTTAATTCAAATCATATAAACAAAGTATGAAAAGGGGTTTTACCCAAACTGATGATTTTAAAATAAGCGCACACCTAAGAGATGAATTAAGTGGAATTGTTTAATCGAAATAAGGAAAAGATTTGGTAATTAATCATATGTCATTGGAGTGAAGTAGAAATATAACGATATGGCCAAATGGTAATGGAAAAGGAAAGTATGTTTATAAAGCTACCACGATATTTTCCAATATAAAGGGGTATGAAAAGGATGTTTGAGAATATATAAACGGTGTTTCCACGATAGGGGAAAGTAAAAGATGTTGATAATGAATATGGTAATATGTCCAAACAAAGGAAATCAAAAGAGAAGTTGGTAAAAGAGCGTTGAGTAATGTTTTCAAGTAACTAACCCATAAGAGTTTTGATAAGATTAAATTCATGGAATCAATTACAAGAGTCGAGGAAATAAAGTTAATGAAATATATTAAATAAGGACCTGAGCTGCCAATTCACCTAGATACACTATCACGATTTGATAATTAAACAACCGACTATCAAAATATGGCCTTTTATCTATTGCTGGTACTGGAAGACCAGGATCGAACTCATATTCGAAAACCATTCCGACCAGCAAATACGTAATGTTGAAGATATCAGAAGATGGTCGAGATGGAGCATTGAAGACTGTTGATCTTCATGAGCGGAAGAACTACTCGTTAAATTTCTCTGGCTAGCTACCAGAGTTATGATGTCTTGTGATTTTGTCGTGATTGGAATCTTCGGATTGCAAGGACTTCTCGCTACTGATCCTTGGGGTGATACCTAGGATGCGATAGGAGAGTGCATTCGGTTCATCCTGTTCCTGGATGACTTGAATGGATGGATGTCTGACTGAGAATTTCCTTAAGAATCATTTACGTTGATTTTTACAAATATACCAAGTTTGGTAGCGGAGAAATTCTCTTGCTTAACACCTAGAGTATATTTGTGGACGTCAATTAGTGATTTGACGGATCTCACGATGTGGCATTTAAAGATGTGTTGATTATGGAGATAAACGTAACCTCAAGCCTCACCAACCGGGAAATGGCACAAAATCGGGTAGGGAGCATGGCTATGTGGGTCGCACCCATTAAAAGGGTATATCATTACCTGATCTGGAGAATCAAATGCCTTCGGTTGTCCCTTTTATTTTATATATATGCTATTGGTTCGGTTGGCTGGCCCCCAACCATGGTAATGATATATTCGGTACTCTCAAGCGAAATGAGGGGCCGGTCATGTGCGAGACGGGCTGCAAGACGTTCTTGTTGAACCCCAATGTATTCATCTCCGGAGGTACGTTGTTGGAAAGGTATTCCCATACCTTGCCAGGAAATCCATTTTCCAATAAGATCCCGCGATTTTTATTGTATACTATATATGTAGATCGTGAGATGCAAGCGTTCTGCTAGATTATTATTTATTTGTGGCTTGATAGACATTATCATAATATCAGAAAAGATATTGATTTCCAAAAATGTTTTGGGTTATAGTAAGATAAAAACCGTCTGTGTTTATGTGTGGGCTGGTCTTACTATTATCCTTTTCTTTTCAAAAGGATTTTTCAAAGTTAAACAAGTTGTTTGTGCTGTGAATTCATCAGTGAAAGTATTCCAGACTGATCTGGGTGAATTTTGCTTTACTTCAAATGTGCTCGGATCAGACCGAGTATATTTACAGGTTAGGTTTCGCTTGGAGTTCCAGGGGCTGGAAGCATGAGGCTTCACCGGTAGTTATATATAGTTATTTTCCGCTGTGACAGATATATGTTTACTCTGATAAATGGTATGTATATATACAGTTTCTTTTACAAAGAGATTTGTTATATTATATTTATTCATTCCGCAGTGAGATTCTGATGTGTTTTTCTTCTATTCTAAATTTCTTTCTTTCTATTTCTCACCCTCTAACTTCTTTCTATTAACAGTCTAGGGTTTGATACTTGGATTTTTGACAAGTAATACAGGATATGTATTATTGTTGAAAATTAGAGCGTCGAATTTTTTCCGGGCCGTTACAGTTGGTATCAGAGCAATTGATTTAGTGATAACCTTGGCTCTGTGGTGTAACTCAATAGAGATGGGGTTAGAAAAGCCGTAGATTGAGTTTGAGTGTATATATATGAGAGTGCGTATTTTTAATTTATTATAAAATTATTTTTATATAATTTTACCCGGATTATATTTTATATAAATATATTTTTCTCAAATGAGTGTAATATGGATTTGATTGAATAACTTGAATAAGAATTCAAATTGGAATATTGAACTGGAATAGATCTATATAAAAAAAAAAGATTTCACTTGTGAAATCGAGTAAATGAAAATTGGATGGAAATTAATCCA
This sequence comes from Allium sativum, assembly GCA_030737875.1. Lineage (NCBI taxonomy): Eukaryota > Viridiplantae > Streptophyta > Magnoliopsida > Asparagales > Amaryllidaceae > Allium > Allium sativum. Next base: position 25,192,389 of record CM060927.1, on the reverse strand, counting down.
ATATAAATCAATTGATGTGAAACCAATGCAAATGAGAAATATTTATGGGAATTAAAATGTTTGGTTAAATTGTTATGCCTTGGTTGTTTGTGATATATTGGATGGTTTGTATAGAATTCGCCAACATTTGATTAAAAACCAATCTAGAATAAATGAACTGAAACTATTGAGATGGATCAAAGTATAATGTGGAAATCAAGGAATTGTTTGGTTGAAATATATGGCATGGATATAGATTTGAACATTGGTTGGAAACTAGTAAATGAATTAATCCAAGATTAAAGAAATGGATTGTTAAGGAAATTAAATAAATTTCATGTGTATTGAATCGTGTGTGGAATTAGTTGGAATAAATGATATGGGTATTTGGATCTGACTGACATTTGTTTTGGAAACAAATGAAGTTCATTGAAGTTGAGAATAGGTACAGAGTTAATTCAAGAAAATTCTGGAGTAATTTGAATCCAGTTTGGCTTGTTAATCAAACAAGCACGAGTACAATATATCGCTTATCGCATAATAGCTCTCGCAAAAAGGTACGCCAACGCAAAATATAAATTTTTGTTTTAATTTGGTTTTGAGTTTGGATTTTTCCGACCGTGTTGGTCGATGTATACATATTTCTTGAACCTACGATATTGCAGATGTCCCTCCGTACATGGGAGACTCTACCAAATTTTTCCAGAATTTAAGGTGTTAGAGTATTTTTGAAATTTTTGAAAAAAAAATCGTTATTTGAAATAAATTGATTTTTAAACCATTAGATTATTTTGAAAATAAAAATGAGTTTTAATTAAATATATTTTTGTAATGATAGTGGATTTGCAGCATTTCTTCTGTCTTAGTAATTTCGGGGACGAAATTCTTTTAAGGGGGAAGGAATGTAATGTTCTGTATTTTCTGGCTGATTATTTAATTTATTTTATTATTTAAAATATTTATTTGAATTTAAATAATTGAATTTAACCATATTACTTTGAATATGTTATTTAAATAAATAGTATAAAATAATATTTTTAATTTCCAAATGGTCGAAAAATATTGTGTTTGCAATATAATGTGAACGGGCAGTTTAAAATGGTTTAATATTATTTATATTGAATTTATAATAGCATATTCGTTAATTTAACGACGGTTGAATGGTTAATTTATAATTTAATTATAAAACGAGCTGCAGCGGCACGGTAGTTCGTAATATTGCGTTTTGTACTTTAAACGGCTGTACAGGATCCAATATAAGTCGGATTTCTTTAAAACAAGAAATGTCTGAATCTATGAAATGATAATTTTTTATTGAAAGAGAAAAATCGAGTTTTCATATGCTAGGTTTTATTTTATGTTCAAATCAAATTTTCAAAAGGGTAGCTATGAAACTCGTTTATAACCCATAATGTTTTATTTATATTTTGAATATCGACTTGGCTTGGAACTCGGTCTAATGCAATTTATTTGAAGACGTCGAACATTACACACTTTAATATTTTGCTAGTCGCCTTCAACAAATACCTCTGCCAACTTGCCAGCTCATTATAAAATCAGTCTTGCAGCTTTAATTAAAAGTTGGACTGCATAAACTTTCTTGGTTCATTCACACTTCAAAATCAGCATCAGCAGGTAAAATCATATCAAAAGCCTATTAAATCTTCACGAACCCTTATTCAATCCATGTGAGATTGACCTCAATATCTTCGTATGTTACTTGTAGCCAAAAATCTATGTGCATACATTAAAAGAAAGGAGAAAAATCTGCATAGCTCCTCTCATGATCTCAGGGAAAAGAAAGAAAATAATAAACATATGGGCAAATCCTTTCAAGTCTGTGGCTTGGTTCAACATTTTCTGCTATAACAGCTGGCAATATGTTTGCTGTGCCATTCAAATTCTTGGCACATGCATCCTATGACACTGATAACCAGTCACATGTTATTGGCTTACAGAAATAAATATATCTGCCATCGTGTTATCTTGTCCAAAGTTAGCAACGCCATGTGCAATCTTCATTTCACTTTCACTCGGTATAAACAACGCTGAATATATATAATATATTATATATTACAAACCAATCCGAGACTTTCAAAAGAAATAAAATGTACTATAATAATTCTCTGTCTGTGAGCAGGCTCCATGTGCCAAAATATCGCTCGTCAAAATCGCTCTGCTTAAGTTGTTTGGGTAAAAGCTATACCTTCTGACATTATCACGTTTTCTTTCCTTGGCAGTGAAGGTTCTTACCTTTATAAACAAACCTAATCCTTCGTTTCATTGGAACAAAGCAGAATAGAAGAAAGCCTATTCTTCAATAAACCTGAACTGGAAACTCTGCCATACTTTCCCACCTTCTCCCCGAAACGTATACAGTACCTACCCTTTCCTTTTGAACCATTTATATATTAATCAAACGAAGCTGCTTTGTATATATAATGAATTGAACCTTGTTCCTTCCTTTCTAGCATGTCTTCTGTAGGGGAGACCGGAGGAGTTGACCAGGGGCTGACCACCTGAAGATGAAACGAAGGGGATGGCGAGCTCAACGTCATAGAGGAGAAGGGTGGAGCTCGAAACAGTGTCGGTTGAGGAGTGCTTACAGGTGAAAGGGGGCGCCGGAATGGTCTGAGTCTGGTCGAACTTGGAGATAATGGGTTGCGAAGGATTTTCGTTGATTACGGAATTCCGGGATCTCTGGACGGAAAGGGGGCAGCTGTGGGTTCTGGTGGTGGGACCTGGGCGGATCGCGGTGGAGATGTGCAATCGAGATGGAGATTCGATCGCCAGAGGTGATCGGTGGCGTTGGATATGGTCAAATGAACGGATTTCGGTCGTGAAGCATTTCTGGCATGGCGGGGATGAATTGATGTCGGGGCTCACGGGCGGTGGCTTCTGGCGGAGCGACGCAGTGGCGGAGGTGTCCAGATCGGTGTTAGATAGCAGGGTTTGGCAGCGGTGGACTTTGAACATCGGTGGTGGAATGTTAAAATCAATGGAGGAACTGGTATCGGGTTTTTGCTCTTAGGGGTGAAGAAGACGCGTTATTTACTATCTAACGTGGACTGTAATTACCAAGGTAATTAACGGATGATTTTTCTTAAAGTTAATTAATAATTAAGTAATTAATTCTAATATTAATAAGAGCGGTAATTATTAGTTAATTTAAATAAATGCAACTATTGTAATAGTTGTATCTTTATCATACGTTTTCGGATTTCAGCAAATTTGGGCTCGTTGGAATCATGGCGACGGGCACTACGCTGTCGAACTGGTCCGATCTGAAATGGAAGTAGTTGGAGATTCGTGTAATTTTAAATGCCAGTTTAAAATTATACAGTTTAATGCGACAATCAGGAATCGACAAATTTGGTGAGTTAATTCTCACACTTATCTGGACTGCTATGATGTGATAAATCCATAAATATCATTAACAATATACATATTGGTTGATTGACTGCATTGGTTGATTAACTGGTTGCTATTAGATATATTATTGTCGTTAACTTATTTATTTAAATTATAGTGTTATAATAAATCTGTGATCCCAGGAAGAACAGGTTGGAGGAATCCGACCGGATTCCTCAAAATATCATGTGTGTGTTGTTTATTTTTATTGTTTACACATGAACTGATTAAATCCGAAATGACATTGAAACCAGTTTGAATATTGATGGTTGAATGGATGTGATTGTTGTTGTGATTTTAATCAATATTGGTTAAGTGATTGGCAGTGAAGGCCTGGAATCTACTATTTCAAGATGTTGTGTTGCTGTCAGGCGAATTGACTCAGTTTTAAAGTACAAAATTTATTCTATAACTAAATTAAAGTCTTGAGTTTATTTTTATTTATGGAAATGAAAGGAAGTTTATAAATATATTTATACGTAATAATCATGTTGTAATAGAAATTAGCAATATTTATAATTAGAAATAAAATGTCATTTTTTTAGATTTATGAACTGCAGTCAGTAACCAACCTACGAGTAAGAGAAAAAATGGAATAATTGTTTTTATAAAACAATTAACTGATAATTTCAATTAATTAAGTTATTTAATTAATTTAAGGAGGAAATGATAACGTAAATCAGTTAATGGTTAGCTGATATGTACGGTTGGCAGAAATCATCTGTCTTAATTTGAATTTGACAATGGGATTAATTTGATTTAAATTAATATAATCAATAATTTGGTGAATATTCGTTAAATTAAATGAATGGTGTTAAATGTTAGTTTATCTTAGATTAACTATAGTTTTAAGTAATTATTGAATTGTTTAATTATTATTCAATAACCTTTGTAAAATGATTTAATCTTTAATTAAGTAAATTGATAAATGATTTATTTTTGAAATAAACTACCTTTATTTGGTAAATAATGAAGTAAATTATATTAATAACAATCAGAGCTATTCGAGTAAATTGGAAATTCTTTCCAAAAAGGAAATGGAAATATATTAAGATCCTAAGTAAGAAAGGTTACAGAAGGATTTTGCTATTAACCCCAGGATTGTATAAACATATATTTAGGAAGGAAGGCTCGGGCTACGACGATATTTAAAGATAATAAAAGAAATGCGATCGAAAAGGAATTTCCAAAGTAAAAGTTATAAAATGGATTATCATTTTAAAGGTTTGGAATTCTACTTTAAACGTAGTTAAAGTTATGAAATGGCTAGTATGAAAAGGATTTGAATTTAGTTCATATCAACAAAGTGTAAATAGGATTTATAAGCTAATACGGGAATTCCGTCATGATTTTATTAACTAAAAATGAAGGGGATTCAATAGGACTTCTTAGAAAAGGATATTAAATCGGTTGATATATAAGTAAAGAGATTTTAAGTTAAATTACCAATATAAGATATGGTATGAAAATCATATTGAATTCGAATGGTGAATAAGACTGGAAAGTTTACTCGATGAGGAAAAAGGAATTAACATGGAAACTGGGTTTTCAAGTAAAGGAAATTGGTTTATAAAACTAAGATAAATGGATATGAGGATAATATATTGGATTATGGAGATAGTTTAATTTTGGTTTTAAATTACAAGCTTGTATCTATCTTGAGATAAGAATGTTGTCGATCAAGGTCTGAGTGGTAATTAGAATACCCCAACTTGAACGGCTTCACTATTATCGAGTGATAATATTAGTTCGTAATGGGTAGGAAGGTGATCATCGAATTATTTGCTATTAATAAGATTTATCATTTATTTAAATAAAATTTTAAGATGAATTAACTATGCTGGTTTTAGTTAATCGAAAATATAACTACTTTTATTTAATGATGACTAAAGCGATTACTTTACGAGTGGAATTCTTTTCTAAAAGGGAATTAAGTTATGAAGTGGATCTGCATGGAAAGAATTTGAATTTAATTCAAATCATATAAACAAAGTATGAAAAGGGGTTTTATCTAAACCGATGATTTTAAAAATAAGCGCACACCTAAGAGATGAATTAAGTGGAATGGTTTAATCGAAATAAGGGAAAGATTTGGTAATTAGTCATATGTCGTTGGAGTGAAGTAGAAATATAACGATATGGCCAAATGGTAATGGAAAAGGAAAGTATGTTTATATGGCTACCACGATATTTTCCAATATAAAGGGGGTATTAAAAGGATGTTTAAGAATATAAAAATGGTGTTTTCATGATAGGGGAAAGTAAAAGATGTTGATAATGAATATGGTAATATGTCCAAATAAAGGAAATCAAAAGAGAAGTTGGTAAAAGAGCGTTGAGTAATGTTTTCAAGTAACTAACCCAGAAGACTTTTGATAAGATTAAATTCATGGAGTCGATTACAAGAGTCGTGGGAATAGAGTTAATGAAATATATTAAATAAGGACCTAAGCTGCCAATTTACCTAGATACACATTCACGATTTGATAATTAAACAACTGGCTATCAAAATATGGCCTTTTATCGATTGTTGGTATGGAAAGACCGGGATCGAACTTATATTCGAAAACCATTCCGACCAGCAAATATGTAACGTTGAAGATATCAGAAGATGGTCGAGATGGAGCATTAAAGACCGTTGATCTTCATGAGCGGAAGAACTACTCTTTAAATTTCTCTAGCTAGCTACCAGAGTTATGATGACTTGTGATTCTGTCGTGATTGGAATCTTCGGATTGCAAGGACTTCTCGCTACTGATCCTTGGGATGATACCTAGGATGCGATAGGAGAGTGCCTTCGGTTCATCCTATTCCTGGATGACTTGGATGGACGGATGTCTGACAGAGTATTTCCTTAAGAATCATGTACGTTGATTTTTACAAATATACCAAGTTTGGTGGCAAAGAAATTCTCTTGATTAACACCCAGAGTATATTTGTGGACGTCAACTAGTGATTTGACGGATCTGACGATGTGGCATTCAAAGATGTGTTGATTATGGAGATAAACGTAACCTCAAGCCTCATCAACAGGGAAATTGCACAAAATCAGGTAGGCAACATGGCTATGTGGGTCGCACCCATTAAAAGGGTATATCATTACCTAATCCGGAGAAATCAAATGCCTTCAATTGTCCCTTTTATTTTATATATATGCTATCGGTTCGGTTGGCTGGCCCTCAACCGTGGTAATGATATATTCGGTACTCTCAAGCGAAATGAGGGGTCGGTCATGTATAAGCCGGGTTGCAAGACGTTCTTGTTGAACCCTAATGTATTCATCTCTGGAGGTACATTGTCGGAAAGGTGGTCCCATACCTTGCCATGAAATCGATTTTCCAATAAGAGCCCGCGATTTTGATTGTATACTATATATGTAGAGCATGAGATGCAAGCGTTCTGCTAGATTATTATTTATTTGTGGCTTGATAGACATTATTATAATATCAGAAAAGATATTGATTTCCAAAAATGTTTTGGGTTATAGTAAGATAAAAACCATATGTGTTTATGTGTGGGCTGGTCTTACTATTATCCTTTTCTTTTCAAAAGGATTTTTCAAAGTTAAACAAGTTGTTTGTGCTGTGAATTTATCACTGAGAGTATTCCAGACTGATCCGAGTGAATTTTGCTTTGCTGCAAATGTGCTCGGATCAGACCGAGTATATTTACAGGTTAGGTTTCGCTTGGAGTTCCAGGAGCTGGAAGCAGGAGGCTTCACCGGTAGTTACATACAGTTATTTTCCACTATGACAGATATATGTTTACTCTGATAAATGGTATGTATATATACAGTTTCTTTTACAAAGAGATTTGTTATAATTTATTTATTCGTTCCACTGTGAAATTCTGATGTGTTCTTCTTCTTTCTTCTATTCTAAATTTCTTTCTTTCTATTTCTCATCCACTAACTTCTTTCTATTAACAGTTTGGGGTTTAATACTTGGATTTTTGACAAGTAATACAGGATATGTATTATTGTTGAAAATTCTAGCGTCGGATTTTTTTTCCGTGCCGTTACAGATCCTCTCTCGTTTCTGGTTCATACCGGGAAGTGAAGCTCGCGAATTAACGTTATACACAAAGCGGCGCTATATTAAAGCTATGCTTTGATCATCAACTACAAGACTCTACTTTTCAACAGAAGCCTTGATCATTTGCCACACAGGCAATTCACGCCATGCGACTGATGTCTGTCGATATACAACCTCTAAGCTCGTACTTCTCAGACAAGGGTGAAGTAAGAGAATAAATTCTTCTTCACCAGACAGATGTATATTTAATAGAAATCAATCAACACAGAATAAAATCCAATGTCAGACATGCAGTCCATTTACAAGTTCGTTCTGGGTCTGAACGAAACCGGAGGCACCTTATTCCTCGTCCCATATGTCCAATACAGGAGAGAGGTCCTCCCATATCCGGTCAATCTCCAAGTACGACTGGACGATAAACACTTATTACCTTGTCTTGGGTGTACAGCCCAATCTAGACATCAGTAATCATCCAAACGATGTGAAGACCTGCGGTCTTCAACCACAGTCTTCATCTTCGACTAATTGTCGTATCATTTATTCAGAATGGGATAAACCTGGTCTTTCCGAATAACCCGCGCATATAATAAACAAGTGTTACACAAACACAACATACGCCTCATTCCAATTCAGAATATTCTTTTATTCAAATATTCACATCATTAGGGAATAGGTTCCCATTAATTTTATCAAAGATAAATTCTTTTAAATTTATTATTTAATCTTCCTTTGGATATCAAACCAAATTAAGGTTTATCCAAACTAGTTGGGATTAGCGAACCACACCGAAGGAAACATTCATTTTATTTCCCATTCCCAACCTATTTATCTCATGGAGTAAAACTGGTGATACTCCATGTCTAACACAACGGTGTTATCGGTAATTATTAATTACCGTTTCACGTTCAAATCTAATTAAAGATTTAACTATCGCCCTGGAGCAAAACTGGTGATGCTCCATTCTCGATCATTTCCCGAATTTGATAATTTAAATTATCACATTCTCATTTCAATATAATTAAAGATTCATTAAAACTCCACTTAGTTTTAATCTTCCCAAAATCAATATTAATGATTATTCAAAGCTAAGAAATTAATCTTATCTTTCTGGGTTAAAGAACTAATGTCATTTAAAACACCGTTCACGATAAACCCAAAATCACATTCCATCAGTCTCTAACCGTAAATTAGTAAGAGAACAATTCCCTAAGTACTAATCCCGAAGGCCGAAACCAACATCAGATCAATACCCAGGAAACCGTTCAACTTAGCTAATGTCCAGTTAGTTTCTAATTTTCTTAACTCCATTGGGTTTAAGAACAGTATTATTAAAGACAGCATTCACGACAAACCCAAAATCTCATTCCATTGTTAATCGGGTTAAAGAACAAGCGTTATTTAAAACACCATTCACGATAAACCCAAAAATCCAATTTAAGTTCAATTCCAATTAAATATTAATTAACTGGAAAATTTCACTAAAACTTAATTAAAAGATTTATTCTTTTCTCCACCGCGTTTAAGAACAGTGTTAGTGAAGACACTGTTCACGACAAACCCAAAATCACATTTGATATTAAATGCATGGCTCTGAATAGAAAATATATCGGCTTATATCCAATATCAAATTCTGAAATCAACAAATATCGTGTTGGAATAACGATATATATATAATTCCTTCACAATGTCCATTTAATCACGGAATCCAATATCGAAATATTCCAAAGATCATTTCGATTCAAATCCATTCCAATTCATATATTGGAAATTCCGGTTATTTTTAAAACCATTTCAAATCCAATTTATTTATTTAAAAATATTGGATTATAATTCTAGTTCATGACTAGTTTATTTCGATAAAAATATATTTTTATATTTTCAAATATGGAATTTTTCATCCTAATTCTTTCCAAATCATTTATTATGATTTTACACAAATTATTTATATTTTTAATAATCTTATCAAGGCCCGTACAGTCGATTTCCATGAACGACCATCGAACTGCACTTATAGCGACCTTTTCCAAATTTGATTTGGACTTAATTCCAAATCCAACCCTTAGATTTCAAATCTCTTATATTCATTGGAAAGTTCTTTTCAATACGAACCCAACGGTTCCAGTTTTAGGAGAATCCGACGATCGGATCTCCCATAATGTCAATTCGAAGTCAATGGTCGAAATTCATGAACTGCCGCTGCGCGTTCTATTCAGGCCATTAAATATATATAATATACATATTATATATATTTTGTCGATTTCTTTTTAAAACGTATTCTATAAATCATTTTAAATTCGTTTTAAAAAAGATTTCAACTTCATATTCAATTTTTAAATCAAAAATTGAATATTCCATATCATTAATATATAAATGATAATATTTTCAAAACATTAGATTTTGAAATCAATTCCTTTTCGATATTCATTATAAAAATGAATAAAATCGATATAAATACCGTTCACATCCAAATGGCATTAATCTAATCAACACGGCTTTATATATTTTCGTGTCCATCCAAAATCGGACATCAAAATCAGATTTTGATTCTTTTCTGAATATTATTTTTAAATATTCGTTATTTTAGAATGTTCGTTATTTTAAAATATTCATTCTTTCTGAACTGAAATCAGACACAGTCAAATACCACATAATTTTGATTATATGGATTTCATACTATACATGCATACAATAATAATGATACACAATCAACCATCATCCAAAGTGCATTCTACACTGCATAAGCATTAAATATAAATATTTAACGCTTACAACAGCCTGTCACCAATCAATCGACATACAACTAATTATTGGGAATAGTGTATGTCATGTATCATCCCAATACCCGTGTGGGGTTTCAATCAACACATACTGGATATTATTTGTGTAGTTGGGCGATGTGCAAAATATATCGTCCCAATCCATATCAGTAAAATGGGTGTACATAAAAAAATTGTCTGATTTGTAAATGAATATTTATTTTATTCATATACACGTTAAAAAAATATTTTTAACGATAAAATATTTATTTCTACACATGAATATTATTATACAGTCCATGAATTCAATAAAAATGATATTTTTATTATTCATATACTTTATTCAACACATGAATATTTTATACAGTCCATTTCACATCACAAACAATTTCAACAACACAATACAACCAAACAAACAAGTCGTCCATGGTCTGTGGAAGACAGGGAACAGTTCATATATATAATTATAAAATAAATAACTTTTACAAGAAATTTCAGTGAGGAGTTCTCACCTTTGGGTTCCACTTCTCCAATCTTTATTGGACAGTTTGGATTGGGTTTGTTACCGCGCGTTGTGTCCATCACCGTGTTTCCACCGAGATCTATTTCACGCGATTTATATTAAAAATCAAATTTTCAACAACGCTTTCCATAGAATAAAAATCATATTTTTATTCTAAAACCGTTTCTATAAGAATCGTATTTTTAATTCAATGCGATGTATATAAAAATCATATTTTTATTGCAAATCTATTTAAATAAAAATCACATTTTTATTTGATGTTATTTATATTTAAAAAAAATTAGTGCTTTATATATTTTTAAAAACAATGCTTTATATGAATTCAAAAACAATGCCAATTTTATATGAATTTAAAAACAATGCCAATTTTATATGAATTTAAAAACAATGCCAATTTTATATGAATTTAAAAACAATGTCAATTTTATATGAATTTATATATATTTTAAAATTTAATTACTAATTTAATTTAAACTAATTACATTAAAAAAAATATTGACATTAATCAGTTTATAAAAAATGGACCTTTCTTCCTCTCAGTTACATTTGTTGCCAACAAACGAACCCTAAAAGCTCTGCTCCATCAAACGCTTGCGCAGTTCACCATGGATCGCCGGAACACCATCGACGACTGCCACTTGGAGCGCCGCCTTGCCACCTCCCTGCGCCAGCAATCCTGGCCCACTCGCATGCCCTAGAAGCTCGAAAACTGAACCCAAAATCGACGGTTTTAAGCCCTGAGTTCACGAAAACCCTTGCACCATTTTCGATCATCTTGGAATCAACTGGAAGCTCTCGAGATGGTCCAGAATTTTCGCTTTGATTTGTTCCTTAAATTCGAATTGGATAATTGGATTTTAGGGTTTTAAATTGGGATTGATTTAGCCGTCAATTTTTACAAAGGAGGGACGGCGGCTGATAATGAAAACTTGGGTTTGGTTTATAATGGTTATATTTTTATATTTTATGATAATATTTAATTCTTTTAATTCGAAAAACACATGTTCGTTGATACTGACTCCAAATCAAACCCAACGACTGTCGCCCCTACCTAAATACCCCCATTCTGAACACAAGGGGATATGATTCATAAGTCAATTCGATTGTTTAGATCAGTTTTTCTTTAAATTAAAATATAAATCAATATAAATTGAATTTAAACATACATTTTAATTTACTGGGGCCATATACTAACTTTAAAAATTCCAGAAAAATAAATCTAGCTATGTTTTGACGATACAGTCCTAACAAAACTAATTTCATCGAATTTGGAGACCATTAGAAAAATGGTCATTTTCTGGTCGATCCAAATTGACTGAAACTGACAAAACACGTTTTCCTTTTCCACGCTTACATATTAATTCCAAAAATTATGAATTTTGGAATATAGAAATAATTTGACATTCTGGATCCAACAAAAGTGGTTTTGTCGAAAACGGAGGTAGTTTGCAAAACGGCTATTTTTAAGGGCAATATTTCCATAGGACTATTCTGAATTTTCAACTGAGCATAACTTTTTATTCCTGCTATGAAATTTCAGTTTTTCGGATTTGTTGGAAAGATATTTTCAAACAGATTCAAATATTTCTGGTTTCACTAAAATCCAGTTTATTTTGAATCCTGTACATTCATTTGAAATTGAAGTCGAATTTTCAAACTACCGCGCCATTTCCAATTTCTTTCATAATTAAAATAAATATTTATATTCTAACTTCGATTTAAATAAATACATACATTCTAGTTCTATTCAAAATAAATTTATCATTGTTATTATTTAAAATAATTCATTTTAAAAATTCAAAATTCATTAAAATTGCCAAAATAAAAATTTTTAATTGGTTCTGGTTTTCCGAGTTGTTACAGCACCGTTGGGAAAATCGGGGTTGGCCGAACACTTGAACTTGAAACACTTCTAACTCCTCATCGTTTAAAATCTATTTTAAATAAATAGGCCCATGAGTATCTCCTTGTCGAAATAATTTAAAGTCAAGTAAGAAAGTTCAAAGAAAATCGAATATGTTCTCTCACTAATCCTAGTTTATAATTTCCGTTGATCATCTAAACCTAAGATATGATACCAAATGTAACACCCCACACTTTTCTGAGGCCAAATTTTGAAAGGAAAAAAACAAAAACTCAAACCCACCTAAGCACGGAGAGTATAAATCTGGTATCTGCAAATAATGAGCATAAGCATTATTAGAGTACAATAAAAACTAACTCACAGCGGAAACAAGGTAGGATAACTAATATCGATTAAGTCAACTACCTTAAAGCTAATCGCCACATCGATATCGAGCATGAGAGAATGAGAACCGAAAATCAAACTTAAACACCTATTGAGACAAGCCTTCACAGAGATAAATCTGAGACTTGTTATGAGGAAGGGGGTCAGAATAACAAGTCATGGTGAGTAGAAAATTATAACAATGTCTATAATACACAAACGTATCCCATTTGGTCTCAACCAAAACATATATCTATCAAGGCTAGTGTAACGACCCGCATTATACGCATCGAAGGATCGTAGAATATTTATTTCTTTCACATACGAAATCGTATGGTCATGTAACTTTGGGAGACGACTATTGGTATCATTTTACATGTTCATGATTTTTACCGATTTTTAAATAACCGTTTTGCCCCTAGCAGATCTTGTTTCGGCCATAACTTTTGATTGGTAAGGGGTTTTGACCTCAAACAACTTCCATTAAAACCGGATGATGGTTTACCTTTCCGTAGAGTGGTCACATTAGCCAAACAGATTCACCGTTTGGGCGATATGGCTGAAACAAGGTTTAGAAGGTGAAAAACAGCTTAACCGGGCCTAATTAGGGTGATTAGCAAGAGGGCCCATAACCCATTTCGGGATTAGGGTTATGAGGAGACTGAGAACAGTAGGAAAACGATTTTTATATCATTTTTCAGCCGCCTAAACCATTTCTCTAACCCTAGCCATGGCCTCCACTTTCTAATTTCATCCCAAATCGATCCTAATCGCTTTCTAATTGAGGATTAAGCTTAGCAACGTCAAATCAAGCCAAATCAACACCTAATCTAGGTTGGAGCTGCTGTGTAGCCTTGGGAACAGCGCCAAACAGAGGATAATTTCAAATTTGGTATTTTATTGTGGCTAAGGTGAGTGATTTGCATTGTTTTTCACTAATTACGGCTAATTAGAGATGATTAGTGATAACTAGCGAATTGATACATGATTAAATTCTGGAAAATATTTATAAATTTCGAAATATTGTTTTAGGCCACTGTTAGAAATTTGGGTTGATTTGGTTAAGTTTTGCTAATCCTAATATTAGTTATTGTTAAAAATGATTAAAGGGAAAATATGGGTTTTGGGTATGTTTGATCCATTTCAACACATTAGATTGTTGTTTTGGTGTTTATGGTTGATTATATATGTTGCTATGACTGTATGGTATGCTTTGTGATTGATTAGAAGAGTTAGAATGGTCGAAAATGCCGTCGTATAGCGTAAAACAGTCGCTGGAAAAGTTGCAGGAAATGTGCAGAGTTTCGGACCGGATCGGATCGGGTATGGGGCTCGGATCGGATAAGGGAACTGGGCAAGGGGATTTGATTCGGATCGGAACTTGGCACTAGAGGAGGCTTGGCAAGTAGGAAGGCCACTCATATAGAGTTGGGGTTGGGATCGGACTGAAGCTTGGCGTGGGGATCAGATCAGACTAGAGCTAGGGGACGGGATCGGACGAGGCAAGAGGAGCTGGAGTATTCAAACCGAACTGAATGGAAGGTGGAAACCCGAACCAGATGGAGGCTACCGAACCGACCTGAAGTGGAACACCGAACCGAACGGGAAGCCTAGGGGCGATGTATTCGAATCGAACTGACGGAAGCAAGCCGAACCGAAACGCATCTAGAGGCCGAACCGAACCGGATTGGAGCTACAATTATGCGATGACTCTTATGAAGACCAACTCCAATTCGACTAAAACCCGAGATGCAAAGGAAGTCCAGATGGGAGGTTATTACTCAGGATCCAAATGGGATCAACGGGTTAAATTCATAGTTGGGCTTTGCTGCGGGACGTGTGCTAAGGGGTTATCGACGTCCATAACTTTGATTCACCACCAAGACAGATGTTAGGCTACGGATCAGTGCAGTGGGGTAGATGTTACTCCATGGGGGCAGTGTGATCGTAGCATGACTATGAGCCAGTGCAGTGAGGTCGTCATGATTTCATGGGGCAGAGTGGACATATCAAGGACTAGTGGCTGTGGATCAGTGCAGTGGAGTCGCCATGACTCCATGGGGGCATAGTGATCATAGCAAAGATTTGGGTGATTAAAGCGGTGGATATCGTATGCTTTACGCACTAAGTGAGAGATGTGAGGATGGTTGCTATGTTTGATTGTTTGCCATCATTATGACATGCACACCCCACCCTGTATACTTACACCATATGATAGTGTCACCTTAGAGTATGGTACATCTTGTTGTGCTAACTCTTTGGTTGCAGGTCCAGGTTCAGGTATGGATTAGTATATCTGTTATTGTTCTGTTTTGCTGCTTATCGCTCATACCAGACTTTTGTCTAACCTAGAGTTTTATGTCTCTTCTTATTACTCTGGGTGCTCTTAAACGGGCAGACTAGAGACAGGTTAGCTGGTTGTGCACGAGTAGCTGTCCGGAGACGAGCAGGAGGCTTACACGTACTATTTTCTATATATTCTCCCTGTGTCGCTGCTGGTCACTACTTTGGGAATTTGTAGTGTACCTTTCCTTTCTTTTGTTTTAGAGACAGTATTAAAGCTGTAATAATGATGAAGTGGAACATAAGCTGTATTCGGATTTCCCGCTGCTACGATGTTTAGTTTTCAGCTTATGCACTGTCTCGCTTGGTTTTATGTCAAAGTATGTTATTATTATATTTTATTCCATGCACTTTGAGATATGCTACAGGTTCCTTTGGTAGTTCTAGCTTCAAATTCCATTCCTTTCCTTTCTTTGGCGATCGTCTCGTGCTAGTTGGACATTGGCACAACACACTTTCATTGAAATGTCGGTTGGTGCGGGGCGGGCCGTCACATTTGGTATCAGAGCTCTAAGTTGCGTAGTTAACCTAGGGAAAGACATCAAGGAGAGATAGTACATATATAAGAGCGCGTATTTGTTATATTTTGGTTTTCAAAAGTTATATATATATATATACTATTAGTATATTTAAGGATGAAGTCGCATTGCACTGGTACCACTGAAGAGATGGTTAATCGTTTTCTCCTTACAGATTGAACGATGAGCCGATATACTAGGGGTACTGGTAGAGGAGCTAATAATGGGAATGCTCCTGATATGAGGACAATGTTCACTGACTTCATGAGAGAGATGCTTAGAAATGTGCAAGGAGCAATTCCCAATGCTGTAAATGGTGGTGGTGCAGCGGTGCAGGCACCTAGAGCTGATTTCGCCAAGCTTTGCAAGGATTACACTAGTCTTGGTGGAAAGCCGTTCCATGGAACGAAATCGACTACAGAAGTTCAGGATTGGTTGGATAGATGTGAGCGTATCTTCGAAGACTTGGGTATCGAGGATGCGATGAAGAGGAAGCTAGCATCCCGTCAATTGCACGCATGGGCGATGAATTGGTGGAATGCTATTAAGGCGGCTACTCTAGAGGATCAAGTTACATGGGATCAGTTTAAGGCCTGATTCAGTGATAAGTTCATCCCAGCTGCCCAGAAGTCAGAGTTGTTTAGGAAATTTCTGGAGCTTAAGCAGAATGGTAGGGCAGTCTCGGAGTGCATTGCAGAGTTCGATACTCTATCGAAATATGGATTATCCCTTATTGATACTGCCGAGAAGAAGAACGAAAAGTTCATAACTGGTTTGGATGGATACTTGGGGGAAGGCTTATTAACCACATCGATGAGACGTTTGAATCGATTGTGGGGAAGGCATTGAGGTCAGAGAGTCTTTACGCTAAGACGAAGACTGAGGTTGCATCTGCAGAGGATCCAAAACCGCAAGCAAGCGGTGGAGGCAAGAATGGTTCTCAGAATAAGAGAAAGAAAAATCAGACCAAGGATGGCCAGAAGAAAAATAATAAGAAAGATGTTGAGTGCTTTAGCAGTGGCAAGAAGGGCCATTATGCTAAAGAATGTCGAGCAAAGCCAGCGGACAGAAAGTGCTTCAACTGTGGCCAAGTTGGACATCAAAAGGATAAGTGTCTGCAACCCCCTAAAGAAAAGCAGATTGTGAAAGAATATGCTATCAATGGTGTTCGTTCTTCATCGAATGCCCCAACTGCGGTGGAGAAAGGATAGAATGTCGTCATTCAAGGTATGCTTTCTGTTTATGATGTTCCTGTTCGAGTATTGTTTGATACCGGAGCTTCCCGTTCCTTCATATCTAGTGACCTGGTAGATAGGGTGGGATTGGAACCCGGATAGTCGATAGACCTTTAACAGTGACGAACCAGATTGGTGGTTCTACTAGCCTTTGTATGATTTGTCATAATGTGGTCTTATCGAGTCATGGATGCATGTTTGTTTGTGATTGATTTGTTTTGGGCTTTACTGGGTTTGGCATTATTTTGGGAGTCGATTGGCTCCAAAGGTACAGGGTGGTGGTAGACTGTGAGGGCTTTTCGGTGACAGTTAGAGCGGATGATGGGCGGAGGGTAGTGTTTGGTGGTCTATGTAGTGATGGGGTAACGGATAGTTTTCTAAATTCCCTCGACATCCCACATGATGAGTTGTCAGATGTGCCCGTGGCTGGCCAGTATCCGGACGTCTTCAAGGAAGTGACCGGACTTCCACCACACCAAGAGATTGAGTTCCGTATTGATTTAGTGAAAGATACCAGACCTATAGTGATGCCACTTAAACGTATGGCGCCAAGGGAGCAGCGAGAGCTCGGGGTGCAAGTAAGCGATCTTTTGAAGAAGGGATTTATCAGAAGAAGTGTTTCTGAGTGGGGAGCACTAGCTGTGTTTGCTACCAAGGCAGATGGTTCCCTTCGATTGTGTGTGGACTACCGCGAGTTGAATAAGGTGACGAGGAAGAATAACTATCCTCTACCACGGATAGATGATTTATTTGATCAGTTGAGTGGCGCGAGAGTGTTCTCCCAGTTGGATCTCGCGACAAGTTTTCATCAGCTTAGGGTGGATGCTAAGAGTACAGCTAAAACAGCCTTTCGGGCGCCGTCTGAATTTTACGAGTGGTTGGTCATGCCATTCGGGTTAACCAATGCACTAGTGTATTTTGTGGATCTTATGAATAGAGTATTCCGAGATTAATTGAATAAGTTTGTTCTTGTGTTCGTGGATGATATCTTAGTTTATTTGAGGACAGAGGAAGAACACAAGGAACACTTGAGGATAGTGATGGAGGTGTTAAGAAAACACCAATTGAAAGCAAAGTTTTCTAAGTGTCACTTCTGGAGGAGGGAAGTGAGATTCTTGGGCCATGTTGTTTCAGAGAATGGTATTGTCGTGGACCCTGCGAAGGTGGCTACGGTACAAGATTGGTCTACGCCCAAGAATGCAACAGACGTAAGAAGTTTCTTGGGGTTAGTTGGGTATTATCGGAAGTTCATCCAAGACTTCTCCAAGATAGCAGCACCGTTGACTCAGTTGACCAAGAAGAATCAAGCTTTCGTCTGGGACGGAAAATATGAGAATGCATTTAAGAGTCTAAAGGAAAAGTTGACATGTGCACCAGTGTTAGTCATCCCTAAAGGGAATGAAGAGATAACGGTATACACAGATGCCTGTGGTACCGGACTAGGTGTTGTATTGATGCAAGGAGGTAGGGTTGTAGCTTATGCTAGTCGGCAACTAAAACCACATGAGAAAAGATATCCTACCCATGATTTGGAATTGGCAGCAATTGTGTTCGCGTTGAAGATGTGGAGACATTATCCCTTGGGAGAAATATTCGAGTTGTTTACCGATCATAAATAGTTAAAGTATCTTTTCTCTCAGAAGGATCTAAATCTCCGACAGCAAAGATAGTTAGAATTCTTGGCTTCCTACGATTTCGATATCGCATACACACCGGGAAAGGGCAATGCAGTAGCTGATGCATTGAGTAGAAGACATGCCAGTTTAGGGGCTACGTTTCTTGAGTGGAAGCAACTAGAGTACATCGCTGGGTATGATTTCAGACCAAAGTGCGAATTGGATCCAGAAGTATTAGCATGTTTGACGGCCAGACCCACTTTGATTGAGCGGTTTGGTTCAAGTTGGAAGAACGATCCTAACTTATTGGAAGTCATCTCCAAGTTAGAGATGGGTATCGACGAGGAGATGAACAAGTATGGGCTTGATCGAGATGGATGGCTTAGAAAGGATGGAAGACTAGTTGTGCCCAATGTCAATGGATTGAGAGATGAAGTGCTTAGAGAATGTCATCACTCAAAACTGATTATACATCCTGGTGGTAACAAAATGTATCGAGACATGAAGCAGACCTACTACTGGGAAGGAATGAAAAGAGACGTTGGGAAGCTTATATCCAAATGCATGAACTTCCAGTTGGATAAAGCTGAGCAAAAGAAACCTAGTGGTTTGTTGCAACCATTAGAAGTTCCAGAATGGAAATGGGAACAAGTCTCAATGGATTTCATTGATGGGTTACCAAGGACTAGATCGGGCCATGATAGCATTTGGGTGATTGTGGACCGATTAACCAAGAGTGCAAGATTTATACCTATCAAGTCGAATAGAACGGTAGCTAAGTTAGCGGAACTATATATGAAGTGGGTAGTAAGATTTCATGGAGTACCTAAATGCATTGTGAGTGACCGAGACCCGTTGTTTCCTAGTGGGTTTTGGAAGAGCTTACAAGATGCGTTAGGATCAGAATTACATCTCAGTATCGCGCATCATCCTCAAACCGATGGTCAAACAGAGAGGGTGAATCGTATATTAGAAGATCTCTTGAGAGCTTGCATATTGTATTTTGGTGGATCATGGGATGACCATTTACATCTAGTAGAGTTTGCATATAATAATAGTTATCAATCCAGTATTGGTACGGCTCCATTTGAAGCTTTGTACGGAAGACCATGCAACTCACCGTCATGTTGGTTAGAAACTGGTGAGAAGTTTGTTCTTGGACCAGATGTGATAAAAGAAACTTCGGATAAGGTTAAGATCATTCAACAACGAATGAAGGCTGCCCAAGATAGGCAGAAGAGTTATGCTGATAAAAGGAGAAGGGAATTGAAATTCTTCGTTGGTGACTTAGTATTTGTCAAGATCTCTCCATTAAAGAATGTTATTCGATTTGGTAGGAGAGTAAA
Organism: Allium sativum; assembly: GCA_030737875.1. NCBI lineage: Eukaryota > Viridiplantae > Streptophyta > Magnoliopsida > Asparagales > Amaryllidaceae > Allium > Allium sativum. Next base: position 25,172,401 of record CM060927.1, on the reverse strand, counting down.
GTTGGCACCAAGATTTGTTGGTCCATTCCCAGTTCTTGAACAAGTTGGGAATTTAGCGTATAAAGTTGAATTACCAGACAAGATGGTGGGAGTTCACAACGTATTTCATGTTTTCCAGTTAAGGACATTCGTGCACGACCCTAGTGTGGCTATTTCACCAGATCAGTTGGATGATATCGAGGTTGAACCCGAGATGGTTGGGAACCGCAGGCCTATGCGTATTGTTGGGAATGATACGAAGCAACTTCGAAGGAAAGCGGTGAATCTAGTCAAAGTTCAGTGGGGCGAAAATAAGAATGACTGTACTTGGGAGACAGAGGAGAGCATTAGGAAGACGTATCCAGAACTCTTTGCCTGGTAAGATTTTAATTTCGACTTAGTTTTCCGCATGCTAGGATAGACTTGTTTGTTGTTTTGTATGTTTGATTGTTGTGAATGGTTGAAAGGCATGCGGGATCCTTTGCTTGTTTCTTAATTAAGGAATTTCGGGGGCAAAATTTCTTAAGGGGAGGAGAATGTAAAGACCCACATTCTACGCATTGAAGGATCGTAGAATGTTTATTTCTTTCACATACGAAGTCGTATGGTCATGTAACTTTGGGAGACGACTACTGGGGTCATTTCCCATGTTCATGATTTTTGCCGATTTTTAAATAACCGTTTTGCCCGTAGCTGATCTTGTTTTGGCCATAACTTTTGATTGGTAAGGAGTTTTGACCTGAAACCACTTCCATTAGATCCGGATGATGGTTTACCTTTCCGTAAAGTGTCACATTAGCCAAACGGACTCACCTTTTGGGAGATACGACTGAAACAAGGTTTAGAAGGTGAAAAACAGCTTAACCGAGCCTAATTAGGGTGATTAGCAAGAGGGCCCATAACCCATTTCGGGTTAGGGTTATGGGGAGGCTGAGAACAGTAGGAAAACGTTTTTTATTTCATTTTTCAGCCGCCTAAAATATTTCTCTAACCCTAGCCATGGCCTCCACCTTCTAATTTCATCCCAAATCACTCCTAATCGCTTTCTAATTGAGGATTAAGCTTAGCAACGTCAAATCAAGCCAAATCAACACCAAATCTAGGTTGGAGCTGCTGTGTAGCCTTGGGAACAACACCAAACAGAGGATAATTTCAGATTTGGTATTTTATTGTGGCTAAGGTGAGTGATTTGCATTGTTTTTCACTAATTACGGCTAATTAGAGATGATTAGTGATAACTAGTGAATTTATATGTGATTAAATTCTGGAAAATATTTATAAATTTCGAAATATTGTTTTAGGCCTCTGTTAGAAATTTGGGTTGATTTGGTTAAGTTTTGCTAATCCTAACATTAGTTATTGTTAAACATGATTAAAGGGAAAATATGGGTTTTGGGTATGTTTGATCCATTTCAACACATTAGATTGTTGTTTTGGTGTTTATGATTGATTATATATGTTGCTATGACTGTATGGTATGCTTTGTGATTGATTAGAAGAGTTAGAATGGTCGAAAACGCCGTCGTATGGCGTAAAACAGTCGCTGGAAAAGTTGCAGGAAATGTGCAGAGTTTCGGACCGGATCGAATCGGGTATGGGGCTCGGATCGGATAAGGGAACTGGGAAAGGGGATTTGATTCGGATCGGAACTTGGCACTGGAGGAGGCTTGGCAAGTAGGAAGGCCACTCATATAGAGTTGGGGTTGGGATCGGACTGAAGCTTGGCGTGGGGATCAGATCAGACTAGAGCTAGGGGATCGGGCGAGGCGAGAGGAGCTGGAGTATTCGAACCGAACTGAATGGAAGGTGGCAACTCGAACCAGATGGAGACTACCGAACCGAACCGACCTGAAGTGGAACACCGAACCGAACGGGAAGCCTAGCGGCGATGTATTCGAATCGAACTGACTGAAGCAAGCCGAACCGAACCGCATCAGGAGGCCGAACCGAACCGGATTGGAGCTGCGATTATGCGATGACTCTTCTGAAGAACAACTACAATTCGACCAAAACCCAAGATGAAAAGGAAGTCTAGATGAGAGGTTATTACTCAGGATCCAAATGGGATCAATGGGTTAACTTCATAGTTGGGCTTTGCTGCGGGACGTGTGCTAAGGGGTTATCGACGTCCATAACTTTGATTCACCACCAAGACGGATGTTAGGCTACGGATCAATGCAGTGGGGTAGATGTTACTCCATGGGGCAGAGTGAACGTAGCATGGCTATGAGCCAGTGCAGTGAGGTCGTCATGACTTCATGGGGCAGACTGGACATAGCAAGGACTAGTGGCTATGGATCAATGCAGTGGAGTCGCCATGACTCCATGGGGCATATTGATCATAGCAAGGATTTGGGTGATCAAAGCGGTGGATATCGTATGCTTTACGCACTAAGTGAGAGATGTGAGGATGGTTGCTATGTTTGATTGTTTGCCATCATTATGACATGCACACCCCCACCCTGCATATTTACACCATATGATAGTGTCACCTTAGAGTATTGTGCATCTTGTTGTGCTAACTCTTTGGTTGCAGGTCCAGGTTCAGGTATGGTTTAGTATATCTGTTATTGTTCTGTTTTGCTGCTTATCGCTCATACCAGACTTTTGTCTGACCCAGAGTTTTATGTCTCTTCTTATTACTCTGGGTGCTCTTAAACGGGCAGACTAGAGACAGGTTAGCTGGTTGTGCACGAGTAGCTGTCCGGAGATGAGCAGGAGGCTTACACGTACTATTTTCTATATATTCTCCCTGTGTCGCTGCTGGTCACTTCTTTGGGCATTAGTAGTGTAACTTTCCTTTCTTTTGTTTTAGAGACAGTCTTAAAGTTGTAATAATGATGAAGTGGAACATAAGCTATATTTGGATTTCCCGCTGCTATGATGTTTAGTTTTCAGCTTATGCACTGTCTCGCCTGTTTTTATGTCAAAGTATGTTATTATTATATTTTAATCCATGCGCTGTGAGATATGCTACAGGTTCCTTTAGTAGTTCTAGCTTCAAATTCAATTCCTTTATTTGGCGACCGTCCCGTGCTGGTTGGCATTGGCACAACGCATTTTCATTGAAATTTCGGCTAGTGCGGGGCGGGCCGCCACAGCTAGTAATTCTATCCTAACCTTATAAAGATTAACACACGATGACTAACTACCATACCCAAGGCAATATTCCCTAAAGATAGCAATATCGAAGTACTGAGATAGAATGTTTATGCATAAGTATGAAGCCTTTAAACCACTACCAAAAACTAAAAGGCGGCCTTCCAACTACTCTATGTTCCATAAGAAGGTAAATTATTTCTATATATCCACTTAACACCTCACCATCTATATAAGATAAGGATGGATCCTTTCGATCACTTAAGACCCAAAGCGGGCCTATCGATCACATAATGCCTTACTCGGTGGTTTACCCTACACTAATATAAATTAGAGGACACTAGCTACTAAGTCCTACTAATTTAAGGCTTCCGTCATTCATGCATATACCCAAACCCTGCTTAAGGTGAAAGATAGTAAGCAATCACTTATTATCCACAAGATAGGTAGACGAATCACTTCCGTTTATGACCTTCCCCCGGCGGACCCACTATGGTACTATTTATCCAGCCTTCTTTAAAAATCCCCTATCCACTTACTGCTTCCCGTAGGATAGGAAGACCTATGATACCTCTGTAGCGGTCATTTAATGCCTGATCCCAAGGCATACTCCATCTCCAGTCACTTACTACCTAGAGGAAGCAGACCATCATGGAAATTTCCAATCTCGTACCCAATTAGCCACTTAATACTTCTTTTTTATGGGGAGGCAAGCTACGTGATCACTTAATACCCTTTAAAGGGTGGATCTTACTACTTAATACCTCTAATCTCAAAGCAGGCTACGCTTACGAATTATTCCCTTGATTATTTCTTCCTTTTGGATGGGAGGTGGGCCCTACAACCACTTAATACATCAACACTTGAAGTACACCTTATTTTAGGATAATTTTCTTGCTACGCAAATAACTATCACCACAGGTTCCCATGGTTAATGATATCACAAATCAGTTGTACATATATTCGACAACTGGAAAGTGCAAACTTCTATCGAATAAGGAAACTGACATTAATCAATTAAGTCCAAATCTTTATTTCTAATTATATTAATTCTGTATTAACTAGAATAAAATAAGGAAACCATATAACTTCCTATCCTAGAATGTTAATTACTTATTTCCTTACCGGACTTAACATCTTGTTAGCCTACTTTGTGAAATAGGCTACACAAAGTCAAAAGAATTAAAGGATCAAGTAAATGAAGGGTACTTTGCCAAAAGACTGGATCGGATCGGAATTCTCTGGGTCAAAGTAAACTAGCACAAAGCAAGAAAAGATAGGATGCAAGCCGGATCGGATTGGAAGAGGCAAAGCCGATCCGAACCCCATTTACCATCCTATCCGAACCGAACCCAGAACGCCCAACTGCTTCACTCCATGATCTCCTTGATATTTGAGGTGGTTACACCCACTTTCTACCCACGTTGGCCACTAACCAGATGTGTTGTCCTTACCAGAATCCATCCGAACCCGAAAGTGATAGGGTGAAGGCCACGTGGACCCGAACCGATCCGATTCCAGGAGGATTTTTCACCTATAAATACCCCACCAAGAGACATTGGAAAGGATCTTTTGTTATTTTCAGAGGTCAAGTACCCTTGCAAACCGAATTTCTAAACCATATTTCAATTCAAATCATCACTTAGAGTGTTTTTCATATATTATTGAGTGAATGTATGTATTGTTTGAGTGAGAATCTTGTTGTATTTGTATTCATATCATCAATCCAAACAATATAAAGTGGACGTAGGCTCTTTAACGCTGAACCACTATAAATCTTGTGTCTTCTTTCTACTTTGATTTCTTTTTATTAGAATTATCATTAGTTTGAGTGTTAGAACCACTTTTTGGTCTAACATTTTGGTGCTTTCACTGAGAAGTCTTTGAATTCTATGCTTTTTGGGATTATCATTCTACTATTTGGACCTTCGAGTTCGAAGAAGTTAATCCTCCATTTCTGATATTTGCAAGTATTTGCTAATTAGTTGGTTGAAGAATCGAATATTATGGCCAAATCAAAAGGAAAAGAAGTGCAAGGCGCTCGGGAGAATGAAGCTAACGAGGATTCACAAGCCATGATTGTAACGAGGTCTCGGGGGCATAACACTGATGGAGGCCGATCCGACCCGGCTGCCTCGAACAGGAGGCATAACTCGACCCCGAACCGAAGCCAAGATACTGCTGTTGCTCGAACCCCTCCGCCACACCGATCCGAACCGCCTTCCCTGCTCCAATCCGACCTAAATCAGACTGAAGCTGGTACTTCTACTCAAGCTCCTGCAAATGCTTCGACGCCAACCACGACAACTAATATTCAGCCTGATCCGTCTGCACCTGTCACATAAGGAGATTTTTCGCGCTTTCTTGACATGCTCCAGAGTACTAAGGAGGCTTTAGAAACTCACCAACGTAACAGTCTCATCATGCAGGAAAATATGAAGGCTATGAGTAGGGAAATCAGTGGGCTCCGTAGACAAAAAACGCCATCCCCGACACGTCGCCTTGCAGCAGATTATTCATCTTCTTCAGAGGAAGATCGTCCTCGAGAAAGAAGGCCGCTTGAACGACCTCAATATCTCGATCAATTAACTTTTGGATCTTTAGGATCCCGAGAAGACGCTGCTCGTGTGTTAGGACCTGATGACCCAAGCCTCCAACAACCTATGTTGCTACCCATGCGTGGATCCCACGTTCTTCCCAGGGATCCTAATATAACTAACCCTACACTACAGTAGCTTCTTCAGCCCCTTCCTCCTGAGATTGACCGGGAGCATAAAGAGCAGTGCAGAGCAGCCGCAACTAGAAACAGAAGACCGTACCTTAATCAGGAACCTAGGGGTAATCCGAATATCAGACCTAGAGAACCCGTGCAAACATTAACGAATGCCGATGTATGGACGATGGTGCATCAGATTATGTCTGAAATTCGACGCTACACGAATGAAGATTGGGGCATTGAGCGAAGTCATATACCCTTCACAGATGATATATTGGATTTCCAGTTCCCTCGGCGATTCAACTTACCTCAAATGGATCGATATTCAGAGAGAAAAGACCCAGGACAACTCCTGATGAGATATGCATGGTTCATGAATGCTGCAGCGGCTCCTGATACTGTAAAATGCAAAGCCTTTCCAATAAATCTGGAAGATGTGGCGCTAATGTGGTTCACCCGACTTCCTCCACGGTCGATATCGAATTTCACAGAATTGAGCGAGCGTTTTATGAACCAATTCCGACTTCACGCCCGAAAGTCCAAGAGTGTCATAAAGCTGTCAAGGATCAAACAGGCTCCAGGTGAGTCTCTGAAATCGTATTTAGATCGTTTAAATCTGGCCGTCACCGAAGTTAGTGGCCCTCATGAACCCACTATTATTATGGCTCTAATAGAAGGTGTGGACCCAGATACAGAATTTGGGGATTACTTGTCTGGAAAACCACCCCTCACTAGGGAGTTGTTTTACGAAAAGGGCAATCTTCACTTAAGGTGAGAGGAAGTTAAAGCAAACAGGAAGAGGAAGTCTAAATGAGCCTCAAGGGAAGGCGTCCAAAGTAATGTTGCCGTAAAGCAATCCGGCGATAGTTCAGGGAAGGTTGAGGTGAACGTCGGTAACCAGAATGGAGGAAGTAACAACCGAAATGGCAACGGCAATAGAAGGAACAGAAATCGAGGGAGTAATTCCAGTAAAAGGCCTCAATTCCAAACTTTCGAAAACTATACGCCATTGAGTGATACGTTGGAAAATGTTTACTTGGATACATACAGCATATTGCAATACAAAAAGCCACCGCCTAGAGACTCCACTGAGAAGGAGATTACAACAGGGAAGTTTTGTATGTTCCATGGAACCCACGGCCATTCCACTAATGAATGTCGTCATTTGAGAGATGTAGTTGAGAAATTGCTGCGGGAAGGGTAGCTGGACGAATACAAAGTTGCCCCGAGGGATCGAGGGCAAGGAGAGCCAGCTCCGAATCAAGCCCAGCCTGCTTCCAAGCCCACAGCCCAACAGAAAGGTAAGGGGATTGTTATTAATACCATTATAAGTGGACCCCATCTAGCTGGTCGTAGTTTTAAAGCAATGGATCAATACGTAAACGCCGCCAAGCATCTCGGGGTAGGAGAATGTAGTAACCTCGAAGACATCACTCCAGTAAAACAACAAAAGACAATGTTGGACGATGTCATATTCCGTAACAGAGATGATACCGGAATCCAATCACCAATTGAAGACCCACTAGCAATTACCACGACCATCGGCCCCGCCTTAGTTCATAAAGTGTTGGTAGATAACGAAAGCTCAGTCAACATTCTCTTCAAGAAAGCTTTTGAACAAATGAGACCCGAAGCAAAAGATCTGAAGCCCTGCGAAGGATGGATACGGGGCTTCAATGGGGCATCAACGACGCCGATGGGATACATAGAATTACCAATGATGCTAGGACAAGGAGAGCGCCAGAGAGTGAGGATCCTGCCATTTGTAGTTTTGGATGTAGAGTCACCCTACAACGCTTTTCTAGGCCGACCGGCCCTCGCCGAGTTTAGGGCGTGTATTGCACCTTGGTGCTTGTTGCTTAAATTCCCGACTGACGCGGGGATTGGGGTGATGAGAGGTAACCAAGCTACAGGACGAGCTTGTTATATGATGGAGTTGAAAATGTTAATGAAGGGGTTGAATATAGAATCCAAAGACAATTCTCCCCCTTTAAAGGAAAATTCAGCATAGCAATTAAGGGGGTCAACCCCAAGAGAGTTGCCTTTAGATGTGCTCGAGTATATAGATCCCAGAGAGGATAGAGAACCCGAGGACAGAAAGGAGACTCCCAACGAGACAACAATAGATATATCTATTGACAAAACAGATTTGACAAAAGTACTGATGATCGGATCGCAATTGGATCCAATTTGGGCAAAAGAGCTGGCTGATTTCTTAAGAGCAAATTTAGATGTATTTGCCTGGACTCACGCTGACATTGTGGGATTTCTCCTGCTATCATAAGCCATTCTTTGAGCATTAATCCAAAGCACCCGCCGGTCAAACAGAAGAGACAGATGTTAGGCCCAGAGCGATCAGCAGCTTTGAAGGAAGAAGTAGAGAAATTGAAGGAGAATGGATTCATTAAGGATTCAAAATATCCCGACTGGATATCGAATCCTGTACTGGTCAAAAAATCTAATGGGAAGTGGCGTACATGTATTGACTTTTCTGACTTGAACAAGGCATGTCCGAAAGATAGCTTTCCTCTCCCCAGGATTGATCAACTAGTAGACTCGACGGCTGGACACGAGCTTTTATCCTTTATGGATGTCTATTCTGGATATGATCAAATTCCCATGCACGTACCGGATCAGGAACACTCAAGTTTCATCACAGACTTAGGGTTGTATTGCTATGTGGTAATGCCGTTTGGATTAAAGAATGCAGGAGCCACGTATCAACATTTGGTCAACCGCATGTTCTACAATCAAATCGGAAAAACCATGGAGGTTTATGTGGATGATATGCTTGTGAAGTCTAGACAATCTTCTGACCATACAAAAGACTTAGCTGAAATGTTTGGTATCCTTAGAAGGTATGGGATGAAGTTAAACCCCTTAAAATGGTCATTTGGGGTCGCATCTGGAAAGTTCCTTGGGTTTATCGTGAGCTCTCGAGGGATTGAGATAAATCCTACTCAAATAGCAGCAATAAAGAATATCCAAGAGCCGCGAAAGATTAAATAAGTTCAGAGCCTGGCAGGGAAGGTTGCCGCTTAAGCAGATTTATCTCTAAAACTACGGACAAATGTGTCCCCTTCTTCGATTTGATAAAATGAGGGAAACGTAATTTTGAATGGACTCCCGATTGTGTGGAAGCTTTCCAGAATCTACTGGACTTGTTAGAGAAACCTCCGATACTATCAAAACCTGTGGATCATGAGGATTTGTATGTCTATCTGGCAGTGTCATCTTATGCGGTCAACACGGCACTGGTACGTGAAGAAGACAAGGTCTAGAAGCCTGTATATTATGTAAGAAAAAAGCTGGCCACTGCGGAACGAAACTATCCAAAGATTGAAAAGCTTGCTTACAGTCTTCTGATTGCCTCTCGAAAACTCCGTCATTACTTTCAGGCTCACCCGATAGTGGTATACACCGATCAACCTTTGAGACAAGTGTTGCAAAAACCTGAAGATCCAGGGCGCTTGCTTAAATGGAATATCAAGCCGAGCCAATTTGATTTGAACTTTCAACCATGGAGATATATAAGGGGGCAGGCCTTAGCTGATTTCATTGCGGAATTCACGATACCTGATGAGGAAGAAGTGGAGAACAAGGTTGTCACTTCAGAGCAAGAGTTGGAGCTTAGCCCATGTAAGTTATACACGGATGGGGCGAAGAACGATCGAAGGCCCGACGCCAGAGTTGTTTTGACCACTCCCGAAGGATGATCTATCTACTATGCGTTACGATTAGAATTTGCTGCTACCAATAACAATTCCGAATATGAAGCCCTGATTGCCGGGCTGAAGCTCGCCAAAGAACTAGGAGTAAAGACATTGGACATGTATTGCGATTCTAAAATAGTTGTGTGCCAGGTACGTGAGGAGTTTGTAACTAAAGGACCTCGGCTTGTTACATATCTCGAAAGAGTAAGGAAGTTGTTGGATGGTTTGGAGCATTATAACATAACGCATATCCCAAGAATAGAGAACCAGAAAGCGGATCGGTTAGCAAAACTAGCACGTTCGGATAACCCCGAAGAAACTGAAGTGGTTCCGATAGAGGTTTCGGAATAACCGAGTTTCGACCTGATGGAAGTAGAACTAGCCTTAAAAGTTGATCCATAGAGAGAATCATGGATGACACCAATTAAGAATTTTCTCAAGAGTGGAATCCTCCCAGTGAAGAAAAGCGAGAGACGAGCTGTAACCCCCCACCTCCGCTAGGGTCACTCACAAAGGGAATGCACTAGCTTTGGTGGAGCATCATCTAGGTCAACATATATAGAAATATTACAAGACAGAACATATAAAACAGTGGAAGGTAAACCAAATTTCATTTCTTTAAAATTTAGTAAGGTCTAAAGCCTTTTACATCAAAATACCATTAAATTCATTACATCGAGATCTGTCTTGCAATAGTAACCATAGTCATAAATCATTCCCCAAGTAAAACAGTAAAGCAGCCATAGCCAAGAAAGGTCCAAGCCATATATCATGATCTTGAAGCAGAAAGAAGTCCAAACTAAGTAGTAGTGTTTCCTCCCTGAGAACCTGGGGGAACGGAAGAAAAAGAGGCGAAACAAAAACGGGTCAGTCATACAGACTGGTAAGTCCTAGTGACTTTCAGCATAGAAACAAGTAAAGATAACATGACATATATAAACTGAAAGTAAACATAAGGATGATGACAAGATAGGCAAGTTAAACTAAGATAAAAAGATAAACTACGCAAACGAGATAAACTAAGGTAACAAGATAAACTACACAAACGAGATAAACTAAGGTAACAAGAGAAACTACGCTATAACATCGCATGTTCAACATTCTCTGCACCAGTACTAGTCTAACAGAGTTAGGTGTTATCCTAATGTCTAAACAGAGACGGAAACGGAAACAGAAACAGGGTGATCTTTACAGAAATAGTAATGGGCTTTTACCTCCCTAACAGAAACAGAAACAGAAATGGGCCTTTACCACCTGTACTAGTAACCTAACCCATGTCATGTATTAACTATGAAATGATCCCTTGCCAATATCATGAAATGACCCATTACTTGGTCCCACGAAACGATCTATTAATCGATCGGCTCCCTAAAAGTTCTAGCTCGTCATGTGTATGTGTTATACGGCCCTATCATGAATGTAGTCACCTGTGCTAGGTCCACCATATGGTGTATCAAGCTCTAGGATGCCAACCACCGACACGAATCAAGCACGCACAGTGTAAACCTACTGGTGCCTAATGCCTGCTTTTTCAACTCCGAATTACGTGCACGACCATAGTCCGCCTGAACCTACAATGGCGCACCAACTCAGCCGTCGTTCTGGTCGCTTACAATCAGCCCAGTAATCGTGCCCCACCCTGCCTAGTTCCAGGGTACCATGATACATCTAGTGGGTTAATTCTGAAAAGGACCGCGTAACTAGGGTTTCCGTCCAGCTGGTTAAGTGTTGTCATTTAAATTCGAGACTTAACCCCATCAATCTAGCACGTCAAGTTGGTTAAGTGTGGTCATTCAATTTCGTGACTTAACCCGTCTACGTGTCATGTCAAATTGGCTAAGTGTTGTCGTTCAAGTTCATGACTTAGCCTTATGAATCATGTGTCAAGTTGGTTAACTATGTTCAAGCGGTTCATGACTTAACCCTACCAAATCATCGTGTCAAATTGGTTAAGTATATTCAAGCGGTTCATGACTTAACCCTACCGAATCATCGTGTCAAATTGGTTAAGTATATTCAAGCGTTTCATGACTTAACCCTACAGAATCATCGTGTCAAATTGGTTAAGTATATTCAAGCGGTTCATGACTTAACCCTATCAAATCATCGTGTCAAATTGGTTCAGTATATTCAAGCGGTTCATGACTTAACCCTATCATGTGGCATTAAATAAATTAGTGCACCCCAACCTCTCACATTAGACTTGTGGTTGTGGTAACTAGATGTGTCGGGCAGTTCCGGGCAGATTTACACCACAACCTAGTCTAACCTCGGGTTTTAAGCGCGATATGACCAACTACCCACATTGGATCTTATTGTTTGTAGTAACTGGATTTGCCGAGTGGTTCGGGAAGAATTACACTGCAAACTCAACCCAACCTCGAGTTGGCCATTTTCAAGTTCATTCTAAGTGTCATGTCCATGTTCAATTTTCATGTCAAGTTCATGTCAAGTTTCTAAGCGAGTTTCATGTCAAGTTTTCAGGTTTCAACTTATGCCTATTATCAAGTTCATGATTCATATTCATAACCAATTCATGTTTGCCTAATCTACCCAAATCGTATTCCCATCGCATGTAAACGTGAATCGATCTAAATTACAAGTAAATCCAAGTCCAAGTAAAAGGGAATAACATCCAAACTATGATAGCAAAAGATCGAGCACAAGGTGATAAATCTAGCATGATACAGCTTGAGATAATTGGTCATAACATCACTGGTATATAGAATAATAGTCCCGAAACATTGGATTACAGGTCTAACATAATAAGGTGATAGTCATGATAAAAGTTGGCATAAGGTGATAGTCCCAAACTTGTGGATAATAACTGATTCAGCATCACAGGCATAATAATATTATGGACATGAAAGGATTTGATTTACAACATGAATAGGCCCAAGTTAATTTTCATAACAATATTCCCAAAAGTCAAGGTCCAAGATGAACAAGAATAGATATGAATCAATTATCATACACAGGTCCAATTCCAATTGATAACATGAATAAGTCTAAATTGATTTCATAGCAATATTCCCAAATTCAAGATTCAAGGATAAATAAAGAAAGTCAAGCTTAGATCCAATTTCATGGTCATAATCCTAGGCAATAACCTCATGGTCATGAATCATAGGTGATTAGTCATAATTTTCCTTGTCATAGTCATAGGCGATAGTCTTATGTTCACAGTCATAGGCGTAGGCATAGTCTTATGTTCATAGTCATAGGCATAGGCATAGTCTCATGTTCATAGTCATAGGCATAGGCATAGTCTTATGCCATAACAATAGTTCCAACGTCACAGGTAATATTCCCAATAGTCAGGATCCAAGAAGAAAACAAGAATGGATACGAATCATACATACATCAATTCCAGTTTATAACATGCCCATTTTAAGTTTATAGTTTCTATCTAAAAGTAACTGGAACTTACAGATCGTGGTCTAAGAAAGATGTAGAAGTCAAGTCTAGAAATTAGTCGTCGAATTGTTGCAGTGTCGCTGATCTATTCTCTTGAATTGTTGTAGAAGCGTTGATCTTTGATTTGATTGCAGAAGCAAATCCCCAATCCCTAGTCGTAATCTTCAAGAAATAATCTTTGCGTTTAATTTTAATTTAATTTAGAGGAAGAAGAAGAAGCCATGATCACCAAGAGTTTGAGCAGCATAAGGTTAGAGAAGAATGGTGCAAAGAGAATGAGGCTAGGAGGCTGTTTATATAGGTTTAGAGTCACGAATTTGGTCCAGAAATCGGTCTAGATACGCAGAAATGAACTCAGCCTTGAATCTGGAAATTCGGGGCAGGTCGACTATGCAGTCGACCTGGTCAGGGGGAGGTTGACCACCTAGTCGACCTGGGTCCTGGGCAGGAAATTTCCTGCCCAGCCCGCTTCTGGGTTTGAATTCGAATTTCGAATTCGAATTTCGAGCTGTTTTGGTTTCTAGAATTTTCTGAAACTTCGAAGGGTCATAACTTGGTCATACGGACTCCGATTTTCGAAAACTCGAACTCGATTTCATGCAGAATTCCGAGATGAACACAATGTGCAACCCGTTTCCCTTGGTTCTTATTTTAAAATTTAATTCTGCCTTAATTTATGGTTTTAACATGTTATTAAAATACGGGTTGTTACATTCTCCCCTCCTTAAAGGATTTCGTCCCCGAAATCTCTAAGTTAGGAAGTATGTATCCTACCATCCATCATCCATCTACTCAAAACATCATCCACAAGCAATCATTGTCCTTAAAAGATTCCTAATGCTGTATGAATATATGCAGAAAGCGTGTGTATATGTACTTATCTAATGCAAAAGATCAGGCGGTTACTGATTCAGTAGACCTCCTTAATTCAAAATATGTTAGTGTAATGAGTCCAACATGTATGCAAATTCCTAACATACTTTGTAATCTCTACATGAGTGCAGAAACATTCAGTCATAAGCAACATCCAAATGATAGCATATCAAGTTTCCATCCATGTACAAGTATAATCCCTCATGCATATGCAATATGAAAATGTGACTAAGCCGATCTAGTGCCTAATAATGTGTGTTATGCAACCACGAGTAACCACTTGCAACCATTTGCGAACATCAACCATAACAAGTCTCAAACACATGTTTACATCCATAGGGTTTTGCCTAAGGTTCTCAAGATAGGATCGAGAAGATAGAAGCAAGTAAAAACTTTTGTGCCCATTAGGCAATGTCAAAACTGGAAATCTACATCACACATATACTGATTAGGAGAATAACTCCTTAAGCACCAGCCCCGAAGACTGAAATCAACATCAGACTGACACCCAAAGAATTACTCAACCCAACCAATATATATATATATACACGTTTCTAGGAAACTGAGCATGATGGACTCCTTTTAGGTCACAAGAAATCACTTCCTACAACTAACCCATATCCTATAAAACCCAAAAAGTTTAGTTAACCCAATGAACATCCTCAAGCCTCAACATGTACTACTAACAGATGAGTCATACTCCCAATGGGGTTTGCAATAGAAATAGGATTGAGAATAGGATCGAGAGGATATACATAAAAGATAGCATGCAAGTAAACTCTACAGGAAAAGAGGGATCAAGTATATACTCTTAAAAAAAGAGATATGATGCGCGTATCTAGTCTTCAATCTTCTAAGTCGCATTTCCTTGAGCTTAACTCCATTGTGCTTTGACCGTCTTTAACTTCACAATTTCATAGCTTCTTAATTCTTGTTTCCAAAATATGAGTTGGAACTCATTTCACTGTTGTCTCTCGTTCCACTTTCACTTATTTCCCCTTCTAGTATACTCGGTTCAAACATATCTACGTACTCATGGTTTCATGCAAGCTCTCCAAAAATTCACTAGTGAATCTTGGATCTCGTTTACTCACCATAAGGTATTCCACGCAGAAGAACTATCTCTTGAAAATAAACAGATGTCAGCCATGTTGCCGAATTTACTTACTAAGGTGATTTCCTATAACTCATGCATAAGCGAAATGAACCATCCACCTTAGTGGCGAACACTACTCAAGCGGATCAACAGACGTATCAACAGATTCTAGGTAACTAAGCATGACAGAATCCTAAGGGTTACACTAGACTTCGAGGGCATTACCAAGGCAAGTCAAGAGTCTAACTACCATGGAACTAGTACAAACAAGTCATGAATATACACTTAGCATAGACATTCTCAAATCCAAAAAAGTCATGAATAAATGAGTCGATTCACCAACAGGATTTGAGACACAAAAAAAAGGGATCCTTTACTACGCTAGTACTAAGGTGCAGAGACTTAACTATCGAAGCAGGATTAAAAGGATGCGAAGTACAAAAACAAAGTCCTAACGGGATGATAGAAAAGAATAGATAAACCTTTAACAGAAACGTTACCACCTCTCTTAGGTATGCTAGTAATGAGAGCATACAATTGCCCTCTCAACGATCTTGTTCTTTGCCCTTGTCCTTGTCCTATAACACTTAACTACATGTCCCTTTTTACCATACTAACGATACTCTTTCTTGTCATGGGTTTTATTATTCTTTCACTTTGGCCTCTTCCTTTTCACCTTTTCCTCCTTCGTGGATTAAGCCATATCAACAAGTTTCTTATCCTTAGGCTTGTGTTTTTTTATCCTCGTTCTTACTATCCTTGTATAGCTTGTTGACAAGTTTCTCGAAAGCTACCTCCATCGCATGGCAACCCTACAAAGCTTGGAATAAGATTAGTCGCAGATGGAACTACTGCGGCTACTGATGGAGGTTGGGCACTTCTTTGTCCCCCTACATGTCACGTATGCCTACAAACTGTGGTGAAAAAGAAAGAGAGAAGAGACTCAAGGAGAGAATCAAAAGATAGTGCATATGACTTTGGGGAATATGCCTTTCGTAAAATAAAATTTTTGTTAGAAAAATGCTTCTTTGTAAACGTTTTGAAAATAAGTTCAGAAGGTTTTTAAAAGCTTTTTCCCAGTCTGGTAACCTTCTGCTCTGATACCAAATGTAACCCCCCACCTCCGCTAGGGTCACTCACAAAGGGAATGCACTAGCTTGGTGGAGCATTATCTAGGTCAACATACACAGAAATATTACAAGACAGTACATATAAAACAGCGGAAGGAAAACCAAATTTCATTTCTTTAAAATCTAGTAAGGTCTAAATCCTTTTACATCAAAATACCATTATATTCATTACATCGAAATCTGTCTTGCAATAGTAAAGAAGCATAAAACCATAGTCATAAATCATTCCCCAAGTAAAACAGTAAAGCAGCCATAGCCAAGAAAGGTCCAAGCCATATATGATGATCTTGAAGCATAAAGAAGTCCAAATTAAGTAGTAGTGTTTCCTCCCTGAGAACCTGGGGAAACGGAAGAAAAAGAGGCGAAACAAAAACGGGTCAGTCATACAGACTGGTAAGTCCTAGTGACTTTCAGCATAGAAACAAGTAAAGATAACATGACATATATAAACTGAAAGTAAACATAAGGATGATGACAAGATAGGCAAGTTAAACTAAGATAACAAGATAAACTACGCAAACGAGATAAACTAAGGTAACAAGATAAACAACGCAAACAAGATAAACTAAGGTAACAAGATAAACTACGCTATAACATCGCATGTTCAACATTCTCTGCACCAGTACTAGTCTAACAGAGTTAGGTGTTATCCTAATGTCTAAACAGAAACGGAAACGGAAACAGAAAAAGGGTGATCTTTACAGAAATAGTAATGGGCTTTTACCTCCCTAACAGAAACAGAAACAGAAATGGGCCTTTACCACCTATACTAGTAACCCAACCCATGTCATGTATTAACTATGAAATGATCCCTTGCCCAATATCATGAAATGACCCATTACTTGGTCCCACAAAACGATCTATTAGTCAATCGGCTCCCTACAAGTTCTAGCTCGTCATGTGTCTGTGTTATACGACCCTATCACGAATGTAGTCACCTGTGCTAGGTCCACCATAGGGTGTATCAAGCTCTAGGGTGCCAACCACCGACACGAATCAAGCACGCACAATGTAAACCTACTGGTGCCTAATGCCTGCTTTTTCAACTCCGGACTACGTGCACGACCATAGTCTGCCTGAACCTACAATGGCGCACCAACTCAGCCGTCGTTCTGGTCGCTTACAATCAGTCCAGTAATCGTGCCCCACCCTGCCTAGTTCCAGGGTACCATGATACATCTAGTGGGTTACTGCTGAAAAGGACCGCGTAACTAGGGTTTTCGTCCAGCAGGTTAAGTGTTGTCATTTAAATTCGAGACTTAAACCCCATCAGTCTAGCATGTCAAGTTGGTTAAGTGTGGTCATTCAAGTTCGTGACTTAACCCGTCTACGTGTCATGTCAAATTGGCTAAGTGTTGTCGTTCAAGTTCATGACTTAGCCCTACGAATCTTGTGTCAAGTTGGTTAAGTATGTTCAAGCGGTTCATGACTTAAACCTACCAAATCATCGTTTCAAATTGGTTATGTATATTCAAGCGGTTCATGACTTAACCCTACCAAATCATCGTGTCAAATTGGTTAAGTATATTCAAGCGGTTCATGACTTAACCCTATCGAATCATCGTGTCAAATTGGTTAAGTATATTCAAGCGTTTCATGACTTAACCCTACCAAATCATCATGTCAAATTGGTTAAGTATATTCAAGCAGTTCATGACTTAACCCTATCAAATCATCGTGTCAAATTGGTTAAGTATATTCAAGCGGTTCATGACTTAACCCTAATCATGAGGCATTAATTAATTAATGCGCCTTAACCTCTCACATTAGACTTTGTTGTGGTTACTAGTTAAGCCGGGCGGGTCCGAGTAGCTTTACACCACAACTTGGTCTAACCTCGGGTCCAAGGTACAACATGACCAACTTCTCACATTGGGTCCTATTGTTTGTAGCAACTAGTTAAGCCGGTCGGTTCCGGGTAGGTTTACGCTACAAACTCAACCCAACCTCGAGTTGGCCACACTTATCTTTTCTAAGTGTCATGTCCATCATGTTTCCAAAACATGTTACAAATTTTTCAAGCAATTGGGTAGACCTAACTTAATAGGTAAATTCCCAATGGGTAGACCTAACTTAATAGGTAAATTCCCAAGCTCATGTTTTTATGTCTTTTAAGTTTACCCAACCCCAAACGCAATCCCATCGCTTACATATCGCAATAGCGCATAAAGGATAGAAAGAGGGAACTTGGCATAATCATGACATAAAAATGTTAAAGCCACAAGTTTAACATGGTGGCATATGAGATGTTCATGTGTTCATACATTTGCATATTACAAATTTTAGGCCCAAAAGCATGCATAAAACCAAACTTGGCATATTCATGATACATGGTGCTAAATGACATGTAGAAATGGCCACAAGTTCGCATTTAGCCTCACATGCAAGTTATCATAAGTGATATGATAACTTACATGTTGCCAAAATGCAACCTTTGGCATAAAGCTTGAAGCTTTATGTTCACATACTCAAGATAAGCTTGCATAACATGATAACATGAACCATATGACCATCCCAAACTTGCATAACATACTTGCATATCATATGACAACTTGCATATCAAACTTGCATAACAAAACTTGCATAACATATGACAACTTGCATATCAAACTTTGATAACAAAACTTGCATAACATATGACAACTTGCATATCAAACTTGCATAACAAAACTTGCATAACATATGAAAACTTGCATATCATACATTTAACTTTAGAGTTTAAGTATGAAAGGAATAGGGCTTACAATGCTTATGCAGACTCAAATGAGTATAGCAAATGTAAGAAAACCCTTATGCAACCAATTAAACCCCAAAAATGCAAGAAAACTTGATCAAAACTCTTTCTTTGTGGTGCAAATAGAAGAACTTGACTTGAATGCAAGCTAAAGAGGATCATACAAGTCTAAAAACACTTGTATGCATGGAAAATTTCTTGAAAATTTATTTAGGAATTGTATGAAGAGAGTGGAGGCCATGAGAGGATTGATTTTGCCATAGTTTAGTTGCTAGGATGAATAATGATGATTTAGGGTAGGTTAGGGTCTTATTTATAGATTAGGCAAGTGTTTTAGGCCATAGGATTAAACCCTAGTTGCAATCTCAGCCCTCTAAACCGAATCTGGCCCCCAAGCTCAACACAAACCCAAAATGGTGCACCAGGCAGGACTGCTCGTCTGAGCCAAGTCGACAGCCAAGTCGACAGGGCTGTCGACCTGGTCAGATCAAGTCGACTCCCAAGTCGACAGGGCTGTCGACTTGGGTACTGTGGCGGGAATTTTCCCGCCTGGCCCAACTGGCCCAATTTTCCAAATTCAAGTTTGAATTTGAAATCTGTTCTTACTTAGAAATTTTCTGAAAACTTCGTTGGGCCTTAATCGGGTCATACGGACTCCGATTTTCAAAAACTCGGACTCTATTTCGCGTATTTTTCCGAGACGAACGCAATGGCATAGCCCGTTTCCCTTGATTCAGATTTTAGAATTAAATTCTGCCTCGATTTACGTTATTATAGGTTAATAAAAATACGGGTTGTTACATTCTCCCCTCCTTAAAGGATTTCGTCCCCGAAATCTTCAAGTTAGGAAGAACGTATCCTACCATCCAATCGTCCATCTACTCAAAACATCATCCACGAGCAATCATTGTCCTTACGAGATACTAAATGTTATATGAACATATGCAAAGGTGTGTGTATATGTACTTATCTAATGCAAATATCATCAATGCAAATTATGTTAGTGAAATGAATCCATATGTTTGCAATTCCTAACATAATGTATATCATCTATATGTGTGCACATAACATACACCCATATGCAACATCCATGTGATAACACACAATTTTCATCCATGAATAAGCATAAACACTCATGCATATGCAATATGAGGAGTATGTGAGCCAATCTAGTGCCTAATCGTGTATAATGCATCCACGAGTAACCACTTGCAAACACTTGCAACCACTTGCAACCATCAAGCATAACATGTTTCAAACACATGTTTCATCCAAAGGATTTCTACCTAAGGTTCTCATGACAAGATTAACACGATAAACTAGATAAATATGGATAGCAAAGAGAAAGATATGCTAACAAAGAAGAGAGATTGAGAGTGTACCCTCAAAAAGGAATGGATAAAGCCCACGCATCTTCTCCTCGGTTTCCCAAGTTGCGTCTTCTTCGGCTTCACCCCATTGAACCTTCACCAACTTGACCTCTCGATTCCTTAGCTTCTTGGTCTCCATCCCCAAGATACGAATCGGAGCTCTCCTCAAGGTAGCCTCTTTCTCCACTTCTACATCTTCCAGAACACTTGGCTCAACAACCTCTGCTGATTCATGTAAACACTTCCGGAGATGCGAGACATGAAAAACATCGTGTACTCCGGCAAGCTTCTCGGGCAACTTCACTTTATAAGCCATCTTCCCGATCCTCTCTATAATAGGGAATGGTCCAACAAACCTCGGTGCTAGCTTCCCAACGGCTCCAAATCGGACCACATTCCGCAAAGGAGAAACCTTCACGAAAACCATATCCCCAACATCAAATTCCAAATCAGTCCTTCGCTTATCAGCATAGGATTTCTGTCGGTCTTGGGCCGCTTTCATCCGTCTCCGAATCAACTCGATCTTCTCGGATGTATCTCTGATCATATCAGGCCCAAGTATGGGCTTATCTGTAGTCTCCCACCAACATGTAGGCGACTTGCACGGCCTCCCATATAAAGCTTCAAATGGTGCCATCCCTATGCTTGCCTGATAACTGTTATTATATGCAAACTCAACAAGAGGAAGATGGTCTTCCCAAGTACCACCAAAGTCCAGAATACAAAGCCTCAACAGATCCTCGAGTACTCTATTCACCCTCTCGGTTTGACCGTCCGTCTGTGGGTGATAAGCAGTACTTAGATTCAACCTCGTGCCCATAGCCTCTTGCAAGCTATTCCAGAACTGACTTGTAAAGATTGGGTCACGGTCACTGACTATACTAGAAGGGACTCCATGTAGTCTCACAATCTCACGAAGATATACAGACGCTAGCCAAGATGCAGTCCTCTTGCTCTTCACCGGTATGAAATGAGCACTCTTCGTAAGTCTATCTACAATAACCCAAATGCTCGTATTCCCTTTCCTTGACCTTGGAAGCCCATCGATAAAATCCATGGAAATACTCTCCCACTTCCAAAGTGGAACGTCTAGAGGATGCAATAGCCCACCGGGCTTCTTTGACTCGGCCTTAACTTGCTGGCAAATGATACATCTTGAGACAAACTCTGCCACATCCTTCTTCATCCCGGGCCAAAAGAAAATACGCTTCATATCTTTGTACATCTTATCTCCGCCCGGATGTATAGTCAACTTAGAGCGATGCGCTTCCTCAAGAACTTTTCTTACTAAATCTTCCACCCTTGGAACATATAACCTTCCGTCTCTCCTCAGCCAACCCTTGTCATCTATAGAATATCGAGCGAGATGACTAGACGCCTCTCCTCGAATCAGCTTATCCATAATCTCAACTATCTGAGGGTCTTCTCTCTGCGAAGCCCCAACTTGATCAAGAAGGGTAGGTCTGAGTTCCAGAGATGCTAAAGAACCGGTCATCGACTCAATCGCCAAAGAGAAATCAAAGGTTGCCACATACTCTAAATTCTTCATCTCAACGAATAGAGGACTCAGAGTCAACCTTCTTCTACTCAATGCATCAGCTACCACATTCCCCTTGCCAGGGGTATAAGCTATCTCAAAATCGTAGGACGCCAAGAATTCCATCCATCTTTGTTGCCTCAGATTCAGATCCTTCTGAGAAAAGAGATACTTCAATGACTTGTTATCGGTATTAAGCTCAAATCTTTCTCCCAGAAGATAATGGCGCCAAGCCTTGAGTGCATATACTATTGCTGCCAACTCTAAGTCATGAGTGGGATAATTCTTCTCATGCACTTTGAGTTGTCTACCGCCAAAGCATATCACTCTTCCCTCTTGCATCAGAACAGCTCCCAACCCCGTGCCACATGCATCGGTGTATACTGTAAATAACTTCCCTCCATTGGGCAAAGCTAGAACAGGTGCTGATGTGAGAGCTCTCTTGAGCTTCTGAAAAGCAAGCTCGCATTCTATGCTCCAAGCAAAAACTAAATTCTTCTTCGTTAATTTAGTGAGAGGAGCGGAAATCTTCGCGAAGTCCTTGATGAACTTCCGGTAAAAGCCTGCAAGACCTAGAAAACTTCTTACTTCGGTTGCATTCCTTGGAGTCTTCCAATCCTGAACTGCAACCACCTTGGCGGGATCCACCGCTAAGCCTTGCTTAGACACTATATGCCCAAGGAATCTAACTTCCCTTCTCCAAAAATGACACTTGGAGAACTTGGCCTTCAACTGATGCGCTCTAAGCGTATCCATCACCTCCACGAGATGCCTTGCGTGCTCTTCCTCATCCTTAGAGAAGATCAGAATATCATCTACGAAGACCACGACAAATTTGTTCAAGAACTCCCTGAACACCCTACTCATCAAGTCCACGAAATATGCGGGTGCATTAGTCAAGCCGAACGGCATGACAAGCCATTCGAAGAATCCATCTGGAGTCCTGAACGCAGTCTTGTCTATACTATCCTCAGCTACCCTGAGCTGATGGAATCCAGTAGCAAGATCAAGCTGAGAGAAGCACCGACAAGCTGGTCAAAGAGATCATCAATCCTCGGTAACGGGTGTCTATTCTTCTTAGTCAGCTTATTCAATTCTCGATAGTCAACACAAAGTCGGAGAGAATCATCTGCCTTGGTAGAAAATACCACAGACGCTCCCCACTCAGATATACTTCGTCTAATGAAGTTCTTCTCAAGCAACTCTTTCACTTGCTTGCTCAGCTCCCGCCTTTCACGCGGAGCCATGTGCCGAACGGGCAAAGAAACCGGCTTTGCATTATCCACCAGATAAATGCGGAAATCAATCTCTCGCTTAGGGGGCAACCCCCTAACTTCATCGAAAACATCCGGATACTCTCGAACCACTCTCACAGACTGAAGAGTCTCCACTGACGAGTCGAGTGATTCAAGATAGCACAACATGACGGGATCTCTCGGATTACAAGAAATTTCTAGGGTGTTCCCGAGGCGGGTCACGAGCCTCACAACCCTATGCTCACAATCAAGAATGGCTCCATATCTGGACAGCCAATCCATGCCCAATATCAATCCGTATCCCCTGAAACCCAGAACATAAGCACTGCACAAGAACTCTACACTCAGTATAGAGATCCTCAAATCCCCACATATCATAGACAAATGGGCGGAACCCCCAATAGGATTTGAGACACAGACGGGATCCTCTACCAAGCTAGTACTAAGGTGCAAACTATCAACAAGATCAGATGAGATAAAGCTATGCGATGCACTAGAATCAAACAAGGTACGAACTGGAAAATCAGAAATATATACAAGGCTCTCAACAGAAATACTACCTCGATCGGGAACTGGAGCGGTGGTGAGAGCATGAACTTGCCCTCCTGAAGGTCCAGCACGCTGAGTCTGACCCTGGCCTTGCCCCTGTTTCTTCGGGCAATCCTTGCTGAAATGTCTAGTCTTACCACATAAAAAGCATTCACCATTATTCCTTTTCCTCTTCTTACAATCCTTAATAAGATGCCCAACTGAACCGCAATAATGGCACTTCCCCTTGTTGTTCTTGCCCTTGTTGTTGTTCCCCTTGTTGCCTTGACCCTTGTTCTTGCTCTGATTGCCTTGACTGCCCTGACCACTTGGATTACTCTGATTTCCTTTCCCCTGGGAATCAGTCTTCTTGACTTGAATATCATTCACCTTGATCTCTTTCTTGACATCTCCCTGAAGTAACGCCATATCAACCAAGCTCTCAAACGTGGCCCCATGAGGAATATGTGACATAGCCAATCCCTGCAACGGCTCATTCAATCCCCTAGCAAAACGAAGAGCCTTCTTCTGAGGAGTATTCACCATGTCCAAGCCAAAACGAGCTAACTGATTGAACTTGTTCACATATTCTTTGACAGACATATCTCCTTGCTTCAAAGCAATAAACCTTTCCATTTGCAAATTCTCTTCAGCGGAAGATAGGAACTTAAGCATGAACCTTGCCCTGAAATCGGCCCAAGTCTCAACAGGCCTAGTACCATTGGTGACTTCCCACCAATAAGCCGCTTCATCCTTCATAAGCCAAACCGCCAATAAGATCTTCCTCTGATCGTCTATCCCAAAGATAGCAAATAAATCCTCGGTCTCTTTCAACCAATTTCCGGCCTCTACAAAAGTCTCAGTGCCTTGAAAGTTCTTGCCACCCATTGCTTTGAAGTCTTTGCAAGTCTTGGCAAAGTCAGCCTGAGGATGCTGAGGGGGAGGAGGAAGAGGAACCTCAGCAACATGTGGAGGAGGAACATTAGCGACAGGAGGAGGAGGAATATTAACTACTGGAGGAGGAGGAGGAGGGACATCTGCGGGGCCGGCTTCGGTCGCCCTAGCCTCCAAAAGTCTCCTATACCAAACAGGTACGTGCACTCCCTCCGTAATGGCAAGGTTATCGGCCATACTGAAAAAGAAAAAGACAGATTCAGAATGGAGAAAAACGAAGGGATTTTGCTAATGGCTTTTTGGGGATTAGCCTTTAAAATAAACTAGACTTTTCTTTGGAAAATACTTTATACTTGGTTTTGAAAATAGTTTTCCAAAAGTTTTCTAAAAACCTTTTTGTTCCTTCTCGTAAATCATATGCTCTGATACCAAATTGTAACACCCCGCCTCCGCCAGGGTGGCTCTTGCAAGCACTCTGACTTTGGAGGGGCGTTTGAATCAGGTAAACATGCATAATGATATATCAAGGCAGAACAAGAACATATGTAAACAGAGTAAATAACATAGATAAAACAGCGGAAGATTTTAAACCATTTCAAAACAAGTCTGGTACAACATAATGTCAATTTTCCAAATAAACAAGTCTAGTACATAAAGCTGGAAGCTGAAAAGGAAAACATAAAATAGCCATCCCCAAAATGGAAAACCATAGCAAGCCCAAGTCCAAAGCATACATGAGCTATCCCAGAAAGCAGCTAAGATCCAAGCTAGGCTCCTGTATTCCCTCCCTGAGAACCTAGGGGGGAAACGGAAGAAAAGTGGCGAAAGAAAACAGGTCAGTCAAAAAGACTGAGTAAGCCCTACTACAATCAATGTAAACTGATAAAGCTAACTGGCATGAGCAGCAGGTATGAACATAAGGATAACAACATGATGATTAACAATCAAGGTAGATAAAGGTGTCATCGCATAATCAGGATTAAGGTTTTGCACCACAGGTGTACTAGCAAACTAACATGACTTGATTAAACAAGTATTGATCCCACGGCCCAAGCTTTGGCCCAATAACATGAAGAGACTCTCATACGAGGTCCAATAACATGAAGTGACCCTACCACGAGGTCCAATAACATGAAGTGACCCTACCACGAGGTCCAATAACATGAAGTGACCCTACCACGAGGTCGAACCCAACGGTCTAGTCGATCGGCTCCCTTAGCCTAACTCGTCACGTGTTGGTGTCAATACGGCCCAAACATGAATGTAGTCGAACTGTGCCGGGTCCACCCGTCGGGTGTATCAAGCCCTAGGGTGTCAACCCCTGGACACCATAAACATGAGTGCACAGTCTCGATCTACCGGTACCCGTGCTTGTTTTCTCCGGCTACGGACTATGTGCACGACCAGAGTCCGCCCGGAACTACACCGGCGTACCACCCTGCCGTCGCTTTTGGTCGCTTACCTCCAGCCCAGTAATCGTGCCCCCTCCCTATCCTAGTCCCTAGGGCCTTAATGATACAAACTTGGGATTACTGCGGAGTGGACCCCCATTGCTAGGATTTTTCTAGTGGGTTAAGTACGGTTTAACCCCTTCACTAATCATGGATTAACTTGGTTAAGTGTAACGATGAGTTCACGACTTAACCCCGATTAATCTACCAAGCCCAAATTGGTTAAGTATTAAATGGTCCATGACTTAACCCTAATCATGAGGCATTAATTAATTAATGCGCCTTAACCTCTCACATTAGACTTTGTTGTGGTTACTAGTTAAGCCGGGCGGGTCAGGGTAGCTTTACACCACAACTTGGTCTAACCTCGGGTCCAAGGTACAACATGACCAACTTCTCACATTGGGTCCTATTGTTTGTAGCAACTAGTTAAGCCGGTCGGTTCCGGGTAGGTTTACGCTACAAACTCAACCCAACCTCGAGTTGGCCACACTTATCTTTTCTAAGTGTCATGTCCATCATGTTTCCAAAACATGTTACAAATTTTTCAAGCAATTGGGTAGACCTAACTTAATATGTAAATTCCCAATGGGTAGACCTAACTTAATAGGTAAATTCCCAAGCTCATGTTTTTATGTCTTTTAAGTTTACCCAACCCCAAACGCAATCCCATCGCTTACATATCGCAATAGCGCATAAAGGATAGAAAGAGGGAACTTGGCATAATCATGACATAAAAATGTTAAAGCCACAAGTTTAACATGGTGGCATATGAGATGTTCATGTGTTCATACATTTGCATATTACAAATTTTAGGCCCAAAAGCATGCATAAAACCAAACTTGGCGTATTCATGATACATGGTGCTAAATGACATGTAGAAATGGCCACAAGTTCGCATTTAGCCTCACATGCAAGTTATCATAAGTGATATGATAACTTACATGTTGCCAAAATGCAACCTTTGGCATAAAGCTTGAAGCTTTATGTTCACATACTCAAGATAAGCTTGCATAACATGATAACATGAACCATATGACCATCCCAAACTTGCATAACATACTTGCATATCATATGACAACTTGCATATCAAACTTGCATAACAAAACTTCCATAACATATGACAACTTGCATATCAAACTTGCATAACAAAACTTGCATAACATATGACAACTTGCATATCAAACTTGCATAACAAAACTTGCATAACATATGACAACTTGCATATCATACATTTAACTTTAGAGTTTAAGTATGAAAGGAATAGGGCTTACAATGCTTATGCGGACTCAAATGAGTATAGCAAATGTAAGAAAACCCTTATGCAAACAATTAAACCCCAAAAATGCAAGCAGACTTGATCAAAACTCTTTCTTTGTGGTGCAAATAGAAGAACTTGACTTGAATGCAAGCTAAAGAGGATCATACAAGTCTAAAAACACTTGTATGCATGGAAAATTTCTTGAAAATTTATTTAGGAATTGTATGAAGAGAGTGGAGGCCATGAGAGGATTGGTTTTGCCATAATTTAGTTGCTAGGATGAATAATGATGATTTAGGGTAGGTTAGGGTCTTATTTATAGATTAGGCAAGTGTTTTAGGCCATAGGATTAAACCCTAGTTGCAATCTCAGCCCTCTAAACCGAATCTGGCCCCCAAGCTCAACACAAACCCAAAATGGTGCACCAGGCAGGACTGCTCGTCTGAGCCAAGTCGACAGCCAAGTCGACAGGGCTGTCGACCTGGTCAGACCAAGTCGACTCCCAAGTCGACAGGGCTGTCGACTTGGGTACTGTGGCGGGAATTTTCCCGCCTGCCCAACTGGCCCAATTTTCCAAATTCAAGTTTGAATTTGAAATCTGTTCTTACTTAGAAATTTTCTGAAAACTTCGTTGGGCCTTAATCGGGTCATACGGACTCCGATTTTCGAAAACTCGGACTCTATTTCGCGTATTTTTCCGAGACGAACGCAATTGCATAGCCCGTTTCCCTTGATTCAGATTTTAGAATTAAATTCTGCCTCGATTTACGTTATTACAGGTTAATAAAAATACGGGTTGTTACAATTTTTTTAAACCATTTCAAATCCAATTTATTTCTTTAAAAAATATTGGATTATTATTCTAGTTATTAACTAATTTCCATAAACGATCATTGAACTGCACTTACAGCGACCTTTTCCAAATTTGATTTGGACATAATTCCAAATCCAACCGTTAGATTTCAAATCTCTAGTATTCGTTGGAAAGCTCTTTTCGATACGAACCCAATGGCTCCATTTTTAGGAGAATCCGACAGTCGGATCTCCCGTAATGTCAATTCGAAGTCAATGTTCGAAATTCGCGAACAGTCGCGGCGTGTTCTATTCAGGCCATTAAATATATATAATATATATATTTCATCGATTTCCATTCAAAACGTATTTAATAAATCGTTTATAAATTCGTTTTAAAACGATTCCCACTTTCATTTCAATTTTAAATCAAAATTGAATGCTCCTTATCATAATAATATTTAAATGATAATATTTTCAAAATATCTGATTTTGAAATCATTTCCTTTTCGATATTCATTATAAAAATGAAGAAAATTGATATAAATATCATTCGCGTTAAAATGGCATAACAAATCAATACGGCTTTACACATTTCAATATTTTCGAGTCCATCCCAAATCGGACGTCAACAATCATATTTTAATCCTTTACGGAATATTATTTTAAAATATTCGTTATTTCAAAATATTCTTTATTTTAAAATATTCTTTATTTTAAAATATTCGTTATTTTATAATATTCTTTATTTTAAAATATTAGTTCTTTCTGAATTGGAATCAGACCCGGTCAATTACCATATAATGTTATTTATATGGATTTCATACACGCATGTACACAACACTAATGATATACAATCAACCATCATCCAGAGTGCATTACACAACTGCATAAGCGTTAAATATAAATAATTAACGCTTACAACAGTTTGCCCTACTATCGATTGACATACAACTAAACAATTGGGATTAGTGTACGTCAAATATCATCTCAATACCCGTGTGGGGTTTCAAGCATCAAATAATAATAATAATTTGTGCACTTGGGCGATGTGTAAAAATTATCATCCCAATCTACATTACAAAAATAGGCGAGCATAAACAAGTCGTTCGAGTTGTAAATGGATGTGTAAACTTATTTTTAACTATCCAATAAATATAAAGAATTTTATAACTTTGCTTATAAAATTCTATACAATGCCTAAATAATTTTATACATTGTAGTTATAAACTAAAAATAATACTTTTAGCAAACTAGTATTTACTCCATAACATAGCCATTTTATATATCTCATATATATATTAAAAATAATATTTTTAGCTAGCTATTAATTTTTCTAACACATTTTAGAAAATTTTGGCAACATATCGGCGCGATATTAAAACCGGAATAAGGTCTAGCTTTATCCCTCGCCTAATACTGGCTAGCGCCATACACAAACCAACTCCAATCAATTCACAATCAATCCACAACCAATTTTACAATCAACATCTAAATTTCCATAATACAATCCAAATCAAACAACATGGTTTGTACAATAAATAGTGTTGGGGGCAACTATGTCCCGTCTGCATCAGTATATAAAATAAATTTAGTGAGAAGGAGTTCTCACCTTTGGTTTCCACTCCGTCATTCTTTATTGGACGGTTTGGATTCCGTTTTGCTTCCAGTTGGTTCCATCGCAATCTGTTTTACGCGGTTTATGTTAAAATCACATTTTTAAACAACGATCATTGTAAATAAAAATCACATTTTTATTATGCTATATATATATATTAAAAATCAAATTTTTACCTAAGTATATATAAAACTCATATTTTTATACTGCTATGTATATCTAAAAATCATATTTTTATTTCAAAACTATATGTATAAAAATCATATTTTTACAATGCTTTTTATATTTTTAAAAATCACATTTTTATTCTATCAATGCTATAATATATAATCTGAAAATAAATCCATGTTATTTATTTTCAAAAAAAAATCACAATCCATTCTTTTAAAACAAAGTAATAAATAATAATCATAATTTTATTTAATGCTATATATATTAAAGATCAGATTTTTAAAACAAGGTATTTATATACAAAAATTAGATTTTTACAATGCTATTTATAGTAAAACTGAAAATAAAATCAATATTATTAAAAAAAAACTCGCTGTTTTTGGTTCTGGTGGTTGGAGGAGAGGCGCAGGGGGTGCTGCAGGCTGGGGGAGGCGGCAAATGGCCGGTGGTGGCGGCCACTGGGCGGCGGCGGCAGTTTTCAAGGGTTTGGAGTTTGGAGGGATGGGGCGGAGGCGACATGAGGGAGGCCGGAGGGGCTATGGCTGGTGCGAGGAGGTAGGCGGCGCGGCAGTGGGTTCGCCTAGAGGGCGACGGCTGAAGGGCGACGGGACTAGGATTGTTGCAGTTTTTTTCTTTTTCAATTTGAATGAGAGGGAGAAAACAAAAAGTGGGGGCATTATATATATTAATATTTAATTTAATTCCAAAAAGTTTCTTTTTCATTCGAACCCCAAATCGAACCCAACGACCGTTGCCCCTAGCTAAATACCCTCATTCCGGACATTATATGTGACGATCCCAAAATCCGAGGGGCGGTATTAAGGATAATCATTAGGAAATAACACATTAATCATCATAGCAGAGTACAGATAATAGCAGAAACAATAAATAAAATAATTTTACATGGATATGACAGCGGAATCACAACATGTAGGAATATCAGAATAGCATAACGTGGGATATACTTAGTAAAAAGAAAGGGGAGTGATCAGTCATCATCGCCAGAGGCGGAATACATACATGCAGTGACAAAATAAGAGTATCAGTCTACATCGCCGAAGGCGGAATACATATACATATAGTGAGAAATACGGAAAGTAAATCAGTCTGCATCGCCAGTGGCGGAATCATAACATAAATACAGGAATGGCGGAAAATATCTAAGTCATCACTATGAAGTCAGCCTCGCCATGAGCCAAAAGTGCATGCTGTGCAGCAGTGCAGAACCAAAAACCACCCGTCACCTGTGTACTAGGCTGCCCGTGTGAAAGTAAGGGCACCCGCGTTTGCAAAGTGAAACAAACAACGAGTCAGTCATGGGGACTGGTATGAGGAATCCATTTAACAGTTAAACAATAATAATAGCAAATCATAGGACCACGCCACTTTCGCGGAACGGGTTTACTCCAGTGATTGCTAGTGCATTTAAAACCAGGTAAATTCTTTTAAAACAACGCAATGCTTTTAGAAAGAATGAAGCTATTATAAGACTCAGGTCCCATCACACAATGCAACGCAAGCCGGAGGATAGAGTTTTACCTTATAATAGCCAAATATGCTTGATACGTATAAAGCGAAATCATTTGATATTATTACTAGTGCATATATGTTTCAAAAACGAATAGCATCATAAATATCAATCATAGGCGACATGAGCGTCCCATGCCACTATGTCGCCATATATAAGTTACAATCGAAGCCGTTATCTCGTATTGGAAATTGGATTTCCGTCATGAGTCGAGGCAAGGGGCAAGCTCCTCTCCGCTTCGAGACACTCTAGCAAATGCCTCAGGATTACGCACACTGGGTAACCCCTGGATCGGCTGGGCCGGTCCTCACTTACGTTAGAGGATTGGCAATTCCTGAACACACGTTTCCCGGTCCTTACAGACCTATAATCGAGGCGCCTCGCATTCCAACAACCACAAAGGTGAAAAATAGATATATATGTCAGGGCTGGTAAGTCACTGACACCACCATAGCTAGAAAGAAACGTCGTGCTCTCCCAGCGGCCCGTATCCCGTTTTTAACTCATACCGAGGTGTGAGGTTCGCGAATCTACGAAATACACAAAGCTAGGCCACGTAGACCTTGCTTTGATCATCATCCACAAGACTTTGCTTTTCAACAGAAGCCTTGATCACAACATCTTGGCATGCCACATAGGCAGTCCACTCCATACGATTGATTTCCATCGATATATAACCTCTAAGCTCGTACGTCTCAGAGAAGGGCGTTAAGCAAAAGAATAAATTCTCCGCCGCCAAACAGATATATATTTAACAGAGATCAATCAGTATAGAACAAAATCCAATGTCAGACACACAGTCCATTTACAAGTCCGTCCTGGGTCTGAACGAAACCGGAGGCGTCAAATTCCTCGTATATCCGTCCAATCAACATACACGTTCAGACGGCTACTACTTCCGTCCCTTTCCGGTAGCTACTCCGGTTAGGAACCTCAGTAGCGCCCATCCAACCGATACGAAGATCGTCGGTCTTGAATCGTCTTTGCATTTTCCAATTCGAATCGCTCGATGAATTATTTGAAATGAGGGTTAGCTCGGCCTTTTCAAATAACTCACGTCATTAGAATTTAAATCGATTCTTTATATGGCTATATTATTCGACATCCATCTTTCAGTTATTTAGTGTTATTTTCATGTCATACACATACAACCATCAAATATCAAACAATTCAAGCCCAATTGGTTTATTTGCAACCTATGTTGCTTATAATATTTTATAACGATTTTTCGCCATTTTTATTCATTTAAAAATGGCCATATTTAATTAAACGACGTTTCAGGTCGTTTCGTGTCACTGGCGCTGTTTTTCCCTTAATTTGTTTTACACATATCGGGAAATCTAACCGTTGGATCTTCATAAATTTTACATCATTAGGAAGGTCTTTTCAAAACGAATCCAACGATTCCAGTTTTGGGAAAATCCGACGGTCGGATCTTCCATACTAACTATTTGAAGTTACGATTTCAATTTACGAACTGCAGCGTCGTTATTCGTTTTAATTTATTTATATTTATATATAATAAATATAATCGTTTCTGGCGCTGTTTTTCCTTAATTTTGAATTAAACATTCCAGACAATCCAACCGTTGGATTTTTACAAGGTTGGTGCCGTTGGAAGGATTATTCCAAGGCGGACCCGACGGTTGAGGTTTCGGGAAAATCCAATGGTCGGATTTCCCGCACTAGTCGTTTGAAATCACGGTTTCAAAATACGAACTGCACGGCCTCGTTTCGTTTTAATTTTATTTATATTTATATATTTATATAAATATAATTCATTCGATGATTTCTATATCGTTTTTACTTCAAATATTTTTCTAACTCCCTAAAATTTTGGAAAATTTTGCCATAACCTCCCCTGTACCGGGAGCATCGGGAAATCGCAAATAGCGTCCCGGTCCTTCTAATCTCAAAAAGAAAAAGAGAAAGCCAAGCGGCTAGCCAACAGGCTCAAAATCATCACCCAAACAAATCAGTAAATGTGTACCTGTTTGTCGGGCACAAAATTTTATTCCTCTTCTCTAGCCCCTTTGCTATAACCTGTTCAATGAATATGCATGTACATATATATACAGTTCATATCATTTTTTCATTTTCTATTCAACTTCATATTTGATTTCTATTTGGTTTAAAAACACCATTCATTCTAATGTTACATAAATAGGTGCAAATCATTTCATTAGCTAATTAATGAATATTTCAACTCATATATGTTTATTTTGAACAAGTGGCTATTTTTAACACTTCACATTTTAACGATTAATGCATACAATAAAAATGTGATTTTTATTGTAAAACAATTCATTTCAAAACACTATTCTTCTATATGGTTTAAGTTGGTGATAAAATAGGATTTTTATCATAAAACAATTTATTTCAAAATATGAATACCATCCAACACATGAATTGCTAAACAACGAATGAATATCAATTCAACACATGAATGTTTTCTATAGTTTCTATATATAGATAAAATGTGATTTTTATTATCGAACAATTTATTTCAAAATATGAATATCATTCAACACATGAATTGCTAAACAACGAATGAATATCAATTCAACACATGAATGTTTTCTATAGTTTCTATATATAGATAAAAATGTGATTTTTATTATCGAACAATTTATTTCAAAATATGAATATCATTCAACACATGAATTGCTAAACAACGAATGAATATCAATTCAACACATGAATGTTTTCTATAGTTTCTATATATAGATAAAAATGTGATTTTTATTATCGAACAATTTATTTCAAAATATGAATATCATTCAACACATGAATTGCTAAACAACGAATGAATATCAATTCAACACATGAATGTTTTCTATAGTTTCTATATATAGATAAAAATGTGATTTTTATTATCGAACAATTTATTTCAAAATATGAATATCATTCAACACATGAATTGCTAAACAACGAATGAATATCAATTCAACACATGAATGTTTTCTATAGTTTCTATATATAGATAAAAATGTGATTTTTATTATCGAACAATTTATTTCAAAATATGAATATCATTCAACACATGAATTGCTAAACAACGAATGAATATCAATTCAACACATGAATGTTTTCTATAGTTTCTATATATAGATAAAAATGTGATTTTTATTATCGAACAATTTATTTCAAAATATGAATATCATTCAACACATGAATTGCTAAACAACGAATGAATATCAATTCAACACATGAATGTTTTCTATAGTTTCTATATATAGATAAAAATGTGATTTTTATTATCGAACAATTTATTTCAAAATATGAATATCATTCAACACATGAATTGCTAAACAACGAATGAATATCAATTCAACACATGAATGTTTTCTATAGTTTCTATATATAGATAAAAATGTGATTTTTATTATCGAACAATTTATTTCAAAATATGAATATCATTCAACACATGAATTGCTAAACAACGAATGAATATCAATTCAACACATGAATGTTTTCTATAGTTTCTATATATAGATAAAAATGTGATTTTTATTATCGAACAATTTATTTCAAAATATGAATATCATTCAACACATGAATTGCTAAATAACGAATGAATATCAATTCAACACATGAATGTTTTCTATAGTTTCTATATATAGATAAAAATGTGATTTTTATTATCGAACAATTTATTTCAAAATATGAATATCATTCAACACATGAATTGCTAAACAACGAATGAATATCAATTCAACACATGAATGTTTTCTATAGTTTCTATATATAGTTTAAGCATATGAAAATAATTCAAACACAAGAAGATTATTCAAAATTTCGGCAGCATAACGGCAGGGTAGTTACACCGGCACCGTCCCTAGTACGGCTCCTCGCTCTACCTTAAAACCTCGCGGTTTTTGACAATGGGAATCATGCATCTAATTCGCACGCAGGCGGCATGTTTATATTTTTTTCATTTCCACAAACTAATCCTATGTGGTTTCAACCAAATATTTTTCAACCACAAACGGGTATTTTTCAACCACAATCAATCCATATCAATCACAAACAATCCCAAACAATCATTCGCTATCAATCAATTTCCACAACAATTTCAACCAATAAATAGCGTCCATGGTTTGTGGACGAGGGGCGTATATATATATAGATATTTATATATAGCAATTCACTTTCATTTTCAACATATATAATATTTATATAAAAAGAAATTGAGGAGTGAGGAATCCTCACCAATAGCTTTCCAATAACACGATTTTTCTTAATAGAAATCTTCGCCTACTTCGCCTTCTTGTTGCTTTCGTTGACTGTATTCTCTACATAGGTAAAAATCGAATTTTTACTATGTTATTTAATATATAAAGATTGCATTTTGACTTCGCTATTAAATATAAAGATTATATTTTTATTGTTCCCATGATGTAAAAATTATATTTTTATCACTTTAAAAATATAAGAATCATACCTTGCTCCTTCTACCCAATAAAAATTCCATCTTTTCTATTCTTAAAAATATGATCTTTATTTTTACAAGTTCAAATCTTTTTCTATTAAAAGATTAAACCTTTTTCTTTAAAAAAATTAAACCTTTTTCCTATTTTAAAGTTCAAAATAAAATCAGTTTTATAATTCCTTTTAAAACAGTTTTTATAATTCTTTTAAAACTGCTTTTAGTTTCTATCAAAACAGTTTTTGCCTTTTAGAAAAATCAGTTTTTCTTTCTTTAAAAATACAGTTTATATATTTTAAAAAAACAGTTTTTAAAACCTTTAAAAAAACAGTTTTAAAACCCTAAAACAATCAGTTTTTAATTCTTTAAAAATGCAGTTTATATATTTAAAAAAAAAACAGTTTTTATAACCTTTAAAAAAACAGTTTATATATTTACTGTAAAACAAAAACAAAAGCAAAAATAAAATAACTTAAACGCTTACCGAGATTTCGAAGTGGAGGAGGGAAAAAGGAGCGTCGGCGGTGGCTCAGTGGTGTCGCGGTGAGGTGTTCGAGGTGGAGGCTCCGATTGCGTCGCGACAGGGTTCCTGGGAGCTTCGGTTCGATGGTCGGCGGCGTCTTCGCTGGAAGGAGGAGGTCGCGAGGGTGGTGGGTGGCTTCTTCGATTCGATGGTCGGCGGTTCGAGGTCAGGGGGGCGGCGCGATTAGGTTTTAGGTTTTCTCTTCTTTTTTTTATCGTTTCTATATAATGAAACGGGGGGGCAACGAAGAAGAAAAGGGGGAAACGAAAATTAAAATAATATTTTTTTTTATTTATTAATTATTTAATTTTTACCAAAGGGTTGACTTTTACATACGACCTCGAAACGAGGTCCACCGCCTGTCGTCCCTAGCGTTTTACCCCCATTCCGAACACAATGGGATATGTATCGTAAGCTGGTTTGATCGTTACAATCAGTTTCTGTTGAATTTACAATTTAAATCCTTATATTGAATTTTAAACGTACATTTCAAATTACCGGGGTCACATACTAACTAGAAAAATTCCAGAAAAATATTTTCTAGTTTCGTATTGTCGATACGGTCCTAACAAAACTAGTTTCGTCGAATTCTGAATCCGTTTGAAAAATGGCCAATTTCCAGTCGATTAAATTCAACAGAAACTGGTCAAACGCGTTTTCTTTTGCCACGCTCACATATTGATTCGAAAAATTATGAAATTTGAAATCTAACAATAGTTTGACATCCCGGACCCGACAAAAGTGGTTTCGTCGAATTCCGAGGCCATATGCAAAATATAAATTTTCCAGGCCTATATATTCTATATACCGACTCTTCTGAAAATTCTTTCGGCCATAACTTTTGATTCTCGTTATGAAACTTCGATTTTTCAGATTCGTTAGAAAGGTATTGACTAACAGATTTAAATATTTTTGGTCTCACTAAAATCCGTTATATTTTCCATCCTGCACAGTCAGACTTAGTTTGTATTCAAAATTTCAAACGGCCATATTATACACAATTCTATATTTTATGGGAATAGGCTATTTTAATCATTCAAATTTCTTGTTAATAACCTAATTTAAAAATTTTAAACTGGTTCACATTTTCCGGGTTATTACAATCTCCCCCACTTAAAACTTTTCGTCCTCGAAAAGGAAATAACAGTTAAGCAGGAAATAAAATGTAAATGCAAAGTATTGTAAAGGTACCTTGCACCGGAGTTAGTCAGAGATGTCCACTCTGCATTTGGGATAGGCTTGCTTAATGCTCTCCTCAGTTTCCCAAGTACAGTCTCTAGGATCACTACTCCACTGCACTTTGACTAAATGGATCTTTTTCCTCCTTAGCTCTCTGGTTTTTTTGCCAACTATCTTTAGTGGATCTCTTTTGAGTGCTAATTCTGGAGTTATGTCAATATCCTGTTGTGCTGCTTCTTCCACAACAAGATCTGGGTCATGGACATGTTTTCTGAGTTGAGATACGTGGAACACATTATGTACACCAGGCAACCAATCAGGTAATGAAACCCTATATGCAAGAGTTCCAATCCGTTCAAGTATAGGAAAGGGACCAATAAATCTCGGTGCCAACTTCCCAGTCTTGCCAAATCTGATTACTCCTCGCATTGGAGAAACTCTCAAATAAACATAATCGCCAACGGCAAACGATATATCCCTTCTTCTCGCATCAGCATAACTTTTCTGCCGGCTCTGTGCGGTTTTTAATCTCTTCTTAATGAAATCGACTTTATCCGATGCTTCTTGAATCATATCGGGCCCTAACACAAGTCTGTTGCCAGGTTCTACCCAACATGCGGGAGATCTGCACGGTCTACCGTATAGTGCTTCAAATGGGGACATTCCCAAACTTGCTTGATAGCTATTGTTGTAAGAGAATTCTGCTAAATGTAAATGATCTTCCCATGAGCCTCCAAAATCAATAACGCAAGCCCGCAGCAAATCTTCTAAAATTCTATTCACCCGCTCAGTTTGGCCGTCTGTCTGAGGGTGATAAGCGGTGCTTAGATTTAATTTGGTTCCCAATTCTTTTTGGAATGCTTCCCAGAATTTGCTAGTGAACAGGGGATCTCTATCGCTGACTATACTGAGCGGTACTCCATGAAGTTTAACAATTTCTTTGAAGTAAATCTGTGCCAGACTTTGAGCCGTTCTGTTGGATCGGACAGGTATGAAATGGGCAGTCTTCGTGAAGCGATCTACGATTACCCATATACTGTCGTTTCCTTTTCTAGTCCGAGGCAAACCATCGATGAAGTCCATCGAGATTTGTTCCCACTTCCAACCTGGAATTTCTAATGGTTGCAATAATCCAGCCAATTTCTGCTGATCACTCTTGACTAGTTGACAAGTGGAGCATCTGCTAACATATATTGAGATATCTCTCTTCATCGCCTTCCACCAGAATGTGCGTTTAATATCATTATACATTTTGCTCACACCAGGGTGGATACTTAATTTGGACTTATGGCACTCATCAAGTATTTCTCTTCTGAGCTCTGGAATTCCAGGCACACAAATTCTCCCTTTTAACCTTAGGACCCCTTGGCTATCGAGGCTAAAATATGAGGGTTTTCCTTCCTGGATCCGCTGGCTAATCCTTTTAATGAATTCATCATCCTTCTGAAGAATAGTTATCTTATCTTGCAAGGAAGAAGTAATGATAAAACTGGCAATGATTTCATTTTTCCTGCTGAGCGCATCTGCTACAACATTGGCTTTCCCTGGAGTGTATATAATTTCAAAATCGTATGCTGCTAGGAATTCTAACCAACGCTGTTGTCTCAAGTTTAGATCTTTCTGGGTGAACAGGTATTTCAAGGATTGATGATCGGTAAATAGCTCGAATTTCTCGCCCAGTAAATAATGCCTCCATATTCTTAAAGCGAACACGATAGCTAATAACTCAAGATCATGAGTAGCATAGTTTCTTTCATGCGGCTTTAGTTGATGACTGGCATATGCGATCACTTGGCCTTTTTGCATTAACACTGCTCCTAGCCCTCTAATAGAAGCATCTGTCCATACTGTCAAGTCTTGGTTACCTTCTATTATTGTCAAAACCGGAGCGGTTGTCAACTTCAGTTTCAGCTCCTGGAAAGCTTCTTCACATTCGGGAGTCCATTTGAATTTCTCATGCTTCTTTGTAAGCTTTGTCAGTACTCCTGATATCTGTGAAAAATCCTGAACGAATTTCCGATAGTAACTAGCTAATCCAAGGAAACTTCGAACTTCAGTGGGTGTAGTAGGTTGTTTCCAGTTCTGAATCGCTGTAATTTTGCTTGGGTCTACAGCAATTCCTTCCTTTGACACGACGTGGCCAAGGAATTTAACTTCATTCTGCCAGAAGACACACTTAGAAAATTTAGCTTTCAAGACATTTCTTCTCAGAATTTTCAACACTTGTTCTAAATGTTTTGCATGCTCTTCTTCCGACTTAGAGTAGATTAGAATGTCATCGATGAAGACTAGAACAAATTTATTCAACACACCACGGAACACTCTGTTCATAAGATCAACGAAGTATGCCGGAGCGTTGCACAAGCCGAACGGCATTACTAACCATTCGTAGAATAAATCGGGACCCCTGAAGGCTGTCAAAGGAACACGGTCTTCGGCTATACGCAATTGGTGGAAACCTGTAGCTAGGTCCATTCTGGAGAATACGGTTGCTCCATTTAATTGATCTAACAGATCGTCTATTCGGGGCAAAGGATATTTGTTCTTCAGTGTTTGTTTATTGAGATCCCGGTAATCAACGCAAAGTCTTAGAGTACCGTCTGATTTAGGGACAAATACTACTGCGGCTCCCCATGCTGAAAAGCTTGGTCTGATCAGACCTTTCCAAAGTAATTCTCGGGTTTGGCTACTTAGCTCTTCTTTTTCTTTCGGGGCCATTCTTCTTATTGGATGCACTACTGGTCGAGCATTCGGAATTAG
The DNA here is from genome assembly GCA_030737875.1 of Allium sativum. Classification (NCBI taxonomy): domain Eukaryota; kingdom Viridiplantae; phylum Streptophyta; class Magnoliopsida; order Asparagales; family Amaryllidaceae; genus Allium; species Allium sativum. The sequence goes on along the minus strand of CM060927.1, from coordinate 25,132,347 downwards.
ATCAATTCTAAATTCAATTTCTCTTTGCGGCGGTAAGTTCTCTACTTCTTCAAATACATCCGCGTAGTTTTTCACGACCGGTATCTTTTCTATTGAAGGGGGAGTAATTTCTAAAGAAGCCCAGAATTCTGTTCTATCAATTTCCGCACCGAGACAAGGTATAGTGATATGCCCAGATTTTGTTTCAACTTCAACGATTCTTTCGGCACATCGAACTTCGGCCTTATATTTTGTCAACCAGTCAAGTCCCAATATCATATCAAATTCGGAAAGGTCCATGACAATCGAATCAAAAGTAAATCGGTATTGAGAAAAGGAAATAGGCACTTTACAATATATACCGAGACTAACAGAACCTCCTATCGGGTTTTGAAATTTAATCGGTTCCTTTAGAATTCTTTGTTTCAATTTTAACTTGTGAACAATTTTACCAGATATGAAGCTGCGTGATGCACCAGTATCAAAAAGTACAGAAACAGGAATATTTTTAATAGTAAGGGTACCTCCCAAGACATCGGGTTTACCTGATCCGTCGGTGATAGCTAGCGGGGTATTCCCGTCATAAACATGGGCCACTTGTGCGCTCTTCTTCAAAGGACAATTCTTGCTGTAGTGCCCCTTCTTGTGGCAATTGTAGCATTCGGCAGAGTCACTGGCCCTTGGCTTCTTTGGGGCTTTGCATACATTAGAGAAATGACCGGGCTTCCCGCAATTGTAACAGTTTCCTTTCGGGATCTTTGCGGGTTTTTGAGTAGCGGCCGCGGTGAAGCTAGATTCGGGTTGGTCAGTGGAGGTCTTGCGCTTATTCCCTGCTTGGCTCTTAGCGCGGTCTTGGCTAGCATGCCTCTCATCCATGTCCTCATAGTTGCAAGCCATCTCTACGAGTTCTGTAAAAGAAAGTTTGATATTGCTCATAGCTCTATCGTGGTATTTGCGCTTCAGCCCAAAAATGAATCTCTTATTCTTCGCTTTGTCGGTCAAAACCGACTCTGGGGCATAGCGCGATAGCTGAGTGAACTTATTCAGATAGTCTTGAATAGAGAGGTCTCCCTGCTGGAGATTAGCAAATTGCTCCCGCATCCTCTCAAGAGCTTGTTCTAGCACAAACTTCTCATTGAATAAAGTCCTGAACTGTTCTCAAGTTCGGATAGTACCAGCTGCATCTCTAGAAGTAATGGCATCCCACCACAGTTCTGCCTCTTCCTGAAGAAGCCAAATGCCAAGTCGGGCTTTGTTGTTAGTTCCCATGCCCATACCTTCGAAGATTTTCTCACAGGTTTTCAGCCAAGCGATAGCTTCGGTCACTGTGCCAGTAAAAGGTTTCCCTCCAAGATTTCGGTACCTCTTTGCCACTTTATCCAACTCAAAGTCTTCTGGTGCTGGCGGCTGAATAATAGGGATCTCTACAGCTATGGGGATATTCCCCCGTCCTCCTGCTGCAACTCCTCGGCCTCCACGGCCTCCTCTGGCTGCTGCTGCTCGTGTAGCCATCTAAGAGTACTGTATAAGCAAGAAAAGAGTCAAGCTCACAGATTTGATAATTTTCATAAATGATAAAGCAAGGAAATACAAAGAAAGATAATGATGATGTACTGATCAAATTGTTTTGCTAATCTGCTCAGCTCATTCTAGGACATTGCTAATCCTATCTCTAATGAGCTACTCGCATTAGAACACTACTGATTCTATTCTGACGAGGTGTTTAATGTGTTAGATCACGGAACTAAGGTTAACCAAAGCTCTGATACCAACTGTGACGATCCCAAAATCCGAGGGGTGGTATTAAGGATAATCATTAGGAAATAACACATTAATCATCATAGCAGAGTACAGATAATAGCAGAAACAATAAATAAAATAATTTTACATGGATATGACAGCGGAATCACAACATGTAGGAATATCAGAATAGCATAACGTGGGATATACTTAGTAAAAAGAAAGGGGAGTGATCAGTCATCATCGCCAGAGGCGGAATACATACATGCAGTGACAAAATAAGAGTATCAGTCTACATCGCCGAAGGCGGAATACATATACATATAGTGAGAAATACGGAAAGTAAATCAGTCTGCATCGCCAGTGGCGGAATCATAACATAAATACAGGAATGGCGGAAAATATCTAAGTCATCACTATGAAGTCAGCCTCGCCATGAGCCAAAAGTGCATGCTGTGCAGCAGTGCAGAACCAAAAACCACCTGTCACCTGTGTACTAGGCTGCCCGTGTGAAAGTAAGGGCACCCGCGTTTGCAAAGTGAAACAAACAACGAGTCAGTCATGGGGACTGGTATGAGGAATCCATTTAACAGTTAAACAATAATAATAGCAAATCATAGGACCACGCCACTTTCGCGGAACGGGTTTACTCCAGTGATTGCTAGTGCATTTAAAACCAGGTAAATTCTTTTAAAACAACGCAATGCTTTTAGAAAGAATGAAGCTATTATAAGACTCAGGTCCCATCACACAATGCAACGCAAGCCGGAGGATAGAGTTTTACCTTATAATAGCCAAATATGCTTGATACGTATAAAGCGAAATCATTTGATATTATTACTAGTGCATATATGTTTCAAAAACGAATAGCATCATAAATATCAATCATAGGCGACATGAGCGTCCCATGCCACTATGTCGCCATATATAAGTTACAATCGAAGCCGTTATCTCGTATTGGAAATTGGATTTCCGTCATGAGTCGAGGCAAGGGGCAAGCTCCTCTCCGCTTCGAGACACTCTAGCAAATGCCTCAGGATTACGCACACTGGGTAACCCCTGGATCGGCTGGGCCGGTCCTCACTTACGTTAGAGGATTGGCAATTCCTGAACACACGTTTCCCGGTCCTTACAGACCTATAATCGAGGCGCCTCGCATTCCAACAACCACAAAGGTGAAAAATAGATATATATGTCAGGGCTGGTAAGTCACTGACACCACCATAGCTAGAAAGAAACGTCGTGCTCTCCCAGCGGCCCGTATCCCGTTTTTAACTCATACCGAGGTGTGAGGTTCGCGAATCTACGAAATACACAAAGCTAGGCCACGTAGACCTTGCTTTGATCATCATCCACAAGACTTTGCTTTTCAACAGAAGCCTTGATCACAACATCTTGGCATGCCACATAGGCAGTCCACTCCATACGATTGATTTCCATCGATATATAACCTCTAAGCTCGTACGTCTCAGAGAAGGGCGTTAAGCAAAAGAATAAATTCTCCGCCGCCAAACAGATATATATTTAACAGAGATCAATCAGTATAGAACAAAATCCAATGTCAGACACACAGTCCATTTACAAGTCCGTCCTGGGTCTGAACGAAACCGGAGGCGTCAAATTCCTCGTATATCCGTCCAATCAACATACACGTTCAGACGGCTACTACTTCCGTCCCTTTCCAGTAGCTACTCCGGTTAGGAACCTCAGTAGCGCCCATCCAACCGATACGAAGATCGTCGGTCTTGAATCGTCTTTGCATTTTCCAATTCGAATCGCTCGATGAATTATTTGAAATGAGGGTTAGCTCGGCCTTTTCAAATAACTCACGTCATTAGAATTTAAATCGATTCTTTATATGGCTATATTATTCGACATCCATCTTTCAGTTATTTAGTGTTATTTTCATGTCATACACATACAACCATCAAATATCAAACAATTCAAGCCCAATTGGTTTATTTGCAACCTATGTTGCTTATAATATTTTATAACGATTTTTCGCCATTTTTATTCATTTAAAAATGGCCATATTTAATTAAACGACGTTTCAGGTCGTTTCGTGTCACTGGCGCTGTTTTTCCCTTAATTTGTTTTACACATATCGGGAAATCTAACCATTGGATCTTCATAAATTTTACATCATTAGGAAGGTCTTTTCAAAACGAATCCAACGATTCCAGTTTTGGGAAAATCCGACGGTCGGATCTTCCATACTAACTATTTGAAGTTACGATTTCAATTTACGAACTGCAGCGTCGTTATTCGTTTTAATTTAATTATATTTATATATAATAAATATAATCGTTTCTGGCGCTGTTTTTCCTTAATTTTGAATTAAACATTCCAGACAATCCAACCGTTGGATTTTTACAAGGTTGGTGCCGTTGGAAAGATTATTCCAAGGCGGACCCGACGGTTGAGGTTTCGGGAAAATCCAATGGTCGGATTTCCCGCACTAGTCGTTTGAAATCACGGTTTCAAAATACGAACTGCACGGCCTCGTTTCGTTTTAATTTTATTTATATTTATATATTTATATAAATATAATTCATTCGATGATTTCTATATCGTTTTTACTTCAAATATTTTTCTAACTCCCTAAAATTTTGGAAAATTTTGCCATAACCTCCCCTGTACCGGGAGCATCGGGAAATCGCAAATAGCGTCCCGGTCCTTCTAATCTCAAAAAGAAAAAGAGAAAGCCAAGCGGCTAGCCAACAGGCTCAAAATCATCACCCAAACAAATCAGTAAATGTGTACCTATTTGTCGGACACAAAATTTTATTCCTCTTCTCTAGCCCCTTTGCTATAACCTGTTCAATGAATATGCATGTACATATATATACAGTTCATATCATTTTTTCATTTTCTATTCAACTTCATATTTGATTTCTATTTGGTTTAAAAACACCATTCATTCTAATGTTACATAAATAGGCGCAAATCATTTCATTAGCTAATTAATGAATATTTCAACTCATATATGTTTATTTTGAACAAGTGGCTATTTTTAACACTTCACATTTTAACGATTAATGCATACAATAAAAATGTGATTTTTATTGTAAAACAATTCATTTCAAAACACTATTCTTCTATATGGTTTAAGTTGGTGATAAAATAGGATTTTTATCATAAAACAATTTATTTCAAAATATGAATACCATCCAACACATGAATTGCTAAACAACGAATGAATATCAATTCAACACATGAATGTTTTCTATAGTTTCTATATATAGATAAAATGTGATTTTTATTATCGAACAATTTATTTCAAAATATGAATATCATTCAACACATGAATTGCTAAACAACGAATGAATATCAATTCAACACATGAATGTTTTCTATAGTTTCTATATATAGATAAAAATGTGATTTTTATTATCGAACAATTTATTTCAAAATATGAATATCATTCAACACATGAATTGCTAAACAACGAATGAATATCAATTCAACACATGAATGTTTTCTATAGTTTCTATATATAGATAAAAATGTGATTTTTATTATCGAACAATTTATTTCAAAATATGAATATCATTCAACACATGAATTGCTAAACAACGAATGAATATCAATTCAACACATGAATGTTTTATATAGTTTCTATATATAGATAAAAATGTGATTTTTATTATCGAACAATTTATTTCAAAATATGAATATCATTCAACACATGAATTGCTAAACAACGAATGAATATCAATTCAACACATGAATGTTTTCTATAGTTTCTATATATAGATAAAAATGTGATTTTTATTATCGAACAATTTATTTCAAAATATGAATATCATTCAACACATGAATTGCTAAACAACGAATGAATATCAATTCAACACATGAATGTTTTCTATAGTTTCTATATATAGATAAAAATGTGATTTTTATTATCGAACAATTTATTTCAAAATATGAATATCATTCAACACATGAATTGCTAAACAACGAATGAATATCAATTCAACACATGAATGTTTTCTATAGTTTCTATATATAGATAAAAATGTGATTTTTATTATCGAACAATTTATTTCAAAATATGAATATCATTCAACACATGAATTGCTAAACAACGAATGAATATCAATTCAACACATGAATGTTTTCTATAGTTTCTATATATAGATAAAAATGTGATTTTTATTATCGAACAATTTATTTCAAAATATGAATATCATTCAACACATGAATTGCTAAACAACGAATGAATATCAATTCAACACATGAATGTTTTCTATAGTTTCTATATATAGATAAAAATGTGATTTTTATTATCGAACAATTTATTTCAAAATATGAATATCATTCAACACATGAATTGCTAAACAACGAATGAATATCAATTCAACACATGAATGTTTTCTATAGTTTCTATATATAGTTTAAGCATATGAAAATAATTCAAACACAAGAAGATTATTCAAAATTTCGGCAGCATAACGGCAGGGTAGTTACACCGGCACCGTCCCTAGTACGGCTCCTCGCTCTACCTTAAAACCTCGCGGTTTTTGACAATGGGAATCATGCATCTAATTCGCACGCAGGCGGCATGTTTATATTTTTTTCATTTCCACAAACTAATCCTATGTGGTTTCAACCAAATATTTTTCAACCACAAACGGGTATTTTTCAACCACAATCAATCCATATCAATCACAAACAATCCCAAACAATCATTCGCTATCAATCAATTTCCACAACAATTTCAACCAATAAATATCGTCCATGGTTTGTGGACGAGGGGCGTATATATATATAGATATTTATATATAGCAATTCACTTTCATTTTCAACATATATAATATTTATATAAAAAGAAATTGAGGAGTGAGGAATCCTCACCAATAGCTTTCCAATAACACGATTTTTCTTAATAGAAATCTTCGCCTACTTCGCCTTCTTGTTGCTTTCGTTGACTGTATTCTCTACATAGGTAAAAATCGAATTTTTACTATGTTATTTAATATATAAAGATTGCATTTTGACTTCGCTATTAAATATAAAGATTATATTTTTATTGTTCCCATGATGTAAAAATTATATTTTTATCACTTTAAAAATATAAGAATCATACCTTGCTCCTTCTACCCAATAAAAATTCCATCTTTTCTATTCTTAAAAATATGATCTTTATTTTTACAAGTTCAAATCTTTTTCTATTAAAAGATTAAACCTTTTTCTTTAAAAAAATTAAACCTTTTTCCTATTTTAAAGTTCAAAATAAAATCAGTTTTATAATTCCTTTTAAAACAGTTTTTATAATTCTTTTAAAACTGCTTTTAGTTTCTATCAAAACAGTTTTTGCCTTTTAGAAAAATCAGTTTTTCTTTCTTTAAAATAAAGTTTATATATTTTAAAAAAATAGTTTTTAAAACCTTTAAAAAAACAGTTTTAAAACCCTAAAACAATCAGTTTTTAATTCTTTAAAAATGCAGTTTATATATTTAAAAAAAAACAGTTTTTATAACCTTTAAAAAAACAGTTTATATATTTACTGTAAAACAAAAACAAAAGCAAAAATAAAATAACTTAAACGCTTACCGAGATTTCGAAGTGGAGGAGGGAAAAAGGAGCGTCAGCGGTGGCTCAGTGGTGTCGCGGTGAGGTGTTCGAGGTGGAGGCTCCGATTGCGTCGCGACAGGGTTCCTGGGAGCTTCGGTTCGATGGTCGGCGGCGTCTTCGCTGGAAGGAGGAGGTCGCGAGGGTGGTGGGTGGCTTCTTCGATTCGATGGTCGGCGGTTCGAGGTCAGGGGGGCGGCGCGATTAGGTTTTAGGTTTTCTCTTCTTTTTTTATCGTTTCTGTATAATGAAACGGGGGGGCCAACGAAGAAGAAAAGGGGGAAACGAAAATTAAAATAATTTTTTTTTTATTTATTAATTATTTAATTTTTACCAAAGGGTTGACTTTTACATACGACCTCGAAACGAGGTCCACCGCCTGTCGTTCCTAGCGTTTTACCCCCATTCCGAACACAATGGGATATGTATCGTAAGCTGGTTTGATCGTTACAATCAGTTTCTGTTGAATTTACAATTTAAATCCTTATATTGAATTTTAAACGTACATTTCAAATTACCGGGGTCACATACTAACTAGAAAAATTCCAGAAAAATATTTTCTAGTTTCGTATTGTCGATACGGTCCTAACAAAACTAGTTTCGTCGAATTCTGAATCCGTTTGAAAAATGGCCAATTTCCAGTCGATTAAATTCAACAGAAACTGGTCAAACGCGTTTTCTTTTGCCACGCTCACATATTGATTCGAAAAATTATGAAATTTGAAATCTAACAATAGTTTGACATCCCGGACCCGACAAAAGTGGTTTCGTCGAATTCCGAGGCCATATGCAAAATATAAATTTTCCAGGCCTATATATTCTATATACCGACTCTTCTGAAAATTCTTTCGGCCATAACTTTTGATTCTCGTTATGAAACTTCGATTTTTCAGATTCATTAGAAAGGTATTGACTAACAGATTTAAATATTTTTGGTCTCACTAAAATCCGTTATATTTTCCATCCTGCACAGTCAGACTTAGTTTGTATTCAAAATTTCAAACGGCCATATTATACACAATTCTATATTTTATGGGAATAGGCTATTTTAATCATTCAAATTTCTTTTTAATAACCTAATTTAAAAATTTTAAACTGGTTCACATTTTCCGGGTTATTACATTATAGGATATGTCCGGTAAGCCAATTCGACTGTTTCAATCAGTTTTATTCAAAATTAAAATATATATTAATATAACGTTCAAAATTGAATTCAACGTACATTTTAATTTACCGGGGCCACATACCGACTCCAAAATTTTCATAAAAATAAATCAAGCTATGTTTTGATGATACAGTCCTAACAAAACTAATTTCATTGAATTTGGAGACCATTTGAAAAATGGTTATTTTCTAGTCGATTAAATTCAAACTGAAATTGCCAACACGTTTAAATTCACCACGTTCACATATCAATTCCAAAAATTATGAAATAAGGAATCCAGCAATAATTTGACATTCCGGATCCAACAAAAGTGGTTTTGTCGAAACCGAAGGTCGTTTGCAAAGTGGCTATTTTTTAAGGGCTGTATATTATATAAAATATATATAAATTCCATAGCGACTATTCTGAATTTTAAACTGGACATAACTTTCAATTCCCGTTATGAAATCTATATTTTTCACATTCTTAGAAAGATATAATTAAACAGATTCAAATGTTTCTTATTTTACTGAAATCCGATTTATTTTGAATCCTGTACATTCGGTTGGAATTTAAAATCGAATTTTCAAACTATCGCGCCATTTCAGACTCGTTTAATAATTAAAATAAATTTATACATTCTAGCTTCGATTTAAATAAATTTTTAGTCATTATTATTTAAAATAAATCATTTTAAATATCCAAAATCCATAAAAATAGCTAAAATTAAAATTTTAAACTGGTTCTGAAAATCCGGGTTGTTTCAATCTCCCCCACTTAAAATCTTTTCGTTCTCGAAACGGAACGGAGCTGAAAGTTGTTTAACTAACCAACTCAACTTTCATTCTTCAACTTTTCAGTTTCTAAGAATTTTCTAATTTCTCAAAAATTTGGCTAACACCATAAATTTTCGAAAAATTTCGCCACTACCTCCTTTGTATGGGGAGACCTTTAAAACCGCAACTAGCCTCACAGGGTCCTCATCAATCCAAAAGAAATAGAAAAGGCCAAGCGGCTAGCCAATCAGCTCGTAAAATCATCAAAACCCAATAAATTAGTAAACATGTACCTATTTGTCGGGCATACAATTTTATTCCTCTTCTTAGCCTCCATGCTATGACCTATTCACACATATATGTACATGTATGCAATTCCAATCAATTTCTAATTCAATTCAATATTTGATTCCATTTGGCTTAATTTACCTTTCATTTTCATATTGGTTTAAATGAATAATCACACAACACAATCATCAACCAATTAGTTAATTAGCTTTTCAAACACATGCCTTTAATATATATACTCAAAAATCCAATTTTTAGTGCCAAATCACAACAAATAACCCTATCTAAGTTTTGGTTCTCACACCAGTCAATTGGAAACATATAGACATCTTACTTTCGAAACTCGAACATAAACACTGATGATAGCGCGCCATCATCAGTATCATGTTCGGGCGACTAGAGTGTGATTCTACATATATCCAGTGTATTTAAGGCTTCGTATACACGTTTGCAAGGCGTATATGCAAAATCTTCATATACTCGGTTGTCCAAATCAATTTAAATAAAATATTCAAATACGGATAATATGATATAATTTTAAAAACAAAGTTTGTTTTCATTTTTATTTTATAAAATAACACTCTTTGAAACTCATTCTAGGACACTAATGATCCCGTCTCTAACGAGTCATTCTTATTGGATATTACTAATCCAATCTCTGATTAATTCTTTCGTTTGTTTCCAACGTGTCTTGTTCTCGAGCTCTGTAAACCAAAGCTCTGATACCCAAATGAAATGACCCAAACTCACCCTTACGGGAAAGCCCGGATTGAGTTGAGAACAAGAGAAATCAGAACGCAAAAAGAAGAATATTTCATTGCTTGTTACAACAATTTACATCAGAGTACAAGAATATAACAAAGTTCAAATAATAAGTTACAGTAGAAAAATAACAGAAATTTTAAATTACAAAGCAGCGAAAAAATAATACATAACACAACTGAAAGAGATACACGGATACAGAGCTTTCCGAATATAGCTTCAGCTGTAAATCCATGATTCTTTGAATATAATATCTGCAAAACTAAAACTACTAGTTGCCCGTGTGAAAAATAGGGGCACCCAGAGTTTAGGTTAAAACAATAAACTCCAGGTCAGTCATGGGACTGGTGTGAGAACTAAAATAGTTATTTAAAACTTCACTTTTACAAATAAAGTAAATCAAGGGACCATGACGTATAACATGGAACGTGTTTTCTCCCAAAAATACCAGTGCATAAAACAAACAGCGCAATGCTTTTTAAAAAATGAAGCTATCATAAGACTCAGGTCCCATCACACAATGCAACGCAAGCCGGAGTATAGAGTTTTCCCTTATAATAGCTAAACATGCTTGGTACGTTTAAAACAAATCATTTTGATATTACTGTAAGTGTATAGTGTCAAAATCAACTTCAAATATAAATGTATCAATCATAGACGGCATAGTATCCCATGCTACTATGTCGCCATACTAGGCTCTACAATTAAAACTGAAATGTCACATATTGGAAATTGTATTCCATCTATGAGTCGAGGCTAGGGATGGTCCTCACCGATTTGAGAAACTCTAACAAATGCCTTAGGATCCCCCGTAGTGAACCCTTGGATATTCAGGGCCGGTCCACACTTACGTTAGTGGAATAGTATTCCTGAACACATGTTTCCCGGTCCTATCGGGCCTATCCATCGGCCCCGTAGTGACCGATATATCCAAGGCGCCTCACTATCCATCATCCTGATAGGTAAAAATATAAATGTCTGGGATCCATACCATGACACCAGTCCATAGTTATAAAGAAACGTCGTGCACTCCCTGCAGTCATGATCCCTTTTTTGACTCATACCGAGGTGTGAGGCTCGCGAATTAACGCTATACACAAAGCTATGCTATTTAAAGCCGTGCTTTGATCATGAACCACAAGACTCTGCTTTTCAACAAAAGCCTTGATCATTTTTATCTCAGCATTCCACACTGACAATTCACGCCATGCGACTGATGTCTATCGATATATAACCTCTAAGCTCGTATGTCTCGGAGAAGGGTGTTAAGCAAGGGAATAAATTCTCCGCCACCAAACAGATATATATTTAATAGAAATCAATCAACACAAAATAAAATCCAATTTCAAACACACATCCATTTACAAGCCCATTCTGGGTCTGAACGAAACTGGAGGTACCTTATTCCTCGTCCCATATGTCCAATACAGGAGAGAGGTCCTCGCATATCCGGTCGATCTCCAAGTACGTTTGGACGATTACCACTTATTACCTTGTCTTGGGTATACAGCCCAATTAAGACATCGGTAATCATCCAAACGATGTGAAGAACTCCGGCCTTCAACCACCGTCTTCGTCGTCGACTTATCGTCGAATCAATTATTCAGAATGGGTATAAACCCGGCCTTTCCGAATAATTCACGTATCTTATAATCAAGTGCTATAAAAATACAACATATGCCTCATTCCAAATCTGAATATTCTTTAATTCAAATATTCGTATCCTTTGGGAAAGGTTCCCATTAATTTTATTAAATATAAATTCTTTTATACTTATACTTAAACTTCCTTTGGATATCAATTCTAAACCAAATTAAGGTTTATCCACTAGTTAGGATTATCGAGCCTTACCGAAGTAATCATTTGTTTAATTTCCCAATCCCAACCTATTCATCTCATGGAGCAAAACTGGTAATACTCCATATCTAACACCACGGTGTTATCGGTAAATTTAATTACCATTTCACGTTCAAATCTAATTAAAGATTTAACTATCGCCTGGAGGAAAACTAGTGGTACTCCAATGTCGATCATTTCCCAAATTTGATAATTTAAATTATCTCATCCACCTTTTAGTCTAATTAAAGATTCATTAAAACTCCACTTAGTTTTAATCTTACAATCGTTATTAATGATTATTTAACTTTGGGCAATCAAACATGCCACATCGACAATCTACATCGTACCATTGATTTCTGTGGATATATAACCTCTAGGCTTGTACGTCTTAGAGAAGGGTGTTAAGCAAGAGATTAAATTCGTGTAACACCCCACATCCGTTAGTGTCACTCACAAAGGGAATGCACTAAGTTCTGTGGAGCATTTAGGGTAAAAGATGCAGATAAATTACAAGACAGACAGAAATTAAACAGCGGAAAATAAAACTTTTATTTATTGATAAAATAGTTTGTACAATGATTTCTTTACAATATCAGAGTATCATCTGTCTTACAAAATAAAGAAGCATAAAACAACATATATATTCCCTAATTTTTAGCAAGAGCCAGCCATAGCATCTGAAAAGAGAATCCAAGCAAAGCTTCGACAAATCTTCAAGCTGGGAAAGGGTGACAGTCCGACTTAACCTGAGCTATACTATTCCCTCCTTTACTACCTTGGGGGGGGGGGGAGGGACGGAAGAAAAGAAGACGAAAGAAAAACAGAGTCAGACATAAAGCCTGAGTAAGTTCAGTAACTTCTAGCATATGAACATGGAAAACAAAACGACATGAATTAACTGAATACAAGATTACACCATGACGATAAGGTCGACAAAACTAGACAAGATAATCACAAGATATGCTAAGCTAAGATAAATTGGATATGCTATAATACTTTCGCCGCTTCGCTATTTCCGTGTTATACTGATTTCTATATCTCTGCACCGCCTAACTAGTGTCCCAACTAGTAACGATAACGTGATCCCAATCCCTGTAGTTTCCATTGCCTTCAGGTATACATTTATTATTTGTTACCTAGGTCTAATCTAGGGTTTTCTACCAAGTGCCTTCTAGATTCAACTAGAGTTTACGCTATCTGCTGAACGCTTCTCGGATTCAGGATTTATGCCACCTAGTTACACTAGGGATTATGCTACCTGTCGAACGATGCCCCCAAGTCTAGGATACACTACCCAGAGTGGTATATGTTCCTATACTTCCCCACGCATGTATCGCGAATCGTTATCGCTTGTCTAGATGCACATGTCCTGTATTGTGCGACCCGAGTCCTGTGGCAGGGCAAATCAAGAAACACAGAACTCGGTCGGGAGCTTTCAGATATCTGCCGATGCACATGCTAAGGTCTGTCTTTGTTCCAGTGGCTATGGTCCCACTTGACCCCTTCCTCAACTAATGAAAGGCACACCTTGAAAAATGAGAACTATACGCCGACCCCGGTGCCCCCACTATCCTATGGCCATCCTCACCCATAACTAGATAGCAAGTATATGGTCTTTTGGAGTTCTCTGCCTTTCCGCTTCACGTATCTCGATTGACTCAAGATGGATGGTAGACGACGAGTTGCTATCATCGGGCTACCGTTTTCTCGCCGAATCACGCCGGTCCATCCTAGTCTTTAGGTTGCCATATATTGCAACCAAGGCATACCCCTGGTTCTTCTAACGCAGACCTTAACCTCTGTGAGCCCAGGAGGATCATCTGCAGTCTCACAGAGGGATACCAAGAGTACCCTCACGTCCCCTCGAAGCCTCGGGCTTCGTAACCCAATTCGTTGGAGCCTTCTCAGACGGGCATTCGCTCATTCCCGTGTTATACTAAGAATTACTACTTAGTTATCTTTCCCGCCAATTTGGATTGGTTAAGTGTCATTAGTCAATTAAAGCTAACTTAACCCTCTTCATTTATCCTGATAAACTGGTTTAGTGTTATCAATAATTCATGTTGACTTAACCTTACCACAAACCAAGTTATATTGGTTAAGTATTTCTTATTACTTAACCCTACCCATTCATCCTGTATTGGTTAAGTGTTCCTTTTTAACTTAACCTTGCCCGTCTGTTTCAACTAACATGTTATTAATGGTTAAGTATTATCCCTTCATGTTTAGACTTAACCCTATTTTTTATCACAATCTGATGGTTAAGTGTTCAAGTTTACTTAACCCTACGGTCTAGCCCAGCTAACGTATCAAATTGGCTAAGTATATTTACTTAACCCCAACCTCTAATCTAGTTAACATGTTAATTTGGCTAAGTGTATTAACTTTACTTAACCCCACCTTTTAGTCTAGTTAACAGGTTAATTTGGCTAAGTGTTTTCTTAGTTACTTAACCCCTACAAATCCAGTCTTGTTACCATAAGTTTGGTTAAGTGTCCCTATGGACTTAGCCCTCCCATTCTAGCTTGACTGTGTTAAGTTAGTTAAGTGTTCCTATAGACTTAACCCTCCCATTCTAGCTTAACTATGTTAAGTGTCTGTATGAACCTAACCCCACCCATTGGTTTGGTTATCTTGTTGAATTGGTTAAGTGTCTTAGTTAACTTAACCTTACCATTCTTATTCTAGCTTTAATTAAATAGATTAAAGCCGCGACCACTCACATTAGACAGATATTGTTGCGAATACTGGATGTGCCGGTTGGTTCCGGGCAGGTTTACATCGCAACTCAGTCTAACCTCAGGTTAGGCATATTCATGTTTTCTAAGTTCAAAGGGTTTTGATTAGTTTTCAAATCAGGTTTTGAAAGTAACCATCACGTCCGTCGGATCAGTTAGGGATAGCCAGGGAGAGAAGGAAACTTGTATTTTCCAAACCCAAGCCTAGACACTATCCTCTCTATCACCCTAGAACTTTCTAGTGTATTATTAAAAGAGTTGTTGTTAAGAAACCTTTAATTTGTCTAAATTTGCCTTTCCTCATTTAGGACAAATTCTATAAGTAAATTAATCCTAATTTACTTATTTCCCAATTACTCTTTTAATGTAAATTGTCTACATTCATTCTTATGGCCCATTTCCCCCTCTAAATCATATTTATGCTTTTTGGTATGTAAACTATACCAAATTAAGTGTCACTAACCATGATTTTGCTAAACCTGCCAATTACTCCCAATTATGGCCAATTCCAAATTTAGGCCAATATACTTACCGTGCCAAATTAGCTAATCCAATTCCGATTCAACATTCTAATTCATGTCAAACTAGACTTATTACTCTAGTTCACTATTCATGTAAATGCTAGATTTACACGTTGATACTAGATTCAGGCTACACAATCTATAGTTCATGTCAAATTTATCCAATTTGCAATCCTATGAACATGCCATAATACATGTTCCCAATTTATGCCAATTTCCTAGTTTATAACTTTGTTTTTTAGTAAATTTCATATTTTGCCCAAATCGTATTCCCACCATTCGTATAATCGTGATTCAATCTAGATTATAGATAAATCTAGATTCGTAGAAAATAGGGAATGAACCAAAGATGCTATGCAAAAGATAGACATAATAACTGGCATAAAAAGGGTTGAATAACGACGTCGGTTCAAGAACATGGGTAGACCTAACTTAATAGGTAAATTCCCAAGGTCTAAAACCAAAGAAAACCAAGAATAGACAAAATAGAGACGTAGGTTCAAGAACATGGGTAGACCTAACTTAATAGGTAAATTACCAAGGTCTAAAACCAACGAAAACCAAGAATAGACAGAATAGAAAAATCAGGTTTAGACCCAATTTCACAGTCACAAAACTTAAGCAACACTTTCCTAGTCAGGAATCATAGGTGTTTAGTCACAGTTGTCCTTGTTATGTCATAGGCAATATTTTATGTTTCCAAATCAAAAGCATAAGCTTAGTCAAGGAAATAATTCTCATAGTCACAGTCATAGGCAATGTCCATAGTCATAGGCAATATTCATAGTCATAGGCAATGTTCATAGTCAAAGAGGCATATGGTTCTAAGGTCCATAGTTTCATAGTCACAGTCTTATTTGTCCTTGAATCATAACAGTTCTTGATTAGGTCCAAGAGTATAGGCACTGATTCGAATAGAGAGAGAGAGAGAGAGAGATTTGGCATATTCTTTTATTCCTTTAATTTCATGTCACGAACAGAGAAAAACGTTCAAAACTAAAAATAACTGACTTACAGAGATTAGATTAGAATAGAAAGATGGCGTTGCTATGATTCGTAGAAAAACAGTCGTTGAAGTCGTTTGAACCTCCTCTTGAATCCTAGCTTGACTTGAACCTCTTCTTGAAAATCTTTTAGCAGCATTTCCTTGTCTTGGTTTATTTTATATATTATTTATTTATATATTTTTTTCAGAGGCAGCATAAGGATAGAAAAGAATTGGGAATAGAGAAGAAGACCAGGGCTGTTTATATAGTGTTAGGCGGACGAACCTGGTCAGAAAACGTGACCAAATACATCAGAACGAACCAAGTGCAGAAAATTGGAAAAAGCGGGGAGGTCGACTACCCAGTCGACCTGGGTGCCTTGGGCGGGAAAATTCCCGCCCAGCCCAATCTGGGTTTGTTTTGAATTTCGAGCTCGTTTTTCTGAACTGTTTTGAAATTTGAACTTCGCTGAATCTTCCGGAGGCCATATCTTCCTCATACGGACTCCGATTTACACAAACTCGGACTCGTTTTCATGAAGAATTCCGAGACGAACGCAACGGCGCAGCCCGTTTCCCTTGATTTTGATTTTAACTTTTAATTCTGCCTTGATTTGTGAATCCTAGTGTTATAGAATTACGGGGTGTTACAATTCTCCACCATCAAACAGATATATATTTAGCAGAGATCAACAATACGGTTCGAAATACAATGTTAGACATGAAATCCTGTCTTTAACTGGGTTAAAGAACCAATGTCATTTAAAACACAGTTCGCAATAAACCCGAAATCTCATTCCATTAATTATGGAATCTTAACGGAAAACAGATCAATATATATAATCGATATAAATTTCCGTATCCTACCAATAATATAAATGGAATAACTGCAAAGCCTTTTAAAATTCCTTATATAGTAAAGGTCTTTCTCCACAGAAACTCACTTCAATTATTACCAAATCGAATTCCATTCCATTCCAATTTATTTTATTAAATTGGAAAACTTTACTTTGGAAAATTCCCGTTAAATCTTAATAAAACATTTATATATTCCAAATCACATTTCACTGTTAATCGGGTTAAAGAACGAATGTCATTAAAAACACAGTTCACAATAAACCCAGCCACATTCCATTTTATTCCAGCCACTAAATATAACTGGAAACTCTAATAATCTTAATTGAAAGATTTATTCTTTTCGCACAGGGTTTAAGAACAGTGTTTCTGAAGACACCATTCATGATAAACCCAAAATCCAATTCTTTTATTCAATTCCAATTTAATATTAATTAATTGGAAAACTGTCCCATTGAGCATTTTCCCATTTCTTACCTTGGCATTCCTCTTAGACCCTCAAAATTACTAAAAAATGATTGGTATCCTCTCATTCATTAGATAAAATTAAGATTATCTGCATGGAAAGCCAACTCTTTATCTTATGCTGGACGTGTTGTACTTGTAAAATCGGTGCTTTCTGCAATCCCCACTTATTGGATGTCTTTTCATAAGTTACCTAGGTGGGTAATTATCAAAATTGATTCAATCAGAAGATCTTTCTTATGGAATGGCAGCAATATCAAGAGTCTTGTTAACTAGCGAACTGTATGCTTGCATATCAATCAGGGAGGTTTAGGAATTGTTAACCTATCAAACTTCAACATAGCACTTCTTTCAAAATGGATATGGCGCCTAATCTCCCTTGGATCTTTTATATGAAAATCATGGATTCTTTCTCTTTGTTATTCCTCCAATCCCCACTTTGTTTTGCATTTCTCTCCTTCATTTAAACCATCTCCTTTCTGGTCTGGTGTTATCTCATCCTTACCCAGAATCAAAAATTTATTTCATGTCAAATTGGGCAATGGTTCTTCATGTCTATTTTGGCTTGACATTTGGCATGATGAGCTTCTCCTATCTGTTTATTTCCCTGCTCTCTTCTCCACTGCCACTGATTTGTTTAGCTCTGTTGCTTCAGTCTCATCTTCTGGCCCTTTTTGCCTCTCCCCCTCTTCTATCTTTGGCACGCCGATTTTCCTTAACCTCCTCTCTGTGGCAAGTTTGTTTCGCCAAACTCAATTAGCTGATTCTCCTAATTGTTTTTTTGGGCTTTATCCCCTTCTAAAGGCTTTTCTATTGCATCTCTATACCATTTCCTTAACTTTCCAGGGAGAACTTTAAATTGTTCAAGAGTTTGGAAGTGTAAACTAACCCCAATAATTATCTTCTTTCAATGGTGCCTCATTCATGAAAGAATTAACACTAGAGCTAGACTCTATAGGCATAATTTAATATCAAACCCTAATTATGCCCTATGTTGCAATCAGGAAGAAACTTTGTATCACTTATTCTTCGACTGTGATGTATCATATCCAATCTTTGCTGCAAATAGTGCACATTTACTAGGTCGAATCCCTGACATTTCTTCAATTTTTGATTACTGGCAGTATAACCTGATAGATCCCTCTCTGGATTCTTTTTTAGCCATTTATTATTGGTGCATATGGAAAGAAAGAAATGAATCAGCATTTGATAAACCTTGTAAACACTTTGATGGATTATGCAGACTCATTATTCATCTCTATTATAACTGGACAGGTTCGGCAGCTCAGGCACAATTAAGGCTAGTTTTGCATCTTCCAGATAGCCCCACTGAGTATGTTGGATCCAACCAGGGAAGCTCCAGTCTGGATTTACACTGAAGGAATACACAAGTGCAGCTTGAATGATTTAGTGGTGAATTGTAGTTTATCTATGTACATTATATTATGCATATATATGGTGTGTAGGTTTTTGAGGGGTTGTTATGCTTTAAACATTGCTCATTCAGTTTGATTTGCCATAAGTTAGGCTTGTCAACTGGCTTATCTATTATTTATATACAATATATTAATCGGCTGGGTAGATCCATGCTACTCATTCGTCTTACTCAAAAAATTGGAAAACTTCACTAAATCTTAGTTAAAAGATTTATTCTTTTTTCAACTGGGTTTAAGAATAGTGTTATTTAAGACACCATTCATGATAAACCCAAAATCCAAATTAATATTAAATACAAGGATCTGAATAAAAATTATATCGGCTTATATTCAATATCAAATTCTGAAACTAACGGATATCGTATTGGGAATAACGATATTTGTATCTTCCAAATTCCCATAACAATATCTGTATAATCACGGAATCCAATATCGAAATATTCCAAAGATTATTTCCATTCCAATTTATTTATTTGAAAATTCTGGTTATTTTTTTTACCATTTTTCAAATCCAATTTATTTCTTTAAAAAATATTGGATTATTATTCTAGTTAATAACTAGCTCATTTTGATAAAAATATATTTTTATCCTTTCGAATATGGAATTTTTCATCCTAATTCCTTTCCAAATCATTTATTATAATTTTATACAAATTATTAATATCTTTAATGATTTTATTAAGGCCATTTCAGTCGATTCCATAAACAGTCATCAAACTGCACTTACAATGACCTTTTCCAAATTTGATTTGGACATAATTCCAAATCCAACCGTTAGATTTCAAATCTCTTATATTATTTGGAAAGCTCTTTTTGATACGAACCCAAACGGTTCTGGTTCTAGGAGAGTCCGATGGTTGGATCTGCCGTAATATCAATTCGAAGTCAATGGTCGAAATTCGCGAATGGTCGCGGTGCGGGGCGTTCTATTCAGGCCATTAAATATATATAATATATTATTATATATATTTTATCGATTTCCATTCAAAACGTATTTTATAATTCATTTTAAAATGATTCCCAGTTTCATTTCAATTATAAATCAAACTTGAATACTCCTTATCATTATAATATTTAACTGATAATATTTTCAAAATATCTAATTTTGAAATCGTTTCCTTTTCAATATTCATTATAAAAATGAATAAAATCGATATAAGTATCGTTCGCGTTAAAATGGCGCATAACAAATCTATACGGCTCCACACATTTCAATATTTTCGAGTCCATCCAAAATCGAACATCAAAAATCATATTTTAATCCTTTACGGAATATTATTTTAAAATATTAGTTATTTCAAAATATTCTTTATTTTAAAATATTCGTTATTTTAAAATATTAGTTGTTTCTGAATTGGAATCAGACCCAATTAATTACCATATAATGTTATTTATATGGATTTTGTACACACATGTACACAACAATAATGATATACAATCAATCATCATCCAGAGTGCATTACACAACTGCATAAGCGTTAAATACAAATAATCTATGCTTACAACAATCTGTCAACCTATCGATTGACATACAATAAAATAATTGAGATTATTGTATGTTAAATATCATCCCAATACCCGTGTGGGGTTTCAACCATCAAATAATTATTATTTGTGCACTTGGGCGATGTGTAAAAATTATCGTCCCAATCGATATCACAAAAATAGGCGAGCATAAACAATTTGTCCAACTTGTAAATGGATGTGTAAACTTATTTTTAACTATCCAATAAATATATAGAATTTTATAACTTTGCTTATAAAATTCTATACAATGCCTAAATAATTTTATTCATCGCAGTTATAAACTAAAAATAATATTTTTAGTGAACTAGTATTTATTCTATAACATATCCATTTTATATATCTCATATATATGTTAAAAATAATATTTTTAAATAGCTATTAATTTTTCTAACACATTTTAGAAAAATTCGGCAGCATAATGGCGTGATATTAAAATCGGAATAAGGTCTAGCATTATCTGTGACACCTCACGTCCGTTAATGTCACTCACTAAGGGAATGCATTAAGTTTCGTGAAGCGTTGTAGGTAAACAGACAAAGAATAATTAGAAGACAGATATAAATAAGATAGCAGCGGAAATTTCAAATTTTTATTTCAACATAAAACATAATACCGTAGTTCACAATACCATAATTCATAAAACCATTACAAAAAAATACTTCTATCTTGCATCGACAGAGTACATAGGTATTAAAGAAAATCATTATTCCCCAATAAAAAGAGTAAGCCATAATAGAGAAAAGACTTGAGCCATACTCCATAAGTAGCTTCCAGCAAGATAATATCCAAGTCCTTACTAAGCCTGGGTGTTTCCTCCCTAAGATCCTGGGGGGAGGGTGGGAAACGGAAGAGAGAGGAAAAAACAAAGGGGTCAAACATAAAGTCTGGCGAGTCTAGTTACTTTTAGCCAGTAAATAAATAAAGGTGAACATGACAGGCATAAAGTGGGTAAGAGAGGTCACTATATAAATGGCAGGTGTGACAAGGCAAATAAGGTAAGTTGTGCACATACTTCACTAATGACTACTCTGCACTATTACTAGTATAACTAAAGTTAGATGATCCCTTCCACAATAAGTTGGTAGACTTAGGGTATACGTCCGAGTGTACCCTAACCATTACCCTAATCGGTCGGCTCCCTATTCCGTAGATACCCTGTGTTGGCCCCACAGTAGGAGGTATCACTTCCTAAAGTGGAAACACAAGAGGTGCACAACCATATCTACTGGTGTCACGGTCGTTTTAGCCCCCTCTGCCCGGCCCATGCACGCACATGTCCCTGGTCGGTTTGCGCCGTCCACACCGTCCGTCCCATTTGGATCTCTTACAATCAATCAGTAAGCGTGCCCTTATCTCCGCCTAGTACGGAGTTCTTTATTTGATACCTACTCCGGGTTACTGATTGAAATGGGTCCCATACAATATGATGCAAGCTCTCCCCTTTGTCTTGTATCCCCACTAGGTTTTTCATTGACTATGTATACCCTAGGTGTCTTTAATTACATAGTCCTATACCAGTTATGCTTACCCTAAAGGGTGTCTTTAATTACATAACTTTATTCTATTTTCCACTGGCTATGTATACCATAAGGTGTCTTTAATTACATAACCTTATTGGGTTAAGTTTGTGGGCTTATATATCTATATATTATCCACCCCTTCTAATTTACTTAACCCACCCACTACTCATCCAGTTTTACTTAACCCTAACTTAAGTTCATAGTCATACAATCTTTATGAATCAAATTAGGTTAAGTAGTCCAATTCTATTACCATGTCCAATTATGGTTTCATACTGGGTTAGACCTCCCACATTAGGCATACAACATGTGGATGTTGGATATGCCGGTCGGGTCCGGGCAGTCTTATTCCATAGTTGGGCCTAACCTCGTGTCTTAGCCCGATTCGTATTTACGTACTTAGACCTCCCACATTAGGTTCAACATTAGTGGCTGCTGGATATGCCCGTCGGGTCCGGACAGACTTCCACCGCTAACGTAACCTAACCTCGTGTCATAAGTACAATTACAATTCCTAATTGTAATTACTAACATTCCATTTTTAATTAATTTACCAATTAGTTAATCCTTTCCTTTAATAGGTGTCAATACATATTTTGCAACAATAATTTGAGTTACATATCCATAAATGGTCATATTCAGATTATGCCATTATTACCCAAATTTACCTATGTCATTATAGGTGATTATTTCAATGTTTCCCTATTTGAATTATATGTCCAACTTATATAAACATTATATAAATTATGCCAATTATAAATCCCCTTTTTCCCAGTTTCCTAACTAACGTGATCGCATGTATTTTGGCGTCATCGAGGCTACAAAGTAGCCTCGCCATAACAATAAAAAGGGAGTGATAAAGGTGACAGTTTCAGCATAGTTTTGGCATAAGCATGAAAACAAGGTGAATGGACATGTAATCATCATAACAGTGTGAACACAGAGCTGATGAACTTGTGGCAACTACAATGTCAAAGTCAACATAACATGGTCTAAACTTGTCATTTAGATGTCTAACAAAATTAGGGTGACATAGTAGCATGATTAGATCTAAAAGGGTGGCATCACATGTCAAGTTTACAACACATCGTGATTACTACAACATAACAAGTGAAAGGTGATTAGCATAAAGGATTAGATCTAAATTAACAAGTTCGCATTTCCCACAATATAGTTGCAAGTCAAGACCTACATAGTCAGCATAGTAGAATGTCCATAATCATATTGGATCCAGGGATAATGACATAATAAACTTGCATAAGTTCATGATTCACAACATATACCCAATTCGTACTCTATCATAATTCACATTTATCCATTTAAACCTAAAAGTGACTAGAAACTCACAGCGTTAGGTTCAGAAAATTTAGAGAGAGAGAGAGATCTGAATAGCTAAACTGATTGTAGTAAACTTTGATTATGTTTCAATTTGCAACCCGATAGCATATGGCCTCTATGATCTCCAATGGAGAAAATAAGAGAATAGGGGACCAAATTTATAGCCTAGAACCAATGAACCAGACCCAGAATCAAGTCTACATACGTAAAACGAATTCTGCCCAGATCTGCCCAGGGGGGTCGACACCCCTAAGGGGGTCGACACCCATGTCGACACCCCTATAGGTGGGTCGACACCTATGTCGACACCCCCCGGGGGGGTCGACACCCATGAGCGGGAATTTTCCCGCTCAGCCCGCTTTGGCCCGATTTTGATTTTTGAATTGTTTTTGAAGGTTCTGGAATTTATTTTATATATTTATATATATATATATATCTTGTGCGTAAACAAACTTCGAACCCTCAAAACTTTTTCAAACGGTGTCCGTTTTATGCAAACCAAATGTCCATTCTGACCAGAATTTCGAGATGTACGCAGTGGCATAGTCCGTTCCCTCTAATTCTGAATGTTAAATTAATTATTATTTAATTTATCCTCTTTTAATTCGTTGAAATTTGGGGTGTTACATTATCCCTCGCCTAATACTGGCTTGCGCCATACACAAACCAATTCCAATCTATTCACAATCAATCCACAACCAATTTTACAATCAACATCCAAATTTCCACAATACAATCCAAATCGAACAACGTGGTTTGTACAATAAATAGTGTCGGGGGCTACTAAGCCCCGTCTGCATCCTAGTATATATTTAACTGTAAAATAAATTTAGTGAGAAGGAGTTCTCACCTTTGGCTTCCACTCCGTCATTCTTTATTGGACGGCCTGGATTCCTTTTTGCTTCCAGTTCGTTCCATCGCAATATGTTTTACGCGATTTATGTTAAAATCACATTTTTAAACAACGATCTTTGTAAATAAAAATCACATTTTTATTACGCTATGTATATATATTAAAAATCAAATTTTTATCTATGCTATGTATACATAAAAATCATATTTTTATACTGCTATGTATATATAAAAGTCATATTTTTATTTCAAAACTATATGTATAAAAATCAAATTTTTAAAATGCTTTTTATATGTTTAAAAATCACATTTTTATTCTATCAATGCTATAATATAAAATCTAAAAATAAATCAATGTTATTTATTTTCAAAAAAAATCACAATCCATACTTTTAAAACAAAGTTATAAATAAAAATCATGTTTTTATTTAATGCTATATATATTAAAGATCAGATTTTTAAAACAAGGGATTTGTATACAAAAATCAGATTTTTAGAATGCTATTTATATTAAAACTGAACATAAAATCAATGGTAGTAAAAAAAACTCACTGTTTTCGGTTTTAGTGGTTGGAGGAGAGGCGCAGGAGGTGTTGCAGGCTGGGGGAGGCAGTAGATGGCCGGCGGCGATGGCGGTTTTCAAGGGTTTGGGGATTTGGAGGCTTTGCTGTTGGAGAGATGGGGCGGAGGCGGCCTCAGGGAGGCCGGAGGGGCGATGGCCGACGCGAGGAGGTGGCGGCGCGGCCATGGGTTCGCCTGGAGGGCAGCGGCTGAAGGGCGACGGGCCTAGGGTTGTTGCAGTTTTTTTTTTCTTTTTTCTTTTTCAATTTGAACGAGAGAGAGAGAAAACAAAAAAGGGGGCATTATATATATTAATATTTAATTTAATTCCAAAAAGTTTCTTTTTAATTCGAACTCCAAATCGAACCCAACGACTATCGCCCCTAGCTAAATACCCCCATTTCGGACATTATGTCCGGTAAGCAAATTCGACTATTTCAATCAGTTTTATTCAAAATTAAAATATGAATTAATATAACGTTCAAAATTGAATTCAACGTACATTTTAATTTACCGGGGCCATATACCGAGCCCAAAAATTCCAAAAAAATAAATCTAGCTATGTTTTGATGATACGGTCCTAACAAAATTAATTTTGTCGAACTTGGAGACCGTTTGGAAAATGGTTATTTTCCAGTCGATTAAATTCAAATTGAAATTGCCAAATACGTTTAAATTCACCACGTTCACATATAATTTCCAAAAGTTATGAAATTTGGAATCTAGCAATAATTTGACATTCCGGATCCAGCAAAAGTGGTTTCATCGAAAACGGAGGTCTTTTGCAAAATGGCTATTTTTTAAGGGCTATATATTATATAATATATATATATATACAAAAATTACATAGCGACTATTCTGAATTTTAAATTGGACATAACTTTCAATTCCCGTTATAAAATCTGGATTTTTCACATTTGTTAGAAAGATATAATTAAACAGATTCAAATGTTTCTTGTTTTACTGAAATCCGATTTATCTTTAATCCTATACATTCAGTTGAAATTTAAATCGAATTTTCAAACTACCATGCCATTTTAGGCTCGTTTTATAATTAAAATAAATTTATACGTTCTAACTTCGATTTAAATAAATTTTTAGTCATTATTATTTAAAATAAATCATTTTAAATATCCAAAATCCATAAAAATAGCTAAAATAAAAATTTTAAATTGGTTCTGAAAATTCGGGTTGTTACGGTGTTGTTTTAATTTCCTTTAGGCTGCATGCTTCTGAAAATTTAATAGCCTTTAATACATATTCGTAGACACATTTATATATTTATATACATATATATAATGCCTGAAATTATGAAATGTTTGATTTCAATTTTAATTCTGATTTTGTAGGTATGTATTGATGCATGTATGATTATAAATTGTGTGTGACATGGATGAGTAATAATGCATGCAAAATGCTTATTCTTTTAAGATGTAGTCTTGTTCAAAAACAGGCCCTTATGATTGAAACAATCAAAATACTCCGACTTCAATCAGTATGACTAAATGAAAGTGTACATTTTGGTGCAAACTGTCTTGCAACTTCTGAAGCAACAACACTATATTATGCATATACAGAATCAAGAAAGGAGTCGTAGATATACGGTTCTGTACATAATTTTTTTTCTTAAGTGTATAAATGTTTGTATATAATTATATGCATATGTATAAAAATGTCATGATTGTTTACATTTGTATGAGAATTTGTATGATAATAGCAGGCTGTAATATTACCATTGGAACTGTTATGTATATTTGTTAATGATCCCATGTTGCATGCATTTTAAAATTGTTTAGATATGTGAGTGCAGTATGTAGATTAATATATATATATATATATATATATATATATATGAAATGTTGCGTATATATCAGGTTTTGATTAATATTTGTTATTATGAGTTTGGATTCTTACATGTCATTCTGCAAATTTGTATAAATCTAAGCTTAAATGGACTCATAGTCTTTAGTCACTAGGCCTAAATATTGTATAAATCTGAAATGAATGGTTACATAAAATTTCATATTAGATTTATGATAATAATTTTGATACTCCACATGCAATAGTTAACTTAACTAAAGATTTTGAAATGTTCAAAAGAAAAATAGGCATGCTGCCTATATATATATATATATATATATATATATATATACACACACACACACACACATATGTATATATATAGCATTGAATTTAAATACATATATATTTCGTATATTTTATTTAAATTCAATTTATATTACTAATGTGAAATACATATTTTGAGATATGTAAATATTGCTCGCCACTATGAATTATAAAATCTCTTTAAAGCAAATTTTGTTATATTAAGTCGTGCTGATGTCTTCCAATATATACACTCATCAATGCCAGAATCACTTGATGTAGGTAACGCCAAATCATTGTGCACTTTTTATTTTGGTTATATGCGATGGAGTAAATATGGTACTCCAACGTATTATTGGGTCTGACTTAACTAGGCTGCATAATAGGATTATGGCCTTAGAGACAAAGAGCATGAAATAGTTATTATTTAAATGAACAAAAATTGTTCATCATGTCATCCAAGAGTTATATAATAGATATAATTGACATAAGATGTCTACCTAAAAGATTGTGTTTTGGGAATTAGCCAAAGCTAAGTTAAGGCACGGTTAGATATGGATCTTGGACCACCAATATATATACCGATATATATATACATATATATATAGAGAGAGAGAGAGGGATGTTAATTTGAGTGGGAGCATATTATAGTTTAAATTATACATTTATATTAATATAAATTTTGATTGTCAAAAAATTTGTGTGTGTGTGTGTGTGTATATATATATATATTACAAATCGATTAGTATTTATTATCTACTATAGATATTAAATGAAAACAACTCTGATAAGTTATTACTAAAATTAATCCTCAAAAAGGATAAATTGAATTAACCCAAATTTCTTGACTAACATTGAAATTTGAGGATTTCCCTCAAAAAAATAAAACGTAATTTTTTTAAAAATATAGAAGATCTAAAATGAAAGTTGAACTATGACTTCAACTGAATAAGATATAAATGTTATAACAATCTACTTATACATCTCTAGTATTAGATACTAGATATGGAACACATATATGTATGTGAGTTAGCAAGAATTGTAAAAGAGTAGAAATCTGACAAAATGAGAAGTGGCTTAAGAATGGAAATGAAACAAATGTTGCTACATAATCCATATAAAGCTGCTTCTTGTTCTAACTACTGGCTTAAATTAAAGAATTAAAATATTAATGTTATAAAATTCCATTTAAAATAAATGTTATTTTGTATCTTGTTTAGACAAGTTTGAATTTCATTTTTAATAAAAGGACAATGGTTGTTCATTTTATTTAGACGAAATATCTTATGGGAATACGCAATTAGTTAACAATTTTATGAATCCTTAACTTTATTTCCATTTAAAGCTCCATAATGATGGAATTTTGAGGTCATTTGATTTCGATCATACGAAAAGTGCAAATCTTGTTTATTAGGCAAGATGGTTTAATTAACTTTCAATTGACATAGTGAACGAGCTAGTAAGTATTTGGCCTCATACATAACGATGTAAATGGAGCTGTGAATACATAGGCTAAAGGTACGCTATATTACTTCGTTAATTTTACTAATGATATCAGTAGATATGATTATGTGTATCATATGACACATAAATCAGGATCCTTTAAAAAGTTCAAAGAATTCATAAATGAAGTTCAAGACTAATTTTAAAATAAAACTCTTCGAATAAATCAAAGAGAATAATTAAGCCAATCATTTAATGACTATCTAGAGAGTGTGAAATTGTTTCACAACTCACTTCACATAGAACATCATATTTGAATGGTGTGTCTGCAAGGAGTAGTTGCACCTTATAAGATATGGTACGATCAATGATGAGTCATATAGATCTTCCAATAAATTAATTTTGGGGTTATCCACTTAAAAAATTGCATTAATATTTAATTGCAATCCTACTAAAACGATTCTGAAGACGCCATATAAGATATAGAGTAGGAAACGTCCTAGTGTGTCTATCATGAAGATTTAGGATGTGAGGCGTTTATTGAATGTCTCGCCTCTGACTAGCTCGGACCCAAATCTTATAAGTGTTTTTTTGTGGAATATCCAAAAGAAGCGAAAGGATATTATTTCTATAAATCCTCTGAGACTAAATTGTTTATTGCTTGAAGTGGTATCCTTTTAAAAGGAGAAACAATCTCTAAGATACCGATCGGAATAAAGTAGAACTCGAAATGTCTCGTGAACCACAAAATACCATTGAACCTTGTATAGACAAGAAATTGAATGTGAGTGACACAATAATTCAAATGTTATATATTGATAAAATATTACTTATTGTGAATGATGTCAGTTTAAAACAAGAAATAAATAGTAATTCTACAAAGGAGGATGTCTGGATTAAAAGTTCATCTTTGAGCTTAGTTATATATGTTGTTGATCCAATGATTTTACATTGTGATAACAATGGAGCTACTGATCAGACTTAGAGACCATAATCTAATTATCGATTCAAACATGTGTTTAAGAAATATAATTTCTTGTGTGAAATTGTTCACAGAAGAAATAAACATATCTACAAAGTAACAAAAGTTTGTAATGTTGCAGACCCACTGACTTAAACTTTGTCGCAATAGAAGTTTAATAGCCACACTAGTTTCATAGTTATATGATACATGATTGATTGACTCTAGTGCAATTGGGAGATTGTTAGAGTTTATTCCCTAGAAGCAATCCATTTGGTGAGATTATTAACACTGTTGGTGTTATATTTCATTTTGAATAATATATATATATATATTCTATTATGTTATATTTACTGCGTAATATAAATAATGACATAATAGAAGTCCACAGAATAATAATACGAAATTATATAATTCAAGTAAGTGACTCGAACATGAGATTATATAATATATTAATTATTATAATTTTTAAATGTCCCTAGTCAAGTTTTATTGTATATATAGGGCAACAATAAAACATTGAGACTAGTATGTTGATTGAACAATGATCACATCTCATTAATCACTAATATACGTGATATTAATGTCAAGACATAAATACGTGTTGGAGAATAGCGTATTGGGCTGACCCAACATAAGAAAACTACATGGAATATAGTTAACAATATCATAAGTTATTTTCATAATGACAATGATGTAATGGTCCTCTGACCTGAAATCAATATAATTTTATTCAAGTATATTTGTGTTTAGATATCATCAAAAGTTACTTTTAACCGAGTAGACGATAAAGGTGATTATTGGATACATCTCAAATTGTATGAAAATTAATGATCTAGATGGAATCTATCCCTACAATATATAAGTGGTGATATCCACGGGCCTCTTGATTGAGTGAGACTACGAAATGCATGACCATGCTCAAATATTGATTTGTTTTATATAGTTTATTCATCAATCAAGATAAACAGATTAAATTACAAAGAGCGTGATACATCCCGTGCCTCGAGTTTAATCTTGGATATATTGGTTAAAAGGATTATATTACATTGAAACACTGGTCATAAAAAAGGTTGTATCGAATCACTGATCTTATTATAGCTTGGTTAGCAACGACGTATTATTAGATGTCAATCACTGTTTATGATTTTAAATACGATATAAAATCATTGCCAACGTTGTAATAACCTATAGGGTCGCACAATTAGAACGTTATAAAGGGGAAATCATTCTTTGTATAAATAAAATATTAATATATTGATATTTTATTAAGTGTTAAAAAGGTATGCCAGTTGGTTCCATATTTGATTATATACGTTTAGTTTTAAAGGGGCTACACATTCCTTTAACACACACATGAAAGATAACCATTTAGGCACGATATTGGATTGGTCTAATAACATAACCCCAATTCCTTTTCAATAGAAAATCCCAAAAATAATGGCGGCTAGTACCACATCACCTCTTCTTCTCTCTGAATCGATCGAAGGGAACACATTCGTGTGGACTTCTTTGGAGGCTCGACATTTGGAGGGCTCGAAATCAATACAATTAGATCTGAGACTTGTGTTCTCGGATTTGGAAGCAAGGGCAAAAAGTTATTGAGTTTATCCAATTTTTGAATTTATGTATGCAATTAGTAATGTTAATTGTTTAATTCGCTGCTAATCGATCCCAATTTAACCTTCAATAACCACGTTGAGATGAGATAAGTCATATGGAGCATCTGTATTGTAAGCATAATGAAGCTGTCCTTTACCGATACTGTAAATCCCCGAGTGTGTGAGGATAGCACTAGTTGACTATTTTACACTTAGGAACTAGGCCCAGAAGTAGTTTCTTAACACTGCAGGGGATCACCTTGATTATCTATAGTGAGTTGGGGTTGAAAATAAAAATCTTGATTTAGGAGATGTTTGGGGCATTTCCGGATATGGGTTGGTTTAGGTCTAGTTAGATCAGCCATATAATTGATTATCCCAAATTTTTGCGCTAGTAGTAGACTTTGATTAAGGTGCCCATATTCTAAGGTTTTGAGATAGGAAAATTTGGAGGATGGATTAGTTAGCCAGTTGGGGGATATTTTGACTGCAAGAAGAGAATTGTCGGGCTAGGATATGCAGTGGACTAACTTTTGAGACTTCTTGTGACCCAAAGGGGCATCCACGTAGAAATCCCTATTATTCCTTAATGTGTCTCGAGGTATTATCGATTCAATGCTCTTTGTGCTATATATTCTGAATATGATAAGCGATTGAAAAGTTTTCTCTAGGAGAGAGATTGATTTCCAGATCTATGTTTATGACAATGCTAAACTTGTAGCATTTTCGATAGAGCACGTGGTTGTGTGAGTGTAAGTAAGAATTAAGTTTCATGCTTATAAGTGGAATCTTCCCTAGCTATGGAGCTATACCGCCGATCAAGAGGTTTGGAGTTTAGACAGGTTATCTATATAATGAGTCATTTCGTATATTAAGAGGAAAGTGATTTTTTAGGGGTACGTTTTGTAGGCGCACCTGAGAGTTGACTTGTCAAAGATTAGTTAAATGGATTATTTACTCCCTTAACCTATCTTTTGGTTGATTAGTGTGGTACTTATATTAAAACTTTCCACATGTATTTTGAGGAAGTTGTTGGACTTCAGTTGTAGTGAAAAAAAAATTAAGTAAAAAGTCAAGTAAGGAATTTTTTTTGAAAAAGGATTAATAGGTGTACGCATTTTTGGATTAGAGGTGTTATTCGTCTTTAAAACAAAGATATATAGTTCCTTTGGCATAGTAGTAATCATACGTAAAAAATTTTTGGAAGGAAACATTTCTCTTCGGTCATGTGTGGACGTTCTTTTGGGAATGATTGAGATCCAGATTCTCCCTTTGGTTAGATTTCTTTCCTTATGATTTTCGACAAATTTTGAGAAGTGGAAAAAGAAATATAGGAATGAAGGTTGTTTGCAGAATGTCCAGTGGATTTTTGGAATTGTTGTCATACCTTAAGCTAGCTCGTACCTAAGCCTAGTTATTGATTTGTAAGGCGATTGGCAAGATCAGTGTTGGTGACATGTTGGTCTAAAACTAAAATTGGAAAACCTTCTTTGGATTAATGCTTTAGTACCAATTTTGTTAAGGTAACATTGGTAAGAAAACCTGTAAGAGTAGTTATCTTGGATTAAATTACCATTAGTTTGTTAAGAGAAAAGGGACCATTATCTTTTATAAGGGAAGTTTGAACTTTCAGTAACCATTGGCTGTTGGTTAGTTGTTTAGTTATTGTTATACCAAAAAATGGTTCTTACACCCAATCAAACGATAATTCTAAATAAAATGAAACAAAAAGCAACAAGAACACAAGATTTATATTGGTTTGGTGTTAACAAGCCTATTCCACTTTATACTTCTCTGATTGATGAACTGAATACAAATACAACGATGATATCCGCTCAATCTCACTAATACAATCGATAATTTCCCTCAATTTTATAAATTATACTCAAAGATTCTAAGTTAAATCTGAAATAATAGAGGAAATTCGTTGGTGATAGAGTTGGAGTAGATCAATAGCCAAAAGATCCTTGAAAATGAAGTATTTTGGTGTATTTATAGGTAGAAAGTCCATTCAGTTCGGGTCCCATGTGGGGCCCACCCACAAATTTCGGATTTGAATGCTCCAGGATGAGGATAGCGCATAGGCAATGTAGGAAAATGGGTGGTATCCATCCCCAGATTTATAGCATCATGGTGTGTAACTGAAGCAGTTTTGACCTTCGGTTCGGATCGACTTATGGGAACCCGGTTCGGATCGGGTATTAGGGGGCCGAACCGACCCGGGGATGTTATTTGGAGCTTGTCCTTTGGCTTGTGTGTAGAAGAAAGGTGGTTCGGTTAGCGAGGTCTGATCCGACCCGGAGGTTTGCCTGTCATATCTTCATGTCCGTGAGTACATCCATCAATTAATCTATGAGCTTTGTATAGCCTAATCACAAAGCAGGCTAACATTTTTCCCCCTAGAAGTACATTTTCATTGGAGATGGAGCGTGCTTCGAAATAATCAACATGTTTGTTCCTGAATCAGTGTCAATCAACAATCGTGTTTTTTGGTTGAGTCGTGATGCTTCATGAATTCGTTTCTTTTGGTATTGGCAAGGCCTATAAATACATCATGAGATTAGGAGGTATTTCTATTGTTTCCAATAATTTCGAGACTTTGATTAAGGTCTAAACAATCTTTCAGGTATTTTTTTTTAATATATGTTTGTGTGAGTCTTGACATTTTCTTTTGAATTTATTCATTCTCCTTTCAATCATTGTTAAAGTCTCGATACTGGGTCAAAAGTCGTATCACGAATCAGATCGGTTTTACTCGATCCAGTTCGTATGCGGTCCGCGACAGTTCTTGGGCCAAAAAGCCTTTAATTGCGTAATTTTCCCTCTTAGGCGGGTTGGATCGGATTGTCACATCCATGAGAATATGAATGGTCTTCATTACTCACCATATAAATTGCTCTCCATCTTTTTCTCTTTTACTTTTACTACCGCCGCTATTCGTTCACTTTCCAGAAACCCTAATTTTCAAACTTCTAAGAACTTATTTGATTTCCAAACCAAACTTATCGGTGGACTCATGGTTTCATTTCCTTCAGTTATTTGCCAAACTATATTAGAAATCGAAATTAATTTGTACAATTTTATCGAATTCGACATCAATTTTAACGCCGGAGCTTTCTGGTTCACCGCCACCGTCGCTGGCGGCTTCGTCGTCACATCAAAGTGGTGTTGAAGACAATCTGAGCACAAGCATCAGAAGAATCATTTTATGAGTGTGTTTCCGAAAATGGGTAAAGGAAAAAACGAGGAGTTTGTTGTTCTCGGCGAAGTGGGAAGGAGGAAGAAGTTGATGAGCTTTGAAGAGTGGGAGCGGACTGAGATGGAACGGATGGGACAGGATTGATTGAGTAAGAGCAAGTGGGATCAGTTGAGATTGGAAGGGCTGATGTTGAAGAAAGCTTCAAAAATATTAAAGTGAAGGAATTAGGTTCCAAACTGTTGGATGGGTTCAGTTCTCGATCCGACTAGTTATGACTTCACAGGGTCCGATCCGAGCCAACTCGCTCTTATCTTAGTTTTGAATCGACCTGACAAGCTCATTCAAACATTTTTGTTTCAACATGATGCTTGTGTATATATAACCTTCCGGATGACCTGCTACATTAATGCCCAAATCTCCGAACCAATCCGATGCTCTCCTACATATGTATCCGAACTAACCCGACGTCCTCACATATAGATTTTCGAATCGAACTGACTCCTCTAACATGGAACATATGCATAATCCTGATCTCAT
Source organism: Allium sativum (assembly GCA_030737875.1). NCBI lineage: Eukaryota > Viridiplantae > Streptophyta > Magnoliopsida > Asparagales > Amaryllidaceae > Allium > Allium sativum. Next base: position 25,097,600 of record CM060927.1, on the reverse strand, counting down.
CATTTAGATTCGGATAACACTAAAGCCTTGAAAATGTGAATTTGTGGCATACGACTTTACATATAACCTAACCGAAAGCAATCGTGTCTTATAAACTCACGAACATTTAGGATAGAGCCTTTTAAATAGGACGTTCTCGAACTGAATTGACAGATGATTTCTTAATCATTCTTTACACTGCTTTCTATTCTGCTTACTTTGTACTTTCTAGTTTCATCACTGCACACATCAGCACATATTAGCATATGCACACACGAGGGACATGGGCAATCATACTCTAATTTCTATCATCTCTTGGATTAGTACAGCGACATGTTAGGAAAACGTTCAGGTAGAATAGCAGAGAGAAAAGAAACTATAGGGCCATCTGAAAATCCCAACCTCGAAGATGTACCATTTACATCAGACTCAGCATTGGATAGTGCTGGTCGGACTATGAAATAGAAATTCATGAAAGTTGAGAAACATTTGGAAGTGAAGTTTCCGTTTATGAAGAAGAGTAAGGAGGAGTGAGAGAAAATTGTGCTCCCGACGAATTTGAGAGTGCAACTATCTTAGGAGCACCTACAGACTTAGTTAAATCAACGACTGGTGATCCCAAGCTTACTCGACTATGTTTAAAACATGGAATTCTCCGGAGAGATACCAAAGCGGCTACTGAAACAGATAGACCTCATAATCCACCCAAAGAACACATGGCGATTAGCCGACTGACTTGTGCCATAGGGTCCATCCCTCCATTTCCACCGTTCGTCGTCAATTTTCTAAGATGAATGCATATCGTCCTCATGCAACTCCATCCAAATGTCGATGCCTATCTGTATACACTATATATAGCCTATAGGGAAGTTCGAGGGACAGAGCTTACCTTCAAAGATGTGTGTTTCTTCTATAATCTAAAACACCAAACAAAAGAAACTCCAACCTTTTTGTATTTCGAGTCTGTACCAAAAAAGAAGATTATCGATGAACAGTTCAGCAGTAAAGTAGGTGACGTAAAGCCCGAAGGGTTCTATATCAAACAGCAACCGGGATGCGCTAGGCGATGGCTCAAATCAAGTAAGCTTTAGGTTTCGATACTCTAACTTTAATTTCCGCCATAAATGCACTAACTTATGTCATTCTTTTGTAGTTGCTAATCCAAAAAAGGAGGTACACCAGGTGTACTTGGATCGCCTGAACCGCTTGCTTAATGGTGACCAAAAACTATTGATCGTTAGAGAATGTCTAGTAGATGACTACGTCCATCACCACCGTTTACTTGTCATGACTTAGAGCATAGACCATGGGGATGGTCCTTATGTATACGTGAAACACCCCACCTCCGTTAGGGTCACTCTCAAAGGAAATGCCCTAATTTTGGTGGAGGTTTATAAGTATAAGTCACAGATACACAAGACAGATATAAATACACATATTTTTGAACAGCGGAAAACAACAGCAACTTTTATTTCACCAAAATATGTGTTACACAAACCATGCCATAATTGTCTTACAATACTTCCAAAAACATTACATTTTCATAACTGTCTTGATTTCATAACTTAAAGAAGCATAAAAACATAAGTAAACTGCATAAGTCCCCATAGTTGCTATTCAAAGCCATAGTCCAAAACGAAAGAGATCCAAGCAATACATTCTTTCTCTTCAAGCTGGATGTGAAAACTGGTCAAGCTGCGGTATTCCCTCCCTGTGGACCTGGGGGGGAAACGAAAGAAAAGTAGAGTCAGACATAAAGCCTGAGTAAGTCTAGGACTATTCAGTCTATGAATAAAGAAATGAGCATGATAAGTACAAACTGGAAATGGGAAAGCACTATAAGCTAAGTTAAGTTGTCTAGAGTCGAGCGTACTATCGTACCCCATATTAGTCTCTGCACCCCTATAAACTAGTTCCCAACAGGCACCCCATAATCAGGGTGAAGTGATCCATTTCTAATGATCGACTCCTACTCGCATAGTTACATGTGTCTTATGGCCCCCGATGTTGTAGTTACCTATGTTGGTCCCACCATGGGGTGTATCAAGTCCCATGTTGGCGGCCCGACACAACTCTAGAATGCACAGGTATACTACTGGTGCCCAGTGCCTAATTTTTCTGCGCCGGAGTGTGTGCACGCCCGCACCCCGTTAGAACCAACATTGTTGCACCACCGCCGTCGATTTGACCTCTTATAGTCAGCCCAGTAATCGTGCCCCACCCTGCCTAGTTCAGGGTATCCTGATACACCTTGTAGGGTTACTGCTGAAAAGGGTCCCCCGCTACTAGGTTTTCTATTTCTAGCCAACATGCTAGGTTGGTTAAGTGTTTTGTAAACCTAATCCCCAAATCAGTCTGTATAGTTTAGCATGTTCAATTTGATTAAGTATTAATTCAATTTACTTAATCCAATCAATCATGACTCAGCCTTAATTGTCTTATTAAAGCCTCGACCTCTCACATTAGACAGGTATTGTTGTGACTGCCTGTTGCTGGTTGGTTCCGGGCAGTCTTACGTCACAACTCAGTCTAACCTCGGGTCTTTATTGGGCTCAATGTTTAACTACCCACATTGGATAGGTATTGTTGTGACTACTGGACAGCCGGGCGGTTCCGGGCAGGTTTACGTCACAACTCAATCCAATCTCGTGTTAAACACATCGTATTTTCTAAGTTTACATATTTTGTCTCTTTTCTTTTTATATGTAAATATTTGCAGCCCATTATTCAAATTCATCTTTATTGGGTAAAATTAATTTATACCCCTTAAATGTTCTCAAGGTCATTGGCATGCGTCAGACATGCCAACACATATGTTTTATATTTTTAACCCAACGTCATTACCCCCGTTTTATACGTTCGCTATAATATAACATATGTTGGGTTTAACATTTAAGCCCAACTTAGCCACATGAAGAAGGGGAGGCTTAGAACATGGTGTTTATATTAACATTAAAAGGGGTGTGTGAACGCATGAACTTGTAACATAATGATCTAATTAACATAAATTAGGCACTTGTGAACTTGCATTGTAATAGCATAAAATCTTGACATGAAACATACCTAAACATGAATCATAGTTTTAATCTAGTCATGTAAACTTGCATTTAAATTGTGAACCTAACTTAAATTATGTGTCACATATATTATCACATGATTTTGATAACAACATAGGCCTAAAACATATTTTCAATTAGGCATAACACCAAACGTAATCTAGTCATGTTTATAGAGTCAACACAAGTTCACAAAGATGCTTACTTTTGTCACTAATACAAAAGTATGTCTTTTTTTCACTAGAATCAAAATTCCTATTTCAACATAAATTCATATAAATCATAATACCCAAATGGATCCAACTACACTAAACATGATCATAAAAATATACATAGAAGGGTCTAAAATCATGTTGGCATAGTAGTGAATCACATACTTGCATGAATCTCAACTTTGTTGTAATAAACTACCACAAACGTATAGTCGTTAACTTTTAACATGAATCATATACTTGCAAATATCCAATAGGTCTAACATCATTATGCCACAACATCCCAAATCTATTCATAATTAGAATCATAGCAACATACAATTATGAATTATCATCACCACAAATTAAGTACAATTCCATTTCTCATTTCACACAAATCAAAACTCAATTGTTCATTCATATCGGAATAGCACTCTACTTAAAATGTATGACGAATCTTCAATTCAGGATTCTGAATTCTGAATTTGGAGATGCTATCCTTTGTTGTAGGCGTTGTTTTGACTTAGTTGTCGTTGCTTTAAGCTCTTAAATCGACTCCTAAGCGTCTCTCAATTTTGATGGCTGCTCCTAGTCTTTCTTCAGTAGCATGACGGTCTCATTCTCATTTTTATTTGTGTGAATTAGGTGGAGTCTTAGGTCCTTTTTATAGGGTTTGTGAATTGATTAGAACCGTCAATGGAGCTCAGATTAATATTAGTCGTTCGTTTGAAAGAGAGACCAATCAGGAGCTGACACCTAGCCCTAGTGACAAGACAAAGCTCAGAAATTCGGCCAAGCACAGACCAGGTCAGCCAGGAGGGGTTGGGTTCGACCTGGCTCAGAGGCCAGGTCGACTACCCAGTCGACCCCCTGGTCGACTATGTAGTCGACCTGGGTGCCCCAGGTCGACTACCCAGTCGACCTGGGTGCCTTAGGCGGGAAAATTCCCGCCCAGCCCAATCACGGTCCGATTTTTTTGAAATTTGAACTCGTTCTGAACTGTTTCTGTCTGTTTGAATTTTAAACTGAATTCTGAAACTTCCGGAGGTCATATCTCCCTCGTACGGAGTCCGTTTTACGCAAACTCAGACTCTATCTCAAGAAGAATTCCGAGACGAACTCAATGGCATATCCCGTTTCCCTTAATTCTTTGATTTGAAATTAATTATACTTTAATTTGTGAATTTCACTGTTATAGAATATACGGGGTGTTACATTCTCTCCCACTTAAAAGGATTTCGTCCCCGAAATCTTCAAGTTTAGGAAGAATGTATATCCTAACATCCAAACATCCATCTACTCATCCATCAAACACGAGCATCCATTGTCCTTAAAAGACTTCTAATGCTTCATGATCATATGCGAAGTGTGTGTACATGTTCTTATCTAATGCAAAATCAGTCGGTCTACTGATTCAGTTGACCTCCTTAATGCAAATTATGTAAGTGTCATGAATCCATTATGTATGCAAATTTTCCTATTCATGATTCTACATGAGTGCACAATCATTCATATAAATGCAACATCCATATGACAACACATTAAACTTCAACCATATACGAATATAAATACATATATGCATATACAATATGAAGTGACTGAGCCGATCTAAAACCTAGATTGTGTGTGTATATGCAACCACGAGCAACCACTTGCAACCATCATCCATAACATGTTTCAATTACATGTTTTCATCCAAAGGGTTTCTACCTAAAAGATAAGGTCGAGGAGATATACCTAAAAAGATAGATAAAAGCGCAACTTGAGGAAAAAGAAAGATCGAAGATGTACCCTCGAAAAGAAAAGGGTAGGCTATGCGTATTCTAGCCTCAGTTTTCCAAGTCGCGTCTTCCTCGGCGTCGCTCCACTGAACTTTGACGAGCTTGACTTCGCGGTTGCGTAGCTTTTTCACTTCCATTCCTAATATGCGGGTTGGAACTTTCCTCACGGTTGCTTCGCGTTCCACTTCAGCTTCTTCTAGGATGTTTGGCTCTACCACTTCAGCAGATTCATGTAGACATTTTCGGAGGTGCGAAACGTGAAAGACGTTGTGAACTCCAGCTAGTTTTTCGGGTAGCTCTAATCTATAGGTCATCTTCCCAACCTTCTCGATGATAGGAAATGGTCCTACAAATCTCAGTGCTAGCTTTCCAGTGGATCCAAAACGAACAACGTTCCTTAGAGGAGATACCTTAAGAAAAACTCTGTCGTCAACCTCAAACTCAAGGTCGGTCCTTCTCTTGTCGACGTAGGATTTCTGTCTATCTTGGGCCATCTTCATCCTTCTTCGTATCAAGTCTACTTTCTTCGAAGTCTCTCGGATCATATCTGGTCCAAGTATGAGCTTGTCAGTAGACTCCCACCAAAAAGTGGGCGATCGGCATAGTCTTCCATATAAAGCTTCGAAGGGTGCCATTCCGATGGTGGCCTGGTAGTTGTTGTTGTAGGCAAATTCCACCAAAGGAAGATGGTCTTCCCACGTCCCTCCGAAGTCAAGGACGCACAGTCTTAAAAGGTCCTCCAAAACTTTGTTCACTCTTTCTGTCTGGCCGTCGGTTTGGGGGTGATAGCCTGTACTCAAGCATAACTGTGTGCCTACCGCTTCTTGCAGACTCCGCCAAAACTCACTTGTGAAAATAGGGTCTCGGTCACTAACAATGCTGGAGGTTATTCCATGGAGTCGAACAATTTCCTTGAGATAAATAGATGCTAGGGATGAGGCAGTTCTTTTACTCTTGGCAGGTAAAAAGTGGGCGCTTTTAATAAGCCTATCCACTATTACCAAATGCTAGTGTTGCCTCTTCTAGACCTAGGCAGCCCATCAATGAAGTCCATTGAGATGCTATCCTACTTCCACTGCGGGACCTCTAGAGGATGGAGCAGACCGCCAGGTTTCTTCTGTTCCGCCTTAACCTGTTGGCAAGTCATACACTTAGAAACGAAATCTGCCACGTCCTTCTTCATGCCGCTCCAAAAGAAAGTTCTCTTTATGTCCTTGTACATTTTATCTCCGCCTGGATGTATCGTCATCTTGGAGTGGTGTGCTTCCTCGAGAACCGTCTTTACTAAATCCCTTGTTTGTGGGACGCATAGTCTTCCGTCTCGCCTCAGCCAACCCTTATCGTCGATGGAGTATCTGTTGAGGTGACTTGAAGTCTCACCCCTAATTAGCCTATCAATCGTCTCCACAAGCTGAGGGTCTTCGCGTTGTGCAGTCCCTATTGAGTCCATTAAAGTCGGGTGTACTTCGAGAGATGCTGGCAAGCCCGGTACAAAATCGGAGGAGGGCCTAAAGTCAAAGCTGGCTATAAACTCTAGGCTTTGCCTTTCAACAAACAGCGGGCTTAGGGTCAGTTTCTTTCGGCTCAACGCGTCTACCACTACGTTGCCTTTGCCCGGAGTGTAGGAGATCTCAAAATCGTACGAGGCAAGAAACTCCATCCACCTTTGTTGCCTCAGGTTAAGGTCCTTCTGCGAGAAGAGGTACTTCAAAGATTTATGGTCAGTATACAGTTTGAATTTCTCACCTAGGAGATAGTGGCGCCAAGACTTAAGCGCAAAGACGATGGCGGCCAACTCGAGATCATGGGTTGGGTAGTTCTTTTCATGAACTTTCAATTGCCTTCCACCATAAGCTACTACCCTCCCTTCTTGCATCAAGATAGCGCCTAGCCCTGTCCTACATGCATCTGTATAAACTGTAAACATTTTGCTTCCATCTGGCAACGTCAGAACTGGGGCTGTTGTAAAAGCCCTTTTTAGCCGTTGGAAAGCAAACTCACAATCCAAGTCCCAATTGAACACTAGATTCTTCTTTGTCAGCCTTGTGAGTGGAGCTGATATTTTTGCAAAGTCTCTGATGAATTTCCGATAGAAGCCTGCTAGCCCGAGAAAACTTCGGACATCTGTTGCATTCCTTGGTGTCTTCCAATCCTGCACCGCTACTACTTTGGCAGGGTCCACAGCTAACCCTTCTTTGGATACTATGTGCCCAAGGAATCTCACTTCCTCTCTCCAAAAGTGGCATTTGGAGAATTTGGCTTTTAGCTGATGGACTCGCAGAGTCTCCATGATTGCCCTTAAGTGTTGGGCATGTTCTTCTTCATTCTTTGAGAAGATCAAGATATCGTCTACGAAGACCACTACGAACTTGTTGAGGAATTCTCTGAACACCCTACTCATCAGGTCCACGAAGTAAGCGGGTGCGTTTGTCAAGCCGAAAGGCATGACAAGCCATTCAAAGAAGTCGTCTGGGGTTCTGAATGTTGTCTTATCGATGCTATCCTCAGCCACCCATAGCTGATGAAATCCGGTCGCCAAATCAAGTTGGGAGAAAACAGACGCTCCTACAAGTTAATCAAACAGATCGTCAATTCTGGGGAGAGGGTGCCTATTCTTTTTCGTCAGCTTGTTGAGCTCTCTATAATCAACACATAGAAGGAGTGAACCATCCGCCTTTGTGGCGAACACCACTGGAGCGCCCCATTCTGAAATACTCCTTCTAATGAACCCCTTCTCTAGAAGCTCTTTAACCTGTTTACTGAGCTCCTTCCTTTCTCGTGGAGCCATGTGTCTAACGGGCAACGCAACGGGCTTTGCATTATCTACAAGATATATGCGGAAGTTTATCTCCCGCTTCGGAGGTAAGCCCTTCACCTCTTCGAAGACATCCGGATATTCACGGACCACTCTAACCGATTGCAAACTCTCAACAGAAGCATCTAGCGATTCGAGATAACTAAGCATAACCGCATACAAGGGATTACAAGAAATTTCCAGAGTGTTACCGAGTTGGGTCAGAAGCCTAACCACCCTTTTCTCACAATCAAGGATGGCACCATTACTGGATAGCCAGTCCTTACCCAAAATCAAACCATATCCCGAGAAGCCCAAAACAAAGGCACTGCATCTAAATTATACGCTTAGAATAGAAATTTTCAATCCCACACAGATCATAGACAAATGAGTTGGGCCCCCGATTGGATTTGAAACAATTAAGGGGTCCTCTACCATACTAGTTTCTAGGTGCAGAGATTCTACTAAAGCAGATGAAATAAAGGAGTGTGATGCGCCAGAATCAAATAAAGTGCGAACTGGGTGATCATAAAGATAAACTACACTTTCTACAGAAGTATTTATACCTCACTGTTGCAGAGGTGGCGCTTCTAGCACATGAACCTGTGCCCCTGAGGTGGATCCAGCCCTCTGCCCATGCCCTCGCTTCTTTGGGAAATCCTTAGCCATGTGGCCTGTCTCACCACAAGAAAAGCACCCACCATTCAACTTGGCCTTCTTTTTCCGGCAATCTTTCACTAAGTGCCCCACTTTTCCATAGAAATTACACTTCCTCTTCTCTTTGTTGTCTTTCCCGCCCTTCTTAAAGTCTATCTTCTTAGGCTGTAAACCCTCTTTCTTCCCTTGAGAGCTTTCTGCCTTTGTCTCCTTCTTGCCCTTATCCTCTTCGTTCAGCAATGCCATCTGTACCAATCTTTCATACGTAGCTCCCATGGGTATATCGGTCATGGCCAAACTGTGTAACGGCTCATTCAATCCTTTGACAAAGCGGAGAGCCTTCTTGTGCGGAGTGTTGACTAGGTCCAGTCCGAACCTAGCCAGCTGATCGAACTGAGTAACATACTCTTTGACTGTCATATTCCCTTGCTTAAGAAATAAGAATTTTTCCAATTGAAGACTCCTTTCAGCTTCTAAGAGAAATTTAGCCTCAAACCTTGCCCTAAAGTCCTCCCATGTTTCCACTGGTCTTTCTGCATTGGTGACTTCCCACCAGTAGGAAGCCCCGCCTTTAAGTAGCCATACTGCCAGTTGTACCTTCTGCCTATCTTCTACCTCAAAGATGACGAATAAGTCCTCGGTTTCCTTCAGCCAATTCCTGGCTGCCACGAAGGACTCGGTTCCATGAAAGTCCTTTCCTCCCATAGCTTTAAAAATCTTTACATATCTTAGCAAAAGTATTACCACGCGGAGGAGGTGGAGGAAGAGGTGCTGCTGCAGTTGGATGATTTCCTGCAGTTGGGGGAGGAGGAACAGTGGGAACTGGCTGATTGGCCCTTGCTTCTAAGAATTGTCTGAACCAACCAGGTATTGGTACACCCTCTGGCAAGTTAAGTTCTTCGGACATGCTGAAACAAAAAGGATAGTTTCAAAACAAAGGATAAAAGATAGTACCAATGGCTTTGGGGGGACTATGCCTTTTTAAAATAAAATAACATTTTATCTTTAAAAATGCTTCTTTAAATTTTCTTTTCAAAATAAATTTTCAAAACTTTTTATCTTATCTGGTAAACCTATGCTCTGATACCAAGTGAAACACCCCACCTCCGTTAGGGTCACTCTCAAAGGGAATGCCCTAATTTTGGTGGAGGTTTATAAGTATAAGTCACAGATACACAAGACATATATAAATACACATATTTTTGAACAACAGCAACTTTTATTTCACCAAAATACGTGTTACACAAACCATGCCATAATTGTCTTACAATACTTCCAAAAACATTACATTTTCATAACTGTCTTGATTTCATAACTTAAAGAAGCATAAAAACATAAGTAAACTGCATAAGTCCCCATAGTTGCTATTCAAAGCCATAGTCCAAAACGAAAGAGATCCAAGCAATACATTCTTTCTCTTCAAGCTGGATGTGAAAACTGGTCAAGCTGCGGTATTCCCTCCCTGTGGACCTGGGGGGGAAACGAAAGAAAAGTAGAGTCAGACATAAAGCCTGAGTAAGTCTAGGACTATTCAGTCTATGAATAAAGAAATGAGCATGATAAGTACAAACTGGAAATGGGAAAGCACTATAAGCTAAGTTAAGTTGTCTAGATTCGAAGGTACTATCGTACCCCATATTAGTCTATGCACCCCTATAAACTAGTTCCCAACAGGCACCCCATAATCAGGGTGAAGTGATCCATTTCTAATGATCGGCTCCTACTCGCATAGTTACATGTGTCTTACGGCCCCCGATGTTGTAGTTACCTATGCTGGTCCCACCATGGGGTGTATCAAGTCCCATGGTGGCGGCCCGACACAACTCTAGAATGCACATGTATACTACTGGTGCCCAGTGCCTAATTTTTCTGCGCTGGAGTGTGTGCACGCCCGCACCCAGTTAGAACCTACACTGCTGCACCACCGCCGTCGATTTGACCTCTTACAGTCAGCGCAGTAATCGTGCCCCACCCTGCCTAGTTCAGGGTATCCTGATACACCTTGTAGGGTTACTGCTGAAAAGGGTCCCCCGCTACTAGGTTTTCTATTTCTAGCCAACATGCTAAGTTGGTTAAGTGTTTTGTAAACCTAACCCCCAAATCAGTCTGTATAGTTTAGCATGTTCAATTTGATTAAGTATTAATTCAATTTACTTAATCCTATCAATCCTGACTCAGCCTTAATTGTCTTATTAAAGCCTCGACCTCTCACATTAGACAGGTATTGTTGTGACTGCCTGTTGCCGGTTGGTTCCGGGCAGTCTTATGTCACAACTCAGTCTAACCTCGGGTCTTTATTGGGCTCAATGTTTAACCACCCACATTGGATAGGTATTGTTGTGACTACTGGACAGCCGGGCGGTTCCGGGCAGGTTTACGTCACAACTCAATCCAACCTCGGGTTAAACACATCGTATTTTCTAAGTTTACATATTTTGTCTCTTTTCTTTTTATATGTAAATATTTGCAGCCTATTATTCAAATTCATCTTTATTGGGTAAAATTAATTTATACCCCTTAAATGTTCTCAAGGTCATTAGCATGCGTCAGACATGCCAACACATATGTTTTATATTTTTAACCCAACGTCATTACCCCCGTTTTATACGTTCGCTATAATATAATATATGTTGGGTTTAACATTTAAGCCCAACTTAGCCACATGAAAAAGGGGAGGCTTAGAACATGGTGTTTATATATTCTAAATAACATTAAAAGGGGTGTGTGAACGCATGAACTTGCAACATAACGATCTAATTAACATAAATTAGGCACTTGTGAACTTGCATTGTTATAGCATAAAATCTTGACATGAAACATACCTAAACATGAATCATGGTTTTAATCTAGTCATGTAAACTTGCATTTAAATTGTGAACCTAACTTAAATTATGTGTCACATATATTATCACATGATTTTGATAACAACATAGGCCTAAAACATATTTTCAATTAGGCATAACACCAAACGTAATCTAGTCATGTTTATAGAGTCAACACAAGTTCACAAAGATGCTTACTTTTGTCACTAATACAAAAGTATGTCTTTTTTTCACTAGAATCAAAATTCCTATTTCAACATAAATTCATATAAATCATAATACCCAAATGGATCCAACTACACTAAACATGATCATAAAAATATACATAGAAGGGTCTAAAATCATGTTGGCACAATAGTGAATCACATACTTGCATGAATCTCAACTTTGTTGTAATAAACTACCACAAACGTATAGTCGTTAACTTTTAACATGAATCATATACTTGCAAATATCCAATAGGTCTAACATCATTATGCCACAACATCCCAAATCTATTCATAATTAGAATCATAGCAACATACAATTATGAATTATCATCACCACAAATTAAGTACAATTCCATTTCTCATTTCACACAAATCAAAACTCAATTGTTCATTCATATCGGAATAGCACTCTACTTACAACGTATGACGAATCTTCAATTTAGGATTCTGAATTCTGATTTTGGAGATGCTATCCTTTGTTGTAGGCGTTGTTTTTATTTAGTTGTCATTGCTTTAAGCTCTTAAATCGACTCCTAATCGTCTCTCAATTTTGACGGCTGCTCCTAGTCTTTCTTCAGCAGCATGATGGTCTCATTCTCATTTTTATTTGTGTGAATTAGGTGGAGTCTTAGGTCCTTTTTATAGGGTTTGTGAATTGATTAGAACCGTCGATGGAGCTCAGATTAATATTAGCGGTTCATTTGAAAGAGAGACCAATCAGGAGCTGACACCTAGCCCTAGTGACAAGACAAGCTCAGAAATTCGGCCAAGTACAGACTAGGCCAGCCAGGAGGGGCTGGGTTCGACTTGGCTCAGAGGCCAGGTCGACTACCCAGTCGACCCCCAGGTCGACTATGTAGTCGACCTGGGTGCCCCAGGTCGACTATGTAGTCGACCTGGGTGCCCCAGGTCGACTACCCAGTCGACCTGGGTGCCTTGGGCAGGAAAATTCCCGCCCAGCCCAATCTGGGTTCGATTTTTTTGAAATTTGAACTCGTTCTGAACTGTTTCTGTCTATTTGAATTTTAAACTGAATTCTGATACTTTCGGAGGTCATATCTCCCTCGTACGGAGTCCATTTTACGCAAACTCGGACTCTATCTCGAGCAGAATTCCGAGACGAACGCAATGGCGTATCCCGTTTCCCTTAATTCTTTGATTTGAAATTAATTATACTTTAATTTGTGAATTTCACTATTATAGAATATACGGGGTGTTACAATACGTGCCTCTAGTGGGGGGACCAACTACAACTTTAGTTGAATGGGGAGAGAGTTCGTAAGGTCAGGAACTCGTAGGCTCTAGTCAGGAATTGCAACTAAAAGATAAAGAAACAACAGTGTAGGTGGCTCTAACTATGCCTCGACAAAGCCCTTCACCTATGACAATTCAGGACGATTACTAGTGAACATACCTGCCAGAGATAGGATTCGGTACGTTACTCCGGAGGATGCTGCTACTCCTGAAAAAGGAACTTCTCCAAAGACACCACCATTAACCAAGTCTCAAGTCGATGACTCTCTTATAGATGAGTCCATATATCAAGGTTTGTGAAGGCTACCCTTACCTGATGACATTTAAACTTCACAAGATTTTTGAACAGATCCTCTCTTCCCTACTTCCAAGGAAGTTGTTATTCTCGTGAAAGTCGGGGATACTATGCAAACAGGATTAACTCCTGGCTCTGGTCTGTTGGGGGTGTGAAGACCGCCTATAATCCCTGCACTAAACAAGAGGAATAATGCACTGAAGGGTGTGCCAGGCAGTTATGGACGATCATCAAGGTATGATAACACAAACGGTACTTGTCGTAAAACTCACAGCGCAAGGATAAAATATAGTAGAACATATACAATAGGAAATAATAGTGAAGCATCATATAACAAACTTTTGAAACTTTCACAATATCCTGAAAGATTATCCATACATCATAGGAAATATCAAAGCTTGTACATAAAGCCTCACTACAACAATCATAGAAAATCAAACAGCGGAAACAAATACTAGATAGTAATAAAACTGGTATGTAAGCCTCTAGCTCGCCATCGATCGGCATCGTTGTCTCACCAAACTATCACCTGTCACCTTCTCTTCAGTCTGCCCATCCACAACCGGATGAGCAACCCATGGTAATAAGAGGGAAACCTAAAACCTTAAGTCAGAAAACAGTCTTGGTGAACGATAAAATAGCTATCTAACATCATCAATAAAGTATTTGAGAATGGGTAAATAAATGAACTAATCTATCCACAACATCAGAGAAGAACTCAACCGGTCTTCCTTACATCGGACAGTGATAGCATTTACAATCCATTCAACCAAAGGAATAACAATCCAATCATGGCAGTAGAACAGTCAATGATAACACTTATAACATCCAGATTATATATCTCATGTAAACCATCCTAATCGAATTCAATCATTCCTCAAGCACAAGTCCTAGAAGCCTAAACCAATATCAGACAAGCACCCAAGGAACATCTCCTTCGACGTTGGACAATCTTCGTAAGATAGTATAAAAAAGGCAACTGATCATCCATGACCGCCTCTGGCTATCACTGCCAATCCTGCTTTGAAACCAGCGTTAATCATATGGAGGCCAACCTTGTCATATGTCAAGGGCTAATGGTAACCCTAGTTCTAGCATAAACTCCATACGCCTTTCAACGATCCATATGTTTGTCCAACCTTGACAACTAGGTCTTTCAAAAATACCCACGATAATCGACCAGCAACCTTCCAATCTTTTGGATGCCCCCATTGTACCCCTGCTTTGAGCCTACTAGAACTTATGACAACGATAATCTCTCGGCCTTCGTATCTCTAGTCATCCAACCCGATGAATTTTCATAGCTCAAGCAACCTTCTCTAGCAACCATTATCCACCAACTCATGACCTTTGAGTTGCCACCTCATTTGTTGTTCTACACCGATCAACGAGCACATTCAACACTTCGAATATTCCCACTTGAATTCTCCTCGAAGCCACAACATCACTGAACCAAATAATATCGACATATAGTTTAACATAATTCATAGCGTTACATCCATTTGCTATGAAATCAACCACAACATTCATGCCATTCAACCACAGCGTTTTAGAGTGCACCCGAAAATTTTAGGCCTTTTTGTTCAAATCTGGGTCGTACCCAATTTTTCTTTTCTTTTCAGAACTGACCCTATGTGACCGACCTGCCATCAAAAGCAGAGACAAACCGACCAATCCTTCTGAGTCTCGACCGATCCACCCACATTATCCCGACTGACCCATCGCACTAAGGAGCTGACCGACCCATATAGTATACATGACTGACCCACTCGCGGAAAGTTAACCAATCCATCACTCCAAAACACTTCCGACTGATCCATCACTCCACTGACTGACCGATTCATGACCACCTCGGATCTGACCAACCCATACTACCTCCCGACCGATACATACTACTTCCCGACCGATCCATAGCTTCCCGGCTGATCCAGTCCACTCCAGATCCGATCCATCACAATTTCACCTCAAAATTCGACCAAAACTTCGCCAAATGGCAATATCGACGAAACTAATGCATCCTATACAACCACAAGCACATTATTGAACCACTAACAACTTGAAAATGACGATTTTCATCAAAAGTTATGTAAATTTCACCAAAATCATGATAAATGAACATACGAACTAAATTGTGGATCTAACTCGCATAAACAAATAAATCTGTATGAAAATTACCGGTTTTGATTTGCTAAATTAGATCCTATAGTGTTTCATACAAAAATAGACTTACCGTGATTTAGATCTAAGAGAAAAAGTTGAAAATGACGAAATTAAGATCATACAACTCATATACTTGATTGAATCTGCGTGAGAGATGCATATCACTCACCAATTCTCCACAACTTAAAAGCAATGAATTATGATTCCGGACAGTGAAGAATTTGATCCAAACTCTTCGATTCGATGAACTCTCCCTTGAAATGGCATAGATCTAGCTTCAAACGATGTAGATCTTCGATTCTCTAAGATTTAATGGTGGAAAGGTGAAGAGAATGGAGGAATAGATGAACTCTAGCTCTTCCAAATGAGAGAACAGAGAAAGTAAACTATTCTCCATGCCTCTTACCTCCTATTTATAGCCTTCTACCAGCCCCTTAATGGGACTCCCCATGTCAGCCGATTATGGCTTACCAAACCTGAACAGCCAACTTTAAACCTCAAAACAGTGATTCCTCCCAAACCACTAGCCAAATCTTTAATGTAACCACTCTACGGAAATGAAAACATCATTTCCTTTCCAATCGCATATGTCATAACACCTGATTCGACATGAGTCAAAAGTTATTCCCTGTACAAAACTGACAGGGGTAACATCCTCATAAACAACGTATTAAAATATGAGAATGATCCAACTCTCAGGGAATAAAATAAAAATATTTTATGATCCTCCGATTCGAAAATGCAGGCTGTGACATGGGGGATCACATAGGACATGCACATTACACTTGCACTGCACATCACAACTCTCGTGTACCATACTAATTCTGATATCTAATGTTTACTTGTGCTGTTTTGCAGGAAAAATGACATGCCAACGCTACTCCCTTAGAGATGTTCGTTCAAGCATGCCTAGGTTCGACTCCGATATGGAGCATGATCGAGACGATGGTCGCGGGAGAGATAGCAGGAGACATCATGATCCAATCATCCTTATTCTCCACGTTCCCATTCTCCTCGGCGATCAGACACTAATAAGTATAGAATCCATTAGGACCGTCGTGAAGGAGACCGGTCACTATCCAAGGTTCCAATTCCTCCGAAGGAAAATCATCATCAGGAAAGGCTACCACCAAAACATTCCGACCCACAGGATAAAAACAAAACTTCCGAAAGAGGGCAAGAGAAAGGTAAAATGGTCCTTGTTCCTACTCAACGACGAAAGGTCGAACTATCAATAGCGATGCCTATGACACTTGATTATGAGAGTAAAGAAAAACTGAAAATTCTGAAGAAGCAATTTCCTGATCATCACTTCGAGAATATACTTTTCATTCTCTCTCTTGAGCCAGTGCCTTCGAAGTGGGCGGATGAGGTCAAAGCTAAGATAGACTTAGTGGATAAGCAGTATATAGAGATGTATAAGTATTCGCGAGGCCTTTCCAAAATCACCCGAGACTTAATACTTGACGTGAATTACATGAAGGAAATGGCTGAGCATGATGAGACTATCTTGAAGGACACAGAGAAAGAGGTGGAGGACGCACAGGCTTCACTTGCTATTACACAGTGTGATACTGAAAAAAATACAAGAAACAATACAAAGAGCTGCAAAAGCGTTATCACACCGAACTTGTTGCTTATAGCCAGGAACGCTTAGACTTGAAGAAGCAAGCTGAGGATGCTAAATCTGAGAGCATCGCAGCAAAGTCAGCTTGTGCTCGCCTTGAGCAAGAGAAGGCGGAGTAAGCGAAGAAAAATGTTGATCTGGAGGCTAAATTGGCGGAGATTGAATCAAGGGCATTTATGGCTGAGGGGAATGCAAACATTGCTATTAAATCAACCGAGGATGCTAATGTACAACTCGCCAAAGCCCAAAAGAAATTAGACGATTATGGTGAGCTCATGCTAGAGTTCTTTGCTCAGATGATTCGTTATCGAGACATCTCATGGATCAAAGATTATCCAACAACCCTGGTTTATAAATATTATGTCGGTTGTTCCTCTGAAGGTACTTAAACCTTCGGTTGCATTGCTAGGGTGATTCCTGGTGCACTGATAACTCATGTCCGTTAACTGGCTGAGAAATCTTTTGTTGAAGTTAATCTAACCATCATTATATAATTTTAGAAAATTGTAAATAAGTAATTTGCATTTATATAGTTGCATTAGGGTCATGCATATATAAAAAAAATCCAAAACCCAAAAAGAAAAAGAAAATCCATTTGTAAATAACTTCTTTTTATTTTTATTTAAGCATTTTGTTTTAAAAAAAACATTCCAAAATCCAAAAAAATGAAAATTCAAAAAAAAATCTATTGTGAATATTTTTCTTTCTTTTCTTTAAAAAAACCATTTCTTTTGAAAATGTCTCAATTTCCTTATTCTCGCGGATTTTATGATAGTTGTGAAAATCAATATAATCCATACAATTTTACACCAAATTCATATGGATACTTTAATAACAACTATTGTACAAACAATTTGAATTTTTGCACCACCGACTTTTCAAAATTTTCAAAATAATCCTGATTTTACACCACCGAATTTTCAAAATGATGATCAACCCTCAAGTCTTGAAATAAGTATTCAATCTTTAATTGAAGCACGTCAAAATGATGATCAACCGTCAAGACTTGAAATAATGCAATCTCTAGTAGAAGAAAGTCGACGATTAAATGAATCAATTTCGAACTCATTTCGAAATTCAAATTCATATAATTTTGATTATAACCCTAGCCAATTCAATTTCGAACCCCAAAATGAATTTCAAATTCTAAATGGAAATGTGGATAAGTTTTCAAATGATTTTGGCAATGGGAATAATTTCAATTATGGTGCAAATGAAATTTTTTGTTCTCAACAATTTCAAATTGAAAATTCTCATGTAAATAATTATAAATTTGATTTTGTTGAGCAAATGAACGAAATTTACGATAATCACAAGGATTTGTTATTTGAAACCTATTTGAAACAACGTGAACATCAAAATCAAGTTTCAACGTGTGATGATTCGAATGATAATCCATCTTTTACCAAAATCGACGATTTTCAAGTAACAACTTTCGACATTGAAAATAACAATCTTAACGAAGTTGTTAATAATACGGTAATTGATTTGGATTTCATTTCTTTTGAGAGGGTGGAACAAAATTTAAAATTCGATCTTTCTTTTTCTGAAAATTTGAAAACATCAACTTTGGATTTTGAAAATGATACATGCATCGAAGTTGTTGACAATTCACCAAAGGAGGACGAATTTGACGAACACGAATTTTTTGGACTTTTCGAAAATGAGTTGAATTTTACAAAGGTAGATTTGAATCACCATTTAGATTTTGAAATCAATAATTCAAAAAAGTTTTTCAACGATAATTTTGAAATTCAATTTGGTGGAAATAAACATGAAATTCCACCCACTATTCAATCTACCCAAAAAACCATCGAAAACAAACCAACTCGTTCAATTTTTAATAAAACGACATTTGTTTTTCCAAATCTACATTCAACTTCGAAACTTTTTATAATTTGGTTTTTCGAGCTTAAGCTGTGTCTCTCACACTTGATGTGACAAATGAATCGGTCTTTAGAAGACCGTTTCATTTACTTCTTGTCAATATATTTTCTGATATACTGTAAATAATTTTTTCGTTTCTCTTGTAAATATAGCGCATAGTTTCAAAATTTTCTTTTCTTTTTCCACTTGGGTTGACTGTGGAACTTGTTCACTAAATGGATTTTCAATCGAATTGGAAAACCATCGCACGAAATATCGTGATAATACCGCAAGTGCACGGCGTACTATTGTAATACGTAGTGAGTGCGAGTCGATCCACAGGGAAAGAAGTAATTTCAATTTTATTCACTCAAATTAAACCAAACTTTGAATTGTTCTAACTAATAAAAACTAGAAACTAAGTTGAGAGCTAAATATGAAATTAGAGAGTAATTTAGAGGTAAATCCACTCTCACATTTATGTAAGTTATCAAACATACAATTTATGATCGCAATAAGTGATATAAATGCAACATTTAAACCACTTATGATTCTCATGAAAATGAAACTAAAGGAAAACTATTCAAGTATGGCCTATGAACTATTGATTAGAACTATAGACCATCAAATTTTGTTCATACTTTCATTTCAAAATCAATAATCACTTAGCAAATATTGATGTAACTTGTGTTTATATTGAATAAGAATAGCTCATTTGCAAATGCAACATAAGCTATCAAACCCATATGTATAAACTTACATCAATATTCACTAACATGAAGCACATATTAAAGATCACAAATCATACAAATGTTGAACTTACATAAAGTTAGAGAGCATCATTACCCCTAAATAAAGGGATTAGCCACTCATATTTGTTATCATATCAACACATGTAAATTTCAACATTAGAAAAGAAAGCAAAATGTAAGAAAAACTAAGTAGAACAAGAAGAGAATTAAACTAAGTGCATAGAAATAAAACTAAACTATGAACATAAAGTAAATCTAAGCTATGAACATGAATGTAATTAAATCTAAACTATGAACATAAAGTAGAGCATAGAAATTAAAAGAGACATAAGATAGACATAAAAGAAATAGGCTTGGAAGCCATTTTTATTTCTTTGATCACTTACACTTTCATATCCTAAAAAAAAGATACAAAATACATGAAACAAAGGGGTATATATACATGATCTAAAACCCTAAAACCCTAATCACTTTCCTTGGGAATTTTTAAAATGTCCATTCATGAAGCTTCTAATTGATATTAGCCACTAATATGTCATGTAGAATGCATGAGGCCTTTTGTCCCATTCAATTATATGAAGCAAGTGGGCTCGTTGAAAGATGGGCCCTCCACTATCCATAAGATGAATTAATTCTTTGCCTTCTCTTGTGTATGTGCATGCTTTCCTTCATCTCTTTATGTGTATATATCATTTTAGATCCTAAATTCCTACAAGAGTTAATAACAAGGAACAAGTAAAAGATTTCACAAATTAAAACATGCACAAGTGACCCACTTTTCTCCCAAAATAAGTGATGATTTTAAAAATATTTAAAACATGGTTTGATCACATAAAATACCCAAAAATGTTCATTTATTCAACTAAACAAGAATAAATATGTGAATATAAATGTGCATTTTTACGTGCACATCATTTATGTTTGGGATCAAGTTGTTGATTGCAAAAAAGGGTAGCTCAAGGTGGATACCATTGATGAGGATAAACTCATGGAGAAATATCTGAAGGGCGAGGAGCCGGTGCACTTGGCTGAAGGGCGCAAATTAATTGTTGCTGCCATGGAGGAGGAGATGCGCTGGCTTAAGGGTAAACAAATTGATGAGGTTGGTTCTTCATCCATGGTTCCTGGGGCTACTGAAGCAGGGAGGCAGGATCCTGAAAATCTGGGACTCCCTAAGGCGTCTTTCCTGTCTCCAATTGCTGAAACAACTTCAGAAACTTCTGGTGCTCATGTTGTAGGGTCATCCGAAGGTATATCCACCTTTTCGCCTCAATTTGTTAAAGCTATCTTGACTTTCCATGTATTATTGGGCAAACGATCAATGAACCCTAGTTTTCTCCTGAATTAATAGCTATTGCATCTCGTCCTGTAGGTGCAAAACCTGCTGAAAAGACCAAGGAGAAACAAGAAGAAGTCACTGATGCAAAGTCTGCTGAGAAGATTGAGGATAAGCAGGAAGAGCTCACTGACTCAAAGTCCACTGAGAAGATCGTGGACAAACAGGAAGGGGTCACCAATAAAGCTATCTTATCGTCCGGTACTGAGACTCCCAAGGAAGAGGACATGATAGATGCTCTAAAGGACGACGACATGAATGATGAAAATGCGGCAGACGGTGATGTTGTCGTAACTGGAGGCTCGGGAAAAGCTGATGACATGACTTTGGCAGAAATGAAGGCGATGACTAATGAACTTTTGAAAGCCAAATCTGAGGAAGAAATCGAAGAACACCTTAAGATTGATCCCATCCAATCAGTACCTCCTCGGCAGAAGATAGTCGTTAAACTGTCAAAGTCAATCACTTCTCAGTTAGCGTCTCAGTCCTCTGTCGCCTCCAAGTTACTCCTCCAAAGAAAAAGAAGAAGTCGAAGAAGCGTCTTCTCACATAAGCTGAGAGGGAGGAAAAAGAGAAACAGAAGGCTGCTCGAACATCCAAACCTTCCTCCAAATCTAAGTGAAATGTGATTTAGTCTTTTCATTTTGTTTTCTACTGGCCTGTTGTTGTAGTAGCGAGTGCAGTCCTCGCAGCTTTTGATTAGTCTCCTTGTATAAACCTGCACTTATATAAATAAAGTAGCTTGTTTTCCTATGATGTCAAATATTTACAAGTTTGTCATTCATTTCAATTAAATGCATTAGTGGTCAAAACATTATTAATATAAGTAACCAACGATAAATCACATCACGGATCAAACAAAAAATCTTATACGTGCTTCCCTGCAAACCATAATATATGCGTTATAAAATCATTACTAAACTAAGTAATAAACAACAGGGAGATGTGATGTGTATGTGTATGCCCCCAATCAATCTTGAATAAAATGCCTGGCCAGGACTTGTTCGGGATTGACTAGGGTTGTCATTAAATTTCCCCCAATCCTTCAATGAGGTAAGGATCCTTTTTCATTGGCGTTTGCTCCTAGCGCCTTTATACTCTCTTGTCATATGCCCAAGTTAGAGTGTGGTCAAGGCGGTCTTTAATCGTGGTGCACCCGCACGTCTTGGGGAAGTCGTCTTCCCGTCCTTTATACTCTCTCTCGAATCTTGAGAGTTAGAATCCGGGACGTTGTCTTCCCATCCTTTATACTGGTTCGCTCTGGTTTTCCTTCTACACCTAATTTCTTAAGGTGGAGTCTCACCGGTTCGAGTGTTATATTTGCTTTCAATTTTAATTCAAGTTTAATGTTTCATACCTAGAACAAAACTATCATAGGAGTTAAAGAGATAAATGTAGGAAAAATAAACGACACACAATATTTTTATAGTGGTTCGGCCAAATCATAGCCTACATCTACTTTATTATCTTTTGTTTATATTAACTAGACTTTTCTAGGCAAGTCGTGCCTTTCTACATAGTTTATAAAACAGAAGAAACAGTACAATCTTAATTACAGTATCGCCGCAAGTGTTGGGCATTCCATGCTCTGGTACCTCTTCACCATTTATGGTCATTAACTTGACTGCTCCTGTGTCAAGTTTCCGTTGAATGGTATACAGTCCGCCCAATTTCGGACCCAGGTGGACGTGGTTGGGAAGACACGTTTCAAGACTAAGTCTCCAGGTTCAAAGGTCCGAGATCGAACCTTCCTGTTGTAATATTACGCAACTTGGTGTTTGTGCCTCGAGGCGCATCTGCTTCATCCCTCTTTTCCTCAACCATGTCTAAGGACTTGAGAAGAAGCGCTCTGTTCGTCATGGGATCATAATACGTCGTTCTATGGGAGGGAACTTTCAACTCCACTGGAATGACCGCTTCCGAACGATAGTGAGAAGGGAGGATAACCGGTCGTCGATTTATAAGTCGTCCGGTAAGCCTACATTGCTAAAG
This sequence comes from Allium sativum, assembly GCA_030737875.1. NCBI lineage: Eukaryota > Viridiplantae > Streptophyta > Magnoliopsida > Asparagales > Amaryllidaceae > Allium > Allium sativum. The sequence continues at coordinate 25,074,829 of CM060927.1, read as the reverse complement.
GTAACTCGTCAACCCACATGGCTTTTGCCTGCTTCAGCCACTTCTTAAAAATGGATTTGATGATCTTGTTTACTGCTTCGATTTGTCCATTCGATTGTTGGTGAGCTACCACGGTGCATCTCTTGTCATTTTTGTATTTTTGGTAGAAATCTTTGAACTCAGTGCTATCGCATTGAGTTCCATTATCAGTTATGATGGCTTTGTGAATTCTAAGTCAAAAAATTATGTTTCTGACGACAAATTTGATTACCCGCTTTGTCGTGATCATAGTTAATGGCTCGACCTCTGCCCATTTAGTAAAATATTCTATGGCCACGATTGCATATTTTGCTCCACCTTTAGCGATCGGTAGACTTCCAATGATGTCTATTCCTCACACAACGAACGACCATGGACTCACCATTGACTTATGTTGACTTAGAGGTGCTCTAGGAATTTTTGCAAATTTCTGGTACCGATCGCAGCGTCGTGAATAATCAGCTGCATCTCTGTTTATGGTAGGCCAGAAGTAGTTATACCGTAATATTTTCTTTGCCAATGTCTGACCTCCGGTGTGATCTCCACACTCACCCTCATGCACTTCTTTTAGTACATGTTTGATGTCGTCGTGTGCTATACATCAGAGCAAAGGCATGGAAAAACCCTGGCGGTAAAGGACTCCGTCCTGTGTGACATATCTTGATACTTTACGAACCACAGCCCGTCTTTCACTCTTTTTTGTCTGGAGCATTCCATTTTCTAGGAAGTCCTTTATCAGCATCATCCATGATTCACTTTCCGGTTCGATATCAAGTTCTGGATCAATTTCGATCTGATCAATGTTTGGAGATGTTAATACTTTGATCGGGACCATTTCTGTTTCTTTCGGGTTATCAGAACTTGCCAACTTAGCTAACCTATCCTCTTTTTGATTCTCTGTCTGCGGAATGCGGGTTATGTTGTAATGCTCTAAGCTGTCTAATAGCTCCTCTACCCTTTCTAGGTAAGTGATGAGTTGAGGTCCCTTAGCTTGAAACTCCTTCCGAACTTGGCAAACGATAATTTTAAAATCACAGAAAATGTTTAGCGTTGTTACCCCCAATTCCTTAGTGAGTTTCAACCTGGAAATCAGGGCCTCATACTCGGAATCATTATTAGTTGCAGAAAACTCTAACCGTAGAGCATAGTAAATTGATCGTCCTTCAGGAGTTGTCAAAACAACTCCGGCGTCGGATCGTCCATCATTCTTAGCTCCATCCACGTAAATTTCCAGGGGCTAAGTTCTAATTTTTGTTCTGGGGGGATAGTCTCTTCATCTAACACATCCCCCTCGGGGATTTGAATTCAGCGATGAAGTTAGCTAATGCCTTGCCTTCTTATTGACCTTCTGGGTTGGAAGTTTAAGTCGAATTGGCTTAGTTTATATTCCATTTAAGCAATCGTTCAGATGCCTAAGGTTGTTGCAAGACCTATCGGAGCGGTTGATCAGTATATACAACAATTGGGTAGGCTTGGAAATAATGACGGAGATTTCTGGAAGCAATTAGTAGGCTATAAGCAAGCTTCTCTATCTTCGGAAAATAACGTTCTGCTACCGCCAACTTCTTTCTCACATAATATACTGGACTCTGAACCTTGTCATCCTCGCGAACTAGAGCTGAACTAATGGCGTGGGATGATACTGCCAAATATACGAATAAATCTTCATGATCTACTGGTTTAGACAGTATCGGAGATTTTTCTAGGAAGTCCAATAGATTTTGAAAAGCTTCTACGTAATCGGGAGTCCACTCAGAATCACGCTTTCCACGTTTTATCAAATTGAAGAAAGGAACGCATTTGTCTGTAGCCTTAGAAATAAACCTTCTCAATGCTGCAATCTTTCCCGCCAAACTCTGGACATCTTTGGTCTTTCGCGATTTCTCAATATTCCTAATGGCTGCAATTTGATTGGGATTGATCTCAATTCCACGGGAACTAGCTATGAAGCCCTGAAATTTTCCAGAGGCGACTCCAAATGAGCATTTCAGAGGATTAAGCTTCATTCCATATCGTCGGAGAATACTGAACATTTCTGCTAAGTCCGCTGTATGATCAAATGATCGCCTCGACTTTACAAGCATATCATCTACATATACTTCCATTGTTCTCCCAATTTGGTTGTAAAACATCTGATTCACTAAGCGCTAATAGGTAGCTCCGGCATTCTTTAGTCCGAACGACATCACCACATAACAGTACAACCCCAAATCTGTAATAAAAATGGTATGCTCCTGATCCGGTACATGCATGGGAATCTGGTTGTACCCTGAATATGCGTCCATGAAAGAGAGAAGTTCATGCCCTGCCATTGAGTCTACCAATTGGTCAATTCTGGGGAGTGGAAAGCTGTCCTTCGGGCAGGCTTTGTTTAGAACGGCAAAGTCAATACACGTCCGCCACTTCCCATTGGATTTTTCGACCAAGATGGGGTTTGGTATCCAGTCAGGATATGTTGAGTCTCTGATGAATCCATTATCACTTAAATTCTTTACTTCCTCTTTCAAGGAAGCTGACCTCTCCAGGCCTAACATACGCCTTTTTTGTTTCATAGAAGGATGCTTTGGGTTTATGCTCAGTGAATGGCTCATAATTGAGGGAGACATCCCACACATACCAGAGTGGGCCCAGGAAAACATATCTAAGTTTGCTTTCAATAAGTTTGTCAATTCTTTCGCTTCGGAAAGAATCCAAGTGAGATCCGATCTTCAAGACCTTTATCGAGTTGTCGTTATCGATCAGAATGTCTATGGTTGCTTCATTAGGCGTCGCCTTCCTACTTCCTGGTTCTTCATCCTTCCTAGGATTGATATCTTCAAGCAGATCGTTAGGCGACCCACTCGGCGACATTGTCTTTAGTTGCTATGTTGTGCCCTCCTCGGTAGAAGGAGAAGTATCCTTAGACACTGCATCTTTTCCGTTGTGCAACATCTTTAATTCCGACATATAACATGCTCTTCCAGTAACCTGGTCACCACGAACCATTCCCACTCCGGCATCGGTTGGGAATTTCTTCAACAGGCACCAGGGTCCGATGTAGGCCCTAAATTCTGCAAGGGCCAGTCGGCCCAAGAAGGCATTGTAAGGCGAATCGATATCCATACTCTTCGGCGATCTCCCTCTCCTATTTCTAAAGATAACTCCACCATACCAATCGGGGCTGTTGATGACCCGTTAAAGCCACATATCCAGCCTCCACATGGCTTTAAATCCTTCATTTCTTGTTTTATTTGGTCAAATGCTTTTTTAAACAGGATATTGATAGAACTCCCGCTATCCATAAGGACTTTCTTAATTAATTGAGGTCAATAATGGTAGTTATCACCAATGGTTTGGTGTTGGGCGCTTCGACTCCTACACTCTCTATATCTCAGAAAATAACATCATCCGTCGTTATTTTATGTTGTTTCATGGATGCAGCTTCTTCAAGATTGCTACACTCTCCAATTTCTGGATGTTTGGCCGCATTAACATACTGCTCCATTGTTCTTTTGCTAAATCCCGCCGGGTGTGGTCCTCCGATGATGGTATTGATGATTATACCTTTTCCTTTTTGCTAAGCAGTGGGTTTGGAAGCGGGCTGATTCTGGTTTGGAGCTTGCCCTCCTTGCCCCCTGTCCTTTGGGGCGAACTTATATTCATCCATCTTTCCTACACAAAGTAACTTCTCTACAACATCTCTTAGGTGGCGACACTAGTTCGTGGAGTGGCCATAAATTTCGTGAAACAAGCAAAACTTCCTAATTTCTCGCTCTTTTTCGGTTGAATCTCTGGGTGGAGGTTTCAGGTATTGCACAATATTATAAGTATCCAGGTAAATGTTCTCCAAAATGTCACTCAACGACGTGTAATTCTTTAAAGTTTGAAATCAAGGTCTCTTCCTGGAATTATTCCCCTGATTCCTGTTTCTTTTACCACTGTTTCCACCCTGGTTACCATTTCCTCCACTTTTATTATCGACATTTACTTCGACTTTCCATGCATTGTCACCGAACTACTTGATAGCAACAACTCTCTAAATATCCTCCCTGTGAGCACCATCAGACTTTCTCTTTTGGTTGGCATATATTTCTTCTCGTTGTAGACGAATATTTGCCTTTTCATAAAACATCTCCCTAGTTAATGGCGGCTTTCCAACTAAGTATCCCCCGAACTCAGTGTCCTTATCAACTCCATCAATTAATGCCATCAGAATTGTCTGCTCATGTGGGTCACTCACCTCTGTGACTGCCAAATTAAAGCGGCCCAAATACGACTTTAGGTTTTCCCCGGAAGCTTGTTTGATTGCAGACAACTCAATGACACTTTTAGATTTCTGGGAATGGAGTCGGAATTGGTTCATAAAACTTTTACTTATTTCTTTAAAGCTAGAGATTAATTAAGGAGGGAGTCGAGTGAACCACATCAATGCAACGTCTTCAAGGTATATTGGGAAAGCCTTACATTTTACGGCATTAGGAGTTGTTGCGGCACTCATCTACCATGAATAGCTTATCAAATGCTATCTCGGATTGGTTCTCCCTCCCTACCAATCCATTGTAGGTAGGTTGAAACGTCTGGGGAACTGGAAAACAAGAATATCATCAGTGAAAGGGGTGTGGCTACGATCGATACCCCAATCCTCATTGGTGTAATGTCGACTATCAGCCATAATCTGGCATACCATTTCCCCTACTTCGGCATTGGTTAACGTTGGTTCAGGGGAATGCACTTATGGTCCTTCTAATATATCCAGCCCCTACTTCAAGTGATGTTCCTCAGTTTCTAGCAGCAGTGGAGTTTCCTTGCCCTCTACGATCCTGGTCATTCACAGGACGAGTGGGTTGGAGAAGTTATCCTTGAGTAGGGTTAGTGATGTTGAGATCTCTGGGAAGGACATGAGATCCCCACATTGGCAACAATATTGGTTCTCTCAGGCTCGGGTCATCGGGTCCTAATACGCGAGCCGCATCTTCGCGAGATCCCAATGATCCAAAAGCTAATTGCTCGAGATTCTCGGGTCTTTCATATGGCCTCCTCTGATGTTGACGTCTTTCCTTCGAGGAGGATGAATGGTATGAAGCGAGATAATGAGTTGAAGAGGGTGTCCTTTGTCTACGGAGCTCGTCTATCTCTCTACTCATAGCTTTCATGTCTTCTCGTATAAGAACGCTATCACATCTATGGGCCTCTAAGGCATCGTTAGTTCTATTTGACATGTCGAGTAGGAATGAGAAATCCATGTGTGAGATGGGTGTAGAGGCAGAGGGATGACTATTAGTTGTCATGGCTGGAATTGGAGCATTTGCGGTGGCTCGAGTAGAAGTACCAGCCTCAACCATAGTCGGTTCAGATCGGGTCATAGTTGCACCATCGGTTCGGGGCGGAGGGGTACAACAAGTGACATTATGGTTCTTGGTTCGGTTCGAATTAACATCACTAGTTCGGTGCACTGATTTCGGGTCGGGTCGGGTCGGCGTGCTCTTTCCGAGTCGGTTCGGTCCTGAACCATGCCCTTATGATTGGTGACAACTATTGCCTGTTGATCATCGCTCACCTCATTTTCTTGAGAAACTTGCGGTTTCTTTCCTTTTCTTCGAGATATGAAGTTTTTTCTTTTGAAATTAACAAAAAATTCAGGAATAGTGGAAAAAGCACACTAACTTCTTCGGATTTGAGGATCCAAAAAGTAGAATGATAATTCGAAATGCTAGGAATTCAAAGTTCTCAGTGAAAGCACCAAAATGTTAAACCAAAAAATGGTTCTAACACCCAATTAAACAATAATTCTAAAGAAAATGAAACAAAAAGAAACAAGAACACAAGATTTATAGTGGTTCAGCGTTAACAAGCCTACGCCCACTTTATACTTCTCTGATTGATGAGTTAAATACAAATACAACGACGATATCCACTCAGTCTCACTAATACAATTGATAATTTCTCTCAATTTAATAGAATTATACTCAAAGATTCTAAGTACAATATGAAATAGTAGAGGAAATTCGTTGGTGATAGAGTTGGAGTAGATCAATAGCCTAAAGATCCCCGAAAATGGAGTATTCTAGTGCATTTATACGCAGAAAGTCCATTCAGTTCGGGTGCCACGTGAGGTCCATCCCACGAATCTCGGATTTGAATGCTCCAGGATGAGGACAGTGCATAGGTAAGGTGGGAAAATGGGTGGTAACCGCCATGAATTTGTAGCATTATAGTGTGTAACTAAAGCAGTTTTGACCTTCGGTTCGGATCGGCTTATGGGAACTCGGTTCGGATCAGGTATTAGGGGGCGGAACTGACCCAGGGATGTTATCTGGAGCTAGTCCTCTGGCTTGTGTGTAGAAGAGAGGGGTTCTGTTAGGGAGGTCCGATCCGACCTAGTGGTTTTCCTGTCACATCATCCTGCCGTGAATACATCCATCAATTAATCCCTGAGCTTTGTATAACCTAATCACAAAGCAGGCTAACAGTTATTAGGCATTGAGGCTTTAAGACAAGGAAAATTTACCAAACTTGAGTGTCTGATGAATTTTGAGATTTGCTTATAGAAGTGAGGATATAGTTAATAGTTCTTGGCTTTTTGAGATTTAAGGGTTCATGTAATATCGATGAAATGTTTTGTAGTCCCAAAAAATTTAACCCGAGATTATATTTTAAAAATGGGATAGGAATTCACCATTTGTTACATTCTATTTTTGAGATTTGATGTTTATAATGATTTTGTCATTTGAACAAAAGAGGTTGATTCTAGGAATTCTGACTAAATAATTTTATGGCCACAAAAATTGAGGGAAGTAACAAAAATTATAGAGGTTTCAAACGAATAACTGTATTATAAGGTAAGAACTGAAAGAAGGAGTACTTTGACGAAAATAAGAAAAATTATGGAATCACTTTGAGTTGAAACCCCAGATGTACAAAATTTTAGAATTGGAAATTTTGAATAACTAATGTGTTTTGATATGAAATTCTTATATTTGGAAATTTCTTAAAAGCAACTGTATATAATATGAAAAGAAATTTTGTAACCAAATGTTTATTTCTTTAAGATTTTTCAAATAAGGTTTTGAAATATATATATATATATGTATGTGTGTGTGTGTGTGTGAAGTGGAATGATATAAGTGAATTCTTACAAGGTTAGACAACATAAGTGGAACAAATTAGAGAACACAAGACAGAAAAGGTAAAGACTGGAAAGTTGAGGGTTAGAAAGAGGGAAGTATGACTTTTCTTGTAAGGTGGGATGAGTCTTGAGATTAGTTTGCTTGGAATATTTTGAGGGTTTAGTTTGCTTGAATTATTCCTTCCTAAAGTAACAAGGATGAAGGAGATGGAAGAAATCTCCTGAGAATTATGGCTAGAATAACTCAACCGTCTTAGGAGGAACCATTCAGTTTGAAAGATTGAGAAAGAACAAGAGTTTATTTGGAGTCATTATGCGGTGAGACACTAACAGATTCAGTCATAAAATCTTTTATCTGATAGGGAGAATTCAAGTCTCTTACCCATGTTCTTTTGACAAGTATTTTCTCTTTGATATTCTATCAGTAGCTTCTTCCTTTAATTAGATACTTTCTTTTAAGATATCCTTGGGAAGGTTAGACCTAAGGATTTGAGTTTATAGGTGATAAAATGTTACTGAAACATGTGTTTGAGACATGTTATGGTTGATATTTGTAAGTGGATGTGATGGATGCATATACACACACTAGGCACTAAGATCGACTGAATATGAAATTTGCATAAGCATATGGATGTGTGTGCACTTTATTTTATTATTATTTCCATCGATGAAATATATTGATGCTATCATATGATTATTTCATATGGATGGTGGATAATGCACACATATAGAATTATCCGTATTATTAGGATTTTTGCATACATTTGGATGCATAGCACAAACATAATTGCATAAAAAGGAGGTCGAATGAATCAGTAGAGCACCTAATCTTTTGCATTAGTTAGTGTCATATACACCACACTATTGCATAAGTTCATAAATTGTACTGGAAATAAACTAAGGACCATGGTTGCTAGTGGATGATGGAAGAGTAGATGGATGTCGAGAACACTTATATTATTCTTCCACATTGAAGATTTCGAGGACGAAATCCATTAAGGAGGAGAGAATGTAATAACCAAAAATTTTAATAAGCAGTAATCAATTAGCGAATTGATTATTTAAGGAATAAGTTGATAAAATAAATATTACTCTGAAAAATATTAAGAATTGGGCAATAGGGGTTGCACTATTGGATCCGTTACGAAATTCTGGTTAAGATAGACATTTGGTTTGCTTAAATCGGACATAAAATGAAGAAAATATGAAAGAAAGAAGTTTGAAATTTGAATTTGAAAATAGAATAAATAATGAATTAAATATGAATTAATTAAGGAGCAAACCACATTCGGCGGGGCGAGCCAGCCTCTTACTGGACCGACCAAGGGGCCGACCCAGACCCCAAGTGGGTAGACCCACCCTAAGGATGGGTCGACCCACCTGATTAGCGTGAGAAACCTGGTGCCCACGCTGTTGACTGATTCAGCTGGCTTTTTAGGTGCATTCATCAGGAGAATTCTGAGAATTAATGACCTAAAATCTAACGATCTAAAACACCCGAGCTCTACTATAAATATGCTCCAAAAACCTAACCTAATCCTTACTACTCCATTCTCTGCCTCCATTTCAAATAACCCTCTTCCCAAATATATTTCTAATGGAGTTCTAGGTCTTTGGTTTGAGCATATTTTTGGAGGATATTCATAGATAAAGATTACCTACCAGGCTTGATTTTAATTGCTTTAAATAGTGAGTATTTTATATGATTACCAGATTTCTAGTAAGTTGGGTATAAATTTATATAGTAGTAGTAATAGTGTTTACATATCCGAATTTTTCTATAGTTTGCACACAGATCTAGTTTATTTATGGGTTATTTACAAATTGGTTATTCCTAATTCTTTTTCTCGAAATTTTCTACTTATTCCTACAGATTATATATAATCCATATTCAGATTTTCTATGAGTATTCAAGTAATTGCAAGATTCAGCATAAATTGGGGTTTTTCGTGACAATTTAATAAGCTAAAGACCCTTCCTAATTTCTATCTTCTTTTCTATCAATAATCTATGTAAATCTGATTTTGCTTCTATCCTTTTCTTCTGTTCATTTCAGTAAATCTATTAACGTAGTTTTATTCAGTTCATCTATGACTTGTTCTTCATATGTAATTTTATTACAGTTCTATATCATCCCTATTTTATTTCAGATATCTTCTGTTTTATCAGAGCCTAGGCTTATTAATAAACTTAAGATTGGTGTTAAGTTTAAATTAAATACATTAATAAGTAGGTATAGTAGGAATCCTCTCCAAGCTTCCAGCAGCGACGGCTGATTAGGGAAAATAAGAGGCTCGTAGTATTGGTCCGTTCCGGTAGCGAGAGTAGTCAGTTTAGGCAAAATAAGAGCCAATTAAAATAATTAATTTTTAGTAACCTAGCCGTATGTTGACAAACACTACGGGAGTCTAGGGTATCTAGGCGGTCAATAATAATTCTATGGGGGCCTTGGTGCTAGTAAATTAAATTGCAGACTAAGTCTAGGGGTCACTTATGTCGAATTGCATCCTTGGTTGGGGATCTGTATCAATCAGTATTCCTTTTTATCACGCTACACCGAGGTCTCACAAGGAGCCGAAGGCACACTTATACTGAATTGGGTAGTAAGAGGTCAAAACGAAAAGGTGGGTACGAGCACGTTCCAACGGAGCGATAAGCATGCATTGCTTCGAGTAAGGAAAATTAAATGCTATGATGCCTGTGATTAACGCTATGTCCTTTGGAGATGATGGTTCGGGCCTGATAAACCTAAGGCCATAGTCGATATAGGTTATCAAGTTGGAGTATGTAAGTAGATCAATAAGAAGTATTAGGAAATTCCTTCCTTATTGTTTATTTTGGTTTAAAGTTGTAGAAGTGAAAAATGGTCTTAGCTATTATTATCATCAGTATAAACATTATTATCATCGTTGTCACTAAATGAGATTATCCAATCTTTTGTGTCATTCCTATCAGTATTTGTTCACTTTTAGGTGTGCATAGACACTTACCCTTTTTAATAGTAAACTATTTTTTCATCTATTTTCCTTAACTTATTGGTCGTGCTAGCAATTATAATAGCTCACTAGACTTTATGTTTGACCCAGTTTCTTTTCTTCTTTTCTCTTTTCTTCTCCCCAGGCTTACAAGGAGGAAGTGTGCAGTTCAGATTTCATTGTTGATTGCATCTTAAAGGATTCGTTCTAGATGGATCGCATTCTATTTCTTCTCCAAGATTAGGTTGTATCATTTTGACTATTTGGGGGATAATACTATTTTGTACTCTGATGTTGTTTTGACTGAGATTTTGAGATATGATATGTAACACCCTATAATTTTAACAACACATTAAAATGATAAATTAAGGAAAACTTACTTTAATATTCAGATTTAAGTAAAGGACTGCGCCATTGCGTTTGTCTCGGAATTCTGCCTAAAATAGACACCTGGTTTGCGTAAAACGGACACCATATGATGAAGATATTAAGGTTTGAAGTTTGTATACGCACAAGAGAATTATATATACACAAACAAATCAAAGTAATAAAAAAAATTCAAAATCAGTGAATAGAAGCCCCAGAAGTGGAACCGACCATTCTGGGGAGTTGATCCGAGTCCCGCTGGGTCGACCCAGGGGTCGACCCAGGCTCTTTGGCTGCACAGATCTGGACAGATTCGATTTTCTGAACGTGGACTCTTTTCTTGACCTGGTTCATTGCTCTAGACCCTAAACCTAGGTTTTATTCATCTGAAAAATAATGGTGATGGCGGGGCTCTGCTGTAACGAAAATTAAAATAGCTTTTCTCCTCCAAAATCGATTCAAAGAAGATTATACATATTCGAAGATTGTTACAACAAAATCAACGTGTTCTTCTCGGTTATTTGGATCAATTTTCTTAGATCTATTCACTGTGAGTTTATGTTATTTTTAGATCTAAATATTTAATTGGCAATCTTGATATGTATATAAAATTGGATCTTGAATCATCACCTAAATTAGTTCTATTATGACATATTCACCAGATCTGTTCTTATATGCTTATATCGTCGCCATGTCAAATCTTGTCATAATATGCCTATTCACTTTTTATGCCTATTCCTGCCAGTTAATTATTGATTTGCTATTATGCATGTTTTTGACCCTCTTCTCTCCCACTTTTCCCTCTTTATTTTTATAGCCAGGCTACCTTCGAGCTTAGGCCTAACGCGCGAAATTGGAAATCATTGGGAAAAATGTTGATTTGGGGCATAAATTGGAACGTATGTAAATATGAAATTGGGCATAAATTAGAGCATGTGTAAATATTGATTTGGGGCATAAATTGGAACGTAGGTAAATATGAAATTGGGCATAAATTGGAACATGTGTAAATGTTGATTTGGGACATAAATTGGAACATATGTGAATATGAATTTTAGGCATATATTGGAAAATATGTGAATATGGATTTGGGTATAACTTGTATTGAAATGGGTGAATATGGACTTGGGGCATAAATTGGAAAATATGTGGATATGGGTTTGGGCATATAATATATATATATATATATGCCTTGATTTATGCCTTGGGAAAAAGAGCATATGGTGCATAATAAAATATGAATTGAAAAGGGGCATGAAAATCCATAATTTAAATATGGAAATTATTAATATGAATATGCCTAAAATAATGGAATTGTAATAATGCTTAGACACGAGGTTAGATTGCACTTGTGGTATAAGTCTGCCCGGAACCGCCTGGAATATCCAGCAACCACAAGTGGTTAATCTAATGTGAGGGGTCTAACGTGTAAGGACACCATGACACGAGGTTAATTCTAAACTTGTGGTTTAAGTCTGCCCGGAGCCGCCCGACATATTCAGCATCCACAGGTGGTTGACTTAATGTGAGAAGTCTGGGGCATTAACATGTATGAACAAGAAAAATATGTTAAGTAAACTTGTCCTAGGGACTAGTGGAAGTTATGACATAAGTGTTACAAGTGGGAAAGGGACTTATTAGTAAACCTTAGTTAGTGAACGAAGTTAATAAGTAAACAACGATAAGTTGTGGTGACAGTATAAGATGGAATTATGATTAAATAAGAAGCAATGAGGGGAACTTATGAAATGAAATAATTTATATTTAATCATAAACGGTAAGTGACATGTTAAGTAATAAACATGTGAATTGAGATATGCATAATAACCTGCTAAGTAGAACATGTTATTGTAACTATGGAATCAGATAATAAATAATACAAAGGGATTGTAAGATTACTTCCATTAATTACAATCTAGGGGTGAAAGATTGTAAGATTACTTCCATTGATTACAATCTAAAGAATAACATGTGATGGGGCTTATTAATAAAGTTAAATGGATTAAGTTATATTTATATGAAATTAATAAGCAAGTGGAATTTTGGCAAGTGAAAAGAAGTCAATGTGAATGGGATTAACCTGATTAGTCTGTAATACTTAACCTAGTTGAATCCATAGGGATTGTATGAGCATGTTAACTTGATTACGGGTTAAGAAAACTTGGTTGAAAACAGTGGGAGGGTTAAGTATATCTGGGTTGGGTGGGTAATATTTACATATAGGCCCACAAAACTTAACCGGTTGGGGTTATGTAATTAAAGACACCGTTAGGTAAGCATAACCTGTGGAAATGTTGGGGTTAGGGTAATATTTATATGTAGGCCCATAAACTGAACCGTTAAATAAACATGTTTGAATTAGTGGATGGGTTAATTAAAACTAGGGGGTGGGTAATATTTATTTATAGGCCCACAAACTTAACCTGATAAGGTTATGTAATTAAAGACACCTAGTGGTATACATAACCGATGGAAATATTGGAGTTATGTAATTAAAGACACCTTTTTAGGGTAAGCATAACTTGTAGAAAGGATAGAGTTATGTAATTAAAGACACCTAGTGGTATATATAACCAATGGAAATCCTAGTCGGGATACAAGACAAGGGGGAGAGCTGGTATCATATTGTGTGGGACCCATTTTAGTCGGTAACCCTTAATAGGTATCAAACAAGTACTCCGAACTAGGTCGGAGTTAGGGCACGCTTACTGGGCTGAATGTAAGAGATCCAAACGAGGAGGACGGTGTGGGCGCCGCAAACCGACCGGAGACACGTGCGTGCATGGGCCGGGTAGAGGGGGCTAAGACGACCGTGACACCTGTGGATATGGTTGTGCGTATCAGTGAAGGGTTGCCACTATAGGACGTGATATATCCTATGGTGGGGCCGGTACAGAGTATCTACGCAGAGTAGGGAGCCGATCGATTAGGGAAGTAGTTAGGGTACGTCTAGACTCTGGTAAAAAGTTTAGGAGCCTGTTAAGTCGGGCTGCCTGTGGATTGCACGGGGTTTAAAACTCTCACCAGAAGTACACCTAAGTCTACCATCTGATAATTGTTAGGATCATTTCATTTAAGTTATACTAGTATTGGTGCAAGGAAAAATAGAAAGTATTAGAGAAGCGCAATATTTATCCTATCATGTTTACCCTGTTTACCTTGTCATACCTGCCTTTTATGTTGTTATCTCTATCTTATCCACTTTATATGCCTATCATGATATTTTTACTTATTTATATGCTAAAAGTAATGGGACTCGCCAGACTTTATGTCTGACCTGTTTTATTTCCTCTTCTTTCTCTTCCGTCCCCCCCCCCCCTCGGTTCTCAGGGTGGGAATATTCAGGCTTTATCAAGATTCTACTTTCGTCTTATTTGAGCTGCTTAGATGTACTACTGGTTTCATTTCTTTCTCTGTTATGGCTTATGCTTTTGTGGATTATGCTTTCTTTATTATCGTACTCTAATATTTTAAGTACAAGACATAAGTTTTAATGATGTACTGGGTTTATGTATTTTCAGACATATGATGTAACCATGTTTTGAACTACGATGCTTTATGATTACTAAAAGTTTTTAATTCCGCTGCTATTTTATATCTGTCCTATAATGTTTTTGTTTTTGTTTACCTATAACGCTTCACGAAACTTAATGCATTCTCTTAATGAGTGACATTAATGGACATGGGGTGTCACACTTGGTATCAGAGCTGAAGGTTACTAGATCGGATATAGTTTTTGAAAATTATTTTCAAAAAGGTTTTAAAGAAACCATTTTCAAAAGAAAAGTCTATTTTGAAAAATATATTACCCAAAGCCATATGTAATATCTCTCGGTTCTCCGCTTGATTCCTTTTTCCCTTTTGTCTAGGGAACCGATTCTTCCCGAAAGGTGTCCCCATTGAGACATGGTTCCGTAGGCATGTTGAAACTATGGCACATGTCGAAGGGCAATGAAGTTCCTAACCTCCATCTGTAGTTTCACCTACGGCTAATTTTCTCGAGCTTAATAAGGATTTTCGTGCGATGGATGCAGCTTTCGAGAGACTTGTTGGCTTGTTACACAAGGATGGTAAAAAGGGGAATGATGAGTTAGGGCTAAGGAGCACAGCCCAAGGATAAGAAAGATGATGCCCTAAAAGGGAATGTAGATAAAGTTCAAATAAAGGCAAGAAAAAATGTCATGAGCATTTGGGTCATTTGATCAAGGATTGCAAGAAAAGAAAGAAGAATTTTTGGTTTCAGTTGTGGAGAGGTCGGACACTTTCCCAAGGAGTGCCCAAAGGAGAAAGGACAAGGTTAAAGGGCAGGATCTTTTGGAGGGCAGGTGTATGCTCTCGTAGCCATGGTACCAGATAGAGGTAGGAAAGCTTTTGATTTCTCTTTCCAATAATCTAGTTAGAACTCTTTTTGATTCTGGAACTTCACATTCATTTATATCTAGTTATGTGGTTGAGTCTCTACACCTAAATACTAGTATGCTAGTGGATCCCGTTGTTGTCCCAAACTCCATTGGTGGTTCGGCTCATTTGTCCATGACTTGTCGGGGTTTGAGAATATCAGTGTTGGGCATCAAGTTTGAGTGCGACGCGTATGTGCTCAGTTTTATGGGCTACGTTTGATTCTAGGGATGGATTGGCTAACCACGTACGGTGCCATTCTCGATTGTGAGAGGAGGGTCGTTATACTTTTGAATTGCCATGGGAGGGCCCTCAAGATTTCTTGTGACCCAAAGGGGTCTGTTATGCTTAGTTTTCTAGAGTCTCTGGATGCATCTATTGACGATCTATGATCTATAGCAGTAGTCCGTGAGTATCCTGATATTTTTGAGGAGGTTCAGTGTGTACCTCCGAGACGCGAGATTGATTTCCACATATATTTGGTGGAAAATGCAAAGCCAGTTGCATTGCCCATGCGCCATAAGGCTCCGAGGGAAAGGAGGGAGCTCAGCAAGCAAGTAGGGGAGCTACTTGAGAAAGGGTTTATTAGGCGAAGCATATATGAATGGGGTGCTCCAATGGTATTCACAACTAAGGAGGGTGGTTCGCTTCGCCTATGTGTGGACTATAGGGAGTTAAAGAAACTCACTACAAAGAATAGGTACCCACTTCCGAGGATAAATGATCCGTTTGACCAGCTTGTTGATGACATCTTGATTTCTCAAAGAGCGAGGAAGAACATGCCATACATTTAAGGAAGGTTTTGAAAACTCTCCATACACATTAGCTTAAGGCGAAATTCTCCAAATGTCATTTTTAGAGAAAGGTAGTGAGATTTCTAAGGCATGTGATATAGGACTTGGTGCGGTTTTGATGCAAGAGGGAAGGGTAGTATGTTATGGGAGTAGACAGTTGAGAGTTCATAAGAAGAACTACCCTACCCATGTTTTGGAATTAGCTGCTATATTATTCACTCTTAAGACTTGGCGGCAGTATCTGCTTGGAGAGAGGTTTGAGTTATACATGGACCATAAGTCGCACAAGTATATGTTCTCGTAGAAAGATCTCGAATTGAGGAAGCAAAGATAGGTTTCTACTTGGACCTGAGATGATTAGAGAAACTTCAGAAAAGATTGATCTTATCAACAGGCACATGAAGACAGCTCAGGACAGGCAGAAGTCATATGCAGATAAGGGAAGGGCCGATATTGAGTTTAAGGTGGGAGACATGGTTTTTATCAGAGTATCTCCTTTTTGGAATGTGGTTCGTTTTGGGTCTGTAGGAAAATTGGCACCGAGATTTGTAGGACCATTTCCCACAATGGAAGGAATAAGTCGAATGGCTTATAGGGTAAAACTACCAGAGAGGTTAGCAGATTCATATGCGAAAATACAGCAGAAGTAGTTGAGCCGAGTATGCTTGGGGAAGTAGAGGTGGAACGGGAAGTGACAGTTAGACGAGTTCCTACCCGTATCCTTGGATCAAAGGTTATGAAGCTACGCAGCCGAGAGGTCAAGTTAAAGAAAGTTCAGTGGGGAGATTGACCACGAGGATGCAGCTTGGGAGACCGAAGACAAGATTCGCGCTTCATACCCCTTCTCTTTTCAAGGGTGTGTTCTTAACTTCTTTTCCAAAGCTTTTTATTCATACTTGTTTCTATCATTCATCTGCATCCTATCAATCGAATCTCCGACCTTTAGGTAGGAAACCCATGGATGTAAACATGTATTTGAGGCATGTTATGTTTGATGGATGCAAGTGTTTGCTAGTGGTTGCTCGTGGATGCATATACACACACATTAGGCACTAGATTGGCTCAATCACTCTCATCTACATATGGATGTGTGTGCATTTTTCTTCTTTTAATGGATGAAATTGAATGTATCATCATATCGATGTTGCATTTGGACGGATGATTGTGCACCCATATAGAACTTACATGTTATACTAGGATTGTTGTATACATGTTGGACTCATGACACGGATATATATTGCATTAAGGAGGTCAACTGAATTAGTAGACCGCTTGATCTTTCGAATTGGTATTGGCGCATATACACACACCTCTGCATGTGTTCATATAAGCATTAGAAATCTTTTAAGGACAATGATTGGTGGATGAGTAGATGGATGTGGATGTTATGATATACATTCTTCTTAACTTGGGGATTTCAGGGACGAAATCCTTTAAGTAGGGGAGAATGTAACACCCCGTAATTTGATCAGCACATTAAAATGATAAATTAAGGAAAACTTAAATTTAATATTCAGATTTAAGTAAAACGGACTATGCCATTGCATTCGTCTTGGAATTCTGTCTAAAATGAACACCTGGTTTGCGTAAAACGGACACCGTATGAAGAAGATATTAAGGTTTGAAGTTTGTGTACGCACAACAGAATTATATATATACAAACAAATCAAAGTAATAAAAAAATTCAAAATTAGTGAACGGAAGTCGTATAAGTGGAACCGACTATTCTAGGGGGTCGACCCGATTCCCATTGGGTCGACCCAGAGGTCGACCCAGGCTCTTTGGGGTCGACCCCCATGCATAGATCTAGGCAGATTCGATTTTCTGAACGTGGACGCTTTTCTTGAGCTGGTTCATTGATTTTAGGCTATAAAAAGGATCCTAAACCTAGGTTTTATTCATTTGAAAAATAATGGTGACGGCGGGGCTTTACTGTAATGATAATTAAAATAGTTTTTCTCCTCCAAAATCAATTCAAAGAAGATTATACATATTCGAAGATTGTTACAACAAAATCAACGTGTTCTTCACAGCTATTTGGATCCCTTTTCTTAGATCTACTCACTGTGAGTTTATGTTATTTTAGACCTAAATATTTAATTGGCAATCTTGATATGTATATAAAATTGGATCTTGAATCATCGCCTAAATCAATTTTATTATGACATATTCACCAGATCTGTTCTTATATCTTTATATCGTCACAATGTCAAATCTTGTCTTAATACGCCTATTTAGTTTTTATGCCTATTCCTGCCAGCTAATTATTGATTTTCTATTATGCCTGTTTTTGTCTCTCTTCTCTCCCTCTTTTCCTTTTTTATTTTTAGATAGCCAGGCTACCTTCGAGCCTAGGCCTAACGCTGAAATATGCGAATGCGCGAAATTGGGAATCGTTGGGAAAAATGTTGATTTGGGGCATAAATTGGAACGTATGTAAATATGAAATTGGGCATAAATTGGAGCATGTGTAAATATTGATTTGGGGCATAAATTGGAACGGAGATAAATGTAACGACCCGCATTTTATGTACGGAGGATCGTATAGTATTTATTTTATTTTCATACGAAGTCGTATGGTCGTGTAACTTTGGGGAACGACTATTGGGGTCATTTCCCATGCTCACGATTTTTGCCAATTTTTAAACGACCGTTTTACCCTTGGCAAATGTTTTTTTTCCTATAACTTTTTATTGGTAAGGAGTTTTGACCTGAAACCACTTCCATTGGATTCGGATGATGGTTTACATTTCCGTAGAATGGTCACATTAATCATATGGACTTAAGATTTGGGAGATATGGCTGAAATAAGGTTTGGAAGGTGAAAAACAACTTAATAGGGTAATTAGCAGCTAGGGCCATAACCCATTTCGGGATTAGGGTTATGAGAGGGTTGAAATGAGTTAGAGAATGGTTCCTTTTCATTTTCTTAGTCGCCATAAACATTTCTTCAAACCTAGCAATGGCCTCCACGTTCTAAATTCATTCTAAATCACCTTCGAATCACATATTAGCCAAATCAACATCAAAATAAGGAGGATTAGCATAGAAATCGAGATAGAGCTACTGGAATACATTGGGAACCATGCCAAATCAGTTAGATTTTCAGATCTGAAATTTATTTGTGGCTCAGGTGAGTGATTTGCACAATTATTCACTAATTACGGCTAATTAGGGGTGATTAGTGGTAATTAGCGAAATTGTGCATCATAAAAATTTGGAAAAATATGTAGAAATTCTTAAATATTATTTTATGCCTCTGGTGAAAATTCGGGTTAATTTGGATTAACTTTGCTAATCCTATAGTTAAAACATGGTTAAGGGGATTAAGGGGAAAATCATGTTTTTTGGGTATGCTTGATCTAAAATATTTCATGTTATTGATATTTTGGTGTTTTTGGTTGATTCTACATGTTATTACTATTGTTTGGTATGTTCTGTGACTTCATAGTAAGATTAGAATGGTTGAAAATGCCATCGTTTGGCGAAATTAGCTTGCTGGAAAAACTGCAGAAAACCGGTTCCTGAAGGGGGTATGCCTCACGAACCGCCCAGAAGAACTTCGATTCCTGATGGGGGTATGCCCTACGAACCGCCCAGGAGAACTTCGATTCCTGAAGGGGATATGTATCACGAACCGCTCCAAGATGATGGTCACGAATCGCTCCAAGATGATGGTCACAAACCGCTCCAATATGAGGACTCACGAACCGGGGAAGCGTGTCACGAGCCGGGAAGGGGTGGTCACGAGCTGGGAAGGGGTGGTCACGAACCGGGGGGGGTCACGAACCAAGAGTGGGATTACGAGAGTAGGACTACGAGAGTGGGATTCCGAGAGCGGGATTCCGAGAGTGGGATTCTGAGAGCAGGACTTCGAGAGCGGGATTCCATGAGCGGGATTCCGAGACTGGGATTCCGAGAGTGGGATTTCGAGAGTGGGATTCCGAGAGTGGGATTCCGAGAATGGGATTCCGAGAGCGGGATTCCAATAGCGGGATTTCGAGAGTGGGATTCCAACAGCGAGATTTTGAGAGTGGGATTCCGAGAGCGGGATTCCGAGAGTGAGATTCCGAGAGCGGGAATCCAAGAGCGGGATTCCGAGAACGGGATTCCGATAGTGGGAACCTGAGCTTTCCTATACTTTGTCACTTCATCCAAGGTGATGACTCCAAACTGAACCGGATTCGTACTTCTACCACGCGACGACAATTGTGAACTTTTCTGAAGATCAAAACCAATTCAACCAAAACCCGAGATGCAAAGGAGGTCCAAATGAGAAATTATTACTCAACATCCAGCTGGGAACTAATAAGTTAATTTTTAGAGTTGGGCTTTGCTGCGGGCCATGTGCAAAGGGGTTATAGGTATCCATAAATTTGGTTCACCACTGAGAGACGGATTATGGGCTATGGATAAGTGCAATGGGGTCATTGTGACTCCCAAGGGCAAAGTGATCCAAGCAAAGGATTGGGTGATCGAAGTGGTGGATATCATATGCTTTACGCACTGATTGAGGGATGTGAGGATAATTGCTATGTTTGATGTTTTCTATCACCATGACATGTGCACTTCCACTTTACACTTTATGTTAGTGTTACCTTAGAGTACTGTACATCTTGTTGTGCTAACTCTTTGGTTGCAGGTCCAGGTTCAGGTATGATTATTTATATTTTTTTGTTTTGTTGCTATCTCTCATACCAGACTTTTGTCTGACCCAGAGTTTTATGTCTCTTCTTATTACTCTGGGTGCTCCTAAACGAGCAGACTAGAGACATGTTAGGTGGTTATGCATGAGTAGTTGTTCGGAGACGAGCATGAGGCTTCTACGTACTATTTACATATATTCTCCCTGTGTTGTTGCTAGTCACTATTTTGAGAATTAGTAGTGTACCTTTCCTACATTACTACAAAACAGGCCAGTTGCATTGGTTGTTTACCCCCCAGTTGCATCAGTTCCGGAACCGATGTATATGCAGCCGATGCAACAAGACAAAAAAATGCATTGGTTTAAAAACTGATGCAACAAATGTATTTTTGCATCGGTTTTTGGTAAAACTTGATGCAAAAAGAAGGGTTTTTGGCTCAAAACTAATTACTCTGTTGCATCGGTTACTGATAATAACCGATGAAAAGATATATTGACACATCGGTTATTTTTAAAATCCGATGCAATATTGGGAGATATTGCATCTGCTCCATCCATACTTTGCATCGGTTGTTTCTTACTATAGATGCAAAATATCTTTGTTGCTTTCAATATTGGTAACCAATGCAGAAATCTCATAACAAACAATAATATCATACTCAATATTATAATCATTTAAATAAAACAAATTGACGATGCATGCAAATTGAATAACATAATAATATATATATATATATATATATATATCAATTACAATGTCTATAATCCATACAAAAAAGTGAATCATATATTCATAATCAAAAGCCAGTTTTGAATTTCATTAACTACTTTGATATGTTAGAAAATTTGAAGCTGATTCCATACAACCAACACTGCAGGCAAACAAAAACCCAGCAAAAGACGAAGCTACAAGGCAGAAAATAAGATTTGGGAATATCCATATGTAAGGCAGCAAAAGAAAAGTTGCAAGGCAGCAAAAGAAAAGTTGCAAGGCAGCAAAAGAAGAGATCTGCCAGAAAGTTGCAAGGCAGAAAACTAAACAATCAAAAGTTAGTTATTAGTATCCATTGTAAGAAATATATTAATAGTGACAAAACTGGGGTGTGTATATGGATTCACTTGTATATATGATAAGAAACCTGATTGTGTTAATTATTTTACATGTCTACAATACCTTCTGAAATATTGCTTCTACATGCATGTAAAAGCAATATGTTATCAGATATTTCCACTTCAATTTTTTCCATCGAAATTACAAACTAGATTAGAATGCATGGTTTATCCAACCTAACTAACTAAAACTTTCAAAGTCATGCAAACAGACTAAAAGAAGAACATTTTTTTGTATGATAAAATGGTATTTCTATTGAATATGCTCTAAGTTTGTCAAATGAATCGTCAGAACATGAATGAAAAAAACATAAATATTGCAACATAAATTCAGAAAATTCAAAACTCATAGGAACTATTAATGCCAAAATGACCACAAAAGTCATTTGATGGGAGAAAATTTCATTCTCTTTCAGCATTGTTATTACAAGAATGATGCAATTTAAAACAGTTGCCTTGGTTCATAAACATCAAACGCACATATTTAAACCCCTTGTTATGACTCTCTTGGGCATGTAATTAAACAAACTTGCATTAGTGATGAGTACACAAGCATTAGAAGGTCTGGAAGCTTGCAATTGCATGCAAACTGCAAACTGCAGATGTTTGCATACTTGGAATGCAACTTGAAATGCTACAACTGGCTTGCAACCTGCAAGCAACTTTGCAAGCTTGCAGGTTGTGAGTTCAGGCCTGCAACTTGCAAGGTGTGCAAGCTCGGGCCTGCAGCTTCCAAGCTGTGCAAGCTCAAGTATGTATCAAACTTGAGATACGCAAGCTCAGGCTCGCAAAATGCAAGCATGATACAAGCTTAGGCTTGCAACTTGCAAATCTTGTTGCAGGCTCAAGTTTGCTTGCAAGAATATGCACGATACAAGCTCAGCCAATAAAAACAGTCACTGGAAAACCAAAGCACTGCTAAGATTTAAACCTTCTATTATGACTCTTTTGGGAAACCTTCTGGGGCACAACATTTAAACACTACTTGTAATCCATACAAAATATTCTTCTGTTATGTGACGTGTAGGAACACTGGAATAACAGCAAAATAAGTTTTATTATAAACCACAATAAATGAAAAAGCAGACCAAGTCCATGCTCAGGTTGTCAATACAAGTTTCACACCTTCAAGAGTTGAATATACTGACCACGATAAATGAAAAACTAATGCAAAGATAGTCATCATGCACAATAAACAACTAAAAAATTTGGCGCACAAAAGAATGTAATCATCCAGTAAAACTGTTGGATTATCATCAGCTCATATTACGCAAAATTTGGTACATTTTCGTATTGCTCTTCCCATATACTGTAATGGTTTTTCTTTTCGCTGGAAACTTCATATATAAATATACTACATGACCCTTATTCAATATAATGCATATGTTAATGGAAAAAAATTCACTCAACGTTGCCATGATGAACTTGTTACACTTCGCTTTTGATTCAAATTATATATCAGATTTTAATTTAAGCTTAGACATAATAATATTACTGTTCAATTGAACACATTTGATATTAGCTAGGTGTAAATGGTTATAATTTTTTTTTCTAGTTATGAACTAAGCACATGATTTATAAATATTGGCACAAAAAAGAATTTGATGTTTAATAATGTTAAAAAATGTATAAAAGCTGATTTTGAAGTCAAAATTGAGCTTATAGCTACCATATTTTGTTTTATGTTAATTTGGTCATAACTTTCTAAAGGTTAATCAAGCATACTAACCCATGACTATCAAATATACTACAAGGGATCGAATATTTGCATGCATTAATACGAGATGGATGACAAATTTAAAGTGCAATAACACACATATATATATAGACTTAGACGAGGCAGCAAGCATATGGACATATATACATGTATCATTAACATGCCCAGTTCAAGGTGTAGTAATTTAATTTAAATAAACAAGGTGGTAAATTATGGGTAAATTACGAATATAGAAGGTCAATATCTACATTACACACGAAATAGACCTTATCTGTAAACCAAACATCAACCCTTTACGTGTACCTTTTTCTCATCCTACTCCTTGGCAACTAGGTGTCTAGTTAATTTGTTTTTCCAGTAATGCACCACTAACATTTCGGAGGAATAAGCATTATTCCAAGCATGTGTTATGGTATTACATAAGTTTGACAACTAATGAAGTATCAGGACTTACTAAAATATAAGTTAACCAAGATATCCTACAAAATCTACAAGTAAATGTTCTGTAGGACTATATTGTTATGATGCGTGTAGTAACTTGTGTCTTATATACTGTATTCTCTTAATACATATTCTGTAATAGGGAGTTGCCGCAATATTGCACGCAGATTTAGTTTCTCAATCATAAATTTACATTAATTTTCCTAAGTAGCAACAAAATACTTGCATCTCTTACAGGAGATATCATGCATTGTACGGTTACATGATAAGATCGCCATCGAAATGGATGGAGACATTCCCAGTAATCCAAGATATGAACAATAGTGAAAACGCGCATGCGAAAGGGTAACCAAATAAGCAGTGCAAGCAACAATTCGGCAGAAAATGTATTTTGGTTTGAAACAGAGAACATGCATACATATATATTATACAATGCAAGTTATGGCAATTTATGTTTCCGTAATTTCCGTAAGGGTGTATACGCATGGCAACACAGTTTAACTGAAAATGTGAAGATACTCAGGGTTGCTCAAATCTATTCTTATACTAAACCATACTACATGTTTATGTTTCATTTTACTTGCAAAATGAAAATAAAATGCAGGCGTTATCGGACAAGTGTTGAATATAAAGGGTGGAAAGAAATTCTCAGATGTACGCTGCACATTTATGTGATTATCAAGGCAAACGGACGAAGTCCCAACCCTCTAAACACAGGTGTGGAAACTCTGCAGAAAACTGCAGGCTTGTAAGAGCTACTAAAATGGAGGAAGCTATAATTTAACACATCAAGTTCTAAAGATATGTTTTTTCTTATTCCTTCTCATCTTATTAGGAAACTTTATATTGAATTCAAACTCACTTTTATGCCATCCATGTGCTTCAGCAATAGTAAAAATTTAAACCCAATCAGTCAAACGAAATGACAGACACATTAGCAAAACCAACTCAACTGTAGTGAAGGCTCGAAGTAACAGACTTGCAACAAGTTTAATCCTGACTCGAGTGTTTTGTGTTTTGCATCGAACGCTCGGGTCAGGTCCTAAGTGTTTCAGATCTAAATATATGTTGTTCGCTAAGCTAGAGAGGAAGGTGAAGACGCAAGACGCTTATGCGCGCGCTCGACAAAATGTAAACTTTTATTTTAAATCATGTACTGTATATTTTATTCTCGCTCACAATTAACTGAATTATTCTCATATTTATTAAATTGAATTATGAAATAAATTTGGTTGTCCGGTTAAGATTGATTGTTGATTTGTTGCTTAAATAGACATGCAAATGTGTTAATGTGCAATTTTAGATTTATAATTAGTTATTTTAATTAAAAAAATCGGAATTAATTTAAATGAATGGCTAATTGAATATGAATAAGTGGAACGATATTCAATTTAATTTGGATGAAGTAAATAAGAATATATGTTTCCGAACATTCCAAAAAGCTATAAACCCAGGCTACAATTTTTATTTCAATTGTTTCACAAAGTTTTATCATTATCCAGCTTTAAAATGCAAATTAAAAAAGTGGTCATGTGTTGAAGATTAGAAATCTGCTGTATGTATTCTTGTGAGATTGTTCCTTAAGCTGTATTTTACATCCTCGCAATCCGAAAGCTTTTTTGCAAAGCTAACAAACTATATAATAATTTACCTTTAGAAATCATTACATGATTTTTTTTAATTCTTTATAGGTAATTAAAAATTACCTAACAATGAATGTTATGTTTTATTTAATTTTACAATCGCATACTTATCATACTTCATTATCTATGCGGCTTATGTTTTCTCTGAAGCTATGTATAGGAACATGAAGGTTATATGGGTGGGAATTTTGTAGGATAAAGAAAACTTTGGGCGAAATCTCTCAAAAAAATTAACACCTAGAAATTTTTCAGCAACTTCTCATATTTAAAGGAAATAGAAATTCATGAATGAATCTATTTAAATTGATTACATACGATAATATTTGTTTCAATAAATCAATTAGAAAAATCAATGAGATTCGACGTACGGTATGAATAGACTTAATCCATATAAGAAATTGCAGGGAACGGTTTTCATATGAAGAAAGTACATCATATAAAATAATATATGTATGTACTTTCCACTCTAATTCAACAAGGATAAAATATGAATATATATCGATATATAAAGATAAGGAAAAACAGCAACGCTGTTTAAATAGGTATTGGCATAATAAAACAGAGTACACTAGTTTTGTTAATTAAAATACTCAAATCTCAAGATGTAAATCTATTATTAAAAGCTCATATCTTAAACTGTGTTATTTGTCATTTGATTTAGGAATGAAGGATTTATAATGCTTAGTTGATAGGTAATTAGTTTTGAGAAAAGCTGGAGTTTGATATTGTCATAAGAATTGTTTTCAAATTAATAATTACCTAGTAACGATAATAACACGTGTTTATTAAAACTGGATATTTTATGAAAAATAATATATATATTGTATTTATGTTAATTAATGTATTAAGATGGAGAAACCTAGAAAAACAAATGGATGATTCACAAATGAAAGAGTTTATCAAATGCAGGCAAGCATCGACCATTTTAACATGTGAACGAATCACAAGTATTATACTAAGATAACGTTGAATCAAATTTTTGTAAAACCTAGTCTGTAAATGTACGGTTCTTAAGTATATTCTTTTTCATATAAAACAAGAGTTATGCCTTATGTGCATACAAAAGTATACAGACTACCATCTATTCTAACTTATCTTATGTTTGACAAGTTTATAGAAATTAGAACAAATAAAAAAGATCCGAAGCAAGCAAAAAATACTTACAAATCTGAAGACAATCACAATTGTGAAAGCGCAAAGACTTCCAAGAAGAATAGGGAGACCTTAAAAGAGTTTTTCTGCAATCAGAATTGAAACATGTTACCACATAATTTTATGCTAAAAGAGTTCAACATTCACATAATGCAGTAGCTCAGATCTTGTCCTAAACAATTGAATAGTGTATTCAAGTCAAAACAAAAGTGAAAAAGACAAACCATTATGAACATGAAATAAAATCTCTACCTGAGAGCAAGCAACGATGTAGCGTCTGAAACCTGCAATAGAAACAGCGATCAAGTGCCCCTGTAAAATGTAATATTAGTATTTATTCTCAAAATCATTATGAACATGAAAAGAAAAATCTACAAGTACCATAGAAATGTAAGATTTTAACATGTAAAATCTATAAGTATCACAGAAAAAATAAGATAGTATCATGTAAGATTTCAAACGACAACTAAACCGTTATGAATACGAAAAAAAATTACCCCATTATCCAAACCCCTTCCTCGTGGTCAGAACGTGCATAAGTTGCACGTATTAACTTCATGATATTCAGATCACTAACTCAATTATTGCTTGTTATATTTTAGCTTTTTGCTATTCTGCGCATTTTTTTAATATTACCCAATTGGTTTCACAAGAGTTTCTTTGATCAGGTAAATCAAAGTTCACTTTTAATATAGGGAGAGAATGATCGGATTGTGAGCAACAAGTTCACATAGGTTTGTTATATTTTAGCCAAGGCATGTAGTCATTCACATTCCGTATTTATGTGTATGTAAACTTCATTAGAATTGTCGTTGTCAAAATTTCCAAATAATTATAAAGACTAAAAGAATTAAAAAAATTAAAACAAAAGAAGTTGACAATTATCATCATTAAACTTTTACAGCCACCACTATGTATGAAATCTCAAGCATTATCATTAATTACTATAGCAATAACATGAAATTGACAAATGATTTATAAAGAATCCAATATAAATATTTTAAATTAAAATAATAATTTGATTGAACTTATTTGAAAAAACATAAACACAATTTTCTTTATATGCTAAACTCATATTTAATGTGTACAATATATTAGTTCTCAGCTGTAAAAGAGATTTGATTATGGTATATGAACAATAGAAGTAATATATGTGTAACATCCCGTAAAATATACCTTGAATAGACATTGTCCGAAGTTGTCCGAAGTTCTAAATCTAAACAGCACGTTTTTTTATTTGCTGTCATTTAACAAACTAAATTATACAAGGCCACATCCAATACACAAGATGAAAACAACAAATAAAATTGAATAATATCATGCCGGCATGCATTTGTGAGTTCTACAATCTGACAACATATATCGTACATTATTCAATTTCCTTTGAAGCAATAACACGACTTGTGTTACTTTTCAGGTTGATTTAATCAACCTCTTTTTTTAATATAAGTTGTTTTTCATGTTGAAAGCAGCATGCGTTAAAACTGCTAATGTAACACCATGCGCGCGGTTTTCCAAAACCCATGTCAAAAAGAAAAAAAATGAATTTTATGGATTATTTAAGCCGATTATAACCAGATCAAACCTTAATTTTTTACTGCTTTTGATCTTAAGACACACAAAACCAAACTATGCATCTTAATTCAACTCATGCAATATAATTTATTTCATTTTATAAAATGACTGAAACAACTAGCCTTGAAATGAAAACAACTCGTCATAAACTATGTGTTATACTGGAAAATTTTCCAGATACACACAAACAACTTATACCTGGTCGTAAACCAGGGATTTGAATATATGACTGATTGGAATGTAAGTTTAAGCTACCATAGGAGCATAAAATATCTAGTAGCTTACTAATACTTGTAGAAAATTGTTTTTCTTCTAAAATTGTCACCAATGATAATAAGAGCACATAAAATAAATAAATAAAATGCAGAACTAGATTCAAATTTCTAAAATCCAACTAATATGAATGCTTAACTTGTAATATCCATAATCCAATGTCTTAGGAACAGAGCATCGCTAAAGAATGGAAGTATCACTAAAGAATGACAGGAGTAATTACCGTTTTAGAATTCAAGGGTGAGATTGCTGCTGAAGACTGTCGATGGAGATTCCTTGGGGTTAAATGTTAAAAAAACAGTGAAAGTCAAACTTTAACAATGGAAGAATGAAAATGTGAAAGAAAGAGTTTATGGCTCACATTTCGGACATTAAGCATTGAAATAGAAAAGCACCATAACATGATATTATAGACTGTGAACCGAGCATTTTCACTTAAACATAGTGACATAATGCTATATTACTGATTTATTTGTTACTAAAGCCAATTACTGATTTATATGTTATTACATAATTTTCTAAATGTATTTGTTTTCTATAAGGGATTATTCTCTTCCACATGTCTTTTTCTTGACACTTATATGGTTTACTTTCAGTTGCTCTGTCCTTTCAAAATAATCGTTCCAAACCTTTCCGTAGCCAAAATGCACACTGTGGGTATCCGAATGAATGGCAAAACAACCTATTTCTTGCGCGTTGGTCCCCTACATTATTTACTGCACATCCCTTTGGTATTTTATTTACTATTTGGCTTTGGAGAGCAGGGTTTATTTTTGACATTATTATAATAGCAGCGCCGGTTGATGGGCTAGGAACAACAGGCACATGCCTGGGGCAACCCCCACATGGGGAAACAAAAGAGGTTAAAAAATGTTAAAAGTTTGCTAAATCATTGAATCCAATCATACTGATTTCCCTCCACCTTCAAGCGGCTGTGACACCACCACATTTAACCATCGTATTTCTAGGCTATGACCATTAACCGTGTCAGTGCGGCAGCATCCATTGATCATTCCAGTTTACCACTCTTTGTTTTTTGCTGGTAATTATGCAGTTATTTCCATTGATCATCTCAATTTAGAACTTGTCTGTTTTGATTTGATGCATGTATCCAGGCTTTAGCTTTTGATTATATTTTGCATCGTTTCCTACTGTTTAAAATATTGTTGTCAAGTTGTTTGTTTTAATTCCTTTTAGCTTATCAACTGTTTCAACTCACCAATTGCATCTCCTTGAAGCCTTACATTACAAAAATGTCTTCATTTAGCTAGTTCTTTGTGTTAGTTGAATAATAAGGTTTGTATGTGGAGCTATCAATTTTTATATTACTACTGAAGTATTTATGCTATTTAAAAAAAAAATCTCTTGATTTATGGCTTTTTAGAATATAAAAATACACTCATTTTTAGTGTTGGAAGTAGCTATTGACATCCTAATATCTACTAACATATCATAATTTTACATGTTTTGATATATTATGTATTTTAAGTGGATTTTGATACACATATGAACTCAAGTAAAAAAAGATGGTATTATTGCAAAAGGCAACCAAATTATATTTCGCCTTGGGCAACCCAAATGCCCGAGCCGCTCTGTATAACAGTATTTAAATCTGAACGGGCATTGATATTTGGAGGACTATTGTCCCCTGTTCTATAGTTCCAAACGAAAAACATGAACCCAATTTTAGTCAACTTTTAAATACTGTGTCAAATTTTGCTATCGAAATCATTTAGTTAAGCGTTGAGAGAAAAAGGATACAGCAAACCAGACTGTTCACAAACTACAACATATGCCATGTTGCTAACAGTGCAATAAAAAGTTCTGACTTCTTCAACACAAACAAACAACCACTTGAAAAACTCTAGATTTCTCAAAATTTCTCAAAATCAAAATGTTACTAAAGCCGATTACTGATTTCGTCAAGATTTCATCATTTTTTCGAAATCAAAATTATGGCCAATATTTTCAATTACTGATTATCGAATATTTTCAAAATTATATTGAAAATATTCTCAAGATTTCGTCACTTTCTCAGCATTTCATCACTTTCTCAATGAAGGTAAAAACAAATCCTTGGCAAATATTCGATATAACTGAAAATTCATGGTCAATCTTTTTTTGTTCGGTTCCATGATGATAAAAATCAAAATATAAATCATCAAAACAAGGTAAAGAACATAGAAATCTAATACCTGGCGTAGTCAATCTAAGCGACGAAGGGCGATCTATCTTCAAGCGATCTGCGTTTCGATCAACTTTTGAGGGAAATCCGATCTTCTATTTTTTTTTTATAACGGCATTGCCACTAATTTTTGGGATAAATCAAAGTTGACGTTTTTTTTTCGAAAGTGAAAAGGAAGAGGGAGAAGGAGCGGGAAGTAACGTGTAATGGGGGGAAAATTTTCACTTGTCGCATCGGCTGTATAAAGTGGGGAAAATTTTGCATCCCTAGTTTAACCGATGCAATTTAATTTCCATCAATTGCGGCATTTTTGCTTGTGCAAACAAATATAGTTGCATCAACTATAATTTATAACTAGTGCAATTATACCTTTTGCATCCGTTTATTTTCATCGGTTTTTACATAAAACCGGTGCAAACTGTAATTTTGTGTTATCTGTTGCTTCCCTCTTACCAATTGCATCGAGTTTTCATACAGAACCGATGCAACTATTGTTATTAGCATTTGTTTTTGTTACAACTAATGCAAATGAGGTGAAGCAACAAGCATGTTTTGTAGTAGTGCTATTTTTCTTTAGAAACAGTATTTTGAAGTTATAATAATGGTTTGGATCATAAGCTGTATCTTGGATTCCGTTGCTGTGATGGTTAAGTTTTCAGCTTATGCACTGTCTCGCCTGTTTTATATCAAGTTATGTTATTATTATATTTTATTCCATGGGTTGTGAGATATACTACAGGTTCTTGATGATTCATCGTTTCAAAACCCTTTTTCTTTGACAATCGTCCCATGCTAGTCGGGCATTGGCACAACGCATTTCGGGGAAATGTCGGCTGGTTCGGGGCGGGCTATCACACTTGGTATCAGAGCCTAGGTTGCGTAGTTAACCTAGGGGAAGACACCTGGGAGAGATAATATACGTATATGAGAGCGCGTATTTGTGATATTTTGGTTTTTAAAAGCTAGATATATGTATACTATTAGTATAGCTAAGGATGAAGTCGCATTGCACTGGCACCACTAAGGAGATGGTTAATCGTTTTCTCTTTAGAGATTGAAAAATGAGCTGATATACGAGGAGTACGGGTTCAGGGGCCAACAATGATAATGTCCCTGATATGAGGACGATGTTTACTACCTTCATGCGAGAGATGCTTAGGGATGCTCAGGGAGCAGTTCCTAATGCTGCTAATGGTGGTGGTGCAGTGATGCAGGCGACTAGAGCCGATTTTGCCAAGCTATGCAAGGAATATACTAATCTTGGTGGGAAGTCGTTCCACGGAACGGAATCGGCTATAGAGGTTCAAGATTGGCTTGATAGTTGTGAGCGCATCTTCGAGGATTTAGGAATCGATGATGCGATGAAGAGAAAGCTAGCATCACGTCAGCCTCAAGGACGGCCAATGAATTGGTGAAATGTTATTAAACCAGCTGCTCCTGAGGATCAAGTTACTTGGAATCAGTTTAAGGCCCGATTCAGTGATAAATTTATTCTAGCCGCTCAGAAATCGGAATTGTTTAGGAAATTCTTGGAGCTTAAGCAGAGTGGTAAGGCGGTCTCGGAGTATATTGATGAATTTGATACCTTATCGAAGTATGGATTGTCCCTTATCGATACGGTCTACAGACCGAGGTTTTTATTACATCTACAGACTCATAAACCATATCGATGAGACTTTCGAATCTATTATGGGAAAGGCATTGAGATCTGAGAGCCTTTACCCTAAGTCGAAGACCGAGGTTTCTATTACATCTGCAGAGGAGCCAAAGCCGCAAGAAAGCAGTGGAGGCAATAATAATTCCCAGAATAAGAGGAAACAAGACCAAACCAAGGATGGTCAGAAAAAGAAGAATAAGAAAAATGGCGAGTGCTTTAGTTGTGTCAAGAAGGGCCACTATGCCAAAGATTGTTGGGAAAAGCCTGGGGAAAGGAAGTGTTTCAATTGCGGCCAAGGGGGACATCACAAGATAAATGTCTGCAACCCCCTAAAGAGAAGAAGACCGTGAAAGGATATGCTATCAACAATGTTCCTTCTTCGTCAAATTCCCCAACTGCGGCGCAAAAGGGAAAGGATATCGTTATTTAAGATATGCTTTCTATTTATGATGTACCTATTCGAGTTTTGTTTGATACCAGGGCTTCCCATTCCTTCATATCTAGTGACCAGGTAGATAGGTTGGGATTGGAACTCGAGATAGTCGATATACCTTTAGTTGTGACGAGCCCGATCGGTGGTTCGACTAGTCTTTGCATGATTTGTCGTGATTTGGTCTTATCGAGTCATGGATGTATGTTACTTGTGATTGCTTTGTTTTGGGCTTTACTTGGTTTGGCATTATTTTGGGAGTCGATTGGCTCCAAGGGTATAGGGTGGTATTGGGTACCTACCTAGTGATAGCAATAATAACGGGAACTAGGGGAACAAAGAGATTCGGGTCAGCTATGACTCATGAAGGAAAGGCCTTTGGAAGCATTTTTGAACGATGTGTGAATAGCATGAGCTTTGTTGTATTCCGTAGTAAATGAGTGATTGCTATGGATTGCTTAGGACTTTATGTTGATCTTCCATTTTGTTTAAGAATGGTAATAACTTCGAAGCAAATTCAATGGTGAAATCTCGAAGCGATAAGATGTGTTCGTTGATCGTGGGGATGCAACGAAGGTTAGGACGATTCAGGTTGGACTTGAACTCGTAGAAAATGGTTGTTCATTAATCTTGGAGATGCAACAAGTAGGGAGACGACTCATGTTGGACTTGAGTGTGTGGGTAATGGATTCTCGAGACTAGGTCTGAGTTTGTGGATAGTCGCCAGCGATGTCGATAAGAGTTATAGAGAGATTATCGTTGTCGTAAGTTCTAGTAGTCTCTAGGAGGCAAATGTAAGTTGGACGTGCAGTAGTCTGGCTAGAGCTGGGGTCGCTATTTACCCTTGACATATGGCATTGGCCATCATGTGATCAACCATAGTTTCGAAGCAGGATTGGCGAGGATAGCAAGAGTTAGTTATGTGTGCTCAAGTGTTTGGTTGTTTTGTTCATATCATCTCACATAGATTGTCTTGATTCGGAGGATATGTTCCTTGGGTGCTTGTCTGATGTCGGTTTAGGCCTTTGGGGCTTGTGCTTGGGGAATGTCGAGTTCGACTAGGATGGTTTGCATGAGATATAAGTAGTTGATGTGATTTCCATTGAATGATGTCTTGGTTTACTCGAGGAGTGATGGGCAGCCGTGACATGATAAAACTGTTCGATGATGTGGACAACCCTGAGTTGGACTCGATAGGGCTATGAGATGACTCGAATGGGACTCGAGAAGGCTGCAAGATAATGGATTGACTTGGGTTGGACTCGAGTTGAAGATGGAGTTGTGGATAGCTCTTGTGATGAGGTGCCAAGGAATCATCGATAGTTTGGAGTGTTCTAAGCGGACTCGAAGCAGGGGTATCTGGGGACGCCCATTTACCTTAGATCCATTGGATGTGATCTAGTTATCCTTGGAGGATAAACGTGCATTGGACGTGCGTTGGACGTGTGGTAGACCGTTTGGGGTCGGGCTTCCATTGGCCCTTGATATTGGTTGGCCAGTCATACAGGTATCAACGTATTCATGACTTTAGCAGGTGATAAATAGGAATTTTTTAACGGATGATATGGTTGCTATGTTTGTTCCTATTTTCTTCTCTTGAGTAGACTATTACCTGTAGGATTCTGGTGATGGGAAATGAAGAGATGACGGTATACATGGATACCTGTGGTACCAGACTAAATGTGGTAGCTGATGCATTGAGTAGGAGACATGCCAGTTTAGATGCTATATTTCTTGAATGGAAGCAACTTGAGTATATCACGAGATTTGATTTCAAACCTAAGTATGGATTGGGTCCGGAGATGTTAGCAAGTTTGACGATTAGACCGACTTTGATTGAGCGGATTGGTTCCAGTCAGAGGGACGATCCTAACCTAATAGAAATCATCCCTAAGGAAGAGAAGAATATCAATGGTGTGATAATGAGAATGACTGTACTTGGGAAACCGAGAAGAACATAAGGAAGTCATATCCAGAGCTTCTTGCCTGGTAAGATTTTTAATAATGATAGTACTCCCTTGTTAGTAAACCGCATGCTAGGATTGGCTTGTTATGTACGTTTGATTGTTTGTAAATGGTTGATAGGCATGCGGGCCACCTTTGTACGTTTTGGTTAAAGAATTTTGGGGGCGAAATTTCTTAAGGGAGAGAGAGTGTAACGACCCGCATTCTACGTACGGAGGATCGTAGAATATTTATTTCATTTTCATAAGAAGTCATTTGGTCGTGTAACTTTAGGCAATGACTATTTCGGTCATTTCCCATGTTCACGATTTTTTTTATTTTTAAATGACCGTTTTAGCCCTGGCGAATCTTGTTTTGCCTATAAATTTTGATTGGTAAGGAGTTTTGACCTTAAACCACTTCCATTGGATTCGGATGATGGTTTACCTCTATGTAGAGTGGTCACATTAATCAAACGGACTTACCGTTTGGGAGATATGGCTGGAATAAGGTTTGGAAGGTGAAAAACAGCTTAACCGGACTTAATAGGGTAATTAGCAGCTAGGCCCATTATCCATTTCGGGATTAGGGTTATGGGAGGGCTGAAATGAGTTAGAGAATGGTTCCTTTTCATTTTCTCAGCCGCCATAAACATTTCTTCAAACCTAGCAATGGCCTCCACCTTCTAAATACATTCTAAATCACTTTCTAATCACATATTAGCCAAATCAACATCAAATTAAGGCGGATTAGCATAGAAATCGAGATAGAGCTGCTGGAATACATTGGGAGCCGTGCCAAATCAGTTAGAGTTTCAGATCTAAAATTTATTTGTGGCTAAGGTGAGTGATTTGCACTTTTATTCACTAATTACGGTTAATTAGGGGTGAATAGTGATAATTAGCGAAATTATGCATCATAAAAATCTGGAAAAATAGTAGAAATTCTTAAATATTATTTTATGCCTCTGGTGAAAATTTGGGTTAATTTGGATTAAGTTTGCTAATCCTATAGTTAAAACATCGTTAAGGGGATTAAGGGGAAAATCATGTTTTTTGGGTATGTTTAATCTAAAATATTTCATATTATTGATATTTTGGTGTTTCTGGTTGATTCTACATGTTGCTACTGTTGTTTGGTATGTTTTTCGACTTCATAGTAAGATTAGAATGGTTGAAAACGCCATCGTTTGGCGAAATTAGCTTGCTGGAAAAACTGCAGAAAATAGGTTCCTGAAGGGGGTATGCCTCATGAACCGCACAGAAGAACTTCGATTCCTGAAGGGGGTATGCCTCACGAACCGCCCAGGAGAACTTCGATTCCTGAAGGGGGTATGTCTCATGAACCGCTCCAAGATGATGGCCACGAACCGCTTCAAGATGATGGTCACGAACTTCTCCAAGATGATGGTCACGAGCCGCTCCAATATGAGGACTCACGAACCAGGGAAGGGTGTCACGAGCCGGGAAGGGGTGGTCATGAACCGGGGGTGGGGGTGGTCACGAACCAAGAGTGGGATTCCGAGAGCCGGGGATTACGAGAGCGGGATTTCGAGAACGGGATTCCGTGACCGGGATTCCGTGACCGGGATCCCGAGAGCGGGTTTTGAGAGTGGGATTCCGAGAGTAGGATATCGAGAGTGGGATTCCGAGAGCGGGATTCCAAAAGCAGGTATCCTAGAGCGGGATTCCGAGAATGGGATTCCGAGAGCGGGAATCCGAGCTTTCCTATATTTTGTCACTTCATCCAAAATGATGACTCCAAACGGAACCATATTCGTACTTCTACCACACGACGACAATTGTGAACTCTTCTAAAGATCAAAACCAATTCAACCAAAACCCGAGATGCAAAGGAGGTCCAAGTGAGAAGTTATTACTCAGGATTCAGCTAGGAACCAATGATTAAACTCTTAGAGTTGGACTTTGCTACAAGACGTGTGCAAAGGGGTTATCGGTATCCATAATTTTGGTTCACGACTTAGAGACGGATTATGGGCTATGGATCTGTGCAATGGTGTCATTGTGACTCCCAAGGGCAAATTGATCGTAGCAAAGGATTGGGTGATCGAAGTGGTGGATATCGTATGCTTTACGCACTTAGTGAGAGATGTGAGGATGATTGCTATGTTTGATGTTTGCTATCACCATGACATGTGCACTTCCACTTTACACTTTGTGTTAGTGTTACCTTAGAGTACTGTATATCTTGTTGTGCTAACTGTTTGTGTAATAACTCGGAAATTCTGAGCCAGTTTAAAAATTTTATTTTGGCAATTTTAGCGAATTTTCTACATTTAAATAAATTATTTTAAATAATGTAGGCGAGAAATTTATTTTGAATATAATTCGAATGTATATGTTTATATACGTCGTCGTTAAAATATAAATATTTATATATAATTATAAATAGAATTGAAAATGGCGCGGTAGTTCGATAATTCGATTTTAAACTTCAATTCAACGTACCGGGTGCAAAACAATCCGGATTTTAGTGAAACCAAAAACATTAGGATCTAATTGGGAATATCTTTCCAACGAATCCGAAAAATCGAAATTTCATAGCGGGAATCAAAAGATATGTCCAGTTGAAAATTCTGAATAGTCGCTATGGAATTCAGGCCCTTAAAAATAGCCATTTTGCAAACGACCTCGGATTTCGACGAAACCACTTTTGTTGGATCCGGGATGTCAAATTATTACTAGATTCCAATTTTCATAATTTTTCGAATCAATATGTGAGCGTGGCAAAGGAAAACGCGTTTGACCAGTTTCAGTTGATTTTAATCGACTGGAAAATGGCCATTTTTCCAACGGTCTCAGAATTCGATGAAACTAGTTTTGTTAGGACCGTATCGTCAATAGGAAGCTAGAAAATATTTTTATGGGATTTATAGAGTTAGTATGTGACCCCAGGAAATTGAAATGCGCGTTCAAATTCAATATATAGTGTTATATGTTGATTTTAACGAAAACTGATCGAAACGATCGAATCAGCTTATGGTACATATCCCATTGTGTTCGGAATGTGGGTAATTAGCTATGGACGACAGGCGGTGGGCCTTGTTTAGAGGTTATATGAAAAAGTCAACTTTTTGAAATTAAAATAAATAAAATAATTAAAAAAAATATCTCCCTTCCCTCTCCTTATTCATTATGCCCCCCCGTATCATTTCAAAACAGAACCCAAAATGAAAAAAAAAAAGAAAAACAAAAAGAAAAAAAGGGATCGAAGTCGTCGCCCCATCGGAACCCCCGCCGCCGGAGTTTGGCCCACGCCGCCTGCACCGCCCATCGACGGACCTCTCTCCTCCCTCGTGCTCACATCGAGGCCCCAACTCGAACCACGAACCCCGAATTCAACCGCCGCGCCCTTGCCCCTGGCCCAAACCCCGACCTCGACAGCGCGCCTCCCCCTCCCGACGTCAGCGCCTCCCCCAGAAGCCCCAACTCCGACCCCGTACCCACCCCCGACGTGGCAGCAACCCCCCCCCCCTTTCTGATTGGACTGTAAGTTCTTATATTTATTTCATTTAGTAATTTATTTAAAATAATTAGTTTAAATTAATTAAAAAACAGTTTTAAAGTTCAGATCTGTGTAGGTCAATATGGAATTGTTTTTAGAGGTAAGAATGCCAAGACAAAGATTTGATTTTTTGCTTTAGAAAAGATTAGATTTTTAAAATAGAAAAGATTAGATTGTTAAAATAGAAAAGATTAAATTTTTAAAATAGAAAAGATTAGATTTTTGAAATTGAAAAGGCGAAATCTTTATAATTGAAAAGGCGAAATCTTTATATTTGAAAAGGCGAAGTCTTTATATTTGAAAAGGCAAAATTTTTATATGAAGAATGGCAGGATAAAAATAGAATTTTTATCTATATAGCACCGTTGTAAAAATAGAATTTTTATCTGTATAGTAGCGGTGTGAAAATAGAAATTTTATCCATATAGCGTGATTATAAAAATAGGATTTTTATATATTGCATAACAAAGTAAAAATTCGATTTTTATATATTGAATAGCGAAGTAAAAATTCGATTTTTATATATTGCATAACAAAGTAAAAATTCGATTTTTATATATTGAATAGCGAAGTAAAAATTCAATTTTTATATATTGCATAACAAAGTAAAAAATTCGATTTTTATATATTGAATAGCGAAGTAAAAATTCGATTTTTATATATTGAATAGCGAAGTAAAAATTCGATTTTTATATATTTAATAGCGAAGTAAAAATTCGATTTTTATATATTGAATAGCGAAGTAAAAATTCGATTTTTATATGTTGAATAGCAAAGTCAAAATTCGATTTTTATATATGTAGTGAATACGGGCAACAAAAGTGACAAAAGGCGAGAACGACGAAGATTTCTATAAATGAAGAGTCGTGGAGTTGGGATAGCTTTGGTGAGAACTTCTCACATTTTAAAAATTCCTTTTTCTAGTTATATCATAATATATGCTAGGATGTAGACGGTGTTTAGTAGCACCCGACACCCGTCATTCACAGACCATGGATGACTTGTTTGTTTGATTGTTGTGTTGTGAAATTTGTTTGTGAAATTGATGTGAAATGGATAATGAAATATATTCATGTGTTGAAAGGAAATAAAATATTTATATAGTTAAAATATTTTATCGTTAAAAATATAATTTTTAACGTGAAAGCGAATAAATAAATATTTATAAACAAATCGGCCGATTTGTTTATATACACTGATTTGACTGATATTGATTGGGTCGATAAATTTTACACATCGCCCAACTGCATAAATAAAATCTGTGTTTGATTGTTTGAAACCCCACACGGGTATTGGGATAAAATACGACATACACAAATCCCAATAATTAGTTGTATGTCGATCGATTGATTGACAGTCTGTTATAAGCGTTAGAGATTTATATTTGATGCTTATACAGTGTAGTGCACTTTGGATGATGGTTGATTATTTATCGTTGCTATTGTATACATGTGTTGTATGGAATCCATATAATTAACTTTATATGGTAATTGATTGGGCCTCATTCCAATTTAGAAAATAAAGAATATTATAAAATAAAGGTTCATGTGTTGACCGTACTCATCCGTTGAGATTAGTCATGTGTTGAACAAAATATTTTAATAATAAAATTTACATCTTTATCTTTATAAAATAAAGGTTCACGTGTTGACCGTACTCATCCGTTGAGATTAATCATGTGTGGAACGAAATATTTTAACAATAAAATTTACATCTTTATCATTATAAAATAAAGGTTCATGTGTTGACCGTACTCATCCGTTGAGATTAGTCATGTGTTGAACGAAATATTTTAACAATAAAATTTACATCTTTATCATTATAAAATAAAGGTTCATGTGTTGACCGTACTCATCCGTTGAGATTAGTCATGTGTTGAACGAAATATTTAGATTCACGTATTGAATAGGATAAATATTCATTTGTTGAATAGAATAACGGAATTATTGAAATATATAAAGCCGTGTTGATTAGTGATGCACTATTTTGACGCGAACGATATTTATATCGATTATATTCGTTATTATGATTTGAATATATAACGAATTTGAATTGATTTGAATATATAACGAATTTGAATTGATTTGAATATATAGAAAATGAATTCGATTTGAATTATTTAGAAAACGAATTCGATTTGAATTATATAGAAAACGAATTTGAATTGAATCGAATAGAAAACCAATATGAATTGAATCGAATAGAAAACCAATTTGAATTGAATAGAAAACCAATTTAAATTGAATCGAATAGAAAACCAATATGAATTGAATCGAATAGAAAACCAATTTGAATTGAATCGAATAGAAAACCAATATGAATTGAATCGAATAGAAAACCAATTTGAATTGAATCGAATAGAAAACTAATTTGAATTGAATCAAATAGAAAACCAATTTGAATTGAATCGAATTAGAAAACCAATTTGAAATGAATTGAATATAAAACGAATTCGAATTGAATTGAAAACGAAATCGAATTGAATTGAAAACGAATTCGAATTTAATTGAAAACGAATTGAAATGAATTCAAATTGAATTGAAATTTGAATTGAATAGAAATGAATTTTAAAACAAATTTATAAGGAAAAATTCAATTTTGATTTGAATTGAAATGGAAGTTGAAATTGTTTTTGAAACGAATTTAAAACGATTTATAAAATTTGTTTTGAATAGAAATCGACGAAATATATATTATATATATAATATAATGGCCTGAATAGAACGCGCTGCGGCAGTTCGTGAATTTCGACCATTTATTTCAAACGGACATTACGGGAGATCCGACCGTCGGATTCTCCTAAAACCAGAACCATTGGGTTCGTATCGAAAGGAGATTTCTAACGAATATTAGAAATTTGAAATCTAACGGTTGGATTTGGAGATACGTCCAAATCAAATTTGGAAAAGGTCGCTGTAAGTGCAGTTCGATGGCCGTTGTTGGAAATCGACTGTTCGGGCCTTGATAAAATTATTAAAAATAGTAATAATTAGTGAAAAATCATAAGAAATGATTTGGGAAAAATTAGGAGGAAAAACTCCATATTTGAAAAGATAAAAATAGATTTTAATCGAAATGAACTAGTTTTGAACTAAAATTAAAACCCATTTATTTTTAAATAAATAAATTGGATTTGAAATGGATTTTAAATAGAATTTGAGGGTTTGTCGTGAAGGGTGTTTTAAATGACACTTGTTCTTTAACCCGATAATAAATAGAATGTGATTTGGGTTTATCGTGAACTGTGTTTTAAATGACACTAGTTCTTTAACCCAGTAAAAGGAATTTTAATGAATCTGCAATTAGATTGAAATGGGGAATTGATAATTTAAATTATCAAATTTATAAATTGAGCGAGAATGGAGTATCACCAGTTTTACTCCAAAGCGATAGTTAAATCTTTAATTAGATTTGAATGTGAAATGGTAATTAATTTTACTGATAACACAGTGGTGTTAGATGTGGAGTATTACCAGTTTTGCTTCATGGGATGAATAGGTTGGGATTGGAAAATAAAATGAATAATTACTTCGGTGTGGTTCGCTAATCTCGACTAGTTTGGAAAACCAAAATTTGGTTTGATATGACATCCAATGGAAGATTAAAGAATTTATCTTGGATAAAATTAATGGGAACCTTTCCCTAAGAATATGAAATTTAGAAACTAGCTGTAGGTTAGTTAAGAAGAATGGTTTCCTGGATATTGATCTGATGTTGGTTTCGGCCTTCGGGGTTAATATTTGGGAAATTGCTCTCTTACTGATTTACGGTTAGTGGCTAATGAATTGGAATGAGGCGTATGTTGTGTTTGTGTAACATTTGTTTATAATATACGCGGGTTGTTTCGAAAGGCCGGGGTTATACCCATTATGAATAACCGATTCGACGATAAGTCGAAGATGATGACGGTGGTCGAAGACCGGAAGTCTTCACATCGTTTGGATAATTACTAATGATCCTGATTGGGCTGTACACCCAAGAGGATGGAAATAGTTGGTGGTCGTCCAGACGTACTTGGAGATCGATGGATATGCGAGGAAAGTGTCTCCGGTTTCGTTCAGACCCAGAACGAACTTGTAAATGGATTGTGTGTCTGACATTGGATTTTATCCTATGTTGATTGATTTCTGTTAAATATATATCTGTTTGGCGGCGGAGAATTTATTCTCTTGCTTAACGCCCTTCTCTGAGACGTACGAGCTTAGAGGTTATATATCGATAGATATCAATCGCATGGCATGAATTGCCTGTGTGGCATGCTAAGTTGCATTGGATCAAGGCTTCTGTTGAAAAGCAAAGTCTTGTGGTTGATGATCAAAGCACGGCCTACGTTGCAGCTTTGTGTATAACGTGAATTCGCGAGCCTCACACCTCGGTATGAGTCAAAAACGGGATAAGGACTGCAGGGAGAGCACGACGTTTCTTTCTAGCTTTGGTGGTGTCAGTGACTTACCAGCCCTGACATTTATATACTTTTCACCTATGTGGTTGTTGGATGAGGCGCCTCGATTTTAGGTCTGTAAGGACCGGGAAACGTGTGTTCAGGCATAATTAATCCTCTAACGTAAGTGAGGACTGGCCCTGAAGAACCAGGATTGCCCAGAGTGTGTAGTCCTCAGACATTTGCTAGATTGTCTCGAATGCGGAAAGGAGCTTGCCCCTTGCCTCGACTCATGATGGAAATCCAATTTCCAATACGTGTATTGCGGTTTTATTTGTAGAACTAGTATGGCGACATAGTGGTATGGGGCACTTATGCCGTCTATGATTTATATTTATGATTGAAATTATTTTGACACTATACACTTATTATAGTATCAAATGATTTGTTTTAAACGTACCAAGCATGTTTGGCTATTATAAGGGAAAACCCTATCCTCCGGCTTGCGTTGCATTGTGTGATGGGACCTGGGTCTTATAATAGCTTCATTTTTCGAAAAAGCATTGCGTTGTCTTTTCTATGCACTGGTATTCTTGGGAGGAAACCCGTTCCGTGTTATACGGCGTTGTCCCTTGAATTACTCTCTTTTAAAGTAAAGCTTTAAATAACTGTTTAAGTTCTCACACCAGTCACATGACTGATCTGGAGTTTATTGTTTTAACCTAAACTCTGGGTGCCCCTATTTTCGACACGGGCAGCTAGTAGTTTTGGTTTTGCAGATTTATATTCACAGGATCCTGGTTTACAGCTGGAATGATATCCGGAAAGCTCTGTATCCGTATATCACTTCTAGTTGTGCATTTGTATTATTTTCCGCTGCTATATAATTTATTGTAATCTCTGATATTTATCGAATGTAATTTATTCAATTATACTCTGTATATTCTTGTATCTGATGGAATTGTTGTAATAGCAATGAAATGTTCTTCTGTTTGTGTTCTGATTTGTCTTGTTCTCAAACGATCAGGGGTTTCGAACGGTCTAGATCGGTTTAACGACTGATTCGGATCAACCGAAATTCCTTGCCGTCACAGTTTGGTTGCAGGTCCAGGTTCAGGTATGATTATTTATAACTGTTATTGTTTTGTTTTGTTGCTATCGCTCATGCCAGACTTTTGTCTGACCCAGAGTTTTATGTCTCTTCTTATTACTCTGAGTGCTCCTAAACGAGCAAACTAAAGATAGGTTAGGTGGTTATGCATGAGTAGTTTTTCGGAGACAAGCAGGAGGCTTCTACGTACTTACATATATACTCCCTGTGTTGTTCCCGGTCACTAATTTGGGCATTAGTAGTGTACCGTTCCTATTTTGCTTTAGAGATAGTATATTGAAGCTGTAATAATGGTTTGGATCACAAGTTGTATCTTGGATTTCGCTGCTATGATGGTTTAGTTTTTAGCTTATACACTGTCTCGCCTGTTTTATGTCAAGTTATGTTATTATTATATTTTATTCCATGCGCTGTGAGATATACTACAGGTTCTTGATGATTCATTGTTTCAAAACCTTTTTTCTTTGACGACCGTCCCGAGCTAGTCGGGCATTGGCACAGCGCATTTTGAGGAAACATCGGCTGGTCCGAGGCGGGCTATCACAGTAAATATTAAATTGGGAATAAATTGGAATATGTGTATTTGGGACATGAATTAGAACATATGTGAATATGAATTTTAGGCATACATTGGAAAATATGTGAATGTGGATTT
Source organism: Allium sativum (assembly GCA_030737875.1). Classification (NCBI taxonomy): domain Eukaryota; kingdom Viridiplantae; phylum Streptophyta; class Magnoliopsida; order Asparagales; family Amaryllidaceae; genus Allium; species Allium sativum. The sequence continues at coordinate 25,030,729 of CM060927.1, read as the reverse complement.
GGGTATAACTTGTATTGAAACGGGTGAATATGGACTTGGGGCATAAATTGGAAAATATGTGGATATGGGTTTGGGCATAATATATATATATATATATGCCTTGATTTATGACTTGGGAAAAGAGCATATGGTGCATAATAAAATATGAATTGAAAAGAGGCATGAAAATCCATAATTTAAATAGGGAAATTATTAATATGAATATGCCTAAAATAATGGAACTGTATTAACTCTTAGACACAAGGTTAGATTGCACTTGTGGTATAAGTCTGCCCGGAACCTCCCGGTATATTCAGCAACCACAAATGGTTAATCTAATGTGAGGGGTCTAATGCGTAAGGGCACCATGCATGAGGTTAAGTTTAAACTTGTGGTTTAAGTCTTTCCGGAATCCAACATCCACAAGTGATTGACTTAATGTGAGACAGTGATTTGGTTATTATCTGTCTGCTATCTTGGTGATTTGGTTATTCCATTTCTATCATATTTGTTTATATACTAGGCATTTATATATCTAAGATTTCAAATGTATTAATTTATAACTCTGCTATTATGTACTTTTATTTTTGATATTTTGTAATTACTAGTTTTATGAACTATTAAGTTATTTATACTATTGCAAGTTATTCTGATATTTTATTTTGGTGATCTGCTGTGTTTTATGATTTGATTTTATAGAACCCCATAGTTAAAACAATCAGTTGTTTTGAACTATTTGAGTTGGTTTGTATCCAACTTGAAACATACGAAAATGCAGGTCATTACACATTGATTTTATTTTTCATGAGACAAGCATTAGTGAAATCGGAACAATCATAAAAAAAAGTAATAAAGTTTTGTTTGTTATCTCTAATCAAAGTAAAAGTACCCACAAGTTTGCACAAATCAAAATGTATTAACTCTAACTGTTCGGACTTTCTAAACACAAATTTACATGGGGTCCTAGTAATTTTTTCTCGGCTACAAAATTCACATTTATATATATATATATATATTATGGATACTTTAGGGATTAAACCTATGTTACTCATGTTATGAATAGTCGCTTATTAACATGACAAAGTCTAGAATGTCAAATATTAAAACCACTAAACATATAAGCAGAAATGGTAGCCTTATTTATATCAACATTTAACTTAAATATCACATCTACCACATTTATTTTATCAACAAATATATCATTTTTTGTGATGGTGTACAAGTTAGATCAAATATTTTGTGTTAAACTAGCTTTATTTAACAAGAAACCAAACACTAAATTTTTCCTCATCTTTGGAATATGCATTATGTATTTTAGCTATAAATTCTTTTCACATGTAAACTTCAACTCCAGCATCCCAATTCCAACAATAGTAGAGGTGTGAGAATCTCCCAATATTCCTTCCGTCTCATTGACAGCATTATATGTTTTTAAACATAAAAGACATAGCATGAAACATTTATGTCCACCCACTACCTTTTTGATCCACAAACTAGGTTGATCTCAGTAAGCATAAACACAAGAATAACTGATTGTAACACCCCACACCCCTTAATGTTATTCCAATATAGAATCTTGTTAAGAGATGCATAGGGTTGTATGTATAAAGACAATAAACATCACAAAGACTAAGATTTCACATGACATAAAAGAATAAATTCACAGTGGAAGAAAAAACAGTTTATGTTAAAATGATAAACCATTCTTAATTATCTCAAATAAACCAAAGTATCACAAGATTACCATGTCTAAATCTCATCCATAGAATAAATATCAGAGTACAAAATAAAAGTATCCCTTAATAGCCAAAAGAAATATAAGCAAACCGTCGAAAGAAAATAAGATAAACAGTACATCTCCGCAAGAGACTTCCAAGAAAATCAATAAAGCAATCTGAGCTAAGAACTTCCTCCCTGAGAGCCTAGGGGTAAAAGAAATAGGAAAGAAGAAAAGGAGAAAATGGATCAGACAAAAAGTTTGGTGAGCTGTAGTAATTTCTAGTATGACTAATAAGTGGAAACAAATAGATAAAACAGTAGTCTAACATCATATAAAAGGGTAAGTGTCTATACACGCCTAAAAGTGACCAGAATAAAGCAGAGGTATCAATAAAAATGTCATACAAAGATATAAGTGTTCTCATTCAAAAGATTCAATAATGATATTGACTGTTTTGCACTTCTAAAAATAGAATAAATTAGGAAGAAAGTTATTAATACAACCCAAACGATCGGCTAAATGAATTATGGATAACATATGCCCACTATGAGTTTGGGTTTATCAAGACCTAGCCCATCATAGATTTGACATAACCTTATCCATAGGTGTAAAAATGGATTATATTCCCAAATCGAGGCAGTGCATGCACACTGACTCGCCGGAAGCACTCACACCCTCTCAATGGACTGACTTACATCCATAACGTAATATGGTGTGTGCCCTTACCTCAAGTGAGACCGAAATGATAAACAAGGTATGCTATATGGAATGGATCCCAATTAACTTGGCTCAAATCCCTAACCCCTGTTTTATCCCTCCAAAACAATTTAATTTTATTAAGTCCGACAACGAGGAGTACTGGGCATACAATAAAGATTAACATGTTTATACCAAAGCCTGACAACAAGGAGTACTAGGCTAAACCCGACAACAAGGAGTCCTGGATTAACATTGAAAATTAACATGTTAATATAAAAGCCTGACAACAGGGAGTACTACGGTAAACCCGACAACAAGCACTGGATTAACACTACAAATTAACATGTGTATACAAAAGCCTGATAGCAAGGAGCACTGGGCTAAACCCGATAACAAGAAGTACTGGGTTAACATTACAAATTAACATGTTTATATGATTTCAATTTCCATAATTTTGCCATTTTTCCCAATTACAGTCTTTTTCTGTCAAATCTGTCTAATAGGCATTAATTCTGTCCAATTTCTTTTATGGCAATTATTCTTTTATATTTGCAGTTATAAACATATTCAAATTTTAGCCATAATTTTTGATTATTTCCATTCAATGTATTTTATTTCCCAACCCAAACGCAAAACAAAGAAAAAAAAAGAAATAATCCAATGTAAAATATTAAGCTTTACAGGTTGATACCTATTTCAACATATTCATATGCTCTTCTTAGACATATATTTAGTGCAACAACCAAAAATATTCTAAAAAGAGCAGAGAAAGGAGAGAAAGAGATTCGGAATAACCAGTTACAAAAATTCTGAACATAATTTGCCGAAGTAGACATAGGAATTCAAAAGGAAAATAGGAACAACTGTACTAATTTGGATTTTAGGATAGAGAATAATCCAGATCTAAATAATCACAATACTGTTTTATAGATTTGATCCCAACTTAAAAGAAATCTTGAAATCACTATATACTAACCTAAGAAATGCAAATCCAAAGACCCCGCTAGAAAATCCTTCAAATCTACGAATAAATGGTACTCCAATTTTGTGCCCCAACAATATAATTTTATTTTAGAGAGAAGTGAATTGGAGGTAGAGAAGATGAAGAATGAGATTTGTGGTGAAAGGAAGAGGAGTAAAGTCAATCTATGGATGGAGTAGGAAAATTTAGGCCTTAGGATAATTAGGTTTTCAATCAGAACCCTCAAAACCACGTCAACAAGAAGTTTCCGGAAGCCTCCAGCAACATCGAAGCAGTCCAGACACGAAAACATGCCTGGCTGAGTGAACTGGGTCGACACACTTCCTAGGTGGGTCGACACACGGGCCGACCCACTTGGGTCTAGGTCGACCTAGCTGGGACATCCGGTTCCTATGTTGATTGAGCAGAATTTATTAATTAAATTTGTTAAGTTTTTATTTTAATTTCTGATTTGAAATTCAAACATCAACGGGACGTAACTTATTCGTTTTAAGTTCGTTTTACGCAAACCGAAATCTATATGAACCAGAAAATCATAACGGACCTAATAGCGCAAGACTCGTTGTCCAATTTCCAGTTGTTTTTCAGCTTATTCTTAAATTAACAATTTTGTCAAATAATTATTACACGTCAAAATTTAGGGTTGTTACATTCTCCCCTCCTTAAAGGATTTCATCCCCGAAATCTCAGAGATAGAAGAATAATATAAGTGTTTCTACATTGATTTACTCACCCATCATCCACTGGCACCATTGTCTTTGATTTATCTAATGAAATTTATGTATTTATGCAATAGTGTAGCATGTATGATCCTAGCTAATGCAAAAGATTAGGCGGTCTACTGATTCAGTCGACCTCCTTTTTATGCAAATATGTCAGTTCCATGCATCCAAATGTATGCAAAATCCTAATGATAACCATTAATTCTATACGTGTGCATCAAACGTTATCTATATGAAACAGCCATATGACGACATCCATATATCACAATCATAGAAATAAATAAAATGTACACACATCCATATGCATATTCAAGTGTCATATTCAGCCAAACATAATGCCTAGTATGTGTATATGCATCCACTGCATCCACTTGCAAACACGTGCATCCATTTGCAAACATCAAACATAACATGTTTCAACCATAACCTATCAACTATAGGTTTCTCCTAAGATTAAGTTCAAAGGAAATTGAGGGGTAGAGCCTAAGAACTAGAGATGTAAGATGGAAAAGATCGTAATGTACTATCAAAAAGATGGGGATAAGTACTATGCATTCGCTCTCTAGGTTCCCAAGTAACCTCACTATCATCATCTCCCCACTGTACTTTGACTAATCTCACCTCCCTATTTTTTAATTTCTTGGTCTCCCAATCTAAAATCTGCCGAGATGCTCGTCTAATGGATTTCGCACTCGATCTCCACATCCTCTAATGCACTGGGCTCAACAACCTCCGCTGAATCATGCAGACACTTCCTTATATGTGATACCTAGAATACACCGTGAATGCTCGATAAACTATCTGGTAGCCGAACCCTATAAGCCAGCTTCCTTATCGTCTCTACGACGGAAATGGTCCAACAAACCTTGGGGCCAACTTGCCCACTAAGCCAAACCTCACCGTGTTCCTTAGCGGTGAAACCTTGATGGAGACCAAATCTCCAATATCAAATTCCAATTCGGTCCTTCTTTTATCAGCATAAGACTTCTGCCTATCCTGCGATTCCTTTAATCTCTTCTAATCAACTCAACTTTATCTGAAGTTTCTGTAATAATTTCTAGCCCAAGCAACAATCTATCAGTCGAGTCCCAGCAACACACCGGAGATCTGCAAGGCCGCCCGTTCAAGGCCTCAATGGGTGTCATGCTAATGCTAGATGGGAAGCTATTATTATAAACAAATTCCATGAGTGGTAGATGGTATTCCCAAACCCCTCTAAAGTCTAAAATACACATCCTTAGTAGGTCTTCCAAAACCCTATTCACTAACCCGGTCTGCCCATCCGTTTGAGGGTGATAGTGGTACTCAATCTGAGTTGTGTTCCCAAAGCTTCTTGTAGGACTCCCCAAAACTCACTAGTGAAAATAGGGTCTTTATTGCTGACAATGCTCGAAGGAATACCATGCAACCTAACTATCCTGCGAACATACAAAGAAGCCAACCAAGCAGCCTTCCTTTTACTCTTAATGGGAGGAAATGTGCGTTCTTGGTCAATCGGTCCATTATAATCCAAATGTCGGTGTTGCCCTATTTGACTTAGGCAACGTCCACAAAATCATAAAAATACTTTATTATTTCCATAGTGGTACATCCAACTGCAATAGGGCTTCTTTTGTTCTGCCTTAACCCGTTGGCAAGTCGCACATCTACCCACAAACTCAGCCACGCTCTTCTTCATGCATGACCAATAAAAGACTCGCCTCATATCGCAATACATCTTATCATCTCCCAAATGGATAATCATCTGAGAGTAATAAGCCTCTGTCAATATCGCATTCGTCAAATCTTATGTGCAGGGTACATATAAGCAATCATACCGATGAAGCCATCCTCTACAATCCACAATATACCTAAGGAGGAGCGTAGAATCCTCTCCTCTACTTAATATATCAAGAATGTCCAAAAGCTCGGGGTCCTCCCTCTGTCCAGCTCCAATCTTCTCTAATAAAGTAGGTGTCACCTCCAAAGATGCCAACAATGCTGGTGTGAAGTCAGTAGATGGTCGAAAATCGAAGATGGCTATATACTCCAAATTTGGCTAGTCAATGAACAAAGGTGTAACATCCCGGATTTTTAGCAATTTAATAGTTAATTTATTTTAATATATTTGTTTGATAATTTAAATGGTTTGAATTCATATATTTTGAATATTTAAATTAATATAAATAGTGGAATAATAAAATTTATTTCCGCAATAATCGAAAATAGCTGAATTGGTAATATTATGTGAATTGGAGGATTTAAGATAGTTAATTAAATTTAGATTCAAGTTATATTAACGAATTTATTAAATAAACGACGATCGAACGTATAAATTATAATATAATTATAAATCGAGCTTGTAACGTCGTAGTAGTTCGTAATATTGAGTTTTGAACTTTGAACGAATGTACAGGATTTGTTATAAGTCGGATTTCTTCGAAACAAGAAACGTTCGAATCTAATTAACTGTATTTTTACTAGAAGTGAAAAAAAATCTGGATTTCGTCTTGTAAATTGTGAGTTATGTCCAAATCAAAATTTTAGAAAGTCGCTATTGAATCGTTTATAAATTATAATGATTTATTAAATAAACAAAACAATTTTAATATAAATTGAATGTCGTTTTAACTTGAAATTGAAATGTCAAATATAAATCTGTATATTTTTTTCCTGAAGCTGTACATATTCTGTTTGAATATATATACCTAATAATAATAATTTATTATTATCAAACTGGATTATTTAATTGGTTTATATTATATCGGTTAATATGGAATGTAAGAATAACGGATTTTCAAACAACCTCCGTTTTCGATGAAACGAATTTATTCAGAATACGTGTGGCTAGTCATTGTTAGATTTTTAGTTTGGGGTCAATTGGATTTATTTTGACTATGCGTTGCTAAATGCAGATTTTTTTTAACCATATTCAATCAAAAAGGAGTTTTTACAAACGGATTCAAAATTCAACGAAACAAGTTCCATCGTGTCCGAAATATTTAATTATTGTAGAATTTCTAGTTTCGCCCCGAATGGAGCTTGTATGGAGGAGTTTTCGATTGTTACTTCATGTATAAGTTTAGTGTAAATAAATATTATAATATAGGAAGCTTACCTTATAAGCTAACTAACCGTTTATCCCTTACCATCCCAAACCCTATTCTTTTTACTTCTCTAGTCAATGAGAAATACACGCTGCCATTCTTATCTTTACAATAAACATAAATCATCTTCAAAAATTTATATAAATTTCGTTTCTCAGTGAAATCGAAAGATGTTAGGTTCTTTTGAATCATGTGTGGAAGAGCTACAGGTTGGTGTTCGTTTCAGTGAGAGCGGCTTCTATTCTGGTTGCTCTAAATTTCTTAGCAGCGCTTAGGGTGGAGTGTTTCACGAGTTGTGATCATCTATTGATTAAACGGAGGTTGAAATGGGACTCGTGGCACGAATTGGGGCTTGGGTGAATTTTTGGAGAATAAAATATAAAAAATTGGAAGCAACCTGCGATGTTTCGTGGGGGAGTTTGACAGAGCTGCTATGAACAAGGTGGAAGCGAGCTTGGCGAAATGGTGTTAGCATGGTAGAGGTTTTGACGGGAAGTTGGTTGGAGGTCTCCACGTTGGAAATCATAAGGGAATATTAGAGAATGAATGGAGGAAAACTTTGAGAATGGAGGAGCTGAGTACGGGTTTATTTCGTGACCAAGGAGGAAGAAGGTGTGAGCGGTTAGTAGGGAGATGGGCCGGTGTAAGAAATGCGAGGCCCAATTTAAATATAATTTAAGTTTAAAGTGTAATTTAATAATGTATTGAATTTTAAAGCCTATAATTTATGCATACATTATCAAAATTCAACAAAACAGGATCCGTTAGGATCATATGGTCACATGCAATGCACCGGAACTAGTCTGGAGAGATTTGGAGATCGTTTCAATTTATGGCAGAATTAAACGCGTGATATGATCAGCCGAACGTTAACCGTTATTTAACGATTAACGAACAAGGTGAGTAAACTCACTAACTCTATCCAATTTTATAATTTTATAAACGTTATTTATTGTTGATAAATAATGATTGAATATTTGTGTGATGGTTGTTTTGGTTGATTTGCAAATTAATTGGTCCAAATGATATATATAGTTATATATGTCAATCGTTGATTTGATACTGATTCTGTTTATTTTTATATTTCATATTGATATGAAATTGGGATTATTTATGCTAATTAATATCTGTGGATGCAGGGAAACTGTTTGGAGGGATCCAACTGGATTCCTCAACAATTATATTATTAATTTTCATATATTGCATTATATGATGTGACAAATAATCTGGTGTTGATTATTGTGTGATTGGGATGTTTGAACAACATTAACTTGAGATAATTGGTATTTAAATAATATAAAATATATTCGAATACATTGGAAAAGAATTAGGGGTATTAAAAAGGAAAAACTATTTTATATGTAGATTTTATGAAAAGGAAAAACCATCGAAATTTTCCAATGATAGGCGTTGGAAGACGTTGAAATATATGATCTTGTAAGTCGTTGCCTCCCGTTGGAAGCCGTTGGAAATATGGGTGTTTTTTTTTATAGATTTCAAGCTAATCATTTCCAGCCACACACAATATATATATTCATCAAAACTGCTCCATTTCAAGCTAATCCAATTGATTTTGATTCTAGAATTATATTCCATTTCTACATTATACAAAAATACTAGTTATAACTAGTATCATATTCAGTTTAACATCGCATAAAATGCTAATTATATTTAACACTATCCTTTAGCTTATTTTTTTTTGAAGTTTGTCATTCAACCTAGAGATAATTTTTTGAGTCCATTACTAATTTTTTTTCTTTAAAGTTTATCCTTGTGCCTATTTTCCACAGTAATATCAAGATAGTGATGTCGATTAATTTCCTTATTGGTATTATTGTTTGTTTATTTTGGTATTAATAGTAATACTCATGCATATATGATTGAAATACAAAATGAACATTTATGTGAGCCAATATTATTTACATTAAATCTCCAACGGCTAAATTAATGGCTCCTTCCTCCTGAGATCTCGTGAGACTTTTCTTTGCTTCGTCCTATCCCTTATTCTTCCTACTAATTCTTCTTGTGGGTGCCTTCTCCACTTTTGGGAAACATCATTCACTAGTTTCCCCAATCTTGGATCTAGGGTTTCGGGGGACAGATTTAGTCAGTGGTACCTTTGTGATGAAGGGTTCCTTTTTTAGGCCTTGTCCCGATTTGGGCTCGATTGTTGTCGCGCTTTCTACGGCGATGTTGGATCCGCCATCAGTGACCATTGTTGGTACATCTTTGGTCATGGTTTGGTTGTTCTCGATGGAGTTGTTCGCGGCTCTAATGAGACACCGATACATTCTTGTTGATGGCTCATTCTTCGAATTATTTCCAGATTTCGAGGAAGGCTTAGCTCCGCTTCCTTTTTTCTTGAGAGGTACGAGTTTGACATTTCTCCGGTTGTCAATTTGGCCTTCAATAATGCTACTAACTTACGTCTAGTCAAGGGGGATTTCATCACCCTTATGTTGCCAAGACTGACTTTTGGTGTGATGTTGGTCGATGCTAGTGTTGTGGGCTTAACTGATTTTCTGGTTGGTTCCATTGTTTGTGGTGCCTAAGGGCTCATCAGAATAGGTGACATCCCTATCGGGGAGGGGATTGGTATAGGGGAAGTGACACCCATTATCCAATTCCTTGCAAGAAGGATGCCAACGATATTTTCGCATGTATCGGTAATGATGCCATCAGGGAAAAGAGATCCTCCTTCGAAACGAGTTTGGCGCCGCCATCGTTCGAAGAAAGTTAAGAAAGAGAAACCTTCTTCCTCTTTGACGACTGTTGGTGATGCGGTAGCTTTTGGCTGTGCACTTGCGCCACCTTATGTTGGGATTTCGAATAGCTTTGCGGTTCTTGATGTTGGTTCATTATTGGAAGAGGTGGTGGACAGTCAGTGTCCATTTGCCTTGAGTGTTAGCAGCTTTCTGGATGAGGTTGTTGTTGGCTCTTGTTCTTTTGTTTATGCAGTTGCAGATCCTCGAACTCTGTCCAAGGCTCCGTGGATGCAATGGGCTAGTTGAACTCTTCGGTTATCTTCATGGGTTCGGATGATGTTGTAGTAGTGGGTGTTAGGTGTTTCAGGTCCATCACTCTTCCTCCATGTCAGGTATGGGTTCCTTTCACTTTTTATATCACTTCTTTGGGGTGTTTGTATTTTGCTTTTCCTTATGTTGGGTACTCTACTAGAACTATTGTTGTTTTAGGGATTTAACACCACCGTACCTTGGTTGTTTCTGGTCTCGTGATCCCTCTTGGTGTAGCAGTTTCGGAGCTTTTCCCTGGGTTACATGTTCGGGCAACATGGCATGTTTCTGTAAAACCCAAAATTTTAATACACTATAACCATACTTTAAAGATAATGAAATGGGAATTACTTAATCAAATATTCAAAACTAAATAAAACTAGCTTTACCATTTGCGTTCGTCTCGGAATTCTGGTTCAGATAGTCCCCAAGTTTGCGTAAACGGATAAAGTATAAAGAAGTTATGAACCTTAGAAGTTTGTATACACATAAGGGGGTTATATATATATATTTGAAATTAATTTAAAACCAGAATTTAACATAAAATCAACGCGGGATTCTAGACTATTGTGGGACGACCCACGCTCGGCCTGGGTCGATATATGGGTCAACCTACCGACCTATTGGGTCGACCCAGTGGCGATCTGGTCTAGTTCATTTTGTTGTATCTGGACTGTTTTGTGACAAAATTCATTTGCTGACTCAGCACTGTACATTAAAACCCCAGAATCTAAAGGCTGAGGTTAGCTTTGTAAAACTATAAATAGGTGGCTTTCTCCCATTCCAATACACAAAATTTCTTCATACCTTCTGCCTCTCTGAATCTATCCTAAAATAAATATATATATAATGAGGGAATGTTGCTGAAGCCTAGATCTATGGAGATAATTCAAATTCAAGGACTGTATTAAAGTGGATTTTCCTACAATAGCATTTAGATATATATAAGAGATTTAATCTCTTCTTCACCAAGACCCACTATGAGTTCCTTGTTATTTTCAAATCTGATACCTAGACTATGTCATGACAATTAAATAAAAATTGGTTTTAGAATATACAGTGTTTATATGATTATTGCTATGCATGTTCTACATTGTTAATCACCTATGCCATTGTTATAAGTAAAATATATTCCTTTGTTGTTGGATAATTAATCAGTTATGTGTATCTATCTTCTTTTTCCCTATTTCTACTGTTTTAGTTTATTTCCAGTCTTGCCTATATGCCTATGTGATTTGATTCTATTATCCTTCCTCTGTTTTTTCCTTTTTGTTTACGCTAAGCCTAAGCCTTTAGAAGCCTAGGCCATGTCCGATTAAAGTTTGTGTATAGTAAAAATTGGGATAATTAGAAATGACATTAAAAAGATAATTTAGGCATATTGTTAAATTGAAGACCGTTTAACTATAATATGGGAAAGGGATAATATGCACATGTTTATACTTGTTGGAAATTGATAAAAAGGGGGTAATGGGCATATACTTGTTGTAAATCGATAAAATGGGATAATATGCATAAACTTGTACATGCTGTAATTTGGGGACATAATTGAATGAATAGTATGCATATGTATACACATGTTAGTTTTGACTTAGTACAGACATTAACTAAATGCATGTTAGAAAATTGTAAGTACTAAATGTAGGTTAATGAACTAAATCACTATAGTAATTGTATACATCTGGACATGTGTTTTGGGGAAGGGTTGTACACGCATAATACACTACTTAGAAATAAGTCATTGGCTTCGGTTATTTACCCCTGTTGCTTTAGTTCAATAACCGAAGCAAATGCAGACGACGCAACAAGTCTATGCCTGTTGCTTCCGTTTTACAAAGGAAGAAAATGGCCAATATTTTGCTTTAGTTGCTCCAAACAACCGAAGCAAAAAAGTTACTGAAGCAAGAAAAGAAATACTGCTTCACATTTTAATTAAAACCTGAAATAACATCAAATTGCATTTAAAGTCAGAATAGAAAACACAACAATATCAGTAAACCTGACTGTAGTTTCAATATAAAACATTGAAATAAAACTAAATATCAATACTATACCTACATATAATATTGAATTATAACTAAATGTCAATGTTACACAATGAAATAAAACTAAATAGTATAACAAAGTGAAATAAGACTAGTTGCAGTATCAAATTCAACCAATACACAACATACACATCACATAGTTATTTGCTGAAAATAGAAAAATAAATTCAAGGTATAAACATGTAAAAGTCAAGAGCATCTTATGTTTCACAAATGCAAATAAAACAATTATGAGCCTAATGCGGTGAATATAAACGTAAGACGAATACAAATGCAATTAAAAACAAATTTGGACTAATTTTTTAAAAGGAAATCATGCAATAACTATATTTATTTCTAAGATAACATATTTGAGATTCTTAGAATTTAAGAATAATCATTTACAGTAAACGAGAATGTACTTGATTAGTCTGTACAAATAAGGAGCACTCTCATATACATCGGAAAACTTGCTTATTCTAGCTTGGTGCATGTTCCAAAACCAAATGCGCCTGAAGCATAAAACAAATAAAAACGAAACATTTATTATTTTATCACATATTTACCCTTGTAAATATGCAACAAGATATTTAGTGGCACCAATTCACAATAAAGCTTCTTTTGTGTAGGCAACAAGATAGACAAACAATGTTTGTTACGTGGGTGAAACTAATTAAAAAAAAAAAAATTGGCAATACGTACATACAACGTTCGTTCCATGGGTGTGAGTATCATTGGAAAATATGCATCAAACTTTGAACAGTAAGTGTCATCTATTAAATTGTATGGTACAAGAGATATCAAACTTTGAACAGTTGTGCCTTTTATTATATTGTATGACAAAAACAGTATGCAATGCGCATATGGGCTAGATCATATGCAGATATGGACGAATAATTTGTTAAGTAAAGAGAGATTATATTATATATACTATGCAACCTACACATGTTACACCTGTCTGTATAGTCCAAAGATTATCATAATGTATTAGAAGAACTTTGAAATGTTTGGCCTTATAATACAATCACATGCATTGACGGTCTGCTCTAAACCCAAAAAAAGTTAAATGTACAACAAGATTACTGAACATTGCCTCAGTAGTTATCTCAGCTTCAACAGCGTGACTGAAAACTTCATTCAAGAGTTCAATTTGTTCGAACGTCCTACTAAGGCTTCCTTCTTTCAATCTTTTATATCTGAAACATAGAAACAGCTACAGTAGAGCTTTTTAACACTCACTCCTATAAGATATGACCAGGCGCACGATATTCGTCATACAAGCATCATAGAAACAACTGCATTACACTTTGGTCTTGACATTCCAATTTACGTTGATTTCGAGCTTGAAAATGTTAATAAAAGAACCAGTCATCATACAAGCATAAAATTAAAGTTAACATATATGATTCGAAAACAGAGCATTATCCATATTTAGATAACAGTAAAAATTGAGAGAAAAACTAAAAACAGGTTAACTTATAAGAGTAGGTTAATTTATAAAAAGAAAAGTGTAGTTTTAATAAATTGAGAGAAAACTAAAAACAGGTTAACTTTCCTCCTAAGCACAATCACAACATCGACTAAAATTATATATTAGCTTAATTAACTAAAAAAGCATTGAGTAAAGGTCAGTTTATATAAGTGTATATTATATGTATATTGAATCGTACTGAAATACTATTATGAAGTAAAGAGTTCCACTATTTCTGTGGATTGTTTTTACAACCAAAAAGAATTTCCAGTTTACAAAACAATTTACTAAATGTCCATTTACATATCAGGTAAAACACTTAAAATACTCTATTCACTAGCATAATCAGTTCCCAAGAATTTAAAACTACTTATTACTACACTAGTCGAAGACATATTCTGAATAAAGTATGAAATACACATATGCAGTTACCAAAAAAAATGTACAAAATAAATTGTCGGTGGGTATTTAGTTTGAAACATATAATAGAATAAACTACATCCATAGAACCACTCATAGTCAGACTACGCGTTCGTATAAGCGAGTATACAACGTATATTCTAAGGTTTCTGATTTTAATTATATAATCGTATAAATTACAACATCCAAGAATCCATGTCCAGATAGAAGAAGGCAATAGCTAACTAGCTATCACAAAAAACAGGAACCAACAAAATAACCCTTTATTTCCACCCATGAAAGAGACTAAACAAAATTTCTTCCTTGATTAACCAGGACCTTAAGTAAAAGCTTCAAGTTAAAGGAATTGATTATTTCATTTCAAAATTCCACCTATTCTTATTTTAACGTTTAACATATAAGATATGAGCAAGTAAAGAATAACATGCAAATCTTGCAAAAAAAATTAAAAAATAAAGTTTGTTTATTGACTAATAAAATGAGGATCTTACCATCTCTTCCTTTTCAGATACAACCATGCCTTCCCATTCATCGTCCACATGCTCATCATCAACTTTTAGTTATACAAATTGGAGTGACAGAACTAGATCTGTGAGCGACAAATTGTGGTTGACTTCAAATCGATGACGGTCCCAATCTCAACAACCAGGCGCAATATCTACATAACGAAGAACAAAGAGTTACTTTCGAAAGCAGTAACTATACATCAAATTGATTAAAGCTGAAATTGAGCAAAGAGGCAATTAGTCTGAAGCTCAAGTGGCCGGAAGCAGTAAATCTGGAGATGAGAGTTAATTAAGCAGTAGATATTGACCATGCGTTGAACTCAGGAAACCATTTTCGGGTAAAAGAGGAAAACCTGATATCGAACTGTAACTTTAGATTTGATGGAAGCACGTTTAGGGTTACGGTTATTATAGGAATTCTCGTGAACATGGGTCGGGTTTCTTCAACCCACGATATTCTAGTTACGTGTGTTATGGACGTCTTATTTGGGCTTTGAGTTTTAGGCCCACATGTGAATGTGTTTATATTAGTGCAACAATAAAAGGAGCTAGTGCCATTTCCAAAAGAGGAAAAAACATTGGCCCTTATTGATTCTCATTTAGTATGCATATAGCATTAACGATTAGTTATCTAATTGTGACAATTTGTTGCTAATTATATTTATTAACTAATATTGAAATTAATAAATATCAACTATAATTTGATAATTATAAATAACTAAATAATAAATTATTATATATAAAAAACATATTATAAATAATAATTATAAACTATTTATTAAAAAAATTGATTATTAAAAATTATGAATAATGATCTTTATAAACTGTCATTGGTAATTATTAATTATTAGTTACCACTTATAAATTATTAAGTAAATGTTAATTATTTTTCAGTAATTGTAGATTACGAATTATTATAATAATTATCTATTAACAAGTTTTTATTCATTATAGGGTATTATTCCTCAATAATAGTTGAATATTATTGATATATGTTAATTATTATGCAAATCATTAATTATTAACTAGTGATTACTATATCTAAATTATTATGTATTAAAAATTATTTAATTGTAATAGCTCAGTATTAATTATTGATTATAACTTATATTTGTTTACTATTAAACATGTTATATACCGTTAACTATAGTTAATTACTAGTTATTAGTTAATAATAATAAATTATTATTTTTATATATATCTAATTAATGACTATAGATAATAATTAATATTTATAAATTACTTATTAATAATCCTTAATTATGAAAAAACATAATTAATGGCCTCTATAAAATATCAATGATAATTATTAACTATAAATTACCATTTATAACTTATTAAGTAAACAAGTATTGTTTTTTTATTAATTATTAATTATCGATTATTAATCATAATGGGTTTTTCATTTTTATAATTACAAATCATTAATAGTAAAAAGTGACTGACCTGTATATACTATTAATGATAATATCAATTATAAATTATCATTTATAGCTTATTAAGTAAATATTATTTGTTTTTATTAATTATAAATTACCAATTATTAATCATAATGGTTTTCTCAATTTAATAATTGCAAATCATTAATAGCTAAAAATAACTAATTATTAATTAAAAAAAGGTATTTTTTAAATATTAAATATAATTGTTAATCACAATAATAAAATATTAAATTTTAAATGTTACTCCTCAATTATTAATATTTCCTATTAAATAAGGATTATTAAATAATTATTTTAGTTATGTAGCATTAATTAATTATTAATTTTTTAGTTGTAATTATTAATTAATGATTATTTAAAGTTAATTATTAAATACTAAATATCACTTCATAAGCATTAATTTTCCACTGATTATTGTCTTAATTATTATATAGTTATTGATAATTAATAATCTACTAGTACTTATCAATTAGTAATTATTTAAAATTAAATAATAAGTATTACTAAATAAATATTAAATATTAATTAATTAATATTAAAATTAATTACAAAATTTTCATTTTTTTTAATTCTAATTATTAATTTAGCTCTTAATTATTAAGTGTAATTAGTAAAAAATAATTGTAATTTACTAGTTATTAATAATGAATTATATAATAATATAAAGATAAAAATAATTATTAATTATTTAAAATAACGAGTAAATATAAATAGTTGATGATCATTAATTATAGTAAATTATAATTAATGGCATGCGTATTTTACTAATCACTATTAATATGAGCATTTCCTTGGATTGAAATAGTCTATAGTTTTTTCGTTCATATAAAACTTAGGGAATTTTTTTTATATCCACCAAATTTGTTAGTTAATCCACCCTAAATTATAGGAATACTATCTATTTTTATGGGTTCTTCAAATTTTAAAATTTGATTAGTTAATCAACAACATATAATTTAATTTTTCTCAACTTTCGTTTTTAGATCTGTACAAAACTTGGGTATTTTCTGCTCATTTCTTTTTTAAATTTGTGTGCAAGAATAACGAAGAAGTTGAAGGCATAAAATGCTACAAGTATCAGCAGTGGAAGTGTGCATTGACAAATGCATCACTGAAGGTGGATCATTATCAATATAAATAAATAAGATTAGAATTAAATCATGGGCCTCGAATTGGTAGTTAAACACACACATCTATGATTTTATGCTAAATTGAATTATAGAATTATATGTATGATTTTTTGTCGAAGTGATTTATAACATTGAAATCATATGGTGAAGAGGTCATTTTCCTGACTATCTCTATAAATCTATACTATACTATTAAAAGCTCAGTTTCTTTTAGATGGCTCACAGGCCCCTCCAATTTTTGAAAGTAATGCATTATAGCATGAGACGTGTAATGTTGACTGAGTCTTTTTTCCTCTTCCCAAATCACGTTGCAGCGTTCCTTTCTTTGCGACTTTGCCTTCAGGTTTCACCTGGAGCCTCATGCCGCCTCCGCTGTAAACCCTAGATCCGCCCAAAATCTCAAGCATTCCAGCGATTTTCGATAGCATTCCACCACAGATGTTCATACACTAAACCATCACAAGCGTACAATATCTGTTTCCTTTTCATTCCCATTGGCACAGTAACCCTAAATCTAATTTTGTGTGTTTAGGGTTGCGTCATTCCAACACAATACCAAGTTGCGATCAATGTTGTACACTATTGGGCGATGATGATTTGGTCTAGCCTGCCTTTTATCACGCCTACCCGGCAAACCCAGAAGAATCTACATCGCTCGCCCCTAAATTAATCTGTATTTATGGAGCAATACTTGATTTTCAGGTAATTTTTGAATCCTTATCTTTCATCCATTTCTTTTCGTTGCTGAAATTCGTTTAATTTTATGCGTTAATCTTCTTCCGTCGATTGAATTAATTTCAATTGTTAGCCAATTGTATACGGTAAACATTCTATAACTTAATGATGTCACCTTTATGTCCATTACACCATTGAAGAAGATATTCTTTACTCTGAACCATGCAACCGATGGATAAATAATATTTACTAAGAAAATAAAATAAAAATATGTCTATCATGGCTTGCATGTTTTTTGTTATTGTTGCCACCTTTTAAATTTTGAATATGAGTGACATGCTTCTATGAATTTAAAGTTGGTTAGAATTGAACATCGATTGTGCAATCCAAGATAGAGTACTCTATTTCAGGCTTTTGAATGGTTCTTTCTTTTTAGTTCACCTTCCTGTTTATGTTAGTTTTCTTCGGTCTGGTATATATAAAATTGAACTGTTAGAGGGAACAGTTTATTTAGGGTATGTTTTTGTTTTCGGTTTGGTATATATAAATTTCTATGAATTTTCATTGGTATGTTTTCGTCCATTCTATTCTCCACGCTTTAGTCTGACTATAATATATTATATTTGCATATTAGTAAAGTTTTATGATAATTCAGTACTGGTATTGACGATGGCCTCTGTTTTATTTGATGATGATTTGGATCAGTTTAATTAGGGTGTTATTAAGGTTGATTTTTGGATCAGGACAGGGATGAAATTCCTTTAAAATTGTTATTAGATCAAATTAGAATAATTCAAACTGGATTAATTTTTCGTGTAAGGTGGTTCTCCTTTGTATTTCTTACTATAGAAAATTGAACTCAATTCTTCCATGTATTTCTCATTGTTTTACTAATAGTCAATTTGTTTGTTTGATACCTGCATTTGTTTAGAAAAAAAAATACTTTTGGATTTTCCGTTGTTTGTTTGGTATTTTGCTACTGCTCAAAAAGGAAGCACAATTTTGATCCAGTTTTCTTTTTTTTATTAATTTATATTTATACTGTTTGATTTTTTTTAATTATTATTCTAGAATAACGGTTTTCTATAAGAACAGAATTTATGAAAGCCATCCTTTTTGCTAAATTACTTGTTGATTCATGATTTCATTTTGCAATTTTCTTCTCAACTGTTTCTCATTTTATCAAGGCACCGATTGATTTTGCAAGTGATGAATTTGCTAAACTAAAGATGTTATGTTTATGCAAGAGTATTACAAATTGGTTCCATGATTAATTTTTTTTAATGCAATTCTTCTAAATTAATTGTTGAATATACCATTTCCATTCCAGGTTACTATTATAGCTGGCTTCTAATGTGCATCAACTATGGTATGTAGGTCTACCTTCTTTTTTGCTTACAGGTTATGATATTGTAGAACTTGCTGTTTTTTTTTGTTTTGTCTATTTTGGATGCTTTAAACCTTCTTCTTTAGTCAAAATGTGTTTGTGGATATTTGTTTTTCTGCATTATCTAAACTTTTCAACATCAGAAAGCTTTTAATTTCAGGTACATTGTATTTGTCTTTAACTAAGTAATTGCAATGAAATGAATCATTTAATTCAAAAAGCACATATATTAATTAATTATTTTTATCTTTTTGATTAAAGAATCATGATAAAAAAGCTTGCCTTTGCTACAATGGCGACTTCATCTTTTTGATTATTGGATGCAGATCTCTCACTCCTCAATTCAAAGGTACTGCATTTATCGATCTTACTTTTCATCTTTTATCTCATATTTTCCCTTGCTTTGAAAATATATGACTCATTTTCACGTCCAATTTATATTTGTATTGATATGATAACAGCAATCTCTTTTCGTAATGTATGTATTGTTCTGTCAAATTAATGGTACTCCATTATTGATTGCAATCCTATAATTTATGTGAAGTTAACTAAATTTAGTGCAAGTTACTTTTCTGGATTTAACTTCTTCCTTTGTTTTTCATGTGTTAATCCTTCTCTAAATGTATTTTACATGGATGTGGATGAACGTGGAACAACAGTTTGCAAAATTACAGACTAAAGAGGCTTTTTGTTATTATCAAGATTTCTGTTTACAGTATTAAATTAGTTTTATGATTTTTGCTTTACTTTTCAGAAACATTTTCACTTTTTTTTAGTACTCTAAATTGATATTCCCACTCTTATTTAGATAAATATTAGTTTAATTCACTTTTGATTTGTCTCTTAGATGTCTTCTAGGATTCAGTTTTCGTTTCTTGACCTTTTTCTTCGAGCTATGTCCAATTGTTGGTTTCTTTTAAATTTCTTTTACTTTCAGTTCTTAATTTTGAAGTTATTTTGCATTGCACCATCTTTTTTCCCTTTTTATTGTAATCGGATTGCATCGATTCATATTTTCTAGCAAAGTTGCACTATCTACGGATACATGCATTTCTCAGTTTGGCCATGTTATAATGGAATTTCTCATGTTCCACTTTTTTTTTTTTTTCAGGCTACACATATATATTTTCCCCTTTTCTCTTTTTGTCAACTCTAGACTCTGAATAAAAGTCCTTTTCAGGTTGAACTGCTTCTAGCATTACGGATAATATTATTCTTTCTATTTCACAATATTTATTTAGCTATTCCATATGCACCATTGCGCGGTTAACTCCACATGTAATTGTGCTCTAATTTTTACTATTATAACTTTTACTCATAGGCTATGTGTCAGTTTTCCACCTTTGATAGTCAACTATGGGATTATGCAGGATAAACCTGCTTTTTAAAGTACAATGGAGTGGCCTGGTCATTGTACCTGTTCTTTATAAACGTTTAGTTATAAGCAATTTTCATCTCGATTGTGTATGACTGAAGTTAATGTTGAGTGAGTTAGTCAGGTGTTAGACAATTTAACATTTTAGTTCAACTTTAAGTCCAATACTATGTATGTTCTTACTTTTTATTAACGTTATCACTGCATTTTTTCTTCCAACAATTAGATAGTGTTATTTAAAATACAATTTCTTATTATATTGATTTGTGTTTGTCCTTTTCTATGAATTATTTGACTTTAGAATTAACAAATATAAATTATTTTTCAAATTTAGTGTTTTTACTATTTCAAATTAGAATAGTTTCTATTTTAAGTCCCGATGTTTTTTCTCTTTAAGTTCTTTCTATTTCAACATTTTGAAACAAAGAACTTTGTATACTGTTTGAATTTTTTTTCTTATTCTCTTGAATTTCAAGAAAACCTTCATAATCGGAAAATTTGTTAAGACGTGGAATTACTAATTCAGTTTATCATACAACTTTCATATTAGTTTGGAAAAGGTTTAAGAAGTGTTTTTGAATGCACATTTAATTTACCATTTATCAAAGGTGATACACAATCAAGTTGCCACTTTCTATGCTGTGTTCACACCTTAATTGTTGCACTTGTATTTTGTGCACTGATGAAGTCAAAGTTAAAACAATCTAAACAGTACAAAATTGTTCTTTATAATCATTTGTGGACATCATTTTTGGTGAGAGAGAACATTTCCTTCTTTAGCGATCACTTGGCTATTATTTCTTAACAATACCGAAATGCAAAAAACTATCTTTATATTGCCATAGCATTGCAAATTCTTCTAAATTATAGGATGTACTGAAATCAGATTTAAAATGGCATACCTTGGGAAGGACTACTTTTTTCACGTCGGTGCGATCAAATAAATTCAATGGTTGCTTATAGATGGGGGCCACATTGAAATTGAAATTTGATTTTATATGATGAAGCAGTACAAGATAACATATTATATATCGGTGAACATTTTTGTTAAATCAATACTACAATGTATATTATCTAATATCAAATTATAGAGTTTTACATATATTTTAGTGGGGCATATCAATGGGAAAGCCCTTATCTTGAGATATATCACAAGTTTAATCAGAATCAACTTATACTGTTGTCTTGCAGTTCTTATAAAGGGCTGAAGTTGTTATAAATGCTTGAGTTAACATGCAAACATGTTCATTTCATATCTATGTCTGCTCATAATGTAGAATGAGATTCATCATCGCTGATCCTAATAAAATCATATAGGCATTACTATCTTATTATATTTTATTTTTAACTTCAGTTGATAGCACTAGCTTGAATAGGCAAAATTAAAATAGTTAAATGAAAATCCAAATTCCAATATATATTTCTACCGAAGTTCTGTTTCTATTAATAATGTTGCAAAACTTTGGCTATGGAAATACTACCGAAAACACTTAATTATGTGAAAATTAAGAGGTTGTCAAAATAAAGATGGTGTCATCACTCCCTTAAATGTAAGTTTTCCCCCTGTTCTACAGTTTTCCATACCATTATGCTCACAAGTTTCTCAAATAGACAATTAAATATACGATGACTGTGCTCATATAAAAGATAAAGTTAAAGTTAGAAACCTGCTTTTCCATATTTTAAAGATTAAAATAAAAAATAGTAATTTTATTTGTAAGGAAATTATTTTTTATTATGCTTAAAGTTAATTCGATGTTTGCACCCAAAATGTCAAATTTTGATATATATAGAGGAGCGTTCAATGGCACCCCAAATAGTGAGCTCCCCAAATGCCCCCCAAACAGAAATCCAGTATTTATAGTAGTTTAAGACTTTAAGTTAGTAGGAGGTGAGAGAATAAGTGGAGGGAGAGAGAAACAGGATATGTGGTGGAAATCATGGGGCATTTAGGGGTGCTGTACTGTTTCGGGTGCCATTGAACGCTCCTCATATATATATATATATATATATATATATATGTGTGTGTGTGTGTGTGTGTGTGTGTATGTATGTATGTATGTATGTATATGTATATATATGTCTGTACCTTTTACTTCATCCTACATTTTAATATATTTTTGATAGCAAGTTGTAGCCTTTTTCTCATTTGTTTGGTCTAACCCCAAAATTTTGTAATTAGTCAACCATTAATTTTGGTTTAGGCTAACCACAAATGTCACATCAAAGTAGCTTATGGAAAATAATAAACACATAGGTTATTCACATTATTTATGATTTTGTTACAATTGTTACTTCCCAAAGTACAACATGGTATGAAATTATTAGTTTGGCATTACTTATATTGTTACTGCTTTTGTATAGAGTTTTTGCATTTTGGGTTTGAATTTTTTTAATCTAATCATTGGTTATAGCATCTCATGGGATAGAAGATAGGAGTTAGTGGGTAGACAGTTTCTACGTAAAGGCTGTATCATCCCTTTATTTGTTTCCAATTTTGGATAGATATTTGTACATATATATTTTGATTATACTATTATATAATACCATAACAGATATGCAATTTGGAAGAATATCATGTTGAATCCAGTATTTTGTTTTGGAGGAATAGATAATTGAAATATTGGCTTATTGATGACAAAGAATATACATGTATTCAAACAAACTCCCACACAAACCCACAAGTAGATATTGCATACATGACCGTACGTGCACAGTATTAGATACGTATGTATGCAGCCAGCAGCTCTATGAAGGTTTTATCATCAAATGAGCCTAAATGCGAGATTCTAAAAGTTTTATTTCAGAACCGATAATACGTTTTGAGTCCTCAATACAACTGTTTACCTCTTTTTTGATATTTTTATTGTACCATTCAATGTATGGCCATTCAGTAGATTCCACTGTGTTTTGAATTCCAGTGTTAGAATGAGGTTCTGAATGTAAAAGATAACAAGGTTTTCAATGTGATGCTTCTTAAAAAGTAGTAGTACCTTTTTAAGAGTTTCTTAATCTGGTCCTTAAAAGTTGCAGTATTGTAATTTATTTGTCTTATTTTCAATTTTACTTTTATGGATCCTATATTTATTAATTAAAATTCATTTTTTTAAAATGCATATTTGATTCAAGCCAAAAATTGATGCTAATTTTATAATTGCATTCCATAGCTGATTTTGCGCAGAAACTCATTAAGATATAAGATCACTAAATGTTTATTGATTCTTACATATGATTCTTATTGGTGTTTTATTGAAATGGCTAAGTGGATATGATACTAGCTGCATATAAAGTTGCAAAAATTATGCAGTTGTTTACATTTATATTGTCCATTTCACGTCTTTCATTTGTATCTTAATTGTTTAATTATAGGTCTTTCATTTGTATCTTAATTGTTTAATTATAGATGTTTTTGAATTTATTCCTACTTGATATTAGGTGATTTCATGGCAGTGAGTTGTTTGACTTTATACCTCAACAAGTATCCAGGATTATTTCTCATTTTACTGCCCTATCATTTTCTCTCTTTTGATTCTTTGCCATGTGAGAAAAAACGTTTAATACCATATGTTATTTATTTTATCAAGTTTCTATTTTCAACCAATTCGTATTTATGATCTGCACAATTTTTTTGGATATTTCTTTTTAGATTTCTGATTCTTCTATATCCACATTTTACATTGTGAACTAATAACGTCATACTTATACTTTTTACTTCTTTTATACTTATTCCTCATTCAATTTTTGCATTATGAATAATTTATGCTCATGGCATAATTTCTAGCATTGTAACTTCTAAATGCATTATATTTAAAACATCAATGGTTAAAGAAGTAACCTATAAATGAGCAAATCAATTAGGAATAAATTAATCAGCTACAAATCAAACCCAATTAGCACAATAAATCTTTTCCTTCCAATTAGTAGAATGTTGGGCAAATTTTTTTTAAAAAAAATTTGTGTTTCATTGAGACAAAATGAGAAAAAAATCTATGTTTCCTTGTGAATGAATCTTTGCCAATCTTCTTTATTCCTTTAGTTCCTACTTCCAATTGGCGATGCATATACCTTGCCTCACAAAGATTAAACTACATCTAAATTTTATGCTGGTCTGATGTAAACTGAAGTTGTTTGACGCTAGATTATGCCAGACGATTAGTGCATCTTAGTTGTGTTTTTTTCCCTGTTGAGTTCAAACTGAAATTTTGACCATTAAAATAATTTATTACATGCTTTATTTTACAATTCTATGCTTCACTACCACTATATTTCATTTCCAAGATTGTTGCTTTGGTTAAAATATAAAGACATATTTTAGGTAACTGCATTGAATTAAGAACTGTATTTTCTATTAAAAATTGTTCCAAGATACCATTTAATTACACTTAGTTCACTTTTAAAGCATTATTTTTAAGTGTTGTTGTTACACAGTTTAATCTACTGTTTCCTATGTGAAATTCTCTAATTAATAAAAGCTTCAGAAATTGCGATAGATCTTTAGTTAATATCAGATTCTTATTTTATCTTTAGTTTCATCGGCCGTTTGGTAAGTCTGAATACAGAAAACAGGAACTCTAAAGACTGTAGACCAAACATGATATCTGTTTTAATGAACCATGAACCTGACAATTATATTTGTTAATTGAAAAGCATGATAGGTAATTTTATGTTAAATGCTAGAAACCAATCTATGTACTTATCTACAATTTACAAGCTTGCAATTTTTATATTTTAAATAATATTTTACTATGCCTTTCTTTGGCTGTGGCTGTGATCCTTGTTTTTTTTTTCGTACAACCTATGAGTCATGTTTTATCATAAATCAATGATGATTTTGCGAGGCAAAACATTCAACAAGTTACCTTTCATTTGATGATAACATGAGGTTGTGTAGGTTTGTAATTGTTTGTGCCTGGTCATGCATGTCGTAATCTATATTATAAAATTGGTCGGTCGGTTGTATTATAACAAAAGAGTTTCTGATTCATCCTTAGCGCATATACCAAGTGGCCAGCAGTCCCCAATGGTCACAATAAATGTGCTTTTTACGACAATCTAATTATATCATGCTTAATTTACTAACCTCCTGTATATTGACCGATACTCATAATCCTACTTGAGCTTTCTTCTTAAATTAGTGTGGAAGATTAATTGTTGCAATCTCATCATATATTCTAATCACTTCGCTTTGAACTAAATGCAGAATAATATGGAGTGAGTTTTTTAAGAATTATTACATTGGATAGCATGTTGCTCATCTTGACAGTAAATCTTGCATTACTAGATTTGAAATTTGTTAATTCTTTTTTAAATTATACCAAAAACAAAGCATGGTATGCCCAATCGTACGTATTATCAACTTGGATTTATAGCATCGCTTTCTTTGCAGGTTTTCTTAAATAGTAAAAGTTGTCATTTTTTTAGGCATTCATACGTGTTTATCTACGTAGTCTTGCAATTTTTATTTAGGTACAAATTTATCTAAAAACTTTTTTGTTTGTGCTCATAATCCATGCCATAGCTTTTATTTGGGAAACTGTAATGAATTAATAAAAGAAACTCATATTATGTCAGATGCTTATAAATAAGGCTATTGGACTACAAATTCACATAAATGGCCATTGTAT
The DNA here is from genome assembly GCA_030737875.1 of Allium sativum. NCBI lineage: Eukaryota > Viridiplantae > Streptophyta > Magnoliopsida > Asparagales > Amaryllidaceae > Allium > Allium sativum. The sequence continues at coordinate 25,004,473 of CM060927.1, read as the reverse complement.
CATTGAAATACAGGATTGTATATTTTTTATGGTTCGTTCTGTGTTTTCGCTAATAACTACATATAAATTTAAGTACTTAATGAAAATTTCTCATTTGTTCTGGAGAAGTGAGGTTAAAAGTTTTAAAACAGCATTGTTAGGCTAACTATGAATGAATGTTACATCTTTTCTGTCAAGATAATTATAATGAGCTGCTAAACCTAACTCATATTATGTCAAAATTCTTGACGGACCACCAATAAGTCAAGCTCCCTTTGATTTAAAAAATTATGCGGTAAGGATTTACTTTTTTTTAGTCAATAACTTTGCTCTCAAGTGAAATTTATTACATTTTTCGAATGTTCTTTGAACTGCAACGGTTAAAACCATAGAAAACTTCTCACATAATTTACATTTTTATTCAAAATTCATAACTAATTTTTTTTTCCTTTTTTGTTTAATTATATTAGAGTAGTCACACCTTTAAAATTTTCATATTGCTTGACAATTCCAGATCAGGGATATGATTTCTTCTACTTTAGCTCCCCGACACTTCTTTAGGACGTTGATCTGACTTCTCTTAACTAATATTCTAAAGAAAAGATTCTATTATGGAAGAAAAGGAGAAACATAAAAGTTTATCAGATGTTATTTTTCATATTTCAATGCGGATTGGAACTAAAAATGTGTTTTGTTAGTATTTCCTCACTACAAAAAGCTTCAACTTAATTTTAATTTCTTAATTAGTCGTCCAAAAGTACGACTTATGTGATTGTGTTATCATAGCGATCTCTATAGCGCGCTATAGCGCCAAATAGCGCATAGGTTGCGCTATTCTACTTCTTATAGCGCAGGGGTCCCTTATAGTGCAGAAATAGCGCTATTTTATTATAGCGCAACATAGCGCGTAGCGATAAATAGCGCGTAGCGATAAATAGCGCGCTATTTTTCTTTTCCCTTTCTAAGGTTTGGAGAGTGTGTGAAGAAGCTCGGTCTGGCCCATTTAATTTGAATAATAACGTAAGGGGTCCATTTTGTTTCCTATTTAGACAATAAAGTGACAAGTGAATCAACTTCTAACCTAGGGAAAAATTACTTTATTCTTCAAACCAGTATGTTTATTCTTTATTCGTTTGATTTCGTGATTGGCTTTACTTTAGTTTTCTCCTTCTCCAAACCCGAATTTTAAAACCATCTATTTCTTTTTTTTTTTTGAGACATTTTTTCCCTTTGATCTACTTTCTAGATGGACATACATGTTTTTTTTTTTTTGAGATATTATGAGCATATAGGTTTTGTTTTGTGTTTTTTCCCTATGTTAACCTTTTGCTGAGATTTTTTTTTTTTACTGAAAAAAAAACTATTTTCTACTTCCTAGATGAACATACATTCTTCCATATTTTATGTGAATTGTACTTTTTATGCATTTTTCCTGTGTTAACTTTTTTTTTTGAGATCTTTATATTTTATGTGAATTGTATTTTTCATGCATTTTTTTGGTAAAATCTCATCATAACTCGCAAACAGAATAAATTTCATCATAAGTCATTAATTTAAGGATAAATTTCATATTGTGTAAGACATAAATATGTTATATCCATCAATAATTTTGAATGTACAACATGAAATTATTAGTTTTTCTCTAACATAATTACATTTAACATTAAATAAAGATAACGTATGCATGAAATACGCTAGCATTGCATTTGGAGCCTTAAACGTCTTGGATATGGCACAAAACCTGCAACAAAAGCATTAAATTTCAGTTATGTATGATAATTCGATTAGTTGAGTCAAAAAAACATTATAGCGCGCGCTATAGCGCATAGCGCAAGCCTTGTGTTATGCTGCGCTATTCGTTATTGACTACACTATATATAATTAAGTTGAACATACCGATAGGCTATTTCTTTATAAAGATACAAAAAAAGTTTTTTTTTTTTGGTATATTTTTGAATCCTGCTACTTTTATTTCTATTATTTTGTTTCCACTTGACATAACTTACATGTTTTGAAGAAATATGTTTTAAGGCATGTAGTTTGAACTTCAAACAATAGTTTAAAGCAAGTGTGGTGGTTTTATGCTCATATCATTTATCATATTCTCAGCTCGGATTGATATATTTTTCAAAAAGTAGTAGTACCTTTTAGAGAGTTTCTTAATCTGGTCCTTAAAAGTTGCAGTATTGTAATTTATTTGTCTTATTTTCAATTTTACTTTTATGGATCCTATACTTATTAATTAAACTTCATTTTACTGTAAAGTGCATATTTGATTCAAGCCAAAAAAACTGATGCTAATTTTATAATTACATTCCATAACTGATTTTGCACAAAAGCTCATTAAGATATAAGTTCACTAAATGTTTTATTGATTCTTACATTTGAATCTTATTGAAATGGCTAATTGGATATGATATTAGCTGCATATAAAGTTGCAAATATTATGAAGTTGTTTACTTTTATATTTTCCATTTCACGCCTTTCATTTGTATCTTAATTGTTTAATTATAGATGTTTTTGAATTTATTCCTACTTGATATTAGGTGATTTCTAGGCACTGAGTTGTTTGACTTTATACCTTAACAAGTAGCCAAGATAATTTCTCATTTTACTGTCGGATCATTTTCTCTTTTTTGATTCTTTGCCATATGAGAAAAAAAGTTTAATGTTATTTTACCAAGTTTCTATTTTGAACCGATTTATATTTATGATCTGCACATTTTATTTTGCTTATTTCTTTCTAAATTTCTGATTCTTTTATGTCCACGTCCTACATTGTGAACTAAATTATTTTTTTACTTTTTCTGTACTTATTCGTCATTCAATTTTTGCCATTATGAATAATTTATGCTCATGGCATCATTTCTAGCATTGTAACTTCTAAATACATTATGTTTAAAACATCAATGTTTGTTAAAGAAGTAACCTATAAAGTGAGCAAATGAGTTAGGAATAAATTAATCAGTTATCAAATCAAGCCCAATTAGCACAATAAATGTTTTCCTTCTAATTAGTAGAATATTGGGCGAAAATTAGAAGAAGAAAAATCTATGTTTCATTGAGACAATATGAGGAAATAAAAGATTGCGCCGATAATTTGTCTCAAAATTTCATAATGGTGGCCATATAAATTCTCTACTTACAGCATAGATTTTTATAACAACAAATTAATCTCAAATATATGGAAATTAATGTTTGTGCCTCTTTTAGAATTCACCTACCACGGTAGATTAATTCAAGAGTACTTCAGTCAATTTATATTTTTCCTGTTTTATACCAATAGTTGAAGCTGAGTGGTAGAGCATATGAAAGATTGTCAATGGTAAAACCTACATTATATCTTAACTTGAAACACTACAGTTATAGGTAAATATGTAAATTTAATTGCATTACCTATCCGTCATTGTTAATTCCTTTCTATAACTGATTACAGGAATAGTTTAATTGTTGTACCTCATGCTATAAGGTAAGGGGTACATGTTTGGAGGATTCATTAGCATCCCACGATTAATATTCTTCCAGAAATACAACGAGAAGGATTTGGAGACTTTAACACATTTTTTTATTTGGTCTTCTGGAAACTAAAGCCATGTACTGCATTTGGTTTTACAGTCTGCTTCAGCAGGTGGAATCATCTTTGTTGCTATGAAGGATACATTATTATGCCATGTATATATGCAGATTATGCCTATATTAACTATTCTCCGTGCGTTAATTTTTTTTAAAATCTCCTTTTGATTTCATTTGGTTAGTTTGATAACTGATGATTGATTGTACTAAGAAGTAAAGTGAGTTGGAATCAAATTGAGCTTCTAGAAATTGTTTGATGCAAGTAATTTTACATTATTCTATTTTTTTATTACTGTATGCTTATTCGGCTGCATAAAATGAGCCTTTACAACTTGATATCCCCTATGTGTATATATGTAAACTTAGCAAGTAAACTGATTTGAGGTTGACAAAACGAACAGCTCTATGAAAATTGAGTATGCCGATTTTTATTTTATTGCATGAGTGATTTTCATTTTTTCCAATAAAAACTCCTTTTCTCATAACAAATAATTCTTTGTATTTTTATATTCAGCCCATTTTACATGAATAATTTCTCATTTGTGCCGCATGTAAGGTCAGAAACTTTAAACTGGAAAAAATCATTGTCAAACATGTGAAAAAACGCCATTAAATAGTCCTGTTTTATCATCTTTTGATCATGCCTAATCTTCAAAAGCCTTGTGCATGCCCTTAATTTATTTTGCATAACTTTCAGCAACAATTGCCCCCTCCAAATCTTCACATCTCAAATTTGATTAAGCACTTCAACATAGGTATAAAATTGGCAAGCAGCAATTCATGTATGTTTTCCTATGGCTATAGAAGAACATTAAAACTGTAAATAACAATTTTGTTTTAAAATTATTTGCGTATGCTTTACAAGCATTTTTTTATTATGTTGGTGATAGAGTTGGACATAATTTGGTTTCAAACGCTGATCTATAATGTTATTTCCACAAAATTTTAATTAATGCTATAAACTTTTTATTTAAACATAGAAATTAACTGTTGACATTATTATACTGGATACTATTCTCCATCGTCATTAATGAAAATATACAAGACTGCCTTTTGAAAGTAAAGCTTCAAGTATTTGTTTGTTAAATGGATAGCTTCATGTATTTAACATAATATCATAATAATTGATTTTTCTTCATATAGCAACATCATGCCTAAGTTGGTCAAGGATTTTCTCTTTGCATTGTCTTTGAGCCACATAATATATTATATAACAACAACTATATTTCTATATGATGTATAATAAGATAGTATTTGAATGTCTTTTAACAAAATATTGATAAGAAAGAGGATTGCAAGGGAAGATGACGTTACATTCTAAAGATAAGTTAGACTTACTTTTCTAAATACTATCAAATTTGAATAAGCTATAACTCATATCTATTACTTTTTCATATTGACCTAACTTGATGTCAAAACCTATATTTTGCAAAGGTTTAAAGGTTTGATCTCAAAGTCGAATAAGCAAGTCACGATCAATTTACATAGTGTTAAAAATTCAGCATTACCTGGATGATGTAACTATTTAGACATAGAAATTCACCTTTTACATATATATGATTCATTCGTTCGATCTTCTACAACTTTTTTTACATATTCTGAATCCTTTATTTGTTGTTTATTACTCAAAATCTTCTTCTTAAACTTTATACACAAAATCTACTTATTGCGTTTAGTGTTATCGATTTAAGATATAATTTTTTACTAACATATTGAACTCTAAAGAAGATTATAGTTCATTAACAAAGTCAATAATTTGTTGAACTACTTCTGCAGATTAATGAAATTTCACTTAATATCTGATTTGATATTATTTTACTGTTCCTGTTACCAAATTTAATTTGGTACACGATGCATAAAATGATAAATATCATTCAAGATATTAGTTCAAATTAAATTACGTACCGGATTAAATACAAACCACAATATTTTGTTACTGTAAAACACATGAATAACGATATATTTTAGCATGTTCATATCATCAACACTTTTAAATTATCAAATGCCCATGTGCGTAGCACGGGTCACACACTAGTTAAGAGAAGAGTTAAAAGAGGAATTAAGGCCTCTACCATGATTGTATGAACTAATATTAATAACACTGCCAAGATTGTTGAGATTACATATAAAGTAGATAAATTGGCCATGCTCAAAAGCTTTAGTCGATTAATTGCCAGCATGCAAATTAAATTGTTGAAGACTGGTCACATGCAAAGATTTAATCATAAATTGGCCATGCTCAAAAGATAAAAATTTGTCGTTCTGTCATTGCTTAGTAAGAATCAATCAGGGAAAACTGGTAGCAGTCGGTGGTAGAAACTCACAAATAAATGTATATTATATATAATATATTCCTTTTAGTTTCTTAAAAAGAACTACCCAAATCTTACTGTAACTATGTCAAAATGTCAACTACCCAAACTTCTCTTATCTTGTAATCCTAACCAGCCATGCACTTCAGCATCAGGGGTATTTAAAGATGAAAAATCCTAAAAGCACTTAGAGTACATAACTTGCTGACTACCTTAGCTCATTACTAACATCCTAATTCATAGCTATATCCACATTTCCATAAATCTTCCAGTAATTAGTACACTTACTAGCAGCAAGCATAGGGAACAAAAGGAATTTAACGGAGAGCATATTAGGAAATAACCCTGATAGTGGAACAAGCAATTGATCAATGCATATAGTGAAAATTCCATAGTAGTAAACAGATTGGATGGAAGCATGGATGGAATATACTAAAAGGTGCAAAGACTTAGATGGATTTGGTGAAATGTTTCTCAAGAAAGAAGAATACAAGCAACGGCAATATAGCAATTCCTATATAGTACGAAGTACAAATTGATAGCGTTAAACAGTGCTGATGTAGTTTCCATGGCTAATATTTTATACTGACCATTAAATGTACTGGATCTAATTTTATCATAATGTCTACCATTAGGGTCTATAGTTAAACATTCATGTCAAGTTATTCTTTCTCATTGTGTTGTCTTCTGAAGAAGTTTTGTTGACAAAACCATATATCCATGTATTATTTTAAGTAGTACTTTTCTACTACTTTCATACTTTTGTATCTAAAATAATTTTTTTCATTAATTAATCTTCAGGTTATTCATCAATCATTTAGTCATGTTTGCCTAAAGTAGCTATAGTGTTCAACAGTTGCTTTAAGTGTTGTTGCTCTTTAACCTTTTGCACGGATCAATTGGCTTTATTATTATCCTTTTAGCCATTGTTCAGAGAGCAACAAAATTTTAATCGTCTGGGGAATCTGAAATTATTGAACCCGACCTGGTTGTAGGGAGGTGAAGTTGGGTGGTGCTCTGGCACGAGATTGCATAGGCGTAGCAAAATGGAAGAGGGGTTGTACGTGGTTTTGATGGAGGTCTCGGCGACTGGTCCTGGGCGTCAAAGCTACAGTAGCGATGGGTCTTGGTGTCGGTGCGTGAAGGGAAAACATGTGTAGGGGAAGGAGAAGAGAAAGGAGCAAAATATTATTCATTTGTTAGTTAATCCACCAATTATTGGTTAATCCACTGTGGATTAACTTACAAACAGATTGGTGGATTAACTTACTAAAGTCAACTAATGTGGATGAACTAACAAATTTGGTGGATACAAATAAAATTTCCCGAAAACTTATGCAAATAATACCTTTTGCTTTGATTGCAAGGTCAACTGATGCAAATAATATCATTTGCTTTGGCACATTTGCTTCGGTTGTCAATAGAACCGAAGCAATTAATATTATTTGCTTTAGTTGTGAGAACAACCAAAGCAAGTGACACAATTTGGTTTGATGCATTTGCTTCGGTTCTAAAAAAACCCGAAGCAAATTATACAATTTTCTTTAGTTGTGAGCACAACCAAAGCAAAAGAGGCAATGCAACAGACGTATTTTGTACTACTGATCACATGTAATATTACAACCACGCTTATTTGTAAATCTAAATCTTCTAGGTTAAACATGATTATTAATAAGCTAAGACGTCCCTCGTTCTGCTGTTATATAAGTTTTGGGGACTCTTATATCCTAGTAATTTGGGGGCACAAGCTTAGAGGGTTTGGCTTGTGTCAATCTGCTGTTTGGAACTTATATCACTCAGTATCCCTGTTGGTATTTTGATTGAGGGCCTCGCACTAGATAGCGGTCAGGGCACACTTTACTGAACTGGATAGTAAGAAGTTCACATGGGGAAGGTGGGTACGAGCGCGTTTCAGCGGAGTCATGAGCGTGCATGAGTCCGATTAGGGAAGCTAAGTCGTTGTAACACCAGTAAATAGGTCTGTGTTATATAAGTTGTTGGGTTAGGGAGTGATACACCCTATTGTCGGGGCTGACATTGGGTATTTACGTATTAGGGAGTCGATCGCATGGGTAGTAATTAGGGTACACCTAATCTTGATGTTGTGTAATTAGGGTAACACCTGATCCTGTTGTTATGTAATTAGGGTAACACCTAATCCTGTTATGTAATTAGGGTACGCCTAATCCTGCTACCAATTCTGCTATTATGTAATTATGTTAAATAACAATCCTTTTATACTAGTATTGGTGCAGTTTTAGGATATAAATGTGAAGCTTTACTCAGTCATTATTTATTCCTGTTATTCATGTCTATCCTTCTGTTCAGTTTATCTAGTTGCTTGTTATGATATTGTGCTTTCTCATCCAGTCTTGTTTACCTGTCTTGATATACCTATTTTATGCATATTTGAAAATCATTGGAACTCGGTAGACTTTATGTCTATCCCTTTTGTTTTCGTTTCTTTCTTCCTTTTCCTCCCCCCCCCCTAGATCCTCAGAGTGGTAGCACTCCTCAGTGATTAGGACTTTCTCTTTTAGCTTGGATCTGGACTTTCTGAGATGTACCGTTTTGACTTGCTTTCTACTTTGCTATGGCTTGCTATGGTGGATATGGTTTTATATTACTGCGCTTTGTTATTTTGTTTTATGAGACAGATTTGAGATATTTGGTTTTGATGTAACCTATTTGAGACTACATTTTATTTTTAATAATGAAGTTGAAATTTTCCGCTGTTATTTTATATTTGTCTTGTGAATTTATGTATTGTTTACCTAGTGCGCTTCACGAAACTTAATGCATTCTCTTATGAGTAACATTAACGGATGTGGGGTGTGACATTTGGTATCAGACTTGAAGGTTACAAGATCGGAGAATTTTTTTTCAAACTTTGTTTTCAAAATCAAAGTATTTTCAAATAAAAATTAGTTTTTGAAAAACATATCCCCTCAGGCCATATTCAATATTCTCTCGATCTCTTGTTGAATCTTTTGTTTCTTCTCTTTTCAACATGGCTGGGGCACCCAATCTTCATGAGGTCATTACACTACCAACCTGGTTCCATAGGTACCTTGAAGCTACGACACATGCCGAAGGTCTAGGAGATGCCCCACCCCAGCTGCACCCGTTGTAGCTCTACCTCCACGAGTAGATAACTTTTCTAAGTTATGTAAAGACTTTTGCGCTATGGAAGGAAAACCATTCCATGGTATCGAGAGCTTTGTTGAAGCACGAAATTGGCTAAGAGAGACAGAGAACATGTTTGGTCTTTTTGAGATCGACGATAGAAGGAAGATACAGTTGGCCACGTGGCAACTAAAGGACTAAGCTTCTTACTGGTGGGAAGTAACACAGGTGGGACAACCAGTAGCTACTTGGGATGATTTTAGATAGAGATTCGAGACGAAATTCTTATCTCAAGCAGAAGAAGGACTACAGATGGAGAGATTCTAGGCTTTGAAACAAGGGAACATGTATGTTAAGGATTTTGTGAATAAGTTCAATCAACTGGCGAGATTTGTCTGGACTTGGTGAATACACCTCATAAGAAGGCTTTTAGATTTGCAAGAGGGTTGAATCAACCTCTCCAAGGACTTGCATTATCTCATATATCGACGGGGGCAATGTTTGAAAGGCTGGTTAACATGGCTGTTATGCACGAAGATGGAAAGATGAGAAGAAAGACAGTAAGACTGAAGAGACACATGCAAAGGCAAGAAACAGAAATGGTAGCCCAAGAAAGAAAAGAAAAAGAAATGAGGAAAGCCCGATAAGGATCAGATCAAGAAAGATATCAAGTGCCATGGTTGCGGAGCTATGGGTCATTTTATGAACGACTGCAAAAAGGTAAAGAAAGCATGATTTAATTGTGGGCAATTGGGACACTTCACTAAGAAATGCCCTAACAAGCAAGGACAAGGGGAAGGAACTTCTGGACAAGTACATTATTTAGAGGCTAGTGGACCTGATCGAGGTAGGCAAGTCACTGTTGAAGGTTTGATTTCCCTTTTTGACTATCCTGTTAGAACCATGTTTGATTCTGACGCTTCACATTCGTTTATATCCGGTTCTATAGTAGATAGTCTGCACTTTATTACCAATATAATTTCTGATCCTATAGTAGTCTCAAACCCCATCGGAGTATCGACTCGTTTATCCATGATGTGTAGATGTTTGAGAATTTCTATCTTGGGCGTCGAATTTGAATGTGACGCATACTTTCTGGGCTTTACGGCCTATGGTTTGATTCTAGGAATGGATTTTCTAGTCATGTATGGTGTTATTCTTGATTGTGAAAAGAGAGTAGTTAGACTTCTTACTTGTCATGGTATGACTCTCAAAATTTCCTATGACCTATGGGGGTCGGTGATGCTTAGTTTTCTAGAGTCACTTGATACTTCCGTTGATGATTTGCGATCTATACCCATAGTAAGAGATTATCCAAATTTGTTTGAGGAGGTTAAGGGACTACCTTCGAGGCATGAGATAGACTTCCAGATTTATTTTGTAGAGAATGCTAAGTCAGTTGCTCTACCAGTGCGCCACATGGCTCCTAGAGAGAGAAGGCAGCTTAGTAAGCAAGTAAGGGAGCTACTCAATAAATGTCTTATTAGGCGAAGCATATCAGAGTGGGAGCTCCAATCGTCTTTGCAGTTGAGGCAGACGGCTCACTTCGTCTATGTGTGGATTATAGGAAGCTGAAAAAGCTCACCAAGAATAATAGGCACCCGCTAACGAGAATTACGACCTATTTGATCAGCTAATAGGCTCATCAGTTTTTTTTGCAAATGGATTTTGTAACACCCCGTGTTTTCTGTTAACATAAACTAACAAATTAAAGAATACTTAATTTTAATTGTGAGAATCAAGGGAAACGGGTTACGCCATTGTGTTCGTCTCGGAATTCTGGTTGAGATAGAGTCAGAGTTTGCGTAAATTGGACTTCGTATGAAGAAGTTATGACTGTCGGAAGTTTCCAGAAAATTCAAATAAATTCAAACAGCTCGAAACAGATTCAAAAATTCTAATCAGAAGTCAGAAGCGGGCTGGGCGGGAAAATTCCCTCCCTGGACCCAGGTCGACCAAGGGGTCGACCCTAGTGTCAAGCTCCCCCCTACAGGTCGACCTAGTGGTCGACCTCCCCCCTCCCCCCCCCCCCCCCCCCCGGGCAGATCTGAGTGATGACGATTTTCAGACTCCTAGCTGAGTCATTAGGGATGACTTGTCACCCTATCTTGACTGAATGGTTGTGGTTAATTCTAGGTTGATCGGATAGCCTAAATTAATCCTAAATTCTATATAAACACATGTAGACTCAAACCCTAAAACCTAATCAAAATTAGAACCATGGCCGTCATGCTATCACCTTGCAACCTAGAGTAGCCGCCACCAATTAGAGAGAAAGTAAAGCTAATCAACTCAATTCAATTCAAGTCTATAACAACAACTACAACGAATTGTCTACTTCAAAGGCGAGCTAAATCAATTTCAGAACTCAGATTCTAGAACTCAAGACCTTCTTTGAGTTTTAAGTTCAATTTCTTTAATAAGATAATTAATAAGTTAATTGGGTTGAGTTATAAATTGGGTTATATGGCTATGTTTGTGAAACATTGGAAAAAATGTGATATTTTGTGAATGTATGCTAGTTGTTCATAATGATAGTTTTGTTGTGGATCCCTTTTCATATGACAAATCACCTATGTTCAACTTAATTCACGTTTGACATCATTTAATGTGCAAGTTTGGGTGTAGCTTATATGCTAGTTTCTATATGAATTGTACATAAGTTTACATGTGAATCAAATAGTGACTATATGCAAGTTTAGGTAGAAATCGGATTCACATATATGCAAGTTTACACCTTTAGATTTAGATCTATGACATGTATAGTTTTATGCAAGTTTGTGATTATGGCCTATGCAAGTTTTAGGTGAAAAACTATATTATATATATATATATATATATATATATGCAAGTTCACACCTTTAGGCCTATGTTTAGATCTATGACATACATAGTTTTATGCAAGTTTGTGATTATGGCCTATGCAAGTTTTAGGTGAAAAACTATGTTATATACATGCAAGTTCACACCTTTTAGGTTTATGTTTAGATTCATGACTATACAAAGTTTATGCAAGTTATGTTGTAATTCTTATTTGCAAGTTAGATCTATTTTGGGCGTTATGCAAATTTTGTGATGTTTCTTCCCTTTTATGTGTTAGACTAATTGATAGTCTAATATATATATATATATATGTCATGATAAACGAACGAACAACGTGGGGACGATGGGGGTAATATTGAATATACACCTATTGAGAATTGGCATAAATGGCCTGAAAAGGGCATATAATTAATTTAAGACATTAATTGGAAAATTGGCATTTATGGACATAATTTTAAGAGACAATTATGGACATAAATGAATTTGGAATTTATTGACAAATTTAAATAGGGATATTAATCCAATTTGGGATTAAATGAAGATGTGTAATAATAAACCGCCTAAGACACGAGGTTAGACTCTTTTGTGGTGTAAGACTGCCCGGACCCGCCCGGCAAATCCAGCAGCCACAAATGCCAGTCTAATGTGAGAGGTCAAAGGCATGAATTAAATGCATAACAGTTGTAAAGACACGAGGTTAGACTCGTTTGTGGTGTAAGACTGCCCGGACCCGCCCGACAAATCCAGCTGCCACAAATGCCAGTCTAATGTGGGAGGTCTTTACAAGGTTACGGTATTAATGAATTAAGAAACACTTAACCAGATAAACATGTGGTGGGACATGAGGGGGTTAAGTGGGTGCCTTGGGTGGCATGTGAAATTAAGTGGGTGCCTTGGGTGGCATGTGAAATACGATTAGATGCACTTAACCAAGATTGAAACATGTAAGAAGACATGAATAAGAATGGGGTTAAGTAGGGAAAAACCTTAGAGGGGGCCAAGCATAGGTGGAAAGCTTGTGTCATGCATGGGGGCCCTTTTCAATCCAGTAACCCATTAAGTATCTTTGTGGGCTCGACCCAAGTCGAGGACGTGACACGCGTACTGGATTTGATTGTAAGAGGTCAAAACGGGTTAGCGGTGGCAACGCAAGTCCAACGGGTTCATATGCGTGTGTGGGCCTGGGCTGGTAGGTAAGACGTTGTTGCATCGCGTAGATATAAGCCGTGCATCTTGGTGGTATCGGGTTGCCACTTTGGGGAGTGATACACCCCACTGTGGGGCCAGCACGGGTATCTACGAGTTAGGGATCCAATCGAATGGGGGTAGTGGGTACACCTAATTGAGATAGGGGCAGACGGCACCTATGAAGGTAGCTAGGGATACACGAAACTACCATTATCATTATTAAGTCTGTAGGCGGGATCAACCTTTAAGGTGTTTGGTGCGGTGCAGTGTAGTAATTATCTTATAGTGATTAGGTGTGCCTTTAACGTTATCTTTGTTCGTCTTATTTCCTTTGTTTGCTCTGTCATACCCATTTGTTCGCAGTCATCTCCTTATTTTCCAGCTTATGCCTTATCCTAGTTACTTAATGATTATATTGTTAAAGTTATTGCACTCGCCAGACTTTATGTCTGACCCCCTTGTTTCCACCTCTTTTCTTCCCTCCCTTCCCCCCCCCCCCCCCCAGGTGCTCAGGGTGGGACTAGTACTAGTGGAGCTTGATTTGGACAGTTTTATCTCTTTCTTTGGAAGTTGCTTGGATCGCTGAAGTAAAAGTTCAGCCTATCTTATTTATGGCTATTTTATGTTGGGGTTATGTCTTTCATTTTATGTACTCTGATTTAGTCAAGATGGATATTATGTACTTGACTCTAGTCTTTGGTTTTTGATGATGTAATCAAACTTATTTGTTACCGCTGCAATAAATAAAGTTTTAAATTTTTAAGTATTGTTTTATATCTGTCTTGTTGTTAAGTTTCTGTTCTATACACACTTAAAACGCTCCATAAAAGTTATTGCATTCTCTTTGTGAGTGACATTAATGGACATGGGGTGTCACACGTGGTATCAGAGCTGAAGGTTACCAGAACTGATATGAATTTTGAAAAACTATTTTTCAAAAAGCATTTTATAAAGAAATACCTTCAAAAGTATGTTTTAAGGAAAGTATTTTCAAGAGAAAAGTTTATTTTATAAACATAACCCCCAAGAGCCATATATCTTTCTTTCGAATTTTTCGTTTGAATCTCTTCATTTTCTTTTCAGTATGTCTGGAATTCCGGAGATACCCGAGGGGATACCGATACCAGGATGGTTTAGAAGGTATCTGGAAGCTAGGGCCAATGTCGCAGTCCCAGCAAATGCTTCTCCTCCTCCTCCTCCTCCCCGTGTTGACACTTTCGCAAAGATATGCAAGGACTTTGGGGCAATGGGCGGGAAACCTTTTCACGGGTCAGAGACGTTTATTGAAGCTCGAAATTGGCTAAAGGAGGTGGAAGAATTGTTTGGAATCTTTGAGGTAGAAGATGGAAGAAAGGTCCAGTTAGCTGCCTAGTTAATGAAGGATGGGGCCTCGTTTTGGTGGGAGGTCACTAATGGAGAGCGTCCAGTTGATACATGGCCGGATTTCAGGCGTAGGTTTGAGGCAAAGTTTCTCTCACGGGCTGAAGAGAATCTATACATGGAAAGGTTTTTGGCATTGAGGCAGGGGAATCTATCAGTGACAGAATACGTCAACAAGTTCAATCAGTTGGCGAGATTTGGCTTGGACTTGGTGAATACACCCGAAAAGAAGGCCCTGAGATTTGTTAATGGTTTGAATGAGCCGCTACATGGGTTAGCTATGACCCACATCCCTATGGGGGCCACCTTTGAGAGACTATTTGAAATGGCGCTTATGCATGAAGAGGAGAAAGGCGCCAATGCTAATAAGGCACCTGAGAAGAAAGAGGATCAAAAGAAACCACAACAGCAAAACAAGAAAGGCGGGAAGAACAATAATGGAAAAGGAAAGAAGAAGTGCTTTAATTGTGGGACACCAGGCCATCTGAGTAAAGACTGTAGGAAAAAGAAGAAGACTGACTGTTTCCACTGTGGAGAGGCAGGTCATCTAGTTAACGACTGCCCAAGGAAATAGGGGCAAGGGCAAAGAACTTATGGAGGGCAGCTTCAGGCTCTCATGGTACCAGGGCAGGCAAGGGAGCAGGTCCAGGCTCTCGCGGTCCCACCGCTGCAAGAACAAGGTAGAAACATTTCCGTTGAAAGTTTAGTTTTTCTGTTTGATCATCCTGTTCGTACTTTGTTTGACTCTGGCGCTTCACACTCGTTTGTGTCTGCTTCGTTAGTTGAAACACTGCACCTAAATACTAGTCTAGTTTCGGATCCCATAGTAGTCTCAAATCCTATTGGTGGTTCAGCTCATCTTTCGATGATTTGTCGGGATTTGAGAGTGTCTATCTTGGGCGTTGGGTTTGAATGCAACGCCTTTGTTCTTGGCTTCATGGGCTACGAGATACGGTGCCATCCTAGATTGTGAAAGAAGGGTAGTTAGATTGTTGAGTCGTTGTGGAAAGACCCTTGATATTTCTTGTGACCCTAGAGGTCCAGTAATGCTTAGCTACCTAGAATCCCTAGACGCATCCAATGATAATTTGAAATCTGTTCGTGTAGTCCGTGAATATAGTGACATCTTCGATGAGGTTCGAGGTTTACCCCCGAGGCGTGAGATAGACTTTCGAATATACTTAGTAGATAATGCAAAGCCAGTTGCATTACCAGTGCGCCACATGGCTCCGAGAGAGAGAAGAGAACTCATTAAGCAAGTGAAAGAACTGCTTGAGAAGGGGTTCATAAGAAGAAGTATTTCAGAGTGGGGTGCTCCAGTCGTTTTTGCTACAAAAGCTGATGGTTCACTTAGATTGTGCGTGGACTATAAAGAGCTGAATAAGCTAACAAAGAAGAACAGACACCCGTTACCGAGGATAGACGATTTATTCGATCAGTTGGTGGGTGCTTCGGTTTTCTCGCAACTGGATTTAGCTACAGGGTTTCATCAGCTAAGGGTGGCTAAAGATAGCATCGATAAAACTGCATTTAGAACTCCTGACGGTTTCTTCGAGTGGCTCGTCATGCCTTTTAGTTTGACGAATGCACCCGCATACTTTGTTGACTTAATGAGTAGGGTGTTTAGGGAGTTTCTAAACAAGTTTGTGGTAGTCTTTGTAGACGATATTCTGGTTTTCTCTAAAAATGAAGAAGAGCATTCCCTACATCTTAGGGAAGTCTTAGAGACCCTAGGAGCACATCAGCTAAAAGCTAAGTTCTCCAAGTGCCATTTTTGGAGAGAAAAAGTGAGGTTCTTAGGACACGTGGTCTTTAAGGAAGGGATAGCTGTGGATCCCGCCAAGGTAGTGGCAATCCAAGATTGGAAAACGCCTAAGAACGCAACTGAAGTAAAAAGCTTTTTAGGGCTGGCTGGCTATTATAGGAAGTTCATTAAGGACTTCACAAAGATATCAGCCCCTCTCACTCGATTAACGAAGAAGAATTTGACTTTTACTTGGGACGTTGACTGTGACGATGCTTTCCAATGTCTGAAGAGAGCTTTGACGACAACTCCAGTTTTAGTTTTGCTAGACGGGAGTAAGACATTCATTGCATATACCGATGCTTGCGGGACAGGGCTTGGCGCAGTTTTAATGCAAGAGGGAAGGGTGATATGCTATGGTGGAAGACAGTTGAAAACCCACGAGAAAAATTACCATACCCATGACTTGGAGTCGGCGACTATAGTTTTTGCACTTAAGTCGTGGCGTCATTATTTGCTTGGCGAAAGGTTTGAGTTGTATACAGACCATAAGTCGCTGAAGTACTTATTCTCTCAGAAGGACCTAAACTTGAGGCAATAGAGATGGATTGAGTTTTTGGCATCCTACGATTTTGAGATCGCATATACCCCTGGCAAGGGTAACGTTGTAGCTGACGCCTTAAGTAGAAAGAAGTTAACTTTAAGTCCTTTGTTTGTAGAGCGGCAGAGTTTGGAGTATATATCTTCCTTTGACTTCAGACCCTCTGTCGATTATGTACCCGGATTGTTGGCATCATTAGAGGCGCAACCTACACATTTTGGTCGAGTTGGAGAGGCACAGCGGAACGACCCACAGTTGGTTGAGATAGTAGGCAAGCTTATAGGAGGGGAGTCCTCAAGACATCTTGATAGATACGCTATAGATGAAAGAGGTTGGCTACGTAGAGATGGAAGACTTTGTGTACCATAAGACGAAAGTTTGAGGAAGGAAATTCTTGAAAACTCACATCGCTCTAAGATGACCATACATCCTGGTGGTGATAAGATGTATAGGGATATGAAGCGAGTTTTCTTTTGGGTCGGAATGAAGAAGGACGTGGCCAAGTTCGTTGCTAGATGCTTAGTGTGCCAGCAAGTCAAGGCGGAGCAAAACAAACCCGGAGGTTTGCTCCATCCCCTAGAGATTCCGCTTTGGAAATGGGAAAGCATTTCCATGGATTTTGTAGATGGGTTACCAAGATCGAGGAAGGGTAATACGGGGATTTGGGCAATTGTAGACCGACTTACTAAAAGTGCCCATTTTATTCCCGTCAAAAGTAGGAGGACCGCCGCATGGTTAGCATCTGTTTACCTTCGAGAGATAGTTCGTTTGCACGGCATACCCTCCAGCATTGTGAGCGATAGAGATCCTATCTTCACAAGCGAATTTTGGAAGAGCTTACAAGAGGCGGTTGGAACACAATTATGCTTAAGTACCGCTTATCTTCCTTAGACGGACGACCAGACCGAGAGGGTGAATCGAATTCTAGAAGACCTTCTGAGGGTATGCATTCTAGACTTTGGAGGAACATGGGAAGAACACCTTCCACTAGTAGAGTTCGCCTATAATAATAGTTTTCAGGCTAACATTAGCATGGCACCTTTTGAGGCTCTTTATGGATGACCGTGCCAATCACCTACATGTTGATGGGAATCCACGGATAAGGTTTTGCTTGGACCCGACATGATTAGGGAGACTTCGGAGAAGATAGACCTGATTCGACGGTGAATGAAGACAGCACAGGACCGACAGAAGTCATATGCTGATAAGAGACGAACGAATCTTGAGTTCAATGTTGGGGACATGGTTTTTATTAAGGTGTCACCGTTGAGAAACGTAGTCCGCTTTGGATCGGTAGGGAAGTTGGCACCAAGGTTCGTAGGACCCTTTCCAATTACAGAGAGGATTGAGCAGATGGCATACAGAGTAAAGTTACCAGAAAAGCTCAGCGGAGTTCATGACGTGTTTCACGTTTCACATTTGCGTAAGTGTTTACACGATACGGCAGATGTGGTAGAGCTGAGCACGCTCGAAGAAGTGGAAGTAGAGCGCAATGCCACGATCAAACGAGCTCCTACACGCATTCTCGGATCGGAGGTCAAAAAGCTTCGCAACAAAGAGGTCAAGTTGGTCAAAGTGCAATGGGGAGATGATCAAAGAGACGCGACTTGGGAGACGGAAGATAAGATGCGTACATTGTACCCTTTCCTTTTTGAGGGTATGTTTTAATTTCTCCTTTTTCTACTGCTTTGTTGATACTTGTCCTATCTTTTAGTATTATCTTTGCGATGACATCTTCGATCTTTAGTTAGGAAGAACCCTATGGTTGAAACATGTGTTTGAGACATGTTATGTTTGATGGATGCAAATGGATGCAAGTGGTTGCTCGTGGATGCATATACACACACCTTAGGCACTAGATCGGCTCAATCACCTTCATGTTGCATATAAATGTGTGTGCATATTTAAATTTATGGATGTATAATGGTTGTGTTATCATATGGATGCTGCATTTTGATGAATGGTTGTGCACACATGTAGAAATAATATGTATCGATAGGATTCCTTCGCATACATAATGGACGCATTGCACTATCATGATTTGCATTAAGGAGGTCAACTGAATCAGTAGACCGCCTGATTTTGCATTAGATAAGGAACATATACACACACTTCTTGCATATGTTCATACAACATTAGAAACTTTGTAAGGACAATGGATGCCTGTGTTTGATGGTTGAGTAGATGGATGATTGGATGTTAGGATATGCATTCTCCTTAACTTGGAGATTTCGGGGGCGAAATCCTTTAAGGAGGGGAGAATGTAACACCCCGTGTTTTCTGTTAACATAAACTAACAAATTAAAGAATACTTAATTTTAATTGTGAGAATCAAGGGAAACGGGTTACGCCATTGTGTTCGTCTCGGAATTCTGGTTGAGATAGAGTCCGAGTTTGCGTAAATTGGACTTCATATGAAGAAGTTATGGCTGTCGGAAATTTCCAGAAAATTCAAATAAATTCAAATAGCTCAAAACAGATTCAAAAATTCGAACCAGAAGTCAGAAGCGGGCTGGGCGGGAAAATTCCCACCCAGGACCCAGGTCGACCAGGGGGTCGACCCTAGTGTCGACCTCCCCCCCACAGGTCGACCTGGGGGTCGACCAAGTGGTCGACCTAGGGGTCGACCTGCCCCCCCCCCCCCCGGTAGATCTGAGTGATAACGATTTTCTGACTCCTAGCTGAGTCATTAGGGCTGACTTGTCACCCTATCTTGACTGAATGGTTGTGGTTAATTCTAGGTTGATTAGATGGCCTAAGTTAATCCTAAATTCTATATAAACACATGTAGACTCAAACCCTAAAACCTAATCAAAATTAGAACCATGGCCGTCATGCTATCACCTTGCAACCTAGAGTAGCCGCTACCAATTAGAGAGAAAGTAAAGCTAATCAACTCAATTCGATTCAAGTCTATAACAACAACTACAACGAATTGTCTACTTCAATGGCAAGCTAAATCAATTTCAGAACTCAGATTCCAGAACTCAAGACCATCTTTGAGTTGTGAGTTCAATTTCTTTAATAAGATAATTAATAAGTTAATTGGGTTGAGTTATAAATTGGGTTATATGGCTATGTTTGTGAAACATTGGAAAAAATGCGATATTTTGTGAATGTATGCTAGTTGTTCATAATGATAGTTTTGTTGTGGATCCCTTTTCATACGACAAATCACCTATGTTCAACTTAATTCACGTTTGACATCATTTAATGTGCAAGTTTGGGTGTAGATTATATGCTAGTTTCTATATGAATTGTACATAAGTTTACATGTGAATCAAATAGTGACTATATGCAAGTCTAGGTAGAAATCAGATTCACATATATGCAAGTTTACACCTTTAGATTTAGATCTATGACATGTATAGTTTTATGCAAGTTTGTGATTATGGCCTATGCATGTTTTAGGTGAAAAACTATGTTATATATATATGCAAGTTCACACCTTTAGGCCTATGTTTAGATCTATGGCATACATAGTTTTATGCAAGTTTGTGATTATGGCCTATGCAAGTTTTAGGTGAAAAACTATGTTATATACATGCAAGTTCACACCTTTTAGGTTTATGTTTAGATTCATGACTATACAAAGTTTATGCAAGTTATGTTGTAATTCTTATTTGCAAGTTAGATCTATTTTGGGCGTTATGCAAATTTTGTGATGTTTCTTCCCTTTTATGTGTTAGACTAATTGATAGTCTAATATATATATATATATATATATATATATATATATATATATATATATATATGTCATGATAAACGAACGAACAACGTGGGGACGATGGGGGTAATATTGAATGTACACCTATTGAGAATTGGCATAAATGGCCTGAAAAGGGCATATAATTAATTTAAGACATTATTGGAAAATTGGCATTTATGGACATAATTTTAAGAGACAATTATGGACATAAATGAATTTGGAATTTATTGACAAATTTGAATAGGGATATTAATCCAATTTGGGGTTAAATGAAGATGTGTAATAATAAACCGTTTAAGACACGAGGTTAGACTCTTTTGTGGTGTAAGACTGCCCGGACCCGCCCGGCAAATCCAGCAGCCACAAATGCCAGTCTAATGTGAGAGGTCAAAGGCATGAATTAAATGCGTAACAGTTGTAAAGATACGAGGTTAGACTCGTTTGTGGTGTAAGACTGCCCAGACCCGCCCGACAAATCCAGCTGCCACAAATGCCAGTCTAACGTGGGAGGTCTTTACAAGGTTACGATGTTAATGAATTAAGAAACACTTAACCGGGTAAACATGTGGTAGGACATGGGGGGGTTAAGTGGGTGCCTTGGGTGGCATGTGAAATTAAGTGGGTGCCTTGGGTGGCATGTGAAATACGATTAGATGCACTTAACCAAGATTGAAACATGTAAGAAGACATGAATAAGAATGGGGTTAAGTGGGGAAAAACCTTAGAGGGGACCATGCATAGGTGGAAAGCTTGTGTCATGCATGGGGGCCCTTTTCAATCCAGTAACCCATTAAGTATCTTTGTGGGCTCGACCCAAGTCGAGGACGGGACATGCATACTGGATTTAACTGTAAGAGGTCAAAACGGGTTAGCGGTGGCAACGCAAGTCCAACGGGTTCATATGCGTGTGTGGGCCCGGGCTGGTAGGTAAGACGTTGTTGCATCGTGTAGAAATAAGCCGTGCATCTTGGTGGTATCGGGTTGCCACCTTGGGGAGTGATACACCCAACTGTGGGGCCAGCACGGGTATCTACGAGTTAGGGAGCTGATCGAATGGGGGTAGTGGGTACACCTAGTGGAGATAGGGGCAGACGACACCTATGAAGGTAGCTAGGGGTACACGAAACTACCATTATCATTATTAAGTCTGTAGGCGGGATCAACCTTTAGGGTGTTTGGTGCGGTGCAGTGTAGTAATTATCTTATAGTGATTAGGTGCGCCTCTAACGTTATCTTTTTTCGTCTTATTTCCTTTGTTTGCTCTGTCATACCCATTTGTTCACAGTCATCTCCTTATTTTCTAGCTTATGCCTTATCCTAGTTACTTAATGATTATATTGTTAAAGTTATTGCACTCGCCAGACTTTATGTCTGACCCCCTTGTTTCCACCTCTTTTCTTCCCTTTCCCCTCAGGTGCTCAGGGTGGGACTAGTACTAGTGGAGCTTGATTTGGACAGCTTTATCTCTTTCTTTGGAAGTTGCATGGATCGCTGAAGTAAAAGTTCAGCCTATCTTATTTATGGCTATTTTATGTTGGGGTTATGTCTTTCATTTTATGTACTCTGATTTAGTCAAGATGGATATTATGTGCTTGACTCTAGTCTTTGGTTTTTGATGATGTAATCAAACTTATCTGTTACCACTGCAACGAATAAAGTTTTAAATTTTTAAGTACTGTTTTATATCTGTCTTGTTGTTAAGTTTCTGTTCTATACACACTTAAAACGCTCCATAGAAGTTAATGCATTCCCTTTGTGAGTGACATTAATGGACATGGGGTGTCACAGATTTGGCACGGGATTACATCAACTGAGGGTGGCAGAGGACAACATTGATAAGACTGCATTCAGAACTCCAGTTTCTTTGAGTGGCTGGTTATGCCTTTTGGGCTAACCAATGCACCCGTCTATTTTGCGTACTTGATGAGTAGGGTGTTTAGAGAGTTTCTGAACAAGTTTGTGGTAGTCTTTGTGGATGACATTCTGACCTTCTCAAAGAATGAGGAGGAGCATGCCCTACACTTAGGAGAGGTTCTACGCACTCTCAGATCGCATCAGCTCAAGGCAAAATTTTCTAAGTGTCACTTTTGGAGAAAGGAAGTAAGGTTCCTAGGGCATGTGGTCTCTAAGGACGGGATAGTAGTGGACCCCGCTAAAGTTGCCGTAGTTCAAGGTTGGAGGGCTCCAAAGAATGCGACGGAGGTGAGAAGTTTTCTAGGGATGGGGAGTTTTTATAGAAAGTTTATCAAGGACTTTGCAAGGCTATCAACCCCACTCAACTGATTGACGAAGAAGAACTTGGCTTTTTCGTGGAGCATTGATTGTGAGGATGCCTTTCAGAGATTGGAAAGGGTAGTGATAACAGCCCCAGTTCTGACTCTCCCCGATGGAAGCAAGATGTTCATGGTTTACACAGATGCTTGTGGTACAGGGCTTGGTGTCATTCTGATGCAAGAGGGAAGGGTAGTATGCTATGGTAGCCTACATTTGAGAGTTCATGAGAAGAACTACCCTAACCATGATTTAGAGTTGGTTGCAATAGTGTTTACATTGAATTCCTAGCGACATTATCTACTTAGAGAGAGATTTGAGATATATACGGATCATAAGTCACTCAAATACTTTTTCTCACAGAAGGATCTCAACCTAAGGCAGAAACTGTAGATAGAGTTCCTAGCGTCCTACGACTTTGAGATAGCTTATAACATGTGCAAGGGTAATGTAGTGGCGGACGCATTGAGTAGGCAGAGGATGACTTTGAGTACTCTATTCGTAGAAAGGTGGAACTTGAAGTACATCTCGACTCTTGATTTTAAGCCATCTACGGATTTCGTATTGGGATTATTAGCATCATTGGAAGTGTGATCTACTCTATTGGAGCGCATTGGATCTATGCAACAGGAGGACCTGCATATAGTAGACATCTTGGACAGGCTTGGTAGACGAGAGACTTCTAGTCACATATCTAGATATATTGTGGACAAGAAAGGGTGGCTAAGACGAGATGGAAGGCTATGTGTCCCTAGGATTGGGGAATTGCTAAAGGCAGTGTTTGAGGAAGCTTATCATTCTCGGATAACTATCCATTCGGGTGGAGACAAGATGTACCGAGACATGAAAAGGGTTTTCTTTTGGACTGGCCTAAAGAAGCATGTGGCGGAATTTGTAGCTCAATGTTTGACTTGCCAGCGAGTGAAGGCTGAACAAAAGAAACCTGATGGATAGCTTCAGCCCTTGTATGTCCCACAATGGAAGTGGGATAGGTCAGATTTCATCGACGGATTTCCCCGATTAAGGAAGGGAAATACGAGCATTTGGGTTATAGTGGATAGACTTACGAAGAGCACTCACTTTATACCTTTCAAGGGTAAGAGGACAGCAGCTTGGCTGGCATTAGTATATCTTCAAGTGATAGTTCAACTTCATGGAGTATCTTCTAGTATAGTAAGGGACCGCGAACCCATCTTTGCTATTGGCTTTTGAAAGAGCTTACAAGAGGCGTTAGGTACACAGTTACGTTTGAGCATGGCATACCACCTTCAGACAGATGGAAAGACTGAGAGGGCGAATAAAGTTCTTGAGGATCTCCTAAGGCTACGTATCTTAGACTTTGGAGGGACTTGGAAGGAGCATCTCCCATTAGTTTAGTTTGCCTACAACAACAGTTACCAATCGAGCATCTGCATGGCACCCTTTGAAGCATTATATGGATGACCTTGTAGATCGTCGACTTGTTGGTGGGAGTCTACAAACAGACTTCTACTTGGACCTGAGATGACTCGAGATACTTTCGAGAAGATTGATCTTATCCGCCGAAGAATAAAAGCAGCTCAGGACAGACAGAAATCATATGCCGATAAAAGGGGGACCGATTTGGAATTCGATGTAGGAGATATGGTCTTCATTAAAGTATCACTGCTAAGTAATGTAGTTCGCTTTGGCTCAGTAGGGAAGTTGGCACTAAGATTTGTAAGGTCATTCCCTATAGTGGAGAGGATAGGTCAAGCTACCAGATAGACTGGTAGGCGTACACAATGATATGGTTGAGATAGTGGAGCCGAGCACACTTAAAGGCATGGAAGTTAAGAAGGAAGCATCAGTGAGAAGAATTTCTACTCATATCCTTGGATCAGAAATCAAGAAGATAAGTAACAAGGAAATCAGATTGGTAAAAGTACAATGGGCAGAAGACCGCGAAGATGCAACGTGGGAACCGGAAGATAGGATTCGCGCTTCTTATCCTTTTTTTTAAAGTATGTTCTTGACTTCTTTTTCGAGCTTTTACTTTGCATTTATTTCTATCATTCAAGTATATTTGTCCTATCGTCCTAAAACTTTGGTCCTTAGTAGAATCCAATGGTTGGAAACATGTTATGATTTATGGTTGCAAGTATTTGCAAGTGGTTGCTTGTGGATGCATATACATACACTAGGCACTAGATCGGCTTAAACACTTACATATTGCATATGAATATGTGTGCATTTTAATTTTCTATGAATGGAAATGGATGAATCATCATATGGATGTTGCATATTGGTGAATGATTGTGCACACACATATAGATTTTTGTATGTTATATTAGGATTATTTGCATACATCTTGGATTCATGGCACAAACGTATATTGCATTAAGAAGGTCAACTGAATCAGTTGACCACCTGATTTTCGCATTAGTGTAAGGACATATACATATAATACTTTTGAATATGGTCATACAAGCAATAGAAATTCTTAAGGACAGTGGATGCTTGTGGATGATGGATGAGTAAATGGTTGTAGGTGGTTGCTAGTATAGTAACGTTCTTCTTAGCTTGGAAATTTCGGGGACGAAATCCTTTAAGTAGGGGAGAATGTAATACCCCAAGTTTTAATACAATATAACCATACTTTAAAGATAATAAAATGGGAATTACTCAATTGAATATTCAGAATTAAGTAAAACTGGTTTTACCGTTGCGTTTGTCTCAGAATTCTGGTTCAAATAGACCCCAAGTTTGCGCAAAACAGATAATGTATGAAGAAGTTATGAACCTTAGAAGTTTGTACACACATAAGGGGTTATATATATCAATGTATTAAAAAACGCGCCTCAGGCGCGCCTCAAGACGCGCCTCAAGGCGAGGCGGTGGTGAAAACGCCTCAAGGCGTGAATTAAAAGGCGGTTTTCCCCTGAGGCTTACGCCTCAGGGGTTTGAGGCGTGGAAAGCGTGAAAAACGCACGCCTCAGAGCCTCAACTCTCTGAGGTGTGCGCTTATATAAAAAAAATAACCCTAACTTACCTCACTTTTACTTTTACGCGTTTCTTCCAGTTTTACTTCAGCTCCAGTCGAGGTAAAAAAATTCGAATTTTCAACTGTAAAATAAAAAGAAATCGATTTCTGTATGGAATCGAACTCGATTCCTCGAGATTTTTTTTTTTTTGTTATCTTTTTTTTTGTCTGGCTTTGTTCTTTTGGTCTCTGTTTGTTTTTGGTCTCTGTTTGTTTTGTCTGTCATTTTTTTTGTCTGTCTTTTTTTTTCTGTTTTTTATTTAAGCACTATCATGACTAATTTAATTTATGTGTTAATGCCAGACTCCTTAAAAAATGAGCAAACGAGATATTGCATGGAAGTGGGCTAAAGATATACCAAATTCTACCAATTCAAAATATTTTTTTTGTGGATTTTGTGATCATAGATGCACCGGAGGAATTGCTCGTTTCAAACAACATTTAGCATGCACTCATGTTGGGATTGTTCCGTGTTCAAAAGTCCCACAAAATGTGAAAAATGAATGCATTGATGCTCTAAAAAAAATTAAACACGTTAAACAATCAAAACTTGATATGTTTCGTGAAATTGGTGGAAGTGAAAGCGTTGGAGATGATGATAATAATTTTGAACTTGAAAGTGGAAGTGGAAGTGTTAATATTCCTAAGCCTAGAGGTGCAATGGATAAGTTTGTCAATTTAGAGGCAAAGCAAAGTACATTGAATAATCGCTTTAAAAAAGATGAAAGAAAGGAAGCTTGCAAAAAAATTGGATTATGGTTTTACACTAGTGCTATTCCATTCAATGCGGCGAGCACTCCATATTATCAAGTGGCAATGGATCATGTTGCAAGATATGGTCCCGGATTTAACCCACCTTCTAGTCATGAGTTAAGGACTTGGATCCTTAAAGAAAGCGTTGAGGAAGTTGACAACATGATTGGAGCTTACAAAAAAGATTGGGAGAAGTATGGATGTACAATTATGTCCGATGGTTGGACGGATGGAAAGATTAGGGTAATTATTATTTTTCTAATTAATAGCCCGAAAGGTACATGGTTTTTAAAATCCATTGATGCATCGGATACGATAAAGAATGCGGATTTGATGATTGGATACTTCAACAATGTTATAGATGAAGTTGGAGAGGATAATGTGATTCAAATTGTTACCGATAATGCTTCTAACTATAAAAGAGCCGGTAATCTTCTAATGGAGGAAAGAAAGAAATTATGGTGGACTCCATGCGCGGCTCATTGCATTGATTTGATGCTTGAAGATATTAGTAAATTGACGGTGTTTAGCCAAACCATTCAAAAGGCAAAATTTGTGGTGAAATTCATATATGGTCATTCTTGGGTTCTTGCTTTGATGAGGAAGTTTACCAAAGATAAAGAGCTCATTCGTCCCGCGGTCACTAGATTTGCCACCTCTTTTCTTACTCTTCAAAGTTTATACATGCAAAAGGAAGGTATTGTGTCTTTATTTTCTTCCAAAGAATGGCTTGAAGGTCCATTTGCTAAAAAAGTTGATGGTATTCAAAGTAGAAAATACGTATTATTTGATGGGTTTTTTGGCAACATATTGCTTATTGTGTGAAAAGTGTTCTCCCTCTTGTTTGTGTTTTGCGAGAGGTTGATGGAGAAGATAGACCCGCCATGGGATATACATATGAGTTGATGGATTTGGCGAAGGAAAAAATTGCAAAAAATGTTGGGAACAATGAGAAAAAATACAAACCTATTTGGAGTCGCATAGATAGGCGGTGGGAATCACAATTACACCAACCATTACATGCGGCGGGCTACTATTTGAATCCACAATTTCGTTATGAAGATACTTTTTCTAATGTGGAAGAAGTAAAGAAAGGTTTGGATGCTTGTATGGATAGAATGCTTGGTAGTGATAGTCAAGAACGTCTCATTGCGGATTGTCAATTGGACTTGTATGATAAAGAATGCGGTTTATTTGGACATCCTATGGCAATTAAGAGTAGAAAGTTAAGAAGTCCGGGGTAGTAATTCACTTGTTAATAATGCATTTTATTTTACAATAAAATATGAAGTACTAAATATATGGTTTTTCATGTTTTATTGATTGATTAGTGTATTGGTGGGAACGCTTTGGGAAAGATACAACCGTGTTGATGAATTTTGCAATTCGGGTACTAGGTCTAACTTGTAGCGCATCCGGATGTGAGCGAAATTGGAGTACATTTCAATGGGTAAGTCACTTAAAAAACATTCTAGCAAATCATTGTAATTTTATTTTCATATTGAATAAAATTTATCTTATTTACACTAGGTGCATGCAAAGAAAAGAAATAGACTTGAGCATAAAAGGTTGCATTCTTTGGTGTATGTAAAATATAACACCGCTTTGAGGCAAAGAGAAATCATGAGAAGAAGAAATATGGATCCAATTGTTGTGCAAGAAATTGAATCCGATGATGAGTGGATTGCGGAATCGGAAAATCCGGCTCTTCCCTCCGATCCAAGTTGGCTTGAAGAAGAAGAAGATCTCTTTCTTGATGTGGATGCAATAAGGAATATGCCCGCTCCGATATATGAAGATACTTTATGCATTAGAGAACCGACAAGTCAAAACCAAGAACCTACACCTAGAGATCCCACTCCTCCTCCCCCACCACGAAGGGAACGTAATCCTTCACCTCCTCCTATTATTGTATACACATCAAAAAAGCGCAATAACATCGGTGGTGCAAGTAAGTATTAAAATAATTAGGAACAAGCAAATTGTTAATTTTAAAATATAGAAGTAACTTATATTGCTAACTTTATAGGCAATGATCCAAAAGGGAAAAGGGTGAGAATTGAGAATGATGATGATGATGTTGATGATTATGATCCTTTATTCGAATCACGGACGCGGGATGTTTTTGATGCTAGTGATGATGATAGCTTGGATGGCAATATGCTTATGGATGAGGAGGGAGATATCATTTGATCTTTCTATTTAATATTAAATGTGCAAGAATTATTGTATTTTGTTTGAATTGCTACGAATGCTTGTATTTTGTTTGAATTGCTATGAATGCTTTATGGTTTTTGCTTAGTACTTGACGCTTAATGTTATTTCATATTAAAAATTAAGTATATGTGTTGCGCTTTTTTTTTCCCCGAAAGGCTTACGCCTCAACGCGTCGAGGCTTACGCCTCGCCTCACGGACCCGAAAACGCCTCGCGTACGCCTTTTGCGTTTTAAAACATTGATATATATATATATATAATTCAAATTAATTTAAAACCAGAATTTAACGTAAAATCAACATGGGATTCCAGACCATTGTGGTACGACCCACGCTCGGCCTGGGTTGACCCATAGGTTGACCTACCGACCTATTGGGTCGACCCAACGATGATCTAGGCTGGTTCATTTTGTTGTATCTGGACTGTTTTTGTGACTAAGTTCATTCGCTGACTCAGTGCTACATGTACAGATTACATTAAAACCCTACAATCTAAAGGCTGAGTTTAGCTCTGTAAATTTATAAATAGGTGGCTTTATCTCATTCTAATACACACAATTTCTTCGTACCTTCTGCCTCTCTGAATCTATTCTGAAATAAAAAATATATAATGGGGGAATGTTGTTGGAGCCTAGATCTACAAAGATAATTCAAATTCAAGGACTTTATTGAAGTGTATTTTCCTACAACAACATTTAGATATATATAACAGATTTAATTTCTTCTTCACTAAGACCCACTGTGAGTTCCCTGTTATTTTCAGTTCTGGTACCTAGACTATTTCATGACAATTAAATAAAAATTGGGTTTAGAATATACATTGTTTATATGATTATTGATATGCATGTTCTACACTATTAATCACCTATGCCATTGTTGTAAGTAAAATATATGCCTTTGCTGTTGGATAATTAACGAGTTATGTGTAACTATCTTCCTTTTCCCTATTTCTACTGTTTTAATTTATTTGCAGTCTTGCCTATATGCCTGTGTGATTTGATTTTATTCTCCTTCCGCTGTTTTTCCCTTTTTGTTTACGCCAAGCCTAGGCATTTAGAAGCCCAGGCCATGTCCAATTAAAGTTTGTGTGTAGTAAAAACTAGGATAATTAGAAATGGCATAAAAAAAGGGATTTAGGCATGTTGTTAAATTAAGGACGATTTAACTATAATTTGGAAAAGGGATAATATGCACATATTTATACTTGCTGGAAATTAATAAAAAGGGGTAATGTGCATATACTTGCTATAAATAGATAAAAAAGGATAATATGCATAAACTTGTACATGCGGTAATTTATGGACATAATTGAATGAATAGTATAAAAATGTATAAACATGTTAGATTTGACTTAATACAGAATTACGTAAATGAAATGTTATAATATTGTAAGTTCCAGATGTAGGTTAATGAACTGAATCACTATAGTAATTGTATACATCTGGGCAGGTGTTTTGGGGAAGGGTTGTACACACATAATAACATGTTGTATTACAACCATGCTTATTAGTAAACCTAAACCTGCTAGGTTAAACATGATTATTATTAAGCTAAGTGGTCCCTCGTTTTGCTGTTGTATCGGGTTTTGGTGACTCTTAAATCCTAGTTATTTTGGGGGCTTAAGCTTAGGGGATTTGGCTTGTGTCAATCTGTTGTTTGGAACCCATATCAGCCAGTATCCTTATTGGTATTTTGTTAGAGAGCCTCGCAATAGGTAGGACCAGGGCACGCTTTACTGAATTGGATAGTAAGAGGTTCACATGGGGAAGGTGGGTACGGGCGCATTTCGGCGTTGTCATGAGCGTGCATGAGTCTGATTAGGGAAACTAAGCCGTTGTTACACCAGTAAATAGGTCTGTGTTATATAGGTTGCTGGGTTAGGGAGTGATACACCCTATTGCCGGGGATGACACAGTGTATTTACGTATTAGGGGGCCGACCGCATGGGTAGTAGTTAGGGTACACCTAATCCTGCTATTATGTAATTAGGACAACGCATAATCCTGTTGTTATGTAATTAGGGTAACACCTAATCCTGTAATGTAATTAGGGTACACCTAATCCTGCTGTTAATTCGGCTGTTAATCCTGCTGTTATGTAATTAGATTAAATACCTAATCCTGTTATACTAGTATTGGTGTAGACACAACCTGTTTTAGGATATAAATGTGAAGCATTACTCGATCATTGTTTATTCCTGTTATTCCTGTCTATCCTGCTGTTTAGTTTATCTAGTTTCATGTTATGATACTGTGCTTTCTTATCCAGTCTTGTTTACCTGTCTTGATATCCCTATTTTATGCATATTTGAAAATCATTGGAACTCGCTAGACTTTATGTCTGACCCTTTTGTTTTCGCTTCTTTCTTCCTCCCCCCCCCAAAGGTCCTCGAAGTGGTAGCACTCCTTAGTGATTAGGTCTTTCCCTTTCAGCTTGGATCTGGACTTTCTGAGATGTACTGTTTTGACTTGCTTTCTACTCTGCTATGGCTTGCTATGAGGGATATGTTTTATATTACTGTGCTTTGTTGTTTTGTTCTATGAGACAGATTTGAGATATTTGGTTTTGATGTAACCTTTTTGAGACTACGTTTTATTTTAAATAATGAAGTTGAAATTTTCAGCTGCTTATTTCATATCTGTCTTGTGAATTTTTGTATTGTTTACCTATTGCGTTTTACGAAACTTAATGCATTCACTTATGAGTGACATTAACAGACATGAGGTGTCACAGTTTCGGTCAAGGAATGGCTTCATATCATGGATATGGTTGTTGTGTCAGGATGTGGCAGACTCGTAACTTTGGTTATATGGAGCCTTGTTCGAGTTGCCTTCGTTGGTAGTCTTCTGTTTGGGAACACTACTGTCCTGCTTGTTGTATGCTTCGGTTTTGCCGTGGCTTCTCCGCTCATTGTGTACAGGTGGGCTCGAATAGTCACTGCAACACTTGTTTTGTGTTGTTGGTGAATAGCATTTTTGCGTTACATTTGTTGGGATTTTTTGGTTGTCTTCTCTTGGTATATTGGTTGTGGGTTTCCAGAGTGGGGTGGATGCCCGGGCGTAGCTATATAGTAATCCCTGGATTGGACTGTTATTCAAGCTACCTCTGGGATAACCGTGCGTTGGAGCTTCACCATTCTATCGAAAGAAGCAATCTTCTTGTTTCTCCTTAAATCTTTTTCGCTTCATGACTTTGGCTACTAGTTGGGAATTATTGTTGTCGCACGGTTGTCTATTCGATGACAACACTGCTTCGGTAACTCCCAAACATCAACTGGGTTCGTATTTTATGTGCGACCCTACACTTTCTCTGAGCACAGGTGCAGCTGTTGCAGTTGTGCCCCCTTCCATCCCTATTGTTGAATCTTTATCCCTTCTTATGCCCTTGTTCGCTTCCCCCTTCTCAGCAAAGAGGAGATTTTGATCATTAATGATTGTCTCTCGTTCCTTACAAAGAACTCACTACACCAGAAAAGGTATTTAGTAGCATTGTAACGTCCCAGAATTTTAATGGTTAAATAATTAATTAATTTAATTATTTTTGGTATAATGTTTGAGAATTTAAATGGTTTAAATTAAAATATCTTGAACATTTAATTAATATGAATGATGGGATAATAAAAATTTATTTCTGAAATAGTCGGAAATAGTAAAATTGACAATACTGTGTAAGGTGGATAATTTAAAAGAGTTAATTCAGTTTGTAATTGATTTATAATAACGAATATATTATTTAAACGACCATTGAATGTATTAATTTTAATATAATCATAATCAAGCTCATAACGGCGCGGTAGTTTGTAATTTAACGTTTTGAACTTCAACTAAGTATACAAGATTCGTTATAAGTCAGATTTCTTCGAAACAAGAAACGTTGGAATCTACTAAACTGTATTTTTCTAATCGGAGTGGAAAATCGGGATTTCGCCTTGTAAATTGTGAGTTATGTCCAAATCAAAATTACAAATAATCACTATGGAACCGTATATGAGCCATAACGATTATTTAATTATAATAAAATATTGGTTTCATATTTGGACAAGATTTTTGAGATGTATTTCTAATTTAATTTATAGAATTTTTCTGTAATTTTTATTTTGAAAAATATGCAAATTTTTATTTAACGTATTTTGCACCATAAATCAGCTATTTTGGGGTTTCACAAAATAAATTATTTTGCCTATATTATTATATTTTTGGGATCGTGGAACATTGCTCGTCTCAATGACATCTTTATTTTTGTCATTGCAGTTCGTATATGAATGAAGTAGTATAACAACAAACTCATATTTTATAACTTAACTATATATATACAAGAATGAAATATTGCAAACTATTATGAAATGTAATTTCGAAGAAGGGATATAACTGTGTGGTTTGCATTCATTCAAACTTACACTTAAAGCAACCATTTCACAATGCTCACTCCTAACATTAGAACAGCAATATATATTTATCTACAGTCCAAACAAAACAGAAAAACCGAAGCAAGAAGACATCCTGCGCCATCGTTAAAATAATATAGCATTCCAGGGTATCCTAAATAAATATCAACATATTAAGCATAAGAAGCAAATGACACGAGAAGGAAATGACTTAGCGTTCAGCGTGCAAGTCAAATATGTGGAATGGTACCAAGGTATATTACATCAGTACTCGTATTAGCTGCAGGAAGATAATATGTATGATGTAAACCACACACTACAAGCCTACGCTTTCAAAACCAAAACAGACAAACAAAATTTTATATTTTACTTCTAAACGGACGACTACCATCTTGACATATTGTCACCATCCTAGTACCCTTTTTTTCCACTCTATTTCTTTTATTACGTCACACAGACCCTAAGAGCATCTCCAGTCATTTTGGATTAAGGGTGCAAAATTAAGGGAATACTCTCCAGTGGTGGGGGTTACACCTTAAAATTAAGGCTATGATTCAGGATCCATTTCAGGATCTTGAATCAGTTCCTGGCGCCTATAAAATAGGTGCCAGAAACCCACCCCCCTCCCCTACACGTGCCTGATGCTAAACCCTTATTCGGACCCTATTACCCCTTCCAATGGCTATAAACGGTCAAATATTTGAACTACCAACAGCTATAAACTGTCATACGAATGTTACAACGGCCATAAACGGTTATATTTTTGGAGTGGAATGCAATGTGATTGTTTCTAAAAACTCATCATGCTCTAGCATGATGGGTCGGTCTATAGTTGCTCAGTTGATGGAAGTAGTTGCTTGCCAGAACCCCGATAGGTCAAGCTCTAGCATGACGGGTCAGTCTATTCTGTGCTATTGTGGAGTGGAATGCAGTGTGATTGTTTTTAAAAGTCAAACCAATGTCGGTCATCGATTTTATGGGTGCAAGGCATACATTGATGCACAAAACTGACAAGGGTTGGAACGTTGTAATTTTTTTTTCGTGGTATGATCCACCTTTGACTGAAAGGGGTGTCCAGTATGCACTGGAGATGCAAGCAGAGGTCGGTCGCTTCGAAAGATTGAACATTGCAACAAAAGCAGAAATCTTGTATGGGTGGTGCAGTTCTTCCCGAAACTAAGGGTGCTGCCTAACGGTATCGTAGCTTTATGCTGAGTCGATTGCGGAATGTATCATGTATCCTATATTTAGCTATAATTATGTTGTACGCTGTATGTTGTATCCTATATTTTGTTATAATGATGTATCCTTTATCATAGTTGTATGTTGTATGTTGGCCACGTTCTGACTAAACAACATTTATCCAAAATAATACAATTAGTTATAAACAAATTTAACATGGTAAGGAGTTGTACTAAAACATTATGATAATTTGCAATACTACAACAGTCCACTAATAAGACCTCAAAACAACTACAAAGCAGTTCTACAGTCCACTGAACAAGTACTAGTAGAAAATACATGACAATATGAAGACAGAATACAACAGTCCCCTTAATAATACAAATAAACCAAAAAAGGAATAGCAAAGTCCACAGAAACTAAAGTAATACCAAAGTCCACAGAAGACAAAATACAACAGTACGCTAATAATACATCAATACCACTACATAGGAATGCCTCCATCATTGTCGCTCCCATCATCATCTCCGTCATGATCATCAATATCGACGTTGTCAGCCCGTCGTTGTCCTCATCATCATCATGATCATCATCATCAACAACATCGTCATCCTCAACGACATCGTCTGTAAGAACCCGTAACTTCCCCGGTAAGGAAAGAACGGATTGCTTTGAGGACAAGACGAATCAGAACGCAAACAGAAGAACATTTCATTGTTTATTACAATAATTCCATCAGAATACAAGAATATACATAGTATGAATAAATATACATTCGAAAAATATCAGAGATTTAAATAACATTTAAATACATAGCAGCGGAAAAATAATACAAAGCACAACTGAAGGCGATATACGGATACAGAGCTTTCCGAATATCATTCCAGCTGTAAACCAGGATCCTGTGAATATAAATCTGCAAAACCCAACTACTAGCTGCTCGTACGGAAAATAAGGGCACCCAGAGTTTAGGTTAAAACAATAAACTCCAGGTTAGTCATGTGACTAGTGTGAGAACTAAAACAGTTATTAATCTTTATTTTTAAAGTTCGGTAAATCAAGGGTCCACGCCGTAAAACACGGAATGGGTTTTTATCCCAAGAATACCAGTGCATATAACAACAGCGCAATGCTAAATAAAGAAAATGAAGCTATTATAAGACCCAGGTCCCATCACACAATGCAACGCAGGCCGGAGGATAGGGTTTTACCTTATAATAGCCAAATAATGCTTGATACATTTAAAAACAGATTATTTTGATATTACTACAAGTGTATAGTGTCAAAACAATTTCAATCATAAGTATCAATCATAGGCGGCATAGCTACCATCTACTATGTCGCCATACTAGGTTCTACAAATAAAACCGAATTATCATGTATTGGAAATTGGATTTCCGTCATGAGTCGAGGCAAGGGGCAAGCTCCTCTCCGTTCGAGACACTCTAGCAAATGTCTCAGGACCACACACAGCGATCCTGGATCTTCAGGGCCAGTCCTCTCTTACTCTTGAGGATTAGTTATTCCTGAACACACGTTTCCCAGTCCTATCAGACCTATATCCAAGGCGCCTCGCACCCAACAACCACACAGGTAAAAAGTATATAAATGTCAGGGCTGGTAGGTCACTGACTTCACCCATAGCTAGAAATAAACGCTGTGCTCTCCCTGCAGTCACTATCCTGTTTTTGACTCATACCGAGGTGTGAGGCTCGCGAATTAACGCCATACACAAAGCTATGCCACACAGGCCGTGCTTTGATCATCAACCATAAGACTTTGCTTTTCAACAGAAGCCTTGATCATTTGCCACTTAGGCATGCCACACAGGCAATTCATGCCATGCGATTGATATCCATCAATATATAACCTCTGAGCTCGTACGTTTCAGAGAAGGGCGTTAAGCAAGAGAATAAATTCTCCGCCGCCAAACATATATATTTAATAGAAATCAATCACACAGAATAAAATCCAATATCAGACACACGGTCCATTTACAAGTTCGTTCTGGGTCTGAACGAAACCGGAGGAACCTTATTCCTCGCATATTCATCGATCTCCAACTACGTCTGGACGATCACCAACTGATTCCTTCCTCTTGGGTGTACAACCCAATCAAGATCATCAATAATAATCCAAACGACGTGAAGATCTCTGGTCTTCAACCACCGTCTTCATCTTCGACTTATCGTCGAATCGGTTATTCAGAATGGGTATAAACCTGGCCTTTCCGAATAGCCCACGTATATGATAAACAAATGTTACACAAACACAACATACGCCTCATTCCAATTCAGGATATTCTTTATTCAAATATTCACATTCTTAGGGAAAGGTTCCCATTAATTTTATCAAAGATAAATTCTTCTAAATTTATTCTTTAATCTTCCATTGGATACCATTTCAAACCATGTTAAGGTTTTCCAAACTAGTCGGGATTAGCGAACCACACCGAAGTAATTTTTTT
Source organism: Allium sativum (assembly GCA_030737875.1). Classification (NCBI taxonomy): domain Eukaryota; kingdom Viridiplantae; phylum Streptophyta; class Magnoliopsida; order Asparagales; family Amaryllidaceae; genus Allium; species Allium sativum. The sequence continues at coordinate 24,967,765 of CM060927.1, read as the reverse complement.
TTTCCAATCCCAACCTATTCGTCTCATGGAGCAAAACTGGTAATACTCCATATCTAACACCACGATGTTATCGGTAAATATTAATTACCATTTCACATTCAAATCTAATTAAAGATTTAACTATCGCTTTGGAGCAAAACTGGTGATACTCCATATCTAACACCACGGTGTTATCGGTAAATATTAATTACCATTTCACGTTCAAATCTAATTAATGATTTAACTATCGCTTTGGAGCAAAACTGGTGATACTCCATTCTTGATCATTTCAATCTAATTAAAGATTCATTAAAACTATACTTAGTTTTAATCTTCCCAAAAATCAGTATCCTGTCTTTAACTGGGTTAAAGAACCAATGTCATCTAAAACACGGTTCACGATAAACCCAAAATCACATTCCATTGTTAATCGGGTTAAAGAACAGGTGTTATTCAAAACACCGCTCACGATAAACCCAAAAAACCAACTTAAATTCAATTCCAATTAAATACTAATTAACTGGACAGTTTCACTAAATCTTAATTAAAAGACTTATTCTTTTCTAAACTGGGTTCAAGAACAGTGTTATTTAAGACACCATTCACGACGAACCCGAAATCCCATTTGATATTAAATACAAGGCTCTGAATAGAAGATATATCGGCTTATATTCAATATCAAATTCTGAAACCAACAAATATTGTATTGGAAATAACGATATAAATATATCTTTCAAATTTCCACAACCATATATGTATAATCACGAAATCCAACATCGAAATATTTGAAAGATAATTTCGATTCGAATCCATTCCAATTCGTATATTGGAAATTCTGATTATTTTAAAACCACTTCAAATCCAATTTATTTATTCAAAAACATTGGATTATAATTCTAGTTCATAACTAGTTCATTTCGATAAAAATATATTTTTATCCTTTCAAATATGGAATTTTTCATCCCAGTTCTTTCTAAATCATTTATTATGATTTTACACAAATTATTGATATTTTTAATAATTTTATCAAGGCTCGTACAGTCGATTTCCAATAACGGTCGTCGAACTGCACTTATAGAGATCTTTTCCAAATTTGATTTGGACATAATTCCAAATCCAACCGTTAGATTTCAAATTTCTAATATTCATTGGAAAGCTCTTTTCGATACGAACCCAACTGTTCCGATTTCAAGAGAATCCGACGGTCGGATCTCCCGTAACGTCAATTCGAAGTCAATGGTCGAAATTCGCGAACTATCGCTGCGCAGCGCGTTGTACTCAGGCCATTTAATATATATAATATATATTTCGTCGATTTCAATTCTAAACGTATTTTGTAAATCGTTTAAATTCGTTTTCAAAACAATTTCAACTTCATATTCAATTTTAAATCAAAATTGAATATTCCATATCATTAATATATAAATGATAATATTTTCAAAATATTTGATTTTGAAGTCACTTCATTTTCTATATTCATTATAAAAACGAATATAATCGATATAAATATCGTTCGCGTCAAAATGGCGCAAATCTAATCAATACGACTTTATATATTTTAATAACTTCGTTATTCTATTCAACAAATGAATATTTTCTTCAACACATGAATAATTTCAACACATGAATGTATATTCTATTCAACACATGAATATTTATTAATTCTTACTTACAATAAAAATGTGAATTTTATTGTATAAATATTTTATTTAACGCCTGAATATTTTCAACACATGAATATTCTCAACATATGAGTATTGTCAACACATGGCTATTTTGTTTATTTTATATATTTGATAAAATTGTGTTTTATATCGTTTAATTCTTAATCATACTTTAACCGTAAATTAGTAAGAGAACGATTCCCTAAATATTAACCCCGAAGGCCGAAACCAACATCAGATCAATACCCAGGAAACCACTCATCTTAACTAGTTTCCAGTTAGTTTCTAATTTTATATATGATAAAGATGTGAATTTTATTGTTTAAAGATTTTACTCAACACATGAATATTTTCAACACATGAATGGTTTCAACACATGAATATTCTCAACACATGAGTATTGTCAACACATGACTATTTTGTTTATTCAACACATGAATATAATTTATTTTCTAAATTGGAATGAGACCCACTCAATTACCATATAATGTTATTTATACAGATTCTATACAACACATGTATATAATAGCAATGATAAATAATCAACCATCATCCAGAGTGCACCACATAACTGTTTGTCAACCTATCGATTGACATATAACTAAATAATTGGGATTAGTGTACGCCAAATATCATCCCAACACCCGTGTGGGGTTTCAAATCAACAAACACTGAATATTATTTGTGCAGTTGGGCGATGTGTAAAATTTATCGTCCTAATCAATATCAATCAAATGGGTGTACATAAACAAATCGTTCGATTTGTAAATGAATATTTATTTATTCACATTCACGTTAAATTTATATTTTTAACTGTAAATAATTTATTTCAACACATGAATATATTCTATTCAGTTCATTTATTCAATAAAATGATATTTTTATTTTTCTAACTTATTTTAGAAAATTTTGGCGGCATAACGGCACGATACTAGAAACGGGATAAGGCCTAGCCTTATCCCCAGTCTAATAATGGCCTGCGCCATACACATACCAATATAATCAATTCCATTATTCTTCCCAAACCAAATTCAAACAAATATTCCAATCAACCACCAAACAACCAAACAAACAAGTTGTCCATGGTTTGTGGACGACGGGTGCCGGGTGCTACTAAGCACCATCTGCATCCTAGTATATATTTTTAATTAGAAAATAAAATAAAGTGAGAAGTTCTCACAAAGAGCTAAACCAAACGCCGCGACTCTTCATATGTAGAAAATCTTCGCGGTGCTCTCCTTTTGTCACTTTCGTTGTCCGTAGCCACTACATATATAAAAATCACATTTTTATATTCTCTAGTATATAAAAATCATATTTTTAAAACGCTACTATATATATGAAGATTATATTTTTAGTTCAACTCCACCTAGATAAAAATCATATCTTCACATAGTTAAAAATCGTATTTTTATTTCATTAGCTATATAAAAATTATATTTTTATTCTCTACATCATATAAAAGTTATATTTTTATTATCCTACAAATATAAAAATCATATTTTTATTTCGCTACTAATATAGAATCATATTTTTATTTCACTACTAATATAAAAATCATATTTTTATTTCGCTACTTCAATTATAAAAATCTAATCTTTATACAAGGAAAAATCTAATCTTTTCTTTTATAAAAATCAAATCTTTTTGTATATATAAATCAAACCTCTTTACATATAAAAATCGAACCTCTATATGTTTTATATATTATTTTAAAAATGAGTTACCGCTAATTTATAAATAAAAATCAAAATTTTATTACATAAAACAAATAAAAATAAAAATAAAATCTAAAATTATGTTTCATATAATAAAAATTCGCATTCCTATATATTTACACAAGTAAAGACAAAACAAATAAATAAATAAAAAAAAATGCTTATTGTTGAAATCAGGAAAGAGGAGGGGGTGCGCTACCAATAGGGAGGAGGAGGGGGGTACTCGCGCCGGAGAGTGTGGGCCAGAAGTGGTGGTGGCGGTGGGGCGTTTGGGGTCGACGCAGCGGTGTTTGAAGGGGTTGGGAGGGGGTCGGAGAATGATGGGGGGGTCAGCGTCTCGGCAGCGGTGGGCTCTGGCGTTGGCGGTGCGGCTGAGCCATCGGGGAGGGAGGGCAACGGGATCGGGGCATTTTTTTTTGTTTTGTTTCAGATCTTAATGAAGAGAGAGAGAGGGGTGAGTGTATTAGTTTATATAATAATTATTTTATAATTCCCAAAAAGTTGACTTTTTATTTGACCTCCAAACGAGATCCAACGACTGTCGCCCCTAGCTAATTACCCTCATTCTGAACACAATGGGATATGTTTCGTGAGCTGATTCGATCGTTTCGATCAGTTTCCATCAAAATCAAAATATAAATCCATATATTGAATTTGAACGCGCCTTTCAATTTACCGGGGCCACATACGGACTCTAAAAATTCCCAAAAAATATTTTCTAGCTTCGTATTGACGATATGGTCCTAACAAAACTAATTTCGTCAAATTACGAGACCGTTTGAAAAATGGCCATTTTCTGGTCGATCGAAATTGACTTAAACTGTTAAAACACGTTTTACTTTGCCATGCTCACATATTGATTCAGAAAATTATGAATTTTGGAATCTAGCAATAATTCGACATCCCGGATCCAAAAAAAGTGGTTTCATCGAAAACCGAGGTCGTTTGCAAAATTTCCATTTTTAAGGGCTAGAATTCCACAGCGACTATTCTGAATTTTCAACTGGGAATATCTTTTTATTCCCGCTATGAAATTTCAATTTTTCGGATTCGTTGGAAAGATATTCTTAGATAGATTCTAATATTTTTGGTTTTTCTAAAATCCGGTTTATTTTGAATCATGTACATTCATTTGAACTTTGAAATCGAATTTTCAAACTACCGCGCCATTTTCAATTCCTTTTATAATTAAAAATAAATATTTATATTCTAACGACGATTCAAATAAATATATACGTTCTAATTCTATTCAAAATAAATTTCTCGTCATTATTATTTAAAATAATTCATTTTAAATATTCAGAATTCATCGAAATTGCCAAAATAAAAATTTTAAATTGGCTCAGAATTTCCGGGTTGTTACAATCTCCCCCCCTTAAAATTTTTCGTCCTCAAACAGAAACGAAGATGAAAGTTGTTTAACTAACCAACTCAACTTCCATTATTTTCTTTACGGCTTAAGTTCTTCAACTTTTCTGTTTCTAAGAACTTTTCAAATTTTTCAAAAATTTGGCTAACACCTTAAATTTTCAAAAAATTTCGCCATAACCACCCCTGCACCGGGAGCTTCGGGATATTTCAAATAGCCTCCCATGGCCCTCACCAATCCAAAAGAAAAAGAAAAAGCCAAGCGGCTAGCCAATCGGCTCATAAAATCATCATATCCCTAAGAAATACAATAAACATGTACCTATTTGTCGGGCAAACAATTTTATTCCTCTTCTCTAGCCTCCTTGCTATGACATGTTCACACATATATAGGTACATGCATGCATTTTCAAACAATTTTCAATACAGTTCAATATTTGATTCAATTTGGCCTAAATGGTTAAAAATATCAAACCAATAATCAAACAACACAATCAACAATCAATTAGTGGATTATCTTTTCAAATTCATAATTTTGATATATATACAGAAAATCATGTTTTTGATGGCAAATCACAACAATAAACCTATCTAGTTTTGGTTCTCACACTAGTCTGATGGAAATATATAGACATCTCACTTTCGAAACACGAAAATAATTACTGATGATGACGCGTCAATCATCAGAATTAGGTCCGAGCGACTAGAGTGTGATCCTATATCTATCCAGTATATTAAAACTTCGAATATACGTTCATGACGCATATATGCAAAATCTTTATATACTCGATTGTCCAAATTCAATACAAATAAAATATTCAAATACGTATAAACTGGTTTAAATTTTCAAAACAATATTGTTTTCATTTGAAAAATATACTCTTCACACTCGTTCTAGGATACTACTGATCCTATCTCTAACGAGTCATTCTAATTGGATATTACTAATCCAATATCTGATGAATTCTTTCGTATGGTTCTAATGTGCCTTGTTCTCGAGCTCTGTAAACCAAAGCTCTGATACCACTATAAGAACCAGTAACTTCCCCGATAAGGAAAGAACGGATTGCTTTAAGGATAAGACGAATCAGAACGCAAACAGAATAACATTTCATTGTTTATTACAACAATTCCATCAGAATACAAGAATATACAGAGTATGAATAAATATACATTCGACAAATATCAGAGAATTAAATTACATTTAAATACATAGCAGCGGAAAAATAATACAAAGCACAACTAAAGGTGATATACGGATACAGAACTTTCCGAATATCATTCCAGCTGTAAACTAGGATCCTGTGAATATAAATCTGCAAAACCCAACTACTAGCTGCCCGTGCGGAAAATAAGGGCACCCAGAGTTTAGGTTAAAACAATAAACTCCAGGTTAGTCATGTGACTGGTGTGAGAACTAAAACAGTTATTAATCTTTATTTTTAAAGTTCGGTAAATCAAGGGACCACGCCGTAAAACACGGAATGGGTTTTTACCCCAAGAATACCAGTGCATATAACAACAGCGCAATGCTAAATAAAGAAAATGAAGCTATTATAAGACCCAGGTCCCATCACACAATGCAACGCAAGCCGGAGGATAGGGTTTTACCTTATAATAGCCAAATAATGCTTGATACGTTTAAAAATAGATTATTTTGATATTACTATAAGTGTATAGTGTCAAAACAATTTCAATCATAAGTATAAATCATAGGCGGCATAGCTACCATCTACTATGTCACCATACTAGGTTCTACAAATAAAACCGAATTATCACGTATTGGAAATTGGATTTCCGTCATGAGTCGTCGCAAGGGACAAGCTCCTCTCCGTTCGAGACACTCTAGCAAATGTCTCAGGACCACACACAGCGATCCTGGATCTTCAGGGCCGGTCCTCTCTTACTTTTGAGGATTAGTTATTCCTGAACATACGTTTCCCGGTCCTATCAGACCTATATCCGAGGCGCCTCGCATCCAACAACCACACAGGTAAAAAATATATAAATGTTAGGGCTGGTAGGTCACTGACATCACCCATATCTAGAAAGAAACGTCATGCTCTCCCTGTAGTCACTATCCCATTTTCGACTCATACCGAGGTGTGAGGCTTGCGAATTAACGCCATACACAAAGCTGTGCCACACAGGCCATGCTTTGATCATCAACCACAAGACTTTGCTTTTCAACAGAAGCCTTGATCATTTGCCACTTAGGCATGCCACACTGGCAATTCATGCTATGCGATTGATATCCATCAATATATAACCTCTGAGCTCGTACATCTCAGAGAAGAGCATTAAGCAAGAGAATAAATTCTCCGTCGCCAAACAGATATATATTTAATAGAAATCAATCATACAGAATAAAATCCAATGTCAGAACACAGTCCATTTACAAGTTCGTTCTGGGTCTGAACGAAACCGGATGAACCTTATTCCACGCATATCCATCGATCTCCAAGTACGTCTGGACGATCACCAACTGATTCCCTCCTCTTGGGTGTATAGCCCAATCAAGATCATCAATAATCATCCAAACGATGTAAAGATCTCTGGTCTTCAACCACCATCTTCATCTTCGACTTATCGTCGAATCGGTTATTCGGAATGGGTATAAACCTTGCCTTTCCGAGTAGCCCGCGTATATAATAAATAAATGTTACACAAATACAACATACACCTCATTCCAATTCAGGATATTCTTTACTCAAATATTCACATTCTTAGGGAAAGGTTCTCATTAATTTTATCAAAGATAAATTCTTCTAAATTTATTCTTTAATCTTCCATTGGATACCATTTCAAACCATGATAAGGTTTTCCAAACTAGTCGGGATTAGCGAACCACACCGAAGTAATTATTTATTTTATTTTCCAATCCCAACCTATTCATCCCATGGAGCAAAACTGGTAATACTCCATATCTAACACCACGGTGTTATCGGTAAATATTAATTGCCATTTCACGTTCAAATCTAATTAAAGATTTAACTATCGCTTTGGAGCAAAACTAGTGATACTCCATATCTAACACCACGGTGTTATCGATAAATATTAATTACCATTTCACGTTCAAATCTAATTAATGATTTAAATATCGCTTTGGAGCAAAACTGGTGATACTCCATTCTTGATCATTTCAATCTAATTAAAGATTCATTAAAACTCCACTTAGTTTTAATCTTCCCAAAAATCAATATCCTGTCTTTAACTGGGATAAAGAACCAATGTCATCTAAAACACGGTTGACGATAAACCCAAAATCACATTCCATTGTTAATCGGGTTAAAGAACAGGTGTTATTCAAAACACCGCTCACGATAAACCGCAAAAACCAATTTAAATTCAATTCCAATTAAATACTAATTAACAGGACAATTTCATTAAATCTTAATTAAAAGATTTATTCTTTTCTAAACTGGGTTCAAGAACAGTGTTATTTAAGACACCATTCACGACGAACCCGAAATCCCATTTGATATTAAATACAAGGCTCTGAATAGAAAATATATCGGCTTATATTCAATATCAAATTCTGAAACCAACAAATATCGTATTGGAAATAACGATATAAATATATCTTTCAAATTTCCACAAACATATATGTATAATCACGAAATCCAACATCGAAATATTCCGAAGATAATTTCGATTCAAATCCATTCCAATTCGTATATTGGAAATTCTGATTATTTTAAAACCACTTCAAATCCAATTTATTTATTCAAAAACATTGGATTATAATTCTAGTTCATAACTAGTTCATTTCGATAAAAATATATTTTTATCCTTTCAAATATAAAAAATTTTCATCCTAGTTCTTTCTAAATCATTTATTATGATTTTACACAAATTATTGATATTTTTAATAATTTTATCAAGGCTCGTACAGTCGATTTCCAATAACGGTCGTCGAACTGCACTTACAACGACCTTTTCCAAATTTGATTTGGACATAATTCCAAATCCAACCGTTAGATTTCAAATTTCTAATATTCATTGGAAATCTATTTTCGATACGAACCCAACGGTTCTAGTTTCAGGAGAATCCGATGGTCGGATCTCCCGTAACGTCAATTCGAAGTCAATGGTCGAAATTCGCGAACTATCGCTGCGCAGCGCGTTGTACTCAGGCCATTTAATATATATAATATATATTTCATCGATTTCAATTCTAAACGTATTTTGTAAATCGTTTAAATTCGTTTTCAAAACAATTTCAACTTCATATTCAATTTTAAATCAAAATTGAATATTCCATATCATTAATATATAAATGATAATATTTTCAAAATATTTGATTTTGAAGTCACTTAATTTTCTATATTCATTATAAAAACGAATATAATCGATATAAATATCGTTCGCGTCAAAATGGCGCAAATCTAATCAATACGGCTTTATATATTTTAATAACTTCGTTATTCTATTCAACAAATGAATATTTTCTTCAACACATGAATATTTTCAACACATGAATGTATATTCTATTCAACACATGAATATTTATTAATTCTTACTTACAATAAAAATGTGAATTTTATTGTATAAATATTTTATTCAACACCTGAATGTTTTCAACACATGAATATTCTCAACACATGAGTATTGTCAACACATGACTATTTTGTTTATTTTATATATTTGATAAAATTGTGTTTTATATCGTTTAATTCTTAATCAGACTCTAACCGTAAATTAGTAAGAGAACGATTCCCTAAATATTAACCCCGAAGGTCGAAACCAACATCAGATCAATACCCAGGAAACCACTCATCTTAACTAGTTTCCAGTTAGTTTCTAATTTTATATATGATAAAGATGTGAATTTTATTGTTTAAAGATTTTACTCAACACATGAATATTTTCAACACATGAATGGTTTCAACACATGAGTATTGTCAATACATGACTATTTTGTTTATTTAACACATGAATATAATTTATTTTCTAAATTAGAATGAGACTCACTCAATTACCATATAATGTTATTTATATGGATTCTATACAACACATGTGTATAATAGCAATGATAAATAATCAACCATCATCCAGAGTGCACCACACAACTGTCTGTCAACCTATCAGTTGACATACAACTAAATAATTGGGATTAGTTTACGCCAAATATCATCCCAACACCCGTGTGGGGTTTCAAATCAACAAACACTGAATATTATTTGTGCAGTTGGGCGATGTGTAAAATTTATCGTCCCAATCAATATCAGTCAAATGGTTGTACATAAACAAATCGTTCGATTTGTAAATGAATATTTATTTATTCACATTCACGTTAAATTTATATTTTTAACTGTAAATAGTTTATTTCAACACATGAATATATTCTATTCGGTTCATTTATTCAATAAAATGATATTTTTATTTTTCTAACTTATTTTAGAAAATTTCGGCGGCATAACGGCGCGATACTAGAAACGGGATAAGGCCTAGCCTTATCCCCAGTCTAATAATGGCTTGCGCCATACACAGACCAATCTAATCAATTCCATTATTCTTCCCAAACCAAATTCAAACAAAAATTCCAATCAACCACCAAACAACCAAACAAACAAGTCGTCCATGGTTTGTGGACGACGGGTGTCGGGTGCTACTAAGCACCATCTACATCCTAGTATATATTTTTAACTAGAAAATAAAATAAAATGAGAAGTTCTCACAAAGAGCTAAACCAAACGCCGTGAATCTTCATATGTAGAAAATCTTCGCTGTGCTCTCCTTTTGTCACTTTCGTTGTCCGTAGCCACTACATATATAAAAATCACATTTTGATTTCGCTACTAATATGAAAATCATATTTTTTTTCGCTACTTCAATTATAAAAATCTAATCTTTATACAAGGAAAAATCTAATATTTTCTTTTATAAAAATCAATTCTTTTTGCATATAAAAATCAAACCTCTTTACATATAAAAATCGAACCTCTATATGTTTTATATATTATTTTAAAAATGAATTACCGCTAATTTATAAATCAAAATCAAAATTTTATTACATAAAACAAATAAAAATAAAATCTAAAATTATGTTTCATATAATAAAAATTCGCATTCCTATTTATTTACACAAGTAAAGACAAAACAAATAAATAAATAAAATAAAAACTTACTGTTGAAATCAGGAAAGAGGAGGGGATGCGCTACCAGTAGGGAGGAGGAGGGGGGTACTCGCGCCAGAGAGTGTGGGCCAGAAGTGGTGGTGGCGGTGCGGCGTTTGGGGTCGACGCGGTGGTGTTTGAAGGGGTTGGAGCGGTCGGAGAACGATGGGGGGGCCGGGGTGGTCAGCGTCTCGGCAGCGGTGGGCGTTGGCGGCGCGGCTGAGCCATCGGGGAGGGAGGGCGACGGGATCGGAGCATTTTTTTATTTTTTTCATTTATTTGTTTTGTTTCAGATCTGAATGAAGAGAGAGAGAGAGAGAGGGGTGAGTGTATTAGTTTATATAATTATTATTTTATAATTCCCAAAAAGTTGACTTTTTATTTGACCTCCAAACGAGACCCAATGACTATCGCCTCTAGCTAATTACCCCCATTTCGAACACAATGGGATATGTTTCGTGAGCTGATTCGATCGTTTCGATCGGTTTCCGTCGAAATCAAAATATAAATCCATATATTGAATTTGAACGCGCCTTTCAATTTACCGGAGCCGCATACGGACTCTAAAAATTCCCAAAAAATATTTCCTAGCTTCGTATTGAGAATACGGTCCTAACAAAACTAATTTCGTCAAATACCGAGACCGTTTGAAAAATGGTCATTTTCTGGTCGATCGAAATTGATTAAAACTGTTAAAACACGTTTTACTTTGCCACGCTCACATATTGATTCAAAAAATTATGAATTTTGGAATCTAGCAATAATTCGACATCCCGGATCCAACATAAGTGGTTTCGTCGAAAACCGAGGTCGTTTGCAAAATTTCCATTTTAAAGGCCATAATTCCACAGTGACTATTCTGAATTTTCAACTGGGCATATCTTTTTATTCCCGCTATGAAATTTCAATTTTTCAGATTCGTTGGAAAGATATTCTCAAATAGATTCTAATATTTTTGGTTTCGCTAAAATCTGGTTTATTTTGAATCCTGTACATTCATTTGAACTTTGAAATCGAATTTTCAAACTACCGCGCCATTTTCAATTCCTTTTATAATTAAAAATAAATATTTATATTCTAACGACGATTCAAATAAATATATACGTTCTAATTCTATTCAAAATAAATTTCTCGTCGTTATTATTTAAAATAATTCATTTTAAATATTCAAAATTCATCGAAATTGCCAAAATAAAATTTTTAAATTGGCTCAGAATTTCCGGGTTGTTACAGTGTCATACTCATCGGTGTCGTAGCTCGGCAGATCATCGAGACCAATGTCCTCACCAACATCTCTAGACATAGACCCACTGGGCGCAACATCTGCAAGTGCAAATGGCTCATACACGGCAAGTCTGGCTAATAGCTGATCGATCTGAGACTCCAACAACTGTGTATGACTAAGGTACAAATCATGCATCGTGTAGGTGTGTGCAAGAGTCATATCACGATAAACGCCAAGGGTAGCTCTAGAGTGGTCCAACCAGTGTGCGTACTACAAAGACATGTGATCAGCGTTACGTAAAGTACCATAAATAAAAATTGTACATAAATGGACATATGTGTTAAAGATACCTGGTATGGAGGGTACAAGCCGGCTGAGGGTACTCCTAGAAAGTCAAGTGGATCTGGAAACACTACGGGTTGCTCAATAACGGTACCTGTAATGTCGTAAGCTCTGAAAGTACAATCAGGCTCTATCTACGTAGAAGGCTGGGAAAAGTGGGATGGAATAGGGTCAAACGAAACCTGAGGTATCTGAACTCTACCGGTTGCCATATGAGGTCCTAAATGATCGGAGTTAACCCCCCGGGCATAATTAGGACATATCAGTCTATGTGGAGAAATTCTAGCCCAACAAGAGTCGTAATCTCCATCAATGAAAAATGGGCTAATCTCAACCCAACCAGCCTCCCGTAGGGCCTGTATGTACTGCACCCCAATCAACCTACGTTCGCCAAACATGTCCTCGCAAGATAACAGAACTCCCGGTATACGTAAATCAGCGCTGATCTTGTACGCACACCTCTTGCCCAAACACCACATGGGCATATAAGCGGGGGTTCGTAAAGCCACCCTACGAGTAGAGAGTGTATATGCAGCCACCATCGGGTGGCCGTCAACCATAAGGCCAACATTTGTCAGGTGGTCCAAATGTGCGGTCCAAGGAGTGCGTATGAGATTTCCCCGACTCCGCATGTCAAGCTGTGCTCTAGACTCCATCAAATCATGACGTACACCCAATGGAACACGAGGTACGTAATGAATACTCTCTCACCGTCTCATCCACAGAAAGAACTGCTCACCTACCTGAGCAGCCATCTCTACCATGCGTGGATGCATGTTAGCCGTGAACTCGTAATACCAAATGGGCAAAATATACCAAAAAGCCTGCATCTCTCTGACGTCTCGTAGCACATATGAATCTAAAGCAGTGTACAGAGTACCTAGTATAGTTGTACCCCAATCTATCGCATCAAGCCGATTCAACATAGTAATCGAAGCTATATAACCCGAGCGAATGGTACTTTTATGGTTCGAAAAAAAGGTCGAACCAAACAAATACAGTAAAAACGCCCTAGTCACCCCATCTATAATATCCAGTCGACTCGAATAAGAAGTGATTTACTAGTGCAGGTAAGTCAATAGAACCGCCCCACTAATAACTTTGGAATCATCAAAAAGGGGTAAGAACACAGAAAACATGTTGGGTGACTCGTACAAAACATCAAAAGGAACCGGTCTACGATCAAGACGACCAATCTCTATACCGGTAAGCATATAGAAATTGACAGGAGTGACACCAGGCTCAAAGTTAGAAAAATGGAAAGTATGTGTGGTTGGCCACCACCGCTCACATAGTGCCTGTAACAGAGGTATGTCGAATGACTGAATAGGTCTAATAGATAAAAACTGACCAAAGGGACTGTGTTGTAGCATATCCTTAATAAGAGTCAGAAGTGCATCATAAAACGTAATGCATTTTGGCCAACTACCTCTGCAATGAATGTACTTATCCTATATATAACGAAGTAAGCAATGTTTTTCAATTCAATAACACCTATTTGGCTTGTACGAAGATATAACTCGAATAATACTAGAAATCGTTAACGTTTAAATTATACCTGAATCGTGCACAATGAAGTATCAGCTCTGTGGTGGTAGCCCTCCAGAAAATCATAAAGGACACGAAGCTCATCAGCTATTACTCCAAGAGCCCGAGGTGTGTGTAATGGACCCGCTTGCTCATCTGATGGCTTCCGAGCAACTCTCCTTGCAAGTTTAGTGGGTTGCGGCGGCATTTCAACTCAATTTTCTATTAAAAACAAAATAAAATGAGATCTTGAAGAGGAAACAAATGAGAAAAAATGGCGGAGGAGAGGATTTATAGGGCCAGGATTCTAGCGCCTATTTTATAGGCGCCAGTGTCTGGCTCCTATAAAATAGGCGCCAGACCACTGGCCTAGCCTCTCCGATTCAGGGCTGAATATTCAGTGGTCTGAATATTTAGCCCTGAGTCCACTAGAGATGCTCTAAGTTGGTATCTACACATGCAATTTGTACAAGAGGAATATGGGCACTGTAAGAGCTAGTGTGGCTACCTTGAAAGCTGCTTGGAACAAAATGTAATTCAAAGAGAGACTCTCACCTAACTAAACAAAGAAGGTACACAAACACTTTTCTATCTTTTCTTCTGCACATCTACGTTTTTAAAGCTGAAGCTACCCTAGAACTAAAGCGAGCTTGCCTACCTATCATCATCTATTACTTAACAGTTAAGCCTCTACTGCCTTAGCCGTATTTCGAGCCAGTTGTAATAACCCGGAAAATCTGAACCAATTTAAAATTTTTATTTTGGCAATTTTAGTGAATTTTGAATATTTAAAATGATTTATCTTAAATAATAACGACGAGATATTTATTTTGAATAGAATTAGAACGTATATATTTATTTGAATCATCATTAGAATATAAATATTTATTTTTAATTATAAAAGGAATTGAAAATGGCACGGTAGTTTGAAAATTCGATTCAAATGAATGCACAGGATTCAAAATAAACTGGATTTTAGCGAAACCAAAAATATTTGAATCTATTTGAAAATATCTTTACAACGAATCCGAAAAATTGAAATTTCATAGCGGGAATAAAAAGTTATGCCCAGTTGAAATTTCAGATTAGTCGCTATGAAATTTTGGCCCTTAAAAATGGAAATTTTGCAAACGACCTCTGTTTTCGATGAAACCACTTTTGTTGGATCCATGATGTCAAATTATTGCTAGATTCAAATTTCTATAATTTTTTTGAAATCAATATGTGAGCGTGGCGAAGGAAAACGTGTTTTAACAGTTTCAGTCAATTTCGATCAACCAGAAAATGGCCCTTTTTCAAACGGTCTTCAAATTCGACGAAATTAGTTTTGTAAGGACCGTATCGTCAATACGAAGCTAGAAATATTTTTTCTGGAATTTTTAGAGTCAATATGTGGCCCCGGTAAATTAAAATGTATGTTTAAATTAAATATATATTGATTTGTAATTTAATTTAAGGCAAAACTGATCGTAACGGTCGAATTGGCTTACGGAACATATCCCATTGTGTTCGGAGTATGGGTATTTAGCTAGGGACGATAGTCGTTGGGTTTGATTTGGGGTTCAAACGAAAAAGTAACTTAATGAAAATTCTATAAATAAATATATATTTATTTATAGAGACCCCTTTCCCTTTTCCTCAGTTAAACCTGGTCAACCCCCCCCCCCCCCCCCCCTCACAAAACGTTCAACGCTATTTCAGAAGAAGAAAAGGGGAGGCGCACGATTGCGCCACCCTCTGGCCACGCCACCGCGGGCGGAGCAACGCCGCCACCCTCCTCCGCATCTCCGACACCCTCGCCCCTCCCTCTCCAGCGTCCTTCGCGAAGCCCTAGATCCAAATCGACGGAAATCGAACCGCCACCGCGCCATAGCCCTGCCGCCGATCACCAGAGGGACCCCGCCACCTGCGCCTCTCCTCAGCACCACCCCCGCCACCAGACACCGCCTGTGGGCCCTCCTCAGGCTGAGATGCAATTTTTAGACAAATGTGGGTTTTTAACTTCATTTATATTTACTTATGTATTAGAAATGTGTTTTTTTAAATTATATAACCTTGTTTTGGAAAGTGATTTTTATATAAATGAATAGAAAATTTATATTGTTTATGAATATAAAATTGATATTGTTTTTGAATATGAAACTAGACTTGATTTTTTGTATTAAAAAGACTTGATTTTTAATAAGAAAAAAGATTAGATTTTTGAAAAGAAAAAGATAAGATTTTTAAAATAGAAAAGATTAGATTTTTATTATTTGAATAGCGATATAAAAATATACTTTTTATATATGTAGTAGCCTTATAAAGATATGATTTTTTATAGAAATGGCTTTACATTAAAAATGTGGTCTTTTATATGTAATCATCAAAATAAAAATGTGATTTTTAGAGAAAAGGTTTTGAAGTAAAAATATAATCTTTAGCGAAGTAAAAATTTAATTTTTAGAATTGAAATAAAAATGTGATTTTTAATATGAACAGCGTGAAGAAGATGGCGTTGGAATTTTGAACAGAATCCAAACCATCGTCCTTTAAAGAATGGCAGAGTGGATCCCCAAGGTGAGAACTCTCTCACTGAATTTATTTATACAGTTATTTATTTATAACTGCATATATGAACTGTTCCCCGTCGTCTACAGACCATGAACGACTTGTGTGGTAGTTTAGTTTGGTTGATTGGATTTTTGGTTGAATTTGGTTGTTTGGGTGAAATGGAATTGATTAGATTGGATGTGTATGGCGCAGGCCATTATTAGAACAGGGATAAGGTTAGGCCTTATCCTGTTTCTAGTATCGTGTCGTTATGCCGCCGAAATTTTCTAAAATATATTAGAACAATAAAAATATCATTTTATTGTGTAAATGAACCGAATAAATATTTTATTGTTAAAAATATAATTTTTAACATGTATATGGAAGAGAATAAATATTCATTTACAAATCAGATGATTTGTTTATGTACACTGATTTGACTGATATTGATTGGGACGATAAATTTTACATATCGCCCAACTACACAAATAAAACCTGTGTTTGATTGTTTGAAACCCCACACGGGTATTGGGATGATATTGGGCATACACTAATCCCGATATTTAGTTGTATGTCGATCGATTGATTGACAGGCTGTTATAAGCGTTGAATATTTATATTTGATGCTTATGCAGTGTAGAATGCACTTTGGATGATGGTTGACTGTGTTTGATTGTTGTAATGAATATCGAAAAGAATTGATTTGACGGGAACGATATTTGATGCTTATGTAAAATTTTAAATTTACCCCAAAAATCAGGGATTAGAATGCACTTTGGATGATGGTTGACTGTGTTTGATTGTTATTAAAGAATATTGACTGATCTGCTATGTAGCGATATTGAAATACGGATCTAAGTTGTTTATGACTGTATGATGTTAGATCCGCGAATCTAAACGTTAGATCTGAAATTATTGGCTAATTAAAATAGATTACTTGTTAATATCATTGAATTATGCCTCGCCGATTTGTCATATGCCAAAATATACATCACCTTGTATATTATTTTGATTTGAATTGCTAGATCTAGATCTCTTGGATTATTTGAATGTTGTTGATTTGATGACATGAAATTTACAATTTATTTTGTAAATTAGAATTTGTTGTTGATATGAAATTTACAATTTATTTTGTAAATTAAAAATTAGAATTTGTTGTTGATATGAAATTTACAATTTATTTTGTAAATTAAAAATTAGAATTTGTCATTGATATGAGATTTACAATTTATTTTGTAAATTAAAGTTAAAATTTGGTGTTGAAACAAAATTTACATTTTATTATGTAGATTAACATTAGAATTTGGTGTTGAAACAAAATTTACATTTTATTATGTAGATTAACATTAGAATTTGGTGTTGAAACAAAATTTACATTTTATTATGTAGATTAACATTAGAATTTGACGTTGAAACAAAATTACATTTTTTTTATGTAGATTAATATTAGAACTTGGTGTTGACACAAAATTTATATTTTATTATGTAACTAAAAGTCAGAATGTGGCGTTGACACAAAATTTACATTTTTATTATGTAAATTAAAGTTAGAATTGTGCGTTGACATAAAATTTACATTTTTATTTGTAAATTATAGTTAGAATTTTGGGATGTCATAAAATTTACATTTTATTATGTAAGTTAAAGCTAGAATTTTGCGTTGATATAAAATTTACATTTTATTATGTAAGTTAAAGCTAGAGTTTTTGCATTGATATAAAATTTACATTTTATTATGTACGTTAAAGTTAGAATTTGGCGTTGATATAAAATTTACATTTTATTATGTAAATTAAAGTTAGAATTTGGCGTTGATATAAAATTTACATTTTATTATGTACGTTAAAGTTAGAATTTGGCGTTGATATAAAATTTACATTTTATTATGTAAATTAAAGTTAGAATTTGGCGTTGATATAAAATTTACATTTTATTTTGTACGTTAAAGCTAGAATTTTGCGTTGATATAAAATTTACATTTTATTATGTAAATTATAGTTAGAATTTTGCGTTGATATAAAATTTACATTTCATTCTGTAAATTAAAGTTAGAATTTGGCGTTGATATAAAATTTACATTTTATTATGTAAATTAAAGTTAGAACTTGGCGATGTCGTAAAGTTTACATTTTATTTTGAAAATTTAAAGTTAGACTTTGCGATGACATTAAAATTACATTTTGTTTTGTAAATTTAAAATTAGAATTTGCAATGTCATGAAGATGTACGTTTTATTATGTAAGTTAAAATTAGAATTTGTGATGACATGAAATTTTACATGTTATTATGTAAATAAAGTATTTTCACCGTATGCATAAATTTACATTATTTTCAATGTAAATTAAATAGTAAATTTAACCATAGGATGCTATTAACATTTTTAATGATAATATAACACTATGGGTTGTCATTAACATTTTTAAATGTTAATATTTAAAAGGAATTTAACCGTAGGAAGATTTACATTATTTTTAATGAAATAGAAAGAATGGATTTCACATTGTAATTAGAGAATGAAAATTTACATTCTCCCCAATATAAATATGTATGAATTTCACCGTGTGTACATTTTACATTATTTTTAATGTGAATTATATAGTAATTACAACGTAGGATAATTTTTCATTATTTTAAAATGAAAATTAAAAGTCAATCTTTTTATGATTGAAGATAAAAGTCAATATTTTTATGTTGAAAAAAAAAGTCAATATTTTTATGTTGTAAATAAAAAGACAACTTTTTTTTATGTTGAAATTAAAAAGACCATCTTTTTATGTTGTAAATAAAAAGACAACTTTCTTTTTTATGTTGAAATTAAAAAGACCATCTTTTTATGTTGTAAATAAAAAGGCAACATTTTTATGTTGAAATTAAAAAGGCAAGCTTTTTACGTTGAAAATAAAAAGACAATATTTTTATTGTAAATAAAAAGATGAAAATTTGACGATGTAAATAAAAAGACAATCTTTTTGAAATTAAAATAAAAAGATAATATTTTTACATTGTAAAGTAGAAAAGATAATATTTTTACATTGAAAAATATAAAAGAGATATTTTTACATTATAAAGAGAAAAAAAAGTTGTCATCTTTACATCGTAAACACAAAAGTGAACATTTTTACATTGTAGGTAAAAGAATGAAACTTTATGATGTAAAATAAATTGCATCGTCATTTGAAGTTAAAGAATGAATTTTTGGCATGTGAAATAAATAATATTTTTATATGTTATGTATGAATGAATTTACATTGTATGAAATAAATAATATTTTTATATGTTATTTATGAATGAATTCAGACCGCGTGAAATAAATTACATTTTTACATGTAATTTATGAATGAATTTTCATCGTATGAAATAAATTACATATTATTATGTAAATTATGAATGAATTTAACCCACATGAATGAAATTTCATTTTATTCTATGAAATGAATGTATGGATTTACATTGTAAACAAAGATTACATCTTTATAATGTAAATAAAAAGTAGGATTTACATTGTAAATGAAATTTATATTTTTATATGTAATTAAGAATGATGAATTATAAATTACATTTTTTTTCATGTAAGAATGGAATTAAAAGAAGGAATTGGATGAGGAAATATAATTTACATTTTACCATAAATTAAAGAAATTAAAGGAATTAAAAGGGAAGAATTCATCATTCAAGTATGAATTACATTTTCCTGTATAAAAAGGGATGAAGGGATAAAGAATGAGAATATTCATTAGAATAAAGAGTTAAACGGTTTATGTTTATATATTTATATATAAATATAATAAAAATTAAACGAATCGAGCGCGGTAGTTCGCGTTTTAAAATTATATCTTTAAATGACTATACAAGAAGATCCGACCGTCGGATTTTCTTGAAATTGAAACCGCTAGGACCGTCTTGGAAAAATCTTTCCAACAATATATAATACGTCAAAATCCAACGGTTAGATTTTTAGATATGTGAAAATCAAAATTGGTTGAAAACAGCGCCAGAATCACCATTGACCTGAATCGTCGTTGATTTAAGATTTAATTATTTTTAATTAAATAAAATAACGATAAGGAAGAGTTTTTCAATATATATATATACATATATATACGAAGATTATTTGGAAAGGCCGAGTTAATCTCATTCCAAATAATCAAAACGACGATGAGAATTGAAGAAGAAGGCGACTAATGAAGACCGTCAATCTTCCCCTCAGGAAGACAGCGATTGAGGCTTTGAATTGATTTGCTCCCAATTCGAAGTCATGATCGTCGTCCGAACGAACATGTTGATTGAACAGATTTGGCTTTCGCTCAGACCCAGAGCATAAGCGTATAAATGGATTGCATGTCTGACGTGGTACTCCTTTATACTATATCTATTGATCCTTGCTAAACATATATCTGTTTGGTGTTTTACACCCTTCTCTGAGACGTACGAGCTCAAAGGTTATATGTTGGCAGAAATCAATGATATGGTATGGATTAACGATGTGGCATGCCAAGATGCATGTGATCAAGGCTTTGTCGAAAAGCAGGCCTTGTGGGATGATCAAAGCATAGCCTGTTTAGGCATAGCTTTGTGTATGACGTGACTTCACGAGCCTCACACACCGGCGGAGTCTAAAACGGGAGAAGGGAACGCAGAGAGAGCAGCATGTTTCTTTCTAGCTAGAAGTGGTGTCATGGTATGGAGCCCAGACATTTTACTTATGTGGATGATGGAAGGAGGCGCCTTCGGATGATAGGTCCCATAGGACTGGGAAACATGTGTTCAGGCATAACTAATCCACAAAAGTAAGTGTGGACCGACCCTACAGGATCCAAGGGTTGGACAGAGTACCAATCCTGGGACACTGGCTAGAGTGTCTCAAATCGGTAAGAAGCTCCTCCCTAGCCTTGACTCAGATGGAAATCCAAATTCCAAATATGACCCTACGGTTTTGATTGTATTACTAGTATGGAGATATAGTAGGATGGGGTACTATGTTTCCTAGGATTGATACATTTATTTTGAAATGTTTAATTATACACTAATAATAATATTAAACTCGTATTTGCCGTATTTAACATGTTTAATCACCATAAGGGAAAACTCTATCCTCTGGTGTGCGTTGCATTGTGTGATGGGACTTGAGTCTTATGGTGATTTCATTTTTCTAAAAAGCATTGCGATATTGTACGATCTATTTATCTGCTTATTCTGACACTTTAAATTATGCACGACAATCCATTGAGTAAATCCGTTCCGCATTAGCGGCGTGGTCTTTGGATTTGTCATATTATTATTAGTAAACTAGTTAAGAATTCTCATACCAGTCCCACGACTGACCCGTAGTTTGTTTCACCTTTTTGCAAACTCGGGTGCCCTCTTTACACACGGGCAGCCAAGTAAACAGGTTCATTCTCTGCTTGGAGTCTTGTCTTGGAGTTGCTCATTATCTTTGCTTGGATTTGCTTTTGTGGAGAGGTGATGGCTTGGAGCTTTGAAGATATCTATCATTTCTCTCTATTGCATTTTTCTCTTTTTATTTTCAGACATTAGATTTGTTTCATTTCGTATTGCTTATTTTGGGAGTTGGAACTTATTTCCATTTCTGCAGACTTGATGTAATAATTTGGAATTCTGTGACTGTTGGGATTCTGTGGTTTATGACATTATATTTCAGCTGCTATGATGTTATTATACTATGGTTTTCCTCTGCTATGTTGTATCAGTGATATGTATTGTTATATTTATGTTGTATTCCAAATGTGTAACACCCCGCCTCCGCCAGGGTGGCTCTTGCAAGCACTCTGACTTTGGAGGGGCGTTTGAATCAGGTAAACATGCATAATGATATATCAAGGCAGAACAAGAACATATATGTATATGTAAACAGAGTAAATAACATAGGTAAAACAACGGAAGATTTTAAACCATTTCAAAACAAGTCTGGTACAACATAATGTCAATTTTCCAAATAAACAAGTCTAGTACATAAAACTGGAAACCGAAAAGGAAAACATAAAGTAGCTATCCCCAAAGTGGAAAACCATAGCAAGCTCAAGTCCAAAGCATACGTGAGCTATCCAAGAAAAG
This sequence comes from Allium sativum, assembly GCA_030737875.1. NCBI lineage: Eukaryota > Viridiplantae > Streptophyta > Magnoliopsida > Asparagales > Amaryllidaceae > Allium > Allium sativum. Next base: position 24,945,219 of record CM060927.1, on the reverse strand, counting down.
CAGCTAAGATCCAAGCTAAGTACCGGTATTCCCACCCTGTAAACCTAGGGGGGGAACGAAAGAAAAGAGGCAAAAGAAAACAGGTCAGTCAAAAAGACTGAGTAAGCCCTACTACAATCAATGTAAACTGATAAAGTTAACTGGCATGAGCAGCAGGTATGAACATAGGGATAACAACATACTAGCATGTTGATTAACTAACAAGGCAGATAAAGGTGTCATCGCATAATCCGGTTTAAGGTTTTGCACCACAGGTGTGCTAACATTCTAACATGTCATGTATAATCCAGAATTTATCCCTTGGCCCAAACTTGGCCCAGTATCAGGTGTTTGACTCAAACCAAGATCTAACTTCTTGGTACCAATTCTAGTATAACAGGATTAGGTGTTACCCCAATGTTCACATCGAAACAGGACGGAACAGAAGGGTCCATACAGAAATAGAGTTTGGGAAAAATGGGCTTTTACCATCCCAACAGATAAAGTACAGAAACGGAATGCTAACAATAATGGGCCTTTACCACCCTAACAGATAAAGTACAGAAACAGAATACTAACTATAATGGGCCTTAGCCACCCTAACAGATAAAGTACAGAAACGGAATGCTAACAAAAATGGGCCTTTACCACCCTAACAGATAAAGTACAGAAACGGAATACTAACTATAATGGGCCTTAGCCACCCAAACAGATAAAGTACAGAAACGGAATGCTAACAAAAATGGGCCTTTACCACCCTAGCAGAACGGTACCACGCAGAAACAGACGGGTGTTGCCACCCAACAAAACAGACGGTACCAACAGAATCAGACAGAACTAAGTGTACCCTAAATCATACCCAAGCGATCGGCTCCCTAATACATAAATACCCTGTGTCGGCCCCACGATAGGGTGTATCACTCCCTAAAGTGGCAACCAATTGGCACAGGCATATTTACAGATGTCACGGTGTCTTACATCCTCAGAGGCAGACCGGGATCCATGCATGCACATGACCCGGTTGGAACGCACCATCAACACCCATCGCCATTATCAGAATGAACCACTTATAATTAGTTCAGTAAGCGTGCCCGGACCCCACCTACAGTTGGGTCAAAGTTTTGATACCAGAAAGGGTTACTGACTAATATGGGTCCCAAACAACAGATGACACAAGTATTCCCCCTTGTGTCCCCAGACTATCAGATTCAGATTAACTTATTAACAGAGTTCAGACATACTAGGTTCAGACGATCAGTTTTCAGACTAACGGATCAGATAACAGATTTACAAACTTGCCTAACTTGGTGTGGGTCCTACAGATCCGCAAAACAGGTTCGTTTAATTTATCAATCAAGTTAGTTTATCCAGACCAGGTATCAAATTGGTTCTCAGTCTTACCAAATTACTGAGTTGGATTGGTTAAGTATAGTTCAACTTAACCCCGTTAAATTACCGAGTTCAGATTGGTTAAGTGTAGGTTAACTTAACCCCGTTAATTTACTGAGTTCAGATTGGTTAAGTGTCATAAGTCAGATTTTCTTAACCTTATCATGTAGCATTAATTAATTAATTAATGCGCCTTAACCTCTCACATTAGACTTTGTTGCGGTTACTAGTTAAGCCGGTCGATTCCGGGTAGCTTTACACCACAACTTGGTCTAACCTTGGGTTCAAGGTACAACATGACCAACTTCTCACATTGGGTCCTATTGTTTGTAGCAACTAGTTAGGCCGGTCGGTTCCGGGTAGGTTTACGCTACAAACTCAACCCAACCACGAGTTGGTCACACTTATCTTTTCTAAGTGTCATGTCCATCGTGTTTCCAAAACACATTACAAGTTTTCAAGCAATTGGGTAGACCTAACTTAATAGGTAAATTCCCAATGGGTAGACCTAACTTAATAGGTAAATTCCCAAGCTCATGTTTTTATGTCTTTTAAGTTTACCCAACCCCAAACGCAATCCCATCGCTTACATATCGCAATAGCGCATAAAGGATAGAAAGAGGGAACTTGGCAAAATCATGACATAAAAATGTTAAAGCCACAAGTTTAACATGGTGGCATATGAGATGTTCATGTGTTCATACACTTGCATATTACATCCTTAGGCCTCATAAAACCAAACTTGGCACATTCATGATACATGGTGCTAAATGACATGTAGAAATGGCCACAAGTTCGCATTTAGCCTCACATGCAAGTTATCATAAGTGATATGATAACTTACATGTTGCCAAAATGCAACCTTTGGCATAAAGCTTGAAGCTTTATGTTCACATACTCAAGATAAGCTTGCATAACATGATAACATGAACCATATGACCATCCCAAACTTGCATAACATACTTGCATATCATATGACAACTTGCATATCAAACTTGCATAACATATGACAACTCGCATATCAAACTTGCATAACAAAACTTGCATAACATATGGCAACTTGCATATCAAACTTGCATAACAAAACTTACATAACATATGACAACTTGCATATCAAACTTGCATAACAAAACTTGCATAACATATGGCAACTTGCATAACAAAACTTACATAACATATGACAACTTGCATATCAAACTTGCATAACATATGACAACTTGCATATCATACATTTAACTTTAGAGTTTAAGTATGAAAGTAATAGGGCTTACAATGCTTATGCGGACTCAAATGAGTATAGCAAATGTAAGAAAACCCTTATGCAACCAATTAAACCCCAAAAATGCAAGCAAAATTGATCAAAACTCTTTCTTTATGTTGCCAATAGAGAAACTTGACTTGAATGCAAGCTAATGATGATCATACAAGTCTAAAAACACTTGTATGCATGGAAAATCACTTAGAAATTTATTTAGGAATTTGATGAAGAGAGTGGAGGCCATGAGAGGATTGATTTTGCCATAGTTTAGTTGCTAGGATGAATAATGATGATTTAGGGTAGGTTAGGGTCTTATTTATAGATTAGACAAGTGTTTTAGGCCATAGGATTAAACCCTAGTTCCCATCTCAGCCCTTAAAACCGAATCTGGCCCCCAAGCTCAACACAAACCCAAAATGGTGCACCAGGCAGGACTGCTCGGCTGAGCCAAGTCGACAGCCAAGTCGACAGGGCTGTCGACCTGGTCAGACCAAGTCGACTCCCAAGTCGATAGGGCTGTCGACTTGGGTACTGTGGCGGGAATTCTCCCGCCTGGCCCAACTGGCCCAATTTTCCAAATTCAAGTTTGAATTTGAAATCTGTTTTTACTTAGAAATTTTCTGAAAACTTCGTTGGGCCTTAATTGGGTCATACGGACTCCGATTTTCGAAAACTCGGACTCTATTTCGCGTATTTTTCCGAGACGAACGCAATGGCATAGCTCGTTTTCCCTTGATTCAAATTTTAGAATTAATTTCTGCCTCGATTTACAATATAACATATTATCAGAAATACGGGTTGTTACAAAATGATTATTCCTTACTTTCACCCAGTGGAAGTTTGGGGTTATCACAGTTGGTATCAGAGCTTTGGTTAAACTTAGCTTTGGAATATGACATATTTATAACAAATTCGTTTACATAGAATCACAATATTCTATGGCGAACATTTCATGTGATACATAATAGCCAGTCACTTTCGTTATCTTTTCATTCATCCTTCGATCTTTTCTATTTCTCAGAATCACCATTACAGTTGTTTTGACTCTTTCCTTGATCATACATTCGAAGAAGACTAAAGAAAGTGGCGATGCTCAAGTGGCACATGTTTACGAAGGAGCGAAAGGACCAACTTCTTCAGTGCCAGTTTCTACTGAAGGAGGAGGGAAGTCTGATGTTTCTATAGGTACGCTTAGAATAAGTTACATCTCCCATGTTGCTTTTATTTCCTTTTGAGTTTTGATTTTATGAGTCGTTGCTTGGATTTCTCTCTCTCCTATCCTCTTTCTTCTTTTTCTTTTTCCTTTTCGAGGACGAAAAGTTCTTAAGTGGGGGAGATTGTAACAACCCTGATTTTTGGGGTAAATTTAAAATTTTATTTTAAGTTATTTTAATGAGCTTTGGTTATTTAAAATAATTTATTTTAAATAATAATGATTAAAAAATTATTCTATTTGAAGTAAGACTTTAAAATTTATATAAATTCCATTCCAAGCCCGAAAGGGTGCGGTAGTTTCAAATTTTAGTTTTGAACTTTGAAAAATCATATAAAATTGGTTCTAAAACGAAATTGGATAAAACAAGAAATGTTAGGTTTGTATTGTCAATATCTATATAATGAATTTAAGAAATTTAAATTTTAGATTATAATTTATAAGTTATGTCAAAATTAAAAATTTGAAAGGTCGCTGTAAGAATTTATATAATATATATATATGGTCCAAAAAGCTACTTTTCACATACAAAGGAATTTGAACTCGAAACCACTTCCATTGAGTCCGGAATGACATTTCTGCATTTAAAAAGTATAAACACTTATATATTTGGAGTTTCGAAAATTATTTGTTTAAAAATGTATTTTTAATATAAAATATATAGCCATGGAAAATAATGATTTTTCAAACAGTGTCTGTTTTCGACGAAACCACTTTTGTTGGATTTGGAATATTAAATTATTGATAGATTTCAATTTTTAGAATCTTCCGAGTTAATTTGTGAGTGTGGCAAAAGAAACTGTATTTTGTCAGTTTCGGCCAAAATTAATTGACTGAAAAATAGCCATTTTTCAAAAAGTTTCAGAATTCAACGAAATAAATTTTGTTGGATTCGTATCATCAAAACAAAGCTAAAAATGATTTTTTGGTAATTTTTAGAATTAAAATATAATTATAATTGATTTTTCAGAGTAAACGGGCAAATTTTTGACTTTAAAAATTCATTAAAAATCCATATGGGCTCAGAATTGAACGAAATTAATTTTCATATGTCCACAGCATCAAAACATAGCTAAATATATTTTTCGAGAATTTTTGAAGTTAATTTGTGACCTCGGTGAATTTTCATGTACGGTACACATTAAAATATTAATAAAATAATGTATTTATTCCAAAACTCATAACAGGCCTCGGAATTAGACCCCGGGACATAGCCCATTGCGTTCAGAAGGTGTCAAAACCTTAAGAACGACAGTAAGCAGGCCTAAATCGGAGTTCGGACCAAAACGGGCTTAAGCCGGCCAATTAAATAATAATTAAAATACCCTAATATAATATTATATAATGCAAAGTCGGGTCTCCTTCTTCTTCTTCAGCCGCATATGGCAGCCACCGAAACCCATGAGTTTTCAAATCTTCAAACTTCGAATTCTCCTTCATTTTTCAACGAAATTTAGCGTGTGAGTACCCGTTTCGAAGCTCTTTCCGAGCTCTACGATCTCCGACAAGAATCACCTCGAACCGTGCCTCGATGAAGCCGCTAGAGCCCCGCAAACCAGCCACGGTCGCAACTCCTCCGGGCCCCACCGCCGCCGCTGAGTGCCCCCACCTTCTGGCCGATCATAGGTCTCTCCAAGCTCTTCCACCTCCAACAAACGGTTCGTCATTTCATCGACCGTAGCTCCGGCAAATTGAAAACAAAGATTTGAACACTTTCCTAAAGGTAAAAGCTTCAGATTTTGTAACGCTTATAAACGTGGCTGTGACAGTTGTTAAAAGCTGTTTTTTATTTTTCATATGAATTTGCATGTAAAATGTTTCAGATCCGCAACCGTCTTGAATTCAAACACCAAATCTGACCAAACTTGATTCATCTCAGAACCAACAGCGGTGAGAATTTATTTTTAATTAAATTTAATTTATTAAATTATTTATTAATTCTTTGTTATTAAAGAATATTGACTGATCTGCTATGTAACGATATTGAAATACGGATCTAAGTTGTTTATGACTGTATGATGTTAGATCCGCGAATCTAAACGTTAGATCTGAAATTAATGGCTAATTAAAATAGATTACTTGTTAATATCATTGAATTATGCCTCGCCGATTTGTCATATGCCAAAATATACATCACCCTGTATATTATTTTGATTTGAATGGCTAGATCTAGATCTCTTGGATTATTTGAATGTTGTTGATTTGATGACATGAAATTTACAATTTATTTTGTAAATTAGAATTTGTAGTTGATATGAAATTTACAATTTATTTTGTAAATTAAAATTTAGAATTTGTTGTTGATATGAAATTTACAATTTATTTTGTAAATTAAAAATTTGATATGAAATTTACAATTTCTTTTGTAAATTAAAAATTAGAATTTGTCGTTGATATGAGATTTACAATTTATTTTGTAAATTAAAGTTAAAATTTGGTGTTGAAACAAAATTTACATTTTATTATGTAGATTAACATTAGAATTTGGTGTTGAAACAAAATTTACATTTTATTATGTAGATTAACATTAGAATTTGGTGTTGAAACAAAATTTACATTTTATTATGTAGATTAACATTAGAATTTGGCGTTGAAACAAAATTACATTTTTTTATGTAGATTAATATTAGAACTTGGCGTTGACACAAAATTTATATTTTATTATGTAAATAAAAGTCAGAATGTGGCGTTGACACAAAATTTACATTTTTATTATGTAAATTAAAGTTAGAATTGTGCATTGACATAAAATTTACATTTTTATTTGTAAATTATAGTTAGAATTTTGCGATGTCATAAAATTTACATTTTATTATGTAAGTTAAAGCTAGAATTTTGCGTTGATATAAAATTTACATTTTATTATGTAAGTTAAAGCTAGAATTTTGCGTTGATATAAAATTTACATTTTATTATGTACGTTAAAGTTAGAATTTGGCGTTGATATAAAATTTACATTTTATTATGTAAATTAAAGTTAGAATTTGGCGTTGACATAAAATTTATATTTTATTATGTACGTTAAAGTTAGAATTTGGCGTTGATATAAAATTTACATTTTATTATGTACGTTAAAGTTAGAATTTGGTGTTGATATAAAATTTACATTTTATTATGTAACTTAAAGTTAGAATTTGGCGTTGATATAAAATTTACATTTTATTATGTACGTTAAAGCTAGAATTTTGCGTTGATATAAAATTTATATTTTATTATGTAAATTATAGTTAGAATTTTGCGTTGATATAAAATTTACATTTCATTCTGTAAATTAAAGTTAGAATTTGGCGTTGATATAAAATTTACATTTTATTATGTAAATTAAAGTTAGAACTTGGCGATGTCGTAAAGTTTACATTTTATTTTGAAAATTTAAAGTTAGACTTTGCGATGACATTAAAATTACATTTTGTTTTGTAAATTTAAAATTAGAATTTGCAATGTCATGAAGATGTACGTTTTATTATGTAAGTTAAAATTAGAATTTGTGATGACATGAAATTTTACATGTTATTATGTAAATAAAGTATTTTCACCGTATGCATAAATTTACATTATTTTCAATGTAAATTAAATAGTAAATTTAACCGTAGGATGCTATTAACATTTTTAATGATAATATAACACTATGGGTTGTCATTAACATTTTTAAATGTTAATATTTAAAAGGAATTTAATCGTAGGAAGAATTACATTATTTTTAATGAAATAGAAAGAATGGATTTCACATTGTAATTAGAGAATGAAAATTTACATTCTCCCCAATATAAATATGTATGAATTTCACCGTGTGTACATTTTACATTATTTTTAATGTGAATTATATAGTAATTACAACGTAGGATAATTTTTCATTATTTTAAAATGAAAATTAAAAGTCAATCTTTTTATGATTGAAGATAAAAGTCAATATTTTTATGTTGAAAACAAAAAGTCAATATTTTTATGTTGTAAATAAAAAGACAACTTTTTTTATGTTGAAATTAAAAAGACCATCTTTTTATGTTGTAAATAAAAAGACAACTTTCTTTTTTATGTTTAAATTAAAAAGACCATCTTTTTATGTTGTAAATAAAAAGGCAACATTTTTATGTTGAAATTAAAAAGGCAATCTTTTTACGTTGAAAATAAAAAGACAATATTTTTATTGTAAATAAAAAGATGAAAATTTGACGATGTAAATAAAAAGACAATCTTTTTGAAATTAAAATAAAAAGATAATGTTTTTACATTGTAAAGTAGAAAAGATAATATTTTTACATTGAAAAATATAAAAGAGATATTTTTACATTATAAAGAGAAAAAAAAGTTGACATCTTTACATCGTAAACACAAAAGTGAACATTTATACATTGTAGGTAAAAGAATGAAACATTATGATGTAAAATAAATTGCATCGTCATTTGAAGTTAAATAATGAATTTTTGGCATGTGAAATAAATAATATTTTTATATGCTATGTATGAATGAATTTACATTGTATGAAATAAATAATATTTTTATATGTTATTTATGAATGAATTCAGACCGCGTGAAATAAATTATATTTTTACATGTAATTTATGAATGAATTTTCATCGTATGAAATAAATTACATATTATTATGTAAATTATGAATGAATTTAACCCGCATGAATGAAATTTCATTTTATTCTATGAAATGAATGTATGGATTTACATTGTAAACAAAGATACATCTTTATAATGTAAATAAAAAGTAGGATTTACATTGTAAATGAAATTTATATTTTTATATGTAATTAAGAATGATGAATTATAAATTACATTTTTTTTCATGTAAGAATGGAATTAAAAGAAGGAATTGGATGAGGAAATATAATTTACATTTTACCATAAATTAAAGAAATTAAAGGAATTAAAAGGGAAGAATTCATCATTCAAGTATGAATTACATTTTCCTGTATAAAAAGGGATGAAAGGATAAAGAATGAGAATATTCATTAGAATAAAGAGTTAAACGATTTATGTTTATATATTTATATATAAATATAATTAAAATTAAACGAATCGAGCGCGGTAGTTCGCGTTTTAAAATTATATCTTTAAATGACTATACAAGAAGATCCGACCGTCGGATTTTCTTGAAACTGAAACCGCTAGGACCGTCTTGGAAAAATCTTTCCAACAATATATAATACGTCAAAATCCAACGGTTAGATTTTTAGATATGTGAAAATCAAAATTGGTTGAAAACAGCGCCAGAATCACCATTGACCTGAATCGTCGTTGATTAAAGATTTAATTATTTTTAATTAAATAAAATAACGATAAGGAAGAGTTTTTCAATATATATATATATACATATATATACGAAGATTATTTGGAAAGGCCGAGTTAATCTCATTCCAAATAATCAAAACGACGATGAGAATTGAAGAAGGCGACTAATGAAGACCGTCAATCTTCCCCTCATAAAGACAGCGATTGAGGCTTTGAATTGATTTGCTCCCAATTCGAAGTCATGATCGTCGTCCGAACGAACATGTTGATTGAACGGATTTGGCTTTCGCTCAGAGCCAGAGCATAAGCGTATAAATGGATTGCATGTCTGACGTGGTACTCCTTTATACTGTATCTATTGATCATTGCTAAACATATATCTGTTTGGTGTTTTACACCCTTCTCTGAGACGTACGAGCTCAGAGGTTATATGTTGGCAGAAATCAATGATATGGTATGGATTAACGATGTGGCATGCCAAGATGCATGTGATCAAGGCTTTGTCGAAAAGCAGGCCTTGTGGGATGATCAAAGCATAGCCTGTTTAGGCATAGCTTTGTGTATGACGTGACTTCACGAGCCTCACACACCGACGGAGTCTAAAACGGGAGAAGGGAACGCAGGGAGAGCAGCATGTTTCTTTCTAGCTAGAAGTGGTGTCATGGTATGGAGCCCATACATTTTACTTATGTGGATGATGGAAGGAGGCGCCTCGGATGATAGGTCTCATAGGACCAGGAAACATGTGTTCAGGCATAACTAATCCACAAAAGTAAGTGTGGACCGACCCTGCAGGATCCAAGGGTTGGACAGAGTACCAATCCTGGGACACTGGCTAGAGTGTCTCAAATCGGTAAGGAGCTCCTCCCTAGCCTTGGCTCAGATGGAAATCCAAATTCCAAATACGACCCTACGGTTTTGATTGTATTACTAGTATGGAGATATAGTAGGATGGGGTACTATGTTTCCTAGGATTGATACATTTATTTTGAAATGTTTAATTATACACTAATAATAATATTAAACTCGTATTTGCCGTATTTAACATGTTTAATCACCATAAGGGAAAACTCTATCCTCTGGTGTGCGTTGCATTGTGTGATGGGACTTGAATCTTATGGTGATTCCATTTTTCTAAAAAGCATTGCGATACTGTACGATCTATTTATCTGCTTGTTCTGACACTTTAAATTATGCACGACAATCCATTGAGTAAATCCGTTCCGCATTAGCGGCGTGGTCTTTGGATTTGTCGTATTATTATTAGTAAACTAGTTAAGAATTCTCATACCAGTCCCACGACTGACCCGTAGTTTGTTTCACCTTTTTGCAAACTCGGGTGCCCTCTTTACACACGGGCAGCCAAGTAAACAGGTTCATTCTCTGCTTGGAGTCTTGTCTTGGAGTTGCTCATTATCTTTGCTTGGATTTGCTTTTGTGGAGAGGTGATGGCTTGGAGCTTTGAAGATATCTATCATTTCTCTCTATTGCATTTTTCTCTTTTTATTTTCAGACATTAGATTTGTTTCATTTCGTATTGCTTATTTTGGGAGTTAGAACTTATTTCCATTTCTGCAGACTTGATGTAATAATTTGGAATTCTGTGACTGTTGGGATTCTGTGGTTTATGACATTATATTTCCGCTGCTATGATGTTATTATACTATGGTTTTCCTCTGCTATGTTGTATCAGTGATATGTATTGTTATATTTATGTTGTATTCCAAATGATTATTCCTTACTTTCACCTAGTGGAAGTTTGGGGTTATCACATAAAAGGTCGCTGTAAGTGCAGTTCGATGGCCGTTTATGGAAGTCGACTGTACGGGCCTTGATAAAATTATTAAAAATATCAATAATTAGTGTAAAATCATAAGAAATGATTTGGAAAGAAGTGGGATGAAAAACTCCATATTTGAAAAGATAAAAATAGATTTTTATCGAAATGAACTAGTTTTGAACTAGAATTATATTCCATTTATTTTTAAAATAAATAAATTGGATTTGAAGTGGTTTCAAAAATAACCATAATTTCCAATATATTAAATTGGAATGGATTTGAATCGAAATTATCTTCGGGGTATTTCGATGTTGGATTTCATGATTATACAGATATTGTTATGGAAATTTGAAAGATATATTTATATCGTTATTTCCAATACAATATTTGTTGGTTATAATATTTGATATTGAATATAAGCCGATATATTTTCTATTCAGAGCCTTGTATTTAATATCAAATGGGATTTGGGTTTGTCGTGAATGGTGTCTTCATTAACATTGTTCTTAAACCCAGTTGAGAAAAAGATTAAATCTTTTTATTTAGATTTAACGAAGTATAACAATTAAATGATATTTAATTGGAATTGAATTGGAATTGATTTTTGGGTTTATCGTGAACAGTGTTTTAAATAACACTTATTCTTTAACCCGATAATTAATGGAATGTGAATTGAGTTTATTTTGAATTGTGTTTTTAACGACATTCGTTCTTTAACCCGATTTACAGCGAAAGGGAATTTGGAATTTATAAATCTTTTATTAAGATTTTATGGGATTTTCCAAAGTAAAGTTTCCAGTTTAATGTAATTAAATTGGAATGGAATGGAATTCGATTTGGTAATAATCGAAGTGAGCTTCTGTGGAGGAAGACCGTTACTATATATGGAATTTAAAAGGCTTAGCCGTTATTCCATTTATATTATTGGTTGGATACGGAAGTTTATATCGTTTATATATATTGATCTGTTTTCCGTGAAGATTCCATAATCAATGGAATGTGATTTTGGGTTTATCGTGAACCGTGTTTTAAGTGACATTGGTTCTTTAACCCAGGTAAAGATATGATAAATTTCTTAACTCTAAAAATCATTAAGTAATTATTTTGAGATTAAAACTGAATTAGAGTTTTAATGGATCTTTAATTAGATTTAAATGAGAATGTGATAATTAAAATTATCAATTTAAGAAAATGATCGAGAATGGAGTACCACCAGTTTTACTCCAAGCGATAGTTAAATCTTTAATTAGATTTGAACGGGAAATGGTAATTAATTTTACCGGTAACACCGTGGTGTTAGATATGGAGTATTACCAGTTTTGCTCCATGGGATGAATAGATTGGGATTGGTAAATAAAACAAAGGATTACTTCGGTAAGGTGCGCTAATCCCGACTAGTTTGGAAAACCTTAATATGGTTTGAAATGATATCCAAAGGAAGATTAAAGAATAAATTTTAAAGAATTTATCTTTGATAAAATTAATGGGAACCTTTCCCAAAGAATGTGAATATTTGAATAAAAGAATATTCTGAATTGGAATAGGGCGTATGTTGTCTTTGTGTAACACTTGTTTATTATATACGCGAGTTATTCGGAAAAACCGCGTTTATCCCATTTTGAATAACTGATACGACGATAAGTCGAAGATGAAGACGATGGTTGAAGACCGGAGGTCTTCACATCGTTTGGATGATTCCTGATGATCTTGATTGGGCCGTACACCCAAGAGGAGGGAATAAGTTGGTGATCGTCCAGACGTACTTGGAGATCGATGGATATGCGAGGTACAAGGTGCCTCTGGTTTCGTTCAGACCCAGAACAGACTTGTAAATGGACTGTGTGTCTGACATTGGATATTTCCCTGTGTTGATTGATCTCTATTAAATATACATTTTCCTGGTGAAGGAGAATTTATTCCCTTACTTCACCCTTCTCTGAGACGTACGGGATCAGAGGTTGTATATCGATAGGCATCAGTCGCATGGAGTGAATTCCCTGCGTGGCATGCTGAGATGCAAATGATCAAGGATTTTGTTGAAAAGCAGAGCCTTGTGGTTGATGATCAAAGCATAGCTTTAATATAGTGTCGCTTTGTGTATCGTTAATTCGCGAGCCTCACACCCCGGTGTGAACCAAAAAGGGAGAGGACGTCAGGGAGGGCATGTGTTTCCTTCTAGCTAGAAGTGGCGTCAGTGGTTTTACATGCCCTGACGAGTTTGACTTATGTGGTTGTTGGAATGCGAGGCGCCTCGGTTATATCGGTCGATCCGGGACCGATGGAGTCATTTGTTGGCTCATTTACGCCCCATAGGGCGGGGAAGTTCGGGTCGTTACACCAGCTCCTCAACATTTTTTCTACATGAATTTTCAAATCGAGTTGATAACCTAAGTATGTTTATACATGCCTACAACCGAATGCCTACATGCCTTGGCTTCCAAGGATTCCTACCGATATAAATATCGCGTTGCCCAAAGAATTTTAGTAGTGATGAATGAAAAGAAATTAAAAACAAACAAAACTTATAACTCCACAAAATCTGAAATGAATATAATTACAGTCCCTATGCGTTTCTCCACCCTTGTGTTTACGTGAATCGCGACTAGAGTTCTTAGAACAGTGTTGGTAGCAGTCTCTCCTAGGCTCTGTCTCCCTGGTATGTAGTGAAGGAGTAGGACGGAATGGACAATGCCGTGGTGATCTCAAGATACAGGCGCAGGGCCCTAACATATTTTAGTGGGGTTTCAATCATAGAAGCGTCGCTACCTTTTTCATGGCAGCTGAGATGAGCCAACAACACCATCTAGAGGAAGACTTCGAAAACGGCGTTGGGACATTGAAGAGGTGAAGATTTTAAATAGAGAGTTAAAGTTGGTTTCAGTTTTTTTGAAAATGGTGACATGGCTCTTGTAGTGGGCGTGGGTCAGGTCGGAGAGGAAGAGGTAGTCGCAGTAGTGGTTGCGTGGAGATTTGGGAAGGAGGGAGAACGTGGCATGTCGGCCATGTGATTTTTTTTCCTTGAAATGCGGTTGGTGTAAAGAGCAGCTTTCGGTAGTCTTATTTGAAGTGGGAGTGACGCACTGAATAGTGCTGTGCGTGGTGAAGTAATGGAGTTCTAAGTTTTTCTTGAATGGTGTAACAACATTGGAGCTTGCGGAAGTTCATTTGGAGAAGAAAGACACCTCGCATGCGGGTTTTAAACAAGGAAATCTATTTTTAAATAGAAATGGAATTTCGATTGGGCTTTAATATAATAACTTGTTTTAATTATATTAAAACAAGTAATTTGATTTATAAATGATATTTATAAATGAAGCGAAATGAATATAAAATAGTTTGAAAAATATAAATTCAAGAAATGAATTTATTTAAAAGGAAACGGGAAATCATTTCAAAAGAAAACAATGAAATTATTTCGATTTACAAAATGTATATGCAATGGAAATAAATCCATAATGATTTATAATTAGACTTCGAATTTGTCGAATATTTCAGTTTATTTAAAGAAACTATATATAATTTAATAAGAGAATAAATATTTGATTTGGAACCAGTGATTTATGATCGAATATGTAATCAAGGTTTAGTTATAAATTGGATATATAATTAATCAACAAGAAGTTGACTTGTAAACAGAATTTTGAATACGAACTTATCAAATAACTCGATAACTGGAATTACAAGCTATAATATTATTATAGATCAAAATCAAGATTTAGATTGATATATCAAGTTCGGATTTCTATAAAGAGATAATATTTATCTTTTAAAATAATCAATGATTTTAAAAGCAAACGCTTTGCAAATTGAAATGGTTAGAAAAAGGAAATTGATAAAGATTTTGAAAGTGAAATTCAAAAACGAGTTTAGAAATCAAGTTAACCTGAAACGGTGAGTTTATTCCGATTTTCGGAACATTAATCCAATGTAGATTATTCGAAAAGAAGTTATAAGTTGAAATTCGATTATATCGAACTCAGGAAAGTAATATTTACTTTCCGATTTTTATCAATATTTATTTATTTATTTATTTATTTATCTTATTAATTAAATATTTATTTATTCAAATTAATGAATAAAAGCTAAATTTTGAAGTTAAATATTTCAGAAGCAGAGATTGTAACGTTATCATTATAATCAAAGATTTTCGTAAAGGAAGTGGATTCGTAAATTTAATTCGAAAGTTGTGTAAGCCGTTTTGTTGATAATTAATTGAGAAATGGAAACGTTTTCCAATGATAACGTATATTTTCTTAATATAGAAAATAAGATTTGTGAATATATAGAATAAATTCCCAATGTTAAAAAAAAGATATTTTCTAAAGATAGAAAATAAATGGAAACATTCCCAAGGATCGCGTGAGACGAAACAGGATTTGAGAAATATTTGGAAAAATATGGGAAATAGGAAATTGGGGAAATGAAATGAAATGATAAAATAATTTAAAGAACTAAATGATGATTGATGATTGATCGATATAATTTCCATTTGGAAATATGACTGTTGGATGTATGTATGTTTTCCTTTTATAGTTAAATCACCAACTATTAAAGTTTTTGACCATTTTTCCATTGTCAATACGGAGAGACCGGGATCAGATTTATTATTTGAAAACCACTCTGTATGGCATTAGCGCTGCGAATCAAATATGATGAAGAAAATTGAAGACGGAATTTATGCAGGGGTCATTCTGACGATCCTAGGTAGAAACTGCCTAAGATGGATTTACAGAATGATTCCTTTGGTATGTCCAGACCCAGGGCAACTTGAATGGACAAATGTTTAGACGGAGTATATCTAATGGATCACGTAAGTTGATCTCTTCAAACATGCTTGCGTTTACTGGCGGAGAAATTCGTTTCTCTTAGCTTTATACCCGTGGTATTTTTATCAAAATCAATTTCTGATTTGGCAGGTATGGCGATGTGGCATTCAAAGTAAATGGAGGTGTGATCTGTCAAAAGCTACGTTATGACCTCAAGTCTCATCAACCGAGAAATGACAAAAATCGGGCAGGCAGCATGGCTATGTGGGTCGCCCCCATTAGGGTGTATTGTCACCATCTAGAGAATATTCATATTTGTTACTTCTTTTCGCTTCTGTATCTCCCGGGAACTATTATGTTGCTAGCAACCGTAGGTGACAATATATTCGATACACTCAAGAGAAATGAGTGGTCAGTCATGTATGGCCGGGTTGCAATATGTTCTTGTTGAACCCAGTGTATTCCTCTCTAGAGATACAATATCGGCAGGTGGTTCCATACCTTGTCATAGTCGGAATTCAAACTCCAATAAGCGCCCGCGGTTTTGATTGTATACTATATATGTGGAGCGTGGGATGCAAGCATTCTGCTAGGTTACTATTTATTTGTATTTAGACATTATTATAATATCATAAAAGATATGATTTTAAAAAATGTTTTGGGTTATTGTAAGGTAAAAACCATCCGTGTTTATGTGTGGATCGGTCTTACTATTATCATTTCTTTTGAAAAGAATTTTAAAAAGTTAAACCAAATGGTTGGAGTTTGCTCACACCAGTCCCGTGACTGGCCCAGAGTTTATTTTGTTTTGTTTTACCCTAAACTCTTAGGTGCCTAAATTTGCACGGCAGTCAAGTAGTTATGATTCTACAGATACTTGGAAGAGCTTGGAGGAGGAGACTTCAACACTAGATATATATGTAGTGTTTATTTCCGCGGTGATGTTATGTGATAATGGTATGTATATACTATTACAAGTTGTATTTCCAAAGTTATGTTATATAATATATTTTATTCGTTCTGTTGTGAGATTCGTGTTACTCTAATTCTGTCATGTTATGTTCTTCTTCTTTTTCTATTCTAATTTTCTTTCTTTCTATTTCTCACCCCCTAACTTCTTTCTATTAATGTTCAGGTATTTCTGATGCCCGAATAGTCGACATCATGGGTTATGTTGATTTTCGGGGTCGAAATTCCTAGGTCGTTACAGTGGTATCAGAGCTGAAGGTTAAGTGATTACCTTGGCTCTGTGGTGTAACTCGATAGAGATGGGGTTAGTAATACCCTAGATTGAGTTTGAGCGTATATATATACGAGAGAGCGTATTTGTAAATGTATTAAAAATGGTTTTATATTGTGTTGGTTGGTTTGTCGAGTGGTTTTTAAAAAAATTCGGGTCGATATGGTTGTGCACACTATATCGAAAAGTTTTTCTAAACTCTTGAACAGAGTAATTCGACATAATATTGTTTTGAAAGGAGGTAAATGAAATAATTTTACCCAAAATCTATTTTGATATAAAGGGGTACATATCTTGAGATTATAATATATATTGGAAGTGTTAGTTGTTATTATAATCGAATAAGATTGTAATTGGAATGGTTATAGATAACTAATCAAGAATTCAAATAAAGGTAAAATCGGATTGATTAAACTTGAATTTAAACTAGAAATGGAAATTAAAACTTTGGAAACTTGAGAAAATGTTATAAATGAATTTTGGATTAAATTTATGGAAATTTTAAGATCCTGGGTGATTTTAAAACGTTTTACAAATACTGGAAAGGTATTTTGAAGTAATTTAAAAACAAAAGAATTTGAAAATGTGTTTTGAAAGTGATATAGTATTGAACTCGCTTTGATCGCTGGGAAATAATGTTGATGATGACGGCCGCATCATCAGTATTCATTTTCGAGTTTTTAAGTGACGGATTACTACCAAAGATTTTGTTTTGAATTGTTATGAGAAAACAGGTTGTCAAAAATTCGAATGTTTTGAATTACTATTATTATAGGTAAATATATATGATTTCAAACTGATTTGAAATAAAGCCCAGGAATTTGGATTCTGAATTTTTAAAAATTTAACTTCTGATGTCAAATAGATTAAAACGGCTAGAGTAAATAAATAAATTGAAATTTAAACTTAAACTAAGTTAAATAAAGCAAAATTGGACTGGATTAGAGATAATCTGGAATGGAATTGGATTGTTGAATAACGATTTGGAATTGGAGTTTGAAATAAAATTTAGCTCAGGTATAAGAGAATTATTGGTTTGAGAATGGATTTTGGTTAGGTATAAGAAAATAATTGGATTTGAGGATAAACTGATTGGAGATTGATTGAAGTGACATTGGTTTATGCTGAATTGATAGCAAATGGAAGAGATGAATTGGAATGCTCGACAAAAAGGTACAAGTTTATATTTTATATGGATATGAGATTTATGAGCCAGTTTTGCAAGTCACTTGGCTGTTTGATTTTCTTTTGAATTGAAGAAGGCCTAGAGAGACGAGTTGTAGTTGTACCGATTGAGCCATGTAATGGAGAGGTTGGCAAAAAAAATCGCAGATTTAGAATGTTAGAAAATTTTCAGAATTTTTGGAAATTTTCGTTAATCAGAATGATTAATATTTTGATTGAAATTAATTGATTTAGCTGAAACTGAAATTAAGGAGTAAAACATATGATTTTTATTCTAGTTAATATGATTCACAGCATTTTTCCTACCTTAGTAATTTCGGGGATGGAATTCTTTTAAGGGGGAAGAAATGTAATGTCCCGGAATTTTAATGGTTAATTAATTAATTTAATTATTTTTGGTATAATGGTTTGAGAATTTAAATGGTTTAAATTAAAATATCTTGAATATTTAATTAATATGAATAATGGGACAACAAATTCTGAAATAGTCGGAAATAGTAGAATTGACAATATTGTGTAAAGTGGATAATTTAAGAGAGTTAATTCAGTTTGTAATTGATTTATAATAACGAATATATTATTTAAACGACCATTGAATGTATTAATTTTAATATAATTATAATCAAGCTATAACGGCGCGGTAGTTTGTAATTTAACGTTTTGAACTTCAACTGAGTGTACAGGATTCGTTATAAGTCGGATTTCTTCGAAACGAGAAACGTTGGAATCTATAAAACTGTATTTTTCTAATGGGAGTGGAAAATCGGGATTTCGTCTTGTAAATTGTGTGTTATGTCCAAATCTTATTTTCAAATAGTCGCTATGGAACCGTATATAAGCCATAACGATTATTTAATTATAATAAAATATTGGTTTCATATTTGGACAAGATTTTTGAGATGTATTTCTAATTTAATTTATAGAATTTTTCTGTAATTTTTAATTTAGAAAATATGCAACTTTTTATTTAACGTATTTTGCACCAAAAATCAGCTATTTTGGGGTTTCACATTATTTTGCCAATATTATTATATTTTTGGGATCCTGGCACATTGCTCGTCTCAGCGGCATCTTTATTTTTGTCGTTGCAGTTCGTATATGAATGAAGTTGTAACAACCCGGATTTTTGGAGCGGATTGCAATAGCTTGGAAAATTTTAGCATTTAAAAATAAATTAAATTAAGAAATTTAACTTACTTATTTTTATATGAATTTGAGTTTGAAATTAATCGTTAACACATTTAATTTATTATTTGGTAAATTTATCTGGTGGGTTATAAACTAATTTAATTTAGGGTCCGTTTGTCACAGGTCCCTATTAAGTTTCAAAATTAGGCTCACATCCGGTCCTAAACTTATTGTAAATTAGGTCCCTATTTTTCAAAAACATATAAAAAAATATAAAAAATATATAAAAAAATCACGAAAATTCATTATTAAATAAAACACCTTCACGCCAAAAAATTCAGGTGGAAAAACAATCAAAAACCACGTCAAAACTCAAAATAACACAAAATCAGCGAAATAGCAGGTTTTTGCATCAAAAGATGCACCTATTTGTAAATAGTTGCATACATTCATGCTTATATTTCAGTGTTGCGCCCAAACTGCAGTATAAATGCATACATGTATGCAGCTAAACTGCATTACATGCATCATTTTATGCATATATTCAAATTTGGCCTGTTTTTTAAAGCATTCGCCGTTTTCAGATATTGTTGCACACATTTATGCTCTTGTACAAAATAAATGCATGCATTCATGCGCATATCCGCAAGCCGTCGCCCCTTTTAAAATTGTTGCACACATGCATGCATATATACAGAATAGTTGCATTCATGCATGCAACTTTTCGTTACACGTGAATCTCAGTTCAACTTTGTATGCATAAATGTATGTAGTTATTTGCTAATAGTTTCATACATGTATGCGTATATTGGTCCAGATTTTCAGCATAAATACACTATATAAATATATGCATACATGTATGCTACTATAAGCAATAGTTGCACAAAAGTATGCAACTTTTTTTTTAATTTGCGTGGACTCCTGGGATTATTTCCAGATTTTAGAATTTTTTGTTTTTGTTTTAGTGTGTGGCGCATTTTTTTTGGGTCAGAATTGGAAAAACACGTAACATGGCATGGGACAAGGCGGAAGGGGATGAAAATTTTGGGCGGCACCTTAAAATAGGGACCGGAAATGCATTAAAACTTTCACTGGATGTGGCGTGAATTAAGTTCCATTTTAGGGATGTGAGCCTAATTTTCACTTTAATTTATTTGTTTTGAATTTTGAATTTTTATTTAACTTGAGATTAAATGTTTTCTTTAAAGTGACGGTTCAAATATAAGGATTGAATTTTTTTTGGAACCCTTAACTGATCTTGTTTCAAACATCAAGTGTAAATTTATTCCATACGCCAAATGTACGGGTGATGTAATTGAAAAGAAAGGAATAAATTGAGAAATAAATTACGCATATTATTGCGTTGCATAAAGATTTAATTTACGGTTAGTCGTTGCATTTAAAATAAGTGAACAGCGTCGTTTGTTTCAGCTGAGTACCGTTCGTTAGTAACGTGTGTTCAACCGTGCGCTTTGATCAGCCAACACCTTGTATAAGTAGCATCTGGATAAATCTAGAAATTAAAATTTGAGGGTGGACACTTATATTCAGCAGAAAAATTAGAACACTTGTCTACTCATGTTCTTTTCTATCAGTATCTGGATCCTTCGCTGGTTTACAAAATAAGCAAACCACTTTCTGTTCGGGGGACAACTGACTTATTTCCTCAGACACGAATTTCTCTCTTCTTCCCCAAAATTAAACTTGGCAAAATCGATTTGTAAAAATGGCGGAATCCATCTCGTGCTCCTCTGGCCATCTATCGCCCACCAAGCCGACGCCTTTGGAACCGCCCTCTAGCCGTCCAGTTTTATCCCCAGTCAAAGCCGCGCCTTTCTCCGTCATGAGCTTTTGAACCATTGCTTGCTCTAAATCGCGGTGGCACTGTTTAAGCTTGGGTTTCCATTGTTCCTTTAAAAAGCAGTACAACAAGACTTCCGATACTAAAATATATAAAACAAGTTACTGTCTTGAAGAAGCGAGCAATCTTCGTGGAATCTGTGATATCAAACTCATCGAGTTCTCTTCTTGCAAGGCGCAAAACATCTTGTTGCTTCGTTTGAAGCATACATAGTTCGGAAATCGATGTCTGTGGCCAATGCTAGAAGAGACAAAGTGTATGATGAAGTTTGATGATAGAAACTGAGTAGTGATTTTTATAGCTGGCATCACTTTTCGATACCATGGAGAAAAGGATTGGTGAATCATGCCCGCAGTATTTCATCCGTTCATCAAAATATGTGCTGGAGTGGAGGTCAAAGTAGTTCACCGAGTCCAGTTCAGTTCCAGCATTATCAAAGATGACTTCTTGAAGCAGTTCCTCGGTGATGCT
Organism: Allium sativum; assembly: GCA_030737875.1. NCBI lineage: Eukaryota > Viridiplantae > Streptophyta > Magnoliopsida > Asparagales > Amaryllidaceae > Allium > Allium sativum. Next base: position 24,923,708 of record CM060927.1, on the reverse strand, counting down.
AGAAACTTTGAAAACTCTTTAGCTGCAGTACATCATGGGTTGAATGTACAAGCTGATGACTTTCTCCTCTTCCTTCGCATGCAACCAGTCCTTCACATGTAAGTTCCTTCACACTATTTCTTATTTAGTTAACTTCATGTTTTTGACTACTTTTCTTGGGTTGACTTTATACTCAAGTTTATGTCCCTAACATATTTAAGTGGCCAATTACTTTAGGCATTGCAGATAACATGCATGTGAGAATTCTTTCTTTCAGAACTTATAATTATTGTTGTGATTCTTTGTTATGCATGTTTTATATAACTGCATGTATGAAATGGTTGCTTAACTTGACGCTAATGTGTCTAGAATAGAAAACAATCTTTTTACCTCCTACTGTCTGCTAATATATTATTATAGCCTTTTGGTTGAGCCTTGCTACGCAATGTCTTTGTATTTTTGGAAATGAAGTGTACTGTTAACTAATGACTTTATGGCCCAATGTATATAGTTTGTATTTGGATATCAACTAACATGAAAAGTTCACCAACATTTCAAATTGTAACTTAGTACACTGTCCCTGCATTCCGATGCTTGTTTAATTTCATAATCCATAAAGCATCGGTCTGTAAATTGTTTATAGATATAAACAATTTCTTCACCCACTGAATGCATGATTCGTTCAATTATAGTATAAATCTGTTGAATCAAATTTTTTATTTTTTTTGTGTAGATCTGTTAACTTATTCAGAACTGATTGAAAGTTTATTATTTTCTAATGATGTTTGTAATGTTTCCTGTCACAATTTTAGTTTTGCATCGGTATAACAGATGCTTTCAAACTCTTGTAAGGTCTGATGAGCAATGACGAGAGAAACAGTCATGTACCACTCTCGTGTCGATGACAAACAACTATTACCCCAAATTTACAAATTATTACCATTTTCCTTGTTGTAGATATTTTCTCACTTAAAAAGAAGTTACTAACCCAACAATTGATGTTATGATAAATACTGACCTTTGAATTAAATGATTACTTGAAATTGCGTTCTTGGAAACTAAACAAATACTCTCAAACAAAATTTATGGGAGGAAGTTTCAATGAATTTATATTGTATAAATGGTTTCAGGTTCAATATATATATATATATGCTCAGCCTTTAGAACGTTGCTTATTTTGTGTGGGGAACTATTAAATGAGGTTGCATTGCTAGCTTTTTGGTTCCATGGTAGTAATCTTTACAATAGTAGAATCTTCACCTTTGTTTTAATTGAACTGGCGAGTTATGCTTATTTAGGGTAAATTGTTGCTTTGCTGGTATATGAATTTTGTTTATATTACAATAAACTTTATCCGAACAGTAGACTTATTGGTTTCGTATGTGTCGGATTTTGGCATTTTATGTATTCTAGCGTATACATGAAGTTTGTCTTGCATGTTCTTTGTCATGTATCCCATATTTCCTCTTGTCATTGATTTATGTTCCCAATATTTTGTTGTTCTACCCAGTTTTGGTTTCCTATTAGTTAAACTGTATTTAAACCCCATGGTTGCTGTAGTATACAGCAATATCATGGTAAATGTACCCCAATTTTGTGTCAATTTCCTTCTATTATTAGGTGTGTGTGTGTATATATATATATATATATATATATATATATATATATATATATATATATATAGTTGTATTTCTAAAGCCAACTAGTATTCATAAGAATTATGATGTTGATCCCTCGTGCAGAAATTTTAAATGCTAGTCACTGAGTTTATAATTATCTGGAGTCAACCTTTTTACTACACATTTAAGATGATATATATATCAAACGCAAGATGGTATTTTTTTGTGTTTCAGTATTGCATGATTAGTTTAATGCTTGGATACTACAAAATCATTTTTACTGACTGACATTTTTTTAGTAAATCCATCTTATACATTCGAAATGCACAGACCAAATGGGACCTTGAAGTGGGGTAGAATACCATCTTAATATCATCAATATATAACTTCCCCTTTTGGATATTTTATTACCACTAGTTTTCTATAGTGATGTATATTATTTGCATTAGTTGTTTGATATACAAGGGGTTAGAATATGTAAGCTTGTCTATTTTGTGATGCTTAAACTTAATATGCAAACCTGCTGTAGTAAGGATTAGTTTCTGATTTTTTTTATGTGCGTATCACCTGTAAATCTTTCATGATTAATGCGACTATCTGATCGTCTTTCATGGTTTAATGCAGCTCTTCCCTTGTGTTTAAAACGTGGAGTATTATCCATGTTATATTTAATCTGAGTTTGTTTTTCGTGTGATAAGCATTGGTGCAACCTGGCAGCTTTGCTGCTTTTGGTTTGCCCAGGAAGCCTTTTCACTTGCATGCCTTTGGACTTCTGTATATTTGAGTGATGATCGATTTGCTTTTTTCTGAATTGATCTATTTTCGAGCATATGTATATGGTTACATCAGATTAACGAAATACAGTCTAGCATGTCAAGTGATAATGGAATATTTATTGGTAGTTCTGAAGATACATACGCATGCCAAGATCGGTAAAATAGTAAATTTGTTTAAAGAAATTTATGTATAAATTTATTTTTCTTCCGCTGTATGAAATGTTTTGTATTAAACTCTGATATTTATATAAAAAAATTATTCCGTTGCAAATTATTACGTTGTGATTTTGTGTTAAATTCCATTTTAAACCCTGTAAGCCAATAACAGTTTGTTGTTTTGAACGCTTCAAGTCGGTTTATTTCCCGTCTTGGGGCGACCAAAATGGCGGGCTGTCACATTTGGTATTAGAGCTATGGTTTTTTTTTTTTTTTGGCTTATCTGGTTTAAAACTCATTAGAGATGGGGTGGAAATACCCTAGAATGAGTGGAATTGATACTAGAATCGCTCTTAAGAGAGATCGCATTCTTGGGTAGAATAAAATACTTTAATGAGATTTTGGAAAAATAAATAAATAATACAAACAACTAAAAGTAAATTTGTTATTTTTCATTGATAGATATATGGTTGAATTAAGTACAATTTCCATTAAGATATTCTGTATGATGAGGATTTTGGGTAAACAGATTAGTAATACCAAGCGGTATGGGACATTTGGTAATACTTTCCTGGCTACTCTCTTGACTTCTCATATGGAATATTCGGTTGTTTTTGTATTATCCGTTGTGAGATTTGCTTCCTAAAATATACTTGTAACATAATGTGTTATATTTGAGTAATTAATGTTTGAAAGTATACTTCAATGACTGAATTGAAGTGTTTTCTAAGTTGACATGCTTTTATGTCATCAGTACGACGATACTTTTTGTTCTGTATCACAACTATTGTGATTTGATTTATTTTGTCATATTGTTTTATATATGATATTTCTTATGAGTATCATTTTGATACTCTGGCTTGATTTGTTTTATCATATTGTTTTTATATATGATAAAAAAATTCTGAATACCAGCTTTGTTTTGTTTAATTTGGGTTTTGATTATTATTTTGTTTTGCATAACATGATTAAGTTTATAAAGTGTTGCGTTATAAACACTTTGAACTTCATGGCATATATATATATATTATAAATTAATATTTGAAAAATATTTTTCATTTTGGGATTGGGATAGATTGGACTCTGTTGTGCTAGTGGATCAAACTCCATCTTGGTCGACCTGATTCAGGATCGCTACCTGAATCGGTGGTTTTAAATTTCGCCCATCTACCACCAAAGGTCAACGGTCTGCTACATTGGGCAATTTTGTTGTTTCGATCGGGATTCCCGATCGGCGGGTCACGTACTACAACAGATGGAGGCGTGGGGGTTCCACGTGTAGTACCGTGAACGGGTAGCATACGGTCTTCGCCTTAGACCGTCTTGGTTATCCTGGGTTGATCGCCAGGTGTGTTATGGCGCTATGAGTAGATTACGGTGCTGATGTCTCGATGCACGCTCGAGCTCTACCACTGTGATTTTACAATATGAGCGTCTGTTTATTTGGTATGCTATGAGTCTAGTTATATTTATCCCATAATCCCCTAATATTTTATTACATTACTATAACTGATTAAGTTTATATTATCATATTGATTTATATATGATAATTGTTATGAGCATGGTATTGATTTATATATGATACTCTGATTTGATTATATTATCATATTGATTTATATATGATAGTTGTTATAAATATCGTATTGATTTATATATGATACTCTGATTTGATTATATTACTATATTAATTTATATACGATAATTGTTAGGTGTATTGTATTGATTTATATATGATACTCTGATTTGATTATATTATCATATTGATTTATATATGATAATTGTTATGAGTATCATATTGATTTATATATGATACTCTGATTTGATTATATTATCATATTGATTTATATATGATAATTGTTATGAGTATCGTATTGATTTATATATGATACTCTGATTTGATTATATTATCATATTGATTTATATATGAGAATTGTTATGAGTATCGTATTGATTTATATATGATACTTTGATTTGATTATATTATCATATTAATTTATATATGATAATTGTTATATATATATATATATATATATATATATATATATATATGATACTATGATTTGATTATATTATCATATTGATTTATATATGATAATTGTTGAGTATCGTATTGATTTATATATGATACTCTGATTTGATTATACTATCATATTGATTTATATATGATAATTGTTATGAGTATCGTATCGATTTATTGATTTATATAGGATACTCTGATTGATTTACAAATGACAAATGTTATGAAGATTTCACTGACTTGATTAATTATCATAAGATATTTATTATAAGTACCCTATTGTTTTGTATATGCCGTTTTATTATGAGTATCGTATGGATTTATATATGATACTCTGTTTTGGGTTATTTTATCATATTGTTTTTATATATGATAAATGTCATTAAATATTTGATTTATATAAACCGCTCTATTATTGTTATTTTTACCATTTGGTTGTACTCGTTATGAGTATCGCTTTGATTTATAAATGATACTCTGCCCCATTCATTTTATCATATTATTTTCATAAATAGTATGAGTATCGTATTGATTTACATACGATACTCTGATTTTTTTTAATTTTATCATACTGCTTTTACACATGATGAATGCAATGAAGATTTTTATGGATTTATATATGATACCTTTACATTTAAAACGGGTAGTGGGTATCCTAATACATGCATTTTATTTGGGATAAGAGTTGAAATTTCAACAAAATTTGAGTAATTAAAGTTGGAAATTTCTTGTTATTTAAATAAGTAGGGGAAGGTTACTAAAATTTCAAATTCAATATGCTGGAAACTTAAATTAAAAGGAGGAAGTTAAAATTGCGACATTATAATTTTGTAATGTTGGACAAATAAGTTGCGAGGACGCAATTTCATTGAGGGGGGGAGTCTGTAACAACTCGGATTTTGGAGCAGATTGCAATAGCTTGGAAAATTTTAGCATTTAAAAATAAATTAAATTAAGAAATTTAACTTACTTATTTTTATATGAATTTGAGTTTGAAATTAATCGTTAACACATTTAATTTATTATTTGGTAAATTTATCTGGTGGGTTATAAACTAATTTAATTTATTTGTTTTGAATTTTGAATTTTTATTTAACTTGAGATTAAATGTTTTCTTTAAAGTGACGGTTCAAATATAAGGATTGATTTTTTTTTTTTTTTGGAACTGTTAACTGATCTTGTTTCAAACATCAAGTGTAAATTTATTCCATACGCCAAACGTTGAATATACGGGTGATGTAATTGAAAATGAAGGAATAAATTGAGAAATAAATTACACATATTATTGTGTTACATAAAAATTTAATTTACGGTTAGTCGTTGTTGAAGTTATAATGCATTTAAAATAAGTGAACAGCGTGGTTCGTTTCAAGTGAGTACCGTTCGTTAGTAACGTGTGTTCAACCGTGCCCTTTGATCAGCCAATGCCTTGTGTAAGTATCATCTGGATAAATCTAGAAATTAAAATTTGAGGGTGGACACTTGTATATTCAGCAGAAAAATTAGAACACTTGTCTACTCATGTTGTTTTCTATCAGTATCTGGATCCTTCGTTGGCTTATAAAATAAGCAAACCACTTTCTGTTCGGGGGGGAGGGGGGGACACGGTTCCTATTCTTCATACGGGGACAACCAACTTATTTCCTCAGACACGAATTTCTCTCTTCTTCCCCAAAATTAAACTTGGCAAAATCGATTTGTAAAAATGGTGGAATCCATCTCGTGCTCTTCTGGCCATCTATCGCCCACCAACCCGACGCCTTTGGCACCGCCCTCTGGCCAAGTTTCATCCCCAGTCAAAGCCGCAGCTTTCTCCGTCATGAGCTTTCGAACCATTGCCAGCTCTAAATCGCGGTGGCACTGTTTAAGCCTGGGTTTCCATTGTTCCTTTAAAAAAAGTACAACAAGACTTCCAATACTGAAATATATAAAACAAGTTACCGTCTTGAAGAAGCGAGCAATCTTCGGGGAATCTGTGATATCAAACTCATCGAGTGCTCTTCTTGCAAGGCGCAAAACATCTTGTTGCTTCGTTTGAAGCATACATAGTTCGGAAATCGATGTCTGCGGCCAATAAAGGTATGACAATTAGGTCAGTTAGTTTATACAAGAAATTAACCGTACCAACTATTAAATCAGCTCCATAAGTGAAACCAAGGTCAAAAAGCTGAATCGGACCAGTCTCATATATCTTATATGTATCCAAAACCAATAGATTTGATACATCAAAATGAAACAAAAAAGGCCAGGTTTCTATTTAACTTTTGCTAAGTCGGTATTAACCTTTCCTATGTAGAATCCCAAAAAAAGGTCAGTTCTTGCAACTAACTAACTAAAGTTTGAATGATATTACCTTAACTAACTAAAAAAAGGAGTTCGAGTGATGTGTTTTGTTGCTGTTTTTTATTTCATTCTTCAGTTCTGGGATATGGTAGATCCACTATTGCTTAATCAATGATTTACTGTCCAAAGTAACCATAGTCATTTTTGTGTCAATTCGTTTAAACTTGTGAGAACAATCAGATCATGTTGAAGGGAGACAATCGAATTAAAGTTGAGATTTTTTCCCCTCAAACGAAGGCTGGTGTTTTACGTGTGAACTTGTGAGAACGAGAGTATCAGTTTTGTTATAATACCAGTAACAAATGAAAATAGAAAGATTACCGGAATTTTGAGCCAATCTATCAAGTAGTAATTGTTGTGCCACCAGAAAACATGAAACCATCGTCAGTTTCCTGCTTCGTACCCATTCAACAACGACTGAAGTTAGTCTATCAAATGATGAATATACATACATACATGCAGTTTTCATTTCTTTTACATATGGTGATTGCTGTAAATACGCATAAGTATCAATGTTATTAGTTTCGGTTGGTAAAAGGTTTTGCTAACGTGGGAAAAAAAAAAAACTTCCATGTGGGGGACCAATATGCCGTGCAATTACACCGGCATATATCGTACAAATTTTAATAGGGTTATCAAACAAAAGCAGGTTCAACGACGGCTGCTACAGTTCATCCTGTCAAACTTCTTTTCTCACCGATCAGTCACTTTACTCTCGAGCTTCGCTATAATTATGGTTTTCTGCATCGTTTTTCCTCAACGTTTGCAAGAAATTCAGGTTAGGGTTTCTATTTTAATGTCTTTTTTCTCTGATTCGATCAAGATTTCTGTTTTGGAACGACAGATTCACGTTCTCGAATCGAAGTACCAAGAGATGTGTACTATTATAACGCAAAAGGTGTATATATTCTGCTTTAGTTGTTTTGGTTCTGAAATTAACATGCTTGTACTCAGCATTTGCAAATAGGAATCATCTCCATTATATCACTAGACCAAGTTTGTTCCAGCTTAAAAGCAATTTTTGTTTAATTTTTGTTTAATTCATGCTTGTACTCAGATTACTTCTTGGAAATTTTGCCAGCTTTATTGTTGGTATTGCTGGCAAAAATCATTTCTTTATCATTTCGGTAGGTGTAAAACTTTTGATCCCCAACATAAATACTAATTCATACTGGTAGTCTAACCTGGAAATGCCACTGATGTGGATTTTTATAGTTGGTTGAAATGTAATTCCTGAGACTGTTGGTCTAACTTGAAAATGCAACTAATCTAGAACTTTTTATGCAAGTTCGAGATAAATATAATTGTCCACCAAACCCATTAGTGGCATACCTTTGTTGAAACAAGTTCAAGCTGTTTGGGCTACAATTGAGATGGTCGGGCATTTGTGTATAATCGTGGACTTTATATTCATCTATGTTTAAAGTACTTGCAACACTATTTTCGAACTTTTTGTAATCTTGTGGTGAAATTTATAAACGCTTGACCTTAGAGTCCTATGAGATAATGTAGCTAAGGTTCAATATCATGTAGAATCAGAGCCGGCCCGTATAAAATTCTGCCTAAGCCCATCATTACGTCGGTAGAAAATTTTTAGAGAAAAAGTTGCCCCCTTACGCCTAGTGTTTAGCCAGTCACGATTTCTTTTTTCAAACAAAACTGCAGATAATGTCAGATAAACTTGATTTCCCAAGTCATCTGAAACTATTTCCACGATTTTTTTTTCAAACAGAACTGCGGTTGATGCCAGCTAATCTTGATTACCCCATGCATCTGAAACTATTTTTGCAAAACAGAATACATGTTACAAACCTTCAAATTCCATATACCCACTCTAACCAATATGTTCATAAACCAGACTATTAAAAACCAGTATGTTTATAAACCAGACTATTAAAACAGAAAGTAGAAAATTTTAAATCAACACACTTTCCTATCATTAATTAGCCTTATATTGGACCAACATAATCATAATAGTTAAGGCGCGCGCCTAGGCGCGCCTAAGGCGCAGGCGCAGGTCCTGCGCCTTCCTGGTAGCTGAGGCGCAACCTCTAACGGAGGCGCAAGAAAGGCGCGCCTTTGGAGCTTTTTTCTGAGGCTCCGGGGCGCAGAAAGGCGCGCCTCAAATTGATTTAGGGTTTTCAACCAGGTCGACATCGAACTCGACATCGAAAAAAGGAAAAAAAAACTGTCGCTGCTTTAGGGTTTTGCTTTAGGGTTTGCAAAATCGAACTCGACATTGAATTTGAGCAAGGTAGACATCCAATTCGACTTAGGATTTCGCTTTAGGGTTTGCAAAATCGAACTCGACATTGAATTTGAGCAAGGTCGACATCCAATTCGACTTAGGGTTTCAACCATTTTGTTCAGATTGATCATTTTTCTGCAGTTTTTGGTTTTTGTTTTACAGCAGTTCTTTTTTTTTTATATGCAGCAGAGTTTTTTTTTTTAATATATGCAGCAGGTTTTTTTGGTTTTGCAGCATTTTTTTGTTTTTAAAATATATGCAGCAGTGTTATATATATATATATATGCAGCAGTTTTTTTTTGCAACTGTTTTTTTTATTTTGCAGCAGTTTTTTATGGTTTAAATATATATATATGCTGTATATATATATATATATATATATATATATATATATATATATATATATATATATATATGCAGCAGTTTTTTTTTTGCAACTGTTTTTTTTTGCAGCAGTTTTTTATGTTATAAAAATAGTTTCAGATGCATGGGGTAATCAAGATTAGCTGGCATCAACCGCGGTTCTGTTTGAAAAAAAAAATCGTGGAAATAGTTTCAGATGACTTGGGAAATCAAGTTTATCTGACATTAGCTGCAGTTTTGTTTGAAAAAAGAAATCGTGACTGGCTAAACACTAGGCGTAAGGGGGCAACTTTTGCTCTAAAATTTTTCTACCGACGTAATGATGGGCTTAGGCAGAATTTTATACGGGCCGGCTCTGATTCTACATGATATTGAACCTTAGCTACATTATCTCATAGGACTCTAAGGTCAAGCGTTTATAAATTTCACCACAAGATTACAAAAAGTTCGAAAATAGTGTTGCCAGTACTCTAAACATAGATGAATATAAAGTCCACGATTATACACAAATGCCCGACCATCTCAATTGTAGCCCAAACAGCTTGAACTTGTTTCAACAAAGGTATGCCACTAATGGGTTTGATGGACAATTATATTTATCTCCAACTTACATAAAAAGTTCTAGATTAGTTGCATTTTCAAGTTAGACCAACAGTCTCAGGAATTACATTTCAACCAACTATAAAAATCCACATCAGTGGCATTTCCAGGTTAGACTACCAGTATGAATTAGTATTTATATTGGGGATCAAAAGTTTTACACCTACCGAAATGATAAAGAAATGATTTTTGCTAGCAATACCAACAATAAAGCTGGCAAAATGTCCAAGAAGTAATCTGAGTACAAGCATGAATTAAACAAAAATTGCTTTTAAGCTGGAACAAACTTGGTCTAGTGATATAATGGAGATGATTCCTATTTGCAAATGCTGAGTACAAGCATGTTAATTTCAGAACCAAAACAACTAAAGCAGAATATATACACCTTTTGCGTTATAATAGTACACATCTCTTGGTACTTCGATTCGAGAACGTGAATCTGTCGTTCCAAAACAGAAATCTTGATCGAATCGGAGAAAAAAGACATTAAAATAGAAACCCTAACCTGAATTTCTTGCAAACGTTGAGGAAAAACGATGCAGAAAACCATAATTATAGCGAAGCTCGAGAGTAAAGTGACTGATCGGTGAGAAAAGAAGTTTGACAGGATGAACTGTAGCAGCCGTCGTTGAACCTGCTTTTGTTTGATAACCCTATTAAAATTTGTACGATATATGCCGGTGTAATTGCATGGCATATTGGTCCCCCACATGGAAGTTTTTTTTTTTTTTTTTCCCACGTTAGCAAAACCTTTTACCAACCGAAACTAATAACATTGATACTTATGCGTATTTACAGCAATCACCATATGTAAAAGAAATGAAAACTGCATGTATGTATGTATATTCATCATTTGATAGACTAACTTCAGTCGTTGTTGAATGGGTACGAAGCAGGAAACTGACGATGGTTTCATGTTTTCTGGTGGCACAACAATTACTACTTGATAGATTGGCTCAAAATTCCGGTAATCTTTCTATTTTCATTTGTTACTGGTATTATAACAAAACTGATACTCTCGTTCTCACAAGTTCACACGTAAAACACCAGCCTTCGTTTGAGGGAAAAAATCTCAACTTTAATTCGATTGTCTCCCTTCAACATGATCTGATTGTTCTCACAAGTTTAAACGAATTGACACAAAAATGACTATGGTTACTTTGGACAGTAAATCATTGATTAAGCAATAGTGGATCTACCATATCCCAGAACTGAAGAATGAAATAAAAAACAGTAACAAAACACATCACTCGAACTCCTTTTTTTAGTTAGTTAAGGTAATATCATTCAAACTTTAGTTAGTTAGTTGCAAGAACTGACCTTTTTTTGGGATTCTACATAGGAAAGGTTAATACCGACTTAGCAAAAGTTAAATAGAAACCTGGCCTTTGTTTCATTTTGATGTATCAAATCTATTGGTTTTGGATACATATAAGATATATGAGACTGGTCCGATTCAGCTTTTTGACCTTGGTTTCACTTATGGAGCTGATTTAATAGTTGGTACGGTTAATTTCTTGTATAAACTAACTGACCTAATTGTCATACCTTTATTGTCTAAACTTCCTTTTCAATATAATATTTTTGATTTAAATTCATCTTTCACAAACTAAAAGATTAGTTTCATCCCCAGTCAAAGCCGCAGCTTTCTCCGTCATGAGCTTTCGAACCATTGCCAGCTCTAAATCGCGGTGGCACTCTGGGTTTCCATTGTTCCTTCAAAAAATGTACAACAAAACTTCCAATACTGAAATATATAAAACAAGTTACCGTCTTGAAGAAGCGAGCAATCTTCGGGGAATCTGTGATATCAAACTCATCGAGTGCTCTTCTTGCAAGGCGCAAAACATCTTGTTGCTTCGTTTGAAGCATACATAGTTCGGAAATCGATGTCTGTGGCCAATGCTAGAAGAGACAAAGTGTGTGATGAAGTCTGATGATAGAAACTGAGTAGTGATTTCAATAGCTGGCATCACTTTTCGATACCATGGAGAAAAGGATTGGTGAATCATGTCCGCAGTATTTCATCCGTTCATCAAAATATGTGCTGGAGTGGAGGTCAAAGTAGTTCACCGAGTCCAGTTCAGTTCCAGCGTTAACAAAGATGACTTCTTGAAGCAGTTCCTCGATGATGTTAGAAACTTTTGAAACTCTTTAGCTGCAGGGCATCATCGGTTGAATGTACAACCTGATGACTTTCTCCTCTTCCTTCCATGCTACCAGTCCTTCACATGTAAGTTCCTTCACACTATTTCTTATTTAATTAACTTCATGTTTTTGACTACTTTTCTTGGGTTGACTTTATACTCAAGTTTATGTCCCTAACGTATTTAAGTGGCCAATTACTTTAGGCATTGCAGATAACTTGCATGTGAGAATTCTTTCTTTCAGAACTTATAATTATTGTTTTGATTCTCAGTTATGCATGTTTTATATAACTGCGTGTATGAAATGGTTGCTTAACTTGACGCTAATGTGTCTAGAATAGAAAACAATCTTTTTACCTCCTACCGTCTGCTAATATATTACTATAGCCTTTTGGTTGAGCCTTGCCACCCAATGTCTTTGTATTTTTGGAAATGAAGTGTACTGTTAACTAATGACTTTGTGGCCAAATGGATATAATTTGTGTTTGGATATCAACTGACATGAAAAGTTCACCAACATTTCAAATTGTAACTTAGTCCACTGTCCCTGCAGTTCGATGCTTGTTTAATTTCATAATCCATAAAGCATCGGTTTACAAACGACAAATGTCATGAAGATTTTACCGACTTGATTAATTATCATAAGATATTTATTATAAGTACCCTATTGTTTTGTATATGCCGTTTTATTATGAGTATCGTATGGATTTATATATGATACTCTGTTTTGGGTTATTTTATCATATTGTTTTTATATATGATAAATGTCATGAAATATTTGATTTATATAAACCGCTCTATTATTGTTATTTTTACCATTTGGTTGTACTCGTTATGAGTATCGCTTTGATTTATAAATGATACTCTGCCCCATTCATTTTATCATATTATTTTCATAAATAGTATGAGTATCGTATTGATTTACATACGATACTCTGATTTTTTTTATTTTATCATACTGCTTTTACACATGATGAATGCAATGAAGATTTTATGGATTTATATATGATACCTTTATATTTAAAACGGGTAGTGGGTATCCTAATACATGCATTTTATTTGGGATAAGAGTTGAAATTTCAACAAAATTTGAGTAATTAAAGTTGGAAATTTCTTGTTATTTAAATAAGTTGGGGAAGGTTACTAAATTTTCAAATTCAATATGCTGGAAACTTGAATTAAAAGGAGGAAGTTAAAATTGCGACATTAGAATTTTGTAATGTTGGACAAATAAGTTGCGAGGACGCAATTCAATTGAGGGGGGGGGGGGGGGGGAGTCTGTAACAACTCGGATTTTGGAGCAGATTGCAATAGCTTGGAAAATTTTAGCATTTAAAAATAAAATAAATTAAGAAATTTAACTTACTTATTTTAGTATGAATTTGAGTTTGAAATTAATCGTTAACACATTTAATTTATTATTTGGTAAATTTATCTGGTGGGTTATAAACTAATTTAATTTATTTGTTTTGAATTTTGAATTTTTATTTAACTTGAGATTAAATGTTTTCTTTAAAGTGACGGTTCAAATATAAGGATTGATTTTTTTTTTTTGGAACTGTTAACTGATCTTGTTTCAAACATCAAGTGTAAATTTATTCCATACGCCAAAAGTTGAATATACGGGTGATGTAATTGAAAATGAAGGAATAAATTGAGAAATAAATTACACATATTATTGTGTTACATAAAAATTTAATTTACGGTTAGTCGATGTTGAAGTTATAATGCATTTAAAATAAGTGAACAGCGTGGTTCGTTTCAAGTGAGTACCGTTCGTTAGTAACGTGTGTTCAACCGTGCCCTTTGATCAGCCAATGCCTTGTGTAAGTATCATCTGGATAAATCTAGAAATTAAAATTTGAGGGTGGACACTTGTATATTCAGCAGAAAAATTAGAACACTTGTCTACTCATGTTGTTTTCTATCAGTATCTGGATCCTTCGTTGGCTTATAAAATAAGCAAACCACTTTCTGTTCGGGGGGGAGGGGGGGACACGGTTCCTATTCTTCATACGGGGACAACCAACTTATTTCCTCAGACACGAATTTCTCTCTTCTTCCCCAAAATTAAACTTGGCAAAATCGATTTGTAAAAATGGTGGAATCCATCTCGTGCTCTTCTGGCCATCTATCGCCCACCAACCCGACGCCTTTGGCACCGCCCTCTGGCCAAGTTTCATCCCCAGTCAAAGCCGCAGCTTTCTCCGTCATGAGCTTTCGAACCATTGCCAGCTCTAAATCGCGGTGGCACTGTTTAAGCCTGGGTTTCCATTGTTCCTTTAAAAAAAGTACAACAAGACTTCCAATACTGAAATATATAAAACAAGTTACCGTCTTGAAGAAGCGAGCAATCTTCGGGGAATCTGTGATATCAAACTATCGAGTGCTCTTCTTGCAAGGCGCAAAACATCTTGTTGCTTCGTTTGAAGCATACATAGTTCGGAAATCGATGTCTGTGGCCAATGCTAGAAGAGACAAAGTGTATGATGAAGTCTGATGATAGAAACTGAGTAGTGATTTCAATAGCTGGCATCACTTTTCGATACCATGGAGAAAAGGATTGGTGAATCATGTCCGCAGTATTTCATCCGTTCATCAAAATATGTGCTGGAGTGGAGGTCAAAGTAGTTCACCGAGTCCAGTTCAGTTCCAGCGTTAACAAAGATGACTTCTTGAAGCAGTTCCTCGGTGATGTTAGAAACTTTTGAAACTCTTTAGCTGCAGGACATCATCGGTTGAATGTACAAGCTGATGACTTTCTCCTCTTCCTTCCATGCTACCAGTCCTTCACATGTAAGTTCCTTCACACTATTTCTTATTTAGTTAACTTCATGTTTTTGACTACTTTTCTTGGGTTGACTTTATACTCAAGTTTATGTCCCTAACGTATTTAAGTGGCCAATTACTTTAGGCATTGCAGATAACTTGCATGTGAGAATTCTTTCTTTCAGAACTTATAATTATTGTTTTGATTCTCAGTTATGCATGTTTTATATAACTGCGTGTATGAAATGGTTGCTTAACTTGACGCTAATGTGTCTAGGATAGAAAACAATCTTTTTACCTCCTACCGTCTGCTAATATATTACTATAGCCTTTTGGTTGAGCCTTGCCACCCAATGTCTTTGTATTTTTGGAAATGAAGTGTACTGTTAACTAATGACTTTGTGGCCAAATGGATATAATTTGTGTTTGGATATCAACTGACATGAAAAGTTCACCAACATTTCAAATTGTAACTTAGTCCACTGTCCCTGCAGTTCGATGCTTGTTTAATTTCATATTCCATAAAGCATCGGTCTGTAAACTGTTTATAAATATAAACAGTTTCTTCACCCACTGAATACAGGATTCATTCAATTATTGTATAAATCAGTTGAATCATTTTTTTTGGTGTAGATCTATTAACTTATTCAGAACTGATTGAAAGTTTATTATCTTCTAATGATGTTTGTAATGTTTCCTGTCACAATTTTAGTTTTGCATCGGTATAACAGATGCTTTCAAATTCCTTGTATGGTCTGATGAGCAGTGACGAGAGAAACAGTCATGTACCACTCTCGTGTCGATGACAAACAACTATTGTGAAATCATATGTTAATGTGACCCCATGACATTTAATATCTATGAAATATTGTGAAATCTGATCTGCCATCACTTACATGTTCAATGTATTTGATTAAATTATTACCATTTTCCTTGTTGTAGATATTTTCACACTTAAAAAGAAGTTACTAACCCAACAATTGATGTTATGATAAATACTGACCTTTGAATGAGATGATTACTTGAAGTTGCATTCTTGGAAACTAAACAAATACTCTCAAACGAAATTTATGGGAGGAAGTTTCAATGAGTTTATATTGTATAAATGGTTTCAGGTTCATATTATATATATATATATAATGCTCAGCCTTTAGAACGTTGCTTATTTTGTGTGGGGAACTATTAAATGAGTTTGCATTGCTAGCTTTTCGGTTCCATGGTAGTAATCTTTACAATAGTAGAATCTTCACCTTTGTTTTAATTGAACTGCCGAGTTATGCTTATTTAGGGTAAACTGTTGCTTTGCTTGTACATGAATTTTGTCTATATTACAATAAACTTTATCCGAACTGTAGACTTATTGGTTTCGTATGTGTTGGATTTTAGCATTTTATGTATTCTAGCGTATACATGAAGTTTGTCTTGCATGTTCCTTGTCATGCAGTCAAGTATCCAGTATTGCCTCTTGTCATTGATTTATGTTCCCAATATTTTGTTGTTCTACCCAGTTTTGGTTTCCTGTTAGTTAAACTGTATTTAAACCCCATGGTTGCTGTAGTACATAGCAATATCATGGTAGGTGTACCCCAATTTTGTGTCAATTTCCTTCTATTATTAGGTATATTTATATATATGAGTTGTATTGCTAAAGCCAACTAGTATTCATAAGAATTATGAAGTTGATCCCACGTGCAGAAATTTTAAATGTTAGTCACTGAGTTTATAATTATCTGGAGTCAACCTTTTTACTACACATTAAAGATGATATGTATATATCAAACGCTAGATGGTATTTTTTGTGTTTCAGTATTGCATGATTAGTTTCAATCTTGGTTACTACAAAATCATTTTTACTGAACTGACATTATTTTAGCAAATCCATCTTATACATTCGAAATGCACAGACCAAATGGGACCATGAAGTGGGGTAGAATATCTTCTTATTATCATCAGTATATAACTTCCCCTTTTGGATATCTTATTACCACTAGTTTTCTATAGTGATGTATATTATTTGCATTAGTTGTTTGATATACAAGGGGTTAGAATATTGTAAGCGTGTCTATTTTGTGATGCTTAAACTTAATATGTAGACCTGCTGCAGTAAGGATTAATTTCTGATTTTTTTTATGTGCGTATCACCTGTAAATCTTTCATGATTAATGTGACTATCTGATCATCTTTCATGGTTTAGTGCAGCTCTTCCATTCTGTTTAAAACGTGGAGTATTATCCATGTCATATCTAGTCTGAGTTTTTTTTGTGTGGTCAGCATTGTTGCAACCTGGCAGCTTTGTTGCTTTCGGTTTGCC
The DNA here is from genome assembly GCA_030737875.1 of Allium sativum. Lineage (NCBI taxonomy): Eukaryota > Viridiplantae > Streptophyta > Magnoliopsida > Asparagales > Amaryllidaceae > Allium > Allium sativum. Next base: position 24,906,380 of record CM060927.1, on the reverse strand, counting down.
TAGGAAACCTTTTCACTTGCATGCCTTTGGACTTCTGTATATTTGAGTGATGATGGATTTGCTTTTTTCTGAATTGATCTATTTTCGAGCATATGTATATGGTTACATCAGGTTAACAAAATACAATCTAGCATGTTAAGTGATAATGGAATATTTATTGGTAGTTGTGAAGATACATGCGCATGCCAAGATCGGCAAAGCAGTAAATTTGTTTAAAGAAATTTATGTATAAATTTATTTTTCTTCCGCTGTATAAAATGTTTTGTATTAAAATCTGATATTTATATAAAAAAATTATTCTGTTGCAAATTATTAAGTTGTGATTCTGTGTTAAATTCCATTTTAAACCTTATAAGCCAATAACAGTCCGTTGTTTGAACGCTTCGAGTCGGTTTATTTTCCGTTTTGGGGCGACCAAAATGGCGGGCTGTCACAGAACTAGTATAACAACATACCCATATTTTATAACTTAATTATATATATACAAGAATGAAATATTGTAAACTATTAGGAAATGTAATTTCGCAGAAGGGATATAACTGCGTGGTTGGCATTCATTCAAACTTACACTTGAAGCAACCATTTCACAATGCTCATTCCTAACATTAGAACAGCAATATATGTTTATCTATAGTGCAAACAAAATAGAAAAACCAAAGCAAAAAGACATCCTGCTGTTGAAATTGGTGATACGCAAATCACAATTTTGGACAACAAATAATCTTACATATTTTGTGTAGAGATTTGTTGTTAGATTTTATGGAGAGATTTAGTGCTAGATTTGATGAAGAGATTTGGTGCTAGATTTTATGGAGAGATATTGGTTGCTATATTTGTGGACATTTATTGCAAGGATATTTGGTGCTTAACCAAATAGTTTTATAACATATATGAAGATATTTTGGGAGCCAAGTTTTCTTGGGCATGAAGCCAAGTTTTTCTTGGGCGTGAAGCAATTCTCACTATAAAAAAGGGCTAGCTAACCTCTTCATTAGATGTGGAAAATTTTCCATTATTCTTCATTGTCTTTCTCCTCAAATTTTTAGCTATTAGATATTCTCTACCTATTTCTCAATAAGGTTATTGGTTCAAGTTGTAATTGTTTGTAACGATAGTTGAGATCGTTTGTAAACAATTTTTATTAGTGAATCAATAAAGAGAGTGGTTGGGTGGAATATCGTGTGCTCATATTTCCGATATTATTTGTGTTTTTTTTTCCAGTCAAATTCATCTTCAAGTGATTGAATGATAAATATCCTATTTTTATTGGCGTTTTGTCAATCTTCCGCTGCGCACAAAATCATAACAGTGTGGTATCAGAGCAATTTTTGCATAATAGTTTGGTATTGGAGTCAGATCATCGCATAACTTGGAGTATTTGTTGGATTGAAAACTGGAGATGTCGGAGATGATGACGTTTTCAAAGATGACAATTTTAAATGGGAAGAATTGAGGTATATGGAAGCCGAAGATGGAGGACATTCCATATCTCAATGATTTGCATGATCCCATTGATGGAGATGGGGTGAAGCCCTCGAATATGGATGAGGGAAAGTGGAAGAAAATGGACAAAAAGGCGATTGCGTTGATTCGCCAATATTTGGATGATTCTGTATTCCACCATGTAGCTAGTTGTGAATCCACGAAGGCGTTGTGGGACAAATTAGTATCTTTGTATGAGTCGAGGAGTGCTACAAGTAAGGCTTTTCTGGTTCAAAAGTTGGTGCAACTTCAATTGGATGAGGAGAAGTCTGTTGCAGATCATTTGAACGAGTTTCAGGATGTCATCAATCAATTGGCAAATATGAAGGTCACATTTGATGATGAGTTGCAGGCTCTTTTGTTGATGAGTTCTCTTTCGGAAAGTTGGGAGACTATGGTTGTTTCATTGAGTAATTCCAATGCTAATGGAACTATCTCTTTAGAAACAGTTCGAAGCATTCTTTTGAATGAGGAGCTAAGGAGAAAAGGGTCGGAGTTGAAATCGGTTCAAACTGAGGCGATGGTAGCAAGGGACTCGGGGAAAGATACAAGAAGGAAGAAGAAAGGGGCTAATGGTAAAAGTGCTTGTTATTATTGTGGTAAAGAAGGTCACAAGCGCAATGATTGTTATTCATATATACGAGATATGAAGAAGAAGAAGAAGAAGGCGCAAGGTGATAATAATAATGATTTGGCACAAGCAGGTTTTGCTGAAGGAACCGAAAGCGATTCTTCACGTGATGTCCTATTTAGTGTTGTGGAGCCTTGGAAGATGGATTCAGTAGTCAGTTTTCACATATGCCGTGATGTGAAAAGTTTCTCTTCGTATGAGAAGAGTGTTGGCATGATAAAGACAGCCAATGGAGTAGAGCTACCAATTTGTGGAGTTGGAGTTGTTATGTTTCGGATGCATGATGGAGTGGTGAGAGAAGTGGCCGGTGGGAGGCACATATCCACTTGTTCGCATAACCTCATATCTCTCGGTCAGTTAGATCGCCGCGGTTGCACTTATGAGACTCGAGGTGGAGTTTTGAGAGTGAAGAAGGGTGGTCGTGTGATGATGCGAGGAGTTTTGGAGGAGGGAAACTTATATAGTTTGGTCGGTTCGGTGGTCAATAATGAAAGGCGGGTGACGGTTGAAGAACCTAGTCCATAGCAAGGTGGAGAGGTTAATATGGTTACCGTTGATGGTCCTAAGGTGGAGGATCATGGTATCGACAAGGGTCTAGATGTTGATGATGCTCGAGGGATCCCGAAGATGAAGAGATCATGTCAAGTGGAAGACAGATGTCGAGTTGTGAAATCCACAAAGACGAGATGGAGGTCTTTGTGGTACTACAAATGCTTTTGAAGATCGCTAGTGACGTGATGTACGGATAAGGGAGGTGCATCATTAGTGGGCGACGGTGGAGGTTTGTAATGGTGTTAATTGAGAAAGAAAGGTTGAAAGTGAGAGCTAAGGGGCTATTGTTTGAGTGGAGGAGATGTTGTGATTTGGTATCAAGGTGGAGTGTTGAAATTGGTGATACGCAAATCACAATTTTGGGCAACAAATAATCTTACATATTTTGTGGAGAGATTTGTTGTTAGATTTTATGGAGAGATTTAGTGCTAGATTTGATGAAGAGATTTGGTGCTAGATTTGATGAAGAGATATTGGTTGCTAGATTTGTGGACATTTATTGCAAGGATATTTGGTGCTTAACCAAATAGTTTTATAACATATATGAAGATATTTTGGGAGCCAAGTTTTCTTGGGCATGAAGCTAAGTTTTTCTTGGGCATGAAGCAATTCTCACTATAGAAAGGGCTAGCTAACCTCTTCATCAGGTGTGTGGAAAATTTGCCATTATTCTTCATTGTCTTTCTCCTCAAATTTTTAACCATTAGATATTCTCTACCTATTTCTCAATAAGGTTATTGGTTCAAGTCGTAATTGTTTGTAACGATAGTTGAGATCGTTTGTAAATAATTTTTATTAGTGAATCAATAAAGAGGGTGGGTGGGTGGAATATCGTGTGCTCATATTTCCGATATTATTTGTGTTGTTTTTTTTTCCAATTAAATTCATCTTCAAACGATTGGGTGATAAATATCCTATTTTTATTGGCGTTTTGTCAATCTTCCGCTGCGCACAAAAATCATAACAGTTTGGTATCAGAGCAATTTTTACATAACACCTGCACCATCATTAAAATAATATTACAGTCCAGGGTATCCTAAATAAATATCAACATATTAAGCATAAGAAGCAAATGACACGAGAAGGAAATGACTTAGCGTTCAGCGTGCAAGTCAAATATATGGAATGGTACCAAGGTATATTACATCAGTACTCGTATTAGTTGCATGAAGATATTATGTATGATGTAAACCACACACTGCAAGGCTACGTTTTCAAAACCAAAACAGACAAACTGAATTTTCTATTTTACATCTAAATGGACGGCTACCATCTTGACATATTGTCACCATCCTAGTATCCTTTTTCTGCCACTCTATTTCTTTTATCACGTCAGACAGACCCTAAGCAGGTATCTACACATGCAATTTGTAGAAGAGGAATATGGGCACGGTAAGAGCTAGTGTGGTTACCTTGTAAGCTGCTTGGAACAAAATGTAAATCAAAGAGAGATTCTCACCTAACTAAACAAAGAAGGTACACAAACACTTTTCTATCTTTTCTTCTGCACATCTACGTTTTTAAAGCCGAAGCTACCCTAGAACTAAAGCGAGCTTGCCTACCTATCATCATCTATTACTTAACAGTTAAGCCTCTACTGCCTTAGCCGTATTTCGAGCCATCTCCTTAACATTTTTTCTGCATGAATTTTCAAATCGAGTTGATAACCTAAGTAGGTTTATACATGCCTACAGCCGAAGGCCTACATGCCTTGGCATCCAAGGAATCCTACCGATATAAATATCGCGTTGCTCAGAGAATTTTAGCAGTGATGAACGAAAAGAAATTAAAAACAAACAAAACTTCTAACTCCACAAAGTTTGAAATGGATATAATTACAGTCCCCATGTATTGCTTCACTCTTGTGTTTACGGGACTCGTGACTGGAGTTCTCAGAACGGTGTTGGCAACAGTCTCGCCTAGGCTCTGTTGCCCCGGTCTGTATTGAAGGAGTAGGACGGAATGGGCGATGTCGTGGCGATCTCAAGATGCAGGCACAGGCTCTAACATATTTTAGTGGGGTTTCAATCATAGAAGCATCGCTACCTTTTTCATGGCAGCAGAGATGGGACGACAACACCATCTAGAGGAAGACTTCGAAAACGGCGTTGGGGCATTAGAGAGGTAAAGATTTTAAATAGCGAGTTAACGTTGGTTTCAGTTTTTTTGAAAATGGTGGCATGGCTCCTGTAGTGGGAGTGGGTCTGGTCGGAGAGGAAGAGGTAGTCGCAGTAGTGGTTGCGTGGAGATTTGGGAAGGAGGGAGAATGTGGCATGTCGGCCATGGGAGTTTTTTTCCTGGAAATACGGTTGGTGTAAAGAGCAGCTTTCGGCAGTCTTATTTGAAGTGGGAGTGACGCACTGAGCAGTGCTGTGCGTGGTGAAGTAATGGAGTTCCATGTTTCTTTGAATGGTGTAATAACGCTGGAGTCTGCGGAAGTTCATTTGGAGACGAAAGACACCTCGCGTGCGGATCTGGACTTTATGTTTTAGATACGGGTCTGAAGAAATGGGGGGTGGGCCGATACATATAAAATGTGAGGACCACAAAAAAAACAACGTGAAAGGGTGGGATGGTTTTCATGGTCCAGACTTTTAGTACATGGGTTACAGCTGCATGATTTAGTGGGAGAAGAGGAAGGTTAGCCGTGGGTTTTAAATAGAGAAATGGGCTGATTTCAATATTGGGTAAGGCTCAAAACTAATATAAATTTGTTTAACTTTAATTTAAAATAGTGCAAAAACTTTTAAATGGTATATCTTACACATACAATATCAGAATTGCGAATGGGTTGATTCACTAGAACCGTATGAAGGCAGCCTACGTTATGAAGCTAGTTCGGGACCATTTGGAGATCGTTTTGATTTATGGTGGAATAAAACGTCTAATCTAATCGACCGACGTTAATCGTTATTCAACGGTTAACGACCAAGGTGAGTAAAATCACTAACTCTGTTCAGTTCTATAATTTTATAAACATGATTTAATATTGATAAAAATGATCGAATCCTGTGTGTGATGGTTGTTTGGATGATTTACAAATAAACTGGTTGATAGTTATATATATATATGTATATGAAGTCGACAGTTAAATATTGAATTAATAATTTCGTATTGATGTGAAATTAATGTTACTTATGTTGATTAACATCTGTGGATGCAGGGAAACAGGTTGGAGGAATCCAACTGGATTCCTCAACAATTATATTGTTGTTTTTCATATGCATCGCATTATATGATGTGACAAATAATCGGTGATGGATAATTGTGTGTTTTGGGGTGTTCGAATAACATCGACCTGAATAATTGGTATTTAAATACCATAAAATATATTCGAATATATTGGAAAAGGAATTTGAGGTTTTTTTAAAAAAAGGAAATCTATTTTTAAATAGAAATGGAATTTCGATTGGGCTTTAATATAATAACTTGTTTTAATTATATTAAAACAAGTAATTTGATTTATAAACGATATTTATAAATGAAGCGAAATGATTATTAAATAGTTTGAAAAATATAAATTCAAGAAATGAATTTACTTAAAAGGAAATGGGAAATCATTTCTAAAGAAAACAATGAAATTATTTCGATTTTCAAAATGTATATGCAATGGAAATAAATCCATAATGATTTATAATTAGAATTCGACATTGTCGAATATTTCAGTTTATTTAAAGAAATTATATATAATTTAGTAAGAGAATAAATATTTGATTTGGAACCAGTGATTTATGATCGAATATGTAATCAAGGTTTAGTTATAAATTGGATATATAATTAATCAACAAGAAGTTGACTTGTAAACAGAATTTTGAATACGAACTTTTCAAATAACTCAATAACTGGAATTACAACCTGTAATATTATTATAGATCAAAATCAAGATTTAGATTGATATATCGAGTTCGGATTCTATAAAGAGATAATATTTATGTTTTAAAATAAATAATGATTTTAAAAGCAAATGCTTTGCAAATTCAAATGTTAGAAAAAGGAAATTGATAAAGATTTTGAAAGTGAAATTCAAAAACGAGTTTAGAAATCAAGTTAACCTGAAACGATGAGTTTATTTCGAAGTTCGGAACGTAAATCGAATGTAGATTATTCGAAAAGAAGTTATAAGTTAAAATTCGATTATATCGAATTCAGTAAAGTAATATTTACTTTTCGATTTTTATCAAGATTTATTTATTTATTTATCATATTAATTAATTAGTTATTTATTCAAATTAATGAATAAAAGCTATATTTTTAAGTTAAATATTTCAGAAGTAGAGATTGTAACGTTATCATTATAATCGAAGATTTCCGTAAAGGAAGTGGATTCGTAAATTTAATTCAAAAGTTGTGTAAGCCGTTTTGTTGATAATAAATTGAGAAATGGAAACGTTTTCCAATGATAATGTATATTTTCTAAATATAGAAAATAAGAGTTGTGAATATATGGAATAAATTCCCGATGTAAAAAAAAAGATATTTTCTAAAGATAGAAAATAAATAGTTTAAAATAAATGGAAACATTCCCAAGGATCGTGTGAGAAGAAACAGGTTTTGAGAAATATTTGGAAAAATATGGGAAACAGGAAACTGGAGAAATGAAATGATAAATTAATTTAAAGAACTGAATGATGATTGATGATTGATCGGTATAATTTCCATTTGGAAATATGACTGTTGGATGTATGTATGTTTTCCTTTGATAGTTAAATCACCAACTATCAAAGTTTTTGGCCATTTTTCCATTGTCAATACGGAGAGACCGGGATCAGATTTATTATCTGAAAACCACTCTGTATGGGCATTAGTGTTGCGAATCAAATGTGATGAAGAAAATCAAAGACAGAGTTTATGCAAGGGTCATTCTGCCGATCCTAGGTAGAAACTGCCTAAGATGGATTTACAGAATGATTCCTTCAGTTTGTCCAGACCCGGGGCAACTTGAATGGGCGAATGTCTGACAGAGTATATCTAATGGATCGCGTAAGTTGATCTCTTCAAACGTGCTTACATTTGCTGGCGGAGGAATTCATTTCTCTTAGCTTTATACCCATGGTATTTTTGTTGAAATCAGTTTGTGATTTGGCAGGTATGACGATGTGGCATTCAAAGTAAATGGAGGTGTAATATGTCAAAAGATACGTTATGACCTCAAACCTCATCAACCTGGAAATGACAAAAATCGGGCAGGCAGCATGGCTATGTGGGTCGCCCCAATTAGGGTGTATTGTCATCATCTAGAGAATATTCATATTTGTTACTTCTTTTCGCTTCTGTATGTCCCGGGAACGGTTATGTTGCTAGTAGTCGTAGGTGACAATATATTCGATAAACTCAAGAGAAATGAGTGGTCGGTTATGTATGGTCGGGTTGCAAGATGTTCTTGTTGAACCCAGTGTATTCCTCTCTAGAAATACACTATCGGCAGGTGGTTCCATACCTTGTCATAGTCGGAATTCAATCTCCAGTAAGCACATGCGGTTTTGATTGTATACTGTATATGTGGAGCGTGAGATGCAAGCGTTCTGTTAGATTACTATTTGTTTGTATTTAGACGCTATTATAATATCAGAAAAGATACGATTTTCTAAAATGTTTTGGGTTATCGTAAGGTAAAAACCATCCGTGTTTATGTGTGGATCGGTCTTACAATTATCATTTCTTTTGAAAAGAATTTTAAAAAGTTAAACCGAATGGTTGGAGTTTACTCGCACCAGTCCCATGATTGACCCAGAGTTTATTTTGTTTTACCCTAAACTCTTGGGTGCCCAAATTTGTACGGGCAATCACATAGTTAGGATTTTACAAATACTTGGAAGAGCTTGGAGGAGCAGACTTCAACACTAGATATATATATGTAGAGTTTATTTCCGCTGTGATGTTATGTGATAATGGTATGTATATACTGTTACAAGTTGTATTTCCAAAGTTATGTTATATAATATATTTTATTCGTCCCGGTGTGAGATTCATGTTACTCTGATTCTGTCCTGTTATGTTCTTCTTCTTCTATTCTAATTTTCTTTTTTTCTATTTCTCACCCCCTAACTTCTTTCTATTAATGATCAGGTATTTCCGGTGCCCGAATGGTCGACATCATGGTTTATGTTGATTTTCGGGGTCGAAAATTCCTGAGTCGTTACAAGCATTGAAAAAATGCTAGTCGCATTTCATTAAACGCTACGACATGACATGCAACTAAAAGTCTAAAAGTTTAAGTTCCATTACAGTAAACGCTACCGAAAATGCACATATGTAGCGTTTCTAAAATCCTACAAATTGTTTTTTGGCAGCGTCTTAAAAATGAAACCGAAGTGGTATTTGTACCTTTTTTTTTTTAAATATTCTGCATCGTTTTTTCTATGCTACTATTTTTTATAAATTACATTTTTTTTGTAGCACTTTTGAAATGCTGCTAAAACTTATTTATTGATGTACAACACGTTTTAATTGCCTTATTTACTGTCAAAGGCTTTATTATTTCCAACAATCACTTATATGTAATAGCCGTATTAAAACCAATAATCACTCGCATATTAACATCGATATTTACTATATTCAAATAACAATAAAAACACATTAACCGTGTAATCAATTATGATATCCATAATTATTTCAATAATAGTATTCCGACAAAATAAACGAATCCCCGTACCACAACCGTTTGCAAACTACTCTACACAACTAGTACAAACAAAATATGATAATATATAATAGTTAAAGTCTTGTTCATTGTTTAATTACCGATAGTTCTTTGATACAGTTGTTCTTCACTTCGAAAATTCTAATTACCTATACAATAGTATAACAACGATGGTTGAATTACATACAAGTCCTAATAATTTACATACAACTATAATCTACTACATATCAATTTCAAATGGGCTGAGTTTCAGAATATGTGTTAATTTTCATATAAATGGTTTCATATATATAGATCAATTTTGTATTCATATCAAAATTTAAATACATGTTAGATCCATTTCCAGAAGTTTCAAATGCACACATTATGACCATGCAAACAAAAATCTAAAAGCTTGCATGTTACATTAGCAGCAGGTCATTCAAAAATGGCATGGGAAGGAATAAACAGTACCTAGCTATTGCATTCTTTTTTGTGTTTGTTTAATTAGGTATCTAGCTCCTCTATCCCAAGAGATAGCGTGTGTGTTTCATTAACCTTCTCATCTAGAAAATTCTACAAACAAAACATATAACTTTCTAGTATATAGAAATGTCATGAGATGTATAAAAACATTCTCAGTACCACGAGGAACTACTCTCTGACCATGAAAACCACGATGACTTCTAGCATCTCTATCAGGTCAATGTCTTCTATCAGGTATCTGCCTTCTATCAAGCCTAGCTCTTAAGTCATCATCTCTGTACTCCCTCCTACCTACAACTATTAATTTAAATGGTAAGCAAGGAAGATGTATAAAGTTTTGTCTTAGTTAAAAATCAAGAGAGAAATATCCATGTATCTTGTTTAGCTTTACCATTATCAATTGTAATAAGAGAAATTAAAGCTCTCAATTGAACAAAGAAAACTAAAAATGAAGACTTGAATTTTAAAGTGTACAAAAGCTGATTTTGAAATTTGAAATTTATGTAAATTCAAAGGGTTAATAACAAAAAAATCATTTTTAAATCTCAAAAAGTTCAATTGGTAAAATTTGCAACTTTTCATTAATTGGGAACTAAACAAGGCTAATATAGTAGTAAATGTTGGTGGGATATGATGAGAATGGAATCAAGTCTTCAATGTAACCCAGTTTTAACCATTTTTACGTAGGTTGGATAAGGCCTTCAATGTGTAGCTCAATACCACATTCACCCCTATTTAGTGCACAATGTGACTTACATTTGCTTCAGCACTTTCCATAACTTCAATTTTAATCTGTAGTCATTCTTGTTCGGAGACTAGCTGCAGCTTGGAATATTGTCTACGTAGCCCACAGACCCTAACAACATCAAAATATATTAATGTTTTGATTAATCTACACACGAAATAATACAAGTATATGCATGCTGCATCTATTTTCAACAAACATAAATAAGTTTAACTTTATTCAAACGGATAACTATATCATTTTTATAAAATGATATCAAACTAGTACCTTTATATAGGAAAAATCAAAGCAAACCAACCACATAGAATATTGCACATATAACTATATGTAGCAATTCTGATAAAAAAAAAGTAGGCATGTGTTCTTTTCTTTGCAAAAAGAGAAACGAAAACATGTCTTTTACACAGTTACAAAAAGATAAATGCATCCATGTATCCATGTATCTTCAAAAGATTCAGTATTTTTTGTATCATTTTTTGAAAATAAGAGATAAAAAAGAAGTGTAGGAAGATGCCTAAAATTTTGTCTTAGTTGAAAATCAAGAGAGCAATATCCATGTATCTTATGTAGCTTACCATCATAAAGGGTAATAAAAACTTTTTAGCTTTATATTGTACATGTAAGGGCATGAAAATAAAACAGGGACATGGAGGATCCAGCAAAATAAAATTGAGATGAAAAAGAAATTTCATGACTCACATGCTAGTATTTTGCATGAATCATCAAATAGACAATGAAAACATAGGTCCAGAAAAACCAGCAAAGCATCCCCTATATAGTAAAGAATGATGTTAGCATATTGATTAATATAATCTTCTACGGATTTGTCAATAAATCACGCAAATTTTAGTCCAAAGAAAAGCAAAACAATATGGAGAAGACCATTATTTGATTATTATGAACCGAATTAAGCATATCAATTTAGTTGAGCTTCAACTAAACCATTTTTTATTCTAAAGTATTTTCACACAGTATATCATAAAAAAATACTATTGAAATATACATGACAATTATTGCATACATAAAGGTAAAGCAGCAGTTCTCTTCTAGGTTAAAAAGTAGCAACTTTCTTCATACGGGTTAAGATACAAATGCTTTGTACTCCTTCCAATATTGCCAATACAAGAATGCTTATGGTTAGGATTGCAACAAACAAATAAGAATGTACTAGTGTTTGGTACAAATGCACTTCTTTGGTAAAATTGCATATGTCTAGGCTTAACAAACTCGCAGTTTGCCTTGCCAAAAAAAAAAAAAAAACGAAGTGGCAGTTCAACTGTGATAACATAATATATCACATCATCGTTTCTAGTGTGTGTTTCTTTATTTTCAAAATCCATCCAAATAAATACATAAAACGAAACATGTGTAGATTTTGATTTGAACCCAAAAAAAGTTAATTAATTAAGTTTTTAAAAAGTTAATTAATTAAGTTTTAAAGGAAACATAAAACGAAGCATGATGCCTTCGATGTCGCTGTTAGTATTTTAATGTACTTTTGCAATGGTCGATCGTAAAACCTTAGATTCAAAAATGTAATCCGTGCTGATTTAATTGAGAACAACCATAGATAATAATTACTTGAATTGATTAGTGAGGTATCTAAATTCACAATTGACTGTGAGGCCAGATGCATTTGTCTTTTAAATGTTGAGCAAAGGATAAAGCAATTGGTGCTCGCTATATATATATGTGTATGTATGTATGTTAGACCAAAATCTGGGCCTAACACCCAAATGCAGTATGAAGTCCTCACAATCACAAATCTCAGATCACATAATGTAGATAAAGCAGTAAAAACGGGGAACACACGAAGTTTTTATAGTGGTTCGGCTCAAACCAAGCCTACGTCCACTTTATAATTCCTTAAATCCTAAGAAACTACAATTACAATGCCATCTCACAATCCATGAGATCCAACTACATACAACATCCTTGTATTTTTATGAAGAAGAGGAGAAAAGAGAATGATTTTATACACGAAATCCTCGTGTTAAACTAAGTTGAATTGGCCTTGTGTTGTTAATGGTGGATGCCGTGAAGAAGAATGGCCAAAAGTCCTTTGAAAATCCTCCAAATGGTGTATTTATAGCCATTTCCTGATACCGGTTCGTGAGACATGTGGCACGCATCCCAAAAATCTTGAAATTTGATGGAAAACGTCCAGAGATCCTTTTCAAGTCGTTATATGCCATGTATAATTAGATCCATGCGAGTTGGAGTGAAAATAGCCTTAAGAATAGGTCAAAATCGTGTGTTGTTGCTGTTTTGGTACAAGTGGTTCATGACCTTGGGGTGCGTCACGAGCGGGTCGTGGCCCGAAGGTGCACTACGAGCGGGTCACGGTCGTGGAGATGCCGGAGAGGTGATCGGGTCATGATCCCGAAGGTGCATCACGAGCGGGTCGTGGGCGAGCCAATGTGGGCAAACCGGTTCGTGGGTGAACCGGTTCGTGGGAGAACGGAGTCTGGGGCAAGCCAAGGTGGGTCCCACGAGCCAAAAGTGGTCCTACGAGCCGAGGGGGCGACCCGACCAGGGATGTCACCAATTCCAAAATCCAGGTTCTGCGCCCGTTTATGGAAACGGGCGTAACTCCCAAACCGTAAGCCCGTTTTGTCCAAACGAAAGCTCTACCTGAAGCTAATTCAGAGGGCTACAGGGATTACCGAGCAAAGCTTCGTAATTGATGTTTTCGGGCCTAAAAGAGGTCGTCAGATAGGAGTTTCAGCCATTCTTTGTTTGTGATGCGACTTCAAGCAAATCACTTCCTGTCTTCTGACGATGTTCTCCGTACTGAGCGCGATACTATCCAGATATTCCAGGTGTGACAGCTTTTACCAAAAAGTGTGTCAACAATATATAAATATATATATATATATATAGAGCGAGAGAGAGAGAGAGAGGGCTTGGTTTCAATCTTTGCTGCTTCAATCTGGTATCAGAGCCTGGATGCTAGTAGGTATGATTCATTAATTTTATTTTTTCTGTAGTTTAGTTTCATATCAGTTATTATTTAGTTAATAAATAAAGTTACTATTTGTAACGGTACTGTAACAACCTAGGAATTTTAACTAAGCCAATTTGGATTTTTGTTCTCTAAAATAAATTTAATAAGGTTTAAATATAAAATTGGACTTGACAACCCTCTATCTATATGCTTGAATAATTATTTTGTTTAACTTATTAAAATATGGATAACTTATTTTATTTAAAACCATGTCTAAGATTTTATGAATATTTCAAATATTTATAGGTAATGATATTATCTGATTGCAATATTAATATATAATACGAATTTGGTAAAGAATAAGTTATTTAGGATTTTATCTAAAGGATTTTTATATGGTATTAAGTAAGATTTTTGGATAATGTTTATAAAATTTATTAGGATTATTAAGCATTTATTTAGACCGTTTTATAAATTTTGGTAAATCATATATGTATTTAATAAATAATATAGATAAGTATTTTCAAATTATTTGTTAGTTATAAATATAATATGTTATTCAAACTTTAAGTGGTAGGATAAGTTACACTTAAAATTGTTGAGAATGGCTACATACATAAGTGTTATAAGAATGTCACAAAAATTTAAATTTTTATAAAAAAATAAATACTTCTTATTTTCCAAACATGCATTGGTTGGAAATTCAATTAAAATAAATAGAGGTATATTTGTCTTCATGCATGTGCTTTGTGTGCCAAGTGTTTTGATTATGTTGAACAAGGAAAGTTTGTCCTTAAAATAAAAATGCAGGAAATGGTTCACGCATGTTATCTCTTTCAGCACTTCACCTTCCTCCCGTTCTTTTTCTTCTTCCTGTAAATGAAAACATATGTTCTCACTTCTATAAAAAAAACCTCCCAATCCATTCATTCTAGCCAAATTGATATACACGAAAGTTGCTCGTATCATCGTTTCTAATTTTTAGGAAGTGACGGATCCAGATTTCATCCATCATCGAGAGAGAAATCGCGAAATTTCAGAAAACTGAAAATATGAGTTGCAAGCTTCAAAAATTCGTATCTCTCAATCTAGGAAGAATTAATCGACACCGTCAGCACCGTTGAGATCAGCAGAGCACGTAGTATTTTTCATGTTAAACTGAGGCGATTCCGTGTCGACAACTTGGAATGTTGAAAACTAGGTTTAATGTAACGACCCATATTTTCTGCCTATTTATTTGGGTTATTTTAATTATTTTAATTATTTAAAATATTGGTTGGAGTTTAAATAATCGAATTTAACGATTTTATTTGGAATATATTATTTAAATAAATAATAAAATAATATTTTTAATTCCAGAATATTTGGAAAATATGGAATTTTGAAATATAACATGATCAGGCAATTTCAAATTTGTTTATATCGTTTATATTGGGATTTTATCAACGGTTTCAATTTTAAAACGACGATGGAATATATATAGTTTATAATTTAAATATAAAATGAGTTGCAGCGGCGCGGCAGTTCGTAATTTGGCGTCTTGAACTTTAATTGGTTGTACATGATCCAAAATAAGTCGGATTTTCTCAAAATAAGAAACGTCGGGACCGGTTGGACAATATCTTTCTAGTGGAAGAGAAAAATCGAGTTTTCATCGTGTAGATTTTATTTTATGTCCAAATCAAATTTTGAAAAAAACGCTATGGAATTCCTTTATATATTTTATTGGTTTATTCTATAGATTTAAGGGGTTTTTAATATTCTGAATATAGAACTGGCCTGAGAATCAACACGAGTTATTTTATTTTGAAATTATACGCAATTCTGGTCGGGTATGACCAATCGTGATATTTTATTTATTTTATATTGAAGTATTTTAAAATTAATTTATTTTAATTCAAATTGGGTAGTTCAAAAGGGACTTTCTTCGAACGACCTCTGTTTCCGACGAAACAAATTTTGTTGGGACCGTAACAATAAATTATTGCTAGATTTCAAACTGCACGCAAAACGGTGTTATTCTGTGAGCGTGGCAAAATAAAATGCAAAATAAAACGATCAATTTGGACGTGTACGAGCGCTATTTGAGCAAACGAACTCGGAATTCGACGAAACAAGTTTCGTTAGGATCGTATCATCAAATTATACTATGACGTCCATTCGCATCTCGAACGGGGTTTGTATGTGAGCGCAGGAGCGAATAAACGACGTTCGAAAACGCGATAGACACGAAATAAAATATCGTTAGTCAACATCGTTCGTCAAATCAACTTAAATTATATTATTCTTACATTATATATACCCCTAACTCATAACCCTAGCCACCAAAATCTGAAATCGTTCAGTAATTTTGCAAAAAAGTCCTCCAACACAATTTAATTTATATCTCAAAATCTGTCATGAATTTGCAAGGGAGTTCTGAAGTAAACTTGTAGATCGGGTCGATATCTACCCGCTGTAAAAAAATGGGGACCTATCGTGGTCGGAGGTGGCCGAAATCGGCTGAACAGTGGAGAATTCCAGTTTCGTTCTTTACCAAAATTTGAGGGATTTAGCCAATTTTAAAGGTCGAGACCTTGGGGGAATGAAAGAGGAGAGAAAGGGCTTTGATTTGGCACTGGTCGGAGGTTCTGAAACGGAGTGTGGTGGTCGGAATGTTGAGACGAACGGAGGTGAAACATTTCGGGCTGTTTTCAAAAGTGGTGGTCGAGTTTGCTTCGATTCCAGCGGTCGAGGGGGTTGTGGCCTGAAGTGAAACGGAAGGGGGTGGCGAGGCCGACATTCCGGTGGGGTCACGTGGGTTGTGGCGGCGGAAATTGGCACACGAACTGAATTGGGGGTAAACGAAAATCAAGGCGGTCGAGGGCAAGGGGGAGATGGCGATTGGGGCGCCGGTGATGGACGTTGGCGCGGAGGTGATGGGCTGTCAAGGGTGGGCCCAGTGTAACACCCCGCCTCCGCCAGGGTGTCTCTTGCAAGCACTCTGACTTTGGAGGGGCGTTTGAATCAGGTAAACATGCATAATGATATATCAAGGCAGAACAAGAACATATGTATATATGTAAACAGAGTAAATAACATAGATAAAACAACGGAAGATTTTAAACCATTTCAAAACAAGTCTGGTACAACATAATGTCAATTTTCCAAATAAACAAGTCTAGTACATAAAACTGGAAGCTGAAAAGGAAAACATAAAGTAGCTATCCCCAAAGTGGAAAAACCATAGCGAGCTCAAGTCCAAAGCATACATGAGCTATCCAAGAAAGCAGTTAAGATCCAAGCTAGGCTCCAGTATTCCCTTCTTGAGAACCTGGGGGGGGGAGGGGGGGGGGGGGGAAACGGAAGAAAAGAGGCGAGAGAAAACAGGTCAGTCAAAAAGACTGAGTAAGACCTACTACAATCAATGTAAACTGATAAAGTTAACTGGCATGAGCAGCAGGCATGAACATAAGGATACTAGCATGATGATATACTAACAAAGTAGATAAAGGTGTCATCGCATAATCAGGATTAAGGTTTTGCACCACAGGTGTACTAGCAAACTAACATGGCTTGAATAAGCAAGTATTGATCCCCTTGGGCCAAGCTTTGGCCCAATAACATGAAATGACCCTAACACAAGGTCCAACCAAACGGTCTAGTCGATCGACTCCCTAAGCCTAACTCGTCACGTGTTGGTGTCAATACGGCCCAAACATAAATGTAGTCGAACTGTGCCGGGTCCACCCCTCGGGTGTATCAAGCCCTAGGGTGCCAACCCCTTGGACACCATAAACATGAGTGCACAGTCTCGATCTACTGGTACCCATGGGTGACTTCTCCAAATACAGACTACGTGCACGACCATAGTCCGTCCGGAACTACATCGGCGTACCACCCGGCCGTCGTTTATTGGGTCGCTTACCTCCAGCCCAGTAATCGTGCCCCTTCCCTAGCCTAGCCCCTAGGGCCTTAATGATACGATTTTGGGGTTATTGCGGAGTGGGCCCCCCATTGCTAGTATTTTCTAGTGGGTTAAGTACGGTTTAACCCTCTTGCTAATCATGGATTAACTTGGTTAAGTGTAACGATGAGTTCACGACTTAACCCCGATTAATCTACCAAGCCCAAGTTGGTTAAGTATTAAGTGGACCATGACTTAGCACTAATCACGAGGCATTAATTAATTAATGCGCCTTAACCTCTCACATTAGACTTCGTTGCGGTTACTAGTTAAGCCGGGCGGGTCCGGGTAGCTTTACACCACAACTTGGCCTAACCTCGGGTTCAAGGTACAACATGGCCAACTTCTCACATTGGGTCCTATTGTTTGTAGCAACTAGTTAAGCCGGTCGGTTCCGGGTAGGTTTACGCTACAAACTCAACCAACCTCGAGTTGGTCACACTTATCTTTTCTAAGTGTCATGTCCATCATGTTTCCAAAACACATTACAAGTTTTCAAGCAATTGGGTAGACCTAATTTAATAGGTAAATTCCCAATGGGTAGACCTAACTTAATAGGTAAATTCCCAAGCTCATGTTTTTATGTCTTTTAAGTTTACCCAACCCCAAACGCAATCCCATCGCTTACATATCGCAATAGCGCATAAAGGATAGAAAGAGGGAACTTGGCATAATCATGACATAAAAATGTTGGAGCCACAAGTTTAACATGGTGGCATATGAGATGTTCATGTGTTCATACACTTGCATATTACATTTTTAGGCCCAAAAAGCATGCATAAAACCAAACTTGGCATATTCATGATACATGGTGCTAAATGACATGTAGAAATGGCCACAAGTTCGCATTTAGCCTCACATGCAAGTTATCATAAGAGATATGATAACTTACATGTTGCCAAAATGCAACCTTTGGCATAAAGCTTGAAGCTTTATATTCACATACTCAAGACAAGCTTGCATAACATGATAACATGAACCATATGATCATCCCAAACTTGCATAACATACTTGCATAACATATGACAACTTGCATACCAAACTTGCATAACAAAACTTGCATAACATATGACAACTTGCATATCAAACTTGCATAACATATGACAACTTGCATATCAAACTTGCATAACAAAACATGATGAACTTGCATAACACATCATAGTAAACTTGCATATCATACATTTAACTTTAGAGTTTAAGTATGAAAGGAATAGGGCTTACAATGCTTATGCAGACTCAAATGAGTATAGCAAATGCAAGAAAACCCTTATGCAACCAATTAAACCCCAAAAATGCAAGCAAAATTGATCAAAACTCTTCCTTTATGATGCCAATAGAGAAACTTGACTTGAATGCAAGCTAATGATGATCATACAAGTCTAAAAACACTTGTATGCATGGAAAATCACTTAGAAATTTATTTAGGAATTTAATGAAGAGAGTGGAGGCCATGAGAGGATTGATTTTGCCATAGTTTAGTTGCTAGAATGAATAATGATGATTTAGGGTAGGTTAGGGTCTTATTTATAGATTAGGCAAGTGTTTTAGGCCATAGGATTAAACCCTAGTTGCAATCTCAGCCCTCTAAACCGAATCTGGCCCCCAAGCTCAACACAATCTCAAGATGGTGCACCAGGCTAAACAGCCCGGCTGAGCCCAGTCGACAGCCCAGTCGACAGGGCTGTCGACCTGGTCTAACCAAGTCGACTCCCAAGTCGACAGGGCTGTCGACTTGGGTGTTCTGGCGGGAATTCTCCCGCCTGGCCCAAACTGGCCCAAATTTTCAAATTCAAGTTTGAATTTGAAATCTGTTTTTACTTGGAAATTTTTTGAAAACTTCGTTGGGTCTTAATCGGGTCATACGGACTCCGATTTTCGAAAACTCGGACTCTATTTCGCGTATTTTTCCGAGACGAACGCAATGGCATAGCCCATTTCCCTTGATTCAGATTTTAGAATTAAATTCTGCCTCGATTTCTGTTATAACAGGTTAATAAAAATACGGGTTGTTACATTCTCCCCTCCTTAAAGGATTTCGTCCCGAAATCTTCAAGTTAGGAAGAACGTATCCTACCATCCAACATCCATCTACTCAAAACATCATCCACGAGCAATCATTGTCCTTACAAGATTCTAAATGTTGTATGAACATATGCAAAGGTGTGTGTATATGTACTTATCTAATGCAAATATCATCAATGCAAATTATGTTAGTGAAATGAATCCATATGTATGCAATTCCTAACATAATGTATAACGTCTATATGTGTGCACATAACATACATCCATATGCAACATCCATGTGATAACATCAAAAATTTTCATCCATGAATAAGCATAAACACTCATGCATATGCAGTATGAGGAGTGTGTGAGCCGATCTAGTGCCTAACGTGTATAATGCATCCACGAGTAACCACTTGCAAACACTTGCAACCACTTGCAACCATCAAGCATAACATGTTTCAAACACATGTTTCATCCAAAGGGTTTCTACCTAAGGTTCTCATGACAAGATTAACATGATATACTAGATAATCATAGATAGCAAAAGATATGCTACAAAGAGATCGGGAAGATAAGCAGGATATACTCCTCTTTCGGATTACAAGAAATCCTTTCCTAACCCAATCCATATCCTATAAAAGCCCAAAAGGTTTAGTCAACCTAACGGACCCCCTTCAAACCCTGACATATATTACTAGCCAATAAGTTATACCTTCCGACAGAAATAGGACCGAAAATGGGACCGAGAGGATATACATAAAAGGATAACATGCGAGTAAGTTCCGCGGGAAAACAAGGATCAAGGATATACTCTTAGAAAGAGATATGATGCGCGTATCTAGCCTTCAGTCTTCTAAGTCACATTTCCTTGAGTTTAACTCCACTGTGCTTTGACCGTCTTTTACCTCATGATTTCTTAGCTTCTTAACTCTTATTTCCAAATATGAGTTGGAACCCATTCCATTGTCGCCTCTCGCCTTCCTCTTTCACTTACTCTACTATCATTCTTGGCTTAAACATAACCATGACCTCATGATTTCATGCAAGCTCTCCAAAATTCACTAGTGAATCCTGGATCTCATTTACTTACCATAAAGTATTCCATGCAGCAGAACTTTCCCTGGAAATACCAATCCACGCTGCCAATTGCTCTTACCAACGTGATTTTCTATAACTCATGCTTGAACGAAATGAAACATTCGCCTACGAATGATAGGCCGTGCTTAGATTCAGTTGCTTGCCCATGACTTCTCGTAGACTATCCCAAAACTGGGTAGTGAAGATTGAGTCATGGTTACTAACTATACTTTAGGGAACCTCGTGCAACCGCTTTATTTTCTTGAAAGTAATCCGTTGCTAGCCATGATGCAGTCTTTTCGCTCTTTACCGGAGTGAAATGAGCGCTCTTCGTGAGTCTACCTACTATGACCCACATACTCGTATTCTCTTTCCTTGGCCTAGGCAATCCATCCACGAAATCCTTCGTGATGCTTTTTCACTCTTCCATTGCGGGGACCTCCAACGGATATAATAGCCCATCGGGCTTTTATGACTTGGCCTTTAACCTGTTGGCATAACATGCACCTTGGGACAAACTCGGCCACCTCCTCGGGTGATGTGCATCTTCAAGAACCTTCTTTCTCTCATCGCGTCTTAGCCATCCCTTGTTATCTATAGCGAGGTGTCCTAACATCTCGCCTCGAATCAACTTGTCCATGATCTCGACTAACTACGGGTCTTCCTTCTGCGAAGTTCCCACTTGATCCAGAAGGGTAGGTCTAAGCTCAAGGGACGCTAACCAACTAACTAAACTGAGAGAACTTCTTGCTTCGGTTGCATTCCTTGGAGTCTTCCAATCCTGAACTGCAACTTCCTTAGCGGGATCCACCGCTAAGCCCTACTTAGATATTATATGCCCAAGGAATCTAACTTCCTCTTTCCAAAAGTGGCACTTGGAGAACTTGGCCTCTAACTGATGTGCTCTAAGCGTATCCATCACCTCCACGAGATGCCTTGCGTGCTCTTCCTCATCCTTAGAGAAGATCAGAATATCATCTACGAAGACCACGACAAACTTGTTCAAGAACACCCTACTCATCAAGTCCACGAAATATGCGGGTGCATTAGTCAAGCCGAACGGCATGACAAGCCATTCAAAGAATCCATCTGGAGTTTTGAACGCAGTCTTGTCTATACTATCCTCAGCTACCCTGAGCTGATGGAATCCAGTAGCAAGATCAAGCTGAGAGAAAACAGAAGCACCGACAAGCTGAACAAATCATCGATCCTTGGTAACGGTTGTCTATTCTTCTTGTTCAACTTACGATAATCAACACGCGGACGAAACGAACTGTCCACATTAGTAGCGGATACTACTAAGAGCACCTTCCTCGGAAAGGCTTCATCGAATGGAGTTCTTCTCAAGCAACTCCCTCCCTTGCTTACCTAGCTCCCGTCTTACGGGACCATGTGCCTTACCGGCCACGAAACTATCTTGGCATTATCAACCAGATAAATGCGGAAATCTACCTCTCGTTTAGGGGTAACCCCCTTCACTTCCCCCAAGATATCAGGATATTCTCGGACCACCCTCACCGATTACAAACTATCGATAGACGAGTTGAGGGATTCAAGATAACACAACATGAAGGGACTCATAGGGTTACTAGAAATTTTTTAGGGTATTACCGAGGCGAATCATGAGCCTCCCAACCCTATGCCCAAAAATCAAGGATGGCTCCAAAACTGGACAACCCATCCATGCCCAAAATCAACCCATACCCCATGAAACCGAGAATATATGCATCACGCGAGAACTCTATACTCAAGATAGAGATTTTCAAATCCACATAGATAATAGACAAATGGGTGGAACCCCCAATTGGATTTGAAACACACACGGGATCATTAACTAGACTAGTACTTAGGTGCAAACTTCCAACTAAATCAGATGGAATAAAGCTATGCGATGCACTCGAATCAAACAAGGTACGAACTGGAAAATCAGAAATATATATAAGGCTTTCAACAGAAATACTACCTCGATCGGGAACTGGAGCCGCATTGAGAGCATGAACTTGCCCTCCTGAAGGTCCAGCACGCTGAGGCTTACCCTGGCCTTGCCCTTGCTTCCTAGGGCAATCCTTGTTAAAATGTCCCGTCTCTTCATAGTGAAAGCACCCACCCAATTTCCTTCTCTTCTTCCTACAGTCCTTGACTATGTGCCCAACAATCCCACAGAAGTTGCACTTTCTTGTTTCCTTTGCCTTGTTCCTGTTCTTATTGCCTTGACTGCTCTGTCCGCTTGGATTACCCTGATTTCCTTTCCACTGGGAATCAGTCTTCTTGGCTTGAGTATCATTCATCTTGATCTCCTTCTTGTCACTCCTATTCTCTTCATTGAGTAGGGCCATATTCACCAAACTCTCGAAAGTTGCCCCCAAGGGTATATGAGTCATGGCTAAACCACGTAATGGCTCGTTTAATCCTAGAGCAAAGTACAGGGCCTTCTTCTGAGCTGTGTTAACCAAGTCTAAACCGAACCGAGCAAGTTGATTAAACTCATCTATGCATTCCCTAATAGTCATGTCCCATTGCTTCAGTGATAGGAACCTTAGTCCAAACTTTCCCCGAAAATCATCCCAAGTCTCAATTGGCCTAGTAACGGTGGTAACCACCCACCAACGTGCAGCTTCTTCCTTTAGCAACCACACTGCTAATAAAACCTTCCTACGGTCACCTATATCAAAGAAGGCAAAAAGATCTTCGGTTTCTTTCAACCAATTCCTGGCCTCTACGAAAGTCTCGGTTCCAAAGAAATTCTTGCAACCCATCGCCTTAAAATCTTGGCAAATCTTTGCGAAGTCAGTTTGAGGATACTGAGGGGAAGGAGGAAGAGGAACCTCAGCGACAGGAGGAGGAACATTGACTACCGGAGGAGGAGTAATATTTGCGGGGCCGGCTTTGGTCGCCCTAGCCTCCAAAAGTCTCCTATACCAAACAGGTACGTGTACTCCCTCCGGGATGGCAAAGTTATCGGCCATACTGAAACGAAGAAAAAGATAGATTCAGAATGGAGAAAAACGAAGGGATTTTGCTAATGGCTTTTTGGGGAATAGCCTTTTAAAATAAACTAGACTTTTCTTTGGAAAATACTTGGTTTTGAAAATAGTTTTCAGAAAGTTTTCTAAAAACCTTTTTGTTCCTTCTCGTAAACCATATGCTCTGATACCAAATGTAACACCCCGCCTCCGCCAGGGTGTCTCTTGTAAGCACTCTGACTTTGGAGGGGCGTTTGAATCAGGTAAACATGCATAATGATATATCAAGGCAGAACAAGAACATATGTATATATGTAAACAGAGTAAATAACATAGATAAAACAGCGGAAGATTTTAAACCATTTCAAAACAAGTCTGGTACAACATAATGTCAATTTTCCAAATAAACAAGTCTAGTACATAAAACTGGAAGCTGAAAAGGAAAACATAAAGTAGCTATCCCCAAAGTGGAAAAACCATAGCGAACTCAAGTCCAAAGCATACATGAGCTATCCAAGAAAGCAGTTAAGATCCAAGCTAGGCTCCAGTATTCCCTTCTTGAGAACCTGAGGGGGGGGGAACGGAAGAAAAGAGGCGAGAGAAAACAGGTCAGTCAAAAAGACTGAGTAAGCCCTACTACAATCAATGTAAACTGATAAAGTAACTGGCATGAGCAGCAGGCATGAACATAAGGATACTAGCATGATGATATACTAACAAAGTAGATAAAGGTGTCATCGCATAATCAGGATTAAGGTTTTGCACCACAGGTGTACTAGCAAACTAACATGGCTTGAATAAGCAAGTATTGATCCCCTTGGGCCAAGCTTTGGCCCAATAACATGAAATGACCCTAACACAAGGTCCAACCAAACGGTCTAGTCGATCGGCTCCCTAAGCCTAACTCGTCACGTGTTGGTGTCAATACGGCCTAAACATAAATGTAGTCGAACTGTTCCGGGTCCACCCCTCGGGTGTATCAAGCCCTAGGGTGCCAACCCCTTGGACACCATAAACATGAGTGCACAGTCTCGATCTACTGGTACCCATGGGTGACTTCTCCAAATACGGACTACGTGCACGACCATAGTCCGTCCGAAACTACATCGGCGTACCACCCGGCCGTCGTTTATTGGGTCGCTTACCTCCAGCCCAGTAATCGTGCCCCTTCCCTAGCCTAGCCCCTAGGGCCTTAATGATACGATTTTGGGGTTACTGCGGAGTGGGCCCCCCATTGCTAGTATTTTCTAGTGGGTTAAGTACGGTTTAACCCTCTTTCTAATCATGGATTAACTTGGTTAAGTGTAACGATGAGTTCACGACTTAACCCCGATTAATCTACCAAGCCCAAGTTGGTTAAGTATTAAGTGGACCATGACTTAGCCCTAATCACGAGGTATTAATTAATTAATGCGCCTTAACCTCTCACATTAGACTTCGTTGCGGTTACTAGTTAAGCCGGGCGGGTCCGGGTAGCTTTACACCACAACTTGGCCTAACCTCGGGTTCAAGGTACAACATGGCCAACTTCTCACATTGGGTCCTATTGTTTGTAGCAACTAGTTAAGCCGGTTGGTTCCGGGTAGGTTTACGCTACAAACTCAACCCAACCTCGAGTTGGTCACACTTATCTTTTCTAAGTGTCATGTCCATCATGTTTCCAAAACACATTATAAGTTTTCAAGCAATTGGGTAGACCTAACTTAATAGGTAAATTCCCAATGGGTAGACCTAACTTAATAGGTAAATTCCCAAGCTCATGTTTTTATGTCTTTTAAGTTTACCCAACCCCAAACGCAATCCCATCGCTTACATATCGCAATAGCGCATAAAGGATAGAAAGAGGGAACTTGGCATAATCATGACATAAAAATGTTGGAGCCACAAGTTTAACATGGTGGCATATGTGATGTTCATGTGTTCATACACTTGCATATTACATTTTTAGGCCCAAAAAGCATGCATAAAACCAAACTTGGCATATTCATGATACATGGTGCTAAATGACATGTAGAAATGGCCACAAGTTTGCATTTAGCCTCACATGCATGTTATCATAAGAGATATGATAACTTACATGTTGCCAAAATGCAACCTTTGGCATAAAGCTTGAAGCTTTATGTTCACATACTCAAGACAAGCTTGCATAACATGATAACATGAACCATATGATCATCCCAAACTTGCATAACATACTTGCATAACATATGACAACTTGCATACCAAACTTGCATAACAAAACTTGCATAACATATGACAACTTGCATATCAAACTTGCATAACAAAACTTGCATAACATATGACAACTTGCATATCAAACTTGCATAACAAAACTTGATGAACTTGCATAACACATCATAGTAAACTTGCATATCATACATTTAACTTTAGAGTTTAAGTATGAAAGGAATAGGGCTTACAATGCTGATGCGGACTCAAATGAGTATAGCAAATGCAAGAAAACCCTTATGCAACCAATTAAACCCCAAAAATGCAAGCAAAATTGATCAAAACTCTTCCTTTATGATGCCAATAGAGAAACTTGACTTGAATGCAAGCTAATGATGATCATACAAGTCTAAAAACACTTGTATGCATGGAAAATCACTTAGAAATTTATTTAGGAATTTGATGAAGAGAGTGGAGGCCATGAGAGGATTGATTTTGCCATAGTTTAGTTGCTAGAATGAATAATGATGATTTAGGGTAGGTTAGGGTCTTATTTATAGATTAGGCAAGTGTTTTAGGCCATAGGATTAAACCCTAGTTGCAATCTCAGCCCTCTAAACCGAATCTGGCCCCCAAGCTCAACACAATCTCAAGATGGTGCACCAGGCTAAACAGCCCGGCTGAGCCCAGTCGACAGGGCTGTCGACCTGGTCTAACCAAGTCGACTCCCAAGTCGACAGGGCTGTCGACTTGGGTGTTCTGGCGGGAATTCTCCCGCCTTGCCCAAACTGGCCCAAATTTTCAAATTCAAGTTTGAATTTGAAATCTGTTTTTACTTGGAAATTTTCTGAAAACTTCGTTGGGCCTTAATCGGGTCATACGGACTCCGATTTTCGAAAACTCGGACTCTATTTCGCGTATTTTTCCGAGACGAACGCAATGGCATAGCCCGTTTCCCTTGATTCAGAATTTAGAATTAAATTCTGCCTCGATTTCTGTTATAATAGGTTAATAAAAATACGGGTTGTTACACCCAGGTTCAACGGAGGCGTCGCGGTGAGGGTTTGATAGGTGGTGCGTCGGATGTTTGAGGAACGAATGGGGTATGGAGATTGAAGAAGGATCGAGTTTCAGGGATGGATTTTGGGCAAAACGCGTGAACTACAGTAATCCCGCTGACGTGGCCAAGTTTTAAGGAAAGGTAATTAGTCAAAAAAATTTTATTAAATTATTAATTAATGGTTAAGTTAAAAATCGCATATTATATACAAACTTTAAAATCATATAACTTTTTCATACGATAACGGAATCTGACGAACTGGATCCGTTGGGATCGTAGGGACGAGGCCCAGGTGATGGCACTGACTAGGCACTGATCTGACGCAGTTGAAATTTCAGACAATTTTGAACGGTCGTCTCATATTAAATGCGACAAACGCGTCAACCGTCAACCGTCAACCAGAATAAATCTGGTGAGTTAATTCTCATACCTTTTGGAATCCTGTGATGTGGTAGATCCATAGAAAAATATAATTCACCATTAACAGTATAATTTGGTTGATTGGATGCGATGGATGCAAATTGATTGTTTATTGTTGATTGGTTGCAGTTATTTATATTTCGTCAATTATTTTATTCGTATATTATTTCAAACTGTATCTGCGATGCAGAGAAGGACAGGTTGGAGGGATCCAACCAGATTCCTCAAATAAACTGTATTTTTGTTTGTTGTGCATATATATGAATTGTTCACCCTGGCTGACACCAAAACTTTTTTGTATGTTGATGGTTGAATATATATTCATCATCGTTGTGGTTAAGATTGATTGACAGTGCGGTTTGGGTAATTGGCAGTAAATGGCCTAAATGTATGGTTTTAACGTTATACGACTGTCAAATGAATTGACGTGGTTTTAAAGTTATAAATTTATTTATAACTAAATTAAGGTTTTTCAATTATTTTATATAAATAATTAAATTAGAAATTGATAAATAAATATTTTTAAATCAAGTTATAAAGGAAATTATTTAAAAGGTTTAGACTAGTTTTAAAAGCAGAAACCAAGAATTTATCGACGGATTGGTAAAACAGCATAATTGTTTTTTAAAACAATTAAATAGTGATTTAAATTAATTGAGTCATTTAATTAATTTAAAGGGAAAATGACAGTGGAAATCAGTTAATAGTTAACTGAGATGTACGGTCAGAAATTCAACTATTTTAATTGAAAAATGATATTGGAATTTAATTGATTTGAATTTCTGAAATTTTTGTTAAATGTAACGAATTAATGTTAAGTGTTAGTTAATGTTCGATTAACTATAATTAAAGTAGTTATCGAATTAGTTGGAGTTAATACAGTAAATTATTATTTAATAAGTTGTTGAAAGTGATAAATGATCCTATTTTCAGTTAATAGCAAAGCTAATTATTTTAATATAGTTAATTATTATTTTAAATTAATAATAATTAAAGCAATGTCATTTAATTGGAATTCAATGGAAAGGTGATTAGTTGGAGTTAAGATTTTGTCAAGGAAGGCAATAAGAATTTAAAAAGGGATGTATAATCAAAGAGTTCAAACAAAATTGGTAAATGTAATTCGTAAGTGAACATAAAGATTTAAATAAGATTTTTCTTGATGGTTAAATTAAGTAAAGGTGAATTCAGTTGAAAGGAAATGTTTAAGAGAGATGGTAATATATTAATAATGGACTGAAATGATGTCCCAAGTTAAAGGTTATGGTTAGTGAATACTTAATTCAAGGAAGTAAGTAAAAGGATTTTTGAACGAGGATTTCAAATTTAAGAAATGTTTTTTTTTTAAACCAGATTTGAAATCAAAAAGGGAAATGAGGTTTTAAATATTTGTGGTTATGTGATAAACTAATGTTATTCTGTGATTAGAACGGGGTCGATCAAGGTCTGAGAGGTAACTAAAATACCCCAACTTGGTTGGCTCCACTATTATCGAGGAATGGTATTAGTTTGGAAAACATGAATGTGTTGAAATTGGTTTTATCCTATACAAGGATATTGAACTCTAATGAGAGAACGTGGGATATAGATGATATTGCAATACTAGTTTCAAAATAAAGAAGAATATTTGATTTTGAATCATAAGTCGACCTTTTCTTTAACCCTTTTAGAATTGGAAATAGTTAATACCATTAAGTATATTATTATATATATATATATATAGATGTATGTATCGAGATACTCGAATATAAAGGAAAGGGGTTTAAAGGAAATAGATTGAGGTTTCCAAAAGAAGTGGAAAGCTGGGGTATATATATATATATATATGTATATATGCTCTATAGTAATAAAAATAGTTTTGTTATAAATAAGAATAAATAAATGTTTCAATATAATTGGAAGATTCAAAGATTGATTTACTATTTTGTAAAGTATATTTAAAGTAGGACAAGTAATGCCAAATACAGAATCAGTGAAATCATTGACACGATTGTTATTTGATAGTTAAATCACAGACTATCAAAGTTGACCAATACGATTGTTGGGACGGAAAGACCGGGATCGAATTCATATTCGAAAACAATTCCGACCAACAAATACATGAAGATATCGGAAGATGATCGAGATGGGGCAATCGAAGACTGTGGATTTTCATAAACGGAATGACCACTAACAACCTCTGGGATTACAACCAGAGATAAACTGTGGTTCTGTCGTGGTTGGAATCTACGGGTTGCAAGGACTTCTCGCTACTGATCCATAGGGTGATTCCTATATGTGATGTAGTAGGAGAGTACCTTCGGTTCATCCTGTTCCTGGATGACTTGTATGGACGAGTGTCTGACAGAGTATTTCCAAGGGATCACGTACGTTGATTTCTTCAAACGTATTATAGTTGGTTAGCTCCCAACTAGAGTATTTTTGTTGACGTTAATTAGTGATATCCAGAGAATCTGACGATGTGGCATTCAAAGTAAATGATGGCCAGATGGTTAAAGGTAATTTCAAACCTCAAGCCTCATCAACCGGGAAATGACAAAAATCGGGCAGGCAGCATGGCTATGTAGGTCGCTCCCATTAGGGTGTATAATCACCTGTCTAGAGAAATTCCATTTGCTTCTTTAAACTATATTCGATGCTGTCCCTTTTCGGGAGGCGGTTGCTAATCCCAACCGTCGGTGATATACATTCGATACACTCAAGCGAAATGAGTGGTCGGTCATGTGTTGGCCGGGTTGCAAGAAGTTCTTGTTGAACCCAGTGTATTCGCCTTTAGAGATACACTATCGGCAGGTGGTCCCATACCTTGTCAAGGTCGGAATCCAAATTCCAATAAGCGCCCGCGGTTTTGATTGTATACTATATACGTGGAGCGTGAGATGCAAGCATTCCGCTAGATTGTTATCTATTTGTATTTAGACACTATGATAATATCAAAATAAAGTACGATTTCAAAAATGTTTTTGGTTATAGTAAGGTAAAAACCGTCCATGTTTATGTGTGGGCTGGTCTTACTATTATCCTTGGTTTCAGAAAGGATTTTCCAAAGTTAAACAAGTTGTTTGTTCTGTGAATTTATCACTGAAAGTATTCCAGACTGACTCGGTGAATTTTGCTTTGCTTCAAATGTGCTCGGGTCAAACCGAGTGTATTTCCAGGTTAGGTTCGCTTAGTGTTCCGGAAGTTGGAAGCAGGAGGCTTCACTGCTAGTTAATAAAGTTATTTTCCGCTGTGCAGCTATATATTGTACTCTGATGATTGGTATGTATATACAGACCTTTTGTATAAAAGAGATTTGATATTATATTTTATCTGTTCCGCTGTGAGTCTCTGATGTGTTCTTCTTCTTTCTTCTATTCTAATATTTCTTTCTTTCTTATCTCACCCTCTAACTTCTTTCTAATAACTATCCGGTGTTTTCGGTGCTTGGAGGATCGGCATGAGATACGGTAATGGTATTTATGTCGATTTTCGGGCCGAAAATCCCTGGGTCGTTACGGTGGTATCAGAGCGAGGTTTAGAGATAACCTTGGCTCTGTGGTGTGACTCAATAGAGATGGGGTTAGTAATAACCTAGATTGAGTTGAAAGTATACATATGAGAGCGCGTATTTGTAATTTGTTATAAATTATTTTTGAAATTATTTTTGCCCAATATATTTTATAAAAATTGAAAGTAATGATTTTTCAAATTATTAGAGTATGGGCAAATTATTTGGATTTGTTAATGTTGATTGTATGGTATGTTTGGATGGTGTACTCGATCTCATAGATATAAACCTGAACCTGAATCGACTTGGTTAAAATCAAAATGAAATAAATAATCCAAATAAATGAATCCAGATAAATAAATTTAAATGGACAATTAAAGATATAAATGAATTGCTAAGACGTAGTTATAATCTAGTATGGATTGAATTGTGTGTATGATACAGATGATATGGATGATGTGGATATTGTGAACCTTATTGATATTGTTTGTGAACTAATGAAATCCATTTGAGTTGAGAAACAGGTGCAGTAGTGCCAATTCAGCTTTAAAATCCATTCATGTAACAACCTGCCATTTTGATCGTGCCAAATTGACAAACATGTCAACTCGAAACGTCCAAAACAACAGATTATTATTGGCTTCTGGAGTAAACAGAATAAATCACAGAATCACAGATCACAGACACAGATACAGAGTAATATAATATCTCACAGCGGAAAATTTAAAGTACAATAGTAGTTAATGAAGCTACTAAATAAATTTTACATCCGAGTTTACACAAATAGTACAACGAAAGTCTAATACAGTAAATGAAAGATAACTACATAAACAGAAACGACAAAAATAGCTAGAACTGGATCATCTGAACAGGTAGATATAGGTGAGCCAAAATCCAATATAAACTTCAGACTCCAGGAGTGAATCTCGAAAACTGAAATACTCGATCTGACCCGAGCAATAATGCAAAACAAAATAACTCGGATCAGGACTAACATTCTCATGGAAGTAAATCAACACAAATGAAATGTTCGATGAAATGCAATCAGTAACTTAGAGGATGTTTGGGATCACCGTCCTCTAAGGATCCGTCAAACTAATACTATATAGTATAATACGCTATATACAATAGTGTCTATCAGTAAAGTAAAATATCAAAATAGCGTAAGCGGGATTACCATGATTACCCTTACACCGTTTATATATTCCCATAGCATATACAGTACCGTAATTCCTCCGTAAACTGGAGGTTGATCAGAGGGCACTCCATATAAAACAATACAAAACAAAATCGTAGTGGGCTCATATAAGGCATGTGACAAGGCACGCAAGGAATGCCAGGATGGATTCACCATTTGCAGAGCCGGACTGGTGGTAACGCATAGCCGCAACTACCGCCCACCTCGAGACACACTCCCATATCAAAAAGGGCCCAAATCGAATCTCAACAGTAATAGAATAATATCGAAGAAGTGTGCTCGATAAGAGGTATGACCTCAATTGGTCCGTGCGTAGCTCCTGTTTTAGCCACATCAAGCTGACTCAAGGTAGTCAGGGTCTCGTAATTAATATGAAAATACAAAATAGAGTCGTTCGCCAAATCATCCCCTTCATTCTGGAACTCCACCGCGTACACAGTTGTTAAAGTGGTTTTCGGTATTGGCAGAGAGTGTGACAATAGCCGATCCCGGTCTCTTTAACAACCAATCGTTTACATTTTTCACACCATGGTCATTATTTCCTTCATAAGGAATCGTTTCAATTCGATTCATTTAAATCCAACATTTGATTCGAATTCGAATATACGATTCAAGTCAAAATTACATTTCAATTTAAACAAATTTTATCGTACTTTATCATTCAAGTCATATAGTTCAAAATTGTTACTTCTACATTTTGAATCAAAATCTTATATTTCCATTCAAACAAATCACTATATAAAACCATTTTTATGCATCAATTTAACAAAATTCTTAATTTAAACCAAACAATATAAAAATCAATTCCGCATATAACCTATATATATATATATTCCAATTCATGTTTAATCAATTAAAATTTGAATTCAGTTCATATCGATTATAAATTAAAATATAAATTAATTTACCCAATTCACATTCATTTCTTATCAAGGTTCATAATTTAAACCAAATCAAATTCTAATTTCTTAATTTTATCAATTCAAGTTCATCTCTACTAAAATTCGTATCGATTCTGATTCATAACATAATATGAGTTCATTCGTTATTCAAACATCGTTATATAAATTTACATCTTTAAACTTCGAATTTAAATCGTGAAATCTAACCTATCCATCTTGACTTTATTAAAGTTTATGAAATATATATATATATAAGAAAATTAATTTTGAAAATAGATATATGTATATATATAAGTTTATAAAATTCTAAAATAAATTAGAAATAGATTATAAACATATATAAGTTTAAAATAATATAACATAGATTTAAATAAATATTTACAATAATATAAAAAGGTTAAAATACTTATAGGAATAAATTATATGGTTTAAAATAAATAAATTTATAAGTAAAATCTTAAATAAACATTTAAATCCCTATTTACAAATAAATCATTTTAAAACACATAATTTAAAATATACAAAATAATTTAAATTTAAATAAAATATAAATATAAATATATAAAGTCTTAAGTAAATATTTTAAAATAAAACTCATTTTACTTCAAAAACATGACCGACGGTGTCCGTATATAGTTTCTACCCTATGGTCAAGTGATACGGATATTTATCATTTCAACCCGCAATTTATAAAATTTCTACGAGTCTATCATTTCAACCCGCGATCCCAAATTCAATAAAAATCGTTCAGATCTATCATTTCAACACATAACGATTTTTCCCTATTCTAATGTTCGTTCGGGTATGTATCATTTCAACCCTTAGAGATTTTCCTAAAACTAAGGTATCAACAATCACATAGTATCAATCACAACCTATATATCATCAGTGCAACTACGTGTCATATGAATATATCGTGTCGCATATGAAATGTGCATACATATCAAATCAAACAATTTCTACTAGAAACCTATGCATTTCATATAACAGTTCATTATTGATCTAACATCCATGAAATAAATGTGAGTCAGGTGTGAGATAAACTCACCTTTCGTGGCACATATTCGAGATGGTAAATGGATTGACGCCAAAATGAAATGATGACTTCCAGGTACGATTCAAACGGATTCAACTCAATAATCAAGTCAATATATATATATATATATATATATATATTATAAGAGGGGAATGAATCAGTTCACCATTGGGCTTTGGAACGGTTTGGCTATGGGTTTTGGAATGGGTATCGAACTTGACACCAAACTCTACTCAGTAGAAATAGACACAACGCCCCTTTTAAACAAAATATTATAATTTTTTTTATATGCGAGTACAAACAGTAGAATTATAATATATTTATATATTTTTATAATTTGACGCACCCCAAAATATAATTTATAAATTATATAAACGCACACCAAAATCAATTATATAATACATATTATATATAAACACACTCTCACACTGATTATACACATATTATACAATATACAACATACATATCATACGATATATAACATACACACTACAGACATGTACAGACCCGCACACACACTCGTTTAACAGAACATACGCTTATGCACACAACCAAGAAAATGAAAACACACTCTCGCATGCACAATCACACAGAAAACACAATGACTCACGCCCAAAACTACACATGCACAAAACCCCACTTGAACACACAGATGACATGACAGATGAGCAACACACACGCAATGGTTATATAAAATATATAATATCACACTGACCATACACGCGCATGAGCACACATGGGTTCTGGTCGGAGTAGAGTGCTGTCGGCAGCGAGGATCGGGTTCCATGCTTGAAATTAACGACGATGGAAGGAAAGGAAATTTGGGAAAGGTAAGTTGAAAAAGGACGGGAAACTAAAAATGGCGAACTGGGAAGATAGAATATGTGATGGAGAGAGAGTGGTTTAAATCCAAGCATTTGCGGTATCGGAGGAAACGTGGGCTGAACAGTTCATTAGAATTTGAACGCATCTTTGGTAAAAACACTTTATTAGGAACTGTTC
Organism: Allium sativum; assembly: GCA_030737875.1. Classification (NCBI taxonomy): domain Eukaryota; kingdom Viridiplantae; phylum Streptophyta; class Magnoliopsida; order Asparagales; family Amaryllidaceae; genus Allium; species Allium sativum. The sequence goes on along the minus strand of CM060927.1, from coordinate 24,871,648 downwards.
GTTTGAAATGGTGAACGAACGTTGAAAAATAAAAACAAAATAAACGCATGCATTGGAAAAAGGCAAACCATTTGAAAATGAAGAGTGAAATGTGAAAAGGTAGATGGCAAGGGGAGCATGCATTCATTTGCATGTCCACTTCATGCATTTATTTCATAGACAAAGGTGCACCGTGCATATAAAAGGCTTGCATATTTGGAAATGGAATATGCGTGACCTAGAAAGACTTTTGGAACCAAAACATTATATTTCCATGCATGTAAACCAACCCCAAAAAGTGCCACTTTCTAAGCCTTAGAATAGAATAAAATAAAAATGGACGGTTTAATAAAATAAAAAGACAGGTTTGCAGACCCAAAATGTCTAAAAAAATATGTAGAATCGGAATAGGGACACGTCGAACTCGAATGACTTTGTTTTAAAAATGAACTGTGCAAGCATTTTCACAATTTCAGCGCGAACCGAACACCGAAACTGACAAATGAATATATTATGGTAATCAGCGCGATGAGACGGACACAACGGTATGAAATTTGCAGTGTCAGGATGCTCTATTCAAAAGCGCGTTACGGACCCCTTTGACGTAAAAATGTGGACGGAAAACGGAGGTCAAAACGTCTGATTTTCGCGAAACGAATTTCGCCGTCGTATTCGTGACAACAAATATAATATTTTTTGTGTTTGTCCGAACTAGTTTTGAAGAAATTTTAAAATCGTTAAATTTTGAACTGTTATGCGCAGCTTTGCACTGATAATTGCGCGATCGACAAACATTCAAAATTTTCGATGAAATTTTCACCACTGCCATATCTCACTGTACGTAATTTAAATTTCAAATTCCCATTATGAAAAATTATAGAATATTTTCAAAATAAAAATTTCAATTTAAATCGGAATATAAATCGTTGGAAATAACGGGTTGTTACAATCTCCCCCACTTAAACCTTTTCGTCCCTGAAAAGGAACGAGGCAGGGAAATAATAATTAAGTAATTAATATTTTTAAACTAAATGGTTCATATTTATTCTCATACATATATATAATTTGAAATATAGATAAATCAAAAGCTAAAATATTTTCAAACATTTTAAAACAATTTTAAGTATTCACTCGACGTCTCGATTGACTACATATAGTTATCCCACTTTCGAAACCCGAAATTAGATATCGATGATGCCGTGGTCATCACCAGAATCATTTTCATGCGATTGGAGTGTGACTCTATATCTATCTAATATATATAGGATTTAATATATACGTTGATCAGACGTATACCCAATCACTAAGTATTCGATAGGCTAATTTTAACGTCAGGTAAATACTCAAAGCATTTTTGTATATATTTAAACAGAATATATATATATCAAATTTTCAAATCAAATATTATAAATAATATATTTCAAATCATTAAAAAAAATTAAGTAGGGAAAATTTATATCTTTCCCCCACTAATTTATTTATTAAAATTTAACTTAAATCCTTATTAAATATACAGACAATATTCTTATTAAATCAAATTCATGAAAAATTATTCAATCAATACAAAGTCAATTTCTAACAAAATATTAATCTTTAAATCTTATTCAAAATATATATAGCTATAAAATATAACATCTTATAGTATAAACATCAAATCTTTCAAAATATTGGTATTACCAAACAATATGTTGTTTACAAATATACATCTTACAAAATAGATATATCAGAATTTCAATACTGCATCTAGGGAATTATAATACCTATTTCGAGCTAATATAATAAGAATGAATTTTCTAGAAGACTGATACTCTTCTTCTACTTCTTACCTTGTTATGGACAGGAATAAGTTATAGAATTCGAGTAGAAAACTGAACGAATGAAAGAACCTAATCAAAGATGATCTACGAAGGAAGACAGACTCAAATGGAAAGTAAATTTCAGAAAGGATTTAAATACTAAACAAAAATTTTATATTCGAAAACATTTATTTTAAAACATTTAAAACCATTTTAAAACTATTTACTTTAAAAATACGCTCTCTCCCAAGAAGAATTCTGCGATTGGTTCCACTCATTCTAGGGTATCTCTACCCTATCTCTAATGAGTTTTTACCCCATAAGTTAAAGCTTTGATAAACCAAAGCTCTGATACCACTTGTAACAACCTGCCATTTTGACCGTGCCGAATTGACAAACATGTCAACTCGAAACGTCCAAAACAACAGATTATTATTGGCTTCTGGAGTAAACAGAATAAATCACAGAATCACAGATCACAGACACTGATACAGAGTAATATAATATCTCACAGCGGAAAATTTAAAATACAATAGTAGTTAATAAAGCTACTAAATAAATTTTACATCCGAGTTTACATAAATAGTACAGCGAAAGTCTAATACAGTAAATGAAAGATAACTACATAAACAGAAACGACAAAAATAGCTAGAACTGGATCATCTGAACAGGTAGATATAGGTGAGCCAAAATCCAATATAAACTTCAGACTCCAGGAGTGAATCTCGAAAACTGAAATACTCGATCTGACCCGAGCAATAATGCAAAACAAAACAACTCGGATCAGGACTAACATTCTCATGGAAGTAAATCAACACAAATGAAATGTTCGATGAAATGCAATCAGTAACTTAGAGGATGTTTGGGATCACCATCCTCTAAGGATCCGTCAAACTAATACTATATAGTATAATACGCTATATACAATAGTGTCTATCAGTAAAGTAAAATATCAAAATAGCGTAAGCAGGATTACCATGATTACCCTTACACCGTTTATATATTCCCATAGTATATCCAGTACCGTAATTCCTCCGTAAACTGGAGGTTGATCAGAGGGCACTCCATATAAAACAGTACAAAAAAAAATCGTAGTGGGCTCGTATAAGGCATGTGACAAGGCACGCAAGGAATGCCAGGATGGATTCACCATTTGCAGAGCCGGACTGGTGGTAACGCATAGCCGCAACTACCGCCCACCTCGAGACACACTCCCATATCAAAAAGGGCCCAAATCGAATCTCAACAATAATAGAATAATATCGAAGAAGTGTGCTCGATAAGAGGTATGACCTCAATTGGTCCGTGCGTAGCTCCTGTTTTAGCCACATCAAGCTGACTCAAGGTAGTCAGGGTCTCGTAATTAATATGAAAATACAAAATAGAGTCGTTTGCCAAATCATCCCCTTCATTCTAGAACTCCACCGCGTACACAGTTGTTAAAGTGGTTTTCGGTATTGGCAGAGAGTGTGACAATAGCCGATCCCGGTCTCTTTAACAACCAATCGTTTACATTTTTCACACCATGGTCATTATTTCCTTCATAAGGAATCGTTTCAATTCGATTCATTTAAATCCAACATTTGATTCGAATTCGAATATACGATTCAAGTCAAAATTACATTTCAATTTAAACAAATTTTATCGTACCTTATCATTCAAGTCATATAGTTCAAAATTTTTACTTCTACATTTTGAATCAAAATCTTATATTTCCATTCAAACAAATCACTATATAAAACCATTTTTATGCATTAATTTAACAAAATTCTTAATTCAAACCAAACAATATAAAAATCAATTCTGCATATAACCTATATATATATATATATATATATTCCAATTCATGTTTAATCAATTAAAATTTGAATTCAGTTCATATCGATTATAAATTAAAATGTAAATTAATTTACCCAATTCACATTCATTTCTTATCAAGGTTCATAATTTAAACCAAATCAAATTCAATTTCTTAATTTTATCAATTCAAGTTCATTTCTACTAAAATTCGTATCGGTTCTGATTCATAACATAATATGAGTTCATTCGTTATACAAACATCGTTATATAAATTTACATCTTTAAACTTCGAATTTAAATCGTGAAATCTAACCTATCCATCTTGACTTTATTAAAGTTTATGAAATATATATATATAAGAAAATTAATTTTGAAAATAGATATATGTATATATATAAGTTTATAAAATTCTAAAATAAATTAGAAATAGATTATAAACATATATAAGTTTAAAATAATATAACATAGATTTAAATAAATATTTACAATAATATAAAAAGGTTAAAATACTTATAGGAATAAATTATATGGTTTAAAATAAATAAATTTATAAGTAAAATCTTAAATAAACATTTAAATCCCTATTTACAAATAAATCATTTTAAAACACATAATTTAAAATATACAAAATAATTTAAATTTAAATAAAATATAAATATAAATATATAAAGTCTAAAGTAAATATTTTAAAATAAAACTCATTTTACTTTGAAAACATGACCGATGGTGTCCGTATATAGTTTCTACCCTATGGTCAAGTGATACGGATATTTATCATTTCAACCCGCAATTTATAAAATTTCTACGAGTCTATCATTTCAACCCGCGATCCCAAATTCAATAAAAATCGTTCAGATCTATCATTTCAACACATAACGATTTTTCCTTATTCTAATGTTCGTTCGGTTATGTATCATTTCAACCCTTAGTGATTTTCCTAAAACTAGGGTATCAACAATCACATAGTATCAATCACAACCTATATATCATCAGTGCAACTACGTGTCATATGAATATATCGTGTCGCATATGAAATGTGCATACATATCAAATCAAACAATTTCTACTAGCAACCTATGCATTTCATATAACAGTTCATTATTGATCTAACATCCATGAAATAAATGAGAGTCAGATGTGAGATAAACTCACCTTTCGTGGCACATATTCGAGATGGTAAATGGATTGACGCCAAAATGAAATGATGACTTCCAGGTATGATTCAAACGGATTCAACTCGATAATCAAGTCAATATATATATTATAAGAGGGGAATGAATCAGTTCACCATTGGGCTTTGGAACGGTTTGGCTATGGGTTTCGGAATGGGTATCGAACTTGACACCAAACTCTACTCAGTAGAAATAGACACAACGCCCCTTCTAAACATAATATTATAATTTTTTTATATGCGAGTACAAACAGTAGAATTATAATATATTTATATATTTTTATAATTTGACGCACCCCAAAATATAATTTATAAATTATATAAACGCACACCAAAATCAATTATATAATATATATTATATATAAACACACTCTCACACTGATTATACACATATTATATAATATACAACATACATATCATACGATATATAACATACACACTACAGACATGTACAGACCCGCACACACACTCGTTTAACAGAACATACGCTTATGCACACAACCAAGAAAATGAAAACACACTCTCGCATGCACAATCACACAGAAAACACAATGACTCACACCCAAAACTACACACGCACAAAACCCCACTTGAACACACAGATGACATGACAGAAGAGCAACACACACGCAATGGTTATATAAAATATATAATATCACACTGACCATACACGCGCATGAGCACACATGGGTTCTGGTCGGAGTAGAGTGCTGTCGGCAGCGAGGCTCGGGTTCCATGCTTGAAATTAACGACGATGGAAGGAAAGGAAATTTGGGAAAGGTAAGTTGAAAAAGGATGGGAAACTAAAAATGGCGAACTGGGAAGATAGAATATGTGATGGAGAGAGAGTGGTTTAAATCCAAGCATTTGCGGTATCGGAGGAACGTGGGCTGAACAGTTCATTAGAATTTGAACGCATCTTTGGTAAAAACACTTTATTAGGAACCGTTCGTTTGAAATGGTGAACGAACGTTGAAAAATAAAAACAAAATAAACGCATGCATTGGAAAAAGGCAAACCATTTGAAAATGAAGAGTGAAACGTGAAAAGGTAGATGGCAAGGGGAGCATGCATTCATTTGCATGTCCGCTTCATGAATTTATTTCATAGACAAAGGTGCACCGTGCATATAAAAGGCTTGCATATTTGGAAATGGAATATGCGTGACCTAGAAAGAATTTTGGAACCAAAACATTATATTTCCATGCATGTAAACCAACCCCAAAAAGTGCCACTTTCTAAGCCTTAGAATAGAATAAAATAAAAATGGACGGTTTAATAAAATAAAAAGACAGGTTTGCAGACCCAAAATGTATAAAAAAATATGTTGAATCGGAATAAGGACACGTCGAACTCGAATGACTTTGTTTTAAAAATGAACTGTGCAAGCATTTTCACAATTTCAGCACGAACCGAACACCGAAACTGACAAATGAATATATTATGGTAATCAGCGCGACGAGACGGACACAACGGTATGAAATTTGCAGTCTCAGGATGCTCTGTTCAAAAGCGCGTTACGAACCCCTTTGACGTAAAAATGCGGACGGAAAACGGAGGTCAAAATGTCTGATTTTCGCGAAACGAATTTCGCCGTCGTATTCGTGACAACAAATATAATATTTTTCGTGTTTGTCCGAACTAGTTTTGAAGAAATTTTAAAATCGTTAAATTTTGACCTGTTATGCGCAGCTTTGCACTGATAATTGCGCGATCGACAAACATTCTAAATTTTCGATGAAATTTTCACCACTGCCATATCTCACTGTACGTAATTTAAATTTCAAATTCCCATTATGAAAAATTATAGAATATTTTCAAAATAAAAATTTCAATTTAAATCGGAATATAAATCGTTGGAAATAACGGGTTGTTACAATTCAAGAGAAAATTTTGGCGTTAATCGAATCCAGTTTAAGTATAAAGCTGCATAATAATTAAGCAAGCTCGAGAATAAATTATCGCTTATCGCATAATAACGCTCGCAAAAAGGTATGCCTGCGAAAATATGAAATTTTGGTTTTGTTTGGATTTTGGGTTTGGATTTTGAATTTTTCCGACCGTGTTGTTCGAGGTATATTTCTTGAACCTGCAATACTGCAGATGTCCCTCCGTACAGGGGAGACTCTGCCGAAATTTTTTCCAAATTTAGGGTGTTAGAAATTTTTTGAATTTTTTTGGGAAATTCTTTTATTTGAAACAAATTGGTTTTAAAAACCAATTGGGTCAGTTTGAAAATAAATTCGAGTTTTAAAATTAATTATTTTTGAAAAGATAAAGGGGTTAAAATTCTTCTACCTTAGCAATTTCGAGGACGAAATTATTTTAAGGGGGAAGGAATGTAACGACCCGTATTTTCTGCCTATTTATTTGGTTTATTTTAATTATTTAAAATATTGGTTGGAGTTTAAATAATCGAATTTAACGATTTTATTTGGAATTTATTATTTAAATAAATAATAAAATAATATTTTTAATTCCAGGATATTTGGAAAATATGGAATTTTGAAATATAACGTGATCAGGCGATTTCAAATTTGTTTATATCGTTTATATTGGGATTTTATCGATGGTTTCAATTTTAAAACGACGATGGAATATATATAGTTTATAATTTAAATATAAAACGAGCTGCAGTGGCACGGCAGTTCATAATTTGGCGTTTTGAACTTTAACTGGCTGTACAGGATCCAAAATAAGTCGGATTTTCTCGAAATAAGATACGTCGGGACCGGTTGGACAATATCTTTCTAGTGGAAGAGAAAAATCGAGTTTTCTTCGTGTAGATTTTATTTTATGTCCAAATCAAATTTTGAAAAAAAACGCTATGGAATTCCTTTATATATTTTATTGGTTTATTCTATAGATTTAAGGGTTTTTTAATATTTTGAATATCGAACTGGCCTGAGAATCAACCCGATTTATTTTATTTTGAAATTATACGCAATTCTGGTCGGGTATGACCAATCGTGATATTTTATTTATTTTATATTGAAGTATTTTAAAATTAATTTATTTTAATTCAAATTGGGCAGTTCAAAAGGGACTTTCTTCAAACGACCTATGTTTTCGACAAAACAAATTTTGTTGGGACCGTAACAGTAAATTATTGCTAGATTTTCAAACTGCAAGCAAAACGGTGTTATTCTGTTAGCATGGCAAAATAAAATGCAAAATAAAACGATCAATTTGGACGTGTACGAGCGCTATTTGAGCAAACGAACTCGGAATTCGACGAAACAAGTTTCGTTAGGACCGTATCGTCAAATTATACTATGAAGTCCGTTCGCATCTCGAACGGGGTTTGTATGTGAGCGCAGGAGCGAATAAACGACGTTCGAAAACGCGATAGACACGAAATAAAATATCGTTAGTGAACATCGTTCGTCAAATCAACTTAAATTATATTATTCTTACATTATATATACCCCTTACTCATAACCCTAGCCACCAAAATCTGAAATCGTTCAGCAATTTTGTAAAAAAGTCCTCCAGCACAATTTAATTTATATCTCAAAATCTGTCATGAATTTGCAAGGGAGTTTTGAAGTAAACTTGTAGATCGGGTCGATTTCTACCCGCTGTAAAAAGTTGGGGACCTATCGTGGTCGAAGGTGGCCAAAATCGGCTGAACAGGAGAATTCCAGTTTCGTTCTTTACCAAAATTCGAGGGATTTAGCCAATTTTAAAGGTCGAGACCTTGGGGGAATGAAAGAGGAGAGAAAGGGCTTTGATTTGGCACTGGTCGGAGGTTCTGAAATGGAGTGTGGTGGTCGGAATGTTGAGATGAACGGAGGTGAAACATTTCGGGCTGTTTTCAAAAGTGGTGGTCGAGTTTGCTTCGATTCCGGCGACTTAGGCGGTCGAGGGGGTTGTGGCCTGAAGTGAAACGGAAGGGGGTGGCGAGGCCGACATTTCGGTGGTAATCCGGTGGGGTCACGTGGGTTGTGGCGGCAGAAATTGGCACATGAACTGAATTGGGGGTAAACGAAAATCAAGGCGGTCGAGGGCAAGAGGGGAGATGGCGATTGAGGCGCCGGTGCTGGACGTTGGCGCGGAGGTGATGGGTTGTCAAGGGTGGGCCCAGGTTCAACGGAGGCGTCGCGGTGAGGGTTCGATGGGTGGTGCGTCGGATGTTTGAGGAACGAACGGGGTATGGAGATTGAAGAAGGATCGGGTTTCAGGGATGGATTTTGGGCAAAACGCATGAACTACAGTAATCCCGCTGACGTGGCCAAGTTTTAAGGAAAGGTAATTTGTCAATTTTTTTTAATTAAATTATTAATTAAAGGTTAAGTTAAAAATCGTATATTATATACAAACTTTAAAATCGTATAACTTTTTCATACGATAACGGAATCTGACGAAACTGGATCCATTGGGATCGCAGGGACGAGGCCTAGGTGATGGCACTGACTAGGCACTGATCTGACGCAGTTGAAATTTCAGACAATTTTGAACGGTCGTCTTAGATTAAATGCGACGGACGCGTCAACCGTCAACCAGAATAAATCTGGTGTGTTAATTCTCACACCTTCTGGAATCCTGTGATGTGGTAGATCCATAGAAAAATATAATTCACCATTAACAGTATAATTTAGTTGATTGGATGCGATGGATGCAAATTGATTGTTTACTGTTGATTGGTTGCAGTTATTTATATTTCATCAATTATTTTATTCGTAAGTTATTTCAAACTGTATCTGCGATGCAGAGAAGGACAGGTTGGAGGGATCCAACCGGATTCCTCAAATAAACTGTATTTTTGTTTGTTGTGCATATATATGAATTGTTCACCCTGGCTGACACCAAAACTTGTTTGTATGTTGATGGTTGAATATATATTCATCATCGTTGTGGTTAAGATTGATTGACAGTGCGGTTTGGGTAATTGGCAGTAAATGGCCTAAATGTATGGTTTTAACGTTATACGACCGTCAAATGAATTGATGCGATTTTAAAGTTATAAATTTATTTATAACTAAATTAAGGTTTTTCAATTATTTTATATAAATAATTAAATTAGAAATTGATAAATAAATACTTTTAAATCAAGTTATAAAGGAAATTATTTAAAAGGTTTGGACTAGTTTTAGAAGCAGAAACCAAGAATTTACCGACGGATTGGTAAAACATCATAATTGTTTTTTAAAACAATTAAATAGTGATTTAAATTAATTGAGTCATTTAATTAATTTAAAGGGAAAATGATAGTGGAAATCAGTTAAAAGTTAACTGAGATGTACGGTCAGAAATTCAAATATTTTAATTGAAAAATGATATTGGAATTTAATTGATTTGAATTTCTGAAATTTTTGTTAAATGTAACGAATTAATGTTAAGTGTTAGTTAATGTTCGATTAACTATAATTAAAGTAGTTATCGAATTAGTTGGAGTTAATATAGTAAATTATTATTTAATAAGTTGTTGAAAGTGATAAATTATCCCACTTTCAGTTAATAGCAAAGCTAATTATTTTAATATAGTTAATTATTATTTTAAATTAATAATAATTAAAGCAATGTCATTTAATTGGAATTCAATGGAAAGGTGATTAGTTGGAGTTAAGATTTTGTCAAGGAAGGCAATAAGAATTTAAAAAGGGATGTATAATCAAAGTGTTCAAACAAAATTGGTAAATGTAATTCGTAAGTGAACATAAAGATTTAAATAAGATTTTTATTGATGGTTAAATTAAGTAAAGGTGAATTCAGTTGAAAGGAAATGTTTAAGAGAGATGGTAATATATTAATAATGGACTGAAATGATGTCCCAAGTTAAAGGTTATCGTTAGTGAATATTTACTTAATTCAAGGAATTAAGTAAAAGGATTTTTGAACGAGGATTTCAAATTGAAGAAACGTTTTTTTTAAACCAGATTTGAAATCAAAAAGGGAAAATGAGGTTTTAAATATTTGTGGTTATGTGATAAACTAATGTTATTCTGAGATAAGAACGGGGTCGATCAAGGTCTGAGAGGTAACTAAAATACCCCAACTTGGTTGGCTTCACTATTATCGAGGAATGGTATTAGTTTGGAAAAAGCGAATGTGTTGAAATTGGTTTTATCCTATACAAGGATATTGAACTCTAATGAGAGAACGTGGGATATAGGTGATATTGCAATACTAGTTTCAAAATAAAGAAGAATATTTGATTTTGAATCATAAGTCGACCTTTGCTTTAACCCTATTAGAATTGGAAACGGTTAATACCATTAAGTATATTATTATATATATAGATGTATGTATCGAGATACTCAAATATAAAGGAAAGGGGTTTAAAGGAAATAGATCGATGTTTCCAAAAGAAGTGGAAAGCTGGGGTATATATATATATACTGGTATATATGCTCTATAGTAATCAAAATAGTTTTGTTATAAATAAGAATAAATAAATGTTTCAATATAATTGGAAGATTCAAAGATTGATTTACTATTTTGTAAAATATATTTTAAGCTGGCCAAGTAATGCCAAATACAGAATCAGTGAAATCATTGACACGATTGTTATTTGATAGTTAAATCACCGACTATCAAAGTTGACCAATACGATTGTTGGGACGGAAAGACCGGGATCGAATTCATATTCGAAAACCATTCCGACCAACAAATACGTGAAGATATCGGAAGATGATCGAGATGGGGCAATCGAAGACTGTGGATTTTCATAAACGGAAGGACCGCTAACAACCTCTGGGATAGCAACCAGAGATAAACTATGGTTCTGTCATGGTTGGAATCTACGGGTTGCAAGGACTTCTCGCTACTGATCCATGGGGTGATTCCTATATGTGATGTAGTAGGAGAATACCTTTGGTTCATCCTGTTCCTGGATGACTTGTATGGACGAGTGTTTGACAGAGTATTTCCAAAGGATCACGTACGTTGATTTCTTCAAACGTATTATAGTTGATTAGCTCCCAACTAGAGTATTTTTGTTGACGTCAATTAGTGATATCCAGAGGATCTGACGATGTGGCATTCAAAGTAAATGATGGTCAGATGGTTAAAGGTAATTTCAAACCTCAAGCCTCATCAACCGGGAAATGACAAAAATCGGGCAGCCAGCATGGCTATGTGGGTCACTCCCATTAGGGTGTGTAATCACCTATCTAGAGAAATTCCATTTGCTTATTTAATATATATTCGATGCTGTCCCTTTTCGGGAGGCGGTTGCTGATCACAACCGTCCGTGATATACATTCGATACACTCAAGCGAAATGAGTGGTCGGTCATGTGTGGGCCGGGTTGCAAGAAGTTCTTGTTGAACCCAGTGTATTCGCCTCTAGAGATACACTATCGGCAGATGGTACCATACCTTGTCAAGGTCAGAATCTAAATTCCAATAAGCGCCCGCGGTTTTGATTGTATACTATATACGTGGAGCGTGAGATGCAAGCGTTCCGCTAGATTGTTATCTATTTGTATTTAGACACTATGATAATATCAGAATAAAGTATGATTTCAAAAATGTTTTGGGTTATAGTATGGTAAAAACCGTCCATGTTTATGTGTGGGCTGGTCTTACTATTATCCTTGATTTCAGAAAGGATTTTACAAAGTTAAACAAGTTGTTTGTTCTGTGAATTTATCACTGAAAGTATTCCAGACTGACCCGGTGAATTTTGCTTTGCTTTAAATGTGCTCGGGTCAAACCGAGTGTATTTCCAGGTTTGGTTCACTTGGAGTTCCAAAAGTTGGAAGCAGGAGGCTTCACCGCTAGTTATATAAAGTTATTTTCCGCTGTGCAGCTATATATTGTACTCTGATGATTGGTATGTATATAAAGACCTTTTGTATAAAAGAGATTTGATATTATATTTTATCTGTTCCGCTGTGAGTCTCTGTTGTGTTCTTCTTCTTTCTTCTATTCTAATATTTCTTTCTTTCTTATCTCACCCTCTAACTTCTTTCTAATAACTATCCGGTGTTTTCGGTGCTTGGAGGATCGGCATGAGATACGGTAATGGTATTTATGTCAATTTTCGGGCCGAATATCCCTGGGTCGTTACATTTAAGTTTTGGTGGAGATTCAAGTAGTGATAGAAGAATCCGAGCATGGAGCCGTGATGAGGATGGAGAAGGCTTCGCTCTGGCATAATTTGGTGAAAATTCATGAGAAAAAGTATCGAGACTTTTGATGGGTTCACAGCATTTTTCTCGTAGCCGGTTCGGTTTTCGATGGAGGTGGCGGGTTGATGGGCGACAGTGTGTAGTGGGAAGAGGAGATGAAAAGAGGTTCGTCGGTGGTCGCAGATCGAAGAATGATGGGGCAAAGGGTGTGTGCGTGTACACACCGTACACGGTCGAAGTGGTTCCAGGAATAGCAAGAGAGGAGGATGCGTGAAAGAAGAAGGAGGAGAGGAGAGGAAGGTGTGGGTCGGGTTTAGTTGGAGCATTTAGGCTTTGGGCCGGGAAAAATGCTAAGGGTATGATTTAATTAAAGTTTAATTAGTTTAAAACTTTAAATACCTAGATCTCATTCGATTTTAACCCGATTAATTTGATCCTGAGTCCGTTGGAATCATATCGGAAAATAGAATACATTGGTATAGGATATTGATAACTTCGATTAAATATAAATTTATTAAAATAAAAGTCCTCATGTGTATAATGGCGAACATCAATGTTAATTCAACTCAGTATTAATTAGCAGATAGATCACTAGCTGCTAAAGGGAAATGGATCGGAAGATGTATGTGTAGCGGTAACGTTGTTTGTCCGTAATGGAACTCGGACATTGAAGATATTTGGAGCCTCGTCGGTGAGAACATTTAATTTAATGATTTATTTAAATTAGTAGCTGTTGGATAATGCTTAGTTAGATGTGGATGTTGTGTAAAATGTTTGAATGGATGTGCATGTAGCTAGGAACACAGAGAACACCGATTAGCGTTATTATCCATAACGCTTGTACACAAGTTAAAAATGTTTGTTTATGGCTGTGTTGAAATGGATGTACGCATGCTAGTATAAATGGTTGGATGGTTATGATTGCATGAAATCTCATGCACTTAGTTGTGGAAGCATACAGATGATTAATTTAAATTCTCCTTCCATTAAAATAAAGAATTGTTATTATCATATGTTGAGAATTAAGTTTGAATTTATTTTTTCAAACTGTTTGCAAATCAGAACTGAGTAAATGATTTTCGTATGAAATAAAAAGGGTTGAAATAATTCCAACCACTTGTAAGTTATTTTGAATTAAGTTTGAAATTGAATTGAAATGATTTGAATCATGTATTGGTTTTTGTATGGTTATTGGAATAAGTTGATAAAATATTATTTTATATTAAGATCAAAATTAATTTAAAAGAAGATTTGGAATTTGAACATGGTTTTGAAATTTAATTTATGTTTAAATAATAATTAAAGACTTGACGTTTAGGACGACAGAAAGGATGTGTCTAGGCTTGAGTTTGGAAAACACAAGTTTCCTGCTCTCCCTGGCCGTCCCTAACTGGTCCAACGGACGAAATATTCAAAAATCTAAATTTGAAATTTTATTTGGAAACCATTTTGAATTCGAAATATATTGGAATATGATTTCAAAATTTTAAAGATTAAATTTTTGAATTTAAAGAGGATTGAATAATTTATATTAAAATCGTTATATAATTTAAATCGAACGCGTCGCGTAGCGACAGTTCGTTATTATCGATTTTTGAATTTCAAATGGTTATAACTCGAATATTTGAACCAGATTAACGTAATACAAAAAACATCGAATTTATATTAATGATGAGTTTTGAAGAGATTTTTCAAATTCTAAGGAATGATTGTAAAGATATGTTTAAACAAAATTTGGAAAAGATCGTTATACGTGCAATTCGATTATGATAATCAAAAGTCGAAATAAACTGGTTTATAATTATTTTAAATGGAGAAAATTTATGGAAATCTTATTTTTCTTATTTTAAAGTGATTAGTATTGGAATATTCGAATTTCAAATGATTTGAATCTATTTGATTTAAACAACTATTTTACAACACTTTTAATAACACCTTTCAAATGTTACTTTCAAAAGATAATTTAGTTTGAAAGTTATAAATCATAAATCGTTATTTTAAAGTATAAAAAGTGTTTGAAAAATAGTTGGAAGAAAATTAAAATAAAGTGGAAATTAGGCTAAGGTCCCTATTTTGAAACTTAATTAGGCTCACATCCGGTCTTAAACTTATTATAAATTAGGTCCCTATTTTTCTATTTAGAAAAATTGCGTACATTTCTGCAACAATTCATCAGCATTAGTTCAACTTTATTTGCATACATGTATGCAACAATTCAGAATATTTGCATACATGTATGCAAATATTCGTTCAGAACAGTTGCATACTGTTGGCTAACTTTTTGATCAAGCCACCCAGGATCATTCATAAGAAGAAAGCACGAAACCGCATTCTCTAAGGACTTGAAGGAATGGATCGCACCATCGTCTCGCCTGATATCGGATCGCGCACCATCGTCTCGCCCACCGTTGGATCGCACACTATCGACTCGCCCATTCCTTCAGCAGAACGAATCAGCTATGCGACTCGATCCGAACTTATGTTGTTGTCCAGAGCGAACCGATCCGATCCTCTGGTGTATGGCGAACCATCTGACCCGTTCAAGTACGAGCTAGTCTTCAGCGATCCGAATCGCACGGATCTAGCGACACGTGTCCCTAACCGTCCTTTGGACCAATTCTCTCCATCTGCACGATCCGATTTTCAAGCAGATCGCGACACCTGTCCACAACGGCTAATTTGACCATTTCTTCAACGGCGGCGATCCGACCCGAGGTTCTCGGGATTCGTGCCACGCGTCCGCGATCCGCCTGACAAAATCAGCTATAAATAGCCCAGAGCTTGGCATTTTTCGGGATCCTTTTGGCAATATTGAGGACTGAATCTGCCATTGTTGTCAAATTACTGAAATATTGAGAGAAACTATTGTTGTATCAGCTTTTAAAGCGTAATCAATAACATATAAAGTGGACGTAGGCTCGTTAACGCCGAACCACTATAAATTCTGAGTGTTCTTTTCTTTTTCTTGTTCTTCACTTAAAATTCTCTACTGTTCATCACAATTTGGGTGTTAGGTCCAAATTTCGATCTAACATTTTTGGTGCTTTCACTGAGAATCTCAGTCTTAAAGTTTCACTATTTGCTTCTTTGAGGATTCCAGCGATTCGGATACCATGGCTGGAAAAAGATCTAAAGCTTCACAGACTAACGAAACGATCGAGGAGAGTGTACACGAACTGGGCAACGAAGAATTTCTGGATCGCGGAGCGCAGGGGGCGATCCGATCCGACGAAGACACCTCGTTCCGAGTCGAGGGGAACGAGACGATCCGTGCCACTGAAGGGGTTGTCACTCGATCCCGAGGCAACACCTCGCAGCCTCCACGTACCACGACCACGAGTCGATCTCAGGGGGGCGCAGCGAATCGCCCTCCACGAACCGCAGCCATCCGAACTGATGGTCAGACTACAACACGACCTGGAAAAGAACCTACGACCCATTCCTATCGTCCCGGAGCCTCCGCTCGACCCGGTTCAAGCTCTTTGCGTATAAGAGAGAGTGATGATGACCATTATGATCCTGCTGCTCCTGTCACTGAGGGGGATCTCTCTCGCTTCGCCGAAATGTGGGATAGGTTGTTTGATGAGTTGGCAGCCCAAAGGCAGGAAAGTTCCATCCTGCGGCAGAATTTGACGGCTATGGATAGAAGACTTGACGAACTAGCAAGGCAAAGGGAATCACCGGTTCGTCCACTCACCCCAGTATATTCTTCTTCGTCTGAAGAATCGCCGAGACCTCCGCGACGACCATATGAGAGAGCCGAAAACATAGAACAGCTTCGGTTCGGAACCCTGCCCTCACAAGAAGAGGAACTAGGGATGGGATCCCCAGACCGTAATGAGAATAGTCCTGTGCATAACAGACCACCTCAGCCCCGTCGCCGCATGCATACTCATGATAACAGGGTGCAGCGAAGCCCTGTCCGAGCCCCGGATTTTGTGGCTGCTTCCCGAAGAGAGAACAGAGAACCTCGTCGGGCAAGAGGCACTGACCCTGAGCCTCCTTTGACCAGCGCAAATGTTGCCGCCATGGTTCATCAGATTCTCGCCGACAGCCGCGGACAGCGGAACGAAGATTGGGGGATTGACCGTAGTCATACTCCTTTTACCGACGACATTTTGGATGCGACTTTTCCAAGGCGCTTCAACATGCCACAAATGAATCGATATGCGGGAAGATCTGATCCTGTTCTACACCTGATGAGGTACTCTTGGTCGATGACCGCTGCCGCCGCTTCTGACGCGGTTAAGTGTAAAGCGTTTCCCATATTCCTGGAAGACGTGGCTTTGCTATGGTTCACTCGCCTGCCGGCAAGATCGATTTCTAGCTTCAGGGAACTGAGCGAGAAGTTCGTAGAACAATTCCGTATCTATGCACAGAAGACAAAAAGCGTGATCGATTTATTCCTTGTTAAACAGCGACCAGGCGAGAGCCTAAAGACGTATCTGGATCGTTTCAATTTGGCCGCCACTGAGGTCAAAGATCCTCATGAACCAACCATCGTCGCAGCATTGATTGACGGAGTGGATAAGGACACTGAATTCGGGAGGTACTTGGCAGGCAAACCACCCCACACCAGAGAGTTATTCTATGAGAAAGCCAACGTACATCTGCGTCGAGAAGAGGTATACGCAAATCGAAAGGTTAAAACAACTGATAAGGAGGAAATTCAGAGCAATGTCGCCATAAAACAGACTGGAGACAGCTCGGGGAAAGTTGAAGTTAACGTCGGAAATCAGAATCAGGGTGGCCGTCAGCCGGGTAACAACAATAACAATGGTAACGCCAACAACCGGAAAAGGGGCCGAGGGAACGATTCCCAGAGAAGGACTCGTCCCAGAGCCTTTGAAAGTTATACACCCATCAATGATACTTTGGAGAATATTTTCATGGATGCGTACGAAGTCCTCCAAAATAAGAGGCCACCTCCTAGAGAATCGACAGAAAAAGAGCGTGAGACAGGAAAGTTTTGTCTCTTTCATCAAACTCACGGCCATTCGACGAATGAATGCCGTCACCTGAGGGACGTGGTCGAAAGGCTGCTTCGAGAAGGAAAGCTAGATGAATACAGAGTAGCGCCTAGGGACAGGGGGCAAGCAGTGCAGGCCCCGAATCAGAATCAAAATCAACTTGCTGCTAGGCCGACTGCTCAACAAAAAGGAAAGAATATTGTTATCAATACCGTGATTGGTGGACTTCATCTTGCTGGGCACAGTTCCAAAGCATTAGATCAACACGTTAATGCAGCCAAACATCACCTCGAGGTGGGGGAATGTAGCAACCCCGAGGACAGTACCCCGGTGAAGCAGCAGAAGATGATGACTGATGATGTTGTTTTCCGAGAACGAGAAAGCATCGGGGTCCATGCTCCAACTGAAGATCCACTTGTAATTACAATACCCATTGGGCCAGCCACTGTTCATAAGGTCCTGTGGACAACGGGAGTTCCGTTAATATTCTCTTCAAAAAGGCCTTTGACCAGATGAATCTTGAAATAAAAGACTTGAAGCCCTGCCAGGGGTGGATCCGTGGATTCAACGGAGCATCCACCGCTCCAATGGGTTATGTAGAGTTGCCAGTTACACTTGGAGAAGGAGAACGCCAGAGAGTGAGAATCCTTCCCTTTGTGGTTTTGGATGTTGAATCACCATACAATGCCTTCTTGGGCCGACCGGCCCTCGCAAAGTTCAGAGCCTGTATAGCTCCTTGGTGCTTATTATTGAAATTCCCCACAGAAGCTGGCATTGGTATCGTCAGAGGGGATCAAGTTGCTGCGCGAGCATGTTATGTTGCCGAACTAAAGTTGCTTCGCAATGGAGGGGATATCGAATCTAAAGGCACTTCTCCCCCTTTGGGGGCGGAGACCTTATAGCAACCAAAGAGGACAATCGTTGGAGAGTTGCCCAGAGGGATGCCCGAGGACATAGATCCCAGAGAGGATCAAGAGCCCGGGGGCAGAATGGCGACTCCCAACGAGGCAACTGTGGATGTACCAATCGATGACAGTGACCCGGAGAAGGTCCTTAAGATTGGATCCCAGTTAAGTCCGAACCTTGCTAAAGAATTGACGAATTTCTTAAAGAATAACTTGGATGTATTTGCTTGGACCCACGCGGACATGTGTGGGATATCCCCATCGATCATGAGCCATTCCTTGAGTATCGACCCTAAACATCCTCCAGTGAAGCAAAAAAGGCGAATGCTTGGCCCAGAGAGGTCCGCTGCCCTGAAAGAAGAGGTTGGAAAGCTGAAGAGTAATGGGTTTATCAGAGATTCAACCTACCCAGACTGGATTTCGAACCCAGTCCTGGTAAAGAAGGCCAACGGGAAGTGGCGAACGTGTATCGACTTTTCGGATTTGAACAAAGCTTGTCCAAAAGATAGTTTCCCATTACCTCGAATTGACCAGTTGGTAGACTCGACAGCAGGTCACGAACTTCTCTCATTTATGGATGCTTATTCAGGATACAACCAAATTCCGATGCATGTTCCAGATCAGGAGCACACTAGTTTTATTACCGATCTGGGGTTATATTGTTATATGGTAATGCCCTTCGGTCTGAAGAATGCGGGCGCTACATATCAACGTTTGGTCAACAGGATGTTCTATAACCAGATCGGGAAAACGAAGGAAGTATACGTTGACGATATGTTGGTTAAGTCCAAACAATCTTCTCAGCACACTGCTGATTTGGCAGAGATGTTCGACATTCTTCGAAAGTATGTAATGAAACTCAATCCGACCAAATGTTCGTTCGGTGTTGCTTCTGGAAAATTCCTGGGATTCATTGTCAGTTCCCGCGGTATCGAGATTAATCCAGACCAGAACGCGGCAATCAGAAACATTCAGGAGCCTAGGCAGATTAGAGATGTGCAAAGTCTCGCTGGAAAGGTGGCCGCACTAAGTAGATTTATCTCCAGGGCTACGGATAAGTGCATCCCATTCTTTGAATTAATAAAGCGAGGAAAACGCCACTTTAAATGGACGCCTGACTGCGTAGAAGCATTTCAGAATTTGCTCAGGCACTTGGAGAAACCCCCGATTCTATCCAAACCAATAGATCACGAGGATTTATTCGTGTATTTAGCAGTGTCGTCCCATGCGATCAGCTCAGCGTTGGTGAGGGAAGAGGATAAGGTCCAAAGACCTGTGTATTATGTGAGCAAGAAATTGACAGCAGCAGAGCGTAATTATCCACGGATAGAGAAGCTGGCTTATAGTTTACTGATTGCCTCCCGAAAACTTCGGCACTACTTTCAGGCACATCCTATCATCATATACACTGATCATCCACTCAAGCAAGTTTTGCAGAGGCCGGAGGCATCTGGAAGGTTACTCAAGTGGAATATTGAGTTAAGTCAATTTGACTTGAACTTTCAGCCCAGACGGTCAATTCGAGGGCAAGTGATAGCCGACTTCATAGCAGAATTCACTGTTCCTGAAGAAGGTATAGCAGACGAAGAAGTGGAACCTTCGAAGTTACTTCTCGATCCTAATGCCTGGAGATTATATACTGATGGCGCTAGAAACGATGAAAGATCCGGCGCTGGAATAGTGCTTGAAACCCCCGAGAAACGATTGATAACCTATGCCATCCGAATGGAGTTTCAGGCCACTAACAACGATTCCGAATATGAAGCTCTGATAGCCGGATTGAAGATTGCAAAGGAACTAGAAGTCACAAAGCTGAACATTTTCTGCGACTCCAAGTTGGTTGTGAATCAAGTCACTGGAAGATTCCAGGCTAAAAGTGCAAGATTGGTTCTATACTTAAAGAAAGTCAAAGAACTGTTGAATGATTTTGATCACTACAGTATATCTCATATTCCGCGGATAGAGAACCAGCAGGCAGACAAGTTGGCAAAGATGGCTAGTTCTAGCGATCCTGAAGTAACTGGGCTGGCCCCCGTTGAAGTACTCCGGTCTCCTAGCATAGATCAGATGGAAGTCGACCTAGTACTAGAGACGGAACCAGAAAGGGAGTCCTGGATGACCCCTATAAAGAATTTTCTAATGGATGGAACGCTTCCGACCAAGAAAAGCGAGAGGCGTAAAGTGATTCGTAAAGCCACCCGATACGTTCTGCAAGGCGGAGTTCTTTATAGACAAGGATTTTCGATGCCCCTCCTTCGGTGTATAGCCCACGATGACATCAAACATGTGCTGCAAGAAGTCCACGAAGGCGAATGTGGCGACCACACTGGAGGGCAAAATCTGGCCAAAAAGGTGTTGCGGCATGGTTATTTCTGGCCTACCATAAACAAGGATGCAGTGAGATATGCACGACGATATGATGCGTGCCAGAGATTCTCAAAGATACCCAGAGCGCCTCTGAGTCAGTTAAAAACAATGATGAGTCCGTGGCCTTTTGCTATGTGGGGAATTGATATCATAGGAAGCCTCCCCATAGCAAGAGGTGGAGCAAAGTTCGCTATTGTGGCCGTAGATTATTTCACCAAGTGGGTCGAGGCAGAACCACTAACTACAATCACAACTAAACGAGTGATCAACTTCATCGTGAGAAACATCATCTGTCGGTTTGGGATTCCAAAGATTGTGATAACAGACAACGGAACTCAATTCGATAGTACTGAATTCAGAAATTTCTGCCAAAGATACCACATCGAGAATCGATATACCTCCGTGGCGCACCCGCAGTCGAACGGACAAGTCGA
Source organism: Allium sativum (assembly GCA_030737875.1). Lineage (NCBI taxonomy): Eukaryota > Viridiplantae > Streptophyta > Magnoliopsida > Asparagales > Amaryllidaceae > Allium > Allium sativum. The sequence continues at coordinate 24,850,149 of CM060927.1, read as the reverse complement.
AGCGGCAAATAAAGTAATTAAGTCCATTCTGAAAAGAAGAATGAAGCGGGCCAGAGCCATGTGGGCTGATGAATTGCCCTTGGCACTACGGACTTACAGGACAACATATAAATCGGCAACGGGACATACCCCGTTCTCCCTTGCTTTTGGAACAGAGGCAGTCATCCCGGTTGAGATAAAGGTACCTTCTCATCGGGTGACTTATTATGATCCGATGACCAATAATGAATTGCTCCTTGAGTCCCTAGATATGATCGAAGAAAAGAGGGATGAAGCAGACCTGCGTGCCCTGAGATGCAAACAACAGGTCGCCCGATATTACAACAGAAAGGTCCGAGTCCGAACCTGGGAACCCGGAGACTTGGTTCTGAACGTGTCTTTCCACCCCCAACTCATATGGGAGCGAAGTGGGAAGGACCGTACTCTATTTTAAGCAAGCTTGATAATGGAACCTTCAAGCTTGCAACCGTAGATGGAAGGGAAATCCCCAGAGTGTGGAATGCCCAACATTTATGCCCATATTTGACATGAGAGTTCTAAATCTATTCTTTTGCTTTGTTAAAAAATTATGTACAGGGCATGACTTGCCTAGAATAGTCTGATTTCTTAAAGCAAGAGATTATAAAGTGGACGTAGGTCATGATTCGACCGAACCACTATAAAAATACCGTGTGTTATTTACCTTTATCTGCATCTTTATTTATTTGCCTATTTGTTTTTATGAAAAACAATGTGAATAATCCAGGTATCCGAAGTCTGATACCCACCGTTCCTCCCGTAGACTAATCAGAAAAACCCAAAGCTTTGGCAAAAGCTCCGACCGCTTGTCCGACTAGCTTTAATCCACGGAGTATGGGTTAAAGTATACCCCAAGGATGAGTTTGATGAGAATGCATGATTGCAGGCAGCTTGAGCTCGAACTCTAACTCTCCAGAGAGAGAGAGAGTATAAAAGCGTCTCCGATTGAGCGCTGAGAAAGAGCTCCTTTCCCGCTGAAGGATCGGGAAGCGAGTGAATCGCTGAGCTCGAACTCTAACTCTCCAGAGAGAGAGAGAGTATAAAAGCATCCATGATTTGGCGCTGAGAAAGGATTCTTACCCCGCTGAAGGATCGGGGAGCGATGGAACAGCTGAGTCCCAACTCTAACTCTCCAGAGTCGAGAGAGAGTATAAAAAGCGTCTCCGATTGAGTGCTGAGAAAGAGCCCCTTTCCCGCTGAAGGATCGGGAAGCAAGTGAATCGCTGAGCTCGGACTCTAACTCTCCAGAGAGAGGGAGAGTATAAAAGCGTTTCCGGTTAAGCATTGATCAAGGTATTAGGAATTCGGTGCCAAACAACTATCTTATGAAATCTTCTAAGTCCCCCATATTCAGAAATAGGGGGCAACCTACCAATAAGGCTATCCGATTCCTAGTAAACCCCCGTCAGACGTCATGATAACAACTGATTGGGGGCACATATGCTCGCACGCAAATACGAAATTTTAATACAGCAGCGCAACATGAAAATTCTCCTTTGACTATCTGTTATTTGATTACTTTGTAATTATTATTAGTTAGCTAATGATTAAACATAGAAAGTTTATCTGAATACAGGTACACAATGATGTAAGGAGAGAAAAACCGTTGTTCATGTACTGCGAATCAACAAAATGAGAGAACAATCTAGAAACAAAAAGTGAGCGCCAGTCTCACAATTACACTTCCTGGCCAGTGGAAAACATAAAGGCAAAATATCAACAAACATCGACAAACATCCTATTTACGCTTAGCCCTCTTCTCCTGTTTCTGCCTCTCCAGTCTCTCCTTGTCGGCTTCAGATGGGTCCCCTTTCTTCCTCTTCCGCTTATCTACGAGGGGAACATCCGATTCTTCTGAAGTTTCCTCTTCCACCTCTTTTCTCTTGCTTCTACTGGAAAGGGAAGCCGGGAAGTCATCAGGGTTTGCGAAGTGAAGCTGTCGGCTGATGGACTTGGACTGGATTTTCATGATCATCCCAGTTTTGGGATCGAACTCTGCAAGGGGGACCACGTCCAGAGCCTCATCTCCCGCCTTCTTTGAAGCCAACTCTTTTTCTTGTCTGGCTCTTCGGCTGGCCAGGGGTTCCTCATCATCATCATCATCATCAGCCTTCTTAGAGCCGGTAATGTCCTCTTCGTCATCCACATGGCGACCATCCATGTCTTTTAAAGCCTCAATGGTCTCGGCATCCTTGGGAACATCGGTGCTAGCTGCCGGGATGCTTCCTTCTACTGTTGTGACCTCGACTCGCTCTGAGACATCGGTACCAGCACCCGGCAGGACAGCCTCCTTCTCCGCTTCTCTCTCTTTTTCAGCACCCTTATCAACGGGCTCACCACCTGCATTATGAGAGGCAAACATTACAAACTCAATTGGTTGTCCTGCCGGACGACGACAATTCGTAATTGCTTTAACAAATTGTGGGGAAAGGAGAGAGATACCTTCAGCAGATACTCCCTCTTGGGTAGTTCTGGATGCTCCAACAACCACGGGAGTTAGGCCCAAAGGGATTAGCGGATCATCAGGATGATACTCCTCGACTCCGGAAGTTTTAGGTTTCGTGGCGGAACTGGAACCTTCATCAACTTTGCTTTTACCTTTGGCCAAGGTTCTCTCCTTTTCCATTTCCGCCAGGATTAGGCGACGACCCTCCGCCAGGTCCTCAGGCTCGTTGTCTCTTAGGATGCTCTTCATCAATTCATCCTCATTGATCTCTTCGACCCCCAGTCTATGTTTTTCGCCTTCCACAATGGCATCCCATAAATTGGCCAAAGTAACATGATAATCCGGGATCCATGAGATATTGCGAGTTTTGAGAACCTGGCCAAGGAAATCAAAAATCATCTCCTCAAACCCCTCGATTTCTTTTTCTCTTTCGAGGAGCTTGTTGTTAGAAGCAGTGGCCAATTCGAGGGCACTTTCGACGTTCTTTTCGGCTAGGGCTGCCCTCCTTTCCGCATCTGAAACCTGGTCGTTCAAAATTACAGCTTCTTCTTTTGCCAGGGCTAAACTTTCTTTCAAGCTCGCTCTTTCCGCCTCCCAAGCAGCCTTCTCAGCTTCAAAGTGATCTCATGCCGTTTTCAACTCGATATTGGCCATCTTGAGATCTTCAACCTCCTTTTTTAAAGCCATCTTTTCTTGGCTATTGGAGTCCAGTTCTGAATGAAAGCGCTGCTTGGCATTTTCCAATTCAGTCTTGTAATTTGCAGCATCCCTCCGTGCTAGAGCAAGCTGGGCCTGAGCGTCTTCCAAATCCTTATTCAATTTCGTCCTAGCACTTTCATTATTTTCGAGTTGCGCTTTGGATCTGTGCGCTTCTATTTCAAGTGTCCGGATGACTTCCGAAAGGTTAACGGCATGCTTCTTCATCATCTCGTACTGCTTAGCCACATGACGAATGTGCCCGATAACTTCGCTATCCCAGTTTTTAGGAACCGGTTCCAAGGCAGGAACAAAGACCATCCTATCAAAGAATATGCCTGGAAATTGTTCCCGTAGCTTTTCCAGCCTACCTTGGATCTCGGGACCATGGACGTAATCCTGTGAACCGGGGGCAGCTAACTCTGGTTGGCTGGTGGGGACAATGTCACTTCTTTCTTGCTCAGTTTCTTTCGGCAAATCTCTGTCCCTATCTTTGGATTCGTGACGCCTTTTGGACGACCGGCTGTGGGAAGCCGCACTCTTTGGAGGAGTCAACTCTTTCGGAAGTGTCTTTCCCCCGGTCGGAATTGTCGGATGACTCGAAGGCCTGGTAGAGGTAGATTTGGGTGGAGATCGAGGTTGTGAGGAGCTCGGCCTATGAGGAGGACCACGAGGGCGCTCAGTGTCCGGGCGGAGGCTAGGTGTGCCCTCACGAAGAGAGCGATATGAGTAAGATTTCCTGCGGGACATCACTCCTGTAAAAAGAAAAGAAGAACATATTATAACTTTGAATATCCACGATATGATAGTGCAAGGTCAGGCAGTGTGTGTGAGGTGTGCATCCCATATAATTCCCCCTAACAGACCCGGGCCTGGAGACAGGCTCATCTGACCCGTTTCTCGTCCCCTTGTTGACGCGGTCGCCTCTTCGAGAGCAGAAAAGAAAGGCTCCTCGCCGAAGTCTTTTTCTGTATATTCGATATCGGGTAGAGGGATTTTATTCAGCTCGTCAAATAATTGTTCTTCTGTCAAGTCGTCATCACCAATAGTTTCCATTGGAGCAGAGGTAGGGATTTCTTTTGGCACATCACCACGGGACTCGTCCCCTCTGTATATATTCAAGTCTTCGTCGTCTTGGATGACTATCGGAGAAGGACTTTTACGAAATTTCGTTGTCTCTGCCGCTTGTGAAGTTCCCTCTCCCTCGGCTGGGGGCAAGTATTTATAGGGTTTGCCGCCGGTGCCAAGTCCAAATCTTCTGTCTAGGAGGCGATGCTTATGGAGATTGTCGTCAGTAATGCATTTTTTAATCCTTAAAAAGTCGGATCTGCTTTGTGAAAGAATGGCTAACCGATTGCTGTACAGAGGACCCTCCGTTTTCGGGAAGACGTGATCTGTTCGAAACAAAGGAAAAAACGGAAAAATATTAGTACTTAGACTCCTCGAGCAAGATATTCGATTATATGATCGGAGCTTACTTGATTTAAGCCATCTTCGTGAGCATCCGGCCTGTCTCTTGATATAAAACCAGTCTGATTTGGGATCCCCTATATTGCTGTACCCATCGTATAAAATTTTCCTATTCGCCACCGACTCAAAGAAGGAGAAGTTTGGAGTTGCCGAAGAACGGTGCTTGAAAAGAAAGAAGAACGTCAAATCTTTAAATTTAAGCTCAGCATGTAGGATCTCCGCATATGCAATGTACAAAGTGTACAACGATGCGTAGGCGTTTGGATGGAGCTGCATGGGAGCGATGCCTAGTCGTCTTAAAGTTTCGATAGCAATCGGAGGGAACGGAGGGATAGCTCCTACTAGGCACATTGTTCGACTAATCGCCATATACCCTTCCGGTGCTAGATGGGGTCTATCTTCGCTTCCGGGTGTCAGGACATCGTCCCAAGGAATGCCGTGTCTTAAGCAGATTCTCTTGAGTTTTATCTCGTCAAGCTTGGACGCTAAAGAATCAGAGAATTTATCTATCCCAACTGCACCGGGGATTTCGTCCGGAGCTCGCTCGTCAGACTCAGAGTTGTTGCTGGATGAAGTACTTTCTGTTGGATCTGATTCTGTGGCTTCATACTCAGATCCAGAATCTTCACCTCCCGGGTTGATTGGAGGAATTTGAGGATTATATTGTTCAGGAGTCTCGGATTCCGCTTCAGCTACAGATCTTGAGGAAGAGTGATTGTTCGACATCGCTGCTAGGACGAGAAAATATGAACAATAAGATTAACACTACCCGTCCCCCGTGTGTGCAAGTGCCGGTGTATGTGCTTGTGTGTGCGCATTATTAAAAATACTAATAAGGCATGAAGGTAGTCATGGTTATCAGAAATCGTTAGTCGTCATATGCAGTCAAATCATGAGGTCATTTAGTCCAGAAAGTCCAACGTTGCGGTTCTAGCCTAACTGTCCAAAGTTTTATGGTGATAGGACATTGATTAAAGTCTGAAGTTTCTTTGTATCGTTAGCTGTAGGACGGATCGCAAAGTATAGGGATCGCCCCCTCTTCGACTCGCGGAGTATAGGGATCGCCCCAATCGAATCGCCGGATGGAAGGATCGCCCCTTCATGAACCGTTGCGACTCCCACGATCCGTCCCTTCGTGGCCACCTCGATCCGTCGTCTCGCCACTCGCGTTCGTCTTCCATCTTTGACCACGAACCGAAGTGGCCTTCTGTCTTCTTCTTCTTCCTCCTCTCCTTTCCTTCTTCGAACCCCGAGCTCTGCATCACTTGGCCATGGCGTTTTGATAATCTCGTCAGAAAAGCACGGATTCTCACCGTTTCCAGTCAAGAAAATTCGAGGAAGAGCGGCGTTCGCAAATAAGAATACTTTTAGTGGAGTTACCTTTTCAAGGTTTGAAAGAATGCTTGGATTTTCAAAGGGTCAAAAGATTTGGGTTCGTTCCTGGACAATGTTGGCGAAACGATTCGGCTGAAAAGGAAGAAGAAGGAGAATGAAGGGGAGGGGGTCGGCTTATATAGGCAAAGGGGGCGACCGTTTGTCTCCCCTTCTTTGTCCTATTCGATCCACGAAAGACCAATGGGCCGCGAACCAAAAGCCCACCACGACTCGAGGAGGAGCCCCGCTTCGTTTCGAGGTCCAAATGCGCACCCAAGAGCGGAACGAATGTCTCGCTGACAGATCGCAGTTCGAACCCGCGATACGAATCGATAAATTTAGAAATAAGGATTCTGAGAAAGTCCCAGAAAGAGAAGAGATTTGTGGCCCACGATTCAATGGGAAGATACGATTTTATAGCTTCGAAGCATGTTCCATCATTGATAAAACATACTTCGAGGGGGCAAAATGTTGGCTAACTTTTTGATCAAGCCACCCAGGATCATTCATAAGAAGAAAGCACGAAACCGCATTCTCTAAGGACTTGAAGGAATGGATCGCACCATCGTCTCGCCTGATATCGGATCGCGCACCATCGTCTCGCCCACCGTTGGATCGCACACTATCGACTCGCCCATTCCTTCAGCAGAACGAATCAGCTATGCGACTCGATCCGAACTTATGTTGTTGTCCAGAGCGAACCGATCCGATCCTCTGGTGTATGGCGAACCATCTGACCCGTTCAAGTACGAGCTAGTCTTCAGCGATCCGAATCGCACGGATCTAGCGACACGTGTCCCTAACCGTCCTTTGGACCAATTCTCTCCATCTGCACGATCCGATTTTCAAGCAGATCACGACACCTGTCCACAACGGCTAATTTGACCATTTCTTCAACGGCGGCGATCCGACCCGAGGTTCTCGGGATTCGTGCCACGCGTCCGCGATCCGCCTGACAAAATCAGCTATAAATAGCCCAGAGCTTGGCATTTTTCGGGATCCTTTTGGCAATATTGAGGACTGAATCCGCCATTGTTGTCAAATTACTGAAATATTGAGAGAAACTATTGTTGTATCAGCTTTTAAAGCGTAATCAATAACATATAAAGTGGACGTAGGCTCGTTAACGCCGAACCACTATAAATTCTGAGTGTTCTTTTCTTTTTCTTGTTCTTCACTTAAAATTCTCTACTGTTCATCACAATTTGGGTGTTAGGTCCAAATTTCGATCTAACACATACATGTATGCAAAAATTTAGAATATTTGCATACATGTATGCAAATATTCATTAGAATAGTTGCATACATGTATGCAAATATTTTGAATATTTGCATACATGTATGCAACTATTCTGATGAATATTTGCATACATGTATGCAAATATTCGTTCAGAATAGTTGCATACATGTATGCAAAAATTTAGAATATTTGCATACATGTATGCAAATATTTTGAATATTTACATGCATGTATGCAACTATTCCGATGAACATTTGCATACATGTATGCAAATGTTCATCGGAATAGTTGCATACATGTATGCAAAAATTCAGAATATTTGCATACATGTATGCAAATATTCATTCAGAATATTTGCATACATGTATGCAAATATTATGAATAATACGTAAAAATGAAAACATGGACTAAATTTATAATAAATTTATGACCGGATATGAGCCTAATTTTAAAACTTAATAGGGACCTATAGAAAACGCACCCTAAAATAAATTTCTATGGAATGGTTTACCTATTTTCAGTAAGATATCTGACATTGGAAATTTTAAAGAAGTATGTTTGAAATGTAAGTATTAAAGGATTATTATTTGAGATATAAGGTTGGCAAACGAATATGTGAATTCAAAGAAGATGGTAACGGAAGTAATGAAATTCAAAGTAGAGCCTACCTTAATTTTATGAAATGGTAATGATTGGAAGGAGATTTGAATTGAGAATTCTGTGTGGTCCATAACTATTGTTTTAAGTACGCTTATTACTTGGAAAGACCGGGATAGAATATTATTTCGAAAACCATTCCAAGAAATAATACGACGTATGAAGAAATTCAAGACTCGGCAAATGATGAATGAAAACCGAGGATCTTTGAATGTATTTGGATTGATTGCTGATGTCTCGGTTGGGCTAATCCCCCGATATGAGGTTATAAGTGGCATGAGGTCTGAGTATATTCGAAGATTTTCGAATTTTGTTCCATTCAGACCTAGAATGGACTTGTATGGATTGTGTGCCTGACATTGTAATTAACGACATAACACTGATTTCCGTCGATATGTTTCTGACTTGTGACGTACGAGCTCAAAGTGGTTATGTAATGATGGAAATCAGTGGTCATGTTGTGAATGGACAATGTGACATACTTAAGATATGAAATGAGCTTGTATGATCATGGCATCGCTTATCTAGGCATGCTTTGTATATGATGTGACATCAACAAACCTCACACCCTGGATTGATGAGAAACTGGCGGTTAGGTTATATACTTATATATGAATTGATGATGAAGCTGCAGCAGTGGGAAACCACTTATGAACTTGGGGAAGTTAGGTATGTTCGGGGGGTCGTGTCTGGTCGAAAACCGTTGATCTGCCCTGCGATTTGTTGTTGGTGTACGAGATGGACGAAAAAGCCGTGTTACACTTCGCTTCGTATCCCTGATTGATCTTTCGTGCCAGGAATCATCAAGTTGAAAACCCAAATATCCAATAAGTGCCACACGGTTTTGGTTTGTATATATATATATGGCGACATAATATTATGGGTATTATGCCGTCTAGGATTAATACATTTATTTGTGAAATGATTTCCACACTGTATGTTATAATATTGAAAGAGGATTTTATGTATGAAAGCATGTTTGGTTATCATAAGATAAAACTCGCCTATTTGGTGTGCGCTTGCATTGTGTGATGTGGGACGAGCTTATGATAGCCTCATTTTCCAAAGTTCATTGAGAATTTATGTGCATGGTATTCACATGGAGTAAACCCGTTCCGCGTTATCGGCGTGGTCCGGTGAATTTCCCAACTTTAAAATAAATCCTAAAAACAACTGTTTTATGTTCTCACACCAGTTCTTATTTGTCTTGAGGCAGCATGATATGAGGTTCTCGTCATGTGGTTTGGTGGCGAGCAGTGGACACTTACTCCTACATGTCCCTGAGGGGTTGGCTGAGCTGTCGAAAGGCAGGCCGTAAACTAAGGAAGACTGGGGTACCAATGTAATGCCACGGCGGAGTGTAACCGCTGGATGGAGGTTGTCGAGCCTAGTCCCATTACAGTTGGTATCAGAGCTTTTGTTATACAAAGCTATAGGGTACGTACATATTTGAACAAAGGATAGGACTCATCCGAGTTATAGTATCTCATTAGAGATAGGGTTAGAAATGCCCTAGAATGAGATTTCGGAATATTATAATCAAGAGAGCGTACTCTGAAAATAGATTTTTGAAACAAAGTAAGGTGTTTTAAAGAATGTAATCATTTTGAAAGATAACTTTTATCAAGAATTTTCGTTTATTTTATTCAACATCAAGATTGGATTATCAGTATGAGAAGATTTCGAATATACGCCTGGCCAGTGGATGTACGAAGTCTTATGTATATATTAGATGGATATAGAGTCACACTCTAGTCGCCCGGGGATGATCTGATGATGATTGCAACATCATCAGTACTCATTTTCTAGTTTCGAAAGTGGGATGACTATATGGTTCCAATTAGGACGTCGATGAGTACTTTAACTATTTTGATATATTAGAAATATTAGGAAGGAATTTAATGTAAGGACAATTTGTTATAAATGCAAATCAAACTATTTTAATAACCTAAAAGGATTTTTAGAAGTCAAATTTCACTTAAAGATTTGCAGCGAATTTTTGGAAATAAGGTACTTCATTAAGAGATTATATCAAAAATACCACCCCTTAAGGAATCTGAAATGATTTTTTGACTTAAGTTAAGAAAATGGTTAAAAGGATGATTTAAATTGTAACGAACATCGAAGTAGGGAGAAGGGAACGGTATGAGTGGTTCAAATAGAAAATATTTAAAAAATACTCCCTTATAATGCAAAGAAAAATGAAGCTGAAGTATATTTACTTAAGAGGAAATTAATGAAAAACCGAGTATTCCAAGAATGAATAACTTATATCTAGGTGCGCTCGACTTTCCTACTTGACCTAAGTTATTTCCATCGTTTAAATTCGAACCGTTTGTTAGTGGGTAGCTTTGTTCATACCTTCTTATCTTGTGAACTTGGTCAAGTATTGTATCTCGAACTGCCATACTTTTGGTATCCATTTTGAGATTGAACCCTTATTTATGCATCTCTACTTGATTTGAGTACGTGAAATTGTTTTATCTCATATATGTATACCCTTTGTATCCTTTGAGGACGGAATCAAGATTTAATTCAAACTAAATACCTTATTTATATAAGTAATTATGTTAACAAACCTCAACAAATAGGGCTTACATAATAAGAAGGCAAGGAAAATTTAGATCTTTGGAATATTAAATTTAAAAAGTAGGTTTTGAAGACGTTAAGGTTAATACTCGAAACAACACTAGCTTGAACATGTTTACGCATAATCAGGGTGCGCAGAGGAAGCGTGAGGGTATTTTGGATAAAACTGTTTTAAGAAATTTTGCTGACTAATTGAGTAAGGAAAACTTTCTAAACAAGATTTGATATTTTAAACAAGAATGAAAGAAAAAGGTTATATATTTTGATTTTAGGTGAATTTAAATAAAAAGTGTATTTATTAGGTGAATATGACAACTAAAACTATGAAATCCTATTATTGAAGATACGGAAATTATTTAGAAATCTTGGAAATATTGGAAACAATTTCGAATTCGAGCTAAAGGAAGTTAAAGGACTTATGAATTGTAAACGATTGTTTAAACTTTAGAATGTAAAAGGGCTTATTTGAAAGGATGTTAGAGAAATCATATTGACCAAATTTGATTAGAAGAGAAATTGTATAGTTATTTGAACATTAACTTCGGCGAATAGTTGGATGTTTGAAACAAACTGGGGTTATGAAGCTAGATAGGATTCTCAAAATATTCGACCTAGTAAAATGTGAATAAGATCATTTATTTTGAAATATAAGTTGAATATTTGAAAGCTGATTTTTTTTTCCAAGCTATCGAATTTGTTTTCCAGATACTTTGAATATGATGAATAGTTATAAGAGTGATTTACAAATAAACGAAAAATTTCGACGACTTGAATCCCGATGATTTGAAATGTTTGAAAATATATACGAGTTGAAGGTAATTGTAAATTATTGATTTCGAAAAATGATTTACAACTTCGGGATATGAAAAGATATAATTTGTTTGAGTAACTGTGACTAAAACTGGGCTGTGAAGAGTGGTTGGATTTGTGTACGATGGGTGATACTCAGTTTCCCTGTCATGTGGATGAACTCCTCGAACTAATAACAACATATGGATTTCAGTATAGAATGTATGAATTTTTGAAAGCAAACGTAATTTTGAAAATCCCGAAGTGCAGTATGATTTTCTATGAAAGAAATATTGTATGTCAATGGATTGGAATGAAATGGGATTCTAAGTTCGAAGAAATCGTTTTCAAAGGGCTTTGCAAACTAGGATTTGTAATTGTAGCTAAAACTCAAATTTCTTTAAAATTGATCTTTAATTTGACCTCTCCAAATATATATAAATTTTTCTAGTATAACGATTTAGGTTCAAATAATTTTTGATGTTACAAATTTAATTGTATAAAATTTTGGTTTGATGAGTTTCAGTCTTAATAAAAATTTGTAAGAAAATTTGTTCCGATAAATAAGATTTAATTTTATAACTCTTCTTTTCGAGGACGAAAAGCCTTAAGAGGGGGGGGGGTGAATGTAACAACCAAGGAATTTTAACTAAGTCAATTTGGATTTTTGTTCTCTAAATTAAATTTAATAAGGTTTAAATATAAAATTGGACTTGACAACCCTCTATCTATATGCTTGAATAATTATTTTGTTTGACTTATTAAAATATGGATAACTTAATTTATTTAAAACCATGTTTAAGATTTTATGAATATTTCAAATATTTATAGGTAATGATATTATCTGATTGCAATATTAATACAAAATACGAATTTGGGAAATAATAAGTTATTTAGGATTTTATCTAAAGGATTTTTATATGGTATTAAGTAAGATTTTTGGATAATGTTTATAAAATTTATTAGGATTATTAAGCATTTATTTAGACCGTTTATAAATTTTGGTAAATCATATGTGTATTTAATAAATAATATAGATAAGTATATTGAAATTATTTTTTAGTTATAAATATAATATTTTATTCAAACTTTAAGTGGTAGGATAAGTTACACTTAAAATTGTTGAGAGAATGGCTACATACATAAGTGTTATAAGAATGTCACAAAAATTTAAATTTTTATAAAAAAATAAATACTTATTTGCCAAACATGCAATGGTTGGAAATTCAATTAAAATAAATAGAGATATATTTGTCTTCATGCATGTGCTTTGTGTGCCAAGTGTTTTGATTTAGTTGAACAAGGAAAGTTTTTCCCTAAAATTAAAATGCAGGAAATGGTTCATGCATGTTATCTCTTTCAGCACTTCACCTTCCTCCCGTTCTTTTTCTTCTTTCATTTTTCTTCTTCCTGTAAATGAAAACATATGTTCCCACTTCAATAAAAAAAACCTCCCAATCCATTCATTCTAGCCAAATTGATATGCATGAAAGTTGCTCATATCATCGTTTCTAATTTTTAGGAAGTGATGGATCCAGATTTCATCCATCAACGAGAGAGAAATCGCGAAATTACAGAAAACTAAAAATATGAGTTGCAAGCTTCAAAAATTCATATCTCTCAATCTAGGAATAATTAATCGACGCCGTCAGCACCGTTGAGGTCAGCGGAGCACGTAGTATTTTTCATGTTAAACTGAGGCGATTCCGTATCGACAACTTGAAATGTTGAAAACTAGGTTTAAGTTTTGGTGGAGATTCAAGCAGTGATAGAAGAATCCGAACATGGAGCGGTGATGAGGATGGAGAAGGCTTCGCTCTGGCATAATTTGGTGAAAATTCATGAGAAAAAGTGTCGAGACTTTTGATGGGTTCACGACATTTTTCTCACAACCGGTTCGGTTTTCGATGGAGGTGGCGGGTTGATGGGCGACGGTGTGCAGTGGGAAGAGGAGATGAAAAGAGGTTCGTCGGTGGTCGCGGATCGAAGAATGATGGGGAAAAGGGTGTGTGCGTGTACACACCGTACACGGTCGAAGTGGTTCCCGGAATAGCAAGAGAGGAGGACGCGTGAAAGAAGAAGGAGGAGAGGAGAGGAAGGTGCAGGTCGGGTTTAGTTGGAGCATTCGGGCTTCGTTGGAGCATTCGGGCTTTAGGCCGGGAAAAATGCTAAGGGTATGATTTAATTAAAGTTTAATTAGTTTAAAACTTTAAATACCTAGATCTCATTCGATTTTAACCCGACTAATTCGATCTTGAGTCCGTTGGAATCGTATCGGAAAATAGAATACATTGGTATAGGATATTGATAACTTCGATTAAATATAAATTTATGAAAATAAAAGTGCTCATGTGTAAAATGGCGAACATCGATTTTAATTCAACTCAATATTAATTAGCAGATAGATCACTAGCTACTAAAGGGAAATGGATCGGAAGATGTATGTGTAGCTGTAACGTTGTTTTTCCGTAAGGGAACTCGGACATTGAAGATATTTGGAGCCTCGTCGGTGAGAACATTTAATTTAATGATTTATTTAAATTAGTAGTTGTTGGATAATGCTTAGTTAGATGTGGATGTTGTGTAAAATGTTTGAATGGATGTGCATGTAGCTAGGAACACAGAGTACACCGATTAGCGTTATTATCCGTAACGCTTGTACACAAGTTGAAAATGTTTGTTTATGGCTGTGTTGAAATGGATGTACGCATGCTAGTATAAATGGTTGGATGGTTATGATTGCATGAAATCTCACACACTTAGTTGTGGAAGCATACGGATGATTAATTTAAATTCTCCTTCCATTTAAATAAAGAATTGTTATTATCATATGTTGAGAATTTAGTTTGAATTTAATTTTTCAAACTGTTTGCAAATCAAAACTGAGTAAACGATTTTCGTATGAAATAAAAAGGGTTGAAATAATTCCAACCACTTGTAAGTTATTTTGAATTAAGTTTGAAATTGAATTGAAATGATTTGAATCATGTATTGGTTTTTGTATGGTTATTGGAATAAGTTGATAAAATATTATTTTATATTAAGATCAAAATTAATTTAAAAGAAGATTTGGAATTTGAACATGGTTTTGAAATTTAATTTATGTTTAAATAATAATTAAAGACTTGACGTCTAGGACGATAGAGAGAATGGTGTCTAGGCTTGAGTTCGGAAAACACAAGTTTCCTGCTCTCCCTGGCCGTCCCTAACTGGTCTAACGGACGAAATATTCAAAAATCTAAATTTGAAATTTTATTTGGAAATCATTTTGAATTCGAAATATATTGGAATATGATTTCAAAATTTTAAATATTAAATTTTTGAATTTAAAGAGGATTGAATAATTTATATTAAAATCGTTATATAATTTAAATCGAACGCGTCGCGTAGCGATAGTTCATTATTATCGATTTTTGAATTTCAAATGGTTATAACTCGAATGTTTGAACCAGATTAACGTAAAACAGAAAACATCGAATTTATATTAATTGTGAGTTTTGAAGAGATTTCTCAAATTCTAAGGAATGATTGTAAAGATATGTTTAAACCAAATTTGGAAAAGATTGCTATACGTGCAATTCGATTATGATAACGAAAAGTCGAAATAAACTGGTTTATAATTATTTTAAATGGAAAAAATTTATGAAATCTTATTTTCTTATTTTAAAGTGACTAGAATTGGAATATTTGAATTTCAAATGATTTGAATCTATTTGATTTAAACAACTATTTTACAACACTTTTAATAACACCTTTCAAATGTTACTTTCAAAAGATAATTTAGTTTGAAAGTTATAAATCATAAATCATTATTTTAAAGTATAAAAAGTGTTTGAAAAATATTTGGAAGATAATTAAAATAAATTTCTATGGAATGGTTTACCTATTTTAAGTAAGATATCCGACATTGGAAATTTTAAAGAAGTATGTTTGAAATGTAAGTATTAAAGGACTATTATTTGAGATATAAGGTTGGCAAACGAATATGTGAATTCAAAGAAGATGGTAACGGAAGTAATGAAATTCAAAGTAGAGCCTACCTTAATTTGTAAATGAAATGGTAATGATTGGAAGGAAATTTGAATTGAGAATTCTGTGTGGTCCATAACTATTGATTTAAGTACGCTTATTACTTGGAAAGACCGGAATCGAATATTATTTCGAAAACCATTCCAAGTACTAATACGACGTATGAAGAAATTCAAGACTCGGCAAATGATGAATGAAGACCGAGGATCTTTGAATGTATTTGGATTGATTGCTGATGTCTCGGTTGGGCTGATCCCCCGATACGAGGTTACAAGTGGCATGAGATCTGAGTATATTCGAAGATTTTCGCATTTTGTTCCGTTCAGACCCAGAATGGACTTGTATGGATTGTGTGCCTGACATTGTAATTGACGGCATAACACTGATTTCTGTCAATATGTTTCTGGTTTGTGACGTATGAGCTCAAAGTGGTTATGTAATGATGGAAATCAGTGGTCATGTTGTGAATGGACAATGTGACATACTTAAGATATGAAATGAGCTTATATGATCAGGGCATCGCTTATCTAGGCATGCTTTGTGTACGACGTGACATCGACAAACCTCGCACCCCGGATTGATGAGAAACAGGCGGTTAGGTTATATACTTATATATGAATTGATGATGAAGCTGCAGCAGTGGGAAACCACTTATGAACTTGGGGAAGTTGGGTATGTTCGGAGGGTCGTGTCTGGTCGAAAACCGTTGATCTTCCCTGCGATTTGTTGTTGGAGTCCGAGATGGACGAAAAAGCCGTGTTACACTTCGCTTCGTATCCCTGATTGATCTTTCGTGCCAGGAATCATCAAGTTGGAAACCCAAATATCCAATATGTGCCACACGGTTTTTGTTTGTATATATATATGGCGACATAATATTAAGGGTGTTATGCCGTCTAGGATTAATACATTTATTTGCGAAATGATTTCCACACTGTATGTTATAATATTGAAAAAGGATTTTATGTATGAAAGCATGTTTGGTTATCATAAGATAAAACTCGCCTATTTGGTGTGCGCTTGCATTGTGTGATGTGGGATGAGCTTATGATAGCCTCATTTTCCAAAGGTCATTGCGAATTTATGTGCACGGGTATTCACATGGAGTAAACCCGTTCCGCGTTAGTGGTGTGGTCCGGTGAATTTCCCAACTTAAAAATAAATCCTAAAAACAACTGTTTTACGTTCTCACACTAGTCTTATTTGTCTTGAGGTAGCATGATAGGAGGTTCTCGCCATGTGGTTTGGCGGCGAGCAGTGGGCTCTTACTCCTACATGTCCATGAGGGGTTGGCTGAGCTGTCGAAAGGCGGGCCGTAAAATAAGGCAGACTGGGGTACCAATGTAATGCCTCGGCAGAGTGTAACCGCTGGATGGAGGTTGTCGAGCCAGTCACGTTACAGTTGGTATCAGAGCTTTGGTTATACAAAGCTATAGGGTACGTACATATTTGAACAAAGGATAGGACTCATCAGAGTTATAGTATCTCATTAGAGATAGGGTTAGAAATGCACTAGAATGAGATTCTGGAATATTATAATCGAGAGAGTGTACTCTGAAAATAGATTTTTGAAACAAAGTAAGGTGTTTTAAAGAATGTAATCATTTTGAAAGATAACTATTATCAAGAATTTAGAGTATTTTGTTCGACGTCAAGATTGGACTATCAGTATGAGAAGATTTCGAATATACGCCTGGCCAGTGTATGTACGATGTCTTATGTATATACTAGATGGATATAGAGTCACACTCTAGTCGCCCGGGGATGAACTGATGATGATTGGAACATCATCAGTACTCATTTTCGAGTTTCGAAAGTGGGATGACTATATGGTTCCAATTAGGACGTCGAGGAATACTTTAACTATTTTGATATATTAGAAATATTAGGAAGGAATTTAATGTAAGGACAATTTGTTATAAATGCAAATCAAACTATTTTAATAACCTAAAAGGATTTTTAGAAGTCAAATTTCACTTAAAGATTTGAAGCGAATTTTTGGAAATAAGGTACTTCATTAAGAGATTATATCAAAAATACCACCCCTTAAGAAATCTGAATTGATTTTTTGACTTAAGTTAAGAAAATGGTTAAAAGGATGATTTAAATTGTAACGAACATCGAAGTAGGGAGAAGGGAACAATATGAGTGGTTCAAATAGAAAATATTTAAAAAATACTCCCTTATAATGCAAAGAAAAATGAAGTTGAAGTAGATTTACTTAAGAGGAAATTAATGAAAAACCGAGTATTCCAAGAATGAATAACTTATATCTAGGTGCGCTCGACTTTCCTACTTGACCAAAGTTAGTTCCATCGTTTAAATTCGAACCGTTTGTTAGTGGGTAGCGTTGTTCATACCTTCTTATCTTGTGAACTTGGTCAAGTATTGTAACTCGAACTGCCATACTTTTGGTATCCATTTTGAGATTGAACCCTTATTTATACATCTCTACTTGATTTGAGTACGTGAAATTGTTTTTATCTCATATATGTATACCCTTTGTATCCTCTGAGGATGGAATCAAGATTTAATTCAAACTAAATACCTTGTTCATATAAGTAATTATGTTAACAAACCTCAACAAATAGGGCTTACATAATAAGAAGGCAAGGAAAATTTAGATCTTCGGAATATTAAATTTAAAAATTAGGTTCTGAAGATGTTAAGGTTATATTCGAAACAACACTAGCTTGAACATGTTTACGCATAATCAGAGTGCGCAGAGGAAGCATGAGGTATTTTGGATAAAACTATTTTAAGAAATTTTGCTGACTAGTTGAGTAAGGAAAACTTTCTAAACAAGATCTGATATTTAAAACAAGAATGAAAGAAAAGGGTTATATATTTGGATTTTAGGTGAATTTAAATAAAAAGTGTATTCGATTAGGTGAATATGACAACTAAAAATATGAAATCCTATTATTGAAGATACAGAAATTATTTAGAAATCTTGGAAATGTTGGAAACAATTTCGAATTCGAGCTAAAGGAGGTTAAAGGACTTATGAATTGTAAATGATTGTTTAAACTTTAGAATGTAAAAGGGCTTATTTGAAAGGATGTTAAAGAAATCATATTGACCAAATTTGATTGGAAGAGAAATTGTGTAGTTATTTTAACATTAACTTCGGCGAATAGTTGGATGTTTGAAATAAATCGGGGTTATGAAGCTAGATAGGGTTCTCAAAATATTCGACCTAGTAAAATGTGAATAAGATCATTTATTTTGAAATATACGTTGAATATTTGAAGCAGAATTTTTTTCTTTTTTTTCCAAGCTACCGAATTTGTTTTCCAGATACTTTGGATATGATGAATAGTTATAAGAGTGATTTACAAATAAAAGAAAAATTTCGACGACATGAATCCCGATGATTTGAAATGTTTGAAAATATATACGAGTTGAAGGTAATTGTAAATTATCAATTTCGAAAAATGATTTACAACTTCTGGATATGAAAAGATATGATTTGTTTGAGTAACCGTGACTAAAACTGGGTTGTGAAGAGTGATTGGATTTGTGTACAATGGGTGATACTCAGTTGCCCTGTCATGTGGATGAACTCCTCAAACTAATAACAACATATGGATTGCAGTATAGTATGTATGAGTTTTGAAAGCAAACGTAATTTTGAAAATCCCGAAGTGCAGTACGATTTTCTATGAAAGAAATATTGTATGTCAATGGATTGGAATGAAATGGGATTCTAAGTTCGAAGAAATCGTTTTCAAAGGGCTTTGCAAACTAGGATTTGTAATTGTAGCTAAAACTCAAATTTCTTTAAAATTGATCTTTAATTTGACCTCTCCAAATATATATAAATTTTTCTAGTATAACGATTTAGGTTCAAATAATTTTTGATGTTAAAAGGGTTTTACAAATTTAATTGTATAAAATTTTGGTTTGATGAGTTTTAGTCTTAAAAATTTGTAAGAAAATTTGTTCCGACAAATAAGATTTAATTTTATAACTCTCCTTTTCGAGGATGAAAAGCCTTAAAAGGGGGGTGAACGTAACAACCTAGGAATTTTAACTAAGTCAATTTGGATTTTTGTTCTCTAAAATAAATTTAGTAAGGTTTAAATATAAAATTGGACTTGACAACCCTCTATCTATATGCTTGAATAATTATGTTGTTTGACTTATTAAAATATGGATAACTTATTTTATTTAAAACCATGTTAAAGATTTTATGAATATTTCAAATATTTATGGGTAATGATATTATCTGATTGCAATATTAATATAAAACACGAATTTGGTAAAGAATAAGTTATTTAGGATTTTATCTAAAGGATTTTTATATGGTATTAAGTAATATTTTTGGATAATGTTTATAAAATTTATTAGGATTATTAAGCATTTAATTAGACCATTTTATAAATTTTGGTAAATCATATGTGTATTTAATAAATAATATACTATTTTGAAATTATTTGTTAGTTATAAATATAATATGTCATTCAAACTTTAAGTGGTAGGATAAGTTACACTTAAAATTGTTGAGAGAATGGCAACATACTTAAGTGTTATAAGAATGTCAAAAAAAATTAAATTTTTATAAAAAAAAATAAATACTTCTTATTTGCCAAACATGCATTGGTTGCAAATTCAATTAAAATAAATAAAGGTATATTTGTCTTCATGCATGTGCTTTGTGTGCCAAGTGTTTTGATTTTGTTGAACAAGGAAAGTTTGTCCCTAAAATAAAAATGCAGGAAATGGTTCACGCATGTTATCTATTTCAGCAGTTCACCTTCCTCCCGTTCTTTTTCTTCTTTCATTTTTCTTCTTCCTGTAAATGAAAACATATATTCCCACTTCAAAAAAAAAAAAAAAACCTCCCTATCCATTCATTCTAGCCAAATTGATATACACGAAAGTTGCTCGTATCATCGTTTCTAATTTTTAGGAAGTGACGGATCCAGATTTCATCCATCAACGAGAGAGAAATCGCGAAATTTCGGAAAACTGAAAATATGAGTTGCAAGCTTCAAAAATTCGTATCTCTCAATCGAGGAAGAATTAGTCGACGCCGTCAGCACCGTTGAGATCAGTGGAGCACGTAGTATTTTTCATGTTAAACTGAGGCGATTCTGTGTCGACAACTTAAAATGTTGAAAATTAGGTTTAAGTTTTGGTGGAGATTCAAGCAGTGATAGAAGAATCCGAGCATGGAGCGGTGATGAGGATGGAGAAGGCTTCACTCTGGCATAATTTGGTGAAAATTCGTGAGAAAAAGTGTCGAGACTTTTGATGGGTTCACGGCATTTTTCTCGCAGCCAGTTCAGTTTTCGATGGAGGTGGCATGTTGATGGGCGACGGTGTGCAGTGGGAAGAGGAGTTGAAAAGAGGTTCGTCGGTGATCGTGGATCGAAGAATGATGGAGCGAAGGGTGTGTGCGTGTACACACCGTACACGGTCGAAGTGGTTCCAAGAATAGCAAGAGAGGAGGACGCGTGAAAGGAGAAGGAGGAGAGGAAGGTGCGGGTCGGGTTTAGTTGGAGCATTTGGGCTTTGGGCTGGGAAAAATGCTAAGGGTATGATTTAATTAAAGTTTAATTAGTTTAAAACTTTAAATACCTAGATCTCATTCGATTTTAACCCGATTAATTCGATTTTGAGTCCGTTGGAATCGTATCGAAAATAGAATACAATGGTATAGGATATTGATAACTTCGATTAATTATAAATTTATGAAAATAAAAGTGCTCATGTGTATAATGGCGAACATCGATGTTAATTCAACTCAATATTAATTAGCAGATAGATCACTAGCTGCTAAAGGGAAATGGATCGGAAGATGTATGTGTAGCGGTAACGTTGTTTGTCCGTAAGGGAACTCGGACATTGAAGATATTTGGAGCCTCGTCGGTGAGAACATTTAATTTAATGATTTATTTAAATTAGTAGTTGTTGGATAATGCTTAGTTAGATGTGGATGTTGTGTAAAATGTTTGAATGGGCGTGCATGTAGCTAGGAACACACAGAACACCGATTAGCGTTATTATCCGTAACGCTTGTACACAAGTTGAAAATGTTTGTTTATGGCTGTGTTGTAATGGATGTACGCATGCTAGTATAAATGGTTGGATGGTTATGATTGCATCAAATCTCATGCACTTAGTTGTGGAAGCATAAGGATGATTAATTTAAATTCTCCTTCCATTAAAATAAAGAATTGTTATTATCATATGTTGAGAATTTAGTTTGAATTTAATTTTTCAAACTGTTTGCAAATCAGAACTGAGTAAACGATTTTCGTATGAAATAAAAAGGGTTGAAATAATTCCAACCACTTGTAAGTTATTTTGAATTAAGTTTGAAATTGAATTGAAATGATTTGAATCATGTATTGGTTTTTGTATGATTATTGGAATAAGTTGATAAAATATTATTTTATATTAAGATCAAAATTAATTTAAAAGAAGATTTGGAATTTGAACATGGTTTTGAAATTTAATTTATGTTTAAATAATAATTAAAGACTTGACGTCTAGGACGACAGAGAGAATGGTGTCTAGGCTTGAGTTTGGAAAACACAAGTTTCTTGCTCTCCCTGGCCGAGATGGACGAAAAAGCCATGTTACACTTCGCTTCGTATCCCTGATTGATCTTTCGTGCCAGGAATCATCAAGTTGGAAACCCAACTATCCAATATGTGCCACACGGTTTTGGTTTGTGTATATATATGGCGACATAATATTATGGGTATTATGTCGTCTAGGATTAGTACATTTATTTGCGAAATGATTTCCACACTATATGTTATAATATTGAAAGAGGATTTTACATATGAAAGCATGTTTGGTTATCATAAGATAAAACTCGCCCATTTGGTGTGCGCTTGCATTGTGTGATGTGGGACGAGCTTATGATAGCCTCATTTTCCAATGGACATTGCAAATTTACGTGCACGGGTATTCACATGGAGTAAACCTGTTCTGCGTTAGCGGCATGGTCCGGTGAATTTCCCAACTTTAAAATAAATCCTAAAAACAACTGTTTTATGTTCTCACATCAGTCCCATTACTGACCTGGAGTTTGTTGTTCCTTTCTAAACTCTGGGTGCCCATTAATTTCCACACGGGCAGCTAGTAGTTTAGTTTTGCAGTTATAGATCGTTGGAGCAGGATTCGAAGTGCTTTTAGGGTTGGAGTCCACGCTAGAGTTTGGAGCTTCCGCTGAGAGGATATTTTCTTTTCTTCCGCTGTATGTGTTGTAGCTCTGATATTCTATGTAACTCTGATGTAATATTGTTTTGTGCAATGAAAATTTCGGTTATTTTGTTCAATATATGTGTGTACCCATAACAATTCGTCATTGTGAACGATTTAAGTTGGTTTAATTATCGGTGAGAATCGGCCAAAAAGACGGGTCGTTACAAGTACGAACTTTGCTATAGTGTTTTTTGAACATTTTCTAAATATGTCAGCTTAAAAATATTCTTTTGGACATAACTATTTACGAGCATAAGTTTTTCTACATAAATATTTCTTTGAAAATTATAAATCATAATCTGAACTTTCTAGTAAAATCATTACGCAAGGTGTAGGTGAAGCGATGATATAAGCTTGTGATTATCTTAATTTGAGGCTTAACCCAGCCATAAATCCACTGTTTGTTATAAAACTGAACTGGGGTATCATGTCTAGCCGCTTAATTTAGGGTCAAAACTAATTTTGCTAAAAGTAAGGATTAAGCATTTATTGTTACAAAGATTTTATATAGAAAATTCTGAAAGCTTATAACTCAATTATGTTCGAAAGGCTTTTCTAAATGGATAAAAATATGCTTATCATTCCGGACAAACACAAATGTCATTTCAATTTGGACTCTGAATTATATGAACATATAATTCATATACCTACTCATGAGAAACCCGAAAATGGTATTCAAAATTTAATGGTTGATTTACTTCAATAAATAAAAACAGACGTTAAAGAATAAAAACATAAATTGTGCAAACAAACTCTTAATGGAGGGTTTGGCAAAATATGTCAAAGATTCATTGGTTAAATAGAATTCGGATGGTAAAATATATATCAAAAGAAAAAAATAAAATTGATGGTAATAAAATAAATCAGACTTACTATCAGGATTTTCTTAAACTTCAAGAAAAGGAATTAAACGGAGAAATAGAAAGTGCTGAACTTTATTCTTATTATGAACAACATTCAGCTGCAATAAATTATTTCAAGAAAAAAGAAGAAACCTCTTCTTGTGAAGATTCTTAACATGAATCTGAAGACTCTATAGAGTCATATGATTTATCTGACACATCAGATAAAATTATTTTTAAAATAAACACAAATGGAGAGGAATCCAGTTTATCGACAATGATGCTTCCCGCACCAGAAGGAGCGTCTAGGGTTGATGTACCGAACCCAGATGTAGTAATGGGAGAACAGGATGAAAATACATATGAAAATACTACTGAGGATCCCTATCCACAAATGCTAAGACATGGTACTAGATCTGATTGGATTAAGTATCATTCTTCTCGCAAACGCTTAAAGAACTTTTACAATGACCAACCAAAAGATACTCTTGCTTTCAATATCGATAAAATTCCCCGTAAAATGATTTGAAAGTATATACTAACTTGGCTTCAACATATTTCCGGAACTATATATTTGTTACCTCCCCAGTTAAATATTCCAGAATTTATAAACAATGCAACAAGTTATTGGGAAGGAGACGCTTTAGCTTGGTTCATAAATCTAGAACAAACAAATTCAACTCAATTACAGGCTATTAAAAATAATCAAAATAAACAAGATGCTCTAGGAGATTAGTGTAAGTTATAACTCGTAGATTTTACCAAGAAACTTTTCTTGATGATATTGAATATGAGAAACAATTACTAAAGATAATTTTATGTGATATTTGTATGTTAGAAGAATTTACAGCCAAATATATTGGATTACTTTTTCATTTAAAGAATTTTTATCAAAAGATCTTTTGGATTAAAAGCTTTTTTTACAAAAGTACCATATCCATGGAATAATATGATCCAAGAGAGATATAACTTTCTAAGACAAAGTAATACTGATGAAAATCATTCCATGGGCCTCTTTAAGAAGGCATGCATGGATACAATGGAAAGAGTTTGTGAACAGACTAGTGCTAAAAAAGAAATGAAAAATAAAATCAAACATTCTAAACTAGGATTTAATTGCTGTACAAAATACTCAGAAGACATTAACGCACAGTTTGGATGTCAACCTAAATATGAAAAGTGGTTCAATAACTTTAATAGGAAAAGGAAGCCTAAATACAAAATTACTCGAAGAAAATGGAAACCTAAATATAAGAAAAAATTTCATAGAAACAATAAATTTTCAAAGAAAAAATTTATTAAAAAGAAAAACTTTAAAAAGGGTAGCAAATGTTTTAAATGCAATCAAGAAGGACATTATGCTAATGAATGCCCTGCAAATGTTAAAATATTATAATATCAAATATTAAAGAATACGGTATTCATGTTGGCACTATTAAGGATATATCAAGTAATGCTAATTCTTCTATATATGAAATTGAATCATTTTATTCGGATACTACTGAAGAAATTGATGATATCATTGATGATTTTTACGACTTCATTGTCAACATGAGAACTATAAATCAAGCACATAATCAAATAAAAATAATACCATTAACAGTATACGCAATCCTCCCTAAAAAAGAGAGAATAAACTCTCCTGGATATACTTTATATGATACAAAAAAATATTGCTTTAAGAAGATACTATAGTACAGAAGTCTTTTTGGACTTCAATAAAAATTCCTTTGGGATACTATGGAAAAAAATATAATATTCCTAAACATACAAAAGAAAATATTTTTAAAACACATGGTTTAATTGAACCTCTTTCCAAAAATAATGCTACTATATTATTCAAAAGTACTAGTTTGGAAAATAAAGATTATATTATAGATCAAGGAGACCCAATTGGACTTTTAGTTATTCATAAATATGAAGATCTTCCGATTATAAAGGAAGAAATATATAACAATGATACGCTCACCCCATTGGGCGGCTCTACATCTCATTCTTTATGGAATAATGAAACCGAAACATATCATGAATACATAATATACATGAATACAATTTCATCTGAAGGAACATCAGATTCACAAATTCAAGATTGTGAAGGAGAACAATTTATTATTACAGATGAAGATCTTGAAAAATTAAAAGAGGCATTTCCAAGATCAGATAAAGAGAAATTTATAAACCTATAACCCTTAAATCTAGATTCCTTAATCAACATACTTATGTATTAGAACGAATGTAGGGAAATGTTGAGCTAAAAGGAGATGAAGATTTTACTTCTATAAGGATCTTCTAAACAGAAACAAAAAATTAAAAGCAAGATATCCTAAAATGAGATATTTACATATAGGATTAATACAATTAAAAATTATAGCTCTTTTTAGATCTGGAATAGATACTCCTATTATGATAGTATGTATGGATGAAAGAATAATTAACAGTCCTCTAAATAGTATTATAGGAGGAGCTAAATCTAATTTAGCAAATAGATTATTTAAAGTAAATATACATGCTGATTTTTGTACAAGCCTTAAAGATAAAAATATTGAGAAAGCATGTACTTTATCAGTAAATTTACAGAATATTGAGCTATTAGCAGGATCTAAGGTCTTAGGAATTCAATGGGAACATTATATGGCTTTAAATGACATAGCTACATTTAAATCTATTACTCCGAAACAATTCATAAAATTATTCGAGGTTGGAATGGGAAAAACAATTCAACCTAGATTAGAAGACATGAGACACTTAAAATTTGATAATGAAATTCAAGTTATCATAAAATCTCTTAGACCAAAAGTACAAATACCTACAGAGTATTTTGTTGCTTCAGGAAATAATATTTCCACTATAGTAAAAAGGAATGAAGAAGATTCAATATCAGATAAACCAAGAAGATCGCTATCTTTATCTGAAGTTGAACTAACATCTGACATTCTTAGAGGAATAAATAATCGTATGAGTTTTAGAAAATCTGATCCAATGGAAGGAAAAACCATACGGGTACTTGATAAGAAAAAAGAACAAGAACCTAACCGAATGGTGATAAAGGTTCCCTCTGAAAATATAAAACATTATGATTAGACATTTTGATCTTAAAAAGAAAGCTCAATTACATATATATCTCCCATTAACAATATGTATCCCTGATTATCAGGAATTCACAATACATGCTTTACTAGATTCTGGTGCAGAAGCCAGTCTATTACAAGAAATATTTATTCCCCAACAATTTTGGGTACCTTTAGACAAAAAAGGTATGCTAAATGATTTTATGGGAAGACAAGTTCCTGTAAATCACAAAGTCAAAAAACTTAAGGTACAAAATACCTAATATGCATGGAAACAACAAAATTTATAATTTTGATTTCACTTTATTCCAAAAGAATTTGGCGTTGATTGTATTCTTGGAATGGACAATCTTCATCGTTTTCCTCCATTTGATAAACACTACTTTGAATTTGATGGAGCCTTGATTCCAAGAGTTCCTTTACCTGCAGCAATTGCAGCCCATTATTTACCAGCAACACGGCGTGGTTATAACCCTATAACTCTGATAGAAAGTGTAAAAATTCCAACGTTAGTACAACCAAAAGTTTGCACTTACAACATAAAATCATCTAATGAATTTGAGATATTAATTCATAATATGCTTGAACCTTTGTATTCAGAAAATCCATTAAAATGGTTTGATAAAGCACCAAGGTATTACAAAACTGAATTAATGGAACAATATAAAGATGTCAAGGTTCGGGTGAACAACATTATGGTTTCACCTACAAATAAAAAAGAATTTGCAAAACAAATAAAGGATCTTCTGGTTTAAAACTTATACAAAAGAGTTTTAGTACTCATTCATCTCCAGCATTCTTAGTTAGAAATCATGCTGAGATAAAAAGAGGAAAAGCGAGAATGGTAATAAATTACAGAAAACTTAATAGTCATACCAAATTCGATGGGTATTTTATTCCATCTGCTGAACATTTAACTAAGCAAATACAAGGAGCAAAATATTATAGTAAATTTGACGCTAAATCTAGATTTTGGCAATTAAAACTTTCTGATAAACAATCTATTGAATTAACAGCGTTCAGTTGCCCTTAAGAAAATTTTGAATGGCTAACTATGCCTTTTGGATTAAAAAATGCACCTCAAATATTTCAAAAATGGATGAATTCTATGTTTGAACATTTACCTTTTACGCTTGTGTATATAGATGACATTTTAGTTTTTTCTAATAGTGCTGAAGAACATAAAGAACACCTTTTAGTAGTAGTCCAAATCTTATTACAAAATGGTGTAATACTTAGCCCAAAAAAAACAGAATTGTTCAAAAAAGAAATTAATTTTCTTGGAAAGAAAATTAAAAATGGCCAGATTGAACTTCAACAACATATATACACTAAAATAAAAGATTTTCCTAATTATTTTAAAACATTAAAAGAACTTCAAAGTTGTTTAGGATTATTAAGCTATGGTAGAAAATTTATTCCTAATCTATCTGCAATAACACAAAATTTGCAAAAAAAGCTTACCAAAGAACAAGCTAAATATAAACAACAAAGTGGAGAACAACCAAGAAGATGGAATACAGATTAAATTAATATTTCCTTACACTCTAAAGAAGAAGAGGAAATAAAGAAAATAAAAGAACTAATTAAAGATCAAAAAATCCTTTATTTTCCTTCAGAAGAACTTCTTACACTTCAAACTGATTCTTCTGACAATTATTGGGCAGGAGTGTTAATTGCAAAACAGAAAGAGGTTGTAGCATATTCTTCTGGAAAATTAAACAGAACTCAACTCAAATATGCTACTTATGACAAAGAATTACTAGCTATCAAGATAGCAATCAAAAGTTTAAAATTTTACCTTTTGCATAGATAATTTATAATCGAAACAGATAATAAGTATGTTGCTCAGTTTTTGAAAAGAAAAACTGTTAATAACCTGGAAGTAAACCTTAGAAGAATAAGACTAGTAATGTATTTAGAAAGATATAATCATGATGTTAAATACATTCCTGACTATACTAATTTTACAACCGATCTTCTTACCAGATTATGAGATGGATAAAGAAGACCTTAAAAGGATAAAATAATTGCTAGAAAACATGAAAAGACAAGAAAATTTTCAGCAAATCAAATCTTATAAAAAACAAAATATGGAGAAGCTTCTTCTTCTCAAACAATCTCTCCCAATGGAGAAGACAATGAAAAAGTCCAACAGACTAAACAAATGGCAACAGATAAAGCCAAAGCTACGACTTCCACTGGAGTCCAGAAATTTGTTCCAATGAACAAAGGGAAAGCTACCGCTCCCACAGGAGTATCAAAGCCTTATTCCTCTGCAGTCATAAAGGACTGGTATAATCAAGAAATGAGAGAATCAAATCCAGGCCTATATGAAAACTTTAATGGTTGCTTCAAAGCAATACAGTCATCTGACCATAGAGCTGCAAATTACTGGTTAACACAACTAGAGAAAAAATATTTGGGATTAAAAGGAACTATATCCCAAAAGGATAAAAAAATTCAAGACACACAAAAGATAGTACAATGACTATCTTTATACTCTAGTACTTCCAGGTCAGAGGCACTAAATTCAAAAGAAGCAGAGTTGTTCACAGACAATACAGCTGCTCAAAGTGAATTAAAAACTATATTTGCACAAATGCAAACTTCAGATCTTGTGAATTTCAGAATTCAAGATTTTCTTGAATTACTTAAACTCAATGGGATTGATAATACAAAAACTAAAGAATTAGATGCTAAAATGACAGTACAAGACATGGCATCCTTGTACCAACAACAATTATTGAAGAAAGCCAATTTCTTCTGTTCTTCAAACAACTAGAAGACACTGAACTAATAACTCTTTTAGAAAAAGAAGAGTTAATACTTAACAACAACAGAAGACCAAGGTTACTCACATGCTTTTCAGAAATTCAAAGATACAAAAGCCATATTAGAAAAGGATTGGTTCATGAAATCTATGTCAACACAAGCCATCATGAAGAATATGCAGATTGTATTCCAGATGTATGCAAAGAGAAGCATGCTAAGTACTCGAGCAAGTTTTTTACTATGTTCATGTTTCGAATATGAAGCATTTAGGAAGAAAGCTAGTATATTCGTCTGTTCCCTTCCATTCAACTATGGGAAATCCATAGGTTTATAGACAGCCGGCAATACGATACAATCAAATTCTGCAGAAAGGATTTCAATAAAAGTGGAGAAAGAATCAAAACAGCTAAATAATTCTTCAGTGAAGCAATTAATAAAGCGGAAATTGGAGTACACTCAGTCATGGAAGGAAAGACAGTCATAGTGTTCGACTATTTGTTTGGACTCGAACCGTCTACAGACAGAATCATCAAAGCACAAAGGTTTCTAGACAGTCTCAATGTTGGACCAATAGGAACAATGGCTCAAGAACTATATTTTGAAGAACAAGTTGAAAAAGAAAGAAGCAGACGAGATTCTGTAATGAGAGATACTTTAGGCACGTACCCGTTTGATGACGAATCAATGGCCAATCTTGACCTGCAAGACTAATCAGAAGCATGGTGGACCATAAGCCACTTTTTCACTCAATTTCCCAACTTTACCAACACATTATTTTACCGACACATTATCCTACCGACACACTATATCCCAAACCGACACATTATCCTACTATTCCTAGATTCGGACACGTAGCAAAAGGACATACATAATTGAGGACACCTCCTCTTCTAGTAATTGACAAATGCATCCTACAGAAGAAGACAGAGAAGCAAAAACTCAAGTATAAAAGGAGCACAATAAATTAATTCAAGTCATCGAAAAAATATCTTTTGGTTCTCTGTAATAATTATATTTTAATATTCCAAGTTCTTTGTAATATTAAGTTGTATTCTATCAGTTTATAATAATATTAAGTGGAAGTTTGGTTTCAATCTTATATATATATATATATATATAGAGCGTTCAATGGCACTCGAAACAGTGCAGCACCCTAAATGCCCCCTGATTTCCATTACATATTATGTTTCTCTCTCCCTCCACTCATTCTCTCACCTTCCACTAACTTAAACTACTATAAATACCTGGTTTCTGTTGGGGGGCATTTGGGGTGCTCACTATTTGGGGTGTCGTTGAACGCTCCTATATATATATATATTACATATATATATTACATATATATATATATACACACACACATCAGACAACATCCATGCTGAAAAAAAACAAGCAAGCTAATCCATATCAAGAAAGAAAGAAAAATGAAAATCACTGAAGAGTTGAGAACTTGTGCCCCTGAAGGAATAGTGCCTGATTCGTCTACACTGCTCACGTTCTTCGACATGATCTGATCTTGAACCCATTCAAACCTGCTACTTTTTCAGCTATCCTTGTTTGGTTTCTCACTTTCTCAAGTCCCATCTTCCCAACATCTCGCTTCCAGTTGCTCCTTTATAACATTCAGAGCACTTCTGATGCTAATATACATAAAAATAGCACTTTGGTTGATGATGAGGTTACGATTTTAAAGACTGACAATTCACATTCATCTAAGGCTACTCATAAACTAGCAAACGAAGAACTCAATGATGGGAAAATAGATGGGATCAACATGGATCAACAGAAAGGGATGAATGACTTAACCAGAAATGACGCTGAGATCTTTGAGATATCTGACAATTACAATACAGATGTTGTCCAGTGCACTTCTCTTGATGCTAATTTAACAAATGATTCAAGCATAACTGATGTTGGCATCGTAGAGTTATTTGTTAATCACAATCAGGTATTGTTTTGGGTGTCTCTCCTGATGATAATACGATAAAATACAGTGGTGGTTTCCAAAGCATGCTACCAGATGCTGACGTAGTTAATAAATTAAATGATAAAATTGTTGTTGAGGGTTCATTGTTGACACGCTAGATTTAACATAGAGCCAGCCTTCTATGGCAACATCTGAAAATGGGTTAGTAGAAAAGTCAATGTTATCTAAAAATGCGTATTCAAACAGCGATCATGGTTTGATGGAGAAACATATTTCTAAAGATACTGATCATTTTTCTGAAGGAAACAAATCATTTATACAACCATACTGAATTAGAAAATCTTGCTAGAAACATCATCCTCGCAGCAAGTACAAAGTTCGAGTTTGAAATGGTACAGAAGTCGTCATCAACTCCGTTGATTTCCAGTAATTTATCAGTTGAACTGTCTGGTGGTGAAATGATCACCAACAAAATACCAATTGAAGAAGTTTCCCCGGGTAGATCTAACATGAACCAATTCCTTGCTAAAAAAAGGGGATATTGAAAAAGAACTATTCAAAAGAGTGCAAAGGGAAGTGCATGTGTCTGGATTATGATCTCTACCGTGTAAATGTGGAAAAAGCATTTGAATTCTCAAGAAAGCAAATGTTGTGCGCTAATGAGTTGGTTGATGGACTGATAAAGGAAATGTCATGTTTGAGAAAGACAATGGAAAGTTCAGTTGTGACCATGGTTAATGTTTCAGATAGCTACACTGTTCTTCAAGTTGATCAGGTAATTTGATATATCTTCATGAATCCTCATTTTATTTAACTCAAATGTAACTAACAGAAGTAACTGCTGTATATTGATATTGCTATTTACCATTACTATGTTAGCATATAACTCACTAACTCAACTGGCCTTAATACTGACATTCATACCATTGATGTCATATTGAAATATCTTTTTTTAAGTCTTATGACATTTAGTGGCTAAATGATTCACGGTTGCTATATTTTTATAGAGGCAAGGGAAGGGCATCCGTCAAAGGACACATAAAGTGGAGCAATAGGGAAAGAGCTGCATGAGGCAAATGTTCTCTGATTTGAACAACCATTGCAGATCCCCTATAAGTTTTTTTTTCTAAAAAAAGATTCTTTGTACCTTATTATGCCCATTGTAGATTGACTACAAAGACGGCGTTCTACACCTTTACTATTACCAGAAAACAAAGGTAACTTTCTAGAAGCATCGGGAATCAATCCAAGAGGTACCTCAAAAGTCCAAACTTTAGTCCCATGTGTCAACTTTTGAACGATTTGCTAGCGGTTCAATTAACATTGTTCCCCATCCATGGAATCTGCATGGGGCTTCACATACACCACGTGGCCTGTGATGGCTTCAGCTTGGTCCATTTTGTCAAATCTTAGGCCACCATTTGCATGAAGTTACTACAATACTCAAATGGAATCACATTCAGGCACTAATAAAAAATTATCTCTAGGTGGAAGGAAAATATCCATATGGTGCACAGGGCCATTAAAATGAAGATAAGTATCAAGCAAAGCAGCGAAAAACTAAGAAGGAAACAAAGAACATGCTCCATTTCATTCACACATCCACAAGAAATGGTTGCATCAACAAAATAAAATATGCACTCAATAGAATAATACTCGTACATGCAAGGAAATGGCTGAAGCCTAGTGGTGGAGTGATACCCTTCCCCTCCCATCGTCGACATTGGACATGACTGCACCTTTCTCCACCCTCTGCTTCCTTCCCAGCCTTGTCGATGCCACCCTCCACTTCCTCCTCACCACCAAGCCTACTACCCTGCTCCCTACCATAGAATTTATACCATATTTTGCCTTTTCCATTGTCGGAGCTATCACCGGACCCTAAACCCTCGCGTAGCCTCCGCAACCACTAAGCCGATCACCAATATCCCTCCAACGTCATAGCCAAACCCAATGATCTGTGCTTCCACCGCTCAATCACAACAGCAGCTCTTCGCCTCCGCGATCGACCATAGCCACTCGATCCATCTCCGATCACCACAATTTAGTAGCTGCCTTCCTCCATTCCGTCGGATAACCCCATCATCAACATTGTCAGTTGAGCTAGTTAATACTAGTTTGTAACCAGAGCCATTAAGCGTTTGGGTAGCTAGATGTATGATATGCACATCTTATCCAAATGTATTGAACTTCAACTGACGGGTACATTGACAAATCTATGTATTAAGCTTCAAATTTTAGTTGAAGGGCATTTTGACTAACATGTATATAATCGAAAAAAAATTAAGCTTTCAATTGAGCATTTGTACGCCCACCCTTGATCAAATTTGATTCAGAAGGTGGATCATAGGTAGATGAAGATAATATAGCCTTGTAATAAATAATTCATTTTTGGTACAATCACACAAATATTTAGCAAAATGGAAACAATAAAAATGATAAAGTAGCAAGAAAACCTATTGTCGATTGTTTACTTTAAATAATATATAAAAACGTAATATGACCCAGACAAATACTAGCAATCATTAATACATTTCTTGTGAAAAGTAAAATCAATCCGAAAGATAAATATGTTTAGCAAATGTTAAACAGTAATTGGAACAGACAGATTCAGAATTTATTATTATTATTGTATAAACTAACAAAAAATACTAATGTTAAAATTTCCAAAGCTAAGAATTTACAGAACTAACAACAAAATCAGATACCAATTACTGAGCACTAATTCTCATGTACATGAATTTCAAGTGACATACTTTGAGTCATATACTCATTTGATAGGATGATAGAAGAAATATTTGGTTGATTCTATTTTACCATATAAGTTGTTTATAACATACAATAAAATTTGTATTCATATATATTTAATGGTTTATGCCCAGATGCATAATAATCCAATTCTTAATTTTAGTTATTTGAAAAATAGGTTAGTGATTATTTTACAATAATTAGTGAATGATAATTAGTAATATAATTAATAACTTTGAATAACATATAGAAATGTATATTCCAGAAAATGCATCATAGCATTTTCAAGAATAATTTGCATTTCAAATATTTTTCTTAATCGACTTAGTTTTTATTTATTTGCTTGTTTCCTTATTCTCTTCGATTTTATGGTTTTTTCTTCTTTGATCTAATTCATTAAAAAACTTTTTTTCCTTAATGAAATCACCAAACCCCAACTAACTCAAACACCATGCTGCAATCCAAACAGCAAAATCACCACCTAAATTTTAATGCAACTGCCTCCTCCCTGACAATTTCATTACCCAGACATTCAAATTATCACAAAAACTCATACATCCTTATCCCTACATTAAACACCCAAAAACGATACATTTTCACCATTGTTTTGCATCAGACCTGCATCCACAAACGAACAACACCCACCACCAACCGTTCACATTCAACCAACAACCCTCTACAAATCACCATATATCCAACTTCATACGCGATATTGCATTACCATTTGCACCCCTCCCCTTAGCAACCACTCGATCTATGTGGAAAAATTCACCACCATCTTTGACTTCTTCTACCACCACAACATCAACTATCGTCGGACTTACCTATCACCCCCACAATCATAATCCTTTCAGCTATGCTTTAGTTATCCACACCACTAAAATCTGCCTAAAATTCACAAACCCATTCGTCACTAGACCTGAAATCACATCGCAACCTACTAGTACCACTTAACAGCTGATTACAAAACAATAGCAAAATCATCGAATCCACTTCCGAATTCCAATGCAACAGACTACAACAAGCAATCACCACAGTTCCATCAATAACTACCTTATTATCATCTTAACCTGCCTCAACACCAACTTTAACAACCTTAAACCATGACCTATTTCAAAACACTAGATCAAACCACCGCATCACCACATGCTACAAATGCAACTAAGACAACCTCTTCACATTGCTCCAAATGCCATTGATCTCACACCAAAAACCATCACATATACCACCTCATCATCTTGCTGATATTTCCGGTTTTTAACGAATTCTAAGCTGAAACCTCGCTTGTGATAGAAACGCTTACATGCATAACAAAGAAACGCAACAATATATTGCAACTATATATAAGTTGTCTTGTAGTGACTTTTTCCCTCCAGATTAGGTGTCTTATTGCTTATCCATCGTCCTGGATCGCCTTGCCGGGGATCAAGCTTTGTCCTTTGTACCCCCCATACCATTCTCACATGCTCTATAGCGACGTCCAAGAAGATTGTTAGATCTACTTGTCACACTCTTTATCTTATTTGAGTTGCATTGGTTCTCTCTTTGTTGTTTTTTGGTTTCTACTTCTTTGTTGTTTTAGATAGAGAGCTCTTTTTTGGAACATTTATGGCATCAGTAATGAAGCTTCTTTGGCGAGGCTCAAACGCATCGTCAAGAAGAATTCAATTTGTCTGGTGGCTCTTCTGGAGCCATTCGTGGGTCCAGAGTTCAGGGGGGCTTTGACCAATGTATCCGACAAGATTTTGATTCTTTGGTACAAAGACGTCATTGTCCATCATGTTTTTTACTCCGTCCAACTTATTTCTATTTCTTGCACGGCTTCTTGCTTTTCATCCTCTTTTATGTTCTATGCGGTGTACGCTAAGTGTGATCGGGTCGAGAGGAGGAGCCTTTCGGTTGACATCCTCTCGCTGTCGGATTTAGCCTTTAAAGATTCGGTGGTCGGAGGTGACTTCAATGTCGTCTCAAGCCAAGCCAAAAAACAAGGTGGATCCTCTATTAACCGAGCAGCGGTAAGGAATTTCAACTCGTTTATCATCAGCTCGGGTCTCGCTGAGGTTTCTTTCAGCGGTTCAGCTTTTACCTGGTGTAAGCAGGAAGGTCATAGTCGGATCCTCTCTCGCCTTGATAGAGTATTTGGCTCAGAGGGTTGGTTTAACCTTTCTTTTTCATTCTTTGTCTCCCATCTCCATCGTACCTTCTCGGATCACGCTCCGATGATTCTACGTTGCACACCCTTTGCTCTGTCTAGCCCCCCTCTTTCCGTTTTCAGGCTATGCAGAGATCCCACCATATGTTCAATAGTGTGGTGGAGGATTCATAGTCCTTTCCTACTGATGAAAATCCTTTTGTCGTCTTTTGGCGCAAGCTCAAGTGCCTTAAGGCTTGCCTTAAGACTTGGAATGTGCTCGTCTTCAAGAATACCTTTAACCATGTTAGAGTAGCAGAAGGGATTCTTATTCTAGCGGAACCTTCTTTCAATGAGGCTCTTACTCCCATAACAAGGAGGCATGGGCGCTTTCCTATATCGCCTTTTCTTCGGAGCTTAATATTGAAAACGATTTCCTTTGTCAGAAGGCAATAGTTAAGTGGATAGTAGATGGAGACATGAACTCCAGCTTCTTCCACTCATCTATTTGGAAGAAGAATAACCTCTTCTCGATTCACTAGATCTTGCGCCCAAAGTTATCCCTAGATACCACTTAGAAGGAAGTCGGAATGACAACCGCTTCTCACTTCCACTCCTTCCTTGGTTCGCCCTCGGTGGCTTTCTCTGATCCAACTTTGATGGACTTTATTCCAAGGATCATTTCTCCTGAGGAAAGAAGCTCTGTTTTTTGTTCCCCGTCTTCTGAAGAAATTCATGCTTGTGTCTTTACCCTTAGCAAGGATAGTGCGAGTGGGAGAAACGGCTTCAACGGGTTTTTTTATAGGAGCGTTTGGCCGATTATCCAGACAGATTTCTGCCTCGCTATCCAGTTTTTTTTCTTGGGTGGAATGCTCCCGTTAAGTTGGACCTTCACCAATTTGGTTCTCATCCCTAAGTGCGAGAACCCTCGCCCTTGCGTGGACTTTTATACTATCAGTTTGTGCAATTTCTCTAACAAGGTCATCTCTATGGTGCTAACGTCGAGGCTAGCACCTTATCTGGATCATGTTATTTCTCCTTCTCAAGCTGGCTTGGTGAAAGGACGCCTGATTACAGACAACATCCTTTTAGTCTAAGAGCTTGTGTCTCAGATCGATTGCACAGTACGTGGCTCTAATTTGGTGATCAAGCTCGATATGGCCAAGGCTTATGACAACATGTCATGGTTTTTCATCATTAGAGATTTAAGGCGTTCGATTTCTCTGAACTTTGATTAATCTTGTTTGGAGACTCATTTCGAACTGTTGGTTCTCTGTTCTCATCAACGGGTCTGCCAATGGGTTTTTCAGATCGAGCAGGGGCCTTCGCCAGGGAGGTCCTCTCTCCCTGGCCTTCTTTGTCATCGCCACAGAGGTATTCGTTTGTGGATTGCATTCCCTAATGACTGCGGGTCAAATCCACAGGTTCAGCATCCCGAGCGGTTTCCCCATCATTTCATCTTTATCGTTTGCAGATGACATTGGCATCTTCTCAAATGGTAACATACGCTCTCTCCGCCGTCTCATAGCCTTTATCCACCAATACAAGAGGTGCTCATGCCAACTCGTGAACTTTTCCAAAGCTGCTTCGTCCTTATGAAAGATTTGTCTCCGCATAAATCCTCTTGGATTGAAACCTTTACAGGTTTCAAGGCTTCGTCCTTACCTTTGTCTTACCTCGGTATTGTTCTATACAGAGGTAAGAAGCTAAATGTTATTTTTGATCCTTTAATTGATAAATCTAGTGGGAAGATTATACATTGGAATGCAACTCTTCTTTCACAGGCAGGAAGACTGATTCTTATTAAGTCGGTTCTTGACTCAATAAGATCTCATGTATTTGCTTATGTGTCTCCCATTTCCTCCTTTTTCCACTCTTATCGGTCGATGACATCGTTGTTTTTCTAGGGGAAAAAGGACAATGAAAATCGCCACCATTAGATCTCTTGGGACACTATTTGTCGTCCCAGAGATGAAGGTGGTATAGGCCTTCGTAATCTAGACGATGTTAGTTTAACCTACGCTTGTAAGATGTGGGTCCGGTTCAGTGCAAACAACTCCCTCTGGGCGTTGCTTTTGCACGCCACGTACCAAAGGCTCTTACCAGCTAATTACTATGGCACCCCATCCTATGCTAGTGAGACGTGAAAACGTATGTAATTGGTGAAGTCATTTTCGGATGCCCATGGAGGTGGGCAGAGATAGGATGGAGGGCCCTTCTCACTCCGAGCGGCTTGGAATTCTGCCAAGATTCCAGCTCCCCGTATTCCTATCTTTTCTTTCATTTGGAATGTGTGTATCCCTCCTAAGGTGTCGTCATTCATGTGGAGAACCTTCCATAATGGGTTACCATTAGACGATACTCATGAGTATCGACATTCCTTTTATTTCTCATTGCAGGTGTTGCAAAGCAGGTGATTTGGAATCATCTGCCCATTTATTCTTCGAGGGTCTTGTGCCTCAGCCGTTTGGAAATTCTTTGAGAACTAGGTAGGTCTTTAAGGAAATGCTACTTCCCTTATTGATATGCTATGATTTTGGTGGGCGGATATTCCTGGAAAATCCCTCTATTCGACCCTTTTCGTCTGCTTCCATGTCTTATCTATTACATATTTGGTGTTCTCGGAACAAGGCCATCTTTGACCCGTGGATCCTCCTATCATCATCCGGAGGGTAAAGATTGATGTTTTCCTTGCCTTTTCAAAAAGGCCTTTCATGGAAATTATCAGTTCCAGATCCTGGGCTTTGGCTCAGATCTTTGATATCTCGTCACAATCCTTCCATCCCCGAGCAGGGATAGAGTGATTGGCTGTTTTCTTTCTGTGTGAGGGCCTAGCTTGGTTCCTGTCTTATTTGATCCCCCCTTCCATCTAATTTAGTTATTTCATAGTACAAGTCCTGGATTACAGGTCGAAGCATGGTTTCTAATTTTTTCATTCTCTAGATGATCGCTAATCAGGGAGCTCCATGTTAGGCTTGGTCGTCGACGTCTTAGCTTTGGAAACGCAAAGGAATGCAGCAGCTGTTAAGGAACACGGAATGTGGAATGCGGATCTTAAGGCAAGACTAACACTAGAGGGGTGAATAGTGTTTCTAAGGAATTTACAAAAATCTTAAATTTAAATGACCTACTATATGAATCACAAACAACAGAGATGATCACAGACACAGAATCAAATACAAACACAGAAACAAATAAATATAAAATGCAGAAAAGGAAAGAACACACCGGATTTTATATTGGTTCGGATTACTCCTACGACCAGTCCCACGCAATGCTGGATTGCACAGAGTTTTTATTACTATCAATATCCACGTACAATCCCCTTGATTTCCCTGCTATAAGGTTAACACCGCTCCAACCACTCTTGATTTCACCGCTACAAGATTACCGCCACTCTCTTTCCTTGATTTCAAGGCTACAAGGAACACACCTTTTCCCAAATACTCCCAAATTATTACAACATCCCTATAACTCTTCGATAGCAATTCAATTCAGAGAGTAATGAGTAGAGAGTGAGAAAAGAAGAAGTTTTATGTAAGTAGAGTAGAAATCGGTAAAGTAAAAGTGTAGAAATCAATAAAATACGAAATATTAATGGTTGGATGAAGAGGGTTGAAGATGGAGAAGAAGAATGATGAAAAAAT
Organism: Allium sativum; assembly: GCA_030737875.1. Lineage (NCBI taxonomy): Eukaryota > Viridiplantae > Streptophyta > Magnoliopsida > Asparagales > Amaryllidaceae > Allium > Allium sativum. The sequence goes on along the minus strand of CM060927.1, from coordinate 24,810,482 downwards.
TCGAAATCAACACTTATTTATAAGATTTGAAAGGTTGTAATGCTTCTGGAACATTACAAATGGTGAAAAGACACTTCCTTTGAAAATTGAAAAAATGATAGTTGTATGTCGACATATGTTTGTATAAAATAATTTTTAAACTATTTTTCCGAGTGTTTAACTATATATATACTTTTGGAAATTCTTGAATTAAAACTTAGTGATATAAATGAGTATTATAAAATGTAAAATCATATGAAAACATAATTATATATTATATAAACATATTTATAAAATTATAAGGTTTAAAACTATATAACTATAAAATTATATAAATGTATATAAACTTAAATTTATAACTTATATTTGAAATAAGTAAGATTGAAAAACAATTTGAATTTGAAAAGTGAAAATCAGAATTTGAATTTGAACCTGGACTGCTATTCAGAGTCTTATATATAAACTAGACTCTATTACTATATTTGTCTTGAACTCTTGATAACTTGATTACTCATGAGTCTTGAATCTCCTATGAATTCCAAATCTCTTGAAACTCTAAAACTGTACAGTCTTCAGTACTCAAGTCCTGTATACAAATCCTGCATATATATAGTTCTATATATTCTAGATAGAGATGTTGGTATATATTTTATAATCAATGATAACTGAAATAAGGTTGTTGTCATCATAACTCCATTCTCCAACAATCTCCCCCTTTTTGATGATGACAACCTTTATTTATAAAATATTCATACCTATTGATGATGATCCTTCTAATACTCCCCCTTAAACTAAGCCTAACTAATCCTTATTTTATAATTTCTCCCCCTTTGTCATTATCAAAAAGTACCCTATACAAGACTATACTATATTATACCTATAGTAGACTATACTAGACTAAACTAAGGTATACTCCCCCTAAATCTATGTTATAAACGATCCTAATGACTATATAATACTCCCCCTAAAACTATCCTTAAAACTTATTCCAATGCTAAAACTATATCCTAAACTATATAACTCCCCCTTACTCTAAGACTACCCATAAAACTTAAACTAGAACACACATCAAAACTCATCATGCCAATCAAACCAATCAACACACAATAGGTCAAACAAATCATTTGAGTCAATTAGGCCAAACAATTCAACAATGTTAATCAAGCCAAATAATTCATCTATGTCAACCAAGCCAGACAATTAAACATTTCAATCAAAGAAAAGTCACCAAAGGAAAAATACATGTCTATCCAAAAATACTTCTTGAAACTTCAACTAATCCTAGAAACTATAAAGCTTCCCCTTAATTTAATACTTGAAAAGCTATATGTAATAAAATGTGAAAAAGATAATTATCTTATTTAATACCTGCATATGTATAAGTATATTTCAAGCCTATTAACACACACACACACACACATCAAATCTAACCAGCTCAAACAAGTCAAACAAATCAATCAAGCCAAACAAGTCAAATAAATTAATCAAGCCAAACAAGTCAAACAAATTATCAAGACAAATAAGCCAATCAAATCAAAGTAAATATGTTTTGTTTAATATTCCTATATAATTCTAAGACAATAATTCCCATATAGTATACATGTTATGTGTGGAGTTAAAAGTTAATATGTAATGAAATGTGTGCAACATAGTGGTTATTGTTGAGTCAACGGTTTCAATGCTTATTTTGATTAATGACAAGAAGGAGCTTCATGATCGACAAAAAGAAGACTCAATGTTTTATAGGTTAGAAGATGGTTATTTAGAGTTATTTATGTTAAAATCTATCCTCAAATAATCATACTTATTACTCTCTTCAAAAATATACATGAAAACTCATTTTTTATGTATGTTGACAAAAACCTGTCAACCTGTTAAATTTAACAGGTCAACAACTTTTTAAACTTAACAGGTCAACCTGTTAAATTTAACAGGTCCACAGCTTTTTAAACTTAACAGGTCAACCTGTTAAAATTAACAGGTCAACAGCTTTTAGAAATAACGGTCAAAAACCTGTCAACCTATTAATTTTTCCTGTCGACCTATTTTTGAATTTCATGAAGAGTCATCTTCTTTCTTGAAAAGTTGAATCCATTTGTCTTCATTTAAATCATTTCTTTTGATTGTAACTTTTCACCAACAATTGCAACTTCTCAATTACTATAAATACATCAGTTTTCAATCAATCAAATTCACCGAAATTTCTCTCCATTCTCTGATCTATATTGTATTATTCTTAGCATTCTAAAAGCACTCAAAAGCATTCAATTATCGTTTGAATCTCCAAGCATATTTAACACACTTGTGATTCAACTCGATAATCCACTTCCAAATCTTTGCAAACATCAATATATATTTGAGGATAAGATTATAGGAAGGTTGTACTCAATCATTGACTAATCAGTGTTGAAGGAAGAACACATTCAAGGTCAAACTCTTGTAAACGTCTTGTGGGTAAGCTTGTAGCCCGTGAAATCAAGTGGGTAAGCTTGTAGCCCATGAAATCAAGTGGGTAAACTTGTAGCTCGCAAATCAAGTAGTGTTGTGAACCTGTTCCTCCGGGTGAAGCGAGGGTGTTGTTTAGTGAAAAGCCGAAGAGGAGCTTCGGGACTGGACGTAGGACGGGAGGTCCGAACCAGTATAAAAATCCTGGTGTCGTTACTCTACTTTACTTTATCTACAACATTTATATTTGTTAATGATATATTTCTTATTTGCGAATTTTTACCTGCGTAACTATTGAATAGCTTAAGTTATCACATACATTCCACATAGCAATATTATAGATCCTGCATAAGTCGTACACACTCGTATTTTTCAATTGGTATCGGAGCAAGGTCATCATATAACTGTAACACAGTTATTTGATATATTCTAGTAATATGGCAAATAACGCAAGTACGAGTAACACCACTTACACTGAAGGTCAATCGACACAAAGACCTCCTTTCTTTAATGGCCTAAACTATAGCTATTGGGCAACACGTATGGCTTTTTATATGCAATCAACAAGTTATGACGCTTGGAATGCTACTCAGAAAGAAATAGTTAATCCAACAACTGAGTATGCAGAATGGACTCCTGCTGAGAAAACAGCAGCAACTGTAAATGCAAAAGCAATAAATATGTTGTTTTGTGCATTAGACCAAAATGAGTATAACCGTGTTAGTATCTGTACCACTGCTTATCAAATTTGGAAAACACTAAAGACCACTCATGAAGGTACTAACAAGGTTAAACAAGCAAAAATAGCTTTGTTGAAAAGTCAATTTCAAAATTTTAAAATGAAGCCGAATGAAACGATAAATGAAATGTATTCACGATTTCAAACTATTCATCATGCTCTTATTGGTCTAGGACAAAAATATTCCGATTTTGATGTTATTTCAACAATCCTACATTCTCTGACGAATGAATGGGAAGGAAAAGTATTAGCAATAGAAGAAGCTAATGATCTTTCCACCATGAAGCCAGATGAATTGATAGGAAATCTAATGTCCTATGAAGCTAACTTGCAGGCTAGAAGAGAACAAAGAGAAGAAAAGAAAAATGTTGCTTTTCATGCTGAAAGAGATGAAGACATCTCAGATTCCGAAGATGAAGATTTAGCATTCATTGCAAAAGGATTCAAGAAATTCTTAAAGCAACGAAAAGCTAGTCGTTATAACAGAAAGAAGTTCGAATCAAATAAACCATCATCATCGAATCTGGAATGCTTTAATTGTCACAAAAAGGGACATATGCAAAAAGATTGTCCGGAGCAAAAGAGGAAATCCGAAAAATTCAAGAAGGACAAATCAAAGAAAAGAGCATTCTCAGTAACATCGGATGATTCAGACTCATCTTCATCCGATAGTGAAAGTGACTCAGACAACGAACAAGCAAATGTATGTTTCATGGCAGCAGAAGATGAGGTACAAATTCCTACTTTTGAAGAAGTTCTTGATATAAATGCTGAATTAATATTTAAGTTCAAAGATATGAAACGACAATGCAAACAAGCTCAAGCTGATTTAAGTAGAGTAGAATTTGAACGAGATATGTTAAAAGATGAAAAGAAAATATTAGAAGAGGAACTTGAAAAGGCTCAAGAATCATCATCTAATATTGACTCTCAACTATCTCTTTTGACTCAAGAAATTGAAGTTCAAAAAGAGAAGAATGATACTCTTACTACTGAGAATCATGAGCTTAAAGAAAAAGTTAAATCTCTAGATCTTGAAAAAGCTAGTTTACAAACAATGTTAGACGATATTACTAAAAATGTTTCTAACTTTAATAAAGGTCGAGAAAATTTGACAAAAATTATTGAGAGTTCACAATCAGCTACAAATAAGCAAGGGTTGGGATATAAGAAACAAGTTATCAAGAAACATCTTGGTAAAAGAAAAAGGAAAAATAAGGTAGTACAAGAAACTGAAGCTAAGAAAAATCTTAGTTTATTATATTCCAAACCAAAACCGATTGTGAAAATTCAAAATAAAAATGTCAAAACCATAAAAATATGGGTTCCTAAAACAGATAATAATTTGATTAGGAACAAGTATATCAAAAAATTTATGGATTCTGTGCATAATAATTCAAATTATTTATATAAAGGGGATACCAGACCCGTATGGGTTTGGTTTCCTAAGACCTAACTCTTAGGACCCCATAAAAAGTGGGTACCATGGGCTTAATTTTATTTTTTGCAGGTCCCATTTAAGATATATCTACCAAGCCTCTACTGGAATCAAGTTTCGTTAAGTTGCGTAGAGAGCTAGGTTTAGTTTCTAAAAGTGAACTCGAAAACTAAACGATATATAACATAAAAGGGTTCATCTACAGAAACTAATGTTTTAATAAAATATTAACTATCTATAGTAGAGAAATTTTCTACGGTGGAATGAATATGAAACAAACAATTCATTTTCTATAAATAGAAATGATTCTCTCTATATATATAATCTTTGAGTGCTTTCTGAAACCATTCCCTCAAATCTTCATTCATTTCATTTTATAATAGCTCATATTTGCGACGAATGTGCTCGAAGATCACACATCACCATAACTAGTTCCGAATCCGAAGAGCACTACTCCCGTAAGACACCAGAACATCCTCCTGGTTTTCATCAACACTTCCGTACACCTGAAAACACACCAACTTCAAAACGTACCAAGAAGGCGCTATTCTGTTCTCCACGAACAAAGGAGAAGATTGATGAGATACATCATTACCAGAAACATCAAGTTGATCTCCAGAGGGAGATGTACTACGAGCAGAAGTTGACAGCTTCTCGTTTGACGTATCTCGAACAAATCGCTTCACTTTTCTGTAGCTCAAATAAGCACAACGTTCATGAACCTACCCAAATTCCATCATCATCGAGAACACCTAACTCATGGGATAGGAATTATAACAAAAGTGAAGGCGCAAGTGCAAAATACTCTCCTTGGGAACCAAGAAAATAATTTTAATATATCGGATCTAAGGAGATATTTTATATTCCTTTTAATATTTGTTTTATTTCTTTCTTCATGTATTTAATATATATTATTGTAATAAAATGTTGTTTGAGTTTGATTTTTTTTCAAAATAAGGCGGAAAAACAATTTTTGACAAATTAGGTCGACCTATTAAAAAATATAGGTCGACCTGTTTTGAATATTTTCAATCCAGAGAAGAATTAGGTCGACCGGTGGCAAAATATAGGTCGACCGGTTTCAAGTTGTTTATACAGGTCGACCTGTTAAAAACTATAGGTCGACCGGTTTTAATACATGTAGTTTCTAGAGACTTTTTAGGTTGACCGGTTCCGAAATTCTTGTCGACCGATGCTGTTTTAGCAACAAAATAGGTCGACCGGTTAAAAAAAAGGAGTCGACCGGTTTTGCCTTATTTCCTCTATCTCGAACCCGAGAGTTTTTAGGTCGACCGCTTTTATTCTATAGGTCGACCGGTCAACGATAAAATTGTTTTTATGCAGCAAAAAGTCGGTTCAAACTCAAATCCAACATACCAATTCATTCTCAACTCTTTCAAAAACTCAAAACACCTTTTCTCCAAGCCCTAACTTCTCAAATTTGATTTCCTTCAATCTCCAATGGCTCCAAAATCAAAGAAGAAGAAGGAGATGAGGAAGAAGAATCCTCAGAAGAAGAAAAAGATGAGGATAAAGGATCATCAGAAGAAGAAGGAGACGAAACCGACTCTGATACACCTCCTCAGTAGTTATTTCTATCTATAGTTATGATATTACGTCTTTAAAACATCTCTATTAGCTTTTATATGTGTTTTGTGTTATGTATGCTACGAAAACTTGGTTCATCTTGTATGTTTTTGGTATGGTTTGTAATATATAATATACTCTGGATGTGATGTCCTATGTTATTTAATCGCTCTCTTGTTTATTATACCCTTTTTGTCGATGACAAAGGGGGAGAAAGTTACTAACATCTCTTCTTGTTACTAACATCTCTTCTTGCAGAAACTTAGTTATATTTTTCAGGGAGATCATATATACAGGGGGAGACAGAACTTATATACAGGGGGAGATAGCAATAAAGATTAAAATATCAAGCTATATTGTCATCAATCAAAAAGGGGGAGAATGTTGAGTCAACGGTTTCAATGCTTATTTTGATTAATGACAAGAAGGAGCTTCATGATCGACAAAAAGAAGACTCAATGTTTTATAGGTTAGAAGATGGTTATTTAGAGTTATTTATGTTAAAATCTATCCTCAAATAATCATACTTCTTGCTCTCTTCAAAAATATACATGAAAACTCATTTTTTATGTATGTTGACAAAAACCTGTCAACCTGTTAAATTTAACAGGTCAACAACTTTTTAAACTTAACAGGTCAACCTGTTAACAGGTCAACGGCTTTTTAAACTTAACAGGTCAACCTGTTAAAATAAACAGGTCAACAGCTTTTTAAATTTAACAGGTCAACAACTTTTAGAAATAACGGTCAAAAACCTGTCAACCTATTAATTTTTCCCGTCGACCTATTTTTGAATTTCATGAAGAGTCATCTTCTTTCTTGAAAAGTTGCATCCATTTCTCTTCATTTAAATCATTTCTTTTGATTGTAACTTTTCACCAACAATTGCAACTTCTCAATTACTATAAATACATTAGTTTTCAATCAATCAAATTCACCGAAATTTCTCTCCATTCTCTGATCTATATTGTATTATTCTTAGCATTCTAAAAGCACTCAAAAGCATTCAATTATCGTTTGAATCTCCAAGCATATTTAACACACTTGTGATTCAACTCGATAATCCACTTCCAAATCTTTGCAAACATCAATATATATTTGAGGATAATATTATGGGAAGGTTGTACTCAATCATTGACTAATTAGTTTTAAAGAAAGAACACATTCAAGGTCAAACTCTTGTAAACGTCTTGTGGGTAAGCTTGTAGCCCGTGAAATCAAGTAGGTAAGCTTGTAGCCCGTGAAATCAAGTGGGTAAACTTATAGCCCGCAAATCAAGTAGTGTTGTGAACTTGTTTCTCCGGGTGAAGCGAGGGTGTTGTTTAGTGAAAAGCCGAAGAGGAGCTTCGAAACTGGACGTAGGACGGGAGGTCCGAACCAGTATAAAAATCCTGGTGTCGTTACTCTACTTTACTTTATCTACAGCATTTATATTTGTTAGTGATATATTTCTTGTTTGCGAATTTTTACCTGCGTAACTATTGAATAGCTTAAGTTATCACATACATTCCGCATAGCCATATTATAGATCCTGCACAAGTCGTACACACTCGTATTTTTCAGTTATAATGTAGTATGAAATGTGTGCCATTGCAAAGCAATATGAAATGATATATTAAATGAAATGAAACTTATGATGTGAATGATTTTGATTTATAATAATGATGTATGATATGATGTGTAATGATAATATGCAGAATGATTTGGTAAAGATATCTACTTTGGTAAAATATATTCAAAGTACTATCTAGCTGTTATATATATTGAAAGTACTATCTAACTATTATATGTATATATTTAAAGTATTATCTAACTTCATTTTAATGAAGTTTTGATTTAATCAAACAAAGGTAATATATATTAAGTTCTAGACTTAGGTTAATGATACTAATGAAAGAGAATGAAATAACAGTATAGATGATTATTAAAAATATACTCATGATAAGTAGTAAAATATTTAGAATAATTTTATGAGAAATATGGATTTATATAGTAGGGTGTTTCTTTAAAAATAATATGGTAAACATTGAAGACCCTCAAAGAGAATATATAATTTTATCATATGAAGTAAACTATAAACATATATTCGTAATTGTATATAAAAACTGATTTTAAACGGACTTAAAGTTTAATTTATTATTTATCATTTGATATAAATAAAATTTAAATTTAAACTTTAGAAATCAAAATATATTAATTTGCTAAAGAATCATTTATATGTTAAAACTTTAAAAGAAATCTATGATAATTTAACCTAAAATTGTTATGAAATTATATGAAAAATATAAGTTAAACTATGTAAGTTTAAACTACATATATATAAATTTATATTTTATAATATAAAATGTTTTAAAAAAAAATATTTCAAGCATATATCTATGTACTATATATAATTTTATAATTTAAATATATATACTTTTGAAACAGAGTATATTAAACATAAGTAGATAAACAAAATTGATAATTAGTGTTTGAACAGACATTTCATATTGAAAAGATGTCCTTTCAAATCCAAATCAAATAGTAATGAAATTTAAATTTAGAATAAAAAAATATTTTAATTAGATTGGTATATTGGTAAGTATACTATGGCGTATCGATATATGAACCAAATTATCTAGAATTTTAAAAAAGATAAATTTCTATACCTAACTATGTGCATAGATGTATATTCCTAAATTTAATGATAATTATGAAATAATTTTAAAGCGTACCTATTTTTGCAATCCTTTTTTTTGTTTTTCTTCCATTGTCATGAATCACACGTTCACATATTTCAAAATTTGATGATGAAATATGCTCTATTGCGATGGGCTCGTTTTTCTGATCAGGATAGTATATTTATTTGTTGAATTTGAACATCCTATGAGAAAGATACTGAAGATTTAGTAGTTCAACCAACTTGGCGCCAAAACCTTGAGTTTGAATTTCAAATGAATGGACACTTCGTTCTTTTATAAATAGGCCCAACGGCCACTTCCTTTCATAAGCTCTCTCTTCTTCCTCTTTTTCCCGTTTTTCTTTTTCTATCAATCTTTCAGAAGCCATATCTCCCTCATTTTTCAACGAATTGGATGAAACCAGTGGCAAACCGAAGAGGAATGCAAGGGCTACGATCTTGCAACAATTTGAGGATGAATTTGGATGTTATTAGGGTGCATCAAGTCAAAACAGTATGAGAGATGTAAGAAACCCAATACACAATTTTCAGTTTTGCATAGCCAACTTCAAATAGTCATATCTCACTCAATTTTAATCAGAATTCGATGATCTACCCATCAAAACGACCGCGAGAATAAGAACTACAATCTGGAAAAGGATTTGGGTCACAATAGTCTAATTGGTGGATGCAGTTTGAAGATAATTGTCGACAGTTTTGGTTTCCTTCTCTTTTTATTCACCAAAACTTCATTTGATCATTACTTGGTCAATTCTTGACAGATTCACATGAAACCAGCGGCATTACGAAGCAAATGTAGAGACGTACTGTAACAACCCGTATTTTTGAATAACATGTTATAACATAAATCAAGGAAGAATCAAACTGTAAAATCTGAATCAAGGGAAACGGGCTGTACCATTGCGTTCGTCTCGGAAAAATACGCGAAATAGAGTCCGAGTTTTCGAAAATCGGAGTCTGTATGACCAAGTTATGGCCCGTCAAAGTTTTCAGAAAATTACAAGTTCAAAAACAGTTCAAATTTGAATTTAGAATTCAAATTCAGCCAAAACAGACTGGGCGGGAAAACTCCCGCCCAGACAGGTCGACAGGGGGGTCGACACTAGGGTCGACCTCCCCCCAACCAGGTCGACACTAGAGTCGACCTGGGGGTCGACCTCCCTGGTCGGCCAGGTCGTCCTGGTGCACTTAATTGTGCTGTTTGGACCTGTTTTGGAGGCTTGTGACGTGATTTGATGGCTTGGATTGGATCTAGGGTTAATCCTATGGCTAATACTATCCTAATCTTCTATAAAAAGACCCCTAAGCCTAGCCTAAATCATCATTATTCAACCCTACAACTAAACTATGTCAAATTTGTTCCTCTCATGGCCTCCACCCTCATGCTAAAAGTTCTAAGTTTATTTATATGAGAGATTTTGAGTTCATACAAGTGTTTTCAAACTTGTATGAGTGTTCTTAGTTTGCATTCAAGTCAAGTTGCAACATTTCTATTACAAAGCAAGGGTTTTTATTGATTTGGCTCAAGGGTTTTTCATTTGGAGCTTTCATATTTGGGTTTTTGGTGATTGCATAAGGGCTTCGTCTTAATCTTTATAATAAATATTCATTTGTGTCTTCATAGCATTGTAAGCCCTTTTCTACTTTCTTTTTTGAACTATAAAGTTAAATGAATGATGCAAGTTTGGGTTGATCATCATGATATGCAAGTTTGGTTGATCATTATGTTATGCAAGTTGGTGTAGTCATTATGTATGACACATGTTGCTATGTTATGCAAGTTTGGGTTGATCATTATACACATGTTATTATGTTATGCAAGTTAAACTTGAGTTTGTGAGCTTAAAGCTTAAAGCTTTATATTAAAGGTTGCATTTTGGCAACATGGAAGTTATCATATCCCTTATGATAACTTGCATGTGAGGCTAAATGCGAACTTCTAGCAACTTCTACATGTCATTTATCACCATGTATCACTTATATGCTAAGTTTGGTTTTATGCATACTTTTGAAGCCTAATAATGCAATATGCAAGTATATAAACATATGTACATTTCATATGCCACCATGTTAAACTTGTGGCTCCAACACCTTTTTGTCATGATTATGCCAAGTTCCCTATTTTATCCTTTATGCGTCGTTGCGATTATGTAAACGATGGGATTACGTTGGGGTTGGGTAACATTATGACATAAACATGGTTTTTATAACATGACGTGATATGTTAGCTTGTAATTTTGTTTTGGAAACATAATGGACATGACACTTAGAAAATATGAGTGTGGCCAACTCGAGGTTGGGTTGAGTTTGTAGCATAAATCTATCCGGACCCGCCCGGCTTAACTAGTGGCTACAAACAATAGGACCCAATATGAGAAGTTGGTCATGTTGTGCTCGAACCCGAGGTTAGACCAAGTTGTGGTGTAAAGCTACCCGGACCCGCCCGGCTTAACTAGTAACCACAACAAGGTCTAATGTGAGAGGTTAAAGCACATTAAGTTAATTAATGCCGCCTGATTAGGGTTAAGTCATGGTCCACTTAATACTTAACCAATTTGGGCTTGATGGGTTAATCGGGGTTAAGTCATGAACCTTGGGTACACTTAACCAATTTAATCCACGTTTGGATCGGGTTAACCACATTTAACCCGTTAAGAAACCCTAGTGGCGTGGTCCTTAGTAACCCTCTTGATAGTATCATAAGACCCTAGGGACTAGGGTGGGGTGGGGCACGATTACTGGGCTGACATGTAAGCGACCAAAACGACGGCTGAGTAGGTACGCCGGTGTAGGTCCAGGCGGACTATGGTCGTGCACATAGTCCGGAGTTGGAAAATCAGGCACGGATACCAGTAGATCTAGACTGTGCATACTTGATTGGTGTCCGAGGTTGACACCCTAGGACTTGATACACCCTAGGGTGGACCTAGCGCAGTTTAACTACATTTCATGTTTGGGCCGTATGACACCGATACTTGACGAGTTAGGCTTATAGGGAGCCGATCAACTAGACCGTGTAGTTGGACCTTGATTTAGGTCACCTCATGATGTTGGGCCAAGCTTGGGCCAAGGGATCAATCCTTGTTTTTACTTGACATGTTAGAATGCTAGTACACCCGTGGTGCAAAACTTAACCTTGATTATGCGATGACACTTTTATCTATCTTGTTAGTTAATCATCATGTCAGTATGTTGTTATCCTTATGTTCATCTCAGCTTCTCATGCCAGTTAACTTTACTAGTTCATGAACTGATAGTAGTTAGGGCTTACCAGTCTTTTTGACTGACCTGTTTTCTTTCGCCTCTTTTCTTCCGTTCCCCCCCCCCCTCAGGTCCTCAGGGTGGGAACATTGGAGCTTAGCTTGGATCTTTATAGCTTGCTTACTGGTTTTGCTCATGTACGGTTTTGGACATTGAGCTAGCTATGGTTTATCACTTCACTTTGGGGATAGTACTTTATGTATTTCAGTTTTTCAGTTTATGCTTTTCTCTAGACTTTGTTTGTTGGAAAAATAATGACAAAGTACTTTGTTGTAACTTAACTATGGTTTTGAAATGCTAGTTTTATCCGCTGCTTTACTACTCTGTTTTACTTATATGTTCTGTCTTGTGATATCTGCATGCATGTTTACCTTGTTTAACGCCCCTCCAAAGCTAGTGTGCTTGCAAGAGTTACCCTGGCGGAGGTGGGGTGTTACACGTACAATATGAAGTTAAGTTGTAAATGAAAATCCAAAGTTGTAAATTGATCTGGTACTCATTTCTTTGTTGATTTATGTTATATATATATATCCATTTCTTCCTTTTGATGTCTTTTCACCAACCGTCATTACTCATCTCCTACAAAACAAAACAACTTTTCAAATAATCAAATAACTTTTCAAATCACCAAATGACTTTTCAAAATAACTAACTAATAATATCATGATGGTTTTGTAACATAACCATATATCAAAATTTTAAAATTTCAAAAATTTCAAATTTTAGAAAACCAGATTTCAAAAATCAGATTATGAGTTTAAACTAGTGTTATAAATTACTTCAGAATTTGCCAATTGATATTTTCAAAAATCAGATTATCAATTTTTTGAAAACCTACGCTCTGATACCAATTGTTGAGAAACGCGGAATGTGGATCTTAAGGCCAGACTAACATTGAAGGGGGGGGGGAGTGAATAGTGTTTTTAAGGAATTTACAAAAATCTTAAATTTAAATGATCTACTATATGAATCACACATAAAGGAGATGAACATAGACACGGAGTCAAACACAAACACAGAAACAGATAAATATAAAATGCATAAAAGGAAAGAACACAATGGATTTTATACTGGTTCGGATCAGTCCTACATCCAGTCCCACGCAACGCTATATTGCGCAGAGTTTTTATTACTATCAATATCCAAGTACAATCCCCTTGATTTCCCGACTACAAGGTTAACACCGCTCCAACCACTCTTGATTTCACCGCTACAAGATTACCACCGCCCTCTTTCCTTGATTTCAAGGCTACAAGAAACATACATTTTCCCAAACAATTCCCAAATGATTACAACAGCCCCATAACTCTTCAATAACACTTCAATTCAAAGCAATGAGTAGAGAGTGAGAAAATAAGAAGTTTTATGTAATTAGAGTAGAAATCAACAAAGTAGAAGTGTGGAAATCAATAAAATATGAAATATTAATAGTGGGATGAAGGGGGTGAAGATGGAGAAGAATGACGATTTTTTTTTTTTTAAATCAACCCCTAGCTATTTATAAGATTTGAAAGGTTGCAGCACTTCTGGAACGTTACAAATAGTGAAAAGACACTTCCTTTGAAAATTGAAAAAATGAGAGTTGTATGTCGACATAGCAACATATGTATGTCGACATATGTATGTATAAAATATTTTTTAAACTATTTTTCAAGTGTTTTACTATATATATAATTCTGGAAATTCTTGAATTAAAACTAGGTGATATAAATGAGTATTATAAAGAGTAAATCATATGAAAACATACTATATATTATATAAACATATTTATAAAATTATAAGGTTTAAAACTATACAACTATAAAAGTATAAAATTATATAAACTTATATTTGAAGTCATAAGTAAGATTGAAAAACAATTTGAATTTGAATTTTGAAAATCAGAATTTGAAATTTGAAAATCAGAATTTGAATTTGAACCTGTAGTGATATTCAGAGTCTTACATATAAAATAGACTCTATTACTATATTTGTCTTGAACTCTTGAACTCTCGATAACTTGATTATTCATGAGTCTTGAATCTCCTCTGAATTTCGAATCTCTTGAAACTTGAAAACTGTACAGTCTTCGGTACTTAAGTTCTGTATAAAAATCCTGCATATATATATTTTATAATTAATGATAATTGAGCTAAGGTTGTTGTCATCAAAACTCCATTTTGCAACAGCAGCTGCAACGTGCCGTTGGTCTGGATCTTGCAGTGCTTGGAGTCATTGGTTTGTAGTGGGGCTCTTGGATGGATCTCGGGCTTAACGCTTCTCGCTTCTAGTTGAGAAGGCCTTGCCTGGAAGGATTTGTTTTTTTTTTTTTAATCCTTTTTGTTGTTTATTTTCCTTGTTTATTTCACGGTATTTGTAGCCGACTATAAATCACAAATCTGTTTTTGTATGTCTGAAGAAAGACTTTTTTCTCCCTTTTGCTATATATCACTTCTTATTGTTAAAAAATATACATGATCCAAGTGTTTCTTATCTAATGTTCTGTGAGTTTTACTAGTAATCTGGATAGATATACGGTTAAAGAAACTTACATATACAGCTAGAGTAAAAGCAAATTAACAAATCATTTGAAACCTTATTACTTCTAACAATATAATAAAAACTCGATTAATTTGGGTACTAAATAAACTGATTTGTTTGGCTTCAAATAAGTTTGTTCATCTCACATACCCAGAAAAACCGATCTACAAAGAGTAAAATATAAAGATAACAGATGGTGTAGGAGAACAGGGTTTAACCGCAGTTGCATGTCTAGAATACCAATCTACTCTCTCACAATATTGCCCTGTACTTGGACCAAGCTTTACAGATACCTTTGAAACAATCAGAACATCAACTATACAAGGTACACAGTAGTCAAGACAAGAGATGCAAAATTTCAACACACAACACCACACTACAGCTCAGCACCAAATGTACAGCACCGTGAAACAGGACAGTGAATTATTCGACTATTTCGTACCCATATCCTTGTTACATCCATATGCAGATTTTTTCACCTAGATATGTCATCACAGAAATAACTGCCCTAGTTCGGAAAAAGCCGGAAAAGGCACAACGATATGTCCAGTCCATATGCGGTTAAAATTTATTCACTGGCACTCTTCCTGGTAATCCGTCTCATCAAATATCTCTTCCTGCATTCACAAGGAGATTATATCATCATCAAATCAAAATTAACCATGTCTGCTGCTGAATCAAACACGTCCGTCGTCCGGTGCTAAATTAACATTTACAGGCGTTTTCAAAGAGGGATAACCACTTCCGCTTCCTCTTACTAAATTTTTTGTCCTTATGCCTATTTTCCATTTCTAGAAAATGCAAGTAAATTTGCCTAATATATTTTCTCTTACCAATATTTACAAATCTTATTGGGAATTCATAAATATTCAAAAAAAAAAAAAAATGTTATTAATAAGATCGATTTACCTAATTGCTAATAAGTCAATCAGGTAAACACAAGCATAATCATGAATGACGGTGCTTAAAAGTATCTCGTCAATCATATGCACTTTTGTAAAAAGTTAAGTGGTATTTGGTTTATATTGTTTTTGCATTTTGAGTTTTCAAAATTGACTACAAAAAATAAGAGTTGATGACAGAACGAACGATGAAGGGAACGATAGAAGAGAAGGGAATAATATACATGCATCATTCGCATTTTTACATGAACGAAAACTCAAAACTATATTAGTTTAAACCAAAAGCCGCCTTAGATTCTTCTTTTTTCAAATATTCTAGAATTGAGAAAAATTAAAATATTATTTTCAACACTACGCAAATTTTCCACAAAGAAACATCAAACATGGGATTGATGAATATTATTAATATAGATTATTTTTTATCAATTCTTGAAAAAAAAAGGAAAAAACTACTAGGTGGTGACATTGTTATAAGATATTGAATATCATTGTGGTGTCTAATCAATAAAATCAATGGGCAGCTATGATTTGAACATTTATATTTTATGCTTTGAGATTATTTGCTGAAACAAAAAAATAGTAAACTTGTGGTTTTAGGTAGAATAAAAATAAAAATGTAATAAATGGTAATTAAATTAGAAAGCTATTAGTGAAAGTAAATTAAGGTGCTCTTAGAACCACACATTCACCATCAAGACGTGAGACTAAAAGATTGAGTTACCTGTAGAAGCTCTTCAATTACATCTTCCATTGTTATTATCCCGATAGCTTCTTCCTCTTCATTTATCTTTGGTAATGGTTGGTCATCAATCTGCAAAACATCGGCTAAAGCATCTCTTGACCATCTTCTACCAGTTCTTATACTACGTTCACTTTCCATATGTGATGGATAACTCTTCCATTTGTGAAGGGGTCTCTTCACTTTGACTGCCTTCTCTTCCTTTTTGTCGTTCAGATCCTCTTTTATGTCCATTTTCACTTCTTCTTCTAGTAAGAAAACAGAAACATTATATATGTCATACAAAATACATATACACACACAACTTGGTTCATTCTAAGACGGTTATCAATCACAATATATTATAAGTACCAACTTTTTTTCTTTTTGGGGTAAAAAAAAAAAGTTGGACGTACCACCATTAATGTGTCTAGCTGGCGCTTGTCCGGGGGGCGAGTTCTGCGTGATGACAACAGCCATGTGACTGTGGCCCTTCTGAAACTCATTCAGAATGTCATATAGAGGCATGTTCTCTGAAACCCTTTAGCACAGAAACATAAGAAATCAAAATTTTCGTACAAAAAAATAAAATGTCGACAAAATCAAGTTTGATCTTTACAGCATAGGTTCACAGCCAAAAGCAAGCATACGACTGATATTTCTTATAAAGAACAGCATTATGCCACTTCTTACTTGAATATTGACACTGAAAATACATATAACTAGGCAACTATACATTTCCACATTGGTGATTATGAAGTTCATTTGCAGCTATTTCTAACCAGCAAAATTTTCTTCTCAAAAAAATCATACTTTGTTATACTTATGTGCGCGTGTCGGTCATTGAGCATGTGGATGAGGAAAAAAAAAAACTTCACATACCTATACGTTTTAATAATTGATTATAAGAAAATACAAGCATTTGTAATTCATTAAGCATGACCCGAACCATACAAATTACTTTGAACAAAACGATCATTTCAACAACTAGCAGTATGAGATTATGGATGTAATTTATAAAGTTTTTAGATAGAGAGTTTTTTTGTATTTTGAAACCTAAACTGAACCCGAGTCTAACTGTCCCAAAAAGTATTTCACTTGGAAAGTTGCCCCAGTGTTCTCTTATTCTTTCATTTTGGATCTCTTTGTAATCAAACAAGTTATAGGGGAGACTATATAGAGCACACAAAATCAAGTGCTTGAAGAACAACCACCAGAACAAAAAAAAAAAAAAAAAATTTGAAAAGGTATTTATCTGGAAAGTTTACCCAATATTCTCGTTGTCTTTTATTTTGGATCTCATTGTAATCAAACAAGTTAAAGGAAAGACTCTAAAGAGCTGCAACTCTTTTATAGTATAGTGTACTATGTGGAAAAGTTGCAGATATCTTTGCAAATTTTAAAAAATTGTTGCACCTTTTTCAGCAATTAACTGGAGATGAATAATATTTCATTTGTATGTAATTTTAATAATTCTTTTGATAATTTTTCTGTAATACTTCGATGTTTAAACAAGTGTAGGTTTTGAATTTAAAATTTTGAAACAAATTAGCAAAAATTGTGTGAAAACCTGCAAGTTTCTAAAATAATTGCTGCGATACATGCAATTTTACGTGAAATTGCTGAAATTCGCTGTTACTTGAATATTTTTGATTTCTTTGTAGCTTTCTTGCATGAGTTTGAGGATGATTGTGTGTTGAATTAAATTTCAAAGTTTGGCGATTTTTTAAGTTTTTTTTTGTTGTTTTTGTAATGATGTTCGAAAAACAAAGACCTAATTTATAAAGTTTTTAGATAGGGAGTTTTTTTGTATTTTGAAACCTAAACTGGACCTAAGTCTAACTGTCCCAAAAAGTATTTTACTTGAAAATCAAGTGCTTGAAGAACAACCACCAGAACAGTTTTTTTTTTTTTTTTTTTTTTTTTGAAAAGGTACTTATTTGGAAAGTTTACCCAATATTCCCGTTGTCTTTTATTTTGGATCTCTTTGTAATCAAACAAGTTAAAGGAAAGACTCTAAAAAGCACACACAAAAGAACTTGTGGCAAGTAGGGTTGCCAAATATAAGTTGGTTGAATAACTCGATGTCTAGTGTTGTTAATGTTTTGAAATACAGTCCTGGTGTTGTCCAGGTGGTCTTAGCTTTGCAGCCATCTCTGTAAAACAGCTTAAGATTTTACAAGGTATGTATTCTCCTGTGGAATCTTGCGGGTTGTAAAGTTTTACTGCGGAATCAAATAAGAAAAAGCATTACGTTTACTACCACTGAAGACGGTTTTACCGTGGAATCTTGCGGATTGTAACGTTTTTAACAGGAACCTCGTCTGCAGGGTGAATTGTTAACAGGTTCTTTACCTACAAGAAAAAAAGATAACACTATTTGTCATTACTTTTCATTAGAATAAGGTTTTTGTAATTACATATGTCAGATGGTAAACTTTTGGGCCGAAATTAGTAGATGTTATAAAAAGTAAACTCAAGGCAACAAAACAATATGTTAGCATTGCATGTTATACATGGAAAATGGATATTGGTTCCCAACAATTTAGTCAAAATATAAAGTTAGATATTAACCAGTAACTAAACATGAACTAACAAAAAATTTACCAGGATAAGTCCAATAATATTTGTAGGCTGCTCATGATATACAGGCAATCTACCGTGTCCCTTATCTAGGATCATTTTCATCAAATCTCTGCAGAAAATGACCATGTTTTAACAGCCAGCAGGGCATTGTAGACGCAATTAAGCTAAAGATAAGTAAATGCATTAACCTATCAAGTTTTGCATTGATATCAATGGCAAATGTTTGGCTAAGAGGAGTCATTGCATCCCTTGCAGTTTTATCACTAAGTTCTAGAGCACCAGCTATGATTGTTGTTTCATCATGAGTTAACTCCCCCCCTTTACCTGCCTATGTTTAATATACAATATCAAAAGAAACAAAAATGTTGCAGAAATGTCAAACTGTAAGATTCAAAACTGAATAAATTAAACCTTATCACTATCATTACATAGCTCCATCATTACATGGTTTGGTTCAGTGTTACCATATTATGAAAACTCCACACGAATTCTGTAAAATGTCAAGAGTGTATGGAGAAAAATTATGTAATTACGGAATATCTAACATACTGAAAAAGAAACAAAATTTCAAGGCAATGTAAGCTCCAACATTTTTTCCAAATTCAGATCTACATCTCATACACATTGTGGTTTTGCAGAAAGACTGCTGTACAGTATGAAAATATAGAAACTGTGTTTTATGAAATTAAAGTTATATTTTTATATGCAAAATTTATAAGTCACACAATGTAGAATATGCCTAAGACAACTGCTGCTAAGCATGCTATTAAATTAGAGTATGCTATTTAACAGTCAATTAAACAATCAATTCTACAAACTAATCATACAGTGTCTTAATTATGGGAAACTTCAACCAAAAGAAATCATCTACTACACTGCAATTAACCAATGAACAAATGATTTTCCCCCCTTTTATCGAGCCCATACAACCCACTTACCAAAATCAGCATGTAATCCTGGAATTGAATCCACTTTTAAGTAATTTTGTATTGGTGAATATACAACAATCGGTATAAACGCTAGTAATAACAATAGACAAATGTTGTGTATATGACACTTACTTCATTGCCATGCAATGTCACAAGTGTCTTCAGCTCAGCTCTCCGGAAAAGAGCTACATGGCCATCTCCTAACAAATAATCCAACAGCTGTAAATATACATCAGATGTTACACTTGATATTATATTACGTTTCAATTCGGAAATTTAAGCAATATCAATCATCACCTTGCTAATAGGATAAGCAATAGGAAAGCAAATCCATACTAAAACTCGAACAATAGGTGCAACTGCAGCTCCAATAGCTAGGCCATATCTCGAACAAACAGATTGTGGAATAATCTGTTTAGATACACCATAATTTCACTAATAATAAAATAAATTCAAGATAACGCCGTAATACTTAAATCATAAACTAACCTCCCCAAAAAGAAGAATTAATGTAACTGAAATCAATATAGCTCCCCAAGCTGAAACCAAACTATCAAGAAAGATAGGAAGAGCCTACAACCAACAGCATTACTCGTATAAAAAACACTACTCTGCACGTTGAAGTAAGATTTCGAGCTCTTCTTCTTTTTTACCGCAGTACAACAATTAACCATATTTTGCAGTAACAACTCAAATTCAAAATACATTCAGCGAATAAAAATTGTACCTCCATAGCAGCAGCATTGCAAATCAAAAGAGTACAGAGCAACAAATGCTGCTTTCGCACGACCGGCATTATCTTCGCTAATAATCCAAATAAAAAACACAAGTCGATTAATCGTACTACATATCGTCAAACTTTCCGACTCAAAATCATTACCAGCATGCTTCCGATCTTGCTCGGTGCCAGACTTTGCAAGAACTTCGAGATCGACGATACTCAATGACATCAACCCTAGAGTCAGGCCAGACATAAGCCCAGCAAATAAAACGAGAAGCGTGATGATTAAAACATGAACAAAAAACCCTAGCTCGCAGCAACGGTACTCAACTGCCATTAAAAATCAGGCAAATGTCACCAGGTAAATAAATGCTTTTTGATCGTGGAAGAAATTAGAACCCACGTCCCGCTGTAAAGTCACTGAAATGGAATGAAGAAAAGGACAAGGATTGAATCGGAAAGTTCATCTTATACGCATTTTTTGGATAATGGAGAAAGAAGGTGCGAGTGACGGAAGTCCGACTGAGAGGACACGTGGAGAACGCAACGGGATGGCACGCGTCTTCTGCGACCGACGTTTTAGCTACTGACGTTTCGGATCAGTTGTATTTATTTGCATTTTGTGAGTAGAGACTTGGTGTTATTGTATTTTGGAACAGGCCTTGCCTTGAATTGTTTTCGCACTACAGAATATTTCACCAGCACGGCAGCACATGCATCTGCAGAAATGCCATCACGAAAACACGGTTATTTTTTAGATATTCATACCCAAATAATTGCTGTAGGTAGCATTAAGGTAATAGTAATAACATCAAAAATGCCAGAGACAGACACACATTCCTGAGCATTTGCGGGCCACACTAAAAAATATAGTAGGATCTATCATAATTTTTCATTAGATTTTTCTTTAAGCAGAACCCCTGGATTCCTGTTAAAGGACCCGTGTCTGCTAATGTGCAGTCGTCTTACACGACAGTGCATAGCAGACCTCTGTACTTCTAACCCACTAATCATTAGAGGATCACCACTTTCCATGTGTTAAATTTTGAAGCTATATTATACATGTCAAACGGAGTAGCTCAGGCTATAGAAAGAGCGAGAACCAACGTTAGAGTTGGAGGCTGTAACGACTCGTATACTACGTATCGGAGCATCGTAGAATATTTATTTTAATTTCATACGAAGTCATATGGACGTGTAACATTGGGAAACGACTATTGGGGGTCATTTCCCACATTCACGATTTTGCTGGATTTTAAAATGACCATTTTGCCCCTGACGAATCGTGTTTCGCCTATAACTTTTGATAGGTAAGGAGTTTGACATGAAACCAGTTCCATTGGATTTGAATGATGGTTTCCCATTCCGTAGAGTGGTTACGTTAATCAAACGGACTTACCATTTGAGATATATGGCTAAAATAAGATTTGAAAGATGGAAAACAGCCTAATTGGGCTTAATTAAGTGATTAGCAGGTAGGCCTATAACCCAATTCGGGATTAGGGTTATGGGAGGGCTGAAAGGAGTTGGACAATCATCTCCTTTCATTTTTCTAGCCGCCACAAACCTTTCTCAAACCCTAATCATGGCTTCCATCTTCTAAATCTCTCTCTCTCTCTCTCTTCACAAATTAATCAAATCTACATCAAATCAAGCCGGATTAACACCAAATTCGAGGTACAGCTGTTGCACCACATTGGAATCCGAGCCAAATTAGTAAAAGTTTTAGATCTATCATTTATTATTGGCTAAGGTGAGTGATTTGCATGTTTATACACTAATTATGCCTGATTAGGGTTAGTTAGCGAATTAATGACTCATAAAAATATGGAAAAATATGTAAAATCATATTTATGTCACATATATGAATTTGGTTTATTCTACGTGTTACTACTGTTGTTTGGTATATTTTATGATTGCATAGGAAAGTTAGAATGGTTGAAAAACGTCGTCGTTTGGCGAAATTAGCTCGTTGGAAAAATTGCAGGGTTTCTGTTAGGACCCCAAACCGAACCGGAAGAGAAGACCCAAACCAAACCGGATCTGACGAACCGAACCGGAGAACCAAACACCAATTCGACCAAAACCCGAGATGCAAAGGAAGTCCAAGTGGGAAGTTATCACTCAGGATCCAGATGGGAACCAGTGAGTTAACTTCAAGGGTTGGGCTTCGCTGCGGGACGTGTGCAAAGGAGTTATCGATATCTATAATTTGGTTCAACATTGAGAGAGGGAGCATGTAGACGAACCAGAGCCAGGGCGGTGTGGACTGGTTGGCCCGTACCCAAAGTCAGAGCGGTGTGGACTGGGTAGGGTTATTGACTATAGACCAGGGCGGTGTGGTCATAGCAATAGTTGTACGGAGTCCAGGGCGGTGTGGACTAGTCATGGCTCCAATGGATTTGGTGATCGAAGTAGTGGATATCGTATGCTTTACGCATTGAGTGAGAGATGTGAGGATGATTGCTATGTTTGATGTTTAATATCACCATGACTCACACACTTCCATTTTACACCATGTGTTAGTGTTACCATAGAGTATTGTACATCTTGTGCGAACTCTTTGGTTGTAGGTCTAGGTCAGATATGATTACTTATACGCTCTATTTAGTTTTGTAGATTTGTTATCGCTCACATCAGACTTCCGTTTGACCCAGAGTTTTATGTCTCTTCTTTTTACTCTGGCTGCTCCTAAACGAGCAAACTAGAGGCAAGTTAGGTGGTTATGCACGAGTAGTTGTCCGGAAACGAGCAGGAGGCTTTCACGTACTTTATATATATTCTCCCTGTGTTGTTGTTGGGCACTGCTTTGGGCATTAGTAATGTACCTCTTTTATTTCCTTTTAGAGATAGTATTTTAAAGTTGTAATAATTGGATATGAAGCTGTATTTTGAATTCCGCTACTCTGATGGATATGGTTTAGTTTTCAGCTTATATACTGTCTCGCCTGTTTTATATTAAGTTATGTTATTATTATATTTTATTCCATGCGCTGTGAGATATACTAAAGGTTCTTTGGTAATTCATCGTTTCAACCTTTTTGACGATCGTCCCGTGCTAGTTGGGCATTGGCACAGCGCATTTCGAGGAAATGTCTGATGGTACGGGGCGGTCGTCACACTTGGTATCAGAGCTTAGGTTGCCTAATTTAGCCTAGGGGAAGATATCAGGGAGAGATAGTATATGTATATGAAAGCACGTAATTGTGATATTTTGGTTTTTAAAAACAATATATATATATATATTATTAGTACGAGTATATATGCACGTTCAGGTGGACCTGCATTTGATTGTCCAACCATATTTTATAGCATAGCTATTTTAAAAGATTACAATAAAATCGGTGAAATGATCGTTTACGTATTACCACATTCAGATATAGCCAACGCACTTAATTACCTCATGAATTGGTTCAACATACACGAATAGTATTTAGCCCGTGCCGATGGCACAGGTGTAATCTTTATTTTATTCATAGTACATGACATGGTTAGATGTATGTGTAATAATATTGGTCATTATAATATTAACTAAACAAATTACAAAAGATTGTAAATTTCGAGTATAATTTTTTATAACAATTGCTTCGTACGTTAATTAAGTTAAATAATCAATATTTGAGAGTTAATTACAAATCATATAAAATCTATGTATAAATAAGAATATAATATGCTTTTGGAAAAGAGAACATGTGTGTTTGGAGGAAATGTCAAGTTGCATAAAAGAAAGATATAAGAAAAATGATAGTTAAAAGCAACTGCAACTTCAATGTCAAAAGTAGAATTTATATTAAAAACAATATCATGATCTTACATCATGTCTTTTCCAAAACTGAGCAATTAATGTAAGCAATAAAATCCTTGATAATCATATACAACATTTGAACTGTATCTATTAGGGCATCTCCAGTCGATTAAGGGCTGAATATTCAGCCCTTAATTGGCCTGTAGGCACCAGTGGTTATGGCGCCTACTTTCTAGGAGCCAGAATCCTGACGCCTAGAAAGTAGGCGCCAGAATCCTGGCTCCTAAAAAGTAGGCACCAGAATTATGGCGCCTACAAAACCCCTTTCCCGCCATTTTTTTCCATTTCATTCCTCTTGAAAGCTTCGTTTTTAATTTGTTTTTAATAGAAAATTGAGTCGAAATGCCGCCGTGAAGCATTAAAGTTGGAAGGAGAGTTGCTCCGAGGCTGTCAGACGAGCAAATGGGTCCATTGCACACGCCTCCGGCCCCTGATGTAACAGCTGATGAGCTTCGTGCCCTTCATGATCTTCCAGAGGGCTACGAGCACAGAGCTGATACTGATTTGTCCACGATACAGGTATAATTTAAATGTTTATGAATTCTACTATTGCCGAGCTATATCTTCGTACAAGTTCAATAGGTGTTATTGAATTGAAAAACATTGCTAATTTAGTTATATATAGGACAAGTACGTTCATTGTAGAGGTAGTTGGCCGAAATGCATTACATTTTATGACGACCTTCCCACTCCTATTAAGGATAGGCTGCAGCTTAGTCCCTTTGGTCAGTTTCTATCTATTAGACCTATTAAGTCATTCGACTGACCCTTGGTACATGCACTATGTGAGCGGTGGTGGCCGATGACACATACTTTCCATTTTTCTGACTTTGAGCTTGGTGTCACTCCTGTCGATTTGTATATGCTGACTGGTATAGAGATTGGTCATCTTGATCGCAGACCGGTTCCCTTTGATGAGTTATATGAGTCATCCAACGTGTTTTCCGTGTTCTTACCCCATTTTGATGCTGCTAGAATTAGTAGTGGTGCGGTTTCGTTGACTTACCTGCAGCAGTACATCACTTCTTACTCGAAGCGACCGGAGATTATAGATGGGGTGACTAGGGCATTTTTACTGTACTTGTTTGGTTTGACATTTTTTTCGAACCACAGAAGTACCGTTCGCTTGGGTTATCTAGCTAGGCTTACTATGTTGGATCGGCTTGGTACGATAGATTGGGGCACAACTATACTAGATGCACTGTATACCGCTTTAGATTCATTTGTGCTGGGTGACGTTCGAGAGATGCACGCCTTTTGGTACATTTTGCCCATTTGGTATTATGAGTTCACGAATAACATGCATCCACGCATGGTAGAGATGACTGCTCAGGTAGGTGAGCAGTTCTTTCTGCGGATGAGACGGTGGGAGCGTATTCATTACGTACCTCATGCTCCACTGGGTGTACGTCACGATTTGATGGAGTTTAGAGCACAGCTTGACATGCAGAGTCGGGCTAATCTCATATGCACTCCTTGGAATTCACATTTGGATCATTTGACAGAGGCTGGTGTTATGGTCGAGGCCACCCGATTGGGATTGTGTATGCACTCTCTACTCGTAGGGTGGCTTTACACACGACGACATATATCCCTGTTTGGTATTTGGGTGAGAGGTGTGCGTATCAGATCAGCCACAATTTACGTATACCAGGAGATCCTCTATCTTGCAAGGACATGTTTGGTAGAGGTAGGCTGATTGGGGTGCAGTACATACAGGCCCTAAGGGAGGCGGGTTAGGTTGACATTGGCCCATTTTTCATTGTTGGACATTACGATTCTTATTGGGCTAGAGTCGCTCCACGTAGACTTAGATGTCCTGATTATGCCCGGGAGGTTAACTCCAATCATTTGGGACCTCGTTTGGCAGCTGGTAGAGTTCAGGTACCTCGGGTTTCATTTGATCTTATTCCATCCCAGTTTTCACAGCCTCCTATGCAGATAGAGCTGGATTGTAGTTTCATAGCGTACGATATTACGGGTACCCTTATTGAGCAGCCGTAATGTTTTCAGATCCCCTCGACCTTCCTGGAGTACCCTCAGCCGGCTTGTACCCTCCATACTAGGTATCTTTAATACATTTTTCTATTTATGTACAGTTCTTATTTATGGCACTTTACGTAATGCACATCACATGTCTTTGTGGTACGCACATTGGTTGGACCAGTCACGAGCTACCCTTGCCGGTTATCGTGATATGATTCTTGCACACACGCAGACCATGCATGATATGTACGTTAGTCATACACAGATGTTGGAGTCTCAGATTGATCAGTTATCAGCCAGACTTGCTGTGTATGAGCCATTTGCAGATGTTGGGACCATTGGATCTAGGACTAGAGACGTCGGTGAGGACATTGGTCTCGATGACTTGCCGAGCCATGCTGCCGATGAGTATGACGTTGTTGCTCAGGACCACGATGTTGAGGATGATGATGACGATGATGTTGCTGAGTCTGATGAGGACGACGACGGGGCTGACGATGTTGATGATCATGACGGAAATGATGATGGGAGCGATGATGATGGGAGCGATAATGATGGGGGCATTCCTATGTAGTGCTATTGATGTATTATTAGCGGACTGTTGTAGTTTGTCTTTTCTGCACTTTTGTGGTTTATATGTATTATTAAGGGGACTCTTGTTTTATGACTTCATACTAGCATACTGTTGTATTCCTATGTAGTGGTACTGATGTATTATTAACTTACTATTGTAATTTGTCTTCTCTGCACTTTGGTATTCCATTTGTGGTTTATATGTATTAGGGCAACTCCAACAAAAGCTTAAATATCCAAATTTGTGAAATCCAATCCCAGTTCAGAAAATGTAATATTAACGTACTGTTGTATTCCTATATAGTGGTACTGATTTAATATTAACGTACTGAAGTATTATTAACGACCGTTTCAACTAAGGTGATATGACAAGTCAGTGGCCTCAGTTCAGAAAATGTCTCCTATAGTGATTCTTTGAACTAAACACTGATACCATTGTAGGGAATACTGTGGGGAATCTGCTTTTGATTGATAACGTATATCGAGGACGACCCCAACAACACAAATTCCCAAAGACTGCACTATAGTCCGAAAACTCTAAAAAAAGAGTGACATGACTCCACTATGCCATAAAACATGAATGCATTTATATGGCCCAGTTTATATGACTCCACTCTGCCATAAAACATGAAATGTGCAAGACTTGACCAGTCCCCTCACGAACACTATAGCACCAATATATAATTGACTTCGAAGATGTATTTATATGGCCCAGTTTTATGCTCTGTAAACTCAAAATTAAATTACCACACATTCAAAATTTGAGCTATGAACAACTGGGAAAATGACGATGAGGCTTCCAATAATCAACGCCCTGGAAAAGAAATTGTACTTGAAGGGAAGGTTTCCTAGCCGCTACGCACGATTGGATCCAACCCTAACTGCCGTTGTGGACAAGAATCAGTCGTGGTTGTTGCAAATACGGAGAAAAATGTCGGTCGTCGATTTTTCGCTTGTGAAGCCTTCAAGGACCACAAGGTTTTTCCTGCTGAAATTGATTGTTGTAACTTTAAGCAGTGGACTGACCCTCCCATGGGTGGACGTGGCCGTCAGTATGCACTGGAAGCGCAAGACGAAATAAGACGCTTGAACAAGATTGTTGCCGATAAAGCTAGAGCTGGACCATTCCCAAGACCGTGGTAGATGTATTTGTTTACTAGATGTTTAATTTTTATTTTTCTTTGAATTTGATGTTGGTTGTTGTAGTTTGTATGATTGTGGTTTGTTCGTAAGCTTCTAAGTTATTGTTGTTGTTGTTGTTGTAGTTCGTATGCTTGTTCTTGTAGTTTGTATAATTGTAGTTCGTATGATTTTTATTTTCCGGGTTTGCTTCATTAAAGGTCGACAAGTCCCCTTATTTCTGGCTATGCTTTATTAAAGCAGTGGTCAAGTCATCTTTAATCAGTACGAGTTGTCAAGTCATGTTGTTTCTATTCGTTGGACAACCTATAACACATTACCCTAGTGGTGCAGAGTGTAGTATAAGATATAGGATACACGTAACCCTAGTGGTGCATTCAACCCAACGTACAACATACAACTACGATAAAGGATACAAGATACAGGATACAAGATACAAGAAACATACAACGTATAACATACGACATCATTACAGCCAAATATAAGATACAAGATACATTCTGCATTCGACCCAACGTACAACATACAACTACGATACAATACGGCAGAACGACCGAACAATCCAGATTACTAGTAGTCTTAGTTTCGCGAAGAACTGCTCCACCCATACAACATTTCTGCTTTTGTTGCAACGTTCATTCTTTCCAAGCGATCGACCTCTGCTTGCATCTCCAGTGCATACTGGACACCCTTCGCAGTCAAAGGTGGATCGTACCATGAGAAAAAATTACAACGTTGCAACCCTTGTCGGTTCTGTGCAGCAATGCACGCCTTGCACCCATAAAATCGACGACCAACATTGGTTTGACTCTTAGAAACAACCACGTTGCATTCCACTCCACAATAGCAAAGAACAATCCGACCCGTAATGCTAGAGCTCGACCTATCGGGGTTCTGACGAGCAATTACTTCCATCAACCGAGCATGATGGGTTTTCTGCATTGGTCCAATTCTTGGGACAACAACGTTTGGTTGCGTGGCACTAAAAAGTTTAGACTCCACTTATCCATGCTCGACTTGGACATCCACTTGTGTTTCTGGCACAATCTCTACATCTTTGATTTGTTGCTTATTCCTTTCATACGCATCATACAGTTGTACCATCGTTTCATCATCGTATTCCCAACTAGACATTGTATTTAGAGCAAATGTGGAAAGCAGAAAATTATTGGAGCTTTAGAAATAATGAAGACCGGAAGAAGATGCAGGGTCCTATTTAATAACGCAAGTCCACTTCCCAATATATTAAAGCATTAATTGGGGACGACTAGTCAAATCACTTGTATTTCTCTGTGGCGCGGTTTGTAAGATTGATGGATAGGTAGCAAAGATTCCCTGTCCCATTTGTACCAGGATGTCGACTTTATTATGAAGCTAGGCCTAGAAATGATTCGTTATCTCGTTTCTACTGTGGATGGTGCCCAGACCATGTTGCTTGCTATACAACAAAGATTCCATGTCTAGTTTGTACCGACTAAGTTATTTATAATGTTGTTACCGACTTAATTATCTTTTCTTGTAAAGTAAACACTTGGGAATGAACACGACAGGTAGCGGAGATTCCCTGTCTCATGTGTACTAGTGTTGTCTACTTGACAAACATGAAAGGTTGCAGAGATTCCCTGTCTCATGTGTGGCGATACAATTAACACTAAACATTAAAGATACAATTAACATTAAACATACAGCCACAATAGATCCTAAAGATACATGCATTACAGAGACAAGATGCCAACTAAAACATCAAATAAGGAAACATAGGAAATATTTTGATTGATGATGAGATCACATTACGTTGAAACTCAAGGGAGTCTCATTATGTTAAATCGCAACTGCTCAATTTGATTTTCGAGACGTCTTATCTCTTGTTCAAGTTCGTTTGCATAGGCTGTTCCCCTTGGGCAAAGAGGCTCGTCTATCCATTCCATGTAATCGCATCCATTAGGATACAATGGACATTTGTGTATGCGGCGGCCTATATTGTTTCCCTCAGCTCGAACAACGACTTCAACAACATGACCGCAATAGCAAAATACTGGATACGAGTAAACTCCCTGTTGAGAAGGTGGTACTCAATACACCTCTACTTCTTGGGGTGGTTGAGGTACCGACTGTTCGTGTGAAGGTTGAACATGGGGCACTTGAGCTTCTGGTGGTACTTGAAAGTGTGGGTCGTTCAGAAACTCTAATTCGTCTTCCATCTCTTGAAGTCTAATCGCTACGTATGCCTCTTACTCATAGTCGGTAGCTGAAGGCCACGAAGGCATTGTTGTGACAATGGTAAGAGGAGTAGGAAAACTACCTTTTTTGTGTGTATTAAGTTATGAGTGTTTAGGGAGAGTTTTATAGCTGTCTGTCACAAAATAATGGTTAATGCATACGTGGACGAACCACATTTTTTAACTCATACGTGTAAAATATTGTCGTCAAATCCTGCTACAGTCATTGAAATAACTCGCCATAGAGTCCTATTTCGTAATCAATGTAGAATGGAAACAGAATAGCTCACATGTTAACTTAAAGACTTAACCACAACTGAGACACTTACTACACACTGAGACACTGACTACGCACTGAGACACTGACTACACACTACGGCACAATGAGACACTGACAAGCCTACTACAATCTTTGACAATAATACACACTAATACATAGTACATGAACACTGTTAAGAGATAGTACGATACAACTACTATTGTTACACAGGCTAACATGAATAGTAGCACGAACACATCTACCAATCAAAACCAAAGCGCGTTAGCCAGCTGTAATGAAGTTCATATGCTTCATGGCCTACGAATTCTGTTCCATGTTCGAAAAGATAACGTGAATCAAATGTGGCACGATCAGCTTTGAAAATATCTTCCTCTTCTACCGCCTCGATTATCTGGCGGTATCGGGCACAATCACCCTAGAAGGTCCTATGTTTACTATGTATCTCTTCTTTAGACCTCCACAACGGACACTTTGGGTTGTCCTTGTACTTTTTTTGAACCAATTGTCAGTACGTTTCATGGGTTACTCCACCACCTCCTTACAGGATTTTGTCATGCATTTCTTGAAACTCTATATACGCTTCGACAAGTATTAGTAACTCAGAGGGAGACCAACTATCAGTGGACATGAATAAAGGAGAGTAACGGGGAAAGAGAAAATGCTCACTATGTGAAAGTAAGGAACCAAAACACCCTTTATTTGTAGCCCAAAGATTTGGCAATAGTTCTGTGCCTTTTGTTACGAGTCACATGCATTCATAATGTACCATTCACATGGGTCTGGACATGATTAGACTGGTCACTGAATACAAAACAGGAAGGTTACTATGCTTGAATTGACCCATCACTGAGGAGATCAAAAGTGAGGATACCGTGCACGATTTATCAAACATGCTACAGTGCCTGCTTTATCCAACATGGCTACAGTGTCTGCTTTATCAAACATGGCTATAGTGCCTGCTTGAGTTAACCTAACATTAATTACAGTGCCAAAACTTTTTCCAACCATATAAGGACATGCATATCATACTTCAACTCCACAATTCAAAAATAAACTACAACTTAACAATAAAAATGTCTGGCCATCTGCTCAAAGCAATTATGTTGTGCGATAGTGATTCTAAGGATGAAGCCTATGCAAAAGCACACCAACAAGAAGAAGAGGAACTTATGGAGATCTATCGTGAAACTTACGGTTCATCTAGTGGACAGCACAGTGGTTCAACAATGGGACGAAGATACTTCCACTGGGATCATGAAGCATTTCATAAAACACTGATGAAGGATTATTTTGTTTCTAATCCGACTTATGGTCCCATGCTTTTCCGCAGACACTTTAGAATGAGTCGGCCATTATTCTTAAGAATTCTTAAAAGTATTCAGGCGACTAATAAGTACTTTGTTTATAAGCAGGATGCTGCCAAAAAACAAGGTCTGACTGGACATCAGAAGATGACCGCGGCTTTGAGAATGTTTGCATATGACGCACCAGCCGACGCTCTGGATGATGCTTATCGTATTGCAGAGAGTACTGCTATGGAAAAACTAGATGAATTCTGCCAATCAGTGGTCGACTTATATGGGGATGAATATCTTCGTTCTCCAAATGAGGCTGACGTAGCTAGGTTGTGTGAAATACATGAAAGTAGAGGGTGGCCTGGGATGTTAGGGAATCTAGATTGCATGCACTGGGAGTGGAAGAACTGTCCTAAAGCTGATCATGGAGCGTACAACGGTAAAGAAAAAAGACCAACCATCATCTTAGAAGCAGTTGCGTCTCATGATCTTTGGATATGGCATGCTTTTTTTGATATGTCTGGTTCCCTTAACGACTTAAATGTTCTAGAATGATCACATTTGTTAAGCGATTTGGCGCAGGGTAAATCCGTCCCTGTATCATTTACGATTGGACATAACACATACGATCACGGGTACTATTTGGGGGATGGAATTTATCCGAAATGGAGCACGATTGTGATGACCTTTGCGAACCCGCTTACCCCAAAACAAAAAAGATTCGCTTCTATGCAGGAGGGTCAGCGAAAAGATGTGGAGAGAGCATTCGACGTTCTTCAATCAAGATTCGCAATGGTTAGTAGTCCATGTAGGATATGGAAAAGGTCGAAAATGGAAAAAATTATGTTTTGCTGCATAATTCTTCATAACATGATAATCGAAGATGAACGCGACATCGTGCAACCAGATTACGAGTATGAAGAATCCAGACAACCCCCACAAATTTATCGACCTTCCGTTGATGAAATTGAAGGACAGTTCGATATGTTTAACGTGGATCAACATGAACTATATCGGAATTCAGCACTGCATAATCGGCTTCAACAAGATCTCATGGATCACATCTGGAGCGCTTACGGCAACCAGTAGATTATATTTTAGAGGCTATGTTTTATTACGCTTGCTTCGATTTGTATTTCAGAATTTTTATTTCATTATGCGTGTTTGCATTGAAGTGTATTAGCTTTTTCGTATGTAATACATTGAATTATTTTTAATTATTCGATACATACACAGTGCGTTAGAGAAAATAAGTTACCATTGATTAATTCAGACTAGAAAACAATACAAAGATGAAAGCAATTAAGGCAGTACAACACTACATAATAAAACTACATATGCCTAGATCCAGCACGACTATCAACAATACTCTATTTATAATCCATCCAGTACTGCGTCGATAGTGGATCCATTCCGGTGACATACTTTTCCATTACTAAAGTCTCTTCCCGTTGCCGCTCCATCTCAAACCTACCACGTTCAATCTCGGCTAACTGTTTTAAGACCTCAAGTTTTTCAGCACTATGTTTTTGACGTTCTTCATTTTCTCAAGCATGCTTCTCGTGCATCTACGCCCATCGAGAATCAAATTGGGTTTGAACAACATTTTTCCTTCGCAGCATGCTGGCCCATAGGTCTTGCATCTTCATCAAATTCAGGAGTTGCATCTTCACCGGTATTAGAATCTCTCTGTGAAGATTCTCCTGGACTTGACGTATAGGAATTTCGGCTTGCTTTTTTCTTTGTTTTGCTTTTGCCTTCGTCTGAACATCTCTTAAGCTCTTCGCGTTGCTAGAACTCTATTTCGGATTACTAACGAGCAATTCATAGCAATTACCGAACTGGTAGTAATGCGGTTTTTTGGCACCATTTTCTGTAGGAAATAATTTAAGGAATTGGTCGTTCGCTATCCGCTTCTACAAACAATAAAATAATGAAATTGGTATTCTTTCGTGGTAGGTAAATAAAATATCGACAAGCGAATTAGAGAGTTACAAATTATTACCAATTCGGCTTCTCCTCCCATTCCGCTAGAATTTGCGTTTCCAATTTTGTGAACTTGAGACTCAAAGAATTGGGTTTGTCGATTAATCTTCCCAAATCCACCGGAAGGTGCAGACACTGTTCTTGTCCTTTCTACGTGCTTTTTGTTGTAAGCAGACATAACTTTTGACCAGAACGCTTCCCCACTTTGATCATTTCCCTTGACCAAATCGTTTGAAAAGTGGCAGTACATTAAACAGAGATCCTTATCTTTGTCATTGGTCCACGGTGCAGAAGAATGAAACAAGAGTGTTGGAGCTGAAGGAGGGGTAAGATCTTCGGTTGGTTGAGAATCGAAATCCCAACTATTCGTATTCATTGCTTCGTTATTGAATTGGAACGGATATGACATTGTTTACCGGTAGATAAAGAGTATGGTGGATTTGAATGAAGAAGTTTTTGTGTTTTACAATGAACTACTCATACCAATATATATAAAAAAATAAGAAATATGACCGTTTATGGCCGTTGAAACTTCTATACGACCGTTTATAGCCGTTGTTAGTTCAAAAATGTGAGCATTTATAGCTGTTGGAAGAGAGAAAAAGGTAAAGGAGGGGTTAAAGGAGGAGCATGTGAGAGAGGGAGGGGGGAG
Organism: Allium sativum; assembly: GCA_030737875.1. Classification (NCBI taxonomy): domain Eukaryota; kingdom Viridiplantae; phylum Streptophyta; class Magnoliopsida; order Asparagales; family Amaryllidaceae; genus Allium; species Allium sativum. The sequence continues at coordinate 24,776,041 of CM060927.1, read as the reverse complement.
CCATCCTGGCCCCTAGTTTTTAGGCTCCAGAACCTGGCGCCTAATAACTAGGCGCCAGGATGGCCTTCAGGATCCTGAATCAGATCCTGAAGATTAGGCTTAATATTAAGCCCTAACCTCACGACTGGAGAGGTTTTGCTGAATCTTCAGCCCTTATTTCTCACCACTAGAGATGCCCTTATTAAGTGAGTATCGTATTGATGTTGAAAAACAATTGCTGATATCAAGGAAGGTAGGCCCGTTTTCCTTGTTCAAACAAATCATGTTCAAAGCATTGGCTCACAATCTCAAACGAAAAAAATCCAATTGGCAAGTAGACCCTAATGGAAAAAAAGACAAAATTGATAATTTAGAAACCAAGTTGCGTATGCAATCTTCATATCATATGACAAATGAAGGTATGTAATCTTCATATTTACGTTAGTGAGCATATGCATTAATAGTTTAAAATTTCATTCTAACAAACCAATTTAAGTTACTTATTTCTCACATTTTTGGCTCATTTTTAATCTTTTTGGTCTTGAGTGTAATATACTACTTGAGAAAAAACGATTATAAGTACGGAACAATAAATAGAATCCATTCCTATTTTTATTTTGTCTTTTATACTACAACAATTATCAGAGTTATACAGTTATTAGAGTTATACATACAACGGATACGATACAAAGGTAAATTCATTGAATAGCAGATTACGTACAAAAACAGTCATTGAACTAATGTAAATTCATTGAACCAACTATATAAAATGAACATTCTTATCCACACCTTCTAAAAGGAAATTAATTCAATGAATTTACATTATTGATAGTAAGGATTGAATCAGCTTAGTCCACATTGCTTGTGCTTTAAACATATATAAAGTGTGCACGTTAAGGAAATGACCGATTAGATTAAGGACTGAGCGACCATATTACATGCATAAATAAATATACATACATATTTATATGGCGGACATGAGAGAAAAAATAATATAAGAATAACAATGGAAAAAATAGTCAAAATTAGTTCCCTTACAAATTGCTAGATTCTTCCAACTTCATAGAAATTACCGACCTCCAGCGCCAAGCAAAACCACATCCGATTAGGTTAATATCAATTTCTACCCACATAATGCATATTGAAGTGTCATTGTAAAAGTCCACCTGGCTCTAAAGCACAGTTACGAAGACCGGACCGAACCTCTGGTTTAACCGTGAGAACCGTCGACCGATGATCAATACGGCCCGGAGGCGCTGATAGCCGTAATCCCCTCAAAGTCGTTGTTAAACTCCTGACACCATTAGCGAAATCCCCAAAATTGCAGTGTAAAGCAGCATTCCATCTTCTTCCTTATTCTCTTCTCCATCGTCATCAGATTTTAACCCTAATTTCACATCTAATATCATTTGCGAGAATAGATTCAGCCCACAATTTGAGTTTCCGCACTAAAATACAAGCTATTTGACAGATAATCTTCAAATACCCTAATGCGGCCATTGATTTCACCTACGATGGATGGTCCAGCCGGTCGGACCATCGGAGCCGATGACCGTGAGCCACAATGGCTGAGCTCATGGTCCGGTATTTATAACACTGCTCTAAAGTACAATAGAATGCTATATGATTGTGGAAAATCACGTGTAACTTTTTGTCTCTGAAATGGTGATCACATACATGTATATAGTGTACGACATACATCCAGCGTTCATAAATATGCATAAGAGCGTAGTTTCACACACCTCAATTAAACAACAGACTACGCCATAATTAAGATCCCAAATCTTTCACTGAGTTACTATGAGAAAATTGCTGAAATATATTTGTGAGCATTATATTGTACATTGACATGAATGAAACAAAAGTAAAACAATAGTAAAAATATTCTTAATCCACACCTTCTTAACGTTTTTCAACCTTCACATAAAACTGAAGAAAAACAAAAATATTCATAATTGTTGAAAATAAAAATACATCAACTAAAGACATTCAGTCATTTATTTTTCTATTGCGTAAACTCTCTAATTTAACCACTTACCAATTCATAAGATGATCCACCTTCCTCCATCATCGCCTTCCTTGCCATGGCTTCCTCCTATCTCCAGCTTCTTTATCATCACCCATCAATTTCTTCACTATAGTCTCCATACTTCATGCTTTAATTGTGGACCTCTTCAAGATCAAAAGAATACTCCTTCACTCCAAGTCTCCAACCTTCAATACATCCACAGTCAACCTCTCATCATTGGTCTCCAACCTTCTGGACTCGAATTCTACTCACAGTGGGTCAAGTACCCTCTGGTCGCCTCATGATTCAGTATCATCATCTGGGGCATCCACCCTTTAAAAATCGGTACTCTCCCTTCATTCTTCCCATATTATTTACTGGACCACTTTCATGAGCACCATAATCTCCTAGTTCAATGGAACTGGGCATCACACTACCGAGTAACGATAATCAATAAAAACAGTATACACAAATAAGTTGTCGCATAGAAAAAGCTTGGGACCTGAATTTGGTCGCTGATATAGACAATAAAGGCGTTAGCAGCAGGCTGAACCATAAGCCTGGCATTTCGCTTTCATACTCAATCTGACACAATCATTTGCTGGTAATATAGTAAGTGCAGATAGATTCGAATGAGTCAAGAGACCCAGTGCCAATTCCAATTGTGTGATGTTTGGCTTATAGTTGACCTGCATGCAAGCATGGGTACCTTCTCCAAATGTCTATTGTAAAAGGTGTGCAGATAATGTAAGAATGTCGTAAATTAAATTTTACTCAGAGAATTCGGGAGTGATCGCTATTTGTTATGATCTTTTACTATCAAATATAACTAATCACCCCAATCAAGAACAACCCATTCTAGACTCCTAGTTTGCTTCTTCATACTCTGTAAGTTTTCGGTGAGTTATTGAGCTTCAATTCTTTTTCCATAAGAAGGTGGCTGAATTGTTTCCGTGCTGTCCGCGTTTTTGCCAGTAAATCCAAATTAATACCATGGTTCCCCACTTGAAAGAAACCCCACTCTTTGCATGCATCTGATATTGTTTCCGTTGTTGCTCTATACATCTGTTACATCTCCATTTAGTTCTTTTTAGATTTATAATTGGCATATTCAACACTTCTCTAGAAAGTTCAACAGTAGAGTATCTTATTTCTGAAAATATTCCCAGCGATAATCCCTACTGTGTTTCCTATGAAAAAAAATATATATATATTAAAACAGAAGTATACTCAGGTTAAACACAACACCAAAAAAAACAATGATTAGCATGCGGACTGGATATCTGAATACTGATAATATTGTAGCATTATAAAATGAAAGGAAATATCAAATTTTGCAATAAAAGATAAATATCGATAAGAATGCCAGTGAACGGAGTGACCCAAACCTTACAAAGACAACAACATGATGTCTGAATTTGGCATCTAAACTCATACAACATAGACAATAGCATGGTACATCAACTAAAACATCCACCCATTGGAATAGCAACTGATACCGATACTATAGTTAACATATAACAATTAATAAAGTCTTCAAAATAAACACCCTTTGGTATGTTTTGCAAGATAAACTGGATTGTCTTTCAGTAAAATATCCACCATTTCATAATTGGCTGAACCCAAGATGATTTGTTCAAGTGATTGAATTCCAATCATGTTTTTAGCTAGTTTCTGTTGGAAACGTGTATGAGCCGTGTAGCAAACAGTAATGTTTTATATGAATCAAACACACAAACTCTCTTTTATTTCATACAAATACAAAAACTACTACTTTCTTTTCTCACAAATAAGAGACAAACTTCTCTTTATCACTCTAGAGCTTCAGCTCTTTTCTTTTTCTCTCTTCTTGCTTTGTTTTCATTTTGGTGTGTTTTGTGAATACATATGAGATGCCCTTTTATAGGCAAAAGAAACTTACTTATGCATCATTGCTTACATCACTACAAACCTACCATCATTGACCATGCATGCCTTTCTCCATTTCACACTAAATAGTTGTTGCACATTAAACATATGCAATGAAGGGTTTGAATTCTAACACTCCCCCTCAAACCCGACTTCGCATTCCGAGCTTGATTTTCATTTTTTGAAATACATCCGGCTTCAATGGCTTTGTGAAAATATCCGCTAAATTTTCTTCAGTTTTGCAGTGCACCAGCTCCACAGTTTTGTCATTCACTTGTTCTCGAATAAAATGATACTTAATATTGATGTGCTTGCTTCGACTATGTGACACGGGATTCTTCGCAAGTGAAATAGCGGATTTATTATCCACGTAAATAGTAACTGGATCATCCTTTGCAAGATTTAGCTCGCCCAATATGTAGCCTAGCCACATAGCTTGACATATTGTTGCTGCAGCTGCAATATACTCCGCTTCACATGTCGATAAAGCAACTGTCTGTTGCTTCTTTGATGACCACGAAAATATCGCCGAACCGATATGAAAAGCATATCCTGAAGTGCTTTTCCCATCATCCAAATCACCGCCATAATCACTGTCTGAGTAGCCAACTAATTTCGAATTTTGTGAATGAGTGTAAAACAACCCATGATCAAGTGTACCTTTTATGTAGCGCAAAATTCTTTTAGCTTCCATGAAATGATCTTGCTTTGGCTTCTCCATGTACCTACTAACCAATCCAACCGCGTACATAATATCGGGACGAGTGAAAGTTAGATACCTTAAACTTCCAACCAAACTTTTGAACAACGTTGGATTTACCAACTCTCTGGTTGAATCAATTCTCAGCTTTATGCTTGCATCTGCTGGTGTGCTCACTGGTTTGCAATTTTCCATTCTGAATTTGCTTAAAATCTGCTCTGCGTATTTTTTCTGTGACATAAAAATTCCCTCTTTGTTTTGCTTGACTTCGACTCCAAGAAAGTACGACATTTTACCAATATCTGTCATCTCAAATTCGTTAGTCATAACTTTCTTAAAATCATCAAACATACCAGGGTTGTTCCCAGTGAAGATCATGTCATCCACGTACAAGCACACAATCATAATATCTCCCCCTGAATTTGTCTTTGTGTAGAGTGCATGCTCGTATGGACTCTTGACAAAACCATTTTTGTGAAAGTATTCATCAACCCTGGTGTTCCATGCTCGCGGAGCTTGCTTCAAACCATATAAAGCTTTCTTCAGTTTGTAGACTTTGTTTTCCTGGCCTTTCTGAACATATCCAGGAGGTTGCTCGATGTAGACTTCTTCTTCGAGATAACCATTCAAGAATGCTGACTTTACATCCATTTGATAAATCTTCCACTGATTCTGTGCTGCAAGTGCTGTTAGAAGTCTTATGGTATCAACTCTTGCAACTGGAGCAAATAACTCATCATAATCAATTCCGTATCTCTGTTTGTAGCCTTTAGCCACTAGCCTTCCTTGTACTTTTCCACTTCTCCATCTTGATTTGTCTTTGTCTTGTAGACCCATTTGACACCAATTGCTTTGTGTCCTTCTGGAAGATATGTGAGCTCCCAAGCGTCATTCTTCTTTATTGCACCAATTTCTTCATCCATGGCTTTGTTCCACTTGCTTTCTTCACTAGCTTCCTCAAATGTCACTGGATCACATTCAGCCATTAAACAAAATAATGAATAATCAAAGGTTGTTTGTACCGGACTTGTTGCCTCATAGATATTATCCAGACTCCGCATTCTTCTCGGTACTTCCTCTGAACTATTGCTGCTTCTTGAACTTGATGGCATTGAAGCGGGAGTTTGTTGATTAGGGCTTTCTGGAGGAGTCTGATCATTGTTTCCATCACCGTCTATATCAGCGTCATCGTCGTCATTATCATCATCATTAAAGAATAGACCTGCAATTTTTCTTTCTTCCACGCTCCATCTCCAGTAATCTGATTCTTCAAATTCAACATCTCGAGAAATGATTAATTTCTTTGTGACTGGATTATAAAGTCTGTAGGCCTTGCTTTTTTTGTCATATCCGGTAAAAATACATTTCTCTCCTTTGTCATCCAGCTTCTTTCTTTTCTGATCGGGAACATGTGCATATGCAACACATCCGAAAATTCGGAGATGTCCAACTGATGGTTTACTACCACTCCATGCTTCATTTGGAGTTCTGTTTCGGACACTTTTTGTTGGACAGCGATTCAACAAATAAACAGCGCATAGTACAGCTTCAGCCCAAAAACTTCTTGGCATGTGTTTTTCCTTCACCATACTTCTCGCCATGTCAAGAATAGTGCGATTCTTTCTTTCAGCAACGCCATTTTGTTGTGGAGTATATGCTGCTGTCAACTGGTGATTGATTCCATGTGTCCTGCAGAATTGTTTAAACAAGTTTGAAGTATACTCGCCTCCTCTGTCCGATCTGAGTATTTTCACATAATTTCCGCTTTGCTTTTCTGCCATTGCTTTGAACTCCTTGAATTTATCAAGAGCCTCTGCTTTTTCTTTCAGAATATATACCCAACTTTTTCTGCTAAAGTCATCAATAAATGTTAGGTAATACCTGCTCCCGCCAAGTGATGTAATATCAAATGGACCAGCTATGTCAGTGTGAATAATCTCTAGTGGTCTCCTAGCTCTCCATGATTTTCCAATAGGAAAACTTTGTCTGTGTTGTTTTCCTCTTATGCAAGCATCACATAGTTGATTTGGTTCGTTGATTTCTGGCAAACCATCCACCATCTTTGTCTTTGACAATAATTTCAAGCCGGTAAATCCAAGATGACCAAATCTCAGATGCCATAACCATGAATCATTTTTAATGACCGACTTCAAGCATTTTTGCACTTTCGTCTGCATATCAAGTGTGAATAGATGGTTTTTTGACATCTCCACATTGGCAATCAACTCTTGAACTTGATTTCTAATAATGAGAGAATTGTCATGCATCTGTATATTATATCCTTTCTCCACTAGTTGACCAAGACTGATGATATTGGTTTTCAAAGCAGGAATATAATAAACATCATTTATGTATTTTTTCTCACCATTCTTTGACACAATCGTAATTGTACCTTTCCCTTTGACTGGAATCTTTGAAGAATCGCCGAACGTTACTTCTCCTTTGATGGTGTCGTCTATCTCCGTAAATAAATCTTTGTGACCAGTCATATGATTGCTAGCGCCTGAATCAAGATACCAAACATTCTTCTTGCATTCTTCTTCTCCTTTGTAAGTGAGGAACATAGCAGTTCCCACATCTTTGTCTTCTTTTGCTGCAGCAAAATGACTTCTTTCTTCTACTTTTGGAGATCTACACTTGTAACTGAAGCGACCGTATTTATTGCAATTATAACATTGTAAATGAGACCTGTCACCTCGTTGTTGAAATATGCCTCTTCCTCGGCCTCTGAAATTTTGACTGCGACCAGATTGTTGATAGCCTTCAGTATTTTGACCTCTGTTAAAAGGTTGCCTTCCACGTCCACGTCCGCCTCGGTAGCCACCTCTATAGCCACCTCTTCCACGAGCATAACTGCTACTGTTTGAACTGTCACTTATGGATATCTTACTTTGCAAAGCCTTCTCTAAATGTTCTGTATCATCGTACTGGTTCATCCGTTGCTCATGCGCTTGAAGCGAACCAACAAGCTCGTCAATCGAGATTGTGGACAAATCTTTTGACTCTTCGATTGATGTAACAACATAATCAAATTTTCTTGTTAACGAACGTAGAAGCTTTTCCATCACTCGAACATCATCGAGACTTTCGCCGTTTCTTTTCATTTCATTTGTCACCGTTTTTAAACGCGTAACATATTCATCGATGCTTTCCGGACTTTTCATTTTTATATTTTCGAACTCACCACGTAGTACCTGAAGTCGTACCTTTTTTACTTTCTCAGCTCCTTGGCATGATTTCTGCAGAATCTCCCACGCATTTTTTGATGTTTTTGCTTCCGAGATTTTTTCGAAGGTCGATTCGTCAACCCCTTGAAAAATCATGAACAAAGCTTTCTTGTCTTTTTTTCGGGATTCTTTCAACGCCGTCTTCTCGTCATTGGATAAACGTGCTTCAGCAGTTGCATTTGCGGGTTCGATGTATCCTTTTTCGACAATATCCCAATTATCGTAAGAACCGAGTAGCACCTTCATTTGGATACTCCAGTTCCCGTAATTTGTAGCCGTCAACTTTGGGATTTGTTGCTGCATCATATTCGCCATGAACGGAACCTTCGCTCTGATACCACTTGTTGGAAACGTGTATGAGCCGTGTAGCAAACAGTAATGTTTTATATGAATCAAACACACAAACTCTCTTTTATTTCATACAAATACAAAAACTACTACTTTCTTTTCTCACAAATAAGAGACAAACTTCTCTTTATCACTCTAGAGCTTCAGCTCTTTTCTTTTTCTCTCTTCTTGCTTTGTTTTCACTTTGGTGTGTTTTGTGAATACATATGAGATGCCCTTTTATAGGCAAAAGAAACTTACTTATGCATCATTGCTTACATCACTACAAACCTACCATCATTGACCATGCATGCCTTTCTCCATTTCACACTAAATAGTTGTTGCACATTAAACATATGCAATGAAGGGTTTGAATTCTAACAGTTTCACAGTACTTCAACGTTGCTTTAAATAAAAACTGAAACGAAAAAAACAAACAACAAAAAAGATACATAGTGAATCGAATTATGGAGTTCAGCTCTATACATCTGATTGCAGTTTTTGAACACATAACAATGCTAACCTTGCCTTTTTGTGATCGTAGCCTAGGTTCTGGAGACATCAAGATACTATTTGAAAAGCAAAAGGATGCGTCAAAATATCAAGCGCGTTTTATTTAAAACTGGAAGCATAAGAACTAAAAATAGAGAGATTACATGATATATTGATGCATTTTAATTGAGGCTAGTTATATTAGATAAATGATAGGGAAATGCAAAGTTATTTTTAAGTACTATCTGCTGCTAATATTGCAGAACTAATATATATTGATTTTAGCATCAGTATTCATGTAACAAATAATGGAGTGGCGGATAGTTTTCTTCTTGGAATATTATGAATTACCAAAATCTACTTACACATTATCAGAAATTAAATTAGCCTTTTGTATGTACCATTTTACATCGCAGACTCTGCAACAAAAGAATATCGCTTGTTCAACTTTGAGCTTAACTTAGAATTCTACGCCTTTTACATTGTTGATTCTAGTGGTAATAATTTTTACAGTGGCATCAAAATGGTCAATTCTATCAGCATTACTTTCCTTGATATTGTACCAGGAATCAAGAATTGCATTAAAGCGCCATCTTCTCTCAGCTGTAATCATTTATTGCTCAGCGAAAATCATTAAAATCTTTCACTTCTTTCTTCATCAAGTACATATTTATAGCTTGACCACTCGAAAACATTAGCAACCTTTGTTTGTTGTTATGGTCATAGCATAATCTCTTCCAAACTCTGTTTATATCTCAAATAACTGTGACTTAGTTGATAATGCAACCAAGCTTATTTATACATATGAAAGTGATACCATTTCACATACAGATCAAACATGGAGGAAAAGAAGATAGAGTGCTTGACGAAAATGTTAAATCAAACAGAGTGGTTGATGAAAACCTAATATTACAGCTTAATTCTTAAACCATTGTATAAGCCACATAGATTATAATTAAGAATGTAAACCTATATGTTCTACTTTTATTTATTATAATTATTGAAATACAAAAGTCTGTCCATAATGAATGAATCAATATAGAGTTTGTATACAACATATTACTCTTAGCGTAAACTAACTTGAAGTGCAGACAGTTGACACTAGGGATGAGCATGGTGCGGTTTGGTGCGGTTTTGACTTAAAACCGCACCCGGAACCGCTAGAGTGCGGTTTTCAAAAGTAGGAACCGGAACCGGACCAAAAACCGTTGGTGCGGTTCAGTTTTAAAAGTGTGGTTTCGGTTTTAAAACCAACTAACAAAAAAAACAATGTTCCCTTAGATGATGATGCACATGAAATGTTTAAAGCTGAGGCAGAGGCTTTTTTATTTGTTCAGTGTGTGATATTGATCTTCACATGCAAATGAAAACTCTTTTACTGTAATGACCAATCGGTCCAATCCTAATACCATCTTACTATAAATGACATCAAGACAATGGATGTAATTCAAATCATAATTCTGATGGACTGAAAGCAATATATAGAACTTGTTCTAGATACTTCTCAGCAGTAGCATACCGCCTCTTTTTAACCTCTATAGCTAATACAATATGAGCTTTGTCTGGTGGTAGGTCTTGATAGCTTCTCAAGGTGTTCAATATTAGTTTTGTTTTCTTTTGTAGATCCTTTCTATGATCGGACCTTTCCATCAACACGTCATGAGTAATCTTGGCAACTTGAGTCAATATAGCCGTGCGGTTAGAGTGCTGCAACATGTATTGCTGCTCTTTTGCTTCCATGATTGCCAAGTAGTGAACGTGCAGATTTGCCTGAAGCTAAATTTGAGAAGGTAGCGTTAAAATTTACGTATAAGTAGCATTCGGTGCGGTTTCGGTTTTGCGGTTTGAAAAAGGATGAAAACCGAACCCGGACCATACTAATGGTGCGGTTTCATCAGTTTTGCGGTTTTACTTCGGTGCGGTTTTTTAAGATGCGGTTTTTAGCGGTTTTATGCGGTTTCGGTTCGTAATCGGTTTTCCTGCTCATCCCTAGTTGACACATGCTGCATGCAAACCTTAGAGCCATATTATTTAGAATAATTATATATGTAAAATAAGTTCGTCCTACTTTTAACCTTTCCCTTTAAATTAAAACAGAGTACTATATTCTCTTTGATACAAAAACATTCTAGTGACTGAGATACTCTTCACTTATATATATATATATATATACACACACACACACACACACACACACAGTCTGAATAGTTCTTAAAGTCTACAATCCTAAGTAAATGATGTAGCCACCAAAAATGTTAGTTATAAAATAAACGTTTTTTTTTAAACAAAAATGTGTGATTTTCTACAGGGAGAGAGCACACATATATAAAATAAAACAACAAGAATACAATATCCGACTACAGAACAAAAAGAGAGAAAGCAAAACAAAACACGACTCTAAGAATGTAGAGGATAGTAGATAGATGAGCTCCGGTAAAATCACCACCCATCATACTCCAATATCGAATTCCGACAAAGCCACCACCCGGTATTGAAGTATATCTACTCCAATACAATAAACCAGTCTCCCTAAGAAAAAACAACAAAAACAGAGTAGTACAACCCCAATAACTCTCCAAAACCAAGTACAATAAGAACTCCAAAGCTAATGCCAATCACCAATCCAGACAGCAATCCACAAAGCTCCACAACAAAATTCAGCAACTTGTAACCTGAAAGACTCTAGACAAACCATAAGTACCCATCATACATACATACATACATACATATATATATATATATGAGTATATGTGTATATATATGTATATATCCATACATATATGTCAAAAAAAAAAGAGACAAACAAACAAAAATAAAAACAGAAATTAACAACAAATGCGAGATCTATCACCTGTAAAGTAACTATTAATTATAATAAATAAACTCAAATTAAACCTAACCTTAAGCAAAAAACAACCAAAATGCGAATCACTAAAAATCTTAAAGCGCGAGCTAGACATCCAATCCAGACAGTAATTAACTGTCTTAATGATTAAATTATCAGCGGACACAGAAATAGAATGAAAAAATCTCTGATTCCTCTCCAACCAAATGAACCAACTGATGATAATAATTAACGAATCCATCACATATCTCTGCCTAGAATTATATGTTAGAATTGTCCCACGTCGGGAATTTGTCTACCTATTCTTCCTTAATATATGAGGAGTTCCCCCTTCACACTACCAATTGGTTTTGTGATAATATGGGGGCTCCATCATTCAATCCTTCTCTTCAACTCTTCTTCATGGTATCAGAGCGCTGATCCAAAACTCTTCTTCATAATCTACCACACGTTATCCCATTCATCCACGTGCTAGGGCATATGTATGTCTAGCCGTGCGGGGGCATGTTGGAATTGTCCCACATCGGGAATTTGTCTACCTATTCTTCCTTAATATATGAGGAGTTCCCCCTTCACATTGCCAATTGGTTTTGTGATAATATGGGGGCTCCATCGTTTAATCCTTCTCTTCAACTCTTCTTCATTATAAACAAATCTACAACGATCCCAATACTCAACACAACTACGTAAAGAATCAAAACAACCAAAAACAAAAATCCTTAAAATCATAGTTAAAATATAAAAGGAAAAACTGCACGAGAAAAATAAATGATCAACATCTTCATCCAAAAGACTACAAAAACAACGCTTAACATCAAAACTAAAATTCTTCTTGTTTAAAAGCTCAACCATATTGAGCTTCTTATGAATAATTAGCCACATAAGAAACTTAGCTTTAGGAGGAGAATTAGAATTCCAAATAAACTTAAAAGGGAGCAAAGAAACAACAGAAAAATTAATAAAATTATACATAGAATTAACAGAAAAAACTAAACTCTTATCCGAACCCCAACTAATAGTATCACCATTCTCATCCAAATGATACAAGGCTAAATTAGCTTTTAGTAAGGCTAATTGCCTTAAAAAAAACTTTTAAAATATTAACAAAGGAAAACTCCCACGAGGGATCTAAATCCCTTCTATAAACATAAGCAATCAAGGCATTCTTAAAACCGCAATTATTAAAAGTCTCACAAAATTCAATTTTAATCGGCACACTCGAAATCCAAGCATCATGCCAAAAGAAAGTAGAATTACCAGAGTGAACAGTCACCTTACAACCTAACTTGAATAAGTCAAAACAATACAGAACAAACTTCCAAAAATAAGATAATCTATTAGTCCAACTAAAACCAGACCCAACAATAAACTCATCCCCAGAATAATAAAATTTGGAAACAATAATCTTCCAAGTAGCCGACACACCAGGGCACCTAAATCTCCATAACCATTTGGCTAACAAAGAAGAATTAAAATTATAAAGGTTAATGATCCCCAGACCCCCATCATATTGCAACACACCTCTCAGTTAACTATACATTTAAAACCTCTACAAATAGGAACACCACTCCAAAGAAAATTCTGCCTGATTCTGTCAATTTTCTCAATAACCCATTTAGGAAATCGATGAACAGCCATCCAATAAGTAGGAATAGCAGATAACACCGAACTAACAAGAACTAATCTACCCGCTCTAGACAGGAATCTATTATTCCAACTCGATAATCTATTATTGATCTTATCTATAATAACTAACCAATCGTCCTTCTTAAGCTTCGAAGGTCTTATCTTAAAACCCAAATAATCAAAAGGGAATTTCATGACAGAACAGTTCAAGGTGCTAGCAACCAAAGACTTAACATTGTCAAAATCATTAAGGACCATAACAACACTCTTGTCAAAATTAATTCGGAGACCAGATAACATCTCAAAAAATAAAGAATAAACTTAAGAGCAATAATATGCTTAGGCAAGTGTGAGGAAAATAATAATGCATCATCTGCAAAATGAAGAATACATAATTCATTATTAAACTCTTCATTACCAACACTACCTAAGAATCTTAATCTCCCCGCTCTCTTAATAATTCTTGAGAAAACATCAGCCGCTAAATTAAACAGAAAAGGAGAAAGGGGATCCCCTTGTCTAAGACCTCTCTTAGATTGGATCTTCTTGCCCACAACCCCATTAACAACAATACTAGAACAACCAGACCTAAGCAAGAGCATGATCCAGTTAATCCATCTAACAATAAAACCCCTACCAAGACATAACTCACAGATAAAATTCCAATCAACAGAGTCAAACGCCTTCTCAAAATCTAACTTCAAAATAGCATAAGAAAAATTATTCTTACAACAAACATTAATATATTCCTGCACAGCGGCCACTCCATCCACTATGTTTCTACCCTTGATAAAGGCTGTTTGAGAACAATCGATAAGATCGTTCATCTTATACTAAGCCTGTTAGCAAGGACTTTGGAAATAATCTTGACCGAACAATTAATTAAGGAAATAGGCCTGAAATCCTTTAGAGAATTAGCACCCTCTCTCTTATGAATAAGGATAACATTAGCAAAGTTAAAACTACCTAAACGCAAATCACCACTAAAAAAATCATTAAAAAGGTTAATAATATCAAACTTCAGAACCTCCCAAAACTGCTTATAAAAAAGAATAGAAAAACCATTAGGCCCTGGAGCTTTATCACTAGGCATATCACAAATAGCCTTCCAAATTTCCTATTCAGAGAAAGGCTTGTCTAAATCTACTAACTCAACCTTGGAGTCAGGCGGATAAATGTCATTCCAACTAACATTAATCCTACTCTTAATCCTAGCTCCAAAAATCTACTTATAATACCTAGTGAAAGCCTCATTTAATTCCCTCTGTACGGTCACCTCCACATCATTAATAAAAATAGAGTGAATCAAATTATCTCGCTTCCTCTTATTAGCCACACTATGAAAGAATTTCGTGTTGCTATCACCCTCCTTAATCCATTGAACTCGGGCCCTTTGCTTCCACATGACCTCTTCTTTTTCTAAAACCAGCTTGAGATCATTCCTAAGGTAGAAAAGTCTATCCCTCTCATTGGAATTAAGACTCCTAAACTCGTTAATCTTGTCTAAATCTAGTAACTCACACATAATCTTATCTTTCTTAATTCTAACACTATCAAAAATATACTTGTCCCATCTTTTGAGAAAAACTTACCAAGCTTTGGAACAAAAATCTTCGCAGAATTACCCCTATCCAAATTATTAAAATAACACAAAGAATTCCACTTAACAGAAAAAAGGTTGATAAAACTAGAATCCAATAACCACATTTTCTCAAATTTGAAACTATTACTAATGGAAATATTCGAATCACACGAAAGGATGATAGGACAATGATCAGAATATAAAAACGGAAAACCCTTAACTCTACAAATAGCGAATCTATCATCCACCTCAGTACTAATAAACAGGGACGGAACTGGAACATGAACAAAGAAGGGGCCAAAAATTTTAAAGTTTTAAGCGTAGCAAACTTTGAAGTTTTAATAGAAAGCTAAAGCAGCTTTACCGTAGATTTATGTGTTTGTTAATTAAAGAACCCAAAGGAAAATATACATGGGATGTTACATTTCAGGAATTTGTAATTAGCTTTGCATATGTTCATAAACTGAAATCATTGGTAGATTCAGAACTAAGGCCTATATTATAGTTCCAATATAAATGCAAACCTTTTCGGAAAAAAATCGGAGACCTTTATCTGGATAGTCAGCTTCACATGTTTCTACTAGAAGATGATTAAATGGCTTGCAAACTCTACTTTTAGTGTTAAGCTAGATAAATTAATAATGAAGACAACCACAAACTTACTGGAAATATGCATGAATTGATGAAAAGAATTAAAGGCTGTGAAGTGTAGAAGACGAGGAGTTAAAGACTTAAAGTGCAATTTGGTCTGTAGAATTTTTTTGAAAAGGTATATTTTTCTTTTCTTTTTGGGTTGGGAGGGCTGTGGCCCCCACTGGCCCCATAATAGTTCCGCCCCTGCTAATAAAAAATCTATCTAATAACGCAAAGGAAGGACTATCTCTGACATTAGACCAAGAGAACGATCTATTACTTAAAGGAGTCTCAATCAAATTACTATTTAAAATGAAACCATTGAATTCCTCCATATCAGAGAAATCACCTTCTCAAGGCGATCTCTCCCCTAAAAATCTAGTGATATTGAAATCTCCCCCCACAATCCATTGATTGGGAACAAGATTCCTAAAATCAGCACATTCAATCCACAAAAATCTCCTTTCAATTTTTGTATGAGGACCATACACATTAGAAATGCCCAGTAAAGAATTATCTATAAGAGAGACTAAAATGATGTAAAAAGAATGAGTCTTAGGAATCTCCTTCACAAGTCTAAACTGATTATCTTTCCAACCAATCATAAGCCCTCCAGCACTACCTATGGTCGGAAGATAAGCCCAGTTCTGAAAGAGGGATCCACCTAACCTCACAAAAAAAAACTAGGATTTGGGCTCTCTATTTTAGTCTCCTGAAGCAAAACAATATCAATATGATAATTTCTAAAATAGGTCCTAACCATAGAACATTTTTTAGGATCATTAAGACCCCTTATATCCCAACTAACAATCCTCAACATCTCAAATAACTAACCCTCTCTAATTCCCTACTTCTAATGTATTCCGCATCTTACTCAAAATAAGTAAAGATAAAAGCAGTATCACTAGCCAGTTGAAACAACTAACTAGTCGAAAGGCTACCCAAAGCAAAAGGAGTATAATCGCTACCATAAACAGGAACCATACCTGAGACCAACCCCAAATTACTACTAAACCTACCATGAGAAGAAGAGGAACTATATCTAATCCACGCGCTATGCCTGACCAAACCAGAACTAGGAGCTACTCTTCTGTTCCTCCCCCGCCTAGCCAAAGTAGAGGATGTATCTTTACTCACAGCAAGCCTACCACTAACCTCATGCAACCCGATACTAACCGAGCAACAAAACCGATCAGCTAAAACAAGCTCCGACGAAGACACAACCAACTCTGATTTAAATACACAAAAATCCGGTCTCAAGCACAAAGAGAGAAGTCTAACCCCCGACTCACTCAAAAGAATAATGCCACCACCAAAATCCAGCAACAATAAAACACCACATTTGATTGAACTGGACAACATCACAAGAAGATCATCAGAAACCCCAATCGCTAGCACCTGTTTACAACCATTAACAAAACTGCCTATAGAAACAAAAACACCACCCATGCTCTCTACCACATCATCTCCAGACAACACAATCTCGCCACAATCACTGTCCATCCGAATCTGATCAACACTATCTGCATTACAACGAAGACTAACCCTCTCATCATCACTCCCAGAACTCTCACTCAAGCTCTTATCTATCACATGCCTTGAAAGCCACACAGGCTTCGATTTAACCTTCCAGCCAAATTTAACCCTTCCAATTTTAAAGCCTTTCTTCATCGAAGAGAAAGGCTTCAGACAAGCCATCTTCTCATCTGCTACCAAACCCCCTACCACCTCCTTACATGAAGCCAGATCAACGCCAAAACCCTCTAACAGACCAAAACTATTATATAAGTCAACATCATCAGCCACATACCAATTAAGCCCGTCCTCAACACATGAAAGCTGATTTAAATTTGCATGAGAATCCACAAAAACACAACCAAAATCATATCCTTTCATGTCCACTAAATCGTCCCCTGTCATCACTTCCTCAAGCCTCTCACGGATAAATGTCTCACCAACATTGAACCAATTACCTTCATGAAGGCCCATACATTTCAGAACCGCAGGGTCAAAGATCATCGGATCGAAATGCTGCAAGGACCAAAAATACCCAACAGAACCCACCGTCTCGCCTTCCAGAAACACCGCACCATCATCGAACAAAACTGACTCAGAAACATAATCCTTCCCCACATGAACTTTCACACCCAAATGAGAATTGAAAGGAGGATCACAATTAGACAATAATAGAAAGTCAGAAGTATAGTGATCACAATTAATAATAGTATTAATTGTATCAAAATGCGCAAGAAACCCATCCAACAACAAAAGAACTTTCCTCTTGTATCTTGCTGACGAATCAACATAGATCCTCCTCAATTTCAATAGATTCAAATTGAAATAGAAAGCATGATCTTTTCAACCCAATGGATGCAGAAGAGGAGGAAATACAACATCGGAATCGAAACTTTTGCGCCACAAGGTTCCATCAACAAGACCCTCCAAATGCCAACCCAACAACAATGTCAAGTAAGCTCCATTGTTCTCCTTATTTGGAAAATCCAATACGAAAAGATCTAAGAACATTAACACACTACAACAAAACAGTGCTTTTACAACGGGCAAAAACCGTTGTTATATGCTTTTCACAACGGGCAAAAGCCCGTCCTAATATGCGTCGCCGTAATAGGTCCTCACTAAATTACAACGGTTTGCGACTGTTGTAAAAGACCGTTGTAATAACGTGCTCTGTCACGTGCAACAACTCTATGACAATGGCTATAAACCCGTTGTAATACATTATATTACAACGGGCATTGCCCGTTGTAAAAAGTCTATTTTGTTTTAAAAAATATATCTAAATGTAGTAATATAAAAATATTGCATAAATTAAAATATTGAACTTAAAATTTCTTATTTTAATATATTTTATTACACTCTTGAGCAATACATAGTTTTATTTCTTTCTATTACACAATTACTATACAAAATATGAAAATACTCATTTGTACAAATATTGTTTCACTACATACACTTAGTTACACTCACTCACACCCTCTCATGCTCAATGTCTTCGTCTTCGGTGATTGATCCAAAATGTGCGTTAAAAGAACTGGATCAAAAAGAACAAACATGTTAAAAAAATGTGCATTGAAGAAGAACAAACAGTTTTAAATTTCTGAATTTTATTGACCATGAACATACATTGTATAGTACTATATCTTATCATCTAGTAGTAATACATACCCTCTCCATCTGGAGAAATCCACTTGAGCTCTTCAATGTCACTAGAGACGGATCAGAACATCTTTTGTTTTGAATATTAATTTGTGCGTTTCATTTGCTATCCTGCATAATAAAAAAAAAGAAATAATTTTAAAAACAATATCCACAACATCCTAAGACATATCTAAAAAGCAATTTCCAGCATCCTAACCTTGTTCCACATGCGAAACATGTAGCACAGCCACAATGTTCACAAGGGAACAAGAAGTACAAGGGCCTTAACCATGTATATTATATATGTGTCTATTCACATAGGCGTGGCTGCTCATAAACATTGAGAATGCTGAATGACTCAAGCTAAACATTCAACAATAACCAAATTTACTCTTTATTACTCCATGAGCATCATTAATCAACTGTTACTAAGGAATTAAAATTTCAGAGCAGTAATACTTGGATCCTAAAATTGAAGTTAACATACTTGATCTACATAATAATTTCTTTTGCACTCCAAAGCCTTAGCCAAAATATAATCCACTACCACTCTATGAACGGGCTCGAATAATCACTTGCCTTTACATCAAAATATAAATCAATATACACACACATATGCTTGAATGCTGTGTAAAAAAGGTAAATTTTCATATAACCAAAAAAATGCAATATTGTGTCAACATCAAACCTAATTATTCTATTGTTACGCTTTCTGATTCACACACGGTATATTTTAATGAAATTTAAGCAGCATATGAATTTTTTTAGACAGTACTTGAAAATGCATGATTTTACATTTAAAAATATGAACCTCTCACGACGAACATCAATTTGGAAAATGGAATGATAAACAAGAATCCAACTAGCAAATTTTTATGCTAGCAAGTTAACCAAATCTGGTTTACAAAAGTGAACGGTAAGATGAGAATTTCCATACCTGTTAGCAACATCTTTTCTGACTTCATACAATAAATTTTCCTCAAAAGACAGGTTCTTCCTTTTCTCCATATATCTCAATAAAGAAGCTGCTCTTTGAGGATTGCTCCATGAACGAGGATAGTCATTTGCAAGCTAGTAAAAAATAAACTCAGTTATAAGCATTTTTTAAGTAGTTAAAATAAAATTAGTGGATAAAAAGTCTTTTATTTTGTTGCTGCTAGATTGAACAGACAACAAAATTGAAAGAAAACCCTTTAAAAACATGTCAACTTAGACATTTGTAAAGCAGATACAAAATTATTTCAAAGTTGACTAAACTTATGACACAATTATTTCAATAGGCTGCGAAATGCCTCCAGCCAAAATGACAGCATAATCTTCTTCAAGAATCTGCATATTAGCATATCCAAAAGCATAAAATCATTATTACTTCTATAATTCAGACATATATACTGTGGAAAAGACTCTCTCCAAATAGCATAATAAATTTAATGTAGTCTTCTTTTAGTCTATCCAAGGCAAGAAAGCTTTTGCATCGAAATTATTATTCTTCCTTCGCTATATCACTTAGGGATATTAAGATGTCAAGCAATGTTGGAAATCCAAATAGAGCAGTTCCTTCTAGACTATTGTCTTTTTGTGGATTGACCAATTTGGTTGCATATCCATTGATCTGCTAATAACAATAAAATATTAGTTTTATGAAATAACTGCACATGTATTTCTAAAAGAGAAAGCGGGTACACCTTATGAACAATTTTTCTTTCTTATAAAGGATTTAGAGAATTATTATCACAAATTTTTTTAAAGCAAAATATAATCCACTGATCCATAAAGCATTATATTGCAATCTCCCATGTTACTTGCAGTCAATGATAAAGGGTTTAGTTGAACAAATGGTGTCAGTTATCAATTATCATGTTATAAACACTAGATAAATGAATAATGAGCCTGCACTCAACTGGTGGAGTCTAAATTGATTGGATCCGCAAATGATGCAAGGATGGAGGCACTGATCAAAACTAGCGCTAGTCAGGGTTTCAACTTTGATTACAGTAGTAGTGGATGAATTACGCTAAATCATATATTTTATGCTTTATAAAAAAAATGTATCTCCATTTGCAGGATAGTATTGCATCAACAAAGAGAAAAGATGAGCTATACGTATAACAAAAAGATAGTCTACAAGAGGAGTTATTGATTCAGACCAAATCATATCAAGACTCAACCATGAATATAGTGAAACTGTCACATTTATTTAAGTATAACCAGTCAATATTTGAAACAAACAGGCAACAAGCCTCAGTCCTGAACTAAAAATACCATCAACGGTTTTGCTCTAGGCTATCTAGCCTTAAAAATTTCACATTGAAAAAGCTGGGAAACTCACTACTTGTGTAATATAAATTTAATAGAGTTTCAGAGAGAAACTAACAAGTTACCAACTAATCGAAGAATAAACCATACACCCCTGTTCATGAAAATTGACATTGACCTTTTGACCACTGTAGCAAAAAAGTTGATGTAACAGGAAATGAGAATAAAGCAACAATCGACCATGGTGCGCCGAGTGTTTCCATAGATTAGCTTATATTGTTCTCATGCAAATTTGATGTAGATTTCGAAAAAATGTGAAATTTGATGTAAATTTCGAAAAAATGTAAAATTGATGTAAATATTTTAGTCATAAGGCATATCTTATACTTGAAAACAGTTGCAAACAAACATCAAAAATCAAAACTTGATAACATTTGCAAATAAAAACAATAATAAAAACAAATTGCAACAACACTTACGTATATTACGCGAGAGAATGAAGACAGAGTAATCGCCCTTTGCAGATTCAAAGTAGCGAATTCGGTGGTTTCCAAACAATGAAAGAAGGGACTTCATCTTGGATCTGAGGAAACGCCTCATTTTCCGATCGAATTAGATTAGCAAGCAGAGCTAGGGTTATCGTCCTTTGCAAATTGGAGGATAAATTAGGAGAAGATTTGGGATTCTGGAGAGAAGTCGACGACGAACTGGAGATTCGTTTGCCCTAGATTTCATTTGGGGGAGAACGATTGTAATTTTGTTCGTTTACAAATGCGAAGAGGCAAGAGGAGAATACGAGGCGGAACTAAAGGACAACAAAAATATTTATGAACATAACCCTGTTTTTACGAACGTCTCTGTTTGTAACCCAACTTTTGAAAAAAACCCATATATTGAAAATTACTTGTGAATATAAACAAATTGTTAAGTAAACTGTTAATAAATATATTATCCTATTACACAAAATTACTACGGTAATATAAAACGAAATTGCTAAAATTAGTACGTAAACACGTGTTTAACTTAACATAAAATTTTCAATTTTGATTTCTTTCCTATAGTATGTTAGTTTGTTAAAAAATTCTTTTTATATTTTATTTTGAAAAGTTTTGCATATAATTACGTACTAACAACACGAAATTAAAACGAAGTCTATTAAAATACAAATCGAACCTCCTATGATGTCTAGAACAATCAAAGATAATGATAATAGGTTCACTGTTAATACTTAATATGTATATATTATTAGTTTTTATTTTTTAGCATTAATTTTTTATTTTCAATAATAATATTATTAATCATAAATATTTAATATTTTCTATTAATTATAAATTATTATATTAATTTCTCGATATTATTTACTAATAACTGGAAAGTATAATTAAGCCCATTGGAATACTGGTTATATATAATAATTAGTAATTATTTATTATTTATTAATTATTATAAGTTATAAATTATTAATATAATATTATAAATCATTAATTATTAAATATTAATAAATATATGATATTATTTATTATTGGTATTTAGTAATATAATATTATAGTTAGTAATTAGTAATATATGATTAATATAATATTATTAATGATTAATTATTAAATAATAAAAAATAATCAATGTTAATTTTAAGAAAATAATGTAATTATTAATTATTGATTGTCGAAAAGTGGTAATAGACATTTATTACAATGGACATTTTATGATCATTACAAAATATGCCCTCAATTTATGACCGTTTTAAAATTGCCATCTATTACAACGTGCATTACCCATTGTAAAATTGGTATCTTTTACAAGGGCCATTTAATGACCGTTGTAAAATTGGCATCTTATACAACTGGCATTTATTGACCGTTGTAAAATTGACATATGTTACAACGGACTTGAGACGACCGTTGTAATAACACTCTATTACAACGGGCAGACTTTGCTTGTTGTGAAAAGGGCGTTGTATAGGACATCTATTACAACTGTCCAGATATGACCGTTGTAATAGAATTCTATTACAACGGGCAATCAATACCCGTTGTAAAAATGACGTTGTAATAGAGCATTTTTGTTGTAGTGGCATTTTCTGACATAACCTTGAACAGTTGAAGAGAAAAAGTTCGAAAATAGATTTGCCCCTAAACAACTCTTGACAACCATCCTTTTGATGCCCCACGCCTCCACAAGAGAAACAACGTAAACCATTCCTACAATCCTTTGCTAGATGATGTGATTCGCCACATCTAAAACAACCACGAGCACTAGCAATTTTCCTTCTCGAATGACTCTTGAACGAGTTACCGATAGAAAAATATGGATGAGGATTCCTAACAACATCCACAAAGGAGCGCTGAGAAGAATCCCTAAATCAACCAGCAATGAGGACGAATTGGAAGGAAGGACAGCGGAGGATTCAAAACAAGATCTTGAAGAAAGAAGATAGTCTGCCATTTTTTCTAGAATAATTTGTTATTGATTATGTAAATGATAGTGCAAGTCCAATGTTCTTGAAAAGAAAAGCTTCCTATGTCGCTTATGTTTTTATTATTCAAAGTAAACAATTAAATGGCAGCCACATTTATTATATTTAATGCGTTTGTTATACAGAGGTAACAACAAATGTATTAGTTGGGGAGACTAAGATTTAGAATAGCAATGTATGAATCAGCTCCACTATTGTGTCGTGTTTCACGCTATACTATTGATCCTTCTCTATTTTGTCTTAACAAAGAGAATAATTATCAAGTGGCAATGACACTGGGTTTTGAGTTTGCAAACTACTACATGAGATACTGGTTTAACTCCTATTCTAACAAAATAAACCATGCAACTTTATTGCCTACTCACTTAGATTAGCGGATCAGTTTGAACAATATATTCTCAAATGTTCTGAAATAAATATTTGAGTTTGTATACATTTACAAAACCAAAAACTGTGAATTGTAAAGAAAATGGCATAATGATTAATGAGAAAGCTCCTTTCAATAAATCTTGATGCATATATAGAAAACCAAAATTTTAGATTTACATGTCTAGTTTAGTCCAAAATATAACATCTAGTAGAGAAGACAGTGAACGTGCACAGTTTCATTATAACTCGGTAATATGAATATATAGATGAAGAATGGTTATCTATATACAAGAAACAATAAGGGTCAAAGGGAAAGATGCATGTCAGAAAATGAATGATATACAGGGTAATGTGTACCCTCGTTCCTCATCATTTATTTATTTTTCAATAAAAGCAAAGGTAATTTAGGCTATTTGAAAAAAAAGCTTCAAGAAGGGAAATAACAGCAAGGACAAATGGTGCCAAAGCACTCAAACCAATAGCCGAATAATTTCTTAAAGACGGTTCACAGAAAAGATAAACCTATGATGCTTTCGAATCATGGTCATTTCCAACTCAATATAACCATGCTAATTGAAGATTCAATATGGAAACTCAAAAACAATGAACTAATTACATATATCACATTCATTTTAAAAAATGTATATAACAAATTATAGTAAATTTCACTCTACTAACATAATAAGTACCTAATAAGATGCCTTGAATTCTGTGCTATAGCTAATATCGGTGCAGTTAACCACCCAACTTTGCCGGTGAAGCCTCTTTAAGTCTCTGGTACTGATCAAACATCCATCCATACTCTGGTAGCCATGCAACACACGCCTGTGCTTCTGTAGGAAATAAGGTGCTGTCAGCATTAGCTCAGTTGAAAAATAATTCTCAAGGTATTTCTCATCGAAAACTTGTAGACCCTCCTACGTAAATTCTACTTTTCCATAATATAACATATACTAAGCTATGGAATGAAGTAGTCACTGAAATTTATTCCTCCCTCTTATTTGAGTCGAACAATCAACCTAACTAAATACTATGCTTACTGTAAGAGCGAGGAAAAACTTTATGAAGACCTTATGATGCCATAGACCCATAGTTCAACTCAACTACTTTTCCTCCAATGCAAAAATGCAAAGCTATACATAACTAGTAGAAATAACGTACAAATATATGCGTACATATACAAATTATGTGTTAATCGTGTAATTTTTCAAAATTATATAATCTGAAATAAGAGGATCTTTCTCTTCATAGAATCAATCATCAAACACTGTTCAGAATCTTTCAAAACAAAACGAATAAACGAATTTCAAAAGTCTGAAGTGTATCTGAAAAACAGTTGCGATTTTAAATAGTTCACTACTGTTTGCCATATAAGATATAGCTAGTAATTATTTAAATATTATTTCTACTTGAACCATTCATAGATTCATATATTAGAATTAACAACAGCAACAACACATTTTGATGTTAAGACAGAAATAATAAGCATCGGATTTACATCTAATGAATCGAACGCCTAAATAAAATAGAATTGCATCCACGAATGATTTCAATATAAGCCTTGATTTGGGTATAAGAATAAGTAATTTTAAAGACACAGAATTAAAGAAAAGCTTTTAGATTAGGAAAAATCCTTTGATTCCGTACCTTCCTCCACGGATTGATGCTCAGCTGTCTGATTCCAAAGGTTGGGAAAATTTGGGCGACGATAAATTGGATTTTGAGAAGGCAAATTCTATTTCAATCCAGAAATTTAGTTATTAGCCCCCCATTTCATCAAAAAAATATGATGACCAAAATACCTTTTTTCCGTTATAATTTTTTTTCCAGTTTTTTGAATACCTCGTAGTTGTACTACGTGGTTTTTCGGCGAACCTCGTAGTAACCCTACGTGGTCCATGAATGAACCACGGAAATCATCTACGTGGTACTTTGACAAACCACGTAGAACAGCTACGAGGTACACTGAAAAACCACGTAATCCCCCTACGTGGAAGGGTATTTTTGGTTTTTTTTTTTAAAACGGGGGGCTACTAACTAAATTTGGGGGTTTACCAACTATTTCATGATTTGGGGGGCTACTAACTAAATTAGTGGGTTGAAATAGAATTTGCCTTTTGAGAAGTTCAGATATGACTAAGACTAATGGGAAAATTTAGGCGACGAAGTAAAATTAGCGATGACGTGAGGGGCATTTCCGGAAGTTCAAAAAGACATCATGTAAAATAGTGCAATGAATTTACCTTATTAACAGCAGAGATATCTAAGGATGAAGTCGCACTGCATTGACACCACTAAGGAGATAGTTAATCATTTTCTCTTTACAGATTGAACGATGAGCCGAAGTACGGGGAGTACGGTAAGGAAATCCGCATTAGGAGTTGAAGCGGGAGCGGGTGCAAGGGCCAACAATGGGAATGTCCCTGATATAAGGACGAAGTTTACCGCCTTCATGCGAGAGATGCATAGGGATGCTCAGGGAGCAGTTCCTAATGCTGCTAACGTTGGTGGTGCAGTAGTGCGGGCGCCTAAAACCAATTTCGTCAAGCATAACAAGGATATACTAGCCTTGGTGGGAAGCCGTTCCACGGAACGGAATCACTATGGAGGTCCAGGATTGGCTTGATAGTTGTGAGCCCATTTTCGAGGATTTGGGATCGATGATGTAATAAAGAGAAAGCTAGCATCGCATCAGCTTCAAGGACAGGAAATGAATTGGTGGAATGCTATTAAAGCAGCTACACTCGAATACCAAGTTACTTGGAATTAGTTTAAGACTCGCTTCAGTGACAAGTTTATCCTAGCTTCTCAGAAATAAGAATTGTTCAGGAAGTTTTTAGAGCTTAAGAAAAACGGTAGGCAGTCTCGGAATACATTGCTGAATTTGATACTTTATCTAAATATGGATTATCTCTTATCGATACTGCCGAGAAGAAGAACGAAAAGTTCATAACTAGTCTAGATAAGTACTTGGGGGAAAGACTTATAAACCATATCGATGGGACTTTCGAATCTATTATGCGGAAGGCATTGAGATCGAAGACCCTTTACCCTAAGACAAAGACTGAGGTTGCTATTACATCTGCAAAGGAGCCAATACTGCAGGTAAGCGGTGAAGGCAATAAGAAGTCCCAAAATAAGAGAAAACAGAACCAAACTAAAGATGGTCAGAAAAAAGAGAATAAGAAAGACATCGAGTGCTTTGGCTGTAGAATGAAGGGCCATTATATCAGAGATTATTGAGCAAAGACAAGGGAGAAGAAGTGATTCAACTGTGACCAAGTAGGACATTTCAAGAATAAATGTCCACAACCCCCTAAGGTGTAACGCCCCACCTCTATACCCCTATTATCCAAGAGTATCACTAAGTAATACTGTCAGATAAAGTGGAGAATGAGGCTGTAAGGGCACACACGTGAAAATTCTCTTGGACTAACATTGGTACATACTAAAATTTTCTAAAAATACAACTTACCTTTACATACACAGTATTAGTACAAAACAATAACATGTGTGCCTCCAGGATAGAACAATACGAAATATACAAAAATACAGAGATCACAGATTCAGTCGCAGCAATAAAAAATGATCAATATGATATTTAACATTTTACATACATTAACTTATTTCATTCCAAATTATATATATCATTTTATTCAATACATGGTAATAAATAATTTACTAAGATATTATGCTTCTCTAAGCCCAGTAAATTGCCAATTGGTCTCAGTGTCCTTAAACCTATAATGTTTCGGTCTGACCTAAGTATTATATAAATAATAAACGGATCGGGCTATGTTTAAATCCCTTAAAGTTTATATAAAATGTTCGGATGCTCTAAACTTGAATGATCATCCAAGATATAAACCTAATCATTAGGTTCACTCCAATATCGACATTAATGATTCATGCCCCATGGCTAAATATTATGGAAGCATCACCATATATTATGAACATATGCAAATGACAACATAATCTTATTCAAACGAATCTCATTCCAGAGTTACAACACATTATGAAATCGCAAAAATCTCACAATCACACGATAACTCATAGGCCATCAAAATACAATAACATAATGAAATCATAAACAAGAATCGTTACAATCACACAATAGCTCACAGGCCATCAAAATACAATAACACGATGAAATCATAAACAAGAATCATATATGTAAATCGATATAGAAAAATCATAAAAGAGCATATGGATCCATATCAACATTGCCGAGACTCAGCAACGCCGCATGTGCAATGAAAATATAATATACCAGTACTAAACAATTTTGAGGCCTACAGTGGAAGGTACTCATATATCCATAAGCTAGACTCTCAAGTCTAATATAGGATAGTCACTCAAGACTACCTAGATAGCCGCTCAGGACTATCTAGTACTGGTAAATGGTAATGAGATAGTCACTCAGGACTTCTCAGTATGACATAGGATAGTCGCTCAGGACTACCTCGATAGCCGCTCAGGACTATCGTGTACTGATAGCGAGACAGTCGCTCATGACTTCTCAGTATAAACAATGGTTTATATGCGTCATCATCTCACAAGTAGTAACCCGAACAGTAGTAACAGTGCGTCCCATACCACACATTCTCATTGCTTGGTTTACTAATCGCTCGTCAACTCCGCACTGGAAAACTCAAAAATCTCAAATCACAAAAATCACAACATCAACCCAATAGCTTCAATCAAACGAAATACGAAATTAACCAAGCTCGTACACTACACTCATCCTTCGATATTCTATATAGCAAGTCTAATGAATAACCAGGAAGGCGATACCGAAAATCCCATACCAGACGGTTTCACCAAAGCGTTTATTCAAATTTCTCGCTACATAGAATGTAAATATCATAAATCGTATAAAATATGTCATCATTGTTTCATATTCAAATTATCAATCAAATTAAAACAAAGTGAATCGTTTACAATATAAGATCTCACACAAAATTAGAAATGTCAACAATTATACAAATGATGAATAATTTCAAGATCTATTTTAGAAATACATAAATTCCAACATGATTCCTAAATAAGTAGGATAAAAAGAGTAATTCAATTGTATGAAAAATATAAACTTTCATCACAAATATGCGCAACCATAAAAGATGTACGGAAAATTAAATCCAATAACATGCAAATTATTGTCAACAACTATTTCATAATATAGTAAAATTGAAAGCTTCTTGGAAGTATATAATAATTATCATTTCGTTAAATAAATCCCTTATTAAAACAAAAATGATTTTACATAGAACATTTAATAATCCATGATAGTGTAAACTTATCAAATAATTTGATTGCAACTAAGTAAGATTCAATTTTATGCTATTTAGTAAAATCAAGTGAAATTGTTCGAAGTAGAAATTTTCAGTACGATGAACCTAGGAAATTTATACCAGCGATATAATTTATCTTATTTGTACATTCGTTAAAATACAGATCAAAATACTTGTAGTTAAAAATATATCATTTAAATTCAAACTATTATGATTCTAAATATCAGGGCAATATTTAGAAATCAGCAAATATACTTAAAACCATAAAATTATTTGAACACCAAACATTCAAAAATTACATAACTTGGATCATATTACAATTCAATATAAAACGGATAGTGTCTACTTTATATTTTCAATCATCCAACAAATCCAACATACTATGAATGAAAAAAATCGCATTCGACAAAATTTAATTACACACAACTCAACCATTCATCCAATATTGTAGTCAAACAATCTAGCACACATAAAATCCCAATATCAATCATCAATGACGTCTAATGTTCCCAATAACTATCCTTGCTAAATAATTTAGTTAAACAATTTTCTACAGAATCTAATTTAAAAATTTGCAATTAATCCATTTAGAAACATATATATCAATCGAACAATTCAATACAATCCTATCATTTCACGATTTACTCGAAATTACTAGCCAAATGATCTAGACAATTTAGTTCAACCAATATTAATCATACCAAACAACTATGTGATTCAATACGATCAAGATGATAATAACGTATATGTAAGCAATGAATTTAAATTTAACGCGAATGGGAAGTACTCACTAATTTTTCGAATTGAAGGTTGCCTTTGCCACTGTCATTAGCCTCGAGCAGGCTCTCCCAGCATTTCTGGGCATCTGCTCCCACATCGATCTATCTCACTACCCCCGCACACAATGAAAGCCAAGCCAACATCACTCCATTCCCCTACAACTCGTCTCCCTGACACACGTATAGGCTTTGCTGCCCAAATCGCGAGTGGCTGCCCAAATCAAACCATGCGTGCGCATTATAGGCACCACCTTCCCCTATCAGTGAGCCCCATGCTCGACATGACGTCGAACGCCGCCGATTACGCCTCATCACATGTTTTTTTTTCAAATATCTTTTTTTATTCTGCTTTTCTTTCAGATGAGGTATTATCCCCTTTTTTCCAAAAATAAGGCTACCGCCTTTTGTTTTTGCGTGAAGTTTCCAGAGAAAGGGAAGTTCGGATGCGGGCTTGAAATTAGTTAATTAGGCTTTACCCTAAAATGACTTATTTGCATTATTGTTTTTTCCCCATTTTAACATTTAATTGCACATATACCCAAATATAAATCCTCATATGTAAGTATTTAAGTCATTTTATTTTAATTAACAAGCGCATAATTGCAACGCACAAAGCAGGGTTGTTATAGACTTCCTCCCTTAACAAAATTGCATCCTCGCAATTTCTTATGGGGAAAAAGTAGATAACTCATATGTACTCTCTCTCTCTCTATATATATATTTATATATCCTACACAAATTGGTTCAAAAGACGTCTTATACATTCGATTCGATTACGTACACAATGGGTTTTAATTGAATTAAATAGATAATTTTTTACTTTATGAAAAAATTTCTAACTTCCGAAATAAAAAATAAAAAAATTTGGCAGAGTCTCCTTTATACGGAGGACGTTTGGAAAAATCCAATACAATATAAACACAAAATATACATCTCTGAAGAGGCTCCCTACACAGGGCATCTCGAAACACGGGGAAATAGATAAACAACACAATATAACAACCATTCACAATATTTAATCCGAAAACGTACCTTTTTAACTAGAATTTTGTAATAACCCGGAAATCTGGGCCAGTTTAAAATTTTTATTTTGGCAATTTTAGCGAATTTTGATTATTTAAAATGAATTATTTTAAATAATATCGACGAGAAATCTATTTTGAATTGAATTCGAACGTATATATTTATTTGAATCGACGATAGAATATAAATATTTATTTATATTTATAAAAGGAATTGAAAATGGCGCAGTAGTTCGATAATTCGATTTCAAACTTCAATTGAATGTACCGGGTGCAAAATAAACCGGATTTTAGTGAAACAAAAATAATATGATCTAATTGTGAATATCTTTCCAACGAATCCGAAAAATCAAAATTTCAAAGCGGGAATCAAAAGATATGTCCAGTTGAAAATTCTGAATAGTCGCTATGGAATTCAGGCCCTTAAAAATGGAAATTTTGCAAACGACCTCGGATTTCGACGAAACCACTTTTGTTGGATCCGTGGTGTAAAGTTATTGCTAGGTTTCAATTTTCATAATTTTTCGAATCAATATGTGAGCGTGGCAAAGGAAAACGCGTTTGACCAGTTTCAGTTGATTTTAATCGACTGGAAAATGGCCATTTTTCAAATGGTCTCAGAATTCGGCGAAACTAGTTTTGTTAGGACCGTATCGTCAATACGAAGCTAGAAAATATTTTTCGGGGATTTTTCGAGTTAGTATGTGGCCCCGGTAATTTGAAATGTATGTTAGAATTGAATATATAAAGATTTATGTTTTAAATTCAACGAAAACTGAACGAAACAATCGAATTGGGTTACGATACATATGCCATTGGGTTCGGAATGGGGGTAATTAGCTAGGGGCGACAGTCGGTGGGTTCGATTTTGAGTTCGTTGTAAAAAGTTACCATAAGAGAATTTAAAAATAAAATTAAATAATAAATAAATATATTCTTCTATATCACCCCCCTCCTTTTCTTCCTTCAGAGTCAACGGGGGGTTTTCAAGATATATAAAAAAAGGGAAACGCGCGAGGGAGGAAGGCCGTCGCTTCCCCCCCCCCCCAGGCGGATCGCTAGCGCCGCCACCCTGGTGGTGCCCTCCACTGTAACAACCCGTAAAATGCGAGCCAGTTTGAAATTTTTATTTTGGCAATTTTAGCGAATTTAGATTATTTAAAATAGATTATTTTAAATAATATCGACGAGAAATTTAATTTGAATATTATTCGAGCGTATATATTTATACGCGTCGTCGTTAGAATATAAATAATTATATATAATTATAAAAGGAATTGAAAATGGCGCGGTAGTTCGAAAATTCGATTTCTAATTTCAAATGAATATACAGAATTCAATATAAGTCAGAATTGAACGAAACAAGAAATATTTGAATCTGTATAACTATATCTTTGTAACGAAGTTAACAAACTGAGATTTCATCTTAGAAATGATAAGATATGTCCAGTTTAAAATTAGAAATAGTCGCTGTGGAATTTATATATATTTTTATATATATAAGGCCCTTAAAAATAGCAATTTTGCAAACGACCTCGGATTTCGACGAAACCAGTTTTGTTGGGTCCGTGATGTTAAGTTATTGCTAGATTCCAAATTTCATAATTTTTCGAATCAATATGTGAGCGTGGCAAAGGAAAACGCGTTTGACCAGTTTCAGTTGATTTTAATCGACTGAAAATTGGCCATTTTTCAAACGGTCTCAGAATTCGTCGAAACTAGTTTTGTTAGGACCGTATCGTCAATACGAAGCTAGAAAATATTTTTCTGGAATTTTTCTAGTTAGTATGTGACCCCGGTAATTTGAAATGTGCGTTTAAAATTCAATATAGTGATTTAAATGTAAATTCAAAAGGAAACTGATTGTAACAATCAAATCAGCTTGCGATACATATCCCATTGTGTTCGGAATGGGGGTAAAACGCTATGGACGACAGTCGGTGGGCTTGATTTCGAGTTAGAAATAAAAAGATGCTTTTTGAAAATTTAATAATTAAATAATATAAAATTCTATAAAAACCCCCTATACCCTCTTTTCTTTTTTCTATTCTGTATTGGATCGAAAAATAAAAAAAAAATAAAAATAAAAAAAAAAAAGGAAGAAGAAGGGGATAGTCGCGCGCTGCCTCCAGGCGCCGCCGATCAACGGCAGCCCACCCCACCCTCCGACGACGGTGCGCCAGCCCCCCCTCTTTCCTCGCACCTCTCTCCACTTCTTCTCTCCTCCTCTGAAAACCCTCCGCCGCTACTAGAAGCCCAAGCCCCCAATTTGAAGCCGCAGCCACCCCCCGACCAAAACTCCGACCATCCGGACCCCATCCGACCAGCGCACCCCCCCATGTGGACACCAGAACCCCTGCGCCTCACCCCCTAGGCCACAGCTCGACGAGGAACCCCTCCGACCTCAAACAGACCATGGATCACGCCCTATTTGCCAAAACCGTGAGTTTTCTTTTTGTATATTCATTTTTGTTTATTTTGTTTTGTTTTAAAGTAGACAAGTTGAAAATAAAATTCAGTTTATTATATAGATTTTATATAAAAGATGATAAATTCTGTAGTAAAAAGATCTAGTTTTTATATGGTAGAAAAAGATTCGATTTTTATTCGTATGGAATGCATATAAAGATTTGAACTTTGAAAGTATTAAAAATATAATCTTTACTATATAAAAATATTAAAAATATGATTTTTATATTTTTAAAGTATTAAAAATATAATCTTTATAGGATAGAGAATATAAAGATATCATCTTTGTATATGTAGCGAAATAAAAATCTGATTTTTATTTTATATACGTTGAAATAAAGTGGTGATTTTTATAAAGGCGAAAACTTTATTTTTATAAAGGTGAAATAAAAATTCGATTTTTATATATTGAACTTTGAAATAAAAATTCGATTTTTATATATTGAACTTTGAAATAAAAATTCGATTTTTATATATTGAACTTTGAAATAAAAATTCGATTTTTATATATTGAACTTTGAAATAAAAATTCGATTTTTATATATTGAACTTTGAAATAAAAATTCGATTTTTATATATTGAACTTTGAAATAAAAATTCGATTTTTATATATTGAACTTTGAAATAAAAATTCGATTTTTATATATTGAACTTTGAAATAAAAATTCGATTTTTATATATTGAACTTTGAAATAAAAATTCGATTTTTATATATTGAACTTTGAAATAAAAATTCGATTTTTATATATGTAGTGGCTACGGGCAACAAAGGCGATAAAAAGGCGAGTTGGCGAAGATTTCCTGCATTAGAAGTGCCGTGGAGCTAGGATAGCTATAAGTGAGAATTTCTCACCTTTCAATTCTTTTTCTAGTTATATATATATACTAGGATGCAGACGGTGCTTAGTAGCACCCGACACAATCGTCCACAGACCATGGACTTGTTTGTTTGGTTGCATAGATTAGTTGAATTATTTGTTTGAATTGAATTGTTGGGTGAGGTGAAATTGATTTGATTGATGTGTGAATGGCGTGGGCCTTCACTAGACCGGGGATAAGGCGAGGCCTTGTCCCGTTTCTAGTATCGTGCCGTTATGCCGCCGAAATTTTCTAAAATATGTTAGAAAAATAAAAATATCATTTTATTGAAGAAATGAACTGAATAGAAACTCATATGTTGGAATAAAATGTTTTATCGTTAAAAATATAATTTTTAACGTGAATGTGAATAAATGAATATTCATTTACAAACCAGACGGTTTGTTTATGTACACCTATTTGAAGGACATTGATTGGGTCGATAAATTTCACACATCGCCCAACAGCACAAATAAAATATGTGTTTGATTGTGTGAAACCCCACACGGGTGTTGGGATGAAATTTGAAGTTCACTCATCCTGATTGATTAAATATGTCGATCGATTGATTGACAGGCTGTTATAAGCGTTGAATATCTATATTTGATGCTTATACAGTGTAGTGCACTTTGGTTGATGGTTGATTATTTTCAATGCTATTATATACATGTGTTGTATGAAAATCCATATAATTAATTTTATATGGTAATTGATTGGGCCTCATTCCAGTTTTGAAAAAGAAATATTTGAAAAAGAAATATGTGAAATAGAATATTTGAAAATAAAAGAATATATGAAGCCGTGTTGATTAGATTGACGCCATTTTGACGTGAACGATATTTATATCGATTTTATTCATTTTAAAATGAATATTGAAAAGTGATTTCGAAATCAACGATTTCGAAATAAAGTGAATTGAAAACGATTTCGAAATAAAGTGAATTGAAAACGATTTCGAAATGAATTGAATTGAAAACGATTTCGAAATGAATTGAAAACGATTTCGAAATGAATTGAATTGAAAACGATTTCGAAATGAATTGAATTGAAAACGATTTCGAAATGAATTGAATTGAAAACGATTTCGAAATGAATTGAATTGAAAACGATTTCGAAATGAATTGAATTGAAAACGATTTCGAAATGAAGTGAATTGAAAACGATTTCGAAATAAATTGAATTGAAAACGATTTCGAAATGAAATGAATTGAAAACGAATTCAAAGTGAATTGAAAACGATTTCGAAATGAATTGAATTGAAAACGATTTCGAAATGAATTGAATTGAAAACGATTTCGAAATGAATTGAATTGAAAACGATTTCGAAATGAATTGAATTGAAAACGATTTCGAAATGAATTGAATTGAAAACGATTTCGAAATAAATTTAATTGAAAACGATTTCGGAATGAATTGAATTGAAAACGAATTCGAATTGAATTGAAAGTGAATTGAAAGCGAATTCAAATTGAATTAAAATTTGAATTGAATAGAAATGAATTTTGAAACGAATCTATAAAGAAGAATTCAATTTTGCTTTGAATTGAAATGGAAGTTGAAATAAATTTTGAAACAAATTCAAAACTATTTATATAATTCGTTTTAAATAGAAATCGACGAAGTATATATTATATATATTATATATATAATATAATGGCCTGAATAGAACGCGCCGCGCCGCGGCAGTTCGTGAATTTCGACCATTTATTTCAAACGGACATTACGGGAGATCCGACCGTCGGATTCTCCTAAAACCGGAACCGTTGGGTTCGTATCGAAAAGAGCTTTCTAACGAATATTAGAAATTTGAAATCTAACGGTTGGATTTGGAGATACGTCCAAATCAAATTCGAAAAAGGTCGCTGTAAGTGCAGTTCGATGGCCATTGTTGGAAATCGACTGTACGGGCCTTGATAAAATTATTAAAAATAGTAATAATTTGTGTAAAATCATAAGAAATGATTTGGGAAGAATTGGGATGAAAAACTCCATATTTGAAAAGATAAAAGTAGATTTTTATCGAATTGAACTAGTTTTGAACTAGAATTATAATTCTATTTATTTTTAAATAAATAAATTGAATTCGAAAAGGGTTTTAAAAACAACCAAAATTTCCAATGATTGCATTGGAATGGATTTGAATCGAAATTGTCTTCGGAATATTTCGATGTTGGAATTCGTGATTATACAGATGTTGTTACTGAAATTTGAAAGATATATATTTATATCGTTATTTCCAATACGACATTTGTTAGTCGTAGAATTCGATATTGAATATAAGCCGATATATTTTCTATTCAGAGCCTTGTATTGAATATCGAATGTGATTTGGGTTTGTCGTGAATGGTGTCTTCACTAACACTGTTCTTGAACCCAGTTGAGAAAAGATTAAATCTTTTTATTTAGATTTAATGAAGTGTACCAATTAAATGATATTTAATTGGAATTGAATTGATATTGATTTTTGGGTTTATCGTGAACAGTGTTTTAAATAACACTCGTTCTTTAACCCGATAATTAATGGAATGATTTTTGGGTTTATCGTGAACAGTGTTTTTAAATAACACTCGTTCTTTAACCCGATAATTAATGGAATGTGACTTTGGGTTTATCGCGAACCGTGTTTTTAGATGACACTGATTCTTTAACCCAGTCACAGATTAAAACTAAGTGGAGTTTTAATGAATCTTTAATTAGATTGAAAAGATCGAGAATGGAGTATCACCAGTTTTGCTCCAGGCGATAGTTAAATCTTTAATTAGATTTGAACGTGAAATTTAGAAACTAACTGTCGGTTAGCCAAGCAGAATGGTCTTCTGGATATTGATCTGATGTTGGTTTCGGCCTTCGGGGTTAATATTTGGGGAATTATTCTCTTGATTAATTTACGGTTAGTGACTAATGAATTGGAATGAGGCGTATGTTGTGTTTGTGTAACACTTATTTAAAATATACGCGAGTTATTCGGAAAGACCGGGTTTATCCCATTCTGAATAACTGATACGACGATAAGTCGAAGATGAAGACGATGGTCGAAGACCGGAGGTCTTCACGTCGTTTGGGTGATAACTGATGATCTTGATTGGGCTGTACACCCAAGAAGATGGAAACAGTTAGTGATCGTCCAGACGTGCTTGGAGATCGATGGATATGCGGGGTACTAGGTGCCTCCGGTTTCGTTCAGACCCAGAACGGACTTGTAAATGGACTGTGTGTCTGACATCGGATTTCATTCTGTGTGACTGATATCGGTTGCATAGGATGGCTTGCCTGTGTGGCATGCTAAGATGCAAATGATCAAGGCTTCTGTTGAAAAGCAAAGTCTTGTGGTTGATGATCAAAGCACGGCCTTTGTGGCGTAGCTTTGTGTAACGTTTGATTCGCGAGTTTCACACCCGGTATGAATCAAAAACGGGAGACGGACCTCAGGGAGGACTTGCGTTTCTTTCTAGCTAGAAGTGGCGTCAGTGGTTTTACACGCCCTGACGAGTTTGACTTATGTGGTTGTTGCGGTTGCGAGGCGCCTCGGTTATATCGGTTTCGGCCGAATGCATTCTGGTCGGCTGACGGACCAGACTTACACCCCATAGGGTGGGGAGACGTATTGTTCAGGCATAATAATCCACTCCGTGTGGACCGGCCCTGACGATCCAAGGCTTGCCTGCGCGCTTGCCTGAGGGGCGGGCTAGAGCGTCTCGAATCGGTTGAGGACTATCTTTTGCCTCGGTTCATAGATGGAAATCCAATTTCCAAATACGTGACATTTGCGGTTTTATTTGTAAACCTACATATGGCGACATGATATATGGTACCCATGCCGCCTATGATTGATACTTATGATTTGAAGTTGTTTTATACTCTATGCACTTATAATAGTATCAAATGATTTGTTTTAAACGTATCAAGCATTCTTTGGCTGTTATAAGGGAAAACCCTATCCCCCGGCTTGCGTTTGCATTGTGTGATAGGACCTGGGTCTTATAACAGCTTCATTTTTCTTTATTTAGCATTGCGCTGTTTGTTTTAGGCACTGGTATTCTTGGGAGGAAACCCGTTCCGTGTTATACGGCGTGGTCCCTTGATTTACCTAGCTTTAAAAATAAAGATTAACTGTTTTAGTTCTCACACCAGTCACATGACTGACCTGGAGTTTATTGTTTTAACCTAAACTCTGGGTGCCCTTATTTTGACACGGGCAGCTAGTAGTTTTGGTTTTGCAGATTTATATTCACAGGATCCTGGTTTACAGCTGGAATGATATCCGGAAAGCTTTGTATCCGTATATCTCCCCTAGTTGTGTATTGTATTATTTTCCGCTGCTATGTATTTAAATGTAATTTAAATCTCTGATATTTCTGTGTAATATTTATTCATACTCTGTATATTCTTGTAATCTGATGCACTGTTGTAATATATAGTGAAATGTTCTTTTGTATGCGTTCTGTCGTGGTTTGTTCTCGAACTATCCGTCGCTTTCCTTTACGGGGAAGTTACGGGTCTTTACATTTGGTATCAGAGCTTTGGTTTACAAAGCTCAGAGAACAAGGCACATTAGAACCATACGAAAGGATTCATCAGATAATTGGATTAGTAATATCCAATTAGAATGACTCGTTAGAGATGGGATCAGTAGTATCCTAGAACGAGTGTGAAGAGTATATTTTTCAAATGAAAACATTCTTTGTTTTGAAAATTTAAATCAATTATTCGTAGTTGATTATCTATTTATATTGATGTGGACAATCCAGTATATATCGATTTTGCGTATACGTCTGATCCGCGTGTATTCGAAATTTTAATATACTGGATAGATATAGAGTCACACTCTAGTCGCCCGGACGTGATTCTGATGATTGACGCGTCATCATTAGTAATTATTTTCGTGTTTCGAAGGTGTGATTTTCTATATATTTCCATTAGACTGGTGTGAGAACCAAAACTTATATAGCTAGATTTATTAGTTGTGATTTGGCATCAAAAAATCTGATTTTTGGCTATATATCAAAATTATGAATTTGAAACTCTAATTCACTAATTGATTGATGTTTGTGTTGTTTGTTAAATTGTTTGATAATTTTTAACCAATTAGCCTAATTAAATCACATATTGAATTGTATTGAAAATTGGTTGCATTTGCTTGCATATACATATACTTACATTGAACAGGTCATAGCAAGGAGGCTAGAGCAGAGAATAAAATTTGTTTGCCCGACAAATAGGTACATGTTTACTACATAATTTCCTGTTTTGTTTGGGTGATGATGATTTTGTGAGCCTATTGGCTAGCCGCTTGGCTTTTTCTTTTTCTTTTTGAGATCTGAAGGACCGGGGAAGCTATTTGAAATTCCCCGATGCTCCCATTGCAGGGGAGGTTATGGCGAAATTTTTCGAAAATTTAGGGTGTTAGCCAAATTTTTGAAATTTTGGAAATTCTCATAAACTAAAGAGTTGGAGAATGCAAGCCAGACCGAATGTAGAGCTTATTTATCAAACCACTTTCGACTTTGTTCCTTTTCGGGGACGAAAAGTTTTAAGTGGGGGAGATTGTAACAACCCGTAAAATGCGAGCCAGTTTGAAATTTTTATTTTGGCAATTTTAGCGAATTTAGATTATTTAAAATAGATTATTTTAAATAATATCGACGAGAAATTTAATTTGAATATTATTCGAGCGTATATATTTATACGCGTCGTCGTTAGAATATAAATAATTATATATAATTATAAAAGGAATTGAAAATGGCGCGGTAGTTCGAAAATTCGATTTCTAATTTCAAATGAATATACAGAATTCAATATAAGTCAGAATTGAACGAAACAAGAAATATTTGAATCTGTATAACTATATCTTTGTAACGAAGTTAACAAACTGAGATTTCATTTTAGAAATGATAAGATATGTCCAGTTTAAAATTAGAAATAGTCGCTGTGGAATTTATATATATTTTTATATATATAAGGCCCTTAAAAATAGCAATTTTGCAAACGACCTCGGATTTCGACGAAACCAGTTTTGTTGGGTCCGTGATGTTAAGTTATTGCTAGATTCCAAATTTCATAATTTTTCGAATCAATATGTGAGCGTGGCAAAGGAAAACGCGTTTGACCAGTTTCAGTTGATTTTAATCGACTGAAAATTGGCCATTTTTCAAACGGTCTCAGAATTCGTCGAAACTAGTTTTGTTAGGACCGTATCGTCAATACGAAGCTAGAAAATATTTTTCTGGAATTTTTCTAGTTAGTATGTGACCCCGGTAATTTGAAATGTGCGTTTAAAATTCAATATAGTGATTTAAATGTAAATTCAAAAGGAAACTGATTGTAACAATCAAATCAGCTTGCGATACATATCCCATTGTGTTCGGAATGGGGGTAAAACGCTATGGACGACAGTCGGTGGGCTTGATTTCGAGTTAGAAATAAAAAGATGCTTTTTGAAAATTTAATAATTAAATAATATAAAATTCTATAAAAACCCCCTATACCCTCTTTTCTTTTTTCTATTCTGTATTGGATCGAAAAATAAAAAAAAAAAAAAAAAAAAAAAAAAAAAGGAAGAAGAAGGGGATAGTCGCGCGCTGCCTCCAGGCGCCGCCGATCAACGGCAGCCCACCCCACCCTCCGACGACGGTGCGCCAGCCCCCCCTCTTTCCTCGCACCTCTCTCCACTTCTTCTCTCCTCCTCTGAAAACCCTCCGCCGCTACTAGAAGCCCAAGCCCCCAATTTGAAGCCGCAGCCACCCCCCGACCAAAACTCCGACCATCCGGACCCCATCCGACCAGCGCACCCCCCCATGTGGACACCAGAACCCCTGCGCCTCACCCCCTAGGCCACAGCTCGACGAGGAACCCCTCCGACCTCAAACAGACCATGGATCACGCCCTATTTGCCAAAACCGTGAGTTTTCTTTTTGTATATTCATTTTTGTTTATTTTGTTTTGTTTTAAAGTAGACAAGTTGAAAATAAAATTCAGTTTATTATATAGATTTTATATAAAAGATGATAAATTCTGTAGTAAAAAGATCTAGTTTTTATATGGTAGAAAAAGATTCGATTTTTATTCGTATGGAATGCATATAAAGATTTGAACTTTGAAAGTATTAAAAATATAATCTTTACTATATAAAAATATTAAAAATATGATTTTTATATTTTTAAAGTATTAAAAATATAATCTTTATAGGATAGAGAATATAAAGATATCATCTTTGTATATGTAGCGAAATAAAAATCTGATTTTTATTTTATATACGTTGAAATAAAGTGGTGATTTTTATAAAGGCGAAAACTTTATTTTTATAAAGGTGAAATAAAAATTCGATTTTTATATATTGAACTTTGAAATAAAAATTCGATTTTTATATATTGAACTTTGAAATAAAAATTCGATTTTTATATATTGAACTTTGAAATAAAAATTCGATTTTTATATATTGAACTTTGAAATAAAAATTCGATTTTTATATATTGAACTTTGAAATAAAAATTCGATTTTTATATATTGAACTTTGAAATAAAAATTCGATTTTTATATATTGAACTTTGAAATAAAAATTCGATTTTTATATATTGAACTTTGAAATAAAAATTCGATTTTTATATATGTAGTGGCTACGGGCAACAAAGGCGATAAAAAGGCGAGTTGGCGAAGATTTCCTGCATTAGAAGTGCCGTGGAGCTAGGATAGCTATAAGTGAGAATTTCTCACCTTTCAATTCTTTTTCTAGTTATATATATATACTAGGATGCAGACGGTGCTTAGTAGCACCCGACACAATCGTCCACAGACCATGGACTTGTTTGTTTGGTTGCATAGATTAGTTGAATTATTTGTTTGAATTGAATTGTTGGGTGAGGTAAAATTGATTTGATTGATGTGTGAATGGCGTGGGCCTTCACTAGACCGGGGATAAGGCGAGGCCTTGTCCCGTTTCTAGTATCGTGCCGTTATGCCGCCGAAATTTTCTAAAATTTGTTAGAAAAATAAAAATATCATTTTATTGAAGAAATGAACTGAATAGAAACTCATATGTTGGAATAAAATGTTTTATCGTTAAAAATATAATTTTTAACGTGAATGTGAATAAATGAATATTCATTTACAAACCAGACGGTTTGTTTATGTACACCTATTTGAAGGACATTGATTGGGTCGATAAATTTCACACATCGCCCAACAGCACAAATAAAATATGTGTTTGATTGTGTGAAACCCCACACGGGTGTTGGGATGAAATTTGAAGTTCACTCATCCTGATTGATTAAATATGTCGATCGATTGATTGACAGGCTGTTATAAGCGTTGAATATCTATATTTGATGCTTATACAGTGTAGTGCACTTTGGTTGATGGTTGATTATTTTCAATGCTATTATATACATGTGTTGTATGAAAATCCATATAATTAATTTTATATGGTAATTGATTGGGCCTCATTCCAGTTTTGAAAAAGAAATATTTGAAAAAGAAATATGTGAAATAGAATATTTGAAAATAAAAGAATATATGAAGCCGTGTTGATTAGATTGACGCCATTTTGACGTGAACGATATTTATATCGATTTTATTCATTTTAAAATGAATATTGAAAAGTGATTTCGAAATCAACGATTTCGAAATAAAGTG
Organism: Allium sativum; assembly: GCA_030737875.1. Taxonomy (NCBI): domain Eukaryota; kingdom Viridiplantae; phylum Streptophyta; class Magnoliopsida; order Asparagales; family Amaryllidaceae; genus Allium; species Allium sativum. The sequence goes on along the minus strand of CM060927.1, from coordinate 24,733,410 downwards.
AATTGAAAACGATTTCGAAATAAAGTGAATTGAAAACGATTTCGAAATGAATTGAATTGAAAACGATTTCGAAATGAATTGAAAACGATTTCGAAATGAATTGAATTGAAAACGATTTCGAAATGAATTGAATTGAAAACGATTTCGAAATGAATTGAATTGAAAACGATTTCGAAATGAATTGAATTGAAAACGATTTCGAAATGAATTGAATTGAAAACGATTTCGAAATGAAGTGAATTGAAAACGATTTCGAAATAAATTGAATTGAAAACGATTTCGAAATGAAATGAATTGAAAACGAATTCAAAGTGAATTGAAAACGATTTCGAAATGAATTGAATTGAAAACGATTTCGAAATGAATTGAATTGAAAACGATTTCGAAATGAATTGAATTGAAAACGATTTCGAAATGAATTGAATTGAAAACGATTTCGAAATGAATTGAATTGAAAACGATTTCGAAATAAATTTAATTGAAAACGATTTCGGAATGAATTGAATTGAAAACGAATTCGAATTGAATTGAAAGTGAATTGAAAGCGAATTCAAATTGAATTAAAATTTGAATTGAATAGAAATGAATTTTGAAACGAATCTATAAAGAAGAATTCAATTTTGCTTTGAATTGAAATGGAAGTTGAAATAAATTTTGAAACAAATTCAAAACTATTTATATAATTCGTTTTAAATAGAAATCGACGAAGTATATATTATATATATTATATATATAATATAATGGCCTGAATAGAACGCGCCGCGCCGCGGCAGTTCGTGAATTTCGACCATTTATTTCAAACGGACATTACGGGAGATCCGACCGTCGGATTCTCCTAAAACCGGAACCGTTGGGTTCGTATCGAAAAGAGCTTTCTAACGAATATTAGAAATTTGAAATCTAACGGTTGGATTTGGAGATACGTCCAAATCAAATTCGAAAAAGGTCGCTGTAAGTGCAGTTCGATGGCCATTGTTGGAAATCGACTGTACGGGCCTTGATAAAATTATTAAAAATAGTAATAATTTGTGTAAAATCATAAGAAATGATTTGGGAAGAATTGGGATGAAAAACTCCATATTTGAAAAGATAAAAGTAGATTTTTATCGAATTGAACTAGTTTTGAACTAGAATTATAATTCTATTTATTTTTAAATAAATAAATTGAATTCGAAAAGGGTTTTAAAAACAACCAAAATTTCCAATGATTGCATTGGAATGGATTTGAATCGAAATTGTCTTCGGAATATTTCGATGTTGGAATTCGTGATTATACAGATGTTGTTACTGAAATTTGAAAGATATATATTTATATCGTTATTTCCAATACGACATTTGTTAGTCGTAGAATTCGATATTGAATATAAGCCGATATATTTTCTATTCAGAGCCTTGTATTGAATATCGAATGTGATTTGGGTTTGTCGTGAATGGTGTCTTCACTAACACTGTTCTTGAACCCAGTTGAGAAAAGATTAAATCTTTTTATTTAGATTTAATGAAGTGTACCAATTAAATGATATTTAATTGGAATTGAATTGATATTGATTTTTGGGTTTATCGTGAACAGTGTTTTAAATAACACTCGTTCTTTAACCCGATAATTAATGGAATGATTTTTGGGTTTATCGTGAACAGTGTTTTTAAATAACACTCGTTCTTTAACCCGATAATTAATGGAATGTGACTTTGGGTTTATCGCGAACCGTGTTTTTAGATGACACTGATTCTTTAACCCAGTCACAGATTAAAACTAAGTGGAGTTTTAATGAATCTTTAATTAGATTGAAAAGATCGAGAATGGAGTATCACCAGTTTTGCTCCAGGCGATAGTTAAATCTTTAATTAGATTTGAACGTGAAATTTAGAAACTAACTGTCGGTTAGCCAAGCAGAATGGTCTTCTGGATATTGATCTGATGTTGGTTTCGGCCTTCGGGGTTAATATTTGGGGAATTATTCTCTTGATTAATTTACGGTTAGTGACTAATGAATTGGAATGAGGCGTATGTTGTGTTTGTGTAACACTTATTTAAAATATACGCGAGTTATTCGGAAAGACCGGGTTTATCCCATTCTGAATAACTGATACGACGATAAGTCGAAGATGAAGACGATGGTCGAAGACCGGAGGTCTTCACGTCGTTTGGGTGATAACTGATGATCTTGATTGGGCTGTACACCCAAGAAGATGGAAACAGTTAGTGATCGTCCAGACGTGCTTGGAGATCGATGGATATGCGGGGTACTAGGTGCCTCCGGTTTCGTTCAGACCCAGAACGGACTTGTAAATGGACTGTGTGTCTGACATCGGATTTCATTCTGTGTGACTGATATCGGTTGCATAGGATGGCTTGCCTGTGTGGCATGCTAAGATGCAAATGATCAAGGCTTCTGTTGAAAAGCAAAGTCTTGTGGTTGATGATCAAAGCACGGCCTTTGTGGCGTAGCTTTGTGTAACGTTTGATTCGCGAGTTTCACACCCGGTATGAATCAAAAACGGGAGACGGACCTCAGGGAGGACTTGCGTTTCTTTCTAGCTAGAAGTGGCGTCAGTGGTTTTACACGCCCTGACGAGTTTGACTTATGTGGTTGTTGCGGTTGCGAGGCGCCTCGGTTATATCGGTTTCGGCCGAATGCATTCTGGTCGGCTGACGGACCAGACTTACACCCCATAGGGTGGGGAGACGTATTGTTCAGGCATAATAATCCACTCCGTGTGGACCGGCCCTGACGATCCAAGGCTTGCCTGCGCGCTTGCCTGAGGGGCGGGCTAGAGCGTCTCGAATCGGTTGAGGACTATCTTTTGCCTCGGTTCATAGATGGAAATCCAATTTCCAAATACGTGACATTTGCGGTTTTATTTGTAAACCTACATATGGCGACATGATATATGGTACCCATGCCGCCTATGATTGATACTTATGATTTGAAGTTGTTTTATACTCTATGCACTTATAATAGTATCAAATGATTTGTTTTAAACGTATCAAGCATTCTTTGGCTGTTATAAGGGAAAACCCTATCCCCCGGCTTGCGTTTGCATTGTGTGATAGGACCTGGGTCTTATAACAGCTTCATTTTTCTTTATTTAGCATTGCGCTGTTTGTTTTAGGCACTGGTATTCTTGGGAGGAAACCCGTTCCGTGTTATACGGCGTGGTCCCTTGATTTACCTAGCTTTAAAAATAAAGATTAACTGTTTTAGTTCTCACACCAGTCACATGACTGACCTGGAGTTTATTGTTTTAACCTAAACTCTGGGTGCCCTTATTTTGACACGGGCAGCTAGTAGTTTTGGTTTTGCAGATTTATATTCACAGGATCCTGGTTTACAGCTGGAATGATATCCGGAAAGCTTTGTATCCGTATATCTCCCCTAGTTGTGTATTGTATTATTTTCCGCTGCTATGTATTTAAATGTAATTTAAATCTCTGATATTTCTGTGTAATATTTATTCATACTCTGTATATTCTTGTAATCTGATGCACTGTTGTAATATATAGTGAAATGTTCTTTTGTATGCGTTCTGTCGTGGTTTGTTCTCGAACTATCCGTCGCTTTCCTTTACGGGGAAGTTACGGGTCTTTACATCCACCGCGGCCACACTCTTCCCCCCTTCCTCTCCAACCGCCCTCAGCCGTACAGCGCGAGCCCCCAAACCCAAATCGATGAAGGCTGCCACCTGAAGCCCGACTCCGGCTTCCCCTTGGCTCCCCAGCTTCGACACGCAAGCACCCCCCCACTGCGATTTGGACACTGCGAGCTCCACCAACATCTGGCGCCCGCTGCTCCGACCAGAACCCCCATCTCCGACACCTCCCTTCGCTGAAAACCAGTGAGCTTCCTCCTTCCTTTTCTGTTTTAATTAACAATATATATTTTAATTCAATTTAGTTTGATTTATATAAATTAAAAGCCTTGTTTAAAGGTCGGATTTTTATATGATGTTCATGAGGTTAAAAATTAGATTTTTATGAGGAAAAAGAAATGATTTCTATTATTTGAATGTCAATATAAAAATTTGATTTTTATAATAAAGAGACGAAATTTTTATCTAGAAGAAGGTTTAATTTTTTTTATAGCGAAGTTGGGTAAATAAAAATTCGATTTTTATATATTGAATAGCAAAGTAAAAATTCGATTTTTATATATTGAATAGCGAAATAAAAATTCGATTTTTATATATTGAATAGCAAAGTAAAAATTCGATTTTTATATATTGAATAGTGAAATAAAAATTCGATTTTTATATATTGAATAGCAAAGTAAAAATTCGATTTTTATATATTGAATAGCGAAGTAAAAATTCGATTTTTATATATTGGATAGCGAAATAAAAATTCGATTTTTATATATTGAATAGCAAAGTAAAAATTCGATTTTTATATATTGAATAGCAAAATAAAAATTCGATTTTTATATATTGAATAGCAAAGTAAAAATTCGATTTTTATATATTGAATAGCAAAGTAAAAATTCGATTTTTATATATTGAATAGCGAAGTAAAAATTCGATTTTTATTTATTGAATAGCGAAGTAAAAATATGATTTTTATATATTGAATAATGAAATAAAAATAAGATTTTTATATGTGTAGAGAATACGGGCAGTGAAAATTGACAAGAGGCAAGAACGACGAAGATTTCTACATAAGAGGAGTCGTGGCGTTGGATTAGCAATATCTGTGAGAACTTCTCACCTTTAAATTATTTTTCTAGTTGAAATATATACTAGGATGCAGACGGTGTTTAGTAGCACCCGACACCCGTCGTCCACAGACCATGGACGGCTTATATGCTTGTTTGTTTGATTTTGATGTATGGTTGATTGTGTGATGTGTTGTGAAATAAAATAAAATATTTATATAGTTAAAATATTTTATAGTTAAAAATAGAATTTTTAACGTGTATATAAAATGAAATAAAAATAAACAGATCGGACGATCTGTTTATATACACACATTTGACTGATATTGATTGGGACGATAAATTTTACACATCGCCCAACTGCACAAATAAAATCAGTGTTTGATTGTTTGAAACCCCACACGGGTATTGGGATGATATTTGACGTACACTAATCCCGATTGTTTAGTTGTATGTCGATCGATTGATTGACAGACTGTTATAAGCGTTGAATATTTATATTTGATGCTTATACAGTGTAGAATGCACTTTGGATGATGGTTGATTATTCATCGTTGTTATTGTATACATGTGTTGTAGAAAATCCATATAATTAACATTATATGGTAATTGATTGGGCCTCATTCCAGTTTTGAAAAAGAAATATTTGAAATAGAATATTTGAAATAGAAATATTTGAAAGGAAATATTTGAAATAGAATATTTGAAAATAGGAATATATGAAGCCGTGTTGATTAGATTGACGCCATTTTGACGTGAACGATATTTATATCGATTTTATTCATTCTATAATGAATATCGAAAATGATTTCAAAATCTGATATTTCGAAAAGAATTGAAATTCGAATTTAAATGAATAGAATTGAAATTCGAATTTAAATGAATAGAAATGAATTCGAATTTAAATGAATAGAAATGAATTCGAATTTAAATGAATAGAAATGAATTCGAAATGAAAATGAATAGAAATGAATTCGAATTGAAAATGAATAGAAATGAATTCGAATTGAAATTGAATATAAATGAATTCGAATTGAAATTGAATTGAAATCGATTTGAAATGAATTTAAAATGAATGTATATTGGAATATTCAATTTTGATTTGAAATTGAATATGAAGTTGAAACCGTTTTGAAAATGAATTTAAAACGATTTATAAAGCGTGTTTTGAATTGAAATCAACGAAGTATATATTATATATATAATATAATGGCCTGAATAGAACGCGCCGCGCCGCGGCAGTTCGCGAATTTCGACCACTGACTTCGAACGGATATTGCGGGAGATCCGACTGTCAGATTCTCCTGAAACCGGAACCGTTGGGTTCGTATCGAAAAGAGCTTTCTAACGAGTATTAGAAATTAGAAATCTAACGGTTGGATTTGGAATTATGTCCAAATCAAATTTGAAAAAGGTCGCTGTAAGTGCAGTTCGATCGCCGTTGATGAAAATCGACTGTACGGGCCTTGATAAAATTATTAAAAATATCAATAATTTGTGTAAAATCATAAGACATGATTTGTGAAGAATTGGGATGAAAAACACCATATTTGAAAAGATAAAAATAGATTTTTATCGAAATGAACTAGTTTTGAACTAGAGTTATAATTCTATTTATTTTTAAATAAATAAATTGGATTTGAAATGGTTTTGAAAATAACCAGAATTTCCAATAATTATATTGGAATGGATTTGAATCGAAATTGTCTTCGGAATATTTCGATGTTGGATTTTGGGATGATACAGGTATTGCTATGGGAATTTGAAAGATATAGATATATATATCGTTATTTCCAATACGATATTTGCTGGTCGTAGAATTTGATATTGAATGTAAGCCGGTATATTTTCTATTCAGAGCCTTGTATTTAATATCAAATGTGATTTGGGTTTGTCGTGAATGGTGTCTTCATTAACACTGTTCTTGAACCCAGTTGAGAAAAGATTAAATCTTTTTATTTAGATTTAATGAAGTGTACCAATTAAATAATATTTAATTGGAATTGAATTGATATTGATTTTTGGGTTTATCGTGAACAGTGTTTTAAATAACACTTGTTCTTTAACCCGATAATTAATGGAACGTGATTTTGGGTTGTTGTGAACGGTATCTTCAATAATACTGTTCTTAGACCCCAAGGAGTTAAGAAAATCAGAAACTAACTGGAGGTTAGTTTAGTTGAATGGTTTCAGAGGTATTGATCTGATGTTGGTTTTAACCTTCGGGGTTAATACTTAGGGAATTGCTCACTTGCTAATTTACAGTTAGGGACTGATTGAAATGTGATGTGATTTTGGGTTTATCGTGAACCGTGTTTTAAATGACACTGATTCTTTAACCCAATCATAGATTAAAACTAAGTGGAGTTTTAATGAATCTTTAATTAGATTGAAATGATCGAGAATGGAGTATCACCAGTTTTGCTCCAGGCGATAGTTAAATCTTTAATTAGATTTAAACGTGAAATGGTAATTAAATTTACCGATAACACCGCGGTGTTAGATATGAAGTAAGACCCGTTTTACTTCATGGGATGAATAGGTTAGGATTGGGAAATTAAAACCAATGATTACTTCGGTAAGGTTCGCTAATCCCGACTAGTTTGAATTGATATTCAAAAAGTAGATTAAAGAATAAATTTTAATGATTTAACTTTGATAAAATTAATGGGAACCTTTCCCTATGAATGTGAAATTTAGAAACTAACTGTCGGTTAACTAAGCAGAATGGTTTTCTGGATATTGATCTGATGTTGGTTTCGGCCTTCGGGGTTAATATTTGGGGAATTATTCTCTTATTAATGTACGGTTAGTGACTGATAAATTGGAATGAGGCATATGTTGTGTTCGTGTAACACTTGTTTATTATATACGCAAGTTATTCGGAAAGACAGGGTTTATCCCATTCTGAATAACTGATTCGACGTGGTGTCGAAGATGAAGACGGTGGTTGAAGACCCGAGGTTTTCACGTCGTTTGGGTAATTACTGATGATCTTGGTTGGGCTGTACACCCAGGAAGATGGAAACAGTTGGTGATCGTCCAGACGTACTTGGAGATCGATGGATATGCGGGGTACTAGGTGCCTCCGGTTTCGTTCAGACCCAGAACGAACTTGCAAATGGACTGTGTGTCTGACATTGGATTTTAGTCCGTGTGATTGATTTCTATTAAATATATATCTGTTTGGTGGCGGAGAATTTATTCTCTTGCTTAACGCCCTTCTCTGAGACGTACGAGCTCAGGGGTTATATATTGATGGATATCAAACGCATGGAGTGAATTGCCTGTGTGGCATGCCTAGGTGGCAATTGATCGAGGCTTCTGTTGAAAAGCAAAGTCTTGTGGTGATGATCAAAGCACAGCCTGTGTGGCACAGCTTTGTGTAACGTAAATTCGCGAGCCTCGCACCCCGGTTGTGAACCAAAAACGGGAGAGGACCTCAGGGAGGACATGCGTTTCTTTCTAGCTAGGGTGGTGTTAGTGACCTACCAGCCCTGACATTTATATACTTTTCACCTGTGTGGTTGTTGTTGTTGCGAGGCGCCTCAGTTAGATCGGACGATCCTGGTCCGATGGAGTCATTCGTTGGCTCATTTACGCCCCAAAGGGCGGGGAAACGTAGTGTTCAGGCATAATAAGCCACATCGGTGGACCGGCCCTGACGATCAATGGGGCAGTTGCGGCTGTTCCTGAGACATGGGCTAGATTGTCTCGAATCGGTAGAGGACTATCTTTTGCCTCGGTTCACAGATGGAATCCAACTTCCAATACGTGACTTTGCGGTTTTATTTGTAGAGCCTAGTATGGCGACATAGTAGCATGGGATGCTATGCCGTCTATGATTGATAGTTATGATTTGAAGTTGTTTTATACACTTATTATAGTATCAAATGATTTGTTTTAAACGTACTAAGCATGTTTGGCTATTATAAGGAAAAACCCTATCCCCCGGCTTGCGTTGCATTGTGTGATAGGACCTGGGTCTTATAATAGCTACATTTTTCTTTATTTAGCATTGCGCTGTTTGTCTTATGCACTGGTATTCTTGGGAGGAAACCCGTTCCGTGTTATACGACGTGGTCCCTTGATTTACCTAACTTTAAAATAAAGATTAATAACTGTTTTAGTTCTCACACCAGTCACATGACTGACCTGGAGTTTATTGTTTTAACCTAAACTCTGGGTGCCCTTATTTTGACACGGGCAGCTAGTAGTTTTGGGTTTTGCAGATTTATATTCACAGGATCCTGGTTTACAGCTGGAATGATATCCAGAAAGCTTTGTATCCGTATATCTCTTCTAGTTGTGTATTGTATTATTTTCCGCTGCGATGTATTTAAATGTAATTTAAATCTCTGATATTTCTGTAATATATATTCATTTATACTCTGTATATTCTTGTATTCTGATGGAATAGTTGTAATTAACAATGAAATGTTCTTCCGCCTGCGTTCTATTTTGTCGTGTTCTCAAAACAATCAGGCGTTTCGAACGGTCTAGATCGGTTTAGCGACTGATTCGGATCGAGCGAAATTCCTTGTTGTCACAGTTGGTATCAGAGCTTTGGTTTACAAAGCTCAGAGAACAAGGCACATGAGAACCATACGAAAGAATTCATCAGATATTGGATTAGTAATATCCAATGGAGAATGACTCGTTAGAGATAGGATCAGTAGTATCCTAGAACGAGTGTGAAGAGTATATTTTTGAAATGAAAACAATTTTTTTTGTTTTGAAAATTTAAATCAATTATTCGTATTTGATTATTTATTTGTATTGATTGGGACAATCCAATATATAGAGATTTTGCATATATGTCTTGCAAACGTGTATTCAAAGTTTTAATATGTTGGATAGTTATAGAATCGCTCTATAGTGCCCGGGGATAATTCTGGTGATGGGGCACCATCGCCAGTATTTATATTCGAGCGACGAAAGTGAGATTTCTATAAATTTCCAATTGACTGGTGTGAGAACCGAAACTAGATAGGTTTATTGTTATGATTCGGCATCAAAAACATGATTTTCTGTGTATATATCAAAATTATGAATTTGAAACGTTAATCCAATAATTGATTGATGTTTGTGTTGTTTGTTTATTTGTTTGATAATTTTTAACCATTATGCCTAATTGCATCAAATATTGAATTGTATTGAAAATTGGTCGCATTTGCTAGCATATACATGTACTTACATTGAACAGGTCATAGCAAGGAGGCTAGAGCATAGAATAAAATTTGTTTGTCCGACAAATAGGTACATGTTTACTATAATTTACTGTTTTGTTTGGGTGATGATGACTTTATGAGCCGATTGGCTTCTTCTTTTTCTTTTTGAGATCAGAAGGCCTGTATGGCAATTTCGGGATTTTCCCGTGCTCCCGGTGCTGGGGAGGTTATGGCGAAATTTTTCGAAAATTTAGGGTGTTAGCCAAATTTTTGAAAAATTTGAAAAGTTCTTAGAAACTGAAAAGTTGAAGAACTTAAGCCGTAGTGAAAAAAAATGAAAGTTGAGTTGATTTGGGAAACAACTTTCGGCTTCGTTTCTTTTCGGGGACGAAAAGTTTTAAGTGGGGGAGATTGTAATAACCCAGAAATCTGGGCTAGTTTAAAATTTTTATTTTGGCAATTTTAGCGAATTTTGATTATTTAAAATGAATTATTTTAAATAATATCGACGAGAAATCTATTTTGAATTGAATTCGAACGTATATATTTATTTGAATCGACGATAGAATATAAATATTTATTTATATTTATAAAAGGAATTGAAAATGGCGCGGTAGTTCGATAATTCAATTTCAAACTTCAATTGAATGTACCGGGTGCAAAATAAACCGGATTTTAGTGAAACCAAAAATAATATGATCTAATTGTGAATATCTTTCCAACGAATCTGAAAAATCAAAATTTCATAGCGGGAATCAAAAGATATGTCCAGTTGAAAATTCTGAATAGTCGCTATGGAATTCAGGCCCTTAAAAATGGAAATTTTGCAAACGACCTCGGATTTCGACGAAACCACTTTTGTTGGATCCGTGGTGTAAAGTTATTGCTAGGTTTCAATTTTCATAATTTTTCGAATCAATATGTGAGCGTGGCAAAGGAAAACGCGTTTGACCAGTTTCAGTTGATTTTAATCGACTGGAAAATGGCCATTTTTCAAACGGTCTCAGAATTCGGCGATACTAGTTTTGTTAGGACCGTATCGTCAATACGAAGCTAGAAAATATTTTTCGGGAATTTTTCGAGTTAGTATGTGGCCCCGGTAATTTGAAATGTATGTTCGAATTGAATATATAAAGATTTATGTTTTAAATTCAACGAAAACTGAACAAAACGATCGAATTGGGTTACGATACATATGCCATTGGGTTCGGAATGAGGGTAATTAGCTAGGGGCGACAGTCGGTGGGTTCGATTTTGAGTTCGTTGTAAAAAGTTACCATAAGAGAATTTAAAAATAAAATTAAATAATAAATAAATATATTCTTCTATATCACCCCCCTCCTTTTCTTCCTTCAGAGTCAACGGGGTGTTTTCAAGATTAAAAAAAAGGGAAACGCGCGAGAGAGGAAGGTCGTCGCTTCCCCCCCCAGGCGGATCACCAGCGCCGCCACCCTGGTGGTGCCCTCCACCACGGCCACGCTCTTCCCCCTTCCTCTCCAACCGCCCTCAGCCCTACAGTGCGAGCCCCCAAACCCAAATGGATGAAGGCTGCCACCTGAAGCCCGACTCCGGCTTCCCCTTGGCTCCCCAGCTTCGACGCGCAAGCACCCCCCACTGCGATTTGGACACTGCGAGCTCCACTAACATCCGGCGCCCGCTGCTCCGACCAGAACCCCCATCTCCGACACCTCCCTTCGCTGAAAACCAGTGAGCTTCCTCCTTCCTTTTCTGTTTTAATTAACAATATATATTTTAATTCAATTTAGTTTGATTTATATAAATTAAAAGCCTTGTTTAAAGGTCGGATTTTTATATGATGTTCATGAGGTTAAAAATTAGATTTTTATGAGGAAAAAGAAATGATTTCTATTATTTGAATGTCAATATAAAAATTTGATTTTTATAATAAAGAGACGAAATTTTTATTTAGAAGAAGGTTTAATTTTTTTATAGCGATATTGGATAAATAAAAATTTGATTTTTATATATTGAATAGCAAAGTAAAAATTCGATTTTTATATATTGAATAGCGAAATAAAAATTCGATTTTTATATATTGAATAGCAAAGTAAAAATTCGATTTTTATATATTGAATAGCGAAATAAAAATTCGATTTTTATATATTGAATAGCAAAGTAAAAATTCGATTTTTATATATTGAATAGCGAAGTAAAAATTCGATTTTTATATATTGAATAGCGAAATAAAATTTCGATTTTTATATATTGAATAGCAAAGTAAAACTTCGATTTTTATATATTGAATAGCGAAATAAAATTTTGATTTTTATATATTGAGTAGCAAAGTAAAAATTCGATTTTTATATATTGAATAGCAAAGTAAAAATTCGATTTTTATATATTGAATAGCAAAGTAAAAATTCGATTTTTATATATTGAATAGCGAAGTAAAAATATGATTTTTGTATATTGAATAGTGAAATAAAAATAAGATTTTTATATTTGTAGAGAATACGGGCAGTGAAAATTGACAAGAGGCAAGAACGACGAAGATTTCTACATAAGAAGAGTCGTGGCGTTGGATTAGCAATATCTGTGAGAACTTCTCACCTTTAAATTATTTTTCTAGTTGAAATATATACTAGGATGCATACGGTGTTTAGTAGCACCCGACACCCGTCGTCCACAGACTATGGACGGCTTGTATGCTTGTTTGTTTGATTTTGATGTGTGGTTGATTGTGTGATGTGTTGTGAAACAAAATAAAATATTTATATAGTTAAAATATTTTATAGTTAAAAATAGAATTTTTAACGTGTATATAAAATGAAATAAAAATAAACAGATCGGACGATCTGTTTATATACACACATTTGACTGATATTGATTGGGACGATAAATTTTACACATCGCCCAACTGCACAAATAAAATCTGTGTTTGATTGTTTGAAACCCCACACGGGTATTGGGATGATATTTGACGTACACTAATCCCGATTGTTTAGTTGTATGTCGATCGATTGATTGACAGACTGTTATAAGCGTTGAATATTTATATTTGATGTTTATACAGTGTAGAATGCACTATGGATGATGGTTGATTATTCATCGTTGTTATTGTATACATGTGTTGTAGAAAATCCATATAATTAACATTATATTGTAATTGATTGGGCCTCATTCCAGTTTTGAAAAAGAAATATTTGAAATAGAATATTTGAAATAGAAATATTTGAAAGGAAATATTTGAAATAGAATATTTGAAAATAGGAATATATGAAGCCGTGTTGATTAGATTGACGCCATTTTGATGTGAACAATATTTATATTGATTTTATTCATTCTATAATGAATATCGAAAATGATTTCAAAATCTGATATTTCGAAAAGAATTGAAATTCAAATTTAAATGAATAGAATTGAAATTCGAATTTAAATGAATAGAAATGAATTCGAATTTAAATGAATAGAAATGAATTCGAATTGAAAATGAATAAAAATGAATTCGAATTGAAAATGAAGAGAAATGAATTCGAATTGAAATTGAATATAAATGAATTCGAATTGAAATTGAATTGAATTGAAATCGATTTGAAATGAATTTAAAACGAATGTATATTGGAATATTCAATTTTGATTTGAAATTGAATATGAAGTTGAAACCGTTTTGAAAATGAATTTAAAACGATTTATAAAGCGTGTTTTGAATTGAAATCGACGATGTATATATTATATATATATAATATAATGGCCTGAATAGAACGCGCCGCGGCAATTCGCGAATTTCGACCATTGACTTCGAACGGATATTGCGTGAGATCCGACCGCCGGATTCTCCTGAAACCGGAACCGTTGGGTTCGTATCGAAAAGAGCTTTCTAACGAGTATTAGAAATTAGAAATCTAACGGTTGGATTTGGAATTATGTCCAAATCAAATTTGAAAAAGGTCGTTGTAAATGCAGTTCGATCGCCGTTGATGGAAATCGACTGTACGGGCCTTGATAATTTATTAAAAATATCAATAATTTGTGTAAAATCATAAGACATGATTTGTGAAGAATTGGGATGAAAAAACTCCATATTTGAAAAGATAAAAATAGTTTTTTATCGAAATGAACTAGTTTTGAACTAGAGTTATAATTCTATTTATTTTTAAATAAATAAATGGGATTTGAAATGGTTTTGAAAATAACCAGAATTTCCAATAATTATATTGGAATGGATTTGAATCGAAATTGTCTTCGGAATATTTCGATGTTGGATTTCGTGATGATACAGGTATTGCTATGGGAATTTGAAAGATATAGATATATATATCGTTATTTCCAATACGATATTTGCTGGTCGTAGAATTTGATATTGAATGTAAGCCGGTATATTTTCTATTCAGAGCCTTGTATTTTATATCAAATGTGATTTGGGTTTGTCGTGAATGGTGTCTTCATTAACACTGTTCTTGAACCCAGTTGAGAAAAGATTAAATCTTTTTATTTAGATTTAATGAAGTGTACCAATTAAATAATATTTAATTGGAATTGAATTGATATTGATTTTTGGGTTTATCGTGAACAGTGTTTTAAATAACACTTGTTCTTTAACCCGATAATTAATGGAACGTGACTTTGGGTTGTTGTGAACGGTATCTTCAATAATACTGTTCTTAGACCCCAAGGAGTTAAGAAAATCAGAAACTAACTGGAGGTTAGTTTAGTTGAATGGTTTCAGAGGTATTGATCTGATGTTGGTTTTAACCTTCGGGGTTAATACTTAGGGAATTGCTCACTTGCTAATTTACAGTTAGGGACTAATTGAAATGTGATGTGATTTTGGGTTTATCGTGAACCGTGTTTTAAATGACAATGATTCTTTAACCCAGTCACAGATTAAAACTAAGTGGAGTTTTAATGAATCTTTAATTAGATTGAAATGATCGAGAATGGAGTATCACCAGTTTTGCTCTAGGCGATAGTTAAATCTTTAATAAGATTTAAACGTGAAATGGTAATTAAATTTACCGATAACACCGCGGTGTTAGATATGAAGTAAGACCCGTTTTACTTCATGGGATGAATAGGTTAGGATTGGGAAATTAAAACCAATGATTACTTCGGTAAGGTTCGCTAATCCCGACTAGTTTGAATTGATATTCAAAAAGTAGATTAAAGAATAAATTTTAATGATTTAACTTTGATAAAATTAATGGGAACCTTTCCCTATGAATGTGAAATTTAGAAACTAACTGTCGGTTAACTAAGCAGAATAGTTTTCTGGATATTGATCTAATGTTGGTTTCGGCCTTCGGGGTTAATATTTGGGGAATTATTCTCTTGTTAATGTACAGTTAGTGACTGATAAATTGGAATGAGGCGTATGTTGTGTTCGTGTAACACTTGTTTATTATATACGTGAGTTATTCGGAAAGACCGGGTTTATCCCATTCTGAATAACTGATTCGACGTGATGTCGAAGATGAAGACGGTGGTTGAAGACCGGAGGTCTTCACGTCGTTTGGGTAATTACTGATGATATTGATTGGGCTGTACACCCAAGAAGATGGAAACGGTTGGTGATCGTCCAGACGTACTTGGAGATCGATGGATATGCGGGGTACTAGGTGCCTCCGGTTTCGTTCAGACCCAGAACGAACTTGTAAATGGACTGTGTGCCTGACATTGGATTTTAGTCCGTGTGATTGATTTCTATTAAATATATATCTGTTTGGCGGCGGAGAATTTATTCTCTTGCTTAACGCCCTTCTCTGAGACGTACGAGCTCAGGGGTTATATATTGATGGATATCAAACGCATGGAGTGAATTGCCTGTGTGGCATGCCTAGGTGGCAATTGATCGAGGCTTCTGTTGAAAAGCAAAGTCTTGTGGTGATGATCAAAGCACAGCCTGTGTGGCACAGCTTTGTGTAACGTAAATTCGTGAGCCTCGCACCCCGGTTGTGAACCAAAAACGGGAGAGGACCTCAGGGAGGACATGCGTTTCTTTCTAGCTAGGGTGGTGTCAGTGACCTACCAGCCCTGACATTTATATACTTTTCACCTGTGTGGTTGTTGTGAGGCGCCTCGGTTAGATCGGACGATCCGGGTCCGATGGAGTCATTCGTTGGCTCATTTACGCCCCAAAGGGCGGGGAAACGTAGTGTTCAGGCATAATAATCCACATCGGTGGACCGGCCCTGACGATCCATGGGGCAGTTGCGGCTGTTCCTGAGACATGGGCTAGATTGTCTCGAATCGGTAGAGGACTATCTTTTGCCTCGGTTCACAGATGGAAATCCAACTTCCAATATGTGACTTTGCGGTTTTATTTGTAGAGCCTAGTATGGCGACATAGTAGCATGGGATGCTATGCCGTCTATGATTGATATTTATGATTTGAAGTTGTTTTATACACTTATTATAGTATCAAATGATTTGTTTTAAACGTACTAAGCATGTTTGGCTATTTTAAGGAAAACCCTATCCCCCGGCTTGTGTTGCATTGTGTGATAGGACCTGGGTCTTATAATAGCTTCATTTTTCTTTATTTAGCATTGTGCTGTTTGTCTTATGCACTGGTATTCTTGGGAGGAAACCCGTTCCGTGTTATACGGCGTGGTCCCTTCATTTACCTAACTTTAAAATAAAGATTAATAACTGTTTTAGTTCTCACACCAGTCACATGACTGACCTGGAGTTTATTGTTTTAACCTAAACTCTGGGTGCCCTTATTTTGACACGGGCATCTAGTAGTTTTGGGTTTTGCAGATTTATATTCACAGGATCCTGGTTTACAGCTGGAATGATATCCGGAAAGCTTTGTATCCGTATATCTCTTCTAGTTGTGTATTGTATTATTTTCCGCTGCGATGTATTTAAATGTAATTTAAATCTCTGATATTTCTGTGTAATATATATTCATTTATACTCTGTATATTCTTGTATTCTGATGGAATTGTTGTAATTAACAATGAAATGTTCTTCCGCATGCGTTCTATTTTGTCGTGTTCTCAAAACAATCAGGCGTTTCGAACGGTCTAGATCGGTTTAGCGACTGATTCGGATCGAGCGAAATTCCTTGTTGTCACAAATTTTAAGCAATTTACAACATTTTTCATGCGAGAAAAACAATCAATCTTCACCATTTAGCACACCATAGGCTCTTGAATACCTATCTCAACTCAAATGCAAGCATTAGTCTCGTGTAGAAAAAGTACATGTGTATAAGCATTCAATAGTTATGATAAATACAGTTCAGCTCGGTTCTAGAAAATTTACGCATTGGAATAAAAATTACCATTCATACGCGCATCCATTTCACACTATAATTTACGTCCTTATTTAGCACAAACACTATTACCCCAAAACTGACACAGATTCAACATTGCATTTAAGATTATGTATGCATATGAATCTGGCAATTTAGATTTGAAAACTTAGTTCTTGAAACAATGCATATATAAGTCTATCTCTATATATTTTTGCATTTATCACTTCAAATATGTGAATACCAGTTTTTTTTTTTGTTTTTTTTTGTTTAGATGTGTTATTTAAGGCCGAGTTGAAAATTTGGGTCTAAGGAAAATCACAAACAACAGAAAAATCCAACTTCCTTATAAACGAATAACACTGTAAATTGTAACAGGGCTGATAACTAATATTCATGTGCATTGTATATACATGCACAACCTTCAAAATATCACCACAACAGGTATGAACCGTAAGCACCAAACCATAACCAACCTAATAACCTCCATCTCAATAAATGGTATGTGTGTGCTTATGTTAAGCAGTAAATCTTCCACGTTGATGTTGGCATAACCAGGTTTGTTTAGGGTATTTCATTGCTTAAGTTTATTATCATATATCTTCCATGTTGCTATTGGCATAATCAAATGGTAAAATCCTAGTTCTTGAAAAAGGCACAGTCCTGACTGGTGATTGTATTGAAGTAGAGATGGAGAATTATGACAGGATGCATGACATTATACCAAAAATAAAGTTCAACGGAGCCCAAATGTTCCTAAAAGAAATCCATATGCTTAGTCTGTGGAAATAAATAGTATGCCATTCATACTGACTCCTTTCTCAAAACAAATGAGAAGACCCCTTACTCAAAAAATGTAAATGCTTATAAATATCTACTGTAATGATGCAGCAAATTCATTGCTAAAACTAGATAACATTGACTTACTAAAAATCAAAACAAATTGTTATCTGGTTTAAGTCAACAAAGCTTAACTACTTCCAATGGCTACGGGAAATCTAATTTAAATGCAGAGGTAATCTTATCATAATTTTGCGCATAAGCTAACTTAAGTGTAACAAGGTTCCCTTACACTAGAAATCACATATATAGATAGAAATTTTATAATCTGGTATAAAAGTAAATTATGTAGCACCATCAAAGGATAACATAGAAGCTAACTTTTCTTATATAATCTGTCAAGAACATAAGGGGGTCTGGTTTCTTTAATAGACAAAGAAACTACAATATATTTGGGTGATGCAGCTTTTGCCATTCATATGGTTTTTTTTTTATCAGAATTACCTAGGCAGGTAACAAATTAACATATCATATGTTCACAAATTTGAGTCAGTTCGGAAACCAAACAACATGATTGACAGTGCACTGGTGTTATTTGAATCAAAAAAATATTTCGCAGCTTTTGGCCAAAAAGAAGTCAATCACATTAGTTGTTACTTAAGTTCGAAGCTTTCCGAAACGGGTAAAAATTTTTGGATTCGGAAAAGCGGTTCAAAAGTTATGTTCATATATTCAACTTCAGTTTCCAAAGAATATATATATATATATATATATTACATGCCACAACACAAAACAATGTCAAGTGCAACGTGAGTCAGCAGCAAAACATGGACATGGTGTGACCACAACCAAAGGATAAGTGAAAGAATTTCGACTGAATAGCAACAATTCAACAAACTAATCAAACCGATCGTTAGGGAGGTTTCTCTACTGTAAGAGGCAAAAACAAATTGTCTGTGCCAATAAATTTAGGCATAATTTTTGCTCAACAATAAAGTTGTCTCCGTCATTTCCTTTTTTCTCGATTCTTTCTTTCTCAAATCTGCACTCAACAATAATGTTTTCTCCGTCCTTTCCTTTTTTCTCGATTCTTTCTTCTTCGTGCGCACCCATGTCTTTCGATTTCAGCAAATACTTTTTCTTCTCCGCATATTTTTCTTCATATTCTACCAGTTTCTCACATCCTATTAATTTCTGCAAAATCTACTTCTTTCTCAACAAATCCAATCCACTCAACTTTTCCCAAATACGAAAGCTTTCAGCCTCCTCCTCTGCGTGACGCTGCGGCGCCTTCTTTGGACTCACCTTCCGTCGTCTCAGATCCAATATAGGTTAAGTTTGTTCCCAATCCAGATCTCAGCCGAATTTATACGTATTCACTGGCTTTTTGATCTTATTTCTACTTCTGGAGCTGATTGTATGGTTTAACTATTTTTTGTGAGAAACCTGTCTTTTTTTTGTGGTTTTACATAGGAAAGTTTAATAGCCACTTAACAAAAGATGATGAGAAACCTGAAAAAAAAATATCATTTTTTTGTATTATACGGTACCGATTAGTTTTGGATGCGTATTAGATACATGCTATTGTTTCACTCTGTCATATCCATAAGTTATGGTCTATGTTTGATTTATTTTGATATTGATTGTAGAGTACTTGTTAACTATAATCGTCTATGTTTTTCTTGACTGCGAATGTGGAATTATATGCCTGGTTGGACAGAAACAATCTTATTGTTGATTCCTTCTTATTATTGATTCCTGGAAGGATATGTTAGGTTCTGTTTGATACTGAGTTATGATTTGAAGAGGACAATTTCTTAGGGAAAACGTGGGCTTTCCCTTTGCTGTAAATATTTAAAATATAGTTGTATGTTGAATTAAAAATACAAATGTTATATCATATCATTTGATATAGATTTTGCATATCAAACTTAATTTCTGAAATTACATTTAAAATTGTTGTGGATTAGTTTAATTGCTTTAAATGAATAACAAGTATTATTGCATTCATCAAATGCTACATATATGCAAATGATGTAATCGTAAATCATTGCTTTTGGTCATATGACTGTATTTTGTATGCTTGAAGAGTTCGGAAAGTGGTTTGATCATTTTGTATTAATCTGCATACGACTAAAATGAATGTAATTATATAACCTGCATGTTATATGTATTACCTTAGATTAAAGATTTTACGTGCATGTTGTATTACTGAATATGCTAGAATGAATGCAATTATAATTTTGTAACAAAAGATTTTGTATTAATCTGCATATTATATTAATTAACTTCATGTTATATTACCTATTAAAGACTAAAATTAAGGAAATTAATTATGTACTTTTTGACATAAATGCAAATCATTAATTACCATATATTTCTATAATGACATCCTTTGGAAATGTGTGGAAAATATATGGAAGAAATGCTATAGTCATGAAAGAATGTTATAATGGCATCCTTGGAAAAGGAAATATTTCTATAATCACTTGATTTCTTTCTCATAAACCGCAATTAATCTAAATTTTAATTAGTGTATAATTATTTTTCGAAAATTTTCTTAGTCCTTGACAGTAGGGTGCGCCATGCGTTCATTGAAATATATTTTTCCTTCGACAGAAGAATAATGTTCTGCGTACACTAACTAGCACTAAGGTATTCGTTTTAATGTATTTTACAACCCCCTTATCTCTTTTGTTTTCGAATTACTTGGAAAATTAGCATTTGTTTATGTCACTTGTTTTACATGATGATTTATATTTCAGTCTTGGGCACACATTTTTTTGGATCTAATTAGACATTAGACGCTAATTTCACTGAATTAGAATCAGACAAAAATAGCGTTCGTCTTTCCATATAAGTTCTAACTAGATTGAACTATAAGCCTGCAACTAACTAAAGACTAAGATAGCTGCATGGTGCATCTATTTTGTATGCCACGCTTCAAATTTGGTGGAATAATAGCTTAAATGGGGTAGTTTTGTGAATGAGATAAGTTAATGGGTTGGGTTTTGCAAATGATATTTTCGATATTTTATTGTAATATGCAGCGCTGAAATATGGATATTTTGGAAAGATTAGCATATCCAAACCCATATGATATTGTGACAAAATATTGACTTTTGCAAATGATATTTGATTGCATTATTCACTTTTAACAGAAGCTTGTATATGTAATTTACATTTCAGCAATAAACAATTTAAGAAATTAATCCACTTTTCTTCTTTTACATAGCAAACGGGCTTAACAAAGGTAATACTACATCGTTTGCATGTACCACTTAATTCACTTTTAATATGCATATTTAACGGTCGGTTTTTCCCACCGTTGTGCGGTAATACTAGTATAGATGCACTGCAGCACTCAGAAATCAGATTAGCAAAGAAGGTGGAACTTAGGGGTGTGAACAAAATTTATACAGAACTTTTTACTATTCAAACAGGCATGTTTTTATACATGTAACACAGTTAACATGGGCTGCTACTCTTTTAAGCAACTCTTTATAAGGAAATGATTGTAATAACCCGAAAATCTGAGCCAGTTTAAAAATTTTATTTTGGCGAATTTAATGAATTTTGAATATTTAAAATAGATTATTTTAAATAATATCGACGAAAAATTTATTTTGTATATAATTAGAACGTATATATTATATACGCCGTCGTTAGAATATAAATAATTATATATAATTATAAAAGGAATTGAAAATGGCGCGGTAGTTCGATAATTCGATTGCAAACTTCAATTGAATGTACCGGGTGCAAAACAAATCAGATTTTAGTGAAACCAAAAACATTAGGATCTAATTGGGAATATCTTTCCAACAAATCCGAAAAATCGAAATTTCATAGCGGGGATCAAAAGATATGTCCAGTTGAAAATTCTGAATAGTCGCTATGGAATTCAGGCCCTTAAAAATGGAAATTTTGCAAATGACCTCGGATTTCGAAGAAACCACTTTTGTTGGGTCCGTGATGTCAAACTATTGCTAGGTTTCAAATTTCATAATTTTTTGAATCAATATGTGAGCGTGGCAAAAGAAAACGCTGTTGACCAATTTCAGTTGATTTTAATCGACTGGAAAATGGCCATTTTTCCAACGGTCTCAGAATTCGACGAAACTAGTTTTGTTAGGACCATATCGTCAATACGAAGCTAGAAAATATTTTTATAGAATTTTTCTAGTTAGTATGTGACCCCAGTAAATTGAAATGCGCGTTCAAATTCAATATATAGAGTTATATGTTAATTTTAACGGAAACTGATTGTAACGATCGAATCAACCTACGATACATATCCCATTGTGTTCGGAATGGGGGTAAAACGCTACGAACGACAGGCGGTGGGCCTCGTTTAGAGGTCATATGTAAAAGTCAACTTTTTGAATTAAATAATAAATTAAATAATATAAATTTTATAAAAGCCCCCCTCACTTCTTCTTCCCGATTCAGTTTTAAAGGGAAAAAAACCCCGCTGAAAAGGGGGAAACCCTTGTCGCGCCGCCGGCGGTGCTCCGCCTCCACCTCAGGCGATGCGCGCCCCCTCCCCTCCTTCTTCTCCTTCCTCTCTCCCTCTCCTGCGTGAACCCTAGCCCCCTGCGATCGAACCCGCGCCCAAAACCCCCGAACCCGCATCCAACAGCCTCCGCTACCCCCAAACTCGCATCCAACCACCTCCGCCCCCTTTTACTTCACCTGCGCCGACCCCTCCGCCTTCCCCCAACCCGGACCGACGGTAAACACCCCCTTTCCTTTTGCAAACGATGTGAGTCTTCTTCGTTTTTTTTTAATGTTATTTTATTTTTATTTTAATTACTGTATAACCAGTTATTTAAATTAATAAGTAAACTATAATTAGATTTTTATAAATTAAAAGAGCATGGATTTTATTTACAGTAAAAATTTATATGATTTTAGTGGCATATTAAAAATATGATTTTTACATAGTAGGAATTATAAAGGCGAAATCTTTAAAATTGAAAAGGCGAAATCCTTAAAATTGAAAAGGTGAAATCTTTAAAATTGAAAAGGCGAAATCTTTAAAATTGAAAAGGCGAGATTTTTATATATTGAATAGCAAAGTAAAAATTCGATTTTTATATATTGAATAGCGAAGTAAAAATTCGATTTTTATATATTGAATAGCGAAGTAAAAATTCGATTTTTAACATGATGTTGAAGTTATAAAAATGTGATCTTTGCTAGGAAGTAAACGAAGTAAAAATATAATCTTTTTATAGAAGTAGCAATGAATATTTTATTTTATTCACTTCCGCGATAAAAATTATATTTTTACATTATAGAAATAGCAATATAAAAAATTCGATTTTCACAGATATGAAGTAGCGAATTAAAAATATGATTTTTATATAATAGAGAATGTAAAAATGTGATTTTTAAATATGTAGTGAATACGGAAGACGAAAGATGACAAAAAGGCGAGAACGACGAAGGTTTCTGCAAATGAAGTGTCGTGGAATTGGATAGCTATCGGTGAGAATTTCTCACCTTTCAATTGCATTTTTTTCAGTTATATATATATACTAGGATGCAGACGGTGTTTAGTAGCACCCGACACAATCGTCCACAGACCATGGACTTGTTTGTTTGGTTGTGTAGTTGGTTAGATTATTTGAGTTGAATTGAATTGTTTGGTGAAATGAAATTGATTTGATTGATGTGTGAATGGCGTGGGCCTTCACTAGACCGGGGATAAGGCTAGGCCTTGTCCCGTTTCTAGTATCGTGCCGTTATGCCGCCGAAATTTTCTAAAATAAGTTAGAAAAATAAAAATATCATTTTATTTAAAGAATGAACTGAATAGAAATTCATGTGTTGAAATAAAATATTTTATCGTTAAAAATATAATTTTTAACGCGGAAGTGAATAAAATAAAATATTCATTTACAAACCGGACGGTTTGTTTATGTACACCTATTTGAAGGACATTGATTGGGACGATAAATTTTACACATCGCCCAACTGCACAAATAAAATCTGTGTTTGTTGATATGAAACCCCACACGGGTATTGGGATGAAATTTGAAGTTCACTCATCCTGATTGATTAAATATGTCGATCGATTGATTGACAGGCTGTTATAAGCGTTAGATATCTATATTTGATGCTTATACAGTGTAGTGCACTTTGGTTGATGGTTGATTATTTTTCAATGCTATTATATACGTGTGATGTATGAAAATCCATATAATTAATATTATATGAGTGATTGATTGGGCCTCATTCCAATTTAGAAGATTAAGAATATTATAAAATAAAGGTTCATGTGTTGACTGTACTCATCCGTTGAGATTAGTCATGTTTTGAACGAAATATTTTAACAATAAAATTTATATCTTTATCACTATAAAATAAAGGTTCATGTGTTGACTGTACTCATCCGTTGAGATTAGTCATGTGTTGAACGAAATATTTTAACAATAAAATTTATATCTTTATCACTATAAAATAAAGGTTCATGTGTTGACTGTACTCATCTGTTGAGATTAGTCATGTGTTGAACGAAATATTTTAACAATAAAATTTATATCTTTATCACTATAAAATAAAGGTTCATGTGTTGACTGTACTCATCCGTTGAGATTAGTCATGTGTTGAACGAAATATTTTAACAATAAAATTTATATCTTTATCACTATAAAATAAAGGTTCATGTGTTGACTGTACTCATCCGTTGAGATTAGTCATGTGTTGAACGAAATATTTTAACAATAAAATTTATATCTTTATCACTATAAAATAAAGGTTCATGTGTTGACCGTACTCATCCGTTGAGATTAGTCATGTGTTGAACGAAATATTTTAATAATAAAATTTACATCTTTATCATATATAGAATTAGAAATCAACTGGAAAATAGATGAGATGAGTGGTCTCCTGGATATTGATCTGATGTTGGTTTCGGCCTTCGGGGTTAGTATTCAGGGAATTGTTCTCTTACTAGTTTACGGTTGGAGTCTAATTTTAAATCAAACGATAGATACCTTAATTTTCATAAAATATATTAAATAACAAAAATAGTCACACGTGGACAGTACTCATTCGCTGAGATTAGTCGTGTGTTGACAAAGATATAGAGTCGTGTATTGAAAGAAATATAGATCCATTTGTTGAATATAAAGCCGTATTGATTAGTGATGCGCTATTTTGACGTGAACGATATTTATATCGATTATATTCGGTTTTTGAATTTTAAACAAATTTGAATTGAATATAAACGATTTCAAAATGAATTGAATATTAAACGATTTCGAAATGAATTGAATATAAAACGATTTCGAAATGAATTGAATATAAAACGATTTCGAATTGAATTTGAATTGAATATATAACGGATTTGATTTCAATTGAATATATAACGAATTTGATTTGAATAGAAAACGAATTTGATTTGAATAGAAAATGAATTTGAATCAAATAGAAAACCAATTTGAATTGAATCTAATAGAAAACCAATTTGAATTGAATTGAATAGAAAACGAATTCGAATTGAATTGAAAACGAATTGAAATGAATTCAAATTGAATTGAAATTTGAATTGAATAGAAATGAATTTTAAAACGAATTTATAAGGAAAAATTCAATTTTGAATTGAATTGGAAATGGAAGTTGAAATGTTTTTGAAACGAATTTAAAACTATTTATAAATTCGGTTTAAATAGAAATCGATGAAATATATATAATATATATATATTATTTATATAATGGCCTGAATAGAACGCGCCGCGCTGCGGAGTTCGCGAATTTCGACCATTGATTTCGAACGGACATTACGGGAGATCCGACCGTCGGATTCTCCTAAAACCGGAACCGTTGGGTTCGTATCGAAAAGAGCTTTCTAACGAATATTAGAAATTTGAAATCTAACGGTTGGATTTGGAGATACGTCCAAATCAAATTTGGAAAAGGTCGCTGTAAGTGCAGTTCGATGGCCGTTGATGGAAATCGACTGTACGGGCCTTGATAAAATTATTAAAAATATCAATAATTTGTGTAAAATCATAAGAAATGATTTGGGAAAAATTGGGATGAAAAACTCCATATTTGAAAAGATAAAAATAGATTTTTATCGAAATGAACTAGTTTTGAACTAAAATTAAAACCCAATTATTTTTAAATAAATAAATTGGATTTGAAATTGGTTGTAAATAGAATTGATTTGTGGGTTTATCGTGAAGGATGTTTTAAATGACACTTGTTCTTTAACCCGATAATAAATAGAATGTGATTTGAGTTTGTCGTGAACTGTGTTTTAAATGACATTAGTTCTTTAACCCAGTAAAAGGAGTTTTAATGAATCTGCAATTAGATTGAAATGTGAATTGATAATTTAAATTATCAAATATAGAAAGTGAGCGAGAACGGAGTATCACCAGTTTTGCTCCACAACGATAGTCAAATCTTTAATTAGATTTGAACGTGAAATGGTAATTAATTTTATCGATAACACCGTGGTGTTAGATATGGAGTTTACCAGTTTTGCTTCATGGGATGAATAGGTTGGGATTGGGAAATAAAATAAATAATTACTTCGGTATGGTTCGCTAATCTCGACTAGTTTGGAAAAACCATAATTTGGTTTGAAATGACATCCAATGGAAGATTAAAGGATAAATTTTAAAGAATTTATCTTGGATAAAATTAATGGGAACCTTTCCCTAAAAATATGAAATTTAGAAACTAGCTGTGGGTTAGCTAAGAAGAATGGTTTCCTGGGTATTGGTCTGATGTTGGTTTCGGCCTTCGGGGTTAATATTTGGGAAATTGTTCTCTTGTTGGTTTACGGTTAGTGACTAATGAATTGGAATGGGGCGTATGTTGTGTTTGTGTAACATTTGTTTTTAATATACGCGGGTTGTTCGGAAAGTCCGGGTTTATACCCATTCTGAATAACCGATTCGACGATATGTCGAAGATGAAGACGGTGGTTGAAGACCGGAAGTCTTCACATCGTTTGGATAATTTCTGACGATCCTGATTGGGTTGTACACCCAAGAGGATGGAAACAGTTGGTGGTCGTCCAGACGTACTTGGAGATCGATGGATATGCGAGGAAAGTGCCTCCGGTTTCGTTCAGACCCAGAACGAACTTGTAAATGGATTGTGTGTCTGACATTGGATTTTATTCTGTGTTGATTGATTTCTATTAAATATATATCTGTTTGGTGGCGGAGAATTTATTCTCTTGCTTAACGCCCTTCTCTGAGACGTACGAGCTTAGAGGTTATATATCGATAGATATCAATCGCATGGCATGAATTGCCTGTGTGGCATGCTGAGTTGCATGGATCAAGGCTTCTGTTGAAAAGCAAAGTCTTGTGGTTGATGATCAAAGCACAGCCTACGTGGCAGCTTTGTGTATAGCGTAGATTCGCGAGCCTCACACCTCGGTATGAGTCAAAAACGGGATGAGGACCCAAGGAGTGCACGGCGTTTCTTTCTAGCTATGGGTGGTGTCAGTGACCTACCAGCCCTGACATTTATATACTTTTCACCTTTGTGGTTTGGATGCGAGGCGCCTCGATTATAGGTCCTATAGGGCCGGGAAACGTGTGTTCAGGAATAACTAATCCTCAAACGTAAGAGAGGACCGGTCTTGGAGGATCCCAGGGTTACCCAGAGTGTGTAGTCCTGAGGCATTTGCTAGAGTGTCTCGAAGCGGAGAGGAGCTTGCCCCTTGCCTCGACTCATGACGGAAACCCAATTTCCAATACGTGTATTTCGGTTTTATTTGTAGAACTAGTATGGCGACATAGTGGTATGGGACACTCATGCCGTCTATGATTTATATTTATGATTGAAATTGTTTTGACACCATACACTTATTATAGTATCACATGATTTGTTTTAAACGTATCAAGCATGTTTGGCTGTTATAAGGTAAAACCCTATCCTCCGGCTTGCGTTGCATTGTGTGATGGGACCTGGGTCTTATAATAGCTTCATTTTTAGAGAAATCATTGCGCTGTTTATTCTATGCACTGGTATTCTTGGGAGGAAACCCGTTCCGTGTTATACGGCGTAGTCCCTTGAATTACTCTCTTTTAAAGTAAAGTTTTAAATAACTGTTTTAGTTCTCACACCAGTCATATGACTGACCTGGAGTTTATTGTTTTAACCTACACTCTGGGTGCCCCTATTTTCCGCACGGGCAGCTAGTAGTTTTGGTTTTGCAGATTTATATTCACAGGATCCTGGTTTACTGCTGGAATGATATCCGGAAAGCTCTGTATCCGTATATCACCTTCAGTTGTGCTTTGTATTATTTTCCACTGCTATGTAATTTATTGTAATCTCTGATATTTATCGAATGTAATTCATTTATTCATACTCTGTATATTCTTGTATCTGATGGAATTGTTGTAATATACAATGAAATGTTCTTCTGTTTGTGTTCTGATTTGTCCTGTTCTCAAATGATCAAGGGTTTCGAACGGTCTAGATCGGTTTAACGACTGATTCGGATCGAGCGAAATTCCAGGCCGTCACATTTGGTATCAGAGCTTTGGTTTACAGAGCTCGAGAACAAGACACATTAGAACCCTACAAAAGAATTCATCAAATATTGGATTAGTAATATCCAATTAGAATGACTCGTTAGAGATAGGATCAGTAGTATCCTAGAACGAGTGTGAAGAGTATATTTTTCAATGAAAACAATTTTGTTTTGAAATTTAAATTGTTTTATACGTATTTGAATATTTATTTACTTTGAATTTGGACAATCCAGTATATAAAGATTTTGCATATACGCGTCATGAACGTATATCCGAAGTTTTATTGTATTAGATAGATATAGAATCATACTCTAGTCACCCGAAGATGATTCTACTGATGACTATATAACATCAGTGGTGTGTGTTCGAGTTTCGAAGGTGTGATTTTCTATATATTTCCATTAGACTGGTGTGAGAACCAAAACAAATATAGCTAGAACACATTGTTGTGAAATGGCATCAAAAATGTGATTTTTTGTATATGTATCAAAATTATGAATTTGAAACTCTAATTCACTAATTGATTGATGGTTGAGTTGTTTGTTTATCTGTTTGATAATTTTGAAACATTATGCCTAATTGCATCAAATATTGGATTGTATTGAAAATTGGTCGCATTTGCTTGCATATACATGTGCTTACATTGAACAGGTCATAGCAAGGAGGCTAGAGCAGAGAATAAAATTTGTTTGCCCGACAAATAGGTACATGTTTACTATAATTTACTGTTTTGTTTGGGTGATGATGATTTTATGAGCCTATTGGCTAGCCGCTTGGCTTTTTCTTTTTCTTTTTGAGATCAGAAGGCCTGTATGGCAATTTCGGGATTTTCCCGTGGCTCCCGGTGCAGGGGAGGTTATGGCGAAATTTTTCGAAAATTCAGGGTGTTAGCCAAATTTTTGAAAATTTGAAAATTCTCAGAAACTGAAAAGTTGGAGAATGGAAGCCAGATCGAACGTAGAGTTGATTAATCAAACCACTTTCGACTTTGTTCCTTTTCGGGGACGAAAAGTTTTAAGTGGGGGAGATTGTAATAACCCGAAAATCTGAGCCAGTTTAAAATTTTTATTTTGGCGAATTTAATGAATTTTGAATATTTAAAATAGATTATTTTAAATAATATCGACGAAAAATTTATTTTGTATATAATTATAACGTATATATTATATACGCCATCGTTAGAATATAAATAATTATATATAATTATAAAAGGAATTGAAAATGGCGCGGTAGTTCGATAATTCGATTGCAAACTTCAATTGAATGTACCGGGTGCAAAACAAATCAGATTTTAGTGAAACCAAAAACATTAGGATCTAATTGGGAATATCTTTCCAACGAATCTGAAAAATCGAAATTTCATAGCGGGGATCAAAAGATATGTCCAGTTGAAAATTCTGAATAGTCGCTATGGAATTCAGGCCCTTAAAAATGGAAATTTTGCAAATGACCTCGGATTTCGACGAAACCACTTTTGTTGGGTCCGTGATGTCAAACTATTGCTAGGTTTCAAATTTCATAATTTTTCGAATCAATATGTGAGCGTGGCAAAAGAAAACGCGGTTGACCAGTTTCAGTTGATTTTAATCGACTGGAAAATAGCCATTTTTCCAACGGTCTCAGAATTCGACGAAACTAGTTTTGTTAGGACCGTATTGTCAATACGAAGCTAGAAAATATTTTTATAGAATTTTTCTAGTTTAACGTGACCCCAGTAAATTGAAATGCGCGTTCAAATTCAATGTATAGAGTTATATGTTAATTTTAACGGAAACTGATTGTAACGATCGAATCAACCTACGATACATATCCCATTGTGTTCGGAATGGGGGTAAAACGCTATGAACGACAGGCGGTGGGCCTCGTTTAGAGGTCGTATGTAAAAGTCAACTTTTTGAATTAAATAATAAATTAAATAATATAAATTTTATAAAAGCCCCCCCTCACTTCTTCTTCCCGATTCAGTTTTAAAGAAAAAAAACCCGCTGAAAAGGGGGAAACCCTTGTCGCGCCGTCGGCGGTGCTCCGCCTCCACCTCAGGCGATGCGCGCCCCCTCCCCTCCTTCTTCTCCTTCCTCTCTCCCTCTCCTGCGTGAACCCTAGCCCCCTGCGATCGAACCCACGCCCAAAACCCCCGAACCCGCATCCAACAACCTCCGCTACCCCCAAACTCGCATCCAACCACCTCCGCCCCCTTTTACTTCACCTGCGCCGACCCCTCCGCCTTCCCCCAACCCGGACCGACGGTAAACACCCCCTTTCCTTTTGCAAACGATGTGAGTCTTCTTCCTTTCTTTTTATGTTATTTTATTTTTATTTTAATTACTATATAACCAGTTATTTAAATTAATAAGTAAACTATAATTAGATTTTTATAAATTAAAAGAGCATGGATTTTATTTACAGTAAAAATTTATATGATTTTAGTGGCATATTAAAAATATGATTTTTACATAGTAGGAATTATAAAGGCGAAATCTTTAAAATTGAAAAGGCGAAATCTTTAAAATTGAAATGGCGAGATTTTTATATATTGAATAGCAAAATAAAAATTTGATTTTTATATATTGAATAGCGAAGTAAAAATTCGATTTTTATATACTAAATAGCGAAGTAAAAATTCGATTTTTAACATGATGTTGAAGTTATAAAAATGTGATCTTTGCTAGGAAGTAAACGAAGTAAAAATATAATCTTTTTATAGAAGTAGCAATTAATATTTTATTTTATTCACTTCCGCGATAAAAATTATATTTTTACATTATAGAAATAGCGATATAAAAAATTCGATTTTCACAGATATGAAGTAGCGAATTAAAAATATGATTTTTATATAATAGAGAATGTAAAAATGTGATTTTTAAATATGTAGTGAATACGGAAGACGAAAGATGACAAAAAGGCGAGAACGACGAAGGTTTCTGCAAATGAAGTGTCGTGGAATTGGATAGCTATCGGTGAGAATTTCTCACCTTTCAATTGCATTTTTTTCAGTTATATATATATACTAGGATGCAGACGGTGTTTAGTAGCACCTGACACAATCGTCCACAGACCATGGACTTGTTTGTTTGGTTGTGTAGTTGGTTAGATTATTTGAGTTGAATTGAATTGTTTGGTGAAATGAAATTGATTTGATTGATGTGTGAATGGCATGGGCCTTCACTAGACCGGGGATAAGGCTAGGCCTTGTCCCGTTTCTAGTATCGTGCCGTTATGCCGCCGAAATTTTCTAAAATAAGTTAGAAAAGTAAAAATATCATTTTATTTAAAGAATGAACTGAATAGAAATTCATGTGTTGAAATAAAATATTTTATCGTTAAAAATATAATTTTTAACGCGGAAATGAATAAAATAAAATATTCATTTACAAACCGGACGGTTTGTTTATGTACACCTATTTGAAGGACATTGATTGGGACGATAAATTTTACACATCGTCCAACTGCACAAATAAAATCTATGTTTGTTGATTTGAAACCCCACACGGGTATTGGGATGAAATTTGAAGTTCACTCATCCTGATTGATTAAATATGTCGATCGATTGATTGACAGGCTGTTATAAGCGTTAGATATCTATATTTGATGCTTATACAGTGTAGTGCACTTTGGTTGATGGTTGATTATTTTTCAATGCTATTATATACGTGTGATGTATGAAAATCCATATAATTAATATTATATGGTGAATGATTGGGCCTCATTCCAATTTAGAAGATTAAGAATATTATAAAATAAAGGTTCATGTGTTGACTGTACTCATCCGTTGAGATTAGTCATGTGTTGAACGAAATATTTTAACAATAAAATTTATATCTTTATCACTATAAAATAAAGGTTCATGTGTTGACGGTACTCATCCATTGAGATTAGTCATGTGTTGAACGAAATATTTTAACAATAAAATTTATATCTTTATCACTATAAAATAAAGGTTCATGTGTTGACTGTACTCATCCGTTGAGATTAGTCATGTGTTGAACGAAATATTTTAACAATAAAATTTATATCTTTATCACTATAAAATAAAGGTTCATGTGTTGACTGTACTCATCCGTTGAGATTAGTCATGTGTTGAACGAAATATTTTAACAATAAAATTTATATCTTTATCACTATAAAATAAAGGTTCATGTGTTGACTGTACTCATCCGTTAAGATTAGTCATGTGTTGAACGAAATATTTTAACAATAAAATTTATATCTTTATCACTATAAAATAAAGGTTCATGTGTTGACCGTACTCACCCGTTGAGATTAGTCATGTGTTGAACGAAATATTTTAATAATAAAATTTACATCTTTATCATATATAGAATTAGAAATCAACTGGAAAATAGATGAGATGAGTGGTCTCCTGGATATTGATCTGATGTTGGTTTCGGCCTTCGGGGTTAGTATTCAGGGAATTGTTCTCTTACTAGTTTACGGTTGGAGTCTAATTTTAAATCAAACGATAGATACCTTAATTTTCATAAAATATATTAAATAACAAAAATAGTCACACGTGGACAGTACTCATTCGCTGAGATTAGTCGTGTGTTGACAAAGATATAGAGTCGTGTATTGAAAGAAATATAGATCCATTTGTTGAATATAAAGCCGTATTGATTAGTGATGCGCTATTTTGACGTGATCGATATTTATATCGATTATATTCGGTTTTTGAATTTTAAACAAATTTGAATTGAATATAAACGATTTCGAAATGAAATGAATATTAAACGATTTCAAAATGAATTGAATATAAAACGATTTCGAAATGAATTGAATATAAAACGATTTCGAAATGAATTGAATATAAAACGATTTCGAATTGAATTTGAATTGAATATATAACGGATTTGATTTCAATTGAATATATAACGAATTTGATTTGAATAGAAAACAAATTTGATTCGAATAGAAAATGAATTTGAATCGAATAGAAAACCAATTTGAATTGAATCGAATAGAAAACCAATTTGAATTGAATTGAATAGAAAACGAATTCGAATTGAATTGAAAACGAATTGAAATGAATTCAAATTGAATTGAAATTTGAATTGAATAGAAATGAATTTTAAAACGAATTTATAAGGAAAAATTCAATTTTGAATTGAATTGGAAATGGAAGTTGAAATGTTTTTGAAACGAATTTAAAACTATTTATAAAATTAGGTTTAAATAGAAATCGATGAAATATATATAATATATATATATTATTTATATAATGGCCTGAATAGAACGCGCCGCGCCGCGGCAGTTCGCGAATTTCGACCATTAATTTCGAACGGACATTACGGGAGATCCGACCGTCGGATTCTCCTAAAATCGGAACCGTTGGGTTCGTATCGAAAAGAGCTTTCTAACGAATATTAGAAATTTGAAATCTAACGGTTGGATTTGGAGATACGTCCAAATCAAATTTGGAAAAGGTCGTTGTAAGTGCAGTTCGATGGCCGTTGATGGAAATCGACTGTACGGGCCTTGATAAAATTATTAAAAATATCAATAATTTGTGTAAAATCATAAGAAATGATTTGGGAAAAAATGGGATGAAAAACTCCATATTTGAAAAGATAAAAATAGATTTTTATCGAAATGAACTAGTTTTGAACTAAAATTAAAACCCAATTATTTTTAAATAAATAAATTGGATTTGAAATTGGTTGTAAATAGAATTGATTTGTGGGTTTATCGTGAAGGGTGTTTTAAATGACACTTGTTCTTTAGCCCAATAATAAATAGAATGTGATTTGAGTTTGTCGTGAACTGTGTTTTAAATGACATTAGTTCTTTAACCCAGTAAAAGGAGTTTTAATGAATCTGCAATTAGATTGAAATGTGAATTGATAATTTAAATTATCAAATATAGAAAGTGAGCGAGAACGGAGTATCACCTGTTTTGCTCCAAAACGATAGTCAAATCTTTAATTAGATTTGAACGTGAAATGGTAATTAATTTTATCGATAACACCGTGGTGTTAGATATGGAGTTTACCAGTTTTGCTTCATGGGATGAATAGGTTGGGATTGGGAAATAAAATAAATAATTACTTCGGTATGGTTCGCTAATCTCGACTAGTTTGGAAAAACCATAATTTGGTTTGAAATGACATCCAATGGAAGATTAAAGGATAAATTTTAAAGAATTTATCTTGGATAAAATTAATGGGAACCTTTCCCTAAAAATATGAAATTTAGAAACTAGCTGTGGGTTAGCTAAGAAGAATGGTTTCCTGGGTATTGGTCTGATGTTGGTTTCGGCCTTCGGGGTTAATATTTGGGAAATTGTTCTCTTGTTGGTTTACGGTTAGTGACTAATGAATTGGAATGGGGCGTATGTTGTGTTTGTGTAACATTTGTTTTTAATATACGCGGGTTGTTCGGAAAGTCCGGGTTTATACCCATTCTGAATAACCGATTCGACGATATGTCGAAGATGAAGACGGTGGTTGAAGACCGGAAGTCTTCACATCGTTTGGATAATTTCTGACGATCCTGATTGGGCTGTACACCCAAGAGGATGGAAACAGTTGGTGGTCGTCCAGACGTACTTGGAGATCGATGGATATGCGAGGAAAGTGCCTCCGGTTTCGTTCAGACCCAGAACGAACTTGTAAATGGATTGTGTGTCTGACATTGGATTTTATTCTGTGTTGATTGATTTCTATTAAATATATATCTGTTTGGTGGCGGAGAATTTATTCTCTTGCTTAACGCCCTTCTCTGAGACGTATGAGCTTAGAGGTTATATATCGATAGATATCAATCGCATGGCATGAATTGCCTGTGTGGCATGCTGAGTTGCATGGATCAAGGCTTCTGTTGAAAAGCAAAGTCTTGTGGTTGATGATCAAAGCACAGCCTACGTGGCAGCTTTGTGTATAGCGTAGATTCGCGAGCCTCACACCTCGGTATGAGTCAAAAACGGGGTGAGGACCCACAGAGTGCACGACGTTTCTTTCTAGCTATGGGTGGTGTCAGTGACCTACCAGCCCTGACATTTATATACTTTTCACCTTTGTGGTTTGGATGCGAGGCGCCTCGATTATAGGTCCTATAGGGCCGGGAAACGTGTGTTCAGGAATAACTAATCCTCAAACGTAAGAGAGGACCGGTCTTAGAGGATCCCAGGGTTACCCAGAGTGTGTAGTCCTGAGGCATTTGCTAGAGTGTCTCGAAGCGGAGAGGAGCTTGCCCCTTGCCTCGACTCATGACGGAAACCCAATTTCCAATACGTGTATTTCGGTTTTATTTGTAGAACTAGTATGGCGACATAGTGGTATGGGACACTCATGCCGTCTATGATTTATATTTATGATTGAAATTGTTTTGACACTATACACTTATTATAGTATCACATGATTTGTTTTAAACGTATCAAGCATGTTTGGCTGTTATAAGGTAAAACCCTATCCTCCGGCTTGCGTTGCATTGTGTGATGGGACCTGGGTCTTATAATAGCTTCATTTTTCGAAAAATCATTGCGCTGTTTATTATATGCACTGGTATTCTTGGGAGGAAACCCGTTCCGTGTTATACGGCGTGGTCCCTTGAATTACTCTCTTTTAAAGTAAAGTTTTAAATAACTGTTTTAGTTCTCACACCAGTCACATGAATGACCTGGAGTTTATTGTTTTAACCTAAACTCTGGGTGCCCCTATTTTCCGCACGGGCAGCTAGTTGTTTTGGGTTTGCAGATTTATATTCACAGGATCCTGGTTTACAGCTGGAATGATATCTGGAAAGCTCTGTATCCGTATATCACCTTCAGTTGTGCTTTGTATTATTTTCCACTGCTATGTAATTTATTGTAATCTCTGATATTTATCGAATGTAATTCATTTATTCATACTCTGTATATTCTTGTATTTGATGGAATTGTTGTAATATACAATGAAATGTTCTTCTGTTTGTGTTCTGATTTGTCCTGTTCTCAAACGATCAGGGGTTTCGAACGGTCTAGATCGGTTTAACGACTGATTCGGATCGAGCGAAATTCCAGGCCATCACAATGCATGTCAGGCTGTTAGTTTATTTGTGAATCTAGCATGTTCAAATCAATAGGCACGTACAATCTTCATATATAGTCTTATATATAAATATGCATATTAAAAACTGGACAGTGCATGAATTAAAGTAACTTTGCATCCCTAAATTAACAAAGCTTGTGTTAATAAGATACTGTATCCAAAAAAGTGCCAACATACACTAAAGCAACAATTAATTATAGCTAAAATTCAACACAGTCATGCAAGGAGCTTGACATGCACACACCACAAAGAGCAGTGTGAATACGCAGCCTCAACTCAAGTGTAGTATGGCATATAATCAGGTGAAGTAGACAAGGAACACTTTAAGACATGCAAGAACTATGCCACACAGTAAATACATAGAGTAGCATGAAATCAATTACGGAAACTCACAAAGCTACAACACAAATACACAACCTAATAGTCGTTTAAGTAGTTCAACCCTGACACAGGTGAAATTGAAAGTTGTGTACAATAACTCAACTTTCAAAACAAATGGAAAGAAGAATAGGAATCAAGCAACAAGCACTCAAATCATATAACCTGAGAGTGCCAAATTTTGTGAAAAGCGTAGGAAGTAAGAATGAACAACCTAGAGTAATATAATCAGAAAATTTGAATATGTATGGTGAAACTCAAAGCAATAAACTAGTTGGTGGAAAACCAAAAATCAAAGAAGCCACAACTGAACGAGTCAAAGAGAAAATATTCGATTGCAGATGGAACTTTCAAATGTGTATATATACATATATATATATATATATATGTATATATATCAACGCATATATCTAAATAGAATTGGTCAGAAAATCAGAAAAAAGCGCACAATTGAGATTCAAATATAAAATTAAAGAAATTCACAAATATATGGGAGCCAACTCCGACATATAAATACCCAATCGTCAGTAGCAATTAAAAAAATGTTAACGTAGCTAAATTGGAAAATAGGCAAAAAACATACCAAATCAAAATCAAAGATTAACTCGACTTGTTGGGAATATTTGTAGATGAGAGTAATGGATTACAATGAATCGATCAATAATTATCAAAACAGGACTCTCATCAATTCTATCAAAATTTCGACTAAAAGCTTGTGTTCCACGAAACCCAATTGAAGAATCAATGAATAGCAGACTGCACATGCTACTTTGTATTTCTTAGTTGTACCAAACCATTTAAATTCCAAATAAAGATAAACGCTAAATTTGTAGGGGAAGTAAATCAATATATAATTATACAATAGAAAAATAACAGGTTCGTCCCAGATTATTACTCCATTAATCATCGTATCACCGTATGCACCTATCATCACATAAATACAACAAAATCGACTATAGCCCCATGGGGTAGGGACTAACTCTTTTCTATGGTCTACACTCGTGTCTCTATTTATTTTTATTGAGTACTATTATAAACCTTGCTCTGATACCATTTTGTGATGCCCCACCTCTATACCCATATTATCCAAGAGTATCACTAAGTAATACTGTCAGATAAAATGGAGAATGAGGTTGTAGAGGCACACATGTGCAAATTCTCTTGGACTAACACTGGTACATAGTAAAATTTTCTAAAAATACAACTTACCCTTACGTACACAGTATTAGTACAAAACAATAACACATGTGCCTCCAGGATAGAACAATACGAAATATACAGAAATACAGAGATCACAGAGTCAGTTGCAGCAATAAAATATAATCAATATGATATTTAACATTTTACATACAATAACTTATTTTATTCCAAATTATATACATCATTTTATTCAATACATGGTAATAAATAATTTACTAAGAAATTATGCTTCTCTAAGCCCAGTAAATTGCCAATTGGTCTCAGTGTCCCTAAATCTGTAATGTTTCGGTCTGACCTAAGTATTATATAAATAATAAATGGATCGGTCTATGTTTAAATCCCTTAAAGTTTATATAAAATGTTCGGATGCTCTAAACTTGAAAGATCATCTAAGATATAAACCTAATCATTAGGTTCACTCCAATATCGACATTAATGATTCATGCCCCATGGCTAAATATTATGGAAGCATTACCATATATTATGAACATATACAAATGACAACATAATCTTATTCAAATGAATCTCATTCAAGAGTTATAACACATTATGAAATCGCTAAAATATTACAATCACACGATAGCTCACAGGCCATCAAAATACAATAACATAATGAAATCATAAACAAGAATCGTAACAATCACACAATAGCTCACAGGCCATCAAAATACAACAACATAATGAAATCATAAACAAGAATCATATATGTAAATCACATTGAAATATAGAAAAATCATAAAAGAGCATATGAATACTTATCAACATTGGCGAGACTCAGCAACACCGCACGTGCAATGAAAATATAATATACCAGTATTAAACAATTTTGAGGCCTACAATGGAAGATACTCATATCTCCATAAGCTAGACTCTCAAGTTTAATATAGGATAACCACTCAAGACTACCTAGATAGCCGCTTAGGACTATCTAGTACTGGTAAATGGTAATGAGACAGTCACTCAGGACTTCTCAGTATGACATAAGATAGTCGCTCAGGACTACCTCAATAGCCACTCAGGACTATCGTGTACCGATAATGAGACAGTCGCTCATGACTTCTCAGTATAAACAATGGTTTATATGCGTCCTCAACTCACAAGTAGTAACCTGAACAGTAGTAATAGTGCGTCCTATACCACACGTTCTCACTGCTTGGTTTACTAATCGCTCGTCAACTCCACACGGGAAAAATCAAAAATCTCAAATCACAAAAATCTCATAAATCACAACATCAACCCAATAGCTTCAATCAAACGAAATACGAAATTAACCAAGCTCGTACACTACACTCATCCTCCGATATTCTATATAGCAAGTCTAATGAATAACCAGGAAGGCGATACCGAAAGTCCCATACCAGACGGTTTCACCAAATCGTTTATTCAAATTTCTCGCTACATAGAATGTAAATATCATAAATCGTATAAAAGATGTCGTCATTGTTTCATATTCAAATTATCAATCAAATTAAAACAAAGTGAATCGTTTACAATATAAGATCTCACACAAAATTAGAAACGTCAACAATTATATAAATGATGAATAAATTCAAGATCTATTTAAGAAATACATAAATTCCAACATGATTCCTAAATAAGTAGGATAAAAAGAGTAATTCAATTGTATGAAAAATATAAACTTTCATCACAAATATGCGCAACCATAAAAGATGTACGGAAAATTAAATCCAATAACGTGCAAAATATTGTCAACTTAACTATTTTATAACATAGTGAAAATGAAAGCTTCTTGGAAGTATATAATAATTATCATTTCGTTGAATAAATCCCTTATTAAAACTAAAATGATTTTGCATAGAACATTTAATAATCCATGATAGTGTAAACTTATCAAATAATTTGATTACAACTAAGTAAGATTCAATTTTATGCTATTTAGTAAAATCAAGTGAAATTGTTCGAAGTAGAAATTTTCAGTATGATGAACCTAGGAAATTTATACAAGCGATATAATTTATCTTATTTGTACATTCGTTAAAATACAGATCAAAATACTTGTAGTTAAAAAATATATTATTTAAATTCAAACTATTATGATTCTAAATATCAGAGCAATATTTAGAAACCAGCAAATATACTTAAAACCATAAAATTATTTGAACACCAAACATTCAAAAATTACATAACTTGTAACAAATTACAATTCAAAATAAAATGGACAGTGATTACTTTATTTTTTCAATCATACAACAAATCCAACATACTATGTGTAACACCCCTAAGTCCCACATTGTGGAAGCCTGTGTGAAGTGGGTACTTATATAGTAGAGCCCATCTCTTACTAACGTCGAGGCCTAGTGATGGAAAACCCTACACCTGAGAGGTAGCAAAGTAGGGACAATATCAGTGTTAGTAGGGAGATTGGTTTAGCCTGTGTGGCAACGCCATGTGTTGGCGGATCTCGAAACTTAGCCGAGGCCTTTTGAGGAACAAAACCCCACACCTATATGGTGGCTAAGTTGGGGACAATATCTTGCGCGAACGGAGGTGCGGGCGGTTACAGTGGTATCAGAGCCAATACCCAACCGGAATTGTGGCTCCTATGTGGACCACAGCGCCTGAGTGAGGTGTTTGTGAGCCAACGGGGACGTTGGGCTCTGTAGGAGGGGAGAATGTAACACCCCTAAGTCCCACATCGTGGAAGCCAGTGTGAAGTGGGCACTTATATAGTAGAGCCCATCTCTTACTAACACCGAGGCCTTCTGAGGAACAAAACCCCACACCTATACGGTGGCTAAGTTGGGGACAATATCTTGCACGAACGGAGGTGCGGGCGGTTACAGTGGTATCAGAGCCAATACCCAACCGGAATTGTAGCTCCTGTGTGGACCACAACGCTGGGTGAGGTGTTTGTGAGCCAACGGGGACGTTGGGCTCTGTAGAAGGGGAGAATGTAACACCCCTAAGTCCCACATTGTGGAAGCCTATGTGAAGTGGGTACTTATATTGTATAGCCCATCTCTTACTAACGTCGAGGCCTAGTGATGGAAAACCCTACACCTGAGAGGTGGCAAAGTAGGGACAATATAGGTGTTAGTAGGGAGGTTGGTTCAGCCTGTGTGGCAATGCCATGTGTTGGCGGATCTCGAAACTTAGCCAAGGCCTTTTGAGGAACAAAACCTCACACCTATACGGTGGCTAAGTTGGGGACAATATTTTACGTGAACGGAGGTGCGGGTTGTTACACTATGAATGAAAAAATCGCATTCGACAAAATTTAATTACACACAACTCAACCATTCATTCAATATTATCGTCAAACGATCTAGCACACGCAAAATCCCAATATCAATCATCAATGACGTCCAATGTTCCCAATAATTATCCTTGCAAAATAATTTAGTTAAACAATTTTGTATAGAATCTAATTCAAAAATTTGCAATTAATTAATTTCCAAACATACATATCAATCGAGCAAATCAATACAATCCTATCATTTCACGATTTACTCGATATTACTAGCCAAATGGTCTAGACAATTTAGTTCAGCTAATATTAATCATACCAAACAACTATGTGATTCAATATGATCAAGATGATAATAACGTATATGTAAGCAATGAATTTAAATTTAACACGAATGGGAAGTACTCACTAATTTGTCGAATTGAAGGTTGCCTTTGCCACTGTCATTAGCCTCGAACAGGCTCTCCCTGCATTTCTGGCCATCTGCTCCCACATCAATCTGTCTCACTACCCCCACACACAACGAAAGCCAAGCCAACATCACTCCATTCCCCTACAACTCGCCTCCCTGACACACGTACAGGCTTTGCTGCCCAAATCGCGAGTGGCTTCCCAAATCGAACCATGCGTGCGCACTTTGGGCACCGCCTTCCCCTATCAGCGAGCCCCTTGCTCGACACAACGTCGAACGCCGCCGATTACGCCTCCATCGCATGTTGTTTTTTCAATTATCTCTTCTTTTTCTTCTGCTTTTCTTTCAGATGAGGGATTATCCCTTTTTTTCCAAAAATAAGGCTACCGCCTTTTGTTTTTGCGTGAAGCTTCCAGAGAACGGGAAGTTCGGATGTGGGCTTGAAATTAGTTAATTAGGATTTACCCTAAAATTACTTGTTTGCATTATTGTTTTTTTTTCTCATTTTAACATTTAATTGCACATCTACCCAAATATAGATTCTCATATGTTAGTTTTTAAGTCATTTTATTTTAATTAACAAGCGCATAATTGCAACGCACAAAACAGGGTTGTTACATAAGGAGAAGCAGATCGTGAAAGCATATGCTATCAACGCTGTTCCTTCTTCCTTGAATGCGCCAACTGCGGCGGAGAAGGGAAAGTGTGTCGTTATTCAAGGTATGCTTTCTATTTATGATGTTCATGTTCGAGTATTGTTTGATACCGGGGCTTCCCATTCCTTTGTATCTAGTGACCTAGTAGATATTTGAAATTGAAACCCGAGATTATCGATAAACCTTTAGTTGTGACCAACTTGATTGGTGGTTCGACTAGTCTTTGTATGATTTGTTGTAATTTGGTCTTATCGAGTCATGGATGTATGTTTGCTTGTGATTTCTTTGTTTTGGGATTTACTAGCTTTGGCATTATTTTGGGAGTCGATTGGCTCCAAAGGTATGGGGTGGTGGTAGACTGTGAGGGGTCTTTGGTGACCATTAGAGCAGATGATGGGCATAGGGTGGTATTGGGTTACCTACCTAGTGATGGGGTGATGGCTAGTTTTCCAAATTCCCTCGACATCCCGCATGATGAGTTATCATATGTGCCCATATCTGGGGAGTATCCGGACTTCCACCACACCAAGAGATCGAGTTTCGGATTGATTTAGTGAAAGATGCCAGACCTATAGTGATGCCTCTTCGTTGTATGGCGCCAAGGGAGTAGCGAGAGCTTGAAGTGCAAGTAGACGATCTTTTGAAAAAGGGATTTTTCCGAAGAAGTGTTTCTGAATGGAGAGCACCAGTTGTGTTTGCTACCAAGGCCAATGGTTCCCTACGCTTATGTGTGGACTACCGCAAGTTGAAAATGGTGACTAGAAAGAATAAGTATCCTCTTCCACGGATCGATGATTTGTTTGATCAATTAAATGGAGAAAAAGTGTTTTCCCGGTTGGATCTCGCGATAGGATTTCATCAGCTTCGAGTAGTAGCTGAGAGTATACATAAAATGGCATTTCGGACGTCATATGGATTATATTAGTGGTTAGTCATGCCATTCGGGCTAGCCAATGCACCCGCATATTTTGTGGATCTTATGAATAGGGTTTTCAAGAATCAATTAAATAAGTTTGTTCTTATGTTCGTAGATGATATCTTGGTTTACTTGCGGACAGAGGAAGAACACAAGGAACATTTGAGGACAATGATGGAGGTGCTGAGGAAACACCAATTGAAAGTGAAATTTTCTAAGTGTCACTTCTGGAGGAGGGAAGTGAGGTTCTTGGGCCATGTTGTTTCAGAGAATGATATTGCTGAGGACCCTGCGAAGGTGGCTACGGTGCAAGATTGGTCTACGCCTAAGAATGCAATGGACGTGAGAAGTTTCTTGGGATTAGCTGGATATTATCGTAAGTTTAATCAAGGCTTCTCCAAGATAGCGACACTGTTAACTCAGTTGACCAAGAAGAATCAAGCTTTTGTTTGGAACGAAAGGTGTGAGAGTGCATTTAAAAGTCTAAAGGAGAAGCTTACGTGTGCACCAGTATTGGTTATTCCTAAGGGGAACGAGGAGATGACAGTATACACGGATGCCTGTGGTACCGGATTAGGTGTTGTACTAATGAAAGGAGGTAGGGTTGTAGCTTATGCTAGTCGGCAATTGAAACCACATAAGAAAAGATATCATACCCATGATTTGGAATTGGCAGCAATAGTGTTCACGTTGAAGATATGGAGACACTATCTCTTGGGACCAAGATTCGAGTTGTTTACTGATCATAAGTCGTTAAAGTATCTTTCTCTCAAAATGATTTAAATCTTCGTCAGCATAGATGGTTGGAGTTCTTGGCTTCATATGACTTCTATATCGCATACACACCCGAGAAGGGCAATGCGGTAGCTGATGCATTGAGTAGGAGACATGCCAGTTTGGGGGCTATATTTCTTGAATGGAAGCAACTGGAGTATATCGTGGGATATGATTTCAGACCTAAGTATGAATTAGGTCAAGAGATGTTAGCAAGTTTGACGATCAGACCCACTTTGATTTAGTGGATCAGTTCCAGTCAGAGGGATGATCCTAATCTATTGGAAATCAACTCTAAGGTAGAGATGGGTATCGACGGTGAGGGAATGAACAAGTATGGACTTGATCGAGAAGGATGGTTTCGAAAGAATGGGAGACTAGTTGTACCCAACGTTAGTGGATTGAGAGATGAAGGGCTTAAAGAGTGTCATCACTTGAAACTGACTATACATCCCAGTGGTAACAAAATGTATCGAGACATGAAGCAGACCTACTACTGGGAAGGGATGAAGAGAGACGTTGGGAAGTTTATATCCAAGTGCATGAACTGCCAGTTAGTTAAAGTCGAGCAAAAGAAGCCTAGTGGTTTGTTACAACCATTGGAAATTCCTAAATGGAAATGGAAACAAGTCTCAATGGATTTCATTGATGGTTTACTAAGGACTAAATCGGGTCATGATAGTATTTGGATGATTGTGGATCGATTGGCCAAAAGTGCAAGGTTTATACCGGTCAAGTCGAATAGAAAGACAGCTAAGTTA
The DNA here is from genome assembly GCA_030737875.1 of Allium sativum. Lineage (NCBI taxonomy): Eukaryota > Viridiplantae > Streptophyta > Magnoliopsida > Asparagales > Amaryllidaceae > Allium > Allium sativum. The sequence goes on along the minus strand of CM060927.1, from coordinate 24,688,748 downwards.
ATGGAACTGTATATGAAGTGGGTAGTGAGATTTCATGGTACCTAAAGATATTGTGAGTGACCGAGATCCATTATTTACTAGTGGGTTTTGGAAGAGCTTACAAGAGGCCTTAGGGTTAGAATTACACCTCAGTACCGCGTACCATCCTCAAACCGACGGTCAAATAGAGAGGGTGAACCGTGTATTAGAGGATCTCTTGAGAGCTTGTATATTGGATTTGGAGGGAGGGTCACAGGATGACCATTTGCATCTGGTTGAGTTCACATATAATAATAACTATCAATCCATTATTGGTATGGCTCCATTTGAAGCTTTGTACGGAAGACCTTGCAAATCACCTTCATGTTGGTTGGAAACCGGTGAGAAATTTGTGTTTGGGCCGAATGTAATAAGAGAAACTTCAGATAAGATCAAGGTTATTCAACTGCGAATGAAGGCTTCCCAAGATAGGAAGAAGAGTTATGCTGATAAAAGAAGAAGAGACTTGAAATTTTCCGTTGACGACTTGGTATTCGTCAAGATTTCTCTGTTGAAGAATGTGATTCTGTTTGGTAGGAGAGGTAAGTTAGCACCAAGGTTTGTTGGTCCATTTCTAGTTCTCGAGCGAGTTGGGAATTTAGCATATAAAATTGGATTACCTGACAAGATGGCGGGAGTGCACAACGTATTTAATGTTTCTCAATTAAGAAAGTTCGTGCACGATTCTAATATAACTATTTCACTAGATCAGTTGGATGATATCTTAGTAAATCCGAGGCAATTGGAAGCGGCAGAATGATTCGTATTGTCAGACATGATACAAAACAACTTCGAAGGAAGATGGTGGAACTGGTTAAGATCCAGTGGGGGTGATAATGAGAATGACTGTACTTGGGAAACTGAGGAGAATAGAAGGAAATCTATCAAGAGCTCTTTACCTGGTAAGATTTTATCGCGATATAGTTATTCCCTTGTTTGTAAACCGCATGCTAGGACAGGATTGTTGTGTTTATTATAAATGTTTGATTGTTTGTAAATGATTGATAGACATGCGGGACACTATTGTATGTTTTCATGGTTAAGAAATTTCGGGGGCAAAATTTCTTAAGGGGGGAGAGTGTAAAGACCCGTATTCTACGTATCGGAGAATCGTAGAATATTTATTTTATTTTCCTATGAAGTCATATGGACGTGCAACTTTGGAAATTACTATTGGGGTCATTTCCAACATTCATGATTTTCCTGGATTTTAAAATGACCATTTTACCCCTAGTGAATCTTGTTTCGTCTATTACTTTTGATTGGTAAGGAGTTTTGACCTGAAACAACTTCCATTGGATTTGGATGATGGTTTCCCATTCCGTAGAGTGGTGACGTTAATCAAACGAACTTACCGTTTGGGAGATATGGCTGAAATAAGATTTGAAAGATGGAAAACAGTCTAATTGGGCTTAATTAAGTGATTAGCAGCTGGGCCTATAACCCAATTCGGGATTAGGGTTATGGGAGGGATGAAAAGAGTTGGAGAATCATCTCTTTCATTTTTCTACCCGCCACAAACCTTTCTCGAACCCTAATCATGGCTTTCATTTTCTAAATATCTCTCTAATCACAAATTAATCAAATGTACATCAATCAAGCCGGATCAACACCAAATTTGAGGTAGAGTTGTTGCACCACATTGGAATCCGAGCAAAATCAGTAAAAGTTTCAGATCTATCATTTATTATTGGCTAAGGTGAGTGATTTGCATGTTTATACACTAATTATGGCTGATTAGGGTTAATTAGCGAATTAATGACTCATAAAAATATGGAAAATATGTAAAATCATACTTATGTCACATATATGAATTTGGTTTATTCTACATGTTACTACTACTATTTGGTATGTTTTATGATTGCATAGGAAAGCTACAATGGTTGAAAAAAGCCGTCGTTTGGCGAAATTAGCTCGCTGTAAAAATTGCAGGGTTTCGGTTCGGACCCCGAACCGAATCGGAAGAGGAGACCCGAACCAAACTGGAAGAGGAGACTGAACCGGATGCAACGAACCAAACCTAATGTGACGAACCGAACCGGAGAACCGAACACCAATTCGACCAAAACCCGAGATGCAAAGGAAGTCCAAATGGGAAGTTATCGCTCAGGATCCAGATGGGAACCAACGAGTTAACTTCAAGGGTTGGACTTTGCTGCGGGACGTGTGCAAAGGAGTTATCGATATTTATAACTTTGGTTCACTATTGAGAGAGGGGGCTTGTAGATGAACCAGTGTCAGGGCAATGTGGACTGGTTGGCCCGTACCCCAAAGCCCAGGCGGTGTGGACTGGGTAGGGTTATTGACTATAGACCAGGGCGGTGTGGTCATAGCAATAGTTGTACAGAGTCGGGCGGTGTGGACTCGTCATGGCTCCAATGGAGTTGGTGATCAAAGTAGTGGATATCGTATGCTTTACACACTGAGTGAGAGATGTGAGGATGATTGCTATGTTTGATGTTTAATATCACCATGACACCCACACTTACATTTTACACTCTGTGTTAGTGTTACCTTAGAGTATTGTACATCTTGTTGTGCTAACTCTTTGGTTGAAGATCCAGGTCAAGTATGATTACTTATACGCTCTATTTAGTTATGTAGATTTGTTATCGCTCACACTAGGCTTTTGTCAGGCCCAGAGTTTTATGTCTCTTATTATTACTCTGGGTGCTTCTAAATGAGCAAACTAGAGGCAGGTTAGGTGGTTATGCACGAGTAGTTGTCCGGAAACGAGCAGGAGGCTTTCATGTACTTTATATATATTCTCCCTGTGTTGTTGTTGGTCACTGCTTTGGGCATTAGTAGTGTACCACTTTTATTTCCCTTTAGAGACAGTATTTTAAAGTTGTAATAATTGGATATGAAGATGTATTTTGGATTCCTCTACTCTAATGGATATGGTTTAGTTTTCATCTTATGTACTGTCTCGTCTGTTTTATATCATGTTATGTTATTATTATATTTTATTCCATGCGCTGTGAGATATACTACAGGTTCTTTGGTGATTCATCGTTTCAAGCTTTTTGACGATCGTCCCATGCTAGTCGAGCATTAGCCCAGCGCATTTCGGGGAAATGTCTGATGGCACGGGGAGGCCGTCACAGAGGCACCCCAATCAAATTGAATGAGATGACAAATTTGATTTGCTCCATTTTTGATCAATCTCATTTGACCAATCGAGCACAAAAATCAACTTATTATTACACACTAAAGATATGAGTTATTCCTTGTTCTTTTAATGATTTAAATTATATTTGATAATAAAAAAATTTAGAAAATATGTGTGTGCGTGTATATATATAAAATTCACTTTATACCTTTTGAATTTTTGAAATGATTAAAATGTCTAATTCAAACCTTAATTTTATTGATATTGTTAGTCTGCTTTGTGATCAGGCTGTACAAAGCTAAGGGATCGAGTAACAAGTTTATTCAAGGATAGGGAATGCAGTGGTCAAGCCTTCGGATCAGATCGGAACTCCGAATCGAACCCCATCACCTATACACACAAGACTGTGAACCAATAATCAGAAGATCAATGTCGGGTCGGTTCGTTCTCCAGAATATTCGAACCGAACCCTAAGTATCCCATATGATCAGGACCGAGTCTCATGCCATGAAAAAGTTGCTCACCACGTTCCTACAAACCCGGAATGGTTACCATCCATGCACCCACGTTCTTGATGTGCTGTCATCATCTCAGTGCTCCCGAACCTGATATTTATAGGATGGGACTCACGTGGTACCAGAACCGAATGGACTTTTAGCCTATAAATACACCACCACTCTCCAATTTGAAGGATCTTTTGGCTATTTATCTACTTCAACTCCATCACCAACGAATTTCCTCTATTATTTCAGATTCTACTTAGAATCTTTGAGTATAATTCAGTGAAATTGAGAGAAATTATCAATTGTACCAATGAGATTGAATAGATATCATAATTGTACTTGTATTCAATTCATCAATTAGTGAAGTATAAAGTGGATGTAGGCTCGTTAACGCCGAACCACTATAAATCTTGTGTTCTTATTGTTTTTTGTTTCATTCTCTTTAGAATTATAATTTAATTGGTTGTTAGAACCACTTTTTGGTCTAACATTTTGGTGCTTTTACTGAGAAATCTGAACTCTCAGCATTCCGGGTTATCATTCTACTTTTTGGATTCATAAGTCCAAAGAAGTTAGTCCGTTTTTCCAGTATTTCTAAAGTTTTTAGTTAATCTCAAGAAAATCAGACTTTATGGCTAAAGGAAAAGGAAAGGAACCGCAAGTTTCTCGGGAAAATGAGGCGAGTGAAGATCAGTAAGCAATAGTTGTCACCAGGTCACAAGGGCACGGTTCAGGACCGAACCGATCCAGAGGAGGGTTACCGACCAGACCCGAACTCAATGCAGCAAACTGAACCGGTGATGCTAATCCAAACCGAACCTGTGGCGCAAATCTGAACCGAGCTAAAAGTTTGAATGCCACTGGTAGCACTCCTCCGAACCGAACCAATGGTGCAATTATGACTCGATCCGAACCGGTTACAACTGAGGCTGGTACTTCTACTTGAGCTACCACAAATTGTCCAATGCCAGCCACAACAACTAATGATTAACCATCTGCCTCCACACCCGTCTCACACATGGATTTCTCACACTTGCTCGATATGTCGGTTAGAACTAATGATGCCTTGGAAGTTCAGAGACGTGAAAGCGTCGCTATGCGAGAGAACATGAAAGACATGAGTAGACAGACGAACTACGTAGGAAAAGAACCCGTTCTCCCTTTCATCATTTCGCTAAAGACCATTCATCCTCTTCAGATGAGAGGCGTCCACATCAGAGGAGGCCATATGAGAGACCCGAGAATCTTGAAGAATTGAAATTTGGATCATTGGGATCCCGCGAAGACGCTGCTGGTGTCTTGGGACCTAACGACCTGAGCCTGAGGGAACCAATGTTGTTGCCATTGCAGGGATCTCATATCCTTCCCAGAGATCCCAACATCACTAACCCTACTCAAGGAAAACTCCTCCAACCCACTCGTCCCGTTGAATGACCGGGATCGTAGAGGACAAGGAAGTTCAGCTGCTACCGGAAACGGAAGAACATCACCTAATGTAAGGACTGGACGTATCAGGAGAACCAGAAGTGCAGATCCCTAGCCAACACTGACCAATGCTAAGGTGGAACTGACGATGCGCCATATTATGGTCGACAGTAGATACTACACCAACGAAGATTGGGGTGTTCAGTGTAACTATACCCCTTTCACTGATGATATCGTGGATTTCCAATTCCCCCAGCGATTTAACCTGCCCCAGATGGATCGATATGGAGGAAGAACCGATCCAAGGCAGCATTTAATGAGGTATTCATGGTACATGAATGCGGCGGCAACTTCCGATGCCGTAAAATGCAAGGCTTTTCCGATTTATCTAGAGGATGTCGCCTTAATGTGGGTCACTCGACTCCCCCCTTAATCAATTTCCAATTTCAAAGAGCTAGGTGAGATCTTCATAAACCAATTTCGACTCCACGGACGGAAGTCCAAAAGTGTCATTGAACTGTCCCAGATCAAACAAGCTCCTCGTGAAACTTTAAAAGTCATATTTGGATCGCTTTAACCTAGCAGTTACTGAAGTAAGTAACCCGCATGAACCGACCATCTTGATAGAACTTATAGATGGGGTTGATAAGGACTTAGAGTTTGGAAGGTACCTGGCTGGAAAACCGCCATTAACCAGGGAACTGTTCTATGAAAAGGCAAATATTCTTCTGCGACAAGAAGAAATATATGCCAACCATAAGATAAAGTCTGATGAAACCCCAGGAGAGGATATTCAGAGCAATGTTTCTATCAAGTAGTCCGTAGATAGTGCTGGAAAAGTCGAAGTAAATGTCGGCAATAAGAACGGAGGAAATGGTCGCCAAGGTGCAAACGGTGGCAATAGAAACAGGAATCGGGGGAACAATTCCAAAAAGAGACCTCGATTTCAAACTTTGAGAATTACACACGCTTGAGCGACACTTTGGAAAATATCTATTTGGATACTTATAACGTCGTCCAATATAAGAAACCTCCACCTAGGGATTCGACCGAGAAAGAACGTGAAACCAGGAAATTATGTTTGTTCCAAGAGACTTATGGGCATTCTACAAATGATTGCCGTCATCTGAGGGATGTCGTTGAAAAGCTGCTTCGTGCGGGAAAGCTAAACGAGTCCAAATTCTCCCCAAAGGATAGGGGGAAAGGAGGACAATCTCTAAATCAGAACCAGCCTGCCTCCAAACCTACTGCCAAGCAAAAAGAACCAGCCTGCTTTAAACCTACTGCCTAGCAAAAGGAAATAATATTGTCATTAATACCATAATTAGGGGACAACATCAAACTGGGTCTAGCAACAGAATGATGGAACAGTATATTAATGCAGCCAAACACCCAGAAATAGGAGAATGTATTAACCATGAAGAAATTGCGCCAGTGAAGCAACAAAAAATAGCTACGGATGATGTTGCCTTTGTTAGAGTTTATGCCCTAGAGGCAATCCATTTGATGTGATATATAACAATGTTGTTGTTATTATTTTATTTGGAATAAAATAATATTCTATTATATTATATTTACTGCATAATATAAATATTAATATATTAGAAGTCCTTAGAATAATAATACGGAATTATATAGTTCGAGTAAGACTGAACTTGAGATTATATAATGTGATAAGTATTATAATTCTTAAAAGTCCCTAGTCGAGTTTTATTGTTTATACAGGATAACAATAAAGCGTTGAGACAAGTATAATGATTGACTGATGATCACATCTCATTGATCATTAATATACGTGATATTAAAGTCAAGATATAAATACGTATTGGAGAATAACGTATTGGGCTGACCCACCGTGAGATGACTACATGGAATATAATTAACAGTATCATAAGTTATTCTCATAGTGACAGTGATGTAATGGTCCTCGGACCTGAAATCATTATAATTTTATTCGAGGATATTTGTGTTTTGATATCATCTAAAGTTATTTCGTAACAGAGTAACGATAACGGTGATTATTAGATACATCTCGAATCGAATGAAAATTATGAATGATCTAGATGGAATTTAACCTTACGATATATTCGTAGTGATATCCGTGGGCCTCTTGATTGAGTGGGACTGTGAAATGCATGGCCGTGCTCAAATATTGATTTGTTTTAAACAGTCTACTCATCGATCAAGAAAAACTGATTAAATTATAAAGAGGATGATACGATCCATGCCTTGAGTTTAATCCTGGATATAGTGGTTAAAAGGATTATATTACATTGTTACACTGGTCACGAAAGGTTGAATCGAATCGTTAATTGATCTTATTATAACTTGGGTAGCAGCGATGTATTACTAGATGCCGCTCACTGTTTATAATTTAAATACGATTTAAATTATTGCCAACGTTGTAATAACCTATAGGGTCACACAACTGGAACGTTACAAGGGAGACGTTATTTTCTTTGGGTCCAATAAAACGTCAATTAGTTGATATTTTATTTGAACTTGGAATTAGTGAATGGGTTGATACCTATTCTATAGTAAACATTTTAAAAGGAGATATTTACATTTCCCTTTTAATGCATGTGAAAACCTAGTCGGTTATAAGTAAGTAGATTTAGATCTATAGAAAATGGCCTCGACTAATTCCTTTGTTAAAAACCCTAGAAAATAGTCATGGCGGCTAGTACCGTTCTCCCTCCTCCTCTTCAATTTGATTCAAGAGGAAACCGTTCTCGTGGATCACCTGTAGAGGCTCTACACTTGAAGGGCTCATGATTCGATTCATCATTCTTCCCATCGTTCCAGAGTAGCAGCGAGATTCAATCGATGTAAAATTTGGGGGTTTTCACAATCGAACAAGGTATGGATTTTCGATTACAATTTTATTGCATAGATCCGCAAACTTAAATGTTAATTTATGATTAATTTAGGGTTTTGATTTGATCTAGTCAACTCTAAATTACTAACAGTGGTATTAGAGCACAGGCTTGCAATAAATTGTATCTCGAAATCAGATTTAGATTTATATTCGTTTGAATTCCTAATTGATCGATTGTATAGGATATAGAAATTAGGGGTTTTGATTCTGGGTTGATTAATTTGGAATATTATACGTTTTGTTTCTGAAACAAAACATTTCATTCAAATACGAGTTAATATATAATATTGATTCTACTTGAATTTTGCTGGGTTTTAAACTATTAAATCTTGAAAATATGAAATGGATATTAAACAACATTTAAATCTGTTTATATGAGTAAACAGGGACGAATTTATTATCAAAAGCATTTGATTGATAAATATTTATGAACTGATTTTATCATCCATTCCCTTCTCATGATTAGAATGGGTTTAATGATTGATAAATTAGAAGGATTCTCTTCAGATTGTCTTGATTTAATGAAATCAGTAATATGAAAGTTTGTCAAGGATGATTCTGATTTGATCAGTATATTTGAAAATGAAAATCAAATCTGTGTGATTCATGGATGTCTAAAACATGAATTCAGGAAAGATTGATAAATACAATTCAAGAAGATGAAATTGTATTATTGAAAATTAAATTTGTATTTGATACAGTCTATAAAACCATTTTACTGAGTACAAAGTTTTATATTTGATATAAAATTTTGCAATGTATTTATTAATGACTAAATCTGAGTTTTAATTAAGTTTTGAAATTGCTTTCACTTTGACTGGTAATAAGAATCTTGTTGTTAGAATTTAAAGTAAATTCAATTATAAAGTCAAAGTGAAAATTGTTTCACTGTTTGATACTGTGATAAAATCGTTTACTAGTTATATTTTGTTATGTGAAACAAAATTAAGGGGATTTATCCTTGATATTGAACATTGATTCAATTTCATGTTCATGTTACATTATCTTAATTATGGAAATTGGATTATAACTGCACAGTGATATTAAAGGTTAATATGTTGTTCAAACTAAGTTTAGATGACTAATGTTATGCAATCTATGTTATTTGATAACATAATGCTATGATTTCACTTTTCGAAGCCAATTGCTGATTTTGAAAAACCAAACAAGTATTGATATTTCAAAACCAGATTTAAGTTTTTAATTATTGAAAATAGTTTCAATATAAATGAGTACTCACAGTAACAAATCCTTTTGAACATCTGAAATTTTATGCAAGCACATGAATGGCCAGAAATTGTTTCTTTTACTATTAATAAACTTTGTATTTGATACAAATTTCAGTATGAAATTACAAATTGATATATGATACCATTTCTATTTTATTGTTGATACATCCTACACTGTTAAACATCTAACATGCGGGTAATGTATTGACTCTATGTAATTTTATGAAGCATAAAATCTGTAATCATGTAAGGATACAAATCAAAAGATTTTTGATTTGCTCATACAAATAGGTTTGATTCTATGAATTATGAATTCATAGTCGAGCATTTTGAGTTTACTACATACAAGATAATGATCATAAATATAGGATAACTCCAAATCATAATGATGATTTTCAAGTTATCAAATATTAAAGTATACTCTGTTTATCATGCTATTAATCCATATATGCTCGTAAAGCCTAAGAGATTTATAGAAATCTGTTACTGTAACTGTTGCATTGATTCTACCTAATTAATGCTTGAATCCATTACCTGTATAGGTATAGCATAATCTTATTAAGGGCAATATAACCTGTTTTAACCAATACTGCAGTTTGAATTTTGAATTCTGACTCATATTTAAAACATGTTTTGATTGTCATTCATGGAGCAGTTTAATGATGCCAATAATATTTAAACACATTTACTTTCTCTTAAAACATGTTTAAGCATACCATAGATATAAAAAATATGATATGCTATGGTATGAGAAATGTGCATTTAGATAAAAGGAATACTGATTCCATATTTATTGTGATAAATAAATTACTGTATTGTGTATCAATTACAATATCAAATCTATGTAATGTTTTAAGAGCTTTCCTGGATACTTGTCTGGTTCTGGTAGAATGATCCATATAAAATCCAGTTTTTGACTAATCTGGAAATCAAGTCCTTTTGATCAGATTTAATATTTTAAGTATGTTATTTTGAATGGTTTAAATATGAGATTTCAAATTGTTTGAATGTCAATTCCAGATTATCCTTCAATAAATGTTTGAAATGGTCTGTTTATTTCAGTTAAGAAATTCTGTAAACAGCCATGTGTTTATTAACGTTGCAAATTGTTTGCAATTTAATTCTCGACTCATACAAATCATAATATGTTTAATATGGTCACTACAATGACCTGTAAACTCAGTGACTAGTTTCATATGTTAAAAGAACATATAATAGATAGGTGCAAGTATTAAGATACTGTTTGTGTTTTATTAAAAAACTGGTTTTGCATAATGATGCATATTCTTGGATTAACCATTAATGCCACCAGTATTTAGTTTAGTAGGCACATACAGACTTGTCAAAATCATATCAGTCAATGTTTTATTTTAGGCTATTGATGTTTAAGACCTGGTTATTTGACCTGTTCTTGTACATGACTCATTTTAGAACCATGATGCTAGAGTCTGACTTTATAGTATTAATATTCATCATGTTTGTTACATGATATAAATTATAGGTCCATCTACCTGTTAGAAAACATATCTTAATAAGTTAAAGATATGTATTATGCAAATTTGTTTTGCATACCCTGTTTTAAAATGGAATAATCTCAATTGATGTATGTGATACATCATATAAGATAGTAGATTTTCATTTTATTTTATATCATATTGAAAGTTGTTTCAATGATATATATCACTGAGTATTTGATTCAACATGATTATATACATATAGATGTATTCCTGATAAGACTGATCATGTTGATTAAAACCTTCCTTTTCAATGCAGGAGTCATTGTAATTGCTGAAAATTGTTCCAGCATGATGATCAACTCACAGTGAGGCAGGGATTAATTAATATCTTATAATTATAATCCTGTTTCAAGTGAATATGATGGTTCTGTTTGTGATAAATGTGTATAATATTAACCTTATTTTCTGTGTAAGCTTGAGGACTGTGTATACATATCTTTTATGAACTTTTGCTGTGTGATAAATCACTATATTCTCTGTACAATCAGATTTATTATATATGTAGATATAATATTAAACTGATTGTATGAAACTGATTTATTGTTCATATTCTCAATTTTAAATTTGATGAATATTCAGTTATAAATTTTATGCATGGGTATATGTAATTTTAAGCGATAAAAACATTAGCTTAGTATATGGATCTTCATGGTATATTTATGATTGGATCGTATATATATTATAGATTATCATGGGACAGTCTATAAATTTGTCGAACATGACGTTGTTATGCTAACATGCTGTTATATAAATGTTTGCAACATTACATATTGAAATAAGATCAATGTTTGTAGTTGAACATTTAACTAATTTGGGCCTAAACTCATATAAAATCCTGATTTGATATTGACTTAGGTTTATATGATAAATGAAGTCAAATTTAGATTACAGTGTATAAGATATATTGTAATTTTAATAACCAATATTTTGAAATGTTCAAAAGGGAAAATATAGGCATCATTCCTATATTGCTTCTAATTTAAATGCTTAAATTCAATTGAAATTTCGATTATGAAATACATATATTTTGATAACTTTAATATTGTTTTCACTACGAGTTATAAATCCCTTTAAAGCAAAATTTTGTTATACTAAGTCATGGTGAAGTCTTCCAATAATATACTCATCACTGTCCAAAATCACTGGATGTAACTAACACCAAAGCGTTGTGCACCTTTAATTTTGGTTATATGCGATGGAGTAAAATGTGGTGCTCCAACCTATTATTGGGTCTGACTTAACTAGGCTGCATAATATGATTATGGCCTTAGAGACAATAGCATGAATTATTCTATATTTGAGCAAACGAATAATACTGAACAAATGTTCATCATGCGATCCAGGAATTATATACACGATGTAATTGACATAAGATGTCTACCTAAAAGGTTGTGTTTTGAGTTCAGCCAAAGCAGGGTCAAGGCATGACTAGATATAGATCTTGGAACACCATTATATGTATATAATGATATACATATATAAACAGAGGGATGTTAATTTGAGTGGGAGCGTATTTTAGTTTAAATTAAATATTTATGTTAATATAAATTTTGATTGTCAAAATTTTGTATTAAATAAATATAAAAGAATCAGTTATTATTTTATTATCTAATGTAGATATTAAATAATAAACAACTTCGATAATTTAAATTAATCCTTGAGAAGGACAAATTAAATTAAATCAAATTTCTTGACTAACGTTAAAATTTGTGGATTGTCCTCAAACAAATTAAATGTAATTGTTTTAGATATAAAGAGAGGATCTAAAATAAGTTTAAGTATGACTTCAACTGAATAAAATATAAATGTTATAATAATCTACTTATACATTTCTAGTATTAGATACTAGATATAAATCACATAAATGTATGCTGATTTACAGAAATTGCAGAATAAGTAGAAATCTGATAAAAGAACAAGTGGACTTACAATTGGAAATAAAGAAAATGTTGATAAATTATCCATAGTAAGTTGATTCTTGTTGAACATACTGGCTTAATTAAATAAATAAAATAATTGTTATTACGAAATTCCACTTAAAATAAATGTTATAACTTGTTTAGACAAGTTTGAATTTCATTTGTAATAAAAGAATAATTGTTATTCATTTTATTTAAATGAAATATCGTAGGGAATTTCATAAATAGTTAATGATATTTGTAAATCCTTAACTATAATGTACTTGACATTAATAATGATTGGATTAAATTTAGTGATTTAAATCCAATATACCTTTAGTATTACCAGTTAGCACTATAAACAAGAAAGCATATCAAAACTCCATAATGATGGAATTTTGAGATCATTTGATTTTGAATTGTATGAAGAATACAAATCTTGTTTATTAGACAAAATAACTGGATCCACTTTCACTTGACACAGTGAATGCGTGATAGGTATTGGGTCTCATACATAATGATGTATATGGAGCAATGAATACAGAAACTACAGTTAGGTTTTGTTATTTCATTATATTTACTGATGATATCAGTAGGTACAGATGTGTGTATCTTATGAAACACATATTAGAATCTTTTGAAAAAGTTCAAAGAATTCAAAGTGGAGATAGAAACCAATTTTGATAGAATATAAATTCTCTTCGAACAGATGAAAGAGAATATTTAAGCCAATAAATTTAATGACTATCTGAATAAGTTTGGAATTGTTTCACAACTTTGTCCACCTAGAACACCATGTTGAAATGGTGTATCTGGCAAGAAAAATCGCACCTTATAAGATATAGTACGATCAATGATAAGTCATATAGATCTTCTAATAAATTAAATTTTGAACAATTGCATTTAATCCTGTTAAAACAAGCATGAAGACGCCATATAAGATATGGACTAGGAAATGTCCAAGTATGTCTAATGCGAAGATTTGGGATGCAAAGACGTTTATTAAACGTCCTTCTGATAGGATTGGATCCAAATCAAATAATCATTTTGTGGAATATCCAAAAGAACCAAGCGGATATTATTTCTATATATCCTCTGAGAATAAAATGTTTATTGCTCGAATTGGTATCCTTTATAAAGGAGAGCTAGTCTCTAAGATACCAATAAGAATGAAATAGAATTCGAAACGTTTCGCAACCACAAAATGCCACTGAATCTTGTATAGACAAGAAATTGAGTGGGAGTGGTACAATAATTCAAATGTTATTTGATAACACATTAATTATTGCAAATAATGTTAGTTTAAAACAAGATATAAATACTGATTCTGAGAAAGAAAATGTTAGGATTAATAAGTTCATGATTGAACTTAATTCATTGTTTATCCAATGTTATACATTGAGATGACAATACGGCTGTTGCTCATGCCTAAAACATTAAACTCATTATCGATCCAAACATATATAAAAGAAATATAATTCCTATGTGAAGTTGTTCACAGAAGAAATGAACATATCTACAAAAGTTACAAACGTTGTAATGTTGCAGACCTACTGAATTAAACTCTGTCGCAGCAAAAGTTTAATAATCACACTAGTTTCATGAGTATATGATACGTAAATGATTGACTCTAGTGCAAGTGGGAGATTGTTAGAGTTTATGCCCTAGAGGCAATCCATTTGATGTGATATATAACAATGTTGTTGTTATTATTTTATTTGGAATAAAATAATATTCTATTATATTATATTTACTGCGTAATATAAATATTAATATATTAGAAGTCCTTAGAATAATAATATAGAATTATATAGTTCGAGTAAGACTGAACTTGAGATTATATAATGTGATAAGTATTATAATTCTTAAAATTCCCTAGTCGAGTTTTATTGGTTATACAGGATAACAATAAAGCGTTGAGACTAGTATATTGATTGACTGATGATCACATCTCATTGATCATAAATATACGTGATATTAAAGTCAAGATATAAATACGTATTGGAGAATAACGTATTGGGCTGACCCACCGTGAGATGACTACATGGAATATAATTAACAGTATCATAAGTTATTCTCATAGTGACAGTGATGTAACGGTCCTCAGACCTGAAATCATTATAATTTTATTCGAGGATATTTGTGTTTTGATATCATCTAAAGTTATTTCATAACAGAGTAACGATAACGGTGATTATTGGATACATCTCGAATCGAATGAAAATTATGAATGATCTAGATGGAATTTAACCTTACGATATATTCGTAGTGATATCCATGGGCCTCTTAATTGAGTGGGACTGTGAAATGCATGGCCGTGCTCAAATATTGATTTGTTTTAAACAGTCTACTCATCGATCAAGAAAAACTGATTAAATTATAAAGAGGATGATACGATCCATGCCTTGAGTTTAATCCTGGATATAGTGGTTAAAAGGATTATATTACATTGTTACACTGGTCACGAAAGGTTGAATCGAATCGTTAATTGATCTTATTATAACTTGGGTAGCAGCGATGTATTACTAGATGTCGGTCACTGTTTATAATTTAAATACGATTTAAATTATTGCCAACGTTGTAATAACCTATAGGGTCACACAACTGGAACGTTACAAGGGAGACGTTATTTTCTTTGGATCCAATAAAACGTCAATTAGTTGATATTTTATTTGAACTTGGAATTAGTGAATGGGTTGATACCTATTCTATAGTAAACATTTTAAAAGGAGATATTTACATTTCCCTTTTAATGCATGTGAAAACCTAGTCGGTTATAAGTAAGTAGATTTAGATCTATAGAAAATGGCCCCGACTAATTCCTTTGTTAAAAACCCTAGAAAATAGTCATGGCGGCTAGTACCGTTCTCCCTCCTCCTCTTCAATTTGATTCAAGAGGAAACCGTTCTCGTGGATCACCTGTAGAGGCTCTACACTTGAAGGGCTCATGATTCGATTCATCGTTCTTCCCATCGTTCCAGAGTAGCAGCGAGATTCAATCGATGTAAAATTGGGGTTTTCCACAATCGAACAAGGTATGGATTTTCGATTACAATTTTATTGCATAGATCCGCAAACTTAAATGTTAATTTATGATTAATTTAGGGTTTTGATTTGATATATTCAACCCTAAATTACTAACAGCCTTCCTGGACAGAGAGAGTGTCGGGGTCGATGCACCCAACACCGATCCATTGGTGATAACTACCACTATCAGACCCGCATTAGTTAAGAAATTCATTGTGGATAATGGGAGTTCCGTCAACATCCTATTTTAAAAGGCTTTTGATCAGATGAAGTTAGAAATGAATGATTTAAAGTCATGTGGAGGTTGGATACGCGACTTTAGTGGATCGTCAACCGCCCCTATCGGGATGGTAGACTTACCCGTAGAACGAGGGTAGGGAGTGCGCCGGGGAGCAAGGATCCTCCAATTCGTGATCAAGGACATTGATTTACCTTACAACGCTTTCTTAGGCCGACCGACCCTTGCAGAGTTTAGACCCTGCATCGCACCCTGGTGCCTGTTAATGAAATTCCCAACTGAAGCTAGAGTGGGAATGATTCGTGGTGACCAAGTTACTAGAAGAGCCTGTTATATGGAAGAATTAAATATGCTGCGCAACAGAAAAGATACAGAACCTAAGAATACTTCCTCTCTTGCTAAGGAAAACTCAGCAAAGCAACTAAAGACAATATCGCCGAGGGAGTCGCCTGACGACCCGCCTAAAGATATCGATTCTAAAGAGGATGAAGAACCAGGAAGCAGGAAGGCAACGCCTAACAAAGTAATCGTAGGTATTCCAATTTATAACAACGATCCGACAAAGGTCTTGAAGATCGGATCTCACTTGGATCCCCTCTGGACGAGGGAATTAACAGACTTTTTGAAAGCAAACCTTGACATGTTTGCTTGGACCCACGTGAACATGTATGGAATTTATCCCTTAATCACGAGCCATTCACTAAGCATAAACCCAAATCATCCTCCTGTGAAACAAAAGAGGCGTATGTTGGGCCCAGAAAGGTCAGCATCCTTGAAAGAAGAAGTGGGGAAGCTAAGAGACAACCGGTTCATCAGAGATTCAACATATCCTGACTGGATATCAAACCCCGTCTTGGTTAAGAAATCCAACGGGAAGTGGCAAACATGTATTGACTTTTTTATCTAAACAAAGCTAGCCCGAAGGACAACTTTTGTAACGAACAGGGATTTTCGACCCCGAAAATCGACATAAAAACACCATGTCGAACATTCAAGCATCGAAAACACCGGAACATTATTAGAAAGAAATTAGAGGGTGAGATGAGAAAGAAACATTAGAATAGAAGAATAAGAAGAAGAACCAACACAGAGTCAGAGTCTCACATCGCAGCGGAACAAAATATAATATAAACTTTTATTGAGAGCTTAAAATAAAAACTTACAACATCAGAGTACATCAATACATCTGGACAGTTAAAATAGTCTGTCCTTATATATATAACACACAATGGAATAATAATGGTATAACATCATACGTCTGAATTCCATCAGCTCGTCTGCTGAAATCCATGACATCTTAACCTGAACCTGTACAACCCGGTCTAACCCGAGCATTTACAAAACACTGGGTCAGTCTGGTGAACCAGAGTGAGAAAAACTCGCAAAGTTTAAGGGGAATCATCCAACCTAGTTTTAAAGTTCGAAAATCTTTTCGAAAGGAAAAGGGTAATCGTAAGACCAAATCCACACAAAAATACAGATGGTTTTTACCTTACGATAACCCAAAACATTTTTGAAATCAATACTCGTATGATATTATAATAGTGTCTAAATACAAATAAATAGAATCTAGCGGAACGCTTGCATCTCACGCTTCACATATATAGTATACAAACAAAACTGCGGGTGCTTATTGGAGATTGGATTCCGACTATGACAAGGTATGGAACCACCTACCGATAGTGTATGTCTAGAGACGAATACACTGGGTTCAACAAGAACGTCTTGCAACCCGGCCCACACATGACCGACCAATCATTTCGCTTGAGTGTATCGAACGTATATCACCAACGATTGAGAGCTACCTACCATTTCTCGAAAAGGGACAACATTGAAATAGATTAAAGAAACAAAAGGAATTTCTCTAGATAGGTGATTATACACCCTAATGGGAGCGACCCACATAGCCATTCTACCAGCCCGATTTTTGTCATTTCCCGGTTGATGAGGCTTGAGGTTTTGAATCTTCTTTCCAGAACATCTGGCCACCATTCACTTTGAATGCCACATCGTCAAATCCGCAAGATACCACTAATTGACATCCACAAAAATACTCCTGTTGTTAAGCTAAAGAAGTTTCCCTTCTATGCCAACAGCTTAGTACGTTTGAAGAAATCAACGTACGTGATTCCTTTGGAAATACTCTGTCAGACATCCATCCATACAAGTTGTCCTGGGACTGGACAAACCGAAGGCACACTCCTACTACATCCTAGGAATCACCTTATAGATTAGTAATTAGTAGTCCTTGCAATCCGTAGATTCCAATCATGACAGAATCATTGTTAACTCTAGGGATCATCCAGAGGTATTTAATAATAGTTCTTCCACTCATGAAAATTTACGGTCTTCAATTGCTCCCTCTTCAATCACCATCTTTCACGTATTCGTATTTATTGGTTGGAATGGTTTTCGAATATAAATTTGATCCCGGTCTTTCCATACAAATACCTTGGGCCAAATTTTGATAGTCGGTTATTTAACTATCAAAATAAACAAACAAAATAAAATATATCCATTGGTTTATTACACAGCGTCACTTGGACATTAAAATAGTATATTAGTTGTAATACCAAAGATAATATATTAGTTTTAATATATAAATATTCTCAAATTATTTTATTATATGCTTAGAAAAATATCTTAAAATTATATCCAATTCCATTTCCAAATTTCCCGTTAACTATTCTTTTAAGCCATTGCTACACATTACTTGTTGTCTATAAATGGGAACCCGATTCAATTTATCTTTTTTAAACCATCGTTACAATGTCTCCTTGATTTTCGTAATTTGAACACCATAATTATCACTTATCTTTTTAAAATATCCATTCTAAATCTCTTCTCTTTATTCTTTTGAAATTATCGTTATATTTTCACAAATCTCCTTCTATTTCTTTTATTATGGGAATATCACTTTATCTTCTTAAGCCTCTTTTTAATTCCTTTTAATCAGGAATCCCATTATATATATATATATTTCCAACATTTTCAAATCACGTTATATTATTATTTCTCAAGACATTTCCCGCATTACAACTAACATCATCCTTCGATAATCCTGAAGTCGTTCAAGTTGGGGTATTCTAATTACCTCTCAGACCTTGATCAACATCATTCTTATCTTAAGATAAGTATGAATTGTAATTCAATAACCCGTATTCGTTCTAATACCAACAATTACCATTTCACTATTTTATTTAACACACGGTTCTATAACCCTTCTTATTTTTAAAATCTCCCCTTTAAATATATTATTATTACTAAATTTATAAAACAATAACTTTTAAACTTTAACGTCTTTAAATTATTAGTTATATTATCTGGATTTTTATTACACGTCTCATTACTCGATCCTTTACCCAATTCAATCATAATAATCCCTCTTTATAATCCTTTTAATCATTCCCCCAGGAAATCTTGCTTTAAATATTATCAATTTCATTCAATACCATTACTAAGTAACGTTAATTTAAAATTAACGCTTTAACTTTCCGTCTCTTTTTATAACTCGTTTATAAAATTCTGGTTTAACATAAAACTCTTTTCATTTCGATTTCCCTTACTTAATCCAAACATTAAGTAACATTTATTTTAAGCTTATCGCCTTTGCTTAAAATCCTTTTATAATTTAATTTACCAAACCCGGTTTGAATGTAAACCCGTACATAAACTCGCTTTGAAATTCAATTATATTCCATTACTAACTTCGATTACTTATTTAAATGAACTCCATTTAAGAAGAGATTCCTTATTATTAATTTACTTTATCATTAACTAAACTAAGTATCTAATTCCCTTTTTAATTCTAATGAAGTTAAACACCATTCACTAAATTATTTCATTAGATTAATCGGCACAAATTAATTTAAATAAATAATCAGTTTCCATTAAAACGGTTGGCTTGGTAAATTTTAATACATGATTAACTCGTCGATCAACTCCAACTCATCTTTCCATTTAAATTAATAAGTAATATTATTAATTTAAATAATCTCATTTTCTTCAATTATTATTTAATAAATAATCATCGACTCAATATAATTCCATTCTAATAATTCTCTTAAAACCATTAATCTCAATTATTAATCATTACATTAATCCTCGCTCACTTGCTTATCCATCTTAGTAATATTAGTTATATAAATCATTTAATATTTTATATGATACACGTGCTTCGCACATGGTATAAAATAATTAGTTTTATAAATAATTTAGATGAGGCACGTTGTGAGTACCCTGAACTTCCCCGGTAAGGAAAGAGCGGATACTTCGAGAACAACACACAATAGAACGCAGACAGAAGAACATTTCATTGTATATTACAACAATTCCATCAGAATACAAGAATATACAGAGTATGAATAAATATTACACATTCGATAAATATCAGAGATTACAATAAATTACATAGCAGCGGAAAATAATACAATACACAACTGAAGGAGATATACAGATACAAAGCTTTCCGGATATCATTCCAGCTGTAAACCAGGATCCTGTGAATATAAATCTGCAAAACCAAAACTACTAGCTGCCCGTGTCAAAATAAGGGCACCCAGAGTTTAGGTTAAAAAAATAAACTCCAGGTCAGTCATGGGACTGGTGTGAGAACTAAAACAGTTATTTATCTTTATTTTAAAGTTCGGTAAATCAAGGGACCACGCCGTATAACACGGAACGAGTTTCCTCCCAAGAATACCAGTGCATAAAACAAAACAGCGCAATGCTTTTTGGAAAAATGAAGCTATTATAAGACCCAGGTCCTATCACACAATGCAACGCAAGCCGGGGGATAGGGTTTTCCCTTATAATAGCCAAACATGCTTAGTACGTTTAAAACAAATCATTTGATACTATTATAAGTGTATAGTGTATAAAACAACTTCAAATCATAAATATCAATCATAGATGGCTTGGGTACCATATATCATGTCGCCATACTAGTTCTACAATTAAAACCGCCAAATCACGTATTTGGAAATTGGATTTCTGTCATGAACCAAGGCAAGAGATAGTTCTTACCGACTTCGAGACAATCTAGCCCATGTCTCAGGGTCAGAGCGCATCGACCCTTGGAGCGATAGGGCCGGTCCACCGATGTGGATTAAAATTCCTGAACACTACGTTTCCCCGCCCTTTGGGGCGTAAATGAGCCAACGAATGGCTCCATCGGCTTCACCTAGTCACCGATATATCCGAGGCGCCTCGCAACAGCAACAACCACATAAGTCAAACTCGTCAGGGCGTGTAAAACCACTGACGCCACTTCTAGCTAGAAAGAAAAGCATGTCCTCCCTGAGGTCCTCTCCCGTTTCTGGTCCACTACCGGGGTGTGAGGCTCGCGAATCAACGCTACACAAAGCTACGCCACAAAGGCCGTGCTTTGATCATCAACCACAAGACTCTGCTTTTCAACAAAAGCCTTGATCATTTGCATCTTAGCGTGCCACACAGGCAAACCACTCCATGCAACCGATATCCATCAATCACATAGAATGATATCCAATGTCAGACACATAGTCCACTTACAAGTTCGTTCCGGGTCTGAACGAAACCGGAGGCACCTTGTACCTCGCTTATCCATCGATCTCCAAGTACGTCTGGACGACCACTAACTGATTCCTTCCTCTTGGGTGTACGACCCAATCAAGATCATCAGTAATTATCCAAACGACGTGAAGACCTCCGGTCTTCAACCACCGTCTTCATCTTCGACTAATCGTCGAATCAGTTATTCAGAATGGGATAAACCCGGTCTTTCCGAATAACTCGCGTATATATTAAACAAGTGTTACACAAACACAACATACGCCTCATTTTAATTCATCAGTCACTAACCGTAAATTAACAAGAGAATAATTCCCCAAATATTAACCTCGAAGGCCGAAACCAACATCAGATCAATACCCAGGAAACCGTTCTGCTTAGCTAACCTATAGTTAGTTTCTAAATTTCACATTCTTAGGGAAAGGTTCCCATTAATTTTATCAAAGATAAATTCTTTTAAATTTATTCTTTAATCTTCCTTTGAATATCACTTCAAACTAGTCGGGATTAGCGAACCACACCAAAGTAATTATTTATTTTATTTCCCAATCCCAACCGATTTATCCCATGAAGTAAAACTGGTCATACTTCATATCTAACACCACAGTGTTATCGGTAAATTCAATTACCATTTCACGTTCAAATCTAATTAAAGATTTAACTATCGCCTGGAGCAAAACTGGTGATACTCCATTCTCGATCTTTTCAATCTAATTAAAGATTCATTAAAACTCCACTTAGTTTTAATCTTTAACTGGGTTAAAGAATCAATGTCATTTAAAACACTGTTCACGATAAACCCAAAATCACATCACATTTCAATCAGTCCCTAACCGTAAATTAGCAAGTGAGCAATTCCCTAAGTATTAACCCCGAAGGCTGAAACCAACATCAGATCAATACCCAAGAAACCATTCAACTTAACTAACCTCCAGTTAGTTTCTGATTTTCTTAACTCCGTTGGGTCTAAGAACAGTATTATTGAAGATACCGTTCACGACAACCCAAAATCACATTCCATTAATTATCGGTTTAAAGAACAAGTGTTATTTAAAACACTGTTCACGATAAACCCAAAAATCAATACCAATTCAATTCCAATTAAATATTATTTAATTGGTACACTTCATTAAATCTAAATAAAAAGATTTAATCTTTTTCTCAACCGGGTTTAAGAACAGTGTTAATGAAGACACCATTCACGACAAACCCAATCCCATTTGATATTAAATACAAGGCTCTGAATAGAAAATATATCGGCTTATATTCAATATCGAATTCTACGACCAACAAATATCGTATTGGAAATAACGATATATATATCTTTCAAATTTCCATAACAACATCTGTATAATCACGAAATCCAACATCGAACTATTCCGAGGATGATTTCGATTCAAATCCATTCCAATTCAATTATTGGAAATTCTGATTTCTTTTAAAACCATTTCAAATCCAATTTATTTATTTAAAAATAAATAAATTATTATTCTAATTCAAAATTAGTTCATTTCGATAAAAATCCATTTTTATCTTTTCAAATATGGAGCTTTTCATCCCAATTCTTCACAAATCATTTCTTATGATTTTACACAAATTATTACTATTTTTAATAATTTTATCAAGGCCCGTACAGTCGATTTCCATCAATGGCCATCGAACTGCACTTACAGCGACCTTTTCCAAATTTGATTTGGACATAATTCCAAATCCAACCGTTATATTTCTAATTTCCAATATTCGTTAGAAAGCTCTTTTCGATACGAACCCAACAGTTCCGGTTTTAGGAGAATCCGACGGTCGGATCTCCCGTTATATCCATTCGAAGTTAATGGTCGAAATTCGCGAACTGCCGTGGCGTGGCGCATTCTATTCAGGCCATTATATATATATATAATATATTATATATTTCGTCGATTTCCTTTCAAAACGTATTTTATAAATCGCTTTAAATTCGTTTTCAAAACGATTTCAACTTCCATCTCAAATTCAAATCAAAATTAATTCTTTACAATATAAATTCGTTTTAAATTCATTTCAAATTGATTTCAATTCAAATCGATTTTTTTTAATTCAATTTCCATTCGTTTTCAATTCAATTTGAATTTCAAATTAATTCAATTTCAATTCGAATTCATTTCTATTCAATTTGAATTCAATTCTATTCAATTTCAATTCGAATTCATTTCTATTCGAATTCATTTCAAATTCAATATCAAATCTATTTCAATTTCAAATCTATTTCAATATTCATTGAAAAATGAATAAAATCGATATAAATATCGTTCACGTCAAAATGGCGTCAATCTAATCAACACGGCTTCATATATTTCTATTTTCAAATATTTCTATTTCAAATATTTCTCTTTCAAACATTTCTTTTTCAAATATCTATTTCAAATATTTCTATTTCAAAAATTTCTATTTCAAAAACTGGAATGAGGCCCAATCAATTACCATATAATGTTAATTATATGGATTTTCTACAACACATGTATAAAATAACAACGATAAATAATCAACCATCATCCAGAGTGCACCACACAACTGCATAAGCATTAAATATAAATAATTAACGCTTACACAGTCTGTCGACCAATCGATCGACATACAACTAAACAATTAGGATTATTGTACGTCAAATATCATCCCAATACCTGTGTGGGGTTTCAAACAATCAAACACAGATTTTATTTGTGCAGTTGGGCGATGTGTAAAATTTATCGTCCCAATCAATATCAGTCAAATGTGTGTATATAAACAAATCCTCTGATTTGTTTATATTTATTTATTCACATTTACGTTAAAAATTATATTTTCAACTATAAAATATTTTTAGCTATATAAATATTTTATTTCTTTTCACATCACATCACACAATCAACTACTTTCAAAATCAAACAAACAAGCATACAAGTCGTCCATGGTCTGTGGACGACGGGTGTCGGGTGCTACTAAACACCGTCTGCATCCTAGTATATATTTCAACTAGAAAATAAAAATAAAAAGGTGAGGAGTTCTCATAGATAAGCTAAACCAAACGCCTCGACTCTTCTTATGTAGGAAATCTTCGCCGTTTTACTTTGCTATTCAATATATAAAAATCAAATTTTTACTTTGCTATTCAATATATAAAAATCGAATTTTTACTTTGCTATTCAATATATAAAAATCGAATTTTTACTTTGCTATTCAATATATAAAAATCGAGTTTTTACTTTGCTATTCAATATATAAAAATCGAATTTTTATTTTCATACCTATATAAAAATTATATTTTTATATTTCTTCAAAACAAAGTATATTTTATATTTTCAAAAATCTAGTCTTCCTATATATAAAGATCCGAACTTTTCATAGTTAAAAATGCGATCTTTTCACATTTAAAAATCCGATCTTTTTACAAACAAAAAATCCTATCTTTTATATATTAAAAGTTCCGCCTTTAACATCATAAAGATTTCACCTTTCTTGAATTAAAAACCGAGTCTTTTTGCATACTAAAAATCTATTCTTTTCTTCACAACGCTAATTTATATGGAAAATTACATTTTTAATATCGATCTACATATATTTTATATAAAAAAACAATTTTTAAAACAATAAAATATATAAAAACTGAATTAACAAAAAGGGAATCTCACCTAGGAAGAGGGAGGAGATGGAATCGTCGAAGGGGGGGGGGTGCTGCGGTTGGTTGCATCGGGCCAGATGGGGGGCTGCGGTTGGTTGCGTCGGGCCAGGGGGGCTGCGGTCTTCTGTTCGGTGGCTGGAGCTAGGGCGCGAGGGAGAGGAGCCATGAGGGGATCAAGAAGAGGAAGGGGGGATAAGGTCGGCCGGCGGCGCGACGCTCTGGCGTGGGCGGCGAACGAGATCGTAAGGGAGAGGGGGGGGGGCGATTTCGCTCGTGGTTCCCCTTTTTTTTTTATCTTCTTTCTGTTATGAACGAAAGGGGGGGTAAGAATATATATATATATTTAATCAACTATTTTTTTTTTTAAAAAGGTACCCTTTTATTCTGACCTCGAAACGAAACCCGCCGCCTGTCGTCCATAGCTAATTACCCCCATTCCGAACACAATGGGATATGTATCATAAGCAGATTTGACTATTTCGATCAGTTTTCATCAAAATCAAAATATAACTCTATATATATTGAATTTGAACGCACATTTCAATTTACCGGGGCCACATACTAATTAGAAAAATTCCCAAAAAATAATTTCTAGCTTCGTATTGACGATACGGTCCTAACAAAACTAGTTTCATCAAATTCTGAGAACGTTTGAAAAATGGCCATTTTCCAGTCGATTAAAATCAACTGAAACTGGTCAAACGCGGTTTCCTTTGCTACACTCACATATTGATTCGAAAAATTATGAATTTTGAAACCTAGCAATAATTTGACATCCCGGATCCAAAAAAAGTGGTTTCGTCGAAAACCGAGGTCGTTTGCAAAATGGCCATTTTCTAAGGGCCGAAATTCCATAGCGACTATTCTGAAATTTCAACTGGACATAACTTTTTATCCCCGTTATGAAATTTCAATTTTTCTGAATCGTTGGAAAGATATTCTCAATAAGATTCAAATATTTTTGGTTTCGCTAAAATCCGGTTTATTTTGAATCCTGTACATTCATTTGAATTTTGAAATCTAATTATCGAACTACCGCGTCATTTTCAATTCCTTTTATATATATAAATAAATATTTATAATCTAACGACGATCTATATAAATATATACGTTGGAATTCTATTAAAAATAAATTTCTCATCGATATTATTTAAAATAATTCATTTTAAATATTCAAAATTCGCTAAAATTGCCAAAATAAAAATTTTAAATTGGCTGAGATTTCCTGGTTATTACACACGTGCTTCGCACACGGTCAGATTTTGGTACAAAAATGGTGATTGGGTATTTAAACAATTAGCATATATGTGGTTGGTTTATTTTCTTTTTATAAACTTCATTAAAATCAACTTCATTAAAATCATATATTTTAAAAATCTATGTTCAGTTATAAAATAAATTTCATAATTTCATTTCTATCGATTCAGCTAATGGTAAATCAATCTTTATAAAACAGTTTGTATTTTGGCCATCTGCAATGAATTCCTCAACCAATACCACCCATTGGTTATTACCAAAACAAATGTTGAATTTTGATTCAACAATCGGTAACCAAATCAATAATTCAATCATATAGGTTAAACAGTTCATATAATGATCATATGCAGATAAATAATCAATTCAACTGATAGCAGTGAACCAATAATAATAATTCAAGCATCCATTTTAATTTAAATATGTATATATTGTTATAAACGTAACCAACAAGTTAAGTAACCTCGATTGGAAATAATCATTAAAAATAACGATATCGTTTCATTTAAATTAAACAATGTTTAATTTAAATAATAGATATATAAAATATTTAACAAACATTCAAACAATCATCCAATCAACCAACAATTAGCAGACATAGCACACAAACAATAAACCCGACTTATAATAATATTAAGTGGGATAACTGAGTGAGTTTAACTCACCTTGGTTCCAATCATTTCTGAAGCGGCTCGATTCTTGGTTAAATTATATGTGCATTTAATTTGTCTGAAGTTTCCAGCTATTTCCATCTCTGTCCAAAACAATTCCACAGTATTGTGTCCGTCATCACGAACGTAATACAACTTATTTCGTTGGGTTCTGTTAACGAAATAAAATGTTATTAACATTTCAATATTAACGATTTAACTAAGCCTTAACCTCTTAAATTACGCTTAATTTAAATAAATTAAAATATTAATTATGTTTGCTTAGAGAACACTGATTAACACACCGTTAATGATTTTAGGCTAATCCCCTTTTTCTTTTCACCGCTAGTCCTTGGTCTTCATGCGCCATCCAAAACAAACGCTTCTGCACTGTTCCAATTGAACTCCCATGCACGCTATTCTTTCTGCCACAAAAACCCGAACTTCCTTGTTTACCAGACCCGCTTCCTACTTCAGAAAAGTAATGGACCGCCTTCATTTCTTATTTTCATTTTTAAATTAAAAGGCCCAACCATTCATGTATTCAAACAGCAAAGAAAATCACCCATCTCCCATGCTCATTTTTGCCCTTCCGCCTGCTTCAGGGGTCCAAGCCCCACATCCTCACACGTTCAAAGTTCAGACATTTCTGCCATGCATTTTCCCTTTTTTTACATTTACCAAAGCCCAACCGGTCCATAACGAAAATCAGCCCACCTCCTACGCTATACATCTTCTTCCCCCTTCCCATCGAAAAATCACCCATCTCCCATGCTCATTTTTACCTTTCCGCCTACTTCAGGGGTCCAAGCCTCACATCCTCACACATTCAAAGTTCAGACATTTCTGCCTTACCTGCTCATGCATTTTTTTTTTACATTTACCAAAGCCCAACCGGCCCATAACGAAAATCAACCCACCTCCCTACGCTATACATCTTCTTCCCCCTTCCCATCGAAAAACAAACAACTCCTCTTTTTTTCTCTCGAACTACTGATCCTTACACATGGAAACCAAAAGCCAACCACCATTAAACACTACCCTCTCTACTCTTCTCCCTCTCTTCCAACACGTCATCGCTACAGCCCAGACCCTCACCATCCAACATGGAGGCGTCGGTCCTTCCACAACCATCTACAGTAACCGCGACCACTTCCATCTCCAACTCCCATGAAAACTCGCCTATGAACTCATCTTCAAACCCTAAACTCGAAACTGGTGTTTGACCCGCGAGCAAAAGCTTCCTTCCCCAGATTTCCCACTTTCGAGTTCACTGCTATGAAAAAAAAGCCACCCATACTCGGTAGATTCTTTTCAAGACTTGCACGAGGCTGAAAACAGCTATAGTGGTCTCGAGTGTGTATATTTTGATCTAAAAATATTTGTATGGATTGTTTCCTTTATTGAAGCTTGCGGTGGACACGTAAATGGCGAAATATGTTTTAGGTTTTAGGATACTGGAACATGGGAATGAACTGCTATTTATATACACGAAATTGAAGAAGATCAGAACGATTTCATTTCCTATATTTGCTTAGGTCTGTGGTGTATATCATAGATGCAGTGTATTGTATGCTCAACTGGGAAGACAACACAACTTTCATTTTGATAGAGCAACAGTATAGGTCCAGCGTCGAGGGTAAGGTGATGACTGTCTTTGAGATGAAGGCACATAGAAAACATTGAATAAGTATTTTGGGTTTGCAGAGTAGAGTACAGAGCATAGCCACGACAGTGAATTTTCATTTCATTTGATGTGAGCTTACAACATGCTGAAATGAAGACGTAGGCTAGGTAGGCTCGTAATTCACATGTGTAGTAAATAGATGCAGTGTATTTAATTTGTTATTTAGAGTGTAAGTTATCAAGGATTTCAACAATTTATTTGAGTTATTATTTGCTGTATATAGTGATAAATGTATTCGGAAAAACCCATTTATTTATAAGAACTGATATGTTTAGTTCAAGTTGCGTGCAGACCCCATCTGAAAGCAAGGCTCATTTTATCTAAAATTTATTAACAGATCAACAAATCTCCTAGTTTATCCTTTTAAAACAAGTGTTACTATCCTTAAATAGCATGAAATGATATATATATATATATATAAGTATATACAACTGTACAAAAGCAAAGTCTTGAAGCATCAACCCCTAACCATACTGTTTCTTTATTCCCAACTACACATAACGAATAATATTATTAGAAAAAGAAAAAAAGAAAACCCATTAATGCTCATGTAATATCAATGTAGTCAAATTAAATTCCAAAACGATCAAATTTTAGTTTCAATAAATTGTTATCATCGTATATATACATCCAAATGGATATATATATATATATATATATTTGTGTGTGTGTATATATATATGTGTGTGTGTGTGTGTATATATATATACCACTTCACATTCAACCCAAAAAAATTATAACTTATCATTTAAACATTTCAAACTACACGATATTCAAAATATATCAAATTCCAAATAAATTTATAAAATAAACAATATCGTTTACAAACGATTTCCATAGCGACTATTTCAAATTCTGAATTGGACATAACTTACAATTTATAAGACGAAATCTCGATTTTCCACTTTTCTTAGAAAATTATAATCAATCTGATTCTAATCTTCCTTGTTTCACAGAATTTCGATTTAAATGGATTATATATATTCAATTGAAGTTCAAAACTCAATATTACAAACTACTGCTCCATTTCGAGCTCGTTTTATATTAAATACAAGCGTTCAATCGTCATTAAATTTATGAATTCGATATTAAAATCCAATAATAATCCAAATATGATATTTAAAATAGATTTAAATATTCAACATCAAATGACCGAAAAGTCCGGGTTGTTACATTCTTCCCCCCTTAAAAGAATTTCGTCTTCGAAATTATAAAGTTAAGAAGAATGTTCCAAACTCAGTTATTTCAAAATAATTTATTAAAATATTATCAAAAAAAATTCTAAGTCTTAAAAATATTCGAAAAATTCGCTAGCACCTCCGCTGCACGGTTCGATCAAAACAACTACAATTGCCACTTCGGGCCTCTCATTGATCAAAAGAAAATAAAAGTCAAGCGGCTACCCTACTCAGGGTATAAAATCAATCAACCAACCAATAATATTAAGGTTTACCTCTTTGTTGAGCAACCAAACTCTAATCGCCAAGCAAAGCACTAACTGCTCTTCTTTTTTCCATCCTGCACTAGTTCAACTTACAATGCCAATAACAGTTACAGGGTTAGCTCATCTAGTTTCACTTCGTATTTGATTCGATTCCTTTTTATCACATTGGAATTTATTTCTTAGTTTTAAATTCATTCTTGTTGATGAATTTTATTATCCAACCTATCTATCATACAATAAACAAACAATTAATAGTCAACATAACCACATCATTCTATATTTACTTCTAATTTTATTTAACTTATCTTCAGTTAAATCCCTGATTTATTTAATTTAAACTTAAAGTTTTTATCCATAATTTTAATTCCATTCTAGTTTTATTAAACCATTCAAAATTATAATCCAATTTGAATTTATTCAAATCAATCAAACACACTAATATATTAATAATTTGATAAAATTATTTCTTTTATACGAAAATATAGTTTGGGTAAAATTATTTCATTTACCCTTTATACAAAACAATACTGTATCAATTTGCCAGTTCAACTTGAACAGATCAAACAACACAGTACAAAACATTTGTATATAAAATTTACATATACGCTCTCATATATATTACACTCAATCTCAATCTAGGGTATTACTAACCCCATCTCTATCGAGTTACGCCATAGAGCCAAGGTTATTACTAGACCAATAGCTCTGATACCACTGTAACGAACAAGGATTTTCGACCCCGAAAATCGACATAAAAACACCATGTCGAACATTCAAGCATCGAAAACACCGAAACATTATTAGAAAGAAATTAGAGGCTGAGATGAGAAAGAAAGAAATATTAGAATAGAAGAATAAGAAGAAGAACCAACACAGAGTCAGAGTCTCGCATCGCAGTGGAACAAAATATAATATATAAACTTTTATTGAGAGCTTAAAATAAAAACTTACAACATCAGAGTACATCAATACATCTGGACAGTTAAAATAGTCTGTCCTCATATATATAACACACAACGAAATAATAATGGTATAACATCATATGTCTGAATTCCATCAGCTCGTCTGCTGAAATCCATGGCATCTTAACCTAAACCTGTACAACCCGGTCCAACCCGAGCATTTACAAAACACCGGGTCAGTCTGGTGAACTAGAGTGAGAAAAACTCGCAAAGTTTAAGGGGAATCATCTAACTGATTTGAAAGTTCGAAAATCTCTTCGAAAGGAAAAGAGTAATCGTAAGACTAAATTCACATATAAATACAAACGGTTTTTACCTTACGATAACCCAAAACATTTTTGAAATCAATACTCGTATGATATTATAATAGTATCTAAATACAAATAAATAGAATCTAGCGGATCGCTTGCATCTCACGCTCCACATATATAGTATACAAACAAAACCGCGGGCGCTTATTGGAGATTGGATTCCGACCATGACAAGGTATGGAACCACTTGCCGATAGTGTATCTCTAGAGGTGAATACACTGGGTTCAACAAGAACATCTTGCAACCCGACCCACACATGACCGACCACTATTTCGCTTGAGTGTATCGAATGTATATCTCCAACGGTTGGGAGCTACTCAACGTTTCCTAAAAAGGGACAGCATCGAAATAAATTAAAGAAACAAAAGGAATTTCTCTAGATAGGTGATTATACACCCTAATAGGGCGACCCACATAGCCATGCTACCTGCTCGATTTTTGTTATTTCCCGGTTGATGAGTCTTGAGGTTTTCAATCTTCTTTCCGGAACATCTGGCCACCATTTACTTTGAGTGCCACATCGTCAAATCCGCCAGATACCACTAATTGACGTCAACAAAAATACTCTTGTTGTTAACCTAAAGAAGTTACCCTTCTATGCCAACAGGTTGGTACGTTTGAAGAAATCAACGTACATGATTCCTTTGGAAATACTCTATCAGACATCCGTCCATACAAGTTGTCCTGGGACTGGACAAACCGAAGGCACACTCCTACCACATCCTAGGAATCATCCTATTGATCAGTAGCGAGTAGTCCTTGCAATCCGTAGATTCCAATCACGACAGAATCATTGTTAACTCTAGGGATCAGCTCGAGGTATTTAACAATAGTTCTTCCGCTCATGAAAATTTACGGTCTTCAATTTCTCCCTCTTCAATCATCATCTTTCACGTATTCGTATTTATTGGTCGGAATGGTTTTCGAATATAAATTCGATACCGGTCTTTCCGTACAAATACCTTTGGGTCAGATTTTGATAGTCGGTTATTTAACTATCAAAATAAACAACCAAAATAATATAGATCCATTGGTTTATTACACAGCGTCACTTAGCCATTAAAATAATATATCAGTTGTAATACCAAAGATAATATATTAGTTTTAATATATAAATATTCTCAAATTATTTAATTATATACTTAGAATAATATCTTAAAATCATATCCAATTCCATATCCAAATTTCCCGTCAACTATTCTTTCAAACCATTGCTACACATTACTTATTTTCTATAATTGGGTACCCAATTCAATTTATATTTTTTTAAACCATCGTTACGATATCTCCTTGGTTTTCGTTATTTGAACACCATAATTGTCACTTATCTTTTTAGAATATCCATTATAAATCTCCTCTCTTTATTCTTTTGAAATTATCGTTATATTTTCACAAATCTCCTTTTATTTCTTTTATTATGGAAATAACACTTTATCTTCTCAAGCCCCTTTTTAATTCCTTTTAATCAGGAATCCCATTATATATATATTTCCAACATTTTCAAATCATGTTATATTATTATTTCTCAAGACATTTCCCTCATTACAACTAATATTATCCTTCGATAATCCTGAAGTCATTCAAATTAGGGTATTCTAATTACCTCTCAGACCTTGATCAACATTATTCTTATCTTAAGATAAATATGAATTGTAATTCAAAAACCCGTATTCGTTCTAATACCAACAATTATCATTTCACTATTTTATTTAACATACGGTTCTATAACCCTTCTTATTTTTGAAATATCCCCTTTAAATATATTATTATTACTAAATTTATAAAACATTAAATTTTAAACTTTAACGTCTTTAAATTATTTGTTTCATTATCTGGATTTTTTTACGTATCTCATTACTCGATCCTTTACCTAGGGCTGTCAATTTCCTACACGACCCGTGACCCAACCTGAAACCCGCACGGAAATTAGCAGGTCAACCCAACCAGTTTAGTTAGCAGGTCATTTCCGGGTCAACCCGAATTTGACCCGTTTATAAATGGGTGGGTTTAGGGTTGACCTGCTAACCCGAAATTGACCCGCTAAACCCATTTAACATATTAAAAAAAGGGAAATGTTAAATTATTTTGTGTACTTGTAGCAAGTAGCAACTAACACGTAACCGTTGAAATCATATTTACATAAAATATACCAAAATCATGCATTCACAAAACATAAAACATTGAAACTACATTTACACAAAACATAAAAATTTAGTTCTCGAGCATCATCTGAGAAATGTAGCATATTGTTTTCAATACAATAATGCTAAACGGAAGATAGCAAACTTTTCAATTTAAGACTAAAAAGAACTGTACCAAACAAAAAAAAGTTGATAGCACAAACTATAAACTGATCTTTTCAATCACTTAAATGCTGCAATTTCATAAGGAACTATAAAAGGACGCATACAATTTACGTTACACAACATACACCCTCGTTTAGTACAGTATGAAATATCCGAATTTTAAGAATGAAATCAAGTACAAACAAAATCAAAAATAGGCAGACAAGAGCGAACTTCAAACTTCAAACTTCAAACTTATATGTTGTGCTGCTTGGTGATTTTATACGGTAATTGGTAGGTTTACGTCAATCGTGTTATAACATATATTGATGATCTTTGGCTTTGTTTCTTTGAATTTTTATATTATTGAATAATAGTAGCGGGTCAAATGGGTCAACCCGACCCGATCCGACTCGTTTAGTTAAACGGGTTACACGGGTCGGGTCGGGTCAACCCATTTATAAACGGGTCGGGTTAGGGTTGGGAAAAAATGACCCATTTAATAAACGGGTTGACCCGACCTGTTTATAAATCAACCCGAACCCGACTTGACCCGACCCGAACCCGACCCGACACGACCCATTGACAACCCTACCTTTACCCAATTCAATGATAATAATCCCTCTTTATAATCCTTTCAATCATTCCCCCGGGAAATCTTACTTTAAATCTCATCAATTTCATTCAATACCATTACTAAGTACCGTTAATTTAAAATTAATGCTTTAAGTTTCCATCTCTTTTTATAACTCGTTTATAAAATTCTGGTTTAATATAAAACTCTTTTCATTTCAATTTCCCTTACTTAATCCAAACATTAAGTAAAATTATTTTAAGCTTATCGCCTTTGCTTAAAATCCTTTTATAATTTAATTTACCAAACCCGGTTTGAATATAAACTCGTACATAAACTCGCTTTGAAATTCAATTATATTCCATTACTAACTTCGATTGCTTATTTAAATGAACTCCATTTAAGAAGAGATTCCTTATTATTAATTTACTTTATCATTAACTGAATTAAGTATCCAATTCCCTTTTTAATTCTAATGAAGTTAAACACCATTCACTAAATTATTTCATTAGATTAATCGGCACAAATTAATTTAAATAAATAATCAGTTTCCATTTAAACGGTTGGCTTGGTAAATTTTAATACATGATTAACTCGTCGATCAACTCCAACTCATCTTTCCATTTAAATTAATAAGTAATATTATTAATTTAAATAATCTCATTTTCTTCGATTATTATTTAATAAATAATCATCGACTCGATATAATTCCATTCTAATAATTCTCTTAAAACCATTAATCTCAATTATTAATCATTATATTAATCCTCGCTCACTTGCTTATCCATCTTAGTAATATTAGTTATATAAATAATTTAATATTTTAGATAATACACGTGCTTTGCACACGGTATAAAATAATTAGTTTCATAAATAATTTAGATGAGGCGCGTGCTTTGCACACGGTCAAATTTTGGTACAAAAATGGTGATTGGGGATTTAAACAATTAACATATATGTGGTTGGTTTATTTTCTTTTTGTAAACTTCATTAAAATCATATATTTTTAAAATCTATGTTCAGTTATAAAATAAATTTCATAAATTCATTTCTATCGATTCAGCTGACGGTAAATTAATCTTAATAAAACAGTTTGTATTTTGGCCATCTGCTATAAATTCCTCAACCAATACCGCCAATTATTTAATACCAAAACAAATGTTGAATTTTGATTCAACGATCGATAACCAAATCAATAATTCAATCATATGGGTTAAATAGTTCATATAATGATCATATGCAGATGAATAATCAATTCAACTGATAGCCGTGAACCCATAATAATAATTCAAGCATCCAATTTAATTTAAATACGTTTATATTGTTATAAGCGTAACCAACAAGGTAAGTAACCTCGATTGGAAATAATCATTAAAAATAACGATATCGTTTCATTTAAATTAAACAACGTTTAATTTAAATAATAGATATAAAATATTTAACAAACATTCAAACAATCGTCCAATCAACCAAAAATTAGCAGACATAGAACACAAACAATAAACCCGACTTATAATAATAATAAGTGGGATAACTGAGTGAGTTTAACTCATCTTGGTTCCAATCATTTCTGAAGCGGCTCGATTCTTGGTTAAATTATATGGACGTTTAATTTGTCTAAAGTTTCCATCTATCTCCATCTCTGTCCAAAACAGTTCCACAGTATTGTGTCAATTATCACGAACGTAACACAACTTATTTCGTTGGGATATGTTAACGAAATAAAATGTTATTAACATTTCAATATTAACGATTTAACTAAGCCCTAACCCCTAAATTTGCGCTTAATTTAAATAAATTTAAATATTAATTATGTTTGCTTAGAGAATACCGATTAACACGCCGTTAATGATTTCAGGCCAATCCCCTTTTTCTTTTCACTACTAATTCTTGGTCTTCATGCGCCATCCAAAACAAACGCTTCTGCACTGTTCCAATCGAACTCCCACACACGCTATTCTTTCTGCCATAAAATACCCGAACTTCCTTGTTTACCAGACCCGCTTCCTGCTTCAGAAAAATACTGGACCGCCTTCATTTCTTATTTTTTTTAAATTAAAAGGCCTAACCATTCATGTATTCAAACAGCAAAGAAAAGCACCCATCTCCCGTGCTCATTTTTGCCCTTCCGCCTACTTTAAGGGTCCAAGCCCCACGTCCTCACACGTTCAAAGTTCAGACATTTTTGCCTTACCTGCTCACGCATTTTTCCTTTTTTTTTTACATTTACCAAAGCCCAACCGGCCCATAACGAAAATCAGCCCACCTCCCTACACTATACATCTTCTTCCCCCTTCCCATCGAAAAACCGACAACTCCTCTTTTTTTCTCGAACTACTGATCCTTACACGTGGAAACCAAAAGCCGACCTCCATTAAACACTACCCTCTCCACTCTTCTCCCTCTCTTCCAACACGTCATCGCTACAGCCCAGACCCTCACCATCCAATGCGGAGGCACCGTTCCTTCCACCACCATCTACAGTAACCGCGGCCACTTCCATCTCCAGCTCCCATGAAAACTCGCCAATGAAATCATCTTCAAACCAAAAACCCGAAACTGGTGTCTGACCCACGAGCCAAAGCTTCCTTCCCCAGATTTCCCACTTTTGAGTTCACTGCTACGAAAAAACAGCCACCCATACTCGGTCGATTCTTTTCAAGACTTGCACGAGGTTGAAAACAACTATAGTTTGGTCTCGGTGTGTATATTTTGATCTAAAAATATTTGTATGGATTGTTTCCTTTATTGAAGCTTGCGGTGGACACGTAAATGGTGAAATATGTTTTGGATTTTAGGATACTAGAACATGGGAATGAACTGCTATTTATGTACGTGAAATTGAAGAAGATCAGAATGATTTAATTTCCTATATTTTCTTAGGACTATTGTGTAGATCATAGATGTAGTGTATTGTATGCTCAACTGGGAAGACAACACAACTTCCATTTCGATAGAGCAGCAGTATAGGTCTAGTGTAGAGGGTAAGATGATGACTGTCTTTGAGATGAAGGCACATAGAAAACATTGAATAAGTATTTTGGGTTTGCAGAATAGAGTATAAAGCATAGTTGTGGTAGTGAATTTTCATTTCATTTGATGTGAACTTACAGCATGCTGAAAACAAGACATAGGCTAGGTAGGCTCAGAATTTACATGTGCAGTAAATAGATGCAGTGTATTTCATTTATTATTTAGAGTGTAAGTTATCATGGATTTCAACAATTTATTTGAGTTGTTATTTGCTGTATATAGTGATAAATGTATTCGGAAAAACCCATTTATTTATAAGCACCGAAATGTTTAGTTAAAGTTGCGTGTAGACCCCATTTGAATGCAAGGCTCATTTTATCTAAAACTTATTAACAGATCAACAAATCTCTGTAACAACCCGAAAATCTGGGCCAGTTTAAAATTTTTATTTTGGCGATTTCAGCGAATTTTGAATATTTAAAATGAATTATTTTAAATAATATCGACGAGAAATTTATTTTGAATTGAATTCGACGTATATATTTATATACGCCGTCGTTAGAATATAAATATTTATATATAATTATAAATAGAATTGAAAATGGCGCGGTAGTTCGATAATTCGATTTCAAACTTCAATTAAATGTACCGGGTGCAAAATAATCCGGATTTTAGTGAAACCAAAAATAATGGGATCTAATTGATAATATCTTTCCAGCGAATCCGAATAATCAAGATTTCATAACGGGAATCAAAGGATATGTCCAGTTGAAAATTCTGAAAAGTCGCTATGGAATTCAGGCCCTTAAAAATGGGAATTTTGCAAACGACCTCGGATTTCGACGAAACCAGTTTTGTTGGGTCCGTGATGTAAAGTTATTGCTAGGTTTCAAATTTCATAATTTTTCGAATCAATATGTGAGCGTGGCGAAGGAAAACGCGTTTGACCAGTTTCAGTTGATTTTAATCGACTGGAAATTGGCCATTTTTCAAACGGTCTCAGAATTCGACGAAACTAGTTTTGTTAGGACCGTATCGTCAATACGAAGCAAGAAAATATTTTTCGGGAATATTTAGAGTTAGTATGTGACCCCGGTAATTTGATAAGTACGTTTAAAATCCAATATAGTGATTTAAATGTAAATTCAACGGAAACTGATCGAAACAGTCGAATCAGCCTACGATACATATCCCATTGTGTTCGGAATGGGGGTAAAACACTATAGGCGACAGGCGGTGGGTCCCGTTTCGAGTTCGAAAATAAAAGTTGCTTTTTGAAGTCAATAAATAATTAAATATATATATTTTATATAAAACCCCCCCTCCTTTCATTTTGACAGATAAATAATAAAAAAAAATATCGAGCCGCCACCGCTCGTCGCGGTCACCGTCGACGCGACCATGCCCCACCTCCGGCGAACGATGGCCGACCCTCCCCTTCTCTTCTCCTTCCTCTCTCCCCCTCCTCCTGTACGAATCCTGGCCAGAATGCGCTCCACAACCATCGGAGTTCGCGCGCCAATCAAAGGCGCTGGGCCCCATCGCGAGGCGAGCCACTTATGGCGTGGGGGGGGAGGTTGGCTTGGGCTTCGTCGTGATGCCATCGGATCCAGCTCCGATCATCTATTTGCGGCGCACGGTGGAGACCTAGGGTGAAGCTGTGAAGATGGGTTGCGGTATTAAGCAGGAAGAAGGTGATTCCTTTTTATATACCTTTAAAATCAATTTTTGTATTAAAAACAATTAGATTAAAATCAGTTTTAAAAAGAAATAAAAACCTTTGTTTTTCTAAATAAAAACCTTTGTTTTTCTAAATAAAAACCTTTGTTTTTCTAAATAAAAACCTTTGTTTTTGAAAGTAAAAATCTTTGTTTTTTTTAAATAAAATAGAATTGATTTTTGAAATTAAAATATACTTTGTTTATGAAAGAAAATATAATTTTTGTCATAGGAGAAGCAGAATAAAAATGAGGTTTTTACATATACAGTAGCAGAGAAGAAGTAAAAATATGATTTTTATATATTGAACTTCGAAGTAAAAATATGATTTTTATATATTGAACTTCGAAGTAAAAATATGATTTTTATATATTGAACATCGAAGTAAAAATATGATTTTTAAATTGAAAGTGAATAAATAAAAATGTGATTTTTATTTTAAAGACATCAAAATATAAAAATGTGTGATTTTTATATATATGTAGTGGCTACGGGCAAAGAAGATGACGAAGATGCGATAGCGATGAAGATTTCTATCAATGAAGTGTCGTGGGGCTTGGATAGCTATCTGTGAGAATTTCTCACCTTTCAATTTCATTTCTATTTATATATATATACTAGGATGCAGACGGTGCTTAGTAGCACCCGACACAATCGTCCACAGACCATGGACTTGTTTGGTTGGTTGCATAGATTAGTTATATGATGTGATTTGAATTTGGTTGTTTGGTGATTTTGATTGATGTGTGAATGGCGTGGGCCTTCACTGGACCGGGGATAAGGCTAGGCCTCGTCCCGTTTCTAGTATCGTGCCGTTACGCCGCCGAAATTTTCTAAAATAAGTTAGAAAAATAAACATAGCATTTTATTTAAAGAATGAACTGAATAGAAATTCATATGTTGGAATAAAATGTTTGTTCGTTAAAAATATAATTTTTAACGTGAATGTGAATAAATAAATATTCATTTACAAACCAGACGGTTTGTTTATGTACACCTATTTGAAGGACATTGATTGGGTCGATAAATTTTACACATCGCCCAACTGCACAGATAAAATATGCGTTTGATTGTTTGAAACCCCACACGGGTGTTGGGATGAAATTTTAAGTTCACTCATCCTGATTGATTAAATATGTCGATCGATTGATTGACAGGCTG
Organism: Allium sativum; assembly: GCA_030737875.1. NCBI lineage: Eukaryota > Viridiplantae > Streptophyta > Magnoliopsida > Asparagales > Amaryllidaceae > Allium > Allium sativum. The sequence goes on along the minus strand of CM060927.1, from coordinate 24,648,698 downwards.
TTATAAGCGTTAGATATCTATATTTGATGCTTATACAGTGTAGTGCACTTTGGTTGATGGTTGATTATTTTTCAATGCTATTATATGTGTGTAATGTATGAAAATCCATATAATTAACTTTATATGGTAATTGATTGGGCCTCATTCCAATTTGAAAAATAAAGAATATTATAAAATAAAAGTTCATGTGTTGACAGTACTCATCCATTGAGATTGGTCATGTGTTGAACGAAATATTTTAATAATAAAATTTATATCTTTATCAATATAAAATAAAATTTCATGTGTTGACAGTACTCATCCATTGAGATTGGTCATGTGTTGAACGAAATATTTTAATAATAAAATTTACATCTTTATCAATATAAAATAAAGGTTCATGTGTTGACAGTACTCATCCATTGAGATTGGTCATGTGTTGAACGAAATATTTTGATAACAACTATTTTGAAAAAGAAATATTTGAAATAGAATATTTGAAAATAGAAATTTATGAAGACGTGTTGATTAGATTGACGCCATTTTGACGTGAACGATATTTATATCGATTTTAAACGATTTCGAAATGAATTGAATATATAACGATTTCGAAATGAATTGAATTGAAAACGAATTCAAATTGAATTGAAAGAGAATTGAAATGAATTCAAATTGAATTGAAATTTGAATTGAATAGAAATGAATTTTAAAACGAATTTATAAAGAAGAATTCAATTTTGATTTGAATTGAAAAGAAAGTTGAAATTGCTTTTGAAACGATTTTAAAACTATTTATATAATTCGTTTTAAATAGAAATCGACGAAGTATATATTATATATATTATATATAAAATATAATGGCCTGAATAGAACGCGCCGCGGCAGTTCGTGAATTTCGACCATTTATTTCAAACGGACATTACGGGAGATCCGACCGTCGGATTCTCCTAAAACCGGAACCGTTGGGTTCGTATCGAAAAGAGCTTTCTAACGAATATTAGAAATTAGAAATCTAACGGTTGGATTTGGAATTATGTCCAAATCAAATTTGAAAAAGGTCGCTATAAGTGCAGTTCGATGGCCATTGATGGAAATCGACTGTACGGGCCTTGATAAAATTATTAAAAATAGTAATAATTTGTGTAAAATCATAAGAAATGATTTGTGAAGATTGAGATGAAAAACTCCATATTTGAAAAGATAAAAATAGATTTTTATCGAAATGAACTAGTTTTGAACTAGAATTATAATTCTATTTATTTTTAAATAAATAAATTGAATTTGAAATGGTTTTGAAAATAACCAAAATTTCCAATGATTGCATTGGAATTGATTTGAATCGAAATTGTCTTTGGAATATTTCGATGTTGGATTTCGTGATTATACAAATGTTGTAATGGAAATTTGAAAGATATATATTTATATCGTTATTTCCAATACGATATTTGTTAGTCGTAGAATTTGATATTGAATATAAGCCGATATATTTTCTATTCAGAGCCTTGTATTGAATATCAAATGTGATTTGGGTTTGTCGTGAATGGTGTCTTCACTAACACTGTTCTTGAACCCAGTTGAGAAAAGATTAAATCTTTTTATTTAGATTTAATGAAGTGTACCAATTAAATAATATTTAATTGGAATTAAATTGATATTGATTTTTGGGTTTATCGTGAACAGTGTTTTAAATAACACTCGTTCTTTAACCCGATAATCAATGGAATGTGACTTTGGGTTTATCGTGAACCGTGTTTTAAATGACACGGATTCTTTAACCCAGTTAACGATTAAAACTAAGTGGAGTTTTAATGAATCTTTAATTAGATTGAAAAGATCGAAAATGGAGTATCACCAGTTTTGCTACAGGCGATAGTTAAATCTTTAATTAGATTTGAACGTGAAATGGTAATTGAATTTACCGATAACACTGTGGTGTTAGATATGAAGTATTACCAGTTTTACTTCATGGGATGAATAGGTGGGGATTGGGAAATTAAAACCAATGATTACTACGGTAAGGTTCGCTAATTCCGACTAGTTTGAATTGAGATTTTCAAAAATAGAATAAAGAATAAATTCAAGGAATTTATCTTGGATAAAATTAATGGGAACCTTTCCCTGGGAATGTGAAATTTAGAAACTAACTGTCGGTTAGCCAAGCAGAATGGTTTTCTGGATATTGATCTGATGTTGGTTTCGGCCTTCGGGGTTAATATTTGGGAAATTGTTCTCTTGATTAATTTACGGTTAGTGACTGATGAATTGGAATGAGGCGTATGTTGTGTTTGTGTAACACTTATTTAAAATATACGCGAGTTATTCGGAAAGACCGGGTTTATCCCATTCTGAATAACTGATACGACGATAAGTCGAAGATGAAGACGGTGGTCGAAGACCAGAAGTCTTCACGTCGTTTGGGTGATTACTGATGATCTTGATTGGGCTGTACACCCAAGAAGATGGAAACAATTGGTGATCGTCCAGACGTACTTGGAGATCGATGGATATGCGGGGTACTAGGTGCCTCCGGTTTCGTTCAGACCCAGAACGGACTTGTAAATGGACTGTGTGTCTGACATTGGATTTTAGTCCGTGTGATTGATCTCTATTAAATATATATCTGTTTGGCGGCGGAGAATTTATTCTCTTGCTTAACGCCCTTCTCTGAGACGTACGAGCTCAGGGGTTATATATTGATGGATATCAATCGCATGGAGTGAATTGCCTATGTGGCATGCTAAGATGCAAATGATCAAGGCTTCTGTTGAAAAGCAAAGTCTTGTGGTTGATGATCGAAGCACGGCCTTTGTGGCGTAGCTTTGTGTAACGTTGATTCGCGAGTATCACACCCGGTATGAACTAAAAACGGGAGACGGACCTCAGGGAGGACATGCGTTTCTTTCTAGTTAGGAGTGGCGTCAGTGCTTGAACTGGCTGACGAGTTTGACTCATGTGGATGTTACTTATTATTACTTGATGAAAAGCGAGGCGCCTCGTGATATCGGTTTCGGCCGATGCTTCTGGTCGGCTGACGGGCCAGGCTTACGCCCCAAAGGGCGGGGAAACGTAGTGTTCAGGCATAATAATCCACATCGGTGGACCGGCCCTGACGATCCATGGGGCAGTTGCGGCTGTTCCTGAGGCTCGGACTAGACAGTCTCGAATCGGTGAGGATCTTGCCCCTAGCCTCGGTTCATACCATAAATGATAACCCAACTTCCAATACGACATTGCGGTTTTGATTGTAAACTTATATATGGCGACATAGTGTTATGGGGCATTCATGCCGCCTATGATTGATACTTATGATTTGAAGTTATTTTATACACTATGCACTTATAATAGTATCAAATGTTTTGTTTTAACCGTATCAAGCATTCTTTGGCTGTTATAAGGGAAAACCCTATCCTCGGCTGCGTTGCATTGTGTGATGGGACCTGGGTCTTATAACAGCTTCATTTTTCTTTATTTAGCATTGCGCTGTTTGTGTTAGGCACTGGTATTCTTGGGAGGAAACCCGTTACGTGTTATACGGCGTGGTCCCTTGATTTACCTAACTTTTAAATTAAAGAAGAATAACTGTTTTAGTTCTCACACCAGTCACATGACTGACCTGGAGTTTATTGTTTTAACCTAAACTCTGGGTGCCCCTATTTTGACACGGGCAGCTAGTAGTTTTGGTTTTGCAGATTTATATTCACAGGATCCTGGTTTACAGCTGGAACGATATCCGGAAAGCTTTGTATCCGTATATCCCATTCTAGTTGTGTATTGTATTATTTTCCGCTGCTATGTATTTAAATGTAATTTAAATCTCTGATATTTCTGTGTAATATTCATTTATACTCTGTATATTCTTGTAATCTGATGCATTGTTGTAATATACTCTGAAATGTTCTTTTGTATGCATTCTATTTTGTCGTGTTCTCAAAACGATAGGGCGTTTCGAACGGTCTGGGTCGGTTTAGCGACAGGTTCGGACCGAGCGAAATTCCTTGCCGTCGCAATCTCCTAGTATTATCCTTTTAAAAAAAGTGTTACTATCCTTAAATAGCATGCAATGTTATATATATATATATATATATTTATAAGTATATACAACTGTACAAAAGCAAAGTCTTGAAGCATCAACCCCTAACCATACTGTTTCTATAATCCCAACTACACATAACGAATAATATTATTAGAAAAAGAAAAAAAGAAAACCCATTAATGCTCATGTAATACCAATGTAGTCAAATTAAATTCCAAAACGATCAAATTTTAAATTCAATAAATTGTTATCATCGTATATATATCGAAATGGATATTTTTATATTTGTATATATGTGTGTGTGTGTGTATATGTATATACATCACTTCACACTCAACCCGAAAAAATTATAACTTATCGTTTAAACATTTCAAACTACACGATATTCTAAATATATCAAATTCCAAATAAATTTATTAAATAAACGTTATCGTTTTTAAACGATTTCCATAGCGACTATTTCAAATTCTGAATTGGGCATAACTTACAATTTATAAGACGAAATCTCGATTTTCCACTTTCATTAGAAAATTATAATCAATCTGATTGTAACGTTCCTTGTTTCATAGAATTTCGATTTAAAACGGATTCCGTATATTTAATTGAAGTTCAAAACTCAATATTACAAACTACCGCTCCATTTCGAGCTCGTTTTATATTAAATATAAGCGTTCAATCATCGTTAAATTAATGAATTCGATATTAAAATCCAATATTAATCTAAATATGATATTTAAAATAGATTTTAATATTCAACATCAAATGACCCAAAAATCTGGGTTGTTACAACATTACACTCCCCAGAATTAACCATCTAGTAGATTCAACGGCGGGACACGAACTTCTCTCCTTCATGGATGCATATTTAGGGTACAACCAAATTCCTATGCATGTGCCAGATCCAGAACATACTAGTTTTATCATGGACTTGGTGTTGTACTGGTATCTGGTGATGCCTTTTGGGATAAAGAATGTTGGACCCACTATCAGCGCTTAGTGAACCGAATGTTTTACAACCAGATCGGGAATACAATGGAAGTTTACGTGGATGATATGGTTTTAAAGTCTAGGCGATTGTCCGATCACACAAAGGACTTGGCAGAGATGTTTGGAATCCTACGACGATATGGGATAAAGCTGAACACCTTGAAATACTCATTTGGTGTTGCATTAGGAAAATTCCTCGTTTTCATGTCAGTTCTTGTGGAATCGAGATTAATCCTAACCAGATTGTGGCAATCAGGAACATAGAAAAGCCACGAATGTTCAAAGCTTGGCAGGTAAGGTTGCAACATTGAGCAGGTTTATTTCCAAAGCCACAGACAAATGTGTTCCATTCTTTGACTTGATCAAACGAGGGAAACACAATTTCGAGTGGACCCCAGACTGTGTAGAAGCCTTTCAAAACTTGTTGGATCTGTTAGAGAAACCCCCGATACTATCAAAGTCGGTAGACCATGAGGATTTGTTTATATATTTGGCAGTTTCATCTCATGCCATCAATTCAGCTCTGGCACGTGAGGAAGACAAAGTTCAGAGGTCGGTATATTATGTAAGAAAGAAGTTAGCCGCAACAAAACGCAATTATCCAAAGATAGAGAAACTTTCTTATAGCCTTCTAATTGCATCCTGAAAATTCCGTCATTATTTGCAAGCTCATCCAATTGTTGTGTATACTGATCAACCACTTCGATAGGTCCTACAACGTCCTGAAGCATCTGGACGACTGCTTAAATGGAATATTGAATTAAGCCAGTTTGACTTAAATTTCCAACCCATAAGATCAATAAGGGGGCAAGATTTAGCTGACTTCATCGCTGAATTCACGATCCCCAAGAAGGATGTGTTAGATGACGAGGCTGGCCCCTCAGAACAGAAGTTAGAACTTAGTCCCTGGAAATTATATAGATGGGGCTAAAAATGATCGAAGATCCGGCGCCAGAGTTGTTTTAATAACTCCTTAAGGACGATCGATTTATTATGCTCTACGGTTAGAATTTTCCGCGACTGACAATGATTCTGAATACGAAGCCCTGATTATCGGGTTGAAACTTACTAAGGAATTAGGTGTAACAACATTAAACATTTTCTGTGATTCAAAGAATGTCGTTGGCCAGGTTCGAAAGGAATTCCAGGCTAAGGGACCTCGATTCGTCGCTTACCTAGAGAGCGTAGAGGAGTTGTTAGACAACTTGGAACGTTATAACATAACTCATACTCCGTGGATAGAAAACCAGAAAGTAAAGAGACTAGCTAAGTTGGCAAGCTCTGATAATCCAGAAGAGACAGAGATGGTCTCGATTGAGGTGCTAGAATCCCCAAGCATCGACTAGATGGAAGTTGATCCGGTGTTGGAAACCGAGCCAGAAAGAGAATCGTTGATGACACCAATAAAAAACTTGCTCCAAAATGGAACACTCCCGGCAAAGAAGAATGAGAGGCGGCTATGGTCCGTAAAGCCGCAAGATATGTCATGCAAGATGAAGATCTTTATCATTAGGCATTTTCAATGCCTTTGTTCCGATGTATAGCATACGAAGTCAAGCGTATACTGAAGGAAGTGCATGAGGGTATGTATGGAGATCATACCAGAGGTCAAACACTGGCAAAGAAAATATTGCGATATGGCTACTTCTGGCCGACCATAAATTGAGATGCAGCTGATTATTCACGGTGCTGCGACAGGTGCCAGAAATTTGCAAAGATACCCAGAGCACCTCCCCAGTCAACTTAAGTCGATGGTGAGCCCATGGCCATTTTCTACGTAGGGAATAGACATCATTGGAAGTTTTCCGATCGCCAAAGGTGAAGCAAAATATGCAATTGTGGCCATAGATTACTTTACAAAGTGGGCGGAAGCCGAACCATTAACTATGATCAAAACAAAATGGGTGATTAATTTTGTTGTCAGGAACATCATTTGTCAATTTGGGATTCCCAAAACCATCATAACTGATAATGGAACCCAGTTTGATAACACCGAGTTCAAAGATTTCTGGCAGAAGTACAAGATTGATAAGAGATACACCGCAGTGGCTCACCCACAATCAAATGGACAAGTCAAAGCAATAAAAAAAATCATTAGGTCCATCCTAAAAAGCGATTGAAGCATGCAAAAGCCATGTGGGTCGACGAATTACCATTAGGATTATAGGCCTACCGAACGATTTACAAGACAGTAATGGGTCATGTCCCCTTTTCACTTTCTTTCGGATCGGAAGCGGTCATTCTAGTGGAGTGGAATGTTCCCTCTCATAGGACAACTTATTATGGTTCGATGACGAACAGAGCGTGTTGACGGCAAAAAATGTCGCAAGCACCAAAGATTCCCAATTACTAGGAATTACAAATATGGTCGCACAGACAAGAACATGTTTGAAACATAAGCAGTAAATAACACAAGAGATTTATAGTGGTTCGGCCTCAATAAGGGCCTACGTCCACTTTGAAGAGTCGTTGGAATATTATTAATCAATTGGAAGAAATTACAAGGTTGAGACTATCTCACGATATCTCATTACATTCATGCTTCATGATATATGATGTCATAATTATCATATGTTGAATAATAGGGAAAAAGACAATCTTGTCCTCCTTCTTTCTCAAAGAGGAGATGCCATTTATGAAGCTTTATGGAGGTCTCTAAGCTCTAGAATTCTCTCTCTTTGAAGTGTGAGGCCATGGGGTATTTATAGGAAGTGGTTGGGTAGGGGTTAGGTAGGAGTAGGTAGAAATGTGGACCATCTTCCAGAAATTCGCGCCTCCTACAATTGGCCTTCGAAAATTCGCACCTGGACGAGGTGCGAAATTTCGCACCTGATAGGTGCGAAACTTCGCACCCGACTGGGTGCGAAGCGGATTTTGATGAGAGGTTTTGTTGAGGCTAGTTGACTCCGTTGGCGCGGCATTGTGGTGGCGAAGGTGCGAGGTTCTTGCCAGCAGGATCTTTCTCCGGTTCTTGCCTTTGCACTTCCTCAGTTTTTCCCTTGGCCCCGGCTTCACGCGATGGGTTGAGTAGAGCATGTCTTGAGTACTTTTGGTGACCGGTCAAAAAGGTCGGTTAACATTTGCCCCTCAAAGTACGTCTTGTCTTGACACCTTATCTTGACATGATGTGCTTTGGAATGAAAGTTGAGATGGTAGTTGGATTGCGGATTTATCCTGCATGTTATTGGAGAAAATGTATCAGCTGGTGGGCTCGTTCGTTATGGAATTGTGAGCGAGCCACTATTGGATTGGTATCGTGCTCGCCTAGCTGAGTGTCCGCATGGTGCCATCATTGCGAGTTTTGGGCGACGGGACCTTGGCGGGAAACGAGCGTACGCGGAAGGGAGATTTTTTTTGGAGGGTACGAAATTTCAAACCAAAGGGGTTCAAAATTTCGAACCCAATAGGCTCGAATCATCGAACCGTAGTGGCTCGAGAATTCGAGACATAGGTTCGAAATTTCGAACCCAGGAGGATCGAAATTTCTACCCCTCGGGTTCGAATTTCGAGCCTTGACTTGGAATATGAAAGGTTTTCTTCTTTTCATTATATATAGGCCCCTCCACTCATTTTCCTTCCTTCTTCTATTTTCGCGCCGACAGCCATTGTTCTGAAAACTTCAATTCTCGACCACTTTAACTTGAAAATTTCTGAGGTAAAAGACTTGGTCGAGCCGAGGGAAGGGGAAGGGAGGTCGAGGTGCGACGGAGGAGGCTCGAGGTCTCGTGCCCGAAGGGAGGTTCGGAAATTCGAACCTGTGGGGGGCTCGAATCTTCGTACCCCATAGGGTTCGAGATTCTGAGCCCTTGGGCTCGAATCTCCGAGCCCTGACGGGTTCGAGGCTTCTACCCCCCTGGGGTTCGAATCTTCGAACCAACAGGGCTCGAATTTTCGAACCCGAGGGGTTTGAAATTTCGAGCCGCTGCGGTTTGAATTTTCGACCCCAAGGGGTTCGAACCTTCGAGGTAACCGGGCCCGGGTGTTTTCGGAAACTTCGTGCCCCGAGGCCTGGTTGAGTGCTGTGCTTTGGCCAGAATGTCGGTTTCGCCACTTTGAGCTTTGATTTCCTGACTGCCTATCCTCAAATTTATACACTGTTTGTTTGATTGTATGAATGTATCATTGTTGTCATTGATAACTGCGCGGATGGGAACTTAGAACCTTCACATAGGATAGAGCATATATCTGGACTGTGGCTGAACTGTAAAAATCTTTAACGTTTCTATGCGCGCTCTCATTCTTTGCATGACACTGCACACACACTTGTTAATCTTTATCAACACGAGGGGTACAAGTTATTTTACTATGATGTCTGACACTGGTACATTGAAGTATAGCGAGCCATGCAAACAAGATCACAGACTGGGAAACTTCTGGAAGCCGAGGCTTCCCCGCCATCGTCTATTTCTTCTGCTTCTACTTCTGACTCTACGTACAACACTAACTCTGAAGGCAGCAAGCCTAAGACTAACGAAGGGTCGACTCCTTCTCAGACAGGGAGTTCGCCTGACGTGTCGGAGTACGGGGGTCATACTGAGAGGTTACATTCTCCAATTGTATACTCCGAGATGGAAGACACAGATATTATGGAGGGTGGTGAGCTGCCTGCCCCAGTGGCTCCTGACGTGCTCCCTGATGCGGTCATTTTGGACAATCCTCCAGATTCAATGCCATTGCGCTTGGATGCCGCGACTGTTAGAAAGCTGTCTTTACGGTTTAATATCCCTAAGGGGAGGCTCATGCCCCTAAATCGGGAGAAAGGGCTCACGCGCCGCAAGAAGGCTTTACTGCTTGGAATCGACATGCTTGTGTTGCGGGGTGCGTGCCCCTGGCCAATGATTTTATACGGGAAATGCTATTCTATTTACGCCTTGCACCCTCACAGCTGCATCTGAACTCTTATTCTTCGCTCTTGGGTACTTATGTTCTCTTTCGAGAGTTTCTGCATCGGGATCCTACTGGAGGTGATATTCAGTACCTTTTCCATTTCAGACGGCCGACTAGCGCATCGTCTTCGCAATGGTTCTTCGAGGCGTCTCCAGCTACTAAGTTTTTTGTCGGAAAGTGGCCCAGCCTGTCGGTGATAAAGCAAGATTGGTTCTTTGTTCGCTGCCCTCTCGGATTTGCGAGGAGATGGATAAAAGGAAGTGAGCATCTTTAATCTTCGCCTCCTTTTTCCAGAAGTTTCCGAGCTTTGTGACTCATAGTTTTTTTATTATGGCAGGAAATCCCGAGGCACCTACTGGTGACGAGTATCGGCAACGTCTCGATGCTTTGCGAGCTATTCCTGAGGGGTCCCGTATGACGGATTCTGTAGTAGATCAAGATGGCCTCCGGTGTGCTGGATTGCTTCCGGTTGACCGGGCCATAATCAGGCTTGCAGTGGCGAGTAGTGTACCTAAGGGGAAAGCAACGGAAGGCCCTACTGCCCCCGCTTTGAAGAGAAAGATGGCTCCTGGCAAGCCCGGGCCTAAGAAAGTCGTTAAGTTTCAGGAGGGCGTTAGTGGTGACAAGAATGGTAGCGCAGAGGCGGGTACTCGGGACGAGAGACTTATTGACGCTTCTACCCCGCTCCCGATGGGAGGGGCGGGGGAAGAAGCTTTGGCCAGTCCTCACTCTCCTGCAACCTCTCTAGAAGTTGCTGCCTCACTTGAGAGAGTAGATCAGTTCGCTGGTCTGGATGCGGTTCCCATGGACTTGTCTTTGTGGCCGAGCGCAGCTAGTATTGAGGATATAGCTCATGCCGCGGAAGGAATAAATCCTTCATCTAAGGGACAATCTGGTCTGTTGAGAGGGCACATAGGACACACACTTGTACACACTAAACTGAATAGAAGAGCGCTTTCACGTGCTGCTCGACTGACTTTGCGTTGTTCCTTTGACATGTGATATGGCTAGAGGAAGCAGGGGGCGAGGTCGTGGAGACCGCAACCGTCCCGAGAGTTCTTTTATTGGCTCCTTCAGGAAGGGAGCTAGCCTATATGGCGATGTCCCACCACCGCGAGGTCATGGTAGCGGGAGTCGTCACCAAGATATGTCCTCATCTTCTATGACTCTTCCTCCCCCTCCTCCTTTGATCCGAGTGTCCAGTGGGGGTTTGAGGCTTCATCTAGGAGGGTTGAGTCATACGCCATTAGCGACTCCATCCATCACCGTCTCGCCGGCTCCTGTTCAGACAACCAAGGGAAGAGGGGCACCGTTCGACCCGTCGAGGCCGAGTAGGGTATAAACAGAAGATTTGACCGAATCCCAAGTTCAAGAGATTTCCACGGAGGAGACGAAAGCGTTTTTGACACATCATTTCCCTCGACTCTATTTTGACGAGCTGCCATCTCTCCCCGATCTTCGTCTGCCTCCCAGTAGGGCCTCTGGAGAGATATGGAATCATGTGAAGGCCGCGTATCACCAGGTCAACGAGCTCACCCAATAGTCCCATCAATTATCAGATCTGGTCAGGGTGAAGAACTTGCATCTTTTGGATCAGCAAATAGTCATTGATGCCGAGAAGACTTCCGTCGCCAATCTGAATACCGAAATTGGTGGGTTTTCCTCTTTCCTTTTTTATGTTTGTTGAGGGTCGTTTGCTCCCGTACCTTTGAATACTAACTCATGGAGTTCGTGGATTTTTAGCCGAGTTGAAGCAGGGGTACGAGACACTCAAACAGGAGGTAGATAATTCTCGCTCCATTTTTATAGTGGCTTGGCCAAGTCAAGTATTCCCGCAAGTGTTGGGCATTGTAAGCTCCGGGTACCTCTTCCCATCTACGGTCGTTAACTTGAAAGCTCATGTGTCAAGTTTCCATTGAATGGTGTACAGTACTTCCCATTTCGGTCCTAGGTGAATAGGGGTCGGGAAGACATGTTTCAAGACCAAGTCTCCAGGTTCAAAGGTCCGAGGTCGAACCTTCCTGTTATAGTATCACGAAACTTGGTGTCTATGCCTCGAGGCGTGCAAGTCCGCTTCATCGCTTTTTTCTTCAACCATGTCCAGGGATTCAAGAAGAAGCGCTCTATTAACCGGACTTTTGGTCCGGTCACCAAAATTACTCAAGACACGCTCTACTCAACCCATCGCGTGAAGCCGGGGCCCCTCCTGAAAAGTCTAGTTAATATAAACAAAAGATTATAAATGGATGTAGGCTATGACTTGGCCAAGCCACTATAAAAATATTGTGTGTCATTTATTTTTCTTGCATCTATCTCTTTATATCCCATGATTGTTTTGCTCTGGGTATGAAACATTAAACTTGAATTGAAAATTGGGAACAAGTATAACACTCGAACCGGTGAGCCTCTGCCATAAGAAATTAGGTGTAGAAAGAAAACCGAAGCGAACGAGACGGCTGTTTGCGTAATAGAGCATAGAGGACATGCAAACGACATCTTAAACTCTAACTCTCGTGATTCGAAAGAGAGTACAAAGGACGGGAAGACGACGCCCCCAAGGCGTGATGGTGCACCATGGTTAAAGACCGCCTTGACCTTACTCTAACCTGGGAAGATGACAGGAGAGTATAAAGGCACCGGAAACAAGTGCCAACAAAAAAGGATCCTTACCCCACAGCAGGATCGGGGGCAGTCTAATGTCGGTCCTTATCAATACCGAACAAGCCCTGACCAGACATTTTATTCAAGATTGATTGGGGGCATACACATCATACACATCACGTCTCCCTGTTGTTTACTACTTAGCTTAGTAATGATTTTTATGTTTCACAGACTATTTTTTGCAGGGAAGCTCGTATAGGACTTCTTGTTTGATCTGTGATGTGATTTATCATTTGTTACTTATATTAATAATGTTTTGACTACTAGTGCATTTAATTGAAATTAATGAAAAACTTGCAAATATTGACATCATAGGAAAACAAGCTACTTTATTTACATAAGTGCAGGTTTATACAAGGATACTAATCAAAAGATGCGAGGGCCGCATTCGCTACAATAATAGTAGGCCAGTGGAAAACAAAATGAAAGAACTAAATCATGTTTCACTTGGATGTGGGGGAAGGCTTGGACATTTGAGCAGCCTTTTGCTTCTATTTTTCTTCCCTCATAGCATCTATGAGAAGGCGCTTCTTTGATTTCTTCTTTTCTTTTGGAGGAGTAACGTGGGGAGCAATGAAGGACTGAGACGCTAAATGAGAAGTGATTAACTTTGAGAGCTTAACGACCATCTTCTACCCAGGAGGTACTAACTGGATGGGATCAATGTTAAGGGGTTCTTCATTTTTTACCTTAGATTTGATTTTCAGAAGTGCATCAGTCATTGCCTTCATCTCAGCCAAAGTCATATCATTGGTTTTTTCTGAGCCTCCGGTTAGGATAACATCATCGTCTCCCTCGTCGCCATCATTCCCACCGTCGTCCTTTAGAGCATCTATAATGTCTCCTTCCTTGGAAGTCTTAGTACTGAACGACATGCTAGCTTAATTAGAGACCTCTTCTTGTTTCTCCTCGGCCTTCTCAGCAGACTTTGCATCGGTGACTTCTTCTTGTTTCTCATCAGTCTTCTTGGCCGGCTTTGAACCTACAGGACGAGAAGCTACAGTTATTAACTCAGGAGAAAACTCGGGTTCTTCAATTGTATGTCCAACAATATGACGGAAAGTTGAAATAGCTCTAACAAATTGAGGTGAAAAGGTAGAGATACCTTCAGATGACTTCTCAACATGAGCAGTAAGAGTTTCTAAAGTTATTTCAACAATAGGAAACATGAGAGATGTCTTGGGAATTCCTGGATTCTCTGGATCATACCATTCTGCCTCAATAGCCCCAGAGGTAGCGAAAGAAGAACCGGCTTCAATGGTTTCTTTTCCTTTGGCCTGACGCCTCTCCTCCTCCATAGCAGTAGCAATCAGTCTACATCCTTCGGCCAAGTGTTCCGGCTCCTCGCCCTTTAAATGCTTCTCCATGAGCTTATCCTCATCAATGGTGTCCACCTTAAGTAGATTTTTCTCCCATTCAACTACCTGATCCCATACATATACCAATGTAGTTGGGTAGTCTTTGATCCATGAAATGTCTCGATGGAAGATCACCTGAGCAAAGAATCCTATCATGGTCTCGGCATAATCGTCCAACTCCTTTTGAGCCTCAGCAAGCTATGCTTTAGCATTCTCGGCAGATTTGATAGTGATGTCTGTGTTTCCCTCGGCCAGAACTGCCCTTGGCTCAATTTCCGCATATTTAGCCTCTAGATCGGCATTGCTCTTCGCTAACTCTACCTTCTCTTGCTCAAGACGGGCACATTTTGACTTTTCTTTAATGCTTTCGAACTTGGCGTCCTTAATTTTCTTCTTCAAGTCTAAGAGCTCTGAGCTGTGGGCTTCAAGTTCGATATGATAACGCTTTTGCAACTCTTTATATTGTTCCTTGTAGTTGCCAATGTCGCGCTGTGCAGAAGCAAGCTTGGCTTGAGCCTCCTTAAGTTCCTTCTCGGTATTCTCAACGACTTTTGCATCGGAGTCAGCATTATCTTTCATGTATTTAACGTCGACCAGCAAGTCGCGAATGATCTTACAAAGATTCCACTAATATCACTTCATCTCCTTATATTGAGTGTCCACAAAATCTATCTTGGCCTTAACTTCGTCTGCCCAGTCGAAGGATAACAGCTTAAGAGCTGGAACAAAATGCATGTTCCCAAATTAATTCTCGGGAAATTGTTTCTTCATAAGCTCCAATCTAGCTTTGTTTTCATCATCAAGTATGACTGGCCTTGTTGTGGTGATATCGATATTGTGACGCTTAGACGGTACGACATATGTTCTACTCCTCTCCACCTCTTTGCTCAGTTCCTTTTGCTTCTCTTTTGGATCAGAACCTTTCTTCGAGAGTTTTTCCTGATGAGTTTTATCTTTAGACGAAATCGATACCTTAGGAGCGTATTTATCCACCTCACAATGTGTAGAATGGCTCTTGTGTTTCTCCAAGTCTAGACAATGCGGAGATCGAGAACGAGAAGATCGGTAAGGCTGAGGTGAGTTGTTCCTCCTGTCATCTCCACCACGACTTTAATGTTGATCGTGTTCGGTATAAGAATCGAACCTGGGCATGCTTGAGAAGACATCTCTCATATAGTAACGTTGATGAGTCATTTGTCCTGCAAAACGACATAAGCAACCCGTTTCCCTTGGTTCTTATTTTAAAATTTAATTCTGCCTTGATTTATGGTTATAACATGTTATTAAAATACGGGTTGTTACAGGAAAGGTTTAATTTTTATTTAATGAAGAGTTTATATTTTTTTTGAGGAAAGTTCTTATTTTTAATAACGAAAAGAGATGATTTTTGTTTAATGAATATAAAGGTTATATTTTAATAACACAAAGATTCGATTTTTAATGATAAAGATTTGATTTTTTCACAGTGAAAAGCTTTGATTTTTATAAGAAGAGAGGTCGGATTTTTATAAGGAGAAAGATCGGATTTTTCAATATGTGAATGAAGCATAAAAATTGGATTTTTTATCTATGTGAAGTGACGATAAAAGTATGGTTTTTAACATGGTAGAAGTATGATTTTTATTTATATATAAACAGTATTAAAAATATGATTTTTATATAACAGAGAATATAAAAATATTATCTTTATATGATAATAGCGAAATAAAAATCTGATTTTTCTTATATATAGGTTGAAGTAAAAATGTGATTTTTATAGCGATGTAAAAATAGGATTTTTATATATTGAATAGCAAAGTAAAAATTCGATTTTTTTAATATATATAGAATAACAATAAAAATTTGATCTTTATATAAGAAGTAGAAATATAAAAATATAATTTTTATATAGAAAGAAGCGTTGTAAAAGATATGAAATTGAAATAAAAATATGATTTTTATATAGTAGACATCATAAAAATATAATTTTTATCCATGGAGTGATAATATAAAAAAGTGATTTTTATATATGTAGCGAGCACGGACGACGAAAGTGACAAAAGGCGAGCACGGCGAGATTTTCCGACATATGAAGAAGCGGGACGTTTGTTTTAGCTTGGGTGAGAACTTCTCACTTTTAATTTAATTTTCTAGTTAAAATATATACTAGGATGCAGACGGTGTTTAGTTGCACCCGACACCCGTCGTCCACAGACCAAGGACGACTTGTTTGTTTGTTTGTTTGTTTGATTTTGATGTGTAGTTGATTGTGTGAAGTGGATTGAAATAAAAATATTTTAATAGTTAAAAATAGAATTTTTAATGGTTATATGAAATGAAATAAATTAATATAAACAAATCGAACGATTTGTTTATACACACACATTTGACTGATATTGATTGGGACGATAAATTTTACACATCGGCCAACTGCACAAATAAAATATGTGTTTGATTGTTTGAAACCCCACACGGGTATCGGGATAATATATGACATGCACTAATCCCAATAATTAGTTGTATGTCGATCGATTGATTGACAGACTGTTATAAGCGTTGAATATTTATATTTGATGCTTATACAGTGTAGAATGCACTTTGGATGATGGTTGATTATTTGTCGTTGTTGATATATACATGCGTTGTATGGAAATCCATAGGAATAAAATCTATGGTAATTGATTGGGCCTCATTCCAGTTTTGAAATAGAATATTTGAAAATAGAAATATATGAAGCCGTGTTGATTAGATTGACGCCATTTTGACGTGAACGATATTTATATCGATTATATTCGTTTTTATAATGAATATTGAAAAGTGATTTCAAAATCGAATATTTTGAAATGAAATTCGAATTAATTGAATTTAAATTGAATAGAAATGAATTGGAATTGAATAGAATTGAAATTGAATAGAATTGAATTCAAATTGAAATTGAATTGATAACGAATTGAAATTGAATAGAATTGAATTCGAATTGAAATTGAATTGAAAATGAATTGAAATTGAATACAATTGAATTCGAATTGAAATTGAATTGAAAACGAATTGAAATTGAATAGAATTGAATTCGAATTGAAATTGAATTGAAATTGAATTGAAAACAAACTGAAATTGAACTGAAAATCGATTTGAAATGAATTTAAAACGAATTTAAAAGGAAAAATTCAATTTTGATTTGAATTTGAAAATGAAGTTGAAATCATTTTGAAAACAAATTTAATGCGATTTATAAAATACGTTTTAAAAGGAAATCGACGAAGTATATATTATATATATAATATAATGGCCTGAATAGAACGCGCCGCGCAGCGGCCGTTCGTGAATTTCGACCGTTGACTTCGAATGGATATTACAGGAGATCTGACCGTCGGATTCTCCTAAAACAGGAACCGTTGGGTTTGTATCGAAAAGAGCTTTCTAACAAATGTTAGAAATTTGAAATCTAACGGTTGGATTTGGAATTATATCCAAATTAAATTGGGAAAAGGTCGCTGTAAGTGCAGTTCGATGGCCATTGATGGAAATCGACTGTACGGGCCTTGATAAAATTATTAAAAATATCAATAATTTGTGTAAAATCATAAGAAATGATTTGTGAAGAATTAGGATGAAAAATTATGTATTTGAAAAGATAAAAATAGATTTTTATCGAAGTGAACTAGTTGGAACTAGAAGTAAAATCAATTTATTTTTGAAATAAATAAATTGGATTTGAAATGGTTTTAAAAATAACCAGAATTCCCAATAATTGAATTGGAGTGGATTTTAATCGAAATTGTCTTCGAAATATTTCGATGTTGGATTTCGTGATGATACATATATTGTTATGGGAATTTGAAAGATATATTAATATCGTTATTTCCAATACGATATTTGTTGGTCGTAGAATTTGATATTGAATATAAGCTGATATATTTTCTATTCAGAGCCTTGTATTTAATATCAAATGTGATTTGGGTTTGTCGTGAATGGTGTCTTCATTAACACTGTTCTTAAACCCAGTTGAGAAAAATGATTAAATCTTTTTTATTTAGATTTAATGAAGTGTACCAATTAAATGGAATTGAATTTGAATTGATTTTTGGGTTTATAGTGAACCGTGTTTTAAATGACATTGGTTCTTTAACCCAATTAAAGACTGGATATTAATTTCTGTGAAGATTAAAACTAAGTGGGGTTTTAATGAATCTTTAATTAGATTGAAAAGATCGAGAATGGAGTATCACCAGTTTTGCTCCAGGCGATAGTTAAATCTTTAATTAGGTTTGAACGTGAAATGGTAATTGAATTAACCGATAACACCGTGGTGTTAGATATGAAGTATGACCAGTTTTACTTCATGGGATGAATAGGTTGGGATTGGGAAATAAAATAAATGATTACTTCGGTGTGGTTCGCTAATCCCGACTAGTTTGAATTGATATTCAAAGGAAGATTAAAGAATAAATTTAAAAGAATTTATCTTTGATAAAATTAATGGGAACCACTCCCTAAGAATGTGAAATTTAGAAACTAACTGTCGGTTAGCTAAGACGAATGGTTTCCTGGGTATTGATCTGATGTTGGCTTCGGCCTTCAGGGTTAATATTTGAGGAATTGTTCTCTTACTAATTTACGGTTAGGGACTGATGAATTGGAATGAGGCGTATGTTGTGTTTGTGTAACACTTGTTTATTATATACGCGAGTTATTCAGAAAGACCGGGTTTATCCCATTCTGAATAACTGACTCGGCGATTAGTCGAAGATGAAGACGGTGGTGGAAGACCGGAGGTCTTCACATCGTTTGGATAATTACTAACGATCTTGATTGGGCCGTACACCCAAGAGGAGGGAATCAGTTAGTGATCGTCCAGACGTACTTGGAGATCGATGGATATACGGGGTACTAGGTGCCTCCGGTTTCGTTCAGACCCAGAACGAACTTGTAAATGGACTGTGTGTCTGACATTGGATATCATTCTGTGTGATTGATGGATATCGGTTGCATGGAGTGGTTTTCCTGTGTGGCATGCTAAGATGCAAATGATCAAGGCTTCTGTTGAAAAGCAAAGTCTTGTGGTGATGATCAAAGCACGGCCTGTGTGGCATAGCTTTGTGTAACGTTGATTCGCGAGCCTCACACCCCGGTTGTGAACCAAAAACGGGAGAAGGACCTCAAGGAGGACATGCGTTTCTTTCTAGCTAGAAGTGGCGTCAGTGGTTTTACACGCCCTGACGAGTTTGACTTATGTGGTTGTTGCTGTTGCGAGGCGCCTCGGTTATATCGGTCGATCCGGGACCGATGGAGTCATTCGTTGGCTCATTTACGCCCCATAGGGCGGAGAGACATATTGTTCAGGCATAATAATCCACTCCGTATGGACCGGCCCTGAAGATCCATGGGGCAGTTGCGGCTGTTCCTGAGACATGGGCTAGATTGTCTCGAATCGGTTGAGGACGATCCCTGGCCTCGGTTCACAGATGGAAATCCAATTTCCAATACGTAACATTTCGATTTTAGTTGTAATCCTATATATCGAGACATAGTGGGATGGGGCGCTCATGCCGTCTATGATTGATACTTATGATTTGAAATTGTTTTGACACTATACACTTATAGTAATAATAAAACATGAAATTTCGCGTATCAAGCATTCTTTGGCTATTATAAGGTAAAAACCCTATCCTCCGGCTTGCGTTGCATTGTGTGATGGGACCTGGGTCTTATAATAGCTTCATTGTTCTTTATTTAGCATTGCGCTGTTTGTTTTATGCACTGGTGTTCTTGGGAGGAAACCCGTTCCGTGTTATACGGCGTGGTCCCTTGATTTACCTAACTTTAAAATAAAGATTAATAACTGTTTTAGTTCTCACACTAGTCCCATGACTGACCTGGAGTTTATTGTTTTAACCTAAACTCTGGGTGCCCTTATTTTCCGCATGGGCAGCTAATAGTTTTGGTTTTGCAGATTTATATTCACAGGATCCTGGTTTACAGCTGGAATGATATCTGGAAAGCTTTGTATCCGTATATCTCCTTCAGTTGTGTATTGTATTATTTTCCGCTGCTATGTAATACATTGTAATCTATGATATTTATCGAATGTATTTTATTTGTTCATACTCTGTATATTCTTGTATTCTGATGGAATTGTTGTAATATACAATGAAATGTTCTTCCATCTGCGTTCTGATTCGTCGTGTTCTCAAAACAATCAGGGGTTTCGAACGGTCTTGATTGGTTTAGCGGCTGATTCGGATCTAGCGAAATTCCTGGTCGTTACACCGTGGTATCAGAGCTTTGGCTTACAAAGCTCAGAGAACAAGACACATTAGAACCATACGAAAGAATTCATCAGATATTGGATTAGTAATATCCAATGAGAATGACTCGTTAGAGATGGGATCAGTAGTATCCTAGAACGAGTGTGAAGAGTATATTTTTAAAGTGAAAACAATTTTTGTTTTGAAAATTTAAACTTTGTTCAACGTATTTGAATATTTATTTGTGTTGAATTTGGACAATCCAGTATATAAAGACTTTGTGTATACGTCTGATTCGCGTGTATTTGAAGTTTTAATATACTGGATAGATATAGAATCATACTCTAGTCGCTCAAAGATGATTCTGATGATCGCTCGAGCATCATCAGAATTTATTTTCGTGTTTCGAAGGTGTGATGTTTATATATTTCCAATTGACTGGTGTGAGAACCAAAATTATATAGGGCGTATTGTTGTGATTTGGCATCAAAAATGTGATTTTTGACTATATATCAAAGTTATGAATTTGAAATGATAATTCACTAATTGATTGCTGATAGTGTTGTTTGATTATTGTTCGATTAATTAAATGTTGAACCTTTAGCCAAATTGAATCAAATAGTGAGTTGTATTGAAAATTAGTCGCATTTGCTTGCATGTATATGTACTTACACTGAACAGGTCATAGCAAGGAGGCTAGAGCAGAAGAATAAAATTTGTTTGCCCGACAAATAGGTACATGTTTACCATAATTTACTGTTTTGTTTGGGTGATGATGATTTTATGAGCCGATTGGCTAGCCGCTTGGCTTTTTCTTTTTCTTTTGGAATGAAGAAGGCCATGGGAGGCTATATGAAATATCCCGAAGTCCCCGGTGCAAGGGAGGTTATGGCGAAATTTTTCAAAAATTTAGGGTGTTAGCCAAATTTTTGAAAAATTTGAAAAGTTCTTAGAAACTAAAAAGTTGAAGAACTTAAGCCATAATGAAAATAATGGAATTTGAGTTGATTTGTTAAACAACTTTCGGCTTCGTTCCTTTTCGGGGACGAAAAGTTTTAAGTGGGGGAGATTGTAATAACTCGGAAATCTGAGCCAATTTAAAATTTTTATTTTGGCAATTTTAGTGAATTTTGAACATTTAAAATGAATTATTTTAAATAATATCGACGAAATTTTTTATTTTGAATAGAATTCGAACGTATATATTTATAGATCGTCGTTAGAATATAAATATTTTATTTTAATTATAAAAGGAATTGAAAATGGCGGGGTAGTTCGATAATTCGATTTCAAAATTGAAATGAATATACAGGATTCAAAATAAACCGGATTTTGGCGAAACCAAAAATATTAGAATCTAATTGAGAATATATTTCCAACGAATCCGAAAAATTGAAATTTCATAGCGGGAATCAAAAGATACGTCCGGTTGAAAATTCAGAATAGTCGCTATGGAATTCTGGCCCTTAAAAATTGCCATTTTGCAAACGACCTCGGTTTTCGATGAAACCACTTTTGTTGGATCCGTGATGTCAAGTTATTGCTAGGTTTCAAATTTCATAAGTTTTTGAATCAATATATGAGCGTGGCAAAGGAAAACGCGTTTGACCAGTTTCAGTTGATTTTAATCGACTGGAAAATGGCCATTTTTCAAACGGTCTCAGAATTCGACGAAATTAGTTTTGTTAGGACTGTATCGTCAATACGAAGCTAGAAAATATTTTTCTAGAATTTTTCGAGTTAGTATGTGACCCTGGTAAATTGAAATGTGCGTTCAAATTCAATATATAGAGTTATATGTTGATTTTGACAAAAACTGATAGAAACAGTCGAATCAGCCTACGAAACATATCCCATTATGTTCGGAATGGGGGTAATTAGCTATGGGCGACAGGCGGTGGGTCCCGTTTCGAGGTCGAAATAAAAAGTCAACTTTAATTGAATAATTAAATAAATAAATAAATATTATATACCCCTTACCCTCTATTCTCTCTCTGACTATTCTCTCTCTCCCCGTTGAAATGGTCAAAAGAAAAAAAAACAAATCGCTAGAACCCGTCAGCCCCCCGCTTCGTCGCGCCCGCCACCACCAAGGCCGGCGGCCCTCCGATGCTCCGCCCCCCCTCCGCAGCTACCTCTCCGCCTCCCCCTTTCTCCCTTCGCTCCAATCCAAACCCCAAATCCCGATCGAAACCCCCCTTCCCAAATTGATGTGCCAGTCCACCGCGCCGCCAAGCAGCCTCACCCCCTTCGCCTCAGACCTCGGTTTTCCCCCTGCTGCGCCATCGTTTCCCCCCTCTTCTTCGTCGACTGAAAACCCTCCTACTCCGAGCCTTAAAAACAGTGAGTTCTTCCCTCTTCTTCTTTTTAATTTGCATTGTATTAAAGATCTGAATCCGGTATGGAATAATTAAGGAAAGGTTTAATTTTTATTTAATGAAGAGTTTATATTTTTTTTTGAGGAAAGTTCATATTTTTAATAACGAAAAGTGATGATTTTTGTTTAATGAATATAAAGGTTATATTTTAATAACAAAAAGATTCGATTTTTAATGATAAAAATTTGATTTTTTTCACAGTGAAAAGCTTTGATTTTTATAAGAAGAGAGGTTGGATTTTTATAAGGAGAAAGATCGGATTTTTCTATATGTGAATGAAGCATAAAAATTGGATTTTTTATCTATGTGAAGTGACGATAAAAGTATGGTTTTTGACACGGTAGAAGTATGATTTTTATTTATATATAAACAGTATTAAAAATATGATTTTTATATAACAGAGAATATAAAAATATTATCTTTATATAATAGAGAAATAAAAATCTGATTTTTCTTATATATAGGTTGAAGTAAAAATATGATTTTTATAGCGATGTAAAAATAGGATTTTTATATATTGAATAACAAAGTAAAAATTCGATTTTTTTTAATATATATAGAATAACAATAAAAATTCGATCTTTATATAAGAAGTAGAAATATAAAAATATAATTTTTATATAGAAAGAAGCGTTGTAAAAGATATGAAATTGAAATAAAAATATGATTTTTATGTAGTAGAGACCATAAAAATATAATTTTTATTCATGGAGTGATAATATAAAAAAGTGATTTTTATATATGCAGCGAGCACGGACGACGAAAGTGACAAAAGGCGAGCACGGCGAGACTTTCCTACATATGAAGAAGCGAGACGTTTGTTTTAGCTTGGGTGAGAACTTCTCACTTTTAATTTAATTTTCTAGTTAAAATATATACTAGGATGCATACGGTGTTTAGTAGCACCCGACACCCGCCGTCCACAGACCATGGACGACTTGTTTGTTTGTTTGTTTGTTTGTTTGATTTTGATGTGTAGTTGATTGTGTGAAGTGGATTGAAATAAAAATATTTTAATAGTTAAAAATAGAATTTTTAATGGGTATATGAAATGAAATAAATTAATATAAACAAATCGAATGATTTGTTTATATACACACATTTGACTGATATTGATTGGGACGATAAATTTTACACATCGCCCAACTGCACAAATAAAATTTGTGTTTGATTGTTTGAAACCCCACATGGGTATTGGGATAATATATGACATGCACTAATCCCAATAATTAGTTTTATGTCGATCAAAAGATTGACAGACTGTTATAAGCGTTGAATATTTATATTTGATGCTTATACAGTGTAGAATGCACTTTGGATGATGGTTGATTATTTTTCGTTGTTGATATATACATGCGTTGTATGGAAATCCATAGGAATAAAATCTATGGTAATTAATTGGGCCTCATTCCAGTTTTGAAATAGAATATTTGAAAATAGAAATATATGAAGTCGTGTTGATTAGATTGACGCCATTTTGACGTGAATGATATTTATATCGATTATATTCGTTTTTATAATGAATATTGAAAAGTGATTACAAAATCGAATATTTTGAAATGAAATTCGAATTAATTGAATTGAAATTGAATAGAAATAAATTGGAATTGAATAGAACTGAATTCGAATTGAAATTGAATAGAATTGAATTCGAATTGAAATTGAATTGAAAACGAATTGAAATTGAATAGAATTGAATTCGAATTGAAATTGAATTGAAAATGAATTGAAATTGAATTGAATTCGAATTGAAATTGAATTGAAAACGAATTGAAATTGAATAGAATTGAATTCGAATTGAAATTGAATTGAAAACAAACTGAAATTGAACTGAAAATCGATTTGAATTGAATTCAATTTGAAATGAATTTAAAACGAATTTATAAGGAAAAATTCAATTTTGATTTGAATTTGAAAATGAAGTTGAAATCGTTTTGAAAACAAATTTAAAGCGATTTATAAAATACGTTTTAAAAGGAAATCGACGAAGTATATTATATATATATATATATATATATAATATAATAGTCTGAATAGAACGCGTCGCGCCGCGGCCGTTTGTGAATTTCGACCATTGACTTCGAATGGATATTACGGGAGATCCGACCGTCGGATTCTCCTAAAACCGGAACCGTTGGGTTCGTATCGAAAAGAGCTTTCTAACGAATATTAGAAATTCGAAATCTAACGGTTGGATTTAGAATTATGTCCAAATCAAATTGGGAAAAGGTCGCTGTAAGTGTAGTTCGATGGCCGTTGATGGAAATCAACTGTACGGGCCTTGATAAAATTATTAAAAAATATCAATAATTTGTGTAAAATCATAAGAAATGATTTGTGAAGAATTAGGATGAAAAATTCCATATTTGAAAAGATAAAAATAGATTTTTATCGAAATGAACTAGTTTGAACTAGAATTAAAATCAATTTATTTTTGAAATAAATAAATTGGATTTGAAATGGTTTTAAAAATAACCAGAATTTCCAATAATTGAATTGGAGTGGATTTTAATCGAAATTGTCTTCGGAATATTTCGATGTTGGATTTCGTGATGATACAGATATTGTTATGGGAATTTGAAAGATATATTAATATCGTTATTTCCAATACGATATTTGTTGGTCGTAGAATTTGATATTGAATATAAGCCGATATATTTTCTATTCAGAGCCTTGTATTTAATATCAAATGTGATTTGGGTTTGTCGTGAATGGTGTCTTCATTAACACTGTTCTTAAACCCAGTTGAGAAAAATGATTAAATCTTTTTTATTTAGATTTAATGAAGTGTACCAATTAAATGGAATTTAATGGGAATTGAATTTGAATTGATTTTTGGGTTTATAGTGAACCGTGTTTTAAATGACATTGGTTCTTTAACCCAGTTAAAGACTGAATATTGATTTCTGTGAAGATTAAAACTAAGTGGGGGTTTAATGAATCTTTAATTAGATTGAAAAGATCGAGAATGGAGTATCACCAGTTTTGCTCCAGGTGATAGTTAAATCTTTAATTTGGTTTGAACGTGAAATGGTAATTGAATTTACCGATAACACCGTGGTGTTAGATATGAAGTATGACCAGTTTTACTTCATGGGATGAATAGGTTGGGATTGGGAAATAAAATAAATGATTACTTCGGTGTGGTTCGCTAATCGCGACTAGTTTGAATTGATATTCAAAGGAAGATTAAAGAATAAATTTAAAAGAATTTATCTTTGATAAAATTAATGGGAATCTTTCCCTAAGAATGTGAAATTTAGAAACTAACTATCGGTTAGCTAAGACGAATGGTTTCCTGGGTATTGATCTGATGTTGGTTTCGGCCTTCGGGGTTAATATTTGGGGAATTGTTCTCTTACTAATTTACGGTTAGGGACTGATGAATTGGAATGAGGCGTATGTTGTGTTTGTGTAACACTAGTTTATTATATACGCGTGTAATGACCCGCATTTCCAGGGATATAATAATTAATTAATTTAATTATTTAAATAGTGGTTTAGAGAATATAAATGGTCGTTGAATTAAATAAGAGAGAATAGTTAATTAAAATAATAATTAAATAATATATTTAATTCTGAAATAATCAAAATTTGTGGAATTCACAATATTGTGTGAACTGGGCAATTCAAATTATATAATTCGGTTTAGAATTGATTTGAACAACGAATTTAATTAAATAACGTCAGTTTGAACGTATAATTATATTATAATTGAAACCGAGCTCGAAATGGCGCTGCAGTTCGTAATTTGGCGATTTGAACTTCAACTGAATGTACAGGATTCGTTTTAAGCCGGAATTCTGTGAAACAAGAAACGTCAGGAGCTGGTGGAGTATATCTTTCTAGTGGAAGAGAAAAATCGGGATTTCGTCGTGTAGATTTTGATTTACGTCCAAATCAAATTTCAGAAAAGTCGCTGTGGAATTCCTTTATAATTCGTAACGCTTTATTTATGTTATAAAAGGAATTTTAGTATAAAATTGAATATCGATTCAACCAGGACTTGAAATATCGAATATATAATTACCCTAGAGCTGTATGGTATTCTGGTGCGAATATATACGATAATATTAAATTATTAATATTAAATTTAATTATATTTAAATATATTTATATATTTAAATGGGTCATGCAGAGCTTTAAAAATAGCCACTTTTGCAAATGGAGTCGGAACTCGACGAAACTAATTTTGTTGGGACCGTAATGTCGAACTGTAGCTGCATGTGCAGTTTCGTGATTTGTGGATATTGTATATGGTCGTGGAAATTTTTAGAGTGATAAAACAAGAAGATAGGGAATATAAAAATAATAAACCTTCATTATAAATACCCCCTAACTTTCCAACCCTAGACAGATATTCTCTTTGGCCAAAACTACCAGCCGCCGTCTTCTTTCTTCCAAAAACAATCTCGTGAGTCTTCATAAATCAATATCAATTCAAATCAAAATCTATAAACCACCTAACTTGTGTATTCGAGTTCCTGAGGTTATCCCTTTCGTTCCCATGTGAGTTTTGAAGAGTGCGAAGTGATTTTGGGGATTTCGAAGCTTGTATTGGGCTCGTAGGGAGGGTTGGCATCCGATATGGATTTTTAGGGGTGTTCGATACCTGTACTGAAGGTTGGAGGAACTGGTAATCGGGAGAGATATGTGCGCGGGTTCAAAGCTCGGAGGACTAGGATGAGGTCGACTATAGTTCGTCTGAGGTGAGACAGGAGTCTGGAAAGGGAGGACGATGTCATATCTGGAGTTGCGCAAGGAAGGAGCTGCAGCGTTTTGGGAGACTTGCGGAAACAGGAAATGGGAAAGAGGAAAACACTGTACTGAAGCATGTGAGTTGAGTGATGGCGTGTGGAGGTAGTTTGAAGTGGAGTTTGGTATGTTGATGAAAGTGCTTCGGTGGACAGTGGTTGCAAGGGATTTTGTTATTCTGGTTCGAACAGGGAGCAAATTGGTTTGGTGAAAAAGTCTGGGTTCATTTTTGGGGTAGAAGTCGACCCTGCTATCCATTCGTAAGCTGCTCTCAAGCGGTGAAGACTGGAAGCTGTAAACAGGAGGAGGAACTCGAGCTGAAAGGGGTTATGATGAGATGGAAGAGTTGGATTGTTTCTAATGTTGGACCGAATGGGAAGAGGGGACATTGATTTGCTGTTGGCTTGGGATGTGTTGTAGCTGCTATAGGAGAATGGTGTTACGGCTGTTTTGTTTTGAGGAAGGAGTGCTTATTTTTGTGTGGAAGGACACAGAACAAGCGGGTATGGGTCTGAAAGTGAATGGGCCGACTAAAAAGAATCTGACGAAAAACTGGCACATTGGAATCGTAACGACGATATATACGTTATGGAACTGACTGGAATCTATTGGAGCTCGTCTAGAATTTATTACAAAATAAATTGCCTGATCAGAATCAGTGACCATAAATCGTTGGTTAACGATTACGGACAATGTGAGTAAAACTCACCAACTCTCAACAGCCATATTTTTATAACGTACTTTTAGAACTGTTAGATATTGATTGACTGTTGTGTGTAGATTGGTTGATTGAACTGCTAGTCAGTTAGTTGAAATATATATATATATATATATATATATATATATATATAAACCGTTAAATATATGTTGATGTTGTTTATCAGAACATTTCATATTGAAATGAAATTGATGTATATTATACTGTGTAACATTTGTGGATACAGGGATACAGGTTGGAGGGATCCGACTGGATTCCTCAACATTTATTTTATTATTTTCATATATTGTGATATATGATGTGATGTATATCTGTTATGGGTTATGTGTGTTAGAATGATATTGATCATTTGTTATTCGATATTTTAAATATCATAAGAAACCCTGGGATGTAAAAAGGAATATTTCAATGTATATTAAAATAAAGGAATTTTATAAAATCAACCGATTTTATAAAAGGGAAATAAATTTGAAAATAAAGCATTATAGAAATCATAGGATATTATAAAGGAGGATATTTGTTTAGAAAATAAATAGGATATTATAAAAAAGGAAAACGTTATTAAAAGTAAATCTTTATAAATGGATAAACGTTGTTAAAAGGGAAAATCTTTGTAAATCAATAAAGTAATCGAATATTAGTATTCGAAAGGAGTTAATCAAAAAGGAGTTGAATCAAATAAGTTATTCAATTAGAGTTAACCAGTTAGAGTTAACCAGTTAGAGTTAATCAGTTAGAGTAAATCAGTTAGAGTCAAATCGAACTAGAGTTATTCAAACATAGTTAATCGAATTTGGGTTAGTTTAATATTAGTTATTCAATTAGAGTTGATCGAATTTAGTTATTCGGGATAGAGTTAAAAACAATATTAGAAACTGACTAGAGATTAGTTAAGTCGAATGGTTTTCTAAGTGTGGATCTGATGTTGGTTTCGGCCTTTCGGGATTTATACTTAGAGAATTGTTCTCTTACTAGTTTATAGTTAGGGACTGATGGTTGTGGAAGAATAGTGATACGTGAATAAGCTATGGAAATGTTTTCCAGTGTTAATAACGTATATTTTCTAATTATAGAAAACAAGGAAATATGAATATATATATATATATTGGACGATTTGATCGATAATTCCATTTGGAATTAAGATCGTTGTGTGAACACCGACATGTTTTCATTTGATAGTTAAATCACAGACTATCAAAGTTTTGACCATTTTAACGTTGTTAATATGGAGAGACCGGTTGGATTCTTAACCAAAGAACCACTCTGTATTGGCATAAGCGTTGCGAATATGCCGATGAAAATTGGAAGACGGAGTAAAGTGCAAGGGCTATTGTATAAATTTTAGATAAAAATGGACTAAGATGAATGTACTGAATAGTGCCTTCGATTTCGTTCAATCCCAGAACGAACGTAAATGGACGAATGTCTGACAAAGTATTTCCAATGATTGAATGGGTTGGTCTGTATAAATATATATATGGTTGCAACGGATTTATTCCCTTCGCATAACATCCAGAATAATTGTGTAAACCAATTAATGATTAAAGGATTTGATAATGTGGCATTCAAAGTGATCGTGTTATCAATGAATGGAAAGTAATCGTAACTTCTAGCCTCACATCTGGTAAATGACAAAAATCGGGCAGGCAGCATGGCTAAGTCGGTCGCACCGAAGTAGGGTGTATAATCACCTATCTAGAGAATATTCATTTGCTTCTTTAATCTATCAATGTTGTCCTATATATATATACGGGAAACGGTTGTTGATCCCAACCGTTGGTGATATACATTCGATACACTCAAGCGAAATGAGTGGTCGGTCATGTGTGGCTGAGTTGCAAGATGTTCTTGTTGAACTCCAGTGTATCGTTCCTAGAGTACACGGATCAAAAGGTGGTTCCATACCTTGTCATAGTTGGAAATCCATTACCCAATACGTGCTTGCGGTTTTGATTGTATACTATATATGTAGAACGTGAGATGAAAGCGTTTCTGCTAGATGATTATTATACTGTGGTTGATAGACATTATTATAATCTCAAAGGTTTTTGATATAAAGATATTTTGGATTCTCATAAGGGAAAAACCCGTTCCGTTATACGACGTGGTCTTATGAGATATCGTTTACTTGTTCAAACTGTTTTACTCATACCAGTCCCATGACTGACCCGGAGTTTATTTGTTTGTTTTCCCTAAACTCTTGGGTGCCTAAATTTGTACGGGTAGTCAAGTAGTCGGGATTTTACAGATACACTTGGAGAGCTTAGAGCAAAAGGCTTTACGATTCTATAGCTATTATTATTTCCGCTGTTGTTGTAAGTTTTGTACTCTGAAATGTTATTGTATACATATACTGTTTGTATTTCAAAAGTTATGTTATATTTTATTAGTTCCGCTGTGAGATTCGTGGTTACTCTAATGATGATGTTCTTCTTCTTCTTCTATTCTAATAGTTCTATCTTATCTATCCTCACCCTCTATCTTCTTTCTATTAATTTCTTGAATTTCCAGTGCAATTTGGGGTTGGACTTGTGTTATTTGGTCAGCTCAAATTGGACCGGTTTTTTCGGGTCATTACAGTTGGTATCAGAGCAAAGGTTAAGAATTACCTTGGCTCTGTAGCGTGACTCAGTAGAGATGGGATTAGTAATATCCTAGATTGAGTTTGAGTGTATATATACGAGTGAACGTATTTGTTATTTGATATAAAAAATTGTTTTATATTGTGGAACTTTATTGGTTGAGTGGCTTATGAATTCTGGTCGATAGTGGGGCACCACAATATCGATAGGGGTTTCTAAACACTCGAATACGATGAACCAACATGATATGTTTTGAAATTAACATAGTATAATTGGTTGTGATGGTTGTTAGTATAATCGAAAGAAATTATAAAAAGGTGAAATAGTTGTAGATAACCAATCAGAATTCATATAAGTAAAGTATATGAAATAAGATGAATTAAATTTGAATTTAAATCAGAATCAAGAATTAAAATAAGTAAATTTTAAGTTCCTGGGAGGTTTTGAAAATGTTTTCAAATTGAAAATGTTATAGTATTGAACTCACTTCGATAAACTGGGAAATAACCCTGATGAGTGTGGCCACATCATCAATGTTCATTTTCGAGTTCTAAGTGACAGATTACTGCCAAAGGTTTTGTTTTTGAATTGTTTGAGGAAAACAAGTTGTTTAGAAATTCAAGGGTTTTGAATTGGTATTATGATTTCAAATTGATTTGAAATGAGCCCAGGAATTTAAATTCTGGAATTTAAATTTAACTTATGAAGTTAAATGGATTAAAATAGTGAAAGTGAATAAATAAATTTGAATTCAACTTAGGCAAGGTTAAATATAATATGGAATTATATTAGAATGATATCGAGTAAGTTGATTGATGATATAAGAATTTAGAATCAAGAATTGTACATAAGTTTGAAATGGAATTTGACTTGAGTATAAGCAAATGAGTTGGTTTGAGAATGAATCGATTTGAGTTTGATTGGATTGGTATGACAATGGTATATACAAAGCTGGTAACAGGTGCAAGTGATATAATGATATACTCGACAAAAAGGTACAAGTTTATATTTCATATGAGTTTGGTGATTTATGAGCCGAATTGGCAAGCCGCTTGGCTGTTTGATTTTCTTTTGGGTTGGAAATGGCCTAGAGAGGCGAGTTGTGGTTTTACCGATAGGACTGTACAAAGGAGGTTATGGCAAAATTTTCCGAAAAAATTAAGCGTTAGAAAATTTTCAGAATTTTTGAAAATTTTAGTTAATCGGAATAAATTAATATTTTAGTCGATATTAATTGGTTCAGTTGAAACTGAAGTTAAGGGGTAAACCGATAAATATTTACCCAGTAGATAGGGTCGTCCTCTACCTTAGCAATTTCGAGGACGAAATTATTTTAAGTGGGGAAGAATGTAATGACCCGCATTTCCAGGGATATAATAATTAATTAATTTAATTATTTAAATAGTGGTTTAGAGAATATAAACGGTCGTTGAATTAAATAAGAGAGAATATTTAATTAAAATAACAATTAAATAATATATTTAATTCTGAAATAATCAAAATTTGTGGAATTCACAATATTGTGTGAACTGGGCAATTCAAATTATATAATTCGGTTTAGAATTGAATTTGAATAACGAATATAATTAAATAACGTCAGTTTGAACGTATAATTATATTATAATTAAAACCGAGCTCGAAATGGCGCTGCAGTTCGTAATTTGGCGATTTGAACTTCAACTGAATGTACAGGATTCGTTTTAAGCTGGATTTCTGTGAAACAAGAAACGTCAGGAGCTGGTGGAGTATATCTTTCTAGTGGAAGAGAAAAATCGGGATTTCGTCGTGTAGCTTTTGATTTACGTCCAAATCAAATTTCAGAAAAGTCGCTGTGGAATTCCTTTATAATTCGTAACGCTTTATTTACGTTATAAAAGGAATTTTAGTATAAAATTGAGTATCGATTCAACCAGGACTTAAAATATCGAATATATAATTACCCTAGAGCTGTATGGTATTCTGGTGCGAATATATACGATAATATTAAATTATTAATATTAAATTTAATTATATTTAAATATATTTATATATTTAAATGGGTCATCCAGAGCTTTAAAAATAGCCACTTTTGCAAATGGAGTCGGAATTCGACGAAACTAATTTTGTTGGGACCGTAATGTCGAACTGTAGCTGCATGTCCAGTTTCGTGATTTTTGGATATTGTATGCGGTCGTCGAAATTTTTAGAGTGATAAAACAAGAAGATAGGGAATATAAAAATAATAAACCTTCATTATAAATACCCCCCTAACTTTCCAACCCTAGACAGATATTCTCTTTGGCCAAAACTACCAGCCGCCATCTTCTTTCTTCCAAAAACAATCTCGTGAGTCTTCATAAATCAATATCAATTCAAATCAAAATCTATAAACCACCTAACTTGTGTATTCGAGTTCCTGAGGTTATCCCTTTCGTTCCCGTGTGAGTTTTGAAGAGTGCGAAGTGATTTTGGGGATTTCGAAGCTTGTCTTGGGCTCGTAGGGAGGGTTGGCATTCGATATGGATTTTTAGGGGTGTTCGATACTTGTACTGAAGGTTGGAGGAACTGGCAATCGGGAGAGATATGTGCACGGGTTCAAAGCTCGGAGGACTAGGATGAGTTCGACTATAGTTTGTCTGAGGTGAGGTAGGAGTCTGGAAAGTGAGGACGATGTCAGATCTGGAGTTGCGCAAGGAAGGAGCTGCAGCGTTTTGGGAGACTTGCGGAAACAGGAAATGGGAAAGAGGAAAACACTGTACTGAAGCATGCGAGTTGAGTGATGGCGTGTGGAGGTAGTTTGAAGTGGAGTTTGGTATGTTGATGAAAGTGCTTCGGTGGACAGTGGTTGCATGGGATTTTGTTATTCTGGTTCGAACAGGGAGGAAATGGGTTTGGTGAAAAAGTCTGGGTTCATTTTTGGGGTAGAAGTCGACCCTGCTATCCATTCGTAAGCTGCTCTCAAGCGGTGAAGACTGGAAGCAATAAACAGGAGGAGGAACTCGAGCTGAAAGGGATTATGATGAGATGGAAGAGTTGGATTGTTTTGGTGTTGGACCGAACGGGAAGAAGGGACATTGATTTGCTGTTGGCTTAGGATGTATTGTAGCTGCTATAGGAGTATGGTGTTACGGTTGTTTTGTTTTGAGGAAGGAGTGCTTATTTTTGTGTGGAAGGACACAGAACAAGCGGGTATGGGTCTGAAAGTGAATGGACAGACTAAAAAGAATCTGACGAAAAACTGGCACCTTGGAATCGTAACGACGATATATACGTTATGGAACTGACTGGAATCTATTGGAGCTCGTCTAGAATTTATTACAAAATAAATTGCCTGATCAGAATCAGTGACCGTAAATCGTTGGTTAACGATTACAGACAATGTGAGTAAAACTCACCAACTCTGAACAGCCATATTTTTATAACGTACTTTTAGAACTGTTAGATATTGATTGACTGTTGTGTGTAGATTGGTTGATTGAACTGCTAGTCAGTTAGTTGAAATATATATATATATATATATATATATATAAACCGTTAAATATATGTTGATGTTGTTTATCAGAACATTTCATATTGAAATGAAATTGATGTATATTATACTGTGTAACATTTGTGGATACAGGGATACAGGTTGGAGGGATCCGACTGGATTCCTCAACATTTATTTTATTGTTTTCATATATTGTGATATATGATGTGATGTATATTTGTTATGGGTGTTAGCCTGCTTTGTGACCAGACTATCCAAAGCCAAAGAACTCTATCAGGAAGGCCACTCAAGGCTTGAGTATGAACTGCCAGAGATCGACATCTGCTTGGACGAAGTAACGAAGGATGGGAAAACTCGTATTTCTGTGCACATAAGCTTCGGGTTGGATTCCACCATTTCGGATCAAGTTAAAGCGAATATTTCTGACCAACCAAACCGGATCGGGTAAACCGGATCGGGTCATCCGGATCGGGTAAACCGGATCGGGTCATCCGGATCGGGTTATCCGGATCGGGCCAACCGGATCGGGTCTCTACCCCTAACCGAATTCTGGGCAGTTAAAGACCATTTCCCCATGTTCTCCGCTACTTCCGAGATTTACTCTAAAGCTGCCACGTGGCCACTCAACCCTAACCGAATTTCTACCTATAAATACACATACAACACATCATTGAAGGGGACTTTTGGCCTCAAGGAAGCTCTATCTATTTCGGCCATGGCCACCAACGAAAAACCTTCATCCTCTTTAATAAAATCAATGAATTCGGAGAGTATTATTCATTGTAATTGAGTGCTTGAGCGTCAATACTCATTGTATTTGTAATTTCTGAATGAATTGCGAAGCTATGAAGTGGATGTAGGCTTGTTAACGCCGAACCACTATAAAAATCCTGTTGTCTTGCTTTTCTCTCACTTTTTCAGTTATTTCTTCATATCCTACGCTCTAAATACGATAATTTGGGTGTTAGGACCATTTTTTGGTCTAACATTTTGGTGCTTTCACTGAGAAATGAAGATTCTCAACCTATAGGGATTCTCCATTCTACTATTGGATCGCCAAGTCCGATGAGGAAATCCGGCAAATTCAACATTTTTAATGACTTTCCAGTTCGAAAAAGTCTCTGGATCGGATGCAGGTGACCAGCAGATCGGATTGAGTTAATGCAGAATCGCATGGCTTCGGTTCGGATAGCCCCACACAGTTCGGGTCGGGTCCGACCCGACCCCACTAAGTTATACACTGAGACGCCAGACTAGTAATAGCAGCATCGGTTCGGATCCAATGACCAGGGGTCCGATCCGACCCCAATAAAATGAAAAATCAATCCGACCCGAACCGCAGGAAAAGATCCGAATCGGCCGCTTGCTGATGACGTAACCCCGACCCGATCCAATGACAAACCCGATCCAATCCGACCCGAAGACGTCTAACCCGGAGTGGCACAACGAACCGACCCGGGGACAATGCTCCGACCCGACCCGTTGAGCAGGACTCGAATCCAGCTGCTGTTGATACCCCGATCCGACCTGGTGATGCATCTCGGAACCGAAGTGGGTACCCCGAACCGAACCGAGGAAATGAATGTTACAGATGGTGCATCTATGATCCGACCCAACGTGAAGGCAATCCCGAGCCGCAATTTGAAGGGATGATCCGATCCGAACCGAAATAGCTGTTTTTGGGAAAAAATACATTTTTATGACCATTTCAGAAAAGGCTCCATCGTCCAAAATCGAAAAAATCGTGCGGTGCCCACATTTTCGACCTAACCGGTTAGGTCGATCGCCGCCGGGACTGCGGGGCCCCGGACCCCCGCCGGCGCTGCGCCCGGACCCGCTGACGGCCTCGCCTTCGGCTCGGAGCACGGCTCGCCTTCGGCTCGACGTATATTTTGACCAACAGTAGTCATCAAAGTTTGTTAATGAAGATAAGGTGGATAGTCAAAGAATATGACAACCAAATGGCAACGACTAGGATTCCTCCAGAAGCCATAGCCTCTATTTGCCGATGCCATTCAATGGGAGGAGCTGTCAATCAGATTCAGCTTGCTATCAACGACAGTATACGAGATAATGATTGTCTAATGTTGCCTC
Source organism: Allium sativum (assembly GCA_030737875.1). Lineage (NCBI taxonomy): Eukaryota > Viridiplantae > Streptophyta > Magnoliopsida > Asparagales > Amaryllidaceae > Allium > Allium sativum. Next base: position 24,612,570 of record CM060927.1, on the reverse strand, counting down.
ATCTTCTGGAACTCCGATAGTGTGGATTTCAGCAATGCAACTGATGTTGTTCCCTAATGAGTAGTGACCATCCCATTTATATGACTTAAACCTGTCCAATCGGCGGAGCATCGAATGACAGTTATATAGAACAGTTCGAACACTACTTCAAAGATGATTCATACGATTTTAGTGACCATGATTGTCAATAGTGGGATACCAGAAAGCAGCTAAGGATCCCAACATCCCAAAGCTACACTTCAATTGTATGATGTGATGAATAAAATGTCCTGCGTCTCACCTCCCTAAGAACTTAGCTAACCTTTGCAATGGCTATTTGTTGTCAATCGCATTGAGGAAGACTGATTTCCATCGAATAAGGGTTAGGTCAACATACTTTGGTGCCCAGCGATAGGTAACAGCTGAACCCCTGCAGGCCATGATTGGACATATGAATCTTTGCTCGGATGATAGCAACTTGACTGCTCACCAGTCACCATATGACCTTTGTCAAGAGATGAGAGTTCGAGATCAAAACAAATATGAATCGACCGTTAGCTCTCGACTTCATACATAAATTGTGATAGAAAACATGAACATTACTTCAAGCCTTGGAAGCCATGCTATTGTAGTCAAGTTTATCTGACTAAGGTCTAAACTGACCAGCTCTAGCGGCGATTAGAGCTTACATTACACCCTGGTATCTATTGCTGAAATTCCTAATGAAAGATGGAATGGGAATGGTCCATGGCGACCATGTTACTGGAAGAGCCTGCTATTTAGCTAATTAGGATATGCTACTCGATAGAGGTGGCAAGTTAAAGGTTTAGAGCACTTAAGCCTTTATGCTGATTGATTATCTGTGCATTAGATCTTATTCCCAACGTGGGACTAAAGGCATATCTGCGGATGGATGAGATATGACTATCCCCCTAGCAGCCATGACTCCCTCATACTCAATCCTTGCCCTTAGCTTGGGGGCAAGAAGGCGATTCAAATAAGATGCGACCTCGTCATTCGCTTATAGTATTTACCTAATTGCCTTTGTTACTCCAAGTCCTCTTTCAAGGTCTGTTCATTCTTAGGACCGCCACCCCACAACGGTTTGAAAAGATGTTCATCTCCAGCTAAAGATTGTGACAGCCATCCCATGACAGAGATGTAGTGAGGAAAAATGGACTTGCAAAGAGCGTGCAATGCCATCTTCGCACAGAATGATATTCATTCCTTTAACAGGATTACTTTTTAACCATGACTCTTATATTTCCATGCTTTATGAGTTATTGATGTAACTAACTCAGATGAATTTATATGTGGACGATGTAGGTACCCCGAATCTGGTACCGATCAAACTTTGAGCACCCACAGGAAGAATTATGGAGCACTGTCGTAACGAGCCCGATTGAATTGCTCGTTTACAGAGCCACGTCCTTCGCCTTAGAGAAGTTGTATACCTTAAGATGGATCCGAGGTGACCATCCACTCCTTGGCTCACACGTGGCAGATCTCAAGATAATTGTGCATCGATCATTGCATTTCAGAGTTGAGATCCGACTCCAGATGGACGCGGTTCGACCGTCCATACAATCAGATCCTGCAGTCGATGCCATCGAATTACATAAATCCAAATAAAGGAGGCAGCACCGCCTATCAACATACTTATTTTCCAATCATGCATTTTTCCTTTACATACTTTTTGAGTTATTGACATGATTAACTCATGCAAATTCGTATATGAATGTTGCAGGAACCCGAGGTTTGGTACCGACAACCCCTGCCATAGTTTGATCGGAGGAATGTAAAGCTTTGGCGAACGTGATTCGACCCTTCACCCGCTTACTATTGGCCTAACGACAACATTCTAAAGCAAAAGAAGTTCGACCATTCATTCACCGACTTTTTGCCCTTGACGTGGGGGCAAGAGAGTAAATGCACACGAGTTCGACCTGTGTTATCCATATATGGACATACTAATGAGGCCTCCTCATCATCTATCCATTGATTCGCCATGCAAGACATAGAGATATACTCGGGTGTGACATAACCACTTAGCAGTTCTATGACTCCATCCCCTGATCCAACGAGAAGAGTGCAAAAATGACAGGGGCACGATCACATGAACGACATAACTTTTGCCTTCGATGTGGGGGCAAAAGGGAAATGTTAAGACGAGGATGAGTGTGACTCGACCGCTCTCCAAAAAACGTCTTTAACTCTTTCCCATGTTTCCGACGGGAGGAGTATAAAATCAATAGGGACGTGAACCGACCATCCCTGATGGCGACCTTTGCCCTTGATGTAGGAGCAAAGGGACGATGCCAAGGCAAATGTGACCCGACTGTTTGCCCGACTAACTCTAATCCTCAGTGCTTGGATATGAGTATAAACTTAGGACGAGTGTGACGGGCGCGCCAAGATTTAAGACCACTCGATCCACAACTCTAACCCAAACTGACTTTGGGAGAGTATAAAGGACGAACCGCGACGTCCATAACTCTAACTCTCACGACTTGAGAGAGAGTATAAATCTGTTGGGTTAGTGTGAATGGTGCACCATGACTTAAGACCACTAAACCCATAACTCTAACTCTCACGACTTGGGAGAGAGTATAAAGGACAATGCTGCGAGGTGCATGCAATCTTCATTGCCCTCCGACTGAGGACAGGATTATAAAGGACTTACGGATCAGACATCCGAATGACTTAATCCGGTTCCCATCAACGCTGGGGGCACGGAAATAGATTTCTGAATTAACTTCAAACACGCTTCGGACGCGACCCGTGTTTCAAAATTAAATGGAGGCTACAGACACTATACCTCCAAACTACGACACCTGACACTTTGACATTTAATAATTCTATGCTAGATAGATTAGCACTCAACATGTTTTCATTTCGAGCTACAATTGCTTGTGATTTAAAGATTGACTTAGTAGCTTGCAAGACTAAGCTGACTATTCTTTTTCGAATTGCAAGATTATGTACAGATACAAAGCAAAGACACAAGGGATACTCGCGTACAACAACAAAAAGGTCGTGTTTGAAGGAATGACGTCGACTTCTAATGCTAAGCTTCCCACACGACTCAATGCAATCACCGAAAGGAGGTCCTAAGAGTGATATATCAAATCAACATACACACCCATGTGTGACTGGCCATGGCCCAAGTGCAACGACGAGTGCTACCTCGCAAATACGTTGAATGGAAAACGTGATAACTCGAGCACTTGGATAACTCGAGCACATAAGCTTATAAAGCAATGTCTCTTTTCCATGCATCCATGTCTAAATTTAAAAGGGATGTGATACAACTGCCGACCTTTCTCCATTACCCCCGGACTGGGGCCCCACTGCTGAAAATATTCATAAATGTTATATGTCTGTGACTAACTTATACCTCGATCTTCACAGGCTGCTTGAGGACCACGAAATGGATGCAGAGTGAATGTCCATTTGCTAGTCCGGACCGACTTCCCGGTTGAAAGACCCCATGTAAAGGGAGATGCCATTGCTTTGACTCCTAACTTGCGCGGAGGCGAATTGCCTAACACTCAGACTCAAAAGCGAAGAAGAAGGAAGATAGAAATTTCTTCCGTGCTGAGGATATTGGCGCAGAAGGCGCTAGGATCGAAGGAAGGTAGCAGATTTCTTCTTGTGATGATCCCTCAGCATGTCAAGCTAGATATGAAATGGATGGTACCCTTGCTGATTTGTGAACTCACATGGATCAGCGAGATGAACTTCTCCGGAAACGACAGAAAATGGTGGATAACTTCTCTACTCGGATAGATGGAGGGCCTAGTAGCTTCGACTTATTCTCTAGAGCGAGCTTCATGGGAATTCAAACGACAATGAACTTGGCTCATACGCTCCCTGCCCCGTGGTCCAGATAATATGAGACCCTAGGACAAGTTAGCATGGTCGTCTTTGATGAAACAAAGATACAACCAACCTCCTCCCAGGTATTTGTAACATGCAACTTCTGACCGTGACATTTTGGATGAAAACGATGGATATGTAAGAGCCGCCGAAAAACTTAAGCGGAGCCCGACCAACCTTTGCTCCAATTCGGAGGAATGTTTAAAATCCAGCTCAACCTCAACATGAGGCTCCCCATGTAGGGGGAAGACGGGAGCATTCGAGAAAGCTATAGTCTAACTTTATTGCCATCCGACTCCGAACCTCAAAGCTTGGGGGGGAGACCAAGGACTAACATGAGCTGGACACGAATAAATCATTTTCTATCAAACTCTAACTCACAGCTCGATGAGGGAGTATGAATTCAGAGAATACGTGGATTTGATGACCACCGTTTAGTAAAATCCCCATGGATGGGGAGTACAGGATAAGAGCTTCGAACATCTTCATCTGACTATCTGCCAGCCTTAGGCACATTTACGATTATCTGAGCTTCACAATAACCCAGACTATAAGCAGAAGAATGGCTCCTCAAGAGCAACCTGCATACATCCAAGTAGCGGATCACCATCCAGAATTAAAAAACAGAAGCCTGATTGATTGCTATTACATATGCACAACCAAGAAGCCAGAAACCGGCTTCCACCCAATTTAAGACTTCATACCGGGGGCACTGGGGCTAAATTAGGTAATTAGCGACAACTTCTCAAAGACGAGGGCCAAATTGGCAACATTAATTGATGCTTCAACAGAGATCAGGCAAGACCCTGCATGCATTCCTTGAAAGATTCAACGCCGCAGTGGCATCGGTAAATCGACCTGGACCATATATGGCGTTGATTGCTGTAGTATCCGGTATTCTGGATATCTCAAACTTCAAAATCTCTTTACATCGAGACCCACCAAGAGGACTTGGCGGATTCACCTCTGAAACAAACCTCGGTATCTCTCTATCATGAGATTCTCCTAGAAACGTTGGAAAATCCTATCCTGAGACAGACAGATTCGTGCAATAAGAGTGTGCTAATGTTGAAATGGATGATCTCAATGTCTTCACGACAGAATGGAGCACCATCTGACTCTTCAAATAATAAAGGAAAAAGAAAAGCCCCAGGAAAGACTAACAGGAATTTACAATTCTGGAAATGACCAATGTCATTAATCGGGCCCGCGGTCTTGATTGTCAATCTTAATGGAACCAAGCATGGGAGATAGACTCAACAAGACTATGATGGCTATTTCGGATTATGCCAAAGCGTGAACGAAGGAACTCGAATAACTCACTAACGAAGTTCGCTCGCTTGCACGACTGACGAGCTTACTCAACTCTGCAGCTGATGCGAGGAGAGTATCTAAGTTTGCTGATATACTCAATAAGGCGATCACTACTTTCTGGCTAAACAGATGGGTTGACCCCAACGCGAATGTGATTCGACCATTCGCATATACAACTCCAACCCTTGATGACTTGGGAATGTGCACATCAACCACACAGGGTGACTAAGATTGTTGAACCTACATATCTAACCCGATGCGGCAGAAAAAAGTATAAAGGCTAAAAGATTGGATGTCTGATTGACCTATCATAACCCCCAACAATGTTGGGGGTATAAGCACTGACTTTGCTCGTCCTCCACTAATGCTAGGAATATCAAAATCAATCGACAGATTGACTTTAAACATGACCCTGACTCAATGCATGATTCAGAACATATACATTATATCTTTAGAATATGACGTGATTCATCCCGACCATCCAAGTGAGCGAAATTACGGATCAAGCAAGAATTCAAAGACTTGATCTGCAACTACATCAAATGGAGAGTATGATGAACTCCTCTGCTGCCTTACAATTGTGATAATCCTACCAGCTATTGGCTTGCATGTTTTCGACAACATCTCGTACTGACTTGTATGTGATCACGAGACTATAAAACAATCTGAGGTGATCATGGCTTTCGGATGCACTATTATTACGATTAGATGCAATCATGGAGTCCTAGATTAATATTCTGATATCGAGATAGTCCAAATCCAAGCAAAAATGACAAATTCATATGCCGACTCTGATGCACTCTATCCGAACGGTCCAGATGCTAGCTCAAGATATGAAGATTCTGACACCATACTATGACTTGGACGGCTATTGTATACATTGACTTATACATTAAAGAAATCTTAGCTTAGTAATGCACTTGACTTGTTTAGGAAGATGGCGTCGTTTGGCATCAACTTTTACATGTACGATCTCACACGGGAGCCAAACATACCACATGACCTATGATGAAGGAATTCTACCTCTTGATTCGACGAAGTCTAAACGATTACTTGATCATCTTCACCACTCTAGCCATGAAATTTGGCCCGATAAGCATCAACGGAAGCAATGCGGCATATGAAAAACCATTTATACAGGAAAAGATCCAAAAAGATTCATCTCGACTTATTCAAAGCACATCTTATTTGCAACAAGATGTACTTTGGGGGGCAAAATGTTAGCCTGCTTTGTGACCAGACTATCCAAAGCCAAAGAACTCTATCAGGAAGGCCACTCAAGGCTTGAGTATGAACTGCCAGAGATCGACATCTGCTTGGACGAAGTAACGAAGGATGGGAAAACTCGTATTTCTGTGCACATAAGCTTCGGGTTGGATTCCACCATTTCGGATCAAGTTAAAGCGAATATTTCTGACCAACCAAACCGGATCGGGTAAACCGGATCGGGTCATCCGGATCGGGTAAACCGGATCGGGTCATCCGGATCGGGTTATCCGGATCGGGCCAACCGGATCGGGTCTCTACCCCTAACCGAATTCTGGGCAGTTAAAGACCATTTCCCCATGTTCTCCGCTACTTCCGAGATTTACTCTAAAGCTGCCACGTGGCCACTCAACCCTAACCGAATTTCTACCTATAAATACACATACAACACATCATTGAAGGGGACTTTTGGCCTCAAGGAAGCTCTATCTATTTCGGCCATGGCCACCAACGAAAAACCTTCATCCTCTTTAATAAAATCAATGAATTCGGAGAGTATTATTCATTGTAATTGAGTGCTTGAGCGTCAATACTCATTGTATTTGTAATTTCTGAATGAATTGCGAAGCTATGAAGTGGATGTAGGCTTGTTAACGCCGAACCACTATAAAAATCCTGTTGTCTTGCTTTTCTCTCACTTTTTCAGTTATTTCTTCATATCCTACGCTCTAAATACGATAATTTGGGTGTTAGGACCATTTTTTGGTCTAACAATGGGTTATGTGTGTTAGAATGATATTGATCATTTGTTATTCGATATTTTAAATATCATAAGAAACCCTGGGATGTAAAAAGGAATATTTCAATGTACATTGAAATAAAGGAATTTTATAAAATCAACCGATTTTATAAAAAGGAAATAAATTTGAAAATAAAGCATAATAGAAATCATAGGATATTATAAAGGAGGATATTTGTTTAGAAAATAAATAGGATATTATAAAAAAAGGAAAACGTTATTAAAAGTAAATCTTTATAAATGGATAAGCGTTGTTAAAAGGGAAAATCTTTGTAAATCAATAAAGTAATCGAATATTAGTATTAGAAAGGAGTTAATCAAAAAGGAGTTGAATCAAATAAGTTATTCAATTAGAGTTAACCAGTTAGAGTTAACCAGTTAGAGTTAATCAGTTAGAGTAAATCAGTTAGAGTCAAATCGAACTATAGTTATTCAAACATAGTTAATCGAATTTGGGTTAGTTGAATATTAGTTATTCAATTAGAGTTGATCGAATTTAGTTATTCGGGATAAAGTTAAAACCAATATTAGAAACTGACTAGAGATTAGTTAAGTCGAATGGTTTTCTAAGTGTGGATCTGATGTTGGTTTCGGCCTTCTGGATTTATACTTAGAGAATTGTTCTCTTACTAGTTTACAGTTAGGGACTGATGGTTGTGGAAGAATAGTGATACGTGAATATGCTTTGGAATTGTTTTCCAGTGTTAATAACGTATATTTTCTAATTATAGAAAATAAGGAAATATGAATATATATATATATATATATATATGTTGGATGATTTGATCAATAATTCCATTTGGAATTAAGATCGTTGTGTGAACACCGACATGTTTTCATTTGATAGTTAAATCACAGACTATCAAAGTTTTGACCATTTTAACGTTGTTAATATGGAGAGACCGGTTGGATTCTTATCCAAAGAACCACTCTGTATTGGCATAAGCGTTGCGAATATGCCGAAGAAAATTGGAAGACGGAGTAAAGTGCAAGGGCTGTTGTATAAATCTTAGATAACAATGGACTAAGATGGATGTACTGAATAGTGCCTTCGGTTTCGTTCAATCCCAGAACGAACGTAAGTGGACGAATGTCTGACAAAGTATTTCCAATGATCAAATGGGTTGGTCTGTATAAATATATATGGTTGCAACGGATTTATTCCCTTCGCATAACATCCAGAATATTTGTGTAAACCAATAAATGATTAACGGATTTGATAATGTGGCATTCAAAGTGATCGTGTTATCAATGAATGGAAAGTAATCGTAACTTCTAGCCTCACATCCGGTAAATGACAAAAATCGGGCAGGCAACATGGCTAAGTCGGTCGCACCGAAGTAGGGTGTATAATCACCTATCTAGAGAATATTCATTTGCTTCTTTAATCTATCAATGTTGTCCCATATATATATATATATATATATATATATATATATATATATATATATATATATATATACGGGAAACGGTTGCTGATCCCAACCGTTGGTGATATACATTCGATACACTCAAGCGAAATGAGTGGTCGGTCATGTGTGGCTGAGTTGCAAGATGTTCTTGTTGAACTCCAGTTTATCGTTCCTAGAGTACACTGATCGGAAGGTGGTTCCATACCTTGTCATAGTTGGAAATCCATTACCCAATACGTGCTTGCGGTTTTGATTGTATACTATATATGTAGAACGTGAGATGAAAGCGTTTCTGCTAGATGATTATTATACTATGGTTGATAGACATTATTATAATATCGAAGGTTTTTGATATAAAGATATTTTGGATTCTCATAAGGGAAAAACCCGTTCCGTTATACGGCGTGGTCTTATGAGATATCGTTTACTTGTTCAAACTGTTTAAACTGTTTTACTCATACCAGTCCCATGACTGACCCGGAGTTTATTTGTTTGTTTTCCCTAAACTCTTGGGTGCCTAAATTTCTACGGGCATTTAAGTAGTCGGGATTTTACAGATACACTTGGAGAGCTTGGAGCAAGAGGCTTCAAGATTCTATAGCTATTATTATTTCCGCTGTTGTTGTAAGTGTTGTACTCTGAAATGTTATTGTATACATATACTGTTTGTATTTCAAAAGTTATGTTATATTTTATTCGTTCCGCTGTGAGATTCTTGGTTACTCTGATGATGATGTTCTTCTTCTTCTTCTTCTATTCTAATAGTTCTATCTTATCTATCCTCACCCTCTATCTTCTTTCTATTAATTTCTTGAATTTCCAGTGCAATTTGGGGTTGGACTTGTGTTATTTGGTCAGCTCAAATTGGACCGGATTTTCGGGTCATTACAACGCGAGTTATTCAGAATGACTGGGTTTATCCCATTCTGAATAACTGATTCGGCGATTAGTCGAAGATAAAGACGGTGGTGGAAGACCGGAGGTCTACACGTCGTTTGGATAATTACTGATGATCTTGATTGGGCCGTACACCCAAGAGGAGGGAATCAGTTAGTGATCATCCAGACGTACTTGGAGATCGATGGATATACGGGGTACTAGGTGCCTCCGGTTTCATTCAGACCCAGAACGAAATTGTAAATGGACTGTGTGTCTGACATTGGATATCATTCTGTGTGATTGATGGATATCGGTTGCATGGAGTGGTTTGCCTGTGTGGCATGCTAAGATGCAAATGATAAAGGCTTCTGTTGAAAAGCAAAGTCTTGTGGTGATGATCAAAGCACGACCTGTGTGGCATAACTTTGTGTAACGTTGATTCGCGAGCCTCACACCCCGGTTGTGAACCAGAAACGGGAGAAGGACCTCAGGGAGGACATGCGTTTCTTTCTAGCTAGAAGTTGCGTCAGTGGTTTTACACGCCCTGATGAGTTTGACTTATGTGGTTGTTGCTGTTGCGAGGCGCCTCAGTTATATCGGTCGATCCGGGACCGATGGAGTCATTCATTGGCTCATTTACGCCCCATAGGGCGGAGAGACGTATTGTTCAGGCATAATAATCCACTCCGTGTGGACCGGCCCTGACGATCCATGGGGCAGTTGCGGCTGTTCCTGAGACATGGGCTAGATTGTCTCGAATCGGTTGAGGACGATCCCTGGCCTCGGTTCACAGATGGAAATCCAATTTCTAATAAGTGACGTTTCGATTTTAGTTGTAATCCTATATATAGCGACATAGTGGGATGGGGCGCTCATGCCGTCTATGATTGATACTTATGATTTGAAATTGTTTTGACACTATACACTTATAGTAATAATAAAACATGAAATTTCGCGTATCAAGCATTCTTTGGCTATTATAAGGTAAAAACCCTATCCTCCGGCTTGCGTTGCATTGTGTGATGGGACCAGGGTCTTATAATAGCTTCATTGTTCTTTATTTAGCATTGCGCTATTTGTTTTATGCACTGGTGTTCTTGGGAGGAAACCCGTTCCGTGTTATACGGCGTGGTCCCTTGATTTACCTAACTTTAAAATAAAGATTAATAACTGTTTTAGTTCTCACACCAGTCCCATGACTAACCTGGAGTTTATTGTTTTAACCTAAACTTTGGGTGCCCTTATTTTCCGCACGGGCAGCTAGTAGTTTTGGTTTTGCAGATTTATATTCACAGGATCCTGGTCTACAGCTGGAATGATATCCGGAAAGCTTTGTATCCGTATATCTCCTTCAGTTGTGTATTGTATTATTTTCCACTGCTATGTAATATATTGTAATCTCTGATATTTATCGAATGTATTTTATTTGTTCATACTCTATATATTCTTGTATTCTGATGGAATTGTTGTAATATACAATGAAATGTTCTTCCGTCTGCGTTCTGATTCGTCGTGTTCTCAAAACAATCAGGAGTTTCGAACGGTCTTGATAGGTTTAGCGGCTGATTCGGATCGAGCGAAATTCCCGGTCGTTACAAAAACCGTCCGTATTTATGTGTGGATTTGGTCTTACGATTATCCTTTTCTTTCGAAAAGATGTTTGAACTCTAAAATCAGTTGGATGATTCCCCTTAATACTGTGCGAGTTTTTTCTCACTCTGGTTCACCAGACTTACCCAGTGTTTTGTAAATGCCCGGGTTAGATCGGGTTGTACAGGTTCATGTTAGCAGATGTTGTGATGTCCAGAGACGAGCTGGAGGTGTTCAGACGTGTTGTATCTAGTATTCATTCCGCTGTGTGATTATATATGAGGACAGGTTATTATCACTGTCCAGATGTTGATGTACTCTGATTTTGTAAGTATTTTAAAAGCTCTCAATAAAGATTTATTTCTGTATTATATTTTGTTCCGCTGCGACGTGAGACTCTGATTCTATGTTGTGTTGGTTCTTCTTCTTCTTCTATTCTAATATTTCTTTCTTTCTTATCTCACCCTCTAATTTCATTCTAATAACGTTCCGATGTTGGAAGGTCGGCATGAGGTACGGTAAAGGTATTTATGTCAATTTTTCGGGGCCGAAAATTTCCATGTCGTTACACCCAATTAGCTTGAACAACTGATCTCGTTTTTATTGTGAGTCATGTTTATGCCGTCTAAGTGTTCCCTTCAAATTTCAAGTAAATCCTATTCCATACGAGTTCTCTGCATTCAGTTGAAGCTACTTTTGTCAAAAAGCGGGTAAACATGTATTTTAATTAATCTTATTAAATTACGAATTTGTTTTGAGACCTATAATTTTTCATTATTAGAAAATCAAGCTTTTTTGGTATCCGCTTTAGCAACATTATTATATATATTATGAGTTAAATGTCTCTCTTTCAAATCGAATCAATAAAAGTTGGTAAAAAGATTTAATAACAAGGTATAAGTAGTCAATAAGTTTGAAATTTATTGTGATCAGAAACCTAACATGTGTACATCATGGTGTTATTTGGTTTTTTTATATAAATTGAAACAATATTACTATTTCTACGCAAATAATGCTAGAATAAGAATAAATTATTCGATTTTATACCTAAGAAGATTTATACACATATATTGTTTCAAACTATACCATTACTTTATCTTCATTATAACTTTTGCACCCCCATCCCCTTCCAACGCTGTTGTACAACCACTTGACCCTCTAATAGTGAAGGCATAGGCAGATAGATTAAATTTTTTTACTGAAAGTTATCCAAGCAAAAACATTATCTAATAAATGAAACTAAAAGATTTAATGGATTTAATATTAATACTTCAAATCAGCAAATCTTTAAGTAAAGCTAAAGGTCTTTGAATGAAATGCTAAATTAGCAAGACAATAACATTCCAAACATAATATGGGCATTGATAAAATGGAAATCGACTGACTAATTAGCAAATGGAATACAATTTAGAAATTTTATTATCTACATCTTAACCCCCAAATAATAATCATCTTGGATACACTCCAAAGCCCAAATTAAAGCAAACAGTACATAAGATAGGTTTTTCTAGTTCGAACCAAACCCTAAAAATTAAGATCAAAACAAGCTAATAAATTCATTAATTTATGGGTTACTCAAAATGTAGATATGGGGACAAGGAAAAATATATTGAGGATTTTATTAATAAAGTTCATTTATTTAGTGATTATGTTTTTAAGATGTTTTCAAACCCTTCAAAGTTTTGGCTTCTTAAAGCTTAAACTTGCAAACATAAATAAAATAGAATACAAGTGTGCGTATTTTAAGGTTTTCAGGTTTTAAACAATGCAATAAATATAAAGAATGAGAATAGGATACTGGTATGTGGATGTTCAAAGCATATGACAAGAAAAACACAAACAAGATGTGATATTATATATAATGATTTTATTTCATTTTATTTATACATATATTTCATGATTTTATTGGTTAAAATAATAATTAATAAACAAGTAAAATTACATAAACATCAAATATTTTAAAATCGAAAATTCGGAAAATCAAGATTACTATTAAATAGTATAGGAAATTTTTTGGATTTTTGTAAGTCAAAATAATATTCAGTATTAATTAAATACTTTCTGGTTGAAACAAAACCATTTTTTCAATAAAAAATGATATAAATTTTTTAGTGGTTTTGGGATAAAGTTAATATGAAAACATATTAATCTCATAAAATATGGAAATGAATTTTTGAAACATAATTTATTAATATATATAATAATTCAATAATATTAAATAATTGCAAAAAATGTATTTTTAGGTATTAAAAATTATGTTTAATATAAATCATCATTTTAAAGTTATCAAATTAATTGTTTATGAGATACAGTTATATAGTTTAATATAAGCCATATAAATAAATCGATTAACATATTAATTTATGTATACATATATTAATTATTAAAATATAAATAATTAGAAGTAATAATTCTAGCCATGTGTATCGAATTCTTATGGAAAAACTAAAGTTTTTGTTATTTTATAAACATGTACATAATTGATTAATACGTGACAATAACAATACCTCTACGAGTCTTACCTAACTAACAATATAGTAATAAAAATATATGTATATACATGAACAATATATATTTATACACAAGTAATACATCATTTATGTATAAACTAAACACCTATCTTAAACCGATGCCTCCTGAAGTCCACATTGCAACGATGATTTCTCCTCCCTTGGGAAACTTCTCAATTCGGCGGATTGCTAGTCCTTGAAGTGCAGACCCTTTGTTATCAAAACTTAAATTATTTTGGGTTTTGTTAGAGCTTTAACAGGTGTAGTTAGGCGATCAAAGAAATGAAAATGGCAGTTAAAAAATGGATTATATACATTTGGGTTAGGAGTCCTTTTATAGTGGAAGCAATAACGAACAAGGTGGAACATATCTCTTGCCATTTCTTTTTGATTCTAAATCATCCATCTAAAATACTTCTACCTCTATTTTAGCCTCTTCTTACATCCCTTTTAGTCAAAATTTGAGGCCCTTTCATGGATCATCTCATACTTTTTAATAAAATCAAATTTAATTCCTTATCGACATCTCTCATATCAATCGATATATTGTAACTATTATATATAATAATGCTTATTCTTCAAATCATATTCAAAATCAATAATTAAAATTTCATAAATAATAATCAATTTAATTAATTTATGAGAATTATAAGCTAATTAAATCATTCATTCCAATGAGAATTCACCATTTCAGTAGTGCGACTTTAGAAAGTAAACTCGATCATCGATTTACGTAGAACTTGAAAACAGTGAAGATCAAAGGATGCAGAAGAGAAAAATAAACTTTGATATTTCACTATTGTAATTGGAATTGATAAAAAGTGTATAGAGTAAACCTCTATTTATAATACAAGAAATAAATTTAAATAGGCTTGAATAATTGGCATGTGACCGTTGCTTTGTTATAATGGGCATGTGACCGTTGCTATGTTATAATAGGCATGTGATCGTTGTTTTGTTATAATGGGAATATGACCATTGCTTTGTTATAATGGGCATGTGACCATTGCTTTCCCATTATTCTTTCTTTCCTTTATTATCGCCCCTCAAATTAGGGTTAGGGTTTGTAACCCTCATTTTCCATTTCGTGGACTGACGTTCGTAAAGAGTAAGCAATTTCAATTCTTCGTCATACTGGTGAAGATACAGGTAAGATCCAAATATGAAAGTTCCATCTTTTACTTAGCGCTTGTTTGTAACTCTTCGATTCCAAGTGTATCTCTGAATCTGTGGAAGTTTTTGGCTGAAGGTGACTTTGTGAGCATGTCTGCCCTTTGATAATAGGCCGGAATATGATTTACTTGTAACATTTTCTTCTGAACTTATTCTCGAACAAAATAAATATCAATTTCTATGTGTTTGGTGCGATTATGTTGAAAAGGATCTGTTGTCATGTAGATTGTGCTTAAATTGTCACACCAAATTATAGGGTTTCTGGTGGACGATAACTTTAGCTCCTTTAATAATGATTGTAACCATAAGATCTCAGCTATAGTGCTAGCAACAATCCTATATTATGCTTCTGTGCTTGATCTCGAGATAGTTGTTTGCTTTTTAGAACACCAAGAAATAAAACTTTCTCCTACATAAATGCAGTAAACACAAACTGATTTTCTATCATCTATGTATGTAGCCCAGTCAGCATCTGAATAAGCTGTAATGTTTAAGTCTTTGCTGCCTTTAATGATATATTCTAAAGTTGATTGTTGCTTTTAAATATCTGAGTATTCATTTCACTGCTGTCAATGCTCACTTCTAGGTTCCTGCAAAAATAGAGACACTTTGTTAACACTGAAAGAGATGTCAGGTCATGTTATAGTAGCATATTGTAGTGCTCCTACAACACTCATGTATTGTTTAATATTTGAGATAGCTTCCCCCTGTTCTTTGATAAGTGTTGATTTGAGAACATAAGAGTGGGTTGACCATTTGCTTTAATGATAATTTTTTTGTTCAGAAATTCTGCAGTGTACTTTCTTTGACAAAGATGAATTTCTTTATCTGATTTCCTTTTGACTTCTATTCCAAGAAAATAAGATAATTCACCCAAATCTTTTATTGAGAACTAACTATTTAAGTAGTTTGCCAGTTTTCTGATTTTAGTTTCACTACTGCCTGTGATAATTAAATCATCCACATATATTAATATATATGTGGTAGATGTTTCACTGATTTTTATGAATAGAGATGTATTGGATCTGGTAGTTGAATATCCCAATGTTGTTAAGCTTGCTTTGAGTCTTTCAAACCATACAATAGGTGCTTGCTTCAGACTATAGATAGCTCTGTTTAGTTTGCATACTAGTGTTGGATCTTGTATGTAACCTTGTGGTTGTTACATGAATATTTCTTCACGTAGATTGTCGTTTAAGAATGCATTGTTGACATCTAGCTGCTTGATTTTTCAATTATTATTTAATACTATAGTCAATATAAGTCTAATAGTTGAGGGTTTTACAACTGGTGAGAAAGTTTCATTGTAATCAAAACCAAATTCTTGTGTAAACCCCTTTGCAACAAGTCTTGCTATGTATCTATTAATGGACCCATCTGGGTTTGTTTTCAGTTTATATTCCCACTTGCACCCAATAATATTCTTGTTGCTCGATGGATGCACTAGTTCCCATGTACAGTTGTTCATCAATGCTTGATATTCTTTATCCATTGTTTTTCTCCCTTCTTTGTGTTTAACTTCTTGTTGATAACTATTTGGTTCTTCTTCAGTGATGACTGTAGTATAAGTCTTTTGTTTAAATATGTCTCTTTTGGATCTGGTTATCATTGGATATCAAGTTTGATGTTGTGGTGGTTGAGTAGGTGAGTCATTTTGTCTACTGCTAGTATTTTCATTATTGTCATTGCTAATTTCTTCTCTCACTGCTTCTGATTGTCTGCAACTTGATTTTGTAGGCGATTGAATGGCATGGTTAGTTTTCTCTGGTAGATCATCATCAGTTTCATTATCACTGTGGTGGCCTTCAGAGTTACTAGTAGCCTTGTCACCTTTCTCATGATGCCACATGTCAGTAATACTATGCAGATTAGGTATACTAACCTTGGGATTGTATATCTTGTTTGTGTTTTGTATATTTGATCTGGTATAAGGGAAGATGTTCTCTTTAAAATAACATGTCTGCTTGTAAATATTCTACCGGACTTATCTGTACACCTAAACCCTTTTTGATTATTATAGTAACCTATGAATGTACAAGGTCTAGATCTATAGTCAAGTTTGTGATTGTTATAAGGCCTTAAGTATGGAAAACATAAACAACCAAAGGTTTTTAGACTATTGTAATCATGTTTTTCTTTAAATAGCCTATCAAGAGGAGTGATGTCTTTCAGTACTCTAGTGGGCATTCTATTTATTAGATATACTACAATAATGAAAGCATCATGCCAAAACTTAAGTGGTAAAGATGCTTGGTCTAGTAAAGTTAAACCTGATTCAACTATGTGTCTACGTTTCCTCTCAACGATGTCATTCTGCTCAGTGGTATAGGGACACGTCATTCTATGTATAATGCCCTTATGTTTGAAGTAATCAGTTAGAGGTTTGTATTCTAACCCTCCATCAGATTGCATGATTTTAATTAGCTGATTACTTGATTTTTAAACATTTTGATAAAACTGATGACTGAATTTTTTGGTATCAGACTTATCTTTTTAAGAATTATATCCATGTATATCTAGAGTAAACATCAGTAAATGATATGTAGTATTTATACCCATAATAAAAAAATGTTGTAGATGGGCCCCAAATATCAGTAGTAGTTAATTGTCCAGGTTTAGAATATTCGGTTAATGAATCACAAAGGGTAATTTGTGACTTTTCCCATTTGACAATAGTGCAAACATATGGCAACTTTGCAGGAACAAAATTTATATTATTATCATTAAGAATTTTGGTTACAATACTAGCACTAGGGTGACCTAATTTATAATGCCATAAATCAAAGATCTTCTAGTTTGAACTTCATCAGTTACATCAGTCAGATTGCAATGTGGATGTTCATTTATAGTAGAATTGTAGTTGTTGATATTGAGTTCATAGAGTCCCTTTACAACTTTACCTTGTAGAAAAATTTCCATGGTTAGTATGTCTCTAACTATACATTATTTAGGGAAATATTCAAAGTATACGTTATAATCTCTAGCAAATTGAGATACACTAATTAGGTTCTTCTTAATAGTGAGGACTCTTAATAAGTTGTGAAAAAATAATTTCCTATTACCAGTTATACTACCAGTGCTAGTATGAGAAATTTTAACACACTTATCATTGCCCATACTTATAGTTTGGTTACATTTGTATTTTGTTCCCGAGATTCAGATTGTCAAGATTATTGGTAATGTGATGGCTAGCTCCTGAGTCTGGGTACCATGATTCATCTCTTGAATGTGGTCAACTCGGGCTTGTTCATTTTGATTCCTTGAGTTGTCAGTTTGACAGGTTGAACCACCTTGTGCCTGTGCATCATTGGCAGTGAAGTTGGGATTTCTTTGAACATTGTAGTTGGCTTGATTTGCTGAGTAGTTTGAGTTGTATCGAAAATAACACTTGATAGTAGTGTGACCAGCTCTTTCACATATTTGGCACTTTGGTTCATTGTTGTTGTCACTCCAGCGTCCTCTTCCTCTACCACTTCTTCCTCTAGTGGTGGGATTGCATCTTTGAAAGGTTTGTTCTCCTCTGTAAGTATTGTTGGCTTGATTATGTTGATATCAATAATTTTGTTAACAACATAATTAATGGTAAAGTCGCTTTCTTGAGATTTCTTGCTTTCAAGTCTAGCTTCATGTTCTAGTAAAATTGAGTGAACTTCATCAAGGGAGGAAAGTTCCTTTTTAGAAGAAATTAAATCTTCGACAGCCTCATATTCTTCACTTAAACCGTTGAGTATTGTTAGAATATGTTCAGAGTCTTAAACCTTATGTCCAACTGCTTCAAGCATGTCACATAAAGATTTGATTTTTCTTAAGTATTCTCTTAGGGTTACATTATCTTTTCTGATATTTTGCAATTGCCTCTTATAGAACATCACTTTAGCTCTACGCAGTTAAAGCGCTTAGCGGTTCTATAGCGGTGGAGGTTAAAAAAGGTGTAGCGGGGATATAGCGGAAGCGTAAAAAGCTTTATTATATGTAAAACCAAATACTTGAAAATTAGTTAACCATCTTTCTCACATTATATGTATAAAAGAAACTACTATTAATTAATCTTATATAATAAAATCAAGAAATATCATAGTTATGCATGCTAAATTTGATGAGTGTAATTGATTATTATCATATATTAGGCACCTATGCCCTAAATTTGGTCTTTTACGCTAGATTTACTGATTTTTTTAAAAAGAGAACTAGTAAAATCAAGCTCTATATATTAATATTGCTAAATCGGATGCTAAAATGCCTTGATTTAGTGGATGCGGCGGAAAATAGTGAGGCTAGAAGCGGATCTACTGTTCATCAACGCTAAATTGAAACAGTGTAGCAGATGAAGAGCGCTATGGGCTAAAGCGAGGATATTGTGGGGCTTTAACTGTATAGCTTTAGCTGCAGCTTGGTTGTTGAAAGCCTTTTCTATGGTTGTCCGTATTTCATTGGCACTTTTGCAGCCAATTACCTGTGGCTGTAAGCTTTGATTGATAGAGGATAAAAGCCATGAGCTGATTAGACGATCCTGTCTATGATATTTCAAGTATTCTTCATTGTTGACGACTCTGTTCTCTTGATCAGTGATGAATTTTGAGGGAATAGATAAAGTTCCCATAATTAACCCTTCAAAGCCATAGCCTTGAATTGCAGTTTCTATTTGTAATTTCCACAGTAAGTAATTGTTTTCATCCAACTGTACTGTAATTAGCTGTGATTGTGGACTAATTACTTTTTTGATGAGTTTGTCTACAGCAATTAGGCTTTCGGTGGTTACAGTTGCATTGTCAGAAGCTGATGAAGTAGTTTCATTGGCCATGATGACCAACTAATGAGTTGAAGAAGTTGGATAAGTGGCTGTTAAGCTAAGTAAAGAGCTCTGATACCATGAAAACAAAGAAGATCATAGGATGCAAAAGAGAAAAATAAGCTTTGTTATTTCATTATTGTAATTGGAATTGATACAAAGTGTACATAGTAAACCTCTATTTATAATACAAGAAATAAATGTAAACATGCTTGAATAATTGGCATGTGACCGCTGCGTTATTATAATAGGCATGTGACTGTTGCTTTGTTATAATGGGCATGTGACCATTGGGCATGTGACAGTTGCTTTGTTATAATAGGCATGTGACCGTTGCTTTGTTATAATGGGCATGTGACAGTTGCTTCGTTATAATGGGCATGTGACTGTTGCTTTCCCTTTATTCTTTCTTTCCTTTATTAGAACTATTTGAATGTTAATGTTCATACATCACTCACACAGATAGTAAGAATAAAAATGTGGAAATATGTATATATTATATACATAGATATATTTAACACCCCGCATTTTTAATGAAATTAAAAATGTGGAAATATGTATATATTATATACATAGATATATTTAAGAGAAAAATTAAATAATAACAATAAAATTGCATGTAATAAGTTCATGCATGGAAATGAAGGAAAAAGATTAATAAAAGAAATTAAATGCAATACATGAAACGCAAAGAAATGCATGCGAACAATTAAATAGAAATAAAAAGGAAAACTTGAGAAGCTTCAAGAATTAGGTCACGAAATTAGCGTCATTGCATTTGTGGCTATTTTCTAGTCAATTTAGACCTATGGTTTACAGAAAACCGATTTAGGATGAAAAATATATCTTTTAATTAAATATTGCAACAAAAACATGAAAAAAGAGGAATGAGAAAAATAATAATGGATACAATTGTCCTAAGTCTTGTTAACAAAAGACTAAGCAGCCCAGTTGGTTAGAGCATGTGACTTGCATACAAGAGGTACAGGGTTCGATCCCCGCCAGCGCCATATTTTTGTTTTAGGGGAATGGCTAAAAAGTGACTTAGTGTGAACGCAGTTCAATTAAAAAGCGCTTTAGTGTGAAAAGGGTTAATTGGAGGATAAATTGGAAAAATTCTTAAAAAGAAATATATATATATATATATATATATATGTATGACGTGTGGGTGTCAACACCCTTCTGCTGCGCATCATGTTGCACACATGGCGCATTTTTATTGGTTAATGATCGTTTTTTTTTTGCAACATGGCTATTTTCTATTAGTCAGATGACGTGGATGATTCCTATGGCTCCTAATCTAATCTAATGGCCCTAATTAACTCACTACACCTATATAAACACACCTAGACCTAAACCTAATTTCACTACACTAATTCATGGCGCCTCCATGCTGCCTCAACCTAAACTAGTCCTTCTTCTTCAACAAATCAAAGTAAAGGAATTATGTAAAGGGGATCGAATCTACAACAACTACAACGCCTAATTCTCTTCCTTAATCCAATCTTTGTGAGTTCATTGATTATTTTTAGATTAAAATAATGCTAAACCAGTTCTGACATGTTGTAAATTGGATTTGGGAATTATACATGATAATAAGATTGAATCTCATCAATTCTATCTTAGCCTATAACATCAGAATCATGATTCTTATATGTCCAGATATTATCATCAGTTTTATCATATCTTTATGATCAGTTCATACTTATGCTTATTGTTATTATTATGCATGTTCTTTATCTTATCCCTTCCTATTTCCCTTTTTGGTTTTTATAGCCGGGTTACTTCGAGCCTAGGCCAAATCTCATGGAGATGAACGTACGAACGGTAATTTAGGAAACGATGGGAAATTTGGCAAAATATACGTTGGGTTGGTTTGGGTATGACAAATATTAAATTTGGCATAATATATGTTAATTGTTGGGCATGATATGAAATTGAGAATTTTGGATAATTGACATAATTAGCCTAAAATTGGCATAAAGTACAAATGAATAAATTGGCTAAGATAAGCATGCTGAGACAAGAGGTTAGACTCCGTTTGCGGTAGAAGCCTGCCCGGAACCAACCGGCCTAACCAGCAACTGCAAACGGCCAGTCTAATGTGAGAGGTCGTAGGCATAACTAAAAGATGCTTAGACGCGAGGTTAAGCCTGGCTTGTGGCAGAAGTTTTCCCGGAACCGCCTGGCACATCCATCAGCCACAAGCCATCGACTTAATGTGAGACGTTTGTGCATTAATAACTAATTAATGCTAATCAAAAATGAATATGATACCTAAAACATGTTAGGTGGGTGGGGTTAAGTTAACCTGTGTAAGATGACAACTTAACCAATAATACATGAACAAAGTGGATAGGGTTAAGGCAAGCTTAAACAGTAATGCATATTGATTAGATTAGTGGATGGGGTTAAGTCAACTGGTGTTTACACCAAAAATGGTCCAAACACCTAAGGTACTAAACTATACTTCACCAATCCGGTAAGAAATAAATGGTGCCATGTTTAATCAGCAATAAAAAGTGAAAAATGCGAAAAAGTAAAGTAGAGATGAGATTTAGAGTGGTTCAGTCGTTAATGAGGCCTACGTCCACTATGAAGGTGATTTCCTGCCTTATAATGGTAATTACAGAACACATCAACTCTCTCTTTTCATACATTTCTATACTCTCTCAATATACCCTCATTAATATACTTCAATTTAAGGAATTATACAAAAGAATAGCGGAATTTGAGGAGAAGAAGGATGGATGAGTGATTGAGAAGATGGGTGTCTTCGTTTTCCTTCATCGTGAAATTGTGCTTGACGCCATGGCTGAATCTGTGGTTCAGTATGAAGTTCGGCAGCACTTCGTGGTTTTTAGAAGCCCCCCCCCCGCCTTTACCTTGGTAGTCATGGTCCATTTATATGTGAACTCTCCTTGGTAAACAACCTGGAATTCTTTTATCCAGGCTGTTGATCGTCCGTTTTGCTAATTACGACCATGCCACCAGCTAGCTGTAGCTAGTTGTCCTTGGCTGTATCCAGATATCATGTGCGGGTGGCTCGTTGGAACGAGTATCTTGAATAGCTGAGCGGGTCCATGTAAGCGAGCGTCCCATGAGCGTCTCAAGAGATTTTGTTAGAGCGAGATGCGGGTTTAGAGTCGAGCCTCCTCTGCCCCTTGTGCGACCGTCCTTCTCGGTCCAAGGGTGCTCGTCTTCGTGCAGCCTTTGTTATAAGGTCGCTCCCGCTCATGTTGAATGGGCGACTTGCCTCGTTTTGGTGTTTGAGTGGTTCTTAGGATATGTGACATTTATCTTTACTAGATCGCACTTCTCATAATATGTTATGTTGTTTTATTCGGTCGCATTGGCCGACTCGACCTGGGTGATATCCATCCAATGTGCGTATAGATTTTTTAGGGATTAACACTTGCCCCTCAAAATCTGTGATTTCTTTTGAATGGAATCATTGGCTTCGACATATTTGATTGCACATTGGGTAGTAGTTTTTGTCCTGACTTGTTGAGGGCTCGATCATGCAGGAACTGAGATTGCTTCGTTGTGACTGATTGGCGCCTTTATCTTTGGGCGAGACGTTTGGACTTCCTTGTCTTTATTGTAAATAGTCAAATTATGGGGAAGTGAATATGCCAATTGATCTTCTGATGGGACACCTATTTCAGTACTCAAGTGTTATGCTGACGTGGCGAAGAGTACTTTTGAGGTGTGCCTTTTATCCCCTCCCCCCTCATTCTCCTATTTTTCATTTGATTTTGCTTCCATCTATCTTTCAGGAGAGTCTCTCAAATCCGAAAGGAAAACTCTGTATCTCTTTTCACAGCTACTCAGGTTTGTTGATTCCTTCTTGTGCTCATTCTCCCTTTGAGCCTTATGGCTATTCCCTGGTCTGTTTGCAGGATGGTATCTTCTCCAGAACAACGCCAAAAGGGGGACTTTGTCGATTTAAGCATTTCAAGAGATGAGAGTCAGTTAGTTGGTCAACCATCTGTCAATTCTCCTTCTGGCCCTTATTACGCGGAACTACAAGCTATCATCAACAGGCCTCGTTACGCTCCTGGGCCTTGCAGTCCCGGGTTCGCCAAGCGATTTTGGGGATGGAGTTTACAGGGGGTCCCTTCGAATGTGGATGTATCTCCGGCTGACTCCCTGAATTTCGCTTGTGATATGATTGCAGCGAAAGGTCAAATGTTGGCTCGCCTTGAGACTGCCGTGCATCAATTTGGAGAACAGATGGATTTGCTGAAGAATCATTCTTCGAAGCGAATGGCTGGCTGGCATAAGTTGGCCTCTAATCTCCAGAAATTTCATAAGGACAACCTTGAGCGCATTTCTGTTTTGGAAAGCGATAAGGCGAAGTTAATCCAAGCCCTCAGGTCTAAAGATAGCATAGTCGCTTCCTTTGCCCCTGGGGACGTTGAGTCAGTGGTTTCTGTACATGCTGAAGGGCCTTCATCTTGTTCTGCTCTGATTAAGAGGAAAGTTGGTAGGCCAAAGAAGGTCAGGGATCTGTAATCTCTTCTATCTTGGTTGTTTTGCCTTTTGAACTTTTAAGACTGGTTGTGTAAGCGGGTGTCGGTCCTCTCCCATAACATCGTGCTGGTTATTGTTTGTGACTTTGTGTTTGACCTGTGACACTCTCTGTGCTCCTGATGATTGGTTGCTTGACTGGTTTTGTGATGCTTTTCATGTCCACGCTATGCTATGTCTCTTTGACCTGCTTTGACAATACACACACATCTTTCATATAAGTCTTTCGCATCGATCATGCGTTAACGTCGTATCACGAGGCGTTCGTTCGCACGTTAATATCACATCGTGAGGCGCTTGTTCGTATGTTAATTTCGATGCGTTCGCTCGTCAACGTCGTATTACGGTTAGTCTTGCTTTGTTCTTATTAAGCCGGGATTATCCAGCCCTTGGTATTTGACTTGGTTGGTTAGTCTTTAGTTGTTTTAACTTTAGCAAGTCAACTATTTTTTATTAATTATCCTGCTTTATTTGTTTGGGGTATTTTCGTGATGCATTTTTATGCGTGCCCCCTATGGGAGGACTTGGGTTCCAATGTAGAATCCGAACTTGGCTTCATTTGACTTGGTTAACAACAAAGAACAAGAACGGACACCCCCATACGGCTAGGTTTTCTGCTTTTGTACTCTTAGCTTTGTTTGACTTGGTTAACAACATAGAACAAGAGTGGGTACCCCCATACGGCTAAGATTTCTGCTATTGTAATCCATCCTTGGCTCTGTTTGACTTGATTAAAAACAGAGACAAGGATGGCCACCTCCTTTCGGTCGGGTTTCTATTTTGTGCTAGTTTTTCCAGCATGTTTAATCCTTCCCCATTTTATGCTTCATCCGAGGGGTGGACACTAATTCATCTCATTGAGTTTTAACTCAGAAGGGAAAATTTTGTGTCTTTTACCTACCAAGGTAGGTGCTCCTTGAAATTGGCAATTTTTCCATTTCGGGATATGTCAGTTTTTTCGACTTTGTGCTTTGACCAAGGACACAAACGTTGGTTCGCCTCATTGAATTTTTTTTCTCAAGTTGGAAAACCCGTGTCCAGCACCTAGGAAGGTCACATAAGAAGGTGCTTCTTCGGTGGGCTTAGCGGTTTTATCCGTGGGACTTTTGAGTTGCTTTTTCTCCAGCATTGACTCTTTTAATCTGGCACCAAGCTTTCGTTGGTCCTGTGTTGATAGGTCCAGTGTCTCCTGATGGAAGCTGGAATTCCTCAAGTTAGTGCTTCCTGCTCGCTCGTTTGCCTACACAAGGAAGTCAATTTTTAGTAAAGGGTTGTGAATGAGTGTCTTGTACACGTAATTAGGATTTTCATATTCAGTTACTTCATGTACATCATTAAAAATGCGAAAATTTCATGAATCTTTATGACATGTTCTATGTATTTGAATAACATGCTATAAGAAATAACGACGGATATGCTCGCTATTCCATGCTCGTGGAATATGGTTCCCGTCTGTGGTGGCCAATTTGAAAGTTCCGTCCTAGAGTTTCTGGCTTATAACATAAGGTCCTTCCCAATTGGGCCCGAAGACTCCAGTTCCGGTCATTATCTTTTTCAGAATGAGGTCTCCGATTTCAAAAGTTCTATGCTTGACTTTTGAATTGAAGTGCCTGGCCACCCTCCTTTGGTGCGCGGCTACTCTGAGTTCCGCTTACTTTCTTCTTTCCTCGAGTTAGTCAAGGGCTTCGAGTTATAGCTCCTCGTTTTCTTTGGGGTCGAAATGTATCCTTCGGTGGGTAGGGACTTCCAACTCCATTGGTATCATAGCTTCAGAACCATAGGATAAAAAAAGGGAGTATGCCCTGTTGCAGTTCTATGCGTAGTGCGATATGCCCATAATGCCAATGGTAGTTCATCTACCCATCCACCTTTAGCCTTGTCTAGTTGCTTCTTAATGGTAGTTTAATGATTTTATTTACTGCCTCCACCTTCCCATTCGCCTGTGGATGAGCGACCCCTGAAAAGCTTTTTTGGATTTTATACTTGGCGCAGAAGCTTTGGAATTCTTCGCTTTCAAACTGGGTTCCGTTGTCCGTGATTATCTTTTGTGGCACCCCGAACCTGCATATGATATTTTTTAAGACAAAGTTAATAACCTTCTTTGAAGTTATAGTGTAACGACCCAGGGTTTTCGGCGTCGGAAATCGACATAAATACCTTACCAAATCTCATGCCGACCTTTCAACCACCGAGAACACCGGATTGTTAATGAAAGAAAATAGAGGCTGAGATAAGAAAGAAAGAAATATGAGAATAGAAGAAGAAGAAGAACACAACACAGAGTCTCACATCGCAGCGGAACAAAATATAATATAGAAATAAACCTTTATTGAGAATTTTAAAACTTACAATCATCAGAGTATATCAACACACCTGGACAGTTATAATAATATGCCCTCATACAACACAGCGGAGTATGCTAAATATGTCTGGACTTCTCCAGCACGCTTTTCGTAGTGTTCAATAACCTGAACCTGCAAACCCGGGCTAACCCGAGCATTTACAAAATACCGGGTCAGTCTGGTGAACCAGAGTGAGATAAACTCGCACAGTATTAGGGTAAATCATCCAACATGATTTTAAAGTTTGAAATCTTTCCAAAAGAATAGGATAATCGTAAGACCAAATCCACACATAAACACGGACGGTTTTTACCTTACGATAACCCAAAACAGTTTTTGAAATCATAACTTGATCTGATATTATGATAATGTCTAAATACAAATATAATAACAATCTAGAGGAACGCTTGCATCTCACGCTCCCCATATATAGTATACAAACCAAAATCGCGGGCGCTTATTGGATATTGGATTCCAACTTGACAAGGTATGGGACCACCTTCCGCATGTGTATCTCTAGAGGCAAATACACTGGGTTCAACAAGAACGTCTTGCAACCCGGCCCTCGCATGACCGACCACTCATTTCGCTTGAGTGTATCGAATGTATATCACCGACGGTTGGGATCAACAACCGTCTGCCCGAAAAGGGACAGCATCGAACATAGATTAAAGAAGCAAATGGAATTTCTCTAGATAGGTGATCATACACCCTAATGGGAGCGACCCACATAGCCATGCTGCCTGCCCGATTTTTGTCATCTCCCGGTTGATGAGGCTTGAGGCTAGAATTCCTTTTCGAACATCTGGCCACCATTCACTTTGAATGCCACATCGTCAGATCCTCTGGATATCACTAATTGACGTCCACAAAAATACTCTAGTTATTTGGCTAGAGAAAACCATTTCTCCGCCATCAACCATGGTATGTTTGAAGAAATCAACGTACGTAATCTCCTTTGGAAATACTCTGTCAGACACCCGTCCATACAAGTCATCCAGGAACAGGATGAACCGAAGGTACTCTCCTACTGCATCTCATATAGGAATCACCCCATGGATCAGTAGCGAGGAGTCCTCGCAACCCGTAGATTCCAGCCACGACAGAACCACAGCTTATCTCTGGTTGCAATCCCAGAGATTTTTAGCGGTTCTTCCGTTTATGAAAATCTACGGTCTTCACAGCTCCATCTCGATCATCTTTTGATATCTCCACGTATTTATTGGTTGGAATGGTTTTCGAATATAAATTCGATCCCGCTCTTTCCGTACCAACAATCGTATTGGACAGATTTGATAGTCGGTGTTTTAACTATCAAAATAAACAGTGTTTCAACCATGACACTCCAATGAGTTCACTGGTTCAGTATTCAGCATCACATGGCCTTTTAATTAACCAAACTGATTTCACTTCTGTTTAACAAAACTTCTACTCTTTTAATATTTTAAAATACGATAATCAAATTCTTATCACTAACCTCTTTTACGATTTCCAACTAATATCATCTTCAGAAAATCCTGATGTCGTTCAAGTTGGGGTATTTTAATTACCTCTCAGACCTTGATCAACAACGTTCATATCTTCAGATAAATATAAGTTGTAATCAACCCAATATTTTATTCTAGTCTCCTTTCAAATTCTATTCAACCATTTCTACTTTGGAAATCTTATTTCCATTTCCCTTTTTCTTAATTCCATTTTAAAATAACGTAAATTTTGGAATTAACGATATAAATCCTCATTGCCTCTTTACAAACCTTGTTTCAACTACATTCTGGTTTAGTCTAAACCCTTTTTCCCATATCACTTTCTCCTTTTATCTTAATTCAAAAGTTAAAGTCAACATGATTTAAGCCATCGTATTCGCCTAAATTCCCTTGATAACTTAGTTGTAAAACTTCGGGTTTTGAATATAAAATCCGTTCATAACTTCATTCATTGTCCAACTATATTCCATCCCGACTTTGATTACTTTTAATGAATTCAATTAACTTCCCAAAATTTCTATTACTCAGAATAATAACTTACTTTGTCACTAACTACTTTAAAAGTAGTAAATTCCTTTATTAACTAAAATAAAATTGTAAATTCCTCGTTTAAAACTTCGTTAAAAGAAACCAAGTATCCTTTAAAACTGTTTGGTAAGATTAACTCAAAACAACTCCATATAATAGTCGATTCCAGTCAAAATAGTCGGTTTAGTCCACTTGAACCCCAGGTTACCTCTTTAACCCATTCTGATTCGTTCCCCCTTTAAATTAATTAGAAATATAATTAATTTAAATGATTTCATTAATTGTTTCTTACCAAACCATTATTCCAATTTTTAAGTCATTGGATTAATTTCTCTTCACTTGTAGATCAATCTGATTAAATCAGAATTTCCTTACAAATAAATCAATAGTTAATCATAAATTCAAATAATAAAGGAAAGAAATGTTTAATTCCTTTTAAACAAACTCTATTTTAATATAATTTAATTCAAATTTTATATCCCGCTATAAAGTAAATTTTATAACTTCTTCTCTAATGGTAAATCGTTGTTTATAAACAATTGATTTCTTAGGCCATATACTGCTGACAAATACCCCACCAATATCACCCATTGGTTCAAATTAAACAGATGTTGCAATTTTCAGCCAATAACCAGAAATCAAGTCAATCACATTTAACTGATCATAAATAACGACCATTTTACTCCAACCAAATAACATAAAAATTCAAACAATTAATCACGTTTATAAATAAACGTGACCAACAGGGTGGATTACCTCCGTTGGATCCAATCGTTAAATAACGATTTGGAAATTCACTGAAATTAAACACAGTTTAATTTCATCAGTTAAATCAACAGTCAATGTATATACTAGCAAACAGCCAACATCAGCAATCAGAGCACACAAAATAAAAACCCAATTTATATAAAATATAAATAGGGAAACTGAGTGAGTTTAACTCACCTTGATCTGATCCATTTATTTCTGGACTGGTCTGGTTACAGTTAAATTAAACAATCGTATTAATTTAACTGTAATTCTCACTGTCTCCAGCTCCGTCTAGATTTGTTCCATAAAATTCTGCTTGTTTCCAAGATTGTAACACAAGTTGATTTGCCCGATTCTGCCCATATATGAATTGGGTCATATTGTTTGAATATTAATGATTTAAATTAAATTTACTAAACCCTTAATTAGATTAAATAAATTAAATCCCATTTTGTTAAACTAACTACCCTATAAATCCTTAAATCAATATGTTTTAATTAATTTTTTTTTAAGGTTTATATAATTCAATTAAAATAATAAACTTTAATCACTTTGAAATAATAACTTAATTACCCAACAAACGACAAATAAAATTTCAAAGTTTTGATTTACATAGATAACACGACCTACTAAGTGCCTGTATGGGAAAGGTCTTAAATTTCCTTAATTAAATTTAACTTTGTTAATCAAACCCTTAAGTAAATTAGCTTAGGGACCTTATTTAAGTTTAAATTTAAACTAAACTTAGTGTAATAAATAAAGTCGGGCCATACCATGCTTTTGTTCAGCCCATTCAGATCAGGTCCGCACCCACTTCCATCCTATTAAACCTTAAAACATCGGCCTCCCCCTTCCATTCCTCATTAGTTCGCCGCCACACAAAAATTAGGGTAAAAGAAACCCTAAAACTCCTCCTCCTTCATCGATCTGAGCACCGCAACCAATCGCCATCCAGTCTCCTTCAATCCGCCACGAGGCTTCCACCTGAAGAGTAAGCTTCCGGTTTGAACAGCAAAACATCAGCAACCTCATCGAGAGGCCGTGCGTGAACCACCGAGTGAAGCTAAGTATTTCTAACTGATTTTATTTTACTGTAAATTTCTTATTTTGATTTCTTTCGGTGGATTTGAATTCGGTTTCCTCTGGTTGAAATCGATCTGGTTTGTTCAGAGGATATGCCGCGTATTTATACTTGTATGTGATCACTGTAACTCTCGAATTGTTATTTCCTAGTTATAGACTCTAGCTGCTGTGTTTCATAGGTGTTATTTCTTGTCATCTCGGTTGTATTATCAAACTGTATATTTCGTGATGTACTGTGGTATTTTCTTCGATGTGTTTGTGTTCGATTTGAACACCTAGGGTACAGGAAGAAAACAGAGGGGTCTGTTATGAGTTTCCAAATCAAGAACATAGGCTAGCTGGTTTGAAAGGTCACTGCGTATGATTTGAAATAAGAAGAAGATACGCTGTGTATTGGTTTCTAGGTAGGTCGGCCGGCTTGATATTTCCAACAGGGAATGGTACAGATTGTGTTAGATTTTCCCATGTGCAAATGCTCAGATATGCACATGAATGAACTGCCCCTATGGTTTGAGCTATACATCTCTAGATATTGTTTGTTCACATGGTCTTGTCTGCTATTATTTTAATTCAATTTCAGATCTGCATTGGGATAATTTTCTATGTGATTTTCTGATGATATATATAAACATATCTGTTTTTGGTTTTCTAAAGATTTGTTGGTACTTTCTCTTCTGTTCACTTACTTGTGCATTGATAATGCACCATTGCTTACTTGCTATTCGGTACTGCGGATTCGATGCAGAATATATTCAAAGATTTAATTTTCTTTTCTTTTTCTTTTTCCTTCACAACTTGAAATCTATTTTCCTATTAGCTATTCATAGCTGTTCCTTCTTTCTTTTCAGGTTGGCTTGGTGGTGGCAGTTGTGTTTTCATGGAGATGGTGACGGCTTGATAGTGTGGGATTTCAATATCTGTTTGAAATAGATTTGTATATTTCTTTTCTCTTTTCTTTCAAATTATTTTGTGTACTCTCATTTGGTATTGATGTATAAATATTGGCCGAATGGAATATGTTATGTTTGCTTATTCAAATCTTTATTTCGGGTTCTGTTGTCTTCTTACTATTGATTCATTATTTTATTGGAGGGACTGAGCTGTATTGTTTTGGTGAAAAAGGGACATGACATGTCTCTACTTCAATTCAAAATGAATGATTTTATTTAGTGAAAAAGAAGCTGTACTTCTACCTCCTAATTTCTAGTTGACCTCATGTACTCACGTCCCTAGCAACAACAATTTATTTCGATATCAGATTCATCTTGTATACAGTTTGTAGTTGTTCTAAGCGGTATTACCGTCGTTGCAGTTGTTGATCTCCCCTTCGTTTGTAGATGGGATATACAACCATTTTGGAAATATTTTTCCAAAACCATCTAGCATTAGCTTTCAAAGTAAAAATGTGGAATACATATGATTGCTAGATAACATTTGAAAATTATAATGTAAGTTGTGAACGTTGTACCCAACTCTACTTGGTTCTTAAAAATCCTATGTGATGTTAATATAATTATAAATAAAATTCCAAAATTAGTTAAATAAATCGATATCATTGATATATTAACATCAAAAACCGTACAACTAAAATTAAGGCTAAGACGGTTTTTTCAAATTCGACATTTTCCCAATATCCTGAAAATAAAATATTATTATATTATTAATAAAAATTCAAATATTCAATTTAAAATGGCCAAATTCGATTATATAAACTCAAATCAATATTTTAAATAAAATATTTTAAATAATGGTCAGAAAGATACGGGATATTACATTCTTCCCCCCTTAAAATAATTTCGTCCTCGAAATTGCTAAGGTAAGAAAAATGTTGTAAATTTCAGTAATTTTTAAAATATATTTAAATAACGCTTCATTTTTCTGAGTTCAGCTTATTTAATTCTTCGTTAAATCATGGATAATTTTTTTTTCTTTATTCAGCCAATCTAACAAGCAGACAAAAATCAATCAACACCCAAAGCGCAACAAACTCCATCAAGTTAACTAAATTCACATTCAATATTACTATTTGATTTAATTCAATATATTTGAACACCAATCGATTCACATTCGATTGATTTCTATTTAATTATTCTTCATTAAATGCCCAATTTCAATTCAAATTTATTTAATTCCAACATCATTTCTTAATTTAACCTCATTATCATTATTAATTATAAATTTGATTCCACTTAACCCAGTTAAGCTCAAAATTCAAAATTTTAATCAAATTTTGAATTTTATTCAAATCAGTCAACACATGATATCCCAATAATTTCATAAAATTATTTCCTTTCTATACAAAATAAATTTCGGGTAAAATTATTTCATTTGCCCCTCTTTATAAAACAATATTGTGCCCCTTATCAGTTCAACGCTTTTCAACACTTGAACCGATCCATAACACAATACAAAACATTTGTATATAAAATTTACAAATACGCTCTCATATATATATACACTCAAACTCAATCTAGGGCGTTACTAGCCCCATCTTTATTGAGTTACGCCACAGAGCCAAGGTTATTATTAAACCAATAGCTCTGATACCACTGTAACGACCCAGGGTTTTCGGCGTCGGAAATCGACATAAATACCTTACCAAATCTCATGCCGACCTTTCAACCACCGAGAACACCGGATTGTTAATGAAAGAAAATAGAGGGTGAGATAAGAAAGAAAGAAATATGAGAATAGAAGAAGAAGAAGAACACAACACAAAGTCTCACATCGCAGCGGAACAAAATATAATATAGAAATAAACCTTTATTGAGAATTTTAAAACTTACAATCATCAGAGTATATCAACACACCTGGACAGTTATAATAATATGCCCTCATACAACACAGCGGAATATGCTAAATATGTCTGGACTTCTCCAGCACGCTTTTCGTAGTGTTCAATAACCTGAACCTGCAAACCCGGGCTAACCCGAGCATTTACAAAATACCGGGTCAGTCTGGTGAACCAGAGTGAGATAAACTCGCACAGTATTAGGGTAAATCATCCAACATGATTTTAAAGTTTGAAATCTTTCCAAAAGAAAAGGA
Organism: Allium sativum; assembly: GCA_030737875.1. NCBI lineage: Eukaryota > Viridiplantae > Streptophyta > Magnoliopsida > Asparagales > Amaryllidaceae > Allium > Allium sativum. The sequence continues at coordinate 24,579,269 of CM060927.1, read as the reverse complement.
TAATCGTAAGACCAAATCCACACATAAACACGGACGGTTTTTACCTTACGATAACCCAAAACAGTTTTTGAAATCATAACTTGATCTGATATTATGATAATGTCTAAATACAAATATAATAACAATCTAGAGGAACGCTTGCATCTCACGCTCCCCGTATATAGTATACAAACCAAAATCGCGGGCGCTTATTGGATATTGGATTCCAACTTGACAAGGTATGGGACCACCTTCCGCATGTGTATCTCTAGAGGCAAATACACTGGGTTCAACAAGAACGTCTTGCAACCCGGCCCTCGCATGACCGACCACTCATTTCGCTTGAGTGTATCGAATGTATATCACCGACGGTTGGGATCAACAACCGTCTGCCCGAAAAGGGACAGCATCGAACATAGATTAAAGAAGCAAATGGAATTTCTCTAGATAGGTGATCATACACCCTAATGGGAGCGACCCACATAGCCATGCTGCCTGCCCGATTTTTGTCATCTCCCGGTTGATGAGGCTTGAGGCTAGAATTCCTTTTCGAACATCTGGCCACCATTCACTTTGAATGCCACATCGTCAGATCCTCTGGATATCACTAATTGACGTCCACAAAAATACTCTAGTTATTTGGCTAGAGAAAACCATTTCTCCGCCATCAACCATGGTATGTTTGAAGAAATCAACGTACGTAATCTCCTTTGGAAATACTCTGTCAGACACCCGTCCATACAAGTCATCCAGGAACAGGATGAACCGAAGGTACTCTCCTACTGCATCTCATATAGGAATCACCCCATGGATCAGTAGCGAGGAGTCCTCGCAACCCGTAGATTCCAGCCACGACAGAACCACAGCTTATCTCTGGTTGCAATCCCAGAGATTTTTAGCGGTTCTTCCGTTTATGAAAATCTACGGTCTTCACAGCTCCATCTCGATCATCTTTTGATATCTCCACGTATTTATTGGTTGGAATGGTTTTCGAATATAAATTCGATCCCGCTCTTTCCGTACCAACAATCGTATTGGACAGATTTGATAGTCGGTGTTTTAACTATCAAAATAAACAGTGTTTCAACCATGACACTCCAATGAGTTCACTGGTTCAGTATTCAGCATCACATGGCCTTTTAATTAAACAAACTGATTTCACTTCTGTTTAACAAAACTTCTACTCTTTTAATATTTTAAAATACGATAATCAAATTCTTATCACTAACCTCTTTTACGATTTCCAACTAATATCATCTTCAGAAAATCCCGATGTCGTTCAAGTTGGGGTATTTTAATTACCTCTCAGACCTTGATCAACAACGTTCATATCTTCAGATAAATATAAGTTGTAATCAACCCAATATTTTATTCTAGTCTCCTTTCAAATTCTATTCGACCATTTCTACTTTGGAAATCTTATTTCCATTTCCCTTTTTCTTAATTCCATTTTAAAATAACGTAAATTTTGGAATTAACGATATAAATCCTCATTGCCTCTTTACAAACCTTGTTTCAACTACATTCTGGTTTAGTCTAAACCCTTTTTCCCATATCACTTTCTCCTTTTATCTTAATTCAAAAGTTAAAGTCAACATGATTTAAGCCATCGTATTCGCCTAAATTCCCTTGATAACTTAGTTGTAAAACTTCGGGTTTTGAATATAAAATCCGTTCATAACTTCTTTCATTGTCCAACTATATTCCATCCCGACTTTGATTACTTTTAATGAATTCAATTAACTTCCCAAAATTTCTATTACTCAGAATAATAACTTACTTTGTCACTAACTACTTTAAAAGTAGTAAATTCCTTTATTAACTAAAATAAAATTGTAAATTCCTCGTTTAAAACTTCGTTAAAAGAAACCAAATATCCTTTAAAACTGTTTGGTAAGATTAACTCAAAACAACTCCATATAATAGTCGATTCCAGTCAAAATAGTCGGTTTAGTCCACTTGAACCCCAGGTTACCTCTTTAACCCATTCTGATTCGTTCCCCCTTTAAATTAATTAGAAATATAATTAATTTAAATGATTTCATTAATTGTTTCTTACCAAACCATTATTCCAATTTTTAAGTCATTGGATTAATTTCTCTTCACTTGTAGATCAATCTGATTAAATCAGAATTTCCTTACAAATAAATCAATAGTTAATCATAAATTCAAATAATAAAGGAAAGAAATGTTTAATTCCTTTTAAACAAACTCTATTTTAATATAATTTAATTCAAATTTTATATCCCGCTATAAAGTAAATTTTATAACTTCTTCTCTAATGGTAAATCGTTGTTTATAAACAATTGATTTCTTAGGCCATATACTGCTGACAAATACCCCACCAATATCACCCATTGGTTCAAATTAAACAGATGTTGCAATTTTCAGCCAATAACCAGAAATCAAGTCAATCACATTTAACTGATCATAAATAACGACCATTTTACTCCAACCAAATAACATAAAAATTCAAACAATTAATCACGTTTATAAATAAACGTGACCAACAGGGTGGATTACCTCCGTTGGATCCAATCGTTAAATAACGATTTGGAAATTCACTAAAATTAAACACAGTTTAATTTCATCAGTTAAATCAACAGTCAATGTATATACTAGCAAACAGCCAACATCTGCAATCAGAGCACACAAAATAAAAACCCAATTTATATAAAATATAAATAGGGAAACTGAGTGAGTTTAACTCACCTTGATCTGATCCATTTATTTCTGGACTGGTCTGGTTACAGTTAAATTAAACAATCGTATTAATTTAACTGTAATTCTCACTGTCTCCAGCTCCGTCTAGATTTGTTCCATAAAATTCTGCTTGTTTCCAAGATTGTAACACAAGTTGATTTGCCCGATTCTGCCCATATATGAATTGGGTCATATTGTTTGAATATTAATGATTTAAATTAAATTTACTAAACCCTTAATTAGATTAAATAAATTAAATCCCATTTTGTTAAACTAACTACCCTATAAATCCTTAAATCAATATGTTTTAATTAATTAATTTTTGTTTAAGGTTTATATAATTCAATTAAATTAATAAACTTTAATCACTTTGAATTAATAACTTAATTACCCAACAAACGACAAATAAAATTTCAAAGTTTTGATTTACATAGATAACACGACCTACTAAGTGCCTGTATGGGAAAGGTCTTAAATTTCCTTAATTAAATTTAACTTTGTTAATCAAACCCTTAAGTAAATTAGCTTAGGGACCTTATTTAAGTTTAAATTTAAACTAAACTTAGTGTAATAAATAAAGTCGGGCCATACCATGCTTTTGTTCAGCCCATTCAGATCAGGTCCGCACCCACTTCCATCCTATTAAACCTTAAAACATCGGCCTCCCCCTTCCATTCCTCATTAGTTCGCCGCCACACAAAAATTAGGGTAAAAGAAACCCTAAAACTCCTCCTCCTTCATCGATCTGAGCACCGCAACCAATCGCCATCCAATCTCCTTCAATCCGCCACGAGGCTTCCACCTGAAGAGTAAGCTTCCGGTTTGAACAGCAAAACATCAGCAACCTCATCGAGAGGCCGTGCGTGAACCACCGAGTGAAGCTAAGTATTTCTAACTGATTTTATTTTACTGTAAATTTCTTGTTTTGATTTCTTTCGGTGGATTTGAATTCGGTTTCCTCTGGTTGAAATCGATCTGGTTTGTTCAGAGGATATGCCGCGTATTTATACTTGTATGTGATCACTGTAACTCTCGAATTGTTATTTCCTAGTTATAGACTCTAGCTGCTGTGTTTCATAGGTGTTATTTCTTGTCATCTCGGTTGTATTATCAAACTGTATATTTCGTGATGTACTGTGGTATTTTCTTCGATGTGTTTGTGTTCGATTTGAACACCTAGGGTACAGGAAGAAAACAGAGGGGTCTGTTATGAGTTTCCAAATCAAGAACATAGGCTAGCTGGTTTGAAAGGTCACTGCGTATGATTTGAAATAAGAAGAAGATACGCTGTGTATTGGTTTCTAGGTAGGTCGGCCGGCTTGATATTTCCAACAGGGAATGGTACAGATTGTGTTAGATTTTCCCATGTGCAAATGCTCAGATATGCACATGAATGAACTGCCCCTATGGTTTGAGCTATACATCTCTAGATATTGTTTGTTCACATGGTCTTGTCTGCTATTATTTTAATTCAATTTCAGATCTGCATTGGGATAATTTTCTATGTGATTTTCTGATGATATATATATAAACATATCTTTTTTTGGTTTTCTAAAGATTTGGTGGTACTTTCTCTTCTGTTCACTTACTTGTGCATTGATAATGCACCATTGCTTACTTGCTATTCGGTACTGCGGATTCGATGCAGAATATATTCAAAGATTTAATTTTCTTTTCTTTTTCTTTTTCCTTTACAACTTGAAATCTACTATTAGCTATTCATAGCTGTTCCTTCTTTCTTTTCAGGTTGGCTTGGTGGTGGCAGTTGTGTTTTCATGGAGATGGTGACGGCTTGATAGTGTGGGATTTCAATATCTGTTTGAAATAGATTTGTATATTTCTTTTCTCTTTTCTTTCAAATTATTTTGTGTACTCTCATTTGGTATTGATGTATAAATATTGGCTGAATGGAATATGTTATGTTTGCTTATTCAAATCTTTATTTCGGGTTCTGTTGTCTTCTTACTATTGATTCATTATTTTATTAGAGGGACTGAGCTGTACTGTTTTGGTGAAAAAGGGACATGACATGTCTCTACTTCAATTCAAAATGAATGATTTTATTTAGTGAAAAAGAAGCTGTACTTCTACCTCCTAATTTCTAGTTGACCTCATGTACTCACGTCCCTAGCAACAACAATTTATTTCGATATCAGATTCATCTTGTATACAGTTTGTAGTTGTTCTAAGCGGTATTACCGTCGTTGCAGTTGTTGATCTCCCCTTCGTTTGTAGATGGGATATACAACCATTTTGGAAATATTTTTCCAAAACCATCTAGCATTAGCTTTCAAAGTAAAAATGTGGAATACATATGATTGCTAGATAACATTTGAAAATTATAATGTAAGTTATGAACGTTGCACCCAACTCTACTTGGTTCTTAAAAATCCTATGTGATGTTAATATAATTATAAATAAAATTCCAAAATTAGTTAAATAAATCGATATCATTGATATATTAACATCAAAAACCATACAACTAAAATTAAGGCTAAGACGGTTTTTTCAAATTCGACATTTTCCCAATATCCTGAAAATAAAATATTATTATATTATTAATAAAAATTCAAATATTCAATTTAAAATGGCCAAATTCGATTATATAAACTCAAATCAATATTTTAAATAAAATATTTTAAATAATGGTCAGAAAGATACGGGATATTACATATAGTGGCCAATGGTTCTGCTTCAGCCCATTTCGTAAAGTAGTCAACGACGACAATTGCGTATTTGAAACCGGATTTTGCGCTGGGAAGAGCTCCTATGAGGTCGATGGCCCAGATAGCAAATGGCCACGGGCTGACCATGTGGGTTATAGTTGTGGATGGCATCCTTGGGATTTTGACAAATCTTTGGCACCTGTTACATTTTTTGGTGTAAGCCGCGGAATCTTTGTTGATATCTTGCCAGAAGTAACCATATCGTATGATCTTCTTGGCCAAAGTTTGTCCTCCGGTATGTCCTCCGCATTCCCCTTCGTGAAGTTCTTCCATAATTGCCTTAGTCTCCTTTTCTATAACACAACGAAGTAAAGATGTAGAAAATCCCCGTTTATACAATCGTCCATCTTGAACAAGGTATAAAGGAGCTTTTCGTAAGATCTTTCTTCGGAGTTTAGTTTCAACCGAGAGTGCCCCGGTCGCGAGGTATTCTTTAATTGGCGACATCAATGAATTTGATTCATCAGTTGTTTCCATGATCCAATCCATTTCGGTCTGCTTTGTACTTGGATTGGAAAGGACCTCCACTGGGACCAACCCCATTAACTATGCATCTCCCGTGCTCGTGTATTTGGCTAATGCACCAGCTTTGTATTTTCTTCCCTGGGAATTTGAGATATGGTGTAATGCTCGAAGGCTTCCAGAAATTCTAAGGCTTTTGTAAGATAATCTGGCAACTTCCCCATTTTTGCTTGGAATTCCCCCAGAATCTGGCATACTACGACCTGGGAATCACTGAAGATCTGTATAGTTTTTATTTGCAATTCTTTCGCTAGCTTTATTCCTGCGATGAGGGCTTCATATTCGGCCTCGTTGTTAGTTGAAGTGAATTCTAACCTAAGTGCATAGCATAAGGATCTTCCCTTAGGGGTTTCGAGAACTACCCCTGCCCCCGAACAGTGGTCATTCGACGCCCCATCTACAAATAGCTTCCACTGAATATTTGTTTTGATATAAACTTGCTCCTTTACCTCCCCCCGGTCGGTAAATTCTGCGATGAAGTCGTCAAGCGCTTGTCCGTTGATCGCTTTTCGGGGATAATATGTAATGCCATACTGGCTAAGCTCTATATTCCATTTTAATAATCTCCCGGAGGTTTCTGGTCGGGACAGGACTTGCCTCAGAGGTTGCTCTGTGAGCACCTTGATGGGATGAGCTTGGAAGTGGGGATGAAGCTTCTTTGATGCAATGAGCAAACAATAAGAAAGTTTTTCAAGTTTTGGATAATTAAGCTTCGCTACAGATAACCTCTTACTGATGTAATAGACTAGTTTTTGTATCTTCAAGTCTTCTTTGATCAGTGTTGCGCTTAGAGCATTGGAAGATACCGCCAGGTATAAGAACAAGTCTTCCCCGTTACTCGGCTTCGACAGCATGTGTGGTGTTGCCATACGTTGAATCAGTTCTTCGAAGGCTTTCTGGCACTCAGGGGTCCACTGTATCTCCTTTTTTCCTTTCCTGAGGGCATCGAAGAATGGAAGACATCTGTCCGTTGCTCTAGATTTGAAGCGATTTAAAGCTGCGATCTTTCCATTCGAACACTGAAGCTCCTTCTTGGTTCCTGGGGCACGCATTTCTTTCAGAGCTGATATTTTGGCTGGGTTAGCCTCTATACCTCTAGCGTTGACCATGTACCCAAGGAACTTGCCTGAGCCAACACCAAAACTACATTTCAAAGGGTTCAACTTCATGTCATATTGTCGTAAGATATCGAACATTCGGGCTAGGTCCTCCAAATGGTCTATTGCTTTTTTCGACTTAACCAACATGTCATCGACATAAACTTCCATCGTCCTGCCAATTTGTTTCTTGAACATAGCATTTACCAGTCGTTGGTAGGTTGCTCCTGCGTTTTTTAGACCAAATGACATTGCCTTATAGCAATATAGGCCAAGATTGGTAATGAAGCTGGTGTTTTCCTGGTCTGGACCATACATCGTAATTTGATTGTAGCCAGAATATGCGTCCATGAAAGATAACAACTCATGGCCGGCCGTTGAATCCACCAGTTGGTCGATTCTGGGGAGAGGGAAACTATCTTTCGGACAAGCTTTATTTAGGTCTGAATAATCCACACAAACCCGCCATTTGCCATTTGATTTCTTTATGAGCACCGGGTTGGATACCCATTTCGGGTATGTAGATTCTCTAATAAAACCATTTTCTATCAATCTGTCGACCTCTTCTTTTAAGGCGTGTGATCTCTCCGGCCCCTGGGTTCTCCTCTTTTGCTTGACAGCTGGAATGCGTGGATCAATGTTTAGCTTATGAACTGCAACATCCAGAGATATCCCGCACATGTCGGAATGGTTCCATGCGAACACATCTAAATTAGCTCTCAAAAAGTCAATCAATTGGTTTTTCAATTCAGGGTTCAGCCGAGATCCTATATTCAACACACGGTTTGGGTCCTTTGGATTTACTGCTATAGGAATCATGTCTTCGGTCGAGGTCGCCCTTTCGTCCTCTGCACTGGCTTCTCTAGGATCGATCTCTTTTTGCATTCCGCTATGCTCACCAGTGCACGGACCTTTCTTTAGTTGCTATAAGGGGGAGTTTTGGATGCGAGGGAGAACTTATGCATCCTTTCCCGATTCTTTTCTCTTGGCCTCCTTCAGTTCTGTCACATAGCAGTCCCTTGCGGTAATTTGATCGCCCTTGATTACTACGATTCCCCTTTCGGTTGGAAACTTCATAATCAAACACCAAGGAGCTAAAGTGATCTTGAAACCCGAAAGAGTCGGTCTCCCGAGAAATTCATTGTAAGACGAGAACTCATCTACTATGACAAAGGTCTGTACCATGGAAATCGACGCTCCCCGTCTGCAAATTCGACAGGCAAATCTATGATTCCGATGGGTTGCGTAGGTTGACCTGTGAAACCGTGGATCTTATGTGGGTACGCGTGCACTTTTTCCATAGAGAGATTCATTTTTTGGAAAGTGTTTATAAAGATCACATTGACTGATGCCCCGGTGTCGACTAGGACCCTTTTTACCACTGCAGGCCCAAGACCGATCGTGATCACCATGGCATCAATAGTTGGCGTAATTAAGCCTTCTGCATCCTTATCTCTGAATATCACATCCTCGGTTGAATTTTTATGCATTTTCGTCGGAAGCTCGTTGTTCAAGATCGTACATCCTTCCTCTCCCGTGACATGCTTTAATTCGTTAGCGTATCTTTCTATATCTGCCCAACTGCTCCCGGCCGGGTGGGAACCACCAAATATCATATTGATTACTGGCCTTGAGTCAACAGGCATTTGGTCCTCTTCACTCGAGTTGGGCTGGCTAGCCGCATTGTTATGCCCCTGCGCGGCTGGAATGCTTTAGGGATTTTTCACATACTACTGGAGTCGGTTCTTCCTGATAGCTCCTCAGTCAAATTCTTCAGGTGCCGACATTCGTTAGTGCTGTGCCCTGGCTGGCTATGGAAATGGCAAAATTTTCCGGAATTTTCCTATTGCTCAGTTACCTTCTGCGGCTTCATCTAAGGGAAAAGGCCCGAGTCCTTCGCGACTTGGTAAATCCTTTCTGGGGTTTCATTCAGGAGGTTTAGCTCAGACGGTTTGTACATCCGTGTCTTCTTATAAGCCTTGCTATCCCTCTCATCGTTTCCCCTCTTTTGTCCTACATCGCTCTTCTGCTCTACCCTGGGCTCATCGCTCTTTCATTCTCTGGCTATGTTATTTTCTGTAATCTTCTGGACGCCTGGAGCTTCACCTTCCACACTCATGTATTCCTCAGACTTCTTGTAAAACTTCTTTAGAGTCTTTGGTTTCTTCATTTTGAGCCATTTTCCAAATTCGGACTTCTTATCGATACCCCCTTTCAAGGCTGCCAAAAAGTACCAAGGTTCCGGTTCTATGACCTCCGCTGCTGCAGCATTGAAACGTGTAAGGGAAGCTCTGATGGTTTCCCCATGCTTCTGTTCCATTTCGCTGATCGACATCACATCCCTTGCCTTTGTGGTTTGTAATCAGAATTGATCCTAAAACCTCCTTGCTAGATCCGTAAACTGATCGATACATCTAGGTGGAAGTCTGGTGAACCATAGCGAGGCTACGCCTTCTAGGCACACCGGAAAGTATAAGCACTTGATTTCATTGGTGGCCCTAGCTCCATTCATGTGCTGGTCGTACTTGAACAAGAAAATGGTTGGATCTCCTACTCCGTTATAAGGCGCTATTGCTGGTGGTATAAATTTCTTTGGGAATTTCGCTCGACGGATCTCCTCTGTGAATGGATTTTTGCTGGGGGGAAACTCCCATTCTTTCTCCTCATCCTCTCGAGTCGCCTTCTCCTTCATTAGTCGCTGGATTAGGTCTGTGATGCGCCTTTCGTCGCCTGCTTGTTCATCAGAACTAACGCTGATGTTCCTATCAGCGCGACCGTGGTTTAAGCTTCGTCGCCTTGCATCTTTCTTAAGGGAGGTTGTGTTGGTGTGATTCATCGCACGTTCTTCTTTGCGCTATGGAGATCTGACCTTAGGATTCTCAACGCCGGCCTCTCCCCTGTCTCTCACTGGGCTGTGAGGTCGTTCAGGGTCTGAGGCTGATGAGTCCTCTTTTTCATCAGCATCGGCCACAATATTTGGCAGCAACAAATTAGTTTGACCATTGGTTAGGGCGTCAAACCTTTCCATTATCATCTTTGCTGTATTATCCATTTTCTCGTTCAAGCCGGTTACAACCACATTCAATTCGTCTCGTATTACAGATGGCCCAGGGATTTCCCCAGCCCCTCGATTCAAGATCTGAGGTGTAGCTTCGCCAGCATCACCATCTTCATTGATCGCAACGACTTTAGTAGATTTGCTGCTTTTCTTCGATCCAACCGTGATTTCAAAGGGAAAAACGATTTTGAGATGTTTTTGTTACTGAACTACAAAAAGGAATTTATGAACACGGCCCCACGATGGGCGCCAAAATGTTTACACCAAAAATGGTCCAAACACCCAAGGTACTAAACTGTACTTCACCAATCCGGTAAGAAATAAATGGAGCTGTGTTTAATCAGCAATAAAAAGTGAAAAATGCGAAAAAGTAAAGTAGAGACGAGATTTAGAGTGGTTCAGCCGTTAATGAGGTCTACGTCCACTATGAAGGTGATTTCCTACCTTATAATGATAATTACAGAACACATCAACTCTCTCTATTCATACATTTCTATACTCTCTCAATATACCCTCATTAATATACTTCAATCTAAGGAATTATACAAAAGAATAGCAGAATTTGAGGAGAAGAAGGATGGATGAGTGATTGAGAAGATGGGTGTCTTCGTCTTCCTTCATTATGAAATTGTGCATGACGCCATGGCTGAATCTGTTGTTCAGGATGAAGTTCGGCAGCACTTCGGGGTTTTAAGAAGCCCCCCTGCCTTTACGTTGGTAGTCATGGTCTATTTATAGGTGAACTCCCCTTGGTAAACAACTTGGAATTCTTTTATCCAGACTATTGATCGTCCATTTTGCTAATTACGACCATGCCACCGGCTAGCTGTAGCCAGCTGTCCTTGGCTGTATCCAGATATCATGTGCAGGCGGCTCGTTGGAACGAGTATCTTGAATAGCTGAGCAGGTCCATGTAAGCGAGCGTCCCATGAGCACCTTAAGAGATTTGTAAGAGCGAGATGCGGGTTTGGAGTCGAGCCTCCTCTGCCACTTGTGCGACCGTCCTTCTCGGTCCAAGGGCGCTCATCTTTGTGCAGCCTTTGTTACGAGGTCGCTCCCACTCATGTTGAATGGGCGACTTGCCTCGTTTTGGTGTTTGAGCAGTTCTTAGGATATGCAACCTTTATCTTTACCAGGTTGCACTTCTTATAATATGTTATGTTGTTTTATTCGGTCGCATTGGCCGACTCGACCTGGGTGATATCTGCCCAACGTGCATATAGATTTTTTAGGGATTAACAACTGGGTTGATAGACAACACTTAACCAATATAAGTTTAGGTTAGGATAAACCCTGGGGGAAAACCTAGTAGCAGTAGGGACCCATTTCAAACAGTAACCCACTTAGTGGTATCCGGAACCCTAAGCTAGGCAGAGTTGGGGCACGCTTACTAGGCTAATTATAAGCGGTCAAATAAGAGCGAGGGTGTTGCAGTGCAGGTTCCAACGGGTTCGTTAAGCGTGCATAAGGTGTTCCCGGCATTGGAAGATTTAGCCACTGTACATCAGTAGGTATAAAGCTGTGAACCCACGGGTTGCCACTTAGGGAGTGATACACCCTAAGCTAGGACCCGCACAGATATCTACAAGTTAGGGAGCCGATCGATTAGGAGTAGTGTGGGGACATCTAGTATCTATTATGGGCAAGTGGACTCTCAAGGATTGTATGGGGCGGATACCTCTTACTAGATGTTACGCCTGAGTGCTACCAATTGTGGGGTTGGGATCATTTCGTTAAGAATTACTAGTAGGTGGTGCAGAGAATTAATTTAAGTAAGAAATCTGGGAAGCGCACTAGACATTCCTTTATATTCATCATGTTATCTAGCTTTACCTTATGTCATGGTTATACTTTCCATCCTATTTATTCCTATCATATTGCTTTACTTATTTTCATGCTAAAAGTAGCTAGACTCGCCAGGCTTTATGTCTGACCTTTTTGTTTTCGCCTCTTTTTCTTTCGTTTCCCCCCAGGTTCTCAGGGAGGAAACACTGAAGCTTAACTTGGATTTCTTTCTTCTTGAAGCGCTTGGAAGTGTTGAGAGTAATGCTCAGCTTTATCTCTTTTCATTATGGCTATTTGGAGTGGGATTATGATTTTACTTTTATGTACTCTGATAATAATTTTGTTCAAGATGGATATTTATGTACCTGGTTCTAGTATGTGGTTTTGATGTTGTAACCAAACATGTTTTGGTTTTCCGCTGCAATGAACAAAGTTTGAATTTTCTTAAGTACCATTTATATATTTGTCTTGTGATATTCGGTTCTATACTCTTATAATACTCCATGGAAGTTAATGCATTCCCTTAGTGAGTGACATTAATGGACATGGGGTGTTACACGTGATATCAGAGTTGAAGGTTACCAGAACATATAAAAGATTTTGAAAACCATTTTCAAAAGTATTATTTTAAGAAGTATTTTCAAAATCATGTTTTAAAGAGGGTAGTTTCAAGAGAAAGGTTTGTTATGAAAAACATAATCCCCAAAAGCCATATATCTTTCTTTCGATTCTCTACTTGAATCTCTTTTTCCTTTCTTTTCGCCATAGTTCCATAGGCATGTTAAAACTACGGCACATGTCGGAGGGCAAATAAGTGCCCAGCCTTCATCTATAGCCGCAGTAGTTTCACCTACGGCTAATCTTCTTTCAAGCTTCGTAGGGTTTTCTGTGCGATGGAGGCATCTTTCGAGAGACTTGTTAACATGTTACACAAGGATGGTAAAAATGAGAATGAGGGAGTTTAGGCTAAGGAGCACATCCCAAGGATGAGAAACTTGTTGATATGGCTTTAATCCACGAAGAAGCTAAAGGTGAAAAGAAAGAGGTAAAAGTGGAAGAATCACATAACAAGAAAGTAGAACCTAAGAAGGGTGGAAAGAATAATAAACCCAAAGATAAAAGGAGGTGCCATTTCTGTGGTATATCAGGTCATATAGCTAAAGATTATAGAAAGAAGAAGGCAAAAAAGACTGGTTGCTTCTAATGTGGTGAGGCAGGACATATGATTAAGGACTGCCCAAGGAGGCAAGGACAAGGGCAAGGACAGAGGACATGATCTACTTCTTGAGGGCAGGTTCATGCTCTCATGGCAGCTATGCAAGAGAGAGGTAGAAACATTTTTGTTGAAAGTTTGATTTTCCTCTTCGATCATCCTGTACGTACTTTGTTTGATTCTAGCGCTCCACATTCATTTATATCTGCTTCTGTTGTTGAGTCTCTACACCTAGATACTAGTATAGTAGTGGATCTAGTCGTTGTCTCAAATCCTATTGGGGTACGGCTCATCTTTCTATGTTATTTCGGGATTTGAGAATATATGTGTATGGTGTTGAGTTCGAACCCAACACTTATGTACTTGGTTTCACGGGCTACGGGTTGATTCGAGGAATGGATTGGCTAGCCAGGTATGGTGCCATTCTCGACTATGAAAAGAGGGTAGTTGGACTGTTGACTAGTTTGGGTAATACTCTCTATATCTCATGCGACCCTAAGGGTTCTGTTATGCTTAGCTACATAGAATCTCTTGACACATCTATCGATGATTTGCAATCTGTTCGAGTAGTCCGTAAGTATGCATATGTCTTTGAGGAGGTTAGGGGCTTACCTCCAAAACACAAGATAGATTTCCGTATATACTTGATAGACAATGCAAAGCCAGTTGAATTGCCTCTGCTCCACATGGCTCCAAGAGAAAGGAGGGAGCTTAGTAAACAAGTGAAAGAGTTGCTTGAGAAAAGGTTCATAAGAAGAAGTATCTCGGAGTGGGGTGCTCCTGTTGTTTTTGCCACGAAGGCTAATGGTTCACTTAGATTGTGCGCGGACTATGAGGAGTTGAATAAGATCACGAAGAAGAACAGACACCCATTGCCGAGGATAGATGATTTGTTTGATTAGTTGGTTGGTGCTTCGGTTTTCTCATAGTTGAACTTAGCTACAGGATTTCATCAGTTGAGGGTAGCTGAGGATAATATAGACAATACTGCTTTTAGGACTCCCGATGGTTTCTTTGAATGGCTCGTCATGCCTTTTGGTTTGACGAATGCACCCGCATATTTCGTAGACTTGATGAGTAGGGTGTTTAGGGAGTTTTTAAACAAGTTCGTGGTAGTCTTTGTGGATGATATCTTGATATTCTCTAGAAGCGAGGAAGAGCATGCCCTACATCTTAGGGAAATTTTAGAGACCCTTCAAGCACATCAATCCAAAGCTAAGTTCTCCAAATGTCATTTTTGGAGGAAGGAGGTGAGGTTCTTAGGGCACGTGGTCTCTAAGGAAGGGATAGCAGTAGATCCCACGAAGGTGGTGGCAATCCAAGATTGGAAGGTTCCTAAGAATGCAATAGAAGTAAGAAGTTTTCTTGGTTTGGCGGGCTATTATAGAAAGTTCAGCAAGGACTTTGCTAAGATATCAGTCCCAGTTACACGGTTGATGAAAAAGAATTTGACCTTTGCTTGGGATGTTGACTGTGATGATGCTATCCAGCGTTTGAAGAGGGCATTGACGACAGCTCCAGTTTTAGTTTTGCCTGATGGGAGTAAACTGTTCATAGTGTATACCGATGCTTGCAGGACAGGGCTTGGCGCAGTTTTGATGCAAGAGGGAAGGGTGATATGCTATGGTGGAAGGCAGTTGAAAGTCCATGAGAAGAATTACCCTACCCACGACTTAGAGTTAGCTGCCATAGTTTTTGCGCTTAAGTTTTGGCGCCATTACTTGCTTGGTGAGAGGTTTGAGTTGTATACAGATCATAAGTCACTAAAATACTTGTTCTCCCAAAAAGATTTAAACTTAAGGCAACAGAGGTGGATGAAGTTCTTAGCATCCTACGATTTTGAGATTGCATATACCCCTGGCAAGGGTAACGTTTTAAAGGATGCCTTGAGTAGAAAGAAGTTGACTTTGAGTCCTTTGTTTGTCGAGCGGTGGAGTTTAGAGTATATCTCTACCTTTGACTTTAGACCCACTATTGATAATGTACCCGGTTTGTTGGCGTCGTCAGAGGTACGACCTACGTTTTTGGGACAGATAGGTGCGGCACAACGATGACCCACAGTTGATAGAGATAGTAGACCAGCTCATCAGAGGGGAGTCTTCGAGCCATCTTAGTAGGTATATTATCGATGACAAAGGTTGGTTGCGTAGGGATGGGAGACTTTGTGTATATCGGTTTGAGGGTTTGAGGAGGACAATCCTTGAAGAAGCACATCGTTCTAAGCTGACCATATATTCCGGTGGAGACAAGATGTATAGGGACATGAAGCTAGTTTTCTTTTGGGCCGGAATGAAGACGAATGTGGCTGAGTTCGTTTCTAGATGCTTAGCGTGCCAGTAAGTCAAGGCTGAGCAAAAGAAACCTGCTGGTTTGCTTCACCCTTTAGAGGTTCCACAGTAAAAACGGGAAAGTGTTTCCATGGATTTCGTTGACAGGTTGCCAAGGTCGAGGAAGGGTAATACGCGGATTTAGGTAGTAGTAGATAGACTTACCAAGAGCGCCCATTTCATTCCCGTTAAGAGTAAAAGAATAGCAGCATGGTTAGCATCTGTTTATCTCCGAGAGATAGTTCGTCTACATGGCATAACTTCTAGTATCGTAAGCGATCGAGATCCCATTTTCACTAGTGAGTTTTGGAAGAGCATGCAAGAGGCGGTAGGAACACAATTGTGTTTGAGCACCGCTTATCACCCTCAGACGGACGACCAAACAGAAAGAGTGAATTGGATTCTAGAAGATCTTTTGAGGTTATACATCTTGGAATTTGGAGGGACGTAGGAGGAACATCTTCCATTGGTAGAGTTCGCCTACAACAACAGCTATCAGACTAGCATTGGCATGGCACCTTTTGAAGCTCTATATGGACGACCTTGCCGATCACCGACTTGTTGGTGGGAGTCAACAGATAAGATTTTGCTTGGACCCGATATGATCAGGGAAACTTCGGAGAAGAGGCGATAAAAGGTATAGAGTTCAAGATATTGGAGCCAAACTTGCGAGAGGAAGTGAAAGTAGAGAAGGAAGCAACGATTGGACGAATTTCAACTTGCATACTTGGATCAGAGGTTAAGAAATTAGGCAACAAAGAAGTGAAGCTGGTAAAAGTACAATGGGGAGAGGACCGCGAGGATGCTACTTGGGAGGCTGAAGACAAGATTCGTGCTTCATATCCTTTCCTTTTCGAGAATATGTTATTAACTTCTTTTTCCAAGCTTCGAATTAATACTTGTATATATCGTTTGAATACCTCCTATCGATCGAGCCTTTAGGCAGGGAACCCATGGATGTAAACATGTGTTTGAGACATGTTATGTTTGATGGATGCAAATGGATGCAAGTGTTTGCTAGTGGTTGCCTGTGGATGCATATACACACACACATTAGGCACTAGATCGGCTCAATCACTCTCATACTGCATATGGATGTGTGTGCATTTTTCTTTCTTTAATGGATGGAAATGGATGTATTAGCATACGGATGTTGCATTTGGACGAATGAGTTTGCACACATATAGAATTCATCTGTTATAATAGGATTATTTGCATACATGTTGGATTCATGACACTAACATACGTTGCATTAAGGAGGTCAACTGAATCGGTAGACCACCTGGTCTTCGTATTAGTATTGGGACATACACACCCCTCTGCATATATTCATAGGAGCATTAGAAATCTTTTAAGGACAATGGATGCTTGTGGATGATGGATGAGTAGATGGATGATGGATGGTAGGATACATTCTTCTTGAGTTGAAGATTTCGGGGACGAAATCCTTTGAGTAGGGGAGAATGCAACACCCCGCATTTTTAATGAAATTAAAAATGTGGAAATATGTATGTATATTATATACATAGATATATTTAAGAGAAAAATTAAATAATGACAATAAAATTGCATGTAATAAGTTCATGCAGCGAAATGAAGGAAAAAGATTAATAAAAGAAATTAAATGCAATACATGAAATGCGAAGAAATACATGCGAACAATTAAATAGAAATAAAAAGGAAAATTTGAGAAGCTTCAGGAATTAGGTCACGAAATCAGCGTCATTGCGTTCGTGGCTATTTTCTAGTCAATTTAGACTTATGGTTTGCAGAAAACCGATTTAGGATGAAAAAGATATCTTTTAATTAAATATTGCAACAAAACATGAAAAAAAGAGGAATGAGAAAAAAAAATGGATACCATTGTCCTAAGTCTTGTTAACAAAAGACTAAGTAGCCCAGTTGGTTAGAGTATGTGACTTGCACACAAGAGGTACAGAGTTCGATCCCCGCCAGCGCTAAATTTTTGTTTTAGGAGAATGGCTAAAAAGTGGTTTAGTGTGAACGCTGTTCAATTAAAAAGCAGTTTAGTGTGAAAAGGGTTAATTGGAGGATTAATTGGGAAAATTCTTAAAAAGAATATATATATATATATATATATATATATATATATGACGTGTGAGTGTCAACACCCTGCTACTGCGCATCATGTTGCACACATGACGCATTTTTATTGGTTAATGATCGTTTTTTTTCAACATGGCTATTTTATATTGGTCGGATGACGTGGACGATTCCTATGGCTCCTGATCTAATCTAATGGCCCTAATTAACTCACTACACCTATATAAACACACCTAGACTAAACCTAATTTCATTACACTAATTCATGGCGCCTCCATGCTGCCTCAACCTAAACTAGTCCTTCTTCTTCAACAATTCAAAGTAAAGGAATTCTGTAAAGGGGATCGAATCTACAACAACTACAACGCCTAATTCTCTTCCTTAATCCAATCTTTGTGAGTTCATTGATTATTTTTAGATTAAAATAATGCTAAACCAATTCTGACATGTTGTAAATTGGATTTGGGAATTATACATGATAATAAGATTGAATCTCATCAATTCTATCTTAGCCTATAACATCAGAATCATGATTCTTATATGCCCATGTTGATATTATCATAAGTTTTATCAGTTTTATCTTACCTTTATGATCATTTCATACTTATGCCTATTGTTATTATTATGCATGTTCTTTATCTTATCCCTTCCTCCTTCCCTTTTTGGTTTTTATAGTCGGGCTACTTCGAGCCTAGGCCAAATCTCATAGAGATGAACGTACGAACGGTAACTTAGGGAACGATGGGAAATTTGGCATAATATACGTTGGGTTGGTTTGGGCATGACAAATGTTAAATTTGGCATAATATATGTTAATTATTGGGCATGATATGAAATTGGGAATTTTGGGTAATTGACATAATTAGCCTAAAATTGGCATAAACTGCAAATGAATAAATTGGCTAAGATAAGCATGCTGAGACACGAGGTTAGACTCCGTTTGCGGTAGAAACCTGCCCGGAACCAACCGGCCTAACCAACAACCGCAAATGGCCAGTCTAATGTGAGAGGTCGTAGGCATAGCTAAAAGATGCTTAGACACGAGGTTAAGTCTGGCGTGTGGCAGAAGTATGCCCGGAACTGCCCGGCACATCCAGCGGCCACAAGCCATCGACTTAATGTGAGAGGTCTGTGCATCAATAACTAATTAATGCTAATCAAAGATGAATATGATACCTAAAACATGTTAGGTGGGTGGGGTTAAGTTAACCTGTGTAAAATGACAACTTAACCAATAATACATGAACAAAGTGGATATGGTTAAGGTAAGCTTAACCAATAATGCATACTGATTAGATAAGTGGATGGGGTTAAGTCAACTGGGTTGATAGACAACAGTAAACCAATATAAGTTTGGGTTAGGATAAACCCTGGGGGAAAACCTAGTAGCGGTAGGGACCCATTTCAGATAGTAACCCACTTAGTGGTATCGGGAACCCTGAGCTAGGCAGGGTTAGGGCACGCTTACTGGGCTGATTATAAGCGGTCAAATAAGAGCGAGGGTGTTGCAGTGCAGGTTCCGATGGGTTCGTTAAGCGTGCACAAGGTGTTCCCAGCATTGGAAGATTTAGCCACTGTACATCAGTAGGTATAAAGCTGTGCACCTACGGGTTGCCACTTAGGGAGTGATACACCGTAAGTTGGGACCCGCACAGATATCTACAAGTTAGGGAGCCGATCGATTAAGGGTAGTGTGGGGACATCTAGTATCTATTATAGGCAAGTGGACTTTCAAGGATTGTATGGGGCGGATACCTCTTACTTGATGTTGTGCTTGAGTGCTACCAATTGCGGGGTTGGGATCATTTCGTTAAGAATTACTAATAGGTGGTGCAGAGAATTAAATTAAGTGAGAAATTTGGGAAGCGCACTAGACATTCCTTTGTATTCATCCTGTTATCCAGATTTACCTTATGTCATGGTTATACTTTCCATCCTGTTTATTCCTATCATATTTCTTTCTAAAAGTTGCTGGACTCGCCAGGCTTTATGTCTAACCTTTTTGTTTTCACCTCTTTTTCTTCAGGTCCCCCCCTCCTAGTTTCTCAAGGAGGAAACACTGACGCTTGACTTGGATTTCTTTCTTCTTGAAGTGCTTGGAAGTGTTGAGAGTAATTCTCAGCTTTATCTCTTTTTATTATGGCTATTTGGAGTGGGATTATGATTTTACTTTTATGTACTCTGATAATAATTTTGTTCAAGATGGATATTTATGTATTTGATTCTAGTATGTGGTTTTGATGTTGTAACCAAACATGTTTTGCATTTCCACTGCAATGAATAAAGTTTGAATTTTCTTAAGTACCACCTATTTATTTTTCTTGTGATATTCTGTTCTATACTCTTATAATACTCCATGGAAGTTAATGCATTCCCTTAGCGAGTGACATTAATGGACATAGGGTGTTACACATTGTATTCTCAAGTCGAGAAACTATGTAAATTAGTTACATTGACATTTTCTATTTGACATTAGTTATACTATCTACAACAAAAATACTAGTGAGTCATTCCATAGTTTTCTAGTAGTTTTCAGTACATAACCCCCTAGGTGCCTCCAGCATCATGAGTAATACATTGTCCAAGTCTCAATAGATGCATCGATATCTAGTCCTTATGTGTCAAGATTATGAACATTTAAAATGGTATATTTATATTCAAAATGATGAATTACACACAGTTAAAATGTTTTGTAGTTACTATCACAAAATATACCAATTTATATTTAACATACTTCAAGTTAAATTGGTTAATTAATATAACATACTATATCAAGTATATTACAAAAAGATAATGCCTTTTATTTTGAAAAAGATTGATCATTGAGTTTGATATATGTAATAAATTACACAATTATCCCATTTGCATATCCCCAATGCTATCAATAACAAATATAAACTTCTTTGTACCAAAAGGCTACGACATGAATTGGTTTTTTCGAGGTGGATACAATTTATCTTATTTGTCTTTTCTTTATATCTGTAATTTGATATATCTCAAACTCATTTTACTAAATATTAATCTCTTTTTGATGGTTCACTTGATGTCATTTTTATTTTCCTACTTTCTTTACTTTCTTCTCATGAATCCTTAGTATCATTTGACAGTTATCCAAGAAAAATCATTTGAAATAATCTCTTGAGGTTGTATTTAAGATGTGGAGGGCTTAAGTGATCCAAATTGGAAAAATACCTTTTGGTTGCTAGATATTCCTCTCATTACCGAGATTTCTACTTCGTTTTACTTCATTTTTGAACTTTTTAAATGCCCTTTCCGATTTCCAAGACATTCTAAGCATGTTTCTAAGCCTGTGAATTGTTTCAGCATCATTTGGCCTTATAATGCAATTGAAATCTACTTAGTTAAAAAAACGAGTTAATTGTAATTTATCCCTTATAGTTGTAAATCTTATCATAAATGATATAATGAAAAATCGGAAAGTGGGTTTTTTAGATAAACTTGGTTATGTGGTAATATGCCATGCTAAATAGTTAAAAGCTAATTTTTAATGATTATAATAAGCGAAAGATAATCTACTTTATTAAAAAAGTTGAAAATTTGAAAGTGTTCCAAATCATACAAATTATATATTAGAAATTAAGTACTCTATGCAATATTTAGAATAACCCACCTCGTAACGGGCCTAAATCCCGATCCAGAAAAGGCTTATCGAAATTTAGTGCCTCTTCAAAATGGGTTGTTAGTCTCTATAAAAAGTAAATTTCACAGGGCCAACTATTTTGAATCAGAACTCAGCGGAATGGACAAAGTATAATAGTTAATAAGATGTATCACCTCGTAAACTTGAAAAGATGTCAAATATAATATTGCCACAAAGCTATAAATGTTGAGTCACAAATACCAATACATCATAAATATCATATTAATGCCATATATAGTAGTAATAATAAATAAAAGACAACTTTTATCATTGTCATGAACGTCATCTTCTAGTTTGAACTGTGATCCCATCCTAACCTTACCGGTGTTGTTAAGAGGAGGGGTCAGAACAATAAAAACTGATGAATAAAATCTATAAGTTTAAACCTCACCTATACTTGGGCAGTATGAAAACTACCGAGGGTATGTTAAGATGATTCACACACATATATGAATATTTGTCTATTACTCAAAAATATATTAGGAAGAGGCGGGCTATACAGTCACTTAACACTAAAGAAGATAAGAGTGAATCCACTGATCCTTAATACCCAAAGGTGAATTCCCACGATCAATTAATACCCAATGGTTGGGCCGTCCACTTAATACCTAGTTCCTAGTAGACACACACATATACATACATACATACTCACCAAATAGTGCGAGAGATAGTATGCAGCCACTACCAGGAAGGCAGACAACCACTCGACCATTTACTACCTTACCAATGGCGCCTCTCGTAACTTTCAAGCTATCAATAAAGGTGAATTCATAGCCACTTAATACTTTCCACAGATAGGCAGTCATTTTACCACTTGGCGACGCTTAACTAACCTATTCTTAGGTGGACTTTCACTGCAAATACAATAGATGAAGAAGATAACTTCCAAAGAACTACCTACTCAATTTCGACGTCATTTGATACTTCAATTGGAGAAAGGTGAACACATCGATCACTTAATACTTAATAAGAGTGATCACTTAATACTTAATAAGGGAGGACCCTATGACTACAACCCATACTCCTTAGAGTAAATCCATAACGGAAGGAGTGAGTCTCAACCATTTGATACCCTTAAAAGATGGATGACCCACTTAATAGCTAACCTAAATCATTCCTATCATAATGTTAAATAGCCCATGGTATTGGACATCTCACATTTGCCCATCCTTTTTTCGTGGTTGCTAGTAGTCTGTTGTTCAACCATACTTCTATTATAAGAAGAGGTTTAATCTTGCATCTTCATGTTATTAAATATAAAGTAAAGTCCATTAACACATATAAGCACACAATTTCCTGATAAGGACACTTAATTCGAATAACCTAATGTTTTAAAAATTTAATATGTATTTAGGGTACATAGATTATGCTATAATAGAAGTATGTGGAAAATGCATGACTCATGCAAAATGTCAACCTTTGCACAAGATTATGAATTTACAAGTTTATTTCCTACCGTTTATATCACAATACAAAAGATCCAAATATAGAATTTACAAATTAATTAGGGCAACAACAACATATACCACCAAGACTTGAAATCTTAGGTCTCCGATTACTTCAATAAATCAAAGAGAATTACTTGTAAATAACATATATACATTTTTATCCTAGTCCTATTTCACCTTCTTTTAGTTTCTATAAACATTATATAAAAATAAGGATTTAGATTACTTGTAGTTTGTAGCCCTCAAGTCCACCATTTAACTGATAAAATAGGGATTTAAATTGCATATAGTTATTATCCCTTAATCCATTATTTTTATATAAATCTAGTCTTCGAATAAGTGGAGGAAAGAAAGTAAAATAAACTAGGTTTGTTTGAGATTTAGAATAAGAACAAAAAATCCCTTTAATTTACATTCATAATCCAAAATCTATGAAAACAACAATAATTGACACTTCCATTTTATTTAGAGATCTAACGTGGGTTTTAATCTGGTTTTCACTATCCTCAAATCCCTTAGGCATACAATACACAATTCATAATTTAAACTAAATAAGTACAGATGAAAAGAAAACTTTAAATATTCCACTCACAGTCTTTGGAGATTAAAGTGCGTTCAACCCTAAACGGAATCCTTCTTTGGATTTGCTACCACAAGAATCGAATCCAAATCCCCTCACTTTTGTATTTACATATGAATAATCAAGGAAGAATCATATAAGTATATAAGCATTAGATCCATAACTAAATAAATAAAATAGAAGAACAAGGAGAGAAGAAAGAGAAAACTATCCTCTTTGTAAAACTGGATCTAAAAGGAGATAGAAATGAACGAACGTAGCCATCTGGTGATTACCATGAAGGGGTTGGCCTCCCCTCTATGGAGCGGTCGATCTAACAGTCGACACATATTCTTAAGGGGCAGTCGACAACCCTTATAGGGATATACACAGTGAATTCTATTGCACGCGTTCTCATTCATTAATATTTAAAGACATTTAATTAGTATTTATTGTTTTAACGATATCCCTTTTCTTATATATATAAACATATTTTCATACAAAAGTTCAAATTTCAAATTTGAAATAATTTTCCATCCTTATCTACTAACTCAAATTCAAAATTTTAATTCTATTTATTTTTAAGTTCAAAAACTTAAATCATATGTACTCCATTTTCAGCATTCTATGTATGAAAATAGATCAGAATTTCATCACAAACGTATCGGCATAACATTCACGTCCTAACTCAATAAATATATAATATACATATTTTGACTTGTTATTGTCGTTTAATTTTCTATACCTATTTATGGTATATTTTACTGGATGTTACATTCTTCCCTCCTTAAAATAGATTTCATCTCAAAATCTTTTCGAAGGGGCGAACAACACAACTTACTCTAACAAACATGCTATACAACCAAATAATTACTTTATACATCCATTAAATAGCCAGCTTTTAATATGATTTTGTATTGTGGACATACTAAAATGAGCTCGGTTCTAACATAAAAATGAAATATGTGATGTGTATATATAAAATGAAATCCGTGATATATATATATATATATATGCAAAACACCCTTTTATACATGAAAGTTCTATACACGTACAGTATGTTAGTGGATTAGTGTTGCAATTAATTCCAACAATCCAATCTCGTGACCACATTAAAACCAAATATCCTAATTTCAGAGAGAGAAAATTAGAGGAGAAAAGCTTAAAATATGAATTTTATGCTTTCCACCATTTTCACCATAATTTACTCAAACCAATCAAACTTATTTTTACAGAGCCTTGCAGTTCTGTACTCTATAATATATTTGATGGCATGGGACACCAAAGGTTCCGGGTTAGTCCCCATTTTCTGTTGATATGCCAAAAAATTGCTATATTGTGAAGGTATCTTATTAATTACATAAGCATAAAAACGTCCTGAGCTCAATCATTAACAATTCTCTTACTTACTAACATTGGAAAGGTCTAGTAGATATAGTGCCAACTTTTCTACCTTTACTAATCTACGCCTCTTAAAATATACATAATCAATTTTGACTTTTTCTGAAGTTACTTAATACTAATTTGGTTCGAGTAGAAATTTATTGATTTTTTTCCACCAATAGTCAAGTAATTTGCATGGCCTCCATGAAACACTTAAGGAGTGCCACAAAAGCCAAGGAAAGGCTAGCTATTCTAATCCTATAAAGATAAATATTATTCCTAATGTCCATAGAGATTCCTGATATAAGCTTATTCAAAAATTATCCAAGCTCATGATGTTTCTTAGGTTCGTCTTTAGCTCTTCAGACTATGAACAATTTTAAGATTTGGAGAATTTCCTAAACCTACTTTCTAAGACTAGTTTCTAAGTATAATTACTACAATCACTAGCAAAATCCTCCAAATTTTTAAGTAAGATGAAGATCTCTACTGCAAAAGATGATAACTACAATTTTATGGAAATCAATTGGAGATGCATCAGTCATAAGATTCCTAACAAAGAAAGTATGTCACTATGTTTTTTAACCCCATGTATTTAATCTTTTTTCTATTGAGGTTACCATTCTACCTTAACTTAATTATATATTCCAAAATTATGAGATTCAGATATTTATCCACTACAGGCTTGTAAAAAAAATCTTATTAACTCCCAGCTTTATATTTGGTTTAATGCTAGTTATGTATTCCCACAGATATTTCTTACTCAATTTACTTTCTAACAAAAATTTGCTAAATGGTTCCAAATCCCAGTTAACGCAAGCACAAATAGTGATACATTACTTTCACCAACTTATACAATTATCCAATAATCACAGGAGACCACTAGCTATTATAACCTTAAATTTTAAAAAGGAAAATTCTTTTGAAATTTTTCACCTGTAATTAAGTGGTGTGGATGGTGTTGAAGTCTTGATACTTCATCCTAAATTTAACAAGTCATTCTGTTATCGTTCGTTTTCCCTTATTTCTTATTTTGTTCTTCTCATAAATGTGGTACATTCATGAGTCAAAATTGCACCATTAAATAAATCCTAATTAAATTTGCTCAACCTCTGTTTGAAAGTATATTCATTTTTCCAAAACTAGTTCTTTTTTAATCATTCCCCAAGATTTTTCTTCTCTTTTATTAATTACGAATATATTGTGCACTAAATTTGCAATTAATATCCAAGAATGCTAAATTTGAAAATTAGTAATTAATACATTTTGAATGTATCTTACGTTATATCCGCATTGGCACATTTCGAATCACTAACTGTAGTTATGCATGTGTACTAACTTGTAAACTAAACTATCTAGGTAACCTAGTATATAGTCAAATATTTATTCTACATTTAACTAAATTTTCAATTAAAGATCTTTTGGGATAATACAAAAATTTCCATATCAAGTTACATAGTTTATTATTACCTTATCCTAGGTCCTAATTCTATTCTATCTAATTAGCTACACTTATTTTCTCCACGAAATCTTTTCTTTTAGGACAAATTTTCAAAAGAGGCTGGTTTTCTAAAACTAATGGCACAAATAGGCTAGTTTAAAAACAATTTGCAAATATAGGCCAGTTTTGGCTAGCTCAGCAAAGAGCTGACCAACTTTTTTTTATAAAAAAAATACAGGGCGCACTTGGCAAGTGCGCCAGTATAAATTTACACTGGAGCACTTGGCAAGTGCGCCAATGTAAATTTACACAGGCGCACTTGGCAAGTGCGCCAGTGTATATTTACACAGACGCACTTGCCAAATGCGCCAATGCAAATATCTGTCAAACAACAGCTTCTAATTTCCTGGCGCATATACATAAATATCAAACAAAATCGTAATTAGTTTTTCATTATCACTACAAAATATATATAATGATTGAAAATTGATAATATATTCAAAATAATTAACATTTATTAATTAATTATTATTTAACTATTACAAGTAGTAATAACAATTACTAGTTAATAATTAAAATTAATAACAAATAATAGTTTATATATAATAATTAACTATTTTTAATTATTAACAATTAGTAAATAGTATTTAATGAATAATACCGATTATTTGATAACTAACATTTACTATTGAATAATTAAGAAGTAATAGTTAATAAATGATACTTAGCAATTAAGACTAGTATTTAATATTTACCATTTAGCAATTAACTTTTTAAAGTTAACAATTACCATTAAATAAGGGCATTATTATTGACACTCCAAATAATGTTAAGGGGAGGCTAATTTTTTATTTTTAAAAAAATTGTTAAGGGGAGTACCAATGAGGAAAGTAGCCCCTTAATTAATAAATGTAGTTTTACCTTATTTGTAATATCCCGTAATTTTAACAACATTAGAGATGATAAATTAAAGAATAATTAATTTAATATGTAGAACTAAGTGAAACGGACTGCACCATTGCGTTCGTCTCGGAATTCTGGTCAAAATAGACACCTGGTTTTCGTAAAACGGACAACGTATGAAGAAGTAATTAAGGTTTGAAGTTTGTATATGCATAAGAAGAATATATATACATATAATAAGTCTATAAAATTCGAAACAGTTCAAAATCGCAAGAACTGGGGAAGCGGGAAAAATCCCGCCCAGGGGTATTGACCCCATCAAGGGGGTGTCGACCCCTGGGTCGACCCCACCATGGGTTGACTCCATAAGGGGGGTCGACCCCCTTACGAGAGATCTTGGCAGATTTTTAGGGTTTCAGAAGGCTATACATATGGCCTCATTTCTCTTGTTTTTCTACACCAAAAATAATGGAGAACTTGATGTTGCCTCTGCCCAGATTAAATCAAGTCTTTTCTTCTTCTGTAATCAAGTCAATCAACTAGAGTTTAGAGATCCGTGATTCAACATCTGCAACCTTTCTTCTCTTTTTCTAGATCCAATCACAGTGAGTTTACGTCACTTTTAGACCTAAATGTTTAAAACTAAAACTTGGATCTATGCCTGTGACTATTTGAATCCTATCATATCTACTATAACCTGTTTTTATAAGTTATTCTGACATGACTATGAACTAGATCCTATTTATCATGTCAGATCTGCCATTGTTTGCAGATCTAAGTCACTATTTAGATCACCTCCTGCCAGTTCCTATTATGTTTGTGGCTAAATTAGATCTGTTATTAGTTGGACATCTAATTCATTGCTTAGATCTCATCATGCCTTTTTATGATGTCCCTATTATATTAGAATTAGTTCTATTGTCACATGTTCACCAGATTTGTTCCTATATGCCTACCTTGTCATTATGCCACTATATATTTATGCATATTTTTTCCATTATATGTCGACCTGGTTAGTATGATCATTTCTGTCCTCTTCCCTTCATCTTTTCCCTTTTTATTTTTATAGCCAGGCTACTTTCGAGCCTAGGCATGCCGCTGAAATATGCGAACGCGTTAAATTGGGAAAGTGGAGAAAACGTTAAATTTGGGGTATAACTTGTGTTGGGTAATTTGGGCATAACTTTAATAAAATATATGAATATGAATTTGGGGCATGTGGTTCATTATGAACATAACTTAGGAGAAGGGCATGAAAACCTATAACGACATAGGAATAATTGGTTAACAATTGAAATGCCTAGAATTACAGTAATTAGAAACTGTACCGCACTTAGATACAGTTTTTATCTTACGATAACAAATAATATTTTTGATATCAAATCTAGTGATATTACAATAGTGTCTAAATCAAATAAATAGCAATCTAGCGGAACGCTTGCATCTCACGCTCCATATATAATATTAAATCAAAAACCGTAGGGCACTTATTGGAGATTGGATTTCCAACATGACAAGGTATGGAACCACCTTCTGATAGTGTATATCTATAGGGGAATACACTAGGTTCAACAAGAACGTCTTGCAACCCGGCCCACACATGGCTGGCCACTCATTTAACTTGAGTGTATCGAGCATATTATCACCAACGGTTGTGATTAGCAACCATTACTGATGCATACAATAGAGAATACAATAAGAAGAAAAAATGAAATTTCCCTAGATCGGGTGATAATATCACTAATGGGAATGGCCCACATAGCCATGCTGCCTGCCCGATTTCTGTCATTTCCCGGTTGATGAAGCTTGAGGTCACGATTATCTTTCAGAACATCTTGTCATCTTTTACTTTGAATGTCACATCGCCAGACATTCGTCCGTATATGTTGTCCTGGGACTAGACAAACCGAAGGCACTACCCCACTAATCCATCTTCGGTAATTTCTGCTTAAGATTAACAGAATAGCCCTTGCATTTTACACTGTCTTCAATTATCTTCAGTATAAGTTGATTCATAATGCTTATACCAATACGGAGTGGTTTTCAGATATTAACTCTGATCCCGGTCTCTCCGTATTGACAACGGAGGTATAAAATAAATCAAACTTTGGGAGCCGGTGATTTAACAATCAAAGAAAACATCCATACAACCAACGATCCTATTTCCAAATGGAAATTCTAACGATCAACCATCAAAAAACACTGGTCCCTTTTTAGATTGATTCCTTATTATATTATCATTTCCAATTCCCATTTCCCATCTTTCGTATCCTTTCAAAGCTTTATTTTCTCTCTTGATCCTAGGAAAAAACATTTCTAATATCCTAATTTCTTTATTCGATAAAATATCTCTTATTTCAGTTAGAAAACATTTCCAGATACTCACGAATCCTTATTTTCTATATTCAGAAAATATACCTTATTAATATCAGAAAATATTTCCATCTTCCATTTCTTAATTCATCATTGACCAATTCATTTCATTTTCTATGCACAAAAAATTTCTCTCATTTTATTTGGGGAAAACATTCCAAAAATCTTTTAAATTAACGCGATGTTATAAAACATCGTTATTATAACTCAAACCATTAATTATTCATTAACTAACCATACTGCTAACCAATCTTCACTATCGAACCTCGAACCATAACCATTCCTTCATCAATCACGAAGTCAATCAAGTTTGGGTATAATTACCTCTCAGACCTTAATTGAACAACAATCTCAATTTTGAAATAGTCAAAGCCCACAAATTCAAACAAAACATTGCTTATGCGACTCTCAAATTCAATCTAAGGATCCATTTCTTTTACGAAAAAACATTGATTATGTAACGGTATGAACTTCACCCAGACACAATCGATTGCTAAACTGACCAAGACCGTTCGAATCCCGCATACGCTAACTTTGGGCATACAACACATCAGAACGAATAACATAAGACTTTTATAAACATTATAAAAATGTAACATCAGAGTACAGAATATCAGAGTACATCGAATATAATACAGCGGAAGATAAATTTACATTAAATTTAATACAATGCAGCGGAACCAATAAACTAATACAGCGGAAGTCTATCAATGCTATGGACACAGCTTTAAGCTTCGATCCAGGATCCTGCTTAATAAATAAATATTTGCAAAATAAGCCACTCGACTGCCCGTGTGGAAATAGGGGCACCCGAGTTTGCAAGTGAAACAAACTACGAGTCAGTCATGGGACTGGTATGAGAAATCTTTACTTAACTTATCTAATAATAAGGAAAATCACAGGACCACGCCGCTAACGCGGATCGGGTTTACTCCATTGGATTGCCAGTGCATAAATTAAAAAAATCTTTTTAAAACAATGCAATGCTTTTTAGAAAAATGAAACCATTATAAAACTCACGTCCCATCACACAATGCAACGCAAACCGGAGGATAGAGTTTTACCTTATAATGATCAAACATGCTTGATACTTATAAAACAATAATCATTGATATTATTATTAGTGTCTAATCATTTTAAAACACTTTCAAAATAAATGTATCAATCCTAGACGGCATAGTACCCCATCCTACTATGACGCTATATATAGGTTTACAATCAAATCCATAATGTCGTATTGGAAATTGGGTTTCCATCATGAGTCGAGGCTAAGGATGGCTCCTACCAATTCGAGACACTCTAACAAATGTCTCAGGATCACACTTACGGGAAACCCTTGGATGCGGTAGGGTCGGTCCACAAATACTTTAGTGGATTGACAATTCCTGAACAATACATTTCCCGGTCCTATTGGACCTATCACTTAGCCAGTAGCGACCAATATCTGAGGCCTCGCAAAATCCATCATCCACATAAGTAAAAATGTGTGGGCTCCATACAATGAGACCACTTCTAGCAAGAAAGAAATGCATGCACTCCCTACGGTCCTTATCCCATTTTTGACTCATACCGGGGTGTGAGGCTCGCGAAGTAACGCTATACACAAAGCTATGCTAATTAAAGATGTGCTTTGATCATCAACCACAAGGCTCTTCTTTACAACAAAAGCATTGATCATTTGCATCTTGGCATGACACATTGACAATCCATGCCATGTGACTGATATCTATCAGTATATAACCTCTAAGCTCGTACGTCTCAAAGAAGGGTGTTAAGCAAAAAAATAAATTCTCTGCCACCAAATAGATATATAATAAATAAAAACCAATTCACACAGAACGAAATCCAATGTCAAACACACATCCATTTACAAGTCTGTTCTGGGTCTGAACGAAACCGAAGACACCTTATTCCTCGTCCCGTATGTCCAATACGGAAGAGAGGTTCTCGCATACCCGGAAAATCAACAAGTACGTCCGGACAACTACCAGTGTAACCCTTTCAAGGCAGCAACTCCAATCAAAGGCATCAGTAGTTGTCCATTCGATGTGAAGATCGCCGGTCTTCAGCCACCATCTCCAACGTCTTCGATTTAAACCGTCGTTATTCGAAATGAGATTGAACTTGGTCTTTTCAAATAATTCTCGAATATATATAATTTAAATCATTTCATATTGTAAATATTATTTTAAAAAATTTATTGCTATTTTAATTTATATAAAAATAGCCCAATTTAATTTAATGATGCTTCAAGTCAATATGCGGCCCTAGCGCTGTTTTTATCCAAATTTGAATTACACATTTCTCGAAATCTAACCGTTGGATTTTAACAAATTTAATATCATTGGAAAGATCTTTCCAAAGCTAACCCAATGGTTCCAGTTTTGGGAAATCTGACGGTTGGATCTTTCGGTATAATCGTTTAAGGTTACGATTCCGAAACGCGAACTATCGCGCACGATTCATATGTATAAATGAAAAGAATATTTTATTGTCTACATATTTTCTTGTTTAACAAATTCTACATTTCATGTATACAATAAAAAGGATATTTTATCGCTTAACAAATTCTACATTAACATGTATACAATAAAAACAAATTTTTTTATTGTCTACAATCCCTATGTTTAACATGACAAATAAAAAAGGAGAATTTTTATTTGTATACAATTACTATGTTCAACATGACAAATAAAAAAGAAGAATTTTCATTTGTATACAATTCCTATGTTCAATATGACAAATAAAAAAGAAGAATTTTTATTTGCATACAATTCCTATGTTCAACATGACAAATAAAAAGGAAGAATTTTTATTTGCAAAACAATTTCTACGTTTCTAATGACAAATAAAAAGGGAATTTTATTTGCATAACAATTTCTATGTTTCTAATGACAAATAAAAGAGAATTTTATTTGCATAACAATTTTTATGTTTCTAATGACAAATAAAAAGAGAATTTTATTTGCATAACCATTTCTAATGTTAACATGAATAATAAAAAGAAAGTTTTTATTTTTCTACAAATTCTAACATTTCTAGTGTTAACATTAACAATAAAAAGAATGTTTTTAAACAATAAAAAAATGTTTTTATTTTTCTACAAATTCTAACATTTCTAATGTTAACATAAACAATAAAAAGAATGTTTTTATTTCTCTACAAATTCTAACAAATTCATGATTATATACACAATAAAAAGGAATATTTTTATTGTACGAAAAATGCTAATAATTTCATGATTATATACACAATGAAAAGGAATATCTTTATTGTACGAACAATCAAGACATTTTTCACTACCTAATTCAATCCAATATATCGTCATAACCAAAATCATCCAATTTAAATATCATACAACACCAATAGGAATTTTTACAGCGTATAAAAATAAATTTCTCAACGCAATAACGATTTATTTTATAAATAAGAAATCTTACCTTGATCGGTTTCAGAAATCGATAAAATGATTATTTTTAATAAAATCAAACATATGTTTAATTTTATCAAAAATCCGTATGGCCTCTATTTCCATTCTGATCTGCTCCAAGTTGTAGAGTTCACTTTCATGATTCCAACACAATGAAATTCGTTCAGTTTCGTTTCTGTATGAACAAGTTATGACATTTTATAGATTTGATTAAATTAATTAAAATAATAATTAGTTTTAATTAATCTACCCTTAATCCCTTTCTTCATCTTCCCGTTTCTGTTCCAAGTTTCGAAATAAAGAACCCAACTTTGACTTTTAAAATCCAACGCCGCACTTTATATTGATGACGACCTCGGTCAACCCTGACCACTGCGAAGCCGTGACCACCTCTTCCAACTGCCGTGATTGGCGCCGAAGTCGGCAGCCCCTCCTTACCGGAAAATGAACAGAAGCGGCGCCCCTTCGGGCCTTAATTTTTTCTGATTCTTGCTATGGAACTTCATCATCTCCGTATAGAATTGAGGAGCATGAAATTCTACACCAATTTCGCTTTTAATTCAGGAATTAATGTGCCACGATTTGAGAGATTTTAATGAGTGAAATTGGGAGCTTTTTGGCCACTGATTTATGATATGGCGGCGACATGGAAATGAAATTAGGGTTTTTGGAATTTCCTATTGGATGTTTATATAGGTTTTAATATTTTTTAATTTCTTTAATTTCATTTCCCCTAATGTGTCTCTTCACATATAGTAGGTTACAAAGGAATTAAGTTAGCTGATTAGGCATTATGGGACCATACTTATTTTTCATTCAAATTTCAAAAGTAAATAACAAAGAGAAAGAGAATAAAAGGAATAAAATGAATGTTTGATTTATTTTCTCTAATTGTTAAGTTGTGCAACTTTTGATATTTCAAAACACGTAATATTAAATATGATAATTTAAAGAACTTATTCAGTGGGCAGGAAAGAATAAATAGAAGAGAAATATATGTACATAAAGGTGATTTGTTTATTTTTTAAGAAAAAAAATAATGTTGGAAAACAAAAGGGGGAAAGAAAAATAAGGGATGTAAACATAAGGAATGAAAGCATGCAAAAGAGACATTATGTGAAAAATAGAATAAAGGAAAGAAATTAATAGAATAAAGGATAATAAATTAATTGAATGAAGAAGAGAGATGAATGCATGGTTAATGAAAGAAAATAACTTGCATTAAACATGAATGGACAAAGAAGTTATGCATAATTTATTTTTCTTTGAAAAGAATTAATCGTGAAAACGTTATTTTAAAATAGAGGAAAAATTGCAAGAGATAGAAGTAAAGGGAAAGAAAAGGAGAAGAAGAAGGAAATGCAATGCAATATTTATGAAAGGATAAATAATAAAATGTGTCAACTTGGAAGGAGACAAATGGTGTAGTTATTAAGGAAATAACAAATAGAGGAAGGCATTAAAAATGGATGCAACTATTCACACTTCAGAATTAACTAATTAATGAAGGTTTGAACATGTAATCCACGTTTTGAATTCCTAAAAGTTACATTTTTAATTGTCAGGGGAAATATTTAAGAGGATAGCCAAAGATATGTATATATACATACATGTATACATATATACATACATATATATATATATATATATTGTCAGAATTTATTTCGTTTAGAACCTACACATTATTTTCAATCAATATTTCAATATAAATTAATAAATTTTAATAAAGTTCCTAAGGCATTTTTTTACTTAGGCGTGTAGTCAAAAGGTTGTTGAAATTTAAGGATAACATCCTTGCTTTTAACATCTAATTGAGGAAATATTGTAAAGTTATTTTTTCCTCTTTGTATATTTAGAATGTGCATTAAACAAGAGCCTACATGAGTTATGTCAATCAACATTTAGATCTTAGGATTTAAGCTTTCCATCAATAAACGTAATCTTACAATCAACAAACTTAAATTTTAAATTAAAATATAAATTTAATCATTTAATCTTAAAATTGAATTCAATCTTTCAAGAACAAATTAACTTAAACAAACTAGTAATTCAAGTATAAATCTCTACGTTCAAATCCTAATTCAAACTTATAATTTCAAATTGAATATCATAATTTGATTTACATAGTCAAATCAAAATTAACTATTTTGAGTATTCCTTCATGCACTTATTCATAAACAATTTAATTGTTATAAATCACCATTTATCTAATTACAAATTGTTTATTAGAAATAATTTGAAATCATTCATAAATAACATCGTAATTTTATTTAAAAACTTCTTTTTTCTTTCTTTATTCAATAATTTTTTTTTAAAATTCAGTATCTTAATCTAATAATAGGATTTTTAAATTCTTGACACATTTTCTAACAAAATTTCCTTAAAATAAATTTTTAAAATAGTTCTGCTTTTTTGCAATCTCGCCCACTTAAAACTTTTCGTCCCCGAAAAGGAACGGAGCTGAAAGTTGTTTAGCTAACCAACTCAACTTTCATTCTTTTATTGGTCTCAATAAATTTATTGGTTGAACTAATAATCACACAACACAATCATCAATCAATTAGTTGATTAGCTTTTCAAATATATATAACTTTTATATATCAAAAATCATATTTTCTAAGATCGGATTATATATATATAATCACAAATACGTTAATTATAAACTTGTCACTCTCAACTCATTCTAGGCATTTCTAACCCCATCTCTAACTAGTTTTCTCATTCTAGGATACTAATGATCCTATCTCTAATGAGTATTTCTTTATATGATATTTCTAATCCTACCTCTGATGAGTCTTTGTTCAGTTCTAACGAGTTGTACCACAAAGATTTGATTTAACCAAAGCTTTGATACCACAGGTAACGATTAAACCGACCAAGATCGTTCGAATCCCGCATACGCTAACTTTAGGCATACAACACATCAGAACAAATAACATAAGACTTTTATAAACATTATAAAAATGTTACATCAGAGTACAGAATATCAAAGTATATCGAATATAATACAGCGGAAGATAAATTTACATTAAATTTAATACAATGCAGCGAAACCAATAAACTAATACAGCGAAAGTCTATCAATGCTCTGGACACAGCTTTAAACTTCGATCCAGGATGCTGCTTAATAAATAAATATCTTCAAAACAAGCCACTCGACTGCCCGTGTGGAAATAGGGGCACCCGAGTTTGCAAGTGAAACAAACTATGAGTCAGTCATGGGACTGGTACGAGAAATCTTTACTTAACTTATCTAATAATAAGGCAAATCACGGGACCACGCCGCTAACGCGGAACGGGTTTACTCCATTGGATTGCCAATGCATAAATTAACTAAATCTTTTTAAAACTATACAATGCTTTTTAGAAAAATGAAACCATTATAAGACTCAAGTCCCATCACACAATGCAACGCAAACCGGAGGATAGAGTTTTACCTTATAATGGTCAAACATGCTTGATACCTATAAAACAATCATCATTGATATTATTATTAGTGTCTAATCATTTTAAAACACTTTCAAAATAAATGTATCAATCCTAGATGGCATAGTACCCCATCCTACTATATCGGCATATATAGGTTTACAATCAAATCCGTAATGTCGTATTGGAAATTGGGTTTCCATCATGAGTCGAAGCTAGGGATGGCTCCTCCCTGATTCGAGACACTCTAGCAAATGTCTCAGGATCACACCTACGGGCAACCCTTGGACGCGGTAGGGTCGGTCCACAAATACTTTAGTGGATTGGCAATTCCTGAACAATACGTTTCCCGATCCTATTGGACCTATCACTTGGCCAATAGCGACCAATATCCGAGGCCTCACAAAATCCATCATCCACATAAGTAAAAATGTCTGGGCTCCATATCATGACACCACTTCTAGCTAGAAAGAAACGCATGCACTCCCTACGGTTCTTATCTCGTTTTTGACTCATACCAGGGTGTGAGGCTCGCAAAGTAACGCTATACACAAAGCTATGCTAATTAAAGCTGTGCTTTGATCATCAACCACAAGGCTCTGCTTTTTAACAAAAACCTTGATCATTCGCATCTTGGCATGCCACATTGACAATCCACGCCATGTGACTGATATCTATCAATATACTTGTATGTCTCAGAGAAGGGTGTTAAGAAAGAAAATAAATTCTCCGCCACCAAACAGATATATATTAAATATAAATCAATTCACACAGAACGAAATCCAATGTCAGACACACATCCATTTACAAGTCCGTTCTGGGTCTGAACGAAACCGGAGACACCTTATTCCTCGTTGATTGACATAGAAATGTGTTTATTTTATGCTCTTATTTCTTATCTTTTGTATATAAATAAATATTACTTGGGTATTGTTTTGTTACTTTTACAGATATTCCAACCCAGCCCGCATGCAACCAGAAAAATAGAGAAATGGAGATCAAATTGGTATATATTTACATTTTGAAGAATTGTAGATGAAGATCTCACATCTAGTTGCTGTTGGACAAGAAAATGATTGGTAGAAAGACCAAGAATTTCTCAAATCAAGGGAAGCTTGTCAAAGAACCAAGAGGAAAAGAAGAAAGGCCAAAAATTTAATAGATTTAACTAAGGCCCATTTGAAACTCTCATTGTAAACTCTTTTGTGAATTCCCTAAGGCCCATCTATCATTGTATTAGGGTTAGGGTTAGGGTTTGGCTATCTATCCTATAAATACCCTTGTAATGTCATTGTAGCCACCATCCATTATTCTGTATTCTCTTCTCCATTAATAAAAGTTCTTCCTTTTTACTATTTCTGCATTTTTCTTTCTTAGCAATAGGTGTTGTCTTCACAATTAGTTTTGGAAGAGCACCAATTGTATTTTACATTTATTTCATTAGTGATTAGTCGTTTGATTAGTTTCAACGACAAATCCTAATTTTATTTTTGTTGTTCTTCTTATTCTGCAATTTTATTTTCTGCATTGTTGTTCTTGTTTTGCAATTTACTTTCTTTAGTGATTAATCGTTGATTAGATTCAACGATAATCCTAAGTTCGCAATTTCAGTTTGTTTTTATTTCAACAAAATCTCCAGGCTTCATCTAACTCGCCCAAGAGATTAGATAAATAATTTGATTTTAATTTACCTCCCTGTGTTCGACCTGTATGCTACACACCTGTGCGCTTGCAGAATTTTATTACAAATATCGCGCTTTTCTAATTCATAGAATAGCGACGATCAAGTTTTTGGCGCCGTTGCCGGGGAGGTAATAATTGAATTTTATTATTTATTTAATTTCTGATTCGTGTTAGTTTTTTTTTCTTTTTGTAAAAAAAAAAAAATCTTGCCAAATTTTCTTTTATTTTCCTATTGTTTTCTTGTAGATATATATAGATAAAAATCTTGATTAGTTGATTGTGTATCACATATTGATATCATAATCTCTAAGACAAGGAAAAAAATCTTGCCACTTTTTCTTTTAATTTTCCTTCTTTTTTTCATTTATTTCTTTCCTCTTTTTTATTTTGCATTTCTTCCAATCTAATTCCTTCAAGAAGAAGAAAATATATATACAAAAAAAGAAAGCTGCTAATTTTTCTTCAATTTCTTTCCATCTTTCTACCACCTTGCTGATTTTCACATTTTTCTTTTCCCTTTCTTTTCTTTTTATTTGTTCCCATCTTTTGTCTACAACTTTCTAAAAAAAAAAACTTTTGCAATTTCTTCTCTGTCTACTTTGATTTCTTTCTTGTTTTTGTCTGCTTTTATTTCTTTCTTCAATTTCTTCTATCCTTCCTCTCTACTCAAAAAAACCTTGTTTTTTTTCTCTTATTTCCTTCCTCTTTTAATTTTTTTTCCTTTTTTGTTTGTATTTTTACCATTCATTTCTTTCCCTTTCTTCTTGTTCAAATTTTAATAAAAAAAACCTTGCATTCTTTTTTTATTTTATTTTATTTCTTTCCAATTGCATTTCTCATTCACCTCCTACAATCTCTCTTTCCATTTTTTTTTCATTTATTTCTTTCCGGCTCTCTCCTTCATTGAAAAAAAACAACTTTCAATTTTCCTTTATTCTTTCCATCTTTCCACCTTCTTTCCAATCATCTACATTCTTTTTCTTTTTACAAATTTCACAAAAAAAAAAAGATTCCTCTTTTGCAATTTTGTTTCCTTTCTTCTTTTGTCTTTCTTGTTCTCAATACATTTGATTTCTTTTCTTCTCTTACAAATTCCCTTTCTTTTCAAAAAAAATCCTCTTCTAATTTTACAACAATAAACAAAAGAAAAAAAAATTCTTTCTGTTTTTGTCTTCTCTTTTATTGTTTTCCCTTCTCAATTTCTTTTCCAAATCTTTTACAATTACTTTCCTTCCTTCCTTTACAATTCTCTTTCTTTCCTGAAATCTCTCTTCCCTTTTTTTGTCATTTGTTTCTTTCCTATTTGTCCACTTTTTCAACAATAATAAAAAAAGGGAAGGTCATAAAAAGTTTCATTCTTTTTTTTTTTCAATTATTTTTCCCTGCTTCATTTCTTCCCTCTGATCAAATACCCCTTCCTCTCACATAATCTCATTTCACCACAGTTTTTTTTTTCAATCCACACTTCAGCACCATCTTCTCCAAAAAGTTAGCTTTTTTTTTGTTAATTCCTTTGTTTCTTTTTCTTGTGTTTCTTTTTGTTATTCAATTCATTCAAAAAAAAAGGGATTTCGAACTAAGGACAAGGTGACTGGAGTTAAGCAACAAATCAAGATTTCAGAAATCAAAAGAAATTGCAAATAGTGAGATTTCAATCATTGACGCTACTCATTTTTTCTGGATGGACAGCCATACCCCACTGTAAATTTCTTTTAACTCTACAGGTGCTCTGCTGCAAAGAAAAAAATATAGACAATTGTTGTAAAAAAATTCTGCAGGGGCAGCGGCTTGAATGTAAAATTTTTAATTTCTGCAATTAAATTGTGTGATTGTGGTTATTTCTGCACTTTTTATTCATTCTGTTAAGGGCAATACCCCAATTCACATAAGGTGAGGGATTTCATCACCCTTTCCTTAGCCCACAAATTGCATTTCATCGTAGAATCTGACTAATAATAACGGTTAGACGTTGGACTTAAGGGAGTCACGGGCTTATCTAGGGCTTAATTGTATTGTGATAGTTGATTCATTTGGAACGAATTATTTCTTGGTGTCTAGAATACGGCAGAGAAATAACCGTTTATAAATATTACGGTGATTCGTAAATATTATATCGGTTGTTACTCTGAAGGTACTTAAACCTTCGGCTGCATTGCTAGGGTGATTCCTGGTGCACCGATAACTCCTGTCCGTTAACTGGCTAAGAAATCTTTTGATCTAAGTAATCAAACGTGTCACTATATAATTTTGGGTTAGGAGCTATTAAGGACAGAAAATTTCATTGTAGCTAATTTCTGTGTGTGCATTTAACAACAATGAGTGAAAAAAGTGTGAGCTAACAAAATTCTCCTAGGGGTTCTCGAATCAACCAAAATTCTAACATTTCTAATGTTAACATGAATAATAAAAAGAAAGCTTTTATTTTTCTACAAATTCTAACATTTCTAGTGTTAACATTAACAATAAAAAGAATGTTTTTAAACAATAAAAAAATGTTTTTATTTTTCTACAAATTCTAACATTTCTAATGTTAACATAAACAATAAAAAGAATGTTTTTATTTCTCTACAAATTCTAACAAATTCATGATTATATATGCAATAAAATGGAATATTTTTATTGTACGAATAATTCTAACAATTTCATGATTATATACACAATAAAAAGGAATATTTTTATTGTACGAACAATCATGACATTTTTCACTACCTAATTCAATCCAATATATCGTCACAACCAAAATCATCCAATTCAAATATCATACAACACCAATAGGAATTTTTACAGCGTACAAAAATAAATTTCTCAATGTAATAACAATTTATTTTATAAATAAGAAATCTCACCTTGATTGGTTTCAAAAATCGATAAAATGATTATTTTTAATAAAATCAAACATATGTTTAATTTTATTAAAAATCCATACGGCCTCTGTTTCAATTCTGATCTGCTCCATGTTGTAGAGTTCACTTTCATGATTCCAACGCAACGAAAATCGTTCAGTTTTGTTTCTATATGAACAAGTTATGACATTTTATAGATTTGATTACATTAATTAAAATAATAATTAATAATTAGTTTTAATTAATCTACCCCTTAATCCCTTTCTTCATCTTCCCGTTTCTGTTCCAGGTTTCGAAAGAAAGAACCCAATTTCAACTTTTAAAATCCAACGCTGCACCCTATATTAATGATCGGACCTCGATCAACCGCGACCACCGCAAAGCCGTGACCACCTTCTCCAACTGTCGTGACTGGCGCCGAACTCGGCGGCCCCTCCTTGCCGGAAAACGAACGGAAGCGGCGCTCCTTCGGACCTTAATTTCTTCTGATTCTTGCTATGGAACTTCATCGTCTCTGTACAGAATTAAGGAGCATGAAATTCTCTACCATTTTCGCTTTTAATTCATGAATTAACGTGCCACGATTTGAGAGATTTTAATGAGGGAAATTGGGAGCTTTATGGCCACTGATTTATGATATGGCGGCGGCTTGGAAATGAAATTAGGGTTTTCAGAATTTCCTATTGACTGTTTATATAAGTTTTAATTTTTTTTAATTTCTTTAATTTCATTTCCCCTAATGTGTCTCTTCACATATAGTAGGTTACAAAGGAATTAAGTTAGCTGATTAGGCATGATGGGACCATACTTATTTTTCATTCAAATTTCAAAAGTAAATAACAAAGAGAAAGAGAATAAAAGAAATAAAATGAATGTTTGATTTATTTTCTCTAATTGTTAAGTTGTGCAACTTTTTATATTTCAAAATACATAATATTAAATATCATAATTTAAAGAACCTATTCAGTAGGTAGGAAAGAATAAATTATACCACGAAGACCTATATAATTATTGGATTTATAGAAGAGAAATATATGTACATAAAGGTGATTTGTTTTTTTTTAAATAATGTTGGAAAACAAAAGGGGGAAAGAAAAATAAGGGATGTAAATATAAGGAATGAAATCATGCAAAAGAGACACGATGTGAAAAATAGAATAAAGGAAAGAAATTAATAGAATAAAGTATAATAAATTAATTAAATGAAGGAGAGAGATGAATGCATGGTTAATGAAAGAAAATAACTTGCATTAAACATGAATAGACAAAGAAATTATGCACAATTTATTTTTCTTTGAAAAGAATTAATTGTGAAAACGTTATTTTAAAATTGAGCAAAAATTGCAAGAGATAGAAGTGAAAGGAAAAGAAAAGGAGATGAAGATGGAAATACAATGCAATATTTATGAAAGGATAAATAATAAAATGTGTCAACTTGGAAGGAGACAAATGGTGCGGTTATTAAGGAAATAACAAATAGAGGAAGCCATTAAAAATGGATGCAACTATTCACACTTCAGAATTAACTAATTAATGAAGGTTTTAAATGTAATCCATGTTTTGAATTCCTAAAAGTTACATTTTTAATTATCAAGGGAAATATTTAAGAGGATAGCCAAAGATATGTATATATGCATACATACATACATACATATACATATATATATATATATATATTGTCAGAATTTATTTCATTTAGAGCCTACACATTATTTTCAATCAATATTTCAATATAAATTAATAAATTTTAATAAAGTTCCTAAGGCATTTTTTTTCCTTGGCATGTAGTCAAAAGGTTGTTGGAATTTAAGGATAACATCCTTGCTATTAACATCTAATTGAGGAAATATTTTAAAGTTATTTTTTCCTCGTTGTATATTTAGAATGTGCATTAAACAAGCGCTTACATGAGTTATGTCAATAAACATTTAGATCTTAGGATTTAAGCTTTCCATCAATAAATGTGATCTTACAATCA
Organism: Allium sativum; assembly: GCA_030737875.1. Lineage (NCBI taxonomy): Eukaryota > Viridiplantae > Streptophyta > Magnoliopsida > Asparagales > Amaryllidaceae > Allium > Allium sativum. The sequence goes on along the minus strand of CM060927.1, from coordinate 24,536,667 downwards.
ACAAACTTAAATTTTAAATTAAAATGTAAATTTAATCATTTAATCTTAAAATTTAATTCAATCATTCAAGAACAAATTAAAATTAAACAAACTAGAAATTCAAGTATAAATCTCTGCGTTCAAATCCTAATTCAAACTTACAATTTCAAATTGAATATCAAAATTGATTTACACAGTCAAATCAAAATTAACTATTTTGAGTATTCGTTCATGCACTTATTCATAAACAATTCAATTGTTATAAATCACCATTTATCTAATTACAAATTATTTATTACAAATAAATTTGAAATCATTCATAAATAACATTATAATTTTATTTAAAACTACTTTATCTTTTTTCTTTATTTATTAAATATCTAATTTTTTTTAAATTCAATATCTTAATCTAATAATGGGATTTTTAAATTCTTGACACATTTTCTAACAAAATTTCCTTAAAATAAATTTTTAAACTGGTTCTGATTTTCTGGGTTGTTACAGATTATAACTGTAATGACCCGCATTGGCAGAGGTATTGTAATTAATTTATTTAATTATATAAATAGTGATTTAGGGAATTAAATCGTCGTTAATTAAATTATAGTGAATATTTAATTAAATTAAATAATAGAATAATATATTTAATTCTGAAATAATCAGAATTGGCTGAAATGACGATATGGTGTGAACCGGATCATCTGTGATATTTAATTCAGTTTAGAAATTGAATTAGAATAACGAATATATTATTTGAACGATAGTTTGAACGTATAAATTATAATATAATTATAATCGAGCTCGAAATGGCGCTGCAGTTCGTAATTTGGCGATTTGAACTTCAACTGAATGTATAGGATTCGTTTTAAGCCGGATTTCTGTGAAACAAGAAACGTGTGGAGCTGGTGGAGTATATCTTTCTAATGGAAGAGAAAAATCGGGATTCCGTCGTGTAGATTTTGAGATATGTCCAAATCAAATTTTAAAATAGTCGCTATATAATCGTTTATCGACCGTAACAGTTAATTCGATATAACTAGATATCGGGTTTGAATTTAGACAAGATTCTTTTGGGAAGTAGTGATAATTTAATTTTTAGAATTTTACTGTAATTTTTAATTAATTAAATAAGCGAATTTTTATTTGAAGTATTTCGCACCCTGAAATCAACATTTTGAAGTTTCAAAATATGAATCAATCTACCGGTATTATTATATTACGGGGATCGTGACACCACGTTGGACATAACTGCATTTTGTTTTCTGTCTGTAGCAGTTCATACGCGAACGGAGTTTGATATGGTAGGATACCCTAACTTCTATCTAAAGAAAACAAGAAATGAAGCTGACCACGTTACCTATTCTCTAGCTGCTAAGGGATTAAGCTAGCCGACTTCCCAGGTACCACATATTTAACCGAGATAAGTGAGCGGATTGTACACCCTCACGTGTGTAAAATAAGACCCTATTTATATAGGTATAATTGTTTTCTCTCCCGTTAAGTACTCTTTGCTGTGTGCCTATCCTATGGCAATGAGAAGACCACATTGCCTAGTCATTAAACACATAAATCACGCTTGGAGTCCATGAAACCACGTCCTCAGTTTAAACACTATAAATCAACCCAAAACCCTTCTCTCTAAAAACCAAAAACAGGCCACCACGATTTTTCCCATTTCCTCAAACAAAAATCAACAGCAAATTCTCACAACAAAAATCCTATAAATCATTTCAGACTTATATTCGAACTCGAGTATGGTTCCTTTTCAGTTCGGTACTTGTTTTGTGGCTTGCGAATTCAGTTTTGGGGGAGTTGACGGTTCTTGGTTTCGCTGGAAACTACATCGCACCACCTAGGGTTGCGGACTGGCGAGGGTTTTCGGTAAGGGGTTTCGAGCTCTGATGTACGGTGTTGGCAAGGAGGAGTTGGGATACAGGTTCGTTCAAGGTTTCGCTGAGGAGTTCGATGACTTCTGCGTTAAGTTCAAATTGATGAAAAGGGATGTTGTCGACATTTTTCAGTAGGATCTTGGGTGTGCGTAATATTGATGAATGATGGTGATGGCCGCAAGGAGGAGTTGCTGTTTGTGTGCAAAGGTGTTAAATAGTGAATGAGGTAATTGAGGTTGAGCTGCAGTAGGCGTTTGGGCTAAGGATGAAATGAAGGAGTGGAGTAATTTGAGGGGTACAAATCTGGAAGTTAGACTTGTGATTTGGGTAGGATGAAAGCATGTGATTATCATTGGAGAAGTGTTGTCTGGACTGTAAGGGGCTGAGCAGTTTGTTTTGTGTAGACTGAAAATAAGGTGATCAATGTAGACAGTGGCATGTATTGGAAGGAGTTGGTGGATGGATTGCGGAAGGGTAAAGTCACGATAATGGCATTCGAATTTTGCCTGGAGCGTGATGTAGAAATTGGGGAAGAGAGATTTATCTGGGTACGGGTCAATTTGAGGGACGATGGGCCAAGGTAAATTATGGTGAGGCCCATTATTTAAATATATATGTTTAATAAAATTCGAATAAGTATACCAATTTGTAAATTGAATATCTTCTGCATACGGTATCAGATTGACGAACCGTAAGTTGCGTTGGGATCATATGGACGGACACTACACGATGGAACTGACTGGAAGTCCATCGGAGCTCGTTACAATTTATAGCGAAATAAATTGTCCGTCTAAATCAAATGAGCGATGGTTATCGTTATTAACGATGATCGTCCAATGTGAGTAAATCTCACTAACTCTGAACAGTTTATAATTTCATGTTGTATTTTTAGAACTATTAAATATTGGCTAATTGACTGTGTGTTGACTGTTTGATTGAACTGCTAGTCAGTTAGTTGAATTTTATATTTATTCTTTTAACAGAATATATCATATGGAACTGAAAGTGATGTTATCTATATTGTTTAACATCTGTGATGCAGGGAAACAGGTTGGAGGAATCCAACTGGATTCCTCAACATTTATTTTACTGTGATTCATATTTTGTAATATATGATGTGATATATAATCTGTTGTTGATTATGTGTGTTTGGACGATATTTATCGTTGTTATATGGAATGTTAAATACCATAAGAAATACTGGATATGGGAAAGGGGATTTTCAAAGTGTATTTTGAAAATGAATTACTTATATAAAATCGATGGATTTTATATAGAAAAGGAAAAGGATTTTTATAAAAGAAATATTTATAAAATCAAAGGATAAGTTAGAATAAAAGGAAATCATTTGTAAAGTGAAGAACCGTTACTAAAAGTAAATCTTTATAAATGAATAGTTTATTCGAAAAAGAGTAAATCGTATTAGTTATTCGAATAGAATAAAGGAAGTTATCGAATAAAGTTAAAAGGAGGTATTCGAATATAGTTTAGCCAAAAGGAGTTATTCGATCAGAATTCATCGAATAGAATTAATTGATTAGAGTTAATCAAACAGAGTTAATCAGTTAGGGTTAACCAGTTAGAGTTAATTGGTTAGAGTAAATCAGTTAGGTTAAACCGTAGAGTTAAACCAGTTAGAGTTTATCAGTTAGAGTTAAACCAGTTAGAGTTTATCAGTTAGAGTTAAACCAATTAGAGTAAATTGATAGAGTTAGAGGAGTTAATCGAATATAGTTTATTCGAATAGAAAGTTAAAGGAGTTAATCGATTATAGTTTATTCGAATAGAGTAAAAGGAGTTAATCGAATATAGTTTATTCGAATAGAGTAAAAAGGAGTTAATCGAATATAGTTTATTCGAATAGAAAGTTAAAGGAGTTAATCGAATATAGTTTATTCGAATAAAGTAAAAGGAGTTAATCAAATATATAGTTTATTCAAATAGAATTAAAAGAGTTATCGAATATAGTTTATTCGATAGGAGTTAAGTGAATAGAGTTAGAGTTAAATCAAAAGAGTAAGTAAATAGAATAAATTGAATAGAGTTATCGAATATACCTTTTCGAAGGCAAGAATTATCGAATAGAGATGATTTGAAAGAGAGTTACGTAAGGAAGTTTGTTAAAGAATTAAAAGGTGAAATTTTTCTATTTCAAGGTTAGAAACGTTGTTCAGTTAAGGTCTGAGAGGTAGTATTACCCCAACTTGATTGACTTCATTTTTAACTAAGGAATAGTTAAGGTTCGGCAGTAAAGGAAATGGTTTGAGTTGGCATAGCGATGTTTATCTAAACATCTGTCTAAGTCCAATGAAGAAGCTTTGGAAATGTTTTCCAAATAAGAAACCAGAAATGTTTTCTAATAAAGAAAACAAGAAATGGAAATGTTTTCCAGTGTTAATAAGATATATTTTCTAAATTTAAAAAAAAAAGAAATATTGAATATATGGAAACAGGAGATAAGTAAATTAATGAAATAAAGAGATAAATGTTGAATGATGTTTGATCGATATAAATTTCCCTTTGGAAATAATATCGTTGTTTGCACACCTGTTTTTCTTCGATAGTTAAATCACAAACTATCGAAGTTTTGACCATTTTAACGTTGTTAATATGGAGAGACCGGTTGGATTATTATCCAAAGAACCACTTTGTATTAGCATAAGCGTTGCGAATCATATATGCCAAAGGAAATTGAAGACGGAGTTATGCAAGGGCTATCGTGTTTACAGAATAGTGCCTTTGGTTCATCCTGCTCCTGGATGACTTGTATGGACGGATGTCTGACAGAGTATTTCCAGACGATCACGTATATTGATTTCTCCAACCGTACCAAGAGTGGAAGCGGAGAAGGAAACTTCTTTTAGCTAAAACATAATGTATGGTTGAGGACGTCAATCGGTGATTTGATGGATTTGACAATGTGGCATTCAAAGTGAATCTGGTGTGATGATAAAGCGTAGCTTCTAGCCTCACATCCGGTAAATGACAGAAATCGGGCAGGCAGCATGGCTAAGTCGGTCGCACCGAAGTAGGGTGTATAATCACTTGATCTAGAGTTTCATTTACTTCTAAAAATCTATTGTTGATGCTGTCCCATTCGGGAAACGGTTGCTGATCCCAACCGTTGGTGATTTACATTCGATACACTCAAGCGAAATGAGTGGTCGGTCATGTGTGGCCGGGTTGCAAGATGTTCTTGTTGAACCCAGTGTATTCCCCTCTAGAGGTACACTAGTGAAAGGTGGTTCCATACCTTGTCATAGTTGGAAATCCATTACCCAATACGTGCTTGCGGTTTTGATTGTATACTATATATGTAGAACGTGAGATGAAAGCGTTTCTGCTAGATGATTATTATATTGTGGTTGATAGACATTATTATAATATCAAAAGGTTTTTGATATAAAGATAATTTGGATTCTCATAAGGGAAAAACCCGTTCCGTTATATGGCGTGGTCTTATGAGATATCGATTACTTGTTCGAACTGTTTTAACTGTTTTATTCATACCAGTCCCATGACTGACCCGGAGTTTATTTTGTTTTGTTTTCCCTAAACTCTTGGGTGCCCAATTTTATACGGGCAGTCAAGTAGTCAGGAATTTACAGATATACTGGAAGAGCTTGGAGCAGGAGGCTTTAGGATTATATAGCTATAGTTATTTCCGCTGTGTTGTAAGTGTTGTACTCTGATAATGTTACTGTATACATATACTATTTGTATTTCAAAAGTTATGTTATATATATATTATATGTTATTCGTTCCGCTGTGAGATTCGTGTTACTCTGATGTTGTGTTCTTCTTCTTCTATTCTAAGTTTCTATCTTATCTTTCCTCACCCTCTAATTTCTTTCATAAATGACCGGTATTTCTCAATGTTTGGTTAGTCATCAGTGAGTTTATGGTGACAACCAAAGTCGACAAAAACCCGGGTCATTACAGTTGGTATCAGAGCTTAAGTTAAGTTATTACCTTGGCTCTGTGGCGTGACTCGGTAGAGATAGGGTTAGTAATACCCTAGATTGAGATTGAGTGTATATATACGAGTGAGAGTATTTGTTATTGATATAAAAATTGTTTTATATTGTGGAGATTTATTGGTTGAGTAGTTTATGAGTTCTGGTCGATCAGTTTGATCCACTATATCGGTAGGAGTTGATAAACACTCGAATACGATGGGTCAACACGATATGTTTTGAAAAGAGGATAAATTAAAATAAGTTTACCCAAGGTATATCTTGATATAGAGAAGATATATATATCAAAATTATAATATATTGGATATATTGGTTGTTATTATAATCGAGTAAGATTATAAATTAAATGGTTATGTAAATAACCAATCAGAATTCATATAAGTGAAATACGTGAAATCAGATGAGTTAAATCTGAAAATTTAAACCAGAAATTGAATTAAAACTCTGGAGAATTGAATAAGTGTTTGTAAATGTATTTGGATAAAAAATAAGGAAAATTTAAGATGCTGGGAGATTTTAAATTGTTTTACAAGCAGTGTGAATTATATTTTTTTAAATTGAATTTCAAAGTGGAAATGTTTAGAAATGGTTTTATAGTATTGAACTCACTTCGATCGCTGGAAAGTAGATTCTGATGATGACAGCTGCATCATTAGTATTCATTTTCGAGTTGTAAGTGATGAATTACTACCAGAGATACTGTTTTGAATTTGTTTTGGGAAAGACAAGTTGTGTTGAATTTCAAAATGGGATTTATAATAAGGAATGAATAAAGAAAGTTTGAAATAGATATTGAATATAGAAATTCAAAGGGAGTTTGAATATATGAAATTCAATGGAATTGAAATAAAAATTGAATATAGAAATTCAAAGGGAGTTTGAATATAGAATTCAAATGGAATTCAAATATAGGATTCGAATATATAGAATTTGAATATAGAAATTCAAATGGGATATATAGAATTTGAATAGAATTTGATATATAGATTTGAATAATAGAATTTGAATAAAATTTGAATAGAAATTGAATAGAATTAACTAAGTCGAAGAGGGATTAGTTAATCGAGTTTCGAATTTGAAGTTGAACTTTGAAAGGTGAATTGGATTTGTAAATGGATATTCATAATCGAATATAGAACTTAAATTTGAAATTTGGATTCAAATTAGTTAATAAGCAAGTTAAAATATATTTGAACATGTCATGTTCAAATATAAAAATGAAATAGGCTAAAGAGTTAATTAACAAATTGAGTTAAAACGATCAGGTATAGTTAAAATAGATTGGGCAGGTATAAATATACATGAGGTAGGTATGGATAAGGTATGAAGGTATATAAATAGAATGCTCGACGAAAAGGTATGTATTTAATTCATATGTGAGATTTTATGCGCCGTATCGGCTAGCCGCTTGGCTTTTTCTTTTTCTTTTGGATTGGTGAGTGCTATGGGAGGCTATTTGAAATATCCCGATGCTCCCAGTACAAAGGAGGTTATGGCGAATTTTTCCGGGAATTTAAGGAGTTAGAATATTTTTAAGATAATTTGATAGTTAGAAATCAACGTATCGATATATATATACAGAAGTCGATAAGGAAACGAACTTAAAAATAGAATAGTAAAATAAAAAAGGAAGACTAAGAATAAAATCTAGTAAGAATAGAAAGAGGAAGCGTATACGTGTTTAAAAGTGAATAAGTAGTTGTATGGTATTGATTATTCGAGTAAGTAGTCATATCTGTTTTGACGTTATAAATGTTATTCAATCAAGGTCTGAGAGGTAGTTATACCCCAACTTGATTGATTTCATTATTAACAAATAAATAGTAAGATTTCAGGCTCGAAGATCAATGTTGAATAAGAGTTAGTTGAATATTGTATTTGGGTTGTCGTAACGATGTTTTACACAACATCCGTTTTAACCCAAATAAGTGCAAGCTTGGAAATATAATAAAGAATATTTCCTAAGTATAGAAATAAATGAGATCGGAAAAGAGATAAGTAATTGGAATATTTTCCAGTTATAAATAGCATATATTTTCTAAAGTTTAGAAAATAAAGGAAGGCGATATTCGGAAATGTTTTCCAAATAACATAAAAGGCCAATATGGTTATTGAAAATATTTAGTTAACAAATATTGATAAAGAAATAGAGAAGTGATTTAACTAATGGAATATTAATTAAGGGCTCAGTGACATGCTCAAAAGGAAAATTCGATTTTTGAAAAGAGTAAACTGTTTGAAAACTCCCAGGGAAAGACTGTTTGAATTAAAAACAAATTTAACAGAAATTTGTGAAAGCAAATTTGAATTAAAGTAAAGCAAGTAAAGTGGTAACTGAGATTGAATTAGAATGATATCAAGACGAATTGGATTGTGAGATTCAAATTGAAGTGTAATGGGATAATAAAGTTAAGAGTTGGGAATCGAGAAGAAACTCGAGTTGAAATGATATTTGGCTCGGATATAAGCGAATGGTTGTGTCGTCGATAAAAGCAGATTGGAATTTGATTGGGATAACCCTTGTATCCGCTGAATTAATAACAGGTGGAAAGGATATAATGATATGCCGACAGAAGGTACAAGTTTATATTTCTATTGGATATAAGATTTATGAGCCGGATTGGCAAGCTGCTTGGCTGTTTGATTTTCTTTTGGGTTGGAGATGGCCTAGAGAGGCAAGTTGGAGTTTGACCGATTGACCAGTACAAAGGAGGTGCTGGCGAAATTTTTCGAAGAGTTAAGGCGTTAAATTTTTTTCAGGATTTTTGGAAATTTTCGATGATAAGAATTAATTAATAATTTAATTGAAATTAAATTGGTTCAGTTGAAACTGAAGTTAAGAAGTGAACAAATATGTTCTAACCAGCCGATAGGGTCGTCCTCTACCTTTTAGCAATTTCGAGGACGAAATTATTTTAAGTGGGAAAGATTGTAATGACCCGCATTGGCAGAGGTATTATAATTAATTAATTTAATTACATAAATAGTGATTTAGGGAATTAAATCGTCGTTAATTAAATTATAGTGAATATTTAATTAAATTAAATAATAGAATAATATATTTAATTCTGAAATAATCAGAATTGGCTGAAATGACGATATAGTGTGAACCGGATCGTCTGTGATGTTTAATTCAGTTTAGAAATTGAATTAGAATAACGAATATATTATTTGAACGATAGTTTGAACGTATAAATTATAATATAATTATAATCGAGCTCGAAATGGCGCTGCAGTTCGTAATTTGGCGATTTGAACTTCAACTGAATGTATAGGATTCGTTTTAAGCCGGATTTCTGTGAAACAAGAAACGTGTGGAGCTGGTGGAGTATATCTTTCTAATGGAAGAGAAAAATCGGGATTCCGTCGTGTAGATTTTGAGATATGTCCAAATCAAATATTAAAATAGTCGCTATAGAATCGTTTATCGACCGTAACAGTTTATTCGATATAACTAGATATCGGGTTTGAATTTAGACAAGATTCTTTTGGGAAGTAGTGATAATTTAATTTTTAGAATTTTACTGTAATTTTTAATTAATTAAATAAGCAACTTTTTATTTGAAGTATTTCGCACCCTGAAATCAACATTTTGAAGTTTCAAAATATGAATCAATCTACCGGTATTATTATATTTCGGGGATCGTGACACCATGTTGGACACAACTGTATTTTGTTTTCTGTCCGTAGCAGTTCATACGCGAACAGAGTTTGATATGGTAGGATACCCTAACTTCTGTCTAAAGCAAACTAGAAATGAAGCTGACCACGTTACCTATTCTCTAGCTGCTAAGGGATTAAGCTAGCCGACTTCCCAGGTACCACATATTTAACCGAGATAAGTGAGCGGATTGTACACCCTCACGTGTGTAAAATAAGACCCTATTTATATAGGTATAATTGTTTTCTCTCCCGTTAAGTACTCTTTGCTGTGTGCCTATCCTATGGCAATGAGAAGACCACATTGCCTAGTCATTAAACACATAAATCACGCTTGGAGTCCATGAAACCACGTCCTCAGTTTAAACACTATAAATCAACCCAAAACCCTTCTCTCTAAAAACCGAAAACAGGCCGCCACGATTTTTCCCATTTCCTCAAACAAAAATCAACAGCAAACTCTCACAACAAAAATCCTATAAATCATTTCAGACTTATATTCGAACTCGAGTATGGTTCCTTTTCAGTTCGGTACTTGTTTTGTGGCTTGCGAATTCAGTTTTGGGGGAGTCGACGGTTCTTGGTTTCGCTGGAAACTACATCGCACCACCTAGGGTTGCGGACTGGCGAGGGTTTTCGAGCTCTGATGTACGGTGTTGGCAAGGAGGAGTTGGGATACAGGTTCGTTCAAGGTTTCGCTGAGGAGTTCGATGACTTCTGAGTTAAGTTCAAATTGATGAAAAGGGATGCTGTCGACATTTTCCAGTGAGATCTTGGGTGTGCGAAATACTGATGAATGATGGTGATGGCCGCAAGGAGGAGTTGATGTTTGTGTGCAAAGGTGTTAAATAGTGAATGAGGTAATTGAGGTTGAGCTGCAGTAGGCGTTTGGGCTAAGGATGAAATGGAGTGGAGTAATTTGAGGGGTACAAATCTGGAAGTTAGACTTGTGATTTGGGTAGGATGAAAGCATGTGATTATCATTGGAGAAGTGTTGTCTGGACTGTAAGGGGCTGAGCAGTTTGTTTTGTGTAGATTGAAAATGAGGTGATCAATGTAGACAGTGGCATGTATTGGAAGGAGTTGGTGGATGGATTGCGGAAGGGTAAAGTCACGATAATGGCATTCGAATTTTGCCTGGAGCGTGATGTAGAAATTGGGGAAGAGGGATTTATCTGGGTACGGGTCAGTTTGAGGGACGATGTGTAACACCCCGTGTATTCTATAATAGTGAAATTCACAAATTAAAGTATAACTAATTTCAAATCAAAGAATTAAGGGAAATGGGATACGCCATTGCGTTCGTCTCGGAATTCTGCTGGAGATAAAGTCCGAGTTTGCGTAAAACGGACTCCGTATGAAGAAGATATGGCCTCCGGAAGTTTCCGAATTCAGTTTAAAATTCAAACAGACAGAAACAGCTCAGAAATCAGATTCGAATTTCAAAAATCGGGCCGGATTGGCCAGGCGGGAATTTTCCCGCCCAAGGCACCCAGGTCGACTGGGTAGTCGACCTGGGCTACCCAGGTCGACTGGATAGTCGACCTAGGGCACCCAGGTCGACTGCCAAGTCGACACGGGGGTCGACTGGGGAGTCGACCTGGCCCCTGAGCCAGGTCGAACCCAGCCCCCCCTGGCTGGCCTGGTCTGTGCTTGGCCGAATTTTTGAGCCTTGCCTTGTCACTAGGGCTAGGTGTCAGCTCCTGATTGGTCTCTCCTTCAAACGAATGGCTAATATTAATCCAAGCTCCATCGACGGTCCTAATCAATTCACAAACTCTATAAAAAGGACCTAAGACTCCACCTAATTCATACAAACAAAAATAAGAATGAGACCGTCATGCTGCTGAGGAAGGACTAGAAATAGCCGTCAAAATTGAGAGACTATTAGGAGACAATTCAAAAGCTTAAAGCAACGACAACTAAATCAAAACAACGCCTACAACAAAGGATAGCATCTCCAAATTCAAAATTCAGATTCCTGAATTGAAGATTCGTCATACGTTGTAAGTAGAGTGCTATTCCGATGTGAATGAATAATTGTATTTTGATTTGTGTAAAATGAGAAATAGAATTGTGCTTAATTTGTGATGATAATAATTCATAACTGTATGTTGCTATGATTCTAATCGATTTGGATGTTGTGATATAACGATTGGATATTTGCAAGTATATGATTCATGTTGAAAGTTAACGACTATATGTTTGTGGTAGTTTATTTGAGATTCATGCAAGTATATGATTTACTATTATGCCAACATGATGTATAATTTTATGGTCATCTTTAGTGTAATTGGATCCGTTTGAGTATTATGATTCATATGAAGTTATGATTGGAATTGGCATCATGGTTCAAGTGTAAAAAAAACCATACTTTTGTATTAGTGACAAAAGCAAACATCTTTGCGAACTTGTATTAATTTTATGAACATGACTAAATTTTGTTTGGTGTTATGCCTAATCAAAAACATGTTTTAGGCCTATGTTGTTATCAAAATCATATGATAATATATGTGACACATAATTAAGTTAGATTTACATTCCATTTGCAAGTTTACATAAATAAATTAAAAACCATGATTCATGTTTAGGTATGTTTATGCCATGATTCTATGAATAGATTAAAAACCATGATTCATGTTTAGGTATGTTTATGCCATGATTATATGCTATTACAATGCAAGTTCACAAGTGCCTAATTTACGTTAATTAGTTCGCTATGTTGCAAGTTCATGCGTTCACACTCCCCTTTTTATGTTACTTAGAATATATAAACACCATGTTCTAAGCCTCCCCTTTTTCATGTGGCTAAGTTGGGTTTAAATGTTAAACCCAACATATGTTATATTGTAGCGAACGTATAAAACGGGGGTAATGACGTTTGGGTTAAAATATAAAACATATGTGTTGGCATGTTTGACGCATGCCAACAACCTTGAAAAACAATTAAGTGGTGTAAATTAATTTTACCCAATAAAGATGAATTTGAATAATGGGCCGCAAATATTTACATATAAAAAGAAAAGAGACAAAATATGTAAATTTAGAAAATACGATGTGTTTAACCCGAGGTTGGATTGAGTTGTGATGTAAACCTGCCCGGAACCGCCCGGCTGTCCAGTAGTCACAACAATACCTATCCAATGTGGGTGGTTAAACACGGAGCCCAATAAAGACCTGAGGTTAGACTGAGTTGTGGCGTAAGACTGCCCGGACCCAACCGGCAACAGGCAGCCACAACAATATCTGTCTAATGTGAGAGGTCGAGGCTTTAATAAGACAATTAAGGCTGAGTCAGGATTGATAGGATTAAGTAAATTGAATTAATACTTAATCAAAATGGAACATGCTAAACTATACAGACTGATTGGGGGTTAGGTTTACAAAACACTTAACCAACTTAGCATGTTGGCTAGAAATAGAAAACCTAGTAGCGGGGGACCCTTTTCAGCAGTAACCCTACAAGGTGTATCAGGATACCCTGAACTAGGCAGGGTGGGGCACGATTACTGGGCTGACTGTAAGAGGTCAAATCGACGGCGGTGGTGCAGCAGTGTAGGTTCTAACGGGGTGCGGGCGTGCACACACTCCGGCATAGAAAAATAAGGCACTGGGCACCAGTAGTATACCTGTGCATTCTAGAATTGTGTCGGGCCGCCACCATGGGACTTGATACACCACATGGTGGGACCAGCATAGGTAACTACAACAACGGGGGCCGTAAGACACATGTAACTATGCGAGTAGGAGCCGATCATTAGAAATGGATCACTTCACCCTGATTATGGGGTGCTTGTTGGGAACTAGTTTATAGGGGTGCAGAGATTAATATGGGGTACGATAGTATATTCGACTCTAGACAACTTAACTTAGTTTATGGTGCTTTCCCATTTCCAGTTTATACTTATCATGCCTAATTCTTTATTCATAGACTGAATAGTCCTAGACTTACTCAGGCTTTATGTCTGACTCTACTTTTCTTTCGTCTTCTTTTCTTTCGTTTCCCCCCAGGTCCACAGGGAGGGAATACCGGAGCTTGACCAGTTTCTACATCCAGCTTGAAGAGAAAGAATGTATTGCTTGGATCTCTTTTGTTTGGGACTATGGCTTTGGACAGCAATTATGGGACATATGCAGTTTACTTATGTTTTTATGCTTCTTTAAATAATGAAATCAAGACAGTTATGAAATGTAATGTTTTTGGAAGTATTGTAAGACAATTATGACATGGTTTGTGTAACACGTATTTTGTTGAAATAAAAATTGCTGTTGTTTTCCGTTGTTCAAAAATATGTGTATTTATATCTGTCTTGTGTATCTGTGACTTATACTTATAAACCTCCACCAAAATTAGGGCATTCCCTTTGAGAGTGACCCTAACGGAGGTGTGGTGTTTCACTTGGTATCAGAGCGTAGGTTTACCAGATAAGATAAAAAGTTTTGAAAAATTCATTTCCAAAAAGAAAAATTTAAAGAAGCATTTTTAAGAGATAAAATATTATTTTATTTTAAAAAGGCATAGTCCCCCCAAAGCCATAGGTACTATCTTTTATCCTTCGTTTTGAATCTACCCTTTTTGTTTCAGCATGTCCGAAGAACTTAACTTACCAGAGGGTATACCAATACTTGGTTGGTTCAGACGATTCTTAGAAGCGAGGGCCACTCAGCTAGGTCCTACCGTTCCTCCTCCCCCAGCTGCGAGAAATCATCCAGCTGCAGCAGCACCTCTTCCTCCACCTCCTCCGCGGGGTAATACTTTTGCTAAGATATGTAAAGATTTTAAAGCTATGGGAGGAAAGGACTTTCATGGAACCGAGTCCTTCGTGGCAGCCAGGAATTGGCTAAAGGAAATCGAGGACTTATTCGTCATCTTTGAGGCAGAAGATAGGCAGAAGGTACAACTGGCAGTATGGCTACTTAAAGGCGAGGCTTCCTACTGGTGGTAAGTCACCAATGCAGAAAGACCAGTGGAAACATGAGAGGACTTTAGGGCAAGGTTTGAGGCTAAATTTCTCTCAGAAGCTGAAAGGAGTCTTCAGTTGGAAAAATTCTTATTTCTTAAGCAAGGGAATATGACAGTCAAAGAGTATGTTAATCAGTTCGATCAGCTGGCTAGGTTCAGACTGGACCTAGTCAACACTCCGCACAAGAAGGCTCTCCGCTTTGTCAAAGGATTGAATGAGCCATTACACAGTTTGGCCATGACCCATATACCCATGGGAGCTACGTATGAAAGGTTGGTGCAGATGGCATTGCTGAACGAAGAGGATAAGGGCAAGAAGGAGACAAAGGCAGAAAGCTCTTAAGGGAAGAAAGAGGGTTTACAGCCTAAGAAGACATACTTTAAGAAGGGCGGGAAAGACAACAAAGAGAAGAGGAAGTGTAATTTATGTGGCAAAGTGGGGCACTTAGTGAAAGATTGCCGGAAAAAGAAGGCCAAGATGAATGGTGGGTGCTTTTCTTGCGGTGAGACAGGCCACATGGCTAAGGATTGCCCAAAGAAACGAGGGCAGGGGCAGAGGGCTGGATCCACCTCAGGGCCACAGGTTCATGTGCTAGAAGCGCCACCTCTGCAACAGCGAGGTATAAATACTTCTGTAGAAAGTGTAGTTTATCTTTATGATCACCCAGTTCGCACTTTATTTGATTCTGGCGCATCACACTCCTTTATCTCGTCTGCTTTGGTAGAATCTCTGCACCTAGAAACTAGTATGGTAGAGGACCCCTTAATTGTTTCAAACCCAATTGGGGGCCCAGCTCATTTGTCTATGATCTGTGTGGGATTGAAAAATTCTATTCTAAGCGTAGAATTTAGATGTAGTGCCTTTGTTTTGGGCTTCTCGGGATATGGTTTGATTTTGGGCATGGATTGGCTATCTAGTAATGGTGCCATCCTGGATTGTGAGAAAAGGGTGGTTAGGCTTCTGACCCAACTCGGTAACACTCTGGAAATTACTTGTAATCCCTCGTATGCGGTTATGATTAGTTACCTTGAATCGCTAGATGCCTCTGTTGAAAGTTTGCAATCGGTTAGTGTGGTCCGGGAATATCCGGATGTCTTCGAAGAGGTGAAGGGCTTACCTCCGAAGCGGGAGATAGACTTCTGCATATATCTTGTAGATAATGCAAAGCCCGTTGCGTTGCCCGTTAGACACATGGCTCCACGGGAAAGGAAGGAGCTCAGTAAACAGATTAAAGAGCTTCTAGAGAAGGGGTTCATTAGAAGGAGCATTTCAGAATGGGGCGCTCCAGTGGTGTTCGCTATAAAGGCGGATGGTTCACACCGTCTATGTGTTGACTATAGGGAGCTCAACAAGCTAACGAAATAGAATAGGCACCCTCTCCCCAGAATTGACGATCTGTTTGATCAGCTTGTAGGAGCGTCTGTTTTCTCCCAACTCGATTTGGCGACCGGTTTTCATCAGCTAAGGGTGGCTGAAGATAGCATCGATAAAACGGCATTCAGAACCCCAGACGGCTTCTTTGAATGGCTTGTCATGCCTTTTGGCTTGACAAACGCACCCGCTTACTTCGTGGACCTGATGAGTAGTGTGCTCAGAGAATTCCTCAACAAGTTCGTAGTGGTTTTCGTAGACGATATCTTGATCTTCTCAAAGAGTGAAGAGGAACATGCTCAGCACCTAAGGGCAATCATGGAAACTCTGCGAGTCCATCAGCTAAAAGCCAAATTCTCCAAGTGCCACTTTTGGAGAGAGGAAGTGAGGTTTCTTGGGCATATAGTATCCAAAGAAGGGTTAGCTGTGGACCCTACTAAGGTAGTAGCGGTACAGGATTGGAAGACACCAAAGAACGTAACAGAAGTCCGAAGCTTTCTCGAGCTAGCAGGCATCTATCGGAAATTCATCAGAGACTTTGCAAAAATATCAGCTCCGCTCACAAGGCTAACAAAGAAGAATCTAGTGTTCAATTGGGAATTGGATTGCGAGTTTGCTTTCCAACGACTGTAAAGAGCTCTTACAACAGCCCCAGTTTTGACGTTGCCAGATGGAAGCAAGATGTTCACAGTTTATACAGATGCATGTGGGACAGGGCTAGGCGCTGTCTTAATGCAAGAAGGAAGGGTAGTAGCTTATGGCGGAAGACAATTGAAAGTTCATGAAAAGAACTACCCGACCCACGATCTTGAGTTAGCTGCCATCGTCTTTGCACTCAAGTCTTGGCGACACTATCTCCTAGGTGAGAAGTTCGAACTTTACACTGACCATAAATCGTTGAAATATCTTTTCTCGCAGAAAGATCTTAACTTGAGGCAACAGAGATGGATGGAGTTTCTTGCCTCGTACGATTTCGAGATCTCCTACACTCCGGGCAAAGGCAACGTAGTGGCAGACGCGTTGAGCCGAAAGAAACTGAACCTAAGGCCGTTGTTTGTTGAAAGACAAAGCCTAGAGTTTATAGCCAGCTTTGACTTTAGGCCCTCCTCCGATTTTGTACCGGGCTTGCTAGCATCTCTCGAAGTACGCCCGACTTTAGTGGATTCAATAGGGACAGCACAACGCGAAGACCCTCAGCTTGTGGAAACGATTGATAGGCTAATTAGGGGTGAGACTTCAGGTCACCTCAACAGATACTCCATCGACGATAAGGGTTGGCTAAGGCGAGACGGAAGACTATGCGTCCCACAGACAAGGGATTTAGTAAAGAAGGTTCTCGAGGAAGCACATCACTCCAAGATGACGATACATCCAGGCGGAGATAAAATGTACAAGGACATAAAGATAACTTTCTTTTGGAACGGCATGAAGAAGGACGTGGCAGATTTCGTTTCTAAGTGTATGACCTGCCAACAGGTTAAGGCGGAACAGAAAAAGCCTGGCGGTCTGCTCCATCCTCTAGAGGTCCCGCAGTGGAAGTGGGATAGCATCTCAATGGACTTCATTGATAGGCTGCCTAGGTCTAGAAGAGGCAACACTAGCATTTGGATAATAGTGGATAGGCTTACTAAAAGCGCCCACTTTTTACCTGTCAAGAGTAAAAGAACTGCCTCATCCCTAGCATCTCTTTACCTCAAGGAAATTGTTCGACTCCATGGAATACCCTCCAGCATTGTTAGTGACCGAGACCCTATCTTCACAAGTGAGTTTTGGCGGAGTCTGCAAGAAGCGGTAGGCACACAGTTATTCTTGAACACAGCCTATCATCCCCAGACCGACGGCCAGACAGAAAGAGTGAACGGAGTTTTGGAGGACCTTTTAAGACTGTGCGTCGTTGACTTCGGAGGTACGTGGGAAGACAATCTTCCTTTGGTGGAATTTGCCTACAACAACAGCTACCAAGCCACCATCGGAATGGCACCCTTCGAAGCTTTATATGGAAGACCGTGCCGATCGCCCACTTGTTGGTGGGAGTCTACTGACAAGCTCATACTTGGACCAGATATGATCCGAGAGACTTCAGAAAAAATAGACTTAATACGGAGAAGAATGAAGACAGCCCAAGACAGACAAAAATCCTACGCCGACAAGAGGAGGACCGACCTTGAATTTGAGGTTGGGGACAGAGTTTTTCTTAAGGTATCTCCGATAAGGAACGTTGTTCGTTTTGGAACCACAGGAAAGCTAGCACCAAGGTTCGTAGGACCGTTTCCTATTATCGAGAAAATTGGGAAAATAGCATATAGATTAGAGCTACCCGAAAAGCTGGCC
Organism: Allium sativum; assembly: GCA_030737875.1. NCBI lineage: Eukaryota > Viridiplantae > Streptophyta > Magnoliopsida > Asparagales > Amaryllidaceae > Allium > Allium sativum. The sequence continues at coordinate 24,518,496 of CM060927.1, read as the reverse complement.
GGAGTTCACAACGTCTTTCACGTTTCGCACCTCCGAAAATGTCTACATGAATCTGCTGAAGTGGTAGAGCCAAATATCCTAGAAGAAGCTGAAGTGGAACGTGAAGCAACCGTGAGGAAAGTTCCAACCCGCATATTAGGAACGGAAGTGAAAAAGCTACGCAACCGCGAAGTCAAGCTCGTCAAAGTTCAGTGGAGCGACGCCGAGGGAGACGCAACTTGGGAAACTGAAGCTAGAATACGCGCAGCCTACCCTTTTCTTTTCGAGGGTACATCTTTGATCTTTCTTTTTCCTTAAGTTGCGCTTTTATCTATCTTTTAAGGTATATCTCCTCGACCTTATCTTTTGGGTAGAAACTCTTTGGATGAAAACATGTAATTGAAACATGTTATGGATGATCGTTGCAAGTGGTTGAAAGTGATTGCTAGTGGTTGCTCGTGGTTGCATATACACACACAATTTAGGTTTTAGATCGGCTCAGTCACTTCATATTGCATATGCATATATGTATTTATATTCGTATATGGTTGAAGTTTAATGTGTTGTCATATGGTTGTTGCATTTATATGAATGATTGTGCACTCATGTAGAATCATGAATAGGAAAATTTGCATACATAATGAGTTCATGACACTTACATAATTTGCATTAACGAGGTCAACTGAATCAGTAGACCGACTGATTTTGCATTAGATAAGTACATGTACACACACTTCGCATATGATCATGAAGCATTAGAAGTCTTTTAAGGACAATGGATGCTCGTGTTTGATGGATGTTTGGATGTTAGGATATACCTTCTTCCTGAACTTGAAGATTTCGGGGATGAAATCCTTTTTAAGTGGGGGAGAATGTAACACCCCGTGTATTCTATAACAGTGAAATTCACAAATTAAAGTATAACTAATTTCAAATCAAAGAATTAAGGGAAATGGGATACGCCATTGCGTTCGTCTCGGAATTCTGCTGGAGATAGAGTCCGAATTTGCGTAAAATGGACTCTGTATGAAGAAGATATGGCCTCCGGAAGTTTCAGAATTCAGTTTAAAATTCAAACAGACAGAAACAGCTCAGAAATCATATTCGAATTTCAAAAATCGGGCCGGATTGGCCAGGGCGGGAATTTTCCCGCCCAAGGCACCCAGGTCGACTGGGTAGTCGACCTGGGCTACCCAGGTCGACTGGGTAGTCGACCTGGGGCACCTAGGTCGACTGCCAAGTCGACACGGGGGTCGACTGGGGAGTCGACCTGGCCCCTGAGCCAGGTCGAACCCAGCCCCCCCTGGCTGGCCTGGTCTGTGCTTGGCCGAATTTCTAAGCCTTGCCTTGTCACTAGGGCTAGGTGTCAGCTCCTGACTGGTCTCTCCTTCAAATGAATGGCTAATATTAATCCAAGCTCCATCGACGGTCCTAATCAATTCACAAACTCTATAAAAAGGACCTAAGACTCCGCCTAATTCATACAAACAAAAATAAGAATGAGACCGTCATGCTGCTGAGGAAGGACTAGAAATAACCGTCAAAATTGAGAGACGATTAGGAGACAATTCAAAAGCTTAAAGCAACGACAACTAAATCAAAACAACGCCTACAACAAAGGATAGCATCTCCAAATTCAGATTCCTGAATTGAAGATTTGTCATACGTTGTAAGTAGAGTGCTATTCCGATGTGAATGAATAATTGTGTTTTGATTTGTGTAAAATGAGAAATAGAATTGTGCTTAATTTGTGATGATAATAATTCATAACTGTATGTTGCTATGATTCTAATCGATTTGGATGTTGTGATATAACGATTGGATATTTGCAAGTATATGATTCATGTTGAAAGTTAACGACTATATGTTTGTGGTAGTTTATTTGAGATTCATGCAAGTATATGATTTACTATTATGCCAACATGATGTATAATTTTATGGTCATCTTTAGTGTAATTGGATCCGTTTGAGTATTATGATTCATATGAAGTTATGATTGGAATTGGCATCATGGTTCAAGTGTAAAAAAAACCATACTTTTGTATTAGTGACAAAACCAATTAGAGTAAATTGATAGAGTTAGAGGAGTTAATCGAATATAGTTTATTCGAATAGAAAGTTAAAGGAGTTAATCGATTATAGTTTATTCGAATAGAGTAAAAGGAGTTAATCGAATATAGTTTATTCGAATAGAGTAAAAAGGAGTTAATCGAATATAGTTTATTCGAATAGAAAGTTAAAGGAGTTAATCGAATATAGTTTATTCGAATAAAGTAAAAGGAGTTAATCGAATATATAGTTTATTCAAATAGAATTAAAAGAGTTATCGAATATAGTTTATTTGATAGGAGTTAAGTGAATAGAGTTAGAGTTAAATCAAAAGAGTAAGTAAATAGAATAAATTGAATAGAGTTATCGAATATACTTATCGAAGGAAAGAATTATCGAATAGAGATGATTTGAAAGAGAGTTACGTAAGGAAGTTTGTTAAAGAATTAAAAGGTGAACTTTGTCTATTTCAAGGTTAGAAACGTTGTTCAGTTAAGGTCTGAGAGGTAGTATTACCCCAACTTGATTGACTTCATTTTTAACTAAGGAATAGTTAAGGTTCGGCAGTAAAGGAAATGGTTTGAGTTGGCATAGCGATGTTTATCTAAACAACTGTCCAAGTCCAATGAAGAAGCTTTGGAAATGTTTTCCAAATAAGAAACCAGAAATGTTTTCTAATAAAGAAAACAAGAAATGGAAATGTTTTCCAGTGTTAATAAGATATATTTTCTAAATTAAAAAAAAAGAAATATTGAATATAGGGAAATAGGAGATAAGTAAATTAATGAAATAAAGAGATAAATGTTGAATGATGTTTGATCGATATAAATTTCCCTTTGGAAATAATATCGTTGTTTGCACACCTGTTTTTCTTCGATAGTTAAATCACAAACTATCGAAGTTTTGAACATTTTAACGTTGTTAATATGGAGAGACCGGTTGGATTATTATCCAAAGAACCACTTTGTATTAGCATAAGCGTTGCGAATCATATATGCCAAAGGAAATTGAAGACGGAGTTACGCAAGGGCTATCCTGTTTACAGAATAGTGCCTTTGGTTCATCCTGCTCTTGGATGACTTGTATGGACGGATGTCTGACAGAGTATTTCCAGACGATCACGTATATTGATTTCTCCAACCGTACCAAGAGTGGAAGCGGAGAAGGAAACTTCTTTTAGCTAACACATAATGTATGGTTGAGGACGTCAATCGGTGATTTGATGGATTTGACAATGTGGCATTCAAAGTGAATCTGGTGTGATGATAAAGTGTAACTTCTAGCCTCACATCCGGTAAATGACAGAAATCGGGCAGGCAACATGGCTAAGTTGGTCGCACCAAAGTACGGTGTATAATCACCTGATCTAGAGTTTCATTTACTTCTAAAAATCTATTGTTGATGCTGTCCAATTCCGGAAACGGTTGCTGATCCCAACCGTTGGTGATATACATTCGATACACTCAAGCGAAATGAGTGGTCGGTCATGTGTGGCCGGGTTGCAAGATGTTCTTGTTGAACCCAGTGTATTCCTCTCTAGAGGTACACTAGCGAAAGGTGGTTCCATACCTTGTCATAGTTGGAAATCCATTACCCAATACGTGCATGCGGTTTTGATTGTATACTATATATGTAGAACGTGAGATGAAAGCGTTTCTGCTAGATGATTATTATATTGTGGTTGATAGACATTATTATAATATCAAAAGGTTTTTGATATAAAGATAATTTGGATTCTCATAAGGGAAAAACCCGTTCCGTTATATGGCGTGGTCTTATGAGATATCGATTACTTGTTCGAACTATTTTAACTGTTTTACTCATACCAGTCCCATGACTGACCCGGAGTTTATTTTGTTTTGTTTTCCCTAAACTCTTGGGTGCCCAGTTTTATACGGGCAGTCAAGTAGTCAGGAATTTACAGATATACTGGAAGAGCTTGGAGCAGGAGGCTTTAGGATTATATAACTATAGTTATTTCCGCTGTGTTGTAAGTGTTGTACTCTGATAATGTTACTGTATACATATACTGTTTGTATTTCAAAAGTTATGTTATATATATTATATGTTATTCGTTCCGCTGTGAGATTCGTGTTACTCTGATGTTGTGTTCTTCTTCTTCTATTCTAAGTTTCTATCTTATCTTTCCTCACCCTCTAATTTCTTTCATAAATGACCGGTATTTCTCAATGTTTGGTTAGTCATCAGTGAGTTTATGGTGACAACCAAAGTCGACAAAAACCCGGGTCATTACAATAACGCTATTTCCAAATATTTGATTTATAAAACATTTATTACATTGGTAGCATTAAAATCGTTTTTTAGATTTATAAAACATTTAATTTGATTTGTAAATAAATTAATAATTAAATTTGATTCAAACGGAAAGTAAAAATAACTACTTCCCTAAATTCGATATAATAGAATTCCAATAAATAACTCTCATTCGAATACTCTACATTCGATTAATATTCCAAACTTCGGAATAAATCTTATCATTTCAGGTTAGCTTAATTTCCCTTATGATTATTTCTATTCGCAAAACATTTGCTTTCAATCATTATTCATTTTCAAATATCAGTATCTTTCCTTAATAGGAATCTAGACTTGTTTAATAATTCTAATTTAAAATAAATCTTAAACTATTTCAAAACATGGAATTGTATTTCCATAGTTATAAATATTGAAATATTCACTTCTTAGTACATTTCATTTAAATCATAGTTTTATACCAAGTAGAATTCAAATATCCTTCCTGAACTAAACCATTATAATAAAATTCCACCTAATCAAAGTATAATTATAAATCCTTTGGATTTATTTCAATTTGTTTTATATTCCGAACTTTGGAATAAAATCCAACGTTTCCTTTCGAAAATGATTTCCATTTGCAAAATATATGCTTTAAACGATTATTCACTTTAATTGTGGATAATATTTCTTTTTACATAATCAAATCCATTTGATTTTACCATATCTAATCCAAATTTCATTTATAAATTCTATTTACAATTGTTTATATAAAATCTCATTATTAATTTCAAACATTTATAATCTCGTTTATAATTTCCTTTGCTATTTTCAAGTCTCATCTCAAATATTGGTTTCAATTCTGATTTCCACTTTCCCATATAAATTTTAATTTATATTTCAATTTATCCAATGATAAATAATTCATTTTATTTATGAACTACTTTAAAATCAACTTCTTGTTTTAATAACACAAGTTTCTACCCTTTAACTCCAATCGAAATTACACTTCCATTTTTGGACAAATATATTTCCTTTTTAAATCTCAAATTTCATTTTCTATTCGAAAATATTTTATGGTATTTAAATACCAAAATTCCAAGGCCAGTGATATTTAAACACAACAAGATCAATCACAATTAATATATCACAGCATATGTCACAATCAACGCAAACACAATAACATAAATGTTGAGGAATCCAGTTGGATACCTCCAACCTTTTTCCCTGCATCCACAGATGTTAACCGACATCAATAATATTAATTTCTCATCAATATGAATACAAACAGAAGTAATTATTGATCGACGATGTAACTATATCAACCATTTCAACCAATTTTATCAACTATTCATGCAAACAATCATCACATGGTGTAATATTTCTATAAATAAATTTAAAACTCATTTATATAAAAATATAAACGAGCTAGAGTTAGTGAGTTTACTCACCTAGTTTCGCCTTTGACGGTTCTGCCTTTTGTTTTGTTTAAAATCAAAAGGCGTTTGATTTTATCTCAAATTTCCAATAGCTTTGTTCCCAACCACGCTAATTCCATAACTTATATCTTGTTGTTACGATTCCATCATGACCAGTTTGTTCGGATTCTGATAACGAATGAAAAACATATCGACATAATAAGTTTTAACATAAATTAAATTAACTATCTTCGTTAATCATTTAATTAATTGTTTACTAGGTCACTAGCAATCTAAGCAACCCCAACCCATGATTTGAATATATTTAAATATCATTGACCTCTATTTAAAAGAACTTATTCATTAATTAGAATTTAAACTAATTAACGTTTATTTAGTCACGTTTTAGCCACTTAAGTCTCTGTTCATATATAAAGTACATGCCGTTGTTATAAATTTTAATCCAATTAAAATAAACTATATATTCATTAATTATTTTGTTAACTAACTACCTCTTAAATAACGTGATTAAGCTGTTCCAATACATCTCCTTCTTCTTCAGGCTGTGACTCCTTGTCTGTTGCGTGGCTTCTCAGGCCAACTGCACCCTCAATGCTCACCGATATACTCAGACCGGCAACCTTGAACAAGTCCAGTTCTTTGCCTTCCTCAACACTTTTGTTTGAACTCACCACCCATTACTCTTTTCAATAGTCTGGCAACTCTAGTTCTAGGCTATCCATCCATATTTAATCGAAAGAGCACTCAAATTGGCAACAAAATATGTTTGGCACCAAAAAAATAAATCGAAATGGCTCATCACACCAAAACCACCATGACATCATTGCTGACCAAGTCACGCATACCTAGTGAAAAACAACGGCATTAGTTCTCAGGCATTTCCAACTCCACCATAAATGATACTGACAAACTTCACCTATATCACCAATTGAATCATGCAACCTGAACTCCATAAACCGACTACGTACAGTATCCAATAAAACAGTCTGCAAGTTTCAACCTCCCACTATCCTTCTTCCCTCAGAACATGGTTAGAACCCCACATTTCACCCAAACTAGAATAGCTGACTTAACTGTATTTGTGTTACCCACCCTTCTCCCATCTAAAACCATGTATACCTCACGTACTTCTTCACTCATGCCTTATCCCCCTCCTCTCTTATCTCCCCTTACAGTATTTTTTTTTCACTTCACGATAGACATTTCCACCCTCATATACCTCCCATTCTCCACGAGATCACACCATTCAACTTGCGGCTCCTCCCTCAGACCGTCAGACTCCAGCAGGTCCCACCGCGTTGACCCCCTATAACTTAGCTTCCTCCACCACCAACTCTAGTCGCCTCTAGCCCAACGAAACCAAACCCGACCCCATAATATTTAACGAAAACGAAAAGTACCACCATCGTAGAAACGAAAGTTTTGTGATTTTATTTTACTTTCTAAGATTCAGATTTTTAGTGGGTTTTTAAGGGAACTATTCCTTTCGATTTTCACTGGATAGTAGAAGAACAGTTTGAAGAGGATTTTAGGGATTTTTACGGTGGAGCACGACTGATATATAGAAGTGGAGAATCCATCATTAAATTTGATTTTTGATTAAATTTCAGGCTTGTGGTTTTCTCTAAATGGAACTAGAAAGCTTCGAGGAGAATGAAAGGGCACACATTTATAAATTGAAAAAGTCAGGCGTCTTTGAGAAGCTTTACGGTGGCTTCAGTTGGAAGGAACGTTTTGGCTTTCAATAGAAGCTTCATCATTATTTTATTTAGTATTACTTTGTGTGAAGTAAAACAGTCCACTTGGTTTATTACGTCTTCCCCCTTCTTACCGTTCTACCTGTTTTTTTTTGTTTAACGTTTAGCCTAAATTTCTAGATGGAGAGATTCTATCGAATGAAGGGGTATTGTTGTGTTTCCTTTTTTCTATTTTAATTTTTGTTTGGAAATGAGTAAAACAAAGTAGCAGAAATTTGATTATATAATAAAACATTGGGCAGGACACAAATATTTATTTTTATTATATTTTCCTCTAATAGAATCAATTTATATTTCAAATAAAATTTAAAAAACAAAATTTAAATATTCAGAATTAAATGGCTAAAAATCCGGGTCGTTACATTCCTCCCACCATAAAAGAATTTCATCCGCGAAATTGCTAAGCAGTAAAAATGCTATAACTCTAACTTTTCATAACTTACTTAATTGAAATCTTATATTCCATATCATCATAATCCAGTTCTTACCTGACCTTCGAATTCTCATACCAATACTCGACCATTCATAATTCTTTCTAAATGATCTGTCCACCATTTTTGGACAATCCATCATCACTTTCCTGTCTTCAATCTAGATGCTCTTCTGCATCTCCACACCCATTCCAATTGATTTTAAATCCATTTGTCAATTTCATTAATCCCCTTGAAATTTTATTAACCAATTCTGGTATTCTTATTTCAACTACAATTAATAATTCGATTTTAAATTATCAAAAACTTTCTTGAAAATTTTCTAACTCTTTAAATTTTCGAAAAATTTCGCCAGCATCTCCATTGCATGGCTCAGTCGGTACAACCACAACTCACCTTTCTAGGCCTTCTCCAATCCAAAAGAAAATCAAAAACCAAGAGGCTTGCCCCATAGGCTCATAAAACTATCGAACCCAAGTAATATTGTAAACATGTACCTTTTTGTCGGGCATAATTCTATCTGTTGCATTTGCTTCCATTCAATATCTGCTCAGCATACATATATCCATTCCCAGTTGGTTTCAAATCAATCCAACTTCCAATTTTTATCACTATAATCAACTTCTGATTAGTTCACTTCCATTCTATCGATTTAAATCCGATTTCTATTTAAGTCAATCCACTTATTATACATGAATCCAAATTTATCACAATTAAATTTCAATTAACAACATCCACTATATATTCAACTTGCTTATTCATTAGTCGAATTCATATTAATACTTCGAATCTCAACATTTTATTTATTTAATTTCATTCGGGGTTATTTCTAATCCAATCCAATTTTTTTAACTTAAATTTCAATTCATTTGATACATTTTTACCATTTCAATCTATTTAACTTATACAAGTTAAATTTTAATTTCAGAATTCAAATTTCTGGGTTTTATTTCAAATTAGTTTGAAATCATATATATTTATATACATATATTTATAATCAACTCAATTCAAAACATTTGAATTCCTAAAACATCTTGTCCTTTTCAAACAAAAATTTCATTTCCAAATTACTATGCTAGCAATCCGTCGCTCTAAAACTTGAAAATGAATACCGATAATGTCGCAATCCATTATCAAAATTATTTTCTCGCCACTGAAGTGGTTTCAGTGCTTAATCCCTTTAAAAATCCTTTTAAACCATTCTTATTTAAAAATACTTTAAAGTAATGTTATATTACTTTATAATATTTCAAAAAATATTTTCTACACACCCGGAATTTAAATTCCAATTCTGGTTTGAACTTAATCTTGGTTTATCTCATTTGTATACATTATCCGCATACAAAGTATATAACCATTTCAATATTTCATAATTCCGTTCGATTGTAATAACAATCAACACATTCATATATAATAATTCAGAAATTATTCCTTTTATATCAAAATAATCTTTCAGCAAATTATTTCATTTACCCATTTTAAAACAATACTATATCGAATAGCTTTGTTCGAGAGTTTAGAAACACCTATCGATATAGCTGTACATCCTGAATCGATCAGAATTCAGAAACACTCAACAAATCAATCAATAAAATACAAAACAATTTTATATCCGATCTACAAATACGCGCTCATATATATACACTCAAACTCAATCTAGGGTATTACTAACCCCATCTCTATTGAGTTATGCCACAAAGCCAAGGTTACTACTCAACCTTTAGCTTTGATACCAAATGTAATGGCCCGAATTTCCATACACTTTGAGTCGACTAATAACACCACACGTCTAACCCAAATTGCATAGAAAAACGAATCATTAGTAGAAAGAAGTTAGAGGATGAGAAATAGAAAGAAAGAAATATTAGAATAGAAGAAAACAAAGACCAGAAACTCACAGCGGAACGAATAAAATATATTAGATAACATAAACTTTGAAATACAATTCAGTAACTTTATATACATACCATCATCAGAGCACAACAGCTATTTCTGAAACAGTTATAAACACTTGTTTCCAGACACGAACATAATACACAGCGGAAAAATATGATAGTCTATAGCTAACTGGTGAAGCCTCCTGCTTCAAACTCCTCCAAATGAATCTGTAAAATCCTGACTACTTGACTGCCCGAACAAATTCGGGCACCCAAGAGTTTAGGGAAACAAAATAAATAAATTCTGGGTCAGCCATCCGACTGGTGTGAGTAAACTCCAACCACTGGTTTAACTTTCAAAATCCTTTCGAAAGAAATGATAATCGTAAGACCGATCCACACATAAACGTGGATGGTTTTTACCTTACGATAACCAAAAATATTTTTGATATTAAATCCAGTGATATTACAATAGTGTCTAAATCAAATAAATAGCAATCTAGGGGAATGCTTGCATCTCACGCTCTATATATAATATTAAATCAAAAAACGCAGGGCGCTTATTGGAGAATGGATTTCCAACATGACAAGGTATGGAACCACCTTCCTATAGTGTATCTCTAGAGGGGAATACACGGGGTTCAACAAGAACGTCTTGCAACCCGGCCCACACATGGCTGGCTACTCATTTAACTTGAGTGTACCGAGCATATTATCACCAACGGTTGTGATCAGCAACTGTTACCGAAGCATACAATAGCGAGTAGAATAAGAAGCAAAAATGAAATTTCCCTAGATCAGGTGATAATACCCCTAATGGGAATGACCCACATGGCTATGCTGCCTGCCCGATTTCTGTTATTTCCCGGTTGATGAAGCTTGAGGTCACGATTATCTTTTGGAACATCTTGTCATCTTTTACTTTGAATGTCACAACGCCAGACATTCGTCCATATACGTTGTCCTAGGACTGGACAAACTGAAGGCACTACCCTGCTAATCCGTCTCGGGCAATTTCTGCCTAAGATTAACAGAACAACCCTTGCATTTTACACCGTCTTCAATTATCTTCAGCAGAAGTTGATTCGTAATGCTGATACTAATACAGAGTGGTTTTCAGATATTTATTCTGATCCCGGTCTCTCCGTATTGGCAACGGAGGTATAAAATAAATCAAACTTTGATAGCCGGTGATTTAACTATCAAAGAAAACATCCATACAACCAATGATCCTATTTCCAAATGGAAATTCTAAAGATCAACCATCAAACAACACTGGCTACTTTTTAAATTGATTCCTTATTATAATATCATTTCCAATTCCCATTTCCCATCTTTGGTATCCTTTCAAAGCTTTATTTTCACTCTTGATTCTAGGAAAAAAACATTTCCAATGTCCTAATTTCTTTACTCAAGAAAATATCTCTTATTCCAGTTAGAAAACATATCTAAATATTCACGAATCCTTATTTTTATATTCAGAAAATATACCTTATTAGTATCGAAAAATGTTTGCATCTTCCATTTCTTGATTCTTCTTGACCAATTCATTTCATTTTCTATGCATAGAAAATTTTTCTCATTTTATTTGGGGAAAACATTCCAAAAATCTTTTAAATTAACGCGACGTTATAAACATCATTATTATAACTCAAACCATTATTCATTCATTAACTACCCATACTGCTAACCAATCTTCACTATCGAACCTCGAACCTTAACCATTCCTTCATCAATCATGAAGTCAATCAAGTTTGGGTATAATTACCTCTCAGACCTTAATTGAACAACAATCTCAATTTTGAAATAGTCAAAGCCCACAACTTCAAACGAAACATCGCTTACGCGACTCCCAGATTCAATCTAAGGATCCATTTCTTTTACGGAAAAACATTGATTATAACGGTAGCGTTATAATCGTTGTTTCCAAATATTTGGTTTATAAAACATTTATTATAATGGTTGCATCAAAATCGCTGTTTAGATTTATAAAACATTTATTATACAGTAGCATTATAATCGTTGTTTCCAAATATTTGGTATATAAAAATATAACTTGTACTTATTAATTTCATTAAATAAATTAATAAGTAAATAAATAAATAATTAAATTTGATTCAAAAGGAAAGTAAAAAATAACTACTTTCCTAAATTTGATATAATAGAATTCCAATAAATAACTCTCATTTGAATACTCTATATTCGATTAATATTCCGAACTTTGGAATAAATCTTATCATTTCAGGTTAACTTAATTTCCCTTACGATTATTTCCATTCGTAAAACATTTGCTTTCAATCATTATTCATTTTCGAATGTCAATATCTTTCCTTAGTAGGAATCTAGACTTATTTAATAATTCTAATTTAAAATAAATCTTAAACTATTTCAAAACATGGAATTGTATTTCCATAGTTATAAATATTGAAATATTCGCTTCTTAATATATTTCATTTAAATCATAGGTTTATACCAAATAGAATTCAAATATTCTTCCTGAACTAGACCATTATAATAAAATTCGACCTAATCAAAGTATAATTATAAATCCTTTGGATTTATTTCAATTTGTTTTATATTCCGAACTTTGGAATAAAATCCAACGTTTCCTTTCGAAAACGATTTCCATTTGCAAAATATATGCACTAAACGATTATTCACTTTAATTGTGGATAATATTTCTTTTTACATAATCAAATCCATTTGATTTTACAATATCAAATCCAAATATTATTTATAACCTCTATTTACAATTGTTTATAGAAAATCTCATTATTAATTTCAAACATTTATAATCTCGTTTATAATTTCCTTTGCTAATTTCAAGGCTTGTCTCAAATATTAGTTTCAAATCTGATTTCCACTTTCCTACATAAATTCAAATTTGAATTTATATTTCAATTTATCCAATGATAAATAATTCATTTTATTTATAAACTCCTTTAAAATCAACTTCTTGTTTTAATAAAACAAGTTTCTACCGTTTAACTCCATTCGAAATTACACTTCCATTTTTGGAAAAATATATTTCCTTTTTCAATCTCAAATTTCATTTTCTAATCAAAAATATTTTACGGTATTTAAATGCCAAAATTCTAGGGCCAATGATATTTAAACACAACAAGATCAATCACAATTAATATATCACAGCATATGTCACAATCAACGCAAACACAATAATATAAATGTTGAGGAATCCAGTTGGATCCCTCCAACCTTTTTCCCTGCATCCACAGATGTTAATCGACATCAATAATATTAATTTCTCATCAATATGAATATAAACAGAAGTAATTATTGATCGACGATGTAACTATATCAACCATTTCATCCAATTTTATCAACCATTCATGCAAAGAATCATCACATGGTATAAAATTTCTATAAATAAATTTAAAACTTGTTTATATAAAAATATAAATGAGCTAGAGTTAGTGAGCTTTCTCACCTAGTTTTGCCTATGACGGTTCTGCCTTTTGTTCCATTTAAAATCAAACAAGCATTTGATTTTATCTCAAATTTCCAATAGCTCTGTTCCCAAACACGCTAATTCCATAACGTATATCTTGTTGTTACGATTCCATCATGACCAGTTTGTTTGGATTCTGATAACGAATGAAAAACATATCGACATTATAAGTTTTAACATAAATTAAATTAACTATCTTCGTTAATCATTTAATTAATTATTTACCAGGTCATTAGCAATCTAAGCAACCCCAACCCATGATTTGAATATACTTAAATATCATTGACCTCTATTTAAAAGAACTTATTCATTAATTAGAATTTAAAATAATTAACATTTATTTAGTCATGTGTTAGCCACTTAAGTCTCTGTTCATATATGAAGTACATGCCATTGTTATAAATTTTAATCCAATTAAAATAAACTATATATTCATTAATTATTTTGTTAACTAACTACCTCTTAAATAGCGTGATTAAGCTATTCCAATACATCTCCTTCTTCTTCAGGCTACGACTCCTTTTCTGTTGCGTGGCTTCTCAGGCCAACTGCACCCTCAACACTCACCGATATACTCAGACCAGTGACCTTGAACAAGTCTAGTTCTTGGCCTTCCTCAACACTTCTGTTTGAACTCACCATCCATTACTCTCTTCAAAAGTCTGGCAAATCCAGTTCTAGGCTATCTGTCTATATTGAATAGAAAGAGCACTCAAATTGGCAACAAAATATGTTTGCCACCAATAGAAAAAATCGAAATGGCTCATCACACCAAAACTACCATGACATTATTGTTGAATAAGTCACGCATATCTAGCGAAAAACAGCTGCATTAGTTCTCAGACATTTCCAACTCCACCATAAATGATACCGACAAACTTCACCTACATCACCAATTGAATCACGAAACCTGAACACCATAAACCCACTACCTTCAGTATCCAACAAAATAGTCTACAAGTTTCAACCTCCCACTAAGCTTCTTCCCCTCAGAACATGGTTAGAACCCCACATTTCACCCAAACTAGATTAGCTGGCTTAACTGTATTTGCGTTACCCACCCTTCTCCTATCTAAAACCATGTATCCCTCACGTACTTCTTCACTCACGCCTTATCCTCCTCCTCTCCTATCTTCCCTTACAGTATTATTTTTCACTTCACGATAGACATTTCCACCCTTGTATACCTGCCATTCTCCACGTGATCGCACCATTCAACTTGCAGCTCCTCTCATAGACCGTCGGACTCCAGTAGGTCCCACCGCGTTGACCCTCTATGACTCGGGTTCCTCCACCACCAACTCCAGTCGGCTCTAGCCCAACGAAACCAAACTCGACCCCATAATATTTCACGAAAACGAAAAGTACCACCATCATAGAAACCAAAGTTTCGTGATTTTATTTTACTTTCTAAGATTAGGATTTTTAGTGGGTTTCTAAGGGATTTATTCCTTTCAATTTTTACTGGATAGTAGAAGAACAGTTGGAAGAGGATTTTGGGGACTTTTACGGTGGTGCACAACTGATATATAGAAGTGGATAATCCATTATTAAATTTGATTTTTGATTAAATTTCAGGCTTGCGGTTTTCTCTAAATGGAACCAAAAAGCTTCGAGGAGAATGAATGGGCACACATTTATAAATTGAAAATGTCAGGCGTCTTTGAGAAGCTTTACGGTGGCTTCAGCTGGAAGGAACGTTTTGGCTTTCAAAAGAAGCTTCATCATTATTTTATTTAGTATTACTTTGTGTGCAGTAAAATAGCCCACTTGGTTTGTTACGTCTTCCCCCTTCCTACTATTCTACGTGTTTGATCCATGTATTTTCTTGTTTAATGTTTAGCCTAAATTTCTAGATGGAGAGATTCAATCGAATGAAGGGGTACTGCTGTGTTTCCTTTTTTCTATTTTTTTGTTTGGAAATGAGTAAAACAAAGTAGCAGAAATTTGATTATATAATAAAACGTTGGGCAGGAACAAATATTTATTTTTATTATATTTTTCTCTTATAGAATCGATTTATATTTCAAATAAAATATTAAAAGCAAAATTTAATTATTCAGAATTAAATGGCTAAAAATCCGGGTCATTAAATGATCGTCTAGATGTACTTGGAGATCGACTGGATATGCGAGGACCTCTCTCCTGTATTGGACATATGGGACGAGGAATAAGGTGCCTCTGGTTTCGTTCAGACCCAGAACGAACTAGTAAATGGATGTGTGTCTGACATTGGATTTTGTTCTGTGTTGATTGATCTCTATTAAATATATATCTGTTTGGTGGCAGAGAATTTATTCTCTTTCTTAACACCCTTCTCTGAGACGTACGAGCTCAAAGGTTATATATTGTGACGGCCCGCCCCGCACCAGCCTGCATTTCCTCTGAAGATGCGTTGCACACATGCCCGACTAGCACGGAACGGTCGCCAAAGAAAGGAAAGAAGAGAATGAACTAACAAGGAACCTGTAGAATGTCTCACAACGCATGGAACAAAAGATAATAATAATATACTTGACATAAAACAGGTGAGACAGTGCATAAGCTGATAACTAAAACCAACATCAACATCAGAGCAGCGGAAATCCAAATACAGCTTATTACAACTTTCCAAATTTACTGTCTCTAAAACAAAAGAAAGCTAAAGTAGAAGATGCACTACTAATGCCCAAGCAGTGATCTTCAACAATACAGGGAGAATACTATATGTATCATACGTGGAAGCCTCCTGCTCGCCTCCGAATCAGCTACTCGCGCATCACCAGCTAACCTGTCTCTAGTCTGCTCGTGTGAGCACCCAGAGTAATAAGAAGAGACATAAAACTCTGGGTCAGACAAAAGTCTGGTATGAGCGATAAGCATCTAAACAGAACAATAACAGGTATACTAAACCATACCTGAACCTGGACCTGCAACCAAAGAGTTAGCACTACATACCGTACAATACTCTAAGGTGCCATAACGAATAGTGTAAAGAATACGGGGGTGGGGTGGGCATGTCATAATGATGGGAAAACATATCAACCATCCTCACATCTCTCGCTCAGTGCGTAAAGCATACGATGTCCACCACTGTCAATCACTAGACCCATCGAAGTAGTGACGAAGTTCGACTTGTACAACCACTGCTACTACCTAGCTTACCACATGGAGTCATGACCAAATCTTTACAAATGGCCCCACTTCATTGGTCTATAGCCCCTTTAGTCGTACCTAGGCCACTGTGGCCCTGAATCCGTTCACATACTCCCTACACATAGTGATTCAAAGCTACAGACATCGACAACCCCCTTTGCACACGTCCCGCAGCAAAGCCCAATCATGAAGCTCACTCATTGGTTCCCAACTGGATCCTGAGTCAAAGCTCCTCATTTGGACTTCCTTTGCATCTCGGGTTTTGGTCGAATTGGAGTTGGTCTTCAAAAAAGTCGTCGCGTAGTAGTAATAGCACACGTACGGTTCGGTTCGGTGTTCCTCGTCTAGCTCGGTTCGGTTCGGTGTAACCTTCCAACTCGGTTCGGTTCGGTGGTTGCTCCCTTCTAGGTTTCCCGATCTGATGCCGTCCTTCTCCATTCGCCCGATCCGATCCCGCTCGCTTGCCTGCTCCGATCTGATCCGCTCCCTAGCTCCGATCCGATCCGCTCCCTAGCTCCGATCTGATCCTCTGTCCAACTCCAACTCTAAGCAATGGCCTTCCTTCCTGCTAAATTTCCTTTGTGCCAGACTTCAGTTCGGATTCCTTGCCCAGCTCTCCTATCCGATCCGAGCCCATACCCGATCCGATCCGAAACCCTGCACAATTTTCTGCAACTTTTTCCAGCAACTTGTTTACGCCATTCGACGACGTTTTCGACCAATCTAACTATACTAATCAATCACAAAACATGTCATACAGTCATAGCAACAAATAGAAGTGACCATAAACACTAAAACATCAACCATAACATGTAAAACGGATCAAATATAGCCAAAACCCCATATTTTCCCTTAAGCATGTTTAAGTAAAACTAATCATAGGGTTAACAAAACTTAACCAAATCAAACCAAATTTCTACCAAAGGCATAAAATTTTATTTTTGAATTTATAGATATTTTTCCAGAATTTATTAGTGTATGAATTTACTAATCTTCACTAATTACCCTTAATTAACTGTAATTAGTGTCAAAACAATGCTAATCACTCACCTTGGCCACGAATAAAATTTTCAGAACTGAAGCCTCGCTGATTTGGGTGAATACTGGTGTCTAACAGCAGCTCTAATACTGATTTGTTGAAGATCTTCTTTGATTTGATGTAGATTAGGCCAAATCTTGATTAGAAAGTGATTAGAAGGTGATTTGGGTGTTGGAGGCCATTGCTAGGGTTCCAAGAATGAAAGTGGCGGCTGAAAGAAATGTTTTCTAACCCTAATCAGCCCCTATACATCTCCAATCCCGAAATCCCCTTTGGGCCTAGCTGCTAATTACCCGGTTAAGCCCAATTAAGCTGTTTTTTACCATCTGAAACTTGTTTCAGCCATATCTCACAAACAGTAAGTCCGTTTTTCACATGTGACCACTCTACAAAAAGGTAAACCATCATCCGGAGCCAATGGAAGTGGTTTCAGGTCAAAATTCCTTTTCAATCAAAAGTTATGGCCTAAACAAGATCAGCTAGGGGCAAAACGGTCATTTAAAAATCGGCAAAAATCATGAACATGGAAAATGACTCAAATGATTGTTTCCCAAAGTTACATGACCATACGACTTCATATGGGAAAGAAATAAATATCCTACGATCCCCCGATGCGTAGAATGCGGGTTGTTACATTCTCCCCCCCCCCCCCCCCCTTTAAGAAATTTCGCCCCCGAAATTCGCTAACCAAAACACACAAAGGGTCCCGCATGCCTATCAATCATGAAACAACAATCAAACATGCAAAACAAGTCTATCCTAGCATGCGGAATAACTAAATCGCAAAGTAAATCTTACCAGGCGAAGAGTTCTGGATGCGTCTTCCTAATGCTCTCCTCTGTCTCCCAAGTACAGTCATTCTCGCCCCACTGGACTTTGACTGGATTCACCGCTTTCCTTCGAAGTTGCTTCGTATCGTTCCCAACAATACGCATAGGCTTGCGGTTCCCAACCGCCTCGGGTTCAACTTCGATATCATCCAACTGATCAGGTGAAATAGTCACATCTGGGTCGTGCACGAATTTCCTTAACTGGGAAACATGAAATACATTGTGTACTCCTGCCATCTTCTTTGGTAATTCAACTTTATATGCCAAATTCCCAATTTGCTCGAGAACTGGGAATGGACCAACGAATCTTGGTGCAAACTTGCCTCTCCTGCCAAATCGTATTACGCTCTTTAACGGAGAAATCTTGACAAACACCAAGTCGCCAATGGAGAACCTTAATTCTCTTCTCCTTTTATCAGCATAACTTTTATGCCTATCTTGGGCAGCCTTCATTCGCTGTTGGATAATCTTAATCTTAGCTGAAGTTTTTCTTATCACATCGGGTCCAAGCTCAAACTTCTCACCAGTTTCTACCCAACATGACGGCGAGTTGCACGGTCTTCCGTACAAAGCTTCAAACAGAGCCATACCGATACTGGATTGGTAGCTATTATTATATGCAAACTCTACTAGATGCAAATGGTCATCCCATGATCCACCAAAATCCAGTACACAAGCTCTCAAGAGGTCTTCCAATATACGATTCACCCTCTCTGTTTGACCATCGGTTTGAGGATGATACGCGGTACTGAGATGTAATTCTGATCCTAACGCCTCTTGTAAGCTCTTCAAAAATCCACTAGTGAACAATGGGTCTCGGTCACTCACAATGCCCTTGGGTATTCCATGAAATCTCACTACCCACTTTACATATAGTTCAGCTAGCTTAGCTGCCGTCTTGTTTGACTTGACGGGTATAAACCTCGCACTCTTAGTCAATCGGTCCACAATCACCCAAATGCTATCATGGCCCGATCTAGTCCTTGGTAACCCATCAATGAAATCCATTGAGACTTGTTCCCACTTCCATTCTGGAATTTCTAATGGTTGTAGCAAACCACTAGGCTTCTTTTGCTCAGCTTTAACTAGCTGGCAATTCATGCATTTGGATATAAACTTCCCAATGTCTCTTTTCATCCCTTCCCAGTAGTAGGTCTGCTTCATATCTCGATACATCTTGTTACCACCGGGGTGTATAGTCAGTTTTGAGTGATGACATTCTCTAAGCACTTCATCTCTCAATCCATTGACATTGGGTACAACTAGTCTTCCATTCTTTCTAAGCCATCCATCTCGATCAAGCCCATACTTGTTCATCTCCACGTTGATACCCATCTCTAACTTGGAGATGAATTCCAATAAGTTAGGATCGCTCCTTTGACTGGAACCAATCCGCTCAATCAAAGTGGGTCTGATCGTCAAACTTGCTAACATTTCTGGATCCATTTCGCACTTTGGTCTGAAATCATACCCAGCGATGTACTCTAGTTGCATCCATTCAAGAAACATAGCCCCTAAACTGGCATGTCTTCTACTCAATGCATCGGCTACCGCATTGCCCTTTCCTGGTGTATATGCGATGTCAAAATCATAGGAAGCCAAGAATTCTAACCATCTTTGCTGCCGGAGATTTAGATCCTTCTGAGAGAAAAGATACTTCAATGACTTATGATCTGTAAACAACTCGAATCTTTCTCCCAAGAGATAGTGTCTCCACATCTTCAATACGAACACGATCGCTGCCAATTCCAAATCATGGGTAGGGTATCTTCTCTCGTGCGGTTTCAATTGCCGACTTGCATAAGCTACAACCCTACAGCCTTGCATCAATACAGCAGCTAGTTTGGTACCACATGCGTCCGTGTATACCGTCATCTCTTCATTCCCCTTAGGAATGACTAACACTGGTGCGCGCGTCAACTTTTCTTTTAGACTCTTGAATGCATTCTCGCATCTTTCGTCCCAGACAAAAGCTTGATTCTTCTTGGTCAAATTGGTCAACGGTGCTGCTATCTTGGAGAAGTCATGGATAAACTTACGATGATATCCAGCTAACCCCAAGAAACTCCTTATGTCCGTTGCATTCTTGGGCGTAGACCAATCTTGTACCGTAGCCACCTTCGCAGGATCCGCGGCGATACCATTCTCTGAAACAACATGGCCCAAGAACCTCACTTCCCTCCTCCAGAAGTGACACTTAGAAAACTTTGCTTTCAATTGGTGTTTTCTCAACACCTCCATCACTATTCTTAAATGTTCCTTGTGTTCTTCCTCTGTCCTCGAGTAGACCAAAATATCTCTCACGAACACAAGGACAAACTTATTCAACTGATCTCTGAATACCCTATTCATAAGATCCACAAAATATGCTGGTGCATTGGTCAGCCCGAATGGCATGACCAACCACTCATAAAACCCAGACGGCGTTCGAAATGCCGTTTTAGCAATACTCTCAGCTTCTACTCTAAGCTGATGAAAACCCGTCGCGAGATCCAACTGAGAAAATACTCTCGCGCCACTCAACTGATCAAACAAATCATCTATCCGCGGTAGAGGATACTTATTCTTCCTCGTCACTTTATTCAACTCGCGGTAGTCTACACACAAATGAAGGGAACCATCCGCCTTGGTAGCAAACACAACTGGTGCTCCCCATTCAGAAATACTCCTTCTGATAAATCCCTTCTTCAAAAGATCGCTGACTTGCACCCCGAGCTCTCGCTGCTCCCTTGGTGCCATACGACGCAGTGGCATCACTATAGGTCTGGCATCTCTCACCAAGTCAATACGGAACTCAATCTCTCGATGTGGTGGAATCCCGGTCACTTCTTCGAAGACATCCGGATACTGGCTAACCACGGGCAAACCTGACAACTCACTATGCGGAATGTCGAGGGAATTTAGAAAACTAGCCAATATCCCCTCACTGGGTAGACCACCAAACACTATCCTCCGCCCATCATCCGCTCTAGCTGTCACCAAAAAGCCCTCACAGTCCACCACCACCCCGTACCTTTGGAGCCAATCTACCCCCAAAATAATGCCAAACCCAGTAAAGCCCAAAACAAAGCAATCACAAACAAACATGCATCCATGACTCGATAAGACCACACTACGACAAATCATGCTAAGTTTAGTCGAACCACCAATCGGGTTCGTCACTACTAAAGGTCTATCGACAGTCTCGGGCTCCAATCCCAAACTATCTACCAGGTCACTAGATATGAAAGAGATGGAAGCCCCTGTATCAAACAAAACTCTAACAGGAACATCATAAACGAAAAGAATACCTTGAATAACGACATTCTTTCCATTCTCCGCCGCAGTTGGGGCATTCGACGAAGAAGGAATAGCATTAAGGGCATATGCTTTCACCATTTGCTTTTCTTTAGGGGGTTGCGGACACTTGTCCTTGTGATGTCCCACTTGGCCACAGTTGAAGCACTTCCTATCCGCTGGCTTGGCCCGACAATTACTAGCATAATGGCCCTTCTTACCACAGCTGAAGCACTCAACATCTTGCTTATTCCTTTTCTTCTGGCCATCCTTAGTCTGACTCTGCTTTCTCTTATTCTGAGAACCATTCTTACCTCCACCGCTTGCTTGCGGTTTCGGTTCCTCTGCAGATGCAGCCTCAGTCTTCGGCTTAGGGTAAAGACTCTCTGACCTTAATGCTTTCCCCACAATCGATTCAAACGTCTCATCGATGTGGTTAATAAGCCTTTCCCCCAAGTACTGATCCAAACCAGTTATGAATTTCTCGTTCTTCTTCTCGGCAGTATCAATAAGAGATAACCCATACTTCGACAAAGCGTCGAATTCAGCAATATAATCCGAGACAGCTCTCCATTCTGCTTGAGCTCCAAGAATTCTTAAACAACACCGACTTCTGAGCAGTTGGAATGAACTTATCGCTAAAGCGAACCTTAAACTGATCCCAAGTAATCTGATCCTCGAGAGTAGCTGCCTTTATAGCATTCCACCAATTCATTGCCCGTCCTTGGAGCTGACGGGACGCCAACTTTCTCTTCATCGCATCCTCGATACCCAAGTCTTCGAAGATACGCTCGCAGCTATCCAACCAATCCTGAACATCTGTAGCTGACTCCGTTCCGTGGAACGGCTTCCCACCAAGACTAGTATAATCCTTGTTCGGCTTGGCGAAATCGGCCCTTGGCGCCTGCACTATTGGACCACCACCATTGGGAGCTGCCCTCTGCACATCCCTAAGCATCTCT
Source organism: Allium sativum (assembly GCA_030737875.1). Taxonomy (NCBI): domain Eukaryota; kingdom Viridiplantae; phylum Streptophyta; class Magnoliopsida; order Asparagales; family Amaryllidaceae; genus Allium; species Allium sativum. The sequence goes on along the minus strand of CM060927.1, from coordinate 24,496,003 downwards.
CTCATGAGATCAGTAAACATCGTCCTCATGTCAGCAGCATTCCCATTATTGGCTCCTCTACCGGTACCCCTTGCGTATCGGCTCATCGCTTAATCTGCACAGAGAAAACGATTAACCATCTCCATAGTGGTGCTAGTGCAGTACGACTTTATCCTTAGCTATACTAATAATATAATATATATATATATATATATAGCTTTGAAAACCAAAATAATCACAAATACGCGCTCTCATATACGTATACTACCTCTCCCTGATGACTTCCCTACGTTAACTACGCAACCTAGAGCTCTGATACCAAGTGTGACGGCCCGCCCCGCACCAGCGTGCATTTCCTCTGAAGGTGCGATGTACACATGCCCGGCTAGCACGGAACGGTCGCCAAAGAAAGGAAAGAAGAGAATGAACTAACAAGGAACCTGTAGAATGTCTCACAGCGCATGGAACAAAATATAATAATAATATACTTGACATAAAACAGGTGAGACAGTGCATAAGCTGATAACTAAAACCAACATCAACATCAGAGCAGCGGAAATCCAAATACAGCTTATTACAACTTTCCAAATTTACTGTCTCTAAAACAAAAGAAAGCTAAAGTAGAAGATGCACTACTAATGCCCAATCAGTGATCTTCAACAATACAGGGAGAATACTATATGTATCATACGTGGAAGCCTCCTGCTCGCCTCCGAATCAGCTACTCGCGCATCACCAGCTAACCTGTCTCTAGTCTGCTCGTGTGAGCACCCAGAGTAATAAGAAGAGACATAAAACTCTGGGTCAGACAAAAGTCTGGTATGAGCGATAAGCATCTAAACAGAACAATAACATGTATACTAAACCATACCTGAACCTGGACTTGCAACCAAAGAGTTAGCACTACATACCGTACAATACTCTAAGGTGCCATAACGAATAGTGTAAAGAATACGGGGGTGGGGTGGGCATGTCATAATGATGGGAAAACATATCAACCATAGCAACCATCCTCACATCTCTCGCTCAGTGCGTAAAGCATACGATGTCCACCACTGTCTATCACTAGACCCATCGAAGTAGTGACGAAGTTCGACTTGTACAACTACTGCTACTACCAAGCTTACCACATGGAGTCATGACCAAATCTTTACAAATGACCCCACTTCATTGGTCTATAGCCCCTTTAGTCGTACCTAGGCCACTGTGGCCCTGAATCCGTTCACATACTCCCTACACATAGTGATTCAAAGCTACAGACATCGACAACCCCCTTTGCACACGTCCCGCAGCAAAGCCCAATCATGAAGCTCACTCATTGGTTCCCAACTGGATCCTGAGTCAAAGCTCCTCATTTGGACTTCCTTTGCATCTCGGGTTTTGGTCGAATTGGAGTTGGTCTTCAAAAAAGTCGTCGCGTAGTAGTAATAGCACACGTACGGTTCGGTTCGGTGTTCCTCGTCTAGCTCGGTTCGGTTCGGTGTAACCTTCCAACTCGGTTCGGTTCGGTGGTTGCTCCCTTCTAGGTTTCCCGATCTGATGTCGTCCTTCTCCATTCGCCCGATCCGATCCCGCTCGCTTGCCTGCTCCGATCTGATCCGCTCCCAAGCTCCGATCCGCTCCCTAGCTCCGATCCGATCCTCTGTCCAACTCCAACTCTAAGCAATGGCCTTCCTTCCTGCTAAATTTCCTTTGTGCCAGACTTCAGTTCGGATTCCTTGCCCATCTCTCCTATCCGATCCGAGCCCATACCCGATCCGATCCGAAACCCTGCACAATTTTCTGCAACTTTTTCCAACAACTTGTTTACGCCATTCGACGACGTTTTCCACCAATCTAACTATACTAATCAATCACAAAACATGTCATACAGTCATAGCAACAAATAGAAGTGACCATAAACACTAAAACATCAACCATAACATGTAAAACGGATCAAATATAGCCAAAACCCCATATTTTCCCCTAAGCATGTTTAAGTAAAACTAATCATAGGGTTAACAAAACTTAACCAAATCAAACCAAATTTCTACCAAAGGCATAAAATTTTATTTTCGAATTTATAGATATTTTTCCAGAATTTATTAGTGTATGAATTTACTAATCTTCACTAATTACCCTTAATTAACTGTAATTAGTGTCAAAACAATGCTAATCACTCACCTTGGCCACGAATAAAATTTTCAGAACTGAAGCCTCGCTGATTTGGGTGAATACTGGTGTCTAACAGCAGCTCTAATACTGATTTGTTGAAGATCTTCTTTGATTTGATGTAGATTAGGCCAAAACTTGATTAGAAAGTGATTAGAAGGTGATTTGGGTGTTGGAGGCCATTGCTAGGGTTCCAAGAATGAAAGTGGCGGCTGAAAGAAATGTTTTCTAACCCTAATCAGCCCCTATACATCTCCAATCCCGAAATCCCCTTTGGGCCTAGCTGCTAATTACCCGGTTAAGCCCAATTAAGCTGTTTTTTACCATCTGAAACTTGTTTCAGCCATATCTCACAAACAGTAAGTCCGTTTTTCACATGTGACCACTCTACAAAAAGGTAAACCATCATCCGGAGCCAATGGAAGTGGTTTCAGGTCAAAATTCCTTTTCAATCAAAAGTTATGGCCTAAACAAGATCAGCTAGGGGCAAAACGGTCATTTAAAAATCGGCAAAAATCATGAACATGGAAAATGACTCTAATGATTGTTTCCCAAAGTTACATGACCATACGACTTCATATGGGAAAGAAATAAATATCCTACGATCCCCCGATGCGAAGAATGCGGGTTGTTACATTCTCCCCCCCCCCCCCCCTTTAAGAAATTTCGCCCCCGAAATTCGCTAACCAAAACACACAAAGGGTCCCGCATGCCTATCAATCATGAAACAACAATCAAACATGCAAAACAAGTCTATCCTAGCATGCGGAATAACTAAATCGCAAAGTAAATCTTACCAGGCGAAGAGTTCTGGATGCGTCTTCCTAATGCTCTCCTCTGTCTCCCAAGTACAGTCATTCTCATTCTCGCCCCACTGGACTTTGACTGGATTCACCGCTTTCCTTCGAAGTTGCTTCGTATCGTTCCCAACAATACGCATAGGCTTGCGGTTCCCAACCGCCTCGGGTTCAACTTCGATATCATCCAACTGATCAGGTGAAATAGTCACATCTGGGTCGTGCACGAATTTCCTTAACTGGGAAACATGAAATACATTGTGTACTCCTGCCATCTTCTTTGGTAATTCAACTTTATATGCCAAATTCCCAATTTGCTCGAGAACTGGGAATGGACCAACGAATCTTGGTGCAAACTTGCCTCTCCTGCCAAATCGTATTACGCTCTTTAACGGAGAAATCTTGACAAACACCAAGTCGCCAATGGAGAACCTTAATTCTCTTCTCCTTTTATCAGCATAACTTTTATGCCTATCTTGGGCAGCCTTCATTCGCTGTTGGATAATCTTAATCTTAGCTGAAGTTTTTCTTATCACATCGGGTCCAAGCTCAAACTTCTCACCAGTTTCTACCCAACATGACGGCGAGTTGCACGGTCTTCCGTACAAAGCTTCAAACAGAGCCATACCGATACTGGATTGGTAGCTATTATTATATGCAAACTCTACTAGATGCAAATGGTCATCCCATGATCCACCAAAATCCAGTACACAAGCTCTCAAGAGGTCTTCCAATATACGATTCACCCTCTCTGTTTGACCATCGGTTTGAGGATGATACGCGGTACTGAGATGTAATTCTGATCCTAACGCCTCTTGTAAGCTCTTCAAAAATCCACTAGTGAACAATGGGTCTCGGTCACTCACAATGCCCTTGGGTATTCCATGAAATCTCACTACCCACTTTACATATAGTTCAGCTAGCTTAGCTGCCGTCTTGTTTGACTTGACGGGTATAAACCTCGCACTCTTAGTCAATCGGTCCACAATCACCCAAATGCTATCATGGCCCGATCTAGTCCTTGGTAACCCATCAATGAAATCCATTGAGACTTGTTCCCACTTCCATTCTGGAATTTCTAATGGTTGTAGCAAACCACTAGGCTTCTTTTGCTCAGCTTTAACTAGCTGGCAATTCATGCATTTGGATATAAACTTCCCAATGTCTCTTTTTATCCCTTCCCAGTAGTAGGTCTGCTTCATATCTCGATACATCTTGTTACCACCGGGGTGTATAGTCAGTTTTAAGTGATGACATTCTCTAAGCACTTCATCTCTCAATCCATTGACATTGGGTACAACTAGTCTTCCATTCTTTCTAAGCCATCCATCTCGATCAAGCCCATACTTGTTCATCTCCACGTTGATACCCATCTCTAACTTGGAGATGAATTCCAATAAGTTAGGATCGCTCCTTTGACTGGAACCAATCCGCTCAATCAAAGTGGGTCTGATCGTCAAACTTGCTAACATTTCTGGATCCATTTCGCACTTTGGTCTGAAATCATACCCAGCGATGTACTCTAGTTGCATCCATTCAAGAAACATAGCCCCTAAACTGGCATGTCTTCTACTCAATGCATCGGCTACCGCATTGCCCTTTCCTGGTGTATATGCGATGTCAAAATCATAGGAAGCCAAGAATTCTAACCATCTTTGTTGCCGGAGATTTAGATCCTTCTGAGAGAAAAGATACTTCAATGACTTATGATCTGTAAACAACTCGAATCTTTCTCCCAAGAGATAGTGTCTCCACATCTTCAATACGAACACGATCGCTGCCAATTCCAAATCATGGGTAGGGTATCTTCTCTCGTGCGGTTTCAATTGCCGACTTGCATAAGCTACAACCCTACAGCCTTGCATCAATACAGCAGCTAGTCTGGTACCACATGCGTCCGTGTATACCGTCATCTCTTCATTCCCCTTAGGAATGACTAACACTGGTGCGCGCGTCAACTTTTCTTTTAGACTCTTGAATGCATTCTCGCATCTTTCGTCCCAGACAAAAGCTTGATTCTTCTTGGTCAAATTGGTCAACGGTGCTGCTATCTTGGAGAAGTCATGGATAAACTTACGATGATATCCAGCTAACCCCAAGAAACTCCTTATGTCCGTTGCATTCTTGGGCGTAGACCAATCTTGTACCGTAGCCACCTTCGCAGGATCCGCGGCGATACCATTCTCTGAAACAACATGGCCCAAGAACCTCACTTCCCTCCTCCAGAAGTGACACTTAGAAAACTAATCAGCCCCTATACATCTCCAATCCCGAAAGAAATGTTTTCTAACCCTAATCAGCCCCTATACATCTCCAATCCCGAAATCCCCTTTGGGCCTAGCTGCTAATTACCCGGTTAAGCCCAATTAAGCTGTTTTTCACCATTTGAAACTTGTTTCAGCCATATCTCCCAAACGGTAAGTCCGTTTTTCACATGTGACCACTCTACGGAAAGGTAAACCATCATCCGGAGCCAATAGAAGTGGTTTCAGGTCAAAATTCCTTTCCAATCAAAAGTTATGGCCTAAACTAGATCAGCTAGGGGCAAAACGGTCATTTAAAAATCGGCAAAAATCATGAACATGGAAAATGACTCTAATGATTTTTTTCTCAAAGTTACATGACTATACGACTTCATATGGGAAATAAATAAATATCCTACGATCCCCCGATGCGTAAAATGCGGGTTGTTACATATATCGATAGACATTAGTTGCATAACGTGAATTGCCTAGGTGGCATGCTGGGATGCAAGTGACCAAGGCTTCTGTTGAAAAGCGGATTCTTGTGGTTGATGACCAAAGCACAGCTTTAAATAACATAGCTTTGTGTGTAGCGTTAATTCGCGAGCCTCACACCTCGGTATGAGCCAAAAACGGGATAAGGGAACCAAGGGGGACATTATGTTTCTTTCTAGCTATGGGTGGTGTTATGGTATGGATCCCAAACATTTATTATATCTTTACCTATATGGATGATTGATTGCGAGGTACCTCAGATATATCGATTACCACGGAGCCGATGGATAGGTCCTATACGACTGGGAAACGTGTGTTCAGGAATACTAATCCACCAACGTAAGTGTGGACCGGCCTTGGAAGATCCAAGGGTCAACCGCGGGAGATCCTGAGGCATTTGCTAGAGTGTCTCGAAGCCGACAAGGAGTACATCCCTTGCCTCAACTCATGACGGAAATCCAATTTCCAACACGTGACTTTTCGATTTTAGTTGTAAACCTATATGGCGACATAGTAGCATGGGATAATATGTCGTCTATGATTGATACATTTATATTTGAAGTTGTTTGATACACTATGCACTTATAGTAATATCAAAATGATTTGTTTTAAAACTTACCAAACATGTTTGGCTATTATAAGGTAAAACTCTATCCTCCGGCTTGCGTTGCATTGTGTGATGGGACCTGAGTCTTATAATAGCTTCATTTTTAAAAAAGCATTGCATTGTTTACAAACTGTTTATGCACTCGTATTCTTGGAGGCAAACCCGTTCCGTGTTATACGGTGTGGTCCCTTGATATATCTAGTTTTAAAGTCAAGTTTATAACTGTTTTAGTTCTCACACCAATCACATGACTGACCTGGAGTTTATTGTTTAACCTAAACTCTAGGTGCCCCTATTTTCCACACGGGCAGCTAGTAGTTGGGTTTTTGCAGATATTTTTCACAAGATCCCAGATTTACAGCAGGAACTATACTCGAAAAGCCCTGTATCCGTGTATTCCTTTCAGTTGTGTTATGTATTATTTTTCTGCTGCATTATAATTTTAAATCTCTGATATTTTCCAATGTGTAATATTTATTCATGCTCTGTTATATTCTTTTACTCTGATGTAATTGTTGTAATTAACAATGAAATATTCTGTCATTTGCGTTCTGATTTATCGTGTTCTCAGCTCAATCCGGGGTTTCCCGTAAGGGCGAATTTCGGGTTGTTTCAGTTGGTATCAGAGCTTTGGTTTACAGAGCTCGAGAACAAGACATATTAGAATCGAACGAAAGAATTCATCAAAGATTGGATTAGTAATATCCAGTGAGAGTAACTCGTTAGAGATAGGATCAGTAGTATCCTAGAACGAATGTGAAGAGTGTTAGTTTTAAAATAATAATGAAAACAATTTTGTTTTGACAATTTAAACCATATTATACATATTTGAGTATTTTATTTTAAATTGATTTTGTACTATCGGGTATATAGAGATTTTAATATACGTCTGATTCACGTGTATTTGAAGTCTCAAATATACTGGATGGATATAGAATCACACTCTAGTCGCCCGGGAATGATTCTGATGATGAGCCCAATCATCAGTGTTATTTTCGAGTTTCAAAAGTGGGATACCTATATGTTTCCAATTGACTGGTGTGAGAACCAAAACTAGATAGGATATGTTGTTGTGATTTGGCACCAAAACAATGATTTTTGAATATATTTTAAAGTTATGCATTTGAAAAGCTAATTCACAAATTGATTGTTGGTTGTGTTGTTTGATTATTAGTATGATTAATAAAAAATATTGCAATGATGATTAATTTAACCAATATGGGAATGAAATAAATTTGAGCCAAATTGAATTAGAATTGAGCTGAATTGAAAATTGATTGGAATTGCATATACGTACCTATATATGTGTGAACAGGTCATAGCATGGAAGCTAAGAAGAGGAATAAAATTGTATGCCCAACAAATAGGTACATGTTTAATATATTTCTTGGGTTTGGAATATTTTATGAGCCGATTAGCTAGCCGCTTGGATTTTTCCTTTTCTTTTGGATTGGTGAGGGCCCTGTGAGGCTAGTTGCGGTTTTAAAGGTCTCCCCGTACAAAGGATGTTATGGCGAAATTTTCGAAAATTTAGAGTGTTAGCCAAATTTTTGAAAAATTAGAAAATTCTTAGAAACTGAAAAGTTGATGAATAAAAGCCAGAATGAAAGTTGAGTTGGTTAGTTAAACAACTTTCAGCTCCGTTTCTTTTTTAGGACGAAAAGATTTTAAGTGGGGGAGATTGTAACAACCCGGATTTTCAGAACCAATTTAAAATTTTTATTTTAGCAATTTTAATGGATTTTGAATATTTAAAATGATTTATTTTAAATAATAATGACTAAAAATTTATTTTAATTATAAAACGAGCTTGAAATGGCAAATGTACAGGATTCAAAATAAATCAAATTTCAGTAAAACCAGAAATATTTGAATCTGTTTAATTATATCTTTCTAACGAATGTGAAAAATCCAGATTTCATAATGGGAATGAAAAGATACATCCAGTTTGAAATTCAGAATAGTCGCTATGGAATTTATATATATTTTATATAATATATAGCTCTTAATTATAGCCATTTTGCAAACGACCTCCGTTTTTGAAGAAACCACTTTGGTTGGATCTGAAATGTCAAATTATTGCAAGATTCCAATTTTCATAATTTTTGGAATTAATATTTGAGCGTGGTGGATTTAAACGTGTTTGGTAATTTCAGTTTGAAATTAATCGACTGAAAAATGACCATTTTTCAAACGGTCTCCAAATTCGATAAAATTAGTTTTGTTAGGACCGTATCTTCCAAACATAGCTAGATTTATTTTTCATGAATTTTTGAAGTCAGTATGTGGCTCCAGTAAATTAAAATGTACGTTAAAATCAATTTTGAAAGTTATATTAATTTATGTTGTAATTATAATGAAAACTGATCGAAACGATAGAATTGGCTTATCGGACATATCCCATTATGTTCGGAATGGGGGTAATTAGCTAAGGGCGACTGTCGTTGGGTTCGATTTAGGGTTCAGATGAAAAACTTTATGGAAATTAAATTAATTAAATATATATATATTTATTTATTTATAAATTCCCTCCCCCTTCCTTCTAAGTCAAAACCTGACATCTTAAAATAAATAAAAAAGAAACCCAACCGCCGTTGACCCGCCGCTCCTCCCCATCGGACCCGCGCTCCCACCAGCGACGCCGCTGCGTTGGTTGCCGCACCCCCTGAGCTCCCCCGTCGCCTCCTCTTTCCCCTTCTCCATCTCGAAATACCCAAAGCCAAATCGACCCCAAACCCTAGCCACCACCCCTTGACCGACCACCGCACCTCCCCATAGCCCCCGCAACCCCTGTCGCGCCTCCTCCTCCCTCTCTCCTCCTTTTCCAATGATCGATAAATTGTGAGTTTTTTTATTTATCTTTATTTACTTAATGTAATTAGTTTTAAAAAGAGAATATAAAGTTATGATTTTTAAACTATATAAAACAATAATAAAAATGTGATTTTTATTTATATGAATAGCAAATAGAAATGTGATTTTTATTTATATGGATAACATATAAAAATGAGATTTTTAAATATATGATAGCGCCATAAAAAATTGATTTATATATATTATTACAGAATAAAAATGGTATTTTTATTGTATATATATTATGATTTTTAGTTATATAAAAATACGATTTTTAGTTATATGAAAATATGATTTTTATAATATAGATTTGAAATAAAAATTTGATTTTTATTATATAAGGAACATTACAAAAAAAGGTTTTTATAATATAATAGCGAATAAAAATATGATTTATATATGTATATAAATAGCGAATAAAAATTTGATTTTTATATATATGAATAGCATATAAAAAAATGTGATTTTTATATATGTAGTAGCGGTGTAAAAATGTGATTATATATATATATATATATTTGAAATAAAAATATGATTTTTATACAAATGGTTTTGAAATATAAATAGAAATATGAAATATGATTTTTATGTGTATAGCTTTAAAATAAAAATGTAATTTTTATTTATATAACAGTTTACATAAAAATGTGATCTTTATATATTAGCATAATAAAAATATGGTTTTTATATATGTAATAGCATTATAAAAATATGATTTTTTATAAAATAACATAGGATAAAGATACGATTTTTATATAATAGCGTTGTTTAAAATGTGATTTTTAAAAGGTAAACATTGTATTAGAAATGTGATTTTTAATATAAACTACGTGAAACAGATTACATTGGGGTTATGTTGAAGAACACAACGCACTGGAAACAAATCCAATTCCAAACCATTCAGAAATAAAGAACGGAGGAGTGGAAACCCAAGGTGAGAACTCCTCACTCTAATTATTTTATAATAAAAAAAATATACAAGGATGCAGACGGGGCTTAGAAGCTCTTGACACTATTTATTGTACAAACCATATTATGTGATTTGAATTATATGGAGTTCAACACTCGAATTCGCACAATCACATAATTGAAAGCGATGTATGTATATTACCGACACACAGATTCCATACTCCGCGAATAGCCACTTATGGCACCGTAAATGGCATTTGGGGGTAGTTGAGTATTTATTTATTTGGATGTTCTGCGTGATTTGATTGTGATTGTAAAATTGGTTGTGGATTTGATTTTAATGTGAATTGGTTTGTGTATGGCGCGAGCCAGTATTAGGCGAGGGATAAGGCTAGACCTTATCCTGGTTCTAGTATCGTGCCGTTATGCTGACGAAATTTTCTAAAAAGTGTTAGAAAAATTTAGCTAGTTGAAAATGTTATTTTTAGCTCATAACGGCGATAGAAATGATTATTGGATCGTAAAAAAATAAATTTACACATCCATTTACAAGTCGGACGACTTGTTTATGCTCGCCTATTTTTGTGATATAGATTGGCACGATAATTTTTACACATCGCCTATGTAATGACCCGCATTTTCAGCGGTATAATAATTAATTTATTTATTTATTTAAGAAGGTGATTAAGAGAATTTAATGGTCGTTGAATTAAATAAGAGTGAATATTTAATTAAAATAATAATTAAATAATATATTTAAATTCTGAAATAATCAGAATTGGCAGAAATGGCAATATGGTGTGAATTGGGAAATTCAAATTATATAATTCAGTTTAGAGTTGAATTAGATTAATGAATGTATTATATAAACGACAGTTGAATGTATTAATTATATTATAAATATAATTGTGCTCGAAATGGCGCTGCAGTTCGTAATTTGGCGACTCGAATTTCAACTGAATGTACAGGATACGTTTTAAATCAAATTTCTGTGAAACAAGAAACGTACGGAGCTGGTGGGGTATATCTTTCTAGTGGAAGAGAAAAATCAAGATTTTGTCATGTAGATTTTTAGTTATGTCCAAATCAAATTTTAGAAAAGTTGCTATGGAATTCCTTTATAATTTATAAAGGAATTTCATTATAAATCGAATATCGATTTATATCGGGATTTGGAATATGAAGTTAGAAATTCATGTGGGAACACTGTGGAGCTGTATGATATTCTGTCGTGAATATATACGATAATATTTATTTATAAATATTTAATTTAAATATATTTAAATATATTTATATATTTAAATGGGTTATTTAGAGCTTTAAAAATAGCCACTTTTGCAAACGAAGTCGGAATTCGACGAAACTAATTTTGTTGGATCTGCAATATCAAATTATTGTTAGATTCCAAGTTCTGTGATTTTTATGGTCACTGTGTGGCCATACGGATTTTTAGAGTGAAAAATATTCAGTATTTCGATGGTTAAAAATACGCTGTGTGAGCAAACGGAGTCCAAATTCGACGAAACTAGTTTCGTTGGGACCGTAATGTCGAACTCTAGCTGCATGTGCAGTTTCGTGATTTTTGGGTGTTGTGTGTGATCACACGGATTTTTAGAGTGCAGACAATAAAAATAAATGAATATATAAATGGAAAATATCCTAGGAAAATATCTAAAAATATCCTAACTAATGTTTGAACAAACAGAGACCACGTTCCTTCTTCTCAGCCTCACCCTCACTCTTATAAACATAAGAAGAATGCGCCGCAACCATTTTCTTTTCAATACAGTAAAGTTCATCCTTTTGGAAATCAAGATGAAATCAAACAAAAATGTATAAATCTCGAAACCCTTCCTTCTAATGCTCTGAATGATTCTCTTCATCTCAGTATAGTTTTTAGAAGGCTCGACTTCAATTTTCTCGAGCTGGAAAACTGGCGCGGAACCTAGGGTTACGGTTCTCGGGAAATGTAAGCATTGATGATGGTTTGTATGGGTGGATTTGAACTCACGATGTCGAGTACTACCTTGCAGCGGATTTTTGGGTTGATCGATGGTGGTAGGTGTCGATGTCGACACAGGTGTAACACCCCATAATTCTGTAACATTAAGTTTCGCAGATTAAAGTATAAATAAATTTTAAAATAATAATCAAGGGAAACGGGTTGCGCCATTGCGTTCGTCTCGAAATTCTACTTGGAATCGAGTCCGAGTTTTCGAGAAACGGAGTCCGTATGAGGGAGATATGACCCTCCGAAGTTTCAAGGATTTTCAGAACAGAAAAACAGCTCGAAATTTGAATTCAAATTCGAATTCAAAACCCAGAACAGGCTGGGCGGGAAATTTCCCGCCCAGGACCAGGTCGACCTGGGGGTCGACCATAGTGTCGACCTCCCAGGGACCAGGTCGACCATAGTGTCGACCTGGGGGTCGACCTGGTGCCGAATTCCAGTTTTTGAACTTGATGCATTACGATGTATTTAGACGTGTTTTCTGACTAGATTCATCCGCCTAATCCTATATAAACAGCCCCCTAGCCCCATTCTCTTTACACCATTTTATTCTCTCCTTATGCTGCCTCTGGAATAATTAAAATAAATAAATTAAAATAAAGCACGAAGACTATTCTTGAAGACTACGGCTAGGAATTGCATATTGGAGATTCAAATAAAGTTAAAGCTTCAAGAAGGGAAGCAAAGGCTAATTCAACGGTTGCGAGCAACGTCATGCAAATCATAGCAAATCACCTCAACGTTATCTTATTATCCTTTTCTAAAACCGATCAATGTAAGTCAGTTACTTTTTAGATTTGAACGTCTAGATCTGTTTGTGGCATGTAATTAAATGGATATAAGAATATGCCTGATCCTCTCATTTGAATCTGTGCTTGTATATGCCTTTGAATCTAACTAAGAACTATTGTGATTAATTACCGACGAGACTGTGCCTATGCCTATGACGTTGAAACTATTGTTAATGGCCTAAGACTATGACTATGAACATAAGACTATTGCCTACGACCATGATTCATGACTATGAGATTATTGCCTATGATTATGAACATAAGACTATTGTCTATGACCATGACTTTGAAATTATTACAGTTAATTGCCGATGACTATTTAGGACAATTGCCTAGGACTATTTTGGTTAATTATCCATGACTATTGTGGTTAATCGCCTAAGACTATTATGGTTAATGGTTTATGCCCATAACACTATAGTTACAAACCATGGTGTACACCGAACTGGCACTTGGTTGGATCTCATACCTAGGGTGTGACTTGCTTAGTTTATTCCAATTCGCTATTATGTACACCAAAACCATTGGATCCATTATCCTCGTATTTGGCTCGCTTTTGCATGCCTATTCTTTTATGTCAATTCTCATGTTTATCCTCTATTCCCTTTTTAGTTTCATTTCATGAGTATTTAGAAAACTTGTGAAATCATGGTATACGTACGTTATGAATGCGGGGTTATTTGGGTATAACATGAAACCTATATTATTTGGCATAATTTAGAGCATGTATTATAACATGACTATTAGATGCAAATTGAGGTAATTTGATGTGAATTATAGAAGATGTAATTTGATATATTGAATCTAGTATTGGCTAGTAACCTAAGCTTTAGGCATAAATTGTAAACTAGAATATCAAAGCTAGTTTTGACATGAACTGTAAATTGGGAATACTAGATCTAAATTGACATAGAACTGCAGGTTGGGTTAAACGATAGGTAAATCATGATTTGGGCCTAGAATATAAGTATGTCAATTGGCATGACAAAAGAATACGATATAGGCCAAATTTTTTTAAAAGAGTTGTTAGCAATTTACATATAGACAAAAAGGATAAATATGTAAATCTAGGAAAGACGAATATGCCTAACCCGAGGTTAGATTGAGTTACGGTATAAGACTGCCCGAAACCGCCCGGCAAATCCAGCAACCGCAACAATACCTATCTAATGTGGATGATTAGGGCATTGAGCCCAAAAAGGACCTGAGGTTAGATTGAGTTGCGGTGTAAATCTGCCCGGAACGGACCGGCACATCCAGTGACCGCAACAATATCTGTCTAATGTGAGTGGTTGGTGCTTTAAATGAATAATTTAAAGCTAAGAAACAGTTAAGCTAGAATGGGAGGGTTAAGTCCATAGGAACACTTAACCAACTTAACATGTTAACAAGACAAGACTTGTAGGGGTTAAATAACCGTTACAACATGTTAACTAGACAAATGGGTGAGGTTAAGAAAAGGTTTAACCGTTATAACATGTTAACTAGACTAGAAGGTGGGGTTAAGTAAAATACACTTAGTCAATTTAACATGTTAACTAGACTAGAAGGTGGAGTTAAGTAAACTTAGAACACTTAGCCATCATAGTGTGACAAATGAACAAGGTTAAGTTAAAACATGAAGGGACAATACTTAACCGTTAGGGCATGTGAATTAAACAGATGTTAGGGTTAAGTTAACTAAGAGAGCACTTAACCGTTATAAAGTGTTAGCTAAAAGATGGGCAGGGTTAAGTAAAAGGGAACACTTAACCAATACAAGATGAAGGGGTGGGGTTAATTAATAAGAAATACTTAACCAATATAACTTGATTTGTGGTAGGGTTAAGTCAACATGAACTACTGATAACACTTAACCAGTTTAACATGACAAATGAATGGGTTAAGTTAACTTGAATTGACTAATGACACTTAACCAATCCAACTTGACAAGAAAGAGAACTAAGGAGTAAACCTTAGTTAAGAGGACTAAGTTGTAAACCTTAGTTAAGAAAAAAATGATTCAGGAACTAAGTAGTAAACCTTAGTTAAGGGAACTAAGTAGTAAACCTTAGTAGAACACGGGAAGGAGCGAGCGTCCACCTGATCTTAAAGAAGGCTCCAACAAACTGGGTAATGAAGCATGCGGCTTGGAGGGGACATGAGGGTACTCTTGGTATCCCTCTGTGAGGCTGCAGATGATCCGCCTGGGCTCACAGAGGTTAAGGTCTGTGTTAGAAGAACCAAGGGTATGCCTTGGTTGCAATATAAGGCAACCTAAAGACTAGTATGGACCAGCGTGATTCGACGAGACCAGTAGCCCTGTAATAGCAACTCGTCGTCTACCTACCATCTTGAGTCAGTCGAGATACGTACAGCAGAAAGGCGGAGAACTCCAAAAGACCATATACTTGATATCTAGTTATGGGTGCGGATGACCATAGGTTAGTGGGGGCATAGAGGGCATGCGTATAGTTCTCATTTTTCAAGGTGTGCCTTTCATTAGTTGAGGGAGGGGTCAAGTGGGACCATAGCCACTGGAAAAACAGACCTTAGCATCTGCATCGGCAGATATCTGAAAGCTCCCGTCCGAGTTCCGTGTTTCTTGATTTGCCCTACCACGAGACTCGGATCGCACACGTAGAGGACATGTGCATCTAGACAGCGATAACGATCCACGACACATATGTGGGGAAAGTCTAGGAACATATACCACTCTGGGTAGTGTGTCCTAGATTAGGGGCGTCGTTCGATAGGTAGCATAATCCCTAGTTGGACCTAGGTCGCGTAAACCCTAAAATCCGAGAAACGTTCAATAGGTAGCATAAACCCCAGTAGCCCTGGGTAGCGTAAACCCTGGTTGGATATAGAATGCGCTCGATAGAAAACCCTAGGTTAGACCTAGGTAATAAATAATAGATGTACACCTGAAACAACCACAATTGCGGGGATTGGGATCACGTATCTGTTCTTATCAGTTTATACAAATTACTAGTTAGGTGGTGCAGGGATATAGAGATTAGAATAACAAGGTAGTGGCGAAGCAGAGAAAGTATAGAAGTGCATCCAGTTTATCTTAACTTATCATATCTTGTTCTAACCTTATGATTCCCGTCATCATGGTGTATTCTTGTATTCAGTTAACTCATGCCATGTTGCTTTTTGCCTGTTCACATGCTGAAAGTTACTGAACTTACCAGACTTTATGTCTGACTCTGTTTTCTTTCGCTTTCTTGTCTTCCGTTCCACCCCCCCCCCCTCGGGTTCGCAGGGAGGGAATATTACTACTTAGCCCAGTTTTCTTTCCAAGCTGAAAATTAGTCGAAGTTTTGCTTGGATTCTCTTTTCCATTGCTATGGCTGGATCACGCTACATTGGGGAATATAAATGTTATTTTATGCTTCTTTATTTTGTAAGACAGATATTCTGGTATTGGAAAATAATTATTGTACAAACTATTTGATCAATAAAGTAAAGTTCTATTTTCCATTGTTTTAATTTTGTCTGTCTTGTAATTTATCTGTATCTTTTACCTATAACTCTCCACCGAAGTTAAGGCATTCCCTTTGTGAGTGACCTTAACGGATGTGGGGTGTTACACGTGGTATCAGAGCTGAAGGTTACTAGATCAGATAAAAGATTTGATAAAAAAATTATTTTCAAAACGGTTTTTAAAGAAGCATTTTTTTTCAAAAGAAAAGTTTTGTTTTAAAGACATATTCCCCAAAAGGCATACGCACTATCTTCTGATCCTCTGTTTTAATTCTTGTCCCCTTCTTTCTTGAGTCTTCGGGGCTCCTGTCTTTCTGGGAGGTAACCTCATCGCGGCACGGTTCCGTAGGCTTGATAAGACTACGATACCTATCGAAGGGCAAAGTAGTGCCCGACTTCCATCTATAGCCATAGTAGTTTCACCTGCAGCTAGTTTTCTTTCAAGCTTTGAAGGGTTTTCCGTGTGAGGGAGGCAGTTTTTGAGAAACTTGGTAATATGATTACACAAGGATGGTAAAGATGAGGATGAGGGAGTTTGGCTAGGGAGCTCAACGCAAGGATGAGAAATTCATGGATATAAACTCGACTCACGAAGAAAGAAGGAATTATAAAACCTAAGACGAGAGGAAGTATCTTTTCCATGGTATAATAGGGCATATAATTAAGGACAAGGGCAAGGACGAGGGACAGGATTTTCAGAAGGGAGGGTGCATGCTTCCACCACCAGAATACCTGAGAGAGGGATAGTAAAAGTCTCTGTTGGAAAAGTTTAGCTTTTCGTTTTGATCAGCCAGTTAGTACTCTTTTGATCTTAGCGCTTCGCATTTGTTCATATCTACTTCCATAGCTGAGTCTCTGCACCTTAGTACTTGTATAGTAGAAGATCCCATTTTAGTCTCAAATCCAATTAGTGGTTCGACCCGTTTATCTTTGGTTTGTAAGGATGTGAGAATAGCTATATTAAGTGTTGAGTTTAAAGGTAATGCTTATGTTTTTGGTTCCATGGGCTATGAGTTGATTCTAGGCATGGGTTGGTTGGCTAGTAATTCTGAAAGGAGGGTAGTTAGAATTTTGGCTTGCCTTGGAAATACCCTCGAGATTCCGTGTAAAGAACCGGTTAGGCTTAGCTAGCAAGAATCGCTTAATGCATTTATCGACGATTTGCAATCCGTTAGGGTAGTCCATGAGTACGCAGATGTTTTTGGTTAGGTTAGGAGTTTACCCCTAAAACGCGAGATAGACTTCCGTATATATCTAGTTGACAATGCAAAACCAGTTATCCGATCAACAACAGTTTTGGAAACGGAGGTCAAGAAGCTTCGCAATCGTGAAGATTAATTAGATAAGGTATAGAATAGTGAAGCTCAAGAAGATGCGACTTAGAAGACTCAAGAATAGATACACGCATCATACCCTTTTTCTTAAGGGTACACCCTTGATCTCTTTTTCTAGGAATTTTATGCATACTTTCTAGCTTTTAAGGTATATCCTCTAGGGCGTATCATCGATCCTTAGGTAGAAGCCAATGGATGTAAACATGTATTTGAAACATGTTATGATTGATGGTTGCAAATGGTTGCTCGTGGATGCATATACACACCATAGGCGCTAGAACGACTCAGTCACTTTCATATTTCATTCGCATATATGTATTTGCTTAACGGATTTAACTTGATATGTTATCATATGGATGTTGCATATGGATGAATGACTATGCACACATGTAGTATTTACATAACTAGGGATTCTTGCATACATGATTGGATGCATGGCACTGACATAATTCACATTAAGGAGGTCAACTGAATCAGTAGACCGCCTGATTTTGCATTAGATAAAGACATATACACACACTATGCATATGAACATGAACGCATTAGAAATGTTTTAAGGACAATGAATGCCTATGATTGAATGGTTGAGTAGATGGGTGATTGGATGGTAGGATACTTTCTTCCTAACTTGAAGATTTCAGGGACGAAATCCTTTTAAGAGGGGGAGAATGTAACACCCCATAATTCTGTAACATTAAGTTTCGCAGATTAAAGTATAAATAAATTTTAAAATAATAATCAAGGGAAAGGGTTGCGCCATTGCGTTCGTCTCGAAATTCTACTTGGAAACGAGTCCGAGTTTTCGAGAAACGGAGTCCGTATGAGGGAGATATGACCCTCCGAAGTTTCAAGGATTTTCAGAACAGAAAAACAGCTCGGAATTTGAATTCAAATTCGAATTCAAAACCCAGAACAGGCTGGGCGGGAAATTTCCCGCCCAGGACCAGGTCGACCTAGGGGTCGACCATAGTGTCGACCTCCCAGGGACCAGGTCGACCATAGTGTCGACCTGGGGGTCGACCTGGTGCCGAATTCCAGTTTTTGAACCTGATGCATTGCGATGTATTTAGACGTGTTTTCTGACTAGATTCGTCCGCCTAATCCTATATAAACAGCCCCTTAGCCCCATTCTCTTTACACCATTTTATTCTCTCCTTATGCTGCCTCTGGAATAATTAAAATAAATAAATTAAAATAAAGCACGAAGACTATTCTTGAAGACTACGGCTAGGAATTGCATATTGGAGATTCAAATAAAGTTAAAGCTTCAAGAAGGGAAGCAAAGGCTAATTCAACGGTTGCGAGCAACGTCATGCAAATCATAGCAAATCACCTCAACGTTATCTTATTTTTAGATTTGAACGTCTAGATCTGTTTGTGGCATGTAATTAAATGGATATAAGAATATGCCTGATCCTCTCATTTGAATCTGTGCTTGTATATGCCTTTGGATCTAACTAAGAACTATTGTGATTAATTACCGACGAGACTGTGCCTATGCCAATGACGTTGAAACTATTGTTAATGGCCTAAGACTATGACTGTGAACATAAGACTATTGCCGACGACCATGATTCATGACTATGAGATTATTGCCTATGATTATGAACATAAGACTATTGTCTATGACCATGACTTTGAAATTATTACAGTTAATTGCCTATGACTATTTAGGATAATTGCCTAGGACTATTTTGGTTAATTATCCATGACTATTGTGGTTAATTGCCTATGATCCATAACTATGAGATTTCTACATATGACCATGACTATGACTATTGTGGTTAATCGCCTAAGACTATTATGATTAATGGTTTATGCCCATAACACTATAGTCACAAACCATGTTGTACACTGAACTGACACTTTGGTCGATCTCATACCTAGGGTGTGACTTGCTTAGTTTATTCCTATTCACTATTATGTACACCAAAACCATTGGATCCATTATCCTGGTATTTGGCTCGCTTTTGCATGCCTATTCTTTTATGTCAATTCTCATGTTTATCCTCTATTCCCTTTTTAGTTTCATTTCATGAGTATTTAGAAAACTTGTGAAATCATGGTATACGTACGTTATGAATGCGGGGTTGTTTGAGTATAACACGAAACCTATATTATTTGGCATAATTTAGAGCATGTATGATAACATGACTATTAGATGCAAATTGAGGTAATTTGACGTGAATTATAGAAGATGTAATTTGATATATTGAATCTAGTATTGGCTAGTAACCTAAGCTTTAGGCATAAATTGTAAACTAGAATATCAAAGCTAGTTTTGACATGAACTATAAATTGGGAATACTATATCTAAATTGACATAGAACTGCAGGTTGGGTTAAACGATAGGTAAATCATGATTTGGGCCTAGAATATAAGTATGTCAATTGGCATGACAAAAGAATATGATATAGGCCAAAAAAAATTAAAAGAGTTGTTAGCAATTTACATATAGACAAAAAGGATAAATATGTAAATCTAGGAAAGACGAATATGCCTAACCCGAGGTTAGATTGAGTTACAGTATAAGACTGCCCGGAACCGCCCGGCAAATCCAGGAACCGCAACAATACCTATCTAATGTGGGTGGTTAGAGCATTGAGCCCAAAAAGGACCTGAGGTTAGACTGAGTTGCGGTGTAAATCTGCCCGGAACCGACGGGCACATCTAGTGACCGCAACAATATCTGTCTAATGTGAGTGGTTGGTGCTTTAAATGAATAATTTAAAGCTAAGAAACAGTTAAGCTAGAATGGGAGGGTTAAGTCCATAGGAATAATTAACCAACTTAACATGTTAACAAGACAAGACTTGTTGGGGTTAAATAACTGTTAAAACATGTTGACTAGACAAATGGGTGAGGTTAAGAAAAGGTTTAACCGTTATAACATGTTAACTAGACTAGAAGGTGGGGTTAAGTAAAATACACTTAGCCAATTTAACATGTTAACTAGACTAGAAGGTGGAGTTAAGTAAACTTAGAACACTTAGCCATCATAGTGTGACAAATGAACAAGGTTAAGTTAAAACATGAAGGGACAATACTTAACCGTTAGGGCATGTGAATTAAACAGATGTTAGGGTTAAGTTAACTAAGACAGCACTTAACCATTATAACGTGTTAGCTAAACAGATGGGCAGGGTTAAGTAAAAGGGAACACTTAACCAATACAAGATGAAGGGGTGGAGTTAATAAATAATAAATACTTAACCAATATAACTTGATTTGTGGTAGGGTTAAGTCAACATGAACTACTGATAACACTTAACCAGTTTAACTTGACAAATGAATGGGTTAAGTTAACTTGAATTGACTAATGACACTTAACCAATCCAACTTGAAGAGAAAGAGAACTAAGTAGTAAACCTTAGTTAAGAAAACGACGATTCAGGAACTAAGTAGTAAACCTTAGTTAAGGGAACTAAGTAGTAAACCTTAGTAGAACACGGGAAGGAGCGAGCGTCCATCTAATCTTAAAGACGGCTCCAACAAACTGGGTAACGAAGCATGCAGCTTCGAGGGGACGTGAGGGTACTCTTGGTATCCCTCTATGAGGCGGCAGATGATCGGCCTGGGCTCATAGAGGTTAAGGTCTGCGTTAGAAGAACCAAGGGTATGCCTTGGTTGCAATATAAGGCAACCTAAAGACTAGGATGGACCAGCGTGATTCGACGAGACCAGTAGCCCTGTGATAGCAACTCGTCGTCTACCTACCATCTTGAGTCAGTCGAGATACGTACAGCGGAAAGGCGGAGAACTCCAAAAGACCATATACTTGCTATCTAGTTATGGGTGCGGATGGCCATAGGTTATTGGGGGCATAGAGGGCCTGCGTATAGTTCTCATTTTTCAAGGTGTGTCTTTCATTAGTTGAGGGAGGGGTCAAGTGGGACCATAGCTACTGGAAAAACAGACCTTAGCATCAGCATCGGCAGATATCTGAAAGCTCCCGACCGAGTTCCATGTTTCTTGATTTGCCCTGCCACGAGACTCGGATCGCACATGTAGATGACATGTGCATCTAGACAGCGATAACGATCTACGACACATACGTGGGGAAAGTCTAGGAACATATATCACTCTGGGTAGTGTGTCCTAGATTAGAGGCGTCGTTCGATAGGTAGCATAATGCCTAGTTGGACCTAGGTCGCGTAAACCCTAAAATCCGAGAAACGTTCAATAGGTAGCATAAACCCAAGTAGCCCTGGGTAGCATAAACCCTGGTTGGATCTAGAATGCGCTCGATAGAAAACCCTAGGTTAGACCTAGGTAATAAATAATAGATGTACACCTGAAACAACCACAATTGCAGGGATTGGGATCACGTATCTGTTCTTATCAGTTTTTACAGATTACTAGTTAGGTGGTGCAGGGATATAGAAATTAGAATAACAAGGTAGTGGCGAAGCAGAGAAAGTATAGAAGTGCATCCAGTTTATCTTACCTTATCATATCTTGTTCTAACCTTATGATTCCCGTCATCATGGTGTAGTCTTGTATTCAGTTAACTCATGCCATGTTGCTTTTTACCTGTTCACATGCTGAAAGTTACTGAACTTACCAGACTTTATGTCTGACTCTGTTTTCTTTCGCTTTCTTGTCTTCCGTCCCCCCCCCCCCCAAGGTTCGCAGGGAGGGAATATTACTACTTAGCCCAGTTTTCTTTCCAAGCTGAAGATTAGTCGAAGTTTTGCTTGGATTCTCTTTTCCATTGCTATGGCTGGCTCACGCTACATTGGGGAATATAAATGTTATTTTATGCTTCTTTATTTTGTAAGACAGATATTCTGGTATTGGAAAATAATTGTTGTACAAACTATTTGATCAATAAAGTAAAGTTCTATTTTCCGATATTTTAATTTTGTCTGTCTTGTAATTTATCTGTATCTTTTACCTATAACTCTCCACCGAAGTTAAGGCATTCCCTTTGTGAGTGACCTTAACGGATGTGGGGTGTTACAGCAGGGATGGAGTGTCAGAATTCCGTTGATGATGTCGTGTGGTTCAAAATGGTGGTGGGTGTAAGGAGATTGCGAAGAGATGAAGTGTGGTGATTTCGGTTTTGAATTTCGGTGGAGTTTTGGATGTGGTATTTGTGGAGATCGAACTCGAAAATGGTAATGGTGTTCGGTACTGTTTTTGTTGAGGGCTCCAGGTCGTGTTTGCTATTCGGGAAGAAGGGTAGCGATGTGGATGTTGGGCCGAGTTCTAGGTAAAGCCCAAGTTTGTTGAACATGAAATTTAGTTATATTAAATCAAATAATGTATTAACTTGTGTATATGATATCTTGACCATACGATATCAGAATTTCGAACGGTCGGTCACGTTAGGATCGTATGGACGGACACTACCCAATGGAACTGACTGGGAGTGGATTGGAGCTCTTTTGAATTTATGGCGAAATAAATTGTTTGATTCGAATCAAACAACAGTTTATCGTTCTTTATCGGTGAACTGCCAATGTGAGTAAACCTCACTAACTCTGAACAGTTTATAATTTCATGTTGTATTTTTAGAACTGTTAAATATTGGCTGATTGACTGTGTGTTGACTGTTTGATTGAACTGCTAGTCAGTTAGGTGAATTCCTTTATTGATTCTATTTATCAGAATATATCATATGGAACTGAAAGTGATGTTGATTTTATTGTGTAACATCTGTGGGTGCAGGGAAACAGATTGGAGGAATCCGACTGGATTCCTCAACGGCTATTTTATTATTTTCATATATTGTGATATATGACGTGGTTTATAATCTGTTGTTGATTATATGTGTATGGACGATATTTGACATCATGACTTGATATGTTAAGCACCATAACATACCGGAATGTGAAAAAGGGGAATTTTCAAATGGTATTTGAAAAAAAATTATAAATCAAAATGGTTTTATAAACAAAATGTTTATAAATGAAATATTTGTAAATGAAATATTTATAAATAGAAATCTTTATAGGTGAAATTATATAGAAAGGGGAAATCTTTGTAAATGAAATATTTATAAAGAAAAGGGAATATTTATAAAATCATAAGATTTTATAAATGAGATATTTATTGGTTAAATAAATAGGAGATGTTAAACGAGATACTTATTTGTTAAGTAAATAAGTTATAAAAGAGATATTGACTTAGGAAACATAATAAATTATTAAAAGGATTATTTATTTGTTAAATAAATAGAATAAGAAAAGGAGATATTTATTTGTTAAATAAATAAGATGAGATATAAGGAATATTTATTTAGAAAATAAATAAGATATTAATAAAGGAATATTTATTTAGAAAATAAATAAGATATTAATAAAGGAAATACTTAGGATAAATAAATAAGGTTAATAAAGGAAATATTTATCTTTGGATAAATAGATATATATATATATATAAGTCAGGACTTATATAAAGAAGTAAAAATCGATTTCAACATCGATGTTTGAAACTAAATAAGGACAAAGAGTTAATCAGTTAGGGTTAACCAGTTAGAGTAAAACCATTAGGGTTAACCAGTTAGGTTAAACCGTAGAGTTAAACCAGTTAGAGTTAATCAGTTAGAGTTTAATCGATAGAGTTAAATCGAACTAGAGTTATTCAAATGGAGTTAATCGAATTTAGTTTATTCGAATAGAGTTGAAATGAGTTAATCAAATTTAGTTATTCGAAGTGCGATAATCGAATCAGAGATATTCGAAGTGAGATAATCGAATCAGCAATATTTGAAGTGAGTTGATCGAATCTAGTTATTCGACAGGAATTAAATCGAATAAGATTTATTCGAAGAAAGATATTATAGAATATAAGTATTCGAAAGTAAGCAAATCGAATATAAGTTATTCGAATAAGTTATTCAAATAAGAGTTAATCCAGTAAGAGTTATTAGGTTGGAGTTATTCAAATAAGAGTTATAGATTAGAGTTAACCGAATGGGAGTAAATAAATTAGTTGTCATTATATTATTCGAGTTAGGAAATAAAAGTCATATTAAAGATAATATATTTTGGATGTAGGAGATTATAACACCATTGTTATAATCACGTAAACTTGTAAAAGAAGGGGGTTCGTAAATAGAATCCGAGGGTTCGTAAGGAAGTGTTAGAGGGTTAAAAGATGAACTTACCCTATTTCGAGATTTGAAATGTTGTTCAGTTAAGGTCTGAGAGGTAGGTATACCCTAACTTGATTGACTTCGTTTTAAATTTAGAAATGGTTAAGGTTCGAGAGTGAAAGTGGTTAAGTGAATTTAGTAAATAAGTATAGTGGTTTGAGTTGTCGTCGCGATGTTGATTTAAACATCTGTTAAATCCAAGTAAAGAAGATTTGGAAATGTTTTCCAAATAGAATCGGAAATGAAATCAAATATTGAAATTTGAAATATGAATTAGAAAAGGAAATGTTCAAAAATAAGGAGTTAAGAAATGGAGTTAAGCTAAATCAGAAATTGACTGGAGACTGGTTAAGTTGAATGGTTTCCTAAGTGTCTATCTGATGTTGGTTTCGACCTTCGGGATAGGTACTTAGGGAATTGTTCTTATACTAGTTTACAATTAGAGACTCGTAGTTGTAGAAGAATAGTGATACGTAAATAAGTTATGGAAATGTTTTCCAGCGTTAACGTATATTTTCTAAACATAGAAAATAAGGAAAACATGAATATATATATATATATGATTGATGATTGATTGATAAAATTTCCATCTGGAAATAATATCGTTGTTTGCACACCTGTTTTTCTTTGATGGTTAAATCACAGACTATCGAAGTTTTGACCATTTTAACGTTGTTAATATGGAGAGACCGGTTGGTTTATTATACAAAGAACCACTTTGTATTGGCATAAGCGTTGCGAATCATATATGCCAAAGATAATTGAAGACGAAGTAAAGTGCAAGGGCTATTGTATAAGTCTTAGATAACAGTGCCTAAGATGGATGTACTAAATAGTGCCTTTGGTTCATCCTGTTCCTGGATGACTTGTATGGATGAATGTCTGACAGAGTATTTCCATAAAGGTCACGTACATTGATTTCTTCAACCGTACCAAGAGTGAAAGCGGAGAAGGAAACTTCTTTAGCTAACACGTAATGTACTGTTGTAGACGTCAATTAGTGATTTTCGATGGATCTGACAATGTGGCATTCGAAGTGAATCTGATGTGATGATAAGGCGTAACCTCAAGCCTCATCAACCGGTAAATGACAGAAATCGGGCAAGTAGCATGGCTATGTAGGTCGCACCTATTAGGGTGTATAATCACCTGATCTAGAGTTTCATTTACTTCAAAAAAATCTATTGTTGATGCTGTCCCATTCGGGAAACGGTTGCTGATCCCAACCATTGGTGATATACATTTGATACACTCAAGCGAAATGAGTGATCGGTCATGTGTGGCCGGGTTACAAGATGTTCTTGTTGAACCCAATGTATTCCTTTCTGGAGGTACACTAGCGAAAGCTGGTTCCATACCTTGTCATAGTTGGAAATCCATTACCCAATACGTGCTTGCGGTTTTGATTGTATACTATATATGTAGAACGTGACATGAAAGCGTTTCTGCTAGATGATTATTATATTCTGGTTGATAGACATTATTATAATATCAAAAGGTTTTTGATATAAAGATATTTTGGATTCTCATAAGGGAAAAACCCGTTCCGTTATATGGCGTGGTCTTATGAGATATCGTTTACTTGTTCGAACTGTTTTAAACTGTTTTACTCACACCAGTCCCATGACTGGCCCGGAGTTTGTTTTGTTTTGTTTTCCCTAAACTCTTGGGTGCCCAATTTTGTATGGGCAGTCAAGTAGTCGGGATTTACAGATACTTGAAGAGCTGGAGTAGGAGGCTTCAGGATTATATATAGCTATTGTATTCCGCTGTGTTGTAAGTGCTGTACTTTGATAATGATATATATTCAAATACATATTTATATTTCAAAGTTATGTTATACATATTATATGTTATTCGTTCCGCTGTGAGATTCGTGTTACTCTGATGTTGTGTTCTTCTTCTTCTATTCTAAGTTTCTATCTTTTCTATCCTCACCCTCTAACTTCTTTCATTAACCATTCGGTTATTTTCGATCCTTGGATGTTCGATTTGTGTTGTATATCGGATAACCAAGATCACATTTTTCCGGGTCGTTACAGTTGGTATCGGAGCTTAAGTTAAGCGAATTACCTTGGCTCTGTGGCGTGACTCAGTAGAGATGGGGTTAGTAGTTCCCTAGATTGAGTTGAGTGTATATATACGAGAGCATATTTGTTATTCGATATAAAAATTTGTTTTATATTGTGGAGATTTATTGGGTGAGTCGTTTATGAGTTCCGGTCGATCAGTTTGATCCACTGTATCGGTTGGGATTTTGTAAACACTTGAATACGATGGACCGACATAGTATGTTTTGAAAAGAGGATAAATGAAATAATTTTACCCAAAGTATATTTTGATATAAAAGTGAATATATATTAAAATCATTATATTTGAATGTGTTGGTCACTATTATAATCAAGTAAGATTATAAAAGTAAAATGGTTCTATATATAACCAAGTAGAATTCGTACAAGTGTTACGAAATGAATTAAATATGAATTTAAACCAGAAATTGAATTAAAATTCTGGAAAATTGGATAAGTGTTTGTAAATGGATTTGGATTAAAAATAAGGAAAATTTAAGATCCTGGGAGATTTTAAATTGTATTCCAAGCATTTGTGAATGATATTTTGAAATGTATTTCAAATTGAAAGTGTTTAAAGATGAGTTTTGAAAAAAGTGATATAGTATTGAACTCACTTCGATCGCTGGAAAATAAATTCTGATGATGAATCGTGACATCATTAGTGTTCATTTTCGAGTTCTAAGTGACGGATTACTACCAATTTTTTTTGTTTTGAATTGTTTTGAGAAAACAAGTTGTTTTGATTCCGAAAAGGGAGTATTTGAATTTGAAAAGGGTAATTGTTTAAAACTCCTGGGAAGAGATTGTCTGAATTAAAAACAAATTTAGATAGAAATTTGTAGAAGTAAATAGAAATTGAATTGGAATCAGTTAAGTGGTAACTGAAATTGAATTAGAATGATATCGAGACAAATTGGATTTGTGGGATTTGAATTTGAAGTGTAATTTGATAATCGGGTTAAGAGTTTGGAATCGAGAATGAAACTCGAGTTTGAAATTTAATTCGACTTAGGTATAAGCGAATGGTTGTATTTGTGGATAAAAACAGATTGGAATTTGATTGGGATGAACCTTATATCTGCTGAATTAATAACAGGTGGAAAGGATATAATAATATGCCCGACAAAAAGTTACAAGTTTATATTTCTATTGGATATAAGATTTATGAGCCTGTTTGGCAAGCCACTTGGCTGTTTGATTTTCTTTTGGGTTGGAGATGGCCCAGAGAGGCGAGTTGGAGTTTGACCGATTAACCAGTACAAAGGAGGTGCTGGCGAAATTTTTCGAAAAGTTAAGGTGTTAGAAAATTTTCAGGATTTTTGAAAATTTTCGTTAATAAGAATAAATTAATAATTTAATTGAATTTAAATTGGTTCAATTGAAACTAAAGTTAAGAAGTGAACAAATAAGTTCTAACCAGTCGATAGGGTTTGTTTCCTACCTTAGCAATTTCGAGGACGAAATTATTTTAAGTGGGGAAGAATGTAATGACCCGCATTTTCAGCGGTATAATAATTAATTTATTTAATTATTTAAGAAGGTGATTAAGAGAATTTAATGGTCTTTGAATTAAATAAGAGTGAATATTTAATTAAAATAATAATTAAATAATATATTTAAATTCTGAAATAATCAGAATTGGCAGAAATGGCAATATGGTGTGAATTGGGAAATTCAAATTATATAATTCAGTTTAGAGTTGAATTAGATTAATGAATATATTATATAAACGACAGTTGAACGTATTAATTATATTATAAATATAATTAAGCTCGAAATGGCGCTGTAGTTCGTAATTTGGCGATTCGAACTTCAACTGAATGTACAGGATTCATTTTAAATCAGATTTCTGTGAAACAAGAAACGTACGGAGCTGGTGGGGTATATCTTTCTAGTGGAAGAGAAAAATCAGGATTTCATCGTGTAGATTTTGAGTTATGTCCAAATCAAATTTTAGAAAAGTCGCTATGGAATTCCTTTATAATTTATAAAGGAATTAATTATATTTATAAAAGGAATTTCATTATAAATCGAATATCGATTTATATCGGGATTTGGAATATGAAGTTAGAAATTCATATGGGAACACTGTGGAGTTGTATGATATTCTGTCATGAATATATACGATAATATTTATTTATAAATATTTAATTTAATTATATTTATATATTTAAATGGGTTATTTAGAGCTTTAAAAATAGCCACTTTTGCAAACGAAGTCGGAATTCGACGAAACTAATTTTGTTGGATCCGCAATATCAATTTATTGTTAGATTCCTAGTTCTGTGATTTTTGGGGTCACTGTGTGGATGTACGGAATTTTAGAGTGAAAAATAGTCAGTATTTCGACGGTTAAAAATACGCTGTGTGAGCAAATGGAGTCCAAATTCGACGAAACTAGTTTCGTTGGGACCGTAATGTCGAACTCTAGCTGCATGTCCAGTTTTGTGATTTTTGGGTGTTGTGTGTGATCACACGGATTTTTAGAGTGCAGACAATAAAAATAAATGAATATATAAATGGAAAATATCCTAGGAAAATATCTAAAAATATCCTAACTAATGTTTGAACCAACAGAGACCACGTTCCTTCTTCTCAGCCTCACCCTCACTCTTATAAACACAAGAAGAATGCGCCGCAACCATTTTCTTTTCAATACAGTAAAGTTCATCTTTTTGGAAATCAAGATGAAATCAAACAAAAATGTATAAATCTCGAAACCCTTCCTTCTAATGCTCTGAATGATTCTCTTCATCTCAGTATAGTTTTTAGAAGGCTCGACTTCAATTTTCTCGAGCTGGAAAACTGGCGCGGAACCTAGGGTTACGGTTCTCTGGAAATGTAAGCACTGATGATGGTTTGTATGGGTGGATTTGAACTCGCGATGTCGAGTACTACCTTGCAGCGGATTTTTGGGTTGATCGATGGTGGTAGGTGTCGATGTTGACACAGGGATGGAGTGTCAGAATTCCGTTAATGATGTCGAGTGGTTCAAAATGGTGGTGGGTGTAAGGAGATTGCGAAGAGATGATGTGTGGTGATTTCAGTTTTGAATTTCGGTGGAGTTTTGGATGTGGTATTTGTGGAGATCGAACTCGAAAATGGTAATGGTGTTCGGTATAGTTTTTGTTGAGGGCTCCAGGTCGTGTTTGCTGTTCGGGAAGAAGGGTAGGGATGTGGACGTTGGGCCGAGTTCTAGGTAAAGCCCAAGTTTGTTGAACATAAAATTTAGTTATATTAAATCAAATAATGTATTAACTTGTGTATATGATATCTTGACCATACGATATCAGAATTTCGAACGGACAGTCACGTTAGGATCGTATAGACAGACACTAACCAATGGAACTGAGTGGGAGTGGATGGGAGCTCGTTTGAATTTATGGCGAAATAAATTGTTTGATTCGAATCAAACAACAGTTTATCGTTCTTTATTTACGAACTGCCAATGTGAGTAAATCTCACTAACTCTGAACAGTTTATAATTTCATGTTGTATTTTTAGAACTGTTAAATATTGGCTAATTGACTGTGTGTTGACTGTTTGATTGAACTGCTAGTCAGTTAGGTGAATTTCTATATTGATTCTATTTACCAGAATACATCATATGGAACTGAAAGTGATGTTGATTTTATTGTGTAACATCTGTGGGTGCAGGGAAACAGATTGGAGGAATCCGACTGGATTCCTCAACAGCTATTTTATTATTTTTGTATATTGTGGTATATGACGTGGTTTATAATCTGTTGTTGATTATATGTGTATGGACGATATTTGACATCATGACTTGATATGTTAAACACTATAACATACCGGAATGTGAAAAAGGGTAATTTTCAAATGGTATTTGAAAAAAAAATTATTTATAAAATCAAAAGGGTTTTATAAACGAAATGTTTATAAATGAAATATTTATAAATAGAAATCTTTATAGGTGAAATGATATAGAAAGGGGAAATCTTTATAAACGAAATATTTGTAAAGAAAAGGGAATATTTATAAAATCATAAGATTTTATAAATGAGATATTTATTGGTTAAATAAATAGGAGATGTTAAACGAGATACTTATTTGTTAAGTAAATAAGTTATAAAAGAGATATTGACTTAGGAAACAGAATAAGTTATTAAAAGGATTATTTATTTGTTAAATAAATAGAATAAGAAAAGGAGATATTTATTTGTTAAATAAATAAGATAGGATATAAGGAATATTTATTTAGAAAATAAATAAGATATTAATAAAGGAAATACTTAGGATAGATAAATAAATAAGGTTAATAAAGGAAATATTTATCTTTGGATAAATAGATATATATATATATATATAAGTCAGGACTTATATAAAGAAGTAAAAATCGATTTCAACATCGATGTTTGAAACTGAATAAGGACAAAGAGTTAATCAATTAGGGTTAACCAGTTAGAGTAAAACCATTACGGTTAACCAGCTAGGTTAAACCGTAGAGTTAAACCAGTTAGAGTTAATCAGTTAGAGTTTAATCGATAGAGTTAAATCGAACCAGAGTTATTCAAATGGAGTTAATCGAATTTAGTTTATTCGAATAGAGTTGAAATGAGTTAATCGAATTTAGTTATTCGAAGTGAGATAATCGAATCAGAGATATTCGAAGTGAGATAATCGAATCAGAAATATTCAAAGTGAGTTGATCGAATCTAGTTATTCGATTAAATCGAATAAGATTTATTCGAAGAAAGAGATTATCGAATATAAGTATTCGAAAGTAAGCAAATCGAATATAAGTTATTCGAATAAGAGTTAATCCAGTAAGAGTTATTAGGTTGGAGTTATTCAAATAAGAGTTATAGATTAGAGTTAACCGAATAGGAGTAAATAAATTATTTGTCATTATATTATTCGAGTTAGGAAATAAAAGTCATATTAAAGATAATATATTTCGGATGCAGGAGATTATAACACCATTGTTATAATCATGTAAACTTGTAAAAGAAGGGGGTTCGTAAATAGAATCTGAGGGTTCGTAAGGAAGTGTTAAAGGGTTAAAAGATGAACTTACCCTATTTCGAGATTTGAAATGTTGTTCAGTTAAGGTCTGAGAGGTAGTTATACCCCAACTTGATTGACTTCATTTTAAATTTAGAAATGGTTAAGGTTCGAGAGTGAAAGTGGTTAAGTGAATTTAGTAAATAAGTATAGTGGTTTGAGTTGTCGTCGTGATGTTGATTTAAACATCTGTTAAATCCAAGTAAAGAAGATTTGGAAATGTTTTCCAAATAGAATCAGAAACGAAATCAAATATTGAAATTTGAAATATGAATTAGAAAAGGAAATGTTCATGTATAAGGAGTTAAGAAATGGAGTTAAGCTAAATCAGAAATTGACTGGAGACTGGTTAAGTTGAATGGTTTCCTAAGTGTCTATCTGATGTTGGTTTCGACCTTCGGGATTGGTACTTAAGGAATTGTTCTTATACTAGTTTACAATCAGAGACTGATAGTTGTAGAAGAATAGTGATACGTAAATAATTTATGGAAATGTTTTCCAGCGTTAACGTATATTTTCTAAACATAGAAAATAAGGAAAATATGAATATATATATATATGATTGATGATTGATTGATAAAATTTCCATCTGGAAATAATATCGTTGTTTGCACACCTGTTTTTCTTTGATGGTTAAATCACAGACTATCAAAGTTTTGACCATTTTAACGTTGTTAATATGGAGAGACCGGTTGGATTATTATCCAAGGAACCACTCTGTATTGGCATAAGCGTTGCGAATCATATATGCCAAAGATAATTGAAGACGGAGTAAAGTGCAAGGGCTATTGTATAAGTCTTAGATAACAGTGCCTAAGATGGATGTACTAAATAGTGCCTTCGGTTCATCTTGTTCCTGGATAACTTGTATGGATGAATGTCTGACAGAGTATTTCCAGAAAGGTCACGTACATTGATTTCTTTAACCGTACCAAGAGTGGAAGCGGAGAAGGAAACTTCTTTAGCTAACACGTAATGTACTGTTGTAGACGTCAATTAGTGATTTTCGATGGATCTGACAATGTGGCATTCGAAGTGAATATGATGTGATGATAAGGCATAACCTCAAGCCTCATCAACCGGTAAATGACAGAAATCGGGCAGGTAGCATGGCTATGTAGGTCGCACCTATTAGGGTGTATAATCACCTGATCTAGAGTTTCATTTACTTCAAAAAAATCTATTGTTGATGCTGTCCCATTCGGGAAACGGTTGCTGATCCCAACCGTTGGTGATATACATTTGATACACTCAAGCGAAATGAGTGGTCGGTCAAGTGTGGCCGGGTTGCAAGATGTTCTTGTTGAACCCTGTGTATTCCTTTCTAGAGGTACACTTGCGAAAGGTGGTTCCATACCTTGTCATAGTTGGAAATCCATTACCCAATACGTGCTTGCGGTTTTTATTGTATACTATATATGTAGAACGTGAGATGAAAGCGTTTCTGCTAGATGATTATTATATTGTGGTTGATAGACATTATTATAATATCAAAAGGTTTTTGATATAAAGATATTTTGGATTCTCATAAGGGAAAAACCCGTATCGTTATACGGCGTGGTCTTATGAGATATCGTTTACTTGTTCGAGCTGTTTTAAACTGTTTAACTCACACCAGTCCCATGACTGACCCGGAGTTTATTTTGTTTTGTTTTCCCTAAACTCTTGGGTGCCCAATTTTGTACGGGCAGTCAAGTAGTCGGGATTTACAGATACTTGAAGAGCTGGAGCAGGAGGCTTCAGGATTATATATAATTATTGTATTTCGTTGTGTTGTAAGTGTTGTACTTTGATAATGATATATATTCTATTACAGATTTATATTTCAAAGTTATTTTATACATATTATATGTTATTCGTTCTGCTGTGAGATTCGTGTTACTCTGATGTTGTGTTCTTCTTCTTCTTTTATTCTAAGTTTCTATCTTATCTATCCTCACCCTCTAACTTCTTTCATTAACCATTCGGTTATTTTCGATCCTTGGATGTTCAATATGTGTTCTATATCGGATAACCAAGATCGCATTTTTCCGGGTCGTTACAGCCTAAATGCACAAATAATAATAATTATTTGATGGTTGAAACCCCACTCGGGTATTGGGATGATATTTGATGTACACTAATCCCAATTGTTTAGTTGTATGTCAATCGATAGGATGACATACTGTTGTAAGCGTTAATTATTTATATTTAATGCTTATACAGTTGTGTGATGCACTCTGGATGATGGTTGATTTGTTTTGATTGATTGTTATATACATGTGTTGTATGAAATCCATATAAATAACATTATATGGTAATTGACCGTGTCTGATTCCAATTCAGAAAAAACGAATATTTCAAAATAACGAATATGTTAAAATAATATTCTAGTAAAGGATTAAAATGTGAATTTGATATACGATTTTGGATGGACACGAAAATATTATAACATATGAAGCCGTGTTGATTAGATATGCGCCATTCTGACTCGAACGATATTTATATTGATTTTATTCATTTTTATAACGAATATCGAAAAGGAAATGATTTCAAATCAGATATTTTGAAAATATTGTCATTTGAATATTATAATGATAAGGAATATTCAATTTTGATTTAAAATTAGAAATGAAGTTGAAATCGTTTTTAAAATGAATTTAAAATGAATTATAAAATATTATTTACATGGAAATCCACGAAATATATGTAATATATATATTATATATTTAATGGCCTGAATAGAACGCACCGCGACCGTTCGCAAATTTCGACCATTGACTTCGAGTTGACATTACGGGAGATCCGACCGTCGGATTCTCCTAAAACTGGAACCGTTGGGTTAATATCGAAAAGAGCTTTCTAACGAATATAAGAGATTTGAAATTTAACGGTTGGATTTGGAATTATGTCCAAATCAAATTTGGAAAAGGTCGTAGTAAGTGTAGTTCGATGACAGTTTATGGAAATCGACTGAAAGGGCTTTAATGAAATTATTAAAAATATTATTAATTTGTGTAAAATCATAATACATGATTTGGAAAGAATTTGGATGAAAATTTCCATGTTTGTAAAGATAAAAATATATTTTTATCAAAATGAACTAGTTATTAACTAGATTGAAATCCAATAATTTTTAAATAAAATAAATTGAATTTGTGAATGGTTTTAATATAACCAGAATTTCCAATATATGAATTGGAATGGATTTGAATGGAAATCATCTTCGAAATATTTCGATATTGGATTTCGTGATTATATGGATATTGTTATGGGAATTTGGAATATATATATATATATATATCGTTATTCCCAAAACGATATTTGTTGTTTCAGAATTTGATATTGAATATAAGCCGAGATAATTTCTATTCAAAGCCTTGAATTTGATATCAAATTGGATTTTGGGTTTGTCATGAACGGTGTCTTAAATAACACTGTTCTTAAACCCAGTTGAGGAAAGAATAAATCTTTTAATTAAGATTTAGTGAAGTTTTACAATTAATTAATATTTAATTGGAATTGAATAAAAGAATTGGATTTTGGGTTTGTCGTGAATAGTGTCTTAAATAACACTTTTCTTGAACTCAATTGAGGAAAGAATAAATCTTTTAATTAAGGTTTAGTGAAATTTTCCAATTAATTAATATTTAATTGGAATTGAATAAAAGAATTGGATTTTGGGTTTGTCGTGAATAGTGTCTTAAATAACACTGTTCTTAAACCCAGTTGAGCAAAGAATAAATCTTTTAATTAAGATTTAGTGAAGTTTTCCAATTAATTAATATTTAATTGGAATTGAATAAAAGAATTGGATGTTGGGTTTGTCGTGAATGGTGTCTTAAAGAACACTGTTCTTAAACCCCATGCGAGAAGAATAAATCTTTTAATTAAGATTATTAGAGTTTCCAATTAATTAACATTTAATTGGAATAAAATGGAATACGAATTGGGTTTATTGTGAACTGTGTTTTGACGACATTCATTCTTTAATCCGATTTACAGTGAAATGTGATTTGAAATTTGTAAATATTTTTATTAAGATTTAATGGAAATTTTCCAAAGTAAAGTTTTTCCAATTTAATATATTAAATTGGAATTGAATGGAATTCGATTTGGTAATAATCGAAGTGAGCTTCTATGGAGGAAGACTGTTAATATATATGGAATTTAAAAGGCTTTGTCGTTATTCCATTTATATTATTAGTCGGATATGGAAATTGATATCGATTATATACTGATTTGTTTTTCGTGAAGATTCCATAATTAATGGAATGTGATTTTTATTTTATCGTGAACTGTGTTTTAAATGACACTGGTACTTTAACCCAGTTAAGGACAGGATTACATGTCGGACATTGTATTTCAAACTGTATTGTTGATCTCTGCTAAATATATATCTGTTTGGTGGCGGAGAATTTATTCTCTTGCTTAACACCCTTCTCTGAGACGTACGAGCTCAGAGGTTATATATCGGCAAAGATCAATGGTACGGTGTAGATTGTCATTACGACATGTTTGATTTCCGAAAGTTAAATAATCATTAATATTGATTTTTGTGAAGATTAAAACTAAGTGGAGTTTTAATGAATCTTTAATTAGATTGAAATGTGAATGTGATAATTTAAATTATCAAATTTGGGAAATGATCGAGAATGGAGTATCACCAGTTTTGCTCCAAGCGATAGTTAAATCTTTAATTAGATTCGAACGTGAAATGGTAATTAAATTTCCTGATAACACCGTGGTGTCAGATATGGAGTATTACCAGCTTTTCTCTATGGGATGTATACATTGGGATTGGGAAATATATAACAAATGATTACTTCGGTAAGGTGCGCTAATCCCGATTAGTTTGGATAAACCTTAATTTGGTTTGAATTGATATCCAAAGAAAGATTAAAGAATAAATTTAAAGAATTTATCTTTGATAAAATTAATGGGAACCTTTCCCAAAGGATATGAATATTTAAATAAAAGAAAATTCAGAATTGGAATGAGGCGTATGTTGTTTTTATATAGCGCTTGATTATAAGATACGTGAATTATTCGAAAAGGCTGGGTTTATACCTATTCTGAATAATTGATTCGACGATAAGTCGAAGATGAAAACGGTGGTTGAAGACCGGAGGTCTTCACATTGTTTGGATGATTACTGATGTCTTGATTGGGCTATACACCTAAGACAAGGTAATAAGTGGTGATCGTACAGACGTACTTGGACATCGACCGGATATGCGAGGACCTCTGTCCTATATTGGACATATGGGACGAGGAATAAGGTGCCTCCGGTTTCGTTTAGACCCATAACGAACTAGTAAATGGATGTGTGTCTTTAATAACACTGTTCTTAAACCCAGTTGAGAAAAGAATAAATCTTTTAATTAAGATTAGGGAATTTTACCAATTAATTAACATTTAATTGGATTAAAATTTGGATTTTGGGTTTGTCGTGAATGGTGTCTTTAATAACACTGTTCTTAAACCCATTTGAGAAAAGAATAAATCTTTAAATTAAGATTTGCTAAATTTTACCAATCAATTAACATTTAATTGGATTGAAATTTGGATTTTGGGTTTATCGTGAATGGTGTTTTTAAATAACACTTGTTCATTAATAATGATTTTTGGGAAAGTTAAAACTAAATGAAGTTTTAGTGAATCTTTAATTTGAATAAAACGTGAATGCGATAATTTAAACTATCAAATTTGGGAAAATGGTCGAGAATGGAGTATCACCAGTTTTGCTCCAAGCGAGAGTTAAATCTTTAATTTGATTTGAACGTGAAATGGTAATTAATTTTTATCGATGACACCGTGGTGTTAAATATGGAGTATTACTAGTTTGCTCCATGGGATGAATAGGTTGGGATTGGGAAAATAAACAAATGATTACTTCGTTAAGGTTCGCTAATCCCCACTAGTTTGGAAAACCTTAATTTGGTTTAGAATTGAAAAGATAATTAAATCTTTTGCAATGATATCCAAAGGAAGATTAAAGATTAAATTTAAAAGAATTTATCTTTGATAAAATTAATGGGAACCTTTCCCTAAAGATGTTAATATTTGAATAAAAGAATATTCTGGATTGGAATGAGGCGTATGATGTGTTATTATAACACTTGATTATAAGATACGCGAGTTATTCGGAAAGGCTGGGTGTAACCCATTCTGAATAATTGATACAACGAAAAGTCGAAGATATTGAAG
Organism: Allium sativum; assembly: GCA_030737875.1. NCBI lineage: Eukaryota > Viridiplantae > Streptophyta > Magnoliopsida > Asparagales > Amaryllidaceae > Allium > Allium sativum. Next base: position 24,457,974 of record CM060927.1, on the reverse strand, counting down.
ATGGTGCAAGACCGACGATCTTCACATCGAATGGATGGGTTGCTACTGATGCCCATGATTGGAGTAGCTACCTTGAAGGGGCTACAGTGGTAGCCGTCCGGACGTACTTGTTGATTGTACGGATATGCGAGGGCCTCTCTCCTGTATTGGACATACGGGACGATGAATAAGGTGCCTCCGGTTTCGTTCAGACCCAGAACGGACTTGTAAATGGATGGTATGTCTGACGTTGTATTCCTTTATACTGTATTCGTTGATCTCTGCTAAATATATATTTGTTTGGAAGCGGAGAATTTATTCTCTTGCTTAACACCCTTCTTTGAGACGTACGAGCTCAGAGGTTATATATCGGTAGAAATCAGTGGTACGGTATGGATTGACAGTGTGACATGCTGAGTTGCAGTGATTCAAGCTTTTGTTGAAAAGCAGAGTGTAACAACCCGGAATTTTTGGGCCAATTTTAAAAATTTTATTTTAGGAATTTTAATATTTAAAATAATCTATTTTAAATAAGAACGATTAAAAATTTATTTTAAAACAAATAAATTTAATTAAATTCTAAAAGGAGTTTAAAACAACGCTGCAGTTTGAAATTTTGAATTTGAACTTTGACTGACCGTACAGGACTCAAAATAAATCAGAATTAAGCGAAACAAGAAATATTTAAATCTGTTTGATCATATCTTTCTAACGAATTGAAATTTAGTTAAATAAATCAAAAGTCATGCCCAGTTTCAAATTTAGAAAAGTCGTTGTAGAATTTATATATTTTTTAATATAATATATTGACCTTAAAAATAGCCATTTTACAAACGACCTCTGTTTTCGACGAAACCACTTTTGTTGGAACCGGAATGTCAAATTATTGTTAAGTTTAATTTTCCAGAATTTTTCGAATTAATATGTGAGCGTGGCAAAAGAAAATGTGTTTTGTCAGTTTTAGTCAATTTTAATCGACTTGAAAAAGGCCATTTTTCAAACGGCCTCGGAATTCAACGAAATTAGTTTTGTTAGGACCGTATCGTCAAAACAAAGCCAAATATATTTTTTCTGTAATTTTCTGAGTCCGTATGTGGCCCCGGTGAATTTTACGATCGAATTAATTTAATGAAGAATTTAAATATTAATTTAAATAAAACAGGGCTCAGACGATCAAACTGGCAGACGGGACCTAGCCCATCGCGTCCGGAGCATGGGTATTTGCTTAGGAACAAAGTTCGCTGGGCTGAAATCGGAGCTGAAAGAGATTAGCGGGCTTAAACCCAATAATTAGAATATTATATTATAAATAATAGTTAAACAAACCTAACCCTAATTTTCTAAAGTCAGCCGCCGCTCAACACCATTCGATGGCCAGAATTATACCATATTTCATCACTCAATTTCTCTTTAAATACAATGAATTAAATTACCATTCCAATGCCAAAATTGTGGAGATTTCCTCTGGCTTTCTATTGGTACGGGTAAGATCGAATCCTGATAAGGATTGGGGCTGATTTGGAGCTGCAAACGCAGCATCTTTGGGTGTGTTTTTCGAGAACATGAGCAGGCCGAGTGGGGGGTTCTTCTGGGCGTGGGTGGCATACACGTAGGCGGTCGGAGGGGCATAGTCGGATGAAGTTCTGGTGGCCTCGGTGATGGGGCGCAGGAGGGTTTCTAAATGGAGCTAGATGGGTTCGGTTATACAGTAAAGCGATAGAAGGAGAAAGGAAGAAGAGCGGCCTAATTTAGACAAGAAGAAGGTGGTTTGTTCTCAAATGAATTAATTTATTAATTAATTTAATTAATGTCATTAACACTATAAAATGTCGTAACTTTTTCAAACGAACTCGGAATCAGATGATTTCTGAAGCGTTGGAACCGTCTTGATCAGATCTACGCTATGGTACGAACCAGATCTGAAACAGGGCTAATCAAAAATTGGGAAAATTTCCATTTTGAACTGAACAGAATCAAATCAAAGTGATATTTTTTTATTTAAAAATAATTCTGAATTTATTATCACAAATCTACAGTTATTTCCTGCTTGCTATTATTAATGATTGTTCTGTGTTGAATGTGATGTATGGATCTGTTTGTTTGGTAGTGTTATTTGGTGATAAATGGTTAAACATATTTATCTGTTGTGAGATAATTTGTTAGAAATCTTTAGATCAATTTGCAGTGATAATGGGAGTAAAACTAAAAGAAAATTATATAATTTTTGGTTAGATAAGATGATCAAAAATATGAGACACCAAATTGTGTTAAGTTGTCGAACTAGTATATTTCAACAAAATCGAAATGTCACTTTTAAAACCATTCTTGTTAGATTAGAATCGTCACTAAAATGAAGTACCAACTCTTATACATTTTGTTGGGTTAAGAATAGAAATAGAAAAGGTTCATGGTTTAGAATTAAAACATGATTTTAATAAAAAAAGTACATTTTAATGTTATGAATAGAAATTACATCTTTATGTAATTTGTTATATTAGGAATAGAAATTACATTTTTATGTAACATGTTATATTAGATTAGAAATTACATATGTTGTAGTCACTTTCTTTTTAGATAAAAAGAATACATAGAAAATGTAAACAAATAGAAATATTCTTTTATATGTCATTAGTATTCATAGAAAAATGTGAACATATAAATTTTACTTTTATATGTCATTTATGTTAGCACAAAATTTGTCAATTATGTTAGAAGCTAAATTATGTCATAACATAAATTTATCATCGATGTTATACATGTTGTATTAGTATAAATTGTCAAACTTGTTATGTTAAGATTAAAATTATCATTTTTGTTAGGAAATGATAAGATTGGATAAAAAAAATATCATTTGGTTATAAAATGATGAATTAGAATAAAAACATCGCTTACATTAGAATTGACAAATTTTAACTGTCTTGTATGTTCGATTAGAATTGATAAATTATAAATGTCATGAATGTTTAATCAGAATTGTTAAATTAAATATCAATTTGGTAATTAGAAATTGTTAACAAATAAAATATCCTTTTATTTGTTATTAGAGAACATAGTAAATTGTTAACAAATAAAATATTCTTTTATTTGTAATATAGAATACATAGAAAATTGTAAACAAATAAATATTCTCTTATTTGTTATATGAATGCATAGGAAATGTAAACAGATAAAAAGATACTTTTATATGCCATTAGAATTCATAGAAAAATGTTAGAGTAAAGAAGAATAACATTTTAATTATAAAATGTTAGAGTAAAGAAATAACATTTTAAGTATAAAATGTTTACGTGAAGAGAAATAACATTGTAGTTATAAAATGTTAAGATGTATAAAGATAACATTTTAGTTATAAAATGTTAGTTGACAAATATATCACGGTTATATGTTTTTGTTGAAATAGAATTGTCAAAAAAACAAAGTTATCCTTTTTATTTGTTTTGTTGTGTTAGAATTGACGACAAAACAAAAATATCACTTTTCATTTGTTTTGTTGTGTTAGAATTGACGACAAAACAAAATATCACTTTTCATTTGTTTTGTTGTGTTAGAATTGACGACAAAACAAAGATATCACTTTTATTTGTTTTTGTTGAAATGTTAGAATTGATTTAACATAAAAAATATCCTTTTTATGTTAATATGAAATGTTAGAAATGATGTAACACAAAAATATTCTTTTATGTTAATAGGAAAGGTTAGAAATGTTAACATATGGAAATTATTCATTTATATGATATTAGAACGCATTGAAAGTGTTAAGTTAGAAAAACATATTTATAAGAAAATATGTCATTAAGTTAGAATAACATATTTATAAGAAAATATGTTATTGTGTTAGAAAACATATTTATAAATAAGTGTGTCATCATGTGACATAAAAAGAATACCTTTCCATGTAATATAATGAGAATACATTTTTAATGTAGTAGATGAATGATTAAAAGGATTACATTTTCTTTTTCAATCTAAGATAGAAATAAAGAAGTATATTTTTTTTTGCCTTTTTATATGCAAATAAAAAAAACAATAGAAAAGAAGTACATATTTTGTTTGCATTTTTAGATGCAAACAAAACATAGAAAAAGATTAGTTTATTCACTTTTTAGATGTGAATAAAAACTAGAAATAAAAAGTACTTTTTTATTAGCAATTTAGATGCTAATAAAAACATGATTTAAAAGTGACCTTTTTATTTACATTTTAGATGTAGATAAAAAGGATTAAATGGAAGTTACACCTTTATTCACATTTTAGATGTAAATAAAAGACCAGATTAAAAGTTATATTTTTATTCACATTTAGATGTAAATAAAAAGATTTGATTAAAAGTGACATTTTGATTTACATTTTAGAAGTAACAAAAAAAAGAGTGGATTAAAAGTGTTATATTAAATAAAGGTGTTATGTTAGTTGAAAAATAAATGTAAAAGAATGATAAAAACATCTATTTTTATCATTTAAATAGAATGAGACAAAATATACATTTTGGGTTAGTTAAAAAGAATTTAACAAAAATATACATTTTTGTTAGTTAAAAAGAGTTAAAAACAAAAACTACGTTTCTGTTAGATATAAGAATTAAAAAAAAACAATTTTGTCAAATTGGAATCGTTGAAACCAAAATGAACATTTTGAGTAGTTAGAATAGTTGAATTAGAAAAGTATATTTTATTCACTTTTTAGATGTGAATAAAAACATGAATTTTAAAAGTACATTTTTATTTACACTTTAGATGTAAATAAAACCGACATTTTAATTTACATTTTAGATGTAATTAAGAAGATCGAATTTAATGTAATATTTTTATTGTCAAAATAGAGACAATAAAAAAGATTAGAATCAAAGATTATATTTTTATTTAAAATTTAGATGTAAATAAAAAGCTTAGAATCAAAAGAGGTATTTTTATTGTCGTTCTAGGGACAATAAAAAGAGTAGAAGCAAAAGTGGCATTTTTATCGTCATTTTAGATGCGATAAAAAGAATGGATTTCAATAGTTGAAATCGCTAAAGGAATTATATTTATATATATAAATATAAATTAAAATTAAAAGAATCGCGCTCTGCAGTTCGCGTTTCGGCAATCGTAACTTCAAACGATTATACTGGAAGATCCGACCGTCGGATTTTCCCAAAAACTGGAACCGTTAGGACCGCTTTGGGGAAATCTTTCCGACGATATAAACTTTGATAAAATCCAACAGTTAGATTTCGAGAAATGTGTAAATCAAATTTGGTTGAAAACAGCGCCAGGACAGCCGATCGACCCGAAGCGTCGTTGAATGAATTTAGCTAATATAAAAACAGCGACAGATCGTTATTAAATACTATTGACGATATGAAATGGTTTTAAATTTTATATATATGCGAGGATCATTTGAAAAGTCCGAGTTCAATCTCATTTCAAATGATTATATGACGATCTAAGTCGAAGAGTTGAAGACGGCGATTGAAGACCGGCGATCTTCACATCGAATGGATGTGTTGCTACTGAGAACCATGATGGGAGTAGCTACCTTGAAGTGGCTTCAGGGGTAGCCAGCCGACCGTACTTGTTGATTGTCGGATATGCGAGCACCTCACCTCTGTATTGGATATATGGGGGGCGGAATAAGGTGACTTCGGTTTCGTTCAGACCCTGAACGAACTTGTAAATGGATCGTATGTCTGACGTTGTATTCCTTTATACTGTATTCGTAGATCTCTGTTTAATATATATCTGCTTGGTGTTCAACACCCTTCTCTGAGACGTACGAGCTTAGAGGTTATATATTGACAGAAATCAATGGTATGGTATGGATTGACAATGTGGCATGCCAAGATGCATGGATCAAGGCTTTTGTTGAAAAGCAGGGCCTTGTGGGATGATCAAAGCATAGCCTGTTTAGGCGTAGCTTTGTGTATAGCGTGACTTCGCGAGCCTCATACCCCGGTATGAATCAAAAACGGGATTAGGACCACAGGGAGTGCACACGTTTCTTTCTAGCTAGGAGTAGTGCCAGTGCTTAAACTGGCTGGCATTTTACTTATGTGGATGATGGATTTTGAGGCGCCTCGGGATTGTAGGACGGAAGTGGTCATATAGTGGTCCATAAGGACCGGGAAGCGTGTGTTCAGGCATAACCAATCCACTACCGTTAGGTGGGGACCGGCCCTGAAGATCCAAGGGTTGCCCATAGGTGTGATCCTGAGGCATTTGCTAGAGTGTCTCGAATCAGAGAGGACGATCCCTAGCCTCGATTTCATGATGGAAAACCAACTTCCAATACGACACCATGCGGTTTTGATTGTAGAACTAGTATGGCGACATGATATATGGTACCCATGCCGTCTATGATTAATACATTATGATTGAAATTGTTTTTGAAAACATTTATACACTAATGATAATATCAAATCCGTTTTTATCGTATCAAGCATTTTTGATCATTATAAGGTAAAACTCTATCCTCCGTTTTGCGTTGCATTGTGTGATGGGACTTGAGTCTTATAATGGTTTCATTTTCTAAAAAGCATTGCGTTGCTTAACGATTTACTTTATTTTATGCACTGGCAATCCAATGGAGTAAACCCGTTCTGCGTTAGCAGCGTGATTCGCCCTATTATTAGATTAGTTAAGTTGGATTTCTCATACCAGTCCCATGACTGACCTGTAGTTTGTTTCACTGGCAAACTCGAGTGCCCATATTTTTCACACGGGCAGTCGAGTAGCTTTTTGCAGATATATTTACAGGATCCTGGTTTACAGCTGAAGCGGTATTCAGAAAGCTCTGTATCCGTGTATGCCTTTCAGTTGTATACTTGTATTATTTTCCGCTGCTATTTAAATGTAATTTAAATCTCTGATATTATTGTATTTCTATTGTGTAACATTTATTCATACTCCGTTATATTCTTGTACTCTGATGTAATTGTTGCAATCAACAATAAAACTTTCTTCAATTGGTGTCCTGATATGTATTGTTCTCAAAGCAATCCAGTCTTTCCTTACGGGGAAGTTTGGGTCGTTTCACAAAGCTTGGTGGATGATGATCAAAGCACATCTTTAAATAGCGCAGCTTTGTGCAGCATTAATTCGCGAGCCTCCCACACCATTATGATGGTAAAATGATGGTTAGATCAGTATACTTTAGAGATGAGGATAGACATCCTATGGGTTGTCATGGATTCGGTCGGCCGAGGTGATACTGGGTGTGGTCGCCCCACACCAGTAGGGATAGGGCACACCCCCCGATTCCCAGATGGATAGAGTTAGCGGTGTTTTCCAATGCTTGGACGTAAGCCGTGATAACTTGTTTCCTGGATATAGTGCGGATGTGCATTACGGCGTTTTCTCATGCATGGGACGTAAGCCATTGGGTATTGCACTACGCGATAGATCTTTCGAATCAGGAGCCATCAGTATGGGAGATCCAAACTTCCAATATGACATTTTGCGGTTTTAGTTGTAAACCTATATATGGTGACATAGTGGGATGGGGCGCTCATGCTGTCTATGATTAATACATTTATATTTGAAGTTGATTTCTTCACTTATAGTAATAATAAAAGATTTGTTTTAAAACGTACCAAGCATATTTGGCTATTATAAGGTAAAACTCTATCCTCGACTGCGTTCATTGTGTGATGGGACATGAGCCTTATAATAGCTTCATTTTTCTTTATTTAGCATTGCGTTGTTTGTTTTATGCACTGGTATTCTTGGGGTAAACCCTTTCCGTGTTATACGGCGTGGTCCCTTGATTTACCTTATTTTAAAAGAAAAGTTTTAAATAACTTTTTTAGTTCTCACACTAGTCCCATGACTGACTCAGAGTTTATTGTTTTAACCTAAACTCTGGGTGCCTATATTTTCCATACGGGCAGCTAATAGTTTTTGTTTTCACAGATATTTCTTATCCCAGGGTCCTGGATTACAACTGGAGCTATGTTCGGAAATCTTTATATCCGTATATCTCTTTCAGTTGTGCTAGTTATTGAATTTTCCACTACGCATTGTATTTATACATTTTATTTCTACTGCTATGTATTTTAAATCTCTGATATTTTTGTTTGTAATATTTATTCATACTCTGATATATTCTTGTACTCTGATGTAAATTGTTGTAATAAGCAATGAAATGTTCTTATGTTTGTGTTCTGATTTGTCGTGTTCTCAATTCAATCCAGGCTTTCCTGTAAGGGTAAGTTTGAGTCCTCTCAGCATGGTATCAGAGCTTTGGTTTACAGAGCTTGAGAACAAGACACATTAGAACCAAACGAAAGAATTGATCAGAGACTGGATTAGTAATATCCAATGAGAATGACTCAGTAGAGATAGGATCAGTAGTATCCTAGAATGAGTTGGAAGAGAGTTATTTTTTAAAATCAAATTAGATTTTGAAATTTGTATATCTAATTATACGTATTTGAATATTCTATTTTATATTGAATTTGGACTATCAAATGTAAGAAGAATTTGAATATACGTCTTGCAAATGTGTATTCGAAGTCTCAAGTATAATGGGTAGATATATAATCACACTCTAGTCTCCCGAAGATGACCTGATGATTGCTATAGCATCATAAGTATTTGTGTTCGAGTTTCGAAAGTGGGATATCTATATATATCCAATCGACTGGTGTGAGAACCAAAACTTAGATACGGTTATTATTTGTGATTTGACACTACAAATATGATTTTTGAATATATATACACAAAAGTTATATGTTTTGGAAATTTAATTCACTAATTGATTGCTGGTTGTGTTGCTTGATTATTAGTTTAACTAGTAAAAAAATTGTAGTAATTAAACCAATAACAGAATGAAGGGTAATTTAGGCCAAATTGAATCAAATATTGAACTGAAATGAAAATTGATTAGAATGGCATACATGTACATGCATATATATTGAACAGGTCACAGCAAGGAGGCTAGAGAAGAGGAATAAAATTGTATGCTCGACAAATAGGTACATATTTACTATATTTCTTGGGTTTTGAAGATTTTATGAGCCGATTGGCCAGCCGCTTGGTTTTTCTTTTTCTTTTGTATTGATGAGGGCCCGTTGAGGCAAGTTGCGATTTTAAATATCAACCCGTACAAAGGAGGTTATGGCGAAATTTTTCAAAAATTTAGGGTGTTAGCCAAATTTTTGAGAATTTAGAAAATTCTTAGAAGCTGAAAAGTTGAAGAATGAAAGCCAGAATGAAAGTTGATTTGATTAGTTAAACAACTTTCAATTCCGTTCCTTTTCGAGGACGAAAAGATTTTAAGTGGGGAGATTGTAACAACCCGGATTTTCAGAACCAGTTTAAAATTTTTATTTTTGCTATTTTAATGGATTTTGAATATTTAAAATGATTTATTTTAAATAATAATGACTAAAAATTTATTTAAATCGAAGTAAGAATGTATAAATTTATTTTAATTATAAAACGAACTCGAAATGGTGCGGTAGTTTGAAAATTTGATTTCAAATTTCAAACGAATGTACAGGATTCAAAATAAATCAGATTTCAGTAGAACAAGAAATATATAAATTTGTTTAGTTATACCTTTCTAACGAACGTGAAAAATCCAAATTTCATAATGGGAATTGAAACTTATGTCCATTTTAAAATTTAAAATAGTCGCTATGGAATTTATATACATATTTTTTTTAATATAATATATAGCCATTTTGCGAACGACCTCTGTTTTCGATGAGACCACTTTTGTTGGATCCGGAATGTCAAATTATTGCTAGATTTCAAATTTCATAATTTTTGGAATTAATATGTTAGCGCAGTGAATTTAATGTGTTTGGTAATTTAAATTTAAATTGGATCAACCAAAAAATGTCCATTTTCAAACGATCTCCAAATTCGACGAAATTAGTTTTGTTAGGACCATATCATCAAAACATAGCTAGATTTATTTTTCGAGAATTTTTGGAGTCAGTATGTGGCCCCGGTAAATTAAAATGTACGTTCAAATTCAATATATATTAATTTATATTTTAATTTTGATAAAAACTGATCAAAATGACAAAATTGGCTTACGAAACATATTTCATTGTGTCCAGAATGGGGGTATTTAGCTAGGGATGGCAGTCTTTGGGTATGATTTGGAGTTCGTAACGATAAACAAGAATTTTTAGAATAAATGAATTAAAATTATATATATATATATATATATATATATATGAAACACCCCACCTCCGTTAAGGTCACTCACAAAGGGAATGCCTTAACTTTGGTGGAGCATTATAGGTAAAAGACACAGATAATTTACAAGACAGACATATATAAGCAGCGGAAAAACCAAATTTATTTCGTACGTGGTTCATAACAAAACATTACAGCAAGATGTCTCAAAACAACTTCCATATCATTACATCAAAATCTCTGTCTTGATTATTACATAAAGAAGCATAAAACATAAATAAAACTGCATAAATCCCCAAGTAGTAGTGTGTCCATAGCCATAGCCATAGATAAGAGGTTCCAAGCTATACATCACAGAGTCTTCAAGCTTGGAAAGACGAACGGTCCAAATTAAGCTGGGCTATTTCCTCCCTGGCTAGCTGAGGGGGGGAATGGAAGAAAAGAGAGCGAAAGAAAAATGGGTCAGACATAAGTCTGGTAAGTCCAGTGATTATTCAGCATGTAAACTGGTAAGAGAACCATGACATGAATAAACTGGACGTAGGACAATTACAAAGAAATAAGGTAACATAGGATAAGGCAAGGTAAACAAGGCAAGGTAAACTAATCATACTATCTCACTTGTATCCATATTCTCTACACCTACTAGATATTTCAACCATTATCATGAGTTCAAACCCAGTGATCACTTTTCATTGATCGGCTCCTACTCGCACGCATTTACTACTTGTGTCCTATGGCCCCGCTCGATTGTAGATACCTGTGCTGGTCCCACCATAGGGTGTATCAAATCCTATAGTGGCAACCCGACATGATTCAAGATGCACAGTGTATAACTATTGATGCCCAGTGCCTGCTTTTTCCACTCCGGAGTATGTGCACGCCCATACTCCGTCGGAACCTACACAGACGCACCAACCGCCGTTGTTTTGACCGCATATAATCAACCTTGTAATCGTGCCCCACCCTGCCTAGTTTAGGGTATCAAGATACATCTATGTGGGTTACTGCTGAAATGTGTCCCCGTTACTAGGGTTTCCTAGTCAACATGTTAAATTGGTTAAGTGTCCAAGTTAACCTAACCCGACCCATCAGTTTAGTTAACATGTTGCATTAGTTAAGTGTTGCCTTAATCAACTTAACCCTACCATTCCTGACTTAGCTTTAATTCATTTATTAAGGCACCAACCACTCACATTAGACAGGTATTGTTGCAGTTACTGGATGTGCCGGTCGGGTCCGGGCAGTTTTACACCACAACTCAGTCTAACCTCGGGTTCCTTTAGGCTCGATGAACTAACCTCCCACATTAGATATATATTGTTATGGTTGCTGGATGTGCCGGGAGGTTCCGGGCAGTCTTACACCATAACTCAATCTAACCTCGGGTTAAGCATATTCGTCTTTTCTAAATTTACATATTTACCTCTGTATATTTATATGTAAATTATTGTCATTCAAGTCAAGCCCCACTTTCCCTTTTAAATCAAGTTCATAATTTTAGGTATAAAAATTTATACCACTTTATGCCATAAAACATTTACATGTTTATGAGCCAAATATGCCAGTTATATGTAATTTCATGTTTTTCCCTAACGTTACCCCCGTTAAACATTCGCATAAATCACATAAAATGTTAGGCTCGATACATAGCCTAACTTATACACAAAAGGGGAAAAATAGGAACATGTAATAATTCCAACATCATAAAAATATGGATCTAACTACACATGTATCATATGAATTTGGCATAGAACAATATACATTCAATTATGAACTTGCAAATTTAGATCTACTCAACATGAATCATGAAATAGGAGTTTTACATAGAACTACATAAACTTAAAATTAGGCATGCGGTTGTGAACTTGCAAATTAGTTGGATCAAATTTAACATGAACCTAATCATATTAGCATGTAGTTTTGGTCATATATGTGATCATGGTTGAACTTGCATAAAATTCCCAAATTGACATACACATATAGGTGTCATTACCAAATCATACAACATGAAATGTCATCGCCAAATTATACAACATGGTATGTCATCGCCAATTTATTCAACATGATATGCCATTGACAAATTTTATAACATAATATGTCATCGCCAACTTATTCAACATGATATGTCATTGCCAAAGTATTCACATAATATGTCATCGCTAAATTACACAACATATATGTCATTGCCAAATTATTCCACATATGGATTCATAGCCAAGCATTTAACATTTATCATCAAATTACAACATGTTCACAAACTTAACATGATAAGAGTCATAGTCTTAATCAATTCAGTTTAACCAAAAGGGTAGGCATAAATTTACATAGGGCATTATTCTACATCCAGTTATTTAGTCACAATTCTAATATCATTTAGGTCTAAATGATAACTGGACTTACAAAAAGGAGACTAGTCTTGTGTTCTGGGATCTGTATTCTAAAATTGAATAGCTCTCCTTTGTTGTAGACGTTGAATTCTCTTAGTTGAATTAGATTTGATTTGTAATTCCTAACTCCCTTTCTAGTTGAAGGAGAATGGTGGCTACTCTACGTTGAGTTCTGACAGCATGACGGTCTTAGGAATATTTTTCTATGGCTTAGGGTTTAGATTTAGGTTGCTTATATAGAAGTTTGATTTAATAGAAGCCGTCAGATCAACCTAGGGCAAATCAAAGCCATTCAAACCTAAGAGAACCAACCAGAACTTGCCACACAAGCCCTAATGACACAGCAAATCGTCACAGGAAGAAACACATCAGTTTTCATATCTGGCCCGAGGGGGAGGTCGACCCCTTGTTTGACCTATATGGGGGGAGGTCGACCTCCTGGTCGACCTGGCCTTGGGCGGGAAAATTCCCGCCCAGCCCGCTTCTGCTTCTGATTTTGAAATTTGAATTTTCTGAACTTTAACCTGAGTTGTTTATTTAAATTCTTTAATCTTCTGAAAGTCATAACTCCTTCATACGGCGTCCGATTTATGCAAACTCGGACTCTATCTCAAGCATAATTTTGAGACGAACGCAATAGCGTAACCCGTTTACCTTAATTCTTACATTTGTAATCAATTATTTTTTAATTCGTTACTTTAATGTTTACAGAAAATACGGGGTGTAACATTCTCCTCTCCTAAACGATTTCGTCCCCGAAATCTTCAAGTCGAGAAGAACGTATGTCCTACCATCCAATCGTCCATCTACTCAACCATCAAACACAAGCGTTCATTGTCCTTAAAAATACTTCTAATGCTTCCATGACTGTATGCATAGTGTGTGTACATGTCCTTACCTAATGCAAAATCAGTCGGTCTACTGATTCAGTTGACCTCGTTAATGCAATTTATGTCAGTGCCATGAGTCCATTATGTATGCAATTTTTCCTAATCATAATTCTACATGAGTGCACAATCATTCATACAAATGCGACATCCATATGATAACACATCAAGTTTTCAATCCATATACAAATACATATATGCATATGCAATATGAAAGTGACTGAGCTGATCTAACACCTAATGTGTGTGTATATGCATCCACGAGCAACCACTAGCAATCACTTGCAACCACTTGCAACCATTAATCATAACATGTTTCAAATACATGTTTACATCCATTGGTTTCTACCTAAGGATCGAGAACAGCACTGAGGAAAATACTAAAAAGATAGATACGAGCATGAACAAACTTAAGGAAAAAGAGATCAAAGATGTACCCTCAAAAAGAAAAGGGTAGGCTGCGCGTATCTTAGCCTCAGTCTCCCAAGTTGCATCTTCCTCAGCGTCACTCCATTGAACTTTAACAAGTTTGACTTCGCGGTTGCGTAACTTTTTGACTTCTGTACCCAAGATACGAGTTGGAACTTTTCTCACAGTCATCTCTCGTTCTACTTCTACTTCATCTAATATGCTTGGTTCCACCACTTCCGCAGACTCATGTAAGCACTTTCGTAGGTGAGAAATATGAAAGACATTATGAACTCCAGCCAATCTTTCGGGCAGCTCTACTCTGTAAGCCATCTTTCCAATCCTTTCAATGATAGGAAATGACCCTACAAATCTTGGTGCCAACTTTCCTGCGGATCCGAAGCAAACGACGTTCCTCAAAGGAGATACTTTAAGGAAAATCCTGTCTCTAACCTCAAACTCAAGGTCGGTCCTTCTTTTATCTGCGTAGGACTTCTGTCTATCTTGGGCAGTCTTCATTCTTCTTCGTATCAAGTCCACTTTCTTTGAAGTTTCTCTAATCATATCTGGTCCAAGTATGAGCTTGTATGTAGACTCCCACCAACAAGTTGGTGATCGGCATGGTCTTCCATATAAGGCTTCGAAGGGTGCCATGCCTATGGTGGCTTGGTAGTTATTATTGTAGACAAACTCCACCAAAGGAAGATGATCCTCCCAGGTTCCTCCGAAGTCAAGAATACATAATCTCAAGAGGTCTTCTAATACTCTATTCACCCTCTCCGTCTGACCATCGATTTGGGTGTGATAGGCCGTGCTTAAGCATACCTGTGTGCCTACAGCCTCTTGCAAGCTCTTCCAAAACTCGCTCGTAAAGATAGGATCTCAGTCACTCACAATGTTGGAGGGTATCCCATGGAGTCGAACTATCTCTTTAAGATAAATGGATGCTAAAGATGAGGCATCCCTTCTACTTTTAACGGGTATAAAGTGAGCGCTTTTTGTGAGCCTGTTTACTATTACCCAAATACTGGTATTGCCCCTTCTTGACCTAGGCAGCCCATCAATAAATTCCATTGAAATGCTATCCCATTTCCATTGTGGGACCTCTAGAGGATGAAGCAAACCACCAGGCTTCTTTTGCTCCGCCTTGACTTGCCGGCATATTAAGCACTTAGAGACGAATTCAGCTACATCCCTCTTCATGCCATTCCAAAAGAAAACCCTTTTTACGTCTTTATACATCTTGTCTCCACCTGGGTGTATGATCAACTTGGAATGGTGCGCCTCTTCGAGAACCTTCTTCACCAAATCCCTTGCTTGTGGAACGCATAGCCTTCCATCCTGCCTCAACCGACCTTTATCATCGATGGAGTATCTATTGAGGTGACTAGAAGTCTCACCCCTAGTTAGCTTATCCATCACATCAACTAGCTGAGGGTCTTCACGTTGTGCGGTTCCTATTGAGTCCAAAAGAGTAGGTCGCACCTCTAGTGATGCTAACAAACCAGTCACATGATCGATGGAGGGTCTAAAGTCAAAGTTGGCTATGTATTCCAAGCTCTGCCTTTCTACAAAGAGAGGGCTTAAGGTCAGCTTCTTTCTACTCAAGGCGTATGCTACTACATTGCCCTTGCCAGGGGTATAGGAAATCTCGAAATCGTAGGATGCCAAGAATTCCATCTACCTTTGTTGCCTTAAGTTAAGATCTTTCTGCGAGAAAAGGTACTTCAGTGATTTATGGTCAGTATACAATTCAAACTTCTCACCTACGAGATAATGGCGCCAAGACTTAAGCGCAAAGACGATGACAGCCAATTCTAGATCGTGGGTTGGGTAGTTTTTCTCATGTACTTCTAACTGTCTTCCTCCATAAGCTACTACCTGCCCTTCTTGCATCAAGACAACACCTAGTCCCGTACTACATGCATCCGTGTATATGGTAAACATCTTGCTCCCATCCGGCAATGTCAGAACTGGGGTTGTTGTTAGAGCCCTATTTAATCGTTGGAAAGCAACATCGCAATCCAAATCCCAATTCAAAGTTAGGTTCTTCTTTGTCAACCTTGTAAGTGGAGCTGAGATTTTCGCAAAGTCTTTGATGAACTTCCGGTAAAAGCCCGCTAGCCCAAGGAAGCTTCAGACTTCGGTAGCATTCCATGGAACCTTCCAATCTTGCACCGCAACTACTTTTGCGAGATCCACAGCAACCCTTCCTTGGGCACCACATGTCCGAGAAACATTACTTCCTCTCTCTAGAAGTGGCATTTAGTAAATTTGGCTTTCAACTGATGTGCTCGAAGAGTATCCATAACTTCTTTTAAATGTTGGGCATGCTCTTCCTCACTCTTTGAGAAAATCAAAATGTCATCTACGAAGACCACCACAAACTTATTGAGGAACTCCCTGAACACCCTGCTCATCAAGTCAACGAAATAAGCGGGTGCGTTTGTCAAGCCAAAAGGCATGACAAGCCACTCGAAGAAACCATCTGGGGTCCTGAATGCGGTTTTATCAATAATGTCTTCAGCCACTCTTAGCTGATGAAACTCGGTAGCTAGATCTAGTTGGGAGAAAACCGATGCACCTACAAGCTGATCAAACAAGTCATCTATTCTTGGGAGTGGGTGCATATTCTTCTTGGTCGGCTTGTTTAGCTCCCTATAATCAATGCTTAGGCGAAGCGAACCGTCCGCTTTAGTTTAGAACACTACTGGAGCACCCCATTCAGAAATACTCCGCCTTATAAACCCCTTCTCAAGCAACTCTTTAACTTGCTTGCTGAGTTCTTTCCTCTTCCTTGGAGCCATGTGTCTAACGGGTAAAGCAACGGGTTTTGCATTATCAACGAGGTATATGTGGAAGTCTATCCCGTTTTGAAGGTAACCCCTTCACCTCTTCAAAGACATCCGAGTATTCACGGACTACTCTAACAGACTGCAAATTCTCAATAGACGCATCAAGAGATTCTAGATAGCTAAGCATAACAGAGTTCATGGGCTTACAAGAAATTTCGAGAGTGTTACCGAGGCGAGTCATGAGTCTAACCACTCTCCTTTCACAATCGAGAATGGCACCATTACCGGATAGCCAATCCATGCCTAGAATCAACCCATAGCCCGTGAAGCCCAAAACATAGGCATTACATCTAAACCCCACACTTAGTATAGAAATTTCCAAGTCCAAACAAATCATTGACAAATAGGCTGAGCCCCCAATTGGATTTGAAACAACCAAGGGATCCTCTACTAAACTGGTGTTTAGGTGCAGAGATTCAACTAAAGCAGTAGATATAAAAGAGTGCGATGCACCAGAATCAAAGAGTGTACGAGCAGGATGATCAAAAAGATAAACTAAACTCTCAACAGAAACATTTCTACCTCATTCTTGCGAAGGTGCCATGAGAGTGTGAACCTGCCCTCCAGCAGTAGATCCAGCTCTCTGCCCTTGCCCTTGCTTCCTTGGGCTGTCCTTAGCCATGTGTCCCGTCTCGCCGCAATGGAAACAACCACCCATCTTCCTCTTCTTCTTTCTGCAGTCCTTAACCAAATGTCCAGGAATGCCACAAAAATTACACTTCCTCTTGTCACGGGGTTTGTTGTTCTTCCCGCCCTTCTTGGAATCTGTCTTCTTGCTCTGTGACCCCTCCACTTTCTTATCTTCAGATACTTCCACCTTTGTCTCTTTCTTGCCAGCCTTATCTTCTTCTTGTAACAGTGCCATGTCCACTAGCCTCTCATAAGTCGCACCCATAGGTATATGGGACATAGCTACGTTGTGCAGTGGCTCATTCAATCCTTTAACAAAATGGAGAGCCTTCTTATGTGGAGTGTTCACTAACTGCAATCCAAATCTAGCCAGCTGGTTGAATTGGTTAACGTATTCCTTGACCGACATACTCCCCTGTTTGAGAGCTAAGATCTTCTCCATCTGTAGGCTTCGCTCAGCTTGTGAGAGGAATTTCATTTCAAACCTCATTCTAAAATCCATCCAAGTTTCAACTGGTCTTTCAGCGTTAGTAACTTCCCACCAATAGGAGGCTTCGTCTTTAAGCAACCATACGGCCAACTATATCTTCTGCCTATCGTCCACTTCGAAGATATCAAACAAATCCTCAGTTTCTTTGAGCCAGTTTCTTACTTCCACGAAGGATTCATTTCCATTGAAGTTCTTTCCACCCATGGATCGAAAGTCCCTACATATTTTTGAGAAAGCATTTGCACGCGGAGGAGGAGGAACCACTGCAGCTGGGGGAGGAGGAACGTCTGCTGGGCCTACAACATTAGCCCTAGCCTCTAGGTACCTTCTGAACCAGCCAGGTACCAGCACACCCTCTGGAAGGTTAAGATCCCCAGACAAGCTGAAATGAAAAAGGAAAGATTCAAAACAAAAGGGTAGAAAGATAGTGCATATGGCTTTGGGGGATTATACCTTTTTAAACTAAAACAATTTTTCTTGAAAATTGCTTCTTTAAACTTCTTTTTGAAAAACATTTTTCAAAATTTTTATCTGATCTGGTAAACCTTTGCTCTGATACCAAGTGAAACACCCCACCTCCGTTAAGGAGGTCACTCACAAAGGGAATGCCTTAACTTTGGTGGAGCATTATAGGTAAAAGACACAGATAATTTACAAGACAGACATATATAAGTAGCGGAAAAACCAAATTTGTTTCCTACGTGGTTCATAACAAAACATTACAGCAAGATGTCTCAAAACAACTTCCAAATCATTACATCAAAATCTCTGTCTTGATTATTACATAAAGAAGCATAAAACATAAATAAATCTGCATAAATCCCCAAGTAGTAGTGTATCCAAAGCCATAGCCATAGATAAGAGGTTCCAAGCTATACATCATAGAGTCTTCAAGCTTGGAAAGATGAACGGTCCAAATTAAGTTGAGTTATTCCCTGCCTGGCTACCTGAGGGGGGGGAACGGAAGAAAAGAGAGCGAAAGAAAAATGGGTCAGACATAAGTCTGGTAAGTCCAGTGATTATTCAGCATGTAAACTGGTAAGAGAACCATGACATGAATAAACTGGACGTAAGACAATAACAAAGAAATAAGGTAACATAGGATAAGGCAAGGTAAACAAGGCAAGGTAAACTAATCATACTATCGCAATCGTATCCATGTTCTCTGCACCTACTAGATATTTCAACCATTATCATGAGTTCAAACCCAGTTATCCCTTTTCATTGATCGGCTTCTACTCGCACGCATTTACTACTTATGTCCTACGACCCCGCTCGATTGTAGATACCTGTGCTGGTCCCACCATGGGGTGTATCAAATCCTATAGTGGCAACCCAACACGATTCAAGATGCACAGTGTATAACTACTGATGCCTAGTGCCTTCTTTTTCCACTCCGGAGTATGTGCACGCCCATACTCCGATGGAACCTACGCTGACGCACCAACCGCCGTTGTTTTGACTGCTTATAATCAGCCCAGTAATCGTGCCCTGCCTTACCTAGTTCAGGGTACCATGATACATCTATGTGGGTTACTGCTGAAATGGGTCTCCGTTACTAGGGTTTCCTAGTCAACATGTTAAATTGGTTAAGTGTCCAAATTAACCTCACCCCACCCATCAGTTTAGTTAACATGTTGCATTGGTTAAGTGTTGCCTTAATTAACTTAAACCTACCATTCCTGGCTTAGCTTTAATTCATTTATTAAAGCACCAACCACTCACATTAGACAGGTATTGTTGCGGTTACTGGATGTGCCGGTCGGGTCTGGGCAGTTTTACACCGCAACTCAGTCTAACCTCGGGTTCCTTTGGGCTCGATGCACTATCCTCCCACATTACATATATATTGTTATGGTTGCTTGGTGTGTTGGGCGGTTCCGGGAAGTCTTACACCGTAACTCAATCTAACCTCAGGTTAGGCATATTCGTCTTTTCTAAATTTACATATTTACCTCTTTATATTTATATGTAAATTATTGTCATTCAAGTCAAGCCCCACTTTCCCTTTTAAATCAAGTTCATAATTTTAGGTATAAAAATTTATACCTCTTTATGCCATAAAATATTTACATGTTTATGAGCCAAATATGTTCGCATAAATCACATAAAATGTTAGGCTCGATACATAGCTTAACTTATACACAAAAGGGGAAAAAGAGGAACATGTAATAATTCCAACATCATAAAAATATGGATCTAACTACACATGTATCATATGAATTTGGCATAGAACAATATACATTCAATTATGAACTTGCAAATTTAGATCTACTCAACATGAATCATGAAATAGGAGTTTTACATAGAACTACATAAACTTAAAATTAGGCATGCGGTTGTGAACTTGCAAATTAGTTGGATCAAATTTAACATGAACCTAATCATATTAGCATGTAGTTTTGGTCATATATGTGATCATGGTTGAACTTGCATAAAATTCCCAAATTGACATACACATATAGGTGTCATTACCAAATCATACAACATGAAATGTCATCGCCAAATTATACAACATGGTATGTCATCGCCAATTTTTTCAACATGATATGCCATTGCCAAGTTATACAACATAATATGTCATCGCCAACTTATTCAACATGATATGTCATTGCCAAAGTATTCACATAATATGTCATCGCTAAATTACACAACATATATGTCATTGCCAAATTATACCACATATGGATTCATAGCCAAGCTTTTAACATTTATCATCAAATTACAACATGATCACAAACTTAACATGATAAGAGTCATAGTCTTAATCAATTCAGTTTAACAAAAAGGATAGGCATAAATTTACATAGGGCATTGTTCTACATCCAGTTATTTAGTCACAATTCTAATATCGTTTAGGTCTAAATGATAACTGGACTTACAAAAAGGAGACTAGTCTTGTGTTCTGGGATTTGTATTCTGAAATTGAATAGCTCTTCTTTGTTGTAGACGTTGAATTCTCTTAGTTGAATTAGATTTGATTTGTAATTCCTAACTCCCTTTCTAGTTGAAGGAGAGTGGCGGCTACTCTAAGTTACGTTCTGACAGCATGACGGTCTTAGGAATATTTTTGTGTGGCTTAGGGTTTAGATTTAGGTTGCGTATATAGAAGTTTGATTTAATAGGAGCCGTCAGATCAACCTAGGGCAAATCAAAGCCATTCAAACCTAAGAGAACCAACCAGAACTTGCCACACAAGCCCTAATGACACAACAAATCGTCACAGGAAGAAACACATCAGTTTTCAGATCTGGCCCGAGGGGGAGGTCGACCTGTATGGGGAGAGGTCGACCCCCTGGTCGACCACCTGGTCGACCTGGCCTTGGGCTGTAAAATTCCCACCCAGCCCGCTTCTGCTTCTGATTTTGAAATTCGAATTTTCTGAACTTTAATCTGAGTTGTTTATTTAAATTCTTTAATCTTCTGAAAGTCATAAATCCTTCATACGGAGTCCGAATTATGCAAACTCTGACTCTATCTCAAGCAGAATTCCGAGACGAACGCAATGGCATAACCCGTTTCCCTTAATTCTTACGTTTGTAATTAATTATTCTTTAATTCGTTACTTTAATATTTACAGAAAATATGGGGTGTTACAATATATATATATATATATCCGAAACCTAATTTCTCACTACTCTTTTGCGCAGCTGCCATCCCTCTTTTAATCGCTAAAATTGTCGAATTTTAATTCCTCGATTTCTCATAATTTAGAGTGAAATAATTTATGATCCCAAAACAAAAAATAAAGAGATTCTTGTGGGCTTCAAAACTATATGGGGTTGAACCATTATCATGGGGTATCGGTGGTGATTTCTGGGTTGAAAGAGGTCGAGTTTGTAGGCGATTTCAATGGCATAGGAGGGGTCGAGCGGGGCGCCACCAGTGGAGGTGGAAGGCAATGCAGTGGGCTTTTGAATTGTGGTGAGGGGTCAGGTTCAGGGGTGTCAGAGAGGCGTGCGACAGGGGGATTGGAAGGCCAACGTTGGGTTTCAGTTTTTGTACAGGGAATTACACGAAGAAGAAGGATTAACATAGGGTTAGTTATTAATTAGGTGTAATTAATAATATTATTAAATTATTAATGTAATTAAGAGATTAAAGGGCCATATCTTTTTCAAACTAGGTCAGAATCACACGAAACAAAGTGCGTTGGGATCGCATGAACGAACACTATACAATGGAATTGACCAGAGCAGAAACAGAAGCTACTGGGATTTTTGATAAAATTAAACACCGGTTTAATATTATTAAAATAATCGTTATTCAACGATTTCAAAACCAACCAATGTGAGAATTTCTTCTCACTCAATTTATTTTACAGTTATTATATAATAGGTTGTAGACGGAGCTTTGTAGCTCCCGACGCTATTTTTTTGTACAAACCAGTTGATTGTTTGTTTGGATTGTGATTGGATTGTCATGTATTAATATTGTTGTATATAAAAATTATTTTTATAATATATATATAAGTTATCATGAAATAAAATAAAATAAATATTCAGTTACAAACCGGACGGTTTGTTTATGTACACTTATTTGTCTGATATTGATTGAGACGATAAATTTTACACATCGCCCGACTGCACAAATAATAAACAGTATTTGTTGTTTGAAAACCCCACTCGGGTATTGGGATAATATTTGACATACAGTGATCCCAATAATTAGTGGTACGTCAATCAATGGGTTGACAGACTATATAAGATTTATTTATTTATTTTAATTCTTATACAGTTTTAAAATGCACTCTGGATGTTGTTTGAATTTTTAAAGATTGTTTATCATTATTGTTGTATACACACGATGTATGAAATCCATATAACTGAAATTATATGGTAATTGATTGAGTCTGATTCCAGTTCAGAATTAACGAATATTTTAAAATAATATTCAGTGAATATTGAAATGTGAAGCCGTGTTAAGTATTTAAACGCCATGTTAACACGAATGGGATTTTCTGTCGATTTTATTCATTTTATAATGAATATCGAAAAGTGATTTCAAAATCTGATATTTTGAAAATATTATCATTTTAATAATATAATGATAAGGAATATTCAAATTTCATTTAAATTTGAAAATGAAATTGAAATCGTTTTAAAATGAATTTAAAGCGAATTTATAATGGAATATTCAATTTTGATTTAAATTTGAAAATGAAAATGAAATTGAAATCGTTCTAAAATGAATTTATAATAGAATATTCAATTTTGATTTAAATTTGAAAATGAAATTGAAATCGTTTTAAAATGAATTTAAAATGAATTTATATTGGAATATTCAATTTTGATTCAAATTTTGAAATGGAATTGAAATCGTTTTAAAATGAATTTAAAACAAATTTATAATGGAATATTCAATTTCGATTTAAATTTGAAAATGAAAATGAAATCGTTTTAAAATGAATTTATAATGGAATACTCAATTTTGATTTGAAATTGAAATGGAAGTGGAAATCGTTTTTAAAACGAATTTAAAACGATTTATAAAATTCATTTTAAATGGAAATCGATGATATATATATATTATAATGGCTTGAATAGAACGCACCGCGCAGCGAATGTTCGCGAATTTCGACCATTAACTTCAAATTGATGTTACGGGAGATCCAACCGTCGGATTCTCCTGAAACTGGAACTGTTGGGTTCGTATTGAAAAGAGCTTTCCAATGAATACTAGAGATTTGAAATATAATGGGTGGATTTTAAGATATGTCCAAATCAATTTCATAAAAGGTCGCTATGAATGTAGTTCGGTGGCCATTATTGGAAACCGACTGCACGGACGATAATAAAATTATTAAAAATTATGTAAAATCATAATAAATGATTTGGAAAGATTTTAAATGAAAAATTCCAGTTTTGAAAAGATAAAAATATATTTTTATCGAAATGAACTAGTTATTAACTAAAATAATAATTTAATTATTTTTAGAAATAAATAAATTAGATTTGAAAATAGTTTTAAAATAACCCAATTTTTCCAATGAGTAAATTGGAATGGATTTGAGTGGAAATAATCTTCGGAGTATATCGATATTGGATTCCGTGATTATACGGATATTGTTGAGGAATTTGGAAGATATATATATATCGTTATTCCCAATACGATATTGTTTGGTTTTAGAATTTGATATTGAATATAAGTCGATATAATTTCTATTTAGAGCCTTGTATTTGATATCAAATTGGATTTTGGGTTTGTCATAAACGGTGTCTTTAATAACACTGTTCTTAAACCCAGTTGAGAAAAGAATAAATCTTTTAATTAAGATTTAGGGAATTTTACCAATTAATTAACATTTAATTGGATTGAAATTTGGATTTTGGGTTTGTCGTGAACGGTGTCCCTAATAACACTATTCTTAGACCCAGTTGAGAAAAGAATAAATCTTTTACTTAAGATTTAAGGAATTTTACCAATTAATTAACATTTAATTGGATTGAAATTTGGATTTTGGGTTTATCGTGAACAGTGTTTTTAAATAAAACTTGTTCTTTAACCTAATTAACAGTGAAGAATATGATTTGGAATTTATAATCTTTTAATTAAAATTAATGGAATTTTCCAAAGTAAAGATTTCCAATTTAATATATTAAATTGGAATTGAATGGAATTCGATTTGTTAATAATCGAGATGAGCTTCTGTGGAGGAAGACTGTTAATATATATATATGGAATTTAAAAGGCTTCGTCGTTATTCCATTTACATTATTAGTCAGACACGGAAATATATATCAATTATATGTATTAATCTGTTTTCCGTGAAGATTCCATAATTAATGGAATGTGATTTTGGGTTTATTGTGAACCGTGTTTTAAATGACATTGGTTCTTTAACCCAGTTAAAGACAGGATTACATGTCTAACATTGTATTTTATACTGTATTCGTTGATCTCTGCTAAATATATATATCTGTTTGGTGGCGGAGAATATATTCTCTTACTAAACACCCTTCTCTAAGACGTACGAGCTCAGAGGTTATATATTGGCAGAAATCAGTGGTACGGTGTTGATGGTTGATGTGACATGTTTGATTTCCCAAAGTTAAATAATCATTAATAATAATTTTTAGGAAGATTAAAACTAAGAGAAGTTTTAATAAATCTTTAATTAGATTGAAATGTGAATGCGATAATTTAAACTATCAAATTTGGGAAAATGATCGAGAATGGAGTATCACTAGTTTTGCTCCAAGCGATAATTAATTCTTTAATTAGATTTGAACGTGAAATGGTAATTAATTTTTACTGATAACACCGTGGTGTAAGATATGGAGTATTACCAGTTTGATCCATGGGATAAATAGGTTGGGATTGGGAAAATAAATAAATGATTACTTTGGTAAGGTTCGTTAATCCCGACTAGTATGGAAAACCTTAATTTGGTTTAGAATTGAAAAGATAATGAAATCTTTTGCAATGATATCCAAAGGAACATTAAAGATTAAATTTAAAAGAATTTATCTTGACAAAATTAATGGGAACCTTTCCCTAAAGATGTGAATATTTGAATAAAAGAATATTCTGGATTGGAATGAGGCATATGATGTGTTGTTATAACACTTGATTATAAGATACGCGAGTTATTCGGAAAGGCCGGGTTTAACCCATTCTGAATAATTAATACGACGAAAAGTCAAAGATATTGAAGATGGTGCAAGACTGACGATCTTCACATCGAATGGATGGGTTGCTATTGATGCCCATGATTGGAGTAGCTACCTTGAAGGGGCTACAGTGGTAGCCGTCCGGACGTACTTGTTTATTGTACGGATATGCGAGGGCCTCTCTCCTATATTGGACATACGGGAAGAGGAATAAAGTGCCTCTGGTTCCGTTCAGACCCAGAACGGACTTGTAAATGGATGGTATATCTGACGTTGTATTCCTTTATACTGTATTCGCTGATCTTTGCTAATTATATATCTGTTTGGTAGCGAATAATTTGTTCTCTTGCTTAACACCCTTCTCTGAGACGTACGAGCTCATAGGATATATATTGGCAGAAATCAGTGGTACGGTATGGATTGACAGTGTGACATGTTGAGTTGCAGTGATCCAAGCTTTTGTTGAAAAGCAGAGCTTGGTGGATGATGATTAAAGCACAGCTTTAAATAACACAGCTTTGTGTAGCGTTAATTCGCGAGCCTCACACACCAGTATGGTGGTAAACTGACGGTTAGATTTGTATACTTTAGAGATTAGGATAGACATACTACCGGTTGTCATGGATTCGGTCGACCGAGGTGATACTAGGTGTGGTCGCCCCATACCAGTAGGGATAGGACACACCCCATATTCCCAGATGGATAGAGTTAGCGGTGTTTTCCAATGCTTTGACGTTAGCCACGGTAACTTGTTTCCTGGATATAGTGCGGATGTGCATTACGGCGTTTTCTTATGCACGGGACGTAAGCCATTGGGTATTGCACTACGCAATAGATCTTTCGAATCGGAAGCCATCAGTATGGAAATCCAAACTTCCAATATGACATTTTGCGGTTTTAGTTGTAAACCTATATATGGCGACATAGTGGTATGGGGCGATCAAGTCGTCCATGATTAATACATTTATATTTGAAGTTCATTTCTTCACTTATAGTAATAATAAAAGATTTTTTAAAACGTACCAACATATTTGGCTATTATAAGGTAAAACTCTATCCTCGACTGCGTTCATTGTGTGATGGGACCTAAGTCTTATAATAGCTTCATTTTTCTTTATTTAGCATTGCGCTGTTTATTTTATGCACTGGTATTCTTGGGGGTAAACCCGTTCCGTGTTATACGGCGTGGTCCCTTGATTTACCTTATTTTAAAAGAAAAGTTTTAAATAACTGTTTTAGTTCTCACACCAGTCCCATGACTGACTCAGAGTTTATTGTTTTAACCTAAACTGTGGGTGCCTATATTTTCTACATGGGCAGCTAATAGTTTTTGTTTTCACAAATATTTCTTATCCCAGGATCTTGGATTACAACTTGAGCTATGTTCGGAAAGCTTTGTATCCATATATCTCTTTCAGTTGTGCTAGTTATTGTATTTTCCGCTACGCATTGTATTTATATATTTTATTTCCGCTGCTATGTATTTTAAATCTCTGATACTTTTCTGTGTAATATTTATTCATACTTTGATATATTCTTGTACTCTGATGTAAATTATTGTAATAAGCAATGAAATGTTCTTATGTTTGTCTTATGATTTGTCGTGTTCTCAATTCAATCCGGGCTTTCCCATAAGGGCGAGTTTGGTTCATCTCAGTACACTACCATACATTTGTACTTCTTAGACCTATGCGAGTTGCTAATAGATTTAAAGGAACTTTTAACCCTTATGTATGCTACCAATTTTTTTCCTTTAGTCGGCATAGTGCTTGCTGCTTATGTGTTCCACTGTTTCACTTTTACTTCATGGCTTGAAATGCTCATTTTGCATGTTATGTATTGCATGTATTTATGTTATTTAAGTTACCCCATGCATGCCAGGCTATCTTGGGTTGAATCTGGGGTGTTAATACATATTCCTCTTATTGTATGGTTAAGGAAATAAGCATACATGTTTAAATTATATAGGAATGTTCATTGAATTTGTAGATGTTTAGGAAGTTAGGTACATATTAGCTTTATGGATGCCTGATGCATTTACAAACTATTTGTATTCCAAGCTTGGAGGCTGCTATGTCATCTTTTGTTACTTTACTTTTGTTTTGTTAGTACGCTACCTAGACATGCGTGTTATTTAATACGCATACGGCACCCTAAATTATCATACCACACGTCACTTGTTGGTTCCACCTATAGTACTTATTTGGCACATGCAAGTTACCTTGATCCGTTGTAGTACATATGTATCGGCAATTTCATTAGTTCGTTATATGCGAATACTAAATATCTTCGCAAAACAAATTACATTTCGCGTTATCGTAGTTTACTGACTTGAAATAAGTTTAATCCTGACATGAGTGTTTTGTGTTTTGTATGGGATGCTCGGATCAGGTTCTAAGTGTTCCAGATTTAAAGATACTTAGCTCAAAAACTAGAGAGGAAAATGAAGACGCATATGCACATGCTCGGAAAACTTCAAACTTTTGATTAAAGATTCATGTATATAATTTTATTTTCTTCTGATGTAAATTATAAATTTTTGGATAACTCTGATTTTGTATATAAAATTCGTTGTGAGATATACTATTATATATTTTTCTTTATGTGATTCTGTTTGTTGTTCTGTTTGGACCCCGTAAGCTAAATAACTACCTGTCGTTTTGAACATTTCGAGTAGGTTTAATTTCCGACTTGGAGCGGACAAAAAGGCAGATCGTTACATGTGGTATCAGATGCAGGTTTGTCCAAAGCGTAGCTTATCGAGTTTAAGAAACTCATTAGGGAAAGGGTAGCAATACCCTCGAATGGGTGGAATCGTCACCGGAATTACTCTAGAGAAAGCGTATTTTGAAAATATAAATTATTTTTAAATGTGAATCCTTTTCGAAATCCCCACTCTTTGAATCCATTCCTTTGATAGTTCGCTTCGATAAGGTCTTCCCAGATTTGAATCTTGATTCCATTAGAAATCCATCGTCGATCTGTCGTGGTTTGTTGAGAATATGGGTGCAATTTAAGTGAATTAATAAAATTAGCTATTCACTAATTAAATGTGAACTGAGTATTTCGAAAATACCTATTGTTAGAACAAATGAATGTTGAAACTTTGAAAATGGTACTAATATGTGTGATGAATGGATTATTGAGTTGAAATATTGAACCATTGAAATGTAATAAGAAATGCGTGTTCCAAACAAAGATAAATTATGGAATAAAATGAATTTAGTCAAAACGAAGGAGATCGTTTGACAAAACTTGAGAATCTGATTTTTGGAAAATTCTGAAATTGGTTTCTAATGTTTTGAATTTAAGTAAAGTCTAATTTAAATAATGTAGCGACCCGTGCTTCCCTGCCGGCCTAAACCAAACAAGAAGGCGGACTGCTTCGAGAACAAGACAAATCGGAAGAACATTTCATTGCTATTTACAAAAATTTACATCAGAGTACAAGAATATTCAGAGTATGAATATTTATTACATAGAAAAATATCAGAGATTAAAATACATAGTAGTGGAAATAAAATGTATAAATACAATGCGTAGCGGAAAATACAATAACAAGCACAGCTGAAAGAGAAATACGGATACAAGGCTTTCTAAATATAGATCCAGCTGTAATCCATGATCCTGGAAAGAGAAATCTGCAAAACCAAAACTACTAGCTGCCCATGTGGAAAATATGGGCATCCAGAGTTTAGGTTAAAACAATAAACTCCAGGTCAGTCATGGGACTGGTGTGAGAACTAAAACAGTTATTTAAAACTTTACTTTAAAATGAGGTAAATCAAGGGACCATGCCGTATAACACGGAACAGGTTTACCCCCCAAGAATACCAGTGCCTAAAACAAACAGCGCAATGCTAAATAAAGAAAAATGAAGCTATTATAAGACTCAGGTCCCATCACACAATGAATGCAGTCGAGGATAGAGTTTTACCTTATAATAGCCAAATATGCTTGGTACGTTTTAAAACAAATCTTTTATTATTACTATAAGTGAAGAAATCAACTTCAAATATAAATGTATTCAATCATAGACGGCATCGGTACCATATATCATGTCGCCATACTAGGCTCTACAATCAAAACCGCAAAAATGTCGTATTGGAAGTTTGGATTTCCATACTGGTGGCTCCTGATTTGAAAGATATATCGCGTAGTGCAATTCCCAACAGCTTACGTCGTAGGCATGCAAAAACACCGTAATGTACATCCGCACTATCCAGGAAACAAGTTAATGTGGCTTACGTCCAAGCATTGGAAAACACCGCTAACTCTATCCATCTAGGAATCAGGGGGTGTGCCTTATCCCTACTGGTGCAGAGCGACCACACCTAGTATCCTCGGTTGACCGAATCCATGACAACCCGTAGGATGTCTTTCCTCATCTCTAAAGCATACTGATCTAACCATCAGTTTGCCACCATACCGGTGTGTAAGTCTCACGAATTAACGCTACACAAAGATGTACTATATTAAAGTTGTGCTTTGATCATCATCCACCAAGCTTTGCATTTCAACAAAAGCTTGGATCACTTCATCTCAGCATGCCACACTATCAATCCACATTGTACCACTGATTTCTGCCGATATATAACCTCTGAGCTCGTACGTCTCAGAGAAGGATGTTAAGCAAGAGAATAAATTCTCCACCACTAAACAGATATATATTTAGCAGAGATCAACGAATACAGTATAAAGGAATACAATGTCAGACACACCATTCATATACAAGTCCGTTTTGGGTCCTAATGAAACCGGAGGCACCTTATTCCTCGTCCCGTATGTCCAATACAGGAGATAGGCCCTCGCATATCCATACAATCAACAAGTACGTCCGGACGGCTACCACTGTAGCCCCTTCAAGGTATCTACTCCAATCATGGGCATTAGTATCAACCCATCCATTCGATGTGAAGATCGTCGGTCTTGCACCGTCTTCAATCTCTTCGACTGTTAGTCGTCGAATCAGTTATTCAGAATGGACATAAACCCGATATTTCCGAATAACTCGCATATCTTATAATCAAGTGTTATAATAACACATCATACGCCTCATTCCAATCCAGAATATTCTTTTATTCAAATATTATTTTCACAATTTAAATCAAATTAAGGTTTTCCAACCTAGCCGGGATTAGCGAAGCTTACCGAAGTAATCATTTGTTTTATTTTCCAATCCCAACCTATTTATCCCATGGAGCAAAACTGGTAATACTCCATATTTAACACCATGGTGCTATCTGTAAAAATTAATTACCATTTCTCATTCGAATCTAATTAAAGATTTAACTATCGCTTTGAGCAAAACTGGTGATACTCCATTCTCGATCATTTTCTTGAATTGATAATTTTAATTATCACATTCACTTTTCAATCAAATTAAAGATTCATTAAAACTCCATTTAGTTTTAATCTTCCCAAAAATCAATATTAATGATTATTTAACTTTGGGAAATCAAACATGTCACATCGACCATCTACACCATAACACTGATTTCCGCCAATATATAACCTTTGAGCTCGTATGTCTCAGAGAAGGGTGTTAAGCTGGAGAATAAATTCTCCGCCAGCAAACAGATATATATTTAGCAGAGACCAACGAATACAGTATAAAATACAATGTTGGACATGATATTCTGTCTTTGCCTGGGTTAAAGAACCAATGTCATTTAAAACACGGTTCATGATAAACCCAAAATCATATTCCATTAACCATGGAATCTTCATGGAAAAACAGATCAATATATAATCGATATCAATTTCCGTATCCGACTAATAATATAAATGGAATATCAACAAAGCCTTTTAAATTCCATATATATTAACAGTCTTCCTCCATAGAAGCTCATCTCGATTATTACCAAATCGAATTCCATTCAATTGCAATTTAATATATTAAATTGGAAATCTTTACTTTGGAAAATTCCATTAATATTAATTAAAAGACTATAAATTCCAAATCATATTCTTCACTATTAATTGGGTTAAAGAACAAGTGTTATTTAAAACACCATTCACGATAAACCCAAAAAATCCAGTTCTTTTATTCGATTCCAATTAAATATTAATTAATTGGAAAACTTCACTAAATCTCAGTTTAAAGATTTATTCTTTTCTAAAATGGGTTTAAGAATAGTGTTAATGAAGACACCATTCACGACAACTCCAAAATCGAATTTGATATCAAATACAAGGCTCTGAATAGAAATTATATCGGCTTATATTCAATATCAAAATTCTAAAACCAAACAATATCGTATTGGGAATAACGATATATACATATATATATCTTCCAAATTCCACAACAATATCCGTATAATCACAGAATCCAATATCGAAATATTCCGAGGATTATTTCTTTTCCAAATCCATTCCAATTTATTCATTGGAAATTTCTGGTTATTTTAAAACCGTTTTCAAATCCAATTTATTTATTTAAAAATAATTGGATTATTATTCTAGTTAATAACTAGTTCATTTCGATAAAAATATATTTTTATATTTCCAAAACTGGAATTTTTCACCCAAAATCTTTCCAAATCATTTATTATGATTTTACATAATTTTTACATATTTTTAATAATTTTATTATCGCCCGTACAGTCGGTTTCCAATACCGACCAATGAACTGCATCCATAACGACTTTTTCCAAATTTGATTTGGACATAATTCCAAATCCAACTGTTACATTTCAAATCTCTTGTATTCATTGGAAAGCTCTTTTCGATACGAACCCAATGGTTCTGGTTTTAGGAGAATCCGATGGTCGGATCTCCCGTAAAATCAATTTGAAGTTAATGGTCAAAATTCGCGAATGGTCGCTGCGCGGCGCGTTCTATTCGGGCCATTATAATATATATCATATATATCATCGATTTCAATTTAAAACGAATTTTATAAATTGTTTTAAATTCGTTTTAAAAACGATTTCCACTTCCATTTCAATTTCAAATCAAAACCGAATATTCCATTATAAATTCGTTTTAAATTCACTTTTAAAACGATTTCAATTTTATTTTCATATTCAAATCAAAATTGAATATTCCTTTTAAATTCTTTTTAAATTCATTTCAAATCGATTTCAATTCCATTTCAATTTTAAATCAAAATTGAATATTCCGTTTAAATTCGTTTTAAATTCATTTCAAATCAATTTCAATTCCATTTCAATTATAAATCAAAATTGAATATTTCATATAAATTCGTTTATAAATTCATTTTTAAAAAGATTTCAATTTTATTTACAAATTCAAATCAAAATTGAATATTACTTTATAAATTCGGTTTAAATTCATTTTAAAACGATTTCCACTTCCATTTCAATTTTAAATCAAAACTGAATATTCCTTATCATTATAATATTAAAATGATAATATTTTCAAAATATCTGATTTTGAAATCACTTTTCGATGTTCATTATAAAATGAATAAAATTGACAAAATTCCCGTTCGTGTTAAAATGGCGTTTAACTACTTAACACAGCTTCATATTTCAATATTCACTGAATATTATTTTAAAATAGTCGTTAATTTAAGAATATTCGTTATTTTAAAATATTCTTTGTTTTAAAATATTCATTAATTTCTGAACTGGAATCAGACTCAATCAATTACCATATAATTTCAGTTATATGGATTTCATACATCGCATGTATATAAAAATAACGATAAACAATCATTAAAAATTCATACAACATCCAGAGTGCGTTCTACAATTGTATAAGCATTAAAATAAATAAATAACGCCTATACAGGCTGTAAACTCATCGTTTGACATACCACTATTGGGATCAGTGTATGTCAAATATTATCCCAATACCCGTGTGGGGCTTTCAGACAAAAAATACTGTTTATTATTTGTGCAGTTGGGCAATGTGTAAAAATTATCGTCCCAATCAATATCGATAAATAGGTGTACATAAACAAACCGTCCGGTTTGAAAATGAATATTTATTTCATTTTATTTCATGATAATTTATATATATATTTTATATAAATAATTTTTTTTATATATACAACAATATGAATACATGACAATTCAATCACAATCCAAACAAACAATCAACTGGTCTGTACAATAAATAGTGTCGGGGGCTTCTAAGCCCCGTCTGCATCCTAGTATACAATAACTGGAAAATAATTTGAGTGTGAGAGAGTTCTCACATTCGTTTTCCACTCCGTCAGTTTTAATTTTTGAATTTCTGAACTGTTCGGATTTTAATTTGCCTTATATTCTGATTTGCTCCAAATTTGATCTAGTTAGTCTTGTTGTGAAGCTCTCGTCCCCACGATTGCAACGGATCATGTTTCACGCGATTTGGAGTTCGTATGAGAAAGATATGAATTTTCAAATGTTAATGATATTTTTAAATTAATTAATATAATAATTAATAAAAATCAAACCACCTCCTTCTTCAATTTACTACTGCCAAGCTCGTTTGAACCCAAACCTCGCCACTAGGGCTTCAAATTGCCACCAATGCAGTCGACCGGACGCCGATCGGAATCCGCCCCTCGAGCAGACATCGACTCCTCCCCTTACGCCTTCAACCACGGCCAACTCGCCACCTTCCTGACGCCAGAAATGGCGTGCGACAGTCGCCCCTTTGGGCTCGAATTCTGAGCGATTTACCACACGATATTAAATCCCAGCCGTTGGATTTAAAGATCACGATGTGTTCTTCAATATTCCCTTAAGAATCGTGGTGATTCATAGCATGGATTTCAAGATCGAATGTGTTTTTATTTTGAAATAATTCCGTCCTTGATTTCGGCTGAGTGGCGGCGGATTTAAAAAATTAGGGTTATGAACGAAAGAATGTGATTGGTTGTTTATATAATATTATATTTTTAATAATATTTAATTCCAAAAAGTTAGTTTTTATATCCGGTCTCCAAATCAAACCCAATGAATGTCGCCTCTAGCTAAATACCCCCATTCCGAACACACTGAGATATGTTTCGTAAGCCAGTTCGACTGTTACGATCAGTTTTCATCAAATTCAAAATATAATATATTGAATTTGAACGTACATTTTGATTTACTGGGATCACATACTGACTCCGAAAATTCCCGAAAAATAAATCTAGCAATGTTTTGACGATACGGTCCTAACAAAACTAGTTTCATCGATCGTTTGAAAAACGACTATTTTCTGGTCGATCCAATTCAAATTTAAACTGACCAAACACGTTTAAATTTACTGCGCTTACATATTAATTTCAAAAATTATGGAATTTGAAACTTAGCAATAATTCGACATTCCAGATCCAAAAAAAGTGGTTTCATTGAAAACGGAGGTCGTTTGCAAAATGGCTATTATATATATATATATATATATATATATATATATATATATATATATATATATATATATATTAAATTCCATAGCGACTATTTTAAATTTTAAACTGGACATAACTTTCAATTCCCGTTATGAAATCTGGAGTTTTCACATTCGTTGGAAAGATATTTTTAAAAAGATTCAAATATTTTTTGTTTCACTGAAATCCGATTTATTTTAAATCCTGTACATTCATTTGAAATTTGAATTTTGAAATCGAATTTTCAAACTACCGTGCCATTTCAAACTCCTTTTATAATTAAAATAAAATTATTCATTCTAACTTCGATTTAAATAAATTTTTAGTCATTATTATTTAAAATAAATCATTTTAAATATTCAAAATACATTAAAATTGCTAAAATAAAAAAAATTAAATTGGTTTTGAAAATCCGGGTTGTTGCAATCTCCCTCACTTAAAATCTTTTCATCCTCGAAAAGGAATGGAGCTGAAAGTTGTTTAACTAACCAACTCAACTTTCATTCTGGCGTTCATTCTTCAACTTTTCAGCTTCTAAGAATTTTCTAATTTCTCAAAAATTTGGCTAATGTAACGACCCAGAAAATCTGAACCAATTTAAAATTTTTAAATTGGCTAAAATAATGGATTTTAAATATTTAAAATAAATATTTTAAATAATGGCAATGAAAACTGAGTTTGAATCGACATTTGAAAATGAATATAATTAATTATAATTATATATAGAATTGAAAATGGCGCGGTAGTTCGATAATTCGATTTCAAACTTCAATTGAATATACCGGGTGCAAAACAATCCGGATTTTAGTGAAACCAAAAACATTAGTATCAAATTGATAATATCTTTCCAACGAATCCGACCAATCGAAGTTTGATAGCGGGAATCAAAAGGTATGTCCAATTGAAGATTCTGAATAGTCGCTATGGAATTCAGGCCCTTAAAAATGGACATTTAGCAAATGACCTCGGATTTCGACGAAACCACTTTTGTTAGATCCGTAGTGTCAAGATATTGTTAGGTTTCAAATTTCATAATTTTTCGAATCAATATGTGAGCGTGGCAAAAGAAAACGCGTTTGACCAGTTTCTGTTGAATTTAATCGACTGGAAATTGGCCATTTTTCCAACGGTCTCAGAATTCGACGAAACTAGTTTTGTTAGGACAGTATCGTCAATACGAAGCTAGAAAATATTTTTCTGGAATTTTTCTAGTCAGTATGTGGCCCCGGTAATTTGAAATGTACGTTTAAAATTCAATATAGTGATTTAAATGAAAATTCAAAAGGAAACCGATTGTAACGATCAAACCAGCTTGCGATACATATCCCATTGTGTTCGGAATGGGGGTTAAACGCTATGGACGACAGGCGGTGGGCCTCGTTTCGAGGTCATATGTAAAAGTCAACCCTTGTGCATAATTTAATAATTAAATAATAAAATAAAATAATAAAAAAAAACCTATTCCCTCCCCTTTATCTTCTTCCTGCCCCCCCCCCCCCCCCCCGTTCACTTTGATTTCGGGTAAAACAAAGAAAAAAAAAAACCTAAGCGAAACGAAGCCGCCTACTCCTCCCTCGAAGCCGCCTCCTCCTCCCAGCGCCCACACCCCGAAGACCCTAGCCGCCACCAGACCCCAAGCTCGCGACGCCTCCAACCCCGAGCCGCCCCTCGAAGCGAGCGCCTCCGATCTCCTTTCGCCCCCCGCTCCTCTGTAAGTATTTTATTCTTATTTTTATTTTTAAATTCTATAAAACTGAATTTTTATAAAGTTTAAAAACCGATTTTGTTAAAGTTTAAAACTGAAATTTTGTTAAAGTTAAAACAGAAATTTTTATAAAGTTAAAACTGATTTTCTTTAATAGTTAAAACTGATTTATTTATAAAGATTAAAACTGATTTATTTATAAAGTTAAAACTGATTTATTTATAAGAATTAAAACTGAATTTTAAAGTATATTAAAACTGAATTTTAAAGTATATTAAAACTGAATTTTTAAGTATATTAAAACTGAATTTTAAAGTATTTTAAAACTGGATTTTTTTTAAAAAAGTATAAAACTGAAATGATTTTTTTTAAGTATAAAGCCTGATTTTTTAAAAAAAAAGGAAATAAAGCCTGATTTTATAAAAGTATAAAAAAAAAAACTGATTTGAAAAACATTTTAAAAACTGATTTTAAAATGATTTATAAACTAAAAGGAGATTAGAAATTTAAAAGTAAAAATCATATTTTTATTTATTGAAAGCCGAAGTAAAAATCATATTTTTATTTATTGAAAGCCGAAGTAAAAATCATATTTTTATATATTGAAAGCCGAAGTAAAAATCATATTTTTATATATTGAAAGCCGAAGTAAAAATCATATTTTTATATATTGAAAGCCGAAGTAAAAATTCGATTTTTATATATTGAATAACATAGTAAAAATTCGATTTTTACATGTGTAGAGAATACGGGCGAAAGCGACAAAAGGCGAAGATTTCTCTAAAGGAAGTGTCGTGCAGTTGGATAGCTATTGGTGAGATTTCTGATTTAAAAATAATTATATATGTGTTGAAAATGAAAGTGAATAGCTATAGATAAATATCTATATATCTATATATATATATACGCCCCTCGTCCACAAACCATGGACGATATTTATTGGTTGAAATTGTTGTGAAAATTGAATGGTTGTTTGGGATTGTTTGTGATTGATATTGGTTGATAGTGGTTGAAAAATACCCATTGGTGGTTGTGAAATATTTGGTTGAAACCACATAGGATTAGTTTGTGGAAATGAAATAAATATATACATGCCGCCTGCGTGCGAACTAGATGCATGATTCCCATTGTCAAAAACCGCGAGGTTTTAAGGTAGAGCGAGGAGCCGTACTAGGGACGGTGCCGGTGTAACTACCCTGCCGTTATGCTGCCAAAATTTTGAATAATATTTGTGTGTTTGAATTATTTTCATATGCTTAAACTATAGAAATTCATGTGTTGAATGGTATTCATATTTTGAAATAAATTGTTCGATAATAAAAATCACATTTTTATCGATATATAAAAACTATAGAAAACATTCATGTGTTGAATTGATATTCATTCGTTGTTTAGAAATTCATGTGTTGAATGGTATTCATATTTTGAAATAAATTGTTCGATAATAAAAATCACATTTCTATCTATATATAAAAACTATAGAAAACATTCATGTGTTGAATTGATATTCATTCGTTGTTTAGAAATTCATGTGTTGAATGGTATTCATATTTTGAAATAAATAGTTCGATAATAAAAATCACATTTTTATCTATATATAAAAACTATAGAAAACATTCATGTGTTGAATTGATATTCATTCGTTGTTTAGAAATTCATGTGTTGAATGGTATTCATATTTTGAAATAAATTGTTCGATAATAAAAATCACATTTTTATCTATATATAAAAACTATAGAAAACATTCATGTGTTGAATTGATATTCATTCGTTGTTTAGAAATTCATGTGTTGAATGGTATTCATAATTTGAAATAAATTGTTTGATAATAAAAATCACCTTTTATCGACTATATGAACTATATAGAAAAATAGTGTTTTGAAATGAATCGTTTTACAATAAAAATCACATTTTTATTGTATGCATAAATCGTTAAAATGCGAAGTGTTAAAAATAGCCACTTGTTCA
Source organism: Allium sativum (assembly GCA_030737875.1). Classification (NCBI taxonomy): domain Eukaryota; kingdom Viridiplantae; phylum Streptophyta; class Magnoliopsida; order Asparagales; family Amaryllidaceae; genus Allium; species Allium sativum. The sequence goes on along the minus strand of CM060927.1, from coordinate 24,419,591 downwards.
AAATAAACATAGATGAGTTGAAATATTCATTAATTAACTAATGAAATGATTTGCACCTATTTATGTAACATTAGAATGAATGGTGTTTTTAAACCAAATAGAAATCGAATATGAAATCGAATAGAAAATGAAAAATGATATGAACTGTATATATATGTACATGCAATATTCTTTGAACAGGTTATAGCAAAGGGGCTAGAGAAGAGGAATAAAATTTTGTGCCCGACAAATAGGTACACATTTACTGATTTGTTTGGGTGATGATTTTGAGCCTATTGGCTAGCCGCTTGGCTTCTTCTTTTTCTTTTTGAGATTAGAAGGACCGGGACGCTATTTGCGATTTCCCGACGCTCCCGGTGCAGGGGAGGTTATGGCGAAATTTTTCCAAAATTTAAGGTGTTAGAAAAATTTTTGAAGTGAAAACGATATAGAAATCCTTGAATGAACTATATTTATATAACTATATAAATATAAATAAAATTAAAACGAAACGAGGCCGTGCAGTTCGTATTTCGAAACCGTGATTTCAAACGACTAGTACGGGAAATCCGACCATTGGATTTTCCCGAAACCTCAACCGTCGGGTTCGCCTTGGAATAATCTTTCCAACGGCACCAACCTTGTAAAAATCCAACGGTTGGATTGTCTGGAATGTTTAATTCAAATCTGAAGAAAAACAGCGCCAGAAACGATTATATTTATTTATATATATAAATAAAATTATATTTAATCGAATAACGACGCGGCAGTTCGTATTTTGAAATCGAAAATTCAAACGATTGTACCGGGAGATCCGACCGTCGGATTTTCCCGAAACTGGAACCGTTGGGTTCGTTTTGAAAAGACCTTTCTAATGAAGTAAATTTTGTGAAGATCCAACGGTTAGATTTTCAGATACGTGTAAATCAAATCTGAAGAAAAACAGCGCCACGGCCGCCTTATGGCCCGAAGCGTCGTTTTGAATAAAATGGCTATTTTAAAATAAATAAAAATAGCGATAAATAGTTATAAAATATCGTAAGCGATATGGAATGGAAATAAACTGAATTTGCTTGATTTATGTGATGTTTGATGGTTGAATGTGTTTGGTGTGAAAACTATATTAAAGAACACAATTGGTGTTGTCGAATAATTTAACCATTGAAATAAATCGATTTGAAATTCTAAAAATACGTGAATTATTTGAAAAGGCCGAGTTAATTCTCATTTCGAATAATCGACCGACGATTGAAATTCGAAGATGAAGAAGATGGTCGAAGACCGGAGATCTTCACCTCGTTTGGATGGTAACCGAGGTCCTGATTGGGAGGCATCCCGAAATATGGATAATGAGTGGTGATCGTTCAGACGTACGTGTTGATCGAAGGGTTTGCGAGGTATTTAGTGCCTCCGGTTTCGTTCAGACCCAGAACGGACTTGTAAATGGACTGTGTGTCCGACATGGGAATTTGTTCTGTGTGATTGATAGCCATCAGTGGCACGGTGTGAATTGCCTGTGTGGCATGCTAAGATGCAGTGATCAGGACTTCTGTTGAAAAGCAAAGTCTTGTGGTGATGATCAAAGCACCGCCTGTGTGGCGTAGCTTTGTGTATAACGTGAATTCGCGAGCCTCACACCTCGGTATGAACCTAAAACGGGAGAGGACATCAGGGAGGGCCTGCGTTTCTTTCTAGCTAGGGTGGTGTCAGTGACCTACCAGCCCTGACATTTATATATACTTTTCACCTATGTGGTTGTTGCTGTTGCGAGGCGCCTCGGTTTGATCGGACGATCCGGGTCCGATGGAGTCATTCGTTGGCTCGTTTACGCCCCAAAGGGCGGGGAGACGTAGTGTTCAGGCATAATAATCCACATCGGTGGACCGGCCCTGACGATCTAAAGGGTTGATGCGTTCTGATCCTGTGGCTCGGGCTAGAGAGTCACGAATTCGGTAAGGACTATCTTTTGCCTTGGTTCATGACGGAAATCCAATTTCCAAATACGACATCGTGCGGTTTTGATTGTATACCTATATATGGCGACATAGTGGTATAGGGCATTAATGCCGTCTATGATTGATAGTTATGATTTGAATTTTTTTTCAAAACATATATACACTAGCAATAATATCAAATGCCTTTGTTTTATTCGTATCAAGCATATCTTGGCCGTTATAAGGTAAAAACTCTATCCTCCGGTTTGCGTTGCATTGTGTGATGGGAACTGAGTCTTATAACGGCTTCATTTTTATAAAAAGCATAGCGATGTTTATAAGAAAGATTTGTTTTAAAGCACTGGCAATCCAATGGAGTAAACCCGTTCCACGGAAGTGGCGTGGTCCTGTGATTAGCCAATTATATATGTGTTGAGTGGATTTCTCATACCAGTCATATGACTGACTCGTAGTTTGTTTCACTTTCAAACTCGGGTGCCCCTTTTTCTACACGGGCAGCCTTGTATTCAGGTTTAGCTGGTTCTTTCTGGATAGCTGGAGCTGAAGATGGATTCTATCATTTATTTCTTTTTATGCTGTTCAGCTCCTATTGTACCTACTTTGTTTATTTCCGCTGTAGACATTTATGTATAGCTGAACTGTATTTGTACTAAGTAAGATCCTGTATACTGTGTAACTCTGATGATTACTTTTATCCAGTATATTTTGTTGTTCATTCTGGTGTATTTATTTAATTCTGTTCTGCTATTATCTGTTTCTGTGTTATATTCCAAAGATAACCTTGTTTCCGTGAGAACGGGAAATCGGGTCGTCTCAGCTAACACCCTGAATTTTTGAAATTTTTTGCCATAACCTCCTTTGTACGGGTTGATATTTAAAATCGCAACTTGCCTCACAGGGCCCTCATCAATCCAAAAGAAAAACCAAGCGGCTAGCCAATCGGCTCATAAAATCTTCAAAACCCAAGAAATATAGTAAATATGTACCTATTTGTCGAACATACAATTTTATTCCTCTTCTCTAGCCTCCTTGCTATGACCTGTTCAATATATATGCATGTACATGTATGCCATTCTAATCAATTTTCATTTCAGTTCTATATTTGATTCAATTTGGCCTAAATTACCCTTCATTCTGTTATTGGTTTAATTACTCCAATTTTTTTACTAGTTAAACTAATAATCAAGCAACACAACCAACAATCAATTAGTGAATTAAATTTCCAAAACATATAACTTTTGTGTATATATATATTCAAAATTCATATTTGTAGTGTCAAATCACAAACAATAACCGTATCTAAGTTTTGGTTCTCACACCAGTCGATTGGATATATATAGATATCCCACTTTTGAAACTCGAACACAAATACTTATGATGCTATAGCGATCATCAGGTCATCTTCGGGAGACTAGAGTGTGATTCTATATCTACCCATTATACTTGAGACTTCGAATACACGTTTGCAAGACGTATATTCAAATTCTTCTTACATTTGATAGTCCAAATTCAATATAAAATAGAATATTCAAATACGTATAATAAGATATACAAATTTCAAAATCTAATTTGATTTTAAAAAATAACTCTCTTCCAACTCATTCTAGGATACTACTGATCCTATCTCTAATGAGTCATTCTCATTGGATATTACTAATCCAGTCTCTGATCAATTCTTTCATTTCGTTCTAATGTATCTTGTTCTCAAGCTCTGTAAACCAAAGCTCTGATACCACGCTGAGACGACCCAAACTCGCCCTTACAGGAAAGCCCGGATTGAATTGAGAACACCACAAATCAGAATACAAACATAAGAACATTTCATTGCTTATTACAACAATTTACATCAGAGTATAAGAATATATCAGTGTATGAATAAATATTACAAACAAAAATATCAGAGATTTAAAATACATAGCAGTGGAAATAAAATGTATAAATACAATGCGTAGTGGAAAATACAATAACTAGCATAACTGAAAGAGATATACATATATAAAGCTTTCCGAACATAGCTTCAGTTGTAATCCAGGACTCTGGGATAAGAAATATCCGTGAAAACAAAAACTATTAGCTGCCCGTGTGGAAAATATGGGCACCCAGAGTTTAGGTTAAAACAATAAACTCTGAGTCAGTCATGGGACTAGTGCGAGAACTAAAAAAGTTATTTAAAACTTTTCTTTTAAAATAAGGTAAATCAAGGGACCACGCCGTATAACACGGAAAGGGTTTACCCCAAGAACACCAGTGCATAAAACAAACAACGCAATGCTAAATAAAGAAAAATGAAACTATTATAAGGCTCATGTCCCATCACACAATAAACGCAGTCGAGGATAGAGTTTTACCTTATAATAGCCAAATATGCTTGGTACGTTTTAAAATAAATCTTTTATTATTACTATAAGTGAAGAAATCAACTTCAAATATAAATGTATTAATCATAGACGGCATGAGCGCCACATCCCACTATGTCACCATATATAGGTTTACAACTAAAACCGGAAAATGTCATATTGGAAGTTTGGATCTCCATGCTGATGGCTCCTGATTCGAAAGATCTATCGCGTAGTGCAATACCCAACGGCGTACGTCCTGTGCATGAGAAAACGTCGTAATGCACATCCGCACTATATCCAGGAAACACGTTACCACGGCTTACGTCCAAGCATTGGAAAACACCGCTAACTCTATCCATCTGGGAATCGGGGGGTGTGCCCTATCCCTACTGCTGTGGGGCGACCACACCAAGTATCACCTCGGTCGACCGAATCCATGACAACCCGTAGGATGTCTATCCTCATCTCTAAAGTATACTGATCTAACCATCATTTTACCATCATAATGGTGTGTAAGGCTCGCAAATTAATGCTGCACAAAGTTGCGCTATTTAAAGATGTGCTTTGATCATCATCTACCAAGCTCTGCTTTTCAGCAAAAGCTTGAATCACTGAAACTCAGCATGTCACACTGTCAATCCATACCGTAGCACACATTTCGGCCGATATATAACCTCTGAGCTCGTACGTCTTAGAGAAGGGTGTTAAGCAAGAGAATAAATTCTCCGCTTCCAAACAAATATATATTTAGCAGAGATCAACGAATACAGTATAAAGGAATACAACGTCAGACATACCATCCATTTACAAGTCCGTTCTGGGTCTAAACGAAAACAGAGGCACCTTATTCCTCGTCTCGTATGTCCAATATAGGAGAGAGGCCCTCGCATATCCGTACAATCAACAAGTACGTCCGGACGGCTACCACTGTAGCCCCTTCAAGGTAGCTACTCCAATAATGGGCATCAGTTGCAACCCATCCATTCGATGTGAAGATCGTCGGTCTTGCACCATCTTCAATATCTTTGACTTTTCGTCGTATCAATTATTCAGAATGGGTTAAACCCAGCCTTTCCGAATAACTCGCGTATCTTATAATCAAGTGTTATAACAACACATCATACGCCTCATTCCAATCCAGAATATTCTTTTATTCAAATATTAACATCTTTAGGGAAAGTTTCCCATTAATTTTATCAAAGATAAATTCTTTTAAATTTATACTTTAATCTTCCTTTGGATATCATTGCAAAAGATTTCATTATCTTTTCAATTCTAAACCAAATTAAGGTTTTCCAAACTAGTGGGGATTAGCGAACCTTACCGAAGTAATCATTTGTTTATTTTCCTAATCCCAACCTATTCATCCCATGGAGAAAACTAGTAGTACTCCATATCTAACACCACGGTGTCATCGGTAAAAATTAATTACCATTTCACGTTCAAATCAAATTAAAGATTTAACTCTCGCTTGGAGAAAAACTGGTGATACTCCATTCTCGACCATTTTCCCAAATTTGATTGTTTAAATTATTGCATTCACGTTTCAATCTAATTAAAGATTCACTAAAACTTCATTTAGTTTTAACCTTCCCAAAAATCATTATTAATGATTATTTAACTTTGGGAAATCAAACTTGTCACATCGACCATCCACACCGTAACACTGATTTCTGCCAATATATAACCTCTAAGCTCATACGTCTCAGAGAAGGGTGTTAAGCAAGAGAATAAATTCTCCGCTACCAAACTGATATATATTTAGCATAGATCAACGAATACAGTATAAAATACAATGTAAGACATGTAATCCTGTCTTTAACTGGGTTAAAGAACCAATGTCATTTAAAACACGTTTCACAATAAATCCAAAATCACATTCCATTAATTATGGAATCTTCACGGAAAACAGATCAATATATATTATCGATATAAATTTCCGTGTCCGACTAATAATATAAATGGATCAATGACAAAGCCTTTTAAATTCCATACATATATTAACAGTCTTCCTCCACAGAAGCTCATCTCGATTATTACCAAATCGAATTGCATTCAATTCCAATTTAATATATTAAATTGGAAATCTTTACTTTGGAAAATTCCATTAATCTTAATTAAAAGATTATAAATTCCAAATCATATTCTTCACTGTTAATTGGGTTAAAGAACAAGTGTTATTTAAAAACACCATTCATGATAAACCCAAAATCCAAATTTCAATCCAATTAAATGTTAATTGATTGGTAAAATTTAGCAAATCTTAATTAAAAGATTTATTCTTTTCTCAAATGGGTTTAAGAACAGTGTTATTAAAGACACCGTTCACGACAAACCCAAAATCCAAATTTTAATCCAATTAAATGTTAATTAATTGGTAAAATTCCCTAATCTTAATTAAAAGATTTATTCTTTTCTCAACTGGGTTTAAGAACAGTGTTATTAAAGACACACATCCATTTACTAGTTCGTTATGGATCTGAACGAAACCAGAGGCACCTTATTCCTCGTCCCATATGTCCAATACAGGACAGAGGTCCTCGCATATCCAGTCGATGTCCAAGTACGTCTGGACGATCACCACTTATTACCTTGTCTTAGGTGTACAGCCCAATCAAGACATCAGTAATCATCCAAACAATGTGAAGACCTCCGGTCTTCAACCACCGTTTTCATCGTCGACTTATCGTCGAATCAATTATTCAGAATGGGTATAAACTCAGCCTTTTCGAATAATTCACGTATCTTATAATCAAGCGCTATAGAAAAACAATATACGCCTCATTCCAATTCTGAATATTTTTTTATTTAAATATTCATATCCTTTGGGAAAGGTTCCCATTAATTTTATCAAAGATAAATTCTTTAAATTTATTCTTTAATCTTTCTTTGGATATCAATTCAAACCAAATTAAGGTTTATCCAAACTAATCGGGATTAGCGCACCTTACCGAAGTAATCATTTATTATATATTTCCCAATCCCAACGTATACATCCCATGGAGAAAAACTGGTAATACTCCATATCTGACACCACGGTGTTATCAGGAAATTTAATTACCATTTCACATTCAAATCTAATTAAAGATTTAACTATCGCTTGGAGCAAAACTGGTGATACTCCATTCTCGATCATTTCCCAAATTTGATAATTTAAATTATCACATTCACATTTCAATCTAATTAAAGATTCATTAAAACTCCACTTAGTTTTAATCTTCACAAAAATCAATATTAATGATTATTTAACTTTGGGAAATCAAACATGCCGGAATGACAATCTACACCGTACCATTGATCTTTGCCGGTATATAACCTCTGAGCTCGTACATCTCAGAGAGGGGTGTTAAGCAAGAGAATAAATTCTCCGCCCCCAAACAGATATATATTTAGCAGAGATCAACAATACAGTTTGAAATACAATGTCCGACATGTAATCCTGTCCTTAACTGGATTAAAGAACCAGTGTAATTTAAAACACAGTTCACGATAAAATCAAAATCACATTCCATTAATTATGGAATCTTCACGAAAAACAAATCAATATATAATCGATATCAATTTCCGTATCCGAATAATAATATAAATGGAATAACAACAAAGCCTTTTAAATTCCATATATATTAACAGTCTTCCTCCACAGAAGCTCACTTCGATTATTACCAAATCGAATTCCATTCAATTCCAATTTAATATATTAAATTGGAAAAACTTTACTTTGGAAAAATTCCGTTAAATTTTAATAAAAATATTTACAAATTTCAAATCACATTTTACTGTAAATCGGATTAAAGAACGAATGTCGTCAAAATACAGTTCACAATAAGCCCAATTCGTATTCCATTTTATTCTAATTAAATGTTAATTAATTGGAAACTCTAATAATCTTAATTAAAAGATTTATTCTTCTCGCATGGGGTTTAAGAACAGTGTTATTTAAGATATATGCATACAATTTTATTCTTCTCGCATGGGGTCTAACAATCTTAATATGTACCTATTTGTCGAGCATACAATTTTATTCCTCTTCTCTAGCCTCCTTGCTATGACCTATTCAATATATATGCATGTACATGTATGCAATTCAAATAAATTTTCAATTCTGTTCAAAATTTGATTCTATTTGGCTAAATTTACCTTTCGTTCAAATATTGGATAAATTTGGTTCAATTCAACTTTTCATTCTCATATTGGATTTATTATTCGAATATTTTATTTAGTTGAACTAATAATCAGACAACTCAACCAGATTAGTGAATTTAATTTCCAAAACATATAACTTTTGTGTATATATCCAAAATCATATTTCTAGTGTCAAATTCAAAACAATAAATTCAAAATAAGATTTTGGTTCTCACACCAGTAGATTGGAACTATATAGATATTCCACTTTCGAAACTCGAACATAAACACCGATGATGATATATATATCACCAGAATCATCTCCGGGCGACTAGAGTGTGACTCTATATCTATCCAATATATTTGAGACTTCAAATAGACATGGATCAGACGTATATTAAAAATCTCTTTATACCGCCAAATCGGTTTAAAATAAAATATTCAATTACGTATAATAAAGTTTTAATTTTCCAAAAAAAATTGTTTTCATTTTTATTTTAAAAATAACACTCTTTGAAACTCATTCTAGGATACAACTGATCCTATCTCTAGCGAGTCATTCTCATTGGATATTACTAATCCAATCTCTGATGAATTCTTTTATTTGGTTCTAATGTGTCATATTCTTGAGCTCTGTAAACCAAAGCTCTGATACGACGCTGAGACGACCCAAACTCACCCTTACGGGAAAGCCTGGATTGAACTGAACGACAAATCAGATCATAAACAGAAGAACATTTCATTGCTATTACAACAATTTACATCAGAGTACAAGAATATTTAGAGTATGAATAAATATTACACAGAAAAATATCAGAGATTAAAATACATAGCAGCGGAGATAAAATGTAAAAATACAATGCGTAGCAGAAAATACAATTACTAACACAACTGAAAGAAATACACGGATACAAAGCATTCCGAATAGAGCTCCAGCTGTAAATCCAGTGTAATAACCCGGAAATTCTGGGCCAGTTTAAAATTTTTATTTTGGCAATTTTAGCGAATTTTGAACATTTAAAATGAATTATTTTAAATAATATCGATGAGAAATTTATTTTTAATATAATTCGAACGGATATATTTATATACGTCGTCGTTAGAATATAAATAATTATATATAATTATAAATAGAATTGAAAATGGCGCGGTAGTTCGATAATTCGATTTCAAACTTCAATTGAATGTACCGGGTGCAAAATAAACCGGATTTTAGTGAAACCAAAAATAATAGGATCTATTTGATAATATATTTCCAACGAATCCGAAAAATCGAAATTTCATAGCGGGAATCAAAAGATATGTCCAGTTGAAAATTATGAATAGTCGCTATGGAATTCAGGCCCTTAAAAATGGGAATTTTGCAAACGACCTCGGATTTCGACGAAACCGCTTTTGTTGGATCCGCAATGTCAAATTTTTGCTAGGTTTCAAATTTCATAATTTTTTGACTCAATATGTGAGCGTGGCAAAGGAAAACGCGTTTGACCAGTTTCAGTTGATTTTAATCGACTGGAAAATGGCCATTTTTCAAACGGTCTCAGAATTCGACGAAATTAGTTTTGTTAGGACCGTATCGTCAATACGAAGCTAGAAATTATTTTTCGGGAATTTTTCGAGCTAGTATGTGGCCCCGATAAATTGAAATGCGCGTTCAAATTCAATATATAGAGTTATATGTTGATTTTGACGGAAACTGATCGAAACGATCGAATCAGCTTGTGATACATATCCCATTATGTTCGGAATGGGGGTATTACCTTAGGGAGGACAGTCGGTGGGCTCAAAAAGGAGTTTGAATTTTTAAAGTAACTTTTAGAGAATAAAATTAAAATAATATTAAAATATATATACTCAACCCCACCCCCCTTATTCCTCTTCATTCAGAAAACTAATCGAAATAAAAAAAAACCTAAACTATCGATCCCCCCCCCCCCCGGCGATCTCGACGCCGCCACCGCAACCGATACCCCCTCCCTCCATCTTCTCCGTCGAAGCCTACCCTCCCCCCTGCCTCGATCCTCGCGACAGCCCCCCCCCCCCCCCTCCCCGATCGACGCACCCATCCTCCCACCACCGAGAACGCAGCGCACCCCCAATAGCCTCGCACCGACGCCACCCCTCCAGTCCCTCCTCCTTCAATCAGAGCCGCACCCCCCCCCCCCCCTCAGCAAACCCCCACCGAAAGGTGATTTTTAATTTTTCTTTTTTTTTATGCATTTTTATATAGTTAAAGTTAGCATTTTTATATAGTTAAAGTTAGCATTTTTATATAGTTAAAGTTAGGATTTTTATATAGTTAAAGTTAGCATTTTTATATAGTTAAAGTTAGAATTTTTAAAATAGAAAAGATTAGATTTTTGAAATAGAAAAGATTGAATTTTTAAAATAGAAAAGATTAGATTTTTGAAATAGAAAAGATTGAATTTTTAAAATAGAAAAGATTAGATTTTGAAATAGAAAAGATAAGATTTTGAAATAGGAAAGATTGAATTTTTGAAATAGAAAAGATTGGGTTTTTAAAATAGAAAAGACGTGATTTTTAATAGAAAAGATTAGATTTTAAAATAGAAAAGATTAGATTTTTGAAATTGAAAAGGCGAAATCTTTATAATTGAAAAGGCGAGATTTTTATATATTGAATAGCGAAGTAAAAATTTGATTTTTATATATTGAACAGCGAAGTAAAAATTCGATTTTTATATATTGAATACCGAAGTAAAAATTTGATTTTTATATATTGAATAGCGAAGTAAAAATTCGATTTTTATATATTGAATAGCGAAGTAAAAATTCGATTTTTATATATGTAGTGGCTACGGGCAATGAAAGTGAAGAAAGGCGAGAACGATGAAGATTTCTCTAAATGAAGAGTCGTGGAGTTAGGATAGCTATCGGTGAGAACTTCTCACTCTAAATTTCTTTTTCTAGTTATATATATATACTAGGATGCAGACGGTGTTTAGTAGCACCCGACACAATCGTCCACAGACCATGGACTTGTTTGTTTGGTTGCATAGATTAGTTAGATTATTTGATTTGAATTTGGTTGTTTGGTGAATTGAAATGAATTTGATTGATATGTGTATGGCGTGGGCCATCACTAGACCGGGGATAAGGCTAGGCCTTGTCCCGTTTCTAGTATCGTGCCGTTATGCCGCCGAAATTTTCTAAAATCAGTTAGAAAAATAAAGATATCATTTTATTTAATAAATGAACTGAATAGAATATTTTCATAGGTTGAATAAAATGTTTTATCGTTAAAAATATAATTTTTAACGTGAATGTGAATAAATAAATATTCATTTACAAACCAGACGGTTTGTTTATGTACACCTATTTGAATGACATTGATTGGGACGATAAATTTTACACATCGCCCAACTGCACAAATAAATCTGTGTTTGATTGTTTGAAACCCCACACGGGTATTGGGATAATATATGGCATACACTAATCCCAATAATTAGTTGTATGTCGATCGATTGATTGACAGACTGTTATAAGCGTTAAATATTTATATTTGATGCTTATACAGTGTAGTGCACTTTGGATGATGGTTGATTATTTATCGTTGCTATTATATACATGTGTTGTATGGAATCCATATAATTAACTTTATATGGTGATTGATTGGGCCTCATTCCAATTTAGAAAATAAAGAATATTATAAAATAAAGGTTCATGTGTTGACAGTACTCATCCGTTGAGATTAGTCATGTGTTGAACGAAATATTTTAACAATAAAATTTACATCTTTATCATATATGAAATTAGAAATTAAATGGAAAATAGATAAGATGAGTGGTCTCCTGGATATTGATCTGATGTTGGTTTCGGCCTTCGGGGTTAATATTCAGGGAATCGTTCTCTTACTAATTTACGGTTGGAGTCTGATTTTAAATCAAACGATAGATACCATAATTTTAAAAAAAAAATATTAAATAACAAAAATAGTCAGACGTGGACAGTACTCATTCGTTGAGATTAGTCATGTGTTGACAAAAATATAGATTCATTTGTTGAATAGAATAACGAAGTTATTGAAATATATAAAGCCGTGTTGATTAGAGATGCGCTATTTTGACGCGAACGATATTTATATCGATTATAAACGAATTTAATTTGATTTGAATAGAAAATGAATTTAATTTGAATTGAATTGAATAGAAAGCGAATTTGAATTGAATCGAATAGAAAGCGAATTTGAATTGAATCGAATAGAAATCGAATTTGAATAGAAAACGAATTCGAATTGAATTGAATAGAAAATGAATTCGAATTGAATTGAATAGAAAACGAATTCGAATTGAATTGAATAGAAAACGAATTCGAATCGAATTTGAATAGAAAACGAATTCGAATCGAATTTGAATAGAAAACGAATTTGAATTGATTTGAATAGAAAACGAATTCGAATCGAATTTGAATAGAAAACGAATTCGAATTGAATTGAATAGAAAACGAATTCGAATCAGATTTGAATAGAAAACGAATTCGAATTGAATTGAATTGAAAACGAATTTGAATTGATTTGAATAGAAAACGAATTCTAAATGAATTGAATAGAAAACGAATTTGTATTGGTTTGAATAGAAAACGAATTCGAATTGAATTGAATAGAAAACGAATTCGAATTGAATTGAATAGAAAATGAATTTGAATTGGATTGAATAGGAAATGAATTCAAATTGAATTGAAATTTGAATTGAATTTAAATGAATTTTAAAACGAATCTATAGGGAAAAATTCAATTTTGATTTGAGTTGGAAATAGAAGTTGAAATGTTTTTGAAACGAATTTAAAACTATTTATAAAATTCGTTTTAAATAAAAATCGACGAAATATATATTATATATATTATATATATAATATAATGGCCTGAATAGAACGCGCCGCGCCGCGGCAGTTCATAAATTTCGACCATTGACTTCGAATGGACATTACGGGAGATCCGACCATCGGATTCTCCTAAAATCGGAACCGTTGGGTTCGTATCGAAAAGAGCTTTCTAACGAATATTGGAAATTTGAAATCTAACGGTTGGATTTGGAGATATGCCCAAATCAAATTTGGAAAAGGTCGCTGTAAGTGCAGTTCGATGGCCATTGTTGGAAATCGACTGTACGGGCCTGGATAAAATTATTAAAAATAGTAATAATTTGTGTAAAATCATAAGAAATGATTTGGGATGAAAAACTCAATATTTGAAAAGATAAAAATAGATTTTTATCGAAATAAAATAGTTTTGAACTAAAACTAAAACCCATTTATTTTTAAATAAATAAATTGGATTTGAAATGGGTCGTAAATAGAATTGATTTGTGGGTTTATCGTGAAGGGTGTTTTAAATGACACTTGTTCTTTAACCCGATAAATAAATAGAATGTGATTTGGGTTTGTCGTGAACTGTGTTTTAAATGACATTAGTTCTTTAACCCAGTAAAAGGAGTTTTAATGAATCTGTAATTAGATTGAAATGTGAATTGATAGTCTAAATTATCAAATTTAGAAATTGAGCGAGAATGGAGTATCACCAGTTTTGCTCCAAAGCGGTAGTTAAATCTTTAATTAGATTTGAACGTGAAATGGTAATTAATTTTATCGATAACACCGTGGTGTTAGATATGGAGTATTACCAGTTTTGCTTCATGGGATGAATAGGTTGGGATTGGGAAATAAAATAAATAATTACTTCAGTGTGGTTCGCTAATCTCGACTAGTTTGGAAAACCATAATTTGGTTTGAAATGACATCCAAAGGAAGATTAAAGGATAAATTCTAAAGAATTTATCTTGGATAAAATTAATGGGAACCTTTCCCTAAGAATTGAGATTTAGAAACTAGCTGAAGGTTAGTTAAGAAGAATGGTTTCCTGGGTATTGATCTGATGTTGGTTTCGGCCTTCGGGGTTAATATTCGGGGGATTGCTCTCTTACTATTTTACGGTTAGTGATTAATGAATAGGAATGAGGCGTATGTTGTGTTTGTGTAACATTTGTTTTTAATATACGCGGGTTGTTCGGAAACGCCGGGTTTATACCCATTCTGAATAACCGATTCGACGATATGTCGAAGATGAAGACGGTGGTTGAAGACCGGAAGTCTTCACATCGTTTGGATGATTACTGATGATCTTGATTGGGCTGTACACCCAAGATGAAGGAATCAGTTGGTGGTCGTCCAGGCGTACTTGGAGATCAATGGATATGTGAGGAAAGTGCCTCCGGTTTCGTTCAGACCCAGAACGAACTTGTAAATGGATTGTGTGTCTGACATTGGATTTTATTCTGTGTTGATTGATTTCTGTTAAATACATATCTGTTTGGCGGCGGAGAATTTATTCTCTTGCTTAGCGCCCTTCTCTGAGACGTACGAGCTTAGAGGTTATATATCGATAGATATCAATCGCATGGCATGAATTGCCTGTGTGGCACGCTGAGTTGCATGGATCAAGGCTTCTGTTGAAAAGAAAAGTCTTGTGGTTGATGATCAAAGCACGGCCTACGTGGCAGCTTTGTGTATAACGTGAATTCGCGAGCCTCACACCTCGGTATGAGTTAAAAACGGGATACGGACCGTTGGGAGAACACGACGTTTCTTTCTAGCTTTGGTAGTGTCAGTGACTTACCAGCCCTGACATTTATATACTTTTCACGTTTGTGGTTGTTGGAAGGAGGCGCCTCGATATTAGGTCTGTAAGGACCGGGAAACGTGTGTACAGGCATAATTAATCCTCAAACGTAAGAGAGGACCGGCCCAACCGATCCAAGTGGCTGCCCAGAGTACGTAGTCCTGAGCATTTGCTAGAGTGTCTCGAAGCGGAGAGGAGCTTGCCCCTTGCCTCGACTCATGACGGAAATCCAATTTCCAATACGTGTATCTCGGTTTTATTTGTAGAGCCTAGTATGGCGACATGATAGATGGTACCCATGCCGCCTAGGATTGATATTTATGATTAAAATGTTTTGACACTATACACTTATTATAGTATCAAATGATTTATTTTAAACGTACCAAGCATGTTTGGCTATTATAAGGGAAAACCCTATCCTCCGGCTTGCGTTGCATTGTGTGATGGGACCTGGGTCTTATAATAGCTTCATTTTTCGAAAAAGCATTGCGCTGTTTATTCTATGCACTAGTATTCTTGGGAGGAAACCCGTTCCGTGTTATATGGCGTGGTCCCTTGAATTACTCTCTTTTAAAGTAAAGCTTTAAATAACTGTTTTAGTTCTCACACCAGTCACATCACTGACCTGGAGTTTATTGTTTTAACCTAAACTCTGGGTGCCCCTATTTTCCGCACGGGCAGCTAGTAGTTTTGGTTTTGCAGATTTATATTCACAGGGTCCTGATTTACAACTGGAACGATATCCGGAAAGCTCTGTATCCGTGTATCTCTTCTAGTTGTGTTTGTATATTTTTTCCCGCTGCTATGTAATTTATTGTAATCTCTGATATTTATCGAATGTAATTTATTCACTTATACTCTGTATATTCTTGTATCTGATGGAATTGTTGTAATATACAATGAAATGTTCTTCCGTCTGAGTTCTGATTTGTCCTGTTCTCAAACGATCAGGGGTTTCGAACGGTCTAGATCGGTTTAACGACTGATTCGGATCGAGCGGAATTCATGGCCGTCACATTTGGTATCAGAGCTTTGGTTTACAGAGCTCGAGAACAAGACACATTAGAACCATACGAAAGAATTCATCAGATATTGGATTAGTAATATCCAATTAGAATGACTCGTTAGAGATAGGATCAGTAGTATCCTAGAACAAGTGTGAAGAGTATATTTTTCAAATGAAAACAATATTGTTTTAAAAATTTAAATCGTTTTATACGTATTTGAATATTTTATTTGTATTGAATTTGGACAATCCAATATATAAAGATTTTGCATATACGCGTCATGAACGTATATTCGAGGTTTTAATATACTGGATAGATATAGAATCACACTCTAGTCGCCCGGACATGATTCTGATGATGGCGCGCCATCACCAGTATTTATTTTCGTGTTTCGAAGGTGTGATATCTATATATTTCCATTAGACTGGTGTGAGAACCAAAACTTATATAGATAGATTTATTTGTTGTGATTTGGCATCAAAAACATGATTTTCGACTATATATCAAAATTATGAATTTGAAATTCTAATTCACTAATTGATTGATGTTTGTGTTGTTTGTTTATTTGTTTGATAATTTTGAATCATTATGCCTAATTGTATCAAATATTGAATTGTATTGAAAGTTGGTCGCATTCGCTTGCATATACATATACTTACAATGAACAGGTCATAGCAAGGAGGCTAGAGCAGAAGAATAAAATTTGTTTGCCCGACAAATAGGTACATATTTACTATAATTTACTGTTTTGTTTGGGTGATGATGATTTTATGAGCCGATTGGCTAGCCGCTTGGCTTTTTCTTTTTGAGATCATAAGGCCTATATGGTAATTTCGGGATTTTCCCGTGGCTCCCGGTGCAGGGGAGGTTATGGCGAAATTTTTCGAAAATTTAGGGTGTTAGCCAAATTTTTGAAAATTTGAAAATTCTCAGAAACTGAAAAGTTGGAGAATGGAAGCCAGATCGAACGTAGAGTTGATTAATCAAACCACTTTCGACTTTGTTCCTTTTCGGGGATGAAAAGTTTTAAGTGGGGGAGATTGTAATAACCCGGAAATTCTGGGCCAGTTTAAAAATTTTATTTTGGCAATTTTAGCGAATTTTGAACATTTAAAATGAATTATTTTAAATAATATCGACGAGAAATTTATTTTGAATATAATTCGAACGAATATATTTATATACGTCGTCGTTAGAATATAAATAATTATATATAATTATAAATAGAATTGAAAATGGCGCGGTAGTTCGATAATTCGATTTCAAACTTCAATTGAATGTACCGGGTGCAAAATAAACCGGATTTTAGTGAAACCAAAAATAATAGGATCTATTTGATAATATCTTTCCAACGAATCCGAAAAATCGAAATTTCATAGCGGGAATCAAAAGATATGTCCAGTTGAAAATTATGAATAGTCGCTATGGAATTCAGACCCTTAAAAATGGGAATTTTGCAAACGACCTCGGATTTCGACAAAACCGCTTTTGTTGGATCTGCGATGTCAAATTATTGCTAGGTTTCAAATTTCATAATTTTTCGACTCAATATGTGAGCGTGGCAAAGGAAAACGCGTTTGACCAGTTTCAGTTGATTTTAATCGACTGGAAAATGGCCATTTTTCAAACGGTCTCAGAATTCGACGAAATTAGTTTTGTTAGGACTGTATCGTCAATACGAAGCTAGAAATTATTTTTCGGGAATTTTTCGAGCTAGTATGTGGCCCCGGTAAATTGAAATGCGCGTTCAAATTCAATATATAGAGTTATATGTTGATTTTGACGGAAACTGATCGAAACGATCGAATCAGCTTGTGATACATATCCCATTGTGTTCGGAATGGGGGTATTACCTTAAGGATGACAGTCGGTGGGCTCAAAAAGGAGTTTGAATTTTTAAAGTAACTTTTAGAGAATAAAATTAAAATAATATTAAAATATATATACTCAACCCCACGCCCCTTATTCCTCTTCATTCAGAAAACTAATCGAAATAAAAAAACCTAAACTATCGATCCCCCCTCGTCGATCTCGATGCCACCACCGCAACCGATACCCCCCTCCCTCCATCTTCTCCGTCGAAGCCTACCCTCCCCCCCCCCCTCTGCCTCGATCCTCGTGACAGCCCCCCCCCCCTTCGATCGACGCACCCATCCTCCCACCACCGAGAACGCAGCGCACCCCCCTAGCCTCGCACCACGCCACCCCTCCAGTCCCTCCTCCTTGAATCAGAGCCGCACCCCCCCCCCCCCACTCTCAGCAAACCCCCAGCGAAAGGTGATTTTTAATTTTTCTTTTTTTTATGCATTTTTATATAGTTAAAGTTAGCATTTTTATATAGTTAAAGTTAGCATTTTTATATAGTTAAAGTTAGAATTTTTAAAATAGAAAAGATTAGATTTTTGAAATAGAAAAGATTGAATTTTTAAAATAGAAAAGATTAGATTTTTGAAATAGAACAGATTGAATTTTTAAAATAGAAAAGATTGAATTTTTGAAATAGAAAAGATTAGATTTTGAAATAGAAAAGATTAGATTTTGAAATAGGAAAGATTGAATTTTTGAAATAGAAAAGATTGGATTTTTAAAATAGAAAAGACGTGATTTTTAATAGAAAAGATTAGATTTTAAAATTGAAAAGATTAGATTTTTGAAATTGAAAAGGCGAAATCTTTATAATTGAAAAGGCGAGATTTTTATATATTGAATAGCGAAGTAAAAATTCGATTTTTATATATTGAATAGCGAAGTAAAAATTCGATTTTCATATATTGAATAGCGAAGTAAAAATTCGATTTTCATATATTGAATAGCGAAGTAAAAATTCGATTTTTATATATGTAGTGGCTACGGGCAATGAAAGTGAAGAAAGGCGAGAACGATGAAGATTTCTCTAAATGAAGAGTCGTGGAGTTAGGATAGCTATCGGTGAGAACTTCTCACTCTAAATTTCTTTTTCTAGTTATATATATACTAGGAGGCAGACGGTGTTTAGTAGCACCCGACACAATCGTCCACAGACCATGGACTTGTTTGTTTGGTTGCATAGATTAGTTAGATTATTTGATTTGAATTTGGTTGTTTGGTGAATTGAAATGAATTTGATTGATATGTGTATGGCGTGGGCCATCACTAGACCGGGGATAAGGCTAGGCCTTGTCCCGTTTCTAGTATCGTGCCGTTATACTGCCGAAATTTTCTAAAATCAGTTAGAAAAGTAAAGATATCATTTTATTTAATAAATGAACTGAATAGAATATTTTCATAGGTTGAATAAAATGTTTTATCGTTAAAAATATAATTTTTAACGTGAATGTGAATAAATAAATATTCATTTACAAACCGGACGGTTTGTTTATGTACACCTATTTGAATGACATTGATTGGGACGATAAATTTTACACATCGCCCAACTGACAAATAAATTTGTGTTTGATTGTTTGAAACCCCACATGGGTATTGGGATAATATATGACATACACTAATCCCAATAATTAGTTGTATGTCGATCGATTGATTGACAGGCTGTTATAAGCGTTAAATATTTATATTTGATGCTTATACAGTGTAGTGCACTTTGGATGATGGTTGATTATTTATCGTTGCTATTATATACATGTGTTGTATGGAATCCATATAATTAACTTTATATGGTGATTGATTGGGCCTCATTCCAATTTAGAAAATAAAGAATATTATAAAATAAAGGTTCATGTGTTGACAGTACTCATCCGTTGAGATTAGTCATGTGTTGAACGAAATATTTTAACAATAAAATTTATATCTTTATCATATATGAAATTAGAAATTAACTGGAAAATAGATAAGATGAGTGGTCTCCTGGATATTGATCTGATTTTGGTTTCGGCCTTCGGGGTTAATATTCAGGGAATCGTTCTCTTACTAATTTACGGTTGGAGTCTGATTTTAAATCAAACGATAGATACCATAATTTAAAAAAAAAAATTTAAATAACAAAAATAGTCAGACGTGGACAGTACTCATTCGTTGAGATTAGTCATGTGTTGACAAAAATATAGATTCATTTGTTGAATAGAATAACGAAGTTATTGAAATATATAAAGCCGTGTTGATTAGAGATGCGCAATTTTGACGCGAACGATATTTATATCGATTATAAACGAATTTAATTTGATTTGAATAGAAAATGAATTTAATTTGAATTGAATAGAAAGCGAATTTGAATTGAATCGAATAGAAAGCGAATTTGAATTGAATCGAATAGAAATCGAATTTGAATAGAAAACGAATTCGAATTGAATTAAATAGAAAACGAATTCGAATTGAATTTAATAGAAAACGAATTCGAATTGAATTGAATAGAAAACGAATTCAAATCGAATTTGAATAGAAAACGAATTCGAATCCAATTTGAATAGAAAACGAATTTGAATTGATTTGAATAGAAAACGAATTCGTATCGAATTTGAATAGAAAACGAATTCGAATTGAATTGAATAGAAAACGAATTCGAATCGAATTTGAATAGAAAACGAATTCGAATTGAATTGAATAGAAAACGAAATTGAATTGATTTGAATAGAAAACGAATTCGAATTGAATTGAATAGAAAACGAATTTGAATTGATTTGAATAGAAAACGAATTCGAATTGAATTGAATAGAAAACGAATTCGAATTGAATTGAATAGAAAACGAATTCGAATTGAATTGAATAGAAAACGAATTTGAATTGGATTGAATAGGAAATGAATTCAAATTGAATTGAAATTTGAATTGAATTTAAATGAATTTTAAAACGAATCTATAGGGAAAAATTCAATTTTGATTTGAATTGGAAATAGAAGTTGAAATGTTTTTGAAGTGAATTTAAAACTATTTATAAAATTCGTTTTAAATAAAAATCAACGAAATATATATTATATATATATATATATTATATATATTATATATATTATATAATGGCCTGAATAGAACGCGCCGCGCCGTGGTAGTTCATAAATTTCGACCATTGACTTCGAATGGACATTACGGGAGATCCGACCATCGGATTCTCCTAAAATCGGAACCGTTGGGTTCGTATCGAAAAGAGCTTTCTAACGAATATTGGAAATTTGAAATCTAACGGTTGGATTTGGAGATACGCCCAAATCAAATTTGGAAAAGGTCGCTGTAAGTGCAGTTCGATGGCCATTGTTGGAAATCGACTGTACGGGCCTGGATAAAATTATTAAAAATAGTAATAATTTGTGTAAAATCATAAGAAATGATTTGGGAAAAATTGGGATGAAAAACTCCATATTTGAAAAGATAAAAATAGATTTTTATCGAAATAAACTAGTTTTGAACTAAAATTAAAACCCATTTATTTTTAAATAAATAAAATGGATTTGAAATGGGTCGTAAATAGAATTGATTTGTGGGTTTATCGTGAAGGGTGTTTTAAATGACACTTGTTCTTTAACCCGATAAATAAATAGAATGTGATTTGGGTTTGTCGTGAACTGTGTTTTAAATGACATTAGTTCTTTAACCCAGTAAAAGGAGTTTTAATGAATCTGTAATTAGATTGAAATGTGAATTGATAATCTAAATTATCAAATTTAGAAATTGAGCGAGAATGGAGTATCACCAGTTTTGCTCCAAAGCGGTAGTTAAATCTTTAATTAGATTTGAACGTGAAATGGTAATTAATTTTATCGATAACACCGTGGTGTTAGATATGGAGTATTACCAGTTTTGCTTCATGAGATGAATAGGTTGGGATTGGGAAATAAAATAAATAATTACTTCGGTGTGGTTCCCTAATCTCGACTAGTTTGGAAAACCATAATTTGGTTTGAAATGACATCCAAAGGAAGATTAAAGGATAAATTCAAAAGAATTTATCTTGGATAAAATTAATGGGAACCTTTCCCTAAGAATTGAGATATAGAAACTAGCTGAAGGTTAGTTAAGAAGAATGGTTTCCTGGGTATTGATCTGATGTTGGTTTCGGCCTTCGGGGTTAATATTCGGGGGATTGCTCTCTTACTATTTTACAATTAGTGATTAATGAATTGGAATGAGGCGTATGTTGTGTTTGTGTAACATTTGTTTTTAATATACGCAGGTTGTTCGGAAAGGCCGGGTTTATACCCATTCTGAATAACCGATTCGACGATATGTCGAAGATGAAGACGGTGGTTGAAGACCGGAAGTCTTCACATCGTTTGGATGATTACTGATGATCTTGATTGGGCTGTACACCCAAGATGAGGGAATCAGTTGGTGGTCGTCCAGGCGTACTTGGAGATCGATGGATATGCGAGGAAAGTGCCTCCGG
The DNA here is from genome assembly GCA_030737875.1 of Allium sativum. Taxonomy (NCBI): domain Eukaryota; kingdom Viridiplantae; phylum Streptophyta; class Magnoliopsida; order Asparagales; family Amaryllidaceae; genus Allium; species Allium sativum. The sequence continues at coordinate 24,397,249 of CM060927.1, read as the reverse complement.
TTTCGTTCAGACCCAGAACGAACTTGTAAATGGATTGTGTGTTTGACATTGGATTTTATTCTGTGTTGATTGATTTCTGTTAAATATATATCTGTTTGGCGGCGGAGAATTTATTCTCTTGCTTAACGCCCTTCTCTGAGACGTACGAGCTTAGAGGTTATATATCGATAGATATCAATCGCATGGCATGAATTGCCTGTGTGGCACGCTGAGTTGCATGGATCAAGGCTTCTGTTGAAAAGCAAAGTCTTGTGGTTGATGATCAAAGCATGGCCTACGTGGCAGCTTTGTGTATAACGTGAATTCGCGAGCCTCACACCTCGATATGAGTTAAAAACGGGATACGGACCGTTGGGAGAACACGACGTTTCTTTCTAGCTTTGGTGGTGTCAGTGACTTACCAGCCCTGACATTTATATACTTTTCACGTTTGTGGTTGTTGGAAGGAGGCGCCTCGATATTAGGTCTGTAAGGACCGGGAAACGTGTGTTCAGGCATAATTAATCCTCAAACGTAAGAGAGGACCGGCCCAACCGATCCAAGTGGCAGCCCAGAGTGCGTAGTCCTGATCATTTGCTAGAGTGTCTCGAAGCGGAGAGGAGCTTGCCCCTTGCCTCGACTCATGACGGAAATCCAATTTCCAATACGTGTATCTCGGTTTTATTTGTAGAGCCTAGTATGGCGACATGATAGATGGTACCCATGCCGCCTAGGATTGATATTTATGATTAAAATGTTTTGACACTATACACTTATTATAGTATCAAATGATTTATTTTAAACGTACCAAGCATGTTTGGCTATTATAAGGGAAAACCCTATCCTCCGGCTTGCGTTGCATTGTGTGATGGGACATGGGTCTTATAATAGCTTCATTTTTCGAAAAAGCATTGCGGTGTTTATTCTATGCACTAGTATTCTTGGGAGGAAACCCGTTCCGTGTTATACGGCGTGGTCCCTTGAATTACTCTCTTTTAAAGTAAAGCTTTAAATAACTGTTTTAGTTCTCACACCAGTCACATCACTGACCTGGAGTTTATTGTTTTAACCTAAACTCTGGGTGCCCCTATTTTCTGCACGGGCAGCTAGTAGTTTTGGTTTTGCAGATTTATATTCACAGGGTCCTGATTTACAGCTGGAACGATATCCGGAAAGCTCTGTATCCGTGTATCTCTTCTAGTTGTGTTTGTATATTTTTTCCCGCTGCTATGTAATTTATTGTAATCTCTGATATTTATCGAATGTAATTTATTCACTTATACTCTGTATATTCTTGTATCTGATGGAATTGTTGTAATATACAATGAAATGTTCTTCCGTCTGAGTTCTGATTTGTCCTGTTCTCAAACGATCAGGGGTTTCGAACGGTCTAGATCGGTTTAACGACTGATTCGGATCGAGCGGAATTCATGGCCGTCACATTTGGTATCAGAGCTCTGGTTTACAGAGCTCGAGAACAAGACACATTAGAACCATACGAAAGAATTCATCAGATATTGGATTAGTAATATCCAATTAGAATGACTCGTTAGAGATAGGATCAGTAGTATCCTAGAACAAGTGTGAAGAGTATATTTTTCAAATGAAAACAATATTGTTTTAAAAATATAAATCGTTTTATACGTATTTGAATATTTTATTTGTATTGAATTTGGACAATCCAATATATAAAGATTTTGCATATATGCGTCATGAACGTATATTCGAGGTTTTAATATACTGGATAGATATAGAATCACACTCTAGTCGCCCGGACATGATTCTGATGATGGCGCGCCATCACCAGTATTTATTTTCGTGTTTCGAAGGTGTGATATCTATATATTTCCATTAGACTGGTGTGAGAACCAAAACTTATATAGATAGATTTATTTGTTGTGATTTGGCATCAAAAACATGATTTTCGACTATATATCAAAATTATGAATTTAAAATTCTAATTCACTAATTGATTGATGTTTGTGTTGTTTGTTTATTTGTTTGATAATTTTGAATCATTATGCCTAATTGTATCAAATATTGAATTGTATTGAAAGTTGGTCGCATTCGCTTGCATATACAAATACTTACAATGAACAGGTCATAGCAAGGAGGCTGGAGCAGAAGAATAAAATTTGTTTGCCCGACAAATAGGTACATATTTACTATAATTTACTGTTTTGTTTAGGTGATGATGATTTTATGAGCCGATTGGCTAGCCGCTTGGCTTTTTCTTTTTCTTTTTGAGATCAGAAGGCCTATATGGCAATTTCGGGATTTTCCCGTGGCTCCCGGTGCAGGGGAGGTTATGGCGAAATTTTTCGAAAATTTAAGGTGTTAGCCAAATTTTTGAAAATTTGAAAATTCTCAGAAACTGAAAAGTTGGAGAATGGAAGCCAGATCGAACGTAGAGTTGATTAATCAAACCACTTTCGACTTTGTTCCTTTTCGGGGTTGAAAAGTTTTAAGTGGGGGAGATTGTAATAACCCGGAAATTCTGGGCCAGTTTAAAAATTTTATTTTGGCAATTTTAGCGAATTTTGAACATTTAAAATGAATTATTTTAAATAATATCGACGAGAAATTTATTTTGAATATAATTCGAACGAATATATTTATATACGTCGTCGTTAGAATATAAATAATTATATATAATTATAAATAGAATTGAAAATGGCGCGGTAGTTCGATAATTCGATTTCAAACTTCAATTGAATGTACCGGGTGCAAAATAAACCGGATTTTAGTGAAACCAAAAATAATAGGATCTATTTGATAATATCTTTCCAACGAATCCGAAAAATCGAAATTTCATAGCGGGAATCAAAAGATATGTCCAGTTGAAAATTATGAATAGTCGCTATGGAATTCAGACCCTTAAAAATGAGAATTTTGCAAACGACTTCGGATTTCGACGAAACCGCTTTTGTTGGAGCTGCGATGTCAAATTATTGCTAGGTTTCAAATTTCATAATTTTTCGACTCAATATGTGAGCGTGGCAAAGGAAAACGCGTTTGACCAGTTTCAGTTGATTTTAATCGACTGGAAAATGGCCATTTTTCAAACGGTCTCAGAATTCGACGAAATTAGTTTTGTTAGGACCGTATCGTCAATACGAAGCTAGAAATTATTTTTCGGGAATTTTTCGAGCTAGTATGTGGCCCCAGTAAATTGAAATGCGCGTTCAAATTCAATATATAGAGTTATATGTTGATTTTGACGGAAACTGATTAAAACGATCGAATCAGCTTGTGATACATATCCCATTGTGTTCGGAATGGGGGTATTACCTTAAGGACGACAGTCGGTGGGCTCAAAAAGGAGTTTGAATTTTTAAAGTAACTTTTAGAGAATAAAATTAAAATAATATTAAAATATATATATACTCAACCCCACGCCCCTTATTCCTCTTCATTCAGAAAACTAATCGAAATAAAAAAAAAACTAAACTATCGATCCCCCCTCGTCGATCTCGATTTCGCCACCGCAGCCGATACCCCCCTCCCTCCATCTTCTCCGTCGAAGCCTACCCTCCCCCCCTCTGCCTCGATCCTCGTGACAGCGCCCCCCCCCCCCCCGGTCGATCGACGCACCCATCCTCCCACCACCGAGAACGCAGCGCACCCCCTAGCCTCGCACCGACGCCACCCCTCCAGTCCCTCCTCCTTGAATCAGAGCCGCACCCCCCCCCCCTTTCAGCAAACCCCCAGCGAAAGGTGATTTTTAATTTTTCTTTTTTTTATGCATTTTTATATAGTTAAAGTTAGCATTTTTATATAGTTAAAGTTAGAATTTTTAAAATAGAAAAGATTAGATTTTTGAAATAGAAAAGATTGAATTTTTAAAATAGAAAAGATTAGATTTTTGAAATAGAAAAGATTGAATTTTTAAAATAGAAAAGATTGAATTTTTGATATAGAAAAGATTAGATTTTGAAATAGAAAAGATTAGATTTTGAAATAGGAAAGATTGAATTTTTGAAATAGAAAAGATTGGATTTTTAAAATAGAAAAGACGTGATTTTTAATAGAAAAGATTAGATTTTAAAATTGAAAAGATTAGATTTTTGAAATTGAAAAGGCGAAATCTTTATAATTGAAAAAGCGAGATTTTTATATATTGAATAGCGAAGTAAAAATTCGATTTTTATATATTGAATAGCAAAGTAAAAATTCGATTTTTATATATTGAATAGCAAAGTAAAAATTCGATTTTTATATATTGAATATCGAAGTAAAAATTCGATTTTTATATATGTAGTGGCTACGGGCAATGAAAGTGAAGAAAGGCGAGAACGATGAAGATTTCTCTAAATGAAGAGTCGTGGAGTTAGGATAGCTACCGGTGAGAACTTCTCACTCTAAATTTCTTTTTCTAGTTATATATATATACTAGGATGCAGACGGTGTTTAGTAGCACCTGACACAATCGTCCACAGACCATGGACTTGTTTGTTTGGTTGCATAGATTAGTTAGATTATTTGATTTGAATTTGGTTGTTTGGTGAATTGAAATGAATTTGATTGATATGTGTATGGCGTGGTCCATCACTAGACCGGGGATAAGGCTAGGCCTTGTCCCGTTTCTAGTATCGTGCCGTTATACTGCCGAAATTTTCTAAAATCAGTTAGAAAAATAAAGATATCATTTTATTTAATAAATGAACTGAATAGAATATTTTCATAGGTTGAATAAAATGTTTTATCGTTAAAAATATATTTTTTAACGTGAATGTGAATAAATAAATATTCATTTACAAACCGGACGGTTTGTTTATGTACACCTATTTGAATGACATTGATTGGGACGATAAATTTTACACATCGCCCAACTGACAAATAAATTTGTGTTTGACTGTTTGAAACCCCACATGGGTATTGGGATAATATATGACATACACTAATCCCAATAATTAGTTGTATGTCGATCGATTGATTGACAGGCTGTTATAAGCGTTAAATATTTATATTTGATGCTTATACAGTGTAGTGCACTTTGGATGATGGTTGATTATTTATCGTTGCTATTATATACATGTGTTGTATGGAATCCATATAATTAACTTTATATGGTGATTGATTGGGCCTCATTCCAATTTAGAAAATAAAGAATATTATAAAATAAAGGTTCATGTGTTGACAGTACTCATCCGTTGAGATTAGTCATGTGTTGAACGAAATATTTTAACAATAAAATTTACATCTTTATCATATATGAAATTAGAAATTAACTGGAAAATAGATAAGATGAGTGGTCTCCTGGATATTGATCTGATGTTGGTTTCGGCCTTCGGGGTTAATATTCAGGGAATCGTTCTCTTACTAATTACGGTTGGAGTCTGATTTTAAATCAAACGATAGATACCATAATTTAAAAAAAAAATTAAATAACAAAAATAGTCAGACGTGGACAGTACTCATTCGTTGAGATTAGTCATGTGTTGACAAAAATATAGATTCATTTGTTGAATAGAATAACGAAGTTATTGAAATATATAAAGCCGTGTTGATTAGAGATGCGCAATTTTGACGCGAACGATATTTATATCGATTATAAACGAATTTAATTTGATTTGAATAGAAAATGAATTTAATTTGAATTGAATAGAAAGCGAATTTGAATCGAATAGAAAGCGAATTTGAATTGAATCGAATAGAAATCGAATTTGAATAGAAAACGAATTCGAATTGAATTGAATAGAAAACGAATTCGAATTGAATTTAATAGAAAACGAATTCGAATTGAATTGAATAGATAACGAGTTCGAATCGAATTTGAATAGAAAACGAATTCGAATCGAATTTGAATAGAAAACGAATTTGAATTGATTTGAAAAGAAAACGAATTCGAATCGAATTTGAATAGAAAACAAATTCGAATGGAATTGAATAGAAAACGAATTCGAATCGAATTTGAATAGAAAACGAATTCGAATTGAATTGAATAGAAAACGAATTTGAATTGATTTGAATAGAAAACGAATTCGAATTGAATTGAATAGAAAACGAATTTGAATTGATTTGAATAGAAAACGAATTCGAATTGAATTGAATAGAAAACGAATTCGAATTGAATTGAATAGAAAACGAATTTGAATTGGATTGAATAGGAAATGAATTCAAATTGAATTGAAATTTGAATTGAATTTAAATGAATTTTAAAACGAATCTATAGGGAAAAATTCAATTTTGATTTGAATTGGAAATAGAAGTTGAAATGTTTTTGAAATGAATTTAAAACTATTTATAAAATTCGTTTTAAATAAAAATCGACGAAATATATATTATATATATATTATATATATAATATAATGGCCTGAATAGAACGCGCCGCGCCGCGGTAGTTCATAAATTTCGACCATTGACTTCGAATGGACATTACGGGAGATCCGACCATCGGATTCTCCTAAAATCGGAACCGTTGGGTTCGTATCGAAAAGAGCTTTCTAACGAATATTGGAAATTTGAAATCTAACGGTTGGATTTGGAGATACGCCCAAATCAAATTTGGAAAAGGTCGCTGTAAGTGCAGTTCGATGGCCATTGTTGGAAATCGACTGTACGGGCCTGGATAAAATTATTAAAAATAGTAATAATTTGTGTAAAATCATAAGAAATGATTTGGGAAAAATTGGGATGAAAAAATCCATATTTGAAAAGATAAAAACAGATTTTTATCGAAATAAACTAGTTTTGAACTAAAATTAAAACCCATTTATTTTTAAATAAATAAATTGGATTTGAAATGGGTCGTAAATAGAATTGATTTGTGGGTTTATCGTGAAGGGTGTTTTAAATGACACTTGTTCTTTAACCCGATAAATAAATAGAATGTGATTTGGGTTTGTCGTGAACTGTGTTTTAAATGACATTAGTTCTTTAACCCAGTAAAAGGAGTTTTAATGAATCTGTAATTAGATTGAAATGTGAATTGATAATCTAAATTATCAAATTTAGAAATTGAGCGAGAATGGAGTATCACCAGTTTTGCTCCAAAGCGGTAGTTAAATCTTTAATTAGATTTGAACGTGAAATGGTAATTAATTTTATCGATAACACCGTGGTGTTAGATATGGAGTATTGCCAGTTTTGCTTCATGGGATGAATAGGTTGGGATTGGGAAATAAAATAAATAATTACTTCGGTGTGGTTCGCTAATCTCGACTAGTTTGGAAAACCATAACTTGGTTTGAAATGACATCCAAAGGAAGATTAAAGGATAAATTCTAAAGAATTTATCTTGGATAAAATTAATGGGAACCTTTCCCTAAGAATTGAGATTTAGAAACTAGCTGAAGGTTAGTTAAGAAGAATGGTTTCCTGGGTATTGATCTGATGTTGGTTTCGGCCTTCGGGGTTAATATTTGGGGGATTGCTCTCTTACTATTTTACAGTTGGTGACTAATGAATTGGAATGAAGCGTATGTTGTGTTTGTGTAACATTTGTTTTTAATATACGCGGGTTGTTCGGAAAGGCCGGGTTTATACCCATTCTGAATAACCGATTCGACGATATGTCGAAGATGAAGACGGTGGTTGAAGACCGGAAGTCTACACATCATTTGGGTGATTACTGAAGATCTTGATTGGGCTGTACACCCAAGATGAGGGAATCAGTTGGTGGTCGTCCAGGCGTACTTGGAGATCGATGGATATGCGAGGAAAGTGCCTCCGGTTTCGTTCAGACCCAGAACGAACTTGTAAATGGATTGTGTGTCTGACATTGGATTTTATTCTGTGTTGATTGATTTCTGTTAAATATATATCTGTTTGGCGGCGGAGATTTTATTCTCTTTCTTAATGCCCTTCTCTGAGACGTACGAGCTTAGAGGTTATATATCGATAGATATCAATCGCATGGCATGAATTGCCTGTGTGGCACGCTGAGTTGCATGGATCAAGGCTTCTGTTGAAAAGCAAAGTCTTGTGGTTGATGATCAAAGCACGGCCTACGTGGCAGCTTTGTGTATAACGTGAATTCGCGAGCCTCACACCTCGGTATGATTTAAAAACGGGATACAGACCGTTGGGAGAACACGACGTTTCTTTCTAGCTTTGGTGGTGTCAGTGACTTACCAGCCCTGACATTTATATACTTTTCACCTTTGTGGTTGTTGGAAGGAGGCGCCTCGATATTAGGTCTGTAAGGACCGGGAAACATGTGTTCAGACATAATTAATCCTCAAACGTAAGAGAGGACCGATCCAAGTGGCTGCCCAGAGTGCGTAGTCCTGAGCATTTTCTAGAGTGTCTCGAAGCGGAGAGGAGCTTGCCCCTTGCCTCGACTCATGACGGAAATCCAATTTCCAATACGTGTATCTCGGTTTTATTTGTAGAGCCTAGTATGGCGACATGATAGATGGTACCCATGCCGCCTAGGATTGATATTTATGATTAAAATGTTTTGACACTATACACTTATTATAGTATCAAATGATTTATTTTAAACGTACCAAGCATGTTTGGCTATTATAAGGGAAAACCCTATCCTCCGGCTTGCGTTGCATTGTGTGATGGGACCTGGGTCTTATAATAGCTTCATTTTTCGAAAAAGCATTGCGCTATTTATTCTATGCACTAGTATTCTTGGGAGGAAACCCGTTCCGTGTTATACGGCGTGGTCCCTTGAATTACTCTCTTTTAAAGTAAAGCTTTAAATAACTGTTTTAGTTCTCACACCAGTCACATCACTGACCTGGAGTTTATTGTTTTAACCTAAACTCTGGGTGCCCCTATTTTCCGCACGGGCAGCTAGTAGTTTTGGTTTTGCAGATTTATATTCACAGGGTCCTGATTTACAGCTGGAACGATATCCGGAAAGCTCTGTATCCGTGTATCTCTTCTAGTTGTGTTTGTATATTTTTTTCCGCTGCTATGTAATTTATTGTAATCTCTGATATTTATCGAATGTAATTTATTCACTTATACTCTGTATATTCTTGTATCTGATGGAATTGTTGTAATATACAATGAAATGTTCTTCCGTCTGAGTTCTGATTTGTCCTGTTCTCAAACGATCAGGGGTTTCGAACGGTCTAGATCGGTTTAACGACTGATTCGGATCGAGCGGAATTCATGGCCGTCACATCCAGGATCCTATATAATTCTGCAAAACCAAAACTACTAGCTGCCCGTGTGGAAAATAGGGGCACCCAGATTTTAGGTTAAAACAATAAACTCTAGGTCAGTCATGTGACTGGTGTGAGAACTAAAACAGTTATTTAAAACTTTATTTTAAAATGAGGTAAATCAAGGGACCACGCCATATAACACGGAACCTGGTTTACCCCCAAGAATATTCATGCTCCGAATATTCTTATACTCTGGATTAAATTGATGTATATAGCAATGAAATGTTCTTCCGATTTATCTTGTTCTTGAAGCAGTCCGCCTTCTTATTCGGTTTAGGCCGGCTAGGAAGCACGGGTCGCTACATTCTCGTACGTATCAGAGAAGGGTGTTAAGCAAGAGAATAAATTCTCCACCACCAAACAAATATATATTTAGCAGAGATCAATGAATACAGTATAAAATACAATGTTGGACATGAAATCCTGTCTTTACGTGGGTTAAAGAACCAATGTCATTTAAAACATGGTTCACGATAAACCCAAAATCATATTCCATTAACCATGGAATCTTTATGAAAAAACAGATCAATATATAATCGATATCAATTTCCATATCCGACTAATAATATAAATGGAATATTGACAAAGCATTTTAAATTCCATATATATTAACAGTCTTCCTCCACAGAAGCTCATCTCGATTATTACCAAATCGAATTCCATTCAATTCCAATTTAATATATTAAATTGGAAATATTTACTTTGGAAAATTCCATTAATCTTAATTAAAAGATTATAAATTCCAAATCATATTCTTCACTATTAATTGGGTTAAAGAACAAGTGTTATTTAAAGCACCGTTCACAATAAACCTAAAAAATCCAATTCTTTTATTCAATTCCAATTAAATATTAATTAATTGGAAAACTTTACTAAATCTTAGTTTAAAGATTTATTCTTTTCTAAATTGGGTTTAAGAACAGTGTTAATGAAGACACCATTCACGACAAACCAAAAATCCAATTTGATATCAAATACAAGGCTCTAAATAGAAATTATATCGGCTTATATTCAATATCAAATTCTGAAATCAACCAATATCGTATTGGGAAAAAGATATATACATATATATCTTCCAAATTCCTCAACAATATCCGTATAATCACGGAATCCAATATCGAATTATTCGAAGATTATTTCCATTCCAAATCCATTCCAATTTATTCATTGGAAATTTCTGGTTATTTTAAAACCGTTTTCAAATCCAATTTATTTATTAAAAAATAATTGGATTATTATTCTAGTTAATAATTAGTTCATTTCGATAAAAATATATTTTTATCTTTTCAAAACTAGAATTTTTCACCCAAAATCTTTCCAAATCATTTATTATGATTTTACATAATTTTTCCATATTTTTAATAATTTTATTATCGCCCGTACAGTCGGTTTCCAATAACGGCCACCGAACTACATCCATAACAACATTTTCCAATTTTGATTTGGACATAATTCCAAATACAATGGTTAGATTTCAATTCTCTTGTATTCATTGGAATGCTCTTTACAACACGAACCCAATGGTTCCGGTTTTAGGAGAATCCGACGGTCGGATCACCCGTACCATCAATTTAAAGTTAATGGTCGAAATTCGTGAACGGTCGCTGCGCAGCGTGTTCTATTCAGGCCATTGTAATATATATAATATATATCGTCGATTTCCGTTTAAAACGAATTTTATAAATCGTTTTAAATTCGTTTTAAAAACGATTTCCATTTCAATTTCAAATCAAAACTGAATATTCCATTATAAATTCGTTTTAAATTCATTTTTAAAACGATTTCAATTTCATTTTCAAATTCAAATCAAAATTGAATATTCCTTTTAAATTCATTTTAAATTCATTTCAAATCGATTTCAATTCCATTTCAATTTTAAACCTTTTTAATTCGTTTTAAATTCATTTCAAATCGATTTCAATTATAATTCAATTTTAGTCAAAATTGAATATTTCATATAAATTCATGTTTAAAACGATTTCAATTTTATTTTCAACTTCAAATCAAAATTAAATATTCCTTTATAAATTTGTTTTAAATTCATTTTAAAACGATTTCCACTTCCATTTCAATTTTAAATCAAAATTGAATATTCCTTATAATTATAATATTAAAATGATAATATTTTCAAAATATCAGATTTGAAATCACTTTTAGATATTCATTATAAAATGAATAAAATCGACAAAATTCTCGTTCGTGTTAAAATGGCGTTTAACTACTTATCACGGCTTCACATTTCAATAATCAATGAATATTATTTTAAAATATTCGTTAATTCAAAATATTCTTTATTTTAAAATATTCGTTATTTTAAAATATTCTTTGTTTTAAAATATTCGTTAATTTCTAAACTGGAATCAGACTCGATATTTACCATATAATTTCAGTTATATGGATTTCATACATCGCATGTATACAACAATAACGATAATCAATCATTAAAAATTCACACAACATCCAGAGTGCATTCTACAACTGTATAAGCATTAAAATAAACAAATAATGCTTATACAGGCTGTCAACCTATCGTTCGACATACCACTAATTTATTGGGATCAGTGTATGCCAAATATTATCCCGATACCCATGTGGGGTTTTCAAACAATAAATACTGTTTATTATTTGTACAGTTGGGCGATGTGTAAAAATTATCGTCCCAATTAATATCGGTAAATAGGTGTACATAAACAAACCGTTCAGTTTGAAAATGAATATTTATTTCATTTTATTTCATGATAATTTATATATATATTTTATATAAATATTTTTTTTTAATATACAACAATATCAATACATGACAATCCAATCACAATCCAAATTAACAATCAACTGGTCTATACAATAAATATTGTTGGGGGCTTCTAAGCCCCGTCTGCATCCTAGTATATAATTGGAAAATAATTTGAGTGTGAGAGAGTGCTCAAGTTCATTTTCACTCCGTCAGTTTTAATTTCTGATTTTCTGAACTGTTCGGATTTAAATTTGCCTAAAATTCTGATTTGCTCCAAATTTGACTCGGTTAGTCTTGTTGTGAAGCTCTCGTCCCCACGATCGCAACGGATCTTGTTTCACGCGATTTGGAATTCGCATGAGAAAGATATGAATTTTAAACGTTAATGACATTTTTAAATTAAGTAATATAATAATTAATAAATATAAAGCACCTTCTTCTTCAATTTACTATTGCTGAGCTCGTTTGAACCCAAAACCTTGCCATTAGGGCTTCAACTTACCACCAATGCAGTCGACCGGACGTCGATCGAAACCAACCCGTCGAACCGCCGTCGACTCCTCCCCTTGCGCCTCCAATCACAGCCAACTCGCCGTCTTCCTGACGCCAGAAATGGTGTGCGACAGTCGCCCCTTTGGGCTCGAATTCTGAGCGATTTACCACACGATATTAAATCCCACCCGTTGGAAATAAAGATCACGATGTGTTCTTCAATATTCCCTTAAGAATCGTCGTGATTCATAGCATGGATTTCAAGATCGAATGTGTTTTTATTTTGAAGCAATTCCGCACTTGATTTCGGCTGAGCGGCGGTGGATTTAAAAAATTAGGGTTATGAACGAAAGAAAATGATTGGTTGTCTATATAATATTTTATTTTTAATAATATTTAATTCCAAAACGTTGGTTTTTATATCCGATCTCCAAATCAAACCCAACGACTATCGCCCTTAGCTAAATACCCCCATTTCGAACGCAATGGGATATGTTTCGCAAGGCAATTCGACTATTACGATCAGTTTTCATCAAATTCAAATATAAATCAATATATATTGAATTTGAACATACATTTTAATTTACTGGGGCCACATGACTCCAAAATTTCCCGAAAAATAAATTTAGCCATGTTTTGACGATATGGTCCTAAAAAAACTAATTTCGTCGAATTTGGATACCATTTGAAAAACGGCTATTTTTTGGTTGATCCAATTCAAATTTAAACTAGCCAAACACGTTTAAATTTACTGCGCTTACATATTAATTCCAAAAATTATGGAATTTGAAATTTAGCAATAATTCGACATTTCGGATCCAACAAAAGTGGTTTTATCGAAAACGGAGGTCGTTTGCAAAATGGTTATATATTATATATATATATTAAATTCCATAGCGACTATTTTAAATTTTAAACTAGACATAACTTTCAATTCTCGTTGTGAAATCTGGATTTTTCACATTTGTTGGAAAGATATTTTTAAGTAGATTCAAATATTTCTTGTTTCACTGAAATCCGACTTATTTTGAATCCTGTACATTCATTTGAAATTTGAAATCGAATTTTCAAACTACCGCGCATTTCAAACTACCGCGCATTTCAAACTCCTTTTATAATTAAAATAAAATTATTCGTTCTAACTTCGATTTAAATAAATTTTTAGTCATTATTATTTAAAATATATCATTTTAAATATTCAAAATACATTAAAATTGCTAAAATAAAAATTTTAAATTGGTTCTGAAAATCCGGGTTGTTACAAATAAGGTCAAAGCAAGGTAAATATCTAAAATGAAAAAAAATGAAGAATTTTGTAAGTATGAAATGTTTTGAGGTATTTTGAATGAAATTTTGTTTTAAGAAATATTTTAAGCAGCATTTTGGAAGGAAAAAATATTTTGTCGAAGCTTGACTTTATAAATCAAACTAGTTTTGATATTACATTTATATTCGATGCCTAGATTGATGTTTTAAAACGTTTAAAATTTGGAAGTATAAATTTAACTAATTCAATGAATAGTTTTATTAAAGAATTAGTTGATTGATTTAAGAACTGAAGATAATGCAAAGTTAAAGGGTGTTTAAATTCAAAAATTTGAATTGATTGTATCAAGTTAAATAGTTAAATGAATTCAAATGATAAATTTAACTTGTGGGAATTGATTAAGTGTTGAACTTAATATTTAAAATTTGAAATTGGTTTAACCAATAATATGAAATGAAAGGAAAATTCAAATGGAAATTGAAGACGAGAAAGTGAAAAAAAATTGGGTTGTGAACTAATTTGAACACTTGGTTCAAACTGAAAGGTTTTTAATTAAATCTCAAAGTTAAATTTGAGTTCGACTTTGACATTGAGATCTTTGTTAACTAAAAATTTGGAAATTCAGAAAATTGATTTGGATTGGAATATTTCTTGAAATTAATATTATTTATTATATTTTTTACCATTTTTTATTTGAATTAAATTTATCCATCTTATTTAACTATTCTATACTAAATCTATTTGATTCTATGAAATTTTGCAAATTACTTTATATCAGAACATATTTATTTTATTCAAACCTACTTTGAAAAACTTGTCTAATTTATTTAAACTATTTTAGATCAAAAACTATCTATTTTATTTTTCAAACCTATTTTGTTAAATCAATCTAATATGTTTTAAACTATTCTTACCAAAAATCTATCTAATTTACTCAAACTTATTTTTACCGAAACCTATCTTATTTCAAGCTTACTATTTAAGCTATTTCGTATCTGGCTATTTTGAGATAAAAAATAATTTTAATCCAAGGAATTTAAGTCTGAAATGAATTGTGTACAAAGATTCAATTGAATAATGATGTTGTGATACGTGACCCAAAAATTCTAGTGTGAAGTTTTGAAAAATGAATTGATTGTGAATATGAACTAGATTTGAAATAATATTGAATATTCAAATCGATTGTGAAATCAAAAATTGAATTGATATTGACACTGGAAATTTTGAATATCTTTTATTTTGAATATGAAGTTTTCGAACCTTATATATATGGAAGATGTATATAAGAATTATGGTAAATTCAAAAATTATTGATTGGGAAGAAATTTGATTTGAAGTGAAATCTTATATAATGAAATTTATATAAGAATGATATGTTTGAAAACATGATTCGGATATGGAAAAAAAATCTTATGTAAATTGATATTTATATAAATGTGATATATGCGTGATGAAATGAAGTACTATATGTATATAGTATCTTATTTTTTAAAATCGAAGATATGAGGAAGTATCTTCCAGTGCATGCCTACTCGGTAGGTAACGTTTGGGACCTCGTTAAACGAACCAAACTTTCCCTTTCGGGAAAGGTCGGATTGAGTTGAGAAGACGACGCATCAGAACACAAACAGAAGAACATTTCATTGTTTATTACAACAATTTACATCAGAGTACAAGAATATAACAGAGTATGAATAAATATTACACATTGGAAAAACAATATCAGAGATTTAAAATTACATAGCAGTGGAAAATAATATATAAGTATAATGCGTAGCGGAAAATAACAACTGAAACAACTAAAAGAAATATACAAATACAAAGCTTTTCAAATATAGCTCCAGCCGTAATCCAGGATTCTGGAGAGGAAATAATCTGCAAAAACAAAATTACTAGCTGCTCATGTGGAAAATATGGGCACCTAGAGTTTAGGTAGAAACAATAAACTCTGAGTCAGTCATGGGATTAGTGTGAGAACTAAAACAGTTATTAAATTTTTAATTTAAAAGTTGGGAAATCATGGACCACGCCGTATAACACGGAACCGGTTTACTCCACATGAACCTCGGTTTAAATTAAAACAATGCAATGCTTTTAGAAAAATAAAGTTATTATAAGACTCAGGTCCCATCACACAATGCAACGCAAGCTGGAGGATAAAGTTTTTCCTTATAATAGACAAACATGCGTGATACGTATAAAACAATTTATTTTGACATTACAAGTGCATAGTGTTTAAAAACAACTTCAAATATAAATGTATCAATCATAGATGGCATGGGTACCATATATCATGTCGCCATACTAGTTCTATAATCAAAACCACACAATGTTGTATTGGAAGTTGGATCTTCATCTATGAACCAAGGCAAGGGATCGTCCTTACCGAATTCGAGACAATCTAGCCTACCATGTCTCAGGACTCAGTCGCAACTGCACCTGGAGCCACAGGGTCGGTCCACAACTTACATTAGTGGATTATATATAATTCCTGAACAATACGTTTCCCCGCCCTATAGAGCGTAAATCAAGAGCCACTAGGGACTCAAATCTAAGGTACCTCACTTTCCAATGACCGCATAAATAAAATGTCTGGGCTCCATACCATGACACCACTCCTAGCTAGAAAGAAACGCATGTTCTCCCTGGATCCTTCTCCCGTTTCTAGTTCATACCAGGATGTGAGGCTCGCGAAGTAATGTTATACACAAAGTTATGCTATTTAAAGCTGTGCTTTGATCATCAACCACAAGACTTTGCTTTTCAACAAAAGTCTTGATCATTTGCATCTTAGCATGCCACACTGACAATTCACGCCATATGACTGATATCTATCGATAAATAACCTCTAAGCTCGTACGTCCAGAGAAGGGTGTTAAGCAAGAGAATAAATTCTCCGCCACCAAACATATATATATATAATAGAAATCAATCAATAAAAAATGAAATCCAATGTTAGACACACATCCATTTACAAGTCCGTTCTGGGTTTGAACGAAACCGGAGGCACCTTATTCCTTATCCCATAAGTCCAATACAGGAGAGAGGTCCTCGCATATCCGTCGATCTCCAAGTACGTTTGGACGATCACCACTTATTACCCTGTCTTGGGTGTATAGCCTAATCAAGACATCAGTAATCATCCAAACGATGTGAAGAACTCTGGTCTTCAACCACCGTCTTCATCGTCGACATTTGGCCGTCGTATCAGTTATTCAGAATGGGATAAACCCGGACTTTCCGAATAACTTGCGTATTTTATAATCAATAATAAAGTGCTATAAAAACACATCATATGCCTCATTCCAATTCAGAATATTCTTTTAATAAAATATTCACATTATTAGGGAAAGGTTCCCATTAATTTTATCAAAAATAAAATCTTTTAAATTTATTCTTTAATCTTCCATTGGATATCAATTTCAATAGATTTTATTAACTAGTCGGGATTATCGAACCTTACCGCAATAATCATTTATTATTTTCCAATCCCAACCTATTCA
This sequence comes from Allium sativum, assembly GCA_030737875.1. Classification (NCBI taxonomy): domain Eukaryota; kingdom Viridiplantae; phylum Streptophyta; class Magnoliopsida; order Asparagales; family Amaryllidaceae; genus Allium; species Allium sativum. Next base: position 24,380,143 of record CM060927.1, on the reverse strand, counting down.
TCCCATGGAGCAAAACTGGTAGCACTCCATATCTAACACCCACTGTGTTCTGGGTAAAGTTAATTACCCTTTTACGTTCAAATCTAATTAAAGGTTTAACTATCGCCTGGAGTAAAACTGGTGGTACTCCATTTTCGATCATTACAAGAATTCGATAAATTTAATTATCTCATTCCCATTTCAATCTGATTAAAAATTTATTAAAACTCCAATTTGGTTTTAATATAAAAAAACATTATTTTATGATTACTCAAATTTAAGGAATTAATCTTATCTTTAACTGGGTTGAAGAACTAATGTCATTTAAAACACAGTTCACGATAAACCCAAAATCATCTTCCATCAAAATGGAATCTACACGGAAATCATAATAGTGTATAATCGATATAAATTCCCGTATCAGACTAATAATACAAATGGAATAGCGGAAGGCCTTTTAAATTCTATATATAGTATCAGTCTTCCTCCACAGAAGCTCATCTCGGTTATTACCGAATCGAATCCATTCAATTTCAATTAAATATAATATATTGGAAAACTTTACTATGGAAATTTTATATTAATTCTTAGTGAAAAGATTTATTAATTCCAAATTATATTTTCACTGTTAATCGGGTTAAAGAACAAATGTCGTTTAAAACACAGTTCATGATAAACCTACAATCAACTTTCATTTCAATTCCAATTAAATATTAATTAATTGGTAAATTTCTCTAAATCTTAATTAAAAGATTTATTCTTTTCTCAACTAGATTTAAGAACAGTGTTATTTAAGACACCATCCACGACAAACCCAAAATCCAATTTATTTTATTCAATTCCAATTAAATATTAATTAGTTGGAAAACTTCATTAGATCTTAATTTAAAGATTTATTCTTTTATCATCGGGGTTTAAGAACAATGTTATTGAAGACACATTCACGACAAACCCAAAATCCAATTTGACATTAAATAAAAGGCTCTGAATAGAAATTATATCAGCTTATATTCAATATCAAATTCTGAAATCAACAAATATCGTATTAGGAATAACGATATTTATATATCTTCCAAATTCCTCAACCATATCTGTATAATCATGGAATCCAATATCGAAATATTCCAAAGATAATTTCCATTCCAAATTATACTTTGGAAAATTCTGGTTATGTTAAAACCATTTACAAATCCAATTTATTTATTTATTTAAAAACATTGGATTATTATTCTAGTAAACAACTAGTTCATTCTGATAAAAACATATTTTTATCTTTTCAAATATGGAATTTTTCCGCCCAAAATCTTTCCAAACCATTCGTTATGAATTTACATAATTTTTCCATAACTTTTAATAATTTTATCAAGGCCTTTACAGTCGGTTTCCAATAACGGCTACCGAACTACATCCATAGCGACCTTTTTCAAATTTGATTTGGACATAATTCCAAATCCAACCGTTAGATTCCAAATCTCTTATATTACTTGGAAATCTCTTTTCGATATGAATCCAACGGTTCCAGTTTTAGGAGAATATGACGGTCGGATCTCCGGTTACATCAAATTGAAGTTAATGGTCGAAATTCACGAACGGTTGCTGCGCGGCGCATTCTATTCAGGCAATTAAATATATATATTATACATATTTCGGCGATTTCCTTACAAAACGTATTTTATAAATCATTTATATATTCATTTTAAAACGATCCCAATTTTATTTCAGTTTTATATCAAAATTGAACACTCTATATCTTTATCATATTAAAATGATAATATTTTCAAAATATTAAATTTTGAAATCACTTCTTTCGATATTCATTATAAAATGAATAAAATCGATCAATAAATCCGTTCGGGTTAAAATGGCGTTTTCTACTTAATTCGGCTTCACATTTCAATATTTTTACGTCCATTCCAAATCAGACATCAAAATCATAATTTCATTCTTCATTGAAAATTATTTTAAAATATTCCTTATCTTAAAAGATTCCTTATTTCAAAATATTCTTTATTTCTAAATATTCTTTATTTCAAATATTCTTTATTTTAAAACCTTCATTATTTCTAAAACATTCTTTATTTTTAAAACATTCTTCATTTTCTAAAACATTCTTTGTTTCTGAATCAGAATGCGACTCAATCAATTACCATATAATTTCAGTTATATGGATTTCATACATCGCATGTATTCAACAATAATGATAAATAATCATTAAACAGTCCATTCACATCCAGAGTGAAATTTACAATTTTGTGAGCATTAAAATAAATAAATAATTCTCATCACAGTCTGTTAACCAATGATTGACATATAACTAAATATTGGGATTAGTGTATGTCAAATATCATCCCAATACCCGTGTGGGGTTTTCAAACAACAACAGTCAGTTTAAAAAAATCATTGGTTAACAAATTTAACCAATTCTAATTCAGTTTGAATTATTTTTCTACTTATCCAATTTTACTGTTTAAATTATAAATTGATATTCATAATTTAATTCCAACCACTACATTAATATAAACATTATTTTTAATCTGTTAATCATCACAACATCACAAAAAATCACATAATACAGTCAATTTAAATCATCCATGGTCTGTGGACAAGGGAGGTGATCTAACAGGCACCGTATACAATTTATGATGATTAAACTGATAAAAATCAATAATGGCAATTCTATATATTTTTCATTTATGAAAATAAATAAATAACTGTGCAGAATTTTTAATGAGGAGTTCTCACCTTGACCGGATAGAAATCGTTATACAAACGATTATTTTACTGAATTAAATTGGACGTTTAATTCAGTTAGAATTTCCAATTGCTTCTGTTTCAGTTCCGGTCTGTTCCATCGTGAAGCTCTCCTTTTTGTGATTCTAACGCAACTGGTTTCATGAAATTCTGATTCAAAATAAGCGAGTTATGGCGATTTGTACTTTAAACAATTTAAGTTTGTAATTAAATTAATTAAGTAATTTAAAATTAACTTAACCTCCATCTATCATCGTTCAAAACATAAGTCGTTCCTTCCTATTTGCTTCAGCCGACATCGACCAAAACTCGTCACCAAACATCCAAATCGCACGTTATCTCGTCCGCCTTAGCCATGATCAAGCACCACCATCTCGAAGACCTACGGACGTCGCCTCCACACCATGCATTCAGGCGAGCTCGGTGGCCTCAACCACCTCGAAATCCACACCAAATGTTGCGACTTTGTTTCGAAAATTCTCCCAATTGACAGCTTTAATTTCGATCACCACCGTAGAGAAGGAAGAGCTCGTTGAGTACTACAAGATTGCCGTAGAAAGTTCCTTAATTTGGTGCGTGGATTCCGAGATATTGGGGAAGGAAGGATCGAACGTCATAGCCTTTCGTTTTAAAGTGGCGGTTGTTCAAGGAGGGATTAGGGTTTTCACGTTTTCCGGGGGAGGGGGCTATTTATATACTAAATATTTTATTATTTTTAATTATATTTTTCCAATTCTACTTGTTTATCCATTCGGACTCCAAATCGAACCCAACGACTATCATCGCTAGCTAAATACCCCCATTCCAGACACAATGGAATATGTTTCGTAAGCCAATTCGACTGTTTCGATCAGTTTTTCTTTAAATTAAAATATAAATCAATATATATTAAATTTGAGCGTACATTTTAATTTACCATGGCCACATACTGATTCAAAAAATTCTAGCAAAACAAACCAAGCTATGTTTTGATGATACGGTCCAAACAAAACTAATTTCTTTGAATTTGGAGACCGTTTGAAAAATGGTCATTTTCTGGTCGATCCACATTGACTAAAATTGACAAAACACGTTTTCTTTTGCCACTCACATATTAATTCCAAAAATTATGAAAATTGGAAGCTAGCAATAATTTGACATTCTGGATCCAACAAAAGTGGTTTCGTCAAAAACGGAGGTCGTTTGCAAAATGGCTATTTTAAGGGCTATATATAAATTCCATAGCGACTATTTTAAATTTTTAAACTGGACATAACATTTTATTCCTATTATAAAATCATGATTTTTCACATTCATTAGAAAGATATAATTAAATAGATTCACATGTTTTGGTTTTATTGAAATCCGATTTATTTTGAATCCTGTACATTCATTTGAAATTTAAAATCGAATTTTCAAACTACAGCACCATTTCAGGCTCGTATATAATTAAAATAAAATTATTCCATCTAACTTCAATTAGAATAAATTTTTAGTCATTATTATTTAAAATAAATCATTTTGAATATTCAAAATCCATTAAAATTGCCAAAATAAAAATTTTAAATTGGTTCTGGTTTTCCGAGTTGTTACACCTCGGGTCCATTGAAAACCACAGCTGTATTGCAGTTCCAATGTTTGGAACCTCCATCAAAATTAGTGCCCGTACGATGGGAACCTGTATTATATATTAGGATTGATTTTTTCTAGTGCAATTCAAGGGGTGCGATGCCTACAGTTACAAGCGATTCCATTGGGACAGTGGCGCAACCGTCGTGTAACTGCGATCTAGACACCATAGCGAAATTCGATGGGCGCGATGCCTTCAGTGCAGGTGACTCTAGTGGGATTGTAGCGTAACAGCCGTGTAACTACAATCTATGGCAAACAACCATGGCAAAATTTGAGGGGTGTGATACCCACAGGCACAAGCGATTCTACTGGGATTGTAGCATAACCGCAGCGTGTCTGTGATCCATGGGGGAAGTAAAGTACTTTCCATATCTTTTTTCTAAAAAAGATTTTAAAGTGTTTTCACTGTAAGTTGAAACAAGTATATTTATGTACTTAGAAATTTTAGTCATTCGCCTGGCCAGCGTATGTCTAACGTCTGTGAGAATGACAATAACTTGTTAAACTTCAAGTTATCAAGTATGTTCGAACTTTAAATAACAAATCAATAAATTGAAATTAAAATTTATAACCCAACCAAATAAACTAAGAAAGAGGTTTTTAAAGATTTTATAAATTCACAGCTTTGAAATATAATAAAATACTTTTTTCTAAATTTCTACATGAGAATTTTGTGCTTGTATTTAAGTTGTGTAAATTTAAATTTTATTAAAGTTTTATAACAAATTTAACTAAATAAAAAAACTTTGTATGTTAAAAAAATAAATTGAATAAATTTTCAAGTTTGAATCTATAATTTTTTTAACCTATGTAAATTTTATACATACATATATATTGTTAAATATGATTTAATATATAAAAATATACAATGATTTGAAACGAAGCTGGTATTTTGAGATTAAAGAAATTACTCTAAGGTTTTATTTGTTGTCTAAGATTATTGTTTTATAACCAAGAGAGTTTTGATATTTAATCATTTTGGAAAGGCTTAATAAAATTTAATAGCAAATGAGTGTTGTAAAAGTTATATAACCGGAAGAACGTCAAAAGAGGCGATTCGCTAATGAATTCAATATTCTAATGGAAATACGAGTAATGGATTGAAACCAATATAAGTGAATTTAAATGATATCAGTCCAGATGATTTTTTTTGGATTTAAGTGGTAAATGGATGTGATAAGACGATGTAAGAAGATATGAATTTGATGAATGTGAATTCATTAAGCGACTAAGTAAATAAAAATTTATAACTTGGTAAGTGAAAATGCACTAAAATGGAATGAATACGATTAAACTTGATTGATAAAAATTATGAATCGAGTAAATTTAAGAAAACTTGGAAAATACCTTTGGAAGTGAATATAAGTTAACTAAATAAATGAATGAAATTGATAGAATGGAGTTTGCATCGACAATAATGAAGCACCGATGACTTAATGGAAGAATAAGAATATGTATGTGAAGTAGATTAATGTTAAGTGAATTTAATGAGAATGAACCAACAAATAAATGATTTGTGTGACGAACTATTGATGTAAGCGAATTTAATATGAATAACAAGTATACGGAATGATAATACTAGAAATGGTAATGTGTATGAAATTGGAATGAATGTGTTAATATGAATGTTGTAAAAATGAAAGGAGGTTGTATTCACTTGGTAACAATAGCATTATAAATGATGTTCACCTCATGTTCATCAATATTTACATATCATGATTGCCTATGCTTTATATATTAAATTTTGTTATATATATTTATATATATATATATATATATATGATTCTCATTATTTGTTAAGCGTTTTAGTAGGAAGCCATGGCATGCGCTTCGCATGAGAGCTCATTTTTGCGGTAAATGCTAAATATTAAGCATATATGTTTATAAACGCTAGTATAAGGTGTGCATCTCGATTTAATACCGTACTTGGTTTTTTCTGTGTTGTTTCCCCTATTTAGGGATTCCTCATCGTATAGATGAGATGTATATTTTGTGTTTTGTTGTTTTTGAGTACGGAAAATTTTTCCTGATCAAACCATGTAAGGGAGATGCTACTGAAATTTTCCATAAATCCAGGCGTTAGAAAAAATTTCAAGTCATAAAATTCTATAATTTATTTTTGGTTCTAATAAGTTGTAATAAGGAATTAATTGAATATAATTATAATAGAAATGAATATTTTGAAAATATAATATTGCCCCTTCGCTTGTTGACGCGTTTAGTTTCACCTTGACATACCGTCACCTTTAGCTTATCATTCGATCTATTCGTGCTTGAATTGTTAGCCATCAAGTTCGTATTCCTGAACCTTTCCTTTTGCCTTACATCGACCAATTTATGGACAAGTTGAATTTTGAAAAGGAATATTTGAGAATGTGGTTCCAGGACTTCGAAATCAATTCTAATATTTTAGAATATATATTTTGGAAAAATTTGTTGAAAGCTATATACTCAATCAGAGTAGCATCGTAAGCATGAAGATATTTTTTGAATAAATTGTTTCAGGAGATTTTCGACTATTTGAATAATGTACCTTTTCAAATGAGACTTAAATATTTGGAACCGAAATGAATAAATCCTTTATTATTTGTGCGAACGATTTTGGAAATGAATTTGAAAAGGAAAGTATGTGATTTTATTAATCTCTTGGAAAATATTATGTGAAATCGTTGGCAATATTATTTCAAGAATATTTCAAAAATAATTTGAAATTTAATTGTATGGAAGCTTGATATGGTTTATAGATTGAAATGATTTATCAGGCATACGATTTGGAAAGTGAAAATGGTTTATAAACAAAGAATGTTCGACGACTTGAAATCCCGATATTTTGAAATTGTATGAAACGACCCGAACTTCCCCGGCCTCCGAAGAGAAGAGAAAGAACGAATTGTTCTGAGAACACGACAAAATAGAACGCATACAGAAGAACATTTCATTGTATATTACAACAATGCATCAGAATACAAGAATATACAGAGTATAAATGAATATTACACAGAAATATCAGAGATTTAAATTACATTTAAATACATAGCAGCGGAAAATAATACAATACACAACTAGAAGTAGATATACGGATACAAAGCTTTCCGGATATCATTCCAGCTGTAAACCAGGATCCTGTGAATATAAATCTGCAAAACCAAAACTACTAGCTGCCCGTGTCAAAATAAGGGCACCCAGAGTTTAGGTTAAAACAATAAACTCCAGGTCAGTCATGTGACTGGTGTGAGAACTAAAACAGTTATTAATCTTTATTTTAAATCATTAGGTAAATCAAGGGACCACGCCGTATAACACGGAACGGGTTTCCTCCCAAGAATACCAGTGCATAAAACAAACAGCGCAATGCTAAATAAAGAAAAATGAAGCTGTTATAAGACCCAGGTCCCATCACACAATGCAACGCAGCCGAGGATAGGGTTTTCCCTTATAACAGCCAAAGAATGCTTGATACGTTTAAAACAAATCATTTGATACTATTATAAGTGCATAGTGTATAAAACAACTTCAAATCATAAGTATCAATCATAGGCGGCATGGGTACCATATATCATGTCGCCATACTAGTTCTACAATTAAAACCGCACATGTCACGTATTTGGAAATTGGGTTTCCATCTATGAACCGAGGCAAAAGATAGTCCTCACCGACTTCGAGACTCTCTAGCCCGAGCCTCAGGCAAGTACTCAGTCAAGCCTTGGATCCTCAGGGCCAGTCCACCGATGTGGATTAAACTTAAACCCTGAACATGCATCTCCCCACCCTATGGGGTGTAAGTCTGGTCCGTCTGCCGACCAGAATGCATCGGCCGAAACCGATATAACCGAGGCGCCTCGCAACAGCAACAACCACATAAGTCAAACTCGTCAGGGCGTGTAAAACCACTGACGCCACTTCTAGCTAGAAAGAAACGCATGCCCTCCCTGACGTCCTCTCCCGTTTTTGGTTCATACCGGGTGTGATACTCGCGAATCAACGTTACACAAAGCTACGCCACACAGGCCTTGCTTTGATCATCACCACAAGACTTTGCTTTTCAACAGAAGCCTCGATCAATTGCCACTTAGGCATGCCACACAGGCAATTCACTCCATGCGTTTGATATCCATCAATATATAACCCCTGAGCTCGTACGTCTCAGAGAAGGGCGTTAAGCAAGAGAATAAATTCTCCGCCGCCAAACAGATATATATTTAATAGAAATCAACCACACAGACTAAAATCCGATGTCAGACACACAGTCCATTTACAAGTCCGTTCTGGGTCTGAACGAAACCGGAGGCACCTAGTACCCCGCATATCCATCGATCTCCAAGCACGTCTGGACGATCACTAACTGTTTCCATCTTCTTGGGTGTACAGCCCAATCAAGATCATCAGTAATCACCCAAACGACGTGAAGACTTCCGGTCTTCGACCACCGTCTTCATCTTCGACACCACGTCGAATCAGTTATTCAGAATGGGATAAACCCGGTCTTTCTGAATAACTCGCGTATATATTATAAAAGTGTTATACAAACACAACATACGCCTCATTCCAATTCAGAATATTCTTTTATTCAAATATTCCTATACTTTGGGAAAAGTTCCCATTAATTTTATCCAAGATAAATTCTTTAAATTTATTCTTTAATCTCCTTTGAATATCAATTCAAACTAGTCGGGATTAGCGAACCACACCGAAGTAATCATTTATTTTATTTCTCAATCCCAACCTATTCATCCCATGAAGTAAAACTGGTAATACTTCATATCTAACACCACAGTGTTATCGGTAAATTCAATTACCATTTCACGTTCAAATCTAATTAAAAATTTAACTATCGCCTGGAGTAAAACTGGTGATACTCCATTCTCGATCTTTTCAATCAATTTAAAGATTCATTAAAACTCCACTTAGTTTTAATCTTTAACTGGGTTAAAGAATCAGTGTCATTTAAAAACACAGTTCACGATAAACCCAAAGTCACTTTCATTAATTATCGGGTTAAAGAACGAGTGTTATTTAAAACACTGTTCACGATAAACCCAAAAATCAATACCAATTCAATTCCAATTAGATATCATTTAATTGGTACACTTCATTAAATCTAACTAAAAAGATTTAATCTTTTCTCAACTGGGTTCAAGAACAGTGTTAGTGAAGACACCATTCACGACAAACCCAAATCACATTCGATATTCAATACAAGGCTCTGAATAGAAAATATATCGGCTTATATTCAATATCAAATTCTACGACTAACAAATGTCGTATTGGAAATAACGATATAAATATATATCTTTCAAATTTCCATAACAACATCTGTATAATCACGAATTCAAACATCGAAATATTCCGAAGACAATTTCGATTCAAATCCACTCCAATGCAATCATTGGAAATTTTGGTTATTTTCAAAACCCTTTTCAAATTCAATTTATTTATTTAAAAATAAATAGAATTATAATTCTAGTTCAAAACTAGTTCATTTCGATAAAAATCTATTTTTATCTTTTCAAATATGGAGTTTTTCATCCCAAATCTTCACAAATCATTTCTTATGATTTTACACAAATTATTACTATTTTTAATAATTTTATCAAGGCCCGTATAGTCGATTTCCATCAATGGCCATCGAACTGCACTTACAGCGACCTTTTTCAAATTTGATTTGGATGTAACTCCAAATCCAACCGTTAGATTTCAAATTTCTAATATTCATTAGAAAGCTCTTTTCGATACGAACCCAACGGTTCCGGTTTTAGGAGAATCCGACGGTCGGATCTCCCGTAATGTCCATTTGAAATAAATGGTCGAAATTCACGAACTGCCGCGGCGCGGCGCGTTCTATTCAGGCCATTATATTATATATATAATATATATAATATATACTTCGCCGATTTCTATTTAAAACGAATTATATAAATAGTTTTAAATTCGTTTCAAAAGCAATTTCAACTTCCATTTCAATTCAAAGCAAAATTGAATTCTTCTCTATAAATTCGTTTTAAAATTCATTTCTATTCAATTCAATTCGAATTCGTTTTCAATTCAATTCATTTTGAATTCGTTTTCAATTCAATTCATTTCGAAATCGTTTTCAATTCAATTCACTTCGAAATCACTTTCAATTCAATTAACTTCGAAATCACTTTCAATTCAATTCACTTCGAAATCACTTTCAATTCAATTCATTTCGAAATCATTTTCAATTCAATTCATTTCGAAATCGTTTTCAATTCAATTCATTTCGAAATCGTTTTCAATTCATTTCGAAATCGTTTTCAATTCAATTCATTTCGAAATCACTTTCAATTCAATTCATTTCGAAATCGTTTTCAATTCAATTCATTTCGAAATCACTTTCAATTCAATTCATTTCGAAATCGTTTTCAATTCAATTCATTTCGAAATCGTTTTCAATTCAATTCATTTCGAAATCACTTTCAATTCAATTCATTTCGAAATCGTTTTCAATTCAATTCGAAATCACTTTGAATTCAATTCATTTCGAAATCGTTTTCAATTCAATTCATTTCGAAATCACTTTCAATTCAATTCATTTCGAAATCGTTTTCAATTCAATTCATTTCGAAATCGTTTTCAATTCAATTCATTTCGAAATCGTTTTCAATTCAATTCATTTCGAAATCGTTTTCAATTCAATTCATTTCGAAATCGTTTAAAATTCAATTCATTTCGAAATCGTTTTCAATTCAATTCATTTCGAAATCGTTTTCAATTCAATTCATTTCGAAATCGTTTTCAATTCAATTCATTTCGAAATCGTTTAAAATCGATATAAATATCGTTCACGTCAAAATGGCGTCAATCTAATCATCACGGCTTCACATATTTCTATTTTCAAATATTCTATTTCAAATATTTCCTATTATCAAATTATTTGTTATTATCAAAATATTCTTTATTTTCACGATTGGAATGAGGCCCAATCAATCACCATATAAAGTTAATTATATGGATTCCATACAACACATGTATATAATATCATTGAAAAATAATCAACAATCAACCAAAGTGCACTACACTGTATAAGCATCAAATATAGATATCTAACGCTTATAACAGCCTGTCAATCGATCGATCGACATATTTAATCAATCAGGATGAGTGAACTTCAAATTTCATCCCAACACCCGTGTGGGGTTTCAAACAATCAAACACATATTTTATTTGTGCTGTTGGGCGATGTGTAAAATTTATCGTCCCAATCAATGTCATTCAAATAGGTGTACATAAACAAACCGTCCGGTTTATAAATGAATATTTTATCTTATTCACTTCACGTTAAAATTATATTTTTAACGATAAAACATTTTATTTCAACCTATGAATTTCTATTCAATTCATTTACACAATAAAATGATATTTTTATTTTCTAACATATTTTAGAAAATTTCGGCGGCATAACGGCACGATACTAGAAACGGGACAAGGCCTAGCCTTATCCCCGGTCTAGTGAAGGCCCACGCCATTCACACCTCAATCAAAATCACCAAACAACCAAATTCAAATCAAATCATATAACTAATCTATGCAACCAAACAAACAAGTCCTTGGTCTGTGGACGATTGTGTCGGGTGCTACTAAGCACCGTCTGCATCCTAGTATATATATATAAATAGAAATGAAATTGAAAGGTGAGAAATTCTCACCGATAGCTATCCAAACATCTTGACTCTTCTTTTGCAGAATCCTTCGTCGACCTCGCCTTTTGTCGCTTTCGCCCGTATTCTCTACATATGCAAAAGTCGAATTTTTACGATGCTATTCAATATATAAAAATATGATTTTTACTTCGCCTTTCAATATATAAAAATCACATTTTTAATTCGAAGTTCAATATATAAAAATCATATTCTTAATTCGAAGTTCACTATATAAAAATCATATTTTTAATTCGAAGTTCACTATATAAAAATCATATTTTTAATTCGAAGTTCACTATATGAAAATCATATTTTTAATTCGAAGTTCAATACATAAAAATCATATTTTTATTTTGTTATATCTATTTTAAAAACAATGTATATTTTTCTAATTTAAAAACAAAGTATATTTTTCTAATTTAAAAACAAAGTATATTTTTCTAATTTAAAAACAACACATTTTTGATAACATAATATATATATATAAAGATTTCAGATTTTAAAACAAAAATATATACTTTGTTTTTAAATTTTAAAACACTATATTATTCATACAAAATTTGACAAGTTTAACTAGGTAAATTAATTATTAACAAATTAATTAAGTATATTAATTACCTTAATCATCTTCACTGTTAAACAAGTAAACCGTGGACAGCCGATACCCAACTCCGATTCTAGGGCTTCCAATCGCTCCTCCTACCGCCACTGTGACGTGGATCGATCAACTTCCCCTGATGCGGCGTAGTGAGCTCTGCCACCCCCCACAACCATGGCGAACTCGCCCTCCGCTTCTTGACGGAAATCGCTTCGAACGGGCGGTGCTTCACGCTGAGAGAACAACACAGGATATTCCACGAGAATCAGTTAGACCAGTCTAGATTTGAAGCTCGCCCTTGGATTTATCATTTTGTTTTGGAGATTTGCTCTGAAATCGCGTGTGGTGGGAGCGGTTTGGGATCGAACTCTAGAGCCTTTCAGCCGTTCGTATTTGACTGGTGGCGGTTCTCAAATAGGATTTAGGGTTTTCTAATGAGGGTGCTTATATAATATATTTATTTTAATATATTTGATTTTATTAATTTGTTTATTGTGACATTTCACATTCAAGTCCCAAATCAAACCCAATGACTATCACCCCTGACTAATTACCCCCATTCTGAACACAATGGGATATGCCACGTAAGCTGATTTGATCGTTACAATCAATTTCCATTGAATTTAAATTTAAATTGTTATCTTGAATTTTAAACGTACATTTCAAATTACCGGGGTCACATACTAACTAGAAAAATTCCAGAAAAATATTTTCTAGCTTCGTATTGACAATACGGTCCTAACAAAACTAGTTTCGTCGAATTCTGAGACCGTTAGAAAAATGGCCAATTTCCAGTCGATTAAAATCAACTGAAATGGTCAAAACACGTTTTCCTATGCCACGCTCACATATTGATTCGAAAAATTATGAAATTTGGAATCTAGCAATAACTTAACATCACGGACCCAACAAAACTGGTTTCGTCGAAATCCGAGGTCGTTTGCAAAATGTCCATTTTTAAGGGCCTGAATTCCATAGCGACTATTCAGAATTTTCAACTGGACATATCTTTTGATTCTCGCTACGAAAATTGGATTTGTCGGATTCGTTGGAAAGATATTCTCTATTAGATTCCCTTATTTTTGGTCTCACTAAAATCCGGATTGTTTTGCACCCGGTACATTCAATTGAAGTTTGAAATCGAATTATCGAACTACCGCGCCATTTTCAATTCCTTTTATAATTATATATAATTATTTATTTTCTAACGACGACGTATATAATATATACGTCGAATTATATTAAAAATAAATTTTCTCGTCGATATTATTTAAAATAATTCATTTTAAATAATCAAAATTCGCAAAAATTGCCAAAATAAAAATTTCAAACTGGCTCGCATTTTACGGGTTGTTACAATCTCCCCCACTTAAAACTTTTCGTCCCCGAAAAGGAACAAAGTCGAAAGTGGTTTGATTAATCAACACTACGCTCGACCTGGCTTCCATTCTCCAACTTTTCAGTTTCTGAGAATTTCTAAAATTTCAAAAATTTGGCTAACACCCTAAATTTTTGAAAAATTTCGCCATAACCTCCCATGCAATGGGAGCATCGGGGAATTTCAAATAGCTTCCCCGGTCCTTCAGATCTCAAAAAGAAAAAGAAAAAGCCAAGCGGCTAGCCAATAGGCTCATAAAATCATCATCACCCAAACAAAACAGGAAATTATGTAGTAAACATGTACCTATTTGTCGGGCAAACAAATTTTATTCTCTGCTCTAGCCTCCTTGCTATGACCTGTTCAATGATATATATGTATATGCAAGCAAATGCGACCAAATTTCAATACAGTTCAATATGTGATTCAATTAGGCTAAATGGTTCAAAATTAGCAAACAACTAAACAAACAACACAAACCTCAATCAATTAGTGGATTAGAGTTTCAAATTGATAATTTTGATACATATACAAAAATCAGATTTTTGATGCCAAATCACAACAATAGGCCCTATCTAATTTTGGTTCTCACACCAGTCAATAGGAAGTATATAGAAATCTCCCTTTCGTCACTCGAATATAAATACTGATAATGTGATCACAATTATCAGCATCATCCCCGGGCGACTAGAGTGCGATTCTATATCTATCCAGTATATTAAAATTTCGAATACACGCGGATCAGACGTATACGTAAAATCTATATATACTGGATTGTCCACTTCAATATAAATAGATAATCAAATACGAATAATTGATTTAAATTTTCAAAACAAAATTTGTTTTCACTTTTATTTATCAAAAACACTACTCTTCACACTCGTTCTAGGATACTACTGATCCCATCTCTAACGAGTCATTCTCATTGGATATTACTAATCCAATGTCTGATGAATTCTTTCGTATGGTTCTAATGTGTCATGTTCTCGAGCTCTGTAAACCAAAGCTCTGATACCAAATGAAACGACCCGAACTTCCCCGGCCTCCGAAGAGAAGAGAAAGAACGAATTGTTCTGAGAACACGACAAAATAGAACGCATACAGAAGAACATTTCATTGTATATTACAACAATGCATCAGAATACAAGAATATACAGAGTATAAATGAATATTACACAGAAATATCAGAGATTTAAATTACATTTAAATACATAGCAGCGGAAAATAATACAATACACAACTAGAAGTAGATATATGGATACAAAGCTTTCCGGATATCATTCCAGCTGTAAACCAGGATCCTGTGAATATAAATCTGCAAAACCAAAACTACTAGCTGCCCGTGTCAAAATAAGGGCACCCAGAGTTTAGGTTAAAACAATAAACTCCAGGTCAGTCATGTGACTGGTGTGAGAACTAAAACAGTTATTAATCTTTATTTTAAATCATTAGGTAAATCAAGGGACCACGCCGTATAACACGGAACGGGTTTCCTCCCAAGAATACCAGTGCATAAAACAAACAGCGCAATGCTAAATAAAGAAAAATGAAGCTGTTATAAGACCCAGGTCCCATCACACAATGCAACGCAGCCGAGGATAGGGTTTTCCCTTATAACAGCCAAAGAATGCTTGATACGTTTAAAACAAATCATTTGATACTATTATAAGTGCATAGTGTATAAAACAACTTCAAATCATAAGTATCAATCATAGGCGGCATGGGTACCATATATCATGTCGCCATACTAGTTCTACAATTAAAACCGCACATGTCACGTATTTGGAAATTGGGTTTCCATCTATGAACCGAGGCAAAAGATAGTCCTCACCGACTTCGAGACTCTCTAGCCCGAGCCTCAGGCAAGTACTCAGTCAAGCCTTGGATCCTCAGGGCCAGTCCACCGATGTGGATTAAACTTAAACCCTGAACATGCATCTCCCCACCCTATGGGGTGTAAGTCTGGTCCGTCTGCCGACCAGAATGCATCGGCCGAAACCGATATAACCGAGGCGCCTCGCAACAGCAACAACCACATAAGTCAAACTCGTCAGGGCGTGTAAAACCACTGACGCCACTTCTAGCTAGAAAGAAACGCATGCCCTCCCTGACGTCCTCTCCCGTTTTTGGTTCATACCGGGTGTGATACTCGCGAATCAACGTTACACAAAGCTACGCCACACAGGCCTTGCTTTGATCATCACCACAAGACTTTGCTTTTCAACAGAAGCCTCGATCAATTGCCACTTAGGCATGCCACACAGGCAATTCACTCCATGCGTTTGATATCCATCAATATATAACCCCTGAGCTCGTACGTCTCAGAGAAGGGCGTTAAGCAAGAGAATAAATTCTCCGCCGCCAAACAGATATATATTTAATAGAAATCAACCACACAGACTAAAATCCGATGTCAGACACACAGTCCATTTACAAGTCCGTTCTGGGTCTGAATGAAACCGGAGGCACCTAGTACCCCGCATATCCATCGATCTCCAAGCACGTCTGGACGATCACTAACTGTTTCCATCTTCTTGGGTGTACAGCCCAATCAAGATCATCAGTAATCACCCAAACGACGTGAAGACTTCCGGTCTTCGACCACCGTCTTCATCTTCGACACCACGTCGAATCAGTTATTCAGAATGGGATAAACCCGGTCTTTCTGAATAACTCGCGTATATATTATAAAAGTGTTATACAAACACAACATACGCCTCATTCCAATTCAGAATATTCTTTTATTCAAACATTCCTATACTTTGGGAAAAGTTCCCATTAATTTTATCCAAGATAAATTCTTTAAATTTATTCTTTAATCTCCTTTGAATATCAATTCAAACTAGTCGGGATTAGCGAACCACACCGAAGTAATCATTTATTTTATTTCCCAATCCCAACCTATTCATCCCATGAAGTAAAACTGGTAATACTTCATATCTAACACCACAGTGTTATCGGTAAATTCAATTACCATTTCACGTTCAAATCTAATTAAAGATTTAACTATCGCCTGGAGTAAAACTGGTGATACTCCATTCTCGATCTTTTCAATCTATTTAAAGATTCATTAAAACTCCACTTAGTTTTAATCTTTAACTGGGTTAAAGAATCAGTGTCATTTAAAAACACAGTTCACGATAAACCCAAAGTCACTTTCATTAATTATCGGGTTAAAGAACGAGTGTTATTTAAAACACTGTTCACGATAAACCCAAAAATCAATACCAATTCAATTCCAATTAGATATCATTTAATTGGTACACTTCATTAAATCTAACTAAAAAGATTTAATCTTTTCTCAACTGGGTTCAAGAACAGTGTTAGTGAAGACACCATTCACGACAAACCCAAATCACATTCGATATTCAATACAAGGCTCTGAATAGAAAATATATCGGCTTATATTCAATATCAAATTCTACGACTAACAAATGTCGTATTGGAAATAACGATATAAATATATATCTTTCAAATTTCCATAACAACATCTGTATAATCACGAATTCAAACATCGAAATATTCCGAAGACAATTTCGATTCAAATCCACTCCAATGCAATCATTGGAAATTTTGGTTATTTTCAAAACCCTTTTCAAATTCAATTTATTTATTTAAAAATAAATAGAATTATAATTCTAGTTCAAAACTAGTTCATTTCGATAAAAATCTATTTTTATCTTTTCAAATATGGAGTTTTTCATCCCAAATCTTCACAAATCATTTCTTATGATTTTACACAAATTATTACTATTTTTAATAATTTTATCAAGGCCCGTATAGTCGATTTCCATCAATGGCCATCGAACTGCACTTACAGCGACCTTTTTCAAATTTGATTTGGACGTAACTCCAAATCCAACCGTTAGATTTCAAATTTCTAATATTCATTAGAAAGCTCTTTTCGATACGAACCCAACGGTTCCGGTTTTAGGAGAATCCGACGGTCGGATCTCCCGTAATGTCCATTTGAAATAAATGGTCGAAATTCACGAACTGCCGCGGCGCGGCGCGTTCTATTCAGGCCATTATATTATATATATAATATATACTTCGCCGATTTCTATTTAAAACGAATTATATAAATAGTTTTAAATTCGTTTCAAAAGCAATTTCAACTTCCATTTCAATTCAAAGCAAAATTGAATTCTTCTCTATAAATTCGTTTTAAAATTCATTTCTATTCAATTCAATTCGAATTCGTTTTCAATTCAATTCATTTTGAATTCGTTTTCAATTCAATTCATTTCGAAATCGTTTTCAATTCAATTCACTTCGAAATCACTTTCAATTCAATTCACTTCGAAATCACTTTCAATTCAATTCACTTCGAAATCACTTTCAATTCAATTCATTTCGAAATCGTTTTCAATTCAATTCATTTCGAAATCGTTTTCAATTCAATTCATTTCGAAATCGTTTTCAATTCAATTCATTTCGAAATCGTTTTCAATTCAATTCATTTCGAAATCGTTTTCAATTCAATTCATTTCGAAATCACTTTCAATTCAATTCATTTCGAAATCGTTTTCAATTCAATTCATTTCGAAATCGTTTTCAATTCAATTCATTTCGAAATCACTTTCAATTCAATTCATTTCGAAATCGTTTTCAATTCAATTCATTTCGAAATCGTTTTCAATTCAATTCATTTCGAAATCACTTTCAATTCAATTCATTTCGAAATCGTTTTCAATTCAATTCATTTCGAAATCGTTTTCAATTCAATTCATTTCGAAATCGTTTTCAATTCAATTCATTTCGAAATCGTTTAAAATTCAATTCATTTCGAAATCGTTTAAAATTCAATTCATTTCGAAATCGTTTTCAATTCAATTCATTTCGAAATCGTTTTCAATTCAATTCATTTCGAAATCGTTTAAAATCGATATAAATATCGTTCACGTCAAAATGGCGTCAATCTAATCATCACGGCTTCACATATTTCTATTTTCAAATATTCTATTTCAAATATTTCCTATTATCAAATTATTTGTTATTATCAAAATATTCTTTATTTTCACGATTGGAATGAGGCCCAATCAATCACCATATAAAGTTAATTATATGGATTCCATACAACACATGTATATAATATCATTGAAAAATAATCAACCATCAACCAAAGTGCACTACACTGTATAAGCATCAAATATAGATATCTAACGCTTATAACAGCCTGTCAATCGATCGATCGACATATTTAATCAATCAGGATGAGTGAACTTCAAATTTCATCCCAACACCCGTGTGGGGTTTCAAACAATCAAACAAATATTTTATTTGTGCTGTTGGGCGATGTGTAAAATTTATCGTCCCAATCAATGTCATTCAAATAGGTGTACATAAACAAACCGTCCGGTTTATAAATGAATATTTTATCTTATTCACTTCACGTTAAAATTATATTTTTAACGATAAAACATTTTATTTCAACCTATGAATTTCTATTCAATTCATTTACACAATAAAATGATATTTTTATTTTCTAACATATTTTAGAAAATTTCGGCGGCATAACGGCACGATACTAGAAACGGGACAAGGCCTAGCCTTATCCCCGGTCTAGTGAAGACCCACGCCATTCACACCTCAATCAAAATCACCAAACAACCAAATTCAAATCAAATCATATAACTAATCTATGCAACCAAACAAACAAGTCCATGGTCTGTGGACGATTGTGTCGGGTGCTACTAAGCACCGTCTGCATCCTAGTATATATATATAAATAGAAATGAAATTGAAAGGTGAGAAATTCTCACCGATAGCTATCCAAACATCTTGACTCTTCTTTTGCAGAATCCTTCGTCGACCTCGCCTTTTGTCGCTTTCGCCCGTATTCTCTACATATGCAAAAGTCGAATTTTTACGATGCTATTCAATATATAAAAATATGATTTTTACTTCGCCTTTCAATATATAAAAATCACATTTTTAATTCGAAGTTCAATATATAAAAATCATATTCTTAATTCGAAGTTCACTATATAAAAATCATATTTTTAATTCGAAGTTCACTATATAAAAATCATATTTTTAATTCGAAGTTCACTATATGAAAATCATATTTTTAATTCGAAGTTCAATACATAAAAATCATATTTTTATTTTGTTATATCTATTTTAAAAACAATGTATATTTTTCTAATTTAAAAACAAAGTATATTTTTCTAATTTAAAAACAAAGTATATTTTTCTAATTTAAAAACAACACATGTTTGATAACATAATATATATATATATAAAGATTTCAGATTTTAAAACAAAAATATATACTTTGTTTTTAAATTTTAAAACACTATATTATTCATACAAAATTTGACAAGTTTAACTAACTAAATTAATTATTAACAAATTAATTAAGTAGATTAATTACCTTAATCATCTTCACTGTTAAACAAGTAAACCGTGGACAGCCGATACCCAACTCCGATTCTAGGGCTTCCATTCGCTCGTCCTACCGCCACTGTGACGTGGATCGATCAACTTCCCCTGATGCGGCGTAGTGAGCTCTGCCACCCCCCACAACCACGGCGAACTCGCCCTCCGCTTCTTGACGGAAATCGCTTCGAACGGGCGGTGCTTCACGCTGAGAGAACAACACAGGATATTCCACGAGAATCAGTTAGACCAGTCTAGATTTGAAGCTCGCCCTTGGATTTATCATTTTGTTTTGGAGATTTGCTCTGAAATCGCGTGTGGTGGGAGCGGTTTGGGATCGAACTCTAGAGCCTTTCAGCCGTTCGTATTTGACTGGTGGCGGTTCTCAAATAGGATTGAGGGTTTTCTAATGAGGGTGCTTATATAATATATTTATTTTAATATATTTGATTTTATTAATTTGTTTATTGTGACATTTCACATTCAAGTCCCAAATCAAACCCAATGACTATCACCCCTGACTAATTACCCCCATTCTGAACACAATGGGATATGCCACGTAAGCTGATTTGATCGTTACAATCAATTTCCATTGAATTTAAATTTAAATTGTTATCTTGAATTTTAAACGTACATTTCAAATTACCGGGGTCACATACTAACTAGAAAAATTCCAGAAAAATATTTTCTAGCTTCGTATTGACAATACGGTCCTAACAAAACTAGTTTCGTCGAATTCTGAGACCGTTAGAAAAATGGCCAATTTCCAGTCGATTAAAATCAACTGAAATGGTCAAAACACGTTTTCCTATGCCACGCTCACATATTGATTCGAAAAATTATGAAATTTGGAATCTAGCAATAACTTAACATCACGGACCCAACAAAACTGGTTTCGTCGAAATCCGAGGTCGTTTGCAAAATGTCCATTTTTAAGGGCCTGAATTCCATAGCGACTATTCAGAATTTTCAACTGGACATATCTTTTGATTCTCGCTACGAAAATTGGATTTGTCGGATTCGTTGGAAAGATATTCTCTATTAGATTCCCTTATTTTTGGTTTCACTAAAATCTGGATTGTTTTGCACCCGGTACATTCAATTGAAGTTTGAAATCGAATTATCGAACTACCGCGCCATTTTCAATTCCTTTTATAATTATATATAATTATTTATTTTCTAACGATGACGTATATAATATATACGTCGAATTATATTAAAAATAAATTTTCTCGTCGATATTATTTAAAATAATTCATTTTAAATAATCAAAATTCGCAAAAATTGCCAAAATAAAAATTTCAAACTGGCTCGCATTTTACGGGTTGTTACATTGTAACACCCTATAATTTTAAAACGGGACATAATAGATAATTAAAGAATAATTAATTATTAAAAGAAGAATTAGATGAAACTGGTTACGCCATTGCGTTCGTCTCGGAATTCTGCTTGAGATAGAGTCCGAGTTTGCATAAAATGGATACCGTATGAAGAAGATATGGACGAACGAAGTTAGGCAGAAAAACCGGAAGTCGACCAGAATGCACTGGCGCACTTCACAAGTGCGCCAGTACAAAAATGCACTGCCGCACCTGCCAAGTGCGCCCATGTCGGGCTAAAAACCTGCACAGGTTTCTGATCCGAACAATGAGTCATTGTTGAGTCAAAAGGGCTTAGGTGGTTATTCTATCTTGACTGAATGGTTCTGGTCATTCCTAGGTTAATCCGACGGCTCTTATTTAATTAAAATTATGTATAAGCAACCTAACACTCAACCCTAAAACCACAAATATTCATACTAAAAGCCGTCATACCGTCAATGGGAACCTAGAGTAGCCGTCATCTCTTTCAACTCAAAGACAAGATTAAAGCAAGAATCAAATTAAATCAAATCTAATTTAGAGTATTCAACGATCTACATCAAAGGCGAGCAATTCAGTTTCAGAATACAGATTCCACAAAACAAGACTTGCCTTTGTTTTGTAAGTTCACGATTACTTTCATATTTAGACAACCAATTATAGTATGGACATGGAATAAAATGAATTTGGACCTATGCTTGATTTTCTATTTGGATCTATTCTTAGCCTTTGTGAATCTATGACTTTGGGTTGCTTCTTATCGATCCAATCGAACCTATACAAGTTGTCGAACCTAGTTTATTATTCAAGCCTTTCATGTCCATAATATTGTTCATAATCAGATCTATATGCCTACAATTGTAATAACCCGGAAAATACGAGCCAATTTAAAATTTTTAAATTGATTATTTCAAAGCAATTTGAACCACTGAAATAGAATATTTCAATAAATTAGTGAATTAGAAATAGTGAGTCAGTTTGAAAATTTGAATTCATACTTTGACTGACTGTGCAGGGTGGAAAATATAACGGATTTTAGTGAGACCAAAAATATTTAAATCTGTTAGTCAATACCTTTCTAACGAATCTGAAAAATCGAAGTTTCATAACGGGAATCAAAAGTTATGGCCGAATGAATTTTCAGAAGAGTCGGTATATAGAATATATAGGCCTGGAAATTTGATATTTTGCATACGGCCTCGGAATTCGACGAAACCACTTTTGTTGGGTCCGGGATGTCAAATTATTGCTAGGTTTCAAATTTCATAATTTTTCGAATCAATATGTGAGCGTGGCAAAAGAAAACGCGTTTGACCAGTTTCTGTTGAATTTAATCGAATGGAAATTGGCCATTTTTCAAACGGTCTCAGAATTCGACGAAACTAGTTTTGTTAGGACCGTATCGTCAATACGAAACTAGAAAATATTTTTCTGGAATTTTTCTAGTTAGTATGTGACCCCGGTAATTTGAAATGTACGTTTAAAATTCAACATAAGGATTTAAATGTAAATTCAACGGAAACTGATTGTAACGATCAAATCAGCTTACGATACATATTCCATTGTGTTCGGAATGGGGGTAAAACGCTATGGACGACAGGCGGTAGGCCTCGTTTCGAGGTCGTATGTAAAAGTCAACCTTTTTGCAAAAATTAAATAATTAAATAATAAAAAGGAAAAAAATATATTACTTTAATTCCCTCCCTTTTCTTCTTCTTGCCCCCCCCCGATTCATTAATCAGAAAACGAAAAAAAAGAAAAACCTAAACCTAGACCGCCCCTCCCTCAAGCGAGCGCCGCCGACGAAGACATCGCCGCCGCCCCCCTCCGTCCAGCCTCCTCCTCCCAGTGTCGAAACCCTCGAACCCCTCGCGACGCATACCCCCCCCCCCCCCCGTCGAATCAAATCGAGCAGCCCCCTGAAGCCTCGATGCCACCACCACCCTGCCGCCGACGCCTTCTTCTTCCCTCCCCTTCGCAGGCTACGGTGAGCATTTTAGGTTATTTTATTTTTATTTTTATTTTTGTTTTGTAAAAACTGATTTATAGAGAATATAAAAACTGATTTGATAAAGATTTAAAAACTGAATTTTTTTTAAAGATATAAAAACTGATTTGATAAAGATTTAAAAACTGAATTTTTTTTAAAGATATAAAAACTGAATTTTTTTAAAGATTTAAAAACTGAATTTTTTTAAAGATATAAAAACTGAATTTTTTTAAAGATATAAAAACTGAATTTTTTTAAAGATATAAAAACTGATTTTTAAAGATATAAAAACTGATTTTATTTTAAGGTTTAAAATAGGAAAAAGGTTTAAACTTAAAAAGAAAAAAAGGTTTAAACTTTGAAATAGAAAAAGGTTTAATCTTTTAAAAGAAAAAGATTTGAACTTGCAAAAATAAAGATCATATTTTTAAAAAGAGAAAAAGACGGAATTTTTATTAGGTAGAAGGAGTAAGATATGATTTTTGTATTTTTAAAGTAATAAAAATATAATTTTTACATCATAGGAATATTAAAAATATAATCTTTGTTTTTAGAATATGATCTTTATATATTGAATAACATAGTAAAAATTCGATTTTTACCTATGTAGAGAATACGGGCAACGAAAGCGACAAGAAGGCGAAATAGACGAAGATTTCTATAAAGGAAGAGTCGTGTTATTGGATAGCTATTGGTGAGAATTTCACACTCTTCAATTTCTTTTATATATATATATGTGTGTGTGGAAATAAAAGTGAATTGCTATATATAAATATTTATATATATATATACGCCCCCTCGTCCACAAACCATGGACGATATATATATTGGTTGAAATTGTTGTGAAAATTGGTTGACGGCAAATTGTTGTTTGGGATTGTTTGTGGTTGATATTGAATTGATTGTGGTTGAAAAATACCCGTTTGTGATTGGAAAATATTTGGTTGAAACCACATAGGATTAGTTTGTGGAAATGAAATAAATATAAACATGCCGCCTGCGTGCGAATTAGATGCATGATCCCCATTGTCAAAAACCGCGAGGTTTTAAGGTAGAGCGAGGAGCCGTACTAGGGACGGTGCCGGTTTTAACTACCGTGCCGTTATGCTGCCGAAATTTTGAATAATCTTTGTGTGTTAGAATTATTTTCATATGTTGAAATTATTTGCATGCATAGAAATTAAAGCCATATATTGAAACTATATCCATGTGTGGAAATTGTTCATGTGTTGGAAAGTGTTGTGTGAAAATTAAATTCATTTGTGAATGAATGAAGTGTATAAACAATAAAAATCACATTTTTTTTTTATATATATATGAAGTATCAAAAATATTCGCCTTATATGAATAGTTCCAACAATCAAAATTTCATCTTTTTAATAAGAACAACATAAATAAGATGTCCATGTGTGGAAATGCTCATTTGTTGAGAAGTGTGTGTAGTGGAAAGGTTCATGTGTTGAATAAAAAGATTGAACGATAAAAATTACATTTTTATTGAAACTATGAAGTGTTGAAACCATACATTGGTTGAATAAATATTTTAAATGATAAAAATATCATTTTTATCATATGTGTGATATGCTAAAGATATGCAGACGTTGAAACAAATATTTGTGATAGAAATATTATTTTTAACATGCATAGGAACTAAATAAAATAGTCATGTGTTGAAATCTACTTTAGTTCGTCAAAATTATC
This sequence comes from Allium sativum, assembly GCA_030737875.1. NCBI lineage: Eukaryota > Viridiplantae > Streptophyta > Magnoliopsida > Asparagales > Amaryllidaceae > Allium > Allium sativum. Next base: position 24,354,729 of record CM060927.1, on the reverse strand, counting down.
ATCTTTGAAATGTGAAGTGTTAAAAATAGCCACTGGTTCGAATAAACGTGCATGAGTTGAAATATACATTAACTAGCTAATGATATGATTTTAGCCTATGCATGCGATATTAGAATGAATGGTGTTTTTAAACCAAAGCAAATCAAATATGAAGTTGAATAGAAATTGATAAATGATAAGAACTGTATATATATATGTACATGCATATTCATTGGACAGGTTATAGCAAAGAGGCTAGAGAAGAGGAATAAAATTTTGTGCCCGACAAATAGGTACACATTTACTGTTTTGTTTGGGTGATGATTTTATGAGCATGTTGGCTAGCCGCTTGGCTTTTTCTTTTTCTTTTTGAGATTAGAAGGACCGGGAACGCTATTTGCGATTTCCCGATGCTCCCGGTGCAGGGGAGGTTATGGCGAAATTTTCCAAAATTTTAAGGTGTTAGGAAAATATTTGAAGTGAAAACGATATGGAAATCATTGAATGAACTATATTTATATAAATATATAAATATAAATATAATTAAAACGAAACGTGGCCGTGCAGTTCATATTTTGAGACCGTAATTTCAAACGGCTAGTGCGGAAGATCCGACCATTGGATTTTTTCGAAACCTCAACCGTTGGGTTCGCCTTGGAGATATCTTTCCAACGGCACCAACTTTGTGAAGATCCGACGGTTGGATTGTCTGGAATGTTTAATTCAAAATTAGTGAAAAACAGCGCCAGAAACGATTATATTTATATATATATATATAAATATAATTAAATTAAATCGAATAACGACGCTGCAGTTCGTAAATTGAAATCGTAACTTCAAATGGTTAGTGTGGAAGATCCGACCGTCGGATTTTCCCAAAACTGGAACCGTTGGATTCGTTTTGAAAAGACCTTCCTAATGATGTAAAATTTGTGAAGATCCAACGGTTAGATTTTCCTATATGTGTAAAACAAAATTAGTGGAAAGCAGCGCCAGTGCATCGACACGACCTGAAACGTCGTTTAATTAAATATGGCCGTTTTAAATTAAACAAAAATGGCGATATGTCGTTATAAAGTGCTATAGACGATATAGAGTGAAAATGAACCAATTTTGTTGTGTTGGCTTGAGATGTGATGGCTGAATGTGTTCGACATGAAAATTTTAACTAAATAACTGAAATGTGAATGTTGAATAGTTCAACCATGTGATTAATTGGTTTGAAAATCTAAATATACGTGGGTTATTTGAAAAGGCCGAGTTTATCTCATTTCAAATAATCGATCGACGTTGAGAATTCGAAGAGTCGAAGACGACTGAAGACCGACGATCTCCATGTCGGAAGGATGGGCGCTACTGATGCTCGTGATTGGAGTAGCTACCATGAAGGAATTGAAGTAGTAGCCGTCCAAACATATTGTTGATTGTACGGATATGCGAGGAATTGGTGCCTCCGGTTTCGTTCAGACCCAGAACGGACTTGTAAATGGACTGTGTGTCTGACATTGGATTTTGTTCTGTGTTGATTGATCTCTGTTAAATATATATCTGTTTGGCGGCAGAGAATTTATTCTCTTGCTTAACGCCCTTCTCTGAGACGTACGAGCTCAGAGGTTATGTATTGACAGAAATCAGTCGCATGGAGTGGATTGCCTGTGTGGCACGCCTAAGTGGCATATGATCAAGGCTTCTGTTGCAAAGCAAAGTCTTGTGGTTGATGATCAAAGCATGGTCTGTGTGACGTAGCTTTGTGTATAACGTGAATTCGCGAGCCTCACACCCCGGTATGAGTCAAAAACGGGAGAAGGACCCAAGGAGTGCATGACGTTTCTTTCTAGCTATGGTGGTGTCAGTGACCTCCTAGCCCTGACATTTATATCTACTTTTCACCTGTGTGGTTGTTGGAATACGAGGCGCCTCGATTATAGGTCTGTAAGGACCGGGAAACGTGTGTTCAGGAATAACTAATCCTCAAAAGTAAGAGAGGACCGGCCTTGGAGGATCCAGGGGATTGTTTTGTGCGGTCCCGAGGCATTTGCTAGAGTGTCTCGAATCGGAGAGGAGCTTGCCCCTTGCCTCGACTCATGAAGGAATCCGATTTCCAATACGAAATTTGCGGATGTGATTGTATTACTAGTACGGCGACATAGTGGTATGGGTCATTTATGTCGCCTATGATTGATATTTATGATTGAAATCGCTTTTGAAACATATATGCACTAGTAATAATATCAAGCACTTTTGTTTTATTCGTATGAAGCATCTTTGGCCATTATAAGGTAAAAACTCTATCCTCTGGCTTGCGTTGCATTGTGTGATGGGACCTGAGTCTTATAATGGCTTCATTTTAGAAAAAGAATTGCGTTGATTTAATCATTTACTTTACTTCATGCACTAGCACTCATTGGAGTAAACCCGTTCCGCGAAAGTGGCGTGGTCCTTTGATTTGCCTTATTATTGTTGTTAATAAGTTGAATAGATTTCTCATACCAGTCCCATGACTGACTCGTAGTTTGTTTCACCTTGCAAACTCGGGTGCCCTTATTTTCACACGGGCAGCCTAGTTACAGGTTTCTGACGCACCTTTTGGCTCATGGCGAGGCTTGACTACACCGTGCTGACTTGGATTTTCTCCGCCATTATTGTATCTATATTATGATTCCGCCACTGGCGATGTAGACTGATATTCCTTTTGTGTACTCTTTATGTATGATTCCGCCTCAGGCGATGGTGACTGATTATGTATCATTATGCACTAAGTTGTATCCTGTACTGTGCTTCTCTGATGTGATGTTATCTATATGATTCCGCTGTCATATGTGTGTAAATTATTCTAATTTCTGTTTATGCTAATATCTGTGATCTGCTAATGATGATTAATGTGTTATATTCCAATGATTATCCTTAACACCATGTCACGGGGTTTTGGGATCGTCACAGCAATGATTCTAAATCAGTTTATTCAGTTATGTTGTAATTCTATTAGATCTGTAATTATTGGGAGTTGGGACTATCTTGTGCCAGTTCTTATGCCTATCATTGTCATATTATTCCTATTTGTTCCTTTTTTATTTGTGAATCTAGATTGACCTATAATCTAGGTTGAACCGCGATGTACGTGCGATAGGAATACGGGGAAGGTTTGGGTTATTGGGGCATAAACATGAAATTGACAATATTGGCATAACATAATTGGGGAAAGTAACTGAACATAACATATTTGGTGAAATGGTTGGGAAAAACTTGTAATTGACATTGGGGCATTGTTATCATTATAACTGCAAGTTTGGGTTAGTTGGCTTGTAAACCAAGTTTTGGCCATACACTGTAAACTAGAATATTAAAACTAGATTGGGCTTAACTTTTGATTTGGAACGCCAAATATATGACATAGTGATTTTGGGAATGACTATTATTGCAAGTTTGGGAAGACAGGGTATAGCCTATTTTGATTAATAACTTGAAATTTCATGTAATTGACATATTTGGCTCATAACCATGTAAATGGTTTATGGCATGTAACGATATAATTTATATACCAAAGATTATGAACATGATTTAGAAGGGAAGTAGGCCATGACAATAATTGATTTATAATTTACATATAAATATGAAGGATAAACATGAAAACTACATGGCATAGATTGGTTCATGAAATGGTATATTTAGTATACCATTAATTGTGAGCATAATTAAAAGGATAATTATGGCATAATTAAACTGGGAATAATTTACATATGGAATTTGTCATAAATAAGAAATATGTGAATTGTAGGAAAGATGAATATGCCTAATCCGAGGTTAGATTGAGTTGTGGTGTAAAACTGCCCGGAACCGCCCAGTTGTCCAGTAACCACAACAATACATATCTAATGTGGGAGGTTAGGGCATTGAGCCCAATAAGAACCCGATGTTAGACCGAGTTGCGGTGTAAAACTGCCCGGAACCGACCAGCACATCCAGTGACCGCAACAATACCTGTATAATGTGAGTGGTTGGTGCTTTAATGAATGAATTAATGCTATTGACACATGCTAAGTATGGGAGGGTTAGGTTAATTGATACTTAACCAATATGACATATGGGTGGGTTAAGTTAAACATGAATGGACAAAGGACACCTAACCAACAAGACATGATATAGGGTTGGGTGAAGTTAACTAAGGGAACACTTAACCGTTATAACATGTTAACTAAACAGATGGTAGGGTAATATTAGTACACATCGGGTTGGTGGGTAATATTAGTAAATATAGGCCCACAAAACTTAACCATTAAATAAACATACTAGAATCCGTGGGAAGGCTAAGTACACGTTGGGTTGGTGGGTAATATTAGTAAATATAGGCCCACAAACTTAACCAGTAGGAAACCCTAGTAGCGGGGACCCATTTCAGCAGTAACCCACATAGATGTATCACGGTACCCTGAGCTAGGCAGGGTGGGGCATGATTACTGGGCTGATTATAAGCGGTCAAAACAACGGCAGGGGGTACGTCAGTGTAGGTTCCGACGGTTTACGGGCGTGCACGTACTCCGGAGTGGGAAAAAGCAGGCACTGGGTACTTGTAGTTATACACTGTGCATCTTGAATCGTGTCAGGTCGCTATCATAAGGATTGATACACCTTATGGTGGGACCAGCACAGGGTATCTACACGCAAGAGAGGGCCGATTGACACAGACACATGGAACATTTGTACAAGTAGGGAGCCGATCGATAGGGTAGTAAGGGTACATCTAACATCTTCATGGCAATTAGGCTGATTGAGGTGGAATCCTCATAATAGATGTACACCTGAAGGCTACCACAATTGTGGGGATTGGGATCACGTTGTAATATTATCCTTTATACAGATTACTAGTTGGGGCACTCGTTAGGTGGTGCAGAGATATAGAAATCAGAATAACAGGGTAGTAGCGAAGCAGAGAATAGTTAACATGCGATGTTATACTTAGTTTATCTTGCCTATTGCTTATCCTGTGTATCCTATGTTCCTTATCATCATGCTTATGTCTTTATTCATTTTAATTCATGTCATGTTGTTCTTTCTTGTTCATATGCTGAAAGTAGCTGGACTTACCAGACTTATGTCTGACCTAGTTTTGTTTCGCCTCTTTTCTTCCGTCCCCCCCCCCCCTCCCCCGGTTCTCAGGGAGGAAACACTTCTGCTAAGCTTGGATTACTTGTTGCTTCAAGATCATCATGTTTTGCTTTAGATTCAGTCTCATTTCAGCTATGGCTTGCTTTACTCTATTGGGGAATAAATCGATGTTATTTTTATGCTTCTTTTATACTTGGAAGTTTTTGAATCAAGACAGAAGTACTATGTAGTGTTTGTAAGACAACTGTTGTAAAAGCTTGATTGAACCACATTGTTAATAAAATGACTTTATTTTCCGCTGTTTTATTTGTCTGTCTTGTAATTTATCTGCATCTTTTACCTATAATGCTCCACCGAAGTTAAGACATTCCCATTGTGAGTGACCTTAACGGAGGGGGGTGTTTCAGAAATGTTTAGAAAAATGAAAATAATATGATTTGAAATATTTGTAAATAATTATTGCTACGAAATGATTTATAATTTCGAGGTAAATGAAATGATTTGTTATTAAGACTCAAGTAACCTATGACTAAAGAAAGGTGTGTGAATGAGGGATATACAGTGTCCGAGTCTGGATGAAAACCGGGATATATATTTCGCGCTCTGTATTCGGTGTCCGTGTGTGGATGTTAACCAGGAGATACTCAGCTTGTGTTTGTGAATAAGGTATATACGGTGTCCGATGTCTGTATGAAAACTGGGATATATACTTTGCGCTCTGTATTCGGTGTCTGAGTCTGAATGTTAGCCGGGAGATACTTAGCGTTATATCGATACGTGCATAGGCCGTGTCTAGTGGCTCTATCACTGGCGGAAACAAATCGACTTGGGACATAAATGTTTCGTGTCGTTTGCCATAAAAATTTGAAACTTTGAAATGATTTTTGTTTTTAAAGTTCTGAAGCGAGTATAATTCAATATGAAAGGAAATATATAAGTTTCAAATGATTTAAAATGAAAACGGGATCTTAAGTCAAAGAAATAATAAATGCTTTAATTTTCAAAGTTTAAATTATATTGTTTATTCTAGTTAAATTTAATTTGATACTAATAAATACTTTATTTTGTTTTAAATATATATATGCATGGATTTAACAATATCTCCTTTTCGAGGACGAAAAGCCTTAAGGGGGGAGATTGTAACGAACCAAGATTTTTTAACGTTTTAAAATGTGAAATTTATTTGAATTGATATTTAAGAAAAAAAATTATTTGTTATAATTTTGGAATCTAGCTTATTTAAAATTATTTTGAGTTGATTTTTATAATTGTGATTTTAAATTTTAATATTTGAGTTGGATTTTTTGTTTAACTTAATGATAGTAGTATTTTATAATTTATTTAAAATTTAAGCTTGAGTTTTATTTATAATTTATTTTAGATTTGAAAATTAAATTAAATCTTGTATGCAATAAAATATAAATAAACATTAGTAATGCTTTTAAAAACAAAGTGAATGTAAACAAATTTATTTAAAGTAGAATTTGATATTAAAATTTATTTGTTATTCATTTTAATTTATGTAGAGTTAATTAATTTTTATACATGGTTAAAATTGTGTTTCTGAATTAAACTTATATTAAGAAATTATTTATAAATTTAGATTTAGTCTATTTTAAACATGGTTTTGAATTAGTTTTATATATGTGTAAATTTAGAAATTGAACATTTCATCTAAGTTGTTTAGTTAAATTTAATGTTATTAATGTTTTCAAATAATTGAATATACATTGATGGAGAAATTATAAATTTGATTTTTCCATTTTTTACTTGAGAATTATAAGTGAATTTAAATTAATTTATTTGTTTAAACTTGGTTTTAATAGAATGTGTACTTGGAAAGGGTATGAGTTATACTTGTATTTTGTTTGCAAATATGGTATAATAAATAGTATGTACTCCTTTAAAATTTTATTTAATATAAATTTTGCTACTTATGAGATCATCTAATCCTTAAGAAAACACATATAAGAAATTATCAGAGAAATCAACGCGTGTACTCTCCCCTTTTATATTCCCATTCTCTCCTTCTTTTATTTTATATCAGCCGATTGTTCTTTTTTTTTCAAATCAAACTTTTCCCCAATTCTAAGTGTCCACCAAAAAACGATTCATCCCTCTCCGCCTAGCTCCACCCAAATCGCTCCATCGCCCATGGTCCCATTGTCGTTCATTGTCCGTCGCTCGACCTCTACGATCGGCGCCACTGCCATGGCCAACCTCAACCGTCTCCTGTTAGTCCGCCATCATCTGCTCTGCACCATACATCCCACCACCATCGCCTCACTGACCAAGCGGCCCGACTTCGGTCTTGGCACTCCACCGCCATCGCTCTAGGCAGCGTTACTCCGCCCAAAATGGCCATCACGAGCTCCTTCTCCACCATGAATTTCAAATCGGTGGTTGTCCTCAAATCGACCTTCGTTCTCCCCTCTTGTATGCTCCACAATTTAGCCACACCATTCCTTTAAACCGCGCGCTTTGCACGCATTGGCCTCGTGACGAGCAACGGCTGTAACCGCTTGACACTGACAACTCGAATAAGCTCTGGCTTCCCGAAGCATGTCCTGCCTCCTCTCTCCCGTGGCTCTTCGCTGCTGCTCTCCCTTCCTGAACCCCAGTCGAATCACCGTTGTCTCTTTTCTCTTTCCATCGCCTGACTAAAAGTAAGTACAACTTACGATTAAAATATTTCAAGCACGTTATTTTCTAGTTTGTGGGTACCGTTCACCTTTCATAGGCATGTGTGTTTTCTGGTCAAATAAGTTTACAGTATGATTTTGCTTCGAATACATCCCATTGTTTTGAGTACCTTGCCAGTGTTGTCCTGTCTATTGAATAAAATTATGTCATAAGGCTAAACTATCCCTATATCTGAATGGAAACTATACATGTGAAGTAGACTTAAGTGCATGGTTCTTAGATGTATTGCATATCACAAGAATAACTTGGTCCGTAACTATGGAAAGTACGTAAACTGCTCACCTCTTGCTTATATTGGTTCACCAGTTGCCTGGCTACAAAATTAGGATATGCTTGATAAAAACTCAACGGAGTCCTCGTTGTATATTAGTAGATATGCATAGTCGTAGTTTGTGGGTAATCAATTTCATATGTTGCATGCATCATGTATGGGGAGTCTAAGGGACCATTGTACTGTTGATTATGTAACGAGTTTACATAGAGTTCAAATATATGCATTAATGAAGTGGATCACCTTTGCATGATAAGTTAAACATATTAACTTCTAATACATTTGTCACCCTCCTTGTTTTAGATAGTGCTAGGAGCATTTACACTACAATACTTTTGTACTGCTTGGACCTATGCGAGTTGCTAATAGATTTACATGAAATTTCAACCCTTGTGTATGCTACCATTTTTTTCTTTAATTGGCATAGTTCTTGCTGCTTATGTGTTCCGTTGTTTCACTTTTACTTCATTGCTTGAAATGCTCATTTTGCATGTTATATATTGCATGTATTTGTGTTATTTAAGTTACCTCATGCGTGCTAGGCTGTCTTGAGTTGAATCTAGGGTGTAAATACATATTCATCTTATTGTATGGTCAAGGAAATAAGCATGCATGTTTAAATTATATAGGAATGTTCATTGGATTTGTAGAAGTTTAGAAACTTAGATACATATTAGCTTAATGGATACCTGATGCTTTTACAAACCATTTATATTCCAAGCTTGGAGGCTGCTATGTCATCTTTTGTTACTTTACTTTGTTTTCTTAGTATTCTACCCAGACATGCGTGTTATTTAATATGCATATGGCACCCTAAATTATCATGCCACCCGTCACTTGTTGGTTCCACCTATATTACTTATTTGGCACATGCATGTTACCTTGATCCGTTGTAGTACATATGTCTCGGCAATTTCATGGGTTCACTATCCTCGAATATTAAATATCTTGCCCTAAAAAAATCATATTTCGTGTTATCAAAGTTTACTAACTTGAAATATGTTTAATCCTAACTCGAGTGTTTTTTTTTGCATGGAACGCTCGGGTCACATCCTAAGTGTTCTAGATTTAAAGATACTCAGTTCGTATACTGGAGAGGAAAGTGAAGACGCATACGTGCGCGCTCGACAAAACTATGAACTTTTGTTTAAAGATTCATGTATATATTTTTATTTTCTTCCGCTGTAAATTATAAATTTTTGTATAACTCTGATTTTGTATATAAAATTCGCTGTGAGATATACTATTGTATTTTTTTGTATGTGATTCTGTGTGTTGTTCTGTTTAGACCTGGTAAGCTAAATAACTATATTTCATTTTGAACGTTCCGAGTTGGTTTAATTTTCGACTTGGAGTGGACAAAAAGGCAGGTCGTTACATCATGCAAGAATGAAAGAGGCTCGGAGCATTAAATTCCTATGTGGAAAACCGCAGAAAGCCTCTTAAATTCGCAGTCGGCAATGAGATATATATTCGTGCATCTTTGTTAAGGAGTAGTATGCTTTAGCTAGACTGGTAAATTAGAGCAAGGTACATTGGCCCATTTCCGAATTGAGCGTATTGGTCCCGTAGCCTATAGGATAGCACTTCCCGGTCAATTCTTTGGAGTCCACAACGTGTTTCATGTATCGCAGTTGTGGAAGTGTCAACGTGGTTCTGATTATGTGCTTGATTCTCATGTATTAGAAAAGCTTGAGATCTCACATAATCTTTCCATTGTGCAACATCCCGTGTGTGTCCTTGCTTCAGAGGTTAAACGCCATCGGAACACGAAGGTGCTTCTCGTGAAAGTTCAATGGTCCGTAATCCCAATGCTTGTACGTGGGGTACCAAAGAACTCATTGAGCTAGCTTTTATATCCATGCTTTCTATCTTCTCATGGTGGGAGTGAAAAATTTACACTCAAGCTTATATGTTTCTTTGTTTATCTCTTGTTTCGATGGAATAAATCGGGTTGAACATGACTTGTCTCTAAGGAAATTGCGGGATCGCAATTTTTGTAAGGGATGGAGGGTCTATAACAACCCTAGTTTTTGACAATTACCTGCTATAGCAATTAATAGCTCATAATATGAATCATAATGTGTTAATCAAGATATAAATGTCATCTAAATTGATAATTGTACTTAATTAGTTCAATTGAGATTTAGATATGAGTTTTTTGGAATTTTATTAGGAGAAAGTGGTTATTTAATCATTTTAAATGATTAAATAAGAGGCTTGGTAGTGATAAAATTATAATTGGAGTATAATGAAACAAAATGATTTTTAGGAGGAATTTGGCGAAAATGGTGGAAATTAAGTTTGTGCTTAAGTGTTCAGGTTAAAGAATATATATATATATATATATATATATATAGACTTGAAGCTAAATTTTGTTCCTAGTACAAAAATAAGGATTAAAAAAGGACTTCATAAGTAAATATTGGATATTAATAAATTTAAAAATAAAAAATAAAAGTTTGAAACGTTATATTACGTAAATCTTTGATAAAAATAAACGTTTATGAGATTCATGTTCACATTGATATAACAAATAACAATATATAAGCAGATGACAAATTTTAGAATAAACAGAGTTTTCAGATAAAATTTAGTGAAAATAATATATATATATATATGTATATGTATATATATGCAAAGGTTTTCTTATAAAATATCTATAGGATTGGAAACCATTTTTAGAAAAGTTCGTAAAAGTCGTGTATCCGAAACATTGTCATTTGAATGCTTTTAAAATCTTAAGTTGTAAGAATTACCCTAATTAAAAGTAAATATGCCAACATTTTGTAAATTTGTGGATTTAATTGTAAAATCTTTAAAATAAGATTAAAAAGAAAAGTTCTTCAAAATACTGTTTGTGTTTTTACTAATGCTATAGGATGTTAAACGTTGCAAGTATTAAGAGGAAATGTGCATATAAGTGGTGAGAATTTGGTTTAGAACTAGATTAATAAGATTAATTTCTCACTAATGACCTTACTTAAGTTAAATGGACCACTTAATTGTAGGTTAAGGGAAGAATTATCTAGAAACTAAAGAAAAGAGTATGTTTCCTTCTTCTTCTCAAAACGCATAGTCCATTTTAGAAACCATAGACAAAGAAAATAAAAGAAAACTATGGCTAGCCAAAATCTAGGCCTTTAAGTTTCTTAAGTTAGCGATATTAGGTTGCAAACAAAAATTTGCAGTAGGTAACCATCTCAAACACCAAATTGTGTTCCATTCCTTTCTCTGTTTTGAAGAATTTTTACTGTATGTTTAAAATCTCTACTTGCATGTTGCTGTGGCTTCTTCTACATGTGTTCAAGCTTAATTCTTCAAGCAAAGAGACTCCAAGTCATATCAATATGTTGAATAATTTGCAAAAATTTGCATTGAAGCTGAGTGTAACTCACGCTTTCTAGTTTATAGTGATTTTTATTCGTTTGTCTGCGCTGAATTTGTAATAGTTCATCAAAATCTGAAAGTTGTGTCAATATTTAATCTCAGTTGTGCAAAAAAGCTTGATTCCAATTTTGGGCTATCATAACTTGCTTGATTCTCCACAAAATCATGCCATTTATTTTCTAAATCAAAGTAGAGTTTTTGATCTTTGTCCATGCTAAATTTTAGGTCAATCCGACCACAAACACTAGTTCAAACATGCATCTGAAAATGAATTCAGCCAAGCTAAGTTGCTTTGGAAAATCTCAATGCTCGGGTCGACCTCCTAGTCGATATGTGGTTGTGGAGTTGCATAGACAACTCAGTGCTTAGCTGATTGTGTTTATATTTTCCTGTGTTTTGTTTTGCCTCCTTCATGAATTCCCAGGTTGATCTAGTACTAATCTATCAATGACTTCGATAATATTGAAGTAAGCTTAGATTACATTCAATCTGTGCTTCAGATTCCTTGATTTGTGATGATTTTGAGCTATGCTTTTTATGTCGAGTTTTGATGAGTTTGAGACTCATACACATTTTACGAAATGAACTTATAAGAAACTATGTATATAGATTTTTCCTATAACTTCAAGACAAAGTGGTTTCATTGTTTTTGTTTCCCAAATCTAATCGTCTTAAGGCAATAATATATATAAATATCTTGCATCACAAAGGATTTCAAAGAAATAAAACAAGTGCTTTTGAAATCGCTTTATAATCTCATTTTTGCAAAACCAATATATATTTTATATATATATTAAAATATACATTTTTGCACCTTTGAGGTGCGAGAACGTGATTTAAATGGTATATTCAATCACGTGGTATATGATAAGTAGATTGATTATATTGGGTAATTTCAAACTCGTTGATTGAAGTTATTCGCTAATGTCAAGTAGGCCGACTAGTAGTAAAACGATTAGTGAAACGTGCAGTATAGAATGTATTGCTTTCACTTCTCGTGTTATTGAGGAAAATATGTAACATATATTGTTGTTGAGACGGTACTTGCCACGGGGGGAAGCCAGACTCGGAGGGAGTCTTATATACGTATCCACTTGGCCAGGGGATTAAGTCACACTCGGCCGGGGAAGTCGTAATGATGGGCGCCTCCTGAATACATCTATAATATTTGACCAACTTGAGGGGAGCTTATTTTTTGATTCACGAGCAATATTATGATGTTTTGGATCCAATTTGTTGTTTTGATGATTTTGACCTTTGAATCATATTTCGATGATACGTTGACATTGGATTTCCATCCATATATTATGATGATTTTATGTTGTTTGATGATTGTGAACACTTCAAAACTATTCAAACTCTTTCGAGTTTATGTGTGTTGTCTTTAGACAAATTCTACGAATTGAGATTGGAGATTATTTGGTGGTGATACTTTGTACTTAGCTAATAGCTTAGTACAAATTTTAGATAGAAACTTATTCATTGTTGTTAGATTGAATTTGTAACCTTAACTTACCCTAGCTGCATACCTCACTTACTCTTCTTATTTATGAAGAGTTTTCCCCTTTCAGATACCTTATGTTATCATGATATACCCACTGTTTAATATAAACTGATCCGTGTGTGTTAATGCTCGGGTCAAAATAAGATTTATAGGTTGCCTACGCTGTAAAAATCTATGTTCCTACTTCTGCTTTTGATCTATCATCTTCTCTTTGTGCTTCATAGTTAGTGCCTTTTTATGTAGATATTTTAGGTTGATCTAAGAAATCTGATATCTATATCTTGTTATTTGGGCTTGATGTATGTAACACCCCACAATTTTATAACACATTGAGATGATAAATTAAAGAATACTTAATTAAATATTCATAATTAAGTGAAATGGACTATGCTATTGCGTTTGTCTCGGAATTCTGGTCAAAATAGACACTTGGTTTGCATAAAACGGACATCGTATGAAGAAGTTATTAAGATTTGAAGTTTGTATACGCATAATAGAAATATATATGAATAAAACCATACCAGAATTCAAAATATTTCAAAATCGAACAGCAGAAGGGAAGCGGGAAAATTCCCGTCCATGGGTGTCGACCCATGGGTCGACCCCATCAAGGGGGTGTCGACCCCTGGGTCGACACACCAAGGGGGTGTCGACCCCCATACGGATCTGGGCTTTGCCTCCGAACTTGGACTGATTTTTGGTCTAGATTCTTTGGCTGATGACTATAAATAAGACCCTATACCCATTGTTTTATTCATTCAAAAACAATGAAGAAATACATGATGCATCTACCTAGATTGTTCTTCTTCTACAACTAGAGTTAGACAAATTCAGAGATTTATGCTTCTACACCTGTTGTTATTCTTCTGTTTCTTAGATACAATCACAGTGAGTCTACATTATTTTTAGATACGAATATTTAAAAGAAAATATTAACATGTTTATGAATTGGATCTAAGCCTGTGACTAATTGAATCATATCAGATCTGCCATAACCTGTGTATTTAAGTTATTTTGACATAACTATCAATTGGATCTAAGCCTATGCCTATTTATCATGTCAGACCTGCCATGATTTGTATATTTAATTCACTGATTAGATCTCATCATGCCTGTTTATGATCATGACACTATGTCTATTCAATTCTATTATCACATGTTCATCAGATCTGTTCCAATATGCATATCTTGTCATCATGCCCAATTTTGTCACTATATGTTTATTAGTTGTTGTGCCCATTCCTACCATCATATGACAATCTTGTTATTATATTTATTTCTGTTCTATTCCCTTCTTCTTTTTTCCTTTTTATTTTATAGCTAGGCTATCTTCGAGTCTAGTTATACTGCTGAAATATGCGAACACATGAAATTGGGAACAAGGGGAAAACGTTAAAATTGGGGCACAACTTGTATTGAGAAATTTGGGCATAACTTGAATTAAATACATGAATATGGATTTGGGGCATAAATCAAATTGTGATTTAGATCTTAACTTAGGGCATATGGTACATGATGAATTTGACTTGGAAAAGGGGCATGAAAAACCTATAATGAAATAGGGATAATTGTTAAGCAGTGAAAATGCCTAGATTTACAGTAATTAGAAACTATAACTGCGCTTAACACGAGGTTAGATTACACTGGTGGTAGAAGTCTGCCCAGACCCGACCAGCATATCCATCAATCACAAGTGGTGAATCTAATGTGAGGGGTCTAAGTGCATAAACAAGTAATGGGCTAAGACGCGAGGTTAAGTCCGACTTGTGGAAAAAGTTTGCCTGGACCCGCCCAGCATATCCAGCATCCACAAGTAGTAGGCTTAATGTGGGAGGACTAGCGCATTACAATTATAAATTAATATATGGTAATGAACTTGAATACTTAACCTGGTTGAATCCATAGGGATTGTATGAACATGTTAACTTTAGTAGGGGTTAAGTAAACTTGCTAGAAATAGTGGAAGAGTTAAGTATATCTTGGGGTGGTGGGTAATATTTATATATAGGCCCACAAACTAAACCTATGGGGTTATGCAATCTTTTTACACTGGTATGGCATAACTTGTGGAAACCCTAGTAGTGGGGATGCAAGCGTAGGGGGAAGCTTGTATCATCTTGTGTATGGGGCCCGTTTCAATCAGTGACCCATATATAGGTATCAAACGAGTACTTCAAACTAGGTCGGGGCACGCTTACTGGGTTGATTGTAAGAGATCCAAACGAAGGGGCGGTGTGGGCGGCGCATTCCGACGGGGCCATGTGTGTGCATGGGTGCGGACAGGGGAGGACTAAGACACCGTGACACCTGTAGATATGGTTGTGCACATCCTGAAAATAAAGGGTTGCCACTTTAGGAAGTGATACGTCCTACTATGGGGCCAGCATAGGGTATCTACAGAGTAGGGAGCCGATTGATTGGGGTAGTAATTAGGGTACATCTAGACTCTAGTATGTTTAGGAGCCCGTTCTCAGGGTGGGAAAACTCAAGCTTGATCAGGATTCTTCTTTCATCCTTCTTGGAGCCGCTTAGATGTACTTCTTGATTTCATATCATCTCTACTATGGCTATGTTTTTGGGGATTATGCCCTTTTCATGTTTATTGTACTATGATGGTTTAAGTACAAGACAGAAGTTTTAAATTGATGTAATGGGTTTTATGCATTTCAGACTTATGACGTAACTATGTTTTGAACCACGATGTTTTCTGCTTAATAAAGTTTTAAATTCCACTGCTATTTTATATTTGTCTTGTAATGTTTCTGTTTCTGTTTACCTATAACGCTTCACGAAACTTAATGCATTCTCTTAATAAGTGACATTAACGAACTTGGGGTGTCACAATGTACATTTACGGTTTGGACACCACTATTTTGAGACGTTATTTATTGTATGATAGTTGTATCTGTATATATTATTGGGTTTTCTATTCTGAGATCTGTGGTGGTTTATTTAATTACTTTGTGTTATGGATTATGTGTATGGCCACTATAATATTGTATTGAGTAGGGATTAAGAGTGTCAAACCACTTAAGGAGAGAAAAAAGAGCGCCTATTGACACTCCTTATGCTTATTCAATACAAGACTCATGGTTGGTCACTCCTAACCAGCCCTATTATCTGCATTAGTATACAGAATTACTCGTTAATGCTCTTTACTAATGTACGTTTTGGGATGGGACGTTACAGTAAGTGGCGATTATGTTCTATAATTCTTTGATCTTGCTTTATGAATTCATATGTGCATTCAAATACAAACATTTCTTTCAAACTGATCACTCTTGCATTCAATTTTTATATTTTATAATCTATTGTTTTTATATCTTCATTGGCATACAATCATACTACTTAAGATAAGATTATAGGAAGTGTGTACTGCAAAATACTATTTCATGTTGTATCAAGAACAGTGTCAAACAAACTATCCCTCTTTTATTCGAAGTCATGTTACATTGTTTGGGGAAGGTTGAGTCCTGTTTAGTTTCTCAAGCGAAGTCTTGTTCGGCTGCTTGGGCAAGTATAGCGAAATCCTGTTATGCTGCTAAGGTTCTAATTCCTCTAGGCTAAGTGAAGATGTTAATGGGTGAAAATCCAGATAGAGTTTGGAGCTAGAAGCAAGACTAGAGGTCTAAGCCAGTATAAAATCAGCTATGTGATTCACATTTTTCACTAATTTATATTGTTGCTGCTGTGAATACTGAAAATCAATTTATATCAATATATTTGGCCATCATCAAAGTGCATATAGACTATTCATCTAGTATCATAGAAATTTCATTCTTTATCTTTGTCATCAACAAAAAGGAGAGTTAAAAAGTATTTATTAAGAAGAAAAGTAAGAAAGAGAATTTTATAGGAATACTTTACTAGCAATAATGCGCATGTGTGACTGGAAATTGTTAAATAAGTTAGGATGATAACCTAAAGAATAAAAATTGTAATACCAAAAATTTAGAGTTTTTGCAGAAGAAAATTTTTAACTCAAGGAATAATAAGATGATTTCGTAAAGGAAGCAAAAGGGAAATGGTAACAAAAAATTTCATTGGAAGCATTGAGACCGTAACATCTCACACTCGCTTTCTTGCAGTTGTGGTTAATACTGTTTGGGACTTTTAGTTGTGACAAAATTATGGGGGAGATTTGCTAGTAGCTTTAGGAACTCGAATAGGAATTTTACTTGGACGTAGGACAACTTATCACCTGAAGATCAAGGAACAAACTCAAGACGTGAAACTTTGAGGATCTATTGAAGAACTTGCTTCTTGGATTTTGAAGGACAATATGAGTAGTACTTATCATTTGTAGGATTAGTGAATTTACCTTTAGACGATTGGTATGACATTTTTGAAGCACTGAATGGACAACCATGTAAATCACTAAATTATTGGTGCGAAGTCATTGATAAAATATGCTTATACCAGCTTTGATTTAGGTGACTTTGAAAAGACAAAATTGATTAAACAACTTGTAAAGATTATAAGATTCATATAAGTGTAAATTAGATTCCAAAATTATTGGGCCTTTTTCAATATTTAGGAAACACAAGGAAACTTGATAATTCAGTTTGAGAGCATGACGTTTTCCATGTTTTATATTTGATAAGCCACCTTCGCAGTACAATAGTTTTTGTAGTACCCAATCAAAATGGGGGTACTAGACCTGACCTTAGCATCTTGTGCCACCAAAGACATTATAGTGCACGTAACTATAAGGTTCTGAAATGAAGAATTAGGGCTTGAGAATTTACATCCTGGGCTAGTTTTTGGTAAAAATTTCTTTCTAAAATTAGGATTTCAGTTGCATTTGGTTGCTAGATTGGATGGTAGATGATGGTTGCAACATTTCTCTAATATCACTATGTAGACATTTTTATGCATATTTATGGTGTTTACATACATATTACATGACATGATTACACATTCACAATAGGATTGAACTCATTTTGGCATGTGTATAGTACATAATCACATTGCACTATTGGTTGAGTAGATGAATGCGTAGATAACTTGGTTGTATAACAAGGATATATTACATGTTATAATGTTTAGCCCCATAAATAATTTCGTGAATGAAATCCTTTAAAGGGGAAATGTAACACCCTATAAAGTAAAAGGGTAGTTTGGCTAAAATATCTATTAAGTTTCAAAATATACCAAACACCCTTACAAAAAATATGTAAATTATGCCGCTATAATTAAACTATTGAATAATTGCATAAATTTACGGAATTATTAAGTGAATAGTTGCAAGCATCAAAGTAATTATATCGAAAAGTTATTGACAAGTTTGCAATTTTTGTATATAAATTTGTTAAAATATGTGTAATTATTCAACCAAAAAATTGCAGAAATATTCGCAATTATCCACATAATAATTAAAGATATTTATGCAAATTTTGGATATAATTGCATAACATATGCAATTATTTAACTACATAATATTTTCATGGAAAAGCTGAATAATTGCATAATTGTGTGCACTTATCTGATAATTAATTTCTACAAACCTAAATTATAATCCATTGTTAAAAAGAAGTTTTCATGTACTGAGCATGATTTTGACCTAAGCCTAATATTCACTAAAATAAATGCTATTTAAATACTTAAATTAAGGAAACTGAGTTAAATTAAATTTGAGTAAGGGTGTAAAAGTAGAAACTTTGCAAAAAATATGAGTTTGACTATGTTATACTATTACATTCGAGGTAAGATACCATTCAGTTTCCATACATAATATGTCAAAATTGAGCTTGAACATAAAAGTCAAGAGAATCTAATTTTTCAAATTCAAAATAATTTTAAATCCAAATAAGTAATTCAATTTGGAATTTAAGTTATGGCAATTAAATAAGTTATAAATTAGGGTTAAGTAAACAATCAATGTTAAGAAATAAGGAATAAAAGGAAACGAATAAATTAAATCAAACAATTGTTTCTTTTGCAGGTCAGCCAAGGAGGCTAACCTATACGACATAAACGGTCGACTTATGTTTGAGGGGCGATCGGCTGCCCATTTAGTGGTTATTAGGAATAATTCTTTAATTCAATGGTCTGAATTCGTCTACTTTTGACCTAATTTCATTCTACGGCAAAGGTGCAATTCAAAACCTATAAATAGAACCTTCCTCCATCACTTTGTTCTTCAAAACTGTTTGGAAATGCAATAAAGCTCTGTTGTTTCTTTCTCTTATTAGATTCTGAATTCCTATTTGGATTCGTGTTTGAATTTCTGTCTTTTCTGACAAATTTCTTTTAGATATATTCCTTCTCCTCCAATTCCCTGAATCTAAATTAAATTATATATATGTACATATTGATCCCTTGATATGGATACATACATACATACACACACACGCGCACACACACTCTCTCTCTCTCTCTCTCTCTCACACACACACACACACATATATATATATATATATATATATATTGATGGCAAAAAATGTCGTAACACCTGAAGATTCTCTATAGAGAATAGAGGTTCGCGTGGGAAAATAAAGTGCAAAAAGTGGTAAATAACATAGAGATTTATAGTGGTTCGGTCTGTGAGGGGTCTACATCCACTTTGAAAGAGTTTGTTGATAATTTATTTACAAATGAGGGTTACAAGCATTTAAATTCATCATGGAGTTTGTTTACAAGTGATTTTATGTATTTCCCAATCATATTGGCCATATGCTAAGTCTTGGAAAAAAGTGATGTATGTTCTTCTTCCTCAAAACCTAGGATGCCATTAATGGAGTTATTGGAACTTTTAAAGATGTCAAATCAACAAAAATTCAACCCTTGTGAAGAATAACCAATGGTGTATTTATAGGTAGTGGGTTAGGTATGAGTAGGTGACATTTGGGGACCATGCAGCAGAAAATTGCATCCCAGAAGCACATAACCCGGAAAATCGCATCCCTCTTCGATGTAAAGCGAAAAATCGCATCCCTCAAGTGGGATGTGTTTTACTTCATTCACAGAGTGGCGAGGGTGAATGCGTCGCATCAGATGGACGCAATGGCATCGCATCTGAGGGATGCGAGCATCACATCCTGTGGGAAGCGATAACATCACATCCATAGGATGCGATACAAGGTGGATGCGATGGCTTATGGGGCGATGGGGACTGTGTGATGCAAAGTTGGCGTGATGCAATACGAGTAAAGACGCGGTGCGATGCCACCCATCGTATGCGATGAGAGGCAATGGTAGTGGGTGGTGATGCGAAATTGGGATTTCGAGGAGTTGTGAAGCCATCGCTCGCTCAATCCCTTCCGAGCTTGAATCCTCAAGGTTTTTGCGACATTTCAGGATTTGGTGCCATGCGACAGGTCACTACAACAAAAACACCATATTACAACTTTAATTTTACAATGGTGGTAAAAGCACCGTTGTAATAAATGTTTTTTGTAACTTTTTTCCAGAAAAGTTGTAATAAACTTATTTTTAACAACTGTGCTATTTTGATAGTTGTAATAAAAGCCTATCACAACTTTTATTTTTTGACTGTTGTAATATATGACTATATTTTAATATAATTAACAACTAATAATCAATATTTAAAACATTTATATCGATTATTTATAATTAATAACTAATAATTACTATTAATAATCAATTAGGAAGTAATAATTAATAATCAATCCGTAATATTTAATACTTAGCAATTAAGAAGAATAATTAAAAAATGTAGTTAATATTACATAATTGATACGAAATAGTTAATAATTAAAATATAATAATTAATGCTAATCATGAATAATCAATGATTGCTATTAATAATTAAGAAGTAGAGATTAATAAGTAAGAAGTAGAGACTAATAACTAAGATTATATTTAATAATTAATTTTTAAAAACAAACGATTAATAAAAAATCTTGAATAAGTAATACTTATTATTAATATTTAATATTTAATAGTTATGGGTAATGATTATATTTAACTTCTAATATTTCCAAAAAAGTTTAAATTTTCTAGAAAAAACTTATAAAATATTGAAATTTTCACAAATTAATTAAAAAAAAACAATGAACTAGTACTTTTATAAAATATCCAAAATTTCGAAAAACCTATTAGTTTTTCTCTTTTTTTCTTATGATAATTCAACCTTAAAATCGAAATGAATATTTAAATGACTTAACCAACGTGATTGTTGAAATTGGTTAATTGTTTCCTATGAGAAATAATATTATGTATAGTGCTGAAAACAATTGAAATATAAGATGTAATCACATTTTTAAGTACCAGTTAGGTAAGCATTAAAAAATTAATTGTTGGAAAAGTAGCGCTAGCTTGAAAATTTTGGCAGCCAAACCTTATATTTCACCGAAGCTTCCTGAACCCTAAATCCAATTTCAGGGCCACCACGATTTCACACACAAATTTCACTCGTCGTTACAAGTTTCTGAACCCTAAATCCCGATTTCATTTCATAGCAGAAAACTTTAACCCAAAATCCCAATTTCCTTTCCCTAATTCGGTGTTCCCGTCTTCTCCTATTACTCCCCTTCGTTCTATTGCTTCGCGATTTTTCTGACTTGCTGCCACCGTCGGCTTCATGGCATTGTGATCTTTTTGGTCTCGAGCTCTCTGTCTTCCACTCGGTCGTCGCAGTTTTGCCTTCTAATGACTGTTCTTCTCCCCAACTGTTGTGGCTGCCACTTTTTCTCCACAGTTCATTGGAATGTTCCAGCGTCTTGCAATGGTATTCAAATTTAGGTAAATCAGTCCAGGTTAAATTATGGTTCCAAACGATTTAATTTAGTTTATAAAACTTAAATTTAAGTTTTAATACTGCTTTTGTTATTTGTATGGTTTTCCTTTAGTTTATAAAATCATGGGTTTAAACTGGATTGATGATACAACTGGTGAAGAGTCTTAGTTGCTTCCTTTGCGTAGTTTTGTACTAAATCTATGCAAATTGTTGGAAATCAAATGCTAGGATCGCCTATATTGTAGTTTACATGGATTCATGTTATCATTTACTACTACCAAAGAGGAGATTCTCGATGGTTAAAAAATTATTTTAATGTTAAAAAAAAAGATGTATTCTTGGCCAGTATTATTTTTGACCCCACTACCAAGCCTTCCTTCCCCAAAAAGATTATTTTGCAAAGTTCCAGAAAGCTGCTTTAAGCTATGTTGAATTGTTGATCAACTTACAGTGGGCTTTTATTACAGGGAAGCCACTATTTGAGGGAAGAGATAAGGGAGATAAATTAGAAACTAATTGATACAGTGGTCGATAGATGTGCCGAAGATGTTGATTTAGTTGCTTCATCCGAGGATGGAGAGGGTGCAGTTGTTAAATGTTCGTACACCGCAGTTTCCCATAGCGCTGACTTGAAAGCACAACTATTTGCTACCGCATAAGCCGTAAGCTTCCTTGATTTGCAATCCTTGAATGGAACGTGTTTTGTTATGTTTCCCTTACTGCTTCAAACTATCTAGCTTGTTTAATTTTGCAGCTTCCAATAGCACCGTTGAGATTACTGGTACCTGTTAATTATCAAAATGTTCACCTGTGCTTTTGGATGGCATTGTTGAAACCAGTATGGAATGATGATATTCGTTTTTAGGTAGTCAATGCATGCATTTGTTAGGCATTACGGTTTAAATTGAATTGTACCTACTTTATTGTATCAAAATATGTTGGTCCATCTTGGTAAATGTAAGCTAATCGTTGGGGTTAAAAAGATCTTTATGTATAAGAGATTGCAAAAATTAATGTATTGTTTCGGTTCATTTTTAAGTTTGTTGATATCTTCAGTTTTGTAGATAATATGTTCTGCAATGAATTCTTTTATTCGTAATATGTATGTAATTTGTGTATATATTACAATTGTAAAATAATATTTGTAATAAAATATACTACAATGGTTGGAAAGAGTTGAAAAAACTGCAAAGTCACAACAGTGCAAAAAAGTTGTAATAAAGTTTATTACAACGGTGGAAAGAAGTTGTAAAATGTACATATTACAACGGTGCTGCAATAATGCAAAAAAGTTGTAAAAGATTTTAGTCTATTACAACTTCTTAATACACGACGGTTTTCCCACCGTTGTAAAATGTTTATTACAACGTTTTTCCACTATTGTAATATGGTCATTTTGTTGTAGTTGGTTGAGTCGAGTGAGCCTGGTATACTTTGGGGAACCAAACCAAAAAGCCGGTTAACATTTGCCCCCCCCCCCCCAAAGTACGTCTTGTCTTGACATGATGTGGTTTGAGTTGATAAGATTGCCTTTGGAAAATGGAAGATCTCCAAGCCATTGAATACTCAGTCGTGATCATTCCGTTGAGCATGTCGAGAATTTTGATTCATTAGTAGCTCTTTTGGACATCTAACTCATGTTTACTCATGAAATTAAGCATTAATCATTGACTCTCGTTTATGTTGTAATGCAAACCAGTCGTTGTCGACATAGTGTCATGTGTACGCTCACACGTTTTCAGTTGATTTTGCGTGGTACGATCGGATTTGAGAATAAAACAAGAGTAATGAGTGTATTGTTGGTTTACAACTACGCGGATTGAATTTCGAAAAACGATATCGAGTCATGGATTTGATCGCTTGTCGTATGTTCTTGAGTCGTTCGGACTTACGAGCGTAATACTGGTTAGTGAATTGAATCGGGGCCAATTATCGTGATGTCGAAAATTCGTGTGTGTGGTCGTAGAAGGGACTATGAGTCGGAAATTTCTCGAAGTTCGGAAACTTTGTTCTCGTTCATCCACCATTTTCATAAACATGTGTGTGTATATGCAAACATATATAGGCAATGATATACGAATATTTAGATATATTTGTATTTTTATTATTATTGCTTTTTTGTAAGGTATCTTTCATCCCAGTATGGGATACGAAATCTCGCATCCGAGGGATGCAAGGTTTCGCATCCCCCATGGGAGGCGAGGCTCGACATCCCAGTGGGATGTGAGATTTTGCAACCTCGAAGGGATGCGATTTTCTTGCATCCACAAAGGGATGCAATATGCTCAAACGGGCCAGGGCCCATTTCCCTCCTTCGCATATAAAGAACTGGGGACCTCCCCCACTTTCTCACTTTTTTCGCTTACCATCTTCTCGTCCAACTCAGCTGTGTCCTTGACCAAAGAAATTGAATTCGAAATCAAACAAAAAATGTAGGTATCGAATCGTTGGGACATTGATTTGGATGTAGGAGCTTTAGTCGAAATCAAATCCATGCTCGAAAGCGTTGGATTCGAGTTGCTGAGCTCGAAATCCGAGGCTCGATCGGAGCTCGATTTTGGTTTAATGGCAGTGGAGGAGATGGAGCGGAGTGGAGAAGAAGGAGCTAGGAGGGGAGAGAGGCGCATCGCCTCCCCTTGAGGTGGGCCTTCGCATTGAAACATTGCAATTTCTCACTTCCACGTGATGTAAGATTACGCACCCAATGTGTGTGAGAACTCACATCCGAGAATACGAGATTTCTCATTCGGAGGATGCGATATTTCACATCTCTAGGGTGTGATTTCACCCTCCCGGTGGATGCGATCTCTCACATCCGAAGGATGCGAGATTTCCTGGCTGTGGGATGCGATGCTATGCCCTTGAGGGTGCGATGCGAGGTTTAGCCGAGGCGTGGGATGCGATGTTATGCCCTTGAGGGTGCGATGTGAGGTTTGGCCGAGGCGTGGGATGCGAGATTTTCATGGAGAGCCGGAGTGCGATTTTTGAATCCAGAGTGGGATGCGAAAATTGAAGGTCCGGAGGATGCGGTTTTCTCATCTAACGGACTTAAGAATTTTCGAGCCCTTTTAGCTTAGGTGCATAAAACTGTTTCCATTGAAAATCTCGAATCTTGACTTCCCAACTATCGAACTTACGTTGTTTTCATGACTTTTCGTGACTAACGGGAACTAGGTTTTGCTCATAGGGTTTAGAGAATAACTTGGACTATGAACAAGGACCGAACTATTAAACTTTTAGATTCGTTTCCCAATTCCAATAACGACGTGGCCCTGACTTGATGCAAGTTCAGCGGTATCGATCGACGACGACGATAATTACAGTTTAAAGAATTAGTGATCATCGCTGTGTCCCGAATCCATTTATTATAATCGTATTATCATCGCACTTCACTGCACGTATATGTTAGTTTATACCGACACAAGGAGTACAGGTTTTCAATGCGATGTCTAATGTAACTATATTAAAAGTATAGCTGGCAATGGAGACCAGATCTAAGAAACATCAGACTTCGGAAGCTGAAGCTTCAAAGCACTCGCTGTCCCAGAGTAGATCAAGTAGCAGTACTTGTTCAGGGGACAACAGTCTTGAGACTTCTTCAGAGTCCACCCCTTCTCAAACTATAGGTTATCTGAAAGCGCCAGACCGGGGTTTGCAACCAAAAGATTCACAATGGACAGCGGAGCACCCAACTGAAATGTCGGTACTGGAAAGGGATACTGCAGTTGAGGAGAAGTCGGAGGAGAAGAGGGTGGCAGACGAGCTGGCTAGGAAAACAACATTGATAGAGGCCAGGAAGAAGGCTGAGCAGGAGGCCATGGCCAAAGTGGTAGAGGATATGAAGAAGGAAGTTGATGCCAAGACCGTTATGAAGAAGGCTAACGAGACCTGGAAGAAGATACAGGAGGCTGAGGCCAAAAAGCTCAGGGTTGGTAGGGCAGCATAGCAGAAAGTGGTTATGAAGGCCAGGAAAGAAATAGGAGAGGGCACGCCAGCAATACTCATGCTCTCCAACGAGGCCACTCCCAAGCCTATGAAATCGATCATGCTTGGAGACGAAGAAATCATGGAGTTTAAGAGTGGCGATGACGATGAGAAGAGACTCCATTGGCGGCCCTCAAGTTATCTTCTCCGGCCAAAGGGAGGAAACGAAAAGGAGGGAGCAACTCCTAGAAAAAGAAGAGGAAAAGCGATGATCCCTTGAGCGACGACTCGAGCAAGAAGAAAGAGAAGGAGACGGAAAAAGTGGAGGAGGGCGAACTGCCCAAGTGATTGTCATAGATATATTTTGGTTCTGTAGGCCGATAGTATACGCAAGTACGACCCTCGCTTTTGCAGTCATGGTGTGGTTTTCATGTACACCCTGTCGTTAGAAAGAAAGATTGATAGAAGTAGTTTGGTTTTTTTGGCGAAGCCGTCGGGTTTTTATGGTGACCGCAAACACATTTTATTATAACTAATAATAAAATATAGTGAAGTACATGTGATTGTTAGTTTACAATCAGCTATATTGTTTTTAAGGTGGCACGTCCACCACATACGGAGTTTATAGTGTTCCATCCACTATGCCTAAACAGGCTTACAACACAGGAGCTAGCAAAAACACTAGACTACAAAATTAAAGTAATAACAGGAGCTTGAAACAAGTTCCAAGACTACCGAGTGCTAAAAAGGAAGTTACTCCGCATTAGCATCACTTAGTGGAATACCCTAGACAATCTCAGCGAAATGCAAGGCCAGGTCCACAAAAAAGTGCGGAGATTACTCAGAATAAAGGAAACGTCTGTCCCATGTTGTATCATTTAGCAGTTGCACATTTATAATTCCATCTTCACCATCTTTAGCTAGAACGAGTCCTACATTTTCAACTTGATATATTAACTTTCTTTTTTCACCCTCTTCACCTACATATAAATAATACCTCTCTAGTCTCGGATTATATCTCATTTCATAGTTGGAATGAACCAAAGCTTCTTCCACAACATTCCAAATAAAGGTCTCACCATCTAGTGTATCATCATCTTGCAAAATGTCTTGGGCTGCTACGACTGGAGGAGGATCGGTTAAAGTAACAGGCGGTCCACAACCCATTGAAGGTTAGGTTTACTAAGCGGTACCTTAATAGAAGTCACAAAGGAAGCCAAGCATTCTTCAGAAATGTGACCAAAGGACTGACATTTGGAGCACATATCCGGACTCCAACTATAACGTACATCCACATCAACATCATATCCTTCCACAAGTATCACATGCA
This sequence comes from Allium sativum, assembly GCA_030737875.1. Lineage (NCBI taxonomy): Eukaryota > Viridiplantae > Streptophyta > Magnoliopsida > Asparagales > Amaryllidaceae > Allium > Allium sativum. The sequence continues at coordinate 24,327,824 of CM060927.1, read as the reverse complement.
GCTTTTTAGACAGAGGCCTCATGGTGTAATTTCTATAAGCTCTCTAACATAGTTAAGACTCTTTCTTGCCACCATATTCCAGTCGAAACATCTAAGTTTGCCTACCAGACTAACCAACCAATCCAAACCAATCAGAGGCTGAAGAACCGACGATTCATTGGTGAACGTTGCCCAAACTGGGATGGATAGGATTTGTTCCCTAGCTTTACCAATAGTGACACTCCAAGGAGTAATCATGAAGGGCTGGCCTTCAATAATAAGAGGATCCCTCTCTAGTCTGCTTTTGGTTATGAATGAAAGTATCAATTGACTTTTCTTATATCACAATTTGTGTTAAGTGTTCAAATATTCATCTATGATTTCCAGTTTATGTACTTGTAGAAACATAATTGTCGTTACACCTAAGCAAACGTTGTCTATGACTTAGCTCTTGGGATTCAAAGTCATGCGAAGGTTGCAAGCGCGGGCTCCTCTCTCGGGATTTCCCTCGGTCGGGATTTCTGAGCCATGCGAAGATTGTAAGCGCGGACTTCGCTCTTGAGATTTCCCTTGGTAAAAATTCCGAGTCATGCGAACGTTGTAAGTGCGGACTTCGCTCTGGGAATTTCCCTTGGTCTGGAATTCCAAGTCGTGCGAAGATTGTAAGCACGGACTTCTCTCTTGGGATTTCCCTTGGTTGGGAATTCTGAGTCGTGCGAAGATTGTAAGTGCGGAGTTCTTGGGATTTCACTTGGCTGAGAATTCCGAGTCATGCGAAGATTGTTAGTACGGAATTCCCTATTGAGATTTCCCTTGGTTGGGAATCCGAGTCATGAGAAGATTGTAAGTGCGGACTTTTCTCTTGGGACTTCCCTTGGTCGGGAATTCCAAGTCGTGCGAAGATTGTAAGCACAGTCTTCGCTCTCGAGAATTCCAAGTCGTGCGAGGTTCGGTTTTGGTGCCCTCTCTCACGGGACCTCCCTGAGGTCGTTGGTCCTGAGTCGCGAGTAGGCATGGACGTTGTTGGTTCGTCCATTAGACTCTCCTGTCATTTCATTTGGGTTAGAGTTTGAGGGTGTTATTGGTTCGCTAATTGTTGCCCAGATCCAGATCCTTTGGGTCGAGTGGAGCTGAACGAGCGATTGATTCCACACTTGTTTAGTTGATGGGATGCCCCTAGTCTGGAGACTTAGGAATGGGCTTGGACGCTCTAGTGAATGAGCATCCCGAGTTATTTATACTCGTCCTCGTCGTTGGTTTGAGAATCGAGTCAAAGTTATTTATACTTGGTCTCGTCATTGGTTCGAGACTCGAGTGAGGAGATCGGTTCCTAGCTTTGAGTTGTCGATCAAGTGTCGTGCGCTCGTTTGTGCAAGTCGGTTATGATAGTTTCTTAAATATACTACGTAGAAAGTGAACACACCAAGAACATCGACATCTGAAACTATCTTTACTGATAACTTTGGCAGCTATGGCCTTAACTTTAAAATGCCTTGAATTTGAAGAAAACTAAACATTGTTGGAAAGCAGTAAATATGTACACTAAGCTATATGAAGTAGTGGCGGAGATGTTCACTATTCCATGCTCTTTGGAGTTCGAAACCATCAACAGTCATTAGCTTGAAGGTTCCATCTCCAAGCCTCCCTTTTATGACGTACAGACCTTCCCAGCGAGGACTGAAACCATTCGGTGTGGGAAAGATCCATTTCAGGATGAGGTCGCCGATGTCAAAGTTCTTTGGACGGACTCTGGAGTTGAAGTATCGAGTGATTCGTTGCCGTTGAGCAGCAGTTACGAGTTCAGCTTTGTCTCTTTTCTCTTTTGTAACACCCTACACTTTTCTGTTCCCAAATTTGGACAAAAATCTAAACTCAAACACATCAAAGCATGAAGCGTGTAAATCTGGTACTTGCAATAAATGAGCATGAACATAATCAGGGTACGATAAGATAACTCACAATAGAATCAAAATAGGATAAACTAGTATTAACTCAAGTAACTACCTTTTTCAACGTAAGTCACATTTCCAAAACCGAGCATGAGAGAGAACGAGAACCGAAAGCCAAACTTAAACACCTGTGAGAACCCGACCTTCTCTAAAAACCTGGGTGGTTGTAATGAGGAGGGGGGGGTCAGAACAACAAGATTATGGTGAACAGGAAATGTACAACACAGATGCATCCCATTTGGTCCAACCCAAAATGTATGCCTACCAAGGTTAGTGATTCTAGCCTAACCTTGTAAACGATTACGCACGACTTACTACTCTCCCCAAAGTAGTATTACTGAAGTACAATACCGAGATAAGACATTTTACACATATATTTATGAAGCCTTTATACCAGAGCATGGTTGGTTATTTAGCCGAGGCTAGACCCCTAGTTACTGGGTTTCTATATATACTTTCATTCACTCTTATTATTCCTCTAAGATTTATCTAACATTAACATAAACTAGAGGGCACTGGCTACAGGCCCTACTAGTTAAGGCTTCCATAATTCACGCATATACCCTTGCCCAGCATAAGGTGAGAGATGGTATTTTATCAATCGCTATACCTTCTAGCTGACCTTATTAGATAACCTCCTTAGTCCCTTATTACTTCCCGTAGGATAGGTAGCCATATCTGACGTTTTAGTTTCCAGGTTTGGGTAGTCCCACACACACCTGTCACTTAAGACCCCTAAACTGAAAGACCTATTCCCAGGTGGACTCTTCAACCCCAGCCGCTTAAGACCCAGGAAGAGGACTATATGCGAAGGTTATTGGTTCGTACCCCATTAGCCTTTAGTACTTTTCCCTACTTGGGATAAAGTGGGCTACGTTATTAAGTCTTTCCCGTTTAGTCCCTCTACACAAAAATGTTATACGTACATAAATTATTATCATCATGGGTCCATGTGGTTAATAATATTTTACATTATTAACCTACTAAGTCCAACTCTAAAATTTAAATTATAAATTCTATGTTAACTAGTATAAATAGGAAAGTTATGTCTTCTTACCCTAGGATACATTTGATTACCTTACCTAATTGGACTTAGTATTCAAACAACATTCGATACCCATTGGCCCCTATTTTCATATCCATAAGTTTATTGCCATTTATGACCATAACAGTCATATTTTCCTGAGGCAACCCTTAACTCTTGATATCCTTATTTTATCAGTCGCAAAACATCTGTTTGTTGTACCCCAACAGTCCATTACTATTCATATTTATTTATTTACTTAACTGTTTATTATATATATATATATTTATGCATCAGGCCACTGACATTAAGTTGACCACTTGTGGATGCTGGATTTGTCGGTCGGTTCCGGACAGACTTCTACCACAAGTTGAACTTAACCTCGTGCGTTAATACATTTATTTTTATGCATTAGACCCCTCACATTAAGCTGGCTAGCTGTGGTTGCTAGATTTGTCGGTCAGTTCCAGGCAGGCTTATACCACAAGTTGAGCATAACCTCGTGTCTAAATGTGGTTATAATTCGAATTTCCTAATTGGGTGCACAACATTTATCCTAATTAATTTAGGAATTGTAATTATATTTATTTTCCTCAATGAACACTGGTTACAATTATTATTTATTGATTTAAGGTCGTATTTATAGCTATTAATTATATTGATTGCTACAAATGGTCACCACAAATATATTAATTCAATATGGATTACATTTACATATAATTCCATAATTGAACCTTATCCAAACATTCAACATTCCATACAATGTATATTTTACCGTTTTACGCTGATTTGGACGGATAATATGCATATATTTATATTTATTTTTTTGCGCGTCCAACGTAGTTATTTTTTTTATTATATGTTAAATGATTTGGTCAAGTAAATAACCAAACATTCCTTTTTGTATTCAGTCTCGGCAAAAGGTTACAATCTTACAAAAATACTTTTAGCCGTAATCATTGTAAGTTATGCCTAATTGGTGGAATTGGCATATGTTAAAATCACAAGAAATATATGTAAATATATAATTTGGAATAGTTGATGCAAGTTATGCACAAATATATATATTTATATTTATACGTACATCTGCACCGCTTTTCCCCTTTTGATCTTTTTATCACACCTCTTGAGATTTCAAAATAATGCCTTTTTATGCAAAAGAAGGAAAAATGACATATTTACAACGATTAAGCAAAAACCCAACAATATTGAACACTAACAGACATATTTTTAATAATACAATCACATAATTTACCAATCATATCTTTTTTACCAAAATTCACATAATTTCATTATTCAACGCTGAACTAGAAATATGGAATGTAACTACATCTAAATGGGACTGATTTCCAGATCTACAGTTAAATAGGACTGATTTCCAGATCTACAGTGCTTTACCATTACTACAACATATTTTACAACATAACTGTAGGAACATGTGTAAACAGGTTTAAGAATCCTACAGTTAATACTTATGCTCAACCACATTTCCATTATTCAAGTTTTAACAATATTTATAACCAGATCTGATGGTTGTCAACCTAATTACAACAACTTATTGAATGGATCAGATAGAAATAGGCATAAAAATTGAGATCTATTACCAAAGAGATAAATATGTTAATGTAAATGTATAAATAAATTTTCCACTCACCTACAAGCATCCAAATACAAAGTTTTGAACCCTTTTAGCCTACAGTCCCCAAATTCTTATAAATCTACAATTTATCTGCAAAGGGGAAAATTCCAAATCTGTAGAGATGTAAGAGAATAGGAAGAGAATGGAGAATCTGATTTGGAGCATCGATTTGCATTCTTTTCCATTAGATCTGTTAATCCTCTCAATTTCATATGAATTGGATTTGATTTGTTATATAAGATTATATTTTAGATTAAAAAATTAGGTTTGGAGAAGGAGGAAAATGGCAGAGCTCTGCTGCCACTACAGATTTGTGTGGAAAAGAATGAGGCCTTACCCCTATATTTATAGGGGTGGAATTGGCCTTGAACCGTTGGATTCATTTTAATTTATATCCATCCATTCATTTTATATATAATATTAACTAAACCTATAAGACCTAGCCATCACTGGGAAAACATACGCCCGGTAGGTCGATCGCTATGGTCGACCGCCTGGGCCATCAGATGCCCAGGTCGGCTATTTTCCTGTTTCGTCCGTAACTTTTTCATACGGACTCTGTTCGCGAAACTCCAAACAAGAAAGTTGACCAGAATTCTGAGACGAACGCATCGGTTAAAGTGTCACGGCCAAATTCCATCATCTGCAGAGATTCCTATATTTTAATTTTTAATAATTAATCTATAAAATTCCGGATTGTTACATTCTTCCCTCCTTAAAAGGAATTTCATCCCGAAATTCTGACACCTATAGTCCTATCCTACACAACCAATTTGTGTACATCCACTTTGCAACCATGTGTATATGTGTATGGTGTACATAATGCAATTGATCCTCCTATATGATTTCATTAAAATTTTGAAATACCTTCAAAAAAATAATGCAAATCATCCTAAATATATCGGTAGTTCTATACGAATGCAAATTTTAAAAACTCTTTTTCATCTATTACCTTCACATAATTTCGAATAAAAGTGTGAAGAAGCCAATTTTGCATCCTAACCCTACCATCCAAAATGTCACACAATTTAATCGTTTTCTATTTAATTTCTCCTAAATCGGAAAAAGGAAATTGAAGCGAAGAATTTTAACATTTTTCCCGCTCACAACTTTTCCATTTCCGCCCTACAGTGGAATTTTCACCTCAGCTACTGAAAATACTCCGAAAATTCCCATTTGTAGACTATAAAGGAGCCTTAAAACAAGATTTAAATGTAAAACGAGTTAATTAGTAGCTCGCGCGCATTGTTGATAAGGTGTGAAAACAACGTTTCCAAGGCTAAAACGGCCTTTTCCTTATTACCGCTAACGTTTTTATCGTATTGCACCGCTACCACGCGCACACAAAGCATCCAAAAATCTTCCTTATACCATTCATGTGACCAAAAATAAGAATAAATTTCCGCTTGAAAACTTGTTATGTTCATTTTGATTTTTTTTCTTCAAACAACATTTTCCAAAAACTTCAAAAATGTATTTTGCGGAAACTTAAGCGATTCAAGTCACATGTCGGCGAAGAAGGAAGTCAATCATGCAAAAATGCGAAAACTGAAATCATACAAAAATAAATAAATTTTAGTTTTAACAAGGAGAGGTTATTTATTTACATACCCATGACGTGGAACCGTACCTTTACTAAAATTTATCCAACACAAAATTATATTCTTTCCAGAATTGTTAGTTTATGAACAAGATTTCTATCAAATATGCATGAACGACTAAACACTTTTAAACACAGAAATCTCATTAGCCAAAGTCGTGCGATTTTTATTACTAGCAGTTACAAATACTACAACTACAACAAAGATAAAAATGCTGGAAAGAGAAACACACGATACAAGATACAACATGCATAGGCCATGCACTAACTACAACAACAAAGACTACAACCACCAACCGTAGGTTGGTCTACCTCCGCAGCTGGAGCCTGATCCATTACCACATCCACGCCATGAGCGTAGTATGGAGGAGATGCAGCCAATCTCATGCGCCTATCAGCGCTGCTCATCGCGAACCTCTTGAAGCTCGACCTACATAGAGCAGATGGCAGTGAGCTCTGGGCTCTCATGACCGGGCTGTTGGGGCTGCTGAGCTGGAGCAGGAGGTGCGGGGACGGGAGCGTCGAGCAACTGAATGCCCATCTTTCGGAGAGTGGAGTGGCTAATGGCGGTCGGCGCCTTCCCCACTGTCGTCTCCCCAGAAAGTCTCACCTGAAAGTGTTGGAAGACACGGGTGAGGATATGACCATAAGGAAAATGGCTCCGTGGGCTGCCAATGAAGGGCTCATAAAGATGGATCATAAGCTTGCGTTCCCAAATAACGGCTATTCCGCTAAGAATAGCATAGGTGGCTCGACGAATAGAAGGATAAATCTGCTCCATGCTTCCCGTCTTTGGGATGATGTTGTGTTGTATGATGCACACAACTATACAAGCAATGGGTCACAGATTGGTGGTGGTCCAGGCTCCGGGCTCTTTAGATAGATACGCTGAAGGATCTAAGGGTCATCTATTTCTATAGCATCAAGCTTTGCTCCGACTGCTGAGATGCACTAAATTTGAGCTAAGTCGTCCTTGGTGAACTTGATGTGGGTGCCCATGACCTCAGATCTGATGACGCAGGACTCATCATCGATTTCAGCATACATCTGGGCATCAAACAGACGGACACAACGCAGATACAGATCACGCTCAAAAGTGTCGAAGCGCAAGATCAGTGCCAGGCCTACGGCGAAAAAAATCTCCTCTAAACCAAATGCGGCGAAATCAGCGAACTTCACCGGTCGACCAACTTAAAACTCATAACTGGTCGTGGCTAAGTAGTGGATGGTCTTTGCATCATCACGATATAGCCAAGCGGCTTCCTGAGGCATGAGACCGGGGTTTGGTTGCGAGGTACCATGGAGGAGTCAGCGAAACGGGCAAGAGAAACTGCAAATCTAGAGTATAATCAGGTAGAGATCTGCAAGAGAAGGATTTTGATGGTAGTTAGGGATGAAACGGAGCGGAGGTTGCTCGGATTGGAGCTTGGGTAGGAGGAGGGTTTGAGTACGATGGAAATTTGGGGTTAGGGGAGAAAGAGTCGGCTGAACGATATATACACACACACACACAGCCGTTTCAGGTTAGGTCAGGCCATGCTCACCATGGAGGAGCGGTCGACCGCTTGCCCCATAGTGGGCGTGGTTTGAACCTCGGCCCAATGGCCCATATAAATTATATATATATATATATATATATTAAATTAAAATTTCTATTACGTCGAAATAACTTCTACTCCCAACCGAATTCTCATGTTGACTTCCATCACTCATTGAGTCAAGAAATTTAATTTTCCCTGCCTCCAAAAAGACTAGTGACCACCGAATCGAACGGACTTAAAACAGGAAATCAGCTAGAAATCAGAAATAAAATTTAAAATAGATTCTTCCCCTTACTAGCTGATATAAACCAAGTGATTCAAAAATCAAATACCCCAAAATAAGGATGAGGATTTTTCTTAGCCTTTCCGAAGAAATTGTTTAAAACTTTTCAAAAATGAAATTTATTATAAACTAACAATTTCTTATATGTTAATCCATTTTATTATTACTGTTGTTTATGTTTCAGTTTATATTTCACACTGGAAAAAGCTTTTCGTGTTCAAAAATGTTGGAGCTTTTGAATCTTAAGGATTAATTGTGATAATTTCAATAAATTATCCAATATATATAGGGCGAGGGACACTAAAAATCACAAGGAATAGATATTTATTATTTTCAAGTTTAGTGGCATATTCCTTCTAATTTCTAATTCCATCTTTCCTACATATCAGATTATATATTTATTAAAATTACACGAAAGCCCTAAAATTTTTGAAACATGAATAAATTAAAATTCTAAAAATCGTATCTTTATAAAACTAGGCCTTTATAAAACCATTTTCTGAAACCGTATTTCAAAACTCACATTATTTTTCTTTCCAATTAGTTAAAAGAATAAAATTTCCTGGAATACAGGGCTAAGAACTCAAATGAATATTTCAACAAACGTGGATTCAGAAATTCCACGAAGTGGCAGATGGATATACTTTGTAATTATATTTCCGAAATAGATACGACATATTTGCGTGGACATTTCCCATTTTAGATCTAGTACCGGTCTTAATCGGAACTACTAACGAACCAAAAACCAGAAATTGTGACTATCTCGGTTGTAGCTAGATTTTATATATTACTATTCCAGTCTCCAAACTTGAATCATAGGGATTCACCATATGTCGTCCTCGTGCTCTTCATGACGAGATCGCCGACGTACTATGGGGTATGATAGAATTGGCTAGAAAACCGAACTCAACATATTTCAACTTTTAGTCACTTAAAGCCCATTCTATATAATTAGGCCCACGACTAATTTCATCGTCGAAATAAATTAAAGTCAAGTAAGAAAAATGAAGAAAAACAGAAAAGAAAATCGAATTATGTTCTTTTATGAGTCCTAATTTAACTAATTGCTCTAATCGTTTAACCTAAGCTCCAATACCAAATGTAACACCCCATGCTTTTCTGTTCCCAAATTTCGACAAAAATCGAAACTCAAACACATCCAAACATGGAGAGTGTAAATCTGGTACCTGTAATAAATGAGCATGAGCATAATCAAAGTACGATAAGGTAACTCACAAAGGAAAAAAAAGTAGGATAAACTAGTATTAACTCAAGTAACTACCTTTTTCAAAGTAATTTACTTTGCCAATACCGAGCATGAGAGAGAACGAGAACCGAAAGCCAAACTTAAACACCTATGAGAACCCGACCTTCTCTAGAAAACCGGGGTGGTTGTAATGAGGAGGGGGGGTCAGAATAACAAGATTCTGGTGAACATGAAATGTACAACACAAATGCATCCCATTTGGTTCAACCCAAGATGTATGCCTACCAAGGTTAGTGATTCTAGCCTAACCTTGCAAATGCTTACGCACGACTTACTACTCTCCCCAAAGTAGTATTCCTTAAGAATAATACCGAGATAGGACATTTTACACATATATTTATGAAGCCTTCATACCAGAGCATGGTTGGTTATTTAACCGAGGTTAGACCCCTAGTCACGAGGTTTTTATATATATACACATTTCCTGTAACACCCCACCTCCGCTAGGGTCACTCTTTTGGGGGCACTAGCTTCTGGGGGGCGTTAGAACTAGGTAAGCATGCATAATGATATACCAAGGCAGAACAAGAACATAAATGTATATATGTAAAACAGAGTAAAACAGCGGAATATTTCAAACCATCTCAAAACAAGTCTTAGTACATCATAAAGTCAACTGCCAAAATAAACATGTCTAGTACATCATAAACAGAAATACTGAAATACATAGTGCTATCCCCAAAATAAAGATAATCAACCATAGCGAGCTCAGTGTCCAAGCATACATGAGCTATCCAGCAAACAAGCAAGCGATCCAAGCTAAGCACCACTGTTCCCTCCCTGAGAACCTGGGGGGGAAACGGAAGAAAAGAAGCGAAAGAAAACAGGTCAGTCAAAAAGACTGGTAAGCCCTACTACGATCAGTCTATAAACTAATAAAGTTAACATCATGATGGAAACTGAGATGAACATACTGGCAATAGATAAAGGTGTCATCACATAGAGAAGATTAAGCTTTGCACCACAGTGTACTAGCAAACTAACATAATAGGTAATGATCCCTCAGCCCAAAACTTTGGCCCAATGGCAGGAAGTGACCTTGATACAAGGTCCAGCCCAACGGTCTAGTCGATCGGCTCCCTATAAACCTAACACGTCGAGTGTTGGTGTCCATACGGCCCACATATGGTTGTAGTCAGACTGTGCTGGGTCCACCTTTGGGTGTATCAAGCCCTCGGGTGTCAACCCCAGACACCTAAGCAATAATGCACAGTCTAAACCTACTGGTACCCGTGCCTCGAGTTTGTCCAACACCGGACTACGTGCACGTCCGTAGCCCGCCTGGACCCGCACCGCTGTACCACTCAGCCGTCGCTTTGGTCGCTTACATCAGTCCAGTAATCGTGCCCCGCCCTAGCCTAGCCTCTAGGGTTGTGAATGATACCAAACTGGGATTACTGCTGGAACAGACCACGTTGCTAGGGTTTTCTAAGAGGGTTAAGTGTGGTTTAACCCCTCACTAATCATGGATTAAATTAGTTAAGTGTAACCAACAGTTCACCACTTAACCCCATTTAATCCCTCGTATCCCCAAAATTGGTTAAGTATTAGTGGGCCATGACTTAACCCTAATCATGAGGCATTAATTAATTTAGTTGTGCCTTAACCTCTCACATTAGACCTTGTTGTGGTTACTAGTTAGGCCGGGCGGGTCCGGGTAGCTTTACACCACAACTTGGTCTAACCTCGGGTCCAAGGTACACATGACCAACTTCTCACATTGGGTCCTATTGTTTGTAGCAACTAGTTAAGCCGGTCGGTTCCGGGTAGGTTTACGCTACAAACTCAACCCAACCTCGAGTTGGCCACACTTATGTTTTCTAAGTGTCATGTCCACTTTATTTTCAAACATAGTCACAAGTTTAACAAATACTTGGGTAGACCTAACTTAATAGGTAAATTCCCAAGGGGTAGACCTAACTTAATAGGTAAATTCCCAATCTTATATTTTCATGTATTTTAAGTTTTACCCAAACCCCCCCCCCCCCCCCCCAACGTCATTCTATCGCTTACATATTCGTCATAACGCATAAAGGATAGAAAGAGGGAACTTGGCACAACATACATGATAAATCTTACATATCATAATAAGCATGCATAACATGTTGGACTTGCATAACTTAGCATAGTGAACTTGCATAAACATGCATAACTTGTTAAACTTGCAAATCATGGCATAGTGAACTTGCATAAACATGCATAACTTGTTAAACTTGCAAATCATGGCATAGTGAACTTGCATAAACATGCATAACTTGTTAAACTTGCAAATCATGGCATAGTGAACTTGCATAAACATGCATAACTTGTTAAACTTGCAAATCATGGCTTAGTGAACTTGCATAAACATGCATAACTTGTTAAACTTGCAAATCATGGCTTAGTGAACTTGCATAAACATGCATAACTTGTTAAACTTGCAAATCATGGCATAGTGAACTCGCATAAGCATGCATAACTCAATAAACTTGCATAAATCCCAACTTTCGTCACATATTAACTTTAGAGTTTCTAAAATGAAGGTAAGAGGGCTTACAACTATTATGAAGACACAAATCTACTAATAAAGATTGAGAAGCCCTTTTATGCAAGCATATAAAAACCCAAAACAAAGCTCCAATTAACAAAAATCCCAAAAACTCTAGCTTTAGCAATTAAAGCTTGCAACTTGATGATGTATGCAAGCTAATGATCATTCATACAACTTAGAAAAGCTTGTATGAACATCAAAATCTTCATAGAAATGATTTTTGAAGAGGGTGGAGGCTAGGGTTTTTAGGTGGAGGCCATTTGAGATTTCAATTTGACATAGTTTGGTTGCTAGAGTGAATAATGAGGGTTTAGGGTAGGATTAGGGGCTTATTTATAGAAGATTAGAGTGTTTTTAGCCCTAGGATTAACCCTAGGTTAGTTTAGGTCCGTCAGATTTAGGAACTCTCTAGAACCAAGCCACAAGACCAAGCCCCAAATCAAAATGGTGCGCCAGGCAAAACTGCCCGGCTACCCCGTGTCGACAGGGCTGTCGACAGGGCAGTCGACACCCTAAGACCCCTGTCGACATGCCTGTCGACATGGGGGTCCTGGCGGGAGTTTTCCCGCCTGACGCCAATTAGCCCTAATCCTTGTTTTTAATTTGAAATTTAAATCTGTTTTTAACATGGAAATTTCTGAAAACTTCAATGGGCCTTAACTGGGTCATACGGACTCCGATTTTCGAAAACTCGGACTCTATTTCGCGTATTTTTCCGAGACGAACGCAATGGCATAGCCCGTTTCCCTTGATTCAGATTTTAGAATTAAATTCTGCCTTGATTTATGTTATAACAGGTTATTGAAAATACGGGTTGTTACATTCTCCCCTCCTTAAAGGATTTCGTCCCCGAAATCTTCAAGTTAGGAAGAACGTATCCTACCATCCAATCATCCATCTACTCAAAGCATCATCCACGAGCAATCATTGTCCTTAAAAGGTTCTAAATGCTGTATGAACATATGCAAGAGTGTGTGTGTATGTACTTATCTAATGCAAAGATCAATGCAAAATATGTTAGTGAAATGTATCCATATGTATGCAAATCCCTAACATAATGTATAATATCTACATGCGTGCTCAATCATACATCCATATGCAACATCCATGTGATGGCATACAAATTTTCATCCAAGAATAAGCATAAACACTCATGCACATGCAATATGAGGAGTGTGCGAGCCGATCTAGTGCCTAATGTGTATCATGCATCCACGAGCAACCACTTGCAAACACTTGCAACCACTGGCAACCATCAAGCATAACATGTTTCAAACACATGTTTCATCCAAAGGGTTTCTACCTAAGATTCTCATGACAAGATTAGCACGATAACTAGATAAACATGGATAGCAAAGACATGCCAAACAAAGGAAAGAGATTGAGAGTGTACCCTCAAAAAGGAATGGATAAAGCCCACGCATCTTCTCCTCGGTTTCCCAAGTTGCGTCTTCTTCGGCTTTACCCCATTGAACCTTCACCAGCTTGACCTCCCGATTCCTTAGCTTCTTGGTCTCCGTCCCCAAGATACGAATCGGAGCTCTCCTCAAAGTTGCCTCTTTCTCTACTTCCACGTCTTCAAGAATGCTAGGTTCAACCACCTCAGCGGACTCATGCAGGCACTTTCGGAGATGCGAGACATGAAAGACATTATGCACTCCGGACAGCTTCTCGGGTAATTGCACTTTATAAGCCATCTTCCCAATTCTCTCTATGATAGGGAAGGGTCCAACAAATCTCGGTGCCAACTTCCCAACAGCTCCAAATCGGACCACATTCCGCAAAGGAGAAACCTTTACGAAAACCATGTCCCCAACATCAAACTCCAAATCGGATCTTCGTTTATCAGCATAGGATTTCTGTCGGTCTTGGGCCGCCTTCATCCGTCTTCTAATCAACTCGACCTTCTCAGATGTATCTCTAATCATGTCGGGTCCAAGTATAAGCTTATCTGTAGTCTCCCACCAACATGTAGGCGACTTGCACGGCCTCCCATACAAAGCTTCAAATGGTGCCATCCCTATGCTTGCCTGATAACTGTTATTATATGCAAACTCAACAAGAGGAAGGTGGTCTTCCCAAGCACCACCAAAGTCCAGAATGCAAAGCCTCAACAAGTCCTCAAGTACCCTATTCACCCTTTCTGTCTGACCGTCCGTTTGTGGGTGATAGGCCGTACTCAGGTTCAACCTCGTGCCCATAGCTTCCTGCAAACTGTTCCAGAACTGACTAGTAAAGATGGGGTCTCGGTCACTGACTATGCTGGAAGGGACTCCATGTAGTCGTACTATCTCACGAAGATATACTGATGCTAGTCCAGATGCGGTCCTTTTGCTCTTCACCAGGATGAAATGAGCACTCTTCGTAAGCCTATCTACAATGACCCATATGCTCGTATTCCCTCTCCTTGACCTTGGAAGCCCATCAATAAAGTCCATAGAAATACTCTCCCACTTCCATAGCGGGACCTCTAGAGGATGCAATAGCCCACCGGGCTTCTTTGACTCGGCTTTTACTCTCTGACAAACAACACATCTAGAGACAAACTCGGCCACATCCTTCTTCATTCCATGCCAGAAGAAAATGCGCTTCATATCTTTATACATCTTATCACCGCCTGGATGTATAGTCAACTTGGAGCGATGTGCTTCATCAAGAACTTTCCTCACCAAGTCTTCTATCATCGGAACACAAAGCCTTCCGTCTCTCCTCAGCCAACCCTTATCATCTATAGAATATCGAGCAAGGTGACTAGATGTCTCCCCTCGAATCAGCTTATCCATGATCTCAATTATCTGAGGGTCTTCCTTCTGTGAAGCCCCAACTTGATCCAGAAGGGTAGGCCCGAGCTCTAGAGATGCCAAAGAACCGGTCATCGACTCAACTGTCAAAGAAAAATCAAAGGTTGCCAAGAACTCTAAATTCTTCATCTCAACAAATAGAGGACTTAGTGTCAACCTTTTTCTACTCAACGCATCCGCTACAACATTCCCCTTGCCAGGGGTATAGGCTATATCAAAATCATAGGAAGCCAAGAATTCCATCCACCTTTGCTGCCTCAAGTTCAGATCCTTCTGCGAAAAGAGATACTTCAAAGACTTATGATCAGTATACAGCTCAAATCTCTCTCCCAGAAGATAATGACACCAAGCCTTGAGTGCATATACTATCGCTGCCAGCTCTAGATCATGAGTGGGATAATTCTTCTCGTGCACCTTAAGTTGCCTCCCACCAAAACATATAACTCTGCCCTCTTGCATCAGAACGGCGCCCAATCCCGTGCCACAAGCATCAGTGTACACGGTAAATATCTTACCACCATCGGGTAAAGCTAGAACTGGTGTTGAGGTAAGGGCTCTCTTGAGTCTCTGAAAAGCAAGCTCACAATCCATATCCCAAGCAAAGACTAAGTTCTTCTTCGTCAACTTAGTGAGAGGAGCGGATATCTTCGCGAAGTCCTTGATGAACTTCCGGTAAAAACCCGCAAGACCTAGAAAACTTCTCACCTCGGTTGCATTCCTTGGAGTCTTCCAATCCTGAACTGCAACCACCTTAGCGGGATCCACCGCTAAGCCTTGCTTGGATACTATATGCCCAAGGAATCTAACTTCCCTTCTCCAAAAGTGACACTTGGAGAACTTGGCCTTTAACTGATGCGCTCTAAGCGTATCCATCACCTCTACAAGATGCCTCGCGTGCTCTTCTTCATCCTTGGAGAAGACCAGAATATCATCCACAAAGACCACGACAAACTTGTTCAAGAACTCCCGAAACACCCTACTCATCAAGTCCACGAAATACGCGGGTGCATTCGTCAAACCGAACGGCATAACAAGCCATTCAAAGAATCCATCTGGAGTTCTGAATGCAGTCTTGTCTATACTATCTTCAGCCACTCGGAGCTGATGAAATCCAGTAGCAAGATCAAGCTGAGAGAAAACAGAAGCACCAACAAGCTGGTCAAAGAGATCATCGATCCTCGGCAACGGGTGTCTGTTCTTCTTAGTCAGCTTATTCAATTCTCTATAATCCACACAGAGTCGAAGAGAACCATCTGCCTTAGTAGCAAACACCACAGGCGCTCCCCATTCGGATATACTTCGTCTGATGAAGTTCTTTTCAAGCAACTCTTTTACTTGCTTGCTGAGCTCCCGTCTCTCACGCGGAGCCATGTGCCGAACGGGCAAAGAAACAGGCTTAGCATTATCCACCAGATAAATGCGAAAATCAATCTCTCGTTTTGGGGGCAACCCCTTAACTTCTTCAAAAACATCTGGATAATCTCGGACCACCCTTACAGACTGAAGAGCTTCCTCTGACGAGTCGAGAGATTCAAGATAGCACAACATGACGGGATCCTTCGGATTGCATGAAATTTCTAGGGTGTTGCCAAGGCGAGTCACAAGCCTCACAACCCTATGCTCACAATCAAGAATGGCTCCATATCGGGACAGCCAATCCATGCCCAGTATCAATCCGTATCCCCTGAAACCAAGAACATATGCACTACACAAGAACTCTACACTGAGTATAGAGATCCTCAGATCCTCACATATCATAGATAGATGAGCAGAACCCCAATGGGATTCGAAACACAAACGGGATCATCCACTAAGCTAGTACTAAGGTGCAAGCTATCAACAAGATCAGATGAAATAAAGCTATGTGATGCACCAGAATCAAACAAGGTACGAACTGGAAGATCGGAAACATAAACAAGGTTCTCAACAGAAACACTACCTCGATCGGGAACTGGAGCGGTATTGAGAGCATGAACTTGCCCTCCTGAAGGTCCAGCCTGTCCTTTCTTCTTCGGGCACTCCTTGTTGAAGTGTCCTGTCTCACCACAGGAAAAACATACACCACTAAGCTTCCTTTTCTTCTTCCTACAATCCTTAGCAAAGTGCCCAGGCACACCACAGTAATTGCACTTTCCCTTGCCTTTGTTGTTGTTGTTCCCCTTCTTGTTCTTGCCCTGATTCCCCTGGCTGCTTTGACCACCTTGATTGCCTTTGCCTTGAGAATCAGTCTTCTTTGCTTGAGTATCACTCGTCTTGACCTCTTTCTTTCCATCTCCCTGAAGTAGAGCCATATTGACCAAACTCTCAAAAGTAGCTCCATGCGGGATATGTGACATTGCCAAGCCCTGCAGTGACTCATTCAATCCTCTAGCAAATCGAAGAGCCTTTTTCTCAGGAGTGTTTACCATATCCAAACCAAAACGGGCCAGCTGATTAAACTTGTTCACATACTCCTTGACAGACATATCACCTTGCTTTAATGCAATGAACTTCTCCATTTGTAAATTCGCCTCAGCAGAAGATAGAAACTTGGTCACAAATCTAGCCCTCAAATCGGCCCAAGTCTCAACGGGCCTCGTCCCATTGGTGACCTCCCACCAATAGGCCGCTTCATCCTTCAAAAGCCATACTGTCAATAAGATCTTCCTTTCGTCATCAATCCCAAAGATAGCAAACAAGTCCTCAGTGTCTTTCAGCCAATTCCTAGCTTCAACAAAAGATTCCGTGCCTAGGAAATTCTTGCCTCCCATCGCCTTGAAGTCTTTACAAACCTTCGTGAACTCAACCTGAGGATGCTGAGGGGGAGGAGGAGGAAGAGGAGCCTCAGCAACAGGAGGGGGAGGAACATTAGCAACGGGAGGAGGAATATTAACTGCTGGAGGAGGGGGAACAGGAACCACCGGAGGAGGGACATTAGGGGGAGGATTCTCAACTACAGGAGGAGGAGTAGGAGTAGGGTTTGCGGGGCCGGCTGCCGCCCTAGCTTCAAGAAGTCTCCTATACCAGAGTGGCACATTTACTCCATCCGGGATGGCAAGATCCTCAGCCATACTGAAACGAAGGATAAGATAAGATTAGGTCAAGGGAACGAAGGATAACGCTAATGGCTTTTTGGGGAATAGCCTTTTAAAATACTAGACTTTTCTTTGGAAAATACTTTATACTTGTTTTGAAAATAGTTTTTCAAAAGTCTTTTTAAAAACTTTTTGTTCTTTCTCGTAAACCTTATGCTCTGATACCAAATTTTGTAACACCCCACCTCCGCTAGGGTCACTCTTTTGGGGGCACTAGCTTCTGGGGGGCGTTAGAACTAGGTAAGCATGCATAATGATATACCAAGGCAGAACAAGAACATAAATGTATATATGTAAAACAGAGTAAAACAGCGGAATATTTCAAACCATCTCAAAACAAGTCTTAGTACATCATAAAGTCAACTGCCAAAATAAACATGTCTAGTACATCATAAACAGAAATACTGAAATACATAGTGCTATCCCCAAAATAAAGATAATCAACCATAGCGAGCTCAGTGTCCAAGCATACATGAGCTATCCAGCAAACAAGCAAGCGATCCAAGCTAAGCACCACTGTTCCCTCCCTGAGAACCTGGGGGGGGAACGGAAGAAAAGAAGCGAAAGAAAACAGGTCAGTCAAAAAGACTGGTAAGCCCTACTACGATCAGTCTATAAACTAATAAAGTTAACATCATGATGGAAACTGAGATGAACATACTGGCAATAGATAAAGGTGTCATCACATAGAGAAGATTAAGCTTTGCACCACAGTGTACTAGCAAACTAACATAATAGGTAATGATCCCTCAGCCCAAAACTTTGGCCCAATGGCAGGAAGTGACCTTGATACAAGGTCCAGCCCAACGGTCTAGTCGATCGGCTCCCTATAAACCTAACACGTCGAGTGTTGGTGTCCATACGGCCCACATATGGTTGTAGTCAGACTGTGCTGGGTCCACCTTTGGGTGTATCAAGCCCTCGGGTGTCAACCCCAGACACCTAAGCAATAATGCACAGTCTAAACCTACTGGTACCCGTGCCTCGAGTTTGTCCAACACCGGACTACGTGCACGTCCGTAGCCCGCCTGGACCCGCACCGCTGTACCACTCAGCCGTCGCTTTGGTCGCTTACATCAGTCCAGTAATCGTGCCCCGCCCTAGCCTAGCCTCTAGGGTTGTGAATGATACCAAACTGGGATTACTGCTGGAACAGACCACGTTGCTAGGGTTTTCTAAGAGGGTTAAGTGTGGTTTAACCCCTCACTAATCATGGATTAAATTAGTTAAGTGTAACCAACAGTTCACCACTTAACCCCATTTAATCCCTCGTATCCCCAAAATTGGTTAAGTATTAGTGGGCCATGACTTAACCCTAATCATGAGGCATTAATTAATTTAGTTGTGCCTTAACCTCTCACATTAGACCTTGTTGTGGTTACTAGTTAGGCCGGGCGGGTCCGGGTAGCTTTACACCACAACTTGGTCTAACCTCGGGTCCAAGGTACACATGACCAACTTCTCACATTGGGTCCTATTGTTTGTAGCAACTAGTTAAGCCGGTCGGTTCCGGGTAGGTTTACGCTACAAACTCAACCCAACCTCGAGTTGGCCACACTTATGTTTTCTAAGTGTCATGTCCACTTTATTTTCAAACATAGTCACAAGTTTAACAAATACTTGGGTAGACCTAACTTAATAGGTAAATTCCCAAGGGGTAGACCTAACTTAATAGGTAAATTCCCAATCTTATATTTTCATGTATTTTAAGTTTTACCCAAACCCCCCCCCCCCCCCCCAACGTCATTCTATCGCTTACATATTCGTCATAACGCATAAAGGATAGAAAGAGGGAACTTGGCACAACATACATGATAAATCTTACATATCATAATAAGCATGCATAACATGTTGGACTTGCATAACTTAGCATAGTGAACTTGCATAAACATGCATAACTTGTTAAACTTGCAAATCATGGCATAGTGAACTTGCATAAACATGCATAACTTGTTAAACTTGCAAATCATGGCATAGTGAACTTGCATAAACATGCATAACTTGTTAAACTTGCAAATCATGGCATAGTGAACTTGCATAAACATGCATAACTTGTTAAACTTGCAAATCATGGCATAGTGAACTTGCATAAACATGCATAACTTGTTAAACTTGCAAATCATGGCTTAGTGAACTTGCATAAACATGCATAACTTGTTAAACTTGCAAATCATGGCTTAGTGAACTTGCATAAACATGCATAACTTGTTAAACTTGCAAATCATGGCATAGTGAACTCGCATAAGCATGCATAACTCAATAAACTTGCATAAATCCCAACTTTCATCACATATTAACTTTAGAGTTTCTAAAATGAAGGTAAGAGGGCTTACAACTATTATGAAGACACAAATCTACTAATAAAGATTGAGAAGCCCTTTTATGCAAGCATATAAAAACCCAAAACAAAGCTCCAATTAACAAAAATCCCAAAAACTCTAGCTTTAGCAATTAAAGCTTGCAACTTGATGATGTATGCAAGCTAATGATCATTCATACAACTTAGAAAAGCTTGTATGAACATCAAAATCTTCATAGAAATGATTTTTGAAGAGGGTGGTGGCTAGGGTTTTTAGGTGGAGGCCATTTGAGATTTCAATTTGACATAGTTTGGTTGCTAGAGTGAATAATGAGGGTTTAGGGTAGGATTAGGGGCTTATTTATAGAAGATTAGAGTGTTTTTAGCCCTAGGATTAACCCTAGGTTAGTTTAGGTCCGTCAGATTTAGGAACTCTCTAGAACCAAGCCACAAGACCAAGCCCCAAATCAAAATGGTGCGCCAGGCAAAACTGCCCGGCTACCCCGTGTCGACAGGGCTGTCGACAGGGCAGTCGACACCCTAAGACCCCTGTCGACATGCCTGTCGACATGGGGGTCCTGGCGGGAGTTTTCCCGCCTGACGCCAATTAGCCCTAATCCTTGTTTTTAATTTGAAATTTAAATCTGTTTTTAACATGGAAATTTCTGAAAACTTCAATGGGCCTTAACTGGGTCATACGGACTCCGATTTTCGAAAACTCGGACTATATTTCGCGTATTTTTCCGAGACGAACGCAACGGCATAGCCCGTTTCCCTTGATTCAGATTTTAGAATTAAATTCTGCCTTGATTTATGTTATAACAGGTTATTGAAAATACGGGTTGTTACATTTCCATTCACTCTTATTATTCCTCGAAGACTTATCTAACATTAACATAAACTAAAGGGCACTAACTATGGGCCCTACTAGTTAAGGCTTCCGTCGTTCACGCATATACCCTTGCACCGCATAAGGTGAGAGATGGTATTTTATCGTTTGCTATACCTTCTAGCTGACCTTATTAGATAACCCTCTTAGTCGCTTATTACTTCTCATAGGATAGGTAGCCATATCTGACGTTTTAGTTTCCAGGTTTGGGTAGGCCCACACACACCTTCAATTTAAGACCCCTAAACTAAAAGACCTATTCCCATGTGGACTCTTCAACCTCGGCCGCTTAAGACCCAGGAAGCGGACTATACGCGAAGGTTATTGGTTCGTACCCCATTTGCCTTTAATATTTTTCCTTATTTGGGATAAAGTGAGCTACATTATTAAGTCATTCCTGTTTAGTCCTTCTACATGGAAATCCTATATGTACTTGATTTATTATCGTCACGCGTTCATGTGGTTAATAATATTTTACATTATTAACCTACTAAGTCCAACTCTAAAATTTAAATTATAAATTCTGTGTTAACTAGTATAAATAGGAAAGTTTTGTCTTCTTATCGTAGGATATATTTGATTAACTTCCCTAGTTGGACTTAGTATTCAAACAACAATCGATACCCATTAGCCCATATTTTCTTATCCATAAGTTTATAGCCATTTATGACCATAACAGTCATATTTTTCTAAGGCAACCCTTAACTCTGGATATCCTTATTTTATCAGTCCCAAAATATCTATTTGTTGTACCCCAACAGACCATTACTATTAATATTTATTTAATTAATTGTTTATTACATATATATATATATGTATATGTATGTATATATGCACCAGGCCACTCACATTAAGTTGGCCACTTTTGAATGTTGGATTTGTAGGTCAATTCCGGGCAGACTTCTACCACAAGTTGAACTTAACATCGTTCCTTAGTACATTTATTTTTATGCATTAAACCCCTTACATTATGCGAACTACCTATGGTTGCTGGATTTAACGGTCGGTTCCAGGCAGGCTTATACCACAAGTTGAGCTTAACCTCGTGTCTAATTGCGGTTATAATTCAAATTTCCTAATTGGGGTGTACAACATTTTTCCTAATTAATTTCGGTATTGTAACCATTATTCTGTTATATTTATTTTTCCCAATCAACACTGATTATGATTATTATTTATTGATTTGAGTTCCTATTTACAACAATTAATTATATTGATTGCTACAAATGGTCACTACATATAATTCCATAATTGAACCTTATCCAAAAATTAAACATTCCATACAATGTATATTTTACCGTTCTACGCTGATTTGGACATATAATATGTAAATATTTATGTTAGACCAAAAAATGGCACTAACACCCAAATTCAGATCACAGATAACAGAGTGCAGAAAACAGTGAATAAAGAGGAGACACATGAGGATTTTATAGTGGTTCGGCTGTTGATGTAGCCTACGTCCACTTTATAATCTTATTGTTATACTGACAGATTACAAGAATCAGTTACATGCAGACACACAATCCGAGTGTTTAATGAAATTGCAAGGGTTTATACATGCAATCCACATGTTAATTATGTAGAAAAGAGAAGAATTTAGATGTGGGAAGGTCCAAAGTCCTTGCACTCAGTAACGGCGGAACTCGTGGAGATGTAGGAGAAAAGTTCCAGCCCAAAAAGCCACTAGAAAATCCTTCAAACGGTGTATTTATAAGGGTGGAGAGGCTCCGGGTCGGATGCCACGTGTCATGCATCCCATCAATCTCGAAATATAGTGGAGAACATGGAGATAGCCTCTACAGATCGTGGAATGACATGTGTGAGTTGATCCTTGCAAGTAGAAGGCGGTTACTCCTTAGGAATCGGTCAAAGTTTGTGCACGGAAGCAGGTTCGAACAGGTCGGATCGGATCTTCCATTTGAACCGAGCTAGAATCCTTCAACCGAAGGCGAGACATGTTGATGCAGAGTTCAAGGTGGGTCGGGTTGGATCTCCTCTCTGATTCGGATCGAATGTGCTAGCGTGCCATTGCAAATGCCAGGCTGCTCGATCCGTTCTGTTGTGCCCGATCCGTTCCGTTATTGCCCGATCTGATCCAGGGCTTTGACGATGCCAAAATCTGAGTTATTCCAATTTTTCACACATCCACGGAAACGGGTGTAACTTCCAAACCGTAAGTCCGTTTTGGCCCACCGAAAGTTGTACTTGAAGCTAATTCAAAGGGCTACAAGAGTTAAGGTGCAAAGCACCATATGATATGTTTCCAGGTCCGAAAAAGGTCATTTGTTAGGAGTTTCGGGCCATTCTAAGTTTGTGATGCGACTTTGACCTAATCACTTAATGTTTTCTGATGACGCTTTCACTGCTTGAGCGTGTTACTAGCCAGAGAATTCTCGTGTGATGGCTTTTGGCAAAAAGCGTGTCAACATGTTTTCCCCTCAGAACATATCTTGTTGAGTAAAGGAAGATGTGTTCTTAATAATCTGAGAAGTCCATAAGTCTGTATCTGCAAGCAGATAAGTCAAACAATGCAGGAATAGCTCCAAGACGGCCTTACCGGAGTAAGACGACCAAGGAAGTGCTATGAGGTTCCAAGGCGGCCTTACTGGGTAAGACGACCAAGGAAATGCTACGAGGTTCCAGGACGGCCTTACTGGGGTAAGACGACTAAGGAAATGCTAATGCAGTTGTTTATACTGGACGGATCCAGTTCGGAGTCGGAGCTCAATGTTTATTACTAATTCATGAAAATGCAACGACCGTAAGCCGGACACTACTGGAGACCAAAAGGTTCCAATCTTACAAAAAGACTTTTAGCCGTAATCATTGTAAATTATGCCTAATTGGTGGAATTGACATATTTCAAAATCACAAGAAATATACGTAAATATATAATTCGGAATAGTTGATGCAAATTAGGCATATATATATATATATGTATGCGTACAACTGCACCACTTTTCCCTTTTTGATCCTTTTATCAAAATAATATCTTTTTATGCAAAAGGAGGAAAAATGACATATTTACAACAATTAAGCAAAAAACCAACAATATTGAATACAAACAGGCATATTTTTAATATTACAATCACATAATTTACCAATCATATCTTTTTACCGAAATTCACATAATTTCATTATTCAACACTGAACTAGAGATCTGGAATGTAACTACATCTAAATGGTGTTAAATAGGATTGATTTCCAGATCTATAGTGCTTTACCATTACTACAACATATTTTAAAACATAACTGTAGGAACATGTGTAAACAAGTTTAAGAATCCTACAGTTAATACTTATGCTCAACCACAATTCCATTATTCAAGTTTTAACAATATTTATAACCAGATCTGATGGTTGTCAACCTAATTACAACAATTTATTGAACAGATCAGATAGAAATAGGCATAAAAATTGAGATCTATTACAAACGAGATAAATATGTTATTATAAATGTATATATAAGTTTTCCACTCACCTACAAGCATCCAAATCCAAAGTTTTGAACCCTTTTGGCCTACAGTCCCCAAATTCTTATAAACCTACAATTTATCTAGAAAGGGGAAAATTCCAGACCTGTAGAGATGTAAGAGAATAGGAAGAGAGGGGAGAATCTAATTTGGAGCGTCAATTTGCATTCTTTTCCATTAGATCTGTTAATCCTCTCAATTTCATGTGAATTGAATTTGATTTGTTATATCAGATTATATTTTAGATTAAAAAATTAGGTTTGGAGAAGGAGGAAAATGGCAGAGCTCCGCTGCCACTACATATTTGTGTGGAAAAGAATGAGGCCTTACCCCTATATTTATAACGGTGAAATTGGCCTTGAACCATTGGATTCATTTTAGTTTATATCCGTCCATTCATTTTATATATATTATAAACTAAACCTACAAGACCTAGCCGTCACTAGGCAAACAAATGCCCAGTAGGCCGACTGCTATGGTCGACCGCCTAGGCCATCAAATACCCAGGTCGGCTAGTCATATAAGGTATAATATATATAATAAATCCTGATTTACTTATTTTTCCTCCATTTACATGTTTCGTCCGTAACTTTTTCATATGGACTTCATTTGCGAAACTCCAAACATGAAAGTTGACCAGAATTCCAAGACGAACGCATCGGTTAAAGTTTCGTGGCCAAATTCCATCGTCAGCAGAAATTCCAATTTTTAAAATTTTAATAATTAATTTATATCGCTAAAATTCCGGGTTGTTACATCTTCGAGCAAGTCGAGTGACTCCAAGTGAAGATCTTGATTGGTCTTTGGATCATAGTAAGTGACTCGATGCGATTATAGTTTGAGCTCAATGAGAATGACGTTTTCAGATCCATAGGCAAAAGCGAAAGAAGTATGGCTAGTCATTATCTTATGGGTGGTCCGGTAGGCCCATAGGGCTAGAGGGAGCTCATCTACCCATAAACCCTCTGGCTTTTTCTAAACACTTCTTGATGATGGATTTAATTGCTTTGTTGATAGCCTTAACTTGCCTATTGGCTTAAGGATGAGCTACTTCTGAGAATCTCTTGTCAATGTTGTGTTGTTGGCAAAAGGTCTTGAACTCGACGCTCTCAAATTAGGTCCCGTTATCTGGGAAGATAGCTTGGGGGACTCTATATCGAGTGACGATGTTGCGGACGATGAAGTTGATCACCTTCTTGGTAGTAATCGTAGTAAGAGCCTTAGTTTCGGCCCACTTGATGAACTAATCAACTGCGAAGATAGCATAGAGTGCGCCGCCTCTAGCCATTGGAAGAGTTCCGATGATATCTATTCCTCACATGGCAAATGACCAAGGACTGTCCATTTGTATTAGCTCGGTAGGCGGGGCTCTTGGAATCTTGGAGAACCTCTGGCATTTGTCGCACTTGCGGGCATAATCCACGGCATCTCGGTCGAGTGTAGGCTAGAAGTAACCATATCTAAGAACCATTTTACCAGAGTTTGCCCCCTCCCCCCCTGTGTGGTCACCCCACTTGCCTTCGTGCACGTCCAGTAGCATATGGTAGACATCATTGTGGGTTACACACCAGAGTAATGGAACAGAGAATCATCTTCGGTAGAGCACTCCATTTTGAATGATGTAGCTTTGCGAATGAGTGCTTGTCTTTCTCTATTGCGCTTAGGGAGGATCCCGTGTTGTAAGTAGCTCTTGATCGGTGTCATCCAAAACTCGGGTTCTGGCTCGGTCTCGTCGTTGCTACGAATCAGTTTGCATCGGATCGTTGCTCGGAGAGTTGAGCACTTCGATAGGTGCCATCCCCAAGAGTTGCGCATTACTAGAGCTTACCAGATTGGCTAAGGAAGAAGCTTTTTCATTCTGTTCTCGTGGGATGTGCATAATGATGTAATGGTCGAAGTCGGTGAGAAGTTCACGGCCCCGAGCATGGCAGGGGGCCAGCCATGCCTCCTTGGCTTGATATTCGCCCTGCACCTGACATATGATGAGCTGTGAGTTGAAGTAAATCTGGAGTGCCTTGATGTTAAGTTCGATTGCAATTCTGAGTCCAACAATCAAAGCCTCGTATTCTGCATTGTTGTTGGTGGCAGGGATGTCGAGTTTCAGAGCATAACAGATCGAGCGTTCCTCAGGAGTAATGAGTACGACTCCAGCGCCAAAACATTGACTGTTGCAGGATCCATCTACGAATTTTCCACTGAATGTCTGGAGTTTCACGCTCTTCCTAAGGAGGATCTTCTGGAATAGTGAACTCTGCTATGAAATCTGCAAGGGCTTGTTGGAGAATGGCTCGACGAGGAATGAAAGTGATACCGAATTGGCTCAGTTCTATGCTCCACTTCAAAAGTCGCCTAACCACCATAGGTCATTGCAAGACCTATCGTAGCGGCTGGTTAGTGTAGACTTTGATTGGATGGGTCTAAAAGTAAGGTCGTAGTTTCCAGGAAGAGATCAACAGAAAGTACGAGAGTTCTGCTCTGTTAATCTCTTGCTGATGTAGTAAACGGGTCGTTGGACACGATCTTCGATGCACACAAGCGTCGAGCTGATTGCCTGCACAGAGACAACCAAATAGAAATATAAGTCTTCATGATCCACTGGTTTGGATAGGATGGGTGGTCACTCTAAGTAATTCAAGAGGTCCTGGAACACGTTAAGGCATTTTGGTGTCCATGTGAAGTTGCACTTCCCTTTTCTGAGTAAGTCAAAGAAGGGAATGCACTTGTTAGTTGCTTTAGAGATGAATCGACTTAGAGCGACCACTTTCTCATTTAAGCTTTGAACACCTTTGATACTCCAAGGAGCTTGGATGTCATGTATAGCCTGGATTTTTTCTAGATTGGCCTCGATGCCCTATGAATTGACAATGAAACCCAGGAATTTTCCCGATACAGTGTTGAAAGAGCATTTCAAGGGATTGAGTTTCATGACATATTTACGGAGAACACTGAAAATTTCAGTAAGGTCGTTGACGTGGTCGTTCGATACCCTCATTTCCACGAGCATATCTTCTACGTAAACCTCCATGGATCTCCCGATCCGGTCCTTGAACATGCGGTTGACTAAACACTGATGGGTGGATCAGGAATTGTTGAGACCAAAGGACATGACGACATAACAGTAAAGGACATGGTCAGTTATGAAAGAAGTATGATCCTAATATGGAATGTACATTGGAATCTGATTGTAGCCTGAGTACGCATCCACAAAGGAGAGAATCTGGTAGCCGGTAGTTGAATCAATAAGCTGATAATCTTCGGAAGTGGGTGATTGTCCTTTAGGCAGTCTTTGTTTAAGTCTGAGTAGTCGACACACGTTCTCCACTTGCCAATTTCTTTCTTGACCAAGACCGCGTTGGAGACCCATTCGGGGTAGAGGGAATCACGGATAAAGCAATTATGAAGTAACCTATCCACCTCCTCTTTAAGTAGTCGATCTTTCGGTTCCCAAGATTCGATGCTTCTACTTGACTGGAAGATGCTTTGGATCGATGCTGAGCATGTGATAAGTGATTCCTGGGTCGATGCCACACATGTATGAGTGGGTCCAAGCGAATACATCGAGATTGGCACTTAGGAAATCCACAAGCTCTTCCTTTATTGCGGGGTGGAGTCGTGATCCAACTTTCAAGACCTTTGTCGGGTCGTCAGGGTTGATCGGAACATCACCGTTGGTTCGACCGAGGTAGCCCTCTCGAGATCGGGCTCTTCTTCCTCCCTCGGATCGAGATCGTCGGAAATACGGCAGTGGCACATGAGCCAAGGCTCAGACACCTTTAACTGCTATGCAGAGACGGTCTTGGCGCAGGAAGATGGAGGCTTTGTCTTGCTTTTCACCTTATTGCGGGCATTTTTCCACTCGGTGAGATAATAGGCTCTCGCGTTGCTTGGTCACCCTTAATTGTGCCGATCCCATTCTCTATCGGAAATTTCATTAGAAGGGACCATGGTGACATGCAGACTAGGGATTCTACAAGGAAGGGACGTCTAAAGAAGACATTGAATGGAGAGACGACATCAATGACCACAAAGGTGAGGATTTGGACCCGGCTCCGATCCCCTTCTCAGATTTCAACTATTAGGTCGACTATGCCCACGAGTTGGTTGGAAGAACCGTTAAAGCTGTGGATCGTATCATGGTAGGGTTCAAGTCTTTGGCCCCTAGTTTCATTTGATCGTAGGCCGTCTTAAAGACAATGTTGACCGAGTTTTCTGAGTCAATAAGGATTCTTCATACAAAAGCTGGGCCAATCTGAGTAGAGATGACGAGAGGGTCTATAATTGGTATCTCAATTCCCATAGACTCCCTATCGTGGAAGACGATATCATCCCGCATCGTCTTTTGGAGCTTGGAGGAGACGTATTTGTCTAAGGAAGAGCATGCCTCGTAGCTGTCATGCTTTATGGAGTTGGCATACTCCTCCATCTTGCGAAAGCTATCATGAGAGGGGTTATGACTGTCGTAGATAGTGTTACGATGCCTCGTAGTCTCTGATTGGACGACCCTGAGGCTGCATTGGGTGGGGGAAGAGCAGGCGTTGAAGGGCCTACGACAACTTCAGGAGGAGCAGGATCTTGAACGTACTATTCTAGACATTTATCGCATATGAGTTTTTCAATCGCATACTTAAGGTGGCGACAATCGTTGGTATTGTGCCCAAACATGTCATAAAATCTGTAATACTTGCCAGAGTTTTTCACTTGGTCGGTAGATTCCTAGTTTTGGGCTTCTTGTACTTATGAGTGTTACAGGTCTCTATGTAGATCGTCTCAATATCTCGGTTGAGTGGAGTGTAGTTCCTATAATTATGATAGCGGTCATGCTTCTTGGGATCTCTAGGAGCTTGATTGTTGTTGCGACCACCAGCTTTGCCATTGTTTGATTTAGGTTTGTACAGGACCACCACCTTACCCTTGTCGGAAGATTCTCTAACTTGTTTTCATTTGACACTTTCTTAGACGGTGCTAGTGTGTGGGTTGTTGGGGTCGCTGCCTTGGGTAGCCCTGTTGCGCTGAGCCTCTTCTTGACACAGGAGTTATCCGGCTTTTTCGTAGAAAGCTTTTAGAGTCCTCAGCTGCCTTCTATCTATACATGCTCCAATCTCGGAGCTAGCGAGGACGCCTTTGGCAAGCTAGGCAAGGACTGTGTGAGGTTCTGGATCGCCAATCTCGATGAGGGTAGTGTTGAAATGCTCGAGGTAGCTTTTGAGGGTTTCTGTTGGGCCCTGATAGAGGTTGGAGAGAGTGAGAGTATTCTTCGGCGTAGGAACATGCATTTTGAATTCCTTGACCATTTTCGTAGCCAATTGGTCGAAGGTGTAGATAGAATCAGTCGGGAGACGAGTGAACAAAAGAAAGGTCGGAAAAGTGCAGGGGTCAATCTTTCCCCCGTAGACTCCAAGCTATAGCATATTGAAGCGTCATGGCCATTCGGCTTCGTGCACAACACTGGTGAAAGGGTTACGCCTCATGTTGGTTTCCCACAGGTCATTGGCGTTCCCTCGAATATCTCTCATGATCCTTCGGACCATGTAGAGGAGGTATGCAAGTTGAACATTTTCTGGTGGGATCCAGCGGTTGCGGTTCATTTCAGAGGTCCTGGGCCGTTGACGTCTTATATGATGGGCATCGAGCTCATCCTCATAAATTTCGTCACCATTGTTCGCCTGATTCTGGTATGGATGATGAAGTTGAGTGGGTTGATGTAGGTTCTAATTGGGCGAAACTTTGGCCTATTGAGTTGCTAGAAGCGTAGGCCCCAAGTTTAGAGTAGCAGCAGTTGGGTTCTATCGAGGAAGGGGTTGGTTACTTGGACCTGGTTCGTCATTGGTAACCAACTGGGAACAGTCACATTGACGCATTCCCTCATTGAAAATTATAGTATTTCCATTATTGTTTCTGTTGCCGTTGTCGTTAACATTAGTGCGGACAACAACGTTGGCGTTGAGAGTGAACCTCCACCTTTGGCTTCGGCCCGAGTTTCGGAAAAAGAACTTTCCGAGGCGTTGTGCTGCGGCGAGCGTTGTTCTGAGCAAGCTGGAGTTGAGTGACGATACAATGGCTTTCCTGTAGTTGACGAATAAGGTCGATGTTGGTCTTCAACGCGTCGTTGAGCCCTAGAGATTTGTTTTCCAACTTCTTTTTAAGCGCGTAAAGCTGCGCTTAAGTTGCAGGAACATCGGGGTCCCTATGAGAAATGATATCCATCTCGGTCGACTTTCCCGCCGATTGGAGTTGTTGAGAAGTAGCAGTGTCGGCTGCTGCAGAGGTTCCTACTAGTGGGTTCTTTGATCGCTTAACCATCGTAAGCGGACTGGAACAGTAAGTTAGGAAGAAACCTGAGTAGCGCATCGAAGTCGAGATGGAAGTGCACGAAAAGAAGCGAGTCTAAATTCCCAGTGAAAGCACCAGAATGTTGATAACAAAAATGTCATAACACCCAAAGATTCTCTATTAGTAGAGAATAGAGTTTCACGTGGGAAATAAAGTGCGGAAAACAGTAAATAACACAGAGATTTATAGTGGTTCGGTTCATGAGGGGCCTACATCCACTTTGAAGGAGTTTGTTGATCTTTTATTCACAAATGAGGGTTACAAGCATTTAACATCATTATGGTGTTTTCTTACAAGTGATTCTATGTATTTTCCAGTCATATTGGTCATATGCTATATCTTGGAAAAATCGATGTATGCTTCTTCTTCCTCAAGAGCAAGGCTGCCATTAATGGAGTTCTTGGAGCTTGTAGGGTTGTTAAATCAACAAAAATCCAAACCTTGTGAAGAATGAGCAAGGGGTATTTATAGGTAGTGGGTTAAGTAGGGGTAAGTGAGATTTGGGGACCACACAGCATAAAATCGCATCCCAGAAGCACATAACCTAGAAAATCAACATACCTTTATGATGTAAAGAGGAAAATCACTCCCTTAAGAGGATGCGAAAATTTGCATCCCAAAGAGATGCATTTTACTTCATTCGAAGAGTTGCGAGGGGGAATGCGTCGCATCCGGGGGATGCATCGCATCCGGGGGATGCAATACAAGGGGATGCGATGGCTTGTGGGGGCGATGGAGGCTATGTGATGCGAAGTTGGCGTGATGCGATACGAGTGAAGAAGCAGTGCGATGCTACCCATCAGATGCGATGCGAGGCAATGTTAGTAGGTGGTGATGTGATATCAACATTTCGAGAAGTTGTGAAGCCATCGCTTGGTTGATCCCTTCCGAACTTGAATCCTTAAGGTTTTGACAACACTTTGGGCTTTGGTACCGTGGATGGTGATGCGTCGCATTTGGGGGATGTGATGGCATCACATCCAGGGGATACTATGGCATCGCATCCGGAGGATACTATGGCATCACATCCCAAGGTATGTGATGACATCATATTCTGAGGGATGCGATGGCTTGTGGGGGCAATGGAAGTTGTGTGATGCGAAGTTGGCGTGATGCAATAGGAGTGAAGACGCGGTGCGATGCCACCCATCAGATGCAATGCGGGGTAATGGTCGTAGGTGGTGATGCGATATTAGGATTTCGAGGAGTTATGATGCCATCGCTCGCTCGATTCCTTCCGAGCTTGAATCCTCAAGGTTTTGGCGACACTTTAGGCTTAGGTGTCGCGCGATGGGCCGATTCGAATGAGCCTGGTATACTTTTGGGAACCGAGCCAAAAGGCCGGTTACCAATATATAATGGATGAAGATCTAAAGAGAAAAAAGTGTGTGTTTTGGGGCAACAATCCATTCAAAAGACCAAGGACAATCTGTGAGTAGAAGCCTTAGTTTTCTTAATATTGGTAGTTTAATGGTATATTTTTGTGGATTAGTATGCCTTAGGAATTTTGGAATAGCACAAAAAAAAACATTAATAAATTCTTCAAAATTCCTATGTACGAAATGTCAATTCTAGTTTGTAGTTCTCAATTGTGGTTGAGTTAATTAGGTTGGAATGGTTAAGTTTTGTAATTCTTTTATGTTTAAATTTTATTTATCTCCTCTCCCACCTACATTCTATTGTTAAGAATGGGTTTATCCGTAGTTTTCACTTTATTTTGTATAAAATTTTGTGATATTTCACCACAATAAGGAGGAATTGAATAGAATTGAACCAGCGATTGTACGTTTTTTTTTTTGAATATATTCCAATAATTAATGTAATTCTTGTTGAGATTTTTTTGCAAGTTCATTTGGAAGACAAAGAAAGACTTGCATTAATTTCAAGAAATTGCTGTAATTGGAAGAATTGACAATTAATATGAGCAAGGGCATAAAATACATATGTTGGAATCTTTGAATTAAGAGCGTATTTATATGTATTAATTAACATAATAAAAATATAATTATGACGTATTAATTGCATAGTTAATTGGGTAATTATTGTTATTAAGTCCCTCGTTAGGAATGTGCCTTGTTCGTTGTTTATGCTTTCCATAATTTAATTTATAGGAGGAACACCTGCTTGATTTTTATAAATCGATTGAATTTTTCACTTTTCATTAAAAGTGCGACACTTGATTTAATAAAGAACAAATCATTAGTTCCTCGCAATTTCTAGCAAAGTCAACTTTCCTTTTCCCTTAAATCGGTCTATTGAAATTATAGTGGAAATATTTTGAAGGAATCTAATTCAAATAAATAAAAATGGAAAAATATTATAAAGAAATCCTCTTTTAAGATATAATATGGAAGATTCCTTATACAGTCTTACTAGTATTTGGCGAGTGTGTACAATGTGCGCACACATGTGTATAGGGTTGGGAGTTATGCCTAAGTCATATGAATATCTCCAGTGATAAGTAGCACAAAGATGTTAGGTTTGTACCAATTCTATAAGATCAATCTTCCCTGCCAATCTAGTTACTAGTTCCTACAAATGGTTGAACTAATGCGAGGAGTTGCAGTGTTAGAGATCACAATGCAACATACCTGCTTCAAAGAGCTATGAAAGTTTTAAGTGGTTGTTTGAGGACCCGCCTCACTTGAAGTATTAAATGGTCGAGGTTACAACTGAAACTGATTCCTTGTGAGATCCACTTCGTCTAGGTATTGAGTGGTTGATCGAGGGCCCATATAATAAAATATTAAGAACAAAATATTATGTAGTTAGAAGGATTCCATTTAATGTCGGTTAGATAGTCACAGAATTGTCTGCTTGGGGAATAAAAGACGTGGAGCCTACCTCTGTTGATGTTCTAAACAGTTAAAGTCTACCTAATTCCTTTAAAGGTCTTAAGTAGATATGGTGCTATTTGTCACATACATAAACATTTATTGTGTTAGGGTTATGGGTTAGAGAATATTCTTGCATAATGAAATGCCTTCAACGATGAAGGGCCTACCTCCACTGAGGTCTTAAATGGTCGAAGTCTATCTCCTTTCCTTATATGAAGGTTTAAATGATTTCATGCAGTGGACTTGTAAGACAACTCTTATTTCCTCGAATATACCACCTAAGTACTTAAATAAGAGGGCTAAAGGATTTAATTCAGTAGAACTTGTTATTCTGACTCCCTTGTGGTTATAACATAGGTTAGAGAAGGAGTTAACGATAATGATGCAACTTGTGGCAATAATTATCTATTTTTCTTCATATTTTCTATTGTACCTATTCAAAAGATATGTATTTGTAAACAAGAAAATGTAATGATTTATGTTGATAGTATGTATGTTTTTATGACATTTGATTTGAAATAAAACGAGAACCTTATTATTATTATAGTTTATTCTTCCGCTACGAGTTCTTAAAGAATACGTGACTATATTATTTTATTTTTTCCAATGAAGAATCAACTTTGGAATGAGCTCAAGTTTTATTAAACCTTTTCTAAATCGAAAATTAGACTTGTTTCAAGACAGGTTGTTGCAACTGTACTAACAATAATACTTCAAATGTAGACCACATTGGCTTTTGGGATTTGGTACCATTATTGAAATTGGATCAATTTGCAATGATTTAAATGAGTGAATTTCAATTTTCTTT
Organism: Allium sativum; assembly: GCA_030737875.1. NCBI lineage: Eukaryota > Viridiplantae > Streptophyta > Magnoliopsida > Asparagales > Amaryllidaceae > Allium > Allium sativum. Next base: position 24,293,499 of record CM060927.1, on the reverse strand, counting down.
ACCATTTTATATCTTGTTAGCCCTATGAAGTTTCAATTGATTTAGTTTTAGTCTAAATAAATTTAAATAAAATCTTTATTTAATTTAACTGATTAACATAAAGATTTGATTTTCTTATATATGTGGTATAAATTGTGCACATGTGTATCAAAGACACATATAAGTAAACTCCACGTTCAATATATAATGTGTCCATGAAAAAATGAACGACCAACCAAAGACAATGACGGACCGTCCATTCTGAGGTGTGGAGAGCAACCCAGTCTGCACCACAACTTTGTACAAGTTAACGCAAACCCCTTAGACCTCTACTACACCAGGTTAATTTTACTTGGGGATAAGTGCTCATGGCAGACCTCGAACCCCTGACCTCTTACCAAACAGGAGAATGTCTTTACACCGAGCCACTAACGCGGACATTATCTGCCCATGCGTTAACACACTCGTATATATGTATTGAGATTTACTCCACAACAGAAATAATAGCCTCGTCATATATGTATTTGCTGTCTATTATCATATAATATTGCTATAATATAAAATGTAGTTATACATATGACAAATATGTGTGTGTGTGTATATATATAACAATTATGTATAAATTAAAATATTAAATATAAACCAGATCAAAATTCAACATTTAAGATTTACAAGAAAATTCTAGTTTGATTTTGATCTAGATTTGAAAACAATATTTAATTTAAAAATTAAATATTTTATGTTTAAACTATAATGCACACAGTAAAAAAGGTGTTTTAATTCAAAACTGGATAAAACAAACAAAATATACACATAAAGTTTTTAAATTCACATATATAAAAATAATATTGTACAATCAAATGTAAAATAAAAATATATTAATATTTATTTTTAGCCAAAAAGATACTAGTAAAATTAAGTTTTTTAAAATTCATGTGGGTTCAATTTTTTTTTAAATTTTTCCAAAAGGAATTTTTTTCAAGCCATATTTTCGTGCAAAAATTATTTATAATCTATATACGCATTATATACCAAAATCATAATTTAATACTTTTTATATTAATTATTATTATTATATGTTGGTTATAAATAAAATATGTGTCAATTTTTTCGGACATATATATTTAAAGAAAAAAATATGTACAAAAATTATTAAAATAATTTACAAATGTATTTTATATCTTTAATAATAGTTTAGAATTCAAATTCAATTTGCCTTAACATTAGAGGTGTCAGACTAAATTATTGGCTAACATTATATAGAATGGATACATACATATTTTGCTAGTGAAATTAATTTACAAGAAATGATGTAATAAATTGATTAAATGGACTTGATTCGAGATGACTTAAATTTAGGGATATTATATGACAATGCAAGCCATTAACAAGATGAGAAACCACTACCTTACCAGTAACATTGGTAGACCAAAAATGACTTCGATATTTCACCGTTACAATTGGGAAAACGATCGTCGGCATACCAATAAATTGGTAAATTGTTGACTAGTACTGGTAAATTCAATAGTGCACAAACAATAAATTTTTACTACATTAAAATTTTGACAATGATGGAAAATAAACAAATTGTTACCTAGTTTAACTCAATTGTATCTGTATCAATATTTTAACTTATTTTAGTTGACTTAGAAAATTTTATGGATTCGCTGCAAATTATTTATTACAATATGAGATGGTCATTTTGCTAATCTTAAGCTATAAACAAAGTAGAGAAATGCTAAGCACACTCTCCCTTAAGGAGAGTGAGCTTGGAAACAGGTTGGCATTTATTACATCATACAAAGCTAATTATTGATGCCAACCCATTTCCACCAATCAGGTGACAAGTATAATCTCACTCTCCCTAATGGAGAGTGTGCTTAGCATTTCTCAACAAAGTAAAGCTAAAAAAAGCATCACCATTAATAACACAACAAAATATTTTCTTGAAAAATGATATATCTTCAATAGTATTTGTTGTCGGAAAAAAATTAAATAGTAAAAATACAGATTTAATATGATTGGTAGATTTATTGTTACTATTGTTTTTTTACTCTTTTTATCATTATATTTACCATTAAGAACATAAATTTACAATTGTCATATGAGTGCATTAATATTATATACCTAATTAGTTCAATATTTTTATTAATAGTTGTAACAGTTTTAATGTCATACTATTTTGATATCAACGTGCCCTGCCAATTTTTTCCCGCTAATATCACTCAGAATATGATGTAATTTTTTCCCCACAAATTCAAACCGTCCCTCCAATATCGTTAAAAAATAGGATCTAATAAGTACATTCTTTATAAATTCAAATCGTCTCTCTATTAATATTACTAATTAAATTTTATTATTCTTAAAAATACAATTTAACAAATGGAAGTCTTTCATAAATTCATTCTTTATTATGATACAACATAAAATTAAAATAACATTGGATAATGTACAAATAAAAATTCAAACTAATTATGAATTTCAATATCGTACAAATCATGACTACTTCTGTTCTCCTCTCACTTTTTACTGTCCTCCCCCCGTTTTAATTTTCTTTTTTTAAATTACCGAAATAACCCCGTAAATTTAGGTTGAAAAGCGGGGTGAGAACGGAAAAATGAATTCAGCGGGATGTGTAAGGAGGAAATCGGAGGAGGGAGAATAGAAATTGTCACAAATCATTTTGCTTCACATGTTTTAAATATGCAGGAATCGTTAGGAAACAATTCATGCATAGAGCGAATGTCATGATCATGTACAAAGCGCGTGACGTAACGCTGGTTGATGGTAACTTGGCACATTAATGGCATTACAAAGCAGCCCCAATCATTTTTTCGCATAAAATGGGCCTAGATTTGTGTTTTGGATTCTCTTGTTCCAACGGCGGGAACTACTATTACAATGAAACAGTTTCAATCTTCACCCTGGATTCGACTGGTAAAATTCCCCATCAGAACTAGCCAATATTCATTTGAGCACGAATTTAGCCGTCGCTTTTTCATGTCCGTGTTATCAAGTGGGAATCGAACGTTAGGGTTTTGGTTCTATTTAAGGCGAATTCCTCGATTTTGTTCCATTTAAGGTAAATTTCCTGTGTTTATGATTTTGAATGCCATTTATCAATGTAATCACTGGATGATAATTGGAGTTATGCAATAAATCATGTACTCCTTTATTTAATCTATATGCTTCTTGCTCAATTAAATTGCACTCGATATTGTATATAAAGCGAGCGGCTATTTAGATACAAAATTAGACACAAATTAGAGGACACACAATCTTAACCGTTAGATCATTGTCTTTATATGGAAGAGTGGAATTCATGGGTCCAATGGTGCAAATTTATTGTGTCGCCAATTGTGTCTAAATTTTGTGTCCAAATAAACTTTCCCATAAAATTAATACCGATAAAATACCAATTTGTGGGTTTATAGAGCCTCCACGTAATTTGATAAAAATACTCAATGTATAGAAGTCATGTATCTGCTAGTTTATAAGTTTAAAATTATCATTACAATTCACTTGTTTAGAGACGTTCTTTTTTCCATTTCATTATGAATTAATTTGATTGAGGTTTTATCTGGTTTCATTTTGTTCCACCGAGGATTTACCTCTATCTTTTGTAAATAGGTAAGAAGGAAGAAATAGAGCACAAGTTAAAACTAGAGTTGCACAACTTGTTATTTATCCTTTGTCAGGTAATAATTTGTCATGATTAGAGGGTTTGTTTTGGTTTTGTATGTGTTTTTTTTTTGTGGGTTGGGGGTGGGGGAGTTGGGTGGTTTGGGGGTATTATGATGAAGTAGATTAGGGAGAAAGAAGGAATTTTTTAGTATTAAGGGACGTTGGGAAGTCTATATTTTTTTAGCAGGACTATAAAATGATACTTTTCGAAATCATTTTTGGATATCAGATATCTGTATTTGTGGATACAGACGAATATCGGATAATTATTCTATTCAGCTAACGATCGATAAATCAAGAAACATAAATGAATTTTCTTAGTTTAACATAAATGTTTTTCAATCCCATTGCTTATTAAAGTGTTACAAATAAACAAATATGATGGTAATAAATAGTTTTGGATAGTTATATATGCATTTAGTGCATATAATATAACATTCTTACTTAATAAAACAATAAATAAATATCTTTTATCGTACTAAAATACACTTAATTTAAACTATAATCTTAAATAAAAATGGTTCGATAATTTTGGAATGCTGATGTTTTCATATCCCATCCCTTTTTCAGATATCAGATGTTTAGTCATTTTTCAGATATGGATATGGACGTATTTTTCGAGTATCCATTGAGAGTCCTATTTTTGAGTTACCTTTTCTTAAAGTTCATAAGGATGAGATTGAGCTGGGGCAGCATGCTAGATTAAGCCCTGAAAATTCAGGGCATGATCGCCCAACAAATGGACGCTGAAAAAAATAGACTTATAACGCTGAATGCTCATTTTTGGATGTGCATTGTTACAACCCATTTTCTAGGCTTTTAGCCATTGAGCACCCATTTCTTGGGCGTCTAGCATTGGATGCATAAAAAATGAACGGCTAATGTTAGACATTCAAAGTTTGGGTGTCTTACCGTGCTTCAGTTTCCTGTAGCGGAGTAACACTATTCAGCTAAACATTCAGCTTTTTGGGTTTGTTGGCTTATGAACATTCAGCTGAGCCCAATCTTCAGCTGAACTTTTTGTTTGTTGGAGATGACCTAATACAATGATAGCAAGTGAGGTGGCATATTGGTTTCCAGTTTTTATTTTATACGGAAATGCAGGCTGCTAATTCTATTTTGCTAGAAGTTATTGGTATTAAGGTATGTCATTCAGATATGTTAGTGTACAATGGAAAAGGGTGGTATTACTTGCATCGCAGGACACAGGACAAATAATAACTGGTGTTAGAGTTTCTTTAAGATATATACTGATGTTAGGTTCATCACTTAAGTGGAAACATTTGAAGACATATAAGAAATAAATAAGGCATGCTACCAATTTCATATTTAAATTATGATATATTTATCTATATATTATTTTGATATATTGATCTATACGAGCTTAAAATCAGTACTACCTGTCGCAAGATTTATTTTTTCTCTTAGATTGTGTTAGTAGTGCGCCAAGTAAACTTCAGATTTTTTTTTTCTGAAATTCAATAATCTTACCCGTCAGTTACTGTGAGTATCTGTATTCTATTTAGGAGTTACGAACCATTATACCAACTTTATGTTATTTATTTATTAGTTTGAACTTTGCATCCAGAGCAGCCTTATGCTTCATATAATTTCTTGTTCAGCTTGTTTTTTTGGTCAGATGGCATTTCTTCATAGAGATCATTTTTTGCCTCCCATTTTGTGCTAATAAGCTTCTTGGTTAGTTTGGAGGGTATGTATCTAAGAAGTTTGCAACTCGTGAGCACATAACGTTACCTTTTTCTCCATAGGTTTCATAGGATTGTTTGACTTCACTAGTGTAGACTTCTTGAAATCTTTTGATGCATTATAGTATAATATGCTATGATGATTTCAAACCGAACTACTGGAATATGATGCTGTATCACGATTAAGCACTCAATAGCGTATATTTTTCCGTTGAAAACCTAGGTACATCGGACTTTTTCCGTCAACATGAAGTTAATAACATCCTATTATGCCGACTGAATGTATGTTCAAAGGATTTGTGTTGTTTTTTTGTTTTTGCTTTTTTTTAAGTAAAAAAGTTTTATGATGGTATTCAGAATTGACCTTTGCATCCCTTGATTGGTGGGTCTTATAAATTACCCTTTGGCGGTTGCATTTTCTATTTTCAATGTACAGAATAGCAAGTGTTCGTCCTGTTAGTTTCAGGAAATCTACTATTGCAACTCTGCTGGCTGTCAGCCAGCTCGTAAGGTGATGAAAAAAGTGCTGGCTACATCTTCCTTTTGTTAATTGTATGGGATTCATTCTTTTAAATGGATGTATCATTCTTCTGTCCTATCCCAGCAAACACACACTGATCTTGCTAAAGCTATGATAAGTAAGGTGAGTACTTCTACATAACACGTCTATCGCGATCGTATAATATCTACAATATTTTTAGGTTATAATTTCTATTACAGCTTCAAACTTATGTGTAGAAAACATTTAATATTATAGGACCTTCAGATTTTATATTAAACAATTTCGTTGATCGCATATATAATAACTAGAAAGCATAAGAGTTATATTCAGGCATTAAGCACTTCACATAGTTTAAATTCATATATTCATCCTGTTATTGGATTACCGAACTATTTACATTGATCTTCTTGAGTCTTGACATGTTATATCAACGTTCATTTGATTTGTAGACGATTTACAATGTGCTTCTGTTTACAGAACATATATTTTCTTCACCATAGGGTAGTTGGCATTATTAAATGTTCATGTTGGAAAATTTCAACAAGTGAGACCACACATGCAAAATAAAATGTATCACGCTATTTGTAAAGCTCAATTAAAATGATTAAACAAATTATGAATTAAAGTTGTAAGCTTAAGGATATAATTGCAGTGAGATTATTGCGTAGATACAAGAATGACATTTTAGTTCGTTGAAGGACTAAATTGAAAATGTTGTATCACTACTATAAACAAGAGTGTTGCTATCCACCCAAAATTTCCACTTATTTTTACTTAACGGTTTCAATTGGCAGTAAATTGACGACCGTCTACATTGCGAATTGCAACTTACTGACAATTGTAATGAAGAACTTTAAAGTTTCTTTGTTATAGTTGGCAACAAATTGCCAATTTTAATAAACGGCGGCTGGCAATTTGCTGCCTATTGATATCAATTTTTTTTTTGGCGGTAATTTTAAATGGAATTTTGGGATGGATAGCATCAATCATAAATACAAGCAAGGTTGTCAAACTCGAGTTCTCACCAAAGAACGCTCGGGTATACAAAGATCGTAAATCGTGGGATCGTAACACAAAGCGCAAGTTCCCACAAAATGAAAATTAAAAATAAAATTTCAACAAAATAGCCATAGCATATAGTTCATAACAAAACATAACATAAACCTTAAAATTTCAAGTTCCAACAAAATAATCTTAACAGTCTTCCAACAAAATATTGCAATCTTCCATGAGATCTTCAGCTTCAACTCCATCAATTTCAGCATCAAGGTTAGGATTACTGTCGATTATGTTTCACGAGGAAATATTGGGCTGAAGCGACGGTCAATTGCATCGATTAGGGTTCTCGAGGTATCACCTCGGTTGGATCGAGAGTCGAGATACGTGAATGGAGAATTGGGAAATCTCAAAGCAGATATGACGCGGAAAATTACACGATGTTTACACGATTTCACGATTTTAATCGTCGCTTTGAACGATTCTACCCAATTCCGAGTTTTCCTCCGTCGATTCTCGTCGAGCCTGAAGAAACGCGTGAACTCGAACACTTTTAAGAGTAAGCACGCGATTTTGACAACAATGAATACAAGGGTCATGGTTTCCAAATTACACAAGTCTCTAAGTTCTCTAAACTTTATAGTGAAACCAGTCCTAATATTTATTTCAAATTGGAAGATCTAATGCATCTCATTCATTTCATCTCGATTATTTCGTGGATTCAGATGTGACTTCCTCATGCTAATTTATTTACTTTCTCCTTTTATTCTCGATGAAATCAATATGGGTTGTATAATCAGATCTAGGATTTTATTGTTGATTAAATCTGATATGTATTAAAATAATTCTAACAAGTATTAAATCCATCCTCTTTTGATTTATTTTGAGAAAATTTTCTTTTATATTTTGGAAACATACAGAAATTATGGTTTTCTAAGATCTAAAAAAATATCGTTTTCATGATTTGGCAAAAATATAATATTAAGGAATGTTTGTGTTTTAAATTATAGGATTTCAAATAAATTTTATCATACTGAGGCATGTACTAAAGATCAAGGATTTTTGTTATGAAATTTGTGCTAATATGGTTTCAGTTAGCCTCGATTTGATTTATTTGCAAGTTACCCCTATCATTAATTTCTAGAAGATCATGTGAAATGTCAAGCTAGCACATGATTATTAATATTCATAATTTAATGACTTTTTAATACACTTCAAAAAAGAGAGTTTTGTTAGCTACACACACACACACACACACACACACACATATATATATATATATATATATATATATATATATATGTGTGTGTGTGTGTGTGTGTGTGAGTTTTGTTAGTTCAATCGCTATTCCCCACTTTTAATATATTGATCTATATATGAGCTTCAAATTAGTTTTTGTAGTAAGATTTATGTTCTCTCTTATTTAGATTGCATTGGTAGTGCACCAAATAAATATCGAAAATTTACCTAAATTTAATCATCTTGCCTATTGTTTTCCTTGAATATCTCTGTATTCTGCTTAGGAGTTATGAACTGTTAGTCCAACTATATGTTGTATATCTGTTTATATTTTGCACTCCGTACAGTCTTGCGCTTCGTGTACTTTTTGTTCAGTGTTTATTTATTTATTTAATTTTTTTTGGGGTCAGACTGGGCATTCTTAGAGATCAATTTCTCTCTCCCATCTTGTGCTAATATGCTTCTTGTTTTGTTTGGAGGGCATGCAACTCTGAGACAATAACATTACCTTTCCTCCGTATATTTCATTGGATTTTTGAGTTCACTACTGTAAGCTTCTTGAAAAATCTTTGATCCGTTATGGTATAGTATTTTTTGATGATTTCAAACTGAGCTACTGAAATACTACGATCTTGTTTCACAATTAAGTACTTAGCAGCATTTTTTCTCTTAAAGACCTAGGTATCGCATTTTTTCGGTGAACATGAAGTTAGCCTCAATCCCATTATGCAGACACCATGTATTTCCAAAGGATTTACCTAATTATTTAGAATCAACCTTTGCATTCCTTGTTTGGTGGCTTAGTGCTTTGGTTTTATAAGTTACCCTTTTTGGGTTGCATTTAGTAATTTCCAATGTAGAAAATAATCAAGTGCTAGTCCTGTTATTTTCAAGAAATATACTGTAGCAACTCCGCTGGCTGTCATCTAGCTCGTAATGCGATGAAAAAAGTGCCGGCTACATCTTTCTTTCATTTATTGTATGGAATTCTTTCTTTTCAATGGATGCTTCGTTCTCTGTACCTATCCCAGCAAAGACATACCGATCTCGCTGAAACTTGCATCAGTAAGGCGAAATACTAATAAAAAGTCTATTGTGATCATGTAACATCTATGATAGTTGCAGGTGATAATTGCTACCAAGAGTCGAACTTGTGTGTAGCAAATATTGTCAGTACTATAGGACCTTCTGATTTCATGTTAAATAGTTTTGGTGATCTAATGTTATAGCTAGAAAGCTTATGAAAGAGATATGTTCAGGCAATCAACATAAGTACTCCTCGTACTTCAAATTCATATATTCAACCACCGGATTATTCAGCTTGATCTTTATGACATGTTACATCAACATTCGTTTGAATACAACGTGCTTCTCTGTTCACAATATGTATATTTTCTTCATCAAAGGATAGTTTGCATTACTTGGTGTACACACCAACGGCACCTATATTCACACTAAAGTTATAGTATCCATGTGCTACACGATTAAGATGATGTTGAAGGATGTGGACCTTTTGAAATATGACCGTTCCTTGACTTACAAGTGCAAGGCTATGTTACCTATGCATTTTCAGAGGTATTTTAGATTCATATTTATAACCTGTCGACGCGCCGAATTGGATGCAAATGCAGACCATTTTGATAAGAGATATAGCTGGAGCATCTCTCGATGGAGTGGACATCGTGGTTTTCTTAACAATTCGAGTAAATAATTTCAGTTCATGAAGGTCTAGAAGTCCTATTAGCATTATGTACACACATGCAAATATGTGATGCAATCTGTTTTTCTTTCCAGAATAAGACTGATTATTATTTGTATGGTTCATTTTTCAACATGTGGATGAAAAAGTTTATCCTTGTCAACTGTTTTTAGGGACTAAGCCAGAAATTTGACAAATGGGGCCAGGTCCAACAAATATATATACTATTTAATGTTCTAGAAAATGTATAACAGATATTTTTTTATTCACTTTGAGTATGACATTTACAGGTTTGGAAGCATTTGCCTAAAAACTATATTTCGCTATAATAATATAACATATATAGCAATGGAAGTTAGTATAATAGCATGTTAGATAAGGTATTAGTCAATGTAATTACATCTAAAATAGTCGAGCTAATTATACACCTTGAAATCAGTGCTATAATCGAGTTCTCCTCGTTTATTCTATCTCATCATCATCTAAGCTTCGGTAGTCCAAGCAATGGGGCACACAAGGACATTATGAGAGACATTCATTGAGTCTCAGGTCATAATAGCTTTGCAACCTTTAACAAAGACGCCAACAGTTTTAGTAATTTGGCTCAGGTTGGATCTAATAAGGCCAACACAGGGCATTTAGTTTTTTTTATTAGTTTTGTTATTGGGATATTTCGGTTTAGTAGAATGTAGTAATAGATTAGTACGATCCTGAAGCTCTTACATTTTAATGTCGCACTGGTATCACTAAGGGTCTATTATGCCCGTATGGTTGATTAAGGTGTGAATGTTAGCACCGTCAATACTGATGTTTTGTTCGTCTGCTTTGTTATGCTTTATGTTGAATTCATTTTACCACTTCATGTTTATTGAACTATTGACTGATAACAGAAATTGCATTTTGATTTTTTATGTTAGTATTTCATAATTATATGGCAAATACATAAAATGTAATTATGAACACAATATATATGTTTAAAAGATCAGTAATACAAGATGTTGGAAATAACGAGCTGAATCAACACATGGTAGATAAAAAGAAGATAAATTAATATCATTTTATCTGATAGGAAAATTAACAAACAAACAAAAAAAAAATCTTTTTTTACTGAAAGGTGATAAGACCAACCATGTCGATCATAAAAAAAAAAGAACCCTATAAATATGAAGTTATAAACGAGGATAAGATAAAAACTATCAGTGACACTTGTATACGAGAAAATTATGGAAAATTAAACTAAATGCAGTGTAATTGTATGAAGAAGACAACAATGATTTGGAAACGAGAAAATATTAAGATAGCGGAGGAAGTGAAAAGAAAAAGCTAAATCAAGATTATAAGAATGTACCAAAACTATCTCGAAAAATTAACAAAAAATATAATAAATTTCATGATCGGACCATGAGTCGAACAATGATCACTCAAGATTTAAGGTTTTGCTGTGTCAACCAGCCAAACCGATGGAATGACGGATGATTTGTTCTAAAAAATTTACACATTTGACTAGAAGTCGTGCACAGATGTTGAAATAAAAATGCAACATAGGCAAAGGAGATTAAATCCTCTATCTCCAAATCGTCTGTCCTCATGTGTCTCTTCAATCTCATCCATTCACCATCATAGTTTAACATGTGAGACCCACTGCATTTCATGAAAGTTAGATGATTTATTGACCAGTGACTGAGATTAAATAAGCACATGGGGACATGTAAATTGGAAACATATGAATTGATCTGCAGGCAAGGCAACCGAAGTTGTATACTGCTACAATGCACAATGACATCAACACGATTGTAGCTGTATATATAGTAGCATTGCACAATAATAGAAGTTTAGTAAATACAAATTTGATGAAATCTGCGGTGATTTTGGAGGAGCTTGCAGTTTAATTTTTGGGATGATAACGACTTTTGCAGTGTGGATTTATCTATTTTCTTCAAAGCAGTACAAAAATTTGAATGAGAGAATTATACGATGAGAAAGTAACAGAAAGATAAAAGAGCTGTTTTCAACTAAGTAAAATAGACGGTTTGACCCTTGGTTTGAAGTTCGACGTTCTGACTAAATTCCAGACCAAAGTGTTCTACAGTCCATGGTTGTTCGTTATCAGATGGAGGCTGTGTCCGGTCACAAACGCAGGGAGAAAATACGATGCAAAATAGAATATTATGAAATATAGAAATTCATGTGGTGGGCCATAACCGTTCACTGGAGGAAAACACATACAAGAATGAGGGTGACAAGAACGATCTATAGGTCTTTTTGTATAATTTATCCGTAGTGCAGAACTGCAAATGGAATTTCGTATCGAAAATATAACTTGTTTCTTTTTGTTACAAGGACAGGGTGTGGTGGTAACACATAACCAAAATGGGCTAAAGTTCAGTTATTGCTGTACATTCTTGTGCTTTCGAATCTTAATATACTTCCAATATTGAGTAGTTACACGTTATAAGGCTGTTGGGCTTAATTTCTTCACCCAGTTAGCACACATATCACTTATTTCTGAGAACATAAAATCATCATCTCTCTATACTGAGGCAGTTTATGCTAAATCAAACATTAAAGGTAATGCTTATAAACTCTTGGCGATTACATGCTAAAAATTACAAGTTCGATGAATATCAAAATTTTTTAATAGCGATAATCAATTTCTAATTCTAATTAAATTTCCATGTGCAATAGAAAAAAAGAGGTTTCACATCGCCATGTTAGAACATCAACAAATAACGCATTCATTTTTTGGGTATAGAGAAAGGCCGAGTATGGCTCTATTTTTGGTCGTGTAGATTATCAAACCCGTTTCTACCTTTATAAAACAAAATTTTGAACTAACCAAAACGAAGACAATCTATCTAACTATAAACCCCGTTACAAAAATGATCTTGGTTTTCACCTAGTTAGTAATTTGTGCTTGTGTAAGTTGCGTAAGCACCAAAAATATATGAAGTAACAAAATAACAGTGTACATACACAATTTAAGGCTGGTGAATACCGAGCCTATTTTATAAGAATGTAATAAAGCTTATAGGTGGAAGTGGAACGATTACTTTTGGCCTGATTATAAATTTTGTCATCCATCTTGTCTAGGTGTTTTTAAACTCCAACCTCGAAGTACCTGTATTTTATTTGTTAGCAAGATTAAACAAAGATAAAATGTATAGATAGTTATACTAACAAGTAGCTGCAATCAATCTATATAAGTGTGATAAATGAAGTGGAAATAGTGTATTGGATCATTTAAAGGAAGGTTTATATTAACAGAGGCTTGTCATCCGGGCACAAATTTTAGACAATGGATGTCAGAAGGAATTTATGTTAAGTAGGCTTCAATATTATTTATAAACAGACTCTCCCTCTCTCTCACTATATATATATATATGTATATATATATATATATCTGTGTGTGTGTGCGCGCGTGTGTGTGGAAAATCTATTTGAAGCAAAATTAGATATAAGAATCTTAAACATCTCCCCTTGAATTCCACTTTCCACGTAAAGAGAGTTCAACAGTGCTACAACGCCCGGAAAGAAGGGTGTGGAAAAGTGCGGAACTCGCGTGATTCACGGGGGAGTGTGCAATTGAGCGGGGAGCATAAGGAGACGTGCTACAGCAGTCGTGGGATTAGATTTTCGCATATTCTGACAAAAAATAGTTCGGGCCTTTCAACATTTTTGAAGAGAGTTTGCTTACATGAAAAAAGGATTTTCTGTCAAAATGTAGGAGTAGCATATTTGAGGGAATGTAGAGGAATTTAGGAGGGGCAATTTGGTAATTTTGTTTATGGTCCCTTCTTAAATTTTGTTTTGGTGTGAAGTTTGACAACTTTTTTTGGGTGAAAATACCATTTTGGAACCAGTAGAACCGGATATGGAGCGTCTTGGATAATACTTTTTAAATATGGGTGGAAAACAACTTCAGGCTATTATAGCTATATACCAAAATTTAGCTGCTTCCCATCTGAAAGCAATACGAGCAGTGTTTTGCTGCAACACTGCTATTGAAATGAATACATTGGCACTTATCTACCATATGTTTGTGCATCCTCTTAGTATTTTGGATTCCTGAATTTCTTGATATAAAGGCGACTCTGCATTCTCTTAATATTTGAGTTTGTGGATAAGGCTAGGAAGAAGTTTAAAAGTTGTGTAATGTTGATTGCATCATATCATTTGTGTGTTTCTGATGGTTCCTTATACAACTCTAATCCCTACTGTCACACAAGCTTATATTTACCTTTATGAAAAGCAGGTGAGATATTAAATGCCATAACTTTTTCCTTCTCCTTCTCCTTTTTGACCTTATGAGTTTTCCTCGTGGCTTGGTATGAATGCATGATGTAATAAAAATTAATTATTATAATAGTATTATAGGATGTTAGCAGTTCATTAGGTTTTTATTTATTTATTATTATTTATGTTTTAACCTTGTTAGATCCCACTTTCCAGTCAATTTCTTATTCTACCTACTTCATTATAATATATTGAAGCTTCTATGGTTCTATTTGCAATGAGAAGTGAGAATCATGCATGCTTAATGGTCTAGAGAACGACATTCCGATCATGTTTTATTTGTTAACTGTAACAGATTAACTGTGATTTTATTTATAGAATGACAATCGCATAAAAGAAAATTGTTATATATCAAGTGTAACAGATTAATTGCACTTTTCTTCTTTTTTCATGCATGATTGATGGTTTTAATTTTAATTTTTACTGACTAATGTTTTTGTATGGTATGAATAGGTTCTTACAGGCAAGGACACAATAGGACTCAGATAGAATGCATTCAGCATGTAAGCGCACAGTTTCCACTTCCTTTTTCTTTCTTAATGTGACGTTTTTGCCCTGATTTCTATTTTGTGTTTCGAGTTTCCTATCATGACTTGCAAATAGGAAAAATTATATAGACGATTAGTTCATATTTTCAATTATTTGTCAGAAATTGCTGCATGCTATGTATTTTGAAATACATAAAAGTTTTCGGATGTCTCTTGTACTTGTGTTACATATATAAATCTGTTACGAAAACTAGAATATCATTATATGTTTACTATTTATTTTAGAGTAAGTGTAACACTCATTTTTAATGTGTATGGATGGACTTTTTTAAAATATGACCGTTCCTTGGCTTCTAATGCAAATGCAAAAATAAGATACCAATGCAATTTTAGAGGCATTTTAAACTCATATTCATAAGCTATTGATGTGCAAAATTGGATGCAAATGCAAACCTTTTTTGATGAGATATTCATAACCATACCGTCTCTCAGTGGAGTGGACATCGCGGTTTACTTAACAAATGAAGTAAATAATTTCTATCCATAAATTGCAGTTCTTGATGGTCTATAAGTCTTGTTATGGTGATTACGTACACACACATGTAAATATGTGGTGCTGTATATTCTTTTTTTTAATCTTTTTTTGGTAATATGACCGATTAGCATCTGTATGGTTCATGTTTCAACATCTGGGTAGGAAAGTTTATCCTTGTCTACTGTCTTCAGGGGCCAACCCAGAAATTTATCAAAGGGGGCCAGCTGCAACAAATATGTATACTTCAAAATTTTACTGTTCTAGAAAATGTACTAACAGATATATTTATTATTCAATTTGATTATGATATTTATAGGATTGGAAACATTTGCTTAAAGACTATTTTACTAAAATAACATAATATATAAATTATAATGGCAACAAAAGTTAGTCTTATAATATGTTAGTTATGGTAATACTCAATCTAATTAAATCTAAAATAGTCGAACTAATTATACACCTTGAACTTAGTGCTATATTTGAATTCTCCTCTTTTATTCTATCTAATTATATCATCATCTAAGCTTCGGTAGTCTAAGTAATGGAAACACAAGGACATTATAAGAAACATTCATTGAGTCTCACGTTGTAATAGCTTTGCAACCTTTCACAAAGGCCCTGGCGGTTGGAGTAACATTGGGCACGGGTTGGATCTAATAAGGCCAACACAGGGTACTTTGGTCTTCTACTAGTTTTGTCATGGGCTATTTTGGTTTGCCAAAATCTAGTAATATATTAGTATGTTCCCTTAGCTCTTAGATTGTCTTATCGCACTGGTATCGTTAAGGTTCTATTACGCATGTATGGTTGGTTAAGGTGTTAATGTTAGCGCCTTCAATACTGCTGCTTTTTTTTTCCTGCTCTGTTATGCTTTATATTGAATTCTTTTTACCACTTCATTTTTATTGAACTATTTTTTTTGGCATAGCCGACCTGTTTTTATAGTGTTCCGTAACACTTTTTTTATTATAACCAATAATAGAAATACAGTATAGTATAGGTGATTGTGGTTGACAATCAACTAATTCGGTTTTAAGGTGGACTGTCCACCGCCTACGGCGTTTATAGTGGGTCGTCCACTGAATTTAATCTAGATTATAGTTCAAGAGCTAGTTTAAGTAACTAGACTACTATGTTTTTATTGAACTATTGACTGAGAATAGAAGTTATATTTTAAATATTTGTTTTAGTATTTCATAATTATACGTTAAATACATAAAATCATTGTTGTTAAAAAATTTAGAGTCCTACGATTTGAATCCCGTTTCAAATATCTTTCTTTTTGCGATTCGATTTATATTTCGATTAGACCTAGTTAATACATGGTTTATAAATATCATTCAATCCAAATTAATATATTCAATATACTTATATGGATATACAGTTCCAATTCTAATCATTTCCAAATTAAATAAAATTGGAATAAGAGAGAAAATGAAGTTTTAGGTTTTGGATGTAGAAGTTCTAACATCAAATCCAATTTCAAAGTGTGCAAACTTTAAATTTTTGTTTTTTTGATTCTACAATTTATGACTTAAATCTCGATTCAATTTAAAATTCAAATTTGACGATTTATGATTTGAATCACATTTTGATAACTTTGCATAAAATGTAATGATGAACAAAAAATATATGTTTAGGTATTGAAGATCAATAATGCAAGATGTTGGAAATAACGAGCTGAATTAACACATGATAGGTAAAGGAAGATGAACTAATATAATTTTATCCGATAAGAAAACTACAAGCTTTTTTTTTTTTTTTTTTTTTTTTTTTTTGGGATACTGAAAGGTGATTAGCCCAACTATATTGCTTGGAGTGATATGTTGATCATATATTTAAAAAGATGTCTTATTGAATTCCGGACAAAAGTGTTCCACGGTCTAGTCATTCGAGGACCACGGTCTGATCCAGTCATGAACACATGGAAAGATATAACTCAAAATAGAACATTATGAAAAATGGAAATTCATATGGTGGACCCTAACTGTTATTGGGAAAATAAAAATACAAGAGTGAGGATGACAAGTCCGAACTATACGTCTGTATAATTTATCTGTAGTGCAGATGGAATTTCGTACTGTAAATGTAACTTGACTCGTTTTGTTGCAAGTACAAGGAGCGGTGGTCTGCATTTCCAAAATGGGCTAAAATTCAGTGGTCGCTATACATTTCTTTGTTTTTGAATCTTTATACATTGCCAGTATTGAATAGTAACACATTATAAGGCTGTTGGGCTTAATTTCTACATGTACAGATCACTTTATCAATGAGAACTTAAAATCGTCATCTCTCTATGCTGAGGTAGTTCATACTAAATCAAACATTAAAAATAATGCTTCTAAACTCTCGGTGATTACATGCTAAAAATATCAAGTCCGATGAATATATCAATAATTCTTCAATAGCGATAACTAATTTCTAATTCTAATTATATTTCCATGTGCAATAGAAAAAAAGTGGTTCCACATCCCCATGTTAGTACTTCAAAGATAAAGCGGTCATTTTAGTGTATAGAAAAAGGCCGAGTATGGCTCCATTTCCGGTCACGTATGGCTCCATTTCTGGTCGTGTGTAGATTGTCAAACCTGATTCTTCCTCTTTAGCACAAATTTTAGAACTAACTAAAAAGAATAATTAATCTAACTATAAACCTCATTACAAATATTATTTTGGCTTTCTCCAAGTTGGTAAAATAGTAATGTACATGTACATTTCGAGTCTGGTGAATCCCGAGCCTATCTTATAAGAAATTGTAATAAAGCTTATATGTGCAGTGGAACAATTGTTTTTGGCTTGATTAAAAATTTTGTTATCCATTTTGTCTTGATGTTTTTAAACTCCAACCACGAAGTACCTATATTTTCTTTGTTAGTAAGATTGAACAAAGATATAACGTGTATGTAATTATACTAACATGTAGCTGCAATCAACCGTTCAACCTATATAAGCATGATAAATGAAGTACAAATGGTGAATTGGATCATTAAAGGGAAGTTTTATATCAACAGACCCCTGTTATCAGGGCACAACTTTTTAGGCAACAGGTGTCATAAGGAAAGCTGGTGCCTAGCGCAAACGGTAAGGTTACCCGGCTGGTAATCTGAAGCGTACAGGTTCGAGCCCCGGCCTCTTCACATAATGTGAGGGAAAGGTTGCACGCGCTAATCGACCACCCCCAGAGCCCGAAAAGCCGTGAAAATAGTACCAGATGGGAGACTGTCTAGGAAGTCCTCACGTTTGTGTACGGGAGCCTTCGGCACTGGGTATCCACCAGGTGTCATAAGGACTTCATGTTAAGCGGGGTTCAATGTTTATATCACTCTTCTTTTTGGTTATTTCTTAGCAAATACAATATGGATTTTGCTAATATGAAAAAAAAAAAAAAATCTGTCAAAATGTAATGTAGCGTATTTAAAGGAATTTGAAGGAATTTAGGAGGGGTAATTTGGTAATTTTACTTGTGGTCTTTTGTTAAATTTTGTTTTTGGTGTAGAATTGTGACAATTTTTGTTTGTTTGTCATATTAACATTGGGGAAACAATATAATCTGAAATGGAGCGCTTGAATAATAATTTTCAATTATGGATGGAAAACAACTTCAGGCTATTGTAGATATATCAAAATTCAGCCGCTCCCCATCTGAATACAACACGAGGTGTGTTTTGCAGTGACACAGCTATTAAAATGAATACACTGGCACTTATCTACCATAGGTTTGTGCATCCTCCTGATATTTTGATGTCCTGAATTTTATGATATTACGGTGACTTCGCATCCTCATAATAGCTGCGTTTGTGGATAAGGCTCAAAAGAAATTTAATGGAAGTTGCGTAATGTTAATTGCAACACAACACTTGTGTATTTCTTACTGTTCCTTGTACGACTCTAATCCCTAATGTTACACAAGCTTATATTTACCTTTATGAAAAGTAGGTAACATATAAAATGCCACAACTTTTTTCCTTTTCCTTTTCGGCCTTGTGAATTTTCCTCGTGGCTTTCTATTAATGTATGATGTAATAAAAAGTAACCATTATTGTAGTATTACAGGACGTTGGCAGTTCTTTTCGTTTTCGATGTTTTAACCAATGTTAGATCCCACTTTGCAGTCAGTTTCTTGTTCTACCTACTTCATTTTAATATATTGAAGCTTCTGTGGTTTTGTTTGCAACGAGAATCATGCATGCTTAATGGTTTGGAGAATGACACCCTGATCAATTTTTATTTGTACTGTAACAGATTAACTGTGATTTTCTTCTTTTTGTTTAGAGAACGACAGTCTGATAAAAAAAAAAGATCGAAAAGGTCGTTCTATATCAGCTGTAACAGATTAAGTGTGGTTTTCTTCCTTTTTCATGCTTGATTGACAATTGTTGTGTACTGACTAATGATTTTGTAGGGTATGAATAGGATCTTTCGGACATGGACAAGGTTGGTGAAAATTATGGAGACTGAATGTATTCAGCATGTAAGTGCACAGTTTTCACTTCCTTTTTCTTTCTGAATGTACTACGTTTTTGCCCTGATTTTACTTAGTTTGGAGCTCCTTATCATGACTTGCAAATAAGAAAAATATCATGGACGATTGGTTTGTATTTTCAATTATATTTTAGACCTTCGTGTACTGTCTGTATTTTGAAATACATGAAGTTTAGGATTTCTCCTTTACATGTATTACATACATAAATTTGTTTTGAATATTAGAATATCATTATACGTTTACTGTTTTTTTTTAGTGTAAATGTGGTATTCAAGCAAAACAATCAATTTTTTAGTGTGTATGGATGTATCATTGTATGTTTTGAAGTTTTCTTTTGCTAATTATTAGAAATAAGAACACTTACAAGAGTAAGAACCATTTCTTATAATAAAAGAATAAAATTTCTATCTCAAAAGTCCCTTTTACCCATGATACCTAATGATGTTTCGATATGAAGTAATCTAACTTTTTCAAATAAAATACAATTAAGAGTGAAGCTGGGTTGAGTTCTCTCTACAAAGTAGCATGCTCAAGAGTAGTACACATGGTTTAAATTAATTCTATCTAAAAAATAGTTTACAAAGCTATACAAGATAATTGCTTTTAAGAAATCTTAACATATTCTAGGTTAAGGGATTGGAAGGTTGTGCGAGTCAAAATAGTACGCATAAATGATTGTGCATGATGGATCTTGTATGCATTACCTAAAAGGAGTTAGAAATGATATACATTGGTTGACCAATTTATGTTGTGACCGTGTATCGTAAACTAAAACTAAATTAGTTTTATATATAATTCAATCAGGCCCGGCCCTGAACACAGGCGGCCGCCTAGGGCCTCGGATTTCTGGTGGCTTTTGCCCGACTAACCGGGGGCCTCAAACATGAATATAATTGTATGTATGTATAACATTACCACCATATTATTGAAGTTGAGCTAGTGAGGAGGCTGAGTTGCACAACTCACCACTTGAAGGTCTGCTGTTTGATTCTCCCATTTGACGGAGGGCCTATTTTTTTCTCCACCTTCCTTCCACTTTACCTAGTTTCTCCTAGGGCCTCCCTGAATTCAGGGCCGACACTGAATGCGATTCATAAACTATATATGAAATGCTTATTTCATTGCACTGACAAACAATTGTTATTTCAAAAAGTACCAAGTTAGTGGTGAATGTTTTCTTAAAATTATTAATAGTGAAATGGAATTGGACTCGATCGACAGATGAAACTGATTACATGTGATGAAATGAAATTAACTAAAACTAAAATGAACACAAGTATAAGAGTATCTACTAAGTATTTCAGATTATGAGTTTCTTATCAGTGTTTATAGTCCTCATGTTTAAAATATATAGTCCTCGGTTGTTAATCAAACCATTAAGAGTATTGACTCTACGAAGGATACATAAAGCTGGAAGGATTCCATACTGTTATCACGACGCTCGACTAGTCGAGATCAAGTCATCGACTTGAAGCCACGGCTGAGCTATTTGTAAGCCAACTTATCGAAATTTGTCGACTAGTCTCGACTGGTCGTGCCTCGACTATGTCGACTTGTTTGGAATGCCAGGTTTCAGAAGAAACAAAAACGAGCACTACGCAGTATTGCCCTATACAAAAAAAAAAAAAACAATCAGGAAACAATCGATTCTATATATCGAAGAAAAAAGCCAAACCCTAGAAGTTTGAACTTCATATTCGAAAAACGATCAGGAAATCGATTATCGAAAAAAAGGTTTGAACTTCAAATTCGAACTCAAAGCCGAAATCAAAAGTCCAACTACCTGCAAATGTCGAAGTCGAACCCTTGAGATGACTTACAGTGGTCGTCGTGAAAGTGAGATGGAACAAGATCCTCTCATCTTAAATGATGATGAGGATGTTGATTGATCATTATTGACATGAGCCAACTACTGTTCACGAAACTAGTGATTGTGAGGCAGATGAAGAAGTGGAGCTAGATGACTGTCTTTGGATTGATTGCATCATTTGTGTTTTTTAGGTTACACTTTTATTAGATTCTATACGCTTGTTAAAACATCATTTTGGTTTGTATTTTCTTTGCAACTTGCACTTTATTAAATTCTATGTATCATTTTGTTTATTTGCTTTATTCAGTAGAGACAATATATTTATCGACTAGTCTACGACTAGTCGACTAGCTGCACCTTTGTCGACTCCACTCGATTTACCGCCGTAACAACCATGAGATTCCAAGTAAGTTATCAAAACATGATTTGACAGTTGTGGTCCTTCGATTGTAAGTATGTTTTAAATAAAGATTAATGTAGTTAGAACAAAATGAACAACATTTATTAAAATAACATAGTAAATTTCAATTGTTGAAATTAATATAACAGATTCATCATTCAACGTGTCATGTTAATTTACATTTTATTCACAAAATTATTATTGAAACGACTTTGCCTATTGGTAAGTATGTGTTGTAACAGAAAGTTCTAAATAATGAGTTAGAATTTAGATCAATTGCGCATACCAAAGCTTCTGGAAGTTAGTGGGAACAATAGTAAATTTGTGGCTTTTCACATATGATTCAAGAACAGATACAAAAGTATTGTTCGACAAGCATAAAAGTCAAACAAGTATTTTGATTGAAATGTCAAATAGTTTGATTTTCAATCAAAATGTAGAGAAAGGGCATGTCTACTAGAAAAAATCTTAGAAAATGCGCGCGTGTGTGTATATATAAACTATAAGTGAAACAACATTCCGTTGATTGTTAATGATAAATTATGTCAAAATCAGATTTAGTCTAATTTTTCATACTCGATATTGA
The DNA here is from genome assembly GCA_030737875.1 of Allium sativum. Lineage (NCBI taxonomy): Eukaryota > Viridiplantae > Streptophyta > Magnoliopsida > Asparagales > Amaryllidaceae > Allium > Allium sativum. The sequence goes on along the minus strand of CM060927.1, from coordinate 24,271,099 downwards.
ATTTGTAAAGACATCCTGGGATTGACCAAAATTATATAATTAAAATCTTTAATACGCAGCGTGTAAGATATATTATTTATGCATTGACATTTGGATTTATCTTACATGATGTATTATCTATGGTATTATATTTAACTTATATATTTATTATTTAGTACGTTTTGTAAATATCAAATCCAAATAAAGATCGCTAAATTATAGTTTTTAAGTATTTTCAAATATTTACGAAATGTTATAGAATTATTTATAGGAACAATGAACTCCTTATAAAAGAGTATTTTGAGCTTGAACTTCACAAGTGATATCGAGTATAATATGACAAGATTCATATTTAAACCTTAATCAAGAGTATTAAGTTGAAAATGATATAAACAAATGGTTCCGGCCGATTTGACAAAAATACGTCGCCTTAAATAACACAATAATAAATGCAATGTATAAATATAAATGCACAGATTCATAACTGAGCTAAGGCTGATTTCAAATATAAAAGTTTCACATTGTTGTTACATGAGAATAATGCAATGATAAGAGCTCACTAGAAGTTAGAGAAATATATTCTTAGTAGTTCATCATAATATAAACAGTTTATCAGCATTGGAGGGAGTTGATTGATATAGTAAATAATAATTAAACAACATGGGAGATCCATTCAAAAAAGCACTAGCCTGGTTAGTTGTCATTAAACTGACCGAAGATAGGTATTAAGATTCCGTAATAGGACCTAAGTGCGGACGAGAGATTGATAAAACTATGAGTAATCTTTATTGCCAATTCTATAATTTATTTTAAATTACTAATTTCATAATAAAATCTCTTTCAAATTAGATGGTTTTTTTATTATATACTTGACATGATGTGTTATATTAACTAATTTAATTTTAGTATATTTACTAGAAAATTCATTAATAGTATGTTTTATAATGGTAATTACAGTGTGTTGTAATCATGAGAAATTTACCATAATACAAATAATCTTATTGTTTTAAATATTTCAAGTCTGAATGTATCGAGACCATGGTTCGAGGTTTCGATCGGTACCTCGAAAATTTGGGGATACTGAACCGGTACCAATGGTGGTTGAAAACCGACGGTGTAAGTATGCTATGAAACTAAAGCACAAAAAATCGAATCTTTTTGCAATTAAATCATTTTGTTTCAGAAAAAGATGAATTATTGTGTGACATGTAAAGCAGCAGTGAGATTGAGGATCGAAAGCAATGAAAAAACAAAAGAAATCAAATCATTTCGGAAACTTTAACCACAACGTGAATCAACAATGAAAAATCGAATAATTAATTCTATTCGAATGCTTATAAAGTACATCGATTCAATAACATACTTACGACGTCAAAGAAATCAAATTTCATATGCAAACGATTCTACTTTAGAGGTCGATCTTCTTGTCTTCGAGTGTAGCTTCTTCCTTGTCTCTTAGCTCGATAGCGATCTCTATAAAGGTGAGTTTCCCCTCACTCACGACTAACTAATGATTAAGTGAATTAAATATTGGAAAAATGTGACAACCGCAGGACTCGAACCTCCGACCTGCCGTAAAGCAACACCACGTACTAATCACTATGCTAAAAAAATTTTGTGTTAGCTTTTCGAGAGGGGTGTTACAGACTACTCCCCTTAAAGAGCCCAACGTTCTTGTTGGTTCATATCAGTCACCACCCAGGCGATGTGCATGTAACTCACATCAATAATACGCCGACTGACATCCGCAGCATTATACACAATTTCAACTGGGTATAGGCTCCGATACCAAATGTCACAACCGCGGGACTCGAACCCCTACCTTCCGTAAATCAACACCACACACTAACCACTATGCTAAAAGATCTTTGTGTTAGCTTTTCGAGAGGGGTGTTACAGCAGTCGACTTTTTATTATTACCGAAAATATAAGGATTGTTAATGAGGGTAGGAAACATGATTAGTATATAATGTTAGGAGGAGAGGCGCTTAGGTCGGGCTTAAAGTTGTTTGGACTGAAACATGGATTATTATAAAATCCTAGGGTAGCTTTTTAATGTAGTATGAGTTGTTTAATAGTCATGACAGTTTAATTGTTACAATAATTATTCACACTTTTTGATATTATCGTTCGCAATCCACATGTATGCTATAGAAAACCAAACTAATAGTACAAAGATTAGTTGAAATTACGGTACCAATCGATGACAATGTTTGAAAAACAAAGTGCCATTTTAAGAATAAATAAATCAACAGTAGCGGTGTAACACGTTTGAAAGAACATTTGACAGACGTAGGTGACAATGTAATGAGATGCTCCTCAAGATGTTAAAAACTTGTATAAGCTCACATCGTTGCGAAAAAACAACTGTTAAAGAAAAACTAGAGAAGCAGCATATATAAGGATTTAAGGATTGATGAGTAAACCTCGACAACATGACTCATATAACGAAGATGATCGGGATGTTCGTTGCGCAATGCGAGAAAGTAGAGAGTTACATTCAAAGAACATGAGATACAAAGATCTCACAGGCAATCAAGAATCAATTTTAGTTAAACAGAGCGGAACGTACGTGGTAGATCTACGAGAGGATGAACTTGAAATGCGTCATGTTGCAAGGATCAATCCATGTATGCAAAAAATATGAAGTTAGTTCTCAACCTTCTATTAAATCTATAATAAAAAACATTAAGAATACCAAAATGCATATGACTCGTGCTATTGCTAATTTTAACTTTAACCGTATTCCACATAATATGATTGTGATTGTGGAATAGATCCACCTACAGTGTATGAATTACCGCATTCACATTTGAAAATGGAATTTGAAAAAACTCAATTGTATATTGGCATTTTTCTTAGTTTCTGAGATGAATATAGTTGTGCGTTGATACGTGATGGTTGGACTACTCAGAATCAATGAAAAACTATAAATTTTCTTGTGTACTTCACTTATTGGACGATATTTCTTAAATTTGTAGATGCTATCGATGAGTTTCAAAGTGGAGAATATATATGCAAATTGATGAATGGAGTTGTAGAAATTATTGAAGAAAATAGAGTAGTGCAGATAGCGACAGATAATGAGACCAACTACAAAGCTACCGAACAATTGTTAATGTAGAAAAGAATCATTTATATAAATACCATGTGCAACGCATTGCATTGATTTGATCTTAAAACTATCTCGAAAGAACAAGTGGTAACAACTATCATCTTACATTGTCAATAAATAACGACATTCATATACACTAATGACTGATTATTTTCTATAATGAGAAAAGAGACGAATGTTGACGAATTAAATAACTGGTACGTTAGATTTACCACTCATTTCATTGCATTAGATTCTATTTTTAAATACAAATGCGTCTTTAGAAGAATAATTAATAAGAGGGAATGAGCATCTAAAATGCCTAGACTCACTTCTAAGGATAAAAGAAAATCAACCAATTTGCTGATCTGATTTACAATTACTTTTTGGATTGTCGTTGTTTTAGTAATTCTTGTATTGAGCCACTAGTCAAAGTTTTAAGAATGGTGAACAATTACGATAAAACAAATATGAGCTAGTTTTACGAGGCGATGCATCTCGCAAAAAGTTAAATAGAAAAAACATTGCTCAAGGCAATCCAAAAAATTGTGGGACATTACCGAAAAGAGATAGAGAAAAAAATATCGATTAATTCACGCGGCATGTATTTTAAATTATTAACTAACAAAGTCAAAATTCATAACATCACATTTATATTAGCACTTTTTAAAATATATGATATTTTCTCAGTTCTATTATTCAATATGGTGATGCAGTGAATGATAGTGAGATATTAAACGGATTCAACATCGTTGAAAGAATGATTCCAGGTATATTGACATAAATCGAGATTGAAAAAGAGATAAATCACATTAAACATTCTATTCAAAACATAGATCCAATATTAATTTTTTACGTCCCCACAATTGTACAATTACATAATGAAAGTTGACATATTTGGCTATTCAAAAGAAAAAACAGCTCTAAATACTTATTCTTATGCCTAGTGGTGGTCGATACTTGGTAAAGAAGATACTTCAAGCCTAACACGTTTAGCAATGCATATTTCCAGTTAGACGGTTTCTTCTTCAAACTGTGGGAAAAAAAATCTGATCTACATTATCCATGATTCATACAAATTTGATAAATATAATAAAAATGAAAAATCAAGAAAAACTAATGTATGTTGATTACAATATGAGATTAAAAGCAAAGAATACTAAATGTTGTTATACAAATGATTAACTGGTTGATCTGAACTATATATTTCATGAGAATGATCCGCTAGCAAAGTGTACCACTGAAGTTAAACCACGGTTTCTAGATGATGATTCTTCGATGATTAATATGATTAATGATGTCGTTGCTACAGTGGATGACATATTTGCACGAAGAACAAGTCAAACATTAAAAGTAGTAGTGCCTTCTCAAATGACGATCATGAGAATATTGGTGGCCATGTATCAGTTTAATGAGTAATTATGGTGTTGGTTTCCAGTGATGGTGGTGTCTTGCAGAAACCAACTTTACTATGTGAGAAAGAGAGGTGTGATGGACAATTGTGGCAAAAATGATAGTAATTTGAATGTTGAATACGAACAACAAAATTATGATTGTACTAATAATCCAATACTTCAAATGGTCTCCCAAACTTCAGGCATTCTACTTTTGATTATTATTATTATTATTATCATGGAGCAAACAAGATATATAACAATGATATATCAAATGAAAGAAATAGTCATATTGCACATACAACATAGAATGATGAAACCTCCTCATTTAATAATTATGTTGGCAACGTTTCTAGGTACAAGACAAATGTAGTATGATTATAAAACATACCGTACCATACGACACAAGTAGATGAAAAAAATTATGAAATTTGTCCATGTACAACTCCAAGAAATAGTTTTTAAATGTAGTAAATTTATGGTGTATTTTATTTCTCCATATAAAATATTTAATTTATTGTTATTACAAGTTTATTAACAATTCATGATGTATTTTATTTCTCTATGTAAAATATTTTATTTATTGTTATTACAAGTTTGAAGGTGGTGCCTGGCGCAACGGTAAGGTTACCCCGGCTGGTAGTCTGGAGGGCGCAGGTTCGAGTTCCGGTCTCTTCACATATGTGAGGGAAAGACTGTGCGCACTAATCGACCACCCCCAGAGCCCGGAAAGCCGTGAGAATAGTATCGGGATGGGAGACTGACCTGGAAAGTCCTCTCGCGCTTGAGTACAGAAGCCTTTGGCACTGGGTATCCACCTTTATTGTTATTACAAGTTTATTAACAAACTATTGAAAACCAAATTCTGAACCAAAGCCGAAGCAAAATTAAAATTTACGAAACCTTTCGAAGCTAATAAAATTTCAAATGATCGAGCCGAGATCAAAATCGTGTTCTCGAACCTTAATTGAGACCAAACATTGATACATCCTTGAGATTAGAGTACATAACATTTTCTAATTGTTGGGTAGTTTATTACTATTACTCATTATTGTTGGGGGCCTCAAGATGTTAGTACCGATAATTGTTAGATAACTATAGAATTAATCACTCAAAAGTTTCGTGATAGTTAACATAATTACAATCAAATAAAAAACATCAGTGTGACAATAATACACAATTTTCACGATTTGAGAATACCATTGAACTTTAATGTGAAAACTCCATCTTGATTATAGTTAAATCATTGTAAGCAGTCCACCAGGCGACTATAGTTGGATCGAGCAGAAGCATTGAAAATGAAACAGTATTCAACATAGAATTAGTCTCATAACTATATGGGATTGATATCACAATCGGCTAAAACTAACTTAAAGTTAAATATTTTTATCAGAGCAGCCCGATTAATTATTATTATTATTAAATCAAGGACTTTGTATTTGGACTATTAAGTTGAATATGAACCACATTAACCCCCAAAGCCCGGAAAGCCGTGAGAATAGTATCAGATGGGGGACTGTCTAGGAAGTCTTCACGCTTGAGTACGGGAGCCTTCGGCACTGGGTATCCACCAAATTTTATAAGACCTAATATAATATGGTTTTAATGAAGAAAATTTGTGCAAAGAATTGCTACTACCGTGTACCACTTAAAATAAGAAGTTAGAATTTTGCTAAAGCTTTAAATAAATATAAAATTTAAATTCTGTGAAACTAAACTTTTGAAAAAAAAAAAATATTTTTAACATTTTTTTATGATGTTTCAATAAAAAATATGGCAATTATGTTTTGGTCAAAATTTATATTTGAACATATGTATTTGTTTATTTGTATTTTAAGTACACACACGCGCACGCGCGCGCACACACACACACACACACACACACATATATATATATATATATAACATTCATCCTTATATATGTGTGTGTATATTTGATTTTTATACAACAATTGTAATATTTAGATAAGTATTTATGTATTATAAATTTTTGCCTAGTAGAATACACACACGCACATATTATATACATATACATGTACATACACACATATTATATATATATGTATGTATGTATAAGTATATATTCTATGTATAGTTTCTAAAGAAATAGATAACTATTAAGATATTTTATAATCTAGATATGAATTTGAAATTGTTTATACTTGTATTTTAAATATTACTATTTTGCAATGTTATATATATGTGGAGGGTTCCGGGGCACCCCATTTTCCTCTCTATAAGGACTACTCATTTACTATTAAATATATTAGAGGAAGGAGAGAGAGAGTTAGCGGGAAGAGAGAGAATAAAAATACGTGGTGGAAATTAGGGGGCTAAAGGGGTGTTACACTATTTGGGGTGCTCTTGATATATATATATATATATATATGTATGTATGCATGTATGTATGTGTGTGTATATGTATGTATATATATATATATATATATAATTTTTCATATTAAACTATATATGTATGTATGTGCATGTGCATATGTATATGTATACACGTGCGCGTGCACACACACATCAATGTGTACGGATGAGACACTGTGATGTAAAATTCAACACTTATATATGGACATGTTAAGCCATATACAATATATGTTCTATGTACGTGTGTATGATACACATATTATATAGTATAAATATAGCATAAAAATAAAATGGTATTTACAACTTAAATAAAATATGGTTTTATTTAAAATCAACAACAACAACAACAACAACAAAGCCATATATCTCAAACAAGTTGGGGTTGGCTAGATATGGAACCCAAAATTAAAATAAAATAAAATTAATAATGATGATAATATATATATATATATAAATGGTTTAAAATAACCAAACAGATAAAAAGTCGTCTGATAAAGGTTTTTTTTAAATAATAATAATAAGGATTAATTGATAGGAATAATCCGAAGCTTAACGTGTCTTCCTATATCAATCCGAAATTTGGATTATTTTTAAATAATCCCAAGTTTAGGGGATCCCTTCTCATATTGTTCCCGATGACTTATTAACTTGTTGTAGCCGGGTATCAAACTTAAATTCGTCTTCCCCAGATTAATATGGGAAGACACGTAAAACATCGGATTAAGTAAAAAGGTTCAATAAAAGTGAAATAAAATCTAAAATAGTAATAAAAAGTAAAAAGGTTCAGTAAACGTGAAATAAAATCTTAAAAAAAAAACTAAGGTTCTGGTACATGGATTGCCAATTTCCATGCACTCCTATCAACTTCCAGCTTTTCCGATAAACTCCAGTTACTTAAATCTCTCTTTATTATCTCCTCTCATGTCATTTTAGGTCGACCTCTACCTCTCTTTGGGCCTTCGGCGCGACCTAGAATTCCAACGGGGATTGTTAAAAGGACTCCACATTTGGTTAAGGGGAGGACCAATTTTTATTTATCGTATAATTGTTATGGGGAGGACAAAATAAATCAGCCTCCCCTAAAACATATAAATTAAAATTCCGATATTAACCCCCTTATAGTCCTCATTAAAATAAACCCTGAAACTTAAACCTTAATTAATGTTAACAATTTAATGATGCACATAAAAATAAAAAATGGCAAATTCTATTCATACACCACTAATTTCTTAACATATACCAATGTTTTAATAAAGAAAACCAAGACTATGTCACCCTTGTACTTAATTGCATTTTCAGCCCCTTTGCTTAATGAATATGATTAAAACTTTAAAATCAATAATATATGATTAAATCTTTATAATTTATGAAGTTAATAAAACCTAAAATATCAATTTACGCAACTTTTACAACTAAACATTATAATTCAAATGCGTTCAATCATCTAAACGTGGTGCTGATTTTTAAAATAAAAATAATCAAATAATTTACAATACAAGTGTCATTTTTTTTTAATTTAGATAAATTTATTGCAATTAATTCTTAATTTTAAGTTCAAAAAGGAAAGATGATGAAAATATAAAAGGGGTAATTTTGTGAATGACATAGTGTATGAAAAGAAATTTTTTGGTGTATATTATTTCATTTTATTTCACGGTGTGTGTTAAGAAATTATGAGTGTATGAATAGAATTAACCATAAAAAATAGATATATTTAATGTAATGGAGACACAAGAAAGCTTCACGGGTGATCAGAAGGCATCAGATTAGGTAATTAATTTTAAATTTATATTAGAATTGGTATGGTTTATTTAAAATAAATGCAAAAACAAATTTTTTAATCTAATATGTTGTATCTAATTTGAGTAATTGAGATGTTTAGTAATTCCCAAGTTTGTTATTTGCGTTGAATTTAGTAAGTTAATGTTTGACATAAGTGACAAACATTGGGTAGTTTGATCTCTTTTTCTTTTCTTTTTCAAATAAATCAGACCCCCCTTAACGACAAAAAATTAAGCTGGAGTCCCCTTAAAATTATCCTTTCCTTAACCAAATGTGGAGTCCCTTTAACAATCCCCAATTACAACGCGTACAGGTGCATCGTATGTCATTTAAAATCAATTTAGATCAAATCCAAATAAATTTAGAATCTATGGGTCCAATAAGATCAAAAATGAGGGGTTTTTTCTTTTCGAAAATTTCCAATTTAATTCTGCTAGCTTAGATCCAACAACAGCTACAAGAGTCATTTTGATGTTTTCACATATGTGAACATGGAAATGTGGTCGTTTTAGATAAAATTCCTAGAGCGTTTACTAAACTGAGATAGACGTGCATGATCTTTAATGCAAGAGCTATTGGCTTCAACCAAGAAAATGTTGTGTGTAGTTTAGATGTCATCGATCCATGGAGTTATCTACTATCACTCTAATATATATAATATGAATCCTGCTCACTGCGTGAATGTCAAATCAGAGGATATATTTGTTTACATAAAATCTTGCAAGTTCGGTAGTAGCTCAGGAAAATACTTTTATATACGTTCCCCTTCTTAGCTTCTATATTGGGTCCTTCGGCTAGTTGGTGTTTTCTCTTGGGCTGAAAAGAGGAGTCCGGTACGATCATCACACACGCTTGAGTAGTCTGTCCAACCGACTCCATCTGACGAGGGTTGGGCTTGTTTTGTGTAGCACGTTATATTTATACAAAACTGAAATGTTAATACATGGATCCTATTTTTCATCTTTGATCTTTTGCACTGTCCAATGTTCTCCCACAGCATGGGAACATGTTCTATCAATTGGGGAAGCATCTCGTCTATTTTTTTATTAACAAATAGACGGCCATATAGAAGAATGCTACATTTTTTTATATATACGTACCTTTATTAAAAGTTCGAACTCGAGTGATACATATTTCTTTCTTTCCTCAAAGAAAATAAAAGTGCGAAGACGGTTTTCTTAGATGCAGACAAAAAGAACAATTTTATCGTAGACGGTGTGATTGCTAGCCTACCTTGCAACCATCTAGTGTAACCGATAAATGTTTTAAAGAAAGAGTGATCTAGTCTGCGACTCAACTAGACCTGTCCGATCGTGTATTATTTTCATACAATAATGAGTAGATCGTATCTATACAAGAGAAGCCTTTTATATGGTACACACAAATATATAGCTTGAAAAATGATTTATTATTTTCAAAAGCTTTAAAGAAATTCTAAGTGATTTACAGGACTGGAATTAATATTAGTGACCTCTTGTATAACAGGAGAGACAGCTGAGACTAGCAGCCCCTACATGACATTTTACCAGTAAACCGTCCTTTTGTGTGTGGTCTAAGTTATAATATGAATTTCGGCAAACGGGTTACCCATGTTATATTGTATATAATATAAAATGCAAACGGTCGAATGCCTCTCATGCTATTTTCAGCGTCACATCTTAATTATTTTTGGAATGCAGCCAAATTTCGCAGATATATCGTTTTACCATTCAGTATTATTTTCGTAAAAGCTGGGAGCTGAGATGATTTTGAAAACCTCAATGGATTCAAAAATGTTGAATCAATACAGTTATCGAAGCTAACTATCAATTTGAAGTATTATCCCCAAAAATTGTTGGATTATTAGAGAAAAACTAACGTACTGCTTGGTTTTGTTTTGAATTTTATTTTTTCGCATTTTTTACATTAATTACAAAATACAAGAGAAAGCTGCTAGACGAAAGAGTGGGTGGATAGAAGATGGTGGAGACGATTGAGGAACAATGAAAGAATGAATTGTTTATCTTGCTGATATTTCACAAAATATGCTAAAAAAAAATATATTCTATTTTCTACTTTGTATGTTAACTTTATTTTCTAAATTGGTCATTTTCATGATATACATACATGGTGCGTATTTTTGTATGAACAAAAAACCCAAAGCTATATATAAAACCAGTCGCAACCTAATAATCTTTCGTTAAGACGTCATAGGGATAAGTTGTAGTTCGTCTCTTAAATGAGTGCTGCTTAAAAGGCGTGCAAATCAGCTAGATTCAAATTTGGAGTCCCGATGTGTCCATCTAATCAAATACACGACATGTGCAATTAAAACACTTAGTGGATTCAATGCGGCGGAAATGTAAAAAGTCACATCGGGGAGCTGAATATAGCAAGTAGCTCTAAAATAGCATGCAAGACTCGTACTTAATGTTTTACAGATATATTAATGGTAAATAAATGAGAAACTAATACTTAATATAACTATAATTAGTATATTTGTAATTTTAAATAAAATTATATGCCAATGTGTGTAAATGAACGTAAATTTTATTCAACTTAATTAAATTTAACAAAATATTATATTAGTATTCTTGTTTCTAAAAATATATGTTAAAAAATTCAGTTAAAAAAAAAAAACTAATTTCATAATTTTTGTAATGTATAAATGTTATTTTTAATTCATTTGTTTTTATTTTATTTTATTTTAATTTAATTTTGGGTTCCATATCTAGCCAACCCCAACTTGTTTGTGATATATGGCTTTGTTGTTGTTGTATTTGTTTTTTATCAGATATAGCGGGAATAACGAAATATAGCGGGAATAACAGAATACATATAGAATAGCGGAATATAGCAGAGCATAAAATGGAAAGGCTATTTGGAAAAGTTATAGCAGTTGAAATTCGCTACGGGATATGGCGGGTTTATGGCGAACTAATAGCATGACATTAACTGCACAATACAAGGAAAATAAACAAGTATTTATAAATGAATCCGTGGATAAAAGCCATATACAATTATTTTTTGAATTTCAATTGTTGTGATTGGATGGGCACGTCGGGTGATTTACAGCGGCGTAGAAGGTGTAAGTGGTGCAGGTCACAGTGTTTTCTTAGTATAAAAAAAAGCAATTTTGAAATTGAAATGGATCATGTTATACCGTTAGGTTGAAGTTTAGATGGTTTGAACAAGGTATATTTAATTTTCTGATTTAACACAATTACACAGCTAGATTTTTGTAGTCTGAACATTGAGACTTTTTTATCGAAGAAATAATCCTATATTATATGTGACGGTTTTCTCATATCCCAATCTGTTTCAAAACCTTAATATGTCAGTAACTTGTAACTTCAAAATGCTCTGAATACAAAACCCAGAGCATAAGTATGATAATTTACCCATCCTTTTGCTGAATATGAGGTGCTGATCATAACACAACATGTTAAGATCATCAAATCTCTTACTTTGATACAAAATCATCTTTTACTTATATTTTACTCATTCCCTATGAACAATATTTTCTTACGCCATCGCACGTGGTGCTCCCCTATTGGTTTACCCTCCTTTATATTTATCATGACATAACATTATCATACTTCTATCTGCTTGTCTTAACTTGGTTAATTCTTAATCAAGTTAATCCAAATATATGGAACAACCATAACAAGTTATGATTATCTTAAGACATTCCATTAATCTATTCTAGCTACTATCTTTTTCCATGCCTTTATATCAATCAGAGCCTTATTATTCAAAGTTTTCTTCTTGTATTCAGAATCATTAAGCGACAAGCAATTGTACTATTACGTTTTATTAATCCTTAATAGATACCAATAATATGCCAACATGCAGTATATTAAGTTTTATTGTTAGCTGAGACAGTGCTAATCACAATTTTCAACTCAGTGACTATCACTGTCATTGTAATATAAAACTGATGTGGGGTTCATGTGATAATATTGTAATGGATTAAATAAGATATGTACTGTTGGCTTGTTGTTTGTCTAGGGTTTAAAGAAAACCTCAGTTACATTTGTTTAATTTTGTTGAGTTGACAGCGTGCTGGTCTTTTTATTTTTTTATGGTCTATTTATATATTTTCTAAAATTTGTTGTTATGCATGGGACTTTTTCTAATACAGCTCTATTTGCTTATGTATATTCTCACAAATTTTTAATTATTTCGTAATGTCGCTTGAATAGTAATTTGAATCAAAAAAAGTGGTGACCAATTGACAATTTTAACTGTTTTTTTTTCCGGTGACATGACATGGAGCAAACTTTGAATATAATTTGAAAATTTTGCATGATATTATGTCTTTTCAGTTACATGTACATGTTTTCAAACACTGTGTAGTGATACCCATTATTCCTTTTATATCTTTGTATCACTGTTAGACAAGTCTGTTCAAAGGGGATAAAATAATTGACATCCAAGAAATAAGAGTTGTAAGCAATGTATAGAAACGAGTGTCAAAGATTATTAGTTCTTGAACTTAATTTAGAGTTATATAACGTAATCAAAATGACGAACATGCATGTTTAAAGTTTAAAGTTGGGCGGCTAATTACATGTGAAATTGCCTTAAACTAATGATAGAAAATGAAAGAAATTTAATAGGTCAATCCTGAATCATAATTCATAAGAGGCAACTTGTAAGATTTTAAGCCATCAACTTGCAGTGAGATATATTTATAGCATCAATTTAGTGGTGTCATATCCTTTGTAATCTGTATGTAGACTGTCTATTAGTTGTAGTCAATTCCCTGTATAAATGTCATGTCATGATTAGAACAATTCTTTCAGAACATAAAAGTTAGTTATATCTATCTATGCGTTTGGCTGAATTTGTAAAATTCATGTATGATAATTGGGCTAAGAGCACTCCCAGCAGCGGTGTGAGAAGATGAAATGGGGAGGAAAATTGTTTCGACGCTCTCCAACAGCAGCGGGAACGACGTGGTGGAAGAATTGAAATGGCGACGCTCGCCATTTCTAATTGGGAGCGTCAAGAGACGAACGGTTTTGTGAAAACCGTTTATACGTTAAACGGTTTTCAGAAAGCCGTTTAACGTATAAACGGTTTTCAGAAAACCGTTTATATTATCCATTGTGTGTAAATGAGTTTTGTATTTTTTAATTTGTTAAACATTTTAAGTTTTAAAATTTGTTTAACGTATAAACGGTTGTAATGATGTATTTTCTAGTTTTCAAATTGGATTTTCAATGTTTTGATTTATGTTTGTAAACAGAAGTTTGCAATAATTTTTTTTTTTTATTTCCGGACACTAAACGGTTTTCTGAAAACCGTTTAATCACTAAACGGTTTCCAGAAAACCGTTTAGTGTTCATTTTAAAAAAAAAAAAAAAATATATCGCAGCGTCCCCCCACTGACTGCTGGAACAGTGAGGGGAATCAATGCTAAGCATTAGCCATTCACGCTCAAAATGGAGGATGCTGCTGGGAATGCTCTAACAAAATACATACATGAGGTAAAAGTATATAGACAACAAACTCGAGGGAGAAAATTTCACACTAATATATACTGTTGAGTAAACGGTTTAACCCCCTTAAATTTGGTTACTTAATTTCGAGAAATAAGCGAATAGTGGCGATTCTTTATGTATCTAATGATCTAATCAATGTTCTTGATAAGTTACAGCTAATGTGCTCTGAGGAAAATAAATGGTAGCAAAGTACTCTACAGATATTCAAAGTTAGATATGAATTAGGTTTGTAGAACATGATGAGACCTAACCTACCAATTCTTTTATGAAAAAACACATGTCGTTGAGACATTTAATAACAAATATTGGATTCTAGAATACATTTCTTTCAACTTTATAGTTTTGTGTGTATGCCCCCGGGTGTGTTCTATACAATGATCAAGTCAGGTTTGTAGTTGATTATAACATTACATATTGTTAATGTCAATGCTGACTTTGAGCAAGTTATTTTTGGCAAGAGGGCTTTCTTTGAATGTGAACTTGGTAACATATATTATTTTAGAAGATTTCATTAGCCTAGCTCCTAAGACAGGAGAATTCTATGTTATTTACATATATATGAGTTTGGTTTAGTCTGGTATTAGCTAGCTAGCTACGTGTGTTATATAATCGTATAAAGATGCAATTTGATAGTCTTTGCAAATATTTTATGGCCTAGGTAAATTATGCCAACCTCCTGCATTCCTTAGAAAAAATTGCTGTTACTTTGATTTTGATGTGTTGCTAAATATTGAACTATCAGTTCTTTGTCATTCATAATCTTAGATATAACTGAAAAAAGAGCTGAGACCAATTTTGATATTGCGTTGATTACAATTTAAACATGCATGGAAAAGTCAGCTAGTTTATATATTAAATTTAACTATTCACCTACTAACACAACAACTTTGTGAATTTCTTAGGTTAGTTATGTAGTTTGTTATGGATATGTGTATTCATATAAACGGAACATTCTTGTGCATAATACAGTGAATAAATTACCCTATCCTTACGGACCTTACCTAGATTATCTTACAAAAATAAAGAGTGGTCAATATAATTTTGTTTGTACTTGCAATTGTTTAGTTACTTAAATGTAGACTATTGACTGTCAAGCTATGCTATCTATCTACACACAATAACTGAAATAATTGAGCATACTAACAAGTCCACCGAATAGCAATTTTGATTTACAGTTGACATTTCAATTCAAAATGTAATTTGGTACAGAAAATACAATGACCTATATTATTCATTTATTTATTATAGGACGTCACTCCTGATTCATTGACCAGATTTTGTTTCAAATCAACACTATTATTGATTGGATAAGAAAGGAATTCACTAAATCCACACAGTAGTCCAGCTTTAACTGACATACGTGTTGAAAATATAGAGCATAGCCTTTGGTTTAGGTGCATGAATCCAATTATGAGAGGAAGGCATGTGTAGGAAAGTAAAGATCAAATAAGACTTGCATTTCACTGGAATCCATTTTTATAGTGAATGTTGAAAAAATTACAAGTTGTATTACATTATAATTTGACGGTATCCTTGTTCTTTGGCAAATGCAGGGAACCCTCCAGTGTGTAATTACATTGTTATTTAGTCTGTTGCTTTCTTCCATAAATTATATTGCGATGCATGGCCGTGCAATAAAGGGCATAAAATTCCATTTTCTTCTTCTGCCTTTAACCTCATCTCATGCAATTGGACATCAACTTTTATTTATTTATTTATTTATTTATTTATTTATTTATTTCTTTTTTGGCATATTGATGTTTTCTTGTGTTACGCTATTTCTGTTGCAAAACGTTAGTTGGAAACCAATTACTATTTGAACGGTGGCTAATACCTCCCCTTTAGTAATTCTCTTCAATGATGGTATGAATTAAAAGGTAACTCCATTGGAGAATGTTGCGGGATTCGAATTGTCGAGCCGTTTGGCATTTTTATTTATTAATCTTTTTTTGATCATTGAAAGGATTAAGAAGCTAGCTTATCGAGTTAGCCCTACCCTAGATGATAGTTCATGAACACAATGTATTTCACTAGATGATAGCTCATGAGCACAATGTATTTCATGTCTCTCGTTTGTGAAACCGTGTATGCAATTGCAGTGTTTTCATCATGTCAAATCAAGTTGATGACATATAATTTGAATTAGATTGATCAAGAAGAATTGGCCTTTTGTACAGTAGACGTGGCATGAACATGCCTTTATAAGGTTGACGAAGCCGTTAACTTTTCACTATTCTAGTTATTCCAAATGCAACCAAAGAGCTTATAGTTTATAGTTGAATTTTGTGCGTTTGATGAGTTCCAGAATTATGAAATGTTGTAGAGAGAAATGAAAAGAGATAAACAAAATGTAAAATTTCTTCGATACTTGATACAGTTGATATAGCCGTTTATATACAGAGATTTATGGGCTAAGAGCATTCGGTCCAATACATGTACTAACAAAAGAGATAAGCAAGTACAAAATTGTCATCTCTTAATTTCCCCCTCAAACCCAACGAGGGTTAGGGTTTGCAACAATGACCTCTAGCGGAGTCGATCTGATGAATATTGGCGATTCGTGAGAAAACACACGAATTCTTCTTCTCGGGCCTTTCGGGCCTTGATTCAGCTTCTGTAATCATTTTTTACGACAAAACTAAGGCAATTCAAGATATCTGCCAATCTATTTAGGTATATATATGGGTACTTGAGATTTGGATTCGACTTCAATTTCATCGACGTTTAGCTCATGTATATGTCTGATGAAGCTTCATTTTAAAAGAGGCTTTGTGACAATGTCTTCTTTCTGGTAAGTGGATGGTAAATATCTAATTTTCAATTTTCCTTGAATCACACGTCCTCTAATGAAGTACAAGTCCAGTTCTATGTGCTTAGTTTTTAATTATAGAGCTGAATTTGTAGTGAGTGAAATGACATCAATGTTGTCACATCATATTGTTGCGGTTTTATAAGTTTTTAATTTAAGTTCACTTAACAGTGACTCCACATTATTTCAACAGTGGTACTTTCTACACTCCTGAATTCAACATTTAAGCTGGGTCTCGAGATTGTATTTTTCATTTTTGCACCATGAAACTGGATTTCTACCTAAAAAATACAGTACCCGATTGTAGACTTTCTGCCATCTTGATTTGTACCCCAAGTCAGCATCTGCGTTGATGTTTAGAGTTTTACTGGCCTTTAGTATAAGTCCTTAATTGATTGATCATTTCAAATATTCTTTTGACTGCTTTCCAATGCTCATTTGTGGGTCTTTGCATGTACTGATTGACCTTGTTGACACTATAAGATATATCAGGTCTTGTAATTGTTTCATATTGTAGAACCCTTGTCATTTTGTGTTAGGTCTCCTTTGTCATTGATAAGTGTGAGTTGATAATCATTGGTGTTGGCAATGAGTTTGCTTCATTCATTTTGGCTTTGGATAGACTTTCAATAATTTTTGAATTTTATATCCTCTTTACTTTTATGCCAAGAAAATAACTCAATTGACCAAGGTTTTTGATAGAAAATTCTACGTCTAATGCATGAGTAATGTTTTTGATTTTAGTGTCTGTAATAATAATATCATCAACATAAATAAGTAGGTAAGTAACAATGTAATTGGTGAACTTAGTAAATACCGAGTTATCAGATTTTGTTGGATTGAAGCCATCTCTGTTTATGTTGCTTTGAGCTTGTCAAACTAGACCCTTGGTGCTTGCTTTAAACCATAAATTGCTTTATTCAGCCTATACACCAGCTTTTCTTTTCCTTTCTGAATAAAGCCTTGTGGTTGTTCCATGAACACCTTCTCGCACCATTTAAGAAAACATTATTTACATCTAGCTTTTTGATGGTCCAATTCTTGTATAAGACAATTGTTGGTATTATTCTAATTGAAGATGGCTTCATAACAGGTGAGAATGTTTTTGAAAACTTGAAACCACGTTGTGAATACTCATTTGCAACAAGTCTTGCCTTATACTTGTTAGTACCCAAGGTATTGATTTTGATGACAACAAACATATAGACATTACTACTAACATATATTTGAGTTTTGCAGTTACATCAGATATATTATAGAGACATTTATAGAGATAAACAAGAGTACAAAAGAAGAATTTCATAAGAAGGTTAATCAGAGCAATGGAAGAATAACATAGGAAGGATAATCAAAGCGATTGAAGAGAAAAACCATTAGAGAAGTGTTTGAAGTGATGAGAAGTTGGTTGAACCTTAGAATATCTTGTTAAAGATCTCATGACAATTATACTTGAAGACAACCAACCATTGACCTCAACTAGGGATGACAAAAAAATCCGTACCCGCGGTTACCCACGAATACGTTATGGGCATGAAACGAATAGCTAAATGGGTATCCGTTGGTAAAATAAATGGGTTTTTTAAATATTCGTTAATTAATGGGATGGGTAGGGATATTACAATATCCATGTTTGTGGGTATCCGTGCTCATACTGTATGTGATTTATTATCAATGCAAAAATCATAGTTGTTGGCTGTTGGGTATTTCTGCGCATGCTTTTATTTAATATTTATAAGCGGCTAGTGATATTTGTAATAACTATGTATGCTGCTAATTAAAACCATACATACACCTAGTCAGAAATTCTAAAATTTCTCATTAATTGTTTCAAATTCCAGTCCAGCAAGCAAAGCGACTTTTCTTCTCTCCAAACCTTCCACTTTCTTTGATAAATTCAACACATCTTGCGAAAGTTCTTGCTTCACTCCTCACTAGTTTATATCAATACGTTTCCAAATCCAGGCAACGCGTTGTCAAAGTTCACGCCTGGTCTAATTTGGTTTTTTTAACCAGAAGTATGTATTTTTAAACAATTTCAATTGATGGTTAAAAAATAAAGTTAATGAAATATCATGGATACCTACGAATTTCCGCAACTTGTTTAAAATTCGTTTAATGGGTTCCCGTGCGGTTATGGGGAGGGCACGGGGCAAAAATTACCTAACAGGGCAGGTGACAGGGGTTTACTACCCATGCCCGCTCCGCCCCATTGACATGCTTAACCTCAACCGAATCACCAAAATCTGCAAATATAAGGTAATTTGAAACGATGAAGGTTTGAAACACTTATAAGTGTTGCAAAACACATATATGTATTGGTATGTCCGCGTATAACGAATTTTCAGTTTTTCAAGTTTCAAATGATAAGTTATTTCCTTCCATCCCTTCACCAAAAGACACATCCTTTCAACCACTATTTAAAGGCTCTTGGAAATGAACCTTTACACCAACTTTTCACATTTTCTTTTACTCCTTTTCCATTTTTTTTTTATGCAAATCCATTGGTTACTATCAAATTATTCTTGCAAATCCACTCTCTTCACTCCAATACTTCATTGATTTGCAAGCCACACAATATCAGAGAGTTGCACTTGAATTCGTATCATTCTCTTTCTGATCTCATCCTATTTCATCAAATAATTCAAAGACATATTGTCATTAGAGGTCTATACGATCATTGTACCAAATCTGCAAGAATCTATATTAAAGATACGACAACGTGTCATTGCTTGTTGCTGTTGATAAGGAGAATGTGTATCTTGTAGCCCACGAAATCAAGATTGTAAAGGTGTTCTTCCCACCCGTGGAAAGCAAGCGCTTATAGTGAAATTCTGCGTGGTGAAGTGCAGGACTGGATGTAGGATTTGTTAATCCGAACCAATATAAAAATGCCAGAGTTATTTACTTTACTACATTTTATTTTATTACATATTTCTTTCTGATTGCAATTTGAATAGATATAGCAAATACACTTCACCCCTCTAGCGTCTGAATAACCTGAACATCCATTAACACTGCGTTGTAGACACTCTAGTTCCCCAACAATTGATATCAAAGCACTGGCTTCCAAAAATTAATCAACTGGTTTCTGAAAAATATAAATGGCTAACGACATAAGTAACACATTTTTTTAACACTTTTATAGAAGGACAATCTACCACTAGACCCCCTCTACATGGTGACAGTAATTATGCTTATTGGGCTTGTAGGATGAAATTTTATTTACAGTCTAATGGTTTAGATATTTGGAATAATACCCAAGTAGAGTACATATAGCCTCAAACTGAATATTCAAAATGGAGATTAGACCAATTGACACAAACACTTTATAATTTTAAGGCTATGAACATTTTATTTTGCTTTTTAGATAGAAATAAATTTAATCGAGTATTTATTTGTAATTCTGCTTATGAAATTTGGAGAACACTGAAAGTCACAATGAAGGCACCAATAAAGTAAAACAGACAAAGACATTTATGCTAACTCACCAGTTTCAACTCTTTCAAATGAAACCAAATGAGTCTACTTCTGTTATGTATTCTAGATTTCAAGATATAGTGTATGCCTTAATATCATTAGGAAAGAATATTATTGAAGAAGACCAAGTCAGAAAGATCTTGAATTCACTTCCTAGTGAATGAGATCAGAAGACTCTGGCAATCGAAGAAGCCAATGATATTAGTACTATGGCAATAGAAGAACTAATTGGTAATCTAATGTCTTATGAAGTAAAGTTGCAGGTAGGGCTGTCAATGGGTCGTGTCATGTCGGGTCGGGTTCGTGTCAGGTCAAGTTAGGTTCAGGTTGTTTTATAAACAGGTCAGGTCAACCCGTTTACTAAATGGGTTTTTTCCCAACCCTAACCCGACTGGTTTATAAACGGGTTGACCTGACCCGACCCATGTAACTCGTTTAACTAAAAGGGTCGAGTCGGGTCGTGTTGGGTCGAGTTTACCCATTTTACCCATTGACAAATATTACTCGCTAACATAAACAGCAAAAACACCAAATCACTAATAGACATCACTATTATATAATCACCAAAAACAAGTTACAAAATCACCAATAAGAAATAAGTTACAAAATCACCAACATACAACACATATATAAGACATGAAATCAGCAGATCTAAAAATCATTCTGCATGCATAAGAACACATGAGCATATTGCATACATAAAAGACTAACAATATGGAATAAATACGGTTGTTATAAGTAAAATATACCTAACAACATAGAAGAATAAATTAGTAAAATATAACAGCTTGCACAAGAATATATATAAGCATACTAATTACTGCATACATAAAATACTAACACTAACAACATATAAAAGACTAACAACATGGAAGAGATACAACATATAAGAAGGTTCAGCGGGTCAACCCTAAACCCACCTGTTTATAAATGGATCAAATTCGTGTTGGCCCGAAAATGACCCGTCAACTAAATGGGTCGGGTTAACCTGTTAATTTCCATGTACGTTTCGGGTTATGTAGGAAATTGACAGCCCTAGTTGCAGGTTAGGAAAGATAATCGGGGAAATGAGAAGAAATCACTGGCACTTAATGTTATGATCGACAATGACGAATCATATGATGATACTGTTGATCTCGATCTCGAGTTTATTACCAAGAAGATCAAGAAATTATTGAAGTATAGGATAATGAAGAAACTTCGAAAAATTAATAACAATAATTCCAGAAATCGAAATGTTATTAAATGTTTCGAATGTGATATACTCGGTCAATTGAAAAGAGATTGTCCAAACTTGAAGAGACCAAAGTACTTTTCAAATACTATCAATAAGGAGTGGAAACATTCATTTAATGCAATATGGGATGATTCTTCATCAAGTGATAGTGATTCAGAAATAGAAAATGCCAACATATGCTTCATAGCAATGGATGAACATGTATGGAATTTTGATAAAGAAATTACTAAAGTTTTAAATGATATGCATCAGAGAAATGAAATACTTAGGATAAAATAAA
Organism: Allium sativum; assembly: GCA_030737875.1. Classification (NCBI taxonomy): domain Eukaryota; kingdom Viridiplantae; phylum Streptophyta; class Magnoliopsida; order Asparagales; family Amaryllidaceae; genus Allium; species Allium sativum. The sequence continues at coordinate 24,249,185 of CM060927.1, read as the reverse complement.
GTAATAGTTTGGAAGAAATAAATAAATCAAAAATATCTAATGAAAAGTTGAGTAAAGAAAGACAATGTCTAAAAGATGAAATTGAAAGATTTAATGGTCATAAAAATGGAAAGGGTCTAACACTTGGAAGTTTTAAAAATCTGAAAAGTGAAAATGAGTGCTTAAAATCAGAAAATCTTTCAACGAAGTCACATATCACTGATCTGAATGACAAAATAACATCTTTCAACAATGTTATTTTTAACCATAGCAAAGATTTTGATAAAATAAAAACTGATATTGATAAATTTAACAAAGCGAAGGATAATCTAGAAAAATTATTATCTGCATCTAAACATAATAGGAATAAGCGTGGACTTGGATACACTTTAAGGCTATATCAAAAGAAATAGTACTCAATGTACTAAGTTTGCTAAGGCTATCAAGTTTGAATCAAAACCTAGGAAATTATAGTTAAATCCGCCAAATTGGTTCATTAACTTATGGTTTCCAAAAATGTTGGATAATATTGAAAAAGATAAATATATTGATGATTTTATTAATAAGGTTTATTCATCTAATGATTATACTTTGAAAGGCCATTCAAAATTTCCATGGGGTTTGGCATCCCAAAACTTAACCCTATGGACCTCGAAATAAAAGGGGTACAATTGTGCATATTTTTATAAATTTTCAGGTAGCAATTAACAGATGGTTAAAGCATATGACAAGAAATCTATTGGACCTTGGATAAATATGAAAAGGATTTGTCAGTGGCATCGACCATGTCGGTAACTCTAAAACTCATCTATTTATTTAATAAAGTTTATTTCATGTTTTTATTTGGTTTCCCCTATTGTATTTTATTTATATATACAAACTCTACATATTGTCAAGCAGTAAATTAAACAATTCTTTTTACCTTTTTGTTGATGACAAAGGGGTAGAAAATGTATAAATATACTAGACAAAGTGATAGGGGGGGTGCACAGAGTTAGGGGAGTCAAATATAATATTATATTTTATCTATCAAATATTTATATGGTTGTCATTATCAAAAAGGGGGAGATTGTTAATATCCAAGGTATTGATTTTGATGAAACCATATAAACATTACTACTAACATATCTTTGAGTTATGTAGTTACATCAGATATATTATGAAGACATTTATGATAAATAAAAGGACAAAAGAAGAATTTCATAAGAAGGTTAATCAGAGCAACGGAAGAATAACAGAGGAAGGATAATCAAAGCAATTGAGGAGAAAAACCTATTAGAGAAGTTTTTGAAGTGATGAGGAGTTGGTTGAACCTTAGAATATCTTGTTAAAGATCTCATGATAATTATACTTGAAGACAATCAGCCATTGACCTCAACCGAATCACTAAAATATGCAAATATAAGGTAATTTGAAATGCTGAAGGTTTGAAACACTTATAAGTGTTGCAAAACACATATATGTCGACATATATGTGTTGGTATGTCGGCATATAACGAATTTTCGGTTACTCAAGTTTCAAATGATAAGTTATTTCCCTCCATCCCTTCACCAAAAAACACATCCTTTCAACCATTATTTAAAGGCTCTTGGGAACGATTTTTTCACTAACTTTTTACAGTTTCTTCTACTCCTTTCCATATATTCTCTATACAAATCCATTGAATACTATCCAATTATTCTTGAAAATCCACTTTCTTTCACTCCAATTCTTCATTGATTTGCAAGCCACACAATATAAGAGAGTTGCACTTGAATTCATATAATTCCCTCTCTGATTTCATCTTATTTCCTCAAAGAATTCAAAGATATTTTTGCCATTGGAGGCCTATACAATCATTGTATCAAATCTGCAAAAATTTGTATTGAATATATGACTACTTGCCATTGTTAGTTGTTGTTGATAAGGAGAAGGTGTATCTTGTAGCCCGTGGAATCAAGACTGTAAAGGTGTTCTTACCAACCGCGGAAAACAAGCGATTATAGTGAAATTCTGCACGGCGAATTGCAGGACTGGATGTAAGGGACCAATATAAAAATCTTGGTGTTATTTACTTTACTTTACTGTATTTTAATTAATTTTTTTTCTTTCTAATTGTAATTTGAATAGATATAGCAAATACGCTTCGCTCCTTTAGTGTTTGAATTGCCTTAAAATCCATGAGCACTGCGTTGCAGACACCCCAATTTTCCAACAATACTTACAAATCAAACCATCAATGTTTTTCTTGAGTTTAAATGTCCATTTGCATCCTATTAAGTTTTTCTGATTTGGCAATTCAATAAGGTTCCAAATATTGTTTCTAATCAAAGTTCGGTACTCTTCTTCCATTGTTGTCTTCCATTCATTGTAGTGAATTGCTTCCTGAAAGATATTGTTGGTTCCTCTTTGGTAGTTGAAGTGTTTTACACTTTTGGCTTGAATATGCCATGCTTCCCTTTTGTCATCATAGGATGCTTGCTTGTATTATTTCTTGCTAATGTGCCTTGAGTAGTGTTGCTTGTTGCATCATCACTAGAATTCTGACTTTCATTGGTTTTACTGTTAGACCAACATTGTTGTGAGTTGTTAGTATCAACAAGTGGGCTTTGAAGCTCTTGACCTGGCTTAAGTGTGGGCATTGTATGTTGAGTGCTATTGTTGTTGTCTAGTTAAATAAGCTTTGTTGGTACTGCTATCTCCAGTTCAACAAGTATTTCTAAACTGAACTGATTTTAAATTAGTACTTTTTTGTGGTCTTAATTTCAGCCTTGTGGAATGGAAAAACTTCTTCATTGAATACAACATGTCTAGAAACATGTATTCTGCCTTTACTATCCAAACATTTGTAACCTTTCTGGTTGGTAGGATAACCCAAAAAAGTGCATGATGATGATCTAAAATCTAATTTGTGTATGTTGTATGGTCTTAAACAAGGGAAACATTGACATCCAAATACTTTTAATATTTATAATTTGGTTTGACCTTAGTTAACACCTACCGTGGGCATTTGAACTTAAGAATTTTTGTTGGTAATTGATTAATCAAATACGCAACAGTGGTGAAAGCTTCTAGCCAAAATTTTAATGACATAGTGGCTTGTGGTTGTAGAACCAAACCAGTTTCAACAATATGCCTATGTTTCCTCTTTATTAATCCACTTTTTTCAGAGATGTAGGGACAAGTTGTTCTATGAACAATGCCCTTTCTCTGAAAAAATAATTTTAGTGGTAAAAATTATATCCCACCATCTATTTGGATAGTTTTAACTTGATTGTCAGTTATGTTTCTGCTTTGACAATAAATTATATTACAATATTATAAGTTTCAGATTTTAACTTTAGCAAGTAGATCCACACATGCCTAGAGTAAGCATCAACAAAAGATATATAATATCTATATACATAGTTAGAACAAATTGAGGTTAGTCCCCGCAGATCAGTTGCAATAAGTTCTAATGGTTTTGTATGCACAATTTTAGAATCCGTAAATGCAATCTTATGAAATTTCACTATTTGATGAAAAACACATACATAACTAGTAGGAATTTTATTAATGAGAATATTATTGTTATCAATTACGTTTCTAACAATTTTTATACTAGGGTGACCCAGTTTGCTGTGCCATTGATCAAGAAGTTTTACAACACTTAGGATCATTTTTAACAGTTAACAAACAATTATTCTTCTCAAATTAAGGTTTTATTGATTTTGAGACGTCAAATTGTATAAGCCACTACATTCATTACCTTGTAAGGTAATTTCCTGAGTTAGTATGCTTTTCACCAAACACATATTTGGAAAAAAAGTATACGTTATTATCTTTGACAAATTGGGAAACGCTCATTAGATTTCTTTTGATTGATGACACCCTCGTTTTTAAGATATAGTAGTTTGGGTCCATCAATCACAGTTTTACTACTACCAACCAAATTTTTTTGTGAACCTTTGTACTCTTTGTTGCCAAGATTCAAGTTATTCATTTTTTTGGTTACTTGATTAGTTGCACATGAGTCTGGATGCTAGCTACATGCCCGGTTTTAGGGCTAGGCAACCTAGGCTGCCGAATAGGGCAACCCTCTTCCAGGGGGCAACATCATGGGAGGAGTTGGCGGTGGTGATGTACTGAATTTATGTTTTAAAAGTATAACTACTTTCCACTCACAATGGAGTTTGTAGCTCAGTTGGTTGCGATTTGGTTACCTTATGTTTGCGATCTGCTGTTCGATTCTTGCTGTAGCTAATGATTTTTTCCCCTACTTGAGGCGAGGAGGCACACTCTGGTGAATGATTACGCTGGAGAGAGCAGTGGAGACGCTGCTATTGGGTGGTTTAATTTTATTTCAATACCGAAATTACTTTCAGATTTTGAAGGAGGTAGATTTGAAATGAGAGCAACAAGATAGTGGAAGATGAGAGCAGTGAAGGAGGCGCTTCTACCCGTTCACAGGCTCAGTTTGGAATTTAGATTATACAGGCTTAGTTTGGAATTTAGGTTATATTTTAGTTGACTGTACAACTGTACATAGAAAAAAAATCACTTTGTGTTCTTTCCTAGGGCAACCGTATGCATCAAGCCGGCCCCGGCTAGCTCTCATCACTTATATCGTCAATCTTGACACTATCAATGTTCAGAATTTTAGCCTGACTTTTGTTGTCTTTGTGATTGTTGACGGTGTGCACACTAGAATTGTAGTAGCTTTGAGATGGTGTGATGTAATCGACATTGAACCTGAAGTAGCATTTGTTTGCACTATGATCATATATTTTACAGATTTGACATTTGAGTCTGTTGTTGCTGTTGAATTTTCTCCCTTTGCTTGCACGATCAGATTGACCACCATTTTGATTGTTGTTGAATTGCTATCTTGATCCATTGGTTCTTTCTTGTAGTTTTCTTTGTTGTTTGTGGTGTAGTTGATAGAATGGTCCAAGTTTATGACTCTTTTTTGTTCTATCCTTCCTTCATGTGCCATTAGTCTTAAGTAAATATATTGTAAAGTTGGTGTAGGTTCAATTGATGAAATGATGACAATAATTGCCTCATAGTCATCATCAAGACCGCTGATTATCGAGAGCACTTGCTCAGATTCAGTAATCGTGACTAGCAAACGTTAGCTGATCACAAATTTTTTTGACCTTGAGTAAGTACTCATTTGTGGTCATATTATCTTCTCTAATATTCTACAGTTGTCTTCCGTAGTGCAAAATTCATGTAGATGACTAAAGAAGTGAAATTTCTTTCTACTGTTTCCCAAACTTCATGAGCACAACCAATAAGCTGGGCATAGTAAGTAGTGTAACGATCAGATATCTAAATATTTTATTTTAATATTGATCATTAATTAATTGAGTGATGGTTCCAAAAGGTGATTTTTCACGAACGATCGAATCATGACTCGAGACAAGTTCCATTGAGTTCGGATTGTTCATTACATGGAGAAAAAGCATATGGATCGTTATATTTCTAGAATGTACGATGTGAGGGTCAAAACCATCTTGAAATATGCGTAAATTATCGTTTCGGATCACTGTTTTGGATTTCGAAGAAACTTATACCATCAGAACCGTATCGTTGTACTTGTAGTGTGCATCCTATCAAATTTCATGGCAGAAAGACTTATCGTTTGATCGTACAAAAATAATATGAGTGATCGTTGTAACTGAAGTCTAACTGACATTTGAAAATAAAATATCAATTAAATATTTTAATGATTGAATAGCATTTTTTTGATTGACCTCCTCTTTTATAGTAACCTAATCCGACCCTTTTCCACTTTCTTCCCCAAATTCATTTTTACTATTTTTTTGGGAAAGAAGAAATATATATCAAAAATGGAGAAAAACGCCTTTTTTCTATGGCTCATAAAAACAGTACAGTAGTGCGGGGAACGCAACTACTATTGTGATACAAAATAGAGCATAAACTAGTATACACCAAAATGGCAACAATCCCAGAAAACAACAGTAAAGGAGAACAACTGCCACTAGAACAAAAACAAAAGACGCACATGCTAGTACTACTCGGACAGAAAGCCCCATAAATAAACATGGAAAGACGTTAAAATACGACCGCCGCCCATCGAAGGCAATCCACCCTGAATACCAAGACACCAAACCCAAAGTCACCAATCTCCCGTAAGTGTCCAGAGTGCTCCAAATAAGCTAATCAAGATAACCATCCATAACACTCGCCAGTACCTAGAAACACCAGCTCCTGCTCCACCGAAAGTGACCTCCTCTTCTGTTGCCCTCTAACACTCCCCGGAGCTGATACTTGAAAGATTAAAAAAAACCTCAGCCCACCCCTTCCTGAGGATGGGATCTCCAAATTACAGAGAAAAAACTAGCTATAAACTAAGAATTAGAATTGGGTCCACAATAGGAGGGACGGTTTCATTAGTGCCCGGGACGTCTGTTGGTTTAGGTGGTTGGGAGGTACCGGCCTCGACTGCGGTTGAAGAGCCGACCATTGCGTTCTTTGACTTCTTTACCATCGTAAGCGGATTTGACAGCAGGTTGAGCAAGGAATCTTAAGCTCGTCGAAGTCGAGATGATAATGTGGAAGAAAGACGCAAATCTTGAGTTCAATTCTCTGTGAAAGCGCCAAATGTTGATGGCAAAAAATGTCGTAAACACCAAAGATTCCTATTACTAGGAATAATTAATTTGGTCGCAAGACTAAGTAAGAGAAAGTAGTAAATGACACGAGAATTTATAGCGGTTCGGCCGCGGATTAAACCTACGTCCACTTTGGAAGGATGTTGAACTTTTTTTAATCACTCAAGAATTACAAGGTAGAACCATGCTCATTACATTCACTTTTATAATTGTCATATGCTAGGTAGTTAAAAAAAAGAATATTTAATTCTCCTTCTTCCTCAAATAGGAGATGCCATTAATGAGGCTCACAAAGCTCTAGGAAGGTCTCAAGTGAAGAAAATCCAACCCCTTTGAAGTGTGAGGCCATGGGCTATTTATAGGAGTGGGAGTGGGGTGGGAGTAGGTAGGATTAGGTAGAAATAGGGACCACATGCAGAAATTTCGAACCCACCGCCTGCGCACCTCAAAATTTCGAACTCGGCGCCGGGTTCATAATTTCGAACCTGGGGCTGGGTTCATAATTTCGAACTGCTGGGTTCATAATTTCGAACCCGGGGCTGGATTCATAATTTCGAACCTGTTGGGTTCATAATTTTGAACCCGGAGCTGGGTTCATAAGTTCGAACCTGCTGGGTTCATAATTTCAAACCTGTTGGGTTCATAATTTTGAACCCAGGGCTGGGTTCATAATTTCGCACCTGTTGGGTTCGAAATTATGAACCCGGGGCCGGGTTCATAATTTCGAGCCTACTGGGTGCAAAGTTCACTTTGCGAGGTGCGCGTGGCGCAAGTTTGGGCGCTTCGAGTTTCGTGATTCTTTTGGGTTTTGAGGCCTTGACTTGGAAACGGTTCGTGAGGGCCGCGAGGTTCTGAGTGGTGCATTTCCTTCTTGATCCTATCTCCTTCGCTCCCGAGCGTCCCTCTTCGTCTTAGCTCCATGCGATGCATTGAGTTGAGCGTGTCTTGCGTACTTTTGGGAACCGGGCCAAAAGGCCAGTTAACATTTGCCCCTCAAAGTAGGTTCTGTGTTAACGGGGCGTGCTTTGAAGTGAGATGAGCATAGGATGGGCGTAAACATCTTCCTGCGGTGCTCAGCGATTGGTTATATCCTTCCTCTTGAGTTGTATACCGAGAGCGCACTGCTTTGGAGCAGCTGGGATGCCTTGTCAGAATATGCTGGTATGAGCTTAGGATTCCAATCATTGCTAAGAGTTTTGACTTGCTTGAGTTGGAACCCATCCAAGGCCTTTAGTTCTGTTAGGTGTGTATATTTGAACCCTTGAGGCTTGTGGGCATGCGTTTGGATCAGGTTGGTCTGCTCGTTTGAGATTTCCAAAGCGTGCATGCATGGTCATTGCCATGGCTTAGGCACGCGATTGCCCTAAGTGGTTGTTGAAACGTCGTTGGGATGGAGCTTGATAGTTTGGAGTATCCGTCAAATCGCTTGGATTTGCGAACCCATGGTCGTTCAGTGTTCCAAGCCAGTCCCATTGATCAAAGTTTCGACAACTCATATATGCGAATGCCATTGTTAGGACAATACTTGCCATATGTCGTGGCCTGTATTCATATTTATTTTCCTCTGAGACGAGGTTGGACCTAAACGCTGGGCTTGTGCACTTTGATGATTGACCACTTGGTGAGTACACAAGTGGTGGCTGAGTCGCGATTGACTTGGTAGTTGGAGCTTCAAAGTTAAGTGAATATGATCGTAGCTTAGTGTACGATCCCGAATTCCGATCTCGGAAAGTTCGCTTAGGGCATACTGATCCTTTGATTGTAGTTACTTCCTTTCTTCTCTTCTCTGGACAGAAAATCATCGTACGGCATTGAGGATGGCAAAATACTTCTTTTGTACTTTGGATGTTCGAGGTGTTGTTAAGTTTTCAGGAGAAGGGAAGAGAGATATGGAAAGTAAGAAGGCTTTCGGATTTGGCACTCAAGAACGTGGAGCGGTGGATCTTGGGAAACGTAATTAAGAATTCGGATAAAGGTCGCCAAGTATGCGTGAATACAGGAGTGGGCTTCATATCCCGGACATTTAATAAACCCTCCTGGTTTTTCAAGAGGTCGAAATCGGTTTGAGGAGTGCGATAATCTAGCAAGTGCGTGGGAGCACGACGCATAATTTCGCATTCCGGTGACTTGGTCTTGGCTCCAATCTTGGGCTAGTAAAATTAAACATTTGCATGGCGCTTGATGAGTCGGTAGCGATCAATGAGTTTTGGTCTCGCGACGCGGTCCTTGAGGAGTGGACTTGCTTGGACTGTCGGCTCAGATGCTTATCTTAGGATTCGACATGTAGTTGAGCTGTTAGTCTTGGGATTTGATCAATAACCCAACCATGATGTAGTTGCATCTTGATTCAGGCGCTGCGCTGGTGGTTGGTGATGGCCATAGCGCTAGTTGTTGAGGCTAAAGTTTGCCATCATGATCCGAAGCACCTGCTTTTTGCGGAGTCTGGACACTGATGGGAAGCCGAACAACCACCAAGGCCTAGACTCTGGCTCTAGATTGCCTTCATTGCGAGGTGAAAGCGTTCTCAAGACGGTGGTGCGATGTGATGCTGTGAGGATGACGCCAGTGCAGGGACTGAAGGGGATCTGATTGGGTCCCATGATTGCCAGGCCGGTGCGATAATCCATTGAGGGTTGCCCCCAAGCCCGGGTATCTGGTAGATTACGCTCGACGTCAGGGACAGGCCAGCAAGTCCGAATTGTTGCTGAATGTTCCATGTCTGGTTTGTGATTGAAGTTGAATGTAACACAACTGGTTGGCGAATGATTCTGGAAATGAACTTATTCAGATTGACCGCTCGGATATTCACGTAGGATGTAGGCATACGGTCGAGTCGTTACTTCCAAACCAATTACGTTCTAACCATTTTCCGACCCGAGAATGGTATTGATGGTTACCGATAGTCACTGCCATAGTTATTAAAACTAGGGGTCGTCACCATGTTACGATGCGCTTGTAGGTAGGAAGTTGTTGCATCGAGGGGTGTGAGTTAGCTTCACGTTATGTTTAAGTATGAGCTTGCTGGCAAGGCATAGAGACTTTGGGAACCCGATGAATCGGCCGTGGAAACTCCAGAATTTGCATCGAGATTTGAATTTTTATTTCGCATGCTGAGAACTTGTCTAAATTCCCATGTTCCTCGGGGAACTAGTGGTTGTGTAGCTCCCCCTGTCTTTCAGTTCGGGCCTCTATGTTCGGCCTACCTAGTATTGGCGGGGGGTTGGAAGTTTCCGAGAACCGAGCTTTTGGGTCTAGATCATCCCCGTGGCAAGGTGCATGTTCCTCTTTAGAATGGTTGTTCCGAAGGTTATGGTGTTGGAAATGTCAGCGTAGGAGCTGGTGGGGATCTTCCTCAGGTCCTGCTATGAGTAAGCTGGCGAAAGGATAGGTGGGGGACTGCCCTCGAGCTCGGGTACTTGCCAATTGAAGAGGGTGCGAGCGAAGAACCTTCAGGAGTCCAATAGTTGCTTCTTTTGCTGGGCAGTCCGCCTTGGAGCGGAGGCGACACCAGACTTTGCCCCGGTGCTTCCTCAGGCCTCCGAGTATCGGCTGGAGTTACAGTGAGACTAATCTATAGAAGTAGGAGATCCCGTAGCCTTGGGATCCCACATTTATATGAGTCTCTTTGGAGGAGGAGAAGTTTGGTTGGCCGAAGTGCTCGTGCGATGGGCATAGTTGATGTAAGTTTTCCAACAATGCAAGCTATAGTGGAAGACCAGGAAGCCCGGCTGGTGGAAAAGCCTAAGGAGCCGAAGGGGAAGAGGGATAGGATGAGGCTGCCATACAAGATGCATGGGCAAAGGCTAGGCAGGATACCGAGGAGAAATCTCCCGCTGCGCTGGCGAAGAAGTAGGCCGATATTGAGGCAGAGAAGGAGAGGTCCTCTGAGTAGGCTAGGAAAAAGGAAAACCATCGATGATGCCCACCAAAAGAGGGCGAGGGGACCCTTGGAAAACTCAAAGTAGATGCAATTATTTGACTCCAGGCCAGGGAGATAGCTGATTAGAAGACCGCCAAAGATGCTGAGAAGAGAGCGGAGTCGGGCGCCAAGATGACTTGGGGAGAAGCCCAGGCTGCATTGGTCCTCGCTTTTGACATCGTCCCTAAGCCGTTGCCATGTATCGCTCACGGTGAAGTTACGACAATTACAAGAGGCAAGGATAATGGTAGGAGGCGCGCATCGATGTCTTACGAACCTGTTACTCTTGTTGAGAGTAGAGGAGGAGGAAGCGATTCTGGAAGGAAGGGGACCATCGCTGGTGGTGACCTGTCAAGTGCCGGACCAATACAGAAAAAAGGAAAGACAAGAGAAAGATGAGTAGCATCAATAATTTTTAAAGGAATTAAAGATACTTTGGGTTAGGTAAACCAAGAGTATATGCGAGTGTGACCCTCGCTTTTGGTCTCTAAAGGTATGGTGTGGTTTTCATGTACACCATGTCATCATAAAGAAGAAATGTTAGACTTGTAGTCTATTCGAGGTGTGTATAGAAATGAAATACGAATTAGTAAAGATCGCAATTTGTGTAAAGTGTTCGGATGTTCTTCTTATGTTTTCAGGCGTCCCGTACTTCATAAGCATACTTATTGTTACACCTAACAAAAAAAGCGATTGTGTACCGTGCTCTTGGTCAATTATTCCAGAGGGGTATGACTGTGTACCGCGCTCTGGGTCAATTATTCCAAAGGGGTGTGATAGAGCATTGGTTTCAATAAGTTTCCCTCAGCTCAGGAAACCCGTAGTTTGCGAAACCAGGCTGTGCGCCTGCTGTTTTGGCTGGCCCGGGGTTAATCCCAAGTGTAGCGAAGGCATATCACGTCGTGTTGTGCGGTCCGTGTGGTGTGTGGCTCTCCCGTCATTTATCGGGTTGGGGACGAGCCGCCTAGCGTCGTTTATTCTCCGGCGTAGAAAAGCTCCGTTCATCAGCCCGTAGGGTTCGATTGTGGCCATGAGCTGCACCTAAGCCTTTAGGGCTTCGGGGAGAAACGATTTAAGGTCGGTCTTGGTGCTGCGCCAAGTTTCGACCGACACCCGTAACCGGCGAAGAGAGACTTTCATCACTCTTAGTCGGTCGTTGGGTGGCGGCGCCAAGTCGCTGGACTTGGACATAGAACAATTTATCCTCGGTCTCGACACAGGGCCAAGGTTCGAGTTAGTAGTTATTTATACTCAATCGCGCCGCGGGCCGACGATTCGAGTAGCGTTGCCGACTCCCGTGCTCGGGGTGCTGGACATAGCTAGTGTTTTTTGGCCTCGATGTTGGATCAAGGTTCAGATGGCGGCATCAGCCCTCGTGCTCGGGGTGCCGATACGGCGATCGCATGTTTGCACACAAGCTGGTTGTCAGGATTAATCAAACACGTCATGAACGTCATGCACGTAGTAAACATGGAAGGGTGATAGGGAACCGAACATCATTGCTGCAGATAACTCTAGTAGTAGTGGCCTTTACAATGCCTCGAGTTGCGAAAAAACAAAACATCGTTGGAAGGCATGAACAGTTGTACACTAAGTTATGTAAAGTAGAGGCGAAGATGTTCATTATTTCATGCCCTCGGGAGTTAGGCTCCGTCCATGGTGAAGAGTTTGAAAGTTCCATCGCTAAGCTTTCGTTGCATGAGTATGGGCCCTTCTAACGATGAGTGAGGCTTGTAGGTGGAGGAAAGGCCCGTTTGAAGATGAGGTCGCAGATATGCACTTGAGCGGGCCTTTGGTTAAGCTTCCGGTTATGCCCCGAAGTTGCCGGATACTGAGGGAGGCACATGTAGGGAGGAGTTGTAAGTTGGCATCTCCGATGACCACCTAGAGTCAACTGCGCCATGGAAGCTGTAGTTCCGACGAGCCAGGGGACGATCTTGAGGGATTAGTTGTTGGATTCGTGGTCATGTTTAGTGGGAATCTTTGATGAGTACTGAGTAGCTCGGAGATCGCACGCAGTGTGAATTCCCCATGAGCATCGAGTGGCTCGAAGACCCCACAAAATAGGAATCCTCGATGAGCGTCGAGTGGCTCGGAGATTCCGTGCAATGGGAATCTTTGGTGAGCGTTGAGTGGCTTGGAGATCCCATGCGGATGAGTTCCTCGAGGTTGTCTTGTAAATGGAGTTGCATGCTCGTGTCGTGTTCGCAGATGCTGTAGAACCGACAATATCCTGTAGAGTCCCTTGGTGCGCTTGTCGGAATTTCCGTCCTCGGCCTTTTGCGTGGTTGGGAACTACAGGTCACGAGATAGATTTTCTCGGGGGTGCTACCGAGAGAGGAATAGCCGCGGTAAGGCGGAAGTCATAGATGTTTCATTTTACTATTGCGGCTACCATTGATGTTGCCGGCACAAGCAAGATTGCGCAGAGCGATAGAATTAGAGTTGTTGGAGCTCTGTATGTCGTTACGAGGCAGGATGCTGAGGGTGGGAGCATGATTGCTGTAGGCTAGATTTCGGCGTAGGAGGTAGCCAACATTCATGCAGAAGATCCCCTGAATCTTTGATTGCTTTTGATCGGTCTATGCTCTAAGTTCGGAATCAGGTAGTATGCCATTTGTGAGTTGGATGAGTGCGATTCGAGAAGTAGGTTTCTCGACTTCAGCCAAGGCGGTATGGAATCTTGCGAGATAGCCTTTGAGAGTTTTCACGGTTGCCTTGGTAAATGTTCGAGGCTGAAAGGATGTCTTTGGGCATCGTGATGTGCAACCTGGATTGCGCGACCAATCTTTTGGCGAGTTAGTCGAGAGTTGAGATAGTTCAATGTGGAAGTTGAGAGGACCCAGATAGAGCCGTCTTGGATAAGGACGGGGAAGCACTTGTACTTTATGGCGTAGGCGATATGTAATGAACCCATGTGTCATTTGTGGCAGCTAACGAAGCTTCGGGAATCATTGCTTCTTTAAGTATGGGGCGAGCGTTAGCATTGTCGAAGTGCTAGCGCCATTTGGTATTATGGCTAGCCGAAGTGAATGGATTACGCCTCGTACTGCTTTCGCAGACGTCGTGGTTGTGCCCACGAGATTTCCTCACGATCCCACGGATCGTGTCGACGACAATTGGAGATTGGGCTCCTACCGCATTATAGAGGTCGTGATCTAGTCCAGGACTTTGGAGCCTAGCGCACCTTATTGATGGAAGGTCTTTGGCAATCCGTGAGTCTCCAACTTCGATTGCATGATGTTATGGAAGTCGGTTGAAGTGATCTTAGGCCCAGCTGGATGCTAGAAGCGTAGGCCATAAGTATGGAGTCGTAGCAGTTTGAGTCCGCCTAGCGGAGGCTTAAGCGTCAAGCCGGGGACGACCGGGATGACGTGTTCTATTTCTGGTGCTGATTCTGACATTGCTGAGATTAGGGGTCAGTCGTGCCTCCATAAAATGCCATATGTGGTGTTGGAGCGTCGGGGCCACTCAGCTTCGTGTACGATCCTGGTGAAGGGATTACACCTCAAGTGGGTCTCTCTTGAGTTGTCAGCGTTCCTTCGCATATCTTTCATGATTATTCGGACCACGTCGGGGAGATATGATGGAGGGGGATTTTCTAATAGAACCCATTAGTTTTGACGAATTTCGGGAGTTCCATTCCATCGACATTTTCTGTTGTACACATCCGATTTGCTCTCTTTCATGTCACGGATGGTCTGGTTTTGGTATGGCTGTTGAGGTTGGGCGAGCTGGTGTGCACCCTGGTCCGGAAGTACTCTGGCTCGACGAGTTGCTGGAAGAGTGGGACTCTGGTTGTGAGTGGCGAAGTTGAGCCCTTTCGAGTAAAAGGTTGGTTACTTGAACATGGTTTCTTGTTGGGTTCCTTGGCCGTATGTGATGATGGTTCGATCATCATCTCATTTCTGTTGCCGTTGCTATCGCCATATGAGTGTTGGAGCGGACGACGATGTTTTTAATGAGGCTAAACCTTCTTCCTTGACGTGGGCCCCTAGCTTTGAAAGGAGAAATTCCCGATGTAGAGCGCTGCGAGTGGGCGCAGTTCTGAGCAACTTGAGGCAGAATGACGATGTGTCAACTTTTTTGAAGTTGGCGCATAAGGTTGATGTTAATCTTCAATGCCTAGCGCGAGAGCTGCATTCTCATATTTTTCATTAAGCATGCAGATCAGTGCTTGAGTCGCAGGAGCTTCGGGGGCCACAAGTGGAAGGAGATTCGTTTCCAGCGGGTCCTGTGCTGCTCGGGACTGGCGAGAGGTACCAGCGTCAATTGCAGCCAACGGGGTAAGCGTTTGGTTTTGCCGGAATTCTTCTTAATGCCGGTGAGGGTCATGATGCTTTTTGGACGTACTGCTCAAGGCGCTTCTCGCGGACAAGCTTTTCGATTACGTCTTTGAATTGACGACAATTATTGGTATTATGCCCGTACATGTCGTGGTATTGACAGTACTTGCTGGTATTCTTCTCATGATTAGTGGATTCCCTGTTGTACGGCTTCTTGTATTGAAGCACGTTGCACGTTCCTGATAGATTGTTTCCAGGTCTTCATTCAGCGGGGTGTAGATCTCGTACGTCCGGTGAGATCCGGGCTTCTTGGGTTCCATAGGAACCTGGACGTTGTTGCGACCATTGTGCCTACCGCTATTCGGCCTTTGTTTGTAGGGTCTTGCCCCTTGTCCTTATCGAAGATCTTTTCTGTCTGTTTCCCTTTGATGCTGTCATTTATGGTATTCGCATGTGGATTGTTGGGAAGACCGGCCCTAGAGAGTCGGTTATGTCTCGCTTCTTCTTGACATAAGTATTGCCTAGCTTTCTCATGGAAAATATTGAGGCTTTTTGGCTGCTTCCGATCAATCCAGGCCCCAAATTCGGAAGTGGGAAGTATGCCTTTCGCTAGCTGGAAGAGTACGGTGCGAGGATCTGGGTCCTCGACCTCGGCGAGGGCGACATTGAACCGGGAGTGATAGCTTTTGAGGGACTCGACGGGTCCTTAGTATAAGTTGGACAAGGTGATGGCACTCTTTGGAGTTGGAATATGCATTCTGAATTGTTTGACCAACTATATTGCTAACTGGCTGAAGTTGTCAATGGAATCAAGTGGGAAGCGAGAGAACCAAAGTAGAGCGGTTAATGATAAGAAGACTGGAAAGCACTTGCATTTGACCGGATCGTTTGCCCTAGCTCGAGTCCATTTGTCATTCATATCGATTTAGGAAGGCATAGGGATCTGTGGTGCCGTCGTAGAGCGGCATCTGTGGCATGCTGAAGTGTTGCGGCCATTCAGCTTCTTTCACCCTTCTTGTGAAGGGGTTGCGCCTAATGTGCGCTCCCCATGAATCATGCACGTTCCCTCGCATTTCCCTCATTATTCTTCGGACTATGCCTGGAAGATAAGTGGGATGGGGATCCGCCATTGGGACCCATGGGTTTTGGCGAGGTTCCGGAGTCCTGTTGCGATGTTGCCTTCTATGATGGATGTCCGGATCGTCTTCCTCCATGTCCTCGACATCTATGATTGGGTCTTGGTGTGGACGGTGAGGTGGAGCGAGGTGATGCAGATCCTGTTCTGGAGGAGCGCGGGCCATTGGAATAGTGGGCCCATCACCCTGATTAGCAACCGTCGAGTTGTGTCGAGGAAGAGGTTGGTATGTAGGATCTGATCCGTCGTCGATAATCAAGCGAGAGCGGTCTCGGTACTGTGCCCCCTCGCTATATGTTACTGTAGCTCGGTCGCCGTTACCGTTGACATTGTCATTGGTGTGGCCATTGCCGTTACCATTGTCGAGAGCGTCGGTGCGAACGACGACGTTGTTAATGAGACTAAACCTCTTTTGATGCGGGCCCCTTGATTTGAAAGATGAAGTTTCTGATACAGTTGGTCGAGGTCGAGCATTGTTCCGAGTTAGTTGAAGTTGAGTGACGACACGCTGACTTTTTTGAAGTTGTCGCATAAGGTCGATGTTATTCTTCAATGCTTGGTTAAGCTCGACAGTTGTGTTCTCATATCTTTCATTATGTGCGCGGATTTGAGCTTGTGTTGCGGGCTCTTTGGGGTCCACAATAGGAGGGACGGTTTCATTAGTGGCTGGGACGTCCGTTGGTTTAGGTGGTTGGGAGGTACCGGCCTCGGCTGCGGTTGAAGAGCCGACCATTGCGTTCTTTGACTTCTTTACCATCTCAAGCGGATTCGACAGTAGGTTGAGCAAGGGACCTTAAGCTCGTCGAAATCGAGATGATAATGTGGAAGAAAGACGCTAATCTTGAGTTCAATTCTCGGTGAAAGCACCAAATGTTGACGACAAAAAATATCGTAAACACCAAAGATTCCTATTACTAGGAATAGTTAATTTGGTCGCAAGACTAAGTAAGAGAAAGTGGTAAATGACACGAGAGTTTATAGTGGTTCGGCCGCGGATTAGGCCTACGTCCACTTTGGAAGGATGTTGAACGTCTATTAATCACTCAAGAATTACAAGGTAGAGCAATGCTCATTACATTCAATTTTATAATTTCCATATGCTAGGTAGTTAGAAAAAAGAATATTTAATTCTCCTTCTTCCTCAAATAGGAGATGTCATTAATGAGGCTCATGAAGCTCTAGGAAGGTCTCAAGTGAAGAAAATCCAACCCCTTTGAAGTGTGAGGCCATGGGCTATTTATAGGAGTGGGAGCAGGTAGGATTAGGTAGAAATAGGGATCACATGCAGAAATTTCGAACCCACCGCCTGCACACCTCAAAATGCTGGGTTCATAATTTCGAACCTATTGGGTTCATAATTTCGAACCTATTGGGTTCATAATTTTGAACCCGGGGCTGGGTTCATAATTTCACACCTGCTGGGATAAAAATTATTAACCCGGAGCCGGGTTCATAATTTCGATCCTGTTGGGTGCGAAGTTCACTTTGCGAGGTGCGCGTGGACCGCAGGTTCGGGCGCTTCGAGACTCGTGATTCCTTTGGGTTTTGTGGCTTTGACTTGGAAATGGTTCATGAGGGCCATGAGGTTCTGAGTGGCGCAGTTCCTTCTTGATCCTATCTCCTTCGCTCCTGAGCATCCCTCTTCGTCTTAGCTCCATGCGATGCGTTGAGTTGAGCATGTCTTGCGTACTTTGGGAACCGGACCAAAAGGCCGGTTAACAGAAATCGACTCAAGCGAGCCAGATTAGCAACACTTGCAACGAGGCGCGATTGGAATCCCAATCCTCATAAGTTTCACATCCATTGTGAGCCCCTCATGGAGGATTTTTCACATTAGGATGGAGACCTTGGAAGGATTGCGCTGCCCCAAAGGAAAGTGAAATCATAAATGCTGGCTACTGGAATTATAGTAGAATTCCAAGATGCTTAAAGGGTGAAAAGCTTCCTATTACTGCCAAAACCCCGTCTGTAGGAATCAGAGAAACCTTTGACCAATTTCATCCATTTCCTCATCTCATTTGCGTAAGATGATGACCCAAAAAAGTTCGAGAGTGAGAGATGAAGGTATTTAGCATGAGTAAATGAGTCCCAAATGGAGTCGTTCGAGCGGAACAGAATCCAAAGATTACAGGCATAAGCCATGTGGACATATCTTGGATTTTGCAGACCTAGTCCCTCTTTGCGCTTGGGGTGACAGATAACATCCCAGGAATCCCAATGATGTTTCTGGTTTCATCTTTCTTACCACATAAAAAAGACGATGCAAGGAGCAATAAGAGAGAAAAAAAATTAGTCGGAGTCATAGCTGCGAAGATATAAGATCCAAGAGAGTCAAGGAACGACTTAATGAGAAAAAGGCTGCCAGCATGGGAGATGAGAGCCAAGTTCCATCAAAAAAAATCTCCTTGCTTTGTCAGTAAGGGGATCGAAAATCATGTTAAACATACGGCCTAGGTAAAGAACGATACCGAGGTAAGTAAGAGGAAGTGACACAGCCAGAAAACTGGAGAGGACCTCAATCCACAAGATCCTAGCTGGGTCCATAGATTTGGCAGGGACAAAAAAACTCTTCGATGCATTAATCAATTGCCCCAAACATTTTTCGTATAGATGGAGAAAATTCAAGAGTCATCGCAATGAATGATGATTCCCATTAGAAAATATAATGATGTCAATTGAAAAAGATAAAGAAGGGATCACAGGGCATCCTCTCAGGATGTCAAAATGGTGAATCTGCACAAAAATAGTAAGAGAGTGCAAACCTCTTACAAGAGCCTTAACCACGATAACAAAAGGCGAAGGGGATCGCCCTGTCTCATCCCTTTCTAGATGGGAAAAAACTTTTGGTTGCTCTGTTCATGTAACAACTCGGATTCTGACAGACCATTTTTTTTTAAATCCAATCTATCGAAACCCGAGTTGGGTGCTCTGGTATCCTGCAGAAAAAGACAGAGATAAAGAAACATGTTAGAACTCATAAAGCATCTCACAGCGGAAACAAATAAAGTATAATATTCAAATATTGCTTTACCTTATTAACAATACTGCTAAACCAGTATCCAAAGCTATACTATCTCTGTCATGAACCTAACCTGGAAGTATGAAATGAGGAGGGGGTCAGAACATAAGTTCTATGTGAGTGGACTTATAAACCTACATATACCATTTAGTTACATTTTCTTTGTTATTAGGTTGTTAACAATGTTATCTCTCTAGGCTATACTCATGTCCCACTAGTAGATTAACCTAATACGACGTATATGTAGATACCCCAAATTGTGTAATCCTTTCCATGTATATATACAGTCCTTTGCCGTATGTCGTACGGGCTTCATCATGTAAATCTATACTACTTCAGTGTAGTGCCACCATTCTCGAAATCGTTTGGATTGCCACTCTTAATCTTGCTAGATTCCGTGTATTACCTAGATCTAATCTAGGGTTTGCTATCGAGCGCTTCCTAGATTCAACCAGGGTTTACGCTACCCAGGGCCACTGGGGTTTATGCTACCTATTGAATGCTTTCTAGATCTGACCAGGGTTTATGCTACCTAGGGTCACTAGGGTTTATGCTACCTATCGAACAATGCCCTTAATCTAGGATACACTACCCAGAGCGATGAATGTTCTTACACTTTCCCCACGTACGCGTCGTGAATCGTTTTCGATGTCTAGTTGCACATGTCCTCTATATGTGCGGCCCGAGTCTCGTGGCAGGGCTAATCAAGAAACACGGAACTCGGCCGGGAGCTTTAAGTTATCTGCCGATGCAGATGCTAAGGTCTGTTTTAACTGTGTGTGGCTATGGTCCCACTTGACCCCTCCTTCAACTAATGAAAGGCACCCAAGAAAATCAAGAATGAGAACTGTACGCAGGCCCCCTATGCCCCCACAAACCTATTGTAACACCCCACCTCCGCCAGGGTAACTCTTGCAAGCACACTAGCTTCGGAGGGGCATTAAACAAGGTAAACATGCATGCAGATATTACAAGACAGAACATATAAGTAAAACAGAGTAAATAAAGCAGTGGATCAAACTAGTATTTCAAAACCATAGTCATATTACAACAAAGTATTTGATCATTATTTTCCAACAAACAAAGTCTAGCATAAACTGAAAAACTGAAATACATAAAGTACTATCCCCAAAGTGAAGTGATAAACCATAGCTAGCTCAATGTCCAAAACCGTACATGAGCAAATCCAGAAAGCAAGCTATAAAGATACAAGCTAAGCTCCAATGTTCCCACCCTGAGAACCTGAGGGGGGGGGGAACGGAAGAAAAGAGGCGAAAGAAAACAGGTCAGTCAAAAAGACTGGTAAGCCCTAACTACTATCTGTCCATGAACTAGTAAAGTTAACTGGCATGAGAAGCTGAGATGAACATAAGGATAACAACATACTGGCATGATGATTAACTAACAAGATATATAAAGGTGTCATCGCATACTCAAGGTTAAGTTTTGCACCACGGGTGTACTAGCATTCTAACATGTCAAGTAAAAACAAGAATTGATCCCTTGGCCCAAGCTTGGCCCAACATCATGAGGTGACCTAAATCAAGGTCCAACTACACGGTCTAGTTGATCGGCTCCCTATAAGCCTAACTCGTCAAGTGTCGGTGTCATACGGCCCAAACATGCAATGTAGTTAAACTGCGCTAGGTCCACCCATCGGTGTATCAAGTCCTAGGGTGTCGACCTCGGACACCAATCAAGTATGCGCAGTCTAGATCTACTGGTACCCGTGCCTGATTCTCCAACTCCGGACTATGTGCACGACCATAGTCCGCCTGGACCTACACCGGCGTACCTACTCAGCCGTCGTTTTGGTCGCTTACATGTCAGCCCAGTAATCGTGCCCCACCCTAGCCTAGTCCTAGGGTCTTATGATACTATCAAGAGGGTTACTGCTGCAAAGGACCACGCAACTAGGGTTTCTTAACGGGTTAAATGTGGTTAACCCGATCCAAACGTGGATTAAATTGGTTAAGTGTACCCAAGGTTCATGACTTAACCCTGATTAACCCATCAAGCCCAAATTGGTTAAGTATTAAGTGGACCATGACTTAACCCTAATCAGGAGGCATTGATTAACTTAATGTGCTTTAACCTCTCACATTAGACCTTGTTGTGGTTACTAGTTAAGCCGGGCGGGTCCGGGTAGCTTTACACCACAACTTGGTCTAACCTCGGGTTCGAGCACAACATGACCAACTTCTCACATTGAGTCCTATTGTTTGTAGCCACTAGTTAAGCCGGGCGGGTCCGGGTAGATTTATGCTACAAACTTAACCCAACCTCGAGTTGGCCACACTCATATTTTCTAAGTGTCATGTCCATTATGTTTCCAAAACATAATTACAAGTTAACATATCACGTCATGTTATAAAAACCATGTTTATGTCATAATGTTACCCAACCCCAACGTAATCCCATCGTTTACATAGTCGCAACAACGCATAAAGGATAAAATAGGGAACTTGGCATAATCATGACAAAAAGGTGTTGAAGCCACAAGTTTAACATGGTGGCATATGAAATGTACATATGTTCATATACTTGCATATTGCATTATTAGGCTTCATAGGCATGCATAAAACCAAACTTAGCATATGAGTGATACATGGTGATAAATGACATGTAGAAGTTGCTAGAAGTTCGCATTTGGCCTCACATGCAAGTTATCATAAGGGATATGATAACTTCCATGTTGCCAAAATGCAACCTTTAACATAAAGCTTGAAGCTTTAAGCTCACAAACTCAAGTTTAACTTGCATAACATGATAACATGTGTATAATGATCAACCCAAACTTGCATAACATGATAACATGTGTATAATGATCAACCCAACTTGCATAACATAGCAACATGTGTCATACATCATGATTAAACCAACTTGCACAACATAATGATCAACCAAACTTGTATATCATAATGATCAACCCCAAACTTGCATCATTCATTTAACTTTAGAGTTCAATAAAAAGAAAGTATAAAAGGGCTTACAATGCTATGAAGACACAAATAAATAATTATTATAAAGATTGAGACGAAGCACTTATGCAATCACCCAAATATGCAAGCTCCAAATGAAAAACCCTTGAGCCAAATCAATAAAAAAACCTTGCTTTGTAATAGAAATGTTGCAACTTGACTTGAATGCAAACTAAGAACACTCATACAAGCTTTAAGACACTTGTATGCACTCAAAATCTCTCATATAAATAAACTTAGGAATTTTAGCATGAGAGTGGAGGCCATGAGAGGAACAATTTTGACATAGTTTAGTTGTAGGGTTGAATAATGGTGATTTAGGCTAGGTTTAGGGGTCTTTTTATAGAAGATTAGGATAGTATTAGCCATAGGATTAACCCTAGATTCAATCCAAGCCATCAAATCCCGTCACTAGCCAACAAAACAGGTCAAAACAGCCAAAATGGTGCACCAGGTTGCCTGGGTCCGACCAGGCAGGTCGACCCCCAGGTCGACCCTGGGGTCGACTCCCCAGTCGACCTGGTCCCACCCAGGTCGACTCCCAGGTCGACCCCCAGGTCGACCTGGTCTGGGCGGGATTTTTCCCGCCTACCCTTATATTCTGAAATTTGAATCTGGTTTGAAATTTGAATTTTTCGTGAAACTTCACGAGGCCATATCTCGGTCATACGGACTCCGATTTTCGAAAACTCGGACTCTATTTCGCGTATTTTTCCGAGACGAACGCAATGGCACAGCCCATTTCCCTTGATTCAGATTTTACAGTTTAATTCTGCCTTGATTTATGTTATAACTTGTTATTCAAAAATACGGGTTGTTACATTCTCCCCTCCTTAAAGGATTTCGTCCCCGAAATCTCCAAGTTAGGAAGAACGTATCCTACCATCCATCATCCATGTACTCAAAACATCATCCACGTGCAGTCATTGTCCTTAAAAGATTCTAAATGTTGTATGATCATATGCAAAGGTGTGTGTATATGTACTTATCTAATGCGAAAATCAGGCGGTTACTGATACAGTAAACCTCCTTAATGCATATGTATGTTAGTGAAATGAGTCCATATGTATGCAAATTCCTAACATAATTTATAATCTCTACATGAGTGCACATAACATTCATCCATATGCAACATCCACGTGATAGCATAACAAGTTTCATCCATGAATAAATATAAGCACTCATGCATATGCAACATGAAAGTGTGTGAGCCGATCTTAGTGCCTAATGTGTATCATGCATCCACGAGTATCCACGTGCAACCACTTGCAACCATCAAGCATAACATGTTTCAAATACATGTTTCATCCAAAGGGTTTCTACCTAAGGTTCTCATGACAAGCTTAACGAGATAATAAGATAAACAGGATAAGGTAAGATATACTAATTAGGAAAGAGGTCGAGAATGTACCCTCAAAAAGGAATGGATAAAGCCCACGCATCTTCTCCTCGGTTTCCCAAGTTGCGTCTTCATCGGCTTCACTCCACTGAACTTTCACCAATTTGACTTCCCGATTCCTTAGCTTCTTGATCTCCGTTCCCAAGATACGAATCGGAGCTTTTCTCAAGGTTGCTTCTTTCTCTACCTCAATGTCTTCAAGAATGCTTGGTTCAACCAGCTCAGCGGACTCATGTAGGCATTTTCGGAGATGCGAGACATGAAAGACATTATGTACTCCGGCTAGCTTCTCCGGCAATTCCACCTTATAGGCCATCTTTCCAATTCTCTCTATGATAGGGAAGGGTCCTACGAACCTTGGTGCCAGCTTCCCAACTGATCCAAAACGTACCACATTACGCAAAGGAGAAACCTTGAAGAAAACCATGTTTCCCACTTCGAATTCCAAATCTGCCCTTCGCTTGTCAGCATAGGATTTCTGTCTATCTTGGGCCGCTTTCATCCTTCTTCTCACCAATTCAACTTTCTCGGATGTATCCCGTATCATATCGGGCCCAAGTATAAGCCTATTTGTTGTCTCCCACCAACAAGATGGTGACCTACACGGCCTCCCATACAAAGCTTCAAATGGTGCCATCCCTATGCTGGCTTGATAGCTATTATTATAAGCAAACTCTACAAGAGGAAGGTGGTCTTCCCAAGTACCACCGAAGTCGAGAACACAAAGCCTCAAGAGATCTTCTAGCACTCTATTCACCCTTTCGGTTTGGCCGTCCGTCTGGGGGTGATAGGCTGTACTCAGATTCAATCGCGTACCCATCGCTTCTTGCAAACTATTCCAGAACTGGCTAGTGAAAATTGGGTCACGATCGCTAACTATGGTAGAAGGAACTCCATGCAAGCGCACTATCTCTCGGAGATAAATAGATGCCAGCCATGATGCGGTCCTCTTGCTTTTTACTGGAATGAAGTGAGCACTCTTCGTAAGTCTATCAACTATGACCCATATGCTCGTGTTCCCTCTTCTTGACCTAGGCAATCCATCCACAAAATCCATAGAAATACTCTCCCACTTCCATTGCGGGACCTCCAATGGATGTAATAGCCCACCTGGTTTCTTTGACTCGGCTTTCACTTGTTGGCACATCATGCACTTTGAAACATACTCTGCCACATCCTTCTTCATTCCATCCCAAAAGAAAATGCGCTTCATATCCCTATACATCTTGTCCCCTCCAGGATGTATAGTCATCTTCGAGTGATGCGCTTCTTCAAGAACTCTATGGACTAAATCTCTCACTCGAGGAACACATAATCTCCCATCACGCCTTAGCCAATCTTTATCATCAATAGTATATCTGGCAAGGTGACTAGACGCCTCACCACGAATCAACTTATCCATGACCTCGACTATCTGCGGATCTTCCTTCTGTGAAGCCCCTACTTGATCAAGAAGTGTGGGTCTAAGCTCAAGGGATGCTAATGAACACGTCATCGACTCAACAACCATCGTGAAATCAAAGGTTGCCAAGAATTCTAAGTTCTTCATCTCAATGAACAAGGGGCTCAAAGTCAATCTCCTTCTGCTTAGTGCATCCGCCACAACATTACCCTTGCCAGGGGTATAAGCTATCTCGAAGTCATAAGATGCCAAGAATTCCATCCACCTTTGCTGCCTTAGATTCAGATCTTTTTGCGAGAAGAGGTATTTGAGTGACTTGTGATCAGTATACAACTCAAACCTTTCGCCTAGAAGATAGTGGCGCCAGGATTTGAGTGCAAAGACGATCGCCGCTAACTCCAAATCATGAGTGGGATAGTTCTTCTCATGAACTTTAAGTTGCCTACCCCCATAACATATCACTCTTCCCTCTTGCATCAGAACAGCTCCTAACCCCGTGCCATATGCATCTGTGTACACGGTAAACATCTTACCACTATCGGGTAATGCCAAAACTGGAGCTGAGGTAAGGGCTCTTTTGAGCTTTTGAAAAGCAAGCTCACACTCCAAGTCCTATGCAAAGACTAAGTTCTTCTTCGTCAACTTAGTAAGAGGGGCCGAAATCTTAGCGAAGTCCCTGATGAACTTCCTATAGTAGCCCGCCAGACCGAGAAAGCTTCTTACTTCGGTTGCATTCCTAGGAGTCTTCCAGTCTTGGACCACAACCACTTTCGCGGGATCCACCGCTATGCCTTGCTTAGAAACTATATGTCCAAGAAACCGAACTTCCCTTCTCCAGAAATGACATTTGGAGAACTTGGCTTTCAACTGATGCGCTCTAAGCGTATCCATCACTTCCTTGAGATGCCTAGCATGCTCTTCCTCATCCTTTGAGAAGATCAGAATATCATCCACGAAGACAACAACCAACTTGTTGAGGAACTCCCTGAACACCCTACTCATCAAGTCTACGAAGTAGGCGGGTGCATTAGTCAATCCGAATGGCATGACAAGCCATTCAAAGAATCCATCTGGAGTCCTAAACGCAGTTTTATCAATGCTATCCTCAGCTACTCTAAGCTGATGGAATCTGGTGGCTAGATCGAGTTGAGAGAAAACAGAAGCACCTACAAGCTGGTCAAAGAGACCATCAATCCTCAGTAAAGGGTGCCTATTCTTCTTTGTCATCTTGTTCAACTCTCGATAATCAACACATAGACGAAGCGAACCATCCGCCTTAGTAGCGAATACCACCGGAGCACCCCATTCAGAAATGCTTCGCCTAATAAAATTCTTCTCAAGCAGCTCCTTGATTTGCTTACTGAGCTCTCTTCTTTCTCGTGGAGCCATATGCCTAACGGGCAATGATACTGGCTTGGCATTATCGACCAGATAAATGCGGAAATCTATCTCTCGTTTAGGGGGTAACCCCTTAACTTCCTCAAAGACATCAGGATAGTCTCGGACCACCCTTACAGATTGCAGATCATCGATGGACGAGTCGAGAGATTCAAGATAACATAACATGACGGGACCTCTAGGGTTACAAGAAATTTCTAGGGTATTACCGAGGCGAGTCATGAGCCTCACCACCCTATGCTCACAATCGAGAATGGCTCCATAACTTGACAACCAATCCATGCCCAAGATCAACCCATATCCCGTGAACCCGAGAACATAAGCATTACACGTAAATTCCACGGCCAAGATAGAAATTTTCAAATCCACACAAATCATAGACAGATGGGCGGAACCCCCAATTGGATTTGAAACACAAACGGTATCCTCAACTAGGCTAGTACTTAGGTGCAAACTTTCAACAAAATCAGAAGAAATAAATCTATGCGATGCGCCAGAATCAAATAAGGTGCGAACAGGATAATCAGAAATATAAACAAGACTTTCTACAGAAATGCTACCTCGATCCTGAACTGGAGCGGCGTTGAGAGCATGTACTTGCCCTCCAGAAGGTCCTGCCCGCTGATTCTGCCCTTGCCCTTGTCCTTGCTTCTTGGGGCAATCCTTGCTAAAATGTCCGGTCTCTCCACAATGAAAGCATTCGCCCGACTTCCTCTTCCTTTTCTTACAGTCTTTAGCTATGTGCCCAACATTCCCACAGTAGTGGCATTTTCTTGGATCCTTTGCCTTGGCCTTGTTGCCCTTGTTGTTCTTGTTGTTTTTGTTGTTCTGATTGCTCTGATTTCCTCCCCACTTGGAGTTTGTCTTCTTGGCTTGAGTCTCATTAGTCTTGTCTTCCTTCTTGCTATTCTTATTGTCTCCTTGAAGCAATGCCATGTCCACTAGGCCTTCAAAAGTGGCCCCCATGGGTATATGAGATAGGGCTAAACCTTGTAATGGCTCGTTCAACCCTCGTGCAAAGCGTAAAGCCTTCTTCTGGGGAGTATTAACCATGTCCAAACCGAATCGGGCGAGCTTGTTAAACTCATTCACATACTCCCTCACTGTCATGTCCCCTTGCTTCAAAGATATAAACTTCTCCAATTGCAGATTCGCCTCAGCTGATGATAGAAACTTAAGCCCAAATCTTGTCCTAAAGTCGGCCCAAGTCTCTATGGGCCTCGTAGCATTGGTGACCTCCCACCAATAAGCAGCTTCTTCTTTTAATAACCATGCTGCCAATAAAACCTTCCTATGATCTTGTACATCAAAGATGGCGAAGAGATCTTCAGTTTCTTTCAACCAATTTCTTGCCTCCACAAAAGTCTCCGTCCCAATAAAGTTCTTGACACCCATCGCCTTAAAGTCTTTGCAAATCTTAGAGAAATCTGCTTGCGGATTCTGAGGAGGAGGAGGAACCTCAGTTATATTGGGGGTATTTGCTGGGCCCACATCGTTGGCCCTAGCTTCCAAGTACCTCCGGAACCATCCGGGAATGGTCACTCCCTCGGGAAGGTTAAGATCGGCCATACTGAAAAAGAAAAAGATAGATTCAGAACGAAGAAACGAAGGATAGTGCCATGGCTTTTGGGGAATAGCCTTTTAAAATACTAGACTTTTCTTGGAAAAATACTTAATTGGTTTTGAAAATAGTTTTTCAAAAGGTAAGTTTCAAAAACACTTATGCTCAAATCTTGTAAACCTTGGGCTCTGATACCAAATGTAACACCCCACCTCCGCCAGGGTAACTCTTGCAAGCACACTAGCTTCGGAGGGGCGTTAAACAAGGTAAACATGCATGCAGATATCACAAGACAGAACATATAAGTAAAACAGAGTAAATAAAGCAGCGGATCAAACTAGTACTTCAAAACCATAGTCATATTACAACAAAGTACTTGATCATTATTTTCCAACAAACAAAGTCTAGCATAAACTGAAAAACTGAAATACATAAAGTACTATCCCCAAAGTGAAGTGATAAACCATAGCTAGCTCAATGTCCAAAACCGTACATGAGCAAATCCAGAAAGCAAGCTATAAAGATCCAAGCTAAGCTCCAATGTTCCCACCCTGAGAACCTGAGGGGGGGAAACGGAAGAAAAGAGGCGAAAGAAAACAGGTCAATCAAAAAGACTGGTAAGCCCTAACTACTATCTGTCCATGAACTAGTAAAGTTAACTGGCATGAGAAGCTGAGATGAACATAAGGATAACAACATACTGGCATGATGATTAACTAACAAGACAGATAAAGGTGTCATCGCATACTCATGGTTAAGTTTTGCACCACGGGTGTACTAGCATTCTAACATGTCAGGTAAAAACAAGAATTGATCCCTTTGCCCAAGCTTGGCCCAACATCATGAGGTGACCTAAATCAAGGTCCAACTACACGGTCTAGTTGATCGGCTCCCTATAAGCCTAACTCGTCAAGTGTCGGTGTCATACGGCCCAAACATGCAATGTAGTTAAACTGCGCTAGGTCCACCCATCGGTGTATCAAGTCCTAGGGTGTCGACCTCGGACACCAATAAAGTATGCACAATCTAGATCTACTGGTACCCGTGCCTGATTCTCCAACTCCGGACTATGTGCACGACCATAGTCCGCCTGGACCTACACCGGCGTACCTACTCAGCCGTCGTTTTGGTCGCTTACATGTCAGCCCAGTAATCGTGCCCCACCCTAGCCTAGTCCTAGGGTCTTATGATACTATCAAGAGGGTTACTGCTGCAAAGGACCACGCAACTAGGGTTTCTTAACGGGTTAAATGTGGTTAACCCGATCCAAACGTGGATTAAATTGGTTAAGTGTACCCAAGGTTCATGACTTAACCCCGATTAACCCATCAAGCCCAAATTGGTTAAGTATTAAGTGGACCATGACTTAACCCTAATCAGGAGGCATTAATTAACTTAATGTGCTTTAACCTCTCACATTAGACCTTGTTGTGGTTACTAGTTAAGCCGGGCGGGTCCGGGTAGCTTTACACCACAACTTGGTCAAACCTCGGGTTCGAGCACAACATGACCAACTTCTCACATTGGGTCCTATTGTTTGTAGCCACTAGTTAAGCCGGGCGGGTCCGGGTAGATTTATGCTTCAAACTCAACCCAACCTCGAGTTGGCCACACTCATATTTTCTAAGTGTCATGTCCATTATGTTTCCAAAACATAATTACAAGTTAACATATCACGTCATGTTATAAAAACCATGTTTATGTCATAATGTTACCCAACCCCAACGTAATCCCATCGTTTACATAGTCGCAACAACGCATAAAGGATAAAATAGGGAACTTGGCATAATCATGACAAAAAGGTGTTGAAGCCACAAGTTTAACATGGTGGCATATGAAATGTACATATGTTCATATACTTGCATATTGCATTATTAGGCTTCAAAGGCATGCATAAAACCAAACTTAGCATATGAGTGATACATGGTGATAAATGACATGTAGAAGTTGCTAGAAGTTCGCATTTGGCCTCACATGCAAGTTATCATAAGGGATATGATAACTTCCATGTTGCCAAAATGCAACCTTTAACATAAAGCTTGA
Organism: Allium sativum; assembly: GCA_030737875.1. Taxonomy (NCBI): domain Eukaryota; kingdom Viridiplantae; phylum Streptophyta; class Magnoliopsida; order Asparagales; family Amaryllidaceae; genus Allium; species Allium sativum. The sequence goes on along the minus strand of CM060927.1, from coordinate 24,219,463 downwards.
AGCTTTAAGCTCACAAACTCAAGTTTAACTTGCATAACATGATAACATGTGTATAATGATCAACCCAAACTTGCATAACATGATAACATGTGTATAATGATCAACCCAACTTGCATAACATAGCAACATGTGTCATACATCATGATTAAACCAACTTGCACAACATAATGATCAACCAAACTTGCATATCATAATGATCAACCCCAAACTTGCATCATTCATTTAACTTTAGAGTTCAATAAAAAGAAAGTAGAAAAGGGCTTACAATGCTACGAAGACATAAATAAATAATTATTATAAAGATTGAGACGAAGCCCTTATGCAATCACCCAAATATGCAAGCTCCAAATGAAAAACCCTTGAGCCAAATCAATAAAAACCCTTGCTTTGTAATAGAAATGTTGCAACTTGACTTGAATGCAAACTAAGAACACTCATACAAGCTTGAAGACACTTGTATGCACTCAAAATCTCTCATATAAATAAACTTAGGAATTTTAGCATGAGAGTGGAGGCCATGAGAGGAACAATTTTGACATAGTTTAGTTGTAGGGTTGAATAATGGTGATTTAGGCTAGGTTTAGGGGTCTTTTTATAGAAGATTAGGATAGTATTAGCCATAGGATTAACCCTAGATTCAATCCAAGCCATCAAATCCCGTCACTAGCCAACAAAACAGGTCAAAACAGCCAAAATGGTGCACCAGGTTGCCTGGGTCCGACCAGGCAGGTCGACCCCCAGGTCGACCCTGGGGTCGACTCCCCAGTCGACCTGGTCCCACCCAGGTCGACTCCCAGGTCGACCCCCAGGTCGACCTGGTCTGGGCGGGATTTTTCCCGCCTACCCTTATATTCTGAAATTTGAATCTGTTTTGAAATTTGAATTTTTCGTGAAACTTCGCGAGGCCATATCTCGGTCATACGGACTCCGATTTTTGAAAACTCGGACTCTATTTCGCGTATTTTTCCGAGATGAACGCAATGGCACAGCCCGTTTCCCTTGATTCAGATTTTACAGTTTAATTCTGCCTTGATTTATGTTATAACTTGTTATTCAAAAATACGGGTTGTTACACCTATTGGCCAACCTCACCCATAACCAGATAGCAAGTATATGGTCTTTTGGAGTTCTCCGCCTTTCCGCTTCACGTGCTCGCTTGACTCAAGATGGTAGGTAGACGACGATGTGCTATCACAGGGCTAATCCAGATATCACCGCCTCACGCTGATCCATCCTAGTCTTTAGATTGCCTTATATTGCAACCAAGGCATACTCTTGGTTCTTCTAACGCAGACCATAACCTCTGTGAGCCCAGGAGGATCATATGCAACCTCACAGAGGGATACCAAGAGTACCCTCACGTCCCCTCGAAGCAGCGTGCTTCGTAACCCAGACCGTTGGAGCCTTCTTCTTGGTCAGACGGACGTTCGCTCCTTCTCGTGTTCTACTTGGCTTTCTTGACTAAGGTTTACTACTTAGTTCTCTTAACTAAGGTTTACTACTTAGTTTCCTGAATCGTTCGTTTTCTTAACTAAGGTTTACTACTTAGTCCTCTTAACTAAGGTTTACTACTTAGTTTCTCTTAATCGTTCGTTTTCTTAACTAAGGTTTACAACTTTGTCCTCTTAACTAAGGTTTACTACTTAGTTCTCTTTCTCGTTATTTACTTAGTTCTCTTAACTAAGGTTTATTACTTGGGTCTCTTAACCAAGGTTTGATACTTAGTTTCTGTTACTTAGTTCTCTTTAACTAAGGTTTGTTACTTAGTTCCTTTTAACTAAGGTTTACCTATGAATTCAAGCATGACTTAAGTTCTCTTTATCAAATGATAGCGTACGGGTGTTCTCCCACATTTCCAGCTTAGATTAACCTATTTCATGGTATAAGTAGTCCCACCCTTCGAGTTTTGTATTACATCTTAAGTCATATTCATTTCTTATCCCTAGGATAAGTTTATCTATTATTTAATATTATCATTCCTCACTTTTCCGGCTTTGATACTGTTATATTTGTTAAGTTTGCCCATGTGTCCAAGTTGACTTAACCCCCAATCACATATTCAATTCAACCCACGCGTCATGTCAAATTGGTTAAGTGTTATCTATCAGTTCATGTTGACTTAAACTATCCATATATCATGTCAAATTTGTTAAGTGTTATCCAACAGTTCAAGTTGACTTAACTCACCCATATATCAAGTCAAATTGGTTAAGTGTTATCTATAAGTTCGTGTTGATTTAACCTACCTATATATCATGTCAAATTGGTTAAGTGTTATCTAGCGGTTCACGTTGACTTAACCCACCAATATATCATGTCAAATTGGTTAAGTGTTATCCAGTAGTTCACATTGACTTAAACCACCCATATATCATGTCAAATTGGTTAAGTGTTATCCAGCAGTTCACATTGACTTAAACCACCCATATATCATGTAACACCCCACACCCGCTAAGGTCACTCATAAGAGGGGAATGCCTTAGTTTCGGTGAAGTATTTTGAGTGAATATAGAACAGTAAAATTACAGCAAGACAGATATAAGTAATACTTGAAAATTTAAAACATCATTTCATCGCAGCGGAAAGTAAACATGTTTGGTTACATCACAAAACCATACAAGAGTCAAGTACAGAATATCCATCTTGATAAAAATAAGTACATAATCCCACTGAGTAATCAATAGCCATAAAAGAAAAGATGAACTGAGCTTTACTTCAACGATCCAAGCTCCAAAGGATAGATACAGCAATCTGATCAAAGCCCACTAGCACTAAGCCCACTCTGATAACCTGGGGTTGGGGGAAAAAGATAAAAACAACGGGGTCAGACATAAGTCTGAGTGAGTCCTATAACCCTAACAATACAATCATTAAAGTAATTAGGGTATGATATAAACAAGGTATGGTACCTCTGGGGATAATGACTACACTACGTAGCCAACTAAACACGGGATGTACTAAGATAACCGGAAAGACGCATTTATCCACCCAAGGATAATTACTAGATTACACCATCCCAGACTTATCCACCCAAGGGTAATTCCTACACTGCACCACACCAGTTCTACCCACCAAGAGTAATTCCTACTTAAAGGTTGATCCCACTAAATGTACTTAGTAATTTAAACCCAGTAGTTTCTTGTACCCCTAGCTAACTACATAGATGTACCCACTACTCCCAAGCGATCGGCTCCCTAACGTAGATATCCGTGCTGGTCCCACAATGGGGTGTATCATTCCCCAAAGTGGCAACCTGATAATATCAATGGTGCACGGCTTTATACCTACACGATGCAACAACGACTTACTAACCAGCCCGGGTCCACACACGCATATGAAACCCGTTGGTCCTACGTTGCCATCGCTAACCCGTTTTGGCCTCTTATAGTCAAGCCCAATATGCGTGTCCCGTCACTCGACTTGAGTCGAGCCCACTAAGATACGTTTGGGATATTGGTTGAGATGGGCCCCCACAAGCTACCCCCTAAGCTTGTTATTCTATCTAGTGTATCCCACTTAACCCTTTTTAATAATCATGTCTACCTTCATGTTATAAATCCTGGTTAAGTTATTTAATCATATTTTAATTACCACTCAAGGCACCCACTAGATTTCCACATGCCACCCAAGTCCTTTACTTAATTTCCACATGCCACCCGAGGCACTTACTTAATCCTTTAATCGTGTTTAATTACATGTTCCACTTTAGTTAAGTATTCTAATTGTATTTTCTATTGTCACCCAAGGCAACCCACTAGTTTCCTTATGCCACCCCAGGCACCCCACTAGTTACCACAAGCCACCCAAGGCACCCACTTAACCCTCATGCCCCACTACATGCTTATATGGTTAAGTGTTTCTTAATTAATTATGACCGTGATCCTCATAAAGACCTCTCACATTAGACTATCTTTTATGACCGCTGGTTAAGCCGGTTGGGTCCGGGCAGCCTTATGTCATAACCGAGTCTAACCTCGTGTCTTTACATTAATCACGTATTTAGTTTGTGCCTAAGACCTCTCACATTGGGCTAACATTTGTAGCAACTGGTTAAGCCGGTTGGGTCCGGGCAGTTTTACACTACAAATGAGTCCAACCTCGTGTCTTAGTCGATTAATTACATCTAATTAATCATCCTCCTAATTTATATTAATTATCCTTAATTAATATTAAGTTTTTCATAACATGGGTAAACCTAACTCAATAGGTAAATTCCCATGGGGTAGACCTAACTCAATAGGTAAATTCCCACTTATGTTAATTTATTTTTATGGTATACTTAATCATACCCAATCATACTTTTATTAACATATTTATTAACCCCATCGTTCCCCACGTAAATCGTTCTCATTTCACGACATAATAAAGGGAAGATGCATCACAAATATCTTGGGTTTAACCAAATCTTAGCATATAACTTTGTCATGGGTTAAGGGGATGTCAACTTGCATATATGAGCATATATTAACCCAACTACATTTAATCCCAAACTTGCATATATGAGCATATATTAACATGTTAAACTTGCATATAAGCATTCACATAACTTGCATGACATGTTAAACTTGCATATAAGCATTCACATAACTTGCATAACATGTTAACTTGCATTTAAGCATATACATAACTTGCATATGAACTTGCATAACAACATACATGTAACTTACATAACATCATACACATAACTTGCATATGAACTTGCATAACAACATACATGTAACTTACATACATCATACACATAACTTGCATATGAACTTGCATAACAACATACATGTAACTTACATAACATCATACACATAACTTGCATATGAACTTGCATAACAACATACATGTAACTTACATAACATCATACACATAACTTGCATATGAACTTGCATAACAACATACATGTAACTTGCATAACATGTTGAACTTGCATATAAGAATTCTCATATCTTGCATAACATGTTAAACATGCATTTACCCACTTATTAAATATGCATAACCCACTTATTAAACATGCATAAACCCACTTGTTAAATATGCATAAACCCACTTATTAAATATGCATAAACCCACTTATTAAATATGCATAAACCCACTTGTTAAATATGCATAAACCCACTTATTAAATATGCATAAACCCACTTGTTAAATATGCATAAACCCACTTGTTAAATATGCATAAACCCACTTATTAAATATGCATAATATCACATACTTAGCATGCATAGAATCACATACTTAAACTTGCATAATAGATCAATGTTCAACTTAGTGTTTTGCATCATAATCATCATGAAACATAGCACCAAACTTGCATATAGATGTCATGACTACATAACATTAAACTTGCATGACATATGGTATATAACTTGCAAAACACATAACATACACTACGCAAAGCTTGCATAAACACATTGATCCTCAAACATATCCATACATCATCATATCCTATCTTAATCAATTTAACAATTGATTATTAAGGAGATAGAATCTCACCAAAACAAAATTAGCAAACTAATGAAGAAGATTAAGAGGCTAGAAGTTGATTTGGAATGCTATCCCTTCTCTAATTTTGATGGAGGCTCCTTCAAGTTTCATTTTGCCATAGTTTAGTTACTAGATTTAATTATGAATGAATTAGGGTAGGGTTAGGGTCTTATTTATAGGATTAGGTAGTGTTTTTAGGCCCTTAGATTAACCCTAGATTAGATTAGGACCCTTAGATTTCGGAACTCTCTAGAACCAGCCCTCCAAGCCAGCCTAAAACCCAACCTGGTGCAACCTGGTGCACCCAGGTTCACTGGACGCCACCCCCTGTCGACAGGCAAGTCGACAGGCAAGTCGACACCCCCTGTCGACAGGCCTGTCGACAGCCCTGTCGACATGGATAGGGCGGGAATCTACCCGCCTGACCCCGCCTGCTTTATTTTAAAATCTGAATTTAAATTATTAAATCTGTTTTTAGCTTAGAATTTTCTGCAAACTTCATCGGGCCATAACTGGGCCATACGGGCTCCGATTTCCGAAAACTCGGACTCTATTTCGCGTATTTTTCCGAGACGAACGCAATGACGCAGCCCGTTTCCCCCAATTCTCACATCTGAGATTATTTATTCTGTAATTAGTGAATTTTAGCATTAACCGAAATTCGGGGTGTTACATTCTCCCCTCCTTAAAGGATTTCGTCCCCGAAATCTCTAAGCTAAGGAGAATGCATATCCTACCATCCAAACAACCATCTACTCAATCCATCAAACACGGGCATCCATTGTCCTTAAAACAATTTCTAATGATGTATGAGCATATGCGAAAAGTGCGTGTATATGTTCCCTATCTAATGTACGAACATATGCAAACCATGATAGTGCCATGCATCCAATATGTATGCGAGATAACCCTATCGACACATACAGTATCTATATGAGTGCACAACCATTCACCATAATGCATCATCCATATGATAACACAATCATTATACATCCATAAATATAGCTACCTACACACAATTATATGCAATATGCAATATGAAGTGACTGAGCCGATCTAGTGCCTAGAGTGTGTGTATATGCATCCACGAGCAACCACTAGCAAACACTTGCATCCACTTGCATCCATCAACCATAACATGTCTCAAACACATGTTTCAACCATAGGTTTACCCTATCCAAAGGTCAAACAGCACTAACGAGAGGACATACTAAAGATAAGATAAGTACTAGTCAAACGATAGAGGAGAAATTATACTCTCAAAAAGAAATGGATACAAAGAACGCATCTTCGCTTCCGTCTCCCAAGTAGCATTGCTTCCGTCATCTCCCCATTGCACCTTAACTAGCTGAACTTCTCTGATCCTCAACTTCCTAGTTTCTGACCCAAGGATGCGAATAGGAGCTCGTCGAATCGTCGCATCACGCTCTACTTCCACTTCTCTAAGTAAGCTCGGCTCTACTACCTATGCGGTCTCGTGTAGGCACTTCCTCAAATGTGACACTTGGAATACACCATGTACACTACTAAGTCTCTCAGGCAACTCCACCCTATATGTTATCCGTCCAATCCTTTCCTTAACAGGAAACGGTCCAACAAACCTTGGTGCTCACTTCCCAACAGATCCAAAGTGAACCACATTCCGCAACGGAGATACCTTGATAAAAAGCATGTCCTAATATCAAACTCAAGCTCTGTTCTCCTCTTATCCGCATAAGATTCCGCCGCTTTCATCCTTCTTCGAACCAAGTCAATCTTCTCTGAAGTCTCTCTAACCACATTGGCCCAACCAAGATCTTATCCGTAGATTCCCACCAACATGCAGGTGATCAACAAGGCCTTCCATAAAGAGCTTCGAAAGGAGCCATACCAATACTAGACTGAAAGCTGTTATTATACGCAAACTTCACCAATGGAAGATGCTCTTCCCATGTACTTCCAAAATCCAAAATACATAACGTCAAAATACGATTCACCCTCTCAGTCTGGCCGTCCGTCTGAGGATGATATGCGGTACTAAAACACAACTGAGTCCCTACCGCCTCTTGCAAACTCCTCTAAAACTCTCTAGTGAAGATAGGATCTCGATCGCTCACTATACTGGAAGGTACACCATGCAATCTAATAATCTCTTCAACGTAAACTGAAGCTAGCCATGGAGCAGTTCTCTTACTCTTCACGGGTATAAAATGGGCACACTTAGTAAGTCTATCTACCATAAGCCCAATCCCCGTATTACCCTTCCTTGATTTCGGTAATCCAATGAGACACTATCCCACTTCCCATTACGGAACTTCCAACGGGTGAAGCAACCCTCCGGGTTTCTTCTGCTCCGCTTCCACTTGTTAGCACACCAAGCATCTAGCGACATACTTGGCCGCGTCTTTCTTCATACCGGCCCAGAAGAAAACTCGCTTCATGTCTTGGTACATCTTGTCCCTTTCGGGATGAATGGTCATCTTCGACCGATGTGCATCATCAAGTATAGCCTTCCTCAAACCCTTGTCTTGCGGTACACAAAGTCTACCGTCTCTACGCAACCACCCCTTACCATCTAGGGTGTACCTATTCAAATGGCTGGATGACTCCCCCTCCTTATGAGCTTCTCTACTAACTCAACCAACTGTGGGTCGTCTCGCTATGCCTCGTCAATTCATCCCAAAAGAGTAGGCCTAACCTCCAAGGAGGCTAGCAAACCGGGTACAAAGTCAACGGAAGGTCTAAAGTCAAACATAGAAATAAACTCTAAGCTCCGTCGTTCAACGAACAATGAACTCAGGGACAACCTTTTTCTACTTGAGACGTCCGCTACCATGTTTCCCTTGCCATGGGTATACGCTATTTCAAACTCATAGGATGCTAAGAATCCCATCCAAAATCATCACAACTGTCCATCTCTCACGCAGACCACCCTAGTCGAGCTCGACATCCCCCAAATGCAAGCCCCAAAGGCCTAAACCAATATCAGACAAACACCCAAGGGATATCTCCTTCGAGTTCAGGCGACCTACGTGAGATGATACTAATAAAATAAATAATGGCTAAACAATTAAGCCTTTGACCAACTTTGGATGTCCTCGCCAGTCTCGCTCCAAAACCACCGTTCTTCCCATGACTGGCTTTACTCACCCTATTGAGCACATACGGAAACTTATTTCGCTCCTAGAAAAGACCAAGATGTCACCCACCAAGACCATCACGAACTTATTTAGGTACTCCCTGAACACCCTTCTCATCAAATCAACAAAGTATGCGGGGGCGTTCGTCAACCCAAATGGCATCACCAGCCACTCATAAAAACCATCCGGAGTCCTAAAGGCAGTCTTCTCTATACTATCCTCAGCCACTCTTCAACTGACGAACCCTGTAGCTAAGTCCATCTGCGAAAACCTTGAGGCGCCAACCAACTGATCAAAGAGATCATCAATCCTCAGCAATGGGTGTCTATTCTTCTTTGTGAGTTTATTTAGTTCTCTTTAGCCTACACAAAGTCTGAAGGACACATCCGCCTTCGTGGCAAAAACTACTGGAGCACCCCACTCCGATATACTTCGTCTTATGAACCCCTTCTCAAGCAAATCGCCTACTTACTTATGGAGTTCCCTCCTCTCACGAGGAGCCATGTGGCACACTGGCCAAGATACTGGTTTGGTATTGTCTAACCGATATATTCGGAAGTCAATCTCCCGCTCCGGAGGTAAGCCCTTCACCTTCACAAACACATCCGAGTATTCCCGGACCACTTCTAACAGATCACAAACTCTCGACCGACGTGTCAAGCGATTCTAGATAACTTAGCATAACAGATTCTATGGGATTACAAGAGATCTCGAGAGTGTTACCCAAGCGGGTCATAAGCCTAACAACTCTCCCTTCGAAATCAAGAACGGCACCCCTACTGGATAACCAGTCCATGCCCCCAAACTAACCCATAGCCCGTGAAGCCCAACAAGCATCACATCAAAACTCAACGCTAAGTATAGCAACTTTCAAACCCAAACACATCATGGAGCCCCAATTGGGTTTGAAACAACTAAGGGATCATCTACCAAACTGGTGTCTAAGTGCAGTGACTCAACTAACAATGATGAGATAAACGAACTCGATGCGTCAGAATCAAATAAAGTTTGAATCAGATAATATAGAAATCCCAAATTCCAACCTAGACGGTCCTATCCCCATCTGGTACACTAGCCGTGAGGGAATACAACTACCCTCCAGAAGACTCCGTACCTTGCCCCTGCCTCTTTGGATAATCCTAATAAAATGTCCTATTCCTCCTAAAGGATAACTACTCGCCTTCTTTTTCCCATTCTCCACTCGCAACCTCCCACCAATGAGGTTTCTTCCTTCATTAACCAAACAACTATTTAAGCCTTCCTCCCATTGTCCATCCAATAGGTAACTACAAGTCCTCCTTCTTGAACCTACTTCTAATCCAACTAACGTCTAAGTCCCTTGAAGTGGTCTTCCATTCTTATCTATCTTAGAAAGATCATCTATACGCGGAGGGGAAACTCAAAATGAGAGAGAGGAAGAGATTCAACCGGAGAATTCGAAAGATAAAGATATGGCTATCGGGGATTATGCTTTTCTCTCCAAAAACTTTTCTCTTAAAAGACATGTTTTTGAAAATACTCCTTCAAAAATTTTCTTAGAAAAATAGTTTTTCTAAAATTTTATCTGTTCTGGTAACCTTAAGCTCTGATACCACGTGTAACACCCCACACCCGCTAAGGTCACTCATAAGAGGGGAATGCCTTAGTTTCGGTGAAGTATTTTGAGTGAATATAGAACAGTAAAATTACAGCAAGACAGATATAAGTAATACTTGAAAATTTAAAACATCATTTCATCGCAGCGGAAAGTAAACATGTTTGGTTACATCACAAAACCATACAAGAGTCAAGTACAGAATATCCATCTTGATAAAAATAAGTACATAATCCCACTGAGTAATCAATAGCCATAAAAGAAAAGATGAACTGAGCTTTACTTCAACGATCCAAGCTCCAAAGGATAGATACAGCAATCTGATCAAAGCCCACTAGCACTAAGCCCACTCTGATAACCTGGGGTTGGGGGAAAAAGATAAAAACAACGGGGTCAGACATAAGTCTGAGTGAGTCCTATAACCCTAACAATACAATCATTAAAGTAATTAGGGTATGATATAAACAAGGTATGGTACCTCTGGGGATAATGACTACACTACGTAGCCAACTAAACACGGGATGTACTAAGATAACCGGAAAGACGCATTTATCCACCCAAGGATAATTACTAGATTACACCATCCCAGACTTATCCACCCAAGGGTAATTCCTACACTGCACCACACCAGTTCTACCCACCAAGAGTAATTCCTACTTAAAGGTTGATCCCACTAAATGTACTTAGTAATTTAAACCCAGTAGTTTCTTGTACCCCTAGCTAACTACATAGGTGTACCCACTACTCCCAAGCGATCGGCTCCCTAACGTAGATATCCGTGCTGGTCCCACAATGGGGTGTATCATTCCCCAAAGTGGCAACCTGATAATATCAATGGTGCACGGCTTTATACCTACACGATGCAACAACGACTTACTAACCAGCCCGGGTCCACACACGCATATGAAACCCGTTGGTCCTACGTTGCCATCGCTAACCCGTTTTGGCCTCTTATAGTCAAGCCCAATATGCGTGTCCCGTCACTCGACTTGAGTCGAGCCCACTAAGATACGTTTGGGATATTGGTTGAGATGGGCCCCCACAAGCTACCCCCTAAGCTTGTTATTCTATCTAGTGTATCCCACTTAACCCTTTTTAATAATCATGTCTACCTTCATGTTATAAATCCTGGTTAAGTTATTTAATCATATTTTAATTACCACTCAAGGCACCCACTAGATTTCCACATGCCACCCAAGTCCTTTACTTAATTTCCACATGCCACCCGAGGCACTTACTTAATCCTTTAATCATGTTTAATTACATGTTCCACTTTAGTTAAGTATTCTAATTGTATTTTCTATTGTCACCCAAGGCAACCCACTAGTTTCCTCATGCCACCCCAGGCACCCCACTAGTTACCACAAGCCACCCAAGGCACCCACTTAACCCTCATGCCCCACTACATGCTTATATGGTTAAGTGTTTCTTAATTAATTATGACCGTGATCCTCATAAAGACCTCTCACATTAGACTATCTTTTATGACCGCTGGTTAAGCCGGTTGGGTCCGGGCAGCCTTATGTCATAACCGAGTCTAACCTCGTGTCTTTACATTAATCACGTATTTAGTTTGTGCCTAAGACCTCTCACATTGGGCTAACATTTGTAGCAACTGGTTAAGCCGGTTGGGTCCGGGCAGTTTTACACTACAAATGAGTCCAACCTCGTGTCTTAGTCGATTAATTACATCTAATTAATCATCCTCCTAATTTATATTAATTATCCTTAATTAATATTAAGTTTTTCATAACATGGGTAAACCTAACTCAATAGGTAAATTCCCATGGGGTAGACCTAACTCAATAGGTAAATTCCCACTTATGTTAATTTATTTTTATGGTATACTTAATCATACCCAATCATACTTTTATTAACATATTTATTAACCCCATCGTTCCCCACGTAAATCGTTCTCATTTCACGACATAATAAAGGGAAGATGCATCACAAATATCTTGGGTTCAACCAAATCTTAGCATATAACTTTGTCATGGGTTAAGGGGATGTCAACTTGCATATATGAGCATATATTAACCCAACTACATTTAATCCCAAACTTGCATATATGAGCATATATTAACATGTTAAACTTGCATATAAGCATTCACATAACTTGCATGACATGTTAAACTTGCATATAAGCATTCACATACCTTGCATAACATGTTAACTTGCATTTATGCATATACATAACTTGCATATGAACTTGCATAACAACATACATGTAACTTACATAACATCATACACATAACTTGCATATGAACTTGCATAACAACATACATGTAACTTACATACATCATACACATAACTTGCATATGAACTTGCATAACAACATACATGTAACTTACATAACATCATACACATAACTTGCATATGAACTTGCATAACAACATACATGTAACTTACATAACATCATACACATAACTTGCATATGAACTTGCATAACAACATACATGTAACTTGCATAACATGTTGAACTTGCATATAAGAATTCTCATATCTTGCATAACATGTTAAACATGCATTTACCCACTTATTAAATATGCATAACCCACTTATTAAACATGCATAAACCCACTTGTTAAATATGCATAAACCCACTTATTAAATATGCATAAACCCACTTATTAAATATGCATAAACCCACTTGTTAAATATGCATAAACCCACTTATTAAATATGCATAAACCCACTTGTTAAATATGCATAAACCCACTTGTTAAATATGCATAAACCCACTTATTAAATATGCATAATATCACATACTTAGCATGCATAGAATCACATACTTAAACTTGCATAGTAGATCAATGTTCAACTTAGTGTTTTGCATCATAATCATCATGAAACATAGCACCAAACTTGCATATAGATGTCATGACTACATAACATTAAACTTGCATGACATATGGTATATAACTTGCAAAACACATAACATACACTACACAAAGCTTGCATAAACACATTGATCCTCAAACATATCCATACATCATCATATCCTATCTTAATCAATTTAACAATTGATTATTAAGGAGATAGAATCTCACCAAAACAAAATTAGCAAACTAATGAAGAAGATTAAGAGGCTAGAAGTTGATTTGGAATGCTATCCCTTCTCTAATTTTGATGGAGGCTCCTTCAAGTTTCATTTTGCCATAGTTTAGTTACTAGATTTAATTATGAATGAATTAGGGTAGGGTTAGGGTCTTATTTATAGGATTAGGTAGTGTTTTTAGGCCCTTAGATTAACCCTAGATTAGATTAGGACCCTTAGATTTCAGAACTCTCTAGAACCAGCCCTCCAAGCCAGCCTAAAACCCAACCTGGTGCAACCTGGTGCACCCAGGTTCACTGGACGCCACCCCCTGTCGACAGGCAAGTCGACAGGCAAGTCGACACCCCCTGTCGACAGGCCTGTCGACAGCCCTGTCGACATGGGTAGGGCGGGAATCTTCCCGCCTGACCCCGCCTGCTTTATTTTAAAATCTGAATTTAAATTATTAAATCTGTTTTTAGCTTAGAATTTTCTGCAAACTTCATCGGGCCATAACTGGGCCATACGGGCTCCGATTTCCGAAAACTCGGACTCTATTTCGCGTATTTTTCCGAGACGAACGCAATGACGCAGCCCGTTTCCTCCAATTCTCACATCTGAGATTATTTATTCTGTAATTAGTGAATTTTAGCATTAACCGAAATTTGGGGTGTTACATATCATGTCAAATTGGTTAAGTGTTATCTATCAGTTCGTGTTGACTTAACCTTTCCATACTAGCATGTGTCATTAGCATTAATTAATTATTAATGCCCAACCACTCACATTAGACCTATTGTTGCGGTCACTGGATATGTCGGTTGGTTCCCGACAGGATTACACCACAACTCAATCTAACCTCGGACTTCAAGCACGTTATGACTAACTTCTAGTATTAGAACCTATTGTTTGCGGTCACTGGATGTGCCGGGCGGTTCCGGGCAGGATTACACTGCAAACTCATTCTAACCTCGAGTTAGCCATGTTTCATGTTTAGCCTATTAACAAATTCACAAATATGTTCATGTTCTTGTTATGCCACTAGTGTTAATTTTCATGTTATATTTCTAAACTTCCCGTTTCTTTAACCAACCAAACCCAAATTTAATTAAAATACTCATGCCTCAAATTTTATTCCTCGACTGCATAAAATAGATTATGCTCAATATTCCCGTATTCCAACCATACGTATGTATAATAAGATTTCATCTAGGTTCGAGATAACCTAGATCCAAAAATAAAAAGGGGAAGGAGAATAAAAGAACAATTATTATAACATGAATCTTGAATTGAATTTACAACTGGGGAATGATGAACGATAATAATACTATTATATAACAAGTTTATTATAATTCCACTCACCTTGACTGGATTGGGGAAAATAAACGATTTGTTGATGTAGAACGCCGATTTAATCTTCTTATTTGATTGTTGGTGAAGAGCATGAATTGTTGATGAAGAACTTTGCTACTTGATTTGATTCAACTCCAAAGTTGATGAAGAACTTGCAATATAATTTAGAGTTTTAGGGCGGTGGCCATGTTTGATTGAATTTTGGCGGTATAGAGGCGTCTTAAGGAATTGTTATGAATTAGGTTTAGGTCTTGCTATGTATTTATAGGTGTAGAGAGTGTTTTAGAGCCCTTAGATTGACCTAGAAGCCATTCGACCCGTACAACACATCAAAACACGTCACAGGAACTGAAATCGCCCAGATCTGGGGATAGGTCGACCCCCAGGCCGACCTCCCTAGGGGTAGGTCGACCTCCCTAGGGGTAAGTCGACCCCCTGGTCGAACTGACCCCCAGGTCGACCTGCTTGGTTTTGGCGGGAAATTTCCCATCCATCTGGGTCGAATTTCGAACTGGTTTGAATTTTTGTTGAATCTTCTGAAGGCCATAACTCCTTCATACGGAGTCCGATTTACGCAAACTTGGACTTTATTCCAAGCAGAATTTCGAGACGAACGCAATGGTGATGTCTGTTTTACTTTATTCTTGATATTTGAATTAAGTATCCTTATTTTATTATCTTTTCCGTTACGCACACTGTTATCGAATTAATTTTTCCTTCTCTATCATATATTAATTAATTTTCATTATACATCACCATTATTTACCTATCTACGCATATACACATATTTTTACATATTTTTAATTATATTAAAAATGCAGGGTGTTACATTCTCCCACCCTTAAAGAATTTCATTCCAGAAATTCAATAAAAGTAAAAATAGGTAACCCCTCGCAATATCCGTCCATCTAGTGTGAATCCAATTGTTGCAAACATTGTGCACATGTGCAAAGTGAGATACATCATAGTAAAGTATGTATGCCTAATCTGGATCTACCTGTATGTATGCAAATTTTAAAAACTCTTTCAAAACATGATACTCACATCCTAAATATACTTGCAGTTCTATATGAATGCAATATTCTTGAAAAATCAAAATATTTTTTATCCAAGTTTTCCCACACTCTTTTAGAATAAGAGCATAGTTCACCCAATTGTCGCATCCAAAACCCTACCATCCATCATTAAATTCGAAATTTAGAAAAAACTAATTTTCCAAATTCGATTTCCTTATGTTACGAAAAGATATAAAACGGAAAAAATTCACATCCTCCGTTTTTCTTTTCTAATCGTACTTGGATTTTTATATGACTATTCTATGAAGATTTCCTATATTCCTATCCAAGCACAACCACATAAGAAAATTTCTTCTCCTTTTCCACTTATCTTGGAAAAATTTCATATTTATTCATCTTTTTCTTAAGATTTCCATTTTCTTTTCCCATCACATTTGTTTCCTTACTGAATTTATTATTTCTTATTAAGTAGGCTTTTCTCTTTCTTAGCTTATTTGACTTAATCCAATTACTTAAGTTTATTATTTCAAATAAGCTTTTTCTGTTTTCAACTCAAACAGCATCCTACACAGCTACTACTATGGGCCAAGAATCTTAGGACTTTGTCATCTCAGACAATTGCGAGTCCACACAATAGGATCTACCCACTTACTTGCCTTTTACTACTTAGTAGTCACTACGAGTCCTTGCTGTGTATTACTATCCTATCCTCTTTTTTTCTTTTTCTCCAACAACAAACCTAGGTTTCTCAATGCTTATGCATTCTACGGGAAATTTTCCATTAGTTTAATATTAGCTAATCCCTGACTGTAAATTGGCAAGAGAGTAACTCCCTAAATATCAACCCTGAAGACCGAAATCAACATCAAATAGGCACTCAGAGAATCACTCAACTCAATCAATCTCTAGTTGGTTCCAATTGTTTAATTCATAGCTTTAACTTTCTCTCGTTCTATTCTAGGCACTAATCCTTACCTACTCCATTCTTTTTAAAACATGGTTTGGCCTCCTTTCTTTTCATTGCATTTTTCTTTCAAAAAATTAGAAGTGTTAAAACTTTATTTTCTTCTCCAAAACATGTTTTCGCCAAACCATAAAAACATGTCACAATATAAAAATGCAAAACATTTTTTTTTTCAAATCGCAAAGCTGAAGTAGACAAGGATAACTATCGGGCTTACATTGTTTCTAATTACAATGTTAATTTAACTACTCGCTATAAGGTGCAGACACCTATTCTATTCATACAACTTAATTTGTCCACCCAACAAAATTTCTTCGTAAATCAATAATCAAAATTTATTGGTAACGGAATAGAATTTCAAAACTTTCTTTCATATATGAAAACTAGCAAGCTATTTATGCTCCATAATACACACCTTTTTATGAGAGAATTCATTTAAAACAAGAAATCATTGTTTTACACAATATACCCCGCTTTACTTTAAAACCCAGCATGCATTTATCAAAATACTTTTAAGGTTAAATCTTGGAAAATACCACAAATCCTTTTACAAATTCAAGTTCTTAAAAGTTTATCATTGGGTTAGACTCAAAGAGGGTCTTCAACTCAACTAGGCATTCCTAGGCACTTTCACGAATTCAATTCTCTTAACTATATATATTCCTAATCCGTTTTCTATATTTCAACGTTTTCTAGTTTCTAAG
The DNA here is from genome assembly GCA_030737875.1 of Allium sativum. NCBI lineage: Eukaryota > Viridiplantae > Streptophyta > Magnoliopsida > Asparagales > Amaryllidaceae > Allium > Allium sativum. The sequence continues at coordinate 24,202,204 of CM060927.1, read as the reverse complement.
GTTCCATTTCTAAACCCACTAGTCTAAAATACTAATATTTCAGTTTCCATCCTATGTGATACTTTTCTTTCTCTAGCTTCAAGTCATATTGTACACTTTCCCAACCACCTAATGGTTTCCAAATTCCTATGTTCATTCCTTGAGCGTACAAACTAGATATCCCAACTCTTTTCATGTCTAGTGGGCTACTATATGGATTTAGGTTTATATATATAATATATTATATTTTAGAAAATACAAATAAGTTCACTCATTATCTCCCTAAGATCACTAAACCGAAGCTCTGATACCAGATGTAACAACCCGGATTCCGATAGACCGATTTTTTTTCAAAAATTCAATCTATCGAAACCCGAGTTGGGTGCTTTGGTATCCTACAGAAAAAGATAGAGATAAAGAAACATGTCAGAACTCGTAAAGCATCTCACAGCGGAAGGAAATAAAGTATAATATTCAAATATTGCTTTACCTTATTAACAATACTGCTAAACCAGTATCCAAAGCTACACCATCTCTGTCATGAACCCAACCTCGAAGTATGAAATGAGGAGGGGGTCAGAACATAAGTTCTGTGTGAGTGGACTTAGAATAAACTTCCGTATAATCCTACATATACCATTCAGTTACATTTTCTTGGTTATTAAGTTGTTACAATGTTAGCTCTCTAGGCTATACTCATGTCCCACTAGTAGATTAACCTAATACAACGTATATGTAGATAGCCCAACTAGTGTAATCCTTTCCATGTATATATACAGTCCTTTGATGTATTTCGTGTGGGCTTCATCATGTAAATCTATACTACTTCAGTGTAGTGCCACCATTCTCGAAATCGTTTGGACGACCACTCTTGATCTTGCTAGATTCCGTGTATTACCTAGATTTAATCTAGGGTTTACTATCGAGCGCTTCCTAGATTCAACCAGGGTTTACGCTACCCAGGGCCACTGGGGTTTATGCTATCTATTGATCGCTTTCTAGATCCGACCAGGGTTTATGCTACCTAGGGTCACTAGGGTCTATGCTACCTATCGAACAATGCCCCCTAGTCTAGGACACACTACCCATAGCGATGAATGTTCCTACACTTTCCCCACGTACGCGTCGTGAATCGTTTTCGATGTCTAGTTGCACATGTCCTCTATATGTGCGGCCCGAGTCCAGTGGCAGGGCTAATCAAGAAACACGGAACTCGGTCGGGAGCTTTAAGTTATCTGCCGATGCAGATGCTAAGGTCTGTTTTAACTGTGTGTGGCTATGGTCCCACTTGACCCCTCCCTCAACTAAGAAAGGCACCCAAGAAAATCAAGAATGAGAACTGTACGCAGGCCCCCTATGCCCCCACAAACCTATTGAACAACCTCATCCATAACTAGATAACAAGTATATGGTCTTTTGGAGTTCTCCGCCTTTCCGCTTCATATGCTCGCTTGACTCAAGATGGTAGGTAGACGACGATGTGCTATCACAAGGCTAATCTAGATATCGCCACCTCTCGATGGTCCATCCTAGTCTTTAGGTTGCCTTATATTGCAACCAACGCATACTCTTGGTTCTTCTAACGCAGACCTTAACCTCTGTGAGTCCAGGAGGATCATTTGCAACCTCATAGAAGTATACCAAGAGTACCCTCACGCCCCCTCAAAGCCGTGTGCTTCGTAACCCAGACCGTTGGAGTCTACTTCTTGGTCAGACGGACGTTCGCTTCTTCTCGTGTTCTACTTGGCTTTCTTGACTAAGGTTTACTACTTAGTTCTCTTAACTAAGGTTTACTACTTAGTTTCCTGAATCATTCGTTTTCTTGACTAAGGTTTACTACTTAGTCCTCTTAACTAAAGTTGACTACTTAGTTTCTCTTAATCGTTCATTTTCTTAACTCAGGTTTACAACTTTGTCCTCTTAACTAAGGTTTACTACTTAGTTCTCTTTCTCGTTATTTACTTAGTTCTCTTAACTAAGGTTTATTACTTGGTTCTCTTAACCAAGGTTTGATACTTAGTTTCTGTTACTTAGTTCTCTTTAACTAAGGTTTGTTACTTAGTTCCTTTTAAATAAGGTTTACCTATGAATTCGAGCATGACATAAGTTCTCTTTATCAAATGATAGAGTACGGGTGTTCTCCCACATTTCCAGCTTAGATTAACTAATTTCATGGTATAAGTCGTCCCACCCTTCAAGTCTTGTATTACATCTTAAGTCATATTCATTTCTTATCCCTAGGATATGTTTATATATAATTTAATCTAATCATTCCCCACTTTTCCTGCTTTGATACTATTATATTGGTTAAGTTTGCCCATGTGTCCAAGTTGACCTTACCCCCAATCACGTATTCAATTCGACCCACGCGTCATGTCAAATTGGTTAAGTGTTATCTATCAGTTCATTTTAACTTAACCTGCCCATATATCATTTCAAATTGGTTAAGTGTTATCCAGCAGTTCATGTTGACCTAACCCACCCATATATCAAGTCAAATTGGTTAAGTGTTATCTATCAGTTCGTGTTGGCTGAACCTACCTATATATCATGTCAAATTGGTTAAGTATTATCTAGCAGTCCACGTTGACTTAAACCACCCATATATCATGTCAAATTGGTTAAGTGTTATCCAGCAGTTCACGTTGACTTAAACCACCCATATATCATGTCAAATTGGTTAAGTGTTATCTATCAGTTCGTGTTGACTTAACCTTACCATACTAGCATGTGTCATTATCATTAATTAATTATTAATGCCCAACCACTCACATTAGACCTATTGTTGTGGTCATTGGATGTGACGGTTGGTTCCGGGCAGGATTACAGCACAACTCAATCTAACCTCGGGCACGTTATGACTAACTTCTCACATTAGAACCTATTGTTTGCGATCACTGGATGTACCGGGCGGTTCCAGGCAGGATTACACCGCAAACTCATACTAACCTCGAGTTAGCCATGTTTCATGTTTAGCCTATTAACAAATTCACAAATATGTTCATGTTCTTGTTATGCCACTAGTGTCAATTTTCATGTTATATTTCTAAACTTCCCATTTCTTTAACCAATTAAACCCAAATTTAATTAAAACACTCATGCATCAAATTTTAGGTTTTTGAATTAGATTTCACAATTACATGAGACAGATTAAACCCAAACTTGTCCAATTTCGATTAGGTTTCTAGTTTACCTATTTCTTGACCAAATTAGGATTTTTATCTTTAAATCATTTTTCCCAAATCCCTTATTCAAACCTTATTTACCTTTAGTTAAAGTTACTCCAAATTACCAATTTCATGATCCTTTGCCCTTATTTCCTTGAATAATATCAATATATACTCTGCCAATTACCCCAATATTTGCAATAATAATCGTTATGCCACAAACCCCAAATTACAGGTTATATTCCCCGGCTGCATAAAATATATTATGCTCAATGTTCCCATATTCCAACCATACGTATGTATAATAAGATTTCGTCTAGGTTCGAGATAACCTAGATCCAAAAATAAAAAGAGGAAGGAGAATAAAAGAACAATTATTATAACATGAATCTTGAATTGAATTTATATCTGGGGAATGATGAACGATAATAATACTGTTATACAACAAGTTTATTATAATTCCACTCACCTTGACTGGATTGGGGAAAATAAACGATTTGTTGATGTAGAACGCTGATTTAATCTTCTTATTTGATTGTTGGTGAAGAGCATGAATTGTTGATGAAGAACTTTGCTACTTGATTTGATTAAACTCCAAAGTTGATGAAGAACTTGCAATATAATTTAGAGTTTTGGGGCGGCGACCTTGTTTGGTTGAAGTTTGGCGGTATGGAGGCGTCTTAAGGAATTGTTATGAATTAGGGTTAGGTCTTGCTATGTATTTATAGGTGTAGAGAGTGTTTTAGAGCCCTTAGATTGATCTAGAAGCCATCCGACCTGTACAGCACATTAAAACACGTCACAGGAACTGAAATCGCCCAGATCTGGGGATAGGTCGACCCCTAGGTCGACCTCCCTAGGGGTAGGTCGACCCCCTGGTCGACCTTACCCCCAGGTCGACCTGCCTGGTTTTGGCATGAAATTTCCCGCCCAGCTGCCTGGGTCGAATTTCGAACTGTTTTGAATTTTTGTTGAACCTTCTAAAGGCCATAACTCCTTCATACGGAGTCCGATTTACGCAAACTTGGACTCTATTACAAGCAGAATATTGAGACGAATGCAATGGTGATGTTCGTTTTACTTAATTCCTGATATTTAAATTAAGTATCCATATTTTATTATCTTTTCCGTTACGCACACTGTTATCGAATTAATTTTTCCTTCTCTTCCATATATTAATTAATTTTTATTATACATCACCATTATTTACCTATCTATGCATATACACATATTTTTAATTATATTAAAAATGCGGGGTGTTACAGTTTACAAGAATCGGGAACCAGCAGTTTGAAATGAGATTCCTAAAAAGAACTATCAAAGGCATCGGGAAACCAACGGCTCTAAGGGCTCAAATGAGGAAAAACCATGACACGCGGTCATAAGCTTTAGCCAAATCTAGCTTAATCCCCACATTGGAGCCTCGGATATTCCGATTGATTTAAGAGATAAGTTCTCGAGATAGAACATTGTCAGTGATTAGACGAACTTTGATTAAACCACCCTGGGACGAGGAAATGACTCGTTCCAGGAAGGGAGAGAGACGGGTACATAAAATCTTGAAGATGACCTTGTTCGAGAAATTAAAGAGACCAATCATCTTGAAATCGGAATAAGATTGAAGGTTCTAAATGTTTGGAATAAGGACAGGATTGGCGGACGTCCATCCCCTTGGGATCACACCACCATAGATGAAATATTGGATTGCTAAGAAGAAATCTTGACGAGTGACCTCTCAGGCACAACGGTAAAAGGCCTAGTTGAATCCATCTGCGCCACTCGTGCTGTCCTTGCTGGGCAAAAAAACACAATACCGAATCTCCTCCATAGAGGGAGGGCTGTGAAGTGTTGTGGCCTCCTAAGAAATAACAACACATGGGTTAAAGGACATGAAAATAGGATCTGACTATTAGACAGATGGCTCCTGCAGAAGTGTCCGAAAATGGGCAAGGATAACATCTTCGAACTCTAGAGGAGTCGAAGCCAAGGAAAGGTCAGGAGGAAGAATCTAGGGGATAGAGATGATACTATTCTTCTTTCTAATAGTAGAATGGAATAATTTCGTGTTGGAGTCACCATCGATGAGCTACTTGATCCGAGCCTTGAATGCAAGTTGGGGTTGAACCCAGTCCGCCTTATTGGGAGTAGGGCTGTAAATTTTGTCCGAATGCTCGATGTTCGTTCTTGTCCGTAACCGAAATACGTCCGTCCGAGTTCGTACGATTTTCATTTTGGACACGAGTTAGGACAACAAAATATGTACAAAAAAATCATGTTCGTACGATTTTCATGTTCATTCGGCGTATAGTTGAGAGAAAATTTAGTAATATGTACAAAATGTTAAATAAATAGTAATGTCCGACCAAGTCCGATCTTGTCCGTGTCCGAAAAACATATGTTCGTGTCCGACCGATTTTTTTTAGGAAACGAATTAGAACAACGAAATTTGTCCAAGAAAAAATTTGGTCCGGTCCGAATTTTTTTAGGACAGAAACTGAACGCACCTCCGTCCGATCCGGTCCGACCGATTTACACCCCTAATTGGGAGGCGATGGTTCGGCATCAAAAGCGGCTACTACCAAAATGAGAGCTTCTTCGACGTGACCGCCACAATGAGTGAAAGCAGAAAGAAGAAGGGACAGATAAAGAAAAAGGAGTACACTTTAGAATCAAAGGAGCATGATCCGAGTTAGTGCGGTGGAGGTGTTCAGTTGAGAATGAGTACGGAAAGCCAAACCATCACTTAGACCCAAAAATATGATCGAGACAAGAAAGGATCCTGATGGGCCTTCTTGGTTATTACACCAAGTGATGGCCGACCTAAAAAAAACCTCAGAAAAACCAAACTGGATATTAAAGGAAATGAATTAATTTACCATAGCTCGGTTGAGAGTGGATCCACTGCGTTTCTCTGCTTGGCACGAGACAACATTGAAATCCCCTTAATAACATAGGCACTATGCCCATGCTCAGGAAGGGAGAGGATTTCTTGCCGCAAACCCAAATGCTCGATCCAATTGCATTTGTCGTAGATCGCCAAGAATAAAAAAGGATAAGGAAGTTTAGGATGAGAGAACTCCACTGATCGGTGTTGAGCCGAGACTAAAATAAGATGCACTGAAACGTCTTTGTCCCAGAGAATCCATATATTTTGGATAAGTTAAGTTTTCCACCCCAAAATTTAGACGAAGGACGGTATACGGCAGCACTTCCATTCCCATGAATGGTTCCTATAGTGCAACCCAAGACAATTCATTTGAAGACAAAAAAGAGGCATTCGTTCCCAATACCTCGAATATTCCAAAATAAAAAATTCTTCATAACCCCATATCGAAATACAAAGAGGTAAGAAATGAAAGCAACAAAGACTAACTCACTCAGAGCAGGTACAGGGTGCAATGAGTAGACTTAACTATTTGCTCAACCGCGGCTAGAAAATGAGTGCGGACGATGCGAGGAGTGGACCACTGAGAGCGTAAATTCCTGCAAGAGGGATGTGAAGAATATCTCAAAGGGTGGAGGACCCATGGCAGAATCTAAAGGGTCCAACGAAGAAAGTGGATCCTCCGAAAAATCATCCAGCTGACAAGAGTAGTTGTCCCTGGAAAGGCAAGCTAAGCGAGCTAAGTGATCATTAATGGTCCCCATTCAGGCCTTACTAAGAAAAGGAATCGAATAATAAAACGGAGGAGTAAAGAAGGAAGAAGACGAGTGGTCTAAAACAGAAGAAGAAGAAATATAAGAAGAGGCGGTAGATGTAGAAATGCTACACATCGATGTTTCACTATGATATGTGGGCACCCCTACTGTTGAACTGTCATTAGATTGACAATCTTGCACAGGTGTCCAAGGACCAAGGGGACACAAGAATCCGGGGAAGCAACTTTCACCACAAAACAACCGGACAACTCGAGCCAAGGCGACAACGGTGACAGAGATATAACTATCAGGTATGATTGTTATACTCCTACGATCGCAACTCGACATTAACCCCAACCAAAAAGCGGGGAAAGCAAAACAGCCTGCTAGCCATAGAAGGGCGCAACCCATCCATTTCACCAACAAACCTTTAATTGGTTTGTGCTGAATAAAGACTCGAGAGAAAAAAGTGCCAGCCCCCCATCGCTACTGAACCAGAAAAAAATGGAAATGGGGGTCGACGACAAAAAATACAAGGAATAAATGCCATAAACAACGAGTTGGTTCCTCCAAAATGATCTGGAAAGCCTAGCATGATGAACAAACCGTGCCCAATAACCCACTCAAGATACAAAGCCAAAGGATAAATTAAACATAACAAGCAAATAAAAAGAAAGGGCTAAAACCATATCCCCCTTCACAACTGAAAAACGAAGGGAAAGTCCCTCGAAATAACTCCGAACTACAAAGGTGACATCCAAACAAATTCTGTGCATAGGCACATGAGACACAACAAGAGCCACAAATCACCCAATAGAAAAATTATTCCCATTCATCAAACAAAAATGTTGAAAAAATGAACTTCACATCACAACCAACCACGAGGCCACCCAGGCATAAAGGAGAACTAAAAGGGGACAAGTTAGGGGATAGTACCTGTCAGGGGCACAAAACGGAAAAATAAAGCTCAGAACAACCCAATTCCAAGATAACATCCACAACCTTAAGACGAGTCTCAGGTGCCACGCTGGATGAAACCATCTTCTGCATCCAGAGATTTGAAATATCCCACTTCTATTAGGGATTTCTAGATTTAGTCGGCCTCTGATTTCGAAAATTAAAAATCCAAAATTGTAGATCTAAGAGAAAATTAAGTAGATCGAACATAAGCTTACCAATTTGATTAGCAAATCATAGATCTAATACAAATAGGAGTTGAATCGAACCTCTTTAATGTCGCTGCTTGAATCGGCATCTTCATAAATATCCACGTACGTTCATGAGATCGTCATAGGAAATCAACATCGAGATCGAAATGTACTAGTCATGGACGAATTTTAATTTTCTTTTATTCTGAGTTATCTTTCTACGCGTTGAGAAAAAGGAAAAATACCCTCCTATTTAACACAAACAAAGTATACCCTAAAAGGGGTTAAATCGGTATACCAATTCTTAAGCAATTTAAAATACCAACATTTTGATATTTTAAATATTCAAAGAGTGGTTAACTCTTTTAAACATTCTTGGTGTGTGACCCTATAGATTATTATAACACTGGCAATAATTTTAATATATATATTTAAAATCATAAACAATGTGCGACATCTAGTAATACATCGTTGTTACCCAAGTTATAATAAAATCAACGATTCGATACAACCTTTTCTATGACCTGTGTTTCAATGTAATTTAACCCTTTTAATCAATATATCTAAGATTAAACTCGAGGCATGGAACGTATCATCCCCTTTATAATTTAATCCTTTTAACACGATCGATGAGAAGATTATATAAAGCAAAACAATATTTGAGCATGGCCATGCATTTTATAATTATACTCAATCAATAGGGCCATGGATATTACTACTTATATTATAGGGTTAAATTCCATCTAGATCATTCATATTATTTAATGATTCGAGATGTATCTGATAATCACCTTTATCGTCTACACGGTTAAAAGTAACTTTTGATGATATCTAAACACAAATATCCTCAAATAAATTATATAATGATTTCAGATCTAAGGACCATTAGATCACCGTCACTATGAGAATTACTTATGACACTATTAATTATATTCCATGAAGGTTTCTCGTGTTGGGTCAGCCCAATACACTATTCTCTAATACGTATTTATGCATTGACATTAATATCACACATATTAATGATCAATGAGATATGATCATCAGTCAGTCAACATACTAGTCTCAACGTTTTATTGTTGTCCTATATTTTCAATAAAACTTGACTAGGGGCATTTAAGAATTATAATGCTTATTATTATATTATATAATCTCATGTTCAAGTCACTTACTTGAAACTATATAATTTTGTATTATTATTATTTTATGGACTTCTATTAGGTTATTATTTATATTACGCAGTAAATATAACATAAAAGAATATTTTATTCAAAATAAAATGTAACATCAATAGTGTTATTAATAACATCAAATGGATTGCCTCTAGGGCAGAAACCCTAACAACTTCTCCGCCACACCCGAATGGGAAAAGGCAAGACAACATCCAAACATGTCGGCCTGAAGCAGAAATGTCTGAAAATAGGCAAGGATAACATCTTCAAACTCTAAAGGAGTCGAAGCCAAGGAAAGGTCAGGAGGAAGAATCTGGGGGATAGAGATGATATTATTCGTCTTTCTTATAGTAGAATGGAATAATTTCATGCTGGGGTCACTATCGATGACCTACTTGATCCGAGCCTTGAATGCAAGTTGGGGTTGAACCCAGTAAGCCTTATTGGGAGGCGATGGTTCGACATCAAAAGCAGCTACTACAAAAATGAGAGCTTCTTCGACGTGACCGCCACATAGAGTGAAAGCGAAAAGAAGAAGGGACATATAAAGAAAAAGGAGTGCACTTTAGAATCATAGGAGCATGATCCGAGTTAGTGCGGTGGAGTTGTTCAGTTGAGAATGAGTATGGAAAGCCAAACCATCCCTTAGACCCAAAAATTTGATCAAGACAAGAAAGGATCCTAATGGGCCTTCTCGGTTGTTACACCAAGTGATGGCCGACCTAACGAAAAAACCTCAAAAAAATCAAACTGGATATTAAAGGAAATGAATTCCTTTACCATAGCTCGGTTGAGAGTGGATCCACCGCGTTTCTCCGCTTAGCACGAGACAACATTGAAATCCCCTTAACAACAGACGCACTATGCCCATCTCAGAAAGGGAGAGGATTTCTTTCCACAAACCCAAACGCTCGATCCAATCACATTCGGCGTAGATTGCCAAGAATAAAAAAGGAGAAGGAAGTTTAAAATGAGAGCACTCCACTTGTCACTGTTGAGCCGAGACTAAAATAAGACGCACTGAAATGTCTTTATCCCAGAGAATCCAAATATTTTGGATAAGTTAAGATTTCCACCCCAAAATTTAGACGAAGGACGATATACAACCCAACTTCCATTCCCATGAATGGTTCCTATAGTTCAGCTCAAGACAATTCATTTGAAGACAAAAAAAAAGGCATCGTTCCTGTTACCTCGAATATTCCAGAATAAAAAATTCTTCATAACCCCATATCGAAATACAAAGAGGCAAGAAACGAAAGCAACAAAGACTCACAAAGAAACTCACTCAGAGCAGGTACAGGGTGCTACGAGTAGACTTAACTATCTGCTCAACCGCGGCTAGAGAATGAGTGCGGATGGTGCGAGGAGTGGACCACTGAGAGCGTAAATTCCTTCAAGAGGGATGTGAAGAATAACTCAAAGGGTGGAGGACCCATGGCAAAATCTAAAGGGTCCAATGAAGAAAGTGGATCCTCCGAAAAATCATCCAACGGACAAGAGTAGCTGTTCATGGCAAGACAAGCTAAGCGAGCTAAGTGATCGTTAATGATTCCCATCTAGGCCTTACTAAGAAAAGGAATCGAATAAAAAAACGGAGGAGTAAAGATGGAAGAAGACGAGTGGTCTAAAACAGAAGAAGAAGAAATATAAGAAGAGGCGGTAGATGTAGAAATGCCACACATCGACGTTTCACTATGGTGTATGGGAACCCCTATTGTAGAACTGTCATTAGATTAACAATCTTGCACAGGTGTCCAACGACCAAGGGTACACAAGAATCCGGGGAAGCAACTTTCACCATAAAACAACCGGACAACTCAAGCCAAGGCGACAACGGTGAGAGATATAACTATCAGGTATGACAGTTATACTCCTACGATCGCAACTCCACATTAACCCCAACCAAAAAGTGGGGAAAGCAAAACAACCTGCTGGCCATAGAAGGGCGCAACCCATCCATTTCACCAACAGACCTTTAATTGGTTTGTGCTGAATAAAGACTCGAGAGAAAAGTGCCAGCCCCCCATCGCTACCGAACCAGAAAAAAATGGGAATGGGGGTCGACAACAAAAAAAAACAAGGAATAAATGCCATAAACAACGAGTTGGTTACTCCAAAATGATCTGGAAAGCCTAGCATGGTGAACAAACCGTGCCCAACAACCCACTCAAGATACAAAGCCAAGGGATAAATTCAACATAACAACCAAACAAAAAGAAAGGGCTAAAACCAAATCCCCTTTCTCAACTGAAAACGAAGGGAAAATCCCTCGAAATAACTCCGAACCACAAAGGTGAAATCCAAACAAATTCTGTGCATAGGCACATGAGACACAACACGAGCCATAAATCACCCAATAGATAAATTATTCCCATTCATCAAAAAAATGTTGAAAAATTGAACTTCACATCACAACCAACCACAAGGCTACCCAGGCATAAAGGAGAACTAAAAGCGGACAGGTTAAGGGATAGTACCTGTCAGGGGCACAAAACGGAAAAATAAAGCTTAGAACAACTCAATGCCAAAATAACATCAGCAGCCTTAAGACGAGTCTCAGGTGCCACGTCGGATGAAACCATCGGCTGCATCCAGAGATTTGAAATATCCCACTTTTATTAGGGATTTCTAGATTTAGTCGGCATCTGATTTCGAAAATTAAAAATCCAAAATCCAAAATTGTAGATCTAAGCGAAAATTAAGTAGATCAAACATGAGCTTACTAATTTTATTAGCAAATCATAGATCTAATGCAAATAGGAGTTGAATCGAACCTCTTTAATGTCGCTGCTTGAATCGGCACCCCCATAGATATCCACATACACCCTTGAGATCGTCATACGAAATCAACATCGAGATCGAAAGGTACAAGTCATGGACGAATTTTAATTTTCTTTTATTTTGAGTTATCTTTCTACGCTTTAAGAAAAGGAAAAATACTCTCCGATTTAATACGAACAAAGTATACCCTAAAAGGAGTTAAAACCGGTATACCAATTCTTAAGCAATTTAAAATACCAACATTTTGATATTTTAAATATTCAAAGAGTGGTTAACTCTTTTAAACGTTCTTGGCGTGTGACCCTATAGGTTATTATAACACTGGCAATAATTTTAATCTATATTTAAAATATAAACAATGTGCGACATCTAGTAATACATCGCTGTTACGCAAGTTATAATAAAATCAACGATTCGATACGACCTTTTCTATGAACAGTGTTTCAATGTAATTTAATCCTTTTAATCAACATATCTAAGATTAAACTCGAGGCATGGAACATATCATTCCCTTTATAATTTAATCCTTTTAACATGATCGATGAGAAGATTATATAAAACAAAACTATATTTGAGCATGGCCATGCATTTTATAATTATACTCAACCAAGAGTGCCCACGGATATCACTACTTATATTGTAGGGTTAAATTATATCTAGATCATTCATATTATTTAACCAATTCGAGATGTATCTGGTAATCACCCTTATCGTCTAATCGGTTAAAAGTAACTTTTGATGATATCTAAACATAAATATCCTCGAATAAAATATACAATGATTTCAGGTTTGAGGACCATTACATCACTGTCATTATGAGAATTACTTATGACACTATTAATTATATTCCGTGAAGTTTTCTCGTGTTGGGTTAGCCCAATACACTATTCTCTAATACGTATTTATGCATTGACATTAATATCACACATATTAATGATCAATGAGATATGATCATTAGTTAGTCAACATACTAGTCTCAATGTTTTATTGTTGTCCTATACTTTCAATAAAACTTGACTAGGGACATTTAAGAATTATAATGCTTATTATTATATTATATAATCTCATGTTCAAGTCACTTACTTGAAACTACATATATCTGTATTATTATTATTTTAAGGACTTCTATTAGGTTAATATTTATATTACGCAGTAAATATAACATAACAGAATATTTTATTCAAAATAAAATGTAACATTAATAGTGTTATTAATCACATCAAATGGATTGCCTCTAGGGCAGAAACTCTAACAACTTCTCCGCCACACCCGAATGGGAAAAGGAAAGACAACATCCAAACATGACGGCCCAAAACCAACCATGCCGAGGCAAGGAACGGGCAGCAAAATCATAGAAAACACTAGGAGGCACAACCGAATCGGATAATAAATCCAGTAGAGCAAAACTATTACTTGTAGCAAGGGGGCAGTGCACAAGCGCATGCACTCCCACTTGCGACATCTAGATCGACCGCCTCAGAAGAAAGATCCGATGGAGAGGGGGTGATCAGAGGAGAGGCTAAAGAAGACCGACGATGTCTTCTTCAATGCTTAGAGAGCCTAGAAACACCAACCTGCACCTCGATAACCAGCTAGTCCACCGAAGGTGGAGAATAACCGGAAATCACTTTAGGAAAAAAGCGAATATGGGGAATTGAATCCCTAAAAACAACATCACAGCGAGAAACAACATTGCTATAACAATGAGGCCCATACGACCTGCTACATGGATGTTCCAGGGCAGCTCACCCTTGAGGGGAAAGAAAATGGATATTAGGAGTAAAAAATTACAAGGCACCAACTCCAAGAGCACCGACCCAACAACAACAAGATGGTGACGAGAAAGAGACAAAAAATCCAGTAAAGAAACCACTTAAACCACAACCAATGAAGTACATACCTAAGAAATGACATCCGTTACTCCCACCACCGAACACACAGCCTTAGGAATTAAGGATACCTTAAGAAAAGAATCGACAAACAAACCAAGGGCATAATAGAAAGAAACGGGCTTACTCGAATCCATAAAACCCTAGCGAAGCCTAGAAGATCACAATAAGGGTAGCGCTAACAATACGAGAGCACCAGAGAATAACCAGCGGAGCGCAAAATTTAAATGAGAAGAAAATTTGAAACAATCACAAATACAAAAGACGCCTAAAGGCAAAAGAGGAAGGCTGCCATTTTTTCTAAAGAAAAAGAGTCATTATCTATATTTTTACTGTTTCATTGTTTGTTCATGGCCACCACTTCAAAAATCGCGATCTCCATCCATTTTGTATTAAAAATCATGAACATTCCTCTTTACATTTATACCAGTTTTGGAGAGCTCGATCTCTGCTTTTAGGATTCACGTACCCAAGGTCATGACTATGGCTTCTGGTTTCGAGCGCCATGGTTGATGAGGAAGCTCAGGGTTTGTGGCAATGGATTGGTGCTCGCGATAGACATCCTTGGCCAGAGTTTGCGGAAGCTCGGTGCTTCCTAGGGAGGTATGACATTTTGGGATGCATACATTCTCCTGTAGATGTGATTAAGAGGCATTTTTCCATTAGGGTCAATAAATCGTGATTCGGGTTGACAATATGGATTTTTAGATGAGTGTTGCATTGGTGCTTTCGATTCTTGGTTTCGTGAAGTGTTTGAAGCATACCACTGTTTAAAGTGCACAATGTAATTGGATTCCTTGCGTGTGTATTAGCTATAGAAGGAATAATTTTTGGGAAGAAGAATACGGTGTCAATTTGGTAGTTATGTTAATTCTTTACCATTTTTTGGGTTTCAATCCATAAACATGTATTTACCATATCTTTTCTCATACGATGTCAGATTTGGATGTCGTTTTTTATGTTGGACTCGTATTGACAGGCTCTAAGCTACAGTATGTTAGGGCTGATTTGGTTGAGGTGAGAGATATTTCTCATTTTTCTATAGTTTGTTGTGTAGTATAAAAACAATGTTTTTAAACTTTACATGAATTTAAACGGGATTTGTAACATAGTAAAATCTAGCTAATAATTTTTGTTGACCAGCTTTTTGGTAAAAGCCGTCACAACTCAAGATCGAAGTTTGCTACCGGATATCGGCCCGTGCTAGGCCTTCATGAATGATTTTCATCCTAGGTCGATCTGTAACATGTTGACCTGAAACAACACCGCAGCAAATATAGGCTCTCCCATAAAAGGCCAGTAGATCGATTGGGTCATCAGTCAATCGATCAGGCAGTTCCTGAAGAGTCGGGTCAAACCTAGAATATCGGTTCAAGAATTCCAGATCAAACTTATTTGCTAAAAGACGGACTCCTACTGCCAATGCTACAGAATCAGTTAGCTTTAATCAAGCACAACTTTTTATATGCCAAAGCTTAAGCTCCATGTAGGCCACTATTTTCGGGAAGAAATATTCATCAGTAGTAAAACCGGGTCCGCAGCCTACAACTACTTTTCCGGACCGAGCTAGATGTATCCAAGCTTGAAAAAGATATATGCCATACCGTATACCAACTCAGCAAGGACCTTTGCCTATAAATTCAACTCTTTTCGGGTATGGAAGGCAATCTTGAATCGACTACTCAAAGTCTAATACTCGACATCTCAAAATAGCATGTTACATATTCTAAGTACAGCACAAGGATATTGTGTTTAGATCTCCTCTTTCTCTACTTTCTTCCACTGAAAAATCACTGTAACCTGTAATCGACAGTATAAACAAAGATTATAAGTGGACGTAGGCTTGGATTTAGCGGAACCACTATAAAATATTGTGTCTCCCTTATTTATTTAATTTTTTCTGTATCTCTGTGAATATTCTCATGTGTGGTTAACACATTTGGAGGTTGATCGTCACTAGACCAAATTTTGACGTCAACACTTTGGTGCGCCAAGAAGGGGGCATGCCATCGACCCTTGACCGCCTTCAGCAATTTCTAAGCCTACAATGGCAAAGCGGAAAAAGGATGCAACATCTTCCCGTCCTTTACCAGCTGATGCGGCAGGAACAACAGCAACAGAGGGAAGCCATGAGGCTTACTCCCATGTAGACCCATCCCAATACCTCACTAGGGACGAGATGGATAAAGTTGTAGCCAAGTTCAGAGGTCAGATGGCACACCAGAATGGACTCCTCAAAAATAGAAGGAAATGATAAACAACTTAATCGTTCAGATAGAAAAGGGGCCTTACATTCCAATATCGTTTCCTGCACCGGGCGAGGCTGGGGCAACAACTGTTCTTCAGTCTGTTGAGATCTAATCCCTAGATAGGTCTGCACCTATGCTTACTCCTAGATCAACTTTACCTCCCGTCGGCCAATACTTAGGTTGCCTCTCGCAGCAAGCCCCCGTGTTACGGTAGCTGCAGATTCTCAGGTTGGTCGCAATCAAGGTCGTCCAACTATTTTACTTCCGGTTCAGGGACCAACTCAACTCCCTGGACGCATAGAGAAACCACTAGGTCGACTAGAATCAGGAATGTTGCAACTTCTACTCTAACCCAGCATCTTAAAGCAAACCCATCTTACAAAGCCTTCACATCTTGCCGATTCAGACCAAACAAGGGGCAAGAACCCTTTGTGTCACCAAGCCCACTCAATTATACCGGTCCTGTAACAACCCAAAATTTTGGGATATAAATTAATTATTAGAATTTCAAAGATAGGAATTTTTGAAAATGATGGAATTTGGCCACGAACCTTAACTGATGCGTTCATCTCGAAATTCTGGCCAACTTTCATGTTTGGAGTTTTGCGAACGGAGTCCGTATGAAAAAGTTACGGACGAAATACGAAAATGGACAAAAAACAAATAAATCAGAATTTCTATATATATATTATACCTTATATAACTAGTCGACCTGAGCATCTGATGGCCCAGACGGTCGACCATAGCGGTCGACAGCCACAGTCGACCTACTGGTGTCAGTTTGCCAAGTGACTGCTAGGTTTTATAGGGTTTGATTTATAATATATATGAAACGGATGGAAAAATATAAATAAAAAATACAATGGTTCAAGGCTAATTCCACCCTTATAAATAAAGACGTAAGGCCTCATTCATTTCCATTCAAATCTGTAACAGCAACGGAGCTTTGCCATTTTCCTCCTTCTCCAAACCTAATTTCTTAATCAAACATATATTCTTATATAACAAATCAAATCCAATTCATATGAAATTAAGAGGATTAACAGATCTAATGGAAAAGAATGCAAATTGATGCTCCAAATTAGATTCTCCCCTCTCTTCCTATTTTCTTATATCTTTACAGATATGGAGTTTTCCCCTTTTCGTATAAATTGTAAATTTATAAGGAATTGGGGATTGTAGGCTTAAAGGGTTCAAACTTTGAATTTGGATGCTTGCAGGTGAGTGATAAATTTATACATACATTTATAATTGCATATTTATCTCGTTTGTATTAGATCTCAATTTTTATGCCTATGCTTATCATATCTGATCATTAAATTATTGTAATTAGAATGACACACATCAGATCTGGTTCTAAAAAGTGTTAAAACTTGTGAATTGTACATTGTGGTTATGCATAATATGAATTGTAGGATTTCTTAAACTTGTTTACACATATTCCTACAGTTATGTTCAAAAATATATTGTAATTGTTGTGAAGAACTACAGATCTGGAAATCAGTCCCATTTAAACGCAAATTAGATGTAGTTACATTCTTAATCTTTAGTTTAGTGTTGAAAAACAAATTATACGAATTTGAATATAAAGGTACAATTGGTAAATTATGTGATTGCAATGGTAAAAGAAATATTCCTGTTTGTATTCAATATTGTTGGCTTTTGCTTAACTATTGTAAATATGTCGTTTTCCACCTTTTGCAAAAAGGCATTGTTTTGAAATCACAAGAGGTGTGATAAATAGATCAAAAAATGCAAAAGTGGTGCAAATGTACGTATATATATATATCTGTGTGTGTGTGTGTGTGTGCGTAATTTGCATCAACTATTCCCTAAACATATATTTCTTGTGACCTTGACATGTGCCAATTCCACTAGTTAGGCATAATTTACAATGATTGCGGCTAAGAGTCTTTTTGGTAAGATTGGAACCTTTTAGCAAGATTGAATGAAAAAGGAATGTTTAGTTATTTACTTAACCAAATCTTTTGGTTTATAAGAATATTTATAAAAATAATAACTACCTTGACCGTACGTAAACATAAAATATAAATATATACATATTATCTGCTCAACTCAGCGTAAAACGGTAAAATATACATTGTATGGAATGTTTGAATTGTTGGATAAGGTTCGATTATGGAATTGTATGTAAATATAATCTATATTGAATTAATATATGTGTGGTGACCATTTGTAGCAATCAATGTAATTAATTGCTATAAATAGGATCGCAAATCAATAAAAGACAATTGTAACCAATGTTGATTGGGGAAAGTAAGAATAAAGGATAATGGTTACAATTTATAAATTAGTGTGGATTAATGTTGTACCCCCAATTAGGAAATTTGAATTTATTAACCGCATTTAGACACGAGGTTGAGCTTAACTTGTGGAATAAGTCTGCCCGGAACCGACCTGCATATCCAACATCCACAGATGGTCATCTTGATGTGAGAGGTCAAATGCATAAAGATAAATGTACTAAGGCACGAGGTTAAGTTCAACTTGTGGTAGAAGTCTACTCGAAACCGACCGGCTAATCTAGCATCCACAGGTAGTCAACTTAATGTGAGAGGCCTAGTGCATATATATATATATATGTATATATATATATTACAGGCAACCAATAAATAAATAAATAGATAAATAAATGAAAAAGAATGTTAATTGTTTATTGGGGTACAACAAATAGATACCCTAGGACTGATAAATGGTTGCCTTATGAGAATATGACCGTTATGGTCATAAAGGGAAATTAAATATGAGAATATGACCGTTAATTGTTAATTGTTTTCATTCATATACTCGTTAAAAATTGTATTTTTAATGATGAAATATTTTATTCAACACATGAATATGTTATACAGGTCATTTATACAATAAAAATGATATTTTTATTATTCAAATATTTTATTCAATACATGAATATTTTAATTTTCATTTCACATCACAACACAATACAGTCCAAACAAACAATCATGGTTTGTACAATAAATGGTGTCGGGTGCAGCTAAGCATCGTCTGCATCCTAGTATATATTTTACTAGGAAATAAATTGAGTGAGAAAGAGTTCTCACATCGGGTTCCACCCCGCCAGTTTTATTTCTGAGTTTCTGAACGGTTTGAATTTGCCCGAAATTCCAACGTGCTCCAAATTGGACCTAGTAAGTTTTGTTGTGAAGCACTCGGCTCCACAATGGAAATGGATCCAGTTTCGCGCGATTTGGACCTCATGTGCAAAAGATATGGATTTTAATGCGTTAGATAATTAAATTAATAATAAATTAAAATAATTAAAATTTAGTAACATTTAAAAAATGCTACCTTCTTCCCCGATTACCTTCAGAAGATCGAACCCATCCTTCACCCATTCTCTCTCCTCCTAGCACGCACCTCAGGCCACCAGAATTGGATCGGGCCCCACCACTCGAACCGCCTATGTGGCGTGCCACCATGCCAGTCGCCACTTCGAGATCGGCGCCCCCTCCTCCTCGAAATCAGCATGTGAACGGTGGCGCTTTATGAACAAAAATCGAACGGAATTCTTCACTATAAATGATCATATCCATACGAAGTGGAAGAGCATACGAAGATCTACAATATTCTTTTTTTAAATTTCAGATTTTACTGTGTGGATTTGGTACGATTTGTGGAAGAATTTCGGAGGTTCTCGTGCATCCGATAGGGGCTGACGCAGAAAAATTAATTAGGGTTTTCAAAAAAAATCTGATTGGCCCAAGGAATATTTATATAAATAATTTATTTTATTTTAATTTCAAAAATACCTACATATTCATACGAATTCGAAATCGAACCCGACAACTATCGCCCCTAGCTTAATACCCCTATTTCAGACACAATGTGATATGTTTCGTAAACCAATCCGATCGTTTTGATCAGTTTTTATCAAAATTAAAATATAAGTCAGCATACATTGAATTTAAACGCACATTTAAATTTACCAGGGACATATACGGACTTCAAAAATTTCAGAAAAATAAATCTAGCTATGTTTTGACGATACGGTCCCAACAAACTAATTTCATCGAATTGGAGACCGTTTGAAAAACAGTCATCTTCTGGTCGATCCAATTCAATTGAAATTGTCCAAACACGTTTTCTTTTGCCACGCTCACATATTAATTCCAAAAATTATGAAAATTAGAATCTAGCAATATTTCGACATTCCGGATCAAACAAAAGTGGTTTCGTCGAAAACGGAGGTCGTTTGCAAAATGGCTATTTTTAAGGGCTATAAACATATTAATATATATATATAAAAATTCCACAACAACTATTTTAAATTTTAAACTGGACATAACTTTTTATTCCCGTTATAAAATCCGGATTTTTCACATTCACTAGAAAGATATAATTAAACAAATTCAAATATTTCCAGTTTTATTGAAATCCGGTTTATTTTGAATCATGTACATTCATTTGAAAGTTGAAATCGAATTTTCAAACTTTCGCGCCATTTTAGGTTCGTTATATAATTAAAATAAATTTATTCATTCTAACTTCGATTAAAATAAATTTTTGGTCATTAAAATTGCCAAAATAAAATTTTTAAATTGGTTCTGATTTCCGGGTTGTTACAATTTCCCCCACTTAAAATCTTTTCGTCCTCGAAAAGGAACGGAGCTGAAAGTTGTTTAACTAACCAACTCCACTTTCATTCTGGCGTTCATTCTTCAACTTTTCAGTTTCTAAGAATTTCTAATTTTTCAAAAATTTGGCTAACACCCTAAATTTTCGAAAATTTCGCCATAACCTCCTTTGTACGTGGAGACCTTTAAAACCGCAACTAGCCACGCAGGGCCCTCATCAATGCAAAAGAAAAGGCCAAGCGGCTCATAAAATCATCCAAACCCAATAAATTAGTAAACATGTACCTATTTGTCGGGCATACAATTTTATTCCTCTTCTTAGCTTCCCTGTCATGACCTGTTCATGCATATATATGTACATGTATGCTATTCAAATCAAATCTTAATTCAGACCAATAATTTGATTCAATTTGTCTAAATTAACCTTTTGTTTTCTTATTGATTTAATATTTTAACCAATCAAACTAATTATCATACAACACATCCAACAATCAATTTGTTGATTATCTTTTCAAACATATAACTTTAATATATTAAAAAACCATATTTTTATTGCCAAAACACAACAAATAAGCCTATCTATATTTTGGTTCTCACACCAGTCAATTGGAAATATATAGATATCCCACTTTCGAAACTCGAACATAAACACTGTTGATACTAGTAATCATCAGTATCATCCTCGGGCGACTAAAGTGTGATTCTATATCCATCCAGTATATTTGAGGCTTTGTATACACATGGATCAGACGTATATTCAAAACCTCCATATACCCGATAGTCCAAATCAATTTAAAATAAAATATTCAAATACGTATTATATGGTTCAAATTTCAAAACAAAATTTATTTTCATTTTTATTTTAAAAATAACACTCTTCACACTTGTTCTAGGATACTGCTGATCCTATCTCTAACGTGTCATTCTTATTGGATATTACTAATCCAATCTCTGATGAATTCTTTCATTTGGCTCTAATGTATCTTGTTCTCGAGCTCCGTAAACCAAAGCTCTGATACCAACTGAAGCGACCCAAACTCGCCCTTTGGGGAAAGCCGGGATTGAGTTGAGAAAATGACAAATCAGAACACAAACAGAAGATCATTTCGTTGCTATTACGACAATTTACATCAGAGTACACGAATATACAGAGTATGAACAAATAATATACATTTGATAAATACCAGAGATTTACAAATTACAATGCAGTGGAAAATAATACAAAACACAACTGAAAGAAATACAGGATACAGAGCGTTCTGTATATTGCTCCAGCTGTAAACCAGGATTCTGTGAATAATATCTGCAAAACCAAAATTACTAGCTGCCCGTGTGGAAAATAGAGGCACCCAGAGTTTAGGTTAAAACAATAAACTCCAGGTCAGTCATGTGACTGGTGTAAGAACTAAACTAGTTATTAAATCTTTACTTTGGAAATAAAGTAAATCAAGGGACCACGCCGTATAACACGGAACGGGTTACCTCCTAAGGATACCAGTGCATGCAAAAAACAACGCAATGCTTTTTGGAAAAATGAAGCTATTATAAGACTCAGGTTCAATCACACAATGCAACGCAAGTCGGAGGATAGAGTTTTCCCTTATAATAGCCAAACATGCTTGGTACGTTTAAAACAAATCATTTGATACTATTATATGTGCATAGTGTATAAAAAAAATTCAAATATAAATGTATCAATCATAGGCGGTATGGGTACCATCTATCATGTCACCATACTAGGCTCTACAATTAAAACTGAAATGTTGTATTGGAAGTTGGATTTCCATCTGTGAACCAAGGCAAAGGGATAATCCTGTGCAAATTCGAGACAATCTAGCCCATGTCTCAGGATCAGCCGCAACTGCACCTGGATCGTCAGGGCCAGTCCACATTTTAAGTGGATTAATAATGCCTGAACATGTGTTTTCCGGCCTTATGGGGCGTAAGTCTAGTCAGTATGTCGACCAAGTCATCCATGGTCCCTGTAGTGACCGATATATCCGAGGCACCTCGCTTTCCATCATCCACATAAGTAAAATGTCTGGACTTCATACCGTGAAACCACTCCTAGCTAGAAAGAAACGCATGTCCTCCCTAAGGTCCCTCCCGTGTCTGGTTCACACCGGGGTATGAGGCTCGCGAATTAACGCTATACACAAAGCTATGCCATTTAAGGCTGTGCATTGATCATCAACCACAAGACTCTGCTTTTCAACAGAAGCCTTGATCCTTGGCATCTCAGCATGCCACACAGGAAATTCACGCCATGCGACTGATGTCTGTCGCGATATAACCTCTGATCTCGTATGTCTCAGGGAAGGGTGCTAAGCAAGAGAATAAATTCTCCGCCACCAAACAGATAAATATTTAATAGAGATCAATCAACACAGAATAAAATCCAATGTCAGACACACATCCATTTACAAGTTCGTTCTGGGTCTGAACAAAATTGGAGGCACCTTATTCCTCGTCCCATATGTCCAATACAGGAGAGAAGTCCTCGCATATCCGGTCGATCTCCAAATACGTCTGGACGATCACCACTTATTACCTTTTCTTGGGTGTACAGCCCAATCAAGACATCAGTAATCATCCAAATGATGTGAAGACCTCCGGTCTTTAACCACCATCTTCATCGTCGACTTTCGTCGATTTAGTTATTCAGAATGGAATAAACCAGGTCTTTCTGAATAACTTGCGTATCTTATAAACAAGTGCTATAAAAACACAACATACACCTCATTCCAATCCAGAATATTCATTTATTAAAATATTCACATTTTTAGGCAATGGTTCCCATTAATTTTATCAAAGATAAATTATTTAAATTTATTTTTTAATCTTCCTTTGGATATCAATTCAAACCAAATTAAGATTTATCCAAACTAGTCAGGATTAGCGAACCTTACCGAAGTAATTATTTATTATCTTTCCCAATTCCAATCTATTCACACCATGAAGCAAAACTGATAAAACTTCATATCTAACACCACGGTGTTATCGGTAAAATTAATTACCATTTCACGTTCAAATCTAATAAAAGATTTAACTATCGCTTGGAGCAAAACTGTTGATACTCCATTCTCGATCATTTCATGAATTCGATAAACTTAATTATCCCATTCACATTCCATTCTAATTAAAGATTCATTAAAACTCTAATTCAGTTTTAATCTCAAAAATCATTACTTAATGATTATTCAAAGTTAAGAAATTAATCTTATCTTAAACTAGGTTAAAGAACTAATGTCATTTAAAACACAGTTCACGATAAACCCAAAATCCCATTCCATTATTTATGGAAACTTCACGGAAAACAGATCAATATATATAATCGATATAAACTTCTGTATCGAACCAATAATATAAATGGAATAACGGCAAAGCCTTTTAAATTCCATTTGTAGTAATGGTCTTCCTCTACAGAAGCTCCCTTTGATTATTACCAAATCGAATTCCATTCCAATTCATTTCATTAAATTGGAATGCTTTACTTCAGAAAATTCCCAATAAATCTTAATAAAAAGATTTAAATTCCAAATCATATTTCACTGTTAATTGGGTTAAAGAACAAGTGTTATTTAAAACAACGATTATGATAAACCCAAGAATCCAATTTCAATTTAGTTCTAGTTAAATATTAATTAACTGGTAAACCTCATTAAATCTTAATTAAAAGATTTATTTTTCTCTCAACTGGGTTTAAGAACAGTGTTAATGAAGACACCATTCACGAC
Source organism: Allium sativum (assembly GCA_030737875.1). Lineage (NCBI taxonomy): Eukaryota > Viridiplantae > Streptophyta > Magnoliopsida > Asparagales > Amaryllidaceae > Allium > Allium sativum. Next base: position 24,177,830 of record CM060927.1, on the reverse strand, counting down.
AAACCCAAAACCCAATTTCCTTTATTCAATTCCAATTAAATGTTAATTAATTGGAAAACTTCACTAAATCTTAATTAAAAGTTTCATTCTTTTCTTAACCGGGTTTAAGAGTAGTGTTATTGAGGACATCATTCACGACAAACCCAAAATCCCATTTGATATTAAATACAACGCACTGAATAAAAACTATATCAGCGTATATTCAATATCAAATTCTGAAACCAATAAGTATCATATTGGAAATAACGATATAAATATATCTTCCAAATTTCCATAACAATATTCGTATAATCACGGAATCCAATACCGAAATATTCCGAAGATGATTTCCATTCCAATTCTCCTAGTTATATTAAAACCCCTTCTAAATCCAATTTATTTATTTAAAAGTAATTGGATTATAATTATAGTTAATAACTAGTTCATTTCGATAAAAAAAAATTATCTTTTCAAATATGGAATTTTTCATCCCAATTCTTTCCAAACCATTTATTATGATTTTACACAAATTATTAATATTTTTAATAATTTTATCTAGGCCCTTTCAGTCGATTTCCATAAACGTTCATCGAACTGCACTTACAGCGACCTTTTCCAAATTCGATTTGGACATAATTCCAAATCCAACCGTCAGATTTCAAATCTCTTATATTCTTTGGAAAGCTCTTTTCGAAACAAAGCCAATGATTCCGGGTTTACGAGAATTTGACGGTCGGATCCCCTGTAATGTCAATTTGAAGTCAATGATCGAAATTCACGAACAGTTGCGGCGCGACGCGTTCTATTCAGGCCATTAAATATATATAATATATATATATTATATATATTATATATATTTCATTGATTTCCATTTAAAAAGTATTTTATAACTCGTCTTAAATTCATTTTAAAAACGATCTCAACTTCATATTCAATTTTAAATCAAAAATGGATATTCCATATCATTAATATATAAATGATAGTATGTTCAAAGCATTTGATTTTGAAATCACTTCCTTTTCCATATTCATTATAAAAATGAATAAAATCGATATAAATATCATTCGCGTTAAAATGGCGCAAATCTAATCAACACGGCTTCATATATTTAAATATTTTCGTGTCCATCCAAAGTCGGACACCAAAATCATATTTTGATTCTTTTCTGAATATTATTTTAAAATATTCGTTATTTTAAAATATTCTTTATTTCTGAATTGGAATTAGACCTAATCAATTACCATATAATTTTATTTATATGGATTTCATACAACACACGTAAATATCTACAACGATAAACAATCAACCATCAGCCAGAGTGCACTACACGACTGCATAAGCATTAAATATAAATAATTAACGCTTACAACAGTCTGTCAACCAATTGATTGACATACAACTAAACAATTGGGATTAGTGTACGTCAAATATTATCCCATTACCCCTGTGGGGTTTCAATCAACACACACAAATTTTATTTGTGCATTTGGGCGATGTATAAAATATATCATTCCAATTAATATCAGTCAAATGATTGTACGTAAACAAATCGTCCGATTTGTAAATGAATATTTATTTTCATTCATATACTCGTTAAAAATTATATTTTTAACATGAAATATTTTATTCAACACATGAATATGTTATACAGTTCATTTATACAATAAAAAGTATATTTTTATTATTTAAATATTTTATTCAACACATGAATATTTTAATTTTCACTTTGCATCACAACACAATACAGTCGAAACAAACAATCATGGTTTGTACAATAAATGGGGTCGGGTGCTGCTAAGCACCGTCTGCATCCTAGTATATATTTTACTAGGAAATAAATTGAGTGAGAAAGAGTTCTCACATCAAGTTCCACTCCGCCAGTTTTATTTCTGAATGGTTTGAATTTGCCCGAAATTCCAACGCGCTCCAAATTGGACCCGGTCAGTTTTGTTACGAAGCTCTCGGCTCCACGATCGCAACGGATCCAGTTTGCGCAATTTGGACCTCGTATGAAAAATATGGATTTTAATGCATTGGATAATTAAATTAATAATAAATTAAAATAATTAAATTTAGTAACATTTAAAAAAGGCTACCTTCTTCCCCGATTACCTTCAGACGATTGAACCCACCCTTCACCCATTCTCCCTCCTCCCAGCGCGCACCTCAGGCCACAGACTTGGATCGGGACCCACCACTCGAACCGCCTACGTGGCGCGCCCCCACGCCAGTCGCCACTTCTAGATCGACGCCCCTCCTCCTCGAAATCAGCATGTGAACGACGGTGCTTTATGAACCAAAATCGAACGGAATTCTTCACTACAGATGATCATACCCGTACGAAATGGAAGAGCATACGAAGATCTGCAATATTCCTTTTATAAATTTCAGATTTTATTGCGTGGATTTGGTGCGATTTGTGCAAGAATTTCGGAGCTTCTCATGCATCCGATAGGGGCTGACAGCGGAAAAGTTAATTTGGGTTTTCAAAAAAAATCTGATTGGCCCGATGGGTATTTATATAAATTATTTATTCTATTTTAATTTCAAAAATACCCACTTATTCATACGAATTCCAAATTGAACCCAACGACTGCTGCCTCTAGCTGAATTCCCCATTCCGAACACAATGGGATATGTTTCGTAAGCCAATTCGATCGTTTTGACCAGTTCTTATCAAAATTAAAATATAAATCAATATATATTGAATTTAAACGCACATTTAAATTTTTCGGGGCCGTATACGGACTCCAAAAATTCCATAAAAATAAATCTAACTATGTTTTGGTGATACAGTCCTAACAAAACAAATTTCGTCGAATTTGGAGACTGTTTGAAAAACGATCATTTTCTGGTCGATCCAATTCAACTGAAATTGACAAAACACGTTTTCTTTTGCTACGCTCACATATTAATTCCATAAATTATGAAATCTAGCAATAATTTGGCATTCCTGATCCAACAAAAGTGGTTTCATCGAAAACGGAGGTTGTTTGCAAATTGGCTATTTTTAAAGACTATAAATATATATATATATATATATTCCACAGCGACTATTCTAAATTTTAAACTGGACATAACTTTTTATTTCCGTTATGAAATCTGAATTTTTTCACATTCGTTAGAAAGTTATAATTAAACAGAATCAAATATTTCTTGTTTTAATGAAATCCGATTTATTTTGAATCTTGTACATTCATTTGAAATTTGAAATCGAATTTTCAAACTATCGCGCCATTTCAGGCTTTTTATATAATTAAAATAAATTTATTTGTTCTAAATTCCATTAAAATAAATTTTTAGCCGTTATTATTTAAAATAAATCATTTTAAATATTCAAAATCCATTAAAATTTCCAAAATAAAATTTTTAAATTGGTTCTGATTTCTAGAGTGTTACAATATTCAATTGAGTCTTGGCCTTGTATTCGAGGAAATTTTATTTTTAAAACTATTTGAAATTAAAATGGGTTTTAATGATGGTTTTGGAAAATGGTTTTGTAAACATGTGGTTTTTAGAATTTTTATGTATTCGTGTTTCAAAATTATAGGGCTATTGTGTAATTCTAATAAATATCCATTCCTTGTGACTTTTAGTATCCCTTTTCCTATATATATTGGAAATTTATTTTAAATTATCAAAATTAATCTTAATTGTTTTTAACTCCAACATTTTTAACACGAAAAGGTTTTCCAGTTTGTAATATAAACTGTAATATAAATAATAATAATAATAATAGTAGTAATAAAATGGATTTATAAATACAAAACCGTTAGTTTATAATAAATTCCATTTTTGGGAAAAAGTTTTAAACTTTCTTCATAAAGGCTAAGGAAAATCCCTCATCTTGATTGGGGTATTTGATCTCGTGAAGCATCTATTTGTTTTCAGCTTGGTAAGGGCAAAATCCGTTTTAATTTATATTTTGGATTTCTAGTTGAATTTCTTTTGGAATTCGTTCGTTGTCTAGCCGCAACACCATTGTTGAGACTATAAATCATTGGAGGTTGTTCGGAGTTTAACTACGGTGTTTAGATGCCGCGGTGATGAGGATAATTATTTTTCGGATCATGTCAAATCTTAAAAGATAATGTGGGACGATTAATATCTTAATCCGGCCTAATAAGGTCAAGGTCCAACCCATGTCCAAAGCCCATTTGGTGGTTGTCTGTTTAGTGTTATACTAGGACGGTCAATTAGTTGATGAGTGTTGGTACAACTTGGACCGAGGACACAACCATTAAAGTTACGTCCAAATTACACCCTTAACTTCTTTCTTTCGTCCTTCCTTCATCATCTAGCCGAACCATATTCTTATCCTTCTTCTCTTTCTTTGTCGTCGCCTTGTATCCTCTTTTTCCACACTAGTTTGCGCATTAGATCTTGCCTCACTAGTACTCCAAGATCTAATTTCTTCTCTCCGACCATTTCTCAGTCCATAATACCTAATTGCGCTATCCGATCTTACCCACACCATTTAAGTCTTATCCTTAGGGAGAGATCTTTTGGTTCAATCAGAATGAGAAAAAGGTCTCACCGCTTTAGGGCTAAGAAAATTTTGTCGAGGCAGTTGGACTTGCACCGGCCAGTTGCTACGGGATCTTAGAATAGGGTTTGCTATTTGTGTTGCATCTGCTTTTGCTATACCTTGTTTGAATAGGTTCTTTCGAAGGCGATTGTAGTTTCCGAGATGAAGAATAAGCTATCTTTGAATGGTTTTTCTAAGGAGAATCTTGCTGAGATTTTAGAGAAATGAATGTTGTACGCAGACTTATATGGTCTTTTGTTTGACTGACTTTGGAGATTTTGCAGCAAATCTCTTTTTCTTGAAGTTGGATTTTGGGTATGGGAATCTATGTTCGAACTGCCTATGTAGGCGTGTGACCCGTTTAGCACATCGTTCTATAAATGAGAAGTTATGACTAGATTTGTCTCATGATGTGGGAATTAAATCTCTTTCTTGATCGATAGCGTAACCATTATTTAGTACCGCATCATATTTGATTCAGCCTGTTGTTCTCGTGTTGTCTCATGGAGTTATTTTCTATAATTTTGCCTATCCGTATTGTCTTTAGACAATACTGGGTGGATTTCCATGAGTAGCAGTTTTGTGGTAGGTTTCTTTTATCATTGAAAATTCTCTCTTAGTAGAAATGGTGATGTGAAAACCTCCAACAACACCAGCAGTGTTTGTAACATGAGATTGAGCATTTTGCTACCACGATATGGTTAATTAAAGATTATAAAAAATGGATTAAACTCGAGCCTCGGAGCAAGACATCTCGTTGTTTATATACTTGTTTTGAGAGTTTTGGTGTTGTTTTGTCGTTGTCTTTGTTGTTATCCCTTTCTAGCATCTGGATCTTGGCTTTGTGGTGATTCGTATTTGTAACTGTTAGTGTTGTTTTAATCGCACGACTTAGCTTAATGAGATTTCTATGTTTGGAGATATTTATGTCATTCATGCATGCTTGTTTGAATGAAATCTCATTTTCGTAACTACGCTAGCAGCTATCCTAGGGCTGGAAGAATAGAATTTTGTGTTGGGTAAATTTTAGTAAAGGACCGATTCTACATCACAGGTATATAAATAAATAAATCACTGTTCCTTGTTAAGGCTAAAATTTATTTTTGGCCTTTTTGGGTGTGAATTCGGTTTTCGCATCTTTGGCGTGACTGACTTCCTTTTTCGTCAACATGTGACCTGAATCGTTTAAGTTTCCACAAAATACATTTTTAAAGATTATGGAAACATTGTTTGAAAAAGAAGTAACTGATTTACTTTCTTTTATTACATTTTATGCAAAAACGCAAAGTTTAGATACGGCGAATTGTGCATATTTAAGCGTCAACTTTACATTAAGGTAAATAATTTTAATAGCGCAAAATGCACGTTACCGAAATTTTGATTTCCATACGAATCTCATATGGAAAGTAAAACGGCATTGAAAAGTAATTTTCAAAGTAAGCACAAGAAATTTTTAAGCAAAAATCTATTTTTATGAATTTTTTATTTTTGGTCACATGAATAGCGTAAAGAAGATGTTTGGATGATTTGTGTGCGCGTTTAGCATTGCAGTAGGGTCGACGATACGATCAAAACATTAATAGTAACAACGAAAAGGTTGTTTTTGTTGAAAACAAGGATTTTGATTAATGTCAACAAAGGAAGAGAATGGAAATCATGTCATGAGGTTATATATATATATAGTCATGTTAGAATGATGTTAAAGTCTATCGCCAAGTATAACACGAATATACAAAACAAAGTAAATATATATATATATATACACATTTATAAGGCAATAAAAATCCAAATTGTACAAACTCAGCTATACTAGTCGATTGGTCAGTGAGTTTTTGTACATAACAGCTAGTTTTAAAAAGGTTTTAATCTAAACATTTTAATGTTTGATTTAACCAGTCGACTGATTCGAAACAGCAACCTTTTTATGAAGAGTCACCTTCTTTCGTGAAGAGATTCCTCTTCGATTATCAATGGAAATGGATGCAACCTTTTACTGAAACTCTTTGTAAAGGAATGCTACTCTTCTACTATTATATAAACACTTCAAACGTGTTTTCCAAATCAACGATTTACAAATTCTTACTGTATTCTCTTTATTTTCTGAAATTGCACTTATATATATAAATCTCTCTCAAATTCAAGTTACTTGTCGAATCTTTGATATCATTTCACATATTTTAATTCAATAAGCAACAAACTTCCTTAAACTCTTCGCATTCACTTCAAATACTTGAGGATAAAATTATGGGAAGGGTGTACTTCATCGTGACTATTCCGTGTTGATTAGAGAATACATTCAAGAGTCAAAAACCTTTGTAAAGTGTGAAGTCCTGTGTGGGTGCTCAGGCGAGAACATCCGTGTTGGTGCTTGGGTGTATTGTGACCTATTCCTCCGGGTTAAGAGAGGGCGTGATAGTGAATTCCGAATAGGTGCTTCGGGACTGGACGTGGGGGGGGGGGGGGGGAGTCTGAACCGTATAAAATTCCTGGTGCCGTTTCTTATTGCATTTACTTCTTATTTGTGATATATTTATCTAGCTTAGGTTTTACCTGCATAACTACTGTAGATTACTAATTAGTTTATTATTTCCGCTTTATCAATATTAGTATCCTGCTTAAGTCGTATACACCTACTCTTTTCAGTTTTAGCCTTGAAAACTCTATTTCCATACCTTGTCAATGATGCGCGTGAGTTATTAATTAACTCGATTTTCGTTTTATAGCTTGTTGTAAGCCTCCTTTACAATCTGCAGATGGAAATTTTTGGAGTATTTTGGGTAGCTGAGGTGAAGATTCCATTATAGGGCGGGAAATGGAAGATTTGTAAGGGAGAAAATTGTTTAAATACTTCGCTTCAATTTCCTTTTTCCGGTTTGGGAGAAATTAATTAAGAAACGATTAGATTATGTGACGTTTTGGATGGTAGGGTTTGGATTCAAGGCTTCTGCACACTTTTATTCGTAATTGTGTGAAGGTAATAGATGAAAAAGAATTTTCAAAATTTGCATTCATATTGAACTTCTAGTATATTTAGGATGTTTTGCATTATGTTTTCAAAAATATTTCAAAATTTTAATGCAAACATATAGGAGGATCCGATTTAGAATCATCTTGCATGCATATTTTATAGTTGAATTGCATTATGTACACCACGCACATATACACACGGTTACAAAGTGGAAGTACACAAAATTGGTTGTGTAAAGAATAAGACTATAGGCTTTAGAATTTCATGACGAAATTCCTTTTAATGTGGGAAGAATGTAACAAACCGGAATTTTGGAGGTACAAATTAATTATTAGAATTTCAAAAACAGGAATTTTTGCAAATGATGAAATTTGGCCATGAAACCATAACCGATGTGTTCGTCTTGGAATTCTGCTCAACTTTCATGTTTGGAGTTTAGTTAATGGAGTTCATATGAAAAACTTACGGACGAAATACAAAAATGGATGGGAAATAAATAAATCTGAATTTAAATATATATTATACCTTATATAACTAGCCGACCTGGGCATCTTATAGACCAAGCGGTCGACCATAGCGGTCGACCTACTGGCGTCAGTTTGCCAGCGACGGCTGGCATTTATAGGGTTTGGTTTATAATATATAGGAAACAGATGGATGGATATAAATTAAAACTAATCCAACGGTTCAAGGCCAATTCCACCCCTATAAATAAAGGGGTAAGGCCTCATTCTTTTCCATTCAAATCTGTAATAGCAGCGGAGCTCTGCCATTTTCCTGTTTCTCCAAATCTAATTTCTTAATCAAACATAAATTCTTATATAACAAATCAAATCCAATTCATATGAAATTAAGAGGATTAACAGATATAATGGAAAATAATGCAAATTGACACTCCAATTCAGATTCTTTCCTCTCTTCCTATTTTATTATATCTCTACAGATCTGGAATTTTCCCCTTTTCAGATAAATTGTAGATTTATAAGGATTTGGGGATTGTAGGCCTAAAGGGTTCAAACTTTGAATTTGGATGCTTGCACGTGAGTGAGAAATTTATATATACATTTACAATAACGTATTTATCTCGTTTGTAATAGATCTCAATTTTTATGCCTATGCCTATCAAATCTGATCAATAAATTATTGTAATTAGAATGATATCCATTAGATCTGCTTGTAAAATGTGTTAAAACTTGTGAATTGTACATTGTGATTGTACATAATATGAATTGTAGAATTTCTTAAACTTGTTTACACATACTTCTACAGTTATGTTGAAAAATATATAGTAATTATTGTGAAGCACTGTAAATCTGGAAATCAGCCTCATTTAAACGCAAATTTGATGTAGTTTCATTCCGGATCTTTAGTTCAGTGTTGAAAAATAAATTATGTGAATTTGGATAAGAAGGTACAATTGGTAAATTATGTGGTTACAATGTTGAAAGAAATATACTTGTGTGTATTCAATATTGTTGGGTCTTGCTTGATTATTGTAAATATGTCGTTTTCACCTTTCGCATAAAAATGCATTATTTTGAAATCGCAAGAGGTGTCATAAAAAGATTAAAAAAGGGAAAAGTGGTGCAAATTCATATGTACACACACACACACACACACACATATATATATATATATATATATATATATATTTGTGCATAATTTGCATCAACTAATCCAAAACATATATTTCTTGTGATTTTGAAATGTGCCAATTCCACTAATTAGGCATAATTTACAATGATTACGGCTAAGAGTCTTTTAGGTAAGATTGGAACCTTTTGGCAAGATTGAATGCAGAAAGGAATGTTTGGTTATTTACGTAACCAAATCATTCGATTTATAAGAATAATTATAAAAATAAAAATAATAACTACATTGACCGCACGAAAACAAAAAATCTAAATATATGCATGTTATCTAACCATATTAGCGTAAAACAGTAAAATATACATTCTATGGAATGTTTGAATGGTTGGATATGGTTTAATTATGGAATTGTATGTAAATATAATCCATATTGAAGCGTTTTTTACAGGTCCCTATTAAGTTTCAAAATTAGGCTCACATCCGGTCATAAACTTATTATAAATTAGGTCCCTATTTTTCAAAAATACATCAGAAAACAAATAAAAAATAAAAAAAATACGAAAATTAATATTAAAATAAAACATGGTCTCGACCAAAAGATCACTCAAAAAAAAGTAAAAAAACACGCAAAAAGCAAAAAATAGCAAAAAAACAGAAAAATGTGCAGTTAAATGCATAATATTATGCACATATTTGATTTTGTTGCATGCATATGTTCATGTATTCTAGTTCTTCCATCCGCCTTGATTTATTGCCTATTTCTGTGCATATATTTCATATTTCTTGCATAGAAGTATGCAATAATTCGTAACAGTCCAACTCAGTTCATTTTTATTTGCATTCAAATGTTATATTCGAAGTTGCGATTGGATCTATTTATTAAAAAGAATCGATTCGATACATTTCTTGTGTACCCATAGATGCTATATTGAATTTGAATCAGATTTCGGATCAATCTATATTGACTGACTGCCTCCATGATGTTGTTGCTAGCAAATACCGCTGTTTTTAGTTTTGGATCTTCCAATTGAAAGCTAAGCAGTGGTAATTATAAAGATCCCCCCATGGAAAAATAGAGATGTCTCCTACGTTACCCGTAATATGTGGAAGTATCGACGTAGTTTCATAGAGTCATTCGGTCTAAATGCTACATGAAGAACATAAGCCAGATGATGGAACGGGGAGATCTAGGATGTAGAAGATCATACATGAGTGATTCGGCAGATTTGGATTCCTATATATCCACTCATGTGGTACTTCATCATACGATTCATACTGAAAACATGCACACATGTGTGCAACATATATGCAGGCAAAAACGTTAGCTGAATTCCCTTTATGCAATAGTTGCATACATGTATGCAACTATAGGCAATAGTTGCATACATGTATGCAACTTATTTTTTTGATTGTCGTGGACTTCTAGGATTATTTTATGGTTTTAGAATATATTTTTTATGCACTGCCGAATTTTTTTCTGGCAGGAAATGGAGGAGGCGGAAGGGTTGAAAGGAGGAGGCGGAAGTTAGAAAATGGGTGAGGCGGAACTATAAACAGGGGGCGGAAACTTATATAAAAAAGGAGGGATGTGGGCTACATTAAGTTTGAAAATAGGGATGTGCGCCTAATTTTCACTTGAATTAATATATTTCTGGTGACCATTTGTAGCAATCAACATAATTAATTGCTATAAATAGGACCGCAAATCAATAAAAGACAATAGTAACTAATGTTGATTGAGAAAAGTAAAATTAAAGGATAATGAGTACAGTTCCTAAATTAATTAGGATTAATGTTGTGCACCCCAATTAGGAAATTTGAATTTATAAATTGCATTTAGACACGAGGTTTGTAACACCCCACATCCGTTAAGGTCACTCACAAAGGGAATGACTTAACTTCAATGGAGCATTATGGGTACTGGAACAGAAATATTACAAGACAGACATATATAAAACAGCGGAAGGTAAAGTAGAAGTACTTCAAATCATTTATTAAATATAATTGTTTACAATAAAAGCCCATCAACTTCCAATACCCAATTACATAGCTAAAGTATCTGTCTTGCTCAAAAACAAAGAAGCATAAAAATAAATTGTAGTATTCCTCAATAAAGCAAAGCAAGCCATAGACAAGAAAGATCCAAGCCGTACATGAAAGAGCCTGGGAACATGGTAACATCCGAACTAAGCTGTATTCCCACCCTGCGGGGGGAGTGGGGAACGGAGGGGGGAACGGAAGAAAAAGAGGCAAAACAAAATGGGTCAGTCATAAAGACTGAGTAAGTCCTAGTGACTTTCAGCATAAAACAGGTAAAGATAACATGGCATGAATAAACTGAAAGTAAACATAAGCATGATGACAAGATATGCTACAAGCACGATAACTAAGAATAATATCATATGATTTTTGTCAAGTATAACATCGCAAGGTTCCCATTCAAGATAAACTAAGTATAATTTCGCAAGATTTCTATTAAGCATCGCAAGATTTCTTTGCTTTACCATTAAAATATTTCTATGATATCTATTTGCTCTGCACCACCTGTACTAGTATCCCAACCCGTGTCATGTGTTGAAAAATGATCCCTTGCCCAATGTCATGAAATGATCCATTACTAGGTCCAACAGAATGATCCACTAATCGATCAGCTCCCTACAAGTTCTAGCTTGTAATGTGTCTGTGTCATACAACCCTATCATGAATGTAGTTACCTGTGCTAGGTCCGCCATACAGTGCATCAAGCCCTAGGGTGCCAACCACCGACACGAATCAAGCATGCACAGTGTAAACCTACTGATGCCCAATGCCTGCTTTTTCAACTCCGGACTACGTGCACGGCCATAGTCCGCCTGAACCTATACTGGTGCATCAACTCAGCCGTCGTTCTGGTCGCTTACAATCAGCCCAGTAATCGTGCCCCACCCTGCCTAGTTCCAGGGTACCATGATACATCTAAGTGGGTTACTGCTGAAATGGACCGTGTAACTAGGGTTTTTGTCCAACAGGTCAAGTGTTGTCATTTAAATTCATAACTTAACCCTTATCAGTCTAGCATGCCAAGTTGGTTAAGTGTTGTAATTAAAGTTCGTGACTTAACCCGCCTCTGTGTCATGTCAAATCGGCTAAGTGTTGTCGTTCAAGTTTATGACTTAGCCCTACGAATCATATGTCAAGTTGGTTAAGTGTTGTTTTTCATGTTCATGACTTAACCCTATCATGTGGCATTAATTCATTAATGCCCCCCAACCTCTCACATCAGACCTGTTGTTGTGGTCACTGGATATGTCGGGCGGTTCCGGGCAGATATACACCACAAATCGGTCTGACCTCGGGTTTCAAGCGCGATATGACCAACTACCCACATTGGATCCTATTGTTTGCAGTCACTGGATTTGCCGGGCGGTTCCGGGAAGAATTACATTGCAAACTCAACCCAACCTCGAGTTGGCCATTTTCAAGGTCATTCTAGTGTCATGTCCATGTTCAAGTTTCATGTCAGGTTCGTGTCAAGTTTCATGGCAAGTTTCATGTCCATATCCAGATTCAAGTTATAACAATGTTCATGTTTCATGTTCATAACCAATTCATGTTTTGCCTAATCTACCCAAATCGTATTCCCATCGCACGTAAACTCGAATCGATCCAAATTACAAATAAATCTAAATCCAGAATAAGGGAATAACATCAAAAAAGGATGAGCATAAAGTGATAAAAGGGATTACAAGTCTAGCATGATATAACTTGAGATAATTGGTTACAACATCACTGGCATATGGAATAATAGCCTCAAAACATTAGGATTTCAAATCTAGCATAATAAGGTGATAGTCATGGTAAAAGTTGATATAAGGTGATAGTCCCAAACTTGTGAATAATAACTGATTCAACATTACAGGCATGATAATATAATGGACATGAAAGGATTTGATTTACAACATGAATAGGCCCAAATTAATTTCATAACAATATTCCCAAAAGTCAAGATCCAAGATGAACAAGAATAGATATGAATCAATTATCATACATAGGTCCAATTCCAATTTATAACATGTCCATATTAAGTTTATAGTTTTAATCTAAAAGTAAGTTGGACTTACAGTGTGCGGATCGAGAATTAGAAAGCAGAAGTTGATGTTGAATCTCTTTTTGATTAATCGTGTTCTAATTGAAAACCCCCAGTTTGCAAATCTCTATGCGTAGTCTTGATGGAGAAGAAGTAGTCCCTTTTTTCTTTTAATTGTAACTAGAATTTAAGCAACATAAGGCTACAGAGAATTGGTGTAGAGAGAATGGGGCTAGGAGGGTCTTTATATAGGTTTAGAGTCAAGAATCTGGTCACGAAACGAGTCTAGATACGTCAAAGTGAACCCAGGCTCAAAACTGGGTTTTGGCACCAGGTCGACCCCCAGGTCGACCATAGGGTCGACCTGGCCCCTGGGAGGTCGACCATAGTGTCGACCCCCAGGTCGACCTGGCCGTGGGCGGGAAAATTTCCGCCCAGTCTGCGCTGGGGTTTGAATTCGAATTTCAAGCTGTTTTCGATTCTGAAAATTTCTGAAACTTTGGAGGGTCATATCTCCCTTATACGGACTCCGTTTTTCGAAAACTCGGACTCGATTTCATGTAGAATTCCGAGATGAACGCAATGGCGCAACCCGTTTTCCGTGATTATTATTTTAAAATTTAATTCTGCCTTGATTTATGATCTTAATATGTTATTGAAATTCGGGTTGTTACATTCTTCCCTCCTTAAAGGATTTCGTCCCCGAAATCTTCAGGTTAAGAATAATGTGTCCTACCATCCATCATCCGTCTACTAAAAACATCATCCACAAGGAATCATTATCCTTAAAAGATTTTAATGCTATATGAATATATGCAGAAAGTGTGTGTATATGTTCCTTATCTAATGCAAATTATCAGGCCTGATTGGTCTTCTTAATGCAAAATATATTTAGTATCATGAGTCCAACATGTATGCAAATAGTCCTAGTAACATAAACACTATATGTGTGCACAAACATCCATCCATATGGAACATGCACATGATAACGCATTCAATTTCATCCATAAACAAGTATAAACACTCATGCATATGCAATATGAAAGGTGACTGAGTCGATCTAGTGTCTAATGTGCGTGTACATGCATCCTCGAGCAACCACTAGCAACCACTTGCAACCATCAATCATAACATGTCTCAAACACATGTTTACACCCAATTGTTCCTACCTAAAGATATAGTCGAATGATAGAAGCAAGTAAAAACTTTGTTCCCATTAGGCAATGTCAAAACTGGAAATCTACGTCACATATATACTGATTAGGAGAAGAACTCCCTAAGCATCAGCCCCGAAGACTGAAATCAACATCAGGATGATACCCAAAGAATTTCTCAACCCAACAAATATATATGTTTCTAGGAAACTAAGCATGATGGACTCCTTTTAGGTCACAAGAAATCCCTTCCTAAAACTAACCTACATTCTATAAAACCCAAAAAGTTTGGTCAACCCAACGAACACCTTTAAGCCCAAACATGTATTACTAACAGATGATTCAACCTCCCTATGGGGTTTGTAATAGAAATAGGATTGAGAGTAGGACCGAGAGGATATACTTAAAAGATAGCATGCAAGTAAGCTTTACATGAAAAGAGGGATCAAGGATATACTCTTAAAAAGAGATATGATGCGCGTATCTAGTCTTCAATCTTCTAAGTCGCATTTCCTTGAGCTTAACTCCATTGTGCTTTGACCGTCTTTAACTTCACAATTTCGTAGCTTCTTGTTTCCAAAATATGAGTGGGAACTCATTTCATGTTGCCTCTCGTTCCACTTTCACTTATTCTCCTTCTAGTATACTCGGCTAAAACATAACTGCGTACTCATGGTTTCATGCAAGCTCTCCAAAATTCACTAGTGAGTCCTGGATCTCGTTTACTCACTATAAGGTATTCCATGCAGAGGAACTATCTCTTGAAAATAAACAGATGTCAACCATGTTGCCAAATGTACTTACTAAGATGATTTTCTATAACTCATGTATAAGCGAAATGAACCATCCGCCTTAGAACACTACTCGAGCGGATCAATGAATGTTTCAAGAGATTCTTGGTAACTAAGCATGGCAGAACCCTAAGGGCTACACTAGACTTCGAGGGCATTACCAATGCAAGTCAAGAGTCTAACTACCCTCTTTTCATACTCGAGAATGGTATCATTTCTGGATAACCACTCCATCCCTAGAATCAGCCCATAGCCCAAAAACATAAGCATTACCTCTAAACTCAACACTTAGCATAGACATTCTCAAATCCAAACAAGTCATGAATAAATAAGCCGATTCCCCCAATAGTATTTGAGACAAAAATGGGATCCTCTACCACGCCAGTATTAAGGTGTAGAGTCTCAATTATCGAAGCATAATTAAAAGGATGCGAAGTACAAAAACAAAGTTCCCACGGTATGATAGAAAATAAAAGCTACACTTTTAACAGAAACGTTACCACCTCTCTTAGGTATGCTAGTAGTGAGAGCATACAATTTCCCTCTCAAAGATCTTGTCCTTTACCCTTGTCCTTGTCCTATAACACATAACTACATGTCCCTTCATACTAACAATATTCTCTCTCTTGTTATGGGTTTATTTCACTTTGGCCTCTTCCCTTTCACCTTTTCCTCCTTCGTGGATTAAGCCATATCAACAAGTTTCTCATCCTTAGGCTTGTGTTCTTTATCCTCGTTCTTACTATCCTTGTATAGCTTGTTAACAAGTTTCTCGGAAGCTACCTCCATCACACGGCAACCCTACAAAGCTTGAAATAAGATTAGTCGCAAGTAAAACTACTGCGGCTACAGATGGAGGTTGGGCACTACTTTGCCCTCCGACATGTGTCGTACACCTACAAAACTATGGAGAAAAGAGAGAAAGAAGAGATTCAAAGAGAGAATCAAAAGATAATGCATATGGCTTTGGGGAATATGCCTTTCGTAAAACAAAACTTTTCTTAGAAAAATGCTTCTTTGTAAACATTTTGAAAATAATTTCAGAAGGTTTTTAAAAGCCTTTGCCCAGTCTGGTAACCTTCTACTCTGATACCAAATGTAACACCCCACATCCGTTAATGTCACTAACAAAGGGAATGCCTTAACTTCAATGGAGCATTATGGGTACTGGAACAGAAATATTACAAGACAGACATATATAAAATAGCGGAAGGTAAAGTAGAAGTACTTCAAATCATTTATTAAATATAATTGTTTACAATAAAAGCCCATCAACTTCCAATACCCAATCACATAGCTAAAGTATCTGCCTTGCTCAAAAACAAAGAAGCATAAAAATAAATTGTAGTATTCCCCCAATAAAGCAAAGCAAGCCATAGCCAAGAAAGATCCAAGCCGTACATGAAAGAGCCTGGGAACTTGGTAACATCCGAACTAGGCTATATTCCCACCTTGTGAACCTAGGGGGGACGGAAGAAAAAGGGGCGAAACAAAACGGGTCAATCATAAAGACTGTAAGTCCTAGTGACTTTCAGCATAAAAACAGGTAAAGATAACATGGCATGAATAAACTGAAAGTAAACATAAGCATGATGACAAGATAAGCTACAGGCACGATAACTAAGAATAACATCATATGATTTTGTCAAGTATAACATCGCAAGGTTCCCATTCAAGATAAACTAAGTATAATTTCGCAAGATTTCTATCAAGCATCGCAAGATTTCTCTGCTTCACCATTAAATTATTTCTATGATATCTATTTGCTCTGCACCACCCGTACTAATATCCCAACCCGTGTCATGTGTTGAAAAATGATCCCTTGCCCAATGTTATGAAATGACCCATTACTAGGTCCAACGGAACGATCCACTAATCGATCGGCTCCCTACAAGTTCTAGCTCGTCATGTGTCTGTGTCATATGGCCCTATCTCAAATGTAGTTACCTATGCTAGGTCCACCATAGGGTGTATCAACCCCTAGGGTGCCAACCACTGACACGAATCAAGCATGCACAGTGTAAACCTACTGATGCCCAATGCCTACTTTTTCAACTCCGGACTACGTGCACGACCATAGTCCGCCTGAACATACACTGGCGCACCAACTCAGCCGTCGTTCTCATCGCTTACAATCAGCCCAGTAATCGTACCCCGCCCTGCCTAGTTCCAGGGTACCATGATACATCTAAGTGGGTTACTGTTGAAATGGACCGCGTAACTAGGGTTTCCGTCCAATAGGTTAAGTGTTGTCATTTAAATTCGTGACTTAACCCTTATCAGTCTAGCATGTCAAGTTGGTTAAGTGTTGTCATTCAAGTTCGTGACTTAACCTGTCTATGTGTCATGTCAAATCGGCTAAGTGTTGTCGTTCAAATTCATGACTTAGCCTTACGAATCATGTGTCAAGTTGATTAAGTGTTGTCTTTCATGTTCATGACTTAACCCTATCATGTGGCATTAATTCATTAATGCACCCCAATCTCTCACATCAGACCTGTTGTTGTGGTCACTAGATATGCCGGGCGGTTCCGGGCAGATTTACACCACAACTCTGTCTGACCTCGGGTTTCAAGAGCGGTATGACCAACTACCCACATTGGATCCTATTGTTTGCAGTCACTGGATTTGCCGGGCAGTTCCGGGCAGAATTACACTGCAAACTCAACCCATCCTCGAGTTGGCCATTTTCAAGTTCATTCTAGTGTCATGTCCATGTTCAAGTTTCATGGCAAGTTTCATGTCCATATCCAGATTCAAGTTATTACAATGTTCATGTTTCATGTTCATAACCAATTCATGTTTTGCCTAATCTACCCAAATCGTATGCCCATCGCACGTAAACTCGAATCGATCCAAATTACAAATAAATCTAAATCCAGAATAAGGGAATAACATCAAAAAAGGACGAGCATAAAGTGATAAAAGGGATTGCAAGTCTAGCCTGATATAACTTGAGATAATTGGTTACAACATCACTGGCATATGGAATAATAGCCTCAAAACATTTGGATTTCAAATCTAGCATAATAAGGTGATAGTCATGATAAAAGTTGACATAAGGTGATAGTTCCAAACTTGTGAATAATAACTGATTCAACATCACAGGCATGATAATATTATGGACATGAAAGGATTTGATTTACAACATGAATAGGCCCAAATTAATTTCATAGCAATATTCCCAAAAGTCAAGATCCAAGATGAACAAGAATAGATATGAATCAATTATCATACATAGGTCCAATTCCAATTTATAACATGTCCATATTAAGTTTATAGTTTTAATCTAAAAGTAACTTGGACTTACAGTGCGTGGATCGAGAATTAGAAAGAAGAAGTTGATGTTGAATATCTATTTGATTAATCGTGTTCTAATTGAAAACCAACAATTTGCAAATCTCTATGCGTAGTCTTGACGGAGAAGATGTAGTCCCTTTTTTCTTTTAATTATAAATAGAATTTGAGAAGCATAAGGCTAGAGAGAATTGGTGTAGAGAGAATGGGGCTAGGAGGGTGTTTATATAGATTTAGATTCAAGAATCTGGTCACGAAACGAGTCTAGATACATCAGAGTGAACCCAGGCTCAAAACTGGGTTTTGGCACCAGGTCGACCCCCAGGCCGACCATAGGGTCGACCTGGCCCCTGGGAGGTCGACCATAGTGTTGACCCCCAGGTCGACCTGGCCCTGGGCGGGAAAATTCCCACCTAGTCTGCGCTGGGGTTTGAATTCAAATTTCGAGCTGTTTTCAATTCTGAAAATTCCTGAAGCTTCGAAGGGTCAAATCTCCCTCATACGGACTCCGTTTTTTGAAATCTCGGACTTGATTTCATGTAGAATTCCGAGACGAACGCAATGGCACAATCGTTTTCTCTGGTTCTTATTTTAAAATTTAATTCTGCCTTGATTTATGATCTTAATATGTTATTGAAATTCGGATTGTTACAAGGTTAAGCTTAATTCTGGAATAAGTCTGTCCGGAACCGACCGGCATATCCAACATCCACAGTTGGTCAGGTTATTGTGAGCGGTCTAATGCACAAAGATAAATGTACTAAGGCAGAGATTAAGTTCAATTTACGGTACAAGTTTGGCCGGGACCGACCGACCAATCCAGCATCCACAGGTAGTCGACAAGTGCACATATATATATATATATATAACAATCAAGTAATTAATAAAAAAGCAAATAAAAAAGAATAGTAATTGCCTATTGAGGGTACAACAAGTAGATACCTTGAGACTGATAAATGGTTGCCTTAGGAGAATATGATTGTTATGTTCATAAAGAGCAAAAAAAAAAAAAAAAGAAGAAACAAAAGAAAATGGGTGCCAAAAGGGGATTAATGGATATCAATTGTTGTTTAAATACTAAGTCAAAATTAGGGAAGAAATCAGATAAATACCCTAGGAAAAAAAAGAGGATACAAACTTCCTTAATTATGTTAATAAATATGGAAGCTTAAAAATATAATATATAGTTGGACTTAGTAGGTTAATAATGTAAAATATTATTAACCATATAAACCCGTGACCATATTGAATTATATACGTATATTATTTCCGTGTAGATGGACTAAATGGGAATCTATATAATAAAATCCCTTTTTAACTGAAAAGGCAAAGAGTGGCTCGAACGTAAACAAAACAAAGGCATCAGGTGGTTGTCTATCGTCCACGTAAGCCACATTCACATTCTTTCAACCTGTGGAATTAAATCCGTTCTAAAATATAGCAACCCTAACCCTTAAAAAATGAAGTTCTTCTAGGAAGCTCAGAATTCGATGAGACCAATTTTGTTGGATTCATAATGACAAATCATTGTCGAGTTCCATAATGCGTGTCGAACGGAATCAGTATGTGGTCATGCGTGATAAAATAGTTCAGGGTAAAACCGACGATCAATTTACAAAGGAACAGTGTTGAGACGATCTTAGAATTCGATTCCCTTTTTTTTTGGATTCATATCAAGGAATAATGAAAGAAAGAATAAGTTTCATTATTTTTGGAGATGTTGTGTAGGCACGAGCGGATTTAACGCATGCCAAAACACATTAAATTGACAAAATCTGAGCTAGAGAGAAAATTAAAACGGAATGCCAAGCAAACTCGGAATTCAACGAAACTTGGTTCATTGGATTCGTATTGGCATGTATTATTTTGTTTCAGAAATTTGGAGCAAATCGAGATTGTTTGCAGTTGGACAGTCGGAGAGAGCGGCAGATAAATTCCTACTTAGACTCTTTATTCTCTCTTTCACTCCTCACTTCTCTTCATTTTCTCCTTCCTCCAAAATTCCCAAATCAAAGTCCTCCACCAAAACCCTAACCCTAACTCCACTTTCCTTCTCCCTTCTACTCCCCCTAGCCTACGGCACCCACCTCTACCCGCCGACGCGCAACCACTCCTAACAGCCCACGCCCCTCATCTTCCTCCACAACTTCAAAACTCCTCCTTTCTCCTCTTCGAAGCTTCATACACCTCCTACATCTGCTCATACCTCCTCTAAACACCATTTCCACTCTCTTGGCTCTCTTTAATTCCTTCATAAAGTCCGGACAGTGGAGATAAATGTTCGAGCACCCCGCACGAGCTTGATTTCATCTCCATTAGGCATAGGAAAAACATTGAAGCAAAGCTAGAGCACCGCGGACCTTCGGATAGCTACGTTGGAGCTTGGAATAGTCGCATTCCTCCGCATTTAAAGATTTGGTGGAGTGGAACTCGCGGTGAGAAATTTTATCTCACTTTAGAAAGGGGTGGATAGATTTATGGAATCGTTAGATTATTTTTAGATAGTTAAAAATATGATTTTTAACTAGTATATGACATGAGATTATTTTTAGATAGTTAAAAATATGATTTTTAACTAGTACATGACAAAAGATTATTTTTAGATAGTTAAAAATATGATTTTTAACTAGTACATGACATGAGATTATTTTTAGTAAATTAAAAAAAAGATTTTTAACTAGTAGATGACATAAGATTACTTTTAGATAGTTAAAAATATGATTTTTTAACTAGTACATGACATGAGATTATTTTTAGATAGTTAAAAATATGATTTTTAACTAGTTCATGAAATGAGATTATTTTTAGATAATTAAAAATATGATTTTTTAGTGGCACATGACATGAGATTATTTTTAGATAGTTAAAAATATGATTCATATTTTTAACTAGTACATGAAATAAGATTATTTTTAGATAATTAAAAATATGATTTTTAAGTGGCACATGACATAAGATTATTTTAGACATTTAAAAAATATGATTTTCAACTAGTACATGACATGATATTATTTTTAGATAGTTAAAAATATGAACTTTAACTAGTGTATGACATGGGATAAAATTCTAGTTAGATAAAAATGTGATTTTTAACTAATGTGTGCGATGTAGCTACAAGCATGAGATGTAAATGAAACTATATTGATATTATGGGATACTAACTAGAATGAATAAACTTAACTATGGAGTATTATGATAACAAAAATTTATTAAGACGTGAGTAAGCGACGAATGATGTAAAAGTATTAACTTTAGGCGTTATGTAAGTAAATGTTTTTGATTTAGTAGTTGGTGATTAAAAATATTTAATCATGTTTATTGATGTTCATTATTGCATACATGCATGCATATACATCTTGTTAGTTCAACACTTGAACTATTCACAAATCATTTGCATTAGAAGCGTTGTATGGATATGTGACACTCGCATGGCATACAACGTGGATGGACACTTGGGGAGCCTTAAATGGCATTGGATGTTGAGCATTTGTTTATTTATTATTTTTGTGCATGCATTGGATGTGAGTGATGGACTCTGGATTAATTAAACATCACCCAAAGATAGAAATAGGTGTTGGACTACACTACATAAGCATAGCTGGACATACCCATACAAGCATGTAGTTGCTTGATGCTTATATGATGTGAACCGTATCGTATTCATTTATTTGATGCTATACGTCAAGAAAAATGACTGGAGATGAGGTATACTGCATATTGATCAGATGTGGACAGAAAACATGATTTGGACTAAATTGAACATAAAAATAAATTGCAAGATTAATAATAATAAACCCTACACAGGTCAGGAGGTGATAAAAATATACACGTCACTCTTGCATAGTTACAGTACATGGGGATAGGGATAATTAAATTGTACACCTCGCATGGGGGCGATGTGTAAGGCACAATGGCTGTTTGCATGATTTTTAATTCCCACACGGGCATTGAGACGATTTATTTTTACATATCTCTCAGTGCACACTTGTTGTATTGATATATTGTGATTTATGGGAGCCTTTTTAGGCCATTTCCGTTTTTTCGGAGCCCTCTATACAAAAGGAGGTTATGGCAAAAATTTCCAAAATTTAAATGCATTATCCAAATATCTAGTCAAATAAATAATTTGGAAGTCATTGAACGAATTATATTTCTATACGAAAATATAAATTAAATTAAACAAACCGTGCAGTGGTAGTTCGCGTTTTCGACTCGTAATTTTAAACGAGTATACCGAGAGATCCGACCATTGGATTTTCCCAAACTTTAAATCATTTGATTCGTTTCGAAAATATATTTCCAACGATAATAAATATGGTAAGATCCAACAGTTAGATCATTAGAAATATTTAATTCAAATCTGAGTAAAAACAACGCTAGTGCAGTTGAATGACCTGAAATGTCGTTCGATTGAATTGAGCTAATTTTTTTATATATATATATATTGCGAAAAGTCGTTTTAAATTAAAATAAGAAATTTAGAACATGAGTAAACCAATTATGATTAGTTTATAAAAATGAAAAATGGTTAAGTATGATTTGGCATGAAAACTTATTAAATGAATTTTGGGTATATTGTGACTGAGTATTTAATTCGATGACCGAATTAAATTCTCAATTTAACCTTTTAAAATAAGGTAGCGAAATGAATTGTGAAGGCCAGTAACTTAACTAAAAAAATAACTGATTTGATTTGTTTATGCGTGATAATTATTTGAAAAGACCGAGTTAATTCTCATTTCAAATAATTAAACGACGACTAAAAGTCGAAGACAATGAAGACTGTGCAAGACCGACAATCTTCACATCGAATGGATTACTACTGATGTCTTCGATATGGGTAGCTCCCTTGAAAAAGTTATAGTGCTAGTTGTCTGGACGTACTTGTTTATTGTCCGGATATGCAAGGACCTCTTTCTTACATTTGACGTATGGGACGAGGAATAAAGTGCCTCTGGTTTCGTTCAGACACAGAACAGACGTATAAATGGATTATGTGTTTGATATTGTATTGTGTGCTATATTTGTTGATCTCTGCTAAATATTCATTCATTTGGTGGCGGAAAATTTATTCTCTTGCTTAGCACCCTTCTCTGAGATCTATGAGCTTAGAGGTTATGTATTGGTGTAAATCAGTTGTATGGTATGGATTGACAATGTGGCATGCTAAGATGGAGTGATCAAGGCTTTTATTGAATAGCAAAGTCTTGTGGTTGATGATCAAAGCATGGCTTTAATTAGCATAGCTTTGTGTATAGCGTTAATTCTCGAGCTTCACACCCTGGTATAGACAAAAAACAAGATGAAGGACAGCAGAGAAAGGACATGCATTTCTTTCTAGCTAGAAGTGGTGTCATGGTATGGTGCCCAAACATTTTTACTTATGTGGATGCTGGAAAGCAAGGTACCTCGGATATAGAGCCGAGTAAAAGGCTCAAGTGATAGGTCTGATAGGACCGGGGAATGTATGTGCAGGAGTAACCGTAATCCACCGCAGAAATGTGGGTAGGCTCTACCGCTCCAAGAGCTCGCCTAAGTATGAGTTCTGGAAATCTCGCTAGAGGTACTCCGAGTCGGAAGGAAGATCCCTTGCCTTGGTTCGTGATGGTATCCAATTTCCAATACGAGACTTTATGGGTTTAGTTGTAAACCTATACGGCGACATAATAGGATGGGGATTATGCCGTTTAGGATTGATACATTTATTTTGAAATGATTTTACTCACATAAACACTAATAATAATATCATGTGATTTTATTTCTCGTATCAAGCATGTTTGACCATTATAATGTAAAAATCTATCCTTTGGTTTGTGTTTGCATTTGTGATGGCACCTGAGTTTTATAACGGCTTCATTTTTCTAAAAGCATTGTGGTTGTTTTATTTTATCTTATGCACCGGCATTGGTAGGAGGAAACCCCTTCCGTGTCATACGGCGTGGTCCCGTGATATGCCTTATTTAAATAAGTTAAGTAACAGTAAGATTTCTCATACCAGTCCCATGACTGAATCGTAGTTTATTTTTCCCTTACAAACTCGAATGCCCATATTTCTACACGAACAGCCTTGTGTTCAGGTTTTAGCTTGGTTCATTTTGGATATGTATGGAATCTATGGAAGCTGAAGATGGACTTTTATCATTACTATTGGACTGTCCCAGTCTTTATTGTGCATGTTATGTTTAATTCCACTGCAAACTTATTATCTTAGGTCGGAATTGTATTTGTACTAAGTGGATCCTGTTATGCTGTGTAATTCTGACAATGATATTATTTATGCTGTAATTTTGTGTACATTATGATTAGTAATGTAATGTCTATGTTCTACTGTTAAATTATGTGTTATATTCCATCGATTATCCTTGCTTCCGCAGAGTGGGGATTTGGGATGTCTCATTTTGGTATCAGAGCTAATGGTTAACCCTAGTTTTGGAGTATAACATATTAAGGAACTCATCAGAGATACAATCAATAGTATTATAGGATGAATGATTCATTACAGATAGGATTAGTAATGTCCTAGAATGATATAGTAGAATGACATACACCCCCAATAGATGCATTCACACACACACATGCATATAAATATATATATATATATATGTCTCTATACTTTTATAATTTCCTTGATCTTTTCTGTTGGCCTGACTCTTTTCCTGCTACTTGCAGATGTAGCAAAAAAATGAGTGGCAAAAGCAGAAGGAGTAATTCTATGGTTCAACAATCTAATGAGCCAATTATGCCCCCACAGCCAGAGCCAGATCTAGACATTCTAGTAAAGAAGTATCGAAATCTGGGTGGAGTACCATTTTTGGGAAAGGAATCTATTGTTGAAACACAAGCATGAATGCGTTCTTGTAAGAAAATTTATGAAGTCTTAGGATTGGAAACTGATCAAAAAAGATTTCTGGCATCTTGGTTACTCAAAGATGAAGCTTTGATTTGGTGGGAGGTGGTTACAATGGAAAATCAGAAGGTAATATTACCTAGGATAGATTTAAAGAAATTTTTGAAGAAAGATTTGTTCCCTCTGAAGCAGTTGAGCGACTATATGATGAGTTCCTCAATTTGAAACAGGGCGATATGACTGTTCGAGAATACCAGAATAAATTCAATGAACTTTCCTGTTTTGGTCTAGAGCTAATTCGGAATCCAATTAAGAAAAATAATATGTTCATTGAGGGTCTTCAGAGAAGATATCAAAGCCAGGTGATAGCTCATATAGAGCCCCCATTTACTTGGATGGTAGAAATGGCTTATCGTTATGAGTATATTGATGACCAGGATGCTATGGAGGATAAAGAAAAGGAGGATTCTAGCAAGAAAAGAAAGTTCGAAAGTGAGAAGCTTGAGGAAAGTAAGAAACCTGAGGCAAGTAACAAAGAAGGCAAACCTAAAAAGGAAGGGGGAAAGCATAGGAAGAAAGATTAAAGACTATCATATGCCTCAACTACGATAGAAAATGGCATTGGTCGACGTACTGTAGGCCTCCGAGGAATCAGAAAAGTCTCACTGTTATAGGGAATGCCACAAGGCATGTCATGTTGCAAGAAATTGCCCATTATTAGGAAAGTATGTAGTGGCTCATGTTAGTAAGGTGGCAGAAGCTCCAACACCCTCAACTAGTAGGGAACGACCGGATGTTTCGGAAGGTACTCTTATTATAAAAGGTGTTCCGGTTAAAGTATTGTATGATACGGGTGCGTCACGGAGCTTTATCGCTAGTAATTTGGCTAAGAAGTTAAGTTTAGACCTCAATTGTTTTAAATAGACTATTTGCATTAATAATCCAGTTGGGGGTTCCATCAATCTTCGTTTATATTGTAGAGTGCCTATATCTTATTCCCATTACCAGTTTTCTTTCAAATTGATTGTAATGAATTTAATGAGTTCGATATTATACTTGGATTTGATTAGTTGATCAAGTGTGAAGCCGAAGTTTAAAACTAAATTTGGGAAGTATATAACGATACCATGTGAAGGTTCAAATTCAGATAGAAAGGTATTTTGGTTAGCTCTTGATATTTCTCCCACTCCTATCGGTAATATTCCGGTCGTTAAGGACTATACGGATTTGTTTAAAGAAGTTGATAGCCTATCTCCGCGAAGAGAGATTGATTTCCGAATTGATCGAGTTTCGATTGCGAGGCCAGTTGTGCAATACAATTCGAGGGATGACATTGAAAGAGAAGGAAGAGTTGAGTGATCAAAATCGATAGCTTTTATGGAAAGGTCTGATCATGCCTTGTTTCTCGAGTTAGGGAGCGACAGTGGTGTTCGTTTCAAAGTCCAATGGTACTCTCAGGTATTATGTGGACTATCATGACATCAATAAGAAAGCGCTCAAGAATACGTATCCTCTTCCTCGCATTGATGATTTGTTAGATCGCTTGAATGGAGCGCAAGTATATTCAAAGATGGACCTAGCTACATGTTTTAATCAGCTAAGAATTGCAAAAGAGTGTGTTCCTTTGACAGCTTTCAGAGGTCTAGATTTATTTTATGAATGGTTAGTTATGCCATTCGGATTATGCAATGAACCAGCCTATTTTGTTGAATTAATAAATCGAGTATTCCGAGAAGTGTTGAATAAGTTTGTATTAGTCTTTATTAATGATATTCTTATCTTCTCGAAGACGGTGAAGGAGAATACAAAGCATTTAGAATAGGAGCTGGAAATTCTGAGAAAGAATATATTAAAGGTCAGGTTTTCTAATTGCTTATTTTGGAAAGAAGTGAAATTCCTTAGTCATGTTGTATCTAGGGATAGAATATCAGTATATCTAGTAAAGATCACGGCTATTTAGGATTGGAAGCAACCTAGCACTCCTACAGAAGTTAGGACTTTTCTTGGACTAAGGATTTTTTAAAATTATCCTGTCCATTGACGAAGCTTACTAAGAAGCGTGCCAAGTTTAATTGGGCGACAGATTGTGAAGCAACTTCCTAAGAGCTGAAAGAAAGATTGACTACTGCATCAGTATTAACTATTATAGATGGTAATCAGGATTTGATTATCTATAAAGATGCTTCTCATGAAGGATTAGGTGCAGTGTTAATGCAAAGAGGCAAAGTTGTTGCTTATGCAAGTCGTCAGTTGAAGCCGCATGGAAAGAGGTGTGTTACGCATGATCTAGAGCTGTTAGCTATGGTGTTTGCCTTAAAGATTTGGAGGCATTATTTATTAGGTGAGAAGTTCGAGTTATACACAGATCATAAATCGTTGAAATATCTGTTCACCTAGAAAGATCTGAATTTGAGACAACAACGTTAGTTGGAGTTTCTTGCAGCATATGATTTAGACATTTTATATACTCCAGGCAAAGACAATGTTGTAGCTGACGCACTTAGCAGGAAAAATGCAATCATTGCAAATCTGATTATTACACCTTCGTTGATCGAGAAGATTTCTGTATTACAGAAGGAGGACGAGTATATTCAGATGATTAGCAAGCGAGTTCAAGAAGGTGAAGTTCTAAGCTTTCAGATTAACAACAAAGGAATTCTTAGATTGCAAAGACGAATCTATGTTCCGAGTATTCCTGAGCTTAGAAGAGAGGTAATGGATGAATATCTTAAGTTTAAGCTAAGTATTCATCCAGGGGTAAGTAAGATGTATCAAAACCTTAAGCGCACATTCTGGTAGAACTCATTGAAAAGAGATATCTCTATATATGTTAGTAGGTGTCCAATTTTCCAACAGGTTAAGAGTGATCAGCAGAAGCTCGCTGGATTATTGCAACCATTAGAGATTCCAAAATGGAAGTGGGATCAGGTTTTTATGGATTTCGTTAATGGTCTGCCTAGAACCAAGAAAGGCAATGATAGCATTTGGGTTATAGTAGATCATTTCATGAAGAGCGCCCATTTTATTCCAGTGAAATCAAATAGAATAGCTCAGAGTTTGGCTCAGATATATTTTAGGGAGATTGTTAAACTGCATGGAGTTCCTAGTTGCACTGTTAGTGATAGAGATCTAATCTTGGCTAGTAAGTTCTGGGAAGAATTTCAGCCTGAGTTGGGGACAAAGTTGAATCTTAGCACCGCATATCATTCTCAAACAGACGGCCAGACAAGAGAGCGAATCGTATTTTGGAAAATCTGTTGCAAGCTTTCATTCTTGATTTCAGAGGATTTTGGGAAGATCATATACATCTAGTGGAGTTCTCATACAATAATAGCTTCCAAACAAGTTTAAAAATGTCACCGTTTGAAGCGTTGAATGGTAGACCATGTAGATCACCTACTTGTTGGATAGAGCCTGGTAATAGATTGGTGTTGGGTCCAGATATGATCCAAGAAGCTTCAGATAAAGTATATTTCATTAAGAAGCGACTGCAACCATCACAGAATCGACAGAAGAGTTATGCAGATTCTAGAAGAAGATATTTGGCATTTTTTATTGGTGATCATGTATATTTTAGAGTTTCTACGATGAGGGGAGTGGTTCGATATGGGAAAATGGGGAAGTTGGAACCTAAATATATTGGCTGTTTCCTATACTCGAGAGGATTGGAACTTTAGCTTATAGGGTTCAGTTGCTAGATTGGTTGCCGGAAGTGCATGATGTATTTCACATTTCTCAACTTCAGAAGCATGTACATGATCCAGACTTGATCGTGGAAGAGGCGAATCAACCGATATTAGATACTACTCTGAGTTTGACTATACATAAAGTGTCGACGAAGATTATTGGAAAAGAAACCAGAGATAGAGCGAGACATGGGGTTTGGCTATAACTAGATCAATTTGATGGCGTGCTCAAACCAGAGATAGAGCGGGGAGCTCGGATGATTTAGGAGTGCCAATGATTCATTGATAACTTGGAGTGTTCAAGTGACTTAAAGCAGGGGTATCGTGGGGATATCCATTAGGATCGATAGGATCGCGTACCCTGTGCGGTGAGCTTAGTTCGGAGAGGCACGTGTTGGCAAAAACAGAGTTTTACTAGAGTCGGGATCTTATCAACCTATCAACCATTGACTAATGCTATAGCCAATCATAACAGGTTATCAACATAGGCATATATTTGAAAGGTGATAAATAAGACTTGTTTGATGGATGTTATGATTGTATTGGTTGCTCCTACCTTTTTTCTCTTAGCAGACTATTACCTTTGAGATCCTGAAGAGATGATGGGAAGTGACTATGGAGATTCTTATATAGCTAGTACCTCTTTTGTTATTTAAGTAGCATATACTATCTTGGTTATATGTGATGACTCTGTATATGCAGGAATTTGGCATTAATTTAGAACCACGTGCATCTAAAGCACCTTTTACTAAAATCAATGTAGTTGTATGCAAACCTAGAGCAATTGCATGATGAACCAAGAAATCTCCCGGATCTATTGTTAAGAAGAGAGAATTATTATTTTCATTAATAGCATTTAACCAACCGCGTAACCATATGCTTCGACCTGCATTGAATGCTGGTCCAGTTGTTGAAGATAAGAGAACATCAAATCCATAGGAAGTCTTGCCATGAGCATATTATTTATCATGTTCCTTTTACTATTACAAACTATGTGGTATTTTAAGAGTTGTTTATCACTCACACCACATTGTTGTCTAACCCAAAGTTTATGTTTCCTCTTATTAACTTTGGTGCTTATCGACGATGTTGATGAGTATGTTAGGTGACATGCATTAGCATTGCTTGGAGCTACGGAGGTGGATTTGCAGGAGTCAAAAACTTTTCATAATATAACTATATTATTGTTGTTTATTCCGTTGTAGTACACCGTGGAGCCTTGACAGTGTTATTTATTGTCTAAGACAGTATATCAGTCATTTTATTTATCTCTTGTATAAACTTTATTGTTATTATATATAATTGTATGAGTTTGTACCATGATTATATGGTTTATATAATTATCATTGTCTCATCTATTATATCTATTATTATTATTATTATATATTGTGTGATGCAATGTGAGATATTCGACAAGTTCTATTATTCTGTTCAATATTTCATCCCTTCTCTTATCTTCCTTCATGTTCCCTTCTATTTTATTTCCTCCTTTTTCTCTTATTTATTTTTCTTAGCAACTGTTCTGCACTGATGATGTATGGTGGTCATTACAGGCAGCACCAACGGATGACATTAGCCACGAGAATACAGGACTCTCTTATCTTATATGAGCAATATATTCTTGATTTATGACTAATTTTTCTTCACTGTCACGTACATATTTTTCTGGTACGATTTTTGTTCCAAGAATATAATCTTTAAGAACGTAACCTATAACAACTGTCTCTATTTGCAGTTTCCACAGTAAATCATTTGATTCAACAAAATGAACTAAGATCAATTTACTTTGCGGCTTGATGATAGCTTTGATCAATTCATGGGTGAACTCAGTTTGATTCTGAGACACTCTTGAAACTGAAGTTGGTGACTTGTTTTCACCAGTCATGATGTGGAGAACAAACTTGAAACAAGAAGGTTAAGAAAATTATCAGAAAGTTATGAAAAAAAGGTAAGAATGGAGAGATAGATCTAAAGTAGCCAGGCTAGTGATGGTGTTGATCATAGAAGCACCATTTCTAGGGTGGCACAGATTCGATAGAGTTGCAGTTGAACTAAAGGTGAAGACATAACCAAGATGTAGAGGAAGACGATAGCTTTCTGACTTTATTATCTTTGGATGACACTAATCCAAATTGTAACACCCCACGTCCATTAATGTCACTCACAAAGGGAATGCATTAACTTCCATGGAGGTTATAAGTGAATATAGAACAGAAAAATTACAACAAGACAGATAATAAGTAGTACTTGAAAACTAAAGCTTCATTTTATTGCAGCGGAAACATGTTTATTACATCACAAAACCATTAATCAGAGTCAAGTACATTATCCATCTTCATAAAAACAAAATACATAACCCCATTACAAAATAGCCATTAAAGAAGATAACAAGCTGGACTTTACTTCAATGGTCCAAGCTTTCCAAAAATAGATAAAGCAATCCAATCAAACTCCACTAGAGCTGGGCCCAACCTGAGGTCCTGGAGGGGGAAAAGGAAAGAAATGGAGGGGGTCAGACATAAAGTCTGCCGAGTATGATAATTCTAACAATACTATTATCAAAATAACTAGACTAAGGCATAAGCTGGAAGACAAGTAAATGTCTATGAACTATTTGGAAGATAAAGATAACGTTAAAGATAACGGTAAAGGCATACCTAATTACTAACGAATAATTACTATACTGCACCGCACATTACTACACTGCACCGCTCCAATTACTACACTTCACTGCGCCAATTACTACATTGCACCGCGCCAATTACTACACCGCACCGCGCCAATTACTACACTACACCAGTCACCCTAAAGGTTGATCCTGCATGCTTCACACAGAAACTATATAAATAGCCTTGCGTACCCCTAGCTGACTACATAGGTGTCGTCTGCCCCTATCCCCACTAGGTGTACCCCACTACCCTCTTAGATATTTTATAAGTAACTTCGTGTACTCCTAGCTGACTACATAGGTGCCGTCTGCCCATATCTCCACTAGGTGTACCCCACTACCCGCTTTCGATCGGCTCCCTACTCGTAGATACCCGTGCTGGCCCCACAGTGGGGTGTATCACTCCCCTAAAGTGGCAACCCGATACAACTGAGAATGCACGGCTTATACCTACACGATGCAACAACGTCTTACCTACCAGCCCGGGTCCACACACGCATATGAAACCCGTTGGACTTGCGTTGCCACCGCTCCCCGTTTTGGCCTCTTAAAGTCGAACCCAGCATGCGTGTCCCGTCCTCGACTTGGGTCGAGCCCACAAAGATACGTTTGGGATACTGGTCGAAATGGGCCCCCACAAGCTACCCACCTAAGCTTGTCACTAGTATATCCCACTTAACCCTCTTAGTCATGTTCATTTACATGTGTGTTTGGTTAAGTCTTACTAATCGTATTTCACATGCCACTAAAGGCACCCCCTAGATTCCTCATGCCACCCAAGGCACCTACTTAACCCCCATGTCCCACCTTACATGTTTATCTAGGTAAGTATTTCTTAATTCATTCAGGCCATAACCTCATAAAGACCTCTCACATTCGACTGGCATTTATGGCAGCTGGATTTGCTGGGCGGGTCCGGGCAGTCTTACACCATAAAAGAGTTTAACCTCGTGTCTTTACAACTGTTATGCTTTAGTTTAGGCCTAGGACCTCTCACATTGGGCTGACATTTGTGACCACTGGATTTGCCGGGCGGGTCCGGGCAGGTTTACGTCACAAACGAGTCCAACCTCGTGTCCTAAGCATTGATTAACACTTAAAATCTTTTACCCCAGTTTTAATAATTCCCTATTCAAATTATTAATTAAGTCAACTTTTAATGATGTCCATAATTGACTCAATTATGGCCATCCACCTATGGCGTGCAAAATCATATCAATTGCACCCCAACTTTTTAATATTAAATCCTTAATATTACCCCTACCCCACGTTTATACGTTCGCTTATTCAACGCATAATATAGGCTAGACTTGCATAGTCTAACACATAGCACAAAGATAAATTATCACAACATATAGACAATTAAAATAAATCTAATCATAATAGGGGTGAAACTTGCATAAACTACACATGTTAAGGATCAAAATGTGTCAACTTGTTAAATGTCTCAATTTATATGATATGATCATAGCCCAAATCTATACATAAACTTGTATATGGGGTTTTTAGGCAACATAATGATGGTGTGAACTAGCATAGGATATCACATATGTCATAGCATAATTATAGATGTCATAATAGATGTCTTGGTATATGTTCATAACTTTTCAAATCAATCTAACTTGCATATGTGACTTGTCATATAGATCAACATAACCCAAACATGATGATTTAATTAATATGAACTAACTAGCATAGATGGTAACATCATGGCCTTTTTAACATGTATGATTCATCACAACTTAGCATAGAAACTTTCAACATACATAACATCATCATAGCATGATTTACAACATATAAGATATCATCATCACATAACATTGGATTTACAATATACATGATAGCAAAAGGGGTTTACAACAACATATATGATAATTCACATCATCTACTCATAATCCATTCATAACTCAACCTAATTAAAATGATAATAATCTTGTTAAGATCATCATACTCACAATTTAGAGAAGAAAAGAGAGAGTTTTGCTTTGCTTTAGGGTTGAGAGAATTAGAATTGAATTTGCTTTTCTTCTTTCTTAGTTGGCGGCGGCTCCATTGATTTCCATGGCGACGGTAACTATTCTATTTTAATTAGGTTTAGGGTTAGCATTAGGATGTATTTATAGGTGTAGGAAGTTATTTAGGACCATTAGATTAACCCTGAACCATGAGAACCAATCAAATGCAAAATCTGCATTTGAGCGAATCGGCCCACGGGTTGACAGCCAAACACCCTGGATTAACCTCTAGTCGACCCAGCGAGGCTCGGGTCGACTTCAAAAATGGGCCGGTTCGGTTATTCCCCCTCCCAATTCGCTGTTTTGAACTTTTTCGCATATTTATTTATTTAATTTTTAATTTTTATATATATATATCAATATATATATATTTCTCTGCGCAACCCATTTCACTTAATCCTTTTCTAAAAATTAAGTATACTTTAATTTGTGAATTTTAATGTTATAAAATTACGGGGTATTACATTCTTCCCTCCTTAAAGGATTTCGTCCCCGAAATCTCCAAGTCAAGAAGAATGTATATCCTACCATCTAATCGTCCATCTACTCAACCATCAAACACCAGCATCCATTGTCCTTAAAAGACTTCTAATGCTTTAATGTTTATATGCACAGTGTGTGTATATGTCCATATCTAATGCAAAATTAGGCGGTCTACTGATTCAGTCGACCTCCTTAGTGCAATTCATGATAGTGCCATGCGTCCAATATGTATGCAAAAGATTCGTAATGATACATATTAATTCTATATGCGTGCACAACCATCCACCCGAATGCAGCAACTATATGATAATACAACCATTATACATCCATTTTACTAAATACATCCATATATATGCAATATGCAATATGAAGTGACTGAGCCGATCTGGTGCCTAATAGTGTGTGTATATGCATCCACGAGCAACCACTAGCAAACACTTGCATCCACTTTGCATCCACCATACATAACATGTCTCAAACACATGTTTCAACCATAGGATTATCCTAACTAAAGGTCAAAGATACTAGCGAGAGGATATACTAAAGATAAGATAAGTACAAGCTAAGCGATAAAGGAGAAATTAAAGGACATACCCTCAAAAAGAAAAGGGTATCGCGAACGCATCTTCTCTTCCGTCTCCCAAGTAGCGTTGCTCTCATCGTCTCCCCATTGTACTTTGACTAGTCTGACCTCTCGATTTATCAACTTCTTGATCTCCGACCCAAGAATGCATGTAGGAGCTCGTCGAATCGTCGCATCACGCTCTATTTCCACCTCTTTAAGCAAGCTCAGCTCCACTACCTCCGCGGTCTCGTGTAAGCACTTCCTCAAATGTGATACATGGAATACGTCGTGTACACCACTAAGTCTCTCGGGCAACTCCACTCTATACGCCATCTGTCCAATTTTCTCCTTAATAGGAAACGGCCCTACAAACCTTGGTGCTAATTTCCCAACGGACCCAAAGCGAAAAACGTTCCGTAATGCAGACACTTTGACAAAGACCATGTCCCCAACTTCAAACTCGTGATCTTCCCTCCTCTTATCCGCATAAGATTCCGCCTATCCTGTGCTGCTTTCATCCTCCTTCGAATCAAGTCGATCTTCTCTGAAGTCTCCCTAATCATATCGGGCCCAAGTAAGATCTTATCCGTAGATTCCCACCAACATGTAGGTGAACGACAAGGTCGTCCATAAAGAGCTTCGAATGGTGCCATACCAATGCTGGACTGAAAGCTATTATTATATGCGAACTCAACCAATGGAAGATGCTCTTCCCATGTACCCCCAAAGTCTAGGATACATAGCCTAAACAGATCCTCTAGAATGCGATTCACCCTCTCAGTCTAGCCGTCCATCTGAGGATGATATGCGGTGCTCAAACATAACTGAGTCCCTACCGCCTCTTGTAAGCTTCTCCAAAATTCGCTAGTGAAAATAGGATCGCGGTCGCTCACTATGCTAGAAGGAACACCGTGCAAACGAACTATTTCTCGAACGTATACAGAAGCTAACCATGGAGCAGTCCTCTTACTCTTCACGGGAATGAAATGGGCGCTCTTAGTAAGTCTATCTACTATAACCCAAATTCCCGTATTGCCCTTCCTCGATCGCGGTAATCCATCCACAAAATCCATCGAGATGCTTTCCCATTTCCATAGTGGAACCTCCAATGGGTGAAGCAACCCACCGGGTTTCTTTTGCTCCGCTTTTACTTGTTGGCACACCAAGCATCTAGCGCCATACTCGACTACATCTTTCTTCATGCCGGCCCAAAAGTAAACTCTCTTCATGTCTTTGTACATCTTGTCCCCGCCGGGATGAATGGTCATCTTCGAATGATGTGCTTCGTCAAGAATAGTCTTCCTTAGGTCATCGCCTTTTGGTACACAAAGTCTACCGTCCCTACGTAACCAACCCTTATCGTTTAGGGTATACCTACGGAGATGGCTTGATGACTCCCCTCCTTTGAGTTTTTCTACTAACTCAACCAACTGCGGGTCGTCTCACTGTGCCTCGCCAATCCGTCCCAAAAGCGTAGGTCTGACCTCCAAGGATGCTAGCAAACCGGGTACAAAGTCAACGGAAGGTCTAAAGTCAAACATCGAAATAAATTCTAGGCTTCGCCGCTCCACAAACAAAGGACTTAAGGATAACCTTTTTCTACTTAAGGCATCCGCCACCACGTTACCCTTGCCAGGGGTATATGCTATCTCGAAGTCGTAGGATGCTAAGAACTCCATCCACCTTAACATATCTCCCTTCCCTAGAGACCACATGCCCTAAATTCCTCACTTCCTTACTCCAAAAGGGTATCTTGGAGAACTTAGCTTTAAGCTAGTGCACTTGTAGGGTCCCTAAAATTTCCCTAAGACATAGGGCATGCTCTTCTCTGCTTCTAGAGAAAACCAGGATATTATCCCATGTAAAATCGTCACAACTATCCATCTCTCACGCAGACCATCCTAGTCGAATTCGACATCCCCAAGTGCAAACCCCAAAGGCCTAAACCAATATCAAACAAACACCCAAGGGATACCTCCTTCGAATTCAGACGACCTACGTGAGATGATACTAGTAAGATGGTCAATCAATTGAGCACTTGACCGACTCTGGCCGTCCTTGCCAGTCTTGCTCCAAAACTACCGCCTGATTACATAACGGGCTTTGCTTAATCTATTAAGCACATACGAAAACTTATTCCGTGCCTATGGGTAAACCCCGCACTTTATCAACGACGTCTCCATACTCACGGACCACACAAACAGGTTCCTAATCATCGTTAGATGCGTCAGAAGATTCTAGGCAGCTAAGCATCATTGAACCCCTTGGGTCGCAAGAAATATGAGGGTTTTTCTACAACGAATCAATAGTCTAACTACCCTCCTTTCACAGTCTAGGATGGCACCCCGCTTGGCTAGCCAATCCACCCCTAGAATCAAACTACAGCCCGTGAAACCAAGGACAAAGGCATTGCATTCAAACTCAACGCCCAAGATAAACACTCTCAAATCCCGACAAATCATAGAAAGATGAGCCGAACCACCAATAGGATTTGAGACTACTAAGGGATCAATAACAATACTAGTATCTAGGTGCAGTGTTTCAACTAATGATGTAGAGATAAACGAATGCGATGCGCCCGAATCGAATAAGGTACGGACAGGATGATCAAACAGAAAAATTAAGCTTTCAACAGAAATGGTTCTACCTCGTTCTTGCAGCGGTGGGACCGCGAGAGCCTGAACTTGTCCCCTTGCCTGCCCTGGTGCCATAAGAGCCTGCACCTGTCCTCCCGAGGTAGCTCCTGCCCTCGGCCCCTTCTTTGGGCAGTCCTTCACAAAATGTCCCGCATCGCCACAATGAAAACAGCCTGTCTTCTTTTTCTTTCGGCAATCCTTGCTGAGATGGCCTGGGGTTCCACAGTTAAAGCACTTCTTCTTTCCCTTGCCATTATTGTCTTTTCCACCCTTCTTGTTTTGCTGTTGTGGTTTCTTCTGATCCCCCTTCTTCTCGGGTGCCTTATCAGCTTTAGCGCATTTCTCCTCATGCATAAGCGCCATTTCTACTAACTTCTCAAAGGTGGCCCCCATCGGGATGTGGGTCATAGCCAACCCTTGCAATGGTTCATTCAAGCCATTCACGAACCTCAGCGCCTTCTTCTCCGGCGTGTTCACTAAGTCCAAGCCAAACCTTGCTAATTAATTAAATTTATTGACATATTCTTTCACTGATGAGCTTCCTTGCTTCAATGTCAAGAACCTTTCCATATATAGATTTTCTTCCGCCCTTGAGAGAAACTTCGCCTCGAACCTACGTCTAAAATCCGCCCAAGAGTTAACAGGACGCTCCCCATTAGTGACCTCCCACCAAAACAAGGCCTCACCCTTCATCAACCAAGCTGCTAAACGAACTCTCCTCCCTTCTTCTACTTCAAAGATTTATAGCAATTCTTCCACCTCCTTAAGCCAATCTCTAGCTTCCACAAACGTTTCTGACCCTTGAAATGGTTTTCCACCCATAGCCTTGAATTCCTTTCACGTCTTTGCAAAAGTATCTACGCGAGGAGGAGGAGGAACGGGTGCAACTGGTGGTGGAGGAACATTGGCTGGACCTGCAGCGGCCCTAGCCTCCAATAGCCTCCTATACCATCCTGGTATCGTTACACCGTCGGGTAGATTAAGATCTTCAGTCATGCTGAAACGAAAAAGGAAAGATTCAAAATGGAGAATTCGAAAGATAAAGATATGTGGCTATTGGGGATTATGTTTTTCTTAAAAACTTTTGTCTTTAAATTTCTCATTAAAACATGTTTTTGAAAACACTTCTTCCAAAAATAGCTATTTTTCTAAAGTATTTTTATCTGTTCTGGTAACCTTAAGCTCTGATACCACGTATAACACCCCACGTCCATTAATGTCACTCACAAAGGGAATGCATTAACTTCCATGGAGGTTATAAGTGAATATAGAACAGAAAAAATCACAACAAGATAGATAATAAGTAGTACTTGAAAACTAAAGCTTCATTTTATTGCAGCGGAAACATGTTTATTACAT
This sequence comes from Allium sativum, assembly GCA_030737875.1. Taxonomy (NCBI): domain Eukaryota; kingdom Viridiplantae; phylum Streptophyta; class Magnoliopsida; order Asparagales; family Amaryllidaceae; genus Allium; species Allium sativum. The sequence continues at coordinate 24,139,198 of CM060927.1, read as the reverse complement.
CACAAAACCATTAATCAGAGTCAAGTACATTATCCATCTTCATAAAAACAAAATACATAACCCCATTACAAAATAGCCATTAAAGAAGATAACAAGCTGGACTTTACTTCAATGGTCCAAGCTTTCCAAAAAGAGATAAAGCAATCCAATCAAACTCCACTAGAGCTGGGCCCAACCTGAGGACCTGGAGGGGGGAAAGGATAGAAATGGAGGGGTCAGACATAAAGTCTGGCGAGTATGATAATTCTAACAATACTATTATCAAAATAACAAGACTAAGGCATAAGCTGGAAGACAAGTAAATGTCTATGAACTATTTGGAAGATAAAGATAGCGTTTAAGATAACGTTAAAGATAACGGTAAAGGCATACCTAATTACTAACGAATAATTACTATACTGCACCGCACATTACTACACTGCACCGCTCCAATTACTACACTGCACCGCGCCAATTACTACACTGCACCGCGCCAATTACTACACCGCACCGCGCCAATTACTACACTGCACCGCACCAGTCACCATAAAGGTTGATCTCGCATGCTTCACACAGAAACTATATAAATAGCCTCGCGTACTCCTAGCTGACTACATAGGTGCCGTCTGCCCCTATCCCCACTAGGTGTACCCCACTACCCTCTTAGAAATTTTATAAGTAACTTCGTGTACTCCTAGCTGACTACATAGGTGCCGTCTGCCCCTATCTCCACTAGGTGTACCCCACTACCCACTTTCGATCGGCTCCCTACTCGTAGATACCCGTGCTGGCCCCACAGTGGGGTGTATCACTCCCCTAAAGTGGCAACCCGATACAACTGAGAATGCACGGCTTATACCTACACGATGCAACAACGTCTTACCTACCAGCCCGGGTCCACACACGCATATGAAACCCGTTGGACTTGCGTTGCCACCGCTCCCCGTTTTGGCCTCTTACAGTCGAACCCAGCATGCGTGTCCTATCCTCGACTTGGGTCGAGCCCACAAAGATACGTTTGGCATACTGGTCGAAATGGGCCCCCACAAGCTACCCACCTAAGCTTGTCACTAGTATATCCCACTTAACCCTCTTAGTCATGTTCATTTACATGTGTGTTTGGTTAAGTCTTACTAATCGTATTTCACATGCCACTAAGGGCACCCCCTAGATTCCTCATGCCACCCAAGGCACCTACTTAACCACCATGTCCCACCTTACATGTTTATCTGGTTAAGTATTTCTTAATTCATTTAGGCCATAACCTCATAAAGACCTCTCACATTAGACTGGCATTTATGGCAGCTGGATTTTCTGGGCGGGTCCGGGCAGTCTTACACCAAAAAAGAGTCTAACCTCGTGTCTTTACAACTGTTATGCTTTAGTTTAGGCCTAGGACCTCTCACATTGGGCTGACATTTGTGACCACTGGATTTGCCGGGCGGGTCCGGGCAGGTTTACGTCACAAACGAGTCCAACCTCGTGTCCTAAGCATTGATTAACACTTAAAATCTTTTACCCCAGTTTTAATAATTCCCTATTCAAATTATTAATTAAGTCAACTTTTAATGATGTCCATAATTGACTCAATTATGGCCATCCACTTATGGCATGCAAAATCATATCAATTGCACCCCAACTTTTTAATATTAAATCCTTAATATTACCCCTACCCCACGTTTATACGTTCGCTTATTCAACGCATAATATAGGCTAGACTTGCATAGTCTAACACATAGTACAAAGATAAATTATCACAACATATAGACAATTAAAATAAATCTAATCATAATAGGGGTGAAACTTGCATAAACTACACATGTTAAGGATCAAAATGTGTCAACTTGTTAAATGTCTCAATTTATATGATATGATCATAGCCCAAATCTATACATAAACTTGTATATGGGGTTTTTAGGCAACATAATGATGGTGTGAACTAGCATAGGATATCACATATGTCATAGCATAATTCTAGATGTCATAATAGATGTCTTGGTATATGTTCATAACTTTTCAAATCAATCTAACTTGCATATGTGACTTGTCATATAGATCAACATAACCCAAACATGATGATTTAATTAATCTGAACTAACTAGCATAGATGGTAACATCATGGCCTTTTTAACATGTATGATTCATCACAACTTAGCATAGAAACTTTCAACATACATAACATCATCATAGCATGATTTACAACATATAAGATATCATCATCACATAACATTGGATTTACAATATACATGATAGCAAAAGGGGTTTACAACAACATATATGATAATTCACATCATCTACTCATAATCCATTCATAACTAAACCTAATTAAAATGATAATAATCTTGTTAAGATCATCATACTCACAATTTAGAGAAGAAAAGAGAGAGTTTTGCTTTGCTTTAGGGTTGAGAGAATTAGAATCGAATTTGCTTTTCTTCTTTCTTAGTTGGCGGCGGCTCCATTGATTTCCATGGCGACGGTAACTATTCTATTTTAATTAGGTTTAGGGTTAGCATTAGGATGTATTTATAGGTGTAGGAAGTTATTTAGGACCATTAGATTAACCCTGAACCATGAGAACCAATCAAATGCAAAATCTGCATTTGAGCGAATCGGCCCACGGGTTGACAACCAAACACCCTGGATTAACCCCTAGTCGACCCAGCAGAGCTCGGGTCGACCTCAAAAATGGGCCGGTTCGGTTATTCCCCCTCCCAATTCGTTGTTTTGAATTTTTTCGCAAATTTATTTATTTAATTTTTAATTTATATATATATATATATATATCAATATATATATTTCTTTGCGCAACCCATTTCACTTAATCCTTTTCTAAAAATTAAGTATACTTTAATTTGTGAATTTTAATGTTATAAAATTACGGGATGTTACACAAATGACGTGAAACTTGATCGTATGACCAAGAATCAACTGTACAATAATTTTCTTGGTAATAACAACCCCAGATGATGATAAAAAGGAAGATGGGTATGGTATTAAATAATTCTTCCTTGTTTCCATGCCTTTGGTACCGAGTTGAATTTTGTGAGTTTGATGAGTATCAAATTACAAAATGTTGTAGAGAGAAATGAAAAGAGATAAATGAAATGTATTACTCTTTGATGCTTGATACAGTTGATATATCAGTGCTTATATACAGAGATATACGGGCTAAAAGTATTCAGCCCGATACGTGTAATAATAGAAGAGATAAGCGGGTGTAAAACTATTATCTCTTAACTTTTTTATATTGATGCATGTGACACAAGCATTAACACTTGGTGCAAAACAATAAAGTTTTCTTTTATTCAATTAGATAATTAAATCCTCTAATAATTTACAGTTGGCCATTTTATTTACATTGAAGATTTTGGTGCATTATCTGCTCATTGAAAGATTTGAGCTCTTTACTAATCATTAGTGAAGTATCTTGTTTCTTGGAAGGATTTCGTCATGTGACAACAAGGTTTGACTAATTTCCTAGGCTCTTACGATTTTGGTAATTTTTGATATCTGATAAGAGGGGTGTACTGGTGGATGTATATTGCAGGAAGCATGCTATGTTTGTGTTGATGGGAAAAAGGATATTCATACCCAAAGATTCTTAAGTGCTTGAGAATAACGTTTTGCGTACGGAGTGCGGAAAACAGTAAATAACACAGAGGTTTATAATGGTTCAGTCCATGAGGGACCTACATCCACTCTGAAGGACTTTGTTGATTTTTATTTAAAAATAAGAGTCACAAGCATTGAACGTCATCATGGCATTTGTTTACAATTTGTTCTATGTATTTGGGAGCCATATTTGTCATATGCAAAGTCTTGAAAAAAATTGATTTTATCTTCTTTCTCAAGAGTTATGCTACCATTAATTGAGTTTTCAGAGTTTGTAGGGCTATCAATCAATCAAAATTCAACTCTTGTGAAGAATGATCAAGGGGTATTTATAAGTAGTGGGCTAGGTGGGAGTAGGTGAAATTTGGGGACCGCACAACAGAATTTCGCATCTAAGTGGCGCATCCGCAAGAAAATCTCATCCCTCATGTGGGATGCAGATTTTTGCGTCCTAGAGGGATTAGCTTCATTGCGTTAAGGGAGGGAGGACAATGGTTGCATCACATCCGTGCGATGCGTTAACATCGCATCCGTGCGATACGATATGTAGGGATTCAGTGACTTGCTGATGGAGTGATGCTAGGAAATGTGTTACGAGGCAATGTAAGGCGAGGCCAGATGTGAGAGTTATACTTTGAGGTTTTGTGAAGCATACACTCACACGATTCCTCCTCGACTTGGACCTTAGTATTCTGATGACACTTCGAGCTTTAGTGCCAGGCGACGAGCCGAGTGGCTCTGGTATAGCTTTGGGAACCTGAGCAAAAGGTCGGTTAACACTTGCCCCCTAAAGTACGTCTTGTCTCGACATGGTGCACTTTAATTTAAAAAATTTCCTCTGGAAACTGGAAAGATCTCCAAGCTATTGAATACTTGGTCGAGATCATTCTGTTTAGCTTGTCGAGATTCATAGTCCACTAACAGCTTCGTTGAATGTCTAATTCCTGCTTACTTATGAAATTAGACGTTAGTCATCGACTCCCATTTACGTCGTAACATAAATGGGTCGTTGTCTACATAGTGTCACGTGTACACTCACATGCTTTCACGTGATTTTGCGCGGTGCAATTGGAGTTTGAAAATATGGCATGGGTAGTAAATGTATCATTGGCTTATGATTATGCGAGTTAGATTTTGAAAAGCGATATCGAGTCGTGGATTCAAACGCTTGTCGTACGTTCTCGGGTCATTTAGATTTACGAGCATACTATTGGTTAGCGGATCGGATCGGTGCCAATTGTCATAACGTCAAAAAAATGCGTGTGTGGTCATTACTAGAATCGTGAGTTGGAAATTTCTTGAAGTTTGGAAGTTTCATCCTCATTCACCCATTGTTTTGGAAACATATATACATTTATGCAAATATACATATATATATATGCAAATTTATATATACACTTATGTATATATATATCTTGAAGGCACTTCGCATCCCAAGGAGGGGACAAATTCTTGCATCCAGGAGATACGAGATCTCGTATCCCAGTAGGATGTGAGATTTCACATCCTCGAAGGGATGCGAGGTCTTGCTTCCACAAAGGGATGCATCTTGTTTGAAGGTGTCGGCGCCCGCTTCTCTCCACTCTTCCTCTATAAAATGCCGTGAAACAACCCCTCCCTCCCTTGTTTCCATTTGTTTTCTCGCCTCCAGGAACTCGATATTTCCCGCAAGTGTATGAATTCAGCTAACTACGTAGGTCACGAATCCCAGGGATCTCGATTTGTACATACATATACGTTTTGACTGAATTTGAATCCAAGCTAATTTGAGTTGCCGAGCTTGAGGTTCGAGGTCTGGACGGTGCTCGATCTCGCGTTAATGGAGGCGGAGGCTTGCTAAGGAGAGGGATGAGAAGGAGTTAGGAGAAGAGGAAGACGCGGCATATCATCTCGCCTCCCCGAGGAAGCAAGCTATCGCATCCGATGGTGCGACCCTTCGGATTGGAGAGATACGATCTCTCGCACCCGAGGGATGCGGCATTTCGCATCCGAAGGATGCAAAATCTAGCATCCGAAGGATGCAAAATCTTGCATCCGAGGGATGCGAGTTCTTGCATTTGGAGGACGCGAGAGTCTCTGCTTGTAGGGATGCAATGTAAACCGAAGCATGAGAGGCGAGTTTTTAATGGAAAGGACGGGGATGCGAGTTTTTGAGTTAAGAGTGGGATACAAAAATTCGTGGTTTGAGGGATGCGATTTTCGCATCTCTGGGACTTAGAAATTTTCGGACCCTTCTAGTCTGGGTGCATCCTATTATTTCTACTGAAAAGTTTGAATCTTGACACCTTTGCTGTCAAAATCACTTTCTTTATGCGATGTTTCGTGACTTAGCGGGACTTGGGTTTTGCACATAGGTTTTAGGGCATAAAACTCGGATTATGAATACAAGACCGGACCATTGAACCTTGGTTTGTTTCCCAGTTCCAACCACGACGTGGTCGTGACTCGACAAAAATATGACGATATCGGTCGACAATGGCAATGGCTAAAGTTTTAAGAACTAGTGATCCCCGCCATGTCCCCAACTCATTTATTATAATCGTATCGGCATTGCACTTCACCATATGTACATCTTAGTTCACACCAACACGAGGGGTACAGGCTTTCAATGTGATGTGTAATGCAACTATATTAAAAGTATAACTAGAAATGGAGACAAGATCATCCAAGAAACTACAGACTTTGGAAGTTCAAGCTTCTCAGCACTTGCCGTCCCAATCCGAGTCAACTAGCAGTACCGACTCGGAGGACATTAAGCTTGAGACTTTAGAAGAATCCACCCCCAGCTCATAAGTTCACCGAAAGCTCCCGTCCTGATTTTGCAATTGAAAGATTCGCAAGAAATGACCGAGCACCTGACTGAACCGTCGGTGCCAGAAGGGACTCCTATGACTGAGGAGTATCCAAAGGAGGAATAAAATGTAGATATAGAGGAGGGAGATGCCCTCGAGGCTCCGGTACGATGGCAGATGTTGTCAAAGTTGACAACCCACCGGACTCGGGGACTTCGAATGTGGATGAATGTGCATTGAGGCGTATTTGTACAAGATTCAGTATATCTTGGACTGACTTCCGCGTTCCCGAAAAGGGAGATAGGGCGTATGTTTCTCCAAAGTGGTACACTGCTTGGAACAAGCATATGTACATTACTGGGTGCATGCCCCCATCTTGCTGCTTCATCCGAGATGTGCAGTGTTACTTCTATTTTGCCTATACATAGCTTCATTCGAACGGGTATGCCTTCCTCCTTAGCACCTGTTGTTTATTCAGGGCGTATCTTCACGTAGAACCCATCGGAGAGGACATCTGGTCCTTGTTTCAGATTAAGAGGAGAGTTACCAGCGTACCTTCCCTGTATTACCTAGAGGCAATACACAGCATCCGATTCATCGAGGGACTATGGAGCAGACTTGGCATGTTTAAGAACGATTGGTTCTTTGTCCGATGTCCTCTTGAATTTGCGAGACGCTGGTTGGTCGAAAGTGTTTTTTATTGCTTTGGGCTTGAAGCTAGTTGAGTCTTGGGCTGCGAGTTAACTTGGAGATTTTGTAACAGGAACCCCTTCGGAACCCACATGCACAGAATTCCAAGAGAGTCTCGAATGGTTGAGGGCCATCCCGAAAAAAGTTCGCTCTATAGAGAACGTCTTGGATGACGAGGCTCTTCGATGTACGAGCTTACTTCTCATTAAACTGACAAATTTCCAGCCAGCTGCTGCTGGAAAAGGGAGGGCGGAATCTAAAGTAGAAGGGAGTTCTTCGGGCTGTAAATGGAAAGCGCCCCAGGTTGTGTCAAAGCGACCCAAGGCCGCGAAGACTCAAAAAGGAACTAGTGCAGGCGGCAAGGTGATGTAGAGATGGTCACTCAAGTAGAAGGTCTTTTGCCTACCCCTGTCTCATCTACGGCAGTCAAGATGGGTGCGGAAGTCGGCCACGCCGGTTTCACTGGTTACTACAGCTAAGACCACCGCATCGCTAGAGAGAGTGGACCAGTTTTGGGACTCGGATAAGGTCCCAGTCGATGTCCCTTTGTCTTGGCTCAGCGGCACAGGCTTTGGAAGTCTAACATTGACTATTAAGGAGATAACCCCTCTAAGAGGTCCTCAATCTTTTCTGTGGAGAGTGCAGTTAGGCGCACACTCATAAACACTATGTGACACAACATTTGTCTACGTGTATTGGGTGCTTGTAATGTCCCATATTTTTACGATATAATAATTAATTAATTTAATTATTTAAATAGTAATTTAGAGATTAAAAATGGTTTAATTAAATAATATTGAATATTTAATTAATATTTATAATATAAAAATATATTAAAATTCCGAGTTAGTCGAAAATAACTGAATTCACAACATTGTGTGAATTGGATCATTTATGATTATTAATTCAGTTTAGAACTGAATTAGAATAACGAATATATTATTTGAACGACAGTTGAACGTATAATTATATTATAATTATAATCGAGCTCGAAATGGCACTGCAGTTCGTAATTTGGCGATTCGAACTTTAAACAAATACATAGAATCCGTTTTAAATCGGATTTCTGTGAAATAAGAAACTTTTGAAGCTGGTAAAGTATAATTTTCTGATGAAAGAGAAAAAATCAGGATTTTGTAAGGTAGATTTTTATTTATGATCAAATCAAATTTTCAGAAAGCCACTATGGATTCATTTATAAACCATAACGATTATTTAATTCTAATTAAATATCCGTTTCGAATTTGGACAAATCCTTTTAGACGTAGGTATAATTAAATTTTTAGAATTTTTTTGTAATATTTATTTTGAAAAATAAACACTTTTTATTTTAAAGTACTTTACACCCAGTATCAGCATTTTGGGGTTTCACAGAATAAGCCAACTTGCCTATATATTTTTTTTGGATCGTGGTACGTTGCTCGCCACGATGGTATTTTTGATCTCGTTGATAGCAGCTCATAAGTGAACGGAGTTGTGTACATTATGGTACATGACTTTATAGTTACTGCTCTCTTTTGAAAATTCTTTGTGAACAATACACAATATCACATGGATTTCGCAGCGCAAATAATCCACAATAGTCAATATATATAAAGTATTTTTAGGTGGACAAATTTCAGAGATAAGCTATTGGGTTTCTTCGTATTGAAGAAAAACATGCTAAAACTTACAGACCTTGTGCAGAATCCTATGAGGAAAGCACATGGACATCAATTCCTAGCAGAACCCACCCCGTAGAGTCAAATCCAGCAGCTACTACTTATGCCTTCACAACAAAGGATTCTCCATCCATAAATAATGCGCAGGCCCATTCTCTCCTTTTTAAAAGTTAAATATCAAAACACAATTTAAACACTCAACCGAAATTTCAAAACAAATATCTTCGACTCGTTTGGGTTTACTCTACATATTGGTATCCTTTTCATACAGCTCGACACATCTGTTCTGTTCTCGAAAACCAGCTGAGCTCTTATGCCCACGGCCGTTCACAACTGTCGTTGGGAAGCAGAGGGTCTTCGGACAGCGGCAGTGAGGCTCAATTCAGCGGTGGTTGGGTAGGAAGCATGAGCTCCGGCAAAAGGAAGAAGGAACGGTAGTGGTTTAATTGGAGTTTGTGGTCTCGCTTGAATCTGAAGAAGTGGGAATGGAGTATATGATGTGTAAACAAGGACCATAGTTTTTGGACACGTAGAGAATGAAATGTTGAGGGTTCGTATGGCTACTGTTGGTTCGTGGATACATACTAGAAGGAGAGCCAGAATTGTAGTAGAGGTTGAAGATGAATATATGGATGCGTTCAAGAGGGGTGTAAATTGGGTATGTTTGTTTCTAGTACTGGGAGTTTGTGAATGGGCGTGGGTTTTAAAATGAGGAGGATGGAGAGGACTTTGTATGAACCACAGGCAAGCTGAACGTGTGAAGAGGTCTCTAGTCTGGAAGTAATGGTTAGAAGAAGAGCGAGAAAAAAGAGAAAAAAAAATTAAAGGTAAATACCGTGAAGGAGGATGAATGAACGGGTACGTATGGTTTCAAAAATATGAGAAGCAGGAGTTCATTAATCTCGGTGGAGAAAAAAATACTCTTAAGGGGCGGATAAAAGAATTTGGTATGGGCCGAAGCCGTAAGCCCAAGGGGAAAAAGAAAAGAAAATTTACATGGGAGTAGTGGGAACTAATGCACACAATGGTCATTTGAAGGGTTAATGGAATGGTATGTTATGTGAAGGATGAGGCGGATTACATGGTGCATTTATATGGAATGCTTGGCGAACGGTCCACCAAAGTTGCAAACGATTTCCTCATAGATGGGCAGGGCATTGGACAGGGTATGGAAAGGTAAGGTCCACGTATAAATTAATTAAGTTTTAAATATATTTAAATATAGTATAAACTTATAAATGTAATATTTTACTGATACGTTATCAGAATTGCGAACGGTCCAATGCATTGGGATCATATTGACGAGGTTTGCACAACGGAACTGACTGGGAGTGAATTGGAGCTTGTTACAATTTACAGTGAAATAAATAGTCTGTTTGAATCAACCGACAATTATCGTTATTTAACGATGATCGTTCAATGTAAGTAAAACTCACCAACTCTACCAGTTCATATTTTTATAACGTATATTTAGAACTGATAAATGATTATTGATTGCTGTGTGATGATTGTTTGGTTGAACTGCTAATTGATTGGTTGAAAATATTGATATAGTTATATATATATATATCGTTAATCAAATATTGATTTTGTTTATCAGAATATTTCATATTGAAATGAAGTTGATGTTAATTATATTGTTAACATCTGTGGATGCAGGAAAACAAGTTGATTTAATTATTTCATAATCCAACTGGATTCCTCAATATTTATAATACTATTCTTTTCATATATTGTTATATATGATGTGATATATAATATGTTGTTGATTATGTGAGTTTGAATGATATCGATCATTGTTTGGTATTTTAAATAACGTATGAAATACTAGGATGTAGAAAAGGGGATTTTCAAAGTGTATTTTGAAAATAAATTATTTATATAAAATCAATGGATTTTATATATGACAGGAAAAGGATTTTATAAAAGAAAATAATTATAAAATCAAAGGAGTTAAAAAAGGAAATATTTATATAAAATAAATAGAGTTAAAAAGGGAAATATTTATTTAGAAAATAAATAGATTATAAAAGGAAATATTTATTTATGAAATAAATAGAGTTATAAAAGGGAATTTTAAATGAGGGGTAAGTGTTAAAAATAAAAAGGTGATTTCGTATGAATAATTCTATAAATAGAAGTATAAATAGAAATTGGAAATGGGATGTTATTTTAAAATACGAAATCAAACTTAATGGATTATATAATAGAGTTAATCCAATAGAGTTAATCCAATAGAGTTAATCCAATAGAGTTAATCGATTAGAGTTAATCGAATAGAGTTAATCCAATAGAGTTAATTAAATAGAGTTAATCGAATATTAGTTTATTCGAAAGGAGCTAATCGAATATAGTTTATTCGAAAGGAGTTAATCGAATATAGTTTACTCGAAGGGGTTAATCGAATATAGTTTATTCAAAAGGAGTTAATTGAATATAGTTTATTCGAAAGGAGTTAATCGAATATTGATTATTCAAAAGGATTTAATCGGATATAGTTTATTCGAAAGGAGTTAATCAAATATAGTTCATTCAAAAAGGAGTTATCGACTAGAGATATTTCGAAAGAGAGTTATACGTTGAAATTCGATTATATCAAATTCGAGAAAGTAGTATTCACTTTCCGTTTTTAATCAAGATTTATTTATTTATTAATAAATTAGTTGTTTGTTTATTTATCCAAATTAATAAATAAAAGTTCTATTTAAGTTATTATATTTCGGAAGCATTGGATTATAAACTATTGTTATAATCAAATGATTTCTGTAAAAGAAGTGGATTCGTAAATAAAATCCGAGAGTTACGTAAGGATGTTTGTTTAAGATTTAAAAGGGTACTTTGTCTATTTCGAGGTTAATAATTTTGAGAGTTAAGGTCTGAGAGGTAGTCATACCCCAACTTGATTGACTCCATTTTTAACTAAGGAATGGTTAAGGTTCAATAGTAAAGGTTGGTTAAGTGAACTTAGTTGATGAAGGTAATGGTTTGAGTTGGCATAGCGATGTTTTATTTAAACATTTGTTTAAATCCAATGAATGAGTTTTGGAAACAATTTCCAAATATAATCAGAGATATTTTCTAATCCTAGAAAATGAAATGGTTGATGATAAAGAATACTGAAATGACAGTGATACATGAAAAAGAGATGGAAATGTTTTCCAATGATTAATAACATATATTTTCTAAATTTAGAAAATAAGGAATGTTGAATATATGGAAACAGGAAATAAATAAATTAATGAACTAAAGAGATAAACGTTAAATGATGATTGATTGATAGAATTCCCATCTGGAAATTATATCGTTGTTTGCCCACATGTTTTTCTTTGATAGTTAACTCACCGACTATCGAAGTTTTTGACCATTTTACGTCGCCAATACGTAGAGGCCGGGATCAGATTCATTATCTGAAAACCACTCAGTATGGGCATTAGCGTTGCGAATCAAATATGATGAAGATAATTGAAGACGGAGTTACGCAAGGGCTTTTCTAGCGATCCTAGGTAGAAATTGCCTAAGATGGATTTAAAGAACAGTGCCTTTGGTTTGTCCAGTCCCAGGATGACCTGTATGGAAGAATGTCTGACAGAGTATATTTAATGGATCGCAAGTTGATCTCTTCAAACATATTTATGTTTGGTGGTAGAGGAATTCTTTTCTCTTAGCTGTATACCCATTGTATTTTGGGGAAATCAATTTGTGATTTGGCGGGTATAACGATGTGACATTCAAAGTGAATAAATGTGTGATCTGTCAGAGATAAGCGTAGCCTCTAGCCTCACAACTGGGAAATGACAAAAATCGGTCAGGCAGCATGGCTAAGTGGGTTGGTTCCAACTAGGGTGTATTATCACCTATCTAGAGAATATTCATTTCCTTCTTTAATCAATTCGATGTTGTCCCTTTCGGGAAACAGTTGATGATCCCAACCGTTGGTGATATACATTCAATACACTCAAGCGAAATGAGTGGTCAATCTTGTGTAGCCGATTACAAGATGTTCTTGTTGAACCCAGTGTATTCCTCTTTAAAGGTACACTATCGGAAGGTGGTTCCATACCTTGTCATAGTTGGAAATCCATTACCCAATAAGTGCTCGCGGTTTTGATTGTATACTATATATGTGGAACGTGAGATGAAAGCGTTCTGTTAGATGATTATTATATTGTAGTTGATAGTCACTATTATAATATCAAAAGAGTATTTGATATAAAAGATCATTGTTTCTTTCAGAAGGATTTTGAAAGTTAAATCAAATGCTTTGGATTCTCATAAGGGAAAAACCCATTCCGTTTATACGGCATGGTCTTATGAGATATCGTTTATTTTCTCAAACTGTTTTAAATTGTTTACTCACACCAGTCCCATGACTGACCTGGAGTTTATTTTGTTTTGTTTTCCCTAAACTCTTGGGTGCCCAAATTTGTACAGGCAGTCAAGTAGTCAGGATTTTACAGATATACTAGGAGAGCTTGGAGCAGGAGGCTTCAGGATTATATAGCTATTGTTTATTCCGCTGTGTTGTAAGTGTTATACTCTGATAATGTTACTGTATACATATACTGATTTTATTTCAAGATATGTTATCTATTATATGTTGTTCATTCCGCTGTGAGGTTCGTGTTTACTCTGATGTTATATGTTCTTCTTCTTCTTTTATTCTAAGTTTCTATCTTATCAATTCTCACCCTCTAATTTCTTTCATGGACTATCAGGTGTTTCTAATGCTTGGATAGTCGATATCGTGTTTGGTGTCGATAATCAGGATCGCGAAAACCCGGGTCATTACAGTTGGTAACAAAGCTGAAGGTTAAGTAATTACCTTGGCTCTGTAGCGTGACTCCATAAATAAGGGGTAGTAATACCCTAGAATGATTTGAGTGTATATATACGCGAGAACATATTTGTATATTTTATAAAAATGGCTTTATGTTGTGGAGATTTATTGGTTGAGTTGTTTATGAGTTCTGGCCGATCAGTTTGATCCACTATATCGGTAGGGGTGTATAAACACCTGAATACGATTGTCCGACACAGTATAGTTTGAAAAAAAGGGTAAACGAAATAAGTTTATCCAAATTATATTTTGATATGAAAGTATAGATATCGAAAATATTATAGTATATTGGATGTGTTGGTTATTATTATAATCAAATGAGATTATAAAAGTTAAATGGTTATATAAACAGCCAATCAGAATTCATATAAGTGTAATGAAATAAACTAAATCTGAATTTAAATTACAACTCTGGAAATTTGAAGAGGTGTTATTGAATGGATTTGGAATAAATATATGATAATTTTAAAATCCTAGGAGAATTTAAATTTGTTACAAGCATTAGAAAGGATATTTTGAAATGGATCTCAAAATGAAAGTGATTAGAAATGGTTTTGAAAGTGATATAGTATTGAACTCACTTCGATAGCTAGAAATAGATTCCGATGATGATAATGACATCATCGATGTTCATTTTCGAGTTGTGAGTGATGGATTACTACCAAAATTTTTATTTTAGAATTTTTTTGAGAAAACAAATTGTTTTGATATTCCAAATGAATATTTTGATTTTCGTAAAAGGCTAAGCTGTTTAAAAACTCCCAGAAACAGATTATTTGAATTAAAACAAATTAAAGTAGAATTTGTAAAAGCCTATAGAAATTGAAAATTTAGTTAAAGCCAGTTAAATGAAAAATTGAATTGAAATAAGAAATATCGAATTAGATTGGATTGGAGATAATCCGAATTGAAATTGGACTAGTAAGTTAAGAGTTGGAATTAAAAATGGAATCTAAGTTAAGAACAGAATTTGGCTTGGGTATAACCAAATGATTGGGATGACATTGGTATATGCAGAATTGGTAACACATGGAAAGGATATATTGATATGCCTGACAAAAAGGTACAAGTTTATATTTTTATATTGGGTATGAGATTTATGAGCCAAATTGGAAAGCCGCTTGGCTGTTTGATTTTCTTTTGGGTTGAAGAAGGCCTAGAGAGGCGAGTTGCAGTTTGAGCTATTCCCCAGTACAAAGGAGGTGTTGGCGATTTTTTTTTAAATTTAGGGTGTTAGAAAATTTTTAGGATTTTTGAAAATTTTCGTTGATAAGAATTAATTAATATTTAATTGAAATTAAACTGGTTTAGTTGAAACAGAAATTAAGAAGTGAACAAATAAGTACTAACCAGTCAATAAGGTTTATTTTCTACCTTAGCAATTTCGAGGACGAAATTATTTTAAAGGGGGAAGAATATAATGTCCCGTATTTTTACGGTATAATAATTAATTAATTTAATTAAACAATATTGAATATTTAATTAATATTTATAATATAAAAATATATTAAAATTCTGAGTTAGTCGAAAATAACTGAATTCAAAATATTGTGTGAATTGGACCATTTATGATATTTAATTCAATTTAGAATTGAATTAGAATAACGAATATGTTATTTGAATGACAGTTGAACGTATAATTATATTATAATTATAATCGAGCTCGAAATGGCGCAGCAGTTTGTGATTTGGCGATTCGAACTTTAAACAAATATACAAAATCCGTTTTAAATCGGATTTCTGTGAAATGAGAAACATTTGAAGCTGGTAAAGTATATTTTTCTAATGAAAGAGAAAAAATAAGGATTTCGTTGGGTAGATTTTTACTTATGATCAAATCAAATTTTCTGAAAGTCGCTATGGATTCGTTTATAAACCATAACGATTATTTAATTCTAATTAAATATCGGTTTCGAATTTGGACAAATCCTTTTAGATGTAGGTATAATTAAATTTTTAGAATTTTTCTGTAATTTTTATTTTGAAAAATAAACACTTTTATTTTAAAGTGTTTTACACCCTATATCAGCATTTCAGGGTTTCACAGAATAAGCCGACTTGCCTATATTATTATATTTTTTGGATCATGGTATGTTGCTCGTCACGACGATATTTTTGGTCTCGTCAATAGCAGCTCGTAAGTGAACCGAGTTGAGCACATTATGGTACATGACTTTATAATTACTGCTCTCTTTTGAAAGTTCTTTGTGAACAACACACAATATCACATGGATTTCGCAGCGTAAATAATCCAGAATAGTCAATGTATATAAAGTATTTTTAAGTGGACAAACATCAGAGATAAGCTATTGGGTTTCTTTGTATCGAAGAAAAACATGTTAAATCGTATAGACCGCACGCAGAACCCTATGAGGAAAGCACGTGGACATCAATTCCCTGCAGAATCCACCCCGTAGAGACAAATCCAGCAGCTACTACTTATGCCTTAACAATGAAGGATCCTCCATCTATAAATAATGCGCAAAGCCCATTCTATCCTTTTTAAAAGTTAAAAATCAAAACACAATTTAAACACTCAAGCAAAAATCCAAAATATATCGTCGAACTCGTTTGGGTTTACTCTACGAGATTGTATCCTTTTCATACATCTCGACACATCTGTTCTATTCTCAAAAACTAGCTGAGCTCTTATGCCCACGGTCGTTCACAACCAACATTGTGAAGCAGAGGGTCTTCAGACAGAGGCAGCGAGGCTCAATTCAGCGGTGGTTGGGTAGGGCGGCCTGAGCTCCGGCAAAAGGAAGAAGGAACGGTAGTGGTTTAATTGGAGTTTGAGGTCTCATTTGAATCTGAAGAGGAGGGAATGGAGTATATGATGTGTAAACAGGGACCGTAGTTTTTGGACACGTAGAGAATGAAATGCTGAGGGTTCGTATGGCTATTGTTGGTTCATGGATACATACTAGAAGGAGGGCAGGAATTGTAGTAGAGGTTGAAGCTGAATATATGGATGCGTTCAGGAGGGGTGTAAACTGGGTATGTGTGTTTGTGATACTGGGAGTTTATGAATAGGCATGGATTTTAAAATAAGGAGGATGGAGAGGACGCTGTATGAACCACAGGCAAGCTGAACGTGTGAAGAGGTCTTCAGTCTGGAAGTAACGGTTAGAAGAAGAGCGTGAAAAAAAGAAAAAAAAATTAAAAAGTAAATACCGTGAAAGAGGATGAATGCACGGGTACGTATGGTTTCAAAAATATGAGAAGAAGGAGTTCATTAATCTCGGTGGAGAAGAAATACTCTCAAGAGGCGGATAGAAGAATTTGGTATGGGCCGAAGCCGTAAGCCCAATGGGAAAAAGAAAAGAAAAATTATATGGGAGTAGTGGGAACTAATACACAACAATGGTCATTTGAAGGGTTAATGGAACGGTATGTTATGTGAAGGATGATGCGGATTACATGGTGCGTTTATATGGAATGCATGGCGAACGGTCCACCGAAGTTACAAACGATTTCCTCATAGATGGGTGGGGCATTGGGCCGCGTATGGAAAGGTAAGGCCCACGTATAAATTAATTAAGTTTTAAATATATTTAAATATAGTATAAATTTACAAATATAATATTTTACTCATACGTTATCAGAATTGCGAACGGTCTGATCTATTAGGATCATATTGACGAGGCTGCACAATGGAACTGACTGGGAGTGAATTGGAGCTTGTTACAATTTACAGCGAAATAAATTGTCTGTCTGAATCAACCGACAATTATCGTTATTTAACGATGATCGTTCAATGTGAGTAAAACTCACCAACTCTACCAGTTCATATTTTTATAACGTATATTTAGAACTGATAAATGATGATTGATTGCTGTGTGATGATTGTTTGGTTGAACTGCTAATTGATTGGTTGAAAATATTGATATAGTTATATATATATCGCTAATCAAATATTGATTTTGTTTATTAGAATATTTCATATTGAAATGAAGTTGATGTTAATTATATCGTTAACATCTGTGGATGCAGGAAAACAGGTTGGAGGAATCCAACTGGATTCCTCAATATTTAAAATATTGTTCTTTTCATATATTGTAATATATGATGTGATATATAATCTGTTGTTGATTATGTGTGTTTGAATGATATCGATCATTATTATTTTGTATTTTAAGTACCGTAAGAAATACTAGGATGTAGAAAAAGGTATTTTCAAAGTTTATTTTGAAAACAAATTATTTATATAAAATCAATGGATTTTATATATAAAAAGAAAAGGATTTTATAAAAGAAAATAATTATAAAATCAAAGGAGTTAAAAAAAGGAAATATTTATTTATAAAATAAATAGAGTTAAAAAGTGAAATATTTATTTAGAAAATAAATAGATTATAAAAGGAAATATTTATTTATGAAATAAGTAGAGTTATAAACGGGAATTTCAAATGAGATGTAAGTGTTAAAAATAAAAAGGCGATTTCGTATGAATAATTCTATAAATAGAAGTATAAATAGAAATTGGAATTGGGATGTTATTTTAAAATACGAAATCAAATTTAATGGATTATATAATAGAGTTAATCCAATAGAGTTAATTGATTAGAGTTAATCGAATAGAGTTACTTGATTAGAGTTAATCCAATAGAGTTAATCCATTAGAGTTAATCGAATAGAGTTAATCCAATAGAGTTAATTTAACAGAGTTAATCGAATATTAGTTTATTCGAAAGGAGTTAATCGAATATAGTTTATTCGAAAGGAGTTAATCGAATATAGTTTATTCGAAAGGATTTAATCGAATATAGTTTATTCGAAAGGAGTTAATCGAATATAGTTTATTCGAATGGAGTTAATCGAATGTAGTTTATTCGAAAGGAGTTAATCAAATATAGTTTATTCAAAAAGGAGGTATCGAATAGAGATTTTTCGAAAGAGAGTTATACGCTGAAATTCAATTATATCGAATTCGGGAAAGTACTATTCACTTTCCGTTTTTAATCAAGATTTATTTATTTATTAATAAATTAGTTGTTTGTTTATTTATCCAAATTAATAAATAAAAGTTATATTTAAGTTATTATATTTCAGAAGCATGGGATTATAAACTATTGTTATAATCGATTGATTTCTATAAAAGAAGTGGATTCGAAAATAGAATCCGAGAGTTACGTAAGGATGTTTGTTTAAGATTTAAAAGGGTACTTTGTCTATTCCAAGGTTAATAATGTTCACAGTTAAGGTCTGAGAGGTAGTTACTACCCGAACTTGATTGACTCCATTTTTAACAAAGGAATGGTTAAGGTTCGATAGTAAAGGTTGGTTAAGTGAATTTAGTTGATGAAGGTAATGGTTTGAGTTGGCATAGCGATGTTTTATTTAAACATCTGTTTAAATCCAATGAATGAGTTTTGGAAACAATTTCCAAATATAATCAGAAATATTTTCTAATCCTAGAAAATGGAATGTTTGATGATAAAGAATACTGAAATGACGGTGATACGTGAAAAAGAGATGGAAATGTTTTCCAATGATTAATAATGTATATTTTCTAAATTTAGAAAATAAGGAATGTTGAATATATGGAAACAGTAAATAAATAAATTAATGAACTAAAGAGATAAACGTTAAATGATGATTGGTCGATAGAATTTCCATCTGGAAATAATATCGTTGTTTGCCCACATGTTTTTCTTTGATAGTTAACTCACCGACTATCGAAGTTTTTTGACCATTTTACGTCGTCAATACGAAGAGACCGGGACCAGATTCATTATCTGAAAACCACTCAGTATGGCCATTAGCATTGC
Source organism: Allium sativum (assembly GCA_030737875.1). Lineage (NCBI taxonomy): Eukaryota > Viridiplantae > Streptophyta > Magnoliopsida > Asparagales > Amaryllidaceae > Allium > Allium sativum. Next base: position 24,119,853 of record CM060927.1, on the reverse strand, counting down.
GAATCAAATATGATGAAGATAATTGAAGACGGAGTTATGCAAGGGTTGTTCTAGCGACCCTAGGTAGAAATTGCCTAAGATGGATTTAAAGAATAGTGCCTTCAGTTTGTCCAGTCCCAGGACAACCTGTATGGAAGAATGTCTGACAGAGTATATTTAATGGATCGCGTAAGTTGATCTCTTCAAAAGTATTTACGTTTGGTGGCGGAGGAATTCGTTTCTCTTAGCTATATACCCGATGTATTTTGGGGAAATCAATTTGTGATTTGGCGGGTATGACGATGTGACATTCACAGTGAATAAATGTGTAATCTGTCAAAGATAAGTGTGGCATCTAGCCTTACAACCGGGAAATGACAAAAATCGGGCAGGCAGCATGGCTAAGTGGGTTACTTCCAATTAGGGTGTATTATCACCTATCTGAGAATATTCATTTCCTTCTTTAATCAATTCGATGATGTCCCTTTCGAGAAACGGTTGCTGATCCCAACCATTGGTGATATACATTCGATACACTCAAGTGAAATGAGTGGTCGGTCATGTACGGCCGGGTTGCAAGATGTTCTTGTTGAACCCAGTGTATTCCTCTCTAGAGGTACACTATCGGAAGGTGGTTCCATACCTTGTCATAGTTGGAAATCCATTACCCAATAAGTGCTCGCGGTTTGATTGTATACTATATATGTGGAACGTGAGATGAAAGTGTTCTGCTAGATGATTATTATATTGTGGTTGATAGTCACTATTGTAATATCAAAAGAGTTGTTGATATAAAAGATCATTGTTTCTTTCAAAAGGATTTTGAAAGTTAAATCAAATGGTTTGGATTCTCATAAGGGAAAAAACCGTTCCATTTATACGGCGTGGTCTTATGAGATATCGTTTATTTTCTCGAACTGTTTTAAATTGTTTACTCACATTAGTCCTATGACTGACCCGGAGTTTATTTTGTTTTGTTTTTCCTAAACTCTTGGGTGCCCAAATTTGTACGGGCAGCCAAGTAGTCAGGATTTTACAGATATACTGGGAGAGCTTGGAGCAGGAGGCTTCAGGATTATATAACTATTATTTATTTCGATGTGTTGTAAGTGTTATACTCTGATAATGTTGTTGTATACATATACTGATTTTATTTCAAGATATATTATCTATTATATGTTGTTCTTTCCGCTGTGAGGTTCGTGTTTACTTGGATGTTGTATGTTCTTCTTCTTCTTCTATTCTAATTTTCTATCTTATCTATTCTCACCCTCTAATTTCTTTCATGGACTATCCGGTGTTTCTGATGCTTGGATAGTCGACAACGTGTTTGGTGTCGATAACCAGGATCACGAAAACCCGGGTCGTTACAGTGCTCGAGTCTAATCTTGAGTCTGTTCCGTGCAGGTTAAATTGTTCGAGATAGCAGCAATGGTAGATACCAAGGTCAAGGGTCTGGTGGCCAACAGCCACAAAGTAGCTTGGTATTAAGCAGTTTTAAAAAACTATGAATTTGTTGCAATCCTCTTCTCACTCCCATGGTCGCGGTAGTGATCACCAACAACCGAGACACTCAGAATCCCCACCACCTATTATTCGAACTTCAGGGACGGATTCAAGACATGAGACTGCGGGCACAAGATCGCAAACATCGATGCTTCCTCCTCATGCTCCGCTAACGGTGCCTGCTCAAAAATCCACCAGTAAAAATACATTTCTAGTAGACTGTAGATCGTCGTAGGTGGTCGCATTGAGGGAAGGGATGGAAGCCTTAAAATTCATTCCTGAGCAAAGGAAGGAAATCTTGAAAGAGTTTTTTACCAAGTATTATTTTGAGGAACTGGAATGGATGTCGGATATTTATCCGATACTTCACGAGGATACCGACGAGGTGTAGAGGAAAGTGCACGTGGCCTACTACCAGTGCAAAGAATTCAACAAATATGCGGCTCATCTCTCGGAGCTATCTTCCAAAAGAACGTGGAGATTCAAAACTTGGGTCAGGCCCTCGAAGCTGAGCGATCGAATTGAGACAACAAGTTGGGTAAGACAAATCTATGGATTGTAACTTTTTCCACATATACGAGAAACACGATTAAGTGCTAATTCTTTGTGGTTGATATAACACAATTAAGAGAGAAGTACATGAAGTTAGAGAAAGAGGCATAAGATGTTGCGATGACATTCAAAAACACCGTGGCTTCAGTGACGACTGACAACACAACTCTTAAAACAGAGAACCAAAGGTTGGTGGAGGTGAGTCATCATTTGCTTGAGGAAAACAAGGAAGTGCACCAGGTTTGCACAGACAACGAGGCCTTGGTAAAGGGGAACCAAAGGCTAAAAGTTGAAAAAAGGAGGCCCGGAGGCTTATAAAAGAGAACCCCAAGATAAGGAAGCAACTAGAGCAGGTTAAAAAGGATAAGGAGGTGTTGGGGCTTCTAATATAGAGGTGTTGAGCCAGTTGGATGGGATAAAGGTGGAGCACCAAAAGGAGGTAGAGTAGACAAAGAATGATATTGACGATGCTATGATCAAGGCAGAGCTGGATCTGGAGCTGTATGTCTGGGGAATGTACGTCAAAGTGGTCGAATTATGCGAAGTCTTGAGGGTTGACGATTACCCGCGGACACTGGCTAAGGTTTGGGATAAGATGCTGGAATTGGAGGATGATATACGTCAGGTGGAGGCAGTTGATGAAGAGTTCATGTTCTCACACTTGGATAAGAAAGAACGCTTGGTGCTACAAGAAGAAAACAGTTGCTAAGAGAGGATGCCGAGAGGCCGAGGGAGGCAGATCTTACTACGGCAAAGGGAAGATGGTGATCACTAATAGCTTGGTGGTGGCTCACGAGTTCATTGGAGGTAGCTCCTAGCAACAGATAGCAATGCCATTTATCTCTACAAGTGATCTATAGGTCCCAGTCCATGCCGAAACTGTGTATAATCCCAATCAACTTGGGTTGGGATTGGGGAGCTTCCCTCGATTAGCTGGTCGAAGCGTTGTGCTCGCTAAAGTTATGCCTCAGGTGTTGGTAGGTTAATTCATATTCTCATGAGTGTTTAGAAGTATGGTAACATGAAGATGAAGTAGACTAATCAGCTTCCCTCTTCACCGTGCAGGTTCCTCCGGAATAGAAGTGACAGTCGGCTTCGAACCAAAATAGCCCATACAGCCCGAGATAGGAAAAAAATGGCTTGGGGGAGTATCCTGGTGAAGGAGGTGATCAGATGTACACATTTTCTGAAGCTGACATTATGTTCTTCAAGGAAACGCAGGAAGGAGATGGGAAAGAGGTGCAAGCGGCCATACCGGTCGAGACGAGCGAGCATACAATGCATGATTTGGGCGAAGAGCAAAGGGCTCAACTACTCGCTAAGTTCGAAGAGCAGGAGGAGAAAAGGGTGGCTGATGAGCTGGGCTGGAAAATAACACAGGTAGAGGCCAGGCTGAAGGTTGAGAAGGAGGCCACGGCTAAGGTAGTAGAGAAGGTAAAGAAAAAGGCTGATGTCGAGGCTTGCCAGAAGAAGGATGACAACATATTCAAGAAGCATCACGAGGCTGAGGCGAAAAACTTAAGGTGGGCAAGATGGCACAAAAGAAAGCGATTAAGAAGGCCGATCAGAAAATAGGAGAGGACACACCTGTGGTACTCACGTTCTCCAATGAGGTCACTCCTAAACCTCTAAAATCGATCCAGCCCGAAGGCAGGGAAGTCACATAGATTTCGAGTGGCGACGATGAAGATGAGGAGATCCCATTGGAGGCCCCTAGGTCATCTTCTTCGGCTAAGGGGAGGAAAGGTAAATGAAGGAGAAAATCCAGGAAGAAGAAAAGGAAGAGTGATGATCCATCGAGTGGCAACTCGGGCAGGAAAAAAAAGAAAGAGAAGGAGGAGGTGGAAGAGTTATCCAAGTAATTGTTATAGTAATCTTTTGGTTATATTGGACGATAGGACACGTGAGTAAGACCCTCGCTTTTGTATGCGTGATGTGGTTTTCAAGTACATCACGCCATTAGAAAAAGAATTAGTTAGAAGTATTTTGCTTTTGGTTGTGAATAAAAGTGTTAGTTGACTCTTCTTACATCACATTTTGTATTAAGTGTTTGGATGTTCATTTATGCTTTCAAGTTTCTGTACTTGCTCAAGCATACTTGTCGTTATACATAAGAAAACTTAACCTTGGGACTTCACATTCAATGCTCGAGTCATGTGAATTTTACGTGTTGATTCCTCACCTGAGACACTCCTTCCGGTCATGGGTCTTAGGTCATGCGGAGTTCAAGTTTGTTGTCTTCCCTCTCGGGATCTCCTTGCGGTCGTTGATCTTGAGTCGTGAGAAGGAATGGACGTCATTGGTTCGTCCTTTAGTCTCTCCCCTCACTTTGTTCGGGCCAGAGTTTGAGGGCGTCATTGATTCGCCAGTTGTTGCTCGGATCCAGACCCTTCGGGTCGAATGGAGCCCAACGAGCAGATGATGTCATGCTCGTTCGGTTGATGGGATGCCCCCAAGTCCGGAGACTTAGGAACAGGGTTTTACACTCAAGTAAATGAGCGTCCGGAGTTATTTATACTCGGCCACGTCGTTGATTTGAGATAGAGTCAAGTTATTTATACTTGGCCTCGTCGTTGGTTCAAGACTCGAGTCAAGTTATTTATACCCAACCTTGTCATTGATTCGAGACTCGACTCGAGTTATTTATACGCGACCTCGTCGTTGATTCAAGAGTTAAGTCGAATTATTTATACTCGGCCTCATTGTTGGTTCTAGACTCGGGTTAGAGGAGAATTGATTCTAGGCGTCGGGGTGTCGATCTAGTGTTGTGTGCTCGTGCATGCAAGTCGGTTTTAATAGTTGCACAAACGTACTACACAAAAGTAAGCACACTAAGAACATAGACATGTGAAACTATCTTTACTGGAAACTTTGGCAGTAATGGCATAACCACCAAATCATTTCTCAAACGTTGCTAAATAAATCACAATTCCAAAATATTGATTGACAAACTTTGCGGCGAAATAAACATAAGAGATTTGGGAGGTTTTTATTGTGATATTATCTTGAAAACCAAAATCCCCTAGGCATACAAATTCATATAAAATCTACAAATATAGGGAATAGTCTAAATAAATCTTATTTCCACTAACAGTGATTAACTGTATGGAATTGACACAAATCTGATGATTTTTGCCTTTTAGATCTGAAACTTCATACGAACATGAACAGGAACTCCAATTCTGTATTAATATATATATAAGAATTAAAAATTAGAATTCTTATTTAAAAACCTAGAATTCCATAATCAAATCTATATTAAATCCTAAAAGAAAAGTAGATTAGAAAAGAATATAGATTCGAACGTTTGTAGAAAAAAACCAATATAATTCTTCTGGAATTCAATGCCAGAATGAAGGCTATTGGATGGAGAGGATTAGGTTTAGGAGAGGTGGAATGGAGGGCTATTTATAGGTGTGTTTGCAAATAACATTCATAGGATTAATTAGATTTAATCGTAGCGGTTAATTATAAATATATCACTCCAAGATCTAGCCTAAACCCACCCTCAACATACCCTGGTTGTGCGAAGCGGTCAACCGCTTTGAGGGAAGCGCTCGACCCCTTGGGGTATAAAACGAGCAGGGAATCTGTTTAATTGATGGGTGGATTAATTTAACTAAAATGTTTCCTTATTTTATTGATTGCCTTGATTGATTTGACTGATTTCTTTCCCTTGTTTTCAAATCCTTGTCCCCTCTTGCATATAAATATATGCGTACAAATTCAAACTTCATGCAATATTTTTTTAGATAATTTATATACATATTCACATTCCATATATTTATTTCAATCTTTGTGCGCAAACTATTTTGCATACAACATAATTAACGTTTCCTTATTTGTTTAATTCTTGTCCCCTACTTCTTATCCATATATTTGCATTTCAAATTCCAAAGGGGAATATATATTTTTATTCCAATTCATTAGTTATTATCCCCTAGATATTTATGATTATATTAATTCAAACGTTTATATGTATATATTTACCGTATGATTTAATTTAATTATAACTTCTTTATATGGACACCGTTTTTCAATATATTATATATGAAAATGTATCATAATTTCATCACAAAAAAATATGATATTTTCATGGCTAAAATCTTAATTGTCCAAAATCCCATTTTTCTGCTGTCTTACATTTATCATTTATCTAACTTATTATTATTATTATTTAATTATCTAGTCTACTATACATATTCTTATGGGGTTGTTAGTGTTGACATCAAAAGTTGGTCAATAATGACAATCAACCCCCAATCGTGTGGAGAGCACACAAATAATGATTATGAAATGCAGAAAAAGTAAAGAAAAAGGGGAGTACACATAGTATTTTTTTAATAGTTCAAAAAAAGATTGTGCCTGCATCCACTTTGTATGTATTGATCTTTTTTTTATTACAAGTGCAAAGCTTTTTCTCTTTTTTGAAAAAAGAAGAGAGGATGGCTATTTTCTGAGTTAGCCGTAAGAGTTGGAAGTCTTGTGGGAAGAACAGAGACTCCAAAAAGGGGTCTTCCAAAGAGTTCCAAAAGAGGTTAAAATCCTAATTCCTTTTTTCTCTTTGATCTTTGAGGTATTTATAGGTGGAGAAGGTAGCCAGGGCTGGTTTGATGTGGCCCGACCTTTTTGGGAAAGCTTGGACGCGTGGAGTCCATCCCTTGTGTAGAAATGCGGCTGAAGACTGATTCCACTGTTCATAAATAGTATCTTCGGAAATCGTGGCCTTCGTGGCATCCATGGTGAGGTGCATTAAAAGTAGAGCTTTGTCCGAATATGGTTGACCGCCTTTATTGTCTTGAAAGTCGGACTGCGATTTGAATAGCTCAGCCGAACATTTCCATGTTGGTCCGAGATATTTGGCCGATGCGCTTTGTATGGGAGAGAGATATTCGGTTGACTAGGAGAGCGATTCTTCTGGAGTGAATTATTAGCTAATAAGAACTGGCTCGAGCTGGTGTTTGGTTGTTTTGGGCCGAGCTTCCACTGGGCTTCCTGGAATGTGATTTGTTTGAATTGACTGATTGCGCATTTGGGCTTCGTTCTAATCCATGGCAGCTTTTACCAAAAAATGTGGGTAACACTTTGCCCCTCAGAATACACCATCTTCGGTAGGAGGAGGTGTGTTCTGAAGTATGACTTGAAGCACAATCATTCAAGCAGTGACTGCCATGCCGAACCATATTAAGGCCGGAAATCCAATGGTTCCAATGGTTATATTGAGACTAGAAAACCGACAATCGAAGATGATCGTATTAAGGCCAGAAAACCAACAACCATCGAGAACCGTATTAAGGCCGAGACGATGATCACTTTGTGAGATTTAGTTCCTACAAAGATAAAATAATCCATTCTTGATCTGAAGAAGGCTGATGGGTTGAGTATTGAACATACCCGACCTAGAGTCATAGGTGAGAAATTATTTCACGTGGCTTTTAGAGGTGGCTAGTGTTAACCATACTCGGCTTACAGAGGTGGCGAGCATTAACCATACTCGGCTTACTGAGGTGGCGAGCATTAACCATACTTAGCCTACAGAGGTGGCGAGAATTAACCATACTCGGCTTATGGCAAGTGTTTTTTATGCTCAATCATGTTAGATCAATATGTCCAGCGAGCGGTAAACATTTGTTGTTTAGAAAAGAGGGCGAGTACAATCAGGCTTCAAATTTTTACCGTACTCGCTGGTGGAGTAGGTTTTCAGATATAGTGGTGGGCTTTTGCGCTGACCACATTCGAAGGGGGGCGAGTATCAACCAAGCACGGCTTAAAGCACCCAAACATGATCTATGTTTGCAAAATAAAATTCATAATTGCTAAAGGATTATTACAAAGAAAATAAATTCTAGGAGGACAACAACTGATTCCAGAGCATGCCCAGGAGCTAAATCCTAACCCTATACATATGTACATCAAAGTGTCTGTTTTATTGAAGGAAACATGTTGAAAAAGAAAAATAAAATCTAATTAATGATAATGCCGCGAGTGCTAGTCTTAGGATCCTTTCCGTTTCTAGGAGCTCGAGGACCGACCAGAGGAGTTTGGGCAGAAGATCGCAACGGCAAGGCCGGGGCGCGCTACTTAACATATTCGGGAAGCCCTCCTCACCTAACTTAATCCTCGATGAGATCACGCGGATATCGGCATTCATTGGTGTTATGTGCAGCTACGTTGTGGAATATGCAATGTTTGTCACAATCAAGCTACATCTGGGTTGGTTCTCGCTGAGGTGGTCTCGGAGTAGGCAGGGACCCTCGTATGTCAAGGTAGATATCGAGCAGAGAATAATTGAGCTTGGTGTGCTTGTCGTACTTGTTTTCATTTCGAGGTCGCACATTGCGTTCGCTCTTCTCCGGGGCCTTTCCTCTTCCTTTGTTTGGGATGTTGGTGTTAGATGGACATTCTTGTTTGGTGCCTAAGACCTCGAGGATCTCCATCTCAATGATGGCGTCTTCTTGTCGGAGGAATCACTCGGCCTCGGAATAGAAATCATCTATATTCTTGGGGTATCTCTGGTCAAAGAGATTGAGAATTCCAACCGGTTCTTTCGAGGAAGGATCGGAGTGTCTCTCTCGACCGCTGCTTGATGGTAGATAGGAACATAACACTCTTTGGTTGGGAAATATGTACTCCGAATTGTTCAATGAAATGAACGACCAGTGTGTTCCAGCTACTGATCGACTCCATTGTGAGCTGCCGAAACCACATGTCGGCTATATCCGTGAGAAAGAGTGGAAAACACTTAGCATGACGTTGGTCGATTCGCAGAGTACTTCCATATGTCGCATGTATCGCATGAGGCGGATGGTCGGGTCAGTGCGACCATTGCATAGTTCGATAGCTGGGAATTTGAAGTTCGGAGGGTTTCGGGAGTTTTTGATTTCTCTGGTAAAGGGGATGCGATGGACATTGTATATATCCTGCAGAGAAGAGGTGCACCGAGTGAAACGTTGGATGATGCTTGCCAGCTGGCTTCCATCTCCGTGGAGTCGTTGCCATGAATTTAGCTCTGCATTTGGAAGAGCTTCGATACGAGGTTCTGGAAAAAGCATACTCAGAAGGGCGGACATTGGCTGGGCTCGGCCTCCGAGAGTTGTGTGAAGGTGAGAGTGGGGATGAGCTCCGGTAGGCGGTTCTGGGAAGAATGGCCCATCTTGAACCTGATGGGTATTGGATCGATTTATACCCATGACAGAGGGTCAAGGATGATCCAACATAGCATGTGATGTTCTAAGCTCGGGATTGCCCCAAGTTGGAGCGAGGTTAGAAGGGTCTACGGTAGAGTTTTCTTCTGCCACAATGAGAACTGGTAAGGTAGAGCGGTCTCCCCGGTTCGAAGGGAAGGCCGTGTCAGCTTTTCGTTGAAGGGGAAGAGTGGTTAAATTGGTCTGTGGTAAGATTCCGGGTTGTAATAGGAATGGCATTGATTCTGATGGGCCCGGTAGTCGCTCAACTGGTATGGGAGGTCGAGCTGTTTCCAAGAGTGGAGGAAAAGTGGTAGAACGAACTAGGTTTTGATCGCGAGCGTCCTGTGAATCTACAGCTACAGTGGCACTGGTTGCTGGAAGTGATACTCGTGGTTGTGATTGATTGGGAGGTGGAGCCGAATTAGGATGAAAAAGGGTGTTATCTACTCAGTGGCCCGATTCTGTGCAAACCGAAGATCAGTTGTTGCCTTAGTCCAAGTCGGTGGAGGAGTTGATGTTGAAGCGTTCAGTCCCATCTCCACTTGACTGAGAAGGTGATCCATCAACTGCTGCTTCCGTTCAAGGAGTTTACCTTGATATGTCATATGGTCTCTGGACTCGATCATAATTTGTCCATGTCGCCCCGGGTAAGAAATCGGGGCACAACTACATGAGAGGAAGCTTCCTGGCTTGCTTCTACAGCGTTTGTATCGGCTACATCGGTATTCGTGGGATGAGAGGACATTGTATCTTTCTTTCGTTTGTTCGCCATGGAAGCTCGAAGGGAATGTCGGCGCGAGCTCTTCCCCTTCCTGGCGTGCCAAAGTGTTGACATCAAAAGTTGGTCACTAGTGACAATCAACCCCCAATCGTGTGGAGAGCACATGAATAATGATTATGAAATGCGGAAAAAGTAAAGAAAAAGGGGAGCACACAGAATTTTTATAGTGATTCGGCAAAATATTTTGCCTACATCCACTTTATATGTATTGGTCTTTTTTTATTACAAGTACAATGATTTTTCTCTTTTTTGAAGAAATTAGAGAGGATGGCTATTTTGTGAGTTAGCCATAAGAGTCAGAAGTCTTGTGGGAAGAACAGAGCCTCCAAAAAGGGGTCTTCCAAAGAGTTCCAAAAGATGTTAAAATCCGAAGTCCTTTTTTCCCTTTGAGCTTAGAGGTATTTATAGGTGGAGAAGGTGGCCAGGGCTAGTGTGATGTGGCCTGGCCTTTTCGGGAAAGCTTGGACGCATGGAGTCCATCCCTTGGGTAGAAATGCAGCTGAAGACTCATTCCACTATTCATAAATAGTATCTTCGGAAACCGTGGCCTTCGTGGCATCCATAGTGAGATGTATCAAAAATAGAGCTTTGTCCGAATATGGCTGATCGCCTTTATTGTCTTGAAAGTCGGACTGGGATTTGAATAGTTCAGCTGAATATTTCCATGATGGTCCGAGATATTTGGTCGATGCGCTTTGTATGGGAGCGAGATATTCAGTCGACTGGGAGAGTGATTCTTCTAGAGTGAATTATTAGCTAATAAGAACTAGCTCGGGCCGATGTTTGGTTGTTTCGGGCTGAGCTTCCGCCGGGCTTCCTAGAACATGATTTGTCTGAATCGACTGATTGCGCGTTTGGGCTTCAATCTGACCCATGACGGCTTTCTCCAAAAAAGGTGGTTAACATTTACAGATGATCTTTGAATTTCCCTGAGGAACATCGGTTCATTTGGTTTTATCGATGATTATCGGATCATCCGGAGGATATTTAGATCATTTCGAATTGACGGGGTATGCGATATCATATCTTAGGAGTAAGTTTATGATTTAGGATGAGTTACCTTAATATAGCACTAGGATTAATTTGACATATTGTATGGACATTCCAACCTTCACATTTTACATGTGAACATTATTATTAATACCTTTATGTCGTTTGCTGTTTATACACTATTTCTATCTCGGCTTATTATGATGAGTATAGCAAGATTGATCCATATATTGTTTATTTTCTTATAAATAATACTGAGGTCAGACTGAGGTATTGTAGGTGCTTCTTCAAGACTTTTAGCACGGACCACCTCTTGACTTTTGGTTACTACATTATCATTCTAGTAATTTTGGGTTATATGCATGTGAGAATTTTTATGTATACGTATTCTTTTGGCTAGATCATGTACCTATTCTTTTGTTGTATAATGGATTGACTATGACCACTATTTTTGTATTTACACTTATGTTATATTTGTATTTATTTCTTCCTTAATGATATGAATATCTATGTCTGACTCTAATTATATTGTTATGTATTTTATTTTGATTCCGAATTATATATAGCCACTGTGTATTGGATTTGAACTAGAATTAGATGTATCAGATTTCCTGATGAGATTTCACAAAGTAAGACCATATTATCCAACATGTAAACACTCAATCAAAGCTATTTCATTGATGGTCGCCCCTCAACAACCTTGTTCTTTGGGTTAATTGACATCATTACTTGTAATGAACTTGGCTAACGCAAGTATAGAGGTGGGGGCGTTACACTTGGTATCAGAGCGAAGTTTAGAACAATGTAAGATATTAAGGCGAGGATCACTATCCTAAGTCTCTCGTAGGAAATAGTGTTTTAGGATTTAAATTGAATTTTAGGACCCATCCTACGGGAATGTCGGTCCATCTAGTTCGCATCCTACGAGAGGAGTGGTTATGCAACCCAACAGTTTCTTGATTTGGTGATAACTGCCCAAGCGGTAGGAACCCCTTCTGTGCTACGAATCCCAAATCAGGGTTTGCTCATTTGTGTAGCGGTTTTGCTAAACTTGGTGGAAAGTCCTTTATGTGTTCTGAAGCACTATCGAGGTCTAAGATTGAATTAAGTCATGCGATTGCATCTTTTTTCGCATGAATTTTGTGGACTTGCATCGAGGTGGCTTCTAGTATGCTCCAGGGCCTAGCTCTTGATTGGTATAAGCCTACGACGTTCGAAATTCAAGAAGCTGATCTAACTTGGAAGCAACTCCGAGAAAGTTTTGAAGCGAAGTTCGTACCCGAGGGTGAGAAAGTAACACTAGGCCAACGTTTTGTAGACCTTGTTCAAGGTGAATCTTCTGTAGCATAGTATGCCGCATCTTTCAATTCTCTCTCAAAATATGGGCTTGAGTATATTATCAGTGCAAAGAAGAAGAACCATGCATGGACTCAATAAGAATCATAAGAATCCTTTACGTCTTAAGTTAGACAAGCAAACCCTTACGTCTTAAGTTGGCGGTATGGTTGCTTAAGGACGAAGCTTCTTTTTGGTGGGAGGTAACAAATGGAGAGCGTCCAGTAGAGAGATGGATGGATTTCAGGCATAGGTTCGAAATGAAATTTCTCTCACGAGAGGAAGAGAGTTTATACGTAGAGTGGTTCTTGGCGTTGAAGCAGGGGAATTTATCAGTGAGAGAGTACGTCAATGAGTTTAATCAGTTGGCGAGATTTGGCTTAGATTTGGTAAATACACCGCATAAGAAGGCACTAAGGTTTGCTAAAGGTTTGAACGAGCCGCTACACGAATTGGCAATGTCCCACATTCCAATAGGAGCTACCTTCGAGAAATTAGTTGACATGGCATTGACGCATGAAGAGGAAACCAAAAGTGAGAAGAAAGAAGAAAAGCTTGAAGGACCACGGAGCAAGAAGGTGGGGCCCAAAAAGGAAAAACAAAAGAAGGATGAGAAGTCTGAAGACAAGAAGGAGAAGAAGTGCTTTACTTGTGGAAGCTCGACACATCTGAACAAGGATTGCAGAAAGAGGAAGGGCACTTGCTTTAACTGTGGTGAGATGGGACACTTCACTAAGGACAGCCCGAAGAAACGAGGGCAAGGGCAGAGGATAGGTCCTACTTCTGGAGGACAACGAATACCCTCGAGGCTGATGGATAGGATAGAAAAAGGAAAACTTCCTATAGAAGGTCTAGTTTCCTTATCTGATTGTGGAGTTAAAACTCTTTCTTATTCTGACATTTTGATTATGTAATTGAAACTATGCACTTTAATACTAATCTTGTTTCTGATCCCGCTGTAGACTCAGACCCATAAGGGTTATGACTCATCTATTTGTGATAAGTTGGGGTTTGAGGGTATCTGTGTTTGGCGATAAAGTTGACTGTGATGCATACATTCTGGTTTTTTGTGGGATATGGTGGGATTTTATCATGCTTAGTTTTCTGAGAATCGCTTGATAATCTGATCTGTACCAGTAGTCTGTAAGTGTATGTATATTTCTAAAAAGGATAGGGGTTTTTGTTCAAAGCGTAAAGTAGACTTCCAGTTGGAGATTTGATTAATGGGAGTGATTCTCTGAGTGTCAATCTGATGTTGATTTCGGTCTTCGGGGTTGATACTTAGTGGGTTATTCTCTTAAACCGATGTCTGATAGGAACAAAGCTTTTGTTTTAATTGTACTTGCTTCTATCACTCGGCTGTATGCTATCAACCGAATCTTCGACCCTTAAGTAGAAACTAATGGGTGTAAACATGTGTTTGAGACCTGTTATGTTTGATGGTTGCAAGTGGATGCAAGTGGTTGCTAGTGGTTTCTCGTGGATGCATATACACACACTAGGCACTTGATCGGCTCAAAAACACTCTCATACTGCATATGGATGTGTGTGCATTTTTCAATTTTGTGGATGAAAAATGGTTGACTCAGCACATGGATGTTTCATATGAATGAACAGTTGTGCATTTTTATAGAAATGATATGTATCAAATAGGAAAATTGCATACATGTTAGACTCATGGCACTGACATAACTCGCATTAAGGAGGTCAACTGAATAAGTGGACCACCTGATCTTTGCATTAGATAAGGAACATATACACACACTTTTGCATATGTTCATACAACATTAGAAGTTTTCTAAGGACAATGGATGCTTGTGGATGATGGTTAAGTAGAGGGGTGATTGGATGGTAGGACACATTCTTCTTAACTTGAAGATTTCGGGGGCGAAATCCTTTAAGGAGGGGAGAATGTAACACCTCGTATTTTCTGTGAACATAAGAATGAAAAATCAGAGAATAATTAAATTGTAACGTCATAATTAAGGGAAACGGGTTGCGCCATTGTGTTCGTCTCGAAATTCTTCTTGGAATAGAGTCCAAGTTTTCGTAAATCGGACTCTGTATGAAGAAAATATGGCCTTCAGAAGTTTTAGTAAAAACCAGTCTGAAATTCAAAAATCAGATTTCGAAATTCAAAACAGACACCCGGGCTGGGCGTGCACGCCCAGGGCCCAGGTCGACACTAGGGTCGACCTGGTGGTCGACCTGGGTAATCAAGTCAACACTAGGGTCGACCTTAGGATCGACCTCCCTCCCCCCTTTTCCAGATCTGGAGACAGATCCATTTTTCTGCACATGGACGCCTTTCTGACCGGATTCGTGAGCTCTAACTTATTTAAACACCCCCAAACCTAGCTTTCTCTCCACACAATTTCATTCTGCCTATATTCTGCCTCTAGTCTAATTAAAAATAAAAATGACGTCGCTACTCTGCTAGAATCAAAACTAGAACTGGTGTATCTTCTTCCAATCTGAATAGAGTAAAATGAGAACAACTATTATCTAATCTAATCGATAGTCTATGCCAAAGGAGCGCTATTCAGTGTCAGAATACAAATCCCAGAAATCAAGATTTACCTTTTCAATCGTGAGTACAGTTATTTTCAGATATTAAATTTTATAATTATCTTGACATTTTTGTGAATCTGAATCTGAGGTTATGCATACTTTTCTATGGACCTATCTTGATTGTGACTATTTAGTATCTGTTCCCTCTTTTCTTCCTTTTTGTTTATAGCCAGGCAACCACGAGCCTGCGCCAAATCTAATAAGAGATGAACGCACGAACGCTAACTTTTGGGATAAATAATGGATAATGCATAATTGGACATGACTGATCTTTAACTGATTTGAGAAATGGACATATGTTGTAAATTAGATATAGATCTGTGTATACTCTGTAATTTGGAAGAAGAGGAATCATCGTATGATAACATGTGACTTGAAACTTGGAGACATAATGCATGTTTAAAATTAAGATCTGATTTTGAGATGTTATAATTTAAAGATCTAGATTTTTGGGCATATTTTTATGTAACGATTCATGATTTGAAAAAAAAAAGAATATGTGACTTAGGCGTAGAGACCCATATTATACTAGGATAACTATCAATGTGAATACGCCTAAAAGTGGATTTTTGGATAATTGGCATTAAAGGCTATAACTTGGCATAATTCATAGAGTATATCATGATTTGGGGCTTTCTAGAGAATATTCTGTACTTTGCAAAGTTTAATTAAAAATTTGGGCATATGTTGTATTATGAATTATGACCATGATTTTGGCATTAAAGTTTAGGCTTAATTTATGATTAGGCAAGATATGTAAATAGAATTTTCGAAATATATAATTTGCTAAGTCTGTTATCTGCTAAATCTATTGAATTGCCTAATCTGCTAAATCTGTTATCTGCTAAATCTGTTGAATTGCCTAATCTACTAAATCTGTTATCTGCTAAATCTGTTGAATTGCCTAATCTGCTAATCTGTTGCATCACCTAATCTTCCTGATCTGTTATCTATTGAATTGCCTAATCGATTGAAAGCTAAATAATTGTAATTTAGGTATGAAAATCTGTAGGCTCGATCAAAGATTGAGTAAAAATATGGAAATTTGATTAATCTGCTGTAACCAAGTTTAATCTGATAAATGGACATAATTAGTCTGATATTTGTATAATCTATATTGGAATAAATTGGCTATGACACGAGGTTAGACTTTGTTTGCGGTAGAAGCCTGCCCGAAACCAACCGGCTTAACCAGCAACCGCAAACTGTCAGTCTAATGTGAGAGGTCGTAGGGATAACTAAAATATGCTTAGACACGATGTTAGGTCTGGCTTGTGGCAGAAGTCTGCCTGGAACCGCCCGGCACATCCAGCGGCCACAAGCTACTGACCTAATGTGAGAGGTCTATGCATTAATATTTAATTAATGCAAATTTAAGAGAAATGTGGTGTCTAAAAAATGTGTTGGGTGGATAGAGTTAAACCAACTGGACTAATGAATCTAATAAACCCGTTCCGTGAATCTATAGGCCCAATACAAAGTTAGACAATCTGTAAGTCTGTTAAGTCCGTACATCTGATCTGTTAATCTGAAAACTTGTTAACTTGATTGTCTGATCCGTGAACTAGTAATCCGAACTCTGTCTGAAATCTGTAAACAAGTTAATCTAAAATCTGTTAGTCTGGGGACATAAGGTAAAGAGGGGAATTACTTGTGTCATCTGTTGTGTGGAACCCATATTAGTCAGTAACCCTTTCTGGTATCAAAACTTTGACCCCACGCTATGTAGGGGTCCGAGCACGCTTATCGAACTAATTATAAGCGGTTCATTCCGATAATGGCGAGGGGTGTTGATGGCGCGTTCCAACCGGGTCATGTACGTGCATGGATCCGGTCTGCTCTAAGGATGTAAGACACTGTGACATCTGTAAATAGGTCTGTTCCAATAGGTTGCCACTTTAGGAAGTGATACACCCTACTGTGGGGCCGACATAGGGTATTTATGTATTAGGGAGCCGATCGCTTAGGGGTAGGACTTAGGGTACACTTAGTTCTGTCTATTTCTATGGGTACAGTCTGTTTCTGTTGGGTGGTAACACCTGTCTGCTTCTGCGTGGTACCGTCTGTTTGGGTGGTAAAGGCTCATTACTAGTGTACACCTAATTCTAGCATTCTGTTTCTGTAGAGATTATTCTGTTTCCATTTCTGTTTCAGTTTAGACATTTGGGTACATCCAGTTTTGTCTGTTCTGTGGGTACCATCTGTTTCTGTTGGGTGGTAACACCAGTCTGTTTCTGCGTGGTACCATCTGTTCGGGTGGTAAAGGCCCATTACTAGTGTACACCTAATTCTAACATTCTATTTCCATAGGGATTATTCTGTTTCCGTCTCGGATTCCATTTCTGATTCTGTTTCCGTACCTTCTGTCTGTTTGGGTGGTAAAGGCCCATTATTAGTATTCTGTTCTCATCCCTTCTGTCTGTTGGGGTGGTAAAAGCCCATTATTAGCATTCTGTTTCTGTACCACCTGCCTCTGTTCGGGTGGTAAAGGCCCATTACTAGCATTCTGTTTCTGTAAAGATTATTCTGTTTCCGTTTCTGTTTCAGTTTAGACATTAGGGTAACACCTAATCCTATTACACTAGTATTAGTGCAGAGAAGTGAAAACTAAGTAAGAAGCTTAGCTTAGCCTATATCAATCTGTTTCTTCTGATAACCTGCTATTCCAGTTACGGTTATCTCTCATCTAATTTTATTTACATGTCATGATACTATTATCCGTTTATATGCTGAAAGTCACTGGAATCACTAGACTTACGCCTGACCTAGTTTGTTTCGCCTCTTTTCTTCCGTTCCCCCTCCCCCCCGAAGGTTCTCAGGGTGGAAACATAGGAGCTTTATTTTGATTCTCTCTGCTTGAAGTGTTTCAAGTATTGCTTGGCTTTGGCTGTATCTTTCCATGGCAGTTTATATTGGGGATTATGGCTTTAAAAATTATGCATTCTGAAGGCTTTTGTACAAGACTGATATTTATGTACTTGAATTCCAGTATTGTGATTTTGTAAGATGTAACTAAACTCATTTCTGTTTCTGTTGTAATAAAGTTATAAATTTTTTAAGTACTACTCTATCTGTCTTGTAAATTTATGTTCTGTCTACTAAAAATGCTCCACCAAAGTTAAGGCATTCCCTTTGCGAGTGACCTTAACGGAGATGGGGTGTTACACTTGGTATCAGAGCTGAAGGTTACCAGATTTGATAAAAAGTTTTTGAAATATGTTTTCAAAAAGGTTTTAAAAAGGAAGTATTTTCAAAAGTAGAGTTTATTTTGGAAAAACAAAATCCCCAAAAGCCAGATATCTATCTTTTCTCCATTTTGAATCCCTTTTCTTTCGTTTCAGCATGTCTGGCGATCTTAACCTTCCGGAGGGCGTACCGATACCTGGCTGGTTCAGAGGTACCTAGAAGCTAGGGTTAATGATGCGGGCCTAGCAGACGTCCCTCCTCCCCCAGCTGCAGCGATTTCGCCTTCTCCTCCTCCGCGCGTGAATACTTTCCCGGAGATATGTAGAGACTTTCGAGCCATGGGTGGGAAGAACTTTAATGGAACTGAATCCTTCGTGGAGGCAAGGAACTGAGGATTTGTTCGTTATCTTCGAGGTGGACGATAGACAGAAGATATAGTTGGCGGTATGGTTGGTTAAGGACGAAGCTTCTTTTTAGTGGGAGATCACAAATGGAGAGCGTCTGGTAGAGAGATGGATGGATTTCAGGCATAGGTTCGAGATGAAATTTCTCTCACGAGTGGAAGAGAGTCTATACGTAGAGAGGTTCTTGGCGTTGAAGCAGGGGAATTTATTAGTGAGAGAGTACGTCAACAAGTTTAATCAGTTGGCGAGATTCGACTTAGATTTGGTAAATACACCGCATAAGAAGGCACTAAGGTTTGCTAAAGGTTTGAACGAGCCGCTACACGGATTGGCAATGTCCCACATTCCAATGGGGGCTACCTTCGAGAAATTAGTTGACATGGCATTGATGCATAAAGAGGAAACCAAAAGTGAGAAGAAAGAAGAAAAGCTTGAAGGACCACAGAACAAGAAGGCCTGGCCCAAAAAGGAAACACAAAAGAAGGATAAGAAGTCTGAAGACAAGAAGGAGAAGAAGTTCTTTACTTGTGGAAGCTCGACCCATCTGAACAAGGATTGCAGAAAGAGGAAGGGCACCTGCTTTAACTGTGGTGAGATGGGACACTTCACTAGGGACAGCCCGAAGAAACGAGGGCAAGGGCAGAGGATAGGTCCTACTTCTGGAGGGCAAGCGAATACCCTCGAGGCTGGTGGATAGGATAGAAATAGGAAAACTTCCTATAGAAGGTCTAATTTCCTTATCTGATTGTGGAGTTAAAACTCTTTCTGATTCTGACATTTTGATTCTGTAATTGAAATTCTGCACTTTAATACTATTCTTGTTTCTGATTCCACTGTAGACTCAGACCCATAAGGGTTATGACTCATCTGTTTGTGATAAGTTGGGGTTTGAGGGAATTTGTGTTGGGCGATAAAGTTGACTGTGATGCATACATTCTGGTATTTTGTGGGATATGGTGGGATTTTATCATGCTTAGTTTTCTGAGAATCATTTGATAATCTGATCTGTACCAGTAGTATGTAAGTGTCTGAATATTTCTGAAAAGGATAGGGGTTTTTGTTCAAAGCGTGAAGTAGATTTCCAGTTGGGCATTTGTTTAATGGGCGTGATTCTCTGAGTGTCAATCTGATGTTGATTTCGGTCTTCGGGCCTGATACTTAGGGGGTTATTCTCTTAACCGATGTCTGATAGGAACAAAGCTTTTGTTTTAATTGTACTTGCTTCTATCACTCGGCTGTATCCTATCGACCGAATCTTCGACCCTTAGGTAGAAACTAATGGGTGTAAACATGTGTTTGAGACATGTTATGTTTAATGGTTGCAAGTGGATGGAAGTGGTTGCTAGTGGTTGCTCGTGGATGCATATACGCACACTATGCACTAGATCGCTCAAAAACACTCTCATACTGCATATGGATGTGTGTGCATTTTTCAATTTTGTGGATGAAAAAGAGTTGACTCAGCACATGGATGTTTCATATGAATGAACGGTTGTGCACTCATATAGAAATGATATGTATCAAATAGGAAAATTGCATACGTGTTGGACTCATGACACTGACATAATTCGCATTAAGGAGGTCAACTGAATCAGTGGGCCGTCTGATCTTTGCATTAGATAAGTAATATATACACACACTATTGCATATGTTCGTACAACATTAGAAGTTTTCTAAGGACAATGGATGCCTGTGGATGATGGTTGAGTAGATGGGTGATTGGATGGTAGGACACATTTTTCTTAACTTGAAGATTTCGGGGGCGAAATCCTTTAAGGAGGGGAGAGTGTAACACCCCGTATTTTCTGTGAACATAAGAATGACAAATCAGAGAATAATTAAATTGTAACAGAATAATTAAGGGAAACGGGTTACGCCATTGCGTTCATCTCGAAGTCCAAGTTTTTGTAAATCGGACTCCGTATGAAGAAGATATGGCCTTCAGAAGTTTCAGTAAAAACCAGCCCAAAATTCAAAAATCTGATTTCAAAATTCAAAACAGACACCTGGGCTGGGCGAAAAAAATTCCCGCCCAGGGCCAAGGTCGACACTAGGGTCGACCTGGGGGTCGACCTGGTAAACAGATCGACACTAGGGTCGACCTCCCCCCTCCTTTTCCAGATCTGGAGACAGATCCATTTTTCTGCACCTGGACGCCTTTCTGACCGGATTCGTGAGCTCTAACCTATTTAAACACCCCCAAACCCAGCTTTCTCTCGGCACAATTTCATTCTGCCTATATTCTGCCTCTATTCTAATTAAAAATAAAAATGGCGTCGCTACTCTGCTAGAATCGAAACTAGAACTGGTGTATCTTCTTCCAATCTGAATAGAGTTAAAGAGAACAGCTATTTTCTAATCAAATCGATAGTCTATGCCAAAGGAGCGCTTTTCAGTGTCAAAATAGAAATCCCAGAAATCGAGATTTACCTTTTCAATCGTGAGTACAGTTATTTTCAGATATGAAATTTAATAATTATCTTGACATTTTTGTGAATCTGGATCTGAGGTTATGCATACTTTTCTGTGGATCTATCTTGATTGTGACTGTTCTGTATCTGTTCCCTCTTTTCTTCCTTTTTGTTTATAGCCAGGCTACCACGAGCCTACGCCAACTCTCACAAGAGATTAACGCACGAACGCTAAATTTTGGGACAAATAATGGAAAATGCATAATTGGACATGACTGATCTTTGACTGATTTGAGAAATGGACATATGTTGTAAATTAGATCTAGATCTGTGTATATTCTGTAATTTGGAAGAAGAGGAATCATCGTATGATAACATGTGACTTGAAACTTGGGGACGTAACGCATGTTTAAAATTAAGATCTAATTTTGAGATGTTATAATTTAAAGATCTAGATTTTTGGGCATATTTTTATGTAACGATTCATGATTTAAAAAAAAAAAAAAAAGAATATGTGACTTAGGCGTAGAGACCCATATTATACTAGGATAACTATCATTGTGAATACGCCTAAAAGTGGATTTTTGGATAATTGGCATTAAAGGCTATAACTTGGCATAATTCATAGAGTATATCATGATTTGGGGCTTTTTAGAGAATATTCTGTATTGTGCAAAGTTTAACTAAAAATTTGGGCATATGTTGTATTATGAATTATGACCATGATTTAGGCATGAAAGTTTAGGCTTAATTTATGATTAGGCAAGGTATGTAAATAGAATTTTGGAAATATATAATCTGCTAAGTCTGTTATCTGCTAAATCTATTGAATTGCCTAATCTGCTAAATATGTTGAATTGCCTAATCTGCTAATCTGTTGAATCGCCTAATCTGCTAGATCTGTTATCTGTTGAATTGCCTAATCTGCTAATCTGTTGAATCGCCTAATCTGCAAGATCTGTTATCTGTTGAAAGCTAAATAATTGTAATTTGGGTATGAAAATCCATAGGCTCGATCTAAGATTGAGTAAACATAAGGAAATTTGATTAATCTGCTGTAACCAAGTTTAATATGATAAATGGACATAATTAGTCTGATATTTGTATAATCTGTATTGGAATAAATTGGCTATGACACGAGGTTAGACTCTGTTTGCAGTAGAAGCCTGCCCGGAACCAACCGGCTTAACCAACAATCGCAAATTGTCAGTCTAATGTGAGAGGTTGTAGGCATAACTAAAATATGCTTAGACACGAAGTTAGGTCTGGCTTATGGCAGAAGTCTGCCCGGAACCGCCCGACACATCCAGCGGCCACAAGCTACTGACCTAATGTGAGAGGTCTATGCATTAATATTTAATTAATGCAAATTTAAGAGAAATGTGGTGTCTAAAAAATGTGTTGGGTGGATAGGGTTAAACCAACTGGACTGATGAATCTAATAAACCCGTTTCGTGAATCTGTAGGCCCAATACAAAGTTAGACAATCTGTAAGTCTGTTAAGTCCGTACATCTGATCTGTTAATCTGAAAACTTGTTAACTTGATTGTCTGATCTGTGAACTAGTAATCTGAACTCTGTCTGCAATCTATAAACAAGTTAATCTGAAATTTGTTAGTCTGGGGACACAAAGTTAGGAGGGGAATTACTTGTGTCATCTGTTGTGTGGAACCCATATTAGTCAGTAACCCTTTCTGGTATCAAAACTTTGACCCCACGCTATGTAGGGGTCCGGGCACACTTACTGAACTAATTATAAGCGGTTCATTCTGATAATGGCGAGGGGTGTTGATGGCGCGTTCCAACCGGGTCATGTGCATGCATGGATCCGGTCTGCTCTGAGGATGTATGACACCGTGACTTCTGTATATAGGTCTGTGCCAATAGATTGCCACTTTAGGGAGTGATACACCCTACTGTGGGGGCGATACATGGTATTTATATATTAGGGAGTCGATCGCTTGGGGGTAGGACTTAGGGTACACTTAGTTCTATCTGTTTTTGTGGGTAACGTCTGTTTCTATTGGGTGGTAATACTTGTCTATTTCTGGGTGGTACCATTTGTTCAGGTGGTAAAGGCCCATTACTAGTGTACACCTAAATCTAGCATTCTGTTTCTGTAGAGACTATTCTGTTTCCGTTCCTGTTTCAGTTTAGACATTAGGGTACACCTTGTTCTGTCTGTTCTGTGGGTACTGTCTGTTTCTGTTGGGTGGTAGCAACTGTCTGTTTCTGCGTGGTACCGTATGTTCGGGTAGTAAAGGCCCATTACTAGTGTACACCTAATTCTAACATTCTGCTTCCATAGGGATTATTTTGTTTCCGTCTCGGATTCCATTTCTGACTCTGTTTTCGTACCTTTTGTATGTTAGGGTGGTAAAGGCCCATTATTTGTATTATGTTTCCGTACCTTCTGTCTGTTGGGGTGGTACAGCCCATTATTAGCATTCTGTTTCTGTACCGTCTGCCTCTGTTCGGGTGGTAAAGGCCCATTACTAGCATTCTGTTTTTGTAAAGATTATTATATTTTCGTTTCTGTTTAGACATTAGGGTTACACCTAATCCTATTACACTAGTATTAGTGCAGAGAAGTGAAAACTAAGTAAGAAGCTTAGCTTAGCCTATATCATTTTGTTTCTTTTGTTAACCTGCTATTCCTGTTACGGTTATCTCTCATTTAGTTTTATTTACATGTCATAATACTATTATCTGTTTATATGCTGAAAGTCACTGGACTCACCAGACTTATGTCTGACCTAGTTTGTTTCGCCTCTTTTCTTCCGTTTCCCTCTCCCCCATGTTCTCAGGGTGGAAATAGGAGCTTGATTCTGATTCTCTCTGCTTAAAGTGTTTGTAGTATTACTTGGCTTTGGCTCTATCTTTCCATGGCAGTTTATATTTGGGATTATGGCTTTAAAAACTATGCATTCTGAAGGCTTTTGTACATGACCGATATTTATGTACTTGAATTCCGATATTGTGATTTTGAAAGATGTAACTAAACTCATTTCTGTTTCTTTTGTAATAAAGTTATAAAATTTTCAAGTACTACTCTATCTATCTTGTAAATTTCTGTTCTGTTTGCTAAAAACGGTCCATCAAAATTAAGGCATTCCCTTTGCGAGTGAACTTAATGGAGGTGGTGTGTTATAGTTGCCTCATGTGTTGTATATCTTTGTATAAATTGATGAGGGATCGCACGTGTCATGTCTCTTTACATACGTCGATGTTGTTGTATTCGGTTTAGAGATGTAACTTTAGGTGCATCAATGTTCCTTTAGGTTGTACGTTTGTATACGGTTCGATGAGGTAATTCTAGGTTCATCCATGCTCCATATGAGAAACGTTTTTGAATCATATGGTGATTTATAGATTTGTACGCTCACATTTGATATGGTTTGATGTCTTTCCAATTTATGTTCCTCTAGATTTCTTTGGGTGATTTCTAGAATTTTGGGTGATTTGATTTTTCAAATTATCTTGAATCTTCTTTTGAAAGGAATAAGTTATATTTGTCTTGTTGGTCTTAGTCTCTTAGTTCTAGATTTTGATTCTTGATCTCCGAGCTTTCGTGATGTGGGAATCTTGTGTGATCCCTAATTCTTTTCTCTACTGCACTAAACTGAGTTTAGTCTTTCTATAATTCACGTTCCTCATGAATTTTATGTGATCTTTATACCCATTTTAGGATGACCACCTTAATGTCTAATTAAATTTGAAATTGATTTTCATTTTCGTGAGTCAATCTACTTGCTTGTCCTCCTCAGTGATTGACCACTAAGGATAAAGGGAAGTTATATTTGTGGAGTGATCTGATGGGATGCTAAAGCTTTGCGATAATCACGACAAGCTTACTAAATTCCTTACCTCGGTTTGATGATCTATTCGACAAGTTAATGTGCTAAAGTCATTTCACTATTAGACTTAATAATCGGTTATCACCAACTTATGATTGAAAAGGATTGACTTCCTTTGGCTCCATTTCATGTTCTTTTGTTCATTTGGGGTTAACATATATTCCAATTTATTTTTTTAACCTTAATGAACCAAATGTTCGAGGTCATATCCCGACTGGTTTGACCTCATCTTTATTGGTGATATTTTTGTATTTGAAAACTAAGGTTTTCAAGTTTTGGATAGTTCATTCAACTTCAACCATTTATCATGTTCGGATGACTTATAAGTTGCTTTTGAAATTTAGATAACGTGCTGATATTTCAAATTTGAGATATTGGGAATTAATTGGAAATTTAAAGTTCCATTTTATTTGTTTTTGGAATATTAGAGGACGTGTTGATATTCCAAATATGAGATATTTGGGATTAATTGGAAATTTAAAGTTCCATTTTTTTGGAGTATTAAAGGACGTGCTAAGATTTCAAAATTTAGGGGTGCATAACCCATATCTTATTTTGTGGTCTTGTTTCCCCAACGGGATTGTTTATTCTTGTGAATGGGATATATATGACCATCATGTACATCCTTTTCTTTTTAACAAGAATCTATGGGCTAGAATATTTTTGAAAAAATATATTAAGGAATAATATTTCTAGTTAAAAAGTGATAGGGAATATCTGACAATTTTGGATAGTCGACACTTCCAAGTTGAATTTAAACGTTTAATTAGTTTATGGTGAAAATGTAAGAAATTATGTTCATAATTTATAAGCATACTGAATGTTAAATGAACTCATTAAATTTAATTCAAACAATCTCATCGCTTAGCGGTAGTTCATAATTTTTTGATCTGAACTTCAATTGATTATATGTGACCCAATATAGGTTGGATCTTTGAAACAAAAATTATCCAGGTCTATTAGTGTTAACCGACCTTTTAGTCCGGTTCCCAAAATATACCTGGACCACTCGATTTGGCCTGTCATGCGGCACCAAAGCCCAAAGTGTCGCCTGAATACTAAGGGTCCAAGCCCAAAAGGAATCGAGCGAGCGTTGGCCTCACAACACCGAAAAGTGTATACATCGCATTACTCCATATTGCCTTGCTTCGCATCAGACTCTCACATCGCATCACGCTGCCTCATGTCACACTCCCTCGCATCGCATCACCCTACCTCTCGTCACACTTGTAACGACCCGGGGGATTTGCGACCTTGGTTACTGACATAAACTCGATGCCGACTATCCAAGCATCGAAAATACCGGATAGTTAATGGAAAGAAATTAGAGGGTGAGAATAGATAAGATATAAAATTAGTATAGAAGAAGAAGAAGAAGAACACAACGATAGAATCAGAGTAACACGAATCTCACAACGAAACAAATAAAATATAACATAACTTTGAAATAAAACCAGTATATGTATACAATAACATTCATCAGAGTACAACATTTACAACATAGCAGAAATAAACAATTGCTATAAAACCCTAAAGCCTCCTACTTCAAGCTCTCAGTATATCTGTAAAATCCTGACTACTTGACTGCTCGAACAAAACTGGGCACCCAAGAGTTTAGGGAAAACAAAACAAAATAAACTCTGGGTCAATCATGGGACTGGTATGAGTAAAACCATTTAAAACAGTTGGAGCAATTAAACGATATCTCATAAGACCATGTCGTATAATGGAATGGGTTTTTCCCTTATGAGAATCCAAAACACTTGGTCCAACATTCAAAAACCTTTTGAAAGGAACGATAATCTTTATATCAAACTCATTTGATATTATACTAATGTCTATCAACCACAATATAATAATCATCTAGCAGAACGCTTTCATCTCACGTTCCACATACATAATATACAATCAAAAACCGCAGGCGCTTATTGGGCAAAGAATTCCAACTGGCAAGGTATGGGACCATCTTCCGACAGTGTATCTCTGGAAAGGAATACACCGGGTTCAACAAGAACATCTTGTAACCCAGGCTAAACATGACCGGTCACTCATTTCACTTGAGTGTACCGAATGAATTATCACCAACTGTTGGGATCAGCAACCGTTTCTGGAAAGCGACAGCACCGAAATAGATTATAGAAGTAAATGGAATTTCTCTAGATCAGGTGACAATACACCCTAATTGGCAGCTAACTACTTAGTCATGCGACCTACCCGATTTTATACCATTTACTGGTTGTGAGGCTAGAGGCCATAACGTATAGATCACACCTTTAATTACTTTGAATGTCACGTCATCATACCCGCCAAATCACAAATTGATTTCCCCAAAAATACTATGGGTATACAGCTAAGAGAAACAAATTCCTCCACCACCAAACGTAAATTCGTTTGAAGAGATCAACTTACACAATCTATTAAATATATTCTGTCAAATATTCTTCCATACAAGTCGCCCTGGGACTGGACTGACTGAAGGTACTATTCTGTAAATCCATCTAAGGCAATTTCTACCTAGGATTTACTGAACAGCCCTTGCATAACTCCGTCTTCAATTTTCTTCATCATATTTGATTCGCAACGCTAATGCCATATGGAGTGGTTTTCAGATAAAATATCTGATCCCGGTCTCCCCGTATTGAGAACGGAAATGGTCAAAATCTTTGATAGTCGATGATTTAACTATCAAAGGAAAACATGTGTACAAACAATGGTTGTATTTCCAAATGGAAATCTTACCGATCAATCATCATTTCATTTCCCAATTTCCCATTTATCGTTTCCATATATTCATAAATTCCTTATTTTCTAAAATTAGGAAATATACGTTACTAACTTGGAAAACATTTCCATTTCTGATTCACGCATCAATATC
The DNA here is from genome assembly GCA_030737875.1 of Allium sativum. Lineage (NCBI taxonomy): Eukaryota > Viridiplantae > Streptophyta > Magnoliopsida > Asparagales > Amaryllidaceae > Allium > Allium sativum. The sequence continues at coordinate 24,092,219 of CM060927.1, read as the reverse complement.
TTACCACCTCTATTAGTATCTAATTGTAAACTAGTAAGAGAACAACTTCCCAAGTATAAACCCCGAAGGCCGAAACCAACATCAGATCGATACCCAGTAAGCCATTCAACTCAACTAATTTCCAGTCGGTTTCTAATTTCAGTAATTCCATTTAAATTCCTAATTCAACCCCAAATTCCTTTACAATATTTTATTTGCAAAATATTTACTTTAATCTAATTTTTCACATAGAATACGAATAATATTTCATTATATAATCATAACAATTTGATTTCGTATTTAAAAACAATACTTCAAACCCAAATTCTATTATATTTTATTTGTAGAATTATTCATACAAATCTCCTTTTTTTATTTCTAACACTTAATTCTCATTTATAATTCCCTTTACATAATTCTATTTATTCTATATAAATCCTTTTATATAATTCTATTTATTTTATATAAATCCTTTTATATAATTCTATTTATTTTATATATAAATATTTCATTTCCAATATTCACTTTGAAAATTTCCTTTTTACATTACAGTATTTCATATGGTATTTAAAATACCAAATAACATGACTAGTGTCATCATAATCAATCACAGATTATATATCACATCATATATCACAATATATGAAAACAAACAGTAATATAATATTGAGGAATCCAGTTGGATCCCTCCAACCTGTCTCCCTGCATTCATAGATGTTAAACAATATAAATAACATCGATTTCATTTCAATATGAAATATTCTGATAAACAGAATCAATATTTGACTAACGATTTATATATATATATATCATTATCTACAATTTCAACCAATAAATCAGCTATTCAGCCAAACAATCAACACACAACAATCAATCATAATTATCAATACTAGATTATATTTATAAAAAAAATAAACTGTAAAGAGTTAGTGAAAATTACTCACATTGGACAGTCATCGTTAAATAATGATAACTGTCAATTAATTCAGATAGACAATTTATTTCACCATCAATCGTAAAGAGTCCCAATCCACTCCCAATCAGTTCCATTGTGTAGTGTCCGTCTGCACGATTCCAATGGACCCAGTTTCATCAATTTCTGATAACGTATGACAATGATATTCATTTTACAAGTTAATGCACTATTTTCTTTAAATCAAAACATAATAAATTTGGTATGGGCCATACCCATTCGATCAAGGCCCAAAAGAATTTCACCCGACAACACCTGCACCATTACCTTCTTCCCCCATCTTCAATACTGAACCCGTCGCCTGTACGCCTCACCATCACTAGACTAATTACCCTTATTCAAGTTAATAATCCATCCTAGTCTTTCCGTTAAATCTTCATCTCCTCCAACGAATATTGTTCCAAGCCTGCACAATAAGTTCCATGTGGAATACTTGCTCTAACACCTCCATTTACTTATTAAACCCCAAATAGATTCATGCATAAATATGATCAAGTCATTAACATAAAATTATCTTAAAAAATACAATCTTAATATAACCGGCCCCCCTTAACTACCTCTATTATCGTGACCTCATCTCCTCATTATCTTCTCCAGACAAACCAATTCGAACCCGCTTCTTTCTCAAGCCATAGCCAATCTATCTCCACCAATATCCCGTTCTCTATTCCATGAATTCCAGAATTACCAACACCATTTCGATCTCCTTCAACTTCTCTTCAATTCCATCCAACTCATCATCTACTCGCACGCAAGATCCAAAACCCGACTCTAGGATTTACACGCTAGTCACAGTACAAGATAGATAGTTTTAAATTTGTAAAAATCCCAAAATTTTCACATTGATGTGGTTTCTAACCGTAAACTCAAATCTAAAACCAAATATCAAATCGTTGCTCACAATTCAAGATTTCGACTAACCCTAGTTCCACTGTTAAAAACCAAGGAATGGAAACTGACGTCGAACCCATTCAAATGTGTATGGACTTGAAGTAATTCTCACCAGTATTTCAAAGATATAATTCCCAGGATTTTATGATTTTTGTATGAATTTATTTTCATTTTCAAATCTTACGATTTTTCTATGTAAAGAAGAATGGAGCGGCGGAAAATTGTTTGACCAGAAGAATGAAAATATTAGGGTTAGGAAATATATGTTGTATTTATAGGATAGTTTAAATATTTTTTTATTTGAATTTTATATTAATATATATTGAACCGTTACTTCTATTTAGCGTTTAAAATTCATATGACTATATACGAATCCTGTTTTCGATGAAAATGGACATGTAGCTACAGTTTGACATTACGGACCCAACAAAACTTGTTTCATTGAATTCCAGGTCCGTTTGCTCACACAACGTATTTTTAAAGTCGTATTATCGACTGTTTTTCACATTAAAATTCCATACGGTCACACACTGACTTCAAAAATCATGAAAATTGAAATCTAACAATAATCTAACATTCCGGACCCAACAAAATTAGTTTCGTCGAAAATGGAGCTCGTTTGCAAAAGTGGCTATTTTTAAAGCTCTAAATAACCCCATTTAAATGTTAAATATTTTTAAAAATAATTAAATTAAATACTAATAAATGTATATTGTCGTATATATTCACATATAATATCATACCGCTCTAGAATATTTCTATCTGAAGTTATAACTCGATATTTCAAATCCAGATTAAATCAGTATTCAATTTATATTGAAAATCCATTTAAAATAAAATAAATCATTATAAAATTATAAAGGAATTCCATAGTGACTTTTCGAAAATTTGATTTGGACATAACTCAAAATCTACATGATGAAATCTCGATTTTTCTCTTCTATTAGAAAAATATACTTCACCAGCTCCGAACGTTTCTTGTTTCACAGAAATCCGACTTAAAACGGATTCTGTATATTCGTTTAAAGTTTGAACTGCCAATTTACGAACTGTCGCGCCATTACAGGCTCAATTATAATTATATTATAGTTTATACGTTCGACTATCGTTTATTTAATATATTTGTTAATATAATTCAACTCTAAACTGAATTATGTATTATAAATGATCCAATTCATACAATATTGTGAATTCCACTATTTCCGATTATTTCGGAAATTAAATATATTCTTCTATTATTTATATTAATTAAATATTCAATATTATTTAATTAAACAACCATTTAAATCTCTAAATCACTATTTAAATGATTAAGTAAATTAATTATTATACCGTAAAAATACGGGACGTTACATTCTTCCACTTTAAAATAATTTCGTCCTCGAAATTGCTAAGGTAGAAAACAAACCGTATTAACTAGGTTAAAATTTATCTGTTTACTTCTTTTAACTTCAGTTTAAACTGAACCAACTTATGTCAATTAAATTATTAATTCATTTCTAATTAACGAAAATTTTCAAAATCCCGAAAAATTCTAACACCCGAAATTTCGTAAAAAATTCGCCATCACCTCCTTTGTATTGGTCAATCGGTACAACTACAACTCGCCTCTCTAGGCCTTTTCCAACCCAAAAGAAAATCAAACAGCCAAGCGGCTTGAAAATTCGGTTCATAAATCTCATATCCAATAGAAATATAAACTTGTACCTTTTTGTCGAGCTTATCATTATATCCTTTGCATTTGTTACCAATTCCTCATATACCGATGTCATCTCATTCAACTCCAATCAATTCATTCGCTTATATTCAAACCAAATCTCATTTCAACTTGAGTTTCATTCTCGATTCCAAATCCTTAACTCACCAATCCAATTTACTTAACCTCGTTAAGTTTCATCCATAAACTTCATTAAATGGTTTCAATTTCAGTTTGCTTTCACAAGTATTATTTATCTTGTTTTTAATTTTAACGATCAGTCCATTATAATTCAAAATTCTTTTTCCTGGGAGTTCATAAACCACTTTGCTTTTCTCAAAAAAAAAATCAAATAATCCTTTTCAAAATTCAAACAACTTGTTTTCGCAAAACATTTCCAAAACAAAAATTTTGGCAGTAATCCGTCACTTACAAGTCGAAAATGAACACCGATGATGTCATGATTATCATCGGAATCTATTTCCAGCTATCAAAGTGAGTTCAATACTATATCATTTTCAAAACCATATCTAAACACTTTCATTTTGAAATTCATTTCAAAATACCATTTACAATGCTTTAAAACAATTTAAAATCTCCCAGGATTTTAAAATTCACTTATATCCAATCCATATTCATTTACAAACACTTACTCAAATTTCGAAAGTTTTAATTTCAATTCTGATTTAAATTCAGATTTAATTCACTTCGTAATACTTATACGAAATTTGATTAGTTATTTACATAACTGTTTCAATTATAATCTTAACTGATTATAATCACAACCAACACATTCAATATACTATAATACTTCAAATATTAATCATACTTTTATATCAAAATATGATTTGGGTAAAATTATATCATTTATCCTCTTTTCAAAACATATCATGTCGGTTCATCATATTCGAGCGTTTATAAACTCCTACCGATACAGTAGATCAAACTGATCGACCAGAACCCACAAACAACTCAAACAATAACTCACCACAATATAAAATAGTTTTTATAAAATCTACAAATATGCTCTCTTGTACATACACTAAACTCAATCTTGGGCTTTACTAACCCCACCTCTACCGAGTCACTCCATAGAGCCAAGGTAATTACTTAACCTTTAGCTCTGATACCACTGTAACGACTCGGGGGGTTTGCGACCTTGGTTACAGACATAAACTCAATGTCGACTATCCAAGCATCGAAAATACTGGATAGTTAATAGAAAGAAATTAGAGGGTAAGAATAGATAAGATATAAAATTAGAATAGAAGAAGAAGAAGATCACAACAACAAAATCAGAGTAACACGAATCTTACAATGGAACGAATAAAATATAACATAACTTTGAAATAAAACCAGTATATGTATACAATAACATTTATCAGAGTACAACATTTACAACACAGTGGAAATAAACAATTGCTATAAAACCATGAAGCCTCCTGCTCTAAGCTCTCAGTATATCTGTAAAATCCTGACTACTTGACTGCCCGAAAAAAATTAGGCACGTAAGAGTTTAGGGAAAACTAAACAAAATAAACTCTGGGTCAATCATGGGACTGGTATGAGTAAAACCATTTAAAACAATTAGAGCAATTAAACGATATCTCATAAACCGTGATGTATAACGGAACGGGTTTTTCCCTTATGAGAATCCAAAACACTTGGTCCAACATTAAAAAACCTTTTGAAAGTAACGATATTCTTTATATCAAACTCATTTGATATTATACTAATGTATATCAACCACAATATAATAATCATCTAGCAGAACGCTTTCATCTCACGTTCCATATACATAATATACAATCAAAAACCGCAGGCGCTTATTGGGTAATGAATTCCAACTGGCAAGGTTTGGGACTACCTTTCGATAGTGTATCTCTAGAGAAGAATACACCGGGTTCAACAAGAACATCTTGTAACCTAGGCTAAATATGGTCGGTCACTCATTTCGCTTGAGTATACCGAATGTATCATCACCAACGGTTGGAATCAGCAACTATTTCCCGAAAGGGACAGCATCGAAATAGATTATAGAAGTAAATGGAATTTCTATAGATCAGGTGACAATACACCCTAATTGGCAGCTAACCACTTAGCCATGCGACCTACCCGATTTTATACCATTTCCTGGTTGTGAGGCTAGAGGCCATAACGTATAGATCACACCTTTAATTACTTTAAATGTCACATCGTCATACCCACAAAATCACAAATTGATTTCCCTAAAAATACCACAGGTATACAACTAAGAGAAACGAATTCCTCCGCCACCAAAGGTAAGTATGTTTGAAGAGATCAACTTACGCGATCTATTAAATATACTCTATCAAACATTCTTCCATACAAATCGCCCTAGGACTGGACCGACCGAAAGTATTATTCTGTAAATCCATCTTAGGCAATTTCTACCTAGGATTTATTGAATAGCCCTTGCATAACTCCATCTTCAATTTTCTTCATCATATTTGATCCGCAACGCTAATGCCATACGGAGTGGTTTTCAGATAATATATATGATCCCGGTCTTTCTGTATTGACAACGGAAATGGTCAAAATCTTTGATAGCTGGTGATTTAACTATCAAAGGAAAACATGTGTACAAACAATAGTCGTATACCCAAATGGAAATCTTACCGATCAATCATCATTTCATTTCCCAATTTTCCATTTATCGTTTCCATATATTCATAAATTCCTTGTTTTCTAAAATTATAAAATATACGTTAATAACTTTGGAAAACAATTTTGTTTCTGATTCACGCATCAATATCTTCCCACCTCTATCAGTTTCTAATTGTAAACTAGTAAGAGAACAACTTCCCACGTATAAACCCCGAAGGCCAAAACCAACATCAGATCGATATCCAGAAAGCCATTCAACTCAACTAATTTCCAGTCGGTTTCTAACTTCAGTAATTCCATTTAAATTCGTAATTCAACCCCCAAATTCCTTTATAATATTTTATTTGCAAAATATTTACTTTAATCAATTTTTTCACATAGAATGTGAATAATATTTCTTTATATAATCAAAATAATATGATTTCATATTTAAAAACAATACCTCAAGCCTAAATTCTATTAATATTTTTATTTGTAGAATTACTCATACAAATCTCCTTTTTTATTTCTAACGCTTAAATCTCATTTATAATTCCCTTTATATAATTCTATTTATTATATATAAATCCTTTTATATAATTCTACTTATTTTATATAAATCCTTTTATATAATTCTATTTTTTTTATATAAATCCTTTTATATAATTCTATTTATTTTATATATAAATATTTCATTTCCAATATTCACTTTGAAAATTTCCTTTTTACATTCCAGTATTTCATATGGTATTTAAAATACCAAATAACATGACCAGTGTCATCATAATCAATCACAGATTATATATCACATCATAAATCACAATTTATGAAAACAAACAGTATTACAATATTGAGGAATCCAGTTGGATCCCTCCAATCTGTCTCCCTGCATTTATAGATGTTAAACAATATAAATAACATCGATTTCATTTCAATATGAAATATTCTGATAAACAGAATCAATATTTGACTAACGATTTATATATATATATATCATTATCTACAATTTCAACCAATAAATCAGCTATTCAACCAAACAATCAACACACAGCAATCAATCATCATTAATCAATACTAGATTATATTTATAAAATAAATAAACTATACAAGGTTAGTGAGAATTACTCACATTGGACGGTCATCGTTAAATAATGATAACTGTCAGTTAATTCAGATCGACAATTTATTTCACCATAAATCGTAAAGAGCCCCAATCCACTCCCAATCAGTTCCATTGTGTAGTGTCCTTCTACACGATTCCAACGGATCCAGTTTCATCAATTTCTGATAACGTATGACAATGATATTCATTTTACAAGTTAATGCACTATTTTTTTTAAATCAAAACTTAATAAATTTGTTATGGGCCATACCCATTCGATCAAGGCCCAAAAGAATTTCACCCGACAACACCTGCACCATTACCTTCTTCCCCCATCTTCAATACTGAACCCGTCGCCTGTACGCCTCACCATCACAAGACTAATTACCCTTATTCAAGTTAATAACCGATCCTAGTCTTTCTGTTAAATCCTCGTCTCCTTTAACGAATATTGTTCCAAGCATGCACAATAACTTCCGTGTGGAATACTTGCTCTAACACCTCCATTTACTTATTAAACCCCAAATAGATTCATGCATAAATATGATCAAGTCATTAACATAGAATTATCTTAAAAAAATTACAATCTTAATATAAGCGGCCCCCCTTAACAACCTCTATTATCGTGACCCCATCTCCTCATTATCTTCTCCAGACAAACCAATTCGAACCCGCTTCTTTCTCAAGCCATAGCCAATCTATCTCCACCAATATCCCGTTCTCTACTCCATGAATTCCAAAACTACCAACACCATTTCGATCTCCTTCAACTTCTCTTCAATTCCATCCCACTCATCATCTACTCGCACGCAAGATCCAAAACCCAGCTCTAGGATTTCCACGCTAGTCACCGTACAAGATAGATAGTTTTAAATTTGTAAAAATCCCAAAATTTGCACATTGATGTGGTTTCTAACTGTAAACTCAAATCTAAAACCAAATATTAAATCGTTGCTCACAATTCAAGATTTCGACTAACCCTAGTTCCGTTGTTAAAAACCAAGGAATGAAAACTGACGTCGAACCCATTCAAATGGGTATGGACTTGAAGTAAATCTCACCAGTATTTCAAAAATATAATTCCCAGGATTTTATGATTTTTGTATGAATTTATTTTCATTTTCAAATCTTACGAATTTTCTATGTAAAGAAGAATGGAGCGGCGGAAAATTGTTTGACCAGAAGAATGAAAATATTAGGGTTAGAAAATATGTGTTGTATTTATATGATTGTTTAAATATATTTTTATTTGAATTTTAAATATATATTGAACCGTTACTTCTTTTAGCGTTTAAAATTCATATGACTATATACGAATCCTGTTTTCGATGAAAATGGACATGTAGCTACAGTTTGACATTACGAACCCAACGAAACTTGTTTCATCGAATTCCGGGTTCGTTTGCTCACACAACGTATTTTTAAAGTCGTATTATCAACTGTTTTTCACATTAAAATTCCATACGGTCACACACTGACTTCAAAAATCATGAAAATTGAAATCTAACAATAATCTAACATTCCGGACGCAACAAAATTAGTTTCGTCGAAAATGGAGCTTGTTTGCAAAAGTGGCTATTTTTAAAGCTCTAAATAACCCCATTTAAATGTTAAATATATTTAAAAATAATTAAATTAAATACTAATAAATGTATATTGTCGTATATATTCACATATAATATCATACCACTCTAGAATATTTCTATCTGAAGTTATAACTCGATATTTCAAATCCAGATTAAATCAATATTCAATTTATATTGAAAATCCATTTAAAATAAAATAAATCATTATAAAATTATAAAGGAATTCCATAGTGACTTTTCGAAAATTTGATTTGGACATAACTCAAAATCTACATGATGAAATCTCGATTTTTCTCTTCTATTAGAAAAATATACTTCACCAGCTCCGAACGTTTCTTGTTTCACAGAAATCCGACTTAAAACGGATTCTGTATATTCGTTTAAAGTTTGAACTGCCAATTTACGAACTGTCGCGCCATTACAGGCTCAATTATAATTATATTATAGTTTATACGTTCGACTATCGTTTATTTAATATATTTGTTAATATAATTCAACTCTAAACTGAATTATGTATTATAAATGATCCAATTCACACAATATTGTGAATTCCACTATTTCCGATTATTTCGGAAATTAAATATATTCTTCTATTATTTATATTAATTAAATATTCAATATTATTTAATTAAACAACCATTTAAATCTCTAAATCACTATTTAAATGATTAAGTAAATTAATTATTATACCGTAAAAATACGGGACGTTACATTCTTCCCCTTTAAAATAATTTCGTCCTCGAAATTGCTAAGGTAGAAAACAAACCCTATTAACTGGGTTAAAATTTATCTTTTTACTTCTTTTTACTTCAATTTCAATTGAACCAACTTATGTCAATTAAATTATTAATTCATTTCTAATTAACAAAAATTTTCAAAATCCCGAAAAATTCTAACACCCGAAATTTCGTAAAAATTTCGCCATCACCTCCTTTGTATTGGTCAATCGATACAACTACAACTCGCCTCTCTAGGCCTTTTCCAACCCAAAAGAAAATCAAATAGCCAATTCGGCTCATAAATCTCATATCCAATAGAAATATAAACTTGTACCTTTTTGTCGGGCATATCATTATATCCTTTGCATTTGTTACCAGTTCAACATATACCAATGTCATCTCAGTCTACTCCAATCAATTCATTTGCTTATATTCAAACCAAATCCCATTTCAACTCGAGTTTCGTTCTCGATTCCAAATCCTTAACTCACCAATCCAATTTACTTAACCTCGTTAAGTTTCATCCATAAACTTCGTTAATTGGTTTCAATTTCAGTTTGCTTTCACTAGTATTATTTATCTTGTTTTTAATTTTAACGATCAGTCCATTATAATTCAAAATTCTTCTTCCTGGGAGTTCTTAAACCACTTTGCTTCTCTCAAAAAAAAATCAAATAATCCTTTTCAAATCTCAAACAACTTGTTTTCACAAAACATTTCCAAAACACAAATTTTGGCAGTAATCCGTCACTTACAAGTCGAAAATGAACACCGATGATGTCATGATTATCATCGGAATTTATTTCCAGCTATCGAAGTGAGTTCAATACTATATCATTTTCAAAACCATATCTAAACACTTCCATTTTGAAATTCATTTCAAAATACCATTTACAACGCTTTAAAACAATTTAAAATCTCCCAGGATTTTAAAATTCTCTTATATCCAATCCATATTCATTTACAAACACTTACTCAAATTTTGAAAGTTTTAGTTTCAATTCTGATTTAAATTCAGATTTAATTCACTTCGTAATACTTATATGAAATTTGATTGGTTATTTACATAACCGTTTCAGTTATAATCTTAACTGATTATAATCACAACCAACACATTCAATATACTATAATACTTCAAATATTAATCATACTTTTATATCAAAATATGATTTGGGTAAAATTATCATTTATCCTCTTTTCAAAACATATCATGTCGGTTCATCGTATTCGAGTGTTTATAAACTCCTACCGATACAGTAGATCAAACTGATCGACTAGAACCCACAAACAACTCAAACAATAACTCACCACAATATAAAATAGTTTTTATAAAATCTACAAATATGCTCTCTTGTACATACACTAAACTCAATCTAGGGCTTTACTAACCCCATCTCTACCGAGTCACGCCATAGAGCCAAGGTAATTACTTAACCTTTAGCTCTGATACCACTGTAACGACCCGGGGGGTTTGCGACCTTGGTTACAGTTAACACTCAATGTCGACTATCCAAGCATCGAAAATACTGGATAGTTAATAGAAAGAAATTAGAGGGTAAGAATAGATAAGATAGAAAATTAGAATAGAAGAAGAAGAAGATCACAACAACAGAATCAGAGTAACACGAATCTCACAACGGAACGAATAAAATATAACATAACTTTGAAATAAAACCAGTATATGTATACAATAACATTTATCAGAGTACAACATTTACAACACAGCGGAAATAAACAATTGCTATAAAGCCATAAAGCCTCCTGCTCCAAGCTCTCAGTATATCTGTAAAATCCTGACTACTTGACTGCCCGAAAAAAATTGGGCACGTAAGAGTTTAGGGAAAACAAAACAAAATAAACTCTAGGTCAATCATGGGACTGGTATGAGTAAAACCATTTAAAACAATTAGAGCAATTAAACGATATCTCATAAACCGTGATGTATAACGGAACGGGTTTTTCCCTTATGAGAATCCAAAACACTTGGTCCAACATTCAAAAACCTTTTGAAAGGAACGATAATCTTTATATCAAACTCATTTGATACTATACTAATGTCTATCAACCACAATATAATAATCATCTAGCAGAACGCTTTCATCTCACGTTCCACATACATAATATACAATCAAAAACCGCAGGCGCTTATTGGGTAATGAATTCCAACTGGCAAGGTTTGGGACTACCTTTCGATAGTGTATCTCTAGAGAGGAATACACCGGGTTCAACAAGAACATCTTGTAACCCAGGCTAAATACGGTCGGTCACTCATTTCGCTTGAGTGTACCGAATGTATTATCACCAACGGTTGGGATCAGCAACTATTTCCCAAAAGGAACAGCATCGAAATAGATTATAGAAGTAAATGGAATTTCTATAGATCAGGTGACAATACACCCTAATTGGCAGCTAACCACTTAGCCATGCGACCTACCCGATTTTATACCATTTCCTGGTTGTGAGGCTAGAGGCCATAACGTATAGATCACACCTTTAATTACTTTAAATGTCACATCGTCATACCCACAAAATCACAAATTGATTTCCCTAAAAATACCATAGGTATACAACTAAGAGAAACGAATTCCTCCGCCACCAAAGGTAAATATGTTTGAAGAGATCAACTTACGCGATCTATTAAATATACTCTATCAAACATTCTTCCATACAAATCGCCCTAGGACTGGACCGACCGAAAGTTTTATTCTATAAATCCATCTTAGGCAATTTCTACCTAGGATTTATTGAACAGCCCTTGCATAACTCCATCTTCAATTTTCTTCATCATATTTGATCCGCAACGCTAATGCCATACGGAGTGGTTTTCAGATAATATATATGATCCCGGTCTCTCTGTATTGACAACGGAAATGGTCAAAATCTTTGATAGTCGGTGATTTATCTATCAAAGGAAAACATGTGTACGAACAACAATCGTATTCCCAAATGGAAATCTTACCGATCAATCATCATTTCATTTCCCAATTTCCCATTTATCGTTTCCATATATTCATAAATTCCTTGTTTTCTAAAATTATAAAATATACGTTAATAACTTTGGAAAACAATTCCGTTTCTGATTCACGCATCAATATCTTCCCACCTCTATCAGTTTCTAACTGTAAACTAGTAAGAGAACAACTTCCCAAGTATAAACCCCGAAGGCCGAAACCAACATCAGATCGATATCCAGAAAGCCATTCAACTCAACTAATTTCCAGTCGGTTTCTAATTTCAGTAATTCCATTTAAATTCCTAATTCAACCCCCAAATTCCTTTATAATATTTATTTGCAAAATATTTACTTTAATCAATTTTTCCACATAGAATGTGAATAATATTTCTTTATATAATCAAAATAATATGATTTCATGTTTGAAAACAATACCTCAAACCCAAATTCTATTTATATTTTTATTTGTAGAATTATTCATTGTAACAACCCGTGTTTTTATAACGTGTAATAACCATAAATCAAGCCAGAATTAATTTTTAAATTAATAATCAAGGGAAATGGGTTACGCCATTGCGTTCGTCTCAAAATTCTGCTTGGAAAAGAGTCCGAGTTTTCGAAAATCGGAGCCCGTATAACCAAGTTATGACCTTTCGAAGTTTTCAAAAGTTTTCAAGTTCAAAACAACTCAATTTGAATTCAAAATTCGAAATTCAAACCTCAGAATGGACTGGGCGGGAAATTTCCCGCCCAGGACCAGGTCGACCTGGGGGTCGACTATGTAGTCGACCTACCCAGTACCAGGTCGACCATAGTGTCGACCTGGTGGCCAAGTCCACTTTTGAAGCTGGATTCACTTCGATGTTTCTGGCCTCGTTTCTGTCTACATTCGTTGACTTGACCCTATATATACAGCCCCTAACACTAGTCTCTCTACACAAAATTCTTTCTGACCTTATGTTGCTCTAATTCTGGTTGAAAAGTTAGAGAAAGGGACTACTTCTTCTATGTCGAAACTACGTTGCTGATTTGGGGATTTCTGTTAGGACTTGACTAAGCATATAAAGATTTAACATCGACTTTCTTTTTCTAATTCTCGAACCACGATCTGTAAGCCCCAGTTATTTTTAGATTTAAACTGTAATGTAATATGAATATGATGTAAATTGAAATTGGACCTATGTATGATGACTGTTTTACATCCATTCTTGTTCATCTTGGATCTTGACTTTTGGATATATTACTATGACATTGATTTGGGGCCTAGACATGTTGTAAATCAAAAAGTAAATCCCCTCATATTATCATGTTGAATCTGCTATTAGTCACAAGTTTATGACTATCACCTTATGTCAATCATTACCATGACTATACTATCACCTTATGACTATACTATCACCTTATGACAACTGTTATCTTGACTAGTACCTTATTTTGCTAGATTTGGAATCTTTATGTTTGAGGCCAATATTCCATATGCCAGTAATGTTATAATCATTTATCTCAAGTCATACCATGCTATGCTAGTAATCACTTTTGCCACCTTATACCCGTCCCTTTTTATGTTATTCCCTAATTAGATTTATTTGTATCGATTCGAGCTTACGTGCGATGGGAATACGATTTGGGTAGACTAGGTAAAACATGAATTGACTTTGAATTTGAACATGAACGTTATTATAACTTGAACCTGGATATGGACATGAACTTGACACGATTTGACATGAAACATGACATGAAAACTCGACATGAATTTTGACATGAAAAATTGAACGTGGGCATGACACTTAGATAAACTTGAAAATGGACAACTCGAGGTTGTGTTGAGTTTGCAGTGTAAATCTGGCCGGAACCGCCCGGCAAATCCAGTAACTGCAAACAATAGGATCCAATGTGGGTAGTTGGTCATATCGCACGAAAAACCCGAGGTTAGACTATGTTGTGGTGTGAATCTGCCTGAAACCGCCCGGCAAATCTAGTGACCACAACAGTTAGTCTAATGTGAGAGGTTGGGGTGCATTAATGAATTAATGCCACATGATAGGGTTAAGTCATGAACCACATGAATATACTTAACCACCTTGACACGATGATTTGATAGGGTTAAGTCATGAACTGCTTGAATACACTTAACCAACTTGATACATGATTTGGATAGGGTTACGTCATGAATTTGAATGACAACACTTAACCCATTAGAAACCCTAGTTACGCGGTCCTTTTCAGCAGTAACCCACTTGGATGTATCACGATACCCTGGGACTAGGTAGGGTGGGGCACGATTACTGGACTGATTGTAAGCGACCAGAACGACGGCTGAGTAGGTGAGCTATTGTAGGTTCGGGCGGACTATGGTCATGCACGTAGTCCGGAGTTGAAAAGGCAGGCATTGGGCACCTGTAGATTTACACTGTGCGTGCTTGATTCGTGTCGATGGTTGGCACCATAAGGCTTGATACACTCTATGGTGGACCTAGCACAGGAAACTACATTTCAGGATAGGGCCGAATGACACAGACACATGACGAGCTAGGACTTGTAGGGAGCCGATCGATTAGTAGATCGTACCGTAGGACCCCGTAATGGGTCACTTCATGATATTGGGCCAAGGGATCATTTCATGATTAATACTTGACATGGGTTAGAACACTAGTACAGTTGGTGCAGCGAATCTCGAATATACGATGCTAGACTTGACTTATCCTGTTATCTTAATTATCTTACTAGTTCTGTTATCATCCTTATGTTTAATTCCAGTTTTCACATATCATGTTACCTTTACTAGTTTTCATACTGAAAGTCACTAGGGCTTACCAGTCTTTATGCCTGACCCTTTTTCTTTCGCCTCTTTTTCTTTCGTTTCCCCCCCGGTTCTCAGGGGGGAAAACTAGCTCTTAGTTTGGATTTAGCTTGCTTTCTGACAGCTCATGTACGGTTTGGTCTTGGGCTATGCTATGGCTACTTCTGCTATTTATGGGGAATAATTTACTTTTGTTATCTTAAGTTTATGCTTCTTTATTTGGAACTTGATGTGATGGAATAATTTGTACCTTGGATATATGGGGTTTCGACTCTTTTCTTGAAACTAATAATAATTTGGTTTTTAATTTCTACCGCTACTTTATTTATGTTCTGCCTTGTGATATCTCTGTGTATGTTTACCTAGATAATACTCCACCAAAACTAGTGCATTCCCTTTGTGAGTGACCCTAGCGGAGGTGGGGTGTTACATTTGGTATCTGAGCAGAAGGTTACCAAGCTGGACAAAAGTTTTAAAAACCTTTTGAAACTATTTTCAAAACCATTTATAAAGAAGCATTTTTCAAGAAAAGTTTTATGTTTAAAAAGGCTATTCCCCAAGAAGCCATTAGCAATTTCCTTTATTTCCTCGTTTGAATCTTTTTCTTTTCGTTTTCCAGCATGGCTGATCTTAACCTGCCTGAGGGAATACCCGTGTCTGGATGGTTTCGAAGGTACTTAGAAGCCAGGGCCAACGGCGCGGGCCTAGCAGACATACCTCCTCCTCCTCCCCCAGTGGCCGTGGTTCCTCCTCCTCCTGGTACCTCCTTTGCCAAAATATGCAAAGATTTTAAAGCAATGGGCGGCAAGAACTTTGTTGGAACTGAAACCTTTGTTGATGCACGAAACTGGCTAAAGAGACGGAAGATTTGTTTATTATCTTTGATATGGAGGACCATAGGAAAGTTCAGCTGGCAGCATGGTTGTTGAAAGAGGAAGCTGCATTTTGGTGGGAAGTCACCAACGCTACCAGGCCAGTTGAGACTTGGGCAGACTTTAGAGAGAGGTTTGAGCTTAAATTCTTATCGTCAGCAGAAGAGAACCTTCAGATGGAAAGGTTCCTAGCACTAAAGCAAGTGGACATGTCTGTTAGGGAGTACGTGAATAAGTTTAATCAGCTTGCTCGGTTCGGTTTGGATTTGGTCAACACACCCCAGAAAAAGGCTGTACGCTTTGCTCGAGGATTGAACGAGCCACTACACAGTTTGGCCCTAACTCATATACCCATGGAGGCGACTTTTGAAAGCTTGGTGGATATGGCTCTACTTCATGAGGAAGACAAGAACAGCAAGAAGGAGGTTAAGCCTAATGAGACTCAGAATAAGAAAGCTAACTTCAGGAAGGGGAACAACAAGAATAACAAGAGCAACAACAAACCACGTGACACGAGGAAGTGCAACTTTTGTGGTATTACTGGACATCTAGCTAAAGACTGTAGAAAGAAGAAAAGAAAGTTGGGTGAATGCTTTCATTGTGGAGATACTGGACACATCAGCAAGGATTACCCTAAGAAGCAAGGACACAGGCAAGGGCAGACCCAGCGAGCGGGAACTTCTGGAGGGCAGTTGCATGCTCTCAACACCACTCCTCCTCTTGACTGAGGTAGTAATATTTCCGTAGAAAGTCTTGTTTACATTTCTGACTTTCTTGTTCGAACCGTATTTGACTTTGGCGCATCGCATACTTTTATTTCTTCTGATATTGTTGAAAATCTGCACCTAAGTACTAGTCTGGTTGAGGATCCCGTTATAGTTTCAAATCCAATTGGGGGCTCCACCCATTTATCTATGATGTGTGTGGATTTGTAGATCTCTATCTTAAGCGTAGAATTCACGTGTAATGCTTATGTTCTCGGATTTATGGGATACGGTTTGATCCTAGGTATGGATTGGCTGTCCGATTATGGAGCCATTCTTGATTGTGAACAAAGGGTAGTGAGGGTCATGACTCGCCTTAGTAATACCCTTGAAATTTCTTGTAACCCTAAGGGTCCGGTCATGTTGTATTATCTTGAATCCCTTGACTCGTCCGACGATAATTTGCAATCTGTAAGAGTGGTCCGGGAATATCTAGATGTCTTTGATGAAGTGAGGGGGTTACCTCCTAAACGAGAGATAGACTTCCGAATTTATCTTGTTGATAATGCCAAGCCAGTTTCATTGCCCATTAGGCACATGGCCCCGCGAGAAAGAAGAGAGCTCAGTAAACAAGTTAATGAGTTGCTTGAGAAAAATTTCATAAGGCGAAGCATTTCTGAATGGGGTGCTCCGGTGGTATTCGCTACTAAGGCGGATGGATCACTTCGTCTATGCGTAGATTATCGTGAGTTAAACAAGCTGACAAAGAAGAATAGGCACCCACTACCAAGAATCGACAATTTGTTTGACCAGCTTGTGGGAGCATCCGTTTTCTCTCAACTCGATCTAGCCACAGGATTCCATCAGCTTAGAGTGGCTGAGGATAGCATTGAAAAAACTGCGTTTAGGACTCCAGATGGGTTCTTCAAATGGTTCGTCATGCCATTTGGGTTAACGAATGCACCCGCATACTTTGTAGATTTGATGAGTAGGATGTTTCGGGAGTTCCTTAACAAGTTTGTGGTAGTTTTCATGGATGATATTTTGATCTTCTCAAAAGATGAAGAAGAGCATGCTAGACATCTCAAGGAAGTCATGGAAACACTTAGAGCACACCAGTTAAAGGCTAAGTTCTCCAAATGCCATTTTTGGAGGAAGGAAGTTCGGTTCCTTGGACATGTAGTTTCTAAGCAAGGCATAGCCATGGACCCCGCAATGGTAGTCGCGGTACAAGACTGGAAAATTCCTAAGAATGCGACGGAGGTGAGGAGCTTTCTCGGTTTGGCGGGCTACTACAGGAAGTTCATTAAGGACTTCGCTAAGATTTCGGCCCCTCTTACTAAGTTAACAAAGAATAACCTAGCTTTTGTATGGGACATAGAGTGTGACGTTGCTTTTCAGAGACTCAAGAGAGCCCTCACCACAGCTCCAGTTTTGGCATTACATGACGGAGGCAAGGTGTTTACGGTGTACGCAGATGCGTGCAGCACAGGATTAGGCGTTGTCCTAATGCAAGAAGGAAGAGTAATATGCTACGGGGGCAGAAAACTTGAAGTTCATGAGAAAAACTATCCCAAGCATGACTTGGAGTTGGCCGCGATTGTTTTTGCACTTAAAGCTTGGCGCTATTATCTTCTAGGGGAGAGGTTCGAGCTGTATACCGACCACAAATCGCTTAAGTACCTCTTCTCACAGAAAGACTTGAATCTGAGACAACAGCGGTGGATGGTGTTCTTGGCATCATATGGCTTCGATATAGCTTATACCCCTGGCAAGGGTAATGTGGTGGCGGACGCGCTAAGTAGAAAAAGGTTGACTTTGAGCCTCTTGTTTGTTGAAAGGAAAAGCCTTGAGTTTATAGCAACCTTTGATTTTACACCTGCTGTTGAGTCATTGACTGCTACGTTTGCATCTCTTGAGTTAAGACCTACACTTCTAGATCAAGTAGGGACTTCACAGAAGGAAGACTCACAGATAGTCGAAATCATGGACAAGCTGATTAGTGGTGAGACGTCAAGTCACCTCAGTAGGTATGCCATATATGACAAGGGATGTCTAAGGCACGATGGAAGGCTATGTGTCACACAAGTGGGAGACCTAGTAAGGAAAGTTCTCGAAGAGGCGCACCACTCGAAGATGACTATACATCCCGGAGGGAATAAGATGTACAGGGATATGAAACGCATTTTATTTTGGGCTGGAATGAAAAAGGACGTGGCAGAGTTTGTCTTGAAGTGCATGGTGTGCCAACAAGTAAAGGCCGAGTCGAAGAATCCTAGTGGGCTATTACATCCTTTGGAGGTTCCGCAATGGAAATGGGAAAGTATCTCGATGGATTTCGTGGATGGACTGCCTAGGTCAAGGAAGGGAAATACTAGCATATGGGTCATAGTTGATAGACTCACGAAAAGTGCTCACTTCACTCCAGTGAAAAGCAAGAGGACTGCATAATGGCTAGCGTCTATTTGCCTTCGATAGATAGTACGGTTGCATGGAGTTCCTTCTAGTATAGTTAGTGATCGTGACCCGATTTTCACTAGCCAGTCTTGGAATAGTCTGCAAGAAGCAATGGGTACACGACTGAGTTAAAGCATGGCCTATCACCCACAGACGGATGGACAAACCGAAAGGGTAAATAGGGTACTAGAAGATCTCCTGAGGCTATGCATTCTTGACTTTGGTGGCACTTGGGAAGACCATCTTCCTCTCGTGGAGTTTGCATATAACAATAGTTACCAAGCTAGCATCAGAATGGCACCGTTCGAAGCCCTGTAAGGAAGACCGTGCAAATCGCCAACTTGTTGGTGGGAGACGACAGACAGACTTATACTCGCACCCAACATGATAAGGGACACTTCTGAGAAGATTGAGTTGATATGAAGACGGATGAAAACGACCCAAGATAGACAGAAATCTTATGCGGACAAGAGAAGGACAGACCTAGAATTCGAAGTCGGAGATATGGTCTTTATAAAAGTTTCTCCGTTATGCAATGTAGTTCACTTTGGAGCAGTTGGAAAGCTAGCACCAAGGTTCGTAGGACCGTTCCCTATCACTGAGAGGTTTGGACAGATGGCCTATAAGATAGACTTACCAGAGAAGCTGGCTGGGGGTGCACAATGTCTTTCACGTCTCGCATCTCCGGAAGTGCTTGCATGAGTCAGCCGAAGTGGTTGAGCCAAGCATCCTTGAATACGTAGAAGTGGAAAAAGAAGCAACATTGAGGCGAGTTCCTATTCGTATCTTAGGAACGGAGATTAAGAAGCTAAGGAATCGAGAAGTCAAGCTAGTTAAAGTGCAGTGGCGTGAAGCCCAAGAAGACGCAACTTGGGAAACCGAAGAGAAGATACGGGCGCTTTACCCATTTCTTTTTGAGGGTACATTCTCGATCTCTTTTTCCTATAAACTTGAAAACCTTTTCGTATCATGCTTCTACTATCTACATTTGTTTTGTTATCTTTTCGATCTTATCTTGAGAACCTTATGTAGAACCATATGGATGTAAACATGTGATTGAAACATATTATGGTTGATGTTTGCAAATGGTTGCAAGTGGTTGCTAGTGGATGCATGACACACATTAGGCACTAGATCAGCTCAGTCACATTTTCATGTTGCATATGCATGATTGCTTATACTTGTACATGGATGGAACTTGTTATGCTATCACTTGGATGTTGCATATGAATGAATGTTTGTGCACTCATGTAGAGACTATAAACTATGTTAGGAATTTGCATACATGTTGGATTCATTACACTAACATATTTTGCATTAAGGAGGTTTACTGAATCAGTAACCACCTGATCTTTTGCATTAGATAAGTACATATACACACATTTTCTGCATATGTTCATACAGCACTAGAAATCTTTTAAGGACAATGGTTGCCTGTGGATGATGATTTGAGTAGATGGATGATGGATGGTAGGACACATCCTCCCTAACTTAGAGATTTCGGGGACGAAATCCTTTAAGGGGGAAGAATGTAACAACCCGTGTTTTTATAACGTGTAATAACCATAAATCAAGGCAGAATTAATTTTTAAAATAAGAATCAAGGGAAACGGGTTACGCCATTGCGTTCATCTCGAAATTCTGCTTGGAAACGAGTCCGTGTTTTCGAAAATCGGAGCCCGTATGACCAAGTTATGACCTTTCGAAGTTTTCAGAAGTTTTCAAGTTCAAAACAGCTCAATTCGAATTCAAAATTCGTAATTTAAACCTCAGAATGGACTGGGCGGGAAATTTCCCGCCCAGGACCAGGTCGACCTGGGGGTCGACTATGTAGTCGACCTACCCAGGACCAGGTCGACCATAGTGTCGACCTGGGGTCGACCTGGTGGCCGATTCCACTTTTGAAGCTGGATTCACTTCGATGTTTCTGGCCTCGTTTCTGTCTACATTCGTTGACCTAACCCTATATATATACAGCCCCTAACACTAGTCTCTCTACACAAAATTCTTTCTGACCTTATGTTGCTCTAATTCTGGTTGAAAAGTTAGAGAAAGGGACTACTTCTTCTACGTCGAAACTACGTTGCTGATTTGGGGATTTCTGTTAGGACTTGACTAAGCATATAAAGATTCAACATCGACTCTCTTTTTCTAATTCTCGAACCACGATCTGTAAGCCCCAGTTATTTTTAGATTTAAATTGTAAATGTAATATGAACATGATGTAAATTGAAATTGGACCTATGTATGATGACTGTTTTACATCCATTCTTGTTCATCTTGGATCTTGACTTTTGGATATATTACTATGACGTTGATTTGGGGCCTATTCATGTTGTAAATCAAAAAGTAAAACCCTTCATATTATCATGTTGAATCTGCTATTAGTCACAAGTTTATGACTATCACCTTATGTCAATCGTTACCATGACTATACTATCACCTTATGACCATATTATCAGCTTATGACAACTGTTATCTTGACTAGTACCTTATTTTGCTAGATTTGGAATCTTTATGTTTGAGGCCAAAATTCCATATGCCAGTAATGTTATAATCATTTATCTCAAGTCATACCATGCTATGCTAGTAATCACTTTTGCCACCTTATACCCGTCCCTTTTTATGTTATTCCCTAATTAGATTTATTTGTATCAATTCGAGCTTACGCGCGATGGTAATACGATTTGGGTAGACTAGGTAAAACATGAATTGACTTTGAACATGAACGTTATTATAACTTGAACCTGGATATGGACATGAACTTGACACGATTTGACATGAAACATGACATGAAAACTCGACATGAATTTTGACATGAAAACTTGAACGTGGGCATGACACTTAGATAAACTTGAAAATGGCCAACTCGAGGTTGGGTTGAGTTTGCAGTGTAAATCTGCCCGGAATCGCCCGGCAAAACCAGTAACTGCAAACAATAGGATCCAATGTGGGTAGTTGGTCATATCGCACGAAAAACCTGAGGTTAGACTATGTTGTGGTGTAAATCTGCCTGGAACCGCCCGGCAAATCCAGTGACCACAACAGTTAGTCTAATGTGAGAGGTTGGGGTGCATTAATGAACTAATGCCACATGATAGGTTAAGTCATGAACCACTTGAATATACTTAACCAACTTGACACGATGATTTGATAGGGTTAAATCATGAACCGCTTGAACACACTTAACCCACTTGATACATGATTTGGATAGTGTTAAGTCACGAATTTGAATGACAACACTTAACCCATTAGAAACCCTAGTTACACGGTCCTTTTCAGCAGTAACCCACTTGGATGTATCACGATACCCTGGGACTAGGCAGGGTGGGGCACCATTACTAGGATGATTGTAAGCGACCAGAACGACGGCTGAGTAGGTGCGCCATTGTAGGTTCAGGCGGACTATGGTCGTGCACGTAGTCCGGAGTTAAAAAGCAGGCATTGGCCACCTGTAGATTTACACTGTACGTGCTTGATTCGTGTCGATGGTTGGCACCATAGGGCTTGATACACCTTATGGTGGACCTAGCACAGGTAACTACATTTCAAGATAGGGCCGTATGACACAGACACATGACTAGCTAGGACTTGTAGGGAGCCGATCGATTAGTAGATCGTACCGTAGGACCCCGTAATGGGTCACTTCATGATATTGGGCCAAGGGATCATTTCATGATTAATACTTGACATGGGTTAGAACACTAGTACAGTTGGTGCAGGGAATCTCGAATATGCGATGCTAGACTTGACTTACCCTGTTATCTTAATTATCCTACCAGTTCTGTTATCATCCTTATGTTTAATTCCAGTTTTCAAATATCATGTTACCTTTACTAGTTTTCATACTGAAAGTCACTAGGGCTTACCAGTCTTTATGACTGACCCTTTTTCTTTCGCCTCTTTTTCTTTCGTTTTCCCCCAGGTTCTCAGGGAGGAAACACTAGCTCTTAGTTTGGATTTAGCTTGCTTTCTGACAGCTCATGTACGGTTTGGTCTTGGGCTATACTATGGCTGCTTCTGCTATTTATGGGGAATAATTTACTTTTGTTATCTTAAGTTTATGCTTCTTTATTTGGAATTGATGTAATGGAATAATTTGTACCTTGGATATATGGGGTTTTGACTCTTTTCTTGAAAGTAATAATAATTTGGTTTTTAATTTCTACTGCTGCTTTATTTATGTTCTGCCTTGTGATATCTCTATGTATGTTTACCTAGACAATACTCCACCAAAACTAGTGCATTCCCTTTGTGAGTGACCCTAGCGGAGGTGGGGTGTTACATTCATACAAATATCCTTTTTTATTTCTAACGCTTAAATCTCATTTATAATTCCCTTTATATAATTCTATTTATTATATATAAATCCTTTTATATAATTCTACTTATTTTATATAAATTCTTTTATATAATTCTATTTATTTTATATAAACCCTTTTATATAATTATATTTATTTTATATATAAATATTTCATTTCCAATATTCACTTTGAAATTTTCCTTTTTACATTCCAGTATTTCATATGGTATTCAAAATACCAAATAACATGACCAGTGTCGTAACAACCCGTATTTTCAATAACCTGTTATAACGTAAATCGAGGCAGAATTTAATTTATAAATCTGAATCAAGGGAAACGGGCTATGCCATTGCGTTCGTCTCGGAAAAATACGCGAAATAGAGTCCGAGTTTTCGAAAATCGGAGTCCGTATGACCCGATTAAGGCCCAACGAAGTTTTCAGAAAATTTCAAGTTCAAAACAGATTTCAAATTCAAGTTTGAATTTGGGAATTTAGGGCAGTTGGGTCAGGCGGGAAAATTCCCGCCAGAGCACCCAAGTCGACAGCCCTGTCGACTTGGGAGTCGACTTGGTTGGACCCAAGTCGACAGCCCTGTCGACTTGGCTGTCGACTTGGTCCAGCCGGGCAGTTTTGCCTGGTGCACCATTTTGGGTTTGTGTTGAGTTTGGGGGCCAGATTCGGTTTTGAGGGCTGAGATTGGAACTAGGGTTTAATCCTAAGGTTGAAACTAGTCCTAATCTCTATAAATAAGGCCCTAACCTAACCCTAAATCATCATTATTCATTCAAGTAACTAAACTATGGCAAAATCATTCCTCTCATGGCCTCCACTCTCTTCATAAAATTCCTAAATAAATTTTTAGGATATTTTCCATGCATACAAGTGTTTTCAAGCTTGTATGAGCATCATTAGCTTGCATTCAAGTCAAGTTTCTATATTTGCATCATAAAGCAAGGGTTTTGATCATTTTGGCTCAAGGGATTTTCTATTGGAACTTGCATTTTGGGTTTATTTGATTTCATAAGGGCTTTGGCATTGTAAGCCCTATTCTACTTTCATACTTAAACTCTAAAGTTAAATGCATGATATGCAAGTTTACTATGTCATGTTATGCAAGTTTGACATGTTATGATATGCAAGTTTATATGCAAGTTTGCTATGCTATGATATGCAAGTTTATCATGTTATGATATGCAAGTTTATATGCAAGTTTACCATGTTATGTTATGCAAGTTTGGGATGATCACTTTGTTCATGTTATCATGTTATGCAAGCTTATCTTGAGTATATGAACATAAAGCTTCAAGCTTTATGCTAAAGGTTGCATTTTGGCAACATGTAAGTTATCATGTCCCATATGATAACTTGCATGTGAGGCTAAATGCGAACTTATGGCCATTTCTACATGTCATTTATCACCATGTATCACCAATATGCTAAGTTTGGTTTTATGCATGCTTTTGAGGCCTAAAAATGTAATATGCAAGTATATGAACATGTGTACATTTCATATGCCACCATGTTGAACTTGTGGCTTCAACGCTTTTATGTCATGATTATGCCAAGTTCCCTCTTTCTATCCTTTATGCGCTATTGCGATATGTAAGCGATGGGATTGCGTTTGGGGTTGGGTAAACTTAAAAGACATAAAAACATAAGATTGGGAATTTACCTATTAAGTTAGGTCTACCCATTGGGAATTTACCTATTAAGTTAGGTCTACCCAATTGCTTGAAAATTTGTAATATGTTTTGGAAACATGATGGACATGACACTTAGAAAAGATAAGTGTGACCCACTCGAGGTTGGGTTGAGTTTGTAGCGTAAACCTACCCGGAACCAACCGGCTTAACTAGTTGCTACAAACAATAGGACCCAATGTGAGAAGTTGGTCATGTTGTACCTTGAACCCGAGGTTAGACCAAGTTGTGGTGTAAAGCTACCCGGAACCGACCGGCTTAACTAGTAACCGCAACAAAGTCTAATGTGAGAGGTTAAGGCGCATTAAATTAATTAATGCCTCATGATTAGGGTTAAGTCATGGTCCACTTAATACTTAACCAATTTGGGCTTGGTAGATTAATCAGGGTTAAGTCGTGAACTCATCGTTACACTTAACCAAGTTAATCCATGATTAGCAAGAGGGTTAAACCGTACTTAACCCACTAGAAAAATCCTAGCAATGAGGGTCCACTCCAGCAGTAATCCCAAGTTTGTATCATTAAGACCCTAGGGTCTAGGCTAGGGAGGGAGCACGATTACTGGACTGGAGGTAAGTGACCAAAAGCGACGGCAGAAGGGTGCGCCGGTGTAGTTCCGGGCGGACTATGGTCGTGCACACAGTCCGAAGCCGGGGAAAACATGCACGGGTACCAGTAGATCGAGACTGTGCACGCATGATTATGGTGTCCAGGGGTTGACACCCTAGGGCTTGATACACCCGACGGGAGACCCGGCACAGTCTGACTACAATTATGTTTGGGCCGTATTGACACCAACACGTGACGAGTTAGGCTTATAGGGAGCCGATCGACTAGACCGTTTGGTTGGACCGCGTATTAGGGTCATTTCATGTTATTGGGCCAAAGCTTGGGCCAAGGGATCAATACTTGTTTATTCAAGCCATGTTAGTTTGCTAGTACACCTGTGGTGCAAAAACCTTAAACCTGATTATGCGATGACACCTTTATCTACCTTGTTAGTTAATCATCATGCCAGTATGTTGTTATCCTTATGTTCATCCCTGCTTCTCATGTCAGTTAACTTTATCGGTTTACATTGATTGTAGTAGGGCTTACTCAGTCTTTTTGACTGACCTGTTTTCTTTCGCCTCTTTTCTTCCGTTTCCCCCCCAGGTTCTCAGGGAGGGAATATTGGAGCTTAGCTTGGATTTCTGACCGCTTGCTTGTGGGATTTTAGCTCATGTACGGTCTTGACATGAAGCTAGCTATGGTTATCACTTATTTTGGGGATAGTACTTATGTATTTCAGTTTTTCAGTAATGTTGTTTTTATCTAGACTTGTGTATTTGGAAAGTTGACATTATGTTGTACCAGACTTGTTTTTGAAATAGTTTGAAATCTTCCGTTGTTTTACTTATCTTATTTACTCTGTTTATATATATACATATGTTCTTGTTCTGCCTTGATATATCATTATGCATGTTTACCTGATTCAAACGCCCCTCCAAAGTCAGAGTGCTTGTAAGAGTCACCCTGGCGGAGGTGGGGTGTTACATTTGGTATCAGAGCATATGGTTTACGAGAAGGAACAAAAAGGTTTTTTTTTTAAAAAAAAAAACTTTTGGAAAACTATTTTCAAAACCAAGTATAAAGTATTTTCCAAAGAAAAGTCTAGTTTATTTTAAAGGCTATTCCCCAAAAAGCCATTAGCAAAATTCCTTCGTTTTTCTCCATTCTGAATCTGTCTTTTCCTTCGTTTTCAGTATGGCCAATAACTTTGCCATTCCGGAGGGAGTACACGTACCTGTTTGGTATAGGAGACTTTTGGAGGCTAGGGCGACCGAAGCCGGCCCCGCAGATGTTCCTCCTCCTCCGGTAGTTAATGTTCCTCCTCCTCCTGTCGCTAAGGTTCCTCTTCCTCCTCCCCCTCAGCATCCTCAAGCTGACTTCGCAGAGATTTGCAAAGACTTTAAGGCGATGGGTTGCAAGAATTTCTTTGGAACCGAGACTTATGTAGAGGCAAGGAATTGGTTGAAGGAAACCGAAGATCTTTTTGCCTTCTTTGATATAGATGACCGTAGGAAGGTTTTATTAGCAGTGTGGATGCTAAAGGAAGAAGTTGCACGTTGGTGGGTGGTCACCACCGTTACTAGGCCAATTGAGACTTGGGATGACTTTCGGGGAAAGTTTGGACTAAGGTTCCTATCACTGAAGCAAGGGGACATGACTATTAGGGAATACATAGATAAGTTTAATCAACTGGCTCAGGCCGGTTTGGACTGGGTTAACACAGCTCAGAAGAAGGCCCTATACTTTGCTCTAGGATTAAACGAGCCATTACATGGTTTAGCCATGACTCATATACCCTTGGGGGCAACTTTCGAGAGCTTGGTGAATATGGCCCTACTCAATGAAGAGAATAGGAGTGACAAGAAGGAGATCAAGATGAATGATACTCAAGCCAAGAAGACTGATTCCCAATGGAAAGGAAATCGGGGTAATCCAAGTGGTCAGAGCAGTCAAGGCAATCAGAACAAGAACAAGAGTCAAGGAAACAAGGGGAACAACAACAAGGGCAATAACAACAAGGGGAAGTGCCATTATTGCGGTTCAGTTGGGCATCTTATTAAGGATTGTAAGAAGAGGAAAAGGAAGAGTGGTGAATGCTATCGTTGTGGTGAGTTTGGACATTTCAGCAAAGATTGCCCGAAGAAGCAAGGGCAAGGTCAGACTCAGCGTGCTGGACCTTCAGGAGGGCAAGTTCATGCTCTCAATGCCGCTCCAGTTCCCGATCGAGGTAGTATTTCTGTTGAGAGCCTTGTATACATTTCTGATTTTCCTGTTCGTACCTTGTTTTATTTTGGTGCATCGCATAGTTTATTTCATCTGATCTAGTTGAAAGTTTGCACCTAAGTACTAGTCTAGTTAATGATCCCGTGTGTGTTTCAAATCCAATTGGGGGTTCCGCCCATTTGTCTATGATCTACGTGGATTTGAAAATCTCTATCTTGAGTGTAGAGTTCTCGTGTGATGCTTATATTCTCGGTTTCATGGGGTATGGGTTGATTTTGGGCATGGATGGGTTGTCCAGTTTTGGAGCCATCCTTGATTTTTTAGCATAGGGTTGTGAGGCTCATGATTCGCCTCGGTAATACCCTAAAAATTTCTAGTAACCCTATGAGTCCCGTCATGTTGTGTTATCTTGAATCCCTCAACTCGTCTATCGATAGTTCGCAATCGGTGAGGGTGGTCCGAGAATATCCTGATATCTTGGGTGAAGTGAAGGGGGGTTACCCCTAAGCGAGAGTTTGATTTCCGCATTTATCTGGTTGATAATGCCAAGCCAGTTATGTGGCCCGTTCGGCACATGGCTCCGCGTGAAAGACGGGAGCTAAGTAAGCAAGTGAAGGAGTTGCTTGAGAAGAACTTCATTCGATGAAGCATTTCCGAGGAAGGTGCTCTAGTAGTATTCGCTACTAATGTGGACAGTTCGCTTCGCCCGTGTGTTGATTATCGTGAGTAGAACAAGAAGAATAGACAACCATTGCTAAGGATCAATGATTTGTTTGATCAGCTTGTAGGAACATCTGTTTTCTCTTGATCCTGCTACTGGATTCCATCAGCTCAGAGTAGCCGAGGATAGTATAGACAAAACTGCGTTCAGAACTCCAGATGGATTCTTAGAATGGCTGGTCATGCCATTCGGTTTGACTAATGCACCCGCCTACTTCGTGGACTTGATGAGTAGGGTGTCTAGGGAGTTCCTGAACGAGTTTTTGGTAGTCTTTGTAGACGATATCCTGACTTTCTTAAAGAACGAGGAAGAACATCCTAGACATCTCAAGGAGGTGATGGATACGCTTAGAGCGCATCAGTTGAAAGCCAAGTCCTCCAAATGTCATTTTGTAGAAAAAGGAGTTAGATTTCTTGGGCATATAGTTTCTAAGCAAGGCTTAGCGGTGGATTCCGCTAGAGTGGTCGCGGTTCAAGACCGGAAAGCTCCGACGAGGACAATTGAAGTAAGAAGCTTTCTCAGTTTAATTAGTCAGTTAGCGTCCCTTGAGCTTAGACCTACCCTTCTGGATCAAGTAGGGACTTCACAGAAGGAAGACCCGCAGTTAGCCGAGATCATGGACAAGTTGATTCGAGGCGAGATGTTAAGACACCTCGCTATAGATGACAAGGGATGGCTAAGACGCAATGAGAGAAAGAAGGCTCTTGAAGATGCACATCACTCGAGGAGGTGGCCGAGTTTGTCCCAAGGCGCATGTTGTGCCAACAGGTTAAAGGCCGAGTCATAAAAGCCCGGTGGGCTATTACATCCATTGGAGGTCCCCACAATGGAAGTAGGAAAAACGTCACGAATGATTTCGTGGATGGACTGCCTAGATCAAGAAAGGGAATAAGAGCATGCGGGTCATAGTAGGTAGACTCACGAAGAGTGCTCATTTCACTCTGGTAAAGAGCGAAAGGACTGCATCATAACTAGCGACAGTTTATTTTCAAGAAATAAAGCGGTTGCACGGGGTTCCCTAAAGGATAGTTAGTAACCATGACTCAATTTTCACTAGCCAGTTTTGAAATAGTCTACGGGAAGTCATGGACAAGCAACTGAATCGAAGTACGGCCTATCATTCGCAGGCGGATGGTTCATTTTGTTCAAGCATGAGTTATAGAAAATCACGTTAGTAAGAGCAATTGGCAACGTGGATTGGTATTTTCAAAAAAAGTTCTGCTGCGTGGAATACTTTATAGTAAGTAAACGAGGTCCAGGATTCACTAGTGAATTTTGGAGAGCTTGCATGAAACCATGAGGACATAGTTATGTTTAAGCCAAGAATGATAGAAGAGTAAGTGAAAAAGGAAGACGAGAGGCGACAATGAAATGGGTTCCAACTCATACTTGGAAATGAGAGTTAAGAAGCCAAGAAATCATGAAGTAAAAGACGGTCAAAGCACAGTGGAGTTAAGAAGATTGAAGGCTAGATACGCGCATCATATCTCTTTTTAAGAGCATATCCTTGATCCTTGTTTTCCTGTGGAACTTACTCGCATGTTATCTTTTTACGTATATCCTCTCGGTCCCATTCTCGGTCCTATTTCTGTCGGGAGGTACGACTTATTGGCTAGTAATACATGTCAGAGTTAGGAAGGGATTTCTTGTAATCCAAAAGGAGTATATCCTGCTTATCTTCCCGACCTTTTTGTAGCATATCTTTTGCTATCCATGTTTGTCTTGATTATCTAGTTTATCATGTTAATCTTGTCATGAGAACCTTAGGTAGAAACCCTTTGGATGAAACATGTGTTTGAAACATGTTATGCTTGATGGTTGCAAGTGGTTGCAAGTGTTTGCAAGTGGTTACTCGTGGATGCATTATACACGTTAGGCACTAGATCGGCTCACACACTCCTCATATTGCATATGCATGAGTGTTTATACTTATTCATGGATGAAATTTTTTGTGTTATCACATGGATGTTGCATATGGATGTATGTTATGTGCACACATATAGATGTTATACATTATGTTAGGAATTGCATACATATGGATTCATTTCACTAACATAATTTGCATTGATGATATTTGCATTAGATAAGTACATATACACACACCTTTGCATATGTTCATACAACATTTAGAATCTTGTAAGGACAATGATTGCTCGTGGATGATGTTTTGAGTAGATGGATGATTGGATGGTAGGATACGTTCTTCCTAACTCGAAGATTTCGGGGACGAAATCCTTTAAGGAGGGGAGAATGTAACAACCCGTATTTTCAATAACCTGTTATAACGTAAATCGAGGCAGAATTTAATTTATAAATCTGAATCAAGGGAAACGGGCTATGCCATTGCGTTCATCTCGGAAAAATACGCGAAATAGAGTCCGAGTTTTAGAAAATCGGAGTCCGTATGACCCGATTAAGGCCCAACGAAGTTTTCAGAAAATTTCAAGTTCAAAACAGATTTCAAATTCAAGTTTGAATTTGGGAATTTAGGGCAGTTGGGTCAGGCGGGAAAATTCCCGCCAGAGCACCCAAGTCGACAGCCCTGTCGACTTGGGAGTCGACTTGGTTGGACCCAAGTCGACAGCCCTGTCGACTTGGCTGCCGACTTGGTCCAGCCGGGCAGTTTTGCCTGGTGCACCATTTTGGGTTTGTGTTGAGTTTGGGGGCCAGATTCGGTTTTGAGGGCTGAGATTGGAACTAGGGTTTAATCCTAAGGTTGAAACTAGTCCTAATCTCTATTAATAAGGCCCTAACCTAACCCTAAATCATCATTATTCATTCAAGTAACTAAACTATGGCAAAATCATTCCTCTCATGGCCTCCACTCTCTTCATAAAATTCCTAAATAAATTTTTATGAGATTTTCCATGCATACAAGTGTTTTCAAGCTTATATGAGCATCATTAGCTTGCATTCAAGTCAAGTTTCTATATTTGCATCATAAAGCAAGGGTTTTGATCATTTTGGCTCAAGGGATTTTCTATTGGAACTTGCATTTTGGATTTATTTGATTTCATAAGGGCTTTGGCATTGTAAGCCCTATTCTACTTTCATACTTAAACTCTAAAGTTAAATGCATGATATGCAAGTTTACTATGTCATGTTATGCAAGTTTGACATGTTATGATATGCAAGTTTATATGCAAGTTTGCTATGCTATGATATGCAAGTTTATCATGTTATGATATGCAAGTTTATATGCAAGTTTACCATGTTATGTTATGCAAGTTTGGGATGATCACTTTGTTCATGTTATGCAAGCTTATCTTGAGTATATGAACATAAAGCTTCAAGCTTTATGCTAAAGGTTGCATTTTGGCAACATGTAAGTTATCATGTCCCTTATGATAACTTGCATGTGAGGCTAAATGCGAACTTATGGCCATTTCTACATGTCATTTATCACCATGTATCACCAATATGCTAAGTTTGGTTTTATGCATGCTTTTGAGGCCTAAAAATGTAATATGCAAGTATATGAACATGTGTACATTTCATATGCCACCATGTTGAACTTGTGGCTTCAACGCTTTTATGTCATGATTATGCCAAGTTCCCTCTTTCTATCCTTTATGCGCTATTGCGATATGTAAGCGATGGGATTGCGTTTGGGATTGGGTAAACTTAAAAGACATAAAAACATAAGATTGGGAATTTACCTATTAAGTTAGGTCTACCCATTGGGAATTTACCTATTAAGTTAGGTCTACCCAATTGCTTGAAAATTTGTAATATGTTTTGGAAACATGATGGACATGACACTTAGAAAAGATAAGTGTGACCAACTCGAGGTTGGGTTGAGTTTGTAGCGTAAACCTATCCGGAACCAACCGGCTTAACTAGTTGCTACAAACAATAGGACCCAATGTGAGAAGTTGGTCATGTTGTACCTTGAACCCGAGGTTAGACCAAGTTGTGGTGTAAAGCTACCCGGAACCGACCGGCTTAACTAGTAACCGCAACAAAGTCTAATGTGAGAGGTTAAGGCGCATTAAATTAATTAATGCCTCATGATTAGGGTTAAGTCATGGTCCACTTAATACTTAACCAATTTGGGCTTGGTATATTAATCAGGGTTAAGTCGTGAACTCATCGTTACACTTAACCAAGTTAATCCATGATTAGCAAGAGGGTTAAACCGTACTTAACCCACTAGAAAAATCCTAGCAATGGGGGTCCACTCCAGCAGTAATCCCAAGTTTGTATCATTAAGACCCTAGGGTCTAGGCTAGGGAGGGAGCACGATTACTGGACTGGAGGTAAGTGACCAAAAGCGACGGCAGAAGGGTGCGCCGGTGTAGTTCCGGGCGGACTATGGTCGTGCACACAGTCCGAAGCCGGGGAAAACATGCACGGGTACCAGTAGATCGAGACTGTGCACGCATGATTATGGTGTCCAAGGGTTGACACCCTAGGGCTTGATACACCCGACGGGAGACCCGGCACAGTCTGACTACAATTATGTTTGGGCCGTATTGACACCAACACGTGACGAGTTAGGCTTATAGGGAGCCGATCGACTAGACCGTTTGGTTGGACCGCGTATTAGGGTCATTTCATGTTATTGGGCCAAAGCTTGGGCCAAGGGATCAATACTTGTTTATTCAAGCCATGTTAGTTTGCTAGTACACCTGTGGTGCAAAAACCTTAAACCTGATTATGCGATGACACCTTTATCTACCTTGTTAGTTAATCATCATGCCAGTATGTTGTTATCCTTATGTTCATCCCTGCTTCTCATGTCAGTTAACTTTATCAGTTTACATTGATTGTAGTAGGGCTTACTCAGTCTTTTTGACTGACCTGTTTTCTTTCGCCTCTTTTCTTCCGTTCCCCCCCTGGTTCTCAGGGAGGGAATATTGGAGCTTAGCTTGGATTTCTGATCGCTTGCTTGTGGGATTTTAGCTCATGTACGGTCTTGACATGAAGCTAGCTATGGTTATCACTTATTTTGGGGATAGTACTTATGTATTTCAGTTTTTCAGTAATGTTGTTTTTATCTAGACTTGTGTATTTGGAAAGTTGACATTATGTTGTACCAGACTTGTTTTTGAAATAGTTTGAAATCTTCCGCTGTTTTACTTATCTTATTTACTCTGTTTATATATATACATATGTTCTTGTTCTGCCTTGATATATCATTATGCATGTTTACCTGATTCAAACGCCCCTCCAAAGTCAGAGTGCTTGCAAGAGTCACACTGGTGGAGGTGGGGTGTTACAAGTGTCATCATAATCAATCACAGATTATATATCACATCATATATCACAATTTATGAAAACAAACAGTATTATAATATTGAGGAAGCCAGTTGGATCCCTCCAACCTGCCTCCCCGCATTCACAGATGTTAAACAATATAAATAACATCGATTTCATTTCAATACGAAATATTCTGATAAATAGAATCGATATTTGGTTAACGATTTATATATATATATATTGTTATCTATAATTTCAATCAATAAATCAGCAATTCAACCAAACAATCAACACGCATCAATCAATCAACATTTATCAATATTAGATTATATTTATTAAAATATAAACAATACAGAGTTTGTGAGATTTACTCACATTGGACGGTCATCGTTAAATAACGATAACTATCAGTTGATTCCAACAGACAATTTATTTCACCATAAATCATAAAGAGCTCCAATCCACTCCAAGTCAGTTCCATTATGTAGTGTCCGTCCACATGATTCCAATGGATCTTGTTTCATCAATTCTAATAACGTATGACAATGATATTCATTTTACAAGTTAATGCGGTATTTTCTTTAAATTAAAACTTAATAAATTTGGTATGGGCCATACCCATTTGTTCAAGGCCCTAAAGAATTTCACCCGACAACACCTACAACGTTACCTTCTTCCTCAATCTTCTATACTGAACCCGTCGCATGTATGCCTTACCATCACCAGACTAATTACCCTTATTCAAGTTAATAATCCATCCTAGTCTTTCCGTTAAATCCTCATCTCCTCCAACGAACATTGTTCCAAGCCTGCACAATAACTTCCATATGGAATACTTGCTCTAACACTTCCGTTTACTTATTTAACCCCAAGCAGATTCATGCATAAATATGATCAAGTCATTAACATAGAATTAGCTTAAAAATTACCATCTTAATATTACCGGACCCCCCTTGATTACCTTTGTTGTCATGACCCCATCTCCTCATTATCATCTCCAGACAAACCAATTCGAACTCGCTTCTTTCTCAAGCCATAGCTGATCTATCTCCACCGGTATCTCATTCTCTACTCCTTGAATTCCAGAACTACCAAGACCATTTTGATCTCCTTTAACTTCTATTCAATTCCATCCCACTCATCATCTACTCGCACGCAAGATCCAAAATCCGGTTCCAGGCTTTCCACGCTAGTCACAGTATAGGATCTACAGTTTTAAATTCGTAAAAATCCCAAAGTTTGCGCACTGATGCGGTTTCTAACCGCAAACTCAAATCTAAAAACCAAATATCAAATTGTTTCTTACAATTCAAGATTTCGACTAACACTAGTTCCGCTGTTAAAAACCAAGGAATGGAAACTGACGTCAAACCCATTCAAACGGGTATGGACTTGAAGGAAATTTCACCAGTATTTCAAAAATATAATTCCCAGGATTTTATGATTTTTGTACGAATTTATTTTCATTTTCAAATCTTATGATTTTTCTGTATAAAGAAGAATGAAGCGACGGAAAATTGTTTGACATAAAGAATGCAAATATTAGGGTTAGAAAATATGTGTTGTATTTATAGGATAGTTTAAATATTTTTTTATTTGAATTTTATATTAGGGTCCGTTTTTCACAGGTCCCTATTAAGTTTCAAAATTAGGCTCACATCCGGTCCAACTTTTCATGTGAATTTAGTCCTTATTTTTTGAAAGTACACTAAATATATATATATATATATATCACGAAAATTTGTATTTAAATCAAACATGTACTCACCCAAAAAATCAGCTCGTTAAAAAATCAAAAAATGCATCAAAATCAAAAAATACAATAAAATAGCGAAAAATGCAGTAATTTGCATCAAATCATGCACATATTTGCAATACTTGCATTCATCTGTGCAAGTATTTTCAAATGTTGAATGTGCGTTTTTTTTTTTTGCATACATGTATGCAAGGTAAACAGATTCTTGCATACAAGTGTGCAACAATCTTCAGGCAAAATTTTCACTTCATATTTTTACATGCAATACTTGCATACATGTGTGCAAGTATGTCAAATAGTTGCATACATGTATGCAAGTTTTTTTTTTAATTTCCGTGGACTTCTGCTAATATTTCCAAATTTTAGAATATTTTTTTTACATTGTAGCGCATTTTTTTTTCAAAAAATCATAAAAGGCGAAATAAAAAAAAGGTACAAAGTTTCCCATTCGTTTCCGCCTCCTTTTTTTCAGCTGCCGCCCAATTTTTTTGTCCCTACCAACTTCCAGCGCCTTCCCCTTTGCCTTTTCCGTTTTTGCACAAAAAATATGCGCTCTTGCATTAAAAAAAATTCTAAAATCTGGAAATATTCCCCTCAATCCACGCAAATAAAAAAAAGTTGCATACATGTATGCAACTATTTATATACACATGCAAAAAAAATCTGCATGCCTGCTAAATAGTTGCATATAAGTATGCAGTTATTCAGAATAGCTGCATACTTGTATGCAGTAATGCGTCAACAGACCAAGGGCATGGCAATATGTGCATATATGTATGCAAATATTTGAAATATGTGTATGTTTTCATGCATTTTACTGCATTTTCCACTGTTTTGTGTATTTTTTGAATTTGACATGTTTATCGATTGTTTTTCCAACTGATTTTTGTGGCGTGAACATGTTTTATTTAATAATGAATTTTCGTGATTTTTTTATATTATTTTATATGTTTTTAAAAATAGGGACCTAATTTATATGAAAAATTAGACCGGATGTGAGCCTAATTAAGTTTCATTTTGGGGATGTGTGCCTAATTTTCACTTTATATTAATATATATTGAACCGTTACTTCTATTTAGCATTTAAAAATTCATATGACTATATATGAATCCTGTTTTCGATGAAAATGGACATGTAGCTACAGTTCGACTTTGCGGACCCAATGAAACTTGTTTCATCGAATTCCGAGTCCATTTGTTCACACAACGTATTTTTAAAGTCGAATTATCGACTATTTTTCACATTAAAATTCCGTACGGTCACACACTGACTCCAAAAATCATGAAAATTGAAATCTAATAATAATTTAATATTCCGGATCCAACAAAATTAGTTTCGTCGAAAACAGAGCTCATTTGCAAAAGTGGCTATTTTTAAAGCTCTAAATAACCCCATTTAAATATTAAATATATTTAAAAATAATTAAATTAAATATTAATAAATTTATATTATCGTACATATTCACATACAATATCATACCACTCCAGAATATTTCTATCTGAATTTATAACTTGATACTTCAAATCCAGATTAAATCAGTATTCAATCTATATTGAAAATCCATTTAAAATATAAATAAATCGTTATAAAATCATAAAGGAATTCCATAGTGACTTTTCAAAAAAATTATTTGGACATAACTCAAAATCTAGACGACGAAATCTCGATTTTTCTCTTCCATTAGAAAAATATACTTCACCAGCTCCGAACATTTCTTATTTCATAGAAATCCGGCTTAAAACGGATTCTGTATATTCATTTAAAGTTTGAACTGCCAAGTTACGAACTGCCGCGCCATTATGGGCTCAATTATAATTATATTATAATTTATACGTTCGACTGTCATTTATTAAATATATCTGTTAATATAATTCAACTCTAAACTAAATTATATATTATAAATGATCCAATTCACACAATATTGTGAATTCCACTATTTCAGACTATTTCAGAAATTAAATATATTCTTCTATTATTTACATTAATTAAATATTCATTATTATTTAATTAAACAACCATTTAAATCTCTAAACAACTATTTAAATGATTAAATTAATTAATTATTATACCGTAAAAAAGGGATGTTACAACACTCCCTCACATCACTCCACCGGCAGGTCACTGCCTCCCTCAATGTCGCGTCCCTCAGGATGTGATGTGGTCGCTTCCATCAGATGTAATGTAGTTGCTTTCCTCTCCCCCTTAACGTAATGGAACGCATCCCTCTGGGATGCGAAAATCCGCATCCTAACTGAGAGATACGATTTCTTGCTTAAAACGAAGAGGGATGCGATTTTCTAGCTTCTATGCTCTTTGGACGCGATTTTCTATTGTGTAGTCCCCAAATCTCACCTATCCTTACCTAACACACTACCTATAAGTACCACCTTGCTTATTCTTCATAATGGTTGGATTTTAATTGATTTGACAGCTCCCCAAGCACCTAGGACTCCATTAATGTTAGCATAGCTCTTGAGGAAGAAGAAGCATACATCACTTTTTTCCATGACTTGGCATATGACCAATACTACTTCAAAATACATAGAACTACTTGTAAACAAATGCCATGATAAAGTTCAATGCTTGTAACTCATATTTTTGAATAAAGATCATCAAACTCCTTCAAAGTGGACATATGCCACTCACGGACCGAATCACTACAAATCTTTGTGTCATTTAGAAATTTACTGCTTTCCACACTTTAATTTTCCATACACGAACTCTATTCTCTAGTAATGGATAATCTTTGAGTGTGATGACATTTTTTGCCATTAACACTTTGGTGCTTTCATTGAGAGAACTTAAAATCACTTCTTTTCGCACGTCTCCACCTAAACTTCAACGTACTACTCTGGTTTCTTCCTACTACTTCTCAAGTCCGCTTACAATGGTTCAGGGATCAAAGAACCCAATGGTCGGAACCTTCGCAGTCGCCGACACTACTGCTTGCCAATAACCCCAGTGAACGAGGAACCCGACCGACATGGATATCATTCCTCCTACGTACCTCTATGCTCCTGCAACTCTAGCACAACTTTACGCGTTTAGTTAAAAATTGGAAGATTGATCTCGAGAGCTCAACGACATGTTGAAGACCAACATCAACCTGATGCGTCAAATTCAGGAAAGTCAACATCTCATTGCTCAACTCTAGCTTGCTCTGAACAATGCTCGGTCACAGCTCAACGCCTCGGAAAGATCTTCTTCTGATACTCAGGGACGAAGCTAAAGAAGGAGGATGACTCTTTACGCCAACTTCGTTGCCCACACTACTGCTAATGTCAATGACAACAGCAACGGAAACTGTATGGGACTACCATAACTTTCAGCGAGGGAACAGCAACACAACCATTGTCGATTGGTTATTAATGATAAACTAGGTCCCAGTAACCGACCCCCTCCTCGACAGAACCCAGCTGTCACTGCTCTAAACTTGGGGCCTACACCTCCAGTAACTCAACAGGCTCAAGTTCCGCCTAATTAGAATCAACCAGCTCAGCATCATCAACAATACCAAAATTAGGAGAAAATACTTATGACATGGATGAGGATGAGCCTGATGTTCATCATAGAAGACATCCACGACCTAGAAACCGTAAGGTGAACCACAGCCATTGGATTCCACCAACGGATGTTCAATCGGAATATCTCCCCGACATGATCCGAAGGATCATGAGAGATATCGAGGGAATGTTAACGATATATGGGAAACTAACATGAGATATATGCTCGCACTCTATGGCGAAAAGACTGGCCCTTGTGGATTTCTGAACCGCTACGAGTGGCACATGGGCTCCAGTTGGGTCACAGACGCAGTCAAATGCAAATGCTACCCGGTTTTATTGGAAGGCACAACTTTTTTGTACTTCGCTCGTCTCTTATCTAATTCCATCTCCACCTTTGACCAACTAGCTACGGAAATGGTCAATTAATCCAGGATGCATATTCCCACTTTGAAGAATACTCTCACCCACTCCAACCTATATCAGGGCCCGACAGAAACCCTTAAAAGATACCTCTAGAGTTTCAACACTTCCCTCGTTGAAGGTTGACGATCTAAATCCATGCACAATCCTTGTACATCTTTCCAAGGGTGTCCTTCCAAGCACCGAGTTCGGGTCATAGATCAATAGAAGCAACCCAAGATTCTAGAAGCTTTCTACGAAAAGGCTGGATAATTCCTATGTCAAAAGGAAGCAAGGCGCAATAGGCTACCTAAGACGGCCACCCTAACAATCCACACATTAGCACCATCAAAGACAGTGTCAAAGGAAAGCAAGTTAGAGAATCTTTCGACAAGGGTAAAGGGGTGAGACCTTTCAAGCCAAAGCCAAACAACGGCAAACCCGGCGATCGCAAAAACAATCAAGCCACTAGAGATACCAAGAAGCATGACTGCTACCCCACTTATAGGAACTACCCTCCGCTCAACCGAGAGTTGAAGGCCATTTGCCTATAGACCTGTAACACTCTTTTGTACAAGAATCCCAAAACTAGGGTATCTACAAACCGCGAGAAGAACTCCTACAAGTATCGACATGTTTGGGCAAACACCAGCAACTATCGCCACCTCAAGGTTGAAATCGAAAAGCTCATCCGTGATAAATGTCAAGAACAGTAGATTTAGAATTTTAATCCGAACGAAGTAGTTTCGGTCCCTTCAACACCCGCTCTCCCTCTAGCTACTGCAACCCCAGGGCTATACAATCAGAGACCACGTGGCATCTGATAAACATTATTTGCGGTGTACCTCACCCCGTGCATGACATTTTTTGCAAGATGGAGTAGTATGCCAACTCCATTAAGCACGCCAGCTATGAAGCATGCTCTTGCTTGGATGAATCTGTCCACGCCAAGCTCAAAAAGACAATGCGAGATAATATCGTCTTGCCCAAGGGAGAGTCTATGGTAATTGAGATCCCAACCATAGACCCTCTCGTCATCTCTGCTCAGGTAGGCCCTGGTTTTGTTCATAGGATCCTCATCGACTTAGGAAGATCGGTCAACATTTTCTTCAGTTCGTCCTATGATCAGATGAAACTTGAGGCGAAGGACTTAAAGCCCTGACATGCCACAATCCACAGTTTTGATGGCTCTTCCAACCAACCTGTGGGCATTGTCCACTCTTAGTTGAACTCGGAGAAGGGGATCGGAGCCAGTCTGAATCCTTACTTTGCGGCCATCAATGTAATCTCTCCTTAAAATGCCTTCTTCAGTCGTCCATTCCTTACATAATTCGGAATCTGCATGTCACCATGCTCCCTTCTGATGAAATTTCCAATAGAAAACGGGATCGGCACAGCCAAGGGCGATCAAGCAACTGCGAGAGCCTACTACTTCATCGAATGGAAGGATGTCATCAACCAGGTGAAATGCAAGACAATGCCTCCGCCTTCATGCGCTAAGACCACCTCCGCATAGAAATCAAAGGTGTCTGAGTCTTGGGTCAATTGCCACTGCCATCTTTCCGATGATCTGAATCTAAAGGAGGACGAAGAGCCCTAATCCGAGAAGCCTACCCCGGTAGAACCGACGTTGGATGTTCCGATCAACCCTGCTGACCAGACAAAGGCCTTGAAAGTTGGATCGTAACTCCACCCCGCAATAAAGGAAGAGTTCATAGACTTCTTACAGGACAACCTTGACGTATTCCCTTGGACCCACTCAGGCATATGTGACATCAACCCAGGAATCACCTACCACATGCTCAGTATCGACCCAAAGCATCTTCCAGTCAAATAGAAGTATCGAAGCTTGAGAACTGAAAGATCGACTGCACTTAATGAGGAGGTGGATAAGCTACTTGATAACGGCTTCGTTTACGACACCCTCTATCCCGAATGGATCTCCAACCCAGTCGTAGTCAAGAAAGCAAATGGAAAGTGGAGAACGTGCGTCGACTATTTAGACCAGAACAAAGCCTTCCCAAAGAAAAGCTTCCCGCTTCCGAAGATCAACCAACTTGTTGTTTCAACTGCCGGCTACCAGCTTCTCTAATTCATGGATGCATACTAAGGATACAATCAAATTCCAATGTACCTTCTGAATCAGGGCCATACTTATTTCATAACCAACCTTAGGATCTACTGTTATGTCGTCATGTCGTTCGGTCTCATGAATGCTGGAGCCACTTATCATCGACTGGTCAACTGCATGTCCAAGGACTAGATTGGGAGATCCAAGGTGGTTTACATGGAAGACATACTCGTGAAAACAAGAGTATCGAACAACCACGCCAATGACCATGCATATTCGATGTCCATCGTAAATATGGCACGAAACTAAATCCCTTGAAATGCTCCTTTGGTGTTGCATTGGGAAAATTCCAGGTTTACATTGTCAACTCATGGGGCGTCGAACTCAATCCAAAAACAAAATCCAGACTGTCTTGGATATTCAATCCCCTCGGAGCATCAAGGATGTCCAAAGCTTAAACGGGAAAGTGGTCACCCTAAGTCAATTCATCTCTAAAGCTATTGACAAATGCATTCCCTTTTTCGACTTGCTCGGAAAAGGGAAGCACAGCTTCATAAGGACACTGGAATGCGTTGATGCGTTCCAAGACCTCTTGAATCACTTAAAACGATTACTTATCTTGTCAAAACCCGTGGATCACGAAGACTTATACTCTATTTGGTTATTTCTATGCAGGAAATTTGCTCAGCGCTTGTGCGCATCAAAGATCATAACCAATGGCACATTTACTACATCAGCAAGATACTGACAAGAGAAGAAAAGAATTATCCAAAACTTGAGAAGCTTGCTTTTTGCCTATTGAACTCTTCCCGAAAGCTACGACCCTACTTTAAGTCCCATCCAATCAAAGTCTACATTGACCAGACGCTACGACAGGTTGTGCAATGATCTGAGGCGTCTGGGCGACTTTTGATGTGGAACATCAAATTGGGCCAATTCTAGATTACCTTCATTCCTCGTCGAGCCATCCTCAAACAAGCCCTCGCAGACATCATAGCGGAGTTCACAATTCCCGAAGAACTACTTTCGGAAGACAGTGAGACTCTGAATATTCAATGGAAACTATTCGTGGATGGATCATCTAACGATCAGTGTTTTGGAGTTGGATTCGTACTAGTTACTCCTGAGTAACTCTTGATCTATTATGGTCTAAATCTTGACTTCTTGACACCAACAATGATGCATAATACAAAGCCTTGATCGCTGGACTCAAACTACAATCAAACTTAATATCAAGGCTCTCCAGATTTACTCCGACTTACAGCTCATCGTATGCCAGATGCAAGGCGAATACCAAGCCAAAGAGGCATGGCTTTCTCCTCACCTTGCTTAGATCCATGAACCCTTCACCAACTTCGACCACTACGTCATTACGCATATCCCTCGAGAACAAAATGAGAAAGCTGATTCATTAGCCAAGCTAGCACTCTAGGGATGCGCAACTCTTGGGGTTAGATTAGTCGAAGTGCTGGACTCTCAAAGCATCGATCATATGCAAACTGATCGGTCGCAACAACGAAGGTCGAATCTGAGCCCAAGTCCTGGATGACACCAATCAAAATCTACTTACAACACGGAATCCTCCCTGAATGCTACAAGGAAAGACAAGCACTCATTCGCAAATCATCTAGCTACATCATTCAATATGGAGTGCTCTGCCGAAGAGGATTCTTGTTTCCATTACTTCGGTGTGTAGCCCACAACGATGCCGACCGTGTGCTGTTGGTGTGCACGAATGCGAATGTGGTGACTACACTGGGGAAATTCTAACAAGGAAGATTCTCATATATTGTTACTTCTAGACTACACTCGACCAAGATGCCGCGGACAATCCCCTCGAGTATGACAAATGTCAGAGGTTTTCCAAGATTCCAAGTGCCTCGCATACCGAGTTAACACAAATGGTCAATCCTTGAACATTAGCCATGTTGGAAACGAATAACATTTGAACTCTTCCAATGGCCAAAGACATTGCATGTTATGTTAACGTCACAGTTGATTACTTCACCTAACGAGATGAAACTGAAGCCCTCACTACAATCACTACCGAGAAGGTGATCAACTTTGTCATCCGCAAGATTATCACCCGATATGGAGTCTCCTATGATGTTATCTCAGACAATGGAACCCAATTCTAGTGTGTTGAGTTCAATACCTTCTACCAACGACACTACATCGAAAAAAGATTCTCGGCGGAAGATCATCCTTAAGCTAATGGGCAAGTCGAATCTGTTAACAAAGTGATCAAATCCATCATCCAGAAGCATTTGGAAAATACTGGAGGCTTGTGGGTATATGAGCTCCCTTCGGCCCTATGCGCCTACCGAA
Organism: Allium sativum; assembly: GCA_030737875.1. Classification (NCBI taxonomy): domain Eukaryota; kingdom Viridiplantae; phylum Streptophyta; class Magnoliopsida; order Asparagales; family Amaryllidaceae; genus Allium; species Allium sativum. The sequence continues at coordinate 24,048,116 of CM060927.1, read as the reverse complement.
CCACCCACAAGTCAGCGACGGGCCATATTCCTTTGGCTCTAGCCAATGGATTCAAACACGTCAACCCCATTGAGCTTAAACTTTAATCTCATCGATTCGCTTACTACGATCCAAAGACCAACCCAGATCTTATCTTGGAGTCACTCAACCTGCTCAAAGAGATGAAGCTGAAATCAGAGCTTTCGCCCAATGCCAATGAGTCGCACGAAACTTCAACTCCAAAGTCTATCCCAAGAAATTCGACATCGGCAACCTCATCACGAAGCAGGTATTTCCCACACCGACTATTTCAGTCCTCGCTAGGAAGGTCTGTACATCATTCAACGGAGGCTTGGAGATGGAACCTTCAAGCTAACAACCATCGACGGCGTTGAACTCCCAAGAGCATGGAACAACGAGAATTTATGTCGTTACTTCACTTAGCTAAGTGTATAGATTTACTTCTTCCCAACAATGTTTTGTTTTCCTCAAATTCTAGGCATCATATAGCAAAGGTCACTACTACCAAAGTTATCAGTAAAGATAGTTTCAGTATTCTATGTTCTTAGTGTGTTTACTTTCTACGTAGTATGTTTGAGCAACTGTTACAACCGACTTGCATACACGAGCACACAACACTGGATCGACACCTCGAAGCTAGGAACTAGTCCCCTGAATCGAGCCTCGAAAGAATGACGAGGCCGAGTATAAATAACTTGACTCAAGTCTTGAATCAACGACGAGGCCGAGTATAAAAAATCGACTCGATTCTTGAACCAACGACGAGGCCGAGTACAAACAATTCGGGATGCTCATTCATTTGAATATCCAACCCCATTCCTAAATCTTCGGACTTAGTGGCAGCCCATCAGCAGAATGAGTGTGACATCGACTACTCGTTTAGCTCCATCCGACCTTGAGGGTCAAGATCCGGGCAACAAATGGCGAACCAATGAAGCCATCGAACTCTCACCCGAACGAAACGAAGGGAGAGTGTAACACCCCACATTTTAATTAAATAATAAATGACTGTATAATGTTGTCCAAATTTTGGAAAAAATAAATAAAAATTGCATGTATATATATACGCATGAAATCAAATGTTGAGATAAAAAGTGCAAGTTAAGAGCAAAGAATAATAAATGCATAATAAATGAAAAATGGGCAAGAAAAGGCTGCATTTGAAATTAGAATGCATTAAAAGAATAAAACAACAAATTGATAGCGTTATTGATTACATTAATTGGGAAGATCTTAACGAACAAGGAATCAAAAGGTTATATGTATATATACGCATAGATTTGAAATTCAAACTTAAAAATATGTTATAACTGTAAAATTATAATTCAGATAGGTTATATAAAGAAATAAATAAAATGTTATTAATTTACGTTAACTAGAATTCAAATGAAGTAGAAAAATGCATTTGCGCCCAGGATGGTTCGACTCAGGTTCAGTGGGTCCACCCATGTGTCGACCTAAGGGTCGACCCACCTCTTAGGTGGTTCGACACAGGGGTCGACCCATACTGGGTCAGATTTGTTTTTAGATGACGTGATTTTTTTTTTTGAATTATACAGCTTGGATTTTATGTGGTTAAATCCGATGGACAAGACTTTCTTGTACACCTACAAATAGAATAGTAGGGCCTAGCTTTAAACTGATATTTTCTGAGGCACTACCAAGGCTCTTCCATTTTCTTTCTTCACCAAATCTTTTCAGAAATTAGAATAATAGTTCTTAGAGATTCTGATTCAACATTTGAAGATAAAAAATGTAAATCTACAATATAAATGTTTAGATTTCTGATCAACGTGAGGTTTGTTCTTGAATTTGATTTGTCTAGATTTCTCTCTCCTTTTCCCTCTTCTTTTAGCACCAGATTTGTAAATCCGTGGTTGTTTTAACAATATATTCTGTTAGGAGAACCACAGAATAACAGATCTAGATTAAATTCAAGGATTGGAAAGCTGTCAGGTGAGTGGATTTAAGTGATACCTTTTGGATAACGGTATATTTATCGTATGCATTCTCCATAATTCTTAACATGATAAATTATTGGAAAATTGTGGTAGTTGAGATTAAATCTATGGAGAATATGTTAAGAACATTACTATTGTATAAAACCTATCTTCGTTAGATATTTTGTATGAATTGGGAATTGTTGTAAACACTGGAATTGTGGAGTTTATGATAAACATGAATATTTTTAAGGGTGTTATTATGCGAAAATTTTGTAAATAGAATTACAGTTAAATTTGGGAATAATGGAAAATAATGGACATACCTAATCGACTAAATTACAGTAACTATGAACAGTATATGGAATAGGAATTCAATATCTATCTCAGAAATAAAAAGGGAAAAGTTGGTAGTGGACTGAGTTAGTTGGATTTAGGAAAAGTGATATATTTCTACAATGACAAATTACCGAGAACGTAGTTGAAAGAAAAACAAGGAAAAAGGAATTAGTGTGAAATAGGTATTCTCTTACTGTAATTCACCCTAATAGAATAGAGTTCATATGTATATATATATATATATATATATATATATATATATATATATTCACACTTAAATAAAAGAAATAGCTTACAACTACGAATCTAAGTCAGTGTGCATTATGGAAATAAATCATTAAACCTTTCTGTAAATCAAAATGATAAGGTGCGAAAGGTTTTCCTAAAATAAGAGAAATGTACATGATGGTAATTAAAGAAAGATTACAATAGTAGATGTTGGTTCATTTTAAGGAACCTAAATAGAATAATGATGTATGGAAAATATAACCTATTATAATTAATTATATGAATGAGAATGTAATATAATTGGTAGGCTTGTCCTAGGAACAAGTGGAAATTATAATATGGGTTATAATAAATAGAAAGGGAACTTATTAATAATGATTAGTTAAGAGAACTAAATTAATAAGTAAACAACAACTACAAGTTGTAATGACAGTGTAAGACGAGCTTATGATTAAATAAGAAAGAATAAAGTAGACTTATGAAATGAAATAAGTTGTACTTAATTATGTGATAAGTAGACATGTCATACGAAAACATGAGAATTGGGAGAAGGATATACTTTATTATATATTAAGTAAAAATGTCACTGTAGCTTGTAAACATGTAATTGGACAATAAATGACATTGTGATAAAAGGGATTGTAGGTTACTTTCATTAATCTAAGAGATAACGTGACATGTCACTGGCTTATAAATGAACTTCAAACGGGTTAAGTTACATGAATGGATTAATAAGTGAGAGGGTTCCGTTCTTTTTAGATATAAGGGGCTTAGAGGAAACCTGGTAACTTGAATAAAAATTTGATATGTGGATAATCAATTTAATTGGTAATCTAGTAAGATAAAATAAGCGCGTGATGAAAAGATTAGACATAGGATCTAATAGCACGTCAGTGTAATGCGCTTGGATCAGTTCGCATGTACAAAGATGAAGAACCTAACGGGGTAGATCATCGGGGTGTCCGGAGACACGGGAAGAGCACGTCCATCTAATTATTCTACTGGTTATTCTGTTAGCTTTCTCTACGGGACTGGAGGGAAGCACACGGCTTTAGAGGGACGTGGTAAGGTACTCTGTGGTAGACCTCTATTGCGGTATACGCTCAGGCTGTACTCGTAGAGGTTTGATCTGCATGGTACCACCCGGTGAGTATACCTTGACTACAATGGTAGTTTGGCAGTCATAAGGCTGTGATAGATGGCGTTGGGTGATTCGGAGGTTGCCTAAGGGGAGGCTCGTCAGGACCAAATTAAGGATAGTAATTGTCAGGTATCTGCCATCGGCAGTTGAGGGGATGTGGAAAGACTAGAGCTAAATCAAGAGACCATCGATCTTTCACTATCGAGACTTTAGTTGCAGGACACGTCAAATTGGATGATAGATTGTTTGCTAGGGGCACGTCACTTAGCTCTTGATGTAGTCTTTCACTAGTTGAGGGAAGGGTCGAGGTGGGACCTTTTCCACCATGAACCAGACCATATTCTTTATACTATTGGTTCTTTGAGCGGACCTACACAGATAAGAAAATCTCCCGATCGAGTTCCGTGCATTAGATGTTGCTTTATTACCAGACTCGGGGTACAGTAGACAGTACATGCGGTGAGGGTATTACTCTATGTTGAGACCTGATTTGACCGAGGGGTTCGGATATGACGATCAGTGCTCTTGCGTGGCATAGCGATTGTAACACCCCACCTCCGCTAGGGTCACTCACAAAGGGAATGCACTAGTTTTGGTGGAGTATTATCTAGGTAAACATGCACAGAGATATCACAAGGCAGAACATAAATAAAGCAGCGGTAGAAATTAAAAACCAACTTTTTATTATTTTCCAGAAAAGAGTCATAAGCTCATATATCCAAAATACAAATTATTCCATTACATCCAGTTCATAATAAAGAAGCATAAACTTAAAATAAAAGTAAATTATTCCCCATAAATAGCAGAAGCAGCCATAGCATAGCCCAAGACCAAACCGTACATGAGCTGTTAGAAAGCAAGCTAAATCCAAGCTAAGAGCTAGTGTTTCCTCCCTGAGAACCTGGGGGGAAGAAATGAAAGAAAAAGGGGCGAAAGAAAAAGGGTTAGTCATAAAGACTGGTAAGCCCTAGTGACTTTCAGTATGAAAACTAGTAAAGGTAACATGATATGTGAAAACTGGAATTAAACATAAGGATGATAACAGAACTAGTAGGATAATTAAGATAACAAGATAAGTCAAGTCTGGCATCGCATGTTCAAGGTTCGCTGCACCAACTGTACTAGTGTTCTAACCCATGTCAAGTATTAATCATGAAATTTTCCCTTGGCCCAGTATCATGAAGTGACCCATTACGGGGTCCTACAGTACGATCTACTATATGATCGGCTCTCTACAAGTCCTAGCTTGTCATGTGTCTATGTCATTCGGCCCTATCCAGAAATGTAGTTACCTGTGCTAGGTCCACCATAGGGTGTATCAAGTCCTATGGTGCCAACCACCGACACGAATCAAGCACGCACAGTGTAAATCTACGGGTGCCCAATGCCTTCTTTTTCAACTCCGGAATACGTGCACGACCATAGCCCGCCTGAACCTACAATGGCGCACCTACTCAGCCGTCGTTCTGGTCGCTTACAATCAGCCCAGTAATCGTGCCCCACCCTACCTAGTCCCAGGGTATCGTGATACATCTAAGTGGGTTACTGCTGAAAAGGAACACGTAACTAGGGTTTCTAATGGGTTAAGTGTTGTCATTCAAATTCGTGACTTAACCCTATCCAAATCATGTATCAAGTTGGTTAAGTGCGTTCAAGCAGTTCATGACTTAACCCTATCAATTCATCGTGTCAAGTTGGTTAAGTATATTCAAGTGGTTCATGACTTAACCCTATCATGTGGCATTAATTCATTAGTGCACGCCAACCTCTCACATTAGACTAACTGTTGTGGTTACTGGATTTGTCGGGCGGTTCCGGGCAGATTTACATCACAACATAGTCTAACCTCGGGGTTTTACGTGCAATATGACCAACTACCCACATTGGATCCTATTGTTTGCAGCCATTGGATTTGTCGGGCGGTTCCGGGTAGATTTACACTGCAAACTCAACCCAACCTCGAGTTGGCCATTTTCAAGTTTATCTAATTGTCATGCCCACGTTCAAGTTTTCTTGTCTAGATTCATGTCAAGTTTTCAGGTCATGTTTCATGTCAAATCGTGTCAAGTTCATGTCCATATTCAGGTTCAAGTTTAAAGCTAATTTATGTTTTACCAAGTCTACCCAAATTGTATTCCCATCGTACGTAAGTTCAAATAGATACAAATAAATCTAATAGGGAATAACATAAAAAGGAACGGGTATAATGTGGCAAAAGTGATTACTAGCATAGCATGATATGACTTGAAATAAAAGATTAAAACATTACTGGCATATGAAATATTGGCCTCAAACATAAAGGTTCCAAATCTAGCAAGATAAGGTACTAGTCAAAATAACAGTTGTCACAAGGTGGTAGTATAGTCATGGTAACGACTGTCATAAGGTGATAGTATAGTCATGATACGACTGTCATAAGGTGATAGTATAGTCATGATACGACTGTCATAAGGTGATAGTATAGTCATGATACGACTGTCATAAGGTGATAGTATAAACTTGTGACTAATAGCAGGTTCAACATGATAATACGAGGGGTTTTTCTTTTGATTCACAACATGAATAGGCCCCAAATCAATGTCATAGTAATATTCACGAGTCAAGATCCAAGATGAACGAGAATGAATGTAAACAGTCATCATACATAGGTCCAATTTCAATTTACATCATATTCATAATACATTTACAGTTTAAATCTGAAAATAACTGGGGCTTACATATCGTGGTTCGAGAATTAGAAAAAGAGAGTCGATGTTGAATATGCTTAGTCAAGTCCTAATAGAAATCCCCAAATCAGCAATTTCCTTAACGCAGTCTCAACGTAGAAGAAGCAGTCCTTCTCTCAAACTTTTCAATTAGAATCAGAGCAGCATAAGGTCAGAAAGAATTTTGTGTAGAGAGACTGGTGTTAGGGGTTGTATTTATAGGGTCAGGTTAACGAATGTGGACAAGAACGAGGCCAAATACATAAGAGTGAATCCAGCTTCAGAAATGGGCTCGGGCACCAGGTCGACCCCCAGGTCGACACTATGGTCGACCTGGCATGGGTAGGTCGACTACATAGTCAACCCCCAGGTCGACCTGGTCCTGGGCGGGAAATTTCCCGCCCGGTCCATTTGGAGGTTTGGAATTCGAATTGAGTCTGTTTTGAACTTGAAAATTTCTGAAAACTTCGAAAGGTCATAACTTGGTCATACGGACTTCGATTTTCGAAAACTCGTACTTGTTTCCAAGCAAAATTTCGAGATGAACGCAATGGTGCAACCCGTTTCCCTCGATTCTTATTTTAAAAATTAATTCTGCCTTGATTTATGGTTATTACACGTTATAAAAACACGGGTTGTTACATTCTCCCCCCTTAAAGGATTTCGTCCCTGAAATCTCTAAGTTAGGGAGGTGTGTCCTACCATCCAATCATCCATCTACTCAAAGCATCATCCACAGGCAACCATTGTCCTTAAAAGACTTCTAGTGCTATATGAACATATGCAGAAAGTGTGTGTATATGTACTTATCTAATGCAAAAGATCAGGCGGTTACTGATTCAATAAACCTCCTTAATGCAAAATATGTTAGTGTCAAGAATCCAACATGTATGCAAATTCCTAATATAGTTTATAATCTCTACATGAGTGCACAAACATTCATCCATATGCAACATCCAAGTGATAGCATAACAAGTTCCATCCATGTACAAGTATTAGCACTCATGCATGTGCAACATGAAAATGTGACTGAGCCGATCTAGTGCCTAATGTGTGTCATGCATCCACTAGCAACCACTTGCAACCACTTGCAACCATTTGCAAACATCACCCAGAACATGTTTCAATCACATGTTTACATCCATATGGTTCTACCTAAGGTTCTCAAGATAAGATCGAGAAGATAACAAGACAAACATAGATATTAGAAGCATGATACGAAAAGGTTTTCAAGTTTTAGGAAAAAGAGATCGAGAATGTACCCTAAAAAGAAATGGGTAAAGCGCGCGTATCTTCTCTTCGGTTTCCCAAGTTGCGTCTTCTTGGGTTTCACTCCACTGCACTTTCACTAGCTTGACTTCTCGATTCCTTAGCTTCTTAATCTCCGTTCCTAAGATACGAATCGGAACTCGCCTTAATGTCGCTTCTTTTTCCACTTCTACGTCTTCAAGGATGATTGGCTCAACCACTTCGGCTGACTCATGCAAACACTTCCGGAGATGCGAGACGTGAAAGACGTTGTGCACCCCAGCCAGCTTCTCGGGCAAGTCTACCTTATAGGCCATCCGTCCAATCCTCTCAGTGATGGGGAATGGTCCTACAAATCTTAGTGCTAGCTTTCCAACTGCTCCAAAACGAACTACATTGCGTAACGGAGAAACTTTTATAAAGACCATATCTCCGACTTCGAACTCTAGGTCTGTCCTTCTCTGGTCCGCATAAGATTTCTGTCTATCTTGGGCCGTTTTCATCCGTCTTCGTATCAACTCAATCTTCTCATAAGTGTCCCTTATCATGTCGGGCCCAAGTATAAGTCTGTCTGTCGTCTCCCACTAACAAGTTGGCGACCTGCACGGTCTTCCATACAGGGCTTCGAACGGTGCCATTCTGATGCTAGCTTGGTAACTGTTATTATACGCAAGCTTCACGAGAGGAAGGTGGTCTTCCCAAGTACCACCAAAGTCAAGAATACATAGCCTTAGGAGATCTTCTAGTACCCTATTTACCCTTTCGGTTTGTCCATCTGTCTGGGGTGATAGGTCGTGCTCAAGTTCAGTCGTGTTCCCATTGCTTCTTGCAGACTATTCCAAAACTGGCAAGTGAAAATCGGGTCACGATCACTAACTATACTAGAAGGGACTCCATGCAACCGTACTATCTCTCGAAGGTAAATAGACGCTAGCCTTGATGCGGTCCTCTTGCTCTTCATCGGAATGAAGTGAGCACTTTTCGTGAGTCTATCAACTATGACCCATATGCTAGTATTTCCCTTCCTTGACCTAGGCAATCCATCCACGAAATCCATCGAGATACTCTCCCATTTCCATTGCGGAACTTCCAAAGGGTGTAATAGTCCACCGGGCTTCTTCGACTCGGCCTTTACTTGTTGGCACACCATGCACTTCGAGACGAACTCTGCCACGTCCTTTTTCATTCCAACCCAAAAGAAAATGCGTTTCATATCCCTGTACATCTTATCCCCTCTGGGATGTATAGTCATCTTCGAGTGATGCGCCTCTTCGAGAACTCTCCTTACTAAGTCTCCCACTTGTGGGACACATAATCTTCCATCGCGCCTTAGCCATCCCTTGTCATCTATGGCATACCTACTGAGGTGACTTGACGTCTCACCCCTAATCAGCTTGTCCACGATTTCGACCATCTGTGGGTCTTCCTTCTGTGAAGTCCCTACTTGATCTAGAAGTGTAGGTCTTAGCTCAAGAGATGCTAACGTAGCAGTCAATGACTCAACAGCAGGTGTAAAATCAAAGGTTGCTATAAACTCAAGGCTTTTCATTTCAACAAACAAGGGGCTCAAAGTCAACCTTTTTCTACTTAGCGCGTCCGCCACCACATTACCCTTGCCAGAGGTATAAGCTATTTCGAAGTCATATGATGCCAAGAACTCCTTCCACCCCTGTTGTCTCAGATTCAAGTCTTTCTGTGAGAAGAGGTACTTAAGCGATTTGTGGTCGGTATACAGCTCGAACCTCTCCTCTAGAAGATAATGGCGCCAAGCTTTAAGTGCAAAAACAATCGCGGCTAACTCCAAGTCATGCGTGGGATAGTTTTTCTCATGAACTTTAAGTTGTCTGCCCCCGTAGCATATTACTCTTCCTTCCTGCATTAGAACAGCGCCTAATCCTGTGCCGTACGCATCTGGGTGCACGGTAAACATCTTACCTCCATCGGGTAATGCTAAAACTGGAGCTGTGGTGAGGGCTCTCTTAAGTCTCTGAAAAGCAGCGTCACATTCTATGTCCCATGCAAAAGGTAGGTTCTTCTTTGTTAATTTAGTAAGAGGGGCTGAAATCTTAGCGAAGTCCTTAATGAACTTCCTGTAGTATCCCGCCAAACCGAGAAAGCTCCTCACCTCCGTTGCATTCTTATGAATTTTCCAGTCCTGTACCGCAACTACCTTTGCGGGGTCCACGGCTATGCCTTGCTTAGAAACTACATGCCCAAGGAACCGAACTTCCTTCCTCCAAAAATGGCATTTGGAGAACTTAGCCTTTAACTGGTGTGCTCTAAGCATCTCCATGACTTCCTGGAGATGCCTAGCATGCTCTTCTTCATCTTTTGAGAAGATCAAAATATCATCCATGAAAACTACCACAAACTTGTTAAGGAACTCCCGAAACACCCTACTCATCAAATCTACAAAGTACGCGGGTGCATTTGTTAGCCCAAACGGCATGACGAGCCATTCGAAGAACCCATCTGGAGTCCTAAACGCAGTTTTGTCAATGCTATCCTCAGCCACTTTGAGCTGATGGAATCCTATGGCTAGATCAAGTTGAGAGAAAACAGATGCTCCCACAAGCTGGTCAAACAAATCGTCGATTCTTGGTAGCGGGTGCCTATTCTTCTTCATCAGCTGGTTTAACTCACGATAATCTACGCACAGACGAAGCGATCCATCCGCCTTAGTAGCGAATACAACCGGAGCACCCCATTTAGAAATGCTTTGTCTTATGAAATTTTTCTCAAGAAACTCGTTGATTTGTTTACTGAGCTCTCTTCTTTCTCGCGGGGCCATGTGCCTAACGGGCAATGAAACTGGCTTGGCATTATCAACAAGATAAATTCGGAACTCTATCTCGCGTTTAGGAGGTAATCCCCTCACTTCATCAAAGACATCTGGATATTCTCGGACCACTCTTACAGATTGCAAATTATCGTCGGACGAGTCAAGGGATTCAAGATAACATAACATGACCAGACCCTTAGGGTTACAAGAAATTTCAAGGGTATTACCAAGGCGAGTCATGAGCCTCACTACCCTTCGTTCACAATCAAGAATGGCTTCATAATCGGACAGCCAATCCATACCTAGGATCAAACCGTATCCCATGAATCCAAGAACATAAGCATTACACGTGAATTCTACGCTTAAGATAGAGATCCTCAAATCCACACACATCATAGATAAATGGGCGGAGCCCCCAATTGGATTTGAAACTATAACGGGATCCTCAACCAGACTAGTACTTAGGTGTAGATTTTCAACAATATCAGAAGAAATAAAAGTATGCGATGCGCCAGAGTCAAATTAGGCTCGAACAGGAAAGTCAGAACAAGGCTTTCTACGGAAATATTACTACCTCGGTAAAGAGCTGGAGTGGTGTTGAGAGCATGCAACTGCCCTCCAGAAGGTCCTGCTCGCTGGGTCTGCCCTTGCCCCTGTCCTTGCTTCTTAGGGCAATCCTTGCTGATGTGTCCAGTATCTCCACAATGAAAGCATTCACCGAACTTCCTCTTCTTCTTTCTACAGTCTTTAGCTAGATGTCCAGTAATACCATAGAAGTTGCACTTCCTCGTCTCACGTGATTTGTTGTTGCTCTTGTTATTTTTGTTATTCTTGTTGTTCCCCTTCTTGAAGTCAGCTTTCTTATTCTGAGTCTCACTAGGCTTAACCTCCTTCTTGCTATTCTTGTCTTCCTCATGAAGTAGAGCCATATCCACCAAGCTTTCAAAGGTCGCCCCCATGGGTATATGAGTTAGGGCCAAGCTGTGCAGTGGCTCGTTCAATCCTCGAGCAAAGCGTACAGCCTTTTTCTGGGCTGTGTTGACCAAATCCAAACCGAACCGAGCAAGCTGATTAAACTTATTCACGTACTCCATCACAGACATATCCCCTTGCTTGAGTGCTAGGAACCTCTCCATCTGAAGGTTCTCCTCTGCTGACGATAAGAATTTAAGCCCAAACCTCTCTCTAAAGTCTGCCCAAGTCTCAATTGGCCTGGTAGCGTTGGTGACTTCCCACCAAAATGCAGCTTCCTCTTTCAGCAACCATGCTGCCAACTGAACTTTCCTATGGTCCTCCATATCAAAGATAATGAACAAGTCTTCTGTCTCCTTTAGCCAGTTTCGTGCCCCAACGAAGGTTTCAGTTCCAACGAAATTCTTGCCGCCCATTGCTTTAAAGTCTTTGCATATTTTGGCAAAGGCGGTACAAGGAGGAGGAGGAACCGCAGCCACTGGGGGAGGAGGAGGAGGGATGTCTGTCGTGCCCGCGTCATTGGCCCTGGCTTTTAAGTACCTTCGGAACCATCCAGGCACGGGTATTCCCTCAGGAAGGTTAAGATCGGCCATGCTGAAAAACGAAAAGAAAAGATTCAAACGAGGAAATAAAAGGAAGTGCTAATGGCTTCTTAGGGAATAACCTTTTTAAACATAAAACTTTTCTTGAAAAATGCTTCTTTATAAATAGTTTTGAAAACAGTTTCGGAAGGTTTTTAAAACTTTTGCCCAGCCTGGTAACCTTCTGCTCTGATACCAAATGTAACACCCCACCTCCGCTAGGGTCACTCACAAAGGGATTGCACTAGTTTTGGTGGGGTATTATCTAGGTAAACACGCACAGAAATATCACAAGGCAGAACATAAATAAAGCAGTGGTAGAAAATAAAAACCAACTTTTTATTATTTTCCAGAAAAGAGTCATAAGCTCATATATCCAAAGTACAAATTATTCCATTACATCAGTTCATAATAAAGAAGCATAAACTTAAAACAAAAGTAAATTATTCCTAATAAATAGCAGAAGCAGCCATAGCATAGCCCAAGACCAAACCGTACATGAGTTGTCAGAAAGAAAGCTAAATCCAAGCTAAGAGCTAGTGTTTCCTCCCTGAGAACCTGGGGGGAAGAAACGAAAGAAAAAGGGGCGAAAGAAAAAGGGTCAGTCATAAAGACTGGTAAGCCCTAGTGACTTTCAGTATGAAAACTAGTAAAGGTAACATGATACGTGAAAACTGGAATTAAACATAAGGATGATAACAGAACTAGTAGGATAATTAAGATAACAAGATAAGTCAAGTCTGGCATCGCATGTTCAAGGTTCGTTGCACCAACTGTACTAGTGTTCTAACCCATGTCAAGTATTAATCATGAAATATTCCCTTGGCCCAGTATCATGAAGTGACCCATTACGGGGTCCTACAGTACGATCTACTATTCGATTGGCTCCCTACAAGTCCTAGCTCGTCATGTGTCTATGTCATACGGCCCTATCCAGAAATGTAGTTACCTGTGCTAGGTACACCATAGGGTGTATCAAGTCCTATGGTGCCAACCACCGACACGAATCAAGGACGCACAGTGTAAATCTACGGGTGCCCAATGCCTGCTTTTTCAACTCCGGACTACGTGCACGACCAAAGCCCGCCTGAACCTACAATGGCGCACCTACTCAGCCGTCGTTCTGGTCGCTTACAATCAGCCCAGTAATCGTGCCCCACCCTGCCTAGTCCCAGGGTATCGTGATACATCTAAGTGGGTTACAGCTGAAAAGGACCACGTAACTAGGGTTTCTAATGGGTTAAGTGTTGTCATTCAAGTTCGTGACTTAACCCTATCCAAATCATGTATCAAGTTGGTTAAGTGTGTTCAAGCAGTTCATGACTTAACCCTATCAGTTCATCGTGTCAAGTTGGTTAAGTATATTCAAGTGGTTCATGACTTAACCCTATCATGTGGCATTAATTCATTAGTGCACGCCAACCTCTCACATTAGACTAACTGTTGTGGTTACTGGATTTGTCGGGCGGTTCCGGGTAGATTTACATCACAACATAGTTTAACCTCGGGTTTTTACGTGCAATATGACCAACTACCCACATTGGATCCTATTGTTTGCAGCCACTGGATTTGTCGGGCGGTTCCGGGCAGATTTACACTGCAAACTCAACCCAACCTCGAGTTGGCCATTTTCAAGTTTATCTAATTGTCATTCCCACGTTCAAGTTTTCTTGTCTAGATTCATGTCAAGTTTTTAGGTCATGTTTCATGTCAAATCGTGTCAAGTTCATGTCCATATTCAGGTTCAAGTTTAAAGCTAATTTATGTTTTACCAAGTCTACCCAAATCGCATTCCCATCGTACGTAAGTTCGAATCGATACAAATAAATCTAATAGGGAATAACATAAAAATGAATGGGTATAATGTGGCAAAAGTGATTACTAGCATAGCATGATATGACTTGAAATAAAAGATTAAAACATTACTGGCATATGAAATATTGGCCTCAAACATAAAGGTTCCAAATCTAGCAAGATAAGGTACTAGTCAAAATAACAGTTGTCACAAGGTGATAGTATAGTCATGGTAACGACTGTCATAAGGTGATAGTATAGTCATGATACGACTGTCATAAGGTGATAGTATAGTCATGATACGACTGTCATAAGGTGATAGTATAGTCATGATACGACTGTCATAAGGTGATAGTATAAACTTGTGACTAATAGCCAGTTCAACATGATAATATGAGGGGTTTTTCTTTTGACTCACAACATGAATAGGCCCCAAATCAATGTCATAGTAATATTCAAGAGTCAAGATCCAAGATGAACGAGAATGAATGTAAACAGTCATCATACATAGGTCCAATTTCAATTTACATCATATTCATAATACATTTACAGTTTAAATCTGAAAATAACTGGGGCTTACAGATCATGGTTCGAGAATTAGAAAAAGAGAGTCGATGTTGAATATGCTTAGTCAAGTCCTAATAGAAATCCCCAAATCAGCAATTTCCTTAATGCAGTCTCAACGTAGAAGAAGTAGTCCTTCTCTCAAACTTTTCAATCAGAATCAGAGCAGCATAAGGTCAGAAAGAATTTTGTGTAGAGAGACTGGTGTTAGAGGTTGTTTTTATAGGGTCAGGTTAACAAATGTGGAAAGGAACGAGGCCAAATACATAAGAGTGAATCCAGCTTCAGAAATTGGCTCGGGCACCAGGTCGAACCCCTAGGTCGACACTATGGTCGACCTGGCCTGGGTAGGTCGACTACATAGTCGACCCCCAGGTCGACCTGGTCCTGGGCGGGAAATTTCCCGCCCAGCCCATTTGGAGGTTTGAAATTCGAATTTTTGAATTCGAATTGAGTCTGTTTTGAACTTGAAAATTTCTGAAAACTTCGAATGGTCATAACTTAATCATACGGACTCCGATTTTCGAAAACTCGGACTCGTTTCCAAGAAGAATTTCGAGACGAACGCAATGGCGCAACCCGTTTCCCTCGATTCTTATTTTAAAAATTAATTCTGCCTTGATTTATGGTTATTACACGTTATGAAAACACGGGTTCTTACAGCGATGGTGGTCCAGTGCTATAACGTGGCGTAGTAATATGAATGTTCATATGTAGTTTGGCGTAGGATGAGAGTTGTATATGCTTCCATAGCATGATGGCGAAGACCATGCGAGGAGGGTATTATAGAGAGTACCTTGATACGTTGGGGGTAGCTAAATACATATACTATATTAGGTTAATCTACTAGGGAGTAGATGGGTACGACGTGAGTATGGAGCCCTGTGTTTTGTTAACCCAAACAACCTAATAAATAAGAGAACATAGCTGAACTGTATATGTAGGGCTATTTTAGAATGTACAATTTGTCTAGTTACCAAAACTTTGCGTTCTAACCTTCTCCTCACAACACACCCGTAGGTTAGGTTTATTGCAGAGATAGGATGGCTTGGATACTAGCTAGACAATATTATTACTTCAGTAAGGCTATATTTGATTATATTATATTTTATCCATTCCGCTGTGAGTTGTTTACCGAGCTATGATGTACTAATTATCTCTGCCTTTTTCTGCAGGATACCAAACAAGTTGACTCGAGCTTTAGTAGATTGGGATTTTTGAAAAAAATTCAGTCTGTCAAAATTCAGGTTGTTACAGAGAGTCTAAAGGACGAACCAACGACGCCCATGTCTCCTCATGACTTGGGGTCAACGACCCTAAGGAGACCTTGAGAGAGAATATACCGAACCCGAACTTCGCACAACTTGAAACTCCTGACTAAGGGGAGTCCCGAGAGCAGAGTAGGCACATACAATCTTCGCACGACTTGGGAACCTCAAGAGTGAGGCCTCTTATTACGTTTGCTTAAGTGTAACGACAAATATGTTTGTGTAAGCATGGGAAACTGGAAAGCGTAAACGAACATTTAACATAAAAAGTGATGTAAGAAAAGTCAGCACACACTTTCATTCACAACTAAAAGCAAACTACATCTAGAAAATTCTTTTCCTAATGACGTGATGTACATGAAAACCACATCATGCCTCCAAAAGTGAGTGTCGTACTCGTATATCCTATCTGCCTACATAACTAAAAGACATCTATAACCATCACTTGGGCAGTTCTCCCTCTTCCACTTCCTCCTTCTCTTTCATCTTTTTCTTCTTCTTCTTGCTCGAGTCATCGCCCAAAGGATCGTCACCCTTTCTCTTCTTCTTTATGGAGTCGCTTCCTCCTTTCCCTTTCCACCCCTTAGCCGGAGAAGATGGCATAAGGGACGCCAATGGAATCTCTTCCTCATCATCATCACCACTCGAGATCTCTATGACTTCCACGCCTCCCGGCGCGATCATTTTCAGGGGTTTAGGGTGATTTCGCTGGAGAGCACGAGTATTGTAGGTGTTCCCTCTCTTATCTTCTGCCCGGCCTTTTTAATTACATTATGTTGTGCCGTCTTACCGGCCTTAACCTTTTTTGCCTTAGCCTCCTGCAGCTTCCTGAATATGTCCCCAGCCTTCTTCTTAGAAACTTCAGCAATGGCCTTTTTCTTTATTTCCTCCAACACCCTGGCTACGGCTTCCTTCTCCTCCTAAACCATAGTCGCGACCTCCTCAGCCTTCTTCTTGACCTCTATTTGTTCTATTTGTCAAGCCAGTTTGTCAGCTACTCTCCTCTACCTCCTCGTACTTGGCGAGCAGCTGAGCCTTCTGTTCCTTAACCAAATCGTGCATTGTATGCTAGCTCGTTTCGATTGGCCCGGCCATTTGCACCTCTTTCCTATCTCCTTCCATCACTTCCTTGAAGAATGTGATGTCAGACTCATAAATTGTGAATAATGGACCGTCTTCTTCTCCTGGCTACTCCCTTAAACCTTTCATCCCTGTCTCGGGTTGTGTTGTCTCAAAGCCTGTTCTCACTTTTGCTCTGGAGGAACTTGCATAGCGAAGAGGAAGGCTAATAAGTCGACTTCATCTTCATGTTACCATACTACTAAGAACTTGTTAGAATACGACTTTACCTACCAACACCTAAGGTGCGGCTTTTGCAGGAATAATGCTTCCACCAGTTGGTTGAGGGAAGCTCCTTGGTCCCAACCCCGGTTGATCGGGATTGTACTCACCTTCGGTAAGGGTTGGGACCTATGGACCGCTTGCAGAGATAAATGGCGTAGCTTGCTGCTATTGGGACCTACTCCTAATAAACTCATGGGTCACTACCAAACTATCAATGGACACCAACTTCCCATTTATAGCAACAAGCTCCACCTCCCTCGCCCTCCCAGCATTCCCTGTCAGCAACTGTCTTCCCTCTTGCAGCACCAAGCATTCTGTCTCTTCCAAATGTGAGGACATGAACTCAATTTCATCCACTGCCTCCACCTACCGCACTCAGCCTTAAATTCCAATGGCATATCCCAAACATTGGCTAGTGTTCATGTATAATCGTCAACCTATGAGATTCAGTGGAATTTAAGCGCTTTGACATACATCCCGCAGACATACGGCTCCAAATCCAACTCTGCCCGAACCTCGGCAACCTTAATCTCGTTCTTGAGCTCCTCACCTTCTTTTGTTACTCAACCCTTATCCCATCCATCTGGGTCAACACCTCTTTATTGGTAACATTGGCTTTCTCCTTATCTTTCTTAGCCTCTTCAAGAAGCCTCTTTAGCTCGACGTTATCTTTCCTTAGCCTCTAGGTCTCCTCATTTTCAGTCTTTAACCTCTGGTTCTCCTTTACCAAGGCTTCGTTGTCTATGCAAAGATGGTGCACTTTTTTTTTCTTCAAGCAGACGACGATTCTCCTCCGCCAGCTCTTGGTTCTCTCATTTGAGAGTTGCAATGTTGATCATCACCAAAGCTACGGTGTTTTTGAACATTGTGTCAACAAGTTGTGCCTCTTTCTCCAGCCTCGCGTACTTCTCCTTCCATTTCTCTTTTTCAATAATGGAGAGTTAACACTTAAGTGCAATGCTCTGGTAGGTGGAAACAGTTACAATTCGGAGATGTGTCTTACCCAACCATTATCTCGATTCTAGATGCTCATCCGCTCGGCTATGAGAGCCAACTCATAGTTTTATAACTCCACATTCATGTTATGTATCAGCTCCGAAAGATGCCCTGCATATTGGTTGAATTTCTTGTACTGATGATAGGCAGCGTGCAATTTCCTCCACACCAAGTCAATATCCTCGCGAGGGATTGGATAGATATCCATCCATTCCTTCGACGCAGCCGTCTTCGATCACCTACGGTGTACTGGCAGTGTTTCTTGGTTGTTGGATTTGTGAGCGTGCAGTACTGGCAGTGCGTAAGAAGGAAGCGTTGACATTTGTGATCTTATGCCTCCAGTATCAAACCTTGAATTTGTCCCCAAAGTTTGAATAATATGTGGTAGGGATCCCGAGTCACTTGGTTGATGTCGATGCTCACCTCCATGGCTATGGAAGCGAGAAGAAGATCACGAAAAGTCAGTCATTTTCTTAAAACCGCTTATTGCCGGCTCCTTTGTGGTCGCTGGCCTCTAGACCTGTAACTTCGGCGTCTACCGGTGCTGCTATCCCGAATCATGTCACATGCATGGGATAAACTCAAGATTAGACTCGACCACACTACACACGCAAACAAATGTTGTGTCATGCAATATTTATGAGTGTGTGCCCTAAATGCCCTCTCCACAGGCCAGATTGAGGCCCACTTGGAGGGGTTATCTCCCCAACAGCCAGTGTTAAACTTCAAGAACTTGTGCCTTTGGGCCAAGACAAGGTAACATCAATTGGGACCTTATCCAAGTCCTTAAATTGGTCTGCTCTTTCCAATGACGTGGCGGTTTCAGAGGTAGTAACCTGGGAAACCGGCTGAGCCGACACTCATGTCCCCGTCTCAACAGTCGTAGAAGGGATAGGGGTAGGCAGTAGACCCTGTAGACCCTGTTCTTTAGTGACCTTCTCCTTATCACCGGCGCTGCCTCAACTAGTCCATTCCTGAATCTCGCGGCCTTGGGTCGCACGGGCACGACAGGGGGAGCTTTTCTTTTACGATCCAAAGAACTCCTTTTTCCTTCGGATTTTGCTTTCCCCTTTCCAGTAGTAGCTGGTCGAAACATCGTACGTTTAGCGGGAAGTAAGCCTGTTCGACGAAGGGCCTCCTCATCCAAGATGATCTTAATAGATCGAGCTTCGATTAGAATGGCCCTCAATTATTTGGTACTCCACTGGTATGTTGTACCCTTCGGTGTCGGATGAATCCCTATTGCAAAAATTCAAAGTTAACTCGGAACCAATGTCTCAACTAACTACAAAGCCAGAGCAATGAAAGATACTAACTTCCTTCCAGCCAGCACCTCATTAATCCAGAAGGATAACGGACAAAGAACCTTTCATGCATTAACATGTGGAGTCTACTCCATGGCCCCTCAATTACTCGGGTGCTGCGTATTGCCTCTGGGTAATATAGGGAAGGAACTCTTGTGACTCTCTTATTAATTTGGAACAAGGACCGGAAGTCCTCTTTGGTGGGTTCTATGCGCGGGTACTTCCTAAATAAACGGCAAGTGCCGAGGAGGAAGGCATACCCATTCGAATGAAGCTGCGTTGTCACTAAAAAAAGTAACACGGCATATCTCGGACGAAGCTGCAAGATGGAAGCACACACCCAGAGATGTACATATGCATGTTTCAAGCCGTGTACCCCTCTGGAGGAGCATGTGCCCCGTATCCCTTGTCGGGAACGTGAATGTTAGTCTCAGGTATGTTGAATCTTATAAAATGCGCCTCAAAGCACCTTCATCCAAACACGAAGGCCCCGAATCCGGTGGGTAGTCGACTATGACGGCATCCGCCATTGTATCTGGTGCCTCGATGGCATCTCCATCCTTGATATCTATTTTTCTTCCTCTACATGATTCTCCTCAGTTGTAGAAATCCCTTCCGGCACCGATGGTTCAGTCGGGTGCTCGGCCGTCTGTTGTGGATCTTTTGACTACAAGCCTTGGTCGGATACCCTTGGCGAGCCTATGAGCGTAAAGGAGGTGAACTCTTCAGAAGTCTCAATATTTCTGTCCCCGGAAATAGTACTACTGTTTGACCTGGATTGGGATGGTAAGTGCTGTGAAGCTTCAGCTTCCAAAGTCTGTTGTTACTTGGATGATGTTGTTACATTGCTAGATATATGTTTAATACATCGCACTGTAAACTTGTACCTCTCGAGTTGGTGTAAACAAGAATGTGTGCAGTGAAGTTCAATGCTAATACGATTATAATAAACAAATTTGGGACATGGTGATGTTCACTAGTTCTTAGAACTATAACTATCTTCGTCGTCGACCGATATCGTCAGATTCGTGTTGAGTCGCGACTACATTGTGATTGGAATCAGGAAACAAACTAAAGTTTGATGGTCTAGTTTTGTGTTCATAGTATGAGTTATGCTCTAAACCCTATGTGCAAAGCCTAAGTCCCATTTGATCACGAAGCATCACGAAGGAAACGTGAGCCCGACAGATAGGGTGCCCGGGACTCAAACTTTTCATTGTAAACAATTGGATGCACCAAAACTAGAAAGGCCAGAAATTTCCTAAGTCTCAAGGATGAGAAAATCACATCCCAAAACCAAGAAGTTTCGCATCCCTTTCTTTTCCCACTAATATTCGCATCACGTCACCCTATACCCTCTGGACTAGATTGCTCTACATTGCCCCAATGCGAGATCTCGCATCACACAAGTGTGAAAAACCGCATCATCCAGATGTGAAATCTCGCATCCCTCATGATGTAATATTTCACATCATTTCGATACGAAAAATCGCATCACTATGATGTAGGTTTTTGCATCTCTCGTGATGCAAGATTTCGCATCACTCAAGTGCGAAAAGTCGCATCACGGGGATACGAGCTTTCGCATCCTTCGTGATGCGAGATTTCACATCACTTTGATGTGAAATATCACGTCACCACGATGGGAAAGACTGCATCACTGGGATGCGAAGCACCGACTAAGGACTCCCCTTCTTCTCCCATCTCCTTTTCCTCTCCTATCTCTTCTTCCTCTCTTATCTCCACCTCTTTCTCCGTTGCACTCACTACACCTCTTCACGGCGAATTCAGACCACCAAAGCTCTCGATTTTCAGCTCGATCGCGGTGGTTAAGCAATTAAATGCTATTGAAATTCAAAATCAGTTCGAGAAACCCACCTTGAAAGTCACAAATTGTGTTTGAATTATGCGGGAGCACGGATTCAAAGCGATGCGGAGGAAAAGAAGGTAAGGTGGAGAAAGAGGATGTGGCATTAGGGTTTTATATGAAGGAATAGAAGTGGACTTGGCCCACTATAACGCCTTGCAACACATCAGGGATGCGGGATTTCACTTCCCCTCAGGGATGCGAAGTGTTATGTAATATATATATAATAATGTTATATGTATATTATATATATATATACATATATATTACATACGTGCATTCCATGGTTTATATATTTATGTATATACTTGCATACATATACACATATATAAAAACAGTAGACGAACGAGAATGAAATTTCTAAACTTTGAGAAACTTTTGACTCATAATTCCATCTACGACCATGCTCATGTGCTTTCGACGTAATGACAATTGACCCCGATTCGATTCGATAACCAGTAGTACGCTCGTAAGTTTCGACGACTCGAGAACGTACGACAAGCGATTGATCCACGACTGGATACCATTTTTTGAAACCCAACTCGCATGGTCGTAAACCTACAACACACTCACTACTCATACTTTATTTCAGACCTTTGATCACACCACGCGAAATCACGTGAAAATGTGTGAGCGTACATGTGGGACTATGTCGACAGAACTCGTTTATGTTACGACGTGAATGAGAGTCGACAACTAATGTTTAATTTCATAAGTAAACAGGAATTGGACTTTCAACGAAGCTATCGATGGATCAAAATTCTCGACATGCTTAACAGGATGGTCATGATCAAGCATTAAATAGCTTGGAGATCTTTTACAGCTCCTAAAGGAAATCTTTTCAACTCAAAGCACATCAAGTTAAGACAAGACATACTTTGGGGGGAATGTGTTAACCGGCCTTTTGGTCTGGTTCCCAAAATATATCAAGCCCACTCGACTCGGGACGTCACTTGGCACCAAAGCCCGAAGTGTCGCCAGAACACTAAGGGGCCAAGGCCAGAAGGCATCGAGTGAGCGTTGGACTCACAACACCTCAAAGTTTATGTATCGCATCACTCTGTATTGCCTTGCTTCGAATCATACTTTCTCGCATCGCATCACCCTGCCTTGTGTCACACTCCCTCGCATCGCATCACACTGCCTCTGTAACAACCCAAAATTTAACAACATGTTAAATCAAGAATCAAGGCAGAATTATATTACAAAATCTGAGTCAGGAGAAACGGGCTGTGCCATTGCGTTCGTCTCGGAAAAATACGCGAAATAGAGTCCGAAATTTCGTAAATCGGAGTCCGTATGGCCGAGATATGGCCTTCGGAAGTATCACGAAAAATTAGAATTCAAAACAGATTTCAAAAACACTGAAATCAGAGCAGGCGGGAGAAATCCCGCCCAGGCAGGGTCGACACAGGGGTCGACACCTGTGTCGACCCCCCCCCCAATGGGTCGACACCCATGTCGACCCAGGGGTCGACCCCCCCCTGTCGGACCAGTTTTTCTGGTGCACCCGTTTTGGCTCCTAGGTCTTGTTTTGGAGGCTTGTGACGATTTTTGAGGGTTCAGATCTATCCTAGGGTTTATCCTACGGCCTAAACTACTCCTAATCTCTATAAAAAGACCCCTAACCTAGCCTAAACCCTCATTAATTGATCCTACAACTAAACTATGCCAAAATTTCTAATGATCATGGCCTCCACTCAAAACCCTAGCCTCCATCCTCTTGTCATACATTCTATCTTCATTCTCTTGAGAGATTAGATGATCATTTGAGTGTTTCTAAGTTACATGAGAGTTGCTAAGCTCGATTCAAGGCTAAAGTTGCAACCTTTATACATCAAAGCAAGGATCTTTCTTATTATTTTCTCAAGGGTTTCAATTGGAGCTTATTGGTTTGGGGTTTTTGCTAGTGTGGCTTCGTCTCAATCTTTTTTATATATTGATTTGTGCCTTCATAGCATTGTAAGCCCCCTCCTACTCTTAGATATTAACTATGAAGTTAAATGTTCATGTTGCAAGCTTTGGGTTTGAACTTGAGTAGGTTGCATGCTTAGAAACTATCATGTTATGTGTAGATTTGTACTATGCATACTCGTAAAAGTCATCACCTTGATTTTGTGGGCTAAAAGCTATAAGCTTTATGTTGAAATGTTGCATTATGCAACATAAGAACTCTCTTATCCCTTAAGTTAACTTGCATAGAATGCTATATGCGAACTACTAGCCATTTTTCTATGTCATCGATCACCATGATTCGCCTATATGCTAAGTTTTGGGGTTATGCATGTTTTTGGGGCTTAATAATGTAACATGCAAGTTTGTGAACACATTATGTCTCATATGCCACCATGTTTAACTTGCGGCCTTATACCTCTTTTGTTATACCTTTGCCAAGTTCCTTCTTTTAATCCATTAGGCGCTGTTGCGAATGTATATGCGAGTTTAAAAGCGTTGGGGTTACGTTATGGGTAAACTTTAATGACATGAAACATGATTTGGGTAAATTGGTATAAACATGACAACATGTAATTTTGGCTATGAACATGGGACTTGAAAACTTGACACGTATGGGTTGTAAGTGTAATAAGACACTAGACCAAACATGAAAGTGGCCAACTCGAGGTTGGGTTGAGTTTGTAGCATAAATCTACCCGGACCCGCCCGGCTTAACTAGTGGCTACAAACAATAGGACCCAATGTGAGTAGTTGGTCACATAGCACTTAAAACCCGAGGTTAGACTAGGTTGTGGTGTAAATCTACCCGGATCCGCCCGGCTTAACTAGTAACCACAACAAGGTCTAATGTGAGAGGTTAAAAGTGCATTAATTTAATTAATGCCACATGATAAGGTTAAGTAAATTTGACTAATGACACTTAACCGATATGACATGAATGGGTAGGTTAAGTTAAACCGGGCTTGATTTCTTAATGACACTTAACTAATCTGACTTGGTAATTAGATGGGGTTAAGTAACCTACACTTAACTAATCTAAACACGGTAATTAGATGGGGTTGTGTAACCTACACTTAACTAATCTAAACACGGTAATTCGATGGGGTTAAGTTAAACACTTAACCAATCTAAACTTGGTAATTCAATGTGGTTAAGTAACCAATACTTAACCAACTTAACATGATAATTTAATGAGGTTAAGTAACTTATACTTAATCAATTATACACGATGATTGGATGAGGTTAAGCAACCATACTTAACCAATCTAAACTTGGTAATTCAATGTGGTTAAGTAACCAATACTTAACCAACTTAACATGATAATTTAATGAGGTTAAGTAACTTATACTTAATCAATTATACACGATGATTGGATGAGGTTAAGCAACCATACTTAACCAATCTAATATGAGAACTTGGTAGGGTTAAGTCACAAGACCGTTTAAATATACCTAACCATTCTAATACGATTAGTGGATGGGGTTAAGTTAACTTATACTTAACCAATCCGACTCGATAATCCGATGAGGTCAAGATAATCTATGCTTAACCAGTCTAACACGATAATCTGATAGGGTTAAGATAAACAAATACTTAACCAATTTGACTTGAGGATTGAATAGGGTTAAGTCATGAGCTTCTTGGTATACTTAACCAACTTGTAGGGCTAGGTCTTGGACTTGAATACTTAGCCAAATCTTGATATGATTCGTAGGCAAGTTAAGTCATGAACTTAAATGACAATACTCAACCCATTAGACAAAACCCTAGTTCAGGGGACTAGGTGGAAAATCGGGATTAACAAGGATAACGGGAAAGGAGACTAAGTGGTAAACCTTAGTTTAGGGAACTAAGTAATAATTCTTAGTCAAGGGATTTGGACCAGTTCACAGATAGATGAGTAACCCGATACGGTAGGTCATCGCTTAAACACACGAGGGGGAGCAATATCTGATTTAGATAAAGGCTCCAACGAACTGGGTGACGAAGCGGTAGCTTTGGGGAAACGTGAGGATACTCTTGGTATCCCTCTGTGAGGTTGCGGGTGGTCCATGAAACCAGGGCTCACAGAGGTTAAGGTCTGCGGTAGAAGAGCCAAGGGTATGCCTTGGTTGTTGTGCGAGCAACCTAAAGACTGGGGTGGATTAGCGTGGGGTCGGCGATATTTTCACGGTAGCCCTAGATAGCACATTCGTCGGCCACCTACCATCTTTAGTCAATCGTATGCGTACGGAAAGGCAGAGAACACCCAACAGACCATACTTGCTATCTAGGTATGGGTGAGGTTGGCCGTCCGGAAAGAGGGCGTCGATGGCCTTAGTGTAGTTCTCATACATGACTTTTCTTGTTTTGCCTTTCAGTAGTTGAGGGAGGGGTCACATGGGACCATAGCCACGGGTACAAAAACAGACCTTGATATCTGCATTAGCAGACGACCTAAAGCTCCCGACCGAGTTCCGTATTTCTTGATTTTCCCTGGCACGGAACTCGGATGGCACATTGAGATACATGTGCGTCTAGACATGGAAAACGATTCACGATACATACGTGGGATAAAAGGGCGCGGTTGACGGGTAGCATAATCCCTAGTAGCCCTAGGTGGCTAAAACCCAAACCGAGACACGAAAACGTTCGTTAGGTAGCATAATCCCTAGCGGTCCTAAGTGGCATAAACTCTAGGTAAACACGCGATAGGTCATGGTAAGAAAACATAACCAGACCAAGGGTAGCAGTCCAAAACAACTTCAAGGATAAAATGGTACTACGATGAGGTGGTATAGATTTACATGGGGAAGCCCGTACGGCCTACGGCAAAGGACTGAACTTATACAGGGAAAGAAACATACGAGTTGGAAAAACCCACATATGCTATATATTAGGTTGACATGGACCATTACATGACATTGGGCAAGGGACATTCATAGTTAACACATAATGCGGGTTGGGATACTAGTACGAGAGGTGCAGAGCAAATATACATGGTAAATACCTTAGGATGTTATACATGATAGATACCTTGGGATAATATACTTGATAGAAATCTGACAATGTGATACCTTGATTTATCTTGACACTGTAGTTTATCATGACGCACTCGTTTATCTTGGTACAGTAGTTCATCCTGTTACTTTGGTTTAGCTTATCTATCTTGTCATCATACTTATGTTCATCTCAGTTCCTCATGCCAGTTAACTTTACTAGTTTATATACTGATAGTAGATAGGGCTTACCAGTCTTTATGACTGACCCCGTTTTGTTTCGCCTCTTGTCTTCCGTTCCCCCCCCCCCCCCAAGTTACAGGGAGGAAATGCTATTGTTAGTTCGGACTTCTCCTGTTTGAAGGTCATCATGTATGGCTCGGACTTTTCTTGGCTATGGCTACTTTACCGTTTTACTTGGGGAATAATTTATGAAAAGGTTTTTATGCTTCTTTACTATTGTAAGACAGGTTTCCATGTAAGAAATTCTCTGATGTAAAAGGCTTTAGACCTTATTTATTAATGATATGAAAGTTGGTTTTACTTCCGCTATTTTATATGTTCTGTACATGCTTACCAATAATACCCCTCTAAAGCTAGTGCATTCCTTTGCGAGTGACCCTAGCGGAGGTGGGGTGTTACAGCCTCGCATCACAGTACTCCCTTAGTTCACTCTACTGGCAAGTTACCGCCTCCCTCAATCTCGCATCCATCGAATGCAATGTTATTGCATCCATCGGATGTGATGCGGTCACTTTCCTCCCCCTCCCCCCAAACGAAATGGAATGCATCCCTCTGGGATATGAGTTTTCACATCCCGTAGGATGCAAAAATACGCATTCTACCTGAGGTATGCGGTTTCTTGCTTAAAGCGAGGAGGGATGCGATTTTCTTGCTTCTGTGCTCTTAGGATGCGATTTCCTGCTGCGTGGTCCTCAAATCTCACCTACTCCCATTACCTATAAATACTCCCTTACTCATTCTTCACAAGGGTTGGATTTGATTTATTTGATAGCTCTCCAAGCTCCTCGGTCTCCATTAATGGCAGCATAGCTCTTGAGGAAGAAAAAACATGCATCACTTTTTCCAAGACTTGGCATATAACCAATACTAATTCGAAATACATAGAATTACTCGTAAATGAATGCCATGATGAAGTTCAATGATTTTAACTCTTATCTATGAATAAAGATCATCAAACTCATTAAAAGTGGACGTAGGCCCCTCACTAATCGTACCACT
Organism: Allium sativum; assembly: GCA_030737875.1. Lineage (NCBI taxonomy): Eukaryota > Viridiplantae > Streptophyta > Magnoliopsida > Asparagales > Amaryllidaceae > Allium > Allium sativum. The sequence continues at coordinate 24,020,866 of CM060927.1, read as the reverse complement.
ATAAATCTCTGTCATTTACTCCTTTCCGCACTTCGATTTTCCGTGCGCGAAACGTTATTCTTTAGTAATAGAGAAACTTTGGGTGTGACGACATTTTTGGCCATCAACAATTGGATTATGGTTTTCTAATGAAAGAAAAAAAATTGAATTTCATCTTGTAAATTTTGAGATATGTTTAAACCAAATTTTCAAAAAAATCACGATGCGATGTTGCGCAACTTAAAATTTAATTAATTATTAAAATTAAGTTTTATAATATTTGGAATTTAAGTAAAGAAAATTCTAATTTGTTGAAAATACTTATGAGAGGAATAACTTGATTGTTTGTATATGTTTATTACTTTTTATTTGAACATTATACGGGTATAAACTCAAGTTATATGACGATTTATAACTCTAAGTTAAAAATTTATAAGATTATTCATAAGTGAATTTTAGTATAAGAATGACATATTAAATATGAAAACAAAAGTGAATTTCTTGAGTTAATCTACTTTCATATAGATTTTGGTTGGACTTTGGTTGTTACCTTTTAAGATTTTCCTTATGTAATTATGGGGATGCAATTTCTTTAAGGGGGAAGTCTGTAACACCCCGCATATTTCACGACAATATATTCAAATATTTATTTAAATATACATCAATAATCGTGTATATATCCCTAAAGTCACTTTTTGCATACGGATGAATTTCGACTCGAGACAACTTCCATTGAGTTCAAAATGTCATTTATGATAATAAATACTATAACATCGATATGTTTGAAGTTAGTGAAATTTGGACTTTGATTGGGGCTTGGCTTAGTAAACCTAGCCCACACCCTTATAACCCCATGGACCATCTCCTTCTTATTCACTTCTAGCACTAAGAGAAAATAGAAATGGGGGGAGGAAAGGGAAATTAAAAATCCCTAAACCTAGATTTATCCTAGGAGCTCCAATTTGTGTAGAAATCAAATGCAAATCCAAGGAGAAGAGGGGTAAGCTCAATCTCCATCTTCTCCAACTTTTTTCCTCTTCAATCCTTATTATTTCCTGAACCTAATTCTTGGGAATAATATTGTGTGTTTGTGTATAGGTTAAAGATTAGTGAGTTGTACTAGAGAAATGATGTTATATTGCCCGGTGGAAACCACAGTCAACGGATTAGGCCCATCCAGGCTCTTACCCGACAGAGTTTCGACCCGTTTGGCCTTTTCTGTGACTTTTCAGTTTTTTTTTATTCACTAATTTCAGCAGCTCGATTTTATAAACTCTTGATTCATTCATGACAAATGAATTTATAATTGATATTTCAAGGATTTGATTCATGTTATTAAAACGTGAATTTTGAGATCGATTCTTACTACAATTGATATCTTACGAGATTTTCCATTTCAAAGTATAAGAGGGTTTTATGTTATTAGTACGTAACAAATCTTTTACTAAAATGTTTGTAATCCTACTTCATTATACGAAGTTATTTTACAAATCGTCTTTCAATCTACTAGTATATATATTTATACAAACTTTTTCCTCGTTCGTATAAAAAATCCAATTAAACACCTTAGTAAAAATAAGGACTATGAACCCTTGTATTTGCTTCGACGGTTAATTCTTGGACTCGTTCGATTGAAGACTGCGGAAATGATTGTTTCGTATTTGTAGCGTAATATACAACTTGTTCGTAAATATTCGAGTAGAGCAAGTAGTTATGGGACATGATGCTTGACTCTTATATTTACTAGCTTGGAGTAATTTATACTTTCCTTGATCAATCGTGATCATTTTAGGAGCTTCAGTTCCGGAGGATCTTCGGATCATTTTAGGAACTTCGGTTCTGGAGGATCTGCGGATCATTTTAGGAACTTGGGTCCATTCGATTATATCGATGATCTTTGGATCACCCTGAGGAACTTGGTTCATTTGATTTTATCAATGATCTTCGGATTATCCTAAGGATCTTCGGATTATTTTGAATTGATGGGATATGCAATATCATATCTTAGGAGTAACTTTAAGATTTAGAATGAGATATCCTAATATAGCACTAAGATTTCTTTGACATGTTGTATGGACATTCTACATGTGAACATTGTTGTTATTGCCTATATGTTGTTTACTGTTTATATCTTTGTTTCCATCTCATTTTATTATGATGAGTATAGCTAGACTGATCCACTTATTGTTTATCTTCTTATAAAAAAATACTTGGGCCAGGCTAAGGTATTACAAGTGCTTCTTCAAGACTTTTAGTAGGGACCACCTCTTGATTTTTGGTTACTACATTATCACTGTAGTAATTTTGGGTTATATGTATATGAGACTTTTATTGTATACGTATTCTTTTAGCTAGATCATGTACCTTTTCTTTTGTTGTATAATAGATCGACTATGACCACTATCTTTGTATTTACACTTATGTGTTAATTTCATATCTGTTTCCGCCTTAGCGATGTGAAAATCTGTGTCTGACTCTGATTATATTGTTATGTATTTTATATTGATTCCGAATTAAATATAGCTACTGTGCAGCAGATTTGAACTTTGAACTAAATGTACAAGATTTCTTCATGAGATTTCACAAAGTAAGACCACATTATCTAACATGTTTAACACTCGTTCAAAGCTATTATATAGATGGTTGCTCCTAAACTACCTTATTCTTCGGGTTAGTTGACATCATTACTTGTAATGACCTTGGCTAACGCGGGTATACAGGTGGGGCGTTACAGTAAACAGTTACGTTAGGTTTGAATCCGGATGTTGTTTACTTCCCATAAGGAAATCTGACCAATTGATATATTAGTCCTAATTTAAGCATATTTAACATGGTTTATTTTAATTCACGCATGTTGTTTTTCGATTAAAAATTTAAGACTTAACGAACAACATTTCAACAAGATCTAATACCTTTGAAGCCATAACAGCAGTGTTTTGAGTCCATGATGTTTCCTATTTCTTCTTCATTGACGTAATTCCGTTTGAGTTTTTTTTTTTTTTTTTGCCTTCGATTTTGCAACTTTAACCTTTAATCTTCCAGTTTTAGGAAATTCGTCTTTCGATTGACGAGTGGATGATGTACTTTTTCCCATCGGTGTTCTACGTTTAAAGACCTATGCCAATATCAGCAAATTAGACTTTGATGTTGACGAAATCGTCGATATTGATGATTTTTCGGATTCTGTATATTTTGAATGTAATAAAACCATAAACAGTGTAGATGATTTGTTGATGATAATAAAACCCTAAAATGACGATGAATTGTTTTCTCTAAGAAGAAACAGTTAGTGGGGTGAAGATAGTGGGTTGCGCATACTTGAAATAAAAAGTAAAAAAAGCTACGTTCGTATTTTAAAATATTTTATTAAGTTTTTCCTTTAAACTAATTTCATCCATAACATATCCATAATGTGACGATCATTCGGTCAAATTTGTATTGTAATTAAAAGATTTTGTTTTAATTCTCCAAAATATAAAAATATGTGTTATGTTTCAAATTAAGTAAATAGTAACTTTACTTTTATGTGGATTTTTGCTGGTTACATTTAAACTGGTGCTAGTACGCAAATCACACTTCAAAACCAAAATGTATATAATATAGCAGCACTGTAGCGAAATGCTCGCAAGTTTGAGTCAACAAATAATAATTCTTTCATCATAAATTCAGTCGTAGCCACATATATCCAAACTTCATCTGGCACTGTTTCATGTATAATTAAGAGAAGCTTTTTTATGGTCAATGTAGCTAAGTCTGTTCCTTCAAAAGCAACTGTTTACGTGCGTCTTGACTATAGAGGAAAAAAACCTTAAAAAACACGCGATACATTGCATTTCTCTTCTTTATTCATTTTTTATTGACAAGTATTGATCATAGGCAAGACAATACATAGAGTAGCTATTACTGTAACAAATAGAGACTTGCTACACAATATAAATATACATGCAGGGCTAGTTTATTTATAAAATAATAATATAGATATACATGTAATATTGTAGAAACCTTCGGTAAATTTTTGTGTAGAAACTACGCACACAGTGGTCCAAAATTATTATAACTGGTAATTAATTTGGTAGCTAATAGTCAAAAAGTATGACATTTATGTTTTAAGTTAGTGCCTTCCAACAAAGGGTTTTTTTATACGGCTTTCTAACTAGGCAACCACATCTTTTTCATATTCTTCACAAAAGTTGCTTACCTTTTGATAGAAACCTAATATTTTCATCCCATATAGTTCATCAAAACCATCAGTAGTTCATCAGATACTGAGATAATCAACGCTGAAGAAGAAAAGGATCATCTCTTATAATTCATTAAAACCATCAGTTGTTCATGAAATACTGAGATAATCAATGAAGAAGAAGAAACACACACACACACATAATAAATCGTATCATACAAAATGAAATCACTAGCATAAAAATGAAAACCACTCTCCGAGGTTTATTGATTTCTGATAAAATGTTTGGTTTTAGAAAATTAAATCCAACAACATAACCAATCCATGCTACAAACCAACACATAACCATGTACAACAACAACACAATTATTAAATAGAACTATAAAGTAAAATCAAAATAAATAAAAAATAAATAAAAGTAAAATTACTATGTGCTATGGCTGCACTTGCTCTTCAAACAAACTCGGCTGCATCGACTGGAAGCTCGTCATCATCATCGGCACTTCATAATTGACCATTGTACTCATACTCGAATCGCTCCAGTTCGTGTTATTCGACGCATTGCTAGCATTACCGGTCCCTTCGAAAAAGGAGTTGTCCAACTTCACAAAATTGCAGTTCATCAACATATCATCATAAGACTCCATCTGAGCACTAAACTCCTGGTTCAGACTCGCGATTAATCCATCATTCGCAACTATTGGACCCGTCTGATTCATTTGATTCTGCATCATTAAGCTTTCATGATTGTTTGCAAATGTCTGTGCACCATCATTAACCGAGAATTTTCCTCCAAGCTTCATTAGTAGCCTTCTAATAGACGAGTGTTCGTCGAGAGCTCGATGCTGATCGGCCAATTGGTTCATTAACGGGTACGGATTGGGCAGGTGGTTCGGGTCGGGCCAGTATGTATGAGGCCTGCTCGTGTAGTTGATGTTATCTCCATTGGTGGTAGCTGCTAAAGTAGCATAAGAAGTGCTTCCACTTTCATCTCTTTTAGATCTTCGGCTTTGATTCTGATCTTTACGAGGTTTGCATCCTAGTACTTTCTTCTTCAGTCTTGTGTTCCAGTAGTTCTTGATATCATTATCAGTTCTTCCTGGTAATTGTGCTGCAATTATAGACCACCTACACATGGTATTAAAAATAAAATAAAATCAGTTTCAGTACTTGCAATGACAGATCCTATTCTAAAACTAACTTTCAAGAGCTAAGCTCTAATCAAATCATTGAAACGTGGTAGACCAAGAAAATAAAAATAAAAGGTAGTAAATTATTGAAACTTATACATAAGAAAAAAAAAATGTTTGAAAATAACCTGCTCCCTATACTGATATACAAGCTGCATATGATATTATCTTCTTCTTCAGAGAAGCCTCCATGCTTAATATTCGGTCGAAGGTAATTCAGCCATCTCAAACGACAGCTTTTGCCGCACCTCTTGAGACCTTAATCACAATCAAATAAGAAATCAACAGTGGAAATTTTATAAAGAAACCAAATATACCTGAAACAAATCACTTAGAATATAGAGGAAAAGAGAAAGGATGTGTGACATACCGATCTTTTGTGGCAAAGCAATCCAGTTACCTCCAGTGCCATTTTTCTCGATGTAATTCTTAAGAGTAGCATCCTCTTCGGGTGACCATGGCCCTTTCTTTACATTTGCTTTATCACAACATGGAGCTCTTCCCATATTTGAGAATAGTTTTTTTCTTCTTCTTCTTCTTATTTTTTTCTTCTTCTAGGATGAAATGAGCAAGGTTTGAGCTTATTAAAGGATGAAAAGAGAGAAGATAATTTGGACTAGTGTAATTGACTAACTATAATATATGTTGATATGATTATAATGAGCTAAAGACTAGGGTTTCTTCTATTTGTCCTACATGTAGTAGAATAATACACCTTTTTAAGTACTAATATTGCATGTATCAGCAACGTTGGCCTACCATTATTCTTTCTTTTTCCCCGTTAATGTGAGTTTATTAAATATTTGTGCATGCAACACTTGGAAATAGACTGGAAATTAGAGGTGGTATAATTAGCATATTTTGCTCTGTCACGATGAGTTTATTCCATGCTGTTGTTCTATTTAAAAAATAACGGGACCATTTGTCTTTTGGTTGGTAATGCCACTGTAAATAATTAGTTTACAGTTGGATGAAAAACATCTGAATAATTAGTATACGATTGGGTTATAGAAGTGCTTTTCAATCAAAATTTGAACGGACTTTCTTTGATACCAGAGCAAAAATTTAGCGAACTATGGAAAATGAGGTGACTATTAACATGTAATTTTAGTATCGTTTTGATATTTCTTAACGGTTAAGGTCAGAAGAAGCTGAAACTCTAGATAGTTGCATGTTTTGGAGTTTGTAATGTTTATTACACAGTATCAAATCAAGTCCTGAGACTTTTTGTTCACAATTTGATTTAACAGCCCCATTGTTTAGCTTGGATGCGTTTTTGACGAACGGTAACGAGGCATTTTAGCGTGAAAAATGTGTTTTTAGCTACGAACCGGTATTTGAGCGTGGTATTTGAATGAGATATTTATTTGTTAATTTATTTATTTTGAATCAGTTAAAAACTAATTTTTAATTAGACCGTTAAATATAATAAGCGAATGTGTTGAAACCTTTTTAAAAAACAATATAATTGATGCAAATACATTATAACAGCATTAAACATGAACAGTCTACAGTAAAAAAAAATGAAAAATGACATTAAGCATTAACAAACAGTCTACAACAGACATTAAGCAATAACAATGAAAAGTGGGATGAAGGCGAGACTTAACAATGCAGTGTACACCAAAACATTAAAAAGTGGGATGAAGGCGGGACTTGATCCCTGGTTAGTCTCCAACAAAGTATGCGCACGCCAACCAAGCTATGTATGCTTTCATTACTAAATAGGATCAGATAAATTAATGGATTTGCATCGGACGTGTCCGACGCTAGTGGTTCAATTTCTCACGTTTGGTTTGGCTGTTGGTCAGCGTTGTTAACCACATTCATGCGTCCGACGCGTCGGATGCGATGCAACGATAACGTGGTGTTTTTTGACAACAAATGGGGCCTTAAGGGTGCGTTTTGACGAACGAGAACGAGACATTTGAGTGCGACACTGTTGTGAGTGGGGAATGCGTGTCTTTGCTATGAGCGGGGTATTTATTTGTTAAATTATTTGTTTTGAATTAATTAAATACTAATTGCACAAAGGAAAACTACTACATTTCATTACACGAACGGAAATGCAAACAGAAATACAACAACTACACTGAAAATAAATCAAGTATATGAAAAACTAATAAGTACGACGACGCGGTAATCTGCTCAACTCTGCTAAAATAAACCCCCATATATCATCGCCGGTTAAGATCCTCGATGATCTCCACATTCTGCGGATCATTGCGGAAAATCGTCATAATCTCTCATCACTTTACATTTGCCCCTCCTCGAACAATGTCGTAGCAACTGTTAGAAAGGTCCGACATGCGGGGTCACAAAAGAGAGGCTCAAACTGCCACGCTCTATGTGTCTATGCCTAGAGGAATGACCAGAAGGGGTTTCGCCAGTAGTCATCCGTTCTGACGCGTCGGATGCCAATGGTTAATTTTCCAACGTCCGTCAATCGTTCTTTCTGGACGTGCAAAAGGTATCACGCGTCAGACGTGTCGAATGCCAACGCCACCGTGAATGTGGCACCTTGTGACTGCAAAAGAGGCCTAATTACTTACGGAAAATGCTTCAGGAATCGGAACTAATTTTTTCGGATTATACAAAAAGAAATGAAAAAGTAAGATGGACCCATTGAAATTTACAAAATTGTTCTCATGTAAAAGTTGTAACAAGAAACTTGAATTTTATTGTATTGACACTACAACAAAATGACCCTATTACAACGGTGGAACACCGTTGTAATAGGGTTTTTACAACGGTGGGCAAACCGTCGTGTCTTAAGAAGTTGTAATAGCCTAATATCTTTTACAACTTTTCTGCACTGTTGCAAGACCGTTGTAATATGTATATTTTACAACTATTTTCCACCGTTGCAATAAGTTTATTACAACAGTTATGCACCGTTGTTGTTTTAATTTTTACATTTTATTACAATTTTTATATTTTACAATTGTAATATATCCACAAATTATATACATATTACTAATAAAAGAATTCATTGCAGAACATATTATCTACAAAACTGAAAATATCAAACAAACTTAAACCATGAACCAAAACAATATATTATTAATTTCAAACTCATCATTTTTTTTACATAATACATTGACAAAACTGAAGATACAAAGACTTTATAACAGTTCTAACTTTCTTCTTCTCCTGTTAATCTCCTTATGCTCCTTTTTCTCCTTAATATCCATTCCTAAGAAAGAAATTATCAAACTGTTAGTGCTGCAGTATATATTTATGCTTGTAACAAAAATTGGAAAAATGTGAGTGCATAAAATAAAAAGCTAATACAATGCATTCAAACCATTATATACGTAAATAACCTGACCATTATATACAATGAATGTAAAGTTGGATGATTCATTTTGTTATATACAATGCACTGAAAAGCTTTGCCGTGGCAAAGCCATGCAGTGCAATCACTTTGCCGCGGCAAAGCTTTGCAGTGCAAAGCTTGCTGCGGCAAAGCTTTGCACTGCTACTTGCAGTGCAAAGATTTGCTGCAGCAAAGCTTTGCACAGCAAAGCTTTGCGGCAGCAAAGCTTTGGCAAAGCTTTGCACAGTGTGCAAAGCTTTGCCGCAGCAAAGCTTTGCACTGTAAATAGCAGTGCAAAGCTTTGCCGCGGCAAGCTTTGCATTGCAAAGCTTTGCCGCAACAAAGCTTTGGCAAAGCTTTTACATAGCAAAGCTTTGCGCTGCAAATAGCAGTGCAAAGCTTTGCCGTAGCAAAGCTTTGGCAAAGCTTTTGCACAGCAAAGCTTTGCCGCAGCAAAGCTTTGGCAAAGCTTTTGCACAGCAAAGCTTTGCACTGCAAATAGCAGTGCAAAGCTTTGCAATGCAAAGCTTAGGCAAAGCTTTGCAAGCTTAGGCAAAGCTTTGCAGTGCAATCACTGCATAGCTATGCCGCAGCAAAGCTTTTTTGCATATTCATCAAGTTTATAAGCAAAATAGCCTCCTGTGCCTTGAATTAGAACACAAAATGCACAGACAAACCAAAATAAAACTTGCAAGAACAGATCACAATAATCCCAAGCAGCAAAACCATAGAACCACAAGGCTGCAAAACCATAGAACCACAACAAACCCTTCGAAACTTCCTCAAAACCAACAACCAACTAACAGTTCCTCAAATTCCTCGATAACTCAATAAACCAATTCCAAAATCCACTCAACAAACAAAGAACCCATCGAAAAAAGCAAAATAGACATACCGTAGCAGTGCAAAGCTTAATTCGTATCACACCCAATACGAAATCATATCTGAAATCAGACAATCTGATGGTCGAACTATAGATCTAACCCAATACGAGCCCCATGGTTCTGAAATCACATGAATCGAAATATAGATCTAACCCAAATCAAACAAACAAAATATTACAGCTAATTTAAAACGAGTAAAAAGGAGAAACTTAGCTTAATTCGAGATCGCTCGTCGTGAAGGCTCGGGGGTTGGCTGGCGATGGCCGAACTGGTGGTCTGTGGGGGTTTAGGGTTGATGGCGAATCATTGAGGAGGTCGAAGGGGTAGTTGTGATGTCGGTTATCTCGTGTTACGGAGGAAGAAAAGGGGATCTAGGGTTTTTCATCAATTCGGTTTTGAGAAATTTGTGAGGCGGCTTGAGTGAATGAAGGGGGTTACGATGGAATTAGGGTTATAAGGGATGGCGGGTCGGGTACGTTTGGTTGGGCCGACGGATCATAAGGGTAAATATACTTATTAATAGTATTAGATATTACTTTTTGTTATTAGTTATTACCTATTAATGTTACATATTAAATATTACTTATAAATGAAATATTAAATGTTAAATATTGATCATCAAACATTTGATGTTAAATATTAAATTATAAATAATGACGTGTATAAGTTATTATCAAGAAAAACCAATTATAAAAACCCTTTATTACAAATGTCGAGAAAAATCAATTTTTATAAATTTGTTATTGCAATTGTCGTCTATCGAACGTTGCAAATATTTAGTTAATTGTAATATGGGGATTAATTTTGAATTATTAAATATTTTGTTACTTATTGATTATTTATTAAATTTATTTTTTATAGTTATTATTAGTTAATAATTATTAAATTAAAAAATTACGTTCATCATAGATTATAAACTAATTGGTACATCTTAAAAAAAACATACTTGAACCTCACACGCAAATACATGTGAACTCCAGACAGATGAATTATTTGTAAATTATTAATTAATTAAGTAATATTTATTTGTTTACTTATTATTGATTATTAATTATTATTTACTAATTATTTATTAATTAAATGTTAATTATTAATTAGGATTATTTCATATTAACAATAGTTATTATTTAACTTTTACTTATTTCTACTTAGTTATAATCGAGTAATAACTATTAAAAGCTTATAATGTATATGTCACCTAAATACTAATTAATAAGCAGTTAACATTAACTATTAAACATTAATTACCACTTATTAACTATTAATTATTTAATAAATATTATTGATTCCTAAGTTTATTATTAATTATTAATTATTATTAAATATTAATATAATTAGTTATTAAATATAGATATTATAAACATGAAGTTTGTAATGGGCATCTATTACAACTAACAAAACAAAAAGTTGTTAAAAATATGTTTATTACAACTTTAGGGAATACCACCGTTGTAAAAAACCATTTATTACAACGGTGCTTTTACCACCGTTGTAAAAAACCATTTATTACAACGGTGTCTTTACCACCATTGTAAAAAACCATTTATTACAACGGTGCGTTTACCACCGTTGTAAAATTAAAGTTGTAATATGGTGTTTTTGTTGTAGTGTGAGTTTTTGATTACAGACTGGAGAGAGTGTAATTTGTTTCTTAAGTAAATGAATAAAGTGTTGCTCGTGTACATTTGTATTTATAGACTATACAAGTGTACTACGACAATTATTGTATATGGATATTATATTGGGCTACAGGCCCAACCGACAGCAAATAAAACATCTTTTAATAGATGGAAACGTTATTTCCAATACCCCCACTCAAATCGAGCTAGGGTTTTATGTCCTCTTTCATTCCACCGCCTTTATCTTCAATCTTCAATTCTCTTCTTAGCCTGTCAAAATTCTTCAGCGACAAGGCTTTGGTTAGAACATCGGCTTTCTGAAAGAGGGCTGGGACGTGGTTGATGGTCAGCTCGCCTCTCTCTGTCTTCTCACGAACGAAGTACAGGTCTATCTCGATGTGCTTCGTTCGTGAGTGTTGCGTTGGATTATTGGGGAGTGAAATAGCATTGAGGTTGTCGCACCATATTACTAGCTTCCTTGATAAGTTGAATCCAAGCTCCCGGATTAGGGTTTTGACCCAGATGATTTCGGCTGTTGTACTCGCAATGCATCGGTACTCCGCTTCAGTACTCGAACGTGAGACAGTGTTCTGCTTCTTCGTGCACCAGGAAATAGGGTTTTGTCCAAGAAAAAAATAGTAGCCGGATACAGATCTGCGGTCGTCTGGATCATTGGCCCAATCAGCGTCACTGTAAGCTTGCAAATTTAATTCCTTACATGCTTTAAAATTTAATCCGTAGTTTATTGTCCCCTTTAAATACCTTAATATGCGCTTCACCGCCTTCCAATGACCACTTAAGGGATTCTGCATGTGTTGACACACCTTATTCACGCTATAACATATGTCTGGTCTAGTTATAGTCACATATTGTAGGGCCCCGACAATGCTTCTGTATTGCTTTACATTATCCAAAGCTTCCCCTTTGTGTTTAGAAAGTTGTAAGTTGCTCACCATCGGGGTTGATAACGCCTTGGCCTGATCCATACCTGCTCTCACTAGTATATCATTTATATAATTTTTCTGAGATAAGACTAGTTTAGTGTCGCTTTTCCTGTTGACCTGAATGCCCAGAAAATAGTCTGACTCCCCCATGTCTTTTATAGAAAAGCTTTTGTCGAGATGTTGTATCACACTGTTGATAACAGATTCATTATTTCCAGTCACTAGTATGTCATCAACGAAGACTAGTACATAGGTACTATCATTGTTCTGCACCTTTATGTAAAGAGAGTTGTTAGACTTAGTTGTTTTAAACCCTAGTCTATTTAATGTGATCTTCAGCTTGTCATACAGGCTCTTGAAGCCTGCTTTAGCCCATAAATAGCTTTATGTAACTTGCACACCTTGTTTTTGTCTTCATCATGATAGTAGCCGGTTGGTAATTGCATGTACACTTCTTCACGTAGCTCACCATTTAGAAAGGCATTTTGGACATCAAGCTGTCTGATTTTCCAGTTTTTATTTAGTGCAATGCACAGCATGATACGAATTATCGTAGGTTTAACCACTGGTGAGAAAGGCTCAGTAAAGTCAAACTCATACTCTTGGGAATAGTCCTTAGCCACTAGTCTTGCCTTGTACCTGGATATGCTCCCATCACTGTTTCTTTTTATTTTGAAAGTACATTTGCATCCCACTGTATTTTTGTGTGGTGGTTTTTCAACAATACTCCAAGTCTAATTATTAATGAGTGCATTAAACTCAGTGTCCATAGCTTTTCTCCAGTGTTCATATTTAATAGCTTCTTCATATGTGCTTGGTTCCTTGTTGCCCAAACTTACACTATAGACCTTTGGCGTGAAAATGCCCCTCTTTGACCTTGTCATCATGTGATGATGTCCTGCTATAGTTGGTTGGGATTTCTCCATTTGTTGACTGCTGTCATGACTGTTGTCACCTGTTTTGCTTGGTTGGGGAGTAGGAAATTGTATTTGATCTTCCTCCTATTCATCTGACCCATCAGTGTTGTAACCAGATTTTGTGCTTGCCACCGAGTTGTTGTCGTTAGGCTGGGTTTGTTGTAGTTTGTTAGCAATGTTAGGCCATTCAGATATTAGTGGTGCATCAGGCAGTATCACTTTAGCATCACGTTTTTCTTTATTTTGAATGTTGCTACATTTGTCTGCATAAGGGAAACCACTTTCATTAAACATAACATGCCTGGAAATGATTATTTTTCCCTCATTATTTAGGCATTTGTACCCATGTTGGCTGCTGGCATAACCCAAAAATGTACAAGGACTAGACCTTAAATTTAACTTGTGAGTGTTGTATGGCCCAAGGCATGGAAAGCATAGACAGCCAAATAATCTCAAGTAGCTGTAATCTGGTTTGTATCCATGTAATTTCTCATGTGGCCACATGTAATTCAATACTTTGGTGGGTAGTTTATTTATTAAATACACTGCTGTTTCAAATGCTTCTGTCCAATATTTCATTGGCAGGAATGCTTGAGACAGAAGTGTAAGACCAGTTTCCTTATGTGTCTATGCTTTCTTTCCACTAGACCATTCTGTTCAGATGTGTAGGCACAAGTAGTTCTGTGGGTTATACCCTTTTTATTGAAAAAATGTTTAAGTGGTTTGAACTCTGTGTCACCATCTATTTGTATCACTTTGACACGGTTATTTAATTGATTTTCTGTTTGAGTAACAAAGTGTTTTTATTGCCTCACATGTTTCTCATTTTGTTTTGAGGAAATATATCCACGTGAATCTGGAGTAAGCATCAACTATGGAAACATAATACCTATGTCCTCTGCAAGAGTTCAACGGTGCTGGACCCCATAGATCAGCAGCTATAAACTCAGGTGGCTTATTATAGGTAGCACTGAAAGGCAACTTATAGCTTTTGCCAAGCTGATAGTGTGTGCATAATTGTGGAACATGTAAATTTTTATATGAATTATTATTATCATCTAGGAAACGTTTGACAGCATTGAAACTGGGATGCCCCAGTTTATAATGCCACAAATTCATTACATAAGGATTTTTATCATAAGAACTATCACTATCTATATTATTACAGTAATTCCTTACATTGGATAAATTTCCAGCCTTTAGAGGAGAGAATTGTATAATCCATTGTCCAAGCTACCCTGTAATAGTGTTTCTTTGCACAGTAAGTCTTTAACTAAGCAAGTTTTAGGGTGAAACTCGAAGTATACCTGATTGTCATTGGCAAACTGTGATACGCTAATTAAGTTTCTCTTAACATCTGGCACTCTTAGTAATTTGTTTAATTATAGCTTTCTTTTACCCTTTATAGTGCTAGTGCCAATATGTGAGATACTAATAGTTTCACCATTACACATGTGTAAAGAATGCGTACCTGAACAATTTCTGTTGCCAAGATTTAAATTTTGCAAATTATTGGTAATGTGGTTAGTGGCACCTGAATCTGGAAACCATTTGTCACTGTTAGTATCTTCATTCCTTATGCTATCATAACTGTTGATGCTTTTCCCTCTATTACTGTCATTATTGCTTCTGATTTGAGTATTAATTTGGGCTAGATTAGCATTTGCTCCCCTTTGTACACCCCGATTCTGCTGTTGATTATTGACCTCGGTATCAAATCGAAAATAACATCTGTTGGCAGTGTGTCCAGGCTTGTCACAAATCTGGCATTTCATTCTGTTATTGTAGTTCCACCTTCCTCGACCACGACCTCTTTGTGATTGGCCTGTAGCCTGGTAGGTGTTCTCTGTCTTGTTTTCATTATTGCCTTGTTTATTTTGGCCTTTGTTCTTGGATGCAGCAGCATAATTTGCTGAGAATTCGCCTTTTAGAGCTTTTCTTTGATCCACTCTGCCTTCATGTGCAAGAAGTGCAGAGTGCAAAAATTGTAGGTCTGCTAATTTTTGTTGGGTAGCAAGAAATGTAACCAAAGATTCATATTCCTCGTCCAGCCCGTTAGTTATAGTCAACACTTGTTCACTGTTTGAAATAGGGTGGCCAACAACCCTTAATTTGTCACAAAGACCCTTAATCTTGGTCAAATAATCCCTCATAGACATTTCTTCTTTCCTAGAATTATGTAGTTCTCTCATGTAGTGCATAATTCTGGCCGAAGATTGTGAGTTGAATATTTCTTCTATTGATGACCAAATTTCATGTGAAGTATTGCATCCCACTATTTGTGATAACAAACTTGCACTTATCGACGATAATAGCCAAGATGACAGCAAATTATCTTGTTTCTGAAACATCACATAATCTGGATTAACGTTCGTAGTATTGTCTTGGTTTTGGATCATTATTGCAGGTGTACTGATCGTGCCTTTCACAAAATCAAGTAAACCGTAACCCTTTAATGTGGTTTCAACCTGATATTTCCATAGAATGTAATTATCTTCGTCTAATGGTATGTTAATGACTCCACTCTTTGGTTTTATCAGGACAGGGCTGGTCTGGGTTGGTGCAGTTGGGTGAACTACGGAGAAATTGACAGAAGATTCATTGTCACGAGCCATGGTGATTCAAGAATTCTTGAAATGCTGGTTCTTGATGATTGTGGCAAATAGGAGACGCTTGGCGAGACAGTTTTCACTGCAGCTAGTGTAAAATGGTGATATTGTGTGTTACTATTACAGTAATGCACAATTATCTGGAAATGAGAGGGCAATCTTGTAGTCGGTGGAAGAGATGATGATTCTTAATCAAATCTCCATGAGGCACGTCAAGAAATGCTTCAAGAATTGATGAGCAGAACACTTGAACAGCGAGAAAGGTAAGCCCTCCGATGATGAAGCTTAACTGAGGAGGCTCTTAACACTGCATGCTTCAAGAACTGATGATGAACACCTGATCAGCGAGAAAAGGTAAGCCCTCTGATGATGAAATTTTACTAAGGAGGTTATTAACACTACACTATCACTTTTCAATTTTCAGAGAATCAATTTGATGTATGAAAGCCGTTAGGCATAAGCTCTGATACCATAAAAGTTGTAACAAGAAACTTGAATTTTATTGTATTGAGTTTTTGATTACAGACTGGAGAGAGTGTAATTCGTTTCTTAAGTGAATGGATAAAATGTTGCTCGTGTACATTTGTATTTATAGACTATACAAGTGTACTACGACAATTATTGTGCATGGATATTATATTGGGCTACAGGCCCAACCGACAGCAAATAAAACATCTTTTAACAGATGGAAACGTTATTTCCAATATCATGTATGAAGTAGTTTTCAGTGTTCCATACCATATGACGGAATCTCCTTCGGCCCAACTAGCATTTTCCATTTCTTAATTAAAACGAAAGTGCTTTTGAGTCTAACTTTTGCAAGGCAATTAGAGTTGAAAGCTCTGATATTTAGATTAAAAAAATTGAGCATGGTTCATTATTTTTGTTGAATGTCGTTCTTGGGATAGAACTTATGACCTTAAATAGCATAGCCTAATCTACAAACCCACTGAGCAAACCTTATAGGATTTTTTTTACCCTAGCACATCAAAGCAAGTGTGAAACAAGTATTTCTAAGCAACTAGTTCGTATAGTATTCTGCTTACAACTCACACTACAACTTACCTAATAATCACGTGTTACGGCTCTGACAAACAGAAATTACAATGTAACAAGTGCATAATGCAAATATATCATAAATATTTATGTATCACTAGCAAAAGCAAAAGCATGCATCTTTTCTGATCACTATCTTCAAGAGGATTGTGACATCATATCTCTAGCGTCGAAGAAGATGAGGTCATGTGGAGGTGTAGAGGAGCAACAAAGGAGAGATGATGAAAAAGTGGTTGGAGTAGATAAGAGATATGTACCAGGATTTTGATCGTCTAGTAACTTGACAATCGAATAGTGAAAGTTCGAGTTGACGGTTAATTTTACAAGCTGACTGAGTTTTGAGGCCCCTTTTTGCCAATGCTCTCCCATGCTTGGAACCGATTGGAACTGCTTTCCAACCGACTCGAAAAATTTGGAGCTGACCGATCGTGGCTATGCTAGATGAATTTGATGCTCGAAATTTCAAGGGCAATTTTATCTTTTCCGACGATGTTGGACTTTCCACCATGGATATAGCATCTTTTATGTATATTCATATCCCAATCTAATTGGCCGATTTTGTTAATTCTTATTCTATGTTTAGCCTCTATATTAAATTCAATCTTGTACTTTTTTTCCTCTGGTCAACATAATAAAGTTATCTTCTTTACAAAGTGACATATACTATCTCGATGGTAAAACGACTATAAATCTCATGTATGATTTATTTATCATCATTGCATTTGTTATCAGATTTTGTTGTTTGTGATACTAATCTTTTTCTTGTTATCTCTTACCTTCAACATGTTCCTATTGTTATTTCCACTGTTTTGGAGTTTATTTGGATTACAAAAATTTTGTTCAATAATCCTACATCATAGATATTAAGATAGCCGAAGAAATGTGTTGGGTGACATGGTAGGAGATGAAGGTACCTAGGTTAAAGCAAAGTATTATGCTGCGTCGGGACCTTGGTTGGCAATAGAGAAGCAGAAAATGAATAATAACTTTAAATAGTGGAAATAGAGGATGAAGCTTTTTTTAAAGTGAAATATAGTTCATCGGGTAGTGTTTGATATTAAGAAGTTGCCTACTGATGTCTCAACCATGAAGAAGAAGAAGATAGAAGAATGTGCTTTTATTTCTCTGTAGATGGCTATGTAAAAAAGGTTGTCTCAAAGATTAACAATAAAACAACAACTAGTGGAGTTAGATCAAGCCGAAGAACCTCTAATTGAATAAATCACTTGCTAATAGTCTTATTTTATTAAAGATTTTTTTCACCATAACGATGAAAGAAATAACTTCGTTGAAAGGGCATCTTAATTTCTTCATTGATTTTTTGATGAAGATGAAGATTATGTATATATAGATGGATGGAGAGTAGAAGGCGATGGTTCTTCTGTGTTCCCTTCAGGAGTGTTATACATATTTCACTAGTAGTCTAATTTATGGGAGAGTCACTATGATAGTAAAAGATGTGATGACAGCTTAAGGAATTGGATGAAGCAGATGAGTGAAGGTAGAATAGGTAGTAGTAGTAGTCAAGGTCTATTCGTGGAGAAAAGAAGTGTAGAGAAGAGTCAGAGTCCTAGTGGGTGTACTTATGTTAGGAAGTCTGAAAATTGTTAAAAAGGAAAGTTGAGAGATGAGAAATGCCACCATTGTAAGAAATCTGACTACTTAAATGAAAGATTGTCCGAACCTGAAGTGGAAATTGAGGATGGATCTTCTTTGATTTTGGTAAAGAAGATTGTATCGTGCAATGTGTTGACTGCACAATATGACTTATATTATGCCATTGAGTGCTTGATTTAGGATCATCATTCAATATGATGCCAAATAGGGATTACTTTAGCTCTTTTGTTGGAATAGAGAGAAGTGCGATCTTTATAATAAATGATAATAGTTGTAAAGCAATATGAGATGGTACGGTATTGATTCAGATGTTTGACGGAGTGAAACATACTTTTACAAGTATATACTCTGTTTTAGTCCTTCGGAAGTCATTAATATCTTTAGGCAAGTTGACATCCATGGGATAAAATATGATAATGGAAAAAGATAGTTTGAAAGCTTTGGGGGTGTTATAATTCTAATGAAGGGAGATGTATTCCATAATTTGTATCCATTAAGAGGAACCATGTTACTTCGGGATTCCTATATAGGAATAGATAATTCTCGTGCTTTGGATGCCATGGACTTTAGCATCTTTGATTAGGTCATGTTTTAGATAAGGGATTTTACTTACTTCATGAATGGAAGATGGTCAAAGGAGACTTCGACATGTTACCTATCTACCAGGAGCGTGTATTCGAAAAGAAGATGAAAGTATGTTTGTAGTTGGATTTTTATGTAACAGAGAGTGGTGATTATTTACATATAGATGAATGGGGAATGGTAGCTACTGAATCCAATTGTGTCACACCTTGGAAATTTAATCTAAGTAAATTTAAACCAAAATAAAATAAAGACTTGAAATAAAACTTCCACGATGACTGAGTTTAGCCATGAAACATACTCCACTATATTCATAATTATTATTGGAACAATTTTCATATATAACTTGTCATAAGCCAATTAGTATAAAAGAGTGTTACAGGTGTCAAAACGAAAACTAAAATTTAAAACTTAATTTTTAAATTTATATAAACTTGGATCAACCAAGAGGCCTTAAGTCAACAACATAGGGGAGGTCAACCCAACTAAGTATTTATCTGGTGATTGGGAATCCAAAGCAATGTGAATGAATGAAGAGATTGATTGTGTGCATCTAAACTAGTTTTTATATGGATTAAACTTCAATGTTAGTTAATTTAATGGCCAAACGTTCTAACCTAACATTATAAACAAGATTTTAAACTAAACCCTAATCTTTTGTTGAATGTGTAGTAACTAATATCAATTTATCTATTTAACCCTTATTTTCTCAAACCTTAGGATCCAAATCAAAATAATCTAAAAGATTAAAATAAGCAAGCAAAGAAGGACTAAGGTGGTTTAGGGAATGGGCTAATAATTATTGGCCAATTTCTAAAGATCAAGAATTAAGGCTAGAGGGGAGTGAGAACAAAATTAATGATTTAATTGATGGAATTAATTTTAGTTATTTTAAATGATTAAAATGCAAGAAACCCTAGTGTTAAACTAGTTAATTAAAATGGATTTTTTTACAACCCTAATTTGATCCATGAAACCCTGAAAATCAAATGGAGAAAAGGAATAATGTCAAATAGTTAATTACAACCTTACAGTGCTAAATTGGAATCCAAAATTAAAACTCTAACTAGATTGAAGCTAAGTAATGAAATTGGTCATAACAAAAATCAAGGGCTAATTGTAAATTTAGGGTCAATTGGAAGTATTAATTAGTTGACTTAATTAAATAACAGCCAATAAGAATTAATATGTGATCGAAATTTTAACCAAAACCCCTAACTTTAAGTGTGAATGGTCGACGTAGGGTTGTCTAGGTCGAATGGAAGCACTCAACCCAGGGTAATTATATGAACAACGATCGATGTAAAATTTGCAGATTTTAAACCTTGGCTAACTCTCATGGCTAAAATTAAATAATTTAGGTAGAAATTATGTTATTAGTGAACTAATTCATTGAGCTAATTTAAGCTGAGTTGTATGCGTGAGAGGATTATGGAAATTGGTTTCTTATCAGAGTTTTTATAGAGTGAATTTCATTTTGCAATGGTTGATATTGATTTTGGAGGAATATTATAATGCAATAGCATTGGTTTGGTAAAATTTTATTTTGCATATACGAATTTGATTAGGGCAATTCGTTTTATATAAGCTCAGGAGTGATCCATAAGGGAGGAGAATTTGTTTTAAACGATGCATTCTAAGAGAGCCCAGTACTAATGGAAGATCAACATATTCACATTATCTTGCACAACTTTGTATATAGTGGAAGATCAAAGTATCAAGTAAAATAGGGCTTGGTACTAGCAAGTTTTCACATGAGATGTTCCCCGGTGAATTATAATAAAATTTATTTTCCCATTACGATCGAGATATGAATATAAATGCGTACGATGAGTCACTACATGATTTTGTATTGTTGTTTTCTCCCTCTCCCGACATAGTGATAATGGTAGGTATGAATAGGGAACATTTTCTGCTTTTTTTTTTTGGCAAGGCCGACGGGGTTGAGTGGACCCCTACCACTTTATTAATGTACCATAGAAAAGAGAAAAAAAATAAAAATTACAACACACACAAGATAACATAGGAACACAGTACATTACACAAAAACACAAGAAGATGACAAAACACAAGTTTACTTTTGCAACAAGACTCACAACAGTAGTCTCTGAGCAATGCCCGGGTCAAAAGTGAAATTGAGAAGTTTGAGACCATTGCGTACATCCACTTTGATTTTGGCTTTCACTTGAAAATTTTCTGCTTTGACTGGTGTTAGAGTGAAGTTTAACCTATTATGCAAAAAGAATCCTTGGGTATTGGATCTTAGAGGTTCACAGATAGTGGATTTACACTTTATATCATTTAGAGTAGATATAAAGTTAATTATGCCTAATCATCTTATCAAACTTGTTCTCGTTTACCATACTTTTGTCTAACTCACCCGCTTGTTTTCATTTTTTCTCAATCATAGGATGGTAGGTTAGTAGCGACTGGATATGGTACGAGGGAGAAAGAAGCTAAACAATGAAGTTCTCTTATTATTTGTTGTTTATATTGTAGTCACTTATTAGAAGTCTTTGAAACTTATAGTGTAAAGCAATGTGTATATAAGGAAAATATTTTGGAGATTATTTATCGAAAATATTTGTTTTATATCATTTTATTTTAATTCCTTCGCTATAAGATTTGAAAGTGGTAGAACATATTTGAACTCTATCCATAAAATTAGGTTCTATGTTGTTTTAAAACCTAACATTTCTATTTCTCAACATGATCTGAGTCTAGAAGTCACTTTAAGATTTGAATCAATGTGTGGGGAAGTGTAGATTGTTATAATTGGTAGAGTGAATTATTTCCTATACTATTGAATTTTCTTAGAAAGATTAGGTTTATGTGATGAAGGCCAACTTAGAAAAATTTGAAACGCTTAAAGCTTAGAAAGCACTAATTGAGTTCCAATTTGGCTATAAGTTGAAGGTTTTATATATGATAATGGCGATGAATTTTTCTCTAGTGAATTTCTCGATTTATATAAGCAATGTCGTATTCAAAGATATTTCTCTACTCCAAGAGAGGTGCAATCCAATGGATACTGAAATAATGAATTAGACTCAACTTGAGAAGGCATGTAGCTTGAGATTGATGGAAGGATTAACCAATGCTGAAATTCCATGGACTATAGTTCATGTTATAAATCCAATTCCAATCTCAATTATATATGGGAAGATTTCATAGGAGAAGGTAAAGTGGTGTGTCTTGATTATTTATGCGTTTCTAGTTGTTATATGTATGTATGGCATATAGGTAATGACAAGTGTTAGCCAAATTTGTGGTTAACATCCAAAAACGTGATCTTCCTGTATAACTCCTGTTTTGTGACAGAACAGAGCTCAAACTTGGAATCGGCCTACATTCCAGAATTCTTGTTGTACCACTACAGAATACCATAGGTATATTTCTAGTTGAGAATGAATTCAGCTGCGAACTCTTCAATTTCCTGAATGGGAGGCTTATCCTTTTGTGATATATATCCCTTAGAGGTGTCTCGAGATTCTAAAATAATTCTTTATAGGTATTCAATGACCCAAAAACTAAGTTTAAGAAAACTAATTCTTCCTAAACAGGCATTAAATGATGGGTATTCATGACTCTTCCTTAGTTTCTCAAAGATTTGACGAGATGGAAGAAATATACTTCTAATTATAGTCAGGCATTTAAATCCAATAAATCGCGTGATGGGAAGACCCTAACACAAGTATTCGGTCATAACCATAACCATTAGACTAAGGATGGTCTCTATTTCATGATATAACGATCTTAAAGGTGATCGCGGGTCAAAGTATAAAATAAATATATTTATGCATAAATCGCATTTTGTACCTGCGGCATTAGTGAAAAGGTTATTATAATACATGATTGAAACAAGATTTCTCATGATTACCTTAACCGCTGTACATTCCCTTTTATTGATTATATGCAATGTTACAAATCTGTCTTTAAGATGATTTAGTAAATAGGGTTTAACCCCTCATAAGAGATTACAAAAGGTTAAAAATGGGCTGGATGTCCGAGAAAAATAACCCATTGCATTTCTGGTGTCTTAAATATAGGTGTGGATTGATCCTTCCTTTGACTTAAATGCTTTACTTTAGTCACCCGATAGGGTTTAACCATGAAGATATTGCGAGCACACCGATGACTTTCCTTTGAAAGTAAATCTAAATAGCTGCTTCCGAGGGTCCTGACGATGGGAACTCTCAGTTGAATGTGAGAGGGATGGTCTTGTAGGGACCCTCAGCTCTCTTCTAACTTTCATCTCGTGCTTTGTCTTTAAGGCTTAGGGGTTCAGAATTTAGACTCCTTGCCCTTTGTGTTGTGCCAGCTGTATCTTATCCTTCCTAGCCTTAGAGATAGGCATCGAAAGTCCTGCTTTATTTGTTCCAAAGATCTCCTCTGGTTCCATATACGGTTATCCTTTCTGTTGTTGTCTTCATCAGCTTTCAGAAATCAGTTCCTTCTATTCTGTCCTTTCTTATTACTTGAATGATCTTCAAGCTTCATCTATTATTGCTTCGAAAGCCCTACTGATGGTTATACGAACGCTTTGTCAGCTTCATCTATTCTTCTTTATTAGCATTTTCAGACTAAACCCCTTCGATTTCGATCTGAATTGTTGCAAGAGGCATAGATGTATGCAGACTCTCAGCTTGTAGTGGAGGTTATCTTTAAATCAGCATAACCCTTGATATTGTTAGATCTAAGAGCTCTTTTTTCGAAATCTAATCTGTTTGATGGGCCTCTCCTTCGCTTCTCTACCTTTTCTTTCAGTCTTGTGCTTTAGAATACATTTCCTTCTAGTATATTTGAAAGATGAACTTGTGTTGTCAGTTCTCCTTTTCTTACGAAAGACAGACCTTTTGGAATACGACCGATGGTCTTCGTCAGGTGCAACCCTACCTACTTTTGGCTTTTTATCCTTTTCTCTTTTACTTTTAATGCTTTGCCCCTGACTTTCCCCCTTTTCACTTTCTTGTAGGGTTATTAGGTCCAAAATTAGTGCTTTTTGGGTTAAGATAGAAAGGGGCTTTCTATTTGGAGGGAAATCTCTTTTTCCTCTCTTCACTTATTTCGAAAGGGATGTTGTTGAAGATCTAGCACTGCTCTCTTTAGGGCGTTGTTGGCTTTCACACTCCTTCACTTCAACTTTAATTCTTGATTCTCCTTGATCATTTTTGACGTTAACATTTTCCCTCCCCTTAGTGAAGGAGTGTTCTTGACTTTTCAAATCATCTGGCTTGGATTCCTAAGTCCGTGTTGTTATTTCACCCTACCTTCTTTTTAGCTCTTCTCGCTTGGTAGTTAGGATTTGGTCAACAAGGCTCAATTTATTTCCTTTGTATCTTCTTCTGCACACGCCATATTTTTCTCTTTCATATGTAAGTATCCTTTCATATTGTAGTTATTAATGGCTCTAACCGGCATATGTATCTCTTCATGATTTCCCCATCTTTTCTTCCATTGTTACCTAGTCTTCAAATCTGATCCAACAGTTTCATGTTGGAGACGATTTTCTATAAATTGCTTTATTCTTCTTTTTTATCTTCTTGTTTTCTTAATATTTATGGAGTTTTTTTTCTTGTTATTGTCACAATATAGGTTAAGTCATGAAGATGCCCGCTTTAGAAGTATCAATTTCAGCCTTTATCAAGAATTTTCCTTGTACTTTGAAAGTTTCCATTTTTCTCTTTGCTCCTCTTCTTAATGCAAATTCTAGCAAAGCTTCTGGTTCGTTTAGCAAGAACTTTTAGATATTCTCATAATTTTTCCCTGTTGCTAAAAGGATTTCTTTTTGGTGGAGTAATTTTCTAGCTCCTTTTTTTGTTATTTGCGCCATTTGTTAATTTCCCTTGGGATAATGCCTTTCGACCTACTTATCTTACAAACTTCCAATAATAGTTGTGCTTGAAAATATCAAACAGTATAAATGATCTTTCATTCTAGTTATTTTTAGGATGACAGTTCAGGTTTTTTATGAACTTCGTACGATAGACATTTCGTCGGATTCTCTGGGTATTAAGAGTCGTGATTCAAAGTTTGTTGTTTGCTTTTGTAATGAAGGTGAAAACTGACCAGTCGGTATTTCTTCAGTAATTTGTTCAAGAAGCTCTTCGTATTATTTAGGAAAAGCGAATTCTAAATGTATATCTTTCATGCTGTAATTTTTACAAGTTCTCGTGATAACATTGATGTAAATTAGAGTGAAACTTTATGTATATCCTTATTTACAGAATCCCTTTTGAGTTTTATTCAGAATTTATTATGGAATATACTGCTAGGATGGCTTTTGTTGGTTGCACTTTATAAGATCTTCTTACGAAGGCTTTAATTTATACGAAAGCTAAATAAACCGTTGATTTATTTTTTCCCTTTGATATATGTTAAGTAGAAAATTTTTGACCTACTTTAGAATGCATATGAAAGGTGTTGTCTTCGCTTCATCATGATCCCGCGAGACAATTTATCCTTCAATTTTGCGAATTTTGGGAAAAGTGATGTATTTTATAATGTACTTTGTCTTGTCCTTTCACTTTCGTCTTTCTAACGAAACGCTTGGTATAAACGATTTTTACTTTCAATCTAAGTATCTAAGAAAAACAAATGTCACTCGGGGGTAGTAAGGTTTATGAGTCAAGAATGGAAATGTACCCTTCGTCGGTGAATGTTGATGTCTTAAAGCTTATTTTGAGAAACAACTAATATTTATACAAGTCTTTTTAATTTCTAGAAGGTGATATTTTAGATTTCTCTTCTTGAACTCATGCCAATTCATTTTGCCTTTCTGTTAAATTTTGATACCTAGTGCTTCCTTTTAAATGGTTTAAACAAGGGTTTATTGAAGGACATGCTAGAATTAGATTTTGAGTTAATGGGCTATTCCAAAGAATTTCGAAAGGGCGTCCATTTACCATGTCTAAAATAGACTATGTCAAGAAATTTTAAGCTGAAGATTCTTTTCTGCATGAAACTAGAGATTAGAGGGTCACTAAATCCCTTTCTAGGGTTAATAGGGTATAGGAGAATTCCCACCTGCTCGTTAATTTTTCCAGTGTGTTCTAAAAGAATCCAAATAATTTACTTGAGGATTTTACTTTCGTAACATTTTCTCCCTTTCTGTCATGGTAAGCCTGAAATTATAATTACCTTAGAAGACTAAGAACTTAAGCTTAGATGTATAATATTTACATAGATAATGGGAGTTGATTTCGTTTACCTGAGCATTTACATGGTGGTACCTAGTATTACCTTTTTTGAAAGTATGCTGAGATTGAAAATCTTCTTTGGTTGCCGTTGTGCCTTGATATTCATCGAAATTCCTAAAACAAAGCCTTCAGTAATGATGGGCAAACTGATGCCTTTCTAGGTTATGCCTAAGCGATCCTCTATGTTATTGAATCCCCAATAAATAAATTATTGCTTGAATGGAACTTCTTTTTGGTATTAGAAATGTGGGGTCCCTTTTGGTTTCATAGGATTCACCTGGTGTGTTGATGATGAGGCAATGGTGGCCCTTGAATGTTCAGAACCTTGCATGACTTTAAATCCGGGGTCTTTTCATCTTTTTGGAAAGGTAGAGCCGCATTTGGCTTAGGAAACCTAGATTTGGATATTAGGAAAATGGAAGACCATGGTTTATTTTCTGGAAAGAGCGGAGCCTCTCTCGGCTTAAGAGACCCAGATTCGGGTGATAATGGAAGATCGAAGCCTCCTTCGGCTTAGTTATCCTAGATTCAGAAAATAGAAATATAAAGCCTTCCTTGGCTTAAGAAATCCAGGTTCGGACGATAGAAATACGAAGCCTTCCTTGGCTTAAGTAACCCAAATTTAGGTAATGGCAGAAGAACGAAGCCGCTTTCGGCCCATGAACTCAATTATGGTATTAAGATAAGAATGAAGTCGCATTTGGCTTAGTGAACCCAGATTCGGGTAATAACAGAAAAATGAAGCCGCTTTCAGCCCATGAACCTAGATTCGGGTCAAGACAAGAACGGAGCCTCTTTTGGCTTGGGAACCCAAATTTGGTTAATAAGACAAACGAAGCCTCTTTCGGCTTAAGAAATCTAGATCCAAGCAAAAATAAGAACGAAGCCTCTTTTGGTTTAAGAGACCCAGATTCGGGCAATAACAAGAACGATGACTCTTTTGGCTTAGGAACCCAGATTCAATTAATAAGACAAGAATGAAACCTCTTTCCGCTTAAGCGACCAAATTTGGGAAATAATAAGAACTAAGCCTCTTTCATCTTAAGAGACTCAGGTTCAAGAAATAATAAGAACAAAGCATCTTTTGGCATAAGAGACCTAGATTCGGGCAACAATAAGAAAAGAGTCTCTTTTGGCTTAAGAGACCCAGATTCGGACAATAATAATAACGAAGCCTCTTTGTCTTAGGAATCCAGATTCGGGTAATAAGACAAGAATAAAGCCTCTTTTGGCTTAAGAGACCCAGATTCAGAAAACAATAAGAACGGAGCCTCTTTCGGCTTAGGAACCTTGATTCGGGTACTAAGATAATATAAGTCCAAATATTATTTTTCTAGGTATAGCGGAGCCCTTCTCATCTTTTTAGATAAAACTCGAAATGCTCTCTTCCAGTATTGATGGTGCCATCTTTGGCATGTTAAAAAGAATCCGGAATGTCCTCATACGGTTTAGTAACAAAAGCACTTTCGGATTTATATATTTTCAGCCATTGTAGGCATTTTATAAAGTAGAGGCTTTGCCATGCTTTACAGCTCCTTTTGAGCTTTCGATCCCTTCTTCGTGATAGGACATAAATAGAGGCAGTGCATGCTAATGCTGGAAGGATAGGAAGGGCTTAATAATGTAATGATCACAGGCAGAGCGTGCTTTCTTTGGAGATGGACGCATGTCCCATGTCTTAACCGTCCTTCCTCTATAGGGCGCCTTTACCTGGCCCATGGACATGGTTAAGGGATTCGGTGCATTACCCTAGCCCTTAGGCCCAAATAACGGCTTACCCTCCTCCCTTTGAGAGGCGCCATGGATATACCCTAGGCTTGGGCCTAGACGCGTGATTTCCTAGGCTTACCCCCTTCCCTTATGGGGAAAGGAACCGGGATATACCTAGGAATTATTAAACTAATACATTGTGAGAAGGGAACTTCTCCCTCAGTCAAGTAGAAATTCTTATTATTTTTTGAATTGGTTTAAGCTAATCCTCAACTCCTTACTTAGATTCTATTTCGCAGACTGGTTTTTTACTTCAGATTGATTTTCAAATCCTAAGAAATTTCTGTAATTTCCCTTGCTTACCAAGGTGGTACATCCTCTTTTCAAATGTCCGACTCTGATTGGTTTCACGTCTATTCATTAGTTGATAGTAGCAATAAATGCCTCCGTCATATTCATACTTTCTTTCTTTCTTGTTGGCCAGTAATCAAATTCCTCTTTTAGTTAGGAGGGAGATGTTTTCCTTTGAGGTGCTTAACTTGTTTTCCAGAGTTGGGTTGGATCTTCCCCTTTTTCATAGGGGCTCATTTTAAGACTTCCACTTTTCTGTTTATAATCCTGTAGTATCATAAGATATTTTTGCTTTGAAACTTATTATATAGGGATGTTGTGAAGAAATTCAACTGGCGATACTTCTATTTTTTTTTATTGTTATGGAATTTGATCCTCTTGGATCCTAGCCATAGTATCTTTCCATTTCTGAGCGAGAGCCTCATATTCCTCAATTATTTTGTTTTCAAAGATTGAGCCTCGTGAGAAAGTTTGTATAACCACTCTTATCAGATGGAAAAATATGTTGCTCTAATTGCTAAAGGATGAGGTTGATTCCCCTTGGGATGAGCTCACTCCTACTTTACCAAAGTCAAAGTCTTTTTCCCATTTTTGGTTAATCATACTCAGAGCTTGCATTTGCAACATTTGTTCCTTGTGAAACCTCAAATACACATAAGATATTTTCTTCCGGAAAGGTTTGGAAGTTCCTTGTTTCGATTTGGTTGATTGGACATTCGTACTTAGGGATCAATTTTCCTGGCTTAATAGCCTTTTCTTTTCCTTTGATAGTTGACTTAACCTTTCTTTCAATTTTCCTTGATTATCCTTATGTTGGAAATCGAAAGGAGTCGCAGCCTCTTTTCTTTTCTTGGACTGTTGGTAGGGGTGAACAATATTCGGTTAGAACCGAATTAACCAACCGAACCGGTTTATTTCAGTCGGTTCAGTTTGGTTTTGAAACTTAATCGATTTGAATTTGGTTTGTAAAATAAAAAAATTTGGTTACTGGTTTAATTGAACTTTTATCGTATTATCTAATTTTATGGTTTGTTTGTACTTTAAATAATTGGTTTAGCGATAAAATACAAAAGCATTTGTTAAAGATAAGTCAAATTTTATTATAAATGGAAAATTAAAAATAATTTCTCCAAACATAAATTTATGTTTTACTTTGAGTGAATTAATCATTTGAACGATAGCATATCTCTCAAGTCCGATTAAACCGGTTACCGATCAAATTAACCGAAATTATTACTCTTCGGTTTTGAAAATTTCCTGTTTCAATTCGATTTGAATTTTTTTACTCTAAAACAGACCGAACGCTCACCCCTAACTATGGTTGTGTCCATATATCCCTACTAATTTGATACTTTATTCTACAAGGATAAAAAAAAATTATTTCGGCGTCTTTTTCATTCTTACCATAACCTTTGTCCTTTGGTTCATTCGAAACATTGTTCGAGGTTTTCACGATCCTTTGTAATCTATTGAGGGTTCTTTTACGTTTATTTCCCATTGATTCTATCTTTTTAAGGATAAGTTTTAGTAGCACTTAGTGGAGAAAATAGGATTATAGGTTCAAGCCCTCTATCTAGCATCAAAATTTTTATCTAAATTTACGGTTAACAACCCCCAAAAACGAGATTTGCCTACAAAACTCCTGCTTATGACGGAACATAGCTCAAACTTGGAATCGACCTATATTTTGGAAATCCTGATACCACACAGAATACCATATGTATATTTCCTGTTGGGAATAAATTCTATTGCGAACTCTATTTCAATTTCTTGAATGGAAGGATTATCCTCTTATGATATATATCCCTTAGAAGTGTGTTGAGATTCTTAGAAAATTCTCTCTAGATATTCAATGATCGCAAAGCTAAGTTCGAGGAAATTAATTCGTCCTAAATAGACATCAAATGATGGGTATTCATGAGTCTTCCTTAGTTTCTCAAAGGTATGACGAGATGGGTATTCATGAGTCTACCTCCTTCTTTCTTATTTAATCATAACCTCTTCTTACACTGTCATTACAACTTGTTGTTGTTTACTTATTAACTTAGTTCTATTAACTACGGTTTATTAATAAGTTCCCTTTTTATTTAGGGCAAATCGACACGATTAATCCTATGTTTTACATGTCTTTCTATATTAATCCAGAGTTTAGATTATTTTTAGTTAATCCTAAGTTTGGGGGTCCCTTTCCTATATTGATCTGGTTATCCTATTAACTTGTTATAGCCGGTTTTTTACTTTTTAACTTTCCCAAATCAAAACTGAATTCATTTCTTTTTGTTCATTCTTCACCCCAATTTATCAGACCATGTCAATTTATCCAAAATAATATTGCTTTAGTTTCTCAACCCTAATATATAGAAGTGGCCAAACTGGCAACAATAGCTTAGATTGTGGAGGGTGGGGCGACTGCAGATGGAGATCGTTGGGGTTGTAGCGGTTCAGGTTGGCGTTCGTTCAGCCATTTGATTTTGGTGAAGCAAACTACAGTGATTTCACTACAACAAATATGTCTATTCACAACGTTGAAAAAACGTTGTTATAGCCTTTAAAAGCATTTTGATGAACGCTGTCTAACAACGTGTCGTTATAAGTCCTGGATATATCACAATAGACTCAAAAACGCTGTAGAAAATTGACATACTATAGCGTTTCAAATGGTGTTGTCCTTATGTTTATACAACATTTTATATTGTTTCAGAAACGTTGTTATCTTCCCTTTTCTACAGCGTTTAGACGTATATCACAGCATTTCTCGAAGTTTACAGGCTTTACTATCACAGCGTTTTTCCAAATATCACAGCGTTTCTGGTAGTTTACAAGTTCTCTACTATCACAGCGTTTTGCCACATATCACAACATTTTTTTGCATCTATCATAGCATTTACATATTGTAGTATCAAAATATTCATGCATAAACATATCAACAGCATGTAAATATATATAAATCAACTAATTATATAACACAATATTCATACACAAAGACATCATCAATAAACAAATTTTACATAATTTCAATAAACTAAATTTACACAATATTTGTCGAACAAAGTCATGATATCTATAAATAAAACAAAATTTCCATAAAACAAGTTTGCGCCGAATACCAACAAAATGAACATCTAAAAGTTACCGCTTTCTCCGTAATCAGATACCACAAGCGTTATTATTGTTAAGGGATCTTCAAAAGCACCTAAAGATATTCTGATTATAGCCGAATGCACAACGATGCCCATCTCCAATACCTATACACATGTGTTCATGTTAGCATTTGGTCATGCTTACACATTAACAAGAAAACAATGTTCGACAACAAGAAAAAAGAATACAAGGAGAAAGTTGAAGATAACGACATGGCATACTTGGTATTATTTTATAATAGTTAGTTAATTTTTATAATGCTTAGTTAATTTTTAATTATTGCTGCTATTATTATAGAATACTTGGTAATATTTTATATTTTTTTATACTTAGTTAACTTTTATAAACTACTTCTTCGTTTTTATAAAATTAGTAAACTTAGTTAAAATTTTATACTATTTAGTTAATTTTAATAATACTTAGTTAATTTTTAATTATTGCTATAATTATTATAGAATACCTGGTAATATTTTATATTTTTATATACTTAGTTAACTTTTATAAACTAAACTTCTAAATTTTTATAAAATTAGTAAACCTAGTTCATTTTTATAATACTTAGATAATTTTTATAATAGTTAGTTAATTTTTAAAATAGTTAGTTAACTTTTTATAAAATTAGTAAACTTAGTTAATTTTTATAATACTTAGTAAATTTTTATACTAGTTAGTTAATTTTTATAAAATTAGTAAACTTAATTAATTTTTTATAATAGTTAATTAATTTTTATATCACTTAGTTAATTTTTATAATACTTAGTTAATTTTTATAGTTAATTTTATAATACTTAGTTAATTTTTATAAAATTAGTAAACATATTTAATTTTTTATAATAGTTGGTTAATTTTATAATACTTAGATAATTTTTAATTCTTGCTATTATTATTATAGAATACTTGGTAATATTTTATATTTTTATATACTTAGTTAACTTTTATAAACTACCCCTTCGTTTTTATAAAATTAGTAAACTTAGTTAAAATTTTATACTATTTAGTTAACTTTAGTAATACTTAGTCAATTTTAATTATTGCTATAATTATTGTAGAATATTTGGTGACATTTTATATATTTATATATTTAGTTAACATTTATAAACTAAACTTCTAAATTTTATACTATGTAGTTAATTTTAATAATACTTAGTTAATTTTAATTATTGCTATAATTATTATAGAATACTTGGTAATAATTTATATTTTTATATATTTAGTTAACTTTTATAAACTCAACTTCTAAATTTTATACTATTTAGTTAATTTTGATAATCCTTAGTTAATTTTTAGTTATTGTTATTATTATTATAAAATACTTGGCAATACTAATATTGTTATATACCTAGTTAACATTTATAAACTAAACTTCTTAATCTTTATCAAATTAGTAAACTTAGTTAATTTTTATAATACTTAGTTAATTTTTAATTATTGCTATTATTGTTATAAAATACTTAGTAATGTTTTATATTTTTATATAATTAGTTAACTTTTTTATAAATTAAACTTCTTATTTTTTGTAAAATTAATTCATTTAGTTAATTTTTTATAATTGTTAGTTAATTTAAATAAGTTTATCTAATTTTTTATAATCTTGGTTAATTTACTACTATTTTGGCATGATTCAGACGTCTGGTTCCCAAATCAATTGTCCGGAATTTCTCTCAAATCTGCACATGCTTGAAATCAGGCATCTGGGCTCGAACCAGATTCTGCATGGTTTCCCAGACATCTGGTTTGTACTTCAGGTTGCAAACCTGACTGAGATCAGACGTCTGGAAGAGTGTCCAGACGTCTGATTCCCTCCTCAGCCCCAAACTCCGCAGCAAACTCCACCATATATGGAAGAGCCTTCAGCTGATATTTTGAACTTTTTGATACAACAAGAGGGTGGTATCAGTTTGGATAGTCAAAGAACAAGCTTCAATTAGGAACTACAACTTAATCAGAAAATTACAGGAAGTAAATTATACTTGGTGAATTTTAATCAATCCAACGTGAACAAGATACGGTAATGCATTTAGGAGTTAAAGGTAGATTGTTAGTAATATCTGGCCAGGTATTGTTACATTGAGAAGTTTAGCTTACTGAGTTTGACGTACATAGACAGTTTATGTTATTGCTTCTTTCAAACATTACCCAATAGGGAAAAAGGAAGTTTTCTGATTAAGTTTTCAGTAAATTCCGTGAACTTCATGAGAAGTAAAAATATTATAAAGAGATGGCAACAAAAGCAGGTAATATTTTCATTTTGTAACTTCTTAAAAATAACAATCAAGAAAGAACTTACTTTGTGCCAGAAGTAAAGAATATCTGCATCCCTCTGATTTACAGCCTTTGGAAATGACTCACAGCCTTTAAAAATAACTTAAGTTGTTGCATGAAAAGGAAGGGTCAGCGACCAACCGGAATACTAGTTCATACGGCAAAAGCAATTGGATTCAATTCAGTTTAGGAATTATTAATCAAAGATGACAATGCTACTCCTAATACATCACCTTTGCCTAGTAACACATTGACTGGCTCAAAAAGAAAGTATAATCATAAAAGTCAAAGCATTGACAAGAATGAGGTCATCTCTGTTTCTACTGCAACAAGAAAAAGGATGGTCTGAAGAAAGTGCAGTCAATACAGTATGGAAAAAGAAAGCTAAAGTACTCTTTAACACAATGTTCCACATGCTGTTGTGAAAAGAGAGTAGTACCTATTCTTCTTCTCAACAGCAAACAGAGCGAGCACCAGAGTCTAAGCAAAAGGAAATATAAGAAGGTGAGGACAATGCCAGACCAGACTTGACTCACATTTCCATGGTTGTTTAGGAACAACATTAGAAAAAGAAAAGGAAAGAAAACCATAGCCTACTTCAAGTAAATATACAAATTCAAAAAGTAGACCATCAGCTGATGAGAAAAGACAAGTGAATGTCTTTGTAAAGAGACCAATTAGAAACACTAGAAAAGGACCTACAAAGAATTGTGAATATGAGAATAGCACCAAATAAAACTCTTGCATCAAAAAATTAACACTAATCATTCTATTTATCTATACAGAATCACCAACCACTATATACATATATTATCCTACTGTGCCCAGTGTTATTGGACCAATTATCCAAGACCGCATATTCAAAAATATTAGTATAAAATAATTAGACATACATGCATGCATAATGAAAACAAACCTTTGTCTATTTTGTCCTATTTATACTGTTTATATTAAGATTATCCTTGATTTATTGAAATTTAGAGCAACCAAGCATAGGCTCCATGAAACTCATAAAGTAACAAACTACTAAATTACATATACCCAGAGCTACGAGATTCTGTGCAGGATGTAATAGAAATTAAAGAGTGTTTCCCAGTTTTATTGGTACAAGATGCAGTTAATAGAAAAGTGAATAATTTCATTCGTTAATCAAGGAAGGTATTAACCAAATCACCTTGACTAGATCGCTGGTTTCTATCAATCCAAGTCATTCTTCGTAACTAAGATCCGAGATCCATTTAGCAAAACTAAGCTAATAATATAAAATAAAGAAGCGAATTATGTTCTTACAAGTTCCGTGCATTTTCTTCGTAACTAATATCCGAGATCCATTTAGCAAACTGCCAAAGGTCGCCTTTTTCTTGTTTTTGTACACCACATGGCCGAACTTCTACTCATAATTTTTTTAATGTAAATTTTGCAGGATTCCCGACTTAAGATTCAATTCGAGACTAACGTTTGATTCATATTCGCAACATTTTTTGCATAACTGAATTATATAACTCAGCATTTGAAGAAAGTGCACGTGTGCCTTAATGTCGCATACCCCAAGCATACCACTGAAAAAGAAGTGAATGTAATCAACAATAAAACTGAACTAAGATCATAATAAATAAAAACAGTTATGAAAGATTAGCAAAACTTACCATCAAAACTAATTCAACGATATTTTTCCTCCCCTGAATTGCCTGAATTGGTTGAGATCCCATCAACACCAATTCATTGTTTTCTTTTCTTTGTTTTTGCAGTATTACCCTAAACAACAACCTCATTCTTTTCCATAGATACTTGTGAATGTACACTGTCACTCTTCTTGGACAATGACTGGTTATGATCGTCGCTTTCCAAACTCGGTATTTTGCCTGCATCAATAGAATATCATAAATGCAACATAAAAATTATTCATAGTAAATTTAACCACAGCAAGCCCGAGAACTTGCTGTTTTGGAACAACAAGCTACTGCATTGGAATAAAAATAAGATTATCTGAATGCAAAATACAGAAGTAATGTGAAAGGACCACACAATAAAGGCTACTTTACGAAATAGTTAAAACTCACATATCAACTGAAACAAAATTTGGACTTTCAATCATTTCTAAATACTAATAAAATTTCACTTCATGCAATATTTTCTAGAAATATTCAGTATGCTATATGTATCATACAAAACAAGAAATATGCAAATAACTTTGTTCCCAAAATTGAAAGATAAATCTTATAGTGAGTTCAATATCGTACCTCAATTCTATTTGGATCAGTTTGACATCCATATTCCATATCCCATGTAACGACCGGGAATTCCGCTCGATCCGAATCAGTCGCTAAACCGATCAAGACCGTTCAAAACGCCTGATTGTTTTGAGAACACGACAAATTAGAATGAAGAAAGAAGAACTTTTCATTGTTTATTACAACAATTCATCAGAATACAAGAATATACAGAGTATTAACAAATAAAATGCATTCGATAAATATCAGAGATTACAATAAATTAC
Source organism: Allium sativum (assembly GCA_030737875.1). Lineage (NCBI taxonomy): Eukaryota > Viridiplantae > Streptophyta > Magnoliopsida > Asparagales > Amaryllidaceae > Allium > Allium sativum. Next base: position 23,984,810 of record CM060927.1, on the reverse strand, counting down.
ATAGCAGCGGAAAATAATACAAAATACAACTGAAGGAGATATACGGATACAAAGCTTTCCGGATATCGTTCCATCTGTAAACCAGGATCCTGTGAATATAAATCTGCAAAACCAAAACTACAAGCTGCCCATGTCAAAATAAGGGCACCCAGAGTTTAGGTTAAAACAATAAACTCCAGGTCAGTCATGGGACTGGTGTGAGAACTAAAACAGTTATTAATCTTTATTTTAAAGTTAGGTAAATCAAGGGACCACGCCGTATAACACGGAACGGGTTTCCTCCCAAGAATACCAGTGCATAAAACAACAGCGCAATGCTAAATAAAGAACAATGAAGCTATTATAAGACCCAGGTCCCATCACACAATGCAACGCAAGCCGGAGGATAGGGTTTTTACCTTATAATAGCCAAGAATGCTTGATACGTTTAAAACAAATCGTTTATTATTACTATAAGTGTATAGTGTATAAAACAACTTCAAATCATAAGTATCAATCATAGACGGCATAAGCGCCCCATCCCACTATGTCGCCATATATAGGATTACAACTAAAATCGAAACGTCACGTATTGGAAGTTGGATTTCCATCTGTGAACCGAGGCAAAAGATAGTCCTCTACCGATTCGAGATTGTCTAGCCCGAGCCTCAGGAACAGCCGCAACTGCCCCTTGGATCATCAGGGCCGGTCCACCGATGTGGATTAAAATGCCTGAACACTACGTTTCCCTGCCCTTTGGGGCGTAAATGAGCCAACGAATGACTCCATCGGCTTCACATAGTCACCGATATATCCGAGGCGCCTCGCAACAGCAACAACCACATAAGTCAAACGCGCCAGGGCGTGTAAAACCATTGACGCCACTTCTAACTAGAAAGAAACGCATGTCCTCCCTAATGTCCTCTCCCGTTTTTGGTTCACCACCGGGGTGTGAGGCTCGCGAATCAACGTTATACAAAGCTATACCACACAGGCCGTGCTTTGATCATTAACCACAAGACTAAAATCCAATGTCAGACACACAGGAAATTCTAGTTCGAAACTAGTTCATTTCGATGAAAATCTATTTTTATCTTTTCAAATATGGAGTTTTTCATCCTAATTCTTCCCAAATCATTTCTTATGATTTTACACAAATTATTGATATTTTTAATAATTTTATCAAGGCCCGTACAGTCAATTTCCATCAACGGCCATCGAACTGCACTTACAGCGACCTTTTCCAAATTTGATTTGGACATAATTCCAAATCCAACCGTTAGATTTCAAATTTCTAATATTCGTTAGAAAGCTCTTTTCGATACGAACCCAAAGGTTCCGGTTTTAGGAGAATCCGACAGTCGTATCTCCCATAATATCTATTCGAAGTCAATGGTCGAAATTCACGAACTGCCGCGGCGCGGCACGTTCTATTCAGGCCATTATATTATATATATAATTTATATAGTATATACTTCGTCGATTTCCTTTTTAAAACGTATTTTAAAAACCGTTTTAAATTCGTTTTAAATTCCTTTCAAATTGATTTCAATTCAAATCGATATTTTTTTCCAATTTCAGTTCGTTTCCAATTCAATTTGAATTTCAAATTAATTCAATTCCAATTCGAATTCAATTTCAATTCTATTCAATTTCAATTTGAATTCAATTCTTTTCAATTTCAATTTGAATTCAACTCTTTTCAATTTCAATTCGAATTTCGATTATTTTCAATATAATTCAAATTTCGATTATTTTCAATATAATTCAAATTTCGAAATCACTTTCAATATACATTGAAAATTGAATAAAATCGATATAAATATCGTTCACGTCAAAATGGCGTCAATCTAATCAACACGACTTCATATATTTCTATTTTCAAATATTCTATTTCAAATATTTCTATTTCAAAACTGGAGTGAGGCCCAATTAATTACCATATAACGTTAATTATATGGATTTTCTACAACACATGTATAAAATAACAACGATAAATAATCAACCATCATCCAGAGTGCATTCTACACCGTATAAGCATCAAATATAAATATTTAACGCTTATGACAGTCTGTCAATCAATCGATCGACATACAACTAATTATTGGGATTATTGTATGTCATATATCATCCCAATACCCGTGTGGGGTTTCAAACAATCAAACACAGATTTTATTTGTGTAGTTGAGCGATGTGTAAAATTTATCGTCCCAATCAATATCAGTCAAATGTGTGTATATAAACAAATCGTTCGATTTGTTTACATTAATTTATTTTAAATACACTTTAAAAATTCCATTTTCAACTATAAAATATTTTTAACTATATAAATATTTTATTTCTTTTCACATCACACACACAATCAACTACACATCAAAATCAAACAAACAAGCATACAAGCCGTCCATGGTCCGTGGACAACGGGTGTCGGGTGCTACTGAACACCGTATGCATCCTAGTATATATTTTAACTAGAAATAAATTAAAAGTGAGAAGTTCTCACCTTTAGGTTCCACTCCGCCCTTATCTAATTCTGAATGGTTCGGATATGCCCCGAATTCCAACGCGACCTTTTCCCGCTGTTCATATATAAAAATAACATTTTATCGCTTCATTCAAATAAATAAAAATCACATTTTTATTTCTACTTCATATATTTTTCGATGCTTCTTTCTATATAAAAATTATATTTTTATATTTCTACTTCTTATACAAAGATCGAATTTTTATTGTTATTCTATATATATAAAAATCAAATTTTTATCGCTATTCTATATATATAAATCGAATTTTTATCGCTATACAAATCACATTTTTGTTTCAACATATATATAATAAAAATCCAATTTTTATTTCGCTATATAAATAAAGATCCAATTTTTATTATCTATATAATATAAAAATCATATTTTTATTCTTTCTATAATATAAAAATTATATTTTTATTCTTTCTATATTATAAAAATATCGTCTTTTTCTCTTTATAAAAATCAATCCTTTTCTATAAATAAAAATCGAATCTTTCTCATTTAAAAATCGTAACCCTTTCTTCTTTAAGAATCTAATTTTTATCAATGATAAAAATCAAAACTTTCATGTGTTAAAAATTAAAACTTTCAATTCTATAAAAATCAACACTTTTATTCTATATAAAATCAAATAATCAATTCTGAAAAGAGAATTTAAATAAATAAAAAGCTTACAGTGGAAGGGGGAAAGGGGATTGGCTGCGCCAGAGGGGGGAAGGGGTCTACACGCGAGCGTCGGAGGTGGAGGGGGCTGAGGCGGCGGCGTCGGGGGGTCCCTGCGGTGGCGCGCTCGAGGTAGGGGGGACTGCGATGGGCTAGGGTTCATGATTGGGTTGGGGGAGTAGCGGTTCTCGTGGAGGAAGAGGAGAGGCGGAGAGAGGAGAGGGGAGGCGGCGATCCGCCTACGGGGCGCCAGGTGGAGAGCGTCGGCGTGGAAAAGGGGCACGATTCCCTTTTCCCTTTTTTTTTTTGATTTGTTTTCAGAGAAGAGGGAGATGGAATATATATAATGATTTTTATTTTAATTTAATTTTAAAAAGTAACTTTTTCATTCGAACTCGAAATGAGACCCACCGCCTATCGTCCGTAGCTAATTACCCCCATTCCGAACACAATGGGATATATATCGTAAGTCAGTTTGGCCGTTTCGATCAGTTTTCATTGAATTTAAAATATAACTCTTTATATTCAATTTTAAACGTACATTTCAATCTACCGGGGCCACATACGGACTCTAAAAATTTTTAAAAAATATTTTCTAGCTTCGTATTGACGATACGGCCCTAACAAAACTAATTTCATCGAATTCTGAGACCGTCTGAAAAATGGCCATTTTCCAGTCGATTAAAATCAACTGAAACTGGTCAAACGCGTTTTCCTTTGCCACGCTCACATATTGATTCGAAAAATTACGAATTTTGGAATCTAGCAATAACTTGACATCACGGATCCAACAAAAGTGGTTTCGTCGAAATCCGAGGTCGTTTGCAAAATGGCCATTTTTAAGGGCCAGAATTCCATAGCGACTATTCTGAAATTTCAACTGGACATAACTTTTTATCCCCGCTATGAAATTTTGATTTTTCGGATTCGTTGGAAAGATATTCTCAAATAGATTCAAATATTTTTGGTTTCACTAAAATCCGATTTATTTTGAATCCTGTACATTCATTTGAACTTTGAAATCGAATTTTCGAACTACCGCGCCATATTCAATTCCTTTTATAATTATAAATAAATATTTATATTCAAACGACGATCCGAATAAATATATACATTCAAATTCTATTCAAAATAAATTTCTCGTCGTTATTATTTAAAATAATTCATTTTAAATAATCAAAATTCGCTAAAATTGCCAAAATAAAAAATTTAAATTGGCCCAGATTTCCGGGTTATTACAATCTCCCCCACTTAAAACTTTTCATCCCCGAAAAGGAACGAAGCCGAAAGTTGTTTCACAAATCAACTCAACTTCCATTATTTTCACTACGGCTTAAGTTCTTCAACATTTCAGTTTCTAAGAACTTTTCAATTTTTTCAAAAATTTGGCTAACACCCTAAATTTTCGAAAAATTCGCCATAACCTCCCCTGCACCGGGGACTTCGGGATATTTCATATAGCCTCCCATGGCCTTCTTCAACTCAAAAGAAAAAGAAAAATCCAAGCGGCTAGCCAATCGGCTCATAAAATCATCATCACTCAAACAAAACAGTAAATTATGGTAAACATGTACCTATTTGTCGAGCAAACAATTTTATTCTTCTGCTCTAGCCTCCTTGCTATGACCTGTTCAATAGATATACATGTACTATGCATGCAAATGTGACTAATCTTTAATACAATTCACTATTTGATATAATTTGGCTAAAGGTTCAACATTTTAATTAATCCAACTATAGTCAAACAACACAATCATCAATCAATTAGTTGGTTAGCTTTTCAAATTCATAACTTTGATATATAGTCAAAAAATCTGATTTTTGATGCCAAATCACAACTATAGGCCCTATCTAATTTTGGTTATCACACCAGTCTAATGGAAATATATAGAAACCTCACTTTCGTCACTCGAATATAAACACTGATGATGAGGCCTCATCATCAGAATCATCTCCGGGCGACTAGAGTGTGATTCTATATCTATCTAGTATATTAAAACTTCAAACACACGCTAGCTAGGTGTATACGCGAAATCTTTATATACTAAATTGTCCAAATCAATTTAAAATAAATATTCAAATACGTATAATACGATTTAAATTTCAAAACAAAATTTGTTTTCACTTTAAAAATATACTCTTCACACTCGTTCTAGGATACTACTGGTCCTATCTCTAACGAGTCATTCTCATTGGTTATTACTAATACAATTTCTGATGAATTCTTTCGTTTGGTTCTAACGTGTCTTGTTCTCTGAGCTTTGTAAACCAAAGCTCTGATACCACGATGTAACGACCGGGAATTCCGCTCGATCCGAATCAGTCGCTAAACCAATCAAGACCGTTCGAAACGCCTGATTGTTTTGAGAACACGACAAATTAGAACGCAGACAGAAGAACTTTTCATTGTTTATTACAACAATTCATCAAAATACAAGAATATACAGAGTATTAACAAATAAAATGCATTCGATAAATATCAGAGATTACAATAAATTACAAAGCAGCGGAAAATAATACAAAATACAACTGAAGGAGATATACGGATACAAAGCTTTCCGGATATCGTTCCAGCTGTAAACCAGGATCCTATGAATATAAATCTGCAAAACCAAAACTACTAGCTGCCCGTGTCAAAATAAGGGCACCCAGAGTTTAGATTAAAACAATAAACTCCAGGTCAGTCATGGGACTGGTGTGAGAACTAAAACAGTTATTAATCTTTATTTTAAAGTTAGGTAAATCAAGGGACCACGCCGTATAACACGGAACGGGTTTCCTCCAAAGAATACCAGTGCATAAAACAACAGCGCAATGCTAAATAAAGAACAATGAAGCTATTATAAGACCCAGGTCCCATCACACAATGCAACGCAAGCCGGAGGATAGGGTTTTTACCTTATAATAGCCAAGAATGATCTAACACCACGGTGTTATCGGTAAATTCAATTACCGTTTCACGTTCAAATCTAATTAAAGATTTAACTATCGCCTGGAGTAAAACTGGTGATACTCCATTCTCGATCTTTTCAATCTAATTAAAGATTCATTAAAACTCCATTTAGTTTTAATCTTTGACTGGGTTAAAGAATCAGTGTCATTTAAAACACGGTTCACGATAAACCCTAAAATCAATACCAATTCGATTCCAAATAAATTTTATTTAATTGGTACACTTCATTAAATCTAAATAAAAAGATTTAATCTTTTTCTCAACTGGGCTTAAGAACAGTGTTAATGAAGACACCATTCACGACAAACCCTAATCACATTTGATATTAAATACAAGGCTCTGAATAGAAAATATATCGGCTTATATTCAATATCAAATTCTACGCCAACAAATATCGTATTGGAAATAACGATATTAATATATCTTTCAAATTCCCATAACAATATCTGTATCATCACGAAATCCAACATCGAAATATTCCGAAGACAATTTCGATTCAAATCCATTCTAATTCACGAATTCGAAATTCTGGTTATTTTCAAAACCATTTCAAATCCAATTTATTTATTTTAAAAATAAATAGAATTATAATTCTAGTTCGAAACTAGTTCATTTCGATGAAAATCTATTTTTATCTTTTCAAATATGGAGTTTTTCATCCCAATTCTTTCCAAATCATTTCTTATGATCTTACACAAATTATTGATATTTTTAATAATTTTATCAAGGCCCGTACAGTCGATTTCCATCAACGACCATCGAACTGCACTTACAGCGACCTTTTCTAAATTTGATTTGGACATAATTCCAAATCTAACCGTTAGATTTCAAATTTTTAATATTCGTTAGAAAGCTCTTTTCGATACGAACCCAATGGTTCCGGTTTTAGGAGAATCCGACGGTCGGATCTCCCGCAATATCTATTCGAAGTCAATGGTCGAAATTCACGAACTACCGCGGCGCGGCACGTTCTATTCAGGCCATTATATTATATATATAATATATATAGTATATACTTCGTCGATTTCCTTTTTAAAACATATTTTAAAAACCGTTTTAAATTCGTTTTAAATTCCTTTCAAATTGATTTCAATTCAAATCGATTTTTTTTTTCAATTTCAGTTTGTTTTCAATTCAATTTGAATTTCAAATTAATTCAATTCCAATTCGAATTCAATTCTATTCAATTTCAATTCGAATTCAATTCTATTCAATTTCAATTCGAATTCAATTCTTTTCAATTTCAATTTGAATTCAATTCTTTTCAATTTCAATTCGAATTTCGATTATTTTCAATACAATTCAAATTTCGATTATTTTCAATATAATTCAAATTTCGAAATCACTTTCAATATACATTGAAAATTGAATAAAATCGATATAAATATCGTTCACGTCAAAATGGCGTCAATCTAATCAACACGGCTTCATATATTTCTATTTTCAAATATTCTATTTCAAATATTTCTTTTTCAAATATTTCTATTTCAAAACTGGAGTGAGGCCCAATCAATTACCATATAATGTTAATTATATGGATTTTCTACAACACATGTATAAAATAACAATGATAAGTAATCAACCATCATCCAGAGTGCATTCTACACTGTATAAACATCAAATATAAATATTTAACGCTTATGACAGTCTGTCAATCAATCGATCGACATACAACTAATTATTGGGATTAGTGTATGTCATATATCATCCCAATACCCGTGTGGGGTTTCAAACAATCAAACACATATTTTACTTGTGCAGTTGAGCGATGTGTAAAATTCATCGTCCCAATCAATATCAGTCAAATGTGTGTATATAAACAAATCGTTCGATTTGTTTATATTAATTTATTATAAATACACGTTAAAAATTCCATTTTCAACTATAAAATATTTTTAACTATATAAATATTTTATTTCTTTTCACATCACATCACACAATCAACTACACATCAAAATCAAATAAACAAGCATACAAGCCGTCCATGGTCCGTGGACGACGGGTGTTGGGTGCTACTAAACACCGTCTGCATCCTAGTATATATTTTAACTAGAAATAAATTAAATGTGAGAAGTTCTCACCTTTGGGTTCCACTCCGCCGTTATCTAATTCTAAATGGTTCGGATATGCCCCGAATTCCAACGCGACCTTTTCCCGCTGTTCATATATAAAAATAACATTTTATCGCTTCATTCAAATAAATAAAAATCACATTTTTATTTCTACTTCATATATTTTTTCGATGCTTCTTTCTATATAAAAATTATATTTTTACATTTCTACTTCTTATATAAAGATCGAATTTTTATTGTTATTATATATATATAAAAATCAAATTTTTATCGCTATTCTATATATATATAAATCGAATTTTTATCGCTATACAAATCACATTTTTGTTTCAACATATATATAATAAAAATCCAATTTTTATCTCGCTACATAAATAAAGATCCAATTTTTATTATCTATATAATATAAAAATCATATTTTTATTCTTTCTATAATATAAAAATTATATTTTTATTCTTTCTATATTATAAAAATATCGTCTTTTTCTCTTTATAAAAATCAATCCTTTTCTATAAATAAAAATCGAATCTTTCTCATTCAAAAATCGTAACCCTTTCTTCTTTAAGAATCTAATTTTTATCAATGATAAAAATCAAAACTTTCATGTGTTAAAAATTAAAACTTTCAATTCTATAAAAATCAATACTTTTATTCTATATAAAATCAAATAATCAATTCTGAAAAGAGAATTTAAATAAATAAAAAGCTTACAGTGGAGGGGGGAAAGGGGATTGGCTGCGCCAGAGGGGGAAGGGGTCCTCACGCGAGCGCCGGAGGTGGAGGGGGCTGAGGCGGCGGCGTCGGGGGGTCCCTGCGGTGGCGCGCTCGAGGTAGGGGGGACTGCGATGGGCTAGGGTTCGTGATTGGGTTGGGGGAGTAGCGGTTCTCGTGGAGGAAGAGGAGAGGCGGAGAGAGGAGAGGGGAGGCGGCGCTCCGCCTACGCGGCGCCAGGTGGAGAGCGTCGGCGTAGAAAAGGGGCACGATCCCCTTTTCCCCCTTTTTTTATTTTGATTTGTTTTCAGAGAAGAGAGAGAAGAGGGAGATGGAATATATATAATGATTTATATTTTATTTTATTTTATTTTAATTTTAAAAAGTAACTTTTTCATTCGAACTCGAAACGAGACCCACCGCCTGTCGTCCATAGCTAATTACCCCCATTCCGAACACAATGGGATATATATCGTAAGTAAGTTTGGCCGTTTCGATCAGTTTTCATTGAATTTAAAATATAACTCTTTATTTTCAATTTTAAACGTACATTTCAATCTACTGGGGCCACATACGGACTATAAAAATTCCCGAAAAATATTTTCTAGCTTCGTATTGACGATACGGTCCTAACAAAACTAATTTCATCGAATTCTGAGACCGTTTGAAAAATGTCCATTTTCCAGTCGATTAAAATCAAGTGAAACTGGTCAAACGTGTTTTCCTTTGCCACGCTCACATATTGATTCGAAAAATTACGAATTTTGGATTCTAGCAATAACTTGACATCACGGATCCAACAAAAGAGGTTTCGTCGAAATCCGAGGTCGTTTGCAAAATGGCCGTTTTTAAGGGCCAGAATTCCATAGCGACTATTCTGAAATTTCAACTGGACATAACTTTTTATCCCCGCTATGAAATTTTGATTTTTTGGATTCGTTGGAAAGATATTCTCAAATAGATTCAAATATTTTTGGTTTCACTAAAATCCGGTTTATTTTGAATCCTGTACATTCATTTGAACTTTGAAATCGAATTTTCGAACTACCGCACCATATTCAATTCCTTTTATAATTATAAATAAATATTTATATTCAAACGACGATCCGAATAAATATATATATGTTCGAATTCTATTCAAAATAAATTTCTCGTCGTTATTATTTATAATAATTCATTTTAAATAATAAAAATTCGCTAAAATTGCCAAAATAAAAATTTTAAATTGGCCCAGATTTCCGGGTTATTACATCCCAAGAGTACTCAAGTACCAACCTCTTGTTATGTTCAGAAACAGTATCACGTTATTCAACCATTTCTAATATCTAATGTGGAGACAGCAAGTCATTTGCGAAAAAATGGTAAAAATGTAGACTTCTGGATAAAAAATAAAAGAAAAACTACATTAAAGTGAACAAACTAACAGTGGAGATATAGCGGTAATTACAATGAATCAATGCACTACCATGCGAGCTCTCCTATATCACCACTTGACCACCGCTGCGAGCTACGATTCCCTTGCCATACATCGTTCCTTCCACAGCAAACTTCAGCATCTGGAAATAAGGAGATTGACCTTAATTCTCAATCAGTTCACCTACGAGCTAATAAACCTTGTGAGTAGCAATGAATCACTGATCATTTATGTTACACTGGTACATACATAAAACTAAACTATGGTGAAACTGCATGTTACACGAGGAGAAAGAGAGGAAGGGGAAGGGGACATCGCTGACCTGATAAAAATACTTCTTCCTACTCTCCAACTCTTTCATAACCCCATCATGAACCCAACCCGGATCTCTCCATCCAAAACTCGAATTTGCTGGAAAATCACACATATCATCCTTCTCATAATGACTAATTTTCATCTTTACATGAACATTCAACTTCTCTATATCTTTTTTGTACCTAACCCAGCCTGGCGATAAATCTCCCATTACAAACAGGCCGTATTTCATCTACATGGTCTGTGAATGATAAATGCACCTATTACGATCGCAAATTTTTCTTTCTTTATATATAATGGGTTAAATGGAAAATTGATAGAAGTCTAATATTAAAATCTTTAATCTTGAACTGAATAATAAATACCATTTTAGTTGAGTGCTACACTGTAGAGTAGTATAGATCCTTAAATTCATTAATTAAAAAGTTACATACTTCCCCTAAATTGTAAATATTATGTTAATGTCTAGGACATTATTTAAGTATGATATAATGATGTACAGTAAGACTGAAGGGGAGCATATATCCATCAGGGCTTGTCCCTTTTATTTTTTTAAGTGAGACACTAATAATACAATACAGTCTTAGTCTAACACTGTGATACTCAATCACATTGAAACCGTGTGTGCATAAAGGAAAAACATTTTTAATGTTTATTATAGTACATAACAAATCCAGTTTTGTTAATTTCTAAAAACAAAATTTATCTTCATGAAAAATAATTACTAAAAGCCATGATTTTTTTAGTTAAAACTATAAAACCCAAATTAACAATAACTGATCATGTAATGATGAGAAGACACTTTGTAAACAAAGGTATTCTACCTTCTATTTAGGTCCGTAAATTGGTTGGTCTCAATTAGTAAAACTAAAACCATTGACCTAAGCCTGTCTGGTATAAAAATAAGTCGAATCCAATCCAATCTGGATGAGTATCTCAAATCCATTACATAAATCCACTAATCAAGTATTCTATTAAAAACCCGAATCCGGATAAGAGATACTGACGTTTACTATATATTTGAAACTTTTTTTTCAACAGAAAATTAACAAATTTCAGAGAGAAAGGAGAGGGAGGAACAATGTACATAACCAACATGAAAATTGGGATCAATGACTGAAATTAACATAAAAACTGACTAATTAATTGAATATGAACAAGTTAAATTAGGGTTATTCAGTAAAAAGGATGTACCAGAGGTATTAATAGCAAATTAGGGAAGCGAAGATTAATAAAATTGAAGAAAAAGCAAAATCTAAGAAAAATTAAAATGTGGAAAAAGGAAATAAAAGAGAACGCAGGGATGAAAAGTTCAGAAAAGAGGGAAAATGAAATTTTCGGAGAAATAAGGACGCGGGAGAAACAGGAGGCAATAGTGAAAGAGCGCGGTCTCTAAAATTAATTGAAAGACCCCCAATTATTTTTAGGCTGCCTTAATTATACAGCATTTTGCAATGTTTTAACATCTTCCTACGTATCAAAAGGTTCAACAATAACAGTCGGCATAAAATGTTGTCTTTTGATATTGTTGAAAACCACTTTACTTGTAGTGTTTAGGCATGTTTGTGCGCGAGGAGAAGCAGGGATGGTTAGTCCTGATCGATCGCTATTTGGTAGCTGTGGTGGTTTAATGGAGTTGGAGTTGAAGCATGCGCAGTTGGTAGCATATTTAGGGTTTGAATTGTGGGCATCTCAATAATCGAGGTACCGATTTCAATCAGATGAATTGGCTTTGAGGTGGAGCCTGAGTTGATAGGGGAATTGCGGTTTACTGTTTGGATTATAGGCGTCTTGTGGTAGATTTACTATTTGAATTGGGATAGATTTATAGTTTGAATTATGGTTTACTATTTTGATTATAGGTCATTGTTCATTTTTTTATGTTTTACATACTAGAATCGCGTAAGCCAAAGCAATGTGAAGAAAAAAGGCGAAGAACAAACAAGAAGAAATGAATTCACGTTTGATTTGGGAACATAACCGGCTAAAACAAGTTAATAGGTTAATGGGATCAATATGGGAAGGGACCCCCCAAACTTAGGATTAGCTAAAAATAATCCAAACTCTGGATTTATATGGAAAGACATGTGAAACTTGAGATTAATCGTGTTAATTCATCCTTTTATTTATTACAACTCATGTCATAATTCCACTTGACCCTAGGACAAACCTACCTATTATATTGCATTCTCATTACTATAATTTATTATAATAGGTTGTATTCCCCGTTCATCACATTTTCCTTGGTTCTTTAATGATAACCAGACTCTAATGGTTGTAACATTTATCTCTTTACTGTCTTGTAAATTTTCACACATATCATTTATTTCCATTGCATATATATATATATATATATATATATATATATGCTTAGGCACCAAACCTCTCACATTAAGTTGACCACTTGTGGATGCTGGATTTGCCGGGCGGTTCCGGGCAGGCTTCTACCACAAGTTGAATTTAACCTCGTGTCTCAGTGCGGTTATCTACAATTTCCCAATTACTGTAATTTTTTCATACAAATTAGGCATATCTATTCTTTTTCTATTATTCCCAATTTTACTGTTGTGTGACGGCAAGGAATTTCGCTCGGTCCGAACCAGTCGCTAAACCGACTCAGACCGTTCGAAACACCCTATCGTTTGAGAACACGACAAAACAGAACGCATACAGAAGAACATTTCACTGTATATTACAACAATGCATCAGATTACAAGAATATACAGAGTATGAACAAATAAATATTACACAGAAATATCAGAGATTTAAATTACATTTAAATACATCGCAGCGGAAAATAATAAAATACACAACTAGAAGGAGATATACGGATACAAAGCTTTCCGGATATCGTTCCAGCTGTAAACCAGGATCCTGTGAATATAAATCTGCAAAACCAAAACTACTAGCTGCCCGTGTCGAAAATAGGGGCACCCAGAGTTTAGGTTGAAACAATAAACTCCAGGTCAGTCATGTGACTGGTGTGAGAACTAAAACAGTTGTTATTCTTTATTTTAAAAGTTAGGTAAATCAAGGGACCACGCCGTATAACACGGAACGGGTTTCCTCCCAAGAATACCAGTGCATGAAACAACAGCGCAATGCTAAATAAAGAAAAATGAAGCTGTTATAAGACCCAGGTCCTATCACACAATGCAACGCAAGCCGGGGGATAGGGTTTTCCCTTATAACAGCCAAAGAATGCTTGATACGTTTAAAACAAATCATTTGATACTATTATAAGTGCATAGTGTATAAAACAACTTCAAATCATAAGTATCAATCATAGGCGGCATAAGCGCCCCATCCCACTATGTCGCCATATATAGGATTACAATTAAAACCGCAAATGTCACGTATTTGGAAATTGGATTTCCATCTATGAACCGAGGCAAAAGATAGTCCTCAACCGATTCGAGACAATCTAGCCCATGTCTCAGGTCCCAGACTCAGGTGGGCCTTGGATCGTCAGGGCCGGTCCACACGGAGTGGATTATTATGCCTGAACAATACGTCTCTCCACCCTATGGGGTGTAAGTCTGGTCCGTCAGCCGACCAGAATGCATTCGGCCGAAACCGATATAACCGAGGCGCCTCGCAACCGCAACAACCACATAAGTCAAACTCGTCAGGGCGTGTAAAACCACTGACGCCACTTCTAGCTAGAAAGAAACGCAAGTCCTCCCTGATGTCCTCTCCCGTTTTTGGTTCATACCGGGTGCGAAACTCGCGAAGTAAACGTTACACAAAGCTATGCCACAAAGGCCTTGCTTTGATCAGCACCACAAGACTTTGCTTTTCAACAGAAGCCTTGATCATTTGCATCTTAGCATGCCACACAGGCAAACCACTCTATGCAACCGATATCAGTCACACAGAATGAAATCCAATGTCAGACACACAGTCCATTTACAAGTCCGTTCTGGGCCTGAACGAAACCGGAGGCACCTAGTACCCCGCATATCCATCGATCTCCAAGTACGTCTGGACGATCACTAACTGTTTCCATCTTCTTGGGTGTACAGCCCAATCAAGATCATCAGTTATCACCCAAACGACGTGAAGACCTCCGGTCTTCGACCATCGTCTTCATCTTCGACTTATCGTCGTATCAGTTATTCAGAATGGGATAAACCCGGTCTTTCCGAATAACTCGCGTATATTTTAAATAAGTGTTACACAAACACAACATACGCCTCATTCCAATTCATTAGTCACTAACCATAAATTAATCAAGAGAATAATTCCCCAAATATTAACCCCGAAGGCCGAAACCAACATCAGATCAATATCCAGAAAACCATTCTGCTTGGCTAACCGACAGTTAGTTTCTAAATTTCACGTTCAAATCTAATTAAAGATTTAACTATCGCCTGGAGCAAAACTGGTGATACTCCATTCTCGATCTTTTCAATCTAATTAAAGATTCATTAAAACTCCACTTAGTTTTAATCATTATCTGGGTTAAAGAATCAGTGTCATTTAAAACACGGTTCACGATAAACCCAAAATCACATTCATTAATTATCGGGTTAAAGAACGAGTGTTATTTAAAACACTGTTCACGATAAACCCAAAAATCAATATCAATTCAATTCCAATTAAATATCATTTAATTGGTACACTTCATTAAATCTAAATAAAAAGATTTAATCTTCTCTCAACTGGGTCCAAGAACAGTGTTAGTGAAGACACCATTCACGACAAACCCAAATCACATTCATTAATTATCGGGTTAAAGAACAAGTGTTATTTAAAACACTGTTCACGATAAACCCAAAAATCAATATCAATTCAATTCCAATTAAATATCACTTAATTGGTACACTTCATTAAATCTAAATAAAAAGATTTAATCTTTTCTCAACTGGGTCCAAGAACAGTGTTAGTGAAGACACCATTCACGACAAACCCAAATCACATTTGATATTAAATACAAGGCTCTGAATAGAAAATATATCGGCCTATATTCAATATCAAATCCTACGATTAACAAATGTCGTATTGGAAATAACGATATAAAAATATATCTTTCAAATTTCCATAACAACACCTGTATAATCACGAATTCCAACATCGAAATATTCCGAAGACAATTTCGATTCAAATCCACTCCAATGCAATCATTGGAAATTTTGGTTATTTTCAAAACCCTTTTCGAATTCAATTTATTTATTTAAAAATAAATAGAATTATAATTCTAGTTCAAAACTAGTTCATTTCGATAAAAATCTATTTTTATCTTTTCAAATGTGGAGTTTTTCATCCCAAATCTTCACAAATCATTTCTTATGATTTTACATAAATTATTACTATTTTTAATAATTTTATCAAGGCCCGTACAGTCGATTTCCATCAACGGCCATCGAACTGCACTTACAGCGACCTTTTTCGAATTTGATTTGGACGTATCTCCAAATCCAACCGTTAGATTTCAAATTTCTAACCTTCTTTAGAAAGCTCTTTTCGATACAAACCCAACGGTTCCGGTTTTAGGAGAATCCGACGGTCGGATCTCCCGTAATGTCCGTTTGAAATAAATGGTCGAAATTCGCGAACTGCCGCGGCGCGGCGCGTTCTATTCAGGCCATTATATTATATATATAATATATATTTCGTCGATTTCTATTTAAAACGAATTATATAAATAGTTTTAAATTCGTTTCAAATTCTATTTCAACTTCTATTCCAATTCAAAGCAAAATTGAATTCTTCTTTATAAATTCGTTTAAAAATTCATTTCTATTCAATTCGAATTTCAATTCAATTTGAATTCATTTCAATTCGCTTTCTATTCCATTTGAATTCGTTTTCAATTCAATTCATTTCGAAATCGTTTTCAATTCAATTCATTTCGAAATCGTTTTCAATTCAATTCATTTCGAAATCGTTTTCAATTCAATTCATTTCGAAATCGTTTTCAATTCAATTCATTTCGAAATCGTTTTCAATTCAATTCATTTCGAAATCGTTTTCAATTCAATTCATTTCGAAATCGTTTTCAATTCAATTCATTTCGAAATCGTTTTCAATTCAATTCATTTCGAAATCGTTTTCAATTCAATTCATTTCGAAATCGTTTTCAATTCATTTCATTTCGAAATCGTTTTCAATTCAATTCATTTCGAAATCGTTTTCAATTCAATTCATTTCGAAATCGTTTTCAATTCAATTCATTTCGAAATCGTTTTCAATTCATTTCATTTCGAAATCGTTTTCAATTCAATTCATTTCGAAATCGTTTTCAATTCAATTCATTTCGAAATCGTTTTCAATTCATTTCATTTCGAAATCGTTTTCAATTCAATTCATTTCGAAATCGTTTTCAATTCAATTCATTTCGAAATCGTTTTCAATTCAATTCATTTCGAAATCGTTTTCAATTCAATTCATTTCGAAATCGTTTTCAATTCAATTCATTTCGAAATCGTTTTCAATTCAATTCATTTCGAAATCGTTTTCAATTCAATTCATTTCGAAATCGTTTTCAATTCATTTTGAATTCGTTTTCAATTCAATTCATTTCGAAATCGTTTTCAATTCATTTCATTTCGAAATCGTTTTAAAATCGATATTAATATCGTTCACGTCAAAATGGCGTCAATCTAATCAATACGGCTTCATAAATTTCTATTTTCAAATATTCTATTTCAAATATTTCTATTTCAAATATTTCTATTTCTAAACTGGAATGAGGCCCAATCGATTACCATATAAAATTAATTATATGGATTTTCATACAACACATGTATATAATAGCATTGAAAAATAATCAACCATCAACCAAAGTGCACTACACTGTATAAGCATCAAATAAAGATATCTAACGCTTATAACAGCATGTCAATCAATCGATCGACATATTTAATCAATCAGGATGAGTGAACTTCATATTTCATCCTAACACCCGTGTGGGGTTTCAAACAATCAAACAACTATTTTATTCGTGCAGTTGGGCGATGTGTAAAATTTATCGTCCCAATCAATGTCATTCAAATAAGTGTACATAAACAAACCATCTGGTTTGTAAATGAATATTTATTTATTCACTTCACTATTTTCATATTCACGTTAAAAATTATATTTTTAACGATAAAACATTTTATTTCAACCTATGAATTTCTATTCAATTCATTTATTCAATAAAATGATATTTTTATTTTCTAACATATTTTAGAAAATTTCGGCGGCATAACGGCACGATACTAGAAACGGGACGAGGCCTAGCCTTATCCCCGGTCTAGTGAAGGCCCACGCCATTCACTCATCAATCAAATAAATTTCATTTTGCAAACCACAAAATTTGGAGTAAGAGTCTAACCTAGCCTTACTCCTTCGCCTTATAACGGCGCACGTCTAATCCTAACCAATTTATCGATTCGATTTTTCACATCACAAACCACATTCAAACCAATATCGCAATCAATCACCAAACAATCAAACAAACAAGTCCATGGTCTGTGGACGATTGTGTCGGGTGCTACTAAGCACCGTCTGCATCCTAGTATATATATATAACTAGAAAAATAAATTGAAAGGTGAGGAATTCTCACCTATAGCTATCCTAGCTCCACGGCACTTCTAATGCAGAATTCTTCGTCGACCTCGCCTTTTTGTCGCTTTCGCCCGTATTCTCTACATATGTAAAAATCTCATTTTTACCTCGCTATTCAATATATAAAAAAAATCGAATTTTTACTTTGCTATTCAATATATAAAAATCGAATTTTTACTTTGCTATTCAATATATAAAAATCGAATTTTTACTTTGCTATTCAATATATAAAAATCGAATTTTTACTTTGCTATTCAATATATAAAAATCGAATTTTTACTTTGCTATTCAATATATAAAAATTCCATTTTTCTATCGAAGTTCAATTTATAAAAATTTTATTTTTCTCTCGAAGTTCTATATATAAAAATTTTATTTTTCTCTCGAAGTTCTATATATAAAAATCATATTTTTCTCTCGAAGTTCTATATATAAAAATCATATTTTTATCTCGAAGTTCTATATATAAAAATCATATTTTTATCTCGAAGTTCTATATATAAAAATCATATTTTTATCTCGAAGTTCTATATATAAAAATCATATTTTTATCTCGAAGTTCTATATATAAAAATCATATTTTTATCTCGAAGTTCTATATATAAAAATCATATTTTTATCTCGAAGTTCTATATATAAAAAATCTAGTCTTCGACTTATGAAAAATCAAGTCTTTGGTATTCAAACCTTTTTCTAAAAATCAGTTTTTATAATGCTTTTAAAATCAGTTTTTTTCTTTTATTTTAAAATCAGTTTTAAAACTTAATAAAAAAAAACAGTTTTTGAACACTTATAAAAATCAGTTTTAAATCTTTATAAAAACAGTTTTAAACATTTATAAAAACAGTTCAGTTTTATACTTTAAAAACGAAATCAGTTTTTATTTTAAAAAAAATCGAAATCAGTTTTATTAATCCTAAAAAAAAGGTTTATTTTCTGTTAATGTAAAAATAAAAATAAAATAAACTGTTAAAATAAAATAAATGAAAAAAAAAAAAAAAAAAAAACTCACGGGGGGTCCTCTTGCGTCGAACTGAGCAGCAGGGGAGGGGGGGTCGCCTTGTTCGCGGTCGAGGTGGAAGAGGCGGGGGGGTCGCCTTGTTCGCGGTCGAGGTGGAAGAGGCGGGGGGGGGTCGCCTTGTTCGCGGTCGAGGTGGAAGAGGCGGGGGGGGGTCGCCTTGTTCGTCGGCGGCTCTTCCCCTTTTTTTTTTCTTTTTTTTTTTTTTTTTCTTTTTTATCATCGATCTGCAATTGAAAAGAGAATGGGGGGGGCCTGGTTAAGGGAGAAGATATATATTTTTTTTTTTTTTTTTTATTTACTTATTTATTTCATTTTAAAGTTGACTTTCTGTTTTAACTCGGAATCAAGCCCACCGACTGTCGCCCCTAGCCAATTACCCCTATTCCGAACACAATGGGATATGCATCGCAAGCTGAATCGACCGTTTCGATCAGTTTCCTTTTAATTTACATTTAAATCACTATATTGAATTTTAAACGTACATTTCAAATTACCGGGGCCACATACGAATTCTAAAAATGGCAGAAAAATATTTTCTAGCTTCGTATTGACGATACGGTCCTAACAAAACTAGTTTCGTTGAATTCTGAGACCGTTAGAAAAATGGCCAATTTCCAGTCGATTAAAATCAACTGAAATGGTCAAAACACGTTTTCCTTTGCCACGCTCACATATTGATTCGAAAAATTATGAAATTTGGAATCTAGCAATAACTTAACATCACGGACCCAACAAAACTGGTTTCGTCGAAATCCGAGGTCGTTTGCAAAATGTCCATTTTTAAGGGCTATATATTATATAAAATATATATAAATTCCATAGCGACTATTTCTAATTTTAAACTAGACATATCTTATCATTTCTAAAATGAAATCTCAGTTTGTTAACTTCGTTACAAAGATATAGTTATACAGATTCAAATATTTCTTGTTTCGTTCAATTCTGACTTATATTGAATTCTGTATATTCATTTGAAATTAGAAATCGAATTTTCGAACTACCGCGCCATTTTCAATTCCTTTTATAATTATATATAACTATTTATATATTCTAACGACGACGCGTATAATATATACGTTCGAATTCTATTCAAAATAAATTTCTCGACGATATTATATAAAATAATTCATTTTGAATAATCAAAATTCGCTAAAATGGCCAAAATAAAAATTTTAAACTGGCCCAGATTTTCCGGGTTGTTACAATCTCCCCCACTTAAAACTTTTCGTCCCCGAAAAGGAACAAAGTCGAAAATGGTTTGATTAATCAACTCTATGTTCGATCTGGCTTCCATTCTCTAACTTTTTAGTTTCTGAGATTTTTCAAAATTTCAAAAATTTGGCTAACACCCTAAATTTTTGAAAAATTTCGCCATAACCTCCCCTGCACCGGGAGCATCGGGGAATTTCAAATAGCTTCCCCGGTCCTTCAGATCTCAAAAAGAAAAAGAAAAAGCCAAGCGGCTAGCCAATAGGCTCACAAAATCATCATCACCCAAACAAAACAGGAAATTATGTAGTAAACATGTACCTATTTGTCGGGCAAACAAATTTTATTCTCTGCTCTAGCCTCCTTGCTATGACCTGTTCAATGATATATATGTATATGCAAGCAAATGCGACCAATTTTCAATACAGTTCAATATTTGGTTCAATTAGGCAAAATGGTTAAAATTTAGCAAACAAATAAACAAACCACACAAACATCAATCAATTAGTGAATTAGAGTTTCAAATTCATAATTTTGATACATATAAAGAAAATCATGTTTTTGATGCCAATTCACAACAATAAATCTATCTATATTAGTTTTGGTTCTCACACCAATCTAATGGAAATATATAGATATTACACGTTCGTCACTCGAATATAAATTCTGATGATGATATATCAATCATCAGAATCACTCCCGGGCGACTAGAGCGTAATTCTATATCTATCCAGTATATTAAAATTTCGAATACACGCGGATCAGACGTATACGCAAAATCTATATATACTGGATTGTCCACATCAATATAAATAGATAATCAACTACGAATAATTGATTTAAATTTTCAAAACAAAAATTTGTGTTCACTTTAAAATTTACTCTTCACACTCGTTCTAGGACACTACTGATCCCATCTCTAACGAGTCATTCTCGTTGGATATTACTAATCCAATATCTGATGAATTCTTTCGTATGTTTCTAATGTGTCTTGTTCTCTGAGCTTTGTAAACCAAAGCTCTGATACCAACTGTGACGGCAAGGAATTTCGCTCGGTCCGAACCAGTCGCTAAACCGACTCAGACCGTTCGAAACACCCTATCGTTTGAGAACACGACAAAACAGAACGCATACAGAAGAACATTTCACTGTATATTACAACAATGCATCAGATTACAAGAATATACAGAGTATGAACAAATAAATATTACACAGAAATATCAGAGATTTAAATTACATTTAAATACATCGCAGCGGAAAATAATAAAATACACAACTAGAAGGAGATATACGGATACAAAGCTTTCCGGATATCGTTCCAGCTGTAAACCAGGATCCTGTGAATATAAATCTGCAAAACCAAAACTACTAGCTGCCCGTGTCGAAAATAGGGGCACCCAGAGTTTAGGTTGAAACAATAAACTCCAGGTCAGTCATGTGACTGGTGTGAGAACTAAAACAGTTGTTATTCTTTATTTTAAAAGTTAGGTAAATCAAGGGACCACGCCGTATAACACGGAACGGGTTTCCTCCCAAGAATACCAGTGCATGAAACAACAGCGCAATGCTAAATAAAGAAAAATGAAGCTGTTATAAGACCCAGGTCCTATCACACAATGCAACGCAAGCCGGGGGATAGGGTTTTCCCTTATAACAGCCAAAGAATGCTTGATACGTTTAAAACAAATCATTTGATACTATTATAAGTGCATAGTGTATAAAACAACTTCAAATCATAAGTATCAATCATAGGCGGCATAAGCGCCCCATCCCACTATGTCGCCATATATAGGATTACAATTAAAACCGCAAATGTCACGTATTTGGAAATTGGATTTCCATCTATGAACCGAGGCAAAAGATAGTCCTCAACCGATTCGAGACAATCTAGCCCATGTCTCAGGTCCCAGACTCAGGTGGGCCTTGGATCGTCAGGGCCGGTCCACACGGAGTGGATTATTATGCCTGAACAATACGTCTCTCCACCCTATGGGGTGTAAGTCTGGTCCGTCAGCCGACCAGAATGCATTCGGCCGAAACCGATATAACCGAGGCGCCTCGCAACCGCAACAACCACATAAGTCAAACTCGTCAGGGCGTGTAAAACCACTGACGCCACTTCTAGCTAGAAAGAAACGCAAGTCCTCCCTGATGTCCTCTCCCGTTTTTGGTTCATACCGGGTGCGAAACTCGCGAAGTAAACGTTACACAAAGCTATGCCACAAAGGCCTTGCTTTGATCAGCACCACAAGACTTTGCTTTTCAACAGAAGCCTTGATCATTTGCATCTTAGCATGCCACACAGGCAAACCACTCTATGCAACCGATATCAGTCACACAGAATGAAATCCAATGTCAGACACACAGTCCATTTACAAGTCCGTTCTGGGCCTGAACGAAACCGGAGGCACCTAGTACCCCGCATATCCATCGATCTCCAAGTACGTCTGGACGATCACTAACTGTTTCCATCTTCTTGGGTGTACAGCCCAATCAAGATCATCAGTTATCACCCAAACGACGTGAAGACCTCCGGTCTTCGACCATCGTCTTCATCTTCGACTTATCGTCGTATCAGTTATTCAGAATGGGATAAACCCGGTCTTTCCGAATAACTCGCGTATATTTTAAATAAGTGTTACACAAACACAACATACGCCTCATTCCAATTCATTAGTCACTAACCATAAATTAATCAAGAGAATAATTCCCCAAATATTAACCCCGAAGGCCGAAACCAACATCAGATCAATATCCAGAAAACCATTCTGCTTGGCTAACCGACAGTTAGTTTCTAAATTTCACGTTCAAATCTAATTAAAGATTTAACTATCGCCTGGAGCAAAACTGGTGATACTCCATTCTCGATCTTTTCAATCTAATTAAAGATTCATTAAAACTCCACTTAGTTTTAATCATTATCTGGGTTAAAGAATCAGTGTCATTTAAAACACGGTTCACGATAAACCCAAAATCACATTCATTAATTATCGGGTTAAAGAACGAGTGTTATTTAAAACACTGTTCACGATAAACCCAAAAATCAATATCAATTCAATTCCAATTAAATATCATTTAATTGGTACACTTCATTAAATCTAAATAAAAAGATTTAATCTTCTCTCAACTGGGTCCAAGAACAGTGTTAGTGAAGACACCATTCACGACAAACCCAAATCACATTCATTAATTATCGGGTTAAAGAACAAGTGTTATTTAAAACACTGTTCACGATAAACCCAAAAATCAATATCAATTCAATTCCAATTAAATATCACTTAATTGGTACACTTCATTAAATCTAAATAAAAAGATTTAATCTTTTCTCAACTGGGTCCAAGAACAGTGTTAGTGAAGACACCATTCACGACAAACCCAAATCACATTTGATATTAAATACAAGGCTCTGAATAGAAAATATATCGGCCTATATTCAATATCAAATCCTACGATTAACAAATGTCGTATTGGAAATAACGATATAAAAATATATCTTTCAAATTTCCATAACAACACCTGTATAATCACGAATTCCAACATCGAAATATTCCGAAGACAATTTCGATTCAAATCCACTCCAATGCAATCATTGGAAATTTTGGTTATTTTCAAAACCCTTTTCGAATTCAATTTATTTATTTAAAAATAAATAGAATTATAATTCTAGTTCAAAACTAGTTCATTTCGATAAAAATCTATTTTTATCTTTTCAAATGTGGAGTTTTTCATCCCAAATCTTCACAAATCATTTCTTATGATTTTACATAAATTATTACTATTTTTAATAATTTTATCAAGGCCCGTACAGTCGATTTCCATCAACGGCCATCGAACTGCACTTACAGCGACCTTTTTCGAATTTGATTTGGACGTATCTCCAAATCCAACCGTTAGATTTCAAATTTCTAACCTTCTTTAGAAAGCTCTTTTCGATACAAACCCAACGGTTCCGGTTTTAGGAGAATCCGACGGTCGGATCTCCCGTAATGTCCGTTTGAAATAAATGGTCGAAATTCGCGAACTGCCGCGGCGCGACGCGTTCTATTCAGGCCATTATATTATATATATAATATATATAATATATATTTCGTCGATTTCTATTTAAAACGAATTATATAAATAGTTTTAAATTCGTTTCAAATTCTATTTCAACTTCTATTCCAATTCAAAGCAAAATTGAATTCTTCTTTATAAATTCGTTTAAAAATTCATTTCTATTCAATTCGAATTTCAATTCAATTTGAATTCATTTCAATTCGCTTTCTATTCCATTTGAATTCGTTTTCAATTCAATTCATTTCGAAATCGTTTTCAATTCAATTCATTTCGAAATCGTTTTCAATTCAATTCATTTCGAAATCGTTTTCAATTCAATTCATTTCGAAATCGTTTTCAATTCAATTCATTTCGAAATCGTTTTCAATTCAATTCATTTCGAAATCGTTTTCAATTCAATTCATTTCGAAATCGTTTTCAATTTAATTCATTTCGAAATCGTTTTCAATTCAATTCATTTCGAAATCGTTTTCAATTCAATTCATTTCGAAATCGTTTTCAATTCAATTCATTTCGAAATCGTTTTCAATTCATTTCATTTCGAAATCGTTTTCAATTCAATTCATTTCGAAATCGTTTTCAATTCAATTCATTTCGAAATCGTTTTCAATTCAATTCATTTCGAAATCGTTTTCAATTCATTTCATTTCGAAATCGTTTTCAATTCAATTCATTTCGAAATCGTTTTCAATTCAATTCATTTCGAAATCGTTTTCAATTCATTTCATTTCGAAATCGTTTTCAATTCAATTCATTTCGAAATCGTTTTCAATTCAATTCATTTCGAAATCGTTTTCAATTCAATTCATTTCGAAATCGTTTTCAATTCAATTCATTTCGAAATCGTTTTCAATTCAATTCATTTCGAAATCGTTTTCAATTCAATTCATTTCGAAATCGTTTTCAATTCAATTCATTTCGAAATCGTTTTCAATTCATTTTGAATTCGTTTTCAATTCAATTCATTTCGAAATCGTTTTCAATTCATTTCATTTCGAAATCGTTTTAAAATCGATATTAATATCGTTCACGTCAAAATGGCGTCAATCTAATCAATACGGCTTCATAAATTTCTATTTTCAAATATTCTATTTCAAATATTTCTATTTCAAATATTTCTATTTCTAAACTGGAATGAGGCCCAATCGATTACCATATAAAATTAATTATATGGATTTTCATACAACACATGTATATAATAGCATTGAAAAATAATCAACCATCAACCAAAGTGCACTACACTGTATAAGCATCAAATAAAGATATCTAACGCTTATAACAGCATGTCAATCAATCGATCGACATATTTAATCAATCAGGATGAGTGAACTTCATATTTCATCCTAACACCCGTGTGGGGTTTCAAACAATCAAACAACTATTTTATTCGTGCAGTTGGGCGATGTGTAAAATTTATCGTCCCAATCAATGTCATTCAAATAAGTGTACATAAACAAACCATCTGGTTTGTAAATGAATATTTATTTATTCACTTCACTATTTTCATATTCACGTTAAAAATTATATTTTTAACGATAAAACATTTTATTTCAACCTATGAATTTCTATTCAATTCATTTATTCAATAAAATGATATTTTTATTTTCTAACATATTTTAGAAAATTTCGGCGGCATAACGGCACGATACTAGAAACGGGACGAGGCCTAGCCTTATCCCCGGTCTAGTGAAGGCCCACGCCATTCACTCATCAATCAAATAAATTTCATTTTGCAAACCACAAAATTTGGAGTAAGAGTCTAACCTAGCCTTACTCCTTCGCCTTATAACGGCGCACGTCTAATCCTAACCAATTTATCGATTCGATTTTTCACATCACAAACCACATTCAAACCAATATCGCAATCAATCACCAAACAATCAAACAAACAAGTCCATGGTCTGTGGACGATTGTGTCGGGTGCTACTAAGCACCGTCTGCATCCTAGTATATATATATAACTAGAAAAATAAATTGAAAGGTGAGGAATTCTCACCTATAGCTATCCTAGCTCCACGGCACTTCTAATGCAGAATTCTTCGTCGACCTCGCCTTTTTGTCGCTTTCGCCCGTATTCTCTACATATGTAAAAATCTCATTTTTACCTCGCTATTCAATATATAAAAAAAATCGAATTTTTACTTTGCTATTCAATATATAAAAATCGAATTTTTACTTTGCTATTCAATATATAAAAATCGAATTTTTACTTTGCTATTCAATATATAAAAATCGAATTTTTACTTTGCTATTCAATATATAAAAATCGAATTTTTACTTTGCTATTCAATATATAAAAATTCCATTTTTCTATCGAAGTTCAATTTATAAAAATTTTATTTTTCTCTCGAAGTTCTATATATAAAAATTTTATTTTTCTCTCGAAGTTCTATATATAAAAATCATATTTTTCTCTCGAAGTTCTATATATAAAAATCATATTTTTATCTCGAAGTTCTATATATAAAAATCATATTTTTATCTCGAAGTTCTATATATAAAAATCATATTTTTATCTCGAAGTTCTATATATAAAAATCATATTTTTATCTCGAAGTTCTATATATAAAAATCATATTTTTATCTCGAAGTTCTATATATAAAAATCATATTTTTATCTCGAAGTTCTATATATAAAAATCATATTTTTATCTCGAAGTTCTATATATAAAAAATCTAGTCTTCGACTTATGAAAAATCAAGTCTTTGGTATTCAAACCTTTTTCTAAAAATCAGTTTTTATAATGCTTTTAAAATCAGTTTTTTTCTTTTATTTTAAAATCAGTTTTAAAACTTAATAAAAAAAAACAGTTTTTGAACACTTATAAAAATCAGTTTTAAATCTTTATAAAAACAGTTTTAAACATTTATAAAAACAGTTCAGTTTTATACTTTAAAAACGAAATCAGTTTTTATTTTAAAAAAAATCGAAATCAGTTTTATTAATCCTAAAAAAAAAGGTTTATTTTCTGTTAATGTAAAAATAAAAATAAAATAAACTGTTAAAATAAAATAAATGAAAAAAAAAAAAAAAAAAACTCACGGGGGGTCCTCTTGCGTCGAACTGAGCAGCAGGGGAGGGGGGGGTCGCCTTGTTCGCGGTCGAGGTGGAAGAGGCGGGGGGGGGTCGCCTTGTTCGCGGTCGAGGTGGAAGAGGCGGGGGGGGTCGCCTTGTTCGCGGTCGAGGTGGAAGAGGCGGGGGGGTCGCCTTGTTCGTCGGCGGCTCTTCCCCTTTTTTTTTCTTTTTTTTTTTTTTTTTTTTTTTATCATCGATCTGCAATTGAAAAGAGAATGGGGGGGGCCTGGTTAAGGGAGAAGATATATTTTTTTTTTTTTTTTTATTTACTTATTTATTTCATTTTAAAGTTGACTTTCTGTTTTAACTCGGAATCAAGCCCACCGACTGTCGCCCCTAGCCAATTACCCCTATTCCGAACACAATGGGATATGCATCGCAAGCTGAATCGACCGTTTCGATCAGTTTCCTTTTAATTTACATTTAAATCACTATATTGAATTTTAAACGTACATTTCAAATTACCGGGGCCACATACGAATTCTAAAAATGGCAGAAAAATATTTTCTAGCTTCGTATTGACGATACGGTCCTAACAAAACTAGTTTCGTTGAATTCTGAGACCGTTAGAAAAATGGCCAATTTCCAGTCGATTAAAATCAACTGAAATGGTCAAAACACGTTTTCCTTTGCCACACTCACATATTGATTCGAAAAATTATGAAATTTGGAATCTAGCAATAACTTAACATCACGGACCCAACAAAACTGGTTTCGTCGAAATCCGAGGTCGTTTGCAAAATGTCCATTTTTAAGGGCTATATATTATATAAAATATATATAAATTCCATAGCGACTATTTCTAATTTTAAACTAGACATATCTTATCATTTCTAAAATGAAATCTCAGTTTGTTAACTTCGTTACAAAGATATAGTTATACAGATTCAAATATTTCTTGTTTCGTTCAATTCTGACTTATATTGAATTCTGTATATTCATTTGAAATTAGAAATCGAATTTTCGAACTACCGCGCCATTTTCAATTCCTTTTATAATTATATATAACTATTTATATATTCTAACGACGACGCGTATAATATATACGTTCGAATTCTATTCAAAATAAATTTCTCGACGATATTATATAAAATAATTCATTTTGAATAATCAAAATTCGCTAAAATGGCCAAAATAAAAATTTTAAACTGGCCCAGATTTTCCGGGTTGTTACATGTTGTGGTCTTTCTTTCTTTATTCACTGTCGTGCATGTTCCTTACTTCTTTGAGGAAAACATGCACCTTATTAGTTTGATTTATAGAAAGATATAGTGATTTATTCCCATAACATACTCCTATCTAGATTCGTAGTTGCAAGTTATTTCTTTTATTTTTCACTGTGTCTCTCTTGCAACTACGTTCTAAGAAATAGGTGACTTAGGGAAATAAATCGCTTTTCCTTCAAATTCAACTAACTCAGTCCATTACATCACTTCCTTTCTTATTTTCTGAGTGAGACATTTAATTTCTGTCTCTTATACTTTTCACACTGCTGTAAACTTTCCCCTTTAACCACAACAAGCATATTAAATCTTACATTCATGTTCACTTCTTAATTCAGGTTTCGTGATTACAGTATTACAGAAGTTTCTTAATTCAGGTGAAGGACATAATAAAATTTATATATATTACAACAGTAATAATTTAAATATATTCCAAACAGGTTTAATAGCCAATTTACACAATTACCAATTGTTTAGCATATTAAATATAACGTGGAATGCAAACGATAGATATACCATTATTTAAAAAGGTATAATTTAAATCCACTCACCTAACATCTTTCCAATCCATGAATTTGTTCCAGATTTGTTGCTATGTGGCTTCCCTAACTAAATCTACTATTAAAACAATCATGGATTCACAAATCTGATGATAAAAGAAGAGGGAAAGAGAGAAACCTATATAAATCAGATTCAAGAACTTACCTCATGTTGATCAAAATTCTGAACACCTATTTGTAGATTTATATCTCTTATCTTCAAATCTTGAATCAAAACCCCTATGAACTAATATTTTGATTTTCTAAAAAGATTTGGAGAAAGAAAAAAATGGCAGAGCCTAGGCAGCATCTCAGAAAAATATAAGATTAAAGCTAGGCCCTGCTAGTCTATTTATAGATGTACAAGAAGGTTTGGATCATTGGATTTACTCAAATAAAATTCGAACCATTTATATCAGAAAAGGGCATTGTTATTGACACTCCAAATATTGTTAAGGGGAGGCTAATTTTTTATTTTCTAAAAAATTGTTAAGGGGAGTACCATTGAGGAAAGTAACCTCTTAACAAGTAAAGGTAATTTTACCTTATTATCCATTCATCCCCTTAACAAATAAATATAATTTTACCTTAACAAATATTGCAAGAGCCATAGTAATTTTTTTTTTTTTCAATTCGCATATATCAATTTTTTTAAACACTAAAGGATAAGCGTTTTCAAAGGAATAGAATCAAACTATTTTTTTTTTGTCGACATAAATATGCAGAATTTTATAATTACGAATGTAATGCACCAAAATTATTATTAATTTTTGACATATCACTGTTGAATACATACATAATTGATTACGCGTTACATTCAGTGCAGTGGTGACGAACTGCTTATTTTAATTTGGTTTCCTATATCGAATAAGTTTTTTTTTTAAAATCTAATTTGAAGGGGCAATACAGGAATATTGAGTAGTGCGAAATAATATGTTTGTGTAGCCCCTTAATAATTTTGCAAGAGTGGAGTGTTTTTAAAAAATGACCCCCCTTTAACAATAGTTGGAGTGTCAATAACAACACCCTCAGAAAACCACGTCATATACAAAAAAAAACAAATCTGGGAGTGGGTTAACCCATTGGTCGACCCAGGCCATCTTGGGTTGACCCACATGTCGAGCCATGCCAACTTGGGTTGACCCATCTTGGGTCCCAGCGACATTTTTGCCTTGCTGTGGTTTTTGATTTCTAAATGTTAATTAATAACATTAATTCTCTTCCTAATATAACCTGGTTGATTTATAATCTTTCTATTATAATTTATCATAATTATAATTTCCCGTTTATAACACATATATAATTTCAAATTTCAAATGTATATGTTTATGCACTCATATAACCTTCCAGATTTTTTTTCCGTTAATTAATGTAATTAACGACACTTTGTCTTATTCCTTTTAATGCACTCTAATTTCCAAGGAAGCTTAATTCTTGTCTATTTTCCCTTTAATATGCATTATTTATATTTCGCTCTTAACTTGTACTTTTTATCTCAACATTCGAATTTGTACATATATATATGTGCAACTTTTATTTCTATTTCAAAATTCAAGCGGCGATATGCCGTCATTTATTTCTTACCTGTTTCATTGAGTGCAAGTTTATTTTGGATTTCTCTTTCATATGTACATATATTTGCATATGCATATATTTACATATGCATGTATACATATATTTTTATACTCACTTTTATGCATAATTTTTCTTATATGTGCATTTATATATATTTTCACCTTAGAATATGTATATTTTAGTCGTTCCTCTAAAATAAAAATATGGCGCTAGTAGGACTTAAACTTGCACCACTCACTTGGGAGAGACATATCTTTACCAACTGGGCTACATATGCTTTTATTAATAAGACTAAAAACAATGGTGGCCATTGTTCTTTTTAGTTTTCTTCTTATATCCTTTTTTTCATATTTGTTGTAATATTTCATTAAAGAAACCTTTTTCATCTTAAATCCGTTTTTTGCAATCCATAGGTCTAAATTGATCATAAAACCGCCGTGGCTGCAATGACGCTAATTCCGTTAACAAATTAGAAAGCTTTTCAATATTTATTTTATTATTTAATTAAAATATAGGATGTTACAGTGGACATATATTACGACAAAGAGGTCATTATAAATCTCGTTTGTGGTTTACTTTTCTTCACTGAGTTTATAATATTCTTTGGCTCTTTTGGGATATTAGTCTTTTGTTTGTTCTATCTCACCATCAAAGCATTCTTATTGTAATTACTTCTATGTTAGGGTTAAAATAGATTACTAGAAATTCCCAAAGAACCCGATCATTGAAACAAAAATCATTCTTTTGCTACACTACAACAGATTTTGCTTTTAATAGCACGTGAAAAACGCTATAATAAGCTACCATAGCATTAGTGACGACGCTATATGACGACATGTTATAATAGCCCTATTATATTTTATAGCTCAAATCTAAACGCTATAGTATTATACATTTTATAGCGCACATCCACCACCATGAAATGTTTTACATAGCGTTCAGACCTTGCAGTTATATTTGCTTACCAAAATCTCACCTTAATTTTTTACAGCGTTATCAATAGTTTCATAGCTCATATTCATTGATATGAAAAATATTTTTCATAGCATTAGCATTGTTTACATAGCTCATATTCAGTGATATGAAAAGTTATCCACATGATTTAATAGCATTTCACATTTTGATTCCATAAGTGGAGTTTTCCGCTATGAATATTTGTAGTATATATAGCATTATCAGTGTTTTCGTAGCACACATTCAATGATATGAAAAGTTTTTCCACATTATTTAATTTTTTACATAGCATTCACCTTATATTTTCATAAGAGCAATTTTCCGCTATTAATATTTTTAATATATAGCAACATCAACTATGATCTTTATATAGCAAATCTGTTATTTAATTTGTGCACAATTTAAACAATTAAGCAGTAAATTCACAAGACAAAACTGTCAATCGCAAAAAATTTATACCAAAAGCATATTTGATTTCAATTACAAAGTCAAAGTTAACAAGTCTAATAAATATAGAAATAAGTCAATTAACATACGTATTGTTCAAACATCGTTTCAAATAGATTACATGAAAAATCACTTAGTCTTCAACTTGTATGCTCGTCCAACTTCTAGAACCTGCAATTCACAAGCACAAATTACAGTCTTATAACAAAGCAAAATGCAAGAAACACAATTAAAATGCAAAATTGAAAGTGTTTGATGTCATCTCAATTTTATTAGCAGTAGCTTTAATCAACCAAACAGCCAAGGAACTTACACAAGCTTTAACAAAGAAACAATAGAAATGTGCAGATATAAGAAAAGAACGATAACAAGAACAAGAATATAGCATAAATTGAAAATGACAAAACTAAAGACAATTAACAGGAACAGTAGCTAATCTCATCTATATCTAAAGCTAATTTGGAACATGAATAGAACTAAGTATACAAACAAGAAAAACAGATATGGATAACTATCGTAATTAGTAATGTCCCAGGGTGGTCCTAAATAGTATGCACGAATTAAAGGATGCATACTGAGCCCAAACTGAGCTGCTCAAACTGAAGTATACTGACTAGCTAAGTGACTGGCTAGCTTATAAATTTATTTTTAATGGTGCTATCAAATCCTATATATCAAATGAACAAAATTATCATTGATTTATGAATTTGTAAAATTACCAAAGAACAAACATCTGAATGATATATGGCTATGTATATAGCGAAAGGCTTCTCTGCTTCAGAAATTAACCGCACACTCTGTTTTTAATCTATTGATTGCACTTCTGTGTTTCTGGTTGTAGTGGACTGCACTTCTGTGCTTTAGTTACATCACATTTGTGTCCTGTCTTTGCACTTCTGTGCTTCTGCACTTTTGTTACCATCGCTCTCTGCACCATTACTCTCAATTTCACAACCTGCTTTGCCCCAAACGCATACCACTTCAGCTTAAAACATCACCCAGAAAAAAAAATCTGCATATCCACGAGAAATAAAGACTCTTCAATTGTCACTTCTTTCTTGTCACAACTGCCTTTTAACACGCAACTGCCTTCAATCTACAATACATACCCTGCAATGCTTCACCATCATCAACAAACATCGCACAAACTCCCTGTTCACAACACAATACATACCAAAATCAGCACCACACAAACATACTCTTTGTTTATACTCTCGCTTCAGAAAACGATACACACTATAGTTATCACACAAACATACTCCCTGTATGATACTGAAATTTAAAAAACAACAAATTTACACATACAAAATACTAAGGCTGGTATCATTATAGTTATAGATGGCAAAAAGATGCCAAAGGAGATGACTCAATAACCTAATAAGCGGAGGAGCATAAGGATAATAAGAAAGTCTACTGCCTAAGCCACTTAAAGTGAAGACATAACTTTTTCCAATATGAACTTAAGTTAGATTTCAAGTAAAGATGGCAAAGGAGGGATGGTCCAATGATTATTTCATCAGAGTATGTAGTAACGCAATATTTAGTTTGAGATTTAAGGATCATTAACACTATAACCAACATAATAACTTAACTGCTGACATCCTTCATCCTATTGTACTATCCCTAATTGTGCACATACAAATATGTTACCTCTGCATAAAATAGGAATAAAATAAAATTTTGTTTTATTCCGAAGATGAAGATTTGGCAAAGATATTCAAATAAGAAAAAGGAGAAAAGACAGATCTTGGTAGAATTAGGATCAATAGTTACATGTAAGAATATGGAAAAGAAGTTGAATGACTTGAAAGAAAGAACAAAAATAAAATAGAAAGAAAAGAAAATAATATAAATGATACCTGTATGGAAAAAAGACCGAATTCACATGTCAATATTGAAATTCCAGCAAGATGATTCTGCATTAGTTGGCTAGCTTATAATTTAAATGTGAGCAATTTGTATTACTTCAGCTCTGAACAGAATATTTATGCATATTTCTTAGGGACTGCTCTTTTGCAGTGAATCTCCCTAGGCAAAGGAGAAGTGCAATTCTACTGTTGTACAAAGTTTATTGATTACTAAATATTGTATGTGCAAAGACTTGTAACCAAGTATAGATCCCTTGTTTGAGTTCTTACAATTATTCATTTGTTCATCTATGCTATTTGCAATATTTCTGAGGAAGCAAGCAAATCTGTAAAGAATCTTCTAAAACCTATACAAACAGACCTATAAAGAATCTTTAGGCTTGAGAACATGAAGTGGCATCCAATTAAAAAGGACATTACATGATTTTAAATCGACAATTTAATATTTATATGTTTATTTTCATTATTATCAATATCTAGACTTATCAAACTATATTCTAAGAAAAAAAATATACCTCAAGCTTCTCCTCGCATCCCATCAGCTTGTTTACAGCGGCTGCTGCAGCTTGAGCATCCTATGTGAAATAAAAAGAACTGTAAAGCTCGCAAAATGGAAAATATAAATAACAAAAAGGATTCAGCTTTTAGTACGAAGGATTACTCCATTGAATTTGTATTTAATCATGATTTCTTGTGTCACTCTAACTCGAGGTTTATCATCAATGGTCACACCTTGAAATAAGCTATTTGTATCCTCTTTCCCATCTGTATTTGATAAAAAAAACAAAAAGTTGAGTATAACTTTGCTAGTCGCTTAAAGATAAAAAATTAATGAGATTGGAAAAATAAAGGTGATCGAAACATGCTTGTTTTCTTATGTTTACTTATACTAAATGACAATGATGATATAGGAGCCTCATCAACAATTTGAATGCACATAGGACAAGTTTAGAATATAATGGAAATAAAAATACTACTACTTTCAAGCGGGGAAGAGAAAAGGAGACTGATTATGCTCAGTTCCATGTCGTTGTCTTTGACAACAGTGTCTGATATATTTACAGACGAATCCTTTGAAAAGAATTCCTCCAACTTCGAGAAACTGGTTACCTCAGCACCACTGGTGAAAGGACCCCAATTATCAAACAATTTTTCTTTTCTTTTTTAAATTATAAGTTACCACTATCCTGGGTCCTTTTCTCAAGGGTTATCCTCTTCCAACCCTTCAATACCAGGATCCAGCATCACCAATAAAGTTATATCAGTATAGTTCAAACTTTAACTTGTATATGTGAAGATATGCAAGTCTTCTTTTGCTTAAATCAGAGTTATAATTAAATACCAAGAGGCATTAGATTAATTATAAACAATTAATCACCACACAGCATAAACAAGAATAAGTTAACTTGTTTTTCTTCTTATTAAAATCATTCATGAATAGATAACTAATTACTAACATTGTTGATATTTTATTATGTACCAAAAATAGCATAGGCCAGCCTTCTTATTCAAGTCATGTAAGCATAATCTTTCTGGCTTCAGGCAAACTATTAAAACTCATCTCTACTAGGATCACTTTCCATTAATACAGGTTCAACACACACACACACACACACACACACACACACACACATATATATATATATATATATATATATAGGTTCACTCTTATATCTAGAATAATAACTTTTCTTCACAGTAGCATTCCAAATCAGGATAGGCTGATGCTATACCCAGGAGTATATATATACAATCTATGTCTTATTCAATTAAATCACTTATTCTTGCACTTTGCAATTTCCTGTCATACTCAGTTCTATTATGTACTCATGACAGTTCTTAGCTAATATTTAAATAGCAGTTACATTTTAAATTTTGATATATTAAGCATAGCCTGCACTCTATATTCTTTATTGGCATATATCCATAAAAAGACTGATATACAGTTTCATTCATATTTCACTTATATATACTTCTTGTACTTGAGTTCAAAATAGCAAGGAGATTGCATTTCTAGACATCCCACTGGTTTGTAACAGGAAGATATAAAAAAACTATATTTTCTTGTTTAAATGGAATTTTGTCTTCAACATAAACATCATATTGCGAAGTTAGAATATAGCTGCTCAGATTCCAACTAATCTAGACTTGTCATGCACAGACTCGTGCTATGTAAACCAAATCAGATCTAAACATTCTTATATGTTCAGTTATTAAATTGGAGTTGTATCCTTTACAAAGAATTCCAATACCATTTGCTTGAGAGGACTTGTCATAGGCATACAACTAGCATTAGGGGTAAAAGTATGAATACAGTCATACTTCTTTCTGTAGTATTCATATGTACACGTATCGTCATTGATTTATATACTAGCCTATAATTTCCTGTTACCCACATAGGTTTTGATGATGTCCAGATTAATGTAGCCTGAAGTATGTGATTCATAGCATCGTAATATACAGAATATTTAAAATCAATAAATCAAACAAGCTCTGTTAACCCATGTAGACACTTATCACTCAAGGACTTGCTATATATTCATGAATCAATAACCTCAGTAATGCTGCAGTTACTACTACTGACCTTACTGAATTAATAATCATTCTTATATTCAAAAGTACATATATATATATATATATATACACACACACACGTTTAGGAAAAATCATACTAACTTGAGTACTCTGTTTCCATACTAGAATATTGATAGACTTCATACAGGTTATGTCCCTGGTATCCAAAAGCAGATTATAATTATACTAGTTTTCTGGAATGCTTACAATATATTTTTACACCTTATTAACAGCCAAAACTCATGTTTGTGTACATGTTGGGCCATTTAAAGTAACTGCACACCTTACTGGGAATGAGGCAAATACCAAACAAACCAATATATTTCTATCTTTTGGGTACAGCACTGCTTTATGTACTAAATGTGTTAACTTATAGCAATTTATACCTAACCTTTTTGAAGAGAATTATATGCTTAAGTGCATTCATCTATATTCAAACCACCTTGCTAACTTCACTGAGTTTTGATAAGTAGATTTACATCCATCATTAAAGTGTATTTCTTAAAATATTTTAGAATATAACTTGTTATATTTATAGATCATTATCCTCAATAATATCAGCCATTACTACTGACTCTACTGAAATAATAATCCTTCTTATGTTTAAAAGTGTTCAATTTATATCTATATAAAATCATTCTGTCTTGGGTGCTCTGCCATGTAAGCTCTATTGTACCATTCCAGAATAATTTACCCAACATAATCTGAACATCTTCATTTTAGTTCAAATACAGCTAATTAAATCTTCTTTTCTCCTGACAAACTTATAAGCTTTGTTAACATCAAAACTCAAGATAAATTCCTTACATTACACATAAACCATTTCACATTTTCGTAGCGCATCTTCCTTTCATGTCAGTGCTTATACACCCTGTTCTCTGTCGCATGTTCCTTTATTTAATCAGTTACGCACAATAAGGTAGAAATAATACTTAATAAACCAATTTTATGCACTGTATAATGCTCTATGTATAGCAGGTTAATGATTTGTAAATCCAGTTCTTTGTAAAAAAAAAAAGTAAAATAATACGGGTATAAAAATTAAAAATTCATTATAGGCAAGATATCGAAAAGTCCATGAACTATCTATTCTGAATAACTACTTGTCTTTGAAGATATGTCTGGTTACAAAGATCAGTTACTCATAAAGGTGAGCAAATTGTGTACCTGATGGTTATAGCTTAAACGCGGTTTCTTTTCGATGTTGTATCGCCTGCGTCACAAGCCCATGTTAGCTCAGCTCCGCCTCCTAAACTTTTGTATGATGCCCTGTTGCTTGGTTGACTTGCTGCACTTGTTCTACATAAAAATAACAGTCAATAGATCTCTTATACTATCAAATACAAGTTGTAATTACCACTTGTATTCTGCAAAAACCAGTCTGCAATCAACACACAATTCTGTATTGCACTTGTTCACCTTCAACTAACTACCAGCACACTTGTTCACCCATAAAAACTCCACGACCAGAAACTAACTACATTGAATAAAACTTCCATTGCCTGAAATCTAAGCTCCAAGAAACCATGCAAGTTCAACTCCTCAAGCAGCTGCAACCTCTTCAAAATGAGCTTTCACCAACCCCACACAATGATCATGCACAATCCTATCCAACCTATTCCCACTTCAAAACTGCTCACATCACTATTCACCTGCCATCAGCATCGAAATGCCACCAAGTCAACACAGCAACCATTCATTACCTCTGCCTCAACCCCACCTCAAACTGCATATTCATCAGTCCACCACTCCGTGTTAATTCATGCACAAGATTGTCACCGCTTACCTAAAGATGCACATTTTGTTGATACTATTTGATCCCAAAATTGTTTTTTCAAAATTCTGGCTATAAGCTAGAACGAAAGTAATTTGGAATTGCTAAACAGGAAAGAAATATTCAATTTGGAGCAAGCAATAAAGAATTTAGTATAATAGTCAGTGTTAAACAAGTTACATGTACAACCTTTCATCCATAAATGGATAAGTACAACATTAGGCAAATATTAAGTAGTTTTGCTTGCAGGATCTATGGGCTTACAAACCATCCCAAAATTATTTTTTCAAAAATTTAGTGTTCATTTTTTTGACACATATCCTCTTTCAAACTTACTACTACAATAATAGTTTATCTAGGTGAGTAACGAATAGAGATTAACAACTTGATCATGAATCTGCACCATAGCTAAAAACAATCATTGGCTGCTAGCATTACAAGAGTTTACGAGAAGTTAGTACTTGTTTACAATGCTTTCTCTAAACTTATAATACAACTTTCAGTTAACTTGTACTTTTAAATATCAGTTTTGAATATTAGTGTTCATGACCTGACCACTTTGCATGTAAAATCCAAATTTCCACAACATTAAACTACAGGTAAGTCAAATCAGATTTAATATTAGTTACGTATAATTGTAATCTACATATAGGATTATTTATTAGTTTAGAATTAACCTTTTACACTAAACACAGAATATACAAATTTTCGGAATATACATAGCCACCAATGCAATTAATTTTTTGCCCAAGAATATATTTTATATTTTTATATCTTAAAGTGACTGAGATTTGAGATGCTACTTTTTTTTAACCACAAATAAAGGACGTCAAACAACATGTGGTACTCTATTTCATTTTCCACAAATAGTTATTTTTTCTACTCCTAAAGAACTACAACCATGCATATATGACTCGATAACGTTTGTTATTATGTAGTTCAATCTGATAACAAAAGGCTTGAACCCAAAATGTTATACTATTGATTGATAACCATTTACACTACCAACCCATCAATAATCCACGTGCATATACCTAAACCGTGAAATTGCCAAATTGTGGGTGCGATAAAATTAAATTAATAGTTAAATCTAACTGATTCACAAATCATTTCAGATTAATTTGACCCTGGGTAAGTTGACGTAATTCTCAAAGGTCTGGTTTGATAATAGCTTAAGAATTAAATGTGTTAAAACAAAATTAAAAAATGAAAGGAGAAAGAGATAGCCTACTTCACTCCACCGTACCTGATGTGTCCTTTTGTTTGACTAGGAAATGCGAACAGAAGTACATATTGAGGCTAAAGGCTTTTAAACAAGAAGGAGATGTGTGTCTTCTTAATAACTTTTTTGTGCAACCTGATGTAGAACTATCAACACTCATATCTTAATC
Source organism: Allium sativum (assembly GCA_030737875.1). NCBI lineage: Eukaryota > Viridiplantae > Streptophyta > Magnoliopsida > Asparagales > Amaryllidaceae > Allium > Allium sativum. The sequence goes on along the minus strand of CM060927.1, from coordinate 23,944,912 downwards.
TATAATAATCAGGATGAAGTCCACTATCTCTTTCTCATGTATATCTTTTCCACAAAAAAGAATACATATATGTATTCTCAAATTAAATCTATGATTTTCACAACATTCCAGTAACAGGAAGCAGAATACTTGAAAATGAGAAATATACAGCATGCAGATGTGAAAAGGTATAATGTACCTTAATGAGATAGGAGAACTATGGGACCAAGCTTTCGCTGGAAGCAAAATACTTGAAAATGCTTCATTATCATGAGCAATAAAGTTGGCACCTTTGACAGAGCTAAATCTTTTCTCTAACTTATCCAATACTTGGCATTCTCCAATGAATAGTGAACATTAAATGATAAGAAGTAACAACCAAAGTTTTTTTTTCGTACCGTAGTTTGAAATAATGACATGCAGCTTATGAAAATGCCAACTGTTGAAACCCGAATCTCTATGCGCATATATCAGAAGATAAATGTAGCATGGGAATTGACCACACTGAACTACCCAAAGGCCAAGTTGAAATGAAGTGCAAAGCCGAAATATTCAAAGGGTCATATAACATTTTCTTTAGAACAAAATTAAACCTGTGAAAGAGTAGCGTGCAATTTACCCAGGTTGTTATTAGCATTTATCAACTTAATTAAAAATTCCTAAACAAAATCCCAAAAAACATCCGAAAAGATCAACTGAACTAAAAAAAGGACAACTTCAATTACCAATAATTCATTAATTCCCAATACAGTGAGCCATAAATTAACAGTAATAATAACCAACTCCAGTCTTCTTCTCTTTCAATCAAAGTGTTAGATCTACTCTACATTAGAGGAGTAGAATCATAGGTAACCATTAAGTTAAGGTTATATTTATGCCTATAAATAATGTACTGAAATAAAAGACATTCAGAAATAATGCAAGTATATTAAATAGGACATAAATACCTTAAGTTCTCTCTTCCAAGCTTTGAAACTGAAGTGCGACAATCGTATGCTTTAAATCTTGTCTTATTACAGCAAGTCCCTCTTCTTTATATTTTAATTTATTACTGCACAAGAATGAAAAATCAGTAAATGACTTTCAATAAATACATTCGTATTAACGATGGCTTGCCGAAATAAATAACTGAGCCTGTATGTTATGCAAATAAATCTGGAACTAGTGCCATTGAAGCTACCCACTAACTCTAACAGTGCTATTATGAAATATATAATTGCTAAATCTGAAAATGGGGTCATTAATAAATAATAGCTAAATAAATAATTTAAAATAATAATACAGTATATGTAAACAATCGATCAATGACCTCCCTATAGTACTCTAATTCAGCAGAAAAAGCAGAAGTATTTCAGATTCAACAAACTATACTAAGCGTAGCTTAACCAATAACTAGCGAGTGAAGCCAATTTATAAAAGGAAGAAAGAAATAAAAAATATTACCGATTTCAAAAATTCCACTATTGATTTGGGAGAATTTGAGTGAATCAACGAGATGCTGTAGATTTACTGTCGATTAGGTCGGAGATGGATGACTCGGATGTTGGATTGAATCAACGATGGCTGACTTCTAGTGAATCGAAAATCGAAAATTTTAGGGTTAGGGATAAGTTTGGTACAAATGGAAGTGATGGAGGTGAATTTTTCTGCTTTCGCCGCCTTACGTTTTATTTTGTCCCGCGCTTGTTTTCGCTTCCGCTTTTTCTATAATATAAATGTTAATACAGCGGAATATAACTCTTTATAGCATAATTTATTTGTTATTTTATTTGTTTCTTTTATATAGCACAATTTATGCATTATTTTCTTTTTTTTAATTATTTTATTATAGCACTTTAATATAAGGCTATGATACAATGCTATGTATATCATATTTTCTTGTAGTGCTATCAACTAAATAAAATGACTTTAAACAAGCGGCTTCTACCAAATATAGCAAGATTAGACCAAACTAAGGGTCATCGTTACCATTGCATAACTTTATTCTCATGCCTATAGCACAATAAATAGCAAAGAGTTCACAAGAAATGGAAGACATCCAAAACACATAATATTTAGAAAAGCAAGAGCAAGAGAGAGAATGCAAGGCAAGCTATATATTCTTTGTTACTTGAAATGTAGCCCATGTGAACTTCTTAATTTTCTACTTTTTGTTTATTCAAGTACATTATAACACATTTTACTTACAATGTCAATAACATACAGAAATAACGAAAAAAATTATAAGCTTTTAGTTACATGAGTTTGCTTATTTTTAACAAATAATTATTATATTATTTTATTATTAACATCAACATATATCTAATGGTACAATTTATATAACTAATAAAAATATGTAACTGACAATAAATTCTTCATCATATTTTCGATCGTGTAATACCTATATTTTATTGACACGGTATAGAAAAATGACAATCGATGATCACTCATCTAGTAGTAGAACATTATATTTTTTTGTTCAAAGCTCTATACATACATACTAATATATATATATGCACACACACACACACACACACACACACACGCACGCACACCCCCTTCATAAACTGGCATATTTTTTGAAAACGCGCTCTCTATCTTTCTCACCACCATCAATTACTTCCTCGCCATCACTAATATCCATCGTTCTGTAGCACCTTCTCCTCTTGCTTATGTTTTAATCCTACCAATGTTAGGACTATTTTATCTTCAATACAAGCTCTATGATTCACTACAAACAAGGGCTTCATTTAAATTTTATGCGCTAGTATTTCCATCGTGTCGGTCTGGACCAATAAAACAGGTCAGATCAAGTAAAAATTAATTGACCCATCAAGGGCGTTATAAAAGGGGCTATATTAGGGCTGACATATATTGGATCCCTTAACATTTGTTTTTGACTTTTTTAAGCTATTTAAAGAGAATTCTAAACTGGTAAACTCCCCTTACCCATTTCTGGAATCTCTTTAATAATGCATCTATCAAATTGACTTATTTAATAAACAGGTCAATCCGGTCTAACCCATTTGATACGTAGGGCTACACATTTAATGGTTTATACTAAAATTCAGAAACAATATAAAATTTCAAATTTTACTTTACACCTTTTGATTTTCTATCATAGTCAAAAATTCATATTCAAGATCTAGTTTTCATGATAACTCTATCGTTTCCAAATTTTTAATTTGAGAATTTTAAATTTTGAAATAAAAATCAAGATGCAAATGCAAATTCAAATCTTCATATCAAAATTTTAAATTCTAATTTTTATGTAAAAAAATTCACATGGCCTCCACATTATTCACATACAAATGAATCGCTAAATTAGTATTTGAGTTTTGATGTAACGGATGTAGTCTACTATTTTCTAAGTACAACTATTAGTTACCATGAAAATCTATAACATGAGTTTAGAGCAAAGAGTATTTGTGTGTTTATAAGGCCTGTAATATGATATAAAGTCATTTGCCATAGTCTCGTTTAACATCAAGTCAATATGAAGAAGTTATTGGTGTTCAAAGGAAAATATAGTGTAACATCCTCTCTCTAAGGCCTAAAAATAAGTGTAGTTGATGTTACAGTCATCAACAATATTATTCTACAGTGGAAAATGAGATTAATTAGTAGTACCATTAACATTAGAATCACTGGAATATAAAAAAATTCAACACATTTCATTAATCAAATTCATTACATAACCAAATTCGTATTCCCACAATTAGTTATAATATATTAATTACAAAATACTCTAAGGATGGCATATGAAAATATCCCTTGGTTGATAAGAGTCAAATACTTGGCAATAATTACTCCATGAATAGCTAGATTGCTTCATGTACGTCTCCAAAAGCTCATTCATCGACTGAAACCCTAATAACCCCACGTCCACTCAAATAAAGTGAGCACCCAATATTTAAAGTGGAAAATAAAATCTTTAGGTTAGAAAAAAAAGTCAAATGTGAATAATAACCTATGAACTCAAAAACAAATATCTAGTGAGATCTTACCTCTGAGCTAAACAAGTTTCCCTTCACTGGTACCTTAATAAAATCATATTCGTACATCTATAACCATGACGACTAGAATATAGTGAACAATTATATGTTAGTATGAAACAACCCATGGATTACTTATCCCAATTTATTTGATTATCCATCTTAATTTCAAATAACTATTCATCTAATATTTATGTAGACCACTAATCTCACATGTAAACTTCAAATTGACTACCTATCTCTTTTCTTATGGACTACCCATCACACACGATTTATCTTCTAAATTATGTGAACGATCCATTACACATGTTCCAATTTTCAACAATGATGCGGACTATCATAGCACATCTCGTAGTTTTCCTAGGATGATTATGTATTCATCATTAACTTATGTGCCCAACCTAGGTTTATTGGTATCTCCATTTAGGATGTCAAACTCTTAACTTAAGACATTTCAAGGCAATATGCAATGATGTTCCTGGTAACTAGTGTTGAATTCATAAAACATATGGCATGTCGAACCATTTATATGATTGTATGCAATATTAACTTGGAACATTCAGGTGGAAATAAGGTATACTGGTCACCTCAATAAATAATGTCAAAGAGCATGATTGTCAAAGAGCAATGGTTGGGTTTTTCCTAGATTCTCCGCCACCGTACATGGTTGTCAAAAAGCAATGTGGGAAGGTGCGGCAACTTTGTGGTAGTCTTCAGGTTCGATTGGACGATCAATGTTCTTTATGAAATTTTCTCTTTGGAGGAGCATCTTTGTGTCCAGCACTGAGCCTACTATCATTAGGGGAAACCATTTATCGTTACTCTATGGAGTCCTACTGTTGATTGTGCTAGAGATCTGGTTCCCTCTATTCCGGTATGGACTTATTTATCTCATATCCCCTCGGACCTACAATCGCTAATTGGACTGAACTTGTTATCCAACTCTATAGGAAAGATAAAGTGTTTTGATGCAAATACTATAGCTAGAGAAACTTTTCTATGCCAAAGCCCTGGTTGAATATCCCTAAAGAAACCTCCCCTGGAGGCGATAAAGGTTAGAATAGCTGATGACTATGTGGCAGAGGTATGAGTTCGTTATGGTTTGATGCCTGATATATGTACTATGTGCCATTCCTTTGGACATATACACTCCATCTGTACTTGGAAAACCTCTGTATCAATTCATGTCCTAGTTCCCCTTGCTAATTGTAACAACCCGCAATTTCTGAATCAATTTCAAATTTTTATTTCAGAAATTTTAATGGATTTTGAATATTTAAAATAATTTATTTTAAATAATAATGGTTGAAAATTTATTTAAATCGAAGTTACAATGAATTTTTTTATTTTAATTATAAAAGGAGTTTAAAATAGCACGGTAGTTTGAAAATTTGAATTTAAACTTTGACCGACTGTACAGGATGCAAAATAAATCAGATTTTAGTGAAACCAAAAATATTTAAATCTATTTAAAAATATCTTTCCAATGAGTCCGAAAAATTGAAATTTCATAACGAGAATCAAAAGTTATGCCCAGTTTAAATTTCAGAATAGTCGATGTAGAACTTATATATATTTTTTAATATTAAAAATAGCCATTTTTCAAACGACCTCCGTTTTCGATAAAACCACTTTTGTTGGATCCGGAATGTCAAACTATTGCTAGATTCCAATTTTCATGATTTTTAGAATTAATATGTGAGCGTGGAAAAAGAAAATGTGTTTTGTCAGTTTCAGTCAAATTTAATCGACTTGAAAATGACCATTTTTCAAACGGTCTCGGAATTTAATGAAATTAGTTTTGTTAGGACCGTATCGTCAAAACATAACTAGAAATAATTTTTCTGGATTTTTTTATAGTTCGTATGTGGCCTCGGTAAATTTAAATGTACGATCAAATTAAATAAATGAATGATTTATATTTTAAATTAAAGAAATAAGGGCTGAGACGATCAAACAGGCTAACGGTACCTAGCCCATTGTGTCTGGAAAGGGGATACTTGGCTAGGGGAAACTCTCGTTGGGCTGAATTTAGAGTTGTAAGGGTTAAAAGGTTTTTCTTTTTAGAATTAAAGGATTTATAATATTAAACAATTATATAATAACCCTAATATACAGTAAACCCTAATCCAATTTAAAAGCCGACGCTTTCTACAACTTCAATGGCCACGCACCTTCCGATTCATTTCCTTAATCTCTCTCAAACCATCTTGAATTAACTTGTGATTCCAATACAAAAACTGATGAGATTCTCGAGCCCTTCCTAATCATACGGTTAAGATCGGTTTTAGTGGACCGTTGTTCGTGATTTAGGAGTTCAAAGCTGGCGGGTTTGGTGTGATTTTCGAGGAGCTGGGCGCGTTCGAGTTGAATGGGGTGGAGGGAGGTCGAAGCTCTGGCCAAGGCACGCGAGAGGGTGGTCTCCGATCAGTGGCCGATGGCCTGAGGTGACACGCGCAGGCTTGGGATCGACGGGAGATGATGGGTTCCATTTTGTATAGAAGAGGGCCGATGTTAAAGATGAAATTATGGTTAAGTTTAATTAATTAATTAATTTAATTAATTATATTATTTAATTTATTCAATGTTTAAACGACCATAACTTGTCCGATCAGAAACCAAATTCGACGAGACTGAAAGCGTTGGAATCATCTTTCCACGATCTACGCCATGAAGCTGACTAGAGCTGAAACCAAGCATGTTGAAATTTCAAACAAAAAACTATGAGATTTCTATTTTAATAATTAATTAAAATTTAATTATTTTCTTGCTATTTGAAATTGATGTATGTATGTAATGAAATCAGATCTGTGATTTGTAGATTGAAATTTGTTTGTTGTTTGTGATTGATTGCGATGCTCATGTTGTTATATTCCGATCTAAAATTAAAATTCTTTCTTTTGTTTGAATCTTTAGTATATGGCTAGATCTGGATCTGAAATAAAAATCATATTTTTATTTTAGATCTTGAATATTGATTCTGTCTATAATCAAGTTCTTCTCCTATTCTAATTCATGAACATGGAATTGTCCTTCTCTTATTTAGATTTATGTTCTTTTATTTATATCTATGAATACTGATTTATTTTTGTAATAAAGATTTCATTTTTATTTATTAATTTGTTTATATTTTAAAAATATTATCTTTATTTAAATACATGAACAACAAAATTTGAATTACAATAAAAAACTCATTTTTATGGTTACACTAAACATAAGTTTTTTAGAATTAGATTAACGATAAAAATATCATTTTTTTTATTGTTTACATTAAAAGGGTTTTGTCAAAATCTGATTAGTAATAAAAATCTCATTTTTATTGTTTGCAAGAGACATGGTTTTTGTCAAAATTCTGGTTTCATTAAAATAAAAAGATTGTAACAAAAAGATTAAAATAAAAAGATTTCATTTTTATTATCACTTAGTTATAAATAAAAGATTATAAATAAAAGGTTATAATAAAAAAAAGATTGAACATAACAAAAATTACATTTTTTGTTCAATAAATTGAGATATAGCAAAATTTACATTTTTGTTAAATAAATTGAGTTATAACAAAAATTACTTTTTTGTTAAATAAATTGAGTTATAACAAAAATGATATTTTTGTTAAATAAATTTGAGTTATAACAAAAATGACATTTTTGGTTAAATAGACTTGGATTTGAGCGAAAACATTAATTTTGTCAAACTGGAATTGGCAACATAAATGCCACTATCACTTGTAATCATTTTGTTAAACTAGATTTGTTAAAAAAATGAAATTATCACTTTTAGTTATAAAAGTTGAAATCAAAATACCACTTTTGTCAAGTTATAAAAGTTGAAATCAAAATACCACTTTTGTCAAGTTATAAAAGTTGAAATCAAAATATCACTTTTGTCAAATGTAATAGTTGAAACCAATTTGTCGCTTTTGTCAAATTATCAAAGTTGAAAACAATTTGTCGCTTTTGTCAAATTTTAATAGTTGAAACCAATTTGTCGCTTTTGGTCAAATTATATAGGTTTAAATCAATTTGTCATTATTGTCAAATTATAATAGTTGAAACCAATTTTGTCACTTTTGTCAAAATGTAACAGTTGAAACAAAATTTATATTTTTGTCAAAATATAATGGTTAGAACAAAAGTTACATTTTTGTACATTAGAATTGAGTAGAACAAAAAAATTTACATTTTTGTCAAACAGATTTGTGTTGAAACAATAATATCATTTTTGCTAAATAGAAATTATAAAATTATCATTTTTATTTGTTAGGCTGAACAGAAAAATGTAAACATATAAACATGTCACATTCATTTGTTTCGTTGAATTAGAATTGTCGACAAAACAAGGTTATCATTTTTATTGTTTTGTTGAAGTAGATTTGTCGACAAAACAAAGTCATCATATTTATTGTTTTATTGAAATAAATTAGTTGAATCAAAACATGTATTTTTGTTAAAATATACACTTTGGTCAAGATAGATTAGTTGAATCAAAATACACATTTTTGTCAAAATGAACATTTTTGACCAAATATACTAGTAAAACCAAAAATGTTATTTTTGTCAAAATATAATAGTTGAAACAAAAACTATATTCTATTAAATATGATGGTTGAAAACAAAAACCACGTTTTTGTTGATTAGATTGGGAGTGAAATAAAAATCACATTTTTGGTTAAATAAAAGAGTTAAACACAAATAGCATCTTTGTTAGATAAATTTGTGTTACAACAAAAATATCACTTTGATTCATTTTGTTATTAGAATTGTTAACAATATGAATTACTACTTTTTATTCATTTTGTTAAACTAGAACAAAATTACCACCTTCAAATCATTTTGTTGAAATAGAATTGTCAACAAAATGAATGTATCACTTTTTATATAACTTGTTGAAATAAAATTTATATGCAAATATAAAAATCCCTTTTATTTGCATAACATACATTAAAATTTATATGCAAATATAAGATTCCCTTTTATTTGCAAAACATACGTTAGAATTTATATGCAAATATAAGAATCCCTTTTATTTGCATAACATACATTAGAATTTATATGCAAATATTAGAATCCCTTTTATTTGCATAACATATATTAGAATTTATATGCAAATATAAGAATCCCTTTTATTTGCATAACATACATTAGAATTTATATGCAAATATAAGAATCATTTTTATTTGCATAACATACATCAGGATTTGTATGTAAATTTAAGAATCATTTTCATTGTCAAAAACATACATTAGAACTGTATGTGAATTAAAGTGACATTTTATTGTTAAATCATACCATAGTATTTGTATGCAAATGCAAGTGACAGTCGCATTGTCAAAATTTACATTAGAACTTGTGTACAGAATAAAGAGGCATTTCATAAGTTATGATTTGGGACTATACATGTAAATAAAATAATTTCTTTTATTTGTTAAAATTAAAATAGGAATTACATACAAATAAAGAAAAAATGAAAATTATCTTTTCATTTGTCATCAGCAACAATGTCACATAAATAAATTACATTTTATTAGACATTAGAAATGTATAGGGAAATTATACGAGTCAAATACATTTTTATTCGGCATTAAGAATAAAATAACATGTTTCGTTCATTATCACTAATATGTTAGCAGAATTAGAAATTGGTTAAATTCATTAACCAATTATTTATTTATATGAACTGTTGTTGGCTGAAAACCCCACACGAGTATTGGGAAGATATTTGACATACACTAGTCCCAATATTTAGTTGTATGTCGATCGATGGATTGACAGGCTGCGGTGAGCGTTATTTATTCATTTTAATGCTCACACAATTATAAATTTCACTCTGGATGTGAATTGATTGTTTAATGATTATTTATCATTGTTGTCGTGTTCATGCGATGTATGAAATCCATATAACCAAAATTATATGGTAAATGATTGAGTCGCATTCCGATTCAAAATATCCTTTAAATAAAGAATATTTTAAACAAAGATTATCTTTTTTTAAGAATATTTTAAAATAAAGAATATGGTAATATAAAGAATATTTTTACATAAAGATTCTTTTTATAAAGAATATTTTTAAAGAACGAATATTTTAAAATATTATTCAACGAAGAATAAAATGATGATTTCTACGTCTGTTTTTGGATGGACACAAAAGATAAAAATATATTTTTATCAAAATGAACTAATTATTAATTAGAATAAATCCTTTATAATTAAGATTTTATGAAGTATTGTAATAACCCGGAAAATGTGAACCAGTTTAAAATTTTTAAATTAGGTTATTAACAAGAAATTTGAATGATTAAAATAGCCTATTTCCATAAAATATAGAATTGTGTCTAATATGGCCGTTTGAAATTTTGAATACAAACTAAGTCTGACTGTGCAGGATGGAAAATATAACGGATTTTAGTGAGACCAAAAATATTTAAATCTATTAGTCAATACCTTTCTAACGAATCTGAAAAATCGAAGTTTCATAACGGGAATCAAAAGTTATGGCCGAATGAATTTTCAGAAGAGTCGGTATATAAAATATATAGGCCTGGAAAATTGATATTTTGCAAACGGCCTCGGAATTCGACGAAACCACTTTTGTTGGGTCCGGGATGTCAAACTATTGCTAGGTTTCGAATTTCATAATTTTTCGAATCAATATGTGAGCGTGGCAAAGGAAAACGCGTTTGACCAGTTTCTGTTGAATTTAATCGACTGGAAATTGGCCATTTTTCAAACGGTCTCAGAATTCGACGAAACTAGATTTGTTAGGACCGTATCGTCAATACGAAACTAGAAAATATTTTTCTGGAATTTTTCTAGTTAGTATGTGACCCCGGTAATTTGAAATGTACGTTTAAAATTCAATAAAAGGATTTAAATGTAATATCAACGGAAACTGATTGTAACGATCAAATCAGCTTACGATACATATCCCATTGTGTTCGGAATGGGGGTAAAACGCTATGGACGACAGGCGGTAGGCCTCGTTTCGAGGTCGTATGTAAAAGTCAACCTTTTTGAAAAATTAAATAATTAAATAATAAAAAGGAAAAATATATTATTTTAATTTCTCCCCCCTTTTTTCTTCTTCATTGCCCCCCCCCCCCCGATCCATTATTCAGAAACGAAATAAAAAAAAGAAAAAAGAAAACCTAACCTCGAAGCCGCCGCCCCCCTCAAGACCTCGACGCCGACGAACCTATCGCCGCCCCCCTCCGTCCGACCTCCTCCTTCCAACGCCTTCATCGCGACGCCCCCCAGTCGAAGCAAATCGAAGCAGCCCCCCTTACCTCGACGCGACACCACCGAACAGCCCACGAAGCCGCCGCCCTCTTCTTCCCTCCCCTTCGCAGGCAACGGTGAGAATTTAGGTTGTTTTATTTTTATTTTATTTTTGTTTTGCAGACAAAAACCGATTCCTTTTTAAATGATTTAAAAAGTAATTTCGGAATTTGTTAAAGGAATTTAAAAACTGTTTTTTTATAATGATTTAAAAACTGAATTTTTAAAGATTTAAAAACTGAATATTTAAAAAGAATTTTAAAACTGTATTTAAAAAGAATTTTAAAACTGTATTTAAAAAGAATTTTAAAACTGATTTGAAAAAGAATTAAAAACTGATTTTTAATTAGAATTTAAAAACTGATTTTTAAAGGAAATAAAAACTGATTTTATTTTAAGGTTTAAAATAGAAAAAGGGTTTAAACTTTGAAATAGAAAAAGGTTTAATCTTTTAAAAGAAAAAGATTTGAACTTGCAAAAATAAAGATCATATTTTTAAAAATAGAAAAGACGGAATTTTTTTTTGTTAAGTAGAAGAAGTAAGGTATGATTCTTATATTTTTAAAGCAATAAAAATATAACTTTTACATCATAGGAATATTAAAAATATAACCTTTGTTTTTAGAATATGATCTTTATATATTGAATAACATAGTAAAAATTCGATTTTTACCTATGTAGAGAATACGGGCAACGAAAGCGACAAGAAGACGAAATAGACAAAGATTTCCATAAAGGACGGGTCGTGTTATTGGATAGCTATTGGTGAGGATTTCTCACTCTTCAATTTCTTTTTTTATAATTATATATATGTGTTGAAAATGAAAGTGAATTGCTATATATAAATATCTATATATATATATATACGCCCCTCGTCCACAAACCATGGACGATATTTATTGGTTGAAATTGTTGTGAAATTTGATTGATAGCGAATGATTGTTTGGGATTGTTTGTGATTGATATTGGTTGATTGCGGTTGAAAAATACCCGTTTGTGATTGGAAAATATTTGGTTGAAACCACATAGGATTAGTTTGTGGAAATGAAATAAATATATACATGCCGCCTGCGTGCGAACTAGATGCATGATCCCCATTGTCAAAAACCGCGAGGTTTTAAGGTAGAGCGAGGAGCCGTACTAGGGACGGTCCCAGTTTAACTACCCTGCCGTTATGCTGCCGAAATTTTGAATAATATTCGTGTGTTTGAATTATTTTCATATGCTTAAACTATATTTATTCATTGTATAGAAAACATTCATGTGTTGAATTGATATTCATTCGTTGATTAGAAATTCATGTGTTGAATGGTATTCATATTTTGAAATAAATTGTTCGATAATAAAAATCACATTTTTATCTATATATAGAAACTATAGAAACATTCATGTGTTGAATTGATATTCATTCGTTGATTAGAAATTCATGTGTTGAATGGTATTCATATTTTGAAATAAATTGTTTGATGATAAAAATCCTATTTTATCACCAACTTAAACTATATAGAAAAATAGTGTTTTGAAATGAATTGTTTTACAATAAAAATCACATTTTTATTGTATGCATAAATCGTTGAAATGTGAAGTGTTAAAAATAGCCACTTGTTCAAAATAAACATATATGAGTTGAAATATTCATTAATTAGCCAATGAAATGATTTGCACCTATTTATGTAACATTAGAATGAATGGTGTTTTTAAACCAAACAGAAATCAAATATGAAGTTGAATAGAAAATGATAATTGATAAGAACTGTATATATGTACATGCATATTCATTGAACAGGTTATAGCAAAGGGGCTAGAGAAGAGAAATAAAATTTTGTGCCCGACAAATAGGTACACATTTACTGTTTTGTTTGGGTGATGATTTTATGAGCCTGTTGGCTAGCCGCTTGGCTTTTTCTTTTTCTTTTTGAGATTAGAAGGACCGGGAACGCTATTTGCGATTTCCCGATGCTCCCGGTGCAGGGGAGGTTATGGCGAAATTTTCCAAAATTTTAGGGTGTTAGAAAAATATTTGAAGTGAAAACGATATGGAAATCATTGAATGAACTATATTTATATAAATATATAAATATAAATAGAATTAAAACGAAACGTGGCCGTGCAGTTCATATTTTGAAACCGTGATTTCGAATGACTAGTGCGGAAGATCCGACCATTGGATTTTCCCGAAACCTCAACCGTTGGGTTCGCCTTGGAGATATCTTTCCAACGGCACCAACTTTGTGAAGATCCGACGGTTGGATCGTCTGGAATGTTTAATTCAAAATTAAGGAAAAACAGCGCCAGAAACGATTATATTTATATATATATATATAAATATAATTAAATTAAATCGAATAACGACGCTGCAGTTCGTAAATTGAAATCGTAACTTCAAATGGTTAGTGTGGAAGATCCGACCGTCGGATTTTCCCAAAACTGGAATCGTTGGATTCGTTTTGAAAAGACCTTCCTAATGATGTAAAATTTGTGAAGATCCAACGGTTAGATTTTCCGATATGTGTAAAACAAATTAAGGGAAAAACAGCGCCAGTGACACGAAACGACCTGAAACGTCGTTTAATTAAATATGGCCGTTTTTAAATAAATAAAAATGGCGAAAAATCGTTATAAAATATTATAAGCAACATAGGTTGCAAATAAACCAAGTGGGCTTGAATTGTTTGATATTTGATGGTTGTATGTGTATGACATGAAAATAACATTAAATAACTGAAAGATGGATGTCGAATAATATAACCATATAAAGAATCGATTTAAATTCTAATGACATGAATTATTTGAAAAGGCCGAGCTAACCCTCATTTCAAATAATTCATCGAGCGATTCGAATTGGAAAATGCAAAGACGATTCAAGACCGACGATCTTTGTATCGGTTGGATGGGCGCTACTGAGGTTCCTAACCGGAGTAGCTACCGGAAAGGGACGGAAGTAGTAGCCGTCTGAACGTATATGTTGATTGGACGGATATACGAGGAATTTGACGCCTCCGGTTTCATTCAGACCCAGGACGGACTTGTAAATGGACTGTGTGTCTGACATTGGATTTTTTTCTATACTGACTGATCTCTGTTAAATATATATCTGTTTGGCGGCGGAGAATTTATTCTTTTGCTTAACGCCCTTCTCTGAGACGTACGAGCTTAGAGGTTATATATCGATGGAAATCAATCGTATGGAGTGGACTGCCTATGTGGCATGCCAAGATGCTGTGATCAAGGCTTCTGTTGAAAAGCAAAGTCTTGTGGATGATGATCAAAGCAAGGCTTACGTGGCCTAACTTTGTGTATTTCGTAGATTCGCGAACCTCACACCCCGGTATGAGTTAAAAACGGGATACGGACTGCAGGGAGAGCACGACGTTTCTTTCTAGCTATGGTGGTGTCAGTGACTTACCAGCCCTGACATATTTATCTACTTTTCACCTTTGTGGTTGTTGGAATGCGAGGCGCCTCGATTATAGGTCTGTAAGGACCGGGAAACGTGTGTTCAGGAATACTAATCCTCTAACGTAAGTGAGGACCGGCCCTGAAGCATCTAGGGGTTACCCAGTGTGCGTAATCCTGAGGCATTTGCTAGAGTGTCTCGAAGCGGAGAGGAGCTTGCCCCTTGCCTCGACTCATGACGGAAATCCAATTTCCAATACGAAATAACGGACTTGATTGTAGTACTAGTATGGTGACATAGTATATGGTAGCTATGCCGCCTATGATTGATATTTATGATGCTATTCGTTTTTGAAACATATATGCACTAGTAATAATATCAAATGACTTCGCTTTATACGTATCAAGCATATTTGGCTATTATAAGGTAAAACTCTATCCTCCGGCTTGCGTTGCATTGTGTGATGGGACATTAGTCTTATAATGGCTTCATTCTTTCTAAAAGCATTGCGTTGTCTTAAAAAGAATTTACCTTATTTTAAATGCACTAGCAATCACTGGAGTAATCCCGTTCCGCGAAAGTGGCGTGGTCCTATGATTTGCTATTACTGTTGTTTAACTGTTAAATAGATTCCTCATACCAGTCCCCATGACTGACTCGTTGTTTGTTTCACTTTGCAAACGCGGGTGCCCTTATTTTCACACGGGCAGCCTAGTACACAGGTGACAGCTGGTTTTTGGTTCTGCACTGCTGCACAGCATGCACTTTTGGCTCATGGCGAGGCTGACTTCATAGAGATGACTTAGATATTTTCCGCCATTACTGTGTTTATATTATGATTCCACCACTGGCGATGCAGACTGATTTACTTTTCGTATTTCTCACTATATGTATATGTATATGTATCCCGCCTTCGGCGATGTAGACTGATACTCTTATTATGTCACTGCATGTATGTATTCCGCCTCTGGCGATGATGACTGATCACTTCCCTTTCTTTTTACTAAGTATATCCCACGTTATGCTATTCTGATATTCCTACATGTTGTGATTCCGCTGTCATATCCATGTAAAATTATTTTATTTATTGTTTCTGCTATTATCTGTACTCTGCTATGATGATTAATGTGTTATTTCCAAATGATTATCCTTAATACCGCCCCTCGGATTTTGGGATCGTCACAGTTGGTATCAGAGCTTTGGTTAACCTTGGTTCTGGGATCTAACACATTAAACACCTCGTCAGAATAGAATCAGTAGTGTTCTAATGCGAGTAGCTCATTAGAGATAGGATTAGCAATGTCCTAGAATGAGCTAAGCAGATTAGCAAAACAATTTGATCAGTACATCATCATTATCTTTCTTTGTATTTCCTTGCTTTATCATTTATGAAAATTATCAAATCTGTGAGCTTGACTCTTTTCTTGCTTGTACAGTTCTCTTAGATGGCTACACGAGCAGCAGCAGCTAGAGGAGGCCGTGGAGGCCGAGGAGATGCAGCAGGAGGACGGGGGAATATCCCCGTAGCTGTAGAGATCCCTATTATTCAGCCACCAGCACCAGAAGACTTTGAGTTGGATAAAGTGGCAAAGAGATACAGAAATCTTGGAGGGAAACCTTTTACTGGCACTGGCACAGTGACCGAAGCTATCGCTTGGCTGAAAACCTGTGAAAAAATCTTCGAAGGTATGGGCATGGGAACTAACAACAAAGCCCGACTTGGCATTTGGCTCCTTCAGGAAGAGGCAGAGCTGTGGTGGGATGCCATTACTTCTGGGGATGCAGCTGGTACTATCCGGACTTGGGAGCAGTTCAAGACTTTATTCAATGAGAAGTTTGTGCCAGAACAAGCTCTTGAGAGGATGCAGGAGCAATTTGCTAATCTCCAGCAGGGAGACCTCTCTATTCAAGACTATCTGAATAAGTTCACTCAGCTATCGCGCTATGCTCCAGAGTTGGTTTTGACCGACAAAGCGAAGAATAAAAGATTCATTTTTGGGCTAAAGCGCAAATACCATGATAGAGCTATGAGCAACATCAAACTCTCTTTTACAGAACTCGTAGAGATGGCTTGCAACTACGAAGACATGGATGAGAGGCATGCTAGCCAAGACCGCGCTAAGAGCCAAGCAGGGAATAAGCGCAAGACCTCAACTGACCAACCCGAATCTAGCATTACCGCGGCCGCTACTCAAAAACCCGCAAAGATCCCGAAAGGAAACTGCTACAATTGCGGGAAGCCCGGTCATTTCTCTAACGTGTGCAAAGCCCCAAAGAAGCCAAGGGCCAGTGACTCAGCTGAATGCTACAACTGCCACAAGAAGGGGCACTATAGCAAGAATTGTCCTTTGAAGAAGAGCGCACAAGTGGCCCATATTTATGACGGGAAGACCCCGCCAGCTATCACCGATGGATCAGGTAAACCCGAGGTCTTGGGAGGTACTCTTACCATTAAAAATATTCCTGTTTCTGTACTTTTTGATACCGGTGCATCTCGTAGCTTCATTTCTGGTAATATTGTTCATAAGTTAAAATTGAATCCAAGGAAGCTTAAAGAACAAATTAAAGTTCAAAATCCGATAGGAGGGTCTACTATTCTCGGCTCATATTGTAATGTACCCGCCTCATATTCATGTTATCGATTCCCTTTTAAAGTAATTGTCATGGACCTTTCCGAATTTGATGTTATACTGGGATTTGACTGGTTGACAAAATATAAGGCTGAAGTTAGATGTGCCGAAAGAATCGTTAAAGTCGAAACGAAGCTTGGACCTATATATATACCATGCCATGGCTCAGAAATTAATAGAACCGAATTTTGGTCTTCTTTAGAAATTACTCCCCCTTCAATAGAAAGGATACCGGTCGTGAAAAATTATGCGGATGTGTTTGAAGAAGTAGAGAACTTACCGCCGCAAAGAGAAATTGAATTTAGAATTGATCTAATTCCGAATGCCCGACCAGTAGTGCATCCAATAAGAAGAATGGCCCCGAAAGAAAAAGAAGAGCTAAGTAGCCAAACCCGAGAATTACTTTGGAAAGGTCTGATCAGACCAAGCTTTTCAGCATGGGGAGCCGCAGTAGTATTTGTCCCTAAATCAGACGGTACTCTAAGACTTTGCGTTGATTACAGGGATCTCAACAAACAAACACTGAAGAACAAATATCCTTTGCCCCGAATAGACGATCTGTTAGATCAATTAAATGGAGCAACCGTATTCTCCAGAATGGACCTAGCTACAGGTTTCCACCAATTGCGTATAGCCGAAGACTGTGTTCCTTTGACAGCCTTCAGGGGTCCCGATTTATTCTACGAATGGTTAGTAATGCCGTTCGGTTTGTGCAACGCTCCGGCATACTTCGTTGATCTTATGAACAGAGTGTTCCGTGGTGTGTTGAATAAATTTGTTCTAGTCTTCATCGATGACATTCTAATCTACTCTAAGTCGGAAGAAGAACATGCAAAACATTTAGAACAAGTGTTGAAAATTCTGAGAAGAAATGTCTTGAAAGCTAAATTTTCTAAGTGTGTCTTCTGGCAGAATGAAGTTAAATTCCTTGGCCATGTCGTATCAAAAGAAGGAATTGCTGTAGACCCAAGCAAAATTACAGCGATTTAGAACTGGAAACAACCTACTACACCCACTGAAGTTCGAAGTTTCCTTGGGTTAGCTAGTTACTATCGGAAATTCGTTCAGGATTTTTCAGAGATATCAGGAGTACTGACAAAGCTTACAAAGAAACATGAGAAATTCAAATGGACTCCCGAATGTGAAGAAGCTTTCCAGGAGCTGAAACTGAAGTTGACAACCGCTCCGGTATTGACAATAATAGAAGGTAACCAAGATTTGACAGTATGGACAGATGCTTCTATTAGAGGGCTAGGAGCAGTGTTAATGCAAAAAGGCCAAGTGATCGCATATGCCAGTCGTCAACTAAAGCCGCATGAAAGAAACTATGCTACTCATAATCTTGAGTTATTAGCTATCGTGTTCGCTTTAAGAATCTGGAGGCATTATTTACTGGGCGAGAAATTCGAGCTATACACCGATCATCAATCCTTGAAATACCTTTTCACCCAGAAAGATCTAAACTTGAGACAACAGCGTTGGTTAGAATTCTTTGCAGCATACGATTTTGAAGTTATATACACTCCAGGGAAAGCCAATGTTGTAGCAGATGCGCTCAGCAGAAAGAATGAAATCATCGCCAGTTTTGTCATCACGTCTTCATTAATAGACAGGATCTCGACTCTTCAGAAAGACGATGAATTTATTCAAAGAATCAGTCAAAGAGTCAAAGGAGGTGAATCCACAAGTTTTAGACTCGATGACAAGGGAGTTCTAAGATTAAAGGGTAGAATCTGCATCCCAAACCTTCCCGAGCTCAGGAGAGAAATACTTGATGAATGCCACAAATCCAAATTAAGTATCCATCCCGGCGTGAGCAAAATGTATAACGATATCAAACGCACATTCTGGTGGAGGTCAATGAGGAGAGATATCTCATTATATGTTAGCAGATGCTCCACTTGCCAACTAGTCAAGAGTGATCAGCAGAAATTGGCTGGATTATTACAACCATTAGAAATTCCAGGTTGGAAGTGGGAACAAATCTCGATGGATTTTATCGATGGCCTGCCTCGGACTAGAAAAGGAAACGACAGTATATGGGTAATCGTAGATCGCTTCACGAAGACTGCCCATTTCATACCTGTCCGATCCAATAGAACGGCTCAAAGTTTGGCACAGATTTACTTCAAAGAAATAGTTAAACTTCATGGAATACCGCTCAATATAGTCAGCGATAGAGATCCCCTATTTACTAGTAAATTCTGGGAAGCATTCCAAGAAGAATTGGGGACCAAATTAAATCTAAGCACCGCTTATCACCCTCAGACAGACGGCCAAACTGAGCGGGTGAATAGAATTTTAGAAGATTTGCTGCGGGCTTGCGTTATTGATTTTGGAGGCTCATGGGAAGATCATTTACATTTAGCAGAATTCTCTTACAACAATAGCTATCAAGCAAGTTTGGGAATGTCCCCATTTGAAGCACTATACGGTAGACCGTGCAGATCTCCCGCATGTTGGGTAGAACCTGGCAACAGACTTGTGTTAGGGCCCGATATGATTCGAGAAGCATCGGATAAAGTCGATTTCATTAAGAAGAGATTAAAAACCGCACAGAGCCGACAGAAAAACTATGCTGATGCGAGAAGAAGGGATATATCGTTTGCCGTTGGCGATTATGTTTATTTAAGAGTTTCTCCAATGCGAGGAGTAATCAGATTTGGCAAGACTGGGAAGTTGGCACCGAGATTTATTGGTCCCTTTCCTATACTTGAACGGATTGGAACTCTTGCATATAGGGTATCATTACCTAATTGGTTGCCTGGTATACATGATGTGTTCCATGTATCTCAACTCAGAAAACATGTTCATGATCCAGATCTTGTTGTGGAAGAAGCAGCACAACAGGATATTGACATAACTCCAGAATTAGCCCTCAAAAGAGATCCATTGAAGATAGTTGGCAAAGAAACTAGAGAGCTGAGGGGGAAAAAGATCCATTTAGTCAAAGTGCAGTGGAGTAGTGATCCTAGAGACTGTACTTGGGAAACTGAGGAAAGCATTAAACAAGCCTATCCCAAATGTAGAGTGGACATCTCTGACTAACTCCGGTGCAAGGTACCTTTACAATACTTTGCATTTACATTTTATTTCCTGCTTAACTATTATTTCCTTTTCGAGGACGAAAAGTTTTAAGTGGGGGAGATTGTAATAACCCGGAAAATGTGAACCAGTTTAAAATTTTTAAATTAGGTTATTAACAAGAAATTTGAATGATTAAAATAGCCTATTTCCATAAAATATAGAATTGTGTATAATATGGCCGTTTGAAATTTTGAATACAAACTAAGTCTGACTGTGCAGGATGGAAAATATAACGGATTTTAGTGAGACTAAAAATATTTAAATCTGTTAGTCAATACCTTTCTAACGAATCTGAAAAATCAAAGTTTTATAACGGGAATCAAAAGTTATGGCCGAATGAATTTTCAGAAGAGTCGGTATATAAAATATATAGGCCTGGAAAATTGATATTTTGCAAACGGCCTCGGAATTCGACGAAACCACTTTTGTTGGGTCCGGGATGTCAAACTATTGCTAGGTTTCGAATTTCATAATTTTTCGAATCAATATGTGAGCGTGGCAAAGGAAAACGCGTTTGACCAGTTTCTGTTGAATTTAATCGACTGGAAATTGGCCATTTTTCAAACGGTCTCAGAATTCGACGAAACTAGATTTGTTAGGACCGTATCGTCAATACGAAACTAGAAAATATTTTTCTGGAATTTTTCTAGTTAGTATGTGACCCCGGTAATTTGAAATGTACGTTTAAAATTCAATATAAGGATTTAAATGTAATATCAACGGAAACTGATTGTAACGATCAAATCAGCTTACGATACATATCCCATTGTGTTCGGAATGGGGGTAAAACGCTATGGACGACAGGCGGTAGGCCTCGTTTCGAGGTCGTATGTAAAAGTCAACCTTTTTGAAAAATTAAATAATTAAATAATAAAAAGGAAAAATATATTATTTTAATTTCTCCCCCCTTTTTTCTTCTTCATTGCCCCCCCCCCCCCCCGATCCATTATTCAGAAACGAAATAAAAAAAAAGAAAAAAGAAAACCTAACCTCGAAGCCGCCGCCCCCCTCAAGACCTCGACGCCGACGAACCTATCGCCGCCCCCCTCCGTCCGACCTCCTCCTTCCAGCGCCTTCATCGCGACGCCCCCCAGTCGAAGCAAATCGAAGCAGCCCCCCCTTACCTCGACGCGACACCACCGAACAGCCCACGAAGCCGCCGCCCTCTTCTTCCCTCCCCTTCGCAGGCAACGGTGAGAATTTAGGTTGTTTTATTTTTATTTTATTTTTGTTTTGCAGACAAAAACCGATTCCTTTTTAAATGATTTAAAAAGTAATTTCGGAATTTGTTAAAGGAATTTAAAAACTGTTTTTTTATAATGATTTAAAAACTGAATTTTTAAAGATTTAAAAACTGAATATTTAAAAAGAATTTTAAAACTGTATTTAAAAAGAATTTTAAAACTGTATTTAAAAAGAATTTTAAAACTGATTTGAAAAAGAATTTAAAAACTGATTTTTAATTAGAATTTAAAAACTGATTTTTAAAGGAAATAAAAACTGATTTTATTTTAAGGTTTAAAATAGAAAAAGGGTTTAAACTTTGAAATAGAAAAAGGTTTGATCTTTTAAAAGAAAAAGATTTGAACTTGCAAAAATAAAGATCATATTTTTAAAAATAGAAAAGACGGAATTTTTTTTTGTTAAGTAGAAGAAGTAAGGTATGATTCTTATATTTTTAAAGCAATAAAAATATAATTTTTACATCATAGGAATATTAAAAATATAACCTTTGTTTTTAGAATATGATCTTTATATATTGAATAACATAGTAAAAATTCGATTTTTACCTATGTAGAGAATACGGGCAACGAAAGCGACAAGAAGACGAAATAGACAAAGATTTCCATAAAGGAAGGGTCGTGTTATTGGATAGCTATTGGTGAGGATTTCTCACTCTTCAATTTCTTTTTTTATAATTATATATATGTGTTGAAAATGAAAGTGAATTGCTATATATAAATATCTATATATATATATATATATATATACGCCCCTCGTCCACAAACCATGGACGATATTTATTGGTTGAAATTGTTGTGAAAATTGATTGATAGCGAATGATTGTTTGGGATTGTTTGTAATTGATATTGGTTGATTGCGGTTGAAAAATACCCGTTTGTGATTGGAAAATATTTGGTTGAAACCACATAGGATTAGTTTGTGGAAATGAAATAAATATATACATGCCGCCTGCGTGCGAACTAGATGCATGATCCCCATTGTCAAAAACCACGAGGTTTTAAGGTAGAGCGAGGAGCCGTACTAGGGACGGTCCCGGTTTAACTACCCTGCCGTTATGCTGCCGAAATTTTGAATAATATTCGTGTGTTTGAATTATTTTCATATGCTTAAACTATATTTATTCATTGTATAGAAAACATTCATGTGTTGAATTGATATTCATTCGTTGATTAGAAATTCATGTGTTGAATGGTATTCATATTTTGAAATAAATTGTTCGATAATAAAAATCACATTTTTATCTATATATAGAAACTATAGAAACATTCATGTGTTGAATTGATATTCATTCGTTGATTAGAAATTCATGTGTTGAATGGTATTCATATTTTGAAATAAATTGTTTGATAATAAAAATCCTATTTTATCACCAACTTAAACTATATAGAAAAATAGTGTTTTGAAATGAATTGTTTTACAATAAAAATCACATTTTTATTGTATGCATAAATCGTTGAAATGTGAAGTGTTAAAAATAGCCACTTGTTCAAAATAAACATATATGAGTTGAAATATTCATTAATTAGTCAATGAAATGATTTGCACCTATTTATGTAACATTAGAATGAATGGTGTTTTTAAACCAAACAGAAATCAAATATGAAGTTGAATAGAAAATGATAATTGATAAGAACTGTATATATATGTACATGCATATTCATTGAACAGGTTATAGCAAAGGGGCTAGAGAAGAGAAATAAAATTTTGTGCCCGACAAATAGGTACACATTTATTGTTTTGTTTGGGTGATGATTTTATGAGCCTGTTGGCTAGCCGCTTGGCTTTTTCTTTTTCTTTTTGAGATTAGAAGGACCGGGAACGCTATTTGCGATTTCCCGATGCTCCCGGTGCAGGGGAGGTTATGGCGAAATTTTCCAAAATTTTAGGGTGTTAGAAAAATATTTGAAGTGAAAACGATATGGAAATCATTGAATGAACTATATTTATATAAATATATAAATATAAATAGAATTAAAACGAAACGTGGCCGTGCAGTTCATATTTTGAAACCGTGATTTCAAATGACTAGTGCGGAAGATCCGACCATTGGATTTTCCCGAAACCTCAACCGTTGGGTTCGCCTTGGAGATATCTTTCCAACGGCACCAACTTTGTGAAGATCCGACGGTTGGATCGTCTGGAATGTTTAATTCAAAATTAAGGAAAAACAGCGCCAGAAACGATTATATTTATATATATATAAATATAATTAAATTAAATCGAATAACGACGCTGCAGTTCGTAAATTGAAATCGTAACTTCAAATGGTTAGTGTGGAAGATCCGACCGTCGGATTTTCCCAAAACTGGAATCGTTGGATTCGTTTTGAAAAGACCTTCCTAATGATGTAAAATTTGTGAAGATCCAACGGTTAGATTTTCCGATATGTGTAAAACAAATTAAGGGAAAAACAGCGCCAGTGACACGAAACGACCTGAAACGTCGTTTAATTAAATATGGCCGTTTTTAAATAAATAAAAATGGCGAAAAATCGTTATAAAATATTATAAGCAACATAGGTTGCAAATAAACCAAGTGGGCTTGAATTGTTTGATATTTGATGGTTGTATGTGTATGACATGAAAATAACATTAAATAACTGAAAGATGGATGTCGAATAATATAACCATATAAAGAATCGATTTAAATTCTAATGACGTGAATTATTTGAAAAGGCCGAGCTAACCCTCATTTCAAATAATTCATCGAGCGATTCGAATTGGAAAATGCAAAGACGATTCAAGACCGACGATCTTCGTATCGGTTGGATGGGCGCTACTGAGGTTCCTAACCGGAGTAGCTACCGGAAAGGGACGGAAGTAGTAGCCGTCTGAACGTATATGTTGATTGGACGGATATACGAGGAATTTGACGCCTCCGGTTTCATTCAGACCCAGGACGGACTTGTAAATGGACTGTGTGTCTGACATTGGATTTTGTTCTATACTGACTGATCTCTGTTAAATATATATCTGTTTGGCGGCGGAGAATTTATTCTTTTGCTTAACGCCCTTCTCTGAGACGTACGAGCTTAGAGGTTATATATCGATGGAAATCAATCGTATGGAGTGAACTGCCTATGTGGCATGCCAAGATGCTGTGATCAAGGCTTCTGTTGAAAAGCAAAGTCTTGTGGATGATGATCAAAGCAAGGCTTACGTGGCCTAGCTTTGTGTATTTCGTAGATTCGCGAACCTCACACCCCGGTATGAGTTAAAAACGGGATACGGACTACAGGGAGAGCACGACGTTTCTTTCTAGCTATGGTGGTGTCAGTGACTTACCAGCCCTGACATATTTATCTACTTTTCACCTTTGTGGTTGTTGGAATGCGAGGCGCCTCGATTATAGGTCTGTAAGGACCGGGAAACGTGTGTTCAGGAATACTAATCCTCTAACGTAAGTGAGGACCGGCCCTGAAGCATCCAGGGGTTACCCAGTGTGCGTAATCCTGAGGCATTTGCTAGAGTGTCTCGAAGCGGAGAGGAGCTTGCCCCTTGCCTCGACTCATGACGGAAATCCAATTTCCAATACGAAATAACGGACTTGATTGTAGTACTAGTATGGTGACATAGTATATGGTAGCTATGCCGCCTATGATTGATATTTATGATGCTATTCGTTTTTGAAACATATATGCACTAGTAATAATATCAAATGACTTCGCTTTATACGTATCAAGCATATTTGGCTATTATAAGGTAAAACTCTATCCTCCGGCTTGCGTTGCATTGTGTGATGGGACCTGAGTCTTATAATGGCTTCATTCTTTCTAAAAGCATTGCGTTGTCTTAAAAAGAATTTACCTTGTTTTAAATGCACTAGCAATCACTGGAGTAATCCCGTTCCGCGAAAGTGGCGTGGTCCTATGATTTGCTATTACTGTTGTTTAACTGTTAAATAGATTCCTCATACCAGTCCCCATGACTGACTCGTTGTTTGTTTCACTTTGCAAACGCGGGTGCCCTTATTTTCACACGGGCAGCCTAGTACACAGGTGACAGGTGGTTTTTGGTTCTGCACTGCTGCACAGCATGCACTTTTGGCTCATGGCGAGGCTGACTTCATAGAGATGACTTAGATATTTTCCGCCATTACTGTGTTTATATTATGATTCCGCCACTGGCGATGCAGACTGATTTACTTTTCGTATTTCTCACTATATGTATTTGTATCCCGCCTTCGGCGATGTAGACTGATACTCTTATTATGTCACTGCATGTATGTATTCCGCCTCTGGCGATGATGACTGATCACTTCCCTTTCTTTTTACTAAGTATATCCCACGTTATGCTATTCTGATATTCCTACATGTTGTGATTCCGCTGTCATATCCATGTAAAATTATTTTATTTATTGTTTCTGCTATTATCTGTACTCTGCTATGATGATTAATGTGTTATTTCCTAATGATTATCCTTAATACCGCCCCTCGGATTTTGGGATCGTCACAAGTATTCTAATTAATTAATATTTAATTGGAATTAAATAAAAGAATTAGATTTTTGGGTTGTCGTGGATGGTGTCTTAAATAACACTGTTCTTAAACCTCGTATGAAAGAATAAATCTTTTAATTAAGAATTTTAAAATTCTAGTTATATTTAGTAATTGGAATAAATTGATATGTGAATTGGGTTTATCGTGAACTATGTTTTAAACGACATTTGTTCTTTAACCCATTTAACAATAAAAATATAATTTTGGATTTATAAATCTTTTTATTAGGATTTAAAAAGAAATTTTCCAAAGTTAAGTTTTCCAATTTAATATATTAAATTGGAATTGAGTGGAAACTCGATTTGATAATAATCGAGATAGGCTTCTGTTAAAGAGGACTGTTACTATATATGGAATTTAAAAGGCTTTGCAGTTATTCCATTTATATTAGCGGTCTGATACAGAAATTTATATCGCTTATATATTGATTTGATTTCTGTGAAAATTCCATATTTAATGGAAGATGATTTTGGGTTTATCGTGAACAAGGTTTTTAAATGACATTGGTTCTTTAACCCAGTTATAGATAAGATTAAGTTCTTAAAGGTTGAATAATCATAAAGTCATGATTTTTGATATTAAAACCGAATTGGAGTTTTAATTCATCTTTAAAAGAAGATTAAAGAATAAATTTAAAAGAATTTATCTTTGATAAAATTAATGGGAACCTTTCCCTAATAATATTAATATTTTATTAAAAGAATATTCTGAATTGGAATGAGGTGTATGATGTGTATTTATAGCACTTGATTTTTAATTATAAAAATACGCGAGTTATTCGGAAAGACCGGGTTTAACCCATTGTGAATAATTACTATGACGATTAAAGTCAAATACATTGAAGATGGCAGATGAAAACCGGCGATCTTCACATCGAATGGACGACTACTGATGCCCGACATTGGGTAGCTCACAGTAAAGGGTTAAAGTGGTAGTTTGTCCGGGCGTACTTGTTGATTGTCCGGACATGCGAGCACCTCACTTCCGTATTGGACATATGGGACGAGGAATAAGGTGACTCCGGTTTCGTTCAGACCCTGAACGAACTTGTAAATGGATGTGTGTCTGACATTGGATTTCATTCCATGTAATTAAATCGATTTCTATTTAATATATATATATATGTGGTAGCGGATAATTTATTCTCTTGCTTAACACCCTTCTCTGAGACGTACGAGCTCAGAGGTTATACTTTGATAGTTATCGATCGCATGGCGTGGATTGTCAATGTGGACACACCAAGATGCAAATAATCAGGGCATTTTTTGAAAAGCAGAGCCTTGTGGTTGATGATCAAAGCATAGCCTATTTCGGAATAGCTTTGTGTATAGCGTGACCTCGCGAGCCTCACACCCCGGTAAGAGTCAGAAACGGAGCAAGGGAATGCAGGGAGTGCACACATTTCGTTCTAGCTAGAAATGGTGTTAGCGACTTACCAGCCCTGACATTTTACTTATGTGGATGATGGAATTTTCGAGGCCTCGGAATTATCGGTCACCAATGGTCGTATTATAGGTTCAATAGGACCAGGAACGTGTGTTCAGGCATAACTAATCCACTAAAGTTATTTGTGGACCGGCCCTGTAGTATCCAAGGGATGCCCGTAGGTGTGATCCTGGGACATTGCTAGAGTGTCTCGAATCGGTAAGGAGATCGTTCCTAGCCTTGACTCATGATGGAAATCCAACTTCCAATACGACACCTTGCGGTTTTGATTGTAGAACTAGTATGGAGACATAGTAGGATGGGGTACTATGTCGTCTATGATTGATACATTATGATTGAAATGTTTTTGAAACATATATACACTAATAATAATATCAAATTCGTTTTTACCGTATCAAGCATTTTTGACCATTATAAGGTAAAACTCTATCCTCCGGTTTGTGTTGCATTGTGTGATGGAACATGAGTCTTATAATGGTTTAATTTTTCTAAAAAGCATTGCGTTGTTTTACGATTTACTTTATTTAACTTATGCACTGGCAATCCAATGGAGTAAACCCGTTCCGCGTTAGCGGCGTGGTCCTGTGATTAGCCTTATTACTAGTTAAGTTAGGAAAGATTTCTCATGCCAGTCCCTTGACTGACCCGTAGTTTGTTTCACTTTGCAAACTCGGGTGCCCTCTTTTCCACACGGGCAGTCGAGTAGCTTATTTTGCAGATATATTGGGTAGGATTCTGGATCGAAGCTTAGAGCTGTGTCCAGAGCATTGATAATCTTCCACTGTGTTAATTTAATTGTTCCGCTGCAGTGTATTACATTTATTGTAATTTAATATTCCGCTGTATTATTATATTCGATGTACTCTGATATATTCTGTACTCTGATGTAACATTATCATGATGTAATAAAAGTCTTTTGTTATTTGTTCTGATGTGTTGTATTCCCAAAGTTAATGTATTCGGGTTTTGAATGGTCTTGGTCGATTTTGCGATCGATTAGGTTCGGGCAAAATCCGTATCATTACAGTTGGTATCAGAGCTCTTGTTAGCTCAAATCTTTGGAGTACAACTCGTTAGAACTGAACAAAAGACTCATCAGAGGTAGGATTAGTAATGTCCTATAAAAGAGTACTCATTAGAGATAGGATCAGTAGTATCCTAGAATGAGAAAACTCATTAGAGATAGGGTTAGTAATGCCCTAGAATGAGTTGAGAGTGACAAGTCTATAATTAACATATTTGAAATTATATAAATAACCCGATCTTAGAAAATATGATTTTGAATATATAAAGGTTATATATATATGAAAAGTTAATCAAGTAAAAAAAATTAAAGTTAAGATTGGTTAATTAAACAACTTTTAGCTCCGTTCTTTTTCGAGGACGAAAAGATTTTAAGTGGGGGAGATTGTAACAACCCGCAATTTCTGAACCAATTTAAAAATTTTATTTTAGAAATTTTAATGGATTTTGAATATTTAAAATAATTTATTTTAAATAATAACGGTTAAAAATTTATTCAAATCAAAGTTAGAACGAAAAATATTATTTTAATTATAAAAGGAGTTTAAAATAGCACGGTAGTTTGAAAATTTGAATTTAAACTTTGACTGACTATACAGGATGCAAAATAGATCGGATTTTAGTGAAACTAAAAATATTTAAATCTATTTAAAAATATCTTTCCAACGAGTTCGAAAAATCGAATTTTCATAGCGAGAATCAAAAGTTATGCCCAGTTTAAATTTCAGAATAGTCGCTATAGAATTTATATATATGTTTTAATATTAAAAGTAGCCATTTTTCAAACGACCTCCATTTTTGACGAAACCACTTTTGTTTGATCCAGAATGTCGAATTATTGCTAGATTCCAATTTTCATAACTTTTAGTTGTGGCAAAAGAAAATGTGTTTTGTCAGTTTCACTCAAATTTAATCGACTTGAAAATGGCCATTTTTCAAACGGTCTCCGAATTTGATGAAATTAGTTTTGTTAGGAACGTATCATCAAAACATAACTAAAAATAATTTTTCTGGAATTTTTAGAGTCCGTATGTGGCCCCCGTAAATTTAAATGTACGATCAAATTAAATAAATGAATGATTTATATTTTAAATTAAAGAAATACGGGCTGAGACGATCAAACGGGCTGACGGAACCTAGCCCATTGTGTCCCGAAGGGGGATATTTGGCTAGGGGCAACTCTCGTTGGGATGAATTTAGAGCTATAAGGGTTAACATTTTTTTTTTTTTGAGAATTAAAGGATTTATAATATTAAACAATTATATAAATAACCCTAATATACAGTAAACCCTAATCCAATTTGAAAGTCGCCGCTTTCTACAACTTCAATGGCCACACACCTTCCGATTCATTTCCTTAATCTCTCTCAAACCTTCTTGATTTAACTTGTGATTCCAATACAAAAACTGATGAGATTCTCGAGCCCTTCCTAATCATACGGTTAAGATCAGTTTTAGTGAACCGTTGTTCGTGATTTAGGCGTTCAAAGCTGGCGGGTTTGGTGTAATTTTCGAGAAGCTGGGCATGTTCGAGTTGAACGGGGTGGAGGGCGGTCAAAGTTCTAGCCAAGGCGCGCGAGAGGGTGATCTCCGATCAGTGGACGATGGCCTGAGGCGACGTGTGCAGGCTTGGGATCAACGGGAGCTGATGGGTTCCATTTTGTACAGAAGAGGGCCGATGTTAAAGATGAAATTAGGGTTAAGTTTAATTAATTTAATTAATTATATTATTTAATTTATTCCATGTTTAAACGACCATAACTTGCCCGATCAGAAACCAAATTCGACGAGACTGAAAGCGTTGGAATCGTTTTTCCACGATCTACGCCATGAAGGTGACTAGAGCTGAAACCGAGCATGTTGAAATTTCAGACAAAAAACTTTGAGATTTCTATTTTAATAATTAATTAAAATTTAATTATTTTCTTGCTATTTGAAATCGACGTATGTATGTAATGAAATCAGATCTGTGGTTTGTAGATTGAAATTTGTTTGTTTTTTGTGATTGATTGCGATGCTCATGTTGTTAGATTCCGATCTAAAATTAAAATTCTTTCTTTTGTTTGAATCTTTAGTATATGACTGGATCTGGATCTGAAACAAAAATCATATTTCCATTTTAGATCTATGAATATTGATTTTGTCTATAATCAAGTTCTTCTTCTATTCAAATTCATGAACATGGAATTGTCCTTCTCTTATTTAGATCTATGTTCTTTTATTTAGATCTATGAACACTGATTTATTTTTGTAAGAAAGATTTCATTTTTATTTATTAATTTGTTTATATTATAAAAATATTATCTTTATTTAAATACATGAACAACAACATTTGAATTACAATAAAAATCTCATTTTTATGGTTACACTAAACATAAGTTGTTTAGAATTAGATTAACAATAAAAATCTCATTTTTTATTGTTTACATTAAAAAGGGTTTTGTCAAAATCTGATTAGCAACAAAAGTCTCATTTTTATTGTTTGCATGAGACATCGTTTTTGTCAAAATTTTGGTTTCATTAAAATAAAAAGATTGTAACAAAAAGATTAAAATAAAAAGATTTCATTTTTATTATCACTTAGTTATAAATAAAAGATTATAAATAAAAGGTTATAATAAAAGAAAGAATGAACATAACAAAAATTATATTTTTTGTTCAATAAATTGAGTTATAACCAAAATTACATTTTTGTTAAATAAACTTAGTTATAACAAAAATAACTTTTTTGTTAAATAAATTAAGTTATAAAAAATATATTTTTTGTTAAATAAACTGAGTTATAAAAAATTACTTTTTTGTTAAATAAACTGTGGAATTTCATTATATATTATAACGTTATTTATATTAAATAATGGGGTTTTTAAATATTTATAATATCAATTTGACTTCAAATTCAACCCGGGATATTTTATCTTGGTAATATACGATATTCTGGTCGTGTATGGCCAATTTTATTATTTTAATAATATTATATTGAGGTATTTTAAAATTGGTTTATTTTATTTGAACTGGTCAGTTATAAAAGGGCCTTTATTCAAACGACCTCAGTTTTCGACGAAATAAATTTTATTGGGACCGCAACAGTAAGTTATTGCTAGATTTTAAGTGGCGCGTCAATAGGGGTTAATTTGTGAGCATGGCAAAATAAAATGTAAATAAAAATGACCACTTGAACGTGAACGAGGGCCATTCGAGCAAACGAACTCGGAATTCGGCGAAACAAGTTTCATTAGGACTGTATCGTCAAATTATACTATGTCGTCCATTCACATCTCGAACGGGGTTCGTATGTGAGCGCAGGACCGAACAAATGACGTTCGAAAACGCGATAGACACGAAATAAAATATCGTTCGTCACATCGATATAAATAAATATTATTTTCTCTTTGTAAATACACTATATTTCAGCTCAATTTTCAGTCCATCCCCTCCAAACATTCTTCGAGCCACTAAAATTTGCAGAAAAGTCCTCCATCGCAAAACAATTTATATCTTCCAATCCGTAAGGTTTTTGCTAAGGGACCTAAAGTAAAAGTGTAGATCGGGATGGGATCTACCTACTGTAAAAAGTTGGGTGAGTTTCGTCGACTGTGGTGGCCGGAATCGAGGTAAAACCGATGAATTTGACTTTCGTTCTTTGCCTAAATCTGAGAGTCTGGGTCGATTTTAGACGATGGGACCTTGGGGGTTTTGAAGAGGGGAGATAAGGCTTTCAAATGGCTGTGGTCTCGGGTTCTCTGGTGGTGTGTGGTGGCCGTGGGAGGCAGATGAACGGAGAGGTTGGTTTTTGGTTTGGTTTTGGAAGTGGTGACCGGGTTTTATTGTTTTCCGGCGGATCTGGTGGTGTTTGGCGTCGGGACCCTGAAGGCGAAGGAAGGGGGAAGGCCGACGGTGGCAATGGTGGAGGTCCGGTCCTCTACAGTTGTCGCGGGTGGTAGAAAATGGTGGATTAACGAAAATCAGTCAAGGGGGAATTTCAGGCGGCCAGAGGAGTTCTGGGGCCGGGCGCTTCTGGCGAAGGGAGCCTGAGGAATGGCAGTCCTAGTGGTGGTCACACGGTGGCGTCAGGTGGTCGGAGGGATGATCGGTGGTGGCTTGAAGGGTTGGAGCAAGTTGGGTTCAACGGTGTAAAGGGAACGTCGGGTTTTGCAAACGAGAAGAAAAGAAACCGCGTCCGTAACAGAATTATTGCTGACGTGGCATCATTAAGAGGTAATTAGTTAGATTTGACGTAACCGGATCCGTTGGGATCGTAGGGACGAGGCCTAGAAGATGGCACTGACTAGGCGCTGATTTGATGTGGTTGAATTTTCAGTAAATTTTGAATGCTCGACTCAAATTAAAAGGAACAAACGCGTCAACCATCGACTGAATGAACTGGTGAGTTAATTCTCACACCTTCTGGAATCCTGTGATGTGGTAAATTCATATTAAAATATAATTTACCCTTAAAAATATAAATTGGTTGATTGGTTGCTAATGGTTGTTCATTGTTTGATTGATTGTGGTCATTTATAGTTCATCGTTTTAATTAGTAGATCGTATGAAATTTATTTCATATATTATTATGAAATGTATAACGAGCTGTGATGCAGGGAAGAACAAGTTGGAGGGATCCGACGATGTATGGACGAATGACTGACAGGGTATTTCCAAAGGACCACGTACGTTGATTTCTTCAAACGTATCATAGTTGGTAAGCTCCCAACTAGGGTATTTTTGTGGACGTCAATTAGTGATATCTGATGGATCTGACGATGTGGCATTCAAAGTGAATGATGATCAGATGTTCTAGAGATAAATTCCAGCCTCAAGCCTCAACAACTGGGAAATGACAAAAATCGGGCAGGCAGCATGGCTATGTGGGTCGCTCCCATTAGGGTGTATAATCACCTATCTAGAGAAATTCCATTTGCTTCTTTAATCTATATTCGATGTTGTCCCTTTTCGGGAGACGGTGGTTTGAGCCCAACCGTCGGTGATATACATTCGATACACTCAAGCGAAATGAGTGGTCGGTCATGTATGGGCCATGTTGCAAGATGTTCTTGTTGAACCCAGTGTATTCGCCTCTAGAGATACACATGCGGAAGGTGGTCCCATACCTTGTCATAGTTGGAATCCAATATCAAATAAGCACCGTGGTTTTTGATTGTAAACTATATATGTGGAGCGTGAGATGCAAGCGTTCCACTAGATTGATATTTACTTGTATTTAGACATTATGATAATATCAGAATAAGTTATGATTTCAAAACCGTTTTGGGTTATAGTAAGGTAAAAACCGTCCGTGTTTATGTGTGGGTTGGTCTTACTATTATCCTTTGATTTCATAAAGGATTTTCCAAAGTTAAACAAGTGTGTGTTTTTGTGAATTTATCACTGATAGTATTCCAGACCGACCCGGTGATTTTTTTTGTAAATCAAATGTGCTCGGGTCAGACCGAGTATATTTACAGGTTAGGTTTCGCTTGGAGTTTCAGGAGATGGAAGCAGGAGGCTTCAACGCTAGTTATATAAAGTTATTATTCTGCTGTGTTTGATGTGTGTTAGACTCTGATGGTTGGTATGTATATACAGTTCTTTCTGTATAAAAAAAATTGATATTATATTTTATCTGTTCCGCTGTGAGATTCTGATGTGGTGTTCTTCTTCTTTCTTCTATTCTAATATTCTTTCTTTCTATTCTCACCCTCTAATTTCTTTCTATTGACAATCTGGGGGTTCGATACTTGGGTTTTTGGCAAGTGATACGGGTTTGTGTATTATTGTCGAGAATTCGAGCGTCGAGCTTCCCCGGGTTGTTACAGTGGTATCAGAGCTATTGGTTTAGAGATAACCTTGGCTCTGTGGCGTGACTCAATAAAGATGGGGTTAGCAATGCCCTAGATTGAGTTTGTGTATATATACGAGAGCGCGTATTTGTAATTTATTATAAAAAAAATATTTTTGCCCAATAGATTTTATAAATAATAAAAGTGATAATTTTCACTAATTATTATAATATGGGCAATCGATTGATTTGTTTGTATGATATGTTTTGATTGTGTTGTTGGTTGCTTGAATATGAACCTAAACATGAATCGATTTGGTTTAAAACCAATATGAAATAAATAATTCAAATAAATCAATCCAAATCTAATGAACCTGAATGGATAAATTTAAGGAATAAATGAAGTGATTATATATAATTATAATCTCGTGTGGATTGAATTGTGTGTATAATTGGTTGACATGAATGGTATGGATGCTTTGAACATAACTGATATTGTTTTGATGACTAATGAGTTCATTTGAGTTGAGAAACAGGTGCTGAAATGCCAATTCAGCTTTAAATCCATTCGAAAGAGAAATTCTGGAGTTAATTGAATCCAGTTTGAATAGAGCTGCAAATAATCAAGCAAGCTCGTGTATAAATTATCGCATATCTATAATAACGCTCGCAAAAAGGTACGCCTTTGCAAATATGAAATTTTTGGTTTTTATTTGGGTTTTGGGTTTTGAGTTTGGATTTTGATTTTTCCGACCATGAGAGTCGATGTATATATATTTCTTGAACCTACGATATTGCAGATGTCCTCCGTACAGGGGAGACTCTGCCGAAATTTTTCGAGAATTTAAGGTGTTAGAAATTTTTTATTATTTGAATTAAATTGGTTTTAAAACCAAATAGATTTGTTTTGAAAATAAAATCAAATTTTAAATTTATTATTTTTATAAAGATAATGGATTGTGACGTTCTTTCTACCTTAGCAATTTCAAGGACGAAATTATTTTAAGGGGGAAGGAATGTAACATCCCGTATTTTCTGGCCATTTTATTGAAAATATTTTGTTTATTTAATATATTGATTTGAGTTTAAATAATCGATTTAACCATTTTATTTTGAATATTTAAATTATATTAATAATATAATAATATTTTATTTTCGGGATATGGGGAAAATGTCGATTTTTCTGTATAACGTGATCGAGTGATTTAAAATGATTTAATATCGTTCGTATTGAAATTTCGTGGCGATTTCGTTTGTAAAACGACGTTAAACGTTTAATTTATAATTTAATTATAAAACGAGCTGCAACGGCGCGACAGTTCGTAAATTGGCATTTTGAACTTTAAATGGCCGTACAGGGCCCAATATGAGTCGGGTTTTCTCGAAACAAGAAACGTCCGAATCTGTTGGAGAATATTTTTCTAATGGAAGAGAAAAATTGAGTTTTCGTGTTGTAGATTTTGTTTTATGGCCAGATCAAAATTTGAAAAGGTCGCCGTGGAATTTCGTTATATATTATAACGTTATTTATATTAAATAAAGGGGTTTTTAAATATTTATAATATCGATTTGACTTCAAATTCAACCCGGGATATTTTATCTTGGTAATATACGATATTTTGGTCGTGTATGGCCAATTTTATTATTTTAATAATATTATATTTAGGTATTTTAAAATTGGTCTATTTTATTTGAACTGACCAGTTATAAAAGGGCCTTTATTCAAACGACCTCAGTTTTCGACGAAATAAATTTTATTGGGACCGCAACAGTAAGTTATTGCTAGATTTCAAGTGGTGCGTCAATCGGGGTTAATTTGTGAGCGTGGAAAAATAAAATGTAAATAAAAACAACCACTTGAACGTGAATGAGGGCCATTCGAGCAAACGAACTCGGAATTCGACGAAACAAGTTTCATTAGGACTGTATCGTCAAATTATACTATGTCATCCATTCACATCTCGAACGGGGTTCGTACGTGAGCGCAGGAGCGAATAAACGACGTTCGAAAACGCGATAGACACGAAATAAAATATCGTTCGTCACATCGATATAAATAAATATTATTTTCTCTTTATAAATACACTATATTTCAGCTCAATTTTCAGTCCATCCCCTCCAAACATTCTTCCAGCCACTAAAATTTGCAAAAAAGTCCTCCATCGCAAAACAATTTATATCTTCCAATCCGTAAGGTTTTTGCTAAGGCGACCTGAAGTAAAAGTGTAGATCGGGACGGGATCTACCTACAGTAAAAAGTTGGGTGAGTTTCGTCGACTGTGGTGGCCGGATCCGAGGTAAAACCGACGAATTTGACTTTCGTTCTTTGCCTAAATCTGAGAGTCTGGGTCGATTTTAGACGATGGGAACTTGGGGTTTTTGAAGAGGGGAGATAAGGCTTTCAAATGGCTATGGTCTCGGGTTCTCTGGTGGTGTGTGGTGGCCGTGGGAGGCAGATGAACGGAGAGGTTGGTTTTTGGTTCGGTTTTGGAAGTGGTGACCGGGTTTTATTGTTTTCGGCGGATCTGGTGGTGGTTGGCGTCGGGACCCTGAAGGCGAAGGAATGGGGAAGGCCGGCGGTGGCAATGGTGAAGGTCCGGTCCTCTACAGTTGTCGCGGGTGGTAGAAAATGGTGGATGAACGGAAATCAGTCGAGGGGGGATTTCAGGCGCCCGGAGGAGTTCTGGGCCCGGGCGCTTCTGGCGAAGGGAGCCTGAGGAATGGCGGTCCTAGTGGTGGTCACACGGTGGCGTCAGGTGGCTGGAGGGATGATCGGTGGTGGCTTGAAGGGTTGGAGGAAGTTGGGTTCAACGGTGTAAAGGGAACGTTGGGTTTTGCAAACGAGAAGAAAATAAACCGTGTCCGTAACAGTATTATTGCTGAGGTGGCATCATTAAGAGGTAATTAGTTAGATTGAATTAATTAATTAATGGTTAGTTAATAAATCGTTTAATTTATATAATCTTTAAATGGTCGTAACTTTTTCATACTTTAACGAAATTAGACAAAGGATCCGTTGGGATCGCAGGGACGAGGCCTAGACGATGGCACTGACTAGGCGCTGATCTGACCCTGTTGAATTTTCAGTAAATTTTGAACGCTCGACTCAAATTAAAAGGAACAAACGCGTCAACCGTCGACTGAATGAACTGGTGAGTTAATTCTCACACCTTCTGGAATCCTATGATGTGGTAAATTCATATTAAAATATAATTTACCCTTAAAAATATAAATTGGTTGATTGGTTGCTAATGGTTGTTCATTGTTTGATTGATTGTGGTCATTTATAGTTCATCGTTTTAATTAGTAGATCGTATGAAATTTATTTCATATATTATTATGAAATGTATAACAAGCTGTGATGCAGGGAAGAACAGGTTGGAGGGATCCGACCGGATTCCTCAAATAATTTATATATGTTGTTTGTTTTCATATGGTTGATATATGAACTGATTGAACCCCTATGGTAGTAAAACCTGTTTGAGCATGATGGTTGGACCTGTGTTGTGTTTAAAATCAACCGACAGTGTTGATTTGGTAGTTAGCAGTGAATGGCCTAAAATGTGTTGTCTTAGACGTCATTTTACCGTTCGGTGAATCGACGCAGTTAAAGTTATAAATTATTTTATAATTAAATTGAGCCTTTTTAAGTTATTTTATATGAATAATTAAAGTGGAATTTGAATTGAGTTATGAAAGAAATTATTGAATTTGGTTAGTGGTGATAACATTGATTATTATTTAATGAGCTTTTAAAATGATAATAATCCTATTTTTGATTAATATCAAAGTTAACCATTCCTAATGAAATTAATGATAAAGTTAATTATTATTAAAACGATGGCTTTTAATTGGAATCCATTTGAAAAGTGATTAAGGGGCAATATGGTTTGACCAAAAGACCAATAAGAGTTTATAAAAGGGGTTTCTAATCCAAGGTTCCAAACGAGATTTGTAAATGTGACATGTAAGCAAATGCAAAGGTTTAGATAAGATTTTACTTAATTGTTAAATTAAGTAAAGTGGATTCAATTGGAATGAACATGTTAAGGGAAATGAATAAATAGACTAGTAATCAACTGGAATATGTTAATGGTTTTAAAACAAAAAATATAAGAAGTTGTTATGAAATAATAAATGTTTTGGAAGGAAGTTAAACAAGGTTTAAAAGGGGTTTTCCAAACAAAATGATAACTTTAAAATTTTAAGAGTTGAACTGAGTGAAACGTTGTGATTGAAATAAGGATTTCAAATGTAAGGGAAAATATATACGATTGGTTTGGGTTAGATATTGGTAAAAGGGATCTTTGGAATAAAAATCCAAGTTAAGAGTATTATTGTAAAGAAGGGTGTAAGTAGTCTATAGATGAAATCCAAGACCAAAGTCTATATTAAGTAAGGGTATTATTGAATGAAGATTTCAAATATAAGAAAGGGTTTATAAAACCAGGTTTGAAATCAAGGAAGTAAACGAGATTTGAATATCAGTGTTTAAGTTGCGAACTGATATTATTCTGAGATAAGGACGTTGTCGATCAAGGTCTGAGAGGTAAATAGAATACCCCAACTTGAACGGCTTCATTTTTATCAAGGAATGGTATTAGTTGAAACGAGTGAAAGGTGTTGTGATTGGCGTGATGTCCCATACGTGAAGTGTTGGAAATGAATGCGAGATTTTGGGAATATGAATATAAATAAGAATATTTGGTTTTAAATTATAAGTCGACATTCGATTTTTCAAATATATTTTAAACCGACCAAGTCATGCCAAGTACTGAATCAGTGAAATCATTTCATTGACACATTTGTTATTTGATAGTTAAATCACCGACTATCAAACCTGACCAATACGATTGTTGGTGTGGAAAGATCGGGATCAAATTTATATTCGAAAACCATTCCGACCAGCAAATACGTGAAGACGTCGATTGAAGACGGAGCAAGTGAAGACCATGGATCTTCATAAGCGGAAGGACTACTTGTTGAATTTCTCTGGCTTGCAACTAGGGTTATTTGATTTGTGATTCTGTCGTGGTTGAAATCCACGGATTGGAAGGCCTACTCGCTACTGATCCTTGAGGTGATTCCTATAAGGATGCGGCAGGGGGGTGCCTTCGGTTCATCCTGTTCCTGGATGACTTGTATGGACGAATGTCTGACAGAGTATTTCCAAAGGACCACGTACGTTGATTTTTTCAAACGTATCATAGTTGGTTAGCTCCCAACTAGGGTATTTTTTTGGACATCAATTAGTGATATCTGATGGATCTGACGATGTGGCATTCAAAGTGAATGATGATCAGATGTTCTAGAGATAAATTCCTGCCTCAAGCCTCAACAACCGGGAAATGACAAAAATCGGGCAGGCAGCATGGCTATGTGGGTCGCTCCCATTAGGGTGTATAATCACCTATCTAGAGAAATTCCATTTGCTTCTTTAGTCTATATTCGATGCTGTCCATTTTCGGGAGACGATGGTTTGAGCCCAACCGTCGGTGATATACATTCGATACACTCAAGCGAAATGAGTGGTCGGTCATGTGTGGGCTGGTTTGCAAGATGTTCTTGTTGAACCCAGTGTATTCGCTTCTAGAGATACACATGCAGAAGGTGGTCCCATACCTTGTCATAGTTGGAATCCAATATCCAATAAGCGCCGTGGTTTTTGATTGTAAACTATATATGTGGAGCGTGAGATGCAAGCGTTCCACTGATTGATATTTACTTGTATTTAGACATTATGATAATATCAGAATAAGTTATGATTTCAAAACCGTTTTGGGTTATAGTAAGGTAAAAACCGTCCGTATTTATGTGTGGGTTGGTCTTACTATTATCCTTTGATTTCATAAAGGATTTTCCAAAGTTAAACAAGTGTGTGTTTCTGTGAATTTATCACTGATAGTATTCCAGACTGACCCGGTGAATTTTGTTTTAAATCAAATGTGCTCGGGTCAGACCGAGTATATTTACAGGTTAGGTTTCGCTTGGAGTTTCAGGAGCTGGAAGCAGGAGGCTTCACCGCTAGTTATATAAAGTTATTATTCCACTGTGTTTGATGTGTGTTAGACTCTGATGGTTGGTATGTATATATAGTTCTTTCTATATAAAAAATTTTGATATTATATTTTATCTGTTCCGCTGTGAGATTCTGATGTGGTGTTCTTCTTCTTTCTTCTATTCTAATATTCTTTCTATTCTCACCCTCTAATTTCTTTCTATTGACAATCTGGGGGTTCGATACTTGGGTTTTTGGCAAGTGATACGAGAATCAAGGCAGAATTTAATTTTAAATTCTGAATCAAGTGAAACGGGCTATGCCATTGCATTCGTCTCGGAAAAATACGCGAAATAGAGTCCGAGTTTTCGAAAATCGGAGTCCGTATGACCAAGATATGGCCTCGCGAAGTTTCACGAAAAATTCCCAAATTAAAGTATACTTAATTAAGTGAAATGGGTTGCGCAGAGAAATATATATATATTGATATATATATATAATTGAAAATTAAATAAATAAATATGCAAAAATGTTCAAAACAGCGAATTGGGAGAGGGGAATAACCGAACCGGCCGATTTTTGAGGTCGACCCAAGCCCGCTGGGTCGACTAGGGGTTAATCCAGGGTGTTTGGCTGTCAACCCGTGGGCCGATTCGCTCAAATGCAGATTTTGCATTTGGATGGTTCTCATGGTTCATCTTTAATCTAAAGGCCCTAGATGGTTCCTACACTTGACTTCTTCCCCAAGACATGCTTTGATGGCTTGGATTGAATCTAGGTTTAATCCTATGGCCTAAAACACTTGCCTAATCTATAAATAAGACCCTAACCTATCCTAAATCCTCATTATTCATTCATGCAACTAAACTATGGCAAAATTTCTACTCTCATGGCCTCCACTCAACTATCCTAGCCTCCACTTCATTTCTATGAAAGGTTTCATGATCATGAGAGTGTTAGAGAGTCCCTATGTTAGTATGAGAGCCTCTCAAGTTGATTTCAAGGCAAAAGCTTTGATCTTTGTTCATAAAGATGGTGTTTTTGTTGATTTGGGGCATCCATCTTTGGGTTTTTGGGTGATGGCATGCATAGGCTTCCTCACAAGCTTTAGTTTAATCGATTTAGGCCTTCAAAGCAATGTAAGCCCTTTTCCTACTCTTAGATATTAACTATGAAGTTAAATGTTCATGTTGCAAGTTTGGGTTTGATCATTGAGAATGATACATGCTATCATGTCATGCAAGTTTATGAAGTCATTATCTTGATCTTATGAGCTAAAAGCTACAACCTTTATGTTGAAATGTTGCATTATGCAACATGAGAACCTTCATACCCTTTTTTTGTCAACTTGCATATGAAGTCATAACCCTTATATGATGATATATGCGAGTTTCTAGTCATCATTCCATGTCTTTTGTCACCATGATTCGCTTATGTGCCAAGTTTGGGTTTATGCATGTTTTTGAGGCTTAAGAATGTAACATGCAAGCTAATGAACACATTTGTGCCTCATTTGCCACCATGATTAACTTGTGGCTTAATATCCATTTTTGTCATGCCTTTGCCAAGTCTCTTCTTTTAATCCATTACGTTGTTGCGAACGTATATGCGAGTTTAAAAAGCGTTGGGGTCACATTAAGGGAAAACATAGTGATATGAACATGATTTGGGTAAATGGGTATAAACATGACAACGTGTAACGTTAAATATGACATGTGTTTATACTTGAAAACATGACTTGAAATATAACATGGAAGTGACATGTAAGTATGCATAAAAACATAAGCTTGGGAATTTACCTATTAAGTTAGGTTTACCCATTGGGAATTTACCTATTAAGTTAGGTCTACCCAATTGCTTGAAAACTTGAATATGAACATGACACTAGACTAAACATGAAAGTGGCCAACTCGAGGTTGGGTTGAGTTTGCAACATAAAGCTACCCGGAACCGACCGGCCTAACTAGTAGTTGCAAACAATAGGACCCAATGTGAGAAGTTGGTCATGTTGTGCTTGAACCCGAGGTTAGACCAAGTTGTGGTGTAAAGCTACCCGGAACCGACGGGCTTAACTAGTAACCACAACAAAGTCTAATGTGAGAGGTTGGGGTGCATTAAGAAATTAATGCCACATGATAGGGTTAAGTTAATTTGATTAATGACTCTTAACCAAATATGACATGGACAAATGGGTTAAGTAATTGGATTAGGCTAATGATACTTAACAAAACATGACAAGGTTGGGTAGGTTAAGTAACTTGATTTGCCTAATGACACTTAACCATTTTTATACGACTAGTGGACGGGGATTAAGTTAACCAACACTTAATCAATCCAACACGATAATTTGGTAAGGTTAAGTAAGTTTTCTTAATGACACTTAACCAAAAGATACAGTTAATGGATGGGGTTAAGATTAGACTCAACTAGTCTAAACATGATAATCGGATGGGGTTAAGTTAGCCTAGACTTAATTAATCCCACTTGGTAGTTTAATGGGGTTAAGTTAAATACTTAACTAATCTAACACGATGATTTGAAGTGGTTAAGTGACCTATACTTAACCAATCTCACCCGTTAATTTGAAGAGGTTAAGTGACCTAAACTTAACCAATCTAACTCGTTAATTTGATGTGGTTAAGTGATCTATGCTTAACCAATCTAACTCGTGAATTTATTGAGGTTAAGTTAACCCATACTTAACCAATATAACGTGAAAACATGATAAGGCTAAGTCATGAATCGCTTGAATACACTTGACCGGTTTGACTAAGTAATTTCATAGGGTCAAGTTAATATATACTTAACCAACTTGAGCATGGTTTGTAGGGTTAAGTCTTGGACTTGGATACTTAGCCAATTTTGACATGATTTGTAGACGGGTTAAGCCTTGAACTTGGATACTTAGCCAATTTTGACATGATTTGTAGACGGGATTAAGTCATGAACTTAAGTGACACTTAATCTATTATGTAAACCCTAATTCGGAGAATTAGGTGGGTAACCGTAATTAACAAGGATAACGGGAATAAGGCTAAGTCGTAAACCTTGGTTGAAGGATAACTAAGTAATGATTCTTAGTCAAGGAAATTTAGACCAGTTCATAGATAGATGAGTAACCTGATACGGTAGGTCATCGTTTAAGTATACGAGTAGGAGCAAGTATCTGATTTAGATAAAGGCTCCAGCGAACTGGGTAACGAAGCAGCGGCTTCGGGGAACGTGAGGATATTCTTGGGATCCCTCTGTGGGCTGCCAGGTAATTATACTAGACTCATGAGAGGTTAAGGTCTGCGTTAGAAGAACCAAGAGTATGCCTTGGTTGCTATACGAGCGACCTAAAGACGGGGATGGATAGGGTATAGTCGATGAAACACGGTCGTACCCTAGATAGCATTTTTCGTCAGGCTACCTTCCATCTTTGGTCAAGCGTGTACGTACGGAAAGGCAGAGAACACCCAATAGACCATAATTGCTATCTAATTATGGGTGCGGTAAGGCTCGGATTGGGGGTTGGCCAGTAGTGTGTTCTCGTACAGGATTTATCCTGTCTTGTCTTTCGCTAGTTGAGGGAGGGGTCGCGTGGGACCATAGCCACGTATAGAAAAAACAGACCTTAGCATCTGCATCGGCAGATAAATCGTAAGCTCCCGACCGAGTCCTGTATTTCCTGGTCTGCCCTGTGACAGGACTCGGATGGCACGATGTGATACATGTGCATACAGTCATGGAAAAACGATTCACGATGAATGCGTGGGAAAAAGGGCGCGGTTGGCGGTTAGCGTAATCCCTAGTGGCCCTAGGTGGTTGAACCCAAACCGAGATACGAAAACGTGCAATAGGTAAGCGTAATCCCTAGTAGCCCTAGGTAGCATAAGTCCTAGTTGTACAGACGCTAATTCATGTTGGAAGACCCTAGCTAGGTTTAGGGTAACAGTCCAAACCGATCTTAAGGATCATGGAACTATGTAAAGTAATATAGAATCTCATGGGAAAGCCCGTATGGCCTACGGCAAGGGACTGAACATTTACATGGAATAAAACATACGAGTTGAGTAACCTATATATGCGATATATTAGGTTGACATGGACCACTACACGACTTTTGAGTAAGGGTCATTCACGGATAACACGTGATACAGTTGGGATACTAGTACGGTAGGTGCAGAGCAGATGTACAGGATAGATACCATGGGACGTTATACGTGATAGATATCTTGGGATATTATACTTGATAGAAACCTGACGATGTGATACCTTGTTTTATCTTGACATCGTAAATTATCATGACACCTTAGTTCACCTGAGTTCAGCAGTTCATCCTGTTATTTTGATTTAGCTTATCTATCTTGTTATCATGCTTATGTTCATCTTAGCTTCTCATGTCAGTTAACTTTACTAGTTTTTATACTAATAGTAGATAGGGCTTACTCAGTCTTTTTGACTGACCCGTTTTGTTTCGCCTCTTTTCTTCCGTTTCCCCCCCCCCCCAGGTTACAGGGAGGAAATACTGCTGTTTAGTTTGGACTTCTTCTGCTTGAAGGTCATCATGGATGGCTTGGACTTTTCTTGGCTATGGCTACTTTACTGTCTTTACTTGGGGAATAATTTATGAAAAAGTCTTTATGCTTCTTTACTATTGCAAGA
The DNA here is from genome assembly GCA_030737875.1 of Allium sativum. NCBI lineage: Eukaryota > Viridiplantae > Streptophyta > Magnoliopsida > Asparagales > Amaryllidaceae > Allium > Allium sativum. The sequence continues at coordinate 23,899,941 of CM060927.1, read as the reverse complement.
CAGGTTTTGATGTACTCTGATGTAAAAGGCTTTAGACCTTAATTATAAATGTTTATGAAAGTTCGATTTTACTTCCGCTATTTTATATGTTCTGTCTTGTGATAATTCTGTGCATGTTTACCAATAATGCCCCTCTAAAGCTAGTGCATTCCTTTGTGAGTGACCCTAGCGGAGGCGGGGTGTTACACGTGGTATCAGAGCAGAAGGTTACCAGACTGGGCAAAAGTTTTTAAAGACCTTCTGAAAACTATTTGAAAATCGTTTATAAAGAAGCATTTTTCAAGAAAATTTTCTTTTAAAAGAAAAAGGCTATTCCCCAAAGGCCATTAGCACTATCCTTGTTTCCTTAATTGAATCTCTTTTCCTTTCTTTCCTCCATCTGTAGTCACAGTGGTTTTAACTGCGACTAGTCTTTTCTATCTACGAAAGTGTTTTCCTTACGATGGAGGTGGTTCTCGAGAGACCAGTGGCCGCGTTATAAGAAAGGATAGTGAGGAAGAGGATAAAGGATACGAGCTTAAGGATGAGCAACTTGTTGGTATGGCTCAGCCCAGGACGAGAGAGAAGGATGAACAATGAAACCCATGACGAGAGAGTACCTTTGGCATGGTAAAATGGGACGGATAGTTAAGTATTATAGGAAAAGGACAAGATCATCGGGAGGGCAGCAGTATGCTCTCATTTCTAGGGTACCTCGGAAGGAGGGTGACGATCTTGTTAAAGGTTTAGCTTTTCTTCTCTATCATCCCGTTAGGACTTTGTTTTGATCATCGTATCATTTAAGTCTGCTTCGATAGTTGAGTCTCTGCACCTTAAGTACTAGCGTAATAGAGAATCCCATTTTTGTCTCAAAGTCCTATTGGAGAATCAGTCCATTTATACATGACTTGTTTGGATTTGGGAATGTCTATGCCAAGTGTTGAGTTTGGAAATAATGCTTATGTTTATAAGCTATGGATGGATTCTAGGGATGAAGTGGTTATCCAGTAAGGGGTGCCACTCTCGGTTTTGATAGGAGGGTAGTTAGACTCTTGACTAGCCTTGGTAATACCCTCGAAGTCTCGTGTAACCTTTTGGGTTCGGTCATGGTTAGTTACTTAGAATCCCTTGATGCCTTTATGGGAAATTGGAAGCCCAATCGAGTGGTGTTCGCCGATAAGACGGATGGTTTATTTCACTTATGCATGGGTTATAGAAATCACCTTAGTAAGTGCGCTTGATAACCTGGTTGGTATCTGTTTACTTTCAAGAGAAAGTTATTCTATGTGGAATACCTTGTGGTACGAGGTCCGAGATTCATTAGTGAATTTTGGAAAGCTTGCATGAGATCATGAGTACGCAGTCATGTTTGCGTCAAGTATTTTAGGAAAAGGATAAGTGCAAGTGGAACGAGAGGCGACGAAGAAATGAGTTTCAGCTCATGTTATGGAAACAGGAAATAAGAAGCTACGAAATCGCGAAGTTAAAGGATGGTCAAGGCACAATGGAATTAAGATCAAGGAAATACGACTTTGATGGTCAAAGACTAGATACGCGCATGATATCTCTTTTTGGGAGTATATCCTTGATCCCTGTTTTCTGTAGAGCTTACTTGTAGGCTATCTTTTGTGGACATCCTCTCGGACCTATTCTCCGTTACAAACCCTGTAAGGAGTTTGTCCTGTTTATCTTCTCGACCCTGTTTCAGGGAATTCTAGGTAGAACCCTATGGATGTAAACATGTATTTGAAACATGTTATGATTGATATGGTTGCAAGTGGTTGCTCGTGGATGCGCGAATACACATTAGATACTAGCTCGACTCGGTCACATTTCATATTGCATATGCACGAGTATTTATACTTGTTTATGGATGAAATCGAATGTATTATCATGCGGTTGTTGCATATGAATGAATGATTGTGCACGCATATAGTATCTATATGACTAGAACTATTTGCATACATGTTGGATTCATGGCACTATACATATTTTGCATTAGAAAGATTATTCAGGCCTGATCATTAGCATTAGCTAAGGAACATGTACACACACGTCTTGCATATATTCATACAGCATTAGAAATCATCTAAGGACAATGGTTGCTCGTGGATGATGTTTTGAGTAGATGGATGATGGATGGTAGGATATGTTCTTCCTAACTAGGAGATTTCGGGGACGAAATCCTAAAAGGTGGGGAGAATGTAACAACCCGTATTTCGATAACATGATTAAAGACGAGAATCAAGGCAGAATTTAATTTTAAATTTTGAATCAAGTGAAACGGGCTATGCCATTGCGTTCGTCTCGGAAAAATACGCGAAATAGAGTCCGAGTTTTCGAAAATCAGAGTCCGTATGACCAAGATATGGCCTCGCGAAGTTTCACGAAAAATTCCCAAATTAAAGTATACTTAATTAAGTGAAATGGGTTGCGCAGAGAAATATATATATATTGATATATATATATATATATATAATTGAAAATTAAATAAATAAATATGCAAAAATGTTCAAAACAGCGAATTGGGAGAGGGGAATAACCGAACCGGCCGATTTTTGAGGTCGACCCGAGCTCGCTGGGTCGACTAGGGGTTAATCCAGGGTGTTTGGCTGTCAACCCGTGGGCCGATTCGCTCAAATGCAGATTTTGCATTTGGATGGTTCTCATGGTTCATCTTTAATCTAAAGGCCCTAGATGGTTCCTACACTTGACTTCTTCCCCAAGACATGCTTTGATGGCTTGGATTGAATCTAGGTTTAATCTTATGGCCTAAAACACTTGCCTAATCTATAAATAAGACCCTAACCTATCCTAAATCCTCATTATTCATTCATGCAACTAAACTATGGCAAAATTTCTACTCTCATGGCCTCCACTCAACTATCCTAGCCTCCACTTCATTTCTATGAAAGGTTTCATGATCATGAGAGTGTTAGAGAGTCCCTATGTTAGTATGAGAGCCTCTCAAGTTGATTTCAAGGCAAAAGCTTTGATCTTTGTTCATAAAGATGGTGTTTTTGTTGATTTGGGGCATCCATCTTTGGGTTTTTGGGTGATGGCATGCATAGGCTTCCTCACAAGCTTTAGTTTAATCGATTTAGGCCTTCAAAGCAATGTAAGCCCTTTTCCTACTCTTAGATATTAACAATGAAGTTAAATGTTCATGTTGCAAGTTTGGGTTTGATCATTGAGAATGATACATGCTATCATGTCATGCAAGTTTATGAAGTCATTATCTTGATCTTATGAGCTAAAAGCTACAACCTTTATGTTGAAATGTTGCATTATGCAACATGAGAACCTTCATACCCTTTTTTTGTCAACTTGCATATGAAGTCATAACCCTTATATGATGATATATGCGAGTTTCTAGTCATCATTCCATGTCTTTTGTCACCATGATTCGCTTATGTGCCAAGTTTGGGTTTATGCATGTTTTTGAGGCTTAAGAATGTAACATGCAAGCTAATGAACACATTTGTGCCTCATTTGCCACCATGATTAACTTGTGGCTTAATATCCATTTTTGTCATGCCTTTGCCAAGTCTCTTCTTTTAATCCATTACGTTGTTGCGAACGTATATGCGAGTTTAAAAAGCGTTGGGGTCACATTATGGGAAAACATAGTGATATGAACATGATTTGGGTAAATGGGTATAAACATGACAACGTGTAACGTTAAATATGACATGTGTTTATACTTGAAAACATGACTTGAAATATAACATGGAAGTGACATGTAAGTATGCATAAAAACATAAGCTTGGGAATTTACCTATTAAGTTAGGTTTACCCATTGGGAATTTACCTATTAAGTTAGGTCTACCCAATTGCTTGAAAACTTGAATATGAACATGACACTAGACTAAACATGAAAGTGGCCAACTCGAGGTTGGGTTGAGTTTGCAACATAAAGCTACCCGGAACCGACCGGCCTAACTAGTAGTTGCAAACAATAGGACCCAATGTGAGAAGTTGGTCATGTTGTGCTTGAACCCGAGGTTAGACCAAGTTGTGGTGTAAAGCTACCCGGAACCGACGGGCTTAACTAGTAACCACAACAAAGTCTAATGTGAGAGGTTGGGGTGCATTAAGAAATTAATGCCACATGATAGGGTTAAGTTAATTTGATTAATGACTCTTAACCAAATATGACATGGACAAATGGGTTAAGTAATTGGATTAGGCTAATGATACTTAACAAAACATGACAAGGTTGGGTAGGTTAAGTAACTTGATTTGCCTAATGACACTTAACCATTTTTATACGACTAGTGGACGGGGATTAAGTTAACCAACACTTAATCAATCCAACACGATAATTTGGTAAGGTTAAGTAAGTTTTCTTAATGACACTTAACCAAAAGATACAGTTAATGGATGGGGTTAAGATTAGACTCAACTAGTCTAAACATGATAATCGGATGGGGTTAAGTTAGCCTAGACTTAATTAATCCCACTTGGTAGTTTAATGGGGTTAAGTTAAATACTTAACTAATCTAACACGATGATTTGAAGTGGTTAAGTGACCTATACTTAACCAATCTCACCCGTTAATTTGAAGAGGTTAAGTGACCTAAACTTAACCAATCTAACTCGTTAATTTGATGTGGTTAAGTGATCTATGCTTAACCAATCTAACTCGTGAATTTATTGAGGTTAAGTTAACCCATACTTAACCAATATAACGTGAAAACATGATAAGGCTAAGTCATGAATCGCTTGAATACACTTGACCGGTTTGACTAAGTAATTTCATAGGGTCAAGTTAATATATACTTAACCAACTTGAGCATGGTTTGTAGGGTTAAGTCTTGGACTTGGATACTTAGCCAATTTTGACATGATTTATAGACGGGTTAAGCCTTGAACTTGGATACTTAGCCAATTTTGACATGATTTGTAGACGGGATTAAGTCATGAACTTAAGTGACACTTAATCTATTATGTAAACCCTAATTCGGAGAATTAGGTGGGTAACCGTAATTAACAAGGATAACGGGAATAAGGCTAAGTCGTAAACCTTGGTTGAAGGATAACTAAGTAATGATTCTTAGTCAAGGAAATTTAGACCAGTTCATAGATAGATGAGTAACCTGATACGGTAGGTCATCGTTTAAGTATACGAGTAGGAGCAAGTATCTGATTTAGATAAAGGCTCCAGCGAACTGGGTAACGAAGCAGCGGCTTCGGGGAACGTGAGGATATTCTTGGGATCCCTCTGTGGGCTGCCAGGTAATTATACTAGACTCATGAGAGGTTAAGGTCTGCGTTAGAAGAACCAAGAGTATGCCTTGGTTGCTATACGAGCGACCTAAAGACGGGGATGGATAGGGTATAGTCGACGAAACACGGTCGTACCCTAGATAGCATTTTTCGTCAGGCTACCTTCCATCTTTGGTCAAGCGTGTACGTACGGAAAGGCAGAGAACACCCAATAGACCATAATTGCTATCTAATTATGGGTGCGGTAAGGCTCGGATTGTGGGTTGGCCAGTAGTGTGTTCTCGTACAGGATTTATCCTGTCTTGTCTTTCGCTAGTTGAGGGAGGGGTCGCGTGGGACCATAGCCACGTATAGAAAAAACAGACCTTAGCATCTGCATCGGCAGATAAATCGTAAGCTCCCGACCGAGTCCTGTATTTCCTGGTCTGCCCTGTGACAGGACTCGGATGGCACGATGTGATACATGTGCATACAGTCATGGAAAAACGATTCACGATGAATGCGTGGGAAAAAGGGCGCGGTTGGCGGTTAGCGTAATCCCTAGTGGCCCTAGGTGGTTGAACCCAAACCGAGATACGAAAACGTGCAATAGGTAAGCGTAATCCCTAGTAGACCTAGGTAGCATAAGTCCTAGTTGTACAGACGCTAATTCATGTTGGAAGACCCTAGCTAGGTTTAGGGTAACAGTCCAAACCGATCTTAAGGATCATGGAACTATGTAAAGTAATATAGAATCTCATGGGAAAGCCCGTATGGCCTACGGCAAGGGACTGAACATTTACATGGAATAAAACATACGAGTTGAGTAACCTATATATGCGATATATTAGGTTGACATGGACCACTACACGACTTTTGAGTAAGGGTCATTCACGGATAACACGTGATACAGTTGGGATACTAGTACGGTAGGTGCAGAGCAGATGTACAGGATAGATACCATGGGACGTTATACGTGATAGATATCTTGGGATATTATACTTGATAGAAACCTGACGATGTGATACCTTGTTTTATCTTGACATCGTAAATTATCATGACACCTTAGTTCACCTGAGTTCAGTAGTTCATCCTGTTATTTTGATTTAGCTTATCTATCTTGTTATCATGCTTATGTTCATCTTAGCTTCTCATGTCAGTTAACTTTACTAGTTTTTATACTAATAGTAGATAGGGCTTACTCAGTCTTTTTGACTGACCCGTTTTGTTTCGCCTCTTTTCTTCCGTTTCCCCCCCCCCCCCCCCCCCAGGTTACAGGGAGGAAATACTGCTGTTTAGTTTGGACTTCTTCTGCTTGAAGGTCATCATGGATGGCTTGGACTTTTCTTGGCTATGGCTACTTTACTGTCTTTACTTGGGGAATAATTTATGAAAAAGTCTTTATGCTTCTTTACTATTGCAAGACAGGTTTTGATGTACTCTGATGTAAAAGGCTTTAGACCTTAATTATAAATGTTTATGAAAGTTCGATTTTACTTCCGCTATTTTATATGTTCTGTCTTGTGATAATTCTGTGCATGTTTACCAATAATGCCCCTCTAAAGCTAGTGCATTCCTTTGTGAGTGACCCTAGCGGAGGCGGGGTGTTACACCAGACCCGCCCCGTAGACCCGGTGCGGGTCTGGAATTTCACCCCATACTCGAAACCCGTGCGGGTCAGGGTAGACCCGACCCGCCCCACAACCCAGTGATATTGTGTTCTAAAGTACATAAGTTTATATACATTTTTTTTCACTAGATGATAAATTATATACATGTTATAATGTGTCAAGAATGATATGAGAATATAATAACATGAGTTGTAAGATAATAGTTCAAAATGTATGCATTTGTTATTTTATGATTATCATTGATGCAACTTAAGTTATAATCATGTACACCTAAGAAGATTAACAAGTAATCATTATAATTATAAAATGTTTTAATGATCTTTCAATCATGCGGGTCGGGTTGGGGCGGGTTAGCCATGCCCCAGACCCGACCCTAGACCCGGACCACCAAAAGTGGGCCGCGGGTCTACCAGCCCCGAAGACCCTATGGGGCGGGTCTAACTGGGTCAAAACATGGGCGGGTCAAGCGGGTTTGGACCCTAGACCCGCCCCATTGCCATCCTTAATCAAAATGTACATTTTTGTCAAAATGAATGTTTTTGACCAAATATACTAGTAGAATCAAAATAGTTATTTTTGTCAAAATATAATAGTTGAAACAAAAACTATATTCTATTAAATATGATGGTTGAAAACAAAAACCACATTTTTGTTGATTAGATTGGGAATGAAATAAAAATCACATTTTTGGTTAAATAAAAGAGTTAAACACAAATAGCATCTTTGTTAAATAAATTTGTGTTACAACAAAAATATCACTTTGATTCATTTTGTTAAATTAGAATTGTTAACAATATGAATTACTACTTTTTATTCATTTTGTTAAACTAGAACAAAATTACCACCTTCAAATCATTTTGTTGAAATAGAATTGTCGACAAAATGAATGTATCACTTTTTATACAACTTGTTGAAATAAAATTTATATGCAAATATAAGATTCCTTTTTTTTGCATAACATACATTAGAATTTATATGCGAATATAAGAATTCCTTTTATTTGCATAACATACATTAGAATTTATATGCAAATATAAGAATCCCTTTTATTTGCATAACATACATTAGAATTTATATGCAAATATAAGAATCCCTTTTATTAGCATAACATACATTAGAATTTATATATAAGAATCCCTTTTATTTACATAACATACATTAGAATTTATATGCAAATATATGAATCCCTTTTATTTGCATAACATACATTAGAATTTATATGCAAATATAAGAATCATTTTTATTTGCATAACATACATCAGGATTTGTATGTAAATTTAAGAATCATTTTCATTGTCAAAAACATACATTAGAACTATATGTGAATTAAAGTGACATTTTATTGTTAAATCATACCATAGAATTTGTATGCAAATACAAGTGACAGTCGCATTATCAAAATTTACATTAGAACTTTTGTACGGAATAAAGAGGCATTTCATAAGTTATGATTTGGGACTATACATGTAAATAAAATAATTTCTTTTATTTGTTAAAATCAAAATAGAAATTACATACAAATAAAGAAAAAATAAAAAATATCTTTTCATTTGTCATCTGCAATAATGTTACATAAATAAATTATATTTTATTAGACATTAGAAATGTATAGGGAAATTATACGAGTCAAATACATTTTTATTCGGCATTAAGGATAAAATAACATGTTTTGTTCATTATCACCAATATGTTAGCAGAATTAGAAATTGGTTAAATTCATTAACCAATTATTTATTTATATGAACTATTGTTGGCTGAAAACCCCACACGGGTATTGGGATGATATTTGACATACACTAGTCCCAATATTTAGTTGTATGTCGATCGATGGATTGACAGGCTGCGGTGAGCGTTATTTATTCATTTTAATGCTCACACAGTTATAAATTTTACTCTGAAAGTGAATTGACTGTTTAATAATTATTTATCACTGTTGTCGTGTTCATGCGATGTATGAAATCCATATAACCAAAATTATGTGGTAAATGATCGAGTCGCATTCCGATTCAAAATATCCTTTAAATAAAGAATATTTTAAATAAAGATTATCATTTTTTTAAGAATATTTTAAAATAAAGAATATGGTAATATAAACAATATTTTTACATAAAGAATCTTTTTATAAAGAATATTTTTAAAGAACAAATATTTTAAAATATTATTCAACGAAGAATAAAATGATGATTTCTACATCCATTTTTGGATGGACACAAAAGATAAAAATATATTTTTATCAAAATGAGCTAATTATTAATTAGAATAAATCCTTTAGAATTAAGATTTAATGAAGTATTCTAATAAATTAATATTCAATTAGAATTAAATAAAAGAATTAGATTTTTGGGTTATCGTGGATGGTGTCTTAAATAACATTGTTCTTAAACCCCATATGAAAGAATAAATCTTTTAATTAAGAATTTTAGAATTCTAATTATATTTAGTAATTGGAATAAATTGATATGTGAATGGGTTTATTGTGAACTATGTTTTAAACGACATTTGTTCTTAAACCCAATTAACAGTAAAAATATAATTTTGGAATTTATAAATCTTTTTATTAGGATTAATATAACGACCCGGGATTTTTGACTCCGATAATCAACACAAAACTACCATGTTGACTATTCCGACATCAAAAATACCTGATCATTAATAGAAAGAAGTTAGAGGGTGAGAATAGATAAGATAGAAAATTAGAATAGAAGAAGAAGATCACTACCGAACAGAATCAGAGTAATACGAATCTCACAGCGGAACGAATAAAATATAATATATAACATAACTTTGCAATGAAACAGTATATATGTATATATACAATAACATCATCAGAGTTCAACACTTACATACAGCAGAAATAACAATAATTATATAATCCAGAAGCCTCCTGCTTCAAGCTCCTCCAAGTATCTCTGTAAAGACCTGAACTACTTGATTGCCCGTACAAATTTGGGCACCCAAGAGTTTAGGGAAAACAAAACAAAATAAAACTCTGGGTCAGTCATGGGACTGGTGTGAGTAAACTCAAATCATCGGTTTAACTTTTCAAAATCCTTTTCAAAAGAAAAGATAATCGTAAGACTGATCCACACATAAACACGGACGGTTTTTACCTTATGATAACCCAAAAACAGTTTTGGAAATCGATACTTTTCTGATATTATAATAATGTCTAATCACAAGTAATTAGAATCTAGTAGAACGCTTGCATCTCACGTTCCACATATATAGTATACAAACAAAAACCGCGGGCGCTTATTGGAGATTGGATTCCGACTATGACAAGGTATGGGACCACCTTCCAATAGTGTATCTCTAGAGGCGAATACACTGGGTTCAACAAGAACATATTGCAACCCGACCCTCACATGATCGACCACTCATTTCGCTTGAGTGTATCGAATGTATATCACCAACAGTTGGGAGCTACCCACCGTTTCCCGAAAAGGGACAGCATCGATACTAGACAAAAGAATGAAATGGATTTTCTCTAGATAGGTGATATACACCCTAATGGGAGCGACCCACATAGCCATGTTGCCTGCCCGATTTCTGTCATTTCCCGGTTGATGAGGCTTGAGGTCATTATGTATCTTTTGAACCACCTGACCACAATTCACTTTGAATGCCACATCGTCATACCCGCCAAATCACAAATTGATTTCCCTAAAAATACCACGGGTATAAAGCTAAGAGAAACGAATTTCTCCGCCACCAAACGTAAGTACGTTTGAAGAGATCAACTTACGTGATCCGTTAGATATACTCTGTCAGACATTCGTCCATTCACGTTTGTCCTGGGACTGGAGAAACCGAAGGCACTATTCTGTAAACAGGATAGCCCTTGCATAACTCCGTCTTCAATATTTGATCGCGACGCTAACGTCCATACAGAGTGGTTTTCAGATAATGAACCTGATCCCGGTCTCTCCGTATTGACGACGTAAAAATGGTCAAAAACTTTGATAGTTGGTGATTTAACTATCAAAGAAAAATAGGTTTACAACCAACGATCTTATTTCCAGATAGAAATTCGATCGATTAATCATCAGTCAACATTTATCTCTTTCAAATTAACTTATTATCAATTTATTTATTTCCCTATTTCTATATACTCGTAAATCCTTATTTTCTAAATTTAGAAAAAATATACTTTATAAATCATTTGAAAAACATTTCCATATTTGCTCACATTCCTTAATCCTATATTAGAAAACATTTCTAGTTCTGATTTGGGAAACATTTCCAAACTCATTTCATTTGATTTAAACCGATGTTTAAAATAATATCGCTATGCGAACTCGAACCATTTCTCTCATTAACTAGATTCACTTAACCAACCTTCACTATCGAACCTTAACCATTCCTTAGTTAAAAACGAAGTCAATCAAGTTGGGGTATAGTTACCTCTCAGACCTTAACTGAACAACACTTCTAACATCGAAATAGACAAAGTTCTTTTTTTTTAAAACTTTAACCAATTTCCTTACGAAACTCTCGGATTCTATTTACGAATCCTCTTCTTTTACAAAAATCTTTTGATTATAACAATAGTGTTATAATCCTATACTTCTGAAATAAAATATTTAAATATAACTTTTCTCTACTAGTTTAAAATAAATAATAATTACTTTATTAGATAAATAAATCTTGCTTTAAAAACCAGAAAGAAATAGTACTTTCCCCCATTCGATATAATCGAATCCCAATGTATAATCCACTCTCGAATAATCAATATTCAATAACTTTCTTTCGAATAAACTATATTCGATTACTTTTTCTTTCGAATAACTATATTCGATTTAACTCTGTTCGAATAACAAATATTTGATTAATTTTCTTCTTCGTATAACTCATATTCGATTATCAAATATCGGTTTCCAACCGAATACTAATTATCTTGAAAAATCCTGATTAATTCAATATATAATTTCTTCAAATAAATTATTTTTACACCTCTGCCTTAGTTGAATTCTAATTTCAAATCTTTGCGGATTTTATCTAATCCTTTCCACATTTCGAATATCGAAATGGGTTTCATCGTTCCTTTCTAACACAATTCCAACTTTCCCATTTTCTATTCACGGTGGAATTTGAAATCTCAATTATCCACTGATAATTATTTTCCAGTTCATTTGTAACTTTGTTTATAAATTACAGCACTTGTTTTTCATTATTAACAGGTTATTCCTTTCTAACTATTTGAAATCCCATTTTTGGTTAAATTTCTATTTCAAAATCCACTTTCCATCTTAAATGTGCAAAATATTTGCTTAAATCCATTTTTCACATCAAATGTGAAAAAAATATTTCTTTTATATAATCCATTAGTTTGATTTTGTATTCCAAGATAATACCTCATTCCCAAATTCTATTTACTTCTATTTATAGCTTTATTCATACAAAATCTTCTTTTTACATTCCTAACACTTTATTCTCATTTATACATCCTTTATAAATGTTGAGTTCACATTTTATTTAAAATTCTGAGGTTAACACTAATTTCTATTCTTCTATATAAGTTCGGACTTATATATATATATATATATATCATTTATCAAATGATAAATATTTTATCTTAATTTATGAATTATTATTTATAAATAAATCGTCTCCATTTATCTGTTAAAACTTATTTCTATTTAAATATTTTCTTTAAACCAATTTCTATAATCTCTTTTATATCTCGCCCATTCCCTTTATAATTCTATAAACTTTTTAAATAATTCTTTTTATAAATCCATTGACTTCATAAAATCCTTAAATTCAATATTTACTTCAAAAACTCCCTTTTATAAATGTTTTCTTTGATTTCCTATAAGTATTTTCTTTTATAGATTTATGTACTCACTTCTTATTACTTCTATTAAGTATTTTAACCAAATCGGCCCTTCAAACTTCCATATAACTGATAATAATTTTATATAGAAGCTCCTCGTTTAATTTTCACACATCCCTTCTTTTTACAAAACCTTTTTGATTTATAAAATCCTAATTTCAACATACACTTCACAAATTCCCTTTTTATACAACCCTTTTAATTTTATAAGCTTTCACAATTTAATAATCACTTCAAATTTCATTTTATATAAAATCCTTTGATTTTATATATACAGATATTTTATTTTAAATTTTAGTTTGAAATTTCCCTTTTCACGTTCCAGTATTTCCTTTGGTATTTAAAAGTACCAAATAAGCATGATCAACACACACAATCAACAACAGATCATAAATCACATCATATATCACAATATATGAAAAACAGTAAAATAAATGTTGAGGAACCCAGTTGGGTCCCTCCGACCTGTTTTCCCTGCATCCACAGAGGCTAATCAACATAAATAACACGAGTATGAAATATTCTGATAAACAGAATCAGTATTCGATTAACGATTTATATATATCGTTATCAATATTTTCAACCAATTTACTAGCAGTTCAGCCAAATAGCCAACACACAACAACAACCATTATTTATCCATTCTAAAAATACTTTATGAAAATATAATTTGAGCAGAGTTAGTGAGATTTACTCACATTGGACGGTTATCGTTAAATAACGATAATTGGTCATTGATTTTATTTAGGCGTTTAGTTTCATAATAATTCCAAACGAGCTTCAATTCACTCCCGGTCAGTCCCATTGGGTAGTGTCCGTCCATACGATCCCATTGGATCCTGTTTTGTCCAATTCCGATACCGTATGATAAAGTTATGATATTAAGAACTTAACACAGTACTTGATTTCAATTTAAAACTAAACATTTATTTGGGCCTCTTATGATTACCTTTCCCGGCCCAAAACGTTTAAGCCTGCACTAGTATAATCCCTTCTTTCTCTTCCATTCAATACGTAAGTTTCCGCCGAATATTCACAGCCATTTCCGACTTTCTCCAAGCACAAATCACCATTGTTTCTTCACGGATTTAAAAACTGGAACCATCGCCACTCTTCTCTTTCCGTCCTCTTCCTCCTTCGCCTGTTCTCCGTCAACTCGCCCGCCTCAGGTGGATTCCGCCCATCAGCTCAAAGTCGCGAATTACACAGTAAAGGTGCGACAACAATTCTGACGGAATACCCCAAATCTTCGTACCCTAGTGTTGTTTGCTCTCCCGAATCCAAAAACAACCCCTAAATCCCGAATTGAACCCTAAATCGCCAACCGTTTGGAACCCTAGAAAACTGCTATGTTGAAAACAGCCGTCGAACCCCTTATAACTGATGCCAACGTGAAGAGCGTCTCACTGTCAATCCAAATCTATGTGTATTTTGATTTATTGAATTTGTTTTGATTTTTCTATGATTTTGTAAAGATGAGGTTTCCACGTTGAAATTCCTTTTTGGTGGCGGCGTAATTTTTGATCGATCAGAGAAATGAGGAATTAGGGTTAGAGATGTTAGGCTTATTTATAGTATGGTTTTAATATATTTTTATTCGCTTATTATATTTGTTTTTAATAAATCATTGCTTGTATATGTTGTTTAAAAATTCCTGTGATCACACACAATACCGAAAAATCACGAAAATGGGCATGTAGCTACAGTTTGACATTGCAGACCCAACGAAACTGGTTTCGTCAAATTCCGACTTCATTTGCTCACACAGGGTATTTTTAAAGTAAAAAAATTGACTGTTTTTCACATTAAAATCCCGTACGGCCACACACTGACCCCAAAAATCACGGAAATTGAAATCTAACAATAATCTGACATTACGAATCCAAAAAAATTGGTTTCGTTGAATTCTGAAGTCGTTTGCAAAAGTGGATATTTTTAAAGCTCAAAATAAACCATTTAAATATATAAATATATTTAAAAACATTTAAAAAAGAAAATATTTAAAAATAAATATTATCGTATATATTCACAGTGGAATACCATACAGCTCCACTGGGATTTATAACTCGATATTTTAAAATTCCCAGTTATATCGATATTTGATTTATATTAAAAATTATTTTATAATAAATAAATCGTTATAAATCATAAAGGAATTCCACAACGACTTTTCTAAAATTTGATTTGGACATAAATCAAAATCTACACGACGAAATCCCGATTTCTCTCTTCCACTAGAAAAATATACTTCACCAGCCCCCAACGTTTCTTTTTCATAGAAATCCGACTTAAAACGGCTTCTGTATACTCGTTTAAAGTTCGAATCGCCAAATTACGAACTGCAGCGCCATTTCGAGCTCGATTATAATTATAATATAATTATACGTTCAACTGTCGTTTGAATAATATATTCGTTATTATAATTCAACTCTAAACTGAATTATATCTTATAAATGATCAAATTCATACAATATTGGGAATTCAGCTATTTTCGACCATTTCGAAAATAAATAAATTATTTTATTATTTATATTAATTAAATATATATTATTTAATTCAAGTTATCGATATCGCCAAAATCGATAATTAATAATTAAATAAATTAATTATTTCACCGTAAAATACGGGACGTTACAATTAAAAAAGAAATTTTCCAAAGTTAAGTTTTCCAATTTAATATATTAAATTGGAATTGAGTGGAAACTCAATTTGATAATAATCGAGATAGGCTTCTGTAAAAGAGGACTGTTACTATATATGGAATTTAAAAGGCTTTGTCGTTATTCCATTTATATTAGCGGTCTGATACGGAAATTTATATCGATTATATATTGATTTGATTTCTGTGAAAATTCCATATTTAATGGAAGATGATTTTGGGTTTATCGTGAACAAGGTTTTTAAATGACATTGGTTCTTTAACCCAGTTATAGATAAGATTAAGTTCTTAAAGGTTGAATAATCATAAAGTCATGATTTTTGATATTAAAACCGAATTGGAGTTTTAATGAATCTTTAAAAGAAGATTAAAGAATAAATTTAAAAGAACTTATCTTTGATAAAATTAATGGGAACCTTTCCCTAATAATATGAATGTTTTATTAAAAGAATATTCTGAATTGGAATAAGGCGTATGATGTGTATTTATAGCGGTTGATTTTTAATTATAAAAATACACGAGTTATTCGGAAAGACCGGGTTTAACTCATTCTGAATAATTACTACGACGAACTAAGTCAAAGACATTGAAGACGGTGAATGAAGACCGGCAATCTTCACATCGAATGGATGACTACTGATGCTCGGCATCGGGTAGCTCCCAGTAAAGGGTTAAAGTGGTAGTTTGTTCGGACGTACTTGTTGATTGTCCGGATATGCGAGCACCTCACTTCCGTATTGGACATACGGGACGAGGAATAAGGTGACTTCGGTTTCGTTCAGACCCAGAACGGACTTGTAAATGGATGTGTGTCTGACATTGGATTTCATTCCATGTAATTAAATCGATTTCTATTTAATATATATCTGTGGTGGCGGATAATTTATTCTCTTGCTTAACACCCTTCTCTGAGACGTACGAGCTCAGAGGTTATACATTAGTAGCTATCGATCGCATGGCGTGGATTGTCAATGTGGACACGCCAAGATGCAAATAATCAGGGCTTTTGTTGAAAAGCAGAGCCTTGTGGTTGATGATCAAAGCATAGTCTATTTCGGAATAGCTTTGTGTATAGCGTGACCTCGCGAGCCTCATACCCCGGTAAGAGTCAGAAACGGAGCAAGGGAATGCAGGGAGTGCGCACGTTTCTTTCTAGCTAGAAGTGGTATCAGCGACTTACCAGCCCTGACATTTTACTTATGTGGATGATGGAATTTTCAAGGCCTCGGATTTATCGGTCGTCAGTGGTCGTATTATAGGTTCAATAGGACAGGGAAGCGTGTGTTCAGGCATAACTAATCCACTAAAGTTATTTGTGGACTGGCCCTGTAGTATCCAAGGGTTGCCCGTTGGTGTGATTCTGAGACATTGCTAGAGTGTCTCGAATCGGTAAGGAGATCGTTCCTAGCCTTGACTCATGATGGAAATCCAACTTCCAATACGACACCATGCGGTTTTGGTTGTAGAACTAGTATGGCGACATAGTAGGATGGGGTACTATGTCGTCTATGATTGATACATTATGATTGAAATGTTTTTGAAACATATATACACTAATAATAATATCAAATCCTTTTTTATCGTATCAAGCATTTTTGACCATTATAAGGTAAAACTCTATCCTCCGGTTTGCATTGCATTGTGTGATGGGACTTGAGTCTTATAATGGTTTCATTTTTCTAAAAAGCATTACGTTATTTTACGATTTATTTTATTTAAATTATGCACTGGCAATCCAATGGAGTAAACCCGTTCTGCGTTAGCGGCGTGGTCCTGTGATTAGCCTTATTACTAGTTAAGTTAGGAAAGATTTCTCATACCAGTCCCGTGACTGACCCATAGTTTGTTTCACTTTGCAAACTCGGGTGCCCTCTTTTCCACACGGGTAGTCGAGTAGCTTATTTTGCAGATATATTGGGAAGGATTCTGGATCGAAGCTTAGAGCTGTGTCCAGAGCATTGATAATCTTCTATTGTGTTAATTTAATAGTTCCGCTGCAGTGTATTACATTTATTGTAATTTAATCTTCCGCTGTATTATTATATTCGATGTACTCTGATATATTCTGTACTCTGATGTAATATTATCATGATGTAATAAAAGTCTTTTGTTATTTTTTCTGATGTGTTGTATTCCCAGAGTTAACGTATTCGGGTTTTGAACGGTCTTGGTCGATTTAGCTATCGATTAGGTCCGGGCAAAATCCGTATCGTTACACTAATCGTGTTCCTCTGCCTCGGCCTCCTGTCTTATGGTGGGTAGCGAAAGCTCGATAGTCTGTTGTTACCCGAACTGTACGGCATAGTGTCTTGACGACATTTTCTCCTATTATTGATGATAAGCTGGCTCCTTCTCATGATGACCATTTGGAAAATGAATATGATTCTTCAGTTGAGGAATCAAATTGTGATGGTATCTATAGGTTTTCGGATGACCATTCCTAGATCCATGATTTTTCTAGGATGAGATATGATTCTTATGAAAAATATGTAATATAAATATGTCACTGGCATTGAGGATGACTTTAGGAGATTGATATATCTGATAGTGGGAGATGGTTTTGAGTTCATTAAGGAGGGTGAGCTAGGTGAGATGAACAGGTCTTTGTTCCTTGATTCTATTCGGGATCGAGAGTAAGATTTTGTAGTCCTAACTCGTGTTTTGTACCTAACCTTGCTGTACTTTTTACTGAGTACGTCAACATTATTGGTAGTGACAACTCCAGGGTTCCTACTTTGTTGGGGATTAGTTGTGTTGGTCTTTGTTAGTAGTTGAAGCACTATGCTTCACTCCTATTTTTTACTTTTTTGTATCCTTGCACATCAACCAACCTTGTAGTAGTTAGAAAAATTGTCTGACTCCTATTTTTCATGTATTCATTATTTGTTACAATTAAAGTGGTTGCGGCCACTATAAAAACCGGCTTAGCCTTGATAAAAAATAAATGATGTTGAAACTATAAAACAGTTGTCATATCGGTCATAGTATACATTGGTATCTACCACAAATAACATCAAAATTATAAAGCATACGAATTTAATTTAGAATTAAAACATGATAACTTGACCTATAAGGCGTTAATGTTGAAATAATAAAATTACATCATCAATGTCGCATAACATGTTACCTAAATAAAGAAATATATGATGTCGACATTGACGTACTTTGGAATTAATATTAAGTTGAAATCAATAATTGTGGCATCATTTTAAGGTTGTTGAAAACATGCCACTTAGGCTATTATGTCGTAAGATATATGATGCTAGCCTTTAAACTCATGGCGCCAATTGCTTACTTTACTTTATGTCTCAGAGGCATTATTATAATGAAATAGATTGATGTCGAAGTAAAAGTTAGCGGCACCCAGTAGATGTAAAAAACAAAGGATGACAAGAGATCTTAAGTAATATATAAATAGTATATAAAACGAAGTAGAGCTCCGACATTAACGTTTTATATAGCCATGAGATGCCTTACCGTGATAAAGCCAATGTTGAATCTTACATCTACAAAGTGGTACCATCTATTACTGATGTTGAATGCATTGGGGATGCTGTAGGCCAAGGGTAATGCAATAATTATTACAAAAACTAGTTTCTTTCTTTTTAAAGCAATTTCTTTTCGTCTAGTCCTTCCTCTTGTTAAAATATGATAGGTTTACACTAAAAAAAAATCGTTCTTTAGCTTTTTTTTCTTAATGAAATACATTTTTTCAAAAACATATACCAATTAATTAATGAATATACTTTGTTAAGTTCTAAATTAAATGCATTTGTAACGTGGTAAATCCACAGAAATTCATAATCACTTGGTAAAGCCCACACAAATCATAATAAAGCTGAATTGACATATTCTTTCATATATAAAATTTTGAGGCCAAAATCATTATTTAATTATTAATAACAATTAAAATCTGAAATAAACACTATTTCCTCCTTAAAAATTTCATAAGATATACATTTTAACTTGAAATGTTATGAATTTAAAACAACATCTTCAAATTAATGTTTTACACAACATGCCAAAATGTCAAAGCAAATGGAGATCAAAAACTTAGGCTTTACCTTTGAAATCTACCTAATTAATCATAAAAATCCATAAATATTTTATTATAAATATGTTAAAGTATTAATAGATATATATTATTAAATTATATATACATGCCTAAATTAAATAGAAAGTCTATACAAATATTGTTTTTGGTTTAAAATAAATAAATTATGGAAAATTTAAAATATCCTTATACATATACAAGGTTGAAATTTCATGTTTTTATATATAATTTTATATAAAGTTATTTTAAATAAGTATAGCTTATATAAATGCCTGTATAGATGATCATACTACTATAATATTGAATATACATGAGTTAAAGTATATAAACAATAATGGGTTTTTGGTTTGGTAAAGCACGCGTTAATGGCATCAAGGATTTCCTCCTTTTTTCTGCGATTCTTTACGTTCTCCACTTCTTTCTTCTCTACTTTATTCATCCAAATCAACACTCTAGATATCTTCTGCTCTCCCTACTCCACCTTGCTTTCGCTTGCATAGGTGCTTTACAGAACCACAGTTATCATCAACTAAATTTAAAACCTCATCTCCTAACCTCCCCTTCTATATCCGATCCATTCCTCGTTTTCTACCAACCCCTAACTCACTCCTTTTTTCCCTTCCTTTCCATATCGTGATGGCCCAGCCAGTTTTTATTGAGCTCTCTGATGTTGACTCCGTAGTTCGGATTTCGCGATTTCCTAGCTGTACGAATTCCTATAGTGCGCAACGTGAGGTGTCCTAGCGAGTTCAGCCAATACATTGCTAGGTGAATTTTTGTTTGGTATTTATCTGGCTCATGCCGGAGGAAGGGTGATGGCTTTGGAGTTATTGGGTCCCATGTGCTGTTTGCGTTAGTTGGTTTCGATTTGGTTTGGAAGTAGTTTCGACTTGCTTGGATTTGGAAGGTTTGGATTCTTCACGGATTATCTTTGGTTAGCAGCAACTTCTTGTTCCTTGATTTGTTTTCGCGACTCACCAATCTACGTGTGTAACAACTCGGAATTTCTGAACCAATTTAAAATTCTTATTTTAGCTATTTTAATGGATTTTGAATATTTAAAATGATTTATTTTAAATAATAACAACTTAAAATTTATTTAAATCAAAGTTAGAAAGTAAGAATATTTAATTTAATAAAAACGAGCTTGAAATAACACGGTATTTTCAAAATTCGATTTTAAACTTTGAATGAATGTAAAGAATGAAATATAAATTGGATTTCAGTAAAACCAGAAACGTTAGAATTCGTTTAATTATATCTTTCTAATGAATGTGAAAAATTCAGATTTCATAATATAAATTGAAAGTTATGTCCAGTTTAAAATTTAAAATAGTCGCAATGGAATTTATATATTTTTAACATATATATGGCCCTTGAAAATAGCCATTTTGCAAATGACCTCTGCTTTCGACGAAACCTCTTTTGTTGGATCCGAAATGTCAAATTATTGTCAGGTTCAAAATTTCCTAATTTTGGGAATTAATATGTGAGCGTAGTAAATTTAAACGTGTTTTGCGATTTTAGTTTGAATTTAATCGACCGAAAAAATTCCATTTTTCAAACGACCTCCAAATTCGATGAAATTAGTTTTGTTAGGACCGTATCGTCAAAACATAGCTATATTTATTTTACCGTAATTTTTGTAGTCAGTATGTGGCCCTGGTAAACTAAAATGTACGTTTAAAATTCAATATATTGATTTATATTTTAATTTAAAGAAAAACTGATCGAAACAGTAGAATTGGGTTATGAAACATATCTCATTGTGTCCGGAATGAGGGTGTTTAGCTAAGAGCGTCAGTTGTTGGGTTTGATTTGGAGTTTGGATTGAAAAATTAGTATTCTTGGAAATTAAATAATATTAAATATAATTAATTTTCTATAAATATCCCTCTAGAACCCTAGCTGCCGTCCATAAATCAAAGGCCACGAAAGCTCCAAATTCCCCATCCAAAAATCATCCCATCCACGTAAAATTAATTCAAGCAATCAAAACAAAAATTTTAGTACTCTTCCAGCTCTTCCAATCCATACCCGTTTGATCCTCTATCGAAGTGTGTGGTGCTCGATTTTTGAGCTTGAAGGGAGCGGTTTTGGGGCGGTTTTTGAGCCAGATGGGGGGCCATGACTGGCGTCGTTGCTGCTAAGAGGGGAGGCGTTGTAACTCTCTGACGTGAACACCTCAGATCGGCCGATCGTGGTTCAGGGAGGCGGCGCGTGGCATAGTTTAGATCGACGATGGGCTAGTTCGGTGGCCTGAAATGTAAACGATGGATTAGTGTAGTGATTAGTGAATTTAATTATTATTTAATTATTTAAGTATGTAATTAACTTATAAACGATCATATCTCTTTCATACGAGGTCCAAATCAGACGATTTCAGTTGCTTTGGAATCGTGTCGAAGAGTTCTACGCAATGGAACTGACCAGATCGGAAACGGAGCAAGTGGGATTTTGAGCTAAATTAAATGGTCGTTTAATTTAGTTTAAAAACAGGAATTCAGAAATAAAGAACGAGGAGTGAAAATGAAAGTGAGAATTCTCTCACTAAAATATTTGTATAGCTATTTATTTTATAACTAAAACTATATGCCAGTATTGATTTGTATCTGTAGTATGTTATTTACATTTGGAGTTCAACACACGAACTCACACAAATCATTTAAATAGAAGCGATGTATGGATATTAGCAACACTCGCATTTCATACTCCGCGGATGGCCACTTGTGGCGCCGTAAATGGCATTGGGTAGTTGAGTATTTATTTATATGGATGATTTAGTGATTGACTGTATTGTGTTGTGATTGTGATGATTAACATATTAAAAATAATGTTAATATTAATGTGGTAGTTGAAATTTGATTATAAATATCCATTTATAATTTAAACAGTGAAAATTGGCTAATTAGAAAAATAATTCAAACCGAATTAGAATTGGTTAAATTTATTAACCAACGATTTATTTAAATAGACTGTTGTTGTTTGAAAACCCCACACGAGTATTAGGATGATATTTGATATACACTGATCCTAATATTTGGTTGTATATCAATCGATTGGTTGACAGACTGTGTTAAGCGTTATTTATTTATTTTAATGCTTATACAGTTGTAGAATGCACTCTGGATGATGTTTGAATGGTTAATGATTATTTATCATTATTGTTGAATACATGCGATGTATGAAATCCAAATAACTGAAATCATATGGTAATTGATTGAGTCGCATTCCGATTCAGAATCTGAACGAATATTTTAAAATAAAATTCAGTAAAGAATTAAAATATGATTTCGATGTCCAATTTTGGATGGACACGAAAATATTGAAACAATGAAGTCGAGTAAGTAGACATATGCCATTTTAACTCGAATGGGTTTATCGATCGATTTAATTCATTTTATAATGAATATTGGAAAGAATTAATTTCAAAATCTGTTATTTTGAAAATATTATCATTTTAATATTATAATGATATGGAATACTCAATTTTGATTTAAAATTGAAATGGAAGTTGGAATCGTTTTTAAAACAAATTTATAAAATATGTTTTGAATGGAAATCGATGATAAATATATTATATATATTTAATGGCTTGAATAGAAAGTGCCGTGCAATGACCGTTCGCGAATTTCAACCATAAACTTCAAATTGATGTAACGGGAGATCCGACCATCGGATTCTCCTAAAGACGAAACCGTTGGGTTCGTATCGAAAAGATGTTTCCAATGAATCTAAGAGATTTAAATTTGAACAGTTGGATTTCAAATTATGTCCAAATCAAGTTCAGAAAAGGTCGCTATGAATGCAGTTCGGTGGCCATTATTGGAAACCGACTGTAAAGCCTTAATAAAATTATTAAAGATATGGAAAAATTGTGTAAAATCATAATAAATGATTTGGAAAGATTTTGGATGAAAAATTCCAAGTTTAGAAAGATAAAAATACATTTTTATCTGAATGAACTAGTTATTAACTAGAATAATAATCCAATGTTTTTAAATAAATAAATTGGAGTGAAAAAGGGGTCTTAAAATAACTAGAATTTTCCAATGAATAAATTGGAATGAATTTGAGTGGAAATAATCTTCGGAATATTTCGATATTGGAATCCGTGATTATACGGATATTGTAGAGGAATTTGGAAGATACAGATATCGTTATTCCCAATACGATATTCGTTAGTTTCAGAATTTGATGTTGAATATAAGCCTATATAATTTCTACTCAGAGCCTTGTATTTAATATCAAATTGGATTTTGGGTTTATCGTGAACAATCTTTTAAATAACATTTGTTCTTTAACCCAATTAACAGTGAAGCCATGATTTGGAATTTATAATCTTTTAATTAAGATTAATGAAAATTTCCAAAGCAAAGTTTTCCAATTTAATATATTAAATTGGAATTGAATGGCATTCGATTTGGTAATAATCGAGATGAGTTGCTGAAAAGGAAGACCGTTACTATATATGGAATTTAAAAGGTTTTGCTATTATTCCATTTATGTTATTAGTCTGATACGGGAATTTATATCGATTATACACTGTTATGATTTTCGTGTAGATTCCATTTTGATGGAAGATGATTTTGGGTTTATCGTTCACGATGTTTTAAACGACATTGGTTCTTTAACCCAGTTAAAGACATGATTTATTTCCTAAATTTGAATAATCATTAAATAATGATTTTTGGAGATTGAAACTAAGTGGAGTTTTAATGAATCTTTAATTAGATTGAATGTTAATGTAGAAATTAAATTTATCAAATTCAAGAAGTGTTCGAAAATGGAGTATCACCAGTTTTACTTCATATGATAGTTAAATCTTTAATTAGATTTGAACGTTGAATGGGTGGAGTACTACCAGTTTTGCTCCATGGAATGAATAGGTTGGGATTGGAAAAATAAAAATAAATGATTACTTCGGTAAAGCTCGACAATCCCGACTAGTTTGATAAACCTAAATTTGGTTTAAATTGTGAAAAGAACATTTGAATAAAAGAATATTTCTGATTGGAATGAGGCGTATGATGTGTTTTTATAGCATTTGTTCATAAAATACGCGAGTTATTTGGAAAGACCGAATTTAACCCATTCTGAATAACTAATACGACAACTAAAAATCGAAGATATTGAAGACGGTGGTTGAAGACCGATAATCATCACATCGAATGGGTTACTGCTGATGCCCTGGATTTGGGTAGCTCCCATGAAGGGGTTACAGTGGTAGTGGTTCGGACATACTTGTTGATTGTCCGGATATGCGAGGGCCTCTCTCCTGTATTGGACATATGGGACGAGGAATAAGGTGCCTCCGGTTTCGTTCAGACCCAAAATGGACTTGCAAATGGATTGTATGTCTGACATTGTATTCTTTGTGGTGTATTCGTTGATCTCTACTAAATATATATCTGTTTGGTGGCGGATAATTTATTCTCTTACTTAAGACCCTTCTCTGAGACGTACGAGCTTAGAGGTTATATATTGGCAGAAATCAATGGTATGGTATGGATTGACAATGTGACATACTGAGATGCATGGATCATGACTTTTGTTGAAAAGCAAAGCCTTGTGTTTGATGATCAAAGCACAACTTTAAGTAGCACAGCTTTGTGTAGCGTTAATTCGTGAGCCTTACACACCGGTATGATGGTGAACTGATGGTTTGATCAGTATGATTTTGAGATGAGGATAGACACCTTTAGGGTTGTCATGGATTCAGTCGGCCGAGATGATGCTAGGTGTGGTCGCTCCACAGCAGTAGGGATAAGGCACCCCCCCATTCCCAAATGGATAAAGGCAGATGTGCATTACGGTGTTTTCCACGTAAGCCGTGGGGTATTGCACTACGCGATAGACCTTTCGAATCAGCATCCATCATGATGGAAATCCAACTTTCTAATATGAGCTTCGTGGTTTTGGTTGTATACCTATATATATGGCGACATAATAGGATAGGGTATTATGCCGTCTAGGATTGATACATTTACTTTCGAAGTTGATTTATACACTATACACTTATAGTAATAAAAGATAAATTTCGCGTACCAAGCATATTTGGCTATTATAAGGTAACACTCTACCTCCAACTTGCGTTGCATTGTGTGACGGGACCTGAGTCTTATAATAGCTTCATTATTCTTTTATTTAGCATTGCGAGTTTTGTTTATGGTATTCATGGGAGGAAACCCTTTCCATGTCATACAGCGTGGTCCCACGATTTACCTAACTTTAAAACAAAGTTCATAACAGTTTTTAGTTCTCACACCAGTCTCATGACTGACTCGGAGTTTATTGTTTTTACTTAAACTTTGGGTTCCCATATTTTCCACACGGGCAGCCAGTAGTTTTGATTTTCGTAGATATTTCTTTTCACATGATCCTGGATTATAACTGGAGCTATATTCGAAAAGCTTTGTATCCGTGTTTTTCTTTCAGTTGTGTTAGTTGATGTATTTCCGTTGTGCTTTGTATTTATACATTTTTATTTCCGCTACTACGTAATTTAATCTCTGATATTTTCCACTGTGTAATATTTATTCAGACTCTGTTATATTTTGGTACTCTGATGTAAATTGTTGTAATAGCAATGAAATGTTCTATTGTTTGGGTTCTGATGCATTGTGTTCTCAAAGCAATTTGGGCTCCTCCGTCTGCTCAGGGATCTGGGAAGTCTGGGTTGTTTCAACGTGCCTGGTATGTTTTGTTTTCATTTCAACCAAATATGCTTGTGCTCTGTCTCTGCTTGGTAAGCTTATGTAGGATTGCATGGCATCTCTCGTCTGTTGGGTTGGTTATGTTGGTTCATATTGAGAGGATTGATATTCAATGTGTTCAAAGATTTAGTCTCGTTGGAGTCAATTTGTCGACAGTATAGTGCAGTTTTAGGTAGTTGGTGTGTATATTGCATGAGTTTTTAGGTTGTATCTTTCGGAAGTTTGGAGATCTGTTGCAATGGTGCACATGGGAAAATATATTTGGAAAGTCCCGTTGGGCTGTGTCTTGGTTGGGTTCTGATTTATGGCATGCTGGTATTAGTTTGCTGCTTTGTACCCTCTTTTGGCAATCTAGGTGAAGCTTCGACTGTTGGCTTTGTTGATTAGGATGAAGGAGATCATTACCTTCCTAATTCGGCCTGATTGAGTTAACCTTTTCGGTGATGGCCTTGGTCTCCTTGCCTGGCTGCTTCTTCCCTATGATAAGTTAGGATGTGATTTGGTCGAGACGTACTGTCCTTGACTTGCTCTGCTGGAAAGATGTGTTATGGTGCTTCTGTTTCCATGTCCTTATTATTATTGATATGGTTAATGAGTGGTGCTTGATATAAGGACTCTGGCTTTGCTGTGTGGTCCTATAGATGGGATGTTGCCTCGTACAGCTCATGTAATAGCCATGGTACCATGGTAATCTGCTTCTTCTTGTGTAGCATGTCACTACAATCCTGCCGTCCTTTGATAATTTAATTATTTTTTGACAGTGTTGTAACTCTCCTTGGTGGACTATGTAACGTGTAGTCTAGAACTAGGGTATAACTCCAATGTTATAACCTAGATAGGATGCGTGTGGATGGTCCACCTTAAAATTGCATCTGTTATAGGTTGACATCTGATCAATCTCCTGTATTATGTGTAATTATTATTTGTTATAATAATATGTGTTTGTGGTCACTATAAAAACCGGTCGGCTTTGCCAAAAATAATAATATAAACACTTTTCTGGATGTATATTTTTTTTTTGTCAAGGCGGACCGGTTTTTGTAGTTGACCATCCATTTTTTTATTATAACAAATAATAAATACATTAAAGGACTGGAGATTACCGATTTTCTTTCTACTACATACTATTTTTTAAAGTGGACAACCACTAAGTAGAAAACTAAACTAGCTTAAAGTATAAGAGTTAGACTAAGTGTCTAAACTGATATCGTATAGTACACAACAAATTTCCATGCAGGGAGCAACATTACACTACGCTCTGCCTAAAAACTGGCACAACATAATATTTTCAAAAATATTACAACAATACATTCCCAATATATTTGACTTGCACCACGTAGGGTGAGTAAAAAGTTCATTATCAAAATCACTTTAAAACAGAGCCGAAACCAAGCGGCCATGTACATTCTTCCGTTGCTAAGAAATCGTCGAAGAGTATTAATAACAAGATGAGAATAAGGTAAGGGCTTAACAAACTAGAACACAACCAAAAACTACAACTTGTTGTCAAGGGCCATAGACGTTGATGCAACTTACTGTGGCAAATCACCAAACAAAACATGACCAAGGGGATAGGAGGCAATTGAAAAACAGCAATACACCAAACCACCCAAAACACCAAAGATCCACCATAGCATGGCTATCGTCGTGGACTAAGGGAGGAAGGAGGACTACCACAGAGATAGAAAACCAAAACGCCATAAATAAATCCTCTAACCCAGTACATTAACCCAATAATATAACCATAATTCAACTCACAAACCAAACCTAGATACCTTACGGATGAAGACCACTAATGATCGATCCAAAAAAGCCACGCAGGACCGCCTAGTCGACATCCAAACCTCCTCTACTGTAAATGGTCACGAAGTACAATGGATGGAGAGATGTCAAGATCGTGATTCCAAAGGCCCACAGAAGAATCGATCGAGGATGGGCATAAAATGTTAGGCAATTGAGCATGGAAAAAATAGTTCTGAAAAATTAGGTGAAAGGGATAATGCATGGAGCAATCAACTGAAAAGAAGAAATAGTGAAAGCTAGGATTAAAGGAGTAAGGCGTGTTGAAGAAGAGAGTATTTAAAGGAAAACGACGATAGAGATGATAAAGCCTATGCGATTGAAACCCTAGTCCCCATTTTTAAAGTCCAACTGAAGCTTTTGATATATAAAGTTTTTCCATATATATATATATATATATATATATATATATATATATATATTCGATGAGCTTACATGTCTATGTAGTGTAAATCCCAACACTTGAACAACGACAGGTTATAACCTTCATGGATTGCAATGTTACACATGTACAAATATACAAAGTGTATATGATACATATATATAATATAATATTAATTACATTAAGTAAATCTAGTTTTTTTATAACATAAGTGATACTTTATTCAAGAAGAGCACTCTTTTTTATTTCTTAGGGGCTCTAACCCATAACCTTTAAGACATTTGCTAAAGCTTTACATCCCCATCACTGGAGCTAAAAGGTCCTTGACTAAAATAAAACTATTTTATAAATTTAACTAAAATAGTGATTTATTTATTAAAAAAATTAGAAATATTATAAATAAGTTAGACTTTTTACGCCCAATAAAAATCAGTATAGTAAATAATTGAGATTCACCCATATCTTCCACGATGCGTTGGCCCAGACACGTCGCCCTTTTCAAGTGCAAGTCGAGTAAGGTCGAGATTATATCCAAAGAGTATTTAATATTCATTTTGTTACTAGTATTATTAAAAGAGGTAATGGAGTTTATTTGCGCGGTTATGTAATCTGTTACATGTATCTAACTTTGTGGTTGATCATTTTTATAACAAAATATATTTTTCTTTTATATACTTTATTATTTATGATAAAATATTATATATTTAATTTAAAGTATATTAATAAGAAAATCCTTATATAAAATGTCATGTGATCGTAGATGCAAATGGTAACAATCGTGAGTAATTAAATGCAAAAGAATATGATTTTTGTTTAACAATCCTGATCAGGATTAATAGAGTTAAGAGTATGCCCAAGGGAAAATTATGTAATTTATTAAATATTAATAGCTTTGTAATTGATAATTGATGGTCTGCAATGTAGGAGATAACACCTTCAGAATTAGAATTCGAAGTAGGAGTTCATTTCGATACTTTAAGTGTGAGTTTTTAGCATTAATATAAGGTAATGATCAAATATATAATTATATATTATTATTTTATTAATTATATGTTATTTTGTTATATTAATTAGGTGTCATTCAAATATTTATGACAAATTTGCCTAAAAATCAACGAAACAAAATAAAAAATATTTTCTCATTTTGATTAATTTAATATAGTTTATTTAATTATATATAGTGTTGTAAAATCTTACTAAGCTTCCCCTAGACCCCACCTAGGCGTTAGGCTAGCCTCACCACCTCGATTTTTGGCTAATTCAATTAAATGACACTCTCTACATTATAAGCATATAAACAGATTTATAGGCACCATGACAGCATCTATGCACCAATTAAGGTTTAGTGTCTCTTATAAGCATTAAAATGTTTAACTATAGCGATTTTATCTTAATGGTTGCTCCAAGATCCAAAAAATCTATAATATACCACTATGGGTAAGTTAATACTAAAGAAAATAGTAAAAATTTATCTAAATTCATGGTTTTATAAAAAATATCAAGCTTTGATTAACCCTCGATTGATCCCTATCTTACTAATTAACCCTATATTCCATGTTTATCGCCTAACTATTTTTACAACATTGATCGTATACAATCTTTGTGATTCAAATACTATGACTTATTCAATGCAAAACATGATTTCATAATTTTATATTAATATTTTCCAAACATAAATTATTTTTGATAAAAATATAATTTTAATATATATTGTTAAGTATTATTTAAATTCATTAACTATGTAAATTAATTATATCAACATACATAAATTATATAAAAAAATTAGACATATTATGTTCATTTTAATTAAGGATATAAACCAGTCATGTAAAGCCTTTATACTATATGGCTTCCTACAAACAAATACAAATATATAACCGAAAGCAATGGCATACCAATGTAAAAAAAATTGTACAACTTCCATTCATTGTTTAGAAATAAAACATACACTAAATATTCATGCACTTGTTCTACAATAAGGGCAATCTACACAACTGTAACCATGGCTCCAAACAAGGAGGATGGAATTTATATAGATATTGTATAAATATGTTTTATAAATTAATTCAGAATGTAACATGCTTTTTATAGAATAATAATAATATTTAAATACTTGTCAAAATCAAAACTGAATTTAAAAATCCATTTAATATTAAAAATTATACATAAAATAATCAAATATTAAAATTTCATTAGGAATTTTATTGAAGATTTCAAACCCAAAATTATAGATTAAGAAATAATTCTTATTTAATTTTCGTTTAGAAAACTAGTATTAATATATATATATATATATATTTAAATAAAAAACATTTTTTAGCTTACGCATCATCATATATTTGTATTTTTTTATTTAATTATTAATATATGTATATATTTATTATTAAGAGCATTTTTTTTAAAGGACAAATCTTGCAAAAAAATTGGTCAAAAGAATGGAAAGTTTTAAAATTAGGCATAAGTCCACATTTGCACTAAACATGGAACTCCCACAATCCTTTTCCCACTTGCACTAGCATTTGTCCTTTTGCCTAATTTCTAAACTTTTCATTCTTTTCACCAAAATTTTTGTTAAGTTTGGACTTCTCACTATTTTCCACTATTTTATTAAATTATATATATGTGTGTGTATGCGTGTATCATGTATGTTTACATGTTTTGTAATATGCACGTTTATAGGAAAAAGATAAAGTTACATATTTTATTCTTTTTTATTTTGGTGCAAAATAAATAATTTAAATTTTTGTTATAATCATACATGTTCCAGAATATACTTATATATATATATTATAAGTTACATTTATAATATATATATATATTTGTTATTTAAAATAAAATAGTGTCTGCGTATCTACACACACACACACACACACAAACATATATATATATATATTATAAACACATAAATTAAAATCATATAAGCATACGATTAGATGATATATCTGTATAGTATGATTTTACATGTCGTTGCGGTGTAAATTTACAATAGTTGTTATAACGACTTGTATTCTATGCATGAAGGATCGTAGAGTATTTATATTATTTTCATATGAGGTCGTATAATCATATAACTTCGGGAAATGACTATTAGGGTCATTTCCTATCTTCACCATTTTCATTGGAATTTAATGCGATTGTTTTGCCCTTGGCGAATCATGTTTTGACCGTAACTTTTAATTGGTAAGAGATATGGAGTTAAGACCACTTCCATTAGGTTTAAATGATAGTTTCCCATTCCGTAGAGTAGTCACATTAGCCAAATGGACTAACCTTTGGGAGATATGATTGAATTAGGGTTTAAATGGGTTTAGACAGCTTAACTGAGCTGATTAGGGTCATTGGTGTGTAAGCCCATAACCCATTTCGGGATTAGGTTAGGTGGGGTAAATGAATAGTTTTTTTTTTCACTTTCCCAACTCCCAAGAAAGTACTAATCCATCCTAATGACCTCCAACCTCTGAACCACCTCTAAATCCTTACTTTAATTAGCTCTAACTTAAGATTAGCGAAGGATTTATCATTTCAGCATCAAATCAACTTTGGAGCTGCTGCATTGCATTGGAATCCGAGCCTAATCAACTTCAATTTCAGATCTATTCTCTTTGGGACATTTAAGGTGAGTGAGTGACTAGCCTCATTACTCACTAATTAGGTTTAATTAGTCATAAATCACTTCCAAAAATTATGGAAAAATACTTTTAAATCCTAGTTTAATGTTTATTAATGTCACATATATGAATTTGGTTTGATTTGGATGAGATTTGTTAATCTCAGAAATTAGGGAAGCCAAAAGAACAATGCTTCCCTAGCCTTGATTTAGTCGTTTACCATGTATTATAGGTCTAGATGTTGTATATATGTGCTTTGTATGCTTGTATGATGTCTAGGAACCTTAGGATGGATGAAAACGCCATCGAATGGCAAAATATGATGGTCTTAGGTACCTTGGGAATGCTTCAGGTTTCAGGTCAACCAAGGGGGTTCGACAACACCGACCCGGGAATTTTTTTTCTTTGGAATTACACCAAAATTGGTAGGAACAAGGAAGGTCTCAAGAAGGAATGGTAAAGTTTCAGGTCGATTTCAAAGCTTTATGCAAAAAAGTCTTTTTTATCTTAAATTATCTCCATTATGAATCTTTTGTGTACCTTGGTGTTCCTAACCAACTATAATGAAATATATGATCAACCAACATTTATTGAATTTGAAAGAGACTCGGAAGAAATGGTTTGGAGTTCAAGAAGACCACGTTTTAATCAAAATAGTTTGGTTCGAATAGGTAATTTGGGCTTGAAATGTCCCTCGCTTCGAATGGATTGAGACGGGACAAGTGCAAGAGGAGAGACGAAATATTTAACTCCCCATGGGAGTTGGCTTGGGCTCGAAGGAAGGTCGACTATGTTCGATCTGAGGCATAATATGGTGCTGGGTTTATTAGTTGACCCGGATTTGTTCACTTGGGATCGGGTCGACTTGTTGACTCGAGGACCCAACATAACCAGGTCGACCGCAGTCGACCCGGGAGGGCTAGTAAAGCCCGGGTCGACTTTGTCGACTCAGGAAGCTTGTCTAAGCCTGAGTCAGGTGGTCAACCCAGGGCTCGAGCGTGAGGAGTGATGACTTATGTAGCGATGGTCGGGAAGCTTCTTGTTGAGTAGGAAATAGGGAATAATGACTTCTTCTGTGACCACTTCATGCATTGGAGGATGAGTCTTAACGACTAACCTAAACACGAGATACAAGGAGGATTCAATGGGGAATCACTATGTAAGATCCGGATGGGAACCATTCTTGTGGCTTCTAATTGAGCTTGGTTGTGAGTACGAATACTAAGGGAACATCGACTCGTAAGGTTGGTTTTGGGTACCGGGAGCTAGAGATAGTTTATGCGCCATTAGGACCAGGCGTGGGTCCCTCTTTTTCTCCATGTGTGGGAGATTCTTATTCCAGGTGTGGGAATCCTATGGCACATAGGACCAGGTGTGAGTACATACCCAAGAGTACCGAGACGACCAAGCGATGTTGTATGTCCAAACATTGAATGAGTGATGTGAGATTGTATGCTATGTTTGAATGTTTGTCATTATCTTGACATGCGCACATTATTTAGTATAACCTCAGTGATATGATTATCTTAGAGCGACAGTACATTACCTTTACGTGCTAACTCTTTGGATGTAGGGACAGGTCAGGTATGACTCATCATACCTATGTTGTTTATTTAGTAATTTTGATGCTTATCGCTCACATCGGACTTTGTCTGACTCGAGGTTTTATGCTTTTCTTCTTATTACTCTGGATGCTCTTATATGAGTAGACTAGAGGCAGTTGGAGTGTTCGAGAAGCTGGCCGGAGACGAGCAGGAGGCTCCCACGTACTATAAATATATATACTTCATCCCTGTTTATTTCTGTGATCATTACTTTGGGAATTAGTAGTGTAGTCGAGTAGAGACAGTTTATTTTGGAGATATATTGTATT
Organism: Allium sativum; assembly: GCA_030737875.1. NCBI lineage: Eukaryota > Viridiplantae > Streptophyta > Magnoliopsida > Asparagales > Amaryllidaceae > Allium > Allium sativum. The sequence continues at coordinate 23,866,195 of CM060927.1, read as the reverse complement.
TAACCACTTGACATTTATGTTGTGATGGGTCTGATACTCCGTTGATTTTGGTTATTACAGCTTATACTGTCTCGTCTGTTATAAATCAGTTATGTTTATATTATAATTTATACCATGCACTGTGAGATCTACGACAGGTTTCAGGATAATCCTTGTCATCTTTCTTATTCTTTTATTGATGATCGTCTTGTATTGGCCAAACACCACCACAACGCTTAGTTGGGTGTTGATCAGTACGTGGCGGTCATCACAGTTGTGCATAAGCATGTTATACCTTTCATATATAACTTTATGATGCATGCACACATGTGTATATGATACATATTAATATATACAATGTACATTAGTTAAACAATATAATATTATGTTTTATATATGAATCAAATAATGATTTTAATGGGGATTGTTAAAGGCACTCCAATTTTGGTTAAGGGAGGTTGAATTTTAAGGGGACACCTTCTTGTACATTTTTTGTTAAGGGCGAATTGCATATTAAAAAACGACGAATTTATCCTTTCTACGTATAACGATAGTTATCCCTAATCTAAACCTATGCGTCCAAAACACAAACCAAAAATCAAAAGAGAGACACCGTGCTAAACATAATTTCCAAGCAAATCCTAGTTTCTTCAATAGTGTGAATGAAGACGACAACGCCAAAGCAATCGGATCCGAATGTAATGGGGGCAAATCTTGGAAAGTCAGTTCAATCTTCCTTTTTTTTGTTTTATTTTTGGTTCGAAATCGATTGTACATTAAGGAAATCAAGGTTTAAGTTTTAAGGTTTACATTTAGGAGGATTATAGGGTTAATGAAAGAATTTTTATTTATATGTTTAAGATGAGACTAATTTATTTTATCCTCCTTTAACAATTGCACAATAAATAAAAAATGTAACCCCCTAATAAAAAGTGGAGTCCATTTAACAATCCCCATTATTTAAAGTAAACTAGAAACGATCCATATAAACTAGACTTTATAGGCCCAATAAAGATCTAATATGGTTAAAATAAAATTAACTCTTGTCTTTCGTTGGGAGCTAGCTTTGTTCTAACAAAAATGTTTAGAGAAAGGATATTGATACATATGTTGAGATTAGAGTGTGTAATGCTCTACAAATGATGAGAATATACCACTCATAACTATTAGAGGCTCTAGGGCATTATGTACTTGTAGTTATTGAATAAATGTGAAATGAATTATTTTAGAGTTTCCTATTTCTTGGTAACGAATAAGTCAAACATGGAACCTAAGCGTGACAAAGTTACACGACTCCTCTGAATTGAAAATATTATAGAACTTCCATGCGAATACTCTACTTTGATTATGGTTAAATCATGATATGACGAACTATGAAGCAACTATTATTAGGTCTTAAGTTAGAGCATAGAAAGTGAATCATTATTCTATAGAGAATTTGTTTCGTTGGCTATATGAGATTAGTATCATGATCATCATAGTTGCTTTAAATTCGAAATCTTTAGGCAGAGCAGTAGGACTAATAATAAATGTTATTATTAAACCAAGGGTTTTATTAATTGATCTACTAGGCTGAATGATGATGATACTAAAGTTTGACCAAAATAAAATTCCATGAATCCCAAAGTGATATTGTGTTTATCAAGAGAATGTTCATAAATTAGGGATGATAATTAGACCTAACCGAATGCACCCAAACCTGATCCCGTGTGACTTGTATCTAAGCGAGTCGGGTTTTGTTACATAAAACCTCGGCCTTTCGGGTTGCTTGATCGAGTCTTTACCATATTTTTCATTGTCCAAATCTGATATGAGACCCAATGGGTTAGAATCTTCTCGAATCGTTTCGATTCGAGTCTATGATTCTCGATTCAATTTTTAGCTATGGTGTAAATTATTATTACTAAAAGGTAATTTAAGAAAAAAAATTAGATTTTCTATAAACGATGAATTCGTTCTTTGTCGCATCACTGTCCAAATTGACTTGCGAATGTTAAAAATTATTTTTTCAAAATTAATCCCCTATTGGATTCATACCTTAGATCTCACAACAGTATTTGTGAATTATGAAAAAAAAATCATACTATTTAATTAGTTTATAAAATACTGTAAATTAGTTTGATTGATTAGAATTTGGAAAATATTAATTATTAATAATTTATTTGATGATTTTGGAGTTGTTTGCAATTATTAGAATGCATATATAAAAGTTATATTTGCTTACAACTATATGCAATATCGGCATATTTTTAAATTGGTTAAAATAAGAGATAATTACTTTTGGGGGCTTTTCACCATATACTTAGCAAATAATAGCTAGATATATACGAAAAAAGAAGGGTGGAGTAATAAAAAATTAACCGATTAATTAGGGAGCTTTTAATTAAAAAAATAGAAAGGTTCCAAGATCTTAGTTAATACAAACCTGCTTATTTTATTTCATTTATCTATTTCTTTTTCTACATTTCCCTTCTTGTCATGGCTGAAATTATCTTCATTATCTTCTAACAATAATTCCAATACAAATAAAACAACAAATAAATATAAATTATACATGACTCATCCTTCTCTTGCAAATTAGGGTGTAGATTCAAGGATTTAAGAAGAGAATTTCAGATCAAACTACCGCTTATTTAAAGAATATGATAAGTATATTCTAAACATAATTTGTTTTCTTAGATGTATTGCATTTATTACAATTTTACATGCAAATATTATTGCCTCATCTTGATCTAGAATTAATAATTCGATTAATACAACCTGATAATGACATGATTTGTTTTTAACTTGATAAATTAAAACCATATATTATGTTTATATACATGCAAAAAATAGTGGTTTAGATTGTCAATTTATGTTTTTGAATTTTTGATAAATGTTTCTATTTGAATTTTTATCAATTCTAAAACATAGAGATTATTAATATCTTATTTGATTTGATGTATGCATTTTTTAGTAGACACTTGGTTTATTTTTATATATATAAAAAATTAATGGCTTTCATAGTGTGTTTTTGAAAATTTGAATATGCTTTCATCTACTAACAGAATCTCATTAACGGTTTGCAACATTCATTGTCATCCCCTCTCCCGGTAACCCACAAACAGAATTTTTCTATCACCGATGCCAACAAAACAAATTCAGATGAAAGTGTTGTTACTAGCAAAACATTTGCACTTACAACACATATGTCCTTTCGTTTTTTATTTAAATAGAAAATAAATATATTTAAATGTTAGATGCACGTATGTGTATTTTATGCTAGTATACATAAGAATTATATGAATGTGTGTTAGCAAATACTTCAGAAAGATTTAGGGTGCGTTTGATTTTGAATGGGAAAGGTTATTTGAAAGGGGTATTTGAAGGGGAATTGTTGCGAACGAAGATTGTGTTTGTTCTTACGAAAAGGGCAAATTGAAAGGGGCAAAATTAATATTTTATTATTTATTTATTTGTGTTTATTATAGTTTATATTGAATGCAAAATACAAACTGCAGAATACAAATTGCAGAATACAAACTGCAGATTGCAAATTGCAGAATTTAAATTTCATAATTCAAACACCAGGAAAACGCAGATTACCAATTCACATAAAAATACAATTCAAACATGCAAACATAACACCAAAATAAAAAGAAACAACAAATACATAAGAAACCTACAGCTGTCCAGCCCGCAGCTTACGAACATAATGAAGAACACAACCCCTCAGCTGTGCGGGCTTGTTAATCAGAGAATACAAAGGGTTGTGGCCATTTCTGTTGTTCTCTGACAGGACAACCGCAACCTCCCACTCAGCATACTCCTCCTCGTCCCGACGTACTGGCAGACACAGCTGTATAAGCCCGTCTCGGTCCATGGACGAAGGAGCAGAACAAGAAGGGTCAGCATCAGATCTGATCTGCATACGAGCGGGAGGACTCGAGATCTCCAAACATAGAGTCCAGCTCTCTGAATCGTGCTGGAGACCCACTCTTGAATTTGCGCGACGCTGGTGGCACCGTCGTCCACCACTCGTCCTTCCCACCAACGGTATCCAACTGCTCGTCCCACGCCCCGCCATTAATTTATAGCAGCTTGTTTCATGGATTCCATTCTCTTTTCATGTTATCAAACTTGTTCTTCATCTGACCTGCATTGTAGTCTGATCTGGTGCGCTGGTTGAACGCCGCTACGATTTGCTGATACCAATTTCCAACGTTATGTGCACGGAACTCCAGATAGTCCATGCACACATCGATGAAAGCATTGGTAGTGTCGTTGTTCCATTCAGCAATGGAACGGGTAGAAGAGAACCGACTTGCTGCCATTTTGGAAAAAATACTCCAAAATTAACGGAAAAAATACATAATGGAGTTAAGAAGCTAAAAAACACAAATAATAATAAAAACCTGAAATAATCGAAGATTTGAAGGGGTTTGGAGCTTGAATTTTCGAATTTGGTATCGAAAAGAGATAGAAATGGAGTGAATATACGGGGGGAGTGAAAAGAACCGACAGATCCAGAATTTTTTTTCGTATTTGACGCGCGTCCGACGCGTCTGACGCGAAAGCTATCTTTTCAACCGTTCGCTCTAAAAGAGCAAACGTGTGGGTTTTACATATAACGATCTGATCCCCGACGCGAGCATTAACTGACCAATCCGAAAATCAAATGCTACCTCAATGTAACATGATGTTTGCTTTAAAACAATTGGAAATCACTTAGAATTAAAGTACTTAAGTGCATTAAATTTAACAAAGTAAGATATTGTCAAAAATATTTGACGGGAAAGAAAAAAAAGTAATGACAAAAAAGGTACGAATTGAACAGGAAATACCGAAGCGGACATTCAGCATGCGTTCGACATGATTGATAGCGTTAGCCCCAATGCAAATTGAATAAAAGATGTCCATCAAGGAAATCTTTGACAACTGTACATCTTCCGGACAAAAATATACATACAGTCCCTATAACAAGAGAAAAACATAGCTTATCTTTTTCTATTAAAGGACGATATTTAGTTTAAATATTCGTTAGGTTACCAAACATTTATAACACTAAGATTCTGTTAGTTTTTTGATTAGATTGATTTGATTTTTTATATAAGCCATACATTAGTAGAAGTTGATATCAACAAAAAACACAGAATAGAAAACTAATATAACCGATTTCACCAGGCAGATTCTATTTAAATCTACGATTTTATTGATTTCACCCAGCAAAACTGAAAAATAGGTAGAAAACCAGCGTTTTGTTGAATTAACCCGTGTATTATTTTAAAAAAAAAAAAACCAATTTTATCCTCCCTTTTAAAAATCCTACATGGTACCCTGAAGACACCACATAGCTTCTACGAAGTACTCTAAAGACACCTCATAAGGACTTTATGAGATATGTTGAAAATTTAAGAAAAAATATAGAAAACAAAGGTTGTTTAATCATCAAATTTTCTGGATAAACCACCGATTGAAATAGAATTTGCCATTTCATTATCGAGTAACAATCGTGTAACTTCGATTATATATGAAATTTTAGCAAATTTCGAGTTTCTAACTCAATTCAAACTAAAAAGGTAATAAATCTATGAAGTTTCTACTTTTAAAAGCAAACAGCTTGTCAACCACGTATGGTTTTTTTTACATTGGCAACATGATTTAAGTAGTAGCTTTGTTGGTGGGGTTTGAGCTGGCAAAATATGACGTTTATATTTGGGAAAACTTTCAAATATTTATAAATTAACAAGGTCGGTAGCTTTTAGTCTAAGCGACAATTAATACCTAGAGTCGTTATGCAAACACAAACGCCTTTTTCTTAAGTAGAAAAAAAAGAAACAAACTGATATTAATCTACTGGAGCAGGCCGGTGTCAAGATTGAGAAGTTTAAAAATCCCGAGTTTGCATAGCCCATTGGATTCTATCACTTAAATGACTAATTACGGAAAGACCCTTGAAAGGGGAAAAAAAACTGTATCCTCGTAGGATTTTTTTTTTTTTTTTTTTTTCTTAACTTTCTTCAGAAATCCTCTTTATTTAGTGGTTAGACTCATAATTCCAATAATTTACTAACAATAAAATCTCATGCAAAAAAATAAAATATATATACATATATGGAAGTCCAATGAATTTCACCCAAAACAAACACCTCAATACAACCATTGCAAACAAATCACAAACCGCAAAATCCCAAATCCATTGTCGTTCAAGTATACTGGTTTGAACACCATGCAATATTTGCATACTTGATTCTATACCCTTGACTATGAAATCAGTCTCATATATAGAAATATACCACTATTCACAAACTGGTGCCAAAAATAAACATAGAAAAGACGTCATTTCTTTTTCAATTTTGCACCAAAAAGGCAACCAAAAGCGTTAACCACTGACAATTTAGAGATCTATCTCTACTTCATCTCCTTTTGATGACACTGCATCATAATCACTAACTGCGAAATAACAAAAGGAAAGCAAACATGGCAAAATATTAGAAATAATTACCAATTACTTAAACAAATTTTAGAGTATATGCTAAAATTATGGTAAAAGGACTGACAGCTTGCTGTATGTCTGTAAACATCATGCTCATGAAATTGAAGGACTCTGAGGAAAAATAGTGGTTGCCAAATTATATTTTGTACCAGTGCATGTGTGTGCCACACACACAAACAAGGTAGATTCGGGAGCGGATCCTCTGGACCAGGGTGGTCCCTATTCCCCTGGTCCCGACGAGTCAAATTGCTCCAATTCGGACAATTTGTACTTTGCCCCCGAATTTTCCTGAATTTCGATTTGGAATTTAGGAGGCAAAGCGCAAATTGCCCGAATGGGGCAATTTGATTGGCCCGGACCAGGGAAACAGAGACCTCCTGGTCCAGGTGATCCAAGCCCGGTAGATACATATTATTAACCATGATAAGACAAAACACCCATACTGTATACATCAAGTCTCCGCCCATTCATTTCCTTCATTAGCACTCGTCATTCTCAGAATCATTAATATATGCTACACCTTATTTACTTTTAATATTCAAAATGCAGCAACATTTCATACAACTATCGCATTGACGAACCATCTACACCATTAAATCACAGATTTTACTATCTTCCTAATGATTATTCATAACATGGTTTAAAATTCGATTTTTAATATAATTGTGTTGCATTGACCAACGATTTTCATCATAAATAACAAACTGTATGATCCTACCATGGATAGGCATATCAATTTTTCAAAACTCGTCTTTTTTGCAAAAATCGAATTGCAGTACAAATAACATATCAATGATCTGCCTTCGTCATATAAACATATAATTCAATATTGTTTAACTTCACCTTTCAAAATTACCTTTAAAATATATTCAAATTGCTTTAAAAGTCCAAAAAAATGCCAATATTACTTCATCCAGTATACATGTGTGCGCGCACACACACAAATACATGTGTGTGTATACACCCCTCTCCAATATATATCATATTTACCCGAATGATTTTCTAAGGTGCACTGGGTCCCCACTGGGTCCCCCCCCCCCCCCCCCAACCACCCCCAAACCAAAAAAAAAAAAAAACACACACACACACACACATTTAGGCTTCTTTCAGTGAAAACACATGCTTTTTTCTATGATTCAACTTTGTTGAGTGAAAAATTACATAATGGTAAGCTATATTTCGCAAAATGAAGTAAAGGTGTATAACGTTAAAATTTTGGTACACAGAAATGCTCATGTGCAGCGGTCTTAGGCATGCTGAAATAGTATATTTCACTGTTTTACTAGAAGACTGACCAAAATATTTAAAGAGAGGATAAAAGCAGAAATTACCAATTTGGAGACCCTTCTTCAACTGCACCACTACATTCAGGCCTAGCTTTTTTCTGATTCGCACGATCCTGTTCAAGTGCTTCGACATCTACACATTCATTATTCCTCTTTCGAACATTTCGCGTATCTGCAGAAATTTTGTATCCCAACTCTGATGAATTCTCAACACCTTCATTTTGGCTGCCTTTTGCTTCCTCATTATCATTCACATCAGACCAACTTTGAAATATTGCTCTAGCATATTTCTTAATAAACGACGTAGCTGATAAAGGCGTTGAACATTTTTTCTGAAGTTGTATATCTTGATTATTATTATTATGTGCACTAGTTTCATTATGTGCATCTAAATTTGTGGTTGCACATTTTTTCAAAGTAAAGGTTGAATTGCATGGTTGCATGCGCTGAGGATGAATATCATATACAGCCTTAGTTTCTGATTCTAAATCTAGATTTTCTAGCTTGCTTAAATGTTGAATCTGTTTGCATATTTCTTCACGATCCATATGTAATAAGTCTCTCTGTTTTTGCAACTTCTCCCTTTGAATATCAAGCATTTCAATAGAACTCTTTATTTCAGACAACTCCCTCTCCCTTTGCTCTCGGTCCATAGCAACTTGGATTCTTTCGTCATCGAGTCTTTTGAGCTCAGATGCAACATGTTCTAGCTGCTTGCCAATAAAAATTTTCTGAGAATTTATGTAATCAAGCTCTCTTGCTTTTTCTTCTTCAAAAGCCTTTTCTTTTTCTTTCAAATAGCTTTCTACTTCCTCCCTCCTTTTCTCGATACAGTTTTCAAGCTCTTTTCTCTGAATACGAATGTCTCTCACAAAATCATCTCTCTCTCTTTGTATTTTGATGACCCAATCTGCATGTTCACGATCCATTCTGTTCATGAATTCCTCTCTTTCACGTGACAAAGACTCTGCTTCAGATTTGAACTGCTTCCTTAAGTTATCCTTTTCCACTTTTATGCAGTCATATTCATTTTTTAAGTGTGCGCTCATAGCTTTTCTTTCTTCTGCAATGCATTCAGATTCTTTTCTAAGTTCATTTTTTTTCTCATCAATGACTTCCCATTCAGTTTCAAACTTCTCTCTTTCAGCTTTCAGTTTTTCTGCCTCTGAATCAAGCTCCGAGTTTTTAGACCGGAAACTATCTATCTCCTCCTTGAGTTTGGTTTCTAGAACAAGCAAATTGTTTCTTTCGTGGTAACTGATTTCTAGCTTCTTTCGTTCAAGCACAATTTCCTGCTTTTTGTCTTCGATGGAATTCCTGATTTTCTCGAGTTCTAATCGCATTTCTTCAATCCCTTCCCTTTCACGTTTGACATTCAGAGTTGCAATTTCTACTTCTTTTTCTAGAACCTGTATTTTTTTTTCTTTCTCATTTAACAGTTTCAGTCTTTTTGCTATATCTTCTTGTTTCTTAGATATTTCTTTTAGCTCAAGCTGAATAGAGGTTTCTTTCACCTCAATAAATCTTTTTCTCTTGCTAAGTTCAATTTCTTTTTCTGTAACAGCTGCTTTTCTTGCCTCAATATCATTGTCAAACAATTTACGCTTCTCTTCTATTTCAGCATCAAATTCACGATTTTTCTTCTCTAAAGTGAACTGATGTTCAGAAGCAAGTTTTTTAATGGCAGCCTGCAACCATACTTCACTATTAGTATGTCAAATGTTTTATGATTATGATCATCTCTACTATTACTAAAGAGAATTCAATGAATATGATTTCACGGTCTTTTTGAAATTCCAAAAATACACCTATCCATCAACGGAATCTCACCACCGATTTGCAACATAAACCACCAACAGAACAACTCAAAATATAGGGGGTGTGACTACCAAAACCTTTGCCCTTACAACATATACCCGTCCATTCTATTTTTTATTAAATAAAAAGTAAATATATCAGGACATTAGATGCATGTACGTGCATTTTATACTAGTTTATAATAAACAGAATGGGAGATATAAAAAAACTCACAAATTCTTTGCTTAAAATTTTGTCCCGTAAAGCATCCAGCTCACGCTCTCTTGTGTCAAGCTCAGATTCTCTCTGAGTGATGGTCTGCAAATATCGTACGAGAGAAACATAAAATTTACTGCAGTAAGATAACTAGGATGGGAAAACATGCATAATAAGCAACTGTTGAGGTAATATGATAAGAAAAAGAAAAGGAAAACATGCATACCTCCATCCTACTTTCTAAAGCAGCAATATCAAAATCCAAATTCAATTTTTTGTCCACAAGATTTTGACTTTCTTCTTCATATTTTGATTTGGCTTCATTCAGTTCTCTCTCAAGTCGACTCAGTTCTTTTGATCTTTCGTTGATGTAGGTCTCTCTTTGGCTTAATAATGTTTTCCCCTCTAATAATCTCTCCTGCTCCTGATGCAAAATTTTCTGACTGTCATATAAGGATTGTCTCTGATGATTAAGTTCCTTCTCTTTTGCATCGCATCTACAATGTACCCAATACATGATGCAATATAAACAACTGATACAGGCTTCAAAGAACAATTCAGAACATAAAAGACAATGTGTACTAACAAAAATACATGCAACACTTACTCTGATTGGAACAATATCTGTTGTCGTCTAAGGTCATCTTCACGAGCTTTGATATCTTGCGAATTTATTAGTGCAGTATTCTGAATTCGAGTTGCCTCAGCATGCAAAGATTCAGCAGAATGCATCTTACTCTCGGCCTCCTCAAACATTCTTTCTGCATTTTTCATCATTTCTCGAGCTTCTAGTGTCTTACTTTCACATGCAAGCTTTATTTCGGCAGACTCGGCACGCATTTCATGTAACGCCTTTTCAATCTATATGAAATAAGTTTATGCATCAAACTAAGAAAAAATATATGCACACTGAATTATGTTACATTTTATTAGATAGCTAAGCTCTACAAAAGAATTTTACAGCCAGTTTCCGATCAGTGTTCAGTAAATAAAAAAGTAAAAATAAAGATTTGCAAATTAAAAGAATTAACTATTATACAAGAGAACATTCTGAACACAGCAATAGAATGGTCTGTATCAACAGTCTCAACAGTTGCTTGCTTAAAGAAAAGAATAGGGGAGAAAGTATCATCGTTGGATGTGCTTTATATATTCAACTGAGAATGAAGTTGCAAAATTTTAACCAAAGGAAATCGATTCATTAGTACCTAGGAGTCTAGGACACAGCTTATAATTATGCAGGTTTTCCTATTTCAAACTCAGCACTCTCCCTGTTCGCCTTTTCCAGCAGATTAAAGGCTGATATAGAAACAGATCTAATATAACTGCATTGTTAAGATACACAAAAAATGGCGGTAATGATGGCACTTGGTTCAGACAGCGTCCGCGCAAACATCAACTTCTATGCATTTTTGTGCCAAGGTTTACATGGCCAGCTCATCAGTTAGGCTGATGAAGCAAATGCTTGAGATCCCCAAAAATTAAAGGATCCCAGTATAATTTCTACGATATGCATGGTATGTAAACAAAAACTGAAGTTATCAAACCACTCGAAAATGTAAGCCTCGGCTACTTTCTATTCAAAGAACCAAAACCTAAACTCAAACATCGTTTCATATTCCAACCCACAAAACCTTATTTCAATTTTCAAATTGCTGTATAATCCATCTTTCTCTAACATTGTTCCTGTTCTCATTTTAAGTAATTTTTTTTAATAAATACTCACAAAAATCATCCATAATGCACAAAAGAAGAATATACTTGGAGGTATTGAATGCTCAAATTCTGAATTTTGCTTATATTTGTATAGGGTTCAAATGTAAATTAATTTTTACTGTGATCTACTTAATGATTGTTTGTTTTCAATTTGCAAATTTGGCTGAGAATGGTTCAACGCAGCATTTCAGTTTCCAGATTTAGGGTAAGAAATTTTAATTGATTTGACAATTACAATTGCAGTATGCTAGATAAGATTTTGATTCAAAAAATGTCATATACTTATTCTGTTAACACTTATAACCAATGAAATAATTGTATCATTTGCAGTGTTTTAAAAAACGTGAGTGAGGCGTCCCCAAAGAAGCACCGAGGCACAACCATTAATGCGTTTTTCCATAAAAACGTAAGCCTCAACCCTTAGAGGTGCAAAAAAAAAAAAAAAAAAAAAAAAAAAACGTAAAAAAAGGTTTAAAAAACGTAAAATGCGTAAAAAAACGTAAAAGATATTGAAAGGCATTTTTGTGCATTCTTTTTTTAGCAAAATAATTTACATCGTGTTGCAGCTGTTGCTTAACTGGCTATTGCTCTCTTTTATACTAGTTCGCACTCCACACAGTAAAAAAGAGCATATCAGGTATTTTTTAAAAGACTTTTGAAATTGATCGATCAAAAAATATATTTTATCTATATATTTCTTCAATTTACATGTATTCGCTTACTTCAGCTTACATGTATTCTACTGCTCATTTAGCTTTTGGAGGGTAACATGCTTATGTGTTCTCTTAGACTACACTTTAAATGTTTTTAGATAACTACATTTTGTTTGAATTGTTTGTAGTAATTTATGTTTCTTATATACTATTTGACGTTATTCTATGTATATTTTCATTAAATGACTTACGCCATTTTCCCTCTGAAAGGCTTACGCCTCAACATTTTGAGGTTTACGCCTCGCCTCGTGGGCATGAAAACGCCTCATGTAGGCTTTCGCGTTGTAAAACATTGATCATTTGTCACTTTAATCTTTCTAATATTTATGTTATGTCTACTATCCAAGGTATGCAAATAGTAAATTAAAAAGAAAGAAAAAGACAATAATAAATATTACCAAAGTTAATGCTTCTAAAATATTGATTCCATTGATCCACTCTTAGAATATAACTTCCACTAAAAATTTAAATTTGAAAACAACAATGTTGGCAACTGTTAACTATTTTCCACCATTTTTTTTTCAAACATAATGCCGATACATGTTGCTATTGCGTAATGAAGTTGTTTGTAATTAGTAAAATCCTACTTGAGAACAGCTATGCAAGTGGTTTGACAAATTATATGTTGAAGCAGAGATTTCATAAAATCCAGATTACGATAATCCAAAAAACAATTTCAGATCAAAAAAAAGGTGGAAAAAAACTATTACTTTCTATGAGAAAAACATAAAAAATCGATATCAGAAGAATACAAATTCTAAAAAGAATTGTGTGCAGTTCAAAATTTATTCGCAAACAATTAATAATGCATCATCAGCCTCATCCCTTTACTAGAATAAGCTGATAAGGATGTTTGTAAGTAGGTATTAAAATACAATCACATAAATTATGGACCCACAAATAAATTTTGTTAAAGCTCCAAACTGTTATAAGACAACCTTAGAGATATAAGCTACGGTTACGTTTGTGGTTTCTTCATACAGCTCATATTTCTGTTTAATAATTTGTGCTTTTGAATGTTCATGATGTGCTGTTTTTATTCGATTTCAAATTCATAGATAAGACTGACTTTGATTCGCGTCATGAAAGGAAAATTTTAAGTAAGCAAACCACATTATCATATAATACTACCCTCGTTAAGGTCTAGCATGATATTTGTCTGTCTTTCCTGTATTTGAGAAAAATGTTTGGTCACCTTATTAGTACGTATTCCCTGAAAAGTGATTTGGAATGTAATTGGCATATTAATACACTTATTCTTAACATTATTAATGACCGAGTATGTCGAGTCATGTAGAATAAACTGTGAAGCACTGCAATATAGGTCATGAACCAATTATTGGAGGAAAAACTTTGGAGAATTTATATGCATATAGAGTAATGAGAGTGTTTTATGGATGTGTTGCGGTCAAGTACAACATAAGCATGCTGAAACTGAAAGTAAATAGAGAGCTTTGTAGAAAACAAAATTATATTTTTGGTATATTAATAATAACAACCATTTCAACAACTGATATTAGAAATATTATTTGGTACTCAATTCAAAAAGAAGTTCCTTATTATGGATTTTTTTTTAATTAGGCTTTAAACAATGTCCCTGTTAACAGATATCAAAAGTAACTAATTCATCACATATTGATTATCCCACTTCTTCAATGAATTGTATTAAAACGTATATACCTTAACAAAATGAGAAAGGCAAGCTTACATTTGCAACACACTCTTTTTCAATTCCCAAGGTTCTTTTAAGACTCTCTTCTTTTTTCTTTGCTTCAGCTAAGGCGGAAACATATGCAGCTTGATCGCACTTGTATAAATTTTTAGCTGCATCTGCCGATGCCCTAAGCTGTTCGTGTTTGGACATCCATTCTTTCTTCTCTAGTACAAGCAACCCCAGGTTGTGCTGGTACTCGTAAAGCTGCAATTATTTAACACGTTTGTTAGTTGTAAACAAAGACAAATGAATTAGGAAATGTAATAAGCAGAAAAGGCTTATAGCGGCGTCTAGCGGCTATCAAATTCAATACACCGCTCATAAGGCTAATGAACACACAGTAGACAACAGGTATTTATAGGAACCCAACAAACAAGAGAAGGGTTGCTGTTGGAAAGATAAAGCAGATCCTACATCACTCAGTTGAACTCGTTCACTCTCCAAAGTACCCCACACAACCATTACTTGTAGGGGATCATTACATGTAATACTAACAATTGGCATCCATTTGCCAGTGCTATAGTTGCATGATATGAACCAAATCCAAAAATGAGTATTTCCCTGTTATTATCTAATGAATAATACTAAACAAGCTAAGATCGACATAAATGAACGTTATTGGTGGAAATATTAACAACTTGCAAAGCTTGAATTTTATTTATGTTAGTTTCTGTTGAGGAACTATCAAGGAGATAAATTCAATACAATCATGACACAAAGACGGATTAAGTTAACATAATAATAATAATAATTATTGTAAAAAAGAACCAGATACATTATGCGTCAATGGGGCAGCAATGACCCGCTTTTCATAAACCCTTTAAATACTAGAATAAAATGCATGCATGTCCATCTAATATTCCTAAATATTTACTACTTATTTAATAGAAAAAATGAGTAGATGAACGTGTGTTGTAAGCGCAAATATTTTAGTAGTCACATCACTTTTATTTTAAGTTAATTTTGTTGGCGGTATCGTTGACAAATTGGCAGTAAAATTTCGTTGATGGATGGTCAGAAATAGGATGGTGAATGTTGCAAATCGGTGGTGAGATTCCGGGGATGAATAAAGGTATCTTCCGCATTTCAAAAAGACAACATGGAAATCATATACATTCAATTCTCTTTATTATTAGTATAGTGCATATCTTCTAAATATGTGATGTACGTCATATCATACACCACTAGCAAATATGAAGACAAGAAATCTTAATTCTAAGAATAAATACCCCTAGTGCGACAATCAGTTTGGAAGATCATCAAAGTATTCCATCACTAGTAATAAATTTCTCCTCAGCTACTTATTTAGCATTAAGAAACTAACATATAGGACTGATTGCCAGTATGCCAACGTTAAGCCTAAAATATCAAGAATGTGTGTTTCTTCCAAAACTAACAATATAAAATAACAATACTGAATCTCAAATTCAAACTAAACAATTTATTTCCCCCCATCTCAAGTTTTCAAATGAGTTCTGCTATAATAAAAACCCTACAAATGTAAAAACAAAAACAAAAAAACAAAAACAAAACAAAACAAAAAATTCAGGAGAAAAGACAAACCTCTGACTCAAGCTGGGTAATGTAAGAAACAAGCGCAGCTTTATCTCTTCTTTTAATCATTTCTTCGTCAAATCCTGCTTCTATCAAACGCTTCCAAATCAATTCATCTTTTGTCGGCGGGGTTACGTCTGAAACCGTAGGTCGGACGGTGGGAGTCTCAGGCAATGTGGCCATTTGATTCGCCATCGGGAATTAGAAACCCTAATTCGGGATTTAGCTGTTCTGTCTGTTCTTTACAGTGGAAAGGAAAGCAGCGTGTGTAAAAACAGATGGTTATCAAATAATGAAAATATTTTCATTTGAATTTTGGTAAAGGTGGCTCTCGCTTTATAGCGATGTATTTCCAAACTTGCCCGTGACTAGTCGAAAATGGATTTAAATTTGCATTGAAATCCACAACCACTAAGATGGTAGGGCGTCTTTATGCAATGCGCTTCGAACATGATTATGACATAGACTTCTTTGATGGATTCTTGATCTACAAACTATATATATTTTAAAAAATAAAAATAAAATGATTTACATTGATATTTAATCATATTTTTGTTCAGTTGAAATCATGTGTAAATGATTTAAAATTTTATTTTGAAGTTGCAACATCATTTTTACTTCTTTTTTTAATTTGTATTATTAGTTAACAAAGAACAAACTTGTAAATGAATTTTATTTGTTACATTTTAATGTTTAAGTATATTAAGATTTAGTAATATTTGTAATGTAATGATCTGAATATGTAAAGAAAACTTATTTGGTAGTTCATATTTTTAAATGACATAAAAAGAGCATTTTCAATTATTCATATTGATACAAAGAAAATGTAACAATAAAAATGTTACAATAATTATTATGATAATTGTTAATTTATCTACAAAGGTCTTACATTTGAAGAATTCCACTCTAAGTAATTGGAATTCGACACATAGGTTGAAGATGTAAGAGATTGTAGGAAGATTTTATCTACTAGTTTAGTGGGGAGATCATATGAAGTATCAATTTAATATTTAAAAAGTTACATATAAAGAAATTTTTGAAACTTCTTGGTCAGACCAAAAATTTGTGATTCTAAGCCAATTCGAGTTGTATTCTAAAGTGTAGAAGTCATTAACTTTTTTTGTACAAGTTAATATCCAATCATTGCGGCTCGACCTTCTTTATTATTTTTCCTTTTTCAAAGTCCGTTTCCAGTTGTAAATCTCTACTCCGCGCATTAAACCTAATTCCACAATTAAGTGATATCGGCACTCACTTTCCATATTACCTAGTCTTTCTTGGTGTCCTCCTTCCTTCTAATGTCGTTCCATCGGTGGTGCCTCCACTCTTCAACGTGGTCGGAATAGAGTTGTACATTTTACGGTGTGACTAATGAAAGCAATGTCATTGTAAGCGTTTGTTTACTCTTCCTTTCTGCTAACAGTGTTGGATTAGTTAGTCTCCTCCCCTATTTGTTTCACTTAGGATAGGTTTTCATTTCAGTGTCGGCAACGTGGTTTTATTTGGTTTTTGAATGCTTGTGATAGTTTGTCTTCCTCCTATTATTGTGGGCGACTAATGTTCATGTTACAAACTAGCGACGAGTTGATTCCGGATTCATTTAAAGGTCACCAAAAAAGTTGTTGGTATGACTTACTTATCTTAATCTGTGGCGGTGCTACATTTCCACCTATAACAACTTACCTCGGGGGAGTTCTTTGAAATGTCCTAGACCACATTAAGGTAATCTCCCTTCCTAGCAATGCTTTATCACCAGTTAGTTTCTTTTTTGGATGGAATTCATGTTTGCACAGTTCTTGAACTATTCAATTTGTGCCCGTGCATTGTTTATAAACTATTTTTCCCCTTCATATCAGTTTTCAATTAATGATTTCATTAATTTTATTTCCTATAAACCTGAATTTCTGAATATGTAGTTTGAGTTGGCTAAGATAATACTAATTCAAAAAAAAATTCACCTTTTTATATGTGGGTTTGATTTTGAGCTTTTGTTTCGGTCTAGTTAATGTAATTGTACAAATAGAAAAAAAAATGATACCTACACTATTCGGTTGATAAAATAAAGCAAGATTAAATTATACTAACATTCAGAAAAGAAAAGAGAAATACAAAAGTGAATATGACAATGATTCTATTTTAATAAGTTTTGCTACAATAACCTTTAACTATTTAGCTCACAAAGAAATTATTTGATTGGATATTATTGATAGAAATATGCAAGAAAAATGCATGAGTTGTTGAAATTCTATTATGATGTTTCCATAAAACACACGAGTTCTTTGTTTGTTTTTCTCAAATATAATCTGTTGGCATTCACTCTTCAGAAAAAAGTTTAAGCTTCTTGTTTTTTTAATCGTTTCCATTTTATGAATGTCAGTTTGTTTTACAAGATTTTCTTTTTATTTATTTTTCGCTAATCGAACTTGGCCATTTATTGAATTTGTTACTTTGAACCTATATAGCTACCTTGGTTTAAGCACTTAATTAAAAACAAACATGTAAATAACAAAGGAAACACAAGAAGCTCCTTTAAATACGAGTTACGGGTTCACCAAAGCTTTGATTTAGTAAAAAAAAATGGATTGTGAAAGGCCAAATTTTGGAGAGCATAATTGTTGAAGACCAATGGTCTAAGGTTAAATATTTTTTGTACCTAAATATATGGTGATCAATATTAAGTGCAAGATTGATCAATAACCTATTTTCTTGGAGAGGATACTTTAAATTCTATCGCACAGTAAATATAATAAATACACATTTTTTCCTCTAAATACAAAATTGCTCTTGCTTCATGCATCTAAGTTTAATGTTCTTGAATATCATACACTTAGAATTCAATAGGTATAATGTTAAATAAACATCTATAATAATTAGGTTGTTCACGTTATATTTTGTGTCTATAGTATATGATAGGATTCATTTTTAGTATACTACATCGTCCAATATATTACTCAACTTTGTTTAGTGTCTAAGCACAGACATAGTAAAAAATTCAATGTTGTTGAAATATTATTTTTCGAGGTACAAATGGAAAGTACCATTTTTGAAATTGTTCTTCCATTGGACGACTAACTTTCAGAGGGATCAAAACACTGAATGATGTATAAATCTCCGATTTTGCAATAAAATATAAAATTAGTGTAATAATCCGGAAATCCGAGCCAATTTAAATTTTTTATTTTGGCGATGTTAGCGAATTTTGATTATTTAAAATGAATTATTTTGAATAATAACGACGAGAAATTTATTTTGAATAGAATTAGAACGTATATATTATATAGATCATCGTTAGAATATAATTATTTTATTTTAATTATAAAAGGAATTAAAATGGCGCGGTAGTTCGAAAATTCGATTTCAAAATTCAAATGAATGTACAGGATTCAAAATAAATCGGATTTTAACGAAACCAAAAATATTTGAATCTAATTGAGAATATTTCCAACGAATCTGAGAAATCAAAATTTCATAGCGGGGATAAAAAGATACGTCCAGTTGAAAATTCAGAATAGTCGCTATGGAATTCTGGCCCTTAAAAATGGAAATTTTGCAAACGACCTCGGTTTTCGACAAAACCACTTTTGTTGGATCCGGGATGTAAAATTATTGCTAGGTTTCAAATTTCGTAAATTTTCAAATCAATATGTGAGTTTGGCGAAGGAAAACGCGTTTGACCAGTTTTAGTTGATTTTAATCGACTGGAAAATGGCCATTTTTCAAACGGTCTCGGAATTTGACGAAATTAGTTTTGTTAGGACCGTATCGTCAATACGAAGCTAGGAAATATTTTTCGGGAATTTTTCTAGTTAGTATGTGGCCCAGTAGATTGAAATGCGCGTTCAAATTCAATGTATAGAGTTAAATTTTGATTTAAACGAAAATTGATCGAAACGGTCAAATCAGCTTACGATACATATCCCATTGTGTTCGGAATGGAGGTGATTAGCTATAGACGACAGTCGGTGGGTCTTGTTTGGAGATCGAAGGAGGAAATTACTTTTTGGGAGATAAATTGAAATATATATATATATTATTATATAAACCCCCCCATAAACTCTCCCTCTCTCTCATCGATTCAGCAGAAAAAAGAAAAAAGAAAAGAAAAAAAATCCCTTAACGATCGACGGAGCCGCGTCCAGCTGCCGTCACCCCCACGCCAGAGCCGCCTCCGCCTCTCCCCGACAGGCGCCCCCCCTAGCCCTCTCTCTGCGCCCTAATCGAGCCCCTCCAGCCAACCCAGGAGCGCCGCGAGCCACCACTTCCACGCCCTCCACCTCGAGCCATGGGGCCGACGCTCTGATCCCCCCTCACCACCATCGCGAGCTCCCCCCTCCCGCTCTTCCAAATCTGAAGTCGAACCCCCCTTTTTCGTTGAAGAAATCAAAATCTGTAAGCTTTTAAATTTTATTCCTTGATTTTTGTTTAATTTTTATTCCTGATTTTTTGCTTAAATTTTATTCACTGATTTTTGTTTAACTTTAAAACTGATTTTTTGTTTAACTTTAAAACTGATTTTCTGTTTAGCTTTAAAACCTGATTTCTATAATGATAAAAAAAACTGATTTCTTTAGTGATAAAAAAAATTGATTTTTATATACAAGAAAGGTTTGTTTTTTTATTATAAGAAAGGCGAAATAAAAATAGAATTTTTATAATGAAAGCGAATTGGTAAAGACAAGATTTTTATCGTATATTTGAAATATTTTTATGGAGATAAAAATATGATTTTTATATAGTAGAAAGGATAAAGATATGATTTTTATATAATTTAGATAATAAAAATATGATTTTTATAGTGTAGGAAGAATAAAATTACGACTTTTATATTCTATAGTTAGTAAAAATTTGATCTTTATGTATGTAGCGAAATAAAAATCTGATTTTTATTATATATACGTTGAAATAAAAATGTGATTTTTATAGCGATGATATAAAAATTCGATCTTTATATTAGAAGTAGATATATAAAATATAATTTTTATATAGTGATCAGGGTAAAAATAGAATTTTTATCTATAAAATAGCAGTGTAAAAATGGGATTTTTATATAGATAACTACAATATAAAAATGGGATTTTTATATATGTAGTGGCTACGGACAATGAAATTGACAAAAGGCGAGCACGACGAAGATTTCTACATATGAAGAGTCGCGGTGTTTGGTTTAGCTAGTCGGTGAGAACTCCACACTTTTATTTTTATTTCTAGTTTGAAATATATACTAGGATGCAGACGGTGCTTAGCAACACCTGACACCCGTCGTCCACATACCATGGACGGCTTGTTTTTTTGATTGCCATGTGTGAAATTTGATTGTGTGATGTGAAATGAAATAAAATATTTTATAGTGGAAAATATTTTATAGTTAAAAATATAATTTTTAACGTGTATATAAAATAAATATTTATAAACGAATCGGACGATTTGTTTATATACACTGATTTGACTGATATTGATTGGGATGATAAATTTTACACATCGCCCAACTGCACAAATAAAATCTGTGTTTGGTTGTTTGAAACCCCACACGGGTATTGGGATGATATATGATATACACTAATCCCAATAATTAGTAGTATGTCGATTGATTGATTGACAGACCGTCATAAGCGTTAAATATTTATATTTGATGCTTATACAGTGTATAATGCACTCTGGATGATGGTTGATTATTTATCGTTGTTATTTTATACATGTGTTGTAGAAAATCCATATAATTAACATTATATGGTAATTGATTGGGCCTCATTCCAGTTTTGAATAGAAATATTTAAAAAGAAATATTTGAATAGAAATATTTGAAAAAGAAATATTTGAAATAGAATATTTGAAAATAGAAATATATGAAGCCAGTTTGATTAGATTGACGCCATTTTGACATGAATGATATTTATATCGATTTTATTCATTTTTCAATGAATATTGAAATAGAATTGAAATTCGAATCAAACTGAAATGAATTGAAGTTCGAATTAAATTGAATAGAATTGAAATTCGAATCAAATTGAAATGAATTGAAATTCGAATTAAATTGAAATTGAATTGAAATCGATTTGAAATGAAATTAAAACGAATTTATATTGGAATATTCAATTTTGATTGGTAATTGAATATGAAGTTGAAATCGTTTCGAAAACGAATTTAAAGCGATTTATAAAATACGTTTTGAAAGGAAATCGACGAAATATATAATATATATATATATTATATATAATGGCCTGAATAGAACGCGCCGCGCCGCGGTAGTTCGCAAATTTCGACCATTGACTTCGAATGGATATTGCTGGAGATCCGACCGTTGGATTCTCCTAAAACCGGAACCGTTGGGTTCGTATCGAAAAGAACTTTCTAACGAATATTAGAAATTTGAAATCTAACGGTTGGATTTGGAATTATGTCCAAATCAAATTTGAAAAAGGTCGTTGTAAGTGCAGTTCGATGGCCGTTGATGGAAATCGACTGTACGAGCCTTGATAAAATTATTAAAAATAGTAATAATTTATGTGAAATCATAAGAAATGATTTGTGAAGAATTGGGGTGAAAAATTCCATATTTGAAAGGATAAAAATAGATTTTTATCGAAATGAACTAGTTTTGAACTAGAATTATAATTCTATTTATTTTTAAAATAAATAAATTGGATTGAAATGGTTTTGAAAATAACCAGAATTTCCAATAATTGAATTGGAATGGATTTGAATCGAAATTGTCTTCGGAATATTTCGATGTTGGATTTCGTGATGACACAGATATTATTATGGGAATTTGAAAGATATATTAATATCGTTATTTCCAATACGATATTTGTTGGTCGTAGAATTTGATATTGAATATAAGCCGGTATATTTTCTATTCAGAGCCTTGTATTTAATATCAAATATGATTTGGGTTTGTCGTGAATGATGTCTTCATTAACACTGTTCTTAAGCCCAGTTGAGAAAAAGATTAAATCTTTTATTTAGATTTAATGAAGTGTACTAATTAAATAATAATTAATTGGAATGGAATTGGTATTGATTTTTGGGTTTATCGTGAACAGTGTTTTAAATAACACTTGTTCTTTAACCCGATAATTAATGGAATGTGATTTTGGGTTGTCGTGAACGATATCTTCAATAATACTGTTCTTAGACCCAACGGAGTAAGAAAATCAGAAACTAACTGGAGGTTAGTTAAGTTGAATGGTTTCTTGGGTATTGATCTGATGTTGGTTTCGGCCTTCGGGGTTAATACTTAGGGAATTGCTCACTTGCTAATTTACGGTTAGGGACTGATTGAAATGTGATGTGATTTTGGGGTTTATCGTGAACCGTGTTTTAAATGACACTGATTCTTTAACCCAGTTAAAGATTAAAACTAAGTGGAGTTTTAATGAATCTTTAATTAGATTGAAAAGATCGAGAATGGAGTATCACCAGTTTTGCTCCAGGCGATAGTTAAATCTTTAATTAGATTTGAACGTGAAATGGTAATTGAATTTACCGATAACACCGTGGTGTTAGATATGAAGTATTACCAGTTTTACTTCATGGGATGAATAGGTTAGGATTGGGAAATAAAATAAATGATTACTTCGGTGTGGTTCGCTGATCCCGACTAGTTTGATTAGATATTCAAAAGGAAGATTAAAGAATAAAGTTAAAAGAATTTATCTTTGATAAAATTAATGGGAACCTTTCCCTAAGAATGTGAAATTTAGAAACTAACTGTCGGTTAGCTAAGAGGAATGGTTTCCTGGGTATTGATCTGATGTTGGTTTCGGCCTTCGGGGTTAATATTTGGGGAATTATTCTCTTACTAATTTACGGTTAGTGACTGATGAATTGGAATGAGGCGTATGTTGTGTTTGTGTAACACTTGTTAATCATATACGCGAGTTATTCGGAAAGACCGGGTTTATCCCATTCTGAGTAACTGATACGACGAGAAGTCGAAGATGAAGACGGTGGTCGAAGACCGGAGGTCTTCATGTCGTTTGGGTGGTTACTGATGATCTTGATTGGGCCGTACACCCAAGAGGAAGGAATCAGTTAGTGGTCGTCCAGACGTACTTGGAGATCGATGGATATGCGAGGTACAAGGTGCCTCCGGTTTCGTTCAGACACAGAACGGACTTGTAAATGGACTGTGTGTCTGACATCGGATATCATTCTGTGTGATTGATGGATATCGGTTGCATGGAGTGGTTTGCCTGTGTGGCATGCTAAGATGCAAATGATCAAGGCTTCTGTTGAAAAGCAGAGTCTTGTGGTTGATGATCAAAGCATAGCCTGTGTGGCACAGCTTTGTGTAGCGTTAATTCGTGAGCCTCACACCCCGGTTGTGAACCAGAAACGGGAGAAGGACCTCAGAGAGGGCATGCGTTTCCTTCTAGTTATAAGTGGCGTCAATGGTTTTACACGCCCTGACGAGTTTGACTTATGTGGTTGTTGTAGTTGCGAGGCGCCTCGGATATATCAATGACTATGTGAAGCCGATGGAGTCATTCGTTGACTCATTGACGCCCCAAAGGGTGGTGAAACGCAGTGTTCAGGAATTTTAATCCACATCGGTGGACCGCCCTGTCGCTCCAAGGGTCACTCGAGCTTTGACCTGAGACACGGACTAGAGCGTCTCGAATCGTTAAGGACTATCTTTTGCCTTGGTTCACAGATGGAAACCCAATTTCCAATACGTGACATTTGCGGTTTTGATTGTAGAGCCTAGTATGGCGACATGAAATATGGTACCCATGTCGTCTATGATTGATACTTATGATTTGAAGTTGTTTTTGACACTGTACACTTATAGTAATAATAAAACATGAAATTTAGTGTATCAAGCATTCTTTGGCTATTATAAGGTAAAACCCTATCCTCCGGCTTGCGTTGCATTGTGTGATGGGACCTGGGTCTTATAATAGCTTCATTGTTCTTTATTTAGCATTGCGCTGTTTGTTTTATGCACTGGTGTTCTGGGGAGGAAACCCGTTCCGTGTTATACGGTGTGGTCCCTTGATTTACCTAACTTTAAAATAAAGATTAATAACTGTTTTAGTTCTCATACCAGTCCCATGACTGTCCTGGAGTTTATTGTTTTAACCTAAACTCTGGGTGCCCTTATTTTCGACATGGGCAACTAGTAGTTTTGGTTTTGCAGATTTATATTCACAGGATCCTGATTTACAGCTGGAACGATACTCGGAAAGCTCTGTATCCGTGTATTACTTCTAGTTGTGTATTGTATTATTTTCCGCTGCTATGTAATGTATTGTAATCTATGATATTTTAGAATGTATTTCCTTTGTTTATACTCTGTATATTCTTGTATTCTGATGTAATTGTTGTAATTAACAATGAAATGTTCTTCTGTCTGCGTTCCGATATGTCTTATCCTCGAAGCAATCCGGGCTTTCCTTACCGGGGAAGTTACAGGTCGTTTCAATTAATCATTATTAGAGCAAACAAATTACCATATGCTTCAATCTTCAGCCATGGAATTAGATATGTGATGCAAAGGTCGATTGACTCATACATATCTAATACTGTTTCTTCTTTTCTTGGTTTTTTTGCAATATTGTGTGTCATCATAAACTTAATTTATGAAATATCACTTGAATAAGAATATAAAATAAAATCTATCTATTTATATTATAATTCCCACTAATCTTTAATGATTATTATTTGGTCCGACCGTAAAATACCCAAATTGCCCATATTTATCAAGGTCATTTAATTATTCTAACCTTTGGTCCGACCTTGAATTATCCCATAAATCTTTAATTATTCCAACTTTGTAATGCTATAAAATTGATTGAAAATATTATTTTATTGTAGTTTTTTAAATTATTTGAAACTACATACGAATGACAATATATTAAAAAAATTACATGTATTGTTACAAATTAGGAATAATTATTCTAACTAATCAAGCACATGTAAATATTAAATACATAAATAAATATTCAACAAAAAAGTCTAAAAGGTTTGATATAATGATTCAAATTATTTAACCGTTAATCTATTTATTTAATTAAATCATATTAGTTTCAAATTTTATCTTATATACGTTACTTACGTTTCCTAAGCAAATTAAAATAACATAACATATATCGATATAATTATTAATTAATCTAGATTCATTTAGAACTTTTCTAAGTTTCGTTTAAATAAAAGCAATATTTTATTTAGTTTCGCAAATAAATTTTTATTATAGTTTAATTGACAATTTTTATTATAGTTTCACAAATAAATTTTTATTATAGTTTAATGTGTATATAAATTTAAGGAATGAAAATTTTCATTTTCTTCACTTAACTTATTTCAAACTGACAAGGATGACAAATGATATTAATAATTGGAGATAGAAAACTTTACATTTTCTTCCCTTTAATTAAATTGACTAATTGATTAACGATCGATTTATATAAAACATGAAATGTCCATTAATCTATTTATTTAATTAAATCATATTAGTTCAAATTTTATCTTATATACATTACTTATGCTATCCTTTCTACGTTTCTAAATTGTCAATTAGCCTTTCCTAATTCTCTCTCTATTAAATGGTCAATTAACCTTTCTAAATTGTCAATTAAATTTTATGTATGATAATTTAGTGATAAATTATCAATTTAGTGATAATTTAGTGATAATTTTATGTATGATAATTTAGTGGTAATTTATGTATGATAATTTAGTGATAATTTTATGTGTGATAATTGTCAATTAAATTTTATGTATGATAAATTATCAATTAACCTTTCTACGTTTCTAAATTTTCTCTCTAGTAAATGTATTATTCATGTTATATTAGTGGACCAACATGTAGATGTTCATAATAAATTATCAATTAAATCAACCAGATTTAATTCTATATTAGTGGACCAACATGTAGATGTTCATATTGTGTACTATCATTGTATTACACACGCACGCACACACATATAAATAAATATATATACATATATATATATCATTGTATTACACACATGCATAAATATATATACACACATAATATTATGTATGATAAATATATTGTCTGATTTTATTGAACTATTGCCTAAAATGTAATGATAAAATACCCCAACATGCAAAATTTTATGTTCTTTGAAAAGGCTAATTGTAAGAGATTTTAAGGCAAATAGTTTTAGCGGGTACCTTCTATTTCTTTACTTAAATGTAATGTTTCTTTCCTTAAAAGAAATTTGGAAATTTAATTGATAATTTTTTGCATTCTTACTCCATTTTTTCCTGTACTTCAACTTTTGAAACTCAAATTTAAATGTGGTTGTTTTATATATGTAAATGTTTCATTTCATTCACTGATGTTGTAAATTGCAATTAACTATTATTCATATTGCATACTTTTAACATTTTAATGACTTAATTATACAGATCTCTTATTTATTTTGTGATTGTTTTCCTTTTTAATTCTTTGTGAATATTCATCACGTTTGGCAAGATTATCTAGGCACATTAAATCCTTTTTAAGATTCAAAACTGTAATCGCCATCAACCAGTGCATTAATAATACAAACATAATCAAAGATTTTATCCTTAAAAAGCATGGTGAGGTAATCTAGCCCTTTTACTTATTTTGTTAATTATTAAATACCCAATTTGATGCTTTCTTAGATAATAAATTCAAATTAATTTTCTCTTCTCACTATTTCTTTCTTCAATGACTGGATTAGATCTACTACAGAAAATAAATGTCCCAGTCTTCTTTTGTGGGTCATTTTTAAGGTTGAAAGACAATGCAAATTTTGTTTCTATCTTCATTGTTGAATATCTGATATTTTTGGATCTACTAAGACTTACAACATGATCGTTGCTCTTACATAAATTTTTTTTTTTTTTTGCCTGCAGCATCTGATAACACTGCTACTCTAAGCTTCTTGGCCTGAAATCACTTGGAAGATATAGATGAAGGCAACAAATAGATCGCAAAGTTTGGATTTGTGGTAGTTTATTTACGATAAGTTAAAGAATATTAGATGCAAACCGAGCTTAGACTATTGGCTAATGTTGCTAAGTTGTTCAGTTCCTACTAACTATTTACTTGCATTCTGATGTGAAGATATTCCACTCAACTGCTTCATTTCTGTCCAATTTTACAATCCTAATAATGAACATCTCAAGATTTTCTGTTTCTAAATTCAAGTATTTTTGTTTTACTTTGTTTCAGTCATGCTTTAATTATAAAATTAAATGCCAAACGTGTGACTTTTTTGTAAGAGAATTTTTTATTTTTCCGAATTTATACTGGGATAATGCTTTAACTATTTGTGTGTTTTGATGATTAATGGCAGGCGCTTTTTTTAATTCCGTATTTATTGAATATTTGTTGTTTTCAAACCGACATGTGAACATCTACCTAATTTTATTATGTTGGATACAAAAACAAAGGTCACTACTCACCACTACAAGATTTGTAGCTTCAGATTCCCAAGTGTTTAATGTTGTGTCATTGATATTGTTTTTAAATATTACAGTGACTTTTATATGGTTATTAATTATATTACCTAAAATGTAATGATAAAATACCCTAACATATGCATCATTTTTTTGTACTTTGAAAAGGCTAATTATAAGAGATTTTAAGGCAAGTAGTTTTAGCGGGTACCTTCTATTTTTTTACTTAAATTTAGTTTGGGTATCTTTTGTTTCTTTCCTTAAAAGAAATTTGAAAATTTTCTATTATAATTATTGCATTCTTACTCCATTTTTCCCTGTACTTCAACTTTTGAAACTCAAATTTAAATGTGGTTGTTTTATACATTGATTATGTTACATAATCCTTTTTGGGAATAATAATAAATTATATATTTTCTTCAATGATTTTGCCAACTTTCATGCTACTAATCTTGATGTGTCCTATTATTTGCCTTTTAGAAGGAAATAAATATTAAATGCATTGATAGATACAGATAGTTATGTAATTAATTACTTTTTCTTATTATGCCTCATAAGCTTATTGATTTAATTTATGGATTTAATTACTAATCTTGAATTTAATTTATGGATTTTGAGTAGATAGGATGCATTTGTAGTTTTTTCTTTTCTTTTCTTCTCAGCTCCTCCTGAGATACGAACCTAATACCAGCTTGACTTTAAGGGTGTTTAAATATAATCGATGGACATTTGTACCAAGTATGATAGAACCTACACTAAACTATGGTGATCTGTTGCTTGCTTATTTATTGCTTAACTTGGCTATTATTGTAGTTAAATGATTTATAGTTATAATAATATAATATTAATAATCAAACGATATTTATTTTTTAGACGGCAATGCACCAAAGATGAATAATCAAAGGAGACAAAATAGAAGTTCTAACATTTTAAATGGTGAACAAAGAGAAATGTGTCGTATGAGGGATAGAGAAAGAAGAAGAGGTATGAGTCAAGAACAACGAGAAAGTTACCTAGCTCGGCGTCATGAAACATATCGACAAAGAAGGGAAAGATCTCAAAATGCATCTTTAGAAGCACAACCAAATATTACAGCCCATGGATCTCATACTTATCAACAAGAAAGAAACCCAAGAATAGAGATTGAACAAATTGAAAACGCTCTTGCTGCTATTATGAAAGTATATTCAAGCAACTTGCAATCATCTATGGTTGGAAAACAATATACTGCTGAAGTTGAAGAAAATACTTATTATACAGGTTTGTTTTCTTATTTCCGTTGTCAAATTTATTATATGTATTGAAAAATACGTTTAAATATATGTGTGTGTGTGTGTGTACTGAATAAATTTGTATTGCTATATTATTATTTGTTTCATAGTACAACATAAAATTTTGAACTTCAAAAGGGTTTTGAAGTTATATTCTGGTTGTTAGATTACATATACAAAATTTTATTTGTTGCTTTAAAGGTGAATGTTTTGGTTCGTTTCGAAGTAGAAAACGTGGAATGCCACCAAAATTAAAAGCAAATTCAGTATCTGGTACTTGGTCCATATATAACGACATCATATTATGTAGCATTTTGGTTCTTTATATTCACTTAAAGTTATTAATTTACATACTCATGTATCAGTTTGTAAGAAATGAAGTGGAATAGCTCTTGGACAGAACATTATTCCTAATACTATTCAAGACATAATTAATAGAGAAAATATACAAATGTCACCTGAGGTCCAGCGCAGCGTGGGAGATGACCATTATAGGATCAATTTGCTACCTTTCACGTAGTAAAATAAGAAATGAAAGTGTCACCAACTTTGATCATCATGTTACAAAACTTAGATCCCAATTTGCTACCTTTCACGTAGTACAATAAAAAATGAAAGTGTCACCAACTTTGATCATCATGTTACAAAACTTAGATCTCAATTTGCTATCTTTCACGTAGTAAAATAAGAAATGAAGGTGTCATCAACTTTGATCATCATATTACAAAACTTAGATCTTAATTTGCTTTAATATATCAAATAGGTATTGAGTACATAAATTGTTTAATATAACATCATAGATAACAGACATGGCCATTACAGGAAGTTCTTCCACAAATCACCCCTGGAGATTTAATATATCAAAACGACGTAGTGGTTGTGTTGAAAAAAATAATACAAATGCAAAATCAAAACAACCTCTTGGTGATATTACTAATACTCCAGGTATACTACATTTAAGATGTTTCAAAATATTATGGGTGTTATTTTTAAAATATACACTCAATTTACTTATCTTACAGGCAATGTATTAAGAATCATTAGTGATATCAATTCCCAATCTCAGTATACTCTAGGTATTATGAGTGTATTATTTTTACCATAATTTTTTTTTTGTGTTTTTATTTTATTATTTTAATAAAATTCTCATGGGATATGTCTTTGTAGGAACTTATTCTTTGGATCAAACCAGGAGATCTAACATCCCAGAATGGAGTAGTGGTTGTGTTTATAAAAATAATGTAAATACAAAAACAAAACAACCTCTTGCTGATATTAGTACCAGTCCAGGTATATTAAGAACACGAGTTTCCAATATCAATTCCCTATATGTGTTATGAGTATGTATTATATTTGCTATAATTTCTTTATCCATATGCTTTTGTTAATTAATTTAACAAAGTTATAATATAATATGTTTCCTCTGTATTTTAGTTAATTATATTTACTATAATTTCTTTATCCATAAGCAAAATAAGTTAAAATCCTCTGTATTTTAATTTTTATAACATGCATCCAATTTAGATATGTTATATTTAGTGCGTATAACAAATTAAAATGGGTTTACTATCCAATATTTTAGTATATTATTATTTGATTTTTGGTATCATATTGTATGACTTTCATATTTTACATGTAGCATATTAAGAAATGTGAAGTTGGTAAGAAATGTGAAGCCAGTTAGATTACAAGCTCAATTTGATGGACGTATTTGGTTTATCTCAAGAAACCAGGTTTTATTTTTATAATTTTTGGAGTGCTTTGTAATTTATCTCCTGCTTTTCTCCATAAAGTAGTTCTAATGCCTACACTTGCAATGGTTACTTATCAAATAAGTCTCACCAGTTAGAGCAGTTTGAGAATAATGGTACTGTATTTAAAATATTTTTGTTCAAGTAATGTTGTTTCAATTCATCTTTCTTCATTTTAAAATCTTAACAGTGTTTAATACATTCTACAAATAGTGTGGGAACTTATATCTCGAGCTCAAAAGATGACATTTCTGATTATGATCCAAATGAAAACATGATCTTTGACGATGTGGTTTATGACATGCAAAATATTTCTTCTACTCAAGTTGAGCATGCAGGTAAGAAGAATATACCACTTTGTCCTGAGTACATATCTCTTGGGTTTCCATCAAAAACATGTAAATATTGTGGAGCAACTATGTGGAATGAAGAAAGAGTAAATAAGAATAATATGAAAGAGGAGCTAGTATTTTCAATTTGTTGTGTCAAAGGAAAAATCAAGCTTGAAAAGAATCCACCTACTCCTGATTATCTACACCGTGTGTATTTTGACAAAGAGAAAGGAACTACATTCCGCAAATCACAACGGTCATATAATTGTGCCTTATCCATGACATCTACTGGTGGAAAGATTGATCATTCTATCAATAAGTCAAGGGGTCCATCTATTTATAGGTTAGGTGGACTTAATCATCATGAGATTGGAAGTCTATTTCCGCCCGAGGGCGAAATACCAAAATTTTGTCAGCTATACATATATGACACGGAAGATGAAATTTCTAACCGTATGAAAGTTATTAATGCCCAAAATTTTAATCAGATTGATACGGTGATTTTAGAAGGTCTGGTGAAAATGTTGGATGAAATTAATCCCTTGGTTAAATATTTTCGCAAGGCACGTGATCGTTTTAAGAATGATAATATTGTTGATATGAAGATCCTGTTCAAAGAGTCAAGAGCTCAAAATGGTCGTGAGAATCATGTCACAAATTCAGTTGATCAGGTTGCTGCACTAATTGTGGGAGATGAGGGTTATACATGTGGAC
Organism: Allium sativum; assembly: GCA_030737875.1. Taxonomy (NCBI): domain Eukaryota; kingdom Viridiplantae; phylum Streptophyta; class Magnoliopsida; order Asparagales; family Amaryllidaceae; genus Allium; species Allium sativum. Next base: position 23,834,281 of record CM060927.1, on the reverse strand, counting down.
AACGTGACATCCTCATTACAAGCAAGAGTGGAGATCTGCAAAGTATTACATTCATGCATCCAAAACTGATGGCATTGCAATATCCTCTTTTATTCCCAAACGGTGAAGATGGCTTTCATGATGAAATGTACTTTATCAATTCAGATAATGGGAATACAAATAAAAGGGATCTGAATCAAGCTGGGACAGACCAAGGTTAAGTAATAGTATTCTTTTCCATTGTTTTTAAGTATTTAAATGTTCATTATATATATACATATACTACATATTCTTTACAACTACTTTATCATAATTAATTGCTTGAATTTTAACTACAATATCTTTTTTAATTCTTAAGTTGTTGAACATTGTGAGCTGAATTTCATGAAAAGTTATATTTTGTCAATTCAGATAATGAGGTAAAAAAGAAAAGGGATAAGATTTCAATGAAGGAATTTTATTCATATCAGAATAACGTTAGAACTAATCAAGGTTGGAGCATATTATTTTTTTCCCTTTCTATTTTTATTTAGAAGTTTATTACATACATCCACATGCACACTCTACATTCCTTGAAAATACTCTAATTTTTTTTTTTGATATTTTCTATGTAAAAGATGATACAAAGAGGCTTGGAGGAAAATTATATCAACAATATATTGTGGATGCATTCTCCGCCATTGAACAATCGAGATTGTGGTGGTTTCTTCGTCACCAACAACTTCTTCGAAATGAACTGTATCATAATTTACGTGACATGCTTTTAAGTTCTGACTCTGTAGATCCTTCAAACGTCGGTAAAGGATCGATATATTCTTCCAGCTTCTTTTGTTGGATCTGCAAGATATATGCAACAAATTTTTTTGGATTCACTGGCTTTGTGTCGAAAGATTGGTTATCCAGATATATTTTTAACCATGACTTTTAACCCTATGCGTGATGAATTCTTACAAATGATGTCACTTTTGTCGGCAACAACTCCAGCGGATTGCCCAGATATAATTGCCAGAGTTTTTAAGTTGAAACTTGATCAATTATATGATGATATCAAAAAAAAAGGACCATGTGCAGCAAATTTGTTTTCTCCCCTAAATATATTATCACATATTTCATAATTTAAAATTATTTATCATGCTGGCTATTATTTCTTTTCAATTCATATTACTAATGTTTTGGCAAAATTTTAATTTTCAGTTATGTATGTTGTTGAGTATCAAAAAAGAGGGCTCCCCCATGCGCATATGTTAATATGGTTGGAAGAAAGTGGTAAGAAGGATTGAAGAGTAATATTGATAAGTATGTATGTGCAGAGATGCCTGATGAACAGAAAGATCCATATGGATATGCGGTTGTTAAACAATTTATGATACATAGTCCTTGCGGACCTGGATTTCAATCACCTTACATGAAGGGTTCTAAATGTACAAGGAAATTCCCAAAAAAGTATGATCAAAAACTTTTTTCAACTCTAAAATATAATATATTTTTTTGTATTTAACTATAATTTTTCTTTTTCTTTTTCAGGTGTTGTTCAAGTACAATGTTTAATGATTGCGGATTTCCAATTTACAGGAGAAGAAAAAACAAACATATTGTCAGAGTTAGAAATAAAGATTTAGATAACCAGTGGGTTGTTCCTTATAACATGGATCTTTTGGTTCGATACCAGTGTCACATTAATGTTGAGATTTACAATCATTGGCATTGCATGAAATATCTTTTCAAATATTGTCTGAAGGGTCATGACCGTGCCACTGGGTTAGTACAGTCCGAAAAAAGAAAAGATCAACAATCTGGGGAGAAGAAAATAGTAAATGAGATTAAAACATACTTAGATGGGAGGTAATTTATACTAAAAGAATTGTATTTTAATTTTTTATTTTGCATATTTTTTACAGATAAAATACTATTAAATGACATGTTAACCTAAATGTAGGTATGTATGTGGACCAGAGGCTGCTCATAGAATCTTTGGATTTGATGTGCACCATCGTAGTATGTCTGTAGAGAGACTACCTTTCCATTTGGAAAATGAGAAGTATGTTACTTTTAAATCAACAGACAACTTAGATCATGCTATTAAACAAGCAGCTGAAAAAAGTTCCAAGTTGGAAGCATTCATTAAACTTTGTTAGGAAAATGTTGATGCGAGAAGATACACTTACCAAGAAATACCAGAACATTTTGTTTGTGATTCTGACATTTATAAATGGAGACCTAGAAAAAGAGGACGGATGGTAGGTAGATTAAATTCATCACATTATGCTGCCAGAGAAGTATGGTACTTACGTATGCTACTCATAAGGATAACTGGACCTACATGTTTTGAAGATTTACGTCGGGTTGGAGATACCATCTATAATACCTATCGTGAAACTTGTGATGCACTAGGCTTATTGAATGCTGATAATGAGTGGCATGAGGCTTTTGCAGAAAATAAGGCAACTGCATTCCCATGGCAATTGCACTCACTGTTTGTCCATATTATCACAAACTGTCAGGTGACCGATGTTTATAAGTTGTGGATTTCTCATTGGGCATGCATGGCAGATGATATCTCACATAAACAGAAGGTTCTTACTGGAAACCCTAATTTAAAGCGGAGTGATGAACAATTACAAAATTATGCTCAGGCTGGCATGTTATCTTTTATCCAATATATTATGTATATTTCATTATTAAATTTTAATATTGTTTATTGAGTTACCATTACATTCTTACATAATTTACTATATTCAAAATATTGTATCCTGATGTTACAATCTTAACTAAAACATAACATTTTTTCTGTATAGAAATTGAGATAATATTGAACACAATTGGTAAATCACTGAAGGATTTTCCCACTATTCCAATGCCATCCAACCTCTATTTGGATAAGTTCAATAACAGATTGATTTTAGAAGAAATGAGTTATGACATAAATCAAATGTATAATGAACACAAGGATTTGTTTTCAAAGTTAAATGTTGAACAAAAATGTGTTTACGATGCAGTCATGAATTCTGTTTATAACAATAATGGAGGTATCTTCTTTGTGTATGGAAGTGGAGGTTGTGGAAAGACTTTTCTTTGGAGGACTATAATTTTCCGCCTAAGATCAGAGTCTCTAATTGTTCTACTTGTGGCTTCATCCGGAATTGCTGCTACTTTGCTGCTGGGAGGTAGAACCGCGCACTCGAGATTCAAAATCCCACTAAAGCTAGATGATTCTTCTACATGTTCAATCTCTATGAATTCTGATATTGCAGAACTCCTTAGGCAAACAAAGCTTATTATTTGGGATAAAGCTCCAATGCTACACATGTTCGCATTTGAAGCTATAGACCATTCATTACGTGATATTATGAAGTCAGTTAGTAGTGAAAATTTTGATAAACCTTTTGGTGGGATAACAGTGGTGCTGGGGGGTGACTTTAGACAGATTTTGCCTGTAATTTATAAAGGTAATAGAAGTGACATTGTTAGCGCATGTATTTTTAGATCTCGACTTTAGTCCATATGTCGGGGTTTTAAATTAACACGCAACATGAGGCTAAATGAAGGAAATAATGATGGTGAAAGACGTCATATAGAAGTATTTAGTAAATGGATACTAGATATTGGTGAGGGTAAAGTTCCTGTTGTTTAAAATGATTGTTTAATTGATATTCCACCCGAATTTTGTATTCAATCAGAGTCAAATAACATTGATGAATTTATAAATACTGTTTTTAAAACTTGGAGACATCATACACCAATGATGGGTATTTACGTGAATGATCAATATTGACTCCCAGAAATAAGGCGGTTGATCATGTTAACAACCTGATTCTTAATAAGATACCTGGTGAGGCATTCACATATTTGAGTTTTGATTCAGTTAAATGTCGTGCTGGTGATGATGATCAACCCAGTGCCTCTTTTCCTATTGAATATCTAAATTCCATTAAAGTTTCTGGTATTCCTCCCCTATAAGATGGTTTTGAAAGAGGGTGTTGTTGTAAAGTTGTTGCGCAATTTGAGCCAGGCTATTGGATTGTGTAATGGTACTCGCTTGGTTGTTAGGAGGTGTTTAAAACACACAGTGGTATGTGAAATTATTAGTGGAAGTCACGCATACACAACACACTTGATACCCAGAATTGAAATGTCTCCAAGTGATTCAAATTTACCATTTGACTTGGTCCGAGTTCAGTTCCCGTTGTAGTTTTGTTTTGCTATGACAATCAACAAAGCACAAGGTCAATCTCAAGAGCGTGCAGGTTTGTATTTGCCAGAGCCTGTATTTTGTCATAGCCAATTGTATGTTGCTATCAGTCGGGTAACATCTCCTGCTGGTTTAGTTATTTTCATTGGGAAAGAAGGGGGAATGAAACGACCCGAACTTCCCCGGTAAGGAAAGCCCGGATTGAATTGAGGACAAGGCACAAAAGAACGCAGACAGAAGAACATTTCATTGTATATTACAACAATTCCATCAGAATACAAGAATATACAGAGTATGAATGAATAAAATACATTCGATAAATATCAGAGATTACAATAAATTACATAGCAGCGGAAAACAATACAAAACACAACTGAAAGTAATACACGGATACAGAGCTTTCCGAGCATCGTTCCAGTTGTAAATCAGGATCCTGTGAATATAAATCTGCAAAACCAAAACTACTAGCTGCCCGTGTCAAAAATAGGGGCACCCAGAGTTTAGGTTAAAACAATAAACTCCAGGCCAGTCATGGGACTGGTGTGAGAACTAAAACAGTTATTAATCTTTATTTTTAAAGTTAGGTAAATCAAGGGACCACGCCGTATAACACGGAACGGGTTTCCTCCCAAGAATACCAGTGCAGAAACAACAGCGCCATGCTAAATAAAGAAAAATGAAGCTATTATAAGACCCATTTCCCATCACACAATGCAACGCAAGCCGAAGGATAAGGTTTTTACCTTATAATAGCCAAGAATGCTTGATACGCTAAATTTCATCTTTTGATTTTAATCAGAATCCAACCGTAAATTAGTAAGAGAACGATTCCCTAAGTATTAACCCCGAAGGTCGAAACCAACATCAGACCAATACCCAGGAAACCACCCATCTTAGCTCGTTTCCAGTTAGTTTCTGATTTTATATACAATCATAAATATCAATCATAGGCGGCATGAGCGCCCCATCCCACTATGTCGCCATATATAGGATTACAACTAAAACCGAAACGTCACGTATTGGAAGTTGGATTTCCATCTATGAACCGAGGCAAAAGATAGTCCTCACCGGCTTCGAGACTCTCTTGCCCGAGCCTCAGGGTCAGAGCGCATCGACCCTTAGAGCTACAGGGTCGGTCCACCGATGTGGATTAAAATTTCTGAACACTGCGTTTCCCGCCCTTTGGGGCGTAAATGAGCCAACAAATGACTCCATCGGCTTCACATAGTCACCGATATATCTGAGGCGCCTCGCAACAGCAACAACCACATAAGTCAAACTCGTCAGGGCATATAAAACAACTGACGCCACTTCTAATTAGAAAGAAACGCATGTCCTCCCTGAGGTCCTCTCCCGTTTTTGGTTCACAACCGGGGTGTGAGGCTCGCGAATCAACGCTACACAAAGCTACGCCACAAAGGCCGTGCTTTGATCATCAAACACAAGACTCTACTTTTCAACAGAAGCCTTGATCATATTGCCACTAAGGTATGCCACACAGGCAATTCACTCCATGCGTTTGATATCCATCAATATATAACCCCTGGGCTCGTAAGTCTCAGAGAAGGGCGTTAAGCAAGAGAATAAATTCTCCGCCGCCAAACAGATATATATTTAATAGAAATCAATCACACAGACTAAAATCCAATGTCAGACACACAGTCCATTTACAAGTTCGTTCTGGGTCTGAACGAAACCAGAGGCACCTAGTACCCCGCATATCCATCGATCTCCAAGTACGTCTGGACGATTGCCCACTGTTTCCATCTTCTTGGGTGTACAACCCAATCAAGATCATCAGTAATCACCCAAACGATGTGAAGACTTCTGGTCTTCAACCACCGTCTTCATCTTCGACTTATCGTCGTATCAGTTACTCAGAATGGGATAAACCCGGTCTTTCCGAATATCTCGCGTATATAATAAACAAGTGTTACACAAACACAACATACGCCTCATTCCAATTCATCAGTCACTAACCGTAAATTAACAAGAGAATAATTCCCCAAATATTAACCCCGAAGGCCGAAACCAACATCAGATCAATACCCAGGAAACCATTCTGCTTAGCTAACCTATAGTTAGTTTCTAAATTTCACATTCTTAGGGAAAGGTTCCCATTAATTTTATCAAAGACAAATTCTTTTAAATTTATTCTTTAATCTTCTTTTGATTCAAACTAGTCCGGATTAACGAACCTTACCGAAGTAATTATTTATTTTATTTCCAAATCCCGACCTATTCATGCCATGAAGTAAAACTGGTAATACTTCATATCTAACACCACGGTGTTATCGGTAAATTCAATTACCATTTCACGTTCAAATCTAATTAAAGATTTAACTATCTCCTGGAGTAAAATTGGCGATACTCCATTCTCGATCTTTTCAATCTAATTAAAGATTCATTAAAACTCCACTTAGTTTTAATCTTTAACTGGGTTAAAAAATCAATGTTCTTTAAAACACGGTTCACGATAAACCCAAAATCACATCCATTTCAATCAGTCTTTAACCGTAAAATAGCAAGTGAGAAGTTCCCTAAGTATTAACCCCGAAGGCCGAAACCAACATAAGATCAATACCCAAGAAATCATTCAACTTAATTAATCTCCAGTTAGTTTCTAATTTTCTTAACTCTGTTTGGTCTAAGAACAGTATTATTGAAGATACCATTCACGACAACCCAAAATCACATTCCATTAATTATCGGATTAAAGAACAAGTGTTATTTAAAACACTGTTCACGATAAACCCAAAAATCAATTCTAATTCAATTCCAATTAAATATTATTTAATTGGTACACTTCATTAAATCTAAATAAAAAGATTTAATCTTTTTCTCAACTGGGCTTAAGAACAGTGTTAATGAAGACACCATTGACGACAAACCCAAATCCCATTTGATATTAAATACAAGGCTCTGAATAGAAAAAATACCGGCTTATATTCAATATCAAATTCTACGACCAACAAATATCGTATTGGAAATAACGATATTAATATATCTTTTAAATTCCCATAACAATACCTGTGTCATCACGAAATCCAACATCGAAATATTCCGAAGACAATTTCGATTCAAATCCATTCCAATTTAATTATTGGAAATTCTGGTTATTTTCAAAACCATTTCAAATCCAATTTATTTATTTAAAAATAAATAGAATTATAATTCTAGTTCAAAACTAGTTCATTTCGATAAAAATCTATTTTTATCTTTTCAAATGTGGAGTTTTTCATCCCAATTCTTCCTAAATCATTTCTTATGATTTTACACAAATTATTGATATTTTTAATAATTTTATCAAGGCCCGTACATTCGATTTCTATCAACGGCCATCGAACTGCACTTACTTCGACATTTTCCAAATTTGATTTGGACATAATTCCAAATCCAACCGTTAGATTTCAAATTTCTAATATTCTTTAGAAAGCTCTTTTCGATACGAACCCAACGGTTCTGGTTTTAGGAGAATCCGACGGTCGGATATCCCGCAATATCCATTCGAAGTCAATGGTTGAAATTTGCGAACCGCCGCGGCGCGGCGCGTTCTATTCAGGCCATTATATATATATTATATATATTTCGTCGATTTCCTTTTAAAACGTATTTTATAAATCGTTTTAAATTCGTTTTCGAAACGATTTCAACTTCATTTCAAATTCAAATCAAAATTGAATTTTTCCTCGTAAATTCGTTTTAAATTCATTTCAAATTGATTTTATTTCAAATCGATTTTTAATTCAATTTCAGTTCGTTTTCAATTCGATTCATTTTCTATTCGATTTTGAATTTATTTCAAATCGATTTCTATTCAATTTCAATTCAATTCGAATCCATTTCAATTTGATTTCAATTCGAATTCAATTCTATTCAATTTTAATTCGAATTCAATTCTTTTCAATTTGAATTCGAATTCCAAATCGTTTCAAAATATCAGAATTTGAAAACACTTCCTTTTCTATATTCATTATAAAAATGAATAAAATCGATATAAATATCGTTCACGTCAAAGTGGCGTCAATCTAATCAACACGGCTTCATATATTTCTATTTTCAAATATTCTAGTTCAAATATTTCTTTTCAAATATTTCTATTCAAATATTTCCTTTTCAAAACTGGAATGAGGCCCATTCAATTACCATAGATTTTACTTCTATGGATTTACATACAACGCATGTATACATCGACAATGGCAAATAATCAACCAACATCCAAAGTGCATTCTACACTGTATAAGCATCAAATATAAATATTTAACGCTTCTAACAGTCTGTCAATCAATCGATCGACATACAACTAATTATTGGGATTAGTGTATGTCATATATCATCCCAATACCCGTGTGGGGTTTCAAACAATCAAACACAGATTTTATTTGTGCAGTTGGGCGATGTGTAAAATTTATCGTCCCAATCAATATCAGTCAAATGTGTGTATATAAACAAATCGTCCGATTTGTTTATATTAGTTTATTTCATTTCATATACACGTTAAAAATTCTATTTTTAACTATAGAAATATTTTTAACTATATATATATATTTCCTTTCACATCACAAAACACAATCAACTACACATCAAAAATCAAACAAACAAGCATACAAGTCGTCCATGGTCTGTGGACGACGGGTGTCGGGTGCTACTAAACATGGTCTGCATCCTAGTTTGTATTTTTAACTAGAAATTTAAATTAAAAGTGAGGAGTTCTCACCGCGGGTTCCACTCCGCCTTAGAAATTTCTGAAATTCAGAACAGTTTGGATTTGCCCGCACTTCCAACGTAGTCTTCTTCACGCTGTTCATATTAAAAATTATATTTTTATTGCTTCATTCTAATAAATAAAAATCATATCTTTACATTGCTACTTCGTATGTATTTACAACGCTTCTTTCAATATAAAAATTATATCTTTATATTTCTATTTCTGATATAAAGATCGAATTTTTATTTTACGACACATATAAAAATTATTTTTTTTTTTGGCATAGCCGACCGGTTTTTATAGTGTTCCGTAACACTCTTTTATTATGACTAATAATAAAATTACAATATAGTACAGGTGACTGTAGTTAGCAGTCAGCTATTCGGTTTTTAAGGTGGACCGTCCACCGTCTACGACATTTAAAGTGGGTCGTCCGCTGAATCTAGTCTAGATTACAGTCCAGGAGCTAGTTTAAATTACTAGACTACTATATATCATCTCCACGCAGGGAGAAATTACATATTACAAGCTACACAGTACAAGACTATTGTAACAAGTAAAATAATTGACTTTAGCTAGTGCTGTGAACAACATCCATGATTAGACTTGACAGTTGCTACCCATCAAGCCGTTTCCCGAGCCACACGTAACACACAGCAAGGAGCACAATATCACATGAAGCTTCCATCCATCTCAAGACTGTACACCAGTGTACCATTTAGCAAAGGAGATGGGACTTAACATGAGGAAAACCAAACATTCACACTTGACAATCTTGCTCCAGCACTATTTTGCTCAGGCAAATCGCCACTAGAGAGATGGACTACGATCAGAGCCGAAGCTTCACTTGTGTAGCCGGTCTGCTAGCAATAAACCCAAACAATAAAATCCATACATGGAGCAAGAAGGCAACCTTGACATGGTACCAGTATGACATTCAAAAGAACCGAGCATAAAAAGCTTGTAAGATATCCAAGCACCAAACACTGAACTCAGATCTGATGAGGAGAAGTAAGTAAAGCCAATGACAACGGTCCGCTTACATCCATACATAACATAGAAGCCAACAGCTTCGTCACTTACATCAAAAATTACATGAAGCCACCATCAGTAAACCACAAGCTAACAAAAAGGAGACAAGCCCAAGGCCAGACAAAACATACAAGAAAAGAACATCATCTAACAGATGATCCAAAAGCAAAAAAAACCAACTTCAAAAGCAAACCCATGATAAAACTCAAACCACGCAGCGTAAAACGCTCTATCCCTGAACCATACGGATTTGAGGGACCGCGCTTTGGAGGAGAATACCTTGGAGTTGCAAAATCAAACGTTGGCGCTGCTATGAGCTCAAGAGCATCCGCATCTCAATATTCTGCATAGTGATGGAGCTTAATGTTGACAGACAGTAGCTTGCAAGTGTCCTGACGTGGAAAACGTCCACCTAAACTCAAGAAAAACAGATCTGGATTTCAGATCTGAGCCGAGCGAAAGGCACGAGGAGTTCAGATGGGCGCGAGCTCGTTACTCAGGATATGGGAGAAAGCTAGGAGAAGTAGAAGACGCTGGAAGAAAGATTAAGAGGAGAAGAAGAGTTCGGTGGAGAAAAGTATGGGAGAGAGCAGAGAAAAGGCTGAAGAAAAAGGGGTTCCTAGTCCCCATGGCCAAAAGTAACGAAGCTTATTGAAAAATCATTTCTATATATATAAAAAAAAAATTATATCTCCACATATATAGAAGTTATATTTTTAACCTTTCTATAGTATAAAAATTATAGTTCTAACATTTCTATAATATAAAAATTATATTTTTATTATCTACATATAATAAAAATCATAGTTTTATTATTCTAAAAATCTAAAGATCGTATTTTTATCATGTTAATCCTATAATAAAGATCACCTCTTTATACTAACGCTACTCGTATTAAAACCATTTCTTTTTCATGTTAAAAAATATATCTTATTTTTAACAATTTAAAAATCTCAACTTTTTCTACATAAAAATATAAGCTTTTCCTTTTAAATAAAATCTAACGTTTTACCTTTAAAAGGATTCACAAATATAAAACAAAACAATGTTTTACTGGAAAAGAAAGAAAGAGGGCTCACCATGTTCGACGAACTGAGAGGAAGGGGGGGGGGGGAGAAATCGCGGCGTTGGTGGTGGGGGGTCTGACCTGCGGTGGCGCGGGCGTGGGCCAGGGTAGTGGCGGGCGGAGGCTACTTTGCGTCATGGGGGCTTTGGGTGCTTCGATTGCGGAGGAGAGAGAAGCGAGAGGGGGAAGGGAAGGAGGGGGATCGGAGAAGAGGAGGTGGGGGCGGTGAACGACGGCGGCGCCAGGGAGGGAGCGCGATGGTGGATCGGAAGAGAGGAGCGGGTTTTTTTCTTTTTATTTTAATTCGGAGTTGACTGAAATGAGGGAGGAAGAAAAAGGGAGGGGGTAGTTTTATATTTAATTATATTATTTATTATTTTAATTTAAAAAGTACCTTTTTATTTCGAACTCAAAACAAAACCCACCGCCTATCGGTCCTAGCTAATTACCCCCATTCCGAACACAATGGGATATGTATCGCAAGCTGACTTGATCGTTTCGATCAGTTTTCGTCAAAATCAACATATAACTCTATATATTGAATTTGAACGCGCATTTCAATTTACCGGGGCCACATACGGACTCTAAAAATTCTCGAAAAAATTATATCTAGCCTCGTATAGACGATACGGTCCTAACAAAACTAGTTTCGTCAAATTCTGAGATCGTTTGAAAAATGGCCATTTTCCAGTCGATTAAAATCAACTGAAACTGGTCAAACGCGTTTTCCTTTGCCACACTCACGTATTGATTCGAAAAATTATGAAATTTGAAACCTAGCAATAACTTGACATCACGGATCTAACAAAAGTGGTTTCGTCGAAAACCGAGGTCGTTTGCAAAATTTCCATTTTAAGGGCCAGAATTCCATAGCGACTATTCTGAATTTTCATCTGGGAATAACTTTTTATCCCCGCTATGAAATTTCGATTTTTCGGATTCGTTGGAAAGATATTCTCAAATAGATTCTAATGTTTTTGGTTTCGCTAAAATCTGGTTTATTTTGCACCCGGTACATTCATTTGAATTTTGAAATCGAATTATCGAACTACCACGCCATTTTCAATTCCTTTTATATATATAAATAAATATTTATATTCTAACGACGACGTATATAAATATATACGTTCGAATTCTATTCAAAAGAATTTTTTCGTCGATATTATTTAAAATAATCCATTTTAAATATTCTAAATTCACTAAAATTGCCAAAATAAAAATTTTAAATTGGCTCAGAATTTCCGGGTTATTACAAGGAACTACAACAATTACTGATAATGTGGTGTATGAAGAAGTTTTTTATAGTTTGTAAGATATGTGTTAATTTTGTTGTACTTTATTGCCTATAAAGACATCTAAATAATGTGGTATCTCAATGTTACGTTCTTCCGGTTCTAAGTATTTTATATGGATAATCGTTTTGATATTGGCAGGAGATTTTAGATACTTCTACTCATGATCTTATATTTATTTTGCTCTGATTTTCATATTTATTTTGTTTGGAATGAAAAGTACTCATGATCTTATATTTATTTCGCTCTGAAAACTACTATTGATTAATGTATTTTTCTAATATGGATGTTTATTTTTATGTTGTAATTTGATTTATTTTTTCAAGTTAGAATGCCTCTTATACATAAAAAAATCTATTTAAAACTTAATAACAAATCATACATTGAGCAACAACTACTCATACATTGTTTAGAATGCCATATATATATAACTATTTAATATTAATTACAATACTTTATTTTTCTTTTATTTTTGATATTTAATCATTATAATATATTTTTAAATAACATAAATTTTAATGCCCAACAAAGCGGGTAAAAAAATACTAGTATGTATAATAATTCCCACTAATCTTTAATGATTACTAATTGGTCCGACCGTAGAATACCAAAATTGTCCATATTTATCAAGGTCATTTAATTATGGGGATTGTTAATGGGACTCCATGTTTGGTTAAGGGGGGGGGATAATTTTAAGGGGACTCCAGCTTAATTTATTTTTGTTAAGGGGAGGTCTGGTATATTTTTAAAAAAAAGGAAAAGAGACATAACTATCCCTGACTCGTCACTTATGTCAAATCCTAACTTACTAAATTCAGCGCAAGTAACAAACGTGCGAATTACTAAACATCTCAATTTCACAAATTCGATATAGCATATTAGATCAAAAAAAAATTCTACATTTATTTTAAATTAATCATACCAATTCAAAATTGTAAAATTACAATTAATTACCTAATCTGATGCATTCTGATCACTCATGAAACTTTCTTGTGTCTCATTACATTAACTATATCGATATTTTATTTTTATATGCAGCACTAAAATGTTAGCATTAATTAAGGTTTAAGTTTTATATTAATGAAAATTATAGGGGTTAATATCGGAATTTTAATTTATATGTTTAAGGGGAGGCTAATTTATTTTGTCCTCCCCATAACAATTATACAATAAATTAAAATTTGTCCTCCCATTAGCCAAAAGTGGAGTCCCTTTAACAATCCCCTTAACTATTCCAACCTTTGGTCCAACCTTGAAATATTGAAATTACCCTCACTTTTTAAATATCACCTAATACTCACTACTTTTGGCTCCTGTGATGTTTATATTAATATTGTTGGATTCACAACAATTTATAAGAATATATTACTTATTATTTCATAATATATTGTTTACAAGTTTTAGCAGAAAAATTTAAACTAACTAAAATGACTCTGCATAATTGGTTGACTAAGTTGATTTTCTCAATATTTATAATGTTGCTTATACGCGATAGTACAAAACTTAGTAAGAAGACTAGAACGATTGTGCTTAAGTGAAGGAATATTAATTTTTACTAGTCTAACCGCACAACGGTGGGAAAACCGACCATTCAACTGCATAATTTTCAAAAACAAAACTGAAAAACAACAATCTTGATAGCTTATAAAATCTGTAGGTATGTGCATGATATTTGTTATTAACAGTTGAAATAAAAGCACATTTCTTTTTCAACAGCAAATTTAAAAAAAAAATTACATACAAATAAGATATTAGAATCACACAACAAACAAATATTAGCATTTATTCCCAAATAGGAATTTTAACATGTAACTCAAAGTTACAGGTTTGAATCTTTATACCAACAAAAAGAAATTATTATTTTTATAAAAACCATGCATAAATTTTAAATTTATTAGAATTTTCACATGCATATGCACTATAGTGTCATGCAGTCTCGTATCTATAAAGCATGTGATAAATTCAAATATAATAGATGCTAAGGTAGATTTAGTTGCTCTTTTACACCGTAGCTAATACTGAAATGAATATAATCGAGGTTCAACTTTTCTATATTGTAATTGAGACTTGCAATTAACTGTGTTTTTTACTTGTAGAATGGAACAAACGTAATAATAAGATCAGCAAAAGATACACGTCATTCAACTATTTATTTCTTTTCGAACAAATCAATCAATGTGCATTTATTCTTCATCAATGTAGTTGCACTCTACCCAAAAAAAATAAAATCATAAGAGGTCAGTATACACGATACAAACTTTAATACCAATAAATCAATACACCACAAAATAAAACATTTAACTGTTCACTACTGTATTATATAGTTACACAAATACAAAGCTATTGGAACAATAGGTCATTATGATTAATAATGTGATGAGAGGGAAAGGCAATAAGAAGGCACTGCAGCAAAAAATTTGTACCCGTGGAACTAGCTTATACACATATATACGAAACCAACAAAACTAGCTCTACATAAAACTGATTCACTCAAAAGCTTGTTCGGTTACACCAGATGACCGTGTGCATAAAGTATTATATCCCTGAAAACTGGTATTTGTCTGCTATACTTTTTATCCATAAAGAAAAATGAATTTTCATTTATTTATCCATGATCATTTACTTATGCATATAACACGAATAAATAAATAAAACAAAGAAAAATTGAATTAATTAAATAAGTCATTTGCAATCCCACATAAAAACAATGGATAAATGAATGAATGAAATATAAATGTGAAAAAAGTTATTATATATAAACGTATGAAATGTAACTTCCACGATGACATAAATTACCAGGCATAAATGCATGAAAACAAAACTTACATGAATAAAAAAGAAGTTAAAACTATGAATCATGTAATAGCCAAAAAAATTATGGGGGATTAATTTTGGAAACATAAGTTACCAAGCACTTGTTCACCTTCAGCCCGGTTTTGAATGAATGAACACCTACTACACACAATTCAGCCCAGTTTTGCATGAATATACGTACACCTGATAAGTTCAAAAACACATATTGAATATGTTGAAAAAAGAAAAGTTGGGAATGTTTAGAATACCATAATATAGCATTACAGATAGCATACATTTGATAAACAATTTCAAAACAAATGAACAGATACATACACATAAAAACGAGAATAATAGTTGAAGTAAATGAATAAGGAGGCCTACCAATATGCTAGAGAATCAAGGATGGCGTAACGTTGTAATTTTCAAATGAGCATTACGGCATCAAGATCAATGGTTTTAGTGGATCCCAACACGTTAGTACTGTAGCAGTTCAGGTGTGGCTAGTGCACCAGTCTTCCAGCTGGACTTAATTGCTATCTTAAGCCCTCATATTTCCCCTTCAACTCTTTCGAATCCATAATGGCCTGCTGTGGACTGTGAGATGCATCAGTCTCTTTTTTATTATCCCCATTATTGCTTGAATGTGTAGAGTTTCTTCTCTGTTTTTTAACTGAACTTTATAAATGGGAGTATGTGCTCATGTCCTTCTCCTCATATTAAGGTATTGTGCAAATATTCAAGTTATCCTGAGACATTTTAAAAAATTCGGCATTTAAAAAAAGTTTTGAGATAGAAAAATGTTATTTTGATAAATGTATCACAACAGAGTGGTATAGTTGTTTATAGCGCATGCAACCTATTTTGTGGAGCACAATATGGATTCATGTGTAACTATTAAATTGAGAACAGTCACTTTAGTAAATTATATTATACATATGTATGCGCTATATGTATAATTTCATCATTATACTTGATCAGAAAGGTTAACTAAGGAAGCTATTGATTTTGGCAAATTCCACAAAGCCTCTTCGAGAATTCTTTTGGCTCGTCATCAATTTTTTTTTTATTTATTAATAGCAAGTTTAGCTGTAACAGTTGCCATAAACACATACAAACTGACATCAATAAGATAATAAAAAAACATAAACATACAAAGGAAAATATTTTAAATTATTTATGAAGTGTCTCTTAAATGACCTTGTACCTTTCTTGTCACATTGAAAGTAAACTCGGCGATAGACAATATCTACTTTGCTCCATTGTGTAAGTCACGGTATCAATTCCTAAGAGTATCAAGTTGTTGAAATAATAGATGTTGCAGATGGCCGAAGGGAACACTAGTGCAATCTTATTCTCTATTTTCTCAACAAAATTCAGCAGTAAACAAATCTAAAAATGAAAGAAACACAAAATCTTAGTGATCACCGCTAGTATTAAGTTAAAACATTTGGTGTTTATGTCTACAGTTAGGTGAAAATTCAACTGGGTCCAGAAATGCGATCACCGCGTATAAACTCAAATTACTACTTAGACGTGTTTGTAATTTCATGGACACAATTATATACATTTAAATTCAGTTAGTTACTATGAAAAATACAAGTGATACGTTATTAATTGTTCATTGGTACATGAGAATCAGATTTACATTAAAACAAATTTAATGGAAATCTATAAATCTTGGGATTATTAGAAGATACATGTTAAAATATATATTGAATATTTTAACATAGAAATATGCTGAGAAAAATCAAGTCCTTGGATAAACAAAGGAAAAGACAATTCAAATTATTGTTAATAAAGAATTTTTACACTTACGCTATTTTTAATATATTGACGTTTTGTTCCGTTATAGGATATTGATTCCTCTATAGCTAACTGCAGTGACATACACCACTTAAAGAATACTTTACCAAGATAAATGACAAGATGTAAGGTTCAACAGCCTATCTTGTACTTTACCAAGATAATGATCACCGTTGTTCACCTAAAGAAATAAAATTACTTTCCAAATAAGTTCTGAAAATTTGACAAAAGGTCGGCGTTTGCTCCATGTCAACGTCCCAAGCAAACATAATTTGGCCAAAAAACTTGAATTATATTAATCTTCTACAAAACTTACCTACAAGAATGAAAATAAGATGAAACAATTCATATAAGAGCCGAAGACCCAAGTTTGGAAAATGTAAAAGCTTTCTTGGAGGATAAGAAATAGTTAAATATTTATGCTCAGGATAAGTGACAGATTTATTGGATAAGATATGGCAAGTTGTTTACTAACACATATGCTGCTGATTTTGCTTAAATAATGGATCTATAAAATAAATAAATAAATAAATAAATAAAGCAAAGCCTGGTTATACATATAGTTTTTAATACAAGAACTATCAAAATTGAAAATATGGAGTGAAATAAGTATAATATAGGAAATGTATATGAGCATAAAACAAAATAATGCAAAATGAATATTTTAAAAGATGTTGTACTGATATCAAGAATATATTTGCCAAAAGAGTATTTTTAAAGAAATATGTATTGGTAATGAGAAAAAAACATAAATATATTCCAAGAAGAAAAGAAAAGGACACACTGGAAAAACTAAAATTCAAAGTCTGACTTTATTCCTCTATCACATTTCCTAACTAAAAATGAATATTTTGTGACTCGAAGCTACGATTAACGAACTCAATGGATAACGCCACAAATCAAATTATGACAAATGATTTAATAATAATTCGTATTAAGTTATTCATAAGACATCACTTGATATATATGCCTACTTATGATTGCTTACTCGTTAGTAAAATCTGAAGCACCTTGCCCATCAGAAAAACAATTTTTTTTCTACAACTATTTTCATTGGAAAAAAACAATTTTTTTTTACTTAAATGATATACTAAAAGTTTGGGCAT
Organism: Allium sativum; assembly: GCA_030737875.1. NCBI lineage: Eukaryota > Viridiplantae > Streptophyta > Magnoliopsida > Asparagales > Amaryllidaceae > Allium > Allium sativum. The sequence goes on along the minus strand of CM060927.1, from coordinate 23,816,310 downwards.
CATCAATATTGCCACTGTTGTGAAAGATAAAACTATGGTCCAGAACATACAATGCAAAGGTTGTGGTCATGTAAATGATAAAAACCAACAAACCCACTTAGCCTGATAGTAAGAAACGTAAAGTAGATGAGAAATAGTTTACCATTGTCAGCAATATGCAGTAAAACAAGTAAATTTCTGAAGGCATCTAGGTAAACATCTCCATCATATTTTCACTTTAGCCACAGCTAGCTGATCACATATTTAAACTCTTACATGTATGGACGTCCATCTCTTCCGAATAGCACCTAATTCTGCTCATTCTTCATCTTTTCCTTGATGGTAACATCCAGAAAAGGCAAGCATATCAGGTTCATATCTGTCATTACAAGCAAAACATTATACATACATCACAATTACATTTTTCTTCCCCAAATATTAATATTAGTTCAACATAAAGAGCAATCTGAGTTGCTTTACAATTGAGTCAAAGAACAAAGAAAATGTGTTTTCTTACCGCCTTAAAACAAAGTATTCATTTAAGAACATAAATGTTATGTACAGCCGTCGATTACAACTAATGAAAATGAATTTCCAAAGAGAAACGGTTCGGAAAAAAGCTATTTTAATACTATACATAGCAAAAGCAATATTAGTTTAAAAGTAAAGTTTCACGTTTAATTTAGAAAACATTATGCATGACAATCGAATAACTAAGAAGTAATATTAAATAAATCAGTCCCACAATCGAATAAAAAAAACGATTACATATGACCTTACCTAAGGAGAAGAGCGATGAAATATTTGCTTTTCTCCTTCATTATTCGAACTAAAATTCGATCCATATTTAGTATTGAATCCGTGAATTTCAAAGCATGATAGTTTACTCTGCATCTTAATTTCAGCAGACTTGTTGCGTGTTTATTTGAAAGCCCATAATCAAACGTAGTCAACCGAACAACCTAAATTTTACAAATAAGCACCGTTAGAACAGAAAATTGATTGTCTATTTCATATCCACGGTAAACCTAAATTTCTAAAACTGTAGCATGTCTTGAATTTCAACAGCAAAATGAAAACGCAATTTCAAAATTAAGCAAATGACTTGATTTTAATTAATATGAAGTGAAATATTTGGGAAACTCAAAATAATTGTAATAATAACCTTTCCATGAGCGATTTGGGAGGCTGAGTAGCAACGACTATCGTTTTGAGTAGTGATTTGAGAAGCGATTTCAGGTGAAGCAACGACGTGAAAATTTGAGGGGCTGATTAACATTTTTTAGAGTAGATTTAAGGAGCGATTTTATAGCGAATTAAATAGAAGAGACACCGAGAACGAATAATTATACGGAGAAGAAATGGTAAGGGAGGATAAATCGCGGGCATCAGATGTGAGGAGAAGACATCGTCGAAACAACAACACTTTTATTTTGGCTTTTGGGCAACTCACAGTAAGCAAACCTCTCTTACGGTCGGTTTGATTATCTCAGTGTTTTTTATTTTTTTGAGCTGTACATTTTTTTCTGCATTCTTAATGCCATGTACATACAACGTAGTGCAATGTCACTGGATTTATCATTGAAAAGGCATGTCCTTATTAGCTCTGGATCGGAAGGAATTTCTGTGTTTTGCTTGGCAGAGGAGGAGGAAAAATATGTATGGATGTGGTTGTGTAAATGAAATGCCTTGTAAATGAAATGTAATTAAGGACCAAAGTTTAGGTCAGAGAATGGTAATGCACTGTAAACAGAATTCTAACTAAATTAAATGCACAGAAGATAAAAAATATATAAACAGAGTGCACTGTACAAAATGTAGGCAGAGAAAGCAAACAAATGCAATGCAAACAACAAAAAGAATTTTTCTAAAGGCATAATGAACCTGGAAATGCAAAAAGTTAAAACAAAATTGAAAAGAGAGAACTGATAACAACTAACTGACAACAGAACTAAGCAAACAAATATAAAAACAGAGGGCTGGTCATACCAGAAAATAATATGAACAACCAGAACAAAATTAAGACAACCCTTCTTTGTTTTTGATGAGATTTTCTTCAGCGAAAAACTGACACGAGCAGGAAAAATTAAACAAACAAAACACGTTAACAGAAACAAAAATAACTAAGACTAGAATGTATGTAAAGTGACTAAAAAGCATTATGACCATTCTATGTAATGAGGTGTAAAATTATTAATAAATATTTGAATTTTATTTTTATTTTTTGAATCATAATTGTTTCTTCTTCTACATAAAGATCGTCACGATCTTTCATATTTATAAGCTGTTAACTCTTATATGTTAATACCGGTTACTATTTTCAAATATTGGACACAATCAACTGATTGTTTAGAAGTCCGAGCCCTTTTCCTCACTTAAAAGTGGCATTCACATCTGATACTTTTAACCATTTTCCTCACATAAAAGTGGCATTCACATCTGGTTTAGTAATATAATTTTTTTGTTCCCCAAGTTACAATTTGGCTAAAATGGTTTCGTACAATAGCAAAAAGTGCCTTCGAAAGCAAAATGATATCAAACTATGTTGGGAAAACTTTTGATAAAAGAAATCCAATTTTCACAACCAAGTAATCTATAAATAAGTTTACATGAATAACTAACTAAATTACCAAATAATCCCTTTTTTAATATATTGACAATGTTGTCCAGCAAAGATTATGAGTGCATTATGAAATACTGAAAAGGATCATCAAGTATTTCAAATGCAATTAGTATTAGCCACCAACATGATCAATTAAACCAATCATGGCTTATGCTTTACAAGCATGATATATCATGTCTTCTTCTGAAGATTACATAATGATTTCTCCAGATAAATAACTAAGACAAATCCATGGAAATGGAAAAAATTTCAAAGAAAATGTCCCCTAAAGAAGTTGGTTTCAACATAGAGTTGCTAATTAAACTGTCATTTATTTCTATTGTTATTGGTCACCCCTCTTATACCCGTGCATATATCCTTGCGTCTTCCTTATCATCATCTATTATTCCTGCCAAACAACTTTAATTGTTTTTAAATTATCGTTTCAAAATATAGTTCTATATATGAATATTTCCCAGGGCTGCAATGGATCGATACTTCTAGATGACATACCAACATTCACAGGGGAGCAACATGCTACGCCTAACAACAATTCGATTCTAGGATTCAAAATTATTGAAAAAAAGGTCATACACTATACACATTACTAACTCAGTTAATATTTTGTTCTTATTATGAAGAAAATTATATACGATGTTAAATTATGCAGCTTGGAGGGCCAAACTGAAATGTGAAGCTGGGAAAAGATGATGGAAGAGCAGCTAGCATTACTAACAATGACATTCCATCTCTAGCATTAAACCTCTCTCAGCTAATTAATAATTTCAAGAAACAAGGCTTTTCTACCAGAGACTTGGTTGCATTATCTGGTATATAGGAAATTATCTTCTAGTTCAATTGCTGAAGCTAAATTTAATTACATAAAAACTATATAGATAAATGACAATTTCCAGTTAGAAAGTTGAAATAGTAAATGATGAATGTTACCGATAAATATCAAAACTTTAATCTACCGCAAAGAAGCACTAAAATAAGCTCATGGTTAATATAACACCGCAAATAAGTAGCCCAAGCCATGGATTATGACAAAAAAACTATTAATATCTATGTACCTCTATTACATAGGATGCAACATAACTTCTGCATATTAAACCTTACTCCAATTTCTATGCTTTTTTTTAAATTAAAAACAAACAATTATAACACCAATTTTGTGGCAAATTTTCAAACAAAAAAATTGGTGCAACCCACATACCAACAATAACAAAATTTAGCGAAGCAATGGAAATTGATGAAATTAGCCAGGAGAAAACGAGCGCAAGATAATAAATAACAGTTTCCAGTTAGAAAGTTGGCAAAATCAGAATTATTACAACTAGAAAGGAAATAAAATCTTGTTCTAACAAAAGCATTCAAATCGAAGAAATAAGATTCAAAATTCAAATCAGCAGTACCTTTAAGTTTATTTTTGAGTTGTCGTCAGTTGCAGTAGTCGTCGCAGTTATTGGTCGTTGTGCCCTAGCTGATTCGCAATGGGGGTTAAAGGAATTTTAGAGTAGTTGTTAATATGAAGAATTGGTAAACGAAGGAGATATGATTGGGAAGCTTTTGAGTTTTGTTGGATCTGAAGAATCTAAGGAGAAATGGCAAACGAGACACAGGGGTCATTTGATTAGCACGGGGAATACAACAACAAAGAAATAGGAAAAGGAACCGAAACAAAGAGGAAAGCATGCAAATTTCAGATTTAGAAGGAGAAAAATCGCGAAGGAAATAAAACGAGAAGAAAAGGAAAACAAGGAAAACGCGGAAAGGAAAGTCTTTTGAGCGAAAATTATGCCGAAATTTATCGGTTCAGACAATTTGTTTTTGGCTCTTATAGTAGACAAACCTCCCTAACGGTCGGTTTGTAGAAATTGTCATTACTACATTGGCTGATTGAATTGACTTCATCCATTTCTGCTAATATTGAGAAGTATTAGTAATTTAGTTGAATATATGTAAGTTCATAGGAAAGTATTGATTCTACGTATATATATATCATCTCAAATTTATAGTATTTATTATATAGCATTAAAGTCATATACCAGTCTTTCTGCCAATGATATAAGAACATTTTAAAGAAATTTTGTTCAAAAATTCTCATTGTTTCCATCACAATTCCCTGAATTTGGTTTGTTTCCTTTTTTCTTCAGATAATTTTTTTCTAATGGATTTCAAGTTTGTTTAGTAAATCAATTCCTTATTTAGGTGATTTATTGATATTCCTGTATTGTCCCCTTAACTTTTTACCAAGCATTACATATAAATGTAGATTGTATTCCTTTTAAGGACTATGACCATAATTGTTCTTATAGTAATAGCATTGTTTTCCTATTTCGTTAGTACGCAATATCTAAAATGTTGTTGCTATTGTAGTTTGTCTAATTTTGTATGTTCATGCATTAAGAGAACTACCCAATATTGTTACTTATATAACATACAATATAATTTTTTTTATTGCTCTTTACTTGATTTCTTATCACATATATAATTAATAATTTTGTCTATTCAAATATTTCTGGAAATGCTTTATTTACATAAACTATTTTCCAGAAAAACATATAATTCACCTATAAATGCCATGGGAAATGCATCTAATAAATCCAATGAAATTTCATATCGAATCTGTTTTGAAGCACGTGTTATGAAACTAATTTAATCCTTATCCAATTTCTTATGATATCATTTTGGTTCCTATCTATGTTTGAAAAAAAAAGACAATTTATAAGGTAACTTGATCTTTTCAATTTGTCATCACTTACCATGTAAAACAACTTATGTGTAATGTAAGTTGACAGTAACAAAATTCATAATTAGTCAAAATATTACATATCTACACTATTTATACCATGTATATAATTAGTAATTTTGTCTATAATTTTAAATCACATTCAATTATTTCTAGAGATAAGCTTTAGGAGAAATGCCTACATATTAATCTAAGATGGAAAGTGTAAAAAAAAAGTTCCATAAATCATATATTACCTTTTTGATATGACTTCAATATATCCATTACTTATGAATAATTCCTACTCGACATATTCATTCTTGGTGATTAGTTAGAAGTAAATAAGGAATCAAATAATACTATGAATAAACGGATATTGATTTTCCATTTCTTAATTTCAAGAGATAAACTTTAGCAGAAATGCTTATATATTAATCGGTCAGCAACTGAATGTTTTCCATTGCTTAATTTCAAATAATACTATGAATAAACAGACATTTTCCATTGCTTAATTTCAAGAGATAAGCTTTAAGAGAAATGCCTATATATTAATCTAAGATGGAAAGTTAAAAAAAAGCTCCATAAATCACTGGGAGATGAATATATCGATTAGGATTAGTTAGAAAAGAAGTAAAAAATCATAAGATTTTCTTCCCTTTTTGATATGACCTCAACATTTACTTACATTACATTTAAATGGCAATTTATTTCCCATAAACTTATCCTTGGTGGATAATTTAGGAAGGAAATGTAAAACTATTCCATTAATCACCAAGAGACGAATATATCGAGTAGGATATTATGGAAAGGAAAGGATTCTGAAATCACGTTGCCATTAATCACATTGTCACTCAGTGCTAGCACATGATGCCAATATATGCTAGAATTCCAAAATCTCACTTTATACATTAATCAATCCTGATATTTTTTTAGAAGCATTAATGGGAAACTAATATATTTCTAAACCCTTACCGAGTCATCTTTACTTTAATTGCCTCGGTTAAATATATGCTTGAGTTCCATAAGCCTTGATAATAACTGCTAAAATTTTGTACTATGCCACTAATATAAATACAGTGATTCTTCTTTTCGTTCTCAATCCTACAGAGCCATACTTGCTACTTTTGTTTTCTAGAGCTTCTATTTAGAAAACAGGTAAAATTCACTTTATATTTGTACTATGCAATGCTCTAAAACTTCTTTCTTTCATGTTATTTTGTATTAGTTCAAATCTGCTCATAACCTATAAATAGCATATATCTTAATTTCATTCAAATTTGAATACGTCAATTCAGAAAATGGTGGACACAATAATGGGAAGACAATGAAGAGGCCAAGTAAGTGACATATATCTCATGGTGGATACATCTCATAGTAGATATAACAATGAATTTTTTCTCACCATTGATTTTATCCTTCTCGTATATTTTCAGAACACGTTGCAATTTGAATCTTAAATAGACTGCCTTAACCAGTCAGCAACTGAATGTTTCGTCGGTAGGCTTCTAATTTGCATACAAATATTTATCTCATTTATACTTACAAATTCATTAATTTTCATCTATTAAAATTTGATTTCTGATTGCAGTCTGCAATGATGAAAATCATTTGAATACGATTAGAATACTTGATTTTTATTCTACAATTGATGACATTACTACAAGCCATGAGACTTCGAGGGTGACTGTGGCATATGGCGGCAGTAGAAAAGCTTTGTTTAAAATTAAGGTAAAGGTCACCTGGAGGTGAAGGTTATTACTGATCTACTTCAACACTATAATTTTATATTTTGAGTTTTAGTACCTTTATATTGAATATGCAATGGTTTTATTCCTTTTTAACTTTCTATGCACTAGATGTAATGCAATTGAGATTTCCTAACAGGACTGTGATACTTAATCCTTAAACATCCATGTCGTATTCCATGTTAGTTAAAAAAGCGTTATAGTTCAATATGATATTTGGATGGTTCTAATATTATTGGTTAGCAGCCACAGTATTTCCATTACAGATCAATTTATTTGCTTTTGACATTTTTAAAATGCATATAATATCTTATAACAAAATATGTGATGAATAAAAAATTATGTTAATATCACATAGGCCAATATTCCTTTTTTATCTTTATTGTACATAAAAAAGTTTGTGTGGTAAGTGCGGTATTTATGGAATTTTTTTCTAACACTACACATATTTTGGTTCCATTTTACATACTAACCTCGGAAAATCCATCGAATATGAAAACATAAGGATATTAAAAAATTGCCCATATCATATTTGGTAAAGTTAATAGTATTATCTTGTTGATGAAACTAAAGTATGCCAATTTTACTTCTAAGACTTTAAAGATAATTAAATTGCAGTGGAAAAATCTTACATTTTGATAAGCTTTAAGATGTCACGTTAAAGTAAGGACCTTTTCACTGTTCTAGCTTCAATTATTTCCAAGTTAAAGAGTTTCCTTTGGTGAAATTTCACTCATCGTTCAGAGGTGTTAGCTACTTTTCCTAGTAATCCACTTAGCATGTGCACATATGCTTCTTAATTATTTCATAGCCTTTTGTTGATTAATGTGTAAGCATTTAAACTTAATAATTATTTTTACTTTGGAAATAAATCCGATTTGGATATATAATCGAAGCATTGTGCTAAGAAAATAAATTTTAATCCATTTCTATTCAATACTCTCTTTGGACCGTAAATTAAAAATATTGAAAGAGCTTTTACTTGATTCATTGGCTATATTTCTTATTTGCATTTGACTACAATATGTATGTAGTGTTTGTATAACTAGAAGTGCGATAATTTCTGTAGTTATATTTTCATATATTAGGTGAACTCCTATGCATATGAACCAAGCGTACAAAGCTTTTTTAAGGATATCCTCTTCTTTCCGCATTGTACCCAGGTATGAAGTTTTGATTTGTTGACCTTAATACTTATTTTAAATGAATATGGCATATTTGATAGTTGGTGCATATGGAAACCAGCTTGAAATCATGCTATTTGTAAATAAATATATACCCTTTAACTAAATGAAGTTGATTAAGCAATTGCCTAATTTTGACTAATATTTACCTACAATATATGTACTATTTCATTAAAAATTGAATGTCTATCTTTATTCTTTGTTCTCAGTTATTCTTTCTGCTTACTCTATATATAGTTATATCTTAAAAAATGGATAATGCGATTATTATTTTTATGCTCCTTTTTAATTTGTTGTTTAAAATGCTGATCTTTCAGTAAGTCGACACAAAATCTAAAATTATCAAATTTGACACAAATTTATGTGTGTGTATGTGGGACATACCTTCTTCATCTGCCACTTTCAACTATTATACTGTTTTTTTTCTTTCATTTGAGGTGATTTCTACTGCTGCACCATTTCATACTGGTTTTTATTTCATTTGAGGCAATTTCTATGATTGAACACATTTCACGTTGGAGGTTATATTAAATACTTCAGGTATGTCTTCCTTATGAAGAATGGAAATAGCAATAACAATATACACTTCAGGTAAGATTGTTACTTTGATTGTAACTTTTGGTTTACAGGCTTGCAATTATGGTTTAAATTGGTTTAGGTGATGTTGTTATGCCTAGAAGTGTGTTATAGAAAGTTGGAATATTAAAATTGATGTAGACATCTAAGCACGTTTAAAACCATTAAGCAAACTTTGTATATTTAAATAATAATATATTGCAGGCAATAAGTACATCAATGTCAGAGGATTAGAAGAAATTGAAATGGAAAGCGCAACATAAAAGTTTTGAACATTGATGTATCCCATTAAATGCTAATAACATAGCACTTAACGTGCAAGGTGTTAGTTGCATTTTCGTTAATTGATTTATATATTTTGACATAATATATGATATTTTGATTATTCATTTTGTATATAAATTATTCAATTTGCTAATGTGTTCAAATGATATGGAGAGCAGAGATGGATGAGCACAATAATGTCTAGCAAGCCCAAATATTATCATCTACAACACTCATGCGTAATCATAATTTTAGTACCATATCATCATCTTAATTATATTATATTCCACATTCTCTGTCGTTATCTTTATTATCTCATGTTGTACTCTTCATATTCATATTGTTCGCACATCTTCTAATAAACCAGGATTGTGTTCAGTTATAATTGAATCAATATGTGCATAGCTGATAATGAATCCTTTAGTTAAGCCATCACGAAGCATTAATTTATAAGTGGTATGTATTTATTTCCCAAATTAATATTTTGAATTAGAACAAAGAGAAATAAGTTACATACATACATTAATTCTCTATTAAGTTTAAACTAGAATATATAAACTAGTAAATTAAGAACAACTAAATTAGATTATATTATGTCATGTGAGTCAGAAAATATAGTGTTTTTCGACTGCAACTATATATTTTTTCTTTCTAATTTAGGTAATATTGACTGTGTAAAAATAAGAGAACACAGCAATGTCCTATCGCTTATGTATCAAATTAAAGAAAAAATATATAGCTATGCAATTGTAGGGAATCCACTTTTGGGCCAAATTTGAAACATTTCACCTAAGCACGTTAGCTATATTTTAGACTCAGAACATTATTGTTATAGAAGGCGTGCAAATTAAATTTGATACATTAACTATAGAAATGATATCACTGTTTAATTTTGTTCAAGTTGATACATCAATATTTGGTCCAAAACGTGAGGTATTGTTTAATTTTGTGCATACCTTTTAGTTTTGTCAACTATCTTACACTCGATAGATACATGTCCTGCAAATTGAATTGTGAACATTGTATATTCTAGCTTAGGTGCTATTGTCTTTCAATAAATTTGAATATTATTATGATTTATGGGTTGAATAATTAAAAACACATGTGACATCGACAAAGGGTTTCCCGTTCAAATAAATAAATGAAAATGCAGAAAAACACATCATCAACCATTAAAACAAATTCTATATCGCAATTACATATTTAAAGATGTCATTTCTCAACTCTCTTTCGGATATTTTATATTTCAATTTCACTTTTGCTCCACTGGTGTTACCTACCTAAATGACTGGACGATTATCATTTTTTTTCTAATCGGTTTTTTATAAACATTCGGTCCTCGCACGTCATGAACAATAATGTAATAAGATCTTCACCACCCATTTATTATCCAATGCTATAACCTCAACAGATATCCATGTATTAAATGACATGATACTTCATCCTATCTCTTAGTTTAAATAACTAGATAATCTCAATACAATCAATCCATGGCAAAATTATTGTTGCATGAACAACACGACAATTAATAATTGTTACTTCATAAATTACTAGATGGATAGCAGAACAATTAATCAAAATAATCATTCATGATAAAATTATTTTTGGATGAACAACAGAATAATTTATTTTTGTTGCCGCATAAATTATAATATTTAAATATATATATATATATATATAACTATTTAATATTAATTACAATACTTTATTTTTCTTTTATTTTTAATATTTAATCATTACAATATATATTTTTAATAACATAAATTTTAATGCCTAGCAAAGCGGGCAAAAAATACTAGTTTTATATAATTCTTTCATTAGAATAATTATTTTGCAATTAGCACCTTTCTCACTTGTTATTATTTCTTTAGTCTCATATGCTTTTGGCATGATATAATAAGATGTCTCATTGGTACTGAAAAATGATATGTTTATTGCTTTAACAATATGCTTTCATTTTAGTATTGCTTAAGTTCATATTCATTCAGTTCATGTAAGAACAAGTTTCATAAGCTTATTTTATACTTCAATTACCTTTCTTTGTGGGTACCGTAATCATGTTTTTTTTAAGCAAGCTGGAATCTTTTACATCACTTATGATGTGAAAGATGTAACTTTGCAGGTATTTAAACAGTAGTACACATCAAAATCCATTTTTTATGTTCACTTTTTTTATCTTTATATTGTTGGATATATATTTTATAATGTTCCCGCTTTTACTTACTATCATTTGCGCTCATAGTTGCAGGTAGTTTGGCAAAATTATTAACCTTGCTGATGTTTTGTTTAGTTGAACTATCTAAACATTTAGGATTATAAATATTTAGTGTACATATATACTTTATGAAATCGTTAGTCGATATGAGACAATAGCTAAGAGATATAAGATAGGCATCTCATGCTAAAGGTAATTGTTTATGATGAACTTAATGTTGTGTAAAAAATTGCACAAATTGTTCTGATACCAAACTGTTATGCAAATAATGTTACACATATGCAAAAGAACATTAAGCAGGATCTAATTTTCCAATTGAACATCAATCTAACCATAATTATTCCATTACACCAAGTAAATAGTAAATAACTATAAAAAAGAAAAAGAGACACAAAATATTTATACTGGTTCCACTATCATCAATAAGATAGTGTATGTTCAATCCAGAAGAAGAGAGATTTTATTCCACATAAGAGAGATACAAAAGATTACAAGATATGAGTTTACATAACCAAAACCTCAAATTAGACTTAACAAGAAAAAACACCCCATTTGGGGATCGTTAGCTTCATGCCAGGACGGGTTTACAATAAAGTCTACCCCTAATATATAACAGTGAAATACATGTGAGTCATCAATATAATTGCCAAGATATGGTAAGAAATAATGAAAGTCAATTGCAGAGGAAACATATGGCGCAAACATGGCAAACAAATCAATCAATTCCTTTCCTTTGCAGGGATGGAAAAAATATTCTCTACATTTCTTTCTTTGCCATCTCATGTAAAATGCAGTCAATAATTTATGCATATCCATATGAAAAATATTCACTTTCCATTTTGCATATTTGTTTCCATCTATTTATGATTTTGTATTACCAAATTTAACATTCCACCTTGATGCAAAATCACACATCCCCAACATTCCATCACGAGTTAAATTCTCTACACAACATAAAATTCTTCAGAAAAAAAATGAACTCCACCTTAATCCAAAATCTCATAGTGAGAAAACGAATATTTACCAAATGGGTTTCAACAAAGCTTCCGCCCATCTGACCATATTAACGAGCTCAGACTATGTTCCCGCCCACCAAAAAATATTGTAAATATCCAAAATTCAAATAAGGTAGATTTCAAAGTAATCTCAATGCCACTAAGGCCAACATATCCTCTCAATTACCAATCTAAATACAGAGTTAGAAACTAAAACCAATTGACAACAAAAAAGGCTAATCCAAATCTCTGTACATACAAAAATTCTCTCCTGCCACTTAATCAAACCTATTACAAACTTCATGTATCATCTGCAAAAGATGTATCTTCCACATGAGATGCACCATGCAAAAACCAGAGGTCTAAAAAAAGTATGTAGTACCACAAAGATCTCCGTCTCGACACCCGTCTATCACTTGACCTGAGCTCCTTTCTTGATTATCTTGGATCCCTCGAGCTTCATCGACATGAAGACCCTTGTCTGAAACATGATCAAAAGTTCCCAAATACAATGATCCCTTCAACACACTAAATTTCTTATCACGTAAAAGTTTTTAGATTGGAATTCTCTTCTCTCTCAACATATTCTCCTCCACCAAATTCTTCATTTTCCCCAAAAATAGTAGTAGAATAACTGCCGACAAATTTGTTGCCCTTTCTTGAAGCCATTGATGCACAATCTAAAAAAAAATCACCTTACTCTGGTACCAATCTGTTGTGCAAAAAATTGCACAAATTGCTCTGATATCAAATTGTTATGCAAATAATGTTGCACAGATGAGGAAACACAGTAAAAAGGATCAAGGTTTGCCAATTGAAAATCAATCTAACAATAATTATTCTATTACACCAAGTAAATAGTAAATAACTATGAATAAGAAAGAGATATAGAATATTTATATTGGTTCCACTATCATCAACAAGATAGTGTACGTCCAGTCCAAAAGGAGAGAGATTTTATTCCACATGAAAGATAGATACAAGAGATTACAAGATAAGAGTCTACTTAACCGAAACCTCAAATTAGGCTTAGCAAGAAGAGACACTCCATTTGGGGATCGCTGGCTCCATGCTAGGATGAGTTTACAATAAATCTACCCCGAATATATAGCCAGTGAAATATATACGAGTCATCAATCAAATTATTAAGATATGGTAAGAAATAATGGAGGTCAATTGCAGAGGAAACTAATGACACAAACATAGCAAGTAAATCAATCAATTCCTTTCCTTTGCAGAGATGAAAGAAAATAATCCCTGCATTTTTTTCTTTTCCATCTTATGCAAAATGCAATCAATAATTTATGAATATCCATATAAAAAATATTTACTTTCCATTTTGCATATTTGTTTCCATCCATTTATGATTTTGTATCACCAAATTTAACACTTGATGCACAAGATAAATTTATGGTTCATATGGAGTTTCATATCTCTCAAAAATGATAACTTATTCACTATTTTCGTTTCATATAGTTGATTCATAGCTCTTATCATGTGTAAATAACTACAAAATTTTAAAATCTATGAAATTTTGTAATAATGGTAGAAGCACATTGTTTTATGGACTTTGAATTTAAATACGTCAATTAAGGATAGAATCAAAGGGGAAACATAAAATGAGATAGAGAAACGAAAATTTTGATAATTTTCTTTACACAATCAATATCAATACTGTTTACAAACGGATTTTCAATTGAATTAGAAAACCATCAACAAAATATTGTAATAAAACCCAAGTGCACGATGTACAATTGTCAGTACGGGGTGAGTGCGGGTCGATCCGCAGGGAAATAAATAATTTCAATCTTACTAAATCAAATTAAACCCTACTTTGGAATGTTTTAGCTAACAGAAACTAATGAAAACTAGAATCTAAATTTGAGACTAAAGAGCAATTTAGAGGTAAATCCTCTCTCATATTTATGTAAATTAACAAACATACAATTTATGTTCTCTATTTTTAAGTGACATAAATATTGCATTCATCATAAGTAAAGTTTATTTCCGTTAACAATTAACACAACATAAACTAGCAAACCTTAACGCAACAATTAAACCACATATGATTCTTATGAAAATAGAACTAAAGCAAAAACTATTTTAAGTATGATTTATAGACTATTAATTAGAACTATAGACCATCAAATTCTGTTCTTACTTTCTTTTCAATATCAATAACCGCTTAGCAAATATTAATGTAATTTGTGTTTATATTGAATAAGAATAGCTTATTTGCATATGCAACATAAACTATCAAACCTACTTGTATAAACTTACATGTAAATCCACTACCATGAAGCACAAATTAGAGATCACAAATCAAACAAATGTTGAACTTACATTAAATTTGAGAGCTTCATTAGCCCTAAATTGTAGGGATTTAGCTGCTCATATGTGCTATCAAATCAACACATGTAAGTTTCAACAAAAACATGAACAAAACAAAAGAAAGAACCAATTAACAACAACAAAAATAGTTCTAAATTACTTGTATAAAAGAAGAGGACATGTAAATAAAAGACAACTAATTAAAAATGCATTAAAAAGAGAGATTACATAAAAGAAAATGGCTAAGAAGCCATGGAAGAAAAAGAGAGGTTTTATATTGGAGCCTCCATTCTAAACTAAATAAACTTCAAGATGATCCTTAACATGTACACAAGTGGGTTATTTATACATGAGTTGAACCCTAATTCAACATTTAGCGTGCTACCAAAAATGCTCCTTCATTAAGCTTCCTTTTGTGTTTAGCTACTAATGATTCATGAAGCCTTTTTTTGTCTCCACTAAAGAAGGAGAGAGAGTGGATGGGGTCCTCCATTAATCTTCTATTTGAATTAATTCCTTCTCCATTGATTGTTTCCTTTTTTTTGGCAAAGTATTAATTTCCTCTTTTTTGGCAAGGCATTGATTTCCTCTTTTTTGGCAAGGCATTGATCTCTTTCTTTTGCATGCGTATCTATCTTTATGAAGTCCTCTTCTACATGCATCAAGTTTCTACAAAAACATGAAAAATGTCCAAGTAAAAATTCTTAAAATAACAATGCACAAAAATGACAATTTTCCCCCTGTATGATGATGAATGCATGATGTTTTGAAATCAACTAAATTATGGTTTAAACATGACACACATATGATATTTATTTAAACTAAACAAGAATAAATATGTGAATATAAATGTGCATTTTTACGTGCACATCAAATACCCCCACACTTATCTTTTTATTTGTCCTCGAATAAACTAAACTAAGATATCTCACACTTTCATAGGAAACACGATTGCATTTAGCATATGCAACAAGCCGTTAAACCCCTAGGTGTCCCTAGTAGGGCGAGTGTTGTCTTGTAACAACCCGTATTTTCCATAACCTGTTATAACATAAATCGAGGCAGAATTTAATTTATAAATCTGAATCAAGGGAAACGGGCTATGCCATTGCGTTCGTCTCGGAAAAATACGCGAAATAGAGTCCGAGTTTTCGAAAATCGGAGTCCGTATGGCCCGATTAAGGCCCAACGAAGTTTTCAGAAAATTCCAAAGTAAAAAACAGATTTCAAACTTGAATTTGGGAAATTGGGTCATATTGGGGCGGGCGGGAAAATTCCCGCCAGACCACCCAAGTCGACAGCCCTGTCGACTTGGGAGTCGACTTGGTTGGACCAAGTCGACAGCCCTGTCGACTTGGCTCAGCCGGGCTGTTTAGCCTGGTGCACCATTTAGAGATTGTGTTGAGGTTGGGGGCCAGATTCGGTTTTGAGGGCTGAGATTGGAACTAGGGTTTAATCCTATGACCTAAAACACTTGCCTAATATATAAATAAGGCCCTAACCTAACCCTAAATCATCATTATTCATTCATACAACTAAACTATGGCAAAATCAATCCTCTCATGGCCTCCACTCTCTTCATAAATTCCTAAATAAATTTCTATGAGATTTTCCATGCATACAAGTGTTTTCAAGCTTGTATGAGCCTCATTAGCTTGCATTCAAGTCAAGTTTCTATATTTGCATCATAAAGAAAGAGTTTTGATCATTTTGGCTCAACGGTTTTGCTTGCATTTTGGGTTTAGTTGGTTGCATAAGGGCTTTCTTATATTTGCTATACTCATTTGAGTCCTCATAAGCATTGTAAGCCCTATTCTACTTTCATACTTAAACTCTAAAGTTAAATGTATGATATGCAAGTTTGCCATGATATGCAAGTTTACTATGATGTGTTATGCAAGTTTACTATGATGTGATATGCAAGTTCATCAAGTTATGTTATGCAAGTTTGATATGCAAGTTGTCATATGATATGCAAGTTACGTTATGCAAGTTTGATATGCAAGTTTGCCATATGATATGCAAGTTATGTTATGCAAGTTTGGGTTGATCATTTGGCTCATGTTATCATGTTATGCAAGCTTATCTTGAGTATGTGAACATAAAGCTTCAAGCTTTATGCTAAAGGTTGCATTTTGGCAACATGTAAGTTATCATATCCCTTATGATAACTTGCATGTGAGGCTAAATGCGAACTTATGGCCATTTTTACATGTCATTTACCACCATGTATCACCAATATGCTAAGTTTGGTTTTATGCATGCTTTTGAGGCCTAATGCAAGTATATGAACATATGTACATTTCATATGCCACCATGTTGAACTTGTGGCTTCAACACTTTTATGTCATGATTATGCCAAGTTCCCTCTTTCTATCCTTTATGCGCTATTGCGATATGTAAGCGATGGGATTGCGTTTGGGGTTGGGTAAACTTAAAAGACATAAAAACATAAGCTTGGGAATTTACCTATTAAGTTAGGTCTACCCATTGGGAATTTACCTATTAAGTTAGGTCTACCCAATTGCTTGAAAACTTGTAATGTGTTTTGGAAACACGATGGACATGACACTTAGAAAATATAAGTGTGGCCAACTCGAGGTTGGGTTGAGTTTGTAGCGTAAACCTACCCGGAACCGACCGGCTTAACTAGTTGCTACAAACAATAGGACCCAATGTGAGAAGTTGGTCATGTGGTACCTTGGACCCGAGGTTAGACCAAGTTGTGGTGTAAAGCTACCCGGAACCGACCGGCTTAACTAGTAACCGCAACAAAGTCTAATGTGAGAGGTTAAGGCGCATTAATTAATTAATGCCTCATGATTAGGGTTAAGTCATGGTCCATTTAATACTTAACCAATTTGGGCTTGGTAGATTAATCGGGGTTAAGTCGTGAACTCATCGTTACACTTAACCAAGTTAATCCATGATTAGTAAAGAGGTAAAACCGTACTTAACCCACTAGAAAAATCCTAGCAATGGGGGGTCCACTCCAGCAGTAATCCCTAGTTTGTATCATCATGACCCTAGGGACTAGGCTAGGGTGGGGGCACGATTACTGGGCTGGAGGTAAGCGACCAATAAACGACGGCAGGGTGGTACGCCGGTGTAGTTCCGGGCGGACTCTGGTCGTGCACATAGTCCGTAGCCGGAGAAAACATGCACGGGTACCAGTAGATCGAGACTGTGCACTCATGTTCATGGTGTCCAGGGGTTGACACCCTAGGGCTTGATACACCCGAAGGGTGGACCCGGCACAGTTCGACTATAATTATGTTTGGGCCGTATTGACACCAACACGTGACGAGTTAGGCTTAGGGAGCCGATCGACTAGACCGTTTGGTTGGACCTCGTATGAGGGTCACTTCATGTTATTGGGCCAAAGCTTGGGCCAAGGGATCAATACTGGTTTATTCAAGTCATGTTAGTTTGCTAGTACACCTGTGGTGCAAAACCTTAATCCTGATTATGCGATGACACCTTTATCTACCTTGTTAATTAATCATCATGCTAGTATGTTGTTATCCTTATGTTCATCCCTGCTGCTCATACCAGTTAACTTTATCAGTTTACATTGATTGTAGTAGGGCTTACTCAGTCTTTTTGACTGACCTGTTTTCTTTCGCCTCTTTTCTTCCGTTTCCCCCCCAGGTTCTCAGGGAGGGAATACTGGAGCTTAGCTTGGACTTCTGATAGCTTGCTTGTGGGATTTCAGCTCATGTACGGTTTCGACATGAAGCTAGCTATGGTTATCACTTATTTGGGGATAGTACTTATGTATTTCAGTTTTTCTGTTGATGTTGTTTTTAACTAGACTTGTTTATTGGGAAAGCTATGTTGTACCAGACTTGTTTTGAAATGGTTTGAAAATCTTCCGCTGTTTTATCTATGTTATTTACTCTGTTTACATATATACATATGTTCTTGTTCTGCCTTGATATATCATTATGCATGCTTACCTGATTCAAACGCCCCTCCAAAGTCAGAGTGCTTGCAAGAGTCACCTTGGCGGAGGTGGGGTGTTACATTTGGTATCAGAGCATATGGTTTGCGAGAAGGAACAAAAAGGTTTTTAGAAAACTTTTGGAAAACTATTTTCAAAACCAAGTATAAAGTATTTTCCAAAGAAAAGTCTAGTTTATTTTAAAGGCTATTCCCCAAAAAGCCATTAGCAAAATCCCTT
Organism: Allium sativum; assembly: GCA_030737875.1. NCBI lineage: Eukaryota > Viridiplantae > Streptophyta > Magnoliopsida > Asparagales > Amaryllidaceae > Allium > Allium sativum. Next base: position 23,797,505 of record CM060927.1, on the reverse strand, counting down.
CATTTTTTTCTATTCTGAATCTGTCTTTTTCTTCATTTTTAGTATGGCCGATAACTTTGCTATTCCGGAGGGAGTACACGTACCTGTTTGGTATAGGAGACTTTTGGAAGCTAGGGCGACCGAAGCCGGCCCCGCAGATGTTCCTCCTCCTCCTCCTCCAGTAGTTAATATTCCTCCTCCTCCTGTCGCTAATGTTCCTCCTCCTCCTGTCGCTGAGGTTCCTCTTCCTCCTCCCCCTCAGCATCCTCAAGCTGACTTCGCAAAGACTTGCAAAGATTTCAAAGCAATGGGTGGCAAGAACTTTCAAGGCACTGAGACTTTTGTAGAGGCCAGAAATTGGTTGAAAGAGACCGAGGATTTATTTGCTATCTTTGGGTTAGACGATCAGAGGAAGATCTTGTTGGCGGTTTGGCTTATGAAGGATGAAGCCGCTTATTGGTGGGAAGTCACCAATGGTACTAGGCCTGTTGAGACTTGGGCCGATTTCAGGGCAAGGTTCATGCTTAAGTTTCTATCTTCTGCTGAGGAGAATCTGCAAATGGAAAGGTTCATAACTTTGAAACTAGGAGATATGTCTGTCAAAGAATATGTGAACAAATTCAATCAGTTAGCTCGTTTTGGCCTGGATATGGTGAATACTCCTCAGAAGAAGGCTCTTCGTTTTGCTAGAGGATTGAATGAGCCGTTGCAGGGATTGGCTATGTCACATATTCCCCATGGGGCCACGTTTGAGAGTTTGGTTGATATGGCGTTACTTCAGGGAGATGTCAAGAAAGAAATCAAGGTGAATGATACTCAAGCCAAGAAGACCGATTCCCAGTGGAAAGGAAATCAGAGTAATCCAAGTGGTCAGGGCAGTCAAGGCAATCAGAACAAGAACAAGAGTCAAGGCAACAAGGGAAACAACAACAAGGGCAAGAACGTCAAGGGGAAGTGCCATTATTGCGGTTCAGCTGGGCATCTTATTAAGGATTGTAAGAAGAGGAAAAGGAAGAATGGCGAATGCTTTTCCTGCGGTGAGACTGGACATTTCAGTAAGGATTGCCCGAAGAAGCAAGGGCAAGGCCAGGGTCAGACTCAGCGTGCTGGACCTTCAGGAGGGCAAGTTCATGCTCTCAATACCGCTCCAGTTCCCGATCGAGGTAGTATTTCTGTTGAGAGCCTTGTATATATTTCTGATTTTCTAGTTCGTACCTTGTTTGATTCTGGTGCATCGCATAGCTTTATCTCATCTGATCTTGTTGATAGTTTGCACATTAGTACTAGCTTGGTAGATGATCCCGTCTGTGTCTCAAATCCTATTGGGGGTTCCGCCCATTTGTCTATGATATGTGGGGATTTGAGGATCTCTATACTGAGTGTAGAGTTCTTGTGCAGTGCTTATGTTCTTGGTTTTAGGGGATACGGATTGATATTGGGCATGGATTGGCTGTCCAGATATGGAGCCATTCTTGATTGTGAGCATAGGGTTGTGAGGCTCGTGACTCGCCTCGGGAACACCCTAGAAATTTCTTGTAATCCGAGGGGTCCCGTCATGCTGTGCTATCTTGAATCACTCGACTCGTCAATCGAAACTCTTCAGTCTGTGAGAGTGGTTCGAGAGTATCCGGATGTTTTCGATGAAGTTAGGGGGTTTCCCCCTAAACGAGAGATTGATTTCCGCATTTATCTGGTGGATAATGCAAAGTCGGTTTCTTTGCCCGTTCGGCACATGGCTCCGCGTGAAAGGCGGGAGCTAAGTAAGCAAGTGAAAGAGTTGCTTGAGAAGAACTTCATTAGACGAAGTATATCTGAATGGGGAGCGCCTGTGGTATTTGCTACCAAGGCAGATGGTTCTCTCCGACTTTGTGTTGACTATCGAGAGTTGAATAAGCTGACTAAGAAGAACAGACACCCGTTACCGAGGATTGATGATCTCTTTGACCAGCTTGTCGGTGCTTCTGTTTTCTCTCAGCTTGATCTTGCTACTGGATTCCATCAGCTCAGGGTAGCTGAGGATAGTATAGACAAGACTGCGTTCAGGACTCCAGATGGGTTCTTTGAATGGGTTGTCATGCCGTTCGGCTTGACTAATGCACCCGCATATTTCGTGGACTTGATGAGTAGGGTGTTCAGGGAGTTCTTGAACAAGTTTGTCGTGGTCTTCGTAGATGACATTCTGATCTTCTCTAAGGATGAGGAAGAGCACGCAAGGCATCTCGTGGAGGTGATGGATACGCTTAGAGCGCATCAGTTGAAGGCCAAGTTCTCCAAGTGTCACTTTTGGAGAAGGGAAGTTAGATTCCTTGGGCATATAGTATCTAAGCAAGGCTTAGCGGTGGATCCCGCTAAGGTAGTTGCAATTCAGGATTGGAAGACTCCAAGGAATGCAACCGAAGTGAGAAGCTTTCTAGGTGTTGCGGGTTTTTACCGGAAGTTCATCAAGGACTTCGCGAAGATATCCGCTCCTCTCACTAAATTGACGAAGAAGAATTTAGTTTTTGCTTGGAGCATAGAATGCGAGCTTGCTTTTCAGAAGCTCAAGAGAGCTCTCACATCAGCACCTGTTCTAGCTTTGCCCGATGGAGGGAAGTTATTTACAGTATACACCGATGCATGTGGTACGGGGTTAGGAGCTGTTCTGATGCAAGAAGGAAGGGTGATATGCTTTGGCGGTAGACAACTCAAAGTGCATGAGAAGAATTATCCCACTCATGACTTAGAGTTGGCAGCAATAGTATATGCACTCAAGGCTTGGCGCCATTATCTTCTGGGAGAAAGATTTGAGCTTTATACCGATCACAAGTCATTGAAGTATCTCTTTTCTCAGAAGGATCTGAATCTGAGGCAACAAAGATGGATGGAATTCTTGGCGTCCTACGATTTTGAGATAGCTTATACCCCTGGCAAGGGGAATGTGGTAGCAGATGCATTGAGTAGAAAAAGGTTGACTCTGAGTCCTCTATTCGTTGAGATGAAGAATTTAGAGTATGTGGCAACCTTTGATTTCTCTTTGGCGATTGAGTCGATGACCGGTTCTTTAGCATCTCTGGAACTCAGACCTACCCTTCTTGATCAAGTTGGGGCTTCGCAGAGAGAAGACCCTCAGGTAGTTGAGATTATGGATAAGCTGATTCGAGGAGAGGCGTCTAGTCATCTCGCTCGATATTCTATTGATGACAAGGGTTGGCTGAGGAGAGACGGAAGGTTATGTGTTCCAATGGTAGAAGATTTAGTAAGAAAAGTGCTGGAGGAAGCGCATCGCTCTAAGTTGACTATACATCCGGGCGGAGATAAGATGTATAAAGATATGAAGCGCATTTTCTTTTGGCCTGGGATGAAGAAGGATGTGGCAGAGTTTGTCTCTAGATGTATCATTTGCCAGCAAGTTAAGGCCGAGTCAAAGAAGCCCGGTGGGCTATTGCATCCTCTAGACGTTCCACTATGGAAGTGGGAGAGTATTTCCATGGATTTTATCGATGGGCTACCAAGGTCAAGAAAAGGGAATACGAGCATTTGGGTTATTGTGGATAGACTTACGAAGAGTGCTCATTTCATTCCGGTGAAGAGCAAGAGAACCGCATTTTGGCTAGCGTCTGTATATCTTCGTGAGATTGTGAGACTTCATGGAGTCCCTTCTAGTATTGTCAGTGACCGTGACCCAATCTTTACTAGTCAATTCTGGAATAGCTTGCAAGAAGCTATGGGCACGAGGTTGAATCTAAGTACTGCTTATCACCCACAGACGGACGGTCAAACCGAAAGGGTGAATAGGGTACTCGAGGATCTGTTGAGGCTTTGTATTCTGGATTTTGGTGGTACTTGGGAAGACCATCTTCCTCTTGTTGAGTTTGCATATAATAACAGTTATCAGGCAAGCATAGGGATGGCACCATTTGAAGCTTTATATGGGAGGCCGTGCAAGTCGCCTACATGTTGGTGGGAGACTACAGATAAGCTTATACTTGGGCCTGATATGATCAGAGATACATCCGAGAAGGTCGAGTTGATTCGGAAACGGATGAAAACGGCCCAAGACCGACAGAAATCCTATGCTGATAAGCGAAGAACTGATTTGGAGTTTGATGTTGGGGATATGGTTTTCGTGAAGGTTTCTCCTTTGCGGAATGTGGTCCGATTTGGAGCCGTTGGGAAGTTAGCACCGAGGTTTGTTGGACCATTCCCTATTATAGAGAGGATCGGGCAGATGGCTTATAGAGTGAAGTTGCCCGAGAAGCTTGCTGGAGTACACGATGTTTTTCATGTCTCGCTCATGTCTCGCATCTCCGGAAGTGTTTACATGAATCGGCAGAGGTTGTTGAGCCAAGTGTTCTGAAAGATGTAGAAGTGGAGAAAGAAGCTACCTTGAGGAGAGCTCCGATTCGTATCTTGGGGACGGAGACCAAGAAGCTAAGGAATCGAGAGGTCAAGTTGGTGAAGGTTCAATGGGGTGAAGCCGAAGAAGACGCAACTTGGGAAACCGAGGAGAAGATGCGTGGGCTTTATCCATTCCTTTTTGAGGGTACACTCTCAATCTCTTTTCTTTGTTAGCATATCTTTCTCTTTGCTGTCCATATTTATCTAGTTTATCGTGTTAATCTTGTCATGAGAACCTTAGGTAGAAACCCTTTGGATGAAACATGTGTTTGAAACATGTTATGCTTGATGGTTGCAAGTGGTTGCAAGTGTTTGCTAGTGGTTACTCGTGGATGCATTATACACGTTAGGCACTAGATCGGCTCACACACTCCTCATATTGCATATGCATGAGTGTTTATGCTTATTCATGGATGAAAATTTTTGTGTTATCACATGGATGCTGCATATGGATGTATGTTATGTGCACACATATAGATGTTATACATTATGTTAGGAATTGCATACATATGGATTCATTTCACTAACATAATTTGCATTAATGATATTTGCATTAGATAAGTACATATACACACACCTTTGCATATGTTCATACAACATTTAGAATCTTGTAAGGACAATGATTGCTCGTGGATGATGTTTTGAGTAGATGGATGATTGGATGGTAGGATACGTTCTTCCTAACTTGAAGATTTCGGGGACGAAATCCTTTAAGGAGGGGAGAATGTAACAACCCGTATTTTCCATAACCTATTATAACATAAATCGAGGCAGAATTTAATTTATAAATCTGAATCAAGGGAAACGGGCTATGCCATTGCGTTCGTCTCGGAAAAATACGCGAAATAGAGTCCGAGTTTTCGAAAATTGGAGTCCGTATGGCCCGATTAAGGCCCAACGAAGTTTTCAGAAAATTCCAAAGTAAAAACAGATTTCAAATTCAAACTTGAATTTGGGAAATTGTGTCATATTGGGGCGGGCGGGAAAATTCCCGCCAGAGCACCCAAGTCGACAGCCCTGTCGACTTGGGAGTCGACTTGGTTGGACCAAGTCGACAGCCCTGTCGACTTGGCTCAGCCGGGCTGTTTAGCCTGGTGCACCATTTAGAGATTGTGTTGAGCTTGGGGGCCAGATTCGGTTTTGAGGGCTGAGATTGGAACTAGGGTTTAATCCTATGGCCTAAAACACTTGCCTAATCTATAAATAAGGCCCTAACCTAACCCTAAATCATCATTATTCATTCATACAACTAAACTATGGCAAAATCAATCCTCTCATGGCCTCCACTCTCTTCATAAATTCCTAAATAAATTTCTATGAGATTTTCCATGCATACAAGTGTTTTCAAGCTTGTATGAGCCTCATTAGCTTGCATTCAAGTCAAGTTTCTATATTTGCATCATAAAGAAAGAGTTTTGATCATTTTGGCTCAAGGGTTTTGCTTGCATTTTGGGTTTAGTTGGTTGCATAAGGGCTTTCTTATATTTGCTATACTCATTTGAGTCCTCATAAGCATTGTAAGCCCTATTCTACTTTCATACTTAAACTCTAAAGTTAAATGTATGATATGCAAGTTTGCCATGATATGCAAGTTTACTATGATGTGTTATGCAAGTTTACTATGATGTGATATGCAAGTTCATCAAGTTATGTTATGCAAGTTTGATATGCAAGTTGTCATATGATATGCAAGTTACGTTATGCAAGTTTGATATGCAAGTTTGCCATATGATATGCAAGTTATGTTATGCAAGTTTGGGTTGATCATTTGGCTCATGTTATCATGTTATGCAAGCTTATCTTGAGTATGTGAACATAAAGCTTCAAGCTTTATGCTAAAGGTTGCATTTTGGCAACATGTAAGTTATCATATCCCTTATGATAACTTGCATGTGAGGCTAAATGCGAACTTATGGCCATTTTTACATGTCATTTACCACCATGTATCACCAATATGCTAAGTTTGGTTTTATGCATGCTTTTGAGGCCTAATGCAAGTATATGAACATATGTACATTTCATATGCCACCATGTTGAACTTGTGGCTTCAACACTTTTATGTCATGATTATGCCAAGTTCCCTCTTTCTATCCTTTATGCGCTATTGCGATATGTAAGCGATGGGATTGCGTTTGGGGTTGGGTAAACTTAAAAGACATAAAAACATAAGCTTGGGAATTTACCTATTAAGTTAGGTCTACCCATTGGGAATTTACCTATTAAGTTAGGTCTACCCAATTGCTTGAAAACTTGTAATGTGTTTTGGAAACACGATGGACATGACACTTAGAAAATATAAGTGTGGCCAACTCGAGGTTGGGTTGAGTTTGTAGCGTAAACCTACCCGGAACCGACCGGCTTAACTAGTTGCTACAAACAATAGGACCCAATGTGAGAAGTTGGTCATGTGGTACCTTGGACCCGAGGTTAGACCAAGTTGTGGTGTAAAGCTACCCGGAACCGACCGGCTTAACTAGTAACCGCAACAAAGTCTAATGTGAGAGGTTAAGGCGCATTAATTAATTAATGCCTCATGATTAGGGTTAAGTCATGGTCCATTTAATACTTAACCAATTTGGGCTTGGTAGATTAATCGGGGTTAAGTCGTGAACTCATCGTTACACTTAACCAAGTTAATCCATGATTAGTAAAGGGGTAAAACCGTACTTAACCCACTAGAAAAATCCTAGCAATGGGGGGTCCACTCCAGCAGTAATCCCTAGTTTGTATCATCATGACCCTAGGGACTAGGCTAGGGTGGGGGCACGATTACTGGGCTGGAGGTAAGCGACCAATAAACGACGGCAGGGTGGTACGCCGGTGTAGTTCCGGGCGGACTCTGGTCGTGCACATAGTCCGTAGCCGGAGAAAACATGCACGGGTACCAGTAGATCGAGACTGTGCACTCATGTTCATGGTGTCCAGGGGTTGACACCCTAGGGGTTGATACACCCGAAGGGTGGACCCGGCACAGTTCGACTACAATTATGTTTGGGCCGTATTGATACCAACACGTGACGAGTTAGGCTTAGGGAGCCGATCGACTAGACCGTTTGGTTGGACCTCGTATGAGGGTCACTTCATGTTATTGGGCCAAAGCTTGGGCCAAGGGATCAATACTGGTTTATTCAAGTCATGTTAGTTTGCTAGTACACCTGTAGTGCAAAACCTTAATCCTGATTATGCGATGACACCTTTATCTACCTTGTTAATTAATCATCATGCTAGTATGTTGTTATCCTTATGTTCATCCCTGCTGCTCATACCAGTTAACTTTATCAGTTTACATTGATTGTAGTAGGGCTTACTCAGTCTTTTTGACTGACCTGTTTTCTTTCGCCACTTTTCTTCCGTTCCCCCCCCCCCAGGTTCTCAGGGAGGGAATACTGGAGCTTAGCTTGGACTTCTGATAGCTTGCTTGTGGGATTTCAGCTCATGTACGGTTTCGACATGAAGCTAGCTATGGTTATCACTTATTTGGGGATAGTACTTATGTATTTCAGTTTTTCTGTTGATGTTGTTTTTAACTAGACTTGTTTATTGGGAAAGCTATGTTGTACCAGACTTGTTTTGAAATGGTTTGAAAATCTTCCGCTCTTTTATCTATGTTATTTACTCTGTTTACATATATACATATGTTCTTGTTCTGCCTTGATATATCATTATGCATGCTTACCTGATTCAAACGCCCCTCCAAAGTCAGAGTGCTTGCAAGAGTCACCTTGGCGGAGGTGGGGTGTTACATGTCTCGTGAGGGTTTTCAGCGGATACTACCCACAAAATCCATAGCGTCTTATGTACACGGATTAATCAAATAATATATTTAAGGTCTTTCAAATTCCATGTAGTTTACTTAATTTCAATAATAACGATTTAGTCCTAAATTGTCCATCTCATTATTGGTGCAAAAATGAATAAAAAAATTCAAGCCAAATCGTAATTCCTTGATAACACTGTAATTGCCTTGAAGATTAAGAGCATGGTGTCAACCAAAGTTCTGCACATCGACAATATGCACCCAATCATTTATTTATTTATTTATTTTTTGAATAATTTTGCACCAGTGTAACTGTAATGTATTGGATGTGAGTTATGCATAGATGAAGGAGAATTTTGTAAGTTCTAAACATATTTTGGATAAGAGGGCAAGTGTATTAGTTGAACTTCAAGCTACAAAAGATAAAGTAATACTAAGGCACATATGGACGTTTTGTTTCCTTTCATCTCCTTTACTACAATCCTCACTTCTAAGTACGGTATGATGGATGTGGATGGAATGTAAATGAATGATTTATAGTCAAGAATGATGAATGACTATTTTATTCTTGGAGATTTTCTCTTTATTGCATTTTCCTTTTTTTTGATATTTCTTTTTTCATTTTTTTTTGAAAATGCATGATGAATGATGACTGTAAATGGAATAGAATGATACCGTACATTATTTCATTTGATTCCTCCTATACTAAGCGAATCATAACCAACACTTCATGAAAGAAAAGTTTTGTGCCCTAGTTACTCTACTTCTATAACCCTAATTCAACACACAAGTCTAGATTGATGTTATATAAAAAGATGAAAGAAAAGATAAGCAAAGTTTCGTAAGATAGATAACCCATATAAAATAAGGTGTGGTATATGGTTATACTACCTTAAAACAAATACGGAGTGGGTAGTGTAATATTGGTATAAAAAGTAAGGTTTTTCGAACTTTAAAAATAGATCAGTAAAAAGGTTCTTAAGTATACCACTATAAGAAAAACTTGTCGAAACATGGATGCAAATCGACTATAACTTGGGTTTGAATAATGTGGGGTATCGAAGAAGAACGCTACAATGAGTCATTTCTCCTTAAGTGGGCCAAGTGGAATTTAGAACTTAGAAGTTTAAAATTTTGAGTGAAAAAATATTACGCATGAAGACGAACTCAGAAAAATCCAACAAATGTAGGTGCAAAATCATTTTTGTTTCATTTTTTTATGAATTTTTTTACTTGCACATTCTAACATGTATAACAAGGGTTGACACGCTTACTCCAGAACACGACTAGCGTCTTCACAATCTCAAGCTAGCATCTTAAAAAGACACAATATGACTCAATGAATAATTAATGTTTATTTCCATCACCCAACAATTCAACTTATCAATAAAGAACCAAGGTGTTATTTATGAATTTTAAGTTAATCCTTGTTCAAGAAATGACCTAGTTCAACTTCCCCCCACACTTGAGTGTGACTGTGTCCTCACAGTCGTTAATCAGACATATCTTAGTGAAAAGGAAAAAAAATTAAAGGGTAAGAGCAACTTACTGGATACATGTGCAGAAAATACGCAGTCATCGAATAGATGAACTGGTCCAAAATGGACCAATCAGCCTCATTAAGATTATGAGACACAACTTAAGCACAAAAAACCAAATCATAAAGAATTTTATATCACATTTCAGATTTGAAAAAAAAAATTGTTTTTTCAAAAGTTTGAGTTGCTAATTTTAAAATTTTGAGCTTACAGTTGATCCTAAAATCGAATTAAATTTCTGTAGCAACTAAAGAGAGATCATCAAGCCGGGGTTTAGTAAAAGTTTAAAAAGCAAAGTTTGATTTGTATAGATGGTGTATAAGTTGAGATACATGTGCATCATTCTTACCCCCACACTTGCTTTGAGGAACATTGTTCAGTTTTGTTTTGATATTTGAAATTTTGTTGACTAAAGGTTCAATTGTAAACCTAAAGTTAAAACCAAACAAATGAATTTTCAGTAAATTTCAAAATTGTATTTTCTCAAAAATCGTGTGATTCCAAAAAGAGTTCATATACTGTAGAAATTTATCACTGAAATACAAGTGATCATAGTGAGGTTCAATTGAAATGATCAAGTCGCAAGAAGTTTCAACAATTTTAGAAAAATCGTCATTGTGCTTAAGATCACATTCAGTAGTTTCGTTGTTTTCAACCTCAAGAATTTCAAAATTTTCAAATGTTTCATTTTCAGTTTCAGACTCAGCAACTTTATCATCAACCAGTTTAAGAAGTTTTCGCTCATCAAAGTCGTCCTCACTTAAAAATTTGTTAACAACTTCATCATTTTTGTTAGGTTGACAATCTAAAGTTGCTAAATTTTCAAAATTTTCAAAATCTGAGAGAGGAAGATCAAATTAAAGATTGACGTCTTCATTTTCAAGAGAATTTAAATTCAAATCAATTTCAGAGATTTCACCAATTCATTAATATATTCATCAATTTCAAAAGTTGTTAGTTGAAAATCATCAATTGTGGTAAAAGGTGGATTATCATTTGACTCATCACATGTTGAAATTTGATTTTGTTGGTCACGTAGTTTCAATTATGTTTCAAATACCAAATCTGCATGGTTATCGAATATTTCATTCATTTGCTCAACAAAATCAAATTTATTATTATTTACATGAGAATTTTCAGTTTGAAATTGTTGAGAACAAAAATCGTTAATCGCACCATTATTGAAATTATATCCATTGACAAAATCATTTGAAAAGTTATTCACATTTCCATTTTGAATTGGAAATTCACTTTGGAGTTCGAAATTGATTTGGCTGGGGTTATAATCAAAATCATTTGAATTTGGAAGTGAATTCAAATTTTTATTATTTTGAAAACTTTGACCTGAATTATTGCACAGGTATGAATTACACCATTTTTTTTTGATTTTGTAGTGTGCTCATTTCAAGTAAAGGTTCAATTTTTGTTTCTAAAGTTGAGGGTTGATCGTTAGTTTGAAAATTTTGTGGTGCAAAATCCGAATTATTTTGAAAATTTTGAAAAGTTGATGGTGTAAAATCCAAATCGTTTGTACAATAGTTGTTATTAAAATATCCATATGAATTTGCTGTAAAATTATATGGATTATATTGATTTTCACAACTATCATAAAATCCATAGGAATAAGGAAATTGGGACATTTTTAAGAAAGTTTTTCGTCGGAAAATCAGTTTCAAAACTTTTGGCTCTAAAGAAGCTCTTAAAAATATGTTAAAGTTAACAACTTCGGATTATATGAATACAAGTCTAGGCCAGGTTCGGACAGGGGTTATCAGTGTGCCACGAATCACCGTAGAAACACGACTGAAGGTTTAAGAACCTGTTTGAGTTCTAAACTCTACTGTTCCTTAGATACCTAAGAGAGTATCAATCCTAATTGTCACTTTAACGAAAATTTTGTCCTTTGAGCTTTGGGGAATCCATGATTTGATTTCAAAATAATTTATTTCAAAAACATACTTTTCAATTAATCCCACTTTCGTTTTAAACTTCCAACCATGCATCAACAGGCAAAATAATTAATCACAGCACAGTCACAGAATAATAATTGCAGAAATAAATTTTTACAAGCAAGCCTCAACACCTGCAGAAAATCATTACAAGCAATTTTTATATATTTTTCAGATAGCAGCAGACCCTGTAGAGTTTAGAAAATTCTCACTTAGATCGGCAGTCCGTCCAGTGCAACTGAGTAGCGCTAGTGCGTTCGCACCGCACTTGGTGTGCAACTGCTCCAAATCCAAATTACAAGAAAGCCGCAGCACTTGTAGAAAATCATTACAAGCAATTTTTATATTTTTTTCAGGTAGCAGCAGACCCTGTAGAGTTTAGAAAATTCTCACTTAGATCGGCAGTCCGTCCAGTGCAACTGAGTAGCGCTACTGCGTTCGCACCGCACTTGGTGTGCAACCGCTCCAAATCCAAATTTTGCTTATTGCAAATTGCTTGACCACCGAAATCTTTGAGTTGTTTCTTGACTTCTTTTCTTGCTTCTGTATTTGGATTTTTTTTAAAGAAATATGAGATGTTGGAAAGAAGTTTGAAAAGAATTGGCAATAAAAAGAGGAAAAAAGATGTAAAGGGAAAGAAATTGAAAAAAAGAAAGAAATGGAAATTGTAAAAGGAAAAGAAATTGTAAGAAAAGTGGCAAGGGAGAAAAACTAGAAAAAGTGAATTTGTTTATTTTCTATTGTGAAGAAAGAAGGAATTTGTACAAAGAAAGGAAAGAAATAGACGAGAAAAAGGGAAACAAAAATGAGAAGAAATTGCACAAAAATGGGCAAGAATTTTTATTTGTTTTTTAGAAACTTGTAAAAGAAGAAAAGAGAAAGAAATTTGAAAAGAAAGGGAAAAAAATAAGCAATAAATTGGAAGGTTATTAGAGAGAAACGCAGAAGAAATATAGAGCAAGGATAAGAAAATTTGGAAAGAAATTTGTAAAAGAAGGAAGAATTGCAAGGATTGGAAGACAAATGGAAAGAAATAGAAAATGTAAGTGGATAAGAATTAAAAGAGAAGGGAAAGAAAATTACAGAGGGAGGAAAAGAAAAACAATATTTTTTGGATTTCTTTTTTGTAAGAATTGTAAAAAGGAAAGAAATAAATGAAAGAAAATGAGCAAATTTTAGTGAAAACGGGAAAGAAATTGAAAACAAAAGACAAGTGTTTATTTTAAAGAAGAAAAACAAAAATGCAAATACCAAAAACAAATAATGCACAATTCAATACACACAAAAACACAAGAAAATAAAAAAAAAACACAACAAGTTTTTTTTAATAAAGACTAATGCAAAATAAACACAACTAAACTAAGACAAAACAAGCACACAAAACGCAAAATGCAAAATACAAAAAAAAAAAGAACAACAAAATTAATTCAAAGAATAAAATCAAAATTAACTAACTTTCCCGGCAACAGCGCCAAAACTTGTTTACAAACGGATTTTCAATCGAATTAGAAAATCATCAACAAAATATTGTAATAAAACCGCAAGTGCACGGTGTGCAATTGTTAGTACGGGTCGATCCGCATGGAAAGAAATAATTTCAATCTTACTCAACCAAATTGAACCCAACTTTGGAATATTTTAGCTAACAAAAACTAATGAAAACTAAAAACTAAATGTGAGATTAAAGAGCATTTTAGAGGTAAATCCCCTCATATTTATGTAAATTAACAAACATACAATTTATGATCTCCATTTTTAAGTGACAAAAATATTGCATTCATCATAAGTATAGTTTATTTCCGTTAACAATTAACACAACATAAACTATCAAACCTTAACGCAACAATTAAACCACATATAATTCCTATGGAAATGGAACTAAAGCAAAAACTATTTAATTTATGATCTATGAACTATTAATTAGAACTATAGACCATCAAATTATATTCTTACTTTCATTTCAATATCAATAACCGCTTAGCAAATATCGATGTAATTTGTGTTTATATTGAATGAGAATAGCTTATTTGCATATGCAACATAAACTATCAAGCCCACTTATATAAACTTACATCAAAATTCACTACTATGAAGCACAAATTAGAGATCACAAATCATACAAATGTTGAACTTACATAAAATTCGAGAGCTTCGTTATCCGTAAATTGTAGGGATTTAGCTACTCATATGTGTTATCAAATCAACACATGTAAGTTTCAACATAAACATGAACAAAACAAAAGAAAGAACTAATTAACAAACACAAAATAGATCTAAAATACTTGCATAAAAGAAGAGAACATGTAAATAAAAGACAACTAATTAAAATTGCATTAAAAAGAGAGATTACATGAAAGAAAATGACTAAGAAGTCATGGAAGAAAAAGAGAGGTTTTTATTGGAGCCTCCATTCTAAACTAAATAAACTCCAAGATGATCTTTAACATGTACACAAGTGGGTTATTTATACATGAGTAAAGCCCTAATTCAACACTTAGCGTGCTACCAAAAATGCCCCTTCATTAAGCTTCCTTTTGTCTTTAGCTACTAATGATTCGTGAAGCCTTTTTTGTCTCCACTAAAGAAGGAGGGAGAGTGGGTGGGGTCCTCCGTTAATCTTTTATTTGAATTAATTCCTTCTCCATTGATTGATTTCCTCTTTTTTTTTTTTTTTTTTTTTTTTTTTTTTTTTTTGCAAGACATTGATTTCCTCTTTTTTTGGCAAGGCATTGATTTCCTCTTTTTTGTCAAGGCATTGATGTCTTCCTTGTGCATGCATATCTATCTTTATGTAGTCCTCTTCTACATGCATCAAATTTCTACAAAAACACGAAAAATGTCCAAGTAAAAATTCTTAAAATAACATAAGCACAAAAATGACCATAATTCCCCTATATGATGATAAATGCATGATGTTTTGAAATCAACTGAATTATGGTTTAAACATGATAAAGTACCCACATATGACATTTATTTGAACTAAACAAGAATAAATATGTAAATATAAATGTGCATTTTTACGTGCACATCAAATACACACACACATACACACACATATGTGTATATATATATATGTATATGTATATGTATGTATAATGATTTTTAAGAATGCTACTGCTTGGTAAAAATGTTGTATACAAGTGTTTCTAGGATATTTTTTACCCCTTAACTAGAATTTGAATACTTACTAATTTTTATTTTTTGCATCCTTGGATCATTTATCATAATAGTAGTAGTTAATCGATTTATTACAAGGAAGAAATTTCTTCAGTTGAATCAATTTTTTAAAGGTACCCTAATAAAGATATTTTCATTGAACTTTTTGTGTGTACTGTTGACGTAGGGAATTGTTGCTGTATTCGGCACACGCCAACCCCAAAGATATGTTTAATGTAAACACAATGATCCAAAGATGTAATAAAGTAAATGCGAGAGACACAACTTTTTACAGTGGTTCGGCACTAACGCCTACGTCCACTTTATAGTAACCATTCATCATATAGTATTCGATTACAATTGTTGTACAAGTTCGGACAATAGTTGAGTACAAAGTGTTACAATAGTACAACAATATCCTTGTTAATTCTAAACTTTGACTAAAATGTCCTTTGTTTTCTTCGTTGAGTAGAAAATGCGCTGGCTTGGTCAACTGAAACACCCCACCTCCGTTAGGGTCACTCTCAAAGGGAATGCCCTAATTTTGGTGGAGGTTTATAAGTATAAGTCACAGATACACAAGACAGATATAAGGACACATATTTTTGAACAGCGGAAAACAATAGCAACTTTTATTTCATCAAAATACGTGTTACACAATCCATGCCATAATTGTCTTACACTACTTCCAAAACCATTACATTTTCATAACTGTCTTGAATTCATAACTTAAAGAAGCATAAAAAAAACAAAAGTAAACTGCATAAGTCCCCATAGTTGCAATCCAAAGCCATAGTCCAAAACGAAAGAGATCCAAGCAATACATTCTTTCTCTTCAAGCTGGATGTGAAAACTGGTCAAGCTGCGGTATTCCCTCCCTGTGGACCTGACGGGGGGGGGGGGGGGGGGACGAAAGAAAAGAAGATGAAAGAAAAGTAGAGTCAGACATAAAGCCTGAGTAAGTCTAGAACTTTTCAGTCTATGAATAAAGAATCGGGCATGATAAGTATAAACTGGAAATGGGAAAGCACTATAAACTAGGTTAAGTTGTCTAGAGTCGAATATACTATCGTACCCCATATTAATCTCTGTACCCATATAAACTAGTTCCCAACAGGCACCCCATAATCAGGGTGAAGTGATCCATTTCTGATGATCGGCTCCTACTCACATGGTTACATGTGTCTTACGACCCCTGTTGTTGTAGTTACCTATGCTGGTCCCACCATGGGGTGTATCAAGTCCCATGGTGGCGGCCCGACACAATTCTAGAATGCACAGGTAAACCACTGGTGCCCAGTGCCTTATTTTTCTCTGCCAGAGTGTGTGCACGCCCGCACCCCGTTAGAACCTACACTGCTGCACCACCGTCGTCGATTTGACCTCTTACAGTCAGCCCAGTAATCGTGCCCCACCCTGCTTAGTTCAGGGTATCCTGATACCCTTGTAGGGTTACTGCTGAAAAGGGTCCCCCGCTACTAGGTTTTCTATTTCTAGCCAACATGCTAAGTTGGTTAAGCGTTTTGTAAACCTAACCCCCAATCAGTCTGTATAGTTTAGCATGTCCCATTTTGATTAAGTATTAATTCAATTTACTTAATCCTATCAATCCTGACTCAGCCTTAATTGTCTTATTAAAGCCTCGACCTCTCACATTAGACAGGTATTGTTGTGACTGCCTGTTGCCGGTTGGTTCCGGGCAGTCTTACGTCACAACTCAGTCTAACCTCGGGTCTTTATTGGGCTCAATGTTTAACCACCCACATTGGATAGGTATTGTTGTGACTACTGGACAGCCGGGCGGTTCCGGGCAGGTTTACATCACAACTCAATCCAACCTCGGGTTAAACACATCGTATTTTCTGAATTTACATATTTTGCCTCTTTTCTTTTTATATGTAAATATTTGCGGCCCATTATTCAAATTCATCTTTATTGGGTAAAATTAATTTATACCACTTAATTGTTTTCAGGGTCGTTGGCATGCGTCAAACGTGCCAACACATATGTTTTATATTTTAACCCAAACGTCATTACCCCCGTTTTATACGTTCTCTACAATATAACATATGTTGGGTTTAACATTTAAACCCAACTTAGCCACATGAAAAAGGGGAGGCTTAGAACATGGTGTTTATATATTCTAAGTAACATCAAAAGGGGAGTGTGAACGCATGAACTTGCAACATAACGATCTAATTAACGTAAATTAGACACTTGTGAACTTGCATTGTAATAGCATATAATCATGACATAAAACATACCTAAACATGGATCATGGTTTTTAATCTATTCATGTAAACTTGCAATTGAAATGTAAATCTAACTTAATTATGTGTCGCATATATTGTCATATGATTTTGATAACAGCATAGGCCTAAAACATATTTTGTTTGGGCATAAAGTCAAACATCAACTAACCATGTTCATAAAGTCAACACAAGTTCACAAGGGTGCTTACTTTTGTCACTAACACAAAAGTATGGTTTTACACTTGAATCATGATGCCAATTCCAACATAACTTCATATGAATCATAATACTCAAATGGATCCAATTACACTAAAGATGACCATAAAATTATACATCATGTTGGCATAATAGTGAATCATATACTTGCATGAATCTCAACTTTGTTGCAATAAACTATCACAAACATATAGTCGTTACTTTCAACATGAAACATATACTTGCAATTATCCAATAGGTTTTGTAATAAACTACCACAAACATATAGTCGTTAACTTTCAGCATGAGTCATATACTTGCAAATATCCAATAGGTCTAACATCATTATACCACAACATCCCAAATCTATTCATAATTAAAATCATAGCAACATACAATTATGAATTATCATCACCACAAACTAAGTACAATTCCATTTCTCATTTACACAAATCAAAACACAATTATTCATTCATATCGGAATAACACTCTACTTACAACGTATGACGAATCTTCAATCCATGTTTCTGAATTCTGAATTTGGAGATGCTATCCTTTGTTGTAGGCGTTGTTTTGATTTAGTTGTCGTTGCTTTAAGCTTTTGAATTGTCTCCTAATCGTCTCTCAATTTTGACGGCTACACCTAGTCTTTCCTCAACAGCATGACGGTCTCATTCTCATTTTTATTTGTATGAATTAGGTGGAGTCCTAGGTCCTTTTTATAGAGTTTGTGAATTGATTAGGACCGTCGATGGAGCTTGGATTAATATTAGCCGTTCGTTTGAAGGAGAGACCAATCAGGAGCTGACACCCAGCCCTAGTGACAAGGCAAGGCTCAGAAATTCGGCCAAGCACAGACCAGGCCAGCTAGGAGGGGGCTGGGTTCGACCTGGCTCAGGGGCCAGGTCGACTCCCCAGTCGACCCCCATGTCGACTTGGCAGTCGACCTGGGTGCCCCAGATCGACTACCCAGTCGACCTGGGTAGCCCAGGTCGACTACCCAGTCGACCTGGGTGCCTTGGGCGGGAAAATTCCCGCCCTGCCCAATCTGGCTCGATTTTTGAAATTTGAATTAGTTTTCTAAGCTGTTTCTGTCTGTTTGAATTTTAAACTGAATTCTGAAACTTCCGGAGGCCATATCTCCCTCATACGGAGTCTGTTTTACGCAAACTCAGACTCTATCTCAAGCAGAATTCCGAGACGAACACAATGGCGTATCCCGTTTCCCTCAATTCTTTGATTTGAAATTAATTATACTTTAATTTGTGAATTTCACTGTTATAGAATACACGGGGTGTAACATTCTACCCCACTTAAAAGGATTTCGTCCGCGAAATCTTCAAGTTTAGGAAGAATGTATATCCTAACATCCAAACGTCCATCTACTCATCCATCAAACACGAGCGTCCATTGTCCTTAAAAGACTTCTAATGCTTCATGATTATATGCGAAGTGTGTGTATATGTACTTATCTAATGCAAAATCAGTCGGTCTACTGATTCAGTTTACCTCCTTAATGCAAATTATGTAAGTGTCATGAATCCATTATGTATGCAAATTTTTCTATTCATGATTCTACATGAGTGCACAATCATTCATATATAAATGCAACATCCATATGACAACACATTAAACTTCTACCATATACAAATATAAATACATATATGCATATGCAATATGAAGTGACTGAGCCGATCTAAAACCTAAATTGTGTGTGTATATGCAACCACGAGGAACCACTAGCAATCACTTGCAACCACTTGCAACCATCATCCATAACATGTTTCAATTACATGTTTTCATCCAAAGGGTTTCTACCTAAAAGATAAGGTCGAGGAGATATGCCTAAAAAGATAAATAAAAGCATAACTTAGGGAAAAAGAGAGATCAAAGATGTACCCTCGAAAAGAAAAGGGTATGCTGCGCGTATTCTAGCTTCAGTTTCCCAAGTTGCGTCTTCCTCGGCGTCGCTCCACTGAACTTTGACGAGCTTAACTTCGCGGTTGCGTAGCTTTTTCACTTTTGTTCCTAATATGCGGGTTGGAACTTTCCTCATGGTTGCTTCGCGTTCCACTTCAGCTTCCTCAAGGATGTTTGGCTCTACCACTTCAGCAGATTCATGTAGACATTTTTGGAGGTGCGAAACATGGAAAACGTTGTGAACTCCGGCTAGCTTTTCGGGTAGCTCTAATCTATAGGCCATTTTCCCAATTTTCTCGATGATAGGAAATGGCCCTACGAACCTTGGTGCTAGCTTTCCTGTGGTTCCAAAACGAACAACGTTCCTTAGCGGAGATACCTTAAGAAAAACTCTGTCCCCAACCTCAAATTCAAGGTCGGTCCTCCTCTTGTCGGCGTAGGATTTCTGTCTGTCTTGGGCTGTCTTCATCCTTCTTCGTATCAAGTCTACTTTCTGTGAAGTCTCTCGGATCATATCTGGCCCAAGTATGAGCTTATCAGTAGACTCCCACCAACAAGTGGGCGATCAGCACGGTCTTCCATATAAAGCTTCGAAGGGCGCCATTCCGATGGTGGCTTGGTAGCTGTTTTTGTAGGCAAATTACACCAAAGGAAGATGGTCTTCCCACGTCCCTCCGAAGTCAAGGACGCACAGTCTTAAAAGGTCCTCCAAAACTCTGTTCACTCTTTCCGTCTGGCCGTCGGTTTGGGGGTGATATGCTGTACTCAAGCATAACTGTATGCCTACCGCTTCTTGCAGACTCCGCCAAAACTCACTTGTGAAGATAGGATCTCGGTCACTAACAATGCTGGATGGTATTCCATGGAGTCGAACAATTTCCTTGAGGTAAAGAGATGCTAGGGATGAGGCAGTTCTTTTACTCTTGACAGGTAAAAAGTGGGCGCTTTTAGTAAGCCTATCCACTTTTACCCAAATGCTAGTGTTGCCTCTTCTAGACCTAGGCAGCCCCTCAATGAAGTCCATTGAGATGCTATCCCACTTCCACTGTGGGACCTCTAGAGGATGGAGCAGACCGCCAGGCTTCTTCTGCTCCGCCTTAACCTGTTGGAAAACCATACACTTAGAAACGAAATCTGCCACGTCCTTCTTCAAGCCGTTCCAAAAGAGAGTTCTCTTTATGTCCTTGTACATTTTATCTCCGCCTGGATGTATCGTCATCTCGGAGTGATGTGCTTCCTCGAGAACCTTCTTTACTAAATCCCCCGTCTGTGGGATGCATAGTCTTCCGTCTCGCGTTAGCCAACCCTTATCGTCGATGGAGTATCTGTTGAGGTGACTTGAAGTCTCACCCCTAATTAGCCTATCAATCGTCTCCACAAGCTGAGGGTCTTCGCGTTGTGCTGTCCCTATTGAGTCCACTAAAGTCGGGCGTACTTCGAGAGATGCTAGCAAGACCAGTACAAAATCGGAGGAGGGCCTAAAGTTAAAACAGGCTATAAACTCTAGGCTTTGCCTTTCAACAAACGGCGGGCTTAGGGTCAGTTTCTTTCGGCTCAACGCGTCTGCCACTACGTTGCCTTTGCCCGGAGTGTAGGAGATCTCGAAATCGTACGAGGCAAGAAACTCCATCCATCTCTGTTGCCTCAAGTTAAGGTCCTTCTGCGAGAAGAGATACTTCAATGATTTATGGTCAGTATACAGTTCAAATTTCTCACCTAGGAGATAGTGGCGCCAAGACTTAAGCGCAAAGACGATGGCAGCTAACTCAAGATCGTGGGTCGGGTAGTTCTTTTCATGAACTTTCAATTGCCTTCCACCATAAGCTACTACCCTCCCTTCTTGCATCAAGACAGCGCCTAGTCCTGTCCTACATGCATCTGTATAAACTGTGAACATCTTGCTCCCATCTGGCAATGTCAGAACTGGGGCTGTTGTAAGAGCCCTTTTAGCCGTTGGAAAGCAAACTCGCAATCCAAGTCCCAATTGAACACTAGATTCTTCTTTGTCAGCCTTGTGTGTGGAGCTGATATTTTTGCAAAGTCTCTGATGAATTTTCGATAGAAGCCTGCTAGCCCGAGAAAGCTTCGGACTTCTGTTGCGTTCCTTGGTGTCTTCCAGTCCTGCACCACTACTACCTTAGCAGGGTCCACAGCTAACCCTTCTTTGGATACTATGTGCCCAAGGAACCTCACTTCCTCTCTCCAAAAGTGGCATTTGGAGAATTTGGCTTTTAGTTGATGGACTCGCAGAGTTTCCATGATTGCCCTTAAGTGCTGAGCATGTTCTTCTTCACTCTTTGAGAAGATCAAGATATCGTCCACGAAGACCACTACGAACTTATTGAGGAAATCTCTGAACACCCTACTCGTTAGGTCCACGAAGTAAGAGAGTGCGTTTGTCAAGCCAAAAGGCATGACAAGCCATTCAAAGAAGCCGTCTGGGGTTCTGAATGCTGTCTTATCGATGCTATCATCAGCTACCCTTAGCTGATGAAATCCGGTCGCCAAATCGAGTTGGGAGAAAACAGACGCTCCTACAAGCTGATCAAACAGACCGTCAATTCTGGGGAGAGGGTGCCTATTCTTTTTCGTTAGCTTGTTGAGCTCCCTATAGTCAACACATAGACGGAGTGAACCATCCGCCTTTGTGGCGAACACCACTGGAGTGGCCCACTCTGAAATGCTCCTTCTAATGAACCACTTCTCTAGAAGCTCTTTAATCTGTTTACTGAGCTCTTTCCTTTCCCATGGAGCCATGTGTCTAACGGGCAACGCAACGGGCTTTGCATTATCTACAAGATATATGCGGAAGTCTATCTCCCACTTCGGAGGTAAGCCCTTCACCTCTTCGAAGACATCCAGATATTCCCAGACCACCCTAACCGATTGCAAACTCTCAACAGAAGCATCGAGCGATTCAAGATAACTAAGCATAACCGCATACGAGGGATTACAAGTAATTTCCAGAGTGTTACCGAGTTGGGTCAGAAGCCTGACCACCCTTTTCTCACAATCAAGGATGTCACCATTACTGGATAGCCAATCCATGCCCAAAATCAAATCATATCCCGAGAAGCCCAAAACAAAGGCACTACATCTAAATTCTACGCTTAGAATAGTAATTTTCAATCCCACACAGATCATAGACAAATGAGCCGGGCCCCCGATTGGATTTGAAACAATTAAGGGGTCCTCTACCATACTAGTTTCTAGGTGCAGAGATTCTACTAAAGCAGATGAGATAAAGGAGTGTGATGCACCAGAATCAAATAAAGTACGAACTGGGTGATCATAAAGATAAACTACACTTTCTACAGAAGTATTTATACCTCGCTGTTGCAGAGGTGGCGCTTCTAGCACATGAACCTATGCCCTTGAGGTGGATCCAGCCCTCTGCCCTCGTTTCTTTGGGCAATCCTTATCCATGTGGCATGTATCACCGCAAGAAAAGCACCCACCATTCATCTTGGCCTTCTTTTTCCGGCAATCTTTCACTAAGTGCCCCACTTTGCCACAGAAATTACACTTCCTCTTCTCTTTGTTGTCTTTCCCGCCCTTCTTAAAGTCTGTCTTCTTAGGCTGTAAACCCTCTTTCTTCCCTTGAGAGCTTTCTGCCTTTGTCTCCTTCTTGCCCTTATCCTCTTCGTTCAGCAATGCCATCTGCACCAACATTTCATACGTAGCTCCCATGGGTATATGGGTCATGGCCAAACTGTGTAATGGCTCATTCAATCCTTTGACAAAGCGGAGAGCCTTCTTGTGCGGAGTGTTGACTAGGTCCAGTCCGAACCTAGCCAGCCGATCGAACTGATTAACATACTCTTTGACTGTCATATTTCCTTGCTTAAGAAATAAGAATTTTTCCAACTGAAGACTCCTTTCAGCTTCTGAGAGAAATTTAGCCTCAAACCTTGCCCTAAAGTCCTCCCATGTTTCCACTGGTCTTTCTGCATTGGTAACTTCCCACCAGTAGGAAGCCTCGCCTTTAAGTAGCCATACTGCCAGTTGTACCTTTTGCCTATCTTCTACCTCAAAAATGACGAATAAGTCCTCGGTTTCCTTCAGCCAATTCCTGGCTGCCACAAAGGACTCGGTTCCATGAAAGTCCTTTCCTCCCATAGCTTTAAAATCTTTACATATCTTAGCAAAAGTATTACCACACGGAGGAGGTGGAGGAAGAGGTGTTGCTGCAGCTGGATGATTTCCTGCAGCTGGGGGAGGAGGAACAGTAGGACCTGGCTGATTGGCCCTTGCTTCTAAGAACCGTCTGAACCAACCAGGTATTGGTATACCCTCTGGCAAGTTAAGTTCTTCGGACATGCTGAAACAAAAAGGATAGATTCAAAACGAAGGATAAAAGATAGTACCTATGGCTTTGGGGGACTATGCCTTTTTTTTTTTAAAAAAAAATAACATTTTATCTTTAAAAATGCTTCTTTAAAATTTATTTTTGGAAATGAATTTTCAAAACTTTTTATCTTATCTGGTAAACCTATGCTCTGATACCAAGTGAAACACCCCACCTCCGTTAGGGTCACTCTCAAAGGGAATGCCCTAATTTTGGTGGAGGTTTATAAGTATAAGTCACAGATACACAAGACAGATATAAGGACACATATTTTTGAACAGCGGAAAACAACAGCAACTTTTATTTCATCAAAATACGTGTTACACAAACCATGCCATAATTGTCTTACACTACTTCCAAAACCATTACATTTTCATAACTGTCTTGATTTCATAACTTAAAGAAGCATAAAAAAAACAAAAGTAAACTGCATAAGTCCCCATAGTTGCAATCCAAAGCCATAGTCCAAAACGAAAGAGATCCAAGCAATACATTCTTTCTCTTCAAGCTGGATGTGAAAACTGGTCAAGCTGCGGTATTCCTTCCCTGTGGACCTGGGGGGGGGGGGGGACGAAAGAAAAGTAGAGTCAGACATAAAGCCTGAGTAAGTCTAGAACTATTCAGTCTATGAATAAAGAATTGGGCATGATAAGTATAAACTGGAAATGGGAAAGCACTATAAACTAGGTTAAGTTGTCTAGAGTCGAATATACTATCGTACCCCATATTAATCTCTGTACCCATATAAACTAGTTCACAACAGGTACCCCATAATCAGGGTGAAGTGATCCATTTCTGATGATCGGCTCCTACTCGCATGGTTACATGTGTCTTACGGCCCCCATTGTTGTAGTTACCTATGCTGATCCCACCATGGGGTGTATCAAGTCCCATGGTGGCGGCCCGACACAATTCTAGAATGCACAGGTATACTACTGGTGCCCAGTGCCTTATTTTTCTGCGCCGGAGTGTGTGCACGCCCGCACCCCGTTAGAACCTACGCTGCTCCACCACCGCCGTCGATTTGACCTCTTACAGTCAGCCCAGTAATCGTGCCCCACCCTGCCTAGTTCAGGGTATCCTGATACACCTTGTAGGGTTACTGCTGAAAAGGGTCCCCCGCTACTAGGTTTTCTATTTCTAGCCAACATGCTAATTTGGTTAAGTGTTTTGTAAACCTAACCCCCAATCAGTCTGTATAGTTTAGCATGTCCCATTTTGATTAAGTATTAATTCAATTTACTTAATCCTATCATTCCTGACTCAGCCTTAAGTGTCTTATTAAAGCCTCGACCTCTCACATTAGACAGGTATTGTTGTGACTGCCTGCTGCCGGTTGGTTCGGGGCAGTCTTACGTCACAACTCAGTCTAACCTCGGGTCTTTATTGGGCTCAATGTTTAACCACCCACATTGGATAGGTATTGTTGTGACTACTGGACAGCCGGGCGGTTCCGGGCAGGTTTACATCACAACTCAATCCAACCTCGGGTTAAACACATCGTATTTTCTAAATTTATATATTTTGTCCCTTTTCTTTTTATATGTAAATATTTGCGGCCCATTATTCAAATTCATCTTTATTGGGTAAAATTAATTTATACCACTTAATTGTTTTCAATGTCGTTGGCATGCGTCAAACGTGCCAACACATATGTTTTATATTTTAACCCAAACGTCATTACCCCCGTTTTATACGTTTGCTACAATATAACATATGTTGGGTTTAACATTTAAACCCAACTTAGCCACATGAAATAGGGGAGGCTTAGAACATGGTGTTTATATATTCTAAGTAACATCAAAAGGGGAGTGTGAATGCATGAACTTGCAACATAACGATCTAATTAACATAAATTAGACACTTGTGAACTTGCATTGTAATAGCATATAATCATGACATAAAACATACCTAAACATGGATCATGGTTTTTAATCTGTTCATGTAAACTTGCAATTGAAATGTAAATCTAACTTAATTATGTGTCGCATATATTGTCATATGATTTTGATAACAGCATAGGCCTAAAACATATTTTGTTTGGGCATAAAGTCAAACATTAACTAGCCATGTTCATAAAGTCAACACAAGTTCACAAGGGTGCTTACTTTTGTCACTAACACAAAAGTATGGTTTTACACTTGAATCATGATGCTAATTCCAACATAACTTCATATGAATCATAATACTCAAATGGATCCAATTACACTAAAGATGACCATAAAATTATACATCATGTTGGCATAATAGTGAATCATATACTTGCACGAATCTCAACTTTGTTGTAATAAACTATCACAAACATATAGTCGTTACTTTCAACATGAAACATATACTTGCAATTATCCAATAGGTGTTGTAATAAACTACCACAAACATATAGTCGTTAACTTTCAGCATGAGTCATATACTTGCAAATATCCAATAGGTCTAACATCATTATACCACAACATCCCAAATCTATTCATAATTAAAATCATAGCAACATACAATTATGAATTATCATCACCACAAACTAAGTACAATTCCATTTCTCATTTACACAAATCAAAACACAATTATTCATTCATATCGGAATAGCACTCTACTTAAAACGTATGACGAATCTTCAATTCAGGTTTCTGAATTCTGAATTTGGAGATGCTATCCTTTGTTGTAGGCGTTGTTTTGATTTAGTTGTCGTTGCTTTAAGCTTTTGAATTGTCTCCTAATCGTCTCTCAATTTTGACGGATACCCCTAGTCTTTCCTCAGCAGCATGACAGTCTCATTCTCATTTTTATATGTATGAATTAGGTGGAGTCCTAGGTCCTTTTTATAGAGTTTGTGAATTGATTAGGACCGTCGATGGAGCTTGGATTAATATTAGCCGTTCGTTTGAAGGAGAGACCAATCAGGAGCTGACACCTAGCCCTAGTGACAAGGCAAGGCTCAGAAATTCGGCCAAGCACAGACTAGGCCAGCCAGGAGGGGGCTGGGTTCGACCTGGCTCAGGGGCCAGGTCGACTCCCCAGTCGACCCCCATGTCGACTTGGCAGTCGACCTGGGTGCCCCAGGTCGACTACCCAGTCGACCTGGGTTCCCCAGGTCGACTACCCAGTCGACCTGGGTAGCCCAGGTCGACTACCCAGTCGACCTGGGTGCCTTGGGCGGGAAAATTCCCACCCTGCCCAATCTGGCCCAATTTTTGAATTTTGAATTAGTTTTCTGAGCTGTTTCTGTCTGTTTGAATTTTAAACTGAATTCTGAAACTTCCGGAGGCCATATCTCCCTCACACGGAGTCCGTTTTACGCAAACTCGGACTCTATCTCAAGCTGAATTCCGAGACGAACGTAATGGCGTATCCCGTTTCCCTTAATTCTTTAATTTGAAATTAGTTATACTTTAATTTGTGAATTTCACTATTATAGAATACACGGGGTGTTACATCAACTATGTCCAAAAATTAACATCAATGTTCAAGAAATCCAAAAATGTCCAAATCTATCCAAAAGCGGTGTATTTATGTTTGTAGATGTCCATAAAGTAATGGAAAACATTTGTGCAACGTTTTAGTTGTCCATGCCGTTTCCAATGGCCACGAAGAAGTAGATGACAGCGATTATAGATGGTTTTGGAGCTCTAGAAGTTCAAAAGTTCAAGCCAAAAAGGCTCCAAATGAAGGCCATGCTTGAGGTTATTTATAGTAGAGGGTTGGTAGTGTTGTAGGTAGAAAACGAGCCCCATGCGCTGGATTTTCATATACTTGGAGGAGGCCATAAGTAAATTTTTGAATCCCATGATGGAAAGCAGGAAATTTCGTATCCCTCTAGGGGATATGAAATTCGTATCCTTGAGGGACACGGTGGTGCTGTATCCCCTAGGGATACGAAAATTCGTATCCCCTGAAGGATACAATTTTTCGTATCCCTTGGAGGGGATATGTTAGAGTGGTTGCAGAGGATCCGAAATTTACTAGAGTCAGGGGATTTGATTTCCTTGTTGCATGGAGTCGAAGCATGTGTTAAAAGGATTTGGACCAGAGGGAGGCGAAGCTCCGGGGAGACGAATTTGGAAGGATACAAAATTCCAGAGCACGGGATACGAATTTTTGCACATGTTCTCGGAAATGGGCATAACTTTCAAACCGTAAGGCTGTTTTGGCCAAATGAAAGTTGTACTTGAATCTGGCTCAGCGGGCTGCAAAAGATACTGCGCAAAGCACTGTAAATGATGCTTTCGGGCCCAAAAGAGGTCATCTAAAGGGGGTTCAGTCCATTTTTATGCTTACGACACGGCTTCGACCAAATCGCTTCATGTTTTCTGATGATGTTATTGACGCTTGAGCGCGTTGCTAACCAAAATCCTGACGTATGACAACTTTAACCATAAAGCGTGTCAACATGTACTTAGTGTTGTAATTTAACTAGATATTTTTATGTTATGTCTTATCTCAATTAAGGGCTTTGTTTTTTTTGTACAGTTTATTGTTTGAAAATAAGTCATACAATGCTATGAAATTTCTTTGACTGATATAGGCAACATAACACAATCAATTTTTATTTTGTTTTATTTGGTCAATATATTCTCTTTTCCTGCCTTTATTAGGAATTGCAAGTAGTATGTTTTCTTTGAGTAGATGTTAACAATGGGATGTCGAATCAGTGCTTCATTCTCACATCCACTTCATTTGAAGACTAATTTACATTAATTCGATTTATTTTAGATTATTTAATGTTATGCCTTTCATGGCATTATTTAAAATACATATGGAAATGAATAACATTTTTGTATGGCTTTTATTTTAACATTTGATACCAAGTAAAATTGTTGTCACTATAAATTTTAAACGTATAACATGTAATATCCCAATTATCATTGGCATTAACTAATATACATATAGAAAAGAACAAAAGATCTATAAGATTTCTATTTTACCATTTGATACCAAGCACATATTGTTGTAACCTTAATCTATATGACTTTTGTTATGGTCAACTTCATGGATGGTTTGAATTGGGCATGTTTATGGGCTTATTCGCCATAATAAAAGAAAATACGTAATGTATTGATATAGTTGAAAACTTCTTTATAATAATAAAGATAAAAATATATACTTCCAACTCTTATCAGTATATATAATTCCTCTAACATCAAAAATTAATGTTCAATGATGGTAGTTTCTTTCAATGGTCCATCCCTAAACTCATAAAATTACATAGCATCGTAATTTTGAATCATGAGTATATTTGATGGTTTTATTTGCAATGAGGCAATGCACTTCACTGAATTTAGTTAAAATTTAATAGCTGAATAACATAAGGGAATTGATAATGTTTTCGTCAGTTAACATACTACTCTACAAGGTTTCATAAATCTGAAGTTCTTGCGTATTTGAGTAACACTACTTTCTTAGTTTTAAAATTCTTGTTGTCTTTATCTTAGAAAGAAATTAATAATCTCTTATTATTTCTTTTACTAATCTATTAATTTTCCAAATCTTTTTTTGATATTATAATAATCATAAGCAGATTGACTTCTCAAATAATGGATGTTTTTGCATGAATTTTGAGATGGGTGAAGGGAGTCAAATCAACCTTCCTACATTTGTAAATATCAGCTCGGCTCGTTACTTTGTCAAACATCTGATGCTTTACAGGAACTTTTTTAAGGAGTCTAAATCGAAACCTTCAGACTTTAGGTTTGAGTTTAAAATGGAGAACAATAAGTCTTATTAGACAATCTTAGTTTTTGGTAAGACCATTAATGTGTAGTTTAATTTATGTTAATTTTTTCTGCTAAAGTCCTTTTTTCTCATGAAAGCAATTTACTAATAAGGGGGTGTTCTTTGTGTCCAAACGGATACGTTGGCTAACGGACGCCTCCGACGAGTCGGAGGCGTCCGTTGGCCAACGGTCCTATTTGGACCGTTGAGCCAACGGCTCAAAATTGAGCCGTTGGCTCAAGACGCCTCCGACGCGTCGGAGGCGTCTTGAGCCAACGGCTCAATTTTGAGCCGTTGGCTCTACCCCTTCATAAACCCCCCTTTCCTTCTTTTCCTCACTTCTCCTACCTTCTTCCTCCTTCTTCTCCTTTTTGCTTCTGCCAAGGTACCTTTTTTTTATTTTTTTATTTTTACGTTTTGTTTTTTGTTCATATTTTTCTGCTTTCCAGTCTAATGGCACATTCGTCTGCTTCTGCTTCTGGCTCTTCCAACGCCCCAAATGCTTTATGGCCAGTGGACCGCACTGAGGCTTTTATAGATATTTGCCTCAACAATATTGGTCTTCGAGGAACCAACAGATTCATCGGTGCGGTGCAGGCTGAGTTCAATGAGATGTTTGAAGACGAATATACGCAGATACAAATAAAAAACAAATGGGACAATCTGAAGAGGGTTTGGACAGCATGGAATGCGCTTTTACAAATACCTGGCGGTTATTGGGATGTTGTGCAGGACCGCTTGGATGGATCAGACGACTGGTGGAATGGGCCTGCACACTTGTATCATAAGTTTAGGAGACAGCCACCTCTGAAGTTTCGTGAGCAGGACCAGCTTTTTAGGGGCTGCATTGGCGCAGGAACTTGCAGTTATGAGATCCCCCCTGCTCCAGAGGCCGGTTCAGATAGTCCACCGCCGGTTCAGTCTGCACGGAGGCAGTCGGCGCGCGCCACATCCAGTAGGGCAGCTCCTTCCGAACCCGCTCCTCCCGAACCGGTCTTTGTACAGACAGACCGTTTCGCCGCGGCAGTCGAGAAATGCTTTGTCCTTCTGTCGCCCATAATTGATGTAAGCCGGTGGGAGATCGTTGAGATTTTTCGTCGCGACAGGTCTATTATGGAGGTGGTTGAGACCTTGTCTGATTTGGATTTGTTGGGGTTCATGTCTTATCATCTTTCTGTATTCCGCAGACAGTAGTAGTTTGTTGTACGTTTTTATGTTATTATTAGATAGTTGCTCGCATGTGTCTATTATTATGTAGTGAACTAGTATGAAATATTATTATGTACTGAACTGTTATGTATGGTTAAATGTGTTATTTTGCATTAATCATATTGTTAAGTTTTAATCATTTAATAATTAAATTACGAAATAAAAATAAAATACTCCGCTTAAATGCTCCGCTAAAATTCTCCGCTTAACGCAAATAACACATTCTCCGCTAACTACTATTCTCCGCTATAATACTCCGCTCAAATTCTCCGCTTAAATTCTCCGCTTCCGCTTGCAAAGAACACACCCTAAGTGTTATTACATCTTTCTTCTATAGAGAAAAAAAGTTCTATGATCCATTAAAGACAGAGCATATAATATTGCATTCATGGTACAATTCATAATACAAAATATTTTTTTATAAGGGTTATATCTATTTGTTTGACCAATGAAAGTTCATCATCATTATTACTATTAAAATGCTAGTTATGAAAATTTTATTTTATATTTATTATTACAATAGTACCCTCACTTTTTGCCATATTTCAATGCATGTAGTCGATTGTGTTAGAAAATAATGAATGAGGTATTAATTATTAAGAAATATGAGCAATCTCACATCTTGTCATAAATAAAATATTATTATTACATATACAAAAGTGTGAGGACCACAACAATTATATATTTATTAAGACTTTGAACTAAAAGAAAGCATACTTAACAAATAGTGCAATGTGCCACCCATGTTAATCCCCGAGTCCATGTCCATGGATGAATGAACATTTGAGGCTTGTTGTGGCACTTAACACTTTGTAGTTGGTTAAACGGTTATTGGCAGCTCTATTTGTGAAGTCTACACAAGATATTTATTATTTTTGTTCCTATGAACAAGTGTCGCATGTTTCTAAACCAACAGATACATTTCAATAGCCAAGAGATAGTTAAAAGGTCGTAGTATTTTTCAAAAAGACATGACCATTGGAATACCAGCTATATTATAGCCTAGATATTTATGGACAAAAGACATAGAAAATCATTTTGTAACTTCATCTTCCTCCATTTATTTTGTATTTTCTCTTGTCTTCATTGTCATTCTACACCAACAACCACTGCTTTGCAGAGCTGGCCCGTTTTACCTTAGGAAGCAGATTACTCAACATTTGAGTACCGTAAAGGGAGCAATATTGTTCTAAGAAAACAACATCCTGCTATGTTGGAGAGTGGAATTTTGATGACAACAACCTTATTTCAATATTAATTGATTATAAAATATATACTAACACTTTTTTCTAGACTATACACACACACATATGCATGATTTATATACAGGAATCATTACTGAAGACTATACAGTTTAAAGATGTTAGAGATTCAGAATTCAGAGATGTTTCAAGACTCATGAGTATTCAAGATTTTAAGAGTTCAAGATAAATATAGTTATAGAGTCTAGATTATGCAAGACTCTAAATAACACTCCAGGTTCAAATTCAAAATAATTTTAAATTCTGTTTTTCAAATTCTTCTTTCAAATTCTATCTTTAATCTCTTTCTTCTCTATTTTACTTTCTATTTTTATTTTGATTTTAAACTTAAGTCTTATAAGTTTATAATTTATAATTTTTATATATTTATATTTTATACTTTATATTTATATAGTTTTAAACTCTATAATTTTATAAATATGTTTATATAGTTTAAATTTACGTTTCCATATGATTTTCTACTTTATAATAGTTATTTGTAACACTATATTTTAATTCATGAATTTCCAGAATTATATATATATCAAAACAATTGAAAAATGTTCAAATTTCAGTTTTGTACATGTATACGTCGACATACATATATATATACATGTCAACATATAACTGTCATTTTTTCAAAACTGAAAGGAAGTGCATTTTCATTATTTGTGACAATTCTGAGACATTGCATTCTTTCACACACTATAAAAAGGGGCTGATTTCGAATTTTTTTATAATTTCTTCTTCTCCATCTTCATTCCCTTTCATTACACCATTATTCTTTATCATTTTTATTATTTCTATACCTATACTCTGCCGAATTCAATTCTGTTTTCACTAATCTTCTTCTCTCTACACTCTCTACTCATTACTCTCTGAATCAAGTGCTATTGAAGAATTATAGGGATTTTTGTAATTGTTTGGGTTGTGTAAGTAATCGATGGTATCCCTTGTAGTCATGAAATCAGGGACAGGTAATCGGTGGTATCCCTTATAGCCGTGAAATCAAGGACAGGTTATCGGTGGTATCCCTTGTAGCCGTGAAATCAAGGAGGTTGGAATTGGTGGTATCCCCTATAGCGGTGAAATCAAGGAGGTTGGAATCGATGGTATCCTTAGTAGCCGTGAAATCAAGGTGGTTGTAATTGACTATTGATATGGTAATAAAACTTTGCGCAATCCAGCGTTGCGTGGGACTGGACGTAGGAGCATTTCCGAACCAGTATAAAATCCGGTGTGTTCTTTCCTTTTCTACACTTTACTTCTATTTATATTTGTGTTTGTGTTTGATTTTGTGTCTATGATTGTCTCTGTGGTGTTTGATTCATATAGTAGTTCACATAAGTTTAAGATTTTGTTTAAATTCTCAAAAACACTATTCACCCCCTCTAGTGTTTGTTTTGCTTTAACGATCCATTTTGGAATCCCTAACAATTGGTATCAGAGCAAGGTCTTTCAGAAGGTTCATAATCTGATTTCTGAAAATTTTTAAATGGAATATTTTGGAATTTCTGTCAACGCTAGTGTCAATTCATGCATTGTATCAATGTTGAAAGAGTCTGCATATAATCATGTTGAAACGGCTTGTGATCTACTAAAATATTGTTTAATTCAGGAAAAGATGCGTTTTATGACTTTTGAAAGTTCAAAAGTTGAAAAGATAGGTAAAATGGCTGTTGGCAATTCAAATTCTGAAATGGTGGCTTTTGGAAATTCAATTTCTGAAAAGGTGGCTGTTGGAAATTCAAATCCTTAGCTGGTATGTTACATGGCTGTTGAGAATTCAAATTATGAAAAGTAATTGGTGGAAATGAAAAAGGAAAAATGGATACTAGATAGTGGTTGTTCGAGACATATGACAGGAAATACTGAATTACTCAATAATCTGAAATATGAAGATGGTGGAATGGCGAGCTTTGGAGATAACTCCAAAGGATATGTTACTGGAATCGACAATGTCGGTAATTCTGAAACTCCTACTATTTCTGATGTTTTATTAGTTAGGAATTTAAAACACAACTTGCTAAGTATAAGTCAACTTTGCGATAAGAGTTATAAAATAAACTTTGAAAAAGATAAATGTGTTATAGAAGATAGGAATTCAAAAGTAATATTCAAAGGAGATAGAAAAAATATATCTATATATTGAGTATGAAAATCTCCAACGATAACTTTTGTCTTATGGCCAACACAAAGTGATCCCTGGATTGGCATAAGAGATTTGGTCATATAAATTTCAAACACATTTCTAGGATTTCTAAATTAGATTCAATTAGAGGATTACCCAAAATGAAATTTAAGTTAATAACTTATGCGATGCTTGTCAGTTCAGAAAATTAAAGAAAAGTATATTTAAATCAAAAGAGGAAATTACTACCTCAAAAACATTCGAGTTAATTCACATGGATTTATTTGGTCCATCTCAAGTTCAATCAATAAATCATAATAAATATGTTTACGTAATAGTTGACGATTTTTCTAGATTTACTTGGACTTTGTTTCTTAAAAATAAAACTGATGCTTTTGATCAATTTAAAACTTTTTCTAAAAGAATTCAAAATTTATTATCACCAAAAATCAAAACAATACGAAGTGATCATGGGGGAGAATTCGAAAATGAAAGTTTTGAAAAATATTGTAATAAAAGGGAATAACCCATAATTTTTCAATTCTGAGAACCACTCAACAAAATGGAGTAGTTGAACGTAAAAATAGGACGATATAAGAGTGTGTGAGAACTATGTTATCTGATAGTAATTTACCAAGAAATTTTTGGGCTGAGGCAATAGCAACAGCTTGCTATATTATAAATTGAATCTCAATTAGACCTTTAACTCATAAAACTCCATATGAACTTTTCTATAATAAGAAACCAAAGGTATCATATTTTAAAATATTTGGAAGTAAACGTTTTAAACTTAATACTAAAGATAATTTAGACAAGTTTGACTCGAAATCCAATAAAGGAATATTTATTTTATATTCCAAAAGAAGTAAAGCATATAGAGTTTTCAATACACGAACCAATACCATAGAAGAAACATTATACGTATCTTTCGATGAAAACTATAAAAGTATAACTCAAAACAATGAAGATAAATGTGAAAATGAAATTAATGGAATTAATCATGAAGAAAATCAACCAAATAAACGAATTAGATTTCTTAGAGATCATCTGGTAGACAATATCTTAGGAGATATTGAATCCGTTGTTAGAACCCGTAATCAATCAAATAATATAAGTAATACTGCACTTATTTCAACTGTTGAACCTAAAAATCATAAGGAAGCATCTTCTGATGATTCATGGATACTTGCTATGCAAAAAGAACTGAATTAGTTTACTAGAAATGATGTATGGGAACTTGTTCCTAGACCAAAGGATAAGACTATAATAGGAACCAAATAGGTTTATAAAAAGAAAATGAATGAACATGGTGAGGTTGTAAGAAATAAGGCACGACTAGTAGCACAAGGACATACTCGCGAAGAAGGAATAGATTACGATGAAACTTTTGCCTCATAGCAAGACTAGAAGCTATTAGGATTTTACTAGCCATTGCAAATCATAATAATTTCAAGTTATATCAAATGGATGTCAAAAGTGCTTTCCTAAATGGATTTTTTAAGGAAGACGTATATGTAGAGCAACCACCCCTATTTGAAGACGAAAAATTATCAGATCACGTATATTAGTTAAAGAAAGCATTATATGAATTAAAATAGGCTCCTAGGGCTTGGTATGATAGATGAAGAAATTATTTGTTACAATCAAATTTTGAAATAGGAAAATTAGATAATACTTTGTTCATTAAGAAAAATAAAACCAATATTCAATTACTACAAATATACGTTGACGATATAATTTTCGGATCAACAAACGATAAGATGAATAAAGAATTTTCAGACATTATGACCCAAGAATTCAAAATGAGTCATATGAGAGAACAAACATTTTATTTAGGATTACAAATTCGTTAATTAAAGAATGGAATATTTATTAATCAAGAAAAATACGCAAGAGATCTAATTAATAAATATAATCTAACAACAACAAATGGGAGACCAACACCTATGGCAACCAATATAGCATTAAGCAAAGATGATACATCTAAAGAAGTTGATCAAAAACTATATAAAGGAATGAAAGGATAATTATTATATATAATTGCCAGTAGACCAGATATAATGCACAGTGTATGTCTCTGTGCAAGATATTAATTGCAATCTAAAGAAACACATTTAAAAGTCATAAAATGTATTCTAAGGTATGTGAAACATACATCAGACTTTGGATTATTTTACCCTAAGGATGATTCATTTGACTTAGTCTCTTACTATGATGTTGACTATGTAGGATGTAAATCCGATCGTAAAAGTACTAGTGGAACATTCACTTCTTAGGACATTCGCTAGTCTCGTGGTTTAGTAAAAAGCAAAATGCTGTACCTTTGTCAACAACTGAAGCAGAATATGTCTCTACTGCTTGGGCTTATTCACAAGTAATATATATGCAACAAACTATAAATGATTTTGGACTAAAAATAAATAAACCCCCAATATACTGTGATAATACGAGTGCTATAAATATTTCTAAAAATCCAATTCATTATTCAAGAACTAAACATATCGATATAAGACATCATTTTCTAAGAGATAATGTAAGTAAAGAGAAAATTTCACTTGAATTTATAGAAATAGATAAACGATAGCGGATATATTAACAAAACCATTAAACGAACCAACATTCACTAAATTTAGAAGAGAATTAGGCATATGATTATTAAGTGAGTTAGAATAATCAAATATACTATTATATATAAAATTAACATAAAAAATTAGAAACATAAAATTTAAAACACAAGTATGGGTTGTATATAACGGTGTTGTATACACAATTATATGATTTTTGTTAGATGATAACAACTAAATATATATTATTATAAATGTGTTTGTACTGTACTGTTTCATATATTCATCACAGACATGAGTATAATATTTATATTTAAACAGAATACACTAGTACACAAATTCAAATATTTACACAGTATTTTGTTTAAATA
The DNA here is from genome assembly GCA_030737875.1 of Allium sativum. Lineage (NCBI taxonomy): Eukaryota > Viridiplantae > Streptophyta > Magnoliopsida > Asparagales > Amaryllidaceae > Allium > Allium sativum. The sequence continues at coordinate 23,760,815 of CM060927.1, read as the reverse complement.
TAATATTTTATTTCAATATTTAAACAGTATAATTTGATAACTCCACTATTTTATTATCTTAGTAATACATCACATTGCATATACATTTCATTCACAGATTAGTTCCTCTCTACAAACACTCAATCACTCAAATACATTAATATACAGTTTCACTGTTTTATACACTACACTCTGTCTTCTGTCTTCACAGCGCTCTTCAGTCAGTCCACTCTCTATACCTGTCATATACAGAAACACACACACTGTATCTAAAACAGAAATAATATTCTAAATTCTAGTGAATATAATTTTTATTTTAAATTTTTTTCCTTAGAATTTCAGTGTGTTTCTCCTCATTTTTCATGACTTGAAATGATATGTATATACACATTGATCAGCCTCAACATACTACACTGGTTTGCTGATCACAACCCGATGATTCTGAACAGCCACAACACAGAGCAACAGTCCACTGATAAATAATTCACACGTGCATGATATATGTATACACACATTGTTGTGTATATATACACATAAATAAATATACAGGTGTATATGGTCAAGTAAAGTCAAAAGTGGACAACAACATGTATGACAAGCTAATATACACAACATTCAAGTTCATGAAAGCATGTGTACACTGAATGGTGACAAGGCAGCACTAAACCAAGAAAGTCAAGTCGAGCATGTCAATAACAAAAGAGCAACAACATGAATGAATAACAATGGTATATGCACAGTGCAAAATATTATGGCAAGGTGGTCAACTGAATGTGTATATGGTTAAAGTCAGGATCATGATCAAAACAATGGAGCAATACTGGAGCAGCATGATGAAAGGCAAGTTTTCTACTGTACACAAGTTCAACAAACTCAAGTCAGAGAAATATAATGTCAAGAGCAAGATTCAAAAAAGTTCAGCAAACTATGGTGATGCCTTCAGCATTCAAAAAGGCAACAAGTATTCAGTTCAACCAAGATTAGGTGTTCAAACCCAAAAAAATACACAGCAAGCTAATATGGTCAAAACTGTTCAAGTGCATGTATCAACTTAGCCAGCAAGTTCAAGAATGCATGTCCACTTAACAGTTTAGTATGGACATAACTACACAAAGTAACAGGGAGTAAAATTTGGTGATGGATGCCCAACAACATGCATAAAGCAATATCAGTTTTCATGAGTTCAAATGCAAACTGGAGTGTAAACAGGGGATCATCCTATACAACTCAAATAATAAGTACATAGTTTTCACATGGTCATAAATGGATACAACCTCAAGTAATATGTCAGACATAGTGTAACCCAAGCAAGTCAGTTCAGATGAAACATGAAGCATTTCAGAAAAATTCAAGTACAATGTTTGTACTTTACCAAAGCATACAGGAGCAAAATAGTTCAGATATTTCAAGTGAACAGGTGAATAATATCATAACAAATGCAAAATGAAAATCAGTGGACTCACACATGTTATGGCAGTAAACAAATCACATTAATGCCATATATATTCTTTGCATAAGTGCTCTCTGTTTTAGCAAAAGAAAAATCTGGTCTAAAGGATTTCACAATCACAATCAATGAACAATTTCATGGACATGCATTTATTTGTTTCCAGTTTTGGGTAACAAATCAATTCATGTATGGACGAATATAGTTTGGCAAGATTTTAATGCATCAAGTTTTTGAATTATCAATCAAGACAAAGCATTGGAGCATATGAAACATGCAACCAATTTAATCAATGGCAACAGTTTGGCAAATATTTCAATGATTTCCAGAAAATATAGTGAACCATTTTTAGCAAGAGTTTTAAATCAATTTTTCCTGAAATCAGTAATTTTATGCCAAAAATCACGAGAGTTGTTTTAGGCAAGTTATCACATATTCGTTTCCATTTTTATTCCATCAGTGATTTAAATTTTGGCAAGAACAATCACACGAGGGCAATGAATTTCCAAATTCATTGAAGACAAAATCATGTCTTGATTCATCAAGGATTTATCACGGCAAGTTACAGAGGAAAGGAAAGCCAATAATCTCGCAAGAAATCAGATCAATCACATGTTGAAATCAAAAAGGGTTTAAGGGATTTTAAATCCTATATTAACACCGTTTACATCATTGGCAAAAGCGATCGAAAATCAAAGCATCATTTCAAAGAACAACAGAGAAATCAAATTCATATCACTTACAATTTTAGATCGCAAGTTGTCCCAGATCCAACGTGTAATAACCCGGAAATCTGAGCCCATTTAAAATTTTTATTTTGATTATTTTAATGAATTTTGAATATTTACAATGAATTATTTTAAATAATAGCGATGAGAAATTTATTTTGAATAGAATTAGAATGTATATATTTATTTGAATCGTCGTTAGAATATAAATATTTTATTTTAAATATAAAAGGAATTGAAAATGGCGCGGTAGTTTGAAAATTCGGTTTCAAAGTTCAAATGAATGTACAAGATTCAAAATAATCCGGATTTTTGCGAAACCAAAAATATTAGAATCTAATTGAGAATATCTTTCCAATGAATCAGAAAAATTGAAATTTCATAGCGGGGATAAAAAGTTATGCCCAGTTGAAATTTCAGAATAGTCAATGTGGAATTCTGGCCCTTAAAAATGGAAATTTTGGAAACACCTCTGTTTTTGACGAAACCACTTTTGTTGGATTCATGATGTTGAGTTATTGCTAGATTCCAAAATTCATAATTTTTCGAAACAATATGTGAACGTGGCGAAGTAAAACGTGTTTTAACAGTTTCAATCAATTTCGATCGACCAGAAAATGGCTATTTTTCAAACGGTCTCAGAATTTGACGAAATTAGTTTTTTTAGAACCGTATCGTCAATACGAAGCTAGAAAATATTTTTCAGGAATTTGTAGAGTCTGTACGGGGCCTCGGTAAACTGAAATGAACGTTCAAATTCAATATATACAGATTTATATTTTGAATTTGATAGAAACTGATTGAAACAAGCAAATTGGCTTGCGAAACATATCCCATTGTGTTCGGAATGGGGGTAATTAGTTAGGGATGACAGTCGGTGGGTCTCGTTTGGAGGGCGAAATAAAATGTTACTTTTTGAAAATAAAATTAATTAAATTAATATATATATTTATTCTCAGCGTTGACTTTCCTTTCCCCTTAACTTCTCTTTCCCAGTCTTTATAACAGATTGAAATAAAAAAAAAGAAAAAAAAGGAAAACTGCGCCATCGATCGCTGCCAACCACCCATCGCGGCCGGCGCCGGCCTCCAGGCGAGCGCCCCCCCTCCGGTCCTCCATTCTCCGCCGTCCCCCAAAGCCTCGCGCGCCAAACAAACGTCCAAACCCTCGATTTCAAACCCACCGCCACCCGACACTTATACCACCACCTCCACCTCCGATTGGCTGACGTCGTGGGCCCTCCGCCATCTCCCAACCACCCAGAAACCGCGAGCAGCCCCCCTTTACCCGACGATGTGAGTATTTTAATGTATTTTCCCTTTTGATTTTGTTTTTTCTTCTTCTTGTTGTTTTGTAAATAAAAATGTGATTTTTATAATATAGAGAAAATAAAAATGTGATTTTTGTAATATAGAGAAAATAAAATTGTGATTTTTATAATATAGAGAAATAAAAATATGATTTTTAGTGAAATAAAAATATGATTTTTAGTGAAGTAAAAATACGATTTATATATATATAATAGCGGTATAAAAATGGGATTTTTATCCATATAGCATAGTTAAAAAATGTGATTTTTATATACATAGCAACAATATAAAGATTCGATTTTTATATGAGTAGCGGATTAAAAATAGAATTTTTATATAATAAAGAATATAAAAATATTATCTTTATATAATAAAGAATATAAAAATATTATCTTTATATATGTAGCGAAATAAAAATATGATTTTTAGTGAAGTAAAAATACGATTTTTATATATATAATAGTGGTATAAAAATGGGATTTTTTTCCATATAGCGTAGTTATAAAAATGTGATTTTTATATACATAGCAACAATATAAAGATGCGATTTTTATATATGTAGTGGGCACGGACAACGAAAGTGACAAAAGGCAAGCACGACAAAGATTTCCTACATATGAAGAGTCGTGGCGTTTGGTTTAGCTAATCGGTGAGAACTCCTCACTAAAATTTTCTGTTCAGTTATTTATTTTATAACTGCATATATAAACAGCTCCCCGTCGTCCACATACCATGGACGACTTGTGTGATTGTTTGTGTGTGAAAATTGACTGTTGGTTGTGATGTCAAATAAATATTCATGTGTTGAAGTAAAATATATATTCATGTGTCGAAATCAAATATATATATTCATGTGTAGAAATAAAATATATATTCATGTGTTGAAATCAAATATATATTCATGTGTTGAAATAAAATATATATTCATGTGTTGAAATCAAATATATATTCATGAGTTGAAATAAAATATATATTCATGTGTTGAAATAAAATATATATTCATGTGTTGAAATAAAATATATATTCATGTCTTGAAATCAAATATATATTCATGTGTTGAAATAAGATAAATATTCATTTACAAATCGAACGATTTGTTTATGTACATCGATTTGACTGATATTGATTGGGACGATAAATTTTACACATCGCCCAACTGCACAAATAAAATCTGTGTTTGATTGTTTGAAACACCACACAGGTGTTGGGATGAAATTGGACATACACTAATCCCAATAATTAGCTGTATGTCGATCGATTGAGACAGGCTGTTATAAGCGTTGAATATTTATATTTGATGCTTATAAAGTGTAGAATGCACTCTGGATGATGGTTGATTATTTATTCGTGCTATTATATACATGTGTTGTATGGAATCCAAATAATTAACATTATATGGTAATTGTTTGGGCCTCATTCCAATTGGGAAAATAAAGAATATTATAAAATATAGATTCATGTATTGAATAAACAAAATAGTCATGTGTTGACAATACTCATGTGTTGAGAATATTCATGTGTTGAAACTTATCATGTGTTGAACGAAATATTTTAACAATAAAATTTACATCTTTATCATATAGAAAATCAGAAACTAACTGGAGATTAGTTAAGTTGAATGGTTTTCTGGGTATTGATCTGATGTTGGTTTCGGCCTTCGGGGTTATTACTTAGGGAACTGTTCACTTGCTAATTTACGGTTAGAGTCTGATTAAGAATTAAATGATATAAAGCACAATTTTATAAAATATATTAAATAATAAAAATAGTCATGTGTTGACGATACTCATGTGTTGAGAATATTCATGTGTTGAAAGAAACATAGATTCATGTGTTGAATAGGATAAATATTCATGTGTTGAATAGAATAATGAAGTTATTGAAATATATAAAGCCGTATTGGTTAGATATGCGCCATTTTGACGCGAACAATATTTATATCGATTATATTTGTTTTTATAATGATTATAGAAAACGAAGTGATTTCAAAATATAACGTTTCGAAAATATTATCATTTGTATATCGATGATGTGGAATATTCAATTTTGATTCGAAATTGAATATGAAGTTGAAATCGTTTCGAAAACGAATTTAAAACGATTTATAAAATACGTTTTAAAAGGAAATCGACGAAATATATAATATACATATATTACATATATAGAATGGCCTGAATAGAACGCGCCACGCCGCGGCAGTTCGCGAATTTCGACCATTGACTTCGAATGGATGTTACAGGAGATCCGACCATCGGATTCTCCTAAAACAGGAACCGTTGGGTTCGTATCAAAAAGAGCTTTCTAACGAATATTAGAAACTAGAAATCTAACGGTTGGATTTGGAATTATGCCCAAATCAAATTTGGAAAAGGTCGTTGTAAGTGCAGTTCGATGGCCGTTGATGGAAATCGACTGTACGGGCCTTGATAAAATTATTAAAAATACTAATAATTTGTGTAAAATCATAAGAAATGATTTGTGAAGAATTGGGACAAAAAATTCCATATTTGAAAAGATAAAAATAGATTTTTATCGAAATGAACTAGTTTTGAACTAGAATGATAATCCCATTTATTTTTAAAAATAAATAAAGTGGATTTGAAATGGTTTTGAAAGTAACCATAATTTCCAATATATAAAGTGGAAATGGATTTGAATCGATATTGTCTTTGGAATATTTCGATGTTGGATTTCGTGATTAAGTAGCTATTATTATGGAAATTTGAAAGATATATTTATATCGTTATTTCCAATACGATATTTGTTGGTCGTAGAATTTGATATTGAATATAAGACGATATATTTTCTATTCAGAGCCTTGTATTTAATATCAAGTGGGATTTGGGTTTATCGTGAATGGTGTTTTAAATAACATTGATTCTTTAACCCAGTTAAAGACAGGATATGATTTCCCAAGTTATATAATCATTAATATTTATTGTTGGGAAGATTAAAACCAAGTGGAGTTTTAATGAATCTTTAATCAGATTGAAATGATCGAGAATGGAGTACCAGTTTTGCTCCAGGCGATAGTTAAATCTTTAATTAGATTTGAACGTGAAATGGTAATTGAATTTACCGATAACACCATGGTGTTAGATATGAAGTATTACCAGTTTTACTTCATGGGATGAATAGGTTGGGATTGGGAAATCAAATAAATGATTACTTCGGTGTAGTTCGCTAATCCCGACTAATTTGAATTGATATTCAAAAGGAGAATAAAGAATAAATTTAAATAATTTATCTTTGATAAAATTAATGGGAACCTTTCCCAAAGTGTAAGAATATTTGAATAAAAGAATATTCTGAATTGGAATGAGGCGTATGTTGTGTTTGTGTAAAACTTGTTTATTATATACGCGAGTTATTCAGAAAGACCAGGTTTATCCCATTCTTAATAACTGATACGACGATTAGTCGAAGATGAAGACGGTGGTTGAAGACCGGAGGTCTTCACATCGTTTGGATAATTACTGATGATCTTGACTGGGCCGTACACCCAAGAGGAGGGAATCGGTTAGTGATCGTCCAGACGTACTTGGAGATCGATGGATATGCGAGGTACAAGGTGCCTCCAGTTTCGTTCAGACCCAGAACGGACTTGTAAATGGACTGTGTGTCTGACATTGGATATCATTATGTGTGATTGATAGATATCGGTTGCATGGAGTGGTTTGCCTGTGTGGCATGCTAAGACGCAAATGATCAAGGCTTCTGTTGAAAAGCAGAGTTTTGTGGTTGATGATCAAAGCACGGCCTGTGTGGCATAGCTTTGTGTAGCGTTGATTCGCGAGACTCACACCCCGGTTGTGAACCAGAAACGGGAGAAGGACCTCAGGGAGGGCATGTGTTTCCTTCTAGCTAGAAGTGGCGTCAGTGGTTTTACATGCCCTGACGAGTTTGACTTATTTGGTTGTTGAGTTGCAAGGCGCCTCGGATATATCGGTGAGTATGTGGAGCCGATGGAGTCATTGGACTCATTGACACCCCATAGGGTGGGGAAACGCAGTGTTCAGGCATTTTAATCCACATTGGTGGACCGGCCCTGACGATCCAAGGGATGATGCGTTCTGTTCCTGAGGGGCGGGCTAGAGCATCTCGAATTCGGTAGGGACGATCCCTTGCCTTGGTTCACAGATGGAAATCCAACTTCCAATACGTGACCTTGCGGTTTTGATTGTAGAACCTATATATGGCGACATAGTGGGATGGGGCACTTATGCCGTCTATGATTGATACTTATGATTGAAATTGTTTTAATACTATGCACTTATGGTAATAATAAAAGATGAAATTTGGCGTATCATGCATTCTTTGGCTATTATAAGGTAAAACCCTATCCTCTGGCTTGTGTTGCATTGTGTGATGGGACCTGGGTTTTATAATAGCTTCATTGTTCTTTATTTAGCATTGCGCTGTTGTTTTATGCACTGGTATTCTTGGGAGGAAACCCGTTCCGTGTTATACGGCGTGGTCCCTCGATTTACCTAACTTTAAAATAAAGATTAATAACTGTTTTAGTTCTCACACTAGTCACATGACTGACCTGGAGTTTATTGTTTTAACCAAAACTCTGGGTGCCCTTATTTTGACACGGGCAGCTAGTTGTTTTGGTTTTGCAGATTTATATTCATAGGATCCTGATTTACAGCTGGAATGATATCCGGAAAGCTCTGTATCCGTATGTATATCTCCTTCATTTGTGTTTTGTATTATTTTCCGCTGCTATGTAATGTATTGTAATCTCTGATATTTATCGAATGTGTAATATTTATTCATATTCTGTATAATCTTGTATTCTGATGGAATTGTTGTAATAAATAATGAAATGTTCTTCTGTTTACGTCCCGATGTGGCTTGTTCTCAATTCAATCCGGGCTTTCCTTACTGGGAAAGTTCGGATCGTTTCATTTTGGTATCAAAGCTTTGGTTTATAGAGCTCGGAGAACAAGGAACGTTAGAACCAAACGAAAGAATTCATCAGAGATTGGATTAGTAATATCCAATGAGAATGACTCGTTAGAGATGGGATCAGTAGCATCCTAGAACAAGTGTGAAGAGTGTTGTTTTGAAAAATAAAATTGAAAACAAGTTTGTTTTGAAAACTTAATTCAATTATTCGTATTTGAATATTTATTTATATTGATTTGGACTATCAGGTATATAGATATTTTAATATACGTCTAATCCACGTGTATTGGAACCCTCCAATATACTAGATGGATATAGAGTCACACTCTAGTCGCTCGGGGATAATTCTGATGATGCGGCCGCATTATCCGTATTTATATTCGAGTGCCGAAAGTGTGATATTTATATATTTCCATAGAGTGGTGTGAGAACCAAAACTAAATAGGGCTTATTGTTGTGATTTGGCATCATAAATCTGATTTTTGGACTATGTATCAAAATTATGAATTTGAAACGTTAATCAACTAATTGATTGCTGATTGTGTTGTTTGATTATTGTTTGATTAATTAAATATTGAACTTTTAGCCAAATTGAACCAAATATTGAACTGTATTGAAAATTGTTTGAATTTGCATACATGTACATGTACTTACATTGAACAGGTCATAGCAAAGAGGCTAGAGCAGAAGAATAAAAAATGTTTTCCCGACAAATAGGTACATGTTTACTAATTTCTTTGGGTTTGGATGATTTTATGAGCCGATTGGCTGTTTCTTTTTCTTTTTGGATTGGTGAGGGCCATGGGAGGCTGTTTGAAATATCCCGAAACTCCCGGTGCATGGGAGGTTGTGGCGAAATTTTTCAAAAATTTAGGGTGTTAGCCAATTTTTGAAAAATTTGAAAAGTTTTTAGAAACTGAAAAGTTGAAGAACTTAAGCCATAATGAAAACAATGAAAGTTGAGTTGGTTCGTAAAACAACTTTCAGCTTCGTTCCTTTTCGGGGACGAAAAGTTTTAAGTGGGGGAGATTGTAATAACCCGGAAATCTGAGCCAATTTAAAATTTTTATTTCGGCAATTTTAATGAATTTTGAATATTTAAAATGAAATATTTTAAATAATAGCGATGAGAAATTTATTTTAAATAGAATCAGAACGTATATATTTATTTGAATCGTCGTTAGAATATAAATATTTTATTTTAAATATAAAAGGAATTGAAAATGGCGCGGTAGTTCGAAAATTCGATTTCAATGTTCAAAGGAATGTACAGGATTCAAAATAATCCAGATTTTTACGAAACCAAAAATATTAGAATCTAATTGAGAATATCTTTCCAATGAATCAGAAAAATTGAAATTTCATAGCGGGGATAAAAAGTTATGCCCAGTTGAAATTTCGGAATAGTCGCTGTGGAATTCTGGCCCTTAAAAATGGAAATTTTGCAAACGACCTCTATTTTTTGATGAAACCACTTTTGTTGGATCCGTGATGTCGAGTTATTGCTAGATTCCAAAATTCATAATTTTTCGAATCAATATGTGAGCATGGCGAAGTAAAACGTGTTTTAACAGTTTCAGTCAATTTCGATCGACCAGAAAATGGCTATTTTTCAAACGGTCTCAGAATTTGACGAAATTAGTTTTGTTAGAACCGTATTGTCAATACAAAGCTAGAAAATATTTTTTGGGAATTTGTAGAGTCCGTACGGGGCCCTGGTAAATTGAAATGAACGTTCAAATTCAATATATACAGATTTATATTTTGAATTTGATAGAAACTGATTGAAACAAGCGAATTGGCTTGCGAAACGTATCCCATTGTGTTCGGAATGGGGGTAATTAGTTAGGGACGACAGTCGGTGGGTCTCTTTTGGAGGTCGAAATAAAATGTTACTTTTTGAAAATAAAATTAATTAAATTAATATATATATATTTATTCTCAGCATTGACTTCCCTTTCCCCTTAACTTCTCTTTCCCCGTCTTTATACCAGATCGAAATAAAAAATAGAAAAAGAAAAAAAGGAAAACTGCACCATCGATCGCTGCCACCCACCCATCGTCGCCGGCCTCTAGGCGAGCGCCCCCTTCCGGTCCTCCGTTCTCCACCGTCCCCCAAAGCCTCGCGCGCCAAACAAACCTCCAAACCCTCGATTTCAAACCCACCGCCACCCGACACTTATACCACCGCCTCCACCTCCGATTGGCTGACTCCGTGGGCCCTCCGCCATCTCGCAACCACCCAGAAACCGCGAGCAGCCCCCCTTTACCCGACGCTGTGAGTATTTTAATGTATTTTACCTTTTGATTTTGTTTTTTTCTTCTTCTTCTTGTTTTGTAAATAAAAATGTGATTTTTATAATATAGAGAAAATAAATGTGATTTTTATAATATAGAGAAAATAAAATTGTGATTTTTATAATATAGAGAAATAAAAATATGATTTTTAGTGAAGTAAAAATATGATTTTTATATATATAATAGCGGTATAAAAATGGGATTTTTTATCCATATAACGTAGTTATAAAAATGTGATTTTTATATACATAACAACAATATAAAGATTAGATTTTTATATGAGTAGCGGATTAAAAATAGAATTTTTTATATAATAAAGAATATAAAAATATTATCTTTATATAATAAAGAATATAAAAATATTATCTTTATATATGTAGCGAAATAAAAATATGATTTTTAGTGAAGTAAAAATATGATATATATATATATAATAGCGGTATAAAAATGGGATTTTTATCCATGTATCGTAGTTATTAAAATGTGATTTTTATATACATAGCAACAATATAAAAATGCGATTTTTATATATGTAGTGGGCACGGACAACGAAAGTGACAAAAGGAGAGCACGACGAAGATTTCCTACATATGAAGAGTCGTGGCGTTTGGTTTAGCTAATCGGTGAGAACTCCTCGCTAAAATTTTCTGTTCAGTTCCATCGTCCACAGACCATGGACGACTTGTGTGATTGTTTGTGTGTGAAAATTGACTATTGGTTGTGATGTCAAATAAATATTCATGTGTTGAAATAAAATATATATTCATGTGTTGAAATCAAATATATATTCATGTGTTGAAATCAAATATATATTCATGTGTTGAAATAAAATATATATTCATGTGTTGAAATCAAATATATATTCATGAGTTGAAATAAAATATATATTCATGTGTTAAAATAAAATATATATTCATGTGTTGAAATAAAATATATATTCATGTGTTGAAATCAAATATATATTCATGTGTTGAAATAAGATAAATATTCATTTACAAATCGAACGATTTGTTTATGTACACCAATTTGACTGATATTGATTGGGACGATAATTTTACACATCGCCCAACTGCACAAATAAAATTTGTGTTTGATTGTTTGAAACCCCACACGGGTGTTGGGATGAAATTGGACATACACTAATCCCAATAATTAGCTGTATGTCGATCGATTGATTGACAGGCTGTTATAAGCGTTGAATATTTATATTTGATGCTTATATAGTGTAGAATGCACTCTGGATGATGGTTGATTATTTATCAGTGCTATTATATACATGTGTTGTATGGAATCCATATAATTAACATTATATGGTAATTGTTTGGGCCTCATTCCAATTGGGAAAATAAAGAATATTATAAAATATAGATTCATGTGTTGATAAAATAAATATTCATGTGTTGAATAAACAAAATAGTCATGTGTTGACAATACTCATATGTTGAGAATATTCATGTGTTGAAACTTATCATATGTTGAACGAAATATTTTAACAATAAAATTTACATCTTTATCATATAGAAAATCAGAAACTAACTGGAGATTAGTTAAGTTGAATGGTTTTCTGGGTATTGATTTGATGTTGGTTTCGGCCTTCGGGGTTATTACTTAGGGAACTGTTCACTTGCTAATTTACGGTTAGAGTCTGATTAAGAATTAAATGATATAAAGCACAATTTTATAAAATATATTAAATAATAAAAATAGTCATGTGTTGACGATACTCATGTGTTGATAATATTCATGTGTTGAAAGAAATATAGATTCATGTGTTGAATAGGATAAATATTCATGTGTTGAATAGAATAATGAAGTTATTGAAATATATAAAGCCGTGTTGGTCAGATATGCGGCATTTTGACGCGAACGATATTTAGATCGATTATATTCGTTTTTATAATGATTATAGAAAACGAAGTGATTTCAAAATATAACGTTTTGAAAATATTATCATTTGTATATCGATGATGTGGAATATTCAATTTTGATTCGAAATTGAATATGAAGTTGAAATCATTTTGAAAACGAATTTAAAACGATTTATAAAATACGTTTCAAAAGGAAATCGACGTAATATATATAATATATATAGAATAGCCTGAATAGAACGTGCCGCGCTGCGGCAGTTCGCGAATTTCGACCATTGACTTCGAATGGATATTACGGGAGATCCGACTGTCGGATTCTCCTAAAACTAGAACCATTGGGTTCGTATCGAAAAGAGATTTATATCGAATATTAGAAATTAGAAATCTAACGGTTGGAATTGGAATTATGTCCAAATCGAATTTGGAAAAGGTCGCTGTAAGTGCAGTTCGATTGCCGTTGATGGAAATCGACTGTACGGGCCTTGATAAAATTATTAAAAATAGTAATAATTTGTGTAAAATCATAAGAAATGATTTGTGAAGAATTGGGACGAAAAATTCCATATTTGAAAAGATAAAAATAGTTTTTTATCGAAATAAACTAGTTTTGAACTAGAATGATAATCCCATTTATTTTTAAAAATAAATAAAGTGGATTTGAAATGGTTTTGAAAGTAACTAGAATTTCCAATATATAAAGCGGAAATGGATTTGAATCGAAATTGTCTTTGGAATATTTCGATGTTGGATTTTGTGATTATTTAGATACTGTTATGGAAATTTGAAAGAAATATTTATATCGTTATTTCCAATACGATATTTGTTGGTCGTAGATTTTGATATTGAATATAAGCCGATATATTTTCTATTCAGAGCCTTGTATTCAATATCAAATGAGATTTGGGTTTATCGTGAACGGTGTTTTAAATAACATTGATTCTTTCACCCAGTTAAAGACAGGATATGATTTCCCAAGTTATATAATCATTAATATTTATTGTTGGGAAGATTAAAACCAAGTGGAGTTTTAATGAATCTTTAATCAGATTGAAATGATCGAGAATGGAGTATCACCAGTTTTGCTCCAAGCGATAGTTAAATCTTTAATTAGATTTGAACGTGTAATGGTAATTGAATTTACCGATAACACCGTGGTGTTAGATATGATGTATTACCAGTTTTAGTTCATGGGATGAATAGATTGGGATTGGGAAATAAAATAAATGATTACTTCGGTGTAGTTCGCTAATCCCGACTAATTTGAATTGATATTCAAAAGGATATTAAAGAATAAATTTAAAGAATTTATCTTTGATAAAATTAATGGAAACCTTTCCCAAAGTGTAAGAATATTTGAATAAAAGAATATTCTGAATTGGAATGAGGCGTATGTTGTGTTTGTGTAACATTTGTTTATTATATACGCGAGTTATTCAGAAAGACCGGGTTTATCCCATTCTGAATAACTGATACGATGATTAGTCGAAGATGAAGACAGTGGTTGAAGACCGGAGGTCTTCACGTCGTTTGGATAATTACTGATGATCTTGATTGGGCTGTACACCCAAGAGGAGGGAATCAGTTAGTGATCGTCCAGACGTACTTGGAGATCGATGGATATGCGAGGTACAAGGTGCCTCCGGTTTCATTCCGACCCAGAACGGACTTGTAAATGGACTGTGTGTCTGACATTGGATATCATTTTGTGTGATTGATAGATATTGGTTGCATGGAGTGGTTTGCCTGTGTGGCATGCTAAGATGCAAATGATCAAGGCTTCTGTTGAAAAGTAGAGTCTTGTGGTTGATGATCAAAGCACGGCCTGTGTGGCATAGCTTTGTGTAGCGTTGATTCGCGAGCCTCACACCTCGGTTGTGAACCAGAAACGGGAGAAGGACCTCAGGGAGGGCATGCGTTTCCTTCTAGCTAGAAGTGGCGTCAGTGGTTTTACACGCCCTGACGAGTTTGACTTATGTGGTTGTTGGGTTGCGAGGCGCCTCGGATTTATCGGTGACTATGTGGAGCCGATGGAGTCGTTGGACTCATTAACACCCCATAGGGTGGGGAAACGCAATGTTCAGGCATTTTAATCCACATCGGTGGACCGGCCCTGACGATCCAAGGGACGATGCGTTCTGTTCCTGAGGGGCAGGCTAGAGCGTCTCGAATTCGGTAAGGACGATCCCTTGCCTTGGTTCACAGATGGAAATCCAACTTCCAATACGTGACCTTGCGGTTTTGATTGTAGAACCTATATATGGCGACATAGTGGGATGGGTCACTTATGCCATCTATGATTGATACTTATGATTGAAATTGTTTTAATACTACGCACTTATAATAATAATAAAATATGAAATTTAGCGTATCAAGCATTCTTTGGCTATTATGAGGTAAAACCCTATCCTCCAGCTTGTGTTACATTATGTGATGGGACTTGGGTCTTATAATAGCTTCATTGTTCTTTATTTAGCATTGCGCTGTTGTTTTATGCACTGGTATTCTTGGGAGGAAACCTGTTCCGTGTTATACGGCGTGGTCCCTCGATTTACCTAACTTTAAAATAAAGATTATTAACTGTTTTAGTTCTCACACCAGTCACATGACTGACCTAGAGTTTATTGTTTTAACCTAAACTCTGGGTGCCTTTATTTTGACACAGGCAGCTAGTAGTTTTGGTTTTGCAGATTTATATTCACAGGATCCTGATTTACAGCTGGAATGATATCCGGAAAGCTCTGTATCCGTATATCTCCTTCAGTTGTGTTTTGTGTTATTTTCCACTGCTATGTAATGTATTGTAGTCTCTGATATTTATCGAATGTGTAATATTTATTCATACTCTGTATAATCTTGTATTTTGATGGAATTGTTGTAATAAACAATGAAATGTTCTTCTGTTTGTGTCCCGATGTGGCTTGTTCTCAATTCAATCCGGGCTTTCCTTACCGGGGAAGTTCAGGTCGTTTCACAACGCCAAGAACATCAACAAGAATACGATTATCAGAGAATCATTTTTTCAAGAATACGCGATTGAGATTTGGGGATTTAATAAAAACCTAGCCATCATTTAATTTTCCCAGAGACAAAGGAATCGGGCGGAACTAAAGTGGATGCATCAAAAGAAATGGGCCGACCAAGTTTCCAGGGGGATAGCCCTTCTTTTAACTCCTAGGGTTTTAATTATTTTTATTTTTGTGTTGTTTCAATTTGTTCTGTAAATCGTCAAAATAGTTTTTTAGAGTCTGTAAAATTCTAAGGGATCCAGTTAGGGGTTTAACTGGCAGTTTCTAGAATCTGTAAAATCTAGGTGGTTTTCTAGATTCGTCTGTAAAACTAGACAATTTACTAGAGTCTGTAAAACTAGGGGAAATTCTGATATAGGGGATTTAGATAAGTCTAGGGTTTTTAGCGTAGGATTAGAGTAGGAGCGAGGTGTTCGCGAGTATACATGGTCTTGTAAGCGGGATCTGTTCTGTTACCTAGTTGAAACCTTAGGAATGCAGCAATAGGCAAGATTTTGCCGAAGCCGGGTATATCTTGTGTCATTTACCTTTCTGCATTTATTTTCTACTGCATTCTGTGATCTGATATTTTTGATATCTCGCTTAAATTTCAATAAACCTTATTCACCCCCTCTAGGGTTAATCTAGATCCAGCAAGTGGTATTAGAGCCTAGTAATTTCATTAACCCTAGATTCATGGATCCTAGTTGTCAGAGTCAGTCCCGTGATATTCTAATTATTTTCAGTGGAACAGATTTTTTTAATTTGGAAATCAAAAATCGTATTATATTTAAAATCTGTTAATTTTGAATATTGGAATATCATTGAAAATATGTGAGATACGCTAGATAAGGAAAATAAAGTTGTCAATGCTCGTGTTATGCATATCCTCTATTATTATCTCAGTAATAATAAGCTTGATCTTATCTCTCATTGTTTGACAGCGTAGGATATCTGGAGTACACTCGACGCGCGGTATGGAAATTCTGACAACTGCTCAAAACCCTCAATAGTCAACTCAGGTTCAGATTTGTGCTTAACAGGTTGTACAGATGGAAATTCAGATGGAGACTCAACAGGAGATATCACTTATAAAGATTTAGTTCATCATTTAATTGGTTTAACTGAATCTATTGAGAATCTAAAATCTAAAAATAAATTTCTGAAATCTGAAAAACTTGAGTTGATTTGCAAAAATAATCTTTTGTAATCCAAGCTTAAAAACGTTGAGAAGTTTTCAAATTCTAATTGCAAAAATTGTTTAAATTTGAAAACTAATCTTGTTCATCAAAATAAAAATGTTCAAAAACTTGAGAATAAAATTTTGATTTTAAAAGAGAATAAGATAGAGCTTGAAAGCACAAACAATTGTTTGCAAAAAGATTTTGAAAATTTTAAGACAACTGAATATTCCAAATATATTTTTGCTGAAAAACATAACTTGTCGAAAACTGAGTCTATTCTGAATGAGCTAGAAATTGAGATTGAAAAACTCAAGAAATTTGAATTTGAAAGTCAAAAGCTTTTTGAATTTGAAATTGCTGAGTCCCAAACAAAAATAAATTGCTTAATGATGAAAATTTGGTTTTGAAATCTGATTTTGAAAGGTGCAAGATCACTAAAAATCATTGTTCAGACTTAATGAAAGAAAACTATGATCTTAAAACTGAAATTCAACAACTTGGAAAAACTTTGAGCAAATTTTCTGATAGAGAAAAATCTTTAAACATGTAGTCGAAAAACCAAATTTCTTCTGAAAATATGCATCGTCTTGGTTTTGGGAAAAATGATGTTTTTGGAAAACGAAATTCAAATGATTTGAAAAATCCTTCAAAGTGCTTTGAAAAGAATCGATTTGAAAATACTCTGATAATCTCAAAGGACTTTCGAATCATGGACGTTATGTGAATTTGTTTTATAATAATCCATCTAAACGATCTTGGATCCCAAAAAGAAATAAAATAAACTTCATTAAATTCAAACAGATTTGGGTTCCAAAGGGTACAAAGGTAAATTCGGATGGATTGTTATACAAATAGGTTTGGGTACGTAAAATCATGAACACATTTCAGAGTGGTTTTGCAAAAAATTTTGGACCACTCGATCCCTTAAATTCTTAGTTACCGAAGGAGGCTGAGGAACTGCATTGCTAAAGAAAAACTGGATTCAAACCGCTTCATGTCACTGAATCATTCATAGTTCCTTAAGCCACATCTGTTGAGTTAGAGATTCTTTTGCTTACATCATTTTCAGGTACGATCTCTAAAATCACAATTTCTTTTGTATATTCTCTGTTTTCTAATTTTTCTACTTCTTTTCTTATTCCCCTTCTTTTTTATTTTTCTGATCTGATTTGTCACTGTCATATCATTGTAACTTCTTCTGGGCTTCATTAACTTCCAATTGCAGAATTCATATTTTTCTTTTGGAAATTTGCCTCTTTTGAATAAAACTCTAATGATTTTAATCATTTCCAGATCTTGAATTTAAACTTGTAAATATCTGCAATTGTTTTGAAGTCTGTTTTCTGTATTTTGAGTTCATAACAGTGTTGATATATTCTTGTCATATCCTGAACACTGTTGATTTGAATTCTAATTTTTTGAAGATCTGAAAGTTTAATGGAATTTCACACACCACTACTGTTTTGAGTTTTCACTAATTCATTTTAGAAAAGCTTGAAATGATACACTCATTACAGCACACCAATATTTATCAGTTGTGATAATTTCATTATTTTTCAGATTGGCTTGGATATTTTGAACTGTCTTTTATCACAGTGATATATCTTGAAATTCATCTTTATTCATGATCATTATGGTTGAAATGTGTTTGTTTGAAATCATTCTTGATATTTTGAATATCACACACCTCTTAAATAATTATCAATCTTATGTGACTGATTCGTTATATCTCAAAACTTGACATTGATTCAAGTGATTTCAAATAAATTATTTTAATTTATGGATCATGAATATATCTCAAGCTTGATGTAAACGATTTGAAATTACTCTCATACTTGTCAGTATTACTAGTGAAAATTTCTTTGAAAATCTGGTGTTAAAACTCACTATTATTTCTTGAATATTTGATTTGAATATTTGTTTGTTTAAAATCATTTGAAATTATTGATTTATTGAATCACACACATATCCCGGATTTGAAATATATAGTCTGGTGTGATTGATTCATTAAATCTTGAGATTTTCATATTTCCTCAAATGATTTCAAATAAACTGTATTTTAATCTTGGATCATGAATCATCTTATGTGACCGTCATCTTGACAAGTCTGATTTGAAACTGATTTTGGTGCTGCTCTGATACTTTTCTTGAAAATGTTTTTTGATGACTTCTTGTTTTGAGTAAAACTATTTGCTGCTCTAATAAATATGCTTGATTGGTTAATCTTGTCTTCTTGGGCTTTGTGAATAAAAATTCTATTGTTTACTATATCCTTGTTCGTCTTCAGTGTCATGTTAAAATCCTCATTAGTAGAGACATCAAGTGGTATCAAATTAGGAAGTGCTGAATTTTTTTTGATCTTATTCTCATCCTGTATATATATATTTTTGTCTTGTATATATCTCTCTCTAAATTCCTCTTGTAATTGATTTTCAATTTTAAAATTATTTATTTTTTGTTCATTCAGAAATTGAAATTAATATACAAATTGAACTATATTTATAGTTCATCAAAATTATTATTAGATTTTGAATTGTGATGAATTGTGACTGCAGTATATTTCACAACAAAAGGAGATTTTATTTAGATTTTCATGATAGTTGAATTATTATTATAATATCTTTGAATTGGCGATTATTTCACGACCATCTTCTTTATTTTCCATTATTCTGCCATCCATCATGTTTTTTATATTAATGTGGAGAGTTTAATATTTTTTTAAAATCATCTTGAATAAACAGTGAAAATATCTATGATGGAACTGTGATTGTAGTATTATTCAGAATTAGTGATAATTGAAAATTTTGAATGATCTCGGTACAGTTGATTATATTTCATAATATGATTAATTTAGAAATTTATTTCACAAACCATTTCTGTACCTAGCACATTTCTGTCATCCATTTTGGTTTTATATACCAAGGAGTTTTTCCTTTGGAGCTGAAAATGGAATGATAAATATAATTAATACATAAGTGTTTCTCTAACCTCATTTAAAAATCCAAGTTCTGGTTATGCATGGTTATGATATTACTTATATTTAAGCTGTAATTGATCTCATTTAAAAATCCAAGATCTGGTTATGCGTGGTCAGTGTGCTCTTAAATCAAAAGAAAAAGAAAAGAAAATAATTTGCAATAAATAAAATTTATATGAAATTCTCCTTGGGGTGTAAAAATCAGCATATCAATCCATTTTCTATCTTGTGAAATGTGTTAATGTCTTATGAAATATTATGATTTGTTGATTGATAGCTATTGGGATTTGAGATTATTTAATTTTGTCACTTAAATTGAATTATTAATTATAGTCCAAATCCATCACTGTTTTTGTGCTTCTTTTTTTTTTATAAAAATTCTTTTGAAAATAAATTGGAACTCAATTTTTTTAATTCTCTCCATTATATATAAATTTCATCGTAAATCTATCATGCTACAATGTGAAATATGTCACTAGTTCTCAGTTTATTATGATTTTTGTTTGACTGATTAAGATTTATGATGACCATTCTTCCTCTTAAGTTGAAATTATATTTTTTAGTCATTTTTCATCTGTATTTTAATTTCTGTATCCTTTTGATGATAACACAAGGGGTAGAATGGGTTGAGATTTTGATTTATGAGTGAATATTTTATAAATGTTCTTAATTTTGAAAATCATTCATTTTCACTCATGCACAGTTAGAGGGGGAGTTTCTGTTGCAGGGGGAGCATTCAAATAGGGAGAGTTCAGTTTTTCATTGTCAAACACATTTATTATATTCAAAATCTTAAAATTTATTCTTCATCATCAAAAGGGGGAGATTGTTGTATATAACGGTGTTGTATACACAATTATATGATTTTTGTTTAATGATAACAACCAAATATATTATTATAAATGTGTTTGTACTGTACTGTTTCATATATTCATCACAGACAGGAGTATGCTATTTATATTTAAATAGAATACACCGGTACATAAATTCAAATATTTACACAATATTTTGTTTAAATATAGTATTTTATTTCAATATTTAAACAGTACAATTTGATAACTCCACTATTTGTTTATCTCAGTAATACATCACATTGCATACACATTTCATTTACAGATTAGTTCCTCTCTACAAACACTCAATCACTCAAATACATTAACATACAGTTTCACTGTTTTACACACTGCACTCTGTCTTCTGTCTTCACAGCGCTCTTCAGTCAGTCCAGTCTCCATACATGTCATATACAGAAACACACACAGTATCTAGAACAGAAATAATATTCTAAATCTAGCGAATATAATTTTTATTTTAAATTTTTTTTGCCTCAGAATTTCGGTGTGTTTCTCATCATTTTTCAAGACCTGATCTGATATGTATATACGCACTGATCAGCCTTAACATACTACACTGGTTTGTTGATTAGAACCTGTTGATTCTGAACAGCCACAACACAGTGCAGCAGTCTGCTGATAAATAATTCACACATGCACAATATATGTATACACACACACTGTTGTGTATATATACACATATATAAATATACAGATGTATATGGTCAAGCAAAGTCAAAAATGGATAGCAACATGTATGACAGGCCAATATACAAAGTATTCAAGTTCATGAAAGCATGTGTACAATGAATGGTAATAAGGCAACACTAAACCAAGAAAGTCAAGTCGAGCATGTCAATACCAAAAGAGCAACAACATGAATGAACAACAACGATATATGCACAGTGCAAAATATTATGGCAAGGTGGTCAACTGAATGTATGTATGGTTAAAGTCAGGAATATGGTCAAAACAATGGAGCAATACTGGTGCAACATGATGAAAGGCAAGTTTTCTACTAGAAAGTGCATCACAAATGTATGGTTCATCAAAACAGTAGTATACACAAGTTCAACAAACTCAAGTCAGAGAAATATAATGTCAAGAGAAAGATTCAAAAAGGTTTAGCAAACTATGGTGATGCCTTCAACATTCAAAAAGGCAACAAGTATTCAGTTCAACAAAGATCAGGTGTTCAAGCCTAAAGAAATACACAGCAAGCTAATATGGTCAAAACTTTTCAAGTGCATGTATCAACTCAGCCAGTAAGTTCAAGAATGCATGTCCTAGTATGGACATAACTACACAAAGTAACATGGAGTAAAACTTGGTGATGAATGCCCAACAACATGCATGAAGCAATATCGGTATTCATGAGTTCAAAATGCAAACTAGAGTGTGAACAAGGATCATCCTATACAACTCAAATATTAAGTACACAGTTTTCACATGGTTATAAATGGATACAGCCTCAAGTAATATGTCAGACATAGTGTAACCCAAGAAAGTCAGTTCAGATGAAACATGAAGCATTTCAAAAAAATTCAAGTACAATGTTTGTACTTTACAAAAGCATACAGGAGCAAAACAGTTCAGATATTTCAAGTGAACAAGTGAATAGTATCATAACAAATGCAAAATGAAAATCAGTTGACTCACACATGTTATGGCAGTAAACAAATCACATTAATGCCATATATATTCTTTGCATAAGTGCTCTCTATTTTAGAAAAAGAAAAGTCTGGTTTAAAGGATTTCACAATCACAATCAATGAACAATTTCATGGACATGCATTTATTTGTTTCAAGTTTTGGGTAATTAACCAATTCATTTATAGGCGAATATAGTTTGGCAAGATTTTAATGCGTCCAGTTTTTGAATTATCAATCAAGACAAAGCATAGGAGCATATGAAACATGCAAGCAATCAGAGATTTAATCAATGGCAATAGTTTGGCAAATATTTCAATGATTTCCAGAAAATACAGTGAACCATTTTTGACAAGGTTTTTAAATCAATTTTTCCTAAAATCAGTAATTTTATGCCAAAAATCACGAGAGTTGTTTAGGAAAGTTATCACAATCTGTTTCCAGTTTTTATTCAATCAGTTATTTAAATTTTGGCAAGAACAATCACACGAGGGCAATGTATTTCCAAATTCATTGAAGACAAAATCATGTCTTGATTCATCACGACAAGTTACAGAGGAAAGGAAAGCCAATAATCTCGCAAGAAATCAAATCAATCACATGCTGAAATCAGGGAGGGGTTTAACGGATTTTTAATCCTATATTAACACCGTTTACATCACTGGAAAAAGCGATCGAAAATCGAAGCATCATTTCAAAGAACAATAAAGAAATCAAATTCGTATCACTTACAATTTTAGATCGCAAGTTGTCCCAGATCCAACGCCAAGAATATCAACAAGAACACGATCATCAGAGAATCATTTTTTCAAGCATATGCGATCTAGATTTGGGGACTTAATAAAAACCTAGCCGCCATTTAATTTTCCCAGAGACAAAGGAGATCAGGCAGAACTAAAGTGGATGCATCAAAAGCAATGGGCCGACCAAGCTTTCAAGGGGACAACCCTTCTTTTAAATCCTAGGGTTTTAATTATTTTTATTTTTGTGTTGTTTCAATTTGTACTGTAAACCATCAAAACGGTTTTCTAGAGTCTGTAAAATTCTAGGGGATCCAGTTAGGGTTTAATTGGCAGTTTCTAGAATGTGTAAAATCTAGCTGGTTTTCTAGTTTCATCTGTAAAACTAGATAGTTGACTAGAGTCTATAAAACTAGGGGAAATTCTGATCTAGGGGATTTAGATTATTCTAGGGTTTTGAGCGTAGGATTAGAATAGGAGCGAGGGGTTTGCGAGTTTACATGGTCTTGTAAGCGGGATCTATTCTATTACCTAGTAGAAACCTTAGGAATGCAGCAGTAGCCAGGATTTTGCCGAAGCTTGGTATATCTTGTTTCATTTACCTTTCTGCATTTATTTTCTACTACATTCATCTGATATTTTTGATATCTCGCTTAATTTTCAATAAACCCTATTCACCCCCCTCTAGGGTTAATCTAGATCCAACAGTATGTCGACATACATTTATGCATAAGTCGACATATAACTACCAGAATTTTAAATTTAATTCCCACTAAAAGTTAGCTATATCAATTATTTAAACCTTCTACTTCGACTTTTCTTCTTCACTTTCATTTCTTTTCTCTGTAAAATTTCTAAAGTAAAATAAACAATGGCCTCCGCTAATTTAAACACCCAAATCAATCCCGGTTTGTTCGCTGGACCATCTGAGGGTCCTTTTCAACGATCTACGCTTTCTCGTGTCATCAAAATTGAAGAAAAGATGGAGTATGCTCTGCAAATGATGGCTAAAATACAAGTACTACAGATTAGGATGAGCCAAGAGCAAAATAGGCAAGGAAAAGTAATAAGAAGTCTTCTTAAATTCATAATAGATATTTAGGCTAATCCGATTATCATAGACGAAGATAATCAAGCCATGGAAGAGGAGGAAGAACCAAAGGAAGAACCAGAAGAGGAAGAAGAAATGACGGACGAAGAAGAACCTCAAGAGACTCAACAAATGATTACGAAAGAAGACGATAAGGTTGTGTGTGTAGGAGAGGTCTTATTCGACCAAAGTGGGATTGTGATTGAACAGAATGGGGATTTTTGTCTCCATTATCCAAATTGTACAATTCACAAATCTCCCATTATCAAGAATAATTAGTATTTAAGGTTTTCTTTGGTTTTTGTTCTTACGATGTATCGTGCTTGTAAAAATCCACGTACCGTCACTTGTACAAATTCAAGTTTAATATAATAATTGATTATGTTTAAATTAAGTACTTAGATATACATCTTAGCATAAAGTAATACATATATAAAAATTAAGGGGGAGTATAAGAATTATTTACTTAGCGGGAATATTCTACTTTGAATTAGAAGTTACTTAGTTACTTATAGGTTTATATTTAGATAGTTATACAATTTAGCGGGAGTAGTTCAAAAATTTCTTTTTGATAATGCCAAAGGAGGGGAAATTATAAAATATAGACATAGTTTATAGGATCCATATAGACAGGGGGAGTATTTTAAGGATCATCATCAACAGGTACATACAGGTATGATATTTTATAAACTAAGGTTGTCATCATCAAAAGGGGGGAGATTGTTGAAGACAACAACCTTATTTCAATATTAATTGATTATAAAATATATACTAACACTTTTGTCTAGAATATATATATATATATATATATATATATATATATATATATATAAACACACACGCATATGCAAGATTTACATACATGAATTATTATTGAAGACTGTATAGTTTAAAGTTGTTAGAGATTTAGAATTCAGAGATGTTTCAAAAACTCATGAGTATTCAAGATTTCAAGAGTTCAAGATAAATATAGTTATACGGTCTAGATTATGTAAGACTCTAAATAGCACTCCAGGTTCAAATTCAAAATAATTTCAAATTCTGTTTTTCAAATTCTGCTTTCAAATTATATCTTCAATCTCTTTCTTCTCTATTTTTATTTTGATTTTAAACTTAAGTCTTATAAGTTTATACTTTATAAGTTTTATATATTTATATTTTATAGTTTATATTATATAGTTTTAAACTCTATAATTTTATAAATATGTTTATATAGTTTAAATTTATGTTTTCATATGATTTTCTACTTTAAAATATTTATTTGTAACACTATATTTTAATTCAAGAATTTCCAGAATTATATATATCAAAACACTTGGAAAATGTTCAAATTTCAATTTTGTACATGTATATGTCGACATACATATATATACATGTTGATATATAACTGTCATTTTTTCAAAATTGAAAGGAAGTGTATTTTCATTGTTTGTGACGGTTCTGAGACATTGCAATCTTTCGTACACTATAAAAAGGGGCTGATTTCAAATTTTTTATAACTTCTTCTTCTCCATCTTCATTCCCTTTCATTACACCATTATTCTTTATCATTTTTATGATTTCGGCACCTATACTCTCCCAAATTCAATTATGTTTTCACTAATCTTCTTCTCTCTACACTCTCTACTCATTACTCTTTGAATCAAGTGATATTGAAGAGTTATAGCACTATTTGTAATTTTTTAGGTTATGTAAGTAATCGGTGGTATCCCTTGTAGCCGTTAAATCAAGGACCGGTAATCGGTGGTATCCCTTGTAGCTGTGAAATCAAGGACGGGTAATCGGTGGTATCCCTTGTAGTCGTGAAATCAAGGAGGTTGGAATCAGTGGTATCCCTTGTAGTCGTGAGATCAAAGAGGTTGTAATTGACTATTGATATAGTAATAAAACTCTACGCAATCCAGCG
Source organism: Allium sativum (assembly GCA_030737875.1). Lineage (NCBI taxonomy): Eukaryota > Viridiplantae > Streptophyta > Magnoliopsida > Asparagales > Amaryllidaceae > Allium > Allium sativum. Next base: position 23,734,886 of record CM060927.1, on the reverse strand, counting down.
TTGCATAGGACTAGACGTCGGAGCAATTCTGAACTAATATAAAATCAGGTGTGTTCTTTCCTTTTATGTACTTTGCTTTTGCTTATATTTGTGTTTGTGTTTGATTCTGTGTCTGTGATTGTCTATATGGTGTTTGATTCATATAGTAGTTCACATAAGTTTTAGATTTTATTTAAATTCTCAAAAACACTATTCACCCCCTATAGTGTTTGTTTTGCCTTAACGATCCATTCCACAATCCCTAACATACTAGCCTAAGATATTCCTAAACGTTTGATAGGTTATCAACCTGGTTACTTATTTTTTTACCCAGCCTTTTAATACTCCTAAACCACAATTGTAAAACAATATTGATTGTTGCTTGTATTAATAGATGATGATTTCTCTAGACAGAAGAAACAAAAACTTTGCACCTAGTCTAAAAACAAATCAAAGTGGGACTGCAAGTACAGTTCCAATGATGGCACTATTTCATGGAGGAAAGCTATAGAAGTTCAAAGAACTGAACTTCAAGCGTTGGTAGAAGAAAATCCCCTTCCGTTTAACCAAAACTGGACGAACGAAAGTACTAACTGAAGAAGACCATGTTTACCTGAAACAGAGATTGATCCGACATTGATTGTTGCCAGCCATGCATTTGAGTATAATGTATAATGCACTACAAAGACCTCTAAAAAACTTCAAATGACATTGGATAAGAAGTATGAAATCAAAGATGAAGGCATGAAGAAGTTTACAGCAAACAAGTTTTTTAACTTCAAAATGATTGATTCAAAAACTTTAGTTAGTCTGATTCAAGAACAACAAGTCATCATTCACGAACTGCATAATGAATGAGTGACTATGTATGAATCATTTTGGATTTTCACTATAAGAGAGAAACTTCTTTTATCATGCAAAGGCTTCAAGAATTATCTTAGGCACAAATGCAAGGAGATGACTATGAAAGAACTAGTTGCTTGAGAATCGAGGAAGATAACAGGAAATGTAAGAACAAGATGTAAAAAAACATGGTTGTTGAGACAAATATGATCAAGACAAAGAATCCCAATTAAACGAAGCATGAGAATGCTTAGAAGAAGCCAAAGAAATTCCATGGAATATGCCATAATTGCTTAAATAAATAACATAAATCAAACAAATGTCGTGGACTTAAGAAAATGAAGTCAATCAAGCATGGATGAACTACTAAATGATGTTTCTAATATGGATTTAAGTGTAGTGGTGTCCGAATGCAACCTAATTGGTAATTCAAATGAGTAATTTGTAGGACTGTCAATGAATACCCAAAAAATCCGGTATCCGTCCGAATCCATATCCAAAAATATGAAAAATATCCATTATGCGACATTATCTGAAAAGCAGATACGGATATCCGATATCCGAAAAGCCTTTCGGATACAGATATGGTTATAGCGGTATCCGTATCATAAAAATATGCGCCCAACTAATAGATGTTATATATATAACTCAAAACAGAAAAATAGGATTAATAATTTTTTTGTTGCTGTTGGTGTTAATATGATATAAATTTTTGTCCATTTTAGTGAAAAATGGTAATTTTAGTGTTTAGTTTTGGAATATTTTTGGATATGCTTGTGGATATTAGTACAAAACAATTTTTATCATCACATTTCTTTATTTCCTGGTTTTTTTATAAAGTTTAGCATAAAATTTATTTTATGTTGATCCAATTTTTTTTATTTATACTCTTAAATTTATTAATTATTGGTGGAGCAGATAAATATTCGATATCCGTCCATATCCGAAAATCAAGCAGATACAGATATCCGATATCCGAAAATTAAATGGATACGGATATCTGATATTCGAAAATAATTTCGGATATTGATACGGATATGGCGCTATCCATATCTGAAAGCATCCTCTGACAACCCTAGTAGTTTGTAGACACATGCGTCCCTCGGCTTAAAATACAAATAAATGGATGTTTACAACTTACATTACTATTACCGAGCATGAGCAATTATTCATGGTTAACTAATCTATGTGTAAGGTCGAAGGCAAAAGAAAATTTTCTTGCCTCGGCTGTGTTGTATATATCTAGAAATTCGCAAAAACATGATTTCAGGGTCATCGGTTAGCAAACATGGATTCAAAATCATTTTTTTGGCTGACAAGTTTGTGTTTTTGAAGAATGGAGTGCATGTGGGAAGGAGTTAAGTGAATGATGGTTCATTTAAAATAAACGTAATCACTATTGTATCGAATGTAAATATAAATAAATTTGAATCTTCTACGTATATTATAGACACATCTACTATATGGCATGATAGACTTAGTCATGTCAATTTTGATACATTTTAAAAACTAGTTAATAGAATCCCTACCAAAATGTGAAATAGATTCTAGCGATAAATGTCAATATCAAAAATGGTGAGAACTTCTTTTCATTACGTTGAATGAGATATGAATCTCTATAATTAATAACAAACATGTATGTGATTTAAAAATCTGTCAAACTAGAGAATGAATGAGATACTTCGTCATATTTATATATGACCTTGTGATGTATTATTACATATACCTCCTAAAAATAACAGATGTAGCATTTGAGATGTTTAAAAATATAGGCTAAAGTTTAAAATTTACTCAATATGAAACTCAAATCTTTAAGGAATGATAAAGGACAATATATGAATTTTCATTTGAGGAACTTTGTTCCCAAAATGGTATTATACACCAAATGGCTCCATATTCACCTCAGTCTACTTGAATTACTAAAAGGAAAATCAGAACCCTTAAGGGACTGACAATTAGCTCTGGTCTACCAGATAATTTTTGGAGAGAAGAAATCTTGAGTGCTAATAATATATTGAATGAAATACCAAGAAAACAGGCACACAAATCTCCATATGAACTTTGAAAGAACAAGCTACCATCATATAAATGCTTAAAAGTGTGGGTGTTTCCTTGTGAGAAGTAGAAATTCTTAAACTGAAAAGGGTCATAACTAGGCCAAAAACAATAGACTGTTATTCATAAGATATGTTTTAAATAGTGTTGCATATCAGTTCCTAGTATATAAGTCAAAAATTGACGATATTCGTGAAAATACCATCACTGAGTCAAGAAATTCTACATTTTTTGTACATAGTTACCTTTTGAAACAATCGACTAAAAAATATATTCAAAAGAGGCAAAACGCATTAGAAAGTTCTGATCCAAATATGAGTAATGAAGAACAAAGTTGTAAAAGACAATAAAAGACAATGGTCCACAATCGGAGAAACCAAGTAAAAGTAAAAGGCAACATATTGCTAAAATCATTGGACTTAGAATTTATGCCTTAATGTTAGAAAACGAACTGCTAACATCTAATCAAGTTATGTGCTTCTCCCAGGTCCTTTTTGAAAGGAAGCCATCGACAGTGAAATTGGTAGAACTACCTCTTGGATGCAAACCATTAGGTAGCAAATGAATCTTTGGAAATGAACTTAAGATTGATGACTCAATATATAAATACACAACACAACTTGTAGGGCAATTGTAATGACCCAAACTTCCCTATAAATGAAAACCCGGATTGAGTTAAGAACAAGACAAATTGGAATGCAAACAGAAGAACATTTCATTGCTTATTACAACAATTTACATCAGAGTACAAGAATATACAGAGTGTGAATAAATAACATACATTTGATCAATATCAGAGATTTACAAATTACAATGCAGCAGAAAATAATACAAAACACAACTGAAAGAGATAAACTGATACAGAGCTTTCCGAGTATCATTCCAGCTGTAAACCAGGATCCTATGAATATAAATCTGCAAAACCAAAACTACTAGCTGCCCGTATGGAAAATAAAGGCACCCAGAGTTTAGATTAAAACAATAAACTCCAGGTCAGTCATGTGACTGGTGTGAGAACTAAAACAGTTATTATCTTGGTTTTACAGTTAGGTAAATCAATGGACCACGCCGTATAACACAGAACGAGTTTCCTCCCAAGAATACCAGTGCATAAAACAAATAGCGCAATGCTAAATAAAGAACAATGAAGCTATTATAAGACTCAGGTCCCATCACACAATGCAACGCAATCCGGGGGATAGAGTTTTACCTTATAATAGCCAAATAATGCTTGATACATGAAATTTACCCTTTTACTATTACTATAAGTGAAGAAATCAACTTCAAAAACAAATGTATCAATCATAGATGGCATAGTGCCCCATCCCACTATGTCGCCCTACTAGGCTCTACAATAAAAACCGAAATGTCACGTATTGGAAGTTGGATTTCCATCTGTGAACCAAGGCAAGGGATCGTCCTTACCGCTTCGAGACTCTCTAACCCGAGCCTCAGGCAAGTATTCAGTCAAGCCTTTAGATCGTCAGGGCCGGTTCACTCGATGTGGATTAAAATGCCAAAACACTACGTTTTCCTGCCCTATGGGGCGTAAAATTGGTCATTATATCGACCAGATCATCCATCGGCTCCGCAGAGACCGACATAACCAAGGCGCCTCGCTATCCATCATCCACATAAGTAAAACATCTGGGCTTGCAAAACCCAGACACCACTCCTAGCTAGAAGTAAACGCATGCCCTCCCTGAGGTCCTCTCCCGTTTCTGGTTCACACCAGGGTGCGAGGCTCGCGAATTAACGCTATACACAAAGCTATGCTATATTAAAGCCGTGCTTTGATCATCAACTACAAGACTCTGCTTTTCAATAGAAGCCTTGATCATTTGCATCTCAGCATGCCACACAGGCAATTCACGCTATGCAACCGATGTCTATCAATCACATAGAATGAAATCTGATGTCAGACACACATCCATTTACAAGTTCGTTCTGGGTCTGAACGAAACCAGAGGCACCTTATTCCTTGTCCCATATGTCCAATACAGGACAGAGGTCCTCGCATATCTGGTCGATCCCCAAGTACGTCTGGACGATCACCACTTATTACCTCGTCTTGGGTGTACATCCCAATCAAGACATCAGTAATCATCCAAACGATGTGAAAACCTCCGGTCTTCAACCACCGTCTTCATCGTGCACTCATCGCCGATTCAGTTATTCAGAATGGGATAAACCCGGTCTTTCCGAGTAACTCGCTTATATTATAAACAATTGCTACAAAACAAAACATACACCTCATTCCAATTCTGAATATTCCTTTATTTAAATATTCATATCCTTTAGGAAAGGTTCCCATTAATTTTATCAAAGATAAATTCTTTAAATTTATCCTTTAATCTTCCTTTAGACATCAGTTCAAACCAAATTAAGGTTTTCCAGACTAGTCGGGATTAGCGAACCTTACCGAAGTAATCCTTTGTTTTCTTTCCCAATCCCAACCTATTCATCCCATGGAGCAAAACTAGTAGTACTCCATATCTAACACCACCGTGTTATCGGTGAATTCAATTACCATTTCACCTTCAAATCTAATTAAAGAGTTAACTATCGCTTGAAGTAAAACCGGTGGTACTCTATTCTCGATCATTTCATGAATTCGATAATTTTAATTATCCCATTCACATTCCAATCAAATTAAAGATTCATTAAAACTCTAATTTAGTTTTAATCTCCAAAAATCATTTCTTAATGATTTTTCAAAGTTAAGAAATTAATCTTATCTTTAACTGGGTTAAAGAACTAATGTCATTTAAAACACAGCTCACAATAAACCCAAAATCACATTCCATTAATTATGGAATCTTCATGGAAAAACAAATCAATATATAATTATCCGACTAATAATATAAATGGAATAACGACAAAGCCTTTCAAATTCCATGTATATTAACAGTCTTCCTCCACACAAACTCACTTCGACTATTATCAAATCGAATTCCATTCCATTCCAATGTACTAAATTGGAATACTTTACTTTGGAAAATCTCCACTAAATATTTAATAAAAAGATTTATAAGTTCCAAATCTCATTTCACTGTAAATCGGGTTAAAGAACGAATGTCGATATAAAAAACATAGTTCACAAAAAACCAAATTTTTAAACTCGAAAAATCATTTCTTAATGATTTTTCAAAGTTAAGAAGTTAATCTTTTATTTAACTGGGTTAAATAACTAATGTCATTTAAAACATAACTCACGAAAAACCCAAAATCACATTCCATTAATTATGGAATCTTCACAGAAAAACAAATCGATATATAATCGATATCAGTTTCCGTATCCGACTAATAATATAAATGGAATAACGACAAAGCCTTTTAAATTCCATATATATTAACAGTCTTCCTCCACAGAAACTCACTTCGACTATTATCAAATATAATTCCATTCCAATATATTAAATTGGAAAACTTTACTTTGGAAAATCTTCACTAAATCTTTAATAAAAAGATTTATAAGTTCCAAATCTCATTTCACTGTAAATCGAGTTAAAAAACGAATGTCGTTAAAAAAAACACAGTTCACAATAAACCCAATTCACATTCAATTTCAAATCTAGTTAAATGCTAATTAATTGGTAATTCTTCTCTATATCTTAATTGAAAGATTTATTCTTTTCACATGGGGTTTAAGTTTAAGAACAGTGTTACTGAAGACCCCATCCCATCAATCTCTAACTGTAAATTAGTAAGAGAACAATTCCCTAAGTATTAATCCCGAAGGCCGAAACCAACATCAGATCAATACCCAGGAAACCATTCAACATAGCTAATCTCCAGTTAGTTTCTAATTTTCTCAACTCCATTGGGTTTAAGAATAGTATTATTAAAGATACCATTCGAGACAAACCCCATAATCTCATTCCATTGTTAATCGGGTTAAAGAACAAGTGTTATTTAAAACACCATTCACGATAAACCCAAATCAATTTCAATTCAATTCCAATTAAATATCAATTAATTGGTAAACTCCTTTAAATCTTATTTAAAAGATTTATTATTTTCTCATTTGGGTTTAAGAACAGTGTTAATGAAGACACCGTTCACGACAAACCCAAAATCCAATTTGATATTAAATACAAGGATCTGAATAGAAAATATATCGGGTTATATTTAATATAAAATTCTCAAATCAACAAATATCGTATTGGAATAACGATACACATATCTTCCAAATTCATCCACAATATCCGTATAATCACGGAATCCAATATTGAAATATTGCGAAGATAATTTCGATTCAAATCCATTCCAAATCATATATTGGAAATTCTGGTTATATTAAAACCCATTCTCAATGCAATTTATTTATTTAAAAATAATTGGATTATAATTCTAGTTCATAACTAATTCATTTTGATAAAAATACATTTTTATCTTTTCAAATATGGAATTTTTCATCCCAATTCTTTCCAAACCATTTATTATGATTTTACTCAAATTATTAATATTTTTATCAAGGCCCGTACAGTCGATTTCCATAAACGGCCATCAAACTGCACTTACAGCGACCTTTTCCAATTTGATTTTGACATAATTCCAAATCCAACTGTTAGATTTCAAATTTCGTGTATTCGTTAGAAAGCTCTTTTCAATACGAACCCAATGGTTCTAGTTTTAGGAGAATCTGATAGTTGGATCTACCGTAATGTCTATTCGAAGTCATTGGTCGAATTTTGCGAACTACCGTGGCATGGCGCGTTCTATTCGGGCCATTAAATATATAATATATATATATTATAAAACCCCGTAATTTTAAATATTAAAATTAACAAATTTAAGAATACTTAATTGTTAAAGTGAGAATCAAGGGAAACGGCTTCCGCCATTGCGTTTGTCTCGAAATTCTGCTTGGAATAGAGTCCAAGTTTTCGAAAATCGGACTTCGTATGGACAAGTTATGGCCCTCAGAACTTTCAGAAATTTATATAAAACAATTCTGAAAATTAAATACCAAGGCAGGTCGACCTGGGGGTCGACCTGCCCCAGGCCAGGTCGACCAGGGGGTCGACCAGGGGATCAACCTCCCTATATACAGGTCGACCTCCCCCTCGGACCAGATCCGAAACCTGACGTGTTTCTTTGTGTGACGATTTTCTAACTCATTAGAGCTTGTGTGGCAAGTTCTGGTTGGTTCTCTTAGGTTTGAATGGCTTTGATTGGTCCTAGGTCAATCTAACGGCTTAGGTTGATTTAAACTTCTATAAAAGAGTGCCTAGACTCAAACCCTAAATCAAAACAAAATTTGTCTCATGGCCAGCATGCTGCTGCTTGGATAGTTCTCCTTCCTAAAGCTTAGGATTTAGCAAGCCAGAATTCCAATTCAAAAGATGAACAAATCATTCTCTTCTCTAACCTATCTTTGTGAGTACTATTTCTTTCACAATATAATTGATAAATTAATTATGATGGGTTGTAATTGGATTATGAGAACATGTCTGTTGAATCACGTGATGTTGTTTAACTTGGTTATCTTATGTTGGCAGATGTATTTCATATTTAACTTGATTCATTTTATGCAAGTTTGGGATGTTAAATCATATGTGAATCTTATGCAAGTTTGGGATGTCAAATCATATGTGAATCTTATGCAAGTTTGGGATGTTAAATCATATGCTAATTCATATGTGAATTTTATGCAAGTTTAGGATGTTAAATCGTATGCTAGTTTAAATATGAATCTTATGCAAGTCTATATGTGAATTGTATACAAGTTTATATGTGAATCAAGTATATACAAATGCTAGTTTATATGCAAAAACAAGTGATAAATTCATATGCAAGTTGTAGAAATCCATATGCAAGTTTAAGTGAAAAACTATATTCACATTTTTGGGTAAAAATTATATTCACATATGCAAGTTGAAGTGAGACCCATAATTCATATGTGCAAGTTTACAATTTCATGTTTAGATCTATATTTATATCCATGGTATTTTCTGCAAATATATGATTCTATATGAATATTGTCTATGCAAATTATTGGCTATGCAAATTATTGGCTATGCAAATTTATGTTATAATTCCTATTTGCAAGATAAATCTATTTTTATGTGCTATGAAAGTTGTGATGTTTCTTTTCTTTTTATGAGTTAGACTATTTGCGGGTCTAACATATTTTATATTAAACGTGCAAACGACGTGGGGGCAATGGGAAAATATAAAATATTAATATTGTGAATTGGCATAAAAATGGCTTAAAAGCATATAATAAATTTGAGACATTAATTGGCCTAATTTATATGCATAGAAATTATGGACATAATTTAGATGACAATTATGGACATAGATTAATTTGGAAGTTATTGACAATTTGAAATGGAGATATTAATTCAAATTGGGGTCGAATAATAATATGTAATAATAAATGCCTAAGACACGAGGTTTGTAATGACCCGGACTCTTAGAGGTTAATTTTAAAATATTTAATATGGATTTAAATATTGAGTTAAGTAAATAAATCAATTTTTATAGGGAGTTATCGATTTAAAAAAATCAATTTCAATTTAATATTGAATTATCAGAATACGAAAATGGATTTAATTGAATTCAAATTTTAATAAAAATTGAAAACAGTTCAAATAATTAATATGAAATTTTAACGGTAATAATATTTATTTATTATCGAGGAGAATAAATAGTTTGAAATTTAAATTATATCAATTTAAATTCATATCAACTACGGATAATCAAATTGGACTTCGTGACCTATCTCAGTGTGTCCGGAATAGGGGTATTACCCTAGAATTGACAGTTGTTGGGTTCAGAAAGGAGTTCAGCATCATGGGTATTTAATTTAAAGGATACTGGTTTAAATATAAATAAAATAAAAATAAAACTCCTTCAATTCATTTTCTTCCACAAGTAAAAACAATCAGATGTGCCCCATATTTCCTCCACAAAATATTAGCCTCATTGCTTCTATCTAAACCCCAAAACAAAAACACATCGTGGCCCTTTCTTTGCCTTCCGTTCCTTTATAAAACACGATATCCTTCTGTTCACAAATTTGATTTCTTTCTTCTGAATAAATCATTTTCTGGCAAAATGAAAATGACCGAAGTTTTTCCACTCAAAATCAATTAATCCAAATCGAAATCAAATCCTCCACGAGAGCACTCAACATCGGATTTCGTTGACCTCCTTAGGGCATGGGCTTCGCGATGTTTCGCTTTAGGTTGGACTCGATCATTTCCTGGGGCCGTGTTCTTCGAGTCATGCTACTGTTGCAGGAGGAGTCGGAAAAAGGAATTAGTGAATCGAAGAGTGGATTGGCATGTTGCGTGAACCAGGAGGGAGAGAGTTCGCGAGTTTGGGTCTGATCGATGTCTGAACCCGTCGAACTGAGCCATCGCAAGTTGAAAGGGGGTAGGCGTTGGTTCATGGCGAAGCAAGGATAAGGAGTTTTGATCTGATTTTGCGTTGAACGTTGGTGGCAGAGGATTAGTGGCAGAGCAATGGATTCAGTAACCTGGGAAGTTGCGATGGGTTCACAGGGCTGAAGCGTGATGTATTGGAAGTCGATTTTGGTGGGTTTTCAATCGCCCTGTACATCTTGGAGCTGCTGGGCGAACTCTGAGGTTATTGAATGGGAAGTGGGGTGTTTATGATGAAGTTGCAACAATGAAGGATGTGTGCGAGTGGTCTGGCCCTCGGGGTGAAAGTGGATGGTGATTTGAGTTATAGCAAGAAGGTGGTGTTACTGGGTTCGTGAGGAAGGGGCTAGTGCGTTTCAGTTATAGGCTAATGGAAGCGAACGGTAGTGTTGGGGAGATTTCAGGCAGAAAGGAATTAAAACGCAGGTGAGGAATTTATCTATTTTTAATTAAAATTAATTAATTTCTAATTAAATTATTTAATGACAATTTAGTTCTGCCAAAACTTAAGAACATTTTATATAATTCATATGATAACAGGATTTCATGAAAACAAAGAAAAGATGGGATTCGTATAGAGATGGATTCATTTTGAGATCCTCAGAGTAATCAGAATCGGTTATAATTTAATTTAAATCGAATGGTCTTTGATTTAATTCAAATTGGGATATTCAGCAAATTAAAAATCTTGGTGAGTAAATCTCACTCACCTTTTATTTAGAAATTATTTTTATATAGTTAAAAATAATTGTTGTTGCTTGTTTGAATGCTGTCTGATTGTTTTAAAATATATATTAGTTATTTAGGATATATATATATATATATATATTGGGTTGATGATTGGTTGGATTCCCGCAATCTCATTAGCGGATGCCCGCGATTACATAGTGAATGATTACCCTATACGCCCCACGCTATGATAGTGGATGACCTTCATACCGCGATATCCTGCCTTGAAGTAGGATGGGTATTATTTATGTGCTAACGTCTGTGGATGCAGGAAAACAGGTTGGAGGAATCCAACTGGATTCCTCAAAAATATATTATCTGTTTGTTGTTTGTTTGATTTCATATATATTCATATATGATGTGTTAAAAATCAAATGATTGAAAATTGGTTGATTTGATTGTTTAAAATATCCCTGGGGCTTGAATATTGATTTATAAAAATATCGAAAAGGGTATTTGAGATTTGAAAAGGGAATTCTATTTTATAAATAGAATTTGAATTTTTAATGAGCTAGGAAAAATATTAACTTGTTTGAATACATAAAACAAATATGGAATTTATAAACTTTGTTTATAAATGAAAAGATGGGATTTGAATCGAATTTATAAACTTTGTTTATAAATGAAAAGATGGGATTTGAATCGAATTTATAAACTCTGTTTATAAAGGAAATGTGGGATTTGAATGGAATTTATAAACTTTGTTTATAAATATATAATGGGGGATTTTAAGTGAAGTTATAAACGTCGTTTATAAATAATGCAGAGAATTCAAATAGAATTTGAATATAGAATTCAAATGGACTTTAAACTATAGAATTTGAATATAGAATTCAAATGGACTTTAAACTATAGAATTTGAATATAGAATTCAAATGGACTTTAAACTACAAAACTTGAATATAGAATTCAAATGGACTTTAAACTATAGAATTTGAATATAGAATTCAAATGGACTTTAAACTATAGAATTTGAATATAGAATTCAAATGAAGTTTAAATAAAGTGAATTCAAATAGAATTGAATTGGAATTTGAATAGAAGTCGATAAGGAAACGAGAGTATGAGTATAATTAGAATTTATTAATATGCAGTTAAAATATGTTTGAACATGTCATGTTCAAATATGAAGGTGAAATAGACTGAAAAGTTAAGTAACAGATTTAATTAACAAATTGAGTTAAAACGATTGGTATAGTTAAAATAGATTGGACAGGCAAAAATATACAGGAGACAGGTTTGGAATAAAGTATAGAAGTGAAATAAATAGAATGCTCGACAAAAAGGTATCCATATGAGATTTTATGCACCGTATCGGCTAGCCGCTTGGCTTTTCTTTTTCTTTTTGATTTGGAGAAGGCCTGTGTGGCAGTTTGGGGATTTTCCCGATGCTCCCGGTACAAAGGAGGTTATGGCGATTTTTTCCGAAAATTTAGGGAGTTAGAATATTTTTAAGATAATTTGATAGTTAGAAATCACCGTATCGATATATATAGAAGTCGATAAGGAAACAAACTTAGAAATAGAATAGTATAATCAAAAAGGAAGTATAAGAATAAAACCTCGTAAGGATAAAAAGAGAAGGTGTATATGTGTTTAAAAGTGAAGAAGTAGTTGTATGGTATTGATTTTTCGAGTAAGTAGTCATATCTGTTTTGACGTTATAAATGTTATTCAGTCAAGGTCTGAGAGGTAGTTATACCCCAACTTGATTTATTTCACTATTAACAAATAAACAGTAAGATTCAGGCTCGAAGATCAATGTTGAATAAGAGTTAGTTGAATATAGTATTTGGATTGTCGTAACGATGTTTTACACAACATCCATTTTAACCCAAATAAATGTAAGCTTGGAAATAGAATAATAAATATTTCTAAAGTTAGAAAATAAAGGAGGCGATATATGAAAATATTTGTTTAACAAATATTGATAAAGAAATAGAGAAGAGATTTAATTAATGGAATATTAATTGAAGGCTCAGTGATTGTTGGATGTTTTGGATAAACACTTGTTTTATTCGATAGTTAAATCATCGACTATCGAAACACTTGTTTTTATTTGATAGTTAAATCACAGACTGTCGAAGTTTTGTCCATCGTTGTCAATATGGAGAGACCGGTTGGATTATTATCCGAAGAACCACTCCGTATTGGCAGTAGCGTTGCGAATCAGATTATATAAAGATAATCGAAGACGGAGTAGAGTGCAAGGACTTTTTTCTATTTATAGAAATTGTGCCTTCAGTTCATCCTGTTCCTGGGTGACTTGTATGGATGAATGTCTGACAGAGTATTTCCAGAATGGTCACGTACATTGATTTCTTCAACCGTACCAAGGGTGGAAGCGGAGAAGGAAACTTCTTTTAGCTAACACATAATGTACTGTTGGGGACGTCAATCGGTGATTTGATGGATTTGACGATGTGGCATTCGAAGTGAATCTAATGTGATGATAAGGCGTAACCTCAAGCCTCATCAATCGGTAAATGACAGAAATCGGGCAAGCAGCATGGCTATGTAGGTCGCACTATTAGGGTGTATAATCACCTGATCTAGAGTTTCATTTACTTCTAAAAACCTATTGTCGATGTTGTCCCATTCAGGAAACGGTTGCTGATCCCAACCGTTGGTGATATACATTCGATACACTCAAGCCAAATGAGTGGTCGGTCATGTGTGGCTGAGTTGCAAGATGTTCTTGTTGAACTCGGTGTATTCTCCTCTAGAGATATACCAGCGGAAGGTGGTTCCATACCTTGTCATAGTTGGAAATCCATTACCCAATACGTGCTTGCGGTTTTGATTGTATATTTATGTGCAACGTGAGATGCAAACGTTCCACTAGATTGTTATTTACTTGATTTAGACATTATTATAATATCAAAAGAGTTTTGATATAAAGATAAGTCAAGTGTTTTGGATTTTCATAAGGGAAAAACCCGTTCCGTGTTATACGGCGTGGTCTTATGAGATATCATTTAGTTTTCTGAAACTGTTTTAAACTGTTTACTCATACCAGTCCCATGACTGACCCGGAGTTTATTTGTTTTGTTCTACCTAAACTCTTGGGTGCCCAAATTTGTACGGGCAGTCAAGTAGTTCAGGATTTTTCAGATATATCTAAAGGAGCTTGGAGCAGGAGGCTTCAGCGTTATCTAGTTATAGTATTGTTCCGTTGTGTTGTAAGTGTTGTACTCTGATAAGTGTATGTTATACAGTTAAGATTTTGTATTTCAAAGATGTGATATATTATATTTTGTTCCGCTGCGATGTGAGATTCTGTGTTGTTATTTCTGTTCTTCTTCTACCACTTTCTTCTAAAAAAAAATGTTTCGTATTTTCGTGATATTTGGGTTGGACGTATGATGTATATAGTCAACTCTGATGTTACGGAAATCTGGGTCATTACAAGGTTCAACTCGTTTGTGGTGTAAGACTGCTCGGACCTGCCCGACAAATCCAGCAACCACAAACGGTAGTCTAATGTGAGAAGTCAAAGGCATAAATTAAATGTGTAATAAACGCCTAAGACACGAGGTTAGACTCGTTTGTGGTATAAGACTGCCCAGACCCGCCCGACACATCCAGCAACCACAAACGGCAGTCTAATGTGAGAGGTCGTAGGCATAATTAAAAGATGCTTAGACACGAGGTTAAGTCTGGCTTATGGTGGAAGTCTGCCCAGAACCGCCTGGCATATCCAACGGCCACAAGCAATCGAATTAATGTGGGAGGTCTGTACATTAATAATTAATTAATGCTGATCAAAGACGAATATGAATGACAAACAGAAGTTTGGTTGAGTGGAGTAATTCTCTGAGTACCAATCTGATGTTGATTTCGGTCTTCGGGGTTGGTACTTAGGGAGTTATTTTCTTAACCAATGTATTTGTGAACTAAGATGTACTTAATCATAAATTATGTAAAACATGTTATATGATATATATATATATATATATATATATATATATATATATATATATATGATACATAACATGATAAGTGGATAGGGTTAAGACCAGCTTAACCAATAATCTGATAAGTGGATAAGGTTAAGACTAGCTTGACCAAAAATCTGATAAGTAGGTAGGGTTAAGACCAGCTTAACCAATAATATATAAGTAGGTAGGGTTAAGACTAGCTTAACCAATAATATATAAGTGGATAGGGTTAAGACCAGCTTAACCAATAATCTGATAAGTGGATAAGGTTAAGACCAGCTTAACCAATAATCTGATAAGTAGGTAGGGTTAAGACCAGCTTAACCAATAATGTGATAAGTAGGTAGGGTTAAGAACAGCTTAACCAATAATATATATTAATTTGATAAGTGGGTAGGGTTAAGTCTAGCTTAACCAATAATATATATATTAATCTGATAAGTGGATAGGGTTAAGGCAAACTTAACCAATAATACATATTGATCTGATAAGTGGATGGGGTTAAGACCAACTTAGCCAATAATATATAAGTGGATAGGGTTAAGACCAGTTTAACCAAATATATATATATATATATATATTGATCTGATAAGCGGATAGGGTTAAGACAAGCTTAACCAATAAAACATGTTGATTTGATAAGTGGGTAACATGGGTGACATGTGGGATATAATCATTAACACTTAACCAAGATAAACATGTGGTGGGACATGGGGGTTAAGTGGATACATGGGAGACATGTGAAATACGATTAGAGACACTTAACCAAATTGAAACATGTAAGAAGACATGAATAAGAAGGTGTTAAGTGGAAAATTCTAGTGGGGACCAAGCATAGGTGGAAAGCTTGTGTCAAGCATGGGGGACCCATTTCAAACCAGTAACCCATTAGGTATCTTTGTGAGCTCGAGTTAGATCGAGGACGGGACACGCTTACTGGGTTTGATCGTAAGAGGTCAAAACTGGTTAACGGTGGAAGCGCAAGTCCAACAGGGTCATGTGCATGCGTGGGCCCGGGCTGATAGGTAAAATGTTGTTGCATCGTGTAAATATAAGCCGTGCATCTTTAGTGGTATTGGGTCGCCACTTTGGGGAGTGATACACCCCACTGTGGGTCCAGCACGGGTATCTACTAGTTAAGGAGCCGATCGAATAGGGAAGGTAGTGGGTACGACTAACGGAGATAGGAGCAGGCGGCACCTATAAAGACAACAAGGAGTCCAACTACCATATTATGAATAAATGTTGTAATTAGAATGGGGAGGGTAGTGGGTACAACTAGTGGAGAAAGGAGCAGGCAGCACCTATGACGACAACTTGGGGTACACGAAACTACTGTTATTATTATTTTGTTCAGTAGGCGGGATCGATTTTTAGGGTGACTAGTAATTGTGTAGTTTAGTAATTATCCTATAGTGATTAGGAGCGTGATTAATGCCAGTATATTCCTCTCGTTTATTTTGTCTTGCCCGCTTGTTTCACAGTCATTCCTTATTTTACCAGTTTATGCCTTATCCTAATTACTTTAATAATTATATCATTAAAGTTGTGGTACTCGCCAGACTTTAAGTCTGACCCCCTTTGTTTTCGCCTCTTTTCTTCCTTTCCCCCCCAGGTTCTCAGGGTGGGACTAGTACTAGTGGAGCTTGATCTGGATCTTTCTCTCTCTTTTGGAAGTGCTTGGATTGCTCAGAGCAAAGTTCAGCTCATCTCTTTTATGGCTACTTATGTTGGGGTTATGCTTTTTATTTTATGTACTCAAAAAACAATTTGTCAAGATGGTTACTAAGTATACTTGGTTTTCTGTTGGTTTATGATGTTGTTGTAATCAAACTATTTCTCCGCTGCAATAAATGTTGTTTTGAAAATTTTCAAGTACCAATATATGTATCTGTCTTGTTATATTCTATTCTATTCACCAATAATACTCCATGAAAGTTAATGCATTCCCTTTGAGAGTGACATTAATGGACGTGGGGTGTTACACGTGGTATCAGAGCTGAAGGTTAACAGAAAAGATACGAGATTTTAAAAAACTATTTTTCAAAAGCGTTTTTATAAATAGATACTTTAAAAATATGTTTTAAGGAGAGTATTTTCAAGAGAAAATTTTGTTTTAAAAACATAACCCCTAAGAGCCATATATCTTTCCTTCAATTCTCCGTTTTGAATCTCTTCCTCTTTCTTTTTTTTGAATTTCTTCCTCCATGTATAGACGCTTTTTCTAAGATGTATAAGAACTTCCGTACGATGGGCCGAAAACCGCTTCATGGGACTGGGACGTTTGTCAAAGCTGGAAGGAAGCGGAGGACTTGTTGGTACCTTTAATATGGACGATGGGAGGAAGGTTCAATTAGCCACTTGGTTAATGAAGGACGAAACCTCATTTTGGTAGGAGGTCACGAATGGATAATGTGCAGAAGAGACATAGATAGTACACACGATAAGAAAGTAGATCCAAAGAAAGGTGGTAAGGATAACAAGGGGCCAAGAGAAAAGGAAGGGCCACACTTGTGAAATACCTGACTACTTAAATAAAGACATTAGAAAGAAGAAAAAGACTAGTTGTTATCGTTACGGTAAAACATGTCATCTTATTAGGATCGTCCAAAGAAGCAAAAGGAAAACGTAAGGGCAAAGTACAGGATCTTCTGGAGGGAAGACGCGTTCCCTCACGGCTGGCATACCCGATAGAGGTAGAAATTTCTTGGTTGGAAGTTTGGTTTTTCTTTTTGATCATCCTGTTCGAACCTTGTTTGAATTATGGCACTTCACACTCGTTTGTATCTGCTTTGTCAGTTGAAAACACTGCACCTAAATACCAGTCTAGTTACGGATCCCATAGTAGTCTCAAATCCTATTAGTGGTTCGGCTCATCTTTTCGATGATTTGTCGGGATTTGAGAGTGTCTATCTTAGGCGTTGGTTTTGAATGCAATGCCTTCGTTCTTAGCTTCTTGGGCTATGGCTTGATTCTAGGCATGTATTGGCTAACTGGATACGGTACCATCCTAGACTGTGAAAGAAGGGTAGTTAGATTATCGACTCGTTGTGGAGAGACCCTTGATATTTCTTATGAACCTAGAGGTCCGGTGATGCTTAGCTACCTAGAATCTCCTGACGTGTCCAACGATGATTTGGAATTTGTTCTTGTGGTTCATGAATATGGTGACGTCTTCGATGAAGTTCGGGGTTTATCCACGAGGCACAAGATAGACTTTCGTATATACCTAATAGATAACGCAAAGCCAGTTGCATTACTAGTACGCTACAGGGCTCCGAGGGAGAGAGGAGAACTCAGTAAGCAAGTGAGAGGGTTGCTTGAAGGGGTTCATAAGAAGGAGCATTTCAGAATGGGGATAACTGTGGATCCCGCAAAGGTGGTGGCAATCCAAGATTAGAAGATTCCTAAGATCGCAACAGAAGTAAGAAGCTTTTTAGGACTGGCGGGATATTATAGGAAGTTCATTAAGGACTTCGCGAAGATATCAGCCCCACTTACTCGGTTAACGAAGAAGAACTTGACTTTTGCTTGGGATGTTGACTATGACGATGCTTTCCAACATTTGAAGAGGGTTTTGACGATACCTCCAGTTTCAGTTTTTCCAGATGGAAGTAAGCCATTCACAGTGTATACCGGTGCTTGCGGGATAGGGCTTGGAGCAGTTTTCGGTGCAAGCGGAAAAGGTGATATGCGAAAGGCGGCAAGTTCGAGTATCGCTTATCATCCACAGACGGATGGACGGACAGAGAGGGATGAATAGAATCCTTGAAGATATTTTGAGGTTATGTATCCTAGATTTTGGAGGGACATGAGAAGAGGCAACGAGCTTAGTGATGTTCATGACATGTTTCACGTATCGCATTTGCGGAAGTGTTACAAGATACAGTGGAAGCAGTGGAGCCGAGCATGCTTAGAGAAGTGGAAGTAGAGTGAGATGCCACGATTAGACGAGCTCCTACATGCATCCTTGGGACGAAGGCATTAGAGCTACGCAACAGAGAGGTCAAGTTGGTCAAAGTGGAATGGGGAGATGATCAAGGTGACGCGACTTGAGAAACGGAAGACGAGATTTTTAACTTCTCCTTTTTTTACCGTTTTGTTGATACTTGTCCTATCATTTAGTATGTCTTTGCGATGATATCTTCGATCTTTAGTTAGGAAAAACCTTATGGTTGTAAATATGTGTTTGAGACATGTTATGTTTGGTGGATGCAAGTGTTTGCTAATGGTTGCTCGTGGATGCATGTACACACACATTAGGCACTAGATCGGCTCAATCACTTTCAGATTGCATATAAATATATGTGCATATTGAAATTAATGGATGTATAATGGTTGTGTTATCATATGGATGCTGCATTTAGATGAATGGTTGTGCACGCATGTAGAAATAATATGTATTGTTAGGATTCTTTCGCATACATAATGGACGCATGGCACTATCATGATTTGCATTAAGGAGGTCAACCAAATCAGTAGACCGCCTGATTTTACATTAGATAAGGAACATATACACACACCTTTTGCATATGTTCATACGACATTAGAAATCTTGTAAGGACAATGGATGCCTGGGTTTGATGGTTGAGTAGAAGGATGATTGGATGTTAGGATATACATTCTCCTTAACTTGGTGATTTCGGGGGCGAAATCCTTTAAGGAAGGGAGAATGTAACACCCCATAAATTTAAATATTAAAATTAACAAATTTAAGAATACTTAATTTTTAAAGTGAGAATCAAGGGAAACGGGTTACGCCATTGCGTTCGTCTCGAAATTATGCTTGGAATAGAGCCCAAGTTTTTGAAAATCAGACTTTGTATGAAGAAGTTATGGCCCCCAGAACTTTCAAAATTTATATAAAACAATTCAGAAAATTAAATACCAAGGCAGGTCGACCTGGGGGTCGACCTCCCTATATATAGGTCGACCTGGGGGTCGACCTCTCCCTCGGGCCAGATCCGAAACCTGACGTGTTTCTTTGTGTGACGATTTTCTGACTCATTAACGCTTGTGCGGCAAGTTCTGGTTAGTTCTCTAAGGTTTGAATGGCTTTGATTGGTCCTAGGTTAATCTAACGACTTAGGTTGATTTAAACTTCTATAAAAGAGGGCCTAGACTCAAACCCTAAATCAAAACAAAATTTGTCTCATGGCCACCATGCTGCTGCTAGGATAGTTCTCCTTCCTAAAGCTTAGGATTTAGCAAGTCAGAATTCCAATTCAAAAGACGAACAAATCATTCTCTTCTCTAACCTATCTTTGTGAGTACTATTTCTTTCACAATATAATTGATAAATTAATTATGATGGGTTGTAATTGGATTATGAGAACATGTCTGTTGAATCACGTGATGTTGTTTAACTTTGTTATCTTATGTTGGTAGATCTATTTCATATTTAACTTGATTCATCTTATGCAAGTTTGGGATGTTAAATCATATGTTAATTCAATGTGAATCTTATGCAAGTTTGGGATGTTAAATCATATGTTAATTCATATGTGAATCTTATGCAAGTTTGGGATGTTAAATCATATGCTAATTCGTATGTGAACTTTATGCAAGTTTATGAAGTTAAATCGTATGCTAGTTTAAATATGAATCTTACGCAAGTCTATATGTGAATTGTACACAAGTTTATATGTGAATCAAGTATATACAAATGCTAATTTATATGCAAAAACAAGTGATAAATTCATATGCAAGTTGTAGAAATCCATATGCAAGTTTAAGTGAAAAACTATATTCACATTTTTGGGTAAAAATTATATTCACATATGCAAGTTGAAGTGAGACGCATAATTCATATGTGCAAGTTTACAATTTCATGTTTAGATCAATATTTAGATCCATGGTAGTTTATGCAAATATATGATTCTATATGACTATTGTCTATGCAAATTATTGGCTATGCAAATTTATGTTATAATTCCTATTTGCAAGATAGATCTATTTTTATGTGCTATGCAAGTTGTGATGTTTCTTTTCTTTTTATGAGTTAGACTATTTGCGGGTCTAACATATTTCATATTAAACGTGCGAACGACGTGGGGGCAATGGGAAAATATAAAATATTAATATTGTGAATTGGCATAAAAATGGCTTAAAAGCATATAATAAATTTGAGACATTAATTGGCCTAATTTATATGCATAGAAATTATGGACATAATTTAGGTGACAATTATGGACAGAGATTAATTTGGAAGTTATTGACAATTTGAAATGGAGATATTAATTCAAATTGAGGTCGAATAATAATATGTAATAATAAATGCCTACGACACGAGGTTAGACTCGTTTGTGGTGTAAGACTGCCCGGACCCGCCCGGCAAATCCAGCAACCACAAACGGTAGTCTAATGTGAGAGGTTAAAGGCATAAATTAAATGCGTAATAAACGCCTAAGACACGAGGTTAGACTCGTTTGTGGTATAAGACTCCCGGACCCGCCCGGCACATCCAACAACCACAAACGGCAGTCTAATGTGAGAGGCCGTAGGCATAATTAAAAGATGCTTAGACACGAGGTTAAGTCTGGCTTGTGGTGGAAGTCTGCCCAGAACCGCCCGGCATATCCAGCGGCCACAAGCAATCGAATTAATGTGGGAGATCTGTACATTAATAATTAATTAATGCTGATCAAAGACGAATATGAATGACAAACAGAAGTTTGGTTGAGTGGAGTAATTCTCTGAGTACCAATCTGATGTTGATTTCGGTCTTCGGGGTTGGTACTTAGGGAGTTATTCTCTTAACCAATGTATTTGTGAACTAAGATGTACTTAATCATAAATTAAGTAAAACATGTTGTATGATATATATATATATATATATATGATACATAACATGATAAGTGGATAGGGTTAAGATCAGCTTAACCAATAATCTGATAAGTGGATAAGGTTAAGACCAGCTTAACCAAAAATCTGATAAATAGGTTGGGTTAAGACCAGCTTAACCAAAACTATATAAGTAGGTAGGGTTAAGACCAGCTTGACCAACAATATATAAGTGGATAGGGTTAAGACCAGCTTAACCAATAATTTGATAAGTGGATAAGGTTAAGACCAGCTTAACCAATAATCTGATAAGTAGGTAGGGTTAAGACCAGCTTAACCAATAATATATAAGTGGATAAGGTTAAGACCAGCTTAACCAATAATCTGATAAGTAGGTAGAGTTAAGACCAGCTTAACCAATAATATATATATTAATTTGATAAGTGGGTAGGGTTAAGTCTAGCTTAACCAATAATATATACATTAATCTGATAAGTGGATAGGGTTAAGGCAAACTTAACCAATAATATATATTGATCTGATAAGTAGATGGGGTTAAGACCAACTTAGCCAATAATATATAAGTGGATAGGGTTAAGACCAGATTAACCATATATATATATGTAATGACCCGGATATTCCGTCGGTTAGATTCGAATATTGAATACGGTTTTAAATATTAATTTGATAAATTAAATGAATATTTATATTAAGTTATCGATTTAATAATCAATTTCGATTTAATATCGAATATATTAAATTGACGAATACGAAAACAATAAATAAATTCGAAGTTAAAACTGAATCGAAATGATCCAGATAATCAGTGTCAGTTCTGTTTGAATATAAAAGCGATAATAATATTTAATTATTATCGAAGAATTTAAATGATTTGAAATTTAATTTATATCAATATAAATTAATATCCGTTGCGGACGATCGAATTGGACTTCGTGACCTATCCCAGTGTGTCCAAAATAGTGGGATAACCCTAGAAATACCAGTTACTGTGTTTAATAAGGAGTTCGGAGTCCCTCGATAATTTAATTTAAAGGACACCAGTTAAAAGCTAATTAAAATAAATTAAATCCTTTTTGTGTGTGGACAAGAACAAACCAACAAGGAGCAAAATAGGAGGCCTTGCTGTTCAGTTTTTAAGCCGCACAAAATTCCTTGATTTCAATGGATATTGACGCTCCAGCAAGAACAAATAAATTGACCTGGGTGTTCCATTTAAAACCGCATTCTTCAGTTATAAATCTGAAATCTATATCCTCTCGTTTCTGAAAAAAAATTCGAACGGAGCTTCTAATTCAAACGAAATAATGGTCGCTCCCTTTAGTCTTCTCCAAACCAAATCAAAGCCGTGACCCCCTCTTAAATTCGAAATCAAAATAAGAAAATCAAGCGCAATGATTCATCCCCAGCGTCGATTTGGGGCTTGTCTTCGTCGAGGTCACAGGTGAATCCGAGGCATTGAAATTGAAATCTGGAAAAGGTCGAGTGTTTGGTCTTTGCGTTGAACGTTGATGGCAAAGGGGTTGAGTTCACTGTCAGTTTGGGGTTTCGGTTTTAGGAAGACTCGCGATGGGTTATACCCATGTTAAGGGATGCGACAGCGTGGAGATTGAGGAGTGCGTGACTGATTTGAGGCACCGTGAACTACTGTAAATTGGAGAGGGGTTGCCGTCGACTTGTATAAAGGGGGTCAACCTTGCTATGGAAGGAGCGGACTGGATAAACTGGTGATGAATGAGCAGGGTTGGACTGGGAGATCCCGGGATTGGGGAAGAGTTGCCGTTGACTTCGTGATGTTCTGGAAGCAGGGCGAGTTAGTTGAGTGAAAGAGAAGGGCTCTGGAATGTCAGCAAGGGTTCGAAGGCAGTTCGTTTTTAAGGAGCACTAGGTGTTCGATTTAATGACTCAAAGAGAATTCAAAACCGAGAAGAAGAATTTAAAACAAGGATAAGGTATAAACATATTTATTGGAAGTGATTCGATGGAGAAAATATGGAAATAACTGGATCAGATTGCAATAAAAAACCCTGGTGAGTAAATCTCACCTGTTTGTTTAGAATTATTTTTATATCGTTAAAAATAACTGTTGTTGCTTGTTTGAATGTTGTTTGGTTGATTTAAAATATATATAGTTATTTAGGATTGGTTGACTATTATATATATATATTGGGTTGATGATTGGTTGGATTCTCGCAGTTTCATTAGCGGATGCCCGCAGTTTCATAGCGGATGATTACCCTATACGCCCCACGCTATGATTAGTGGATGACCTTCTATACTGCGATATCCTGCCTCGAAGCAGGATGGGTATTACAATGTTGACTAACGTCTGTGGATGCAGGAAAACAGGTTGGAGGAATCCAACTGGATTCCTCAAAAATATATTATCTGTTTGTTGTTTGTTTGATTTCATATATATTCCTATATGATGTGTTAAAAATCAAGTGATTGAAAATTGGTTGATTTGATTGTTGAAAATACCACTAGAGCTTGAATATTGATATATAAAAATATCGAAAAGGGCATTTGAGGTTTAGAAAGGGAATTCTATTTTTATAAATAGAATTTGAATTTTTAATAAAACTATAGAAAATATTAACTTGTTTTGAAGGTATATAAAACAAGTGATCCAATTTATAAACTCTGTTTATAAATGAAAATATGGGATTTGAATCGAATTTATAAACGTTGTTTATAAATGAAAATATGGGATTTGAATCGAATTTATAAACTCTGTTTATAAATGAAAATATGGGATTTGAATCGAATTTATAAACTATGTTTATAAATGAAAATATGGGATTTGAATCGAATTTATAAACGTTGTTTATAAATGAAAATATGGGATTTGAATTGAATTTATAAACGTTGTTTATAAATGAAAATATGGGATTTGAATTGAATTTATAAACGTTATTTATAAATGGAAAGGTGGGATTTGAATTGAAGTTATAAACGTTGTTTATAAATAATGCAGAGAATTCAAATAGAATTTGAATAGATTTGAATATAGAATTCAAATGGACTTTAAACTATAGAATTTGAATATAGAATTCAAATGGACTTTAAACTATAGAATTTGAAAACAGAATTCAAATGAAGTTTAAATAAAGAGAATTCAAATAGAATTGAATTGGAATTTGAATAAGAAGTCGATAAGGAAACGAGAGTATGAGTATAATTAGAATTTGTTAATATGCAAGTTAAAATATATTTGAACATGTCATGTTCAAATATGAAAGGTGAAATAGACTGAAGAGTTAAGTAACAAATTTAGTTAAAACAATTGGTATAGTTAAAATAGATTGGACAGGTATAAATATACAGGAGACAGGTATGGAATAAAGTATAGAAGTGAAATAAATAGAATGCCCGACAAAAGGTACGTATTTAATTCATATATGAGATTTTATGCGCCGTATCGGCTAGCCGCTTGGCTTTTTCTTTTTCTTTTTGAGATGAGAAGGACCGGGAAAGCTATTTGAAATTTCCCGATGCTCCCGGTACAAAGGAGGTTATGGCGAATTTTTCCGGGAATTTAAGGAGATAGAATATTTTTAAGATAATTTGATAGTTAGAAATCAACGTATCGATATATAGAAGTCGATAAGAAAATGAACATAGAAATAGAATAGTATAATCAAAAGGGAAGTATAAGAATAAAATCTCGAAAGAATAGAAAGAGATAAGTAATTGGAATATTTTCCAATTATAAATAACATATATTTTCTAAAGTTAGAAAATAAAGGAAGGCGATATTCGGAAATGTTTTCCAATTAACGTAAAAGGCCAATATGGTTATTGAAAATATTTGGTTAACAAATATTGATAAAGAAATAGAGAAGTGATTTAATTAATGGAATATTAATTAAAGGCTCAGAAATTGTTGGATGTTTGGATGAACACTTGTTTTATTCGATAGTTAAATCGTCGACTATCGAAACACTTGTTTTTATTCGATAGTTAAATCACAGACTATCGAAGTTTTGACCATCGTTGTCAATATGGAGAGACCGATTGGATTATTATCCGAAGAACCACTCCATATCGGCAGTAGCGTGCGAATCAGATTATATAAAGATAATCGAAGACAGAGTAGAGTGCAAGGACTTTTTCTATTAATAGAAATAGTGCCATCAGTTCATCCTGTTCCTGGGTGACTTGTATGGATGAATGTCTGACAGAGTATTTCCAGAATGGTCACGTACATTGATTTCTTCAACCGTACCAAGAGTGGAAGCGGAGAAGGAAACTTCTTTTAGCTAACACGTAATGTACTGTTGAGGACGTCAATCGGTGATGTGATGGATTTGACGATGTGGCATTCGAAGTGAATCTGGTGTGATGATAAAGCGTAGCTTCTAGCCTCATCAACCGGTAAATGACAGAAATCGGGCAAGCAGCATGGCTATGTAGGTCGCACCTATTAGGCTGTATAATCACCTGATCTAGAGTTTCATTTACTTCTAAAAATCTATTGTCGATGCTATCCCATTCGGGAAACGGTTGTTGATCCCAACCGTTGGTGATATACATTCGATACACTCAAGCGAAATGAGTGGTCGGTCATGTGTGGCTGAGTTGCAAGATGTTCTTGTTGAACTCGGTGTATTCTTCTCTAGAGATATACCAGCAGAAGGTGGTTCCATACCTTGTCATAGTTGGAAATCAAATACCCAATACGTGCTTACGGTTTTGATTGTATATTATTTATGTGGAACGTGAGATGCAAACGTTCCACTAGATTGTATTTACTTGATTTAGACACTATTGTAATATCAAAGGATTTTTGATATAAAGCTATCGTTCCTTTCAAAAGGGATTTTTGAAAGTTAAATCAAGTGTTTGGATCCTCATAAGGGAAAAACCCGTTCCGTGTTATACGGCGTGGTCTTATGAGATATCATTTAGTTTTCTGAAATTGTTTTATACTGTTTACTCATACCAGTCCCATGACTGACCCGGAGTTTATTTGTTTTGTTCTACCTAAACTCTTGGGTGCCTAAATTTGTACGGGCAGTCAAGTAGTTCAGGATTTTTCAGATATATCTAAAGGAGCTTGGAGCAGGAGGCTTCAGCGTTATCTAGTTATAGTGGTTCCGTTGTGTTGTAAGTGTTGTACTCTGATAAGTGTATGTTATACAGTTAAGATTTTGTATTTCAAAGATATGATATATTATATTTTGTTCCGCTGCGATGTGAGATTCTGTGTTGTTATTTCTGTTCTTCTTCTACCTCTTTCTTCTAAAAAAAAAATGTTCCGTATTTTCGTGATATTTGGGTTAGACGTATGATGTATATAGTCAACTCTGATGTTGCGGAAATCTGGGTCATTACACTTGGTATCAGAGCTTAGGTTGAGCGAATACCTAGGCTTGTTGGAATGTGCTCATTAGAGATAGGATCAGTAGTATCCTAGATTGAGTTGAGTGTATATATATACGAGAGAGCGTATTTGTTATTTGATATAAAAACTGTTTTATATTGTGTTGACTAGTCTGTTGAGTGGCTTATGAATTTTGGTCGAATCGTGGGACGCCATGATGTCGATAGGAGTTTATAAACACTTGAACAGAAGATTGGACACGATATTATTTTAAATAGTTGAGTTGATTGTTAGGATTATAATCGAATGAGATATTAAAATAGTTATATATATAACCAATGGAAATTGTATATGAAATCAAATATACAAATGTGATAAATTGAAATTAAATTCCAACCAGAATTCAGAATATAAAATCCTGGGAAGTTGGAAAAAGTATATTAAAAGAATATAGCTTTATTTTGGAAGGATTTTTGAAAAAAATATCATTTGAATGGATTTTGAAAGAAATATAGCACTGAACTCATTCAGTAGCTGGGAAATAATTCTGATGATGGTCGCAACATCATTAGTGTTCATTTTCGAGTTTCTAAGTGATGAATTGCTGCCTTAGAAAAGTTTGATGGAAATTTGTTTGAAAAGAAACAAGCTGTTTGAAAATTCAAATGTTTTGAATTTGGGATAGATATAAATATATGTATATATTTATATAACTTCAAAGGAATTTTGAAATGGGAATTGGAATATAGATTTCAAATAGAAGTAAAATATAGGGATTCAAATAGGATTTGAGATGGAATTTTAAATATTTATAATTCAAATAGAAGTGAAATAGAATTTGAATTCAAATGAGTTTGAATAAAGAAAATTCAAATAGAAATTGTATAAGAAAGATTGAAATGGAATTTAATTCAAAGGAATTCAAATGGATTTGAATAAAGAAAAGTCAAATAGAGATTTGAATATTAGAATTCAAATGGAATTTGGTTAAACAGAATTTCAAAGAGAATATAAAGTGGAGGTTGAATATTTGAATTCAAAGGAGTTAAAATACAATTTGAATTCAAAGGAGTTAAAATAGAATTTAAATTCAACGGATTTCAAATAGAAATTGAACAAAGGAATTTAAATAGAAATTGAATAAAGGATTTCAAATGGAATTTGAATAAGGGATTTGAAATGGGTTTTTGAATAAAGAAATTGAAATGGAATTTGAAGATAAGGAATTCAAATGAATTTGAATAGAAGGAAATTCAAATAGAAATTGAATAGAAGGAAATAATATAGAGTTTGAATATTAGAAATTCAAATGGAATTTGAATATTTTAAATTAAGATATAGGATTTGAATATTAGAAGTGAAATAGATTGGGAATATTATGTTGAAATGGGAAAAAAAATGGATTTGATACATACTAAAAATATATCAGAATGGAGTTGAATTTATTTTAAACAAAGTTAAAACGTTTATATTTATAAATATAATTAAAACGAGCTCGTCGTAGCGCGGCAGTTCGAAAATTGGCGATTCGAACTTCAATTTAGTATACAGAACCTAATTGAAGTCGGAATTCTTTGAAACAAGAATCGTCGGGACCGGTTGAAAAATAGTTTTCTAATGAAAGAGAAAAATCTAGATTTCGTCGTATAGATTTTGAGTTATGTCAAAATCAAAATTTTAGAAAAGCAGTGCCAGAACCATTATAAAACCATAACGGTTTAATTAAATAAATAAAAGGATTATTAGGAAATAAAATCCGAGTTGGCATTAGAAAAATCCAGACTGGAGATATAAAATAAATATGAACTCCAGTGAAGTAAGTGAAATGATTTTTAAGACAAAAATCATATTTTTAATGGTTAAATAGAATTAACTAAATTGAAAAATAATTAGTTATAGGAAATTTGAATCGAAATTGGGTTTTGGATAAGTGAAAGAGATTGAGAATTTATATTCAAAATCGAATATATAACTCGAGTTGAAAATATAATTAGATTAGTTTATAATTGAGTTGTCATATATTTGAACAAGTTATATTCAAATATGAAGGGTGAAATAGGCAAAACGGTTAATTAGCAACTAGTTAATGGGAATTCGAATGATTGAAATTAAATTTAACTTAAGTAAGTTAAATGGATCGAATTGAATAAATTGAGTAAAATCAATGTGAATGAAATATGAATTGGGTGTGAATGAAGGAAAAACCAAAAGAGTTAAAAAGAAAATATATTTGTAAAGCAAATATAAAGGAAATGTATTTGTAACACAAATACAAAGGAAGTTATGTGCGAACAAATAGGAGGAGAAATATTTGTATACAAATAGAATTTAAAAGGGAATATTTGTAAAACATTTACAAATAGATTAAATGGGAATATTTATTTATAGAAAATAAATAGAATATTATAGATGAGATATGTATTTGTTAAATAAATAGAATTTAATCAAAGGAATATTTAGAAGATGAAAATAAAATGGAAATCTGTTTTTAACAGATAAATAGAAAAGATTAATTTATAAATAACAGTTTATAAATTAAATTAAATATTTATCATTCGATAAATGGAATATATAAGTCTGAACTTATACAGAGAAGAGATATTGGTTTTTAACACCGATAGTTTTAAATAGGAAGGGTACACAACACTTGTGTATAAGTGAAGTAACGTTATTGAAGAGTACATTTATAAAGTGAAGAACCATTACTAAAAGTAAATCTTTATAAATGAATAAACGTTATCAAATAGGAGTTATTCGAATAGGAGAAGTCGATTAGAGTTAGAAATAATCGATTAGAGTTAGAATAAATCAATTAGAGTAAGAATTAACCAGTTAGAGTTAATCAGTTAGGGTTAATCCGTAGAGTTAATTGAATATTAGTTATTCAATTAAAGTTGATCGAATATAGTTATTGAGATAGAGTTAGTCAAGCATAGTTATTCAGGATAAGTTGCCATTTCGTACGACTGCTTGCGTAATTCGCAGGGCTGCAGATAGCCTAGGGCGGTCGGATGTTTCTTGGGGGAATCAGGCGTAACCATTGTGATCGCTGCGATCTAGAGTCAAGCGAATGGAGTTAAATCAAATATTAGTTTATTCGAATGGAGTTAAAGGAGTTATCGAATATAGTTTATTCGAAAGGAATTATCGATTTTTGGTTATTCGGAAGGAGTAACCGATTATTTGTTAATCGAAATGAGTTATCGATTATAGTTTAATCGGAAAGAGTTATCGATTAGTTTACTCGAAGTGAGTTATAAAATATTGGCTATTCGAAGGAGTTATCGAATTTAGTTATTCGATGGAGTTAATCGAAAAGAGTTAAATCCAATAGAGAAAATTGATAAGAGTAAATTGATAAAGTAAATCGAATATAATTTATTCGAAGAAAGGTTTTCGAATTTAGTTATTCGAAAGAGAGATTACCGAATATAGTTATTCGAAGGGAGGAGTTATCGAATAAGGATTTATTCGAAAGAGAGTTATGAATGGAATATGAAATGTTGAGTATCAACATAAATAAGTTTTGAAAAGAAAATGGGTTGGTAGCACTTTTCCTACCTTAGCAATTTCGAGGACGAAATTATTTTAAGTAGGGAAGAATGTAATGACCCGGATATTCCGTCGGTTAGATTCGAATATTGAATACGGTTTTAAATATTAATTTGATAAATTAAATGAATATTTATATTAAGTTATCGATTTAATAATCAATTTCGATTTAATATCGAATATATTAAATTGACGAATACGAAAACAATAAATAAATTCGAAGTTAAAACTGAATCGAAATGATCCAGATAATCAGTGTCAGTTCTGTTTGAATATAAAAGCGATAATAATATTTAATTATTATCGAAGAATTTAAATGATTTGAAATTTAATTTATATCAATATAAATTAATATCCGTTGCGGACGATCGAATTGGACTTCGTGACCTATCCAGTGTGTCCAAAATAGTGGGATAACCCTAGAAATACCAGTTACTGTGTTTAATAAGGAGTTCGGAGTCCCTCGATAATTTAATTTAAAGGACACCAGTTAAAAGCTAATTAAAATAAATTAAATCCTTTTTGTGTGTGGAAAAGAACAAACCAACAAGGAGCAAAATAGGAGGCCTTGCTGTTCAGTTTTTAAGCCGCACAAAATTCCTTGATTTCAATGGATATTGACGCTCCAGCAAGAACGAATAAATTGGCCTGGGTGTTCCATTTAAAACCGCATTCTTCAGTTATAAATCTGAAATCTATATCCTCTCGTTTCTGAAAAAAAAATCGAACGGAGCTTCTAATTCAAACGAAATAATGGCCGCTCCCTTTAGTCTTCTCCAAACCAAATCAAAGCCGTGACCCCCTCTTAAATTCGAAATCAAAATAAGAAAATAAAGCGCAATGATTCATCCCCAGCGTCGATTTGGGGCTTGTCTTCGTCGAGGTCACAGGTGAATCCGAGGCATTTAAATCGAAATCTGGAAAAGGTTGAGTGTTTGGTCTTTGCGTTGAACGTTGATGGCAAAGGGGTTGAGTTCACTGTCAGTTTGGGGTTTCGGTTTGAGGAAGACTCGCGATGGGTTATACCCATGTTAAGGGATGCGACAGCGTGGAGATTGAGGAGTGCGTGACTGATTTGAGGCACCGTGAACTACTGTAAATTGGAGAGGGGTTGCCGTCGACTTGTATAAAGGGGGTCAACCTTGCTATGGAAGGAGCGGACTGGATAAACTGGTGATGAATGAGCTGGGTTGGACTGGGAGATCCCGGGATTGGGGAAGAGTTGCGGTTGACTTCGTGATGTTCTGGAAGCAGGGCGAGTTAGTTGAGTGAAAGAGAAGGGCTCTGGAATGTCAGCAAGGGTTCGAAGGCAGTTCGTTTTTAAGGAGCACTAGGTGTTCGATTTAATGACTCAAAGAGAATTCAAAACCGAGAAGAAGAATTTAAAACAAGGATAAGGTATAAACATATTTATTGGAAGTGATTCGATGGAGAAAATATGGAAATAACGGGATCAGATTGCAATTAAAAACCCTGGTGAGTAAATCTCACCTGTTTGTTTAGAATTATTTTTATATCGTTAAAAATAACTGTTGTTGCTTGTTTGAATGTTGTTTGGTTGATTTAAAATATATATAGTTATTTAGGATTGGTTGACTATTATATATATATTGGGTTGATGATTGGTTGGATTCCCGCAGTTTCATTAGCGGATGCCCGCAGTTTCATAGCGGATGATTACCCTATACGCCCCACGCTATGATTAGTGGATGACCTTCTATACCGCGATATCCTGCCTCGAAGCAGGATGGGTATTACAATGTTGACTAACGTCTGTGGATGCAGGAAAACAGGTTGGAGGAATCCAACTGGATTCCTCAAAAATATATTATCTGTTTGTTGTTTGTTTGATTTCATATATATTCCTATATGACGTGTTAAAAATCAAGTGATTGAAAATTGGTTGATCTGATTGTTGAAAATACCACTAGAGCTTGAATATTGATTTATAAAAATATCAAAAAGGGTATTTGAGGTTTAGAAAGGGAATTCTATTTTTATAAATAGAATTTGAATTTTTAATAAAACTATAGAAAATATTAACTTGTTTTGAAGGTATATAAAACAAGTGATCGAATTTATAAACTCTGTTTATAAATGAAAATATGGGATTTGAATCGAATTTATAAACGTTGTTTATAAATGAAAATATGGGATTTGAATCGATTTTATAAACTCTGTTTATAAATGAAAATATGGGATTTGAATCGAATTTATAAACTCTGTTTATAAATGAAAATATGGGATTTGAATTGAATTTATAAACGTTGTTTATAAATGAAAATATGGGATTTGAATTGAATTTATAAACGTTGTTTATAAATGAAAATATGGGATTTGAATTGAATTTATAAACATTATTTATAAATGGAAAGGTGGGATTTGAATTGAAGTTATAAACGTTGTTTATAAATAATGCAGAGAATTCAAATAGAATTTGAATAGATTTGAATATAGAATTCAAATGGACTTTAAACTATAGAATTTGAATATAGAATTCAAATGGACTTTAAACTATAGAATTTGAAAACAGAATTCAAATGAAGTTTAAATAAAGAGAATTCAAATAGAATTGAATTGGAATTTGAATAAGAAGTCGATAAGGAAACGAGAGTATGAGTATAATTAGAATTTGTTAATATGCAAGTTAAAATATATTTGAACATGTCATGTTCAAATATGAAAGGTGAAATAGACTGAAGAGTTAAGTAACAAATTTAGTTAAAACGATTGGTATAGTTAAAATAGATTGGATAGGTATAAATATACAGGAGACAGGTATGGAATAAAGTATAGAAGTGAAATAAATAGAATGCCCGACAAAAGGTACGTATTTAATTCATATATGAGATTTTATGTGCCGTATCGGCTAGCCGCTTGGCTTTTTCTTTTTCTTTTTGAGATGAGAAGGACCGGGAAAGCTATTTGAAATTTCCCGATGCTCCCGGTACAAAGGAGGTTATGGCGAATTTTTCCGGGAATTTAAGGAGATAAAATATTTTTAAGATAATTTGATAGTTAGAAATCAACGTATCGATATATAGAAGTCGATAAGAAAATGAACATAGAAATAGAATAGTATAATCAAAAGGGAAGTATAAGAATAAAATCTCGAAAGAATAGAAAGAGATAAGTAATTGGAATATTTTCCAATTATAAATAACATATATTTTCTAAAGTTAGAAAATAAAGGAAGGTGATATTCGGAAATGTTTTCCAATTAACGTAAAAGGCCAATATGGTTATTGAAAATATTTGGTTAACAAATATTGATAAAGAAATAGAGAAGTGATTTAATTAATGGAATATTAATTAAAGGCTCAGAAATTGTTGGATGTTTGGATGAACACTTGTTTTATTCGATAGTTAAATCATCGACTATCGAAACACTTGTTTTTATTCGATAGTTAAATCACAGACTATCGAAGTTTTGACCATCGTTGTCAATATGGAGAGACCGGTTGGATTATTATCCGAAGAACCACTCCATATCGGCAGTAGCGTGTGAATCAGATTATATAACGATAATCAAAGACGGAGTAGAGTGCAAGGACTTTTTCTATTAATAGAAATAGTGCCTTCAGTTCATCCTGTTCCTGGGTGACTTGTATGGATGAATGTCTGACAGAGTATTTCCAGAATGGTCACGTACATTGATTTCTTCAACCGTACCAAGAGTGGAAGCGGAGAAGGAAACTTCTTTTAGCTAACACGTAATGTACTATTGAGGAAGTCAATCGGTGATGTGATGGATTTGACGATGTGGCATTCGAAGTGAATCTGGTGTGATGATAAAGCGTAGCTTCTAGCCTCATCAACCGGTAAATGACAGAAATCGGGCAAGCAGCATGGCTATGTAGGTCGCACCTATTAGGCTATATAATCACCTGATCTAGAGTTTCATTTACTTCTAAAAATCTATTGTCGATGCTATCCCATTCGGGAAACGGTTGTTGATCCCAACCGTTGGTGATATACATTCGATACACTCAAGCGAAATGAGTGGTCGGTCATGTGTGGCTGAGTTGCAAGATGTTCTTGTTGAACTCGGTGTATTCTCCTCTAGAGATATACCAGCGGAAGGTGGTTCCATACCTTTTCATAGTTGGAAATCAAATACCCAATACGTGCTTACGGTTTTGATTGTATATTATTTATGTGGAACGTGAGATGCAAACGTTCCACTAGATTGTATTTACTTGATTTAGACACTATTATAATATCAAAGGAGTTCTGATATAAAGCTATCGTTCCTTTCAAAAGGGATTTTTGAAAGTTAAATCAAGTGTTTGGATCCTCATAAGGGAAAAACCCGTTCCGTGTTATACGGCGTGGTCTTATGAGATATCATTTAGTTTTCTGAAACTGTTTTATACTGTTTACTCATACCAGTCCCATGACTGACCCGGAGTTTATTTGTTTTGTTCTACCTAAACTCTTGGGTGCATAAATTTGTACGGGCAGTCAAGTAGTTCAGGATTTTTCAGATATATCTAAAGGAGCTTGGAGCAGGAGGCTTCAGCGTTATCTAGTTATAGTGGTTCCGTTGTGTTGTAAGTGTTGTACTCTGATAAGTGTATGTTATACAGTTAAGATTTTGTATTTCAAAGATTTGATATATTATATTTTGTTCCACTGCGATGTGAGATTCTGTGTTGCTATTTCTGTTCTTCTTCTACCTCTTTCTTCTAAAAAAAAATGTTCCGTATTTTCGTGATATTTGGGTTGGACTTATGACGTATATAGTCAACACTGATGTTGCGGAAATCTGGGTCATTACAATATATATATATATATATATATATATATATATATATATATATATATATTGATCTGATCAGCAGATAGGGTTAAGACAAGCTTAACCAATAACACATGTTGATTTGATAAGTGGGTAACATGGGTGACATGTGGGATATAATCATTAACACTTAACCAAGATAAACATGTGGTGGGACATGGTGGTTAAGTGGATGACATGGGGGACATGTGAAATACGATTAGAGACACTTAACCAAATTGAAACATGTAAGAAGACATGAATAAGAAGGGGTTAAGTGGAAAATTCTAGTGGGGACCAAGCATAGGTGGAAAGCTTGTGTCAAGCATGGGGGACCCATTTCAAACCAGTAACCCATTAAGTATCTTTGTGAGCTCGAGTTAGATCGAGGATGGGACACGCTTACTGGGTTTGATCGTAAGAGGTCAAAATGGGTTAACGGTGGCAACGCAAGTCCAACAGGATTATGTGTGTGCGTGAGCCCGAGCTGGTAGGTAAGATGTTGTTGCATCGTGTAGATATAAGCCGTGCATCTTTAGTGGTATCGGGTCGCCACTTTGGGGAGTGATACACCCCACTGTGGGACCAGCACGGGTATCTACGAGTTAGGGAGCCGATCGAATGGGGAAGGTAGTGGGTACGACTAACGGAGATAGGAGCAGGCGGCACCTATAAAGACAGTAAGGAGTCCAACTACCATATTATGAATAAATGTTGTAATTAGAATGGGGAGGGTAGTGGGTACAACTAGTGGAGATAGGAGCAGGAGGCACCTATGAAGACAACTAGGGGTACACGAAACTACCATTATTATTATTTTGTTCAGTAGGCGGGATCGATTTTTAGGGTGACTAGTAATGGTGCAGTGTAGTAATTATCCTATAGTGATTAGGAGCGCGATTAACGCCAGTATATTTCTCTTGTTTATTTTGTCTTGCCCACTTGTTTCACAGTCATTCCTTATTTTACCAGTTTATGCCTTATCCTAATTACTTTAATAATTATATCATTAAAGTTATGGTACTCGCCAGACTTTATGTCTGACCCCCTTTGTTTTCGCCTCTTTTCTTCCTTTCCCCTCAGGTTCTCAGGGTGGGACTAGTACTAGTGGAGCTTGATCTGGATCATTCTCTCTCTTTTGGAAGTGCTTGGATTGCTGAAAGTAAAGTTTAGCTCATCTCTTTTATGGCTACTTATGTTGGGATTATGCTTTTTATTTTATGTACTCAGAAAACAATTTGTCAAGATGGTTACTAAGTGTACTTGGTTTTCTGTTGTTTTATGATGTTGTTGTAATCAAACTATTTCTCCGCTGCAATAAATGTTGTTTTGAAAATTTTCCAGTACCAATATATGTATCTGTCTTGTTATATTCTTTTCTATTCACCAATAATACTTCATGAAAGTTAATGCATTCACTTTGAGAGTGACATTAATGGACGTGGGGTGTTACATATATTATATATATTTCGTTGATTTCTATTTCAAACGTATTTTATAAATCGTTTTAACTTCGTTTTTAAAAACGATTCTAACTTCATTTTCAATTTTAAATCAAAAATATATAAATAATAATATTTTCCAAATATCAGATTTCAAATCATTTCCTTTTTGATGTTCATAATAAAAATGAATAAAATCGATATAAATATCGTTCACGTCAAAATGGCGTTAATCTAATCAACACGACTTTATATATTTAAATATATTGGTGTCCATCCCAAATCGGACATCAAAATAAGATTTTTAATCCTTTACTGAATATTATTTTAAAATATTCGTTATTTTAAAATATTCATTCTTTCTGAACTGGAATCAGACACAATCAATTACCATATAATGTTATTTATATGGATTTCATATAAAACATGTATCGAACAACAATGATAAACAATCAACCATCATCCAGAGTGCATTCTACACTGCATAAGCATTAAATATAAATATTTAACGCTTATAACAGTTTGTCAACCAATCGATTGACATACAACTAAACAAGGGATTAGTATACGTCAAATATCATCCCAATACCCGTGTGGGGTTTCAACCAACAAATACCGAATATTATTTGTGCAGTTGGGCGATGCATAAAATTTTATCATCCAATTCCATATCAGTCAAATGTGTGTACATGAACAAATCGTCTGATTTGTAAATGAATATTTATTTTATTCCTATACACGTTAAAAATTATATTTTTAATGATAAAATATTTTATTCGACACATGAATATTTTATTCTATCCATTTCACATCACAAACAATTTTCACAACACAATCAAACAAACAAGTCGTCCATGGTATGTGGACGACGGGGAGCAGTTCATATATGCAGTTATAAAATAAATAGCTGTACAAAAAATATCAGTGAAAAGTTCTCACCTTGGGTTTCCACTCTTCCATTCTATTCTGAATTTCGGAACCGTTTGGATTTGCTTGAAATTCCAACGCAGTCTTCTCTACGCTGTTCATATTAAAAAATCACATTTTTAATATGATGTTTATATTAATAATTGCATTTTTATATAGCTACTATATTTATAAAAATCGTATTTTTATAAAACTTCTCATATATATAAAAAAATATTTTTACTTCGCTAAAAGTTATATTTTTACTTCGCTAAAAATTATATTTTTTACTTCGCTAAAAATTATATTTTTACTTCTTATTCCTATGATAAAAATTATATTTTTATCCTATATTATGATATATAGAACTCGAATTTTTATCGCTACTTCATATATATAAAAATCTAATTTTTATCGCTACTTCATATATATACAAATCGAATTTTTATCGCTACTTCGTATATATAAAAATCGAATCTTTATCAATATAAAAATCAAATCTTTATCGATTTAAAAATCATACATGCAAAAATCGAATTTTTACTTCAAAACATTAAATGTAAAAATTGGATTTTTATTTTAAAACATACATGTAAAAATCGGATTTTTATTTCAAAACATTACATGTAAAAATCGGATTTCTATTTCAAAACATACATGTAAAAATCGGATTTTTATTTCAAAACATTACATGTAAAAATCGGATTTTTATTTCAAAACATTACATGTAAAAATCAATTTTTATTTCAAAACATTACATGTAAAATTGTATTTTTATTTCTCTCTACATACGTATAAAAATCTAATTTTTTCTGTAATATAAAAATCCTTTCAAACAATAAAAATCAAATTTTTATCATCATATTGTCTACATAAAAACCAAATTTTTATAATCGTATCCTCTACATAAAAATCAATTTTTTATAAACTATAACATATATAAATTTCAGATTTTTATATTAAGTAGCATGAAAGAAAAATAAAATAAACACTCACTGTTTTCGCCCTTCTGGTGGTGGTGAAGGCTGTCAGGGGGTACCGGAGGTGGTGGGGCAGTCCCAGCGGTCGAGGTGGAGGCCAATGGGGTGGTGGCGATCTTGATCTGGGGTTTTGGGGGAGGCCACGCGGTTTCTCGAACATAGGTAGAATGAGGCGGAGGGGAGGTGGCGTGCGACAGCCAGAGGGGGCGCGCTCGTCAACTGCGGTGACAAAGGATTGGGAAGCGGCGGATTTGGGAAGGGCTGAGCGGTTTTCACGAAATGGAGGAGCGGGTTTTAATTGTGGGAGAGAATTAGGTTTAGTCCCTCCTATATAAATATATTTAATTTTATTATATTTTCCAAAAAGTTAATTTCTTATTCAATCTCCAAATCGACCCAACGACTGTCGTCCCTAGCTAATCACCCCCATTCCGAACACAATGGTATATGTATCGGAAGCCAATTCAACTGTTTCGATCAGTTTTCTTCAATATTAAAATATAAATTAATATAATGTTCAAAATTGATTTTAACGTACATTTTAATTTACTGGGGCTACTACAAACTTCAAAATTCCAGAAAAATAAATCTTGCTATGTTTTGACGATATGGTCTTAACGAAACTAATTTCTTTCAATTTGGAGACCATTTGAAAAACGGTCATTTTCCAGTTGTTTAAATTCAAACTGAAATTACCAATCACGTTTTCTTTTGCCACGCTCACATATTGATTTCAAAAATTATGAAAATTGCAATCTAGCAATAACTTGACATTCCGAATCCAACAAAATTGGTTTCATTGAAAACGGAGGTCGTTTGCAAATTGGCTATTTTTTAGGGCTATATTTCCATAGTGACTATTCTGAATTTTCAATTGGACATAACTTTTTATTCCCACTATGAACTTTCAATTTTTCAGATTCGTTGGAAAGATATTTTCAAATAGATTCAAATATTTCTGGTTTCACTAAAATCAGGCTTATTTTGACTCCTGTACATTCATTTGAAATTTGAAATCGAATTTTCAAACTACTGCTCCATTTTCAATTCCTTTTATAATTAAAATAAATATTTATATTCTAACTTCGATTCAAATAAATATATACGTTCTAATTTTGTTCAAAATAAATTTCTAGTCTTATTATTTGAAATAAATCATTTTAAATATTCAAAATTCATTAAAATTGCCAAAATTAAAATTTTAAATTGGTTCTGATTTTCCGGGTTGTTACAGCAGTACTATAGGTAAAAGGAAGAGTTGGTCTACTTCAACATATACTCATATGAAACTCAAATAACATTCATTAGAATGTTGATGGTTATTGCTTCCATATTAAGATTAGAAACATGTCAAATAGATTTTAAAACAACATTCCTAAATGATGAATTGCAATAAGAGATATACATAAAACAACCCAAGGGTTTCCTAAAACCAGGAAAATGAAGGAAGAGTATGTAGATTAATAAAATCTCTATATGGGCTTAAATACACACCAAAATAATGGATTGACAAGTTTAAGGAAAAAATGGTGATGAGAAATTGGTTTCGCATAAAGGAATGTGAAAATGTGTTTTACACAAAATTTAGAGGCAAATGTTATGTTATTATGTGTCTATATGTAGATGAAGCAACAAAGAGATAATAAAATCAACAAAAAATATGCCTTTTGTAATTGACTAGGAAATTCGCACTTGAATTTTGACACTAATACATCCTCTATATTCACTTGCCCAAACTCAAGTACCGAAGACCTAGAGAGTTAGAAGAAAGAAGTTAAAGTGTGAGAAAGAACAAAGAAAGGTTAGAATAGAACAATGAGAAGAACATAAGCACATCAGAATCAGAAAAGATCGGAATCTCATAGCGAAATGAATGAAATATAATATACCAATACTCTTTACACATGGGGCAAATTGTGTGTGTGTGTGTGTAGAGTACACAAAAGATGAGCATATACATTTATAACAATCTGTCTATACAATAACTGATAAATACAAAAAATACAGCGAAAATAGATTAATATGAGTAATACGAGAATACGTCTCGGCTCCAACTCCTCTCTTGGAGCTCCAAACAAATCCTATGCAACTTGGAAATTATACTCAGTTTGACCCGATCACATTTTGAGGGAAAGCAAAACCATCTGGATTAGTCTGGAATACCTAACAGTGAAACATACATCACAAGCAACTTGCTTAATTTTTGGAAACCTTTTTTCAAAATAATGGAACTCTAGTGAGATACGACTACACATGAACATGACACGTGCTTTTCCCTTACGATAACGAAAACACTTTTATTATAAGTCTAATGATATTGTAATAATGTCTAAATACAAATACTTATCAATCTAGCCGAAATTATTATATTAATTAAATTGTAGCATATTAGGAATAGAACTAAAACCGTAAGAGGCTCGTATCAGAGTTTGGATTCCATACAATGACTGGGCACTGGGGTACCAGCAGACACAATATCTTTCTAGATAAGCGTACCGAGGTTGCAAGAACATCTTACACCCCTACCAACACAGAACCGGCCTACCACTTAAATTGATAGTACCGAATATGTCACTACCATGGTTGTGATCAGCAACCATACCGAAGCTAAATGATCAAAGGGTCAACTGTTCTAAATTGGTGATAAACGTACCCTAATGGGTGCGACCTACATAGCCTGTTGTATCACCCCTGATTTTCGTCAATCCTGGTTGATGAGGCTAAAGGTTACGTTTTTACCTTTCACACATGACACACTTTATCTTTGAATGTTCATCGCCCTTCGTTGGCAATATACTGATAACATTCATCCATACAAGTCGTTCAGGAATAAAACGAACTGAAGGCATTACCTCAACTACGTCCATTTGATTAACAGCAAGTAACCCTTGCACTCTAAATACTTAAGCTTTGCACTTGCATATCTGCAATTCTAGTTTTTGAACGCAAAGTCGGGTCGAAGTGGTTTTGTAACCAATCCCAATTCCTCAAACCAACACGTTATAAGAAAAAAGGAATTTATTCATAGTCGGTTCCTTAACTATCAAATCAAAACAATACAGTTAAGTATATTAGCAGCACATACCCTTTTCATTAAAATCATTTCATCGATTCTCAAAAATCGATTTTATATAGATATCTCAATAGAATAAGTATTTTCACACATCTCTCGTTTGCGTTACTTTGAAAAACATAGCCATACACTTATCTCTTGGAATAAGTGTATTCACAAAACACTATTATTTTCAATCCTTAGAAAATATTGCTATATACTTAACCAATTGGTATAAGTATAGTCACAACTCATATTTAGGCCAAACAATGTCATACGATACATTGTTTTACTATAAAACCCAAACATTTTCATTTAACTTCTGAACTTTGTAAATTAAAGTTTAATACACCACTTATGGAAATAATAATTTAATTCCCAACACCCACTTCCATTTTCAAGCTAGTATCATCTCTTGGACAATAATAAGTCGTTCAAGTTAGGTTATTTTATTTACCTCTCAGACCTTGACTCAACAACCTTCTTATCCTCAAGATAGATAGAAATTTGTTAACACAAAACCAGACTTTCAGTAAATGCCACAATAAGTTCCATTTACTATTCAATTAAAATAAGGTTTAAAAACCATTTCTTGCATTTGAAAATCTCATTTCAATTACAACACTTTTACATAAATCAATTATTAAGTAAACCATCATTTAAAACCATCGCATTAGCTTTAAATCTCTTTTGTAAACCTTGTTTATAAAACTTGGATTTATAATAAAATATTTTTATATGATCCTTTACCAAAATTCATTTAAACTCTTATTACAAAATGTATTTCCTTTTCTTTATAAACTTCAAATCTTATCAATCTTGCTTTGATTTTAGAAACCAAATCACTTAAACTTAGCTTAAAATCAATTTAAATCATTTAATTTTTTTTATGAATATTTACTTTTCATATTAATTCTGAAATCCAGTATCAAATTCTGCATCGTTTTACAAGTTCAATAAAACTATTTATTAAAACTTGTTCAAAACAACTGTAAATTACTTATAAACTCAATTAATTATAAAACAGGGTGTTATAACTTTATACAACTTCATTATAAAAATCACTAAAGTTTTACCACTCAAAATCCCCAATTATAAAATTTATTAATAAAACAGGGATTTCACTTCATAAAACATTTTATAGTTCCAGTATAAAATTCAACTATAAATATTGATCTATTTATAAAACCATTATTTTATATAACTTGTATAAAAATAAATCCACAACCTTGCTTTTGTTAAAATAAATAAATTTTTATAACTTCAACTTAGTCAATTCTCTTGACAGCGAGTCAACGTCTTAAAAAGAGGAATTTTAGACCATCAGCTGCCAATCACTTAACCAATACTGTTTATTGATTAGTAACACATCAATGTTAATTTTAATTCAACAATCATTATCTAAATCAGATTTTAGTATTACATATGTTAGGCAGTACATATTTGTAAAATATGAAAGCAAGTAACATCCGAAACATTGAGAAATCCTGTTGGATCCTTCTAACCTGTCCCCGTACATCACAGCTCATATATCAGTCTATATATGCATATGAAATAGATAATAAAATCTAATTCATTTAACACGAATCTTTCGCTTAAAAGAAGTTAAGTCAAAGATCATCCGTTCACAAATAGGAATCATATATATATATATATATATATATATATGAGGCAGGTTCAATGGCACCCCAAATAGTGAGCACCCCTTTAGCCTACCACTTTTCCACCACACATTTCCTCC
The DNA here is from genome assembly GCA_030737875.1 of Allium sativum. Classification (NCBI taxonomy): domain Eukaryota; kingdom Viridiplantae; phylum Streptophyta; class Magnoliopsida; order Asparagales; family Amaryllidaceae; genus Allium; species Allium sativum. Next base: position 23,691,365 of record CM060927.1, on the reverse strand, counting down.
CTCTCTCCTTCCACTCATTCTCTCACCTCCCACTCACTTTTCATTCACTTTTTTTAATATAAATAAGTGGCTGAAATTGGAGTGCAAATGGGGGGCTGAAATTCAGGGGGGCTCCCTGATCCTATCCATATATATATATATATATATATATATATATATATATATATATATATATATATATATATAAGCGTTCAATGGCACCCCAAAAGCCCCCCTGCACAAACCAAGCGTTTATATTAGTTTAAGTTAGTGGGAGGTAAGAGAATGAGTGGAGAAAGAGAGAAACGAAATATGTGGTGGATATCAAGGGGTATTTTGGGGTGTTGCACTGTTTTGGGCGCCATTGAACGCTCGCCATATATATATATATATATATATATATATATATATATATATATCAAGAAGCACCAAAAAAGTCATAAATCATCCAAACACATAATTTATATACTGACAATAATGAATATTACTATATAAAATAATAACCTTCACAATATTCAAGAAAGCATGAGAGTTAACTCATCATCCATTCCAATTTGATGATTACATGTCGTTTTATCTAGTTTCAAACAAATGTTTGCAATTAGATAAAATTCCATATAGCTCCAAATCACGTCAATCCTATTTCTACACATTGGTATCGCAAATTCAATTCTAAAGCAATTGGTTTTGCTCAATTCTGACCTTGTATGAAATATATATCGTTATTACAAATTTGTATATGATTATAATGTCATTAACAACTTAATTGATTATTTAATAACCTAAATCACACTTAAAACTTCTTCTCCACTTTCAAAATTCATGTATCCATCTTGCTACCTACAACAAAATTCAAATCCATACCTCCTTTGTTCTCTCTCCTCATATCTTCCTCCTTATTACACGAAAACCACTACCGATTTCACTAACGCTTTCTCCTTTGCAACCTCTTGCACCCCATCACCATATTATCAAACCCGCATACACCAAAGGAACCACGCTCCCAACGTCCATCCGCACGACACAGTAAATCATGCGACAATATTTTTGACCCTTCAAAAAATCACTGCAAGACGCTAATCGAGTTGAAGAACTCAAATCCACACTCCAAATTCCAAACCTCTTCCTCTATTCTCGCTAAAACCCAACCCTAGCCTTCCAACTACCTTTCGACTTTGCTGAGATGATGTTGAACCCATCCTAATGCACATAAAAATGATGCCCACAACTTAAGGATTTCAAAGATTTAACATTTATATATTTTATTTGTGTATTCCTCCTGCATTTGATTTTTGAAATTTACGTTTTTCTTAATTTATTTGTGGCAACTACATTGTTATGGCAAATGAAGAATGGAAGAGGAGAGGGAGTTAGTGAATTTAGGTCAGAAATTTTAAGGATATTATATAGGCATGGAATTTCAATATAAAATATTCACACGTTATTCTCATTCAACGTTCATCACTTGTACCGTCACATAGAAGCTTCAATCACCACAAAATTGGAAATCCTGCAATGGTTTTACATTTCGGACCGATGAATCTGTTTTCATCGAATTACAAGACTATTTGCAAAAAACTATTTTTATTTCAAACTGTAAAACGATATGTGTTCATATCGTGTATGATCACAAAGCAATTCTGATTGACTCAAAACTTGAAATCTAACAATAATTAACCGCTATGGATTTTATAAAATTGATTTTGTTGAAATCTGAGGTCATTTGAAAAATGGTCGATTAATAATCATTCGATTTCAAAACACTCAAATTTATTGAGAATAAATTTTTATTATCATTCTAATTCAAATATAATTTCATACAGCTTCAAAATAAGCTCAATTTGATTTTAAACTTGATAATTTAAATTGCAAGTATTTTTATAACCATATTCTCATTTAAAATTTACCTTAAGAAATTAATTCTTAAAATTAATCATTTTGAATATTTAAATAAATTTAATATTATTATATAAAAATCTGGGTTTTAACATTTTTTGCTGGACTTGGTTTGTAAGATTTGGGAATTGCAAATGTAATCCTTGGATTAAGAATACGAGAAACTCCATGTTTACACAAAAAATGGTCTAAACACCCAAGGTACTAAACTGTACTTCACCAATTCGGTAAGAAATAAATGGAGCCATGTTTAATCAGCAATAAAAAGTGAAAAATGCGAAAAAATAAACTAGAGACATCCGCCTGCTCAAAAAAAAATGAGGCCTACGTCCACTATGAAGGTGATTTCCTGCCTTATAATGATAATTACAAAACACATCAACTCTCTCTTTTCATACATTTCTATACTCGCTCAATATACCCTCATTAATATATTTCAATCTAAGGAATTATATAAGAGAATAGCAGAATTTGAGGAGAAAAAGGATGGATGAGTGATTGAGAAGATGGGTGTCTTCGTTTTCAATCATCGTGAAATTGTGTTTGACGCCATGGCTGAATCTGTGGTTGAGGATGAAGTTTGGCAGCACTTCATGGTTTTTAGAATCCCATCCCCTTTATGTTGGTAGTCATGGTCTATATATATGTGAACTCCCCTTGGTAAACAACCTGGAATTCCTTTATCCAGGCTGTGGATCGTCCATTTTTCTAATTACGACCATGCCACCGGCTAGCTGTAGCCAGCTGTCCGTGGCTGTATCCAGTTGTCATGCACGAGCGACTCATTGGAACGAGTATCTTGAATAGATGAGTTGGTCCATGTAAGCGAGTGTCCCGTGAGCACTTCAAGAGATTTTGTAAGAGCAGGATGCGGGTTTGGAGTCGAGTCTCCTTTGCCCCTCGTGCGATCGTCCTTCTCGGTCCAAGGGCGCTTGTCTTCGGGCTACCTTTATATGTCGCTTTTTGGCTTCGAGGCTTTGTTATGAGGTCGCTCCTGCTCAGGTTGAGTGGGCGACTTGCCTCATTTTGGTGCTTGAGCGGTTCTCAGGATATGCGAACTTTATCTTTATCGGGTCGTACTTCTTATAATATGTTATACTATTATTTTCGGATGCGATGGTTGACTTGACCTGCCTTGGGTTCGATATTTGGATCTTGCTTTGTGCGGGTGCATCGTGCATGGCTGGCCCTGACGACATCCGCCTTGTACCCTTTACCTAATGTGCGCATGAATTTTTTGGGATTAACACTTGCCCCTCGAAGTCCGTGATTTCTTTTGTGTATGGAATCGTGGGCTTCGACGTATTTGATTGCATGTTGGTTGGTGGGTTTGTGCTGACTTGTTGAGGGCTCGGTTATGCCAATCATTTAGATTACTTCATCGTCGCTGATTGATGTTGTCTTTTCCTATGAGCGAGAGGCTCGATGTATCTTTTGATTACTGTGCGAATGGCTGAATTTTAGGGGGCCAGCTGAAATTTGAAGAGACACTTTTGTGTAATTGAGTACTAGGTTGACGAGGTGAGAGTGTCCTGGATGGATTAAGTCTAATGTTCTGCGCCCTCACAGATAACTCATATTTTCAGAACTTAGACATTTTGACAATTGCTTGTTTTTGGGCGTTTGGAGGGACATTTCCCGGATATGCTAAACCGGATAACTGGATCCTAATTGAGCTGTCACATCATAAAAAGGGGCTTCTAGTCCTCTTAAGTATTGCCTCTTTATTTTCCTGCTTTCATATCTCTCCAATAAATCCATTTTAATGGCGATTTCATCGTAGAAGACCTCGTTGTTGCCTTTTGGGGCTTCGATTCTTTTTACTTGGTTGATCGTCTTGCCCTTCCTCCTTTAGTCGGTGAATACCTTCAACTTCATTTTCCGGCTACAACGCTCCTTTCTTCGAGTTGAAATTCACTTGTAAGTGAATTCCCCCCTTTTATTTCTGATTTTGGGTTAATTCTTTTAGTTGCACAAGGAAGGATTCTCAATTGGCTACACCGAATTGCCGAAATCGATGGTTGTGATATTGGAGGAGTGTTGATTTGACTTGGTATGTGCTTGGACTTTAGGCAGAATCCTTTGGTGATGACTTTAGCCCTTTTTATGTTGGCAAGTCATTTTCTGTGACGGCCCGCCCCGCACCAATCGACATTCACCCCAAAAGTGCGCTGTACACATGTCCAGTTAGCACGGAACGGATCGCCAGAAGGAAAAGGAAGAAGGAAATGAACATACAAAGAACCTGTAGAATGTCTCACAGCGCATAGAACAAAATATAATAATAACATACTTGACATAAAACAGGAGAGACAGTGCATAAGCTGAAAATCAGAACTAAACATCATAGCAGCGGAAATTCAGAATACAGCTTATTACAACTTTCAAACTGTCTCAAAGCAAAGTAAGATAAATGAGGTACACTACTAATGCCCAAGTAGCGACCATCAACGACACAGGGAGAATGTGTGTACATATATATATCATACGTGGAAGCCTCCTGCCCGCCTCCGAATCAGCTACTCGCACATCACCAGCTAACCTGTCTCTAGTCTGCTCGTGTGAGCACCCAGAGTAATAAGAGGAGACATAAAACTATGGGTCAGACATAAAGCCTGGTATGAGCGATAAGCATCTAAAGTGAACAATAACAGGTAGACTAAAACATACCTGAACCTGGACCTGCAACCAAAGAGTTAGCACTACATATTGTACGACACTCTAAGGTATCATATCAAACAGTGTAAAGATACGGAGGTGGGGGAGGTGTGCATGTCATAATGATGGCAAACAATCAAGCATAGCATCCATCCTCACATCTCTCACTCAGTGCTTAAAGCATACGATATTCACCACTTCGATCACCCAACATTCCTTGCTACGATCACTTTGCCCCATGAAGTCATAAATGGCTTCACTGCACTGATAACGTAGCCACAAATCCTTCGCTATGTCCACTTTGCTCCATGGAGTCACAAGAACCCCACTGCACTGGCTCATAGCCTTACTAATCCTTACTATGTCCACTCTGCCCCATGGAGTTACAAGAACCCCACTGCACTGGCTCATAGTCTTACTACGCATCACCTTGCCCCTCGGGTCGTAATGACCCTACTGCACTGATAACGTAGTCTTGCTACCATCACTTTGTCCCTCAGGTCATAATGACCCTACTGCACTGATAAGTAGCCCATCATTCTTTTTTAGTGGTGAATCGAAGTTATGAACGTCGACAACTCCTTAGCACACGTCCCGCAGCAAAGCCCAACCATGAAGTGAACTCATTGGTTCCCAACTGGTTCCGGGATCCTGAGCTCTAACTTCCATTTGGACTGCCTTTGCATCTCGGGTTATTGGTCATCACCATCGAATCGGATCGGATCGGCCTTCAACATCCTTCATCGGATCGGTTCGGAGTCCCGTTCCCCTCGTCACCACGGTTCGGGTCGAGTAACATCATCAGCTCGTCGTCATCCATACGGATCGGGTCGTGGTCACCCATTCGGATCGGATCGTAGTCACCCATTCGGATCGGATCGTAGTCACCCATTCGGATCGGATCGGGGTTCCTCCTCCTCATCAGTTCATGTTCCCCCACTGGTCGGGTCGGGTCGGGTGCATCTTCCCATGTCGTCAGCTCGTGAGCTTCTGAAGTGGATCGAGTCGTGCTCCTCCCTTCGGATCGTGGCGCCTCATCAAGTTGGATCAGATCGTGGAGAGGATTCGCGATCGGGGTGGCCATACGGATCGTGGTCTTCGGATCGGATCGCCCCTATGCCCACCGATCCGGTCCGGTTCGGACAGATACCTGCAGTTCTTCCAGCGAGCAGTTTACGCCATTCGACGGCGTTTTCGACCATTCTAACTATTCCAATCAATCAAAAAGCATACCATACAGTCATAGCAACATGCATAATCAACCACAAACATCATTCACATCAATATCATAGGTTAAAATGGATCAAACATACCCAAAATCCCATATTTCCCCTTAAGCATGTTTAGGTGAAACTAATGATAGGATTAGCAAAACTTAACCAAATTAACCCAAATTCATATCAGAGGTCTAAAACATCATTTAGGAATTTATGAACATTTTTCCCGAATTTTATCATGCTTAAATTCGCTAATTAGCACTAATCACCCCTAATTAGCCATAATTAGTGTAAAACTATGCAAATCACTCACCTTAGCCACAAAATAAACTAACATCTGAAATGATTCTCTGATTTGATGTGAATCTCAATGCCAAACAGCAGCTCCTTTGTTGCTTTGGTGAAGATCTTCCTTGATTAGGGGTTGCTAAGCCAAATCCTTAACCAAAAGACGATTTGGAGGTGATTTAGAGATTGGAGGCCATTTTTAGGGATCCTTGGTGATAAGTGGAGGCTAGAAAACTGAAATGGAATGATTCTCCATCTCATTTCAGCCCTCCCATAACCCTAATCCCGAAATGGGTTATGGGCCTACTCACTAATCACCCGATTTGGCCCGGTTAAGCAGTTTTTCACCCCCCAAACCTTGTTTCAGCCATATCTCCCAAACGGTAAGTCCGTTTGGCTAATGTGACCACTCTACGGAAAGGTAAACCATCAAACGAATCAAATAGAAGTGGTTTCAGGTCAAAATTCCTTTCCAATCAAAAGTTATGGCCAAAACAGTACCAACTAGGGGCAAAATGGTCATTTAAAATTCGACAAAAATCATAAGCATGGGAAATGACTCTAATAAATGTTTCCCAAAGTTACATGACCATACGACTTCACATGGGAAAGAAATAAATATTCTACGATCCTATGATGTGTAGAATACGGGTCATTACACTCTCCCCCCCTTAAGAAATTTCGCCCCCGAAATTCCCTAATCCAAACATACACAAAGGTTCCCGCATGCCTATCAATCATAAAACAACAATCAAACATGCAAACAAGCAAAGCAAGTCTATCCTAGCATGCGGAAAACTAAATTGCAAAGTAAATCTTACCAGGTAAAGAGTTCTGGATGCATCTTCCTAATGCTCTCCTCTGTCTCCCAAGTACAATCATTCTCGTTCTTGCCCCACTGAACCTTGAATAGCTTCACCGCCTTCCTTCGAAGTTGCTTCGTATCGTGCCCCACAATACGAATCGGCTTGCGGTTCCGAACCGCCTCGGGTTCTACTTCGAAGTCCTCTAACTGATCAGGTGAAATAGTCACATTTGAGTCGTGAACGAATTTCCTTAGTTGGGAAACATGAAATACATTGTGAACTCCTGCCATCTTCTCTGGTAAGCCAACTCTATATGCCAAATTCCCGACTAATTCAAGAACAGGGAATGGGCCAACGAATCTTGGTGCCAACTTGCCTCTCCTGCCAAATCGTATCACGCTCTTCAATGGAGAGATCTTGACAAACACCAAGTCACCAACGGAGAATTTCAAGTCTCTTCTCCTCTTATCGGCATAACTCTTCTGCCTATCTTGGGCAGCTTTCATTCTTTGCTGAATGATCTTGATCTTATCTGAAGATTCTCTCACCACATCTGGTCCAAGCACAAACTTCTCGCCAGTCTCTATCCAACATGATGGTGAGTTGCACGGTCTTCCGTACAAAGCTTTATATGGAGCCATCCCGATACTGGATTGGTAGCTATTATTATATGCAAACTCTACTAGATGCAAATGGTCATCCCATGATCCACCAAAATCCAATATACAAGCTCTCAAGAGATCTTCCAATATACGATTCACCCTCTCCGTCTGACCGTCGGTCTGAGGATGATATGCAGTACTGAGATGTAATCTTGACCCTAGAGCCTCTTGTAAGCTCTTCCAAAACCCACTAGTGAACAACGGGTCTCGGTCACTCACAATGCTTTTGGGTACTCCATGAAATCTCACTACCCACTTCATATACAATTCTGCCAACTTGGCTGTCGTTCTGGTCGATTTGACTGGTATAAACCTTGCGCTCTTAGTCAATCGATCCACAATTACCCAAATGCTATCATATCCCGATCTAGTCCTTGGTAGGCCATCGATGAAATCCATCGAGACTTGCTCCCATTTCCATTCGGGAACTTCTAATGGTTGCAACAACCCATTAGGCTTCTTTTGCTCGGCTTTAACTAGCTGGCAATTCATGCATTTGGATATAAACTTCCCAACGTCTCTCTTCATCCCTTCCTAGTAGTAGGTCTGTCTCATGTCTCGATACATCTTATTACCACCGGGATGTATAGTCAGTTTTGAGTGATGACATTCTCTAAGCACTTCATCTCTCAAACCATTCACGTTGGGCACAACTAGTCTTCCATCCTTCTGAAGCCATCCATCTCGATCAAGCCCATACACATTCATCTCCTCATCAACACCCATTTCTAACTTGGAGATGATTTCTAATAGGTTAGGATCGTCCCTCTGGCTAGAACCAATCCGCTCTATCAAAGTGGGTCTGATCGTCAAACTAGCTAGCATAACTGGATCCAATTCGCACCTTGGTCTGAAATCAAACCCCGCGATATATTCCAGTTGCTTCCATTCTAGAAACATTGCCCCTAAACTGGCATGTCTCCTACTCAAGGCATCGGCTACCGCATTACCTTTCCCAGGTGTATATGCGATATCAAAATCATACGAAGCCAAGAACTCTAACCATCTCTGCTGACGGAGATTCAAATCTTTCTGGGAGAAGAGATACTTTAACGATTTATGATCAGTAAACAACTCAAATCTTTCTCCCAAGAGATAGTGTCTCCACATCTTTAGCGCAAATACAATCGCTGCCAATTCCAAATCATGGGTAGGGTACTTCTTCTCATGCGGCTTTAGCTGTCGACTAGCATAAGCTACAACCCTACCTCCTTGCATCAATACAACACCCAGTCCGGTACCACAAGCATCTGTGTATACCGTCATCTCTTCATTCCCTTTAGGAATGACTAACACTGGCGCACGCGTCAACCTCTCCTTTAGACTTTTGAAGGCATCCTCACACACTCCGTCCCAGACGAAGGACTGATTCTTCTTAGTCAACTGAGTCAACGGTGCTGCTATCTTGGAGAAGTCCTGGATAAACTTACGATAATATCCAGCTAATCCCAAGAAACTTCTCACATCTGTAGCATTCTTGGGTGTAGGCCAATCCTGTACCGTAGCCACCTTCGCAGGGTCCACGGCAATACCACTCTCGGAAACAACATGACCCAAGAATCTTACTTCCCTACTCCAAAAATGACACTTAGAGAACTTCGCTTTCAATTGGTGTTTCCTCAACACCTCCATCACTATCCTCAAGTGTCCCTTGTGTTCCTCCTCTGTCCTTGAGTAAACAAGGATATCATCCACGAACACAAGAACAAACTTATTCAAGTGATCTCTGAATACTCGATTCATAAGATCCACAAAATAGGCTGGTGCATTGGTCAACCCAAATGGCATGACCAACCACTCAAAAAATCCAGACGGCGTCCTAAATGCCGTTTTCGGAACACTCTCATCCGCTACTCGAAGCTGATGAAATCCTGTCGTGAGGTCCAACTGGGAGAACACTATAGCTCCTTCCAGCTGATCAAACAAATCATCTATCCGCAGTAGAGGATACTTATTCTTCCTCGTTACCTTATTCAACTCGCGATAGTCCACACACAAACGAAGGGAACCATCTGCCTTAGTGGCAAACACAACTGGTGCTCCCCACTCGGAGACACTCCTTCTAATAAATCCCTTCTTTAAAAGATTGCTGACTTGCACCCCGAGCTCTCGCTGCTCCCTTGGTGCCATACGACGAAGTGGCATCACTATAGGTCTGGCATCTTTCACTAAATCAATACGGAACTCAATCTCTCGGTGTGGTGGAAGCCCGGTCACCTCCTCGAAGACGTCCGGATACTGGCCAACCACGGGCACATCTGACAACTCATCCTGTGGGATGTCGAGAGAATTTACAAAACTAGCCATAACCCCATCACTAGGTAGACTACCAAACACTACCCTCCGCCCATCATCCGCCCTTACTGTCACCAAAAAGCCCTCACAGTCTACCACCACCCCGTATCTTTGGAGCCAATCGACTCCCAATATAATGCCATACCCAGTAAAGCCCAAAACAAAGCAATCACACACAAACATACATCCATGACTCGATAAGACCAAATTCGTGCAAATCATACTAAGGCTAGTCGAACCACCAATCGGGTTCGTCACAATCAATGGTCTATCGACTATCTCGGGTTCCAGTCCCAACCTATCTACCAGGTCACTAGATATGAAGGAATGGGAAGCCACAGTATCAAACAAAACTCGAACTGGTATATCATAAATAGAAAGCATACCTTGAATAACAACATTCTTTCCTTTTTCCGCCGCAGTTGGGGCATTCGACGAAGAAGGAACAACATCAATAGCATATGCTTTCACAATCTGCTTCTCCTTAAGAGGTTGCGGACACTTATCCTTCTGATGTCCCACTTGACCACAGTTGTAGCACTTCCTTTCCGCTGGCTTGGCCCGACATTCCTTAGCATAATGGCCCTTCTTTCCACAGCTGAAGCACTCAACATCCTTCTTGCTCTTTTTCTGGCCACCTTTTGATTGGTCCTGCTTCCTCTTATTCTGAGAATTATTCTTGCCTCCACCGCCTGCTTGCGGCTTTGGCCCTTCTGCAGATGCAGCCTCAGTCTTTGACTTAGGGTAAAGACTCTCTGACCTCAAAGCTTTTCCCACTATCGATTCAAAAGTCTCATCGATGTGGTTGATAAGCCTTTCCCCCAAGTATCCATCCAAACCAGTAATGAACTTCTCATTCTTCTTCTCAGGAGTATCGATAAGAGATAGTCCATACTTCGACAAAGTGTCGAACTCAGCAATATAATCAGAAACTGCCCTTCCGTTCTGCTTGAGTTCCAAGAACCTCTTAAACAATACTGACTTCTGGGCAGCTGGAATGAACTTCTCGCTAAAGCGAGCCTTGAACTGATCCCAAGTAACTTGATCCTCTGGAGTAGCTGTTCTGATAGCATTCCACCAATTCATCGCTCGCCCTTGCAGCTGATGAGACGCTAGCCTTCTCTTCATCGCATCCTCGAGACCCAAATCATCAAAGATACGGTCACATCTATCCATCCAGTCCTGAACATCCGTGGCCGACTCCGTTCCGTGGAACGGCTTCCCACCAAGATTAGTGTAATCTTTGCACAACTTGGCGAAATCGACCCTACGCGCCTGCACTACTGGGCCAACACCAACTCCGGGATTGGGAATTTCCCCTTGCACTTCTCTAAGCATGTCTCTCATGAGGTTAGTAAACATTGCCCTCATGTCAGTGGCATTCCCTTGGTTGGTCCCTCTACCAGCACCCCTCGTCTCTCGGCTCATCGTTAATCTGTAAAAAGGGAAACGATTAACGACCCCATAGTGGTGCTAGTGCAGTGCGACTTCATCTTTATACTACTAATAGTATATACATACATAGCTTTTGAAAACCAAAGTAATCACAAATACGCGCTCTCATATACGTACTATCTCTCCCTAGCGTCTTTCCCTAGGTTAACTACGCAACCTAGAGCTCTGATACCAAGTGTGACGGCCCGCCCCGCACCAATCGACATTCACCCCAAAAGTGCGCTGTACACATGTCCAGTTAGCACGGAACGGGTCGCCAGAAGGAAAAGGAAGAAGGAAATGAACATACAAAGAACCTGTAGAATGTCTCACAGCGCATAGAACAAAATATAATAATAACATACTTGACATAAAACAGGAGAGACAGTGCATAAGCTGAAAATCAGAACTAAACATCATAGCAGCGGAAATTCAGAATACAGCTTATTACAACTTTCAAACTGTCTCAAAGCAAAGTAAGATAAATGAGGTACACTACTAATGCCCAAGTAGCGACCATCAACGACACAGGGAGAATGTGTATATATATATATCATACGTGGAAGCCTCCTGCCCGCCTCCGAATCAGCTACTCGCACATCACCAGCTAACCTGTCTCTAGTCTGCTCGTGTGAGCACCCAGAGTAATAAGAGGAGACATAAAACTCTAGGTCAGACATAAAGCCTGGTATGAGCGATAAGCATCTAAAGTGAACAATAACAGGTAGACTAAAACATACCTGAACCTAGACCTGCAACCAAAGAGTTAGCACTACATACTGTACGACACTCTAAGGTATCATATCAAACAGTGTAAAGATACGGAGGTGGGGGAGGTGTGCATGTCATAATGATGGCAAACAATCAAGCATAGCATCCATCCTCACATCTCTCACTCAGTGCTTAAAGCATACGATATTCACCACTTCGATCACCCAACATTCCTTGCAACGATCACTTTGCCCCATGAAGTCATAAATGGCTTCACTGCACTGATAACGTAGCCACAAATCCTTTGCTATGTCCACTTTGCCCCATGGAGTCACAAGAACCCCACTGCACTGGCTCATAGCCTTACTAATCCGTACTATGTCCACTCTGCCCCATAGAGTTACAAGAACCCCACTGCACTGGCTCATAGTCTTACTACGCATCACCTTCCCCCTCGGGTCGTAATGACCCTACTGCACTGATAACGTAGTCTTGCTACCATCACTTTGCCCCTCAGGTCATAATGACCCTACTGCACTAATAAGTAGCCCATCATTCTTTTTTAGTGGTGAATCGAAGTTATGAACGTCGACAACTCCTTAGCACACGTCCCGCAGCAAAGCCCAACCATGAAGTGAACTCATTGGTTCCCAACTGGTTCCGGAATCCTGAGCTCTAACTTCCATTTGGGCTGCCTTTGCATCTCGGGTTATTGGTCATCACCATCGAATCGGATCGGATCGGCCTTCAACATCCTTCTTCGGATCGGTTCGGAGTCTCGTTCCCCTCGTCACCACGGTTCGGGTCGAGTAACATCATCAGCTCGTGGTCATCCATACGGATCGGGTCGTGGTCACCCATTCGGATCGGATCGTAGTCACCCAATCGGATCGGATCGTAGTTACCCATTCGGATCGGATCGGGGTTCCTCCTCCTCGTCAGTTCATGTTCCCCCACTGGTCGGGTCGGGTCGGGTGCATCTTCCCATGTCGTCAGCTCGTGAGCTTCTGAAGTGGATCGAGTCGTGCTCCTCCCTTCGGATCGTGGCGCCTCATCAAGTTGGATCGGATCGTGGAGAGGATTCGCGATCGGGGTGGCCATACGGATCGTGGTCTTCGGATCGGATCGCCCCTATGCCCACCGATCCGGTCCGGTTCGGACAGATACCTGCAGTTCTTCCAGCGAGCAGTTTACGCCATTCGACGGCGTTTTCGACCATTCTAACTATTCCAATCAATCACAAAGCATACCATACAGTCATAGCAACATGCATAATCAACCACAAACATCATTCACATCAATATCATAGGTTAAAATGGATCAAACATACCCAAAATCTCATATTTCCCCTTAAGCATGTTTAGGTGAAACTAATGATAGGATTAGCAAAACTTAACCAAATTAACCCAAATTCATATCAGAGGTCTAAAACATCATTTAGGAATTTATGAACATTTTTCCCGAATTTTATCATGCTTAAATTCGCTAATTAGCACTAATCACCCGTAATTAGCCATAATTAGTGTAAAACTATGCAAATCACTCACCTTAGCCACAAAATAAACTAAAATCTGAAATGATTCTCTGATTTGATGTAAATCTCAATGCCAAACAGCAACTCCTTTGTTGCTTTGGTGAAGATCTTCCTTGATTAGGGGTTGCTAAGCCAAATCCTTAACCAAAAGACGATTTGGAGGTGATTTAGAGGTTGAAGGCCATTTTTAGGGATCCTTGGTGATAAGTGGAGGCTAGAAAACTGAAATGGAATGATTCTCCATCTCATTTCAGCCCTCCCATAACCCTAATCCCGAAATGGGAATTGGGCCTACTCACTAATCACCCGATTTGGCCCGGTTAAGCAGTTTTTCACCCCCCAAACCTTGTTTCAGCCATATCTCCCAAACGGTAAGTCCGTTTGGCTAATGTGACCACTCTACGGAAAGGTAAACCATCAAATGTATCAAATGGAAGTGGTTTCAGGTCAAAATTCCTTTCCAATCAAAAGTTATGGCCAAAACAGTACCAACTAGGGGCAAAATGGTTATTTAAAATTCGACAAAAATCATAAGCATGGGAAATGACTCTAATAGATGTTTCCCAAAGTTACATGACCATACGACTTCACATGGGAAAGAAATAAATATTCTACGATCCTATGATGTGTAGAATACGGGTCATTACATTTTCTGAAATGGCTAAGTAACAACACTTTTAATTCATCGTGCCTTAACTGGCCGTTCAATGGAATACCCATGTCACGGTAGTAGTTCTGCTTTTCCTTTGACTCTTAACCATTCAGTTTGTAATTTCTTTTTAAGCATACTTGTCCGTGCTGACATATGACTAACTGCCTGTTCATCTCAATCCCAGTTAATTTGTTATGTCTGGTGAACGAGAGAATCTGGATTGGGCAAGTGATGTTGCCCTAACTACTGGTCTTGGTTTGGCCGTTAGTCTGACTCATCCGCAACCTCGCTTCTTTGATGGGGTGGCGGCCGACTGCCATGAATCGACGCTTTCTTTTGATCAGTTTTTACAAATGTGCAATCGCTTTGGGTTTTCACAAGATGAAACCAGATTTCCCAGAAAGGGGGGGGGGCTGGCAGATTGTCCGCCCTTGGGGTATATAGCAGCCAATTATCACATGCTATCCAACGGGGCGATTCCCCCCTTCAATCCGTATCTGGAGTCGGTTTTGCGGCAACTAGACTTTCCCCGTATTAGCTGCACCCTAGTGGGTATAAAATCTTGCTTGGGCTGTACATACTTTTCATGAAGGTTTGACATCAGGAACCTATATTTGCGGATATTTGCTCTTTATATACCTTTAAGAAGAGGGAGGTAGACGGTCGCTCATTTTTTTTATGGAGAGTATGCATGATAGAATTATCACTGGTTTGACGGATGGAGCTAAGGGGTTCCCTGATCAATATTTCTTTGTCCGGTGTCCTGCTAGTTTTAATGGACGATGGGCCGAAGGAGGTAATTATACCTTTGCTCCTGGAGTTCTTATTCCTTCTATCTTTCTCATCCGGCTCTCTTTCTAACTTTTGTAGTGATTCCTTCTGTTGTGGTACTTTCTCTGGATCAAGGCCTCCTTAATTCTTTAGTTTCTATTGACAAAAGGGAAAGAAGTAGAGAGGTGTTGCTTTCAGAGGAAAACCTCCGTAAGTACCGATTGATTTGCCCTACACGATCTCTTGGAAAAGCTTCTGTGCACTCCCAAAGTCCTGCTGGCAAGCCTCTTAAAGTGACGCGTTTAATCCCTGATGTGAGCGATCGACCTCCATTACCGATTACCGAAGGGGGTGGTAAGAGAGTTGATGAGAACGCATATGGTTTGAGGGTCGATGTAACTTCTGGAACGACCGTGGGAAGTTCCGCTTGTCCTGTTATTCAGGCGGAGGGTTCCTCAGGGACATTTGGAGACTTAGGGGATTTGGACTCTACTGAGTATTTGAGCAAAGGTGATGCGGTGATGTCTGACCCCGTTGTACCTGACACGGGTGGAATGCGACGGACCGCTCGGCATCCTGAGAAAGCCCTTGTTTTCATAGCTTCCCCTAGAACTGGTTTTGTTACTATTTTACTTGTGGCATAATTTCCTGTTAATTTGATAACCTCTGAATGCTTGCTGAACTCATATTTTGTTCGTTTCCTAGGTGTAAATGCAAACTGCTCATCGTCGGATAGTTTCTTCCAATAAGCTGATCTTACTGAACCACGAAGCCTCTTACAGTCTTGTCTTTCCGGCTATTCAAAGCAACCCCATTTATCCTCAAGTTTTCAGGCCCATCGTATTCCTGATCCTTCAATGGTTGACTCTTTAAGGCGTGAGGGACTTGATCAGGCTAATATGCTTCCACCGACTAAACCTTCTGCAAGATCCATTGTCCCGACTCCTGCTCAAATTCAAATAATACGTGATCGTCCACCTTATAATGTCCCTCTTGGAAATTCAATGCTTAAGGAGAACTTCAGCGGTTGGGACCTGAGGGGAATGCATTTCGATCTGGATTTACAACCCCACGACAGGCAGAATGTCTGGAAGAGTTTGGATGCCATAAAAAGTGGCGTGAGCAATCAACTTGATGTTATTAAGGATCAGTTCGAGACACAGTTGAATCTGGTGATGAAAGACGTTGATAAGCTACTGGAGTATTGGGCCAAATTCGGTTACGAGTTCCAAGGATTGAATGCTCTACACCTTGACCATATCGAAACCTTGGAAAATGAAAAAGTTGTACTGATCCACTTGATTAAATCCCAGGAATCTGAGATGACTTCTTTACGGAGCGGTCATGCTACAGCGAGAAGCTTAGAGGCTAGAAATGTCGAGCTCAAGAAGGAGTTGGAGGGTGTACGAGCGCGGCTTTTAGAGGCTCAATCTTCTCAAAAACTTGTTGAGCGTCATATGGCCTTAGAAAAACAGGCTTTGATTTCTTTAGAGCAGGAGAACATGGCTCTTGAAGGCCGACTTGCTTCCCAGAGTGAAACCCTTAGAACCTTTGAAAAGGATAAGATCAAGTTGCAAAAAGATCTTGATGAAGCTAGAAATGGAATTGATAATACTCTGTTCCAATTCTATGTTTGCAGTGTCATGAGCCGTGGAAGCTTGAGTTACTTGGACAAGGATTTTCCGTGAACTTTGGCCCTAGTTTGGGAGCGAATACTCTCGTATTCCAATGATGTTGACAATGAGTTCCTTCAAGAACAACTTTTAGAAGAGAAGGATCGCGAGATTCTATTTAAAGGTAGGAAGATTTTGATGAACGAGCGAGTTCAGTCGCTTAGAAGAGAGCATTCAAACGCAATGGTTCCTTGTGCCCCACCTGACTCCACCAGGGTTGATGCTTCGAAATCCCTTACTCTCCCAATGGATCGCTCTTCCTTGGATGTTGCCAGAGCTCAACCCATTATTGAGTGTCCATATCGAGAAAATGTTGTGGCACAGTGCGCGAGTCACGGCTGCACTTCTTTTAACGCAGACAATTGTGAAGCTAACTTCGTATATCCAGCAGCTTCAGGTAAAATTGACACCTATCAATCTGCCTCGGGTCTAGATTTTCTTATTTCTTTGCCTAGGATTGCTGAGTTAAGTGCTTGTTCCCCTTTTACATCAGGTGTGTTTTCAACCTCTTCTTTAGCTGCTTGCGGTGTTGCTTCCCAGCCTGCTATCATCGACTCTGTTTTGGTCTCCACCAGCATTAATCCTTCTGCCATACCTTCATCAGATGACCTACTTTTACCAGATGCGTCCGATCCGGATGATGAGGACATGATTTGGAATACCAAGGCTGTGTCCACTCTGAAACGCAAAAGAAACTAACTGGTCAATGATTGAAGACCATACATCTTTTCCCTTTGACGACTTTTTGTGTAGCTGGTTCAACCAAAGCCTGAGCAATTGGCCCATCCTTCCCTATATAAAAATAGCACTTGTGACCTTTACGGTCTGATTTCAGTTTATTTTCTTTTACTTATCACGTACTTAGACCGATTGTTTGTGCGAGTGCCGGTCCTCGTTTAATATTTTACATTTGCGGACTTACATTTGTATCACTTAGGGGCTATCATAGTTTTATTATTTTACCTCTTATGAGTTGTCGTACTTTTAGTTTGTTGTTCGCGCAAATCTTATCGTTTGAACAATTTTTGCAACGAGGTTATAACTAGGCCGTGGTATGCTTTGAGTGGGCATTGGTGGTTGTTTACACAATGGTTATGTCCCCATACCCGAGCTCTTTTTACTTTTATAGATTATGTTGATTTCGCATTGTAATTCGGTCAATTCATGATTTCTTAGAAGCAATGTGTGATTAGAGGTCTTGGGTTTCAATTTCGACCCAATTTTGATCTTGTCAGTCCTGATTTTTCTAGGACTGGAAGACCTTGTTGGATACCCCCAAATGGCTAGGATTTCTGATACCCCCTTTCGGCTAGGATTTCTGTTGTTGTAGTCCATCCTTGGCTCTGTTTGACTTGGTTAACAACAAAGAACAAGGATGGCCACCTCCTTTCGGATTGTGTTGGTCCTTCCAACGTGTTTTGCCGGTCCTTCCGACACTAGGACTGATGTTTCCAGCCTAGGTATTTTATCCATGGGAAATTTTTATCGTTTCCCTTGTACCTCTTTCTCTCTCTCGTTATTTTAAAGAAAAGCCTGATGTCAGTTTCTCCAACAAATGCTTGCTTAAGGATGGTCCACTTTTGGCATGTTGTTTGTCTTTAGGCAGCACATCCGGTTGAGATGACATGCCCATGCATCTGATTCGGTTTGCATGTCTCTCGCGATGCTTTTGAACCATTTTGCTCAAGATACGCTTTAAGAACCTTCCCTTTGCACTTAGGATGGGTATGATTAACTGCTTCTATCACGCCTACATTTGAAAAAAAATCAGTTTTCAGTGTACGGTGATGAGTACGGTACTCAAGTGGGCACACAATAGCTTTCTTTGCATATGGCATCTGTAAGTGATTTATTGCCAAACATGAATATAGCTAGTGGCAAAACAAAGTAGAATGACTACTACTTCTTATGCAAACAGAATACAAAAGAAAGACTGAATAATAAGGCGAAATCGCGGGAATTCTAGTTCAAAATTCCATGATCGGGACACCAGTCGTTAATCCTTAGTCACGCGCCAATTTCGGGCTATTTTTGGCCCTTTCCACGAAGAGATCGCTGCCCCTTATTTGCAGAGAACCGTGACAGTGGCCTCGTACATATTGTTGTAAATGGTTCTTTCAGACCAGTCTTTCGATTAGCGACTTCAAATGCCTGCATTCATTTGTATTGTGTCCTGGTTGGTCATGGAATTGACAGATCCTTCCTGATTTCATTGTAGCATTTTTGACTTGCATCTTCCGGGATTGGGTAATTCATAGTGTCCTTCGTTGCCCTGAAGATATTCTCTATGGTGTCATTGAGGGAGGTGAATTCAGAATTCTTGAAAAAACGAGGCCTCCTTCTGCGATGTTTGACCTCGCCACTTGCACCTAAGATACGCTTTCGCTTTTCATCTCGTTTCGCGGAACGAGCGTTTTTTTCCTTGCCGGGTCTTTGCCAGGGTCCATAATTGTGACAATTAGTTTCCGGAATGGAGCTTTCTTGTTCAACAGAATATTCCATTTCGCTTGCACGACTTGTTTGAGCGAACGGATCGTCAGTGACACCTGATGCAGCTTTTATGGAAGAGGCCTGGATAATGAACATTAACTCGATCTTCTTTATCAATGCGTCGTTTGCAATAGTTAGTTGATCCGTTATCCCTGTCATTGCTTCCTCCAGTTCCCTTTTGGTTATGGCCGCCTCGATTTGTAACGGTTCCTTTTCTCCGGAACGGATGGTAGGCGACATGTCAGCGCCGGAGACATCATCAATTTTGTCTGCAACAATTTCACTCAGCATGCTCATGACCCCAGATACAACGTTTTCCCAGAAAATCTCGTCAGATCTGAATGGGAAGAGAAATGAACACGGCCCCGTGGTGGGCGCCAAAATGTTTACACCAAAAATGGTCTAAACACCCAAGGTACTAAACTGTACTTCACCAGTTCGGTAAGAAATAAATGGAGCCGTGTTTAATTAGCAATAAAAAGTGAAAAAAGCGAAAAAGTAAATTAGAGACGAGATTTAGAGTGGTTCAGCCGTTAATGAGGCCTACGTCCATTATGAAGGTGATTTCCTGCCTGATAATGATAATTACAGAACACATCAACTCTCTCTTTTCATAAATTTCTATACTCGCTCAATATACCCTCATTAATATATTTCAATCTAAGGAATTATACAAGAGAATAGCGGAATTTGAGGAGAAGAAGGATGGAAGAGTGATTGAGAAGATGGGTGTCTTCGTTTTCCTTCATCGTGAAATTGTGTTTGACGCCATGGCTGAATCTGTGGTTGAGGAAGAAGTTCGGCAGCACTTTGTGGTTTTTAGAAGCCTATCCCCTTTACGTTGGTAGTCATGGTCTATTTATGTGTGAACTCTCCTTGGTAAACAACCTAAAATTCCTTTATCCAGGCTATGGATCGTCCATTTTGCTATTTACGACCATGCCACCGGCTAGCTGTAGCCAGCTGTCCGTGGCTGTATCCAGTTGTCATGCGCGAGCGGCTTGTTGGAATGAGTATTTTGAATAGCTGAGCAGGTCCATGTAAGCGAGCGTCCCGTGAGCACCTCAAGAGATTTTGTAAGAGCGGGATGCGGGTTTAGAGTTGAGTCTCCTTTGCCCCTCGTGCGATCGTCCTTCTCGGTCCAAGGGCGCTTGTCTTCGGGCTGCCTTTGTATGTCACTTTTTGGCTTCGAGGCTTTGTTATGAGGTCACTCCTGCTCAAGTTGAGTGGGCGAATTGCCTCATTTTGGTGCTTGAGCGGTTCTCAGGATATGCGACCTTTATCTTTATCGGGTCGTACTTCTTATAATATGTTATCCTGTTATTTTCGGACGCGGTGGTTGACTTGACCTGCCTTGGGTTCGATATTTGGATCTTGCTTTGTGCGGGTGCATCGTGCACGGCCGGCCCTGACGACATCCGCCTTGTACCATTTACCTAATATGCACACGAATTTTTTGGGATTAACACTCCATAATGATATTTACTGTCTCATTTGCACTACATTGAAAAAATACTTGGAAAATTCAAGCAACGTAATATAATAGTTGCGAAATCACCTGTAGGCTAAACCAAAATTAGGTCAAAAAAAGCGATGATATCATTTATCAACTTGAATATTGCAATACTCTTGACTTTTAGTAAACATTATTTAGGAAATTTAATTGACTAGACTAAATAAGAGTAGTATAGCAGGATGTTGAAACGAGATTTATAATTAATAAAAAAATCGATATTAGTGCCTAATTGGATTGAAATAATATAGGACTAGTGTAGAGCACAAAATCCTCTATGCACATAACCTTCCACCCATTTTATTTCATTTTCATTTACCAAACCATCTAACGAGATCAACCATTATAATAAAAGAAGAAGATAAAACTTAAGAAAAAGCTATAGAAAATCAAGCTTAGAATTTAATATCAACAAATCTCAACTCTTCCATCTAAACTAAGTTGAATAATGATTCTACCCTTTTGTGATTCAACTATTGTTCATATCCAAATTATTTTTGTGATGACATGATTGTTTTCATGTTGAATTTATGCTAGGTCATTGTTTTGGTAGGATAATAATTAGATCTATATGTTTACTCTTGTTTGCATAGACTTGAATAGGTTTATGATAAAAGCCTATAATTTGGCACCTCCATTCAATCTAAAAATTGTATATGATGTTTATAACATCTTTTAAAGATGGGTTTTTATTTTTATAATGCTCTAAATATTTAGGATTTTTTTATGATTTTTCTAAGGTTATGCTAATGCCAAAAAATGGCACTAATACCGAAATAGTGTGAAAGTAGCAGCCCTTTTAGGTAAAATAACATAGATTCAACACAAAAATTTTGTAGTGGTTCAGTTGTTAAAAGAGGCCTACATCAACATTTAACATGTTCATTACTATATGGTCATTACTATATTCTCCATGCCAATTACAACAGCCTTAAGTACAAGGAATTTAATAAATCTTCAAAATAGAGAAAACAAGAGTCACAAGTGTAAAGCATTATCGAAGTATATCATGATAGTCTAGTTTGATGAAGGGTTCTTGTTGTTTCTACAGAGTATAGCAATTGAATGAGTGATTTAGCAAAGCTTTGTCAAGGATAAATTAGATCCTTTGTATATATAATGTAAGTACATCCCTTATTTTGGGGAACATCATTCGAGACAAATAATTGGATAAATTACATAAAAAAATGTAATTAGATTGTTGAGTTAAGATTTGTATATAAGAATAAGTAATGTATTGGCCTTAGGAACTATGTAAAATGAATTAAACAAAAGTATAATTATGCAATGGGCAAAGTGGGAAATGTTCAGCCTTTTATGTAATATCTTTTCCGATACAAGTGCCCTCATTATCTTCATTCACATAAACCGAAAATATTACCTAATGGTTCGACTATTAAAATTCTCGAAAAAAGAAGAAATTCAAGTAAACTTTAGGAAGATTAAAGCTTTAGGATCTACAGCCGCAAATCTCAGTAATACAATGACTTATCAAGGTAAACAATGATTCTGAACCATTATTTGTTTTGGCTATAGGTAATACACAACTGAATTTGTAATTCACATAATTTTTTTCATGATTTTATGTATGTTAATGTATTGTTTGGATAAAGCAATGTTCGAGTGGCTTAATATTCATGATCTGCATGTAAAACGAGTGGATTTTAGGGAAGAACCTATGTTTAAACATCTTTAATTGGTTTGAAACTTTTATGTGACATTCTTAAGATGCTTTGGAAGATGGGTTTTCAATTTCCTACTTTTCTAAGCTTATATGAATTTCTTATGAATTTTCTAATTACCAGCTAATTACAAGAAAAATTAATTAAGGGGTTTAATTTATTATTTTAGACTGCATATTTTTCAGAATGATAGACAAGGATATATTCATAAATCTGTGACTTTTCTAGATTTTCCCACATATTGAAACACCCTACCTCCGTTAGGGTCACTCACAAAGGGAATGCCCTAATTTTGGTGGAGGTTTATAAGTATAAGTCACAGATACACAAGACAGATATAAATACAAATATTTTTTAAACAGCGGAAACAACAACAACTTTTATTTCATCAAAATACGTGTTACACAAACCATACCATAATTGTCTTACAATACTTCCAAAAACATTACATTTCCATAACTGTCTTGATTATCAAAGAAGCATAAAACATAAAATAAAGCAACAAAATCCCCATAATGATATCCAAAGCCATGATCCAAGCCAAAGAGATCCAAACCGTACATCTACTGTCTTCAAGCTTGCAAAAGAGTCTGACTGAGCTGAGTTGTTTCCTCCCTGTGGACCTGGGGGGGGGGGGGGGGGAACGAAAGAAAAGAAGACGAAAAGAAAAACGGAGTCAGACATAAAGCCTGAGTAAATCTAGTGACTTTTCAGTATGTGAATAAGAAAAGGATATGATAGACATAAACTGAAAATAGGATAGTATCATAACTAAGAGAGTGTAGTCTAGAATCGAATATACTATCGAACCCACACTATATCTCTGCATTTGCTAGAATTATTCTAACCGGCACCCCATGCTGAGGGTGAAGTGATCATTTTTTGTTTTCTAAAGATCGGCTCCTACTCGTACGTGTGTCTTACGGCTACCCCAAGAAGTGTAGATACCTATGCTGGTCCCACCATGGGGTGTATCAAGACCCATGGTGGCGGCTCCGATACAATTACTAGATGGCATAGGATATACTACTGGTGCCCCTAGTGCCCTGCTTGTCTACTCCGAAGTTCGTGCACGACCACACACCGTTAGACCTACAATGTGCACCTAACATTGCCGTTATTTGACCGCTTACAATCAGCCCAGTAATCGTGCCCCACCCTGCCTAGTTTCAGGGTACCGTTGATACCTAAATTGGGTTACTGCTGAAACGGGTCCCTACGTTACCAGGGTTTTCTAGTCAAACATGTTAAGTGGTTAAGTGTATGTATATACCTAACCCCCACCCATCAATATTTGTTAACATGTTGAATCTTGGTTAAGTGTTTTCAGTTGACTTAACCCTACTACCTGTCCTTAGCCTCTTGGAGCACCGACCACTCAAATTAGACAGATATCACTACATTTACTAGATGTGTCGGTTGGTTCCGAGCAGGTTTACACCGTAGTTCTGTCTAACCTCGGGTCTTTATTGGGATCAATGTTTAACCACCCACATTGGATAGGTATTGTTGTGACTACTGGACAGCCGGGCGGGTCCGGGCAGGTTTATGTCACAACTCAATCCAACCTCGGGTCAAACATGTCGTCTTTTCTAGATTTACATATTTTTATTATTTATGCAAACGTCATGTTGTCTTTTAATTTGGGTATAACAATTTATACTGCTAAAATGTCACAGTCGTTGGCACGCGCCAAACATGCCAACATATTTATTATATCATGTTTTACACCCAATGCTATTACCCCCGTTTGTACGTACTAATGTTGGGCTCGACACAATTCAACCCAACTTGATAAACGTGAGAAAAGGGGAAATCCAGAACATATAATATTTCTATGATACATAGAAGGTGTAGCGCATGAACTTGCAAATTGGCGTTAACATAAACATTGGATCATGTGAACTTGCATTCAAAATCGGCATACAACTAAATGGGTGTCACATAGGATGGCATATGTAGATTTATACAAACTTGGATTTTAACATGTTAACTTGGCATAATGTCAAACACAAAACTAGCATGTTGTAAATTAACCCAAAAATGTCCAAATCTAATATATAGTCTATTTCCACATGAACTTGCATAGTTTATGTAACCCAAACTGCATTTAACATAGTTCTAATCATACTTGTAATGGATCTAAGATGTATACATAAGTTTTGAGTCATGTAGGCATAAAAGATCTCAGATCTAGGATATATTTACATAAGTATATGGCCCATGATATCAACATAAACATAAAGGGGATATTAACATAAACATAAGAGGGATCTAATCATAGATTTTGCCACAAACTTGCAATTGCAATTACTTTCATATACAATCATATAATAAACTTTGCATCGACCCATTTATGCCACTAATCAATACACATAATCACGATAGAAACATCATAATACACAAGATCTACATCATTATACAACAACAATACAATTCTATTCTCAATTACATCGTATCACATCATAATTTTATTCAGATTCTGAAAGACCACTATACTTACAACGTGTGACGAGATCTTGTTTTTTGATTTCTGTTTTCTGAATTTGGAGGTGCTCTCCTTTGGGTAGCAATTTGTTGATTGATTTGATTAGACTTTAATTTGCTTCTTAGTTTGATTCTTGGCGGCTACGATCAACTCCGTCCCGGCAGCACGACGACTCCTTTCTTATTTTCTTATGTGAATTAGTTGAGTCTTAGGGTGTATTTATAGAGTTTTCAAGTTAATTTGTGCCGTCAGATGCAAACAGGGAGGGAAATCAGACCGTACAACACACCAGAAGTCGATCCAGGGTCAGACCCACCTGGTCAGGCCAACCGGGCAAATCGACCTGCAGGTCGACACCCAAGTCGACTGCGTAGTCGACTTGGGGGGGCTAGGTCGATTGCCCAGTCGACACTAGTGTCGACCTGGTCACTGGGCGGGAATTTTCCCGCCCAGCCCAGTTTGAACTCGAATTCGAATTTTAAAACCTATTCTGAGCTGTTTTTGAATTTCAAATTTATTCTGAAACTTCCGGAGATCATAAGTCCTTCATACGGAATCCGTTTCACGCAAACTCGGACTCTATCTCAACCAGAATTCCGAGACGAACGCAATGGCGTAAGCCATTCCTTAATTCTTTCATTAGAATTAATTATACTTTAATTTATGAATTTCACTATTATAGATTATACAGGGTGTTACATTCTCCCCCACTTAAAAGGATTTCGTCCTCGAAATCTTCAAGTTTAGGAGGAATGTATATCCTACCATCCAATCGTCCATCTACTCAACCAACAAACACAGGTGTCCATTGTCCTTAAAGACTTCTAATGCTTTATGATCATATGCATTGTGTGTGTAAATGTCCCTATCTAATGCAGAAATCAGGCAGTCGGCTGATTCAGTTGACCTCCTAAATGCGAATCATGTAAGTGTCATGAATCCATTATGTATGCAAATTTTTTTCCTACTCATAATTCTACATGAGTGCACAACAATTCATACAAATGCGATAACCATATGATAACATATAAAATTTCAACCATATGTGAACGAGAATACATATATGCATATGCAGTATGAAGTGACTGAGCCGATCTAAATCCTAGGGTGTGTGTATATGCATCCACGAGCAACCACTAGCAATCACTTGCAACCACTTGCAGCCATAATCCATAACATGTTTTCAAATACTTGTTTGCATCCATTTGTTTTCTACCTAGGGAGTTAAGGAGAAAGGGCCGAGGAAATATGCCTAAAAGATAGATAAAGCATAACTTAAGGAAAAAGAGAGATCAAAAGATGTACCCTCAAAAAGAAAAGGGTAGACTGCGCGTATTCTAGCCTCAGTTTCCCAAGTCGCGTCTTCCTCAGCGTCGCTCCACTGAAATTTGACGAGCTTGACTTCGCGGTTGCGTAGCTTTTTCACTTCAATTCCTAAGATGCGTGTTGGAACTCTTCTCACAGTTGCTTCACGTTCCACTTCGGCTTCTTCTAGAATGCTAGGCTCTACTATTTCAGCAGACTCGTGTAAACACTTCCGGAGGTGAGAAACATGAAAGACATTGTGAACTCCGGCCAGTTTTTCGGGTAGCTCTAATCTATAGGCCATCTTCCCAACCTTCTCCATGATAGGAAATGGTCCTACAAATCTCGGTGCTAGCTTTCCAGTGGATCCAAAACGAACAACGTTCCTTAGAGGAGATGTAACACCCCGTAATTTTGTTAATATTAATATTCACAAATTAAAGAATAACTAATCTCAGACGTGAGAATTATGGGAAACGGGTTGCGCCGTTGTGTTCGTCTCGGAATTCTGGTCGAAATAGAGTCCGAGTTTGCGTGAATTGGACATCGTATGAAGAAGTTATGGCCATCGGAAGTTTCAGAAAATTCAAAACAGCTCGCAGGAAATTTAAAATTCAAACTGAAAAGTGCAGAAGCGGGCTGGGCGGGAAAAATTCCCGCCCAGGTAGGTCGACTGGGGGGTCGACACTAGTGTCGACCTGCCCCCCCCAGGTCGACTATAGTGTCGACCTGGGTCTGGCGGCTAGGGTTTTTGACTGAGCCTGTTTTTGACTGAGTGATGACCCATTAGGGTATTGACCTAATCTGGTTGGCTAGGATTTGTTCTGAGTTGATCTGACGGTCTAAAATAAATCCTTACTCTATAAATACCTAGGTAGTCTCTCACCCTAATTCATAAGAAAAAATAGAATAGCTACCGTCATACCGCCGCCATGGAACTTAGAGGAGCCGCCGCCAACTAAGAAGAAAGAAAAGCTAATCCAATTCTAGTTCCACTTAACTCTAAAGCGAATAAAGACAATCTTTTCTTCTCTAATTTGTGAGTATGATAGTCTTAACAAGATTATTATTAAATTAATTAGGTTAAGTCATGAATGGATTATGAGTAGATGATGTGAATTGTCATATATGTTGTTGTAAACTTTATGCTATCATGTATGTTATCAATCCTATGCTATGTATCCTATATGCTGTAAATCATGCTATGATGATGTTATGTATGTTGAGAGTTTCTATCCTAAATTGTGATAAATCATACATGCTTTAAAGTCATGATGTCATTGTTTATGCTAATTAGTTCATGTTAATCAAATCATGATGTTGATGTTATTTGGGTTATGTTAATCTATATGACAAGTCACATATGAAAGTTTAGGTTGAGATTATGAACATATGCCATGACATCTATTTTGATCTAGAATTATGACATCTAGAATTATGCTATGACATATGTGAAATTCTATGCTAGTTCACACCATCATTATGTTGCCTAAAACCCCCTTATGCAAGTTTGTACATAAATTTGAGTATGATCATATCATGTAAATTGTGACATTTAACAAGTTGACACCTTTAGATCCTTAACATGTGTAGTTTATGCAAGTTTCACCCCTATTATGATTAGATTCATTTTAATTGTCTATATGTTGTGATAATTTATTTTTGTGCTATGAGTTAGACTATTCGAGTCTAACGTATATTCTGCGTTGGATAAGCGAACGTATAAACGTGGGGTAGGGGTAATATTAATGATTTAATAATAAGAAGTTGGGGTGCAATTGATATGATTTTGCATGCCATAAGTGGACGGCCATAATTGAGTCGATTATGGACATCATTAAAAGTGGACTTAATTAATAATTTGAATAGGGAATTATTAAAACTGGGGGTAAAAGATTATAAGTGATAATCAATGCTTAGGACACGAGGTTGGACTCGTTTGTGACGTAAACCTGCCCGGAACCGCCCGGCAAATCCAGTGGTCACAAATGTCAGCCCAATGTGAGAGGTCCTAGGCCTAAACTAAAGCATAACAGTTGTAAAGATACGAGGTTAGACTCTTTTATGGTGTAAGACTGCCCGGACCCGCCTGGCAAATCCAGCTGCCATAAATGCCAGTCTAATGTGAGAGGTCTTTATGAGGTTATGGCCTGAATGAATTAAGAAAATACTTAACCAGATAAACATGTAAGGTGGGACATAGGGGTTAAGTAGGTGCCTTGGGTGGCATGAGGAATATAGTGGGTGCCCTTAGTGGCATGTGAAATACGATTAGTAAGACTTAACCAAACACACATGTAAATGAACATGACTAAGAGGGTTAAGTGGGATATACTAATGGTGACAAGCTTAGGTGGGTAGCTTGTGGTGGCCCATTTCAACCAGTATCCCAAACGTATCTTTGGGGGCTCGACCCAAGTCGAGGATGGGACACGCATACTGGGTTTGACTATAAGAGGCCAAAACGGGGAGCGGTGGCAACGCAAGTCCAACGGGTTTCATATGCGTGTGTGGACCCGGGCTGGTAGGTAAGACGTTGCATTGTGTAGGTATAAGCCGTGCATTCTCAAGTTGTATCGGGTTGCCACTTTAGGGGAGTGATACACCCCACTGTGGGACCAGCATGGGTATCTACGAGTAGGGAGCCGATCGAAAGTGGGTAGTGGGGTACACCTAGTGGAGATAGGGGCAGACGACACCTATGTAGTCAGCTAGGGGTACGTAAGGCTATTTATATTGTTTCTGTGTGAAGCAAGTGGGATCAACCTTTAGGGTGACTAGTGCGGTGCAGTGTAGTAATGTGCGGTGCAGTGTAGTAATGTGTGGTGCAGTGTAGTAATCATTCGTTAGTAATTAGGTGGGCCTTTACCGTTGTCTTTAACGTATCTTTCACGTTATCTTTATCTGCTCATTCCATACCTAATAGTTCATAGACATTTACTTGTCTTCCAGCTTATGCCTTAGTCTAGTTATTTTGATAATAGTATTGTTAGAATTATCATACTCGCCAGACTTTATGTCTGACCCCCTCCATTTCTATCCTTTTTCCCCCTCCAGGTCCTCAGGTTGGACCCAGCTCTAGTGGAGTTTGATTGGATTACTTTATCTCTCTTGGAAAGCTTGGACCGTTGAAGTAAAGTCCAGCCCGTTATCTCTTTTCATGGCTATTTATGTAATGGGGTTATGTATTTTGTTTTATCAAGATGGATAATGTACTTGACTCTGATAAATGGTTTTGTGATGTAATAAACATGTTTAATTTCCGCTGCAATAAAATGAAGTTTTAGATTTCCAAGTACTACTTATTATCTGTCTTGTTGTAATTTTTCTGTTCTATATTCACTTATAACCTCCATGGAAGTTAATGCATTCCCTTTGTGAGTGACATTAATGGACGTGGGGTGTTACAGGAGATACCTTAAGAAAAACTCTGTCCCCAACCTCAAACTCAAGGTCGGTCCTTCTCTTGTCGGCGTAGGATTTCTGTCTATCTTGGGCTGTCTTCATCCTTCTTCGAATCAAGTCCACTTTTTCTGAAGTTTCTCTGATCATGTCTGGACCAAGAATAACCTTATCTGTAGACTCCCACCAACAAGTTGGTGACTTGCACGGTCTTCCATACAATGCTTCGAAGGGTGCCATGCCTATGGTAGCTTGGAAGCTATTGTTGTAAGCAAACTACACTAAGGGAAGGTGATCCTCCCATGTCCCTCCAAAGTCTAGAACGCAAAGTCTCAAAAGATCCTCTAAAACT
The DNA here is from genome assembly GCA_030737875.1 of Allium sativum. Lineage (NCBI taxonomy): Eukaryota > Viridiplantae > Streptophyta > Magnoliopsida > Asparagales > Amaryllidaceae > Allium > Allium sativum. Next base: position 23,661,557 of record CM060927.1, on the reverse strand, counting down.
CTATTCACTCTTTCCGTCTGTCCATCGGTCTGGGGGTGATAGGCCGTGCTCAAACATAACTGTGTGCCTACAGCTTCTTGCAAACTTCGCCAAAACTCGCTTGTGAAGATAGGGTCTCGGTCACTAACAATGCTGGAGGGTATCCCATGGAGTCTAACTATCTCCTTGATGTAAAGAGACGCTAGGGATGAGGCGGTCCTTCTACTCTTGACAGGTAAAAAGTGGGCGCTCTTTGTAAGCCTATCCACTATTACCCAAATGCCAGTATTACCCCTTCTCGACCTAGGCAGCCCATCAACGAAGTCCATTGAAATGCTATCCCACTTCCACTGCGGGACCTCTAGGGGATGAAGCAGTCCTCCAGGCTTTTTCTGTTCCGCTTTAACTTGTTGGCATACCATACACTTAGAAACGAAATCCGCCACGTCCTTCTTCATGTCGTTCCAAAAGAAAACTCTTTTCATGTCCTTGTACATTTTGTCTCCGCCTGGGTGTATTGTCATCTTTGAACGATGTGCTTCCTCGAGAACCTTCTTTATCAACTCCCTTGCTTGTGGAACGCATAGTCTTCCATCGCGTCTCAGCCAACCTTTATCATCGATAGAGTATCTACTGAGGTGACTAGAAGTCTCACCCCTAATTAGCTTATCAACCACTTCAACTAGCTGAGGGTCCTCACGTTGTGCCGTCCCTATTGTGTCCAAAAGAGTAGGGCGCACCTAAAGAGATGCTAACAAACCCGGTACGAAATCAGAGGAGGGCCTAAAGTTAAAACTGGCTATATACTCTAGGCTTTGCCTTTCTACAAAGAGTGGGCTTAGGGTCAGTTTATTTCTACTCAAGGCATCTGCCACCACATTGCCCTTGCCTGGAGTATAGGAAATCTCGAAGTCATACGAGGCAAGAAACTCCATCCATCTCTGTTGCCTCAAGTTAAGATCTTTCTGCGAGAAAAGATATTTCAACGATTTATGGTCAGTGTAAAATTCGAACTTCTCACCTAGGAGATAATGGCGCCAAGACTTAAGTGCAAAGACGATGGCGGCTAACTCAAGATCGTGGGTCGGGTAGTTCTTCTCATGAACTTTCAATTGCCTTCCACCATAAGCTACTACCCTTCCTTCTTACATCAAGACAGCGCCTAGCCCTGTCCCACATGCATCTATATAAACTGTGAACATCTTGTTTTCGTCTGGCAGAGTCAGGATTGGGGCTGTTGTAAGAGCCCTTTTTAGGCGTTGGAAAGCGAACTCGCAATCCAAGTCCCAATTGAACACTAGATTCTTCTTTGTCAGCCTTGTGAGTGGAGCTGAGATTTTTGCAAAATCCCTTATGAACTTCCGGTAGAAACCTGCTAGTCCTAGAAAACTCCGGACCTCAGTTGCATTCTTTGGTGCCTTCCAGTCTTGCACCGCAACTACCTTCGTGGGGTCTACGGCCAGCCCTTCTTTAGATACTACATGCCCAAGAAACCTTACTTCTTCTCTCCAAAAGTGGCATTTTGTAAATTTTGCCTTTAGCTAATGTGCTCGGAGAGTATCCATGATTTCCTTCAGATGTTGAGCATGCTCTTCTTCACTCTTTGAAAAGATCAAGATATCGTCTACGAAGACAACCACAAACTTGTTGAGGAATTCTCTGAACACTCTGCTCATTAGGTCCACGAAATAAGCGGGTGCATTTGTCAGGCCGAAAGGCATGACAAGCCACTCAAAGAAACCGTCTGGGGTTATGAATGCCGTTTTATCAATACTATCCTCAGCTACTCTTAGCTGATGGAACCCAGTTGCTAGATCAAGTCGGGAGAAAACCGACGCGCCTACAAGCTGATCAAACAAATCGTCGATTCGGGGAAGAGGATGCCTATTTTTCTTGGTTAACTTGTTTAACTCCCTATAGTCAACACAGAGGCGAAGCGAACCGTCTGCTTTGGTTGCGAACACCACTGGAGCACCCCATTCTGAAATGCTCCTTCTAATGAACCCCTTTTCTATAAGCTCTTTAACCTGCTTACTGAGCTCCTTTCTCTCTTTTGGAGCCATATGTCTGACAGGTAAAGCTACGGGCTTTGCATTATCTACAAGATAGATACGGAAGTCTATTTCCCGCTTCGGAGGTAAGCCTTTCACCTCCTCGAAGACATCCGGATATTCCCGGACTACTCTAACCGACTGCAAATTCTCGTCAGAAGCATCAAGCGACTCTAGATAACTAAGCATAACAGCATTCAAAGGGTTACAGGAAATTTGTAGAGTGTTACCAAGCCGAGTCAAGAGTCTAACTACTCTTTTCTCACAATCAAGAATGGCACCGTTACTGGATAACCAGTCCATGCCTAAGATCAAACCATATCCCGAGAAGCCTAGAACAAAGGCATTGCAACTAAACTCAACACTGAGAATAGAGATTTTCAAACCCAAACAAACCATTGACAAGTAAGCGGAGCCCCCAATTGGATTTGAAACTACCAAGGGTTCCTCAACCATACTAGTGTCTAAATGCAGAGATTCTACTAACGCAGATGAAATAAAGGAGTGTGATGCACCAGAGTCAAAAAGTGTGCGAACTGGATGATCATAAAGATAGACTACACTTTCTACAGAAATATTACTACCTCGCTCCTGTGGAGGTGCTGTCAGAGCATGAACTTGACCTCCTGTAGTAGATCCAACTTTCTGTCCCTGTCCTTTCTTCTTTGGGCAGTCCTTAGCTTGGTGCCCAGTCTCCCCGCAATGGAAGCAACCACCCATCTTTGCCTTCTTCTTCCGACAGTCTTTCTCTATATGTCCAACTATACCACAGAAATGGCACTTTCTCTTCTCACGGGACTTCTTGTTCTTTCCTCCTTTCTTAAAGTCTGTCTTCTTAGCCTGTAAACCTTCTTTCTTTTCGTCAGCCTTAGTCTCCTTCTTGCCATGGTCTTCCTCATGTAGCAATGCCCTGTCAACCAAGCTTTCATAAGTCGCTCCCGTGGACACATGGGTCATGGCAAGGCTGTGTATAGGCTCATTCAGACCTTTGACGAAGCGAAGCGCCTTCTTGTGTTGGGTATTTACTAAGTCCAGCCCAAATCTGGCCAACTGATTAAACTGATTGACGTACTCCCTGACCGTCATGCTTCCCTGTTTAAGATTTAAGAACTTCTCTATTTGCAGGCTCCTTTCAGCTTGGGAGAGGAATTTCAACTCAAACCTTGTCCTAAAATCATCCCAAGTTTCTACTGCCCTTTGAGCATTAGTGATCTCCCACCAATAGGAAGCTTCATCTTTGAGCAACCACACTGCTAGCTGTATCTTTTGCCTATCATCAACTCCGAAGATGTCAAACAGATCCTCGGTCTCCTTTAGCCAATTTCTTGCTCCTACAAAGGGTTCAGTTCCATGGAAGTCTTTTCCACCAATAGACTTGAAGTCTCTACATGTTTTGGCAAAAGCATTTCCAAGAGGAGGAGCAGGAGGAGGAGGAGGATCTGCTGCTACTGGGGGAGGAAGAATATCTGTCGGGCCCGCGCCATTGGCGGCCCTAGCTTCAAAGAACCTCCTAAACCAGCCGGGTATCGTTACTCCTTCAGGAAGGTTAAGGTCTCCAGACATGCTGAAACCCAAAGGAAAGATTCAAAACGAAGGATAGAGAGAGATAGATAGTACACATGGCTTTGGGGGATCATGCCTTTTAAAATATAACACTTTTTCTTGAAAAATGCTTCTTTTAAACTTTCTTTTGAAAACAATTTCAAAAATTTTATCTTATCCGGTAAACCTATGCTCTGATACCAAGTGAAACACCCCACCTCCGTTAGGGTCACTCACAAAGGGAATGCCCTAATTTTGGTGGAGGTTTATAAGTATAAGTCACAGATACACAAGACAGATATAAATACAAATATTTTTTAAACATCGGAAACAACAACAACTTTTACTTCATCAAAATACGTGTTACACAAACCATACCATAATTGTCTTACAATACTTCCAAAAACATTACATTTCCATAACTGTCTTGATTATCAAAGAAGCATAAAACATAAAATAAAGCAACAAAATCCCCATAATGATATCCAAAGCCATGATCCAAGCCAAAGAGATCCAAACCGTACATCTATTGTCTTCAAGCTTGCAAAAGAGTCTGACTAAGCTGAGTTGTTTCCTCCCTGTGGACCTGGGGGGGGGGGAAACGAAAGAAAAGAAGATGAAAAGAAAAACGGAGTCAGACATAAAGCCTGAGTAAATCTAGTGACTTTTCAGTATGTGAATAAGAAAAGGATATGATAGACATAAACTGAAAACATGATAGTATCATAACTAAGAGAGTGTAGTCTAGAATCGAATATACTATCGAACCCACACTATATCTCTGCATTTGCTAGAATTATTCTAACTGGCACCCCATGCTGAGGGTGAAGTGATCATTTTTTGTTTTCTAAAGATCGGCTCCTACTCGTACGTGTGTCTTACGGCTACCCCAAGAAGTGTAGATACCTATGCTGGTCCCACCATGGGGTGTATCAAGACCCATGGTGGCGGCTCCGATACAATTACTAGATGGCATAGGATATACTACTGGTGCCCCTAGTGCCCTGCTTGTCTGCTCCGAAGTTCGTGCACGACCACACACCGTTAGACCTACACTGTGCACCTAACATTGCCGTTATTTGACCGCTTACAATCAGCCCAGTAATCGTGCCCCACCCTGCCTAGTTTCAGGGTACTGTTGATACCTAAATTGGGTTACTGCTGAAACGGGTCCCTACGTTACCAGGGTTTTCTAGTCAAACATGTTAAGTGGTTAAGTGTATGTATATACCTAACCCCCACCCATCAATATTTGTTAACATGTTGAATCTTGGTTAAGTGTTTTCAGTTGACTTAACCCTACTACCTGTCCTTAGCCTCTTGGAGCACCGACCACTTAAATTAGACAGATATCACTACGTTTACTAGATGTGTCGGTTGGTTCCGGGCAGGTTTACACCGTAGTTCTGTCTAACCTCGGGTCTTTATTGGGCTCAATGTTTAACCACCCACATTGGATAGGTATTGTTGTGACTACTGGACAGCCGGGCGGGTCCGGGCAGGTTTATGTCACAACTCAATCCAACCTCGGATCAAACATGTCGTCTTTTCTAGATTTACATATTTTATTATTTATGCAAACGTCATGTCATCTTTTAATTTGGGTATAACAATTTATACCGATAAAATGTCACAGTCGTTGGCACGCGCTAAACATGCCAACATATTTATTATATCATGTTTTACACCCAACGCTATTACCCCCGTTTGTACGTACTAATGTTGGGCTCGACACAATTCAGCCCAACTTGATAAACGTGAGAAAAGGGGAAATCCAGAACATATAATATTTCTATGATACATAGAAGGTGTAGCGCATAAACTTGCAAATTGGCGTTAACATAAACATTGGATCATGTGAACTTGCATTCAAAATTGGCATACAACTAAATGGGTGTCACATAGGATGGCATATGTAGAATTATACAAACTTGGGTTTTAATATATTAACTTGGCATAATGTCGAACAGAAAACTAGCATGTTGTAAATTAACCCAAAAATGTCCAAATCTAATATATAGTCTATTTCCACATGAACTTGCATAGTTTATGTAACCCAAACTGCATTTAACATAGTTCTAATCATACTTGTAATGGATCTAAGATGTATACATAAGTTTTGAGTCATGTAGGCATAAAAGATCTCAGATCTAGGATATATTTACATAAGTATATGGCCCATGATATCAACATAAACATAAAGGGGATATTAACATAAACATAAGAGGGATCTAATCATAGATTTTGCCACAAACTTGCAATTGCAATTACTTTCATATACAATCGTATAATAAACTTTGCATCGACCCATTTATGCCACTAATCAATATACATAATCACGATAGAAACATCACAATACACAAGATCTACATCATTATACAAAAACAATACAATTCTATTCTCAATTACATCGTATCACATCATAATTTTATTCAGATTCTGAAAGACCACTATACTTACAACGTGTGATGAGATCTTGTTTTCTGATTTCTGTTTTCTGAATTTGGAGGTGCTCTCCTTTGGGTAGCAATTTGTTGATTGATTTGATTAGACTTTAATTTGCTTCTTAGTTTGATTCTTGACGGCTACGATCAACTCCTTCCCGGCAGCACGACGACTCCTCTCTTATTTTCTTATGTGAATTAGTTGAGTCTTAGGGCGTATTTATAGAGTTTTCAAGTTAATTTGAGCCGTCAGATGCAAATAGGGAGGGAAATCAGACCGTACAACACACCAGAAGTCGAACCAGGGTCAGACCCACCTGGTCAGGCCGACCGGGCAAGTCGACTTGCAGGTCGACACACAAGTCGACTGCGCAGTCGACTTGAGGGGGGGGGGGGCAGGTCGACTGCCCAGTCGACACTAGTGTCAACCTAGTCACCGGGCGGGAATTTTCCCGCCCAACCCGGTTTGAACTCGAATTCGATTTTTAAAACCTGTTCTGAGCTGTTTTTGAATTTCAAATTTATTCTGAAACTTCCGGAGATCATAACTCCTTCATACGGAGTCCGTTTCACGCAAACTCGGACTCTATCTCAACCAGAATTCCGAGACGAACGCAATGGCGTAAGCCATTTCCCTTAGTTCTTTCATTAGAATTAATTATACTTTAATTTATGAATTTCACTGTTATAGAATATACGGGGTGTTACACATATGGATCAATTAATATGAATTTTTAAGTTGGATAGATTTAGGGTGTAATTAACACTAATTAAGTTATTATTGTCATTAATTAATAACTTCTTTTTTTGGAAACCTTGGTTAAGTCTTCTTAGGATTAGACCTAATTGTACAAACCAATAGTATTTCGAGAATTGTGTTGGAGAATGTGAAAAGTATATTTGTAAAAGAAAATAAACTAGTTTTCTCTATAGTTACGGTCAGTGCAATTATATCACAAGTAAAAAGAATTGTCGCACCTTTTGGAATTATCGAAGAACCTTTCGTTTCTTTCGATAAGCTTTGAATACTTGTAATGTCATTTGTTGGCATATGAAGTATCCAGATTTGCGCTTTTGAATATTAGATTCTGTCCACCACCTTTTGTTTTGAGTCCTTGCCATTTGGCTTTATATTTTTAAAGTATTATTTATTGATTTTGCATGTACGTTTTGATTGTTGTTCTTCAACGATGGGATATTTTCGAAAGTATAATATAGAGGTTTCCACCTCTATTGTTTTAATGGTTTTTAGGGTTCCGACCCTTCGATAGAGTCGATGAGGATTATTTTCCTTTAATCTGGTTTCATAAAAGAAGCATAAAGGCTATTGCTTTTGAATCTTCCAATAGTGTCGAAAGGATCTGAAACACCCTACCTCCGTTAAATTCTCTCACAAAGGGAATGCCTTAACTTCGGTGGAGCATTATAGGTAAAAGATGCAGATAAATTACAAGACAGACAAATAAAGCAGCGGAAAATAAAGTCATTTTATAACAACTTAATTCAGTCAAGCTTTTACAACAATTAACTCAAACATACTTAAATGTAATACATAGAACTTATGTCTTGATTTAAAAACATCCAAGAATAAAAGAATCATAAAAACAATGATATTCCCCGATAAAGCATGAAGTAGCCATAGCAGTGGAAGAGAGAGAGTCCAAAGCGATACACCAACTAATCTTCAAGCTGGAAAGAGAAGAGGTACAAGTTAGGCTGAGCTATTACCTCCCTGACTACCTGGGGGGGAGGACGGAAAAAAAGAGGCGAAAAACAAACTAGGTCAGACATAAGTCTGGTAAGTCCAGTGATCTTTCAGCATGCAAACAAGATAAAGGATCATGACATGAATAAACCGAAAATAGGACAATACCATAAAACAAGGTAATTAAAGACAAGATAAGTGCAAGGTGAACTGAATGCGCTTCTACTTTTTCTCTGCTTCGCTACTACTCTGTTAATCTGATTTCTATATTTATCTCTACACCACCTAACTAGTGTCCCAACTAGTAATCTGTATAAAATGATAATCATGATCCCAACCCCCGTAATTGTGGTAGCCTTCAGGTGTACATCTATCGTGAGGATTCCACCTCAATCAGCCTAATTTCCATGAACATGTTAGATGTACCCTTACTACCCTGTCGGTCGGCTCCCTACTTGTATTCATATTCCATGTGTCTGTGTCAATCGGCGCTCTCTTGCGTGTAGATACCATGTGCTGGCCCCACCATAAGGTGTATCAATCCTTATGATAGCGACCCGACACGATTCAAGATGCACAGTGTATAACTATTGGTACCCAGTGCCTGCTTTTTCCCACTCCAGAGTACGTGCACGCACGTAAACCATCGGAACCTACACCGACGTACCCCCTGCCGCTATTTTGACCACTTATAATCAGCCCAGTAATCGTTCCCCACCCTGCCTAGTTCAGGGTACCATGATACATCTATGTGGGTTACTGCTGAATGGGTCCCCATTACTAGGGTTTCCTATTGGTTAAGTTTGTGGGTCTATATTTACTAATATTACCCACCAACCAGATATGTACTTAACCCTCCCATCGATTCAAGCATGTTTATTAAACGGTTAAGTTTTGTGGGCCTATATGTACTAATATTACCCACCTACACGAGATGTACTTAACCCTCCTACTGATTCAAGCATGTTTATTAAACGGTTAAGTTTTGTGGGCCTATATCTACTAATATTACCCATGTACTTAACCCTCCCACTGATTCAAGCATGTTTATTTAACGGTTATGTTTTGTGGGCCTATATTTACTAATATTACCCACCAACCCGATATGTACTTAACCATCCCGCGCATTACGTCATATTGGTTAAGTGTTGTCCGTTCATGTTAACTTAACCCACTCATTCATCATGTCATGTTGGTTAAGCGTTTCTTATTAACTTGACCCTCCTTACTTATCATGTTGGATCGGTTAAGTGTTTCCTATTAACTTAACCCCGTTCGTTCATCAAGTTATATTGGTCAAGTGTTTCTTGTTAACTTTACCCCACGTATTCATCTTGTTGTATTGGTTAAGTGTCATCAATCAAGTCAAGTTAACTTAACCCACCTACGTGTCATGTTACTTTAGTTAAGTGTTGCCTCTTGTGTTAACTTAACCCTACTACAAATCAAGTTATATTGGTTAAGTGTTTCCCTCTTATTTTAACTTAACCTTTCCATAAATCAAGTTATATTGGTTAAGTATTTCTAAATTTACTTAACCTCACCCACTTGTCTAATTAATATGTTATAAAGGTTAAGTGTTCTAAATTTATTTAACCTCACCCACTTTTCTAATTAACATGTTATAACGGTTAAGTGTTCTAAATTTACTTAACCTCACCCACTTATCTAATTAACATGTTATAACGGTTAAGTGTTCTAAATTTACTTAACCTCACCCACTTGTCTAATTAACATGTTATAACGGTTAAGTGTTCTAAATCTACTTAACCTCACCCATCAGTTTAGTTAACATGTTGAATTGGTTAAGTGTTTCCTTAATTGACTTAACCCTACCAATATTGACTTAGCTTTATTAAAGCACCAACCACTCACATTAGACAGGTATTGTTGTGGTCACTGGATGTGCCGGTCGGTTCCGGACAGTTTTACACCACAACTCAGTCTAACCTCGGGTCCTTTTTGGGCTCAATGCACTAACCACCCACATTATACAGGTATTGTTGTGGTCACTGGATGTGTCGGTCGGTTCCGGGCAGTTTTACACCACAACTCAGTCTAACCTCGGGTTAGGCATATTCGTCTTTTCTAAATTTACATATTTCTTATTTATGACAAATTCCATATGTAAATTATTCCCAATTTTATTATGCCATAATTATCCTTTTAATTATGCTCATAATTAATGGTATACTAAATATACCATTTCATGAACCAATCTATGCCATGTAATTTTTCATGTTTATCCTACATATTTACATGTAAATTATAAATCAATTATTGTCATGGCCCACTTTCCTTCTAAATCACATTCAAAATTTTAGGTATATAGATTATACCATTTTCATGCCACTTATCATGCTTATGTGTCAAACATGCCAATTACATGTAATTTCATGTTTTCCCCAACGTTACCCCCGTTGTACGTTCGCAAAATTACATAGAATGTTAGGCTCGATATTTTAGCCTAACTTATAAAACAAAAAGGGGAAAAGAGGAACTTTGCAATATTCCAACATCATACAAAAGTATGGATCTAACTACACATATGTCACATGGATTTGGCATAGAACAATATACTTTTAACTATGAACCTGCAAATTTGATCTATGCAAGATGAACCACAAGCATATGAATTTACATAAAACTATACAAGTTAAACTTGGCATGTAGTGGTGAACTTGCAAATTAGATCTATCATAAAGGCATATGGATCTAACATATAAATTTGTAGATCTAAACATATAAGGTCGTAGATCTAAACATGTATGCATAATGGCTCTAAACAATTAGGCATAAACGACATGACTTAGCCTAAAACTTGTATGTATCATAATATCACCAAACTTACATATGATAATTTCATCCCCAAATTCCTATACAACATCATAGGTTTACTCACCAATTTCCACATAACATGATAGGTTCGATAGACCACAATAGTTCATAGGTATATATGACAGAATAGACACGAATAAACATGAATCAACATCACATACAGCTTGATACAATTCTATTTTACAATTCATTACAAATCATGTCTTTAATTTATTCACATCTGGAAGATAACTACACTTACAATCAAAAGGAAAAACTTGATTTCAGGGATCTGTATTCTGAAACTGAATTGCTCGCCTTTGATGTAGATCGTTGAATTCTCTTAGTTGAATTAGATTAGTTTTGATTTGATTTTGATGTAGTTTCTATCTTGCCTTTGAGTTGAAAGAGATGACGACAATTCTAGGTTCACCATTGACGGCATGACGGCTCTAGGAATATTTTTGTGTGGCTTAGGGTTTAGATTTAGGTTGCTTATATAAAAGTTTGATTTAATAGGAACCGTCAGATTAACCTAGAGCAAATCAAAGCCATTCAGACAAGATAGAATAGCCACATCAGCCCTAATGACTCAGCAAGGAGTCCATCAAAACCAATCAGATGCCACATCTGCCTTAGAGTGAATCGGCCCACGGGTTGACAGCCAAACACCCTGAATCAATCCCTAGTCGACCCAGCGAGGCTCGGGTCGACCTCAAAAACGGGTCGGTTCGGTTATTCCCCCTCTCGATTAGCTGTTTTGAACTTTTTTGCATATTTATTTATTTAATTTTTTTATATATCTATATATATATTTTTCTCATATGCATACAAACTTCAAGGCTTAACAACTTCTTCATAAGGTATCCGTTTTATGCAAACCAAATGTCTATCTTGACCAAAATTTTGAGACAAACGTAATAGCGCAACCCATTTCACTTAATTCTTCTTTTAAAAAATAAGTTTTCTTGAATTTGTTAATTTTAATATTCTCAGAAAATTCGGGGTGTTACAGGATCCTATTTGGAACCGTTTTTTAATTTAGTGGTTTCTGCATCCTCTTTTGTCGATAATGTCCAAGGGGTTATTTTCGAAACTTCAAAGTATTATAAAGAAAAAGGGGCTTGCCCTTATGTTTTTAATAAGCTTGGAGGTTATCACTACCTCAATGCCCATTGGGGGATCCGAACGGGCTTGTTTTACTTGAACTTTATATGGTAAGGTAATAGCTGTGTAAACTTACTTCCTTTCAAAGGATTAAAAGGTGTTGTTTTTTGAATAATGAAATTATAGAGTGAGAGGCTATCGCCTTATACCCTCCAGTGGAACCCAAGGGGTGAGTTTAAACGAGAGCTTTATTCCAACATACATGTGACGACCACCCATAAATCTTGCAGTACACTATAGGAAAGGTGCACAACATGACATGCTAGGCCAATAAAGGACGATTACCTGTGAAACAAACTGAAATAGAACCTATTGTATAACTCACAACACATGGATAATGTATAATATAATAAAATATACAACTTGATATAGTAGTGAAGCATAACAAAGCAGGAAATCCCATCTACATAAACTCTCAAAATAAAAGAACAAAACATCTCAATAACTGAATATCTGAATACATCAGGCCTCATTATATCCCTCATCAGAGTACATAACAATCAAAAATAGCAGAAATCGTCCAAATAGCTATATAGTAAGAATATGGTATTCCAGCCTCCTGCTCGCCGCCACACAACATCATCGTCACCAACCTGTCACTTGCTATCTACTCATCGACATCGTCGATGAATACCCAAGGTAATAAGAGGAAACATAAAATCTCGAGTCAGACTACAGTCTGGTGTGAGCGATAAGTAATTAATAATAGCTACACATGAAAATATACTGTTCAAGTCCCACCTGATATGTCCCTACAACCAAAGAGTTGGCACATAATAATCACATTAAATATGCTATTTAAACACAAAGAAACAAATACGAACTAGAATAGGATTCCTAATCCCCATTTCTCTTCAGTATCTTATTGTGATATCCTAGAAAATAAAAGAGAACACACAAGAAATCACAAAATCAATAACAAGTAATAACCTGGCTACCACCGACTTAAGCCTTGAATACATTTGTTAACACCAAAATTTGCACTATCTAAATATAAAGAAGCAGAAGATCCAAAACAAGATGAGCAAAGGGTTTCGGGCATCGAAACCAAAACCAAGTAGGGAAAGCCTTGAAGGAAGTAAAGGTGGCACCGAGAGAAAAGTCTAGAGTGGCGAATTCGATACCGAAAGGCATAAAAGAAGAGTATTAAGGACAACCATGCCGACACCAAGAGCAATAGACTAAAGGCCAATACTGGTAGCAAAGAGGTTCGAGAGAAGCACTGAGAGAATCAGAGCCGACACTAGAACACAAGGATACCGGCCCAACACCAATAGCAGAAGAATAGAAGAAGCAATAACAATTAAGAAAGAGGGAGAATATGGTGTATGCACTTGCATGTAATGCACTACTATCCTCGTGACGACACAGAAACCAAGACAGCAAAGAGTTCAGAAAGGAATAACTAAAGCAATGATTCCCGAAAGAGTGAAGAAGTAGATAAAGGCCTAGTATCGATACCAATGGACAATGAATAATTTAGCTTAGTGTTACTACCAAATTCAACACTGGAACCAGTTGTCAGTGAAGGGGTATCAGATGCAACTAACTCAAGAAAAATGACTCGGAGGCATGAAATCGACAACAAACAACTAAAACAGAGAAAGCCGAAAGAAAGAAGTGGAAGTTTTGATTAATGGCCTATCGGTGTCGACATAAGAGGAAGGGACCCAGAACCTATACGAAAGGGAATAATGGCAAATCAGTATCGGCACTAAAAACAATCCAAAAGCAGATACACATGAAGTCAGAAGCAGATATAAGAAATGAATCCGAAAGCATTCTTTCTTGTACCCGAAGCTGATAATGAGGGATTGTCGAAAGTATATCACTCGAAATAGCAAAAGGATGGAATGTGGCGCTATTGATACCAATTTTCTTGGTATCTATCCAATACAAAGACACAACTTTAGAGTCCATTAGGTGGTTCACCGAAAGCATGTTGTCGTAAGACCGGGACCATCTCCAGAGACTCACCGAAAGTAAACTGAAGCTTTTGAGAAGAAGAGCTATCCACACTAATTTTGCTTAGTGTCGACATCAAAAGTGACGAAGATTATGAAGTCATAAGAAGCGGAAGCATGAGAACAATGCTATGAAAGCTCAAACCCAAAACCAGAGCTTGTCGTAGAAGACCGAAAGTAGTTCTAGAGGTTATCTATACCAAGGGACTTGGTACTAAAACATATGAAAAACAACATCAAGGTTAAGCTCCGAAAGCTGAGACCGACACTTCGAAAGCCAAATTGGACCCAGTGACAATGCTAAAGGGAACAAAGGGCGGCCAAAGCCACGGTTACCTGAATTGAAAGGTATAAGGCGGTCGAAAGCTAGGTGCCGTAAAAGAGGCTTCTACTGAGCCAGTGACAAAATGGATCCCAATTTTTCTGTAAATAAGACCCTAGAGATCACTTTTTGGGGACATTTCCTCATTCCATAATCCTGTGCTAATTTCAAAGGGAGCTAACCCTAATTTGTAAATCGATTTGGGGACCTCTTATGTAACCTCCTCCAAGAATAAAGCCCTTAAAATGGGCATAGGTTCAATCTGAACTGAACCACCATAAATCGTTGTGTTCTTATTGTTTCTCATATTATCTTGTTCTTTACTATATTTCTGAGTGTGCACTGTTGAGCTTATGAATTACCAAAAATAACCCTGCCTACACCGTTTAGCTTTCCACTTGTGAAGATCTTACGAAAACCTTATCCCAAGGTAACTGGTGGTACTTAAGTCTCGTAAGCGTGATACTCATTTCATGAAGAAAGAGAAACTAATCTTCGGGCTTAAGACCTTAATATCTAGGAAATGGTGAGCTAACCAAAGCTTGTAGGAACTGAGCGATCCCTAAGTACCCATAGGTCGATACCCTTATTTTCTTATTTCGGTGTTGACGAAAAATATCGTTAACATTTTGGCGCTAGAAAGAGGGCTTGAACCTCAGTCCCCATTCCTATCTTTAACCTTTTGGACAACTTACCACATCCCTAAGTTGTTCTATCCCGGATTGTACTAGGCTTTGAAGAAGCAAGATTATAGATAAAGAGTCTCGGCAAGGAGCTTCTAGATACCGATCAACCCCTTAAAACAGTATTGATTTAAGCTATTTGAGGAATATAATAACCTTGAACTTTTGGCCTTACTTCTTATACTTCCGCCCTTGTGGTTAAACCTTATTTTTCCTACCTTCATCCCTATCTTAAACCTTCCATCCCTGCTTTCCCCTTCCATCAAAAAACCTTCACCCTTATTTCTCTTTCTATCGTAAACAGAGACTCCTGATATCCATTAAAAATGGTTAGGCCAAGAAGGAATCATGAACAATATTTTAGTACGTCATCCACCCTAGAAGATGGTATACTTCCAGATTTTAATTTAGCAAACTGGGGAACCTTCAAGCTTAATAAAAGAGGCGGATGATGAATTGGAAATATTGCATTTAACTTCACAGATCGATACCACAAGGAAGTTTATTAAAGAAAACTGGCTCAAAGGGTCCTCTGAGGTGGAACCTTATGAAGCAAATCCGAGAACGATGATGTCACAGGAGTCTAATAGCCAAATTAGAATAGCGCAAGGCCCACAGGATAGTCCAATCATGCAAGGAAGCAACTAAGCACTAAGGGAAGTGGTCAATCCGGAAGAAAACGAAAGCCCAATGTCGCCGGAAAATAGATATTTACGAGGATTCACCTTCTCCAATGAGATAATACCAGCTAAAGTTCCCTTCAATATGAAACTACCACAGCTTGTATATGATGGGACTACA
This sequence comes from Allium sativum, assembly GCA_030737875.1. Lineage (NCBI taxonomy): Eukaryota > Viridiplantae > Streptophyta > Magnoliopsida > Asparagales > Amaryllidaceae > Allium > Allium sativum. The sequence goes on along the minus strand of CM060927.1, from coordinate 23,646,082 downwards.
AACCCCGAAGAGCACCTCTCCATTTTTATAAGTTACTTGGATTTGTAAAACTCTCCCGAAGTGTTTCGGTGCAACATTTTCTTGATAACCCTTCGTAAAGAAGCTAACAAGTGGTGCAGACACTATCATGGCCCAGTAATCACGACTTGGAAGCAACTATCCACTGTGTTTAGCATGCAGTTCCATATATGGAAGAAACCAAAAATAAAAGTAAACGATATGAAAGCCAGAATTATACAGAGACCAAAAGAGTCGCTCAACCATTATCTGAAGAGATTCTGTACTGAGTCGCTCAAAGTAAAAGTAGCAACAGATAAAGAGAAGCTGATAGCTGTTCATTCAGGTTTACTAGCACCAACACCGTTCTGAAAGGAGCTTATCTTAAACAGATGTGAAAGCCTGAATGATTTTTATTCTAGAGTTGACAAATTCATTCACATGAAAGAAATTCTCAACACAAAGAAAAGATTGGAACAAGGTCAGGAGGCAAGAGAGTTTGGTTCCAATTCTTTTGCAGTAGCCGCTTTAGAGTCAGACACAGGAAAAGATGACTGTTCCTATCATAAGATAGAAGGACACCAAACCAGCCAATGCCGTGATTTGATAAGAATACGCCAAGCTGAAGGAAGCCTATTTAAGAGTGGAAAGAATGTTTAAAAAGAAATCGCAACATGGGATTAAAATCTAGCAATAAGTATTCTATTTCAAATACTTACATTCATTAGTCATTTCACTATATATCTCGCTTGTAGTCAAACAAATATTAATACAAGCTCAAGTTTCATTACAGGTAAAAACCAAAACTTGTTCAAGCTTGTGCATACAACAAAAGATCAAAGGAATCACCTTCTGCTTATGTCTTGTCCCGTGGAAGGGAACGAAAGCTCAAGGGGAGTACATAAAGCGTGTCGAATTATGCTTATGACTCATCCCACGGGAGGGAACAAAAGCTCAAATGGGAGCATTTAAAGAATGAAACGCATGACTAAATGCACAACAAAGGTATCAATCAATGGAAAAGCTTTGGTAGAAGTTGCCCGAAGGAATATGCGACAAATAAACAATTAAACGCCGATCATTGCCTGGATCAAATGAGACTGCTCAAAATATTAGCTTCTTTATCTTAAAATTTCATATACTATCTTTATCAAACATGTTATATTGACATGTACGAATGCTTCTATGAAAGGTATGGAACATACAATCAATAAAGCCTTTGGAAGAGGGAGCAAATCAATAGACCTTGTAACAACCCGAAATTTAACAACGTGTTAAAACAAGAATCAAGGCAGAATTAAAATATAAAATCTGAATCAGGAGAAACGGGTAGCGCCATTGCGTTCGTCTCAGAAAAATACGCGAAATAGAGTCCGAGTTTTCGAAAATCGGAGTCCGTATGACCCAGTTATGGCCCGTCAAAGTTTTCAGAAAATTTCAAGTTAAAAAACAGTTCAAATTTGAATTCAGAATTCAAATTCAGCCAGGCAGGGCAGGCGGGAAAATTCCCGCCACCCCCAAGTCGACTGGGGAGTCGACTTGGGAGTCGACACACCCCAGGTGGTGTCGACTGCCCAGTCGACACCCCTGTCGACTTGGGTGGTCGGCCAGTTTGGCCTGGGTGCACATGACTTGTTCCTCAAGACATGTTTGGAGGCTTGTGACGGATTTTGAGGGTTCGGATCTATCCTAGGGTTAATCTAAGGGCCTAAACTACTCCTAATCTCTATAAAAACACCCCTAAGCCTACCCTAAACCCTCACAAATCACTCTTGCCACGAAGTGCCGCCCAAATGCCAAGTGATCATGGCCTCCATCTTCAACTCCAAGAGACTATGCATTCAAATCGGATCCAAATCAAAAGATGCAAGCTTGCTACACCAAATCAAGGGAGTGGATCAACGTTGCTAGGCCAATTTCATGGCGAATCTTCAACAAAGGAGCCACCTTTCTTCGTCAAGACGATGCATGATCCTTCCCTAAGCCTCGCTATGTAAGTTCTAGCTACTTGTAGATTCTAACGGTGGTTCTAATGTGACATGGAATAAAGTGCGATGAAACATAAGTATGCTAGCCTATGTGAACCTAAGTTTGCCCCTTTTCTATGATCTATGACCTTGGGCTAAGTTTTAGCGACTTAATCATGCCACTCATGTTATGTTTAACCTAGTTTATCTTGCAAGTTTGAATCTTTATCTATGGAATGTTAGCATGAACCTTTGGGAACCATTTGACTTGTGAAACATGGGTAAAGACTTGACTTTGGGGCTTATGCATGTAAATGAACCCAAACCCCTTATGTTATCATGCATGTTTGTGTCCAAATTCCCTTATGATACTATGCATGTTTGTGGCCAAATTCCCTTATGATACTATGCATGTTTGTGGCCAATATGTTGGCATAATACCCCTACTATGTGACTCGCTTCCACTTGGGTTGGAAATACGTTTGGGTAGCTTAGGAAAGACGTGGATATGACACGGAAAACTTGACATGGGGTTTACATGAGAACATGACATTCATGATATACTTAAATGTGGTCATGACACGTAGGAAAACATGGAACTTGAAACTAGACACGTATGGGTTGTAAGTGTAGTATGACACTAGACCAAACATGAAAGTGGCCAACTCGAGGTTGGGTTGAGTTTGTAGCATAAATCTACCCGGACCCGCCCGGCTTAACTAGTGGCTACAAACAATAGGACACAATGTGAGTAGTTGGTCACATAGCACTTAAAACCCGAGGTTAGACTAGGTTGTGGTGTAAATCTACCCGGACCCGCCCGGCTTAACTAGTAACCACAACAAAGTCTAATGTGAGAGGTTGGGGTGCATTAATCTAATTAATGCCACATGAAAAGGTTAAGTAATTTTGACTAATGACACTTAACCGATATGACACGAATGGGTAGGTTAAGTGAAACCGGACTTGGTTTCTTAATGACACTTAACCATATAAGACAATTAGGGGATGGGGTTAAGTAATTTACACTTAACTAATCTGACTTGGTAATTAGATGGGGTTAAGTAACTTAGACTTAACTAATCTAAACACGGTAATTAGATGGGATTAAGTAACTTAGACTTAACTAATCTAAACGTGGTAATTAGATGGGGTTAAGTAACCTTCACTTAACTAATCTAAGCACGGTAATTCGATGGGGTTAAGTTAAACACTTAACCAATCTAAACTTGGTAATTCAATGAGGTTAAGTAACCAATACTTAACCAACTTAACATGATAATTTAATGGGGTTAAGTAACTTATACTTAACCAATTATACATGATGATTTGATGAGGTTAAGTAACCTATACTTAACCAATCTAATATGTGGACCTGATAGGGTTAAGTCACAAGACCTTTTAAATATACTTAACCATTGTAATATGATTAGTGGATGGGGTTAAGCTAACCCATACTTAACCAATCCGACTCGATAATCTGATGGGATTAAGATAATCTATGCTTAATCAATCCAACACAATAATCTGATAGGGTTAAGACAAATAAATACTTAACCAATTTGACTTGATAGGGTTAAGTTGTGAGCTCCTTGGTATACTTAACCAACTTGTAGGGCTAAGCCTTGAACTTAAATACTTAGCCAATCTTGACATGATTCGTAGGCGGGTTAAGTCATGAACTTGAATGACAACACTTAACCCATTAGACAAAACCCTAGCTCAGGGGACTAGGTTGAAAATCGTAGTTAACAAGGATAGCGGGAAGAGAAGCTAAGTGGTAAACCTTAGTTAAGGATAACTAAGTAATAATTCTTAGTCAAGGAAACTGGACCAGTTCACAGATAGATGAGTAACCCGATACGGTAGGTCCTCGCTTGAACACGTATGGAGGAGCGAATTATCTGACTTAGATAAAGGCTCCAACGAACTGGGTGATGAAGCGGTAGCTTCGGGGGACGTGAGGGTACTCTTGGTATCCCTCTGTGAGGTGGCAGATGGTCCATGAAACCTGGCCTCACAGAGGTTAAGGTCTGCGGTAGAAGAGACAAGAGTATGCCTTGGTTGCTATGCGAGCGACCTAAAGACTGGGATGGATTAGCGTGGAGTCGACGATACTTGTTTTTGCCTTGGATAGCACGTCGCCGACTACCTACCATCTTTAGTCAATCGTGTACGAACAGAAAGGCAGAGAACTCCCAACAGACCATGTTCTTGCTATCGAGTCATGGGTGAGGTTGGCCAATAGGAAAGTGGGGCATAGTGGGGCCGGGATGTAGTTCTCATACATGATTTTTCTTGGATTGCCTTTCAGTAGTTGAGGGAGGGGTCACGTGGGACCATAGCCACGAATACAAAAACAGACCTTGATATCTGCATCGGCAGATGACTTAAAGCTCCCGACCGAGTTCCGTATTTCTTGATTTGCCCTGGCACGGAACTCGGATGGCACATCGAGATACATGTGCGTCTAGACATGGAAAACGATTCATGATACATATGTGGGATAAAGGGCGTGGTTGACGGGTGGCGTAATCCCTAGTGGTCCTAGGTGGCTTGAACCCAAACCGAGACACGGAAACGTTCATTAGGTAGCATAATCCCTAGTGGTCCTAGGTGGCATAAATCCTAAGTGAACATGCGATAGTTCATGGTGAGGAAACATAACCAGATCAAGGGTAGCAGTCCAAAATAACATCAAGGATAAAATGGTACTACGTTGAGGTGGTATAGATTTACATGGGAAATCCCGTATGGCCTACGGCAAAGGACTGAACTTATGCATGGAAAGAAACATACGAGTTGGGAAAACCTACATATGCTATATATTAGGTTGACATGGACCATTACATGACATTGGGCAAGGGACATTCATAGTTAACAAATGACGCGGGTTGGGATACTAGTACGAGGGGTGCAGAGCCAATATACATGATAAATACCTTGGGATGGCATACATGATAGATACCGTGGGATGTTATACATGATAGATACCTTGGGATAGTATACTTGATAGAAACCTGACGATGTGATACCTTGATTTATCTTGACACCATAGTTTATCATGATATCTTAGTTTATCTTGCTACAGTAGTTCATCCGGTTATCTTGGTTTAGCTTATCTATCTTGTCGTCATCCTTATGTTTACTTTCAGTTTATGCATGTCATGTTACCTTTACCTGTTTTTATACTGGAAGTAGATAGGACTTACCAGTCTTTATGACTGACCCCGTTTTGTTTCGCCTCTTTGTCTTCTGTTCCCCCCCCAGGTTTTCAGGGAGGAAACACTGTTATTTAGTTCAGACTTCCTCTGCTTGAAGGTCATCATGCATGGCTTGGACTTTTCTTGGCTATGGCTACCTTACTGTTTTACTTGGGGAATAATTTATGAAATGGTTTATGCTTCTTTACTATTGCAAGACAGGTTTTGATGTATTCTGATGAAAAAGGCTTTTGACCTTACTATTTTATAAGGTAATGAAATTTGTTTTACTTCTGCTATTTTATATGTTCTGTCTTGTAATATTTCTGTGCATGTTTACCTCGATAATGCTTCACCAAACCTAGTGCATTCCCTTTGTGAGTGACCCTAGCAGAGGTGGGGTGTTACAGACCTTCAGAGGGAAGGACACATCAATGAAGCCTTTAGAGGAAAAGGCACAACAAACAAAGCTTCCAAATAGTGAAGAAAAGCTTCAGAGAGTGAAACCACATCAAAGAAAGCTTCCAAAGAGTGAAGCTACATCAAATAAAGCTTTCAAGAAGAGAAGCAACGACAAACAAAAGCTTCCAGAAGAGGAGCGACAAACAAAAGCTTCCATGAAGAGATGCAACAACAAACAAAACCTCCTTGAAGAGGAACAACGAACAAAAGCTTCTAAGAAGAGAAGCAACAACAAATAAAGCCTCCATAAGAGGAGCATCAAATATAGCTTCCAAGAAGAGAAGCAACATCTCCTACGAGGGAGGGCCTTTCAAGTAGGGCTGCAATACTTGCATCTCCAGCAATGGAGTTCCCTACAAGTGGGCCTAAATACTTACATCTCCAGCTAGTACAGTCACCTGCTAATTGGGGTTAGTTATGCATCTACCCATAAAGGGACCAGTGTCACTCTCTTGGAGAGCATTCATTCATTTGCATATCCTGGGGGTTAGGAATAAGACTAGACGTTAGATACCCAATGACCGAATAATCAAACGGAACTTCTTGTTGAACGGTTCATAGCCAAATGACCTAACAAAACTTTTCGATGAACTACTGCAGATTCAAATAACAAGAAGGAACTACCTGCTGAACGATCGCACATTTAAAAATTTGGGTGATCGAGTAAAACTACCTGCTGAATGGTTAAATGATGAAACAATTGAATAGAACTACTGCTGAAGGGTCAAATGGTTTGAAAACTGAAAGGAACTACTACCGAATGACTATTTGGTCTAGGATAGGATTAATTTATTTTTAAAGCAGTCCTCCATGTATGCATCTGAGAAATTATTTCTTGGGTACTTATGGCTCTTTCGTTCACGTGTTTTCTCTGAGTAAACTTCCGAGGAACCCACAAGTAACTTGTAGTTGTTTGACTACTCTCAGTTGATGTTTGAATTGTTTGACATTGCCTGCATAGATAATCTTTGGGTAATGTGTGATGCTTTTATTGGATGTTCTTTAAGTAAACTTTTGATAGTTCTTCCATGCTTTTATCAGTGCATAATTTCATATGTGAATTTCTGATTTCTATTTACCCAAGCATGAGTCTCGAAATTCCTATTTCTATTTACCCAAGTATGAGTTTCAGGAAGTCTACTAATTTCGGATGTTGATTTCTGATTTCTACTTACCCGAGTATGAGTCTCGGGGTTCCTATGTGAATTTTTGATTTCTATTTACTTGAGTATGAGTCTCGAGGATTCTATTATTTTCAGATGTTGATTACTGATTATCTACTTACCCGAGTGTGAGTCTGGAGGTTTGCATGTGATTTCTGATTTCTATTTACTCGATGTGAGTCTCGGGATTCCTATGTGAACTACAGATTTATACTTACCTGAGTGTGAGTCTCAAGCTTTCCATGTGATTTCTAATTTCTATTTACCCGAGTGTGAGTCTTAGGATTCCAATAAGAATTGATGATTTTCTACTTACTCGAGTGTGAGTCTTGGGGTTTCCATGTGATTTCTGATTTCTATTTATTAAAGTGTGAGTATCGGGATTCTTATTATATTCAAATTTTCGAATTTCTACGGCAAAAGTTCAAGTCTAAGCCGTAAACCCTTTCCCTTGCTATTTCCAAAGGAGTACTTTTAATCCTAAAAGGACTTTTAGAAAATGATCCTACAGATCTACATTATTCTAACAATCAAATCTAGCTATGAATTTTCTATACTCATTTCCAAAAAGAATGTTTAAATTCCTTTTGTCATATACACATGTAGAGTTTGGGCATGCCACTATTGTTCCAAGGTAAGGGTGTTTAAATTATTTCCCAAGTTGCTACTTCAGGTCCCTCATTCAAAGCCTTCCAACGAGGGTTATGATCTCGCAACACTCATACAGGGAAGATTTTTGAATTCGTGACATATTTATCCCTAACATTCACTATTATGAATTTTGGTCAAAGTAATGTTTGACACATTGTAAAAAAAATGTCAAACATTAGGTAAGTCATATTACTTCTACTGACACATTATGTTTGTCAATATTGAATTTCCAGTTTTCTATTCACAAATATCCAAATATAGATTTTGGGTTTGTTACCTCACATTTCCAAGAATAAATTCTTGATAACTAAGTGTATGAACAAGAATATTAGGCTTCCCATTTAATGTCGACAGGAGGATGTTAAGACGTAAAACTATATAATTCCACATGGATACATATTTGAGTTTGCACATTATGCATAATTGGATTTACAAAAGTTCATAATTTAAAGTTCGTACTCAAGATCTATTCATATAGAAAGTTTATGCTTCCCCTTGCATCACAATTTTGGGTTATATGAAACAAATGCCGCACCATTTCCAATGGTTCTTGTGTTGTAGAAAAATAGTACAGGAGCTACATGATTTTTTCCTAAAGAACAAAAGATTCTTTATGCTACGGGGAGCTAACTGTTAACACTAAAATTTGCACTAGCCAAATATAAAGAAGCAGAAGATACAAAACAAGACGAGTAAAGGGTTTCGGTTGGCGAAACCAAAACCAAGTAGGGAAAGCCTTGAAGGAAGTAAAGGAGGCACCGAGAGCAAAGTCCCAAAGCGGTTAACCCGATACCGGAAGGCGTACAAGAAGAGTATTGGGGACATCTATGCTGACACCAAAACACAAGGATATTGGTCTGACACCAATAGTAGAAGAATAGAAGAAGCAACAAGAATAAAGAAAGAGGGAGAATATGGTGTCGGCACTTGCATGTAATGCACTACTATCCTAGTGACGACATCGAAACCGAGACAACAAATAGTTCAGAAAGGAATAACTATAGCAATGATTCCCGAAAGAGTGAAGAAGAAGATAAGGACCTGGTATCGATACCATTGGATAATGAACAATTTAGCTTAGTGTTACTACCAAATTCAACACTGGAGCCAGTTGTCAGTGAAGGGGTATTGGATCACAAATGACTCAAGAAAAATGACCAGAGGCATGAAACCGAAAACAAACAACTAAGATAGTTAAAGCCGAAAGCAAGAAGAGGATGTTTTGATTAATGGGCTATCAGTGTCGACATAAGAGGAAGGGACTCAGAAACTATAGGAAAGGAATAACGACAAAGCAATATCAACACTAAAGACAATCAATATAGACTTAGTTCTAAGAGAATAACACCTGAAGTCGGAAACAAATAATAGAAATGAATCCAAAAGCATTCTTTCTTGTACCTGAAGCAGATAATGAGGGATTGTCGGAAGTATATCATTCGAAATAGTAAAAGGATGGAGCAAGGGGCTATCGATACCAATTTTCTTGGTGCGATACCAACACAAAGACATAACTTCAGAGGCCATCGCGAGGTTCACCGAAAGCATGCTGTCACAAAGATGGAACCATATCCAGAGACTCATAAAGCTTCCAAGAAGAAGAGCTATCCACACTAATTTGCTTAGTGTCGACATCGAAAGAGATGAAGATTCTAAAGTCACAAGAAGACAAAGCACGAGAACAATGCTTTGAAAGCTCAAAGCCGAAACCAGAGCTTGTCGTTGAAGACTGAAAGCAGTTTTAGTGGTTATCTATATCAATGGACTCAGTACCGATACATATGAAAAACAACATCAAGATTAAGATCCGGAAGTTGAGACCGACACTCCGAAAGCGAAATTGGACCCAGTGACAATGCTAAAGGGAAAGAAGAGCGGTCGAAACCATGGTTACCTGAAGCAAAAGGTATAAAGCGACCGAGAGCCATGTGCCGCATCCGGAAGAAGCTTCTGATGTGCTAATGACAAAAGGGGGCCCGATTTGTCTATAAATAGGACCCAGGGGTCACATTTGGGGACTTTTCCTCATTCCATCATCTTGTGCTAATTTCGAAGGGAGTTAATCCTAATTTGTAAATCGATTTGGGGATCTCTTATGTAACCTCCTCAATGAATAAAGTCATTAAATCCCTTAAAGTGGACACAAGTTCAATCCGAATCAAACTACTATAAATCGTTATGTTCTTATTATTTCGCATAATATCTTGTTCTTTACTATATTTCTGAGTTCGTACCGTTGAGCTTCTGAATTATCAAAAATAACCCTTCCTACACCGTTTAGCTTTCCACTTGCGAGTAGCTTGAGAAACCCTTATCCCAAGGTAGCTGTTGGTCCTTAAGTCTCATAAGCGTGATTCTCAACTGTTGAAGGACGAGTAATTAATCTTCGGGCTTGAGACCTTGATATCTAGGAAACGGTGAACTAACTCAAGCTTGTAGGAACTAAGCGATCCCTAATTACCCTTTAGTCGATACCCTTATTTCCTTATTCCGGTGTTGACGAAAAATATTGTTAACAACGTTAATATCGAATGACTGATCATTGTCATCTGTCAATTGCTAATGGAAAACCTCGGTTCTAGTCGGACTACCGTATGTCCCACTTATGTTTGTCTTCCCTAGACAACTAGATCACGTCCTAAGTAATACAAGGTACTCGATTTCTCAAATCCTAACAGGCGTACCCATGATACCCCTGGTTTTAGTCTGTTAGAATCCTTTGACTTATCAACGATTCCATTGCACTTCCTATCATATAAATAATCCATAACTCCATCTTTTATCTCGAGTCCCACTCAAACCATTCCATTATAGTGTAGCCTCATTCCACCTCGAGTTGTTTATCCCTTACATCTTCGACCACTCATGCTTCAGTCCATAATCGAGGAACCAACACCATTTTGATAATAACTTCCACCCCGGAGATGCTATCAATGAACCAGGACCCCAAGCAACCTCTTGAAGACCCCAGCTCACCATAGCAGAGACCGCTCGCCTAATCTTGGTGATTTGATGGACTAGTACAGGTCCATCCCTTATGTGATAGTACCGGTCCATACACTTAGCCAATTTTTGGCTAAGTGTTGGACCACTGAATTCTTGGGACTGAATACTTCCCTCTGCGTCTCAAACAACCTCCTCGGAGCTTTATATGTCGGGCCATTCTCATGCTCTCAAGCAATCTCGCTTTGACCTATCCAATTCACTATTTGTGAATGTCCTACTATAGACCTCACAAAGTCACGAACAAATTTTCGTCTCCTTTTGATCAACCATGATGGATTAGTACCGATCCATAACTTATGGACCAATACCGGTCAATATACTTAGAGTATTTTCATCCAAAAATTTCTAAGTGCAATATCGACATCCCCCACAGCTCCTTCCCTAAGTTTTGTCTAAATCTGATGATTTGGACCTCTATTTGGTTCTTTTCTTCGATTCTAAGTCCAATGATACACAACTCTTAGTGAAAAAATTCTAGTATAACATACGACTCATCCAATCAAATGGTAATTTATCCAAATTCGAACATGAATAATCATATGAACATAAACATACATGAATTATATCATGGAAACAACCGATCTAACCAAAAACATATACAAAACATGGTGAATCTAACTATATATGATCAAACTGAATAACGCTAGGGCGTCTAGATCTGAGATAAACTTGTATAATCTGATTTTAGGTGAAATTAACATCCGGATGTCAAATGATCCTAATTAACACTTATAATCTATAGTAATCGTGTGAGAGATCTCCATCACTTACCAGAACTTAGATCCAACGCAATATAAATGAAACCAAATCTGGAGTGAAGAAATATCTTGAATATGATGCAAAATGACAATCCTCCTTAGTGTGGATCTTGCCTTCATGTGTGACTTAGAACGATTTAGAGAAAGGAATTAGGGCTTAGAGAGATTATATTGAACCAGAAATTCACATATGCTCAACCAAATATTTGGAATGAGGAGAAGAACCTTAATTTTCACCTTAATCTCTTTATTTATAATTTCAAGTCATTAGTTTAATGGGCTCACTAATCAACCCATCAGCTATTAATTAACCTACCCAATAGAAATAAAAAATAAAATAAAAAGTGATATCTTCGAAACCACTGAGCCAAATCTTCAATGCGACCACTTTAGGAATTAGCCAACCATCATCCCATTGGAATGATACAAATTATATTATCTTAGCGAAAGTTATGTTAAAAAAGTAAGCCATAGGGGCAAAATGGTTACAAAATGATTCGGTAAAATTACCACATCCCCATGAACTACATAGTAAAAGATAAGAATGATACGACCACTAGGGATTTAAATAGAATCCTTTTACCATCATCTGATACATAAAATGAGGGTCGTTACATTTTCCCCCTTTAGAAATTTCATCCCGATATTCCAAGAAGCACAAGCTAAAAATGTATCCCGCATGCTTACAATCCACAAGTAGCCATTCTATCATCCAATTTAACATCAAATAATCCATGTAACCAAATTCCTACCCAAGCATGCGAAATTCTAATAGTACAAGTCATAATGGCACAAGTAAGATACGCTATATGGGACATGCCACCCAAAGAGTTTTGGATGGGTTGTCCTCGTTCTCTTCCATTTCCCATGTGCAGTCGTCATCATCCTTGCACCATTGTACCTTGACTAGCTTACGACCTTCCTTCTAAGTTGTTTCATATCATTCCCAACAATACAAAGCGACTACAAGGTCTAGAAACTTCCGAATCTACCTCTATATCTTCTATCCAATTTGGAGTTACTACCGTACTCGGGTTGTGCACAAATTTCTATAAATACAACACATGAAAAACATTGTGCACACTTTCCATCTTCTCAGGTAGATCAACTATATGAGGAACTCTATAATCAGAAACAACCAAACAAATCTCATACCTAACTTGCCTTTCCATCCAAATCAAACAACTTTCCTCAGAGGTAAAACCTTAATAAATACCATATCCCCGACTGAAAATTCTAAATCCTTGCTTCTCTTATCGGCATAACTCTTCTGATGATCTTGGGTTGGTTTCATTTTTTGTTGAATGATCTCCACCTTTTTAGTCGTTTCCCTTATCATTTCCGGCCCAAGAACTAACTTTTATCCAATCTCTAACCAACAAGAAGGTGAAGCCCATAGGATACCATACAACACCTCGTACAGTGCCATAACAATAACCGACTGGTAACTGTTGTTGTAGGTAAACTAGAAAAGATGAAGATGATCTTCCCATAATCCTCCAAAATACAATACACAAGCTCTTAGAAGATCTTTCAATACTCAATTAACTCTTTCAGTCTTGCCATATGTTTAGAGATGATAAGTCGCACTCAATTAACGCTTAATCCTTTTATACTAGTATTGGTGCAGACACAACCTGTTTTTGGGATATAAATGAGAAGCATTACTCGATCATTGTTTATCCTGTTATTCCTGTTTATCTACTGTTCTGTTTATCCAGTTTACCTGTTGCCCTGTATGATGCTGTACTTTCTCATCTAGTCTTGTTTACCTATCTTGGTATCTCTATTTTATGCATATTTGAAAATCACTGGAACTCTCTAGATTTTATGTCTTACGCTTTTGTTTTCGCTTCTTTCTCTTCCTTCCACCCAGATCCTCAGATTGGTAACACTCCTCGGTGATTAGGACTTTCTCTTTCAGCTTTGATCTGGGCTTTTTAAGATGTACCGCTTTGACTTACTTTCTAATCTGTTATGGCTTGTTATGCGTGATATGGTTTTAAATTATTGCACTATGTATTTTGCATTATGAGATAGATTTGAGATTCTTGGTTTTTGATGTAACTGGTTCAATAATGTAACTTGAGACAAGGTTTTATTTTTAAAGTTGAAATTTCTACTGCTTATTTTATATCTATCTTGTGAGTTTCTATACTACCTATTGCGCTTCAAGAAACTATATGCATTCTCTTATGAGTGGCATTAACGGACGGGGGGTGTCACAACGCCTCAGGTGAAGTGCTTAATGATGATGGCGATTTGATTCCCATCCCCGAGAAGTCGTTGCCACAAATCTAATTCTACACTCGTAGCTTCAGCATGAGTCTCAATACTTGGTGGAAGCGTGCCTTGTGTTCTTGGGGTCAGTTCGGTGCTGCCCACGAGTGATAGGTGAAGATGGTCCACAGCCTCGCCTGTTGGTTCCAGATTGTCCGAGACCCCATGATTGGCATGCGTGTTGGGCCGAACCATATCCATGCCGGTAGGATTGGATCAACTTGGGAAAGCATTATCAGCTCAGGGTTCAGTATTGCCCCCACCTAGGGAAATATTAGAGTTGTTTATGGTAGCATTTCCCTCCATCACATTCAGAGATGATGTGGTATTGCAGTCTTGGAGAGACGGAGGGTTGCTACCCCCAGCCGTGCTTGGATCTCCGTGCTGGCAAGGTCGAGTGTAAGACTGCGTAAGTCCAGTTTGCGGTAAGATGCCGGATCATACCAAAGGTTGCACCGAACCTTTCTCTGGTCAATCCGAAGGTTACATCGATCGATCTGCCCCAAGATTTGGTCGATCTGGGTGTTGAGTCGAACAATACTTGGTCGACTAGAAGGCTGGGTCGATCCAGATGGTGGCTGTGCGATGGACCGATCTGGGGCTTGAATTTCATTGACACGAAAGTTAGATGTTGCCCCCACTTCGCCTATTGCAGGGAGTGATGCTTGGTTGCTCGACCTTCCTTTCATCCGAACAAGAAGTCATTCATCATTTCCTGTTGTTTTTAAGGAGTTTATCCTGATGTACCATCTATGCTCTAAGTTCGGCTAGAACTCCATCCATCTCGTCCCTAGTCAAGTATTGCGATAGTTCTTCATGAGATGTGGCCTCCAGGATTGCCTCCACTACTATGTCTACTGCGCCGGTGGTTTGAATGTGGGAAGACGCTGTATCCATCTTCTTTTTCACCATTGATTCTTCAGCGAACAACTGTTCAAATCCTTCCAAGCTTAGAAATTGCCGTAAGTGATCAAAGGTTCGCCCCTCACTTGGCACGCAAAAGTGTTGACGCCAAAAGTGGTCTAATGATAGTCAACCCCTAAAGTGTGTAATTCACACATAGGTCACAAGATATTTTGGTCATGATCACATAGTACAAGAAAAGAAGTAAATACGGGGGACACACAAAATTTTTAAAGTGGTATGGCTTAAACCAAGCCTATGTCCACTTTATAATCTCTATTTATACTATCGATTACAGACTATAGTTGCTTTGGTTGAAAGAATGTGACAACCGCCCATAACTCCTGCACTTAACAAGAGGAATACTGCGCTGAAAGACGTGCCAGGCAGTTAGGGATGATCATCAGGTAGTATAACACAAGCAGAACCTATCATATAATTCACTGCACAAGGATAAAATATAAAAGAACATATACAACAGACACAATAACGAAGTAGAACTGAGCAAGATTTTTAACTTTCATATGGTCATGAAAGATCCAAACATCAAACTAGATACAACATCAAATTTTGTACAATGTACCTTACTACAAGTCACTTAGAGAACACATCAAATAACAAAAAACAGAAATAGTAGATAGTAGAAAATAATACGCCAGTCTCCTACTTATCATCGCACAACAACAACGTCCTCATCAAGATCTTCCACCTGTTACCTGCTACTCGGTCTGCCCATCCACAACATGGATGAACAAAAAAAGGTAATAAGAGGAAACATAAATCCTTGAGTCATAAAATAATCTTAATAAGCGATAAAACAGCTATCTAACATTATCAATAAAGTATATAAGAATATGTAGATCAATCAACTAATCCACCAACATCAACAGAGAAGAATCTAAACCCATATTCCCCACATCCGACAATGATATCCTTAACAATAACCAAAGAGAAAAACATAGCAGACATAACAACCAGTTATTTATCGTAGACCATCCTAATCGAGATCAACATCCCCTAAGTACAAGCCCCGAAGGCCTAAACCAACATCAGACGAGCACCCAAGAGATATCTCCTTTAATGTCGAACAATCTACACAAGATGATACACGCAATGCAACAAACATCTATGACTCTGGCTATCACCGCCAATTCTACTTCGAAACCATCGCTAATCGTATGACAGACTCAACATCCTACCGTCTGTCAAGGGCTAATGATAAACCCCAGTTCTAGCAAAACTCCATACGCCATTCATACTCATATGTTTGCCTTACTCGTCGAAGACAACTAGGCCCATTCATACTGCCTAGGGTACTCGACCAGCTAACATCTTGTCTTTTGGGCGTCCCCATTATACCCCTGCTTTGAGTTTGCTAAAACCTCCAATTAACGATAACTCCTCGACCTTCAATATTTCTAGTCGTCATCACACTACAAAAAAAAAAACACTTTTCGCAACAGGCAATATCTGTTGCAGTAAACCAATTGCAATAGACCCGCGCCTGTTGGTATAACCGAAGTTGCTAAAAGTTCGCAACATTTTCCGCCTGTTGCAATAAGATGTTACGATATACTTTTTTGCAACATGCGTTTACTGTTGCAACAGATCATTTTGCAATAGTATATGCTCGTTTCAATAGATTTATAAATCTATAAAAAAAATTTACAGCTTATAGATACTACATATTAAATGTATACGTTTTAGTAATAGTGTATGTTACAGAATAAAATAAACAAATAAAAATTTTATTTTAACAAAATTTTAACAGTACAAACGATTGCAACAAAAATTTATATAATTTTCATACACCATTCATGTATAACAATTTTTTCACATAACACATTTTTTTCGAATAGAGTTTTTTAATCATATTTCTACTCTATCATACATATACTATAACAAAAGAATAAATATCATCAGTTCACTATAACAAATCTGCAGTTCATGCTCCACGTTACTCAAAACTGCATCATGCTCCCACTATGAAAAACTGCACCCATGGCAAATTGTTGTGACTCCAGAACCTGCACATATTAAAACCCAATCTATATACACCCGTATTTCTCAGTTGACATTATAAAATAGGAATATTATATAACTACTAGCAGTCTTAAACTATTAAAAAATTTATAGCAAGAAATCTATTACCAATACTTGCAATGGGGGAAGAAAGAGACAAATAGATATGCCATTGCCTGCAAAATAAAAGGGCAAGTAATGAATGCATGAATCTTAATCATTCTTATTATTTAAGAACCGATATGGATTAGTCCATTATGCATAACATGAAATTTACATAATATAAGATCTCTTCTCCAACGTATCATACATCAATTGACATATATAATATTATCATTTAGTTCATCTACGCCTAATTTATTCTTGCTAAATTTAAAGAACTTTTTTTTGGACTTTGTGGAAATTAACCAACTTACTAGCAGTATGATATGTACTACTTCTTGTATATAAACAATAAAGTACACACACAATCGCGCACACACACAAATATTTTCCCCAACCTTTCTTTCTGGTGATGTCCACTGTCCCTGCGTTCAGTTGCAATACAGTTTGTAGCATGCATAATCGCATTGATGTACAAGTAGTTGTTGACTGGTGATGTCCACTGTCCCTGCGTTCAGTTACTCTACTGTTTGTAGCATGCATAATCGCATTGATGTATAAGTAGTTGTTGACTGGTGATGTCCACTGTCCCTGCGTTCAGTTAATCTGCCTTTATGACCTTACTGATATACCTAATTCTCTTTAATCAAAAAAGCAAAATAAAAACATAAAATTCACATCTGGCATACACCTTCCCTTTCCTGATTTTCTTTTGAGATACTTAGAGTGCTTAAACATCAGCATAAGTATTAATAAAGAAAATTAAATAATTATGATATTTCCAGTGTCCTTTTAAAATTTCGGAGATCCATCATCCATTAGCGGAATGTCACAACCGCTTTGAAACCACCACTCTTTCTTTATGGACTATCAATCAACGGAATTTTATTACAAATTTATCACGGACATTACAAAAAAGGTTTGAAATAATGGTCGTGAGTATCAAATATTTACACTTACAACAAACTTCCATTCATATTATTTTTATTAAATAAATTGTAAATATCTCTGTCTAATCAATGCACATAGTTACAATTCATACTAGTTAAACTCTAAATCTGGACTGATATTTCAAATTTTAGGCATCACAATTGCTTCTCTGAACTTGAAATTTCAATAAAGGTTTTTTATTTTATTTTGTCACCGTTTGGTGGTTGATTTCAATAAAATTGTGTTAGTATATGTTATGTTTATTTATTATAAATTTATTTTTATGCTTCCAGTTTCCAGAACAACGTCTTTCAACTATATTATTAAATTATGTTAGTATCTCTGATATTTTCAAATATGATAACAATTTTATATGTTACAAAAGAATAGTTAAAATAAAATTGAACAGTAGTAGGTTTTACATGACCCAATAATCAATCTATAACCCACGTAATTTAATTATACTACGTATAATAATAGATCACACTCTGAACCAACATCCCAAAAAAAAAAAAACGGAACTTGAAACATTTTCTGCAATGAGTTTTCTTCTTTCCTTGAACATTGTTCAAGGGTTTATCATGGTAGCATGGTTAGAGCAAAACTATTAGTTGTTAAATTATTCATTAAACAAATCTAGAAGTCTGAAAATATTAACCTTATAACCTAATCCTATATTCAACCTGAGAATAACATTGGTCTCTCAACTACCCAGAAGAACCATTTGGAGAAACAAAATTTCGGTTATAGAGATGGGACAAAACAGTAAAACTCAAGGCAATATTTTATTGATATTTGTATGCATCATTTTTTTAAAGTCGGACTGAAACCGAGATACTCCAGCCAGTTTTGGATAGCAATATCATCGTTAAAAAAATCAATGTCCTCATGACTACAATTTTGTGGAAAATATGGTCTAATCTGAACTATATATTCTAGGGCACAGGAGAACTAGTAGATTAATAATGTTCACGTCCATAATAATTCAAAAAAGTATAGGCTTTTGACTGTGGATTTAAGAGATCTTAAAAATGAATCCCCAATGTCGTTAGTTCATTCAATAGTTAGCAAATACTCTTTAGCTTAACCTGACGGTTGAGCTTGTTTAATCCAAGTTGTCTATAATCTGATCTGTTATAAGCAGGGACTTTTCGCCATTTAGACAGTTTTAAAACAATATTATACAGATTCCTCTTTCATAAACAAAAATCCCATTTATAATCAAAAGATAGAGTTACTAAAACAAACCTGAAAAGCAACAGAGGCAAGAGGAGCGCTCATTCCACGGCAAAGAGCGGAAACTCCCTTATTATAAGGGACGAGCTCGATTCCGTTGGAGTTGAAGATGTCGATGGATCAGAGGGCGAAGACCTCCTGGCCGAGGCGGGCGCTGATGCAGAGTTCAGAGGAGGAGTTGGTAAGCAGGCCAAATGATCGGAGATTGGAGAAGGAGGAGAAGACGGCGATCTTTCGGGACCCGTCGTGGGTGTCCCAGAGGTGACGGAGTTTGGGGTTTAGGGTCTTGCTGAGTTGGTGAGAGATGTACTGTTCGTAGGAGATGTAGATGGGGCGGATATTAAGAGATGGGTTTCGATCCGTAAGGGGGTTAGTGGGTTGAAGGAGGGAGGCTGATTGGCTTTTGAGGGGCTATTGAGGGTAAAGAGGAGGGAGAAGGAAAGGAAGACGAGGAGGAATTTGATAATCAGTACCGACTTATTGGATTTCATTTTCTATTTTGTTTTTGTTGAGTTGCAGAGAGGTCTCCATTGTTGAACACGAATTTTATTTGGCCGGGGCAAATCGAAATTTAGGGTTAAGGTAGCGGGTAATGAAATTTTAGGCGAAACGGAAGGAAAACGAAATTTGGAAGAAATTTTTTAGGCGCGGTTTGCTGGTCAAAGCAGTATGCGAATTTTACTATTTTCATTTGAAATCAAAATCAAATTTAACCTCCCAAAAAGTATTATTTCAAACTTCGCCGATGATGCTACCCCAAGACCACTACGATCTGACCGGACAGACTGAATATTGCTATCGGGGCCATTTCCCCCGCACCCCCTTCATAGAGTTTAATATTGGACAAAATTATAAAAAATATTTTAGCATAATACAAAAAAATAATTAATTAAATATAACTCAGTTAAACTAAAAGTCACAAACTAAAATACTCTACTTAAATATCATGTTTAAATAATCCGTTTTAATACTCCTTTTTCATTACGCGCAAACGTATCCTTAGTTATTATTAATTAATTAATTATAAGTTCATAATTATTAATAGAAATTATTTCATTTTTCGAATTAGTTGTATTTATCATTATGTAGTAGTAGTTCTTAATGATTCCATATTAATTATCTATTATTAAATACTAGTCTTAGTTATTATATAATTATTACTAAATCTTAATCAATAATTTAATAGTAAATATTGATTAATAATTGTTAAGTTATAAATATTAATCCTTATTTCTTTGATATTACTTAATTATAGAATATAGAATATTAAGCTATAATGAATTTTTAATATTGGATTATTAACTGTTAATATCACTTTATATAACTAAAATTTATTATTAATTAATAATTATATTAAACTGTAGTCTTAATTATTATATAATTATTAATAGTTAGTTATTTAACATTAATTAGTAAAAGTCAGTTATCAAAAAATTGCTACTTATTTATTAACGATAATTATAAGTAGTTGTCTTCTTAATTATAATTGAACATTAATTATTTAAAATTATGAATATTTTATTGATTATTTAATATTTTTTGTTTACAAAAAGGTCGGGGAAAATATATGTTTTTGGCAACTGACTTTACCAGTTGTAAAAAATACAGTTATTGCAAGTGGCGAAAACAGTTGCTAAAGACATTTATTCGCAACTGGCTTGGAAATGCAGTTGCAAATAATATATTTATTGCAACTGTTATGTAAGCGCAGTTGCTAAAACATATGTTTTTGCAACAGGAAGGGAAGGATAGTTGCTAAAAATATGATTTTCGCAACAGAAAAAAAGGCATGTTGCTAAATCTCATCTATTGCAACTGTTATAAAAGGTCTGTTGCTAAATATCATTTACTGCAACTGTCATGTGTTGCCTGTTGCAAATAGCTAGTTGCAATAGGGTAATTTTCTTGTAGTATCATCGATGACCATTTATAAGCTTAAATCATCTTGAGCAGCCATTATCCACGAGCGCATATCATCTTGAGTCGTCATCACATCTGTTGCATTTCCTCGATCAACGAACACAACACAACAGATAGAACATTCCTCCTTCAATTCACTTCGAAGCCACAACCACCGTCGAGCCGAAAACATATATCATTTGGTCAATATTAGATACATAGCGTTTCAGCCCGACTCATCAGGTCACAAATGAGCCGACTTGTAACACCCTACACTTTTCTGTGCTCAAATTTCAGAAAAAATCAAAACTTGAACACATCCAAGCATGGAGCGTGTATCTGGTACCTGCAATAAATGAGCATGAGCATAATCATAGTATGATAAGATAACTCATAGCGGAAACAAAATAGGATAAACTAGTATTAACTCAAGCAAATACCTTTTTCAAAGTAAGTCACTTTGCCAATACCGAACATGAGAGAGAACAAGAACCGAAAGCCAAACTAAAACATTTGTGAGAACCCGACCTTCTCTAGAAAACTTGAGGTTGTAATGAAGTGGCATGTCAGAACAACAAAATTCTGGTGAACAGGAAAAGTACAACATAGATTATAATACACAGATGTATCCCGTTTGGCTCAACCCAAGATGTATGCTTATCAAGCTTAGTGATCCTAACCTAACCTTGTAGATGTTTACGCATGACCCTACTACTCTTTCCAAAGTAGTGTTCCCAAAATATAATATCGAGATAGGACGTTTACACATATTTTACGAAGCCTTTATACTAGAGCTTAGCTAGTTACTATATCGAGATTAGATCCCTAATTATGAAGTTTCTATATACATATACTTTCATTCGCTTATCCTTCATCATTTATTGCCACACTATTAACGATATATAGGGCGGACTCTTCCTGATCGCTTAAGACCCTAAGCAGACTGATTGGTCACTTATTATTTCTCGATAATTTACTTAACGTTAACATGAACTAGAGGGCACTAGCTATGGTCCCTACTAGTTAAGGATTTCGTCATTCACGCATTTACGTGAGAGATGGTATTTTATCGTTCGCTATACCTTCTAACAGACCTTATTAGATAACCCCCTTAGTCACTTATTACTTCCTGTAGGATAGGTAGGCATATCTGACGTTTTTTAGTTTCCCTGTTTAGGTAGGCCCACACACACCTACCATTTAAGAACCCTAAACTGAAAGACCTATTCCCAGGTGGATTCCACGACCCTAGCCGCTTAAGACCCAAGGAAGCGGACTATACGCGAAGGTTATAGGATCCGTACCCTATTTTCCTTTAGCACCTTTCCCTTTTGGGATAAAGTAGGCTACGCTATCAAATTATTCTTGTTTAGTCCCTCTACACAGAAATACTATACGTATGAAATTCATTATCATCACGGGTTTATATGGTTAATAATATTTATATTATTAACCTACTAAGTCCAACTATATTTTGTACTTTAAGCTCTATATTTATTAACATAATTAAGGAAGGTTGTATTCCTTTTTCCTTAGGGTATTTTTTTGATTTCTTCCCTAATTTGGATTTAGTATTTAATTGACAATCAATATCCATTAATCCCCCTTTTAACACCCATTTTCTTTTATTTTTATTTTTATTGCCCTTTATGACCATAATGGTCATAGTCTCCTAAGGCAACCATTTATCAGTCCCAAGGAATCTACTTGTTGTACCCCAACAGGAAATTACTATTCTTATTCATTTATTTATCTATTTATTTATTGGTTGACTATTATATATATATTTATGCATTAGGCCTCTCACATTAAGTTGACTACCAGTGGATCCTGGATTTGTCAGTCGGTTCCAGGCAGACTTCTACCACAAGTTGAACTTAAGCTCGTGTCTTAGTACATTTATCATTACGCATTTGACCCCTAATATTAAGTTGACCACCTGTGGATGCTTGATATGCCGGTCGGTTCCGGGCATACTTATCCCACAAGTTAAGCTTAACCTCGTGTCTAAATGTGGTTTATAAATTCAAATTTCCTAATTGGGGTGCACAACATTAATTATAATTAATTTAGAAATTGTAACTATTATCCTTTATTTTTACTTTCCCCAACCAACATTTGTTACAATTGTTATTTATTAATTTGCGGTCCTATTTATAGCAATTAATTATATTGATTGCTACAAATGGTCACCACAAATATATTAATCCAGTATGGATTTAATTTACATATAATTCCATAATTGAACCTTATCCAAACATTTAAACATTCCTTACAATGTATTATTTACCGTTTTACACTGATTTACACCACTTTTCCCTTTTTTGTTCTTTGTATCACACCTCTTGTGATTTCAAAACAATGCCTTTTTATGCATAAGGTGGAAAACGACATATTTACAATAATTAAGCGAAAACCCAACAATACTGAATACAAACATGCATATTTCTTTTAACATTACAATCACATAATTTACCAATTGTACCTTTTTATCCGAATTCACATAGTTTTTTTAATACTGAACTAAAGATCTAGAATGTAACTACATCTAATTTGCGTTTACATGAGACTGATTTCCAGATCTATAGTTCTTAACGACAATTATAATATATTTTTCAATATAACTGCAGGAATATGTGTAAATAAGTCTAAGAAATCCTATAATTCATATTATGCATAGCCACAATATACAATTCACAAGTCTTAATATTTTTTACAACCAAATCTGATGGGTGTCATTGTAATTTCAATAATTTACTGAACAGATCTGATAGGCATACACATAAAAATTGAGATCCATTACAAATGAGATAAATACGTTATTATAAATGTATATATAAATTTCCCACTTACCTTATAGATTCCAAATCCAAAGTTTGAACCCTTTAGGCCTACAATCCCCAGATTCTTATAAATCTACGATTTATATGGAAAGGGGAAAATTCCAGATATGTAGAGATGTTAGAAAACAAGAAGAGAAGGGAGAATCTGATCTAGAGCGTCAATTTGCATTCTTTTCCATTAGATATGCTAATCCTCTCAATTTCATATGAATTGGATTTGATTTGTTGCATAAGAATATATTTTAGATTAAGAAATTAGGTTTGTAGAAGGAGGAAAATAGCAGAGCTCCGTTGCTGTTACAGATTTGAATGGAAAAGAATGAGGCCTTAACCCTTTATCTATAGGGGTGGAATTGGTCTTGAACCATTGGATAGGTTTTAAGTTATATTCATCTATCCATTTTATAAATGTTATAAAAAACCCTAAAAACCTAGCCATTACTAAGTAAATCGACGCCTAGTAGGTCGACAGCCTAGGCCATCAGATTCCCAGGTCTAGTTATATATGGTAAAATATTTATTTAAATTCTTATTGCGGAATGCAGAATTGCAGAATGCGGATCTTAAGGAAAAACAAACAGTAGAGAGGGTGAATAGTGTTTATGAGGAATTTGTGAAAATCTTAAACTTAAATGATATACTATATGAATCACACACACCAGAGATGATCACAAACGAAAAATCAAACACAAACACAGAAACAGAAAAATATAAAATGCAGAAAAGGAAAGAACACACCGGATTTTATGCTGGTTTGGATTACTCCTATGTCCAGTCCCACACAATGCTGGATTGCGCAGAGTTTTATTATTGTAACAACCCGGAAAATCAGAATCAATTTAAATTTTTTATTTTGGCTATTTCAATAAATTTTGAATAGTTAAAATAATTTATTTTAAATAATAACAATTTAAAATTTGTTTAAATCAAAGTTAGAGCGAATATATTTATTTTAATTTTAAAAGGAATTAGAAATAGCACGGTAATTTGAAAATTTGAATCTGAACTTTGACTGAATGTACAAGATTCAAAATAAATCGGATTTTCGTGAAACCAAAAATATTTAAATCTGTTTAAAAATATCTTTCCAACGAATTCGAAAAATCAAAATTTCATAGCGGGAATAAAAAGTTATGGCCAGTTGAATATTCAAAATAGTCGCTATGGAATATAATATAATTTATAGCCCGTATAAATGGCCATTATACAAACGACCTCTATTTTCGCGAAACCATTTTTATCGAATCCGTAATGTCAAATTATGGCTAAGTTTAATTTTCCATAATTTTTGGAATTAATATGTGAGCGTAGTAAATAAAACTGTGTTCGGTAATTTCTATTGAATTTTATCGACCATTAAAAAGACCATTTTTCAAACGGCCTCCAAATTCGGCGAAATTAATTTTGTTAGGACCATATCGTCAAAACATAGCTATATTTATTTTCCAGGAATTTTCGGAGTTCGTATGTGGCCCCGGTAAATTTAAATGTACGATCGAATTAATTAAATAAATCATCTAAATTTTAAATTAAAGAAAACTGGTTGAAAACGATCGTTTGAGCTGACGGCACCTAGCCTATTGCATCCAGAACGGGTGCAATTTGGTAGGAATAACTTTTGTTGTGCTGGAATTGGAGCTATCAGAAATTAATGTTTTTTTATAAATTTGAACATTTAATATTATTATATTATATATAATATAATTATTGAAACCCTAGAGCTACAGTACAGCCGCCGCCCTCTCAATTCCATGGCCAGGATTGTTCAACTCTTCCTCCTCTAATAAATCTAAATCCTCTCACCAGAACCTCTCACTATATTCGAAGTTATTGTAGAGATTTCTCCCCTCTTTCCATCCATATGGCTAACCACCCATACCATGGAACAAATTTCGAGATCTGCCCCTTGAAACCCGCGTCGTTCGTGCACCGACAACCTCACCTGGCCATGTGCGAGCTCGATGAGGTGGACCTCCCTAGAAGCGCCGCTCGAAGCTCTTAGGTGTGGTCTATACCGATCATCCCATAGTTGAACGGATTTGGAGAACAATCGAACCCTAGGTTCGAAGTAAAGTTAAACACGTCGGTCGTGTTTACTGAGAGGAGGAAGAAGGTGATTTTCATTTTAAATTATTAATTAATTTATTTTAAAATGTTATTTACCTTAATAAATTCATAACTAATGCATACAAACTCGGAATTGAAATTTTTTCAGATCCGTTATGATCGTGAGTCCGAGATCTACACTTCTGGACTGATTAGAACTGATTCGGAGCAGATCAAATTTTGGACAAATTTCGATTCTGAATTATTCAGAATTAAAGCGACAGTGAGAATTTCTATTTTTATAATTAAAAATTTAATTATTTCTCGCTATTCTAAATCTATGTAGTTACGATAATAAAATCAGATCTGTGATGCTTGGAAATTGAATTTGTTGACTGTTGATTGTTGATCATGATGCTCATGTTTGTTAGATCTTGTTTGAATCTATAGTTTATTGTTAGATCTCGATTTGAAATAAAAAAATTATTTTTATTTCAGATCTATGAATATTGATTTGATTTTATAATACAAGTCTCATCTTTTATTTAGAAGCATGAAACATGGTTTGTTTAGATTTAGATTAACAAATAAATTATTCATTTTTATTGTTAACATGGAACATGATTTTGTCAAATATAGATTAACAATAAAATATCATTTTTAACATGAAACATGATTTGGACAAATTTAGATTTACAATAAAAATTTCATTTTTATTGTTAACATGAAACATGATTTTGTCAAATATAGATTTACAATAAAATTTTATTTTTATTGTTAACATGAAACATGATTTGGTCAAATTTGGATTTACATTAAAATTTCATTTTTATTGCTAACATGAAATATTATTTGTCAAATTCAGATTAACAATTAAAATATTCATTTTTATTGTTAACATGAAACATTGTTTGCCAAATTTAGATTTACAATTAAAATATTCATTTTTATTGTTAACATGGAACATTTTTTTTGTCAAATTTAGATTAACAATTAAAATATTCATTTTTATTGTCAACATGAAATATTGTTTTGACAAATTTAGATTAACAATAAAAATTTCATTTTTATTGTTAACATGAAACACAATTTAGTTTATTTTAAATTTACAATAAAAATCTCATTTTTATTGTTAACATGAAAAATGGTTTTTGTCAAAGATTTGTTTTCATTATAATAAAAAGATTAAAATAAAGGATTAGGATAAAGAGGTTATAATAAAAGGATTTCCTTTAAATTATCCCTTTTGTTCCATAGTTTAGTTGCAACAAAAATCATCACTTTTATTTAATAGTTTAGTTAAACAAAAATCATCACTTTTGTTTCATAGTTTAGTTGAAACAAAAATCATCACTTCTGTTCAATAGTTTAGTTAAACAAAAATTACCACTCTCGCTTCATAGTTTAGTTGAAAACAAAAATTATCACTTTTGTTTAATTGTTTAGTTGAAACTAAAATTGACATTATTGTCGAATTGTTTTGTCGAAACTAAAATGTTAATTTTTGTCAAACTGTTTAGTTGAAATAAAAATGTTCATTTTTGTCAAATTAGAATTGTTGAACAAAAATGTTCATTTTTGTTGAATTAGAATTTTTAACAAAAATGAAAAGAACATTTTTATCATTTTGTTGAATTAGAATTTTCAACAAAAATGAAAGTTACCATTTTTATCATTTTTGTTGAATTAGAATTTTCAACAAAAATGAAATGAATATTTTTATCATTTTGTTGAATTAGAATTTTCAACAAAATTGAAAAGAACATTTTTATCATTTTGTTGAATTAGAATTTTCAACAAAAATGAAAAGAACATTTTTATCATTTTGTTGAATTAAAATTTTCAACAAAAATGAAAATAACCATTTTTGTCATTTTGTTTAATTAGATTTTCAACAAAAATGATAAGAAACATTTTTATCATTTTGATGAATTGAAATAAGAAACTAGGAAAAATGTTCATGTTTTAAAATAAAGCATGTCTACATTAAAAATTCACATTTTTAATGTAATGTAGGAAACTAGGAAAAAAAGGAATTTTCAACAAAAATGTAAAATAACATTTTATTGACGATGCATATATTAGAAATTATATGCAAAGTTAAATTATCATTTTTACTGACGATGCTCATATTGGAATTTATATGCAAAGTTAAGATTACATTTTATTGACGATGCATATATTAGAATTTTTATGCAAAGTATAATTAACATTTTTATTGACGATGCATATACTAGAATTTGTATGCAAAGTTAAAATTACATTTTATTGACGATGCATATATTAAAACTTATATGCAAGGTTAAATTAACATTTTTATTGACGATGCATATATTAGAATTTATATGCAAAGTTAAAATATCATTTTTATTGACAATACATACATTAGAATTTGTATGAATTATTTGTATTGTAAAAACATACACTGAAAACTTTATACAAATAAAATATTCCTTTTTATTGGTTAAAGTTAAAAATAGAAATTAGCTTTTTATTTGTCATTGGCTCAATTGTCATGAAATGAAATATATTTTGTTTGACATTATGAATATGTGGATATGATATGCCAATAAATAACATTCTTTTATTTGGCATGTTAAACACGTTAGTGGAATTGTCGAATGGTTTATATTATATATAATTATATATATAAATTAAAATTAAAATTAAACAAGTCGCGCACGGTAGTTCGCGTTTCGGAATCGTAACTTTAAACGATTATACCGAAAGATCTGATTGTCGGATTTTTCCAAAACTGAAACCGTTAGGACCGCTTTGGGAAGACCTTTCGAACGATATAAAATTTGTTAAAATCCAACGATTAGATTTTGAGAAAAGTGTAAATCAAATTTTGATAAAAACAGTGCCAGGGCCACCTATTGACCCGAAGCGCCGTTGAATTAAATTGAGCTATTTTTATATAAATAAAAATAGCAATAAATCATTATTAAGTACTATTAACAGTATGAAGTGGTTTTAATATATATATATATATATATATATATGCGAAAATCAGTTGAAAAGACCGACTTCAGTCTCATTTCAAATGATTATACGACGATTTAAATCGAAGATATTGAAGACGGCGATTGAAGACTGTCAATCTTCACATCAAATGGATAACTACTGATGTCCGGCATTCGTTAGCTCCCAGTAAAGGGTTAAGGTGGTAGTTGTCCGGACGTACTTGTTG
Source organism: Allium sativum (assembly GCA_030737875.1). Lineage (NCBI taxonomy): Eukaryota > Viridiplantae > Streptophyta > Magnoliopsida > Asparagales > Amaryllidaceae > Allium > Allium sativum. Next base: position 23,617,421 of record CM060927.1, on the reverse strand, counting down.
ATTGTCTGGATAAGCGAGCACCTGTCTTTCGTATTGGACATACGGGACGAGGAATAAGGTGACTCGATTTCATTCAGACCCAGAACGGACTTGTTAATGGATGTGTGTCTGACATTGGATTTAATTTCATGTAAGTTGATTTGTATTTAATATATATCTGATTGGTGGCGGAGAATTTATTCTCTTGCTTAACACCCTTCTCTGAGACGCACGAGCTCAGACGTTATATATTGGTAGTTATCGATCACATGGTGTGGATTGTCAATGTGGCATGCCAAGATGCAGATGATCAAAGCAGAGCCTTGTTGTTGATGATTAAAGCATAGCTTATTTCGACATAGCTTTGATTATAGTGTTACCTCGCGAGCCTCACACCCCGGTAAGAGTCAGAAATGGGACAAGGGACCCAAGGAGTGCATGTGTTTCTTTCTAGCTAGAAATGGTATCAGGGTTTTCCAAGCCTTGACATTTTACTTATGTGGATAATGAGTGAGGAGCCTTGGTTATATTGGTCGATAGTGACCAAATTATAGGTTCTATAGGACCGGGAAACGTGTGTTTAGGAATAACTAATCCACTAAAGTATTTGTGGACCGATCTTGGAGGATCCAAGGGCTCGCCAGCATCCGAGTCCTGATACATTGCTAGAGTGTCTCAAATCGGTAAGGAGATCGTCCCTAGCCTTGACTTATAAAGGAAACCCAATTTCCAATACGACATTACGGTTTTGATTGTAAACCTATAAATGGCGACATAATATATGGTAGCTATGCCATCTAGGATTTATACATTTACTTTAAAGTATTTTAAAACTGATTAGACACTAATAATAATATTAAAATATTATTTTCTACGTATCAAGCGTGTTTGATCATTATAAGGTAAAACTCTATCCTTCGGTTTGCGTTGCATTGTGTGATGGGACATGAGTCCTATAATGATTTCATTTTTCTAAAAAACATTGCGTTGTTTTTGAACAGAAATTTATTAAACTTATACACTGGCAATCCAATGGAGTAAACCCATTCCGCGTTAGCTGCGTGTCCTATGATTAGCCGTATTGTTAGATTAGTTATAAGGAAAGATTTCTCATACCAGTCCCACGACTGACTCGTAGTTTGTTTCACTTTGCAAAGTTGGGTGCCCTCTTTTCACACGAGCAACCAAGTGATAGGTTCAGGTATTATGGATACACTCTGGATTGGAGCACGCTTAAGGAAAGAAGATGAAGGACATTTTTATCTTTTTATTTATGCTTTGAGTCATTTAGACATCCTTTATTTATAATGTACTTGATGGAGTTTTAGACTTATTTCTGTTTGTTGAGACTTCTATTTGCTAAGTTGTATTCTGTAACTGTGCACTCTGATGTCTTTGATGTTGATGACATTCCTATTTCCGTTGCAATGATTTATGTGTTATGATGTTATCTGAGATCTGCTATTGTTGTAATTATGTTATATTCCTATGATTATCTTTGCTTTCGTACTATAGAAGTTTGGGTTCATCACAGTTGGTATCAGAGCTAAAGGTTAACCTTAGCTTCGGAGTATAACGTATTTGAAACAATTCGTCTAGATAGAATCAGCAGTATTCTATGGCGAGTAGCTTATTAGAGATAGGATTAGTACTGTCTTAGAATTAGCACATCAGAATAGCGCATATTAATCAGTCGTTACATCATTATCATCTTTCCATTTGTCTCTGCTTTTAACCATTCCTTTAAAATTGCCATTTCTGTTAGTCTGACTCTTTCCTTGATGGTACAGAACTAACCGAAAATGAGCACTAGAGCGAGAGCAAGATCCCGAGGCAGAGGAGGGACCACAAGACCAGTAAGAGATGAGACCCCCACTTCTCAGAGGCAGCCCACTCCCGAGGCTGTAACACCACCACCTCCACCCCCGCAGCCTTTTGACTTGGACAAGGTGGCTAAGAAATTCAGAATTTAGGGGGCGTGCCATTCACCGGGCGAGAGACAGTAACAGAGGCACATGCATGGCTAAAGAACTACGAGAAGATATTTGGAGGCCTGGAATTAGAAGACCGCCGCAAGTGCTTTTTGGCATCGTGGCTATTGAAAGATGAGGCTGAAAATTGGTCGGATACTTTCATAATTGGAAATAATGAGGCCGACATATCTTGGGCCAAATTCAAGGAACTCTTCAACGAGAAGTTTATTCCTCCGCAGGAAGTAGAGCGTCTCCACGATCAATTTTCCAACTTGCAGTAAGGAGATATGACTGTTTCAGAATATGTGCGGAAGTTTGAAGAGCTCTCATGCTACGCTTTAGAATTAATTCGGGACCCAGTCCAGAAGAACAAAAGATTCATTAATGGCCTCTCTAGGAAATATCTGAACAGAGTCACAACACATATTAACCTCCCATTTAATGAGGTGATCGAGATGGCTTGTCGCTATGAGGACAATAATAGAAATTCGCAGCAAGATAGGGAGAAGAATCAGAATAACAACAAAAGGAAGCAAGCTGACAAGAAAGCAGAAGCGAGCAGCTCTTCAGCCACCAAGCCTCAAGGAAATAAAAGAGACAAATCCAAGGTGAGAGGCTTTAATTGTCAGAAGATGGGACACTTCGACTATGAATGCCGAGCTCCAAAGAGGCCAAGGAGAAATGAGTTAGGCCCCAGCCAGAATTCTCGCAACGCCAGGGAATGCTTTAATTGCCACAAGCTAGGGCATCTCATCAAGAATTGCCCACTACTGAAGAAATCTGAGGTAGCTCATGTATACGGTGGAGCGGCTGCACCAGCTTCTTCCGAAGGAGCAGGTAAACCTGATGTCTTGGGAGGTACTCTTACCATTAAGAATATTCCTGTTACCGTACTATTTGACACTGGTGCAACACGTAGTTTCATTTCTAGTGACACGAATAAAAAGTTAAATTTGAAAACAAGAAATCTTAAAGAATCAGTTAGTGTACATAATCCGATAGGAGGTTCTCTTGTTCTGGGGCTATTTTGTAAAGTGCCCATCTCCTACTCTTTTTACCAGTTTCCTTTTAATCTGATCGTGATGAATTTTTCTGGGTTCGATATTTTTCTTAGGCTGGACTGGTTAACAAAACATGAGGCCGAGGTTAAATATGCCGAAAGAATTGTCAAAGTTAAAACGAAGCTCGGAGATATTATTATACCATGTCACGGCTCAGCAACTGATAGGAAAGAATTTTGGTCTTCTCTAGAAGTCACTCCTACTTCTATTGAGAATATCCCAGTTGTCAAAGATTATGCGGATGTATTTGAAGAAGTTGATAGCTTACCTCCGCGCAGAAAAATCGACTTCAGGATTGATTTGGTTCCTAATGCAAGGCCCGTTGTGCATCCTATTCGGAGAATGACACAGAAAGAAAAAGAGAAGCTGAGCAATCAAACTAAATAGATTTTGTGGAAGGATCTGATCAGGCCTAGCTTCTCAAATTGGGGTGCAACAGTGGTGTTTGTCTCAAAGTCAGACGGTACCCTCAGACTGTGTGTGGACTACCGTGACCTCAATAAGAAAACGCTGCAAAATAAATATCTGTTGCCGCGTATTGATGATCTATTCGACTGCTTGAATGGAGCGCAAGTATTCTCCAGGATGGACCTAGCTATTGGTTTCCATCAATTGCGCATTGCCGAAGAACGTGTTCCTTTGACGGCTTTCAGAGGTCTAGACTTATTCTATGAATGGCTAGTAATGCCCTTCGGCTTATGTAATGCTCCTACTTACTTTGTCGATCTGATGAACAAAGTATTCCGAGGTGTCTTAAATAAATTCGTGCTAGTTTTCATCGATGATATCTTAATCTTTTCTAAATCCACTGCTGAGCATGAAAAGCATCTGAAAGAAGTTTTGGAGATTTTGAGAAAGAATGCGTTGAAAGAAAAATTCTCTAAATGCATATTCTGGCAAGAAGAAGTGAAATTCCTCGGTCATGTTGTATCGAAGAAAGGCATTTCAGTAGACCCAGGAAAGATCTCAGTCATCCAAAAATGGAAGCAGCGTAGCACTCCTACAGAAGTCAGAAGTTTCTCAGGATTGGCTGGCTATTATCAGAAATTCGTTAAAGATTTTTCGAAACTATCTTGTCCATTGACGAAACTGACTAAGAAGCATACAAAGTTTATTTGGACACCCGAATGTGAGGAAGCTTTCCAAGACCTGAAACTGAGGTTGACTTCAACTCCCGTGTTGACTATTATTGATGGCAATCAAGATTTGAAAGTTTGGACAGATGCTTCTATAGAAGGTATTAGTGCAGTGCTAATGAAAAGGGACAAAGTAGTCGCATATGCTAGCCATCAGGTAAAACCCCATGAGCAGAGATATGCTACTCATGATCTTGAAATTTTGGCCATCGTAGTTGCTTTAAAGATATGGCGGCACTATCTCTTGGGTGAGAAGTTTGAATTGTATATTGATCACAAATCCTTGAAGTATCTGTTCACCCAAAGAGACTTGAATTTGAGGCAGCAACTTTGATTAGAATTTCTTGCGGCCTATGATCTGGACATACTATATACTCTAGGGAAAGCCAATGTTGTAGCCGATGCGCTCAACAGGAAGAATACGGCCAGCACCAATCTTATCATTGCCAATCTCATTATTACACCCTCCATGATTGATAAGATCTCTGCTCTTTAGAATAATGATGAATTTATTCAGAGAATTAGCAAAAGAGTTAGGGAAGGCGAACCCACGAGTTTCCAGATCGACGACAAAGGGGTTCTAAGGCTGTTAAGACAAATTTGTGTTTCGAACCTTCCTGAGCTCAGAAAGGAAGTAATGGATGAATGTCACAAATCTAAGCTTAGTATTCATCCAGGGGTGAGAAAGATGTATCATGAACTCAAGTGCACATTTTGGTGGAGATCTATGAAGAAAGACATTTCTATATATGTTGCTAGATGTCCCACCTACCAGCAAGTCAAAAGCGATCAGCAGAAGCTCGTAGGGTTGTTGTAACTCCTAGAGGTTACAAATTGGAAGTGGGACCAAATTTCTATGGACTTTATTGATGGCCAGCCCCGAACAAGAAAAGGGAATGACAGTATATGGGTGATTGTAGATCGTTTCACGAAGACCACCCATTTTATCCCTATCAGATCTAATAGAATAGCTCGAAGTCTGGCACAGCTTTATTTCTAAGAGATTGTCAGACTACATGGAGTTCCCAGTAGCATTGTTTGTGATCGTGACCCGATATTTGATAGCAAATTCTGGGAAGCATTCCAAGAGGAGCTAGGGACCAAATTGAATCTGAGCACCGCTTATCATCCTCAGACAGATGGCCAAACTGAGAGAGTGAACCACATATTGGAAGACTTGTTGCGAGCATGCATTCTTGATTTTGGTGGGTCTTGGGAAGATCGCTTGCACTTGGTTGAGTTCTCTTATAATAACAGTTACCAAACAAGCTTGCAGATGTCGTCATTTGAAGTATTATATGGCAGGCCATGCAGATCTCCCGCATGTTGGGTGGAACTAGGCAATCGATTAGTATTGGGTCTCGACATGATTCATGAAGCGTTAGATAAAGTTGATTTTATTAAGAAGCGACTACTGGTTGCTCAGAACCGGCAGAAGAGCTATGCAGACTCACAAAGAAGGGATTTAGAATTCTCTGTTGGTGATTATGTATACTTGAGGGTTTCCCCACTGAGAGGTGTAATTCAATTTGGGAAGACTGGGAAGTTGGCGCCGAGATTCATTGGTCCATTTCCTATTCTCGAAAGGATTGGAACTCTCGCTTATAGGGTGCAGTTGCCCAACTGATTACCAGGGGTGCATGATGTATTCCATGTGTCCCAACTCCAGAAGCATATGCATGATCCGGACTTGATTGTGGAGGAAGCAGCACAACAAGATTTGGAGATTACCCCGAGCTTAGCAGTAAGGAGGGAGCCAGTGAAAATTGTGGGCAAAGAGACCCGAGTCCTAAGGAACAAGAGGATCCACTTAGTCAAAGTGCAGTGGAGCGGGGATCCTAGAGAATGTACATGGGAGACTGAGGATAGCATCAACAGGCTTATCCCAAGTGCAGAGTGGACATCTCCGAGTAACTCTTGTGCTGAGGTACATTTATAATACTTTGCATTTTTCCATTTTGTTTCCTACTTTACTATTGTTTCCTTTTCGGGGACGAAAAGCTTTTAAGTGGGGGAGATTGTAACAGCTTGGAAAATCATAACCAATTTAAAATTTTTATTTTAGTTATTTCAATGAATTTTGAATAGTTAAAATAATTTATTTTAAATAATAACGATTTAAAATTTGTTTAAATCGAAGTTAGAACGAATATATTTATTTTATTTTAAAAGGAATTAGAAATAGCACAGTAATTTGAAAATTTGAATCTGAACTTTGACCTAATGTACATGATTCAAAATAAATTGGATATTCATGAAACCAAAAATATTTAAATCTGTTTAAAAATACCTTTCCAACGAATCCGAAAAATCAAAATTTCATGTCGGGAATAAAAAGTTATGGCCAGTTGAATATTCAGAATAGTCGCTATGGAATATAATATAATTTATAGCCCGTATAAATGGCCATTATACAAACGACCTTCGTTTTAGACAAAACTATTTTTGTCGGATCTGGAATGTCAAATTATAGCTAAGTTTAATTTTCCATAATTTTTGGAATTGATATGTGAGCGTAGTAAATAAAAATGTGTTCGGTAATTTTTGTTGAATTTTAACGACTGTTAAAAAGGCCATTTTTTAAACGGTCTCCAAATTCGAAGAAATTAATTTTGTTAGGACCATATCGTCAAAACATAGCCAGATTTATTTTTCGAGAATTTTTGGAGTCCGTATGTGGCCACGGTAAATTTAAATGTACAACGAATTAATTAAATAAATGATTTAAATTTTAAATTAAAGAAATCTGGTTGAAAACGATCGTTTGGGCTGACGGGACCTAGCCCATTGCGTCCGGAACGGGGGCAATTAGGTAGGAATAACTTTTGTTCGGCTGGAATTGGAGCTATCAGAAATTTTTTTTTAAATATATTTGAACATTTAATATTATTATATTATAAATATTAGAATTATCGAAACCCTAAAGCTACAGTACAGTCGCCGCCCTCTCAATTCCATGGCTATCTTCCTCCTTTAACAAATCTAAATCCTCTCACCGAAACCTCTCACTACAATTGAAGTTATTGTAGAGATTTCTCCCCTCTTTCCATCCATACGTCTAACCACCCATACCATGTCATGAATTTCGAGATCTGCCCCTTGAAACCCGCGTCGTTCGTGCGCTGACTACCTCACCTGGCCATGTGCGAGCTCGACGAGGTGGACCTCCCTGGAAGTGCCACTCGAAGCTCTCAGGTGTCGTCTATTCCGATCATCCCATAGCTGAACGGATTTGGAGAACAATCGAACCCTAGGTTCGAAGTAAAGTTAAACACGTCGGCCGTGTTTACTGAGAGGAGGAAGAAGGTGATTTTCATTTTAAATTATTAATTAATTTATTTTAAAATGTTATTTACCTTAATAAATTCTTAACTAACACCTACGAACTCGGAATTGAAAATTTTTAGATCCATTACGATCGTGAGTCCGAGATCTACACTTCTGGACTGATTAGAACTGATTCGGAGCAGATCAAATTTTGGAGAAATTTCGATTCTGAATTATTCAGAATTAAAGCGACGGTGATAATTTCTATTTTTATAATTAAAAATTTAATTATCTCTCGCTATTCTGAATCTATGTAGTTACGATAATGAAATCAGATCTGTGATGCTTGGAATTTGAATTTGTTGAATGTTGATTGTTGATCGTGATGCTCATGTTTGTTAGATCTTTTTTGAATCTATAGTTTATTGTTAGATCTCGATTTAAAATAAAAAATTTATTTTTATTTCAGATCTATGAATATTGATTTTATAATACAAGTCTCATCTTTTATTTAGATGCATGAAACATGGTTTGCTTAGATTTAGATTAACAAATAAATTATTCATTTTTATTGTTAAAATGGAACATGATTTTGTCAAATATAGATTATCAATAAAATTTCATTTTTATTGTTAACATGAAACATGATTTGGACAAATTTAGATTTACAATAAAAATTTCATTTTTATTGTTAACACGAAACATGATATTGTCAAATATAGATTTACAATAAAATTTTATTTTTACTGTTAAAATGAAACATGATTTGGTCAAATTTTGATTTACATTAAAATTTCATTTTTATTGTTAACATGAAATATTGTTTGTCAAATTTAGATTAACAATTAAAATATTCATTTTTATTGTTAACATGAAACATTGTTTGTCAAATTTAGATTAACAATTAAAATATTCATTTTTATTGTTAACATAGAACATTGTTTGGTCAAATTTAGATTAACAATTAAAATATTCATTTTTATTGTTAACATGAAATATTGTTTTGACAATTTAGATTAACAACAAAAATTTCATTTTTATTGTTAACATGAAACATGGTTTAGTCAAATTTAAATTTACAATAAAAATCTCATTTTTATTGTTAACATGAAAAATGGTTTTTGTCAAAGGTTTGTTTTCATTATAATAAAAAGATTAAAATAAAGGATTAGGATAAAGAGATTATAATAAAAGGATTTCCTTTAAATTATCCATTTTATTCCATAGTTTAGTTGCAACAAAAATCATCACTTTTGTTTAATAGTTTAGTTAAACAAAAATCATCAATTTTGTTTCATAGTTTAGTTGAAACAAAAATCATCACTTCTGTTCAATAGTTTAGTTAAACAAAAATTATCACTCTCGCTTCATAGTTTAGTTGAAAACAAAAATTATCACTTTTGTTTAATTGTTTAGTTGAAACTAAAATGGTCATTATTGTCGAATTGTTTAGTTGAAACTAAATTGTTAATTTTTGTCAAATTGTTTAGTTGAAATAAAAATGTTCATTTTTGTCAAATTATAATTGTTGAACAAAAATGTTCATTTTTGTTGAATTAGAATTTCCAACACAAATGAAAAGAACATTTTTATCATTTTGTTGAATTAGAATTTTCAACAAAAATGAAAAGAGCATTTTTATCATTTTGTTGAATTAAATTTTCAACAAAAATGAAAAGAACCATTTTTACCATTTTTGTTGAATTAGAATTTTCAACAAAAATGAAAAGAACATTTTTATCATTTTGTTGAATTAGAATTTTCAACAAAAATGAAAAGAACCATTTTTATCATTTTTGTTGAATTAGTATTTTCAACAAAAATGAAAAGAACATTTTTATCATTTTATTGAATTAGAATTTTCTACAAAAATGAAAAGAACATTTCTATCATTTTGTTGAATTAGAATTTTCAAAAAAAATGAAAAAACCATTTTTATCATTTTGCTGAATTAGAATTTTCAACAAAAATGAAAAGAAACATTTTTATCATTTTGATGAATTGAAATAAGAAACTAGGAAAAATGTTCATGTTTTAAAATAAAGCATGTCTACATTAAAAATACACATTTTTAATGTAATGTAGGAAACTAAGAAAAAAGGAATTTTCAACAAAAATGTAAAATAACATTTATTGACGATGCATATATTAGAATTTATATGAAAAGTTAAATTAACATTTTTATTAACGATGCATGTATTAGAATTTATATGCAAAGTTAAAATTACATTTTATTGACGAAGCATATATTAGAATTTAGTGTGAAAAGGGTTAATTGGAAAGATAGTTAAAAATAAATATATAGTCAACACCGCTGCTGTTGCGCATCATGTTGCGCACATGGTGCATTTTTATTTGTTAATGACAATTTTTGAGTTTTAGGGCTGACGTGGCCTCTTCTGATTGGCTGGATAACGTGTCTTTGAGCTGTGTGGTTCTGATGATCTCCTAGTTAATCTAAAGGCTCTAACTAAGCTAATACATCTTTACAAGCGCATCTAATCAAACCTTAATCTAAACTAAATTCATTCATAAGCCTCCATGCTGCTGCATCCAAAACTAAATTATTTTCTCTTCTTCAACAAATCAAAGCATAGGAATTGGGGAAAAGAGGAATGATTTTAGAACAACAACAAACGCTTAATTCAGATCTATATTCTTTCTTCTTCTACCACTGTGAGTATAGTTACTTTCACAAGATAATTAATTAAAAATAATGGTGATAAGTGTGAATTGGACTGTATGACTATGCCTGTATCATATGCTATTAAATCTATTATGTTGAGATATGCCTGTTCTGTTATCATATGTTATTGGATCTATTTTGTAGATTCATATGCGTAATTAAATCTACTCTATTCTATGCTATGCAAGTTTATGTTAATTAGATCCATTCTATTCTATGCAAGTTTATGTTAATTAGACCTATGCAAGTTTATGTTAATTAGATCTATGCAAGTTTATGTTAATTAGATCCATGCAAGTTTATGTTGATTAGATCTATTCTATTCTATGCAAGTTTATGTTAATTAGATCTATGCAAGTTTATGTTAATTAGATCTATGCAAATTATATGTTAGTTAGATCTATGCAAGTTTATGTTGATTAGATCTATCCTATTCTATGAAAGTTTATGTTAATTAGATCAATGCAAGTTTATGTTAATTAGATCTATGCAAGTTTATGTTGATTAAATCCATCTTATTCTATGCAAGTTTATGTTAATTAGATCTATGCAAGTTTATGTTAATTAGATCTATGCAAGTTTATGTTGATTAGATCTATTCTATTCTATGCAAGTTCATATTCCATATGATTATTGGATCTATATTATGTGTGGATGATGTCTTTCCCTCTTATTTTCCTTTTTCTTATGAGTAAGGCTAACGACGAGACTAAAATATTATGTGAATTATACGTACGAATGACGTAGGAACATTGGGGAAAAGTTTGGGAAAAACATTGAATATTATGTAATTGGCATAAATTGGTTTGTAATCATGTAATTAATTTGGGGCATAAATTGGTATAATTTATGTACATGGAATTATGGACGTAATTAGAATGAGAATTATGAACATGGCATAAATTGGGAATTTATGACAAATTGGAATGTGGATATTAATTCAAATTGGGTTTTGAATAGTAAAATGAGATAATGAACGCCTAAGACACGAGGCTAGACTTGGATTGCAGTGTAAGCCTGGTAGGACCCACCGGGCACGTCCAGCAACCGCAAACGGCGGTCTAATGTGAGAGGTCAAAGGCAAAAACTAGATGCGTAATAAGGCAAAGACACGAGGTTAGATTCGGATTGCGGTGTAAGCCTGCCTGGACCCACCGAGAAAATCCAGCAACTGCAAAACGGAATCTAATGTGGGAGGTCTTGCAAGATTACAGTTATAATGAATTAAATAACACTTAACAAAGATAATACATGTAGGGGGACATGGGTTAAGTGGGTGACATGGGTGGCATGTGAAATATAATTAGAAACACTTAACCAAGTTGAAACATGTAAGAAGACATGAATAAGAAGGGGTTAAGTGGGAAATCCTAGTGGGTACCAAGCATAAACGGGAAGCTTGTGTCAAGTGTGGGGACCCTTTTCAACCAGTAACCCATTTACTATCTGTGTGAGCTCACACTAGGTCGAGGACGGGACACGCTTACTGGGATTGATTGTAAGTGGTCAAACGGATTAGCGGTGGCAACACAAGTCCAACGAAGTCATGTGCGTGCATGGGTCCGGGCTGGTAGGTAAAATGTTGTTGCATCGTGTAGGTATAAGCCGTGCATCCTTAGTAGTATCGGGTTGCCACTTTAGGGAGCGATAGACCCTCGTGTGGGACCAACACGGGTATCTACGAATTAGGGAGCTGATCGAATGAGGAGGGTGGTGGGTACAACTAGTGGAGATAGGAGCAGGCGGCACCTATGACAGCAACTAGGGGCACACGAAACTACCATTATCATTATCATTATCATTAGTAAGAGGGATCAACTTTCTGTATAACTGGTATTAGTGCGGTGTAGGAATTATCTTATAGTGATTAGAAGCGCAATCAACGTTTATCTTGTCCATCTTACTTACCTTGTCATACCTGTTTATGTTACAGTCATTTCTTATATCCAGTTTATGTTCTTATCCTGTTACTATAATGATTATATTTTTAAAGTCACTGGACTCACCAGACTTTATGTCTGACCTCGTTTGTTTCGCCTCTTTTCTTTCCTTTCCCCCCTCCAGGTCCTCAGGGTAGGACTAGTGGAGCTTGACTTGGATTTCTTTCTCTCTCTTTTGGAAGTGCATGGAGTTGCTGAAATTAATGTTTAGATTTATCTTCTTTTTTATTACGGCTATTTGTAATGGGATTATGCTTTTGGTTTTCATGTAATAATTTGACCAAGATGGATATTTGTGTACTTGGTTTTACAAGTTGGTTTTGATGTTGTAACCAAACTATGTTCCATTTTCACTGCAATGAAGTCATTTTAAAATTTGAAGTACCATTTTTATATATCTGTCTTGTGATGTTCTGTTCTATACACTTATAATGCTCCATGAAAGTTGATGCATTCCCTTTGTGAGTGACATTAATGGACGTTGGGTGTTACACGTGGTATTAGATTTGAAGGTTACCGGAATAGGTGAAAGATTTTGAAAGCCGTTTTCAAAAGCATTTTTTTAAGAAGTATTTTCAAAAACATGTTTTAAAGAAGGTGTTTTCAAGAGAAAAGTTTGTTATGAAAAACATAATCCCCAAGAGCCGTATATCTTTCTTCCGATTCTCTGTTTTGAATCTCTTCCTTTTTCCTTTCTGAATCTCTTCCTCCCTGTTTAGATGCTTTTCCTAAGAAATGTAAGGACTTCTGTGCGATGGGTGGAAAACCGCTTCATGGTACTAAGACGTTTGTCGAGGCTAGAAATTGGCTCAAGGAACTGGAGGACTTGTTTGGTATCTTTGAGATAGATGATGGAAGGAAGGTTCAACTAGCTGCTTGGTTAATGAAGGATGAAGCTCCATCTTGGTGGAAGGTCACAAATGGAGAACGTGAAGTGGAGGCATGGATGTGACACAGGATAAGAAAGTAAAATCTAAGAAGGGTGGAAAGAATAATAAACTCCGTGACAAGAGGAAGACATGTGGTTGTTTCTAGTATGGTGAAGCAAGGACAAGGATAGAGGGCGGATCTTCTGCAGGGCAGGTTGTGTTCTCGTGGTCAGTACACCGTAAAGAGATGGGAAGTTTCTGTTGAAGATCTGATTTCTTTTTCCTAGAACTCTTTTCGACTCTTGCTCTTCGCATTCATTTATATCTACTTCGTTAGTTGAAACACTGCACCTAAATACTAGTTTAGTTATGGATCCCATTGTAGTTTCAAATCCTATTGGTTATTCAGCTCATTTATCTATGGTTTATCAGGATTTGAGAGTGTCTATCTTGGGCGTTAGGTTTGAATGCAATGCCTATGTTCTTGGTTTCATGGGCTACGGCTTGATTCTGGGGATGGATTGGCTAGCCAGGCATGGTGCCGTCCTAGACTACAAAAGGAGGGTAGTTAGATTGTTGACTCGTTGTGGAAGGACCCTTGATATTTCTTGTGACCCTAGAGGTCCAGTGATGCTTAGCTACCTAGAATCACTTGACAGATCCATCGATGATTTGGAATCTGTTCGTGTAGTCCGTGAGTATGGTGACGTCTTTGATGAGGTTCAGGGTTTACCCCCGAGACGCGAGATAGACTTACGTATATACTTAGTAGATAATGCAAAGCCAGTTGCATTACCAATGTGCCACATGGCTCCAAGAGAAAGGAGGGAGCTTAGTAGACAAGTGCTTGAGAAAGGGTCATAAGCAGAAGTATTTCAGAGTGGGGTGCTCCAATTTTTTTTGCTACGAAGGCTGATGGTTCGCTCAGATTGTGTGTGGACTATAGGGAGCCAAATGAGCTCACGAAGAAGAACAGACACCCATTGCCGAGGATAGATGACTTGTTCGATCATTTGGTTGGCGCTTTGGTTTTCTCGTAGTTGGATTTAGCTACAGGGTTTCATCAGCTAAGGGTGGCTGAGGATAGCATAGATAAGACTGCATTTAGGACTCCCGACGGTTTCTTCGAATGGCTCGTCATGCCGTTTGGTTTAATGAATGCACCCGCATATTTTGTAGACTTGATGAGTAGGGTATTTAGGGAGTTTCTAAACAAGTTTGTGGTAGTCTTTGTTGATGATATTTTGATTTTCTCTAGAAGCAAGGAAGAGCAGGCCCTACATCTTAGGGAAGTCTTAGAGACCCTTTGAGCACATCAACTCAAAGCTAACTTCTCCAAATGCCATTTTTGGAGGAAGAAAGTGCGGTTCTTGGGGCACGTGGTCTCTAAAGAAGGGATAGCAGTGAATCCCGTGAAGGTGGTGGCAATCCAAGATTGGAAGATTCCTAGAAATGCAACAGAAGTAAGAAGTTTTCTTGGGTTGGCGGGCTACTATAGGAAGTTCATTAAGGACTTTGCGAAGATATCAGCCCCACTTACACGATTGACGAAGAAGAACTTGACTTTTTCTTGGGATGTTGACTGTGACGATGCTTTTCAACGCTTGGAGAGGGCTTTGACGACGACTCCAGTTTTAGTTTTGCCGGATGGGAGTAAGCCATTAACAGTTTATACCGATGCTTGCGGGACAGGGCTTGGCGCAGTTTTGATGCAAGAGGGAAGGGTGATATGTTATGGTGGAAGGCAGCTGAAGGTCCATGAGAAGAATTCCCCTACCTATGACTTAGAGTTAGCTATTATAGTTTTTACGCTTAAGTCTTGGCGCCATTCTCCTTGGTGAGAAGTTTGAGTTGTATACAGACCATAAGTCTCTAAAGTACTTGTTCTCTCAAAAAGATCTAAACTTAAGGCAACAGAGGTAGATGGAATTTTTAGTATCCTACGATTTTGAGATTGCATATACCCTTGGCAAGGGTAACTTTGTAGTTGACGCCTTGAGTAGAAAGAGGTTGAATTTGAGTCCTTTGTTCGTAGAGCGGCAGAGTTTGGAGTACATATCTACCTTTGACTTTAGACCCTCTATCAATTGTGTACCCGGTTTGTTGGCATCACTGGAGGTGCGACCGATGCTTTTAGGATGGGTTGGAGAGGCACAGCGAGATGACCCACAGTTGGTTGAAATAGTAGACAAGCTCATAAGAGGGGAGTCTTCGAGCCATCTTAGTAGGTATACTATAGATGACAAATGTTGGTTGCATAGGGATGAGAGACTTTGTGTACCTCAAACGAAAGCTTGAGAAAGACGATTCTTGAAGAAGCGCATCGTTCTAAGATGACCATACATCCCGGTGGTGACAAGATGTACAGGGACATGAAGCGAGTTTTCTTTTGGGCCGGAATGAAGAAGGACGTGGCTGAGTTTGTTTCTAGATGCTTGGTGTGCCAGCAAGTCAAGGCAGAGCAAAAGAAGCCTGGTGGTTTGCTTCACCCCTTAGAGGTTCCACAGTGGAAATGGGAAAGCGTTTCCATGGATTTTGTCGATGGGTTGCCGAGATCAAGGAAGGGTAATACAGGGATTTGGGTAGTAGTAGATAGGCTTACCAAGAGCGCCCATTTCATTCCCGTCAAGAGTAAAAGAACAGCGACATGGTTAGCATCTGTTTATATTCGAGAGATAGTTTGTCTGCACGGCATACCTTCTAGTATCGTGAGCGATCGAGATCCCATTTTCACTAGTGAGTTTTGGAAGAGCTTGCAAGAGGCGGTAGGAACACAATTGTGTTTGAGCACCTCTTATCACCCACAGACAGACCGCCAAACAAAAAGAGTGAATCAGATTCTAGAAGATCTTTTGAGATTATGCATCTTGGACTTTAGAGGGACGTGGGAGGAACATCTTCCATTAGTAGAGTTCGCCTACAACAACAGCTATCAGGCTAGCATTGGCATGGCACCTTTTGAAGCTCTGTATGGATGACCTTGCCGATCACCGACTTGTTGGTGGGAATCTACGGATAAGATTTTACTTGGTCCCGATATGGTGAGAGAAACTTCGAAATAAACAGACTTGATTCGGAGACGTATGAAGACGGCACAGGACCGACAAAAGTCTACGTTGACAAGAGAAGGACCGATCTTGAGTTCAATGTTGGAGACATGGTCTTTATTAAAGTATCATCGTTGAGGAACGTAGTTTGCTTGGGTCCGTAGGGAAGTTGGCACCAAGGTTCATAGGGCTATTCCCCATTACAGAAAGAATTCTACAAATGGCCTACAGAGTGAAGTTGCCTGAGAAGCTTAGTGGTGTTCATGACGTATTTAATGTGTCGCATTTGCAGAAATGTTTACATGATACCGCAGAAGTAGTAGAGCCGAGCATGCTTAGAGAGGTGGAAGTAGAGCGAGATTCCATGATTAGATGAGCTCCTACATGCATCCTTGGATCGGAGGTCAAGAAGTTACACAAACGAGAGGTCAAGTTGGTTAAAGTCCAATGGGGAGATGATCAAGGGACGCGACTTGGGAGATGGAAGACAAGATGCGTGCGTCGTACCCTTTCCTTTTTGAGGGTATGTTCTTAACTTCTCCTTTTTCTACCGCTTTGTTTATACTTGTTCTATCGTTTAGTATATCCTCTCAATTACATCTTCGATCTTTAGGTAGGAAAATCATATGGTTGTAAACATGTGTTTGAGACATGTTATGTTTGGTGGATGCACGTGGATGCAATTGTTTGCTAGTGGTTGCTCGTGGATGCATTTACACGCACATTATGCACTAAATCGGCTCAATCACTTTTATATTGCATATGAATGAGTGTGCATATTTAAATTAATGGATGTATATTGAATTCTTTTATCATATGGATGTTGCATTTGAATGAGTGGTTCTGCACTCATATAAAAATGATATGTATCATTAGGATTCCTTTGCATACATGTTGGACTCATGGCACTGACATAATTTGCATTGAGGAGGTCAACTGAATCAGTAGACCGCCTGATCTTTGCATTAGATAAGGAATATATACACACACCTTTGCATATGTTCATATAGCATTAGAAATCTTTTAAGGACAATGGATGCTTGTGGATGATGGATGGTAGGATATATTCTTCTTAACTTGAAGATTTCGGGGACGAAATCCTTTGAGTAGGGGAGAATTTAACACCCCGCATTTTGAATGAAATTAAAAATGTGGAAATATGTATATATATTATATACATAGATATATTTAAGAGAAAAATTAAATATTGCAACAAAACATGAAAAAGAGGAATGAGAAAAGAATAATGTTTAGCATTGTTCTAAGGTTTGTAAACAAAAGACTTAGTGGCTCATTTGGATAGAGCACGTGACTTGTATACAAGAGGTTCTGAGTTTAATCCCCGCCAGCGCCATATTTTTGTTTTAGGGGAATGGCTAAAAAGTGGCTTAGTGTGAACGCAGCTCAATTAAAAAAAGCGGTTTAGTGTGAAAAGGGTTAATTGGAAAGATAGTTAAAAAGATATATATATATATATATATATATATATATATATATATATATATGACATGTGAGTGTGAACACCCCTGCTGCTGCGCATCGTGTTGCACACATGGCGCATTTTTATTTGTTAATGACGATTTTTGAGTTTTAGGGCTGACGTGGCCTCTTCTGGTTGGCTGGATGACGTGTTTTTGAGCTGTGTGCTTCTGATGATCTCCTAGTTAATCTAAAGGCTCTAACTAAGCTAATACATCTATATAAGCACATCTAATCTAACCCTAATCTAAACTAAATTCATTTACAAGCCTCCATGCTACTGCATCCAAAACTAAACTAGTTTCTCTTCTTCAACGAATCAAAGCATAGGACTTATGAAAAAAGGGAACGATTCTAGAACAAAAAAAATTGCTTAATTCAGATCTATATTCTTTCTTCTTCTACCACTATGAGTACAATTACTTTCACAAGATAATTAATTAAAAATAATGGTGATAAGTGTGAATTGGACTGTATGACTATGGCTGTATCATATGCTATTAGATCTATTATGTTGAGATATGCCAGTTCTGTTATCATATGTTATTGGATCTATTTTGTAGATTCATATGCGTAATTAAATCTACTCTATTCTATGCTATGCAAGTTCATATTAATTAGATCCATTCTATTCTATGCAAGTTTATGCTAATTAGACCTATGCAAGTTTATGTTAATTAGATCTATGCAAGTTTATGTTAATTAGATCTATGCAAGTTTATGTTGATTAGATCTATTCTATTCTATGCAAGTTTATGTTAATTAGATCTATGCAAGTTTATGTTAATTAGATCTATGCAAGTTTATGTTAATTAGATCTATGCAAGTTTATGTTAATTAGATCTATGCAAGTTTATGTTAATTAGATCTATCCTATTCTATGCAGGTTTATATTAATTAGATCTATGCAAGTTTATGTTAACTAGATCTATGCAAGTTTATGTTGATTAGATCTATCCTATTCTATGCAAGTTCATATTCCATATGATAATTGGATCTGTATTATGTGTGGATGATGTCTCTTTCCCTCTTCTTTTCCTTTTACTTATGAGTTAGGCTAACGATGAGCCTAACATATTATGTGAATTATACGTACGAATGACGTAGGAACGTTGGGGGAAAATTTTGGAAAAAACATTGAATATTATGTAATTGGCACAAATTGGTTTGTAATCATGTAATTAACTTGGGGCATAAATTGGTATAATTTATGTACATGGAATTATGGACATAATTAGAATGATAATTATGAACATAGCCTAAATTGGGAATTATGGACAAATTGGAATATGGATATTAATTAAAATTAGGTTTTGAATAACAGAATGAGATAATGAATGCCTAAGGCACGAGGTTATACTTGGTTTGCGGTATAAGCCTGCCCGGACCCGCCCGACACATCCAACAACCGCAAACGGCAGTCTAATGTGAGAGGTCAAAGGCATAAACTAGATGTGAAATAAGGAAAAGACTGATATGGATTGAACTGATTTAATTAATTAAATTATTAGATCGATAGTTAATTTAATTAATACGAGAATGAATAGTAAAATTTATTCGATTATATCACGTATTGAACTGATTTAAAAATAGATAGAAATATATACGTGTGAACTATATATGTTTGAACAGGTAAACGGATTAGCTGTTGAGTAAAGAGTTTATTTGCATTCCCGACAAATAGGTAAACCTTAACGAGTTGGATGCGAAATATTATTATATCAACTCCTGTGAATGCCATTGGATGCGGAGTACTGGTTATTCTGTGTGTAATAATAAACGTCGCCATAGGATAGTAACAATTAATTTTTAACTACACTATATGGCATACTTCTTGAAGATAGGCATACTTCATCATATACCACATAAGTATTTGGAGATTGTGTGACGAGGTGGAAGATTTACCATACGAGCGAGAGGCTTGTATGGCGATGACTATATATTACAGGTTGAACTGATAACTGATATGGACCATATAAAAATTATAACGATTAATTGCCAGATTAATAAAAACCCCACACGGGTCTGGAGTTGACAATAATCACGTCTCTCTAGTTATTAGATACGGCACATGGATTATTTATTTCCCACATGGGACGAGGTGACAAGAATTTATTCTCTGGAGTAATTAAAAATACACACTCCCTCAGGCTTAGACAGGGTGACGAGAATTTATTCCCTGGAGTTATTGTCTATACACGCTCCCCTGTAAACACCAGAATATATAACTATAAATATGTGTATGCTTATTAGGATTTATTGGGTACCTAATACGGCCCAATAAATTTCCAAACCCCTCCTCATATAGAGGAGGTTACGGCGAAATTTTTCGAAAATTTAGGGTGTTAGCTAAATTTTTGAAGAATTTGAAAATTTTCAGAAACTGAAAAGTTGGAGAATGGAAGCCAGATTAGAAGTAGAGTTGATTAATCAAACCACTTTCGACTTTGTTCCTTTCCGGGGACGAAAAGTTTTAAGTGGGGGAGATTGTAACGACTCGGAAAATCTGAACCAATTTAAAATTTTTAAATTGGCTAATTTGGTGAATTTAAAATATTTAAAATACTTAAAATAAATAATTTGAATAATAAGGACGAAAAGTAAGTTTGAATCGACGTTTGAAAATAAATATAATTAATTCTAATTATAAACAAGGCCTGAAATGGCGCGGCAGTTTTAAATTTTCATTTCAAACTTTGACTAACTGTACCGGGTGCAAGACAAAACGGATTTTAGTGAAACCAAAAATATTTAAATCTGTTAGTGAATATCTTTCTAATGAATCTGAAAAATCAACGTTTCATAGAGGGAAGCAAAAGTTATGGCCAAATGAATTTTCAGAAAGGTCGCTATAGAGTTTATATAGCCCGGGAAAATGGCCATTTTGCAAACGACCTCAGAATTCAACGAAACCACTTTTGTTGGATCCAGGATGCCAAATTATTGGTAGGTTTCAAATTTCATAAATTTTGAAGTTAATATGTGAGCGTGACAAAGGAAAACGTGTTTTGGTCAATTATAGTTTAATTCGATCGACCAGAAATGGGCCATTTTTCAAACGATCTCAGAATTCAACGAAACTAATTTTGTTGGGACTGTATCGTCAAAACATAGCTAGATTTATTTTTTGGGAATTTTTAGAATCATTATGTGGCCCCGGCAAATTGAAATGTACGTTCAAATTAAATATTGAATGTTTTATATTTTAATTTGAAGAGAAACTGACTCAAACAATCGAATGGGCCTACGAAACATATCCCATTGGGTTCGGAATGGGGGTATTTAGCTAGGGACGACAGTCGTTGGGTTTGGATTGGGGTTCGTGTGTGAAAGAGGGTATTTTAGAAATTTAAAAATATATAAATTAATAAAAAAATCCTATTGGTCCAGGCATATTCTCTCTCCCCGACTTTTGCTCCAAGCGACGGCGGATTGCATTCAAACGTTTTCTCCTCTTTTTCTTCAAATCCACTCAATAAAAACCCATGCCCCAGTTGAGATTTTTGTAGATCGTCTCATGAGCTTCATATCCATATGAAGTTTGGATTTTTTTCGTGGCCTGTAGAGCTCGAATCGAGCTCGGGAAGTTCGGGGCTTTCAGCCACCGCCGCCGCCAGCTGGCACCACCGAGTGGGCCTACTTCCCCCGGCGCCTGAGCGCCTCTCCTCCCCCTTCGACACTGCGTAGCCTGATCCTCTTCAAGCTTCATGGATTTCGAGTAAAATCGAAACCTAGTTTCAAACCTTTCAGCTGAGGTACGGCTGATTTAATTTTAAACTATATTATAGTAGTTTAAAGCGCTACGGTTTTTGATTTCACTGTAAAAATCATATCTTTTTCGTTTATTGACGAAATTCAGTGAAACAAGAGACAGTGGACTCGTGTGGACGTCTTCTACATTCTAGAAGAGACTGCATATTTTTCTGAGCCTTCTGCTATTTTTGGTGGAGTGGAACCCAATGTGAGATTTTTGAATTATAAACGATATGGAAAACGATGATGTATAAATTATATAGTCGATGTATGAGTTATATAAGCGTTGTACATCTCTTGTATAAGCTAAGTATAAGTTGTACGTTCGATATATAAGTTATATATGCGTTGTAAAAATTATATATGTGTTGAAATAGAAGTGAAATGCTTATATATATGTACGTCCCTTGTCCACAAACCATGGACGATATTTATTGGTTGCGATTGGTGCGAAAATCGGTTGATAACGAATGGTTGATTAGAATTGTTTGTGGTTGAAATTGATTGATTGTGGTTGAAAAATACCCGTTTGTGGTTGAAAATTGTTTGGTTGAAACCACATAGGATTAGTTTGTGGAAAAAAAAAATACATGCCGCCTGCGTGCGAACTAGATGCATGAAATCCCCATTGTCAAAAGCTGCAAGGCTTTAAGGTAGAGCGAGGAGCCGTACTAGGGACGGCCCCGGTTTAAACTACCCTGTCATTATGCTGCCGAAATTTTGAATAATATTCATGTGTTAGAATTATTTTCATGTGTTGAAACTATATTCGTGTATTGAATAAAAAACATTCATGTGTTGAATAGAAATTCATTCATTGAATATAAATTCATGTGTTGAATGGTATTCGTGTTTTAAATAAATTGTTTTACAATAAAAATCACCTTTTTATTATATATATACGAACTATAGAAAACATTCATGTATTGAATAGAAATTCATTCGTTGAATAGAAATTCATGTGTTGAATGGTATTCGTGTTTTGAAATAAATTGTTTTATAATAAAAATCATATTTTTATAATCAATAGGAACTATATAAAATAGTTGGGTTTTGAAATAAATTGTTTTACAATAAAAATCACCTTTTTATTATATATATATACGAACTATAGAAAACATTCATGTGTTGAATAGAAATTCATTCGTTGAATAGAAATTCATGTGTTGAATGGTATTCGTGTTTTGAAATAAATTATTTTATAATAAAAATCATATTTTTATAATCAATAGGAACTATATAAAATATTCGGGTTTTGAAATAAATTGTTTTACAACAAAAATCACATTTTATCATATACATGAATTGTTAAAAATAGCGAAGTGTTGAAATAAATGTCGGTTGGATAAAAATATCATTTTTATCAAAGGTATGAAAAGAATATGGTTTTGAAAGCGAAGAATAGATTATTTTTATATATATATATATATATAAATATAATTTAAACGAATCGAATAACGAAGCTGCAGTTCGTGTTTTGAAACCGTGATTTCAAACGATTAGTGCGGGAGATTCGACCATCGGATTTTCCCGAAAGCGAAACCGTTGGGTTCGCTTTGGAAATATCTTTCCAACGACACCAACTTTGTAAAAATCCAGCGGTTGGATTGTCTGGAATGTTTAATTCAAATCTGAAGAAAAACAGCGCTAGAATCGATTATATATATATATAATTAAATTAAATCGAATAATGACGTTGCAGTTCGTATTTTGAAATCGAAATTTCAAACGATTGTACCGGGAGATCCAGCCGTCGGATTTTCCAGAAACTGGAACCGTTGGATTCGTTTTGAAAAGATCTTTCTAATGATATAATTTTTGAGAAGATCTAATGGTTAGATTTTTAGATATGTGTAAATCAAATCTGAAGAAAAACAGCGCCACGGCCGCGTTATGGCCTGAAGCGTCGTTTGAATAAATTGGCCATTTTTAAATAAATAAAAATAGCAATAAATCGTTATAATATATTATAAATGATATGGAATGTGAAATTTAGAAACTAACTGAAGGTTAGATAAGTCGAATGGTTTCCTGGATTTTGATCTGATGTTAGTTTCGGCCTTCAGGGTTAATATTTGGGAAATCGTTCTCTTACTGATTTACGGTTAGGGACTGAGGAATTGAAATGAGGCGTATGTGTGTTTGTGTAGCACTTGTTTATTATATACGCGAGTTGCTCAGAAAGACCGGGTTTATCCCATTCTGAATAACTGAAACGACGATAAGAAATCGAAGATGAAGACGGTGGTCGAAGACCGGAGATCTTCACCTCGTTTGGATGGTTACTGATGTCCTGATTGGGATAATATAAAAATAACTGAAACGTCACGTACGTCTGAATGAAACCGGAGGCACTATATACCTCGCATACCCATCGATCTCCACGTATGTCTGGACGATCACCACTCATTATCCATATTTCGGGATGCCTCCCAATCAGGACATCAGTTACCATCCAAACGAGGTGAAGATCTCCGGTCTTCGACCACCGTCTTCATCTTCGATTTCTTATCGTCGTTTCCGTTATTCAGAATGGGATAAACCCGGTCTTTATGAGCAACTCGCATATATAATAAACAAGTGCTACATAAACACACATACGCCTCATTTCAATTCCTCAGTCCCTAACCGTAAATCAGTAAGAGAACGATTTCCCAAATATTAACCCCGAAGGCCGAAACCAACATCAGATCAAAACCCAAGAAACCATTCGACTTAGCCAACCTTCAGTTAGTTTCTAAATTTCACATTCCATATCGTTTATAATATTTTATAATGATTTATCGCTATTCTTATTTATTTAAAAATGGCCAATTTATTCAAACGACGCTTCGGGCCATAACGCGGCCGTGGCGCTGTTTTTCTTCAGATTTGATTTACACAAATCTGAAAATCTAACCGTTTGATCTTCTCAAAATTTATATCATTAGAAAGAACTTTTCAAAACGAATTCATCGGTTCCAGTTTCGGGAAAATCCGACGGTCGGATCTGCCGGTACAATCGTTTGAAATTTCGATTTCAAAATACGAACTGCAGCGTCGTTATTCGATTTAATTTAATTATATTTATATATATATAATAGATTCTGGAACTGTTTTTCTTCAGATTTGAATTAAACACTCCAAACAATCCAACCGTTGGATTTTTACAAAGTTGGTGTCGTTGGAAAGATATTTCCAAAGCGAACCCAACGGTTTCGCTTTCGGGAAAATCCGATGGTCGGATCTCCCGCACTAATTGTTTGAAATCACTGTTTCGAAACACGAACTGCAGCTTCGTTATTCGATTCGTTTAAATTATAATTATATATATATACATATATAAATAATCTATTCTTCGATTTCAAAACCATATTCTTTTCATACCTTTGATAAAAATGAAATTTTTATCCAACCGACATTTATTTCAACACTTCGCTATTTTTAACAATTCATGTATATGATAAAAATGTGATTTTTATTGTAAAACAATTTATTTCAAAACCCGACTATTTTATGTAGTTCCTATTGATTATAAAAATATGATTTTTATTATAAACCAATTTATTTCAAAACACAAATACATTCAACACATGAATTTCTATTCAACGAATGAATTTCTATTCAACACATGAATGTTTTCTATAGGTCGTATATATATAATAAAAAGGTGATTTTTATTGTAAAACAATTTATTTCAAAAACCGACTATTTTATATAGTTCCTATTGATTATAAAAATATGATTTTTATTATAAAACAATTTATTTCAAAACACGAATACCATTCAACACATGAATTTCTATTCAACGAATGAATTTCTATTCAACACATGAATGTTTTCTATAGTTCGTATATATATAATAAAAAGGTGATTTTTATTGTAAAACAATTTATTTAAAACACGAATACCATTCAACACGTGAATTTCTATTCAACGAATCAATTTCTATTCAACACATGAATGTTTTCTATTCAATACACGAATATAGTTTCAACACATGAAAATAATTCTAACACATGAATATTATTCAAAATTTCGGCAGCATAACGGCAGGGTAGTTAAAACTGGGGTCGTCCATAGTACGGCTCCTCGCTCTGCCTTAAAGCCTCGCAGCTTTTGACAATGGGGATTTCATGCTGTAACGAACCGGGATTTTCGACTCCGAAAATCAACATCAAACTATCATGTTGACCATTCAGACATCGAACATTCCAGATCATTAATAGAAAGAAGTTAGAGGGTGAGATAAGAAAGAAAGGAATATTAGAATAGAAGAAGAAGAAGAAAGCAACACAACACAGAGTCTCACATCGCAGCGGAACAAAATATAATACAAAAATAATCTTTATTGAAAGCTTTTGAAATACTTACAATATCAGAGTACACATCTGGACAGTGATAATAATCTGTCCTCATATAACACACAGCGGAATAGTAATATCATACGTCTGGACTCTTCCAGCTCGTCTCTTCATAGCAGTCGATAACCTGAACCTGTACAACCCGGTCTAACCCGAGCATTTACAAAACACCGGGTCAGTCTGGTGAACCAGAGTGAGATAAACTCGCACAGTATTTAGGGTAAATCATCTAATCATGATTTTAAAGTTCATAAATCTTTTCAAAAGAAAAGGACAATCGTAAGACCAAATCCACACATAAATACGGACGGTTTTTACCTTACGATAACCCAAAACATTTTTTTGAAACCAATATCTTGTCTGATATTATAATAATGTCTAAATACAAGTAAATAGAATCTAGTGGAATGCTTGCATCTCACGCTCCACATATATAGTATACAATCAAAACCCGCAGGTGCTTATTGGATATTGGATTCCGACTTGACAAGGTATGGGTCCACCTTCCGATAGTGTATCTCTAGAGACGAATACACTGGGTCAACAAGAACTTCTTGCAACCCGGCCCTCACATGACCGACCCCTCATTTCGCTTGAGAGTATCGAATGTATATCACCGACGGTTGGGATCAGCAACCGTCTCCCGATAAGGGACAGCATCGAAACATAGATTTAAGAAACAAATAGGACTTCCTCTAGATAGGTGATTATACACCCTAATGGGAGCGACCCACATAGCCATGCTGCCTGCCCGATTTTTGTCATTTCCCGGTTGATGAGGCTTGAGGCCAGAATTAACTTCTGATCATCTGGTCACCATTCACTTTGAATGCCACATCGTCAGATCCGTCAGATATCACTAATTGATATCCACAAAAATACTCTAGCTGGAAGCTAAGAGAGTGGCAATTCCCTGCCAACAACTATAGCACGTTTGAAGAAATCAACGTACGTGATCCTTTGGAAATACTCTGTCAGACACTCGTCCATACACGTCATCCAGGAACAGGATGAACCGAAGGCACTCTCCTACCGCATCCATATAGGAATCACCCCATGGATCAGTAGCGAGAAGTCCTTGCAACCCGTTGACTCCAACCACGACAGAATCACAGTTTATCTCTGCTTGCCAGACAGAGAATATTAGTGGTTCTTCCGTTTATGAAAATCCACGGTCTTCACAGCACCATCTCGATCATCTTCTGAGATCTTCACGTATTTGTTGGTCGGAATGGGTTTCGAATATAAATTCGATCCCGGTCTTTCCATACCAACAATCGTATTGGTCAGATTTGATAGTCGGTGTTTTAACTATCAAAATATACAGTGTTTCAAACATGACACTCCAATGAGTTCACTGGTTCAGTATTCAGCATCACTTGGCCTTTAACAAACTGATTTACTTTTGTTAAATTAAAAACTTCTAGTTCTTTTAATATTCAAAATATGATATTTGAATAAATCTAATTTTTGATTTAACTCTAATCGATTAACTAATATTCGACTTAACACCATTCGCTTGACTCTAGATCACAGCGATCACAATGGTTACGCCTGATTCCCTCAGGAAACATCCGACCGCCGTAGGCTATCTGCAGCCCTGCGAATTTCGCTAGCAGTCGTACGAAATGGCAACTTAGCCGAATAATTATATTTGGCTAATTCTATCTCGAATAACTATATTCAATTTCCCACTTAATTCTTCCGTCAAATCATCTTTTAGATTCGGAAATCCATTAATTTTAACAAAGAAATTTATAACACATATGTTATAACAATAGCGTTATAATTACTATTTAGATTTACAAAACAACAGCGCTATAATCGCTGTTTAGGTTTACAACCCATTTACTATAGCAAAAGCGCTACTATCGCTATATTAGATTTACAAAACATATATTATAACAACAGCGCTAAAATCGCTATTTAGATTTCAAAACATATCCACTAACGTCACTTACGATTACCAACTAATACTATCTTCAGATAATCCCGATGTTGTTCGAGTTGGGGTATTTTAATTACCTCTCAGACCTTGATCAACAACGTTCTTATCCTCAGATGAATATAAGTTGTAATCACAAAATCAATATTCCCATTTCAGTCTCGAAATACATTCCATTATAACTTGGGTTTAGTTATACAACCCTATAACCCACTTCTTTAACCAGATTCATTTATTTCCAATCTTCTTTCAAATCTGTTCGACCATTCCCCACTTTTGAAATCTTTTTTCCAAATTCCTTTTTACTTGATCTCATTTTCAAATAACGTTAATTCAATATTAACGATTTACACTTTGAAACTCATTTATAAATCCTGGTTTATCTTAAACCCCTTTCCAAAACCATATCTACATTTAAACGATATTTAATCCAAAAACACATTAATTCGATAATCAATTCAACTTCAAAATGGTCGATTTCATTCACTCAACTTGATTATCTCGTTAGCCCATTCCAAATAAATTCTCACTTTAAATTAATCAATTATATAATTAATTTAAATAAATCCCATTAATGGTTTTCTTAACAAAACGATTATCCAATTCTAACCATGCGATTTTATTCCCTATCTCGTACTTATCAATCTGATTTACATCGGAACTTGCTTTATAAAATCAGTTAAAAAAAAATAATCTAAAGTCTTACATAAATAAAATATTTATTTGTTTCTCTTGAATAACTTTTATTAAAAATAATATGTTCAAAAAATCTATCTCCAGTTATAAAATAAATTTTATAACTTTATCTCTATCGACTCACCTGACGGTGAATCAATATTCATAAAACGATTGATTTTATTGGCCATACGCTGCCAAATACCCAACCAATATCACCCATTGGTTTTAAACTAACAGATGTTGAACATTCAATAATCAACCATCAAACCAATCACACAAACAGATCAGTTCATATATGAGAATATAAAAATACATTTGAGGGATCCGGTTGGATCCCTCCAACCTGTTCTTCCCTGTATTCAAATGGTTATCTCAAATCAGACGGTTCAGTTTTGTTTAACTGATAAATTAAATAACGACCATTTAACATCAACCATAAGCAATTCAAACAATGCAACCATTTAAACACGTTTATAGATAAACGTGACCAACCAAGGTGAGTCACCTTTTTTGGAACCAATCGTTAAAAATAACGATTTGATATTTGACTGAAATTAAACACAGTTTAATTTCATCGGTTAAATCAACAGTTAAATAGATAACTAGCACAACAGTCAACCATTGGCAAGCAGAGCACACAAAATAAAAACACCCAATTTATATAAAATATAAAAAGGGTAACTGAGTGAGTTTAACTCACCTTGATTCATTCGTCTCTGAAACAGTCCGCTAATTAAATTAAACGAGCGTTTAATTTAAAATTCCAATAGCTGTCAATCCTGTCCTTACCAGCCTCATCGTGTTATGCTCGTCAATAAGGCTCTGACGTCACTTGTTTTATCCAGTTCTTCTCGCTTCAGAGGAAATGCACCCTTCCGTTTGCTTTTGGAAACCGCATACCATCCTCTCTTTACCACTTCTTGACCAACGCCACCTCGTCTCCTTGCTTCCCTGTTGCTACCGCTTGCTCCCAATCTCCTCCTCAAACTCAAACAGTTAGCCCCAGATCTCTCTCCCAATGATCATACAGCTAGCTCCATCCCTTCCTTACTTATCCACCTTAATACCATACTAGTATTCAACACCCGAACCCCCTTCTCCCTTTATTTAATCCTCAAACCGCATGCCCCCCCCCACGCAAGCTTGCTTTCCCAGTCCTCTGTCCTTCCTTCTCTTCGCACGTCCTTCTTTTTTTTTTTTTTTCACCGTGACCACCCATATACACCAGTTCCCATGTAAAAGCCTTCCCGCCCACATTCCCCTTCTCTTCCGTACTCACGTTCTGTTGTTTTGTTTTTTTTGTTTTTTTTTTGATGGCAAAACAAATCGGTTTCACCATTTTAGAGAGCGAAGGAAAACGAAAACAAAGGAAAAAGAAGGAGTGAGGATCATTTTATATGAAGAAGACAGCGTGGGTGCCAAGTTTTAGGGGAATAGGTTTACAGTAATTATACAGGGTAGCTGATATAAACTTGTACTTGGGTGAGCAACTCAATACCTTGGTCGGCACGGAATTAGGTTGATTGGCAGCCACGAAATCAAAAGTGTGAGGCACAAGCAAGCTACAGTGCATTTGTGGGGAGAATTGATTCATAATATAATATAACGAAACTTCGCAGTGAGAATTCGTATTAAAACCCACCACATATGATTTCTGTCTACTGATAAAAAGGCTGTTCTTGATGTAAAACGATATTCCGGATCCAATGGAACAAGTTTCGTCGCAATCCGAGGTCGCATGAAAAAATTTCCTTTATGAAACCGGAAATGAACACACGTTTAATTTTTCCACAGTCACCAGATAAATCAAATCCACTTGAAACTACGAAGTCTGACAATAACTTTTCGATACGAACCCAACGGCACTAATTTTGTCGCATTCTGAGACTGTTGCCCCGGTAGGCTATTTTTACCCCGAACCGCCCTACCATTTTTAATGCCAAATTTCTTGATCTCTAAAAATAACAAACTATATACTTATTCTGACTCTAATCGACGATACGAACTCAACGGAACTGGTTTCGTGGCTTAATTCGATCGTCTGCTCAAGTTATGCTCGAATGTCCCTTTATTTATTTAATTACGCGCTATAGAAATTGAACGGGCGTTTATGGCTACCGTGGTCACATACGACATTGGTTTGCCATGCCATTTGACATCATGCAATAATTTGACGATACGGTCCCAACGTGTCTTGTTTCACAGAAATCCGACTTATATCGAATCCTGTATTCTCAGTTGAAGTTCAAAACTCCAATTTACGAACTGCACGCCATTTTCGAGCTCGATTTTATATTATATATAATATATAGTTCAACTTTGTTTAAAACGACGATTTAAATATTAAATCACATCGATATTCCAAATATAATAATTGAATTAAATAAATTAAATTATATATTTTAGTGCCAAAAACACGGGTCGTTACATTCTTCCCCCCTTAGAATAATTTCGTCCTCGAAATTTCTAAGGTAAGAAAGAACGTTATAACTCATTTATTTTCAAATCCAATTTTACTATAAATTGAAACTCAATTCAATATCGTAAATAAATATTTTCAAAAATATCGAAAATTTTCTAACACTTTAAATTTTCGAAAAATTTCGCCAGCACCTCCTCTGTACGGCTCAATCGGTACAACTCCAAATCGCCTTTCTAGGCCTCCTTCAATCCAAAAGAAAATGAAACAGCCAAGCGGCTAGCCAAATAGGCTCATAAATCACCAAACCCATATAAAAATAAACGTGTACCTTTTTGTCGGGCATATCACTATATCCTTTCCATTTGTTGCCCTGTCAGCATATACAAATGCATTTCCAAACGAAATTCCAATTTTATCCTCAAATCAAATCCTTCAGGCGTCCAAGCCAAATCCCATTCTTAACTCCTTTCCCAGCCATTATCAATTTCACCTCTTAACTCACCAGTCCGATACCATTTCAGATTCCTGTTTCCCAAATTCAAAATCTGATTCTACTTGATATATTATATCCCGATTCAATTGCCAGTTAATTTGTTTCAGTTCAATTCATATTTGCTTTTCCAATTTCTATTTAAATTTTGCTTTTGTTCAACAATTTCCTGGGAGTTTTTAAACAGTTCAGCTCTTTCAAAAATCAAATAATCTTTTTCAGGAAACTTGTCTTTCTCAAAGCAATTCAAAACAAAACCTTTGGTAGTAATTTGTCACTTACCACTCGAAAATGAACACCGATGATGTCCGGATCATCATCGGAATCTATTTTCCAGCTATTGAAGTGAGTTCAATACTATGTCACTTTCAAAACCAGTTCTAAACACTTTTATTTTGAAATCCATTTCAAAATATCCCTTTCAATGCTTGTAACAAATTTAAAATCTCCCAGGATCTTAAATTTCTCATATATTCAATCCAAGTTCATTTGCAGTCACCTTTCCCACTTTAAGGAATTTTAATTCCAATTTTTTTGATTTAGATTCCAGATTTAATTCATCTGTTTTCATATTATACGAATTCTAATTGGTTATTTATATAACCTTTTTAATTATAACCAAGCAACACATCCAATATACTATAATATTTCAAATGTTAATCATTCTTTTATATTCAAATACCATTTGGGTAAAATTATTTCACTTACCCTCTTTCAAAAACATACTGTGTCGAATTATTCTGCCCAAGAGTTTAGAAACACTTATCGACACAGTTTGCATTACTGTATCGACCAGAATTCATAAACTACTCGACAGACCAATCAACACAATATAAACAGTTTTTATATCAATTTACAAATACGCGCTCATATATATATATATATATATATACACTCAAACTCAATCTAGGGTATTACTAACCCCATCTCTACTGAGTCATGCCACAGAGCCAAGGTACTTACTTAACCTTAAGCTCTGATACCACTGTAACGAACCGGGATTTTCGACTCCGAAAATCAACATCAAACTATCATGTTGACCATTCAGACATCGAACATTCCAGATCATTAATAGAAAGAAGTTAGAGGGTGAGATAAGAAAGAAAGGAATATTAGAATAGAAGAAGAAGAAGAAAGCAACACAACACAGAGTCTCACATCGCAGCGGAACAAAATATAATACAAAAATAATCTTTATTGAAAGCTTTTGAAATACTTACAATATCAGAGTACACATCTGGACAGTGATAATAATCTGTCCTCATATAACACACAGCGGAATAGTAATATCATACGTCTGGACTCTTCCAGCTCGTCTCTTCATAGCAGTCGATAACCTGAACCTGTACAATCCGGTCTAACCCGAGCATTTACAAAACACCGGGTCAGTCTGGTGAACCAGAGTGAGATAAACTCGCACAGTATTTAGGGTAAATCATCTAATCATGATTTTAAAGTTCATAAATCTTTTCAAAAGAAAAGGATAATCGTAAGACCAAATCCACACATAAATACGGACGGTTTTTACCTTACGATAACCCAAAACATTTTTTTGAAACCAATATCTTGTCTGATATTATAATAATGTCTAAATACAAGTAAATAGAATCTAGTGGAATGCTTGCATCTCACGCTCCACATATATAGTATACAATCAAAACCCGCAGGTGCTTATTGGATATTGGATTCCGACTTGACAAGGTATGGGTCCACCTTCCGATAGTGTATCTCTAGAGACGAATACACTGGGTTCAACAAGAACTTCTTGCAACCCGGCCCTCACATGACCGACCCCTCATTTCGCTTGAGAGTATCGAATGTATATCACCGACGGTTGGGATCAGCAACCGTCTCCCGATAAGGGACAGCATCGAAACATAGATTTAAGAAACAAATAGGACTTCCTCTAGATAGGTGATTATACACCCTAATGGGAGCGACCCACATAGCCATGCTGCCTGCCCGATTTTTGTCATTTCCCGGTTGATGAGGCTTGAGGCCAGAATTAACTTCTGATCATCTGGTCACCATTCACTTTGAATGCCACATCGTCAGATCCGTCAGATATCACTAATTGATATCCACAAAAATACTCTAGCTGGAAGCTAAGAGAGTGGCAATTCCCTGCCAACAACTATAGCACGTTTGAAGAAATCAACGTACGTGATCCTTTGGAAATACTCTGTCAGACACTCGTCCATACACGTCATCCAGGAACAGGATGAACCGAAGGCACTCTCCTACCGCATCCATATAGGAATCACCCCATGGATCAGTAGCGAGAAGTCCTTGCAACCCGTTGACTCCAACCACGACAGAATCACAGTTTATCTCTGCTTGCCAGACAGAGAATATTAGTGGTTCTTCCGTTTATGAAAATCCACGGTCTTCACAGCACCATCTCGATCATCTTCTGAGATCTTCACGTATTTGTTGGTCGGAATGGGTTTCGAATATAAATTCGATCCCGGTCTTTCCATACCAACAATCGTATTGGTCAGATTTGATAGTCGGTGTTTTAACTATCAAAATATACAGTGTTTCAAACATGACACTCCAATGAGTTCACTAGTTCAGTATTCAGCATCACTTGGCCTTTAACAAACTGATTTACTTTTGTTAAATTAAAAACTTCTAGTTCTTTTAATATTCAAAATATGATATTTGAATAACTCTAATTTTTGATTTAACTCTAATCGATTAACTAATATTCGACTTAACACCATTCGCTTGACTCTAGATCACAGCGATCACAATGGTTACGCCTGATTCCCTCAGGAAACATCCGACCGCCGTAGGCTATCTGCAGCCCTGCGAATTTCGCTAGCAGTCGTACGAAATGGCAACTTAGCCGAATAATTATATTTGGCTAATTCTATCTCGAATAACTATATTCAATTTCCCACTTAATTCTTCCGTCAAATCATCTTTTAGATTCGGAAATCCATTAATTTTAACAAAGAAATTTATAACACATATGTTATAACAATAGCGTTATAATTACTATTTAGATTTACAAAACAACAGCGCTATAATCGCTGTTTAGGTTTACAACCCATTTACTATAGCAAAAGCGCTACTATCGCTATATTAGATTTACAAAACATATATTATAACAACAGCGCTAAAATCGCTGTTTAGATTTCAAAACATATCCACTAACGTCACTTACGATTACCAACTAATACTATCTTCAGATAATCCCGATGTTGTTCGAGTTGGGGTATTTTAATTACCTCTCAGACCTTGATCAACAACGTTCTTATCCTCAGATGAATATAAGTTGTAATCACAAAATCAATATTCCCATTTCAGTCTCGAAATACATTCCATTATAACTTGGGTTTAGTTATACAACCCTATAACCCACTTCTTTAACCAGATTCATTTATTTCCAATCTTCTTTCAAATCTGTTCGACCATTCCCCACTTTTGAAATCTTTTTTCCAAATTCCTTTTTACTTGATCTCATTTTCAAATAACGTTAATTCAATATTAACGATTTACACTTTGAAACTCATTTATAAATCCTGGTTTATCTTAAACCCCTTTCCAAAACCATATCTACATTTAAACGATATTTAATCCAAAAACACATTAATTCGATAATCAATTCAACTTCAAAATGGTCGATTTCATTCACTCAACTTGATTATCTCGTTAGCCCATTCCAAATAAATTCTCACTTTAAATTAACCAATTATATAATTAATTTAAATAAATCCCATTAATGGTTTTCTTAACAAAACGATTATCCAATTCTAACCATGCGATTTTATTCCCTATCTCGTACTTATCAATCTGATTTACATCGGAACTTGCTTTATAAAATCAGTTAAAAAAAATAATCTAAAGTCTTACATAAATAAAATATTTATTTGTTTCTCTTGAATAACTTTTATTAAAAATAATATGTTCAAAAAATCTATCTCCAGTTATAAAATAAATTTTATAACTTTATCTCTATCGACTCACCTGACGGTGAATCAATATTCATAAAACGATTGATTTTATTGGCCATACGCTGCCAAATACCCAACCAATATCACCCATTGGTTTTAAACTAACAGATGTTGAACATTCAATAATCAACCATCAAACCAATCACACAAACAGATCAGTTCATATATGAGAATATAAAAATACATTTGAGGGATCCGGTTGGATCCCTCCAACCTGTTCTTCCCTGTATTCAAATGGTTATCTCAAATCAGACGGTTCAGTTTTGTTTAACTGATAAATTAAATAACGACCATTTAACATCAACCATAAGCAATTCAAACAATGCAACCATTTAAACACGTTTATAGATAAACGTGACCAACCAAGGTGAGTCACCTTTTTTGGAACCAATCGTTAAAAATAACGATTTGATATTTGACTGAAATTAAACACAGTTTAATTTCATCGGTTAAATCAACAGTTAAATAGATAACTAGCACAACAGTCAACCATTGGCAAGCAGAGCACACAAAATAAAAACACCCAATTTATATAAAATATAAAAAGGGTAACTGAGTGAGTTTAACTCACCTTGATTCATTCGTCTCTGAAACAGTCCGCTAATTAAATTAAACGAGCGTTTAATTTAAAATTCCAATAGCTGTCAATCCTGTCCTTACCAGCCTCATCGTGTTATGCTCGTCGATAAGGCTCTGACGTCACTTGTTTTATCCAGTTCTTCTCGCTTCATAGGAAATGCACCCTTCCGTTTGCTTTTGGAAACCGCATACCATCCTCTCTTTACCACTTCTTGACCAACGCCACCTCGTCTCCTTGCTTCCCTGTTGCTACCGCTTGCTCCCAATCTCCTCCTCAAACTCAAACAGTTAGCCCCAGATCTCTCTCCCAATGATCATACAGCTAGCTCCATCCCTTCCTTACTTATCCACCTTAATACCATACTAGTATTCAACACCCGAACCCCCTTCTCCCTTTATTTAATCCTCAAACCACATGCCCCCCCCCCCACGCAAGCTTGCTTTCCCAGTCCTCTGTCCTTCCTTCTCTTCGCACGTCCTTCTTTTTTTTTTTTTTTCACCGTGACCACCCATATACACCAGTTCCCATGTAAAAGCCTTCCCGCCCACATTCCCCTTCTCTTCCGTACTCACGTTCTGTTGTTTTTTTTTTTTTTTTTTTGATGGCAAAACAAATCGGTTTCACCATTTTAGAGAGCGAAGGAAAACGAAAACAAAGGAAAAAGAAGGAGTGAGGATCATTTTATATGAAGAAGACAGCGTGGGTGCCAAGTTTTAGGGGAATAGGTTTACAGTAATTATACAGGGTAGCTGATATAAACTTGTACTTGGGTGAGCAACTCAATACCTTGGTCGGCACGGAATTAGGTTGATTGGCAGCCACGAAATCAAAAGTGTGAGGCACAAGCAAGCTACAGTGCATTTGTGGGGAGAATTGATTCATAATATAATATAACGAAACTTCGCAGTGAGAATTCGTATTAAAACCCACCACATATGATTTCTGTCTACTGATAAAAAGGCTGTTCTTGATGTAAAACGATATTCCGGATCCAATGGAACAAGTTTCGTCGCAATCCGAGGTCGCATGAAAAAATTTCCTTTATGAAACCGGAAATGAACACACGTTTAATTTTTCCACAGTCACCAGATAAATCAAATCCACTTGAAACTACGAAGTCTGACAATAACTTTTCGATACGAACCCAACGGCACTAATTTCGTCGCATTCTGAGACTGTTGCCCCGGTAGGCTGTTTTTACCCCGAACCGCCCTACCATTTTTAATGCCAAATTTCTTGATCTCTAAAAATAACAAACTATATACTTATTCTGACTCTAATCGACGATACGAACTCAACGGAACTGGTTTCGTGGCTTAATTCGATCGTCTGCTCAAGTTATGCTCGAATGTCCCTTTATTTATTTAATTACGCGCTATAGAAATTGAACGGGCGTTTATGGCTACCGTGGTCACATACGACATTGGTTTGCCACGCCATTTGACATCATGCAATAATTTGACGATACGGTCCCAACGTGTCTTGTTTCACAGAAATCCGACTTATATCGAATCCTGTATTCTCAGTTGAAGTTCAAAACTCCAATTTACGAACTGCACGCCATTTTCGAGCTCGATTTTATATTATATATAATATATAGTTCAACTTTGTTTAAAACGACGATTTAAATATTAAATCACATCGATATTCCAAATATAATAATTGAATTAAATAAATTAAATTATATATTTTAGTGCCAAAAACACGGGTCGTTACACATGCATCTAGTTCGCACGCAGGCGGCATGTATATTTTTTTCCATAAACTAATCCTATGTGGTTTCAACCAAATAATTTTCAACCACAAACGGGTATTTTTCAACCACAATCAATCAATTTCAACCACAAACAATTCTAATCAACCATTCGTTATCAACCAATTTTCACACCAATCACAACCAATAAATATCGCCCATGGTTTGTGGACGAGGAGCGTATATATATATTTATATAAGCATTTCACTTCTATTTCAACACATATTTAATTTTTACAACGCATATATAACTTATATATCGAACATACAACTTATACAAGAGATGTACAACGCTTATATAACTCATACATCGACTATATAATTTATACATCATCGTTTTCAATATCGTTTATAATTCAGAAATCTCACATTGGGTTCCACTCCACCAAAAATAGCAGAAGGCTCAGAAAAATATGCGGTCTCTTCTAGAATGTAGAAGACGTCCACATGAGCCCACTGTCTCTTGTTTCACTGAATTTCGTCAAGAAACGAAAAAGATATGATCTTTACAGTGAAATCAAAAACCGTAGCGCTTTAAACTGCTATTAAATAGTTTAATATAATATTAGCCGTTACCTTCTGAAATTCTTCAAAACTAGGTTTTGATCATACGCCAAATCCGTTCAACTTGAAGACGATCCACCAGCACCACGCGGAAGAGCCTGGAGTTGCGCTCCGTTCGAGGGTAGCGCGGTGGAGTTCGATCGCCTATCGGAGGAGCACGGCGGCGATACGCGGGTGAACTTCGTGAACTTCGATCTGGCGAACTACTGAACGAGAGAAGGTGAAATCTATATGGATTTGAAGATCATTGATAGCACTACAAAAATCTCCAAAGGAGGGGTGGGTTTCGTTGAGTGTGGGAGGAGAAAACAAAGGGAGAAGTTTTGAAGAACTTCCGTCGTCGGTTTGGGGGGTTTCGGAGAAGAAGACGGGGACAGAGAAATGAGCTGGACCAATAGGATTTTTTATTAATTTATATATTTTTAAATTTCTAAAATACCCTCTTTCACACACGAACCCCAATCCAAACCCAACGACTGTCATCCCTAGCTAAATACCCCCATTCCGAACACAATGGGATATGTTTCGAAGGCCCATTTGTCTGTTTCAGTCAGTTTTCCTTCAAATTAAAATATAAAACATTCAATATTTAATTTGAATGTACATTTCAATTTACCGGGGCCACATACTGATTCTAAAAATTCCCGAAAAATAAATCTAGCTATGGTTTGACGATACGGTCCCAACAAAACTAGTTTCGTTGAATTTTGAGACCGTTTGAAAAATGGCCCAGTTCTGGTCGATCGAATTTAACTGTAATTGACCAAAACACGTTTTCCTTTGCCACGCTCACATATTAACTTCAAAAATTATGAAATTTGAAACCTAGCAATAATTTGACATCCCGGATCCCACAAAAGTTGTTTCATCGAATTCTGAGGTCGTTTGCAAAATGGCCATTTTCTTGGGCTATATAAACTCTATAGCGACCTTTCCGAAAATTCGTTTGGCCATAACTTTTGGTTCCCGCTATGAAACTTCGATTTTTCAGATTCGTTAGAAAGATATTCACTAACAGATTTAAATATTTTTGGTTTCACTAAAATCCGTTTTGTTTTACACCAGGTACAGTCAGGCAAAGTTTGAATTCAAATTTTGAAACTATCGCGCCATTTCAGGCCTTGTTTATAGTTAGAATTAATTATATTTATTTTCAAACGTCGATTCAAACTCACTTTTCATCGTTATTATTTAAACTATTTAAAATCAACCAGAACAGCCAATTTAAAATTTTCAAACTGGTTCAGATTTTCCGGGTCGTTACAATCTCCCCCACTTAAAACTTTTCGTCCCCGAAAAGGAACGAAGTCGAAAGTGGTTTGATTAATCAACTTTGAGTTCAATCTGGCTTCCATTCTCCAACTTTTCAGTTTCTGAGAATTTTCAAATTCTTCAAAAATTTGGCTAACACCCGAAATTTTCGAAAAATTTCGCCATAACCTCCTTTGTACGGGGAGGGGTTTGGAAATTTATTGGGCCGTATTAGGTACCCAATAAATCCTAATAAGCATACACATATTTATAGTGATATATTCTGGTGTTTACAGGGGGGCGTGTATAGATAATAACTCCAGAGAATAAATTCTCGTCACCCTGTCCAAGCCTGAGGGAGTGTGTATTTTTAATTGCTCCAGAGAATAAATTCTCGTCACTTCGTCTCGTGTGGGAAATAAATAATCCATGTGTCGTATCTAATAACTAGAGAGACGTGATTATTGTCAACTCCAGACCCATGTGGGTTTTTTATTAATCTGGCAATTAATCATTACAATTTTTATATGGTCCATATCAGTCATCAGTTCAACCTGTAATATATAGTCATCGCCATACAAGCCTCTCACTCGTTTGGTAAATCATCCACCTCGTCACATAAGCTCCAACTTCTTATGTGGTATATGATGAAGTATGCCTATCTTCCAGAAGTATGCCATGTAGTGTAGTTCAAAATTAATTGTTACTATCCTATGGCGACGTTTATTATTACACACAGAACAACCAGCACTCCGCATCCAATGGCATTCACAGGAGTTGATATGATAATAAAATTGCGCATCCAACTCATTAAGGTTTACCTATTTGTCGGGCACGCAAATAAATTCTTTACTCAACAGCTAATCCATTTACCTGTTCAAACATATATAATGCACATGTATATATTGCTATCTATTTTTAAATCAGTTCAGTACATGATATAATCGAATAAATTCTACCATTCATTCTCTTATTGATTAAATTAACTATCGTTCTAATAATTTAATTAATCAAATCCACTATCACACATCACAAACAACAATCAATTTTATTTTTAACTTTTCAAAATCATACAAATTAATTCACACACTCTTTTTAAATTAATCAGACTATAGAATTAAAAGTGCACATCCATGGAAAGAAAATAACAACAAAGTAGAGGACTAAATGGTAATGCAAAGTATGGTACATGTACCTTGCACCGGAGTCAATCAGAGATATCCACTCGACACTTAAGATAGGCTTTCTGAATGCTCTCCTCAGTTTCCTAAGTACAATCTCGCGGATCTCCACTCCATTGCACTTTGACTAAGTGAACCTTCTTGTTCCTCAGCTCTTTGGTTTCTTTGCCAATGATCTTTAGCGGCTCTCTTCTCACAGCCAATTCTGGAGTAATTTCAATATCCTGTTGCGCTGCTTCTTCCACGATCAAGTCTGGATCATGAACGTGCTTTCGAAGTTGAGATATGTGAAGTACATCATGCACTCCAGGAAACCAATCCGGTAATTGAATTCTATAAGAGAGAGTTCCAATCCGTTCAAGAATAGGAAACGGACCGATGAATTTGGGCGCCAATTTCCCTGTTTTACCGAACCGGATAACTCCTCTCATCGGCGATACTTTCAAATATACATAGTCGCCAACAGCAAATGATATATCTCTTCTTCTCTTATCGGCATAGCTCTTCTGCCGACTTTAAGCGGCGAGTAATCGTTTCTTAACGAAATCGACTTTGTCGGCAGCCTCGCGGATCATATCAGGTCCCAATACAAGTCTATTACCGGGTTCGACCCAACAAGCAGGAGATCGGCACGGTCTACCATACAATGCTTCGAATGGCGACATCGTCAGGCTTGCTTGGTAGCTTTTGTTATATGAGAATTCAGCCAAATGTAAATGGTCTTCCCATGATCCACCGAAATCTAGAACACAAGCCCGCAATAAATTTCTAGTATACGATTCACCCTCTCAGTCTAACCATCTGTCTGAGGATGGTAAGCGGTGCTTAAGTTCAGCTTCGTTCCCAATTCTACTTGAAATGCCTCCCAGAATTTGCTAGTAAATATTGGATCTCTATCACTAACTATACTGATTGGCACTCCATGCAGCCTAACTATCTCCTTGAAATATATCTACGCCAGACTCTGAGCAGTTCGGTTCGATCTGACCGGTATGAAATGGGCGGTCTTCGTGAAGCGATCTAGATCACCCAAATACTGTCATTTCCTTTCCTAGTTCTGGGAAAACCATCTATGAAGTCCATGGAAATATGTTCCCACTTCCAACCTGGAACGTCCAGCGGTTGCAACAATCCAGCCAGTTTCTGTTGGTCGCTTTTGACTAGCTGGCAAGTAGGGCATCGGCTAACATATAAGGAAATGTCTCTCTTCATCGACTTCCACCAGAAAGTGTGATTGATGTCATTATATATTTTGCTTACTCCTGGATGGATACTAAGTTTTGACTTGTGGCATTCATCCAGCACTTCCTTTCGGAGCTCAGAAATGTTAGGAACAAAGATTCAACCTTTTAGCCTTAGAATCCCATCATTATCAACCTAAAAACTCGAGGGCTCGCCTTTCTGATTTATCTCTCTGATCTTCTGAATGAAGTGATCATCCTTCTGAAGAGTAGATATTTTATCAATCAACGAAGTTGTAATGATAAAACTGGCGATCATTACATTCTTTCTACTCAGCGCATCGGCCACGACATTGGCTTTCCCTGGTGTGTACAAAATCTCAAAATCGTATGCTGCCAGAAATTCTAGCCAACGTTGTTGTCTTAGATTCAAGTCTTTCTGGGTGAACAGAGACTTTAGTGACTAATGGTCTGTAAACAGTTCGAATTTCTCACCCAGAAGATAGTGTCTCCAGATTTTCAAAGCGAATACGATAGCCAACAACTCAAGATCATGAGTAACGTAGTTATTTTCATGTGGCTTCAGTTGGCGGCTTGCATAAGCAACGACTTAACCTCTTTGCATTAATACTGCACCAAGGCCTTCTCTAAAGGCATCTGTCCAGACTTTCAGGTCCTGATTGCCGTCGATTATTGTTAATACTGGAGCCGTTGTTAATCTTAACTTTAGCTCCTCAAAAGCCTCCTCACATTCTGGAGTCCACTTGAATTTTGACTGCTTATTTGTAAGCTTCGTTAAGTGACTAGATATCTTCGAAAAATCTTTAACGAACTTCCGGTAATAACTAGCCAATCCAAGAAAACTTCGGACTTCTGTGGGAGTACTAGGTTGTTTCCAAATTTGAATAGCGGTAATTTTACTTGGATCCACAGCAATTCCCTCTTATGATACAACGTGGCCAAGAAACTTCATTTCATCTTTCCAGAATATACATTTGGAAAGTTTAGCTTTCAATACATTCCTTCTCAGAATTTCTAGAACTTGCTCCAAATGTTTTTCATGTTCGGCTTTTGACTTAGGGAAGATTAGAATGTCATCAATAAAGACCAGAACAAATTTATTCAAGACTCCCCGGAACACTCTATTCATTAAATCGACGAAGTACGCAGGAGCGTTACATAAGCCGAACGACATTACTAACCACTCATAGAATAAGTCTGGACCTCTGAATGCTGTCATAGGAACACACTCTTCGGCAATACGAAGCTGATGGAACCCTGTAGCTAGGTCCATCCTTGAAAATACTTGTGCTCCATTCAGACGATCCAATAAATCATCGATCCGCGGCAATGGATATTTATTCTTTATTGTCCGCTTATTCAAGTCACGATAATCCACACATAGTCGCAGAGTACCGTCAGACTTTGGGAAAAACACCACTACTGCTCCCCAATCGGAGAAACTAGGCCTGATCAGACCCTTCCATTCAAGCTGTCGAGTTTGATAGTCTAGTTCTTCTTTCTCTTTCAAGGTCATTCTCCGAATAGCGTGCACTACTGGCCTTGCATTCAGAATTAAAGCGATCTTGAAATCAATTTCCCTCTGCGGAGGTAAGCTGACAACTTCTTCGAACACATCTGCATAATTCTTTACAACTGGAATATCTTTGATGAGGTCAGGAACATTCTCTGTGACTACAGGGATATTTTCTACTTAAGCAGGAGAAACATCTAGAGCTGACCAAAAAGTCTTTTCTATTTGAATTCGGACCTTCGCATGGAATGGTTATATAATTCCCTGATTGGGCCTTTACCTTAACAACTCTCTCGGCGCATCTAACCTCTGCCTCATATTTGGTTAACCAATCCAATCCCAAAATAAGATTGAATTAAGTAAAATTCATGACGATAGAGATGGTAGGGAACTTATAACAGGAAAAAGAGACAGGTACCGCATAAACCCAACTGAGATCGAGGGAACCCCCAACCAGATTATGGACAGTCATTGGTTCTTTGAGCTTCTTCAAATTCAAATCCAGTTTCTTAACTGCATTCTTTGCAATAAAGCTCCGCGACGCGCCTGTATCGAACAGTACTTTAACTAGAATATTTTTGACATTAAGTGTGCCTTCCAAAACATCAGCCCTTTCCTGAGCAGACGAAGATGCAGGCACTTCTGCCACTTCATTTACATGCACTGCTTCAGGTTTTCTGAATAGCGGACAATTTTTCGAAATATGACCGGCCTGGTGGCACTCATGGCATCCTCGGCCCTCATGAACCCTCTTATTAGACTTAGATCCTTCCTTTCTTTGCTTCTTTAAAGATCTGCAATTTCCTTGCAAATGCCCTTGCTTCTTGCAATTATTGCATACGACAGTCGTTACTGGTTCCTTCTCCGATCTGGCCCTTTTTCGATTGACTTTAGGCTTCTTACTCACCTCAGACATCGTACTGGTCTCCGGACGATCAGTTTCAGACTCACCTTTATTACTAGATCTGACTTCCTCTTCGTAACGCAACCTACCTTTCTTGTCGAGATCCTCATACTGTTAAGCTATGTATATCATTTCAGAAAAAGGAAGCTTCACATTCCTCATTACACTATTCTGATATTTCCTTTGCAGGCCATGAATAAATCTTAGATTCTTCCTCTTCGGATCTTTAACCAGATGCGGGGCAAAATGAGAAAGTTCATTGAATTTCTTATGATATTCTGGAATGGTCATGTCTCCTTGTATCAGATAAGAGAATTCATCACATAACCGCTCAGTTGCTTCAGGAGGAGTAAATCTTTCTAGGAAAATCACTTTAAATCTATCCTAGGTGATATCACCTTCTGGATTATTCTCAATAACCGAATCCCACCAGAACAAGGCTTCGTCTTTGAGTGCCCAGGATGCCAGTAATCATTTCTGGCCATCCCTCAGCTTTAAATCGTCAAAGATTTTATCAGCAGAACGAATCCAAGCTTGTGTTTTCATAATAGATTCCTCGCCCGAGAACGGTATTCCACCCATATTTCGATACTTAATTAATAGGGCCTCAATATCTGGTTTTGCATTCCTTCTG
The DNA here is from genome assembly GCA_030737875.1 of Allium sativum. NCBI lineage: Eukaryota > Viridiplantae > Streptophyta > Magnoliopsida > Asparagales > Amaryllidaceae > Allium > Allium sativum. The sequence goes on along the minus strand of CM060927.1, from coordinate 23,572,809 downwards.
TTTCTGACACTCATTTTTCTAGTACTTCTGCAAATAGCAGATCAAGTGTCAGGTCAACAGAAAAGATATTTCAAACTTAGAGACATATACCTTAAATGTAAATGTATCTATCAAGGTGTTATTTCATTCTGCTACTCATGCTAGGATATTACTGATCCTATCTGTAATGAGTTACCCGCCCTAGAACACTACTGGTTCTATTTCTGACGAGTTCGTTAATATGTTATATTCCAGCACTAAGCTTAACCAAAGCTCTGATACCACGTTGTGACGACCCCAAAACCCCGTACGACGGTGTTAAGGGTAACCTTTGGAATATAACACATAAACAGATAATAACAGAACAGAAATAAATAAATACACCAGATAATGAACAAATAATACACTGGATAAAAGTAATCATCAGAGTTACACATTATACAGGATGATACTTAGTACAAATACAGTTCAGCTATACATAAATGTCAACAGCGGAAAACAAACAAAATATGTACAATAGGAGCTGAATAGCATAAAAAGAGATAAATGATAGAATCCATCTTCAGCTCTAGCTATCCAGAAAGAGCCTGCTAAAACCTAAAGACAAGGCTGCCCGTGTAGAAAAAGGGGCACCCGAGTTTGCAAGTGAAACAAACTACGAGTCAGTCATGGGACTGGTATGAGAAATCTACTTAACACATTTTATAATATGGCTAATCACAGGACCACGCCACTTTCACGGAAACGGATTTACTCCATCGGATTGCCAGTGCTTTAAAACAAATCATTCTTTTAAACATCACAATGTTTTTTATAAAAATGAAGCCATTATAAGACTCAGTTCCCATCACACAATGCAACGCAAACCGTAGGATAGAGTTTTACCTTATAATGGCCAAAATATGCTTGATACGAATAAAACAAAAGAATTTGATATTATTACTAGTGTTTACATGTTTAAAAAACAATTTCGAATCATAACTATCAATCATAGATGGCATGGGTACCATATATCATGTCGCCATATATATATATATACAATCAAAACCGCACGGTGTCATATTTGGAAATTGGATTTCCATCATGAACCAAGGCAAAAGATAGTCCTTAACGAATTCGAGATAATTTAGCCCATGTCTCAGGACCCAGACTCAGGTGGGCCCATAGAGCGACAGGGCCGGTCCACCGATGTAGATTAAAATTCCTGAACACTGCGTTTCCCCGCCCTTTGGGGCGTAAATGAGCCAACGAATGACTCCATCGGTCCCGGATCGACCGATATAACCGAGGTGCCTCGCAACAGCAACAACCACATAGGTGAAAATAATATAAACGTCAGCCAGTTCAAGCACCGACACCACCTCTAACTAGAAAGAAACGCATGTCCTCCCTGAGGTCCTCTCCCGTTTCTGGTTCATACCGGGGTGTGAGGCTCGCGAATTCACGTTATACAGAAAGCTATGCCATACAGGCGGTGCTTTGATCATCAACCACAAGACTGTTCTTTTCAATAGAAGCCCTGATCACTGCATCTTAGCATGCCACACAGGCAATTCACACCATGCAACTAATGGCTATCAATCACACAGAATGAATTCCAATGTCAGACACACAGTCCATTTACAAGTTCGTTCTGGGTCTGAACGAAACCGGAGGCACTATATACCTCGCATACCCATCGATCTCCACGTACGTCTGGACGATCACCACTCATTATCCATATTTCGGGATGCCTCCCAATCAGGACATCAGTTACCATCCAAACGAGGTGAAGATCTCCGGTCTTCGACCACCGTCTTCATCTTCGATTTCTTAACGTCGTTTTAGTTATTCATAATGGGATAAACCCGGTCTTTCCGAGCAACTCGTGTATATAATAAACAAGTGCTACACAAACACACATACGCCTCATTTCAATTCCTCAGTCCCTAACCGTAAATCAGTAAGAGGACGATTTCCCAAATATTAACCTCGAAGGCCGAAACCAACATCAGATCAAAATCCAGGAAACCATTCGACTTAGCTAACCTTCAGTTAGTTTCTAAATTTCACATTCCATATTGTTTATAATATTTTATAATGATTTATCGCTATTTTTATTTATTTAAAAATGGCCAATTTATTCAAACGACGCTTCAGGCCATAACGCGGCCGTGGCGCTGTTTTTCTTCAGATTTGATTTACACATATCTGAAAATCTAACCTTTAGATCTTCTCAAAATTTATATCATTAGAAAGATCTTTTCAAAACGAATCCAACGGTTCCAGTTTCGGGAAAATCCGACGGTCGGATCTCCTGGTACGATCGTTTGAAATTCCGATTTCAAAATACGAACTACAGCGTCGTTATTCGATTTAATTTAATTATATATATATATATAATCGATTCTGGCGCCATTTTTCTTCAGATTTGAATTAAACATTCCAGACAATCCAACAGTTGAATTTTTACAAAGTTGGTGTCGTTGGAAAGATATTTCCAAAGCGAACCCAACGGTTTCGGTTTCAGGAAAATCCGATGGTCGGATCTCCCGCACTAATCGTTTGAAATCACGGTTTCAAAACACGAACTGCAGCTTCGTTATTCGATTCGTTTAAATTATATATATATATATATAATCTATTATTCGATTTCAAAACCATATTCTTTTCATACCTTTGATAAAAATGATATTTTTATCCAACTGACATTTATTTCAACACTTCGCTATTTTTAACAATTCATGTATATGATAAAAATGTGATTTTTATTATAAAACAATTTATTTCAAAACCCGACTATTTTATATAGTTCCTATTGATTATAAAAATATGATTTTTATTATAAAACAATTTATTTCAAAACACGAATACCATTCAACGCATGAATTTCTATTCAACGAATGAATTTCTATTCAACACATGAATGTTTTCTATAGTTCGTATATATATAATAAAAAGGTGATTTTTATTGTAAAACAATTTATTTCAAAACCCGACTATTTTATATAGTTCCTATTGATTATAAAAATATGTCTTTTATTATAAAACAATTTATTTCAAAACACGAATACCATTCAACACATGAATTTCTATTCAACGAATGAATTTCTATTCAACACATGAATGTTTTCTATAGTTCGTATATATATAATAAAAAGGTGATTTTTATTGTAAAACAATTTATTTAAAACACGAATACCATTCAACACATGAATTTCTATTCAACGAATGAATTTCTATTCAACACATGAATGTTTTCTATTCAATGCACGAATATAGTTTCAACACATGAAAATAATTCTAACACATGAATATTATTCAAAATTTTGGCAGCATAACGGCAGGGTAGTTAAAACCGGGGTCGTCCCTAGTACGGTTCCTCGCTCTACCTTAAAGCCTCGCAGCTTTTGACAATGGGGATTTCATGCATCTAGTTCGCACGCAGAGGGCATGTATATTTTTTTCCCACAAACTAATCCTATGTGATTTCAACCAAATAATTTTCAACCACAAACGTGTATTTTTCAACCACAAACAATTCTAATCAACCATTCGTTATCAACCAATTTTCACACCAATCACAACCAATAAATATCGTCCATGGTTTGTGGATGAGGAGCGTATATATATATATATATGTATGTATGTATGTATGTATGTATATATAAGCATTTCACTTCTATTTCAACACATATATAATTTTTACAACGCATATATAACTTATATATCGAACGTACAACTTATACAAGAGATGTACAACGCTTATATAACTCAGACATCGACTATATAATTTATACATCGTCGTTTTCCATATCGTTTATAATTCAAAAATCTCACATTGGGTTCCACTCCTCCAAAAATAGCAGAAGGCTCAGAAAAATATGCGGTCTCTTCTAGAATGTAGAAGACGTCCACACGAGCCCACTGTCTCTTGTTTCACTGAATTTCATCAAGAAACGAAAAAGATATGATTTTTACAGTGAAATAAAAAACCGTAGTGCTTTAAACTTCTATTAAATAGTTTAATATAATATTAGTCGTTACCTTCTGAAATTCTTCAAAACTAGGTTTTGATCCTACGCCAAATCCGTTCAACTTGAAGACGATCCACCAGCACCACGTGGAAGAGCCTGGAGTGGCGCTCCGTTCGAGGGTAGCGCGGTGGAGTTCGATCGCCTATCGGAGGAGCACGGCGGCGCGACGCGGGTGAACTTTGTGGACCTTGATCTGGCGAAATAGTGAACGAGAGAAGGTGAAATCTATATGGATTTGAAGATCATTGATAGCACTACAAAAATCTCCAAAGGATGGGTTAGTTTCGTTGAGTGTGGGAGGAGAAAACGAAGGGAGAAGTTTTGAAGAACTTCCGTCGTCGGTTTGGGGGGTTTCGGAGAAGAGGACGGGGAGAGAGAAATGAGCTGGACCAATAGGATTTTTTATTAATTTATATATTTTTAAATTTCTAAAATACCCTCTTTCACACACGAACCCCAATCCAAATCCAACGACTGTCATCCCTAGCTAAATACCCCCATTCCGAACACAATGGGATATGTTTCGAAGGCCCGTTCGACTGTTTCAGTCAGTTTTCCTTCAAATTAAAATATAAAACATTCAATATTTAATTTGAACGTACATTTCAATTTGTCGGGGCCACATACTGATTCTAAAAATTTCCGAAAAATAAATCTAGCTTTGTTTTGACGATACGGTCCCAACAAAACTAGTTTCATTGAATTCTGAGACCGTTTGAAAAATGGCCCATTTCTGGTTGATCGAATTTAACTGTAATTGACCAAAACACATTTTCCTTTGCCACGCTCACATATTAACTTCAAAAATTATGAAATTTGAAACCTAGCAATAATTTGACATCCCAGATCCAACAAAAGTGGTTTCATCGAATTCTAAGGTCGTTTGCAAAATGGCCATTTTCTCGGGCTATATAAACTCTATAGCGACCTTTTCGAAAATTCGTTTGGCCATAACTTTTGCTTCCCGCTATAAAACTTAGATTTTGCAGATTCGTTAGAAAGATATTCACTAACAGTTTTAAATATTTTTGGTTTCACTAAAATCCGTTTTGTTTTGCACCCGGTACAGTCATGCAAAGTTTGAATTCAAATTTTGAAACTACCGCGCCATTTCAGGCCTTATTTATAATTAGAATTAATTATATTTATTTTCAAACGTCGATTCAAACTCACTTTTCGTCGTTATTATTTAAAATATTTATTTTAAATATTTAAAATCCACCAAAACAGCCAATTTAAAATTTTCAAACTGGTTCAGATTTTCCGGGTCGTTACAAGGTTAGATTCGGATTGCGGTATAAGCCGACCCGACCCGCTCGGCAAATCCAGCAACTGCAAAACGGAATCTAATATGGGAGGCCTTGCAAGATTACGGTTATAATGAATTAAATAACACTTAACCAAGATAATACATGTAGTGGGACATGGGTTAAGTGGGTGACATGGGTGACATGTGAAATATAATCAGAAACACTTAACCAAGTTGAAACATGTAAGAAGACATGAATAAGAAGGGGTTAAGTGGGAAATCTGTAACAACCCGAATTTTTTTTATAACATGTTAAGACAAGAATCAAGGCAGAATTAAATCATAAAATCTAAATCAGGAGAAAAGGGTTGCGCCATTGCGTTCGTCTCGGAAAAATACGCGAAATAGAGTCCGAGTTTTCGAGAATCGGAGTTCGTATGACCAAGTTATGGCCCATCGAAGTTTTCAGAAAATTCCAAGTTCAAAACAGCTCGAAAATTCAAATCTGGAGCCAAACGGACTGGGCGGGAAAATTCCCGCCCAAGCCCCAGGTCGACTGGGGTGTCGACTGGGGAGTCGACACGCCCAGGGGGCAGGTCGACTGCCCAGTCGACACGGGTGTCCACCTGGGTGGTCCGACCACTTTGGCCTGGGTGCACCTGCTGTTGTCTTGGCTCGGTTTTATGGGCCTGTGACGGATTTTGAGGGCTCGGATCTATCCTAGGGTTTATCCTATGGCCCAAACTACTCCTAATCTCTATAAAAACACCCTAGGACCTAACCTAAATCACTCAAAATCAATCTAACAACGAAGTGCTGCCCAAATCCCTCTTGATCATGGCCTCCATCTCCAACTCCAAGAGCGTATGCATTCAAATCGGACCCGAATCAAAGGTGCTAGCTTGCTACATCAAATCAAGGGAATGGATCAATGTTGCTACACAAATTTCATGACGATTCTACGACAAGACGATTCATGCTCATAATCCCTTAGCCATGCTATGTAAGTTCTAGCTACTTGTAGATCTAAACGATAGTTCTAATGTGACATGGAATAAAATGCGATGAACATAAGTATGCTAGCCTATATGAACCTTGTCATGCCTCTTTTGCTTGAACCTATGACTTTAGGCTATGTTTAGTGACTAAATCAAGTTACTCATGTTGCATTGGACTTAGTTTGCCATGCAAGATTGAACCTTTATTTGTGGGATGTTGGCATGAACACTTGGAACCATTTTGACTTGTGAAATATGTGCATGAATTTGACTTGGGGCTTATGCATGTAAAAGAACCCAAAACCCCTTATGATTTCATGTTTATGTGAGGCCAAACCCCTTATGACATTATGCATGTTTGAGGCCAAACCCCTTATGATACCGTGCATGTTTGTGGCCAATCCCTTTATGACCTCGTGCATGTTTTGAGGCCAATATGCAATATGCTAGTTATGTGAACACCTTTGCCTCAATTTTCACCATGTTTAACTTGTGATTCATCTTTGTCATCTTGTACCCATCTTTGTCATATTATTCCAAATATGTTGATTCGCTTTCATGTACGTTGGGGACACGTTTTGGGTAGTTTAGGCAAACTTGAAAATGGGCTATGAACTTGACATGGAATTACATGGAACATGTAATGATAATAAACGTGAATAGGACACGAAAACTTGACATTGGGTTACATGAAAATATAGACTTAAAAAGGGGTCTAAACTTGACATGAACATGACACGTAGAAAAACATGGAAGTGGCCAACTCGAGGTTGGGTTGAGTTTGTAGCATAAATCTGCCCAGACCCGCCCGGCAAATCCAGTGGCCACAAACAATAGGACCCAATGTGGGTAGTTGGTCATATCGCGCTTGAAACCCGAGGTTAGACTAGGTTGTGGTGTAAATCTGCCCGGACCCGCCCGGCGTAACCACAACAACGTCTAATGTGAGAGGTTGAGATTGCATTAATTCAATTAATGCCACATGATAAGGTTAAGTAAATTTGACTAATGACACTTAACCGATATGACATGAATGGGTAGGTTAAGTGAAACCGGACTTGATTTCTTAATGACACTTGACCGTAAAATACAGTTAGGGGATGGGGTTAAGCTAATCCATACTTAACTAATCCGACTCGGTAATTAGATGGGGTTAAGTAACCTACACTTAACTAATCTAAACACGGTAATTAGATGGGGTTAAGTAACCTACACTTAACTAATCTAAACACGGTAATTAGATGGAGTTAAGTTAACCTAGACTTAACTAATCTAAACACGGTAATTCGATGGGATTAAGTTAAACACTTAAACAATCTAAACATGATAATTCAATGAGGCTAAGTAACCAATACTTAACCAATTTAACATGATAATTTAATGAGGTTAAGTAACTTATACTTAACCAATTATACATGATGATTTGATGAGGTTAAGTAACCTATACTTAACCAATCTAATATGAGAACTTGATAGGGTTAAGTCACAAGACCGTTTAAATATACTTAACTATTGTAATACGATTAGTGGATGGGGTTAAGCTAACCCATACTTAACCAATCCGACTCGATAATCTGATGGGGTTAAGATAATCTATGCTTAACCAATCTAACACGATAATCTGATAGGGTCAAGAAAAACTAATACTTAACCAATCTGACTTGATAATTGAATAGGGTTAAGTCATGAGCTTCTTGGTATACTTAACCAACTTGTAGGGCTAAGTCTTGAGCTTAAATACTTAGCCAATCTTGACATGATTCGTAGGCGGGTTAAGTCATGAACTGGAATGACAACACTTAACCCATTAGACAAAACCCTAGTTCAGGGGACTAGGTGGAAAATCGTAGTTAACAAGGATAACGGGAAAGGGAACTAAGTGATAAACCTTAGTTTAGGATAACTAAGTAATAATTCTTAGTCAAGGGACTTGGACCAGTTCACAGATAGATGAGTAACCCGATACGGTAGGTCATCGCTTAAACACACGAGGAGGAGCAAATTATCTGACTTAGATAAAGGCTCCAACGAACGGGGTGACGAAGCGGTAGCTTCGGGGGACGTGAGGGTACTCTTGGTATCCCTCTGTGAGGTTGCAGATGGTCCATGAAACCTGGGCTCACAGAGGTTAAGGTCTGCGGTAGAAGAACCAAGGGTTTGCCTTGGTTGTTGTGCGAGCAACCTAAAGACGGGTGGATTAGCGTGGGGTCGGCGATATTTTTACGGTAGCCCTAGATAGCACATCGTCGGCCACCTACCATCTTTAGTCAATCATGTACGTACGGAAAGGCAGAGAACACCCAACAGACCATACTTGCTATCTAGTTATGGGTGAGGTAGGCCATCTGGGAGTGGGGCATCGATGGCCGTAGTGTAGTTCTCATACATGATTTTTCTTGTTTTGCCTTTCAGTAGTTGAGGGAGGGGTCACGTGGGCCCATAACCACCGGTAGAAAAACAGACCTTAATATCTGCATCGGCAGATAACCTAAAGCTCCCGACCGAGTCCTGCATTCTGTCACGGAACTCGGATGGCACATTGAGATACATGTGCACCTAGACATGGAAAATCGATTCACGATACATACGTGGGAAAAAGGGCGTGGTTGATGGGTAGCATAATCCCTAGTGGTCCTAGGTGGCTTGAACCCAAACCGAGATACGAAAACGTTCATTAGGTAGCATAATCCCTAGTGGTCCTAGGTGGCATAAACCTTAGTTGAACATGCGATAGTTCTTGATAAGAAAACATAGTTAGATAAAAGATGACAATCCAAATGATTTCAAGGATTAAATGGTACTACGTTGAAGTAGCGAGGAAGCCCGCACGAGGTACGGCAAAGGACTGAACTTATACATGGAAAGAAACACACGAGTTGAGAAAACCTATATATGCGATATATTAGGTCGACATGGACCATTTCATGACATTGGGCAAGGGACATTTTATAGTTGACACATAACATGGGTTGGAATACTAGTACGGGAGGTGCAGAGCAAATATACATGATAGATACCTCGGGATTTTATACTTGATAGAAACCTGACAATGTGATACCTTAGTTTATCTTGATACAGTGGTTCATCCTGTTATCCTGGTCTGGCTTATCTATCTTGTCATCATCCTTATGTTTACTTTCAGTTTATGCATGTCATGTTACCTTTACCTGTTTTTATGCTGGAAGTAGATAGGACTTACCAGTCTTTATGACTGACCCCATTTTCTTTCGCCTCTTTGTGTTCCGTTCCCCCCCCCCCAGGTTTTCAGGGAGGAAATGCTGTTGTTTAGTTCAGACCTCTTATGCTTAAAGGTCATCATGTATAGCTTGGTCTTCTCTTGGCTATGGCTGCTTCACCGCTTTATTTTGGGGAATAATTTATGAAAAGGTTTTATGCTTCTTTACTATTGCAAGGCAGGTTTTAATGTATTCTGATGAAAAAGGTTTTTAGACCTTATTTTATAAGGTAATTTGTTTTACTTCCGCTGTTTTATATATGTTCTGTCTTGTAATATTTCTGTGCATGTTTACCTCGATAATACTTCACCAAACCTAGTGCATTCCCTTTGTGAGTGACCCTAGCGGAGGTGGGATGTTACAAAACCCTAATGGGGACCAAGTATAGACGGGAAGCTTGTGTCAAGTGTGGGGACCCTTTTCAACCAGTAACCCATTTAGTATCTATGTGAGCTCGAACTAGGTCGAGGATGGGACACTTATTAGGATTGATTGTAAGAGGTCAAACGGGTTAGCGGTGGCAACGCAAGTCCAACGGAGTCATGTGCGTGCATGGGTCCGGGCTGGTAGGTAAGACGTTGTTGCATCGTGTAGGTATAAGCCGTGCATCCTTAGTAGTATCGGGTTGCCACTTTACGGAGTGATACACCCTACTGTGGGACCAGCACGGGTATCTACGAGTTAGGGAGCTGATCGAATGGGGAGGGTAGTGGGTACAACTAGTGGAGATAGGAGCAGGCGGCACCTATGACAACAACTAGGGGTACACAAAACTACCATTATCATTATAATTAGTAAGAGGGATCAACTTTCTGTATAACTAGTATTGATGCGTTGTAGGAATTATCTTATAGTGATTAGAAGCGCAATCAACGTTTATCTTGTTCGTCTTGTTTACCTTATCATACATGTTTATGTTATAGTCATTTCTTATATCCAGTTTATGTTCTTATGTTGTTACTCTAATGATTATATTGTTAAAGTCACTCGACTTGCCAGACTTTATGTCTGACCTCGTTTGTTTCGCCTCTTCTCTTTCCTTTCCCCCCTTCAGGTTCTCAGGGTGGGACTAGTGGAGCTTGACTTGGATCTCTTTCTCTCTCTCTTTTGGAAGTTCTTGGAGTTGCTGAAAGTAATGTTCAGCTTTATCTTCTTTTTTATTATGGCTATTTGTAACGAGATTATGCTTTTGGTTTTCATGTAATAATTTGACCAAGATGGAAATTTGTGTACTTGTTTTTACAAGTTGGTTTTGATGTTGTAACCAAACTATGTTCCATTTTTGCTACAATGAAGTTATTTTAAAATTTGAAGTACCATTTTTATATATCTGTCTTATGATGTTCTATTCTATACACTTATAATGCTCCATGAAAGTTGATGCATTCCCTTTGTGAGTGACATTAATGGACGTGGGGTGTTACATTAGAATTTGTATGAATTATTTGTATTGTAAAAACATACACTGAAAACTTTATACAAATAAAATATTCCTTTTTATTGGTTAAAGTGAAAAATAGAAATACAAACAAAAATTAGCTTTTTATTTGTCATTGGCTCAATAGTCATGTAAATGAAATATATTTTGTTTGACATTATGAATATGTAGATATGATATGCCAATAAATAACATTCTTTTATTGGCATGTTAAACACGTTAGTGGAATCATCGAATGGTTTATATTTATATATAATTATATATAAATATAAATTAAAATTAAACGAATCGCGCGCAGTAGTTCACGTTTCGGAATCGTAACTTTAAACGATTATACCAAAAGATTCGACCGTTGGATTTTTCCAAAACTATAACCGTTAGGACCGCTTTGGGAAGATCTTTCCAATGGTATAAAATTTGTTAAAACCCAACGGTAAGATTTCGAGAGAAGTGTAAATAAAATTTTTACAAAAACAACGCCAGGGCTGCCTATTGACCCGAAGCGTCGTTGAATTAAATTGAGCTACTTATATATAAATAAAAATAGCGATAAATTGTTATTAAATACTATTAACGGTTTGAAGCGGTTTTAATATATATATATGTATATGCGAGAATCATTTGAAAAGAACAAGTTCAGTCTCATTTCAAATGATTATACGACGATTTAAATCGAAGATATTGAAGACGGCTATTGAAGACCGGCGATCTTCACATCAAATGGATAACTACTGATGTCCGACATTGGTTAGCTCCCAGTAAAGGGTTAAAGTGGTAGTTGTCCGGACGTACTTGTTGATTGTCCGGATAAGCGAACACCTCTCTTCCGTATTGGACATACGGGACGAGGAATAAGGTGACTCTGGTTTCGTTCAAACCCAGAACAGACTTGTAAATGGATGTGTGTCTGACATTAGGTTTCATTCTATGTAAGTTAATTTCTATTTAATATATATCTGATTGGTGGCGGAGAATTTATTCTCTTGCTTAACACCCTTCTCTGAGACGCACGAGCTCAGAGGTTATATATTGGTAGTTATCGATCGCATGGCGTGGATTGTGAATGTGGCATGCCAAGATGCAAATGATCAAGGCTTTTGTTGAAAAGAAGAGCCTTCTGGTTGATGATCGAAGCATAGCCTATTTCGGCATAGCTTTGTGTATAGCGTTACCTCGCAAGCCTCACACCCCGGTAAGAGTCAGAAATGAGACAAGGGACCCAAGGAGTGCATGCGTTTCTTTCTAGCTAGAAGTGGTATTAGGGTTTTGCAAGCCCTGACATTTTACTTATGTGGATGATGGAATGAGGCACCTCGGTTATATTAGTCAACAGTGACCAAATTGTAGGTTCTATAGGACCGGGAAACGTGTGTTCAGGAATAACCAATCCACTAAAGTATTTGCGGACCAGCCTTGGAGGATCCAAGGGCTCGCCAGCGTCCGAGTCCTGAGACATTGCTAGAGTGTCTCGAATCGGTAAGGAGATCATCCCTAGCCTTGACTCATAACGGAAACCCAATTTCCAATATGACATTACGATTTTGATTGTAAACCTATATATGGCGACATAGTATATGGTAGCTATGCCGCCTAGGATTTATACGTTTACTTTGAAGTATTTTAAAACTGATTAGACACTAATAATAATATTAAAATATTATTTTCTACATATCAAGCATGTTTGATCATTACAAGGTAAAACTCTATCCTCCGGTTTGCATTGCATTGTGTGATGGGACTGGAGTCTTATAATGATTTCATTTTTCTAAAAAGCATTGCATTGTTTTTGAATAAAAATTTATTAAACTTATGCATTGGCAATCCAATGGAGTAAACCCATTCCGCGTTAGCGACGTGGTCTTGTGATTAGCCATATTGTTAGATAAGTTAGGAAAGATTTCTCATACCAGTCCCACGACTGACTCGTAGTTTGTTTCACTTTGCAAACTCGGGTGCCCTCTTTTCACATGGGCTGCCAAGTGACAGGTTCAGGTATTATGGATACAATCTGGATTGGAGCATGCTTAAGGAAAGAAGATAAAGGACATGTTTATCTCTTTATTTATGCTTTGAGTCATTTAGACATCGTTTATTTATGATGTACTTGACAGAGTTTTAGACTTATTTCTGTTTGTTGAGACCTTTATTTGCTAAGTTGTATTCTGTAACTGTGCACTCTGATGTCTTTGATGTTGTGATGTTGATGACATTCCTATTTCCGCTGTAATGATTTATGTGTTATAATGTTGCCTGAGATCTGCTATTGTTGTAATTATGTTATATTCCTATGATTATCCTTGCTTTCGTACTATGAAAGTTTGGGGTCATCACACTTATTATCAATATCAAAGTACAACCCTGTAACGACCCGCATTTTTGACTGTTTAAATCGACAATAATCCTCACATGTTGATCCAAACAAATATAAAATACATGTAGTTATAAGGATTAATATAAGAAAAAGAAGAAAGAGGAAAAACATTCACAGAATCTCACAGCGGAAGGACAAAATATAATAATCAGATAACAGTTCATGAAGCTGTTAAATTATAGATTTGATTATACATAAGAACAATATATCAGAGTCATTTATCACAAAACATACCGATATATGCAGCAAAATAATACTAGTAACTACGTCTGTCAAGCTCCATCTTCATCTTCAATATAATGTGGTCTTCGCAAACTGAAAAACTCAGGCTGATCCGAGCACCAATGAAAATACACAAATACTCGGAATAGAACTAAAATATTCTCATATCAGTATAATCAAAATCCGGTAATAATATGAGTGTCACGGCATCAGAAACGATCATGGTAATTCACATCTCCTATCCAAGGTGTTCATGAGTGCAATAAGTTAACAGATGTTATGGGAATTTCCATCTCCTAAGGATCCGTCAAACTAGATACTATATATTATAATATCGCTATTATAATGGTGTCTATTCAGTAAAGTAAAAGTATCATATAGCGTAAGCGGGATTACCATTATTACCCTTGCACAGTTTATAACATTATAGTCTATACAGTACTGTAAACTCCACCAAACCGGTGGGCTATCCGGGAGCACTCCATAGGTACAACGCAAAACAAAATCGTAGTGGGCACGATCAAGATAAATATGACAAGGACCACGAGGAATACCAAGGGTAGGAATCTATCGGTTGCATGTTCGGACTGGTGGTAACACATAACTGCTACTGCTGCCCACCTCGGAACAACACTCTCAAATCGAGGATGCACATCAAATCAAATCAAGTACCGAGGGACTATAGTAATAAAGGAAGAAGTGTTGCCGATGGGGGTAGCTAACCCCACTTGGTCATGGTATAACACTGTTTTAATCATTTTAATTATGACCCGAAGGTCAAGGACATCCATTTCATTCTCTTTCTTCAAATCCAGTAATCGCCTCCAAATCAACCTACTTCATTCTAGTTCTTCGCCACGTACATAGTTGTTATAGTGGTTTTCGGTATTGGCAGAGAGTATGACAATATCCGATCCCGGTCTCTTTAACAACCCAACGTTACATTTTCCATGCCGGTCGGATTTGTATTTCAAACAAATCATATTTCATATCAAAATACCATATTTACTTTCAAGTCATTCATAATTTAAAGTAGGATATACTCCCAGATTAAATCTCAATTTAAACCAAGCTTTGAATCTTGAGAAAATTCCAATAAAAAAAAGATTGAATATTTACAATAGTTCAAAGCATATTAAAATAGTTTAGATATATATTTGATGTAGTTGAAAATAAATAGTTAGGAAAATAAAGGTTTATATAAAGAGTTGAATTTAAAAATAAGATTTAAAAAATAATAGTTTAATATTAAATAAGTTATTAAAGCTGATACTTGATTGTTAAAATAGTTTGCTTAAAATAATAGTTGTACATATATATATATATAAGTAAAAGAAAATAGTTTATAAAAGAAAATAGTTTGAAATGATTTTTAAAATACTAGAGTTTGCGATTTGAATTGTTTTCATCCAGTATCAAATAACTTGAAGTTACGTTATGTTTCTAATCAAATCGACCAACTTCAATATTCAATTCAACTTCAGTTTAAACTCAATTCAATAATTCGATTCGACTTTTCGAAATTCTAAATCAATATTCTCATTCGAAATTTATTTCAATCATTAAGTACATTGAGTTCGGATGTCACATTAATTTAGGTAAATTTAAAGTGAATCTTCAAAGATGGATAGTTATTTAAATTTCAAAAAGATTCAAATCTCATTAGATTCAATTCATGCTAAATTTTCAAGATTTAGATTCAGTTCACAATATCAAATAATTTCCTTGATTTATAAATTCCAAGGTTTCAAAGTTCAAATTCCAACGACAACCATTTATAAAATGTCACTTATATTTTTTAAACTATATTTCAAATTCAGGGTTAAAACAACTTATATAGTCAACCGGTGTCCTTATATAATTTTCTATCCAATGGCCAAGTGATACTTAAAATTCAATTTTAGTATTTTGGTAATGGATATGTATCATTTCATTCCAAATCAGGGTCATAGGTATTTATCATTTCAACCTATGTTCTTAATTCATTTTTAACAACTAATCCCGGGTTTATTTGATGCCTGTAACATCCAGGGTAAATGGTTGGGATTAACCAAAACAAACAACAATTCAATATCGATATATCAAACAGGTAAATTTAAGACATCATCAAACAAAATTCATCCAAACAGTTCAGTATTCCACTTGTTTTCTAGAAATTAGATGATAGATTTAAACTAGCAATTTAAATTTCAGATTTAACCTAACTGTACGATTTTAAATAAACAATTAAGTTAAATTTCACGATCGATGTAACTCAACACAAATAAGGTGTTTTAACAATCAAACAACCATTAATGCAATCATGCTATAACATTATTTAAATCTAACTAACAAGCGAATACTTTAGTTAATTGTGAGTAGGTTTGATCACTCACCTTTGGTTTCAAATGAGTTGAAATCCAAAATAAGCCCTAAAAATTCAACTATTCTAGAACATGTCCAAACTAATTCCGCATTGTTCGAAATTTTAGTACGATCACAAAGGAGAAAACCGTTCGTGAATCTGAATCCATACGAGAAAGTTATACATAATTTAGCATTTGAAATTTCAAAACATATAAAAAAGAAATAAACTAAAATATCACCCACCCCACTATGTTTCCACATCGTCCCACTTTCCACGTCATCTTTTTCTCCCTCAAATATGCTGCTACTCATGAATAAAACCAACAATAAATGATTCTTGAATTCACCTCCTCTCCTTCATCTATATACGAAAATGCGAACAGACGAATCCATCCTACTTCTTTTCACAATTTCTACTACTTCCATTCCATCAAATAACGCTCGGCCATGCCCACAAATTTGCGTTCCTAGTTTTTTTTATTGCAACATACTGAAAAACCTGAACTCAAAATCATGCACCACCCTATGATGAACCGCATTCCACCACACTCCAACCGTAGGTGCTCCTCTCGATGCCCGACGTGACGGTGATCTTGAAATCGCAAATCTCTGCCCACTCGAGGAGAAAACCTGAACCCTACCCTTAAGCCCAAAAATGTCGATCACTATAAGTTGCATCGCACGCAATGAAAATCATATGGCTCAAAGAGGATTTCATTTCATGAATTTAGGAAACGTTCTCAGGATTTTAGGATGAACGGATTATTTTATTTTGATTTTTGA
Source organism: Allium sativum (assembly GCA_030737875.1). Classification (NCBI taxonomy): domain Eukaryota; kingdom Viridiplantae; phylum Streptophyta; class Magnoliopsida; order Asparagales; family Amaryllidaceae; genus Allium; species Allium sativum. The sequence goes on along the minus strand of CM060927.1, from coordinate 23,556,171 downwards.
AGAGGAAGGTTTGAAGCCGACCATTTTGTTTTTGAACGAGAAAAAGATTGAGGCGGCTACAGGAATGAACAGGTTTTTTTTGGGAAATTAGGTCTTAAGGGAAAGATTATTTATAGGTAGATATATTTCAATTAATTTCCACTAAAAATCTTGTCGGGGTTTTAAGTTCGCACGATCTCCCCGAAGCTCCAATCGCTATGAAAATTGGCACGCTACTATATTTCAATATTTCGGACTCGCTGAAACTGGTTTTATCGAAATCCGAGATCATTTGAAAAATGACAATTTAAATAAGTTCATAAATTAAATAAAATATTAAATTTTCGTTTGTTCACCTTTTCATGCAATTTAGAAGTTCATCAATTTTACTTAAATCAAACAAAATTCAAATTAACTATATAAATTAGCTTTCATTATATTTGAATTTCAATCTTGATTATTAACCAGATTCAATTTGAATTTCAATTATAAATTTATCAATCCTTTTCATTCAAATATTTTTAATATTTATCTCAACTTTCAGTATTTATATATATATAGACTAAATTGAAATTTTATTTACAACAATACGTATTACCATTTTAGATATAATTTCAATTATAAATTAAATCAGATCAATTCCATTGAATAGTTAATATTAAATTCCAACTTATAATGTTTATTGATATAAACACACTTACAATTTCATTTCCAATCAAACAAGTCAATATTGATAAACTAAGTTGAATTCCATTTCTTAAACCATTTAATTAAGTTTACGACATACGATAACAAAATCAAATCATTAAATATTATTTACGACCACAAAATATTCAAAAATCATATCGAATTCCATAATTTAAAATGGTCGAAAAATACGGGTTGTTACACTCATCCCCACTAAGAACATTTCGTCCTCGAAAAGGACGTAGTAAGGAAGTTGTCACTTAATATATTTAACCATATAAATTCATATTCAACGTAGAATGTTTACTTATACAATAGTTTTATATAGACTTGAAAACTCAAATTTTCACAAAAATTTTCTAAGTCCTAAATTTACGGAAAATTTTGGCGGCACCTCCTTTGTACGGCTAGGTCCGGAAAAACCACAAATGCCACGCAGGGCCTCATTCATCCAAAAAGAAATTAAAAGCCAAGCGGCTGCCCATATTTGGGACATAAAAATCACCTAATCCAATCAATTTATATAAATGTGTACCTATTTGTTGGGCAACAACTCTATTTATGCAACCAAACGCAACTAGCAAATTTTGCTTCCATAAATCTGTTTTACTTAAGCAATAGAAAGAGGTTATACATAAAATAAAATAATATGATAACATATCCCATACATTCAATATGAACCCAAATATTTCAATAAATATAACAAATCAACATACCAAATATAGCAAATCAACATACCAAACATAGTCAAACATATTTATGTAACTTATAACTCAATTGGTCAAAATCTCACAATTCAAAATTTTAAGCTTGTACGATGCACATACGTCATTCAAATGCAATATCAATTTTGATCGCTCGCTCGATCATAGAATTTCTATTCCGAACAAGTATCATTTACCCGATCACTCTAATGCGGATTCAGATTTGGTTTGTTGATTAGAAACTGTCATTCTTCTCACATAATCATAGTTATGCTAGGAAATTTCAAAATCTTCTCAAAAACTCATATCAAACATTCGCCTTCGACCATCGAGTGAAAAATCCTTGTTTGGAACGATATAAATTATGCACTCGAATTCAGATCAAAATCGATTATGCACCTAATTATCATACGTATATCGTACGTATTCATTTTAATTTGTTAACTGCCATACCAATTCTTTCATTCTCATTTATTCACATATTCAGTATATTTCCCACTTACAACAAATTAATCTCTAGTTGAGTTTTTACAATCTTTACTTAAGTTCACGAATTCACATGAATCCATTTACCATCTAAATTCAAGTCCATATTAAATTTTATTTTAATAATATTCCAATCCAACTAAATTTATTTTTGGATTAACTCCATTTATAACTTAAGCACTTAAGTATTCCAAATTTAAGTTAATATTTTGTTTCATAACTCAAATTCAGTCACATACAACATTTATCGAGCTAACTTAAGCTTTTTATTCCAATTTAAAATATTGGAAACCATTATTTATTTATTTTATTATGAACTACCAAAACGCGGCAGTTTTGGAAAAATGGATTTGGACATATCTCAAAATCTATTATAAGAAATCCAAAATTTTCCCTTTCATTATAAAACTATACTCCAATAGATCCGAAATGTTCTTGTTTCACATAATTCTGACTTATATTGAATCATATATATTCATTTAAATTTCGATTTGGAAAATTTACAAACTACCGCTACGCGACGATCTCGTTTTAATTAAATTTAATTAATTCGTTGAACCTGTATTAAGTTTATAAATTATAAATCCAAACTAACTTTTATTTTAAACCATAAACCTACTGCTTCAGATTTCTCACACTCAGCTTGAATTCCAAAAAAAATAGAAAGTTCCAACTGTCCAAAATTGTTGGAAATCCATTTCATTTGCATTATATACTATTAAATCGTAGGACATGGGCAAATTTTACGCCCGTTAGGAATGCAATTTAGCGTCATACATCTTCTCTTATTCATTTTAGTAAACAAGATTATTCAATTTCAATTTATGTATTCCAGTTCATTAACTATTCATAAGTTATATAAAGCTAAGAATCTATTTACCAGTTTATTTCATTGATTAAATTTACCTACATAGTTAAATTCCATTTCAATACAAATTAAGCATACATCTTTTATAAATCATAACCTATGTTTTATTCATATTTATAAATCATCACTTTAATTTCACATTTCATTATTCATATCAAAACTTGTATAATATCTAATTGTTTATTCGACAACATATTTACTTCTTATATATTTTGGGTAAGTTATATTTATGCCCCAGAAATGTTATTATTATACAAATTCACTAGTTAAAGCTTCGAGGAGTATCTAATTCAATTTATTTTCCTTTAGGTTCATTTTCTTATTATACAATTATGAAGTTTCAAAAAATTCAAATTTAATTCATTTCATTTTTTTGAAAATCATTCATCATTTGAGAACTTTAGAATTCAATTTTGGGTTCATTTCAAAATCACTTTCAAATTATTATGCTATCGCCTTTATATTAAACTAACTCTAAAAGATTTAAATCAAATTCAATTTTCTCAAAATAAAATAGAAGTTTTAAGTGGTCTCTCCCACTCAGACTCTTGAGAATAAACGTCGATGGTGCATGCACTCATCACTGAAACCATTTCCCAGAGACAAGAAGGGAATACACACTTTTCCTTTAAACCATTTATAAACAATTTCTATATGAAACTAATTCTAAAATATAATTATATTAATTCAAAACAATTTGTAAATCAATACTTCAAAACACTCGAATTTGAATCCTCAATTTCAAATTTAAATTCATTTGATTTCATTATCAATTAATTTTCAATATTTCATTTTTCTTAAACCGTTCAATAACCAATAGTTTTAAGTATTGATTAATCGAATAATAAATGATGAAAAACTAATATTATCATCAACAAAATCAAAATTCGTAGATTTTCAAATAATTCTTTATATATAACTAATATAATTCAAAACAATATTATGTTAATAAGCCTATTCGAGTGTTTAGAAATCCCTATTGATGTCTTGGCATCCTAAGTACCGATCGGAATTCATAAATACTCAATGGAACAAACCAACACAATACAAAATCATTTTATATCAAAATTGTAAGTACGCTCCCTCATATACACTGAAACTCATTCTAGGGTATTACTACCCTATCTCTAATGAGTTAATCCCAAATAGAGCCAAGGTTTCGCTAAACCAAAGCTCTGATACCAACTGTAATGACCCGCATTTTTGACCTTTCAAATCGACAATAATCCTCACATGTCGATCCAAACAAATCTAAAATACAGGTAGTTATGGGGATTAATATAAGAAAAAGAAGAAAGAGGAAAAACAATCACAGAATCTCACAGCGGAAGGAAAAAATATAATAATCAAATAACACTTCATGAAGCTGTTAAATTATAGATTTGATTATACGTAACAACAATACATCAGAGTCATTTATCATAAAACATACCTATATATGCAGTGAAATAATACTAGTAACTACGTCTATCAAGCTCCATCTTCATCTTCAACATAATGTGGTCTTCGCTAACTGAAAAACTTAGGTTGATCCGAGCACCATTGAAAATACACAAATACTCGAAACAAAACTAAAATATTCTCATATCATTATAATCAAAATCAGGTAATAATATGAGTGTCACGGAATAAGAAATGATCACGGTAATTCACATCTCCTATCCAAGGTGTTCGTGAGTGCAATAACTTAATAGATGTTACGGGAATTTCCATCTCCTAAGGATCCTTCAAACTAGATACTATATAATATAATATCGCTATTGTAATGGTGTCTATTCAGTAAAGTAAAAGTATCAAATATCATAAGCGGGATTACCATTATTACCCTTACACAGTTTATAACATCATAGTCTATACAATACTGTAAACTCCACCAAACTGGTGGGCTATCGGGGAGCACTCCATAGGTACAATGCAAAATCGTAGTGGGTGCGATCAAGATAAATATAAAGAGGCATATGAGGAATACCTAGGGTAGGAATCTACCAGTTGCATGTCTGGACTGGTGGTAATGCATAACTGCTACTACCGCCTACCTCGGAATAACACTCCCAAAGCGAGGATGCGGATCAAATCAAATCAATTACCAATGGACTATAGTAATAAAGGAAGAAGTGGCTCCGATGGGGGTAGCTAACCCCACTTGGTCACGATATAGCACCTGTTTTAATCATTTTAATTATGACCCGAAGGTCAAGGACATCCATTTCATTCTCTTTCTTCAAATCTAGTAATCATCTCCAAATCAACCTACTTCATTCTGGTTCTTGCCACGTACATAGTTGTTAAAGTGGTTTTCGGTATTGGAAGAGAGTATGACAATATTCGATCCCGGTCTCTTTAACAATGCAACGTTACATTTTCCACACTGGTCGGATTTATATTTCAAACAAATCATATTTCATATCAAAATACCATATTTGCTTTCAAGTCATTCATAATTTAAAGTAGGATATACTCCCAGATTAAATCTCAATTTAAACCAAGCTTTGAATCTTGAGAAAATTCCAATAAAAAAACAGTTTGAATATTTAAAATAGTTGAAAAGCATATTAAAATAGTGTAAGAACCTGAGATTTCAAATCAGAAAAAAAAATTATTCGACGATAAATTCCAAGAAACAAACAAGCAAATAAAATAAAACTATAAAATTTAGTTATTAGAATGAATATATTCAAAGTTTATTAAATATAACATAAAATTTAATATTTGTATGCAAAGAATTTGAAATAAAATTGTAATCAAAACGTTATAAGTTCTTTCCGTTAAATTCTGATAATTTAAACTGAATAAATTTAAATGACCGTTAATTAAAATCAGTGCGATAAAAAGAAAATATAAAATTTTTATAAAACGTTCAAATCACTGATAACTGTGTGCCATTGTGTTCGTCTCGACGTCCTGATTCCAATGGTATATTTATACTGATATTTTGGTGTCCGTAAAGACAAATGGGTAGACAGTTATTTTCATAAAGGTGAACCTGTAAAGTAGTGTAACACAAACAATTGGACTGAAATAAGTGTATGTGACTTAACAAACCAAAAGAATTAAATATCTATGCAAATCCAACAAGGATCTAAGAGTGTATGAAGCATTAAATGAAGAGTGATGGAGGCCACATCTTTTTTTCTTCGGAGCATTTAATGAGACATGATGCAAGACATCAATTCTCTGCCAATGTAAACCACAATTGGAAGCTACCACCATTATATATCTGCCATCCCAAGTCATCCGCTCTCTCTCTCCTTTTTCTTAGACACTTCCCAATTTAATTTTTCCTTTCAGCAACTTTGTTCCGTGTATATATATATATTAAAAAAAAAAGAAATGACAGATGCATGCATGAAGTGAAGCCGCTCCAATCCTTTCTTGCTCACACCCTCTTGCTTGCGTATTGCTACGCCCTCTCTCGTAACCCAGCATCCGACAACCCGCACCAACCTCCGACAGCTCCGTTCTCTCGTCGCTAGCTCTCGGAACCCAAACGTGAGTCTTTACTCAATATGTCTAAACTTCTTTAATGTGTTTGTTGTATATTTATACACATATGAACATTAGTGTGTGCATGCCACTTGTACGTGTAAGTGCATATTTATTGATGTGTGTGGTGTGTGTGCATGGACACGGGAGGATTCATTTATTTTTATTTTCATTTTTGCTTCCTTCTCTATAATGTTTCTACACTTCCTCCATTCACTTGCATTCCTCTCTTTTCATTGTTTTCTTTTCCTTCTTACTGCAAATACAGAAGAGGGATTCATTTTTTTGGCCATAAAAGAATGAGTTTATGCACAGGCAAGAATACTTTGCCAACTTTTCTCAATGAAAACAAAACGGGGGATGGACTTAATGATGACATAATTTCACTTCTCAAACATTTATTCACAGCATTCAAGCAACAGGAGGCCATTCTTTTTTTTAAGTTCCATTCTATTTTTTTTTTTTTTTACGCATGACTTCTCATGAAAACTTTGTGCCACCTTCCTCCTAATGAAAAACGCAAGAACCTCGTTTTTTTTTTCTTCATTCTTTGTTGATGTTGCTCACGCTACCAAAAAAAAAAAGAACAAAATCAATGACAGACGCATGCATATGTAGATTGAAACATGCATGTGTTTTACTGTGTGATGTATGTATTAATGGACATGCGCTTTGCTATATATTCAAATGGAACCACATCAAGCTCTCTCCATTTTCCTTTTCTTCTCTATGAACTCACGCATAAAAGAAACAAGAATGGAAGGGAGCAATAACAAGAAAAAAAAATTACTCATTTTTATTTTTCCTCTTGTCAACATTCATGCATGAACACAAATGGAGGGATTCATGTTTTCTTGGCAACAAAACTTTATTTCTGCTCTTCGAATGGCAAAAAGGAGGGACAAAACATTCCCTTTTCTTTTCCCTTTTTCTTCTCAGCATAAAAATAGAAGTACATTATTTATGTGCACGCATGAATGAAAATAGAGACATTTTCACCCTCTTGCGGTAGCAAGTGCTGCCATGCATGCGCATGGATGTTTCAGCGCATGAAAATGAGTTTTTAAAAAAAAAGAAAAAAAACGCATGAAAATAAGTGGGAGAGGATACGCATGGAAGGGGGAGGACACGCATGGAAGAGGGGAGAGTCTTCTGCTCACGTTTTTCCTGGACTTCATTATTCACTTCTCATTTATCTTCACAGCAAACTCTCCTCTCCTTCTCTTTTTCTCCCACCTCACTTTTCTCTTCTCTTCTCTTCTTGAAAAAAAAAACACATTGATTTTCTTTCCATCAAAACATTTATGGCGTGGGTCTTATGTATGTGTACATGTGTTTTGTATACTTTGTGGAGTGTACTGTGTGTATATGCAGTGCGTGTGTTACCATATATGCATGTGTATACATGTGCTAAAATATTTGCTTTTGTGTGTGTTTAAAAGTGTGTAGGTATGTATGGTCTTTGAAAAGGAAAAGCTTTTGAAGATATGAAACAAAACCAAACCAACTTGTATGTATATAAACCAAAAGCAATGCATGGTTCATCCCAAAAAAAACAAAAAAATATTTAGATACCTTAGTAAAATAAAAAGACATCTTTTGCAGACCCAAAATATTTAGAAAGATATGTAACAGCGTAAAAGGGACACATTGAACTCAAATTGCACTGTTTCAAAAATGAACTGTGCAAGCTTTTTCACAGTTTCAGCGCAAACCGAACACCGAAACTGACAAATGAATATATTTTGGTAATCAGCGCGACGAGACGGACACAACGGTATATAATTTGCAGTGTCTGCATGCTCCGTTCAAAAACGCGTTACGGATCCCTTTGACGTAAAAATGCGGATGGGAAACGGAGGTCAAAACGTCCGATTTTCACGAAACGAATTTCACCATTGGATTACTGTTAACGAATAGAATATTTTTCATGTTTGTCCGAACTTGTTTTGAAGAGATTTTAAAATCGCTAAATTTTGAACTGTTATGCGCAGCTTTGCACTGAAAATTGCCCGACCGACGACATTCAAATTTTTCGATTAAATTTTTATAGCTACTACATTTCACGATACGTATTTCAAATATCAAATTCCCGTTATGAAAAAAAAAATGTTTCAAATTTTGAAGATTAAACTTTGGTTTAAATTATATACATGAAAATTTGATTTAAATTGATAAATGAAATATTAAGTGATTTAAATTTTATTTTAAACTTATTGAAATAACCATTGTTGAACCTTTATTGAAAAAATACGTTAGCCTAAATATTTAAGGAAATAAATTTCAAAATTGTAAATTTTGGATACAAATTTAGTTGAGAAAAACAATTTAGTTAAATGAAGTAAAATTATGAAATTTGAAAGTGATCTTAAGTGAAATATTCAATATTTGGAAATTGTAAATTTTACAAAGGAAAATTACAACTTTAGTTTATTGATTTGGAACTTTGGAATTATACACAAAGTTAAGTGTAAATTGTAAACGACAAAATATTGTAAATATTTCAAAGTGGAATATTTGATAGTTCAAGTTTGAATAAGGAAGTTGAAATACAATTATGGTTTGATCAATTCAAAATTAATCAATGAAAAATAAAAAAATGACGTTAGTTGTCAAAGAGACCGGAGCCAGTTATGGACACATTCTCTGTCGATACTGGAACCACTTTGATAACTATGTTCGTGAAGTGATGATCCAGAATGAAGTGGTTGTTTTTGGTGTACGTTTGCTGGATTGAAGAAAGTGAACGATAATGGATGACCGACACTTGTGTCAAATTTGGAATGACTAAAACAGGAGTCGTGCCGGGCCATTGAGGCTAGCTACCTCTAGCAGACACACTTCTTCGTGTATTCTATTTTTTTGTTATTTAGTGATCACCCTTGATTTTGGAAGTGTTGTGTTGCGGTGGGCCGTTAGGGGTTACCACCAGTCCGGATCAGGCAAACTGGTAGTATCCTACCTTGGGCATTGCCTCATGTGCCTTGTCATACATTTTATCCTTATGCGCGACCACTATGAGTTTCTATTTAACATGTGCCTATAGGGGACTCAGTGGCTACCGACGTTCTACTGGTTGTGTTACAGGACCTGTATAGACCACATTGTTTAAAAATGTGTTAAGGGGGATCAATGTAAAGCCTTAACGCTATTTTAATATTTTATATTACTGATAGATATTACATATAATAGCGCATTTATATTATATATAGATAGTTTAACGGATCCTTAAGAGATGGAAAATACCGTAAAATCTCTTGAGTTATTTGCATTTGAGTTTAGATCTAATCACATTAGAATGTTTAGACCTGACTCGAGTGTTTTGTGTTTTTCTCATTTCGCTCGGGTCAGGCTGATTATTGCAGTGTTCTCGAGGAGTACTTTGTCTGGAACCGAAGACCTAGTCGAAGACTCCATCCTATCCAGTACTAGTTTCCTATTTCCATTTGGCATGTATTTGCGAACTTTATGAGTCGCTATATTGTATAATTAAATTGTAACTGTTTAAGTAGCTTCATGAACTACTTATGTATATTATTTTATTTCCGCTGCGAGATTCTGTGTTATTCTATATATGTGATTCTATGTTCTGATTCTATTATACACCCTAAATTGATTATCTGTCAATTTTGAATCGTTCGAGTTGGACATGTGTGGTTTTATTGTCAACTTGGATTATTCGGAAAAGGCGGGTTGTCACAAATAGTTTAGATATATATTTGATATAGTTGAAAATAAATAGTTAGGAAAATAAAGGTTTATATAAGGAGTTGAATTTAAAAATATGATTTAAAAAAAAAATGGTTTAATATTAAATAAGTTATTAAAGTTGATACTTGATTGTTAAAGTAGTTTGCTTAAAATAGTAGTTGTATATATATAAGTAAAATAAAATAGTTTATAAAAGAAAATAATTTGAAATGATTTTAAAAATACTAGAGTTTGTGATTTGAATTGTTTTCAACCCAATTTCAAATAACTTGAAGTTACGTTAAGTATCTAATCAAATCGACCAGCTTCGGTATTTCAATTCAATTCAATAATTCGATTCGACTTTTAGAAATTCTAAATCAGTATTCTCATGCGGAATTTATTTCAATCATTAAGTACATTGAGTTCAAATTCGGATGTCACTTTAATTTAGGTAAATTTAAAGTGAATCTTCAAAGATGGATAGTTATTTAAATTTAAAAACTATTCAAATCTCATTAGATTCAATTCATCCTAAATTCTTAAGATTTAGATTCACTTCATAATATCAAATAATTTCCTTGATTTATAAATTCCAAGGTTTCAATGTTCAAATTCCAATGACAACCATTTATAAAATGTCACTTATATTGTTTAAACAATATTTCAAATTCAGGTTTAAAATAACTTATATAGTCAACCGGTGTCCGTATATAATGTTCTATCTAATGGCCAAGTGATACTTAAGATTCAATTTTAGTATTTTGGGAATGGATATGTATCATTTTAATCCAAATAATGGTCATAGGTATTTATCGTTTCAACCTACGTTCTTATTTCATTCTTAACAACTAATCCCGGGTTTATTTGATGCCCGTAACATCCTGGGTAAATGGTTGGGATTAATCAAAACAAACAACAATTCAATATCGATATATCAAATAGGTAAATTCAAGACATCATCAAACAAAATTCATCCAAACAGTTCAGTATCCCACTTGTTTTCTAGAAACTAGATGATAGATTTAAACTAGCAATTTAAATTTCAGATTTAACCTAACTGTACGGTTTTAAATAAACAATCAAGTTAAATTTAAGGATCGATGTAACTCAACACAAATAAGGAGTTTTAACAATCAAACAACCATCAATACAATCATACTTTTACATGATTTAAATCTAACTAACAAGTGAATATTTTAGTTAATTGTGAGTGAGTTTAATCACTCACCTTTGGTTTCAAATGAGTTGAAATCCAAAATAAGCCCCAAAAATTCAGTTGTTCCAGAATCTATCTGAACTAGTGCCACGTTGTCTGAAATTTCAGTACGATCGCAAAGGAGAAAACCGTTCGTGAATCTAAATCTGCACGAGAAAGTTATAAATAATTTAGCATTTGAAATTTCAGAACATAAAAAAAGAAATAAACTAAAATATCACCCACCCCACTATGTTTCCACATCGGCCCACTTTCCACGTCATCTTATTCTCCCTCAAATGCGCTGCTACTCATGAATAAAATCAACAATAAACGATTCTTGAATTCACCTCCTCTCCTTCATCTCTATACGAAAATGCGAACAGACGAATCCATCCTACTTCTTTTCACAATCTCTACTACTTCCGTACCATCAAATAAGGCTCGGCCATGCCCATAAATTTGCATTCCCAGTTTTTTCTTGCAGCATGCTGAAAAACCCGAACTCAAAATCATGCACCACCCTATGATGAACCGTACTCCACCACACTCCGACCGTAGGTGCTCCTCTCGATTCCCGATGCGATGGTTATCTTGGAATCGCAAATCTCTGCCCACTCGATGAGAAAACCTGAACCCTACTCTCAAGCCCAAAAATGTCGATCACCATAAGTTGCATCGCACGCAATGAAAGTCATATGGGCTCAAAGAGGATTTCATTTCATGAATTTAGGAATCGTTCTCAGGATTTTAGGATGAACGGATTATTCTATTTTGATTTTCGAAGAGGAAGCTTTGAAGCCGACCATTTTGTTTTTGAACGAGAAAAAGATTGAGGCGGCTACAGGAATGAACGGGGTTTTTTTGGGAAATTAGGTCTTAAGGGAAAGATTATTTGTAGGTAGAGATATTTCAATTAATTTCCACTTAAAAATCTTGTCGAGGGTTTTAAGTTCGCACGATCTCCCCGAAGCTCCAATCGCTATGAAAATTGACATGCTACTATATTTCAATATTTCGGACTCGATGAAACTAGTTTTATCGAAATCCGAGGTCGTTTAAAAAACGACAATTTAAATAAGTTCATAAATTAAATAAAATATTAAATTTTCGTTTGTTCATCTTTTCATGCAATTTAGAAGTTCATTAATTTTACTTAAATCAAACAAAATTCAAATTAACTACATAAATCAACTTTCGTTAAATTTGAATTTCAATCTTGATTATTAACCAGATTCAATTTGAATTTCAATTATAAATTTATCAATCCATTTCATTCAAATATTTTTAATATTTATCTCAACTTTCAATATTTATATATATAGACTAAATCGAAACTTTATTTACAACAATATGAATTACCATTGTAGATATAATTTCAATTATAAATTAAATCAGATCAATTCCATTGAGTAGTTAATATTAGATTCCAACTTATAATGTTTATTGATATAAACACATTCACAATTTCATTTGCAATCAAACAAGTCAATATTGATAAACTAAGTTGAATTCCATTTCTTAAACCATTTAATTAAGTTTAGGACATACGATTACAAAATCAAATCATTAAATATTATTTACAACCTCAAAATATTCAAAAATCATATTGAATTCCATAATTTAAAATGATCAAAAAATACGGGTTGTTACAAACCCTATGATTTCACGGCTACAAGGTTAATACCGCTCCAAACACCCTTGATTTAATGGCTACAAGGTTAACATTGCTCCTTTTCCTTGATTTTAGGGCTACAAGGAACACACCCTTTCCCAAACACTTCCCAAATTATTACAACAGCCTTATAACTCTTCAGTAGCACTTCAATTCAGAGAGTATAGATAAAGATTGAGAAAAGATGAAGTTTTATATAATTTGAGCAGAAATCGGTAAAGTATAAGTGTAGGAATCAGGAAAATGATGTATTGTAATGGTGGTGTGAAAAGAAGTGAAGATAGAGAAGAAGAATTACAGAAAAAAAATCGAATTCAGCCCCTATCTATAGCATTTTAATGGTTGCAACATTTCAGAAATGTTACAAATAATGAAAAGACACTTTCTTTGAAAATTGAAAAAATTACAGTTGTATGTCGACAGAAGCCTAAACGTATGTCTTGCATTTTGATTTTTTAAAACTAATTTTCAAGTTTTTAAACATATATATTATTCTGGAAATTTCTAAATCAAAAATTAGTAATATAAATGAATATTCTAAAGTACAAAATCATACGAAATCATAATAATGTATTATATAAACATATTTATAACGTTATAAGGTTTAAAACTATTAAACTATTAAACTAAATATAAATTTATATATATTTAAAACTTTATAAACATATATGTTTGAAATCATAAGTAAGATAATAGTTTGAAATCATTTTGAAATCAGGATTTAAATTTTGAAAGTAGAATTTGAATTTTGAAAATCAGAATTTGAACCTGGGGTGTTATTTAGAGTCTTACATATAAACTAGACTCTATTACTATATTTTTATTTAACTCTTGATAACTTGATAACTCATGAGTCTTGAATCTCTTCTGAATCCTGAATCTACTTGAACTCTAAAACTACATAGTCTTCAGTATTTAAGTCATGTATACAAATCCTGCATATATATATGTATATATATTCTAGATAGAGATGTTAGTACATATATTATAATCAATTAATAATGATGACTGAAATAAGGTTGTTGTCATCAAACTCCATTCTCCCACAATCTCCCCCTTTTTGATGATGACTACCTTGATTTATAAAATATTCATACTTGTCGATACTTATTGATCCGAACCTTTGATTACTTCTCCTTTTACCGTGAATCCTACATACTACCCCTTAAACTAAGCCTAACTAATCCTTATTTTACAATTCCTCCCCCTTTGTCATCAATAAAAAGAAATTCTAAATATACTCCCCCTAAATCTATAATATATCTAAAAGGTTACGACTCCCCCTAAATTCATGTCTATATTATTTTAATTCTAAGAAAGAGTACAAACAATTCTAACAATTCGAGTATCTCAATCAATATTTGCAATCCATACATATCCAAATTTTCAAACTCAATCCAAACCAAGCCATATTTACAAGTAAGTTCAAACAAATTTAATCATATTCAAATCAAACAAACCAATCAAACAAATCATACCAAACAATTCAAATCAAACGTCTCTTGGAACTCCCACCCAGCCATCTCCTCCAAAGATTGGATCCTTCTTGATGAATTCTCAATCTCCATCTTCTTTTGTGGGTGGTGCTTTAGCGACATTGTTGTTTCATCTCTGAGAAGAGAAGATATTAGCCAACGGGTGGCATAAAAATGCTTCTCTTGATGTTCTACCATCTTTATTTGACTCAATTCGAGATGATGCTGATTACGTAGTATTATGGATAGGATATTCTTGAATGAATTGAAAGTTTCTTTAAGATTCTCACTCAAATTATGGATGGGATTTGCCATATTTTGATATTTTGGATAAGAATTAATTAGAGAAGAAGGAGAAATGATAGAATAAATTTTTCTAAAAGAATTAGGTAGTTGTAAGGTCAGGATTTGTTGGAATGGAATGGACATTAGTTATTTATTTGAATTTTAAATTTCGAACAAATTTGTAAACCTGGCAGTTATATGTCGAAATAGAGAAAAATGTATGTCGACATACAATTGTAATTTTTTTGTTTATTTTCAATTTTTTGTTAATTCTTATTATATTGTTTTAATTTATATAATTCTAATATGTTTTTACAGTAAATTAGAGATTGTTTTGACAGAAATAAACACCATTCATTACTTCTTGAAAGAAAATACATCCAACCAATATAAGATACTAAATACGAGATTGGAAAGCAAATACAAGCTAATACGAAAGATAACATAAACTAGATAAGCTTAGATTTCAGTGGATGATGAGGAGGAAAATGGTATTCCAAGTTTTCTTCCTATTTTTCCAATGAACTTAGACATATGAGTAAGAGTCTTTTTGGTCTTCTTTTGGTTCTTGGCTAACATTGCTTGATTTTGGACAAACATTTCTTTGGAAATGGTTCTAGTATTTTATGGACACTCTGTACTTTCCAAAGAAGTTTCTTCTTCTTCGATATCCATAGGATCTTGTTGTTGTTGCATACGAGCTTGTTTATCTTCGAATGTTTCATAAGGTTTAGAGGTGAGTGGAATTTGCATGAGATGTATATTTTGTTGAGTCAAACACCTTTCTTGATACAAATTCTTCCCCTTTGGGATCCACTCCAAAATATTTAAAAATTCGAGTAAGGTAAACTCCGTAATAAAGAGTGTTTTCTCATGTGGACATTTCTTTGGTCTTTAATTCTTTTAAAATCATATCGGCCCAATTGGTGTCATAAACACCAATAATAGCAAAGAGCGCTTTTTGGACTTTGAGGGTAGGGTTGTTGAAATTTCCGAAACAAGGAGTGATTTTATGTTGAAGAAGGAGGTTGACGATTCTTGCTTTTAGGCGGAAAAAGAGATTTTTGAATTCCAAATGAGCATCACTTTCAAATATGTGCTGAAAGGTTTCCAAATCCATTTATCAGTCTCGAATTCCGAAAAATGTGAACCCGTACTCTTACAATTCAAGATATTACCCAAGATATCATAATTTAAAACAATTTGAGTGCCTTTTACGCTACTCCATAATTGATTTTCATCTCCTTCTTAAAATCCATGATTTAAATTTGCATAGAACGTTTTGACTAGATTAGGATAACATATTTCATTATCCCATGAATCTATAAGACCCAAAACTCCATTTTGTTCGAAAAGAGAATGAAGATTATAAGATGGAAAATCTTCAAAAATGGCGAAGGCTCCCGTATTTACTTTTTGATTAGTTAGGTAGTCAACATAGGCATTTTATGCTTCTTTATCATCGTAGAGATATCCTTTAATAGTTTTGGATAATCTCATTGTTTGGGGTATGCTTGAGGAAGCAATTAAGGAGTTGTTTTTTTGAAGAATGTAGATATAAAGAAAGTTGTTTGAAATTTGAATGAGAGGTAGAGTGAATAAGACTGAATAGATAAATAAATAGAGGCACAACTTTTCTGAAATCAATGACACCTTTTCGGGCCTTAGGAGTTGGTGAAAAGTTGGAGGGATGTTTGAAAGCTCAAACTTTGAAATTCAAAATTTGAATTTCATATTCTGGCTAATATGTCGACATGTCGATTTATGTATGTTGACATACATGTTGAATTTCAGAAGACATGTTGTTTTGACTTTTGTTTTATTATATTAGTGTTTTATATTTTATATTTATTATTTCTTGAAATAATATCAATCCTAACAAACATCTAAAATTAATTTTTATTATTTATTATTATTTTGAATTTCAACATTCAAATTTCAAATTTGAATTTTAGAGTTTAAATTTGAATTTTAGAGTTTAAATTTGAATTTTAAAGTTTAAATTTCAAATTCAAACAAGGAAATCGAACAAAACATCCATTCATCCAAATCAACCAAAATTAAAATATTAATTAAGGTGTACTTGGTTTTTAGATCCATTCCTTCGATATTTTCTGAATTCTCAATTTCTGTGAAACACATGTTTGAATTTTCGGTTTCTGGATCTTCATCACTTGATGATGAATTTGAATCGTCTGAAGTTGCTGCATATGCCCTTTTTTTTGATGAATTACTATTATCTGTTTGTTGATTTGATTTATCTGGATATGGACACATTCTCTTTATATGACCTGGTTTGTTGCAATTATAACATTAATCATCATTTCTTCCCGAACTTCCTTGATTATTTCTCTTAAAATTAATTCTCCTTTTATGTCTCAGAAATTTTCTAAAATTCCTTGTCATTAAAGCAATTTCTTTATCATCCTCACTGCTTGAATCAGAACCATTTGTTGTCGCTTTGAATGCTATAGATTTCTTTTCTGTGGACTTATTTTCCTTTCTTTTCTGTAATTGAACTTCAAATGACATCAAACTCCCAATTATCTCCTCAATCTTCTTTTCACTGACATTATTGGCTTCTTCAATTGCCAATGCTTTCTGATTCTATGCTTGAGTTAATAAACTAAGTATTTTTCTAACTTGATCTTCTTCTGAACATGTTTTTCCCAATGCTATTAATGAATGCACGATCTCCTAGAATCTGCAATGCATATTGAAGGTAGATTCATTCTCATTCATTTTAAATAACTCAAACTGATTAATTAGCATTGATATTTTCGTCTGTTTAACTTTATTGGTTCCTTTATGAGTAACTTGTAATGTTCTCCATATTTCATAAGCAGATTTACAAACTGGCACTCTATTAAATTCAATTCTATCTAATGAACAATACAACATATTCATGGCTTTAGAATTGCTTTGTGCAACAACCTTTTGTTCAATAGTCCATTGTGCAAAATTGGTAGTGGGTTCAACAAATTCAGCCTGTGTACTATTACATGTGTCTAATCCTATTGATTGTGAATATATTTTCATTTTACATGCCTGATATGAATAATTACTACCATTAAATAGTGGTGGTCTAACAATGGTCTGATCTCTATAAAAGAACTATTATTACCAGTGTTGGTTGCCATTTAATATTTTCCAAAATCAGATTATGAACTTTTTGAAAACCTATGCTCCGGTACCAATTGTTAAGGATTGTGGAATTCAGATCTTAAGGCAAAACAAACACTAGAGGGGGTGAGTAGTGTTTATGAGAAATTTATGAAAATTTCAAACTTAAGTGATCTACTATATGAATCACACACACCAAAGATGATCACAAGCATAGAATCAAACATAAACACAGAAACAAATAAATATGAAATGCAAAAATAGGAAAGAACACACTGGATTTTATACTTGTTCGGATTACTCCTATGTCCAGTCCCATGCAACGCTGGATTGCGCATAGTTTTATTATTATCAATATCCAAGTACAACCCCTTGATTTCACGGCTACAAAGTTAACACCGCTCCCTTTCCATGATTTCAAGGCTACAAAGAATACACACTTTCCCACACTTCCCAAATGATTAGAACAGCCATATAACTCTTTAATAGCACTTAAATTTAGAGAGTAGTAGATAGAGATTGAGAAAAGATGAAGTTTTATATAATTTGAGCAGAAATCAGTAAAGTATAAGTGTAGGTATCAAGAAATTGGTGTATTTCAATGGTGGTATGAAAAGGAGTGAAGATGGAGTAGAAGAATTGTGAAAAAATTCGAAATCAGCCCCTATTTATAGCGTTTCAATGGTTGCAACGTTTCATAAATATTACAAATACTGAAAATACACTTCTTTTGAAAATTGAAAAAAAATTACAATTGTATGTCGACATAAGCATAAATGTATGTCAACATATGTCTTGCATTTTAATTTTTAAAAACTATTTTTCAGGTGTTTAGTCATATATATTATTCCGAAATTTTTTGAATCAAAACTTAGTAATATAAATGAATATTCTAAAGTGTAAAATCATATGAAATCATAATAATGTATTATATAAACATATTTATAAAGTTATATGGTTTAAAACAATTAAAATATAAAACTATATAACTAAATATAAACTTATATATTTTAAACTTTTTAAACATATATGTATGATATCATAATTAAGGTAATAGTTTGAAATCATTTAGAAATTAGTTTGAAATCAAGATTTAAATTTTGAAAGCCGAATTTGAAATTTGAAAACCATAATTTGAACCTGGAGTGTTATTCAGAGTCTTACATATAAAGTAGACTCTATTACTATATTTTTCTTGAACCCATGATAACTTGATAACTCATGAGTCTTGAATCTCTTCTGAATCCTGATTCTCTTGGAACTATAAACTGTACAGTCTTCAGTATTTAAGTCATGTATACAAATCCTGCATATATATATGTATATATATTCTAGATAGAAATGTTAGTATATAATCAATTAATAAAGATGATTGAAATAAGGTTGTTGTCATCAAAACTCCATTCTCTAACAATAATTGACCCGACTCATTAGGTCACAAACGACCCGACTCATTAAGTCACAATTGACCCAACTCATTAGGTCACAAACGACCCGACTCGTTAGGTCATAATGGACCTGACTCATTAGGTCACAAACTACTTGACTCATTAGGTCATAAACGACCCGACTCATTAGGTCACAAACGACCTAACTCATTAAGTCACAAACGACCCGACTCATTAGACCACAAACGACCAGACTCATTAGGTCACAATTGACCTGACTCATTTGGTCACAAACGAGAAGACTCATTAGGTCACAATTGACCCGACACATTAGGTCACAACTGACCCGACTCATTTGGTCACAAATGACCTGACTCGTTTCGTGCTCCCCACGCCACGGCCCATGCAAAAACGACCAATCTAAAAATGATCCAACTCCAGATTTGACCGATTTACCTCCAATCTCAACCAAACCATCACCAAATGGCAACATAGATTCCCCCAACTCATCTAAGTCGACCAATTCAATCATCAACCCTTCATACAATCATCAAACAATACTTGCACAATAATTATTCATTATACAACCATATGAAACTCGCCAAATCATGATAAAACAATGAATACAAAAAATAATGGATTTAAACTTGCATATACATATGAATTAACATAAGAATTACCGGTTCAAGTTGCTAGATTAGATCCTATGGTGCTTCGAATGAAAATATACTTACCATGATGTAGATCTAGGTGAAAATAACTTGAAATAATGAAAATATAAGGAAACTGTTAGAGAATGGAGTTTTGATGACAACAACCTTATTTCAATTATCATTGATTGTAAAATATATGCGAACACTTATTGTATAGAATATAAATATATATGTGTGTGTGTGTGTGTGTGTGTGTGTGTGTGTCTGTGTGTGTGTGTGTATGTGTGCGTGTGTGTGTGTGTGTGCAGGAATTATATACAGGAAGTATTACTGAAGACTGTACAGTTATAAAGATGATAGAGATTCAAAGATCAGAGAAATTTCAAGACTCATGAGTAATAAATATTTCAAGAGTTCAATATTAATATAGTTATAGAGTCTAGATTTGGTAAGACTCTAAATAGCACTCCAGGTTCAAATTCTAATTCTAATTTTCAAATTCTAATTTTCAAATTCTGATTTTCAATTCTATACTCAATCCTCTCCATTTTGTTTTTCTATTTATCCTCAATTCTCTCTATTTTGTTGTTCTATTTTATTTCTATTTTTATTCTTCTTACTTTTTCAAACTTAAATTTTTTATATACTTTAAATTTATACTTTATATAGTATAAAACCTTATAATTTTATAAATACATTTTTTTAGTTTAAAAGTATGATTTCATATGATTTTCTATCATATAATATTAATTTACAACACTATAATTTTACGTAAGAATTATGTAACGACCCGGTTTTTCGAAACTTTGGTTATCGACATAAACTCAATGATGACTAACCAAACATCGAAAAATACCGGTAGTAAATGAAAGAAAACAAAGGGTGAGGAAAGATAAGATAGGAACTTAGAATAGAAGAAGAAGAAGATACAACATCAGAGTAACACGAATCTCACAGTGGAACGAACAACATATAATAGATAATATATCCTTGAAATAAAAGATTTTACTTGAATATACATATCATTATCAAGTACATTACTTACAACACAGCGGAATAACAATAGCTATATAAAATCCTGAAGCCTCCTGCTCCAGCTCTTCAAGTATATGTAAATCCCGACTACTTGACTGCCCGTACAAAATTGGGCACCCAAGAGTTTAGGGAAAACAAAACAAAATAAACTCCGGGTCAATCATGGGACTGGTATGAGTAAAACAGTTTATGTAATAACCCGGGAATCCGAGCGAATTTAAAAAATTTATTTTGGAAATTTTAGTGAATTTTGATTATTTAAAATGAATTATTTTAAATAATAACGATGAGGAATTTATTTTGAATAGAATTCGAACGTATATATTCATTTGAATCGTCGTTAGAATATAAATAATTATTTATATTTATAAAAGGTATTAGAAATGGCGCGGTAGTTCGATAATTCGATTTCAAATTTCAAATGAATGTACCGGGTGCAAAATAAACCGGATTTTAGTGAAACCAAAAATATTGGAATATTATTGGGAATATCTTTCCAACGAATCCAAAAAATTGAAATTTCATAGCGGGGATCAAAAATTATGTCCAGTTGAAAATTCAGAATAGTCGCTATGAAATTCTGGCCCTTAAAAATGGCCATTTTGCAAACGACCTCGGTTTTCGACGAAACCACTTTTGTTGGATCCAGGATGTCGAGTTATTACTAGGTTTCAAATTTCGTAATTTTTCGAATCAATATGTGAGTGTGGCAAAAGAAAACTCGTTTGACCAGTTTTAGTTGATTTTATTCGACTGGAAAATGGCCATTTTTCAAACGGTCTCAGAATTTGACGAAACTAGTTTTGTTAGGACCGTATCGGCAATACGAAGCTAGAAAATATTTTTCAGGAATTTTTCTAGTTAGTATGTGGCCCCGGTAAATTGAAATGTGCGTTCGAATTGAAAATATATAGATTTAAATTTTGATTCAAACGAAAACTGATCGTAACGACCGAATTGGCTTACGATACATATCCCATTGTGTTCGGAATGGGGGTAATTAGCTAAGGACGACAGTCGGTGGGTCTCGTTTGGAGGTCGAAATAAAAAGTAACTTTATGGGGTTAAATAATTAAATAAATATATATTAATATACCTTAGTCAACCCTCTCCATTATTATCTCTCCCCTCCCATTACTAAATAAAAAACTCAATCACCCGCGCTGCTCAATCTGTCGTCGCCACCGGGATCGACGCCGCCGGAGACTCCCCCACCCGCCGCCGCCTCAGCCTCAGGCGCTTCCCCCCTCTCTCTGTTCCTCCTCCGCCCTAGACCCTCTATCCTCCCTCCATTCGAAGAAACCCCACACCCTAGCCTCCACAGCCCGTTGCCAACGCCGCCAGTCACCATTCCAACCACCGTGACCCCCCTTCCACCAATCCGACGTGCAGACCTCTTTTCCCTCCCATTTCTCGCTGGAAAAAAATGTAAGTCTTTATTTGTTTTTTTGCTTATTTATATTTGTTTTTGTTTGTAAAAGATAAGTGATTTTATAATAAAAAAAACCAGTTTTTATTATTATTTAATATGTAAAATCTGATATTTTTCTTTTATAAAAAGTGTAGGATTTTTATTTATGTCTTAACCGTAGGAAAGGCGATGTTTTTAATATAGGAAAGGCGATATTTTTAACGGTGAAAGGTGATTTTTATATATTAATTTACATTGCTTTGTTTTCAGTTTTAAGATAATGAAAATATGATTTTAATAAAGTAGAGATTATAAAAATATAATTTTTATATAACTAGGAAGATAAAAATATGATTTATATTTATTGAAATGATGAAATAAAAATATAATTTTTATTATGAACAACGTGAAAAGGACTACATTAGAATTGCAAACAAATCCAGACGGTTCAGCAGTTCAACAGCAAAGCACGGCGGAGTGGAACCCTCTGTGAGAACTCCTCACCTTTAATTTAAATTTCTAGTTAAAAATATATACTAGGATGCAGACGGTGTTTAGTAGCACCCGACACCCATCGTCCATAGACCATGGACGGCTTGTATGCTTGTTTGTTTGATTTTGATGTGTAGTTGATTGTGTGATGTGATGTGAAATGAAATAAAATATTTATATAGTTAAAAATATTTTATAGTTGAAAATAGAATTTTTAACGTGTATTTAAAATGAAATAAAAATAAACAAATCGGACGATTTGTTTATATACACACATTTGACTGATATTGATTGGGACGATAAATTTTACACACCGCCCAACTGCACAAATAAAATCTATGGTTGATTGTTTGAAACCCCACACGGGTATTGGGATGATATATGACATACACTAATCCCAATAATTAGTTGTATGTCGATCGATTGATTGACAGACTGTTATGAGCGTTAAATATTTATGTTTGATGCTTATACAGTGTAGAACGCACTCTGGATGATGGTTGATTATTTATTGTTGTTATCTTATGCATGTTTTGTAGAAAATCCGTATAATTAACATTATATGGTAATTGATTG
Source organism: Allium sativum (assembly GCA_030737875.1). Lineage (NCBI taxonomy): Eukaryota > Viridiplantae > Streptophyta > Magnoliopsida > Asparagales > Amaryllidaceae > Allium > Allium sativum. Next base: position 23,532,963 of record CM060927.1, on the reverse strand, counting down.
GGCCTCATTCCATTTTTGAAATAGAATATTTGAAATAGAATATTTGAAAATAGAAATATTTGAAAATAGAAATATATGAAGGCGTGTTGGTTAGATTTGCGCCATTTTGACGTGAACGATATTTACATCGATTTTATTCAAATTGAAATGAATATTAAAGTGAATTGAATTCGAATTGAATTGAATATAAAACGAATTAGAATTGAATTGAATATAAAACGAATTCGAATTCGAATTGAAAAGAAAATGAATTCAAATCGAATTAAAATCAATTTGAATTGAAATCAAATTGAAATGAATTTAAAATGAATTTATATTGGAAAATTCATTTTTGATTTGAATTTGAGATGGAAGTTGAAATCATTTTGAAAACGAATTTAAAACGGTTTTTAAAATACGTTTTGAAAGGAAATCGACGATATATATATAATAAATATATTATATATGTATAATATGGCCTGAATAGAACGCGCCGCACCGCGGTAGTTCGCGAATTTCGACCATTGACTTCGAATGGATATTACGGGAGATCCAACCGTCGGATTCTCTTAAAACCGGAACCGTTGGGTTCGTATCGAAAAGAGCTTTCTAACGAATATTAGAAATTTGAAATCTAACGGTTGGATTTGGAATTATGTCCAAATCAAATTTGGAAAAGGTCGTTGTAAGTGCAGTTCGATGGCCATTGATGGGAATCGACTGTACGGGCCTTGATAAAATTATTAAAAATAGCCATAATTTGTGTAAAATCATAAAAAATGATTTAGGAAGAATTGGGATGAAAAACTCCATATTTGAAAAGATAAAAATAGATTTTTATCGAAATGAACTAGTTTTGAACTAGAATTATAATTCTATTTATTTTTAAATAAATAAATTGAATTTGAAATGGTTTTGAAAATAACCAAGATTTCCAATAATTGAATTGGAATGGATTTGAATCGAAATTGTCTTCGGAACAGTTCGATGTTGGATTTCATGATTATACAGATGTTGTTATGAAAATTTGAAAGATATATATATGTATCGTTATTTCCAATACGATATTTGTTGGTCGTAGAATTTGATATTGAATATAAGCCGATATATTTTCTATTCATAGCCTTGTATTTAATATCAAATGTGATTTGGGTTTGTCGTGAATGGTGTCTTCATTAACACTGTTCTTAAGCCCAGTTGAGAAAAAGATTAAATCTTTTTATTTAGATTTAATGAAGTGTGCCAATTAAATAATATTTAATTGGAATTGAATTGGTATTATTTTTGGGTTTATCGTGAACAGTGTTTTAAATAACACTTGTTCTTTAACCCGATAATTAGTGGAATGTAATTTTGGGTTGTCGTGAACGGTATCTTCAATAATAATGTTCTTAGACCCAAAGGAGTTAAGAAAATCAGAAACTAACTGAAGATTAGTTAAGTTGAATGGTTTCTGAGGTATTGATCTGATGTTGGTTTCGGCCTTCGGGGTTAATACTTAGGGAATTGCTCACTTGCTAATTTACGGTTAGGGACTGATTGAAATGTAATGTGATTTTGAAGTTTATCGTGAACTGTGTTTTAAATGACACTGATTCTTTAACCCAGTCAAAGATTAAAACTAAGTGGAGTTTTAATGAATCTTTAATTAGATTGAAAAGATCGAGAATGGAGTATCACCAGTTTTGCTCCAGGCGATAGTTAAATCTTTAATTAGATTTGAATGTGAAATGGTAATAGAATTTACCGATAACACTGTAGTGTTAGATATGAAGTATGACCAGTTTTACTTCATGGGATAAATAAGTTGGGATTGGGAAATAAAATAAATGATCACTTCGGTGTAGTTTGCTAATCCCGACTAGTTTGAATTGATATTCAAAAGTAGATTAAAGAATAAATTTAAAAGAATTTATCTTTGATAAAATTAATGGGAACCTTTCCCTAAGAATGTGAAATCTAGAAACTAACTGGAGATTAGTTAAGTAGAATGGTTTTCTGGATTTTGATCTGATGTTGGTTTCGGCCTTCGGGGTAAATATTTGGGAAATTTCTCTTACTAATTTACGATTAGTGACTGATGAATTGAAATGAGGTGTATGTTGTGTTTGTGTAACACTTGTTTATTATATACGCGAGTTATTCAGAAAGACCGGGTTTATCCCATTCTGAATAACTGATACGACGACAAGTCGAAGATGAAGACGATGGTAGAAGACCGGAGGTCTTCACGTCGTTTGGATAATTACTGATGATCTTGATTGGGCCGTACACCCAAGAGGTGGGAATCAGTTGGTGATCGTCCAGACGTACTTGGAGATCGATGGATATGCGGGGTACTAGGTGCCTCCGGTTTCGTTCAGACCCAGAACGAACTTGTAAATGGACTGTGTGTCTGACATTGGATTTTATTCTGTGTGATTGATTTCTATTAAATATATATCTGTTTGGCGGCGGAGAATTTATTCTCTTGGTTAACGCCCTTCTCTGAGACGTACGAGCTCAGAGGTTATATATTGATGGATATCAAACCATGGGGCGAATCGCCTGTGTGGCATGCCTAAGTGGCAATTGATCAAGGCTTCTGTTGAAAAGCAAAGTCTTGTGGTGATGATAAAGACCCTCCTGTGTGGCATAGCTTTGGATAATGTTGATTAGTGAGCCTCGCACCCCGGTGTGAACCAGAAACGTGAAAAGGGCCTCAGGGAGGACATGCGTTTCTTTCTAGCTAGAAGTGGCATCATTGGTTTTACACGCCCTGACGAATTTAACTTATGTGGTTGTTGCTGTTGCGAGGCGCCTCGGATATATCGGTGACTATGTGAAGCCGATGGAGTCATTCGTTGGCTCATTTACGCCCCAAAGGGCGGGGAAACGCAATGTTCAGGCATAATAATCCACATCGGTGGACCGGCCCTGACGATCCAAGGCTTGCCTGCGCGCTTGCCTGAGACTCGGGCTAGACAGTCTCGAATCGGTTGAGGACGATCCCTGGCCTCGGTTCACAGATGGAAATCCAACTTCCAATACGTGACATTTCGATATTAGTTGTAATCCTATATATGGCGACATAGTGGGATGGGGCGCTCATGCCGTCTATGATTGATATTTATGATTGTATATAAAATTAGAAACTAACTGGAAACGAGATAAGATGGGTGGTTTCCTGGGTATTGATCTGATGTTGGTTTCGGCCTTCGGGGTTAATACTTAGGGAATCGTTCTCTTACTAATTTACGGTTGGAGTCTGATTAGGAATCAAAAGATAAAATTTCGCGTATCAAGCATTCTTTGGCTGTTATAAGGTAAAACCTTATCCTCCGGCTTGCGTTGCATTGTGTGATGGGACCTGGGTCTTATAACAGCTACATTTTTCTTTACTTAGCATTGCGCTGTTTGTTTTATGCACTGGTGTTCTTGGGAGGAAACCCATTCCGTGTTATACGGCGTGGTCACTTGATTTACCTAACTTTAATATAAAGATAAATAACTGTTTTAGTTCTCACACCAGTCACATGACTGGCCTGGAGTTTATTGTTTTAACCTAAACTCTGGGTGCCCTTATTTTGACACGGGCAGCTAGTAGTTTTGGTTTTGCAGATTTATATTCACAGGATCCTGATTTACAGCTGGAACGATGCTCGGAAAGCTCTGTATCCGTGCATTACTTCTAGTTGTGTTTTTGTATTATTTTCCGCTGTGATGTATTTAAATGTATTGTAATCTCTGATATTTTCTGTGTAATATTTATTCATTTATACTCCGTATATTCTTGTAATCTGATGAATTTTTGTAATAAGCAATGAAAAGTTCTTCTGTTTGCGTTCGGATTCGTCTTGTCCTCAAAGTAATTCGTTCTTTCTCTTCTCTTCGGAGACCGGGGAAGTTCGGGTCGCTTCAGTTTAAAACAGTTTGAACAAGTAAACGATATCTCATAAGACCACGCCGTATAACGGAACGGGTTTTTCCCTTATGAGAATCCAAATTATCTTTATATCAGAAACCTTTTAATATTATAATAATGTTTATCAACCACAATATAATAATCATCTAGTAGAAACACTTTCATCTCACGTTCTGCATATATAGTATACAATCAAAACCGCAAGCACGTATTGGGTAATGGATTTCCAACTATGACAAGGTATGGAACCACCTTTCGCTAGTGTACCTCTAGAGTGGAATACACTGGGTTCAATAAGAACATCTTGCAACCCGGCCACACATGACCAACCACTCATTTTGCTTGAGTGTATCGAATGTATATCACCAACGGTTGGGATCAGCAACCGTTTCCCGAATGGGACAACATCGACAATAGATTTTAAAAAGTAAATGAAACTCTAGATCAGGTGATTATTATAATAACCCGAAAATGCGAGCCAGTTTAAAATTTTTATTTTGGCAATTTTAGCGAATTTTGAATATTTAAAATGAATTATTTTAAATAATATCGACAAGAAATTTATTTTTAAAGGAGTTAGAACGTATATATTTATATACGTCATCGTTAGAATATAAATATTTATTTATAATTAATTAAGGAATTGAAAATGGCGCGGTAGTTCGATAATTCGATTTCAAACTTCAAATGAATATACCGGGTGCAAAATAAACCGGATTTTAGTGAAACCAAAAATATTTGAATTTAATTGAGAATATCTTTCCAACGAATCCGAAAAATCAAAATTTCATAGCGGGGATAAAAAGATATGTCCAGTTGAAATTTCAGAATAGTCGCTACGGAATTTCGGCCATTGAAAATAGCCATTTTGCAAACGACCTCGGATTTCGATGAAACCGCTTTTGTTGGATCCGTGATGTCAAGTTATTGCTAGGTTTCAAATTTATTAATTTTTCGAATCAATATGTGAGCGTGGCAAAGCAAAACGCGTTTGACCAGTTTTAGTTGATTTTAATCGACTGGAAAATGGCCATTTTTCAAACGATCTCGGAATTTGACGAAATTAGTTTTGTTAGGACCGTATCGTCAATATGAAGCTAGAAAATATTTTTCTGGAATTTTTAGGGTCCGTATGTGGCCCCGGTAATTTGGAATGTACGTTTAAATTGAATAAAAAAAGAATTATACTTTGATTTAAATGAAAACTGATTGTAACAACCGAATCAGCTTACGATACATATCCCATTGTGATCGGAATGGGGGTAATTAGCTATGGACGACAGGCGGTGGGCCTCGTTTTGAGGTCGAAATTAAAAGTTGCTTTTTGAAATTAAATAAATAAATAAATTAATTAATTAATCCACCCTCTCTCTCTTCCTTTTAACTCCTCTGGCCCCCCCTCGTGTTCACAGATCTAAAATAAAGAAGAAGAAAAACTGTGCAAAGACGGAAACCCCCCTACAATCGATCGACGCGGGCCCCCTACCAATGGCGTCGGACCTCGCCTGACCCCGGCCGACGACCGCCAGCCTCCCCCTTCACCTCTGAAGAATCCCCATGCCCTCTTCTCTCTCTTCTCCTTCTTCTAGAACAGAAACCGCCGCCTCCCTTCTACCATACCTCGAGCCACCTCAGAAGCCGTCGTCGCCACCGACGACACCTCCGCCCGCTTCCCCCGGCCCACCAGCACGCGCAGACACCTCCTCTCGCCTTAAACCTCCTCCGACCACCCAAAACCTAAATTAAATCAATGTAAGTCCCTTAATTTTTGTTCATAGGAAAAGCTACATGATTTTTGTTCATTGAAAGTTGTGATTTTGATTATAAAGGAGCCATGATTCTCTATATTGAAAGTTGTGATTTTTCATATGAATAAAGATTATATTTTTATATGAGATTCATAGGAATTAAAGATTATATTTTTATATACCTAAAGTTAAGATTTTTAATAATAGAAAGGTTAGATTTTGTTCATTAGAAAAGATTAGATTTTTAATGAAGTAAAGATGTGATTTTTAAATAAACAAAGGTCGGATTTTTATTTATATGAAAGACGAGATTTTTATACCACATGAAGATGAGATTTTTATTTCTAGAAAGATACGATCTTTATATGTATGTGAGCGATGTAAAAGAATGATTTTTTTTAGTTTATAAAAATATGATTTTTATATTATAGAAAGAATAAAAATATAATTTTTATATAGTAGAAATATTAAAGATGTTATTTTTATAGAATAGAGATAATAAAAATATAATTTTTATTAAAGTAGAAGTATTAAAAATATGATCTTTATATTTAAAAAGGAGAAATCTTTATATTTGAAAGGGCGAAATCTTTATATAGAGAATAGCGTGATAAAAATATAATCTTTATTATATGAACACCGTTATGAAAATAGAATTTTTATCTATATAGTAGCGATGTAAAAATATAATTTTTATCTATATAGTAGTAGTATAAAAATATGATTTTTATATCCATAGCAACAATATAAAAATGTGATTTTTATATATGTAGTGGCTACGGGCAACGAAATTGACTAAAGGCGAGAACAACGAAGATTTCTACATAGGAGGAGTCGTGGTGTTTGGTATAGCTTGGGTGAGAACTTCTCACTCTAAATCTTGTTTTTCTAGTTAAAATATATACTAGGATGCAGACGGTGCTTAGCAGCACCCGACACCCGTCATCCACAGACCATGGATGGCTTGTATGTTTGTTTGTTTGTTGTGATGAAAATTGATTGTGTGATGTGAAATAAAATATTTATATAGTTAAAAATATTTGATCGTTAAAAATATTATTTTTAACGTGTGTGTGTGTGAATAAAAAAATGTGTGTTTGTTGATGTGAAACCCCACATGGGTGTTGGGATGATATTTGAAGTCCACTCATCCCGATTGATTAGTTGTATGTCGATCGATTGATTGACAGGCTATTATAAGCGTTAGATATCTATATTTGATGCTTATACAGTGTGGTGCACTTTGGATGATGATTGATTATTTATTGTTGTGATTATATACATGTGTTGTATGGAATCCATATAATTAACATTATATGGTAATTGATTGGGCCTAATTCCATTTGGGAAAATAAGGAATAGAATGAAGTATATATTCATGTGTTGAATAGAATAAATAATCATGTGTTGAAAGAAATATTTTAACAATAAAATTTACATCTTTATCATATTTAAAGATTAGAAACTAACTGGAAAATAGATAAGATGAGTGGTTTCCTGGGTATTGATCTGATATAGGTTTCGGCCTTCGGCGTTAATATTTAGGGAATCATTCTCTTACTACATTACCGTTGGAGTCTGATTTGAAAATCAAACGATAGATACCATAATTTTATAAAATATATTAAATAACAAAAATTGTCATGTGTTGACAGTGCTCATGTGTTGAGAATATTCATGTGTTGAAAGAAATATAGATTCATGTGTTGAATGGAATAAATATTCATTTGTTGAATAGAATAACGAATTTATTGAAATATATAAAGCCGTGTGGATAAGAGATGCGCCATTTTGACGTGAACGATATTTATATCGATTTTATTCATTTTTCTTATGAATATCGAATATATTGAAATGAATTCGAATTGAAATTGAATTGAAATGAATTCGAATAGAAATTGAATTTGAATTGAAATTGAATTGAAATGAATTTGAATTGAATTTGAATTGAAATGAATTCGAATCGAAATTGAATTGAAATGAAATTGAATTGAAATCGATTTGAATTGAAATCAATTTGAAATGAATTTAAAACGAATTTATAAAGGAAAATTCAATTTTGATTTGAAATTGAAAGGGAAGTTGAAATCGTTTCGAAAACGAATTTAAAACGATTTATAATATACGTTTTAAAAGGAAATCGACGAAATATATATAATATATATATTATATATAATGGCCTGAATAGAACGCGCCACGCTGCGGCAGTTCGTGAATTTCGACCATTGTCTTCGAATTGACGTTGCGGGATATCCGACCGTCGGATTCTCCTGAAACCGGAACCGTTGGGTTCGTATCGAAAAGAGCTTTCCAATGAATATTTGAAATTAGAAATCTAACGGTTGGATTTGGTATTATGTCCAAATCAAATTTGGAAAAGGTCGCTGTAAGTGCAGTTCGATGGCCGTTGATGGAAATCGACTGTACGGGCCTTGATAAAATTATTAAAAATATCTATAATTGGTGCAAAATCATAAGAAGTGATTTGGGAAAATTAGGATGAAAAACTCCACATTTGAAAAGATAAAAATAGATTTTTATCGAAATGAACTAGTTTTGAACTAGAATTAAAATCAATTTATTTTTGAAATAAATAAATTAAATTTGAAAGTGGTTTTAAAAATAATCAGAATTTCCAATAATTGAAGTGGAAATAGATTTGAATCGAAATTATCTTCGGAATTTTTCGATGTTGGATTTCGTGATTATACAGATATGGTTGTGGAGATTTGAAAGATATATTTATATCGTTATTTCCAATATGATATTTGTTAGTCGTAGAATTTGATATTGAATATAAGACGATATATTTTCTATTCAGAGTCTTGTATTTAATTTCAAATGTGATTTGGGTTTGTCGTGAATGGTGTCTTCATTAACACTGTTCTTAAACCCAGTTGAGAAAAAGATTAAATCTTTCTATTTAGATTTAATGAAGTGTACCAATTAAATAATATTAACTGAAATTGAATTTAAATTGGTTCTTGGGTTTATCCTGAGCGGTGTTTTGAATAACACCTGTTCTTTAACCCGATTAACAATAGAATGTGATTTTGGGTTTATCGTGAATCGTGTTTTAGATGACATTGGTTCTTTAACCCGGTTAAAGACAGGATATTGATTTTTGAAAAGATTAAAACTAAGTGGAGTTTTAATGAATCTTTAATTAGATTGAAATGTGAATTGATAATTTAAATTATCAAATCTGAGAGGTGATCGAGAATGGAGTACCACCAGTTTTTCTCCAAAGCGATAGTTAAATCTTTAATTAGATTTGAAGGTGAAATGGTAATTAACTTTACCGATAACACCGTGGTGTTAGTTATGGAGTATTACCAGTTTTGCTCCATGGGGTGAATAGGTTGGGATTGGGAAATAAAATAAATAATTACTTCGGTGTGGTTCGCTAATCTCGACTAGTTTGAAATGATATCCAAAGGAAGATTAAAGAATAAATTTAGAAGAATCTTTGATAAAATTAATGGGAACATTTCCCTAAGAATGTGATTTTGTGAATAAAAGAATATTCTGAATTGGAATGAGGCGTTTGTTGTGTTGGTGTAACATTTGTTTATTATATACGTGGGTTATTCAGAAAGGCCGGGTTTATACCCATTCTGAATAACCGATTCGGCGATAAGTCGAAGATGAAGACGGTGGTTGAAGACCGGAAATCTCCACATCGTTTGGGTGATTGCTGATGATCTTGATTGGGCTGCACACCCAAGAGGAGAGAAACAGTTGGTGATCGTCCAGACGTACTTGGAGATCGATGGATATGCGAGGAAAGTGCCTCCGGTTTCGTTCAGACTCAGAACGAACTTGTAAATGGACTGTTTGTCTGACATTGGATTTTATTCTGTGTTGATTGATCTCTATTAAATATACATCTGTTTGGCGGCGGAGAATTTATTCTCTTGCTTAACGCCCTTCTCTGAGACGTACGAGCTCAGAGGTTGTATATCGATGGACATCAGTCGCATGGAGTGAATTGCCAGTGTGGCACGCGTAAGTGGCAATTGATCAAGGCTTCTGTTGAAAAGCAAAGTCTTGTGGTTGATGATCAAAGCACGGCCTGTGTGGCACCGCTTTGTGTATAGCGTGAATTCGCGAGCCTCACACCTCGGTATGAGTCAAAAACGGGAAACGGACCGTTGGGAGAACACGACGTTTCTTTCTAGCTAGTGGTGGTGTCAGTGCTTAAACTGGCTGACATTTATATACTTTTCACCTGTGTGGTTGTTGGATAAGAGGCGCCTCGGATATAGGTCTATTAGGACTGGGAAACATGTGTTCAGGAATAACTAATCCTCCAAAGTTAGGTAAGGACCGGCCCAACCGATTCCAAGGATCATAGTGGGGTCCTGAGACATTTGCTAGAGTGCCTCGAACGGAGAGGAGCTTGCCCCTTGCCTCGACTCATGACGGAAATCCTATTTCCAATACGTGATATTGCGGTTTTATTTGTAGAACCTAGTATGGCAACATAATGGTATAGGTCATTCATGCCGCCTATGATTGATATTTATGACTGAAATTATTTTGACACTATACACTTATAGTAATATCAAAATAATGTGTTTTAAACGTATCAAGCATGCTTTGGCTATTATAAGGTAAAAACCCTATCCTCCGGCTTGCGTTGCATTGTGTGATGGGACCTGGGTCTTATAATAGCTTTATTTTTCTTTATTTAGCATTGCGTTGTTTGTTTTATGCACTGGTATTCTTGGGAGGAAACCCGTTCCGTGTTATACGGCGTGGTCCCTTGATTTACCTAACTTTAAAATAAAGATTAATAACTGTTTTAGTTCTCACACCAGTCACATGACTGACCTGGAGTTTATTGTTTCAACCTAAACTCTGGGTGCCCTTATTTTGACACGGGCAGCTAGTAGTTTTGGTTTTGTAGATTTATATTCACAGGATCCTGATTTACAGCTGGAACGATGCTCGGAAAGCTATGTATCCGTGTATTACTTTCAGTTTTGTTTTGTATTATTTTCCGCTGCTATGTAAATTATTGTAATCTCTGATATTTATCGAATGTATTTTATTCATTCATACTCTGTATATTCTTGTATTCTGATGGAATTGTTGTAATAAACAATGAAATGTTCTTCTGTTTGTGTTCTAATTCGTCTTGTACTCACGGTAATTCGACCTTTCTCTTCTCTTCAGAGATGGGGAAGTTCGGGTCGCTACAATTATACACCCTAATATGTGCGGCCTACATAGCCATGCTGCCTGCCCGATTTTTGTCATTTCCCAGTTGTGAGGCTAGAGGCCATGATTACCTCTGACAGATCACACATTTATTCACTTTGAATGTCACATTGTCATACTCGTCAAATCACAAATTGATTTCCCCAAAAATACAACGGGTATACAGCTAAGAGAAACAAATTCCTCCGCCACCAAATGTAAATACGTTTGAAGAGATCAACTTATGCGATCTATTAAATATACTCTGTCAGACATTCTTCCATACAGGTCGTCCTGGGACTGGACAAACCGAAGGCACTATTCAGTACAACCATCTTAGGCAATTGTTATCTAAGATTTATACAACAGCCCTTGCACTTTACTCCGTCTTCAATATCTTTGGAATATATGATTTACAACAGTTATGCCAATACGAAGTGGTTCTTCGGATAATAATCCAACCGGTCTCTCCATATTAACAACGTTAAAAATGGTCGAAAACTTCAATAGTCGGTGAGTTAACTATCAAAGAAAAACACATGTGCAAACAACGATATTAATTCCAAATGGAAATTATATCGATCAATCATCAACCATATATATATATATATATATATATATATATATATATATATATATATATATATATATATATCATATTTCCCTAATTTCTATATTTAGAAAATATACGTTATTAACACTGGAAACATTTCCTATAGCTTATTCACGCATCACTACCATTCCATAACTATTAGTCCCGAACCGTAAACTAGTAAGAGAACAATTCTCTATGTATAAACCCTGAAGGCCGAAACCAACATCAGATAGACACTTAGAAAACCATTCAATTTACTAATCTCTAGTCATTTTCTAATCTTGTTTAACTCTATTTCGATTAACTCTAATTGAATAACTCTATTTGCTTAACTCTTATTCGAATAACTAATATTCGATTTGCTCTAGTTGCTTAACTCTTATTCGAATAACTAATATTCGATTTACTCTAGTTGCTTAACTCTTATTTGAATAACTAATATTCGATTTAACTCCATTCGCTTAAGTCTAGATCGCAGCGATCACAATGGTTACGCCTGATTCCCTCAGGAAACATCCGACCACCGTAGGCTATCTGCAGCCTTGCGAATTACGCTAGCAGTCGTGCAAAATGGCAACTTATCCTGAATAACTTTGTTTGGCTAACTCTACTCGACTAACCATATTCGATTAACTCGACTTCGAATAACTAAATTCGATTAACTCTTTTATATCTCGTCAACTTCCTTTTTTATAAATCCTATTTATTTTCCCAATAAATATTCCTTTTATTCTATTTATTTTCTAAATACATATTCCTTTATTCTATTTATTTTTTAAATACATATTCCTTTATTCTATTTATTTTCTAAATAAATATTCCTTTATTCTATTTATTTTCTAAATACTTATTCATTTATTCTATTTATTTTCTAAATACTTTGAAAATTCCCTTTTATACCTTCACGTATTTCTTACGGTATTTAAAATACCAATTAACCGTGATCGATATCATTCAACACACAGAATCCACAACAGATCTTATATCACATCATATATTACAATATATGAAACAAAACAGTATTTAAATATTGAGGAACCCAGTTGGGTCCCTCCAACCTGTTTCCCTGCATCACAGATGTTAATCAATATAATAACATCGATTTCATTTCGATACGAAATATTCTGTTAAACAGAATCAATATTTGATTTACGATATATATATATATATATATCGTTATCTATGATTTCAACCAATCAATCAGCATTTCAACCAAACAGTTAACACACAGCAATCAACAGATAATTATCAGTTCTAAGAATGCGTTATACAAATATAACTATTCAAAGTTGGTGAGTTTTACTCACATTTGACGTTCACCGTTAAATAACGGTAAACGGTCGTCGATTCATATTCGACGTTTTATTTTGCGTTATTTCCGACGTGCTCCAAATCGTTTCAACCCAGCTTCACCACGTAGCTCGCAATCATATGATTCCATAGTGCCGAACGGTTCATATAACTGATCACATATGTACAAGATATCGTGTTAACAAGTTCAGACATTAAATTAATTTAATTAATCCTATATTAAATGTTCAACTGGGCCTTACCAATATGTTTTCAGCCCAACATCCATTCCGGCAGCCCACACCCGTACTACACTTCCTTTCAAAGGTTGGGCCTCTCCACTAAAATAGAAATCGGCCCATTCTCACTTGAACATCCGAACCCGCAATAATCAGTTCCCTCTTCCTAATACTTCTTCCCCGACATCACATCAGCACACTGGAATACATCGTAGCAACCGTGACTTCCAACCGGTCATTTAAAAAGCAAACCCAACAATACTAAAATCTTGTCATTAACCAAACCGACCCCCTTCTAATCCCTTCTTCCTCCCCTGGTAACTGACGCAACCCGCAAACCTTTAATGGCCAAACTTTGCAAACCTCATTCTCCCTCTTCAATCCCACGGCCCATCCCCTCTTCATTTAGCAGACCCGACCCGTTTGCATTAAAAGGAGCAGCACCTTCTTCCATTCTATTTCTTTCACGTCCTTTTTGTCCTTTTGAACGCCAACTCCTGTATAAACTACTCAACATGCCCACACGCTCCCAGTATATTTTTCCCGTCTTCATGCATCTTCTCGGACCATCATCTGCAAGTTCCCATCACTTCATGGGAAACAATATCCTTCACACACGGTTTGTCTTCCAAACCAAACATCCTCCCGTACGCCAAAACACCCCCACCATTATTTCCGCACATACTACCCTGGTCCTTATTCAACAGCTTGCCTTCACTCCCACCACAAAGCACTGACCCCAACGCAAAAACACCCATGCCAGCATCCCTTGTCACTTACAGTGCATCGCCAATACCAGTCATTACTTCATGTTTTAAACTCCAAAACTTCCATACCCAAAGGAACAGCGTGAACAGAACACCAAAAATGGATCTGGTGCGCGCCTATTGAAATGGATACGAGGCGCAGTACTCCTTCCTGGATTTCATACGTATTAATTTGTAAACTCTAGTGGAGGATTTGAGGTTGGAAAATAAGTTTTTTAGATCTAATTCATATTATTCTTCTTCACTGTTTTGATGTTCTGAAAGAAGAAAAGTAGTGGAGGTCGCGTGTGTATATTTATACGGTTTTTGTTGGAATTTGTTTTCTTTTTTGTGGATCTGAGAAGAGCACGAGCTTGGTTTGAGGCCAGGGAAAACTTGCGGATGTGATGAAGGGAAACGTGGCTTTTTAGGTTAAGGGTTTCCATTTTGTTTTTCCAAAACGAACTTTTCCCGTCTCTGTTACACCAAATTTCATCGTTTTACGAGCCACTCTAGACAGAAATAAAAATACCGTTAAGGTGAGTAACGTGCCACGATCCCAAAAATATAATAATATCGGTAGGTTAACTCATATTGTGAAACCCCAAAATCGCTGATTAAGAGTGCAAAACACTCCAAATAAAAAGTTGCGTATTTAATTAATTAAAAATTACAATAAAATTCTAAAAATTAAATTATCACTATGTCTCAAAAGTATCTTGTCTAAATTCGAAACTGGTATCTAGTTATATTGAATAAACCGTTACGGTCGATAAACGATTCTATAGCGACTATTTTTAAATTTGATTTGGATACAACTCACAATTTACATGACGAAATCCCAATTTTTCTCTTCCACTAGAAAGATATACTTCACCAGCTCTGAACGTTTCTTGTTTCACAGAAATCCGACTTAAAACGGCTTCTGTATATTCGTTTAAAGTTCGAATCGCCAAATTACGAACTACCGCGCCATTTCGAGCTCGATTATAATTAAAATAAAATTATACGTTCAAACTGACGTTATTTAAATACATTCGTTATTCTAATTCAACTCTAAGCTGAATTAAATATTTTAAATCGCCCAGTTCACATAAAAATGTCAATTCACTTTTTCTGATTATTTCAGAAATTAAATATATTATTTAATTATTAAATTTTATTAAATATTCAATATAATTTAATTAACGACCATTAAACACCCCAAATCACTATATAAATAATTAAATAAATTAATTATTATATAGCTGAAAATACGGGTTGTTACAAATTAGTTTTATATCAAAATACTTGAAAAATGTTTTGAAAATGAAAAATACACATGAGTATGTCAACATAGCAATGTGCATGTCGACATATAACTGCTATTTTTTTAATTTTGAAGGGAAGTGTCTTTTCACTTTTGAAATGCGTCAGAACCGTTGCAACCCTTCATACTCTATAAAAAGAAGTTAAAATCGAATTTTTTTAACACATCTTCTTCCCTAACTTCATTCTCTTTCACTCTATCATTATTCTCAATCATTTTTATGATTCTTACAGTTATACTCTGCCGAATTCAATTCTATTTTGATCAAACTTCTTCTCTCTACACTCTCTACTCTCTGAATCAAGTGCTATTGAAGAGTTATAGGGCAGTTTTGTAATTGTTTGGGTTGAATAAACCTTGTTTGTAAGTCAAAGAGGAATCGGTGTATCCTTGTAGCCGTGAAATCAAGGAATAGGAGTCAGTGTGCCCTTGTTGAACCGTGAAATCAAGGGATAGGAGTCGGTGTCTCCTTGTTGAGCCGTGAAATCAAGGAGGTTGTATTTGACTATTGGAAATAGTAATAAAACTCTATACAATCCAGCGTTGTGCAGGACTGGACGTAGGAGTGATCCGAACCAGTATAAAATCCGGTGTGTTCTTTCCTTTTTCTGCATTTTTATTTCTGTTTATTTTGTATTTGTGTTTGAATCTGTGTCTGTGATTGTGTTTGTGGTGTTTGATTCATTCCATAATTCTATTTAGTTTTAAGTTTTGTTTAAATTCTTACAAACACTATTCACCCCCCTCTAGCGTTTGCTTTGCCTGAACGATCCACTCCGCAGTCACTAACAATTGGTATCAAAGAAAGGTCTTTCAAAAAGTTCATAATTTAATTTTTGAAAATAGTGATAATGGAAACCAACACTGGTAGCAATAAAGATGGAGATGAAGAAGATGAATTCATTTGGATGCTAGGTGGAGAGAAAAAGTTGTTTAGCATGAAAAGTATATACAAACTGATGAATTTCTCTAGAAGAAAGTGGTTGGGGTTTGAATATATGTGGTTGTTCAAGGTCCCTCTGAAGGTCAAGCTTATATGTGGATAGTCATTCATGACAGGCCAAACACATCAAGAAATTTACGGCGTAAAGGGGTGAATACAGTGGGCGGCTGTGCTTTTTACGATGAAGATGAAGAAGACTATCTGCATCTTTTCTACACATGTGACTACGCTTACTATGTTTGGACTAAATGCATAGTTTACCTTGACATTGACCTAAACTGGCGTGATTACATTAGAGACCAGTTTGCATTCTCACATTACACGTTCCGTACTTTAGATGATTCCCCTAAACGCCACTTGTTTGTTCTCCTTAACTTTGCATATATGTGGACTCTATGGAATGAAAGAAACTACAGAAAATTTAAACTCAAGTTTAGAAGGCCTAATAAAGTTATTTACACCATTCTTCATTTTGTTTTTGAATGGACAGACACCAACAGCAGTTGGAAATATGTGGATACTATCGCCGCAAGGGTGCATGACAGAGCTAAGGGAAGAAATGGTCCACATGCATGATGCACGAAAGCTTAATGGATGTTGTCGTTTTATCATTTTGGGGCTAAAATGCGTATAATGCTATAGTAGTTATGTTATGCTTTTATTTTGGCAGGCTATGTTATATGTTTGATGTTATATGCCTGCGTTTTGGGGTTACTTATGTTATGTAAATATATGATGCTATGTATATGTATGAACACTGTATGGTTCCATGTATGTTAATATATCAAGGCGTAAATCAGTTTGATTCACCACCTTTCTGCTTCAAAAAAAATACTGGTAGCAATAATAGTTCTTTTGTAGAGGGTCAATCCACTGTTAGACCACCATTGTTTAATGGTAGTAATTATTTATATTAGGCATGTAGAATGAAAATTTATTTACAGTCTGTAGGATTAGACCCATGGAATAGTACACAAAATAAATATGTTGAACCCTCAGCTACATTTGCACAACGGACAAATGAACAAAAGGCTGCTGCTCAGAGCAATTCTAAAGCCATGAATATGTTATTTAATTCATTAGATAGAAATGAGTTTAATAGAGTATCCGTATGTAAGACTGCTTATAATATCTGGAGAACTTTACAAGTTACTCATGAAGGAACTAGTAAAGTTAAACAGACTAAGATAGGCATGCTAGTTAATCAATTTGAATTGTTCAAAATGAACGAGAATGAGTCTATTTTAGACATATATTGCATATTTCAAGAGATAGTGCATTCACTAAGGGCACTTGGAAAAACTTATTCCGAAGTAGATCAAATTAGAAAAATATTAAATTCATTAACTCAAGAATGGGATCAGAAGACTTTGGCAATAGAAGAAGCCAATGAAATGAAGATTGAAGAGTTAATTGGGAATTTGATGTCGTATGAAGTTCAATTACAGAAAAGAAAAGAAAACAGATCAATTGAAAAGATATCTATTGCACTGAAAGCAACAACAAAGGATTCTGACTCGAGTAGTGATGATAATGAAGAAACAATGCTCATGACAAATCATTTCAGAAAATTTCTAAAATATAGAAGGAAGGGTTATAATCAAGCAAATTCAAAATTGAATGATGGACGATGTTTTAACTGCAACAAATCAGGTCATCTGAAGAAAATGTGTCCATATCTAGATAGATCTACTCAACAAATGGACAACACCAATTCATCAAGGAAAAGAAAGAAAGCATACACAGCAACATTAGATGATTCAGATTCGTCATCAAGTGATGAAGAACCAGAAACTGGAAATACAAATATATGCTTTACAACAATTCAGAGTTCAGAAGATCATGAAGAAAAGGATAAAAAAACCGGAGATGAAGAAAATAATCTTCCAAAGGCTCCACCAACCAAAGAAGATGAAGATTGGGAAGTAATTAAAAGGGATCCTATCTTTCGAGAAGATGGTTGGGTTGAAGTTCCTAGAAACATTTAGTTGTTTGACACGATTTGATTGATTTGTTTAATTATTCTAAAAACATATGGTGTAGTGTGATTTAGATTATATTATTTGAAACTTGTATATATTAATACATATGGTATGATTTAGTTTTGTTTGATTTGTATATATATACCAGACAAACATATGTAAATAATACTTGGATTGGTTTGTATTTAATCATCAAAATGCTATGAATTATTATAGTTTAAGGTGAGTCTTCTACTTAGAATTAGTTAATAGATTAAGGGGGAGTATTTTTAGGAATATTAATTAGGTTCTGGGGTTGTATAACTTAGGGGGAGTATCCTTAAAATTTCTTTTTGATAATGCCAAAGGGGGAGAAATTATAAAATATAGGAATAGTTTATAGGAAACTTATAGACATGGGAAGTATTAGAAGGAACATCTACCAACAGGTATACAGGTATGATATTTTATAAACTAAGGTTGTCATCATCAAAAAGGGGGAGATTGTTGGAGAATGGAGTTTTGATGACAACAACCTTATTTCAATTATCATTGATTATAAAATATATTCTTGCACTTTTTTATAGAATATATATATATGTATGTATGTATGTATGTATGTATGTATATGTATATGTATGTATGTATACGTGCAGGAATAATATACAGGAAATATTACTAAAGACTGTATAGTTATAAAGATGATAGAGATCCAAAGATCAGAGAAATTTCAAGACTCATGAGTAATCAAGATTTCAAGAGTTCAAGATTAATATAGTTATAAAGTCTAGATTTTGTAAGGCTCTAAATAACACTCTAGGTTCAAATTCAAATTCAAATTCAAATTTTCAAATTCTGATTTTCAATTCTATCCTCAATCCTCTCCATTTTATTTTTCTATTTATCCTCAATTCTCTCTATTTTGTTTTCTATTTTGTTTCTATTTTTATTCTTCTTGGTTTTTCAAACTTAAATTTTTTATATAATTTATATTTATACTTTATATAGTTTAAAACCTTATAATTTTGTAAATATATTTTTTTAGTTTAAAAGTATATTTTCATATGATTTTCTATCTTATAATATTAATTTACAACGATAGAATTTTACTCAAGAATTTCCAGAATTAGTTTTATATCAAAATACTTGAAAAATGTTTTGAAAATGAAAAATACACATGAGTATGTCCACATAGCAAAAAGTGTATGTCGACATATAACTGCTATTTTTTCTAATTTTGAAGGGAAGTGTTTTTTCACTTTTTGAAATGCTTCAGAACTGTTGCAACCCTTCATACCCTATAAAAAGAGGTTAAAATCGAATTTTTTAACACATATTCTTCCCTAACTTCATTCTCTTTCACTCCATCATTATTCTTAATCATCTTTATGATTCTTACACTTATACTCTGCCAAATTCAATTCTATTTTGATCAAACTTCTTCTCTCTACACTCTTTACTCTCTACTCTCTGAATCAAGTGCCATTACAGAGTTATAGGGCTGTTTTGAAATTGTTTGTGTTGAATAAACCTTGTTTGTAAGTCAAAAAGGAATCGGTGTATCCTTGTAGCCGTGAAATTAAGGAATAGGAGTCGGTATGCCCTTGTTGAGCCGTGAAATCAAGGGGTAGGAGTCGGTGTCTCCTTGTTGAGTCGTGAAATCAAGAAGGTTGTATTTGACTATTGGTAATAAAACTCTGCACAATTCAGCATTGTACGGGACTGGACGTAGGAGCGATCTGAATCAGTATAAAATCCGGTGTATTCTTTCCTTTTTCTACATTTTTATTTCTGTTTATTTTGCATCTGTGTTCGAATCTATGTCTGTGATTGTGTTTGTGGTATTTGACTCATTCCATAATTCTCTTTAGTTTTAAGTTTTGTTTAAATTCTTACAAACACTATTCACCCCCCTCTAGTGTTTGCTTTGCCTCAACGATCCATTCCGCAGTCCCTAACACAAACAACCCACATTCTTGATTGAATCCGTGTGAGAGATGCTTATCACTTACCAATTCTTCAAATAAGCTTGAAATCACTAAATTTCCAAGCTGGACATTGAAGCACACTCTTCAAACCTCTCAATTTGATGAGATCTTCTTTCACTTGATGTTGATCTAGCTTCCCTTAACGTAGATCTTCAATCTTCTAGCGGAGATCTAGAATTTTAATGGAGGAAAGATGTATTTGATTGTGCAAGAAGGATCACAAGCTCAACCAAATAAGATAATGAAGAAATTAAATGACTCTCCATGCCTTTAACCCCCCATATTTATAGCCTCTAACCACCCCACTAATGGGCACACAAAATCAGCCCATTAATGACTTGTTAATCCTGAACAGAAATTGTGAAACAATAAAACATCGTTTCCTCCCGATCCGTTGAACCAAATCTTTAATGTGACCACTCTACAGAATTGGGAACATCATTTCCTTTCTAATGAAATAGATTTCAGCATCCGATTCGATACCAATCAAAAGTTATGCCCTGTACAAATCTGATAGGGGAAAATGGTCACAAATTAAATTGGTAAAAATAATGGACATGTCTCACATCCCCATAACCAACATATCAAAATATGAGAATGATTGAACCCTCAGGAAATTAAATAAAAATATTTTACAATCCTCCGATATACAAAATGCGGGCTGTTACAACGAAGGTAGAGAAATAAGTGGTTTATACACAAAATCCTTGTGTTACAATGTTGTCCGATCAAAGTGTATGGTGGACTATTTTTAGAAATCCAACTAAGAACTTTTTTGAAATAATCCTCCTCTTTCCATTTCTGGAACGGTGTATTTATAGGCAAAAATCTAGATCGATCGGTGTGCTATGTGGCAGCCATTTGATCCGGAGTCAGCTACGTGTTGCTCTATCCGAAGTATCAGCTGCAGGCGGCGGGACCTGGTCTTCTATTCGGAAATAGTGTTTCTCGATAATCAAGGCACACATGGTCCCTGAAACTTGGAGCCAGAGGAAGATGGATGGGCCCGGTTTGACAAATAAAGCAACCTTGAGAATCAGGCTTTGTTGTGTAGTGTAAGGTTCGGATCGACATAACTAGGATCGGTCTGTTGGATCGATCGATCCAACCCCAGAACTTTGAACCATGCTCTGAAGAAGGGTGCTACTGCTTTAGATACGGTTGTTTTGGGTCAAACCAAGTTCTGGTCTACCCAGATGAAAATCGATCCAGTAGAGAGATGGTCCAACCTTAGTAAAGAACTTGAGTTGTGACGGCTTTTACCAAAAAGCTGGTCAATGCATGTGCAGATGCAACAAGCATGTAAACAAAACTGAATAATATAAGTGGTAAGTCAACAGGGAAGCAAACTTGAATAGGTTACAACCTTTGCCTCAAAATTTAAAGTGCATGAAAACATATGAAATATACTTTTTTGACCAACCCGATTTTGTTTATAACACTATAAAGAAACTCACAGGTAGATAGAAAAGTAATTTTTAATTATAAAGAACTTTAAAAAGCAAATAATATCTTCAACCTTTTTCACTCTTCTTATGATTCTTCTAAATTTTTAGCAAAACATCATTTTTGAATTTTGAGCATTTGGGGTCAACTCTTATGTAAAATACTACAAAGAGTTAAGTGTAAAATTATATATACATACTCCATTGTCTAAAGATATTGAACCATAATCTTTGGATGACACACATACCCACCCACTCCAACATCAACAAAGGTCTCTTTAAATTGATGATTTATTTTGCTGGTTTTCTCATCTTGTAGCAGTATATTGTCCAAAACCAAATTTTCATGTGTAGATGGTACATATTTCCTGTAACAACCCAAATTTTTAATAATTGATTAATGGATTAATTAATTAAACGAGAAAATTTAAAAGTGCAGAAAGAGTTAATGTAAAGAAATGCATGCGACAAATTAAAGGTAAGAAGATTAGCGTATTAGTACGTGCGTTAAATAGGGAAAATTAACGCAATAATGCATGCAGTGAAAGTATTAATTAAAAATGAATAGATGCATATACGTACATATGTGCAATTATGTTAAAAAGATACAAATTTAAAAATGTGTGAGTACAGAATGAATAAATACATGCAATGTATAAAGAGAAAATTTGTACATACAATTAACAGGGTGCATAACATTTAAAAAGTAATACTATTAATGCATTATAATAGATGGACATTTATTGCTTTATGAAAAATAAGAAAAAAAGATTGCATTTGAATTTCAAATGTAATAAGGAGGTAAAAGAGGCATGATGGATTAAAGAACGGTAAAGTAAGAAAGAAATTGAATGTTTAAAAAGGGTAAACATTAATGCTCCATATCTTTTGAACGTTTGAAAAAGGTAAGCATTGCATTAGAAAATATAATGTTCCATTTAACGTTTTGAAACTGGACCATTTTATATAATATCCTGCTGACTCAGCATTAGGTGTACGATACGGATTAAAAACCTAATATCTAAAGGCTAGAATTAATCTAAACTTCTATATAAACAACCCCAACCCTCAACCCTAGACCTCATAACCTTGCTCAAAGTAGCCGTCATGCTGTCCATGGCCAACCTAGCGTAGCCTCCAGTCATCTCTAAAACTAGAACATCTTCTCTAAACTAGATAACTGAATCAAAATTAGAGAATGATTCATCTACATCAAAAGGATAGCTTTTCAAATTCAGAAATCAGATCCCAGAATACAAGATTTGTTCTTTTATTTGTAAGTTTAGTTATTGCTTAGATTTAAACATATTTCTTAATAGAAATCATGACTTGTTATAAGTTGAATCTAGAACGGTGCTTATGTGTAAGATAATCAAACCTGATTCATGTTCATCTTAAATTACCTATGCCTATAAAATTATTGTGACTGATAAAATGGAACCTATCATGTTGTAAATTAAATTTGTGGTTCTTTTATGTTTTAGCATGCGACTGGTTTAGATATATATATATATATATATATATATCCATATATTTAAATTGATTGTGACTGTGATATGAAACACAAATATGCGGTGTATGAAATGTTAAGAGTTGATTTAACATAAAAATATACTTTTTATGTTAACATGAAATGTTAAGAGTTGATTTAACATAAAAATATACTTTTTATGTTAACATGAAATGTTAAGAGTTGATTTAACATAAAAATATACTTTTTATGTTAACAAAAATATACTTTTTATGTTAACATGAAATGTTAAGAGTTAATTTAACATAAAAATATACTTTTTATGTTAACATGAAATGTTAAGAGTTGATTTAACATAAAAATATACTTTTTATGTTAACATGAAATGTTAAGAGTTGATTGAACATAAAATATACTTTTTATGTTAACATGAAACATTAAGAGTTGATTTAACATAAAAATATACTTTTTATGTTAACATGAAATGTTAAGAGTTGATTAAACATAGAAAAATATACTTTTTATGTTAACATGAATTGTTAGAGTTGATTAAACATAAAAATATACTTTTTATGTTAACATGAATTGTTAAGAGTTGATTAAACATAAAAATATACTTTTTATGTTAACATGAAATTTTAAGAGTTGATTAAACATAAAAAAATATACTTTTTATGTTAACATGAATTGTTAGAGTTGATTTAACATAAAAATATACTTTTTATGTTAACATGAAATGTTAGAATTGATTAAACATAAAAATATTAAATTACATGCTATTGGCATAGATTGGCACATAATCATTTAAATGATTAGTAGCATGAAAAAGGTATAATTTGTATACCATTAATTATGAACATAATTTAAATAGTAAATGTGACATGACAACACTTGCGGATAATTTACACATAAACTTGACAATCCGAGGTTAGACGGAGTTGTGGTGTAAAACTGCCCGGAACCGCCCGGCACATCCAGTAACTGCAACAACATTGATCTAATGTGAGAGGTTAGTGCATCATGCCCAAGAAAAACCCGAGGTTAGATTGAGTTGTGGTGTAAAACTGCCCGGAACCGCCCGACACATCTAGTAACCGCAACAACACATATCTAATATGAGAGGTTGGTGCATTAATAAATCAATTAATGCCAATGAAGAAGATATGCTAAAAATGGTAGGGTTAAGTTAACATAAGAGAGAAATACTTAACCAATATAACATGATAAGTGGTAGGGTTAAGTTAACATAAGAGGGCAACACTTAACCAATGTAACATGACAAGTGGGTAGCTAAGTTAACTCGACTGGATTAATGGCACTTAACCAATATAACATGATGAATGAGTAGGGTTAAGTTAATAAGAAACACTTAACCAATATGACATGATAATTGGTATGGTTAAGTTAACACAAGAGAGCAACACTTAACCAATGTAACATGATAAGTGGTAGGGTTAAGTTAACACAGGAGGGCAATATTTAACCAATATAACATGATAAGTGGTAGGGTTAAGTTAACACAAGAGAGCAGCACTTAACCAATGTAACATGACAAGTGGGTGGTTAAGTTAACTCGACTGGATTAATGGCACTTAACCAATATAACATGATGAATGAGTAGGGTTAAGTTAATAAGAAACACTTAACCAATATAACATGATGAATGAATAGGGTTAAGTTAATAAGAAACACTTAACCAATATAGCATGATGAACGAGTGGGGTTAAGTTAATAAGAAACACTTAACCATTATGACTGAACAAGGTTAAGTTAATAGGAAAGGTTTAACCAATACAACATGATGTGTGGGTGGGTTAAGTTAACATAAATGGACAACACTTAACCAATATTACATGAACAAAGTGGATAGGGTTAAGGCAAGCTTAACCAATAATACAGATTGACTTGATAAGTAGGAGGGTTAAGTAAACTTTGGTTAGGTGGGTAATATTAGTATATATAGGCCCACAAACTTAGTTGGTAAATAAACATGTTTGAATCAGTGGGAGGGTTAAGTACATCTCGTGTAGGTGGGTAATATTTGTATATATAGGCCCACAAACTTAACCAGTAGGAAATCCTAGTAACGGGGACCCATTTCAACAATAACCCACATAGATGTATCACAGTACCCTGAACTAGGAAGGGTGGGGCACGATTACTGGGTTGATTATAAGCGGTCAAAATAGCAGCAGGGGGTTCAGCAGTGTAGTTCCGACGGAGTATGGGCGTGCACCTACTCCGGAGTGGAAAAGTAGGCACTGGGCATCAGTAGTATACATTGTGCATCTTGAATCGTGTCGGGTTTCTATCATAGGGATTGATACACCTTATGGTGGGACCAACACAGGGTATCTACACGCAAGAGAGGGCTGATTGACACAGATACAAGTAAAATTAATACAAGTAGGGAGCCGACCGATAGGGCAGTAAGGGTACATCTAACATCTTCATGGCAATTAGGCTGATTGAGGTAAGATCCTCATACTAGATGTACACCTGAAGGCTACCAAAATTGCAGGGGTAGGATCACCTTATTATATAACTCAGGATATTAGTTGGGACACTTGTAGGGGATACAGATCCTTTTTCACAGGATACTAGTTGGGACACTAGTAGGGGATAAGGATCATTCTATAAAAGACACTAGTTAGGATACTGGTTAGTTGGTGCAGAGAAAATAGGAGACCAGAGATATAAAAATCAGAATAACGGGGTAGTAGCGAAGCAGAGAAAGAGTAGAAACACATTGGGTTTATCTTGCCTTATCATATCTTATGCTAATCTAAGGTTATCTTGTTATCCCTGTTATCACGGTATTATCTTATATTCGATTTATTCATGTCATGTTACTATTACCTGTTTACATATTGAAAATCACTGGACTTACCAGACTTATGTCTGACCTAGTTTTTTTTTCCTCTTTTCTTCTGTTTCCCCCAGGTAGTCAGGGAGGAAATAGCTCAGCTTAGTTTGGATCGTTTCTCTTTCCAAGCTCGAAGATAGTCGACGTATTAGTTTGGATTCTCCTTTCCACTGCTATGGCTGGCACATGCTTTATTGGGGAATATCGTTGTCATTTTAGGCTTCTTTATTTTATTAAACAAGACAGATACTTTATTGTACTGGATATTGGTCTTTTGGTGTTAGAAAACAATCTTTGTACAAGCTGTTTTACCAAGCTGCTGTTTTATCAATGATGTAAAGTTTTTATTCTTTTCTACTGCTTTATTTGTCTGTCTTGTAACTTATCTGCATCTTTTACCTATAACGCTTCACTGAAGTTAATGCATTCCCTTTGTGAGTGATGGAGGTGGGGTGTTACATTTTCCATGGATTTGGAATTATGTAGAATCTGGACATACAGTACCTATTGTAATAAAGTTGTCTAGATCTATCCAACAAAATTACTACATAAAAATCAACTAAGAATAAAAAGCTGCTAAAAAATACCTATTGCTAATATATCTAGATCGGAGTTGAGAATTTCACATTTTTGATTGTTCGCCACATCGTATTCTGGAACTGAGAAGCAACGACTTTAGAAGCACCAAGTTGTGTGATGTCCCCTCCATTAGAAGGATTTTACGGTGCGTGAATTCCTTGTTCAATGTTTCCCACCATGTGGATCAGAGTTGAAAATTTGGAATGTTGTATTATTTGGTATATTTTCGTAAAAAATAATAATTAATTTTAAAATGGGTAATTTATTTTAAATGATACAGTTTGAAACCTTTTTGATTCAAGATTGACAGCTTCAAAACCAGTGAGAAGAACACAATTTTATCTTTACAACTCACAAAAACCCAAAGCGAATGATTACACAAGCTAAGAAAATAAGTTCTTAAACAACTATAAATTTTACATCAATCACTGATAATTTCTTTGTTCAGACTTCAAGTGAATGGTTATTTGCAACCTTTGTCCAAATTTTGAGTTTGTTTACCTTCTCATGTAACAATAGCTAAACAAATAAGTTCTTAAACAACTGCAAAGCTTTACCATAAATAATCTAATCTCAATTGCATCATTTCATTAAAAATTATCGAATTTGTCAGAAACTTTAAAAATCAGTCGATTCACAATTTTGTGTAGTATCATAAATCAGCTAACCTCTAAAAATTTCAAAGTAACTGTAAATTCAGTCAATCAACTTCCCATGCAAATTCAATACTTAAAATGTGATATGATTTAGTATGATAATTTACTTAGAGCTAAAGCAAACCAGAAGGAAAGAATAATGCTTCTGATATTTAAGCAAGTGGAATGTACGATATCAATTCATAAAACCAAGGTAAAAATTTGGATTCTGATTAACCAATGGAAACAGTACTGCACCCATTGATATTCAAAGCTGGAACACTACATACCAAAACACATCAAACTGGACACAATAATCAGTTAATAATTCATATTTGAATTCTATTACCACATACTAAACTCATCCACGTATAATTACATTTGCGAAAATTGCATAATTTAATCCCAATTCGAAGCTGAGCTAGCTCTAAATTACCATCCTAAATCGGGTGCAAATGATCATTTTATATAGCTCGAAAATCTCAACTGATCTTGCACTTCCCATCCTTATCTGTTTCTTATCAACTCTTTCCAATTATTTTCGTGTTGGAGCATGTTGAAGCAATAGCGAATACAAATTAACTACAACAATCGGTAATTGAGCATGTTGAAACAATAGCAAAACAGTAACAATTACAAGAAATCGAATCAAATCAAAATTTTACCAGAAATTGAGATGAATGATTTACATATGATGAGGAAGAAACCAATTTGAATTGATTCGAGCAGTCAATTGTAACGACCCGGAAAATCTGAACCAATTTAAAATTTTTAAATTGGCTAAAATAGTGGATTTTAAATATTTAAAATAAATATTTTAAATAGTAAAGATGAAAACTGAGTTTGAATCGACAATTGAAAAGGAATATAATTAATTCTAATTATAAACAAGGCCTGAAAGGGCGCGGTAGTTTCAAAATTTGAATTCAAACTTTGACTGACTGTACCGGGTGCAAAACAAAAAGGATTTGAGTGAAACCAAAAATATCTAAATCTGTTAGTGAATACCTTTCTAACGAATCTGAAAAATCGAAGTTTCATAGCGGGATGCAAAAGTTATGACCAAATGAATTTTCAGAAAGGTCGCTATGGAAATTATATAGCCCGTGAAATTGGCCATTTTGCAAACGACCTCAGAATTCGACGAATCCACTTTTGTTGGATCCGAGATGTGAAGTTATTGCTAGGTTTCAAATTTCATAATTTTTGAAGCTAGTATGTGAGCGTGGCACAGGAAAACGTGTTTTGGTCAATTATAGTTAAATTGGATCAACCAGAAATGGGCCTTTTTGCAAACGGTCTCAGAATTCGACGAACCTAGTTTTGTTGGGACCGTATCGTAAAAACATAGCTAGATTTATTTTTCTAGAATTTTTCGAATCAGTTTGTGGCCCTGGCAAATTGAAATGTACGTTCAAATCAAATATTGAATGTTATATATTTTAAATTGAATGAAAACTGACTGAAACAGTTGAATGGGCCTACGAAACATATCCCATTGTGTTCGAAATGGGGGTAAAACGCTAGGGACGACAGTCGTTGGGTTTGGATTGGTGGTCGCGTCAGAAAACCCCTTTTTAAAACCTCCCGGCCAATCAGATTTTTTTATAAAAAAAATAAATAGAAAAACCCTCATTTCTCTCTCCCCGATTAAAGCGATATACGGCGGAAACCCCTTCAAACTTTACCCCTCATTTTCCGATCAATCCACGCCGAATTAGCTCGTGCCACAGTTGAACTTTTTGAAGATCTTCCCGAGCTCTTCAAATCCATACCTGGTTTCGATTTTTTCATTGTGTATTTTGGGAGAACGGACGCCGAGAAGTCGACGCCTTCATCTCGCCGCCGCCGTCAACCAGGGCCACCGAAGTGGGCCCCGCTCCAGGCGCCAGTGCGTCTCTCTCCCCTCTTCCTCGCTGCGAAGGCCGATCGTCGATCCGCTTCACCGTTTGATCGAAAAGATCAACCCTAGTTTTGAACCTTTCAGCTGAGAGGTACGGCTGTTTAATTAAAACTGTTTTTAACAGTTTAAAACCGTTGCAAACTTTGAAAAATCATATCTTGTTCGTTTGTTAACGAAATTCGATGAAACAGGAAACATCGTGACCGTGTGGACGTCTTCTACCTTCTAGAAAAGACCGCATATTTTTCTGAGCCTTCTGCTATTTTTGGTGGAGTGGAACACAATGTGAGATTTCTAATTTATAAACGATATGGAAAACGACGATGTATAAATTATATAGTCGATGTATGAGTTATATAAGCATTGTACACCTCATGTATAAGCGTTGTATAAGTTGTACGTTCGATGTATAAGTTATATATGCGTTGTAAAAATTATATATGTGTTGAAATAGAAGTGAAATGCTATATATAAATATAAATATAAATATAAATATAAACATAAATATATATATATATAAACACGCCCCTCGTCCACAAACCATGGACGATATTTATTGGTTGTGATTGGTGTGAAAATTGATTGATAGCGAATGGTTGATTGGAATTGTTTGTGGTTGATATTGATTGATTGTGGTTGAAAAATACCCGTTTGTGGTTGAGAAATATTTGGTTGAAACCACATAGGATTAGTTTGTGGAAATGAAATAAATATATACATGCCGCCTGCGTGCGAACTAGATGCTTGATTCCCCATTGTCAAAAACCGCGAGGTTTTAAGGTAGAGCGAGGAGCCGTACTAGGGACGGTCCCGGTTTTAACTACCCTACCGTTATGCTGCCGAAATTTTGAATAATATTCATGTGTTTGAATTATTTCCATTTGCTGAAACTATATTTATTCATTGAATAGAAAACCTTCATGTGTTGAATTGAAATTCATTCGTTGAATAGAATTCATGTGTTGAATGGTATTCGTGTTTTTAAATATAAAAATCACCTTTTTATATATATACAAACTATAGAAAACCTTCATGTGTTGAATTGAAATTCATTCGTTGAATAGAATTCATGTGTTGAATGGTATTCGTGTTTTTAAATATAAAAATCACCTTTATATATATATATATATACAAACTATAGAAAACCTTCATGTGTTGAATCGATATTCATTCGTTGAATTGAAATTCATATGTTGAATGGTATTCGTGTTTATAAATATAAAAATCACCTTTTTTTATCTATATATACAAACTATAGAAAACCTTCATGTGTTGAATCGAAATTCATTCGTTGAATTGAAATTCATGTGTTGAGTGGTATTCATATTTTAAAATAAATTGTTTTATAATAAAAATCATATTTTTATCATCTATATGAACTATATAAAATAGTCATGTTTTGAAATAAATTGTTTTATAATAAAAATCATATTTTTTTCATCTATATGAACTATATAAAATAGTCCTGTTTTGAAGTAAATGGTTTTATAATAAAAATTCTATTTTATCACCTATATGAACTATAGAAAATAATCGTGTTTTGAAATAAATTGTTTTATAATAAAAATCACATTTTTATTATATAAATGAATTGTTAAAAATAGTGAAGTTTTGAAATAGAAGACAGTTAGATAAAAATATCATTTTTATCAAATGTATGAAAAGAATATAGTTTTGAAATCAAAGAATCGATATAAATATATAAATAGAATTGAAATATATCGAATAACGACGCTGCAATTCGTATTTTGAAACCGTGATTTCAAACGATTAGTGCGGGAGATCCGACCATCAGATTTTCCCGAAATCGCAACCGTTGGTTCGCTTTGGAAATATCTTTCCAACGGCACCAACTTTGTAAAAATCCAATGGTTGGATTGTCTGGAATGTTTAATTCAAATCTGAAGAAAAACAGCGCCAGAATCGATTATATATATATATATATAATTATACTTAATCGAATAACGACGCTGCAGTTCGTATTTAGAAATCGAAACTTCAAACGATTGTACCGGGAGATCCGACCGTCGGATTTTCCCGAAACTGGAACCGTTGGATTCGTTTTGAAAAGATATTTCTAATAATGTAAATTTTGTGAAGATCCAACGGTTAGATTTTCAGATATGTGTAAATCAAATCTGAAGAAAAACAGCGCCAAAGCCTCGTTATGGCCCGAAGCGTCGTTTTGAATAAATTGGCTATTTTAAAATAAATAGAAATAGCGATAAATCGTTATAAAATATTATAAACGATATGGATGTGAAATTTAGAAATTAACTGAAGGTTGGCTAAGCCGAATGGTTTCCTGGGTGTTGATCTGATGTTGGTTTCGGCCTTCGGGGTTAATATTTGGGAAATCGTTCTCTTACTGATTGACGGTTAGTGACTAATGAATTGAAATGATGCGTATGTATGTTAGTGTTGCACTTGTTTATCATATACGCGAGTTGCTCAGAAAGACCGGGTTTATCCCATTCTGAATCACTGAATCGACGATAAGAAATCGAAGATAAAGACGGTGGTCGAAGACCGGAGATCTTCACCTCGTTTGGATGGTAACCGAGGTCCTGATTGGGAGGCATCCCGAAATATGGATAATGAATGGTGATCGTCCATACGTACGTGGTGATCGATGGGTTTTCGACGTATATAGTGCCTCCGGTTTCGTTCAGACCCAGAACGGACTTGCAAATTGACAGTGTGTCTGACATTGGAATTTATTCTGTGTGATTGATAGCCATCAGTTGCATGGTGTGAATTGCCTGTGTGGCATGCTAAGATGCAGTGATCAGGGCTTCTGTTGAAAAGCAAAGTCTTGTGGTGATGATCAAAGCACCGCCTGTGTGGCGTAGCTTTGTGTATAACGTGAATTCGCGAACCTCACAGCCGGTATGAACCAGAAACGGGAGGAAGGACCTCAGGGAGGGCATGCGTTTCCTTCTAGCTAGAAGTGGCGTCGGTGGTTTTACACGCCCTGACGAGTTTGACTTATGTGGTTGTTATTATTGCGAGGCGCCTCGGTTTGATCGGACGATCCGGGTCCGATGGAGTCATTCGTTGGATCACTTATGCCCCATAGGGCGGGGAAACGCATTGTTCAGGAATTTTAATCCACATCGGTGGACCGGCCCTAACGATCCAAAGGCTTGACTGAGTACTTGCCTGAGACACGGGCTATAGCGTCTCGAAGTCGGTAAGGACTATCTTTTGCCTTGGTTCATGACGGAAATCCAATTTCCAAATACGTGACTGTGCGGTTTTGATTGTATCCCTATATATGGCGACATAGTGGTATGGGGCATTAATGTCGACTATGATTGATACTTATGATTTGAAATGGCTTTTGAAGTATATAAACACTAGAAATAATATCAAATGCTTTTGTTTTATTCGTATCAAGCATATTTTGGCTATTATAAGGTAAAACTCTATCCTCCGGTTTGTGTTGCATTGTGTGATGGGAACTGAGTCTTATAATGGCTTCATTTTTATAAAAAGCATTGCGATGTTTAAAAGAATGATTTGTTTTAAAGCACGGCAATCCAATGGAGTAAACCCGTTCCACGAAAGTGGCGTGGTCCTGTGATTAGACATATTTTAAATGTGTTGAGTAGATCTCTCATAACGGTCCTTTGACTGACTCGTAGTTTGTTTCACTTTCAAACTCGGGTGCCCCTATTTCTACACGGGAAGCCTTGTATTCAGGTTTAGCAGGCTTTATCCGGATAGCTGGAGCTGAAGATGGATTCTATTATTTACCTCTTTTTATGCTGTTCAGCTCCTATTATACATATTTTGTTTGTTTCCGCTGTAGACATTTATGTATAGCTGAACTGTATTTGTACTAAGTATGATCCTATATACTGTGTAACTCTGATGATTACGTTTATCCAGTGTATTCTATTGTACATTATCTGGTGTATTTATTTAATTATGTTCTGCTATTATCTATTTCTGTGTTATATTCCAAAGATTACCCTTGTTTCCGTCTCTACGGGAAATGGGGTCGTCACAACGTGGTATCAGAGCTTTGGTTAAGCTTAGTTCTGAAATATAACATATTAATGAACTCGTCAGAAATAGAACCAGTAGTGTTCTAGGACGGGTAACTCTATACAGACAGGATCAGTAATATCCTAGTATGAGTATAGCATAATCAGAATAGCTTGTTAGAGATGGGGTCAGAAGTGCCTCAGAACGAGTCGAGGGTAGTATGTTTTTAAATAACGTATTTGTGATAATATATATATAGGCTGGTTTTAGAAATATGATTTTTGAATATATAAAAGATATATATTTGAAAAGTAAAAGAGTATATGAAATTGATTTGTATTTTTGAAAAGTTAAAAACAAATTGTTTGCTGTTTGTGTTGTGTGATAATAAATTGGATTAATTAAATTATTGAAACGATAGTTAATTTAATTAATAAGAGAATAATGGTAGAATTTATTCATTTAAATCACACATAGAACTGATTAGAAAAAAGATAGAAAAATATACTTGTGCATTGTATATGTTTGAACAGGTAAATGGATAGCTGTTGAGTAAAGATTTTATTTGCGTGCCCGACAAATAGGTAAACCTTAATGAGTTGGATGCGGAATATTATTATATCAACTCCTGTGAATGCCATTGGATGCGGAGTGCTAGTTGTTCTGTGTGAAATAATAAACATCACCATAAGATAGTAACAATTAATTTTGAACTACACTGCATGGCATACTTCTGAAGATAGGCATACTTCATCATATACCACATAAGCATTTGGAGCTTGTGTGACGAGGTGGAAGATTTACCATATGAGCGAGAGGCTTGTATGGCGATGACTATATTTTACAGGTTGAACTGATGACTGATATGGACTATTTGAATTGTAATGATAAAATTGCC
This sequence comes from Allium sativum, assembly GCA_030737875.1. Taxonomy (NCBI): domain Eukaryota; kingdom Viridiplantae; phylum Streptophyta; class Magnoliopsida; order Asparagales; family Amaryllidaceae; genus Allium; species Allium sativum. Next base: position 23,499,266 of record CM060927.1, on the reverse strand, counting down.
AGATTAATAAAAAACCCACACGGGTATGGAGTTGACAATAATCACGTCTCTCTAATCATTAGATACGACACATGGACTATTTATTTCCCACACGGGACGAGGTGACGAGGATTTATACTCCGGAGCATTTAAAATACACACTCCCTCAGGCTTTGACACGGTGACGAGAATTTATTCTCTGGAGTTATTATCTATACACGCTCCCCTGTAAACACCAGAATATATCACTATAAATATGTGTATGCTTATTAGGATTTATTGGGTAACTAATACGGCCCAATAAATTACCAAACCTCTCCCCGTACAAAGGAGGTTATAGCGAAATTTTTCGAAAATTTCGGGTGTTTGCCAAATTTTTGAAGAATTTGAAAATTCTCAGAAACTGAAAAGTTGGAGAATGGAAGCCAGATTGAACGTGGAGTTGATTAATCAAACCACTTTCGAATTTGTTCCTTTTCGGGGACGAAAAGTTTTAAGTGGGGGAGATTGTAACGACCTGGAAAATCTGAACCAATTTAAAAATTTTAAATTGGCTAAAATAGTGGATTTTAAATATTTAAAATAATTATTTTAAATAGTAAAGATGAAAACTGAGTTTGAATCGACAATTGAAAAGGAATATAATTAATTCTAATTATAAGCAAGGCCTGAAAGGGCGCGGTAGTTTCAAAATTTGAATTCAAACTTTGACTGATTGTATCGGGTGCAAAACAAAACGGATTTGAGTGAAACCAAAAATATCTAAATCTGTTAGTGAATACCTTTCTAACGAATCTGAAAAATCGAAGTTTCATAGCGGGATGCAAAAGTTATGGCCAAATGAATTTTCAGAAAGGTCGCTATGGAAATTATATAGCCCGTGAAATTGGCCATTTTGCAAAAGACCTCGGAATTCGACAAAACCAATTTTGTTGGATCCGGGATGTGAAGTTATTGCTAGGTTTCAAATTTCATAATTTTTGAAGCTAGTATGTGAGCGTGGCAAAGGAAAACGTGTTTTGGTCAATTACAGTTAAATTGGATCGACCAGAAATGGGCCTTTTTGCAAACGGTCTCAGAATTCGACGAAACTAGTTTTTTTGGGACCGTATCGTCAAAACATAGCTAGATTTATTTTTCTGGAATTTTTCGAATCAGTTTGTGGCCTTGGCAAATTGAAATGTACGTTCAAATCAAATATTGAATGTTATATATTTTAAATTGAATGAAAACTGACTGAAACAGTCGAATGGGCCTACGAAACATATCCCATTGTGTTCGGAATGGGGATAAAACGCCAGGGACGACAGTCGTTGGGTTTGGATTGGTGGTCGCGTCAGAAAACCCCTTTTTAAAACCTCCTGGCCAATAAGATTTTTTTATAAAAAAAATAGAAAAACCCTCGTTTCTCTCTCCCCGATTAAAGCGATATACGGCGGAAACCCCTTCAAACTTTCCCCCTCATTTTCCGATCAATCCACGCCGAATTAGCTCGTGCCACAGTTGAACCTTTTGAAGATCTTCCCGAGCTCTTCAAATCCATACCTGGTTTCGATTTTTTCATTGTGTATTTTGGGAGAACGGACGCCGAGAAGTCGACGCCTTCATCTCGCCGCCACCGTCAACCAAGGCCACCGAAGTGGGCCCCGCTCCAGGCGCCGGTGTGTCTCTCTCCCCTCTTCCTCGCTGCGAAGGCTGATCGTCGATCCGCTTCACCGTTTGATCGAAAAGATCAACCCTAGTTTTGAACCTTTCAGCTGAGAGGTACGGCTGTTTAATTAAAACTGTTTTTAACAGTTTAAAACCGTTGCAAACTTTGAAAAATCATATCTTGTTCGTTTTTAATGAAATTCGATGAAATAGGAAACATTGTGACCATGTGGACGTCTTCTACCTTCTAGAAGAGACCGCATATTTTTCTGAGCCTTCTGCTATTTTTGGTGGAGTGGAACCCAATGTGAGATTTCTAATTTATAAACGATATGGAAAACGACGATGTATAAATTATATATTCGATGTATGAGTTATATAAGCGTTGTACACCTCATGTGTAAGCGTTGTATAAGTTGTACGTTCGATGTATAAGTTATATATGCGTTGTAAAAATTATATATGTGTTGAAATAGAAGTGAAATGCTACATATATATATATACGCCCCTCATCTACAAACCATGGACGATATTTACTGGTTGTGATTGGTGTGAAAATTGATTGATAGCGAATGGTTGATTGGAATTGTTTGTGGTTGATATTGTTTGATTATGGTTGAAAAATACCCGTTTGTGGTTGATAAATATTAGGTTGAAACCACACAGGATTAGTTTGTGGAAATGAAATAAATATATACATGCCGCCTGCGTGCGAACTAGATGCTTGATTCCCCATTATCAAAAATCGCGAGGTTTTAAGGTAGAGCGAGGAGCCGTACTAGGGACGGTCCCGGATTTAACTACCCTGCCATTATGCTACCAAAATTTTGAATAATATTCATGTGTTTGAATTATTTCCATTTGTTGAAACTATATATATTCATTGAATAGAAAACCTTCATGTGTTGAATTGAAATTCATTCGTTGAATAGAATTCATGTGTTGAATGGTATTCGTGTTTTTAAATATAAAAATCACCTTTATATATAAATATATAAATATATATATATATATATGTATATATATATATACAAACTATAGAAAACCTTCATGTGTTGAATTGAAATTCATTCGTTGAATAGAATTCATGTGTTGAATGGTATTCGTGTTTTTAAATATAAAAATCACCTTTTTATATATATGTACAAACTATAGAAAACCTTCATGTGTTGAATCGATATTCATTCATTGAATTGAAATTCATGTGTTGAATGGTATTCGTGTTTTTAAATATAAAAATCACCTTTTTATCTATATATACAAACTACAGAAAACCTTCATGTATTGAATCGAAATTCATTCGTTGAATTGAAATTCATGTGTTGAGTGGTATTCATATTTTGAAATAAATTGTTTTATAATAAAAATCATATTTTTATCATCTATATGAACTATATAAAATAGTCGTGTTTTGAAATAAATTGTTTTATAATAAAAATCATATTTTTATCATCTATATGAACTATATAAAATAGTCGTGTTTTGAAATAAATGGTTTTATAATAAATATCCTATTTTATCACCTATATGAACTATAGAAAATAATCGTGTTTTGAAATAAATTGTTTTATAATAAAAATCACATTTTTATTATATAAATGAATTGTTAAAAATAGTGAAGTGTTGAAATAGAAGACAGTTAGATAAAAATATCATTTTTATCAAATGTATGAAAAGAATATAGTTTTGAAATCGAAGAATCAATATAAATATATAAATAGAATTGAAATATATCGAATAACGACGCTGCAATTCGTATTTTGAAACCGTGATTTCAAACGATTAGTGCGGGAGATCCGACCATCGGATTTTCTTGAAATCGCAACCGTTGGGTTCGCTTTGGAAATATCTTTCCAACGGCACCAACTTTGTAAAAATCCAACGGTTGGATTGTCTGGAATGTTTAATTCAAATCTGAAGAAAAACAGCGCCAGAATTGATTATACATACATATATATATATATATATATATATATATATATATAAAATTATATTTAATCGAATAACGACGCTGCAGTTCGTATTTAGAAATCGAAACTTCAAACGATTCTACCGGGAGATCCGACCGTCGGATTTTCCCGAAACGGGAACCGTTGGATTCGTTTTGAAAAGATTTTTCTAATGATGTAAATTTTGTGAAGATCCAACGGTTAGATTTTCAGATATGTGTGAATCAAATCTGAAGAAAAACAGCGCCACGGCCGCGTTATGGCCCAAAGCGTCGTTTTGAATAAATTGGCTATTTTAAAATAAATAAAAATAGCAATAAATCGTTATAAAATATTATAAACGATATGGATGTGAAATTTAGAAATTAACTGAAGGTTGACTAAGCCGAATGGTTTCCTGGGTGTTGATCTGATGTTGGTTTCGGCCTTCGGGGTTAATATTTGGGAAATCGTTCTCTTACTGATTGACGGTTAGTGACTAATGAATTGAAATGATGCGTATGTATGTTAGTGTTTCACTTGTTTATCATATACGCGAGATGCTCAGAAAGACCGGGTTTATCCCATTATGAATCACTAAATCGACGATAAGAAATCGAAGATAAAGACGGTGGTCGAAGACCGGAGATCTTCACCACGTTTGGATGGTAACCGAGATCTTGATTGGGAGGCATCCCGAAATATGGATAATGAGTGGTGATCGTCCATACGTACGTGTTGATCGGTGGGTTTTCGAGGTATATAGTGCCTCCGGTTTCGTTCAGACCCAGAACGGACTTGCAAATGGACAGTGTGTCTGACAATGGAATTTATTCTGTGTGATTGATAGCCATCAGTTGCACGGTGTGAATTGCCTGTTTGGCATGCTAAGATGCAGTGATCAGGGCTTCTGTTGAAAAGCAAAGTCTTGTGGTGATGATCAAAGCACCGCCTGTGTGGCGTAGCTTTGTGTATAACGTGAATTCGCGAACCTCACAGCCGGTATGAACCAGAAACGGGAGGAAAGACCTCAGGGAGGGCATGCGTTTCCTTCTAGCTAGAAGTGGCGTCAGTGGTTTTACACGCCCTGACGAGTTTGACTTATGTGGTTGTTATTATTGCGAGGCGCCTCGGTTTGATCGGACGATCCGGGTCCGATGGAGTCATTCGTTGGCTCACTTACGCCCTATAGGGCGGGGAAACGCATTGTTCAGGAATTTTAATCCACATCGGTGGACCGGCCCTGACAATCCAATGGCTTGACTGAGTACTTGCCTGAGACACGGGCTATAGCGTCTCGAAGTCGGTAACGACTATCTTTTGCCTTGGTTCATGACGGAAATCCAATTTCCAAATATGTGAGTGTTAGGTTTTGATTGTATACCTATATATGGCGACATAGTGGTATGGGGCATTAATGCCGTCTATGATTGATACTTATGATTTGAAATGGCTTTTGAAGTATATAAACACTAGCAATAATATCAAATGCTTTTGTTTTATTCGTATCAAGCATATTTTGGCTATTATAAGGTAAAACTCTATCCTCCGGTTTGCGTTGCATTGTGTGATGGGAACTGAGTCTTATAATGGCTTCATTTTTATAAAAAGCATTGCCATGTTTAAAAGAATGATTTGTTTTAAAGCACTGACAATCCAATGGTGTAAACCCGTTCCACGAAAGTTGCGTGGTCCTGTGATTAGCCATATTTTAAATGTGTTGAGTAGATCTCTCATACCAGTCCTTTGACTGACTCGTAGTTTGTTTCACTTTCAAACTCGGGTGCCCCTTTTTCTACACGGGCAGCCTTGTACTCAGGTTTAGCAGGCTTTATCCGGATAGCTGGAGCTGAAGATGGATTCTACTATTTATCTCTTTTTATGCTGTTCAGCTCCTATTGTACATATTTCGTTTGTTTCCACTGTAGACATTTATGTATAGCTGAACTGTATTTGTAATAAGTATGATCCTGTATATTGTGTAACTCTGATGATTACGTTTATCCAGTGTATTCTATTGTACATTATCTGGTGTATTTATTTATTTCTGTTCTGCTATTATCTGTTTCTGTGTTATATTCCAAAGATTACCCTTGTCTCCGTCTGTACGGGAAATGGGGTCGTCACATCAATTTTCCAATTTGTAAACTATTTTGGCAGCGATTTGAGAAATGGAAATAGAGCATGTGATACAATCTACGAGGGAAATAAAAATAGGGAGGGAAAGAGCTTGAGGCAAATAAAAAAAGGACGGAGAGGCGTGCGTGTTGTGGGGAAAGTTTTACACGTAAACAGGTATGATTTGATATGGTCTATAGCCGTCTCAAATTTAAATTAGGCTCAAAGCCTTATTAAATATTTAGATATGGCTCCGAGCCATATCTAAATCTGATACGGCTATAGACTGTATCAAATTTGGAAGATTGGGGAGTGACAAATTGAGCTTTGTGGTGTGATGACGATTTCAAGTCAATCCAAAGGAATCACATTTACGAGCCTTAAAACGTATATTGCGATATCTAAGCAATACCGAAGACTTCAGACTTTTCTATTTGAAAGATTACTCTATCGAATTAGTATCTTCTAGTGATGCTGATTCTGAGGGATCTCGAACGGATCGAAAAAGTACAAGTGGTACATGTCATTTTATTGGCAAATCACTAGTCTTTTGGTTTAGTAAGGAACAAATTTGTGTTTCACTACCAACATGTGAAGCTAAATATATGTCGGGAACTTTGGCTAGTGCTCAAGTCATATACATGCAACAAACAGTTAAAGATTTTGTAATAAATTTACCAAAATTCTCTATTTATTGTGATAACACTAGTGCGATTTGTTTGTATGAAAACCAGCGGGGATCATTCACGAGCTAAACTTATAGATATTCATCATCATTTTCTTTGCGGTAATATTGAAAAAGAAATAATAAATTTGGATTTTGTTTCCACTGAAAATCAATTGTTAGATATTTTTACAGAACCGCTACTAGAAAACGTGTTTATAAAATTAAGCCATGAACTTGGAATTATTTCATTTAAAGAATTATAAATTTAAGAAAAAAGTTAAAAAAATCTTAAACAAAAACAAAAAATTTATTTTTTTGCATTTACTAGTATTCGAACATGGTTGCTTGAATGTAAGTCATATTTACTTACCATTTGGTTGTTTAGCATTTTTTTCACAATCAGGTAAACACATTGTATTTCTTTTTAATCATTTTCAAAATTAATTATATCCACTAATAAATTATCTAATTATAAAACAGATTATAGTTTCATAATTGAAAACAATTATGTACTACAATTTTTGTTCCTCTCTTTCAGCTATCTCCACTATACACACACACACACGATGCTATAATACAAAAATTATTATTCCTCTCATAAACAAAGTAACTAACAAACATCTACCAATCTACACAATGGCTTCAAACAATCAATCTCATCAAAATCATCACCATCTTTATCTCCATTATTAACCCTCACTCCGAAATACAAACCCGTGTATAAATGGTCGTCTAACTATACCAGTTATACATCAGATAATAAGAAATCGAAAGGACCATGATTGTTTCTCCATCAAATAAAGATTAGATCGATGTTATTCATCACTATTAAGGATAACAACTGGAACTACAACATGAACTCTATTTCGAGAAAAAAGTATATGTGAGGCGTTTAAGCTTTTTTAAACACGTAGCTTTAAAATTCCATAGATTAGCTAAACCCGATGTTTACGAACTATTTTCTCCTCCAACATCGTCCTATAATCCTTAAAATCCAAATATGCAACATCCTCCATACTGACTAAATTATTGGGATTGAAATTGCGAAGCTAATGAAACAACAGACAAGGAAAAGAAAAAATCTCCAATAAAGCCTTCTTCGAAATAAAATTCCAAGTGTTTCTAAGTATAAGGATTATTAGTATTTGTTGAGTTAATATTTTTTTCCTTTTTATAAATAATATCACGAATTCATATTTTATTTTAATTGAGTATATAGTGAAATTCTCTTTAATGATACACAACTTGTTTACGTATGTTTGTTTGTATAACCACTATATATAATTTTTTTTAAAGACGAGTATTTAAATTATTTTATGCTATAAAAATTTAAATTATATCTATAGCTTATACTTGTTATATGATTGATATATAGTGCATACGAGTGAATATGTAAGAGTTATTTCATTTTTCGGTCGTTAATTGTGTTAAGGTTGTTCCCCTTTTCTCCTTTTTATTCATCTTTTCCATCATTTCGCATACCCCCCCCCCTCCACACTAATCGATTCACCAGTTCTCCACTACTTCTCCCTTTCTGCTTTGCTTATGCCTACGTGGTCTAATTAACTAAACTATTTCTCAGATCTGTTTTTTTGATCTGAGATACCTTCTGTCCTAACCCCTTTTTTAACGTCCCTAACTCCCTAGTACTTTCCTGATTTCCAACACAACTACAACCCTTCGCTGTCTAGTGCCTAGTCCCATCCAAGATTCTTCCAACTCCTTGTCTTTGTCTGTACGTTACAATTTTTGCGACTTCCCATCAGCCGCTTTCCTATAATGTTTTATACTAGGTATCCAAGCGACTCTACTCACATTCATTGCATGGTGAAATTTTGTCTAGTATAGTTTGACCATCGTTAGGTGGAAAGGGTTTTCTCAGGTTTTGTTGGGACTGTCTTGCGCATGCTTAAGCTTTGGATTTCTTTGTTTTCTTTTCCTTGGGTTTGTCTTGATGTTCAGAGAAGGTTCATCCCCTTCGTGGAATGCACTGGCTTCTCTGTCCAATCTTGCTCTATAAGCAGTTTTCACGTCTCCACCATTCTATTGTTCTGGTAATCCTCGCATCCTATCTCTTCTATTAACTAAGTTTCTCTGGGGAAGAAAATCATTGTCTCTAGCTTAGTGAGCTAGTTTAGAGATGGCTTGGTTTACTGGACCTATTGTTTTGGTTTGCGATGGGGCTGTTTGTAGATTTTGGCTGACCGAGGAATATGGTTGTCGTCTTGAAAATTTTAAGTTACTACAGTTTGGTTTTGGGGAGTAGGAAGTTGGATTGTGTGATTTCTATGTTCTTGTGGGGTTTTGGAGTGTTGATGCTTGGCTTGATGATGTGACACCCTACGTCCGTTAATGTCACTCATTAAGAGAATGCATTAAGTTTCATGAAGCATTATAGGTAAAAAGAAACAGAAACATTGCAAGATAGATATAAAATAGCAGCGGAATTAAAAACCTTATTAATCATAAAGCATCGTAGCTCAAAACTTGGTTACATCATATGTTTGAAATACATAAAACCCAGTACATCATTAAAACTTCTATCTTGTACTTAAAACATCAGAGTACAATAGTAAAAGAAGCATAATTCCCAAAAGAAACATAGCCATAGTAGCAAAGATAAAAACTTGAGCAATACATCTAAGCGGCTCCAAGTAGGACGATAGTAGAATCTTGATCAAGCTTGAGTATTCCCACCCTGAGAACCTTGGGGGAACAAAAGAGAAAGAAGAGGAAACAAAATGGGTTAGACATAAAGTCTAGCGAGTCCAGTTACTTGTAGGAAATAAATAAGTAAAAGTATCATGTCATGCATATAAAGTGGATAAGAGAGAGATAACAACATATAAGGCAAGTATGACAAGGTAAACAGGATAAACATGATAGAGTGTAATACGCTTCTCTAATGATTCCTCTACACCGATACTAGTATAAACAGAATGAGATGATCCTAACAACTATAAGATGGTAGACTTCGGTGTACTTCCAATGACAGCTTTCCACCCCATACAATCAACAGGCAGCCCAACGTTTCGGAATCACTTCTGAAGGTAATAACGGGCTCCTAAACATACCAGAGTCTAAATGTACCCTAATTACTATCCTAATTGATCGGCTCCCTACACTATGGATACCCTTTGCTGGCCCCATAGTAGGGTGTATCACTCCCTAAAGTCACATCGTCTTATTTTCCCGAGCAAGCGGAGTCGTGCACGCACACGACCCCGATGGAACACGCCGTCAAACACCGTCCCCACTTTTGGATATCTTACAATCATCCCAGCAAGCGTGCCCCGGCTCCGACCTAGTTCGGAGTACTCGTTTGATACCTATATATGGGTTATTGACTGAAACAGTTCCCTCACACAAGATGATGCAAGCTCTCCCCTTTGTCTTCCATCCCTATTGCTTGGTTTTCCATAGATTTTGTCTACCTACTGGTGTCATCGAATTGCATAATCCCAACAGGTTAAGTTTATGGACCTATATATAAATATTACCCACCAACCCAAGATATACTTAACCCACCCACTGTTTCAAACAAGTTTAGTTAACCCCTACTTAGTTTAACTGTAACGACCCCGAAAATTCGATGCTCGAATTTTCGACACATTTACATCCAATGTCCAAACTCGAGTACCGAACATCCAGAAAGTTATTAGAAAGAAGTTAGAGGGTGAGATAAGACAGAAAGAAATATTAGAATAGAAGAAGAAGAACTAACACAACAAAATCATAATCTCACATCGCAGTGGAACAAAATATAATATAGAAATAAATCTTTATTGAGAGCTTGAAAATACTTACAAATATCAGAGTACAACTTACAGCCAACACATCTGGACAGTTATAATGATCTGTCCCCATATACAACACACAACGGAAAAATATTATATCATATGTCTGAACTCTTCCAGCTCGTCTCTTCACAGCATCCGATAACCTAAGCCTGTACAACTCGGTCTAACCCGAGCATTACAAATACCGGGTCAGTCTAGTGAACCAAAGTGAGAACAACTCGCAAAGTTTTAAGGGGATCATCCAACTTGATTTTAAACTTTAAAAATCTCTTCGAAACAAAAGGATAATAGTAAGACCAGCCCACACATAAACATGGACGGCTTTTACCTTACTATAACCCAAACCAGTTTTGAAATCATATCTTGTCTGATATTATGATAGTGTCTAAATACAAATAAATAACAATCTAGCGGAACACTTGCATCTCACGCTACACATATATAGCATATAATCAAAATCGTGGGCGCTTATTGGAGATTGGGTTCCGACTATGACAAGGTATGGAACCACCTGCCGATAGTGTATCTCTAGAGACGAATACACTGGGTTCAACAAGAACATCTTGCAACCCGGCCCACACATGACCGACCACTCATTTCGCTTGAGTGTATCGAATGTATATCACCAACGATTGGGATCAGCAACCGTTCCCGAAAAGGGACAGCATCGATAGATTAAAGAATGAAAAGGAACTTCTCTAGATAGGTGATTATACACCCTAATGGGAGTGACCCACATAGCCATGTTGCCTGCCCGATTTTTATCATTTCCCGGTTGTGAGGCTTGAGATCATAACGTATCTTTTGAAACACATGTCCGCCATTCTCTTTGAATGCTACATCGTCAAATCCGCCAGAAATCACTAATTGATTTCCACAAAAATACTCGGGTTGTTAAGTTAAGAGAAGGTGTCTTCTCCGCCGCCACAGAAATACGTTTGAGGAAATCAACGTACGTAATCCCTTTGGAAATACGCTGTCAGACATCCGTCCATACAAGTTGTCCTAGGACTGGACAAACCGAAGGCACTCTCCTACCGCATCCAAAGGATCATTAGTGAGTAGTCCTTGCAAATCCGCAAAATCTCAACCACGACCGAATCACTTCAGAATATCTCTAGTTGTACGGCTAGAGAATATTTGACAATAATCCTTCCTCTTATGAAGATTCACGGTCTTCAATTTCCCCATCTCGCCCAACATCTAATATCTTCAATGTTTACATATTTATCGGTCGGAATGGTTTTCGAATATAAATTCGATCCCGGTCTTTCCATATCAACAATCGTATTGGCCAGATTTGATACTCGGTTATTTAACTATCCAATAAACAACCATTCAATCATGACAATAAAATGAATTCATTGATTTAGTACTCAGCAACATTTGGCCCTTTTTAATTATAAATAATTATCAAATGATTAATTCATCTAAGTCTTTTATATATTTTAAATTATGGTATTACCTCTTAGTAATATTCTCAAAATCATTTCAAGTCTTCATTAATTGGGAAAACATCTTATAACTATATTAAATTTATGATTCCAAAACATTTGTCATAACATTACTTATCATCTAAAAACTGCAGAATCGATTTAATTTAACATCGTACGATAATCGTTACGAAGTCTCTCTTTTTGTTTCCGTTATTTGAACACCATAATCACCACTTATCCCTTTAGAAATAACCGATTCTAAAAGTTGTCTCCTTATTTGAAAATATCAGTATATTTCCACAAATCTCCTTTTGTTTATTTCAATTATGGAAATAACATTTGATTTCTTTTTATATTTAGAATCCCATCATATATATATATATCCAAATTCTTCCCATAACGTACATTATTATTTCTCAAATAAATTACTTTAACATCACCATTACGACTAATATCATCCTTCGATAATCCTGAAGTCGTTCAAGTTGGGGTATTTTAATTACCTCTCAGACCTGGATCAACAAAGTTTTTATCTTAAGATAGGTATCAGCTGTAAACCAAAAACCGATATTCATCCCCAATATCAAAACAAAATCCCATTTAAATTATCTTGATGAAAACTCATATCTCAATTAATATAGCGAATTCTAGCTCGCATCTTTATTATTCAACCGGCCTAATCACTTTAATTCAAATTTGGATTTCTGTTCGATTTCCATTTTGAATTCATTTAACCATTTCCAACTTGAATATCTCCCTTTAAATTCCATTGTTAAGTAACTTTAATTTAAAACTAAACGTTTTAGCTTCACGCTTCCTTTTATAAACATTTTTTTATAAAACTTAGGTTTAATATAAACCCTTTTAATCCTCTTCTCCTCTCCTTAATTCAAACACTTATTTTAAGATATCATCTCGGCACAAAATCCCTTTTACAACTTAGTTATAAAATTCGGTTTTAGTATAAAACCGTTCATCGACTTTTTTCAAAAAATCCAATTATTCTTCAATATCTACTTTGATTACTTACCTTAATGAATCTCATTACGAATTGATCACTTTCATCATTATTCATTAAAATTATAATTTGATCATCATTAACTATTGTACGAATAGTTAACTTCTTATTTAACTAAAACAAACCGTAAACTTCTTTTCAAAACCTTATTAAAGTTAAAGAAATGTTCATTAATCTACTTCATTAGATTATACTAAACTAAATAAACCAATTCTAAAACATGATCATCTCGTTGACTAATTCAAATTGTTCATTCTTTTAAATTAATTAATAACATCATTAATTAAAATAAATTACATTTCATTATTTCTGGAAACAATTAATTCAACTCTTAACTATTGCATTAGTCTCTGCTCGTCTCTTTGTAAACCCTCATTAACGTAAGACTTAACTTTTAAATGATTTAAAAATAATTAAAACTTATAAAATAAATAATAAACCTTAATTTTGTTTATTGAACTTTTATTTAAATACATAGATTTAGAAATCTATCTTCGGTTATAGAGTAGATTTCATATCTCTATTACCGTTGATTTAACCGACGGTAAATCAATATTGTAACACCATTTATTTTTAGGCCAACTCCTGCCAATTACCCAACCAAAATTGTTTATTAGTTAAAACCAAACAACCATTGAATTTAGATTCAATACAAACAATGATCAATCAATCATCCAATCATATGTGTTAAACAGTTCATATAATTGTAATATGGAACAAACAATAAGTGTGAGGAATCCAGTTAGATCCCTCCAACCTGTTTTCCCTGCATCTAAATGCATTATCTCAACAGTAATATTTTAACTAAATAAACGGATATAATATTCAATCATCAAACAATATATAACAGCAATCCAAACATCCATCAACCAATTAACAATCATAGCACACAAGTATTTAAACCCAACTATAAGTGGGATAAAAACTGAGTGAGTTGAACTCACCTTGTCGTTGTCAAAATAGTGTGTTTTTACAAGCCTTCAGCTGTGTTCGCTCTGTCCGTTCCCATTCCAAAATCTTACGCCTGTTGATAAAATTCGAATGATCCTTGTTTGATCTGCTTTTGTGTACGTATGACACGGTTATAAATAAATTGTTATTCACTTATTAAAAATAGTGTTATTTATAATTTTATGACTTATATTCTTGCTGACATTTAAATTCAATATCGATTTGTCACTTTCGAAATGGATCGGCATATTTGTATACATATTTAGATACATGAAACTGTTACCCTGGCCAATGTGTATAAAGCTCCTGCTCGTGCTAAAACTAATTTAGGTACAAGACAAAACATATTCAAGCTACAGTAGTAATACTATTTCAAATTTAGGCCATACTATATATACGAATCAGTATTTTTAAACATAAGGTTGGGCATAAGTTATAAAACCATAATTAGGCATATATAATTCTATCCTAAAATAAATAGGCCACGTCTACACATGTTATTCACGTTAGGCAAGTAAGAGGCCATTCATACTAACATTCTTCACCCAGGCACGTACTCTATGTACATACATAAAGTTTATACCACTTTATTGTATTATTATTTAAACTTAGGGTGAACATTCATTAATACTTCATTAGACAAATGATAAACACTCAGGCTTCATAAGACCAATTCCCAGGTATGGTAAAACTTAATAAATATTTAACTTAAAAAAAACTCACGTGATAAGCAACGTTAAAGTGAAACAACCCTGACGCTGTAATAACTAAATTATAAAAGATTTGGCAAAACCATAATTAGATTAGGCCCGTTAAAATAAAGTTAGGCACTCCGAAATTTGAATACATACCCAGGAAAACCACTGTTCATTTTCGTTTCTTCCAATACCTGCTACTATTACTTCTCCATACCCTCAAAACTGCTTCCATCTGCCATTATTATTTCCTCTCCACACGCAACCGCAAGCTTTCCCTCCTCCCTGTTGATTTCTTCTCCATAAATGCCTTGCACAAGCTCCCTCACATGTTCCCTTTCCAAACTTCACGCAACTGTTCCCAGCTGAAACTCCCACTCTCCAAAAGAACATGCCCCCATAACCCATTCTCCAGATCGGAGAATATGAAATCACCCTACTACTTCATTACCCTCTACTGTTGCCACTCCCCAAAACAAACCTCACTTTAGCATTACCACAACCAAACTGGAACACAGTTCGAGATCAATACACTCCTTTCCTGTTCGCTACAACACCCTCAGCCTTGTTGAACACCGTACAAAACGCAGTACATTGGAGTGTTGTTTGTTTCTCCTTTTCTTTCTTTTAAAAACAAAGGCTTGCGTTATTATTATTTGATGAAGGGAGAATCTGTTTCATTTCTGATGGAGCACAAGGATAGTAGGAAAGAAACTAAGTGCCTATATATAGAAGAGAAAGAGTGGATAAGCACAACGTCCCTTAGATGGTAGGAGGTAGGTCTGTGCAACTACTTTTAACTTCACTGTGTTGTGCATAGATGTGTTGATGGTGAAAATACGCTGGAAAGGAGACATGTTAGAGTAGTTGCGGTTCGATGGGTTGGCATGGGGTTTTCGTTTCATTAAGCTGCGTTTTCAAAGGGTCTACAGGTAGATGTTCTCATTTAGAGTAGCTGTTATAGGTAGCTCCTACTGTTTTGAAAAGATGGTGATGTGTTTGGATACAAATATGGTGGCTGATGATGTGAAAATACTATGTTGGGAATGATTTAACTAAACTAGGTGTCTGTGTCATTTCAAGTTTAGGATAGTTGTGATGTATTGTTTACTAGGGTGTTGACAGCTTCTATATTTTTATTAAACCTTAAGTGTGAGGATCAGTGTACGGAAGGTAGGCACGTTCAAGCTTACATCTTAGCTGTGGGGTTTTAAATCTCATTCCATTGGTAGAGGGTAGGCACTGTTCTCATGTAGATTTCCTGAAAGGATACGCTGCTGTGTTTTCATACAAACATCTCTTCATTGTCTAGGGGTAGGCGATGTACTACAAGTAGGTTGCACATGTATGTCCAGTATCATTTCTTAAGTACAAAGGAAAAATGTCATGGAGTACTTAAAGTTTGACATCTCACGTCATGGCTTGCTACTTATAGGATTCTAGGTTTCGCAGTATGGATGATTTAAATTTATACGTACCGTGACATCTTTGGTTGTAGATATGCAGAATTTTAGCATAGGGTCACACTTTTGGTTAGGGCGTACCTCATTTACTTAAGCACATTAAGCTTGTGTATTTTATTTTAAATTTTTAAATATTAATTTTTTCCCGTTCACCATTAGCCGTTATATTTGTACTGCCATACGTGAATTTCACATTATAAATTATGAAATACCACGATGTTTCGAGTTCGCTTTATAAATTATATGTCCATATACTGTTTAATAAACGAGTTATATATTATAAATCCATTTATAATACCAAATCAATAATAAAATAATTTAAATAGCTAATTATAAAAAAATACGGGATGTTACATTCCTTCCCCCTTAAAAGAATTTCGTCCCTGAAATTACTAATTTAGAAGAAACGCTACTAACCCAATTTATTTACTTTTCGAAAATCCCATTTATTTAAATCAAAAACCAATTCACTATTAAAAATAATATTATTATTTTTAATATCGAAAATTTTCTAATACATTAAATTCTCGGAAAAATTCGATAGAGTCTCCCCTGCACGGAGGGACTTCTGCGATATCACAGGAACAAATAATATATATACATCGGCTTATACGGTCGGAAAACAAAATTCAAAACCAAAATTTATATTTTTGCTTAGTCGTACCTTATGCGAGTGCTATTGTGCATACTGCTCAACTTATTGCGATATTCTCAATCAAAATCAACCTCAAAGTCTTCTGATACTGGTACTCAATCCACCATGTAAATAACAATACATGATATTCTAAATAATATCCCAGTTAACTGTACCAATTTCCTAATCCAAACTTATAGCATTATTTATTTGCAAACACAGGGTTAAATCATTAATTCATATATGATTCCATTCAAATTATCATTCTGGAATTCATTTCCTGAGTTTCCCAGTCCATTCAACTCTTATTAAATCATTTGATGAATAGATATATAACCAATCTAACAGAAAAAACAATGCACAATCAACCCAATCAATAATTCCATTGAATTTATATTTAACATCAATCTTTTACTTGCTTGTATTCACTTGGGTTTTCATATTTAAAAATTAATCGATTAATACTTGATTGATTTATTAATTATTATTAATTACATTCCAAATCTCAAATTCATCTTAATTAATTTCCAATTTCAAATTTATCTTCACTTAACCAAGTTAAGTTGTATTTCCATATTCAATCAACTAGTTAATTCTCTAATTAGTTCACTTCTATTTAAAAATCAAAATTTTGATTTTGTTTCAAAAATCATCTACTCTCTTCTTATTTAACTTATCTTCAAGTTAAATTCTGATTCATTGAATCCATAATTGGAATTCCTATTCACAAATCCCATATGTGAAATACCTTGGTTATATTAAACCATTTCAAATTTTAAATCCAATGTGAATTCCATTCAAATCAAGCAATCAATCAAACACAACAGTTTTTCAATAATTTGTCAAAATTATTTCTTTTCTATATAAAAATATATCTCGGGCAAAATTATTTCATTTACCCTCTTTAAAAATAATATTGTATAAGTTGATAGTTCAAATGCTTCTCAGTACTAGAACCGGCCCGATAACACAATACAAAACATTATATAAAATTTACAAATACGCTCTCATATATACACTCAAACTCAATCTAGGGTATTACTAACCCTATCTCTATCAAGTTATGTCATAGGGCCAAGGTTATTACTAAACCAATGGCTCTAATACCACTGTAACGACCCCGAAAATTCGATGCTCGAATTTTCAATACAATAATATCCAGTGTCCAAACTCGAGTACCGAACATCCAGAAAGTTATTAGAAAGAAGTTAGAGGGTGAGATAAGATAGAAAGAAATATTAGAATAGATGAAGAAGAACTAACACAACAAAATCATAATCTCACATCGCAGCGGAACAAAATATAATATAGAAATAAATCTTTATTGAGAGCTTGAAAATACTTACAAATATCATAGTACAGCTTACAGCCAACACATCTGGACAGTTATAATGATCTGTCCCCATATACAACACACAACGGAATAATATAATATCATATGTTTGAACTCTTCTAGCTCGCCTCTTCACAGCATCTGATAACCTAAACCTATACAACCCGGTCTAACCCGAGCATTACAAATACTGGGTCGGTCTAGTGTACCAGAGTGAGAACAACTCGCAAAGTTTTAAGGGGATCATCCAACTTGATTTTAAAGTTTAAAAATATCTTCGGAACAAAAGGATAATAGTAAGACCAGCCCATACATAAACATGGATGGCTTTTACCTTACTATAACCCAAACCAGTTTTGAAATCATAACTTGTCTGATATTATGATAGTGTCTAAATACAAATAAATAGCAATCTAGCGGAACACTTTCATCTCACACTCCACATATATAGCATACAATCAAAATCGTGCGTGCTTATTGGAGATTGGATTCCGACTATGACAAGGTATGGAACCACCTATCGATAGTGTATCTCTAGAGATGAATACACTGGGTTCAACAAGAACATCTTGCAACCCGGCCCACACATGACCAACCACTCATTTCGCTTGAGTGTATCGAATGTATATCACCAACGGTTGGGATCAGCAACTGTTCCCGAAAAGGGACAGCATCGATAGATTAAGGAATGAAAAGGAATTTCTCTAGATAGGTGATTATACATCCTAATGGGAGCGACCCACATGCCATGTTGCCTGCCCGATTTTTGTCATTTCCCGGTTGTGAGGCTTGAGGTCATAACGTATCTTTTGAAACACATGTCCGCCATTCTCTTTGAATGCCACATCGTCAAATCCGCCAGAAATCACTAATTGATTTCCACAAAAATACTCGAGTTGTTAAGTTAAGAGAAGGTGTCTTCTCCACCGCAACAGATATACGTTTCAGGAAATCAACGTACGTAATCACTTTGGAAATACTCTGTCAGACATTCGTCCATGCAAGTTGTCCTAGGACTGGACAAACCGAAGGCACTCTCCTACCGCATCCAAAGGATCAGTAGCGAGTAGTCCTTGCAAATCCGCAAAATCTCAACCACGACCGAATCACGTTAGAATATCTCTAGTTGTACGGCTTGAGAATATTTGACAGTAATCCTTCCGCTTATGAAGATCCACGGTCTTCAATTTCCCCATCTCGCTCAGCATCTAATATCTTCAACGTTTACATATTCATCGGTCGGAATGGTTTTCGAATATAAATTCGATCCCGGTCTTTCCGTACCAACAATCGTATTGGCCAGATTTGATAGTCGGTTATTTAACTATCAAATAAACAACCATTCAATCATGACAATAAAATGAATTCATTGATTCAGCACTCAGCAACATTTGGCCCTTTTTAGTTATAAATAATTATCAAATGATTAATTCATCTATGTCTTTTATATACTTTAAATTATGGTATTACCTCTTAGTAATATTCTCAAAATCATTTCAAGTCTTCATTAATTGGGAAAACATCTTATAACTATATCAAATTTATGATTCTGAAACATTTGTCATAACATTACTTATCATCTAAAAACTGCAGAATTGATTTAATTTAACATCGTACGATAATCACTACGAAGTCTCTCCTTTTGTTTCTGTTATTTGAACACCATAATCGCCACTTATCCTTTTAGAAATAACCCATTCTAAAAGTTGTCTCCTTATTTTAAAATATCAGTATATTTCCACAAATCTCCTTTTGTTTATTTCAATTATGGAAATAACATTTCATTTCTTTTTATATTTAGAATCCCATCATATATATATATATATATATCTGAATTCTTCCCTTAACGTACATTATTATTTCTCAAATAAATTACTTTAACATCTCCACCATTACGACTAATATCACCCTTCGATAATCCTGAAGTCGTTCAAGTTGGGGTATTTTAATTACCTCTCAGACCTGGATCAACAACGTACTTATCTTAAGATAGGTATCAGTTGTAAACCCAAAACCGATATTCATCCCCAATATCGAAACAAAATCCCATTTTCACTGTAATGACCCGGATTTTTAGCGACTTTGGTTATCGACATAAACACGATGACGACTAACCAAACATCGAAAAATCCTGGTAATTAGCGAAAGAAATTAGAGGGTGAGGAAAGATAAGATAGAAACTTAGAATAGAAGAAGAAAAGAAGAACTTACATCTTCAGAGTAACAAGAATCTCACAGCGGAACGAGTAACATACAATATATAACATAACTTTGAAATATAACAGTTATGTATACAATACAACTTATCAGAGTACAACACTTACAACACAGCGGAAATAAACTATAGCTATATGATCTTGAAGCCTCCTACTCCAGCTCTTCAAGTATATCTGTATATCCCGACTACTTGACTGCCCGTACAAATTTAGGCACCCAAGAGTCTAGGGAAACAAAACAAAATAAACTCCGGGTCAGTCATGGGACTGGTATGAGTAAAACAGTTTGAACAAGTAAACGATATCTCATAAGACCACGCCGTATAACGGAACGGGTTTTTCCCTTATGAGAATCCAAAATATCTTTAGATCAAAAACCCTTTTGATATTATAATAATGTCTATCAACCACAACTATAATAATCATCTAGCAGAAACGCTTTCATCTCACGTTCTACATATATAGTATACAATCAAAATCGCAAGCACATATTGGGTAATGGATTTCCAACTATGACAAGGTATGGAACTACCTTCCGATCAGTGTACACTAGGAACGATACACTGGAGTTCAACAGGAACATCTTGCAACTCAGCCACACATGACCGACCACTCATTTGCTTGAGTTTATCGAATGTACATCACCAACGGTTGGGATCAGCAACCATTCCCGTATATATATATATATATATATTGTAACACCCCACGCCCGCTATGGTCACTCTCTAAGGGAATGCCATAACATCGGTGGAGTATTTTGAGTGAATATAGAACAGAGTAATTACAGCAAGACAGATATAAGTAATACTTGAAAATTTAAAACATCATTTCAATTGCAGCGGAAAATAAAACATGTCTGGTTACATCACAAAACCATAATAGAAGTCAAGTACAAATATCCATCCTGCTAAATAAAAATACATAATCCCAATACATGAACTGATAGCCATAAAAGAAAAGGGTAAGCTGAGCTCTACATCTAGGGTCCAAGCTCCAAGAGAGTAATAAAAGCAGCCTGATCAAAGCCCACTCGTGCTGGGCCCACTCTGAGAACCTGAGGGTTGGGAAAAAAATAAAAAAACAACGGGGTCAGACATAAGTCTGAGCGAGTCCTATAACTTTAACAATACAATCATTAAAGTAACCAGAGAAGACATAAACTTGACATACGGTAATGTCTGGGGATGAATGGCTACACTAAGCAGCTTGGTAGACTAAGATAACTGTAAAGACGCATTTACCCACCCAAGGATAAGTACTACACTGCACCACACCAGTCATTCCTTCTTAAAGGTTGATCCCTCCCAAGGACTTAGAAAATTTACCCAGTAGTTTCGTGTACCCCTAGCTGACTACATAGGTGCCGTCTTCCCCTATCTCCACTAGGTGTACCCACTACTCCCAAGCGATCGGCTCCCTACCGTAGATACCCGTGCCGGCCCCACAGTGGGGTGTATCACTCCCCAAAGTGGCAACCCGATACAATTAACGGTGCACGGCTTATATCTACACGATGCAACAACGTCTTACCTACCAGCCCGGGTCCACACACGCATATGAAAGCCGTTGGACTTGCGTTGCCACCGCTAACCCGTTTTGGCCTCTTATAGTCAAGCCCAGTACGCGTGTCCCGTCCTCGACATGGGTCGAGCCCAATAAGATACATATGGGTTACTGGTTGAAATGGGCCCCCACAAGCTACCCACCTAAGCTTGCCCCTTTTTCTAGTGCATCCCACTTAACCCTTTAATCATGTTTAATTACATGTTTCCACTTTGGTTAAGTATTCTAATCGTATTTTCTATTGCCACCCAAGGCAACCACTAGATTTCCACATGCCACCCAAGGCACCCACTTAACCCCTCATGTCCCACTACATGCTAATATGGTTAAGTGTTTCTTAATTAATTAATTAAGATCATGACCTCATAAAGACCTCCCACATTAGACCGTCCTTTATGACTGCTGGATATGCCGGTTGGTTCCGGGCAGACTTCTGTCATCAAAAGGGTCTAACCTCGTGTCTTTACTTTAATCACGTATTTAATTTATGACTAAGACCTCTCACATTGGGCCAATCATTTGTAGCCGCTGGATGGCCGGTCGGTTCCGGGCAGACTTCCGCTACAAAAGTGTCCAACCTCGTATCTTAGTTGATTAATTACACCTAATTAATCACCCCCATAATTAATTATCCCTAATTAATTACACATTTTTCATAACATGGGTAGACCTAACTCAATAGGTAAATTCCCATGGGGTAGACCTAACTCAATAGGTAAATTCCCACTTATGTTAATTTATTTTTTTATGGTATGCTTAATCATACCCAATCATACTTTTATTAACATATTTATTAACCCCATCGTTCCCCACGTAAATCGTTCTCCTTTCATGACATAATAAAGGGAAGATCCATCACAAATATCATGGGTTTAACCAAATCTTAGCATATAACTTTGTCATGGGTTAAGAGGATGTCGACTTGCATACATGAGCATATATCAACCCAACTACATTTAACCCAAACTTGCATATTATCATACACATGACTTGCATAACATGTTGAACTTGCATATAAGCATTCTCATAACTTGCATAACATGTTAAACATGCATTTAAGCATACACATAACTTGCATAAGCATTCTCATACTTGCATAAGCATGCATAACTTGCATATCATGTTAAACTTGTATTTAAGCATATACATAACTTGCATAAGCATTCTCATACTTGCATAAGCATGCATAACTTGCATATCATGTTAAACTTGTATTTAAGCATATACATAACTTGCATATGAACTTGCATAACAACCTACACATAACTTACATAACATCATACACATAACTTGCATATGAACTTGCATAACTCACTTGTTAAATATGCATAAACCCACTTATTAAACATGCATAAACCCACTTGTTAAACATGCATAAACCAACTTATTAAACATGCATAAACCCACTTATTAAATATGCATAAACATAGGAAAACATAGAGTAGCATATCATTACAAATGATTCAAACTCACTAATCCGCATTCAAGACCATAAGTCTCATTACACCTAATCTACTTACTTTAGCAATTGATGTTAAAGTGATAGAAACTCACCAAAACCAAGATTAGCAAACTTATGAAGTAGAACTAGTTGCTAAATATGAAGAAGATGATGATTAGAGGTTGATTAGCTTGCAACTTCCTTCATAAATTAGTGGAGGCTCCTTCTAAGTTTTAATTTGGCGGCATGTAGCCCTCAATTCTATTTTTAGTATGGATTAGGGTAGGTTTAGGGTGTATTTATAGATTAGGTGAGTGTTTTAGGCCCTTAGATTAACCCTAGATTAGATTAGGACCCTTAGATTTCGGAAATCTCTAGAACACAGCCCAAGACTAACCCAAAAACCAGATCTGGTGCACCCAGATCAACAGGGCCGACACCCTGTGTCGACACCCCTGTCGACAGGGCTGTCGACACCCCTGTCGACATGCCTGTCGACACGGGGCTAGGCGGGAACTTTCCAGCCCTTTCCGCTTTTGGCTCCAAACTTGTTTTAGAACTGAATTTTAAATCTGTTTTTAACTTTGAATTTTCTGAAAACTTCTTTGGGCCATAACCGGGCCATACGGACTCCGATTCTCGAAAACTCGGACTCTATTTCGCGTATTTTTCCGAGACGAACGCAATGACGCAGCCTGTTTCCTCCAATTCTCACATCTGAGATTATTTATTCTGTAATTAGTGAATTTTAGCATTAACTAAAATTCGGGGTGTTACATTCTCCCCTCCTTAAAGGATTTCGTCCCCGAAATCTCTAAGCTAAGGAGAATGCATATCCTACCATCCAAACAACCATATACTCAATCCATCAAACACGGGCATCCATTGTCCTTAAAACAATTTCTAATGATGTATGAGCATATGCAAAAAGTGTGTGTATATGTTCCCTATCTAATGTATGAACATATGCAAACCATGGTAGTGCCATGCATCCATTATGTATGCGAGAGAACCCTATTGACACATACAATATCTACATGAGTGCACAATCATTCACCAAAATGCATCATCCATATGATAACACAATCATTATACATCCATAAATATAGCTTCCTACACACAATTTTTATGCAATATGCAATATGAAGTGATTGAGCCGATCCAGTGCCTAGAGTGTGTGTATATGCATCCACGAGCAACCACTAGCAAACACTTGCATCCACTTGCATCCATCAACCATAACATGTCTCAAACACATGTTTCAACCATAGGTTTACCCTATCTAAAGGTCAAAGGTACAAATGAGAGGACATACTAAAGATAAGATAAGTATTAGACGAACGATAAAGGAGAAGTTAAAAGACATACCCTCAAAAAGGAACGGGTACAATGAACGCATCTTCGCTTCCGTTTCCCAAGTTGCGTTGCTCTCGTCTTCTCCCCATTGTACTTTGACTAGTTGAACCTCTCGATTCCTCAATTTCCTAGTCTCTGACCCAAGGATGCGGGTAGGAGCTCGTCGAATAGTCGCATCACGCTCTACTTCCACTTCTTTAAGCAAGCTCGGCTCTACCACCTCTGCCGTCTCGTGTAAGCACTTCCTCAAATGCGACACATGGAATACGTCATGTACCCCACTAAGTCTGTCGGGCAACTCCACTCTATATGCCATCCGTCCAATCCTTTCCTTAATGGGAAATGGCCCTACGAACCTTGGTGCTAACTTCCCAACAGATCCAAAGCGAACCACATTTCGTAACGGAGACACTTTGACAAAGACCATGTCCCCAACTTCAAACTCAAGATCCGTCCTTCTCTTGTCCGCATAAGATTTTTGCCTATCCTGCGCTGCTTTCATCCTTCTTCGAATCAAGTCAATCTTCTCAGAAGTCTCCCTAATCATATCAGGCCCTAGCAAGATCTTATCCATAGATTCCCACCAACATGTAGGTGATCGACAAGGCCTTCCATAGAGAGCTTCGAAAGGAGCCATACCAATACTGGACTGAAAGCTGTTATTATATGCGAACTCCACCAATGGAAGATGCTCTTCCCATGTACCTCCAAAATCTAAGATACAAAGTCTCAAAAGGTCTTCTAGAACACGATTCACCCTCTCAGTCTGGCCGTCCGTCTGAGGATGATATGCGGTGCTCAGACACAATTGAGTCCCCACTGCTTCTTGCAAACTTCTCCAGAACTCGCTAGTGAAGATAGGATCTCGATCACTCACTATGCTAGAGGGTACCCCATGCAATCGAACTATCTCTCGAAGATATACAGAAGCTAGCCATGGAGCAGTCCTCTTGCTCTTCACAGGTATGAAATGGGCGCTTTTAGTAAGTCTGTCTACCACAACCCAAATTCCCGTATTACCCTTTCTTGATCTGGGTAACCCGTCAATAAAATCCATCGAGACGCTATCCCACTTCCATTGCGGAACTTCCAATGGGTGAAGCAACCCACCAGGTTTCTTTTGCTCCGCCTTCACTTGTTGGCACACCAAGCATCGAGCGACATACTGGGCCACATCTTTCTTCATACCGGCCCAGAAGAAAACCCTCTTCATGTCTTGGTACATCTTGTCCCCACCGGGATGAATGGTCATCCTAGAACGGTGTGCATCATCAAGAATAGCCTTCCTCAAACCCTCGTCTTGCGGTACACAAAGTCTACCGTCTCTACGCAAGCACCCCCTATCGTCCAGGGTGTACCTACTCAAATGGCTGGACGACTCCCCCCTTATGAGCTTCTCCACCAACTCAACCAACTGTGGGTCGTCCCTCTGTGCTTCTCCAATCCGCCCCAAAAGAGTAGGTCTAACTTCCAGGGAAGCTAGCAAACCGGGTACATAATCAATGGAAGGTCTGAAATCAAACATCGAGATAAATTCCAAGCTTCGTTGTTCCACGAACAATGGACTCAAGGACAACCTTTTTCTGCTCAAGGCGTCCGCCACCACGTTACCCTTGCCAGGGGTATACGCTATCTCGAAATCATAGGATGCTAAGAACTCCATCCACCTTTGTTGTCTCAAATTCAAATCCTTCTGAGAAAACAAGTACTTCAATGATTTGTGGTCAGTGAACAATTCGAACCTCTCACCAAGAAGATAATGGCGCCAAATCTTAAGCGCAAAAACAATAGCGGCCAACTCTAAATCATGGGTAGGGTAATTTTTCTCATGCACTCTCAACTGCCTTCCACCATAGGCTATTACCCTTCCCTCTTGCATTAAGACTGCGCCTAGTCCTATCCCACAAGCGTCAGTATAGACAACAAATGGCTTGCTCCCATCTGGCAACACTAAAACTGGAGCAGTGGTTAAAGCTCTCTTTAACCGCCGGAACGCATCATCACAATCTACGTCCCATGTGAAAACAAGATTCTTCTTCGTTAAGCGGGTTAATGGGGCTGATATCTTCGCGAAGTCTTTAATAAACTTCCTATAATAACCCGCCAACCCCAAGAAACTTCTTACTTCGGTAGCATTCTTCGGAACCTTCCAATCCTGAATTGATACTACCTTCGCGGAATCCACAGCTATCCCTTCCTTGGAGACCACGTGCCCCAAGAAACGCACCTCCTTCCTCCAGAAGTGACATTTAGAGAATTTAGCCTTAAGGCTATGTGCTCGAAGAGTCTTCAATACCTCCCCAAGATGTAGGGCATGCTCTTCTTCACTCTTAGAAAATACTAAGATATCATCCACAAAGACCACCACGAATTTATTAAGGAACTCCCTGAACACCCTACTCATCAAATCAACAAAGTATGCAGGGGCGTTCGTCAACCCAAATGGCATCACCAGCCACTCATAGAAACCATCCGGAGTCCTAAAGGCAGTCTTGTCTATGCTATCCTCAGCCACCCTCAACTGATGAAACCCCGTGGCTAAGTCAAATTGAGAAAATAGTGAAGCGCCAACCAACTGATCGAAAAGATCATCAATCCTCGGCAATGGGTGTCTATTCTTCTTTGTGAGCTTGTTGAGTTCTCTATAGTCTACACAAAGTCTGAGGGACCCATCCGCCTTCGTAGCAAAAACTACTGGAGCACCCCACTCCGATATACTTCGTCTTATGAACCCCTTCTCAAGTAACTCCCCTACTTGCTTATGGAGTTCCCTCCTCTCACGAGGAGCCATGTGGCGCACTGGTAAAGATACAGGTTTGGCATTATCCACCAGATATATTCGGAAGTCAATTTCCCGCTTCGGAGGTAAGCCCTTCACCTCCTCAAACACATCCGAGTATTCCCGGACCACTTTAACAGATTGCAAACTCTCGACCGAAGCGTCAAGCGATTCAAGATAACTTAGCATAACAGAATCCATGGGATTACAAGAAATCTCGAGAGTGTTACCCAAACGGGTCATGAGCCTAACAACTCTCCTTTCGCAATCAAGAACGACACCATTACTGGATAACCAGTCCATGCCCAAAATCAACCCATAGCCCGTGAAGCCCAAAACAAAAGCATCACATCTAAACTCAATGCTAAGTATAGAAATCTTCAAACCCAAACATATCATGGACAAATAAGTGGAGCCCGCAATTGGGTTTGAAACAACCAAGGGATCATCTACCAGACTGGTGTCTAAGTGCAGTGACTCAACTAATGATGATGAGATAAACGAATGCGATGCGCCTGAATCAAACAATGTACGGACAGGATGATTAAATAGAAAAACCAGACTTTCAACGGAAATAGTTCTACCTCTTTCTTGAATCGGTGGAACCGCGAGAGCCTGTACTTGCCCCCTAGCCTGACTCGGTGCCATAAGAGCTTGCACCTGTCCTCCTGAGGTGGATCCCGTCCTTTGCCCCTTCTTAGGGAAATCCTTCACTAGATGCCCTGCTTCGCCACAGTGAAAGCAACCAGTCTTCTTCTTCTTTCTACAATCTTTGCTTATGTGGCCGGGTATCCCACAATTGAAGCACTTCTTCTTCCCCTTGCCACCGTTGCCTTTCCCACCTTTGTTTTGCTGTTGTTGCTGAGGTCTCTTTTGATCTCCCTTCTTCTCGGGTGCCTTATTAGCATTGGGACCCTTCTCTTCTTCATGCATGAGTGCCATGTCAACTAGCTTCTCGAAGGTGGCCCCCATAGGGATATGAGTCATAGCCAACCCATGCATCGGTTCATTCAAGCCTTTCACGAACCTCAAAGCCTTCTTCTCCGGTGTATTCACCATGTCTAGGCCAAACATTGCCAATTGATTAAACTTGTTGACATATTCCTTCACTGAGAGATTTCCTTGCTTTAGAGTCAAGAATCTTTCCATATACAAGTTTTCCTCCGCCCTTGAGAGAAACTTTGCCACAAATCTTTGCCTAAAATCCGCCCAAGAGTCAACGGGGCGTTCTCCATTAGTGACCTCCCACCAGAATGAGGCCTCTCCCTTCATTAACCAAGCGGCTAACTTGACTTTCTTTCCTTCTTCCATCTCAAAGATATCTATCAACTCTTCCACCTCCTTAAGCCAATCTCTAGCCTCCACAAAAGTTTCAGATCCTTGAAAAGGTTTCCCTCCCATAGCTTTAAATTCCTTGCAAGTCTTAGCAAAAGTATCCGTGCGAGGAGGAGGGGGGGAGGAAGATCGGGTGCTACGGTTGGTGGAGGAACATTTGCTGGACCCGCAGTGGTGGCCCTAGCCTCCATCAATCTCCTATACCATACTGGTATCGTCACACCCTCCGGAAAGTTAAGATCCTCAGCCATGCTGAAACGAAAAAGGAAAGATTCAAAACGGAGAATTCGAAAGATAAAGATATGGCTATTGGGGATTATGCTTTTCTTTCAAAAACTTTTCTCTTTAAAGACATGTTTTTGAAAATATCTCTTCCAAAAATGTTTTTAGAAAAATAGTTTTCTAAAAAATTTATCTGTTCCGGTAACCTTTGCTCTGATACCACGTGTAACACCCCACGCCCGCTATGGTCACTCTCTAAGGGAATGCCATAACATCGGTGGAGTATTTTGAGTGAATATAGAACAGAGTAATTACAGCAAGACATATATAAGTAATACTTGAAAATTTAAAACATCATTTCAATTGCAGCGGAAAATAAAACATGTCTGGCTACATCACAAAACCATAATAGAAGTCAAGTACAAATATCCATCCTGCTAAATAAAAATACATAATCCCAATACATGAACTGATAGCCATAAAAGAAAAGGGTAAGCTGAGCTCTACATCTAGGGTCCAAGCTCCAAGAGAGTAATAAAAGCAGCCTGATCAAAGCCCACTCGTGCTGGGCCCACTCTGAGAACCTGAGGGTTGGGAAAAAAATAAAAAAACAACGGGGTCAGACATAAGTCTGAGCGAGTCCTATAACTTTAACAATACAATCATTAAAGTAACCAGAGAAGACATAAACTTGACATACGGTAATGTCTGGGGATGAATGGCTACACTAAGCAGCTTGGTAGACTAAGATAACTGTAAAGACGCATTTACCCACCCAAGGATAAGTACTACACTGCACCACACCAGTCATTCCTTCTTAAAGGTTGATCCCTCCCAAGGACTTAGAAAATTTACCCAGTAGTTTCGTGTACCCCTAGCTGACTACATAGGTGCCGTCTTCCCCTATCTCCACTAGGTGTACCCACTACTCCCAAGCGATCGGCTCCCTACCGTAGATACCCGTGCCGGCCCCACAGTGGGGTGTATCACTCCCCAAAGTGGCAACCCGATACAATTAACGGTGCACGGCTTATATCTACACGATGCAACAACGTCTTACCTACCAGCCCGGGTCCACACACGCATATGAAAGCCGTTGGACTTGCGTTGCCACCGCTAACCCGTTTTGGCCTCTTATAGTCAAGCCCAGTACGCGTGTCCCGTCCTCGACATGGGTCGAGCCCAATAAGATACATATGGGTTACTGGTTGAAATGGGCCCCCACAAGCTACCCACCTAAGCTTGCCCCTTTTTCTAGTGCATCCCACTTAACCCTTTAATCATGTTTAATTACATGTTTCCACTTTGGTTAAGTATTCTAATCGTATTTTCTATTGCCACCCAAGGCAACCACTAGATTTCCACATGCCACCCAAGGCACCCACTTAACCCCTCATGTCCCACTACATGCTAATATGGTTAAGTGTTTCTTAATTAATTAATTAAGATCATGACCTCATAAAGACCTCCCATATTAGACCGTCTTTTATGACTGCTGGATATGCCGGTTGGTTCCGGGCAGACTTCTGTCATCAAAAGGGTCTAACCTCGTGTCTTTACTTTAATCACGTATTTAATTTATGACTAAGACCTCTCACATTGGGCCAATCATTTGTAGCCGCTGGATGGCCGGTCGGTTCCGGGCAGACTTCCGCTACAAAAGTGTCTAACCTCGTGTCTTAGTTGATTAATTACACCTAATTAATCACCCCCTTAATTAATTATCCCTAATTAATTACACATTTTTCATAACATGGGTAGACCTAACTCAATAGGTAAATTCCCATGGGGTAGACCTAACTCAATAGGTAAATTCCCACTTATGTTAATTTATTTTTTTATGGTATGCTTAATCATACCCAATCATACTTTTATTAACATATTTATTAACCCCATCGTTCCCCACGTAAATCGTTCTCCTTTCATGACATAATAAAGGGAAGATCCATCACAAATATCATGGGTTTAACCAAATCTTAGCATATAACTTTGTCATGGGTTAAGAGGATGTCGACTTGCATACATGAGCATATATCAACCCAACTACATTTAACCCAAACTTGCATATTATCATACACATGACTTGCATAACATGTTGAACTTGCATATAAGCATTCTCATAACTTGCATAACATGTTAAACATGCATTTAAGCATACACATAACTTGCATAAGCATTCTCATACTTGCATAAGCATGCATAACTTGCATATCATGTTAAACTTGTATTTAAGCATATACATAACTTGCATAAGCATTCTCATACTTGCATAAGCATGCATAACTTGCATATCATGTTAAACTTGTATTTAAGCATATACATAACTTGCATATGAACTTGCATAACAACCTACACATAACTTACATAACATCATACACATAACTTGCATATGAACTTGCATAACTCACTTGTTAAATATGCATAAACCCACTTATTAAACATGCATAAACCCACTTGTTAAACATGCATAAACCAACTTATTAAACATGCATAAACCAACTTATTAAATATGCATAAACATAGGAAAACATAGAGTAGCATATCATTACAAATGATTCAAACTCACTAATCCGCATTCAAGACCATAAGTCTCATTACACCTAATCTACTTACTTTAGCAATTGATGTTAAAGTGATAGAAACTCACCAAAACCAAGATTAGCAAACTTATGAAGTAGAACTAGTTGCTAAATATGAAGAAGATGATGATTAGAGGTTGATTAGCTTGCAACTTCCTTCATAAATTAGTGGAGGCTCCTTCTAAGTTTTAATTTGGCGGCATGTAGCCCTCAATTCTATTTTTAGTATGGATTAGGGTAGGTTTAGGGTGTATTTATAGATTAGGTGAGTGTTTTAGGCCCTTAGATTAACCCTAGATTAGATTAGGACCCTTAGATTTCGGAAATCTCTAGAACACAGCCCAAGACTAACCCAAAAACCAGATCTGGTGCACCCAGATCAACAGGGCCGACACCCTGTGTCGACACCCCTGTCGACAGGGCTGTCGACACCCCTGTCGACATGCCTGTCGACACGGGGCTAGGCGGGAACTTTCCAGCCCTTTCCGCTTTTGGCTCCAAACTTGTTTTAGAACTGAATTTTAAATCTGTTTTTAACTTTGAATTTTCTGAAAACTTCTTTGGGCCATAACCGGGCCATACGGACTCCGATTCTCGAAAACTCGGACTCTATTTCGCGTATTTTTCCGAGACGAACGCAATGACGCAGCCTGTTTCCCCCAATTCTCACATCTGAGATTATTTATTCTGTAATTAGTGAATTTTAGCATTAACTAAAATTCGGGGTATTACATATATATATGGGACAACATTGATAGATTAAAGAAGCAAATGAATATTCTCTAGATAGGTGATTATACACCCTACTTCGGTGCGACCGACTTAGCCATGCTGCCTGCCCGATTTCTATCATTTCCGGATGTGAGGCTAGAAGCTACGCTTTTCTTTCAACAGATTACTCCTTCATTCACTTTGAATGCCACATCGTCATACCCGTCAAATCACAAATTGACTTCCCCAAACATACCACGGGTATAAGCTAAGAGAAACGAATTCCTCTGCCACCAACGTAAATACGTTTGAAACGATCAACTTACGTGATCTACCAGATACACTCTGTCAGACCTTCGTCCATACAAGTTGTCCTGGGACTGGACAAACCGAAGGCACTATTCTGTAAACAGGACAGCCCTTGCACTTTACTCCGTCTTCAATTATCTTTGGCATATATGATTCGCAACGCTTATGCCAATATAGAGTGGTTCTTTGGATAATAATCCAACCGGTCTCTCCATATTAACAACGTTAAAATGGTCAAAACTTCGATAGTCTGTGAGTTAACTATCAAAGAAAAACAAGTGTGCAAACAACGATACTATTTCCAAATGGAAATTATATCGATCAATCATCCAACATATATATATATATATATATATATTTCCTCATTTTCTATGTTTAGAAAATATACGTTATTAACACTGGAAAACAATTCCATAGCTTAATTATGTATCACTATTCTCCCACATCTATCAGACTCTAACTATAAACTAACAAGAGAACAACTTCCTAAGTATAAACCCCGAAGGCCGAAACCAACATCAGATCGATACTTAGAAAACCATTCAACTTATTAATTTCTAGTCAGTTTCTAATTTTTGTTTAACAACTTTTTGATTAACTATGTTCGATTAACTCGATTTGATTAACTCCTCTATTTATTTTCCAAATAAATAATCCTTTATTCTATTTATTTTCTAAATAAATAATCCTTTCTAATTCTATTTACTTTCTAAGTAAATATCCTTCTTTATACTTCTATTTACTTTTTAAGTAAATATCCTTTTTATAAAACCTTTTCGTTTTAAAATCCTATTTATTTTCTAAGTGAATTCTCCTTTATAATATCTTATTTATCTAACAAATAAGTAATCCATTTAATATGTCTTATTTATTTATCTTAAATAAATAATCCACTTTATAATATTCCATTTATAAATATCCTTTTTATCAATATTCCCTTATTTTCTATTTATTTGATTTGTTTAATATCTCCTATTTATTTAACAAATAAATATCTCCTTTATAAAATACTAAGATTTTATAAATAATTTATTTTCAATATTTACTTTGAAAATTCCCTTTTCGATATTCCGGTATGTTATGGTATTTAACATATCAAACCACGTTGGCCAATATCGTCCCAACACACATAATCGACAACAAATTATATATCACAACATATATTACAATATATGAACAGAACAGTAATTATAAATACTGAGGAACCCAGTTGGGCCCCTCCAACCTGTTTCCCTGCATCACAGATGTTAAACAACACGAGCATACAATATTCTGTTAAATAGAATAAATATTCGATTAACGATTTATATATATATCATTATCTATATTTTCAACCAGTACACGAACAATTCAACCAAACAGTTAACACATAACAATCTGTCATCATTTATCAGTTCTAAATATACGTTATAAAAATAGAACTGTTCAGAGTGGGTGAGTTTTACTCACTTTGGCAGTTCATCGTTAAAGAACGATAAACTGTTGTTTGAT
The DNA here is from genome assembly GCA_030737875.1 of Allium sativum. Classification (NCBI taxonomy): domain Eukaryota; kingdom Viridiplantae; phylum Streptophyta; class Magnoliopsida; order Asparagales; family Amaryllidaceae; genus Allium; species Allium sativum. Next base: position 23,465,592 of record CM060927.1, on the reverse strand, counting down.
TTGAATCAAACAACTAAATTCACCATAAATTGTAACAAGCTCCGATGGACTTCCAATCAGTTTCATCGTGTAGTGTCCATCCATACGATCCCAACGGATCCAACCATTCGTAATTCTGATAACAGATGATCGAGATATTACTTATACAAGTTTAACACTTTTTAAAATAAAAATAAAACTTTGATCTAAACACTTAGGCCTTACCCCACTTCCTTGGCACATCTCCCTCCTTTATAAAAAAAGCCCAAACTCAATTTTAACTCTTCGCCCCTAAATCGACATAACACCGAACTCCAGGAAACACCCATGACCGAACTTTCCCTCCGAACTGCTCTCTCTTCTTTTCATTACAATTTAAACCAAATACACCAAAACACTTATCATCGAATCCTCATCAACCTCTCACGCATTTCCGTATGCTCGCACCATCCTACCCAGGTCTGACTGGTGACCTCACGCACGCTTCCAGGAGGATCATCGACACCCAAAATCCGCCGAACATCCCACAAGACTGCACACAAACCCAGATTTCGACGCTGAACCCAAAAATACCCATCCCGACTTCAATCGATGCTCATACCTCGTTCGAGAGGTAACCCTAGTCTGCGTTGAGCAGCTCCGGCAAATAGCAAATGGACGTCGCACCCTGGTAGGTCACACCAGCTTGAAGAGCTACTCGCACTGATTACGAATATCAATGGTTCATGATTTTTAACAATTTATGTGAATTGTTTTTTTTTATTTTAAGAACTCACGAAAAATGTTTGAGGAAGAGAAATTTCGGCTGCGCACTTGTTTGACCAGTGAGGAAGTGAAAATAGGTTTAGAAAGTTTTTGGTGGTTATATAGGAGATTTTAATTATTTTTATATTCGATATAATATTCATTTTTAAGTCATCGTGGTATGTACTTGTCCTTTAAAATTTCCTGTGACCACATACGATACCCAAAAATCATGAAAACGGACATGCAGCTACAGCTCGACATTACGGTCCCGACGAAACTGGTTTCGTCGAATTCCGACTTCGTTTGCTCACACAGCGTATTTTTAAAGGTCGATTTGTCGACTGTTTCTTACTCTAAAAATCCGTATGACCACACAGTGACTCTAAAAATCACGAAACTGGAAATCTAACAACTACTTGACATTGCGGATCCAACAAAATTAGTTTCGTCGAATTCCGAGGTCGTTTGCAAAAGTGGCTATTTTTAACGCTCTAAATAACCTATTTAAATATATAAATATATTTAAATAAAATTAAATTTAATATTTAAAATTAAATATTATCGTCTATATTCACAGTGGAATACCATACAGCTTCAGAATATTCCTATATGGATTTACAACTCGATATTACATCGTCAGAGTTATATCGATGTTCGATTTCTATTTAAATCCTTATATAATAATATAATTAAATCGTTATGGTCAGGGCGCTGCATTTCTGAGAATTTGACTTGGACATAACTCAAAATCTACATGACGAAATCCCGATTTTTCTCTTCCACTAGAAAGATATACTCCACCCGCTCCACACGTTTCTCATTTCACAGAAATCCGATTTAAAACGGCTCCTGTATACTCGTTTAAAGTTCAAATCGCCAATTCGCGAACTGCCGCGCCATTTCGAGCTCTATTTTAATTATATTAAAGTTCTACATTTCAAACTGACGTCGATTGAATATATTCGTCAGTATAATCCAAATCTAAGCTGAATTAAATCTTAGGGATGACCCAGTACACAGAATATTGTGATTTCCAATATTTTCGATTATTTCTGAATTAAATATATTATCGTATTATTTAAATTAATTAAATAATCACTTTATTTAATTAAACGACGATTTTATTCCCTAAATCACTATTTATATAATTAAATAAATTAATTATAATACCTCTGACAATGCGGGTCATTACAATCTTCCCCACTTAAAATAATTTCCTCCTCGAAATTGCTAAGTTAGAGGACGACCCTATCTATTGGAATTCCTAAGATTTGTTTACCCCTTATTTCCGATTTCAACTGCACCAATTAATATCGACTAAAATATTTATTCATTCCGACTAACTAAAATTTTCAAAAATTCTGAAAATTTTCAAACACTTTAAATTTTCGGAAAATTTCGCCATAACCTCCTTTGTACAACCCTATCGGTAAAACCACAACTCGCCTCTCTAGGCCATCTCCAACCCAAAAGAAAATCAAACAGCCAAGCGGCTTGCCAATTCGGCTCATAAATCTCATGCTTATATCAAATATAAACTTGTACCTTTTTGTCGGGTATATCAACTTTATCACTTCACCGGTCATCAATTCAACATATAACAATGCAATTCCAACTTGATATCAAATCAATTTATCTTTAACACAACCATTCACTTATACCTAAGTCGGATTTCATTTCAAGCTCAAGCACTATTCTTGATTTCAAATCCATAACTCACCAGTCCAATATAATTCCAGATTATCTCTAATCAAGTCTAATTCTACTTGACACTAATCTATTTCAAATGATTTTCACTTACTGGCTTTTTAATTCAATCCCAATTTTATTGGATTTTACAATTTTTACTTTAATTTGTTTAAATTCAAACAACCTTTTCTTCCTGGAAGTTTTTAAACAGATTACCTCTTTCAAAAATCAAATTTTCCTTTTTTGAAATTCAATACAACTTGTTTTCCCAAACAAATTCAAAAAAAAATCCTTGGTAGTAATCCGTCACTTACGCACTCGAAAATGAACACCGATGAAGTCATGATCAACATCGGAATCTATTTTCCAGCTACCAAAGTGAGTTCAATACTATAGCACTTTCAAAACCCATTTTACACATTTCCACCTTGAAATCAATTCCAAATATCCTTTTACAATGTTGTAAACAAATTTATAATCTCCCAGGATCTTAAAATTCACATATATTAAATCCAGATTCATTTACAAACACCTTTCCCATTTCTGGGATTTTAAATTCCAATTCTGATCTAAATTCAGATTTAATTCATTTCAATTTCATATATAACTCACTTGTATAAATTCTGATTGGTTATATATAACCGTTTCACATTTTATAATCTTATCTGATGATAATTACTACCAACACATCCTATATATGATAATATATCACATATCCATACTGTGTCGGTCCATCGTATTCATGTGTTTATTTACTCCTACCGATACAGTGGATCAAACTGATCGACCAGAACTCATAAACAACTCAGCCAATGAATCTCCACAATATAAAACTATTTTTATATCAAATACAAATACGCTCTCTCGTATATATACACTCAACTCAATCTAGGGTATTACTAACCCTATCTCTACTGAGTCACGCCACAGAGCCAAGGTAATACTTAACTTAAGCTCTGATACCAACTGTAATGACCCGGATTTTTAGCGACTTTGGTTATCGACATAAACACGATGACGACTAACCAAACATTGAAAAATCTTGGTAATTAGCAAAAGAAATTAGAGGGTGAGGAAAGATAAGTTAGAAACTTAGAATAGAAGAAGAAAAGAAGAACTTACATCATCAGAGTAACACGAATCTCACAGCGAAACGAGTAACATACAATATATAACATAACTTTGAAATATAACTGTTTTGTATACAATAGCACTTATCAGAGTACAACACTTACAACACAGCGGAAATAAACTATAGCTATATGATCTTGAAGCCTCCTGCTCCAGCTCTTCAAATATATCTGTAAATCCCGACTACTTGACTGGCCGTACAAATTTAGGCACCCAAGAGTTTAGGGATACAAAACAAAATAAACTCCGGGTCAGTCATGGGACTGGTATGAGTAAAACAGTTTAAAACAATTTGAACAAGTAAACGATATCTCATAAGAGCACGCCGTATAACGGAACGGGTTTTTCCCTTATGAGAATCCAAAATATCTTTAGATCAAAAACCCTTTTGATATTATAATAATGTCTATCAACCACAACTATAATAATCATCTAGCAGAAACGATTTCATCTCACGTTCTACATATATAGTATACAATCAAAATCGCAAGCACGTATTGGGTAATGGATTTCCATCTATGACAAGGTATGGAACCACCTTCCGATCAGTGTACTCTAGGAATGATACACTGGAGTTCAACAAGAACATCTTGCAACTCAGCCACACATGACCGACCAATCATTTGCTTGAGTGTATCGAATGTACATCACCAACGGTCGGGATCAACAACCGTTCCCGTATATATATGGGACAGTATTGATAGATTAAAGAAGCAAATGAATATTCTCTAGATAGGTGATTATACACCCTACTTCGGTGCGACCGACTTAGCCATGCTGCCTGCCCGATTTCTGTCATTTCCGGATGTGAGGCTAGAAGCTATGCTTGTCTTTCAACAGATTACTCCTTCATTCACTTTGAATGCCACATCGTCATACCCGTCAAATCACAAATTGACTTCCCCAAACATACCACGGGTATAAGCTAAGAGAAACGAATTCCCCAGCCACCAACGTAAATACGTTTGAAACGATCAACTTACGTGATCTACCAGATATACTCTGTCAGACCTTCGTCCATACAAGTTGTCCTGGGACTGGACAAACCGAAGGCACTATTCTGTAAACAGGACAGCCCTTGCACTTTACTCCGTCTTCAATTATCTTTGGCATATATGATTCGCAACGCTTATGCCAATACAGAGTGGTTCTTTGGATAATAATCCAACCGGTCTCTCCATATTAACAACGTTAAAATGGTCAAAACTTCGATAGTCTGTGAGTTAACTATCAAAGAAAAACAAGTGTGCAAACAACGATACTATTTCCAGATGGAAATTATATCGATCAACCATCCAACATATATATATATATATATATATATATATCCTCATTTTCTATGTTTAGAAAATATACGTTATTAACACTGGAAAACATTTCCGTGGCTTAATTATGTATCACTATTCTCCCACATCTATCAGACTCTAACTATAAACTAACAAGAGAACAACTTCCTAAGTATAAACCCCGAAGGCCGAAACCAACATCAGATCGATACATAGAAAACCATTCAACTTATTAATCTCTAGTCAATTTCTAATTTTTGTTTAACTCCTTTTTGATTAACTATGTTCGATTAACTCGATTTGATTAACTCCTCTATTTATTTTCCAAATAAATAATCCTTTATTCTATTTATTTTTTAAATAAATAATCCTTCATAATTCTATTTACTTTCTAAGTAAATATCCTTCTTTATACTTCTATTTACTTTTTAAGTAAATATCCTTTTTATAAAACCTTTTCGTTTTAAAATCCTATTTATTTTCTAAGTGAATTCTCCTTTATAATATCTTATTTATCTAACAAATAAGTAATCCATTTAATAAGTCTTATTTATTTATCTTAAATAAATAATCCACTTTATAATATTCCATTTATAAATATCCTTTTTATAAATATTCCCTTATTTTCTATTTATTTGATTTGTTTAATATCTCCTATTTATTTAACAAATAAATATCTCCTTTATAAAATACTAAGATTTTATAAATAATTTATTTTCAATATTTACTTTGAAAATTCCCTTTTCGACATTCCAGTATGTTATGGTATTTAACATATCAAACCACGTTGGCCAATATCGTCCCAACACACATAATCGACAACAAATTATATATCACATCATATATTACAATATATGAACAGAACGGTAATTATAAATATTGAGGAACCCAGTTGGGCCCCTCCAACCTGTTTCCCTGCATCACAGATGTTAAACACCACGAGTATACAATATTCTGTTAAACAGAATAAATATTCGATTAACGATTTATATATATATACATATATATATATATATCATTATCTATATTTTCAACCAGTACACGAACAATTCGACCAAACAGTTCACACACAACAATCTGTCATCATTTATCAGTTCTAAATATACGTTATAAAAATAGAACTGTTCAGAGTTGGTGAGTTTTACTCACTTTGGCAGTTCATCGTTAAAGAACGATAAACTGTTGTTTGATTTGAATCAAACAATTAAATTCGCCGTAAATTGTAACGAGCTCCGATGAACTTCCAGTCAATTTCAACGTGTAGTGTCCGTCCATACGATCCCAACGGATCCAACCATTCGTAATTCTGATAACAGATGATCGAAATATTACTTATACAAGTTTAACACTTTTTAAAATAAAAATAAAACTTTGATTTAAACACTTAGGCCTTACCCCACTTCCTTGGCCCATCTCCCTCCTTTATAAAAAAAAGCCCAAACCCGATTTTAACTCTTTTCCCCCAAATCGACATAACACCGAACTCCAGGAAACACCCATGACCGAACTTTCCCTCCGAACTGCTCTCTCTTCTTTCCATTACAATTTAAACCAAATACACCAAAACACTTATCATCGAATCCTCATCAACCTCTCACCCATTTCCGTACGCTCGCACCATCCTACCCAGGTCCGACTGGTGACCTCACGCACGCTTCCAGGAGGATCATCGACACCCAAAATCCGCCGAACATCCCACAAGACTGCACACAAACCCAGATTTCGACGCTGAACCCAAAAATACCCATCCCGACTTCAATCGATGCTCATACCTCGTTCGAGAGGTAACCCTAGTCTGCGTTGTGCAGCTCCGGTAAACAGCAAATGGACGTCGCACCCTGGTAGTTCACACCAGCTTGAAGAGCTACTCGCATTGATTACGAATATCAATGGTTCAGGATTTTTAACAATTTATGTGAATTGTTTTTTATTTTTATTTTAAGAACTCACGAAAAATTTTTGAGGTAGAGAAATTTCGGCTGCGCACTTGTTTGACCAGTGAGGAAGTGAAAATAGGTTTAGAAAGTTTTAGGTGGTTATATAGGAGATTTTAATTATTTTTATATTTTATATAATATTCATTTTTAAGTCATCGTGGTATGTACTTGTCCTTTAAAATTTCCTGTGACCACATACGATACCCAAAAATCATGAAAACGGACATGCAACTACAACTCGACATTACGGTCCCGACGAAACTGGTTTCGTCGAATTCCGACTTCGTTTGCTCACACAGCATATTTTAAAAGGTCGATTTGTCGACTGTTTCTTACTCTAAAAATCCGTATGACCACACAGTGACTCTAAAAATCAAGAAATTGGAAATCTAAAAACTACTTGACATTGCGGATCCAACAAAATTAGTTTCGTCGAATTCTGAGGTCGTTTGCAAAAGTGGCTATTTTTAGCGCTCTAAATAACCTATTTAAATATATAAATATATTTAAATAAAATTAAATTTAGTATTTAAAATTAAATATTATCGTCTATATTCACAGTGGAATACCGTACAGCTTCAGAATATTCCTATATGGATTTACAACTCGATATTACATCGTCAGAGTTATATCGATGTTCGATTTCTATTTAAATCCTTATATAATAATATAATTAAATCGTTATGGTCAGGGCGCTGCATTTCTGAGAATTTGATTTGGACATAACTCAAAATCTACATGACGAAATCCCGATTTTTCTCTTCCACTAGAAAGATATACTCCACCCGCTCCACACGTTTCTCGTTTCACAGAAATCCGATTTAAAACGGCTCATGTATACTCGTTTAAAGTTCAAATCGCCAATTCGCGAACTGCCGCGCCATTTCGAGCTCTATTTTAATTATATTAAAATTCTACATTTCAAACTGACGTCGATTGAATATATTCATCAGTATAATCCAAATCTAAGCTGAATTAAATCTTAGGGATGACCCAGTCCACATAATATTGTGATTTCCAATATTTTCGATTATTTCTGAATTAAATATATTATCGTATTTTTTAAATTAATTAAATAATCACTTTATTTAATTAAATGACGATTTTATTCCCTAAATCACTATTTATATAATTAAATAAATTAATTATAATACCTCTGACAATGCGGGTCATTACATTAATTATCTTGATGAAAACCCGTATCTCAATTAATATAGCGAATTCTAGCTCGCAACTTTATTATTCAACCCGCCTAATCACTTTAATTCAAATTTGGATTTCGGTTCGATTTCCATTTCGAATTCATTTAACCGTTTCCAACTTGAATATCTCCCTTTAAATTCCATTGTTAAGTAACGTTAATTTAAAACTTAACGTTTTAGCTTCATGCTTCCTTTTATAAACATTTTTTTATAAAACTTAGGTTTAATATAAACCCTTTTAATCCGCTTCTCCTATCCTTAATTCAAACACTTATTTTAAGATATCATCTCGGCACAAAATCCCTCTTACAACTTAGTTATAAAATTCGGTTTTAGTATAAAACCGTTCATCGACTTTTTTTCAAAAAATCCAATTATTCTTCAATATCTACTTTGATTACTTACCTTAATGAATCTCATTACGAATTGATCACTTTCATCATTATTCATTAAAATGATAATTTCATCATCATTAACTATCGTACGAATAGTTAACTTCTTATTTAACTTAAACAAACCATAAACTTCTTTTCAAAACCTTATTAAAGTTAAAGAAATGTTCATTAATCTACTTCATTAGATTATACTAAACTAAATAAACCAATTCTAAAACATGATCATCTCATTGACTAATTCAAATTGTTCATTCTTTTAAAATAATTAATAACATCATTCATTAAAATAAATTCCATTTCATTGTTTCTTGAAACAATTAATTCAACTCTTAACTATTGCATTAGTCTATGCTCGTCTCTTTGTAAACCCTCATTAACGTAAGACTTGACTTTTAAACGATTTAAAAATAATTAAAACTTATAAAATAAATAATAAACCTTAATTTTGTTTATTGAACTTTTGTTTAAATACATAGATTTAGAAATCTATCTTCGGTTATAGAGTAGATTTCATATCTCTATTACCGTTGATTTAACCGACGGTAAATCAATATTGTAACACCATTTGTTTTTAGGCCAACTGCGGCCAATTACCCAACCAAATTTGTTTATTGGTTAAAACCAAACAACCATTGAATTTAGATTCAACACAAACAATGATCAATCAATCATCCAATCATATGTGTTAAACAGTTCGTATAATTATAATATGGAACAAACAATAAATGAGCGGAATCCAGCTGGATCCCTCCAACCTGTTTTCCCTGCATCCAAATACGTTATCTCAACAATAATATTTTAACTAAATAAACAGATATAATATTCAACCATCAAACAATATATAACAGCAATCCAAACATCCATCAACCAATTAACAATCATAGCACACATTCAGCTGTGTTCACTCTGTCCGTTCCCATTCCAAAATCTTACGCCTGTTGATAAAATTCGAATGATCCTTGTTTGATCTGCTTTTGTGTACGTATGACACGGTTATAAATAAATTGTTATTCACTTATTAAAAATAGTGTTATTTATAATTTTATGACTTATATTCTTGCTGACATTTAAATTCAATATCGATTTGTCACTTTTGAAATGGATCGGCATATTTGTATACATATTTAGATACATGAAGCTGTTACCCTGGCCAATGTGTATAAAGCTCCTGCTCGTGCTAAAACTAATTTAGGTACAAGACAAAACATATTCAAGCTACAGTAGTAATACTATTTCAAATTTAGGCCATACTATATATACGAATCAGTATTTTTAAACATCAGGTTGGGCATAAGTTATAAAACCATAATTAGGCATATATAATTCTATCCAAAAATAAATAGGCCACGTCTACACATGGTATTCACGTTAGGTAAGTAAGAGGCCATTCATACTAACATTCTTCACCCAGGCACTTACTCTATGTACATATATAAAGTTTATACCACTTTATTGTATTATTATTTAAACTTAGGGTGAACATTATTTAATACTTCATTAGACAAATGATAAACACTCAGGCTTCATAAGACCAATTCCCAGGTATGGTAAAACTTAATAAATATTTAACTTAACAAAAACTCACGTGATAAGCAATGTTAAAGTTAAACTACCCTGATGCTGTAATAACTAAATTATAAAAGATTTGGCAAAACCATAATTAGATTAGGCCCGTTAAAATAAAGTTAGGCACTCCGAAATTTGAATACATACCCAGGAAAACCACTGTTCATTTTCGTTTCTTCCAATACCTGCTACTATTACTTCTCCATCCCCTCAAAACTGCTTCCATCTGCCAGTATTATTTCCTCTCCACACGCAACCGTAAGCTTTCCCTCCTCCCTGTTGATTTCTTCCCCACAAATGCCTTGCGCAAGCTCCCTCACATGTTCCCTTTCCATACTTCATACAACTGTTCCCAGCTGAAACTCCCACTCTCCAAAAGAACACACCCCCATAACCCATTCTCCAGATCGGAGAATATGAAATCACCCAACTACTTCATTACCCTCTACTGTCGCCACTCCCCAAAACAAACCTCACTTTAGCATTACTACAACCAAACTAGAACACAGTTCGAGATCAATACACTCATTTCCTGTTCGTTACAACACTCTCAGCCTTGTTGAACACAGTACAAAACGCAGTACATTGGGGTATTGTTTGTTTCTCCTTTTCTTTCTTTTAAAAACAAAGGCTTGCGTTATTATTATTTGATGAAGGGAGAATATGTTTCGTTTCTGTGATGGAGCACAAGGATAGAAGGAAAGAAACTAAGTGCCTATATATAGAAGAGAAAGAGTGGATGAGCACAACGTCCCTTCGATGGTAGGAGGTAGGTCTGTGCAACTTCTTTTCACTTCACTGTGTTGTGCATTGTTGTGTTGATGGTGAAAATACACCGGAAAGGAGACAGGTTAGAGTAGCTGCAGTTCGATGGGTTGGCATGGGGTTTTCGTTTCAGTAAGCTGCGTTTTCAAAGGGTCTACAGGTAGTTGTTCTCATTTTAGAGTAGCTGTTATAGGTAGCTCCTGTTGTTTCGAAAAGATGGCGATGTGTTTGGATACAAATATGGTAGCTGATAATGTGAAAATACTATGCTGGGAATGATTTAACAAAACAAGGTGTTTGTATCATTTCAAGTTTAGGATAGCTGTGATGTATTGTATACTAGGGTGTTGGCAGCTTCTATATATTTCTTAAACCTTAAGTGTGAGGATCGGTGTACAGAAGGTAGGCACGTTCAAGCTTACATCTTAGCTGTGGGGTTTGAAATCTCATTCCATTGGTAGAGGGTAGGCACTGTTGTCATGTAGATTTCCTGAAAGGATACGCTGCTGTGTTTTCATACAAACATCTCTTCATTGTCTAGGGGGTAGGCGATGTACTACAAGTAGGTTGCACATGTATGTCCAGTATCATTTCTTAAGTACAAAGGAAAAATGTCATGGAGTACTTAAAGTTTGAAATCTCACGTCATAGCTTGCTGCTTATAGGATTCTATGTTTCGCAGTATGGATGATTTAAATTTATATGTACCGTGACATCTTTGGTTGTAGATATGCAGAATTTTAGCATAGGGTCACACTTTTGGTTAGGGCGTACCTCATTTACTTAAGCACGTTAAGCTTGTGTATTTTATTTTAAATTTTTAAATATTAAATTTTTCCCGTTCACCGTTAGCCGTTATATTTGTACCGCCATACGTGAATTTCACATTATAAATTACGAAATACCGCGATGTTTCGAGTTTTCTTTATAAATTATATGTCCATATATTATTTAATAAACGAGTTATATATTATAAATCCATTTATAATACCAAATCAATAATAAAATAATTTAAATAGCTAATTTGAAAAAAATACGGGATGTTACATTAACATGTTCATATAATCCCTATGGATTCAACTAGGTTAAGTATTCAACTTTATTGCCATATTTATTTGTGGTTATAATGTGCTAGACCTTCCACATTAAGCCTACCACTTGTGAATGCTGGATATGACGGTCAGTTCCAAGCAGACTTCTTCCACAAGTCGGACTTAACCTCGTGTCTTAGCACGTCTCGTGTTTATGCATCTAGACCTCTCACATAAGATTCACCACTTGTGGTCGCTGGATATGCCGGACGGTTCTGGGCTGACTTCCACCACAAGTGTAATCCAACCTCGTGTCTAGGCGCGGTTACAGTTTCTAATTACTGTAATCCTAGTCATTTCCGTTATCAACCAATTTTTCCTATGTCGTTATACGTTTTCATGCCCATTTCCCAAATCATATTCATAATAAGCCATATGCCCCAAATTCATATTCTTATATTTCATTCAAGTTATGCCAAATTTCCAATTACAAGTTATGCCCCAAATTATACCGTTTCCCCCTCATTCCCAATTTAACGCATTCGCATATTTTAGGGGCATGCCTAGCTCGAAAATAGCCTGACTATAGAAATAAAAGGGAAAGGATGAATGGAAGATGACAAAAATGATCATACTAACAAGGTTGACATGTAATGGCATAGACGTATAGTGGCATAATGACAAGAAAAGCATATAGGAACAGATCTGGTGAACATGTGATAATAAAGCTAATTGTAATATAATAGGGATGTCATAAAAAGCATGATAAGATCTAATGAATTAGATAACTAACTATAACAGATCTGATTTGGCCACAAACATAATGGTAACAATCACGATGTGATCTAAACAATGGACTAGATCTACAAAAATGGTAGGACTGACATGATAAAGGTTGAGATCTAAGTCATAGTCATGTCAGAATATCATAGATACACAGATTATAGTAGATCTGATATGATTCAAGTTATCACAGGCATAGATCCAAGTTATAGTCATGTCAAGATTAACTTTTTAATTATTTAGATAGAAAAGTAACTTAAACTCATAGTGTTTGGATCTAGAAAAATAGAAAAGGAATTGCTGGCGTTGAATCATAGATCTCTAAGCTTGAATAACTTGATTGCAGAAGAAGAAAATACTTGATTTGATCTTGGTAGAGGCAGCATCTAGTTCTCCATTATTTTTTGTGTGCAAAAACATAAGAAATGAGACCATATTTACAGCTGCCAGTTCCTTCAAAAATCTATCCAGATCTGCCCTACGGGGGTCGACCCCCTTTTGAGGGGTCGACACCCCTGAGCGGGAAATTTCCCGCTTCCCCAATTCTATGTGATTTTGAATTCTGAACCTAATTTTGAATTTCTGGATTTAATACACACACACACACAAATATATATATATATATATATATCTGTTCTTCTTACGCGTATACAAACTTCAAACCTTAATAACTTCTTCATAGGTGTCCGTTTCACGCAAACTAGGTGTCTATTTTGACCAGAATTCTGAGACAAACGCAATGGTGTAGTCCGTTTCCTTTAATTCTTAATATTAAATTAATTATTCCCTAATTTTTCTTTTTAGCGTTGTTAAAATTACGGGGCGTTACATTCTCCCCTACTTAAAGGATTTCGTCCCCGAAATCTTTAATTTAAGAAGAATGTATATCCTACCATCCATCACCCATCTACTCATCCACCAATCACAGGCATCCATTGTCCTTAAAGACTTCTAATGCTTATACGAACATATGCAAAGGTGTGTGTATATGTCCTAATACTAATGCGAAGGTCAGGCGGTCTACTGATTCAGTCGACCTCCTTAATGCAATGTATGTTAGTGCCATGAATCCAACTTGTATGCAAATGATCCTACTATAACACATAAGTTCTGTAAGGGTGCACAATCATCTGTCCAAATGCAACATCAATATGATGATACATTCAATTTCATCCGTTAAAGAAGAAAAATGCACACACATACCCATATGCAGTATAAGAGTGATTGAGCCTATCTAGTGCCTAACGTGTGTGTATATGCATCCACGAGCAACCACTAGAAAACACTTGCATTCACTTGCATCCATCAAACATAACATGTCTCAAACACATGTTTACATCCATGGGATTCCTTCCTAATGGTCGAAGATTCGATCGATAGGATATACTTTAAATGATAGAAACAAGCATGAATAAAAGCTTTGGAAAGGATGTTAAGAACATACCCTAAAAAAAAGGGTACGAAGCACGAATCTTTTCTTCAGTCTCCCAAGTTGCATCCTCTGGGTTATCTCCTCACTGAATTTTATCAACTTGGCTTCTCTATTGCGTAGCTTCTTAACTTCTGATCCAAGAATACGGGTAGGAACTCGTCTGACTGTCGCCTCCCATTCCACCTCTACTTCATCCAACATACTTGAATCAACAATTTCCACAGTATCATGCAAGCACTTCCGCAAATGAGAAACATGGAAAACATCATGAACGTCTAATAACCTCCTTGGTATTTTTACCCTGTAGGCTATTTAACCAATGATTTCTGTTATGGGTAATGGCCCTACAAATCTTGGTGCCAGTTTCCCTACATATCCGAAGCGAACCACATTCCTCAAAGGTGACACCTTAATAAAAACCATGTCTCCCACTTCAAATTCAATGTAAGTCCTTCTCTTGTCTGCGTAAGATTTCTGCCTATCTTGGGCGGTCTTCATTCGCCGCCTAATAAGATTAATCTTCTCGGACGTTTCTCTAACCATATCCGATCCAAGTAATAGCCTTTCTGTAGATTCCCACCAACAAGTTGGTGGTCGACAGGGTCGTCCGTACATTGCTTCAAAGGGTGCCATGCCAATGTTAGTTTGATAAATGTTGTTGTAGGAGAACTCTATTAAAGGAAGATGCCTCCCAAGTCCCTCCGAAATCTAGAATACACAGCCTTAAAAGATCCTCAAGAACTCTATTCACCCTTTCTGTCTGTCTATCGGTCTGTGGGTGATAAGAAATGCTTAAACACAACTTTGTACCTAATGCTTCTTGTAAGCTCTTCCAAAATTCACTGGTGAAAATGGGGTCACAATCACTTACGATGCTGGAAGGTACTCCATGAAGACGGATTATCTCATGAATGTAAACCGCTGTCAACCATGCTGTCGTCCTCTTGTTCTTAATCGAAATGAAACGAGCGCTCTTAGTAAGTCTGTCTACTACAACCCAAATATTGTTGTTTCCCTTCCTTGATCTTGGCAAACCATCGATGAAATCCATAGAGACGCTCTCCCACTTCCACTGTGGAACCTCCAAAGGATGAAGTAAACCACCGAGCTTCTTTTACTCAGCTTTGACTTGATGGCAAATCAAACATTGAGAAACAAACTCTGCCACATCTTTCTTCATGCCAGCCCAAAAGAAAACCCTCTTCATATCTCTATACATCTTATCACCACCTGAATGAATAGTCGTCTTAGAATGATGGGTTCTTCTATGATTATCTTCAACAAACTCCCAATTAGGGGAACACAAAGCCTTCCATCTCGTTGCAACCACCCTTTATCGTTTATGGAATATCTATTGAGGTGACTAGAAGTCTCTCCTTTACTGAGTCTATCCAAAATGTCTGAAATCTGTGGATCTTCTCGCTGCAAAGCTCCTATCTAATCCATAAGAGTAGGTCGTACCTCCAATGATGCAAAAAACCAGGCAAAAACTCTGTGGAGGGTCTAAAGTCAAAAGTCGATATGAACTCCATGCTTTTCCTCTCAACAAACAGAGGACTTAAGGCCATCCTCTGCCTACTTAGTGCACCTGCCACCACATTACCCTTGCCAGGGGTATAAGCAATCTCGAAATCATAAGAAGCTAGGAACTCCATCCACCATTGGTTCCTTAAATTAAGATCTTTCTGTGAGAACAAGTACTTAAGAGATTTATGATCAGTGTACAACTCGAACTTATCTCCTAGCAAATAATGACGCCACATCTTAAGCGTGAATACTGTGGCAGCTAGCTCTAAATCATGGGTAGGGTAGTTCTTCTCATGAACCCTTAGCCGTCTACCCCCATAACATAATACCTTTCCCTCTTGCACCAGAACCGCACCAAGCCCTGTACAACATGCATCAGTGTATACTGTAAACATTTTAGTCCCATCTGGAAGGTCAAGACTGGGGCTATTGTCAAAGCCCTCTTCATTCTTTGGAAAGCAACATCACAATCTATATCCCATGAAAACGTCAGATTCTTCTTCGACAGCCTAGTGAGTGGGGCTGATATCTTTGCGAAGTCCTTAATGAACTTCCTATAGTAGCTTGCCAATCCAAGAAAAATTTTCACCTCCATTGCATTCTTAGGAATTTTCCAATCTTGAACTGCAACTACCTTTGTGGGATCTACTGCTATCCCATCTTTAGGGACCACATGCCCTAGAAGTCTCACCTCTTTTCTCCAAAAATGGCATTTGGAGTATTTTTCCTTAAGCGGATGTGCACAAAGAGTTTTTAAAACGTCTCTCAAATGTTGGGCATGCTCTTCCTCACTCTTTGAGAAGATTAAGATATCATCAACAAAGACCATGACAAACTTATTTAGAAACTCCCGAAACACCCTACTCATTAGATCAACAAAATAGATGGGTGCATTCATTAACCCAAAAGGTATAACAAGCCATTCAAAGAAACCAATTAGAGTCCTAAAACAGTCTTATATATACTGTCCTCGGCCACCCTCAACTGATGAAACCCCGTGGCCAAGTCTAACTGAGAGAATACTGATGCACCAACAAGATGATCAAACAAATCATCTATCCTCGGGAATGGGTGCCTGTTCTTCTTCATGAGTTTTTTCTACTCTCTACAGGCCATACATAAGCGAAGCGAACCATCCGCCTTAGTTGCGAATACCACCGGAGCACCCCATTCAGATATGCTTCACCTAATAAACCCTTTCTTAAGTATCTCCCCTACTTGCTTACTAAGCTCCCTTCTTTGTCTTGGATCCATATGGCGCACATGTAACGCAACTGGCTTTGCATTGTCTACCAAATACATACGAAAATCGATCTCGCCCTTCGGAGGTAAGCCCTGTACCTCATCAAAAACATCAGGATAGTCACGGACTACAAGTACAGATCACAGATCATTGATAGATGCATTAAGAGACTCTAGGAAACTAAGCATGATAGACCCTTGTGGGTCACAAGAAATCTCAAGGGTCCTTCTGTGGCAAGTCAAAAGTCTAACGACCCTCCTCTCACAATCCAGAATGGCACCATACATGGCTAGCCAATCCATCCCAAGAATCAAACCATAGCCAATAAAACCTAGCACATATGCGTCGCACTCAAATTCGACGCCTAACACAGATATTCCCAAACCCGACAAATCATGAACAAATGAGCCAAACCACCAATGGGGTTTGAGAAAACAATGGGATCCACTACCATACTAGTATTTTGGTGGAGACTCAACCACAGAACCAAATATAAATGAATGTGAAGCGCCAGAATCAAAAAGAATTCTAATAGGATGATTGGAAAGAGAAATCAAACCTTCCATGGAAACTTTCCTACCTCTATCTGGAGCACTAGTCGCAAGAGCATGCACATGCCTTTTAGAAGCTCCTGCCCTTTGACCTTGTTCTTATTTCATTGGGCACTCCTTAGCAAAGTGTCCGACCTCTCCACAATTGAAGCAGGTATTCTTCCTTCTTTTGCAGTCCTTTACCAAGTGACCCTCGCGCCCACAACTATGGCACTTCCTCTTATCCTTAGCCTTGTCATTCTTTCTGCCCTTCTTCTTCTGTTGTTGTTGTCCTTTCTTGGGCCATACTTTCTTGTTTTATGTTTCCTCAACCTTAAATTCCTTCTTGTCGCTTTTGTCTTCCTCATGCATCAAGGCCATATCAATAAGCCTTTCAAAAGTTTCTCCCATTGGAATATGGGACGTAACTAACCCATGAAGGTATTCATTCGGTCCTTTAACAAACTGCAAAACTTTCTTATACTGAGTATCTACCAGTTCCAATCCAAACCTTGCTAGCTGGTTGAATTTGTTAACATATTCTTTAACAGTCATGCCTCCTTGCTTGAGCACCAACAACCTTTCCATCTTCATGCTTTTCTTAGCTTAAGGAAGAAACTTCATTTCAAATCTCTGTCAAAAATCATCCCAAGTCTCCACTAGATGCCCTACTTGCATTACTTCCCACCAGAACGAAGCATCATCTTTCAGTAGCCAGGCAGCTAACTGAATTTTCCAACGATCGTCCACTTCGAAAATTCCAAACAAGTCCTTTGTCTCCTTGAGCCAATTCCTTGCCTCTACGAATGTCTCGGTTCCACAGAATGACTTCCCTCCCATAGCACATAAATCTTTGCAGATCTTAGAGAAGTTATCTGCATATGGAGGAGGAGGAGGAGGAATGACGGGTGCAACTTTGGGAGGAACGTCAGCTTAACCACTGGCAGGCGTCGTGGCCTATAGAGACCTACGGAACCAGCATGGTATCGGAACGTCCTCGGGAATATTAGGTTCCCCATACATGCTGAAAAGAAAACGAAAGGGATTCAGACAAAGGATCGAAAGATATTACATATGGCTTTGGGGAATATGTTTTTCAAAACAGACTTTTCTTTTTGAAAATGCTTTCTCTTAAAACCTTTTTGAAAATAAATTTTAAAAACTTTTATCTAATCTGCTAACCTTCAGCTCTGATACTAAATGTGACACCCCACGTCCGTTAATGTCACTCATTAAGAGAATGCATTAAGTTTCGTGAAATGTTATAGGTAAACAGAAACATTATAAGAGAGATATAAAATAGCAGCGAAATTAAAAACCTTATTAATCATAGTACTTCAAAACTTGGTTACATCATATGTCTGAAATGCACAAAACCCAGTGCATCATTAAAACTTCTGTCTTGTACATAAAACATCAAAGGACAATAATAAAGGAAGCATAATACCCAAAAGAAACATAGCCATAGTAGCAAAGATAAGAACTTGAGCAATACATCTAAGCAGCTCCAAGTAAGACGATAGTAGAATCCTGATCAAGCTTGAGTATTCCCACCCTGAGAACCTTGGGGGGAGGGGGGAGGGGGAACGGAAGAGAAATAAGAGAAAACAAAATGGGTCAGACATAAAGTCTGGGGAGTCCAGTTACTTTTAGCAAATAAATAAGTAAAAATATCAGGACAGGAAAATAAAGTGGATAAGAGAGAGATAACAACATATAAGGAAAGTATGACAAGGTAAACAGGATAAACATGATAGAGTGTAATACGCTTCTCTAATGATTCCTCTACACCGATACTAATATAACTAGAATGAGATGATCCAAATAACGGTAAGATGGTAGACTTAGGTGTACTTCTACCGAGAGGTTTTCACCACATACAATCAACAGGTAGCCCAATGTTCTGGAATAACCTCTAAGGGTAATAATGGGCTCCTAAACATACCGAAGTCTAAATGAACCCTAATTACTACCCTAATCAATTGTCTCCCTACTCCGTAGATACCCTATGCTGGCCCTACAGTAGGGTGTATCACTCCCTAAAGTGGCAACCCTTCATTTGCAAGATGTGCACAACTACATCTACTGATGTCACAACATCTTATTTTCCCGAGCAACAGAGTCATGCACGCACATAACCATGATGGAATGCACCGTCAGACACCGTCCCCATGTTTGGATCTCTTACAATCAGCCCAGTAAGCGTGCCCCGACTCCGACCTAGTTCGGAGTACTCGTTTGATACCTATATATGGGTTACTAACTGAAACAGGTCCCTCACACAAGATGATGCAAGCTCTCCCCTTTTTCTTGCATCCCCATTGCTAGGTTTTCCACAGATTATGCCTTCCTATTGGTGTCATAAAATTGCGTAATCCCAACAAGTTAAGTTTGTGGGAATATATATATAAATATTACCCACAAACCCAAGATATACTTAACCCACCCACTATTTCAAACAAGTTTTCTAAACCCCTATTTAGTTTAACATGTTCATATAATCCCTATGGATTCAACTAGGTTAAGTATTTAACTTTATTGCCATATTCATTTATGGTTATAATGTGCTTGACCTCGCACATTGAGCCTACCACTTGTGGATGGTGGATATGCCGGTCGGTTCCAGGCAGACTTCTTCCACAAATCGAACTTAACCTCGTGTCTTAGCATGTCTCGTGTTTATGCATCTAGACCTCTCACATTAGATTCACCACTTGTGGTCACTGGATATGCTGGGCGGTTCCGGGCAGACTTCCACCACAAGTGTAATCTAACCTTGTGTCTAGGCGCAGTTACAGTTTCTAATTATTGTAATCCTAGTCGTTTCCATTATCTACCAATTTTTCGTATGTCGTTATAGGTTTTCATGCCCATTGCCCAAATATTGTTTATAATAAACCATATACCCCAAATTCATATTCGTATATTTCATTCAAATTATGCCAAAATTCCAATTACAAGTTATGCCCCAAATTATATCGTTTTCCCCTCGTTCCCAATTATCGCATTCGCATATTTTAGTGGCATGCTTAGGCTCGAAAGTAGCATAGCTATAAAAATAAAAGGGAAAGGATGAAGTAAGATGATGGAAATGATCATACTAACAAGGTTGACATGTAATGGCATAGAAATATAGTGGAATAATGACAAGATAAGCATATAGGAACAGATCTGGTGAACATTTGACAATAGAGCTAATTCTATTATAATAGGGATGTCATAGCAGGCATGATAAGATCTAATGAATTAGATAACTAACTATAACAGATCTGATTAAGCCACAAACATAATGGTAACAAGCACGATGCGATCTAAATAATGGAGTAAATCTATAAAAAATGGTAGGTCTGACATGATAAAGATTGAGATCTATGTCATAGTCATGTCAGAATATCATAGATACACAGGTTATAGTAGATCTGATATGATCCAAGTAGTCACAGACATAGATCCAAGTTATAGTCATGTCAAGATTAATTTTTAGTCATTTAGATCTAAAAGTAACTTAAACTCATAGTGTTTGGATCTAGAAAAATAGAAAAGGAATTGCTGGCGTCGAATCACATATCTGTTAGCTTGAATAACTTGATTGCAGAAGAAGAAAAGACTTGATTTGATCTGGGCATAGGCAGCGTCTTGTTCATTATTATTTTTGGTGTGCAAAAATAAGAGAAACGAGGCCACATTTATAGCCGCCAACCCCAGAAATATCTGTCCAGATCTTCCCTAGGGGGGTCGACACCCCCCTTGAGGGGTCGACCCAGGTAGGGCTGTCAATGGATACTTTCAAATACAAATAGTTTCATATCCGCATCCGAAACCGATTTCGGATATCGGATATCCGGATCCGCGGATACAGACGGATATCGGATAATTATCCGCTCCACCAATGGTCGGTAAATCAATGAACATAAATGAATTTTGTTAGGTTAATATCATGCTTTTTTCAGCCCAATTAATCACTAATGTGCTAAAAAAATAAAAATATATGATGGTAATATATAATTTTGAGCAATTAGCATGCGTTTAATAGACTTTCAATTTTGGAAAACAATAAATTAATATATTTAATTATGTTAAAATACACATAATTTAAGCTATAAATGTGAAAAAAAGCGGACGGATAATTTTCGGAAGTGGAAATGCCCATATCCGAATCCGCATCCGCTTTCTCGGATATCGGATATTTATCCGCTTTTCAGATGAGGATGCGGACGGACTTTTCGGATGTGGATGCAGACGGATTTCAGATTTTTCGGGTATCCATTGACAGCCCTAGACCCAGGGGTTGACACCCCTGAGCAGGAAATTTCCCAGTTCCCCAATTCTGCACGATTTTGAATTATGGACCTAATTTTGAATTTCTGGAGTTAATATATATATATATATATATATTCTTCTTTCACGTATACAAACTTCAAACCTTAATAACTTCTTCATACGGTGTCCGTTTTATGCAAACCAGTGTCTATTTTGATCAGAATTCTGAGATGAATGCAATGGCGTAGTCCGTTTCCCTTAATTCTAAATATTAGATTAATAATTCTTTAATTTTTCCTCTTTATTATTGTTAAAATTATGGGGTGTTGCATTAAAAGTCACTTTATTGGAAGAAATTGGGTTCCTTGTGCTGAATTGTTTATCCTCTTGTTGGTCTATGCTTTAGTTGCTTCCCTGTGTCATAAAAATTATGTAACATAGGATGTAATTCGTTGGTTGTAAGTATATTATCCCTATATGGAGATGGAAAGTAATTTGTAGTCTAGTCCCTTAAGCTAGCACCAATACTGTAAGCCTTCCTAGATGTAGTGGATATACCATTATAAATTCCATATATGGTGGGCAGTCCACCTTAAAATCCGTTAATAGTTAGACAAATAATCTAACTCCTATATTGTTGTATTTATTATTTTTTATAATAAAAGTGTTACAGATCACTTTAAAAACACATCGACCGTACCAAAAAATATAGCACATAAAACTCAGATGATTTTTTAAGTAAAAAAAATTGTACTTGTAATATATTTTACATAAGAATCATAACATATACAATCTATACTCTACAAATTAACTCAAGTGATTGTTTTGGATATTAACACATACAACTCACATATAGATATTTCAACTTCAAATCATAACCTATAAAAATAAATAGCTTCATTTATTTAATTTTTTTTTAAACATATTGTTTTATTAAATAATATAGTATGTAGACTCAAATATAAATCTAATATGCACACATAACTCCTCCTCCAGGGTAAAAAGCTAGGCCTCCTGATATCGTGATTGGCACCTCCAATCTTGTGTCAGCTATACATAAAATTCTCTTTCAGCTCCTGTCACTAGAATAGGAGAAAGGAAATGATGAGGAACCAACTTGACAACGACTAATTTCTATTAAGGCTGTCATGTGATGATGGGAGCATGGGTAATCTAATATGTCAAATTCAATGTGATATTAAATTTTGCTATGATCATTATTGTTATATTCTGAGATGTAATGCGTTGTTTTTTCCTTTCTTGATTTCTTGCGTGGAATTTTTTTAGCATATATATGTATGGTGTATCTCCTGTACTTGTATGTTTTATTATTTTAATATAATAAAAGTGTTACACATCAATTACTATAAAAACCGATCGGATCTACCAAAAATAAAATAAATCTAATATAAACTTATGTTGTATATAAGCCTATAATCATATGCGTAGTTACTGCAATATCTCAAATTATATAAACTCTTATACATATAAAAAGAACACACATGTTATTCATTATATATATATATATGTATGTGTTTATGTGTTTGAATATCTCATATATTTATAAAATATAAAAGTATACAACAATAAAAAATAATCACATTACAATATTTATATATAAATACTTTCCAGAAAAAAATATCAATAGCGGTACAAATTCAGATGACTGAATCATCAAAGAAAATAAAATTTAAACTCAAGAAACAGCCGACTGAATTCTCCAAACAACCAACTAAAAACAAAGCCAACTCTTGGGTTAAAACCCTAACACAACAGACATCTAAATGAGAAATTCAACCGATGAAATGTGTCAAGTTGATTTTTTTAGGGGTTTAAACCTAATAACCCAATTCAAATATTCCACCATATATAGCATTTCTGTATCACCCTCTTGAAAAGATAACATAATGATCTTTTAGCATAGCGGTTAGTGCATGTTGTTGCTTTCCGAGAGGTTAGGAGCTCGAGTCCCGCAGTTGTCACATTAGGTATCAGAGCCTATATCAAGTCGGAATTGTGTGCGTAATGATGCAGATGTCATTCAGTGTGGTACTGATGTGGGTTACATGCACAACGCCTAGGTGGGGAATGATAAAAGTCAACGAGGACGTTGGGCTCTTTAAGGGGTAGTTAATGTAACACCCCACATTTTTAAATTAAATAATAAAATAAAATTCATAAAATTTCCGAGTTTGGTCAAGAAATTAGCGTCATTGCTTCCGTGGTGATTTTTTTGATCAATTTAGACCTATGGCGTGCAGAAAACGGGTTTAAAATGAAGAAGTTGTCGTAAAATGAAGTTTTAGAACAAACATGAAAAAGAAGAAACAATAGAAACATAGATAATAACACTAGCTACCAATGTTTTAGTCTTGTGAACAAAAACTAAGTTAGGTGAGTTGGTAGAGCATGCATTTCCCAAGGTGGTGGTTAGGAGTTCGAATCCCACCAAGGTCATGTTTTAAATTTTAAGATGGCCAACTAAAAGGATGCATGTTCTAAGATATATATATATATATATATATATATATATATATATATATATATATAGAGAGAGAGAGAGAGAGAGAGAGAGAGAGAGAGACGTAAATGTACATATAAGGAAAAAATTATATATATGTTTGTGTATGTCTCTCTCTCTCTCTGTATATATGTGTAAGTGTGTGTATAGGCAAGAAATTCAAAAGTAGCAAGCAAGAAATAAATGTCAGCATAACGCCGTTTGAATTTTAAAAATAAATGGGGTTATGCATAAATATATATGAATGAATTCAAATTAGAATTTAAAACATAAATTTAAAGCGGAAGATAATATTGGAATGAATGCACACATTTGTTTACGCATGTGAACGCGCATGAAAAAGATTGGAAATAATTAAATAAATCAGAAAGAAATTTGGCAAGGTAACAACATTAATAATAACATTTAGTATGCAACTATTAATGAACAAAAGTTTTGAAAGCTACAAGGGAATATATACGCACATGTCTGAATTTGAAATCTGAAGCATATGTTATAAATGGAAGAAATTAATATACTATAGAATATTAGGTAAGAAGAATAACGTTTGAGTGTAATGTTGAATGAAAATTTTAATAGGAATGAAATTAATGTTCATGACCCAATGCTAGGCAGGATGACGTGGATTTAACTCTTTCTATGGATTAGATTTTATTTATTTCAATCCAACGGACGAGGTTCTTCTGAGCACCTATAAAGAAATCAGTAGGGCCTTGCCTCCAACTCATATTTTCTAAGAGGGCACCAGAGCTCTGTTATTTCTTGTCACCTCCAAATTCTTCAAAAAATAAATATATTAGTTTTAAGATTTCTGGTTCAAAGATTTGGAGATAAAGATTATAGATGCTCAGATCCTCTGTCCAGACAAATCAAAAAATCCAAATTTAAAAAGATAGCAGCACAGATCCAAAATATTAGTGCGTAAATCTCAGGTGAGTGGAGTAAATTATATTTTTCAATAATAGTATTTATGTATCATTTCGATTCCTACTGAAAATTACAATAAGTTCTTCTTTTTCTTCTTCTTTTCCCCTCTTCCGCATCAAAATATACTATTTATGCCAAATTTTGGTTATGCATGAAAATTGAATAAAATTGGGGTTATGCGCAAAATAAATAATTAAATTATGGATATGCACAAAATTATTGAATTTTACTTATGTAACACCTCGAAATTTTAATGACACCAAAGAAGATGAATTAAAGAATAATTAGTGTGAAATACACTACTAACAATGAATTAAGGAAAAACGTAATATAATATTCAAAATTAAGTGAAATGGACTACGACGTTGCGTCCATCTCGGAATTCTGGTTAAGATAGACACCTGGTTTGCGTAAAACGGACTTCGTATGAAGAAGTTATGAAGGTTTGAAGTTTGTATACGCACAAGAAGAATATATATGTATATAATAGGTTCAGAAATTCAAAAATAGGTCCAGAATTTGAAATTCGGTTCAAAATTCAAAATTTGGGAAGGCGGCAGATTTCCTGCCCAGGTGGGACTAGCCACACAAAGGGGGGTCGACCCATGGGTCGACCTACTCAAAGAGGGGTCGACCTATAGGTCGACCCACTCAAAGGGGGGTCGACCTACCCCTGAATAGATCTAGGCGAAATACTTCGTTTTGTATCTGGACACCTTTCTGAGCAAGATTCATTGATCTAAGGCTATATAAAGGACCCTAAACCTAGGTTTTATTCATCTGAAAATGGCGGCGATGGCGGAGCTCTGCTGCAACATAGATTGAATGGCCCAATCTTCTCCAAATCCAATTTTGCAAACACTATACAAATTCAGCGATTGCTACAACAACAAATTCAACGTGTTCTTCATAGTAATTTGGATCCATTTCCTTAGATCTATTAACTGTGAGTTCATGTTATTTTTAGATCTGAATATTTAAATAGTAATCGGGATATGTATATAAAAATTGGATCTTGAATTGGTGCCTAATCAGTTCTATTATGACATATTCATCAGATCTGTTCTTATATGTTTATATTGTCACTAAGTCTAATCTTATCATAATATGCCCATTCAGTTTTTAGCCTATTAT
The DNA here is from genome assembly GCA_030737875.1 of Allium sativum. Lineage (NCBI taxonomy): Eukaryota > Viridiplantae > Streptophyta > Magnoliopsida > Asparagales > Amaryllidaceae > Allium > Allium sativum. The sequence continues at coordinate 23,439,507 of CM060927.1, read as the reverse complement.
TGATTCGTTATTATGCCTGTTCTGATTCTCTTCTCTCCCTCTTTTCCCTTTTTATTTTTATGTAGTCAGGCTACTTCGAGCCTAGGCCTAACGCTGAAAAAAGCGAACGTGAGAAATTGAGAATGATTGGGAAAGACATAAATTGGGACATAATTGGTATTGGAAATTATGAATGTAAATTTGGGCATAAAATTGGAAAATATACGAATATGGATATTGGGGCATATTTTATATTGGATAATACGAACATGAAGTTAGGCATATATTGGAAAATAGGTGAACATGAATTTGTGTAAAATTTGTATTGGAATGTGTAAATATTGAATTTGGGTATAAATTGGAACATATGAAATTATGAAATTGGACATGGATTGTAACATATGTAAATGTCAATTTGGGGCATAAACTGTAATAATGTGAATATTGATTTAGGGCATGGAAACCTATAATTGAAATAGGATAATTGTAAAGATGAATTGAAAAGGGGCATAAAAGTCTATATTTGGAATTGGGAAATTTATTTGAATATGCCTTAAATAATGGAACCGTAATAACGCTTAGACACAGGGTTAGGTTGCATTAGTGGCGGAAGTCTGCCCGGACCCGACCGGTATATCCAGCAGCCACTGATGTTGAACCTAATGTGAGAGGTCTAAGTGCGCAAATACGAGACGTGCTCAGACACGAGGTTAAGCCCAATTTGTGGAATAAGTCTGCCCGGACCTGACCGGCGTATCTAGCATCTACAAATGGCAGGCTTAATGTGGGAGGTCTAACATACTGTAACCATAAATGAAAATATGGTAATAAATCTTGAATACTTAACCTATTTGAATTCATAGGGATTGTATGAATATAAACTAAAGTTAGGGTTAAGTAAAATTGGGTGAACAGTGGGTGGGTTATGTAAATCGGAGGGGGTGGGTAATATTTACATATAGCCCCATAAACTTAACCCGATAAGGTTATGTAATAAAAGACACCTAGTGGTATACGTAATCGGTAGAAATAACAAAGTTATGTATTTAAAAGACACCGTTTAGGGTAAGCATAACTTCTAAGGAGATGAGACAACTTGTGTAATAAGATAAAATGTACTAATTATAAATTAAGTAATCTAGAAGTCTGGAACCCACTGATAAGAATAGCATGTTTAGACTTGTCCTAGGGGCAAGAGGAAATTATAACATAGGTTATAATTAATGGGTTGAGAAACTTGTTAAATGGCCTTAGTTAGTAGAACTAAGTTAACAAGTAAACAACGATTAGTTGTATTAACAATGTAAATGGAATTATGATTAAATGAGGAAGAACGAGGAAAACTTATAGGATAAGTTAAATTTAATCATAAATAATGACTGACATGTTAAAAAGGAAACATGTAAAATAAGGCATACTTAATTACACATTAAGTAAGAACATGTTATTGTAACTATGGAATTGGACAATAAAAATATAAAGGGATTGTGGGTTATAGACCTTAGGCCACATGTAAAATGAGTCGTACTTAATTACACATTAAGTAAGAACATGTTATTGTAACTATGGAATTGGACGATAAAAATATAAAAGGATTTTGGCTTATAGACCTTAGGCCATAATCTAGAGAATTACATATTGTGGGCTTATTAATGAACTTAAAGGGGTTAAGTTATATAACCAAAATTAATTAGCAAGAGGAATTGGTATCTTGATTAAGAATTCAATATGAATGGGGATAACCAAGTTAAAAGGAAACCTGAGGAGGAAAAGCAAGCGCATAATAGAATGATTAGACATAGGGTTTACTAACATATTAAAGTGAGACGCTTGGACCAGTTCGCACGTTTGAGGGTGAATAACCCAACGAGGTAGATCATCGAGGTATTATAAGGCACAAGGGGAGCGCACATTCATCTGATTGTTTTGACGGCTCCAAAGGACTTGAAGGGGAAGCAAACGGCTTCCTGAGGTACGTAAGGTGCTCCTAGTAGTCCTCTATGCGGTGACAGATGTCTTAGGCTGTGCTCATAGAGTTTAGGTTTGCGCATAACTACAAGGTAGCTGGGCCTTGACTACGGATGTAGCTATACAGTCAGAGTGTTGTGACGAGGTGACACCAGGGTGGTTCGGTGGTTTCCTCATGGGGAGGCAGAGGGTCACGACCAACAAGGATAGTAGATCGTCGGACACCCGTCATCAGCAGCCAGTGGGATGCGAAAAGACTCGAGGAAACCCAAGACACTATTTCACCTTTCATTATCGAGTTATGGGGTTGAGGGGAGACGCCATATGGATGTATAGATTGGTTATTGTTAGGGGCGTCGCTGAGCTCTTGTAGTCTTTACTAGTTGAGGGAGGGGCCGAGGTAGGGCCATAACCACCGTGGAAAACAGACCTTAGGAATATCTGTATTTGGAGGCTCTTAAAGGCGGGCCTGAAGAGGTATGAAAATGCTCTTGGCCGAGTTCCGTGTTTCTTGTTTATCCCTGCCACGGAACTCGATGCACATTAGAGGACGTGCGATTGAGGCATCGAGCTACAATTACAGTACATACGTGGGACAGTCTAGATACATTCATATCTGCTCTGGGTGTTGTACCATAGACTAGAGGGCATTATTTTGATAAGGAATCTGATTCGATCGATGGTGGCAGTTCATACGCTTACGTAGCATAGTAACGACAGATATATGCAGAACATACCATTGTTATATATAGATTGTGCGTCACTCCGGCGTGGGATGAGGGACTGCGTTCATTACGGTGGAGACCGTGCAAGTGGGTTCCCATTGGGTGTATCTCAGTATTGAGAGATAACTACATATATTGTACTAGGTGAATCAATAGGAAAGTAAATGGGTATGATGCACGAATAAGTCTTGAGTTCTACTAATGAATGTAACCTAGTAATCAAGAAAATGTAATGGAACAGTATTGGTAGGGATCTTTCAATTTCTGATATACTAGTATCGGTGCGATGCAGAGAAATGTATTTAAGAAGCGCAATGTATCATGTTCATCTTATCTTGCTCAGTTCACACTTGCTATTGTTATTGTTATCTTGTTCTTCCAATTTTATATACCTGCCATATTTAAAAGTAACTGGACTCGCCAGACTTTATGTTTGACCCTTTTTGTTTCCTCTTCGCTCTCTTCCGTTCCACCTCCCCCTAGGTTCTTAGAGTGGAAGTGCTTAAAGTTGATTTAAATTCTTTCAGCTTAGCTTGGATTTTGGATATTGATGTACTGCTTTGACTTCTGGTCAACTCTCTTATGGCTTCACTTGGGAAATATGGTTTTATGCTTTCGTACTTTGATATTTTTGGTAAGACAGATTATTAATGTAATTAGTTATTTCAAACCTATGATGTAAACTCAGTATTTGGGACCAGGATGTTTTGATTTAAATAAAGTTTTTAATTCCACTGCTATTTTACATGTCTGTCTTGTGATATTATGTTCTTATTACCAATAACGCTTCACGAAATTAACTCATTCTTTATAGAGTGACTGTAACACCCCGTATTTCTATTATTATTAATGTTCACAAATTAAAGAATAACTAATCTCAAATGGGAGAATTAAGGGAAACGGGTTGTGCCATTGTGTTCGTCTCGGAATTCTGGTTGAGATAGAGTCCGAGTTTGCGTGAATTGGACTTCGTATGAAGAAGTTATAGCCATCGGAAATGTCAAAAAAATTCAAAACAGATTTCAGAAAATTCAAATTTCAGAGTCAAACAGGCTAGGCGGGAAAATTTCCCCGCCAGGGCCAGGTCGACCTGGGGGTCGACCTGCCCCCTCGGGCAGATTTGATTGATGACATGTTTCTGACTGTATGCTGACTCATTAGGGTTTCTGATCTGCTCTGATTGGTTGGGATTAATTCTGGGTTGATCGGACGGCCTAAACTAATCTTAAACTCTATAAAAAGACATGAAGACTCAAACCCTAAAATCAAATTAAAATTAGAGCCATGGCCTCCATGCCGTCACCTTGCAACTCAGAATAGCCGCCACCAATTAGAGAGGAAGAAAGCAAATCAAATTCAATTCTATTCAACACTAACAACGAATCTTCTTCAAAGGAAAGCTAATTCAACTTCAGAACTAAGAATTCAGAACTCAAGACTTTCTTTGAGTTGTGAGTTCGATTTCTTTAATAAAATAATTAGCAATTTAATTAGATTGAGTTATGATGCGGATTGTATGGTTATGTTGTGAATTATTGACCGCACGTTATCATCTATGTTGTAAAATTGTGATGTTATCATTTATGTTGTAAATTCTACGATGTTATCATCTATGTTGTAAAGTTGTGATCATCTATGTTGTAATTTTATGATTGGCTTATGTATAGTCAAGTCATAATGGTGTTTCATATGCTAGTTTGGTTATGTTGATTCATATGATAAATCATATGTATGTACGCAAGTTTAGATATTGATTTAGACATGAACCATATGCAAGTTAGTAAAGATTATGTATAACCTTACACGTTTCATGACACATATTTTAGATCTAAAGTTAGGCTATGACATGTGTGAGTTATATGCTAAATTTTATATGCTAGTTTATATGTTTAGATGTAAGTTTACACCATCGTTATGTTGCATAAATCACATATGCAAGTTTATATAAATATATGTGTTTGGTATATGAATCATGTTATGTAAGTTTGTGGTTATTGCCTATGCAATTTTACACCTTTAGATGTAAATCTATGACATACATGACTTACGCAAGTTTGTGACCATTATCTCAACAAGTTTACACCTTTAGATTTGGATCTATGACATATGTAGTTTTATGCAAGTTGTAACTTTGACCTATGCAAGTTTTAGATGTAGAACATCATTCACACATGCAAGTTCACCCCTTATGTTTAGATCTAGTTTTAATTATATGTATGTTGTGATGTTTTCTCTTTATTCCATGAGTTAGACTATTCGAGTCTAACGTATATTTTACGTTAAACGAACGAACGTACAATGTGGGGTAATGGGATAATATTAAAAGATTTAATATTGAGAATTAGCATAAATGCCTTATAAGGCATAAAATAAATTTGTGATCCAAATAGGTATGATTTTACATACCATAAATAGATGGACATAATTGAGTCAATTACGGCCATAGTTAAATTTGGAATTAATTGATAATTTGAATAGGGAAATTAATTCAAATTGGGGAATAATTAATTTTGTGTAATTAATCGTCTAAGACACGAGGTTAGGCTCATTTGTGGTGTAAGACTGCCCGGATCCACCCGGCAAATCTTGCTGCCACAAATGCCAGTCTAATGTGGGAGGTCTTAGGCATAAATTAAATGCGTAACAGTTGTAAAGACACGAGGTTAGGCTCGTTTGTGGTGTAAGACTGCCCGGACCCGCCCGACAAATCCAGCTGCCACAAATGCCAGTATAATGTGGGAGGTCTTTATGAGGTTACGATCTTAATGAATTAAGAAACACTTAACCAGATAAACATGTAGTGGGACATGAGGGGGTTAAGTGGGTGCCTTGGGTGGCATGTGGAATCTAGTGGGTGCCTTGGGTGGCATTTGAAATACGATTAGAAACACTTAACCAAAATTGAAACATGTAAGTGAACATGAATAAGAAGAGGGTTAAGTGGGATGTACTAGAGGGGACCAAGCTTAGGTGGATAGCTTGTGTCAGGTATTGGGGGCCCGTTTCAACCAGTAACCCATACGTATCTTTGTGGGCTCGACCCAAGTCGAGGACGGGACACACATACTGGGCTTGACTGTAAAAGGCCAAAACGGGTTAGCGGTGGCAACGCAAGTCCAACGGGTTCATATGCATGTGTGGGCTCGGGCTGGTAGGTAAGACGTTGTTGCATCGTGTAGGTATAAGCCGTGCATTATTGGTGGTATCGGGTTTCCACTTTGGGGAGTGATACACCCCACTGTGGGGCCAACACGGGTATCTACGAGTTAGGGAGCCGATCACATGGGGGTAGTGGGTACACCTAGTGGAGATAGGGGCAGGCGGCACCTATGAAGGCAACTAGGGGTGTACGAAACTACCATTATCATTATTAAGTTTTGTAGGCGGGATCAACCTTAGGGTGACTAGTGGTGGTGCAGTATAGTAGTGGTGGTGCAGTATAGTAATTATCTTATAGTGGGTTAGGTGCGCTTTAACGTTATCTTAGTTCAATCTTATTTCCTTGATTACTCTGTCATACTCAATTGTTCACATTCATTTCCTTATTTTCCAACTTATGTCTTAGCCTAGTTATTTTGGTAATTATATTGTTAAAGTTATCGCACTCGCCAAACTGTATGTCTGACCCCCTTTGTTTCCACCTCTTTTCTTCCTCCCCCCCCCCCCCCCCAAGGTGCTCAGGGTGGAACTAGCACCAGTGAAGCTTGATTTTGGACAGTTGTATCTCTGCTTTTAGAAGATTGCTTGGATCGCTGAAGTAAAAGTTCAGCCTATATTATTTATGGCTATTTTGTACTGGGGTTATGTCTTTCAATTTATGTACTCTGATTTAGTCAAGATGGATATTATGTACTTTGACTCTGGTTTTTGATGATGTAATCAAACTTATGTGTTTACCGCTGCAATGAATAAAGTTTTAAATTTTAAGTATTGTTTATATATGTCTTGTTGTTAAGTTTCTATTCTATACTCACTTAAAACGCTCCATAGAAGTTAATGCATTTCCATTGTGAGTGACATTAATGGACGTGGGGTGTTACACGTGGTATCAGAGCTGAAGGTTACTAGAACATATATGAATTTTGAAAAGTGTTTTTGAAAAACAACTTTTATAAAGAAGTACCTTCAAAAGTATGTTTTAAGGAAAGTATTTTCAAGAGAAAAGGTTTATTTTAAAAACATAATTCCCAAGAGCCATATATCTTTCTTTCGATTCTCCGTTTTGAATCTCTTCCTCTTTCCTTTTTTTTGAATCTCTTCCTCCGCGTATAGATGCTTTTTCCTAAGATATATGAGGACTTCCGTACGATGGGCGGAAAACCGCTTCATGGGACTTAGACGTTTGTCGGGGCTAGAAGTTGGCTGAAGAAAGTGGAGTACTTATCGGTATCTTTGAGATGGACGAAGGGAGGAAGGTTCGACTAGCTGCTTGGTTGATGAAGGACGAAGTTTCTTGTAGGTCGGAGGTCACGAATGGAGAACGTATAGTGGAGGCATGGATAGGGCACAGGGAAAGAAAAGATGTTTTAACTGTGGGACACCAGGCCATCTAAGCAAAGATTGTAGGAAGAAAAAGAAGACTGGCTGTTTCCACTGTGGCGAAGCAGGACATCTGATTAAGGACTGCCCAAAGAAAGGGAAGAGGGCAGGGTCTACCTCGGGAAGACAGGTGCAGGCTCTTATGGCACCAGGATAGGCAAGGGGGCAAGTTCAGGCTCTCATGGTCCCATCGCTGCTAGAACGAGGTAGAGCAATTTCCGTTGAAAGTTTAGTTTTTCTGTTTGATCATCCCGTCCATACTTTATTTGATTCTAGTGCATCACATTCGTTTATCTCTACAACATTAGTTGAAACACTACACCTAGATACTAGTCTAGTTACAGATCCCTTAGTAGTCTCAAATCCTATTAGTGGTTCGGCTCATCTTTTTATGATTTGTCGGGATTTGAGAGTGTCTATCTTGGGCGTTGGGTTTGAATGCAACGCCTTTGTTCTTGGCTTCATGGGCTGCGGTTTGATTCTAGGTATGGATTGCCTAACTCGATATGGGGCCATCCTAGATTGTGAAAGAAGTGTTGTTAGGTTGTTGACTCGTTGTGGAAAGACCCTTGATATTTCTTGTGACCCTAGAGGTCCAGTAATGCTTAGCTACCTAGAATCCCTTGACGCATCCGATGATGATTTGCATTCTGTTCGCAGAGTCCTTGAATATGTTGATGTCTTCGATGAGGTGAGGGGTTTACCCCCAAAACGTGAGATAAACTTTCGAATATATCTAGTAGATAATGCAAAGCCAGTTGCATTGCCAGTGCGCCATATGGCTCCAAGAGAGAGAAGAGAACTCAGTAAGCAAGTGAAGGAATTGCTTGAGAAGGGGTTCATCATACGTAGTATATCGAAGTGGGGTGCTCCAGTAGTATTTGCCACGAAGGCAGATGGGTCCCTTAGACTTTGTGTGGACTATAGAGAACTTAATAAGCTTACTAAGAAGAATAGGCACCCACTGCCGGGGATTGACGATCTCTTCGATCAGTTAGTTAGCGCCTCAATATTTTCGCCGTTGGACTTAGCCATGGGTTTCCATTAGTTGAGAGAGGCTGAGGATAGCATAGACAAGACTGCCTTTAGGACTCCAGACGGCTTCTTCGAGTGGCTTGTGATGCCCTTCGGTTTGACAAACGCCCCCGCATACTTTGTTGACTTGATGAGTAGGGTGTTTAGGGAGTACCTGAATAAATTCATGGTAGTCTTTGTGGACGACATCTTTATCTTTTCTAAGAACGAGGAAGAGCATACCCTACATCTTAGGGAAGTGTTGGAGACTCTTCGAGCGCATAGCCTTAAAGCTAAATTTTCTAAATGTCACTTTTGGAGAAAGGAGGTGCGATTCTTAGGGAACGTGGTTTCCAAAGAAGGGATAGCTGTGGATCCCGAGAAGGTAGTGGCCATCCAAGATTGGAAGGTCCCTAAAAATGCTACCGAGGTGAGGAGTTTCTTAGGGTTGGCTGGCTACTATAGGAAGTTTATCAAAGACTTCACAAAAATATCAGCTCCATTAACACATTTGACGAAGAAGAACCTAGTTTTTACGTGGGACGTAGATTGTGATGATGCGTTCCAACGTTTAAAGAGAGCTTTGACCACAGCCCCAGTCTTAGTGTTGCCAGATGGGAGTAAGCCATTTAACGTTTATACCGATGCTTGTGGGACAGGACTAGGCGCAGTCTTAATGCAAGAGGGAAGGGCAATAACCTATGGTGGAAGGCAGTTGAGAGTGCATGAGAAAAATTACCCTATGCATGACCTAGAGTTGGCCGCTATTGTTTTCGCGCTTAAGTCTTGGCGACACTATCTTCTTGGCGAGAAATTCGAATTGTTCACTGACCACAAATCGCTAAAATACTTGTTCTCTCAGAAGGACTTGAACTTAAGGCAACAAAGGTGGATGGAATTCTTAGCATCCTACGATTTCGAGATAGCATATACCACTGGCAAGGGTAACGTGGTGGAAGACGCCTTAAGTAGGAAAAGGTTGTCCTTGAGTCCATTGTTTGTTGAGCGGCGAAGCTTAGAGTTCATCTCTACGTTTGACTTTAGACCTTCAATTGACTTTGTACCCGGTTTGCTAGCATCCTTAGAGGTCAGACCTACGCTTTTGGGATGGATTGGTGAGGCACAGCGGGATGACCCACAGTTGGTTGAGCTAGTAGAAAAGCTCAAAAGGGGGGAGTCATCGAGCCATCCCAGTAGGTATACCCTAGATGATAAGGGTTGGTTACGTAGGGATGGTAGACTTTGTGTACCACGGGACGAGAATTTGAGTAATACCATTCTTGATGATGCACATCGTTCGAAGATGACCATCCATCCAGGCGGGGACAAGATGAACATGGACATGAGACGAGTTTACTTTTGGGCCGGTATGAAGAGGGATGTGGCTGCATTTGTCGCTAGATGCTTGGTGTGCCAACAAGTAAAGGCAGAGCAAAAGAAACCCGGTGGGTTGCTTCATCCATTGGAGGTCCCACAATGGAAGTGGGAAAGTGTCTCGATGGACTTTATTGATGGGTTACCGAGATCGAGGAAGGGTAATACGGGGATTTGGGTCGTGGTATACAGTCTTACTAACAGCGCCCATTTCATTTCCATGAAGAGTAAGAGGACTGCTCCATAGTTAGCCTCCGTATACATTCGAGAGATAGTTCGTTAGCACAGTGTTCCTTCTAGCATAGTGAGGGACCGCGATACTATCTTTACTAGCGAATTTTGGAAAAGCTTGCAAGAGGCGGTAGGGACTCAGTTATGTTTGAGCACCACATATCATCCTCATACGGACGGCCAGACCGAGAGGGTGAATCGTATTCTAGAGGACTTATTGAGGTTGTGTGTCTTAGACTTCGGAGGTACATGGGAGGAACATCTTCCGTTGGTGGAGTTCGCATATAATAATAGCTTTCAGTCTAGCATTGGCGTGGCACCGTTCGAGGCTCTTTATGGACGGCCGTGTCGTTCGCCTACATGTTGGTGGGAATCTACAGACAGGATCTTGCTTGGGCCCGATATGATTAGAGAGACTTCGGAAAATATCGATTTGATTCGAAGGAGGATGAAGACGGCGCAAGATAGGCAGAAATCTTATGCGGACAAGAGGAGGACAGATCTTGAGTTTGATATTGGGGACATGGTTTTTGTCAAGGTGTCTCCATTATGGAATGTCGTTCGCTTTGGGTCCATTGGGAAGTTAGTACCAAGGTTCGTAGGGCCGTTTCCTATCAAGGAGAGGATTTGACAGATGGCGTATAGAGTGGAGTTACCTGAGAGGCTTAGTGGGGTACATGATGTATTCCATGTACCACACTTGAGGAAGTGCTTGAACGAGACCACGGAAGTGGTAGAGCCGAGCTTGCTTAGAGAGATGGAGATAGGGCGTGATGCGACAATTCGACGGGCTCCTACGTGCATTCTTGGGTCGGAGATTAGGAAGTTGAGGAATCGAGAGGTCAGGCTAGTCAAAGTGTAATGGGGAGATGATGAGAGCAACACTACTTGGGAGACGGAAGAGAAGATACGTTCATTGTACCCTTTTCTTTTCGAGGGTATGTCTTTTAATTTCTCCTTTATCGCTTAGCTTGTACTTATCTTATCTTTAGTATGTCCTCTCGCTAGTATCTTTGACCTTTAGATAGGGTAGTCCTATGGTTGAAACATGTGTTTGAGACATGTTATGTATAATGGATGCATGTGGATGCAAGTGTTTGCTCGTGGATGCATATATACACACTTTAGGCACTTGATCGGCTCAGTCACTTCATATTGCATATTGCATATAAATGTGTGCATATTTAAGTTAATGGATGTATAATGGTTGTGCTATCATATGGATGCTGCATTTTGGTGAATGGTTGTGCACACATGTAGAAATAATATGTATCGATAGGATTCTTTTGCATACATGATGGACGCATGGCACTATCAGGGTTTGCATTAAGGAGGTCAATTGAATCAGTAGACCGCCTGATTTTGCATTAGATAAGGAACATATACACACACACTTCTTGCATATGTTCATACAGCATTAGGAATTTTATAAGGACAATGGATGCCTGTGCTTGATGGTTGAGTAGATGGTTATTTGGATGTTAGGATATGCATTCTCCATAACTTGGAGATTTCGGGGGCGAAATCCTTTAAGGAGGGGAGAATGTAACACCCTGTATTTCTGTTAATATTAATGTTCACAAGTTAAGGAATAACTATTCTCAGATGTGAGAATTAAGGGAAAGATGTTGCGCCATTGTGTTCGTCTCGGAATTCTGGTTGAGATAGAGTCCGAGTTTGCGTGAATTGGACTTCGTATGAAGAAGTTATGGCCGTCGGAAGTTTCAGAAAATTCAAAACAGATTTCAGTAAATTCAAATTTCAGAGTCAAACAGGCTAGACGGGAAAATTTCCCCGCCAGGGCCAGGTCGACCTCCCCCCCCCCCCCCCCCCCCCCCGGGAAGATTTGATTGATGACCTGTTTCTGACTGTATGCTAACTCAATAGGGTTTCTGATATGCTCTGATTGGCTGGTATTAATTCTGGGTTGATCGGACGGCCTAAACTAATCCTAAACTCTATAAAAAGACATGAAGACTCAAACCCTAAAATACAATTAAAATTAGAGCCATGGCCTCCATGCCGTCACCTTGCAACTCAGAATAGCCGCCACCAATTAGAGAGGAAGAAAGCAAATCAAATTCAATTTTATTCAACTCTAAAACGAATCTTCTTCAAAGGAAAGCTAATTCAACTTCAGAACTCAAAATTCAGAACTCAAGCCTTCTTTGAGTTGTGAGTTCGATTTCTTTAATAAAATAACTAGCAATTTAATTGGATTGAGTTATGATGCGGATTATATGGTTATGCTGTGAATTATTGACCGCATGTTATCATCTATGTTGTAAAATTGTGATGTTATCATTTATGTTGTTAATTCTGTGATGTTATCATCTATGTTGTAAAGTTGTGATCATCTATGTTGTAATTTTAGGATTGTCTTATGTATAATCAAATAATAACGGTGTTTCATATGCTAGTTTGGTTATGTTGATTCATATGATAAATCATATGTATGTATGCAAGTTTAGATATTGATTTAGACATGAACCATATGCAAGTTAGTCAAGATTATGTATAACCTTACATGTTTCATGACACCTATTTTAGATCTAAAGTTAGGCTATGACATGTGTGAGTTATATGCTAAATTTTATATGCTAGTTTAGATGTAAGTTTACACCATCGTTATGTTGCATAAATCACGTATGCAAGTTTATATAAATATATGTGTTTGGTGTATGAATCATGTTATGTAAGTTTGTGGTTATTGCCTATGCAAGTTTACACCTTTAGATGTAGATCTATGACATACATGACTTATGCAAGTTTGTGACCATTTTCTCAACAAGTTTACACCTTTAGATTTGGATCTATGACATATGTAGTTGTATGCAAGTTGTGACTTTGACCTATGCAAGTTTTAGATGTAGAACATCATTCACACATGCAAGTTCACCCCTTATGTTTAGATCTAGTTTTAATTATATGTATGTTGTGATGTTTTCTCTTTATTCCATGAGTTAGACTATTCGAGTCTAACGTATATTTTACATTAAACGAACGAACGTACAACGTTGGGTAATGGATAATATTAAAATATTTAATATTGAAATTGGCACAAATGCCTTAAAAGGCATAAAATAAATTTGTGATGAAAATTGGTATGATTTAACATACCATAAATAGATGGACATAATTGAGTCAATTATGGCCATAGTTAAATTTGGAATTAATTGATAATTTGAATAGGGAAATTAATTCAAATTGGGGAATAATTAATTTTGTGTAATTAATCGTCTAAGACACGAGGTTAGGCTCTTTTGTAGTGTAAGACTGCCCGGACCCGCCTGGCAAATCCAGCTGCCACAAATACCAGTCTAATGTGGGAGGTCTTAGGCATAAATTAAATGCGTAACAGTTGTAAAGACATGAGGTTAGGCTCGTTTGTGGTGTAAGACTGCCCGGACCCGCCCGACAAATCCAGCTGCCACAAATGCCAGTCTAATGTGGGAGGTCTTTATGAGGTTACGGTCTTAATGAATTAAGAAACACTTAACCAGATAAACATGTAGTGGGACATGAGGGGATTAGGTGGGTGCCTTGGGTTGCATGTGGAATCTAGTGGGCGCCTTAGGTGGCATTTGAAATACGATTAGAAACACTTATCCAAAATTGAAACATGTAAGTGAACATGAATAAGAAGAGGGTTAAGTGGGATGTACTAGAGGGGACCAAGCTTAGGTGGATAGCTTGTGTCAAGTAATGGGGGTACGTTTCAACCAGTAACCCATATGTATCTTTGTGGGCTCGACCCAAGTCGAGGACGGGACACGCATAGTGGGCTTGACTGTAAGAGGCCAAAACGGGTTAGCGGTGGCAACGCAAGTCCAACGGGTTCATATGCGTGTGTGGGCCCGGGCAGGTAGGTAAGACGTTGTTGCATCGTGTAGGTATAAGCCGTGCATTATTGGTGGTATCGGGTTGCCACTTTGGGGAGTTATACACCCCACTGTGGGGCCAGCACGGGTATCTACGAGTTAGGGAGCCGATCGCATGGGGGTAGTGGGTACACCTAGTGGAGATAGGGGCAGGCGCACCTATGAAGCAACTAGGGGTGCACGAAACTACCATTATCATTATTAAGTTTTGTAGGCGGGATCAACCTTAGGGTGACTAGTGGTGGTGCAGTATAGTAGTGGTGGTGCAGTATAGTAATGATCTTATAGTGGGTTAGGTGCTCTTTAACGTTATCTTTGTTCAATCTTATTTCCTTGCTTACTCTGTCATACTCAATTGTTCACGGTCATTTCCTTATTTTCCAACTTATGCCTTAGCCTAGTTATTTTGGTAATTATATTGTTAAAGTTATCGCACTCGCCATACTTTATGTCTGACCCCCTTTGTTTCCACCTCTTTTCTTCCTCCCCCCCTAGGTGCTCAGGGTGGAACTAGCACTACTGGAGTTTGATTTTGGACAGCTGTATCTCTGCTTTTAGAAGATTACTTGGATCGCTGAAGTAAAAGTTCAGCCTATCTTATTTATGGCTATTTTGTACTGGGGTTATGTCTTTCAATTTATGTACTCTGATTTAGTCAAGATGGATATTATGTACTTTGACTCTGGTTTTTGATGATGTAATCAAACTTATGTGTTTACCGCTGCAATGAAAAAAGTTTTAAATTCTAAGTACTGTTTATATCTGTCTTGTTGTTAAGTTTCTGTTCTATACTCACTTAAAACGCTCCATAGAAGTTAATGCATTCCCTTTGTGAGTGACATTAATGGACGTGGGGTGTTACAGTGACATTAACGGACGTTGGGTATCACATTTGGTACCATAGAATATGGTTATAAGATCGGATAAAATATTTTGAAAATGGTTTTCAAAAAGGTCTAAAAAACAAAGTACTTTAAAATAGAAATCTATTTTTTAATAGCATATTTCCCAAAGCCATAAATATCTTCCTGATTCTTCGGTTGATTCCTTTTTGTTCGTGGAACCATTTCTTTTCGAATGGGTATCCCTATTTTGGCATGGTTCCATAGGCATGTCAAAACTACTGTACATGTCGAATTGCAAAGAAGTGCCCAACCTCCATCTGTAACTGTAGTATTTTCACCTGCGGCTTATTATCTTTCAAGCCTCGTAAAAATTTCCGTGCGATGTAGGCAGCTTTCAAGGGACTAGTTAGAATGTGGAAAAAGGAGAATAAGCAAGTTGGGGCTAAGGAGCACAACCCAAAGATGAAAGAAAATGATGGCTTAAGAAGGAAATATAGATGAAAGAAGAAACGAGGAAATAACATAACTTCGGAACGGTGGGTCATCTGAAAAAGGATTGCAGAAAGAGGAAAGGCGTTGTTACCACTTTGGTAAGGCAGGACGCCTTATTAAGGAATGCCCAAAGAGACAAGGACAAGGCCAGAGGGCAGGAACTTCTAAGGGGCAAGCAAATGTTCTCATAGCTAGGATAGGGGTAGGAAAGTTTCCGTCAGAGGATTGATGTCTATTTCTGAACATCCAGTTAGGTCTCTTTTTCTGGCGCTTCGTATTCTTTTATATGTAATTCTTTTGTTGAGTCTCTGCACCTAGATACTAGTATGGTTTTGGATCCCGTTATTGCCTTAAACCCCATTGGAGGTACGGTTCATTTATCGAGGATTCGTCAGGGTTTGAGAATCTCTGTGTTAGGCGCCGAGTTTGGTTGCGACGCATATGTTCTTGATTTCAAAAGATACGGTTTGATTCTAGGGATGGATTGGTTACTTACATATATGAAGCCATTCTAGATTGTGAGAGGAGAGCCGTCAGACTTCTGACTGCCATAGAAAGACTCTCGAGATTTCTTATGACCCCAGAAGGGTCTGTCATGCTTAGTCTCCTAGAACCTCTTGATATATATATCGATGATTTGCGATCTGTACTAATATTTGCAAGTATCCGGATGTTTTGATGAGATTTGGGGTTTACCCCTGAGGCACGAGATTGGTTTCCGCATATACTTGGTGGACAATGCTAAGCCAGATGCATTGTCGGTGCGACATATGACTCCTAAAAGAAAAGGGGGAATTTTGTAAGCAAGTAAGGGAGCTACTTGAGAAGATTTTTTTAAGTGAATTATATCAGAATGGGAAACCTATTGAAGACAGTCCTTGAGGAAGCCCGTCATTCTAAGATGACTTTTCATTCAAGAGGAGATAAAATGTATAGAGTTCGAGGTAGTGAAGCCAAACTTGCGAGAGGAAGTGAAAGTAGAGAAGGAAGCAATGATTGGATGAGTTCCGACTTGCATACTTGGGTCGGAGGTTAAGAAATTGTGCAACAAAGAAGTGAAGCTAGTAAAAGTGCAATGGGGAAAGGACCACAAGTAAGCTACTTGGGAGGCTTAAGACTAGATTCGCACATCAAGAAAGCTACTTTCCTTTTCGAGAATATGTTCTTAACTTCTTTTCCCAAGCTACGAATTAATACTTGTATCTACCGTTTGAATATCTCATATCGATCGAGTCTTTAGGTAGAAAACTAATGAATTAAACATTTTCTTGAGACATGTTATGTTTGATGGATGCAAGTGATTGCTAGTGATTGCTCGTGGATGCAAATACACACACAATAGGCACTAGATCGGCTCAATTACTTACATATTGCATATTGATGTGTGTACATCTTAAATTTTTATGGATGAAAATGGGTGTACCGTTACATTTATTTTGCACTTGGATGGATGATTGTGCACACATAAAGAACTTACATGGATTAGGATGATCTGCATACATTTTGGTTGCATGGCACAAACATACATTGCATTAAGGAGGTCAACTGAATCAGTAGACCACCTGATCTTTTGCATTAGTTTACTGACATATACACACACTATTGCATATATTCATAAAAGCATTAGAAATTCCTTGTGGACAATGGATGCCTATGATTACTAGATGAATGTATGATTGTTGGATGTTAGGATATACGTACTTCTTAACTTATAGAGTTCGGGGACAAAATCCTTTGAGTAGGGGAGAATGTAACACTGATATACACGTAAATGTGTATATTTTATCCGCATATTTATCTTATTTTATCTTTTAAATAATTGATATTGTGTATTTATAGCTGTGTTTTCAGATTGTTGACAAGAAGCATGGTTTAGAGCATTTGATGGATAAAGCATGAAGAATTTGCTTAAAAAGAGTGAAGTTTAAAATTGCTAAAGCTTGAAGAGTCTAAAGCTTGAAGAACGGTTGCAATTATATTTCAGTTAAGAAGATTTGGCTCAATAAAGACTCAAACTGCATTCACATTAGCTCATTTGGAAGGCATCTTACTCATGTTGCGTTCACACTAGCCTATTTGCTAGACCACTCACTCTAAAGCTGCGTTCACACTGGCTTATGTGTATATGGGTTATTTCTTTAGTCCCACATTATGTAATTAGCTGGTAGCCTTTGTCATATCAGCTATAAATACATTGTATCTTAGTCTTGTAAGAAACACATTAGGTTTTATTCTGTAATTCTCTTCTTGGAATAAAATCATTCTCTCCCTTTCTTTTTACTTTTTGTTTATTTTATTAATGTTCATGTTATTTATTTTCTTTTTCTCTTCTTCTTTAGCTATGTCTAGCTAATCCCCTTTGGTTAGGGGGTGATGACGCTGATAGTATGATTCAATATGAATCACATAGCCAAAAGATGAGGACTGTATACATGTAGATCTGGATCTGAATTAAGGGTTAGATCTGAACCTTCATATTTTGTGTCGTTTAAGAGCTATGCTCCTTCACAGGATATATTCGAGTTCGATCTAACACTTATCAGATTTAGATTTAATATTTAGGGTTTTAGAAATAAAATAGTGAATCTGTCCTGATAGTCTATGGTTGTAGAGCTGAGCTCCTGCATAGGCTATGCTTGTCGTTATTTACATATTTGTTTCTAAAAACCTATTATCGTTGATTCATGTTTGTGACAGAAACATGAATTAGATCTGGTTAATCTTTTGGCTGTTGATGATTATGAATCTGATCTATGTCATTATCCCCTAATTGCTTTCACTTATTGTTAAAACTCTGTTTTATTTAATTTCTGCTATTTTCTTTGTTTTCAACCAATCAAAAGTTAGGGATAACTTGATTGGATTTATTAATAAAATAATTTGGTCCCAGAGTTCGACACCCTCTACAACGATCCTTGTTGTTTAGGAAAGACGAACGAATTTTACAGTTGTTTACAACTGTATAATTTGTTCGCAAACAAATTTTGGCGCCGTTGCCGGGGACCAAAATAATTTTTATTTTTAAATCGTTCGGGTTATATTTTTGTTTTATTTTATTTCTCTATTTTTCCTTTAGTTTTTCTTCATAAAAAAACACAAAAATATTTTCATTTTATTTTGTTCTTTTTTTTTCTTGCTAGCATACATAGGAAAAAACTCTTCTAGCTGATTTGGTATTTGATCTATGATACTGTGATCTACTACACAAGAAAAAAAAACTTGCTTCTTTCCCTCAGATATCTTTCCTTTTTATTCCTTCCAATTTTTACACTCATTTTCTACAAGTAATTAAAAAAAAACTTTTTGTGCTTTTCTTTCCCCAATTCTCTTTCTGATTTCTTTTCCAATTTCTTTCCTAGTACAAAATTAAAAAAAAAAAATCCTTTTCTTTCTGATTTCTTGCCTTCTGTCATCCTTCAATATTGACTGACTTCTTCAACCATACCACAAATTCCACCACTCCATCACTGCAATTACCATCTCCACAATCAGTTCCATCTTCATTTAGTTGACTGCAATCGACGCTCCTCAGTTCACCACTTCATCAGTTTCAACAACAAACCCTCACTTAGCAATTCATATTATATACATCTCATTGCTGAAACCAATATCATTTACACGCCGAGCTCCTCCCCAAAACCAAAATTATCACCGACCAACGTTCACGCCTACAACAAATTCGAAGTCAATCACCTTCACGCCAGGTTTATACAACAAACAAAACCTATGCCAGCCCCTTCCTAAACCCATAGCCTCATATCAAACCACGGCAAACATCATCACCAATCTGGCCTCAACTGCTGATTACCCTTTGCTATCACCCAGCTTTCTTATATCCACGCATAGCAACAATTCCAAACATTCATACCCCCCTGACATCCATAATCACGCCCTGTTCATTGCCATCCCCCTTACCACGGTTCTGTCCATCCTCACATCCACATACTTCAGAGACCCTAGCAGCAAAACCACACCTCAATTAACTAACAAACCAGCCTTCACGTCACCCCCCAAATTCTGCACTTTCAAAGAAATCCGAACTCCCAATCACGACCATCCTTCAATTCATAGTACCACAAACTCCTAACGTTCAATTCAATAACCTACCACAAACTCCTTCCATACAACGCATCAGCAAACCAAACCCTCAAACCGACAACCTCACCAACCCATCCCCTCACTGCATCGACTAGTCCGGTTCAGCGTACTTCCACAAACCCGACGCTTCCATCACCAGTTCATCCGAACTCTGCATCCACCTCGCCTCGTACAAACGTCAGTTCACCCAATCAACCAGAACTGAAACCTAGAAGAAATCGCGAACAACCGAAACAGCTACCTCCACAACCATATTGCCAAATTCCTCGCGCAAACCCCCAATTCGCCAT
This sequence comes from Allium sativum, assembly GCA_030737875.1. Taxonomy (NCBI): domain Eukaryota; kingdom Viridiplantae; phylum Streptophyta; class Magnoliopsida; order Asparagales; family Amaryllidaceae; genus Allium; species Allium sativum. Next base: position 23,420,071 of record CM060927.1, on the reverse strand, counting down.
CTAAACGAAATCCGCTACCTCCACAAACGAACGCCATCACCCTTTCGCCTCAATCACCAAATCGAGAATCAATCGAACCCCATAAACCTGATTCAAGACTTGACAGTCGAATTTTTTTAATTCGATTCTGAAAAGAAGCTTGCTTGTATTTTATTTTGGGGATCTGTATAAGGGCGTGCGTCCTTTTATATTTGGGGGACTTGCTGATTTTGATTTTTTTTATTACTTTCTGAAGTTTGTGCGTGGGTCTGTTGTGCTAACTAGTGGTGCATGTTAATTTTTAAAGAGCTTAGTTTAGTTGTTTGTTTTATTTTAAGTTTAGTTGTTTCCTATATTTTAATTAAACTCGTTGATTTTTGTTCCGAGTCAGTTTAGTTTTCTTTTTTTTCTTTGTTTTTGTTTTAGTTTATTTTCTTTTCCTTGTTTTTTTTCTCTTTTCCCAAAAAAAAAAAAAAAAAAAGGGCGAATTTTTCAAAAGCAGGTACAGTGGAAATTAGAAAAAGGTCTTAAAAAAAAATTTCGCGCTCCTAGCCCGAACCCGTGCCGCAGCGCAGTCAAGCAAATAATAGGAGGCGACAACAATAAAAAGCAGCGGACTATTCAGTGTTTGAGCGGTTGCACACCAAGTGGGGTGTGAACGCGCTAGCGCGACTCAACTGCACTGGACGGACTGCCGATCAAGGTGAGTATTTTCTAACTCTACAGGGACTGCTGCTGCAAATAAAAATATATATATAGAAACTGCTTGTAAAACTCTTCTGCAGGGGCAGTGGCTTGCTTGTAAAAAAATTTATTTCTGCAATTTATCATTCTTTAACTGTCTGTGATTGATTATTTTGATTGTTGATGTGTGGTTGGAAATTTTAAAATAAATGTGGACTAAATTATTTTTGAAATCAAATTGAGGATTCCCCAGAGCTCATATGACAAAATATTCGTTAAATTGACAATTAGGATTGATACTCTCTGAGGTGTCTAAGGAACGGTAGAGTCTAGAACTCAAACAGGTTCTTAAACCTTCAGTTGTGTTTCTACGGTGATTCGTGGCACACTGATAATCCCTGTCCGAACCTGGCCCAGAATTGTATTCATATATTCCGAATTTGTTAATTTTAACAATTTTTTTTAGAAGCTTCTTGAAAATGTCCCAATTCCCTTTTTCCAACGAATTTTATGATAGTTGTGAAAATCAATATAATCCATATAATTTTACACCAAATTCATATGGATATTTTAATAACAACTTTTGTACAAACAATTTGGATTTTATGCCACCGACTTTTCAAAATTTTCAAAATACTCCTGATTGTACACCACCAAATTTTCAAAATAATGATCAGCCCCCAACTCTTGAAACACATGTTGAATCTTTACTTGAAATGAGCATACAACAAAATAAAGAAATAAATGAATTGTGTAAGTTATACATGTGCAACAATTCAAGTGAAAGCTTTCAAAATAATCAAAATTCGATTTCACATCCAAATTCAAATGATTCTGATTATAACACTTGTCAATTCAATTTTGAACTCCAAAATGAATTTCAAATTCAAAATGGAAATGTAAATCACTTTTCAAATGATTTTGGCAACGGGAATAATTTCAATTGTGGTGCTACTGAAAACTTTTGTTCTCAACAATTTCAAAGTGAAAATTCTCATGTAAATAATTATAAATTTGATTTTGTTGAGCAAACGAACATACTTGACGATTACTTGAAGTTTCGTGAGAAACAAAATCGGATCCAAACTTGTGACGATTCGAATAAAAATCCACCTTTGCCCACAATCGACGATTTTCAACTAACAACTTTTGAAATTGATGAAAATCTTAATAAAGTTGTTGAAAGCCCTGTGCTTGATTTGAATTTGAATTCTCTTGAAAACGAAGACGTTAATCTTCAATTTGATCTTCCTCTATCATATTCTGAAAATTTTGAAAATTTAGCAACTTTAGATTGTCAACTTGACAAAAATGATGAAGTTGTTAACAACTGTTCAAGTGAGGACGACTTTGATGAGCTAAAATTTCTTGAATTGATTGACGATAATGTTGTTGGGTATGAAACTGAAAATGAAATGTTTGAAAACTTTGAAACTCTTGAGGTTGATAATAACGAAACTGCTGAATGTGATCTTGAACACAATGACGATTTTTCCAAAACTGTTGAAAATCCTTGCGATTTAATCGTTTCAACTGAACCTCACTATGACCACTTGTTTTTCACTGATAAATTTCTGCTGTATATGAACTCCTTTTGGACTAACACTGTTTTTGAGAAAACACGATTTCGAAATTTACTGAAAATTCATTTGTTTGGTTTAAACTTTAGGTCTATGAATGAACCTTTAGTGAACAAAATTTCAAGTACCAAAGCAAAACTGAACAATATTTCTCAAAACAAGTGTGGGGGTGAGAGTGATATGCACGTCTCTCAATTTATACATCATCTGAACAAATCGAATTTTGTTTTTGAAACTTTTACTGAACCCCAGCTCACTGACTTCTCTTTAGTTGCTATAGAAATTCAATTCGATTTTCGGATCAATTGTAAGCTCAAAATTTTAAAATTAGCAACTCAAACTTTTGAAAAAACCAAATTTGCTTTTCCAAATCTGTCACCTAATATACAATCCTTTATGATTTGGTTTTCTGTGCTTCAGCTGTGCCTCATAATCTTAATGAGGTTGATCCATTGGTCCATTGTGGACCGGTACATATATTCGATGACTGTGTATTTTCTGCATACACATCCGGTAAGCCGTGCTGACCCTCTTATTTTATTTCCCTTTCACTAAGATATGTCTGATTAACGACTGTGAGGACACAGTCACACTCAAGTGTGGGGGGAGTTTACATTACATCAGCAATCAAATTTTATGAACTAGGTCATTCATTGAACAAGGATTAACTTAAATTCATAAATAACACCTTGGTTCTTGTTTGATAAGTTGAATTGTTGGGTGATGGGAATGAACATTATTTATTCATTGAATCGTAATGTGTCTTTTTAAGATGCTAGCTTGAGACTGTGCAGATGTTAGTCGTGTTCTGGAGTAAGCGTGTAAACCTTTGTTATACGTGTTAGAATGTGCAAGTAAAAATAATCAAAAAAAAATCAAGAAATAAAAATGATTTTGCACCTACATTTGTTGGATTTTCTGAGTTAGTTTTCATGCATAATATTTTCTTTTCCACTCAAAATTTTCAAAATCGTAAGTTCTAAAATCCACTTGGCCCAGTTAAGGAGAAATGACTCATTGTAGCGTTCTTCTTCGATACCCCACATTATTCAAACCCAAGTTTTAGTCGATTTACTTCCATGTTTTGACAAGTTTATCTTATATTGGTATACTCAAGAACCTTTGTTTAAAGGTCAAAAACGTCACTTTTTATACCAATATTACACCACCCACTCCGTACTTGTTTTAAGGTAGGATAACCATATACCACATCTTATTTTATATGGGTTATCTATCTTACGAAACTTTGCTTATCATTCCTTTCAGCTTTTTGTATAACATCAATCCAGACTTGTGTGTTGAATTAAGGTTATAGAAGTAGAGTAACTAGGGCACAAAACTTTCCTTTCATGAAGTGTTGGTAGTAGAGGAGGAATCAAATGAAATCATGTACGTCATCATTCCATCTCCATTCATCATGCAAAAGAAAAAGAAAAAAAAAGAGAAAAAAAAAAGAAAAGAAAAAAGAATAGAAAAAAAATGAAATAAAGAGAGAGTCTCTCTGAATAAAATAGTCATTCATCATTCTTGACTATAAAAGCATTCAATTCCATTCCATCCACATCCATTCTACCGTACTTGGAAGTGAGGATTGTAGCAGAGGAGATGAAAGGAAACAAAACGTTCATATGTGCCTTAGTATTACTTTATCTTTTGTAGCTTGAAATTCAACTAATACACTTGCCCTCTTATCAAGAATATTTTTAGAACTTACAAAATTTTCCTTTATCTATGCATAACTCATATCCAATACATTACAGTTACATTGGTGCAGAATCATTCAAAAAAAAAAAAAAGAGAATAAAGAAATGATTGGTTGCACATTGTCGATGTGTAGAACTCTGGTTGACACCACGCTCTTAACCTTCAAGACAATTACAGTGTTATCAAGGAATTACGATTCAGCTTGAAAATTTTTATTCATTTTTGCACCAATAATGGGATGGACAATTTGGGATTGAACCGTTATTATTGAAGTTAGGTGAAATCCTTGGAATGTGAAAGACCTTAAATATATCATTTGATTAATTCGCGTACTTAAGACGCTTTGGATTTTGTGGGTAGTATCCGCTGAAAACCCTCACGAGACAACACTCGTCCTACTAGGGACACCTAGGGGTTTAACGGCTTGTTGCATATGCTAAATGCAATCGTGTTTCCTACGAAAGTGTGACATATCTTAGTTTAGTTTATTCGAGGATGAATAAAAAGATAAGTGTGGGGGTATTTGATATACACGTAAATGTGTATATTTTATCCGCATATTTATCTTATTTTATCTTTTAAATAATTGATATTGTGTATTTATAGCTGTGTTTTCAGATTGTTGACAAGAAGCATGGTTTAGAGCATTTGATGGATAAAGCATGAAGAATTTGCTTAAAAAGAGTGAAGTTTAAAATTGCTAAAGCTTGAAGAGTCTAAAGCTTGAAGAACGGTTGCAATTATATTTCAGTTAAGAAGATTTGGCTCAATAAAGACTCAAACTGCATTCACATTAGCTCATTTGGAAGGCATCTTACTCATGTTGCGTTCACACTAGCCTATTTGCTAGACCACTCACTCTAAAGCTGCGTTCACACTGGCTTATGTGTATATGGGTTATTTCTTTAGTCCCACATTATGTAATTAGCTGGTAGCCTTTGTCATATCAGCTATAAATACATTGTATCTTAGTCTTGTAAGAAACACATTAGGTTTTATTCTGTAATTCTCTTCTTGGAATAAAATCATTCTCTCCCTTTCTTTTTACTTTTTGTTTATTTTATTAATGTTCATGTTATTTATTTTCTTTTTCTCTTCTTCTTTAGCTATGTCTAGCTAATCCCCTTTGGTTAGGGGGTGATGACGCTGATAGTATGATTCAATATGAATCACATAGCCAAAAGATGAGGACTGTATACATGTAGATCTGGATCTGAATTAAGGGTTAGATCTGAACCTTCATATTTTGTGTCGTTTAAGAGCTATGCTCCTTCACAGGATATATTCGAGTTCGATCTAACACTTATCAGATTTAGATTTAATATTTAGGGTTTTAGAAATAAAATAGTGAATCTGTCCTGATAGTCTACGGTTGTAGAGCTGAGCTCCTGCATAGGCTATGCTTGTCGTTATTTACATATTTGTTTCTAAAAACCTATTATCGTTGATTCATGTTTGTGACAGAAACATGAATTAGATCTGGTTAATCTTTTGGCTGTTGATGATTATGAATCTGATCTATGTCATTATCCCCTAATTGCTTTCACTTATTGTTAAAACTCTGTTTTATTTAATTTCTGCTATTTTCTTTGTTTTCAACCAATCAAAAGTTAGGGATAACTTGATTGGATTTATTAATAAAATAATTTGGTCCCAGAGTTCGACACCCTCTACAACGATCCTTGTTGTTTAGGAAAGACGAACGAATTTTACAGTTGTTTACAACTGTATAATTTGTTCGCAAACAAACACCCTGAAATTTTAACGACACCAAAGATGATAAATTAAAGAATAATTAGTGTGAAATACATTTCTAACAATGAATTAAGGGAAAAATTAATTTAATAATCAAAATTAATTGAAACGGACTACGCCATTGCGTCCGCCTCAGAATTTTGGTCAAGATAGACACCTGATTTGCATAAAATGGACTTCGTATGAAGAAGTTATTAAGGTTTGAAGTTTGTATATGCACAGGAGGAATACATACATATATATATATATATATAATAGGTTCAGAAATTCTAAAATAGGTCCAGAATTCGAAAATCGGTTCAAAATTCGAAATTTGGGAATGCGGCAGATTTCCTGCCTAGGTTGGTCTACCCACCAATGGGGGATCGACCCATAGGTCGGCCCTCTCAAAGGGGGTTCGACCCACCTCTGTACAGATCTGGGAGAAATACTTTATTTTGTATCTGGACACCTTTATGAGCAAGATTCATTGATCCTAAGGCTATATAAAGGATCTTAAACCTAGGTTTTATTCATCTGAAAATGGCGGCGATGGCGGAGCTCTGCTGCAACATAGATTGAATGGTCTAATCTTCTCAAAATCCAATTAAGCAAACATTATACGAATTCAGCAATTGCTACAACGACAAATTCAACGTTTTCTTCGTAGTAATTTGGATCCATTTCTTTGATCTGTTCACTGTGAGTTCATGTTATTTTTAGATCTGAATATTTTAATAGTAATCGTGATATGTATATAAAAATTGGTTCTTGAATCGGTGCCTAATCAGTTCTATTATGACATATTCACCAGATCTATTCTTATATGTTTATATTATCACCAAGTCTAATCTTATCATAATATGCCCATTCAGTTTTTATGCCTATTATTGATTCGTTATAATGCCTGTTCTGATTCTCTTCTCTCTCTCTCTCTTTTCCTTTTTTATTTTTATATAGCCAGGCTACATTTGAGCCTAGGCCTAACGCTGATAAATGAGAATGTGAGAAATTGGGAACGATTGGGAAAGACGTAAATTGGGGCATAATTGGTATTGGAAATCATGAATGTAGATTTGGGCATAAAATTGGGAAATATACGAATATGGATATGGGGGCATATTTTATATTGGATAATATGAACACGAAGTCAGGCATATATTGGAAAATAGGTGAACATGAATTTGGCTAAAATTTGTATTGGAATGTGTAAATATGGAATTGGGGTATAAATTGGAACATATGAAATTATGAAATTGGGCATAGATTATAACATATGTAAATGTCAATTTGGTGCATAAACTGGAATACATGTGAATATTGATTTAGGGCATGGAAACCTATAATTGAAATAGGATAATTGTAAAGATGAATTGAAAAGGGGCATAAAAGTCTATATTTGGAATGGGGAAATTTATTTGAATATGCCTTAAATAATGGAACCGTAGTAACACTTAGACACGAGGTTAGGTTGCATTAGTGGAGGAAGTCTGGCCGGACCCGACCGACATATCCAGCAGCCACTGATGTTGAACCTAATGTGAGAGGTCCAAGTGCGCAAATATGAGAAGTTCTCAGACATGAGGTTAAGCCCAATTTGTGGAATAAGTCTGTCCGGACCCGACAGACTTATCCAGCATCAACAAACGACAGGCTTAATGTGGGAGGTCTAGCATACTGTAACCATAAATGAAAATATAGTAATAAATCTTGAATACTTAACCTAGTTGAATCCATAGGGATTGTATGAATATAAACTAAAGTTGGGGTTAAGTAAAATTGGGTGAACAGTGGGTGGGTTAAGTATATCGGAGGGGGTGGGTAATATTTACATATATGCCCATAAACTTAACCCGATAAGGTTATGTAATTAAAGACACCTAGTGGTATACATAACCGGTAGAAATAATAAAGTTATGTAATTAAAAGACACCATTTAGGGTAAGCATAACTTGTAAGGAGATGAGACAGCTTGTGTAATATGATAAGAGGTACTTAATTATAAATTAAGTAATCTAGAAGTCTGGAACCCACTGATAAGAATAGCATGTTCAGACTTGTCCTAGGGACAAGAGGAAATTATAACATAGGTTATAATTAATGGGTTGAGAAACTTGTTAATGGGCCTTAGTTAGTAGAACTAAGTTAACAAGTAAACAACGATAAGTTTTATTGACAATGTAAAATAGAATTATGATTAAATGAGAAAGAACGAGAAAAAACTTATAGGATAAGTTATATTTAATCATAAATAATGACTGACATGTTAAAAAGGAAACATGTAAAATGAGGTGTACTTAATTACACATTAAGTAAGAACATGTTATTGTAACTATGGAATTGGACGATAAAAATATAAAGGGATTGTGGGTTATAGACCTTGGTCCACAATCTAGAGAATAACATGTTATGGGCTTATTAATGAACTTAAAGGGGTTAAGTTATATAATCGAAATTAATAAGCAAGAGGAACTTGGTAAATTGATTAAGAATTCAATATGAATGGGGATAACCAAGTTAAAAGGAAATCTGAGGAGGAAAAGCAAGTGTGTAATAGAATGATTAGACATAGGGTCTAATAACATATTAAAGAGAGGTGCTTGGACCAGTCCGCACGTTTGAGGGTGAATAACCTAACGAGGTAGATCATAGAGGTGTTATAAGGCACTAGGGGAGCACACATTCATCTGATTTTTTTCACGACTCCAAAGGACTTGAAGGGGAAGCACGTGGCTTCCTGAGGTATGTAAGGTGCTCCTAGTAGCCCTCTGTGCGGTGACAGATATCTTAGGCTGTGCTCGTAGAGGTTGGATCTGCGTGTAACTACTAGTTGGGTGGGCGTTGACTACAGATGTAGCTATGCAGCCAGAATACTGTGACGAGGTGACACCAAGGTGATTCGGCGGTTGCCTCACGGGAGGCAGAGGGTCACGACCAACAAGGAAAGTAGATAGTCGGATACCCATCATCGGCAGCCAGCAGGATACGAAAAGACTAGAGCTAAACCCAAGATACCATTTCAACTTTCACTATCGAGGTACACGGTTGAGGGGAGACGCAACACAGATGTTTAGATTGGTTGTTATTAGGGGCGATCGCTTAGCTCTTGTAGTATTTACTAGTTGAGGGAGGAGCCGAGGTGGGGCCATAACCACCATGGAAAACAGACCCTAGGAATATCCGTATTTGGAGGCTCTTAAAGGCGGGCCTGTACAGGTATGAAAAAGCTCCCGGCCAAGTTCCATGTTTCTTGTTTAGCCCTACCACAGAACTTGGTGCGCAGTAGAGAACGTGTGATAAAGGCATCGAGCTACAATTACAGTCATACGTGGAACAGTCTAGATACATGGATATCCGCTCTGGGTGGTGTATCGTAAACTAGAGTGCATTATTCCGATAAGGAGTCTGATTCGATCGATGGTGGCAGTCCGTACGCTTACGTGGCATAGTAACGACAGATATATGCGGAACATAGCATTGTTATATAGAGATCTGTATGTCACTCCAGCATAGGATGAGGGACTGCGTTCATTACGGTAAAGACCGTGCAAGTGGGTTACCATGGGGTGTATCTCAGTATTGAGAGATAGCCACATATATTGTATTAGGTGAATCCATGGGAAAGTAAATGGGTACGATGCGCGGATAAGTCTTGAGTTCTACTAACCCAAGTAATCTATTAATCAAGAAAATGTAATGGAACAGTATTGGTAGGGATCATTCTATTTCTGATATACTAGCATCAATGCGGTGTAGAGAAATGTATTTAAGAAGCGCAATATATCATGTTCATCTTATCTTGCTCAGTCCACACTTGTTATTGTTACTGTTATCTTGTTCTTCCAGTTTTATATGCCTGCCATGATACTTTTATTTATTTATATTTAAAAGTATCTGGACTCTCCAAACTTTATGTCTGACCCTTTTTGTTTCCTCTTCTCTCTCTTCCCTTTCCCCCGAGGTTCTCAAGGTGGAAGTGCTTAGAGTTGATCTAGATTCATTCAGCTTAGCTTGGAGTTTGGATATTGATGTACCGCTTTGATTCTGATCAACTCTCTTATGGCTTCACCAGAGAAATATGGTTTTATACTTTTGTACTCTGATATTTTTGGCAAGACAGATTATTAATGTAATTGGTTATTTCAAACCTATGATGTAAACTCAGTATTTGGGATCATGACGTTTTGATTTAAATAAGGTTTTTAATTCCGCTGCTATTTTACATGTCTGTCTTGTGATATTATGTTCTTATTTACCATTAACGCTTCACGAAACTTAATGCATTCTTTATAGAGTGACATTAACGGACGTGGGGTGTCACAACTTATGTGCAATTTAATATAAATTATAAACAAAAAGGAAAAATTTTAGTGATTTGAAGCTAAAAGAACATATTGTATCAATATTGTAATAAATGAAGGATTTGTGAATTTGCACATTATTTGTAAGAAATCCCTTTTCAAATTTAAATGGAAATAGCGTAGAAACTGTAAGGACTAAAAGAAAAAGAAAGGTAAAACAAATTGTGTTAAATTATACTATAATTGTGCAAAACAAAAACAAGAAAATAAGTTAGAGATAGTAATTAATACATATTAATCTTTTTTATAAAAGCTAGTAGTAGTCAAGATTAATTGATTAGGAAAGAAGAAGGAATGTATTTGCGTAGTTTGGTAAATAAAGAAAAAAAGGAAACATGATTGCAAACTGAAATTATGAATAAACGGAGATTAGTGTGAAATATGGAGTTAACTATATTGCATACTAATTTGACGACTTTAAAAGTAAGAGAAGAAATGGTTTGCAATCATTATTTCCTATTACATTAATTATCTGAAACTAAGGAAATGGATTTTATTATAGTTTTGGTAACCAATCAATTTGGAACAGACCTAACTTCCTAAAAGGAATGAATTGTAAAGATAAGAAAGAAGGGTAACATAACTGAAAGAGGTTATGAAAAGAGATATAAAAAGGTTTATTGTGTAAACTTATAAAGATGGTAAGTAGATTAATGTCATAACTATAAAGGTTATGTTAAATTACAAGAAACTTATGAAGTATGAAACAAACGGGGAATGTAACCTATTATAATAAATTATGTCAAACGGGGTTGTAATATAATAGGTAGACTTTTCATAGGGACAAGTAGGATAATAATACACATGTTATAATTAAAAGATGAAATAGGAAGCAAAATGCTTATTACAAATAAACTTAGACAACAGGGAATAAGTTTAATAAGCAAATTCACAATCATAGTTGTGATAATATTATAACACAGGATTATGACTAAATGGAAAAGAGTAGAGTAGGCTTATTATTTGTAAAATTATAATTGTGGAATTAAGTTTAATGAATATAATAATAAGTCGTGTTCCATTCCGGCATTTAGAGCTTATTAGGGAAAATAAGTGGAAAACTAAGGCTAATAAATAAATAAGATGAATGCACAATAAACAAACAAATGTTTAAGTTTACCAGCAATGCTGTAGTTTAGACATAGGGTCAAATAATGTAATGATGAGATGCGCTTGGTGTAGTCTGTACGTATTTGGGATGAAGATCTCAACAGAGGAGATCATCATGGGTGTTTGGAGCCATGAGGGGAGCACGTCCATCTTATTTGACGGGATTGGAAGTGCAGGACTTCTAAGGAACGCGAGGATACTCCATGATGGCCCTCTGTGGTAAGCCTAATGAAGCTGTATCTACGAGGGCATGGTCTGTATGGTTCCATCTGGTGAGTATGCTTGGCTGCATCTTGGATGATGGACAACCTAAAGACTGAGAATAGGATGATCTTAGGATGAATCGGCGGCTGCCTCAAGGAGGGAGGCTTCGTGGTCAGGACCCAACTAAGGATAGTAGGTCATCGGATACCTATCATTGTCAGTCGGAGCATGTGCGGGAAAGACTGGAGCTAAGCCAATAGGCCAATGATCTTTTACTATCATGTCATTGGATGAGGGACTACATGTTTGTTTAGATTGGATAGTAGGGAGATCATTTAGCTCTTTTGAATAGTCTTTCATTATATTTAGGGTAGGCTGGGTGGGGTCTTGGAGAACCATGGAAGAGACAGACTTACATTTGGATATCTGTACTGTAGGCCTAACGACGCAGTCCATTAAAGGTATTGTTGGATCTAGATTAACCATAGAGGGGGGTGAATAGGTTTTATCACAGTTTTTACAGGAAATTGAAAAAATCACAGAACACGGGATGCAGCAGAAAATAAATGCAGAAAAGTAAATGACACAAGATATACCCAGCTTTGGCAAAATCCTGCCTACTGCTACATTCCTAAGGTTTCTACTAGGTAATAGAATAGATCCCACTTACAAGACCATGTATAACGACCCGGGGAATTTGGGACCTTGGTAATCGATATAAACTCAACGTCGATTTTCCAAGCATCAGAAATACCAGATAGTTAATAGAAAGAAGTTAGAGGATGAGAATAGATAAGATAGAAAATTAGAATAGAAGAAGGAGATAACATAACAATAGAATCAGAGAAACATGAATCTCACAGCGGAACGAATAAAATATAGTATACAACATAATTTTGAAATACAAATCTGTCATTTGTATATAAATATCATCAATTAGAGTATAACACTTACATCACAGCGGAAATAAACAATAGCTATAAAAACGCTGCTGAAGCCTCCTGCTCTACCACCTTCTAGTATATCTGTAAAAATCCCGACTACTGGACTACCCGTACAAAATTGGGCACCCAAGAGTTTAGGTAAATAAAAAATAAAAAAAACTCTGGGTCAGTCATGTGACTGGTGTGAGTAAACTCAACCATTTGTTTAACTTTTAAAATCCTTTTAATAGAAAGAATAATTGTAAGACTGACCCACATATAAACAAGGATGGTTTTTACCTTATGATACCTAAAACATTCTTTAATAATCCATACTCTTCTGATATTATAATAATGTATAAATCAAATAAATAGCAAACTAGTATAACGATTTCATCTCACGCTCTACATATATAATATACAATCAAAAATCATGGGATCTTATTGGATAATGAATTCCAACTATGACAAGGTATGGAACCACCTTCCAATCAGTGTACTCTAGAAGAGATACAATGGAGTTCAATAAGAACATCTTGTAACTCGGCCATACATGACCGACCATTCATTTCGCTTGAATGTTCCAAATATATTGTCACCTTACGGTTGGTATACCAACATAACCATTCTCGGGAGATACAGAATTGAAAGAAGTAACAAATATGAATATTCTCTAGATGGTGACAATATACCCTACTTGGGTGCGACCCACTTAGCCATGCTGCCTGCCCGATTTCTGTCATTTCTCAGTTTATGAGGCTTAAGGTCATACGTATCTTTTAACAGATCACCCATTCATTTACTTTGAATGCCACATCGTTATACCCGTCAAATCACAAATTGATTTTCCTAAAAATACCACGGGTATAAGCTAAGAGAAATGAATTCCTCCGCCACCAACGTAAACATGTTTGAAACGATCAACTTACGCGACCTACCAGATATACTCTGTTAGACATTCGTCTGTTCAAGTTGTCCTAGGACTGGACAACCCGAAGGCACTATTATGTAAATCCATCTTAGGCAATTTCTACCTAGGATTTACTGAACAGCCCTTGCATAACTCCGTCTTCAATTATCTTCATCATATTTGATTCGCAACGCTGATTCCATACGGAGTGGTTTTCAGATAATATATCTGATCCCGGTCTCTCCGTATTGACAACGGAAATGGTCAAAATCTTTGATAGTTGGTGATTTAACTGTCAAAGGAAAACATGTGTACAAACAACGGTCGTAGTCCCAAATGGAGATCTTACCGATCAATCATCATTTTGTTTCCTAATTTCCCATTTATCGTTTCCATATATTCATAAATTCCTTGTTTTCTTAAATTAGAAAAGATACGTTATTAACTTTGGAAAACGTTTCCATTTCGGATTCACGCATCAATATCTTCCCACCTCTATCAGTCTCTAACTTTAACTAGTAAGAGAACAACTTCCTAAGTATAAACCCCGAAGGCCGAAACCAACATCAGATCGATACCCAGAAATCCATTCAACTCAACTAATTTCCAGTCAGTTTCTAATTTCAGTAATTCCATTTAAATTCCTAATTCAAACCCCAAATTCCTTTATAATATTTTATTTGCAAAATATTTACTTTTATCTAATTTTCCACATAGAATGTGAATAATATTTCTTTATATAGTCAAAACAATTTGATTTCGTATTTAAAAACAATATCTCAAACCCAAATTCTATTTATATTTTTATTTGTAGAATTATTCATACAAATCTCCTTTTTATTTTTAACATTTAAATGTCATTTATAATTCCCTTTATATATTTCTATTTATTCTATATAAATCCTTTTTTAAAATTCTATTTATTTTATATAAATCCTTTTATATAATTCTATTTATTTTATATAAATCCTTTTATATAGTTCTATTTAATTATATAAATCCTTTTATATAATTCTACATATTTTATATAAATCCTTTTATATAATTTTTTTTATATAAATCCTTTTATATTATTCTATTTATTTTACATAAATCGTTATATATAATTGTATTTATTTTATATAAATCCTTTTATATAATTCTATTTATTATATATAAATATTTCATTTTCAATATTCACTTTGAAAATTTCATTTTTACATTCCATTATTTCATATGGTATTTAAAATACCAAATAATATGACCAGTGTCATCATAATCAATCACAGATTATATATAACATCATATATCACAATATATGAAAACAAACAGTATTATAATATTTAGGAATCCAGTTGGATCCCTCCAACTTGTTTTCCTGCATCCACAGATGTTAAACAATATAAATAACATCCATTTCATTTCAATATGAAATATTCTGATAAACATAATCAATATTTGATTAATGATTTATATATATCGTTATCTATGATTTCAACCAATAAATTAGAAATTCAACCAAACAATCAACACACAACAATCAATCATCATTTATCAATATTAGATTACATTTGTAAAAATATAAACTGTACAGAGTTAGTGAGATTTACTCACATTGGTCAGTTTATCGTTAAATAACGATAACCATCGTTTGATTAAGACAGACAATTTATTTCACTATAAATTGTAACGAGCTCTAACTTATTCCCAATCAGTTCCATTTTGTAACCATCGCCCATACGATCCCAACGGATCTTGTTTCCTCAAATTCTGATAATATATGACGAAGTTATACATTTTCTAAGTTTAAATACTATTTAGATTAAAAACAACTTAACTAAATTTTAATTGGGCTTAACCTTCTTTGTCGGGCCAACATCCCTCAACGCACTCACGTACAGGAATGCTTCTTCCTCTCCTTAACAAATACGTCTGCTCCCGTTCTCAAACACATCAATGCCGACGTTTCAAGCTTCCATTGCCCCTCAATTCTTAAAAAAAAAAATTTAAACAAAAATCACTGCCATGTTTCTCTTCCGATATACTCCATCTCCATACCCGAAACATGTTGCTCGACGCTACGATCTGATCTGCGTTCGAACCCATGGTAGCTTCAGACAACAGCTACTCGTTCATTACTCCACCGTTCCCAAAACCGTTATCACCATTTTTCTCCTTGCCAAAATCTCTTTCTCCACATATCAATAGCCTCCTGTTCGATTCCACCACGAGGATCGCGTTCGAAACCGTATTGGCGTACTATAGCTACAGGCATCGACCAAACTTAACACGGATTTCCCCCAATTTTTGCAACAACATTGTACACTACAAAAAAAAACAACCACGATACCCATTTCGTGAATCACTACTTCAAATTCCCATTATTTCCAACCCTAGTCTCGAAATGAACACGCTGTAAAAATACCAGCGAAGGAAAATATGCTCGAGCCCTGAGAAAAGCATATTGGAATGTAGAGAGACTTCAAACAAACTCAGAGATTCATGTTTCATGATTAATAAGATTTTCTATGAATTATTGTGGATTTTAGTATTTGGATTCCTTCACGTTTGTTTTGGCTGTGAAGAAGAGATGGCGGCTTGTATTTAGTTTGATCAAGGAAAAGTAATTTAGAGTTAAAGTGTATGTTAAGGGTATATTTATAGGAGTAGAAATATCATTTTAAATTTGATTTAATATTAATTTTAACCAATCGTTATATGTATTTATCGTTTAAAAACATACAATCACATAACATATCCAAATTCGACGAAAATGGACATACAACTAGAGTTTGTCATTACGGACCCAACGAAACTTGTTCCATCGAATTCCGAGTTCGTTTGCTCACACAACGTAATTTTAAAGTCAAATTATTGACTGATTTTCACATTAAAATCCCGTACGCCCACATAATGACTCCAAAAATCATGGAAATTGAAATCTAGCAATAATTTAATATTTTGGATTCAACAAAATTAGTTTCGTCGAAAACGAAGCTCGTTTGCAACAAAGCTCTAAATAAACCCATTTAAATATTAATATATTTAAAAATAGTTAAATTAAATATTAATAAATTAATATTATCGTATATATTCACATAGAATATAATACAGCTACAAAATATTCCTATCTGAATTTATAACTCGACATTTCAAATCCAGATTAAATCAGTATTCAATTTATATTGAAAATCCATTTATAATATAAATGAATCGTTATAAATTATAAAGGAATTCCATAACGACTTTTCGAAAATTTGATTTGGGCATAAATAAAAATCTACACGACGAAATCTTATTTTTTTCTTCCATTAGAAAAATAAACTTCACCAGCTCCGAACATTTCTTGTTTCACAGAGATCCGGCTTAAAACGGATTCTGTATATTCATTTAAAGTTCGAATCGCCAAATTACGAACTGCCACGCCATTTCGAGCTCGATTATAATTATAATCTAATTTATACACTCTAACGTCATTTATTAAATAGATTCATTGTTATAATCCAATTCTAAATTGAATTATATCTTACTAATAATCCAATTCACCCAGTACTGCTATTTTAGCTATTTTTTATTATTCCAGAATTAAATATATTTTATAATTATTATATAAATTAAATATTCAGAGTTATTTATGGTTTAAATTACCAAACCATTATTTAAATAATTAAATAAATTATTTATTATCCGTTAAAAATACAAGTCGTTTCACCATGTAAACTCGTTAAAAACCCTAACTGGTTTCCTAGATTTTACAGACCTAGAAACTGATCAGACAGTTTGCGAAATAAAAAGAAAATACAATAAAAAATGAACAAGTAAAACCCTAATAAAATAAAAACAAATTTACTCTCCCCTTTTTAAAAAAACTTGGTCAAGTCCACTTGATTGGATCCGACCCACCATCTCATTCTTTTACCCGATTTCTCTTATCTTCTGGAAATTGAAAATGGCGGTCATAAAAAAAGGATTAGGGTTTTCTTCAGATCTCAATCAAATCCCAATTGCCTGCTTCTAGAATTTAAATCTTTGATGCTTCAAAACTGTGGATGGCTATGTGATTTTTCGATTTGGGATACAACGATCGAAAACGCAAATAGAAATTGAGTTTCTCTGAATTTTACTATTCGATTTATGCTCTGGTTTTCGATGATAAATGCCTGTAATGAAGTGGTTGTATAAATAGGGTTTCAATTCCCTAAATCAGCTTTGATTTCTATATATGATTCGATCTGAATGCTTGCGTGTGAAAACCCTGATTTGTTGTGTTTTCCTCTTTTGGTTTTCCCTCGATTGAATTTCAATTTTTGCTGCCTTAAATGAATGTGGAAAAAATGAATTTCCCCTTCGACTGTGCTCTGTATGTTTTGGAAATTTGCTGGATTTAATGTCTTCCCAAAATCGATTGATAACTTCTGATATCTTGCCAAAAGTGTGGTTTTGTTCGAATTCTCTGATTGATAAAAGATTTTCTAAAAAGAATTCTTGCCAATTTTAATTCCTGAAATTTTGGAAAGACTTTGAGGTAGATGATCAAAACTGGAAACATATTGAAATTGTCTTGCCCAAAATAAAACATTGATTTTCTGTTTTATGACCTTGAATGGATTATCTGATTGATTACATGCTCAAACTCATTTGCCTTCATGCCTTGTCTCACTTTGCTGTTGCCATGTTTGAATTTCCAAAGCGATTCTTTACTGTCTATTCTGAAAAAAAAATTGTATTGCAAACAAAAATAAAACTGATTTGCCAAAAAAAATCTTGCCAAATACGAATATGTGATTTCCCAATTTTTTTTTTTGCCAAAAGCTAGAAGGAAATGAATGATTACAGTTCACTGCATTCATTTGACATAGCTATTCATGTTAGAGCAGATTCACTTTTCCCATGCACTTGAATTGTTTCACCAGTGTGCTTGTATATAAAACTACTATGCTGTGTACATACATGTACATGCTGAGTTGTTCATGGACTTGCACATGTTCACACTAGCCTGTGAATCTATCTGTGCATGTATACCTCTCTCATTTGCTATCTGAATTGATTTATGCACTTGTAGGCTCGACTATTGTTGCATTCACCACTGTTTTGAGTTGAGAAGTTGTGTCACATGTATATTTGAATCTATGCACTTGTCAAAACTATACATATGTGCATGATCGTGTTTGTCTACACATGCAGCATATGATGATCACTAGTTTGGCTTGTAGCTTTTGTCTTGACCACATATGTTTACCCATGCTGCTAATGCTCATTCTTTTGAACCATGATGACTTGAGTTTGCATTTGTACATGCCTTGTCTGACTCGGTGTTTTGATTTTGTTGCTCGACTCTTGAACTTGATCAACATTTCACTATTCTATGCATGCTTATGCACTGACCTGCACCATATATATATATATATATATATGTGTGTGTGTGTGTGTGTGTGTGTGTATGTGTGTGTGTGTGTATGTATGTATGTATGTATGCTTCTTAAGTTCAACATGGCCATACATGTCCATCACCATGTAGCAGTGTTGACTCTATACATGTAACTTGGCTTGTCACTATTTTTGCTGCATCCATTTGCAATTTGCTTGACTGAATTAGTTGGATATTTGCTGTTGTGATCATTTGAATGTGCTCACTTGCACTGCACTTGCTGACGCTAAACTTGTTGCTTGTTGTTGTGCATGTTGCACCATTCTGAACTGATTATCCCTTGTTGCACTTTCTTATTCATCTGCATGTATTAGTCATTGCTTGATTATGGCTCACTACTTGCTGTAGTAACATGTTGCTTGATCATTTGTATTTACAAATGTAGACTTGTTGTTGCCATTTTGAAACTGTTCATCATTGTGTCCGACATTGATTGTAACTTGTCTTCACCATGACCACCTGTACATATGTGTATATATACACAACAGTGTGTGCATACATATATCGTGCACTTGTAAATTTAATTATTCATCAGCAGACAGCTACAACCTTGTTGAGGCTGTTCAGAATTAGCTAGTTTTGACGCTGGTTCTGATCAGCAGACCAGTGTAGTGTGTTGAGGCTGGTCTGCGACTACAGACTGTCTAGACCGAGATGAATAAATCAGATCAGGTCATGAAAAATGATGAGAAACACACCAGAAATCTAAGGCAAATAAAATTTAAAAATAAATTTATATTTGTGTGTATTCAGTTTTATTTCTATTGCAGTGTACTGTGTGTGTGTTTCATGTGACCGGTAAGTAAATGATGACTGGACTGACTGTGAGCTGTGAAGACAAAAGACGATGGTGTCCATGTGTCAGTATACATAAGTATGAAATGAATAGAAATGTACATGAGTGTTGAATGAACTGTAGTGAGGAGCTGATGTACAAACAATAGAAAAATGTACAGATATTTGCAATAAACAAATTTGATTGAAATAAAATATTATTTTATTGTGTTCAAACAAATTTGTCTATCGTATACAGTTTATATACAAGTACAATATCATGTGAAGAATATACAAATAGTGGAGTTATAAATTTGTACTGTTTGTATGTTGAAATAGAATATTTGTGACGGCCCGCCCCGCACCAACCGACATTTACTCCAAAAGTGCGCTGTACACGTGTCCAGTTAGCACGGAACGGGTCGCCAGAAGGAAAAGAAAGAAGAGAATGAACTAACAAAGAACCTGTAGAATGTTTTACAGCGCATCGAATAA
Source organism: Allium sativum (assembly GCA_030737875.1). Taxonomy (NCBI): domain Eukaryota; kingdom Viridiplantae; phylum Streptophyta; class Magnoliopsida; order Asparagales; family Amaryllidaceae; genus Allium; species Allium sativum. Next base: position 23,400,206 of record CM060927.1, on the reverse strand, counting down.
AATATAATAATAACATACTTGACATAAAACAGGTGAGACAGTGCATAAGCTGAAACAACTAACATAGCAGCGGAAAATATGAGTACAGCTTATGATCCAAAGTTAAACATTATTACAACTTTTCAAACTGTCTCAAAGCAAAAGCAAGATAAAGGAGGTACACTACTAATGCCCAAGTAGCGACCACCAACGACACAGGGAGAATATCTATATATCATACGTGGAAGCCTCCTGCTCGCCTCCGAATCAGCTACCCGCGCATCACCAGCTAACCATAACCTGTCTCTAGTCTGCTCGTGTGAGCACCCAGAGTAATAAGAGGAGACATAAAACTCTGGGTCAGACATAAAGCCTGGTATGAGCGATAAGCATCTAAACAGAATAATAACAGGTATAATCCAATCATACCTGAACCTGGACCTGCAACCAAAGAGTTAGCACTACATACTGTACAACACTCTAAGGTGCCACTAACATACTGTGTAAGAGATATGGGGGTGGGGGTGTGCATGTCATAGTGATGTCAAACAATCAAGCATAACAACCATCCTCACGTCTCTCACTCAGTGCGTAAAGCATACGATACCCACTACCTTGGTTACCTAATCCTTTGGGCCATGACGGAATCCAATCCCGTGTAACTATCACTACAAGCCCACTATCCATCTCTCAATGGTGAACCAAAGTTATGAATACCGACAACCCCTTTGCACACGTCCCGCAGCAAAGCCCAACCATGAAGTGAACTCATTGGTTCCCATCTGGACCCTGAGCTCTAACTTCCATTTGGACTACCTTTGCATCTCGGGTTTTGGTCAGCATCTCCTCCGGATCGGTCTTCATTCAGTTTGCAACCTCCTGGTTCGGTTCGTGACTCGCCCCCTCGCATCAGCTCGACTCACGGATCGTGGTCATTGCCTTCGCTCGGATCGGGTCGTGCCTATTACGTCAGCTCGGGTTGGATCGCACCATTCGTCAGCTCATTCGGATCGCGCCTGCTGCATCGGGTCGGGTCGCGATGCACTCGTGGTCACCATCCCCCTTCGGTTCGGTTCGCAGTCCTCCTTCGCGAATGGTCGGATCGCCATCATCGGATCGTGCTTCACCCATTCGTGGTATCGGTCGAGCTTGGAGTGGCTCGTGACGTCAGGTCAGGCCGTGACCTTCGAAGTGGAGCGGATCGGGTCGTCTCGTGGCGCGAGCTTCAATCGGATCGGTTCGCATGGGGTAGGGGCGATCCGGTCCGGGGTATTTCCTGCACTTCGTTCCAGCGACTGTTTTTCGCCAATCGACGGCGTTTTTGACCAAACTAACACTTCTAAACAATCACAAAGCATACCATACAGTCATAGCAACATATAGTATCGACCACAAACACCAAAACATAAATCATAGCATGTAAAATGGATCAAACATAGCCAATACCCCATATTTTCCCTTAAGCATACTTAAGCAAATCTAACAATAAGGTTAGCAAATATTAACCAAATTGAACCAAACTTCTAACAGAGGTCTAAAACAATATTTCAGAATTTCTGAACATTTTTCCAGATTTTTAACATGCATAAATTCGCTAATTATCACTAATTACCCCTTAATCCCCCAAATTCCGGGATTTGCAAAATTAGTCGAAATTAACCCAAATTCATATCAGAGGCATAAAATGGTGTTTTAGAATTTTAGGAATTTTTCTAGATTTTTCTGAGCCATAGTTTCGCTAATTTTCGCTAACTACCATAACTAGCCATAATTAGTGAAGAACAATGCAAATCACTCACCTTTGCCACAAATTAAACTATAGATCTGAAATGTTCTCTGATTTGGATCCAATCCCTATGTGTTCCAGCAGCTCTATCCCAAATTTGACGTTGATTTGCCTTGATTTGATGTAGATTAGGCCAAAACTTGATTAGAAGGTGATTTGGGTGTTGGAGGCCATGGCTAGAGCTCAAAGGAGGTTTGTGGCGGCTGGAAAATGAATGAAGAATCGTTTTCTAAACCCTAGCAGCCCTCAAATACCTCTAAACCCGAAATCCCCCATTGGGCCTAGTTGCTAATTACCCGGTTAAGCCCAATTAGCTGAAAATAACCCTTTAAACCTTAATTCAGCCATATCTCCCAAACGGTAAGTCCGTTTGGCTAATGTAACCACTCTACGGAAAGAGAAACCATCATTCGAATCCAATGGAAGTGGTTTCAGATCAAAATTCCTTTCCAGTCAAAAGTTATGGCCAAAACAGTACCAACTAGGGGCAAAACGGTCATTTAAAAATCGACAAAAATCATGAACATGGGAAATGACCCCAATAATCGTCTCCCAAAGTTACATGACCATACGACTTCATATGTGAAAGAAATAAATATTCCACGATCCTATGATGCGTAGAATACGGGTCGTTACAATATTATATTCAAATAGAATACGGTTTGGATGTTCAACTCTTGTGCAGTAGTATTCCATTAAGCATAAATATTATATTCCTATCTGTGATGTATATATAGAATAGTATAGTAACACACATTTATAATATATATATATATATATTTGGTTGTTATCATCAAACAAAAATCATATAATTGTGTGTACGACACCGTTATATACAACAGGTATCTTAATGCACCCAACCAAGTTTCGTGGAGAAACCCAAGGATTAGGATGCCCTTATAGTGCGACGATAGAGGCTTATTCGCTTTCGCAGCATAGCCTAGCACGCTCTTGTGGCGTGAAGTTGGAGACCTGGTATGCCTTCGTAACATAGTCTAGTACACTTTCGTAGCATGTAGATGGAGGGATGGAGGTCCAGTGCATTTTTCATAGTATGACGATGGAGACCCCTCGGGGAGGTACTATGTGAAGTACCTCGATATATGGTATATAGCTACACATATATATATATTGTTTATTAGGTTAATCTACTGAGGAGTAGATGAGTTCAATTTATGAAGAAAAATAAGAAGTGTATTGTGAAATAAACCTACACAACTTAATAAATATAAACCCGTGATAGAACGGTATATGTAGTGTTATTTGTAGAAAGTGTAATTTATCCATTCACCAGAACTTTTGTTCTGATCCCCTCCTCATAACAAACCCACAGGTCATACATGTGATTGAGATTCTGCTGGTTGGAGATACTTGTTCGATATTGTCGTTATATTGGTGAGTATTTACTTACTATTATATTTTATTCCATTCCACTATAAAATTTCTATTATGAGCTCTGATATATTTCTCTTTAACTTTCTACAGGATACCAGACAAATCAGCTCCACTTTCGATAGATTTGGATTTAAAAAAATCGGTCTGCCAAAATTTAGGGTTGTTACATTTGGTATTAGAGCTTAAGTTTAGGATTCTTATATAGATAGTGAGTGAGCGTATTCTTATTTTTAAAATATAAATATATATGTATATATACCTACGTCCATGGAGGAACCCACTAATTAAGTGAACAACACATGGAGGAAGTTGAGATGTCAATTTTGTACTCTTAGAAAATGATTACAGAAATTTGAGAATAGTAGGCCCATGAGTGGTTGTAGAGAAAAGTGTACAACATGTTTTAAAAAAACAGCAGATTTCATGGGTTGATGTTTTAAACTTTGGTATTTCAGATTAGTGGACTGGATGGTAGAGCCTTGTAAATTGAGCAAGATTAAGAAAGAGAAAAATGGATTAGGAATCTATATACATGCACACATACACACGCAGAAGTGGTGCTAGTCTTATTTTTTAGTTTAGACATAACTTAGTAAAAAATTACGTAAAGAAGAAACTTAAGACAAAGAAATGTAATTTCGTGCAAAGAATTTGGAAAATTGTAAAAGTTAGAAACCACTTTGTACTTATCCCCACAGTTAGAACTTTTGAAAAGAACTTGAAAAAAATGTAAATATAGAAAAGAAATTCTAGAAGAAAATTTCAAGCTTCAAAATTTTAAAAGTTTACAATTTTAGAAATATACTGGTTGGTAATATTAAGAGTTGCATTAAAATGACTTTTGTGAAAAATTGTTCAAACTTGTTTTCAGAAAGTATTGAACGGGTAAGTAAGTAGTGGTGTTAGGCAATATAAGCGGTTAAGGGAAAGCTTGAATAAATGAATTGGCTACATGAGTTGCATAGGTGACCTTGAGTGAAATAAAATATAAAAGTTTCCATAAAGAATAGATTGTGACATACTTTCACTTATTGGGATAATAATAATTATTAGATAAGTTTTTATGAATAATATGGGCTTATAAGAAAACATGTTTTATTATAGTGACAAGGAAATTTACTTTAGACAGAACACAAAAGTTCTCAATAGAAAATGTTCATAGAAGCTTAATTTTATTTAAGTAAAAAAATAATCTAGTGAGAGATGGCCCGTTTGTGTGCATGAGCAGTTAGTAAAGGTCTGAGGAAAACTTAAAAGGATGTTTCAAGTGCTTACTGCTCAAAGAAGTAAAAAAGGTAAAATTTAAAACTTGCATTATTTAAGAGAAGAGGATAAAGAGGCAAGTTGAGATCTTTATAAGTAAATTTTTGATATGGTTAGTAATTAATAGAAATCCTTTTCAGCACCCTTAAGGAAATACAAAAGTTTTCTTTTAGTATAGATTTGCATTCCCATGTAATGTTATATTTTAGAAAAAATAGAACGGTTTAGTTGGATATTTCCTTCCTAGGTGTTTGTAGTGATCACTAGGTAAGAACAAAAACATAGGATATTGTGAATTAAATGAAAATGAAGAAAAATGATGAACAACTAAAAGGAAACAGACAAAGACGACAACTACGGAAATAGAAAATAGTAAAAGAGAATGAATTCTTCCCAGGTACGTTAGGAAAAAGAAAATGAAAATTTTCTTACGTAAGTTGTACTTGTAATAGAAAATAGGAATTTTTGTAAGATTAGCAACTAAGGTTTCCAAGTATGAGGAAATAGATGCGTAAAAGTGGATGGAAATTATGTTATTTTCCGTTTTCTACCTTTTTCTATCATAAGAAACCGAATTCCGAAAATTAGATTTTTCTGAAATTCGCAAATTTAAAGTTGTTTGGTAGGAACTGGATGCAAAAAATTGGATGAACTACACTCTTACTCTGTAAGAGTGTGAGAAAAATTGGATGAAAAAGTGTTTTCGATTTTCAAAGTATTGCATTTGTATGGAAATTGTCAGTATATTTAGTATGTGTGCATCATGTTTTCAAAAGATTTTCAAGGAAACTTGCATTCACATAGGAGGTGTCGCTTATGCATTCATTGCAATCATGTATTTTTGATGTTGTGTTGCACTTTGCACAAGTGCACAAATGGTTGCAAAATCGAATGTACACTTGATGGTTGTAAATTATGCGTGGAATTACTTAATTTTACCCTTATCAAATTTCGAAAACGAAATTTTCTAAGGGTGGAAGAATGTAACACCCTACATTTTTAAATTAAATAATAAAATTCGTAAATTTTTCAGAATTTGGTCATGGAACTAGCGACATTGCATCCATGGTGATTTTTTGATCAATATAGACTTATGGTTTACAGAAAATGGATTTAAAATGAAGAAGATATCATTGAATGAAGTTTTAGAACAAACATGAAAAAAAGTGGTAACCCCATTAAAATGTGGTTACCAAAAAGATAATGGATCAGTCGCTTTAGCTCAATACGGATTGGTCGGCCTGATAGCGATTTGGGTCGGCTTCAAGTTTGGGTCGGCACAGTTTGGGTCAGCATCAAGTTTGGATTAGCACAATTTGGAAAGGCACAGTTTGGGTCGGCATAGGTTGGGTCAGCATCAAGTTTGGGTCGACGCAGTTTGGGTCGGCATAGTTTGGGCCAAGCTCAAAATGCATGCCAACTATTGCTAACTGTAAAGTAGACTAGTGGCAGTTTCGTAAATAAGTTTATGACCAACCCAAACCCTGCACACTATAATTACAACACTACCACTACCCCCAAACTACACCTATAAATAGCTCACTTCTCCACCATTTAAGGGACGAATTCTTCTACCTCGGAGGGCCACCAAATCATTTCTTCAACCTTCCAAGCTTCATTACAAACTCCATTAATGGCTTCCAAGGATCAATCTACCTTCATGTAACAACAAATGGATCAAATCTCCTTCAAACTACATTAGAAATGTCTCCAACACAATTCAAGTGATCTCTAATCTCCGCTAATCCTCTCTAAAGCCTAAATCTAATGCTAAATCGCTATGGAATCCATGAGATAATTCGATTGCTAAAGTGATTGAAGATTCATACATCCACCATCATAAAGCAAGAGATCTCTCCAATTCCTTTGCCAATTCAAGTGTAATTTAGATTCTAGAAAGAGAGAAAAGCGAAAGATGAACAATATGAGAGAGTTGATGTATGTTGTAAATTCGAAAGAGATAATGAAATCGCCTCCAAAGTGGACGTAGATCTATCCTAGATCGAACCTCTATAAAATTCTTTGTGTTTTTTACTTTTTCTCGCTTATTTTATAATTGTGGCCCTTTTTTTATCATTTCAACCCAATTTGGTGAAGTATCGATAAGATATCTTTGGTGTTTGGTCAATTTTTGACTTAAACTTTTGGTGCCCACCATGGGGCCCGTTAGCATTTCTCTCAAACTTAAGAGCTTTGCATTGAAGTTCCAAGCCTGCGTCCGCTATAGACTCCCTAAATCTAAGGTCAAAGAAGACTGCAAGTAAAACTGTTGGAGCACCCAACGATTTTGCTAATGAAGTCACGCCACTAACTAACCGTTTCAAAGTTGGCGAAAGCTCGGTTGGTGGAGCCGGAGTAACTAGAGCTAAACTAGATGATGTCGTCGCCAATTTAAATCAATGCATGGAAACTTCAAATAAAGCTTTGATGGATGCTAATGATGCTTTGATGGAAAAAATGAACGCTCTTTGTAATGACCCGCATTGGCAGAGGTATTATAATTAATTTATTTAATTATATAAATAGTGATATAGTGAATTAAATGGTCATGGAATTAAATAATAGTGAATATTTAATTAAAATAATAATTAAATAATATATTTAATTCTGAAATAATCAGATTGGGTCGAAATGGCGATATGGTGTGAATTTGGAAATTCAAAATATATTTAATTCAGCTTGGAATTGAATTTGAATAACGAATATATCATATAAACGACAGTTTGAACATAGAATTATAATATAATTAAAATAGAGCTTGAAATGGCGTGACAGTTCGCTATTTGGCGATTTGAACTTCAACTGAATATACAGAGTTCGTTTTAAATCGTATTTCTGTGAAACAAGAAACGTGTGGAGCTGGTGGAGTATATCTTTCTAGGGGAAGAGAAATATCGGGATTTCGTCGTGTAGATTTTGAGTTATGTCCAAATCAAATTCTCAGAAATGCAGTGCCCTGACCATAACGATTTAATTATATTTTATATAAGGATTTAAATAGAAATCGAACATCGATATAACTCTGATGATTTAATATCGAGTTGTAAATCCATATAGGATTTATTCTGAGCTGTATGGTATTCCGCTATGAATATATACGATAATATAAATTTATTTATATTTAATTTAATTATATTTAAATATATTTATATATTTAAATGGGTCATCCAGAGTTTTAAAAATAGGCACTTTTGCAAACGAAGTCGGAATTCGATGAAACTAATTTTGTTGGATCCACAACATCAAATTATTGTTAGATTCCAAGTTCCATGATTTTTAGAGCCACTGTGTGGTCGTACGGATTTTTAATGTGAGAAACAGTCGATATTTTGACCTTTAAAAATACGCTGTGTGAGCATACGAAGTCGGAATTTGACGAAACCAGTTTCGTTGGGACCGTATGTCAAACTGTAGCTGCATGTCCAGATTCGTGATTTTTTGGTATCATATGTAACCGTATGAATTTTTAAAGTGCAGAAACAAATATAAAATGATAAAAGAAAAATATCTACACAAATATCTTTGAAAATATCTAGATATTTTATAAGCCTATAAATAGCCATAAACATCCTAAACCTAATCCCTCTCATTTCTTTCTGGTCAACAATGTTGTAGCCGCCGCACTCTTCTTTGAAAACATTTCGCTACTTTAGAAAATAAGAATAATTCAAATAAATTACTAGAAATTCCAAAACTTGTATAAATGAGAAGCTGGAAGTATTCTCTATGATATTGTATACTTATTATAAGACGCGATGCTGATTTTTCTAGCGTTGGAAAGCCTACAGTAAACTAGGGTTAAGGATAATAGGGGATGGAAGACGTGATTAAAGAAAAGGAGTTCAGAAATGAGTTTGTGGTAGGAAATCGCATTTGGTTGTGAAGGCTTGGAGTATTCGGTGACTGGAAATGTCGATGCACTGATGAAGTGTCGTGAGTAGGAGTCTGACGAAGGAGGAAATGGGTGTATCGAGTTGCTTTTTGTTGATACTGGGAGGTAGAGAAGCCAAAGAAGAATGTAATGGTGTTGCTGGAATTTGAAACCATGAAAGAGTGGAAGAGCAGTAAGGGATGAAGTGTCAGCTAATGGTGTTTATGGGTGTGCGGATTTCTGAAATCACGGGAAGGAGGATGCGACGAGTTGAGTACTTATGGCATCGGATTGACGATATGATGGAGTGGAGTTGGATGATGTTTTCCATTTGAAGATTCGTGTAGAATTGAAGAAGAAGTCTATTCAAGGAGTTCGGCCATTTCCTGGAATTAAACAGGAGCGTACATATACTGGAGCGACAGTATTTTGGAGAAGATGGAGCTAGTGGGCCAAGTGATTTAAGTTAAGGCCCATTTTTAATTTTTAATTCAAGTTTTATTTTAAATTAAATGTACTAACTTGTTTACGCGATATCTAGTTCATATGAAATCAAAATCACGAACCGTCAGTCATGTTGAAATCGTATGGACGGACACTACCCAATGGAACTGACTGGGAGTGGAGTGGGGCTCGTTTGAATTTATGACAAAATAAATTGTTTGATTCAAACCAAACAAACAGTTTATCGTTCTTTAACGATGAACTGCCAAAGTGAGTAAATCTCACTAACTCTGAACAGTTTATAATTTCATGTTGTATTTTTAGAACCATTAAATATTGGCTGATTGACTGTGTGTTGACTGTTTGATTGAACTGCTAGTCAGTTAGTTGAATTTCTATATTGATTTTGTTTAACAGAATATATCATATGGAACTGAAAGTGATGTTATCTATATTGTTTAACATCTGTGATGCAGGGAAACAGGTTGGAGGAATCCAACTGGATTCCTCAACATTTATTTTACTGTGATTCAAATATTGTGATATATGATGTGGTATATAATCTGTTGTTGATTATGTGTGTTTGGACGATATTTGTCGTTGTTATATGGTATGTTAAATACCATAAGAAATACTGGATGTGGAAAAGGGGATTTTCAAAGTGTATTTTGAAAATGAATTATTTATATAAAATCGATGGATTTTATATAGGAAAGGGAAAAGGATTTTATAAAAGAAAATAATTATAAAATCGAAGGATAAGTTATAATAAAGGAAATATTTATTTGTTAGAATAAATAGAATAGAATAATAAAGGAAATATTTACTTGTTAGAATAAATAGAATAGAATAATAAAGGAGATATTTACTTGTTAAATAAATAGAATTGGAAAAGAAATATTTATGGGGAATAAATATGTTAAAATAGAGATGAAAGGGATATATTTGTAAACCATTTACAAATAGAAAAGATAAAAGAAATATTTATTTGTTAAATAAATAGAATTGAAAAGGGAATAGTTATTTGTTAAGTAAAAAATATAGAAAAGGGATAAATCAAAGGAGTTAATTCAAAAGAGTAATTCGAGTTAGAGTTAAACCAGTTAGAGTTAAACAGTTAGAGTTAATCAGTTAGAGTAAATTGATAAAGTTAAATCGAAAGGAGTTATCGAATTAGTTATTCGAAAGGAGTTAAGTAAGGAGTTAAGTAGAAAGAGTTAATCGATTAAGGTTAAATAAATAGAGTTAATCGAATTTAGTTTATTTGAAGAAAGGTTTTCGAATCTAGTTATTCGTAAGAGAGATTTTCAAATATAGTTATTCGAAGGGAGGAGTTATCGAATTAGTTATTCGAACGAGAGTTATGTAAGGAAGTGTTAAAGAGTTAAAAGATGAACTTACCCTATTTCGAGTTTTAAAATGTTGTTCAGTTAAGGTCTGAGAGATAGTTATACCCCAACTTGATTGACTTCGTTTTTAATTTAGAAATGGTTAAGGTTCGAGAGTGAAAGTGATTAAGTGAATTTAGAAAATAAGTATAGTGGTTTGAGTTGTCGTCGTGATGTTGATTTAAACATCTGTTTTAAATCCAAAAAAGAAGATTTTGAAATGTTTTCCAAATAGAATCAGAAACGTAATCAAATATTGAAATTTGAGATGTGGATTAGAAATGGAAATGTTTTCCAGTGTTAACGTATATTTTCTAAACATAGAAAATAAGGAAAACTATGAATATATATATATATATATGATTGATGATTGATTGATAGAATTTCCATTTGGAAATGATATCGTTGTTTGCACACGTGTTTTTTTGTAGTTAAATCACAGACTATCAAAGTTTTGACCATTTTAACGTTGTTAATATGGAGAGACCGGTTGGATTATTATCCAAAGAACCACTCTGTATTGGCATAAGCATTGCGAATCATATATGCCAAAGATAATTGAAGACGGAGTAAAGTGCAAGGGCAATTGTATAAGTCTTAGATAACAGTGCCTAAGATGGATGTACTGAATAGTGCCTTCGGTTCATCCTGTTCCTGGATGACTTGTATGGACGGATGTCTGACAGAGTATTTCCAGACGATCACGTATATTGATTTCTCCAAACTACCAAGAGTGGAAGCGGAGAAGGAAACTTCTTTTAGCTAACACATAATGTATTGTTGAGGATGTCAATCGGTGATTTGAGAGATTTGACGATGTGGCATTCGAAGTGAATCTGATGTGATGATGAAGCGTAACCTCAAGCCTCATCAACCAGTAAATGACAGAAATCGGGCAGGCAGCATGGCTAAGTCGGTCGCACTGAAGTAGGGTGTATAATCACCTGATCTAGAGTTTCATTTATTTCTAAAAATCTATTGTTAATGCTGTCCCATTCGGGAAATGGTTGCTGATCCCAACCGATGGTGATATACATTCGATACACTCAAGCGAAATGAGTGGTCGATCATGTGTGGCCGGGTTGCAAGATGTTCTTGTTGAACCGAGTGTATTCCTCTCTAGAGGTACACTAGCGAAAGGTGGTTCCATACCTTGTCATAGTTGGAAAACCATTACCCAATACGTGCTTGCGGTTTTGATTGTATACTATATATGTAGAACGTGAGATGAAAGTGTTTCTGCTAGATGATTATTATATTGTGGTTGATAGACATTATTATAATATCAAAAGGTTTTTGATATAAAGATAATTTGGATTCTCATAAGGGAAAAACTCGTTCCGTTATACGGCGTGGTCTTATGAGATATCGTTTACCTGTTCAAACTATTTTAAACTGTTTTACTCATACCAGTCCCATGACTGACCCGGAGTTTATTTTGTTTTGTTTTCCCTAAACTCTTGGGTGCCCAATTTTGTACGGGCAGTCAAGTAGTCGGGATTTACAGATATACCTGAAGAGCTGGAGCAGGAGGCTTCAGGATCATAGCTATAGTTTATTTCCGCTGTGTTGTAAGTGTTGTACTTTGATAATGATGTATATTCATGTACAGATGTATATTTCAAGTTATGTTATATATATTATATGTTATTCGTTCCGCTGTGAGGTTCATGTTACTTTGATGTTGTGTTCTTCTTCTTCTTCTTCTATTCTAAGTTTCTATCTTATCTTTCCTCACCCTCTGTTTTCTTTCTATTAATTTCCTGATTTCAGTTTAATTTGGGGTTGGATTTGTGTTTTTGGTCAGCTCAAATTGGACCGGATTTTCGGGTCATTACACTCTTCTAAATGCTCAATCAAACCCCATTCCTCCTTAAAGAGTTCACGTCAACCTTGAGGATAATGCAAATTCATCAGCTTCAGATAGTCATCGTAATGATAACATGGAAGGGCTTGATGGCTGGGAAAGCGACAAAGGCGATGCCGATGTACAAGTCCCAAAGCCGAAGATCAAAAGCCATTCCGATTGAAATACCTGACGAGTTTCATGTCCCGCCAAGGGGGCACCTCTCCACAGTGGAGGTAAAAGACCTAGATCCTTTAATCGCGATCGCTCGCCAAGACGAGCATCTAGAAAAGAGATCGAAATCCGTTCTCCAGAATGATACAACTTGAAGGAATATATCGCGGATATAGTAAAGAAAATCATGAAAGATAGTATGGCTCGCAATGACAATTAAAGAAAATGGGATTTCTCCCCCAACAAAAATCCATTCACAAAGAGAATCCGCAAAGCTGAGTTCCCTATAAAGTCCACTCATCCTACTCTGCCCCCATACAACGTGACTTCTGATCCAAATCACTTCCTGTATAGATATGAATGGCACGTATATGCATCCAAAGCGATGAACAAGATCAAATGCTTGTGCTTCTCTCTCCACCTAGAAGGTGTCGCATCGTTATGGCTCACGAGGCTGCCGCCTGAATCCGTCGACCGATTCAATGATTTAACTCTGAAATTCAAGGAGCAATTTAGGCTACAAGCTACTAAGGCTAAGGATGTTATTTCTCTGACGTCAATGAAGTAGAATACGGGAGAATCTGTTAGAGCCTTCCTAAAGAGATTCAATACTGCTTTGTCCGAAGTGGGGAATCCCGAGCCACGCATGATCTTAATGTCTCTAATCGGTGCTATAGATGAGAAGAGTGAATTTGGTAGATGGATCAAAATGAAAGAGCCAAACACGCTTGAGAAATTCTATAAAAAGGCCGAGGAATATATGTGAGTGGACAACAATCCTATGCGTCTTCAGATTATTGACGGTAATCAACTTCTTGAAGCTCCCAAAAATGCTGCTACTTAGTATAATCAGAAGAATACTCAAGGGAAAAAGTGCGCTAATGATGGAAAGGACAACAAGGATTATAAGAAGATTCGCCTTTTCAACCTATCAGAGCTAACACCTTTGAACAACACCCCTGAAAACATTTATCTTGCAACGAAGAATTCTGAAGAATATGCAGAACCAAAACCAGTGAGGATGGACAACAAAGCGGCTAACTCGGGATAGTTCTGTAGGTTTCACAACCAGCCTGGTCATAACACGAACGAATGTAGGCATCTCAAAAGCTTGGTTAAGGAGTTGATTCAAAATAACAGGCTGCAATAGTATGTCAAGAATCAGCAATCATCAAACTCTGATCTAGCTCTTCAGGGGCAGAATGAGCCCACTAATCAAGCTAATCCAAGTAATCAAACTCCAGCCGGGTTGATACCAGGCCGATGATCAACTGAGGACCAATGATTGACACTCCAATTTTAATGGCTCGGAATAAGTGATCAACATCACCACTTTTTACTTCCTGCTTTAGTTCATACTTTACATCGTGTTTTACTTTCTATTATATTTAAAACTTCTTGTAAACAGTCTATAATAATCTGCAAGTGATGCACTGAACAATTGCTCTATAACCAAAAGCATATTTGCCTGAGTAAATCTCTTACTTGAAATGTTCTACGCCATCATATAAGTCGTTAAAACAATGGCGCTTGGAATCCACAGTCGGCTTGTAATAACCCGAATCCCGACAAACCGAATTTTTTTCAAAATTCTAATCCATCAAAACCCTTGTCGGTTGCTCTATATCCTGCAGAAAAGACAGAGATATAAAATATATCAGAGATCAGAAAATATCTCACTGCGGAATGGATAAAGTATAATATAATCAGTATATCCTTACCGTAGTAATAATACTGCCTAACCAATATCCAAAGCTATCATATCTATACCACAGATCTAACCTGCAAGTATGTTATGAGGAGGGGGTCAGAACACAAGTTCTGGTGATTGGATTTAAACTATACGCTTTGGATAATCCTACATATACCTTTCAATCACATTTTCTTATTTATTAGGTTACTTGGAATAATATCACTCAAGGCTTACACACACGTCGTACCCATTTACTTCCCAGTGGATTAACCTAATACAGTATATATGTAGCTACCCCCCAATATTGTGGTACACCCCATAGTACCTCAGTCGCACAGTCTCCACCGTAATGCCACAGAAATAAATGTAGTCCCTCATCCTACGGACGTATGGATCTCTATATAACAATGTTATGTTATGCATATATCAGTCATTACTATGCTACATAAGTGTACGGACTGCCACCTTCAATCGAATCAGATTCCATACCAGAGTAATGCCCTCAAGTCTACGATACACCACCAAGAGCAGACATGCATGTATCTAGACTTTCCCACGTACGTATCGTCAATCGTATTTGATGCCTTAACCGCACATAATGTGCACCGAGTTCCGTGGCAAGGCTATACATGAAACACAGAACTCGGTCGGGATCTTTTCAATATCTTTACAGGCCCGGCTTTAAGGGCCTCAAAATACAGATAGCCCTCGGGTCTGTTTTTTTATGGTGGCTATGGCCCAATCTCGGCCCCTCCCTCAACTAGTAAAGACTACAAGAGCTAAGCGACTTGCCCCTAACAAACAATCCAAACATCCAGTTGGTGTCTTCCCTCAACCACCGTACCTCGATAGTGAAAAGTGAATGGTCTATTAGGTTTAGCTCTGGTCTTTTCGCATCCCACTGGCTGCCGATGACGGGTACCCGACGATCTACTATCCTTGTCTGTCCTGACCTCGCCTCCCATTTAGGCGATCGCCGAGTCACCTTAGTTTAACCTTGTCACTGCATTTTGACTACAAGGATAATTTTTCAGTCAAGGCCTACCCACCTGGTAATACCGTGCAGACCCAACCTCTGCGAGCAAAAACTAAACATTTGTCACCGCACAGAGGACTACCAGAAGCACCTTACGTATCTCAGGAAGCCGCGTGCTTCTCCTTCCAGTACTTCGGAGCCGACAGAATAATCAGATGAATGTGCGCTCCCCTTGTGCCTTATGACACCACGATGATCTACCCCGTTGGGTTATTCATCTTCAAACGTGCGGACTGGTCCAAGCGCCTCACTTTAATATGCTATTAGACCCTATGTCTAAACATTCTTTTATGTTTCTTTCCCTCATCAGGTTTCCGTTTAACTTGGTTATCCCATTCGTATCGACTTCTTATTCAATCTACCACGTTCCTCTTGCTTATTAATTTCGGTCTTATAACTTAACCCATTTAAGCCCATTAATAAGCCCACAGCATGTTGTTCTGCAGATTGTGATCCAAGATCTGTAATCCACAATCCCTTTATATTCTTGTTGATTTCAAAGTTATAATAAAATGTCATACTTAATATATAATTAAGTATATCTCAATTCACATGTTTTCTATTTAAGATTTCAGTCATTATTTATGATTAAATATAACCTATTTCATTCCATAAGTTTGCCTCATTCTTTCTTATTTAATCATAATTCCTTTTTACACCATCACTACAACTTGTCGTTGTTTACTTATTAACTTAATTCTCTTAATTTTGGTTAACCAATAAGTCTCCTTTCCATTTATTATAACCTAGGCTATAATTTCCATTTGTCTCTTGGACAAGCCTTAACATGTTATTCTTATCAACAGATTTTAGATTTCCAAGTTTATAGATTACTTAATTTATAATTAAGTACAACTTCTTACATTTCATAAATTTCCCCTTTTTCCTCTTCTTATTACAAACAACTGGTTTTAAGTGTCCTCATTTACTGATTACTTAATTTACAATTACGTGTTACTTGTCTCATTTCACTAGTAATCTCATTTCCTTAATAGTTACTATAACCTAAGTTAAAATCTTCACTTGTACCTAGGATAAGTCTACCTATTATACAACATTCTCATTAATGTAATTTATTTATAATAAGTTATTATCATTCCCCATTCATGTATTTCTTTTACTGTTGTCGCTTTCATTCAATTCCATTCATTCCCATTAATTACAATTAATGTTGTATATCAGTCCTGCTATTTACATAAATTTATGTGTATATATATATATGTATATACTTATGCACTAGATCTCTCACATTAAGTCTACACTAGTGGATGCTGGATTGTCAGGCGGTTCCGGGCAGACTTGTACCGCAAGTTGACTTAACCTCTTGTCTTAGCACCACTATATGTTTTATTTATGCACTTAGACCCCGTACATTAGACTTACCACTTGTGGATGCTCGATATGCCGGGTGGTTCCGGGCAGACTTCTGCCATAAGTGTAATCTAACCTCGTGTCTAAGCGTGGTTACAATTTCCTATTTACTGTAAATTTTCTACATAATTTAGATGTGTCTATTCTTTCAAAAAATTACTATAATCTATATTTTATGTGTATATTAAGCCCAATTTATGTCGCATGTCCTTTCTAACATACAATAAATTCTATTCTAACTTGTAATCATTTAATTGTTCAAATCAAACAAGCTAACATGTAATTTTCTCAATTTCTACCGTTAATGGCCCAGGTACATAAATGTCACAAGTTAACACAGAATTAAAACAACAGTAATCGCTATACATATTTTGACAAGTTTGAATTTTCCAACATATTAATATCTTAGCTTATTAATATTCCAACATGTCATATTCGTCACTTTAATCTTTTTAACATATGTTTAAACATTTCAACATATCATATTTCAGTATGTCATATATAACGGGGAATGTCAAACGATAATATATCATTATCAAAAAATGATATAACTTAAATCCACTCACCTAATTTGCTTTCCAATCTTGGATCTGGTCCAGATCTAATATTCCATGGCCCTCCTAACTGAATTTAGAACCTAGCAACCATGAATTCACAATTCTTACTAAAAGAAAAAGGGAAGAAAGGGAAGAAAATTGAAATAGACCAGATCTAGAAAATTACCTCACTTCGAATATGATTATGAACACCTTCGTATTAATCTTCATTCTTTTCCTCCAGATCTTGATTCAAAATTTTCCTAAACTAATTATCTTATTTTCTTAAGAGATCCGAGGAGGAGGAAGAATGGCAGAGCTTAGATGTTGTCCCAGAAAATGTGAGATTTAGGATAGGCTTTGCTAGCCTATTTATGGGTGTTTAGGGCAGTTCTGAGTCCGCATTGAACTTGGTTAAGAAAACGGTCCAGATACGTCAATGGATCTACTCGGATCTGGGGGTGTCGACCGCCCGGGTCCCACGAGCCGTTTTGGTGCAGAAAATTAATTTTTGAATGTTTGAATTTATGGAATTTGTTTATTTGTTATATTCACATGTAATCTTCTTATGCGTAAACAAATTTTCTAATGACCATTTTACGCGTACATATATACGCACAACTTTTATTTCGTTTTCAAAATTCAAACGGTGTTGCACCATTATTTGATTCTTGTCATATTTCTTTAATTGCAGCCTTATCTTGAACTTTATCTCTTGTGTGTGTATGTACGTATATATATATATATATTTGCATATATATATACTCTCATATACATATACATATATTTTCTTTACTTCCTTATATGTATATTTTCCTTATATGTGCGTTTATACATATTTTCTCTCATGAACTGTATTAATTTTAGTCGTTCCCTTAAAACAAATAAATGATGTGTGAAGGCAAGGAATTTCGCCCGGTCCGAACCAGTCGCTAAACCGACCCAGACCGTTCGAAAACGCCTTATCGTTTGAGAACAGGACAAAACAGAACACATACAGAAGAACATTTCACTCTATATAACAACAGTGCATCAGATTTCAAGAATATACAGAGTATAAATATTACACATAAATATCAGAGATTTAAATTACATTTAAATACATAGCAGCGGAAAATAATACAATACACAACTAGAATGAAATATACGGATACAAAGCTTTCCGGACATCGTTCCAGCTGTAAACCAGGATCCTGTGAATATAAATCTGCAAAACCAAAACTACTAGCTGCCCGTGTCGAAAATAAGGGCACCCAGAGTTTAGGTTAAAACAATAAACTCCAGGTCAGTCATGTGACTGGTGTGAGAACTAAAACAGTTATTAATCTTTATTTTAAATCATTAGGTGAATCAAGGGACCACGCCGTATAACACGGAACGGGTTTCCTCCCAAGAATACCAGTGCATAAAACAAACAGCGCAATGCTAAATAAAGAAAAATGAAGCTGTTATAAGACCCAGGTCCTATCACACAATGCAACGCAAGCCGGGGGATAGGGTTTTCCCTTATAACAGCCAAAGAATGCTTGATACGTTTAAAACAAATCATTTGATACTATTATAAGTGCATAGTGTATATAACAACTTCAAATCATAAGTATCAATCATAGGCGGCATGGGTACCATATATCATGTCGCCATATATAGGTTTACAAATAAAACCGCAAATGTCACGTATTTGGAAATTGGATTTCCATCTATGAACCGAGGCTAGGGGCAAGATCCTCAACCGATTCGTGACTCTCTAGCCCGAGCCACAGGAACAGCCGCAACTGCCCCTTGGATCGTCAGGGCCGGTCCACACGGAGTGGATTATTATGCCTGAACAATACGTCTCCCCACCCTATGGGGTGTAAGTCTGGTCCGTCAGCCGACCAGAATGCATTCGGCCGAAACCGATATAACCGAGGCGCCTCGCAACCGCAACAACCACATAAGTCAAACTCGTCAGGGCGTGAAAAACCACTGACGCCACTTCTAGCTAGAAAGAAACGCAAGTCCTCCCTGAGGTCCGTCTCCCGTTTTTGGTTCATACCGGGTGTGAAACACGCGAGGTAAACGTTACACAAAGCTACGCCACAAAGGCCGTGCTTTGATCATCAACACAAGACTTTGCTTTTCAACAGAAGCCTTGATCACTTGCATCTTAGCATGCCACACAGGCAAACCATCCTATGCAACCGATATCAGTCACACAGAATGAAATCCGATGTCAGACACACAGTCCATTTACAAGTCCGTCCTGGGTCTGAACGAAACCGGAGGCACCTAGTACCCCGCATATCCATCGATCTCCAAGTACGTCTGGACGATCACTAACTGTTTCCATCTTCTTGGGTGTACAGCCCAATCAAGATCATCAGTTATCACCCAAACGACGTGAAGACCTCCGGTCTTCGACCATCGTCTTCATCTTCGACTTATCGTCGTATCAGTTATTCAGAATGGGATAAACCCGGCCTTTCCGAATAACTCGCGTATATATTATAAAAGTGTTACACAAACACAACATACGCCTCATTCCAATTCATTAGTCACTAACCGTAAATTAATCAAGAGAATAATTCCCCAAATATTAACCCCGAAGGCCGAAACCAACATCAGATCAATATCCAGAAAACCATTCTGCTTGGCTAACCGACAGTTAGTTTCTAAATTTCACGTTCAAATCTAATTAAAGATTTAACTATCGCCTGGAGCAAAACTGGTGATACTCCATTCTCGATCTTTTCAATCTAATTAAAGATTCATTAAAACTCCACTTAGTTTTAATCATTATCTGGGTTAAAGAATCAGTGTCATTTAAAACACGGTTCACGATAAACCCAAAATCACATTCATTAATTATCGGGTTAAAGAACGAGTGTTATTTAAAACACTGTTCACGATAAACCCAAAAATCAATACCAATTCAATTCCAATTAAATATCATTTAATTGGTACACTTCATTAAATCTAAATAAAAAGATTTAATCTTTTCTCAACTGGGTTCAAGAACAGTGTTAGTGAAGACACCATTCACGACAAACCCAAATCACATTCGATATTCAATTCCAATTAAATATTATTTAATTGGTACACTTCATTAAATCTAAATAAAAAGATTTAATCTTTTCTCAACTGGGTTCAAGAACAGTGTTAGTGAAGACACCATTCACGACAAACCCAAATCACATTCGATATTCAATACAAGGCTCTGAATAGAAAATATATCAGCTTATATTCAATATCGAATTCTTACGACTAACAAATGTCGTATTGGAAATAACGATATCAATATATATCTTTCAAATTTCCATAACAACACCTGTATAATCACGAATTCCAACATCGAAATATTCCGAAGACAATTTCGATTCAAATCCACTCCAATGCAATCATTGGAAATTTTGGTTATTTTTAAAACCCTTTTCGAATTCAATTTATTTATTTAAAAATAAATAGAATTATAATTCTAGTTCAAAACTAGTTCATTTCGATAAAAATTCATTTTTATCTTTTCAAATATGGAGTTTTTCATCCCAATTCTTTCTAAATCATTTCTTATGACTTTACACAAATTATTGCTATTTTTAATAATTTTATCAAGGCCCGTACAGTCGATTTCCATCAACGGCCATCGAACTGCACTTACAGCGACCTTTTTCGAATTTGATTTGGACGTATCTCCAAATCCAACCGTTAGATTTCAAATTTCTAACATTCATTAGAAAGCTCTTTTCGATACGAACCCAACGGTTCCGGTTTTAGGAGAATCCGACGGTCGGATCTCCCGTAATGTCCGTTTGAAATAAATGGTCGAAATTCGCGAACTGCCGCGGCGCGGCGCGTTCTATTCAGGCCATTATATTATATATATAATATATATATAATATATATTTCGTCGATTTCTATTTAAAACGAATTATATAAATAGTTTTAAATTCGTTTCAAATTCTATTTCAACTTCTATTTCAATTCAAAGCAAAATTGAATTCTTCTTTATAAATTCGTTTAAAAATTCATTTCTATTCAATTCGAATTTCAATTCAATTTGAATTCATTTCAATTCGCTTTCTATTCCATTTGAATTCGTTTTCAATTCAATTCATTTCGAAATCGTTTTCAATTCAATTCATTTCGAAATCGTTTTCAATTCATTTTGAATTCGTTTTCAATTCAATTCATTTCGAAATCGTTTTCAATTCATTTTGAATTCGTTTTCAATTCAATTCATTTCGAAATCGTTTTCAATTCAATTCATTTCGAAATCGTTTTCAATTCATTTTGAATTCGTTTTCAATTCAATTCATTTCGAAATCGTTTTCAATTCAATTCATTTCGAAATCGTTTTCAATTCATTTTGAATTCGTTTTCAATTCAATTCATTTCGAAATCGTTTTCAATTCAATTCATTTCGAAATCGTTTTCAATTCATTTTGAATTCGTTTTCAATTCAATTCATTTCGAAATCGTTTTCAATTCATTTTGAATTCGTTTTCAATTCATTTTGAATTCGTTTTCAATTCAATTCATTTCGAAATCGTTTTCAAATCGATATAAATATCGTTCACGTCAAAATGGCGTCAATCTAATCAATACGGCTTCATAAATTTCTATTTTCAAATATTCTATTTCAAATATTTCTATTTCAAACATTTCTATTTCTAAACTGGAATGAGGCCCAATCGATTACCATATAAAATTAATTATATGGATTTTCATACAACACATGTATATAATAGCATTGAAAAATAATCAAGCATCAACCAAAGTGCACTACACTGTATAAGCATCAAATAAAGATATCTAACGCTTATAACAGCATGTCAATCAATCGATTGACATATTTAATCAATCAGGATGAGTGAACTTCAAATTTCATCCTAACACCCGTGTGGGGTTTCAAACAATCAAACAACTATTTTATTCGTGCAGTTGGGCGATGTGTAAAATTTATCGTCCCAATCAATGTCATTCAAATAAGTGTACATAAACAAACCATCTGGTTTGTAAATGAATTTTTATTTATTCACTTCACTATTTTCATATTCACGTTAAAAATTATATTTTTAACGATAAAACATTTTATTTCAACCTATGAATTTCTATTCAATTCATTTATTCAATAAAATGATATTTTTATTTTTCTAACATGTTTTAGAAAATTTCGGCGGCATAACGGCACGATACCAGAAACGGGACAAGGCCTAGCCTTATCCCCGGTCTAGTGAAGGCCCACGCCATTCACACATCAATCAAATTCACTTTCGTTATGCAAACCACAAAATTTGGAGTAAGGGTCTAACCTAGCCTTACTCCTTCGCCTTATAACGGCGCACGTCTAATCCTAACCAATTTATCGATTCGATTTTTCACACCACAAACCACATTCAAACCAATATCACAATCAATAACCAAACAGCCAAACAAACAAGTCCATGGTCTGTGGACGATTGTGTCGGGTGCTACTAAGCACCGTCTGCATCCTAGTATATATATATATAACTAGAAATAAAATTGAAAGGTGAGAAATTCTCACCTATAGCTATCCTAGCTCCACGGCTCTTCATTGATAGAAATCTTCGTTGTTTTCGCATCTTCGTTGTCTTCGTCGCCCGTAGCCACTACATATGTAAAAATCGAATTTTTACTTCGCTATTCAATATATAAAAATCCTGTTTTTATTTCGAAGTACACTATATAAAAATCGAATTTTTATTTCAAAGTTCAATAGATAAAAATCGAATTTTTATTTCAAAGTTCAATAGATAAAAATCGAATTTTTATTTCAAAGTTCAATAGATAAAAATCGAATTTTTATTTCAAAGTTCAATAGATAAAAATCGAATTTTTATTTCGAAGTTCAATAGATAAAAATCGAATTTTTAGTTCGAAGTTCAATAGATAAAAATCGAATTTTTAGTTCGAAGTTCAATAGATAAAAATCGAATTTTTAGTTCGAAGTTCAATAGATAAAAATCGAATTTTTAGTTCGAAGTTCAATAGATAAAAATCACATTTTTAATTCGATAGATTCCGCCTTTTCCATTTCAAAGATCTAATCTTTTCTTTTACTTTTTAAAGCTTAAATCTTTTCTATTTTAAAGTTTCAATCTTTTCTATTTTAAAGTTTCAAATCTTCTTCCCTTTAAAATTTTAAAATAAAAATCAGTTTTCAAACTTTAAAACGAAAAATCAGTTTTAACTTTAAAATATAAATCAGTTTTATATACTTTTAAAAATAATCAGTTTTCATAACCTAATTAAAATCAGTTTTTAAATCTTAATAAAATCAGTTTTCATAACCTAATTAAAATCAGTTTTTAAGAAACCTATTAAATCAGTTTTTTTTTTTTTTTTTTTTTAATAAGCAGAAAAATTAGTTTTAAAATGAAAATTAAAAATTAAAAATTATAAAACTTACCTTGCCCAAAATCGAAGTTGCGGAAAAAAAGGGGGGGGGTCTTCACCGCGGTTGAGGAGGTCTTGGTCGGAGGTGGGGCCTGCGTCGTGGGTTTGGGCGGGGTGGTGGTCGCAGCGGGGGGCGTTCGAATGGGCTTTTGGGTTCGCGATTTCTGAAGCGGGGAAGGGAGGATGAGGGAGACGATGAAGGAGGAGGAGCAGGGGCTCTAGGAGGGGGTGCGACGTCGGTCGGGGGGGGGGGGAAGAACGTCGGCGGCTCCGTCGAAGGGTTAGGGCAGCTCGATTTTCTTTTTTTTTTTTTTTTTTTTTTTTTATTTCGTTTTGTCTGAATGGAGGGAGGAAAGGTTTTAAGGGAATTTATATATTTTAATAATATTATAATATTTAATTCGTTCCTTACTTGTTTTAATTTACGAACTCCAATCGAGACCCAACGCCTGTCGTCCCTAGTGTATTACCCTCACTCCGAACACAATGGGATATGTTTCATAGCCCAATTCGGCTGTTACGCTAAGTTTCCATTGAATTTAAAATATAAATCTTTTCATATTTAATTTAAACGCACATTTCAATTTATCGGGGTCACATACGGACTCTAAAAATTCTACAAAAATTATTTCTAGCTTCCTATTGACGATACGGTCCTAACAAAACCAATTTCGTCGAATTCTGAGACCGTTTGAAAAATGGCCAATTTCCAGTCGATTAAAATCAACTGAAACTGGTCAAACGCATTTTCCTTTGCCACGCTCACATATTGATTCGAAAAATTATGAAATTTGAAACATAGCAATAACTTCACATCTCGGACCCAACAAAACTGGTTTCGTCGAAATCCGAGGTCGTTTGCAAAACGGCTATTTTTAAGGGCTATATATTATATAAAATATATATAAATTCCACAGCGACTATTTCTAATTTTAAACTGGACATATCTTATCATTTCTAAAATGAAATCTCAGTTTGTTAACTTCGTTACAAAGATATAGTTATACAGATTCAAATATTTCTTGTTCCGTTCAATTCTGACTTATATTGAATTCTGTATATTCATTTGAAATTAGAAATCGAATTTTCGAACTACCGCGCCATTTTCAATTCCTTTTATAATTATATATAAATATTTATATTCTAACGACGACGCGTATAATATATACGTTCGAATTATATTCAAAATAGATTTCACGTCGATATTATTTAAAATAATCTATTTTAAATAATCAAAATTCGCTAAAATTGCCAAAATAAAAATTTCAAACTGGCTCGCATTTTACGGGTTGTTACAATCTCCCCCACTTAAAACTTTTCGTCCCCGAAAAGGAACAAAGTCGAAAGTGGTTTGATTAATCAACTCTACGCTCGATCAGGCTTCCATTCTCCAACTCTTTAGTTTCTGAGAATTTCCAAAATTTCAAAAATTTGGCTAACACCCTAAATTTTCGAAAAATTTCGCCATAACCTCCCCTGCACCGGGAGCATCGGGGAATTTCAAATAGCTTCCCCGGTCCTTCAGATCTCAAAAAGAAAAAAAGAAAAAGCCAAGCGGCTAGCCAATAGGCTCACAAAATCATCATCACCCAAACAAAGCAGGAAATTATGTAATAAACATGTACCTATTTGTCGGGCAAACAAATTTTATTCTCTGCTCTAGCCTCCTTGCTATGACCTGTTCAAAGATATATATGTATATGCAAGCAAATGCGACCAATTTTCAATACAATCAATATTTGGTTAAATTAGGCATAAATGGTTTAAAATTAGCAAACAAATAAACAAACAACACAAACATCACTCAATTAGTGGATTAACGTTTTAAATTCATAATTTTGATACATATACAAAAAATCATGTTTTGATGCCAAATCACAACAATGAATTCTAGCTATATATAAGTTTTGGTTCTCACACCAGCCTAATGGAAATATATAGAAAATCACACCTTCGAAACTCGAACACACACTACTGATGCTATATAGTCATCAGCAGAATCATCTCCGGGCGACTAGAGTGTGATGCTATATCTATCCAGTATATTAAAACTTCGAATACACGCGGATCAGACGTATACGCAAAATCTATATATACTGGACTGTCCAACTCAATATAAATAGATAATCAAATACGAATAATTGATTTAAATTTTCAAAACAAAACTTGTTTTCATTTGAAAAATATACTCTTCACACTCGTTCTAGGATTCTACTGATCCTATCTCTAACGAGTCATTCTAATTGGATACTACTAATCCAATATC
This sequence comes from Allium sativum, assembly GCA_030737875.1. Taxonomy (NCBI): domain Eukaryota; kingdom Viridiplantae; phylum Streptophyta; class Magnoliopsida; order Asparagales; family Amaryllidaceae; genus Allium; species Allium sativum. The sequence continues at coordinate 23,374,765 of CM060927.1, read as the reverse complement.
TGATGAATTCTTTCGTATGGTTCTAATGTGCCTTGTTCTCTGCTTTGTAAACCAAAGCTCTGATACCAACTGTGAAGGCAAGGAATTTCGCCCGGTCCGAACCAGTCGCTAAACCGACCCAGACCGTTCGAAAACGCCTTATCGTTTGAGAACAGGACAAAACAGAACACATACAGAAGAACATTTCACTCTATATAACAATAGTGCATCAGATTTCAAGAATATACAGAGTATAAATATTACACATAAATATCAGAGATTTAAATTACATTTAAATACATAGCAGCGGAAAATAATACAATACACAACTAGAATGAAATATACGGATACAAAGCTTTCCGGACATCGTTCCAGCTGTAAACCAGGATCCTGTGAATATAAATCTGCAAAACCAAAACTACTAGCTGCCCGTGTCGAAAATAAGGGCACCCAGAGTTTAGGTTAAAACAATAAACTCCAGGTCAGTCATGTGACTGGTGTGAGAACTAAAACAGTTATTAATCTTTATTTTAAATCATTAGGTGAATCAAGGGACCACGCCGTATAACACGGAACGGGTTTCCTCCCAAGAATACCAGTGCATAAAACAAACAGCGCAATGCTAAATAAAGAAAAATGAAGCTGTTATAAGACCCAGGTCCTATCACACAATGCAACGCAAGCCGGGGGATAGGGTTTTCCCTTATAACAGCCAAAGAATGCTTGATACGTTTAAAACAAATCATTTGATACTATTATAAGTGCATAGTGTATATAACAACTTCAAATCATAAGTATCAATCATAGGCGGCATGGGTACCATATATCATGTCGCCATATATAGGTTTACAAATAAAACCGCAAATGTCACGTATTTGGAAATTGGATTTCCATCTATGAACCGAGGCTAGGGGCAAGATCCTCAACCGATTCGTGACTCTCTAGCCCGAGCCACAGGAACAGCCGCAACTGCCCCTTGGATCGTCAGGGCCGGTCCACACGGAGTGGATTATTATGCCTGAACAATACGTCTCCCCACCCTATGGGGTGTAAGTCTGGTCCGTCAGCCGACCAGAATGCATTCGGCCGAAACCGATATAACCGAGGCGCCTCGCAACCGCAACAACCACATAAGTCAAACTCGTCAGGGCGTGAAAAACCACTGACGCCACTTCTAGCTAGAAAGAAACGCAAGTCCTCCCTGAGGTCCGTCTCCCGTTTTTGGTTCATACCGGGTGTGAAACACGCGAGGTAAACGTTACACAAAGCTACGCCACAAAGGCCGTGCTTTGATCATCAACACAAGACTTTGCTTTTCAACAGAAGCCTTGATCACTTGCATCTTAGCATGCCACACAGGCAAACCATCCTATGCAACCGATATCAGTCACACAGAATGAAATCCGATGTCAGACACACAGTCCATTTACAAGTCCGTCCTGGGTCTGAACGAAACCGGAGGCACCTAGTACCCCGCATATCCATCGATCTCCAAGTACGTCTGGACGATCACTAACTGTTTCCATCTTCTTGGGTGTACAGCCCAATCAAGATCATCAGTTATCACCCAAACGACGTGAAGACCTCCGGTCTTCGACCATCGTCTTCATCTTCGACTTATCGTCGTATCAGTTATTCAGAATGGGATAAACCCGGCCTTTCCGAATAACTCGCGTATATATTATAAAAGTGTTACACAAACACAACATACGCCTCATTCCAATTCATTAGTCACTAACCGTAAATTAATCAAGAGAATAATTCCCCAAATATTAACCCCGAAGGCCGAAACCAACATCAGATCAATATCCAGAAAACCATTCTGCTTGGCTAACCGACAGTTAGTTTCTAAATTTCACGTTCAAATCTAATTAAAGATTTAACTATCGCCTGGAGCAAAACTGGTGATACTCCATTCTCGATCTTTTCAATCTAATTAAAGATTCATTAAAACTCCACTTAGTTTTAATCATTATCTGGGTTAAAGAATCAGTGTCATTTAAAACACGGTTCACGATAAACCCAAAATCACATTCATTAATTATCGGGTTAAAGAACGAGTGTTATTTAAAACACTGTTCACGATAAACCCAAAAATCAATACCAATTCAATTCCAATTAAATATCATTTAATTGGTACACTTCATTAAATCTAAATAAAAAGATTTAATCTTTTCTCAACTGGGTTCAAGAACAGTGTTAGTGAAGACACCATTCACGACAAACCCAAATCACATTCGATATTCAATTCCAATTAAATATTATTTAATTGGTACACTTCATTAAATCTAAATAAAAAGATTTAATCTTTTCTCAACTGGGTTCAAGAACAGTGTTAGTGAAGACACCATTCACGACAAACCCAAATCACATTCGATATTCAATACAAGGCTCTGAATAGAAAATATATCAGCTTATATTCAATATCGAATTCTTACGACTAACAAATGTCGTATTGGAAATAACGATATCAATATATATCTTTCAAATTTCCATAACAACACCTGTATAATCACGAATTCCAACATCGAAATATTCCGAAGACAATTTCGATTCAAATCCACTCCAATGCAATCATTGGAAATTTTGGTTATTTTTAAAACCCTTTTCGAATTCAATTTATTTATTTAAAAATAAATAGAATTATAATTCTAGTTCAAAACTAGTTCATTTCGATAAAAATTCATTTTTATCTTTTCAAATATGGAGTTTTTCATCCCAATTCTTTCTAAATCATTTCTTATGACTTTACACAAATTATTGCTATTTTTAATAATTTTATCAAGGCCCGTACAGTCGATTTCCATCAACGGCCATCGAACTGCACTTACAGCGACCTTTTTCGAATTTGATTTGGACGTATCTCCAAATCCAACCGTTAGATTTCAAATTTCTAACATTCATTAGAAAGCTCTTTTCGATACGAACCCAACGGTTCCGGTTTTAGGAGAATCCGACGGTCGGATCTCCCGTAATGTCCGTTTGAAATAAATGGTCGAAATTCGCGAACTGCCGCGGCGCGGCGCGTTCTATTCAGGCCATTATATTATATATATAATATATATATAATATATATTTCGTCGATTTCTATTTAAAACGAATTATATAAATAGTTTTAAATTCGTTTCAAATTCTATTTCAACTTCTATTTCAATTCAAAGCAAAATTGAATTCTTCTTTATAAATTCGTTTAAAAATTCATTTCTATTCAATTCGAATTTCAATTCAATTTGAATTCATTTCAATTCGCTTTCTATTCCATTTGAATTCGTTTTCAATTCAATTCATTTCGAAATCGTTTTCAATTCAATTCATTTCGAAATCGTTTTCAATTCATTTTGAATTCGTTTTCAATTCAATTCATTTCGAAATCGTTTTCAATTCATTTTGAATTCGTTTTCAATTCAATTCATTTCGAAATCGTTTTCAATTCAATTCATTTCGAAATCGTTTTCAATTCATTTTGAATTCGTTTTCAATTCAATTCATTTCGAAATCGTTTTCAATTCAATTCATTTCGAAATCGTTTTCAATTCATTTTGAAATCGTTTTCAATTCAATTCATTTCGAAATCGTTTTCAATTCATTTTGAATTCGTTTTCAATTCAATTCATTTCGAAATCGTTTTCAATTCATTTTGAATTCGTTTTCAATTCATTTTGAATTCGTTTTCAATTCAATTCATTTCGAAATCGTTTTCAAATCGATATAAATATCGTTCACGTCAAAATGGCGTCAATCTAATCAATACGGCTTCATAAATTTCTATTTTCAAATATTCTATTTCAAATATTTCTATTTCAAATATTTCTATTTCTAAACTGGAATGAGGCCCAATCGATTACCATATAAAATTAATTATATGGATTTTCATACAACACATGTATATAATAGCATTGAAAAATAATCAAGCATCAACCAAAGTGCACTACACTGTATAAGCATCAAATAAAGATATCTAACGCTTATAACAGCATGTCAATCAATCGATTGACATATTTAATCAATCAGGATGAGTGAACTTCAAATTTCATCCTAACACCCGTGTGGGGTTTCAAACAATCAAACAACTATTTTATTCGTGCAGTTGGGCGATGTGTAAAATTTATCGTCCCAATCAATGTCATTCAAATAAGTGTACATAAACAAACCATCTGGTTTGTAAATGAATTTTTATTTATTCACTTCACTATTTTCATATTCACGTTAAAAATTATATTTTTAACGATAAAACATTTTATTTCAACCTATGAATTTCTATTCAATTCATTTATTCAATAAAATGATATTTTTATTTTTCTAACATGTTTTAGAAAATTTCGGCGGCATAACGGCACGATACCAGAAACGGGACAAGGCCTAGCCTTATCCCCGGTCTAGTGAAGGCCCACGCCATTCACACATCAATCAAATTCACTTTCGTTATGCAAACCACAAAATTTGGAGTAAGGGTCTAACCTAGCCTTACTCCTTCGCCTTATAACGGCGCACGTCTAATCCTAACCAATTTATCGATTCGATTTTTCACACCACAAACCACATTCAAACCAATATCACAATCAATAACCAAACAGCCAAACAAACAAGTCCATGGTCTGTGGACGATTGTGTCGGGTGCTACTAAGCACCGTCTGCATCCTAGTATATATATATAACTAGAAATAAAATTGAAAGGTGAGAAATTCTCACCTATAGCTATCCTAGCTCCACGGCTCTTCATTGATAGAAATCTTCGTTGTTTTCGCATCTTCGTTGTCTTCGTCGCCCGTAGCCACTACATATGTAAAAATCGAATTTTTACTTCGCTATTCAATATATAAAAATCCTGTTTTTATTTCGAAGTACACTATATAAAAATCGAATTTTTATTTCAAAGTTCAATAGATAAAAATCGAATTTTTATTTCAAAGTTCAATAGATAAAAATCGAATTTTTATTTCAAAGTTCAATAGATAAAAATCGAATTTTTATTTCGAAGTTCAATAGATAAAAATCGAATTTTTAGTTCGAAGTTCAATAGATAAAAATCGAATTTTTAGTTCGAAGTTCAATAGATAAAAATCGAATTTTTAGTTCGAAGTTCAATAGATAAAAATCGAATTTTTAGTTCGAAGTTCAATAGATAAAAATCACATTTTTAATTCGATAGATTCCGCCTTTTCCATTTCAAAGATCTAATCTTTTCTTTTACTTTTTAAAGCTTAAATCTTTTCTATTTTAAAGTTTCAATCTTTTCTATTTTAAAGTTTCAAATCTTCTTCCCTTTAAAATTTTAAAATAAAAATCAGTTTTCAAACTTTAAAACGAAAAATCAGTTTTAACTTTAAAATATAAATCAGTTTTATATACTTTTAAAAATAATCAGTTTTCATAACCTAATTAAAATCAGTTTTTAAATCTTAATAAAATCAGTTTTCATAACCTAATTAAAATCAGTTTTTAAGAAACCTATTAAATCAGTTTTTTTTTTTTTTTTTTTTTTAATAAGCAGAAAAATTAGTTTTAAAATGAAAATTAAAAATTAAAAATTATAAAACTTACCTTGCCCAAAATCGAAGTTGCGGAAAAAAAGGGGGGGGGTCTTCACCGCGGTTGAGGAGGTCTTGGTCGGAGGTGGGGCCTGCGTCGTGGGTTTGGGCGGGGTGGTGGTCGCAGCGGGGGGCGTTCGAATGGGCTTTTGGGTTCGCGATTTCTGAAGCGGGGAAGGGAGGATGAGGGAGACGATGAAGGAGGAGGAGCAGGGGCTCTAGGAGGGGGTGCGACGTCGGTCAGGGGGGGGGAAGAACGTCGGCGGCTCCGTCGAAGGGTTAGGGCAGCTCGATTTTCTTTTTTTTTTTTTTTTTTTTTTTTATTTCGTTTTGTCTGAATGGAGGGAGGAAAGGTTTTAAGGGAATTTATATATTTTAATAATATTATAATATTTAATTCGTTCCTTACTTGTTTTAATTTACGAACTCCAATCGAGACCCAACGCCTGTCGTCCCTAGTGTATTACCCTCACTCCGAACACAATGGGATATGTTTCATAGCCCAATTCGGCTGTTACGCTAAGTTTCCATTGAATTTAAAATATAAATCTTTTCATATTTAATTTAAACGCACATTTCAATTTATCGGGGTCACATACGGACTCTAAAAATTCTACAAAAATTATTTCTAGCTTCCTATTGACGATACGGTCCTAACAAAACCAATTTCGTCGAATTCTGAGACCGTTTGAAAAATGGCCAATTTCCAGTCGATTAAAATCAACTGAAACTGGTCAAACGCATTTTCCTTTGCCACGCTCACATATTGATTCGAAAAATTATGAAATTTGAAACATAGCAATAACTTCACATCTCGGACCCAACAAAACTGGTTTCGTCGAAATCCGAGGTCGTTTGCAAAACGGCTATTTTTAAGGGCTATATATTATATAAAATATATATAAATTCCACAGCGACTATTTCTAATTTTAAACTGGACATATCTTATCATTTCTAAAATGAAATCTCAGTTTGTTAACTTCGTTACAAAGATATAGTTATACAGATTCAAATATTTCTTGTTCCGTTCAATTCTGACTTATATTGAATTCTGTATATTCATTTGAAATTAGAAATCGAATTTTCGAACTACCGCGCCATTTTCAATTCCTTTTATAATTATATATAAATATTTATATTCTAACGACGACGCGTATAATATATACGTTCGAATTATATTCAAAATAGATTTCACGTCGATATTATTTAAAATAATCTATTTTAAATAATCAAAATTCGCTAAAATTTCCAAAATAAAAATTTCAAACTGGCTCGCATTTTACGGGTTGTTACATGATGCTGGTGGGGATCGAACTCTGCACCTCTTTTATGCAGGCCACATGTTCTAATCAACTGGACTGCTAAGGCTATTATTAATAAGTCTTAGAACAATGGTAATTATTGTTCTCTTCTTAATCCTCTTTTTCATGTTTGTTACAATATTTAATTGCATGAATCTTTTTCTTTTATTTCTCTTTTATTATTAATGCATAATATGTGCATGCGACATATTTACACTGATGCAACTAATCCTTTCTTTCTTTAAATGCATGCATTACATTTTTATTTGCATTAATATTTTCTTCTTTAAATATATATGTCAATGCATATATACACATATGCATTATTTAATTATTTAATTGTTACAAAATGTGAGGTGTTACATTCTCCCCTTCTAGGAAATTTCGTCCCCGAAATTTGATAAGGGTAAAAATCAATTATCCCCTCGCATAATATACACCCATCATGCGTGCATCCAATTTTTGCAACATTGTGCACTAGTGCAAAGTGAAATACAACATAATAATGCATGTATGCCTAAGCGGTACCTCCTATATGTATGCAATTTTTTCAAAAATTCTTTAAAAACATGATGCTCACATCCTAAATATACTGGCAGTTCTACATGAATGCAATTTGAAAATCAAAAATGGTTTTTCATCCAAATTTTCCCACTCTTACCGAGTAAGAGCATAGTTCATCCAATTTTTGCATCCAAAAGCCTATCAACAAACTTTATTTTTTGAATTTCGTAAAAATCTAATTTTTTAATTTCGATTTCTTATGTTACAAAAAGGTGGAAAATGGAAAATTTCATATCTTCCGTTTTTCTTTTATGTACCTTCTTCCAACTATACTTGGATTTTATGTAACTATTTATAAAGATTCCCTATTTTCCTATCCAAGCACAGCCCACATAAGAAAATTTTCTCTGTTACAACTTTTCTTTTTCGTCTTATCTTGGAAAACTTTAACTCTTATTCATCTTTTCTCATAATTTGTCAAGTTTATCGCTTTACTGAATTTTCTATTTTCTTTTTAGTTATGCCTTTACTCTTCTCTTATATTATTTAATCATCTGATCTAAGTTTAGTTTTCAAAGTCTTTCAACCAAAACCAAAAAATATACGCTCTACACAACTACTACTAAGGGCCAAGAATCTCAGGACTATGTCCCTCAGACAGAAAAGTTCAAACCACGAGATCCATGACAGGTTTAGGTGTTACACTAACTACCCAAAAAAAAAAAAAAAAAAAAAAAAAAACAGAACGATCCCAACAGAAATGCAATAACGGGTTGTACCCCTAACATGAAAATTAGCAACATGATTTAAATACTTACTCGCCCTTTTACTATCTAGTAGTCACCACTAGTCCTAGATGTGTACCAACAATTATTTCAAGCAACACTCTAAGCTTTTCAATGCTCACGAATTATATGGGAACTTACTATTATTCCAAGATAATTCTCGCTATTTTCTTCATAGCCTCAAACTTTTTTCATCTTTCCTAGGCACTAATCCTTACCTACTCCATACATTTAAAACACAGTTTGGCCTTTTCATTTAATTTTTCTTTCAAAAATTAGAAGTGTCAAAATTCCTCATGAAAACTCACTTTTGCCAAACCGTAAAAACATGTCATCTTAAAAAAATGTAAATCTTTTTTTTTCAAATCACAAAAACTGGAGTAAATACGAACAACTATTTCTCAATCGGGTTTATAACTTGTTCTTACCTATAAGGTCTGTTTAGTCTCTTACTACAAGGTGCAACCATCTACTCTATTTTTAATTTCTACAACTTATTCTGTCCACCCAACAAAATATTCTCTTTTAAATTTTTTATCAAAAATGATTATCAAAAGAATAGATACTTCAAAACTTTCTTTATGAAAAATTCTTGTATGAAATATAACAAGAAAACTAGCAAGCTATGCATGCTCTATAATATGCACCTATTATTGAGAGAATTTTACTTTAGACAAAGTTTTAATCACTATTTACAAAATATACCCCATTTTACTTTAAAACTCATTATGTGTACTTTACATATTCGAAACTATAACTTTTAAGGTTAAAACTTGAAAACGCCATAAACCATTTTCCCAAAACTTTCACAAATTCAAGTTCCTAAAGTTAACAAAGGGGTTAGACTCAAAGCGGGTTTCAAATTTTCTAGGCTTTACTAGACACTCCTACAAAGTCAATTCTCTCAAATATATATGTATATATATATATTCCTAACACATTCTTCTCTTTTTAACATTTTCCAATTTATAAGGTTTTACTGCTAAACCCACTAATATTAATCATATGGGTCCTCCTTTCTCTATTTCAAAATATATTGTACACTTCCCACCCAAATTTCCTAAGGGTCTCAAATTTCCATATTCATTCATTTAGTGCACAAAACAGCCATCCCAATTCTTATCATATTATACTCTTTCTATTTAGTGGTTCCTCTATGGATCTAGGCATATATATATTCTTTTATAAAAAAAAATACAAATACGTTCACTCACTATCTATACAGGAATCCTAAACCTAAGCTCTGATACCAGATGTAACAACCCGAATACCGACAGATTGAACTGTTTTCAAAATTCTAATCCATCAGAACCTGTGTTGGTTGCTCTGGTATCCTGCAGAAAAGACAGAGATATGAAATATATCAGAGCTCAGAGAATATCTCATAGCAGAATGGACAAAGTATAATATAATCAAAGTTTAGCCTTACCGTCGTAAAAATACTGCCTAACAAGTATCCAAAGCTATCATATCTCTGCCGCAAATCCAACCTGCGAGTATGTTATGAAGAAGGGGTCAGAACACAAGTTCTGGTGACTGGATATAAACTATACACTTTGGATAATCCTACATATACCATTCAATCACATTTTCTTATTTATTAGGTTACTTGGGTTAACAATACTCAAAGCTTACATACACGTCATACCCATTTACTTCCCAGGGATTAACCTAATACGGTATACATGTAGTTGGCCCCCAATATTGAGGTACACCCCATGGTACCCCACTCGCATGGTCTCCACCGTAATGCCACGGTGCAGTCCCTCATTCTATGCTTGAGTGACATACGGATCTCTACTTAACATGTTATGTTGCATATATCTGTCATTACTATAATACACAAGCGTACGGACTGCCACCTTCGATCGAATCAGATTCCATACCAGAGTAATGCCCTCAAGTCTACGATACACCACCAAGAGCAGACATGCAACTATCTAGCCTTTACCACGTACATATCGTCAATCGTATTCGATGCCTTAACCGCACATAATGTGCACCGAGTTCCATGGCAGGGCCATACAGGGAACATAGAACTCGGTCGGGAGCTTTTCCATATCTGTACAGGCCCGCCTTTAAGGGCCTCAAAATACAGATATCCCTTGGGTCTGTTTTTTTCATGGTGGCGATGGCCCAATCTTGGCCCCTCCCTCAACTAGTAAAGACTACAAGAGCTAACCGACTTGCCCCTAACAAACAATCTAAACATCTAGATGGTGTCTTCCCTCAACCACCGTACCTCGATTGTGAAAGGTGAATGGTCTATTTGGTTTAGCTATTGTCTTTTCGCATCCCACTGGCTGCCGATGACGGGTACCCGATGATCTACTATCCTTGTTGGTCCTGACCTCACCTCCCTTTGGGGCGATCGCCGAATCACCCTAGTGTCACCTCGTCACTGCATTATGAATACGAGGGTATTTTTGTAGTCAAGGCCCACCCATCTGGTAGTAACGCGCAGACCCAACCTTTGCGAGCACAGCCTAAACATCTGTCACTACACAGAGGACTACCAGAAGCACCTTACGTATCTCAGGAAGCCGCATGCTTCCCCTTCCAGTCCTTCGGAGTCGACATAATAATTAGATGAATGTGCGCTCCCCTTGTGCCTTATGACACCACGATGATATACCCCATTGGGTTATTCACCCTCAAAAGTGCAGACTGGTCCAAGCGCCTCATTTTAATATGTTTTTAGACCATTGTCTAAAAATTCTTTTATGCGCTTGCTTTACCTCATCAGGTTTCCATTTAACTTGGTTATTCCCATTCATGTTGACTTCTTATTTAAGTTACCAAGTTTCTCTTGCTTATTAATTTCGGTCTTATAACTTAACCCATTTAAGCCCATTAATAAGCCCACAACATGTTATTCTCTAGATTGTGATCCAAGATCTATAATCCATAATCCCTTTATATTCTTGTTGATTTCATAGTTACAATAACATGTTCTACTTAATATGTAATTAAGCATATCACAATTCACATGTTTTCTATTTAGCATGTCAGTCGTTATTTATGATTAAATATAACTTATTTCATTTCTTAAGTTTTCCTCGTTCTTTCTTATTTAATCATAATTCCATTTTACACCGTCACTGCAACTTATCGTTGTTTACTTATTAACTTAGTTCTCTAAACAAAGGTTCACTAATAAGTTTCCTTTCCATATATTATAACCTAAGTTATAATTTCCACTTGTCCATAGGACAAGCCTTAAAATGTTATTCTTATCAGCGGATTTTAGATTTCCAAGGTTATAGATTACTTAATATATAATTAACTACAACTTATTACATTTCATAAATTTCCCCCTTTTCTCTACTTATTATAAACAACTGGTTTCAGGTTTCCCCATTTACAAATTACTTAATTTACAATTAGTTGCCACTTGTCTTATTTCACTTGTTATCTCATTTCCTTACTAGTTTATTATAACCTAAGTTATAATCTTCACTTTTCCCTAGGACAAGTCTACCTATTGTACAACATTCTCATTAATGTAATTTATTTATAACTGGTTATTATCATTCTGTGTTCATTTATTTCTTTTACTGTTGTCACTTTCATTCAATTCCATTCATTCCCATTAGTTACAATTAATGTTGTATATCAGTCCTACTATTTCCATATATATATATACACACACATACATTTATGCACTAGACCTCTCACATTAAGCGTACACTTCTGGATGCTGGATTTACTGGGCGGTTTCGGCCAGACTTCTACCGCAAGTAGACTTAACCTCGTGTCTTAGTACCACTACATGTTTTATTTATGCACTTAGACCCCTCACATTAGATTTACCACTTGTGGATGTTGGATATGCCGGGAGGTTTCAGGCAGGCTTCTACCATAAGTGTAATCTAACCTCGTGTCTAAGCGTGGTTACAATTTTCTATTTACTGTAAGTTTTCTATATAATTTAGATGTGTCGATTCTTTCAAATTTTTACTATAATAATTATTTTACATGTCATCATATTAAGCCTATTTTATGTCGCATGTTCTTTCTAACATACAATAAATTTTATTCTAACATGTAATCATCTAATCATGTAATTGTTCAAATCAAAAAAACTTACTTGTAATTTTCTTAATTTCTACCATTAATGGTCCAGGTACATAAATGTCAAAAGTTAACATGGAACTGAAACAATAGTAATCGCTTCACATATTTTGACTAGTTTGAATTTTCCAACATATTAATATCTTAGCATATTAATATTCCAACATGTCATATTCGTCACTTTAATATTTTTAACATATGTTTAAACATTTCAACATATCATATTTCAACATGTCATATATAACGGAGAATGTCAAATGATAATATATCATTATCAAAAATGATATAACTTAAATCCACTCACCTAATTTGCTTTCTAATCTTGGATCTGGTCTAGATTTAATATTCCATGGTCCTCCAAACTGAATTTAGAACTTAGCAACCATGGATTCACAATTCTTACTAAAAGAAAAAGGGAAGAAAGATAAAAAAATTGAAATAGACCAGATCTAGAAAATTACCTTACTTCGAATATGATTCTGAACATCTTCTTATTAATCTTCATTCTTTTCCTCTAGATCTTAATGCAGAATTTTCCTAAACTAATTATCTTATTTTCTGAAGTGATTTGAGGAGGTGGAAGAATGACAGAGATCAGACATTGTCTTAGAGAATGTCATATTTAGGCTAGGCTATACTAGCCTATTTATAGGTGTTCAGGATCTTATCGTACACGCAGCGTTGAGTCAACATTGAACCTGGTTAAGAAAACGGTGTAGATACGTTAATGGATTTGCTCGGATATGGGGGTGTCAACCCCGGTGTCGACCCCCTATAGGGGTGACGAACCCGGTGTCAACCACCCTACAGGGGTGTCGACCCCTGGGTCCCACGAGCTGTTTTGGCGTAGAAGTTTGATTTTCGAATGTTTGAATTTCTAGAATTTGTTTATCTGTTATATTCACATGTAATCTTCTTATGCATATACAAATTTTATAATGACCATATTACGCGTATATATATACGCACAACTTCCGTTTCATTTTCAAAATTGGAACGGTGTTGCACCGTAATTTGATTCTTGCCATATTTCTTTAATTGCAGCCTTATCTTGAACTTTATCTCTTATATATATATATATATATATATATATATTTGCACATATATACATATATATTATCATATAGATGCATATATTTTCTTTACTTCATTATATGTATATTTTTCCTTATATTTGTGTTTATACATATTTTCTCTCATGAACATGTATTAATTTTAGCCGTTCCCTTAAAACAAAAAAATTACGCTGGTGGGGATCGAACTCTGTATCTCTCGCAAGCCACATGTTCTAACAAACTTGACTACTAAAGCTATTGTTAACAAGGCTTAGAACAATGGTAATTATTATTCTTTTCTTATTCCTCCTTTTCATGTTTGTTACTATATTTCATTACATGAATCATTTTCTTTCATTTCTCTTTTATTATTAATGCATAATCAATGCATGCAACATATTTACACTGCATGCAACTAGTCCTTTCTTTCTTTTAAGCATGCATTACATTTTTATTTGCATTAATATTTTCTTCTTTTAAATTTATATGTCAATGCATATATATACACATATGCATTGTTTAATTATTTAATTGTTACAAAATGCAGGGTGTTACACAGCTTGTATCGATTAGATGATCTTAAGCCTCAACACAAAATTCGAATTAGAATATCGTGTTTGTGCAGATGATATTCGATGAGTTATTAACCGTTGAATAAAATAAATTTGTGTAAAAAATCATTTAATTCAAAATAAAATTCGCCATAGTTGAAAATTTTAACTAACTAATCTGTTGTCAATATGGGCAGTCAGTGACAAAATATTAGCCTATAAACAAGCAATGTTTTTGTTGTTATGAAACAGGTTGTAGCAGTGAAAATAGACACAACCGTCATTCACTTTAAAAGTGTGTTTTGCATCAGCAAAATCCAATGACAAAACAAGTTCGTAAAACATGCAATTAAGCATGGATTGGCCGGGTCGGCTAAAGCCGGGTCGGTCACACACTAGCTCGACACCATCAGCAATAAGAACTGGAATTCAATACTGGAGCATCTGTTAGCGCAACAAGATTCGTGCAACAGAGCGTTTCAAGAATTAAATTGAGTTAGAATTGTCATTAACATGCTTTCAGGTGCTCGACAAAACTTGGATCAGAATGCAAGTTCCATACGTGAGTCAAACAAGAAAAAACATATCAACAACAACGTTCATTTCCAAGCCCGCCTTTTTCGCAAGCAAAAAATACAAACTTCGAGGGCAAAATGTTAACCCCATTAAAATGCCATCACTAAAAAGATGATGGATCGGTCGCTTCAGCTCAATACAAATCAGTCTGCCTAATAGCGGTTTGGGTCGGCATAGTGTTGGTCGACACAGTTTGGGTCGGAATCAAGTTTGGATCGGCACAATTTGGGTCGGCATCAAGTTTGGGTCGGCACAGTTTGGGCCGACATAGTTTGGGTCGACACACTTTGGGTCGGCATCAAGTTTTGGTCGGTACCGTTTAGGTCGGCATAGTTTGGGACGGGCTCAATATGCATGCCAGCTATTGCTAGCTGTAAAGTAGATCAGTGGCAGTTTCGTAAATAAGTTTATGACCAACCCAAACCCTGCACACTATAATTACAACGCTGCCACTACCCTTAAACTACACTTATAAATAGCCCACTTCTCCACCATTCAAGGGACGAATTCTTCTAACCCGGAGGGCCGCCAAATCATTTCTTCAACCTTCCAAGCTTCATTACAAACTCCATTAATGGCTTCCAAGAATCAATCTACCTTCATGCAACAACAAATGGATAAAATATCCTTCAAACAACATGAGAAATCTCTCTAATACAATTCAAGCGATCTCTAATCTCCGCTAATCCTCTCTAAAGCCTAGATCTAACGCTAAATCGCTATGGAATCCATGAAGACCATTTGATTGCTAAAGTGATTGAAGATTCATACATCCACCATCACAAAGCAAGAGATCTCTCCAATTCCTTTGCCAATTAAAATGTAATTTAGATCCTAGAAAGAGGGAAAAGCAAAAGATGAACAATATGAGAGAATTGATGTATGTTGTAAATTCAAAAGAGATAATGAGATTGCTCCCTAAGTGGACGTAGATCTATCCTAGATCGAACCACTATAAAATTCTTTGTGTTTTTTTTTACTTTTTCCCACTTATTTTGTGATTCCACCCCCTTTTTCTCATTTCAACCCAATTTGGTGAAGTATCTTATAGATACCTTTGGTGTTTGGTCAATTTTTGACATAAACATGAAGAAACAAGAGAAACACAAATAAGAAAATTAACTTCCTATGTTTTAGGTTAGGTGAGTTGGTATAGCATGCACTTCTCACACTACAACAAATTGACCTTGTTACAATGGTGGAAAACAGTTGTAAAAGACTTTTTACAACGATGGAGCCACCGTCGTCTATTAAGAAGTTGTAATAAACTAAAATCTTTTACAACTTTTTTGCACAGTTGCGACACCGTTGTGAAATGTATATTTTACAACTATTTTCCACCGTTGTAATAAACTTTATTACAACTTTTTATAACTGTTGTAATATATTTTATTAAAAGTATTATTTAAAGTTGTGATATATGAACAAATTATATACATGTTATTAACAAAAGAATTCATTTCAGAACATATTATCTACAAAACTGAAGATATCAAACAAATTTAAAACATGAACTAAAACAATATATTAAAATTTTCAAACTCTCTTCATTTTTTTATAAATTACACAAGTATCTCAAGTACATAAAGCAACTACAACAAAGTCCATTGAGCCTTGAATGTTTTCCTTATTTCCTCGACTGAGACTAGTATCTTCTTCCATATCATGCCTAAAAGTTGAGCCTTATCTTTTGTATCATTGTATTTCAAACGACTATTGGCACTTCCAGTCTTCGTTCTATTACTGGTGCGTTCATCTTCCTGTACAGAATCATTCATTCTAAATCTTTAACCTTGCAAGGTCTTCATTTTACTATCCAACGTTGTCTCATTGAGCCTAACCGATGTGAATTCTGGTTGCAGTGCATCTAATTAGATTTCAGTTGCTTGTAACTGTAGTGATAATGACTCGGCCCTAGTGGTAGCTTCATCAACAGCTGCTCTTTCAGCAAAAACATATATATTAGTGATCAATAACAAATGCAGTGGCATACATCAAAAACATATATACTAGAGCATGTTGTTTTTGAAGCAGTAATACACCTAAAACATACATCAAAAACATATATACCGAAGCAGTAAGTTCTAGGCGTAGTAGCTACAGACTGTTGCTTATATGCTTACCAAATCTTCAACATGGATCCTGGTTGTTACACGCTTCTTTGCTCTATTCTTGTTTAATCCATCTGCATCTAATTTAGCATACTTCATCTACTCACATAATGAAGCAATCATTTTCTCTAGAGACGGTTGATTTCACATATTTCATGTACTCATATAAAGAAAGATGGCTGTTTTTTTTTTTTGAAAGTGTTTCTAGGATCGGTGAAGTCTTCGTGCTGATTTCTGAAAAGATTAAAAAAAGATTAACCGTGTTTCAGGAATGAAGTTAAACTAAGAAGAAGCCATTAAAAAACAAACATAATTAAATTGTTTTAAGATGTACAGTAATTCAAAGCTATTCAGGTTGCAATTATCCCGAAAGGCTTGGCATCATTGGCTCTAAAGAAGCCTAACATGATTCGTATAGGACAGATTAATTCTATCAATAAGGTGGAAAAATAATTTAATTTGTCTAAATACACTAAATCCTAAATCAAGCGCACCAGATCCTAAAGCAACCAAATCCTAAAGCAACCAAATCCCAAATGCATCAAATCCTGAAGCAACCAAATTCATATTGTTGAAACTTAGAATCGAATCCTATAACTAAATACACAAAACTTACAACCAAATATGCGAAATCACGAAACCCAAAAAACCCCTCCGCGACATCGACTATGGCGAAACCTTTCATGCTGTTTTCGATCTACAAATAAAGTAAGGTCATCGATTTTGATCTGGTGCCATCGAGCGGAAGTGGTGATGCGAACTCGGCTTGAATCGGACTTAGGTCTGACAGTTGGAGTCGGATTATTAAAAGTTAGTGAAGAGAAGCGATTCACAACGGAGGAGATTTAGGGATAAGTCGGATTTGAATAGTGATATGGATTTGGCAAGGAGGAAAGCAAAAGGGTATATGACTGGAAATTGTGAAGGCAGTGTAATGACCGAAATATGACTTTGAAGGGTTCGATATAAAACTAAATATAAAATTAAGTTCTGGAAGTGGTTGGAAGTTCACGGGGGTAATTTGAATTTTGCGTTGGAGCCAAAAATTTCATATGGCGGGAAACTTTTGAGATTTTTCCAGTTGCTTTGAAAATTGTTTAGTATGATAATTAAGTGTTGTGTTGGAGATATATGTAGACCAAAAATTACCGATACAAAGGGAAGTGTCTTAATAATCCCATCATTTAACTATTATTTTGAAAGCTATTTAATATTATTAATTAAATATTATGCAGTAACTATTTATTAAACTTTTATTATATTTAGATATTCACATCATTGAAATTTAAATATTATAAGATAAAAAGCAGTTATTGATTAATAGTATTTATTGATTAATAGTATTTATTGATTATTAATATTTTTGATTAATAATCAAGTATTATTATTTAGTTATAATTATGGATTTCTTGAGAATTTATAAATTTATATCAAATTTAATATGGATTTTTTGAGAATTAATTTTTATTAAAATGTTAAATATTACTTATGAATACTAGTTTCTATTAATTATTACTTATTTCTTCGTAGTCATAATTGAATATTAATTATTAAAAGCTTATTACGTATATGTTACCGATTAGTAATTAATAATCACTTAATGCTATTTATTAAAAAATAAATTATTTTTATTAATTATTCTTAAATATTAAAATTATTAGTTATTAAATATCAGCTAGTGTAACAGACATCTATTACAACCGACAAAAACAAAAGTTGTAATAGACATCTATTACAATGGACCAAATGAAAAAGCTGTTAAAAATATATTTATTACAACTTTTAAGAAAGGACAGTTGTAAATAACCTTTATTACAACAGTGGTTTTATGACAGTTGTAAAATTAAAGTTGTAATATGGTATTTTCGTTGTAGTGTCAAGGTAGAGGTCATGAGTTTTAAACCCACCAATGTCGTCTTTTAAATTTTAAGAGGGCCAACTAAAAGGATGCATGTTCTAAGAGAAAAACACATACACATATTTATACATATAAGGAAAAAATCATGTGTATGTATGTATATATTTGTATATGTATGTGTGTGTATACATATGTATGTGTGTGTGTATATATAACAACCCAGGGAATTCGACGCCCGAATACTGACAATAGTACACAAACCGGTATTACTGGCCAAACAAAAGTATCGAAAACACCAGATGGTTAATAGAAAGAAATTAGAGGGTGAGATAAGAAATAAAGAAAGTTTAGAATAGAAGACAAGAAGAAGAACAACATAACAAAATAAGAGTCTCACATCGCAGTGGAACAAAATATAATATAGAAATAAATATTTATTGAGAGCTTAAAATAATACTTACAATCATAAAAGTACATCAATACATTTGGACAGTTATAATAATCTTTCCTTAAATACAACACATAGTGAAATAAATAATAATATGTCTGATCTCCTTCATCATACCTTCTAAAGTTCTTAGCATCCAAACCTGAACCTGTAAAACTCAGTCCAATCCGAGCAATGCAAATGCCGTATCTGTCTGGTGAACCAGAGTGGAAAAACTCGCTATGTTCATAAGTATCATCCAACTTGATTTTAAAGTTAAACAAATTTTTCTAAAAGAAAAGGATAATCGTAAGACCAATCCACACATAAACGCGGACGATTTTTTCCTTACGATAACCCAAAACATTTTTGAAAACATATATTATCTGATATTATAAGCCTTTACTCGAGAAGGTGTTACCGGCCTAGTAAATATCTCTTATTCTGCTGTTTATCAGTGGTGGGGCTTTCATAATTAGTTCTAGCTTAGCTTCGTCTTGCCCACCAGAAGGAACGCCTTCACTCACGCCAACAACAACAACAACCTCTGCTTAAGCAGCCTACCTTGAACCAGCGAAAGTGAAAATCACATTTCTTTGACTGGGAGCAACAAAAAAAAACAAATACAATAGCTAAATGGTGATAAGCCGCCACGTTTCCCGGTCCTTTTTCCTTTAGTGCTTCGACCCAAAGTGATAGCTTGACGCCTTTTCAGCAAGAGGCTTCGAGGAAACTATTATTTTCCGAATTATATGAGGCCACTAAGCAAACAAAAAACCCAGAGGCAGATTCTCCCGACCAGGGTCCGAGCTTCCTCGAACCTAGCACTCTGTTTTCTCCTAAATTAGTTATTAGACACTCGATTCACCCTTGGTTAGTTCATCCCATCGGCCCTTGCTCTCAGGTAAGAAATTGGTCGAGTGCCTTTGCCTTGCCTAAGAACAAACAGTCATACCTGAAGTCGGATTAGCTCTAATACATCCTACCTTAATATATTAATTCATAGGGAGAATGGGACTTGGTTGCAAGAGGAACCCGAATGTAACAGCCCGCATTTTACGTATTGGAGGATCGTAGAATAATTTAATTTTATTCCCTGAGGATTGGATCATTCTCATAATTTAATATGTTGTTTATGGGGATGCGAGACATTTCCATAATTTTTACCAATTTTTTGTGACAATTTACCCCTGTCAGTCTTGTACATGGCATAACATTTGACTTAGATTGAACCATGTTTGAGACCTATGCCATTGGGAAGGAAATGATGTTCCCCTTTCCGTAGTGGTCATTTTAAAGATTTGGCTTAGCGGTTTTGGAGGAATCGCTGTTTTAAGGTTTAACAGTTGGATGTTCATGTTTGGTAATCCATAATGAGCTGATTTGGAGAGGCCCATTAGTGGGCTGGTGGGAGGCTACAAATAGAGGGTGAGAGGCATGGAGAATAGTTTACTTTCTCCATTTTCTCATTTCAAAGAGTGAGAGCTCCTCCATCTCTCCATTCTTTTCACCTTTCCACCATTAAAGCGTAGAGAATTTAAAGGTCTACATCATTTAGGGCAACATATACACAAATCAAAGGGAAAGATCATCAGATCGAAGGATTTGGATCAAATTCTTCACTGTTCGGATTCGTATTTCATCATTTCTAAGCTAGATCGAAGATTGGTGAGTGTTATGCATCCCACACATGGATTCAATCAAGTGTATGAGTGTTTGATCTTGTTTTACATTAAATTCAAGTCGTTTTCCTTAGATCTACATCATGGTAAGTCTATTTTCATATGCTATTTTCATAGTCTATTTTCCTTAGATCTAATTTAGCAACTTAAAACCAGTAATTTCTATGCTATTTCATATGTTTATGCAAGTTAGATCCATAATTTAGTTCATATGTTCATTTGTCATGATTTTGGTGAAACTTGCATAATTTTAGTGATAATCATCATATTCATGTTGTTAACGATTTCATAACATGTTTATGATTGTATTTGATTATTTGGATGAGTTGGTTTTGTCGAATTCGTTGTTTGGTGAAGTTTTGGTCGAATTCAGGGATGGTTCGGGGCTATATAGGGAATGGGTCGGATGGTTTCATATGGGTCGGCCGCATAGCACGAGCGAAGTACAAATGTAGTACGAGTGAAGTACAGATGTTTTGGCGGGTCGGTCGGTCGAAGTGGGTCAGTCGGTCGAGGTGGGTCGGCTTCAAGTGGTTTGGTCGGTTATGTCTTCTGGCATGAAGTCGGTCGGTCAGGGCTTAGTAGGATGGGTCGAGTTCAAGAGACGGGCCGGTCTCATGTGGATCTATCGGGATGGATCTGAAGGTCTGGGTCGGTCATGTACATGGGTCGGTCAAGTAGAAGGATCGGGCAAGGCGACGGATGGGTCGGCCATAAAGGGGTCAGTCAGTATTTATAGGTCGGGTCGGTGAATTACGGTGGGTCGGTCGGCTTCCTAGAATGATGGGTTGGCCGGTTTGGTCAAGATGGACCGGTCTGTGTTGCATTGATGGGTCGATCGGCTCCAAGAGGATAGGTCGGTCGCACAGGGTCATTTCTGAAAAATTATATTTTTTTGGGTATGACCCAGATTTGAATAAAAGGGCCTAAAAAAATTCGGTTGCAACCCCCCGAACCCTAGCCGCAGTGCAGTGTTGTTATTTGGCTCAGTGATGTTGTGACATCGAAGTAAGTTCAAGTGGGAATATTCGAAGTGTTGAATGTGTTCGTTGATCGGTGTAGAACAACGAGTGAGCTGGCAACTCAAAGGTCGTGGGTTGGGGGATAATGGTTGCTTGAGAAGGTTGCTTGGGCTATGAAAGTCCTCGGGTTGGATGACTAGAGATGTGAAGGCCAAGAGATTATCATTGTCATAAGTTCTAACAGGCTCAAAGCAGGGGTACAATGGGGCACCCAAAAGACTAGAAGGTTGCTGGTCGAGTACTCTGGGTATCATTGAAAGGCCTAGTCGTCAAGGTCGGACAAACATACATACTATTGAAAGGCGTATGGAGTTTATGCTAGAAACGGGGTTACCATTAGCCCTTGACATATGGCAAGGTTGGCCATCATACGATTAACGATCGTTTCGAAGTAGGATTGGCGGTGATCGCCAGAGTCTATCATGGTTGATTAGTTGCCTTGTTTGAACCGTCTCATGTAGATTGTCCAACATCGAAGGAGATGTTCCTTGGGTGCTTATCTAATATTGGTTTAGTCCTCTGGGGCTTGTGCTTGAGGGATGTTGAGTTCTATTAGGATGGTTTGCATAAGATATATAATTTGGAAGTCATGAGTGCTTTGCCTTAATTGAATGGGGTTATGGTTTCCATGGATGTATGGTTGAAATGTTGTTGTAAATGTTATCACTGTCTGATATGGGGGAAGATAGGGTTGAGTTCTTCTCTGGTGTTGTGGGTATATTAATATGTTTCCCTCTTATTACCATGGGTTGTTCATCCGGGTGGGGATGGGCAAACTAGGTGGCAGGTGACACGTAATAGCTTACTTAGGACAATGTTGCAGTTTGGAGGCTAGCAGAAGGCTGGCGTACTATCTTACTTACTATCTAGTATTTCTATTTCCACTGTTTGAGTTGCTCTCTAAGTGTTGCAGTGAGGCTTCATGTACAGACTTTGATATTCCTATGATGTATGGATAACCTTTCAAGATGTTGTAAAAATTTTCAAAAGTTTGTTATATGATGCTCCACTATTTCTACCTATTGTATATGTTATACTATATTTTATCCTTGCGCTGTGAGTTTTACGACAGGTTCCAATGTTGTTATTCACCGATGATGATCGTCCATAGCTTCCTACCTTTCATCTCATTATTCCTCTTGTTTAGTGCAGGGGTTGCGGGCGGTCGTCACACCAATGGAGTCGCTCGCTTCCTCTCTTAGCCCGAAGGAAGCAGGTAATAGCATTGGCTGCTTAGGGAGGATTTCACAGCTCGTGTGGAACACAAGTTCAATAGCTTTGCGTATGCCATCCCAATTCCTGTAAGAAAAGGGGGTCCGAATATATATATATATACTGGTTATAGTGTTTAAATCAAATAAATAGCAATCTAGCGGAACGCTTGCATCTCACGCTCTAAATACATAGTATACAATCAAAAACCGCGGGTTCTTATTGGAGATTGGATTACGACATGACAAGGTAAGGAACCCCATGTCGATAGTGTATCTTTAGAGGGGAATACATTGGGTTCAACAAGTACATCTTGCAATCCGATCACACATGACTGACCCCTCATTTCGCTTGAGTGTATCGAATGTATATCACCAACGATTGTGATCAGCAACCATTTCTCGAAAGGGGCAACATTGATAGAATAAAGAAGGAAATGGATTTTCTTTAAATAGGTGATAATACACCCTAATTGGGAGCAACCCACTTAGCCATGCTGCCTGCCCGATTTTTTTTATTTCCCAGTTGTGAGGTTTGAGGTTAATAATTACCTTTTTTAGATCATCACATCATCACTCACTTTGAATGCCATATCGTTAGAACCATCAAATCACTAATTGACATCCACAAAAATACTCTAGGTGTTTACTATCACCAACAAAAGTATGTTTGTAAAAATCAACGTACATGACTCTTAAGAAATACTCTGTCAGACATTCGTCCATACAAGTCATCCAGAAACCGGATGAACTGAAGGTACCCTCCTATCACATCCTAGGTATCACCCTATAGATCAGCAGGGAGTAGCACTTGCAATCCGTAGATTCCAACCACGATATATATGAGGAGAGTTTCGAGGCATCCATGTTTTGTAGCACCCCTTTAACACCCCAGTTCGTTCGTTAGCTACACCAATTCAAATCCAACAAGAATTTGAAGATGTTCAATCCACATATACATTATAATATGTACAAAATTTGAGCTCGTTCTGACATTCATAGAATGATATATTTGATGTTTAAATTTAATGGTTCGAATAAATGTCTGAATGGTGAATTTTTGAGCTAAGATTTTGAAAATGTTACGAATGTTGGAACGAGCTCAGAATTAAATTGATGAAAAAGCATCATAAAGATCAATTAGCGAGCTTTTGGGTCAATACAGTTAAAAGCTGCTTACTTATGTCATGAAATGATATATAAAGTTAGGAATCAACTTATGTAATAGAGCTGATCCGCTAAATTATTGAGCAACGGTGTAGCATCAGATCCCACAAATTTTGAATAGATGATAATATATATATGGATTGAACATTTACAAATTCTTGTTGGATTTGGATTGGTGTAGCTCATGAACGGGTAAGGATGCTAAAGGGGTGCTTCAAAATAAGGGCGCCCTGGAACGTTCCTATATATATAGCCAAGAAATTCAAAGTAACAAGCAAGAAATAAACGTCGGCATAACATCGTCTGAATTTTAAAAAGAAATGGGGATGTGCATAAATATATACGCATAAATTCAAAATTAAAATTTAAAGCAGAATATAATAATAGGATGAATGCGCACATTTATTTACGTGTGCAAACAAGCGTTGAAAAGATTGGAAATAATTAAATAGATTATTAAAAAAAATTGGCAAGGGAATAACGTTAATAATAACATTTATTGCGCAACTGTTAACAAACAAAAGTTTAGAAAGTTACCCATGAATATATAAGCGCAAGTCTGAATTTGAAATCTAAAACGTACGTTATAAATAGAAGAAAACAAAATACTAAAGAATATTAGTTAAGAAGAATAACGTTGAGTGCAACGTTAAACAAAACTTTAAATAGAAACGAAATTAATGTTCGTGACCCAATGGTGGGCAGGGTGACGTGGCTTTCTATGGCTCAAATTTTATTTATTTCAATCCGACAGGCGAGGGTCTTTTGAGCACCTATAAATAGACCAGCGGGGCCTAGTCTCCAACTCATATTTTCTGAGAAGGCGTCAGAGCTCTGCCATTTATTTTCTCCTCCAAATTATTCAAAAAATAAGTATATTAGTTTAAGGATTTCTGATTCAAGATTTGGCGATAAAGATTATAAATTTAAGTTATAGATGCTCAGATCCTCCGTCCAAACAAATCGACAAATACGAATTTAAAAAGAAAGCATGATAAATCCAAATCAGATCCAAAATATTAGAGTGCAGATTTCAGGTGAGTGAATTAAATTATATTTTTCAATAACAATATTTTTTAAATCGCTTGATTCCTGCTAAAATATACAACATGTTCTTCTTATTCTTCTTCTTTTCTCCTCTTCTACGTCAAAATATACCGTTTATGTCAAACTTTGGTTATGCTTGAAAATTGAATAAAATTGGGGTTATGCACAAATTAGATTGTTGAATTATGGACATGCGCAAAGTTATTAAATTGTAGTTATGTGCAATTTAATGGAAATTATAAACAAAAAGCTGAAAATTTAGTGATCTAAGGCGAAAAGAACATATTGTGTCAATATTGTAATAAAAGAGAATCCGTGAATTTACATATTATTTGTTAGAAATTCCTTTTCATATTTAAATGTAAAAAGTGTAGAAATGTTAAGGATTAAAAGACGGTAAATCAAATTGTGTCAAATTATACTGTAATTGTGCAAAACAAAAAGAAGAAAACAAGTTAGAGGTAGTAATTAATACATAATAATCAAATCTAAAAGTTAGTAGTAGTCAAGATTGATTGGTTAAGAAAGGAGGAGGAAATTATTTGCATAGTTTAGTAAATAAAGAAAAACAGAAAACATGATTGCAAACTGAAATTATGAATAAATGGAGATCTGTGTAAAATAAGGAGTTAACTATATTGCACAATAATTTGATGACTTCAAAAATAAGAGAAGAAATGCTTTGCAATCATTAGTTCCTATCACAGTAATTATCCAAAACTCTAAAATGGATTTTATTACAGATTTAGTAACCAATCAATTTGGAATAGGCCTAACTTCCTAAAAGGAATGAATTGTAAAGATAAGAAAGAAGGGTAACATAACCGAGGAACAAATTGTAAAGATAAGAAAGAAGGGTAACATAACTGAAAGAGGTTATGAAAAGGAAAGGAGATATAAAGAGTTTTATTGAGTAAACTTATAAATATGATAAGTATATTAATGTCATAACTATATAGGTTAGGTTAAATAATAAAAAAACTTATGAAGTATGAATGAATGGAAAATGTAACCTATTATAATAAATTATGTCAGATGGGGATGTAATTTAATAGGTAGACTTGTCATAGGCGACAAGTAGGATAATAATACACATGTTATAATTAAAAGACGAAATAGGAACTAAAAGGCTTATTATAAATAAACTTAGATAACGGAAAATAAGTTTAATAAGCAAACTCACAATCATAGTTGTGATAATATTATAACATGAGTTTATAATTAAATGGAAAAAAGTAGAGTAGGCTCATTATTAGTAAACTTATAATTGAGAAATTAAGGTTAATGAATATACTAATAAGTGGTTGTCTGCTCTGGCAGTGAGAGCAAATTAGGGAAAATAAGTGACATACTAAGGCTAATGAACAAATAAGTTGAATGCATAATAAACAAATTAATATTTAAGTTTATCTAGCAATGTGGTAAGTAAAGTAAGCACGTAGTTTAGGGTTAGACATAGAGTCTAAGAACGTAATGATGAGATGCGCTTGGACCAGTTAGTCGTATTTGTAATGAAGAGCTCAATGGAGCAGATCATCGTGGGTATTTGGAGACACTGGAGGAGCACGTCCATCTTATTTGACGAGACTGGAAGGAAATGCAGGACTTATAGGGGGCGTGAGGATACTCCGTGATGGCCCTCTGTGGTAGGCCTAATAAAGTTGTTCCCACAGAGGCATGGTCTGTATGGTTCCATCCAGTGCGTATGCCTTGGCTGCATCTTGGATGATGGACAGCCTAAAGATTGATAAAAGGATGATCTTACGATGATTTGGCAACTGCCTCAAGGAGGGAGGATTTGTGGTCAGGACCCAACTAAGGACAGTAGGTCGTTAGATACATGTCATCGTTAGTTGGAGCATTTGCAGGAAAGATTGGAGCTAAGCCAATAAGCCAACAATCTTTTACTATCGGGTGATCGTATGAGGGACCACATGTTTGTTTAGATTGCATGGTTGGGCGGTCGTTTTTCTCTTTTGAATAATCTTTCATTAGATTAAGGATAGGCTGGTGATATACACGTAAATGTGTATATTTTATCCGCTTATTTATCTTATTTTCCCTTTAAAATAATTGATACTTTGTATTTATAGCTGTATTTTCAGATTGTTGACAAGCATCATGGTTTAGAGCATTTGATGGATAAAGCATGAAGAATTTGCTTAAAAAGAGTGAAGTTTAAAATTGCTAAAGCTTGAAGAGTCTAAAACTTGAAGAACGGTTGCAATTATATTTCAGTTAAGAAGATTTGGCTCAATAAAGACTCAAACTGCATTCACATTAGCTCATTTGGAAGGCCTCTTACTCATGTTGCGTTCACACTAGCCTATTTGCTAGACCACTCACTCTAAAGCTGCATTCACACTGGCTTATGTGTTATTTGGGTTATTTCTTTAGTCCCACATTATGTAATTAGCTAGCTAGCCTTTTTCATATCAGCTATAAATACATTGTATCTTAGTCTTGTGAGGACACATTAGGTTTTATTCTGTAATTCTCTTCTTGGAATAAAATCATTCTCTCCCTTTCTTTTTTACTTTTTGTTTATTTTATTTATGTTCATGTTATTTATTTTCTTTTTCTCTTCTTCTTTAGCTATGTCTAGCTAATCCCCTTTGATTAGGGGGTGATGACGATGATAGTATGATTCAATATGAATCACATAGTCAAAAGATGAGGACTGTATACGTGTAGATCTGGATCTGAATTAAGGGTTAGATCTGAACCTTCATATTTTGTGTCGTTTAAGAGCTATGCTCCTTCACAGGATATATTCGTGTTCGATCTAACGTTTATCAGATCTAGATCTAATTTTAGGGTTTTAGAAATTAATTAGTGAATCTGTCCTGATAATCTATGGTTGTAGAGCTAAGCTCCTGCATAGGCTATGCTTGTCGTTATTTACATATTTGTTTCTAAAAACCTATTATCGTTGAATCATGTTTGTGACAGAAACATGTATTAGATCTGGTTAATCTTTTGGCTATTGATGATTATGAATCTGATCTATGTCATTATCCCCTAATTGCTTTCACTTATTGTTAAAACTCTCTTTTATTTAATTTTGCTATTTTCTTTGTTTTCAACCAATCAAAAGTTAGGGATAACTTGATTGGATTTATTAATAAAATAATTTGGTCCCAGAGTTCGACACCCTCTACAACAATCCTTGTTGTTTAGGAAAGACGAACGGATTTTACAGTTGTTTACAACTGTATAATTTGTTCGCAAACAAATTTTGGCGCCGTTGCCGTGGATGATGGGCATACTGATAATCCCTGTCCGAACCTGGCCTAGACTTGTATTCATATAATCCAAAGTTGTTAATTTTAACATATTTTTTAAGAGCTTTCTTGAAAATGTCTCAATTCCCTTATTCCTACGGATTTTACGATAGTTGTGAAAATCAATATAATCCATATAATTTTACACCAAATACATATGGATATTTTAATAACAACTATTGTACAAACAATTTGGATTTTACGCCACCAACTTTTCAAAATTTTCAAGATAATCCCGTTTGTACACCACCAAATTTTCAAAATGATGATCAGCCCTCAACTCTTGAAACACGTATTGAATCTTTACTTGAATTGAGCATACAACAAAATCAAGAAATAAATGAATGGTGTAATTCATACATGTGCAACAATTCAAGTGAAAGTTTTCGAAATAATCAAAATCCGATTTCACCTTCAAATTCAAAAGATTTTGATTATAACCCTTGTCAATTCAGTTTTGAATTCCAAAATGAATTTCAAATTCAAAATGGAAATGTAAATCATTTTTCAAATGATTTTGGCAATGGGAATAATTTCAATTGTGGTGCTAGTGAAAACTTTTGTTCTCAACAATTTCAACTTGAAAATTCCCGTGTAAATAACTATAAATTTGATTTTGTTGAGCAAACAAATGAAATTGACGACTACTTGAAGTTTCGTGAGAAACAAAATCAAATCCAAATGTGTGACAAATCGAACGATAATCCACCTTTGCCCACAATTAATGATTTTCAACTGACAACTTTTGAAATCGATGAAAATCGCAATGAAGTTGTTGAAAGCTCTGTGATTGATTTGAATTTAAATTCTTTTGAAAACAAAGACATCAATCTTCTATTCGATCTTCCTCTCTCAAATTATGAAAATTTTGAAAATTTAGCAACTTTAGATTATCAATATGACAAAAATGATAAAGTTGTTAACAACTGTTTATGTGAGGACGATTTTGATGAGCGAAAACTTCTTAAACTGATTGACGATGATGTTGTTGGGTCTGAAATTGAAAATGAAACATTTGAAAACTTTGAAATTCTTGTGGTTCAAAACAATGGGACCGTTGAGTGTGATCTCAAACATGATGACAATTTTTCTGAAATTGTTGAAACTCCTTGCGACCTGGTCATTTCAACTGAACCTCACTACGATCACTTGTTTTTCAATGATAAATTTCTGCAGTATATGAACTCTTTCTGGAATAACACTGTTTTTGAGAAAATACGATTTCGAAATTTACTGAAAATTCATTTGTTTGGTTTTTATTTTAGGTTTATGAATGAACCTTTAGTGAACAAAATTTCAAGTACCAAAGCAAAACTGAACAATATTTCTCAAAACAAGTGTGGGGGTGAGAGTGATGTGCATGTCTCTCAATTTATACATCATCTGAACAAATCGAATTTTGTTTTTGAAACTTTTACTGAACCTCAGCTCACTGACTTCTCTTTAGTTGCTATAGAAATTCAATTCGATTTTCGGATCAATTGTAAGCTCAAAATTTTAAAATTAGCAACTCAAACTTTTGAAAAAACCAAATTTGTTTTTCCAAATCTGTCACGTAATATACAATCCTTTATGATTTGGTTTTCTATGCTTCATCTGTGTCTCATAATCTTGATGAGGCTAATCCATTGGTCCATTGTGGACCGGTTCATCTATTCGATGACTGCGTATTTTTTGCATGTGTACTCGGTAAGCCGTGCTGACCCTCTTATTTTATTTCTCTTTCACTAAGATATGTCTGATTAACGACTGTGAGGACACAGTCACACTCAAGTGTGGGGGGAATTTACATTACATCAGCAATCAAATTTTATGAAGTAGGTCATTCATTGAACAAGGATTAACTTAAAATTCATAAATAACACCTCGGTTCTTGTTTGATAAGTTGAATTGTTGGGTGATGAGAATGAACATTATTTATTCATTGAGTCGTAATGTGTCTTTTTAAGATGCTAGCTTGAGACTGTGCAGACGTTAGTCGTGTTCTGGAGTAAGCGTGTCAACCCTTGTTATACGTGTTAGAATGTGCAAGTAAAAATAATCAAAAAAAAAATCAAGAAATAAAAATGATTTGGCACCTGCATTTGTTGGATTTTCTGAGTTCGTTTTCATGCATACTATTTTCTTTTCCACTCAAATTTTCAAAATCGTAAGTTCTAAAATCCACTTGGCCCAATTAAGGAGAAATGACTCATTGTAGCATTCTTCTTCGATACCCCACATTATTCAAACCCAAGTTTTAATTGATTTACATCCATGTTTCGACAAGTTTATCTTATATTGGTATACTCAAGAACCTTTGTTTAAAGGTCAAAAACATCACTTTTTATACCGATATTACACCACCCACTCCGTACTTGTTTTAAGGTAGGATAACCATATACCACATCTTATTTTATATGGGTTATCTATCTTACGAAACTTTGCTTATCATTCCTTTCAGCTTTTTGTATAACATCAATCCAGACTTGTGTGTTGAATTAAGGTTATAGAAGTAGAGTAACTAGGGCACAAAACTTTCCTTTCATGAAGTGTTGGTAGTAGAGGAGGAATCAAATGAAATCATATACGTCATCATTCCATCTCCATTCATCATTCATCATGCAAAAGAAAAAGAAAAAAAAGAAAAAGAAAAAAAAAAGAATAAAAAAATGAAATAAAGAGAGAGTCTCTCTGAATAAAATAGTCTTCATCATTCCTGACTATGAAGCATCCATTTCCATTCCATCCACATCCATTCTACTGTACTTGGAAGTGAGGATTGTAGTAGAGGAGATGAAAGGAAATAAAAATGTTCATATGTGCCTTAGTATCACTTTATCTTTTGTAGCTTGAAGTTCAACTAATACACTTGCCCTCTTATCTATAACATTTTTAGAACTTACAAAATTTTCCTTCATCTATGCATAACTCACATCCAATACATTACAGTTACATTGGTGCAAAATTATTTAAAAAAAAAGGTCAAATAAATGATTGGGTGTACATTGTCGATGTGTAGAACTTTGGTTGACACCACGCTCTTAACCTTCAAGACAATTACAGTGTTATCAAGGAATTACGATTCAGCTTGAAATTTTTTATTCATTTTTGCACCAATTATAGGATGGACAATTTGGGACTAAACCGTTATTATTGAAGTTAGGTGAAATCCTTGGAATGTGAAAGACCTTAAATATATTGTTTGATTAATCTGCGTACATAAGACGCTTTGGATTTTGTGGGTAGTATCCGCTGAAAACCCTCACGAGACAACACTCGTCCTACTGGGGACACCCAGAGGTTTAACGGCTTGTTGCATACACTAAATGCAATCGTGTTTCCTACGAAAGTGTGACATATCTTAGTTTAGTTTATTCGAGGACGAATAAAAAGATAAGTGTGGGGGTATTTGATATACACGTAAATGTGTATATTTTATCCGCTTATTTATCTTATTTTCCCTTTAAAATAATTGATACTTTGTATTTATAGCTGTATTTTCAGATTGTTGACAAGCATCATGGTTTAGAGCATTTGATGGATAAAGCATGAAGAATTTGCTTAAAAAGAGTGAAGTTTAAAATTGCTAAAGCTTGAAGAGTCTAAAGCTTGAAGAACGGTTGCAATTATATTTCAGTTAAGAAGATTTGGCTCAATAAAGACTCAAACTGCATTCACATTAGCTCATTTGGAAGGCCTCTTACTCATGTTGCGTTCACACTAGCCTATTTGCTAGACCACTCACTCTAAAGTTGCGTTCACACTGGCTTATGTGTTATTTGGGTTATTTCTTTAGTCCCACATTATGTAATTAGTTAGCTAGCCTTTTTCATATCAGCTATAAATACATTGTATCTTAGTCTTGTGAGGACACATTTGGTTTTATTCTGTAATTCTCTTCTTGGAATAAAATCATTCTCTCCCTTTCTTTTTACTTTTTGTTTATTTTATTTATGTTCATGTTATTTATTTTCTTTTTCTCTTCTTCTTTAGCTATGTCTAGCTAATCCCCTTTGATTAGGGGGTGATGACGCTGATAGTATGATTCAATATGAATCACATAGTCAAAAGATGAGGACTGTATACGTGTAGATCTGGATCTGAATTAAGGGTTAGATCTGAACCTTCATATTTTGTGTCGTTTAAGAGCTATGCTCCTTCACAGGATATATTCGTGTTCGATCTAACGTTTATCAGATCTAGATCTAATTTTAGGGTTTTAGAAATTAATTAGTGAATCTGTCCTGATAGTCTATGGTTGTAGAGCTAAGCTCCTGCATAGGCTATGCTTGTCGTTATTTACATATTTGTTTCTAAAAACCTATTATCGTTGAATCATGTTTGTGACAGAAACATGTATTAGATCTGGTTAATCTTTTGGCTGTTGATGATTATGAATCTGATCTATGTCATTATCCTCTAATTGCTTTCACTTATTGTTAAAACTCTCTTTTATTTAATTTTGCTATTTTCTTTGTTTTCAACCAATCAAAAGTTAGGGATAACTTGATTGGATTTATTAATAAAATAATTTGGTCCTAGAGTTCGACACCCTCTACAAAAATCCTTGTTGTTTAGGAAAGACGAACGGATTTTACAGTTGTTTACAACTGTATAATTTGTTCGCAAACAGCTGGAGTGTGGCCTTGGATAACCACCAAAGAGACATACTTTTATTTGTATATCTGTACTGTAGGCCAAACAAGGTTGTCCTTTATAGGTATGTGTAAAGCCCCGACAGAGTTTCATGGAGAAACTCAAGGATTAGGGCGCCCTTATGGCGCTACGATAGAGGCTTGTTCGCTTTTGCAACATAGCTTAGTACGCTTTCGTGTTGTGACGTTGGAGACTTGGAGTTCCTTCGTCACATAGTCTAGTACACATTCGTAGTGTGGAGATGGAGGTCTAGTACTTTTTTGTAGTATGACGATGTTGACCACTCGAGGAGGGTACTATAGGAAGTACCTCGTATTGGGTATATAGCTACATACATATTATTTATTAGGTTAATCTAATAGAGATTTATGTGGAGAAATCAAAAGAGTATTGTGAAATAATCCCGAACGATTTAATAAATATAAACCAGTGATAGAACGATATACGTAGTGTTATTTGAAGAAAGTATAATTTATCCATACAACGGAACTTTTGTTCTGACCCACTCCTCATAACAAATCCACAGGTTAGACAAGTGGTTGAGATTTCCCACTTAGAGACACTTGTTAGATAGTATCATTATATTGGTGAGTATTTACTTTCGATTATATTTTATTCCCTTCTGCTGTGAGATTTCTATTATGAGCTATGACACATTTATCTTTGACTTTCTGTCGGATACCTGATAAACCAGCTTGAGTTTCAGTAGATTCAGTTTAAAAAAAACGGTCTGTCAAAATTTGGGTTGTTACAATTTCATTCATTTTAACCTATCTTCAGTTCAACAAAAGCCTCCACTATCAATTCCCATCAGATTCTTAATAAAGATCTCAAATTAAAATTAAAATAAGATGGCTCCCTGACCAAACAAGCAAAAGCAACCAGTCTTGGAACCTTCCGAACAACAAATTTGCCAAAAGTTATACAATGAAACCACTATTGGAAGGTTTGAAAGTATGAAAAATTTGACTTTCCTGGTTCATTCATTAAATTCCTAGAATTTTCTCTTATCAAATAGAATAGATTGCTAGGCCTAATCACTTTGATTCACTCATAGACTATACTGCCGTTAACCGCCTTTTTGGTCGGGCTCCCAAGAGTAGTTGAAGACCACTCGACTCAGCCCATCGCAAGGATCAACAACACAGAAGTGTCGTCAAGATGTCTAGAGCCCAATTCCGGATAGAATCGTGCAATGATATTCGATCTGACTCAACCAAACTACTCGATGGTGAACCAATGTCCTTGGATCAACCTCCGACCTTGCCACCAACTCATAATCTTGCGTCACCACTCCTCGGCCCTGCATTATCACGAATATCATACCCGTCCATGGGAATCCCTCCATGGGATAAGAATTCATATCCCACGATTTGTCGAGGGATGTGAATTTGCATCTCCTCGAGGGATGCAAATTCGCATCCGACACATTTCTGGGGATACGAATTTGTATCCCTTCCCGGGATATGAATTCGTATCCCGCTTGTGCAATCGGGATACGAATCACATCCCCTTAAGGGAAGCGAATTTGTTTCCCTTTGCATCACTGGGATGTGATCTCGCATCCTAACATGGGATGCGAATTCATACCCCATCTACTAGATATTAATTCACATCCGACCCTTGGGTTGCGAAATTTGCATCCGATATGCTGGATACGAAATCTTGCTGTTGGCCACTCCATTTCAACTACTCCACTTCCAACCCACTCCTATATATACCCCCTCATTTCCAACGTGAAAGATGTAACAGCCCGCATTTTACATATCGAAAGATCATAAAATATATTTATTTTATTCCCCGAGGGTTGGATCATTCTCATATTTTAATATGTTGCTTATGGGGATGTGAGACATGTCCGTAATTTTTACCAATTTTGTTTGTGACCATTTTTCCCTTATCAGTGTTGTATAGGGCAAAACTTTTGACTTAGGTAGAATCAGAGTGTGAGACCTATGCCATTGGAAAGGAAATGATGATTGCCTTTCCGTAGAGTGGTTACATTAAAGATTTGGCCCAGCGGTTTGGGAGAAATTGCAGTTTTAAGGTTTTCAGTTGGTTGTTCAGGTTTGGAGAGCCACAACGGGCTGATTTGGGAAGGCTCATTGGTGGGATTTTGGAAGGGTATAAATTGGGGGTGAGGGATATGGGAAATTGTTTTAGTTTTCCATTCTCTCATTTGGTGCCTTGTGCTTCTCCTTCCTTTAACACCTTTCCACCATTAAAAATCATAATCCAAGGAGGGAAATCATAGATCTATACCATTGGAGGCCAGATCGACATCAATTGAGGCAAGGATTCATTGGATCAAGGTGTTTGGTGCGAAGTGCTAGCTGTTTGGATTCATTTTCCTTTGATTTTACTTGTTTGGGAGAATATATGAGTGATCTACATCTCTCACACGGATTCAATGAAGTATATAAGTGTTTGTGCAAGTTTTTCATCATATTTAAGTGGTTTATCATAGATCTATGCCATATTAAGTTTATTCACACCTGAATCATCATATGATCTATTTTATCAAGTTTAGTTTAATGATTTCTATGATATTTCATGTGAATATGCAAGTTAGATCTATAGTTTTGTTCATATGATCATTTATTCTGATTTCGGAGTGAATTGCATAATTTGGGATCAAGTTGTCATATTCACATTGTTAATGATTTCATAACATGATTGTGATGGTATTTGGTGAATTGGATGAGTTGGTTTCGTCGGATTTTTTATTTGGCGATGTTTTGGTCGAAATCGGAGTTGCACTGGGGTGGTGCAGGTTTTGGGTCAGTCGGGCCGAAAATCATGTCTAGGGGAACGAGCCAGTTCGGTCGAGCGAGCCAAGTACAAGGTTGGGTCGCTCGCACCTGAGTGGGTCGGGTCGGGCAGTATCTTGGGTCGAGCGAGCATGAACGGTCGGTCTGAAGCATGGGTCGGTCAAGATGTGGAGGTGGTTGGGGTCGGTCATGCACCCAAAATCTGGTCGGTCATGCTTTAGGTCGAGAAAGCATATGGGGTCGAGCCGCTCTGGGTCGAGCAGAATGATTGGGTCGAACAGGTTTTAGGTCATGCAAGAATTGGTTTGGGCAAGCCTGATCAGTCATGTCATGTTGGGGTCAAGCAAGGAGGGTCGGTCACCAAGGGTTAGTCACCAGGGGTCGGTCATCAGAGGTCAGTCTCATAGGGTTATTTTCTAAAAATTTATATTTTCGGGTACGACCCAGATTTGAAGAAAAAGGGCTTTTAAATTTTTTTCGAGGGCAACCCCCCGAATCCTAGCCACAGCACAGTGATGTAATTGGCTCGGTGTTGGTGTGACTTTGAAGTAAATTAAAATAGGAAGTTTCGAAGTGTTGAAAGGTGTTCATTGATCGGTATAGAACAACAAATGAGGTGACAACTCAAAGGTCGTGAGTTGGTGGATAATGGTTGCTCGAGAAGGTTGCTTGGGCTATGAAAAGCCGTCTAGTTGGATGACTAGAGATGAGAAGGCCAAGAGATTATCATTGTCGTAAGTTCTCGCAGGTTAGTGCAGGGGTACGATAGGGGCGCCTAAAAGACCGGTTGCAGGTCGAGTACCCTGGGTATCGTTGAAAAGCCTAGTTGTCAAGGTTGGACATACATACGTATCACTGAAAGGCGTATGGAGTTTATGCTAGAACTGGGGTTACCATTAGCCCTTGACATATGGCAAGGTTGGCTTTCATATGATTAACGGTGATTTCAAAGCAGGATTGGCGGTGATAGCCAGAGTCAGTCATGGATGATTGGTTGTTCTGTTTGTACCGTCTCATGTAGGTCGTCCAAAGTCGAAGGAGATGTTCCTTGGGTGTTTGTATGATATTGGTTTAGGCTTTTGGGGCTTTTAGTTGAGGGATGTTGAATTCGATTACGATGATTTACATGAGATATATATAATCTGGATGTTATGAGTGCTTTACCATGATTGAATAAGTGATCTGGTTTCCATGAATGAATGGTTGAATTGCTTAATGTAAAGGCTATCACTGTCCGATGTGGGGAAGACAGGAGTTGAGTTCTTCTCTGGTGTTTGGTAGATTGGTTTGTTAATCTACCTATTCTCATATACTTTATTGTTGAAGTTTGTTAGTGTTTTATCGCTCACTAAGACTGTTGTATGACTCAAGGTTTTATGTTTCCTCTTATTACCTTGGGTTGTTCATCCGATTGTTGATGGGCAGACTAAGTAGTAGGTTACAAGTTAGTGAGGACGATGATGTTGTGCGGAGGCGAGCAGGAGGCTGGTGTACCAGTTTTATTACTATCTAGTATTTCTATTTCCACTATTGAGTGATCTATAAGAATTGTAGTGAGGCCTTATGTACAAACTGTGGTATTCGTTGGATAACCTTTCAGGATGTTATGAAAGTTTGATAAGTTTTCTATATGATGCTTCATTACTATTACCTGTTGTATAAGTTCTATTATATTTTATTCTTGCGCTGTGAGTTCTACGACAGGTTTCACTTGTGTTTACCTACTCCGATGATCGTCCATAGCTGTCTGGCACACCTTTCAGCGCATTATTTTTCTTGTTTAGTGTAAGGGTTATAGACGGTCGTCAAAAAAGGGGTTGATTCTTGCTCTCCTCTAAGGTCTAATGGCTGCCTAAGAAGGAACTAGCCTTCTCAAAGCCTTCCTAGCACCTTCCATCATCCTGAAAAGAAGAAGAAGCATATTCTTGGACTTATGAACTCGTTCTTGGACATTGACTACACTTTTGGATATTAAGCCATATTGGGATGTTTTAGCATCCGGAAAGAAGATAAAGGAAGCATCTTTGGACTGCCTTGCCACCATGGCCATCACTGCAACATGAAAGATTCATAACCTCGTCATCCTCACTTAACTAAGCTTGTAACCCGTAGATACTCTTAGACTCATCCTTCCGCGTCCAAACATTCAGATCATGAAGAAGGTACTTCCTCCTTCACCAAGCATAACACTTGGAAAACATTCAGTTATGCATCATTAATCGGCAAAACTAATGCATTCTGGGAAACATTCTGATCCAATGTTGTAACTTATACCAAGAGAATAATAAAAGAGAAAAACCATTCAAATTAGATGTTGGCTCAAATGAGCCGAACCACTATAAATTATGTGTAATCGTTTACCTGTGCTTTTATTGTATACATAACATCGATATTTACCTATTTTCCACTAATGAACGTTTATTTTCACTCACATGGAAATCACGAGGGTTGACAACCTCTTTTCAGTGTCAACACTTTGGCATGCCAATTAGGGAGATAAGCGCACACCTGCAGTCATCTTTCTGTCACTCCCACTGAGGAATCGAAACCTCGCCTTTCCTTACACTCAAGAACCAAGACTTGGAACGCTACTTAAGTTTTCTCATACTTACCGACCAACCTATCGACAATGGTGAAAAAAGGAAATAGCCTCATGGTCGTGCCTTCCACTGTCGATCCTAATTCGGAATTTTCTACTTAACCTCGGCTCATTGAAGTTCTGACCAACCCGAACACCACAAAATTTTCTACTTAGCTCGACGAAACCACAAGGAAATTAAGCAAAACTCAAAGAAGCCTTGTTGATCATATTAATAAAAAAACAGATTGACGTAGTGCCTTCAACAATACGCTCAACGAGACATCCTTCGCCTGAATCAGACTTGGGTATTCAGCCCCATTGAGCTATGTCTAATCGAGTTCTGCCCCTACTCTTCTTCATGGTAATTCTCACCTCAATCATCTTCAACTTGGGCCTAATTTCAGCCAACAAGTTATTTCTCAACCCATTGTCGTACGAGCTCGACTCGCCTCAGCTCAGAACTTGCCACCTATGCTACATGGAACAAGCCAGGCCTAGGTTCCCGCTCATTAGCCTCAGCAAAATCAAACAACCGAGGCCAAAGATTCTTTATATTAATACGATGTTCGTCCTAGAAGACATCCAAGGCTGCACACTCGTAAGTCGGATCACGACTGCTGCAATCCAATAGAGATTCGGACTCCCGTTCTCGTCAATCTACTTTGCATCATCCTGAAAGAATATTGGGGTCATGTCACTGACAATTGGGAAACCAATGCGAGACATAACCCTTTCACTGAAGACGTGCTCAACGCTGAATGACCCTCGCATTTCAATATGCCTAAGATATTATCTTATTCAGGGGATTTCGATCCTTAGGAATTAATACACCACTACGAGTCTTTTGCTCATGCCATTGACGTCGTGAAGTGCAAATGTTTCCTTGCCTTCCTAGAAGGCATGCCTCTTCTATGGTTCACTCGGCCTCCGCCAAGAACTAACTTGACCTTTTCCCAACTAGCCACTGGTTTAGTCGATCAGTTCGGCATACGCATTCGCCAGGGATTCGACGAAGCTCTAAAAAGTTTCCTTGAGAGGTTCAACAACGCCTTGGAGGGTGCCGAAGGCTTGAGCCCTCGGGCTATCCTGGACCAACTTATCGAAGGTGTATTCTCCGATTATGAATTCTGAGCATTGTTATCCGAGCACAACCTAAGACTCTAGAGATCTTCTATGAGAAGGCCAACTATTTCCTATGCCAAGAGCTGGCACAAAGAAATCTAGCTTCTCACTTCAACAACTTACCCTGAAACGAAGCCCAGAGCTCTAATGACTCCAAGCCTAACGCTCCGCACAATCCTGCTCAAAGTGGCAGTGTTTGAGGCGGTCGCGATAGCAAGAGGAAACGTTTCCAGCTTCTATCTTTCCGCAAGTACACCACGCTTAATGACATCCTCGAGAACTTCTACCTTGCAACCTGCAATGTCTTTCCGTATAAGAGGCCAAGGCCAAAAGGCCCAACGAACGTACCAAGGGACTCTACAGTGTATTGTTGGTTCCATAGCGTCCACAAGCATGACACCAACAACTATATCCATCGATTAGACAACATAAAAAACTAATTCGCAAGGAAAAGCTTGAGCCATACCGATAGTGTACAACGCATGGAACTTTTGAGCCATCCAACGCTCATCAAGGATTCCAACCAACCAGGACCTCATCCGATAAATAATCCCTAGTGATCGTCTCTCCAACTCAACAAGACCGCAACAATAATGGGTGGCTTGAACATCGATGTCGTGCTTTGCTTGAGTTGCATTTTGTGCTAGTTTAGTTGTATATGTTCCCAAGTTATTTTATCTTTCGTGTTTTAACTCCATCGAGTGGCTTATGATTGACTTATAATCAACTCATCTGCAATTGTTATAAAGTTCATAAACATTAGCCTTTGCTTCTTAGATTTGTCCATGAATCGACGAAGCACCGCTATCGCAAATGTACCAAGTCCAACAAACTTAGACCGACCTACCAATGCTTAGGCGTACTTTGGAGGCAGTCTGTTGGCACCACAACCCTAAATCAGGTTGATTTAGATGACCAACCTATGCTTAGGAATACTTTAGAGTCGGTCTATTGGTACTAACCCACTCGAACTCTAGACGACTCGAGTTCCTTGAGAGTGATGTTCTGACTAACGTAGAACCAAGCGCAACACTGAATCATCTTACGTGAGTACGATTCCCAGGAAGTGCAAGACACACTCGAGTGCTTGGGTCAACAACTACTATGATGTAGTAGTCCCAAAGGTCACCATCAGAGACACAAACTTACGTAAGTCAGATTCCTCCCCCAAAAAGAACCTCCTCTTCGCAATGTCATGGGATCTCGCCTCCCTCTGAGCTTTGGCTACCTCCCTGTTAACTTGGGGCACGTTAGGAAGCACTACTAGAGGCCTATTCGAAAGCGAGCCCGGGGGCACTAGTCCCGCAACTGCCTCCTTTGATGAAGTGGTCTCTTAGGTCGCCATCGGAGATATCAGCTCGCGATTCGTTCTACCTTTGCTGTAACACCCCGCATTTTTAATGAAATTAAAAATGTGGTAATATGTATATATATTATATAGATAGATATGTTTAAGAGAAAAATTAAATAATGACAATAAAATTGCACGTAATAAGTTAATGCAGTGAAATGAAGGAAAAGATTAATAAAAGAAATTACATGCAATACATGAAATGCGAAGAAATGCATGCGAACATTTGAAAAGAAAAAGGAAAATTTGAAGAGCTTCCAGAATTTGATCATGAAATTAGTGTCATTGCGTTCGTGGCGATTTTCTAGTCAATTTAGACCTATAGATTGCAGAAATCTAATTTAAGATGAAAAATATATCTTTAATTAAATATTGCAACAATACACGAAAAAGAGGAATGAGAAAAGAATAATGGTTACCATTGTTCTAAGTCTTGTTAACAAAAGGCTAAGTAGCCCAATTCTTTAGAGCATGTGACTTGCATATAAGAGGTATATAGTTCGATCCCCGCTAGCGCCATATTTTTATTTTAGGGGAATGGCTAAAAAGTGGCTTAGTGTGAATGCGGTTCAATTAAAAAGTGGTTTAGTGTGAAAAGAGTTAATTGGAAAGAAGGTTAAAAAGAGAAATAAAAGATATTATTTATTTAAGAGAATTATATTGGAAACCAAATAAATAATTGTTCGCGTACAAGAGCTTAGTATACGCATAAGGGGTGAATGCAGATAAACATAATTCGGAATAAGGGTTGCGCGCGAACAAAAGAGGATATTTGAAATTTGATTATTGATAAATCAAATTTCTAATAAATAAATAATATGATGTACGGGGGTCGACACCCATAAGGGGGTGTCGACACCCAAGCAGGGGTGTCGACACCCCCCTGCTGCTGCGCATCATGTTGCACATATGGCGCGTTTTTATTGGTTAATGTTTGTTTTTTTTGCAACGTGGCAATTTCCTATTGGTCGGATGACGTGGTTAGCTTGGATGGAGTTTAAATTAAATCTAAAGGACTGGATTAGTTTAGCATACCTATAAATAAGGTGGTTAGGGTTACTTCATCCTCGCAATTTCTTAGGCGATGCCAAAAATCTGCCTCCGAACCTATTCTTCTTCCTCTTCTTCTTCAACTAGAGAAAGCTCTGCCCTTTTCTCTTCTCCTCCAAAACATATTCTAAAAAAAATGAATAATCTTGTCTTCTTCTTCTTCAAAGTTAGAGAAAAGAATTCAGATTTTTGCGATAAAAGCTCCTGGATTTATGCTGCGTATGAGGTTCCAAATCAGTTAGGAAAGACATGGAAGAGTAGATATGGATTAGATTCAAGATTATTCAGAATTGGGAAAGCAAATCAAAGGTGAGTGGATTTAAATTACCATTTTGAATAATAGTATAGATATCGTTTGGCATTCCCCGTAAAGAACATAATAAACATGTTATAATTGCAGTCTTATTTATATGATCTTTCTGTTCTTCTCCCTCCTTTTTTTATTATTTTTATAGCCAGGCTACCTTTAAGCTTAGGCCTAATGCTGAAATATGCGAACGCGAGAAATTGAGAATCATTTGGGAAAGAATAATTTGAGCACAATATATATGATGATTTATGACTTGGAAGAAGGGGTATAATGTGGATAATAATATATGACTTGGAAAAAGGGTGTGAAAACCTATAATGGAATAGGGATTACTGCAATAAATATGAACAATTGGTAGAATTGGAATAATTGCACTTTACTTTATTAAAGTTAATTACATGTAGGTTGACGTGTGACATATATGGGGAATTGGGTATAATTTATATGTGGGATTATAGGCATAAATCGAATTGGGAATTTATTGGTAATTAGTATTCACTATAATCCAAGACTTGAAATAGGGCAAGAATTAAGAAAAATATAATAAATGCCTAAGACACGTGGTTAGATTTGATTTGCGGTGGAAGTCTGCCTGGAACCGCCCGACATATCCAACAACCGCAAACGGTAATCTAATGTGAGAGGTCTTAGGTGGAAATCGGACTCGTAATGGTGTCAAGACACGAGGTTAGATTCGGATGCAGTAGAAGTCTGCCCGGAACCGCCCGGCATATCCAGCAACCGCAAATGGCAATCTAATGTGAGAGGTCTTGCGCGCTTACGGACAAAATAAATAATAATGGACACTTAACTAAGATGACACATGTAAGGTTGACATGGATATAAAAATAAGGGTTAAGTGGGTAACATGGGTAGCATGGATAATTTGTTAAACTGGAATACTTAACCTAATTAAATCTGTAGTGGTGTTACAAACCAACTGAATTGAGTATGGGTTGAGTAAATTTGTTAAAGAAATG
Organism: Allium sativum; assembly: GCA_030737875.1. Lineage (NCBI taxonomy): Eukaryota > Viridiplantae > Streptophyta > Magnoliopsida > Asparagales > Amaryllidaceae > Allium > Allium sativum. Next base: position 23,331,800 of record CM060927.1, on the reverse strand, counting down.
GGAAAGGTTAAGATAATCTTGACTAATGCCAAAATGGGGAATGATAATAACCTATTATGAATGAACTTGAATAATAAAAGGAAAGATAATAGGTAGGCTTGTCCTAAGGACAAGTGGGGATTATAACTTTTGGAATAATGTAAGTTATAAGAAACGATAGGGGAAGGTGAAGTACTTATGGAGTAAAGTAATTTGTACTTAATTGTGAATTAAGTAATCTATAAAGGCAAGAATAAATCCACAAATGAAGATAACATAAGTTATATGAATGGAAAGGGATTAGGACATAACAGGAGATTGGTTGAGTTAAGTAATTCTCTGAGTGTCAATCTGATGTTGATTTCGATCTTTGGGGTTGATACTTAGGTAGTTATTCTCTTACCAATGTATATGTACTTAATTATAAATTAAGTAGAACATGTTGTGGTAACCATAAGATGGAATAATGAATAGACTATGAGAATAAAATGTTGTAGGCTTATTAATAAACTTAAATGGGTTAAGTTATAAATGGAATTAATAAGCAAGGGTAACTTTGTAAACTTGAAAAGGAAGTCAATGTGAATGAGAATAACCAAGTTAAATGAGAAGACCGAAGAGGTGGCACAAGCGTGTGATTAATGATTAGACATAGGGTCTAATGACATATTAAACTGAGGCACTTGGAGTAGTCCGTACGTTATGGGATGAATAGCCCAACGAGGTAGATCATCACGGTGTCATAAGGCACTAGGGGAGCGCACATTCATCTGATTATTCTGGCGGCTCCGACGGACTGGAAGGGGAAGCACGTGGCTTCCTGTGACGTTAAAGATGCTCCTAGTAGTCTTCTGTGTTATGGAAGATGTTTAAGACTATGCCCGCAGAGGTTGGGTCTGCGTGTAACTATTAGGTGGGTGGGCCTTGACTGTAAGAATAACTTGGCAGTCAGAATGCTGTACGCAGTGACGGAAAAGGTGATTAGGCGGCTGCCTCAACGGAGGCGGAGGGTCAGGACCAACAAGGATAGTAGGTCGTCAAGTGCCTGTCACCACAGCCAGTAGGATGCAGAAAGACTAGAGCTAGACCTAGGATACCATTAACCATTCACTATCGTGGGACGGTGGTTGAGGGAAGATGTCACATGGATGTTTAGATTGTTTTCTTAGGGGCTTGTCGCTTAGCTCTTGTAGTCTTTACTAGTTGAGGAAGGGGCTGAGGTGGGGCCATAGACACTATAGAATACAGACCCTAGGGATATTTATGTGAGAGGCTCTTAAAGGCAGGCCCGCACAGGTATGATGAAAGCTCCCGACCGAGCTTTGTGTTTCTTGTGTAGCCCTGCCACGGAACTCGGGCATGCACACGATAGGTGTGCGAGTTAGGCATCAAATACGTTTGATGATACGCATGTGGGAAAGTCTAGATACATGCACGTCTGCTTTGGGTGGTGTATCGTAGACTCTGGGGCATTTCCCGATGAAGGAATCTAACTCAATGAAAAAGTTCGAGGAAAGCAGTCGGTACACTTATGTAGTACAGCGATAGTGGTTCTACGTGGATGTAGCGTTGTTATATATGTAAAAATATATGTAGGTTACTGTGGCATAGGATGAGGGACTGCGCACATAAATGTGGTATTATGGAGGAGACCGTGCGAGTGGGGTACTATGGGGTGTACCTTAGTTTGGGGGTAGCTGTATGTACATTATATTAGGTTAATCTATTAGGGAGTAGATGGGTGCGACGTGGGTGTAAGCCTTAAGTGCTAATAACATAGATAACCTAATAACTAAGAAATGTGATTGAATGGTATATGTAGGATTATCCAGAAGTGCAATTTAAATTTAGTCACCAGAACTTGTGTTCTGATCCCTCTTCCTCATAACATTTGCAGGTTAGGTTCATGACAGAGACCGTGTAGCTTTGGATACTGGTTTAGTAGAGTTGTTATTAAGTTAAAGCTATGTTTTAATTACATTATATTTAATTCCTTACGCTGTGAGATATTTTCCGAACTCTGACATGTTTTATGTCTCTGCCTTTTCTGCAGGATACCAGAGCAAATAAATTTGGGTTTCGATGGATTGGGTTTTTGGGAAAAAAATCGGTCCATCGGAATTCGAGTTGTTACATTTGTCTCCCCCATTGGGGGAAAATAGAAATGGAAAGCATGCCCTCTTCTCTAAAAGGCACCTCCTCTTCGCTGTGTCGTAGCCACTCTTCTCCCTCTCAGGTCCGGCCACCTCCTAGTTAACTGTGGCATGTCGGAAAGCACTACTGGAGGCCCATTCAAAAGTAGTCCCCGGGGCAGTAATCCTCCACCAGTCCGCAACCATCTCTTATGTTGTAGTGGTCTCTGGGGTCGTCATCGGAGATACTGACTCGTGATTCGTTCCACCATTGTCTCCCCAGTTAGGGGGAAAACAAGAATGGAAAGTCAACCCTCATCTTTAAAGCGCGTCTCCTCTTCGCTATGTCGAAGCCACTCTCCTCCACCTAAGCTTCGGCCAACCTTTAGTTGGATAAGGGCACGTCAGGAAGCCCAATCGGAGACACCTCACTGAAAGCAGTCCTAGGGGCACCAGTACTTCACTAGTTCCTGCATTTCCACAACTATCATCTTCTTCACCACCGAGGAGAGAAGTTTCGGTTGCAAACCCACAATGCAGAGAAGATGGTCTGAAGACGAAGTCCTGGCACAGTGAAGGTCATCTATGACATCTCCCGACGCTAGGGTTTCCTGCATGTAGCATCCTGAAATGCGATGACGACCTTTTTCCTTATCACTAAAACCATTGTCAACGCTGACCACCGATGCGATACCTGGATCGAATCATGGTGGTGACGTGACTGGATTAAGAACTGAACCCCAAGGGTAGGAAACTCACTCATATACCCACATTTTTCATACATATGTGAGTTGTCAATCCAAACGGATTTGCTTCTCAAATGTTGTTCCAATCAACTGCATTGCTTCTAATCCATTCACGTGACATCATATGTCGATCCAAACTTGCTAAACCAGACTCAGAGTTGAGGTGGATTTGGCGAGTATGCGGGCCCGATGCTATCGTCTACCGATTCCTACACCATTAAAGCCTTTGTAGGACCTGAGGTGGATCCCCACAAGTTCCTACACTGGTATCATCCTTACCGTAATTTGTGGAGAAACTGTCTTAAAATTATATCCACCTCGTAGGAAAGGTGATCCAGAATCAGAAGTTTAGGTCACGGAAGCTAGAAACTTTCCAACAATTCCTAAACAACTAGATATTACAGACTCGAACTCAGGATTGAACAAGAAAATACGACCATCAGCTCCTGGAGAAACATGGACACGAAGCCCAGAATTCGTATCCCCACGCACTTGCCAAAAGTTATTGTGTTCCTCCTTCCATTCCACGAGTTTCTGAAGTCCCTAAGCTCCTACAACAAACTCCAGTCTAAGGGTAACGTCAAGTTAATTTACATGAGTAGAGAATTGGAAAAATTAAAGAGTGCTTCGACATTTAGAGTGAAGTGCGATAAAAGAAAATAAATTTTTATTCATATGACAAAAAATGATAGGTTTTTATTAATGACATAATGTACATCACAACCACTTCGTGCCTCCAAAAAGCGAGGGCCGTACTCGCACATTTCATCGGCCTACCAAAAACAAAACTTATCTGCAGAGCTACTAGGATGATCCACCCTTCTTCCCTTTCTTCTTCTTCTCAGATTCGATCTCGGAAAACTCATCCTTCTTCCTCTTGCTCTTCGACACTCCACCCCTGAATTCCTGCTCCTTATGCGGAGTTGAGGAGGGGCGAGGCCTGAATTCCTATCCTCCTCCCAGAGTCGATGGAACGGTCCATCCTTTACCTTCTCCCTCGCTAGACATCTCCGTAATATCCATGACATCTTTTTCAGGGAGGATAGACTTTAGTGGAGTAAGGAAAGCTGCAATAAGTGCCCTTGTAGTTGCGGGTTGCACCGCCTCTTTTTGCGCTTTCCTAACTTACCTTTCGGCCTTCTTTATCGCCAGGTGGCCCGCCTTAAGCTTCACAGCCTTTTGGACCTTCAACTTATGCAGCTACGCCTTGACTCGCTTCTAAGAGGCCTCAAATTCCGCTTTATTTCAAGCCTCATCCAGCACTTTAGCCTGGGCTTCCTCCTTGACCTTTTTACTTGCTTCATCCTGAGCTTTGTCCATGGCCTTCTCATCTATCTTCTCCTTTGCTTCAAGTTCCTCAGACTTCATAAACAGTTGGGCTTTCTGTTCCAAGACAAGATCATTCATCGTTTTCCCAGCTGCCTCTGTCTTTTAGATAACTTGAGCGTCTCCACTCGGTTGTTTCTTCTCCTCTTCGAGCACTTTATCGAAGTCGGTCAATCTAAACTCTCCAATATATAGGTCAAAGCCTACGAGGAACCCATGCTCCTCCTTCATCTGCTTCTTCTAGGCACCCACATCTATCCCAGCTACGGCGCCGTAGTTCTCTTTTTCCCGACCGTCGCTCCTTCTGTAGAAATACCGGCACACTGAGACAAGGATCAAGAACTCTCATTTCGTACTATAATCTCTTTATACTTATCATGTAAATGGATATACCTTCAGTTTCCAGCTGTGTGGCACCCCTTGATGTCGATCCTTCAGCAGTTGACGAAAGCGCACTAGGAGATGCTGAGGAAGAGCCACTAGGGGAAGCAACTGGAATGACTTGCTGCTGTTCGGGAACTTTCTCATGAGTAGCAATGATGCCCTCGGTCATGATAGTTTTTCCGTTTTCCACAACACGTCTTTCAGCATCATCCGCCGTGCCATCCTCCTTAAGAAGTTTTCTCCTTCCCTCCAACACTCGACGTTTATCCTCTGTTAGATATCGGTCTCTCAGCTTGGTCTTGTCCACACTTTCCACCAATAGGGCAACGACGTCGTCAAGATTCTCCCAAGTCCTTGCTGGGTTCTGAGGGTAGTTGTTGATCCATAAAGCCCGCGATGTTAAAGGATTTTGACATAGAAGCCACAAATTGCCTCTTCCATGTCCATCTCTACCTCTGCTCAGTCCTTTCCGACTTGCCACCTTAGATCTTCTAGTTCACCGTTGTGCTCAGCTCTGATATCATTTATTTTACTAAGCACCTCTTTATTAGAAGCTTTCGCCGCCTCCTTTTTTCTTGGCCAGCTCATACTCGACATTTCTCGTGTCTAGCATCTTTCTGAACTCTTCGTTCTCTTTCTTATGGCAATGGGCCTCTTTGTTCTCCTTTCGGGGCCTCTTATTTTCCTCAACCGGCGCCTAGGGTTCTGTCCTCAATTGTCGCACCATTTAGTTCTCTTCTCGCAGCTTGCGGATCCCTTCTTACAAGGAATTTTTCTCCTTCTCTAGGTTGGTACCCCGAGTCGATAAAGATGTTAATACATCTTTATAATGTTTACTAGCCACTTTCGTCTCCTTCAGCTCTAGTTTCATTGCACTTATTTCAGCAATAGAGGGTTAGCAAATAAACGTGATACTTGAATACACAGAAGTAGGTGTAGCTCGGGATCATGTCTTAACCATCTCCTTCTCCCTTTTCGCAAGACTCTCCTATTCAAGTTTGACATCACCTTGTAAATTTTGGATCTCAACATTCTTCTTGAATATTAACTCTGATAGATGCCTTGCATATCTGTGCATCTCTCGATACCGGTAGCAGGTAGCGTACAACCATTTCCACACAGCTTCATCGTCTTGGCGAGGAATATAACTAAGATCTGGTAATCATACCAATTCTTATAAGTAAAAGTTAGAAAGCAACTTCTTCAGTATTTCCTTCCTTTCCTCGGGATCCAGCCGAGGGATCTCTGTCATATCGGGAAGCATCGAGTCCCAGCCTCTCACGTTGCTTCCTTCATATCCTTGTCCCACATTGCCAGATCCACTTATACCAATAGCCGTTGTCACCAGCACAAAACTTGGTACATAAGGTGGGGAAATCGCAGTCCACTGCCTTGTTGTAAACAATTTAGCCCTTCTCCTTGCATTCGATGGTTTCACACCTGTTGGAAAAGGATATGGATGCGGGGAGTGTTATTGATGATATTGCTACCTTCTTAGTCATGTGGCCTTTTCCATAGGCGCAGTCCAGTGCTTGCGTAAAAGTCAGTTATGGCACTTTTCTTCCTCCATGGAGAATCCCCTCGACCACGGTCTTTGTCAACTTTGCGAACCATGGTGCCTGCAAGGAGTAAATTTTGAGTCAGAATAGAACATCCAACATATACGAATCAAGTGTTGTGCTATGCAATGCTTGTGAATGTGTGTGTCCCATGCACTCCCCCCACGGGCCTATTTTTTCTTTGCTTCGAAGGGTAATTTCCCCAGCGCTCAGTAACAAACACTCAACTTCCACTCCAATCAATCCAAAAGATGATGTCTCAGTTGGGACCTTATCTATATCCTTGAATTGCTCCTCAGCTTCCATCGGCATGACGGTCACGGAGGTCGTAACTGGAGAACTTGGTTCTATAGCCTCTCCCGGCCTTGTCTTCCCTTTCAAAGAAGGAATGGGAGTGGGTTGTGAACCATTCCTTCCATCACGCACCTCTTCACCACTGGCATTGCTGCTTGCATCCCCTTGAGCCTCTATAACTTCTTCCTTAACCGAAGGCACGTTAGAAGGTACGTCGGGAGCCAACTCCTCTTGTGGACCAGAAGGGATTCCTTCTCCCTCATCTTCCGCCACTCCTGTTATTCCATCATAGTCTTGGCGGCCCGTTAAACAACTCTATGGAAGCAAATCCAACAGATGGAGAAGACAGTCTGACATAAGAGTGTGGAAACAACGATACTTGCTAGGAACATTCCTCAAAGCTATGACTTGCTGAAATGCTCACCATTCTTCAAGATCGATGGAATCCCTGCCACAAGAAACCCCAAGTTTGTTTCGAGCTTATGACTCAATTAACTTAGATAACAAGGTAAATCTTTGGGTACTTACTACTGGTGAGCCACATTCATGCAAATTCTGGCGGGCGACGAACAAAGAACTGATCACCTTTAAAATAGCTGAGTTTGTTCCATCCCCTCAGGAACAAGCGACTGTTGGGCTGCTCCCCCATATATATAAGGAAGGGTGACACGGCGCTTCTCTTTTTCAAAGAATAGAGGTATCTGAAGTTTTTCCTCGACGGTTCAATCTACAATCTTTCAACATATAGGATATAGGTGCCAAGCAGAAGGGCGTACGCATTTGGGTGAAGTCGCACTGGAGCCAATCGGAAGAATTATATAATATCTCGGATGTACGCGCAAGACGGGTGCATGCATCCAGTGGCACATATATGCATGTTCCATGTGATGTACCCCTCTGGGGGTGCGTGCGTAATGTCTTCCCTTTCAGGAACAATAACATCATCCCTGAGTATTCCATACTTCATACAGATTCGCTGCAGCGAAGCTTCATCTATCTATGAAGCAACCGAATCCAAGGGATTCTCAAGGATTTATGTATCCCCTACCATGTCCGATGCTATAAAAATGTCTTCCTGGCTTCCACCGCCATCCACTCCTTCCATCAGGTCTTCTATGACAACCTCCGCTTTGCCTTCGACTACCGGTTTGTCTGCATGTACACTCGAATGTGGAGACCCTTCGGATTGAACCCCTTCTTCTTGTGTACCAGACGTGCCTACTAGTTGAGATGGACAAAAAGGTTTGAATTTCCTGTTACCGCTTGATAGCAAGCTAGAATGATTTGAAAACCTATTTGAACCATTGCAGTTATCAACCAATACCATCGGTTTCATATCGGGTCATAACTACGTCGTGATTGAGATCAAAAATAAAACCCAAAGACTAGTAGTTCAGTCACATATCCATGGTTCGAGTTTATGCTGTAATCCTATATGCAAGTCCGAATTATCAGCTCTTGTCCGAGCGTAAGGGCTTTACCCATCAATATGTTCAGTCCCAAATTCAATCCAATCACATATTGTTGCGAAAATATTACGAATTTGATGAAAAGTATCCCAAGATTCAAATTCCCATTAGGAACATCGGGATGCATTACAACTAAGAGGGTTCAAAATAGGTTGTCCTAGGATTGACAAATTTGCATCCATAAGGCTGAGACATTTCGCATCCCTCCCACTAAATAAAATATGTATCCCCTTTGCCCTAGGAGAATTCACATACTACAACTCCCTTTCGTTTCACATCCTGAATCTCCTCTTTGTGTCGTGCCCCCTGGATCTCGACGTTGCGAAGTCATAGGGTTTCGAATTCCGTATCCAGGCTCAACGAACTTCAACTCCCCATCCGGGTGCGAAGTAAGGAATTTGTATCCTCTATGGGAATACAAAATCTGAAGTTCGCATCCCTTTTCGGATGCAAAGTATTGGGTTTGAGTCCTCTTCATCTTCCCTCCTTTTCCTCTCCACTGTGTCCTTCCTACCTCCTCCTCGAACTGCCTCAGAAGTTTGGAAATCTTGGGATGTGAAATCGTACCCGCACCCTAGAAACCACCTCCTCTTCGCCTCCCACAACAATCGTGCTGACCGAGGCCTTCGCCTCCCTCTCAAGGCACCATGGAAGACTATAGGCCATGGAATCGAGCTCTAATATCTATGAAAAACTCACCATACTGCAAATATCGATCGAATCACCTAAGGGCAAAAAACCCACGTGTGTTTGGTTTGGATGAGTAGGGACAAAACGTCCGGGGAGGCAATTCATTTTTATGAAAATATTCAAGTTCCGGGGAGTCGAAATTGTGCTAGTTGGAGATTAGGGAATTTCGTATCCTTTTGTTCATATGGAAGGAGAGAAGGTCAGAAGGCTACAAATTCGTATCCCATTGAGATGCGATTTAGCATCCTGCCTGGATGCAGAAGTTCACATCCCCTTGAGATACAAAATTTTCGTACCCTTTTTTAAAAAAGAGAAAAAGTAAGTATTGGGTTTCCAACTTCGAGAAATTCATGACACATAGTTCCGGCTATGACTACATATATGAGTTTTCGAATACCCGATCATTGAGACCAATTCGATTCGCTAACCAATCATACATTTATGAATTCAAACGACTCATAACATATGTCAAGCAATCAGCTTCACGATTCGATATCATTTTCAAGAACCAACTCGCGCAATCGTAGGGCGAAAGCACACCTACCAGTTATATTACTCATTTCAAACTTCGGTCGCATTGCACAAAACCACGGGCAAGTGTGTGAGCATGTATGACTACTTGTGTCGATAATGAATCGTTTATGTCCTGATGTAAATGAGAGTTGACATCTGACATTTAATTCCTTGAGTCTATAGGAAATAAGCATTCATTTGAACAACATCATGGGATCCCAATCCAAGCTAGAATTCTCAACAACGATGGAACTCTGTGTTATCATCATCAAATCCCAACGGAAAGATCGCAACATGACATCCTGCATGATCTGAAGATTTCTCCGATCAACAAGGATGCCTAGCACATCTCAAAGCACATCATGCTATTGCAATACATCCTTTGGGGGCGAGAGTTAACCGATTTTTCGGTCCGGTTCCCATGAGTAGTTAAAGACCACCTGACTTGGCCCACTGCATGGATCAACAGCCTAGAAGCATTGCTGAGATGTTTATAGCCCAAGTCCAGAGAGAATCATGCTAAGATATTCGATCTGAATTGACCAAACTACTCGACAGTGAACCAATGTCCCATGATTGACCTCCGACCTCGTCATTAACTCACAATCTGGCATCACCACTCCTCGACCCTGCACCATCATGAACCTCGTATCCCTCTATGGGATACGAATTCATAAACCATGATATGTCGAGGGATGAAAATTCGCATCCGGCACATACCAGGCGATACAAATTCATATGCCTTCAAGGGTTACAAATTCGTATCCAACCTTTGCATTCAGGATACGAATCCCATCCCATAATGGGATGTGAATTTGTATCCCTTCGCATCACCTGGATGTGATCTGTTATCACAATGTAGGATGCGAATTTGTACCCCTTGTGCAGGATAAGAATTTGCATCCGACCCTTGGGATGCGAAATTCACATCCAATATGCGATACACGAAATCTTGCTGCTGGCTACTCCATCTCACCTACTCCACTTCTAGCCCATACCTATAAAGACTCCCGTCATTTACAATGTGAAAATTGTTGGTTCTTGCTCTACTTTAAGCTATAATAGCTTCCTAAGAAGGAATTAGCCTTCCCAAAGCCTCCTTAGCACCTTCCATCATCCTAGAAAGAAGAAGAAGCATATTCTTAGACATATGAACTCAGTCTTGGACATTTGACTACACTTTTGGATATTAGACCATCTTAGGTTGTTTTAGCATCTAGGAAGAAGATAAAGAAAGCAACGTTGGACCTCCATGCCACCATGGCTATGATTGCAACATGAAAGCTTCATAACCTTGTCATCCTCACTTAACTAAGCTTGGAACCCGCAAACACTCGAAGACTTATCCTTTCGCATCCAAACATTCGGATCACGAAGAAGGGACTTCCTTCTCCACCAAGCATAACACTTGGAAAACACTCAATTATGCATTGGAAATCGTCAAATCTCATGTATATTCGGAAACATTCTGATCCAATGTTGAAATTTATATAGAGATCATAATAAAAGAGCAAAACCATTCAAAGTGACATAGGCTCAAACGAGCAGAACCACTATAAATTCTATGTGATCATTTACTTGTGTTTTTCCCCTATACATTACATTTCTGTTTACCTATTTTCCACTACATGACGTTTATTTTCACTCACGTGGAAATCATGAGGGTTGACGACTACTTTTCGGTGTCAATAACTATGAATAGTGTAAAATAGGCCATCTGTTGATCAAGTTCTTCGTGGCAAACTTAAATCTTGATTTTGAAAATCCTGAAAATAGAAATTATGTTTTCTAGTCAATGGTTTGTGGCATTCATATATTCTTGACTCTAGCTAGCTTAGGTTAAATTCTACATTGTCCTTATCTTGGAACAAATATATATGATATCAAAGTGGATTTGACCAGCATAAATGATGTTTCTCATTATTTTCTTTCTCACACTTTGGTGAATACAAATGAATTTAAATCGAGTGCTTTATATGCTCAAGCATATATAATTCATTATACTTTTATTCACTCCTTACAGTCTTGAAAGGGAAGTTATAAAAAAGTGTATAAAGTGATTTTCATGCTCTATATGCTATCTACAATCATATGTCAATTAATTAAGGAAAAATAATAATGGACGAATTGTTTTACTTTGCTTACAAGAGAAATATAAGACAATACACTATAGAGCTTACATTATAAGGATACTTTTTGATTCTAGAGTTAAGCTTTATGATTCTTTAGTTTCCTCAATTGGTGAAGTATGCGAAAATTTTATCATCAATGAACATACCAGCTCGACCTACAGATCTTAATATCATCTCATTCTCCCAATCTCAAAGTAACAATGCAGGTAAAATTCCTCAGGCCATTAAGTAAGCTTCCTCACCATGGACTCTAGAAGACAATGATTCGATTCAGTTGGTTAGTCCTGAGGAAACTTTAAAATGAGCGCTTACTACTCTCTCGAAAAATCAAGTCAAACTCCACTCCCAAATCAAAGATTTAGAGAACAAAACCAAAAGTTGTTTCAACTCAATAAAAGGATTCTTAAATAAAATCTGTGATAAGATTTCATGTGCTAGTTCTTCTTCCACTGAAGTAAACCATCCAGTCTTATTTGAATGGTCTTCTGCTGGAGCAGAAGAAAAAAAGGATGATGGAGAGAATGACGATGAAGAAGGAGAAAGTAGTACATCACAATAAACATGGTTTATAAAAATGCTTTCTAATTTGGTTTTTATTATAATCTATCACTTATTTTTCCTATTTTTCCAAAACATTATGGCGTGTTTGTGGTCTTTTTGTTATGTTTTAAGTAATGTTAACATCATGGTTCCTTTATATTTCATTTTGTCATGTTCTGTGTTATGCTTTTCAACTCTAGTCTAGTTTTGTGTTTAAGTTGTATCCAAATAGCATGTGTCCTTTGTTTTAAAATAATGTAATGTCTCCTTTATACGTTAAGTTGTGTGTATATCATGTTTCATTTGTTAAGTTGTGCGTATGTCATTTATTAATATATGTGTTATGCTTATTTTTGTTAAAAATCATATCATTATAAAACTGCTTATTCAAATGATTTTATAACTTATATATGTCATGTATTATCTCATTGATTTTCTTAAACTTATGTTTAAATACATCTTGTTTCTACTATTTGAAATGACTAACAACACCATGATGATTGTGTTATGTTTTATTGTCATCTAATCTTGTGTTATGTTTCCTACAATCATGTTGTTTTACAATATCTCAATACCATGTTTAATTCATCAAGATCAATACTCATGCTTCTTCATATAACTCTTCAATTGTTTATGACCATGTAATAATTCAGTCTACTAACAAGTTTTATAGATCAAGTACTATAGGAAAAATACTAAATATTTGATTTGTGAAAATACACATATGATATTTCATATGGTTCAAGTACTATATATAAACTTCATATGCTCATTATGATAACTGCCAGACTCGAACCTCTGACCTCCCGTAAGGCAACACCATGCACTAACCACCATGATAAAAGGTCTTTGTGATAACTTTTCGAGATGGGTGTTACAGACCCTCCTTATAGAGCCCAACGTCCTCGTTGACTCATGTCACTCACCACCCAGGCGTTGTGCATGTAACCCACATTAGTACTACACCAACTAAAATATGCAACATTACATACATAATTCTGGCTGGGTATAGGCTTTGATACCAAATGCGACAACCGCAGGGCTCGGACCTCCGACCACTCGTAAAACAACACCACACACTAAGCACTATGCTAAAAGATATTTGTTTTAGCTTTTCGAGAGGAGTGTTACACTTATGCTTGTAAGGTATAAATCCCTTTTGTCGATGACAATGGAGAAGAAAAATTAAAATGTAGCATATTGACAAGTGGATCACCGGTAGAGTAAAGAAATATAATTTATTTACATTTTATTTTAATTTATATTTAATTGTGTCATTCGTTTATAGTTTGCATCGTCCAAAAAGGGGAGATTGTTAGAATCTCTATTTTCGGGCTTTTTTGACAATGACAACTATACCTCGACAATGTACTACATTAACAAGTATTGCAGCATAAACATTGAAGAATATAGTTTAAATACAAGAAGATTCGAAGACAGGATAAATTGATATATTGTATGTTGTATTTGAGTCAGTACTATAGTTAGAATTATTGTTAAAATCTCTCCTGGTATATACATATATATATATATATATAACTCTATAAAATAAGGTTGTGCACATATATACAAAAACATGTGCAAACAGCCGACTGAGTCATGAGTTCAGCTGGTTGATTGGCTAATGTTCAAAAAATATAATATGAACATTCAACTGGCTGAATTCATGATTCAACCGGCTGAATATTATGTTTTTGTGCACATGCACAACATTTTTAAATACTAGCCGCTTTTTAGTCAGCAGATATCTATTTTTAGCCGGTTGAACTAAAAGGTTGCGACTTTTTAAAGAGACATAACTCTTTAATCAAAGAGTTATGTCCATATCTTTTGATCAAACCAATTTACAAACGAATGCAACCTTTTATTTACTATAAATAAACTCCAGAATCATTTATTTCAAATCACCGATCTTTCTTGATTCTAATAATTTTTATTCTAAAAGCTTTACATAAATACACTTTATGCTCTCTTTTTCGATATTCTGTGATTATAAATAATCATCTTCTTTCTAAATTCTTCATATACTAAACACTATATATTATCAAGAAGAAGATTATAAGAAATGTGCACTATAAAGTGACATATCCATGATAATAAGAAAACAGATAGTTAGTTAAACTTTTGTATTAGTAAAAGTCTTGTTTCGATGCTCAGGCACATCAAAGTCCTCTTCGGCTGTTTAGGCGAAATCCTATTCTAATGTTCAGGTCTTATTCTTGTAGCAACCCAAATTTTAATCAACAATAACTGAATGTAAAAGATTAACATACTAAATATTAATCAAAATAATATTCAGAATTATATAGCGAGACTAGCACCATTGGATCCATTGTAATTTTCTGATCAAAATAGACACTTGGTTTTCTAAAATAAGAGTTAAAATGAATTAGTTATGAATTAAAGAAAAATTCAAAAAAAAAGTGAAACGAACGTTCATTGGGCGACCCAGCCCATATGGTCGGCACGTGTGTCGACACAGGCTAAGGTGGGTCGACCCTTGTGTCGACCCATATATGCGGGTGGGTCGACCCAGCTTAGAGAATTATCGTGCCTTGCCTGGCACACAGGCAACGAACATTAATTAATTTCCAACGTTACTTTCAGCTATGTCGACATTGTTTTATTTTAAACCAAGGGCTGACATGACGCTTTCTTATTGGTCCAAAGACATGGCTGGATCTGATCTAATATTAGTTTTGAACGGTTGAGGGCACCTAGAAACCATATAAATAGACTAGTAGAGCCTCTCTCATTTCTTAGCATGAGTTCTCTTATCTTCTTCTTCCACAGGCCTATACTCAAAATTAGGAAGGAGCGCCAAATTTAATTTTTCAAGGGGTGAAGAGAAGTTCTTAAGTTTTAATATTTATTTTTTTAAATACTTATGAAGGCGTAGGTTCTGCTAGATTTAAAAAAAGGCCAAGGGGGAAGCTTTGTTCATCAAATTTGTGAGTTTTTATGTAATTTTTAGACTAGTTATTTGCATAGGATTGTTTAGACAACTATGTAGTTTTAATTTGCAAGTTTTATGCTTACAGTATTTATAAGTTTAATTTTTCTATAAGTTACTATAATTTATTTACTGACTATGTCAATTTCTTTCTAGTTATTTATTATTTATAAGTAGTTCTCTTTCTTCTTATCCCCTTCTTTGTTATAGTTTATTTACAGTTATGTTTATGCCTATTTTATATGCTTTTGTCTATTTTGAGTCTAGGACTTGCAAGTTGCTTAAACCATATCCTTTTTCTTTTAGCACCGAGCTTAGGCCCGAAAAGGGCCTAAGCCTTTATCATTACGTGCGCGTTAAATGGGAATAATATAGAAATTAAACAAAAAGGGAATTTTGGGCATATTGAAACTGATTAAGAATTGTAATCAGATTGGACTTTCAATTGGGGATAAAATCTTAACATGTAATTAGAGAACATGTGAACTAGAATAAATTGAACTTAATTGAACATTAAGAAACATGGGGATTGGTTGTATAAAAAGATTACATTAATTAGAAATGTTAATTACAACATAGCATATAACATGGGGTCATATTGGGATTATTAAAAAGACTTAAAAATGTTAAGTTAAAATCATGAAATTAATAAGTTAAGATAGAGGGAGTCTATTTCGGTGGCATAGGGTTGATTGTGAAAGATAAGTGGCTCATAGATTAAGTTTGTTCTAGCAACGTGGGATTGATTTGGGAAGATGAGAGGCCTAATACTATAATGAAATCTTAGTTTAGGTCCATTCCGGTAGCGTGGGGCTAATTGGGGAAGATCATAGGCCTAATAAAATAATGAATTAGGGACCAAGTCTAGTGGTGACTTGTATCAATTGCATTTTTGGTTGGGAACCCATATCAGTCAGTAAGTCTTGGTTATCATGGAGTCTGACATTAGGTAGAGGCTAGGGTACGCTTTATTGAACTGGATAGTAAGAGGTTCAAATGAGGGGGGTACGAGCACATTCCAGGGGAATGATGAACGTATATCATTCTGATTGGGGAAGAGAATTCGGTGTAACGACTGTGTCCTTTTAGTTGATGGGTTCAGGATTGATAACCCTGAATTCCATAGCTGGCACAGGTTATCACATTTTGGGTAACATATCCAATTGATGAGTAGAAATTGGGTAAAGCCCGATTATGATATTTTGGTAGTTAGTACAACAAATTTTCGGATATGAATGAGAAGCCTATCTTTATCCATGTTTATCTTTCCTGCTATTTCATTTATGCTTTTATATCCATTGCTATTAGAACTATTCATCTTTCAAAATGCTTCCTTATCTTATACTAATGCTAGAAGTTACTAGTACTCACCAGACGTATGTCTAACCTAGTTATTTTCTCCTTCTCTCTTCCTTTCCCTCCCAAGATTCATAGGGTGGAGGGTCTCAACAGTGATTCTTGTTTATTTGGTTCAGCTTGGATTTAGACTCTTTTCACATTTATGTATCGATTTAGTTCTTTTTTTATGATTATTGTATTGACTTATGAGAGGAATAACTTTTGTGGATTTACTTATGTACTCTGGTATTTTCCCCGAGACAGTATGTATTTTTTATGATGATGACTATTAGGTATTTTGAAATGTATTAAGTACCATGATTTGACTTACTTATTTAATAAATATTTTTAAAGATTCCGCTGTGTTTTATATTTCTGTCTTGTGAATTTTAGTCTGTGTTGTTACTTTATACCAAAGCGCCTCATAACCCTTAGCACATCCTCATATGGGTGAAGTTAAGAGATATGGGGTATCGCAATTTTGCTACTCAGGTGTTGTAATGCCTATTCCTCTTGGTTAAGTGAGGGTTGTTGTTTAGTCAAAACTGTAGCACCCCGTATTTTCTATGAACATAAAAGTAACAAAACAAAGTATAATTAATTTTTAAAAGAAGAATTAAGGGAAATGGGTTATGACATTGCGTTCGTCTTGGAATTCTTCTTGAGGTAGAGTCCGAATTTGCGTAAATCGGGCTCCGTATGAAAAAGTTATGGCCTTCAGAAGTTTCAGAAAATTTAAATTAATTAAAACAGCTCAGTTATAAATTCCAAATTCGAATTCAAACGCAAAACAGGGTGGGCGGGATTTTTCCCGCCCAGGGGCCAGGTCGACCTACCCTATACAAGTCGACCATGGGGTCGACCTCCCCCTTACAGGTCGACCTGTTTCAGATCCGAGGCAGTTTCGGATTTTTGTATCTGGACTTGTTTTCTAGACAGATTCTTTGGCTCCTAAGCTATTTAAACACCCCCAAACCCCACTTTCTCTCCACACCAAACCATTGTAACGCTATGCTGCCTCAATTCTAATTAAAATAAATTAATGGCGTCTCAACTCTGCTGAAACTTAAGCTAGAACTAGTGCTTCTTCTTCTTCCAATCTGAAAAGGATTAAAAGAGAACAACTACAACCCTTTTTCTTTTAGAATCCACCCAAGGTGAGTACAGTTATTTTCAGATATGAAATTTAATTATGATCTTGACATGGTTATAAATTTGAATTTGAGATTATGCATATTCTTGTTTATCAAGATCTGTTTTTCTGTGTAGATCTATCTTATTAATATTATAGTAACTATTCCGTATCTCTTCCTTCCTTCTGTTCTATAGCCAGGCTACCACGAGCCTGAGCCAAATCTCATAAGAGATTGACGCCTGAACACTAAATTTGGGAAAAATAGTGAATGATGCATAATTTAGACATGACTGATTTGTGACTGATTTGAGAAAAGAACATATGTCGTAATTTAAGATCTGGATCTAAGCATACTATATATGATAGTCTGTGATTAGGAAGAAGGAGAATTATTATGTATATGACTCAGGCGCAAAGATCTATATTATAATAGGATTACTATTAAATGTGAATACGCCTAAATGGGGATTTTGGATATTAGGCATACGATGAAATCAAAGGCTATAA
The DNA here is from genome assembly GCA_030737875.1 of Allium sativum. Lineage (NCBI taxonomy): Eukaryota > Viridiplantae > Streptophyta > Magnoliopsida > Asparagales > Amaryllidaceae > Allium > Allium sativum. The sequence continues at coordinate 23,314,103 of CM060927.1, read as the reverse complement.
TTTGGCATAGTTCGTATTGTATATCATGATTTGGGGTTTTTAGAGAATATTCTGTACTGTGTAAATTTAACTAAAATTTGGGGCATATGTTATATTGTGAATTATGACCATAATTTAGGCATGTAAAATTAGACTTAATTTTATGATTAGGAGAGGCATGTCAATGGAATTTTAAGGGATGATGAAATCTGTCAAATTTCCCAATATGCTAAATCTGTTGAAACTGAATACAGTAATTTGGGGTATGAAAATCTGTAGGCTCGATCTAAAATTGAGCAAAACAAGTTAATAGAACTTTGAATAATCTGCTGTAACTTGTAAAGAAGTTTAACTTGTTGAATTGGCATAATTAGTCTTATATTGGCATAATCTGTGAATGAATACTTTAGCTAAGGATAAGAATGTTGAGGCACGAGGTTAGACTCTGTTTGCGGTAGAAGCCTGCCCGGACCCAACCGGCTTAACCAGCAACCACAAACTGTCATTCAAATGTGAGAGGTCGTAGGCATAACTAAAAGATGCTTAGACAGAGGTTAGGTCTGGCTTGCGGCAGAATTATGCCTGGAACCGCCCGGCACTTCCAACGGCCACAAGCTACCTGGAACCGCCCGGCACTTCCAGCGGCCACAAGCTACCACTCTAATGTGAGAGGTCTATGCATTAGTAATTAATTAATGCAAATCTAGGATAAATATGATGCCTAAAATGTGTTAGGTGGATAAGGTTAAATCAACTGGGCGGATGAATCTAATAAACTTGTTTCGTAAAATCTGTAGGCCCAATACAAGGTTAGGTGAAACAATTTGTAAGTCTGTTAATCTATATATCTGATCCATTAGTCTGAAAACTTGTTAACATATATGTCTGATCTGAGAACTAGTTAATCTGAACTTTGTACATCTGAAATTGGTAAGCAAGTAAATCTGAAATCAGTTAGTCTGGGGACACAAGGTTAGGAGGGGTAATTACTTGTTTCATCTGTTGTGTGGGACCCATATTAGTCAGTAACCCTTTTCTGGTATCAAAATTATGACCCAACACTAGGAGGGGTCCGGGCACGCTTACTGAACTAATTGTAAGAGGTCCACTATGATAATGGCGAGGGGTGTCGATGGCGCATTCCAACCGGGTCATGTGCGTGCATGGATCCGGTCTGCTCTGAGGATGTAAGACACTGTGACATCTGTAAATAGGTCTGTGCCTATAGGTTGCCACTTTAGGGAATGATACAACCTTCTGTGGAGCCGGCACAGGGTATTTATGTATTAGGGTGCCGATCGCTTGGGGTAGAATTTAGAGTACACCTAGTTCTGTCTGTTTCGGTTGGTGTACCTTCTGTCTCTGTTGGGGTGGTAAGGGCCCATTAATTGGGGTGGTAAAGGCCCATTATTAGCATTATGTTTCTGTACCTTCTGTCTCAGTTGGGGTGGTAAAGGCCCATTACTAGCATTCTGTTTCTGTAGAGATTATTCTATTTCCGTTTCTGTTTCAGTTTGGACATTAGGGTAACACCTAATCCTGTTATACTAAGTATTAGTGCAGAGAAGTAAGATATAGGTAAGAAGCATATCTTGGTCTATATCATTTTGTTTCTTCTGTTTAACTTAAGCATACCTGCTACTCCTGTTGCTGTAATCTCTCATCCAGCTTTATTTACATGTCATGATACAACTATCTGTTTATATGATGAAAGTTACTGGACTCGCCAGACTTTATGTCTGACCTCGTTTGTTTTCGCCTCTTTTTCTTTTAGTCCCCCCCCCCCAAGGTGCTTAGGGAGGAAACTTAGGAGCTTGATTCATATTCTCTCTGCTTGAAGTGCTTGAAGTATTGCTTGGCATTGACTCTACCTTCTTATGGAAGTTTATGTTAGGGATTATGGTTTTAAAATTATGCATTCTGAAGGATTTTGGTTTAAGACTGATACTTATGTACTTGGGTTTTTGTATTGTAATTTTGAAGAATGTAACCAAAATTATTTCTGTTTCTGCTGTAATAAAGTTATAAAATTTTCAAGTACTACTTTACGTATCTGTCTTGTAATATTCTGTTCTGTTTACTTATAATGCTTCATGGAAGTTAATGCATTCCCTTTGTGAATGACATTAACGGACATGGGGTGTTACACTTGGTATCAGAGCTGAAGGTTACCAGATTTGATAAAAAGTTTTTGGAAACTATTTTCAAATAGGTTTTAAAAAGGAAGTATTTTCAAAAGTAAAGTTTATTTTGAAAAACATAATCCCCAAAAGCCATATATCTGTCTTTTGATTCTCCATTTTTGAATCTCTTTTCTTTCGTTTCAACATGTCTGGAGAACAAAACATCCCTTATATCCCAGAGGGAGTCACCATACCCGGATGGTTTCTTAGATATTTGGAGGCCACGGCACCTGCCGAAGGCCAAGGAAACATTCCTCCAGCTGTACCCGTCGCTCCTTCTCCTCAGTGCGTGAATACTTTCCCAAAGACATGTAGAGACTTTCGAGCTATGGGCGGAAAGAACTTTAATGGGACTAAATCATTCGTGGATGCAAGAAACTGGCTCAAGGAAAAAGAAGATTTGTTCGTTATCTTCGAAGTGGATGATCGGCAGAAGATACAGTTGGCTGTATGGTTACTTAAGGACGAAGCCTCATTCTGGTGGGAGGTCATGAATGGAAAATGAGCAGTGGAGACTTGGATGGATTTTAGGCATTGGTTCAAGATGAAATTTCTCTCACGAGCATAGGAGAATTTACACATGGAGAGGTTCTTGGCGTTGAAGCAGGGGAATTTATCAGTGAAAGAGTACGTCAATAAGTTCAATCAGTTGGCGAGATTCGGCTTAGATTGGGTGAACACACCTGATAAGAAGGTCCTGAGATTCGTTAAAGGTTTGAATGAGCCGCAACACGGGTTAGCTATGACCCACATTTCTATGGTGGCTACCTTCGAGAAATTGGTTGACATGGCATTGATGCATGAAGAGGAAGCCAAAAGTGAGAAAAAAGAGGAAAAGCTCGAAGGACCACAGAACAAGAAAGCGTGGCCAAAAAGGAAACACAAAAGAAGGATGAGAAGTATGAAGATAAGAAAGGGAAAAAGTGCTTTACTTGTGGAAGCTTGACTCATCTGAATAAGGATTGCAGATAGAGGAAGGGCACTTTCTTCAACTGTGGTGAGATGGGACACTTCACTAGGGACTGCCCGAAGAAACAAGGGCAAGGGCAGAGGACAGGACCTACTTCTGAAGGGCAGGTGAATGCTCTCGTGGCTGGTGGATAGGATAGAGATTGGAAAATTTCTGTAGAAGGTCTAATTTCCTTATCTGATTATTGAGTTAAAACTCTTTTTGATTCTTGCATTTTGATTCTTTAATTGAGACTCTGCACGTAAATACTAGTCTTGTTTCTGGTCCCGCTATAGTCTCAAACCCCATAAGGGTTACGACTCATCTGTTTATGATAGGTTGGGGTTTGAGGGTTACTGTGTTGGGCGTTAAGTTGACTATGATGCGTACGTTCTAGGTTTTGTGGGATATGGTTAGGTTTTAATCATGCTTAGTTTCCTAAGAATCATTTGATAATCTGATCTGTACCAGTAGTCTGTAAGTATCTGAATATTTCTGAAATGGATAGGTTTTTTTTACTCAAAGCGTGAAGTAGATTTCCAGTTTTGACATTGTTTAATGGGAGTAATTCTCTGAGTGTCAATCTGATGTTGATTTCGGTCTTCGGGGTTGATACTTAGGGATTTATTCTCTTAACCGATGTCTAATGGGAACATAACTTTTGTTTTAATTGTACTTGCTTCTATCACTCGGCTGTATCCTACCGATCGAGTCTTCAACTTTAGAAACTAATGGGTTTAAACATATGTTTGAGACATGTTATGTTTGATGGTTGCAAGTGGATGCAAGTGGTTGCTCGTGGATGCATATACACACACTAGGCACTAGATCAGCTCAAAAGCACTCTTATACTGCATATGGATGTGTGCGCATTTTTCAATTTTTGTAGATGCAAAATGATTGACTCATCACATGGATGTTGCATTTGGATGAATGGTTATGCACTCATATAGAAATGATGTGTATTAAATAGGATTTCTTGCATACATAATTGGACTCGTGGCACTAACATAATTCGCATTAAGGAGGACAACTGAATCAGTATACCGCCTAATCTTTGCATTAGATAAGAGACATATACACACACTTTTGCATATGTTCATACAACATTAGAAGTTTTCTAAGGACAATGGATGCTTGTAAATGATGGTTGAGTAGATGGGTGATTGGATGGTAGGACTCATTCTTCTTAACTTGAAGATTTCGGGGACGAAATCCTTTAAGGAGGGGAGAATGTAACACCCTATATTTTCTGTGAACATAAAAGTGACAAAACAAAGTATACTTAATTTTTAAAAGAAGAATTAAGAGAAACGGGTTATGCCATTCCGTTCGTCTCAGAATTCTGCTTGAGGTAGATTCCGAGTTTGCGTAAATCGGGCTCCGTATAAAGACGTTATGACCTTCAGAAGTTTCAGAAAATTTAAATTAATTAAAACAGCTCAGTTATAAATTCAAAATTCGAATTCAAACGTAAAACAGGGTGGGCGGGATTTTTCACGCCTAGGGCCAGGTCGACCAGGGGGTCGACCTGGGAGTTGACCTACCCTATACAGGTCGACCATGGGGTCAACCTCCCGCCTACAGGTCGACCTGTTTCAGATCCGAGGTAGATTCGTATTTTTGTATCTGGACTTGTTTTCTGGACAGATTCTTTGGATCCTAAGCTATTTAAACACCTCCCAAACCCCACTTTATCTCCACACCAAACCATTGTAACGCTATGCTACCACAATTATAATTAAAATAAATTAATGGCATCTCTACTCTGCTGAAACCTGAGCTAGAACTAGTGCTTCTTCTTTTTCCAATCTGAATTGGATTAAAAGAGAACAACTACAACCCTTTTTCTTTTAGAATCCAACCAAGGTGAGTACAGTTATTTTCATATATGAAATTTAATTATGATCTTGACATGGTTATAAATCTGAATTTGAGATTATGCATATTCTTGTTTATCAAGATCTGCTTTTCTGTGTAGATCTATCTTATTAATATTATAGCAACTATTCTGTATCTCTTCCTTCCTTCTGTTCTATAGCAAGGTTACCATGAGCCTAAGCCAAATCTCATAAGAGATTGACGCACGAACGCTAAATTTGGGAAAAATAGCAAATGATACATAATTTAGACATGACTGATATGTGACTGATTTGAGAAAAGAACATATGTTGTAATCTAAGATCTGGATCTGGGCATACTGTATATGATAATCTGTGATTTGGAAGAAGGAGAATTATTGTGTATATGACTTAGGTGCAAAGATCTATATTATAATAGGATAACTATTAAATGTGAATACGCCTAAATGGGGATTTTGGATATTAGGCATACGCTGAAATCAAAGGCTATAATTTGGCATAATTCGTATTGTATATCATGATTTGGGGTTTTCAGAGAATATTCTGTACTGTGTAAATTTAACTAAAATTTGGGCATATGTTATATTGTAAATTATGACCATAATTTGGGCATGTAAAATTAGACTTAATTTTATGATTAGGCGAGGCATGACAATGGAATTTTAAGGGATGGTTAAATCTATTAAATTGCCCAATCTGCTAAATCTGTTGAAACTGAATACGGTAATTTGGGGTATGAAAATCTGTAGGCTCGATCTAAAATTGAGCAAAACAAGTTAATAAAACTTTGAATAATCTGTTGTAACTTGTAAAGAAGTTTAATTTGTTGAATTGGCAAAATTAGTCCGATTTTGGCATAATCTGTGAATGAATACTTTAGCTTAGGATAAGAATGCTGAGACACGAGGTTAGACTCTGTTTGCGGTAGAAGCCTGCCCGGTCCCAATCGGCTTAACTAGCAACCGCAAACTGTCAGTCTAATGTGAGAGGTCATAGGCATAACTAAAAGATGCTTAGACACGAGGTTAGGTCTGGCTTGCGGTAGAAGTCTGCTCGGAACCGCCTGGCACATCCAACGGCCAAAAGCTACCGACCTAATGTGAGAGGTCTGTGCATTAGCAATTAATTAATGCAAATCTAGGATAAATAATATGCCTAAAATGTGTTGGGTGGATAAGGTTAAATCAACTGGGCGGATGAATCTAATAAACCCGTTTCGTAAAATCTATAGGCCTAATACAAGGTTAGGTGAAACAATTTGTAAGTCTGTTAATCTATATATCTGATCCATTAGTCTGAAAACTTGTTAACATATATGTCTGATCTGAGAACTAGTTAATCTGAACTTTGTACATCTGAAATTGGTAAGCAAGTAAATCTGAAATCAGTTAGTCTGGGGACACAAGGTTAGGAGGGGTAATTACTTGTGTCATCTGTTGTGTGGGACCCATATTAGTCAGTAACCCTTTTTTGGTATCAAAATTATGACCCAACACTAGGAGGGGTCCGGGCACGCTTACTGAACTAATTGTAAGAGGTCCACTCTGATAATGGCGAGGGGTATCGATGGCGCATTCCAACCGGGTCATGTGCGTGCATGGATCCGGTCTGCTATGAGGATGTAAGACACTGTGACATCTGTAAATAGGTCTGTGCCTATAGGTTGCCACTTTAGGGAATGATACAACCTTCTGTGGAGCCGGCACAGGGTATTTATGTATTAGGGTGCCGATCGCTTGGGGTAGAATTTAGAGTACACCTAGTTCTGTCTGTTTCGGTTGGTGTACCTTCTGTCTCTGTTGGGGTGGTAAGGGCCCATTAATTGGGGTGGTAAAGGCCCATTATTAGCATTATGTTTCTGTACCTTCTGTCTCAGTTGGGGTGGTAAAGGCCCATTACTAGCATTCTGTTTCTGTAGAGATTATTCTATTTCCGTTTCTGTTTCAGTTTGGACATTAGGGTAACACCTAATCCTGTTATACTAAGTATTAGTGCAGAGAAGTAAGATATAGGTAAGAAGCATATCTTGGTCTATATCATTCTGTTTCTTCTGTTTAACTTAAGCATACCTGCTACTCCTATTGCTGTAATCTCTCATCCTACTTTATTTACATGTCATGATACAAATATCTGTTTATATGCTAAAAGTTACTGGACTCGCCAGACTTTATGTCTGACCTCGTTTGTTTTCGCCTCTTTTTCTTTCCGTCGCCCTCCCAAAAGGTGCTTAGGGTGGAAACTTAGGAGCTTGATTCATATTCTCTCTGCTTGAAGAGCTTAAAGTATTGCTTGGCTTTGACTGTACCTACTTATGGAAGTTTATGTTGGGGATTATGGTTTTAAAATTATGCATTCTGAAGGATTTTGGTATAAGACTGATACTTGTGTACTTGGATTTCGGTATTATAATTTTGAAGAATGTAACCAAACTTATTTCTGTTTCTGCTGTAATAAAGTTATAAATTTTTCAAGTACTACTTACGTATCTGTCTCGTAATATTCTGTTCTGTTTACTTATAATGCTTCATGGAAGTTAATGCATTCCCTTTGTGAATGACATTAACGGACATGGGGTGTTACAAAAACTCTAGAAGGAGTTTGGGACTGGATGCAGGACGGTGCTCCGAACCAGTATAAAAATCACTGTTGTCATTTTTTTATTTACTACTTATATATTATTTATTATATCTTCTGCACTTAGTCCATTGCACATATTTCCATATTACACAATCTTACTCGTCTTTGTACTAACATCCCCTTTTATACCTTCCTATTTGTAAAATTTATTCATATCTTAATACATCTTTTTACCACAAGAATGAATAGTCATTCTAGAGTTATGACATTCTCTCAGAACCTTATCTCTCAATCCATCTGTATCAGGAACAACCGGTCTTCTATCTTTATGAAACTAACAATCTCGATCGACTTCTTAACTATTCATTTCCTCGGAATCAACTCTCATTTCTACTCTCTGAAGAATCTCAAGAAGTATAGCATCTTGCTTCTGGCTTTCGCTAATCCTTTCGATGAAAGTTTGCCTAATCGATAAGCTCTCCAACATTTTAGGTTCTAACTCACAGTGAGGTCTGAAATCAAACCTAACTAAATACTTTAAGTACTTTCATTTGATAAACATTGCTCTTAAATTCACATATATTCTGCTCAATGCATCAACCATTGCATTACCTTTCCTATGATAATAGGCAATACCAAATTCATAAGATGTAGAAACTCTAATCATCTTTGCTACCGAAGATTCAAATCCTTTTGGGAGAAGTGATGCTACAACAACTTAAGATCCATAAATCACTTAAATCTAACTCCCAACAAATAGCGCCTTTGCATCTTCAGAGCAAACATTACCGCCGTTAACTCCAAATCATATGTCGGGTAATTCCTTTCATGTGGCTTCAGTTATCGACTAGCATAATCTAGTACCACATGTGTTAGTATTCCCAGACATCTCGTCATTCCCGCTTGAAATAACAAATACAAGAGCACTTGCTACTCTCTTTCAAGATCACAAAAGTATGCTCGAACTTCGCATCCCATGCGAAGATCAAATTATTCTTCATCAATCCAGTTAAAAGTGAAGCTATCTTCGAAAAGTCCTTAATAAACCATCGAAATATCCAGCTGAACCAAGGAACCTATTAACATCTACCGCATTCTTAGGTTGATGCTAATCTTGGATTGCTGCGACCTTAGCAGGATCCATAACTATTCCTTGTTCCGATACGAATGATCCAAGAATCTCACTTCTTCCTACTAGAAGTGACACTTAGAAAACTTAGCTCTCAACAGTCGCTTTCGCAAGATTTCAAAAACAATTCTCAAATGTGTATTGTGTTCTTCCTCTGTCCCAAAGTAAATCAATATATCATCCACGAACACGAGCATGAATTTGTTCAATTAATCTCTGAAAGCTCAGCTTATTAGGCACACAAAATATGATGGTGCATTAGTCAATCCAAATGGCATCACCAGCCACTCATAAAATTCAGATGGTATCCTAAATGCAACCTTCAACATGCTATCCCTTGCCACTCTCAATTGGTTAAACCCCATTGCCAAATCCATTTTGGAAAACACCTTAACTTCGTGAAGCTGATCAAACAAGTCATCAATTATCAACAATGGATACTTATTCTTTTTGGCTACCTTATTCAATTCATGATAATCCACACATAATCATAACGATCTGCACACAATCACAACTATCCATCAGCCTTAGCCGCAAACACAACTGGTGCATGCCACTCGGATACGTTTCTCCAAATGAATCTATTACTAAAACGATTGTTCACTTACACCACTAACTCTCACTGTTCCCAAGGCATCGTCCATCTAGGAGGCATAACAATAGGTTCAGCTCCATCCATTGGATCAACGCGAAACTCAATTTCTCTTTCTGATGGCAATCCTTTGACCTTGTCGAAAACATCAGAAAACTCTCTAACGATCGACATCGATGACAATCCATCTGATGGAATCACAGGCGAATATATAAAGATAACTAGGACCCCGTCTTGTGATAGACAACTTATCACAACCGTTTTTCCCTTCCACATTCCTAAATGTCACTTCGATATTCTCACAATCCGCTATAGCTGCATACTTCTTGAGCCAGTCTATATCTAGAATAATCCGAAACCCATCAATGTTTAAAACAAAGAAATCACACACAAAAGAGCAACCATGACCCGATAATACTAGACTACGACAAAGCATACATAGAATAAAAGAACCCCTATTGGGTTAGTCACAAAAAATGGCCTATCAACAATCTTGGGTTCTAAACCTAACTTGTATACAAGCTGACTACAGATAAAAGAATGTGTTGCCCTAGTATCAAACAAAATTCAAACTGAAACAACTTTAATAGAAAGCATACCTTGTACAACAACATCTTTCCCCTTCTCTATTACAGTCGAAGCTCTCGAAGAACATGGAACAACATCCAATGCAAATGCCTTCATAACCTGCTTATCCTTTAGAGGCTCAGGATAACTCTTCCTCATGTGTCGTGTCTTATTACAGTTGAAACACTTCCTTTCCTCCTTAGAGGATTTGCAATCCTTAGAATAATGGCCCTTCTCGTGTTAGTTAAAGAAGGTAACCTCTCTCTTAGGTTTCTTCGGCCCATTCCTCCTTTGATGTTGTTGCTTCCTATTCTCATTACATTTTCTCTTATTCCTTCCGCCTTGCTGTGGCTTCAATTCTTCCTTACTTTCAACAATAGTTTCATCTTTCTTCGAGAACAAACTCTAGTGGCTCAAAAATTTCTTGACCAACTTCTTATATTCATCCTCAGTACGATCCACGTGTTTCTTCCCAAGATACTCATCCAACCACATATTAAACTTCTCATTTTTTTATATACAGCTTCGATATAAGAACCTACATACTTAGACAAAGCCTTAAATTTTGCTACATACTAAAACATAGGTCTCCCACTTTGTTTCAGCTCAACAAATCTCTTAAAGAGAACCGAACTTATAGACCGTAGAAATGAACTTCTCCTCAAATTTAGCCTTAAACCGATTCTAAGTAATCTGGTCCTCTGGTGTCTCAAGAGTAAGGGAGTTCCACCAATCCATTGCTCGACCTTGAGGTATTCTCGGCACTAGCTACCTCTTCATTGCATAGTTGATCCCCAGGTCTTCGAAGATGCGAACACAAGTATCCAACCAATTTCGGACTTGATTGAAGATTCCGTCTCAACAAACGTCTTGCCACCCAAAGAACTATATTAATTGCCCAGCTTGAAAAAATCAACATCTTTAAGTGCTTACACAGGACCACCATCATCCACAGCCGCCTTAGGAGTGGGTATCCTACTCATGATCGATGCCATCATGGCCTCAAATTTAGCTAAAAAATCAAGTGTAGCAGCTCCATATTAGTTACCCTCGCCCACCCCTCCAGTAGCAAGCTCATTCCTAGCAAAGTCCCTCGTCTTCCGACGACTCATTCTTTATTTAAAACAAGAATGACCAGTCTGAAAGTGAACGTGTACTTGCCAGGTAATAGTACACTCGGATCGTGTAATATGGAAAAACACACAACTATTTGTCTAATACAATAGTTATGCAAATAAATATGAAATAGAAAGATCTCACAGAAATAGTATCACAGATATGTAAATGCAGTAAAAGGAAAATCATACCAGGGATTTTTATACTGGTTCGGAGCACCGTACTACGTCCAGTCCCAGACCTCTCTCTGGGTTTTCACTAATCAACTACCTCGCTTCATCCGGAGGAACAGGATCACAATACCCGAGCAGCCGAACGGGATTTCACGCCTCTTACAACACGAGGACTTCACAACTTTGCCTCTCACAACACGGAGGACTTCACACAAGATGGGTAGACTTGTAATTTGACAATGTGTGTTCTTAATAACACGAATTTGTCAATTCTTGTACAACCTTCCTATAATCTTATCCTCAAGTAGAATTTGAATTCGTGAAGATTTGGAAGATGATATCGTGTTTGAATCAAAAGAATAGTATGTAGATTCTAGGATTCAACAACGATATATGAAGATTATGAGCTTTTGAATGATCAAGAATGAAATCAGCAATAGATAGAATAGATAGAAAGAATTAGTTATTGGAATCGATGATTTCATGTTGTATTTATAGAGGATAAAGAGTTGCCAACATTGGTGAAGAGAAGTATTGAATAGAAATGATTTTTTATGAAAGGAAAAGGAAGCAACCATTGATGAATGAAGACGTCTGTACGAAGAGTTGCTTTCAGTTCGAAGACCAGTCGACAGGTAAAAAATAACCAGTAGACTGGTATTTGAATATATATATATATACGTTATATACATGTGTGAACGTTCATTGTGCATTTCTGCCCAGAAACGGTCGACTGCACGTATTGAAACCGGTCGACCGGTTTCTGGCATTATGCACAATGAATGTGCATTCATATATATACATATATATATATATATATATATATATATTCAAACTACTGAGGTACATGATTATTTGAGGATAGATTTTAACATTTTTAACACAACTAAATTACTAAATAATCAACCTCTAACTTTCAATACCATTGAATCTCTTCTTTTTGTCGATCTTGAAACTTCTTCTTGTCATTAATCAAAATGCCATGAATTCCTTGATTCAAAATTCTCCCCCTTTTTGATTGATGACAACATGCTCTGAAAGTGTTTCTAACTCCCCCTGAATATGTACTCCCCCTGAAATATATATTAAACAAATCTGCAAAACATATTGTTAGTAACATTTTTCTCCCTCTTTGTCATCGACAAAAAGGAGTAGATATCATACAAATACCATAACTTAAGCATGAAATGCACAAGGATTGTAGCGTACAATACACACCAGACATAGCCAAACAAGTTATGTATCTAAGAGTTAATACATACAAACCCAAAATGAAATACAGCACTATTTATGTACAAGTGCTGAGTTAAGCCTTGCTTAAGTAAAATCTTGTTCTCAATACAGTCTTCATAAGAGAAAGGACGCAATGGTGCTTAAGTGCATATTAAACTACTATATTACATATATATATAATATAGTTATTAACAAAATCAAATTACAAGTACGTATCTTATATGCTTTTATGATTTCAAACTTTGGGTAAAGTTGATTAACTTAACCTCAGATACCAAGTGTGACGACTACCCTATACCTCCTACACTAAATTGTAGGAAATGTGCGCTGCATGATGTGCCAGATCGATATAGGTTGATCATCGATAAAGTGAACCGAAATAGAACCTGTCGGATAGCCAATAGCACATGGCTAATATAAAACATAATAAAATATACAACATGATATAGAAGTAAAGCCTAACAAAGCGGGAAATCCCATCTCCATGAAATCTCAGAATATCAAGTAAAAAACATCTCAATAACTTAATATTTAAATACATCAGGCCTATCTACATACCAAATCAGAGTATATAACAAGAAAAAAATAGAAGAAATAGTCCAAATAGCTTATAGTAAGAATAGTAGTAAGCCAGCCTCTTTCTCGTTGCCACACAACATCATTATTACCAAACTGTCACCTGCTACTCAATCTACTCATCAACATTATCGATGAGAATCCAGGGTAATAAAAGGAAACATAAAACCTCAAGTAAGGAAATAGTCTGGTGTGTGCAATAAATAACTAACAACAATTACATAAGATAATATGATAATAGATAGTTCAAATCTCACCTAACCTGTCCCTACAACCATAAACATGACATATAATAATCACATTAAATATGCTATTAAAACACATAAAAGTAAATAAGAGACATAATAGGATTCCAAATTCCCACTTCTCTTCAGTATCCTACGATGATAACCTACCTAGAGAAAATAAAAGAGAACACATAAGCAATCATAACATCCATAACATGCAATGTAATAGCCCTCATTTTACATATCGGAAGATCGTAAAATATTTTTATTTTTTCCTGGAGGGTTGGATCATTCTCATATTTTTATATGTTTCTTATGGGGATGTGAGACATGTCCATAATTTTTACCAATTTTGTTTGTGACCATTATGCCCTTGTTAGTCTTGTACATGGCATAACTTTTGACTCAGGTCGAATCAGGTGGTGAGAGCTATGCCATTGGAAAGGAAATGATGATTGCCTTTCCATAGAGTGGTTACATTTAAGATTTAGCTCAGCAGTTTGGGAGGAATCGTTGTTTTAAGGTTTTTCAGTTAGCTGTTTAGATTTGGAGAGCCACAATGGGCTGATTTGGGAAGGCCCATTAGTGGGCTAGCGGAAGGGTATGAATAGGGGGTGGGAGGTATGAGAAATGTTTTAGTTTTTCTATTCTCTCATTATGTGGCCTATGTTCCCCCTTCCTCTAACACCTTTCCACCATTAAAATTCAAAATCTAAGGAGGGAAATTGAAGATCTACACCATTGGAAGCTAGATCTACATCAATTGAAGTGGGAATTCATCAGATCAAGGGGTTTGGTTCGAGTTGCTTGCTGTCCGGATTCTTAATACATTGACTTTACCGTGATTTGGAGAATCGGTGAGTGATTTGCATCTCTCACATGGATTCAATGAAGTATATGAATGTTTGATCATGTTTTTCATCACATTCAAGTGTTTTACCATAGATCTATACCTTGTTAAGTCTATTTTCATATTAATTACATTATGATCCAACATATTAAGTTTAAATCAGTTATTTCTATGACATTTCATATGCTTATGTCCGTTAGATCCATCGTTTTGATCATATGCTCATTTTAATAGTTATGGTGAATTTACATCATTTTAGTGATAATCATCATATTCATGTTGGTAGCAATCTTATGACATGTTTATGGTTGCATTTGGTGAATTGGTTGAGCATGATTTGTCGATTTCGTCGATTGGAGAAGTTTTTGGTTGAGATTGTGCTCGAATTGGAGATTGCAGGTTTTGGGTCGCATGTGGTGGGTCGGTCGCACATGGTGTGGTTTTCTTAGGGAATAAGACAGGAGCAGGGTCGGTCGGTCGAGCCTAGGGTAGTAAGGGTCGGTCAAGCGAGCTTCGGGTTGATCTCATGAGTGGATCGGTTGAACCTAACTGGGTCAGTTGCTCGAGCAGAAATGCACCGGGGGGAAGCAAAGGTAAGGTCAATTAAGCAAGGAGGGTCGGTCGCACCTTGTTGTGGTCGAGTAAGCAGGGTCAGTCGAGCTTGGGCTCGAGCAAGGCTAGGGTGGAATGTAGTTTTGGTCGAGTATGTCCTAGGGGTCGGTCGAGCATGTTCAGGTCGGTCAGAAGGTTCGGTCGTGCAGGATGGCTTCTGGTTGAAGGATCGGGTCGAGCAGCATTTGGTTGGTCATACTCATAGGTGTCGAACATGATCTGGTCGGTCGCACAAGGTCAATTTTTGAAAATTTTATTTTTCGGATACGACTCAAATTTAAACAAAAAAGTCTAAAAAATATATTTTTTCGGGGGCATTCCCCCGAACCCTAGCCGCAGTGCAGTGATGTAATTTGGCTCGGTGATGGTGTGACTTCGAAGTAAATTCAAGTAGGAAGGTTTGAAGTATTGAAATGTTTTCGTTGATCGATGTAGAACAACGAATGTGGTGGCAACTCAAAGGTCATGAGTTGGTGGATAATGGTTGCTTGAGAATGTTGCTTGAGCTATGAGAAGTTGTCAGATTGGATGACTAGAGATGTGAAGACCGAGAGATTATCGTTGTCATAAGTTCTAGCAGGCTCGAACAGAGGTACATTAGAGACGTCTAAAAGAACGGTTGTAGGTTGAGTACCCTGGGTATCGTTGAAAGGCCTAGTTGTCGAGGTTGGACATACATACGTACCGTTGAAAGATGTATGAAGTTTATGCTAGAACTGGGGTTACCATTTGCCCTTGACATGTGGCAAGGTTGGCCGTCATACGATTAACAATGGTTTCCAAGTCGGATTGGCAGTGATAGCCAGAGTCAGTCATGGATGCTTAATTGTTTGGATGCTATGTTTGTATTGTCTCATGTAGATTGTCCAACGTCGAAGGAGATGTTCCTTGGGCACTTGTCTGATATTGGTTTAGGCCTTTGGGGCTTGTGCTTGAGCAATGTTGAATTCGATTTGGATGGTTTACATGACATATATAATATGGATGTCATGAGTGCTTCACCATGGTTGAATGGGTGTTCTGGTTTCCATGAATGAGTGGTTGAATTGTTTAATGTAAAGGCTATCACTGTCCAATGTGGGGAAGATAGGGTTGAGTTATTCTCTGGTGTTGTGGGTAGATTAGTATGTTTATCTATCCATTCTCATATACTTTATTGTTTAAGTTTGTTAGCTGTTATTGGTCACTAAGACTATTGTCTGACTCAAGGTTTTATGTTTCCTCTTATTACCTTGGGCTGTTCATCCGGTTGTGGATGGGCAGACTAAGTAGCAGGTGACAGGTGATTAGTGAGGACGACGCAGCTGTGCGAAGGCGAGCTGGAGGCTTACGTACCAGTTTTGTTACTATCTAGTATATCTATTTCCACTGTTTGAGTTGCTCTATGAGTGTTATAGTGAGGCCTTATGTACAAACTTTGGTATTTCCTATGATGTTTGGATAACCTTTCAGGATGTTGTGAAAGTTTCAAAAGTTTGTTCTGTGATGCTTCACTATTATTACATGTTGTATATTTTCTATAATATTTTCTCCTTGCACTGTGAGTTCTACGACAGATTCCGATTGTGTTTACCTACTTTGATGATCGTCCATAACTGTTGTGCAACCCTTTCAATGCATTATTTCTCTTCTTAAGATTGTGGGTGGTCGTCACGTGCAACAACCAAGCTACCGCTGACTAAAGCCTTGAATACATTGAAATTGAATGACTGACGATTGCCATCCATTAAGGGCTAATGGAAAAGCCTGGTTCTAGTCGAACTGCTATACGTCCCATATACGCTTTTCTTCTAAAGACAACTAGGCCACTTCCTAAGCGATCCCAAGTACTCGATCTCTTAGATCCTAAAGTTTACAATGATACCCCTGCTTCAAGTCCGCTAGAATCCTTCAACTTATCAATGATTCCTTGGAAATTCCAATCATATAGTTATCCACTACTCCATCTTTTAACTCGAGTCCCAATCAAGTCAGTTTGACAATAACTTCGACTGCTCTAGCTTGAATTCACAATTAAAGAATCAATATCACTTTGACGATAAATTCCACCCCGTAGACGCTATTAACGAACCAAGACCTTCAACAACCTCCTAAAAACCATTGCTCACATAACCAAGACCGCCTCGCCCAATCTCCCTGATTTGATGGACCGGTACCAGTCCATCCCTTATGGATCAGTATCGGTCCATACACTTAGCTAATTTTTGACTAAGTGTCGGACCATTGAATTCCCAGCTCCGAACCCTACGGTCCATTAAGATCTCAAATAGTCTCCCCAAAGATTTATATGCCGGTCCATGCTCATGCTCTCAAGTGATTTTGCTTCGACCAATCCAAGTGACTTCAAACTTTACGCATGACCTTCAATAAACCCCACATAGGCACACACAAAGTTTCACCTCCGCTCGATCAACGTGATGGATTGATACCAATCCATAGGCTATGTATCGGTACCAGTCCATGTAGTTAGAGTATTTTCACTCAAAAATTTCTATGTGCCTTCCTCCAGTGCTCCTCCACCAAGTTTCATCTAAATCTGATCGTATGAACCTCCGATTTTCTCTGTTCTTTGATTCTAAGTCCTATGACATTCAATTCAAAGAAAAAAATCAAGCATAACATACAATTCAACCAATAAAATAGTAATTTATCAATTTTGAGCATTAAAAATCATAAACATATATATACATGAATTATATCGCAGAAACCACAGGCCTAACACAATACATGATTGATCTAACAATTTACATGATACATGATCAGATTAAATTATCCTACGGACTCCTATTATGAGATAAACATATATAATATGATTTTAGGTGAGGTTAACATATAGGGTGTAAAATGATCCTAATTAACACATATAGTCTACAGTAATCGTGTGAGAGATCTCCATCATTTAATAAACCCTATATCCGATGCAATATTGATGAAACCAAATATGGACATTGAAGAAATCTGTTAAAAAAGATTCAAAATGACAATATCTAATCCTCTTTAGTGTAGATATTGCTTTAGATGAAACTTAAAATGATTTAGAGAAAGAAATTATGTTTTAGAGAGATAAGGTTGAACCAGAGATTCCCAGATTCTCAACATAATGTTTGGAATAAGGAGGAAAACCCTAATTCTCTTTTGAAACCCTCCTTTTATAATTCTAGGTAATTAGTCTAATAGGTTCACTAATTATCCAATTTGCTATTAATTAACGTGCATAGTATAATAAAAACTAAGGACAACGATATCTTTTAAACCGTAGAGCAAAATCGTTAATATGACCGCTCTATGGTATGACCAGCTATTATCCCATCCCAATGAGACCAATTATAACATGTAATTCAATCCCTAGCAAAAGTTATGGTCAAAACTGTATGTCATAGGGGAAAATGGTTATATAATGATTTGATAAAAATCAAGGACTTGTATCACATCCCCATGAGCTGCATATTTAATGATAAGGATGATACGACCACTAGGGATTCAAATAGAATTATTTTATGACCCTTTGATATATAAAATACGGGTCGTTACAAAACAACTTATATCTGAATGTTTATTAGGTTTGTTTTTTTGTATTGATTTTCTTGCCATCGTTTCTATAAGGTTTTACCGTGGTTGCTTTTGACACCCTGGAAGGAGTCGAAAGGGAGATTTGGATCAAAAAGGGTTTGAATCTATTATATATGCATAATGCTTCTGGTATGGGACCAGTACATTGCTTTAAATGTGATACATTGCCTGGCGAAAGCTAGGATTTTAACTTAAACTTTGTAGGGGACCTTGTCATACTTCGTACATGTACGAGCATATTGGGGACCTCAATAGGGTGTATAAGGGTGCTTTAGGGAGGTACCAAATGCACCCCAAATTTAAAGGAACACATTGGAATTTCCAATGGGAAAAACGAAAGGGATATTAGGGTATCAATTAAATTCCAAATACTCTGGGATTATTAATCCCTTAAATTAGGGGGTTCATCTAACTAAAGGTAAAACCACGTGATGGGGCTAGGGTTACCAGCGACATCTGGTGTGTAAGAGGGTTACTCGCATCACCTTGAATTGAGAGGTTCATAGTCTTCCAACATGTGGAACTATAGGGGTGTATGATTGCTAATCCATATCTCAGAATTCGATTTCGATGATTAGGGAGGGTTAATCCGTGATGCTCAATATGGGGATCAAAATAAATAAAATGATAGGAAATCATCCACGATCAACTAGTAGGAAACTAGAATGATATTGAATATGCCTATGAATATGCAGAAACTGTTAAGATAGCTAGTCAGGATAAAGGGAATGGAGAATCAACTTCATGTTACACTTTATAATTATTGTTATATTTCTATGCTCTAACCATTGAAAGTGCAGGAGCACGGGCTTGGTTATGTTACGAAGGATACTAGAGAGGGGAAACTTGTTGTGCTATATGGCATGGTCTCATTAGATATCTATTTGAATTGGGTAGATATATTATTTTTGACACCGTTCTATTGGCTGACCTGAAGTTTTTCCCCCTTAACCTCTCGGGTGTTAATCTAAGTAGGATAAGGGTTGAGGTTTTGCAGGTTTTGCTTCTACGAAAAAGCTCTTGAAGGTGTGCATGGGCTGTACTTATTCTAGGAGTTCTTTTCCGCTGCTTTGCTTATTTGGATGTATGTAATGGCATGAAAGCTTGACCTTATATATTCGACTCTGATCAAGCGAGGGAATCTTCATATGCTGCTTTTGAAGATTATATTTTGTAATAAATATATTTGTTTAGAAACAGGGTTATGAGAAGGGAACGTAATTAATGAATACTGGATGAAAGTGTTTTAAATTCTTTTATATTCCCATGTTTGTTGATCATTTGACTTATTAAGCCGCTATTATCTATCTCCGAAAGTAAATATTCTAGATGATTGTAGCATATATAATGCTTAGCTTTAAACCTTAGAAAATGTGGTCAGACAACTTGATATGAGAGCTTAAGTATATGCTACTTAAAAAGAGTATTTTTACAAAGATTTTCAACTTAAAACTCTAAAGATCAGTAAAGTTCCAATATATAGAATAATGATACTATAACGTACTTGTATTTATATAAGGATTTATGTACCCTACAGTTTTAGGGTCACCCTTTAGTTTCTTACAAAGTTTTATCTGTGGATATAAAGTAAGATATGAAGAGAAGTAGTACAAGGATGAATTTTTGGGGTAGAAGCACCACAACGAACAATAATGTCTGACCTGGTGGGCCTAGGACAAGTGAGACACAAGGTGCTGAAATCCCACATGTAGATATAGAGAGTATATACCAACTTTTTATGTAGATGATTCTAGCCAAAGCTGCTTTTTCTATAGGAGGACCCAACCCTGTGGCACTATTTGGAAAAAACTATACCAAGCTAAGTATTATTTCACAAGCCTAAGAGGAAAAATATTTCTTGGAACGGAAAAGGCTAGCACAGTGAAGATATGGCTATTGCACTGTGGTAAAAGATTTCATGTATTTGGGCTTGGATGATGTGCAGAAGAAGAAATTGGCATCGTGACAACTATTAGGGAATGTGTAACATTGGTGGAATGTTATCACTGTTAATACTCTTGGAGAGGAGGTTACTTGGGAGAACTTCCTAGAAAGACAAAACGCCAGATTTATTTCAAAGGCTTCTCAATCTATATTGTTGTAGAAGTTTGTAAAGCTAATTCAGGGAGAGATGACAATCGTAGAGTATGATGCTAGATTTGACGAGTTGTGTCGATATGCTTGTGGGATAATCAAAAATACCATCCAAAGGAATGGGAAGTTTATTAAGGGGTTGAGACCTGATACTGATAGGGAGAAGATGAAACATTTAAGAGATCATACTGATGTCGTTGTGGAGATGCCTATTGGTAACAATGAGCTCATTAATGATTGTGAGAAACCTTTACGGCACCCAAGCTTCCAAGATAAGATGATGAAATTTTTTAAACACAAGAAGGCTATTACACCCTACTTCCCTTAATGCCATTCATATGAGGATTTCGCTAAGGTATATGAAGCGTATAGGTATAAAATATCATAATAGAGACTAAAATTCAAAAGATACCACATGAAAACATAGAGAATTTTTTTAAAACTTTAGTTAACCCAGAACATAATTGTCATTATATCATAAAATGTACCTCAATTATAACCCCGCAACTGCCTTATGAAAAAACAACATACAATCAGAGTACAAAATAAAAATCCCTTTCAACATCAAATATAAAAACAAGTCAAATGCGGAACAATACATGATCAAGCATAGAATAACACAAGTAGATATCTCCAATAAGCTAAGTCGGACGAATAATCTATCAGCTAGTAGAACCTCCACCCTGAGAACCTAAGGGGGAAGAAAGAGAGAAGAAGGAAAGAAAACTGTGACACCCAACGTCCATTAATGTGACCCATATGAGGATGCATTAAGTTTCGTGAAGCACAATAGTAATATAAAAATTCAGTTCACAAGACAGAATATAAAAATAGCAGCGGAAAACTTTTATTATTATTAAATCATCATTACATCATTACAATTTCAAATACCAAAAACATTAGTTATAACCATCTGTCTCATGACACAAACCATCAGAGTACAGAACCATATATTCACATCCCTCCTCAAAAGCTATAACAAGATAGAATAAAAGAAATACAACTAGTCAGAAGAAATCCAAATCCAAGCTGAAAGAAATCACGGTCACTACTGAACACTACTATCTCGAGAACATGAGGGGGAAGGAAGAGAGAGAAGAAAAAACAAAATAGGTCAGACATAAAGTCTGGCGAGTTCCAATGATTTTCATCATAAGCATAAGATAATAAGTATCAAGATAGATAAATAGAACTGGATATGAAAATGCAGTAAAATATACAAATACGAAGTAAAAAGGATAATAAGGCAAGGTAATGGTCAAGTAAGCTTGTCATTTATATCCAAGAACAAGTTTCTACACCAACTATCAAGATTAGGTTTTACCCTAATCACTACCCAAGCAATCGGCTCCATACTACACAAATATCATGTGCCAGTCATGGCGGTAGGGTGTATCCTTCCTTAACCCATCAACTTATAAGGCACATACCTATTCTTTGGTGTTACTGCGGCTTAGTTTCCCCTGTCAGACCCATGCACGCTCATGACTCCGCCGGAACGCGCGTACCTACCTTCCACCTTTGAACGTCTTACTATCCAGATCAGTAAAATGTACCCCGGCCCCTACCTAGTGTGAGGCCCCGATATGATACCAACGGGGATACCGACTGATACAGGTTCCAAACAACAACATAATTGACACAAGCCACCGCTAGGCTTGGTTCCCTAAATAAACTAGGCTTGCTCAGATCGAGCTTGTTTCCATGTTGGCTTTGGTTGGATGTGAAGCTCATAAAGTAGAGTTGGCAGTTTGCCTATCACATTATTTTATTTCTACTATATTTTATTTTACCTATCAGCATTTGTATGTAGGGTTGTAAACGGGTCGGATCGGACGGAGGTGTGTCCAAGATTTTTCCTATTATAGATTCCGAAGAACACGGACCGGACAAGAATTAAGTTCAAACAATGTTCGCATGAGCTAGACAACGAATAGACAACGTTAAGACAATAGAAAAACATCAAACATTTTGGGTTGGAATGGACCCTGGTGTGTCCAAAATCTGTACTATAAGAGAATTGTATGGACATGGACTAGACACCTTATAGCGTCGGACCGTGCTGGACAACATATTGTCTTGTCCGATATACAACCCTATTTATAGGGTTCGAATTTTATAATTGTCCAACTAATAGGATTTATTTTTAACTCTAGAATACATTATATCTTGGAGTGACAATTTATCTGTCAGTATTATTATTATATGTTGTCAAATTATGTTGTGAGATTCTTCTTTTATTTCTTTTTCCTTTTCCCTAACAATATGCATTTTCAATGATTGAATGTTCGACATTGAAATACAGTGGTCGTATTTGATGTCGATTTTCGATTGTTGGAAAGGCGGGTCGTTACATCCAAGCTGGTCGAAAAGCTCTGTATATCTCCGTCATCCCCTATAAATTTAGAAATATCCCTCTATATCAAAATGCATCCCTAAGGTCGCATGCACTCATGCCTTGTCATAATCCATCCAAAAGATACCAGGATCTGGAGCAACATCAAAACCCGCAACATCCTTGGTGGCAAGAGGTTCCTTAGTGATTGGAGCTTCCTTTCAAGCTATCTGAACCCAAGTATTGGCAAGATGCCGAGTCAGTAGGGTCTTCACCAGGGGGACATTAGCTTTAAGCTGACAAGAATCAGAGTAGCAACCAAAGGACTTGCAATTTGTGTGTATTTTGTCTTTCCATTTATAATTCACATACACAAAAACATCGCGATTATCAATACGTACTTTAGTTTTAGAGGGGATAGGATTATCTGGAGTAATTTCTATCAAAGTTGCATGAAAAAAAGATTCTTCTTGTTAATGGTATTGACATCAAAACATTGGAGCTTGCCAATATGACAAGCCAGTCAGTTTAGTCCATGATGAGGGTGTAGTACGAAGGGAACTCAAGTGAACTAGGTCCAAACCAGGATTGATAGCACATGTTCACGAATCCTATCAATAGAGGCACTCCAAGTCATAACAATAAACAGTCTCCTACCAATAATGGACGGTGTAGTCTTCAAGATACAAAGTCTTTCTTTAGTAGACAAATAAAATTAATTATTATAAACCCTCCACAAAATAAATGCGCAAGGCACCACATACATTCTAGGGATTATGACAAGCACTAAGCATGTTAACTCTCAGTAGTTTAGAGTCTAGGAAAAAACCTAATAAGTTGTCCCTTCCAAAAGGGGGCTGCTTCGTTATGGATTTTGAAGGGATGAATGGAACTATACTTGGTCTCGGGAATAACGCAATCGATAAGAGAATAGTTATGTACGACATTCTGGATAGATGTAAAAATCAAGGAGAAAGGGGGAACCATAGTTTCAAATGGAGCCAAAACACAAATTTTTCTAAAGTAGTTAGTATATAATAATACTCAATTTAAAATAATTTTGATATAATGTCATTCAAGTAAGCCATATGAATTCAACTTCGAGTTATAAGTTCCACTTTAAGTTATTTCATATTTCCTAATCCAATCTGAACCATATATCAACATTTCCAAATCTTGTTTTAAACAATTCAGATTTCAAAATTCGAATCAACTTAAAGTTTAATAGTTTGAATTTCCAACTCAAAATATTTACATTAATTTAATTTTAATCGTCAAGTTTTATCTAATCAAATTCTGAAATTTTCTTTAATTTATCTTTGAAATCAATTAAACTTAATAATTACAAATTCATACCTCTCCATATGCAAATTTTAATAAATCAGTTAAACCTTTTAAAGTTTAAATTAAATTTTTACAACATTTTTCTTAATTAAATCAAATCCTATATTAACATTAATTTTAAATTTCTTAATCAAATAAATTTAACTTTCGAATTAAATTTGACGTTTTTATTTAAATTATACCTATTAAAATAAAATCAAACAAAAAATTAATCTTAAAAATTTAATAATTTTTTTCATTAATTCAACTTCGATTTTCGATTTCATTATTTACAGTTCAAACATTAATTTAAACTTAATGTCATTTAATTAAATTTCTAGATCTGTTTATTTAATAAAAACACTATATAGAATTTTGGAAAATAATTTTATTCGTCCAACAATATCTGCTTATAGTTTTCTATTTTATAGCCATGTGACCTGGTTATGTATCATTTCAACCCATAGTGATTTAAATTTAGGAATGTATCATTCCAACTCATATCCCAAATCAATGTCGAAATGGATATAATAAACAATATACCATATCGAGAACTTGCGGTTTGATTTACACATTATATTCAACATAGCATAATATATCAAGTGCCACATATAATATCCCACATAGCACCACATATTATGTGTCATAGGTCAATATTTTAAACATATAACAAACATAGCATATCATGTAAAATATCTTAACAATTTGTAATGACCCGTATTTTTAGTCAATTTAACATATGGATTTTAATCGATTTTTAAATGGTCAAATAATGGATCTAGACTTGAAAAACTATTGACATTGAATTATAACTTTGTTTTGTATCTTACTAAAGATAACATAAGGTAAGTGAACTTTAAAAATTTATTTAAAAACGAATATATTGGAATTCGATAATTTAATATTATCTTAATGACCTGATAATAGCCCATTTTTGGGACAGTCACAGAATTCGACGAGGCTAGTTTCATTGGATCCGTATTAGTGAAATATAGTAGGGTTTCAAATTTTGTATTGATTGGACTTACGGTTTGATCATATAAGTTGTACAAGCATAGGAATCGTTTATTGAAATTCGATTGAAACAAAGCAGTTTTGGGATAATATTGAAATTTAAAAAATATTGATAAAATAAACTTAAGTAGATTTAAAAATATTGATAAAATAAACTTAAATCGATTTAAAAATCTATATGATCATGGACTCGTTTATAAATTTTCTTGTTAAATTTTATGCATAAAGATCGTTAGTGTAATAACCCGGAAATCTGGGCCAGTTTAAAATTTTTATTTTGGCAATTTTAGCGAATTTTGATTATTTAAAATGAATTATTTTAAATAATATCGACGAGAAATTTATTTTGAATATAATTCGAATGTATATATTATATTTATTCGTCGTTAGAATATAAATATTTATTTATATATATAAAAGGAATTGAAAATGGCGCGATAGTTCGATAATTCGATTTCAAACTTCAAATGAATGTACCGGGTGCAAAATAAACCGGATTTTAGTGAAACCAAAAATAATGGAATCTAATTGCGAATATCTTTCCAACGAATCCGAAAAATCAAGATTTCATAGCGGGAATCAAAAGTATGTCCAGTTGAAAATTCTGAATAGTCGCTGTGGAATTCAGGCCCTTAAAAATGGAAATTTTGCAAACGACCTCGGATTTCGACGAAACCACTTTTGTTGGATCCGTGATGTCAAGTTATTGCTAGATTCCAAATTTCATAATTTTTCGAATCAATATGTGAGCATGGCAAAGGAAAACGCGTTTGACCAGTTCAAGTTGATTTTAATCGACTGGAAAATGGCCATTTTTCAAGCGGTCTCAGAATTCGACGAAATTAGTTTTGTTAGGATCGTATCGTCAATACGAAGCTAGAAAATATTTTTCGGGAATTTTTCTTGTTAGTATGTGGCCCCGGTAAATTGAAATGTACGTTTAAAATTCAATATATAGATTTATAATTTAATTTGAACGAAAACTGATCGAGACAACCGAATCGGCTTACGATACATATCCCATTGTGTTCGGAATGGGGGTAATTAGGTATGGACGACAGGCGGTGGGCCTCGTTTAGAGGTCGAAATTAAAAGTACCTTTTTGAAATTAAATAGTTAAATAAAAAAATAAACCCCCTCCTCCCTTTTCTCTTTGCTCAGACCCCCCCCCCCCGATTTACTTTTCAATTCGAGAAAGAAAAAAAATCGCTCCACCAGCGATGGGATCGTCCACCGCGCCATCCACCACCGCCGCCTCGGGCGCGGGCCCCCCTCACTTCCCCTTCTCCTCCGCGTCCTCCTCCCCCTCTTCTTCCCGCTCCCCTCCACTGCAGCCGCTCCGTTCTTCCTCCCTCCCCCTTCTTTTCTTCCTCCGATCCAACCTCCGACCCTCCACCGCGAAGCCCGCCGCCTGCCCTAACCCTCTGACGCCGGCGACCCCCTCCAGCAACCCTCATGGCTCCTCCGACGTCCTCTTTTCCCCTTCGTCCGAGTTAGAACCCTGTAAGTGTTTATTTTTAATTACATTTTATTTTATTTTCAGTTTTGTGTATATGCGGGCTTAATAAAAATCGTATCTTTATTTTTGAATGACATTACGTTAGGAATATACGGCTTATATATTGATTAGATAAAAAGGTTTAATTTTTATAAACAAAAAAATATGATTTTTATCATATGTGAAATATAAAAATATAATCTTTTATATTGTAGAAGTATAAAAATATAATTTTTATATAGGCAAGCTTGTAAAAATATCATCTTTATAAATATAGCAAAATAAAAATCTGATTTTTATTGTAGATATGTTGAAATAAAGAGATGATTTTTTATAGTGATGAAATAAAAATTAAATCTTCATATTTGAAAATTTGATTTTTATATATTGAATAGCAAAGTAAAAATTCGATTTTTATATATTGAATAGCAAAGTAAAAATTCGATTTTTACATATGTAGAGAATACGGGCAACAAAAGTGATAAAAGGCAAGAACGGCGAAGATTTCTACATTTGAAGAGTCGTGGGATTGGATTAGCTAATCTGTGAGAACTTCTCACCTTTAATTTAATTTTCTAGTTAAAATATATACTAGGATGCAGACGGTGTTCAGTAGCACCCGACACCCGTCGTCCACAGACCATGGACGGCTTGTATGCTTGTTTGTTTGATGTTGATGTGTAGTTGTGAGACGACCCGAAATCCCGTTCTCACGGAAACAGGGTTATCTTTGGAATATAACACAGAAACAGATAATAGCAGAACAGAATTAAATAAATACACCAGATAATGAACAATAGAATATACTGGATAAAAGTAATCATCAGAGTTACACAGTATACAGGATCTTACTTAGTACAAATACAGTTCAGCTATACATAAATGTCTACAGCGGAAATAAACAAAATATGTACAATAGGAGCTGAACAGCATAAAAAGAAATAAATGATAGAATCCATCTTCAGCTCCAGCTATCCAGAAAGAACCAGCTAAACCTGAATACAAGGCTGCCCGTGTAGAAAAAGGGGCACCCGAGTTTGAGAGTGAAACAAACTACGAGTCAGTCATGGGACTGGTATGAGAAATCTACTCAACACATACATAATATGGCCAATCACAGGACCACGCCACTTTCGTGGAACGGGTTTACTCCATTGGATTGCCAGTGCTTTAAAACAAATCATTCTTTTTAAACATCGCTATGCTTTTTATAAAAATGAAGCCATTATAAGACTCAGTTCCCATCACACAATGCAACGCAAACCGGAGGATAGAGTTTTACCTTATAACGGTCAAAATATGCTTGATACGGACAAAACAAAGGCTTTTGATATTATTGCTAGTGTCTATATGTTTTGAAAACAATTTCAAATCATAACTATCAATCATAGACGGCATGGGTACCATATATCATGTCGCCATATATATATACAATCAAAACCGCACGATGTCGTATTTGGAAATTGGATTTCCGTCATGAACCAAGGCAAAAGATAGTCCTTACCGAATTCGAGACGCTCTAGCCCGTGTCTCAGGTACAGCCGCGACCATACCCTGGATCGTCAGGGCCGGTCCACACGAAGTGGATTATAATGCCTGAACAATGCGTTTCTCCACCCTTTGGGGTGTAAATGAGCCAACGAATGACTCCATCGGACCCGGATCGTCCGATCAAACCGAGGCGCCTCGCAACAGCAACAACCACATAGGTGAAAAGTATATAAATGTCAGGGCTGGTAGGTCACTGACACCACCCTAGCTAGAAAGAAAACGCACGTCCCCCCTGAGGTTCTGCTCCCGTTTCTGGTTCATACCGGGGTGTGAGGCTCGCGAATTCACATTATACACAAAGCTACGCCACACAGGCGGTGCTTTGATCACCACCACAAGACTTTGCTTTTCAACAGAAGCCCTGATCACTGCATCTTAGCATGCCACACAGGCAATTCATGCCATGCGACTGATGTCCATCGATATACAACCTCTGAGCTCGTGCGTCTCAGAGAAGGGCGTTAAGCAAAAGAATAAATTCTCCGCCGCCAAACAGATGTATATTTAATAGAGATCAATCAACACAGAATAAAATCCAATGTTAGACACACGGTCCATTTACAAGTTCGTTCTGGGTCTGAACGAAACCGGAGGCACTAAATACCTCGCAAACCCTTCGACCACCACGTACGTCTGGACGATCACCACTCATTATCCATATTTCGGGATGCCTCCCAATCAGGACCTCGGTTACCATCCAAACGAGGTGAAGATCTCCGGTCTTCGACCACCGTCTTCATCTTCGACCTTCAATCGTCGGTCAATTATTTGAAATGAGAATTAACTCGGCCTTCTCAAATAATTCACGTATATTTAGAATTTCAATTCGATTTATTTCAATGGTTAAATTATTCGACAACACCAATTTTGTTCTTTAATGTAATTTTCACACCAAACACATTCAACCATCAAATATCACATAAATCAAGCAAATTCAGTTTATTTCCACTCCATATTGTTTATGGTATTTTATAACTATTTATCGCTATTTTTATTTAATTTAAAATAGCTAATTTATTCAAAACGACGCTTCGGGCCATAAAGCGGCCGTGGCGCTGTTTTTCTTCAGATTTGATTTACACATATCTGAAAATCTAACCGTTGGATCTTCGCAAAATTTACATCATTAGAAAGGTCTTTTCAAAACGAATCCAACGGTTCCAGTTTCGGGAAAATCCGACGGTCGGATCTCCCGGTACAATCGTTTGAAATTTCGATTTCAAAATACGAACTGCAGCGTCGTCATTCGATTAAATATATAATTATATTTATATATATATAAAAATATAATCGCTTCTGGCGCTGTTTTTCTTCAGATTTGAATTAAACATTCCAGACAATCCAACCGTTGGATTTTTACAAGGTTGGTGCCGTTGGAAAGATTATTCCAAGGCGAACCCGACGGTTGAGGTTTCGGGAAAATCCAATGGTCGGATCTCCCGTACTAGTTGTTTGAAATCACGGTTTCAAAATACGAACTGCACGGCCTCGTTTCGTTTTAATTTTATTTATATTTATATATTTATATAAATATAGTTCATTCAATGATTTCAATATCGTTTTCACTTCAAATATTTTTCTAACACCTTAAAATTTTGGAAAATTTCGCCATAACCTCCCCTGCACCGGGAGCATCGGGAAATCGCAAATAGCTTTCCCGGTCCTTCTAATCTCAAAAAATAAAAAGAAAAAGCCAAGCGGCTAGCCAACAGGCTCATAAAATCATCACCCAAACAAATCAGTAAATGTGTACCTATTTGTCGGGCACAAAATTTTATTCCTCTTCTCTAGCCCCTTTGCTATAACCTGTTCAATGAATATGCATGTACATATATATACAGTTCTTATCATTTATCATTTTCTATTCAACTTCATATTTGATTTCTATTTGGTTTAAAAACACCATTCATTCTAATGTTACATAAATAGGTGCAAATCATTTCGTTAGCTAATTAATGAATATTTCAACTCATATATGTTTATTTTGAACAAGTGGCTATTTTTAACACTTCACATTTCAACGATTTTTTTTGCATACAATAAAAATGTGATTTTTATTGTAAAACAATTCATTTCAAAACACTATTATTCTATATAGTTCATATAGGTGATAAAAATAGGATTTTTATCATAAAACAATTTCTTTTAAAACGAGATTATTTTACACAGTTCATATAGTCGATAAAAGGTGATTTTTTTATTATCAAACAATTTATTTCAAAATATGAATACCATTCAACACATGAATTTCTAATCAACGAATGAATATCAATTCAACACATGAATGTTTTCTATAGTTTTTATATATAGATAAAAATGTGATTTTTATTATCAAACGATTTATTTCAAAATATGAATACCATTCAACACATGAATTTCTAATCAACGAATGAATATCAATTCAACACATGAATGTTTTCTATAGTTTTTATATATAGATAAAAATGTGATTTTTTTTATCAAACGATTTATTTCAAAATATGAATACCATTCAACACATGAATTTCTAATCAACGAATGAATATCAATTCAACACATGAATGTTTTCTATAGTTTTTATATATAGATAAAAATGTGATTTTTATTATCAAACGATTTATTTCAAAATATGAATACCATTCAACACATGAATTTCTAATCAACGAATGAATATCAATTCAACACATGAATGTTTTCTATAGTTTTTATATATATATAAAAATGTGATTTTTATTATCAAACGATTTATTTCAAAATATGAATACCATTCAACACATGAATTTCTAATCAACGAATGAATATCAATTCAACACATGAATGTTTTCTATAGTTTTTATATATAGATAAAAATGTGATTTTTATTATCAAACGATTTATTTCAAAATATGAATACCATTCAACACATGAATTTCTAATCAACGAATGAATATCAATTCAACACATGAATGTTTTCTATAGTTTTTATATATAGATAAAAATGTGATTTTTATTATCAAACGATTTATTTCAAAATATGAATACCATTCAACACATGAATTTCTAATCAACGAATGAATATCAATTCAACACATGAATGTTTTCTATAGTTTTTATATATAGATAAAAATGTGATTTTTATTATCAAACGATTTATTTCAAAATATGAATACCATTCAACACATGAATTTCTAATCAACGAATGAATATCAATTCAACACATGAATGTTTTCTATAGTTTTTATATATAGATAAAAATGTGATTTTTATTATCAAACGATTTATTTCAAAATATGAATACCATTCAACACATGAATTTCTAATCAACGAATGAATATCAATTCAACACATGAATGTTATTCAAAATTTCGGCAGCATAACGGCAGGGTAGTTAAAACCGGGACCGTCCCTAGTACGGCTCCTCGCTCTACCTTAAAACCTCGCGGTTTTTGACAATGGGGATCATGCATCTAGTTCGCACGCAGGCGGCATGTATATATTTATTCCATTTCCACAAACTAATCCTATGTGGTTTCAACCAAATATTTCTCAACCACAAATGGGTATTTTTCAAACACAATCAATCAATGTCAACCACAAACAATCCCAAACAATCATTCGCTATCAATCAATTTTCACAACAATTTCAACCAATAAATATCGTCCATGGTTTGTGGACGAGGGGCGTATATATATATATATATATATATATATATATATATATATATATATATATTATATATATAGCAATTCACTTTTACTTCAACACACATATATATATATAGAAAAAGAAATTGAAGAGTGAGAAATTCTCACCAATAGCTATCCAATACCACTACTCTTCCTTTATAGAAATCTTCGCCAATCTCGCCTTTTGTCGCTTCGTTGCCCGTATTCTCTACATATGTAAAAATCGAATTTTTACTATGTTATTCAATATATATATAAATCGAATTTTGACTTCGCTATTCAATATATAAAGATCATATTTTTAAAAATAAAGATTATATTTTTAATATTCCTATGATGTAAAAATTATATTTTTATTGCTTTAAAAATATAAGAATCATATCTTACTTCTTCTACTTAATAAAAATTCCGTCTTTTCTATTTTAAAAATATGATCTTTATTATCCAAGTTCAAATCTTTTCTATTTAAAGTTCAAGCCATTTTCTTTTAAAGTTTAAACCTTTTTCTTTTTAAAGTTTAAACCTTTTTCTTTTTAAAGTTTAAACCTTTTTCTTTTTAAAGTTAAAATTAAAATCAGTTTTAATCCTTTATAAAAATCAGTTTTAAACCTAATTAAAATTCAGTTTTAAATCTTTTAGAAAAATCAGTTTTAAATCTTTTAGAAAAATCAGTTTTTACCTTTTTTTAAAATTCAGTTTTTAAAAATAAAAGTAAAACTAAAATAAATTAAAACAACTTACATCGAAGAAACGAAAGAGGGGGGGTTGGTTTTTCGTCAGGTGGCGGCGCAGGAGGTGCTGGAGGTGGGGCGGCCTTCAGCTCGTCGGCGGTGGCGTCTCGAACGGGGCTCGCGGATTTAGGGTGTCGCGATAGCTTAGGGGTGGTTCAGATTGAAGGAGGAGGAGGGAGCGAGAGCAAGGAAGAGGGGGGGAGAAGATCGGAGGGCGCGGTGGAGGTCTGGTTGACGGTGAAGGCGGGCGTCGATTTTTTTCTCTTTTTTTTTTTATCTGAGCGAAAAATAAGGAGAGAAAAAAAAAAGGGCGTGAGGGTTTTAAAAAGAAAAATATATATATTATTTTATTGATTAAATTAATTCTAAAAAGCAACTTTTATTTTCGACCTCGAAACGAAACCCACCGCCTGTCGTCTATAGCGTATTACCCCCATTTCGAACACAATGGGATATGTATCGCAAGCTGATTTGATCGTTACAATAAGTTTCCGTTGAATTTACATTTAAATCACTATATTGAATTTTAAACGTACATTTTAAATTACCGGGGGCACATACTAACTCTAAAAATTCCAGAAAAATATTTTCTAGCTTCGTATTGACGATACGGTCCTAACAAAACTAGTTTCGTCGAATTCTGAGACCGTTTGAAAAATGGCCAATTTCCAGTCGATTAAAATCAACTAAAACTGGTCAAACGCGTTTTCCTTTGCCACGCTCACATATTGATTCGAAAAATTATGAAATTTGAAACCTAGCAATAACTTCACATCCCGGACCCAACAAAAGTGGTTTCGTCGAAATCCGAGGTCGTATGCAAAATGTCCATTTTTAAGGGCCTGAATTCCATAGCGACTATTCAGAATTTTCAACTGGACATATCTTTTGATTCCCGCTATCAAATTTCGATTGGTCGGATTCGTTAGAAAGATATTACCAATTAGATCCTAATGTTTTTTGGTTTCACTAAAATCCGGATTGTTTTGCACCCGGTATATTCAATCTAAGTTTGAAATCGAATTATCGAACTACCGCGCCATTTTCAATTCTATATATAATTATAATTAATTATATTCGTTTTCAAATGTCGATTCAAACTCAGTTTTCATCGCCATTATTTAAAATATTTATTTTAAATATTTAAAATCCATTATTTCAGCCAATTTAAATTTTTTTAAATTGGTTCAGATTTTCTGGGTCGTTACAATTTGATTGTGTGATGTGATGTGATGTGAAATGAAATAAAATATTTATATAGTTGAAATAAAATATTTTATAGTGGAAAATATTTTATAGTTAAAAATAGAATTTTTAATGTGTATATGAAATGAAATAAAAATAAACAACTCGGATGATTTGTTTATATACACACATTTGGTTGATATTGATTGGGACGATAAATTTTACACGTCACCCACCTGCACAAATAAAATCTGTGTTTGATTGTTTGAAACCCCACACAGGTATTGGAATGATATTTGACGTACACTAATCCCGATTGTTTAGTTGTATGTTGATCGATTGATTGACAGGCTGTTATAAGCGTTGAATATTTATATTTGATGCTTATACAGTGTAGAATGCACTTTGGATGATGGTTGATTATTCATCGTTGTTATTGTATACATGTGTTGTAGAAAATCCATATAATTAACATTATATGGTAATTGATTGGGCCTCATTCCGGTTTGGAAATAGAATATTTGAATAGAAGTATTTGAAAATAGAAATATTTGAAAAAGAAATATTCGAAATAGAATATTTGAAAATAGAAATATTTGAAAAAGGAAATATTCGAAATAGAAGTATTTGAAAATAGAAATATTTGAAAAGGAAATATTCGAAAGAGAATATTTGAAAATAGAAATATATGAAGCCGTGTTGATAGATTGACGCCATTTTGACGTGAACGATATTTATATCGATTTTATTCAAATTAAAGTGAATATTAAAGTGAATTGAAATTCGAATTAAATTGAAATAGAATTGAAATCGTTTTGAAATTAATTCGAATTGAAAGTGAATAGAATTGAATTCGAATTGAAATTGAATGGAAATGAAAACGAATTGAAATTGAATTAAAAATCGTTTTGAATTGAAATCGACGAAGTATATATTATATATATCATATATATGATATAATGGCCTGAATAGAACGCGCGCGCCGCGGCAGTTCGCGAATTTCGACCATTGACTTCGAATGGATATTGCGGGAGATCCGACTGTCGGATTCTCCTAAAACCGGAACCGTTGGGTTCGTATTGAAAAGAGCTTTCTAACGAATATTAGAAATTTGAAATCTAACGGTTGGATTTGGAATTATGTCCAAATCAAATTTGAAAAAGGTCGTTGTAAATGCAGTTCGATGGCCGTTGTTGGAATTCGACTGTACGGGCCTTGATAAAATTATTAAAAATAGTAATAATTTGTGTAAAATCATAAGAAATGATTTGGGAAGAATTGGGATGAAAAACTCCATATTTGAAAAGATAAAAATAGTTTTTTTATCGAATTGAACTAGTTTTGAACTAGAATAATAATTTATTTATTTATTTAAAATAAATAAATTGAATTTGAAAGGGGTTTTAAAAGTAACCAGAATTTTCAATAATTGAATTGGAATGGATTTGAATCGAAATTGTCTTTGGAATATTTCGATGTTGGATTTCGTGATTATTCAGATATTGTTATGAAAATTTGAAAGATATTTATATCGTTATTTCCAATAGAATATTTGTTGGTCGTAGAATTTGATATTGAATATAAGCCGATATATTTTCTATTCAGAGCCTTGTATTTAATATCAAATGTGATTTGGGTTTGCCGTGAATGGTGTCTTCATTAACACTATTCTTAAGCCCAATGGAGAAAAAGATTAAATCTTTTTGTTTAGATTTAATGAAGTGTACCAATTAAAGAATATTGAATTGGTATTGATTTTTGGGTTTATCGTGAACAGTGTTTTAAATAACACTTGTTCTTTAACCCGACAATTAATGTAATGTGATTTTGGGTTTATAGTGAGCCTTGTTTTAAATGACATTGGTACTTTAACCCAGTTAAAGACATGATATTGATTTCTTCGAAGATTAAAACTAAGTGGAGTTTTAATGAATCTTTAATTAGATTGAAAAGGTCGAGAATGGAGTATCACTAGTTTTGCTCCAGGCGATAGTTAAATCTTTAATTAGATTTGAACGTGAAATGGTAATTGAATTTACCGATAACACCGTGGTGTTAGATATGAAGTATTACCAGTTTTACTTCATGGGATAAATAGGTTGGGATTGGGAAATTAAAACAAAGGATTACTTCGGTAAGTTTCGTTAATCCCGACTAGTTGAATCGAAATTCAAAAGAAGATTAAAGAATAAATTCAAGGAATTTATCTTTGATAAAATTAATGGGAACCTTTCCCTATGAATGTGAAATTTAGAAACTAACTGTCGGTTAGCTAAGCGGAATGGTTTTCTGGATATTGATCTGATGTTGGTTTCGGCCTTCGGGGTTAATATTTGGGGAATTATTCTCTTGTCAATTTACAGTTAGTGACTAATGAATTGGAATGAGGCGTATGTTGTGTTTGTGTAACACTTGTTTATTATATACGCGAGTTATTCGGAAAGACCGGGTTTATCCCATTCTGAATAACTGATACGACGATAAGTCGAAGATGAAGATGGTGGTCGAAGACCGGAGGTCTTCACGTCGTTTGGGTGATTACTGATGATCTTGATTGGGCTGTACACCCAAGAAGACGGAAACAGTTGGTGATCGTCCAGATGTACTTGGAGATCGATGGATATGCGGGGTACTAGGTGCCTCCGGTTTCGTTCAGACCCAGAACGAACTTGTAAATGGACAGTGTGTCTGACATTGGATTTTAGTCTGTGTGATTGATTTCTATTAAATATATATCTGTTTGGCAGCGGAGAATTTATTCTCTTGCTTAACGCCCTTCTCTGAGACGTACGAGCTCAGGGGTTATATAATGATGGATATCAAACGCATAGAGTGAATTGCCTGTGTGGCATGCCTAAGTGGCAAACGATCAAGGCTTCTGTTGAAAAGCAAAGTCTTGTGGTTGATGATCGAAGCACGACCATTGTGGCGTAGCTTTGTGTAGCGTTTACTTCGCGAGTTTCACACCCGGTATGAACCAAAAACGGGAGACGGACCTCAGGGAGGGCATGCGTTTCCTTCTAGCTAAAAAGTGGCGTCAGTGGTTTTACATGCCCTGACGAGTTTGACTTATGTGGTTGTTGCTCTTGCCAGGCGCCTCGGTTTTATCGGACGATCCGGGTCCGATGGAGTCATTTATGGGCTCACTTACGCCCCAAAGGGCGGGGAAACGCAGTGTTCAGGAATTTTAATCCACATCGGTGGACCGGCCCTGACGATCCAAGGGTCACTCGAGCTCTGATCCTGAGACATGGGCTAGATTGTCTCGAATCGGTTGAGGACTATCTTTTGCCTGGGTTCGTAGATGGAAATCCAATTCCCAAATACGTGACATTTGCGATTTTAATTGTAGAGCCTAGTATGGCGACATGATATATGGTACCCATATCGTCTATGATTGATACTTATGATTTGAAGTTGTTTTGTACACTATACACTGATAATAGTATCAAATGATTTGTTTTAAAACGTATCAAGCATTCTTTGGCCGTTATAAGGGAAAACCCTATCCCCCGGCTTGCGTTGCATTGTGTGATAGGACCTGGGTCTTATAACAGCTTCATTTTTCTTTATTTAGCATTGCGCCGTTTGTTTTATGCACTGGTATTCTTGGGAGGAAACCCGTTCCGTGTTATACGGCGTGGTCCCTTGATTTACCTAACTTTAAAAATAAAGATTAATAACTGCTTTAGTTCTCACACCAGTCCCATGACTGACCTGGAGTTTATTGTTTTAACCTAAACTCTGGGTGCCCTTATTTTGACACGGGCATCTAGTAGTTTTGGTTTTGCAGATTTATATTCACAGGATCCTGGTTTACAGCTGGAATGATATCCGGAAAGTTTTGTATCCGTATATCTCTTCTAGTTGTGTATTGTATTATTTTCCGCTGCGATGTATTTAAATGTAATTTAAATCTCTGATATTTCTGTGTAATATTTATTCATACTCTGTATATTCTTGTAATCTGATGGAATTGTTGTAATATACAATGAAATGTTCTCTGTCTGCGTTCTGTTTTGTCGTGTTCTCAAAACAATCGGGCGTTTCGAACGGCCTGGATCGGTTTAGCGACTGATTCGGATCGAGCAAAATTCCTTTTCGTTACAGTTGGTATCAGAGCTTTGGTTTACAAAGCTCAGAGAACAAGACACATTAGAACGATACAAAAGAATTCATCAGAAATTGGATTCGTAATTTCCAATGAGAATGACTCGTTAGAGATGGGATCAGTAGTATCCTAGAATGAGTGTGAAGGGTATATTTTTAAAATGAAAACAATTTTTGTATTGAAATTTAAATCACTTATTCGTAGTTGATTATTTATATTATACTGAATTGGGATAATCCAATATATAAAATTTTTGTGTATATGTCTTGCAAACGTGTATTCAAAGTTTTAATGTACTGGATAGTTATAGGATCACACTCTAGTTGCCCGGGGATAATTCTGGTGATGGGGCACCATCGCCAGTATTTATTTTCGAGCGATGAAAGTGAGATTTCTATATATTTCCAATTGACTGGTGTGAGAACCGAAACTAGATAGGGCTTATTGTTGTGATTTGGCATCAAAAATCTGATTTTTGACTATATATCAAAGTTATGCATTTGAAATGATAACCAACTAATTGATTGATGTTTGTGTTGTTTGGTTATTTGTTTGATAATTTTGAACCATTACGCCTAATTGTATCAAATAATGAATTGTATTGAAAATTGGTCGCATTTGCTTGCATATACATGTACTTATATTGAACAGGTCATAGCAAGGAGGCTAGAGCAGAGAATAAAACTTGTTTGCCCGACAAATAGGTACATGTTTACTATAATTTACTGTTTTGTTTGGGTGATGATGATTTTATGAGCCGATTGGCTAGCCGCTTGGCTTTTTCTTTTTCTTTTTGAAATCAGAAGGTCTGTATGGCAATTTCGGGATTTTCCCGTGCTCCCGGTGCAGGGGAGGTTATGGCGAAATTTTTCGAAAATTTAGGGTGTTAGCCAAAATTTTGAAAAGTTCTTAGAACTGAAAAGTTGAAGAACTTAAGCCGTAACCAAAATAAAGGAAGTTGAGTTGGTATTTAAAACAACTTTCGGCTTCGTTCCTTTTCAAGGACGAAAAGTTTTAAGTGGGGGAGATTGTAATAACCCGGAAATCTGGGCCAGTTTAAAATTTTTATTTTGGCAATTTTAGCGAATTTTGATTATTTAAATTGAATTATTTTAAATAATATCAACGAGAAATTTATTTTGAATATAATTCGAACGTATATATTATATTTATTCGTCGTTAGAATATAAATATTTATTTATATATATAAAAGGAATTGAAAATGGCGCGGTAGTTCGATAATTCGATTTCAAACTTCAAATGAATGTACCGTATGCAAAATAAACCGGATTTTAGTGAAACCAAAAATAATGGAATCTAATTGTGAATATCTTTCCAATGAATCCGAAAAATCAAGATTTCATAGCGGGAATCAAAAGATATGTCCAGTTGAAAATTCCGAATAGTCGCTGTGGAATTCAGGCCCTTAAAAATGGAAATTTTGCAAACGACCTCGGATTTCGACGAAACCACTTTTGTTGGATCCGTGATGTCAAGTTATTGCTAGATTCCAAATTTCATATTTTGTCGAATCAATATGTGAGCGTGGAAAAGGAAAACGCGTTTGACCAGTTCTAGTTGATTTTAATCGACTGGAAAATGGCCATTTTTCAAGCGGTCTCAGAATTCGACGAAATAAGTTTTGTTAGGATTGTATCATCAATACGAAGCTAGAAAATATTTTTCGGGAATTTTTCTTGTTAGTATGTGGCCCTGGTAAATTGAAATGTACGTTTAAAATTCAATATATAGATTTATAATTTAATTTGAACGAAAACTGATCGAGACAACCGAATCGGCTTACGATACATATCCCATTGTGTTCGGAATGGGGGTAATTAGCTATGGACGACAGGCGGTTGGCCTCGTTTAGAGGTCGAAATTAAAAGTACCTTTTTGAAATTAAATAGTTAAATAAAAAAATAAACCCCCTCCTCCCTTTTCTCTTTGCTCAGACCCCCCCCTTTACTTTTCAATTCGAGAAAGAAAAAAAAATCGCTCCACCAGCGATGGGATCGTCCACCGCGCCATCCACCACCGCCGCCTCTGGCGTGGGCCCCCCTCACCTCCCCTTCTCCTCCGCGTCCTCCTCCCCCTCTTCTTCCCGCTCCCCTCCACTGCAGCCGCTCCGTTCTTCCTCCCTCCCCCTTCTTTTCTTCCTCCGATCCAACCTCCGACCCTCCACCGCGAAGCCCGCCGCCTGCCCTAACCCTCTGACGCCAGCGACCCCCTCCAGCAACCCCCACGGCTCCTCCGACCTCCTCTTTTCCCCTTCGTCCGAGTTAGAACCCTGTAAGTGTTTATTTTTAATTACATTTAATTTTATTTTCAGTTTTGTGTATATGCGGGCGTAATAAAAATCGTATCTTTATTTTTGAATGACATTACGTTAGGAATATACGACTTATATATATATATTAGATAAAAAGGTTTAATTTTTATAAACAAAAAAATATGATTTTTATCATATGTGAAATATAAAAATATAATCTTTTATATTGTAGAAGTATAAAAATATAATTTTTATATAGGCAAGCTTGTAAAAATATCATCTTTATAAATATAGCAAAATAAAAATCTGATTTTTATTGTAGATATGTTGAAATAAAGAGATGATTTTTTATAGTGATGAAATAAAAATTAAATCTTCATATTTGAAAATTTGATTTTTATATATTGAATAGCAAAGTAAAAATTCGATTTTTATATATTGAATAGCAAAGTAAAAATTCGATTTTTATATATTGAATAGCAAAGTAAAAATTCGATTTTTACATATGTAGAGAATACGGGCAACGAAAGTGACAAAAGGCAAGAACGGCGAAGATTTCTACATTTGAAGAGTCGTGGGATTGGATTAGCTAATCTGTGAGAACTTCTCACCTTTAATTTAATTTTCTAGTTAAAATATATACTAGGATGCAGACGGTGTTTAGTAGCACCCGACACCCGTCGTCCACAGACCATGGACGGCTTGTATGCTTGTTTGTTTGATGTTGATGTGTAGTTGATTGTGTGATGTGAAATGAAATAAAATATTTATATAGTTGAAATAAAATATTTTATAGTGGAAAATATTTTATAGTTAAAAATAGAATTTTTAATGTGTATATGAAATGAAATAAAAATAAACAAATCGGATGATTTGTTTATATACACACATTTGGCTGATGTTGATTGGGACGATAAATTTTACATGTCACCCAACTGCACAAATAAAATCTGTGTTTGATTGTTTGAAACCCCACACGGGTATTGGAATGATATTTGACGTACACTAATCCTGATTGTTTAGTTGTATGTTGATCGATTGATTGACAGGCTGTTATAAGCGTTGAATATTTATATTTGATGCTTATACAGTGTAGAATGCACTTTGGATGATGGTTGATTATTCATCGTTGTTATTGTATACATGTGTTGTAGAAAATCCATATAATTAACATTATATGTTAATTGATTGGGCCTCATTCCAGTTTGGAAATAGAATATTTGAATAGAAGTATTTGAAAATAGAAATATTTAAAAAAGAAATATTCGAAATAGAATATTTGAAAATAGAAATATTTGAAAAAGGAAATATTCGAAATAGAAGTATTTGAAAATAAAAATATTTGAAAAGGAAATATACGAAATAGAATATTTGAAAATAGAAATATATGAAGCCGTGTTGATAGATTGACGCCATTTTGACGTGAACGATATTTATATCGATTTTATTCAAATTGAAGTGAATATTAAAGTGAATTGAAATTCGAATTAAATTGAAATAGAATTGAAATCGTTTTGAAATGAATTTGAATTGAAAGTGAATAGAATTGAATTCGAATTGAAATTGAATAGAAATGAAAACGAATTGAAATTGAATTAAAAATCGTTTTGAATTGAAATCGACGAAGTATATATGATATATATTATATATATAATATAATGGCC
Organism: Allium sativum; assembly: GCA_030737875.1. Taxonomy (NCBI): domain Eukaryota; kingdom Viridiplantae; phylum Streptophyta; class Magnoliopsida; order Asparagales; family Amaryllidaceae; genus Allium; species Allium sativum. Next base: position 23,272,485 of record CM060927.1, on the reverse strand, counting down.
TGAATAGAACGCGCGCGCCGCGGCAGTTCGCGAATTTCGACCATTGACTTCGAATGGATATTGCGGGAGATCCGACTGTCGGATTCTCCTAAAACCGGAACCGTTGGGTTCGTATTGAAAAGAGCTTTCTAACGAATATTAGAAATTTGAAATCTAACGGTTGGATTTGGAATTATGTCCAAATCAAATTTGAAAAAGGTCGTTGTAAATGCAGTTCGATGGCCGTTGTTGGAAATCGACTGTACGAGCCTTGATAAAATTATTAAAAATAGTAATAATTTGTGTAAAATCATAAGAAATGATTTGGGAAGAATTGGGATGAAAAACTCCATATTTGAAAAGATAAAAATAGTTTTTTTATCGAATTGAACTAGTTTTGAACTAGAATAATAATTTATTTATTTATTTAAAATAAATAAATTGAATTTGAAAGGGGTTTTAAAAGTAACCAGAATTTTCAATAATTGAATTGGAATGGATTTGAATCGAAATTGTCTTTGGAATATTTCGATGTTGGATTTCGTGATTATTCAGATATTGTTATGAAAATTTGAAAGATATTTATATCGTTATTTCCAATAGAATATTTGTTGGTCGTAGAATTTGATATTGAATATAAGCCGATATATTTTCTATTCAGAGCCTTGTATTTAATATCAAATGTGATTTGGGTTTGCCGTGAATGGTGTCTTCATTAACACTATTCTTAAGCCCAATGGAGAAAAAGATTAAATCTTTTTGTTTAGATTTAATGAAGTGTACCAATTAAAGAATATTGAATTGGTATTGATTTTTGGGTTTATCGTGAACAGTGTTTTAAATAACACTTGTTCTTTAACCCGACAATTAATGTAATGTGATTTTGGGTTTATAGTGAGCCGTGTTTTAAATGACATTGGTTCTTTAACCCAGTTAAAGACATGATATTGATTTCTGTGAAGATTAAAATTAAGTGGAGTTTTAATGAATCTTTAATTAGATTGAAAAGATCGAGAATGGAGTATCACCAGTTTTGCTCCAGGCGATAGTTAAATCTTTAATTAGATTTGAACGTGAAATGGTAATTGAATTTACCGATAACACCATGGTGTTAGATATGAATTATTACTAGTTTTACTTCATGGGATAAATAGGTTGGGATTGGGAAATTAAAACAAAGGATTACTTCGGTAAGGTTCGTTAATCCCGACTAGTTAAATCGAAATTCAAAAGAAGATTAAAGAATAAATTCAAGGAATTTATCTTTGATAAAATTAATGGGAACCTTTCCCTATGAATGTGAAATTTAGAAACTAACTGTCGGTTAGCTAAGCGGAATGGTTTTCTGAATATTGATCTGATGTTGGTTTCGGCCTTCGGGGTAAATATTTAGGGAATTATTCTCTTGTCAATTTACAGTTAGTGACTGATGAATTGGAATGAGGCGTATGTTGTGTTTGTGTAACACTTGTTTATTATATACGCGAGTTATTCGGAAAGACCGGGTTTATCCCATTCTGAATAACTGATACGACGATAAGTCGAAGATGAAGACGGTGGTCGAAGACCGGAGGTCTTCACGTCGTTTGGGTGATTACTGATGATCTTGATTGGGCTGTACACCCAAGAAGATGGAAACAGTTGGTGATCGTCCAGATGTACTTGGAGGTCGATGGATATGCGGGGTACTAGGTGCCTCCGGTTTCGTTCAGACCCAGAACGAACTTGTAAATGGACTGTGTGTCTGACATTGGATTTTAGTCTGTGTGATTGATTTCTATTAAATATATATCTGTTTGGCGGCGGAGAATTTATTCTCTTGCTTAACGCCCTTCTCTGAGACGTACGAGCTCAGGGGTTATATACTGATGGATATCAAACGCATAGAGTGAATTGCCTGTGTGGCATGCCTAAGTGGCAAATGATCAAGGCTTCTGTTGAAAAGCAAAGTCTTGTGGTTGATGATCGAAGCAAGGCCTTTGTGGCGTAGCTTTGTGTAGCGTTTACTTCACGAGTTTCACACCCGGTATGAACCAAAAACAGGAGACGGGCCTCAGGGAGGGCATGCGTTTCCTTCTAGCTAAAAAGTGGCGTCAGTGGTTTTACACGCCCTGACGAGTTTTACTTATGTGGTTGTTGCTGTTGCCAGGCGCCTCGGTTTTATCGGACGATCCGGGTCCGATGGAGTCATTTATGGGCTCACTTACGCCCTAAAGTGCGGGGAAACACAGTGTTCAGAAATTTTAATCCACATCGGTGGACCGGCCCTGACGATCCAAGGGTCACTCGAGCTCTGATCCTGAGACATGGGCTAGATTGTCTCGAATCGGTTGAGGACTATCTTTTGCCTGGGTTCGTAGATGGAAATCCAATTTCCAAATACGCGACATTTGCGATTTTAATTGTAGAGCCTAGTATGGCGACATGATATATGGTACCCATGCCGTCTATGATTGATACTTATGATTTGAAGTTGTTTTGTACACTATACACTGATAATAGTATCAAATGATTTGTTTTAAAACGTATCAAGCATTCTTTGGCCGTTATAAGGGAAAACCCTATCCCTCGGCTTGCGTTGCATTGTGTGATAGGACCTGGGTCTTATAACAGCTTCATTTTTCTTTATTTAGCATTGCGCCGTTTGTTTTATGCACTGGTATTCTTGGGAGGAAACCCGTTCTGTGTTATACGGCGTGGTCCCTTGATTTACCTAACTTTAAAAATAAAGATTAATAACTGCTTTAGTTCTCACACCAGTCCCATGACTGACCTGGAGTTTATTGTTTTAACCTAAACTCTGGGTGCCCTTATTTTGACATGGGCAGCTAGTAGTTTTGGTTTTGCAGATTTATATTCACAGGATCCTAGTTTACAGCTGGAATGATATCCGGAAAGCTTTGTATCCGTATATCTCTTCTAGTTGTGTATTGTATTATTTTCCGCTGCGATGTATTTAAATGTAATTTAAATCTCTGATATTTCTGTGTAATATTTATTCATACTCTGTATATTCTTGTAATCTGATGGAATTGTTGTAATATACAATGAAATGTTCTCTGTCTGCGTTCTGTTTTGTCGTGTTCTCAAAACAATCAGGCGTTTCGAATGGTCTAGATCGGTTTACCGACTGATTCGGATCGAGCGAAATTCCTTTTCGTTACAGTTAGTTCATTTACCTTGGTTTTCAATTTAAAATTTAAATCGTGTAAAGATTTATATGTAAAAAGCTATTTGGAAACCCTTTTATTTTGAATAGTTAGTGACATCCTTAAGGACCTATTAACACACACTACTGGTTTCATAGTATTTAAAATAATTCAGTGGAGATGACACCTTCCTTAGATAAGCCTTAAGTGAATTAAAGTTTAAATAAAGAAAACCGTAACACTTAAGTACCAATAACCTTCCGTCCTTAGACAATTCATGTCCTTGTCCTAACACTTGTAAAATTCATCGATTGCACCATTTTCGTAAGCAAAAGAGCATGTGATAATAGAGAGGGAGAATCTTTTTTAATTTGTTTTCACTTTGTTTTCTTATTCCTCTTTCCACCTTAGCTTTAATGGCAACCTCCTCCCTCCTCTGCCACCACCATCGGCCATCCTAGCTCCCTGCTCCTTGCCCCCACGTCCTTACCACCAAGTCGTGGTACCCACATGGCCAACATCCTCTCTTCTCCTCCTACAAGCCTACAACTCCCTATTTTCCTCCATTTTCCCACAACCCGTAGCTCCTAGGCTCTTCCAACCACCACTACACCTCCCTTTGACCGCACACCAACTTGAGCCTCACCTAATATCCTCCCCCTTCATGGTCGTGGATCCTACACCATGGTCGAGCCCTCCATGGCACCAAAAAAGCCACCTTTATATTAAAAAACCCCATTTTAGCTCCTAAAATCCATAAAGGTCCATCCTTTCTTCATGAAACCCATATTAAAAAAATTATTTATATATTATAATTAGTTCATAGCGAAATACAGGTGAGAAAGATGTCTGTAAAGGTGATAGCAATATTTCTTGGTGATAAAGTTCCTACCTTTTTAAAGATTGGTGAAGTGGATAGCGATTGTGAGAACTTCCACTCACATTTCGATTGTTAGCTTAAAATTAGTCACATATGTTGCTAATGATGTTCATAAGTGGTTTATGATGTTAATAGCTTGCTAATGATGTTTGCGGTGACTAATGATGGTTATTGTTGTTACTAATGTGATTTGAGTTGTTTTGGATGTTCATAAGTGCTAAAGTTTGTGAACACTTAGTTTAAAATGTTTCCTTTAGGTGTTAACTATGTAAACACTTGGTTTAAAGTGTTAAGGATGTCGCCTTATGTGTTAACAATGTGGACACCTGATTTTAAGTGATAAAAATGTCAGCTTTAGGTGAATGTGATATGAATCCTTTGTAAATGACACCCTATGACGTTATTTGACAATGTACAATGCTATTGGATGTTGTATGATGTTATGGGATGTTGTGATAAATGGTAAATGGGTTATTGGGTATGCTATTGGGTTGTTTATTTTAAGTGTTAAGGGTATTAACACGTATGTTAAATGATAACTATTTGGAAATTAAGTGTTAATTATATTAACACTTAAGTGAATGACACATATGTATGGATACACACACACACACACACACACACACACACACACACACATATATATATATATATATATATTGATGAAGTCCCTTTAAAAAAATCAGACGTTCTAGGATAACAAAGAGGATAGTGTCTAGGCTTCGGCTTGGAAAATATAGTTTCCTGCTATCCATGGCTATCCCTAGCTGATTCGGCAGACGGGATGTTTAATTCAAAAATTAATTTGAATTTAAAAATGAAATAAATCGACATTTAATTTGAATTAAAAATGATTCAAATTTAAGATCTAATTTGGAATTTGATTGAATATTTTATTAATAAAATATTAAGTGAAAAATAAAAGTTTGACTTTTAAATCCAAACTAATTTAGGAAGACAGTTAAGTAATTACAAATAGATTTCATAAAGATAAGAAATTAATTTGAAGTGGCTTTGAATTTATAAAGTTTTATTTACAAATTTAAATTAAAAATGAATAGTAACTTTAAAAAGTGAAGTTCAGGTTGAGTATCCAGGAAATATTTTAATAAGATTTTATTTCCAAACTATCTTATTTATTTTTATAATGTACTTCAGGAAAATTTGGACTTCAAACAATAAGTTTTGAAAAATATTATCATTTTAGTTATTTAAATAATATTAAAATGATTAAAATAATGGAAAATTTAATTTTAGATTGAAATCATTGAAATATAGTTTCCAAAAGTAATTATATATGTTTTATATAATTAATAAAGTATTTTGGAAGTAATTCGATTAAATTTTAAATCAAAATTTGATCTGATCTGGACTAGCGCACAATGGTAGTTGGCGGGTTTCGACCATTAACTTTAAACTGATGTACCAGGAGATCCGACCATTTTCCTAAAACGAAAAACGTTTGGTTCTAAATGAAGAGGGATTTCAAATGGATCTAATAGTTTTGAAATCCAATGGTTAAATCCTGAGATAAGTTTAAATCAATTTTGAATAAAAACAGCGTTAGTGCCGTTATTGACCCGAAAATGGAATTCTAAGAAATGAGCTATTTTTTAATTATTAAAAATAAGGAAAAATTATGATAAATTATAATAAATGATTTAAATGTGATTTGGATTTAATATATCAAGTTTCTGAATGATATAAAGCTAATTTTTGAAAACTAGCTATTTTTGGAAATTGGTTTTTGGTTTGTTGTGGACAATGTCTTTGATAACATCATCCTTAACCCAGAAAGTCTAAGTTATTTGGTTTATTAAATCTATATTTTGTTTAAAGGCATGTTTTTTTGGTAAATCTTTTAATTAAGAAAAAGGTTTTCCAATTTTAAATAATTGGATTTGGATAGAAATAAATCTTTGGATATTCTATGCGGAATTCCTTTGTTTAGACTTACACTATTTGAGGAATTTGGAAAATATTTATATCGTTATTCCACTTATAGTACTAGTTGAATTAGGGAATCAGTATCGAATATAAGCTAGTATAATTTCTATTTAAATCTTATATTTGATATCAATTGAATTTTGGTCTTATTGTGAATAACGTCTTAAATAATGTTATTCTTTAACCCAACTATGACTAAAAGATGCTTTGGAATAAAAAGAAACGATAAATCTTTGAATTAAGATTTTATGAGATTTTCTAAAGAAGAGTTTTCTAATTAACAAATGAAATTTGAATTGGATGGAAGTCGAGTTGGTTATGATTGATATGAGTATCCGTAGATGAAGACAAATACTATTTTAGGAATTTAAAAGGCTTTACCGTTATTCCATTTATAGGTTTGGTTGGATACGGGAATTTATATTGATTGTGAGCTGATATGGTTTTTTTGAAGAATCCATTACAAATGGAAGTATGAGTTTGGGTTTGTTCTGGCCAACGTCTTTAATAACATTGTTTTTGAACCATTTAAAGAAAAGAATGATTTTGAAGATTAAAACTAAGTTAGAGTTTTAATAAATCTTTAAGTAAAGATTTGAATGACTGAAATGAAATGAAAAAAAGGATTGATGAATGTAATTAGAAATTACTTAAATTTTTGTAGATATGGATTAGAGGTTAGGAGCTAGTTACATTCTATCTTAGGTAGAAATTGCCCTAAACCGATAGAGTGGAAATGGTGTCTTCCTCTATGTTCCATTAAGTGGATGGGAATGTGATATTGATTTAAGTAATAACCTTTGTGTTAAGGTTTAATTTAAATCAAGGAATAATCCAAGATAGAATGAAATTTATGATATCCCTGTATATTCTCCACATGTTTTAAAAATGCACTAGTTATTTGAAAATGCTAGGTTTAAACCATTTTGAATAACTATACGGCGTGATAGAGCAATTGATGGTATTGAAGATGGTGGTTAAAGATCAAAGACCTTTATATCGGTCGGATTGCCTACTGATGCCTCAAGATGATCCTCCATTATGAGGTTATATTTTTACGGCGATTCGGTCGTACTTGGAGTGATTCGGATTGCAAGGGATTTCGCACCTAGGCTGTGTTGTGGAATAAAGCACCTTCGGTTTCGTCCAGCCCTAGAACGAACTTGTAAATGGATGTGTGTCTGACGTTGTAGTTTACGGCATAACCAATTAGTTTCTGTTGATATTATATCAATTGGTGGCTGAGAATTTATTCTCTTTGCTTAACACCCTCCTTTGAGATTTATGTACTCAAGGGGTTATATATTAGTAGACACTGATTATATGTTTTGAATTGACAATGTGGCTTGCTAAGTGATGAGCTATAGATGATCAAAGCATAGTTTATTGAAGCGTAGCTTTGTGTAACGAAATTTCGGCAAGCCTCACATGCCGGAATTGAATGAAACAAGAAAATATGCAGCAAGGTTATCAGTTCACGACCCTTAAGGGATGACCATTTCCTTCTAGGTTTTTGAAGCAACACTATGGTATAGAGCTCAGGTGTTTGCTATGTGGCTTTGATGAGATGATTCTATGTTATGGAGCCTTGGCATTTCACTATTATGGTTTTGTTGGAAATTCGAGATCCCGTAGAAAATTTCGGTTACGTCCGGGAAATGACATACTCATGTGGCATGGCTTTGAACAGCACCGACGACCTTGTGTTGGTAGAGAAGGGTTTACTTATTGGGACGTCCCTCTAGAAGCATGCCCATTTGGTAAGGAAGTTCCTTGGCCTCGGTCATTTGTTGGAAAACCCACTTTGAGAACGGTAAAGGTCAGTATATGATTCTGAATCCAGATCATCCACCACGTGCCTATATGGTTTTCTATTGTAGATCCTGCGTAAAATGCGTATGAGTTCAGTATAATATTATGGTACTTATGCTGGCTAAGATTGATACATTTATTTGCGAAAGTGATTTTTTACACTATGCACCAATAATAATATAAAAGAAGTTTCATGTATCAATCATATTTTGGCTATTATAAGGGAAACCTCGCCCAAATATGCATTTGTATTGTGTGTGTGGCACGAGACCTTATGATAGCTTCATTTTCTAAAAAGCATTACGAGTTTTTATGCACTGGTATTCATATGGAGAAATCTCGTTCCATGTCATATGGCGTGGTCCCATGAATTACCTTACTTTGAAATGATAGTAATTATTTATTTCTCACACCAGTCCCATGACTGACTTAGAGTTTATTGTTTTCCCACCTAAACTCTGGGTGCCCATATTTTCCATATGGGCAGCCTGGTAATTTTGGGTTTTGCAGATTTAGCCTTGGATTCATTTTTAGAGCAAAATTCAGAATTATGGCTGAAGCTATACTCTAGATCATTTTTTAGTTTGATTGGATGACTAGAGATGTGAAGGCCGAAAAATTATCGTTGTCGTAAGTTCTAGAAGGCCCCAAGTAGGGTTACACTAGAGACGTCTAAAAGACCGGTTGTGGGTCGAGTACCCTGGGTATCGTTGAAAGGCTTAGTTGTCAAGATTGGACATACATATGTATCGTTGAAAGGCGTATGGAGTTTATGCTAGAATTTGGGTTACCATTAGCCTTTGACATATGGCAAGGTTGGCTGTCATACGATTAACGATGGTTTCAAAGCAGAATTGGCGGTGATAGCCAGAGTTACTCATATATATGTATATATATATATATATATATGTATGTATATGTATATATAATTCAACCACTTCATCTAATATATATATATATATATATATATATATATATATATATATATATATATATATATTCAACATACAATAAATAATTATCAGCTATAGCACACAAAATAAATCCCGACTTATATAAAATATAAGTGCGTTAAAACTGAGTGACCTAAACTCATTTTGATTTTATTTGTTGTTGAAACGGTTTGATTTCAGTTAAATTAAACAGTCGTTTAATTTAACTAAAAATTCCTGTTGCTTCCGAATCAGTCCAGACGAGCTTCAAAATGTTGTGCTCGTTACCATGATTCCTTCGTAACTTGTTTTGTTGGATTCTGATAATATAACAAAATGTTATTTAAAATTTAGCATACAAATTTAATTAACACCTTAATTAAATTATTATAAACATAATTACTGTTAAATAAAATTAAAGGCCGATTACTGCCCCTTCCTTCCATGGTTCTATACTGCTTCGTTACCTTACTGTCTTCATTCTCGTAACAACCCCATATCCAAAATGCCTGATTTCCCCTTTTCTCTTTTTTTAACTTCTTTAAACTGTCCTGATACTTCTATAATTTGAATAGCCCAATCTTGAAATGAAGACATGGGCCCAACATCTCTTTTTCTTCAATTTCCTTACTGCTTGTGTTTACACTACGTGCTTCTATCGTTTGCAACACATTCAAACTGCCCAACTTTTGTTCATTTTTTCGTTCACAAAGTAATTGCCCGATCAATATATTCCTTCCCATCGTTCTTTTGCCTAACATCTGATACCACGGACCACCATCGACCTCAGCTCCATCAATACTGCACACTACCACGTCCACTAGAGCTAGATATGAAGCAACCTCAGCGTGCGCTCTGACCCATTCCCTCATCGACCTGAGCCGCAACACTCCAGTCTCTACCAGTTGCTGCCTACAGCCCACGATCCGTCAGCCCTTTCTGAAATGACTCCGACCACCACGCGAGCCAAAAACCCATCACAACTGGTTAATTTGCAACTCTCATCGAGCTCGAGATTATTGCAGTTGGAAGTATTTTGAATTAGTGAACAGATTTTAAGAAATCAACGAGGAAATTTGGGGAGTTTACTGCCATCAGTTGAAAGGAGGAGGTGACACATTTTTCTTGGAAGAATTGGAAAGGGACGAGAGGATTTCAATGCATGTATATATATATATATATATATATATATATATATATATATATATATATATATATATATATATATATATATATATATATATATATATATATATATAATTGAATGAATGTTTGGATAGTAATAATGTCTTTCCATCAATACGAAGTAGCACAGGGTTGCTATGTTTATTTGAGAACACAATACATAACAGAGTTATTAATTTTGATATAATTTTGCTTGTGCATAGGCAATACACATACTAGCTGGGCGATTCCTTTTCCTTAAGCATGAAGGCATACATAGCTAAAAGAATTAGAATAGGATAGCACGTGTATAAATCCTTAGGGTGGTTGTTGTGCGTGGAGACTTAAGAAGTAAGGAAGAGGCTTGATCATTTTTTTCATATTTTTTTTTCTTTTTATTTGATTTGTTTTATTATTTTTTACCCGGTTATTTAATCTGCCACTATTTACATTGCACGTTCTTAATTCATACCGACATACATACCCTCCAAACGAATTGAATACGAACGCACTGCTTCGTCTTAACGTTTCAATCACATTGGAACTCATTTGATCAAAATCCGACTTCGTCTGCACAACGACATTATTCTAATTTTAATTTATTAGTTGGTTCACATTTTAATTTCTTCTATTCACAAAGCAACTGCGGTTCGCTCTAAATTTCAAATCTAGCAATAATTAGCTATACGTATTCTAATAAAATTCATTTCAATGAAAACGAAGATCGTTTGAAAAAATAACTATATATAAAACCTACATAATATCGACATAATATTATTATAATTCCAAAACAATCCGATTTAATAACAAAAGTTTTATCATTACCAAATATAACCAAATGGAATTATATACATCTTCAAATATAAACCAATATGGAATTATAACTCAATATCAATATTTTAGAGTTAAACGATATCCAAATTATATAAAAACCCTTTTCAATTTATTATATAAACCTTATAGTTTATAAACAATTTCATAGCGACTTTTCCAAAACATCATTTGGGCATAACTAACAATCTATAATATGAAATCTCCATTTTTCTCTTTCATTAGAAAATTATAATCAAATAGATTTGAACAATTCTTGTTTCAAAGAATTCCGACTTAAAATGAATTCTATATATTCAATTGGAGTTCAAACCATAATATTACAAACTACCACGACGTTATGAGCTCATTTATAATTTAAATATAAATTTTACGTTCAAACAATATCTAGTAACGAATTCTATATTATGAATCCATTTATAATTTCAAAACAATATTTAAAATAATAAATTAAATTAAGTATTTCACAACCAAAAATACGAGATGTTATAGAACTAGAATGGGTTGGGTTTCTGTGGGCGAGTCGGGTTTGTAGGTTGGATCGGATTAAATATTGGTTGTGTGCAGCCCTATTTCTTATTAGTGTATCCATGCATTCACATTGTAATGTTTTAAAATAACTGAACCTATCCTTTAAAAATTGTTAAAATTTGAAATTATATTTTGTATAATAATTTTTTTAAAATAAATTATATATCAAAAGAATTATTATTATTTGTGTATACATTATATATTATACGATTTAGATATCTTTGTATTTTAACAAAAATAATTTTATCTCTTTTTATTTTCTCACATGCACACACACAAATTGTTGTTAACAATATTTTTCGTCAACACTGAAATCAAGTCTATGGAAGTGGACATAAGGAAATTAAAGGGGTTACTTAGTTTCTACGAGCTTGAGTTGGATCAATGTTTCCTATATATCAAGGTTTCGAACCAGAAGATTAGTTACCCTTCCTTCAAAGAGGTGAATATCACAATTACGGGACTCAAAAACCAACAGTTACCTTGGGATAAAGCTTCCACAAGCGCAAAGCAATCTAGAAAAATAAACGGCTCGTAGAAGGGTTATTACTACCAAAATAAAGCACCGAAACAGGGTGGGGGTTAAGGGGTAACATACCGCCACTTGCATAAAGGAATCTTCCATAAGCAAAAGCCAAGCACAAGGTAAAACCGAAAGCATAAGGGAACAATCCGAGATCTTTGTAACCGACACCATCACTGAAGAAAAGAGATCAAAACCTGTACGAAGAAAGGGTACCGGTAGGATGATTCCCGACACGATGGGTAAACAACAGAAGGTCACCCAAAACCCGAAGCCGATGGAGAGAGACCAGGAATCCAACAAACCAAAACCTAGAAGGACGAAAGGGCTATCGAAATACATCAAGGGGCGAAAGCATCAAAGGCACATAATTTAAAGCATAAGAAAATTATCCGGGAACTAACCACTGGGAATTCTATTAGATGATCACCAAAAGGCCCCTTTAGTGGACAACTGATAAAGTACCAGAAGCAACCCTCTGGAAAGCCATGATACACTTCAGGAATCTACCGAAAGGCAAGCCGGAACCCCGAAGCGACACAAGCTATCCACGCTAATCTGCTTAGTGTCAATACCAACAGGGGTGACGGACCCGACAACTACTCACATGAATCATAAAGACAAGCTCCACAGAGTGTTAATGGCAAGACCGAAAGTCCATATCTGGAAGCGTACGCCCAGGAGCCCAAAACCCTCCGAAAGCTATACACACCAATGGATCGGGATCAATACAAAGAAGACGGGCAAGACATCAAAAAGAAGTTCCAAAGAGCAGAACCATCCACCCGAAAGCCAGAACCGAGACCTTCAAAAGTCATAAACAAAGCCTTTGGAGCCAAAAGTAAAATTGACCGAGAACCAAAACTTCTGGAACCAAAGGGAAAAGCGACCGACAAAGGCTTCTGCTAGCCCAATTGCAAAACAGTCCCAGTTTGTCTATAAATAAGACCTCATGGGTCTCATTTTAGGGAACCATTTTATATTTCTCATTCTTGTACTCTTTTTCTCTAGAGTAAACCATAATTTCTAAATCAATTTGGGAATTTCTATTGTAATCACTCATGTACTCCAAATCAAAGATCAATAAAAGAGCGAATTGATACTTAGAATATTTTCTCATGAGTTTCTTAGGTGATTTCTTATCTATTTCCTACACAACCTATTATAGCCTTCCCACACAGTCACAGGTTCCTACTCAAATTCAAACCCTTCAGCAGAGTTCTTGTAGATCCCCCTTTTAAAATCCTTTTAGCCCCTTTATCGAGGGTTGTTCTTAGGGAACCCTTGTTTCAAGATAATTGTTGGTTCTTGAGTCGCTTAAGCATGATTCTCACCCCATTGAGGGAAGAGTAACTGATCTTTTGGGCACGAAACCTTGATATCTAGGAAACACTAAACTAAATCAAACTCAAGAAAGCTAAATAACCCCATTTTCCCCTTAGGTCCACTTCCGTAGACCTATCTTCGGTGTTGACGAAAAATATCATTAACATTTTGGCGCTAGAAGGAGGGCTTGAACCTCTGACCTTGTGGTAAAAATTACCCCATATCTAACTATGTTGTTCCGTCCAAGTTTGGACTTGGCTTTGAAGAAGAGGAAATCATGAATAGAAGGTCTCTGCGAGTAACTAGTGAGTTTCCGATTGTTACATCAAGCATTAATGGGCCATAGACATTCGAGAAGGTTAAGTTAGAAACCTTACACATTCAACTTAAAGAAGGAGACGTAGAGCCTTATGATCATGATCATTGGAGCATTAACCCTTTCTATTTGGGACTAACTCCAATCGTTGCCCTAAGCAATTCTACAACAGAAGAACATAATTCCCTTTCTTTGTATCAAGGAAGCTATCCAAACACAAGCTAAAGAAATAATATTCAGGCAAAGGATTGAAAAAAGTTTTGTTTATCCTACTGCAAAAAGACTAAACGGAGTATGCCCTTACATCAAGGCACGACTAAAAGAAAGTTTAAGGACAAAGAGGAAACAATGGAATTGAGTGGTAAAAGGGCTAAGTTCCAACATCGAAAGAAAGCCTTTGAATCAAAATTACCAAAAGGTTGTGAGCTTACTACCTCAATTAAGGACATCTGCTCCCTAACTAAGCGTGAATTAAACTTTTGGCCTTCATCAAAGAAGAGACCCAAGAATGAAACCAAGTTAGGATGGCTTTATTGCTACTACCATATGATGAATGGACATGAGACCAACCATTGCAGAGTTTCAGAAGGAATGATTATCAACTTCTTAAGCCAAGGAAAGCTACACAGATATGTAAAGATAACATAGTTAACTATAACAATAAACTCTTTGAGAGAAGGATTGTCTACCTAATCTAAACATATGGAAACCCTCTCAAAAGTCAAAATAACCAAAGATGGGTTAATCCACAAATGGATAAAAACCCTTGTTACCACCGAGTTGGCTAGGGTAAGGCACCCCCCGGAGGGGGTGACGTGTTAGCATTTCTCCATGCTCGAATCAGAAAGGGCCAGGTTAAAGCATCAAAAGCGTAAGCCACCGACCCACACTAGAAATGGTCATAACGGAGCATCTAATTAGCGTGCCCTGCCTCTGGTCGCAGAAGAGTATGCCTTGCCTCTGCTCCCAGAAAAGCACATCCTACCTCTATTTATGTTCTGTGTTACCCGCAGAAGGTAATGCAAACACCTATCATCACCTACGATGGTCAGGATAGGGAACCCCTTGGAGGAGGGTGGAGTGTATGCCTCTGTCACCGCCTACGATGGCAAGGGTAGAGGATCAAAAGAGTAAGCCTTAATTCCACATCTACAATGGCTCGATTTAAGCATCAAAGACCTTATCATCGCCTACGATGGTTAGGATAAGGCGCCTCCTAGAGGGAGGTCAGGTAAGTCAATAAACCTTGCTTGTGGATAAGCAAGCCAAGCGCACTAGACGCATAGGCCTAGAGAGTGGCCAACAAAACATGCACATCCTCAGCTTTGTTAACCAAAATCCCAGAGAGTGGATTAGGAATCACGTACATCCTCTGCTTCTAAAATTAAACCCGGGGGGGGGGGGGGGGAAACAAAACTAATTACCAAAAATGGGTTTCTGGTTTTCTATTAAATGCCAGAATCTTGGTTAGTTCAGGTCTTTTATTAAATACCCGAATCTGAGTTAGTTTGGAACTTCTATTAAATACCCGAATCTAGATCAATTCAAGATTCCTATTAAGATGCCAGAAGTGAGTTCCTAGTTCTCTATTAAGCAACCCGAGTCTAGGTTGGATCTAAAAGCTTTATTATTACCGGAGGGGAATTCCCGGACTTCATCCTAAAATGATGATTTAAAAGTATCAACCAAAGCTTTCAGTTACCCGAAAGGGCGCTCCGTTCATTTACTGTTAACACTCTCAATTGGGTCACAAAGACTTAAAACTTCGCTCCCAAAGAGGGATCAGCAAAGCAAAGCTTGGAGGGAAATTCAGAATTTATTATTAAATGGTTTTCAGATGAAGAAAACTGTCTCCCACCTCGTTCAGGTAAATTTCTTAAACCTCTTATGTACACATCACTATTATTTCTATTCAATGCAGACAGTGAGTTACATGACGAGTAACATACACGATTTACAAGTTCATTTGCAAGAATTGCATCACTAACTATTTAAATATGGATATGTACACATTACAATTACAAACACAATTAAATATCCTGATTCCATTCATCTTCGGGCAAGGGGGGATTGACGGCATAACGAATTGCGGTGCTTAGGAGCTTGTTATGTTTACGCAACTTTTTGGTAGCCTCACCAACACTGTTAGAAGGTTTGACCTGAAATTTCAAAGCTCTATCATAAGACCTACACATGGCTCTAAGAGACTTGTTGTCTTTCTCCAACTCAAAAACACTAGCACGTAGATCATGGTTTTTCCCCTGTAAATGCCTAATTTGGTCAACGTATCGGCTAACGCGGTCGAATGAATCCTTAATCAATTTGGTGCCATAGATGCTCTTCATCTCAGCTATTATCTTCTTGCACCAGTTAGAAATGACTGATTCTTTTAACCTTTGAGGGGGTTCTTCAAATAAAAATACTTTTGAGAAGCGGAGGCCCTAGGCGCAGTCGCAGCACTAGAAGCCTGGGACACTGTTATAATAGGAATATTTTTAAAGGATTGTTCCCATGTCTTACATTTTGCATTAACATTATCTAACCCAATTTCCAAATCAGTCACGCATTGGCGTAAACCTCTTAATTCATCTTCAAACTCGATAGATGGTTTAGTCTTTATATACGTCTTCAATCCAAGTATATTTGTCTTTCTTCTCTAATTGACCTTTCAGAGCATCTATTCTTTCATTCAGATGCTTGATAGACAAATCTCAGAGCAAGATCATTCTCTCTCGAGATACAAAGAGTCCCTCATTTTGGGGTAGGAAAATCTCATGTTGACCCGCCTGCTCATAAAAACAAAAAGTAGTTACGCAAATCTTTTTACTCAGAGGAATGTTAGTAATATTCTAAATAATTTTTTTACATAAACTTTATTTAAAGCCAGTTTTTAATCACTTCGATACACATATAAGCCAAATGAGGTTACATGGGTTCAAATTCATGTATCAAGACACCTATCATTTACATATCAACTCGACGTGTTCAATCCTAAGCCTTTTTAAGGTTACCTCATGGTCTTTACCCAGAAGTTAAGGGAGAGATAGGGGAATTTCGTATAAATACTCTTAAGCTTTCTTAGAAAACGCTTTCTTCCGAAAATGTGAGGTGTTGTTGAGAATTCGTTTCTCTGCCCACAAATCAAACGTAATGTGGCTTAATGATAAATGAAATTCTTCCATAATATAAAAAAGAGAATCGGCAACCGTAAGTAATTAGTAGAGTTACAAACACATTTCATACATTCATAATATCAAGTTTACAGATACTCTTCCTGCTTACACAAAATTGACCTCTTAAACAATTCGTTATTAAACCTATCCTTGTTATACTCAAGTTTTTCTGGGGAAAGATCCTTAGGAATTGCAAGAACCCTTTCAAGATTCCAACAAACCCTGGGATGTGGGTCAACTCCAAACTCATCTAGATAAAGCCTATGGAGGCGACGTATTAAACCGCCGCTATGTTCCCCTAGGAAGGAAAAATCCACCATTGTGTATCGTTTATAAATTTCATACAAAAAGTTAACTAAGATGTCTCTATCCTCAATAAACATCTAAAATAGGATCATCAGTTCCTTGTTTTCCTCCTGGAGAACTTTCCTATGCTTGCGGGCTTTCCTTAATCTGGGTGTAGCCTCGTGCTCCTTGTAATACATAAGCTTAGATGTGCTCTTCTCTAAATCATGGTATCTCCAGGATAAAGCATTATAGTCTTTTAACACCCTTTCTTATTCTATGCAGGAACGATTTATTTCCTTGTGTTTTTTATCTAATTCTGCTCTAAAGCGGGAAATGATATTTCTTTTGGTCTATTCAATATAATGACCGGAAACTAATTACCCTCAAATACTCGAGAATGGAAAGAGCATTACGAAAAATGAAGCTATACCTGAGAAGGAGAAACCCCAAGGTCGGTAAGTTGTTCTTTTCCTGAAGGCGCAAGAATACCACCTTCCTTAACTGGAAGAGCTTCGAGTCTTGAGCAGCATGAGCACCTCCAGCATCAGGACTATATCCTACGGAATCATGTGAGGCATCAGGAGTTGTAGAAGGACCACTCCCGTCCTTGTCACGCTCATCTCAGCAGTCACTACCATTGGGACCGTCACTAACATTGTCTCCGTCATCATCAACAAAAGCTGGATGCTCCTCTTCCTCACCAGAATCGTTAGAAAGATCCTCAATATATAAGAGGTCTTCAACTTTGAGTTTGCCTTTCTGTGACATTTCGACTCCTTGCTCGCCCAACCCAATCCTTTCCATAACTTTATCCCTAATGAAAGGAGGGACGGTAGTAGTTTGAATCTCAGGAAGAATCTAAAGATTATCAAGAAAAACATGAAATAAGTCATCCTCATAGTACTCGGTCTTGATCAGCGGAAGATGAACTTGCAAGAAGTCAGAAATTCTGCCTTTAGCCTCATAAATTATCCGCACAGCATGGGAGAGCTTCTCATCCTACCTCTTAAGTTCGTTGGCATGACTAACTACGATTTCTGTTATTTGGTGCTCTTAGGCTGAAATTTGATCTGGTGACGAAGTCTTTGTCTACCTTTCTTTTTCGAGAGTTGCTTCGACGTGTTCAAGGGAAGCTTTTAACCTCTTGCATTCATCACTTAAAGCCTCATTAGCTTCCCGAAGTCAAATAACCTCGGGAGAAAAGGAAGTAGGAGTTGCTTTAGAAAAAAATCATCTTTTAGTAAACTAAGAAAGAAATAGGATCCAATTAGCTATCATTACAAGTTAAAGATAAAAGAAGGACTAAGAAGGAAAAATCTATATCGACAGCTGTCGATTGATTAAATGTTGATAAAAATCCTCCTCGTCTGAAGAAGTGAATGGTAACGAAATATTTGTAGAGTCAGGACAAGAAAGAGCAAGCTTCACAAAGTCACCAAAGCTCATTGAGGGTGCGAGAAACCCCGAGGGTACGACATGTTGAGAAGTAGAAGTCTGGGACATGGCATGTTGTTCCACTTCTAACATACCAGGAAAAATTGACAGTAGAACATGACCCTCACATTCTCTACCAAGTGTACTCTCGGGAGAGACAGTAATAGACAACGCAGTAGAATCAACAACAGGGGCCATAGAGACAGAAATTTCCTGATCAACGACCTCAACAGTGGCATCATGAGAAAGAGAACGGAAGTGTCAAGTCTTGATCTTTTAGCTGGTAGCTCAACAGTTGATTAGGCCAGCCTCTTGATAGTGACAGCGGTGGATTGATCTAAAGCATCAGTAAGGGTTATGACTTCAGAAACCAAGGCCCCTGATCAAATGTAAAATACAAAGGTTAATTCAGGAATGAATATCTTGTAAATTAAAGCTTCTTTTAAAAAGAAAGTAACAATCCCAATAAGGATACCAGGAAACAAAGGTGACGAAGTAATGAACACATACGAGCCCAAATTTAAATTCTTGGACTTTGAGAAATGAAAAGATGGGTTCCCCAAGATCTTTTGCCCATCAGAAAGGAGACAATATTAACACAACTTATCCAAGGTCAACAAAACTGACCGATTACGCGGTTCTTCAAATGATTTAAAGATAATTTTTAGCATGTGAGACTCACTTTTCGTTAAAGAAACTCTCTTGGAAGCAGGATCTGGAAAGCGAGTAAAATTAAACAATACACAGGAAAAATAAGATTGCTCATGAAAAATAAGGGAGCTCACTAAAATATGCAAAGTTTCTTGAAATACCAGCCGGGCATCTGATGAAGAAGGATTGGTCTTCCCAGGGTATAGTCTTACTAATGTCGTCGCTCCTTTTGAAAACCGCATCAAATGTTGAATAAGATTAGGATTGAGGGAAGCCTGACCCAATTCAAGTGCCAAAACTTCGAGAAATAGAAGCAGATTACATGTGTTCGGCAGAACTTGGTTAGGTGCTATTTTCAGGTCCCGTAAGAGTTGAGATATTAAAGTCGGAACAAGAAAGGAACCCGCATACCAGATGCGGACAGCTGAATATGCGAAGTAACCTTCCAGAGGATTCTTTTTATTATCCTGATTAGTGACAAGAATAACGTCTACATCAGACATTCCAAAGCTATTAATGATGGATTTTGTTTCATCCTGAGAAGTAATTAAAAATTTCTTCAACGCGAATGGTTTCTTCTTTCGAAAAGTGCTGGTAACGCCAAACTTAGATTGATTAGAGCTTTTTTTATCGGACATAGTGTTGTTTGGTGATATTATTTTATAAACACATAAATTTGTACCACATTCATTAATATGGAATGGGTAGATAACATGTAAGCTTATTAATGCTAGATACCCAAATCATAGCATATTAAGATAGTTCTAAGTATTAATCTATGCAGAATGCATGCCAAGTTCGCGTTCACTTAAGCGTAATCAGTCCCTTAATGAAGATTAATCATCCCGGACCCGAAAACAAAAGGAAGTGCGAGAAACGGTGTTGGGAAGATTAAAGGGGGTTGGTAATGGTTACACTGGTACTAAAATGATCCCAAGTTATCATCAAAAGCCTAATTGGCCCTCGGTAGTGGCACACTAAGCCAAAGTCAAAAGGTTACGGCAATGAAGCTCCTAAACTTTACCGACACCAAAACTGGAGAAAGAATCATCTCTTCGACCGCCCTTTTGGATGATTCACCATTTTTGGGTCAACCCAGCACTTACATATCATATAAATGCTGGGATTGGTGTTGGCAAAATTGGAATGACCGAGTCGGTAATTTCGGTAATAAATTAACCGCCACCGAAGGCATGAATTTCACTTTTTAGCTATAAAATAGCATTTCTTATGAAATTGTACATCTCAAACCCCAAAGAGATAACATTTGGGAAAAAGAGCATTCATGTAGTTCACAATAAATCGCAATATAAATCACCTATGATTAAATAGCTTGCGTTTAACACGCAAAACCCTAATTGATTCAAGTGATTAGTTCAAATTTCTGCTTGTAATTAAAAGTAAGAGTACTCACCAGTGATTGAATCAGAAATTTTCTAAAGAACTTTATCAATTCTCGATGAACAGTAATCTGGTTTGAGTAATTAATGTCGTAGGTAAAAATAAGGAAGAAGAAGCGATGGGAATTATACCAAATTACCGTTAATCCAAGTCGTATAGACAAAAGCCAATCAATGGGTCCGATCAAGGAAGATCAAGAGACTAGGAGCCAAAGCACCAAAAGAACATCAAAGTTTGACTTGGAAAGTCGAAATTACCTGTAACACCCCTAAGTCCCACATCGTGGAAGCCTGTGTGAAGTGGGTACTTATATAGTAGAGTCCATCTCTTACTAATGCTGATGCCTTTTGAGGAACAAAACCCCACACCTATACGGTGTCTAAGTTGGGGACGATATCTTGAGTGAACGGAGGCGTAGGTTGTTACATTACTCCTTCACTACAGGGGGCAAAAGTTACTACCAAAATAAAGCATCGAAATAGGATGGCGGTTAAGGGGTAACAGATTGCCAACTGCATAAAGGAATCTTCTGTAAGCAAAAGCCAAGCAATAGTAAAGCCGAAAGCATAAGGGAATAATCTGAGTGCTTTGTAACCGACACCATCATTGAAGAAATGAGATCAAAACCTATACGAAGAAAGGGTACCATTAGGATGATTCTGACATGATAGGTAAACAATAGAAGGCCACCCAAAACCGGAAGCTAATGGAGAGAGACCAGGAATCCAACAAATCGAAACCTAGAAGGACAAAAGGGCTATCGGTATTAACTTGCTTAATACTGATACATCAAGGGACGAAAGCATCAAAGGCGTAGAATTTGAAGCATAAGAGAATTTTCCTGAAACTAACCACCGGGACATCTATTAGATAATCGCCGAAAGGCCCCTTTAGTGGACAACTGATAAAGTACTAGAACCAAAGGGAAAAGCGGACGACAGAGGCTTCCGCTGGCCCAATAGCAAAATGGGCCCTTGTTTGTCTATAAATAAGACCCTAGGGGTATCATTTTGGGGACCGATTTTCTCATTCCTCATTCTTGTGCTCTTTTTCTCTAGAGTAAACACTAATTTCTAAATCAATTTGCGGATTTCTATTGTAATCGCTCATATACTCCAAATCAAAGATCAATAAAAGAGAGAATTGATACTTAGCAAATTTTCTAATTAATTTCTTAGGTGATATCTTATCTATTTCCTACACAACCTATTATAGCCTTCCCACACGGTCATGGGTTTCTACTCAAATTCGGACCCTTCTGCAGAGTTCTTGCAGAACCCCTTCCAACAAGCCATTTAGCCCTTTTATCAAGGGTTGTGCTTAAGGAACCCTTGTCCCAAGGTAACTATTGGTTCTTGAGTCTCTTAAGTGTGATGCTCACCCCATTGAAGGAAGAGTAACTAATCTTTTGGGCTCAAAACCTTGATATCTAGGAAACGGAGAACTAACTCAAACTCAAGAAAGCTAAATAACCCCATTTTTTCCTTAGGTCCACTTTCGTAGACCTTTCTCCGATGTTGATGAAAAATATCGTTAACAAGGGTATTTTGGGAAGTTCGATTTATGTAGAGAGCACTTCCATGGAGAAGCATTGAAGAAATCATTAGCATACACATTAAAGAAATTCATGAAATTAATCTCAAGTGTCGTCTGCCTCTTTATTGATCACTTTGTTGAGTACGTAGATGTTCCTAAGTAAAATCCTCAAATCGATTTAGTTTACTTTCTAAGAAAATGATTACAAGAGTTGGGAATAAGAAAAAAGCTCCTCCAAAATAAGGCCCTTGGGGCCTTATTTATAGACAAATTGGGGCCCCCTTCTTGTACCTATTTAGCAGAAGCCCATTTGGAGTGCTTTCGGTTTTGGCAATGATAAAAGAGCTTGGTTTCGGCCGTTTTATTAGCTTTCGGTGCCGGCTGTTGAGTTTCGGCCTCTCACATTCTGAACATCGCTATCGGCTTTCGGTCCCAGTGATAAGATCCATTTATGATAACCAATTTTGGACATAATCTCGCTTTCATGAATTTTGATTTTGGTATCACACTAAGCATGTTAGTGTGGATGACCATTCCTTTTACCAGCTTAGACTCGCTTTACAATCTTCTAAAAGTTACTTTCGGACTTTGACCTTCGGTATCGGCTTTATTTCCTCCTCTAAGTTTTGTTATTGGTCTTTTTGGCTTTTGATCCTTAGTAACTCGTGACTCAAGTTATGCTTTATATTGTGTATCAATACCAAGTAGATTGGTGTGGATAGCCTCGATAGCAAACCTTGCTTTACTAGCTTATGAATGCCTCCCGGTATTGGTATCGATACTAAGTACATTAGTATCGATATCCCCATTCGATTTGTCTTGGCTTCCTCCATATTTCGGTGTTGGGCCATCTACTTTCGGCCATTTCCCATTATTTACTTCTGGAGTTGATGCCTGTGAATTGTTTTTGATGCTAAGTTGCATGCTTTCAGATTCAACTCCTGATGCATTGCTTTTGGTGTTAAAACCATTTTGCCATCACCTTCAGGTATCGGTAGCAATCCTTCCTGCGAGAGCCTCTTCGTCTGTTTTTAAGTTGACTCTGGACCTAACATCCCATTTGGCGGCTCTATCTTCTGGTGTCGGAGTATGAATTTTCAGTTATTGCTTATGGTTTGCTTTCGATATCATACCAATGCCCTTCATTTTCTCCTTCTTTTACCTGTTCTGAGCACTTTGCTTCCTCTTCATTGGTTTCAAAAACAGATCATATGTCTTTTCTTTGAGTATCGACAACAAGGTAAGTATTTCCAATATATTGGCACCGATAGAATTTTTCCATCTTCACACTTTAGTGTCGACACTGAGAATTTGGCCTTTCACTTTCCTTGCTGATACTGATGATGCTCTTGCTTTTGAACATCAGCTATTGCTTTCGGTATCGACTTTGCATGATACTCCCTTGCTTTCCTTCGGTGTTGAATTATGTACTCTCGGTGATGCGGTGCCAGTTTTGTACTTCTGAAACTATCCGTTGTTGTTTGTTGTGCTCTGATATCCCTTCGCCTTTGCTCAGTTTCGATGCCGAAATTTGGTAGTAATATTTGCCACCTAGTGAAGCGGTATTTTCGACTTTTCATTTGGTTGTCTTCCTTTCTTACCTATAAATACTTGCTTAATTTCCCTTTTGCTGGTCTCCTTTGCATTCCTCCTCATTTTCCTACATTTCAATTTTTTTTACCACGAGCATCAGCAATTTCTTTTTATAATATTCAATCGAGGTAAGCTATCTTTTTCAATTCAAAATCATTTGGAATGCTTTTATGATTCGATTTTGTTAACACCTTTCGAATACCGCAACAATCTTAATCACATAATTTGGATTTATGCACATCAATATCTTTTGTTTTGTTTCATCCTTTGATGACTAGAGAGAGTTGTTAATGTGCGTTGAACCAACTGTGTGATTAAATTCTGCATTTGTCTATCGATCAACCATATTTGATTGGGGAAGTTAATGTAAATCAGTATTAGTTTTTATTATTTGTGCATGAGATAGCACAATTGGGTACTTTTAGCAATCATTATCCTTCTAAAAGTATATACTACCGGCTTGATGCAAATATTGCTTCCTCGGAAGTGCTTTCAAAAGGATAAAAATAGCCCTTTATTTTGACATAATATTATTTTGATTTAGGAAAGGAAATAGATTGCACCTGGCATCATGGGAAAGAAAATTGTTGTGACTAAACATGTTAACAACCCCATCATGTCACTTGACTCTTCTCCATCGAAGAAGATCGGTGCTACTGAAAAGTATTCTTTAGTTACCTCACAAGAGGAGGTTGTTGCCATCCTCCGAGATTTCAACATTTCTGGTATGGAATCCATCCTCTGCGCAAGAACGACACTATTGCCTCTCTTCCAGAAGGATATTTCACTTATTATGCTATTCATATTTGGCACAGGGATTTCGTTCCTTTCCCGGCCTTTATTTCTCGATTTCTGCAATACTCAAAGATTTCCCTTATTTAGCATTCCCCGAAAACTTACATTTTTCTTTTAGACCTTGAGCTTTAGCCTCTAGAGTCAGGCAACCTTTCCTTAAGTCCTTCACTTCTTGATTACCTTGTTCTGCTTTCCAAGCTTAACGAGTTGAACCATCATATTTTCCATGCGAATCCTACAAATAAGTTGTTATCAGAAGGAAAAGTGAGAATAAAATTCGGAGACTCAATTTTTCTTTATACGATGCCCTTCTGGTATTTCTAGAAATTTCAACACTCTAACTATGAAATTGGAGGGCGTCGATTATTTATTTCCTTTTACCTTTTTCAATCCTACTAATTTTCTTACTCCTCATTTTCTTTTTATGCAGACGCATCTCCTACGCTTCCAAGCTTGTAGATAAGGAGGTAGTAGACCTTCTCACTGCTGCTTCTGAAAAGTTGGGTAACAGATCTTCCTTGTTGGCCCCTACTATCCTTCGCAAACATTCTATTCTGCCAACTGATAAAAATATAATTGGGCAACCTCCACTAATTTCTTCGCACAAAAGAATTCTATCATTATCGCTAGGGAAGACTGCTCCTTTTTCCTCTATTTCTCCCATATTCCCTGATGCTTCAGGTACACAGTTCACATAGATAATTTAAATTTTAGTAATAACCTATCCTCTCTCTCTTTTGACTTATCCTATTAGTGACACGTTAGGCATCATTTGTTCTGAATCAAGTAAGACTGCCTTGTCTTCTTTGGGCCTTAAGGCAAAGGCTCCTTCCTTGCGGAGCGCCTAATCCAAATCCAAAGAAGCTGTCAAAAGAAAACTTGTAGACGTGATTACTAAGGGTTCTCCCTCTAAGGCAACCAAAGGTGCCGTGGACCAAACTCTCTGTGAAAATGTGAATGTCGATCTACCTACAACCCCTTCTTCGAGGGTAGCTTCCCAAACTGATGCATACCTATCTGAGACAACTAGAGATGTTGTCGCGATATGCCATGCACTAGGTTATCTTCCCATTTTGAAGACCTTAACTTTAGAGAATCCCCTTTATCTCCAGTAGTAGAAGGCTTTGATGAATTGGTTAAGCACATTATGTCTTCCTCTTCGTTTTCTATCATTAATCTTCCATCCCCTATCCCTGATTCTCTAGCTATCGCCATTTTTTAGTTGAGCAACAACTCTCGGTAAGAATTCTTCCACCTTTGTTTCCTTTTCTCGTAACCATGCTTCTTTTCTTCTAATATGTCTTCATTTCTCTTAGGTCCTTAAGTAATGGTTTTTATTACAAGAAGATACGCCCAAAGCTTTTTGTGATCTGTCAAAGCTTAAAGGAGATAATTTTTCTTAAGAAGAGAAGTGGCTACTCTTGTTAGCATCAAGGAAAATATGACGAAAACCAGGATCTATTAGAAATTGCTCTGGCTGAGGCTGAATCTCTAATAGTCCAGGAGAAGAAAACGAGCCTTTATCTGAATGAGGAGGTTAAAATTCTTAAGGAAGCTTCGGAAGAATCTAAGAGGGGATTTGATGTACTTAATTCCAACTTTTCTTCTTTACAAAAGGATAAGTCTCTTTTCAAAGAAAAGAATGCTTTCCTTGTGAGCAAACTTGATAGGTGTGAAACATCTTTGACAAAAGCTATTGGAGTTATAATTGAAGCCAAACAGAGGATTTCTTCCTTCGTTCAAAATACACTAGGGAGATTATGCTCAATTCTTATGAAAATGCGTTCCTGCTTATGTATGAAGATAACATAGGTAAATGCTTAGATTTAAGCTTTCCCTCTCTTGAACCACTGTTGGTGGAAAGGTTTATGTCAAAGATAACTTCTATGAAGGATAAAATGCTATTTCTGAGAGGGAAACTTGGATGTGTCAAAACTTCTGTTCATAGAAGATATTCCTATAGTGAGACTAGGTTATATGATGAATAAGGCACTATTTCTGTATTGAAGGCTTACTGTGTCGCGCGTGATAGCCATAGTCCTTAGGATATCCCGGGAGATGAAGGCGATTATGGAAACAGAAACAACTTAACTGGTATTGATAATATCATTCAAACCCCTAATGACCAAGACGTAGCTCTAAGCAATGATGGTTTTGAGATTCTTGATCCTAATGCTCTATCGTCTATCACTCTTAAACCTTTGGCAATTCATGAAGTGAAGGAAGCTCAAACTCAAAAATTAATAATGATCATAAGGCACACCGAGCTTCTGCATCAGTTTCCAAGGTCTGGTAATTTTTGTAGTATCTTCCTTTATTCATGCTTTCAATAATTATTCTCTTCCTTCCCAGTGAAGAGGAAAAAATTAGGCTTTAAACATGTAAGGCTTGAAAGAGCACGATCAGAGGGTGTTCGTTTACTAGAGAGGTAAATAAGAAAACAAATGAGTACAATGCCTTATCGGATTAATATCATTGGTTAGATAAGCATGCTGCCAGACTACTATCCTTTAAAGAAAAAGAAGTAGCGCATAGGTTGAAGGCTGCTCGACTACATCGTGAAAGACTCTTGAAAGAGAATGCTGATTAATGGCCTTATTTTGGATGTTGATTGAAGATAGGGATATTCTAGTGGATTTTCTGTATGAGGTTTATAATAGATATGAAACAATAGATTTTTCCTTTTTAGGTTACCGAAGTAGAGGCTTGCTCAGACGCCTTCACCAAAGATGCTTAGATGATCATTGAGTTAACTTTCACCTAAGAGCTTGCTGGAATCTTCCAAGAGTTAATTCGATCCCCAGAG
This sequence comes from Allium sativum, assembly GCA_030737875.1. Lineage (NCBI taxonomy): Eukaryota > Viridiplantae > Streptophyta > Magnoliopsida > Asparagales > Amaryllidaceae > Allium > Allium sativum. Next base: position 23,245,418 of record CM060927.1, on the reverse strand, counting down.
AATGGCCTTCAGACGAACTTAAATTTTACAAAAATAGATTTGTATTCGAAACCTTTATGAGATATGTTTTGTATGAATAAGAGGAATGTTTGTAATATGTGAAATTTCTCTATTCCTAGTTTTATTATAATGAATTTACTTCTTCTTGATGTTTTTTATACCCTTTCAGAGTTTTTTTCCCATAATGGGCTCGCTTTCTAGGGACTTCCTAGGAAGCTATGTTAGATTGAAGAGAGATTATCACGAGAAGTATCCTGTTATTAGATCCTCTAAGTTATCAAGATATTGTTTTACTAGAGATCTTGAGAAGGTGCTCGTTCAACATCTCCAACTTCGTCTTGATTTCTTCGGCGACCAGAAGGATAATCACTTAACAAAGATTCGATCATACCATTCCAAGTTGGTTCGGGATTACGACAACCCACCGATTGGAAAATGGGATTATCATAAATGTTCCCCTTTTTATATTCCTAAAGGATTCCCCTCCACCACTCCCCCTCCCCCCCGGGTTACTTCAACAACTTGTAATTGTTTTTCCGATAACTTGGTCATGGAGGCACTCGAATTTTGGAATCAATGCTTTGCTGTTGTTTGCCTTTAGGGTGTAATCATTTATATAATGTTTTAACTCTTTTCCCATTCCTTGGTAGTCATTGTGAACAAACATACGGTGGAATGAAAAACTTTAATAAAGGCAATGTTTGGATCCCACGGATGTACTGAATCATTAATAAGCTGATCTTATAAATGTCACTGCGAACTTAACTATTTGAATTGTGTAAATATTACCTGATGTGTAATCCTTTTATGTTTTGAATGTCTTTCCCTAGGACTTTCGTTGTTTTTTGTGCATAAGACTCAACACATAATGCTTTGCGTTAGTCTCTTGCCCAAGGTTGGATAAGACATTATAATTTGTTCAATTCCTATGAACACTTATTTGGGTTATAACAAAGTAATGAGCAAATTTTTTGTATTAGGTGAATGCAACCCTTTGAGTTTGGGTTTAGAATATCTCCCTGTGTGAGATGTGTAAAATCATAATTTTTGTTTGAAGGCATTTAGCATAGGCTGTCGCTACCATTTCCAATATTGATAGCAAACCCCATCTTTAGGGATAAGAACTAAAGCCTCTTGGCCCAAATTAGGGCACTTGGTTGGAAGTCCATAATCTCCTTTCTAGAGTTATAAACAAGATCGTCCGAACCATATTCGGGAATTCCATGAAAGCATGCTAGAAACCCATATCTAACAATAGTAGTTGGTAATTCTGAAATCTAGACTTGGGTACTTGATAAGAGACTACATATACATATCGGGTATTAATAGAAGCCCCGAACCATAACCCAGATTTGGGTATTTGACAGAAGACTAGATATCCACATTTGGTATTTAATTAGAAGGCCCGAAACATAACCCAGATTCGGGAATTGATGAGAGAAGACCAAAATTTCTCCATTGGAGATGGTTAAAAGTCCCGAACCATAACCCCGATTCAGATATTTGATACTAGGGACAGTAATCCACTTCTGGCAATTAGTTAGGAGGATCGAACCATAACCCAGATTCGAGTATTTAAGAGAAAACCAGAAATCCATATTTGGTAATAATTGAAGTCCTGAACTGTAACCCAGATTCGGGGATTTGACAGAAGACCAGATATCCACCTCTGGCAATTAAAGAATATCCCGAATTACACCCAGATTTGGGTATTTATGTTAGTAGAGGCGACTGTGTGCTTAGAATGCTCCTTCAGAGCTTCATTCCCTTTCCTCGGGATTATATGTATGCTGAGAGTGTACGTGCTTACTTAGCCACTTTTTAGGCTTTCGTTTAGGAAAGCAGAGGATGTACATGCTTTGTTGGCCACTCTCTAGGCCTGTGTGTCTGGTGCACTTGGCTAGCTTATTCTTAAGCAGGGTCCAAGAACTTACCCAACCTCACTCTAGGAGGTGCTTTGCCTCGATCATCGTAGGCGATGATAAGGGCTTAGGTGCTTTAACCGGGCCATCGTAGGTGTGTCTTAAAGGCTTACTCTGTTGATGCTCTACACTGGCTATCATAGGCGGTCATAGAGGCTTACACTCCACGCCCTCCAAGGGATGCCTTACCCTGGCCATCATAGGTGATGATAAGGGTTTTCGTTCCCTTTTACTGGATACAAGGAACATGAGCAAAGGTAGGACGAGCTTTTCTGCAAGTAGAGGTAGGACGTGCTTAGATCATAGAAGAACCAGGGCGTATTGTTCTACGAGCAGAGGCTGGGTGTGCTAAATTAGATGCTCCATCCCAACCATTTCTAGTGTGGATCAGAGGCTTATTTGATGCTTTAACCTGGTCCTTTCTGATTTGTATGATGTAAAAGGCTTGCAGACCACCCTCATTTCGAGGAGTGCCTTGCCCTGGCCATCTTGGCGGTGACAAGGTTTTTTTTAACCATTGTAATTTGACCATTTTGGATTATTCCGAATGTTGAGAGGGTTTCATACCCTTATCTATGTAGGAAATCATTTCTCGATAAGACTTTTGTTGGATTTAGTTCGATTCTTTTACAGTGACTTCCAATTGGCCTTGATTAAAGAACTTGATAATCATCCCTTCAAGAACTCTACAGTGGTTGGTTTCGGGTCCATTCATCATATGATAGTGGTAGTAAGGCCCTCCCAATTTCCTTTCATATTTGGGCTACTTCTTTGCAGACGATCAAAAATAAAGCTCGTGTTTAGTTAGGAAGCAGATATTTTCCATCAAAGTGGTAAGGTGGCATTCTTTTCGTAGCCTTAACACAAAGTTTTCTCTTTGTCGTTGGATCTTATCCCTTTTGTTACTTAGCCTTATTGCTTCATACATATCTTCGATACCTCTCTTCAAAGTGTTTTGGGATTGAAGTGTTATTCTTTTAGTCCATTCGAAGTAAAACAGTTGAAGTCTCTTATTATTCCTTGTTCGGATATTGTTCCCTTAGTTTTTTCATGGATGGATTTTCTTATGTAAGACAATAGGTTATACTCATTTGAGGTAGAACCACTTAGAGAAAAGGCTGGGGTTTGTCCTACGTAAAAAGGGTTGTTGGTCCAACAATCAGGATCGTATTGTTCCATTTCCTTTTTCCAATTAATGATTCTCAAGGCTTCCATCCTTAACCATTGTTCTTCCAACACTCTCCAGTCAAAAATATCCGACATAGCCATTTAAGATCTGGAAGACTCTTGTTGGGACCTTTTACCCATTGTTCTTGCTTCTTCAAAGCTTTAGTCTAATCCAAGATGGAACAAAACATTTAGAAATGTGGTAAGGTTACATACAGGAGTGGAGGTTCGAGCCCTCCTTTTAGCACCAAAATGTTAATGATATTTTTCGTCAACACTGGAATCAGGTCTATGGAAGTGGACCTAAGGGGATTAAAGGGTTTATTTTTTCTACGAGCTTGAGTTGGATCACCATTTCCTAGACATCAAGGTTTCGAGCCCAAAGATTTGTCACTCTTCCTTCAAAGAGGCAAGTATCACACTTACGAGACTCAAAAACCAACAGTTACGTTAGGATAAGGGTTCCCCAAGCGCAAAGCAAGTTAGAAAACTAAATGGCTCATAGAAGGGTATTTTGGGTAGTTTGATTTATATAGAGAGCACTTACGTGGAGAAGCAGTGAAGAAATCAATAGCATAAGCATTAAAGAAATTCATGAAATTATCCTCAAGTGTCGATTCTCTCTTTATTGATCACTTTGTTGAGTACATAGAAGTTCGTAAGTGAAATCCCCAAATCGATTTAGAAGTTAGGGTTTACTTTCTAAGAAAATGATTACAATAGTTGAGAACGAGAAAAAAAAGTCCTCCAAAATGAGAACCTTGGATCTTATTTATAGACAAATTGGGCCCCCTTCTGGTACCGATTCAGCAGAAGGTCATTTGGACTGCTTTCAATTTCGGAAACTATAAAAGAGTTTAGTGTCTGCCGCTTTATTAGCTTTTGGTGACGACTGTTGACTTTCGGCCTCTCACATTTTGAACATCGCTATTGGCTTTCGGTCCCGGTGATAAGATCCATTTCTGATAACCAATTTTGGACTTAATCTCGCTTTTGTGACTTTTAATTTCGGTATCGACACTAAGCATGTTAGTGTAGTTGACCCTTCCTTTAACTACGCCATAGATCGCATACTGCAAAACCACATAAGTGATGCAGGAAGTGCCAAAAAATGTTGCTATAGGCCAAAATTGATTTGCGACAACACTTTCTTGATGTTGCATTTTGTCACTTTTTCATAGAGTCAATGTAAAGTCCCGCATTTTTAACAGTCAAATAATTTAATAATTTAATTATTTAAATAATGATTTGGCAATAGAAATGACTTGAATTAAATAATAGTGAATATTTAATTAATATGAAAAAAAGAATAATATATTTAATTCAAAATTTAATCGAAATTAAGTTGAATTGACAATATTGTGTGAATTGGATAGTATAAGAGATTTGGTTAAATTTAGATTCAAATTTTAATAACGAATATATTTAATAAATGTCGTTAGAACGTATAAATTATAATATAATTTAAAACGAACCTATAACGTCGTAGTAGTTCGTATTGTTATGTTTTAAACTTCAATTGATACATAATTCGTTATAAGTCGGATTTCTTTGAAACAATAAGCGTTCAAATATGTTGAATGATATTTTTCTAATGAAAGAGAAAATTCGAGATTTCGTCTATTAGATTGTGAGTTATGTCCAAAACAAAATTTCAAATAGTCGCAATGGAATTTGTTATAATTTATAATGATTTATTTATATAATAAAAATGATTTTTAATATAAATTGAATATCGATTTAACCTGGATTTGAAATATCGAGCTATAAATCCAGATAGGTTTATTTTGGAGATATATGAAATTCTATGTGGATATATACACACGCAATAATATTAAATAAATTTGTTTCTAAATATATTAATATTTTATTGGTTTATTCAGAGCCTCAAATTAGTTATTTTTGTATACGAATTCCATTTTCGACGAAATTAATTTTGTTGGATCCGAAATATTAAATTATTGTTAAATTTCAAATTTCGTGATTTTTGAAGTCATTATGTGGCTGTGCGCAATTTTAATGTGAAAAACAGTCAATAATTCGACTTTAAAAATATGCTGTGTGAGCAAACAGACTTGGAATTCGACGAAACAAGTTTCTTTGGGCTCGTAACGTCGAACCGTAGCTGCTTATCCGTTTTCATAAAAAAAGGATTTGTTTGTGATTACACAGATTTTTAATTGATGAATACAAATAGCTATAGGCTATAAATGAATATAAAATCGAATATAAAAATTATAAAATCTATCCTATAAATAACCTAACATCATCACAACCCTTACAACATTTCTATCGTAGTCAACCAAGCTTCTACCGCCACTAAGAAAATATTTTAACGGTGAATTTCGATCTTTGAAAATCCCTCTAAATCCATACAAAATTCCATAAATCCGAAAACTCATATAGTTGAGTTGCTGAAGTATTTAACTTCATTTTGGTATAAGATCCACTAGTTTCGACGTCTAGTTTTTCCACCAGTTCTATTTCAGCGAGCCTTAGGGCTGGGCATTATCAAAGTTTGAAAATTTGATTGCAATTCTAGTGTTGGATTCATGATCGTAGAATCTATTTGAAGTAGTTTTGTTGTTTGGGGAATTCATAAAAATAAAAATTGTTGTAAGTTTTGTGTAGTAGCCTGGAGAGCAGATTTGTTTCAGGCGGTGCGAGCTTTCCACGTTGACAATGAAGTGGCATAGAAGTTGAAGAGAAAAGTAATGAATGTTTTGGTTTAATTTATCACGAAGTAGAAGAGGAGTTTGGTATTTGCAAAGTTTGGCCATGGGAGGTGTTTACTGTGCGGGTTGCGTGAGTTGCCACGAGTGGAAGAAGGGAGTAGCCGATGTGATTAGGGTAATTATGTTTTAGAATTAATTAAATAATTAGTTTATTAATTAATAATATTTAAATTACTTAAAAACTTTTAAAATTTATATCTCGATCATACTATATCAAAATTTCGAACGGTTAGTCACGTTGGAATCGTATGGACAAGGGTAACACAATGGAACTGGTATGGAGCGATTTGGATCCCGGTTGAATTTAAGGTGGAATGAAACAACCGATCTAAATCGATGACCATAAATCATTATTTAACAATTTATGAAAAATGTGAGTAAACTCATGAACTCTGATCAGTTTACAATTTTTATAAATGTATTTTAAAGTTGATAAATGATTATTAGATTCTTTGTGTTGATTGTTTGGATGAATTAGTAGATTATTATTAATCGTTGCTATTATAAATATGGATATAGCTATATATATAAATCGTTAATTAAATATTGATTATGTTTATCAGAATGTCTCATGTTGAGATAAAATTCGTGTTATTTATGTTGATTAACATTTGTGGATGAAGGAAAACAGGTTGGAGGGATCCAACTGGATTCCTCAATTTTTATATTACTGTTTTTCAAATATTATGATATATGATGTGATATATTATCATTAACTGATTGTGTGTGTTTGGTTAGTACTGGTGTGGTATTTTAAATACCATAAGTTATATTTGATTATAAAAAGGAATGGTTGAAATGGGAATTAAATTTAATAATTTTATAAAATCAAAAGATTTTATAAACAAGAAATATTTGGAAATTAAATTAGAAAGATCTGTAGAAAGTTATTAATAGTTATATGGAATATATATTATTATTTTTAAAATTAATAGAATTATAATAGGGAATTGTGAGTTATAAAAGAATTATGGGAAGATTGATTTAAAGTAGATATTAAATAGAAATATGTTTTTAGCAGATAAATTAAGAAGAATAATTTATAAATGATGTTTATAAATTAAGAAAAGTATTTATCATTTGATAAATAAAAATATAAGTCTAAATTTATATAGAGAAGTAAAAATTGGTTTTTGTAACACCCCGTATTTTCTGTAAACATTAAAGTAACGAATTAAATAATAATTAATTACAAATTGAGAATTAAGGGAAATGGGTTACGACATTGCGTTCGTCTCGGAATTCTGCTTGAGATAGAGTCCGAGTTTGCACAAATCAGACTCCGTATGAAGGAGTTATGACTTTCAGAAGATTCAAGAATTTAAATAAACAACTCAGATTAATGTTCAGAAAATTCAATTTTCGAAATCAGAAGCAGAAGCGGGCTGGGAAGGAATTTTCCCGCCTAAGCCAAGTCGACCAGGAGATTGACCAGATGGTCGACTTCCCCCCATACAGGTCGACCAGGGGATCGACCTGGAGGTCGACCTCCCCCTCGGACCAGATCTGAAAATTGACGTGTTTCTTTGTGTGACGATTTGCTGTGTCATTAGGGCTTGTGTGGCAAGTTATGGTTGGTTCTCTTAGGTTTGAATGGCTTTGATTTGCCCCAGGTTGATCTGACGGCTCCTTTTAAATCAAACTTCTATATAAGCAACCTAAATCTAAACCCTAAGCCGTACAAAAATGTTCCTAAGACCGTCATGTTGTCAGTACTCAACCTAGAGTAGCCACCATTCTCCTTCAACTAGGAAGCAAGTTAGGAATTACAAATCAAATCTAATTCAACTAAGAGAATTCAACAGCTACAACAAAGGAGAGTTATTCAATTTCAGAATACAGATCCCGGAACACAAGACTAGTCTCCTTTTTGTAAGTCCAGTTATCATTTAGACCTAAATGATATTAGAATCGTGACGAAACAACTGGATGTAGAACAACGCCTAATGTAAATATATGCTTATGCTTTTTGTTGAAACTGAATTGATTAAGAATATGACTCTTACCATGTTAAGTTTGTGATCATGTTGTATGTGATTTGATGATAAATGTTAAATGCTTGGCAATAAATCCATATGTGGTATAATTTTGCAATAACATATATGTTGTGTAATTTAGTGATGACATATTATGTGTACACTTTGGCGATGACATATCATGTTGAATAAATTGCGATGACATATTGTGTTGTATAATTTGGCAATGGCATATCATGTTGTGTAATTTGGCGATGACATACCATGTTGTATAATTTGGCAATGACATTTCATGTTGTATGATTTGGTAGTGACACCTATATGTTGTATGTCAATTTGGGAATTTTATGCAAGTTCAACTATGTTCACATATATGACCAAAACTACATGCTAATACGATTAGGTTCATGTTAAATTTGACCCAACTAATTTGCAAGCTCACAACTACATGCCTAATTTTAAGTTTATGTAGTTCTATGTAAAACCCCTATTTCACGATTCATGTTGAGTAGATCTAAATTTGCAAGTTCATAATTAAATGTATATTGTTCTATGCCAAATTCATATGACATATGTGTAGTTGGATCCATATTTTTATAATGTTGGAATTATTACATGTTCCTCTTTTTCCCTTTTTATGTATAAGTTAGGCTATGTATCGAGCCTAACATTTTATGTGATTTATGTGAACGTTTAACGGGGGTAACGTTGGTGAAAAACATGAAATTACATATAATTGGCATATTTGGCTCATAAACATGTAAATTTTTTATTGCATAAAGTGGTATAAATTTTTATACCTAAAATTATGAACTTGATTTAAAAGGGAAAGTGGGGCTTGACTTGAATGACAATAATTTACATATAAATATAAAGAGGTAAATATGTAAATTTAGAAAAGACGAATATGCCTAACCAGAGGTTAGATTGAGTTACAGTGTAAGACTGCCCGGAACATCCAGCAACCACAACAATATATATCTAATGTGGGAGGTTAGTGCATCGAGCCCAAAAGAACCCGAGGTTAGACTGAGTTGTGGTGTAAAACTGCCCGGACCCGACCGACACATCCAGTAACCACAAGAATACCTGTCTAATGTGAGTGGTTGGTGCTTTAATTAATGAATTAAAGCTAAGTCAGGAATGGTAGGTTTAAGTTAATTAAGGCAACATTTAACCAATACAACATGTTAACTAAACTGACGGGTGGGGTTAGGTTAACTTGGACACTTAACCAATTTAACATGTTGACTAGGAAACCCTAGTAACGGGGACCCATTTCAGCGGTAACCCACATAGATGTATCATGGTACCCTGAACTAGGCATGGTGGGGCACGATTACTGGGCTGATTATAAGCGGTCAAAACAACGGCTTTTGGTGCGTCAGTGTAGGTTCCGACGGAGTACGGGCATGCACGTACTCCAGAGTGGAAAAAGCAGGCACTGGGCATCAGTAGTTATACACTGTGCATCTTGAATCGTGTCGGGTTGCCACCATAGGATTTGATACACCCCATGGTGGGACCAGCACAGGTATCTACAATCGAGCGGGGCCGTATGACACAAGTAGTAAATGCGTGCGAGTAGGAGACAATCAATGAAAAGGGATCACTGGGTTTGAACTCACGATAATGGTTGAAATATCTATAGGTGCAGAGAATATGGATATAAGTGCGATAGTATGATTAGTTTATCTTTCCTTGTTTATCTTGCCTTATCCTATGTTACCTTATTTCTTTGTTATTGTCCTGCGTCCAGTTTATTCATGTCATGGTTCTCTTACCAGTTTACATGCTGAATAATCACTGGACTTACCAGACTCCTGCCTGAACCATTTTTCTTTCGATCTCTTTTCTTCCGTCCCCCCCCCCCCCCCCTCAGGTACCCAGGGAGGAAATAGCTCAGCTTAATTTGGACCGTTCATCTTTCCAAGCTTGAAGACTCTGTGATGTATAGCTTGGAACCTCTTACCTTTGGCTATGGCTTTGGAAACACTATTACTTGGGGATTTATGCAGTTTTATTGTGTTTTATGCTTCTTTATGTTATAACCAAGACAGAGATTTTGATGTAATGATTTGGATGTTGTTTTGAGATAGTATGATATAATGTTTTTGTTATGAACCACGTACGAAATAAAGTTAGTTTTCCACTGCTTACATATGTCTGTCTTGTAAATTATCTGTGTCTTTTACCTATAATGCTCCACCAAAGTTAAGGCATTCCCTTTGTGAGTGACCTTAACGGAGGTGGGGTGTTTCACTTGGTATCAGAGCAAAGGTTTACCAGATCAGATAAAAAAATTTGGAAACTATTTTAAAAAAGAAGTTTAAAGAAGCAATTTTCAAGAAAAAGTGTTGTTTTAGTTTAAAAAGGCATAATCCCCCAAAGCCATATGCACTATCTTTCTATCCTTTGTTTTGAATCTTTCCTTTTTCATTTCAACATGTCTGGGGATCTTAACCTTCTAGAGGGCATGCCGGTACCTGGCTGGTTCAGAAGGTACCTAGAGTCTAGGGCTAATGTCACAGGCCCAACAGACGTTCCTCCTCCCCCAGCTACAGCGGTTCCTCCTCCTCCTCCGCATGCAAATGCTTTCTCAAAATATGTGGGGACTTTCGAGCCATGGGTGGAAAGAACTTCAATGGAAATGAATCCTTCGTGGAAGCAAGAAACTGGCTCAAAGAAACTGAGGATTTGTTTGATATCTTCAAAGTGGGCGATAGGCAGAAGATATAGTTGGCCGTATGGTTGCTTAAAGACGAAGCCTCCTATTGGTGGGAAGTTACCAACGTTGAAAGACCAGTTGAAACTTGGATGGATTTTAGAATGAGGTTTGAAATGAAATTCCTCTCACAAGCTGAACGAAGCGTACAGATGGAGAAGTTCTTAGCTCTCAAACAGGGAAGTATGTCGGTCAAGGAATACGTTAACCAATTCAACCAGCTGGCTAGGTTTGGATTGGAGTTAGTGAACACTCCACATAAGAAGGCTCTCCGTTTTGTTAAAGGATTGAATAAGCCACTGCATAGCGTAGCTATGTCCCATATACCTATGGTTGCGACTTATGAGAGACTGGTGGACATGACACTGTTACAAGAAGAAGATAAGGTTGGCAAGAAAGACACAAAGGTGGAAGTACCTTAAGATAAGAAAGTGGAAGGATCACAGAGCAAGAAGACAGATTCCAAGAAGGGCGGGAAGAACAACAAACCCCGTGACAAGAGGAAGTGTAATTTTTGTGGCATTCCTGGATATCTAGTTAAGGACTGCAGAAAGAAGAAGAGGAAGATGGGTGGTTGTTTCCATTGCGGCGAGACGGGACACATGGCTAAGGACTGCACAAGAAAGCAAAGGCAAGGGCAGAGAGATGGATCTACTTCTGGAGGGCAGGTTCACGCTCTCATGGCACCTCCATAAAAACGAGGTAGAAATGTTTCTGTTGAGAGTTTAGTTTATCTTTTTTATCATCCTATTCATACACTCTTTGATTCTGGCGCATTGCACTCTTTTATATCTACTGCTTTAGTTGAATCTCTACACCTAGACACCAGTTTAGTAGAGGATCCCTTGGTTGTTTCAAATCCAATTGGGGGCTCAACTTATTTTTCAATGATTTGTTTGGATTTGGAAATTTCTATAGTAAGTGTAGGGTTTAGATGTAATGCCTATGTTTTGGGCTTCATGAGATGTGGGTTGATTCTAGGCATGGATTGGCTCTCCAGTATTGGTGCCATCCTCGATTGTGAAAGGAGAGTGGTTAGACTCATGACTCGCCTTGGTAACACTCTCGAAATTTCTTGTAATCCCACGAACTCTGTTATGCTTAGCTATCTAGAATCTCTTGATGCGTCTATTGAGAATTTGCAGTCTGTTAGAGTAGTCCGTGAATACTCGGATGTCTTTAAAGAGGTAAAGTGGTTACCTCCGAAGCGGGAGATAGACTTCCGCATATACCTCGTTGATAATGCAAAACCCGTTGCTTTACCCGTTAGACACATGGCTCCAAGGGAGAGGAAAGAACTCAGCAAGCAAGTTAAAGAGTTGCTTGAGAAGGGGATTATAATGCGGAGTATTTCTGAATGGGGTGCTTCAGTAGTATTCGCAACCAAAGCAGATGGTTCACTTCGCTTATGCGTTGATTATAGGGAGCTAAACAAACTGACCTAGAAGAATAGGCACCCACTCCCAAGAATAGATGACTTGTTCGATCAACTTGTAGGTACATCAGTTTTCTCCCAACTAGATCTGGCTAACGGGTTTCATCAGCTAAGAGTGGCTGAAGACAGCATTGATAAGACCACGTTCAGAACTCTGGATGATTTCTTTGAGTGGCTTGTCATGCCTTTTGGCCTGACAAACGCACCCGCTTACTTCGTTGACTTGATGACCAGGGTGTTCAGGGAGTTCCTCAATAAGTTTGTGGTGGTGTGGTGTTCGTAGATGACACTTTGATTTTCTCAAAGAGCGAGGAAGAGCATTCTCAGTATTTAAAAGAAGTTATGGATACTCTTCGAGCACATCAGTTGAAAGCCAAATTCTCCAAATGCCACTTCTGGAGAGAGGAAGTAAGATTTCTCGGACATGTGGTACCCAAGGAAGGGTTAGCTATGGACCCCGCAAAAGTAGTTGCGGTGTAAGATTGGATGGTTCAACGGAATGCTACCGAAGTCCAAAGCTTCCTCGGGCTAGTGGGCTTTTACCGAAAGTTCATCAAATCTTTGCGAAAATCTCAGCTCCACTTACAAGGTTGACGAAGAAGAACCTAACTTTCAACTGGGATTTGGATTTCGATGTTGCTTTCCAACGATTAAAGAGGGCTCTAACAACAGCCCCATTTCTGACATTGCCGGATGGGAGCAAGATGTTTACCGTATACATGGATGTATGTGGTACAGGACTAGGTGTTGTCTTGATGCAAGAAGGAAAGGTAGTAGCTTATGGAGGCAGACAGTTGAAAGTACATGAGAGAAACTACCCCATGGCAGGACCAACACAGGCATCTACAATCGAACGGGACCGTATGACACAAGTAGTAAAAGCATGCGAGTAGGAGCCGATCAATGAAAAGGGATCACTGGGTTTGAACTCACGATAATGGTTGAAATATCTATTAGGTGCAGAGAATATGGATATGAGTGCGATAGTATGATTAGTTTATCTTTCCTTGTTTACCTTGCCTTATCCTATGTTACCTTATTTCTTTGTTATTGTCCTGCGTCCAGTTTATTCATGTCATGGTACTCTTACCAGTTTACATGCTGAATGGCTTACTAGACTCTTGTCTGACCCATTTTTCTTTCGCTCTCTTTTCTTCCGTTCCCCCCCCCTCAGGTAGCCAGAGAGGAAATAGCTCAGCTTAATTTGGACCGTTCATCTTTCCAAGCTTGAAGACTCTGTGATGTATAGCTTGGAACCTCTTATCTTTGGCTATGGCTTTGGACACACTACTAAGGGATTTATGCAGTTTTATTGTGTTTTATGCTTCTTTGTGTTATAATCAAGATAGAGATTTTGATGTAATGATTTGGAAGTTGTTTTAAGACAGTATGCTGTAATATTTTTGTTATGAACCACGTATGAAATAAAGTTAGTTTTCCGCTGCTTATATATGTCTGTCTTGTAAATTATCTATGCCTTTTACCTATAATTCTCCACCAAAGTTAAGGCATTCCCTTTGTGAGTGACCTTAACGGAGGTGGGGTGTTTCAGTTTTTAACATCGAAATTTGAAAGGGAATGTAAACTTAACATTTATAAAGGGAATTATAAACGAGATTATAGGTGATTGGAAGTAAAAATAGGATTTTGTATAAATAATTCTATAAATAGAGATTAAATAGAATTTGGAAATGGGATATTATTTTTAAATACGAAATCAAACTAAAATGATTATATAAAAGAAATATTATTCACATTCGATGTGAATAATGGATTAAAGTAAATAATTTTCAAATAAAAACATTTATAAAGGAAATTTGGTTTTGAAATAGGAATTAAAATGGAGTTAAGGGAATTTGAAACTGACTAGAGATTATTTAAGTTGAATGGCTTTCTGGGTATTGATCTGATGTTGGTTTCGACCTTCGGGGTTAATACGTAGGGAGTTGTTCTCTTACTAGTTTACAATTAGAGACCGATAGATGTGGGAAGATAGTGATGTTTGAATAAGAAATGGAAATGTTTTCCAATGTTAATAACGTTTATTTTCTAAATTTAGAAAATAAGGGTTTATGAATATATGGAAATGGGAAATGGGGAAATGAATACATTAATAATAAATTAATTTAAAGGGAAAAATGTTGACTAATGATTGATTGATAAAGTTTCCATTTGGAAATAAGATCGGTGTGTGTACGGATGTTTTCCTTTGATAGTTTAATAACCGACTATCAAAGTTTTGACCATTTTTCCGTCGTCAATATAGAGAGATCGGGATCAGATTTATTATCTGAAAACCACTTCGTATGGGAATTGGCATTGTGAATCAAATATGATGAAGATAATTGAAGATGGAGTTTATGCAAGGGCTGTTTTGGCAAATCCTAGGTAGAAATTGCATAATATGGGTTTACAGAATAGTGCCTATCCAGTCCCAGGACAACTTGTATGGAATAATATCTGACAGAGTATATCTAATATATCGTGTAAGTTGATCTCTTCAAATGTATTTACGTTTGGTAGCGGAGAAATTCATTTCTCTTAGCTTTATACCCATGGTATTTTTGGAGAAATCAATTTGTGAATTGGCGGGTATGACGATGTGGCATTCAAAGTAAATAATGGTGTGATCTGTAAAAAAGATACATCATGACCCATGCCTGACAACCGAGAAATGGTATAAAATCGGGTAGGTGACATGGCTAAGCGATTAGCCCCCAATTACGGTGTATTATCACCTAATCTAGAGAAAATCCATTTGCTTCTTTAATCTATTTCAATACTATCCCTTTCAGAGAACGGTTGTTGATCCCAACCGTTGGTGATAATACCTTCAGTACACTTAAGCGAAATGAGTGACCAGTCATGTTTAGCCTGGGTTGCAAGATGTTTTTGTTGAACCCGGTGTATTCCTCTCTAGAGATACACTGTCGGAAGGTGGTCCATACTTTGCCAGTTGGAATCCATTACCCAATAAGCACCCGCGGGTTTTGATTATATATTATGTATGTGGAACATGAGATGAAAGTGTTCTGCTAGATTGCTATTTATTTGATTTAAACATTATTATAATATCAAAAGAGTATTGATTTTAAAGAAATATTTTGGGTTATCGTAAGGTAAAAACCATCTGTGTTTATTTATGGATCAGTCTTACAATTATTCTTTCTTTAAAAAGGATTTAAAAGTTAAACCAAGTGTTGGAGTTTACTCACACCAGTCCCATGACTGACCTAGAGTTTATGTTGTTTTGTTTTACCCTAAACTCTTGGGTGCCCGCAGTCAAGTAGTCGGAGTTTTACAGATATACTTGGAAGAGCTTGGAGCAGGAGGTTTCAGGATTATATAGTTGTTGTTTATTTCCACCGAAATGTTATGTGTTATACTCTGGCATGGTATGTATATATCGTTATAAGTTTTGTATTTCAAAAATGTTATATAATATATTTTATTCATTCCGCTGTGAGATTCGTGTTTATTCTGATTTTGTTCTGTTGTGATCTTCTTCTTCTTCTATTCTAACTTTCTTTCTCTCTATTTCTCACCCTCTAACTTCTTTCTATTAATGATCTGGTATGTTCGATGCTCGAATAGTTGACATGAGTTTTATGTCGATTTTCGAGGTCAAAAATCCCGGTACGTTATAGTGGTATCAGAATTGAAGGTTAAGTAATTACCTTGGCTCTGTGGCATTACTCAATAGAGATGGGGTTAGTAATGCCCTAGATTGAGTTGAGTGAATATACGAGAGAGAGAGAGAATATCTGTAGATTTTATTAAAAAATGGTTTTATATTGTGGAGTTTTATTGGTTTATGGATTCTGGTCAATCATTTTGATCCACTGTATCGGTATGTGCTTCTAAACACTTGAATACGGTGAACTGGCACAGTATGTTTTGAAAAGAGGGTAAATGAAATAATTTTACCCAAAATTATATTTGATATAAAAGAATCATTTATATTTGAATTATTACAGTATATTCGATGTGTTGGTTGTGATATTAATCAAACAAGATTGAAATTAAGTTGGTTATTCATATATAACCAAATAAAATTCATATAAGTATTGTGAAATGTATTAAAGCTGGTTTTCACCCAAAATTGATATTAAAAACTTTGGACACTTGGAAAAGTGTTTGTAAATAGATTTAGTTTAAAAATAATGAAATTTAAAATCCTAGAAGATTTTAAATTGTTTTACAAGCATCGTGCATGATATTTTGAAATAATTTCAAAATGAAAATGATTAAATATGAGTTTTAAAAAGTGATATAGTATTGAACTCACTTGGGTCGCTGGGAAATAACCCTGATGATGTTGGCTACATCATCACTGTTCATTTTCGAGTTTCTAAGTGACGGATTACTACTAAAGATTTTGATTTTGAATTGTTTTGAGAAAACAAGTTGTTTTGAATCCTGAAAGGGAATAATTATTTTTAGAAAAAACTAAGCAGTTTAAAACTCCCAGGAGAGATGGTTTGACATAAAAAAATTAATAAAAATTTTGGGAAGGCAAATTGAAATTGAATTGGATTAGATTAATATCGAGTAAAATTGGATTATGAGATGGGAATCTGAAATGGCACTAGATTGGTGAGTTAGGAGTTTGGAATCAAGAATTGAACTTGAGTTCCAGATGGATCTGGTTTAGGTATAAGCGGCTGATTTGGTTTTGAAATGAATTGATTGAAGATCCAATTGGAAATGTATCAGTATATGCTGACTTGATAGCATATGGAAGAGATAGAGTTGAATGCCCGACAAAAAGGTATGAGTTTATGTTTTATATTGGGTATGAAATTTTTATGAGCCGATTTGGCAAGCCGCTTGGCTGTTTGATTTTTTTTGGATTGGAGAAGGCCTAGAGAGGCTAGTTGTAGTTGACCGATTAAGCTGTGCAAAGGAGACGCTGGCGAAATTTTTTGAAAACTTAGGGTGTTAGAAAATTTTCAGAATTTTTGAAAATTTTGTTAGTGGAAATGAATTAATATTTTGGTTGAAATTAATTGGTTCAGTTGAAACTAAAGCTAAGAAGTAAAACAAAAGATTTTTAATCTAGTTAGTTGGGTTGGTAGCTGTTAGATCCAAAATTGGCTCTAACACCCAAATTATGATTATAGCTAGAGATTAGTAACAATAAAATAGCAGAAAAGTAGAAAAGACACAAGATTTATAGTGGTTCGGCGTTAACGAGCCTACGTCCACTTTATATCTATGATTATACTTGAAATCAGAGTACAATCGATAATATTCCTCTCAATCTCCCTTGTACAATGTTAATTCACTCAGTAATTTTGAGATAAAAACAATGGAGCTATGTTAATGGTGAGATCAGAGCTCTGAATTGCCAAAAGATCCTGAAAAATGCCAAGCTCTGGGCTATTTATAGCTGATGTTTGGTGACGGATCGCGGTCATACGTGGCCCACATCCCGAGGATCTCGGACTGGTTCGTAGCTTGATGGAGAATTAGTCAAATTGGCCGTTGAGGACAGGTGTCGCGATCTCCTTAAACATCGGATCGTGGGTGACTTGGTCAAGATCTTCACGTGGTGGCTACAGGGATCGGATCGTGGTGGTTGCGGCAGATCGGATCGCGATATATAGGGCGAGTCGTTGCCAAGGGGCGATCCGCGGTCCGTATGACCAAAACTTGTCGGCTTCTGCGTTTGAAACTTTGTGGAGAGCATATATCGATCTTGGTGGCTGGGTTCAAAAAGCTAGCCAACATTTTGCCCCCCTCGAAGTATGTTTTATCGATGATGGAACATGCTTCGAAATTTCTGAGTTGTCTTTTCCTGAAGTGATGCAAATCAAAGGTTGTGTCCGTCTGTAATGCCGTTCCGTTTCCAAAAAGGAGTGTCTCCTGACTAGTATAAATATACCTGATGTACCATCGATTATTTCTTTGATTGCCCAGAATTTTTCTTTTGGAGATTTCATTACAAAGTTGTCGGGTGATTGTCAGGTAAACTTTTTAATTTCTATGAATATTTCCGAAATTTCATTTTAATGAGTGTTTGTCGGATCGGGTCGCCATGGTACTGCACGATCCGATATGCGTGATGCTCATTCCGCTTCGTTCTTCGTGTGGGCTTTAGGCACAATGGGCTTCGTCATGAGCCCATCAAGGGATCGGGTCTCCTGAATTTCGGATGGGCTTGGTTCGGTGACCAACAGAGGCCCACGAATCGAATAAAACAAAAAATGGAAGGCTAACGGTCGTGGGTTTTTCCTATATAAACCCGAGCCCTCCTTTATCTTCCTCCTTTCTTCTTTCTTTATTGTTGCGCCGCCAGCTCCTTTAAGCGAAACCCTAGCTTTTAAACCACCGATTATCCAATTGTTTTACCATTTTTAGAAAGGTAATTACACTCAAAAAAGGAGGAGGGGCGATCCGACCCATGCACTTCATATGAACCGTGCTTAGTCGAGGACCCAATATATGTTTTAAACTTTAAACAATGCATTGTTATCACAAGAAGTTGGACAGTTAAGTTAGAGCCTTCAAGACGGACTTTCTGGACTGAATAACATCGGAACTGATTAGCATATTTTATCTGCTTTGTGACTTTATTTTTCCGTATCATACACACTTGCACATGCACGGGGTTCATGAGTTATTGCGTTCTAATCTTGCATGTTTACTCGCCAAAACAGCAATATCGGGCAGACGATCTTCTAAAGAGTCTGAAACAGAGATGGACCCAGAAATATCGGAACAGTCTAACCCTGAGCTCCCTTCAACTAATCCAGAGGGTCAGAAATCTGGATCCGAATATGAAGCAAAAACGGAATCCGATTCGTCAGAGAGCACTTCAACTGAGGAGTCTGATGTAGACGAACGAGCTCCTGATGAGATTCCTGACGCTGAGGAAATCGATAAATTTACTGACTCTAAGGCATCCAAACTAGATGACGCAAAACTCCGGAGAATATGCTTAAGACACGGGATACCCTGGGATGACGTCAAAACTCCAGGCAAGGATGATCTTCCCTACCTTGTCCCACCTGGATATATGGCCATTAGCAAATTGATGTGTAGCGTCGGTGCTATTCCTCTGTTCCCACCAATCGTCATAGAAACTTTAAAACGGTTGCGCATTGCCCCAATGCAGCTTCACCCCAATACCTACGCGGCCCTGTACACTCTCTATGTTGCGTATGCGGAAATCTTGCACACAGAGCTCACCTTTAAGGACTTAAAGTTCTATTACCTTTTCAAACATCGTTCCACGGTGACTCCAAATTTCTCCTTCTTCGAATCAGTGGCCAATAGGAAGGTTTTATCGGACAGTCACAGCAACATAGGGGATCCCAAAGCCGACCGGTTCTACATAAAACTGCAGGCTGGGTGTGCGAGGAGGTGGCTTTAATCAAGTAGGTTCCAAGTCTTCAAGCACGTGGCTTCATTACATAATCGAAACACTAACGCATTTCCTTTCCTTTTTCCGCAGATCATAAATTCCCAAAGACAGAAGGCAAGACATACAAGGACCGACTATCTCGCCTTCTTAAAAGTAAATCAGACTTCTTGAGGATTAAGAAATGTATCACTGATGAGAACCTTCACAGACACCGTCTATTGGATATTAGGTTCGGACTTGGAACAGATGGTAAGCCTTATAAGTACATGCCCCCAGCTGGAGATGAGGGAACCTCAGGGGCCACTAAGGTGATTGAACTTCCCAAGAGTCCTCCACCGCATAATGACCAAGATGAGGAGGACTTAAATATCCCTAAAGGAGGTGAAACTCGGGAGAATGATCCTGAGAGGGTCCCGGACTCTGAGGGGCAGTCTTCACCAAAAGCTTTACCACCGATCGATCTTGCTTCTCAAGAGGAGTTAACAGAAGAGCGTATGTTCAGGGAATTGGACAAACTTCCTTTACCAGATGATATCTACAGGCAGGAAGACTTATGAGACGAATCGCGGTTTCCCAATCCTGAGGAAGTTATTCCCTCGATTGGGGACAAAGAAAACATTCAGACGAGTCAAGTTCTGGACTCTGTTCCGTTAGGGGGATTATATGGGATACACAAATCACACACATCTTATTGCAACATTCTAGTGTCGCAGATATTCGTTGTTCTAACACATGCTCGTTTTCTTTTGCAGGAAATATGACCCGCAAACGGTCTTATTCTTATCATTTCCTTCGCTCAGGCACACCAAGTCTTTATCCGGATCCTGATCAGGGTCGTGGCGACAGCCGGGGAAGAGATAACGATCGGCCTCGCGATTCTCACAAGTCTTACTCTGCACGATCTCGGTCTCCGACGAGGCAGGGTTCTGGAAAGTATCATAGTCGTCCTCTGCCACTAGCACCGGGTGGGGGCAAACAACTTCCAAAAGAGTTGACGCCTCCAAAAAGTACGCCTTCTCACGCTAAGTCTTCTAAAAAGCAGGAGGCACCAAAGGGCAAGGATAAGGATGAGAGCAGGGTTGTAGAGAAGGGAAAAACAACTCCTGCCACTTCTAGCCAGCAGAACCTGGATGCTACCGCCACACAGGATATTATTCCTTCTTCCGGAACCCAAGCTAAGCTGGAGTATCTGCGGAAGCAGTTTGCCGATATTTACTTCGAGAGGATGATGTTCGTCCCAGACCTTGAGCCGGTATCCGAGGAATGGGATGTTGACGTTATGAGGAAAGTGAGCCATGTGGCTAAGCAGTGTGTGATTTAGTAAGAGGTTATCCGTAATTTGGAAAGAGGTTATGAGGGATGTTGAGGTTATGAGGAAAGCATGCCACGAAACTCTCAGAGGTTATCCGTAATTTGGAAATAGATGCGGCCAGGGCTAGAGTGAAGATTGCTAACGATGAGAAGGATAGGAAAAAGATGGAGAAGGAGTTGGAGGATACTCAAGCTCAACTTGCATTGGCTAAGCGGGACGCGGGAAACTATAAGTCTGAACTAGAAGGTGCTAGAGAGCGTTTCCGCACTGAGCTTGACTCAAATAGCCAAGAGAAGTTGGTTTTGAAGAAAGAGGCAGAGGATCTTAGGGCAACTAACATTCAATTGAGAACAACGCAAGAGCACTTTGCTGCTGAAAAGGCTGCCTGGGAGAAAGAGAAAGGGAAACTTAAGTGCAGACTCGCCCTTATTGAGAAAGAGAATGAAACCTTGAATGGTCAACTCGTCGAAGCTGAAGAAAGTGTGGTTCTTGCTGAAAGCAATGCTAACAATGTTCTTGACTCGGCCTCCAACACCGCCGATCAACTTGCCGAAAAGGAGAAAGAGATTGGAAAGTTCGAGGAGCTGTTATTCGACATCTTGGGTAACGTTATCAAGACTCGAGACATTTCCTGGATCCCAGATTATCACATCACCTTGGCCAATATATGGGATGCTATTGTTGAAGGCGAGAAGCAGCGATTGGGGGCTGAGGAGATCGACGAGGATAAGTTGATAGAGACCTTCCTCAGGGGTGAGGAACCCCAAGCTCTAGAGGAGGGAAGACGTTTACTTCGTGAGGAGGCCGAGAGGGAGAAGGCTGAGATAAAGGGCAAGAAACAAGATTGACGTGGGCTCTAGCTCGGCAATTGAGCCCACAACTACTGGAGTCGAGGAATACAATCCCGATGACCCATTGATTCCCTTGGCTCTAGCTCCTCTGACTGTCGGAGCTTCAATTACAAACCGAGGGGAGGAGTCGGCCGAAGGTATCTCCATATTCTCCCCGCAATTTGCCAGAGTGACATCTTCTCCCGATACACTAACATTTGTTACTCATAATATAGGTGTCAAGTCAGTTGAGAAAGATGCGGAAGAGAAGGAGGAGGCAGGAAAAGCTGATGCTTCTACGAGTTCTGAAGTCGGAGTTTCTGAGACTCCGAAGCAAACGAAGGACAAGGCACATGAGGCAGTCGTTACAGCACCCGTGGCACCCAGTACTGATGCTCTTACTGATGCTGATATTATTGATGCCTTGAGAGACACTGATGGTGGCCACGGGGACGAGGAAGTTGTCATCGTGGACGAAGTCCAAGGTGGTGATGGTGAGACCCTGGCTGGGATGCAGGCTAGGAAAGAGAAGCAGCTGGCTCTCAACAAAGAAGAGTTGGGGCCTATGTTTGTTGTTCCTATCAGGGAGGCCGACCCCAATACTGGGTTAGTGACAAGGTTTTCTTCCAGATCGATAACTTCACAACTTGCCTCTGAGTCTTCTCTTCCTCCAGCTGATCCTCCTTCTGATAAAAAGAAGAGGAAGAAAGATGACGAGGGCGATGATGATAAGGATGACAAAACGGGGAAGAAGAAGAAGGAAAGGAAAGTGAAGCCGTCCCCCAAGAAATCCAAATCATCTCCGAAGCATAAGTAGGACTTAGTTGCTAGTTTGCATTTTTCTTTTTTAGGATTTCCACTGGCCATGTGATGTAGTTGCGAGTGTGGCCCTCGCCTTTTGGTTAGCTTCATTTTGTATTTCTGCAGTTTAGTGAAATGGAAATATGTTTACTTTGCATCTTCAAGTACCTGCAAATTCACCGTACCTGCGAAATTCATTATTTTGAATCACATAACTCAAAAATAATCATAACTAACATAAACAATCACGGATAAACATAAAAGTTACGAGAAAATTCATGTATGAATAGCATTTGCTAGTGTCGGAGTGTAAGTGTCATATGTGTATGCCCCCAATCAATCGTCATTATGGTGCCTGGCCAGAGCTTATTGAGGATTGATTAGAGTCGTAGTTATATTGCCCCCCATTCCCGGAAATGAGGGGGTCGGGCTCAGCTTTTATTCTCATTCCCGATTCTGCAGCGGGATAGGAACCCTTATGTGGCATTTAATTCGAATGCATTTATACTCACTCCGGAGTTCGAACTCAGCTTTCAGTCTGCTCCCCGATCCTTCAGCGGGGTAGGAGTTCTTTGGGGGTGCTGAGTCTCCAGCACCTTTATACTCACTCGTCGAATTCCAAGGGTAGAGTGTAGATCGAGACGGTCTTTAAAATCATGGTGCACCTTCACGTCTCGTGGACAGTTAAGTTCCCTGTCCTTGACACTTCTCGAATCTTGAGGAGCAGAGTTGTAATCGATGTGTCATTCATTCGATCACCTTTTTGGTAATCCACTCATCATTAAAGGGTGATGAGCGGGTCTGTGAACTCTCAGAAGGGTGACCCACGGAAGCGAGTCTCATTCCAAAAGTCAGGAGTCAAGAAACCATAAGTCTTCATTAAGCAGTCAAATGTTGCCTTGACGGAATTCCAAGGGTGTTACACTCCCTCTGGGACCCGTGAAAACATCATCGATGCCGGCGAACCGTTACTACATGCATATGTAAATGACAAGAAAATAAAAGTGCAATAAAGGTAAATGACACACGATGTTTTTATAGTGGTTCGGTCGAATCATGACCTACGTCCACTTTATAATCTTTTGTTCATATACTGGACTATTCTAGGCTAGTCGAGCCTTATTACATAATCCTACAAACAAAAGAATAGAAATGACGTTCTTCACGTCAGATAATGCCGCAAATGTTGGGCATTCCACATTCTGGGGATTTCAATTCCGTCCACGGTCGTTAGCTTGAAAGCTCCGTTATCAAGCCTCCGCTGGATGGCATAAGGTCCTTCCCACTTCGGCCCCAAGTGAGTTGGGGGCGGGAAGATTCGCTTCAGAACCAAGTCTCCGGGTTCAAAGGTGCGGGCTCGGACCCTTTTGTTATAGTACCGAGCAATTTGTTGCTCGTGCCTTAAGGCACGTAAATCTGCTTCATCTCTCTTCTCTTCTACCATATCGAGGGATTCGAGGAGTAACTCATTATTAGTCATTGGGTCGTAATAAGTGACCCGATGGGATGGTACCTTCAGTTCTACCGGGATGACGGCCTCCGACCCGAAAGCAAGGGAAAAAGGAGTATGCCCGGTAGCTGATTTGTAAGTCGTCCTATAGGCCCATAATGCCAAGGGTAGCTCGTTGACCCACATGGCTTTGGCCTATTTTAAGCGTTTTTTCAAGATGGACTTGATTACTTTATTAACTGCTTCTACCTATCCATTTGCTTGTGGATGTGCCACTGATGTGTATCTCTTCTCGATATGGTATTTCTCGCAGAATTCTCGAAATTCCGTACTGTTAAATTGGGTCCCATTATCAGTTATGACAACTTTTGGGATTCCAAATCGACAGATAATGTTTCTTACGACGAAGCTGATCACTTTCCTGGTGGAAATCGTTGTCAGGGCTTCTGCTTCAACCCACTTTGTGAGGTAATCAATGGCTACAATGGCGAACTTCGCTCCGCCCTTAGCTAGTGGGAGACTTCCAATTATATCACTTCCCCACATGGCGAAAGGCCACGGGCTTGTCATCATCTTCAGCTGGCTAGGGGGTGCCCTGGGAATCCTGGAAAACTTTTGGCATGCATCACAGCCTCGTGAATACTTGGCTGCATCCTTGTTTATGTTGGGCCAGAAGTAGCCATAGCGCAGTATTTTCTTTGCCAGTGTTTGCCTCCCGGTGTGGTCGCCGCATTCAACTTCGTGGACTTCTTCCAGTACACGCTTGATGTCGTCATGGGCAATGCACCGAAGGAGGGGCATCGAGAATCCCTATCTGTAGAGGACTTCGCCTTGCATAACATACCAGGAAGTCTTCCGGATAACTGCAAGCGTCTCGCTTTTCTTTGTCGGAAGCGTTTCATACATCAAAAAATTCTTTAAAGGGGTCATCCATGACTCCCTTTCGGGTTCAACCTCTAGTATCAGATCAACTTCCATCTGATCTATACTAGGGAACCATAATACTTCAACTTGGACCAGCTCCGTATCTTCAGGATTATCGGAACTAGCCATCTTCGCCAACTTGTCTACCTTTTGATTCTCCGTTCTGGGGATATGGGATATGCTGTAGTGATCGAAACCATTCAACAACTCCTTTACTTTCTTCAGATATGATATTAGTCTTGAACTTTTGGCCTGGAACTCTCCAGTGACCTGGTTTACGACTATTTTAGAATCGCAAAAGATATCCAGCTTCATGATTTCCAATTCCTTAGCGAGTTTCAGCCCAGCGATCAAAGCTTCATATTCGGAATCGTTGTTGGCGGCGTGAAACTCCAATCTAAGGGCATAATAGACTAGTCGTTTTTCCGGAGTTTCAAGCACTACTCCGGCTCCAGATCGTCGGTCGTTCTTAGCACCATCAGTGTATAACTTCCAGGCACTGAGATCAAGGAGTAACTTTAGTGGATCGACTTCCTCATTTCCAACATCTTGTTCTGGAGTAGTGAATTCTGCTATAAAATCTGCTAGCGCTTGTCCCCTTATCGATCTTCAGGGCAGAAAGTTCAAGTCGAACTGACTCAATTCGATATTCCACTTAAGCAACCTTCCTGAAGCTTCGGGCCGTTGTAAAACTTGTTTCAGTGGATGATCGGTGTACACAGTGATTGGATGAGCCTGGAAATAGTGGAGGAGCTTTCGAGAGGCGATCAAAAGACTAAACGCAAGCTTTTCCATTTTTGGATAATTTCGTTCCGATGCTGCCAACTTTTTGCTCACATAGTACACTGGTCTCTGCACCTTATCTTCTTCTCTGACTAGAGCTGAACTGATAGCATAGGATGACACTGCTAGGTACACACACAAATCCTCATGATCCACAGGCTTAGACAGTATAGGGGGACTTTCCAGATGATTCGGTAGGTTTTGGAATGCTTCTATACAATCAGGAGTCCACTTGAAATGACGTTTTCCTCTCTTAATTAAATCGAAGAATGGAATACATTTATCTGTAGCCTTGGAAATGAATCTACTTAATGCTGCTACTTTTCCAGCGAGGCTTTGCACATCCTTAATCTGTCTTGGCTCCTGGATATTCCGAATCGTAGTAATTTGATCCGGATTGATCTCGATTCCACGTGAACTGACTATGAATCCGAGGAATTTTCCCGAAGCGACCCCGAATGGACATTTCAATGGATTAAGCTTCATTCCATATCTCCGGAGAATCTCAAACATCTCTGCTAGATCAACAGTGTGATCGGATGATTGTCTGGACTTTACCAGCATGTCGTCAACATATACCTCCATCGTCTTTCCAATTTGATTGTAGAACATCCTGTTGGCCAATCGCTGATATGTTGCACCAGCATTCTTTAGACCGAAAGGCATTACAACGTAGCAGTATAGTACTAGATCTGTGATGAAACTGGTGTGTTCTTGGTCAGGAACATGCATAGGAATTTGGTTATATCCTGAATAAGCATCCATGAAGGAAAGAAGCTCGTGTTCGGCCGTCGAATCTACCAGCTGATCAATTCTTGGTAAAGGAAAACTATCTTTCGGGCAGGCTTTTTTTAGATCCGAAAAATCAATAAACGTGCGCCACTTTCCATTGGACTTTTTTACCAAAACCGAGTTCGAAATCCAGTCAGGGTAAGTTGAGTCTCTGATAAATCCATTATTCCTTAGCTTTTCAACTTCTTCCTTCAATGCGGCTGACCTCTCTCGGCCAAGCATTCGTCTTTTCTGTTTGACGGGAGGATACTTTGGGTTGATGCTTAATGAATGACTCATTATCGAGGGAGATATTCCACACATATCCGCATGAGTCCAGGCAAATACATCCAAGTTAGCTTTCAAGAAATCTGTTAATTGCCGAGCTCGAACGGGATCCAACTGTGATCCAATCTTTAGGACCTTCTCTGGGTCGCTTTCATCGATCGGAACATCCACAGTTGTTTGATTGGGAGTCGCCATTTTTCCCCCATGCTCTTCGTCCTCTCTGGGATTTATGTCCTCGGGCAGTTCTCTGGGCGACTCTCCTAGAGTTATTTTCTTTAATTTCTACGACGTTTCCTCCCCCGGAGGGGAAGAAGCGCTCTTCGTCTCTATATCTCCTCCTTTGCGGAGCAACTTCAATTCTGTGACATAACATGCTCACGCAGCGACTTGGTCTCCTCTGATTATAGTTGTTCCGGCATCAGTTGGGAACTTCAACAACAAACACCAGGGTGCAAGGTAGGCCCTAAATTTAGCTAGGGCTGGTCATCCTAAAAATGCATTATATGATGTCGACACATCTAGAACCACAAAGGAAAGGATCCTCACTCTCTGGCGATCTCCCTCTCCAAGGGTTACAGACAAATCCACATATCCCATAGGAGCGGTTGTGGATCCATTGAATCCACGTATCCATCCATCGCACTGTTTCAAATCCTTTCGCTCAAGCTTAATTTGGTCGAATGTCTTCTTAAATAAGATATTAACTGAACTCCCGTTATCTACTAGAACCTTATGGACGGTAGCTGGACCGATGACGGCGGTGATCACGAACGGATCCTCAGTCGGGGAATGGATTCCAATATTCTCTCGATCGCGAAATATGATATCATCAGCCATCGTCTTTTGCTGCTTGACTGGGGAACTATCCCCGGGGTTACTACACTCTCCAACTTCAAGGTGTCGTTTAGCTGCATTCACATATTGGTCCATTGCCCTGAAGCAATGTCCAGCTAGGTGAAGTCCTCCTACTATGGAATTGATGACAAGGTTCTTTCCCTTTTGCTAGCCGTAAGCCTAGCAGCAGGTTGGTTCTGGTTCTGATCTTGGTTTTGGTTTTGGTTCCGGTTTGGGGCTTGTACGGTCTGCCCCCTGTCCCTGGGGGTTACTCTATACTCATCAAGTTTTCCTTCCCGGAGCAGTTTTTCAACCACATCTCTCAGATGGCGACATTCGTTCGTAGAATGACCGTATATTTGGTGGAAAATACAGAATTTCCCGGATTCGCGCTCTTTTTCTGTTGAATCTCTTGGAGGAGGTCTCTTATATTGGAGGACGTTATGGGTATCCATAAAGATGTTTTCCAAGGTATCATTTAAAGGCGTGAAGTTCTCGAATGGTTTGAAGCGCGGCCTTCTCTGCGAGTTGTTTCCTTGATTCCTCCTCTTATTGCCATTCCCAGATCGTCGGCCATTTCCTTGATTCTTATTTCCTACGTTCACTTCCACCTTACCGGAGCTATCCCCAGTTTTCTTGATAGCCACATTACTTTGTATGTCTTCCTTGTCGGTGGCTTTCCTCTTCCGATTGGCGTAAATTTCTTCCTGGCGCAAGCGGATATTAGCTTTGTCATAAAATATCTCGTGGGTTAGCGGTGGTTTACCAGCTAGGTATCTCCCGAATTCTGTATCCTTATCCACTCCGTCAATCAAAGCCATCAAAACTGATTTTTCGTGGGGATCTTTCACCTCTGTGACCGCTAGGTTAAACCGGTCGAGATAAGACCTCAAAGATTCATACGTACGCTGCTTGATAAGGGATAGTTCAATAACGTTCTTGGACCTCTGAGCATGTAGTCTGAACTGATTCACGAACTGTTCACTTAATTCCCTGAAACTGGAGATTGATCGCGCTGGCAAACTAGTGAACCACATTAGCACTGCGTCCTCCAGAAATATTGGGAATGCGTTACATTTCATAGCGTCAGAAGCAGCAGCCGCGTTCATGTACCACGAATATCTCATCAGATGCTGGATTGGATCATCCTTTCCTGCATAACGGTT
This sequence comes from Allium sativum, assembly GCA_030737875.1. Taxonomy (NCBI): domain Eukaryota; kingdom Viridiplantae; phylum Streptophyta; class Magnoliopsida; order Asparagales; family Amaryllidaceae; genus Allium; species Allium sativum. The sequence goes on along the minus strand of CM060927.1, from coordinate 23,216,930 downwards.
CATAGGCGGCATATTAAATCTCCTCGGAAATTGAGCTTCCAAAATGTCATCGGTGAAAGGTGTGTGGCTGCGGCCTATTCCCCAGTCTTCAGTTCGCTGTCCACGGTTTTCTACCATCATTCGTCTAACCATGGCCTCAACATCTGCATGGGTGAGGGTAGATTTGGGATCGATGCTTCTCGCCCTGCGGGCTCCTCCAGCATTTCTTTGTCGCGGCGCTGCGGCATCCACGACCTGGGCAGAACTCCCTTTCCCCCTGTTACCATGGTCATTCTCACGGCGAGGGGGGAGGATAGGTTGATTCTGGGCTGGATCGACAACTCCTTCGTTCCTAGGTGGTAGAGCAGGCTCATTTACATTTCGGTTGTTAACTCCTCGATTGAGCGCCTCTTCTTGTCTAGAAGGCATTGTCCCATATCGGAGTTGCTCTATATTTTCAACTCTTTCTAACGGAGGCCACCGCCGATTTCTTCATGGCTCTTCGGATGAGGATGTGTACTCTGGGGAAGGAGAACGAGGCGGGGGAGAGTTCCTCTGCCTTACAAGGACATTAAGTCGCCATTCAATAGCAGTCATATTTTGTCGCATTACTGAACTCTCTTTCCTCTGAGCGGCTAATTCATCAAAGAATTTGTCCTACATGTCAAGCATACGAGACAGGTCTCCCTCAGTAGCAGGTGTAGATGGGTCAAACTGATCATCATCAAATTCTTCTCTTATATGCAAAGAGCTTGAACCAGGTCGAGCAGAGGTACCAGTGCGGACAGAACGAGGCATACGTTCCTTGCCAGGTCGAGTAGTGGTCTAATTGTCGGATCGGATCGGGGTCCCTTTGGGACGATGGATCATGGCACCCCCTTGGGGTCGGGTCGCGGTGACAGGTGCATGTGGGTTCGTGGCGAGGTCACGCGATCTAGTGGTCACCACCTCAGCGGATCGGTTTGTGGCTCCTCCATCGATCGCGATCGCCCCCTGCGCAACGCGACCCATGGGCCCTTCCTCGACCTGCTCGTGCACACTCTTTTCAATCACTTCGTTCGCAGTCTCTTCGGCTTGCGATGATCGTACATCCTTTGACTTCTTACCAGCCATGATGATTCAAGTTTTCTGAACTTTTCAAAAGTTGAAACAGTGGGGTTTTGGACTGTTTTCTTTGGATTTGAGTATCCAAACAACGAAGTTGTTTGGAGAATTCCTTCTCAGTGAAAGCACCAAAATGTTAGATCTAAAATTGGCTCTAACACCCAAATTATGATTATAGTTAGAGATTAGTATCAATAAAATAGCAGAAAAGTAGAAAAGACACAAGATTTATAGTGGTTCGGCGTTAACGAGCCTACGTCCACTTTATATCTATGATTATACTTGAAATCAGAGTACAATCGTTAACATTCCTCTCAATCTCCCTTGTACAATGTTAATTCACTCAGTAATTTTGAGATAAAAACAATGGAGCTATGTTAATGGTGAGATCAGAGCTCTGAATTGCCAAAAGATCCTGAAAAATGCCAAGCTCTGGGCTATTTATAGCTGATGTTTGGTGATGGATCGCGGTCATACGTGGCCCACATCCCGAGGATCTCAGACTGGTTCGTAGCTTGATGGAGAATTATTCAAATTGGGCGTTGAGGACAGGTGTCGCGATCTCCTTAAACATCGGATCGTGGGTGACTTGGTCAAGCTCTTCACGTGGTGGCTACAGGGATCAGATCGTGGTGGTTGAGGCAGACCGGATCGCGATATATAGGGCGAGTCGTAGCCACGGGGGCGATCCGTGGTCCGTATGACCAAAACTTGTCGGCTTCTACATTTGAGACTTTGTGGAGAGCATATATCGATCTTGGTGGCTGGGTTCAAAAAGCTAGCCAACAGTAGCATTTTTCTAGCTTAGTAATTTCGGGGAAGAAATTCTTTTAAGGGGGAAAGAATGTAACGTCCCGCATTTTTAACGGTCAAATAATTTAATTATTTAATTATTTAAATAATGATTTGGCAATAGAAATGACTTGAATTAAATAACAGTGAATATTTAATTAATATGAAAAAGAGAATAATATATTTAATTCCGAGTTTAATCGGAATTAAGTTAAATTGACAATATTGTGTGAATTGGATAGTATAAGAGATTTGATTAAGTTTAGACTCGAATTTTAATAACGAATCTATTTAATAAACGACGTTAGAACATGTAATTATAATATAATTTAAAATGAACCAATAACGTTGCGGTAGTTCGTAATATTGAGTTTTGTACTTCAATTAAATATACAGAATTTATTATAAGTAGGATTTCATTGAAACAAGAAACGTTCAAATCTGTTGAATGATGTTTTTCAAATGAAAGAGAAAATTCGAGATTTAGTCTATTAGATTGTGAGTTTTGTCGAAATCAAATTTTCAAATAGTCGCTACGGAATTCGTTATAATTTAGAACGATTTATTTATATAATAAAAAGGATTTTTTAAAATAAATTGAATTTTGATTTAACCTGGATTTGAAATATCGAGTTATAAATTCAGATATATTTATTTTGGAGATATATGATATTCTATGTGGATATATATATTTACGATAATACTAATTTATTAATATTAAATTAAAATGTTTTTAAATATATTAATATTTTGTTGGTTTATTTAGAGCCTTAAAAATAGTCATTTCTGCAAACGATTGTCGTTTTCGATGAAATTAACTTTGTTGGATCCGGAATATTAAATTTTTGTTAAATTTCAAATTTCGTGATTTTTGGAGTCAGTATGTGACTATGTGCGATTTTAATGTGAAAAATAGTCAATGATTTAACTTTAAAAATATGCTATGTGAGCAAACGAACTTGGAATTCAACGAAACAAGTTACGTTGGGTTCGTAACGTCGAACCATAGTTGCATGTCCATTTTCATCAAAAACAGGATTCATATGTGACTACATAAATTTTTAATTGATGAATACATATAGCTGTAGGTTATAAATGGATATTAAATCGAATATAAAAATTATAAAACCTATCCTATAAGTAACCTAACATCATCATGACTCTAACAATATTTCTCCCGTAGTCAACCAAGCTTCTACCGCCACTAAGAAAATATTTCAATAATGAAATTCGATCTTTGAAAATCCCTCTCAGTTCATAGAAAATTCCATAAATCAAAAAAATCATATAATTGAGTTGCTGAAGTGATTAGCTTCATTTTGGTATAAGATCCACTAGGTTCAACGCCCAGTTTTTCCACCGGTTATATTTCAGCGAGCCTTAGGGCTGGGTATTATCGAAGTTTGAAGACTCGATTGCAATTTCTGGTGTTGGATTCATAATCGTAGAATCTATTTGAAATAGTTTTGATTTTTGGGGAATTTATAAAAATAAAAAGTGTCGCAAGTTTTGTACAGTAGCCTGGAGAGCGGATTTATTTCAAGGGGTGCGAGGTTTCCGCATTGATAATGAAGTGGTAGAGAAGTTGAAGAGAAAAGTAACAAAGGTTTTGGTTTATGTTATCATGAAGTAGAGTAGGGGTTTAGTATTTGCAAAGTTGGGCCATGGGAGGTGTTTACTGTGCGGGTTGCATGAGTTTCCTGGAGTGGAAGAAGGAATTAGCCGATGTGATTAGGGTAATTATGTTTTAGAATTAATTAAATAATTAGTTTATTAACTAATAACATTTAAATTGCTTAAAAACTTGTAAATTTTATATCTCGATCATACTGTATCAAAATTTTTAACGGTTAGTCACGTTAGAATCGTATGGACAAGGGCAACACAATGGAACTGGTTTGGCGTGATTTGGAGCTCAGTTGAATTTATGGTGGAATGAAATGTCTGATCTGAATCAATGACCGTAAATCGTTATTTAACGATTTACGACAAATGTGAGTAAACTCACTAACTCTGATCAGTTTATAATTTTTATAAACCTATTTTAAAGTTGATAAACGATTATTGGATTATTTTGTGATGATTGTTTGGATGAATTGGTAGATTATTATTAATCGTTGCTATTATAAATATGGATATAGTTATATATATATATATCATTAATTAAATATTGATTCTGTTTATTAGAATGTCTCATGTTGAAATAAAATTCGTGTTATTTATGTTGATTACCATTTGTGGATGCGAGAAATAGATTGGAGGGTTCCAACTGGATTCCTCAACTTTTAAAGTACTGTTTTTCATATATTATGATATATGATGTGATATATCATCTATAATTGATTGTGCGTGTTTCGTTGTTATTGGTTTGGTATTTTAAATACCATAAGTAATATCTGATTATAAAAAGGAATGGTTGAAGTCGTATTAAATTTAAGAATTTTATAAAATCAATAGATTTTATAAAAGGAAATATTTGGAAATTAAATAAGAAACTTCTATAGAAAGTTATTAATAGTTATATAGAGTAGATATGATCTATTTTAAAATCAATATAATTATAAAAGGGAACTATGAGTTATAAAAGAATTATGGGAAGACTGACTTAGAGTAGATATTAAATAGAAATATGTTTTCAATAGATAAATTAAGAAGAAGAATTCATAAACGATTTTTAGAAATTAAAAAATATATTTATCATTGGATAAATAAAAATATAAGTCTAGATTTATATCGAGAAGTAAAAATCGGTTTTTAACATCGATATTTGAAATGGAATGTAAAATTAACATTTATAAAGGGAATTATAAATGAGATTATAGGTAATTGGAAATAAAAATAGGATTTTGTATAAATAATTCTATAAATAGAGATTAAATAGAATTTGGAAATGGGATATTATTTTTAAATACAAAATCAATCTGAATTGATTATATAAAAGAAATATTATTCACATTCGATGTGAATAATGGATTAAAGTAAATATTTCTCAAATAAAAACATTTATAAAGGAAATTGGGTTTTGAAATAGGAACTAAAATGGGGTTAAGGGAATTATAAACTGATTGGAGATTAGTTAACTTGAATGGCTTTTTGGGTTTTAATCTGATGTTGGTTTCGGCCTTCGAGGTTAATAAATAGGGAGTTGTTCTCTTACTAGTTTACAGTTAGAGACCGATAGATGTGGGAAGATAGTGATGCGCGAATAAAAAATGGAAATGTTTTTCAATGTTAATAACGTATATTTTCTAAATTTAGAAAATAAGAATTTATGAATATATGAAAACGGGAAATGGAGAAATGAATAAATTAATAATAAATTAATTTAAAGGGAAAAATGTTAATTGATGATTGATCGATAAAGTTTCCATTTAGAAATAAGATCGGTGTGTGTATGGATGTTTTCCTTTGATAGTTAAATAACCGACTATCAAAATTTTGACTATTTTTCCATCGTTAATACGGAGAGACCGGGATCAGATTTATTATCTGAAAACCACTCCTTATGGGCATTAGCATTGCGAATCAAATATGATGAAGATAATTGAAGACGGAGTTTATGCAAGGGCTGTTCTGGCAAATCCTACGTAGAAATTGCCTAAGATTGGTTAACAAAATATTGCCTTCGGTTTGTCCAGTCCCGGGACAAATTGTATGGAAAAATATCCGACAGAGTATATCTAATAGATCGCTTGAGTTGATTTCTTCAAATGTATTTACGTTTGGTAGCGGAGAAATTCATTTCTCTTAGCTTTATACCTATGGTATATTTGGACAAATCAATTTGTGATTTGGGGGGTGTGACGATGTGGCATTCGAAGTAAATAAAGGTGTGATATGTCAAAAGGATACATTATGACCCAATCCTCACAACCGAGAAATGGTATAAAATCGGGTAGGTCGCATGGCTAAGCGGGTAGCTCCCAATTAGGGTGTATTGTCACCTGATCTAGAGAAAATCCATTTTCTTCTTTAATCTATTTTGATGTTGTTCCTTTTGGGAAACGGTTGCCGATCCCAATCATTGGTGATAATACATTTGTGAGAGACCGGTCAAGTTTAGCCCGGGTTGCAAGATGTTCTTGTTGAACCCGGTGTATTCCTCTCTAGAGATACACTATCGGAAGGTGGTCTCATACCTTGCCAGTTGGAATCCATTACCTAATAAGCACCCGCGGGTTTTGATTATATATTATGTATGTGGAACGTGATATGAAAGTGTTCCTCTAGATTGATATTTATTTGATTTAGACATTATTATAATATCAAAAGAGTATTGATTTTAAAGAAATGTTTTGGGTCATCATAAGGAAAAAACCATCCGTGTTTATGTGTGGATCGTCTTACGATTATCCTTTCTTTAAAAAGGATTTAATAATTAAACCAAGTGGTTAGAGTTTGCTCACACCAATCCCATGACTGACCCAGAGTTTATTTTGTTTTGTTTTACCCTAAACTCTTGGGTGCCCAAATTTGTAAGGGCAGTCAAGTAGTCAGGATTTTACATATATACTTGTAAGAACTTGGAGCAGGAAGCTTCAGGATTTCATAGCTGTTGTTTATTTCCATTGAAATGTTATGTGTTTTACTCTGAAATGGTATATATACTGTTATAAGTTTTGTATTTCAAAAGTTATGTTATATAATATATTTTATTTGTTCTGATTCTGCTCTGTTGTGATCTTCTTCTTCGATTCTAACTTTCTTTCTCTCTATTTCTCACCTTCTAACTTCTTTCTATTAATTATCCGGTATGTTCGATGCTTGAATAGTTGACATGAGTTTGATGTCGATTTTCAGGGTCGAAAATCCCAAAAATCTCGGTTCGTTACAGTCAAAGGCAACACCTTTTTGACCCAATGGCGACATTTTCATGATGTTGCCACATATACTAATTTTACACAAAAGTTGGGCCCACAATACCCATAGTAATACCTTAACCATACAATGGAAACACTTTACCATCCAACAGCAACACTCTAACAGGATTAAGTATTTATTTAATAGAATACTACTACATAGAATTTGAATTCAAACAGTGTTTTATTAAATAAATTATTTTATTTCTACAACTGAAATAGTACAAATTTCTGACTCCAACTATTTACAACTTAATGGTTTACAACAACACTGATTATTCACATATACAGATATTCCTTACTACATCACTCGGTTCACTAATTACATATTGAGTTTCAATTTATACAAACGCTAACGCTGACAAATATATGTCGAGATGAAGGCAAGCCAAGTGCCGAGCCAAAGGCAAGCCAAGAAGCGGGTCTGGCACAGCGCCAGTGGGGGTCCAGGGCCCTACCAATCCCAGTGGCGATCGACCTAACCAGTTAGGTTGAATAAGTGGGCTCCGCCCGATTCATTCGATTTCAGAAGACCAAGCCTTCTCTAAAACATTGCACACCAAGTCCGTCATCACCCAAAGCCTTAAACAACTATAACAAACATTAGAATTCCACTTCTGTAACACACTTACATCCTCTCTAACCATAAACATCTTGTGTCTTCTTTCCTGCATTTATCCTCCTTCAGACGCCACCTCAAAACATACCCTGCATACTGCACTTATCAAAACTGCACATCATCGCATATCTGCATACTGCACCACTCCTTCTGTAGTTTATTAGTTTCATTCCAGTTCCAAACAATAGGATACGATCACACCTAGTAATATATAAATATCAAACAAAACCAATAATCAATTGGATGTAGTGCAGTAGAGAAAATAAGAGGATGCATACATATTAGTTTGTATGTTGTTTCATTATAGTTCCAAACAATAGGATCCTTAGTTCTTGCTTTTGCTGCAGTAAGATTCAAGTAAAGGCTTTTAAGTACTGCACATACATACAACGTATGCATTGACGTATTATGATCAATAAAATGAGCTTACTTGACCACCTTCAAATAATTTAGACTAGTTCTTCATGGTTACGAGTTTGTATGTTGTTTCATATAGCTAATTGAAGGTTAAACTTGAGAGATACCAAAGTGCAGCATATACAAGTGCATAACAACTCAATAAACTCGCAAGCAAGTCAGCAGGAATTCAAACAACTCAATAAACTCCCAGAGTTTACCTTTGAATCTGCAAATATATTGATTTTCCCAAAATTCATCTTCCATTAATCAATATATATTTCATGAATTTAATTCCAAAAATTGAATTCCATAAAATTTAATTTCAATCGAGTCATTCATCATGAAATTAAATTCCAAAAAGTTTGAATATTTCAAATCGACAAAATCAGAGTTAAAAATCACAACCAAATCTAATGTTGAAATCAGAGATTATTTAGGGATTCGAAACCCTATAAATCCAGACGAATTCATCACAGGCAAAGGTGGGATTGAAATCGAACAACAAAACAATAATCAAAAGTAAAAAAGGAGCAAAATCACGTACTAATTTCAGAGATCGATTTCATCTCAACAAGACCAGGATCAAAGATTATTGGAGCACCAGTAGCATTCGAGAAATCGATGATGAGAGGAGCAGTTGTAATTCAAAGCAATCAAAGGATCATCTCGAATTAAAGAAGCTCAAATCGCGATTTATTGAAGAGGGGCAAAACCTTAGTTTTCAATCGGCCATTAAAGTGGAAGCCGACTGTATTTTTTCTCAAGCGAATATAGCGTGAATTATGTTCCAGCAGGAAAATAAAAATTTGGGGAAAAGAAGCTGAGGCGATGAAGGAAATCAGAACGCCACGGATTGGTAATGTGACCGTTGGATCGTGTTGATGCGGATTGATAATTTTATTCACGTGGCTACTGCAACACATGGTTAATATCTATGCTAACACATTGAAGCATGCATTGCAATAAACAAAAATCAGCATAGCTATGGCAACATTTTAGCTGGCAACACCTTGGATTTTCATTGTAGTTGGCCATCTATGGCATAGTGTTTTACCATATTTGATTTGCTTTACCATCTTCTAAAAGTAACTTTCGGACTTCGACCTTCGGTGTCACCTTTCTTTCCTCCTCTATGTTTTTTTTATTGGGTCTCCTTGGCTTTCGATCCTTAGTAACTTGTGACTCAAGTTCTATTTTCGATTATGCATCAATACCAAGTAGATTGGTGTGGACAGCCTCAATAGCAAATCTTGCTTTACTAGCTTCTGAATGCCTCTCAGTATGATATCGATAATAAGTATATTTGTATCGCTCGCCCCTTTCGATTTTTCTTTGCTCCATATTTCGGTGTCGGATCATCTACTTTTGGCCATTTCCCATTATTTGCTTCTAGAGTCCATGTGAATTATTCTCGATGCCGAGTTGCATGCTTTTGGATTCAACTCCTGACGGGTTGCTTTTGGTGTTAAAACCGTTTTGCCATCACCTTCAGGTATTAGTACCAAGCCTTCCCGCGAGAGCCCCTTTGCCTATTTTAAGTTGACTCTTGGCTTAACTCCCGTTTAGGCAGCTCTATCTTCTGGTGTTGGAGTATGAACTTTCGGTTATTGCTTAAGGTTTGCTTTCGATATCATACCATTGCCCTTTATTTTACCCCTTTTACTGAGTCCCATTTCTTCTTCTTTGTTGGTTTAAGAAACATATCAACCGTCTTTTCTTTAAGTATCAACAACAAGCTAAGTATTTCCAACATATTGGCACCGATAGCATGTTTTTGTGATGACCCCAAACCTCCGTGGTACGAAAGTAAGGATAATCAAAGGAGCATAACATAATTACAACAATAATAGATCTCAGATAATAGCATAACTCATAAATCATTGCAGCGGAAATGGAAATGTCATCACAACATAACATCACAGACATCAGAGTACGCAGTTATAGGATACACTTAGCAAAATAGAAGTCTCAATAAAGAAAGAAATAAGTCTCAATCTGTAACGGCCCGCAAATCCGTACTATCTGAGTTGACTAATAACACCATACGTCCAACCCAAATTGCACTGAAATACGAATCATTATTAGAAAGAAGTTAGAGGATGAGAAATAGAAAGAAAGAAATATTAGAATAGAAGAAAAACGAAGAACACAAATCTCACAGCGAAACGAATAAAATATATTAAATAACATAACTTTTGAAATAAAATCAGTAATTGTATATACATACCATTATCAGAGCACAACAGTTATTCCTGGAACAGTTATAAATACCTGTTTCCAGATACAACAGAGTACGCAGCGGAAATATGATAGTCTATAGCTAACTGGTGAAGCCTCCTGCTTCCAGCTCTTCCAAGTGAATCTGAAAAATCCTAAACTACTTGACTGCCCGGAAAATTTAGGCACCCAAGAGTTTAGGGAAAACAAACAAAATAAACTCTGGGTCAGTCATGGGACTGGTGTGAGTAAACTCCAACCATTTGTTTAACTTTCAAAGACCTTTTGAAAGAAAGGATAATAGTAAGACCAGCCCACACATAAACATGGTTGGTTTTTACCTTACTATAACCCAAAACACTTTGATACGAAAATCCAGTGGTATTATCATAATGTCTAATCAAATAAATAACGAAATAGCAGAACGCTTGCATCTCACGCTCCACATACATAGTATAAAATCAAAAACCGCAGGGCGCTTATTGGAGATTGGATTTCCAACATGACAAGGTATGGAACCACCTTCCGATAGTGTATCTCTAGAGTGGAATACACTGGGTTCAAAAAGAACGTCTTACAACCCGGTCCACACATGACCGACCACTCATTTCGCTTGAGTGTATCGAATGTATATCACCAACGGTTGGGATCAGCAACCGTTTCCCGAATGGGACAACATCGAATAGAATAAGGAATTAAATGAATTTCTCTAGATAGGTGATAATACAACCTAATGAGAGCGACCCACATAGCCATGCTGCCTGCCCGATTTTTGTCATTTCCCAGTTGTTGAGGCCTGAGGCTACGATTTCTCATCATTCATTGATAGCACAATCACTTTGAATGCCAAATTGTCAGATCCGTAAATCATTAATTGATTTGCATAAATATATTCTGGATATTATGCTAAGAGAATAAATTCTCCGCCACCATATATATTTATACAGACCAACTTATGCGATCATTGGAAATACTCTGTTAGACATTCGTCCATTTATGTTCGTTCTGGGATTGAATGAAATCAAAGGCACAATTTCTATTAATAGAAAAATTCCTTGCACTTTACTCCGTCTTCGATTATCGTCATATAATCTGATTCGCAACGTTACTGCCAAGACAGAGTGGTTCTCCGATAATAATCCAACCGGTTTCTCCATATTGACAACGATATTGGCAAATACTTTGATAGTCGGTTATTTAACTATCGAAGAAAAATAAATAGACATTCTAACCATCAAACAAATCACTGGGCCTCTTAATTAATATTTCATTAATTAAATCACTTCTTCATTTCCTTACAAATACTTGTTAACCAAATATTTTCAATAATCATCTTGGTCTCTTACGCTGTTTGGAAAACATTTCCAAATATCAACTTCTTTTATTTTCTACGTTTAGAAAATATCTTTTATTTATAATTGGAAAACATTCCAATTACTTATCTCTTTCACGACCGTTCATTTTTACACTCAGGAAATATTTATTTATTATATTTCCAAAATTCCACTTACTTGGGTTAAAACGAATGTCGTATAAAACATCGTTACAATAACTAAAAATACTGCATTCAACTAAATTCTTTAAACATCTCTCTTTGAGACCGAATCTTGTTGTTTATCAGCTAGTAATGAAATCAATCAAGTTGGGGTATAATTACCTCTCGGAGCTTGACTGAATAACATCTTCAACTTCAAAACAGACAAGACCACTTATCTCAAATCATCAACACCATAAAAACCACTTATTCATTTTTATAAACGTATATATATATATATTTCTCTTTCTATTACCAAATTTTTGATTTCCCTTTTTATTTATAATATTCTATTTTTAAGTTCGTTTCCTTACCAAATTCTATATATATATATATCGATACATTGATTTCTAACTATTAAATTTTCTTAAAAATATTCTAACTCCTTAAATTCCCGAAAAATTTCGCCATAACCTCCTTTGTACCGGTCGATAGTTCAAACCTCAACTCACCTCTCTAGGCCCTTTCCATTCAAAAAGAAAATCAAAAAGCCAAGTGGCTTGCCAATTCGACCCATAAAACCTCATATGGAATTTAAACATGTACCTTTTTGTCGAGCACATGTAACGATTGGGTATTTCGCTCGATCCGAATCGATCGCTAAACCGACCAAGACCGCTCGAAACCCCTGATTGTTTTGAGAACACGACAAACCAGAACGCAAACAGAAGAAATTTCATTGTTCATTACAACAATTCCATCAGAATACAAGAATATTACAGAGTATGAAAAAATATTACACAGAAAATATCAGAGATTTAAATTACATTTAAATACATCGCAGCAGAAAAATAATACAATACACAACTGAAAGTAATACACGGATACAGAGCTTTCCGAGTATCGTTCCAGCTGTAAATCAGGATCCTGTGAATATAAATCTGCAAAACCAAAACTACTAGCTGCCCATGTCAAAATAAGGGCACCCAAAGTTTAGGTTAAAACAATAAACTCTAGGTCAGTCATGTGACTGGTGTGAGAACTAATACAGTTGTTAATCTTTATTTTAAAGTTAGGTAAATCAAGGGACCACGCCGTATAACACGGAACGGGTTTCCTCCCAAGAACACCAGTGCATAAAACAACAGCGCAATGCTAAATAAAGAACAATGAAGCTATTATAAGACCCAAGTCCCATCACACAATGCAACGCAAGCCGGAGGATAGGGTTTTTACCTTATAATAGCCAAAGCATGCTTGGTATGCTAAATTTCATCTTTTATTATTACTATAAGTGTATAGTGTCAAAACAATTTCAATCATAAGTATCAATCATAGACGGCATAAGTGCCCCATACCACTATGTCGCCATATATAGGTTTACAATCAAAACCGCAAATGTCACGTATTGGAAGTTGGGTTTCCATCTATGAACCGAGGCAAGGGATCGACCTCTACCGAATTCGAGACGGTCTAGCCCGCCCCTTAGGCAAGCGCGCATGCAAGCCTTGGATCGTCAGGGCCAATCCACCGATGTGGATTATTATGCCAGAACACTGCATTTCCCCACCCTTTGGGGTGTCAATTAATCCAATGACTCCATCGGCTCCACATAGTCACCGATATATCCGAGGCGCCTCACAACAGCAACAACCACACATGTGAAAATAATATAAATGTCAGGGCTGGTAGGTCACTGACACCACCCTAGCTAGAAGGAAATGCATGCCCTCCCTGATGTCCTCTCCCGTTTCTGGTTCACAACCGGGGTGTGAGGCTCGCGAATCAACGCTACATAAAGCTATGCCACACAGGCCGTGCTTTGATCATCAACCACAAGACTCTGCTTTTCAACAGAAGCCTTGATCATTTGCATCTTGGCATGCCACACAGGCAAACCACTCCATGCAACCGATATCCATCAATCACGCAGAATGATGATATCCATCAATCACACAGAATGATATCCAATGTCAGACACACAGTCTATTTACAAGTCCGTTCTGGGTCTGAACGAAACCGGAGGCACCTTGTACCTCGCATATCCATTGATCTCCAAGTACGTCTGGACGATCACCAACTGATTCCCTCCTCTTGGGTGTACAGCCCAATCAAGATCATCAGTAATCACCCAAACGATATGAAGACCTCCAGTCTTCAACCACCGTCTTCATCCTCGACACCACGTCGAATCAGTTATTCAGAATGGGATAAACCCGGTCTTTCTGAATAACTCACGTATATAATAAAAAAGTATTACACAAACACAACATACGCCTCATTCCAATTCATCAGTCACTAACCGTAAATTAGTAAGAGAACAATTCACCAAATATTAACCCCGAAGGCCGAAACCAACATCAGATCAATACCCAGGAAACCATTCATCTTAACTAATCTTCAGTTAATTGCTAAATTTCACATTCGTAGGAAGAGGTTCCCATTAATTTTATCAAAGATAAATTCCTTAAATTTATTCTTTAATCTCGTTTTGAATATCAATTCAAACCAAATTATGGTTTATCCAAACTAGGCGGGATTAACGAACCTTACCGAAGTAATCATTTGTTTTAATTTCCCAATCCCAACCTATTCATACCATGAAGTAAAACTGGTAATACTTCATATCTAACACCACGGTGTTATCGGTAAATTCAATTACCATTTCACGTTCAAATCTAATTAAAGATTTAACTACCGCCTGGAGCAAAACTGGTGATACTCCATTCTCGATCATTTCAATCTAATTAAAGATTCATTAAAACTCCACTTGGTTTTAGTCTTCCCAAAAATCAATTTTAATGATTATTTAACTTAGGAAAACATATCCTGCCTTTAACTGGGTTAAAGAACCAACGTCGTTTAAAACACGGTTCACGATAAACCCAAAATCACATTCTGTTCCATCAGCCTTTAACCGTAAATTAGCAAGTGAACAATTCCCTAAGTAATAACCCCGAAGGCCGAAACCAACATCAGATCAATACCTAGGAAACCATTCAACTTAACTAATCTTCAGTTAGTTTCTGATTTTCTTAACTCCGTTGGGTCTAAGAACAGTATTATTAAAGATACCGTTCACGGCAACCCAAAATCACATTCCATTATCAATGGAATCTTCATGGAAAACAAATCGATGTATATAATCAATATAAACTTCCAAATCCGACTAATAATATAAATGGAATAACGGCAAAGCCTTTTAAATTTCATATATTAGCAGTCCTCATCCAAAGAAATTAACTTCGATTATTACCAAATTGAATTCCACTCCATTCCAATTTATTTCATTAAATTGGAAAACTTTACTTCGGAAAATCTCCTTTAAATCTTAACAAAAGATTTATAAATTCCAATTCACATTTCACTGTAAATTGGGTTAAAGAACGAATGTCATTAAAAAACAGTTCACAGTAAACCCAATTCCCCTCTTGATATTAAATACTAGGCCCTGAATAGAAAATATATCGGCTTATATTCAATATCAAATTCTACGACCAACAAATATCGTATTGGAAATAATGATATAAATCTGTCTTTCAAATTTCCACAACAATATCTGTATAATCAAGAAATCCAACATCAAAATATTCCAAAGACAATTTCGATTCAAATCCATTTCCACTTTATATATATTGGAAATTCTGGTTATTTTCAAAACCATTTCAAATCCACTTTATTTATTTTAAAAATAAATGGGATTATAATTCTAGTTCAAAACTAGTTCATTCCGATATCAAATTTGGAATTTTTCATCCCAATTCTTCACAAATCATTTCTTGTGATTTTACACAAATTATTGCTATTTTTAATAATTTTATCAAGGTCCGTACAGTCGATTTCCATCAACGGCCAACGATCTGCACTTACAGCGACCTTTTCCAAATTTGATTTGGACATAATTCCAAATCCAACCGTTAGATTTCAAATATCTAATATTCATTAGAAAGCTCTTTTCGATACGAACCCAACAGTTCCGGTTTTAGGAGAATCCGACAATCGGATCTCCCGTAATGTCCGTTCGAAGTCAATGGTCGAAATTCGCTAACTACCGCAGCGCGGCACGTTCTATTCAGGCCATTCTATATATATATATATATATTATATATTTCAGCGATTTCCTTTTAAAACGTATTTTATAATTCGTTTTCAAAATGATTTCAACTTCATATTCAATTTCTAATCAAAATTGAATATTCCATATCATTAATCTACAAATGATAATATTTTCAAAACGTTATATTTTGAAATCAATTCCTATTCGATATTCATTATAAAAATAAATAAAATCGATATAAAAATCGTTCGCGTCAAAATGGCGCATAACTAACCAACACGGTTGTATGAACCCGTAACTTCCCCGTGAAGGAAAGCACGAATTGCTTTGAGGACAAGACGAATCAGAACACAAATAGAAGAACATTTCATTGCTTATTACAACAATTCCATCAGAATACAAGAATATATAGAATATGAATAAATATTACACATTTACTAAATATCAGAGATTACAATAAATTACATAGCAGCGGAAAATAATACAAAACACAACTGAAAGGAGATACACTGATACAGAGCTTTCCGAGTATCGTTCGAGCTATAAACCAGGATCCTGTGAATATAAATCTGCAAAACCAAAACTACTAGCTGCCCGTGTGGAAAATAGGGGCACCCAGAGTTTAGGTTAAAACAATAAACTCCAGGTCAGTCATGTGACTGGTGTGAGAACTAAAACAGTTATTTAAAACTTTACTTTAAAAGAGAGTAATTCAAGGGACCATGCCATATAACACGGAATGAGTTTCCTCCCAAGAACACTAGTGCAAATAACAAAACAGCGCAATGATTTTTGAAAAAATGGAGCTATTATAAGACCCAGATCCCATCACACAATGCAACGCAAGCCGGAGGATAAGGTTTTCCCTTATAATATCCAAACATGCTTGGTACGTTTAAAACAAATCATTTGATACTATTATAAGTGTATAGTGTCAAAACAATTTCAATCATAGACGGCATGGGTACCATATATCATGTCGCCATACTAGGCTTTATAAATAAAACCGCAATGTCACGTATTGGAAATTGGATTCCACCATGAGTCGAGGCAAGGGGCAAGCTCCTCTCTGTTCGAGACACTCTAGCAAATGTCTCAGGATCACACACAGCGATCCTTGGAATCGGTTGGGCCGGTCCTCTCTTACTTTTGAGGATTGGCAATTTCTGAACACACGTTTCTCGGTCCTATAGGACCTATATAATGGTCTGTACATCGGCTCACATAGAGCCAGTTATCGACCATATATTCGAGGCGCCTCGCATTCCAACAGCCGCACAGGTAAAAAGTATATAAATGACAGGGCTGGTAGGTCATTGACATCACCCATAGCTAGAATGAAACATCATGTTCTCCCAACGGTCCTTATCCCGTTTTTGACTCATACCGAGGTGTGAGGCTCGCGAATTAACGCTATACACAAAGTTATGCCACACAGGCCATGCTTTGATCATCAACCACAAGACTTTGCTTTTCAACAGAAGCCTTGATCATCTGCCACTTAGATATGCCACACAGGCAATTCATGCTATGCGATTGATATCTATCGATATATAACCACTAAGCTCGTACGTCTCAGAGAAGGGCGTTAAGCAAGAGAATAAATTCTCCGCCGCCAAACATATATATATTTAATAGAAATCAATCACACAGAATAAAATCCAATGTCCGACACACAGTCCATTTACAAGTTCGTTCTGGGTCTGAACGAAACCGAAGGAACCTTATTTCTCGCATATCCATCAATCTCCAAGTACGTCTGGACGATCACCAACTGATTCCCTCCTCTTGGGTGTACAGCCCAATCAAGATCATCAATAATCACCTAAACGACGTGAAGACCTCCGGTCTTCAACCACCGTCTTCATCTTCGACTTATCGTCGAATCAGTTATTCAGAATGGGTATAAACCCGGCCTTTCCGAATAACCTGCGTATATAATAAACAAGTGTTACACAAACACAACATACGCCTCATTCCAACTCAGGATATTCTTTATTCAAATATTCACATTCTTAGGGAAAGGTTCCCATTAATTTTATCAAAGATAAATTCTTATAAATTTATTCTTTAATCTTCCTTTGGATATCATTTCAAACCATGTTAAGGTTTTCCAAATAAGTCGGGATTAGCGAACCACACCGAAGTAATCATTTATTTTATTTCCCAATCCCAACCTATTCATCCCATGGAGCAAAACTGGTAATACTCCATATCTAACACCACGTTGTTATCGATAAATATTAATTACCCTATCACGTCCAAATCTAATTAAAGATTTAACTATCGCTTTGGAGAAAAACTGGTGATACTCCATTCTCGATCACTTTAATCTAATTAAAGATTCATTAAAACTCCACTTGGTTTTAATCTTCCCAAAAATCAATATCAATAATTGTTTAACTTGGGAAATCATATCCTGTCTTTAACTGGGTTAAAGAACCAATGTCATTTAAAACACGGTTCACGATAAACCCAAAAATCAATTCAAATTCAATTCCAATTAAATATCATTTAATTGGTACACTTCATTAGATCTAAATAGAAAGATTTAATCTTTTCCTCAACTGGGTTTAAGAACAGTGTTAATGAAGACACCATTCATGACAAACCCAAATCACATTTGATATTAAATACAAGGCTCTGAATAGAAAATATATCGGCTTATTTTCAATATCAAATTCTACGACCAACAAATATCGTATTGGAAATAACGATATAAATATATCTTTCAAATTTCCATAACAATATCTGTATAATCATGAAATCCAACATCGAAATATTCCAAAGACAATTTCGATTCAAATCCATTTCCTCTTTATATATTGGAAATTCTGGTTATTTTCAAAACCATTTCAAATCCACTTTATTTGTTTTAAAAATAAATGGGATCATATTTCTAGTTCAAAATTAGTTCATTTCGATAAAAATCTATTTTTATCTTTTCAAATTTGGAATTTTTCATCCCAATTATTCACAAATCATTTCTTATGATTTTACACAAATTATTGATATTTTTAATAATTTTATCAAGGCCCGTACAGTCGATTTCCATCAACGGCCATCGAACTGCACTTACAACGACCTTTTCCAAAATTGATTTGGACATAATTCCAAATCAAACCGTTAGATTTCAAATCTATAATATTCCTTAGAAAGTTCTTTTCGATACGAACCCAACGGTTCCAGTTTTAGGAGAATCCGACGGTCGGATCTCCCGTAATGTCCATTCGAAGTCAATGGTCGAAATTCACGAACTACCGCAGCGTGGCGCATTCTATTCATACCATTATATATATAATATATATATTTCGTTGATTTCCTTTTAAAACGTATTTTATAAATCGTTTTAAATTCGTTTTCGAAATGATTTCAACTTCATATTCAATTTCGAATCAAAATTGAATATTCCACATCATCGATATACAAATGATAATATTTTCAAAACGTTATATTTTGAAATCACTTCCTTTTCTATAATCATTATGAAAACGAATATAATAGATATAAATATCGTTCACCTCAAAATGGTGCATCTCTAATCAACACGGCTTTATATATTTCAATAACTTCGTTATTCTATTCAATAAATGAATATTTATTCTATTCAACACATGAATCTATATTTCTTTCAACACATGAATATTCTCGACACATGAGTATCGTCAACACATGACTATTTTTGTTATTTAATATATTTTTATAAAATTCTGATAAAGATGTAAATTTTATTATTTAAAATCTTTTACTCAAAACATGAATATTTTCAACACATGAATATTTATTTTATTCAACACATGAATATTCTTTATTCTATTCAACACATGAATATATATTTTATAATATTCTTTATTTTCCCAATTGGAATGAGGCCCAATCAATTACCATATAATGTTAATCATATGGATTCCATACAACACATGTATATAATAGCAACGATAAATAATCAAACATCATCCAAAGTGCACCACACAACTGCATAAGCATTAAATATAACTAATTAACGCTCATCTAGTCTGTCAATCAAATGATCGACATACCACTAAACAATTGGGATTAGTGTACGTCAAATATCATCCCAACACCCGTGTGAGGTTTCAATCCACAAACACTGAATATTATTTGTGCAGTTGGGCGATGTGTAAAATTTACCGTCCCAATCAATATTAGTCAAATCAGTGTACATAAACAAATCGTCTGATTTGTAAATGAATATTTATTTAAATTCACGTTAAAAATTATATTTTTAATGGACAAAATATTCTATTCAACCTATGAATATTCTATTCAGTTCATTTATTCAATAAAATGATATTTTTATTTTTCTAACATATTTTAGAAAATTTCGGCGGCATAACGGCACGATACTAGAAAGGGGACAAGGCCTAGCCTTATCCCCAGTCTAATAATGGCCTATGCCATACACGTACCAATCTAATCAATTCCATTTCACACACCAAACCAAATCAAACAAATAAATCAACCACCAAACAATCAACTAAACAAACAAGCCGTCCATGGTCTGTGGACGGCGGGTGTCGGGTGCTGCCAAGCACCGTATGCATCCTATTATATATATAACTAGAAAATTGAATTTAAAGTGAGAAGTTCTCACAGTGGGTTCCACTCCGCCATTCTATTCTGAATTTTTGAACCGTTTGGATTTGTCTGCAATGCCAATCAGTCTTCTCTACGCTATTCATAATAAAAATTATATTTTTATTGCTTCATTCCAATAAATAAAATTCATATTTTTATTTTATATATATTTTTACAACGCTTCTTTTTAAATAAAAATTATATTTTTATCTCGCCATTTTTTACATAGAAATCACATTTTATATATAACGATCGTACTTTTATATTTCTACTACACATGTAAAAATCGTATCTTTATATTCTCTATCATATAAAAATCATATTTTTATTTTTTCACTAATATAAAAATCATATTTTTATTATTTACAAAATCATATCTTTACGTTTTCAATTATATGATAAAATTATATTTTTATCACTACGCTTCATGTATAAAAATCAAATTTTTATGAAGCTATAACATAAAAAAAAATTGCATTTTAATCCCACTATTATATATATATATATAAATCATTACTTTCATCGTTTAAAAAAAATCATTACTTCCATCGTGTAAAAATCCGATTTTTATAAAATAAAATGAAATAAAATCAGAAAACCCACCTTTAAAAGAGGAAGGAGGGTTGCTAGGGTTCGTCGTAGAGGGTCAGGGGGCGCGGTGGTTTGCTGAGGCGTCGGGGGGGCTGATGTTCGCGCTGGTGGCGGTTGGGGATTTCAGGCGACGTCAGGGCTTTTGGGTGCGCGGCTGGTGGTTGATCGGAGGGAGGGGGAAAGGGAGGAGGATCGAAGGGACTGCCGGAGGAGAGGGGGTGCGCTCGACGGCGGTGGCACCTGGAAGGGGGGCGACGCGATAGTTTTAGGTTTTTTTTTTCTTGATTTTAAAAATGAACGGGGGGGCCTGAGAGAGTACAGAGCGAGGGAGAGGTTTATTAATTTATTTATTTTATATTTAATTCCCCGAAAAGTAACTTTTTATTTTGAACTCAGAATCGAACCCACTGACTGTTGTCCATAACTAATTACCCCCATTCTGAACATAATGGGATATGTATCATAAGCTGATTCGATCGTTTCGATCAGTTTTTGTCAAAATCAAAATATAACTCTATATATTGAATTTGAATGCGCATTTCAATTTACCGGGTCCACATACAAACTCTAAAAATTCCCGAAAAATATTTTCTAACTTCGTATTGACGATACGGTCCTAACAAAACTAAAATTCTGAGACCGTTTGAAAAATGGCCATTTTCCAGTCAATTAAAATCAACTGAAACTGGTCAAACACGTTTTCCCTTGCCACGCTCACATATTAATTCAGGAAATTACGAATTTTGAAACCTAGCAATAAATTGACGTCACGGATCCAACAAAAGTGGTTTAGTCAAAAACCAAGGTCGTTTGCAAAATTTCCATTTTTAGGCTATATTTCCATAGCGACTATTCTGGATTTTCTACTGGGCATAACTTTTTATTCCCGCTATGAAGTTTCAATTTTTCGGATTCGTTGGAAAGACATTCTCTAACCGATTCTAATATTTTTGGTTTCGCGAAAATTCGGTTTATTTTGAATCCTGTACATCCATTTGAAGTTTGAAATCGAATTTTCGAACTACCGCGCCATTTTCAATTGCTTTTATAATTAAAAATAAATATTTATATTCTAACGACGATTAAAATAAATATATATGTTCTAATTCTATTCAAAATAAATTTCTCGTCGTAATTATTTAAAATAATTCATTTTAAATATTCAAAATTCACTAAAATTGCCAAAATAAAAATTTTAAATTGGCTCAGATTTTCCGGGTTGTTACAATGGCTTTATATATTTCAATAACTTCGTTATTCTATTCAACAAATGAATATTTTCTTCAACACATTAATATATATTTTTATTCAACACATGAATTTTTTTTATTCTATTCAACACATGAATTTTTATTCTATCCAACACATGAATTTTTATTCTATTCAACACATGAATTTTTATTCTATTCAACACATGAATTTTTATTCTATTCAACACATGAATTTTCTTTTATAATATTCCTTATTTTCCAAATTGGAATGAGGCCCAATCAATTACCATATAACGTTAATTATATGGATTCCCTACAACACATGTATATAATAGCAACGATAAATCATTAACCATCATCCAGAATGCACCACACAACTGCATAAGCATTAAATATATATATATATATATATATATATATATATATATATATATATATAATGCTTACGCAGTTTGTCAATCCATCGATTGACATACAACTAAACAATCGGGATTAGTGTACATCAAATACCATCCCAATACCCAAGTGGGGTTTCAAATCAATAAACACAGATTTTATTTGTGCAGTTAGGCGATGTGTAAAATTTATCGTCCCAATCAATATCAATGAAATGGGTGTACATAAACAAATCGTCCGATTTGTTTATAAATATTTATTTTATATACACGTTAAATTTTTTTTTTAACTATAAAATATTTTCTTTCATTCCACTACACAAAATCGATTTCACA
Source organism: Allium sativum (assembly GCA_030737875.1). Lineage (NCBI taxonomy): Eukaryota > Viridiplantae > Streptophyta > Magnoliopsida > Asparagales > Amaryllidaceae > Allium > Allium sativum. Next base: position 23,194,298 of record CM060927.1, on the reverse strand, counting down.
ACACATCAATCAAACAAACAAGCCATCCATGGTCTGTGGACGACGGGTGTCAGGTGCTACTAAGCACCGTCTGCATCTTAGTATATATTTCAACTAGAAAATAAATTAAAAGTGAGAAGTTCTCACAGTGGGGTTCCACTCCGCCATTTCATTTCTGAATTTCTGAACCGTTTGAATTCCTTTTTTATTTCAATCCGTTCCATCTCAATTCTTTTCATGCTGTTCACATTAAAAAAACAAATTTTTATTTCACTTTCATATATATAAAAATCGAATCTTTTTAATTATAAAAATCATTTTTTTTAAAAACTCTTCTTTCTATAAATAAAAATCTCAACTTTATATTTACATATAATTAAAAATCACATTTCTTTATACTAATCCATTTATATATACAAATTACATTATAAAACAATGTTATTCCCCAAATTAATTAAATTTCCTAAAAGAAAATAAATTAAAAATTCACTAGAGGTGAAGGAGGAGGTCGGAGATGGTGCTGAGGTGGTCGTGGAGGCCAGTGCAAGCGGTAGTTGGTCGGTCAGAGAATCGGAGGAGCTGTGGGGCTTGGTTGCGTGTGGGTTGGGGGTTTAGATCGGGTTTGGGTTCTACGGTGCAGGCGGTGGCCAGGGAGAGGCGGCGCTAGTCGTAGATGGTGGCAGGTGTGGTGCGGCGGCGGGACAGCTGGTGGAGGCGGCTGTTCCAGGCGATTTGGAGGGCCTAGGGTTCCGGTTTTGTTCGAACTGGGGGAGGAGAGAGAGCGTAAGAGGGAGGGGTTGGCTGAGGGGCGGCGCGACGGCCTTGGGGAGGTGGGAAGAGGCGGCGCTAGTCGTAGATGGTGGTAGGGGAGGTGCGGCGATGGGACAGTTGGTGGAGGCGGCTGTTCCAGGCGATTTGGAGGGCCTAGGGTTCCGGTTTTGTTCGAATTGGGGGGGGAGAGAGAGCGTAAGAGGGAGGGGTTGGCTGAGGGGCGGCGCGGCGTTCTTGGGGAGGTGGGCGGTGGCGTCGTAGTGGCGATGGGTAGGGCTAGCGTTGAGCGACGTGATTTGAGGGAAAAGGGAGGCGCGCTAATTTTTGACTGGGAGGGATGTTTGACCTAGGTTAGAAGAAATAGAGTTATATAGTTTATTATTTAATTTTATTTAATTTTCAAAAAGGGTTGCTTTTTAATTTGAACTCGAAATAAAACCCACCGACTGTCGTCCATAACTAATTACCCAATTTCGAACACAATGGGATATGTCCCGCAGGCCAATTCTATCGTTTTAATCAGTTTCCATCAAAATTAAAATACAAATAAATAGAATGGTCAATATTGATTTCAACGTACATTACCAGGGCCACATACTGACTCTAAAAATTCCAAAAAAAACATTTCTGGCTTCGTATCGACGATACAGTCCTAACAAAACTAATTTCGTCGAATTTGAAGACCGTTTGAAAAATGGCCATTTTCTGGTCGATCCAAATTGACTGAAACTGTTAAAACACGTTTAACTTCGCCACGCTCACATGTTAATTCAGAAAATTATGCAATTTGGAATATAGCAATAATTTGACATCCTAGATCCAACAAAAGTGGTTTCGTCGAAAACGAAGGTCATTTGCAAAATTTCCATTCTTTAAGGGCCAAAAATTCCATAGCGACTATTCTGAATTTTCAACTGGGCATAACATTTTATCCCCGCTATGAAATTTCAATTTTTCGGATTCGTTGGAAAGATATTCTCAATTAGATTCAAATATTTTCGGTTTTTCTAAAATCCGGTTTATTTTGAATCCTGCAAAGTCATTTGAAATTTGAAATCGAATTTTCAAACTACCGCGCCATTTCATGCTCGTTATATAATTAAAATAAATTATTTATATTTTAACGACGATTTGAATAAATATATACGTTCTCATTCTATTTAAAGTAAATTTCTCGTCGTTATTATTTAAAATATTTCACTTTAAATACCCAAAATTTACCAAAATTGCCAAAATAAAAATTTTAAATTGGCTCAGATTTCCGCGTTATTACAATCTCTCCCACTTAAAACTTTTCGTCCCCGAAAAGGAACGAAGCTGAAAGTTGTTTAACTAATCAACTCAACTTTCATTATTTTCATTATGGCTTAAGTTCTTCAACTTTTTAGTTTCTAAGAACTTTTCAAATTTTTCAAAAATTTGGCTAACACCCTAAGTTTTCGAAAAATTTCGCCATAATCTCCCCTGCACCGGGAGCTTCGGGATATTTCAAATAGCCTCCCATGGTTCTCACCAATCTAAAAAGAAAAAGAAACAGCCAAGCGGCTAGCCAATCGGCTCATAAAATCATCCAAACCCAAGAAATACAATAAACATGTACCTATTTGTCGGGCAAACAATTTTATTCTTCTGCTCTAGCCTCCTTGCTATGACATGTTCAACGTAAGTACATGTATATGCATGCAATTTCAAATAACTTTCAATTCAGTCCAACATTTGATATAATTTGGCTAAAGGTTCAACATTTTATTAATTCAAACAATAAACAAACAACACAACCAACAATCAATTAGTTGATTATCTTTTCAATCACATAACTTTGATACATATCTAAAAAATCAGTTTTTTGATGCCAAATCACAACAATAAGCCCTATCTAGTTTTGGTTCTCACACCAGTCAATTGGAAATATATAGAAATCTCACTTTCGAAACTCGAAAATAAATACTGGCGATGGTGCCCCATCACAAGAATTATCCCCGGGCAACTAGAGTGTGATTCTATAACTATCCAGTACATTAAAACTTCGAATACACGTTTGCAAGGCGTATATGAAAAATCTTTATATATTGGATTGTCCAAATTAATTTAAAACAAATATTCAAATACGTATAAAATGATTTAAATTTCAAAACAAAACTTGTTTTCGTTTTAAATATATACTCTTCACACTCGTTCTAGGATACTACTGATCTCATCTCTAACGAGTCATTCTTATTGGATATTACTAATCCAATTTCTGATGAATTCTTTCGTTTGGTTCTAATGTGTCTTGTTCTCGAGCTCTGTAAACCAGAGCTCTGATACCAAATGTAATGATTGGGTATTTCGTTCGATCCGAATCGATCGCTAAACCGACCAAGACCGCTCAAAACCCCTGATTGTTTTGAGAACACGACAAGCCAGAACGCAAACAGAAGCACATTTCATTGTTTATTACAACAATTCCATCAGAATAAAAGAATATTACAGAGTATGAAAAAATATTACACGGAAAATATCAGATATTTAAATTATATTTAAATACATCGCAGCGGAAAAATAATACAATACACAACTGAAAGTAATACACGGATACAGAGCTTTCCAAGTATCGTTCCAGCTGTAAATCAGGATCCTGTGAATATAAATCTGCAAAACCAAAACTACTAGCTGCCCATGTCAAAATAAGGGCACCCAAAGTTTAGGTTAAAACAATAAACTCCAGGTCAGTCATGTGACTGGTGTGAGAACTAAAACAGTTGTTAATCTTTATTTTAAAGTTAGGTAAGTCAAGGGACCACGCCGTATAACACGGAACGGGTTTCCTCCCAAGAACACCAGTGCATAAAACAACAGCGCAATGCTAAATAAAGAACAATGAAGCTATTATAAGACCCAAGTCCCATCACACAATGCAACGCAAGCCGGAGGATAGGGTTTTTACCTTATAATAGCCAAAGCATGCTTGGTATGCTAAATTTCATCTTTTATTATTAGTATAAGTGTATAGTGTCAAAACAATTTCAATCATAAGTATAAATCATAGACGGCATAAGTGCCCCATACCACTATGTCGCCATATATAGGTTTACAATCAAAACCGCAAATGTCACGTATTGGAAGTTGGGTTTCCACCTACGAACCGAGGCAAGGGATCGTCCTCTACTGAATTCGAGACGCTCTAGCCCGCCCCTCAGGCAAGCGCGCAGGCAAGCCTTGGATCGTCAGGGTCGGTCCACCGATGTGGATTATTATGCCTGAACACTGCGTTTCCCCACCCTTTGGGGTGTCAATAAGTCCAATGACTCCATCAACTCCACATAGTCACCGATATATCCGAGGCGCCTCGCAACAGCAACAACCACACAGGTGAAACTAATTTAAATGTCAGGTCTGGTAGGTCACTGACACCACCCTAGCTAGAAGGAAATGCATGCCCTCCCTGATGTCCTCTCCCGTTTTTGGTTCACAACCAGGGTGTGAGGCTCGCGAATCAACGCTACACAATGCTATGCCACACAGGTCGTGCTTTGATCATCAACCACAAGACTCTGCTTTTCAACAGAAGCCTTGATCATTTGCATCTTGGCATGCCACACAGGCAAACCACTCCATGCAACCGATATCCATCAATCACACAGAATGATGATATCCATCAATCCACAGAATGATATCCAATGTCAGACACACAGTCCATTTACAAATCCGTTCTGGGTCTGAATGAAACCGGGGGCACCTTGTACCTCGCATATCCATTGATCTTCAAGTACGTCTGGACGATCACCAACTGATTCCCTCCTCTTGGGTGTATAGCCCAAACGAGATCATTAGTAATCACCCAAACGACGTGACGACCTCTGGTCTTCAACCACCATCTTCATCCTCGACACCACGTCGAATCAGTTATTCATAATGGGATAAACCCGGTTTTTCTGAATAACTCGCGTATATAAGAAACAAGTGTTACACAAACACAACATACGCCTCATTCCAATTCATCAGTCACTAACCGTAAATTAGTAAGAGAACAATTCCCCAAATATTAACCCCGAAGGCCGAAACCAACATCAGATCAATACCCAGGAAACCATTCATCTTAACTAATCTTCTGTTAATTGCTAAATTTCACATTCTTAGGAAGAGGTTCCCATTAATTTTATCAAAGATAAATTCCTTAAATTTATTCTTTAATCTTGTTTTGAATATCAATTCAAACCAAATTATGGTTTATCCAAACTAGCCGGGATTAACGAACCTTACCGAAGTAATCATTTGTTTTAATTTCCCAATCCCAACCTATTCATACCATGAAGTAAAACTGGTAATACTTCATATCTAACACCATGGTATTATCGGTAAATTCAATTACCATTTCACGTTCAAATCTAATTAAAAATTTAACTACCGCCTGGAGCAAAACTGGTGATACTCCATTCTCGATCATTTCAATCTAATTAAAGATTCATTAAAACTGCACTTGGTTTTAATCTTCCCAAAAATCAATTTTAATGATTATTTAACTTGGGAAAACATATCCTGCCTTTAACTGGGTTAAATAACCAATGTCATTTAAAACACGGTTCACGATAAACCCAAAATCACATTCTATTCCATCTGCCTTTAACCGTAAATTAGCAAGTGAACAATTCCCTAAGTAATAACCCCGAAGGCCGAAACCAACATCAGACCAATACCAAGGAAACCATTCAACTTAACTAATCTTCAGTTAGTTTCTGATTTTCTTAACTCCGTTGGGTCTAAGAATAGTATTATTAAAGATACCGTTCACGACAACCCAAAATAACATTCCATTATCAATGGAATCTTCATGGAAAACAAATCGATATAAACTTCCATATCCGACTAATAATATAAATGGAATAACGGGAAAGCCTTTTAAATTCCATATATATTAGCAGTCCTCATCCACAGAAATTCACTTCGATTATTAACCAAATCGAATTCCACTTCATTCCAATTTATTTCATTAAATTGGAAAACTTTACTTTGGAAAATCTCCTTTAAATCTTAACAAAAGATTTATAAATTCCAAATCACATTTCACCGTAAATTGGGTTAAAGAACGAATGTCATTAAAACACAGTTCACGATAAACCCAATTCCCCTTTTCATATTAAATACAAGGCTCTGAATAGAAAATATATCGGCTTATATTCAATATCAAATTCTACGACCAACAAATATCGTATTGGAAATAACGATATAAATCTATCTTTCAAATTTCCACAACAATATCTGTATAATCACGAAATCCAACATCGAAATATTCCAAAGACAATTTTGATTCAAATCCATTTCCACTTTATATATATTGGAAATTCTGGTTATTTTCAAAACAATTTCAAATCCACTTTATTTATTTTAAAAATAAATGGGATTATAATTATAGTTCAAAACTAGTTCGTTTCGATAAAAATCTATTTTTATCTTTTCAAATTTGGAATTTTTCATCCAAATTCTTCACAAATCATTTCTTATGATTTTACCCAATTATTGCTATTTTTAATAATTTTATCAAGGCCCGTACAGTCGATTTCCATCAACGGCCATCGAACTGCACTTACAGCGACCTTTTCCAAATTTGATTTGGACATAATTTCAAATCCAACCGTTAGATTTCAAATATCTAATATTCGTTAGAAAGCTCTTTTCGATACGAACCTAACGGTTCTGGTTTTAGGAGAATCCAATGGTCGGATCTCCCGTAATATCCGTTCGAAGTCAATGGTCGAAATTCGCGAACTACCACAGCGTGGCGCGTTCTATTCAGGCCATTCTATATGTATAATATATATATTTCGTTGATTTTCTTTTAAAACATATTTTATAAATTGTTTTAAATTCGTTTTCAAAACGATTTCAACTTCATATTCAATTTCGAATCAAAATTGAATATTCCATATCATTAATCTACAATTGATAATATTTTCAAAACGTTATATTTTGAAATCAATTCCTATTCGATATTCATTATAAAAATGAATAAAATCGATATAAATATCGTTCGCGCCAAAATGGCGCATAACTAACCAATACGGCTTTATATATTTCAGTAACTTCGTTATTCTATTCAACAAATGAATATTTTCTTCAACACATTAATATATATTTTATTCAACACATGAATTTTTTTATTCTATCCAATACATGAATTTTTATTCTATCCAACACATGAATTTTTATTCTATTCAACACATGAATTTTTATTCTATTCAACACATGAATTTTTATTCTATTCAACACATGAATTTTCTTTAATAATATTCCTTATTTTCCAAATTGGAATGAGGCCCAATCAATTACCATATAACGTTAATTATATGGATTCCCTACAAGACATGTATATAATAGCAAAAATAAATCATTAACCATCATCCAGAGTGCACCACACTACTTCATAAGCATTAAATATATATATATATATAATTAACGCTTACACAATCTGTCAATCCATCGATTGACATACAACTAAACAATCGGGATTAGAGTACGTCAAATATCATCCCAATACCCGTGTGGGGTTTCAAATCAACAAACACAGATTTTATTTGTGCAGTTGGGTGATGTGTAAAATTTATCGTCCCAATCAATATCAGTCAAATAGGTGTACATAAACGGATCATCCGATTTGTTTATAAATATTTATTTTATATAAACGTTAAAAATTATATTTTTAACTATAAAATATTTTCTTTCATACCACTACACCAAATCGATTTCACAACACATCAATTAAACAATCAAGCCATCCATGGTCTATGGACGACGGGTGTCAGGTGCTACCAAGCACCATCTGCATCCTAGTATATATTTCAACTAGAAAATAAATTTAAAGTGAGAAGTTCTCTCAATGGGGTTCCACTCCGCCATTTCACTTCTGAATTTCTGAACCGTTTGAATTTCTTTTTTATTTCAATCCGTTACATCTCAATTCTTTTCATGCTGTTCACATTAAAAAAACAAATTTTTATTACACTTTCATATATATAAAAATCGAATCTTTTTAATTATAATTTTTTTTAACTCTTCTTTCTATAAATAAAAATCTCAACTTTATATTTACATATAAATAAAAATCGCATTTATACTAATCCATTTATATATACAAATTACATTATAAAACAATGTTATTCCCCAAATTAATTAAATTTCCTAAAAGAAAATAAATTGAAAACTCGCTATAGGTGAAGGAGGAGGTCGGAGATGGTGTTGAGGCGGCCGTGGAGGCCAGTGCAAGCGGTATGTGGTCGGTCAGAGAGCCGGAGGAGCTGTGGGGCTTGGTTGCGTGCGGGTTGGGTGTTTAGATCGGGTTTGGGTTCTACGGTGCAGGCGGTGGCCAGGGAGAGGCTGCACTGGTAGTGGATGGTGGCAGGGGAGGTGCGGCGGCGGGTCAGCTGGTTGAGGCGGCTGTTCCAGGCGATTTGGGAGGCCTAGGGTTCCGGTTTTGTTCGAACTGGGGGAGGAGAGAGGGTGTCAGAGGGAGGGGTTGGTTGAGGGGCGGAGCGACAGCCTTGGGGAGGTGGGCGGTGGCGTCGTAGTGGCGATGGGTAGGGCTAGGGCTGGGAGACGGGATTTGAGAGAAGAGGGAGGCACGCTAATTTTTGACTGGGAGGGATGTTTGACCTAGGTTAGAAGAAATAGGGTTATATAGTTTATTATTTAATTTTATTTAATTTTCAAAAATGGTTGCTTTTAAATTCGAACTCGAAATCAAACCCACCGACTGTCATCCGTAACTAATTACCCCCATTCCGAACACAATGGGATATGTCCCGCAGGCCAATTCTATTGTTTTAATCAGTTTCCATCAAAATTAAAATATAAATAAATAGAATGGTCAATATTGATTTCAACGTACATTTTAATTTACCAGGGCCACATACTGACTCTAAAAATTCCAGAAAATTTATTTCTAGCTTCGTATCGACGATACGGTCCTAACAAAACTAATTTCGTAAAATTTGAAGACCGTTTGAAAAATGGACATTTTTTGGTCGATCCAAATTGACTAAAACTGTTAAAACACGTTTAACTTTGCCACGCTCACATATTGATTCAGAATACTATGCAATTTGGAATCTAGCAATAATTTGACATCCCGGATCCAACAAAAGTGGTTTCGTCGAAAACGAAGGTCGTTTGCAAAATTTCCATTCTTTAAGGGCCAAAAATTCCATAGCGACTATTCTGAATTTTCAACTGGGCATAACTTTTTATCCCCGCTATGAAATTTCAATTTTTCGGATTCGTTGGAAAGATAATCTCAATTAGATTCAAATATTTTCGGTTTCGTCAAAATCCGGTTTATTTTGAATCCTGCAAATTCATTTGAAATTTGAAATTGAATTTTCAAACTACCGCGCCATTTCAGGCTCGTTATATAATTAAAATAAATTATTTATATTCTAACGACGATTCGAATAAATATATATGTTCTAATTCTATTTAAATTAAATTTCTCGTCGTTATTATTTAAAATATTTCATTTTAAATACCTAAAAATTGCCAAAATAAAATTTTTAAATTGGCTCAGATTTCCGGGTTATTACAGCACACAAATTATAATCTTCATATACTTCATTCCATACCTGTCTAACACATATGCGTCCATTTACATTTTATTCTAACTCAATTTGGCCATTTTAATTCAATTCGCTAATTAATTCTCTAATTAGCTCTTTTGCCTATTCCACTTTCTGTTTGAACATATCAATTCAAATACAAATACTTACTTGCTTATAAACCCATTGAATTCCAATTTCAATTCAATTTCCATATTCGATTTCGAATATGAATTACAAACCCCACTCACTTATCCATTGTCCAATTCAACCCAAAGGTTCATTAACTAATTTTTCTTCTATTTAGTTAATTCTATTCAATAATTTAAAATCTGATTTTTGTTTCAAAAATCATTTTATTTACACAACTTGAGTTCGTATTTATTTTACAACTCAAATACGGATTTTTCTAATGGAAATTCAAATTTTATTTACTTAAAATCCTTATATTTATTTATATAAACCATTATGGTTTTTAAACAAATTTTGGTGCTGCTTTTCTGAAAATTTGATTTTGACATAACTCAAAATCTATCAGATCCAAATTTTTCTATTCCATTAGAAAACTATTATTCAACCGTCCCTGACGATTCTTATTCCAAAGAATTCCAACTTAAATTGAGTTCCATATACTCAATTGAAGTTCGAAATGCCCATTTACGAACTACCGCATTGCGGCGAGTTCGTTTTAGTTATATTAATATATATATAAATGTTTAAACTACGTTTATAATAAATTTCAACTCCATTTTAATATATTTTAATATATATTGAACCAATTTTCCCAATCTCACTTAATATGTTTGATTATCCGTAATCGTTGATTACTTTATAATTTGGTTATAAATTTATTTACAACTCGATCTGCTATATTAAATTTCCAATTTCTTTTGGAGTTAAATCATAATAAAATTCGTTATTATAAAATTCTAAAAATAAACCCTTTTGATTTTATCTTAATTCCTTTATATTTTGAATCCAGAATAAATTCTATCGTTCCCTTTTTAACACAATTCCAAATTCTTATTTTAAATTCATATTTAAATTTAAATATTTTAAATTATCCAAATGATAAATTTCACCTTTATTTATGAATATCCTTTATATTACTTGTTTATATATTTAAAACAAATCTTGGTTTCAAATACATTTGAAATTAAAACTCTACTTTGGAAAAAATAAATTCCCTTTTGAAATTCACACTTGTATTACATTTCCCGAATTATCCACTGTTAATTTTTCCCATTTCATTTATAACTCCACTTATAAATTCATTTCACTTCTCTGCATTATTAATTTATAAACAACGTTTATAAATTCATTTCAAATCCCGCATTATTCATTTATAAACAACGTTTATAAATTCTATACTTCAATTTCCTGTATTATTTAATTTATAAACATCGTTTATAAATTCAATACTTGTTTTATTTATTCAAAACAAGTTAATATTTTTTAGCCCATTCGAAATTCAAATTCAATTTTAAGAAAATAGATTCTCCATTTCAAATCTCAAAATTTCCTTATAATGATATTTTTATAATCAATATTTTGGGCCCGGTGATATTTCAAACATTCAAAACACCTAATTATCAATCATAGGTTTTCTAACACATAATATACAAATGAGTAATAATATTTTTGAGGAATCCAGTTGGATTCCTCCAACCTGTTTTCCTGCATCCACAGACGTTAGCCAACATAAATAATACTCGTCCTGCTTCGAGGCAGGATATCGCGGTATAGAAGGTCATCCACTATCATAGCGTGGGGCGTATAGGGTCATCCACTAATGAAACTGCGGACATCCGCTAATGGTACTGCGGGAACTATCCAATCACCAATATATATATATATAATAGCCACAAACACCAAGCCTAAATAACTAATATATATTTATAATAGCCACAACAATATCATAATGCAACCAAACAACAATAATTATTTTTAACGAATAAAAATAAATTTGAATAAAAATAATCTGAGTGAGATTTACTCACCATGGTTTTAATTGCAGCTCGTTCCAATTTTAAATTTATCTAGCTTTAGATGATTCCAAATTCTTTCCAGCTCATCTGCATTCCTTGTTACGAGTCTAACATGACAGATTTCTTGAATTTGGACCTCGTATAAATTTATTTATAAATTATATAAGTTTGATATAATTTACGTAATCCATATTTGTAAATTAAAAATAAATAAACAATTTATATTACCTTAACACACGCTTTTTTTATTCTTCTGCAACTTCAATCTGATCGACACCTTTCACTTCGAAGCTCTCCTACCACCTACCAAAATGACTCGCAAATCCCCTTCTGTATTGCGAGCTCATCATTACACCATAGACTGCGTCGTGCCACCTTTAACATCACTAACTCTCTATATCATTCCGACTGGAACAACACAAGCCAAAGCATGAGGGGTTTACAAAAGCAACTGGCAACCTCACTCTCACCACAGTCATCGCCATCGCCACCAATAGTTGACTGAACTCAGCTCCTCCTCTCCCAGATCATTCATGCAAGAACACAGCACTGGCCCCAACAATCACCTTCCATTCACTCGCAACAGCAACTCCTTAAATCACGCGTCCAAACACTGAACCGCAATGAACCCTAACTCCCTGCCAAGCTATATACAAACATTACCCCACAGGAATTCGAATTCCCCATCACTTTCGGATTTGGCTTCCTTCACTCATGCACAGTTTCAGGTGCGAACGATTTATATCGAACATCACACAATCCAATGCGCGATGCCACTCACCTCCATTACCCTCTCTAGCCGTTGATTTCCAATTCGGAGATCCTAACCCCAAAATACTTTGTGCCCTAAGTTGGCTACTATGGAGTTTCGAAGACCAGAATCCAAGTCAAGTTTTCAAAAGCAGATACTAAGGTGAAGCTGCCGCTTAACGCTAGGTTAACTGATTGAGATTCATGAGTTTTGATAGTGAAATCGAATTGTTTTCAATTTGTTGATATAGCGCCTACCATTTTTTATTATCTGAAGCTTTTGATTTGTTCTGAGTAACGAAATGAAATGGAATAGGAAAGGGGATATCGTGTTTATAAATAGATGGAGAAGGGAATAGAATGTACACGATATTAAATGGTTGTCTTGTAACAACCCGAATTTTAATAACATATTGAAACTAGAAATCAGGGTATAATTAAATTTTAAAATAAGAATCAAGGGAAACGGGTTACGCCATTGCGTTCGTCTCGAAATTTTACATGAAATAGAGTCCGAGTTTTCGAAAATCGGAGTCCGGATGAAGAAGTTATGGCCTGTAGAAGATTCAGCAGATTTTAGGCAGCACAGGACCAGGCAGGTCGACCTGGGGGTCGACCCGGGGGCCAGGTCGACCATATGGTCGACCCTAGGGTCGACCTACCCCCCCAGGTTGACCATATGGTCGACCTCCCCCCTTACAGGTCGACCTGGTCGGCCTGTTTTGGCACTGAACCCATTTTTGAAGCCTGAGACGTGTTTTGATGGTCCGGATTGATTCTAGGGTTAATCTAAGGGCCTAAACTAGTTGCTACACCTATAAAAACACCCTTAGACCTAACCTAATTCATATCAAATCATTCTTACACTATTATGTTGCTGAACTCCCTCTTGAACCATGGCTGCCGCCCCCAAATTAAAGCTTAAGCATTCAAACTCAAATCAATTCGAAGGACAAAGCTTCAACAACGGTTCAAACAATAAATCAACACTACTACAACGTTTTATGACAATTTCAGTTCTTAATTCGTTAGCCATGCCCTGTAAGTTCTAGTTATTTTCAGATTAAAATATTTAAATATAATATGGGCATGTTATGAAGTGAAATTGGATTTAAGTACGTTTATCGATCTATTTCTGTTGCTTCTTGGATCTTGAGTTTTGAGACTTGTCTATCTTTATTCCCATGTCTAGTTTATGATCTATTCAGCCTGTTGTAAATCAGTTTTCTTGATTCATATTGATATTATTACCAAGTTGTAATCTTCATGCCTGTGATGATGTTTTTCTCTCTGATCTTATTTTTATGCAAAATTCTACCTTCCCCTATTTATTTTCTTTTGATGAACCTAGGTCAATTTCGGACCTAGGCCTAAACTACGATATACGTGCAATGGTATACAGGGGAAATATTGAAATATTGCCTAGTGGAATATATGTGTTTGGTGGAATTGATGGCATAACATAAAAATTGGGTATTTTGGTATTACTACCATTAACATGAAATTGGATATTTGGGTATTGTCAATATAATTGAAATTGCAAGTTTGGGCATACATGAATTGGCATGTAAATTAAATCACGAGTTTGGGACTATGTAAATTAAATCAAAAGATTGGGCTTATGTTAATTAGGCATATGTAGAATTGGGAATTTGAACATGAAAGCAATCGTAAACTTGATAGTTGGCATAAACATGTATTATGAACTTGGGCAACTGACATGTACTGTAATAAAAAGATTATAGTTTGGGATAACTACATCATGAATCATGATTTGGGTTTATTGGGTATGAAACTTGATACATGTAATTTTGGCTAGAACTTGATACGGTAAAATGGCATAAAAATTGGCATACATGTAAAACGGCATAAATTGAACATATGTAAATTTGGTACGAATTGGGCATATGTAAATTTTACATGTAATCTAGAACTTGGGCATATGTTAATTATGTAAAATTTGGAGTTGAAACATATATGATAATTTATGACTTAGTAGAGGTTTAATATGAACGCGCCTAAGTTGGGTTTTGGGTAATTGGCATGTATTGTAAATAAAAGGCTATAACTTGGCATTACCTTATAGTGAATTATGATAATAATTTGGGAATACGTTTTGGGGCAAAAACGTGAATCATGAACATTTCTATATGTTAAACACATGAAGTGATATCGGGGTTTTGGGTGGAATACGACCATTAATGAACCTTTGACACGAGGTTAGACTCAGTTTGTGGTGTAAATCTGCCCGGAACCGCCCGGCAAATCCAGTAGCCACAAAGTGTCAGTCTAATGTGAGAGGTCGAAGGCCAAATTGTAGGCGTAACGGTATATGACACGAGGTTAGACCCAGTTTGTGGTGTAATCTGCCCGGAACCGCCCGGCAAATCCAGTGGCCACAAAATGCACGGTCTAATGTGAGAGGTCATGATTCGTTCGTCATAATGAATGAATTAAGGAATACTAACCATAATAAGACGTGGGTATGTTTAGAGGGTTAGGTGGGATGACATGGAAATTTGACATGTAAATATGGACCTAACCGGTATGAGTTAAGAACATGTAAAACTTATAAATGTAGGCTCAACCAACATAATTGTTAATCAGACCAATGGGTGGGTTAAGTAATATGACCAGACTAATGACACTTAACCAATATGATATGAATGGGTGGGTTAAGTAACGTGGCTAGGCTAATGACACTTAGCCGTTATAACATGACTAGCGGATTGGTTGGGCTAACTTGAATAGGTTGATAACACCCAATCGATATAACCTGATGCGTGGTAGGGTTAAGTAAACACGTGAGGGTAATAATTAACCATTATAATATGACTGGTGGATGGGGTTAAGTTAACATGCACTTAACCAATATAATGTGATGCGTGGTAAGGTTAAGTAACAACAGAGGGTAACACTTAACCGTCACAACATGATAAGTAGGTGGGCTAAGTCAATGTACACTTAACCAATATGACATGACATGCGGTGGGGTTAAGTTAACACAAGGGAGAACACTTAGCCAGTATAACAAGGCTTGCGGTAGGGTTAAGTAACACGGTTAAGTAACACAAGGAACAACACTTAACCGATATAACATGATGTGTGGCAGGGTTAAGTAAAACAAGAGAAAACACTTAACCAACTTAACGTGATGGACGAAGAGGGTTAAGTACATATCGGGTTGGTGGGTAATATTAGTAAATATAGGCCCACAAACTTAACCATTAATAAGCATGCTTGAATCGGTGGGTTAAGTACATCACGAGAAGGTAGGTAATATCTGTATATATAGGCCCACAAACTTAACCAGTAGGAAACCCAGGTAACGGGGACCCATTTCAGCAGTAACCCAATTAGGTATCATGGTACCCTGTAAATAGGCAGGGTGAGGCACGATTACTGGGCTGATTGTAAGCGGTCAAAAGCAACAGCGGTGGGTGCACAGTGTGGGTTCTAACGGGGTGCGGGCGTGCACACACTCCGGAGCAGACAAACAGGGCACTGGGGCACCAGTAGTATAACCTATGTATTCTAGAATTGTGTCGGGCCGCCACCATGGGTCTTGATACACCCCATGGTGGGACCAGCATAGGTATCTACAATCATTGGGGGTCGTATGACACACATAGGTAGCATAATCCCTAGGTTGGACCTAGGTGGCATAAACCCTAAATCCGAGAAGCGTTCAATAGGTAGCATAATCCCTAGGTTGGACCTAGGTGGCATAAATCTTGGTTGAATCTAGGAAGCGCTCGATAGAAAACTCTAGATTAGATCTAGGTAATAAATAATAGATGTACACGTGAAAGCAACCTTAATTTCGGGGATTGGGATCACGTTATGATTTTATCATTTTATATAGATTACTAGTTGGGACACTAGTTAGGTGGTGCAGAGCAAATAGATATCATTTTAATGTTGAAGCAGAGAAATCTTGCGATGCTTGATAGAAATCTTGCGAAACTATACTTAGTTCATCTTGAATGGGAACCTCGCAATGTTATGCTTGACAAAAGTCATATGATGTTATTCTTACTTATCGTGCCTGTAGCTTATCTTGTCATCATGCTTATGTTTATTTTCAGTTTATTCATGCCATGTTATCTTTACCTATTTTTATGCTGAAAGTCACTAGGACTTACTCAGTCTTTATGACTGACCCGGTTTGTTTCGCCTCTTTTTCTTCCGTTTCCCCCCCTCCCCAAGGTTCGCAGGTTGGAAATACAGCTTAGTTCGGATCTTACCAAGCTCTAAGGCTCTTTCATGTACGGCTTGGATTTCTCTTGGCTATGGATTGCTTTGCTTTATTGGGGAATACTACAGTTTATTTTTATGCTTCTTTGTTTTTGAGCAAGACAAATATTTTAGCTATGTAATTGGGTATTGGAAGTTGATGGGCTTTTATTGTAAACACTTATATTTAATAAGATTTGAAGTACTTCTACTTTGCTTTCCGTTGTTTTTTATATGTCTGTCTTGTAATATTTCTGTTCCAGTACTCATAATGCTCCATTGAAGTTAAGGCATTCCCTTTGTGAGTGACCTTAACGGATGTGGGGTGTTACATGTCTAGTGAAGTACAAGAAAATTTAATACCGATTTGATTTAAAGGGATTTTTATCCTTTTAAACAGATATGGATTTGATTTTCGATTTGAATTCGATCTTATCCATTACAATTATCCCGGGGTTCGTAACTTGAGATCGTAACTGCTATTTTAACGCACCGACCGACATTTCAATGTTATAATGCTACTCGGGACATTACGGGATATATTCTGAAATTTATTTCGAACGTGTATATATAACATAACCATATTAAATCTATATAATATAATTTAAATTCAGAAACAAATAAATTCTCCGAAAATAAAATATATTTATTATCGTCTATATTCAAATATAATTAATAGTGATCATCTGAATTTTTTTGATTCAGTTTTTAAATCACGAATTGAATTATTTTTCGTATTACGATAATTTAATATATTCGATATTAAATCGATAGCTAAATATAAAATTCATTTATATTATCAATTCAATATTTAAAACCATATTAAATATTTAAAATAAACTGTTCAAAAAATCTGGGTCGTTACATTCTCCCCCCCTTAAAAGAATTTCGTCCCCGAAATTACTAAGGTAGGAAAAATGCTTCAAACCCATTACTTTTAAAAACTCACTTATGTTGAAACTCGTTATTTTATATTTCAACAAATTTAGTTACAATAACACTTTCTGTTTTCATTTATGTCTTACACCATATAAGCTTACATTCATTCAATGACTTATAACCAATATATTTAAATTGGATTCATATTCCATTTAATTCCACTCAAATTGATTTTGATCAATTTATGCACTTCAACCCATTTAACATCCTTAAGTTAAATTTTAATTTCAGAATTCACATTCCCGGGTTTCTATTTCAAATCCTTTTGAAATAACATAAATACATACCTATATTTATAACCATTCCAAATTCAAAACATTTGGATTTTCCAAATCAACTTGTTTTATTTCAAACAAATTTCCATCAAAAACTTTCCTAAGGTAGCAATCCATCACTTAGAAACTCGAAAATGAACACTGATGATGTCGCGATCATCATCAGAATTATTTCCTAGGCACTAAAGGGAGTTTAGTGCTTTACCACTTTCAAAATCCATCTAAAATGATTTTTATTCAAATCCTTTCAAAGTAATGCTATATTACCTTACTATACTTCGGAAAACATTTTCCAACTTCCCAGGATTTAAAACTCCAAATTCTGGTTTGAATTTAATTTTAATTCATCTTATTTGTATATTAAATTCATATACAACTTCTATTTTGGTTATATATAACCATTCCAATTATTATAATCTAATTTGATTATAGTATTATCAACCAACACATCCAATAATTTTTTAAAATTATTATTTCTATATCAAAATAGAATTTTGAGTAAAATTATTTCATTTACCCATCTTTAAAACAATATTGTGTCAATTTCTCTATTTAAGTGTTTAAAAATTCCTATCGACTTCATGGCATCCCACGATTCGATCAAAGTTCATAAACCACTCAATAGACTAGCCAACACAATATAAAACAATTGTTTTAATCAATTTACAAATACGCGCTCTCGTAAATACACTCAACTCATTCTAGGGTTCTACTGACCCTATCTCTAATGAGCACAACCCCACCAAAGCCTAGGTATTCGCTCAACCTAAGCTCTAATACCAACTATAACGGCCCGCAAATCCGTACTATCTGAGTTGACTAATAACACCATACGTCCAACCCAAATTGCTCAAAAATACGAATCATTATTAGAAAGAAGTTAGAGGATGAGAAATAGAAAGAAAGAAATATTAGAATAGAAGAAAAACGAAGAACACAAATCTCACAGCGAAACGAATAAAATATATTAATAACATAACTTTTGAAATAAAATCAATAATCGTATATACATACCATTATCAGAGCACAACAGTTATTCCTGGAACAGTTATAAACACCTGTTTCCAGATACAACATAGTACACATCGGAAATATGATAGTCTATAGCTAACTGGTGAAGCCTCCTGCTTCCAGCTCTTCCAAGTGAATCTGAAAATCCTGAACTACTTGACTGCCCGTACAAATTTGGGCACCCAAGAGTTTAGGGAAAACAAACAAACTAAACTCTGGGTCAGTCATGGGACTGGTGTGAGTAAACTCTAACCATTTGTTTAACTTTCAAAGACCTTTTGAAAGAAAGGATAATAGTAAGACCAACCCACACATAAACATGGTTGGTTTTTACCTTACTATAACCCAAAACACTTTGATACGAAAATCCAGTGGTATTATAATAATGTCTAATCAAATAAATAACCAAATAGCAGAATGCTTGCATCTCACGCTCCACATACATAGTATAAAATCAAAAACCATAGGGCGCTTATTGGAGAATGGATTTCCAACATGACAAGGTATGGAACCACCTTCCGATAGTGTATCTCTAGAGGGGAATATATTGGGTTCAACAAGAACGTCTTACAACCCGGCCCACACATGACCGACCACTAATTTCGCTTGAGTGTATCGAATGTATATCACCAACGGTCGTGATCAGCAACCGTTTCCCGAATGGGACAGCATCGAATAGTATAAGGAATTAAATGAATTTATCTAGATAGGTGATAATACACCCTAATGGGAGCAACCCACATAGCAATGCTGCCTGCCCGATTTTTGTCATTTCCCAGTTGTTGAGGACCGAGGCTACGATTTCTCATCATTCATTGATAGCACAATCACTTTGAACGCCACATTGTCTGATTCTTAAATCATTAATTGATTTGCATAAATATATTCTGGATATTTTGCTAAGAGAATAAATTCTCCGCCACCATATATATTTATACAGACCAACTTATGCGATCATTGGAAATACTCTGTCAGACATTCGTCCATTTGCGTTCATTCTGGGATTGAACGAAACCAAAGGCACAATTTCTATTAATAGAAAAAGTCCTTGCACTTTACTCCATCTTCGATTATCTTCATTTAATCTAATTCGCAACGTTACTGCCAGTACGAAGTGGTTCTCGGATAATAATCCAACCGGTCTCTCCATATTGACTACGATATTGGCAAATACTTCGATAGTCGGTTATTTAACTATCGAAGAAAAATAGACAGACGTTCCAACCATCAAACAAATCATTGGGCTTCATAATTAATATTTCATTAATTAAATCACTTCTTTATTTCCTTACAAATATTTGTTAACCAAATATTTTCAATAATCATCTTGGTCTCTTACGCTGTTTAGAAAACATTTGCAAATATCAACTTCTTTTATTTTCTATGTTTAGAAAATATCTTTTATTTATAGTTGGAAAACATTCCAATTACTTATCTCTTTCACGACCGTTCATTTCTACACTCGGGAAATATTTATTTATTATATTTCCAAAATTCCACTTACTTGGGTTAAAACGAATGTTGTATAAAACATCGTTACAATAACCGAAAATATTGCATTCAATTAAACTCTTTAAACATATCTCTTTGAGACCGAATCTTGCTGTTTATCAGTTAGTAATGAAATCAATCAAGTTGGGGTATAACTACGTCTCAGACCTTGACTGAATAACATCTTTAACTTCAAAACAGACAAGACCACTTATCTTAAATCATCAACACCATAAAAACCACTTATTCATTTTTTAAAACGTATACATATATATATATATATATATTTCTCTTTCTATTACCAGATTTTTTATTTCCCTTTTTGTTTATAATATTCTATTTTTAAGTTCGTTTCCTTATCGAATTCAATATATATCGATACATTGATTTCTAACTATCAAATTTTCTTAAAAATATTCTAACTCCTTAAATTCCCGGAAAATTTCACCATAGCCTCCTTTGTACTGGTCGATAGTTCAAACCTCAACTCGCCTCTCTAGGCCCTTTCCATTCAAAAAGAAAATCAAAAAGCCAAGTGGCTTGCCGATTCGGCCTATAAAACCTCATATGGAATTTATTCATATACTTCATTCCATACCT
Source organism: Allium sativum (assembly GCA_030737875.1). Taxonomy (NCBI): domain Eukaryota; kingdom Viridiplantae; phylum Streptophyta; class Magnoliopsida; order Asparagales; family Amaryllidaceae; genus Allium; species Allium sativum. Next base: position 23,173,694 of record CM060927.1, on the reverse strand, counting down.
GTCTAACACATATGCGTCCATTTACATTTTATTCCAACTCAATCTGGCCATTTTAATTCAATTCGCTAGTTAATTCTCTAATTAGCTCTTTTGCCTATTCCACTTTCTGTTTGAACATATCAGTTCAAATACAAATACTTACTTGCTTATAAACCCATTTGAATTCCATTTTCAATTCAATTTCCATATTCGATTTCGAATATGAATTACAAACCCCATTCACTTATCCATTGTCCAATTCAACCCAAAGGTTCATTAACTAATTTTTCTTCTAATTAGTTAATTCTATTCAATAATTTAAAATCTGATTTTTGTTTCAAAAATCATTTTATTTACACAACTTGAGTTCGTATTTATTTTAAAACTCAAATCCGGATTTTTCTAATGGAAATTCGGATTTAATTTACTTAAAATCCTTATATTTCTTTATATAAACCATTATGGTTTTAAACAAATTTTGGCGCTGCTTTTCTGAAAATTTGATTTTGACATAACTCAAAATCTATCAAACGAAATCCATATTTTTCTCTTTTATTAGAAAACTATTATCCAACCGGTCCTGACGATACTTATCCCAACGAATTCCGACTTAAATTGAGTTCCATATACTCAATTGAAGTTCGAAACACCCATTTACGAACTACCGCATTGCGGCAAGTTCGTTTTAGTTACATTAATATATATATATATGTTTAAATTTCGTTTATAATAAATTTCAACTCCATTTTAATATATATTGAACCAATTTTCCTAATCTCACTTAATATTTCTGATGATCCCTAATCGTTGATTACTTTATAATTTGGTTATAAATTTATTTACAACTCGATCTGCTATATTAAATTTCCAATTTATTTTGGAGTTAAATCATAATAAAATTCGTTATTATAAAATTCTAAAAATAAACCCTTTTGATTTTATCTTAATTTCGTTTATATTCTGAATCTAGAAGAAATTCTATCGTTCCCATTTTAACACAATTCCAAATTCTTATTTTAAATTCATATTTGAATTTAAATATTTTAAATTATCCAAATGATAAATTTCACCTTTTTTTATGAATATCCTTTATATTACTTGTTTATGTATTTAAACAAGTCTTGGTTTCAAATACATTTGAAATTAAAACTCTACTTTGGAAAACATAAATTCCCTTTTCAAATTCACACTTATATTACATTTCCCGAATTATCCAAAGTTAATTTTTCCCATTTCATTTATAACTATGTTTATAAATTCATTTCACTTCTCTGCATTATTAATTTATAAACAACGTTTATAAATTCATTTCAAATCCTACATTATTGATTTATAAACAATGTTTATAAATTCATTTCAAATCTCGCATTTTTCATTTATAAACAACATTTATAAATTCTATACTTCAATTTTGTAACAACCCGAAAATCTGGGCCAGTTTAAAATTTTTATTTTGGCAATTTTAATGAAGTTTGAACATTTAAAATAGATTATTTTAAATAAATTCGATGAGAAATTTATTTTGAATAGAATCGAATGTATATATTATATACGTCGTCGTTAGAATATAAATAATTATATATAATTATTAATAGAATTGAAAATGGCACGGTAGTTCGATAATTCGATTTCAAACTTCAATTGAATGTACCGGGTGCAAAACAAACCGGATTTTAGTGAAACCAAAAATAATAGGATCTAATTGAGAATATCTTTCCAACGAATCCAAAAAATCGAAATTTCATAGCGGGAATCAAAAGATATGTCCAGTTGAAAATTCTGAATAGTCGTTATGTGTTGGCTAGCTTTTTGACCAAGCCACCAAGGTTCACACACAAGAAGAAAGTATGGAACTACATTCCTCAAAGATCGGACCGCACATGCGGATCGCGCCCTTCGATCCGCCCAAGGGAGCACGACCCGATCCATCCAAAGGAGCACGACACGATCCTCCCAGGGGAGCACTACCCGATCCACACCTATGTCACCACCTCACTCCGATCTGATCCCTTGCTACGTGGCGAAACTTCTGACTTGTCCAAACCACGAGCGGGTCTTCCACGATCCGAAATGCACGGATCTCGCGACACCTGTCCACAACTGTCATATTGACCAATTCCTCCTCAACACTCGATCCGATCCGATTTTCTCTGGATCTGCACCACGTGTGACCGCGAACCTCCTGACAGAATCAACTATAAATAGCCCAGAGACTGGCATTTTTGGGGATCTTTTGGCAGTATTGAACACTGATTCCACCATTGCTGTCATACCACTATTTCTCATCAGTTTTACTTCGAGATTACTGAGAGAAATCACAATTGTAAGAGTGAGTTTGAGAGAAATCATTGATTGTACTAGCATTCAAAGTATAATCGATAACATATAAAGTGGACGTAGGCTCATTAACGCCGAACCACTATAAATTCTGTTTGTTTTCTTCTTTTCTTCATTCTCCAGTTATAATTCTTTACAAATCAGAACAATTTGGGTGTTAGGTCCAAATTTTGATCTAACATTTTGGTGCTTATACTGAGAGCTGAATTCTCAGCCTACCGGATTGCTATTCTACTATTTGGATTTGAAAGTCCGAAGAAAACAGTCCCAAAACTTCACTGTTCAGATTTCTGAAGATTCCAGCGACAAATGATATCATGGATGGAAAGAAGTCCAAGGAAGTGCGAGCTTCGCAAGCGAATGAAGTCGCGAATGAAGTGGTTGGCGAAAGTGCACACGAGCAGGTCGTCGAGGGGACCGCGGATCGCGAGGACAGGGGGGCGACCCGAACCAATCAGGGTTCCACGATCCGACTTGAGGGAGGCGCTACGAACCGAGAAGCTGGAGGGGTTGTTACTCGATCTCGTGATAACGCCCCGAATCCTCTGCACACCGTGACCACGAACCAACCCCGGGGGGAGTACCGAATCACAGGCACCGATCCACCACGATCTGAAGTGATGACCAGATTACGACTCGACCTGGAAAGGAGCCTATGGCTCGCTCCTACAGTCCTGGCCCCTCCGCTCGACCTGGCTCAAGCTCTTTGCGCATAAGAGAAAATGATGATGATCAATATGACCCTTCTGCTTCCGTTACAGAGGGAGATCTTTCTCGCTTTTCTGAAATGTGGGAGAGGCTGTTTGATGAATTGGATGCTCAAAGGCAGGAGAGCTCCGTTCTGCGATAGAACTTGACTGTTATGGATAGAAGGCTCAATGATCTCGCAAGGCAAAGGACGCCCCCAGTTCGTCCGCTCACCCCAGAGTACTCTTCTTCTTCAGAGGAATCGCCAAGACCTCTGCGGCGACCATATGAGAGGCCTGAAAACATAGAGCAGCTTCAATTTGGAACCCTGCCATCACGGGAAGAAGAGGCACTGGGTGCAGGGCCCTCAAACCGCAATGTGAATGATCGCGCCGCAACTCCCAGAGCTCGAGGTGTGGACAGCCCTGTTCAGAGTAGACTACCTCAGCCCCTTCGCCGTACAAATGCTCATTGTAACAGGGGGCAGCGAAGCCCAATCCGAGCCCCGGATTTCGTGGCCGCTCCTGGAAGGGAGATTAGAGAATCCTACCGAGCAAGAAGCGCTGACCCCGAGCCTCCACTGACCAGTGCAAATGTTGCAGCTATGATCCATCAAATTCTGGCAGATAGCCGTGGACAACGGAATGAAGATTGGGGAATTGACCGCAGTCACACCCCTTTCACTGATGACATTTTAGATGCGACGTTCCCGAGGCGCTTCAACATGCCGCAGATGAACCGTTACAAGGGTAGATCTGATCCCGTCCAACATCTGATGAGATATTCTTGGTCAATGACCGCTGCCGCAGCTTCTGACGCTGTCAAGTGCAAAGCATTACCCATATTCCTGGAGGATGTAGCATTATTATGGTTTACTCGCTTACCAGCAAGATCAATTTCCAGCTTCAGGGAGTTGAGTGAAAGGTTTGTGGAACAGTTCCGCATCTATGCACAAAAGACGAAGAGTGTGATTGACTTGTTCCTTGTCAAGCAACGACCAGGCGAGAGTTTGAGGGTGTATCTAGACCGTTTCAACCTAGCCGCTACTGAAGTCAAAGATCCTCATGAGCCAACTGTTGTGGCAGCCCTAATTGATAGGGTAGATAAAGACACCGAATTTGGGAGATACCTGGCCGGCAAGCCACCTCATACTAGAGAATTATTCTACGAAAAAGCTAACGTGCACTTACGCCGAGAGGAAGTATATGCTAACCGAAAGGCAAAAACGGCCGATAAAGAGGAAATCCAGAGCAATGTCGCCATTAAGCAGACAAAAGACAGCTCGGGGAAGGTCGAGGTTAATGTCGGAAACCGGAACCAGGGTGGCCGCCAGTCAGGAAACAATGGATATAACAGTAATGGCAACAACCGGAAGAGGAATCGAGGGAACGACTCCCAGAGAAGGACTCGTCCTAGGTCTTTTGAGAGTTATACGCCAATAAACGATACTTTGGAGAATATCTTCATGGATTCGTACAACGTCCTCCAAAATAAAAGGCCTCCTCCCAGAGAGTCGATGGAGAAAGAACGTGAAACGGGGAAGTTTTGTCTCTTCCATCAGATTCATGGCCATTCGACAAATGAATGCCGCCACCTAAGAGATGTGGTCGAGAGGCTTCTCCGAGAAGGAAAATTGGATGAATACAGAGTGACACCCAGAGACAGGGGGCAAGCCGTACAGGCCCCAAATCAGAACCAGAATCAACCTGCTGTCAGGCCAACTGCCCAGCAAAAGGGAAAGGACCTTGTTATCAATACCATAATCGGAGGGCTTTATCTCGCCGGGCACGGTTCCAAGGCATTGGATCAGTATGTCAATGCAGCCAAGCAGCACCTCGGGGTAGGGGATTGTAGCAACCCTGAGGACAACGTCCCGGTAAAGCAACAAAAGATGATGTCCGACGACGTCGTTTTCCGCGAACGAGAAAGCATTGGAGTCTATGCTCCGACCGAAGATCCATTTGTAATCACAGTACCTATTGGCCTGGCCACTGTTCATAAAGTCTTGGTGGATAACGGGAGTTCCGTCAACATTCTTTTCAAAAAGACATTCGACCAGATGAATCTCGAGATAAAAGACTTGAAACCCTGTGAGGGATGGATCCGTGGATTTAACGGAGCATCCACCGCTCCAAGGGTTATGTAGAGCTACCAGTTACACTTGGGGGGAAGGAGAACGCCAGAGAGTGAGAATTCTTCCCTTCATGGTTTTGGGTATTGAATCACCCTATAATGCCTTTTTGGGCCGACTGACCCTCACAAAGTTTAGAGCCTGTATAGCCCCCTGGTGCTTGTTATTGAAGTTTCCTACAGAAGCTGGTGTTGGTATTGTCAGAGGAGATCAGGTTGCCGCACGAGCATGTTATATTTCAGAGCTAAAGCTACTCCGCAACGGAGGGGACATAGAAACCAAGGGCGCTTCTCCCCCCAAAAGGGCCGAGACCTCATAGCAATTAAAGAGCATAACCGTGGGTGAGTCGCCCAGAGAGTTGCTCGAGGATATAGATCCCAGAGAGGACAAAGAACCTGGGGGCAGAATGGCGACTCCCAACGAGACAACTGTGGATGTACCGATCGATGAAAGTGACCCAGAGAAGGTCCTTAAGATTGGATCCCAGTTAAATCCAAATTTAGCTAAAGAACTGATGGATTTCTTGAAAGATAATTTGGATGTATTTGCTTGGACCCACGCAGACATGTGCGGGATATCCCCATCAATCATGAGCCATTCATTAAGAATTAACCCTAAGCATCCTCCAGTAAAACAAAAAAGGCGAATGCTGGGCCCAGAGAGGTCCGCAGCCTTGAAAGAAGAAGTTGGAAAGCTAAAGAGTAATGGATTTATCAAAGACTCAATCTACCCAGACTGGATTTCAAATCCAGTTCTGGTAAAGAAGGCCAACGGGAAGTGGCGAACATGTATCGATTTCTCGGATTTGAATAAAGCCTGCCCGAAAGACAGTTTTCCGTTACCCAGGATCGATCAGTTGGTGGACTCAACGGCGGGTCATGAACTTCTCTCCTTTATGGATGCTTATTCAGGATATAACTAGATTCCAATGCATGTTCCAGATCAAGAACACACTAGCTTCATTACGGATCTGGGATTATACTGCTACGTGGTAATGCCCTTTGGCTTGAAGAACGCAGGCGCTACATATCAATGGTTAGTGAACAGAATGTTTTATAACCAGATTGGGAAAACAATGGAAGTATACGTCGACGACATGTTGGTTAAGTCCAGGCAATCCTCCAATCACACCACGGACTTGGCAGAGATGTTTGGCATTCTTCGAAAGTACAGGATGAAACTCAACCCAACAAAATGTTCATTCTCAGTCGCCTCCAGAAAATTCTTGGGATTCATCGTCAGTTCTCGTGGGATTGAGATTAATCCAGACCAGATCGCAGCAATCAGAGATATTCAGGAGCCTAGGCAGATTAAAGATGTGCAAAGCCTTGAAGGGAAAGTAGCCGCACTAAGCAGATTCATCTCCAGGGCCACGGACAAATGCATCCCATTCTTCGAATTGATAAAGCGAGGAAAACACCACTTCAAATGGATGCCTGACTGCATAGAAGCGTTTAAGAACTTGCTGAGTCACCTGGAAAAACCTCCGATATTATCTAAGCCGGTGGATCACGAGGACTTATTCGTGTACTTGGCAGTGTCGTTCCACGCGATCAGCTCAGCATTGGTGAGAGAAGAAGATAAAGTTCAAAGACCAGTGTATTACGTGAGCAAAAAATTGGCGGCAGCAGAGCGTAATTATCCAAGGATAGAAAAGTTGGCATACAGTTTGCTGATTGCCTCTAGAAAGCTTCGACATTATTTTCAGGCTCATCCCATTACCGTGTACACTGATCATCCACTCAAGCAAGTTCTACAGAGACCAGAAGCGTCTGGAAGACTACTTAAATGGAACATTGAGTTGAGTCAATTTGATCTGAACTTTCAGCCCCGGCGGTCAATACGGGGGCAAGTGATAGCCGATTTCATAGCAGAGTTTACTGTCCCGGAGGAAGATATAGCGAACGAAGAAGCTGACCCCTCAAAGTTACTTCTCGATCCCAGTGCCTGGAGATTGTATACTGATGGCGCTAGGAATGACAAGAGATCCGGCGCTAGAGTAGTGCTTGAAACTCCTGAAAAACGGCTGATATCCTATGCTATCCGGATGGAGTTTCACGCCACTAACAATGACTCCGAATATGAAGCCCTGATAGCCAGGCTAAGGATCGCAAAGGAGTTGGAAATCACAAAGCTGGACATATTTTGCGACTCCAAGTTAGTTGTGAACCAGGTCACTGGAAAATTCCAAGCCAAAAGCCCAAGATTGATTTTATACTTGGAGAAAGTGAAGGAGTTGCTGAACGGCTTCGATCACTACAGCATATTCCGCGGTCAGAGAATCAACAGGCGGATAAGTTGGCAAAGATGGCTAGTTCCGATGATCCTGAAGAGATCGGGCTAGCCCCAGTTGAAGTACTTCGGTCTCCTAGTATAGATCAGATGGAAATTGATCCAGTATTAGAGATGGAACCAGAAAGGGAGTCATGGATGACCCCTCTAAATAATTTCTTAATGAATGGAACGCTTCCGACCAAGAAAAGCGAGAGGTGTAAAGTAATTCGTAAAGCTGCCCGATACGTATGCAAGGCGGAATTCTTTACAGACAGGGAATTTCGATGCCCCTTCTCCGGTGTATAGCTCATGACGACATCAAGCGTGTGCTGCAGGAGGTACATGAAGGTGAATGCGGCGATCACACTGGAGGGAAAACATTGGCGAAAAAAGTGTTGCGGCATGATTATTTCTGGCCTACCATAAACAAAGATGCGGCGAAATACGCACGACGGTGTGATGCATGCCATAGATTTTCAAAGATACCTAGGGCAACTCCTAGTCAGTTAAAAACGATGATGAGCCCATGGCCTTTCGCTATGTGGGGAATTGATATCCTCGGAAGTCTCCCCATAGCTAAGGGCGGAGCGAAGTTCGCTATTGTAGCTGTAGATTACTTCACTAAGTGGGTCGAGGCTGAGCCATTGACTACAATCACAACCAAACGAGTGATCAATTTCGTCGTTAGAAACATCATCTGTCGATTTGGGATTCCAAAGATTGTTATAACTGACAACGGAACTCAGTTCGATTGCACTGAATTCAGAGACTTCTGCCAGAAATACCACATTGAGAAACGGTACACCTCTGTGGCGCATCCGCAGTCGAACGGACAGGTCGAAGCGGTAAATAAAGTGATTAAGTCCATTCTGAAAAGAAGACTGAAACGGGCCAGAGCCATGTGGGTTGATGAATTACCCTTAGCACTATGGGCCTACAGGACAACGTATAAATCGGCAACAGGACATACACCCTTCTCCCTTGCTTTTGGAGCAGAAGCAGTCATCCCGGTTGAAATAAAAGTACCTTCTCACCGAGTGACTTATTACGATCCGATGACTAATAACAAATTGCTCCTTGAATCCCCGGATATGATCGAAGAAAAGAGGGACGAAGCAGACCTGCGTGCCTTGAGATGCAAGCAACAGGTCGCCCGATACTACAACAAAAAGGTTCGAGCCCGAACCTTTGAACCCGGAGACTTGGTTCTGAAGCGTGTCTTTCCAGCCCCAACTCATATGGGCGCGAAGTGGGAAGGACCGTACTCCGTTCAGTGCAAGCTTGATAATGGAACCTTCAAGCTGGCGACCGTAGATGGAAAGGAAATCCCCAGAGTGTGGAATGCCCAACATTTACGGCCGTATCTAATGTAAAGATGTCAGATCTGTTCTTTTGCTTTATTAAGGACCATGTACAAGGCACGACTTGCCTAGAATAGTCCGATTTCTTAAGCAAAAAATTATAAAGTGGACGTAGGTCATGATTCGACCGAACCACTATAAAAATATTGTGTGTCATTTACCTTTATTGCACTATTTTTTATCTGCCTTTCTATTTTTACGGAAATTGCTGTGAACCATGCAACGATCACAGAAGCGTATAATTATAGGTGCCTTCCATCAGAATGGAATGCAATCACCAGTCAAAACTCTGAGGGTGCGATAAAGTAAATCATATCATTGATAGCGCTCTAACTCTCCAGAGCCGAGAGAGAGCATAACGGACATGAAGGCGATGTCCGTAAGTCATTGCGGTGTACCATGATCGGAACCGCCTTGACGTAACTCTAACCTCGGCGATTGCCAGGAGAGTATAAAAGCATCTCCGACTGAGCGCTGAGAAAGAGCTCTTACTCCGCTGAAGGATCGGGGAGCGACAGAACTGCTGAGCTCGAACTATAACCTCGGCGACTGCCAGGAGAGTATAAAAGCGTCTCCGACTGAGCGCTGAGAAAGAGCTCTTACCCCGCTGAAGGATCGGGGAGTGACAGAACTGCTGAGCTCGAACTCTAACCTCGGCAACTTCTAGGAGAGTATAAAAGCGTCTATGATTAAGCGCTGAGAACAGTGCTGGAGACTCAGCGCCCACAGGATCTCTATCCCGCTGAAGGATCGGTGCGTAGACTATGACACGAGTTAGAACTCTAACCCTACAAAAATTTCCAAGTCCCCCATGTTCAGAAACAGGGGGCAACGTGCATGCAACTCAAATCAAACGTTAACGATTGATTGGGGGCATATACATATACACGTGAACCTTGATGCAGCACAGAAATTTTTAAATTTTTCTTTCTGCTGCTTGATTGATTTGTAGTTATAATCAGATGATCTATGACTAAGTATGAAAAGTTTATTAAATGCAGGTACACGATGATGCAAAAGAGATAAATTTTCATTTATAAACTGCAAGCCTACAAAGTGAAAAATAACCTAAAACAAAAGTGAGGGCCAGTCTCACAATTACATTTCATGGCCAGTGGGAAGCCTAAAGACAAAATATAGACAAGCGACAATATCCTATTTACGCTTGGACTTCTTCTCCTGCTTTTGCTTCTCCAGCTTCGCCTTGTCAGTCTCGGATTGATCACCCTTCTTTCTTTTCCTTTTGTCTATAAGAGGAACGTCCGACTCATCAGAAGACTCCTCCTCCTCCTCCTCCTGTTTTCTCTTTCTTTTATCATTAAGGGAAGCTGGGAAATCATCAGGGTTTGCAAAATGAAGCTGTTTGGTGATGGATTTGGGCTGGAGTTTCAGAAGCATCCCAGTTTTGGGATCAAACTCCGAGATAGGGGCCACGTTCAAAGGCTCTTGTTCCTCCTTCTGTAAAGCCAGCTGTTTTGCCTCCCTAGCCTCCCTTTCAGCCACGGTCTCATCGACGTTGCCTTTGACTTCTTTAGTGAAAATGACATCCTCCTCATCGTCTACATGTCGCCCGTCCATATCTTTCAAGGCGTCAATGGTTTCGTCATCCTTGGGAGCGTCAGCACTAGAAGCGAGGACGACCTTCTCCTTCGTGGCATCTTCGGGTTGTTTTGAATCTTCAGTGCTAGCGGTTGGTGGAATGTCACTCTTCTCCGCCTCCGTCTCTTTCTCAGCATCCTTATCGACTGGACCGCCACTTGTATTACGAGAAACGAATGTTATTTCAGGAGAGCATGCAGCCAGCTCAGTTGATTGTTCGGCAAAACGGCGACAAGTAATGACAGCTTTGACAAATTGCGGAGAAAATATAGGGATACCTTCCGCTGATCCTCTATCCACGCCAGCGGCAGAAGCTTCGACAACAAGAGGAGTCGGACCCAGAGGAATCAGTGGGTCATCAGGACTGTACTCCTCGATACCGGAGGCCTTAGGCTCTATAGCTGAGCTTGAGCCTTCGTCAATTTTGTTTTTGCCCTTGGCCAGAGTTCTTTCCGTTTCCCTCTCCTCTTGGATTAGGCGCCGACCTTTTGCCAAATCTTCAGGCTCGTTATCCCTCAGGATGGTCTTCATCAGCTCATCCTCGTCAATTTCCTCAACTCCTAACCTCTTCTTCTCTCCTTCGACGATGGCATCCCATAAGTTGGCTATGGTGACATGGTAGTCCGGGATCCACGAGATGTTACGGGTTTTGAGGACGTGGCCGAGGAAGTCAAATATCATCTCTTCAAACCCTTCGATATCCTTTTCTCTCTCGAGGAGCTTGTTGTTAGAAACAGTAGCCATTTCAATGGCGCTTTCCACGTTCTTCTCAGCAAGAGCCGCGCGCCTCTCCGCATCCGCAACTTGATCATTCAAAATCACCTTCTCTGCTTTGGCCAAAGCTATACTTTCTTTCAAACTTGCTTTTTCTTTCTCCCAAGCAGCTCTCTCAGCTTCAAAATGGCCCTGTGCCGTCTTCAACTCAATGTTGGCCATTTTAAGATCTTCTACCTCCTTCTTTAAGGCCATTTTCTCTTGACTATTTAATCGAATTCAAAATGAAAGCGTTTCCTAGCATTATCCAATTCAGTCTTATAATTTTCAGCATCTCTCCGCGCTAAGGCAAGTTGGGATTGAGCGTCTTCCAAGTCCTTCTCCATCTTTGTCCTAGCCCTTTCATTGTTATCTATCTACACTTTGGATCTATGTGCTTCCATCTCAAGCGTTCGGATGACCTCTGAAAGATTAACAGCATGTTTCTTCATCACTTCAAACTGCCTGGCTACATGGCGAATGTGCCCGATGACTTCAGTGTCCTAGTTCCTAGGGACTGGTTCCAAGGCTGGAACAAACATCATCCTTTTGAAGAAGATGTTAGGGAATTGTTCTCGCAACTTTTCCAGCTTAGCCTGAGTCTCGGGACCATGGATGTAATCTCGTGACCCGGGGGCAACCAAATCTTGCTGGCTGAAAGGGACAATGTCAATTTTCTCCTTCTCAGAATCCTTGATTGGATCCTTGATTTTATCCTTGGGCTCGTAGTGACTTTTTGATGACCTGCTGTGAGAGGGCGCACTCTTCGGAGGGGTTAATTCTTTGGGAAGTTGTTTTCCCCCTGTAGGTGGCACCGAATAACTGGGAAGCTTGCCAGAGGTTGGTTTTGATGGAGACCTGGATTGTGAAGAAGTAGGCTTGTGAGAAAGGCCGCGAGCACGCTCAGGATTTAGATGAAGGCTAGGAGTGCCTTCACGAAGAGAGCGATAAGAATAAGACCGCCTGCGAGACATCTTTCCTGCAAAAGAAAAAAGAGCATATTAAAACCTTGAATGCTGTTGATATAAAAGTGTGGGGTTAGGCAGTGCGTGTGATTTTTGTATCGCATATAATTCCCCCCAACAGACCAGGGCCCGAAGTTAGGCACATCTGAGTAGTTCCTCGTTCCCCAACTGGAGCGGTTGTTTCCTCAGAAACAGGGAAAAGCGGCTCCCCTTCGAAGTCTCCCTATGTGTATATATCATCAGGCAAAGGAATTTTGCTCAGCTCTTTAAATAGCTGCTCTTCTGTTAAATCATCGGGAGCAGCAGGTTCAACCGGAAGAGAGGCCCTTGAGGGGAACCCCCCCGGAGAAACTGGGATTTCCTTAGACTTATACCCACGGGCCTCATCTCCTCTATATATGTTTAGGTCCTCGTCGTCCTGGATGATTATTGGCGAAGGACTCTTACGGAATTTAATTGTTTCTGCTGCCCGTGACGTTCCTTCTCCCTCCGTTGGGGGCACGTATTTGTAGGGTTTGCCTCCTGCACCAAGTCCAAACCTTATATCTAGAAGGCGATGCTTGTGAAGATTCTCGTCAGTAATGCACTTCTTGATCCTTAGAAAATCGGATCTGCTTTGTAGAAGAAGAGACAGTCGATTATTGTATACCGAGCCTTCCGTCTTGGGAAAGACGTGATCTGCTTAAAAAAAAGGGGGGGCATGTTAATGCTTCGATTTCTTAAACAAGTTATTCAGTCAAAAGATTAAAGTTTACTTGATTTAAGCCATCTTCTTGAGCACCCAGCCTGTCTCTTTATATAGAACCAATCATCCTTGGGATCCCCTATGTTGCTGTATCCGTCAGACAGAACCTTCCTATTCGCTACCGATTCGAAGAAAGAGAAATTTGGGGTTGCTGAGGAGCGATGCTTGAAAAGATAAAAGAATTTTAAATCTTTAAATGTGAGCTCGGTATGCAGGATTTCCGCGTATGCGATATACAGAGTGTATAGAGCCGCGTAGGCATTGGGACGAAGCTGCATCGGAGCAATACCCAATCGTTTTAAGGTCTCAATGACGATTGGAGGAAACGGAGGAATAGCTCCTACCCAGCACATGAGTCGGCTGACTGTCATATATCCTTCCGGAGCTAAGTGAGGTCTATCTTCGTTGTCGGGTGTCCTCACATCATCCCAGGGGATCCCATGTCTCATGCAAATTCTCTTAAGCTTTATGTCATCGAGTTTGGAGGCTAGAGAGTCTGTGAATTTCTCTATTTCTATTGCACCAAGGACTTCGTCTGGAGCTCGGCCATCTACCTCTGACTCTTCATCAAGCGAGGTACTCTCAGACGGATTCGATTCTGTTTCTGCCTCATATTCGGATCCAGAATCCGCACCCTCTGGATTAGATGGAAGAACCTCGGGGTTGAGATGCTCATACACCTCGGGATCCGTCTCTGTGTCAGATCTTGAAGGGGAATGATTATCCGACATTACTGTTTAGGCGAGTAAACATGAGAAATAAGATCATAATTACCCATCCCCCCTGTGTGTGCAAGTGCCTGTGTGTGCTTGTGCGTGCATTAAAGAAAAGTACGAAGGTCAACAAAATCATCGAGACATTGGTCGTTGTTCGATTGGTAGATTATGCATTTGTTCAGTCCAGAAAGTCCGACATTGAGGCTCTAACCTAACTGTCCGGATTCTTGTGATAACAGTGCATTGTTTAAAGTTTAAAATATGTTTGGATCGTGGGTTGGAGACTCGGTTGACTCGAGAGTATGGCCGGGTCGCGATACACGTAGCGAATCAAGGCATTAGGATCGCGGCGCGTGGTCAGTTCGCAGTGAAGGGATCGATACGTGAAAAGGCTACGGATCGCGACGCATTCCAATTCAGTCCATTCGGATCGTGATATCTTCCAGGCGATCCGTCTCGCCTCCCTTCCACCACGATCCGAAGCTCCTCCCTCCCCGCGACCCGATCCTTTAGCCGAATCTATACTTCGTCCTCATCCTTCCGAACCCTCGCCTCGCCAACGAAACGCACCGACCTGCTCTTTTCTTCTTCTCCCTCTCCCCTCGCCTCGCCATCACCTCAAATTCAGGCCTCGCTCGCGAACCATCCTGACCGAGTCCCTCCCCTTCTTCTTCTTCCTCCTTCTCCTCTCTTTCGAAGAATCGAGACCCATTGGCCATGGCGGCTTCATCACAACCCAAAAATCACGAAGTTCCGCTCCATTATCTCCTCAAAACCGCAAAAACTCAAAAGAAAAAAAGAGATAGGGGTTTAAGAGCACACCACCAACTTGATTACCTTTAAGAAAAGTGGCGAAAACAATTAGGCAGTTGGAAAGTTAGAAAAGTTAGGGTTTTGTTTCAGAAAATTCGCAACGAAGGAAGAAGAAGGGAAGGGAAGGGACGAGTCCGAGCTTATATAGGCGAAACGGTGACCATTGCTCTCCCTTCTTTTGTTTTATTCAGACCGAGCGGGCCGCAAGTTGAAGCCCGTTTCGATCCGCAAGTTGAAGCCCGTTTCGATCCGTAAACTGAAGCCCGATTCGCAGAGAAGGCCACCACGTCCCGCGGAACAGCCCAAAGTTTCATCGTGTGAAAGATTTGTGCGATCCGACCTGGTCCAGCAACACACAAAAGCGAAGATTCGTAAAAATTGATAAAAATCCATAAATCTTACCTGATAAACTCAACGATGAGGTCTTCAAAAAATCCAGAAATGTGAGTTTTCCGACAAACATGGAAATGACTGAAGATTTATCCAATATTTATACAAATCGAAGGGATACAACTTTCTGAAGCAACATGACTGTTCAAACAGACATGTCTATTAATTCATATCGTTCCGTGAAAAGATAAGTTCGCAATTACGAAGCATGTTCCATCCTCGATAAAACATACTTCGTGGGGGCAAAATGTTGGCTAGCTTTTTGACCAAGCCACCAAGGTTCACACACAATAAGAAAGTAAGGAACTACATTCCTCAAAGATCGGACCGCACACGCGGATCGCGCCCTTCGATCCGCCCAGGGGAGCACGACCTGATCCGTCCAAAGGAGCACGACTCGATCCGCCCAGGGGAGCACGACCCGATCCGCACCTATGTCACCACCTCACTCCGATCCGATCCCTTGCTACGTGGCGAAACTTCTGACTTGTCCAAACCACGAGCGGGTCTTCCGCGATCCGAAATGCACGGATCTCGCGACACCTGTCCACAACTGTCATATTGACCAATTCCTCCTCAACACTCGATCCGATCCGATTTTGTCGGGATTTGCACCACGTGTGACCGCGAACCGCCTGACAGAATCAGCTATAAATAGCCCAGAGACTGGCATTTTTGGGGATCTTTTGGCAGTATTGAACACTGATTCCACCATTGCTGTCATACCACTATTTCTCATCAGTTTTACTTTGAGATTACTGAGAGAAATCACAATTGTAAGAGTGAGTTTGAGAGAAATTATTGATTGTACTAGCATTCAAAGTATAATCGATAACATATAAAGTGGACGTAGACTCATTAACGCCGAACCACTATAAATTCTGTGTGTTTTCTGCTTTTTCTTCATTCTCCAGTTATAATTCTTTATGAATCAGAACAATTTGGGTGTTAGGTCCAAATTTTGATCTAACACTATGGAATTCAGGCACTTAAAAATGGAAATTTTGCAAACGACCTCGGATTTCGACGAAACCACTTTTGTTGGGTCCATGATGTCAAATTATTGCAAGATTCCAAATTTCATAATTTTCTGAATCAATATGTGAGCGTGGCAAAGGAAAACGCGTTTGACCAGTTTCAGTTGATTTTAATCGACTGGAAAATGGCCATTTTTCCAACGGTCTCAGAATTCGATGAAACTAGTTTTGTTAGGACCGTATTGTCAATACAAAGCTAGAAAATATTTTTCTAGAATTTTTAGAGTTAGTATGTGACCCCAGTAAATTGAAATGCGCGTTCAAATTCAATATATAGAGTTATATGTTGATTTTGACGAAAACTGATCGAAACGATCGAATCAGCTTACGATACATATCCCATTGTGTTCGGAATGGGGGTAATTAGGTATGAACGACAGGCATTGGGTCTCATTTCGAGGTCAGAATAAAAAAGTACCTTTTGAAATAAATAAATAATTAAATAATATATATTATAACACTCCCTCTCCCTCTCTTCCTTATCGTTCACGAGATAACAGTTTTTTTTTATTTAAAAGCCCTAGCCGTCGCGTCATCCAAACCCACCACCACCGATCGTCGCCCCCCTCTTGCCGCCGTTGGTCAGGCGAGACTCCCCCTCCTCCCCCTACCGTTGTCCCCTTCTCCGATCCTCCCTCTCGCCCTCCCCCCTCTTCCAGAAAACCCCAAATCCGCCCACCTCCGGCCAATGGCCATCCACCGCCGACAGCCACCCCCTTCCTCGACCTCCCCGCATCTCCAGCGACAACCCACAAACCCCGTGGGTCCCCCTCCTTGTTAAAAAACCGATTTCGAATGTTTGTTTTGCAATTAACACCTCCACCGACCACCACCGCGACTTCCTCGACACCAACAGCACCCGACGACTCTCCTCCGACACCTAGATCCGTAAAGAAGTGAGTTTTTATATTTATTTACATTTGTTTTACTTTAATTTCAGTTTTGAATGTGTTTAGAGTCGATAAAAATGTAATCTTTGTGAGGTTAAAAATATGATTTTTATATCATAGAAAGGATAAAGATAAGATTTTTATATCATAGGAAGATAAAAAATATGATTTTTACTTGTGTAGAGTATTAAAAATATGACCTTTATATAGTAGAAGATATAAAAATACTATTTTTATATAATTAGTGTATTGAAATTAAAATTTCTATATAATAGAGAATATAAAAATAAAATCTTTATATTTGAAAAGGCGAAATCTTTATGTTATGAAAGGCGAAATCTTTTTATAAAGAATAGCGTGATAAAAATATAATCTTTATTATATGAACACCGGTGTAAAAATAGAATTTTTATCTATATAGTAACGATGTAAAAATAGAATTTTTATCCATATAGTAGCGATGTAAAAATAGAATTTTTATCCACATAGTAGCGATGTAAAAATAGAATTTTTATCTATATAGTAGCGAAGTAAAAATTCGATTTTTATCTATATAATAGCGATGTGAAAATAGAATTTTTATCTATATAATAGCGAAGTAAAAATTCGATTTTTATATATTGAATAGCGAAGTAAAAATTCGATTTTTATATATTGAATAGCGAAGTAAAAATTCGATTTTTATATATTGAATAGCAAAGTAAAAATTCGATTTTTATATATTGAATAGCGAAGTAAAAATTCGATTTTTATGTATTAAATAGTAAAGTAAAAGTTCGATTTTTATATATGTAGTGACTACGGGCAGTGAAATTGGCAAAAAGGCGAGCACGACGAAGATTTCTACATAAGAAGAGTCGTGGCGTTTGGTTTAGCTAGCCGGTGAGAACTTCTCACTCTAAATTTTCATTTCCTTTTTCTAGTTATATATATATACTAGGATGCAAACGGTGCTTAGCAGCACCCGACACCCATCATCCACAGACCATGGATGGCTTGTTTGTTTGATTGATGTGTTGTGAAAATTGTTTGTGATGTTGATGTGAAATCGATAATAAATTGTAGATGGTTGTAATAAATTAATTATCGTTAAAAATATAATTTTTAACGTGAATGTGAATAAATAAATATTTATAAACGAATCGGCCGATTTGTTTATATACACTGATTTGACTGATATTGATTGGGTCGATAAATTTTACACATCGCCCAACTACACAAATAAAAATCTGTGTTTGTTGATTTGAAACCCCACACGGGTGTTGGGATGAAATTTGGCGTACACTATTCCCAATTATTTAATTGTATGTCGATCGATTGGTCGACAGGCTGTGTAAGCGTTAATTATTTATATTTGATGCTTATGCAGTTGTGTGGTGCACTTTGGATGATGGTTGATTGTTTGTCGTTGCTATTGTATACATGTGTTGTATGGAATCCATATAATTAACGTTATATGGTAATTGATTGGGCCTCATTCCAATTGGGAAAATAATGAATATTATAAAAGGAAGTTTCATGTGTTGAATAGAATAAATAGTCATGTGTGGACGATGTTCATGTGTTGAGTAAAATATTTTAAATTATAAAATTTACATCTTTATCATATTTAAAATTAGAACTACTTCACGGTGGAGTCAGATTTAAAAATCAAACGATAGATACCATAATTTTATAAAATATTTTACATAACAAAAATAGTGATGTGTTGACAGTACTCATGTGTTGAGATTAGTCGTGTGTTGAAAGAAATATAGATTCATGTGTTGAATGGAATATATATGTTCATTTGTTGAATAGAATAACGAATTTATTGAAATATATAAAGCCGTGTTGATTAGAGTTGCGCTATTTTGACGTGAACGATATTTATATCGATTTTATTCGTTTTACAATGAATATTGAAAATTGATTTCAAAATTTAATATTTTGAAATGAAATTCAAATTAAATTAGATTAAAATTCAAATTGAAATTTTATTGAATCAATTTGAAATGAATTCGAATCGAATAGAAAATGAATTCGATTCGAATTGAATAGAAAGTGAATTTGAATTCAAATCGAATAGAAAGTGAATTTGAATTCGAATTAAATAGAAATGAATTCAAATTGAATTAAATTGATATTGAAATATAAACGAATTGAAATCGTTTTGAATGAAATTTAAAACGAACTAAAATTGAATTGAAATCAATTTGAAATGAATTCGAATTGAAGTAAATAGAAGGTAAATTCAAATTGAATTGAATTAAAATGAATTAGAATTCGAATTGAATTGAAACGAATTTGAATTCGAATTAAATAAAAATTGAAATGAATTCGAATTGAATAGAAATCAAATCGATTTGAGATTGAAGATGAAGTTGAAATTGTTTTTGAAACGAATTTAGAACTATTTATAAAATCCGTTTTAAAATGAAATCGACGAAATATATATAATATATATATATTATATATATAATGGCCTGAATAGAACGCGCCGCGCCGCGGCAGTTCATGAATTTCGACCATTGACTTCGAATTGACGTTGCGGGAGATCCGACCGTCGAATTCTCCTAAAACAGGAACCGTTGGGTTCGTATCGAAAAGAGATTTCCAATGAATATTAGAAATTTGAAATCTAACGGTTGGATTTGGAATTATGTCCAAATCAAATTTGGAAAAGGTCGTTGTAAGTGCAGTTCGCTGGCCGTTGATGGAAATCGACTGTACGGGCCTTGATAAAATTATTAAAAATACTGACAATTTGTGTAAAATCATAATATATGGATTGGAAAGAACTGGAATGAAAAATTCCACATTTGAAAGGATAAAAATAGATTTTTATCGAAATGAACTAGCTTTGAACTAGAATTAAAATCAATTTATTTTTGAAATAAATAAATTGAATTTGAAAGTGATTTTAAAAATAATCAATATTCCCAATACGTGAATTGAACTGGAGTTGAATCGAAATTATCTTCGGAATATTTCGATGTTGGATTTCGTGACTATACAGATATTGTTATGGAAATTTGAAAGATATATTTTATATTGTTATTTCCAATACGATATTTTTTGGTTTCAGGATTTGATATTGAATATAAGCCGGTATAATTTCTATTCAGAGCCTTGTATTTAATATCAAATGTGATTTGGGTTTGTCGTGAATGGTGTCTTCATTAACACTGTTCTTAAGCCCAATAGAGAAAAAGATTAAATCTTTCTATTTAGATTTAATGAAGTGTATCAATTAAATAACATTTAATTGGAATTGAATTTGAATTGGTTTTCGGGTTTATCGTGAGTGGTGTTTTGAACAACGCCTATTCTTTAACCCGACTAACAATAGAGTGTGATTTTGGGTTTATCGTGAATCGTGTTTTAGATGACATTGGTTCTTTAACCCAGTTAAAGACTGGATATTGATTTTTAAGAAGATTAAAACTAAGTGGAGTTTTAATGAATCTTTAATTAGATTGAAATGTGAATTGATAATTTAAATTATCCAATCTGAAAGGTGATCGAGAATGGAGTACCACCAGTTTTGCTCCAAAGCGATAGTTAAATCTTTAATTAGATTTGAACGTGAAATGGTAATTAATTTTACCGATAGCACCGTGTTGCTCCATGGGATGAATAGGTTGGGATTGGGAAATAAAATAAACAATTACTTCGGTGTGGTTCGCTAATCCCGACTAGTTTGTAAAACCATAATATGGTTTGAAATGATATCCAAAGGAAGATTAAAGAATAAATTTTGAAGAATTTATCTTGGATAAAATTAATGGGAACCTTTCCCTAAGAATGTGATTTTGGTGGATAAAAGATTATTCTGAATTGGAATGAGGCGTTTGTTGAGTTTGTGTAATATTTGTTTATCATATACGTGGGTTATTCAGAAAGGCCGGGTTTATACCCATTCTGAATAACCGATTCGACGAGATGTCGAAGATGAAGACGGTGGTTGAAGACCGGAAGTCTTCACATCGTTTGGGTGATTACTGATGATCTCGATTGGGCTGTACACCCAAGACGAGGGAAACAATTGGTGATCGTCCAGACGTACTTGGAGATGGATGGATATGCGAGGAAAGTGCCTCCGGTTTCGTTCAGACCCAGAACGAACTTGTAAATGGATTGTGTGTCTGACATTGGATTTTATTCTGTGTTGATTGATCTCTATTAAATATACATCTATTTGGCGGCGGAGAATTTATTCTCTTGCTTAACGCCCTTCTCTGAGACGTACGAGCTCAGAGGTTATATATCGATGGACATCAGTCGCATGGAGTGAATTGCCAGTGTGGCACGCGTAAGTGGCGATTGATCAAGGCTTCTGTTGAAAAGAAAAGTCTTGTGGTTGATGATCAAAGCACGGCCTGTGTGGCGTAGCTTTGTGTATAACGTGAATTCGCGAGCCTCACACCTCGGTATGCGTCAAAAACGGGATAGTGACTGCAGGGAGAGCACGACGTTTCTTTCTAGCTAGGGTGGTGTCAGTGACCTACCAGCCCTGACATTTATATACTTTTCACCTGTGTGGTTGTTGGATACGAGGCGCCTCGGATATAGGTCTGTAAGGACCGGGAAACGTGTGTTCAGGAATTGTCAATCCTCAAAAGTAAGAGAGGACCGGCCCTGAAGATCCAAGGATCATAGTGGGGTCCTGAGACATTTGCTAGAGTGTCTCGAACGCGGAGAGGAGCTTGCCCCTTGCCTCGGCTCATGACGGAAATCCAATTTCCAATACGTGATATTGCGGTTTTAATTGTTGAACTAGTATGGCG
The DNA here is from genome assembly GCA_030737875.1 of Allium sativum. NCBI lineage: Eukaryota > Viridiplantae > Streptophyta > Magnoliopsida > Asparagales > Amaryllidaceae > Allium > Allium sativum. Next base: position 23,152,248 of record CM060927.1, on the reverse strand, counting down.
ACATGATATATGGTACCCATGCCGTCTATGATTGATATTTATGATTGAAAATGTTTTGACACTATACACCTATGATAGTATCAAATGATTTGTTTTAAACGTATCAAGCATTATTTGGCTATTATAAGGGAAAACCCTATCCTCCAGCTTGCGTTGCATTGTGTGATGGGACCTGGGTCTTATAATAGCTTCATTTTTCCAAAAAGCATTGCGTTGTTTTGTTATATGCACTAGCATTCTTGGGAGGAAACCCGTTCCGTGTTATACGGCGTGGTCTCTTGAATTACTATCTTTAAAGTAAAGTTTTAAATAACTGTTTTAGTTCTCACACCATTCACATGACTGACCTGGAGTTTATTGTTTTAACCTAAACTCTGGGTGCCCCTATTTTCGACACGGGCAGCTAGTAGTTTTGGTTTTGCAGATTTATATTCACAGGAACCTGGTTTACAGCTGGAACGATGCTCGGAAAGCTCTGTATCCGTGTATCACTTTCAGTTGTGTTTTGTATATTTTTCCGCTGCTAATGTAATTTATTGTAATCTCTGATATTTATTGAATGTAATTTATTCATTTATACCCTGTATATTCTTGTATCTGATGGAATTGTTGTAATAACAATGAAATGTTCTTCCGTCTGCGTTCTTTTGTGTGTTGTTCTCAAAGAATCCACTCTTTCCTTCACGGGGAAGTTACGGGTCCTTACATTTGGTATTAGAGCTTTGGTTTACAGAGCTCGAGAACAAGGCACATTAGAACCATACGAAAGAATTCATCAGATATTGGATTAGTAATATCCAATTAGAATGACTCGTTAGAGATTGGATCAATAGTATCCTAGAACGAGTGTGAAGAGTATATTTTTCAAATGAAAACAATTTTGTTTTGAAATTTAAATCGCTTTATACGTATTTGAATATTTATTTATTTTGAATTTGGACAATCGAGTATATAAAGATTTCGCGTATACGCGTCATGAACGTATATTCGAAGTTTTAATATACTAGATAGATATAGAATTACACTCTAGTCGCCCGGAGATGATATTGATAATGACCATGGCATCATCAATATTTATGTTCGTGTTTCGAAAGTGTGATATCTATATATTTCCATTAGACTGGTGTGAGAACCAAAACTTATATAGATAGATTTATTGTTGTGATTTGACATCAAAAACATGATTTTCTGTATATGTATCAAAATTATGAATTTGAAACTCTAATTCACTAATTGATGTTTGTGTTGGTTGTTTATTTGTTTGATAATTTTGAACCATTTAGCCTAATTGTACCAAATATTGAACTGTATTGAAAATTGGTCACATTTGCTTGCATATACATGTACTTACATTGAACAGGTCATAGCAAGGAGGCTAGAGAAGAGAATAAAATTTGTTTGCCCGGCAAATAGGTACATGTTTACCATAATTTACTGTTTTGTTTGGGTGATGATGATTTTATGAGCCTATTGGCTAGCCGCTTGGCCTTTTCTTTTTCTTTTTGAGATCAGAAGGCCTATATGGCAATTTCGGGATTTTCCCGTGGCTCCCGGTGCAGGGGAGGTTATGGAGAAATTTTTCGAAAATTTAGGGTGTTAGCCAAATTTTTGAAGAATTTGAAAATTCTCAGAAACTGAAAAGTTGGAGAATGGAAGCCAGATCGAATGTAGAGTTGATTGATCAAACCACTTTCGACTTTGTTCCTTTTCGGGGACGAAAAGTTTTAAGTGGGGGAGATTGTAACAACCCGAAAATCTGGGCCAGTTTAAAATTTTTATTTTGGCAATTTTAATGAAGTTTGAACATTTAAAATAGATTATTTTAAATAAATTCGACGAGAAATTTATTTTGAATAGAATCGAACGTATATATTATATACGTCATCGTTAGAATATAAATAATTATATATAATTATAAATAGAATTGAAAATGGCACGGTAGTTAGATAATTCGATTTCAAATTTCAATTGAATGTACCGGGTGCAAAACAAACTGGATTTAAGTGAAACCAAAAACAATAGGATCTAATTGAGAATATCTTTCCAACGAATCCGAAAAATCGAAATTTCATAGCGGGAATCAAAAGATATGTCCAGTTGAAAATTCTGAATAGTCGTTATGGAATTCAGGCCCTTAAAAATGGAAATTTTGCGAACGACCTCGGATTTCGACGAAACCCCTTTTGTTGGGTCCGTGATGTCAAATTATTGCTAGATTCCAAATTTCATAATTTTCTGAATCAATATGTGAGCGTGGCAAAGGAAAACGCGTTTGACAAGTTTCAGTTGATTTTAATCGACTGGAAAATGGCCATTTTTCCAACGGTCTCAGAATTCGATGAAACTAGTTTTGTTAGGACCGTATCGTCAATACGAAGCTAGAAAATATTTTTCTAGAATTTTTAGAGTTAGTATGTGACCCCAGTAAATTGAAATGCACGTTCAAATTCAATATATAGAGTTATATGTTGATTTTGACGAAAACTGTTTCGAAACGATCGAATCAGCTTATGTTACATATCCCATTGTGTTCGGAATGGGGGTAATTAGCTATGGACGACAGACGGTGGGTCTCATTTCGAGGTCAGAATAAAAAAGTACCTTTTTGAAATAAATAAATAAATAATATATATTATAACACTCCCTCTCCCTCTCTTCCTTATCGTTCACGAGATAACAGTTTTTTTTTATTTAAAAGCCCTAGCCGCCGCGTCATCCAAACCCACCACCATCGATCGTTGCCCCCCCTCTTACCGCCGTTGGTCAGGCGAGACTCCCCCTCCTCCCCCTGCTGTTGTCCCCTTCTCCGATCCTCCCTCTCGCCCTCCCCCCTCTTCCAGAAAACCCCAAATCCGCCCACCTCCGGCCAATTGCCATCCACCGCCGACAGCCACCCCCTTCCTCGACCTCCCTGCATCTCCAGCGACAACCCACAAACCCCGTGGGTCCCCTTCCTTGTTAAAAACCCAATTTCGAATGTTTGTTTTGCAATTAACACCTCCACCGACCACCACCGCGACTTCCTCGACACCAACAGCACCCGACGACTCTCCTCCGACACCTAGATCCGTAAAGAAGTGAGTTTTTATATTTATTTACATTTGTTTTACTTTAATTTCAGTTTTGAATGTGTTTAGTGTCGATAAAAATGTAATCTTTGTGAGGTTAAAAATATGATTTTTATATCATAGAAAGGATAAAGATAAGATTTTTATATCATAGGAAGATTAAAAATATGATTTTTACTTGTGTAGAGTATTAAAAATATGACCTTTATATAGTAGAAGATATAAAAATACTATTTTTATATAAGTAGTGTATTGAAAATAAAATTTCTATATAATAGAGAATATAAAAATAAAATCTTTATATTTGAAAAGGCGAAATCTTTATGTTATGAAAGGCCAAATCTTTTTATAAAGAATAGCGTGATAAAAATATAATCTTTATTATATGAACACCGGTGTAAAAATAGAATTTTTATCTATATAGTAACGATGTAAAAATAGAATTTTTATCCATATAGTAGCGATGTAAAAATAGAATTTTTTATCCATATAGTAGCGATGTAAAAATAGAATTTTTATCTATATAGTAGCGAAGTAAAAATTCGATTTTTATCTATATAATAGCAATGTAAAAATAGAATTTTTATCTATATAATAGCGAAGTAAAAATTCGATTTTTATATATTGAATAGCGAAGTAAAAATTTGATTTTTATATATTGAATAGCGAAGTAAAAATTCGATTTTTATGTATTGAATAGTAAAGTAAAATTTCGATTTTTATATATGTAGTGACTACGGGCAGTGAAATTGGCAAAAAGGCGAGCACGACGAAGATTTCTACATAAGAAGAGTCGTGGCGTTTGGTTTAGCTAGTCGGTGAGAACTTCTCACTCTAAATTTTCATTTCCTTTTTCTAGTTATATATATATACTAGGATGCAGACGGTGCTTAGCAGCACCCGACACCCGTCATCCACAGACCATGGATGACTTGTTTGTTTAATTGATGTGTTGTGAAAATTGTTTGTGATGTTGATGTGAAATCGATAATAAATTGTAGATGGTTGAAATAAATTAATTATCGTTAAAAATATAATTTTTAACGTGAATGTAATAAATAAATATTTATAAACGAATCGGCCGATTTGTTTATATACACTGATTTGACTGATATTGATTGGGTCGATAAATTTTACACATCGCCCAACTGCACAAATAAAAATCTGTGTTTGTTGATTTGAAACCCCACACGGGTGTTGGGATGAAATTTGGCGTACACTAATCCCAATTATTTAATTGTATGTCGATCGATTGGTCAACAGGCTGTGTAAGCGTTAATTATTTATATTTGATGCTTATGCAGTTGTGTTGTGCACTTTGGATGATGGTTGATTGTTTGTCGTTGCTATTGTATACATGTGTTGTATGGAATCCATATAATTAACGTTATATGGTAATTGATTGGGCCTCATTCCAATTGGGAAAATAATGAATATTATAAAAGGAAGATTCATGTGTTGAATAGAATAAATAGTCATGTGTGGACGATGTTCATGTGTTGAGTAAAATATTTTATATTATAAAATTTACATCTTTATCATATTTAAAATTAGAACTACTTCATGGTGGAATCTGATTTAAAAATCAAACGATAGATACCATAATTTTATAAAATATTTTACATAACAAAAATAGTGATGTGTTGACAGTACTCATGTGTTGAGATTAGTCGTGTGTTGAAAGAAATATAGATTCATGTGTTGAATGGAATATATATATATTCATTTGTTGAATAGAATAACGAATTTATTGAAATATATAAAGCCGTGTTGATTAGAGTTGCGCTATTTTGACGTGAACGATATTTATATCAATTTTATTCATTTTAGAATGAATATTGAAAAGTGATTTCAAAATTTAATATTTTGAAATGAAATTCAAATTAAATTAGATTAAAATTCAAATTGAAATTTTATTGAATCAATTTGAAATGAATTCGAATCGAATAGAAAATGAATTCGATTCGAATTGAATAGAAAGTGAATTTGAATTCAAATTGAATAGAAAGTGAATTTGAATTCAAATTAAATAGAAATGAATTCAAATTGAATTAAATTGAAATTGAATTAAAAACGAATTGAAATCATTTTGAATGAAATTTAAAACGAACTAAAATTGAATTGAAATCAATTTGAAATGAATTCGAATTTCGACCATTGACTTCGAACGGATATTACGGGAGATCCGACCATTGGATTCTCCTAAAACCAGAACCGTTGGGTTCGTATCGAAAAGAGCTTTCTAACGAATATTAGAAATTTGAAATCTAACGGTTGGATTTGAAATTATGTCCAAATCAAATTTGGAAAAGGTCGCTGTAAGTGCAGTGCGATGGCCGTTGATGGAAATCGACTGTACGGACCTTGATAAAATTATTAAAAATATTGATAATTTGTGTAAAATCATAATATATGGATTGGAAAGAACTGGAATGAAAAATTCCACATTTGAAAGGATAAAAATAGATTTTTATCGAAATGAACTAGCTTTGAACTAGAATTAAAATCAATTTATTTTTGAAATAAATAAATTGAATTTGAAAGTGATTTTAAAAATAATCAATATTCCCAATACGTGAATTGGACTGGAGTTGAATCGAAATTATCTTCGGGATATTTAGATGTTGGATTTCATGACTATACAGATATTGTTATGGAAATTTGAAAGATATATTATATATCGTTATTTCCAATACGATATTTGTTGGTTTCAGGATTTGATATTGAATATAAGCCGGTATATTTTCTATTCAGAGCCTTGTATTTAATATCAAATGTGATTTGGGTTTGTCGTGAATGGTGTCTTCATTAACACTGTTCTTAAGCCCAATAGAGAAAAAGATTAAATCTTTCTATTTAGATTTAATGAAGTGTATCAATTAAATAACATTTAATTGGAATTGAATTTGAATTGGTTTTCGGGTTTATCGTGAGTGGTGTTTTGAACAACGCCTATTCTTTAACCCGACTAACAATAGAGTGTGATTTTGGGTTTATCGTGAATCGTGTTTTAGATGACATTGGTTCTTTAACCCAGTTAAAGACTGGATATTGATTTTTAAGAAGATTAAAACTAAGTGGAGTTTTAATGAATCTTTAATTAGATTGAAATGTGAATTGATAATTTAAATTATCCAATCTGAAAGGTGATCGAGAATGGAGTACCACCAGTTTTGCTCCAAAGCGATAGTTAAATCTTTAATTAGATTTGAACGTGAAATGGTAATTAATTTTACCGATAGCACCGTGTTGCTCCATGGGATGAATAGGTTGGGATTGGGAAATAAAATAAACAATTACTTCGGTGTGGTTCGCTAATCCCGACTAGTTTGTAAAACCATAATATGGTTTGAAATGATATCCAAAGGAAGATTAAAGAATAAATTTTGAAGAATTTATCTTGGATAAAATTAATGGGAACCTTTCCCTAAGAATGTGATTTTGGTGGATAAAAGATTATTCTGAATTGGAATGAGGCGTTTGTTGAGTTTGTGTAATATTTGTTTATCATATACGTGGGTTATTCAGAAAGGCCGGGTTTATACCCATTCTGAATAACCGATTAGACGAGATGTCGAAGATGAAGACGGTGGTTGAAGACCGGAAGTCTTCACATCGTTTGGGTGATTACTGATGATCTCGATTGGGCTGTACACCCAAGACGAGGGAAACAATTGGTGATCGTCCAGACGTACTTGGAGATGGATGGATATGCGAGGAAAGTGCCTCCGGTTTCGTTCAGACCCAGAACGAACTTGTAAATGGATTGTGTGTCTGACATTGGATTTTATTCTGTGTTGATTGATCTCTATTAAATATACATCTGTTTGGCGGCGGAGAATTTATTCTCTTGCTTAACGCCCTTCTCTGAGACGTACGAGCTCAGAGGTTATATATCGATGGACATCAGTCGCATGGAGTGAATTGCCAGTGTGGCACGCGTAAGTGGCGATTGATCAAGGCTTCTGTTGAAAAGAAAAGTCTTGTGGTTGATGATCAAAGCACGGCCTGTGTGGCGTAGCTTTGTGTATAACGTGAATTCGCGAGCCTCACACCTCGGTATGCGTCAAAAACGGGATAGTGACTGCAGGGAGAGCACGACGTTTCTTTCTAGCTAGGGTGGTGTCAGTGACCTACCAGCCCTGACATTTATATACTTTTCACCTGTGTGGTTGTTGGATACGAGGCGCCTCGGATATAGGTCTGTAAGGACCGGGAAACGTGTGTTCAGGAATTGTCAATCCTCAAAAGTAAGAGAGGACCGGCCCTGAAGATCCAAGGATCATAGTGGGGTCCTGAGACATTTGCTAGAGTGTCTCGAACGCGGAGAGGAGCTTGCCCCTTGCCTCGGCTCATGACGGAAATCCAATTTCCAATACGTGATATTGCGGTTTTAATTGTTGAACTAGTATGGCGACATGATATATGGTACCCATGCCGTCTATGATTGATATTTATGATTGAAAATGTTTTGACACTATACACCTATGATAGTATCAAATGATTTGTTTTAAACGTATCAAGCATTATTTGGCTATTATAAGGGAAAACCCTATCCTCCGGCTTGCGTTGCATTGTGTGATGGGACCTGGGTCTTATAATAGCTTCATTTTTCCAAAAAAGCATTGCGTTGTTTTGTTATATGCACTAGTATTCTTGGGAGGAAACCCGTTCCGTGTTATACGGCGTGGTCCCTTGAATTACTATCTTTAAAGTAAAGTTTTAAAAAACTGTTTTAGTTCTCACACCAGTCACATGACTGACCTGGAGTTTATTGTTTTAACCTAAACTCTGGGTGCCCCTATTTTCGACACGGGCAGCTAGTAGTTTTGGTTTTGCAGATTTATATTCACAGGAACCTGGTTTACAGCTGGAACGATGCTCGGAAAGCTCTGTATCCGTGTATCACTTTCAGTTGTGTTTTGTATATTTTTCCGCTGCTAATGTAATTTATTATAATCTCTGATATTTATCGAATGTAATTTATTCATTTATACTCTGTATATTCTTGTATCTGATGGAATTGTTGTAATAACAATAAAATGTTCTTCTGTCTGCGTTCTTTTGTGTGTTGTTCTCAAAGTATCCGCTCTTTCCTTCACGGGGAAGTTACGGGTCCTTACAAATTTCCTGTATTATTTAATTTATAAACATCGTTTATGAATTCAATACTTGTTTTATTTATTCAAAAAAAGTTAATATTTCTTAGCCCATTCGAAATTCAAATTCTATTTTAAGAAAATAGATTCTCTATTTCAAATCTCAAAATTTCCTTATCACGATACTTTTATAATCAATATTTTGGGCCCGGTGATATTTCAAACATTCAAAACACCCAATTATCAATCATAGGTTTTCTAACACATCATATATGAAATATATATGAAAACAAATGAATAATAATATTTTTGAGGAATCCAGTTGGATTCCTCCAACCTGTTTTCCTGCATCCACAGACGTTAGCCAACATAAATAATACCCATCCTGCTTCGAGGCAGGATATCGCGGTATAGAAGGTCATCCACTATCATAGCGTGGGGCGTATTGGGTCATCCGCTAATGAAACTGCGGGCATCCGCTAATGGTACTGCGGGAACTATCCAATCACCAATATATATATATATATATATATAATAGCCACAAACACCAAGCCTAAATAACTAATATAAATTTATAATAGCCACAATAATATTATCATGCAACCAAACAACCAATAATTATTTTTAACGAATAAAAATAATCCAAGTGAGATTTACTCACCATGGTTTTAATTGCAGCTCGTTCCAATTTTAATTTTATCTAGCTTTAGATGATTCCAAATTCTTTCCAGCTCGTCTGCATTCCTTGTTACGAGTCTAACATGACAGATTTCGTTAATTTGGACCTCATATAAATTTATTTCTGAATTATATAAGTTTGATATAATTTAAGTAATCCTTATTTGTAAATTAAAAATAAATAAACAATTTATATTACCTTATAACACCCTTTTTTTTATTCTTCTGCAACTTCAATTTGATCGACCCCTTTCACTTCGAAGCTCTCCTACCAACTACCAAAATGACTCACAAATCCTCTTCTATATTGCGAGCTCATCATTCCACCAGAGACTGCGTCGTGCCACCTTCAACATCGCTAACTCTCTACATCATTCCGACTGGAACAACACAAGCCAAAGCATGAGGGGTTTATAGAAGCAACAGGCAACCTCAATCTCACCACAGTCATCGCCATCGCCACCAATAGTTGACCGAACTCAGCTCCTCCTCTCCCAGATCATTCACGCAAGAGCACAGCACTGACCCCAACAATCACCTTCCATTCACTTGCAACAGCAACTCCTTAAATCACGCGTCCAAACACTGAACCGCGATGAACCCTAACTCCATGCCAAGCTATATCCAAACATTACCCCATAGGAATTCGAACACCCCATCACTTTCGGATTTGGCTTCCTACACTCGCGCACAGTTTCAGGTGCGAACGATTTATATCGAACTTCATACAATCCAACGCGCGAAGCCACTCACCTCCATTACCCTCTCGAGCCGTTGATTTCCAATTCAGAGAACCTAACCCCAAAATACTTTGTGCCCTAAGTTGTCTACTGTGGAGTTTCGAAGACCAGAATCCAATTCGAGTTTTCAAAAACCGATAATAAGGTGAAGCTGCCGCTTAACGCCAGGATAACTGATCGAGATTCATGAGTTTCGATAGAGAAATCGAATTGTTTTCAATTTGTTGATATAGCGGCTACCCTTTTTTTATTATCTAAATCTTTTGATTTGTTCTGAGTAACGAAATGAAATGGAAAAGGGAAGGGGATATCGCGTTTATAAATAGATGGAGAAGGGAACAATACATACACGATATTAAATGGTTGTCTAGTGAAGTACAAACAAATTTAATACTGATTTAATTTAAAGGGATTTTTATCCTTTTTAAATAGATATCGATTTGATTTTCGATTCGATTTCGATCTTATCCATTACAATTATCCCGGGGTTCGCAACTTGAGATTGTAACCGCTATTTTAACGCACCAACCGACATAATGCTACTCTGGACATTACGGGTTATATTCTGAAATTTATTTCGAACGTGTATACATAACATAACCATATTAAATCTATATAATATAATTTAAATTCAGAAACAAATAAATTCTCCAAATATAAAATATATTTATTATCGTCTATATTCAAATATAATTAATACTGATCATCTAAATTGTTTTGATTCAGTTTTTAAATCACGAATTGAATTATTTTTCGTATTATGATAATTTAATATATTCGATATTAAATCAAAAGCGATTATTAAATTGATAGCTAAATATAAAATTCATTTATATTATCAATTCAATATTTAAAACCATATTAAATATTTAAAAAAAAATTGTTCAAAAAATTCGGGTCGTTACACAATCTTCACCAAATACATCAAAGATTAATAATGTCTAAATGTCTTAAGAAGCAATAAAAAGATAAAAAGAAAAGGGTTCTTCATCTTCTTCATATGCAAGCTCCAGTCCAGAATGTATCCATACCTAAACCTGTCATTTGGTTGCCCGTGTGGAAAGAGGGAACCCGAGTTTGCAAAGTGAAACAAACTACGAGTTAGTCATAGGACTGGTATGAGAAATCTTTCCTAAGTAACAATATGGAAAATCACAGGACCATGCTGCTAACGCAGAACGGGTTTACTCCATTGGATTTCCAGTGCATAAGTTTAATATATTTTATTTCAAAAACAACGCAATGCTTTTTTTAAGAATGAAATCATTATAAGACTCAAATCCCATCACACAATGCAACGCAAACCAGAGGATAGAGTTTTACCTTATAATGATAAAAAATGCTTGATACGTAGAAAATAATATTTTAATATTATTATTAGTGTCTAATATGTTTTCAAAAATACTTCAAAGTAAATGTATCAATGCTAGACAGCATAGTACCCCATCCTACTATGTCGTCATATATAGGTTTACAAACAAAACCGTAATGTCGTATTGGAGAGTGGATTTCCATCATGAGTCAAGGCTAGGGACGATCTCCTAACCGATTCGAGACACTCTAGCAATGTCTCAGGATCCCCCGCAGTGAACCCTTGGATAGTGCAGGGCCGGTCCACAAATATACCTTAGCAGATTGGAAATTCCTGAACTCATGTTTCCTCGTATTATTGAACCCATAAAATGGTCACAATCGACCAATAAATCCAAGGATCCTCATTCCATCAACCACATAAATAAAAATGTCAAGGCTTGAAAACGATGACATCACTTCTATCTAGAAAGAAACGTGTGCACTCCTTGCGTTCCCTTGTCTCGTTTCTGACTCTTATTGGGGTGCGAGGCTTGCAAGGTAACGTTATACACAAAGCTATGTCGAAATAGGCTATGCTTTGATCATCATCCACAAGGCCCTGCTTTTCAACAAAAGCCTCGATCAATTGCATCTTGGCATGTCACATTGACAATTCACACCATGCAATTGATAACTACCAATATATAACCTCTAAGCTCATGCATCTCAGAGAAGGGTGTTAAGCAAGAGAATAAATTCTCCGCCACCAACAGATATATATTAAATAGAAATTAATTTACATGGAATGAAATACAATGTCGGACACACATCCATTTACAAGTCCGTTCTGGGTCTGAATGAAACCGAAGTCACCTTATTCCTCGTCCCGTATATCCAATACGGAAGAGAGTTGCTCGCATATCCGGACAATCAACAAGTACGTCCGGACAACTACCACTTTAACCCTTTATTGGTGGCTAACCAATGCCGGGCATCAATAGTTATCCTTTCGATGTGAAGATCGCCGGTCTTCAATCATCGTCTTTAAGATCTTCAATTTAGATCGTCGTATAATCATTTGAAATGAGATTTAACTCGGTATTTTCAAATGATTCTCGCATATATATAGTTTAAAATCATTTCATATCGTTAATAGTGTTTAATAACGATTTATCGCTCTATATATATATATGTATGTAGCTAAATTAATTTAACGACGCTTCGGGTCAATAGGCGGCCCTGGCGTTGTTTTTATCAAAATTTGATTTACGCTTATTTCGAAATCTAAACGTTGGATTTTAACAAAATTTATATCGATGGAAAGATCTTCCCAAAGTGGTCCTAATGGTTCCAGTTTTGGGAAAATCCGACGTTTGGATCTTTCGGTATAATCGTTTAAAGTTACGATTTCGAAACGCGAACTACCGCGCGCGATTCGTTTAATTTTAAATTTATATTTATATCTATATATATATAATTTTATATAAATATAAAACATTCGACGATTCCTCTAACGTATTTAACATACCAAATAAAAGAATGTTTTTATTGGCATATCATATCTATGTACTGTCAAACAGAATATATATCATTTACATGAAAATTGATCCAATGACGAGTCAACTTTGCGTATAAATTCTAATATATGAAAATGTAAATATAAATGTAATTTCGACAGTGCATATAAATTCTAATATATGCAATGTAAATTTGAATGTGATTTTAACAACGCATATAAATTCTAATATATGCGATGTAAATATAAATGTGCTATTAACAACGCATATAAATTCTAATATATGCGATGTAATTATAAATGTAATTTTAACAACACATATAAATTCTAATATATGCGATGTGTAATGGCCGGAAAATTCATACCAATTTGAGCTGACTAATATTCTACACATTCAACTCAAAGTGCACGAAAATTCAGATCATTAATAGAAGAATTTAGAGGATGAGATAGAAAAGATAGAACTAATAGAATAGAAGAAGAAGAAGATCACAACTGAACAGAATCAGAGTAAACAGGAAACTCATAGCGGAATAAATAAAATGTATTATAACATAACTTTGAAATACAAAATCTGAATTTGTACTTACATATCATATCAGAGTACAACTCACATATATCACAGCGAAATATTCTCTAACTAATTAATGGTGAAGCCTTCTGTTTCCAGCTCCTCCAAGTGAATCTGTAAAATCCTGAAACACTTGGCTGCCTGTACAAATTTGGGCACCCAAGAGTTTAGGGAAAACAACAAAATAAACTCTGGGTCAGTCATGGGACTGGTGTGAGTAAATTCCAACCATATTGTTTAACTTTGAAAATCCTTTTCAAACAAGAAGATAATAGTAAGACCAGCCCACACATAAACATGGACGGTTTTTACCTTACTATAATCCAAAATACTTTGATATCAAACCCCAGTGATATTATAATAATGTCTACTTAATTAAACAATCAAGTAGCAGAACGCTTGCATCTCACGTTCCACATATATATAATATAAAATCATAAACCGCAGGGCGCTTATCGGAGAATGGACTCCAACAGACAAGGTATGGGAGCACCTTCTGAATAGTGTACTCTAGAGGGGATACACTCAGGGTTCAACAAGAACGTCTTGCAACCCGGCCACACATGACCGCTCACTCATTTAGCTTGAGTGTCGCGAATATATTGCCACCACGGTTGTAGGCCATCCAACCGTCATCCGAAGATACAGAATCGAAAAGAAGTATAAATATGAATTTTCTCTAGATCGGTGACAATACACCCTGCTTGGGGATGACCCAACTAGCCATACTGCCTAGCCCAACTTCTGTCATTTCTAGTTGTGAGGATAGAGGCTACGTCTATCTTCAGAACATCTGATCACCATTTCCATTCTAATAAATCCAACCGGTCTCTCCGTATTGACAACGATGGTCAAAACACTTCGATAGTCGGTTATTTAACTATCAGAGTAAAAACAACATCCATTCTAATGTATAACTAACATCACACAATCACGGGCACTTTTTATTTAACATTCGTTTTATTATCCAAATTCCAATATCTTACTATATATTTCTCAAATCCCATTTAGCCTTTTTACACTTCTTGGAAAACATTTCCAATTATTATAAACTCTTATTCCTCTCACGTTCCAGAAAATATACTTTATTAATGTTCGAACCATTTCCATTTATTTCACATTCTTTATTTCTATACTTAGGTAATCTACCCTATTTATATTGGAAAATATTTCCAATTTCATTTTAACCTTTTAAATCGGCCCAACGTTCACTTTTTAAAACACCATTCACTTTGAAATGTGAATACCATCCCTTATGATAGAAATCTAAATACCTTTATCATATAACTCTTTATTCACATAATAATTTCCCTTATCTGATTTACCGAAAACTCTTCCATACTTTTTCACTCCTATTCCACTTTATAAATTCTGCCTCTAAGTCAACTTCTTATCTAATCGATATCAAGTTTATAACTAAATACTGATTCCTATCCTATCAACATTTATTTGTTTAAAACTAAATGTTAATTATCTTCTCAGATTATAATTCCTAAAAATGATTTACTTTATTACATTCGACATCGTCGAATTAAAATTCCCAATCCTAATGGTTTAATTCTAATCCCATTTCGAATATCGAAATGATGTCATTGCTTTCTGAAACAATTTTCTAATATCTCTTTCTAACTCGTTCTTATATTTCTTTGGACAGATATCGTTACTTATTACTTTTAGAATAAGTGGGCTTCAAATCAAAACTGTAGCATTTCCTAGGAAGTGCTGCTATATATAAAAATCATGCTTAAGTTTGGTCAACAATGCTAATTTACCGCTATAGTAAAAACTTGTCATATGCTGTAGTATTCTCTTTATAACTAATCTCAACATTACAGTCACACTTACCTTGTCAACAGCATTTATTTTATCGTTATAGTTCTAAGACTTACAATATGCTGCCATATTCCTTTTATACTAATCTTGACATCTCTTTCCATCACAAACTGATATCGTTCCTTGATAATAGTGAAGCCGTTCAAGTTGGGGTATTCTATTTACCTCTCAGACCTTGATCGACAACGTTCTTACCTTAGAATAGATATACGTTCGTAACTCTAAACTCCTTATTACTTATAATGTACATCACATTGTATTTCTTTGTTTTATTTTGGAATATGGTTTTCATAACACCATATTCATACTTTGAAATCTCCGTTGTTCATGATTATTTATTTTAAACATCAACTCTTCGTTTAACTTCATTTCACAGTTATATAGTTGATTTAAATCAACTTTATTCCATCAGTAAATTCATTACTGATTTAATTATTTCTCACCATTAGATTAATATATTTTATCTAATAATATTTCAAATTGTTTGTCTTAAAATAATTATTCAAAGATTTAATCGTCGAATGATTTCTGCTTGATAAACTTATTTAGATGTCAACAATCGTTTTTATTTTCTTTATAAAAACGAACTCTAAAATACTGGTTTTTAATAGAACTTCTATTATAATTTAAAACTTCGTTTAAATTATAAAAATAAAACTTTTATAATTAACTTCGTTGATTTGCCTGACGACCAATCAACTTCTTAACAAAACGATGGATTTACGTTCGACTGTTACCACTTTCTAAATTGATATCGTTTATTTATTAAATCAAACAAATGTTGAATTCCCATTCAACATCAACATTCACATGGGGTTTTACTGTCATTTGGGTTCAAATAGTGCATACATATAAAACAAACAGTATACATAAATATCGAGGAATCCGGTCGGATTCCTCCAACCGGTTTCCACATCCACAGATGTCAGTCAACACAATTTACACTAACTCTATACTAGGGGATATTCAAATTGATGGAATCAGTGTCTAACCGATGGTGTGTACATATGTAACGGTATATAATATTCACTAATTTAATTGAAATCTACTTATACGACCATCCCACATCATTCAAACAACATTAAAATATAATTAAAATATTTTAAAAAGATCAGAGTTAGTGATTTTACTCACCTTTGCGCGTTAACCGTTAAATAACGATTTGCGTCGGTCGATAGATCTGAATCGAATCGTTCTGTTCGGTCATGACGTTGCTGCACCACTTGCGAACGTACAGTGGACCATCTGACAGTTTTAACCCCTCATTTCGGCTATCAATATCATACGAGAAAGACTGTTTTTCGCATGCACGACTTCCAGTTAAAACGAATTCCATCACCACTGCTCCTTCACCCTTTTTGCCGCACCCTACACCGGATCCAACCCCCTTACAAACTACACGCCACGTCCCCCATGCAGCGTGACCTTCCATGCATTCATGACCACTAGTCCTCCTTACTACCACCGCTAACTCCTCCCCAGTCTCCACTGACCATCATCGCAAAACTCAAGGGGACCGAAAGCTTCCTACTCCAACTTCAAACTTAAGAAGGTAAACGCCATGCACACTACGCTCTGCCGTGCCAATTTCCCCCTCAGTTTTACACCGTTTGAACCCAGATCCGCTCCCTTCCTTTCCGATCCCATTCTCCACTAAGTTTATTTTCAGAATTTTCAAGCTGTTTCTAACAGCATCTCGACGCTTCTTTCATTTGAGGTTTTGTGTTTTTAGATCTGAAAATGGTAAACTTCAATTTGCTGGAGTATATATAGGATGATGAAGCTTCATGCTTAAGCAATAGCGTATATAGGGCAGGTTGATTTTTCATTATAATAGGCCATGCTGCCGACAAGAAAATACATGGTAGGTGTTGATTTTTTTTCCAAAAGCTAGCTGTATGGTTTTAGATATAGGGTATGGTTGTTGAATGAAACGCGTGATGTTGCTGTAGAGGGCATGTACAATTACTTAGCAATGAAGGTATGGAAATATACTTTTTAAATAGGTTACGGGTATGAATAAATATCTAGGGGAATCGGCATAAGCTCTTTGACGTACCATCTATCGTATATGGTCATGTTCATGTGGTTCCTCACTGTATAGAATTCCATTCGGATTGCTGCAGACAGAAATAAGAGTACGGTCGTGCTCAGTGAGGTGCCACGATCCCAAAAATATAATAATACCGGTAGATTGACTCATATTTTGAAATCCCGAAATTCCGATACAGGGTACACAATACTCCAAATAAAAATTTGCATATTTAATAAATTAAAAATTACAGTAAAATTCTAAAAATTAAATTATCGCTGCGCCTCAAAAGAACCTTGTCCCGATTTGCAACCGATATCTAGTTATTTCAAATAAACCGTTACGGTCGATATGCGATTCTACAGCGACTTTTTGAATATTTGATTTGGACATATCTTGCAGTCGGTACGACGAAATCTACATTTTCCACTTTCATTGGAAAGATACAGTTCAACAGATTCCAACGATTCTTGTTTCGAAGAAATCCGTTTCAAAACGAGTCTGGTACACTCAGTTGAAGTTCAGAACGTTAAATTACGAACTACAGCGTCGTTGTGAGCTCGATTATAATTAATATATATTTTTATATGTTCAACTTCGTTTTTAATTAATATATAAATTCACTTATATTCTTTTAAATATTCAAATACGAACCGACAAAAATGCGGGACGTTACACGATGTAATATAAATGTAACTTTAACAACGCATATAAATTCTAATATATGCGATGTAATATAAATGTAATTTTAACAACGCATATAAATTCTAATATATGCGATGTAAATATAAATGTGCTTTTAACAACGCATATAAATTCTAATATATGCGATGTAATTATAAACGTAATTTTAACAACGCATATAAATTCTAATATATGCGATGTAATATAAATGTAATTTTAACAATGCATATAAATTCTAATATATGCGATGTAAATATAAATGTAATTTTGACCAATTCATTAAAAACAAAGTTTTTAATGTAAACATGTTTTATTTTGATAACATGCATGTTTGTCCAAGTTCTATTATAACATTAAAAGTAGATTTTTAATGTTAAACATGTTTTCTTTTTAAAACATGAATCTTTATCTAAATTTCTACTATTACATTAAAAGTGAATTTTTAATGTAAAACATATTTCTATTTTAAAACATATTTCTTTTTCTACATTTCTATTATTATATTAAAAGTGAATTTTTAATATAAAACATATTTTCATTTTAAAACATGTTTTTTCTACATTTCTATTATTACATTAAAAAGTGAATTTTTTTAATGTAAAACATGTTTCTTTTTAAAACATGAACCTTTTCACGAATTTCTAATATTACATTTAAAGGTGTATTTTTAATGTAATCATGTTTTGATTTTTAAAACCCGAACACCTTTCTTATTTTTAACATTAATTAAAAATGTATATTTTTAATGAAATCATGTTTTGATTTTAAAAAATGAACACTTTTTTATTTTTAACATTACATTATAAATGTATATTTTTAATGAACTCATGTTTTGATTTTAAAACATGAACACTTTTCTTATTTTTAACATTACATTAAAAATGTATATTTTTAATGAAATCATGTTTTGATTTTAAAACATGATTCTTTTCACTACTTTCATTCTTGACACTAAAATGTGAAATTTTGAATGAAATCATGTTTATTCAAAATATGAACATTTTCTATTGTCATTAAAAATGTAAAATTTTAATGAAATCATGTTCTTATTCAAAACATGTGCATTTTCTATTTTTTTATTCTTGCCATTAAAAATGTAAATTTTTAATTAAATCATGTTTTATTCAAAACATGTACAATTTCTATATCCTAATATTTTATTAAAAATGTGAACCTTTTAATGTAATGTCCTTATTTTCTCTAAAACATGAACATTTCTATTTTTATAATAATTCCATAAATTGATAGAAATTTATGCTTCACTTTTGTTGAATATTCTAATTCAACAAAATGACAAAATTTGATATTTCCTTTTTATTAAAAATTCTAACTCAATCCTATAACAAAAGTGTATATTTCATTTTGATTAGTCATTCTAATTCAATCAAATAACAAAAGTAATATTTTATTTTGATTGACAATTCTAATACAATCAAACAATAACAAAAATAATATTTTATTTGATTGAAAATTCTAGTTCAATCAAACAATTACAAAAGTGATATTTTATTTGATTGAAAATTCTAGTTCAATCAAACAATAACAAAAGTGATATTTTATCTGATTGAAAATTCTAGTTCAATCAAACAATAACAAAAGTAATATTTTATTTGATTGAAAATTCTAGTTCAATCAAACAATAACAAAAGTGATATTTTATTTGATTGAAAATTCTAGTTCAATCAAACAATAACAAAAGTGATATTTTATCTGATTGAAAATTCTAGTTCAATCAAACAATAACAAAAGTGATATTTTATTTGATTGAAAATTCTAGTTCAATCAAACAATAACAAAAGTGATATTTTATTTGATTGAAAATTCTAGTTCAATCAAACAATAACAAAAGTTATATTTTATCCGATTGAAAATTCTAGTTCAATCCAATAACAAAACGTATGATTTATTTTTGTTGAAAAAAAAATTGTTTCAACAAAGATGTATAAAAGGGAATATTTCAATTTGACAATAGAAATGAACATTTTATTGTAGATTTATATTTGACAAAACAGTGTCTCATGTCCCTAAATAAAATATGAAATTTATATCATAACATCAAAACACTATACATATATCTGAAATAAAAATAATTTTTTTATTTCAAATCAAGATCAGATAATAAACCATAGATTCAAACAAGATCTAACAAACATGAGAATCATGATCAACAATCAACATTCAACAGATTCAAATCACATATCTGATTTAATTATCATAACTATATGGATTTAAATGACGAGGATAAATTAAATTTTTAATTATAAAAAATATAAGAAATCTCACAGTCATTTAAATCTGAATGATTCCGATCGGGAAATTTGACCAAAATTCGATCTGCTCAGAATTGGTTCTAGTCAGGACAGCAGTGTAGATCTCGGTTTCACGATCGTACAAGATCTGAAAATTTTCAATTCCAAGTTCGTATGAGTGAGATACAAATTAATTTAAATTGTTAATATTTTTAAATTAAATTGTTAAAATAATAAAAAGGATTTTTACCCCTTTCTTCCTCAACAGATAACACCGCCGACCTTTTCTCCTTCTGTTCAATTCTAAGTCAAGGATTTCTGATCAGCACAAGACAGGGGAGGGCGATCGGATTTCACCACGGTGGAGAGCTTAGAGGCACGCATGAACAACGGCGGCGGGGCCCAACTCGGTGGCTCCTGGGTGACATGGCGGCGGTGGAAACTTGATGGGTTTGGGTGCGTGGTTCGAGGATGATACGCGACGAACGGTGGCCAAAGCCGTATGGATTTAAAGAGAATGGGATTCTCTACAAACCTGGCTTAAGAACTGCCTTGGATTGATTACAAATGAAGAGATTTTCAAGCTAGAAGTTTTGTACAGTATTCACCATTGATCGATAGAGGAAGACAGCGGCTGTAATGTGTATTAGGGTTTGTGCAGTATACAACCGTATTTATACAGTATAATTTATACTAATTAATTATTTAATTAAGAAAATAACCCGTTAATCTATTCCATCTCTAATTCCAACCCAACAAAAGTTGTTCCTACCCAACTGCCCCCGTTCCGGACGCAATGGGCTAGGTCCCGTCAGCCCAAACAACTGTTTTGAGCCTGTTTTCCTTAATATAAAATTTAAATCCTTTATTTATTTAATTCGATCACACGTTTAAATTCATCGGAGCCACATACGGACTTCGACAATTCCCGAAAAATAAATCTAACTATGTTTTGACGATACGGTCCTAACAAAATTAATTTCATTGAATTTAGAGACCATTTGAAAAATGGTCTTTTTCACGGTCGATTAAATTCAATAGAAATTATCGAATGCAGTTTAATTTACCACGCTCACTAATTAATTCCAAAAATTCTGGAAAATTAAACTTAGCAATAATTTGACAATCCGGATCCGACAAAAGTTGTAACAACCCGTAAATTCTGAGCCAGTTTAAAATTTTTATTTTGGCTATTTTTAGCGAATTTTGAATATTTAAAATAGATTATTTTAAATAATATCGATGAGAAATTTATTTTGAATATAAATCGACGTGTATATTATACGCGTCGTCGTTAGAATATAAATAATTATATATAATTATAAATAGAATTAAAAATGGCGCGGTAGTTCGATAATTCGATTTCAAACTTCAATTGAATGTACCGGGTGCAAAACAATCCGGATTTTAGTGAAACCAAAAATAATAGGATCTAATTGAGAATATATTTCCAACGAATCCGAAAAATCGAGATTTCATAGCGGGATTCAAAAGATATGTCCTGTTGAAAATTCTGAATAGTCGCTATGGAATTCAGGCCCTTGAAAATGGAAATTTTCCAAACGACCTCGGATTTCGACGAAACCACTTTTGTTGGGTCCGCAGTGTCAAATTATTGCTAGGTTTCAAATTTTATAATTTTTCGAATCAATATGTGAGCGTGGAAAAGGAAAACGCGTTTGACCAGTTTCAGTTGATTTTAATCGACTGGAAAATGGCCATTTTTCTAACGGTCTCAGAATTTGACGAAACTAGTTTTGTTAGGACCGTATCGTCAATAGGAAGCTAGAAAATATTTTTTGGGAATTTTTAGAGTTAGTATGTGACCCCAGTAAATTGAAATGCGCGTTTAAAATCAATATATAGAGTTATATGTTGATTTTAACGGAAACTGATCGAGACGATCGAATCAGCCTACGATACATATCCCATTGTGTTCGGAATGGGGGTAAAACGCTATGGACGACAGGCGGTGGGCCTCGTTTCGAGGTCGTATGTAAAAGTCAACTTTTTGCAAAATAAAATAATTAAAAAAATTCCTTTCCCTCTTCCCCTTAATCCCGTTCTGCCCCCCCCATTTCGATTGAAATCAGAAAAGTGAAAAAAAAAATCGCGATCCGCCCTCCACCGCCGCCCACGCTCGTCGCCTCCGCCATAGGGCCCACCGTGCCGCCGATCACCTCGGCGCCCGCCCCCTTCTGCTCCGCCGCTTCCTTCTTCCTCCTCTCCTTATTCTTCTTCCTCTGAAAAGAATGCGCCCCCCCACTCCTGCTCCACCTCCGCCGCCTGCTGGAGGACCCACCACCACCAGCGAGCAAGAAACCCCCCTCCCCCTCGTGCGCTGTAAGTTTTTTTATTTATTATTTACCTTATTTATTTTATTTATTATATAAAACTCTGATTTTCCAACTCTATAAAAATGTGATTTTATATATATGAAAGTGTTGATTTTTAACATAAGAAAGATTGGATTTTTAACAAAGGTATGATTTTTAATTTGAACAAAGACATGATTTTTATATAGTAGCGAATATAAAGATATGATTTTTATATTTTAAAAGTATTAAAAATATAATCTTTACTATATAGATGATGTAAAAATATGATTTTTGTTTATGTAGTGAATTAAAAATATAATTTTTACATGATAGGAATATTAAAAATATCATCTTTATATGTGTAGAAAAATAAAATTGTGATTTTTATAATGATATATTTGAAAAGGCGAAATATTTATTTTTGAAAAGGCGAAATCTTCATATAGATAATAACGGTGTAAAAATAGAATTTTTATCTATATAGCATGGAGGTAAAAATAGGATTTTTATTTATTGAACAACGAAGTAAAAATTCGATTTTTATATATTGAATAGCATAGTAAAAATTCAATTTTTATATATTGAATAGCATAATAAAAATTCGATTTTTTATATATTGAATAGCATAATAAAAATTCGATTTTATATATTGAATAGCATAGTAAAAATTCGGTTTTTATATATTGAATAACGAAGTAAAAAATTCGATTTTTACATATGTAGAGAATCCGGGCAACGAAGATGACAAAAGGCAAGAACGACGAAGATTTCTATAAATGAAGTGTCGTGAAGTTGGAATAGCTATTTGTGAGAATTTCTCACCTTTCAATTTCATTTTCTAGTTATATATATATACTAGGATGCAGACGGTGCTTAGTAGCACCCGACACAATCGTCCGCAGAACATGGACTTGTTTGTTTGGTTGCATAAATTAGTTAGATGATTTGATTTGAATTTGGTTGTTTGGTGAATTTGATTGATGTGTGGATGGCGTGGGCCTTCACTAGACCGGGGATAAGGCTAGGCCTCGTCCCGTTTCTAGTATCGTGCCGTTATGCCGCCGAAATTTTCTAAAATATGTTAGAAAAATAAAAATATCATTTTTATTTTGTAAATGAACTGAATAAAAATTCATGTGTTGGAATAAAAAAATTTATCGTTAAAAATATAATTTTTAACGTGAATGTGAATAAATAAATATTCATTTACAAACCGGACGGTTTGTTTATGTACACCTATTTGAATGACATTGATTGGGTCGATAAATTTTACACATCGCCCAACTACACAAATAAAATCTGTGTTTGATTGTTTGAAACCCCACACGGGTGTTGGGATGAAATTTGAAGTTCACTCATCCTGATTGATTAAATATGTCGATCGATTGATTGACAGGCTGTTATAAGCGTTAGATGTCTATATTTGATGCTTATACAGTGTGGTGCACTTTGGTTGATGGTTGATTATTTTTCAATGCTATTATATACGTGTGATGTATGAAAATCAATATAATTAACATTATATGGTGATTGATTGGGCCTCATTCCAATTTAGAAAATAAAGATCTGTATAAAATAAAGGTTCATGTGTTGACCGTACTCATCCGTTGAGATTAGTCATGAGTTGAACGAAATATTTTAATAATAAAATTTACATCTTTATCTTTATAAAATAAAGGTTCATGTGTTGACTGTACTCATCCGTTGAGATTAGTCATGTGTTGAACGAAATAATTTAACAAAAATAGTCACACGTGGACAATACTCATTCGTTGAGATTAGTCGTGTGTTGACAAAAATAAATATTCATTTGTTGAATATAATGAAGGAATATATGAAGCCGTGTTGATTAGATTGACGCCATTTTGACGTGAACGATATTTATATCGATTTTATTCATTTTGAAATGAATTGAATATAAAACGATTTCGAAATGAATTGAATATAAAACGATTTCGAAATGAATTGAATATAAAACGATTTCGAAATGAATTGAATATAAAACGATTTCGAAAGGAATTGAATATAAAACGATTTCGAAATGAATTGAATATAGAACGATTTCGAAATGAAATGAATATTGAAAACGATTTCGAAAGGAATTGAATATAAAACGATTTCGAAATGAATTGAATATAAAACGATTTCGAAATGAATTGAATAGAAAACAATTTCGAAATGAATTGAATATAAAGCGATTTTGAAATGAATTGAATATAAAACGATTTCAAAATGATTTGAATAGAAAACGAATATAATTTAATTTGAATAGAAAACCAATTTGAATTGATTCAAATAGAAAACGAAATGAATTTGGTTCGAATAGGAAACGAATTTGAATTGAATCGAATAGAAAACGAATTTGAGTTGGATCGAATAGATAACGAATTTGATTTCAATTGAATATATAACGAATTTGAATCAAATAGAAAACCAATTTGAATTGAATCGAATACAAAACCACTTTGAATTGAATTGAATTGAAAACGAATTCGAATTGAATTTAAAACGAGGTGAAATGAATTCAAATTGAATTGAAACCTGAATTGAATAGAAATGAATTTTAAAACGAATTTATAAGGAAAAATTTAATTTTGATTTGAATTGAAATGGAAGTTGAAATGTTTTTGAAACGAATTCAAAACTATTTTTAAAACTTCGTTTTAAATAGAAATCGACGAAATATATATATAATATATATATATTATATATATAATGGCCTGAATAGAACGCGCCGCGCCGCGGCAGTTCGTGAATTTCGACCATTTATTTCAAACGGAAATTACGGGAGATCCGACCGTCGGATTCTCCTAAAGCCAGAACCGTTGGGTTCGTATCGAAAAGAGCTTTCTAACGAATATTAGAAATTCAAAATCTAACGGTTGGATTTGTAGTTACGTCCAAATCAAATTTGAAAAAGGTCGCTGTAAGTGCAGTTCGATGGCCATTGTTGGGAATCGATTGTACGGGCCTTAATAAAATTTACAAAAATAGTAATAATTTGTGTAAAAACATAAGAAATGATTTGGGAAAAATTGGGGTGGAAAACTCCATATTTGAAAAGATAAAAATGGATTTTTATCGAAACGAACTAGTTTTGAACTAAATTTAAAACCCAATAATTTTTAAATAAATAAATTAGATTTAAAAAGGGGTTTTAAATAATTGGAATTTATAATATATTTAATTAGATTTGAAATGGGTTTTAAATGGAATTGATTTGTGGGTTTATCGTGAGCAGTGTTTTAAATAACACCAGTTCTTTAACCCGATAATAAAAAGAATGTGATTTGGGTTTGTCGTGAACTGTGTTTTAAAAGACATTAGTTCTTTAACCCAATAAAAGGAGTTTTAATGAATCTGCAATTAGATTGAAATATGAATTGGTAACCTAAATTATCAAATTTAGAAAATGAGCGAGAATGGAGTATCACCAGTTTTGCTCCAAAGCGATAGTAAATCTTTAATTAGATTTGAACGTGAAATGGTAATTAATTTTACCGATAACACCATGGTGTTAGATATGGAGTATTACCAGTTTTGCTTCATGGGATGAATAGGTTGGGATTGGGAAATAAAATAAATAATTACTTCGGTGTGGTTCGCTATTCTCGACTAGTTTGAAAAACCATAATTTGGTTTGAAATGTCATCCAAAGGAAGATTAAAGGATAAATTTTAAAGAATTTATCTTGGATAAAATTAATGGGAACCTTTCCCTAAAAATGTGATTTTATGAATAAAAGAATATTCTGAATTGGAATGAGGCGTATGTTGTGTTTGTGTAACATTTGTTTATAATATACGCGGGTTGTTCGGAAAGGCCGGGTTTACACCCATTCTGAATAACCGATTCGACGATATGTCGAAGATGAAGACGGTGGTCGAAGACCGGAAATCTTCACATCGTTTGGATAATTACTGACGATCCTGATTGGGCTGTACACCCAAGAGGATGGAAATAGTTGGTGGTCGTCCAGACGTACTTGGAGATGGATGGATATGCGAGGAAAGTGCCTCTGGTTTCGTTCAGACCCAGAACGGACTTGTAAATGGATTGTGTGTCTGACATTGGATTTTATTCTGTATTGATTGATTTCTATTAAATATACATCTGTTTGGCGGCGGAGAATTTATTCTTTTGCTTAACGCCCTTCTCTGAGACGTACGAGCCCAGAGGTTGTATATCGATGGACATCAGTCGCACGACATGAATTGCCTGTGTGGCACGCTGAGATGCAATGATCAAGGCTTCTGTTGAAAAGAAAAGTCTTGTGGTTGATGATCAAAGCATAGCCTACGTGGAAGCTTTGTGTATAGCGTGGATTCGCGAGCCTCACACCTCGGTATGAGTCAAAAACGGGATACGGACTGCAGGGAGAGCACGACGTTTCTTCCTAGCTTTGGTGGTGTCAGTGACTTACCAGCCCTGACATTTATATACTTTTCACCTTTGTGGTTGTTGGATGAGGCGCCTCGATTTTAGGTCTGTAAGGACCGGGGAACGTGTGTTCAGGCATAATTAATCCTCTAACGTAAGTGAGGACCGGCCCTGAAGCATCCAGGGGTTGCCCAGAGTGCGTAGCCCTGGGACATTTGCTAGAGTGTCTCGAACGAGGAGAGGAGCTTGCCCCTTGCCTCGACTCATGACGGAAATCCAATTTCCAATACGTGTATTGCGGTTTTAATTGTAGAACTAGTATGGCGACATAGTAGCATGGGATGCTATGCCGTCTATGATTTATATTTATGATTGAAACTGTTTTGACACTATACACTTATTATAGTATCAAATGATTTGTTTTAAACGTACCAAGCATGTTTGGCTGTTATAAGGTAAAACCCTATCCTCCGGCTTACGTTGCATTGTGTGATGGGACCTGGGTCTTATAATAGCTTCATTTTTCGAAAAAGCATTGCGCTGTTTATTCTATGCACGTGTATTCTTGGGAGGAAACCCGTTCCGTGTTATACGGCGTGGTCCCTTGAATTACTCTCTTTTAAAGTAAAGTTTTAGTTCTCACACCAGTCACATGACTGACCTGGAGTTTATTGTTTTAACCTAAACTCTGGGTGCCCCTATTTTCCGCATGGGCAGCTAGTAGTTTTGGTTTTGCAGATTTATATTCACAGGATCCTGGTTTACAGCTGGAATGATATCCGGAAAGCTCTGTATCCGTATATCACCTTCAGTTGTGCTTTGTATTATTTTTCCGCTGCTATGTAATTTATTGTAATCTCTGATATATATCGAATGTAATTTATTCATTTATACTCTGTATATTCTTGTATCTGATGGAATTGTTGTAGTATATAATGAAATGTTCTTCTGTTTGTGTTCTGATTTGTCCTGTTCTCACAGTAATTCGTTCTTTCTCATCTCTTCGGAGACCGGGGAAGTTCGGGTCGCTACATTTGGTATCAGAGCTTTGGTTTACAGAGCTCGAGAAAAAGGCACATTAGAACCATACGAAAGAATTCATCAGATATTGGATTAGCAATATCCAATTAGAATGACTTGTTAGAGATAGGATCAGTAGTATCCTAGAACGAGTGTGAAGAGTATATTTTTCAATTGAAAACAATTTTGTTTTGAAAATTTAAATCGTTTTGTACGTATTTGATTATTTATTTATTTTGAATTTGGACAATCCAATATATAAAGATTTTGCATATACGCGTCATGAACGTATATTCGAAGTTTTAATATACTGGATAGATATTGAATCACACTCTAGTCGCCCGGACCTGATTCTGATGATTGACGCGTCATCATTAGTAATTATTTTCGTGTTTCGAAGGTGTGATATCTATATATTTCCATTAGACTGGTGTGAGAACCAAAACTTATATAGATAGATTTATTTGTTGTGATTGGCATCAAAAACAAGATTTTCAGTATATATATCAAAATTATGAATTTGAAACTCTAATCCACTAATTGATTGATGTTTGTGTTGTTTGTTTATTTGTTTGATAAATTTTGAACCATTATGCCTAATTGAACCAAATTTTGAACTGCATTGAAAATTGGTAGCATTTGCTTGCATATACATGTACTTACATGGAACAGGTCATAGCAAGGAGGCTAGAGCCGAAGAATAAAATTTGTTTGCCCGACAAATAGGTACATGTTTACTATAATTTACTGTTTTGTTTGGGTGATGATGATTTTATGAGCCTATTGGCTAGCCGCTTGGCTTTTTCTTTTTCTTTTTGAGATCAGAAAGCCTATATGGCAATTTCGGGATTTTCCCGTGGCTCCCGGTGCAGGGGAGGTTATGGCGAAATTTTTCGAAAATTTAGGGTGTTAGCTAAATTTTTGAAAAATTGAAAATTCTCAGAAACTGAAAAGTTGGAGAATGAAAGCCAGATCGAATGTAGAGTTGATTAACCAAACCACTTTCGACTTTGTTCCTTTTCGGGGAGAAAAGTTTTAAGTGGGGGAGATTGTAACAACCCGTAAATTCTGAGCCAGTTTAAAATTTTTATTTTGGCTATTTTTAGTGAATTTTGAATATTTAAAATAGATTATTTTAAATAATATCGACGAGAAATTTATTTTGAATATAAATCGACGTGTATATTATACGCGTCGTCGTTAGAATATAAATAATTATATATAATTATAAATAGAATTAAAAATGGCGCGGTAGTTCGATAATTCGATTTCAAACTTCAATTGAATGTACCGGGTGCAAAACAATCCGGATTTTAGTGAAACCAAAAATAATAGGATCTAATTGAGATTATCTTTCCAACGAATCCGAAAAATCAAGATTTCATAGCGGGAATCAAAAGATATGTCCTGTTGAAAATTCTGAATAGTCGCTATGGAATTCAGGCCCTTGAAAATGGAAATTTTGCAAACGACCTCGGATTTCGACGAAACCACTTTTGTTGGGTCCGCAGTGTCAAATTATTGATAGGTTTCAAATTTCATAATTTTTTGAATCAATATGTGAGCGTGGCAAAGGAAAACGCGTTTGACCAGTTTCAGTTGATTTTAATCGACTGGAAAATGGCCATTTTTCTAACGGTCTCAGAATTTGACGAAACTAGTTTTGTTAGGACCGTATCGTCAATACGAAGCTAGAAAATATTTTTTGGGAATTTTTAGAGTTAGTATGTGACCCCAGTAAATTGAAATGCGCGTTTAAAATCAATATATAGAGTTATATGTTGATTTTAACGGAAACTGATCGAGGCGATCGAATCAGCCTACGATACATATCCCATTGTGTTCGGAATGGGGGTAAAACGCTATGGACGACAGGCGGTGGGCCTCGTTTCGAGGTCGTATGTAAAAGTCAACTTTTTGCAAAATAAAATATTTTAAAAAAAAAATTTCCTTTCCCTCTTCCCCTTAATCCCGTTCTGCCCCCCCCCCCCCATTCGATTGAAATCAGAAAAGTGAAAGAAAAAAAAAACGCGATCCGCCCTCCACCGCCGCCCACGCTCGTCGCCTCCGCCATGGGGCCCACCGCGTCGCCGATCACCTCGGCGCCCGCCCCCTTCTGCTCCGCCGCTTCCTTCTTCCTCCTCTCCTTATTCTTCTTCCTCTGAAAAGAACGCCCCCCCCCCAATCCTGCTCCACCTCCGCCGCCTGCTAGAGGACCCACCACCACCAGCGAGCAAGAACCCCCCCCCCTCGTGCGTTGTAAGTTTTTTTATTTATTATTTACCTTATTTATTTTATTTATTATATAAAACTCTGATTTTTCAACTCTATAAAAAGGTGATTTTATATATATGAAAGTGTTGATTTTTAACATAAGAAAGATTGGATTTTTAACAAAGGTATGATTTTTAATTTGAACAAAGACATGATTTTTATATAGTAGCGAATATAAAGATATGATTTTTATATTTTTAAAGTATTAAAAATATAATCTTTACTATATAGATGATGTAAAAATATGATTTTTGTTTATGTAGTGAATTAAAAATATAATTTTTACATGATAGGAATATTAAAAATACCATCTTTATATGTGTAGAAAAATAAAAATGTGATTTTTATAATGATATATTTGAAAAGGCGAAATATTTATTTTTGAAAAGGCGAAATATTTATTTTTGAAAAGAAGAAATCTTCATATAGAGAATAACGGTGTAAAAATAGAATTTTTATCTATATAGCATGGAGGTAAAAATAGGATTTTTATTTATTGAACAACGAAGTAAAAATTCGATTTTTATATATTGAATAGCATAGTAAAAATTCGATTTTTATATATTGAATAGCATAATAAAAATTCGATTTTTTATATATTGAATAGCATAATAAAAATTCGATTTTTATATCTTGAATAGCATAGTAAAAATTCGGATTTTATATATTGAATAACGAAGTAAAAATTCGATTTTTACATATGTAGAGAATCCGGGCAACGAAGATGACAAAAGGCAAGAACGAAGAAGGTTTCTTTAAATGAAGTGTCGTGAAGTTGGAATAGCTATTTGTGAGAATTTCTCACCTTTCAATTTCATTTTCTAGTTATATATATATACTAGGATGCAGACGGTGCTTAGTAGCACCCGACACAATCGTCCACAGACCATGGACTTGTTCGTTTGGTTGCATAAATTAGTTAGATGATTTGATTTGAATTTGGTTGTTTGGTGAATTTGATTGATGTGTGGATGGCGTTGGCCTTCACTAGACCGGGGATAAGGCTAGGCCTCGTCCCGTTTCTAGTATCGTGCCGTTATGCCGCCGAATTTTTTTAAAATATGTTAGAAAAATAAAAATATCATTTTTATTTTGTAAATGAACTGAATAAAAATTCATGTGTTGGAATAAAATATTTTATCGTTAAAAATATATTTTTTAACGTGAATGTGAATAAATAAATATTCATTTACAAACCGGACGGTTTGTTTATATACACCTATTTGAATGACATTGATTGGGTCGATAAATTTTACACATCGCCCAACTGCACAACTAAAATCTGTGTTTGATTGTTTGAAAACTCACACGGGTGTTGGGATGAAATTTGAAGTTCACTCATCCTGATTGATTAAATATGTCGATCGATTGATTGACAGGCTGTTATAAGCGTTAGATGTCTATATTTGATGCTTACACAGTGTGGTGCACTTTGGTTGATGGTTGATTATTTTTCAATGCTATTATATACGTGTGATGTATGAAAATCCATATAATTAACATTATATGGTGATTGATTGGGCCTCATTCCAATTTAGAAAATAAACATCTGTATAAAATAAAGGTTCATGTGTTGACCGTACTCATCCGTTGAGATTAATCATGAGTTGAACGAAATATTTTTATAATAAAATTTACATCTTTATCTTTATAAAATAAAGGTTCATGTGTTGACTGTACTCATCCGTTGAGATTAGTCATGTGTTGAACGAAATAATTTAACAAAAATAGTCACACGTGGACAGTACTCATTCGTTGAGATTAGTCGTGTGTTGACAAAAATAAATATTCATTTGTTGAATAGAATGAAGGAATATATGAAGCCGTGTTGATTAGATTGACGCCATTTTGACGTGAACGATATTTATATCGATTTTATTCATTTTGAAATGAATTGAATATAAAACGATTTCGAAATGAATTGAATATAAAACGATTTCGAAATGAATTGAATATAAAACGAATTCGAAATGAATTGAATATAAAACGATTTCGAAAGGAATTGAATATAAAACGATTTCGAAATGAATTGAATATAGAACGATTTCGAAATGAAATGAATATTGAAAACGATTTCGAAAGGAATTGAATATAAAACGATTTCGAAATGAATTGAATATAAAACGATTTCGAAATGAATTGAATAGAAAACGATTTCGAAATGAATTGAATATAAAGCGATTTCGAAATGAATTGAATATAAAACGATTTCGAAATGATTTGAATAGAAAACGAATATAATTTGATTTGAATAGAAAACCAATTTGAATTGATTCAAATAGAAAACGAAATGAATTTGGTTCGAATAGAAAACGAATTTGAATTGAATCGAATAGAAAACGAATTTGAGTTGGATCGAATAGATAACGAATTTGATTTCAATTGAATATATAACGAATTTGAATCAAATAGAAAACCAATTTGAATTGAATCGAATACAAAACCACTTTGAATTGAATTGAATTGAAAACGAATTCGAATTGAATTTAAAACGAGGTGAAATGAATTCAAATTGAATTGAAACCTGAATTGAATAGAAATGAATTTTAAAACGAATTTATAAGGAAAAATTTAATTTTGATTTGAATTGAAATGGAAGTTGAAATGTTTTTGAAACGAATTCAAAAATATTTTTAAAACTTCGTTTTAAATAGAAATCAACGAAATATATATATATAATATATATATATTATATATATAATGGCCTGAATAGAACGCGCCGCGCCGCGGCAGTTCGTGAATTTCGACCATTTATTTCAAACGGACATTACGGGAGATCCGACCGTCGGATTCTCCTAAAACCGGAACCGTTGGGTTCGTATCGAAAAGATCTTTCTAATGAATATTAGAAATTCAAAATCTAACGGTTGGATTTGGAGTTACGTTCAAATCAAATTTGAAAAAGGTCGCTGTAAGTGCAGTTCGATGGCCATTGTTGGGAATCGATTGTACGGGCCTTAATAAAATTTATAAAAATAGTAATAATTTGTGTAAAAACATAAGAAATGATTTGGGAAAAATTAGGGTGGAAAACTCCATATTTTAAAAGATAAAAATGGATTTTTATCGAAATGAACTAGTTTTGAACTAAATTTAAAACCCAATTATTTTTAAATAAATAAATTAGATTTAAAAAGGGGTTGTAAATAATCGGAATTTCTAATATATTTAATTAGATTTGAAATGGGTTTTAAATGGAATTGATTTGTGGGTTTATCGTGAGCAGTGTTTTAAATAACACCAGTTCTTTAACCCGATAATAAATAGAATGTGATTTGGGTTTGTCGTGAACTGTGTTTTAAAAGACATTAGTTCTTTAACCCAATAAAAGGAGTTTTAATGAATCTGCAATTAGATTGAAATATGAATTGGTAACCTAAATTATCAAATTTAGAAAATGAGCGAGAATGGAGTATCACCAGTTTTGCTCCAAAGCGATAGTAAATCTTTAATTAGATTTGAACGTGAAATGGTAATTAATTTTACCGATAACACCATGGTGTTAGATATGGAGTATTACCAGTTTTGCTTCATGGGATGAATAGGTTGGGATTGGGAAATAAAATAAATAATTACTTCGGTGTGGTTCGCTAATCTCGACTAGTTTGAAAAACCATAATTTGGTTTGAAATGTCATCCAAAGGAAGATTAAAGGATAAATTTTAAAGAATTTATCTTGGATAAAATTAATGGGAACCTTTCCCTAAAAATGTGATTTTATGAATAAAAGAATATTCTGAATTGGAATGAGGCGTATGTTGTGTTTGTGTAACATTTGTTTATAATATACGCGGGTTGTTCGGAAAGCCCGCGTTTACGCCCATTCTGAATAACCGATTCGACGATATGTCGAAGATGAAGACGGTGGTCGAAGACCGGAAATCTTCACATCGTTTGGATAATTACTGACGATCCTGATTGGGCTGTACACCCAAGAGGATGGAAATAGTTGGTGGTCGTCCAGACGTACTTGGAGATGGATGGATATGCGAGGAAAGTGCCTCCGGTTTCGTTCAGACCCAGAACGGACTTGTAAATGGATTGTGTGTCTGACATTGGATTTTATTCTGTGTTGATTGATTTCTATTAAATATACATCTGTTTGGCGGCGGAGAATATATTCTTTTGCTTAACGCCCTTCTCTGAGACGTACGAGCTCAGAGGTTGTATATCGATGGACATCAATCGCACGGCATGAATTGCCTGTGTGGCACGCTGAGATGCAATGATCAAGGCTTCTGTTGAAAAGCAAAGTCTTGTGGTTGATGATCAAAGCACAGCCTATGTGGCAGCTTTGTGTATAGCGTGGATTCGCGAGCCTCACACCTCGGTATGAGTCAAAAACGGGATACGAACTACAGAGAGAGCACGACGTTTCATTCTAGCTTTGGTGGTGTCAGTGACTTACCAGCCCTGACATTTATATACTTTTCACCTTTGTGTTTATTGGATGAAGCGCCTCGATTTTAGGTCTGTAAGGACCGGGAAACGTGTGTTCAGGCATAATTAATCCTCTAACGTAAGTGAGGACCGGCCCTGAAGCATCCAGGGGTTGCCCAGAGTGCGTAGCCCTGGGACATTTGCTAGAGTGTCTCGAACGCGGAGAGGAGCTTGCCCCTTGCCTCGACTCATGACGGAAATCCAATTTCCAATACGTGTATTGCGGTTTTAATTGTAGAACTAGTATGGCGACATAGTAGCATGGGATGCTATGCCGTCTATGATTTATATTTATGATTGAAACTGTTTTGACACTATACACTTATTATAGTATCAAATGATTTGTTTTAAACGTACCAAGCATGTTTGGCTGTTATAAGGTAAAACCCTAATCTCAGGCTTGCGTTGCATTGTGTGATGGGACCTGGGTCTTATAATAGCTTCATTTTTCGAAAAAGCATTGCGCTGTTTATTCTATGCACTGGTATTCTTGGGAGGAAACCCGTTCCGTGTTATACGGCGTGGTCCCTTGAATTACTCTCTTTTAAAGTAAAGTTTTAAATAACTGTTTTAGTTCTCACACCAGTCACATGACTGACCTGGAGTTTATTGTTTTAACCTAAACTCTGGGTGCCCCTATTTTCCGCACGGGCAGCTAGTAGTTTTGGTTTTGCAGATTTATATTCACAGGATCCTGGTTTACAGCTGGAATGATATCCGGAAAGCTCTGTATCCGTATATCACCTTCAGTTGTGCTTTGTATTATTTTTCCGCTGCTATGTAATTTAT
Organism: Allium sativum; assembly: GCA_030737875.1. Taxonomy (NCBI): domain Eukaryota; kingdom Viridiplantae; phylum Streptophyta; class Magnoliopsida; order Asparagales; family Amaryllidaceae; genus Allium; species Allium sativum. Next base: position 23,117,264 of record CM060927.1, on the reverse strand, counting down.
TGTAATCTCTGATATATATCGAATGTAATTTATTCATTTATACTATGTATATTCTTGTATCTGATGGAATTGTTGTAGTATACAATGAAATGTTCTTCTGTTTGTGTTCTGATTTGTCCTGTTCTCACAGTAATTCGTTCTTTCTCATCTCTTCGGAGACCGGGGAAGTTCGGGTCGCTACAAAAGTGGTTTCATCGAAAACGGAGATTGTTTATAAAATGGCCTTTTATTTGGGCTATAAATTATACTATATTCCATATCGACTACTCCAAATATTCAGTTGGCCATAACTTTTGATTCCCGCTATGAAGTTTCGATTTTCCGGATTCATTGGAAAGATATTTTTAAACAGATTTAGATATTTTTGGTTTCACTAAAATCCATTCAATTTTGAATCCTGTACATTCAGTCAAAGTTCAGATTTGAATTTTCAAACTACCGTGCTATTTCTAATTACTTTTTAAATCGAAATAAATATACGTGCTCTACCTCGGGCTCTAGCTCGTGCTCTTGTGCTCATTTCTTAATTAGTTCTGTACCATCAAGGAAAGAGTTAGACTAAGAGAAATGATAATTTTAAAGGAAAGGTTAAAAGTAGAGACATATGACAAGATGATAATGATGTAATGACTGATTAATATGTGCTATTCTACTGTGCTCATTCTAGGACGTTGCTAATCCTATCTCTAATGAGCTACTCGTCTTAAAATACTGCTGATTCTATCTAGACGAATTGTTCTAAAAATGTTATACTCTGAAGTTAAGGTTAACCTTCAGCTTTGATACCAACTGTGACGACCCCAAACTTTCGTGGTACGAAAGTAAGGATAATCCTTGGAGCATAACATAATTACAACAATAACAGATCTCAGATAATAGCATAACACATAAATCATTGCAGGGAAATGGAAATGTCATCACAACATAACATCACAGACATCAGAGTACGCAGTTACAAGATACACTTAGCAAAATAGAAGTCTCAACAAAGAAAGAAATAGGTCTCAATATCCATCAAATACATCAAATATTAATAATGTCAAAATGTCTCAAGAAGCAATAAAAAGATAAAAAGAAAAGGGTTCTTCATCTTCTTCATAAGCAAGCACCAGTCCAGAATGTGTCCATACCTAAACCTGTCATTTGGCTGCCCGTGTGGAAAGAGGGCACCCGAGTTTGCAAAGTGAAACAAACTACGAGTCATTCATGGGACTGGTATGAGAAATCTTTCAACTAACAATATGGAAAATCACAGTACCATGCTGATAATGCGGAATGAGTTTACTCCATTGGATTGCCAGTGCATAAGTTTAATATATTTTATTTCAAAAACAACGCAATGATTTTTAGAAAATGAAATCAGTATAAGACTCAAATACCATCACACAATGCAACGCAAACCGTAGGATAGAGTTTTACCTTATAATGATTAAAAATGCTTGATACATAGAAAATAATATTTTTAATATTATTATTAGTGTCTAATATGTTTTCAAAAATACTTCAAAGTAGATGTATCAATCCTAGACGGCATAATACCCCATCCTACTATGTCGCCATATATAGGTTTACAATCAAAACCGCAATGTCTTATTGGAGAGTGGATTTCCATCATGAGTCAAGGCTAGGGACGATCTCCTAACCGATTCGAGACACTCTAGCAATGTCTCAGGATTCCTCGCAGTGAACCCTTGGATAATGCAGGGTCGATCCACAAATATACCTTAGTGGATTGGCAATTCCTGAACAGACGTTTCCCGGTCCTAAAGAACCTATAAAATGGTCACAATCGACCAATAAATCTGAGGTATTCCATCAACCACATAAGTAAAAATGTCAGGGCTTGTAAACGCCGACACCACTGGTATCTAGAAAGAAACGTGTGCACTCCCTGCGTTCCCTTACCCCGTTTCTGACTCTTACCGGGGTGTGAGGCTCGCGAGGTAACATTATACACAAAGCTATGCCAAAATAGGCTATGCTTTGATCATCATCTACAAGGCCCTACTTTTCAACAAAAGCCTCGATCAATTGCATCTTGGCATGTCACATTGACAATTCACGCCATGCGATCGATAACTACCAATATATAACCTCTGAACTCATGCGTCTCAGAGAAGGGTGTTAAGCAAGAGAATAAATTCTCCGCCACCAATAGATATATATTAAATAGAAATCAATTTACATGGAATGAAATCCAATGTCGGACACACATCCATTACACGTCCGTTCTAGGTCTGAACGAAACCGGAGTCACATTATTCCTTGTCCCGTATGTCCAATACGGAAGAGAGGTGCTCGCATATCCGGACAATCAACAAGTACGTCCGGACAACTACCACTTTAAACCTTTACTGGTAGGTAACCAATGCTGGGCATCAGTAGTTATCCTTTCGATATGAAGATCGCCGATCTTCAATCGCCGTCTTTAAGATCTTCAATTTAGATCGTCGTATAATCATTTGAAATGAGATTTAACTCGATCTTTTTAGATGATTCTCGCATATATATAGTTTAAAATCATTTCATATCGTTAATAGTATTTAATATCGATTTATCACTATTTTTATATATATAAAAATAGCTAAATTAATTTAACGACGCTTCGGGTCAATAGGCGGCTCTGGCGCTGTTTTTGTCAAAATTTAAATTACACTTATTCCGAAATCTAGCCGTTGGATTTTAACAAAATTTATATCGATGGAAAGATCTTCCCAAAGCGGTCCTAACGGTTCCTGTTTTGGGAAAATCCGACGGTTGGATCTTTCGGTATAATCGTTTAAAGTTACGATTTCGAAACGCGAACTACCGCGCGCGATTCGTTTAATTTTAAATATATATATATAATCATACATAAATATAAACTATTCGACGATTTCTCTAACGTATTTAACATGCCAAATAAAAGAATGTTTTTATTGGCATATCATATCTATGTACTATCAAACACAATATATATCATTTACATGAAAATTGATCCAATAACGAATCAACTTTGCATATAAATTCTAATATATGCAAATATATATATAAATGTAATTTTGACAGTGCATATAAATTCTAATATATGCAATGTAAATATAAATGTGATTTTAACAACGCATATAAATTCTAATATATGCGATGTAAATATAAAAGTGCTTTTAACAACGCATATAAATTCTAATATATGCGATGTAATATAAATGTAATTTTAACAACGCATATAAATTCTAATAAATGCGATGTAATATAAATGTAATTTTAACAACGCATATAAATTCTAATATATGCAATGTAAATATAAATGTGATTTTAACAACGCATATAAATTCTACTATATGCGATGTAATTATAAATGTAATTTTAACAACGCATATAAATTCTACTATATGCGATGTAATAATAAATGTAATTTTAACAATGCATATAAATTCTAATATATGCGATGTAATATAAATGTAATTTTAACAACGCATATAAATTCTAATATATGCGATGTAAATATAAATGTAATTTTGACCATTTCATTAAAAACAAAGTTTTTAATGTAAACATGTTTTATTTTGAAAACATGCATGTTTGTCCAACTTCTATCATAACATTAAAAGTAGATTTTTAATGTAAAACATGTTTTCTTTTTAAAACATGAATCTTTATCTAAATTTCTACTATTACATTAAAAATGAATTTTTAATGTAAAACATATTTTCATTTTAAAACATATTTCTTTTTCTGCATTTCTATTATTACATTAAAAAGTGATTTTTTTTAATGTAAAACATGTTTCTTTTTAAAACATGAACCTTTCCACTAATTTCTAATATTACATTTAAACGTGTATTTTAAATGTAATCATGTTTTGGTTTTTAAAACATGAACACCTTTCTTATTTTTAACATTACAATTAAAATGAATATTTTTAATGAAATCATGTTTTGAATTTAAAACATGAACGCTTTTCTTATTTTTAAAATTACATTAAAAATGTATATTTTTAATGAAATCATGTTTTGATTTTAAAACATGATTCTTTTCACTACTCTCATTCTTGACACTAAAATATGAAATTTTGAATGAAATCATGTTTATTAAAAACATGAACATTTTCTATTATCATTAAAAATGTAAATTTTAATGAAATCATGTTCTTTTTCAAAACATGTGCATTTTCTATTTTTTTATTCTTTCCATTAAAAATGTAATTTTTTAATGAAATCATGTTTTATTCAAAACATGTACAATTTCTATATCCTAATATTTTATTAAAAATGTGAACCTTTTAATGTAATGTCCTTATTTTCTCTAAAACATGAAAATTTCTATTTTTATAATAATTCCATAAAATGATAGAAATTTATTGAAACGACCCGAACTTCCCCGGTCTCCGAAGAGAAGAGAAAGAACGAATTGTTTTGAGAACACGACAAAGTAGAACGCAGACGGGAGAACATTTCATTGCATATTACAACAATGCATCAGAATACAAGAATATACAGAGTATGAATAAATATTACACAGAAATATCAGAGATTTAAATTACATTTAAATACATAGCAGCGGAAAATAATACAAACACAACTAGAAGGAGATATACGGATACAAAGCTTTCCAGATATCATTCCAGCTGTAAACCAGGATCCTGTGAATATAAATCTGCAAAACCAAAACTACTAGCTGTCCGTGTCAAAATAGGGGCACCCAAAGTTTAGGTTAAAACAATAAACTCCAGGTCAGTCATGGGACTGGTGTGAGAACTACAACAGTTATTAATCTTTATTTTAAAGTTAGGTAAATCAAGGGACCACGCCGTATAACACGGAACGGGTTTCCTCCCAAGAATACCAGTGCATAAAACAACAGCGCGATGCTAAATAAAGAACAATGAAGCTATTATAAGACCCAGGTCCCATCACACAATGCAACGCAAACCGGAGGATAGGGTTTTTACCTTATAATAGCCAAGAATGCTTGATACGTTTAAAACAAATCATTTGATACTATTATAAGTGCATAGTGTATAAAACAATTTCAAATCATAAGTATCAATCATAGACGGCATAAGCGCCCCATCCCACTATGTCGCCATACTAGGCTCTACAAATAAAACCGCAAATGTCACGTATTTGGAAGTTGGATTTCCATCTATGAACCGAGGCAAAAGATAGTCCTCACCGAATTCGAGAGCCTCTAGTCCGCCCCTCAGGCAAGTACTCAGTCAAGCCTTTGGATCGTCAGGGTCGGTCCACCGATGTGGATTAAAATGCCTGAACATGCGTTTCCCCACCCTATGGGGCGTAGGTGAGCCAACGAATGACTCCATCGGACCCGGATCGTCCGATATAACCGAGGCGCCTCGCAATAGCAACAACCACATAAGTCAAACTCATCAGGGCATGTAAAACCACTGACGCCACTTCTAACTAGAAAGAAACGCATGCCCTCCCTGAGGTCCGTCTCCCGTTTTTGGTTCATACCGGGTGTGAAACTCACGAAGTAAACGTTACACAAAGCTATGCCACGAAGGCCGTGCTTCGATCATCAACCACAAGACTTTGCTTTTCAACAGAAGCCTTGATCATTTGCCACTTAGGCATGCCACACAGGAAATTCACTCTATGCGTTTGATATCCATTAATATATAACCCCTGAGCTCGTACGTCTCAGAGAAGGGCGTTAAGCAAGAGAATAAATTCTCCGCCGCCAAACAGATATATATTTAATAGAAATCAATCACACAGACTAAAATCCAATGTCAAACTCACAGTCCATTTACAAGTTCGTTCTGGGTCTGAACGAAACCGGAGGCACCTAGTACCCGGCCTATCCATCGATCTCCAAGTACGTCTGGACGATCACCAACTGTTTCCATCTTCTTGGGTGTACAGCCCAATCAAGATCATTAGTAATCACCCAAATGACGTGAAGACCTCCGGTCTTCGACCACCGTCTTCATCTTCGACTTATCGTCGTATCAGTTATTCAGAATGGGATAAACTCGGTCTTTCCGAATAACTCGCGTATATTTTAAATAAGTGTCACACAAACACAACATATGCCTCATTCCAATTCTTCAGTCACTAACCGTAAATTAATCAAGAGAATAATTCCCCAAATATTAACCCCGAAAGCCGAAACCAACATCAGATCAATATCCAGAAAACCATTCTGCTTAGCTAACCGACAGTTAGTTTCTAAATTTCACATTCTTAGGGAAAGGTTCCCATTAATTTTATCAAAGATAAATCCTTTAAATTTATTCTTTAATCTACTTTTGAATATCAATTCAAACTAGTCGGGATTAACGAACATTACCGAAGTAATCGTTTGTTTTAATTTCCCAATCCCAATCTATTCATCACATGAAGTAAAACGGGTCTTACTTCATATCTAACACCACGGTGTTATCGGTAAATTTAATTACCATTTCACGTTTAAATCTAATTAAAGATTTAACTACCGCCTGGAGTAAAACTGGTGATACTCCATTCTCGATCATTTCATTCTAATTAAAGATTCATTAAAACTCCACTTAGTTTTAATCTTCAACTGGGTTAAAGAATCAGTGTCATTTAAAACACGGTTCACGATAAACCTAAAGTCACATCACATTTCAATCAGTCCCTAGCCGTAAATTAGCAAGCGAGCAATTCCCTAAGTATTAACCCCGAAGGCCGAAACCAACATCAGATCAATACACAGGAAACCATTCAACTTAACTAATCTCCAGTTAGTTTCTGATTTTCTTAACTTCTTTGGGTCTAAGAACAGTATTATTGAAGATACCGTTCATGACAACCCAAAATCACATTCCATTAATTATCGGGTTAAAGAACAAGTGTTGTTTAAAACACTGTTCACGATAAACCCAAAAATCAATATCATTTCAATTCCAATTAAATATTATTTAATTGGTACACTTCATTAAATCTAAATAAAAAGATTTAATCTTTTCTCAACTGGGTTCAAGAACAGTGTTAACGAAGACACCATTCATGACAAACCCAAATCACATTTGATGTTAAATACAAGGCTCTGAATAGAAAATATATCGGCTTATATTCAATATCAAATTCTACGACCAACAAATATCGTATTGGAAATAACGATATATATATATATCTATATCTTTCAAATTTCCATAACAACATCTGTATAATCACAAAATCCAACATCGAAATAATCCGAAGACGATTTCGATTCAAATCCATTCCAATTCAATTTATTGGAAATTCTAGTTACCTTCAAAACCATTTTTCAAATTCAGTTTATTTATTTAAGAAATAAATAGAATTATAATTCTAGTTCAAAACTAGTTCATTTCGATAAAAATCTATTTTTATCTTTTCAAATATGGAGCTTTTCATCCCAATTTTTCCCAAATCGTTTCTTATGATTTTACACAAATTATTACTATTTTTAATAATTTTATCAAGGCCCGTACAGTTGATTTCCACCAATGGCCATCGAACTGCACTTACAGCGACCTTTTTCGAATTTGATTTGGACATAACTCCAAATCTAACTGTTAGATTGCTAATTTCTAATATTTGTTAGAAAGCTCTTTTCGATACGAACCCAACGGTTCCAGTTTTTGGAGAATCCGACGGTCGGATCTCCCGCAATATCCATTCGAAGTCAATGGTCGAAATTAACGAACTGCCGCGGCGCGGCGCGTTCTATTCAGGCCATTATATTAAATATATAATATATATAATATATACTTCGTTGATTTCTATTTTAAAACATATTATATAAATCGTTTTAAATTCGTTTTCGAAACGATTTCAACTTCATTCTCAAATTCAATTTCAATTCGAATTCATTTCTATTCAATTTTAATTCGAATTCATTTCTATTTAATTTCAATTCGAATTCATTTCTATTCAATTTCAATTCGAATTCATTTCTATTCAATTTTGAATTCGAATTCATTTCTATTCAATTTCAATTCGAATTCATTTCTATTCAATTTCAATTCGAATTCATTTCTATTCAATTTCAATTCGAATTCATTTCTATTCAATTTTAATTCGAATTCATTTCTATTCAATTTTAATTCGAATTCATTTCTTTTCAGTTTCAATTCGAATTCATTTATATTCAATTTCAATTCGAATTCGAATTCTTTTCAAAATATCAGATTTTGAAATCACTTTCGATATTCATTATAAAATGAATAAAATTGATATAAATATCGTTCACGTCAAAATGGCGTCAATCTAATCAACACGGCTTCATATATTTCTATTTTCAAATATTCTATTTCAAATATTTCTTTTTTTCAAATATTTCTATTCAAGTATTTCTTTTTCACATATTTCTATTCAAATATTTCTTTTTCAAATATTTCTATTCAAAACTGGAATGAAGCCCAATCAATTACCATATAATGTTAATTGTATGGATTTTCTACACCACATGTACACAGTAACAACGATGAATAATCAACCATCATCCAAAGTGCATTCTATACTGTATAAGCATCAAATATAAATATTTAACGCTCATAACAGTCTGTCAATCAATCGATCGACATACAACTAATTATTGGGATTAGTGTATGTCATATATCATCCCAATACCCGTGTGGGGTTTCAAACAATCAAACACAGATTTTATTTGTGCAGTTGGGCGATGTGTAAAATTTATCGTCCTAATCAATATCAGTCAAATATGTGTATATAAACAAATTGTCCGATTTGTTTATTTTTATTTCATTTTATATACACGTTAAAAATTCTATTTTTAACTATAAAATATTTTCCACTATAAAATATTTTATTTCAACTATGTAAATATTTTATTTCATTTCACATTACATCACACAATCAACTACACATCAAAATCAAACAAACAAGCATACAAGCTGTCCATGGTCTGTGGACGACGGGTGTCGGGTGCTACTAAACACCGTCTGCATCCTAGTATATATTTTAACTAGAAAATTAAATTAAAGGTGAGAAATTCTCACTGAATAGCTAATCCAACGCCACGACTCTTCTTAGGTAGAAATCTTCGCCGTTCTTGCCTTTTGTCACTTTCGTTGCACGTACTCACTACATCTGTAAAAATCGAATTTTTACTTCGTTATTCAATATATAAAAATTGAATTTTTACTTCGCTATTCAATTTATAAAAATCGAATTTTTACTTCGCTATTCAATATATAAAAATCGAATTTTTACTTCGCTATTCAATATATAAAAATCGGATTTTTACTTCGCTATTCAATATATAAAAATCGAATTTTTACTTCGCTATTCAATATATAAAAATCGAATTTTTATTTACTTTACTCTACATCATTAAAAATCATATTTTTATTTCTCCATTCCTATCATAAAAATCACATTTTTATGTTGTAAAAAAAATCACATCTTTAGGTGGTTAAAAACCAAATCTTCACTGTTGAAAATTTATAATCTTTACTGTTAAAAATTTATAATCTTTACTGTAAAAACAAGATTTTTATGTAAATAGAAATTATAAAACTCACAGTGTTATTCAGAGGAAGGATGGGGAGGAGTTTACTGCACCTGAGGTGGTCGGAGGTGCTGGTGGGCCGCGCTTGGAGGTCGCGGGAGCTTTGCTGACGTCAGAAGTGGGTGGTTTGGGGGATCGAAGCATGGGGGTCGCGGTTTTGGGGGTTCAGGAGATCGGGGTCCTTTCATCGCGCGAGGAGAAGGCGGAGATTGGGGGGTTTGGTGGCGCGCGCCTGAGGTGGCGCGCCTGGAGATGGCGGCGACGGCGCTGGCCATCCCCCAGGAGGGAACGGCGGCGATCGACTTCCCCTCTCTCTTCCTTTTTTTTTATTTCCTTTCGTAGATCTGAAATGAGAAAAAAAGGGGGGGTATATGTTAATTTATATATAAATTATTTTGTTATTTTATATTACTAAAGGTTGACTTTTTCATTCGACCTCTAAACGAGGCCCACCGCCTGTCGTCCATAGCTAATTACCCCCATTCCGAACACAATGGGATATGCACCATAAGCTGATTCAGTTGTTTCGATCAGTTTCCATCAAAATCAACATGTAACTCAATATATTGAATTTGAACGCACATTTCAATTTACTGAGGTCACATACTAACTCGAAAAATTCCAGAAAAATATTTTCTAGCTTCGTATTGACGATACGGTCCTAACAAAACTAGTTTCGCCAAATTCTGAGACCGTTGGAAAAATGGCCAATTTTAAGTCGATTAAAATCAACTAAAACTGGTCAAACGCGTTTTCCTTTGCCACGCTCACATATTGAATTGGAAAATTATGAAATTTGGAATCTAGCAGTATCTTGACATCACGGATCCAACAAAAGTGGTTTCGTAGAAATCCGAGGTCGTTTGCGAAAATTCCATTTTTAAGGGCCTGAATTCCATAACGACTATTCAGAATTTTCAACTGGACATATCTTTTGATTCCCGCTATGAAATTTCAATTTTTCGGGTTCGTTGGAAAGATAGTCACAATTAGATCCTATTATTTTTGGTTTCGCTAAAATCCGGTTTATTTTGCACCCGGTACATTCATTTGAAGTTTGAAATCGAATTATCGAACTACCGCGCCATTTTCAATTCCTTTTATATATATAAATAAATATTTATATTCTAACGACGATCTATATAATATATACGTTCGATTTATATTCAAAATAAATTTCTCGTCGATATTATTTAAAATAATTCATTTTAAATAATCAAAATTCGCTAAAATTGTCAAAATAAAAATTTTAAACTGACCCAGATTTTACGGGTTATTACAATCTCCCCCACTTAAAACTTTTCGTCCCCGAAAAGGAACGAAGCCGGAAGTTGTTTAACAAATCAACTCAACTTTCGTTATTTTTATTACGGCTTAAGTTCTTCAACTTTTCAGTTTCTAAGAACTTTTCAAATTTTTCAAAAATTTGGCTAACACCCTAAATTTTAGAAAAATTTCGCCATAACCTCCCCTGCTCCGGGAGCACCGGAAAATCCCGAAATTGCCATACAGGCCTTCAGATCTCAAAAAGAAAAAGCCAAGCGGCTAGCCAATCGGCTCATAAAATCATCATCACCCAAACAAAACAATAAATTATAGTAAACATGTACCTATTTGTCGGGCAAACAAATTTTATTCTCTGCTCTAGCCTCCTTGCTATGACCTGTTCAATGTAAGTACAAGTATATGCAAGCAAATGCGACCAATTTTCAATACAATTCAATATTTGATTCAATTAGGCGTAATGGTTCAAAATTATCAAACAAATAAACAAACAACACAAACATCAATCAATTAGTTGATTAGCTTTTCAAATGCATAACTTTGATATATAGTCAAAAAAATCACAACAATAAGCCTTATCTAGTTTTGGTTCTCACACCAGTCAATTGGAAATATATAGATATCTCACTTTCGTCGCTTGAAAATAAATACTGGCGATGGTGCCCCGTCACCGGAATTATCCCCGGGCACTAGAGTATGATTCTATAACCATCCAGTATATTAAAACTTCGAATACACGTTTGCAAGACGCATATGAAAAATCTTTATATATCGGATTGTCCAAATCAATTTTAAATAAATAATCAAATACGAATAATTGATTTAAATTTTCAAAACAAAAATTGTTTTACTTTCAAAAATATACTCTTCACACTCGTTCTAGGATGCTACTGATCCCATCCCTAACGAGTCATTCCCATTGGATATTATTAATCTAATATCTGATGAATTCTTTCGTATGGTTCTAATGTGCCTTGTTCTCTGAGCTTTGTAAACCAAAGCTCTGATACCACCCTGAAACGACCCGAACTTCCCGGTCTCCGAAGAGAAGGGAAAGAACGAATTGTTTTGAGAACAACACATAACAGAACGCAAATGGAAGAACTTTTCATTGCATATTACAACAATGCATCAGAATACAAGAATATACAGAGTATGAATAAATATTACACAGAAATATCAGAGATTTAAATTACATTTAAATACATAGCAGTGGAAAATAATACAAACACAACTAGAAGGAGATATACGGATACAAAGCTTTCCGGATATCATTCCAGCTGTAAACCAGGATCCTGTGAATATAAATCTGCAAAACCAAAACAACTAGCTGCCCGTGTCAAAATAGGGGCACCCAGAGTTTAGGTTAAAATAATAAACTCCAGGTCAGTCATGGGACTGGTGTGAGAACTACAACAGTTATTAATCTTTATTTTAAAGTTAGCTAAATCAAGGGACCACGCCGTATAACATGGAACGGGTTTCCTCCCAAGAATACCAGTACACAAAACAACAGCGCGATGCTAAATAAAGAACAATGAAGCTATTATAAGACCCAGGTCCCATCACACAATGCAACGCAAACCGGAGGATAGGGTTTTTACCTTATAATAGCCAAGAATGCTTGATACGTTTAAAACAAATCATTTGATACTATTATAAGTGCATATTGTATAAAACAATTTCAAATCATAAGTATCAATCATAGACGGCATAAGCGCCCCATCCCACTATGTCGCCATACTAGGCTCTACAAATAAACCCGCAAATGTCACGTATTTGGAAGTTGGATTTCCATCTATGAACCGAGGCAAAAGATAGTCCTCACCGAATTCGAGAGCCTCTAGTCCGCCCCTCAGGCAAGTACTCAGTCAAGCCTTTGGATCGTCAGGGCCGGTCCACCGATGTGGATTAAAATCCCTGAACATGCCTTTCCCCACCCTATGGGGCGTAGGTGAGCCAACGAATGACTCCATCGGATCCGGATCGTCCGATCTAACCGAGGCGCCTCACAATAGCAACAACCACATAAGTCAAACTCCTCAGGGCGTGTAAAACCACTGATGCCATTTCTACCTAGAAAGAAATGCATGCCCTCCCTGAGGTCCATCTCCCGTTTTTGGTTCATACCGGGTGTGAAACTCGCGAAGTAAACGTTACACAAAGCTATGCCACGAAGGCCGTGCTTCGATCATCAACCACAAGACTTTGCTTTTCAACAGAAGCCTTGATCATTTGCCACTTAGGCATGCCACACAGGCAATTCACTCCATGCGTTTGATATCCATTAATATATAACCACTGAGCTCGTACGTCTCAGAGAAGGGCGTTAAGCAAGAGAATAAATTCTCCGCCGCCAAACAGATATATATTTAATAGAAATCAATCACACAGACTAAAATCCAATGTCAGACACACAGTCCATTTACAAGTTCGTTCTGGGTCTGAACGAAACCGGAGGCACCTAGTACCCCGCCTATCCATCGATCTCCAAGTACGTCTGGACGATCACCAACTGTTTCCATCTTCTTGGGTGTACAGCCCAATCAAGATCATCAGTAATCACCCAAACGACGTGAAGACCTCCGGTCTTCGACCACCGTCTTCATCTTCGACTTATCGTCGTATCAGTTATTCAGAATGGGATAAACCCGGTCTTTCCGAATAACTCGCGTATATTTTAAATAAGTGTTACACAAACACAACATATGCCTCATTCCAATTCTTCAGTCACTAACCGTAAATTAATCAAGAGAATAATTCCCCAAATATTAACCCCGAAGGCCGAAACCAATATCAGATCAATATCCAGAAAACCATTCTGCTTAGCTAACCGACAGTTAGTTTCTAAATTTCACATTCTTAGGGAAATGATCCCAATAATTTTATCAAAGATAAATCCTTTAAATTTATTCTTTAATCTACTTTCGAATATCAATTCAAACTAGTCGGTATTAACGAACCTTACCGAAGTAATCATTTGTTTTAATTTCCCAATCCCAACCTATTTATCACATGAAGTAAAACGGGTCTTACTTCATATCTAGCACTACGGTGTTATCGGTAAATTTAATTACAATTTCACGTTTAAATCTAATTAAAGATTTAACTACCACCTGGAGTAAAACTGGTGATACTCCATTCTCGATCTTTTCAATCTAATTAAAGATTCATTAAAACTACAATTAATTTTAATCTTCAACTGGGTTAAAGAATCAGTGTCATTTAAAACACGGTTCACGATAAACCCAAAATCACATCACATTTCAATCAGTCCCTAGCCGTAAATTAGCAAGCGAGCAATTCCCTAAGTATTAACCCCGAAGGCCGAAACCAACATCAGATCAATACACAGGAAACCATTCAACTTAACTAATCTCCAGTTAGTTTCTGATTTTCTTAACTTCTTTGGGTCTAAGAACAGTATTATTGAAGATACCGTTCACGACAACCCAAAATCACATTCCATTAATTATCGGGTTAAAGAACAAGTGTTGTTTAAAACACTGTTCACGATAAACCCAAAAATCAATATCATTTCAATTCCAATTAAATATTATTTAATTGGTACACTTCATTAAATCTAAATAAAAAGATTTAATCTTTTCTCAACTGGGTTCAAGAACAGTGTAAATGAAGACACCATTCACGACAAACCCAAATCACATTTGATGTTAAATACAAGGCTCTGAATAGAAAATATATCGGCTTATATTCAATATCAAATTCTACGACCAACAAATATCGTATTGGAAATAACGATATATATATATATATATCTATATCTATATCTTTCAAATTTCCATAACAACATCTGTATAATCACGAAATCCAACATCGAAATAATCCGAAGACGATTTCGATTCAAATCCATTCCAATTCAATTTATTGGAAATTCTAGTTACCTTCAAAACCATTTTTAAAATTCAATTTATTTATTTTAGAAATAAATAGAATTATAATTCTAGTTCAAAACTAGTTCATTTCGATAAAAATCTATTTTTGTCTTTTCAAATATGGAGCTTTTCATCCCAATTTTTCCCAAATCATTTCTTATGATTTTACACAAATTATTACTATTTTTAATAATTTTATCAAGGCCCGTACAGTTGATTTCCACCAATGGCCATCGAACTGCACTTACAGCGACCTTTTTCGAATTTGATTTGGACATAACTCCAAATCCAACCGTTAGATTGCTAATTTCTAATATTCATTAGGAAGCTCTTTTCGATACGAACCCAACGGTTCTAGTTTTAGGAGAATCCGACGGTCGGATCTCCCGCAATATCCATTCGAAGTCAATGGTCGAAATTCGCGAACTGCCGCGGCGCGGCGTGTTCTATTCAGGCCATTATATTATATATATAATATATACTTCGTCGATTTCTATTTTAAAACATATTATATAAATTGTTTTAAATTCATTTTCGAAACGATTTCGACTTCATTCTCAAATTCAATTTCAATTCGAATTCATTTCTATTCAATTTTAATTCGAATTCATTTCTATTTAATTTCAATTCGAATTCATTTCTATTCAATTTCAATTCGAATTCATTTCTATTCAATTTTGAATTCAAATTCATTTCAAATCAATTTCAATTCGAATTCATTTCTATTCAATTTCAATTCGAATTCATTTCTATTCAATTTCAATTCGAATTCATTTCTATTCAATTTCAATTCGAATTCATTTCTATTCAATTTCAATTCGAATTCATTTCTATTCAATTTCAATTCGAATTCATTTCTATTCAATTTCAATTCGAATTACTTTATATTCAATTTCAATTCGAATTCTAATTCTTTTCAAAATATCAGATTTTGAAATCACTTTCGATATTCATTATAAAATGAATAAAATTGATATGAATATCGTTCATGTCAAAATGGCGTCAATCTAATCAACACGGCTTCATATATTTCTATTTTCAAATATTCTATTTCAAATATTTCTTTTTTTCAAATATTTCTATTCAAGTATTTCTTTTTCACATATTTCTATTCAAATATTTCTTTTTCAGATATTTCTATTCAAAACTGGAATGAAGCCCAATCAATTACCATATAATGTTAATTATATGGATTTTCTACACCACATGTACACAGTAACAACGATGAATAATCAACCATCATCCAAAGTGCATTCTACACTATATAAGCATCAAATATAAATATTTAACACTCATAACAGTCAGTCAATCAATCGATCGACATACAACTAATTATTGGGATTAGTGTATGTCATATATCATCCCAATACCCGTGTGGGGTTTCAAACAATCAAACACAGATTTTATTTGTGCAGTTGGGCGATGTGTAAAATTTATCGTCCAAATCAATATCAGTCAAATATGTGTATATAAACAAATCGTCCGATTTGTTTATTTTTATTTCATTTTATATACAGGTTAAAAATTCTATTTTTAACTATAAAATATTTTATTTCAACTATGTAAATATTTTATTTCATTTCACATTACATCACACAATCAACTACACATCAAAATCAAACAAACAAGCATACAAGCCGTCCATGGTCTGTGGACGACGGGTGTCGGGTGCTACTAAACACCGTCTGCATCCTAGTATATATTTTAACTAGAAAATTAAATTAAAGGTGAGAAATTCTCACTGAATAGCTAATCCAACGCCACGACTCTTCTTAGGTAGAAATCTTCGCCGTTCTTGCCTCTTGTCACTTTCGTTGCCCGTACTCACTACATCTGTAAAAATCGATTTTTTACTTTGTTATTCAATATATAAAAATCGAATTTTTACTTCGCTATTCAATATATAAAAATCGAATTTTTACTTCGCTATTCAATATATAAAATCGAATTTTTACTTCGCTATTCAATATATAAAAATCGAATTTTTACTTCGCTATTCAATATATAAAAATTGAATTTTTACTTCGCTATTCAATATATAAAAATTGAATTTTTATTTACTTTACTCTACATCATTAAAAATCATACTTTTATTTCTCCATTCCTATCATAAAAATCACATTTTTATGTTGTAAAAAAAATTCACATCTTTAGGTGGTTAAAAACCAAATCTTCACTGTTAAAAATTTATAATCTTTACTGTTAAAAATTTATAATCTTTACTGTAAAAACAAGATTTTTATGTAAACAGAAATTATAAAACTCACAGCGTTATTCAGAGGAAGGATGGGGAGGAGTTTACTGCACCTGAGGTGGTCGGAGGTGCTGGTGGGCCGCGCTTGGAGGTCGGGGGAGCTTTGCTGACGACGGAAGTGGGTGGTTTGGGGGATCAAAGCATGGGGGTCGCGGTTTTGGGGGTTTAGGAGATTGGGGTCCTTTCATCGCGCGAGGAGAAGGCGGAGATTAGGGGGGTTTGGTGGTGCGCGCCTGAGGTGGCGCGCCTGGAGATGGCGGCGGCGGCTCTGGCCATCCCCCAGGAGGGAGCGGCGGCGATCGACTTCCCCTCTCTCTTCCTTTTTTTATTTCCTTTTCCTTTCGTCGATCTGAAATGATAAAAAAAGGGGGGTATATGTTAATTTATATATAAATTATTTTGTTATTTTATATTACTAAAGGTTGACTTTATCATTCGACCTCTAAACGAGGCCCACCGCCTGTCGTCCATAGCTAATTACCCCCATTCCGAACACAATGGGATATGCACCATAAGCTGATTCAGTTGTTTCGATCAGTTTCCGTCAAAATCAACATATAACTCTTTATATTGAATTTGAACGCACATTTCAATTTACTGAGGTCACATACTAGCTCGAAAAATTCCAGAAAAATATTTTCTAGCTTCGTATTGACGATACGGTCCTAACAAAACTAGTTTCGCCAAATTCTGAGACCGTTGGAAAAATGGCCAATTCCCAGTCGATTAAAATCAACTGAAACTGGTCAAACGCGTTTTCCTTTGCCACGCTCACATATTGAATCGGAAAATTATGAAATTTGGAATCTAGAAATATCTTGACATCACGGATCCAACAAAAGTGGTTTCGTCGAAATCCGAGGTCGTTTGCAAAAATTCCATTTTTAAGGGCCTGAATTCCATAGCGACTATTCAGAATTTTCAACTGGACATATCTTTTGATTCCCGCTATGAAATTTAAATTTTTCGGGTTCGTTGGAAAGATAGTCACAATTAGGTCCTATTATTTTTGGTTTCGCTAAAATCCGGTTTATTTTGCACCCGGTACATTCATTTGAAGTTTGAAATCGAATTATCAAACTACCGCGCCATTTTCAATTCCTTTTATATATATAAATAAATATTTATATTCTAACGACGATCTATATAATATATACGTTCGATTTATATTCAAAATAAATTTCTCGTCGATATTATTTAAAATAATTCATTTTAAATAATCAAAATTCGCTGAAATTGCCAAAATAAAAAATTTAAACTGGCCCAGATTTTACGGGTTGTTACATTTATATTTCATTCTTGTTGAATATTCTAATTCAACAAAATGACAAAATTTGATATTTCCTTTTTATTGAAAATTCTGTCTCAATCTTATAACAAAAGTGTATATTTCATTTTGATTGGTAATTCTAATTCAATCAAATAACAAAAGTGATATTTTATTTTGATTGAGAATTCTAATACAATCAAACAATAACAAAAGTAATATTTTATTTGATTGAAAATTCTAGTTCAATCAAACAATAACGAAAGTGATATTTTATTTGATTGAAAATTCTAGTTCAATCAAATAATAACAAAAGTGATATTTTATTTGATTGAAAATTCTAGTTCAATCAAACAATAACAAAATTAATATTTTATTTGATTCAAAATTCTAGTTCAATCAAACAATAACAAAAGTGATATTTTATTTGATTGAAAATTCTATTTCAATCAAACAATAACAAAAGTGATATTTTATTTGATTGAAAATTCTAGTTCATTCAAACAATAACAAAAGTAATATTTTATTTGATTGAAAATTCTAGTTCAATCCAATAACAAAACGTATGATTTATTTTTGTTGAATAAAAAAACGATTCAACAAAGATGTATAAAAGGGAATATTTCAATTTAACAATAAAAATGAACATTTTATTGTAGATCTATATTTGACTAAACGGTGTCTCATGTCCCTAAATAAAATATGAAATTTATATCACAACATCAAATCACTATACATAGATCTGAAATAAAAATAAATTTTTTATTTCAAATCAAGATCAGATAATAAACCATAGATTCAAACAAGATCTAACAAACATGAGAATCATGATCAACAATCGACATTCAACAGATACAAATCATAGATTTGATTTAATTATCATAATTATATGGATTCAACTGACAAGGATAAAATAAATTTTTAATTATAAAAAATATAAGAAATCTCACAGTCGTTTAAATCTGAATGATTCCGATCTGGAATTTTGACCAAAATTCGATCTGCTCAGAATTTGTTCTAGTCAGAACAGCGGTGTAGATCTCGGTTTCACAATCGTACAGGATATGAAATTTTTCGATTCTGAGTTCGTATTAGTGAGATACGAATTAATTTACATTGTTAATATTTTTAAATTAAATTATTAAAATAATAAAAAGGATTTTTACCCCTTTCTTCCTCAACAGATAACACGGCCGACGTTTTCTCCTTCTGTTTAATTCTAGGTCAAGGATTTCCGATCAGCACAAGACATGGGAGGGGGATCGGATTTCACCACGGTGGAGAGCTTGGAGGCGCGCACGAATGGTGGCGGCGGGGCCCAACTCGGTGGCTCTTACGTCACGTGGCGGCGGTGGAAACCTGAAGGGTTTGGGCGCGTGGTTCGAGGTGGATACGAGACGAACGGTGGCCAAATCCGTATGGATTTAAAGAGAATGAGATTCTCTACAAACCTGGCTTAAAAAGTACCTTGGATTGATTCACGGATGAAGAGATTTTAAAGCTAGAAGTTTTGTACCGTATTCGCCATTGATCGATAGAGGAAGATGGCGGCTGTAATGTGTATTAGGGTTTGTACAGTATACAATCGTATTTATACAGTATATAATTTATATTAATTAATTATTTAATTAAGAAAATAGCCCGTTAATCTATTCCAGCTCCAATTCCAACACAACAAAAGTTTTTCCTACCCAATTGCCCCCGTTCGGGACGCAATGGGCTAGGTCCCATCAGCCCAAATGACTATTTTGAGCATGATTTCCTTAATTTAAAATTTAAATGCTATATTTGTTTAACTCGATCACACATTTAAATTCACCGGAGCCACATACGGACTCCGAAAATTCCCGAAAAATAAATCTAACTATGTTTTGATGATACGGTCCTAACAAAATTAATTTCATCGAATTTAGAGACCATTTGAAAATGGCCTTTTTCACGGTCGATTAAATTCAACAGAAATTATCGAGCGTAGTTTAATTTACCACGCTCACTAATTAATTCCAAAAATTCTGGAAAATTAAACTTTGCAATAATTTGACAATCCGGATCCGACAAAAGTGGTTTCGTTGAAAACGGAGATCGTTTGTAAAATGGCCTTTTATACGGGCTATAAATTATACTATATTCCATAGCGACTATTCCGAATATTCAACTGGCCATAACTTTTGAATCCCGCTATGAAATTTCGATTCTTCGGATTCATTGGAAAGATATTTTTAAACAGATTTAGATATTTTTGGTTTCACTAAAATCCGTTCAATTTTTTATCCTATACATTCAGTCAAAGTTCAAATTTGACTTTTCAAACTACGTGCTATTTCTATTTCCTTTTAAAATCAAAATAAATATACGCGCTCTAACTTTGATTAAAATAAATTTTTAATCGCTATTATTTAAAATAAATTATTTTAACTATTCAAAATTCACTGAAATACCCAAAATAAAAAATTTAAATTGGTTCTGAATTCCTAGGTTGTTACAGTTTTCCTTCTTCACACTTTGGTGTCGACACCGAGAATTTGATCTTTTGATGATGCTTACTGATAGTGATGATGCTCCTGCTTTTAGACATTAGCTATTACTTTCGGTATCGACTTTGCACGATAACCCCTTACCTTGTTTTCCTTCGGTGTTGAATTATGTACTCTCGGTGATGCGGTGCCGATTTTGTACTTCCGAAACTATCACTTGTTGCTTGTTGTGCTTTGATATCCCTTCGTCTTTGCTAAGTTTTGGTGTCGAAATTTGGTAGTAACATACAAACATACATATACATATATATATATATGTATCAAAATTGTCGTATTTTTATAACTTACAAGAAGAATTAATGAATACCAGTTAATCGAATTTATTGAAATATTTCAAATTAAAGATTACACGACTAGTTAAATAGACGGACTTAAACATAAAATATTAACATAGAATTTTGAAAGGGTTTATGATTAATAGTTATAGAAAACTTAAAAGGTAGTTACTTGAAGTTAATAGAATTTATAGTGTAATGTATATAAATCAACTTAAGTAAAAAAAATATAAAATAAATCATTAAAGAATATATTTTGAATTTTGTAATCTATATATAATTTTATCTACTAAAATATTTTGTATTCCAACTTGTTGGTGTGTTGTGCTTCACCTACTGAATGATATATTTTAGGATTTATTTGATGTAAAAATTAACATTAGTTAGCTCAGCAATTAGTTCAAAATTTGGATTTTAATTGTTTTTCAAATACATGGGCTTTAAAGTAAAATACTGGGAAAGAACCACTAAAAGATTTGAAAATGTCATTATTTTTAAGAAGTAGGTATCTAATTGTAAAATAGTTGAGGAAATTTAGTGTAATAGTAGTTTGTATGCTTATCAACGTGGCGAGCATTGTCCAGGCATCGTAAAATCTGGACCGGAACCTTAAAGTGAAACCGAACTCGAAAACAATTTGCAAACGTAGCAGTTATTTTTAAGAAATAGGTATTTAATTATGAAATACAAATGAAATTTAGAGTAATAGCTGTCAATATGCTGATCAACGGGTCGGGCATGGTCCAAACTCCAAAAAACCTGGAACTTGAGCCCGATTATGATAATTAAAGCTCTAATCCAACTCGAAACCATAAGATATGTCAAAACATATGTAGCAACCTGAACTTCCCGGCCAGCCTAAACCGAACAAGAAAGCGGACTGCATTGAGAACGAGACTAATCAGAACACAAACCATAGAACATTTCATTGTTGTTACAACAATTTACATTAGAGTACAAGAATATAACAGAGTATGAATAAATAATATACATCAGAAAAATAATATCAAAGATTAAAATACATTACATAGCAGCGAAAAAATAATACATAACATAACTGAAAGAGATGCACGGATACAAAGCTTTCCGAGTATAGATCCAGTTGTAAATCCAGGATCCTTGGAAAAGAAACAATCTGCAAAACCAAAACTACTAGTTACCCGTGTAGAAAATATGGGCACCCAGAGTTTAGGTTAAAACTATAAACTCCAGGTCAGTCATGGGACTAGTGTGAGAACTAAAACAGTTATTAAAACTTTACTTCGTATAACACGGAACGGGTGTTCTCCCAAGAATACTAGTGCAATAAACAAACATCGCAATGCTTTTTAGAAAAATGAAGCTATTATAAGACTCAGGTCCCATCACATAATGCGACGCAAGCCGGAGGATAGAGTTTTCTTTTATAATAGCCTAACATGCTTAGTACGTTTAAAACAAATCATTTTGATATTACTATAAGTGTATGGTGTCAAAATCACTTCAAATATAAATGTATTAATCATAGACGGCATAGTATCCCATGATACTATGTCGCCATACTAGGTTTCAAAACTAAAACTGAAATGTCACGTATTGGAAATTGGATTTCCATCATGAGTCGAGGCCAGGGATGGCTCCTCACCGATTCGAGACACTCTAGCAAATGCCTCAGGATCCCCCGCAGTGAACCCTTGGATGCTTCAGGGCCGGTCCACACTTGCGTTAGTGGATTGGTTGATTGGTTATTCCTGAACACACATTTCCCGGTCCTAACGAACCTATCCATCGGCCCCGTAGTGACCGATATATCCGAGGCGCCTCGCAATATATCATCCACATAGGTAAAAATATATAAATGTCTGGGCTCCATACCATGACACCACCCATAGCTAGAAAGAAACGTCGTGCACTCCCTGTAGTCTAATCCTGTTTTTGAATCATACCGAGGTGTGAGGCTCGCGAATTAACGCTATACACAAAGCTATGCAATTTAAAGCCGTGGTTTGATCATCAACCATAAGACTCTGCTTTTCAACAGAAGCCTCGATCACTTGCATCTCAGCATGCCACACAGGCAATTCACGCCATGCAACTGATGTCTATCGGTATATAACTTCTAAGCTCGTACATCTCAGAGAAGGGTGTTAAGCAAGAGAATAATTTCTCTTCCACCAAACAGATATATATTTAATAGAAATCAATCAACATAGAATAAAATCCAATGTCAGACACGCATCCATTTACCAGTTCATTTTCCGTCTAAACGAAACCGGAGGCACCTTATTCCTCGTCCCATATGTCCACTACAGGAGAGAGGTTCTCGCATATCCGGTCGATCTCCAAGTATGTCTGGACGATCACCACTTATTACCTTGTCTTGGGTGTACAACCCAATCAAGACATCAGTAATCATCCAAACGATGTGAAGATCTCCGGTCTTCAACAACCATCTTCATCGTCGACTTATCGTCGTGTTAATTATTCAGAATGGGATAAACCCGGCCTTTCCGAATAATTCACTTATCTTATAATCAAGTGCTATAAAAACACAACATACACCTCATTCCAATCCAGAATATTCTTTTGTTCAAATATTCTTTTCATAGTTTAAACCAAATTAAGGTATTCCAAACTGGTTGGGATTAGCGCACCTTACCGAAGTAATCATTTATTTTATTTCCCAATCCCAACCTATTCATCCCATGGAGCAAAACTGGCCATACTCCATATTTAACACCACGGTGTTATCGGTAAAATTAATTACCATTTCACGTTCAAATCTAGTTTAAGATTTAACTATCGTCTGGAGTAACACTGGTGGTACTCCATTCTTGATCATTGTACAAGTTTGATAATTTAAATTATCACATTCACATTTCAATCTAATCAAAGATTCATTAAAAATTCACTTAGTTTTAATCTTCCAACAATCATTATTTAATGATTATTTAACTTTGGAAACACAAACATGCCACATCGGCAATCTACACCGTACCACTGATTTCTGCCAGTATATAACCTCTGAGCTCGTACATCTCAGAGAAGGGTGTTAAGCAAAAGAATAAATTCTCCGCCACCAAACAGATATATATTTAGCAGAGATCAACAATATAGTTCGAAATACAATGTTAGACATGAAATCCTATCTTTAACTGGGTTAAAGAACCAATGTCATTTAAAACACAGTTCATGATAAACCCAAATCCTCTTCCATAAAAATGGAACTTTCATGGAAAACGGATCAATATATAATCAATATCAATTTTTGTATCCGACTAATAATGTAAATGGAATAATGACAAATCCTTCTAAATTCCATATATATTAACAATCCTCCTCCACAGAAGCTCACTTCGATCATTACCAAATCGAATTCCATTCAATTCTGTCTTAATATATTAAATTGGAAAACTTTACTTTGGAAAATTTCCATTAAATCTTAATAAAAGATTTATATAATCCAAATCATATTTCACTGTTAATCGGGTTAAAGAACGAATTTCGTTAAAAATACAATTCACGATAAAACCCAATTTGCATTCCATTTTATTCTGATTACTAAATATAATTGGAAACTCTAATAATCTTGATTAAAAGATTTATTCTTTTCACATGGGGTTTAAGAACAGTATTAATTAAGATAGCATTCACGACAAACCAAAAATCCAATTTGATAGTAAATATAAGGATCTAAACAGAAATTATATCGGCTTACATTCAATATCAAATTCTGAAACCAACACATATCGTGTGGGGAATAACGATATATATCTATCTTCCAAATTCCTCCACAATAACCGTATAGTCATGGAATTCAATATCGAAATATTCCAAAGATGATTTCTATTCAAATCCATTCCAATTTATAGATTGGAAATTTCTAGTTATATTAAAACCCTTTTTCAAATCTAATTTATTTATTTAGAAATTAATGGACTTCAAATCTAGTTAATAACTAGTTCATTTAGACAAAAATATATTTTTATCTTTACAAATATGGAATTTTCATCCAAATTATTTCCAAATCATTTATTATGATTTTACATAAATTATTAATATTTTTAATAATTTTATTAAGGCCCTTTCAGTTGATTTCCATAAACGGTCATCGAACTGCACTTACATTGACCTTTTCCAAATTTGATTTGAACATAATTCCAAGTCCAATTGTTAGATTTCAAATCTCTTACATTTTTGGAAAGTTCTTTTCGATACAAACCCAAGGTTCCAGTTTTAGGAGAAACTGACGGTCTGATCTCCCGTAATGTCAATTCGAAGTCAATGGTCGAAATTCGCGAACGGTCGCGGCGTAGCGCATTCTATTCAAGCCATTAATATATATATATATATATATATATATAATATATTTCGTTCAAAACGTATTTTATAAATTCGTTTTAAAAACGATTCCCACTTTCACTTCAATTTCAAGTCAAAATTAAATACTCTTTATCATTATGATATTTATATTGTAATATTTTCAAAATATCTGATTTTGAAATTATTTCCTTTTCGATATTCGTTATAAAAATGAATAAAATTGATATAAATATCGTTAGCGTTAAAATGGCACAAATCTAATCAACACGGCTTCACACATTTCAATATTTTCGTGTCCATCCAAAATCGTACGTCAAATTCACATTTTAATTCTTTACTGAATATTATTTAAAAATATTCGTTATTTTAAAATATTCATTATTTCTGAATTGGAATCAGACACAGTCAATTACCATATAATGTTATTTATATGGATTTCATACGCACATGTACACAACAATAATTACACACCGTCAACTATCATCCGGAGTGCATTACACAACAGCATAAGCACTAAATATACATAATTAACGCTTACAACAGTCTGTCAACCAATTGATTGACATACAACTAAACAATTGGGATTAGTGTATGTCAAATATCATCCCAATACCCGTTTGGGGTTTCAACCAACAAATACTGAATATTATTTGTGCAGTTGGGCGATGTGTAAAATTTATCGTCCCAACCAATATCAGTTAAATGGGTGACATAAACAAATTGTCTGATTTGTAAATGAATATTTATTTTCATTTCAAGAGAATTTTATGTCATTCATATATACGTTAAAAATAATATTTTTAATGGTAAAATATTTATTTCAACACTTCACTATTTTTAATAGTTCATACATTCAATAAAAAAGATATCTTTATTGTTCAAACATTTTATTCAACACATGAATATTTTATACGGTTCGTGTATACATTTAAAATGAGATTTTTAATGAATAAATATATATTTTAGAAAATTTCGGCATTATAATGGAGCGATATTAGAACCGGAGTAATGTCTAGCATTACCCCTCTCCTGATACTGGCTCGCGCCATACACAATATTCAATCACATTCAATACACCACAATACAATCAATTTTCAACACAACCAAATTTCCACTATACAACCCAAACAAACAATCATGGTTTGTACAATAAATAGTGTCGGGGGCTTATAAGCACCGTCTGCATCCTAGTATATAATTAGCTATAAAATAATTAGAGTGAGGAGGAGTTCTCACATTGGGATCCACTCCATCATTCTTTTTTGATGCTCTGATTTGCTGTTCTGATCCCAGATTTTGCAAATGAGCTCCAATCTTCACGCCATCTTTTTTTTCTAGCTTAAACACGCCATTACAGACAACTTTCGCCTCATGGACTTTCTTCTGAAATTGGTCCATTTCGCCGGAAATTGCGAAAAGGCATAAATTGGATAGCAGATTTTGGATGCGTTTTTCAGGCGGCTCCGCAATCCAAAATATGACTTCCATATATCCAAATCAAAAAGAAAACCATGCTTTTCGATTTTGGCATTATGAAGTTTTGGCTAGAAGCTAACGGTTTGGGAGATACGAGTTCGGGAAGGTCAAGAACTAAATGTATACACTAAAATTTGCAAAATCGGATTTTTAAAGGGAAGGAGGCCCGCTGGTTGGAGCTACCGACGGCGCTGGCTGAGGGGAGGTGGTGGGGGCGGTTCAGGTGGCGGCGGCGGGCTGTGGTGGTCGGAGCAGTGGGATTTCGGGCTAGGGTTTTAAATTAAAGAAGAAAGAGGGGTGGAGGAAGGAGGAGATCGTCGGAGGGGGTTGGCGGAGGCGCCGGTGACTGGGGGAGTGGGCGCACGGTGGCAGTCCGGCGGGTTTGGAGGTCGATTCCGTCGTCGTTGTTTTTTTTTCCTTTTTCTGATTTTTGAACGGGAGGGTGAGTGGAGGGTTTAACCAATTATAATTATATATATATATATATATAATTTAATTTATTTCCAAAAGGTTACTTTTTCTTTCGAATTCCAAATTGGACCCAACGCTATTATCTCTAGCTAATTATCCCCATTCCGAACGCAATGTGATATGTGACGTAAGCCAATTCGACCGTTTCAATTAGTTTTCATTAAAATTAAAATATAAATCAATACATATATTGAATTTGAACGAACATTTTAATTTACCAGGGCCATATACTGACTCCAGAAATTCCAAAAAAAATAAATCTAGCTATGTTTTGACGATATGGTCCTAAGAAAACTAATTTCGTTGAATTTGGAGACCATTTGAAAAATGGTCATTTTCTGGTCGATCCAATTCAACTAAAATTGACAAAACACGTTTTCTTTTGCAACGCTCACATGTTAATTCCAAAAATTATGAAAATTGGAATCTAGCAATAATTTGATATTCTGGATCCAACAAAAGTGGTTTCGTCGAAAACGGAGGTCGTTTGCAAAATGGCTATTTTTAAGGGTTATATATATATATGTAAAAAATATAAAAAAATATATAAATTCCATAGCGACTATTTTAAATTTTTAAACTGGACATAACTTTCAATTCATATTATGAAATCTCAATTTTTCACATTTGTTAGAAAGATATTATTAAACAGATTCAAATATTTCTTGTTTCATCCAATTCTGATTTAAAATGAATTCTATACATTCAATTGAAATTTAAAATCGAATTTTCAAACTACCACGCCATTTCCTGTTCGTTTTATAATTAAAATAAAATTATACATTCTAACTTCGTTTTAAATAAATTTTAAATCATTATTATTTAAAATGAATCATTTTAAATATTCAAAATACATTAAAATAGCTAAAATAAAAATTTTAAATTGGTTCTGAAAATCCGGGTTGTTATAACATAACTAGAGCCCGGCTCATCTGGTTTTTTAAGTCTGTTGGTGGTGTTCGTATACCGAACTCATAATATTTATGTCAAAATCATACTATAAAATTGCATTTTTTTTTGTAAAAATTATGTACAAGCAATGTTAACATATATATTGGATGGTGATGCAATCAAGATGACGACAAAAGTATGTAACATAATCTACGCGCAAATAAATAATATGGCTGATAAATAACATATATTCATGTTTTGGTACGACGAAAAACAAATA
The DNA here is from genome assembly GCA_030737875.1 of Allium sativum. NCBI lineage: Eukaryota > Viridiplantae > Streptophyta > Magnoliopsida > Asparagales > Amaryllidaceae > Allium > Allium sativum. Next base: position 23,088,869 of record CM060927.1, on the reverse strand, counting down.
ATAGGGTGGGGTTCTGAAAAATGCACGTCAGACCCTAATAACCCTAATAATAACCAGGTCGGGCCTGGATAGTAAAGGTTAAACCTATATCTGCATTAATAGGGAGTGCTTAGGCCAAGCAAGTCATAAATCACAAATTTTGAAAATAAAATATCTAAATATGAAAAGAATAAGGGAGAATTGAGAAAACAGAATTAATAAAAGAGCTTTAAATATGTGCTTTACCACTAGTTAATATGTAGAAAAGATTTTTTTCATTTTTCCTATTATCTACTTGTCTACTGTAGAATTGTTATGGTAATAGTTACCATTACCATATGGAAAATACCATCATCATCATTTTTACAGATAAGCTAAATATCATACCATTTCCCATTGACTGGTGTACCAAAGACTGGTATATGGATAGTTGGTAACCGTTACATTTGTAAAGGTGGATTACCATTTGTTAGGAAAATCAATGATTTAACATATATATTCACACTATAATGATGCCTTATTATATATTTTATTGTGTTACTTAACAAAAAATATCAATGAAAAAGAAAAAATGTATTTAACGCGGTGTTTTTAGCCTCAAGGACAAAATGAACAAAAAATTGTTCCATAAGAACAAGAGACTAAAATTTTATCTATAAGGACAAATTTTACTGTAAAGGGAGGAATTGATGAGCTTACTATAATTTCATACTTTACACTAAAATTTGTCCTTATGGATAAAATTTTAGCCTCTTGTCCTTATGGAACAATTTATTGTTTATTTTGTCCTTCATACTATTTTCCTGTTATGTTATTTATTATGTATATGAATATGTAGCACTGTAATTTGATTGATAATTCCCGTTATTGTTGGTTCAAAAAGAAATACTAGAGATATTTTATCATAGAAGATGACTCTAATCTAATTTGCGGTGTCGCAATTGACCATTTTGTATTTAAATAAAAAAACATGTATAAAAGACCTGGAAATCCAAAGAAGATAATAATATCAAAAAGTTCCATAGTCCAACTCGCAATAAACACGTGAGAATCCAAACTGAAAAGTATCAGAAAATACAAGGACAAACCCTAATGATATTAAAGTAACATGATGGGCAACAACTTCTACATCCGCATTCATTTCACCCCTTTGATTTAAAAAAAATAAAAAATTGTTTCAGCCGTTTATTCCTTTGTTTGCCCTTTTCTTTTTCTGCTTGCATAAAATTTGTATGTTTTTTAGTGTTTCTTCTCAAGTTGGGCTTCTACTTAAATAGTGCCGACTTAGAAAAAAACAGAGGATAGAAAAAACATGCTACAGGCCGGGCCGATAACATATGGACCATTTTTCCAAATATTGTGAACCTAAATTTATTCATTATATTTCTCCTCATTCGCTAATTTTGCACTGTATACATGTCACGACAATCAAAGGTGTAGATGATAATGACATACAATTTGATGTTGGATTACGGAAATACATGCATTTTTACGTATAAGCACGCATACATATAGAGTTTACTTAGGCATAAATGTTAAAATGAAATGGACATGCATGTGGAGTATGGATAATATGCATTTATATAATCCACTGAAGTGTGTGATATATTTCTGCTATCATACAAAAGGTTCATTCTTTGATGGTGCAAGATGTGAAATCAGCGTCGATATATATGGAACGAGCTCAAATTTTGGATAGATTATATATATATATATATATATGAGGAGCGTTCAATGATTGGGGTGTCCTAGATCTTCCATATATATATATATATATATATGTGGAAGATCTAGGACACCCCAATTATTTAGCACCTTATTTGCCCCTTAATATAAGTCTTTCATATATATTAAAAAAAGTTGGTGGATAGAGGGAGAGATAGTGGAAAGAGAGAGAAACGAGAATGTGTGGTAGAAATCAGGAGCTATAGGGAGCTACACTACTTGGGGTGCTCTTGATCCCATTTTTTTTTTTTTTGAAAATTGGTTCGCTTTTATTAATCCTAAAATAAGAGTACATAGTCAAGTTAACATACTAAGTCTTGCTAAACATTAAGGAAACAAGTAGATCTAAAAATAAAACAGAAAATACAACCATAGTATAGACGTAAATAAAATAAGAAATAATAATAAGCGAGATCCATGATGAAATCTACTTAAAGCCCAAACCGCATATCGTGCATAAATTTTGCACCACACCGAACAACTAATGTTGCTCCACATCTTCCATAATTTTGGTAGAGAAACCGCTGCTCCACGTCTCCACACTAATAGCGTAATCATCCACATAATGACGTCCTCTAACGAGTGACAGTTTAGACAACTTCAAATTTGCTTGTGAAACAACTTCATCCACTTCTATAGAAAAGTAGTTACAGCAGGGTGTAACTTCGAAATCAGTCCAAACTGCAATGTCTTGGATACCAGGAGGCAAAAACAATTTGTATAATCCATGAATTATAACTTGTTTTCATGTATAAAACCGAGTCACACTTTACATCCATCACCTGTCTGTAGGCATAATTTCCAACTCTGATAGTCAGCATCATAAAACTGGTATACATGAAGCCTGGCAATAGTTGGGAACAATGACCAAGTAGCGATGAAAATATTGAATTAATTCAATTTGTCAATGCGTCCATTTTCCAGAGTTTGGCAATTCGTTGAGCATCAAAGAACAGTTCACAATAACATCAGAAGAATTTCATAAAAAAACATAGGTTCAATTTACAATAAGATGTCCAAAAAGGTGTAAATTCGATTAAAATATCTTGGAAAATATGAGGGATACATTAGTCGTTGATGGTGAAAATAGCAGGATACTAAAAACACCATGCGACTTGTTTTAGTTCCATTAACCATAGTTGAAGTAAAATCCAACAATTAAAATATGGGAAATCAAAAAAGCCCCATAAAGAAATTTAACAACAAAACCGCAATGGACTGTAATGTATATGCCTCATTGTACATCTCAAAATGTAGAACAATTTTCAAGCTTGGTTCTCTAGAAACCAGCATTTTTTACTGAATCTAAATCTCCAAAAATTTTAGCAAACCCAACACCATGAGTAGTCAAATATCTTTAAATATCACTCCAAATTGACACTATTACCTCACAAAAGCTGGAACTGTTTCAATTTGCCCCGAATTAAAGAAGACTGGTTGTACGGACTTTGGAGACGATGTTTATGATGGCGCAGTTAAAAACGGTTTCACCAACTCTCACTTGTCCATTTATGGCTTGATCTTCAGTGTAGCAGAAGCGATTCATAGGTAATAACGTTGTCAGAGTTCCATGGATTGAGACGACTGCCTCTGGGTACTATTGAGTTTGCCAGATTAGATAAATATCTGGGAGAAGTAGACAAGCGGGGCAGTTGTAGTTAGCGAAGGAGATCGCCATTTCCTCTCCCCATGGGAGAGGAAACTGCTCTTTTTCATATATTGATCCAATCCCAAATACATATATATACACACACGCATACACACATACCAGTACTCAGGCACGTTTGCGTTGCATACTTAAACTTGACCAAGGCAGGAAATAAATTATCCACGGACTGTTGTTACCTTATTAAATTTTTTATTCACATACAATAAATTATCCACAGACCATTGTTACCTTATTAAAATTTTTATTCACATACACATATGTAATCGCAATGTACATGCGTATAAAAATTCTAAAGTGAACATAAATAAGCTGACCTATATATTAGAGCAACTCCAACAGCTACCCAATTCATATTCTGAATCATGAATTGGGTAGCCAACAGGCATTATTCCCCTGAATATTCAGAGGATTATTACGTGGCTAATTCAGAATTGTGAATTGGGCCGGCAAGCCGATTTTTTTGGCTCGTCAAATGGCGAGCGATTTTATCGGCCCGCGTCGATAAAATCGGCTCGCTTGTTGACGAGCCGAAAAAACAAGCTCATCATTTCCACACGTCCCATAACAACTAAAAAAGAAGAAAACGGTACTATTTCCCCAACGGCTATAAAACGGTCAAAACTTTTCAAATGACTATATTTTCAGTTATAAATTGGTTCCACTTAACCATTGTACATCACAGCATATTCACAATTCCTTTCTATCTCTTTACTCTAAACAAACCCTTGCTATATAATGTCATCAACATTCATAGATTTTTCACATCCGACGATAGACAAAATCCAGTTTTCCCAAGGCAATACGAGCAATTTATTTGGAACTTAGTCAAGCAGGCAAGGAACCATTCCGTGGACAAACAAAGAGGACATCGATCTATGCGACAGAAGCCAGTTTTCCCAAGGCAACACGAGCAATTTATTTGGAACTTAGTCAAGCAGGCGAGGAACCATTCCATGGACAGACAAAGAGGACATCGATCTATGCATCATCTATTGTCATTTCTCGCAAGATTCGGCAACGAGGAACGACCAATCAACCGTCACGTTTTCGGAAAAAAATTAAGAATGCCTTCGTTCAGAAGCATCCAGAATGCCTAAGGACGTTATCTGCGATTCAAATAGATAGAGCCAGTTTTCTCAAGGCAACACGAGCAATTTATTTGGAACTTAGTCAAGCAGACAAGGAACCATTCCGTGTACAGACAAAGAGGACATCGATCTATGCATCATCTATCGTCATTTCTCGCAAGATTCGGCAACGGGGAACGACTAATCGACCGTCACGTTTTCGGAAAAAAATTAAGAATGCCTTCGTTCAGAAGCATCCAGAATGCCTAAGGACGTTATCTACGATTCAAGGCCGTTTTGGCAAAATAAGCTGTCAAACCCAATTTTATGCGTCACAAGTGTACAAAATAAAGATAGCGAATCCAAGCGGCATGGGAGGGGAAGATAATATGGTATATTTTTATTTGTACTTACGTTAGTGGTTATAAGCTTGTTTGTTTGATACATATTCCCTTTTTTTAATTAGAAACGACTGGCAAACGAGGAATTCAAGAAGATTTTTCCTAGAGAAAATGGCACGAAAAGGCCATAGTATTATCAGTTTATGCATTGTTATGATCTTCTTACTAGTCAACCAAAGTGGAACTCAAGACTTGCTAAGAGCCTTCGCAATGTTCAAACTTCTAGCAAGAATAAGAAAAAACATCAAAATCTAGGTATTCTTCTAGCCCAAGCGGGCTAACTGCCAAAATTTCTCAAGGTGAAGGGGAAAACCTACTTGATGAGTTCAATGCCACGACTGACGAAGATTTTATACCCGAGGGAGCCAAAGCTGCAAAAAGAAGGGGCAAATCAAAGGTTGAGCTTGAAGGAAAAGTGAACGAACGCCACGAAGAACACAGCCATAGAGCAGAAAAAACACTTGTAGAAGCCAAGTAACACTACAAGAAAACACTAATTTAACGTCAAATATTTTGAAGCGGAAATTTCCGTTGCTAAATTGCGATGGATTTCCGTGTGATCTACGAGAAATAGTTTTTTTTTTTGTTTTTTCAACCTTTTTTCTTTTATTTATTACGGTCATCTTTTGTCATCCCTCACTAAGCCGTTGCAAATTGCGTCAAATTACCGATAGAAAATTTCCGCTGCTATTTTCCACTACAAATCCAGGCAAAATACCGACGAATATTTATCAAAGCTATTTTGCAGCAGAATTCCAACAAATTTGCAAGAAATATTTAATTAGTTTTCTAAGATATACTTTTGTATTATTTTTTAATAATCATTAACATGTTCAATAATTAATAATTAATTTGTTCTAATTAATGATTTATAAGTAATAATAAATAATAATTTACGTTCTATAATAAATAACTTATAATCATTGCTTATTTAGAATTAGCAAAATAATATTTGCACATAACCAATGTAATTACTAAATTCTTAATTAAGTCATCTGCTTTCATCACAAATTTCAGTCAGTATGATAGTATATTTTACGCTAGATGCCAAAATTTTAAATTATTATTTTATAGTTATTCCCCTAAATAATGAAAATATCAGTTTATTGTAATAATTATTTAACAATTGATAATAAAATTTAATACTTATGAAATGATATCTAGTATTCAATAATTAGTTTTAAATAATTGTATTAACTACATTTGATGATTATAATTGATACTTATATTTTATAATTATAGTTGATAATTATATTTTATATTTCGAAAATTTTAAAAATTTGAAATCATCTTGAATAAATTTGAAATAAATCATAAAGTTTATAAGCCAAATTATAGTTTGACACAAAATAACCAACTTTTATAAACTTTAAAATATTGAAAAAGTACATTTAATAGTTTAATTTAAATTGTATAATACTCCATATTCTAATTGTAAAATTTTCTATAAATTCTAGTTAAGATAAAGTACAAAAGTTTTAAACGTTGGCTCCTGAGGTCAAAATTTGGCTCTAATCGTGAAAATTTTGGCTCTAATCCGCGGAACTTTTTACTAAGGTAAACTTTTGGCTCCAACCCAATTTTTCCGTAGCCCTAGATTTAGTTTTTTCCCAAATCATGATAAAAAATGGTAATAAAGAAAAGCGATTAATGGGTTTTCAGAGTTTTAACGAGCTATTTCTCCATCCAAATGTCTCACAGCAAACTAAAACGATTCGATTTTAAGGAGCAAATACGAAGCTGCTTCACATCACCAGCGATTCGATTTTGGTTCCAACTCCGAGTTGGTTTTCCTCATTTGGAATCAAAAGGTTATACTTCTGGATCTGAGATTTATCCTATGATTTGATACTTTAATCCAGAAGTTAATAGTCTAAACATTTTTTAGTTCTCATAATCTGATTCTGACTTCATAAATCTTTAAATGATTCTGACTGGGGTTTGAAACTTATAACCATAAGCATAGGGAAGGATTCAATTTGTCAAATGAATAACCAAAATGTTGATGGCAGTTGCTTTTTTCTCCTAGAGACACACACCAAGTATAAAAGACAAATTATTTTATTTTAGATAAATGATGCCAAGTTATGACATCCCATTAACATATGACAGCATTATAAACATTTTTGCATATGGGCTTAAATTGATGCAAGCATTATATATTGAATTGTAGGCAAACATTATTAAAGTTGCCTTAACTTTACATCTTAAAAGACATGTAGACTGCTGCTTGAGTGTTGTTTTCTCTACTAAAAAGACAGTTATAAGAAGAGAAAAAAATATTGAAATTTATGTTGTACAAGTGCTTATACATGTAAAGCCAACAAATGGAATCTTTGTTAGAACTAACGGCTACTAAGTGTGATTTATAATATTTTTTTGCTAGATACAGCTTTTTGTAGAATGACATACATTGCATTATTACCAACAAATGGAATCTTTGTTAGCACATCAATATTATTGCAAACAGGTACTACTTTACTGTAACATTTTCTATAATTCATTACTATATAACATCATCAACAAGTTCTAGGGAGATTTTCAATTATATTTAGGAATTATTTGGAGTGTATGATGGACATGGAGGTTGTGCAGCATTTGAATTTGCATCAATGAATTTAGTAAGGGTAGATGACAAGTTAGAAGATGCAAGGCTATCTGAACATGGAAAAAGGATTTCCTAGTAAGGTATGTCTGAAACCAATTAAATAACAACTGCAAGTATTTGAATATTTCAACTTATACATTTCCCTTTTAGTTACAACATTATCAGTCTCCACCATTAACAGTTGATCAAAACTATGCTCTTTATGTATTGGAAATAAAAAGAAGCTAATACAGTTATGTATGGAAGCCTGTGAGAAAATGTAGAAAATAGAAACTTCACTATTATTTCACTATATCAAATTTACAGCATGTATGTCTATCTGTATACAAATTACAAACTCCACATTATCTACTACATATCAGAAATATACCGAAATTCTAAGTATAGATTTTTGAAGCCTTAGATATTTGTTGATTTAAAGCCATAGGACACTCAGCAGAGCGCTCAACTTCACTTATTGTAGACTGTTTCTGATCATGAACATTCTCAAGGTAATATTACTAGCATTATTTGCAAAATTTGCACATGTTTTGATATTTCATTGCTTGTGTTTGTAAATAGGCAACCGCTATATTAATAGAATTATGGTGAATTCTACCTTTATACATCAAGTTAACTTTCTTATTATAGGGTGAATGCTTGCTGGAAAATAAATATTAGTTTCACTTGGCCTTTTCTTTCCCTGATGTAATTACGAACATTTATAAGTTAACTTTTGAAGAAAGTTCTAGCTTGATATTCCTATTTAAACTACGTCATCATAGATATGATTTTTAATTTTTCCCTATATTTGTAGGCTAAATGGATATAATTGTTTCCAACAAGTATTTCAAGGGCATCAACAGTATATGTAATTGCAGATGGAACGGATGGAACCAAGAGTGGCTCTTTGCTAGTAGTGACTGTAAGCATTTCCCTTTCAAATAATGAAAATGAAACATAAAATATAATAATGTTTTATGCTTGGGATTTTAATTGCAGATGTCTGGAGAGTTGCAGGTATTATCTACTTTGATCCCCATACAGTAGTTTTTGTTCCTTCGATACATCAGGCAGATTGAAAACGGCTTATATGCAATTGTGGATGTTTCGGTGAATTTTCCAATGGACCCGAATCAGTTGGATCTTGTTATTTCTAGAACTAAACAACAATTTCCTTCAATACATCAGGTAATTCCTTCCCATTAAATTCATGAATAAAATGTATGCATGCATTATAAAAATCTTAGTTAATATAGGTTGAGCAGATGGAGGTAAGATGCAAATATTCAACTCATCAACTATTTCATGATTTAGTAGATAGTGGAGTTTCTCTTAGAGCCCAAAGACGGTTGGCAACACTGCAAAGAGCATGTGAGAGGTTTCAGTATTTCATGGAAGAAGAACCAAATAATAGAGGTATTGGAGAAGGAGGAAGTATTATTTTAAATAAAAGAAAATTTGTTCAGTGTCATAGCATAGTATAATTTACAGTCAACATATTTCAGATAAGCTATGAGCACTCTAAAAGAAATATATGTTTTGATTATACGGTATGTCCGTCAGTGATATGGTAATAATGGCAAGATGGCCTTTAGTTTCGCGTTTTCTTGCGACTTCGTCGCCGTCATCTTCATAAACTGGTTGGGTATGTTAGTTAGACTTATTTTGATGTAAATATGGTGTTATGTGGTTTTAGTATGATTATAGATTATATGTGTTTGTATTTTGGGATAATGTCAGCATAGACTAAATAGTTTTGTTGTTCATAGTATAACTTTGTGTATGTATTGATGAAGGATTATTGATGTTGTGGTTTTTTTTTAATGTGATTATGAAGGTTCTTTTTAGTTCTAAATTAATATTGTTTGCTAATTTATCTTTGTTTTTTTAAATATGTTATTAATTTTAGTGTTCACGATTGAATGATGTTTATTGTATATATATATATATATATGCATGTATGTGTGTGTATATATATGATATATATAGGTAGATCGGAAGGAGAATAGCGACGGATTACTAACAAAAAAAAGTGAGGTTAAGTTTGTTCTAATTTAATTTCCGTCGCTAATCCCTTGCCAATTAGCAAGGGCTTACCAAATCCATTCATAAATAATATTTTATTATAAATTAAATATCCGTCGGTAAATAATTGGTAAAGAAATTAAAATTAAATAAAATTATATTTTTGTTATATAATTAGTAAAATGACGGAAAACTATCGAAAAACTAATGCTAAATTCCATCGCAAAATCTGACACAAATACCGTCATGGTTTTTAATGACCAAAGCATTATGCAGGAAATCCGTCGCTAAGACCTATTTAGCAACGGATTAGAAGCGGATATTGTCGCTGCTAAATGCGGTTTTTCTTGTAGTAGAAAGAACAGAAGTTATGAAAAGGTTTACCGATCTAAAAGAGAAAAATCTACAAAATCTAGCGGATGACTTAGCGAGTATAAGTAAGTCCTTAGGATATAGGATTTCACGAGTATAAGTAAGTCCTTAAGAGAGAATTCTACTGTAGTAGCGTTGGAGCTAGCACTACGTCGATTGTGACGATTATGGCTAACCATTTGCCTTACTGTGTTTTTTCGTGGACGTGTTTTTGGTTTTTGAACTTCAACTACTTGTGTATCTGGAACGAATCCTCCCTCTTTCTCCTCCCCCTTGTTCCGTTCGTACTAATCAAACATTTTATCCATTAGTTCATCACTGATTTCCCGATCGTCCATTTAAGCTATACAGAAACAAAAAACGTATTGTCTATACAAAGAAGTACTTGAACACATAGAAGCAAAAAGAGTAATTGTTGGATCTAGATTAACCCTAGAGGGGGGGTGAATAGGGTTTATCACAGTTTTTAAACTGAATTGAAAAACTGACAGGATATTAAAATAATAAACATATCACAAAATGCAGCAGAAATAAAAGTGCAGAAAATAAATCACACACAGATATACCCAGCTTCGGCAAAACCCTGCCTACTGCTGCATTCCTAAGGTTTCTACTAGATGTTATAAACAGATCCCGCATACAAGACCATGTACACTCGCAGCGCCTGCTCCTGTCCTAACTCTACGCTCAAAACCCTAGACTGACTGATATCCCCTCGATCAGATTTCCCGAATTACAAACCCTGTAACTCGTAACCCTAGAATTTACAGACTCTAGTGGACTGCCAGTCAACACTCTGACTGGAACTCTAGAATTTTACAGACTTCTAGAAAAACTGTTCAGAATTGTTTACAGAAGAAAATAAAAACAATACAAAATAAAGTAAACAAGAAAAAATAAAATAGAAAAACCCTAGAGTATAACTAAGGGGTCATCCCCTTTTCACATATGCTTGGCCGGCCCATTCATTATTTCCTTTTGCCCGATCCCTTTGCTTATGGAATTAGAAATGGCGGCAGGTGATTGGAAAATTGCTAGGGTTTCTTGAAATCCTCCCAAATCGATTCGAAGCTTGATGAAATAAATCTCTGATGTTCGAATTTGTCTTGCTCTCAGCTTTCTGATGCTTCGATTTGAGGTTGCTCTCTGCTCTTGATCGAAACCGTGAGTAATTGGAATTTTTCTCTGTTGTTGCTTGAAATTGTTATGCTTGGTATCGATTGAATTGTTTATAGTCTCGATAATACATGCCTGTGATGTTATTGGTGTTAAATAGGGTAAATGAAAACCCTTATCTTCTGATTTCGTATATGCCTTGATCTGATTTGCTTTCCTTTTTTGAAATCTTGGCTGAAATGGCTCGATGTTTCCCCTTTTGGTTTTGTAATCCTCGGCTGAATGAAACTGGACATAATTTAATCCTTCGAAACAGATTTCCACTTTGAATTTAAAACCCTTGATTTAAGTCAATTTTGGAAAAAGATAATTGCTCCCTTTTTTTTTTTGAAAAAGCTTGTTGCCGTGGATGAAATTCCTGATTGAATTATAACAGGAAATAAATTGAAACAGAATTGATTTCTGCTAAATACAGTTCCTTCTTTGGTTTCTGGATACATTTTGACACTAGAATGCCGAGCTGTTTTTATGGCTTTTGCTTGAAATTCTTCTTACCAAAAAAGAGATACGAAATTGTTTTCTTGCCAGAAAATTTGTCACTGAATATTTGGAAAAATAAAAAGAAAAACTCTTTGCCAAAAAAAAATTGGTCATGTAAAAACAGGAAAGAAAGAATTGATTTTAAAATTGTTTCTTGCCCTTTAAAAAAACTTAATGATGATTTTAGGATTCCATTAAAAAAACTTGCCAAACATGAATCATTAAAATTCTGGAAAGCTTTATATGCTTGCATGAATTGTCCTTTAAAAATTACTTGCCAAACATGTTGATCATTTGTAATTTCTTGGCTTGTATTGTTATTTGAATTTACTGCCATATCTGGAATTAAATTCTTGGCAAAAACATTTCTTTGGCCTGATGAATAAATCTGCACACTCATGTCACTCCATAAATTTTTCTGCGTGTATACTTGACAAAATACAATACCAAAAAAAATGTGCATATTTGTTTGGTCATTTTTGTAAAATCTAAACCTGATCATTGCTGTGTAGCATCACCATTTTTAAAACTGCTGATTTGCCATGTCTTTAACAAATTCACCACTGTGTTTGGCATTTGACCATTCATACTTGGATTTGGCTTGTCCCATATACATGTTGTATTGATTATGTATGTCACTTGAATGCTACTTCACTTGCCTCTGTATATGCTTGCTTCACTGACCATTATGTTGTGTTGAAACTGCCCTGTAGCTGATCTACCATGATTGTTTGTCCACTAGTTTTACCTGAACTGATTTGAATGTGATCTGGGAATAATTGAATGGTTGTTGCTGTGTCATCATACATCTGAAGTTCCTCACACACATCAATCTGTTTTCACCTTGAGCATGCTGCTACCTTGCATGAACTTTTGTTGCACTGTTGTATTTGTACATGGTCATACTGTTGCACCTTCATTTGTTGCCTGCTTTGACTTGCTCTCTGAACCATGTCTCGACCATTTGTACACCTTGTAAGTTCTTGTGACCTTGCTGTTCACTTTGACTTTTGCTTGGCTACCTTTCTTTTTGTATTGGCACCATCAATTATATTTTTGCCTCTTTGCTGATTTTATATGCATATTTGATTTCCATTTCTCCTTTGACATGTCTTGTGTTGATTTTGACATTTGTGTTTATATGTATATCAGCAGACTAGTCACACTATGTTGAGGCTGGTCAAAAATCAGCAAACTAGTGTGATTATGTCGAGGCTGATCAAATCAGATCGAGTCAGAAAAATGATGAGAAACACACCGAAATTCTGAGGCAAATAATTTTTCAAAAATAAAAATTGTATTTGCATGAATTCTATTTCATTTCTATTGCAGTGTACTGTGTGTGTGTTTCTATATATGACAGGTATGAAGACTGGACTGAGTGTGAAGCTTATAGAAGACAGAAGACAATGAAACTGAAGAACAAAGAGACAGTGTATATGAGTGACTGTGTGACTGTAACTGAGTGTGAGAATTGCAGTGAAGAGCAGTGTATGAATATGTGAATTGTACTGAATATTGTAATAAACCAGTTTGATCGAAATAAAATATTATTTTATTGTGTTCAAATAAACTTGTCTATTAAATTCTGTTTATTTACAAGTACAATGTTCTGTGAATGTATATCAGTGATGTATTCAAATAGTGGAGTTATAAAAGATTGTATTGTTTGAAAGTTGAAATAGAATATGCAATTTAAATAAAATACTGTATAAATATACGAATGTGTATACAGTCGTATTCTATTTAAATATAAATATTATATTACAGTCTGTGTTGTAATGAACAGTACAATAACAAACACATTTATATAAATATATATTTGGTTGTTATCATCAAACAAAAATCATAAAATTGTGTATACAACACCGTTATATACAACAATCTCCCCCTTTTGATGATGACAAACAAATAAAAGATTTTGAAGATAATAAATGTGTTTGTTCGTGAATATTTGAACTCCCCCTATTTAAATGCTCCCCCTACAACAGAAACTCCCCCTATAACTGTGCATGAGTGAAATGTATGAATAAATTTTCAAAATTAAAGATTTTTTTAAAATATTCACTCATAAATCAAAATCTAATCCATTCTCCCCCTTTTGTTATCATCAAAAGGATACAGATTTTAAAATACAGATGAAAATTGACTAAAAATATAATTTCATCTTAAGAGGAAGAACGGTCATCATAAATTTCAATCAGTCAAACAAAAATCATAATATTCTAACAACTGGTGGCATATTTCACATTTTAGAGAATGATGGATATACGATGAATTTTATATAAAATGGAGAGGAGAGAGTTAAAAAAAATATTTCCAATTATTTTCAAAGGATTTTTATAAAAATAAAGCACAAAAAAAAAAACAGTGATGGATTTGGACTATAATAAATAATTCAATTTAAGTGAAACAATCGAATAATCTCAAATCCCAATACCCATCAATCAACAAATCATAATATGTCATAAGATTTCAACACATTTCACGATTAGAAGATGGATTGATAGACTGGTTTTTATACACAGTGGAGAATTTCAAAAAAAAAATTATTTTTATTTAAGAGCACACTGACCACGCATAACCAGAGCTTGGATTTTTAAATGGGGTCAGTCGCAGCTTAAATGATAAGTTGTCTCATAGCCATGCATAACCAGAGCTTGGATTTTTAAATGAGGTTAGAGACACACTTATATATTTATTATATATATATTTATCATTTCAGTTTTAAAAGAAAAAACTCCTCGGTATATGAAACCAAAATGGATGATAGAAATGTGGTAGGTACAGAAATGGATTGTGAAATAAATTTCTAAATTAATTATATTATGAAATAAGCTCGACTGTACCGGGATTATTGAAAATTTTCAGTTATCACAAATTCTGAATAATAATATAGTCTCATTTCTATCACAAATAATTTTCACTGTTTTAAAACAAGATGTTTTTTTTAAAAAAAAATAAACTCTCCACATTAATATAAAAACATGATGGATGGCAGACGGGTGATAGAAGAAGAAGATGATCATGAAATAATTGCCAGTTCAAAGATATTATAATAAATATTCAACCATCATGAAAATCCAAATAAAATCTCCTCGTGTTGTGGAATATACTGCAGTCACAATTCATCACAATTTTAAAATCTGATAATAATTTTGATGAATTATAAATACATTTCAATTTGGATATTGATTTCAATTTCTGAAAGAATAATCAATAAATAATTTTTAAAATTGAAAATCAATTACAAGGGAAATATGCTGATCTATACATGACACGAGGGAAAAAATGTGTACAAGACAAAAGGAGTGTGTGGATTTATACATGGTGAAGATTTGAATCTAAGTACAGATGGGTAAGACAAATATAAGGCGCTTCTGATACCACTTGGTGTCTCTATTTACGAGGAATTTTAACATGATACTGAACAAGAATGTCATAGACAAAAGAATTATTAAGTACCAAGCCCAAACAGACGAGATAATAGATTATGCACATGTATCAGAGCAACAAGCATGTGATTCCAGAACAAACATTTTTCAAAACAATATCAGAGCAACACAGAACATAGTTTCAAATCATATTTGTCAGGATGATGGCCACATATGATGATTCATGATCTAATGATTAAAATACTGTTTACTTGAAATCATTTGTGGAAATATGAAAATATCAGAATTTAATGAATCAATCACACCAGATTATAAATTTTCGATTTGAGATATGTGTGAGATTCAATAAATCAATAATTTCAAATGATTTTAAACAAACAAATAATTAAATCAGATAATCATGAAATAAGAGTGAATTTCAAGACCAGATTTTCAAAGGAATTTTTCACAAGATTTCTAAGACTAATTTCAGATCATTTACATCAAATAATTAGGAGATATTCGTGATCCATTAATAAATAATTTATTTGAAATCACTTGAATCAATATCAAGTTTGAGATATAATGAATTATTCACACAAGATTGATAATTTCAACTTTAGGAGATGTGTGAGATTCAAAATATCAAGAGTTTCACATGATTTCAAACAAACTGATTTCAACTGTACTAATCATGAATAAAAATGAATTTTAAGATGTATCACTAAGACAATGCATTCCAAAAAGATATTCAAGGCAATCTGAAAATTACTGGAATTGTCACAACTGATAAATAACAGTGTGCTGTAATGAGTATAATATCTTGAGCTTTTCTAAAATGAATTAGAATAAAGTTAGAACAGCAAAGGTGTGTGAATTTCCATATAATTTTCAGATCTTCAAAACAATTTAGAATTCAGATTAACAGTGTTCAAGATATAACAAGAATACGTCAACACCGTTAGGAATTCAGAAAACAGAAAAAGAACTTCAAAACAATCAGAGTTCTATACACACAAAACAAATTTCCAGAATATCATGAATACTGCAATTCAAGAAGCACACAAAAAAATATGATAGTGATAAATCAAATCAGAAAAGATAGAAGAAAGAGATAGAAGTGAGAAGAAGAAATAAGCAAAAGAAAAAAACAAATCAAAACAGAAAGTATTTACAGAGGTGAGTTTAGAGATCATACCAGAATTCAGTGTATATCAGAATCTCTAACTCAATAGACTTGGACAAGGAGCTGTGAATGATTCCATGATATGAAGCAGTTTGAATTCAGTTTCTCTTTCTGCACAGCAGCTTCTCAGCCTCCTCAGGTACCTAATGGTTTAGGGGATCGAGTGGTCTAACAAAGTTTGTAAAACCACTCACAGTTTTATTCACATATTTTGGTACCCAAACTTGTTTATACAACAACCCATCTGAATTCACCTTTGTACCTTTAGGAACCCAGATCTGTTTGAATTTAACAAATTTTGTTTTATTCCTTTTTGGGATCCAGGATTGTTCAAATAGATTATTATAAAACAAATTCTCATCATGTTTATGATTCAAAAAACCTTTGCGATTATCATAGTTTGAATTTCCACATCGATTCTTTTCAAAGCAGTCTAAAGAATTTTTCAAATCAATTGAATTTTGTTTTCCAAAAACATCATTTTTCTCAAAGCCAAGACCAGATTTATTTCTAATAGAAACTTGGTTTTGTAACAGCATATTCAACGATTTTTCCCCACTAGAAAATTTATCCAAAGTTGATTCTAACCGTTGAATTTTGGATTTTAGATCGCTATTTTCTTTTAGTAAATTTGAGCAATTATTTATAGCGATCTTCTGTTCAGCGTTGGACTGTTTCAAAACCAAATTCTCATTTGCAAGCAATTTAATTTTGGCTTGGGATTCGGAAATTTCAAGTTCAAATCGTTTTTGTTTTTCAGACTCAAAATTCTTGGATTTTTCAATCTCATTTTCAAGTTCTTTCAAAATCAAACCACTTTTCACCAGATTTTCATTTTCAGCAATTTCAAATTTGGAATATATATCAGTCTTAAAAATTTCAAATTCCTCTTGTAAAAAGTTATTCAAACTTGATAACTCAATCTTGTTTTCTTTTAAGATCAAAATTTCCTTTTCAAACTTTTGAATATTCTTATTGAGATGAACAAGATTGGTTTTCAATTTTAAACAATTTTTGCAATCTGAATTTGAAGAATTTTTAAAATATTCAAGCTGTGATTCCAAATCATCAATTTTGCTGGTCAACTCAGTATTCCTAGATTTCAGAGATTTGTTTTTAGATTTGAGTTTATCAACAGATTTAGTTAAATCAACACACATATAAACCAAATCTTCGTATGAGAAATTTTCAACTTCAGCATCTGTTGATTCTCCGTCATCTGATCCTTCTGAATTTTCATTTGTAAATCCTGTTAAACAAAGTTCTGAATCTGAGTTGACTTTCTCGGGTTTTGAGCTGCCGTTGTTAGATTTTCCATACTTCGTATTGAGAGTATCCCAGATTTCCTGTGCAGATAAACAATGGCAGATAAGATTAAACTGTTCAGTACTAAGATAATCAAATATAATTTTCATAGCACGGGTATTGAAAGTAATATCTACACTATCAAATCCATGGATAACAACATTCCAACATTTAATATTAACAGATTTTAAATAAAATTCCATTTTGGATTTCCAGTTTAAAAAATCTGTACCATCAAAAATATTTGGAATGTGACTGGACTGACTCTCTATGGACTGATAACTAGGAATCACCATTGCTTTAGAGTTAACCGAAACCTCGCTCTGATACCAAATGTTGGATCTAGATTAACCCTAGAGGGGGGGTGAATAGGGTTTATCACAGTTTTTAAACTGAATTGAAAAACTGACAGGATATTAAAATAATAAACAGATCACAAAATGCAGCAGAAATAAAAGTGCAGAAAATAAATCACACACAGATATACCCAGCTTCGGCAAAACCCTGCCTACTGCTGCATTCCTAAGGTTTCTACTAGATGTTATAAACAGATCCCGCATACAAGACCATGTACACTCGCAGCGCCTACTCCTGTCCTAACTCTACGCTCAAAACCCTGGACTGACTGATATCCCCTCGATCAGATTTCCCGAATTACAAACCCTGTAACTCGTAACCCTAGAATTTACAGACTCTAGTGGACTACCAGTCAACACTCTGACTGGAACTCTAGAATTTTACAGACTTCTAAAAAAACTATTCAGAATTGTTTACAGAAGAAAATAAAAACAATACAAAATAAAGTAAAAAAGAAAAAATAAAATAGAAAAACCCTAGAGTATAACTAAGGGGTCATCCCCTTTTCACATATGCTTGGTCGGCCCATTCATTATTTCCTTTTGCCCGATCCCTTTGCTTATGGAATTAGAAATGGCAGCAGGTGATTGGAAAATTGCTAGGGTTTCTTGAAATCCTCCCAAATCGATTCGAAGCTTGATGAAATAAATCTCTGGTGTTCGAATTTGTCTTGCTCTCAGCTATCTGATGCTTCGATTTGAGGTTGCTCTCTTCTCTTGATCGAAACCGTGAGTAATTGGAATTTTTCTCTTTTGTTGCTTGAAATTGTTATGCTTGGTTTCGATTGAATTGTTTGTAGTCTCGATAATACATGCCTGTGATGTAATTGGTGTTAAATAGGGTAAATGAAAACCCTTATCTTCTGATTTCGTATATGCCTTGATCTGATTCGCGGTTGCTTTCCTTTTTTGAAATCTTGGCTGAAATGGCTCGATGTTTCCCCTTTTGGTTTTGTAATCCTCGGTTGAATGAAACTGGACATAATTTATTCCTTCGAAACAGATTTCCACTTTGAATTTAAAACCCTTGGTTTAAGTCAATTTTGGAAAAAGATAATTGCTCCCTTTTTTTTTTTTGAAAAAGCTTGTTGCCGTGGATGAAATTCCTGATTGAATTATAACAGGAAATAAATTGAAACAGAATTGATTTCTGCTAAATACAGTTCCTTCTTTGGTTTCTGGATACATTTTGACACTAGAATGCCGAGCTGTTTTTATGGCTTTTGCTTGAAATTCTTCTTACCAAAAAAGAGATACGAAATTGTTTTCTTACCAGAAAATTTGTCACTGAATATTTGGAAAAATAAAATGAAAAACTCTTTGCCAAAAAAAAAACTGCTCATGTAAAAACAGGAAAGAAAGAATTGATTTTAAAATTGTTTCTTGCCCTTTTAAAAAAACTTAATGATGATTTTAGGATTCCATTAAAAAAACTTGCCAAACATGAATCATTAAAATTCTGGAAAGCTTTATATGCTTGCATGAATTGTCCTTTAAAAATTACTTGCCAAACATGTTGATCATTTGTAATTTCTTGGCTTGTATTGTTATTTGAATTTACTGCCATATCTGGAATTAAATTCTTGGCAAAAACATTTCTTTGGCCTGATGAATAAATCTGCACACTCATGTCACTCCATAAATTTTTCTACGTGTATACTTGACAAAATACAATACCAAAAAAAATGTGCAGATTTGTTTGGTCATTTTTGTAAAATCTAAACCTGATCATTGCTGTGTAGCATCACCATTTTTAAAACTGCTGATTTGCCATGTCTTTAACAAATTCACCACTGTGTTTGGCATTTGACCATTCATACTTGGATTTGGCTTGTCCCATATACATGTTGTATTGATTATGTATGTCACTTGAATGCTACTTCACTTGCCTCTGTATATGCTTGCTTCACTGACCATCATGTTGTGTTGAAATTGCCCTGTAGCTGATCTGCCATGATTGTTTGTCCACTAGTTTTACCTGAACTGATTTGAATGTGATCTGGGAATAATTGAATGGTTGTTGCTGTGTCATCATACATCTGAAGTTCCTCACACACATCAATCTGTTTTCACCTTGAGCATGCTGCTACCTTGCATGAACTTTTGTTGCACTGTTGTATTTGTACATGGTCATACTGTTGCACCATCATTTGTTGCCTGCTTTGACTTGCTCTCTGAACCATGTCTCGACCATTTGTACACCTTGTAAGTTCTTGTGACCTTGCTGTTCACTTTGACTTTTGCTTGGCTACCTTTCTTTTTGTATTGGCACCATCAATTATATTTTTGCCTCTTTGCTGATTTTATATGCATATTTGATTTCCATTTCTCCTTTGACCTGTCTTGTGTTGATTTTGACATTTGTGTTTATATGTATATCAGCAGACTAGTCACACTATGTTGAGGCTGATCAAAAATCCGCAAACTAGTGTGATTATGTCGAGGCTGATCAAATCAGATCGCGTCAGAAAAATGATGAGAAACACACCGAAATTCTGAGGCAAATAATTTTTCAAAAATAAAAATTGTATTTGCATGAATTCTATTTCATTTCTGTTGCAGTGTACTGTGTATGTGTTTCTATATATGACAGGTATGAAGACTGGACTGACTGTGAAGCTTGTAGAAGACAGAAGACAATGAAACTGAAGAACAAAGAGACAGTGTATATGAGTGACTGTGTGACTTTAACTGAGTGTGAGAATTGCGGTGAAGAGCAGTGTATGAATATGTGAATTGTACTGAATATTGTAATAAACTAGTTTGATCGAAATATTTTATTGTGTTCAAATAAACTTGTCTATTAAATTCTGTTTATTTACAAGTACAATGTTCTGTGAATGTATATCAGTGATGTATTCAAATAGTGGAGTTATAAAAGATTGTATTGTTTGAAAGTTGAAATAGAATATTCAATTTAAATAAAATACTGTATAAATATATGAATGTGTATACAGTCGTATTCTATTTAAATATAAATATTATATTACTGTCTGTGTTGTAATGAACAGTACAATAACAAACACATTTATATAAATATATATTTGGTTGTTATCATCAAACAAAAATCATAAAATTGTGTATACAACACCGTTATATACAACAGTAATGGTTTCTCGCCTTAATGTCGTGGTTGATGTAGAACGCACAAATAATAGTTATGGTTGGGAGACGAAGTATAAACTATTTAAACAAGTGGGCGTGATTGGTGATAAAGCTCTGTCATCATTAGTTGAGCTGTAGCATCGAGACATATGACATGACTACACTATGCCCTCAACAGTTTAGTTGCTTTGGCTCTACCATATAACCGTTGATATTACTACACTCTGCAACACTCGGATAAAGTGTTATAGGTTGTCCAACGAATACAAAAAACATGACTTGACAAGTCTACTGATTAAAGATGACATGTCCACTTCTTTAATAAAGCAAAACACGAAATCCTGGGACTTGTCAACCTTTACGACCACTTAGCCCTCTACCTTTAAATTCAGCCCTTTCGAAGATTTAGGCTTGTCAAATTATTTATTTTATCTACTACCACTTTTCAAGTAGTTCAACATGTCTGCTTGGGAATACGATGATGAAACCATGGTCAAAATTTACGATCAATTTGAAAGAAATAAGCAAGCAGTGGAGTTTGTGCCCCAAACGCAATTGGATGATCAAGTGGAAGCTGGAGAAGTGGAGTCTGAGATCTTCAGTTCCACACAACCAAACGTTGTCGTCCCACGTATTGGACCTCTTCAAAAAACCCACAATGCTCGATTAAGGGAACACTAGCACAGAACTTTTCTTTTGCGTCCCCTCATTTGCATCTATTGTATAAACAATAGATGCAAATAGTACAATTTGCATCTATTTCTAAGCCACGACGGACGCAAATAAGGGAAAACAAATATTATTTTACTCTTTGCATCCATTGTTGTCAATGAACTGATGCGATAGGGAGAAGACGGAAACTAATTAATGTTATTTGCGTCTGTTCATTTAATAGCTAGACGCAAATAAACGTTTGAATAAAGTACTTTGCGTCCGCTGTATTAAAAACGGACGCACTAAATTAGTGTTGTTTAACATTGGAGGGAAGAAAATAAAAAATGCGCATGTATGGAGGGCAAGCAAAAACACTCTCCGCACTCTTCTAAAAATTTTGGGGAAAATTTTAACCCTGAATTCAATCAATTTCCGTTTTCTAAAGTCGTAATCAATTTCCATTTTCTCAGCCGCCTAATTTCCCTTTTTTGTTCATCTTCACTCACGATTCTCTTTCCAAATCCCTTCTCATCTGGAACCTGCGCAACCTCCCTTCCTCAAGGCTATACGATTCTCTGAATTAAAATCCCCTTCTCATCTGGAACTTGCGAAACCCCCTATTCCTCAAGGCTCTTCATTCTCCAAGGAGACTCCGCAAGTGACTGAGCCTGACTTTGCATCAGTGACCAAGCTCCACTTCGCCATTGTTCAAAGCAACATGAATCTTCAAGGGAGCTGAGCATGATTATACAAGGAGACAGTGACTGATTCTCCAAGGCGCTCGTTAGGTATAATTTTTGAATCTTGAGCATGTTGATGTTGATGAAAATAAGCTAAAACCGATGATTAATGTTTAGCATTGGTTTCTCAGAAATTGAAAATTTTAATAATCGATTATGTGAATAGAATATACCTATATAAACAAAATTTTAATAATATCAGTTTTCGATCCGCACAATCGCAAGCTTTCAAGAACCATTTTGACTATTGTTGTTGCGTAAGGCAACATCTTTGCATTTTATCACACCATTGAAAGCATAATATCAGGTTTCCATCTTCACAATTGAAAGCATATGATTCGATCATGGAGAAACATTAGCTAATCTACTAGCTTTAATGTGCATATATTTCTGCTATTACTGCCCAATGGAATATTGGATTTCTTATAGGTATATTTTGCTTAAATTTCATGTGTTCTATAAATCAAATTATATATTTCTTAGGTTATTCTCTATTATCGATACCTAATCATGATCTGAGCATATATTATAGGTCAAACATAAAAAGATTTCTTATTTATATTAATATTAAAAAAATCTATTATGCAGTCCATGTTGTGATGTTCTACTAATTATAAGCTTATTTACAAAAAGTTTCACTTTGTTGATGTTGTTATTGCAATTGGGCTCTTGATTAAAGATGGTTTCATTCTTTGATTCTATCCATCGGCTATATAAAGGTATGGATGTGTGATGTCAGCAAATACTTTTGAATATGGATTTATATGAGACTATCTATGTTTGTATCCAATCATTGACAAGCATAATCAAATTATATATTTCTATCATATTTCTTTATACCTTAATGTTGACTGAAACTAGATCCTCTGGGGTTGTGCTCGGTACTCTTATATTCTGCTCTAATTAACGTTGTTTACTTTATAGATTTCCAAAGATATTAATCTTTTCATATCATGATTTCTTTTTATCTCTCGACTTTGGCGATTGCACCTCATGAAGTTTGTCCTTTGAAGAAATTTCTGACTTTTATAATTTATCAAATTAGTGCAGAATTTTTGTGACTTTCTTTGATACAAACAACTTTTTTTTACATCCATCTCAGTGCATCAAAAACTAACTGATTGTTATCGACTATCCAATACAAACTACGAGCAGAAAATACACAAAAATTTGTTACATTTTTATATGTTTAATGTTTTGAATACAACTGAAATCTCAAGTAATCTTTCTTTATTTGCATGTACAGAAAATACAAGCTAGGTAGAACATCACTGTGATGGAGGACGTTGCCTGACAACAGCCATCTTTAAGAGCAAAAGCTCTTTTTAACTAATTGCGGTTGCAATATGCAGCAGTTCCTTAGAATTTCCCGTACCCAATGATGTAGCACTTATTGGAGAGATAGGATTTGGTGGTGAGCTTCGCATGGTAAGCAATGATTTTATTCAAAATTAACTACACTTTAATATCTTGCAGTTGCAAAAGTTAGTTGACGGTCGTATTTGATAACTGGAAAGCTACCTACTATTTACCCAACTTGTGTTTTTTTGTGAATTAGTTTGATGCCATATGGTACTCTGTTATCATGTAGTACATGAATTTTCTGTTGAAATATCAGTTAACGAATGTGATGTTGCATGTGAAACTTCAACTCATGTAAAATGGAAACGAATCAAAAAGTAACTATTTCAGCTGCATGCAGTTTTCATCTTATTCTACACGTGCTTATAAGAACTGGTAAATACGTTTGGCATTAGAACTGATGTTTATGCAGCTTAATTAAAGTTGTTGTTGATCTTAAAAAATCTGCAAATCTCAGTTTATGTTGGTTTACAAGTATTCCAATTTAGAGGTGCTAATCAGACATTTTACCTTATGGTTGATCTAATTCTATGATTTGATGTTGATATTCTTTCTTAATAGATTTCAAGAATGGATAAACGTGTTGCTGTTGTTGCTAATTGGGTTATAAGTGGTGTGTTATACCTAGGGTCAGTAGGAAAAACTTCTAAATATGTTAGCATAGACATGGAAATTGGTTCTACTTGCTCGTAGAAATCTGAAGGAAATAATAAACACTGCATTCACATGAAAATAACACTAACTAGGGTTTGGGGCCTTGATTTTTTGCTTATCCTGTAGTTACCCAAGCACTGTGCCATCTAAATGTATAATACTGTAAGTTTTGTCAGGTATTTAGGTAGTAAAATCATTCATAAGTACATTGATGGTTGATGCCTGAGTTACTTTAAATGTTTTGTACTAGAAAATATCCACCATGGATATATGAATTTTCCATCTATCATGTTACCAATTCTTTTTCAAAGTAAGGAGGCAATAGATTTGGCATAGTAGTTTTGGTTGATCAGGGTTTATCTGTCAAAATAGGCATACACATGTAGTTAATTTGGATAGGAAAATGTATTCATTTACATATTTAAACATTCAATATCATGACATATGCATATGTACACACAAATATGATTTGTACTATAACCTCTGTAAGTGTATTTTTCCAAAGCCAATAGTGAACGTATCACTTGTGTTTTCGTTAAACATGTTTTGGAAATCATTTCTCTTAAGATTTTTTTTTTAAATTTTCTCTCAACCTAGTTCACGTTTTTCTAGTCCTCCTGAAGTTAATGATCAGTCATTAGTATGTTGTGTCACTTCACTCTTGGTGTGGCTAACCAATTGTTAATTGCCATATTTAAAACTAATTTCATACACCCTTTACAAGTTGTAAATATTGGTACATAGAAGTACTTTTCTTTTCAACAAGTCGAAATGTGAGGTTACAGTGTTTTCTTATGTAATATCATCTAATGTTATTGGGCTCAACCATTGCCATTTCTTATCTGATGCTTTTTCTGTTCCAAAATTAGTAAATTGGTGCATTTTTGAATGGAAAATATTTTTCCTAAATTGTTGCAATTATCAAAACTCTTTATCAATCGAATGTTTGAGATATTTTTTCATCGGTATAACACAAGTTCATGTTGATATGGAACTTTATTTGCGAAACCCTTTATAAACTTATTTATTTATTCTAAAACATTTGAAAAAAGAGCTGAGCATTTAAACATTATTAAAGCCAATATCTATATTTTAACGTTGCTAATGACATAGACTGGCATGTGAAACCCCTGGAATTTAAACAATATAAAAACAGTTTCCTGCTCCGTGTTTTTTGGGTTTTTGAAAGGTGCATATACTTACATTATTTTGTTTGTATATCACTGGATCAGGGGTGGTTCATGACACATGATCTCATATTTTTCCATTACTAAACACTATTTATGAAGTATTGCAGGATTGGAAGTAGACTTAAAGAACTGGAGAAAAGGTAGTGCACTTGGCTGCAAAGGAGCGTGG
Source organism: Allium sativum (assembly GCA_030737875.1). NCBI lineage: Eukaryota > Viridiplantae > Streptophyta > Magnoliopsida > Asparagales > Amaryllidaceae > Allium > Allium sativum. The sequence continues at coordinate 23,063,290 of CM060927.1, read as the reverse complement.
ATGGATCAAGGATATTTTGTTCATTTTATTTACATGTTATTGATATAAATCGATTTTTATGAATGAATCGAACGGTTGAAATTTGTTTCTTTTAGAATACTGTTTGCATCATTATTCAAATGGTCTATTTTGTTTATGAAAAGGAATATTATCTCATATTTTTCCATTACTAAACACTGTTTGCATTAATATTGAGGAATTTGATTTCACGCTTTGTAATTTTTTATCAAGAATTTTATTTTTCTTGATCAGAAAATAGAGATGTAAACAAGAAATGAATTCTCCTATTGATATTTTATAATTATAGCTTTTGCAATGGTATAACTAAAGTTTAGAGACTACGAAAGACGGGAACAAAAAATTTCGAATTATGTTGAAATCCCATACAATATCTTGCACATAATGAGGTTTACGATGGTGAGTTGAGTTCTAAACAGGTGTCACAAAGGCTGGATATTAAGGAGAGGAAGTTCGATGTAGATGGTACAACTTCATTCTCTAGATCATAATCAATGTTATTGTAGATCATAACAGCTTTCATAGTGATTGCTCCTTGATTTAAATATCAAATTTTGGTTAGGTGTGTTTTCCAACAAAGATTTGAACTCGATGGAAGCATTTGATTTAAATATGTCTGAAATATTTATGAGGGAATGAAATAACATTCTTACATAAAAAATACACATAACCACACTTACGTACAGGTAGATACATATGTTTGTCTGTCTCTTTCCCTCTCTATATACACACACAGTCATAGACTACTCGATTTCAACATTTCCTACGTACCCCTAAGTATGCATGCGTTTCACTATATTTAGTCGATATTAATGGTCGAAGTCTCATATGCCGGAATCCCGGTTGAACATCCGCTATCGAGCATATAATTTGATATTGGTAAACACATCGTGTAACAAAAGGAATCCACAACGTTCTGTATTATCAATGCCATATGTACACCATGATCTCTTCAAATATCTTGCGATTTGAGACTATGTTGCATTAAATTCACGCACCCACTCCATCCTAATGCGAGCCACACCTAACACAGACACCCCTCACATGTGTAAGATACATATGTGTCTCTCCTCCCTCCACACACACACACACACACACACACACACACATATATATATATATATATATATATATATATATATAAACTTTTATTGTTTAGCAATACAACCAAGTATCGGAAATAATCTAACCATTATCCATATAATATGCTTCCATTATCTATTTTTAGTCACATTTGAGTATTCTTTGAGTATTCGATGCTGCTTCCATCTTTCTGTAACTTTGGGTTTCCAAAAGTTAACTACTTGCAACTTTCTGCCAATGTTCGACTATGCAATTTATACACTTGTTATCTAGAACTGTCTTATGTATATTTCTTCTAGTTTATTAGTTTATCACTATGGTTACCAACAATGTTGTTCGGACATACAACTATCTTTTAATATAGTCTTTTAATGAAACATTTAGGATCTTGACAATGAAATGAAGACCTGCAAAGAGTAGTTTAAGAAATTTGAAAGGCAAGATGTGAAGTATAGGGAAGACCTCAAACATATGAAACAAAAAAAATTAAGAAGCTCAGTGACAAAATTGAGAAGGTATTGCTATTTATATCCGTTTTATCTGAATATGATTTATATATATTATATTCATCATGTTTACTTTTCAGGATTCAACTAAAATATCTGAAATAGAAAAAGAAAACGAGGAGTCATCAAGTCTCATTCCAAGGCCTGAGGAAGAAATACACAAACTGCAAGAACATCTTGTTGATGAAGAAATTTTTTTGGAAGCAATTATAGAAAATGCTAAAGGTTTATTTTTATATAAGCACAGATCCGTATACCCAGCTTTACTTCTGGTTGGTTAATATGAACATACCATGATTTTGATTTGCCTCACCCTTGTTTCCTGCATCTGCGTTATACTATAATTCAGGTTGCAATTGGATATTTGATGATGGACAGGTAACAAGTTAGACAAATTAATCTATCACGGCTTCTGGCATATTCATATTTTATATATGCCAAGGTTTTCAATCAAGTTTAATTTAGAAATCAATATATAAATGGTGTGTGATTACATTTAGACAAATGGCTATGATAATTATGATTTTGAGTTCCATCTTCTAAATTATTTGGAATTTCAACAACTTTATTCCTTTGCATTCCTTGTGTTGTCCCTGTGCCAATCTGATATGATTTCACTGTAATTAATCCTTTTCTACGAAACCTTTTCTTCCCGTCATTTGTCCCTTCCCCCATTTTATATTTGTACTTCTTGGTTGAACACAGGTGAAACTAAAAAGCACCGGACTGACCTCATTAAAGTTCATGATGAGTTAGAACCTTGGGAAAGTCAATTGATTGAGCATAAAGGAAAACGTGATGTTGCATGTTCGAATATCAAATTTCTAAAGGAGAAGGTGCACAATCTGTTTGTATCTTTTGTCAAAGAAAATATTCTAGCAGCTATGCTTTGAAATGGGGTTTTGTTAAAATTGTTCCTTATAAATTGATCACTTTGGAATGATACTCGTTACCCGCCACCATATTTCTGAATCAGAGTGGTTGTCTAATACACTGTATCTTTTTTTTAATTCATACTAGTTACAGTATATTCAAAAGGATAACAGTTTACTGCAAGTGCTACAATAAATGCCTATATTCCGGAACATATAAACAGTGTCGATCTTTTTGGTCTAAACTTCCAATTTTTGTTCATGGTTTGTACAATTAATTTCCCTTGACAGAAATGTACGTAATCATCTACTGATTCACGGAATTTAATCATTTTATAACATGAAGCTAATCGTAAAGCTTTTTGAGGATGCACAATATCAAATGAATACCATAACTGAGAAAATCAAAGAGAAAACTGCACTTAAAAACAACATTGTAACCAAAATCCAGGAGAACAAGCTTGAAGCATCTAAAGCTCGTAGATTGGAACAAGTAAGCAAAATTTGAATTTGCAGTTTTGATATCTTCAAAGTAGTTTTCAATACATCTCTTATGGTTATTTTATTTCAGGAATGCATAAAAGAGCAAGGATCACTTATTCCACTAGAGCTAGCGGCTAGGCAGGAAGTGGCTGAAATAAGGTCAACACTTGAATCCGTGAAAAGTCAAGGATCCGTTTTGAAAGCCATCTTGCAAGCAAAGGATTTTAGAGAAATTGAAGGAATTTATGCCTGCCTTGGGGATCTCAGTGCAATAGACAATGAGACGTTGTCTTATTAAATGCATTCTTGTTTGTCTTTTAGTACATTACTTGAAAAATTGCAGAAACTGATCAATACGTGCATTCCATCTTGCAGAAAAGTACGATAATGCCATCTCAACTGCTTCTGTAGTCTTTGATTATATTGTGGTTGAAACTACTGTTGCAGCACAAGCATGCGTTGAATTACTTAAAAGAAAGAGTTTAGGCATTGCCACTTTCATGATATTGGTAATAGTTATAGTTTAATGTAATATATTTTTTTGTTTCTTTAGCTTTATGTTTATGCATAATTTCGAAATCTAGCTGACGTATTTTGGCCAGGCTGTATAAAAGCTTGGTTTTTGTATCTCTATTGTTCTTCTACCTGGATATAGAAAATTGCAAGTAAAGCGTAATTTTGTTCGTCACTTAGTACTGTTCTTTCTATTACCATTAAAACAAATCGATGGAGTAAGTAAATAATTTTAGTATCTTCAATCCGTAGGCTTTGGCTCTATTTTCTTAAGTACATGCAACAACTTGCAATTGATCTTCAAGTTATGTTGCACTGTAACTTATCCTTTATCATGTGACTTTGCATGCTCCAATACTCTGTACTGTAGTTAAAACTTGAAGTACCTTATAGTTGTGATCAATTTCACTATATTTATGCACAATTTTTTTCTTTTAGAATCTTGCTACTGTTTGCATCATTATTCAAATGGTCTATTTTGTGTAAGGAAAAGCAATCAGATCTCATATTTTTCCATTACTAATCACTATTTGTGAAGTATTGTAAGATTGGAACTAACTTAAAGAACTGGAGAAAAGGTATTGGCTGCAAAATAGCGTGGATGGACCAAGGTTATTTTGTTCTCACTACTTGAAAGGCTTGGTTTCGCTTCTTTGTCATGTTGTCAACGGTACATGTTTCTACGTTTTCAAGTCTCCAAGTAAGAATCCACATTCAATGATATTTACATTTATATTTAATTTTTTATATTTTGGATTGATTTGGTTTATGGTGACCAAACCGGAGACAATTCTAATGGCATTAGTTTGGATACTACTTCAACTTTAATGACTGCTTAAATATAAGGTAAATATCCTGTCTGTTTTGGCTTTTATAATTTATATCATGCACATAAAGATTATGTTTGATTCCTTGTTCACAGGTGTATGTGTTATGTATCTCATCTGGCTGTTTTTTTTTCTTCAGTAACCAGCTTTATATCACAAGATTAGTGGTAGAGAAAAAGAATTACAAGTTGGAATTACTTGTTCACAGGTGTATGTTTGATTCCTTTGTTACTGTCATTGCTCTAGCTCTTGCTGAAGAGTTATCGAAGCATTATTGGCACAAAAAAGTACATACAATTTAATTATTGTCATTGCTCTTGCTGAAGAGTTGATGAATCTTAATTCTAAATATGGATTATTTGGAATACAGCACTTGTATTTGAGTTGATGAATCTTAATTCTAAATATGGATTATTTGGAATACAGCACTTGTATTTTTTTAATAGGTGTACTCTCAACTAAATGTACCCTTTTATCCAGCTAAGTTTATGTAATTTATTATTGTAGTTTTTACTGAGGTTTGCACCCATTATTAAACTATCTTGTCCTTTAATTTTTGACTTGTTAGTTTGTAAAGCGATCAATAAAATGAACCTGGAGGTTGAAACACGGTTTAATAAACTATTTACTCTTTTGGTCTGTATTACATGTGTATGCACCACAAACCACTATGTGATCATCATTTGAAATTTTTGCTGCTTATCATTTGCTGTTTTTTCTGTTCAGAATCGAAGCGTGAATATGATAGCTCATATCTTTAATGCACCCTTAGGGAATTAGAAACAGCTGTAGGAGTTGGAATTGTAGGATCATCAGAACCTATAATGTTGGTTGGATTAGCATTTAAGAGATGATGTCAAAATAAAAGGAAGGCTCAAGGGAAGCCTTTTGATAAACTAAACATTGTTACTAGTGCCAATGTTCAGGTATGATATTCCCATACATTAATATTTCATTTCCTACCACCAATATTTCGGGACAAATTGTACATCTCCCTTTTAGTCTTAAATGATTATTTCCCTGTAAATGCTTAGTGAAATCAATAAGTTATACAACGCTAAAATTTGTGGACATGAAGTTAAAAGCTAGTTTATGCAATGTTTTAATAAAAGGATGTTTAAGTTTGGAAATGTTATTATCCCTAGGTTTGTTGGGAGAAATTTGCAAGGTACTTCGAAGTTGAATTGAAGGAAGTAAAGTTGAGGGAAGGGTATTACATGATGGACCCAGAAAAAGCCGTAGAGATGGCTGATGAGAACACCATTTGTGTTGCTGCAATCTTGGTGTCTATTCTTACTGGAGAATTCGAGAATGTGAAGCGACTCAATAATCTTATAGCAAAAAACGAGAAAACTGGGTAAACAACATACCATTACCAGTTCTTGCTAATTTGCATTTTCGCATTTATCAAGCTTTTCTCGATCAGTAGAATAGTACAACCGTAGAGCAGTTTCTAAATCCTAGTGGATTATATGCATGGCAATTGGGTATATTCTTTATATGAATCTATGACACAAGATCAAATATCAGGAATATGTTTCATGAACATAGTAATGATACTACTCGAGGGACTTGCTCGAATTTGCGTAGTTGGCAATAACAATGTTCATGATTGCGTTTTAACAGTAAAACTATTATATAGTTGGGACACTCCAATTCATATGGATGCTGCTTGGATTCATTACTCCATTTCTATATCCCGATTTGGAATGGGACTTTCGGTTACCACTAGTGAAAAGCATTAATGTCAGTGGCCACAAATACAACCTTATTTATGTTGGCATCGGTTGGGTTGTTTGGAGAACCAAAGAAGATATGCATGAGGAGCACATCTTACATATAAACTATCTTGCATTGTGCAGATGATTTGTCCACGATGTATCTTCCATATAAAATATCAAGTCAAACTGCCCAGTTCAGTTTCTTGGATTGTGCAGGTGATTTGTCCATGATGTATCTTCCATATTTTGGTTATTTACTAATTACTATTATAACTTATAACCATTTAGTTCACTTATCATTTCTACTGTGTGTTTGTTTCTTCATTCTTTAAACTATTTTCTATTCTTTTGCAGCAAAATATCAACTCACAGATTTGGTGACATCTTGTATGTACACAAGCTGGCCATCTCTCCAACCAAGCATTAGTTCCTTCAGGTAAGTCTGCATGTCGGTGGTAACCTAAGCTTTCAAACTTGGAGACTTAAAGAAAACACTGATAAGTCCATGCACTTGTCTTTGAGAACTTCCATTAATCAGAAATATTGTAGATTTTCATATTAATTTAGTTAAAGATCTTAGGTAGAACGGGATGAATGCTTCAAAAGAGCTCTGCAGAACGTATCTTTTCACCGGGGTCCGTTGATACTATCGTTTTGCTACCAAAGAGGTGTGATTTTACATGCCTGCATTTTTATTAGTACCATTCACTCCTATTTTTTATATACCTCATATCATGACTTCTTAAGATCATGACGGCTTTATTCTTTGTAGCATATAGAATGAAGTATAATTTTCTCTTTGCCATGCCTACCTTACATTTAAATTATATTTATGTAGTTTATTTATAAAAATTTGTTTGTGACTAGATGTTATGAGAACCCTTGCATCACAGATAAGGATAACTTTGAGTTTAATGACATTCTTGCTTACTATTCATAAAATGAAGCCATTTACATAATAGTTATTTTTTTTCTTTAAATCTAGGTTCTTGCTAAGGAAATTGTGAGATTAAGGCAGGCAGTGAACCGTCTTCATGAAAATAAAGCATAGTTGAATTTAGTTTCAATGCATCTTGGTGAAGTCGTTGGTAAATGATACATGAGGTTATGTTGTATAATCTTTTAAGAAGCGATATGTTCAAGTATTTATTTTGTAATTCATTAGTGGATCTAAATGTAATTGAGATATACACTTAATGTTCTATGATTGTTAAATACCATGTCTTGCATCATTCAGAAAGTAATATTCTAGATGAGCATGTTAATGAGTATCTCCAGTGTTCTTTTACCGTTGGGAAGTTTGAAGAGATTACATTTGTGTAAAGAGGTGACTGCAAGGGATAAGTATGCATCTATTGTGGCAACCCTAAAAGGCTCAATTGTTTTTTTTAAATTTGCATCTGTTGTAGTAGTAAAACAGATGCAAATGCACTGAAGGGTTAAACTACCATACACAACAATTGCATCTGCTGTAATGATAGGACGGATGCAAATGCATTGGTATTTGCGTCCAATGTCCATTATAATAGCCGCAAATATGTCAATTTTGCTTGTACTGTAATAGTAAGACAGAAGCAAATGCATTGGTATTTGCATCCAACGTATGCTATAATAGACGCAAATATGTCAAATTTGCGTCTGTCCAATAATAGAAGCAAAAATATTTTAGCATTTGCGTCCATTGCATTTGCATCCACATTGAAGTAGACGCAAATAATGCAAAATATTAGACGCAAATACCCTATTTGGTACTAGTGGAAGTAATTGCTAGGGAGAACCCAGATAAGTCAAGCTCCAGCATGACGGGTCGTTCAGTACTTTGCTACTATGGAGTGGAATGTAGTGTGGTTGTTTCTAAAATCCAAAGCAACCCAGGTCGTCGCTTTTATGGTTGCAAAGCATACATTACTGCACTTAACAGACAAGGGATGGAATGTTGTAATTTTTTCTCATGGATCGATCCACCACTGACAAAAAGGGGTGTCACGTACGCTCTAGAGATGCAAGCAGAGGTAGTCACCTTGAAAGGGTGATTGTTGCAGTAAAGTCTGAAATGTTGTATGGGTTCCACCATGCATCCGGAAACTAGGGTCTAGCTATCTCATACTGTGTCTTATTTCCCTGTATTGTGTTCCACGTTATGTGGCACTTTATCATAGTTGTATGTTGTGTCGAACATCCACTGCATACATGTATCTTTGTATTTTTCTATATTGAATGAAGTTTGTACGCAAGTTAAAAGGTAATATCTATATTTACGACTGCAAAATAGTTAAAAACTCGGGATATCCCCGTTTAAATAAAACATTTCAATGCACAAAGGAGTTAAAGAATTGGGTCGTGCTCATCCACTTAAGCATTATTGATGACAAATGCTTTGGAAATCGCATCACGTAAAGCAAAGTGGAACCAGTGACCGTTCACATCATGGCAATACAAAAAAAGATTCCCTACAGTATTATGTCAGGAGAAACAGTGTACGGCAGCACGTAAAGCACAGTCGTAACAGTGACCGGTAACATCATTATTTATTTTATTGATTTTTGCACTACACAGCTATAAATTTCTGTCAAATGACTCACAACATATCTCCTTCAAACAACTTTGTTCCCATTCTTGTATTGCCTCCGCCTGTGATCACTTAATCAAAATGCCTTCATGGCCATCAGCTATAAACTCCGATGAACAGGCGTACAAATAGATAAGACTTTAGAAGCTCGAGGACAAATTCCAGTTTCTAAAACAAATAAGACCCTAGGATGAACAAACACATGAACAAGGGAACACACAACTTCCATATGAAGCTCACGTACCACATGTTCAACTATTGTATGAATAGGTGGCTTCTCAACCTCAATAAGAAATAGAGGTGTACTGACTACCGCGGTATGGACATGAGGTTAATTCTTACCCAGTTTGTTGCTATTGCGGTTATGCGGCTGAAGTTGTGGTTCAAGCAAAGGGCAACAGTATAGGTTGGCGCATGTAGAAATGTCCATCCTATCCAAATGGATGTGGTTACACGGAATGGATTGACGAACCTTTGTACCCAAGGGGAATATTATACGCAAAAGAACTCGAACGAGAGATTAGACATCTCCAAAATGATATTGAACAGTTAGGACGGAACATAATGAGTCTTCCTTGAGATTAAACGTATAACATGTACTTTGCTTAAGTAACTATTTTCTACGTTTGCTTTGATGTTTTAGTTGGGATGTACTATTATTAGTTGTTGTATCTTCAATGACCGGTTGTATCTGTATGCTTATTGTTACGCGAAATACTAGTTGAATCATTCTGATCGTTACCACTTGTTTCCGTGTGATTATTACCAAGTGTAGCTGATCCCCTCTGGGCTGAACGTAACACTTAGTTTTGGCTTGTGTATTTATTTTCCTGTTTTACTTTGGTCTAATCGTTGGTTGTATTATCTATAGTGTTGGAAAAGGGGGAGTTAAGGAAGTAACTATAAGGATGAGCCAATTTAATCAGCTCGTCATGTGACGAGAAGATTTTATCGGCACATGCCAATAAATTCGGCTCGCCATATGATGACCCTGTTAATCTCATCCCCCCAACCCCCCCTGAATCTTACGGGTCGTAATGTTACGACCCGTAAGTCTATTGGAGTTGCTCTTAGAAAAGATAATAGTATATATTTGCGTTCTTGTTACAGGTTTAAGAACTAGCAAGCAGAACAACTAATACATCATCTCATGTTGTATTGCAGCAAAACAAAAATAGGCATGTAATAAGGAAAAAAAAGAGGACCCTGGTTTATGTATGTAGGATGTAGAATCACAAAGTGCGGTAACGTATGAATTTCTAGTTTGTGTGTAAAAGAAGTAGTTGAAATGTATTCATTCACATTGCACCACATTTAATGCGCCTCTTTCACATGATCTTTCTAGTATAACGCTCACAGAAAGCTATTTACAGTCAAACTTTACATACATTTGATTTTTTTTTTTTTTTTGATATTTTCATATATTAAAGTACAATTTCAAAGAAGATGTTCATTTCTTGATGGATAGCTAAATTTCAAACTTCCTCGTAAAGCAACTTCTATCATTTCGCAACAACATCATGTCGCAAAGTTTACATAACATATTCTTCTTTGATCCATTCTTCAAGGCGCATGGTTGTTTCTATAAAGAAGTCCTGTTATAAAGTAAAAGAACATTCATTGGTGAAGTTAGGTAAGGTAAACATGAGAGTATTAAATAAAACGTTAGTTTTTTAAGAAGCCATGTAAAGCAAATTTTCTAAAAATATTTGAAATTCATAATAAAGAAAAACGCAAGGTATTCATAATTAATAAAAAAATGCATGTTTAAAGCCATGATTCCTCTGTAAGCGTCATTAGTAAATACATGTAGACTTATCTAATTATTTTTAAATTCATCCCTAATGCCATTGTAAACAGTGAGAAATTAATATTGCATACACTAAGCTTGTTTTCTAGTTCCTTTATATTTGAATTGTTCTTTTGACATGATTTAAATAAATAAAAATAAATAAATGAAAATAATACTTTTTGAATAAGAATACTACAACACTTCAAAATGTCGGAAAGTCATCTTGAAACCATCATTCACTCTTGAAACTTAAAAATAATTATACTATTAATCGAAATTGAGTAAGAAAACATTAGTATAGAATATGAATCAATGTATAAGCATAGTGAATTTCACAGTGTACACAATAATGAGGATAAATTGCAAATACAGTATTAGCCAAGAAAAACACAACAATAAAAATATCAAAGAATGGACGCAAAATGATTCAGTTTTGAAAACAATAAAAAAAATAGATAAAAAATTAGATTTAACTGAAGTGTTCTCCACGTTCGAGATCCAGATTTAACTGAAGTATCGTACATATTCGACCTCAGCAAGCAAACCATAAATTTTAGAATAATGTCTTGTGAAAAATATTGAGCAAACAAAGTTAAATTTTGACAGTTCGAACTTTTTTGGAATAGTAAATCAACCAAATGGAAGAAAAGCAAAATTTTGAATGAATGCTTACCATTTGGATTCATGGTAAAGATCATTTTGGCTTCTATTAATGTAATCCAAATTTGAAAATGACACATCTCCTTTAAAAATTATCACTATTATTATGTTCTTCGCCAAAAGTACCAATTGGATCACAATCTCAACAGTTTGCTTTTTTGTGTAAAATTAGCAAATGACAAAAATAGATATGTTTTATTGCTTCCAAAGGAAGACATGATACCCATTTTTTATTTACAAAATAAATTAACTTGATTTAGAATTTCTAATTGTGATCATGATGCCATATTTTATTTTAAAAATAAAAAAATAAGTTAATTTAATTCTTAGTCTAAGCAGATATCTAAATTAACATTAGTTCTAAATTCCTTCAGCAAAAAATTGTTTCACCTTTAAATTGTTTTAGATTTAATTAACGAATGAAATACAAAATGAACACATTGAATGAAAACAAAACAAAACCTTAAAAAGAATACTATGAGCTTTTCCAATTATTCTTCTTAATCAATATAAACCTAAAAATATAGCAGTTATTTGCAGAAGGAAGCATATACTGAAATTTTTGGTTTTATTCAATTGATTAAAAAACAAATGAATGATTTTACATGAAAATCTAACACAACCATTCTATAGATAAGAGTACAATACTAATAAATAGAATGAGATAACCATTTTATAGTTAAGAGTTCAATGCTAATAAACAGAATGAGCATACCTTTATGAAGATGGAGGAAAGAGATAATTTGACGAATTCAAACTTAGCCTTTTCCTAATGTCCTCTGGTTGGTCTTACTTATCCCCTGAAACCAAAAATATTACTGTGGTTTAAATTTAAATGGATTTTGTTGACAAATGCATAAAGTAACAGCTACCTTCAATAGACACGTTTATACGAATTATTTCACATATATGAGTTCTGGAATTCCGTTATTTGTATAAATCAAATTAAAGCATATAGATAGTCAAATTATACAAAAGCTATAGGGAAAAATAATTCGTGATAGGTAACGCTCGGGATGTTGTTAGCCTAAAATAGCAGGTAAGGACTTTGATTGTAAGATGGCAATAACCAAGCGTCATTTAAGTATAAAAAAATATGAAACCAATGATATTGATGTAGAGGATAAGTCATATTAAATAGCAAAGTACTATCGTTAAAATGAGAAATCAAATCAACATTTATGTTATACGGCTATCAAATTTGTGAGACTGATTTGTAGTATATCAAAGTTGAACTAGGTCAAAAGCAGTAAGGAATTGTTGATTTAATCCAAAAAAAAAAGTTATATATGATCAACAGAGGAAAATGGGAAAATGTATAAAGCAGGGGAATAACACATAATTCATTTATAGAAATTATAAGAAAAATAATTTGTGCTTTTGTTTTCTTATATTAGTGCAATAGACAACAACTTGCATTTAAAACTTGATATATGTTTTATATATTCTAAAGGAAACATGGGACTCAGTTAATGTAAATTAAATAAAGGCTGAAATCCGTTAAACATTTTCCTTATGGAATCCAAATAGGAGAGAAATACCATAGATAGACCCTTATGATTACAACATAATCATGTACACGTGAGAAGGAAAATTTTCAATGTGCTTGCATATAAAACCTTTAAAAACAAATCAATAGTAAACATAAATCCCAGTTTATGCAAACAATTCAGTTCTCAAGTCAAAAGCCAAAAAAAAATACATGATCCTGAAATGTATAATAGGTTTGAATTATTTATCATCAACACTAATTAAGTTGTGAATAATATTAATATTTCAATTAATTATAAGAATAGGATGAGGTAATTAGGAAGAAGGACAAACTTTGCCCAAAAACTAGGCTAAAGGACATCAAGTTTTAATTTTAGTCTGAAGGACAAACTTTGAACCAAAATTAAGCTGAAGGAAAATGCTAAATGTAACTAGCATTTTCTCCAGTTTTTTACACTACACGAAAATGCAAGTTTTAACTAGAATTATTCCGTTTTACACTGCAGAAAATGCTAATTATATTTAGCATTGTCCTTCAGCCTAATTTTTTTCAAAATTTGTCCTTCAGCCTAAAAATAAAACTTGATGTCCATCAGACTAACTTTTTTCCAAAGTTTGTCCTTATGCCTATTTTTTACAAATAGTTAATACTTGCTGATTTCAGGACATACTAACACAAACTAATAACAATATCAAGTACTTACTAACTCGTTATCTGTTGTAATATCATCAATTCCACCTTTTTTACACAGTAGTTTGATTATATACTAGATTTTTGCTGCAAGCTAACCGGAGTTTAAGTTTATGACAACATGACTATGGAGTCTTATGTGTTGACATTTTTTGATCGAAAATGCAAAATTGCTTTATATACAGGGAAATTTGAAATGCAATGGATTATTGCTTCAGTAACGGTTAAAAAATTAATTTGACTTCATTTCACTGCATAGATCAAAAAATTCCAACACCCGTCCACCAAATGTTAATAATTGAATACAAGATTAAATTGCCATATAGTTGTTTGTTTTGCTGAGTAAAATAGCAAAACACGCATATGGCAAAAATATAATGAAGGATTTGTGCAAGACAGAACTAAAGATAAGAAAGAGTAATTTAGGGGACTCTAAACAAAAAAATGTTATGGGAAGATAATTATGCAGAGGGCTCCAACCAATACAATTTACTATTTTATCCTCCTTAAGCTTATTGGTAAAATACCATAAAAACAATCAAAGGAAAATGGTATGAATACACTCAAAAATGTAAATTAATGCTAAGCTATCACCGTTACATTATCGTAGAAGTAGGGTATCAATTTTTTTCCAAAACATAGCACATGTTTGCCATTTAAATTTGTACATACCGATGAAACTATCATAATTATGTATGTTAATTTCAATGAAGATATAGTTTTTAGGTAGTTCCAATGAAAGTTAAAATTTTGAAAAATAAAATAAACCCCCACCATATCATAATTTCAGTCTCTTTATTGATGGGATATAAAAAGTATAATTAGCTTATGTTCAAACATCAAACTTATCAAAATATAATATATATTTTTGCAGACCAATCCAATGTTGTAAGTATTGGGCGTAGTTGTGGTAATATGACAAAAGATGCTAACAAAGTCTTTGTATGTGTTTGAATCACAAATTAAAAAAGCGAATATAGTTAATGTGTGAGACATTTTAGCTACTAAGCAAGTTAAGAAGTAAAATCTTACTCATAACAAAGAACAATGTAAAAATCTAAAAATCCCAAAAAAAGAATAATAGCAACATACCAAACCGAATTGACTCTTCTTCTTTTTGAGTTGCAAATCCCTTGTTCTCATTGGTTATTGCAAAGACACAACATATGGATCATAAAATCTAGAGGAAGCAAGCATCATAAATTCATGCGTTTAATTTAAAGCCGTGGTCCACCATTTTATTCCTTGACTAAGAAAATCAATGGTTGATGAAAAGTATATATGCATGAATACAAAAGTGAATGTTCACTTACCGTAAAGGATGAAACTCCATAACTAGTGATATATGCAGAAGGATCAGCCAACATCACCCGGCTGAGCTTGAATCTTGTTATTTCTTTAGCCAACATCAGATTTTTTATGAAACAAAATATACATATCCAATAAATAAGTTCAGTATTAATCAACAGTCAGTACATATTATCTTGTAAGAACAGTTAATAAAAAATTGATTTGTGTACAATGTCAAATTACGTCCCTGTTGATAAAATCGAAAAGCAGAAAGAGGAAAAAATTCCAACATCCGTTCACTTGATGCGATATTAATAAAATAATCTAAAACTAAATCTTTGCATTGAAAATGTAAGAACTACAAATTATATTTGTAAATGGAACATGTTCATGTCAAAATCTAAGCACATGTATGTGCCTCATCATCTCATCTTTCTAGAGCTGTTTTAATCGATTATGGCCAGAGATGCTTGGTTGAGCTCTGGAAATACAAAAAATAACGGTTTTAGCATATATTTTTTTGTAATGGCTCGGGCGGTTGGAGGGGGAAGAAGGAATTTGAAATGGCAGGTCTGAAGCAACAAAGGCAATAAGAGGTGAGAGAAGAAGCAATTAAACTTTGAATCAAGGCTTTGTTTTTTAAAATGACAGAATGCTTATTGTTTTTAATAACGGTGCATTTACAAATTTATTCAAATATCCATGCGAACAAATAAAAAATTACATTTTAGACTCTTCATTAGCAAAACTTATGAAATTACATCAATGCAAAGCATTTAACGGTGGTTATGTACAGTTAGCTGACTTATAAGAACTGTATTTATATATAATATAATATTCCTACACCAGTGCTTTTTTTAACTCATGCCATGTGATCATTTCAACCCACCAATGTTCATTTAACCCAGTAAATATAAAATTAAATATAATATAATGAAGTTATAAAAATGTACACTGCTTTCGTTTTTAACCCAACGGTGTTGTTTTTGTTTCTACCCCAGCAAATGTAGAAGTATAAAAAAATATGTGAATACTACTGGCACCATGTTGTAACGACCCGACTTTTCGGCTCTCGAAAATCAACACTAATACATCCCCTGTATTCATGTATCTCAAATCAAGTACCAGAAAGTCTGATAGTTAGGGGAAAAGAAAGGAGATAAAAGAATAAAAGAAAGAAGATACAGAACAGAATCTCACAACGGAAGAATAATCTACAATAATAACAGTGCTCTTTTACAAAAAGCGGAAAAACTTTAAAATATACATACATCGATCAGAGCACATAATGAATCAACCTGGACAGTTATAACAACTTGTCCTTACAGTTTCTCATACATACAATAACATACACAGCGGAATAAATAATATCGGTATACGTCTCGTCACCTACTCCTCTTCTGAAACTTCAAAGCAGTCCAAATCCGATCTGCAAATATACTTGGTCTGACCCGAGCATTATCGCAAAATAACACCCGAATCAGGCTAGCAACCGTGTGAGATAACTCAACATTTAAGTAACACAAATCAATACAATCTGAGGTCGTACGCATGTCTACAACGGTTATCCCCTCAATAACATCCAACCATTTATTAGGAGAAATATAATTGTATAATAGGTAATGTCTAGGGTGTAGATTATAAATAAATTCATATAGAAGGAATGGTTACATTGGTTACGTTCGACAACTATTAAGTGCACAAACAAAACCGATAAGGCATGTTCGCATATTGGATTTTTCCGCTGAGATCATTCTCAATCAAGCCGGATACGAACTCCATGTACAAAGATCAGAAACCGCCTTCCGAGCGTCGTACATCTCTAGACAAAATATACCATAAGGTAAACATGATAGGCCCACGCACGAAAACACCGGTGTGCACCGCGGGGAACCAAATATATGTAACTCCCCACGCACAACATCTATAAGCATACTTTAGATATGGAGTCAATATATCTTGCCGTGGGTTAGCAAAACCCTATATCACGCAGCCTACTCTGTCTTTAGCCATATCCGATGGCATATTTCACATGAGTCTTCATCATTGAAAGAGAATAAGAATTCCCAAATGGAATCCTACATTACGATCGATCTTGGAATGACACATAGATTCCTTCATAGATCTTGGAATCACACATGGAATCTAATACATCAACAAATTGTGGAATCACACCTACATTCCTTCACAGACCTTAGAATCACTACATGTGTTCGAGCATCTCAACAGATTTCGAATTGCCACATAGCCTTTACTTCACAGCCACTTCCAAAACATAGAACCTGTATACTGGTTTTCAAGTGGTTTTCGATAAGTATAACACTTACCAATCCCGATCTCCTCAAAAACAATCGCTAGATTTAAGGTCAAGTTCTATGGTCGATTAACCGACAACAATTCACACAATAAACGATTGTATATGGAAAACAACCGCATTTAATTTCCATAACAAGCGAGTAAACATTCAAGGCACTATCAAGATCACGAAGCATGATAAACAGTTGAAGCACAGTTAACTCATATAAACGGCTTATAATACCTTTCCCATTTATTTAATGTTTCATTAATTAAAACTTTTTTTATAAATAAAACTTCTTTTAACTAATAAAACTTTACTTGCCAAATAAGACTTCATTTATTAATCAATAACTCATACTCAATTAATATTCCTTTATATACTAGTGTATATATTCAATCTTATACATATAAAAGGTGCATATGTATATATTTTACTAATTCACTATTCCATTAGTCTTGAATATTTAAAAGGGTTTTAATATACTTAACCCTCCGATATAAGTATAATCACATATCATTTTCAAGATTTACTTTCTAACTTCAATATTTCAAACCATTGTTTAATAAAGAACCTCTTCTCTTTTATAAGTTAGACGTCTTATTCAATATCTTTATCCTAAAAGATTTCTATACTTGTTTCTATTTTTAAAATCCATTATTAAAGATCTAAGTATATTCAAACTCGTTAAACTATATATTTCAGTTTAACTATATTCCAAGGGTTTAAAAAAATATTGCTAAAACACTGTTTACAACAAACCCCAAAACAATTTCTTTTATAATCATCTTTAAACGTTCGTTTAAAGATTTAATTATAATAACTTCGATGATAAAATTCGAGTGGGTTAAAGACAAATGTAGTTAAACACATTTTCACGACAAACCCAAAACCATTTCTATACGTTTTCACATCTTTATAATAGTCCTTCAAAGATATAAATATCGAAAAATATTCAATACGGTGAAATACTATGATTTCTAAATCATTCACTGTCACTAATGTGTTACAATCCAATCATCACTCCTAAATCTTATAAAACAAGATTATTTCATTTCAAAATATATATATATAGCAAAATAACTTGAAAATTGATTTAAAAAAAGGATGAAATAATTAAGTTAAAAACAGGTTTAAAATAAAAGGGATAAAAAGGTGTATATATAATAAAATAGCTAAAATTGGTTTTAAAATAAAATAATTTATAAGACTGTTTTATACCAAAACTGTTAGATCCAAAATTGGCTCTAACACCCAAATTATTCAATTATACAGAAATTAATATCAGAAAAAATGCTAGAAAAACAGAAAAGACACAAGATTTATAGTGGTTCGGCATTAACGAGCCTACGTCCACTTTATATCTATGATTATACTTGGAATCAGAGTACAATCGATTATTTATCCCTCAACCTCACTCTTACAATGTTGATTCACTCAATAATTTCGAGACAACTCTGAATAATAATAATGGAGGTGCAATAATGGTGGATTCAGAACTCAGAATTGCCAAAAAGATCCTCAAAAATGCCAAGTCTGGGGCTATTTATAGCTGGTTTCTTCGGGCGGTTCTTGGTCGTACGTGGCATAAATCCCGAGAATCTAGGACTGGTTCGTAGCTTGAGGAAGAAATGGTCAATATGACAGTTATGGACAGGTGTTGCAAGATCCTGCATTCTCGGTTCGTGGTGGACTTGGTCATGGTCATCATCCATCAACTTCAGGGATCGGATCGAGCTGGCGTTGGATGGATCGAATCGTGGTCATAGGGGGCGATCGCGAACCGTGGGGAGTAGGGCGATCCGATCGGGTCTTCAAGGGCTAAAGGTGTGAAGTTTCATACTTTCTCCGTGTGTGAACTTTGGTGGCTTGGTCAAAAATCTAGCCAACAAAAACCATTTCCTTTAATTTCCCAATTCCCGTTCCAATTCGTATAATTTCCCAATTCAATCCAGTTATATCAGACACAACAAATTGTGTGAAATAGACAAACTCCTTATATTATATAAAATAATATATTCCCTTCACGATAATTTCACATATAACAACGTTATATAGTCAATGTGGTCCATAGTCGGGTTTAACACATAATCAATTCATAATACAACATATGAATATAAATATTGTAACAATCATATTGAGGAATCCTATTGGATTCCTCCCGCCTTGTCCCCCTGCATCACAGCTCATATATCAACACATATATACGTAATACAGTTCAATACTTGCTAATTCATATAAGATGAATCTTCTGCTAACGCAAGTAGTGTCAAAGGATCATCCGTTCACAGATGAGAATTATATATATCGACAACTACCAGCAGAGCAATAAATCACCCAAATAATCAACTATACATATAAATATGTAGATAAACAATCCACACTATTATATGGTACAATAGTATAGCAATAAGCGTAAGTTAAACTCACTATCCATTCCAATCGTTGATTACACACTATTTTATCTAATTTCAAATAGGCATTCGAAATTAGATAAAATTCCAAACTTCTCAGAATTATTCTAATCCACTGCCAATGCATAGTGTTCTTTGCTGCGATTCCAATGCAACTGACGGTTCATAAAAAGGACGTCATACGAACTAGATACGATGTTATTAAGTTAGAGCATGATTTAAATAAACTTAAATTAACTTAAACACTTAACTAACAAATCCCTCACCCCTATTCCACGTGACTCGCACTTCATCTTCCCAAATTAAATTGCGCTTCCCTCTTGTACATACCACATTTGACCCGGCCTTTGACCATCCAATGCTTTCGCCTCAGCCGCCCATTTGGGCTGTCGCCACCATCAAACAACTCGGATGCCCTTTCTCCTCTCGACTAACCCCTCAATTCCTCACTCGCTCCCCCTTAATGATTTCGACCTGACGCCCTACCAATCGACATTCGCTAGCTCGCTTTTTTTACTTCGGAACACCGGAGCGCCTCCAGTCAATGCCAACGTACTTCGTTCATCACTAGGAACTCGCTTGCACCCTTCACTTTCCATCCTATCGTCACAACCTGCGCGAGCTCCCTTCCATAAACATGAGTTGTAGTTTCATCAGTGAACTCACGATGTCGCGTTTCACTGTACACTGGCGAAGACTGCACTGTCACCATCTGAATACCTCACTGGCCACCGCAAACACATTTGCGCCCTTCATTCACCCTCCGGCATCATGAATTTGAAGTTTAACCCACACCAGCCGTTCACTGTTCCAAATTCGAAGACCAGTGATCAACATCGCACATACTACTGTGTACACAAGTTTGAAGTTCTTGAGTTTGTGTATCCAAAGAATAAAACGTTATCCAATTTCATGAAGTAACTTAGTCGTTTTAATTTGAAGAAGATTAGGAAACGTGGCGGCTTAGAAATGTTATGTTACAAAATATAGAAAAGATTTAGGTCTTAAGGAATGTAAAAAGGGGGTTATTTATAATGCAAAGATTTAAGATATTTGTGAAGATATTTTCCATTATTATATTCTATTAAATTATCGTTGAGTGTTTTGACTTCGAACGACCACAAAACAATTCCGAATGCGATGAAATTTGACAGTCTGCTATAATTCAATATCCCGGATTCGATAAATCTAGTTTCATCAAATTCTGAACCTGTTTGTAAAAACAGCTATTTTAACGTGTAAATAAAATCGAATTAATATTTAATCGATTTTCAAATACTTCGATTGTTCAAAAATAAATTAATATTATCGTTTCTATTCAAACAGAATTTTTCATAGTCTTCAAAATCAATTTAATTCCATATTAAATTCCAGATTCGATTCAGTTACTTTAAATAACTCGTATTTTCTGAATTCAAGTTTATTCAAGTTCTAAATTAACATTTTCATATTTAAATAAATTAAATATTCTGGTGCTAAAATTCTGGGTCATTACGCATATATTCCATGCAAAGCAAACAAAATGAAAATAAAGATTTTATCTCATTTAATATACTGCTACGGTAAGTGGAAAGAAAATATGTTGCTGCTTTCGTAAATATGGAAGATATGCTGCTGCTATATATAAAGGAGGACAACAACATAAATCAACACTTATTATTAATCAACATCCCAAAAAGCTTAAAATATTTGTTTTTTTACTATTCAGCTATTTTGAATCATTAAGCGCTAAATCACTCTTCCCACCAAACGTTCTGAAAACACTTAATGCATTACGCCTTTTCAATTCAGCTTTGAAAAAGTGCTTATTGAAGAAAACAAACAGTACCCATGTAAATTCGCAATTTTGAGGAAATTTAGGGTTGAGAGGAGAGAACTTGACGAAAGGAAGAACTGAAGAATATAGAGAACGGAGTGGAGAAAGACGGTGGTAAAAAAACGTGTTGACTAACCGCAGTGTGTTACTGGGTAATAGAAAATGGGAGGGGAAAAGACATGTTTCCCCTATAGTTTAACTGATTGTTGCAATCAGCTGATTGGAGGTCCAAGGGCTTATCCGGAAATCCGAAAAAACTTCATCACAATAAAAGAATTGACATTATTAGTTTAGAAAAGATATATATATATATATGAAGCATTCCGCAACAGTCTTCCTCTGTAACACCTCAAAAACCCTCTGTTTCTAGTTCTGAGTTTGTATTTGAATGATAGTTTTAGATAAGAAAGAATAAGGGTCCATTTGTTGGTTCAAAATGGACCGTTGGGGCAACGAATGCTTCGGCCATATCCATTGCCCAACAGTTCATTTTCAATCATTATGCCAACGGCTGGAATTCCAGTCATTGGCACCCTACTATAAATCCTCCCTCCCCCCCCCCCTCCATTCTCTTCTTCCTCACTTCTCCTATGTTGCTTCCTTCTCCTCCACTGCTTCCTTCTCCTACTTCGCTTCCAAGTTCAGGTAATTTTTTTTTAACCTTTCTTATATTTAGTTTATGTATGTTTTCCAATTTTTCTGTTATTTTTTTCCAGTCAAATGACACATTCTTCTGCCTCTGGTTTAGGTTTTTCCAACGCCCTCATTGCTTCATGGCCTCAGGATCGAATCGAGGCTTTCATAGACATTCATCTCAACAATATTCATCTTCGAGGAACCAATATATTGATAATATGAAGAGTGTCTGGACTTCTTGGAATGCTCTGTTACAGATTTCTGGTGGTTTTTGGGATGTTTCGCAGGACCGCTTGGACGGGTCAGACAATTGGTGGCATGGGCCTGCACGCTTATACTAGAGGTTTAGGAGACAGTTTCCTCTGAAGTTCCAGGAGCAAGACCTGCTTTTTGGGGGCTGCATAGGCACAGGCATCTACAGTTATCGGATTCCCCCTGCACCACAGCCCTTCACCGCGGCCGATGCAGCTATGTACCACGATATTCTGAGTGGAGGGAGTCCACCACCGGTTCAGTCTGCACGCAGGCAGTCGACGCGCGCTACATCTAGTAGGGCACTTCCTTCCTGTGCAATTAAAGCGCTCAGCGGATCCAGTGCGGCGGAGGTGTAAAAAGTTGTAGCCAGGATAAAACGAGGAAATAGCAGGATATAGCGGATGCGTCTAAAATAACATGTAAAACTCATATTTAATGCTTTTACAAATATATAAATGATAAATAAGTGAAAAACTAACATTCGATTTAATTATAATTAGTACATTCTTAATTTTAAATAAAAGCATGTGGAAATATATATAAATAAATGTGAACTTTTATTTAGTTTGTTTAAATTTAATAGAATATTATAGTATTTTCTATTCTAAAAAATATATGTCAAAAAATTCTACTAAAAATACTAATTTAAAAATTGTATAATGTCAAAATATATATTTTCAATTCATTTCTTTTATGCCAGATATAGCGGAATATAGCTCAAATAATGGAATATATCAGGAATATTGGAATATAGTGGGGCTTAAAGCGGAAAGACTATTTCAAAGACGATTTGGAAATAGCACAATGGTGGAAATATGCTACACAATATAGCAAGGATATGGTGGGGCTATAGTGGGGCATAAACTGCACAACCGTCTCCAGAACCTGCCTTCATTCAGGCAGATCGTTTCACAGCTGTAGTGGAATGATGTTATGCCCTTCTCTCGACCATTATTACTGTCGACAAGTGGGAGAACATTGAGATTTTTCGCCTCGACCAGTCAATTTTGGAGGCGGTGGAGACATTACCTGATCGAGAGTTGCTGGGGTACATAGGATATCATCTTACACAATTCCGCGGACGTTAGTAGTTTGTTGTATTTCTTCGTTTTATTATTATGTAGTGAACTGTTATGTAATGTTATTATGTACTTAACTGTTATCTTTTGTTAACTGTTTTATTCTACATTAATTATATTGTTATGTTTTAATTAGTAATTAATTAAATTACGAAATAAAAATAAAATATTCCGATCAAATTCTTAGCTTAACGCGCCAAACGAATTCTCCGCTAATTACAATTCTCCGTTAACATTCTTCGCTCAAAATCTCCACTAAAATTCTCCGTTTGCGCAAAACATACCCTAAGTGTAAATGAAGATAAAGAGTAATTTATATTTGAAATTGGAAGGCTGTGTTGTACTGTTTGTATATATATACGTATATATCTAGATCCTTACCGCATACCACAACGATTTGGAATGCATGATAAAATAAAAGTTATACATTAAAGACCTGAAAATCAAAACAGAAGGAAAAGGTCAAAACATGGAAGTACGACACACGTTAAACATTTCAGAAGGCAAACTCAAAATTAGTAAAAAAAAAAAAAAAACAGTACTTGGGTTCAAACTCTAATGCTTAAGGTACTATTATGAGCAAGAAGCCTAGAACTTCTAGTTCTGTTTGGGCTTTTCTTTTTCTGCTTACATAAAATTTTCATGCATTCGGTATTTCTTGTCAAGTTGGGCTTATGGTACCAACATCCAAAAAAGATCGATTGATACATAGCACTTACTGCAGGCCATAACATTCAAACGTTTAAACGAAATGGACGTGTGTGGTGGTTATCTATAGTCCAATAGAGTGCATAATATGTTTCCACTTTCATATAAAAGATTGATCCTTTGATGGTGCAAGATGTGATGAAATTTCAGTCACCACCGTTACGTTTTCTTTTCGCACTTCTTAGCTAACTTCGATTTTGACCATATGAACTTGCCAAAAAACTTCTTTTCTTACTTGTTCCATAATGCCTGGATGATGGCCTTTTGATTGTGCTATAATCATTAGTATTCCATTATGTTCGATTTTTTATTTTATTTTTTACCTGTTTTAAGTTACATTTTTGTTTTTGATAAATTTATTTTCTAGTATGCTTCGAAAATTAAACTTGAAAATAACCGCGTTTTTTAGTAATAATATATTCACTTTATGCGAAAGTTGGCTTTTGAAATTGATTTACTGATCGACTGCAGGTTACGTGTTAAAAATCCATCTATCGCAATATGTTGATGATTATACTCAAAAAAGTATGCATCATCAATTCAGACTTAATGGAAATGATTTTAAATTCTAATTAAATAAAGGTATGCAAAAAGCGAGTATAAGAGGTGATCAATAACTAAGTGATTGAATATGTAGATATTCTATCATTAAAATTTTGTGCTCCTACAAAGAAACTACAAATAGAACACAACAAAAATAAGACACGAACATACGGTGCTTCTATGGAATTTAATGTAGATTCATATGTGTATAGATCGGAATGATGATCTGATTATGGCGAGTAGTCAGAAAAAATAAAATATTCGCAATAGAACATGTTCAAAATCTGAACAAAATAGAAAGCTTAGGCATGAAGAAATTCCCATCGAGTTTGCTGCTATGATCTCGAATGTGACTAATAACACTACACGCATTTAAACTCAAAAAGGAAAGTAAATAAAAATAACAAAATCAATCACAAAACTTCTTTTAGGCAACGCAAGTTACAACACAAACTTCACCAAGCGAAAGCAGGGGCCAGATACCCTAGTCCCGTTTACCATGGACCCAGTGTGTAACAACCCGCAAATTCTGAACCAATTTAAAATTTTTATTTTAGAAAATTTTAATGAATTTTAAGAATATAAAATGATTTATTTTAATAATAATGGCTAAAAAATTTATTTTAATCGAATTTAAAACGAATAAACTTAATTTTAATATAAAAGGAGTTAGAAATGGCGCGGTAGTTTGAAATTTAATTTTTAAACTTTGACTGAACGTACAGGATTCAAAATAAATCAAAATTGAGTGAAACCAAAAATATTTAAATATGTTTAATCATATCTTTCTAACGAATTTGAAAAATTGAAATTTCGTTTTAAAAATCAAAAATTATGGTCAGTTCAATTTTCAGAAAGGTCGCTGTAGAATATTTATATATATAATATATACGGTCCAAAAGGGTACTTTTCACATACGAAGGAATTTGGACTCAAAACCACTTCCATTGAGTCCGGAATAATGTTTCTGCATTTAAAAAGTATAAAAACTTATATATTTCGAGTTTTGGGAATTATTTGTTTAAAAATGTATTTTTAATATTAAATTAATAGCCCTTGAAAATAGTCAATTTTCAAACGACCTCTGTTTTCGACGAAACAACTTTTGTTGGATCCGGAATGTCAAATTATTGTTAAGTTAAATTTTTCATAATTTTTAGAATTAATATGTGAGCGTGGCAAAGGAAAATGTGTTTTGTTAATTTCAATTGAATTTAAACGACCTTAAAAAGGCCATTTTTCAAACAGTCTCAGAATTCGACGAAATTAGTCTTGTTTGAACCGTGTCGTCAAAACATAACTAAAAATATTTTTTTTGGATTTTTCTGAGGTCGTATGTGGTCCCGGTAAATTAAAATGCACGGTTAAATTTAATAAATAAATGAATTAAATATTAAATAAAATAAAATAAGCTGTAGACTTTGGATTTGGGCCTCGGGACATGTTCCATTGGGTCCGGAAGGGGGGGTATTTGCCTAGGGACATTTTTTGTTGGGCTGAAATTGGATCAGGATTGAATGAACGGGCTTAAACTAGAAAATTTGATATAATAATATTATAAATAACATTAAAATATTCAAAACCCTAGCCTATTCTCTTCCAGCCGCCGTCCTTATTTTGAACAGCCATGGAGCTCCGAAATTCGTTCATCAATTTCTCACAAATTACAGCGAATTAAAACTCAAACCATATACCAAATCGGAGAGATTTTCAAGGCCTTTAATTTGGTACGGATGTGATCGGATATTGTTCACCGCGGGGACCAGAATTGGCGCTGGAAGTGGCGGGCTTTAGGTGCGGATTCAGCGGTGTGGGGTCCACCGAGTTGGACGGCGGCTTGGGCGTAGGGGGAGTCGAGGTCGGCGGTTCGAGGGGTGGTGTCTGATGGGAGGCCGACGGTCGGTGGAGGGCGGCGCACGGTGCTTCTCAATGACGAAGTTGGGTTCTTTTTTTTACAGAGAACGAAGAAGAAGGAACCAGAAAAGGGGGGCCGCGTTTTTCCTAACCGATGTAATTAGTCTAAATTATTAATTAATTATTTAATTAATATTATCTAATCTTTAAACAACTATAACTTTTGCAAACACAGACGGAATTCAACGAAACGACTTGCGTTGTGATCACAAAAATGAGAGCTTCGCAATGGAACCAACCAGGACGGATTCTGAGCACATCCAATTTTAGGTCAAATTCGAATCTAAACGCAAATCAAGGTGAGAAATCTATTTATTTCTTTCTTTTATAATTAAAAATAATTTCTGAAATTATTGTTGTTAATCTACAGTTGATTCATGTTGTTGTTATCCTGTGTTAAATATATGTTATACATCTGTTTGTTGATTTTGTGATGTGGCAATAGAATGATTGAAAATAACATTTCTGTAAATTTGAATTAGACTAAAACAAAATTATCATTTGTTTATTGTACTGTTGGAATTGAAACAATTCTGTTAAACAAGAATATATAATTTTTGTTTATATAAAAGGATCACATGTATGAAGCAACAGATTTTCCAAATATGTTGATTTAGAAATTTTCAACATACATGTAACACAGAACTTTGATAATTGGTTAAACCAGTCATTTTGCAAAAACATGATTACATATTTTTGTGTTATTCTGTTAGACTGGTTTTTCAATAAATAATAAAAAAAAACAAATTTAGCTTTGAAATTTTTAACTCAATATACGTATTTGAATATATTATATTTTATTGTGAGCAATCGAGTATATAGAGATTTTAATATACGTCTGATCAACGTGTATTGGAAGTCTCGAATACACTGGATTGATATAGAATCACACTGTAGTAGCCCGGAGATGATTCTGATGATTGATGCATCATCATCAGAATCTATGTTCGAGTTACGAAAGTGGGATTTCTGTATATTTCCACTGACTGGTATGAGAATCAACGTTTAGATTAGGACACATTGCTGTGATTTGCACTAAAAATATGATTTTGACTATATATATAAATTATATACATATATTTGAAAAGTTAATCACCTAATTGATTGCTGGTTGTGATGTTTGATAATTGGTTTAACTAATAAAATTATTGGAAAACGATAAAACAATGAAAATTAAATTGATTAAATATCAACTTTAGCTCATTTCCTTTTCGAGGACGAAAAGATTTTAAGTGGGGGCGATTGTAACAACCCGCAAATTCTGAACCAATTTAAAATTTTTATTTTAGAAAATTTTAATGAATTTTAAGAATATAAAATGATTTATTTTAATAATAATGGCTAAAAAATTTATTTTAATCGAATTTAAAATGAATAAATTTAATTTTAATATAAAAGGAGTTAGAAATGGCGCGATAGTTTGAAATTTAATTTTTAAACTTTGACTGAACGTACAGGATTCAAAATAAATCAAAATTGAGTGAAACCAAAAATATTTAAATCTGTTTAATCATATCTTTCTAACGAATTTGAAAAATTGAAATTTCGTTTTAAAAATCAAAAATTATGGCCAGTTCAATTTTCAGAAAGGTCGCTGTAGAATATTTATATATATAATATATACGGTCCAAAAGGGTACTTTTCACATACGAAGGAATTTGGACTCAAAACCACTTCTATTGAGTCCGGAATAATGTTTCTGCATTTAAAAAGTATAAAAACTTATATATTTCGAGTTTCGGGAATTATTTGTTTAAAAATGTATTTTTAATATTAAATTAATAGCCCTTGAAAATAGTCAATTTTCAAACGACCTCCGTTTTTGACGAAACCACTTTTGTTGGATCCGGAATGTCAAATTATTGTTAAGTTAAATTTTTCATAATTTTTAGAATTAATATGTGAGCGTGGCAAAGGAAAATGTGTTTTGTTAATTTCAATTGAATTTAAACGACCTTGAAAAGGTCATTTTTCAAACAGTCTCAGAATTCGATGAAATTAGTCTTGTTAGAACCGTGTCGTCAAAACATAACTGAAAATAATTTTTCTGGATTTTTCTGAGGTCGTATGTGGTCCCGGTAAATTAAAATACACGGTTAAATTTAATAAATAAATGAATTAAATATTAAATAAAATAAAATAAGCTGTAGACTTTGGATTTGGGCCTCGGGACATGTTCCATTGGGTCCGGAAGGGGGTATTTGCCTAGGGACATTTTTTGTTGGGCCGAAATTGGATCAGGATTGAATGAACGGGCTTAAACTAGAAAATTTGATATAATAATATTATAAATAACATTAAAATATTCAAAACCCTAGCCTATTCTCTTCCAGCCGCCGTCCTTATTTTGAACGGCCATGGAGCTCTGAAATTCGTTCATCAATTTCTCACAAATTACAGCGAATTAAAACTCAAACCATATACCGAATCGGAGAGATTTTCAAGGGCTTTAATTTGGTACGGATGTGATCGGATATTGTTCACCGCAGGGACCGGAATTGGCGCAGGAAGTGGCGGGCTTTAGGTGCGGATTCAGCGGTGTGGGGTCCACCGAGTTGGACGGCAGCTTGGGCGTAGGGGGAGTCGAGGTCGGCGGTTCGAGGGGTGGTGTCTGATGGGAGGCCGACGGTCGGTGGAGGGCGGCGCACGATGCTTCTCAATGACGAAGTTGGGTTCTTTTTTTTTACAGAGAACGAAGAAGAAGGAACCAGAAAAGGGGGCCGCGTTTTTCCTAACCGATGTAATTAGTCTAAATTATTAATTAATTATTTAATTAATATTATCTAATCTTTAAACAACTATAACTTTTGCAAACACAGACGGAATTCAACGAAACGACTTGCGTTGTGATCACAAAAATGAGAGCTTCGCAATGGAACCAACCAGGACGGATTCTGAACACATCCAATTTTAGGTCAAATTCGAATCTAAACGCAAATCAAGGTGAGAAATCTATTTATTTCTTTCTTTTATAATTAAAAATAATTTCTGAAATTATTGTTGTTAATCTACAGTTGATTCATGTTGTTGTTATCCTGTGTTAAATATATGTTATACATCTGTTTGTTGATTTTGTGATGTGGCAATAGAATGATTGAAAATAACATTTCTGTAAATTTGAATTAGACTAAAACAAAATTATCATTTGTTTATTGTACTGTTGGAATTGAAACAATTCTGTTAAACAAGAATATTTAATTTTTGTTTATATAAAAGGATCACATGTATGAAGCAACAGATTTTCCAAATATGTTGATTTAGAAATTTTCAACAAACATGTAACACAGAACTTTGATAATTGGTTAAACCAGCCATTTTGCAAAAACATGATTACATATTTTTGTGTTATTCTGTTAGACTGGTTTTTCAATAAATAATTAAAGAAGAATGAATTAGAGAAATGTTCATATTTTGATAAAGTAAAATATGTTAACCTTAAAATATAAAACTTGAGTAGCGAATTAATGTTACATTTTTGTCAAAAACTTGATTAACGACGAAAATTCACATTTTTGTTAATTAGATTATTATAAAAAAAAAGTTGCATTTTAATTTATATTTTTGATATGAATAAAATATCGTTTTAAAGTTACATTTTTATCTGCATTCTTTAATGCAATTAAAACCTGAATTGAACGTTTCATTTTCAAATTGTAAGTGCTACCTTTTATTTCACATTTTCAGATGCAAATAAAAGTTAGATTTTAGAATTTCATTTTTAACATGAAATAAAAATAGTCATTCTTTTGTCATTCTAAAGAATGAATTGAAAATGTTAATTTAGCGATTGAAAGAGAATGAAACAAAATATGATTTAAAAGGTTGCATTTTGTTTAACAATTTCAGATGCAAACAAATTTTACATTTTTCCTATGTATTTTAGTTAAATATGATTTAAAAGGTTGCATTTTGTTTAACAATTTCAGGTGCAAACAAATTTTACATTTTTCCTATGTATTTTAGTTACAAAAAGAAATATGCATTTTTGTTTGTAAATTTAGTTGCAAACAAAACCTTTAATAAAAGATTATATTTTATTTGCATATTTTATTGCAAATAAACATGGTAGTTGAAAGATTATATTTTATTTGCACATTTAGATGCAAATAAACATTGTAGTTAACAGATTATAATTTATATTTGCATAATTAGAGGCAAATAAACACCGTAGTAAAAAGAAGCCTTTTGTTTACAACTTTATATGTAAACAAAATGTTAAAATTAAAAGTCATCTTTTTATTTGTAATCCTTATTGCAAATAAACTAGAAATAGAAAGTTACTATTTTTATTTACATTCCTCGATGTAAATAAAGCATGAAATAGAAGGTTATATTTTTATTTGAAATCAAAAGATACATTTTTATTTACATTCTTTATTGTAAATAAAACATGAAATCAAAGAGTATATTTTTATCTACATTTTAGATGTTATAATAAAATTAAAGGGCTACATTCCTAATGTGATATAAAATTAGATTTTATTTAATATAAAAGGGATATCAAAATTTTTTTTATGTAATATAAAAAGATTACATTTCATTTTAAGTGAATTAACATTAGAGTTTACCTTTTTGGATAAAAATGAATCAGTAGGAAGATTTATTGTTTCTTTTGATAAATTACATTACCATTATACATGAAATTATTCCCCTTTTATGTTACTGAAATGTTACACTTCCATTTACAAGTTACCTGACTTGTTTATGTGATTGGGTCGATAATTTTCACACATCGCCCAAGTGCACAGGTAATTTACTATTTGTTTTGATTGGATGAAACCCCACACGGGTGTTGGGATGAAAATTGACATACACTAATCCCAATATTTAATTGTATGTCTATCGATAGATCGACAGGCTGCGATGAGCGTTAATATTTTATTTTAATGCTCACACAGTCATTGATTTCACTCTGGATGTGAATGGATGTTTGATGATTGCTTATTTTTATTGCTATATACATTCAATGTATGAAATCCATATAACTCAAGTTATATGGTGACTGATTGAGTCGCATTCCAATAAAGGATTTCTTTTATATAAGGAATATCTTTTAAAAAAAATATTTGGAATAAAGAATATTATAGTACAAATACCTTTTATAATAAAGAATACTGTTTTATAAAGAATATTTTATATAGATAATCTTTTCATACAAAGAATATTTTATAATGAATATTTTAAAGAATATTTAACAAAAGATGAAATAATGATTCCTATGCCGTTCTTGGACGGACAAAAGATAAAAGATATTCCTTTGAATAAACTGGTTAGTAACTAGAATGAATTTATTAAATTAAGATTTAATAGAGTTTTCCATTTAATAAATATTTAATTGGAACTGTTTTAATGAATTGATTTTTGGGTTTATTGTGAACTGTATTTTAAAACAACATTTGTTCTTTA
The DNA here is from genome assembly GCA_030737875.1 of Allium sativum. Lineage (NCBI taxonomy): Eukaryota > Viridiplantae > Streptophyta > Magnoliopsida > Asparagales > Amaryllidaceae > Allium > Allium sativum. Next base: position 23,031,707 of record CM060927.1, on the reverse strand, counting down.
ACCCAATCGACAGTGACAAAGTGATTTAGAATTTATAAATCTTTTTATTAAGATTTAAAAAGAATTTTCTAAAGTCAAGTTTTCCAATTTAATATATATTGAATTGGAATTGAATGGAAATTCGATTCGATAATATTCGAGATAGGCTTCTGTAAAAGAAGACTGATACTATATATGGAATTTAAAAGGCTTTGCCATTATTTCATTTATATTATTGGTTTGATACAGAAATTTATATCGATTACATTTTGACTTGATTTCTGTGAAAATTCCATAATTAATGGAAGAAGATTTCGGGTTTATCGTGAACAATGTTTTTAAATGATATTGATTCTTAAACCCAATTAAAGATAAGATTTATGTCTTAAATTTGAATAATCATTTAATAATGATTTCGATATTAAAACCCAATTGGAGTTTTGATGAATGTTTAAAAGAATATATTTTAAAGAATTTATCTTTGATAAAATTAATGGGAACTTTCCCCTAATAATATGAATATTCTATTTAAAAGAATATCCTGCATTGGAATGAGGCGTTGGATGTGTTTCTTTAACACTTGAATTATGGAATACGCAAGTTATTCGGAAAGACCGGGTTTTACCCATTCTGAATAATTAGTACGACGATGAAGAGTCGAAGACGAAGACGATGTTGAAGATCGGCGGTTTTCGCATCGAATGGATGCATCGCTACCGAGGTCCTTGATAGGAGTAGCTACCCTGAAGGGACTTCTGTGGTAGTCGTCCAGACGTATGTGTTAATTGTCCGAATATACGAGAACCACCCCGGTTTCTCCTATTCCGTTCAGACCCAGAACGGACTTGTAAATGGATTGTGTGTCTGACATTATATTCTTTTCTACTGTATTTATTGAACGCTACTGATTATATATTTCTGTTTGGGGGTGGAAAAATTATTCTTCACTTAACACCCTTCTCTAAGACGCATGAGCTTAGAGGTTATATATATATTGGTAGATGATCAATAATATGGTAGAGTCTGACAATGTGGCATGCTAAGATGCAAATGATCAAGGCTTTGTTGAAAAGCAGGCCTTGTGGTTGATGATCAAAGCACAGCCTATTACAGCATAACTTTGTGTATATCGTGACTTCGCGAGCCTCACACCCCGGTATGAGTCAAAAACGGGATATGGACCGTAGGGAGTGCACACGTTTCTTTCTAGCTAGAGTGGTGTCAGCGACCTACCAGCCCTGATATTTTACTTATGTGGATGATGGATTTTGAGGCGCCTCGGATTTTTATAGGCCGATAGTGGTCATATTATAGGTTCAAAGGAACCGGGAAACGTGTGTTCAGGCATAACCAATCCACTGCCAATAGGCGGGGACCGGCCCTACCGCTCCAAGGGTTCACTGCGGGGGATCCTGAGGCATTTGCTAGAGTGTCTCGAATCGGAGAGGAGCTTGCCCCTAGCCTCGACTCATGATGGAAATCCAACTTCCAATACGACCTTGCGGTTTTGATTGTAGAACTAGTATGGCGACATGATATATGGTACCCATGCCGTCTATGATTGATACATTATGATTGAAATGTTTTATTAGAATATATATACACTAATACTAAATCCGTTTTATCGTATCAAGCATCTTTTGACCATTATAAGGTAAAACCCTATCCTCTGGTTTGCGTTGCATTGTGTGATGGGACTTGGGTCTTATAACGGTTTCATTTTTCTAAAAAGGCATTGCGTTGTTTAACGATTTACTTAAATTTAGGCACTGGCAATCCAATGGAGTAAACCCGTTCCGCGTTAGCGGCGTGGTCCTATGATTAGCCTTATTATTAGATAGTTAAGTTAAGGTTTCTCATACCAGTCCCATGACTGACCTGTAGTTTGTTTCACTGGCAAACTCGGGTGCCCATATTTTCCACACGGGCAGTCGAGTAGCTTTTTGAAGATATATTTACAGGATCCTGGCTTACAGCTGAAGCAGTATTCGGAAAGCTCTGTATCCGTGTATTCCTTTCAGTAGTATATTTGTATTATTTTTCCGCTGCTATTTAAATGTAATTTAAAACTCTGATATTATTGTATTTCTATTTCTGTAATAAGTATTCATACTCTGTTACATTCTTGTACTCTGATGTAATTGTTGTAATCAGCAATAAAATGTTCTTCAGTTTGTGTTCTGATGTGTGTTGTTCTCAAAACAATCCACGCTTTCCTTCACGGGGAAGTTTGGGTCATTTCACAGTGGACCAAGGGGATCTGACCCCTTGATTTTTGGTGGGTCCTGCCGAAATCAAGGGGCCAAATCCCTTTAGTCCACGGTAAACGGGAACAGGGGATTTAATCCTACAGAAGCATCACTAAACATCATTTGCATGAGACAAGCATCAAAATAGATGATTTTTCACATTGATTTTGACGGAATGCCAAGTACCTTAGTAGACATGAATTCTTGCTTAGAAGCTGAAGTCGGACTGAACGAAATTTATTTGTTTGACCGAAGATATACTTTAACCATTTACACAACTGATGTTTCTATGCTACCTTCTATATTCTTTTGCCTTTTTCCTAAAGTAATTTTTATTCTAATTTACAATTTTAATAAGTTAATCCACCCTATGAAATAGGATTATTCACTTATACTAATATTTAAATTTTAATTAGTTCATCCACGTAAAAAACCTACAAAAACCTCAAATATCATTTTTTGAGTTCCATGTCTTTCTTCTTCTCTACGTCTTTCTTCTTCTCTACGTCTTTCTTCTTCTTGTCTCCATGTCTTTCTTCTTCTCAATATTGCATCATATATTTCTTAATTCTAAAATCCTACATCTAAATTTAGTATTGCATCATATAATTCTTCTTCTCAGTATGTGCATGTGGCCTTGATGTACAGTTACTTCTAAAAACACAATTTTCTGTAAAGATTTTGAATGTTGGGAAAAAATACATATATTTCATATAAAAAAATACTTCAGTACGTTTCGGCATAATAATAGCGAGCATTCATGTCTATTTAATTAATGAGGCTATATAATCGTATGAGATACAATCATCACTATCTTCTAACTTCAATTTGGGTATCCATAGTATACTGTCATGGTAGAAGAGTACAACATTGGTCATCAAAGGACGATTTAGTGCTCTAAAAGTAAAGAAGAAGTAATGTAGTTTCTGGTGATTAACATGCTGCTACCTTGCTAAGTAAAATGCTGCTGACTTACATGTATTAACAAACAATGCATATTTACTGTTTAACAAACAACATGTTAACAATGCATCTTTACTGTTTAACTAATGTAACAACCCTGAATTTTGGGGCCAATTTAAAATTTTATTTTAAGTTATTTTAACGAGTTTTGATTAGTTGAAATAATTTATTTTAAATAATAAAAATTAAAAATTTTATTTTTTTTAGAAATTTTGTTGAAAATGAGTCCAGATTTAAATTTTCTAATTTAAAAAATTATTAAATAATAGAAGAATATATATATATAATTTGGATAAAAAATTTTATAGTAAAAATACAATTTTAGAGTTGATATTTTAAAAAATAAAAAAGGATTAAATTAAAAGGTTACATTGTCATTTTGTTGAAATGAAAAGATTTCATTTTCAAGGTAATAAAAGTTTGCATTTTTGTCATATGCATTTTTGTCATATAGGCAAAATAAAACCATTGTTGTGTCACATTAATTTACACAATTGAAATATAATGTATCATTTCGTTTACATTAAAAAGTTTGCATTATAATTTTTGTTTACAATAAAGAGAATGAAATGTATCATTTTTATTTACATTAAAATGTTTAAAAGAAAAAGTATTATTTTTGTTGCAAAACAAAATATTCATTTTTGTTAGAACTAGAATGACGCACAAAATATCCATTTTGTTGAATAGTAAATGACACATAGAATTACAACTTTTGCGAATTGAAATGAATTGGGCCTAAATAGGAGAAAGTGGTTTAATGGGTCTTTAATGTGATTAAGGGATTAGAACATTGTATATATATATATATATATATATATATATATATATATATATATAAAATGGTCCATCCCTATTTCTCCATTATTATGTTTCCTTTTTATATTCACACATTACATAATTCCAATTTAAAAACGTATGTATCTTAAACCACTCAATTTATTAATTAATGTCATTCATTTCATTCCTTTATACATATATGTTTATTTCCCTTACATTTTAAACCTTGTGCATGCAATCTACAAGGATCATTTCATTTCTTTATTTTTATTTATTTATTTATTTATTTATGCATTGAATTCTAATGTTTCACTTATAGTTTACATTGCATTTATCCATTTCTACTTAATTCATTTCATTTGCGTTATTTTTTAATACATGCATGCAAGTCTCTTACCTTGTTTTCAATGCATATATTCATTTGCTCATTTATGTCCATGTTAATGGATTAAATTATATCTTAAAGGTTTATTTGAACTTTATACACAATTAATAAAATGTTAGATTGTTAGTCCATGTTTTATCTCTCATAATTAAGTGTAACTTTAGACTTGATGGTTTATATATACTTGTTATATATATTAAACTAATTTGACATTGAACCTATTAAATGTTTGTATGATAAATAAATTGCCAAATTTATGTCTATTTTAAATTTAGTAATGGCATTAATTGTAATAGCAGTCACATTTTGTTTCGTTTAGTTTATTGAGTGTTAATTTCATAGTGCATAAATTATTTCATAAAAATTTACATGCATACATAGACTCTCTCTATATATATAGATATATACATATATATATATATATATTAGTTAATATATTTAGATAGCAAATGTACAAAAATATACCTTCATTAATTGGGTGCTATTGGAAACATTTAGATTATGTAAAGATGGAAGTTTTTTTAAAGCAAAAATAATAGGCAATCAATTTCTTCGTTGTTTCCTAATCAATCCTTAATTGTGGGGAAAGAAGTACAAATTGGCTATGTCTATGATTCAATTTCTTAACTTGCATGCATGTAGGAATAATTTTAAATTGTAATCAAGCATAAGGATGGAATGCATTCATTGCTTTAATATAATTAAAATAAAATAAAAATATTGATTAAATAAATAATAATAATAAATTAACCCCACTGTAAAATGTCCTAAACTCCCCTAAACCTAAAAAAAATCATTTATACAGCCGCCTCCACCTTCATGAAATGAACGAACCAGAACACGCACACTTCCTCCACCAAAATCTCCAAATCCATGACCCTATTCTCAAAACTTCAAACTGAAACTTCTTCATCTCCTCAAGTTTAATGAATACAACGGTTGTGATCTTCTATTTCGTAATGGACTGAGAGAATTGCTGCCTCAAAGGAGAAACGTTCGGACCAGAATTAGAGAGTCAAAGTGTAACACCCCGAATTTCAATTAACACTAATAGTTAGTAATTAAAGTATAATTAATCTCAGATGGAAGAACCAGGGGAAACGGGCTGCGTCATTGCGTTCGTCTCGGAAAAATACGCGAAATAGAGTCCGAGTTTTCGAGAATCGGAGTCCGTTTGGCCCGGTTATGGCCCAAAGAAGTTTTTAGTAAAATTTAAATTTAAAAACAGAGTTGAAATTCAGTTGGAGCCAAAAGAGGAAAGGGAGGGAAAAATTCCCGCCTAGCCCCATGTCGACAGGCATGTCGACAGGGGTGTCGACAGGGGTGTCGACAGCCCTGTCGACAGGGGTGTCGACACAGGGTGTCGGCTCTGTGGATCTGGGTGCACCAGGTTTGGTCTTGGCTGAGTCTAGGGCTATGTTCTAGAGGGTTCCTAAATCTAAGGGTCCTAATCTAATCTAGGGTTAATCTAAGGGCCTAAAACACTTTCTAATCCTATAAATAAGACCCTAACCCTACCCTAATTCATTCATAATTAAACCTAGTAACTAAACTATGGCAAAATGCAACTTGACCATGGCCTCCACAAATCAATGAAGAGGGTTGCATGCTAATCACTCTCTAATCAACCTCTAATCTCTTCTTAGCATCTTAATCTTCTTCATTTGGTGTGCAAAGTTGCTAGTGGTGAGTTTCTATCACTTTGATGATCTTTTGGTAAACTAATTAGATGAGATGTGATGAGATTTATGGTTTTGTATGTGGGTTAATGAGCTTTGAAATCATATGATATGATGTTAGCATTAATCTTATGTTTATGCATGTTGAGTATGTATGTTTATGCATGTTGAGTATGTAAGTTTATGCAAGTTTAATATGATGTATGTTATGCATGATGCTAAATATGCAAGTTGTGGGCTATGTAATCATATGCATGTTATGCAAGTTCATAGTGATATGCTATGCAAGTTACATGTATGTAAATATGCAAGTTACATGTTTGTTAATATGCAAGTTATATGTTTGTTAATATGCAAGTTACATGTTTGTTAATATGCAAGTTACATGTTGGTTAATATGCAAGTTACATGTATGTAAATATGCAAGTTACATGTTTATTTATGTGCAAGTTACATGTATGTAAATATGCAAGTTACATGTTTATTAATATGCAAGTTCATGATGACACACTATGCAAGTCTATAAGCTAATATGCAAGTTTGTTATGCAAAATGAATATGTAAGTTATGTGACATATTATATGCAAGTTATGAGACATGTTATGCAAGTTCATATGCAAGTTATGTGTTTGTTAATATGCAAGATGGCACCTTTAAAACATGTTCATTCATATGCAAGATGACACCTTTTATATGTGTTATATCATGAACGAAATTACGTGGGAACGATGGGGTAATTAAATGCATAAGTTAATAAGATTGTGTGAAATTAATATAATTATGCATAACACAAAATAAATAAACATAGTATGGGAATTTGCCTATTTGGTTAGGTGTACCCATACTATGTGTTGGGAATTTACCTATTGAGTTAGGTCTACCCCATGGGAATTTACCTATTAAGTTAGGTCTACCCATGTTAAGAAAACTTGATTAATTAGGGATAATTAATATAAAAATTATGAGGGTGATTAATTAGGTGTAATTAATTGACTAAGACACGAGGTTGGACTCAGTTGTAGCGTAAAACTGCCCGGACCCAACCGGCTTAACCAGTTGCTACAAATGTTAGCCCAATGTGAGAGGTCTTAGGCACAAACTAAATACGTAATTAATGTAAAGACACGAGGTTAGACTCTGTTATGACATAAGGCTGCCCGGACCCAACCGGCTTAACCAGCGGTCATAAAAGACAGTCTAATGTGAGAGGTCTTTACAAAGGTTACGTTCTTAATTAATTAATTAAGAAACACTTAACCACATTAGCATGTAGAGGGACATGAGGGGTTAAGTGGGTGCCTTGGGTGGCATGAGAAAATCTAGTGGTTGCCTTGGGTGGCAATAGAAAATACGATTAGAATACTTAACCGAAATGAAACATGTAATTAAAACATGATTAAAGGGTTAAGTGGGATATACTAGAAAAAGGGACAAGCTTAGGTGGGTAGCTTGTGGAGGCCCATTTCAACCAGTAACCCATACGTATCTTTGTGGGCTCGACCCATGTCGAGGACGGGACACGCATACTGGGCTTGACTGTAAGAGGCAAACGGATTAGCGGTGGCAACGCAAGTCCAACGGGCTTCATATGCGTGAGTGGGCCCGGGCTGGTAGGTAAGCCGTTGTTGCATCGTGTAGATATAAGCCGTGCACCGTTAGTTTTATCAGGTTGCCACATTGGGGAACGGTACACCCCATGGTGGGGCCAGCACGGGTATCTACGTTAGGGAGCCGATCGAATGGGGAGTAGTGTGTACACCTAGTGGATTGTAGGGCCCCGTGGCGCCTACTTGGTCACCTAGGGGTACGCAAGTACTAATTAAGTAAATTTTATAAGTCCTTGGGTGGGATCAACCTTTAGGTTAGAAACGACTGGTGTGGTGCAGTTTAGTAATTTACCTTAGGGAGGGTAGATGCGTCTTTATCCTTTATCTTAGTTCAGTTGACTGCTTAGGGTACCCATTTATCCCTATATGTTACCGTATATCAGTTCATATCTTCTCTGGTTACTTTAACGATTGTATTGTTAAAGTTATAGGACTCGCTCAGACTTATGTCTGACCCCGTTGTTTTTATCTTTTTCCCAACCCTCAGGTCCTGTGGTGGATCCTAGCAGTAGTGGAGCTTGATCGGATTGCTGTTCCAGTCTTGAGGAGCTTGGATAGATGTAAAGCTCCAGTTATCCAGTTATCTTTTCTTTTGTTTTGGCTATTGTATGAGAGTGGGATTATGTACTCCTTTATTTTGATGGATATTGTACTTGACCTTTATTGTGGTTTTATGATGTAACCAGACATGTTTTACTTCCGCTGTTATGAGATGATGTTTTAAAATTTCAAGTACTATTTATATCTGTCTTGTTGTAATTTTTCTGTTCTATATTCACTAAAATACTCCACCGATGCTATGGCATTCCCTTAGTGAGTGATCATAGCGGGAGTGGGGTGTTACACGTGGTATCAGAGCTTAAGGTTACCAGAACAGATAAAAAAATTTTTTAAAAAAAAACATTTTTGAAAAAAAAAAGTATTTTCAAAAGCATGTCTTCTAAGAGAAAAAGTTTTTGAAAAAGAAAAGCATAATCCCCAATAGCCATATCTTTATCTTTCGGAATCTCCTTTTTGAATCTTTCCTCTTTCGTTTCAGCATGGCTGAAGATCTTAACATCCCGGAGGGTTTAGTTATACCACTATGGTATAGGAGGTTGCAAGAGGCTAGGGCCGCGGCTGCGGGTCCAGCCAATGCTACTACACCAGAGACAACCGCTCCTCCTCCCCAGCCTAGAGTGGATAATTTTGCTAAGGTTTGCAAGGAGTTCAAGGCTATAGGAGGAAAACCTTTTCTAGGTTCAGAGACTTTCGTAGAGGCTAGAGATTGGATTAAGGAAGTGGAAGAGTTGCTAGATATCTTTGAAGTGGAAGAAGGAAAGAAAGTCAAGTTGGCGGCTTGGTTAATGAAGGGAGAGGCCTCATTCTGGTGGGAGGTCACTAATGGAGAACGCCCGGTTGACTCTTGGGCAGATTTTAAGCAAAGGTTTGGGGCTAAGTTTCTCTCAAGGGCGGAAGAGAATCTGTTTATGGAGAAGTTCTTGAATTTGAAGCAAGGGAATCTCACGGTGAAAGAATATGTCAACAAATTCAATCAATTAGCGAGGTTTGGCATAGAGTTGGTGAATACACCGGAGAAGAAGGCTTTGAGGTTCGTTAGAGGCTTGAACGAACCATTGCAAGGAATAGCTATGACTCACATTCCTATGGGGGCCACCTTTGAGAAACTTGTCTACATGGCACTTATGCATGAGGATGATAAGAATTCTAAGGCACCAGAGAAAAAGGGGGATCAGAAGAAACCGCAACAACAACAACAAGGCAAGGGCGGAAAAGGCAATGGTGACAAAAAGAAGACGAAGAAGAAGTGCTTCAATTGTGGAACACCAGGACACCTTAGTAAGGATTGTCGCAAAAAGAAGAAGACCGGTTGCTTTCATTGTGGTGAAGCAGGGCATCTTGTGAAAAACTGCCCAAAGAAGGGGCAGAAGACGGGGTCTACCTCAGGAGGCCAGGTGCAAGCTCTTATAGCACCACCTCAGTCAGGGGGGCAAGTTCAGGTTCTCTCAGTTCCACCGATTCAGCAGAGAGGTAGAACTATTTCCGTTGAAAGTCTGGTTTTTCTGTTTGATCATCCAGTTCGTACTTTGTTTGACTCTGGCGCATCGCATTCTTTTATCTCATCATCATTAGTTGAGTCACTGCACTTAGACACCAGTCTAGTTGATGATCCCTTGGTTGTTTCAAACCCAATTGGGGGCTCTATATATCTGTCTATGATATGTTTGGGTTTGAAGATTTCTATACTTAGCGTTGAGTTTAGATGTGATGCTTTTGTATTGGGCTTCACGGGCTATGGGCTGATCTTGGGCATGGACTGGTTATCCAGTAATGGTGCCGTTCTTGATTGTGAAAGGAGAGTTGTTAGGCTTATGACCCGCTTGGGTAATACTCTCGAGATCTCTTGTAATCCCATGGAATCTGTTTTGCTAAGTTATCTTGAATCGCTCGATGCTTCGGTCGAGAGTTTGCGTTCTGTCAAAGTAGTCCGGGAATATCCGGATGTGTTTGAAGAAGTAAAGGGTTTGCCTCCGAAGCGGGAGATAGATTTCCGAATTTATTTGGTGGATAATGCCAAACCAGTGTCTTTGCCAGTGCGCCATATGGCTCCTCGTGAGAGAAGAGAACTTCATAAGCAAGTAGGGGAGTTGCTTGAGAAGGGGTTCATAAGGCGAAGTATATCGGAGTGGGAAGCTCCAGTAGTGTTTGCCACGAAGGCGGATGGGTCCCTCAGACTTTGTGTGGATTATAGGGAACTTAATAAGCTCACGAAGAAGAATAGACACCCATTACCAAGAATAGATGATCTCTTTGATCAGTTGGTTGGCGCCTCAGTGTTTTCACAAATGGATTTAGCTACAGGGTTTCATCAGTTGAGAGTGGCGGAGGACAGTATAGAGAAGACTGCTTTCCGGACTCCGGATGGTTTTTATGAGTGGCTAGTGATGCCATTTGGGTTGACAAACGCCCCTGCATACTTTGTTGATCTCATGAGTAGAGTGTTCAGAAAGTATCTGAATAAGTTTGTAGTAGTCTTTGTGGATGACATCTTGGTCTTTTCCAAGAGTGAAGAAGAGCATGCCTTACATCTCAAGGAAGTGTTGGAGACTCTTCGAGCGCATAGTCTTAAAGCTAAATTCTCTAAATGTCATTTTTGGAGAAGAGAAGTGCGATTCTTAGGGCATGTGGTCTCTAAGGAAGGGATAGCTGTGGATCCCGCAAAGATAGTATCTATCCAGGATTGGAAAGTTCCTAGAAATGCTACCGAAGTAAGAAGTTTCTTGGGGTTGGCAGGATATTATAGGAAGTTCATCAAAGACTTCGCGAAGATATCAGCCCCATTAACCCGCTTGACGAAGAAGAATCTGGTTTTCTCATGGGATGTAGATTGTGATGATGCTTTCCGACGGTTAAAGAGAGCTTTGACCACCGCTCCAGTTTTAGTGCTTCCAGATGGGAGTAAGCCGTTTGTTGTTTATACCGATGCTTGTAGGACAGGATTAGGCGCAGTCTTGATGCAGGAGGGAAGGGTAATAGCCTATGGAGGGAGACAATTGAGAGTGCATGAGAAGAATTACCCTACCCATGATCTAGAGTTGGCCGCGATTGTTTTCGCACTTAAGTCTTGGCGCCATTATCTTCTTGGTGAGAGATTCGAGTTGTTCACCGACCATAAATCATTGAAGTACTTATTCTCTCAGAAAGATTTAAACTTAAGACAGCAAAGGTGGATGGAGTTCTTAGCATCCTATGATTTTGAGATAGCGTATACCCCTGGCAAGGGTAACGTGGTGGCAGACGCCTTGAGTAGAAAAAGGCTATCTTTAAGTCCATTGTTCGTAGAACGGCGAAGCTTGGAGTTTCTTTCTTTGTTTGACTTCAGACCTTCTGTTGATTTTGTACCTGGTTTGTTGGCATCCTTGGAAGTTAGACCTACCCTTTTGGGACGGATTGGCGAGGCTCAGCGAGACGACCCACAGTTGGTTGAGTTGGTAGAGAAGCTTATAAGAGGGGAGTCGTCCAGCCATTTGGGAAGATACACCATAGATGATAAGGGATGGTTGCATAGAGACGGTAGACTTTGTGTACCGCAAGATGAGGGTTTGAAGAAGGCTATTTTGGATGATGCACATCGTTCAAGAATGACTATTCATCCCGGTGGAGACAAAATGTACCAAGACATGAAGAGAGTTTTCTTCTGGGCCGGTATGAAGAAAGATGTAGCCGAGTATGTGGCTAGATGCTTAGTGTGCCAACAAGTTAAAGCGGAGCAAAGGAAACCCGGTGGGTTGCTACACCCATTGGAAGTTCCGCAGTGGAAGTGGGATAGTGTCTCGATGGATTTCATCGACGGGTTACCAAGATCGAGGAAGGGCAATACGGGAATTTGGGTTGTGGTGGACAGACTTACCAAGAGTGCCCATTTTATACCCGTGAAGAGTAAGAGGACCGCTCCATGGCTTGCTTCAGTCTATGTTAGAGAGATTGTTAGATTGCATGGCGTACCATCCAGCATTGTGAGTGATCGAGATCCTATCTTCACTAGTGAGTTTTGGAGAAGTTTGCAAGAGGCGGTAGGGACTCAGTTGTGTTTGAGCACCGCATATCATCCTCAGACGGACGGTCAGACCGAGAGGGTGAACCGTATCTTAGAAGATCTCTTGAGGCTTTGTATCTTGGATTTTGGAGGTACATGGGAGGAACATCTTCCTTTGGTGGAGTTCGCATATAATAACAGCTTTCAGTCCAGTATTGGTATGGCTCCTTTCGAAGCTCTTTATGGAAGGCCTTGTCGATCTCCTACATGTTGGTGGGAATCTACGGATAAGATCTTGCTTGGGCCGGATATGGTTAGAGAGACTTCAGAGAAGATTGATTTAATTCGAAGAAGGATGAAAGCAGCGCAAGATAGACAGAAATCTTATGCGGATCGGAGAAGGACGGATCTTGAGTTTGAGGTTGGGGACATGGTTTTTGTCAAAGTATCTCCATTGAGAAATGTTGTTCGCTTTGGGTCCGTTGGGAAGTTAGCACCGAGATTTGTTGGGCCGTTTCCTATTAAGGAGAGGATTGGACGGATGGCATATAGGGTGGAGTTGCCCGACAGACTTAGTGGTATTCATGATGTATTCCATGTATCACATCTGAGGAAGTGCCTACATGAGACCGCAGAGGTGGTAGAGCCGAGCTTGCTTAGAGATGTAGAGGTAGAGCGTGATGCGACGATTCGACGAGCTCCTACTCGCATCCTTGGGTCAGAAACTAGGAAGTTGAGGAACAGAGAAGTCCAGCTAGTGAAAGTGCAATGGGGAGATGACGAAAGCAATGCTACTTGGGAGACGGAAGCAAAGATGCGTTCTTTGTATCCATTTCTTTTTGAGAGTATGCCTTTTAACTCCTCCTTTATTGCTTGTCTAGTACTTATCTTATCTTTAGTATATCCTCTCGCTAGTACCTATGACCTTTAGATAGGGTAAAACCTATGGTTGAAACATGTGTTTGAAACATGTTATGGTTGATGGATGCATGTGGATGCAATTGTTTGCTAGTGGTTGCTCGTGGATGCATATACACACACATTAGGCACTAGATCGGCTCAGTCACTTCATGTTGCATATTGCATAAATGGATGTGGTAGTTAGATTGATGGATGTATCATGGATGTGTTATCATATGGATGATGCATTTTTGTGTATGGTTGTGCACGCATGTAAAAATTTGTATGTGTCAATAGGGTTTCGCATACATACTGGATGCATGGCACTATCATGGTTTGCATTAAGGAGGTCGACTGAATCAGTAGACCGCCTGATTTTGCATTAGTATACGGACATACACACACACTTTCTGCATATGTTCATACATCATTAGAAGTTTCTAAGGATAATGGTTGCTTGTGGTTGATGGTTTAGTAGATGGTTGTTTGGTTGGTAGGATACGTTCTTCTTAACTTAGAGATTTCGAGGACGAAATCCTTTAAGTAGGGGAGAATGTAACACCCCGAATTTCAATTAACACTAATAGTTAGTAATTAAAGTATAATTAATCTCAGATGGAAGAACCAGGGGAAACGGGCTGCGTCATTGCGTTCGTCTCGGAAAAATACGCGAAATAGAGTCCGAGTTTTCGAGAATCGGAGTCCGTTTGGCCCGGTTATGGCCCAAAGAAGTTTTTAGTAAAATTTAAATTTAAAAACAGAGTTGAAATTCAGTTGGAGCCAAAAGAGGAAAGGGAGGGAAAAATTCCCGCCTAGCCCCATGTCGACAGGCATGTCGACAGGGGTGTCGACAGGGGTGTCGACAGCCCTGTCGACAGGGGTGTCGACACAGGGTGTCGGCTCTGTGGATCTGGGTGCACCAGGTTTGGTCTTGGCTGAGTCTAGGGCTATGTTCTAGAGGGTTCCTAAATCTAAGGGTCCTAATCTAATCTAGGGTTAATCTAAGGGCCTAAAACACTTTCTAATCCTATAAATAAGACCCTAACCCTACCCTAATTCATTCATAATTAAACCTAGTAACTAAACTATGGCAAAATGCAACTTGACCATGGCCTCCACAAATCAATGAAGAGGGTTGCATGCTAATCACTCTCTAATCAACCTCTAATCTCTTCTTAGCATCTTAATCTTCTTCATTTGGTGTGCAAAGTTGCTAGTGGTGAGTTTCTATCACTTTGATGATCTTTTGGTAAACTAATTAGATGAGATGTGATGAGATTTATGGTTTTGTATGTGGGTTAATGAGCTTTGAAATCATATGATATGATGTTAGCATTAATCTTATGTTTATGCATGTTGAGTATGTATGTTTATGCATGTTGAGTATGTAAGTTTATGCAAGTTTAATATGATGTATGTTATGCATGATGCTAAATATGCAAGTTGTGGGCTATGTAATCATATGCATGTTATGCAAGTTCATAGTGATATGCTATGCAAGTTACATGTATGTAAATATGCAAGTTACATGTTTGTTAATATGCAAGTTATATGTTTGTTAATATGCAAGTTACATGTTTGTTAATATGCAAGTTACATGTTGGTTAATATGCAAGTTACATGTATGTAAATATGCAAGTTACATGTTTATTTATGTGCAAGTTACATGTATGTAAATATGCAAGTTACATGTTTATTAATATGCAAGTTCATGATGACACACTATGCAAGTCTATAAGCTAATATGCAAGTTTGTTATGCAAAATGAATATGTAAGTTATGTGACATATTATATGCAAGTTATGAGACATGTTATGCAAGTTCATATGCAAGTTATGTGTTTGTTAATATGCAAGATGGCACCTTTAAAACATGTTCATTCATATGCAAGATGACACCTTTTATATGTGTTATATCATGAACGAAATTACGTGGGAACGATGGGGTAATTAAATGCATAAGTTAATAAGATTGTGTGAAATTAATATAATTATGCATAACACAAAATAAATAAACATAGTATGGGAATTTGCCTATTTGGTTAGGTGTACCCATACTATGTGTTGGGAATTTACCTATTGAGTTAGGTCTACCCCATGGGAATTTACCTATTAAGTTAGGTCTACCCATGTTAAGAAAACTTGATTAATTAGGGATAATTAATATAAAAATTATGAGGGTGATTAATTAGGTGTAATTAATTGACTAAGACACGAGGTTGGACTCAGTTGTAGCGTAAAACTGCCCGGACCCAACCGGCTTAACCAGTTGCTACAAATGTTAGCCCAATGTGAGAGGTCTTAGGCACAAACTAAATACGTAATTAATGTAAAGACACGAGGTTAGACTCTGTTATGACATAAGGCTGCCCGGACCCAACCGGCTTAACCAGCGGTCATAAAAGACAGTCTAATGTGAGAGGTCTTTACAAAGGTTACGTTCTTAATTAATTAATTAAGAAACACTTAACCACATTAGCATGTAGAGGGACATGAGGGGTTAAGTGGGTGCCTTGGGTGGCATGAGAAAATCTAGTGGTTGCCTTGGGTGGCAATAGAAAATACGATTAGAATACTTAACCGAAATGAAACATGTAATTAAAACATGATTAAAGGGTTAAGTGGGATATACTAGAAAAAGGGACAAGCTTAGGTGGGTAGCTTGTGGAGGCCCATTTCAACCAGTAACCCATACGTATCTTTGTGGGCTCGACCCATGTCGAGGACGGGACACGCATACTGGGCTTGACTGTAAGAGGCAAACGGATTAGCGGTGGCAACGCAAGTCCAACGGGCTTCATATGCGTGAGTGGGCCCGGGCTGGTAGGTAAGCCGTTGTTGCATCGTGTAGATATAAGCCGTGCACCGTTAGTTTTATCAGGTTGCCACATTGGGGAACGGTACACCCCATGGTGGGGCCAGCACGGGTATCTACGTTAGGGAGCCGATCGAATGGGGAGTAGTGTGTACACCTAGTGGATTGTAGGGCCCCGTGGCGCCTACTTGGTCACCTAGGGGTACGCAAGTACTAATTAAGTAAATTTTATAAGTCCTTGGGTGGGATCAACCTTTAGGTTAGAAACGACTGGTGTGGTGCAGTTTAGTAATTTACCTTAGGGAGGGTAGATGCGTCTTTATCCTTTATCTTAGTTCAGTTGACTGCTTAGGGTACCCATTTATCCCTATATGTTACCGTATATCAGTTCATATCTTCTCTGGTTACTTTAACGATTGTATTGTTAAAGTTATAGGACTCGCTCAGACTTATGTCTGACCCCGTTGTTTTTATCTTTTTCCCAACCCTCAGGTCCTGTGGTGGATCCTAGCAGTAGTGGAGCTTGATCGGATTGCTGTTCCAGTCTTGAGGAGCTTGGATAGATGTAAAGCTCCAGTTATCCAGTTATCTTTTCTTTTGTTTTGGCTATTGTATGAGAGTGGGATTATGTACTCCTTTATTTTGATGGATATTGTACTTGACCTTTATTGTGGTTTTATGATGTAACCAGACATGTTTTACTTCCGCTGTTATGAGATGATGTTTTAAAATTTCAAGTACTATTTATATCTGTCTTGTTGTAATTTTTCTGTTCTATATTCACTAAAATACTCCACCGATGCTATGGCATTCCCTTAGTGAGTGATCATAGCGGGAGTGGGGTGTTACACAAAGAGTTGACCAAATTCCTTGGCGTGCACGGCGGCGGGGCGTTGGACGATGGCGGTTCGAATGGAAGTGGTGGATCGATGGTCACGGGTCGGGTTGGTGGTGCGACAGGGCGGGAAGGAAGTCAGCGATGGGTGTAAGGAAAAAGGGAAGAACACGGGTTTATACAAAGGGATTAGCGGGGTGAGAATTCTGATTTAATAATTAAATTAAATTTTAATTATTTATCTTGCTTTTTAGAATCATATCACTTTTGTGTTATATTAGAATTGTCGTGTAAACATACAACTTGTATGTTATATGAGAATTGTCCTATGAACATACCACTTTTATGTGATGTGAGATTTCTGTCTTTAAATAATTAATGAATCATTTAATTACTTATCACTAATTAAAGATTCTTGAATAAATGATTATAAATCAAGTTGTTATGTTCAAGATGGAAATTTGTTGTTTGTGAATTTTGTGATTGTGATGTTTATATTTGCAGATCTAAGTTTATAATTAAAATTTCTGAAACATGGATGCATTGATTTGTTTAGATTTAGTTGTAGAATAGAATTTAGATTATACTGTTGTTTCATGTAATATGAAATTGATATGTTAGTTAACACCAAAGATTAGATTATTTCATATACTGAAATATTGAATTTGATATGTTAGTTAACCCCAAATATTAGATTAATTACATATGTTGTGTTATGTAAAATTGATATCATATGTGATACCAAAACTTAGTTTATCTTATGTATTGAAATATAGCATTTTGACATGTAGTTGATTCAAAAACTTAGATTTATTTCATGCATTGAAATATGGAAGGGCAACCTTATGTTGACACCAAAGTACTAATTTTTATCATATATAGTTGATATGAAATTGTCATGAAAATAAGCATAATTTTAATGTCATTAAGTTTTAGGAAAAATGAGTATAATTTTAAGTGTAACTAAGTTTTATGAAAAGTGAACATAATTTTAATGTCATTAAGTTTTACCAAAAATGAAACCTTATTTACATTTACTTTTGTAAATGAAAAGGGACACAACTTGATGATCTTTACTTAAATTCTCTCATGTAAAAAGGAATAAAAAGAAAGAAATATGAGATGACATTTTATTTACGTTCCTTTTGTAGAAATAAACCAATTTAGCGATGGAACTTTATTCACATTTTCTTATATGAATAAAAAGGAATAGAATTTGATAAAAACTTGATTTACACCCCTTATGTAAATAAAAAGATTAGTGAACGGTATGGAAAATTTTAACTTTTTATTGAAAATGGGAAAAGAAAAGTTGTTGGTGGAAAAAGATAAGATTTTACTGTTGTAATGAAATTACATTTATAAACGTAATTAAAGATATGATTTTGTACGGTAACAGAAATTTACATTTTTATTAATGTGATTAAAGTAGAATGAAACTTACATTTTTATTAAGGTTAATAAAGTGAAATAATCACTTACATTTTTATTAATGTAAAAAGAAAAAAAATGTAATAACTTACATTTTTATTAATGTAATTTAAGGTGAATGAAAATTTACATTTTTGTTAAGGTAATTTAAAATGAATAGATAATTACATTTTCAATGTAGAAAGGAAAGTTTACATTTTTAATGTAAATTAGATAAGAAAAAAGGTTTACATTTTTAATGTAAATTAGATTAGATCAAAGAAAGAAATGTTATATTTTTAATGTAAGAAGAAAAGTTTACATTTTAATGTAAATAAGAATTAAATAAAAATTACATTTTTATGGGATTAAGTCGATTTCCATGTAAATAAGATATTTTGAAATAAGAAGCATTTTAAAATAATATTTTTAGTGGAACAATTATATGATTAAGTAAAATTTTACTTGGACACGAGGTTAGGTCACATTTATGGTGGAAGTCTGCCCGGAACCGACCGGCATATCCAGTAGCAACAAATGTTGGGCCTAATGTGAGAGGTCCAAAAGCACACATACAAATTGGGCCAAGACACGAGGTTAAGCCCAACTTGTGGGATAAGTCTGCCCGGAACCAACCGGCCTATCTAGCATCCACAAGTTGCAGGCCTAATGTGAGAGGTCTGGCCCATATTAAAATATAAATGGATAAATTAGAAATTGACGTTATTTTCACACCGCCATGTGTTAATAATGAAATAAATATTTTCACCTCCAAGTTTGTTATAAAAGAAAGTTACATTTTTAATGTAATAATATAAGGATTATAAAAGTTTTACATTTTTCTTAATGTAAATAAAAGGAAAATATGAAGTTACATTTTTATATGTAATTGGAGTAATATAGAAACTTACATTTTTCAATGTAAATAAGGATGAAATAGAAATTATATTTTTTTTGTAAATAAAAGAATTTACGTTTTTCAATGTAAACAAAAGAATGATTAGGAATTTACATTTTCCAATGTAAATAGAATATGAAATAAAGGTTACATTTTCGATACAATAATATATTGAAATATAAGTTTACATTTCTCAATGTAAATAGTATAGGAATAGGAATTTACATTTTTCAATGTAAATAATAAGATTAGAAATTTACATTTCTAAGGAATAGATTTTCATTAGAAAATAATGAAACCAAATATACATTTGGTGTAAACTGAAAAATGGAAGAGTAAAATATACATTGTTATGATTAGGATGTGTATGTAAAGTAAAAACAGCGATAGATCGTTATAAATTATTAATGACGGTATGAAATGGTTTTCAAATTTATATATGCGAGAGTTATTTGGAAAGTCCGAGTTTACTCTCATTCCAAATAATGATACGACGTTCGAAGAATTGAAGACGGCGATTGAAGACCGACGATCTTCACATCGAATGGGTAACTAGGGTTGAGACCCTTGATTGATTTGCTCCCAAGACGGGGCTAAGATGGTAGTTATCCGGACGTAATGTTGATTTGTACGGATTTGGCTTTCGCTCAGACCCAGAGCATAAGTATAAATGGAATGTGTGTCTGACATTGTACTCCTTTATATACTGTACTTATTGATCTTCTGCCAAATGTATGAATGATTGGTGGCGGAGAATTTATTCTCTTGCTTAACACCCTTTTGTATATTTTGGCAAAAGATTAATAGTATGATATGGATTGACAGTGTGGCATACCAAGATGCAAAGATCAAGGTTCTTATTGAAAAGCAGGCCTTGTGGTTGATGATCAAAGCACGGCCTGTTTAGGCGAAGCTTTGTGTATAGCGTGACTTCGCGAGCCTCGCAACCCGGTTGAGTCTAAAATGGGAGAACGGAATGCAGGGAGAGCAGCACGTTTCTTTCTAGCTAGAAGTGGTGTCGGTGCTTAAACTGGCTGATATTTACTTATGTGGATGATGGAATATGGCGCGCCTCGGAAGATAGGTCCTATAGGACCGGGAAACGTGTGTTCAGGAATAACTAATCCGCAACTCGTATGGTAGACCGGCCCTGCAGCTATCCAAGGGTTCACTGCGGGGGATCCTGAGACATTAGCTAGATTATCTCGAATCGGTAAGGAGCTCCTCCCTAGCCTTGACTCATGATGGAGACCCAATTTCCAATACGACCTCATGCGGTTTTGATTGTATTACTAGTATGGAAGCATAGTATTATGGTATCTATGTGTCCTAGGATTGATACATTTACTTTGAAATGTTTTTGAAACATATACACACTAATAATAATATCAAAATCCGTTTTTATCGTATCAAGCATTTTTGACCATTATAAGGTAAAACCCTATCCTCCGGTTTGCGTTGCATTGTGTGATGGGACGTGGGTCTTATGATGGTTTCATTTTTCCAAAAAGCATTGCGTTGTTTGACGATTTACTTTAATTTATGCACGACAATCCATTGGAGTAAACCCGTTCCGCATTAGCAGCGTGGTCCTTGGATTTATCTTATTGTTATTAGTGAAATTAGTTAAGAATTCTCACACCAGTCCCATGACTGACCCGTTGTTTGTTTCCACCTTTGCAAACTCGGGTGCCCTCTTTTCCACATGGGTAGTCGAGTAGTTTGTCTACATGTCCTTATCTCGAGCAGGATTCTGGATTGAAGCTTAAAGTTGTGTCCAGAGCATAGAAAGTTTTCCGCTGTATTGTATTAACATATTGTAATTTATCTTCCACTGTAATTTTATTCCAATGTACTATGATATTTTGTACTCTGATGTGACATTATTGTATTGTAATAAAAGTCTGTTGTTATTGTTCTGATGTTGTTGTATTCCCAAAATTAATGTGTGCAGATTTTGAACGGTCTTGGTCGATTTTGCGATCGATTAAGGTCGGGCGAATCCCGTGTCGTTACAGTTGGTATCAGAGCTCTGGTTAGCTCAAATCTTTGGGGTACAACTCGTTAGAACTGAACAAAAGACTCATCAGAGATTGGATTAGTAATATCCAATAAGAATAATCATTAGAGATAGGATCAGTAGTATCCTAGAATGAGAAAACTCATTAGAGATGGGGTTAGTAATGCCCTAGAATGAGTTGAGAGTAACAAGCTTATAATATACGTATTTGTAATTATAATCTATTTTAGAAAATATAATTTTTGAACATATAAAAGTTATATATATTTTTTTAAAAAAG
This sequence comes from Allium sativum, assembly GCA_030737875.1. NCBI lineage: Eukaryota > Viridiplantae > Streptophyta > Magnoliopsida > Asparagales > Amaryllidaceae > Allium > Allium sativum. The sequence goes on along the minus strand of CM060927.1, from coordinate 23,010,371 downwards.
CTAATCAACTAATTGATTGATGGTTGTGTAGTGAAATTATTAGTTCAACTAATAAAATTATAGAAACCAATTAAAGAATGAAAAATTGAGTAGGATAATTAAAACAATTTTTAACTTCGTTCCTTTTCGAGGACGAAAAGATTTTAAGTGGGGGAGACTGTAACAACCCTGAATTTTGGGGCCAATTTAAAATTTTATTTTAAGTTATTTTAATGAGTTTTGATTAGTTAAAATAATTTATTTTAAATAATAAAAATTAAAAATTTTATTTTTTTTAGAAATTTTGTTGAAAATGAGTCCAGATTTAAATTTTCTAATTTTAAATAATTATTAAACAATAGATGAAAAAATATATATATAATTTGAATAAAAAGTTTTACAGTAAAAATACAATTTTAGAGTTGATATTTTAAAAAATAAAAAAAAGGGCTTAAATTAAAAGGTTACATTGTCATTTTGTTGAAATGAAAAGATTTCATTTTCAAGGCAATAAAAGTTTGCATTTTTGTCATATAGGCAAAATAAAACCATTGTTGTGTCACATTAATTTACACAATTGAAATATAATGTATCATTTTGTTTACATTAAAAAGTTTGCATTGTAATTTTTGTTTACAATAAAGAGAATGAAATGTATCATTTTTATTTACAATAAAATGTTTAAAAGAAAAGGTATTATTTTTGTTGCAAAACAAAATATTCATTTTTGTTAGAACTGGAATGACGCACAAAATATCCATTTTGTTGAATAGTAAATGACACATAGAATTACAACTTTTGTGAATTGAAATGAATTGGGCCTGAATAGGAGAAAGTGGTTTAATGGGTCTTTAATGTGATTAAGGGATTAGAACATTGTGTGTGTGTGTTTGTGTGTGTATATATATATATATAAATAAAAAATGGTCCATCCCTATTTCTCCATTATTATGTTTCCTTTTTATATTCACACATTACATAATTCCAATTTCAAAACGTATGTATCTTAAACCACTCAATTTATTAATTACTGTCATTCATTTCATTCCTTTATACATATATGTTTATTTCCCCTACATTTTAAACCTTGTGCATGCAACCTACAAGGATCATTTCATTTCTTTATTTTTATTTATTTATTTATTTATGCATTGAATTCTAACGTTTCACTTATATTTTACATTGCATTCATCCATTTCTACTTAGTTCATTTCATTTGCATTATTTTTCAATACATGCATGCAAGTCTCTTACCTTGTTTACAATGCATACATTCATTTGCTCATTTATGTCCATGTTAATGGATTAAATTATATCTTAAAGGTTTATTTGAACTTTATACACAATTAATAAAATGTTAGATTGTTAGTCCATGTTTTATCTCTCATAATTAAGTGTAACTTTAGACTTGATGGTTTATATATACTTGTTATATATATATATATTAAACTGATTTGACATTGAACCTATTAAATGTTTTTATGATAAATAAATTGCCTAATTTATGTCTATTTTAAATTTAGTAATGACATTAATTGTAATAGCAGTCACATTTTGTTTTGTTTAGTTTATTGAGTGTTAATTTCATAGTGCATAAATTATTACATAAAAATTTACATGCATACATAGACTCTCTCTCTATATATAGATATATATATAAATATATATATATATTAGTTAATATATTTAGATAGAAAATGTACAAAAATATACCCTCATTAATTGGGTGCTATTGGAAACATTTAGATTATGTAAAGATGGAAGTTTTTTTAAAGCAAAAATAATAGGCAATTAATTTCTTCGTTGTTTCCTAATCAATCCTTAATTGTGGGAAAAGAAGTACAAATTGGCTATGTCTATGATTCAATTTCTAAACTTGCATGCATGTAGGAATAATTTTAAATTGTAATCAAGCATAAGGATGGAATGCATTCATTGCTTTAATATAATTAAAATAAAATAAAAATATTGATTAAATAAATAATAATTAATTAGCCCCACTATAAAATGTCCTAAACTCCCCTAAACCTAAAAAAAATCATTTATACAGCCGCCTCCACCTTCATGAAATGAACGAACCAGAACACGCACACTTCCTCCACCAAATTCTCCAAATCCATGACCCTATTCTCAAAACTTCAAACTGAAACTTCTTCATCTCCTCAAGTTTAATGAATACAACGGTTGTGATCTTCTATTTCGTAATGGACTGAGAGAATTGCTGCCTCAAAGGAGAAATATTCAGATCAGAATTAGAGAGTCAAAGAGTTGACCAAATTTCTTGGCGTGCACGGCGGAGGGGCGTTGGACGATGGCGGTTCGAATGGAAGTGGTGGATCGATGGTCACGGGTTCGGTTGGTGGTGCGACAGGGCGGGAAGGAAGTCAGCGATGGGTGTAAGGAAAAAGGGAAGAACACAGGTTTATACAGAGGGATTAGCGGGGTGAGAATTCTGATTTAATAATTAAATTAAATTTTAATTATTTATCTCGCTTTTTAGAATCATATCACTTTTGTGTTATATTAGAATTGTCGTGTAAACATACAACTTGTATGTTATATGAGAATTGTCCTATGAACATACCACTTTTATGTGATGTGAGATTTCTGTCTTTAAATAATTAATGAATCATTTAATTACTTATCACTAATTAAAAATTCTTGAATAAATGATTATAAATCAAGTTGTTATGTTCAAGATGGAAATTTGCTGTTTGTGAATTTTGGTGATTGTGATGTTTATATTTGCAGATCTAAGTTTATAATTAAAATTTCTGAAACATGGATGCATTGATTTGTTTAGATTTAGTTTTAGAATAGAATTTAGATTATATTGTTGTTTCATGTAATATGAAATTGATATGTTAATTAACACCAAAGATTAGATTATTTCATATACTGAAATATTGAATTTGATATGTTAGTTAACCCAAAATATTAGATTAATTACATATGTTGTGTTAGGTAAAATTGATATCATATGTGATACCAAAACTTAGTTTATCTTATGTATTGAAATATAGCATTTTGACATGTAGTTGATTCAAAAACTTAGATTTATTTCATGCATTGAAATATGGAAGGGCAACCTTATGTTGACACCAAAGTACTAATTTTTATCATATATAGTTGATATGAAATTGTCATGAAAATAAGCATAATTTTAATGTCATTAAGTTTTAGGAAAAATGAGTATAATTTTAAGTGTAACTAAGTTTTATGAAAAGTGAACATAATTTTAATGTCATTAAGTTTTACCAAAAATGAAACCTTATTTACATTTACTTGTGTAAATGAAAAGGGACACAACTTGATGATCTTTACTTAAATTCTCTCATGTAAAAAGGAATAAAAAGAAAGAAATATGAGATGACATTTTATTTACGTTCCTTTTGTAGAAATAAACCAATTTAGCGATGGAACTTTATTCACATTTTCTTATATGAATAAAAAGGAATAGAATTTGATAAAAACTTGATTTACACCCCTTATGTAAATAAAAAGATTAGTGAACGGTATGGAAAAATTTAACTTTTTATTGAAAATGGGAAAAGAAAAGTTGTTGGTGGAAAACGATAAGATTTTACTGTTGTAATGAAACTACATTTATAAACGTAATTAAAGATATGATTTTGTATGGTAACAGAAATTTATATTTTTATTAATGTGATTAAAGTAGAATGAAACTTACATTTTTATTAAGGTCAATAAAGTGGAATAATCACTTACATTTTTATTAATGTAAAAAGAAAAAGAATGTAATAACTTACATTTTTATTAATGTAATTTAAGGTGAATGAAAATTTACATTTTTGTTAAGGTAATTTAAAATGAATAGATAATTACAATTTCAATGTAGAAAGGAAAGTTTACATTTTTAATGTAAATTAGATAAGAAAAAAGTTTACATTTTTAATGTAAATTAGATTAGATCAAAGAAAGAAATGTTATACTTTTAATGTAAGAAGAAAAGTTTACATTTTAATGTAAATAAAAATTAAATAAAAATTACATTTTTATGGGATTAAGTCGATTCCCATGTAAATAAGATATTTTGAAATAAGAAGCATTTTAAAATAATATTTTTAGCAGAACAATTATATGATTAAGTAAAATTGTACTTGGACACGAGGTTAGGTCACATTTGTGGTGGAAGTCTGCCCGGAACCGACCAGCATATCCAGCAGCCCCAAATGTTGGGCCTAATGTGAGAGGTCCATGTGCGCACATACAAATTGGGCCAAGACACGAGGTTAAGCCCAACTTGTGGGATAAGTCTGCCCGGAACCAACCGGCCTATCCAGCATCCACAAGTTGCAGGCCTAATGTGAGAGGTCTGGCCCATATTAAAATATAAATGGATAAATTAGAAATTGACGTTATTTTCACACCGTCATGTGTTAATAATGAAATAAATATTTTCACCTCCAAGTTTGTTATAAAGGAAAGTTATATTTTTAATGTAATAAGATAAGGATTATAAAAGTTTTACATTTTTCTTAATGTAAATAAAAGGAAAATAGGAAGTTACATTTTTATATGTAATTGGAGTAATATAGAAACTTACATTTTTCAGTGTAAATAAGGATGAAATAGAAATTTTTTTTTGTAAATAAAAGAATTTACGTTTTTCAATGTAAACAAAAGAATGATTAGGAATTTACATTTTCCAATGTAAATAGAATATGAAATAAATGTTACATTTTCGATATAATAATATATTGAAATATAAGTTTACATTTCTCAATGTAAATAGTATAGGAATAGGAATTTACATTTTTCAATGTAAATAATAAGATTAGAAATTTACATTTCTAAGGAATAGATTTTCATTAGAAAATAATGAAATCAAATATACATTTGGTGTAAACTGAAAAATGGAAGAGTAAAATATACATTGTTATGATTAGGATGTGTATGTAAAGTAAAAACAGCGATAGATCGTTATAAATTATTAATGACGGTATGAAATGGTTTTCAAATTTATATATGCGAGAGTTATTTGGAAAGTCCGAGTTTACTCTCATTCCAAATAATGATACGACGTTCGAAGAATTAAAGATGGCGACTGAAGACCGACGATCTTCACATCGAATGGGTAACTAGTGTTGAGGCCCTTGATTGATTTGCTCCCAAGACGGGGCTAAGATGGTAGTTATTCGGACGTAATGTTGATTTGTACGGATTTGGCTTTCGCTCAGACCCAGAGCATAAGTATAAATGGAATGTGTGTCTGACATTGTACTCCTTTATATATTGTACTTATTGATCTTCTGCCAAATGTATGAATGATTGGTGGCGGAGAATTTATTCTCTTGCTTAACACCCTTTTGTATATTTTGGCAAAAGATTAATAGTATGATATGGATTGACAGTGTGGCATACCAAGATGCAAAGATCAAGGTTCTTGTTGAAAAGCAGGCATTGTGGTTGATGATCAAAGCACGGCCTGTTTAGGCGAAGCTTTGTGTATAGCGTGACTTCGCGAGCCTCACAACCCGGTTGAGTCTAAAACGGGAGAAGGGAACGCAGGGAGAGCAGCACGTTTCTTTCTAGCTAGAATTGGTGTCGGTGCTTAAACTGGCTGATATTTACTTATGTGGATGATGGAATGTGGCGCGCCTCGGAAGATAGGTCCTATAGGACCGGGAAACGTGTGTTCAGGAATAACTAATCCGCAACTCGTATGGTGGACCGGCCCTGCAGCTATCCAAGGGTTCACTGCGGGGGATCCTGAGACATTAGCTAGAGTGTCTCGAATCGGTAAGGAGCTCCTCCCTAGCCTTGACTCATGATGGAGACCCAATTTCCAATACGACCTCATGCGGTTTTGATTGTATTACTAGTATGGAAGCATAGTATTATGGTATCTATGTGTCCTAGGATTGATACATTTACTTTGAAATATTTTTGAAACATATACACACTAATAATAATAGCAAAATCCGTTTTTATCGTATCAAGCATTTTTGACCATTATAAGGTAAAACCCTATCCTCCGGTTTGCGTTGCATTGTGTGATGGGACTTGGGTCTTATGATGGTTTCATTTTTCCAAAAAGCATTGCGTTGTTTAACGATTTACTTTAATTTATGCACGACAATTCATTGGAGTAAACCCGTTCCGTGTTAGCGGCGTGGTCCTTGGATTTGTCTTATTGTTATTAGTGAAATTAGTTAAGAATTCTCACACCAGTCCCATGACTGGCCCGTTGTTTGTTTCCACCTTTGCAAACTCGGGTGCCCTCTTTTCCACACGGGTAGTCGAGTAGTTTGTCTACAGGTCCTTATCTCGAGCAGGATTCTGGATTGAAGCTTAAAGCTGTGTCCAGAGCATAGAAAGTCTTCCGCTGTATTGTATTAAAATATTGTAATTTATCTTCCACTGTAATTTTATCCCAATGTACTCTGATATTCTGTACTCTGATGTGACATTATTGTATTGTAATAAAAGTCTGCTATTATTGTTCTGAAGTTGTTGTATTCCCAAAGTTAACGTGTGCGGATTTTGAACGGTCTTGGTCGATTTTGCGATCGATTAAGGTCGGGCGAAACCCGTGTCGTTACAACTAACAACATGTTTGCTATTTAGAAAAAGCTGTAAACAATGCATATTTGTCATTTAATCAAGAAAAATGTATAACTAATTGATTGCTTGACATGTCTTAATTTCGATGTATTCAGTTTTTGCTGGAACCTTTTTGCTTGGTTTACGCCTCACCTCAAAAATACAAAAATATCTCCTTTAAGCCTTGTGTTAAAGTGAACCTTTAAGTTAATCCACTCATGGATTAACTTACAAAATAGTTGTGGATTAACTTATTAAAATAAAATGATGGATTAACTTATTAAAATTGTGTATTCGAATAAAAATTACCTTTTCCTAATTTTTTTAGTTTTTGTGCATTTAGGAAACGTATTATGGTTTCTAAGTGGTATTTATGTTAATTTTACCCTTTGTTTTATTTTAGTACACACATGTTTCTAAAAAGTAACATAGGAAGTGTTTTGTCCCTGAAGTGTAATCATTAATGGAGTTGATGTTTTCTGGACTTCTTGTGCATTTAGATTTTGTCTTCCATTTGTTTTGTATTTTCTAAATCTTGTCAGCTGATACTTTTTTCAGTAATATACGATAAATTGTGATGTATTGGTATTTGTCATGTTGCTCTATCCTGCTATAATGAGCGTCCCCATATTATTTGTTTTGTCTTCTATTTGGCATTTTTACGCAGATTACACGATTGGTTTCTCTAACATTGTATATACAGAGACAAACTCCAATGATTAAAGTAACATGACGAGCAAAGACTTCTGTGTTAGCAATAATTTCATTCTCACCCGTTTGTTTGTGCTTTCCTTCTTCTACCTAAAAACACGAAAATATTCATATTTTTAGTACAGGAAACTAATGACAAGGAAAATCGGCCTTAATATTTTATTCAAAAGGACACGCGCTTAAAAATTTATCCAAAAGGACATAACCCTAAAACTTTCCATTGCTCCTTTCTCCCTTCTCCAATTTCAAATACGTGGAAATTAACAAAATCATCTCAACTGGAAATCGAACGAAATCAAATCCGCGGCATGTTGTATAATAGAACCCCAAACATCAATCGAAACAGCAAAATTCGGCACGATATTGATCTCAAAAATCAATCTCGACTGAATTTTTTTTGCTCTAATCATTATAATTTAATGTTCATTTCTTCCGATTAGGTTTTTTATTTCGCCAAGTGATTCGTGGTTTTTTTTTGTTTTCTAATTTTAATGTTCAACTTTTCAGTAGTTGGGTATCAGTTTTATATTTTTTTAGGTATCATTTTGTTTATTTAACACTGTTTTATATTCGTTTGTTGGGTTTTTAATGTTGTATTTATTTTGTAGTTCTATTGTTGGATTATCTATGTATTACAGTCGAACTTATTTCATTATAATCAACCAAACTGTGATGTAACATTTTTTGCATTAGTTTTAGTTTTAAATTAGTGCAGCAGTTTTTAGGTATCATTTTGCTATTTTTTTAGGGATCAGTTTTCTTGTATTAATAGTGTTATGCTGTTTTGTTTATAGTTTTGGTGCTATTTTGCTTTTGTTCTTGTACTGCTGCATCAGTTTTGCTACTCAAACGAATTTATTTCGTTTTAAACAATCAAATTGTGATTCGAACATTTTCTGTATTACTTTTGTCATTAAATATTATTGCAGTTTTTAGGTATCAGTTTTGTATTTTTTTTTAGGTATCAGTTTTATGGTTTATGTATGAGAACTGTTGCAAGTAGGTAGATTTGTGTTGTTTGCTTTGGTAATTGACTTTCTTCGATACACAACACTAATTCCAACTGATACTCACTGATTAAAAAAAACACCCACCTACTCAATTCATATCTCACAAAAATAATATTTATTCTCAATAATGCCTACTGATTAAAAAAATATTAGCAATCAATTCGATTCAATTATCACAAAAATGAGATCATTCTCAGTAATACACAATAATACCCACTTGTATCATATGATACCTACAATGATACATAACTGATTTAATATGATACATTGTTTTCCTACACAATCTAAGTACATAAAACACTGCTTCCCATTCCAAGCATGCATTCGTGCATTTACTTTTACTTGTACTCAATCCAATCTTGAATTCAAGTAAATTCCAGCAGCATGCAGTTTCTGTAAGTATTTCATACACAATCAAAATATATACCAACATAATACTGTAAATTCAACTAGAAAATATAAAATTGATAGCTAAAAAATATAAAACTGATACCTAAAAACTGCTATGATGTAAATTCAACTAGAAAATATAAATCTGATACCTAAAAAAAAAAAAAACTGAACCTAGAAACTGCTACGATGTAAACTCAACTGAAAAATATAAAACTGATACCTAAAAAAATATAAAACTGATACCTAAAACTGCTATGATTTAAATTCAACTAGAAAATATAAAACTGATACTAAAAAAATATAGAACTTATACCTAAAAACTGCTTTGATATTTTAAAGTAAAACTAATAAAAAAAATGTTTACATCCCACTTTGATTGATTAAAATGACGTAATTTCGATTGAGTTGCAAATCTAATGCAACAGTACAAGTACAAAACTGATATAGCATCAAAATTATAAACATAAAAGCATAACACTGTTTAAACACGAAAACTGATACCTAAAAAAAATAGCAAACTGATACCTAAAAACTGAAGCTAACTTCACCACAAAAAAAAAAAAAAAAAAAAAAATCCAACGATTTTTTTCTTGTTCATCTCTCTCGTTCGATTTTCTACGACGAAATCACAAAATCACAAAATCATATTTACTGCCAAACAAATCAAAATCCACGGCACCTTCATGAATCGACGAAGATGATTGAAATGATAAAATTAGTGCAAATTGAATTAATAGAGGAGCCTGAACAATTCTAAAGATGAGAACGAGAGAGTTGTTTGAAGATCAAATCATTGAGAGAGAAAATGCATTGGAGGAAAATAGAAGGAGAAAAAAAATCACGTGAGATAGGAGCGACGAAGAAGAAACAGAGCACGTGATTTAGGGAATTAAAATATAATTAGTGTATTGTACTTTTGGTAAAAAATTTAATGGATTGTCCTTATGAATAAAAAAGCCCTTAGTTTTGTCCTTGTCGTTAATTGTCCCTTTTTAGTATTTCTTCTCAAGTTGGGCTTCTACATGAATGGGCCCGACTTCCAAAAACGATCGGAGATAAAAAAGTACTTACTACAGGCCTGACCCATATAATACATGGACACCTCTAAAAATATTATGGCCCTATAAATATACGTTCACCTTCTTATCATTCCTTAAGCTTGCGATATTTACAATCATCATCGTGCGACAAAAATAGTTCAACTAGGAATGTACTGGATAGTGACATACACTTATATGTGGGAGAGTACGGAAACATATAGAGTTTATTTACTTAGGAGGCCTAAATGTTTAAATGACATGGGCGTGCATGTGGATAGATATGCATTTATATGGTCCACTGAAGTGTACGATATATTGCCGCTGTCATACAAAAGGTTGATTCTAATTTGATGGTGCAAGATGTGAAATCTAAGTCACCACCATTGCATTTTCCTTTCCTAATTTTCTTGCTATCTTTGATTTTGACCATACCATACGAGCTTGATTCCACTATATTTAATATTTTTTACTTTTCAAGTTTTATTTGATGTGTTCTAAGTCGTACCTTTGTTTTTAGTTTCCATAAAAATAAAATATCATTTCATTCATTATTGAAAACAATAAAAGAAATTAGTTGCATCTTTCTATGATAATTAAACCATAATTTCATGTCGGTTTTTTCTTTAAAAAGTAAAAGTATTTGCAGTTCCAAATTAAAAAATGCAAAACATTTGCCCTTCTTTTTATAAATATTTGCCATTTTTTGGAAACGTACCAAAATTAATATACTCTTTTTTTGATAAAAGAGAAGTTATTCTGAAGAAGAAGAAGAGACGAATTTGTATTTAGAAACTTAAAAGACGGTACTTACAAAAATTCCTTAATATTTTACAAATATACGTGTTTGTGAGCAGCACCCTTGATATAGTGGTTAGACATTTCAAATTAAATGTGAAAGACATCATATATGTATTGATATATAGTGTTTTGTGTACAACATAAACTTGTATATAAACATACAAATCTTTTTTTACACATATATCTATTTCTTACTAGTTTAGCTTTTATTTTCCTTTGTTTATTTAAGCTCTATAATGTAACAAAAAAAATGAATTCGATCTTAGGTCCATCCTAAATTTTATATTTATATGAATATAAATTGTATAATGCTTTGTAGATTGAAAATTTAGGCTACTGTGAAATGAAATGAAATGACACGAGGAAAGAAAACTAAGAATAGAGGCATGGAAGTAGAAGGAACATGGACGAGTATACTAATTACAAAATTGAACGTTATGGATGAGAATGATATGTTCTGCTATCATACAAATGGTTGATTCTTCGATGGTGCAAAAATGTGATATCTAAGTCACCACCATCGCATTTTCCTTTCCTCATTTTCTTGCTCTCTTTGATTTTGACCATACGAACTTTCCCAGAAACTTCATGATGCCGTTTTAATTGTGCTATATACAATAACTCGTAATTTTTAGAGTTTTAAATTAGTGTTTTAGACTATACTTTTATTTTATTTTTGGTAAAAATAAATTAGCTTTTGTTTTATTTTAGAAAATCAAATCTAAATTCAATTGCTTTGTTTTATAACAAGCAATAATTTTATATCTAGTTTTTCTAAAAAAATTGGAAATATTTGCACTTGAAACTCAAAAATTTGTGGTTTCAAAAATGATATGTCAACCGGAAATGCCTAAGTCAAAAAGTGAGGTTTTTGCAGGTGTCATTGAATACTTTGCTATCCATGAATATTTGTGTATAGTTAAGCAACTGGTGAATTTAACGTAATTTTTCCGGTTGTTCTAGGATTGTCCTTGCGGTTTTTCCTATTGATATTTTCAATCCTTTTGCAGCGTACTGAAAACCAAAATCAATTATATTTCGTAAAATTTACTTAGAAAAAGAGAAGACTTTGTATTTGGAAACTACATATAAGTGTTAGAGAACCTAAGTTATCACAAAATCAATTGAATTATTTTACAAATTTCTCAATGTGAGACTTGTCTCAACACGCCCCCGCACGTGTGGCATATCCTGAGCCTAACACGTGGATCTTATTGGGTGACGTGGATAAGTGTGACAGTTATGTACGCACGAATTATACCCGCTCTGATACCATGATAGAGAACCTAAGTTATCGTATAACCAATTGACAATGTGAAGGGTGGATTTTTAATAGTTATACGGGATTTATTTTATAAATTTCCAGAATAATAATGTAACACCCCGAATTTTCTGTTAACATTAAGGTTACAAAAATAATAATAAGTGAGTAAAGGGGGGATGTATTTAATATGCATACAAAAATAATAATAAGTGAGTAAAGGGGGGATGTATCTAATATGCATACAAAAATAATAATAAGTGAGTAAAGGGGGGATGTATCTAATGTGCATATAAAAAAAAAAATAAGTGTGTAAAGGGGGAATGTATCTAATGTGTACATATTTATATGGATAAACAAATAATAGTAAATGTTGATAATGTACATTAAGAGAGTAATTATGGCATAAGTAAAGTTAGGAATTATTTACATATAGGATTTGTCCTATGAGAAATGTGTACATTGTAGAGTATATATATATGCTAAAACATGAAATTACATGTAATTGAAATAGTAATTATGGCATAATTCAAAATGGGGCTAATTTGCATGCATAGTAATTATGGCATAATTCAAAATGGGGGTAATTTGCATGCATATTAATTATGACATAATTTAAAATGGTAGTAATTTACAGTCCTTAATTGTGAACATAATTGGCCTCTTTTGAAATTGATGGCCTTGATTAACCCTAGCATTATCAGACGGCTCAAATTAAAATGCAACTCTATAAAAAGACCCTAGGTCTCCAACTAAATATTCACATGAAAATAAGAGTTGAAGCCGCCATGCTGTCGAATGAGAATTAGAGGGAGCCTCCATTTGAAAGAGACGAACAACAAAGCTAATACAAGTAAAAGATTAAAGCTTCTGCAACGATTCTACAACAATTAAAGATTCTTTCTTTAATCCAATCAAGGCAAGCACAGTTATTTTCCGATATAAACTTTAATTGTAATTGTGACATGATTGTAAATCTGAATTTGAGGATGTTCTGTTCTGATCTATTTTATTCTGTATTTCTTTCTGCTTTCTGTTCTATAGCCAGGCTACCACGAGCCTGAGCCAATCTCAAAAGAGATTGACATACGCAAAAATATTTGGGACAATGTAATGAATGATGCATAATTGGACTAATCTGTGACTGATTTTGAGTAAAGGATATAGGTTGTAAACTAGATCTAGATCTGTGCATATATGTCAGTTTGGGATTATCATATGATAATATATGACTTGTAAATTTGGAATATAAGGCAAATTAAAAATTAAGATCTGAATTAAAAGACATAATACATGTTAGATCTAGATCCTTGGGCATATTTTATACAACAGACTATGACTTGAACAAAAAGGAAGGTGTGGCTTAGGCGTAAAAGATCTACACCAAAATAGGATAATTATTAATGTGGACACGCCTAATATGGATATTGGATATTTGGCATTAAAGGCTATAACTTGGCATAATTCATACCATGATTTGGGGACATAATTCAATATTTGATTTTTAAGAATATGATACATGAACCTAGATTTGTGGCACATTTTAAGATATGTGATTTAGGTGTGGGGATTAAAATCTATAATAAGATTTGATGACTATTAAGTGTGAACACACCTAAATAGGGATTTTTGGATATATGACATGCATTGTAATTAATGGTTATATTTGGTATAATTTATATGTGAATCTGCTGTACAATGCTAATTTAACCAAAAATTGGAACATATGTTATGTGGTAAATTATGTCCATATTCTGCGCTATGTAAATTTATGCAAACATGGAAGTATATGATCATATTGCGAATTTGGATATTTAATCTAGATTTGTATAAAATGTAATATAAAATCTAGATTAGGCTTAACTATTGATTTGGAACGCCAAATATATGACATAGTAATTTTGGGCATGGCTATTATGGCAAGTTTGGGAAGGTGGGGTACAGCCTACTCTGATTAATAATTTGAAATTACATGTAACTGTCATGTTAGCATAATCATGGTTAGTGACATTTAATTTGGTATAAGTTACATACCAAAAATTATAAACATGATTTGAAGGGAAGGTGGGCCATAATAATAAATGTTTATTAATGTAAATTATGGAGTAAGTAAATTAGAAATAATTTACGTGTGAATAAAAGGCTATAAATTGGCATACCTTTATAGTGAATTTATGAATAGATTAATGACACATATATCTGAATGTTCTAGGGTGACAGAGAGGATAGTGTCTAGGCTTGGGTTTGGAAAATAGAAGTTTCCTGCCCTCCTTGGCTATCCCTAACTGATCCGATGGACGGAATGGTTACCTTAAAAACCTAATTTGAAAATTAGATGCGTGACAACTGTATGGACACGAGGTTGGACTCATTTATGGTATAAGACTGCCCGGACCCGCCCGGCGAATCCAGCAACCATAAATGGTAGCCCAATGTGAGAGGTCCTACAGGGTTGCGGTAGTAATATGATTAGGCTAATGACACTTAACCAATATAGTATGAATGGGTGGGTTAAGTGATATGATTAGGCTAATGACACTTAACCAATATGGTAAGAATGAGTGGGTTAAGTAATATGACATCAAAAACGTGTTGGGTGGATAGGGTTAAACCAACTAGACTAATATATGTGATAAACCCGTTCATGAATCTGTAGGCCCAATACAAAGTTAGACAAATCTGAAAATCTGTTAAATCTGTACATCTGACCCGTTAGTCTGAAAACTTGTTGATTGGATTTTCTGATCTGTGAACTGGTAAATCTGAACTCTGTATGTCTGAACTTGTAAACAAGTTAATCTGAAATCTGTTAGTTTGGGGACACAAGGTTAGGAGGGAATTTACTTGTGTCATCTGTTGTTTGGGACCCATATTAGTCAGTAACCCTTTCTGGTATCAAAACTTTGACCCAACAGTAGGTAGGGTCCGGGCACGCTTACTGAACTAATTATAAGCGGTTCATTCTGATAATGGCGAGGGGTGTTGATGGTGCGTTCCAACCGGGTCATGTGCGTGCATGGATCCCGGTCTGCCTCTGAGGATGTAAGACGCCGTGACATCCATAAATAGGTCTGTGTCGTTCAAAGGTTGCCACTTTAGGGAACGATACACCCTTCTGTGGGGCTGGCACAGGGTATTTATGTATTAGGGAGCCGATCGCTTGGGGTAGAATTTAGGGTACATCTAATTCTATCTAATTCTGTTGGGGTACCGTCTGTTTCTGTTGGGTGTAATACTTATCTGCTTCAGTGTGGTACCGTCTGTTCGGGTGGTAAAGGCCCATTATTTCTGTTTGGGTGGTAAAGGCCCAATACTAGCACTCTGTTTCTGTTTCTGTACCATATGCTTCTGCTTGGGCGGTAAAAGCCCATTTACTAGTACTCTGTTTCTGTAGAAATTATTCTGACTCCGTTTCTGTTGTAGTCTGAACTCTAGGGTAACACCTAAATCTTTTATACTAGTATTAGTGCAGAGAAGTGAAAAGTAATAGCTTATGTAATTCTGTTTCTTCTGTTTAACTTAAGTATATCTGTTGCTTCTGTTACGTTATCTCTTGTCCAGCTTTATGTTCATGTCATCATTACTATTATCTGTTCATAACTGAAAATCACTGGACTTGCCAGACTTTATGTCTGACCTTGCTTGTTTTCGCCCCTTTTCTTCCGTTCCCCCCCCCCCCCAGGTTTTCTAAGGAGGGAATACTCTAGCTTGATCCGGATTCCTTCTGCTTGAAGTGCTTAAAGTATGGCTTGGCTCATGATAACTTCTGTTCTGTGGGGATTATGCTTTTAAAGTTTTGTACTCTGATAGTCTGAACAAGGCTGATATTTATGTACTTGAGTTTTTGATAAAGATGTAACCATACTGATTTCTGTTTTCCGCTATAATAAAGTTATTATTTTTCAAGTACTGTTTATCTGTCTTGTAATATTCTGTTCTTTTTACTAAAACTCTCCACCAAAGTTAAGGCATTTCCTTTGTGAGTGACCTTAACGGAGGCGGGGTGTTACACTTGGTATCAGAGCTGAAGGTTACCAGATTGGATAAAGAATTTTTGAAAACTATTTTCAAAAAGGTTTTGAAAAGGAAGTATTTTCAAAAGTAAAGCTTATTTTGAAAAACATAGTCCCCGTAGCCATATATCCATCTTTTAATCCTCTGTTTGAATCTTTGTTTCCTTCTTTCTTGAGTCTCTGGGGCTCCCGGCTTTCTGGGAGGTAACCTCATCGAAGGGCAGAGTAGTGCCCGACTTCCATCGATAGCCGTAGTAGTTTCACCTGCGTCTAGTTTTCTTTCAAGCTTTGTAGGGTTTTCTGCACGATGGAGGAAGCCTTCGAGGGACTGGTCAACATGCTACACAAGTATAGTAAAGATGAGAATGAGGAAGTTTGGCTAAGGAGCACAACTCAAGGATAAGAAACTCATGGATATGAACTTGGTTCAAAAAAGAAGGCAAAAAGGAAACACGAAAGAGGGAAGAAAAGTCTGAAGATAAGGAAGAGAAAAGTGCTTTACTTATGGAAGCTCGACTCATCAGAATAAGGATTGCAGGAAGAGGAAGGGCACTTGCTTCAACTATGGTAAGATGGGACACCTCACTAGGGACTGCCCGTAGAAACGAGGACAAGGATAAAGGACATGACCTACTTCTGGAAGACAGGCGAATGCTCTTGTGGTTGGTAGATAGGATAGAAGCAGGGAAAAATTTCTATAGAAAGTTTAATTTCCTTATCTGATCATTGAATAGAACTCTTTCTGATTCTGACACTCTGATTCTGTAGTTGGGTCTCTGTACTTTAATACTAGTCTTGTTTCTGATCTGGTTATAATCTCGAACCCCATAGGGGGTACGACTCATCGGTTTTTGATAGATTGGGGTTTGAGGTATATATGTGTTAGGCGTCAAGTATGACGCATACATTCTGAATTTTGTGGAATATGATTTTATCATGCTTAGCTTCCTAAGAATCATTAAGGGAACCTGATCTGTACCAGTAGTCCGCAAATATCTGAATATTTCTGATAAGATTTCCAGTTCTGACATTTTCTAAAGAGGGTAATCCTCTGGGTGTCAATCTGATGTTGATTTCGGTCTTCGGGGTTGATACTTAGGGGAATTATTCTCTCAACTAATGTCTGATGGGAACCAAGTTTTTGTTTTATCTGTACTCGCTTCCATCACTCGACTGTATCCTATCGATCGAGTATTCAACCTATAGATAGGAATCCTATGGATGTAAACATGTGTTTGAGACATGTTATGTTTGATGGTTGCAAGTGGATGCAAGTGGTTGCTAGTGGTTGCTCGTGGATGCATATACACACACTAGGCACTAGATCGGCTCGAAAACACTCTCATACTGCATATGGATGTGTGAGCATTTTAAATTTTTATGGATGAAAATTGGTTGAAACAGCACGTGGATGTTGCATATGAGTGAATGGTTGTGCACTCATATAGAAATGATATGTATCAAATAGGAAAATTTGCATACATAATGGATTCATAACACTGACATAATTTGCATTAAGGAGGTAAACTGAATCAGTAGACGGCCTGATTTTGCATTAGATAAGGACATATACACACACTTTGCATATGATCATGAAGCATTAGAAGTCTTTTTAAGGACAATGGATTCCTGTGATTGAATGGTTGAATAGATGGATGATTGGATGGTAGGACACATTCTTCCTAACTTGAAGATTTTGGGGACAAAATCCTAAAAGGAGGGGAGAATGTAACACCCCGAATTTTCTGTTAACATTAAGGTTACAAAAATAATAATAAGTGAGTAAAGGGGGGATGTATTAAATATGCATACAAAAATAATAATAAGTGAGTAAAGGGGGGATGTATCTAATATGCATACAAAAATAATAATAAGTGAGTAAAGGGGGGATGTATCTAATGTGCATATAAAAATAATAATAAGTGTGTAAAGGGGGGATGTATCTAATGTGTACATATTTATATGGATAAACAAATAATAGTAAATGTTGATAATGTACATTAAGAGAGTAATTATGGCATAAGTAAAGTTAGGAATTATTTACATATAGGATTTGTCCTATGAGAAATGTGTACATTGTAGAGTATATATATATGCTAAAACATGAAATTACATGTAATTGAAATAGTAATTATGGCATAATTCAAAATGGGGGTAATTTGCATGCATAGTAATTATGGCATAATTCAAAATGGGGGTAATTTGCATGCATATTAATTATGACATAATTTAAAATGGTAGTAATTTACAGTCCTTAATTGTGAACATAATTGGCCTCTTTTGAAATTGATGGCCTTGATTAACCCTAGCATTATCAGACGGCTCAAATTAAAATGCAACTCTATAAAAAGACCCTAGGTCTCCAACTAAATATTCACATGAAAATAAGAGTTGAAGCCGCCATGCTGTCGAATGAGAATTAGAGGGAGCCTCCATTTGAAAGAGACGAACAACAAAGCTAATACAAGTAAAAGATTAAAGCTTCTGCAACGATTCTACAACAATTAAAGATTCTTTCTTTAATCCAATCAAGGCAAGCAAAGTTATTTTCCGATATAAACTTTAATTGTAATTGTGACATGATTGTAAATCTGAATTTGAGGATGTTCTGTTCTGATCTATTTTATTCTGTATTTCTTTCTGCTTTCTGTTCTATAGCCAGGCTACCACGAGCCTGAGCCAATCTCAAAAGAGATTGACATACGCAAAAATATTTGGGACAATGTAATGAATGATGCATAATTGGACTAATCTGTGACTGATTTTGAGTAAAGGATATAGGTTGTAAACTAGATCTAGATCTGTGCATATATGTCAGTTTGGGATTATCATATGATAATATATGACTTGTAAATTTGGAATATAAGGCAAATTAAAAATTAAGATCTGAATTAAAAGACATAATACATGTTAGATCTAGATCCTTGGGCATATTTTATACAACGGACTATGACTTGAACAAAAAGGAAGGTGTGGCTTAGGCGTAAAAGATCTACACCAAAATAGGATAATTATTAATGTGGACACGCCTAATATGGATATTGGATATTTGGCATTAAAGGCTATAACTTGGCATAATTCATACCATGATTTGGGGACATAATTCAATATTTGATTTTTAAGAATATGATACATGAACCTAGATTTGTGGCACATTTTAAGATATGTGATTTAGGTGTGGGGATTAAAATCTATAATAAGATTTGATGACTATTAAGTGTGAACACACCTAAATAGGGATTTTTGGATATATGACATGCATTGTAATTAATGGTTATATTTGGTATAATTTATATGTGAATCTGCTGTACAATGCTAATTTAACCAAAAATTGGAACATATGTTATGTGGTAAATTATGTCCATATTCTGCGCTATGTAAATTTATGCAAACATGGAAGTATATGATCATATTGCGAATTTGGATATTTAATCTAGATTTGTATAAAATGTAATATAAAATCTAGATTAGGCTTAACTATTGATTTGGAACGCCAAATATATGACATAGTAATTTTGGGCATGGCTATTATGGCAAGTTTGGGAAGGTGGGGTACAGCCTACTCTGATTAATAATTTGAAATTACATGTAACTGTCATGTTAGCATAATCATGGTTAGTGACATTTAATTTGGTATAAGTTACATACCAAAAATTATAAACATGATTTGAAGGGAAGGTGGGCCATAATAATAAATGTTTATTAATGTAAATTATGGAGTAAGTAAATTAGAAATAATTTACGTGTGAATAAAAGGCTATAAATTGGCATACCTTTATAGTGAATTTATGAATAGATTAATGACACATATATCTGAATGTTCTAGGGTGACAGAGAGGATAGTGTCTAGGCTTGGGTTTGGAAAATAGAAGTTTCCTGCCCTCCCTGGCTATCCCTAACTGATCCGATGGACGGAATAGTTACCTTAAAAACCTAATTTGAAAATTAGATGCGTGACAACTGTATGGACACGAGGTTGGACTCATTTATGGTATAAGACTGCCCGGACCCGCCCGGCGAATCCAGCAACCATAAATGGTAGCCCAATGTGAGAGGTCCTACAGGGTTGCGGTAGTAATATGATTAGGCTAATGACACTTAACCAATATAGTATGAATGGGTGGGTTAAGTGATATGATTAGGCTAATGACACTTAACCAATATGGTAAGAATGAGTGGGTTAAGTAATATGACATCAAAAACGTGTTGGGTGGATAGGGTTAAACCAACTAGACTAATATATGTGATAAACCCGTTCATGAATCTGTAGGCCCAATACAAAGTTAGACAAATCTGAAAATCTGTTAAATCTGTACATCTGACCCGTTAGTCTGAAAACTTGTTGATTGGATTTTCTGATCTGTGAACTGGTAAATCTGAACTCTGTATGTCTGAACTTGTAAACAAGTTAATCTGAAATCTGTTAGTTTGGGGACACAAGGTTAGGAGGGAATTTACTTGTGTCATCTGTTGTTTGGGACCCATATTAGTCAGTAACCCTTTCTGGTATCAAAACTTTGACCCAACAGTAGGTAGGGTCCGGGCACGCTTACTGAACTAATTATAAGCGGTTCATTCTGATAATGGCGAGGGGTGTTGATGGTGCGTTCCAACCGGGTCATGTGCGTGCATGGATCCCGGTCTGCCTCTGAGGATGTAAGACGCCGTGACATCCATAAATAGGTCTGTGTCTTCAAAGGTTGCCACTTTAGGGAACGATACACCCTTCTGTGGGGCTGGCACAGGGTATTTATGTATTAGGGAGCCGATCGCTTGGGGTAGAATTTAGGGTACATCTAATTCTATCTAATTCTGTTGGGGTACCGTCTGTTTCTGTTGGGTGTAATACATATCTGCTTCAGTGTGGTACCGTCTGTTCGGGTGGTAAAGGCCCATTATTTCTGTTCGGGTGGTAAAGGCCCAATACTAGCACTCTGTTTCTGTTTCTGTATCATATGCTTCTGCTTGGGCGGTAAAAGCCCATTTACTAGTACTCTGTTTCTGTAGAAATTATTCTGACTCCGTTTCTGTTGTAGTCTGAACTCTAGGGTAACACCTAATTCTTTTATACTAGTATTAGTGTAGAGAAGTGAAAAGTAATAGCTTATGTAATTCTGTTTCTTCTGTTTAACTTAAGTATATCTGTTGCTTCTGTTACGTTATCTCTTGTCCAGCTTTATGTTCATGTCATCATTACTATTATCTGTTCATAACTGAAAATCACTGGACTTGCCAGACTTTATGTCTGACCTTGCTTGTTTTCGCCCCTTTTCTTCCGTTCCCCCCCCAGGTTTTCTAAGGAGGGAATACTCTAGCTTGATCCGGATTCCTTCTGCTTGAAGTGCTTAAAGTATGGCTTGGCTCATGATAGCTTCTGTTCTGTGGGGATTACGCTTTTAAAGTTTTGTACTCTGATAGTCTGAACAAGGCTGATATTTATGTACTTGAGTTTTTGATAAAGATGTAACCATACTGATTTCTGTTTTCCTCTATAATAAAGTTATTATTTTTCAAGTACTGTTTATCTGTCTTGTAATATTCTGTTCTTTTTACTAAAACTCTCCACCAAAGTTAAGGCATTTCCTTTGTGAGTGACCTTAACGGAGGCGGGGTGTTACAAATAAGCTACTTAATTCAAATCAACAAGACTGTAACTATATCTAAAGCAACCGAAGGAAAAGAAACGGTCTGCAAAAACGAACTTCTTAGTCAGCCTAAAGAGTAACTATGACTGAAAGACCTTTAGCTGCAACGTGTGATTTGAAAATGAATTGCATGTAGCTATCTTGAAAAAAGAAATGTTTATTAATTATTCAATAAATGAAAAAATGATTCAAATTGTTCCATCGCGGATGATTTATATGGTTACAGAGTGTGAGTGGAAAATGATTTGCATTTATCACTATAGGGTTGGGATCACCTGGACCGGGACCTCCCTGGTCCCGTGGTCCCAATCAATGAAATCACCTCATTTTGGGGTGATTTACACTTTACCCCCCTGAATTACACCCGAATTTCAGAGGGTAAAATGCAAAATCTCCCAAATGGGGGATTTTTATTGGTCCGGACCAGGGGACCGGGGGTCCTCGGTCTAGACGATCCGTGGCCATCAATGTAGAGAAAAGAATTAAATGTCTCCATCACGGAAGATTTAAATGGCTTGACTTTTTTTCTTGACTACCTGTGAATGTAGAGCTTTTACAATAATCAATAGGCTAACTACATTGATACCCCATTAATGTGTCAATGTACCCCAAAAATAGAATAAACAGAATGCTACAATAACCAAAATACACTAAGCAGATAATTGAACCGATAAATGATTGGCATTAAAATCAGAGGTGGGCATAACCACACCGTATTTCGTAATACGAAAACCGATAAGACCGGACTATATAAATGATGCGGAAAATCGAAATGAATCATCTTTCTAAAGAAAATATCCCAAACAAACTGACTTACAAAGATACAATTCGGTTGTAGTTTGAACTATTGACCCAACTGTATTAAACCGAACTGAACCGAATACCTACACAATAATATTTTAATAAAAATATAACTAATTCCTGTCTAATTTTTTATTTTAACAATGTATATTCTATTTTCAGTGTATGTTGTTGGTATATTAATAAGAATTGTTATCACAAAAGAAAATTTATAGTTTTAGCATAATAGTTTTCATATCATTTTTTCGATTATGCTAATTATAACTTTTTTGTATTATTTTACTTAATGTTTATGCATTAATTAACATTGATGTTGGGTTAATTTACTAAAACAACTTTACTTTTCATTAAACGTGAAATTGAAGAATTCATACATTTAAAAATTGTTTTTTTGATTCAAGATAACATTTTGTAGTTTAACCGTTAAGTAGCACAACGTTACACAATCCTAAATCAATTATTGATGGAAGTAATTCTCTTATTTTATATTTAATACGAGTTCAAATCGGATCGGACCAAAATCAAATTGTATTGCAAGGAAACCAAACCGAAACCGAGCCGTTTGAATGGTTAGTATAATGGTTTGTGTTTTTTATTAACTGTTTCATGCGATGAGGAAGCGGTTTGGGCTCCAAAACGCATCAGACCGAACCGCATCCACCCCTAATTAAAATTGGAACCCAAATGTACTTCTGCTATTTTGACGTAAAACAATTCAGGTAAACTAGCAATTCCATACCCAAAAAAATTTCTTTATAAAGAGGATATTAATTCAAAAGACTTCTTAATGCAACATAATAAGTTTAAGGATAACACTTGAAAAAAAATAGTTATAAGGATAACTTACAAAAAAGAATGAAGTTATCATTGTAAGTTACATAGAAACAATGGTAAATAAATTTATCTTCTATAACTTGAAAAGATCAAATTTATTATTTTCTTTTAAGTTGTCTTTGTAAGTATTGTCCTTAATACCTATTATTCTACAATAAAAAGTCATTCAATTTAATTTTCATTTCCATACACCACCTCTTTTGCGAAATTATCATCATTCTTATTTTCAATCATCTTCCATCATCAAAACATAAAGAGTTCTTTTACATAAATTTGGAAATCATGGCACTAAATTAAGCTAAACTTCAGCGAATTTAGCTATAAGTTTTGTCATTAATATAGCGGCTTGCTTTATAAATTTCAAAATTTTATATTACAACATGTCAGCTTTAATTTTAGAAAAAGAAAAAGAAAACTTTAAATACATCTAATACAGAGCAGTCATTAAAGAGAAAGCTACTTAATTTGTTCAATCTAACTTTTCTATTTAAATGTCTGGTTATCCTTCATTGAATAGTAAGCTACTTAATTCAAATCAATAAGATCATAATTACATCTAAAGCAACCGAAGGAAAATGAATGGTCAGCAAATACAAATTTCTTAGTCAATCGAAGAGTGACTATGACTAAAAAAGAACTTTAACTATAGTGTGTGATTTGAAGATGATTTGCATGTAACAATCTGGAAAAAAGAAATGTTTACGATCTATTGAATAAATGACAAAATGATCCAGATTGTTCCATTACGGATGATTTAAATGGTTTGCATTTAGCAACGTAGAGGAAAGAATTAAATGGCTCTGTCACGGAAGATTTAAATATATCTACTTTTTTTTCTTGGATACTTGTGAATGTAGATCTTTTACAATAATCAATAGGCTAACTACAATATACGCCAATAATGTCTCAATGTACTCTAAGAATACAATAAACAGAATGCTACAGTAACCAAAATGCACTAAGCATATAATTGAATAGAGGCATGATTCAGGGCATTAAGATTGGAACCCAAGGGTCCTACTGATATTTTGACATAAATCAATCCAGGAAAACTAGCAATTCCATACCCAAAATTATTTCTTAGTAAGCGAGATTTTAATTCAAAAAATTTCTTAAGGCAACTTAATAAGTTTAAGAACAACACTTGAAAAAAATTAGTTATAAGAATAACTTACAAAAAGAAATAAAGTTATTATTGTAAGTTATTCAGAAACAATGATGAAATAAATTTTGTTACATTGGGTACCAATGTTGTCCTTAAACTTATTATGATGTTCTTCTTCTTCTGCTGGTGTTGTCCCCATGGATATCTGTTTTTCTCCTTCTGGTCCTGTGTCTGTAGTTTCTGTGTCCTCTCCCTTTCTTAGTAAGGCAGAGAAAGCGATCATTAATGATCACCTATCTCGTCTTACTAAGAATTCTAATCCTTTAGGTCTAGCGTTTCTACTCCAGACTGCGAGTCTAGTCGCTCTTTGAGGTTTTCTGCTTCCTACGAGTCACTGGTTAGGCCGACTACTCGAGCCATGCGTCGTAGTCTGCAACTGGTTCCTCGCACCCCCCGTACCATTCACACACACTCTATAGCCGTGTCCGAACAAATTGTTAGATCCACTCTACACATTTTATAATTTATCTGAGCTAAGCAGTGCGCTTGCTTTCTGTCGCCTTTTCCTGTGTGTCTTCTTCTTTTGTTTCGATCTAGATGGCGAACTTTCTTTTTTGGAACGTTCGCGTTATTAGTAATGATGCTTTGGTAGCTAGGCTCAATCGCATTGTTAAGAAGCACTCTAACTACTTCGTAGCGCTTTTGGAACCATTAATGGGACCAAAGGCGATCACTAATTTTTTTTATCTCTTGGCTTTGGTGGTACCTTAGCCAACGTTTCCGACAAGATTTGGATCATTTTGTCCAAAGGCGTTGTGTCCACCCTATCTTCGATTCGGATGAGCTGCTTTTGGTGGCTTGTTTGTTTCCCTCGTTCTCCTCGTCTTTTTGTTCTTTGTGGTTTACACTAAGTGCAACAAGATTGAGAGACTGACCCTTTGGTCCGATATTCTCTCTCTATCCAACTTAGGTTGTCTGTTTCAGTTTTGGGTGGTGATTTTAATATTGTCGCCAGGTAAGCAGAAAAACATGGAGGCAATGTTGTTAACCATTTGACGGTTGCGAATTTCAATGCCTTCGTCATTAGCTCGGGTCTTTCTGAAGTATCTTTTGTAGGATCGACCTTTACTTGGTGTGACAACCAAGACAGGACAAACCTTATTCGTTCTAGGCTTGGTAGAGTCTTCGCTTCTAAAGCGTGGTTCAGCCTACCCTTTATGTTCTCTATCTCCCATCTGCATCGTACCTTCTCTGACCATGCTCCTACGATTCTTAGTTGTTCTCCCCTTTCCCTCCCTGTCCCGTCCTCCTTTAGGTTTAAGAGCATGTGGATATCTCACCATACATTCTATACGAAGATTCCTGGAGCTCCCTAATGAGTGGCCCACCGTGTGTGGTGTTTTCTCGCAAGCTGAAGCATCTTAAGGCTTTCCTTAAGGCATGGAATATTCTTGTTTTCAATAATATCTTCGACCGCATTTGGGCGGCTGAAGAAACTCTTGTTCTAACAGAGGCGTCTTTTGATGAGGATCCCTCTGCTGCCAACAAGGAGGTGTGGGCGATGGCCCAGCTCGCCTTCTCGTCAGAGCTTTGTATTGAACATGACTAACATCTCCAAAAGGCGATGATCAAATGAATTGTTGAAGGTGGTACTAACTTCAAGTTTTTTCACTTGTTTATTCGTAAGAAGAATAGCCTTCTCACGATTCTCCAGATCCATTGCCCTGATCTCTCTATGGCTTCTACTCTGGCTGAAGTCAAAGATGTTATTCTTTCCCATATCCAGTCCTTCCTTAGTTCTCCCCCTGTGTCGGTTTCTGACACGTCCCTGCTCGCTTTCATTTCTAGACTAGTCCACCCTTCGGATAGCTCCAATCTTGACGCACCTCCTTCCATGGAAGAAATACGTGCTTGCGTATTTGCTCTAAGTAATGACAGTGTGAGTGGGCCAGATGGATTCAGTGGGGTATTTTACAAGAGTGTGTAGACGGTTATTCAGGCGGACTTTTGTCTTGATATTCAGTCTTTCTTCTCTATTAGAGATCTCCATACGGATTGGACCTCCACCAACTTGGTCCTCATCCCAAAATGTGACCATCCTAGCTCTTGTGCGGATTTCTGACCGATTAGCTTGTGTAATTTCTCAAACAAGGTCATCTCGAAAGTTCTAACCTCTAGGCTAGCACCGTTTCTCAAGCGTCTTATATCTTCTTCACAGGCTGAGTTTGTAAAAGGATGTTTGATAACTGATAACATTCTTTTAGCCCAAGAGCTAGTTTCTCAGATTGATAAGAAGAGCTGAGGCTCTAATATGGTTGCTAAGCTGTATATGGCTAAGGCTTACGACCGCATGTCTTGGTTCTTCATTATCAAGGTTCTAAGGGGCTTCGGCTTTCCGGAACCTCTTATCGATGTTGTTCGGAGGCTTTTCTCCAACTGTTAGTTTTTCTTTCTCATCAACGGATTGACCACCAATTATTTCAGGTCCGAGACGGGTCTTCGACAGGGAGACCCCCTCTCCTTTTCTTTGTTCGTCATAGCTACTGAGGCTTTCGTTCGAGGACTGCACTATCTAACGATAGATGGGCAGATTCACAGGTTCGACATCCATATGGTTTGTCCTCTTGTCTCTTCCTTGTCTTTTGTTGACGACATCACCATTTTTACTAATGGTAGCCGTCGATCTATTCATAGCCAAATATGTGTAACACCCCGAAATTAGTTACACTATAACCATACTGTAAAGATAATAAAATGGATATTATGTAATTAAATATTCAAAATTAAGTAAAATAGACTTCACCATTGCGTTCATCTCAAAATTTCGGTTCAGATAGACCCCAAGTTTGCGTAAAACGGATAAAGTATCAAGAAGTTATGGACCTTAAAAGTTTGTATACACATAAGGTTCATATATATATAAATATAAATAAAAAACATATGTCCAGAAAAATCAAATGAGACGTACGCCGGAACCAGGCCTATTGGGGGACGACCTAAGCTCAGCTCGAGTCGACCTATGGGTCGACCCATAGGAGGTTGGGTCGATCCTAGGCTCGACCCATGGGTCGAACCACCGTGGATCTGGGCAGATCCATTCTGCGAACCTAGACTGTTTTGTACACCATATTTGTTGTTGACTCAGCATGACTTGTACAGTTTGGATTTATAACCTAAAATCTAAGGGTTGATGTTGACTCTGTAACTCTATAAATAGATGGCTTCCCTCATTCCCAATTCACAACCTCTTCATATCTTCTTCCTCTCTGAAATTAGTCTGAAAATTATATATATACAGATGGGGAAATGCTGCTAGAGATTGGATTAAACAGAGGCAATATTAAGACTTGGACTTGGATTGGACTTGGACTTCCTACGGCATAGTATTATATAATTATCTTCACCAAGACTCACTGTGAGTTTCCATTATTTACAGATCTGATTTCTTAGGCCTTGTAAATGACAATTAAATAAAACTGGTTAGGATCTACAGTGATAGTAAAATAAATGTTACACCTGTTAATTAACTATGCCATTAGAATTAGTTATATATGTATATGCCTGCGATGTTGGATAAATAACTAGTTGTACATATGCCTGTGATGTTGATACATATGCTTGTGATGTTAATACATATGCATGTGATGTTGATAATTGAACAAGTTATACATATGCCTGTAGTGTTGGAGAGATTAACAAGTTATATGTATATATCTTCCTTTTCCCATTTTCTATGTTTATTTCCAGTCTTGCCTATATGCATACGTGATTTTGATTTTATTCCTCTCCCTCTGTTTTTCCTTTTTATTTTACGCTAAGCCAAGGCCTTTGGAAGCCTAGGCTATACCCAATTAGAATAGTCGGACAATCGGGGGCAAATGAATAATATGAATGAGGAATTTGGGCATGATATTTACTTGAACTAATTATAATTTGGGAAAAAGGATGAATATACATGTTTAGACTTGTTGCAGATACTTGTTGTACATGGACATTATGCTTAAACCTGTAACCTGAGAATGATATGCATAGAATTTATACATGTTGTGGTTTGAGAATAATACGCATAGAATTTATATATGCGGAATTTGAGAATAATTTGCATAGAATTTATACATGCCAAAATTGAGAACCAAAATTGAGAATAATATGCATAGAACTTATACATGCTGCAATTTGGGAATAATATGCATAAACTTATACATGCTGTAATATGTATACCTGCTGTAATCTGCATACCTGCTCTAATTTGCATACTTGCTGTAATTTTCATACCTGCTATAATTTGCATACCTGTTGTAATTTGCATACCTATTGTAATCTGCATACCTGCTGTAATTTCTGTACCTGCTGTAATTTGCATATCTGCTGTAATTTGCATACCTGCTGTAACATGCATACCTGCTGTAATATGTAATCTGCATACTTGCTGTAATTTAGGATACAATAACATGCGTACTTGTTGTAATATGTAATCTGCATACTTCCTGTAATGTAGGATACAATGACATGCATACCTGCTGTAAATTTGGAATATGATAATATGCATACCTGCTGTATTTTTGGAATATGATAATATGCATACTTGCTGTAATTTGGTAATACAATAATATGCATACCTGCTGTAATTTGGGAAAGTAATTAAAAAAGGATAATATGCATATATGCGAACATGTTAAATTAGACTTGGCAGACATTAAGTAAATGACATGTTATGAAAAGGTAAGTACCAGGTGCAGGCTTAGTAAACGGAATTACTATATTATACATGTACATCTGTGCAGGTGATTGATTTGGGGAAAAAAGTTTGTATAATGATAACACTTACAGAAAAATGTAATATTACAGCCAGTCGTGCTTGTTAATAAAAAATAAACCTGCTAAGTTAAACCGGAGTATTAATAAGCTAAGAAGTCCCTCGTTCTGTAGTTGTATCGGGTTTTAGGGACTCTTAAATCCTAGTTTTGGGGGCACAAGCTTAGGAGGATTGGCTTGTGTTAATCTACTGTTTGGAATCCATATTTGTCAGTATCCCTGTTAGTATCTCGGTAGGGGCCTCGCACTAGGTAGGGGCCAGGGCACGCTTTACTGATCTGTATAGCAAGAGGTTCAATGGTTTTGGGGGTGTTAGGGGTGCGTTTTCGATGGAGTCATGAGCGTGCATGGATCCGACTATGAGCTACAGATATTGTTGTGTTCTATAAGTTGTTGGGTTAGGGAGTGATACACCCTATGTTGGAGAATGGAGTTTTGATGACAACAACCTTATTTCAATTATCATTAATTATAAAATATATGCTAACACATTAATATATATAAATATGTAGGAATTATATAAAGGAAATATTTCTGAAGACTGTATTGTTTTAAAGATGATAGAGATTCAAAGATCAGAGAAATTTCAAGACTCATGAGTAATCAAGATTTCAAGAGTTCAAGATTAATATAGTTATAGAGTCTAGATTTTGCAGGACTCTAAATAGCACTCTGGGTTCAAATTCAAATTTTAAAATTTTGATTTTCAATTCTATCCTCAATCCTCACTATTTTATTCTTCTATTTATTTTTATTCTTCTTTGTTTTCTAAACTTAAGTTTTATATATTTATATACTTTATATTTATATTCTTATACTTTATATTTATATAGTTTAAAACCATATAATTTTATAAATATATTTATATAGTTTAAATTTATGTTTTCATATGTTTTTCTATCACATGATATTAATTTACAATACTAAATCTTTACTCAAGAATTTCCAGAATTATTTTAATATCAAAGCACTTGGAAAATTCTTTGAAAATCAAAAATATACAAGGGTATGTCGACATACCAAAAACACCATGTCGACGTATAACTGTCACTTTTTCCAATTTTGAAAGGAAGTGTCTTTTCACTATTTGAAATGATTCAGAATAGTTGCAACCTTTCATACTCTACAAAAAGGGGTTAAAACCGATTTTTTTATCATCTCTTCTTCTCTAACTTCATCCTCTTTCTCTACATCATTATTCTTAATCATTTTTGTGGTTTTTACACTTATACTCTACCGAATTCAATTTCGTTTTGATTAAACTTCTTCTCTCTACAATACCTACTCTCTGAATCGAGTGCTATTGAATAGTTATAGGGCTGTTTTTAGTTGTTTGGACTGAGTAAAAGTTGTTTGGGTTGAGTAAAAGAGCAATTGGTGTTTTCCTTGTAGCCATAAAATCAGGGAAGTAGGAATCGGTGTGTCCTTGTGAGCCATAAAATCAAGGAAGTAGGAATCGGCGTGTCCTTATAGCTGAGAAATCAAGAAGGTTGTACTTGACTATTGGAAATAGTAATAAAACTTTGCGCAATCCAGCGTTGTGCGGGACTGGACGTAGGAGCAATCCGAACCAGTATAAAATCCGGTGTGTTCTTACCTTTTCTGCATCTTTATTTCAGTTTATTTTGCATTTATGTTTGAATTTGTGTTTGTGATTGTGTTTGTGGTATTTGATTCATCCTATAGTTCACATTAGTTTTAGATTTTGTTTAAATTCTTACAAACACTATTCACCACCCTCTAGTGTTTGCTTTGCCTTAACGATCCATTCCGCATTCCCTAACAATTGGTATCAGAGCAAGGTTTTTCAAAAAGTTCATAATCGGATTTTTGAAAATAGTGATAATGGAAACCAACACTGGTAGCAATAATAGTTCTTTTATAGAGGGTCAATCCGCTATTAGACCACCATTGTTTACTGGTAGTAATTACTCATATTGGGCATGTAGAATGAAAATTTATTTACAGTCAGTAGGATTAGACACATGGAATAATACACAAAATGAATATGTTGAACCCACAACTGCATTTGCATAATGGACAAATGAACAAAAGGCTGTTGCACAGAGCAACTCTAAAGTCATGAATTGTTATCTTGTTCATTAGGTAGGAACGAGTTTAATAGAGTATCAGTATGTAAGACTGCATATAAAATCTGGAGAACTTTACAAGTTACTCATAAAGGAACTAGTAAAGTTAAACAGACTAAGATAGGCATGTTAGTTAATCAATTTGAATTATTCAAAATGAACGAGAATGAGTCTATTTCAGATATGTATTGCAGATTTCAAGAGATAATGCATTCGCTAACAGCACTTGGAAAAACTTATTCAGAAGCAGATCAAGTCAGAAAAATATTGAATTCACTAACTCAAGAATGGGATCGACATTGATGTTGAAGAGGCAGAGCCTGTCCTTGGTGTTGATACGGCCATGAATTAGATACCATTGGAAGAGGATAACACGAGGAGGAAGATGGCATTTCCAAATGCAGGAGAAGGAGAAGCTACAATCTGGGTAGGTCAAGAATTTGTAGCAGGCTGCGACGGTAAAATTTATTTGAAGGGCCCAAATCCCAAGAGTAAGTATCAAACACACGGGTTGAATGCAATGAATTTAAAATCTACCCAATAGAAAATAGTTCATTAAGTGTGCTGAGCCCAAAAAATGATGAAAGGCAAAAGCCCACTGGGCCGAGTTCGAAGGCCTCAGCAACTGTTAAGAGGCTAGATTGATTTGAAGAGGGTAAATTAGAGAGTATTAGTGAGATGGGAAGCTACTCCTTCCAAATGTCAAACCAAAATAAAAAAGATTCCCTATTGTTAACCTTCACATGAAAAAGAGATTTGACTCTATGGAGAGTGGTTAAAACGTCGGACCAAAACAGCGACGGTCTGGAAATTGGAGGGAAATGAAGAACCAGAAATGGGTTAGAGTTATAGTGACACAGCAAGATCCAATCTTTCCAAATGAAGTGCCCAAGCGATAGAATGTGCCATAGCCATTTTGAGAGCAGCGCAAGATTAAAAGAAGAAAGATCAAGGACTCTAAGGCCACCATGATCATTATGATGACATACTGTTTGCCAACTAACTAACCATTTGATTTTATCACCATTCCATAAGAAAGAGCTGCGAATTGTGTCAATTTTGTTGATAACTCAGGAAGGGAGCTTGTGAAAAGACATCCAAAAAGAAGGCATGGATGAGAGAACAAATTTGACGAGGATGAGGCGACCAGCTGTGAATAAGGATCTTGCTTTCCATCTTGCAAGCCTGGATTCAATCTTAAATACGAGGGGGAGCAAATCTGATCTGAGGAGTTTGTTAAGGCGAAGGGGAATGCCAATGTAAGTAATTGTAAATGAATCCAGCATGCAGTTTAAGCATGCGGCAATAATGGGGCCAAGGCTACATGAGTTACCTATCATGATTATAGAGCTTTTACTGAAATTAATAGAGAAACGTGACACAATTTCAAACGTGTAAAGAAGGACCTTGAGGCAGTGAATAGTCGAGGGAGTAGGAGAAGCAAACAATATAGTGTCATCTGCAAATTGCAAACTAGGGGTACATATATCAGAGTTTGGGAGGGAAATGCCGGAAAAGATGTTATGAGAAACTGATAATTTCACCATCTGATTGAAAACATCTGCAATAAGCACAAAAATAAGGAGGGAGAGGAGTCTTAATCCCCTCCTTGATTTGATTTTGCCACCGGTTACACCTGATACATACTGTGGAAAAGCTTATGTCCAGAATTTGTTTGATCCAACTACACCACCTTATAGGGAAACCTCTATGTGACATGAGTGCAAGGATAAAAATCCAATTGACGGAAACAAAGCCTTTCGAACAGTCAAGTTTAAGTGGAACTCCAGAGATAGAAGAAGAGTGACAGAAAGAGATGACTTCTCGAGTGGCAACTACACAATCCAATATGTTTCTTCCCAAAATGAATGCAGATTGCTCGCTACCAATTAACAGAGCAATGATTGCTTGGAGTCTATTATCTAAGACTTTGGTGATGATTTTGAATGTGGTGTTGAGGAGGCTAATGGGTCTGAAAGAGGGGAGAGTGTTTGCTCCAGAGAACTTCAGGAGGAGGATGATGTTTACGTAGTTTAACTTGGCTATTACTGACGGGTTTGAATGGAATTTTGAACACATATCAACTATATCAGATTTGATGGTGGGCCAAAAATGTTTGAAGAAGGCTGGGCTAAAGCCATCCGGCCCAGGAGCATTATCATCAGCCATGTCTTTAAGGACTTTCCAAATTTCATCTTCAGAAAAAAGCTTGATCGATATTAATGGGAGAGGGGTTAGGGTAAAGTTTGTGCCAATCAATCACTGGAGGTGGTGGGATGATGTGCCAAGAAGATCTCGATAGTAATTAGTGAACAACTGACATATTTCATGTGGGTTATTAGTGGTGGAGTTGTTGTGAACTATCTAAGATATATATGAAGCTCGACGATGTCCATTATCCATACGATGAAAGAATGCAATATTTCTATCCCCTTCTTCAATCCATTTCGTCTTTGAACGTTATTTCCACCCAATTTCTTCTTGTTTGATGAGTCTGTCTAATTCTTCCTCTAGTTCTTTCAGGTTCTGACGTTTAACATCAAAGGGAGGTCGGGATTCTTCAATAATATTGAGGTTTAGAATAGCATCTTGTGTTGTTGAAATACAAGTTTTGAGAGAGTTCCAGACATGTTTAGCCCAGGGACAAATTAGTTTACACAAAGAGTGGAGTGTGCAAACCACGCTAGTCGTAGCAGAATGAAGCTCATATGGTTGCAACCAAATGTGTTTTACGAAGTTGTCAAAAGAAGGTTCCAAAAGCCAGAGTCTCTCAAACCTGAATGGTCTTTTGAAAGTGATACCCAAATTAGAATCCAATAGTAATGGGAAATGATCGGAGATGGTTGTAGCTAGGCCGTTGACTAAAGAAAGGGGGAAGAGATCATCCCAAATTAAGTTAAAGAAGAAATGGTCTAATTTAGCCAATGAGAGTTCCTCCCTTCTGCTTGACCATGTGTAGAGACGGTTGTTAATAGGATGTTCAATTAGAGGGCATCATTGAATGAAAGAGTTAAACGTGTCAGAGTCTTGCGAGGCATTGCCTGAGTTGCGTTTGAAAGCAGTGCGAGTGGTGCTGAAATCACCCGCTATAATCTAAGGGCCATTGATTTGTTGGGATAAGCCTTGACAAAATTGCCAAATTTCAGTTCTTCCTTGCAAATTATTTGGTGCATAAACGTTGGTGAAGTGAAAAATGGTATTTGAATGAAGGTGATGAAAGGACACGTGAAGGACTGATGTGTGAGTAAGAGTTTGGCAATGTGACCACACGTGATTTTTCCATGCTGTTATTAAAACTCCACGTGTGTCAACAGCATCTACGTGTGACCAACTAGCTAAGCATGGCCCGCATAATTGACGAATAAGAGAGGTGGGTGGATTAGAGATTTTGGTTTCTTGTGAGAATAGTATATCAATATGAAGTAGGGAGATAATAAGATTGACAGCGTGATTTTTTGTAGGGTCCCCCAACCCTCTGACATTCCATGAGACTATCTTCATTTAGAGTGGTTACTACGCTGCGGTTCTAGGGTTTGCATGGTAGAATAATGTTTATCATGCAGAGTAACACCCATGCATTTTTCCAATTTTTTATTTAACACTTTATTGGTAGTAGAAAAAACAACAGGTTCAAAATAACTACCCGATATGCCTGGAGCGGGAGGGTGTGCCCTATTGATTCTGGCGCTCCTTCTGATTGCCGCTGGACTTTTGTGCGGCGAGGTTGAATTTTGGCCATCTAGGTGTTCATGTTCCTGATGTTCCTGCTGTGGGGGCAACTTTTGATGCATAGGGACAGAAAAATCCAGATCCTCCAGTGGATCCCATCTTGCCACGACATTGTCTTCATTTTGCTGATCAAACATGGCAAGGGAGGCATCATGTTGTTGTTCTGCATCCGCCACTGGAACCTACATAGCTGCTTCCTCTGGCATAGCATCATACCTATTCTCTTCAACGTGCCCATCATGTTGGGCTAGGGTATGGAAAATGTAGCCATTTTGCTCATAATCTATGCCAAGAAGGAGCGTTTCTGGACGCTTACAAAGGTGAGCATGAGTCCATCATTCATGCGAAGCTTGAATGCATGATTATTGAGGTGGGCTACATAGGTACAAGGGGTTGAGATGCCTTCGTAGAATTGCATTTTGACGTAAAGGAAACAGTGATCCACAAAAGACCAGTCACAGTTGTCTTCGTGAATGAGATAACCCATCAGCTTCGAAGCTTCTCGAATAGCCTCCGAGTTATAAATCAAGAATTTAGGGAAGCCACTAATCTTTGCCTATGTTTCAGGCTCTAGGGAGGGTTCGGGGGTTTCTTTATGAGTGGCAGCTTGTTGAAGAAGGATGGAACCACTATCTTTGGATAGTATTTTAAGGTATAGTGCATGATTCTTTGTGTCGGAATCGGGGAAGTCGATGAGGAAAGTGTTTTATGAGGTATGCCAGATAGGCCATTCGTCGTGACCAAAGGCTAGTTAGAGAGAACGCGAGAGTGTTTTGATGGTCCATAAACTATCGATGATGGTAGTGGTGAGGTAGAGGTAGGCGTCAACCATTTCAAGGAGAAGAGGAAATTCTTTATTGGTATTTGAGGAAAGGTTAAGAGAAGTAGAAGGGGTTTTGACTTGAAGAGAGAGTGGTTTAGCTTTGAAATAAGGATTGAAAGTCGAATTAGAGTAATGATGATGATTGGTAACGTGAAGGGATGGGTGGGACCGCTTGCTTTGAAATTTCTGACTGTGTGTTGAGCGGTTGTTCGACATTCATGCTGACTTTGCACTTGCATTGGGAGGGTACGACAGATCAGTAGCTTCGATTTGAAAAGTTGCATTACTTTTATTAGGATATCGTGAGCTTGCGTGACCAAAAAATGAGCATTTAAAGCATATTGTTGTGTTCCTGCATTGCTTTGCCACGTGGCCTCTCTTTACGCACCGAAGGCAACGACGTTCAAATTTCAAATGCTCAACCATGGCTCGAATTGATTTGAACGTTGGCAGAAGACGTCGTCTTTTGATGGGAGGGTTTGGGAGTATCAGAGGGAGCCTCGGTGGTGTTGCCGCAATCTGGGCATATGACTTTGGGGTTGGTGGACGTGACGGTGGCAGCTGCGGGTGTTTTTGAGATGATCGCGGGTCGTCTGAGGGTAGACGATGGCTGGAAGCTGGAGCAGAGGGGGTGCCGCCTTGAGATGAATGATATTTGGAAGAGATGAATTGGATTAATGGTGGATGAGGAGGGGGACAAGGGGAGAAACACGAAGCGATGATTGAGATTGAGATGAGGACGTCATTTTTTTGTTTATGTGCATAGTATATATAATAATAATTATTATTATAATTGAAGTTATCCTACAAAAAAATTTAATTAATTTACGTTAAGAATTTTTACTTTATATTATTTTAATAATATCTACAATAGTATTAGTTATGTATTAGGTTTTTTTTTTCGCAATTCACTGAAACTCTTAAGATCAGCCCTAGTAGGAGGTCTCAAATTAGGGATGAGCAATATTCGATTCAAATCGAATTAACCGACCAAACTGATTCATTTTAGTTCGATTTCAAAACTAAATCGGGTTGAATTCAGTTTGTTTGCTTTTTTTTGTTATTAGTTAAACTGAATTGACCTAACTTTTAATTTATTATCTAATTTTACGGTGTTGTTATACGTAAGATAATTAGTTTAGTGATAAAATACAAAGACATGTGTTGCAAATATGTTAAATTTTACCACAAACATAAAATTTACTATATAATTTTTTTCAATATGAATTTATATTTTAATTTGATTGAATTTATCATTTAAATAATAACACATCATTTAAATTCGGTTAAATCGGTTACCGACCGAATTAACCAAAATTAATTTGATTTGGTTCGATTCGATTTGAAATATTTTGATTTTAATTCGATTTTAGTTTTTAACATTAAAATCAATCGAATCGACCAAGCTTCACCAAAAGAATTCTGAATTCCACACGCCAATATGGCGTAGGGATGGCGCAGGGAATCGAATTTCCCTACGCCATCCCTACGCCAATAAGGAAGTCGGAAAACAGCTCGTCGCAAATATTTCCCTACGCCATACCTACACCAAGTTCCCTACGTCATGCCTACACCATGTTCCCTACGCCATCCCTACGCCAAATTCCATACGCCATCCCTACGCCAAGTTTCCTACTCCATCCCTACGCCAAATTCTCTATGTCGTCCCTACGCCAAATTCCTTACGCCATCCCTACGCATTCCTTACGCCAAACTTTATATGCATCCCTACCCATTCCCTACGCATCCGTAAACCAAAATTCAATATGGTTGTTTTATATTTATCTTCGTCTACCCCAAATCATAATAAAACCGAACATATGCAAAATTGTAGGAACGTATATCAATAAAAACATTGATGTAAAATGAATATCATGGTCAAATTACCAAAAACTAGCTATAAATGTATTTAAAACAAATCATGTCCAACAAACAATAAAGTTGCTACATAACTCAAACATGATTGTTTCATCTAATTCAAACATCGTGTAATATACCTTACACAAATATAACATCAAACCCATTACCAAAATAAGAATAACTCATAGAATACGTCATATATGTGATTCTTGTTCCTGCCTCAACCCTTGTATAAATTCTTGCACATAACTCATCTGTTCCTACATGGAACCCAAATCTCCTTGTAGTTTGTTAATCGTGACACTCGTTTCTTGATTTTCACCCCTTCGCTGTTATACTTTCTTCACAAGCTTCTCTCTATCATCTGAAACTCCAAACCTAACGATGTATGTATTTTCTTTGTATATCTGCACATAATTTTTTTCAATCCAATTAGTACAATAAATTTTTCATAATCCAATTAAGTAAAATGGTCAATTAAACAATAATTTTTTTAAACGACTCAGTTTAAGATAAAATAACTGAGCACCAATACATTTTTTTACTTGTGGTGAAAAATGACCATTATTACATCACTGCAGTATATCATCATTGATAATCTTTCACTTTTATATTATATTAAATTCTACATCTTCATTGATAATCTTTCACTTTTATATAATATTAAATTCTACATCTGGTTCCATTTATGATTCCTAATCTTTCATTTTTGTGCATACCACAAATCCTACAAAGTTATAATTCGGGTATCATATGTTTGGCAAGTTCTTTCAGTAATCAAGTAAATATAATTTCCAAAAAAAAAAACATATGTATCCACTCCGCAATATGCTATACTCATACTAATCAAAAGCTTTGTGGAAAAAAAATGTCCTTTATAACCATTTGACTTGAATCTAGACTCCAACATCAGTAAAAAAAAAAAAACTTGTGTTGTACTCAACTGCACTTCTTAAAACATCTTCAAAGTACATAGTTAGAATTATTACAGTAACTAAAAAATGAACACATAACGCATCAAGAGTTACAATCAATTCACATTGACTTAGCTAAGCGAAACGGCTCAGTTTTGCTAAGCCTTAATGCTCAGTGAAACTGAGCTTAAGGC
The DNA here is from genome assembly GCA_030737875.1 of Allium sativum. Classification (NCBI taxonomy): domain Eukaryota; kingdom Viridiplantae; phylum Streptophyta; class Magnoliopsida; order Asparagales; family Amaryllidaceae; genus Allium; species Allium sativum. Next base: position 22,971,789 of record CM060927.1, on the reverse strand, counting down.
TCAGTTTCAGGAGCATTAAGGCTCAGCGAAACTGAGACAAAATGGCTCAGTTTCAGCTGAGCTTTAAGGCTCCTGAAACTGAGCCTTAAAGGCTCAGGCTCAGTTTCGGCTGAGCCTTAAGGCTCAGTGGAACATAAGTGAACTTCATAAACAAAATATGAAACTTATCTATAAGGATAGTTAATTTTTGTAACTATTTACCAAACTTATTAACTTGGTTAATTTTCATAAAGCCTAGCTAATTTTTATATAACTTAGTTTTTTTCTATAAACTTAATTAATTACTAGTAGATTTGCATGTTGCAGTTTTGCTTTAACCTTCTTTGAATCACGGTGCATATCGTTTTTTCCCACTTTTACGTCAAATGTGTGATTTTTAAGATGACCTGTCATGTCAGTTTTTTGGAAGAACACGTCGGATAATGGAGATATGGACGTAAGCGATCTCTTGAGCAATTCACGTAGCTGTAAATTAACGTGTTAATTATTAGCATGCAAATTTATATGCATCCGAAAATATGACAACCAAATTCAAGACATAAAATCCTGACACCACCAGAAGAGTTTAGAAATGATGTCCAAATGGAAAATGCATACATAGTTGGTGTGATGCTCACTCTATCTCTCATAAATTCATCACTACTTTAATTTAATAGTTGAGAATCTTTCAGGTAATGGGGACATGGAACATAAGGACATGATTTGAACCTTCACGTTTACAAGTTTATTATCAAGTCTATATGCATAGGAATGCATACCAGCATTAATTTCAACACATTACTCAATACATGCTTTGTAATTTAACAGCCCTCCATCTTTTAACATATGCATAACGCCTATTTTCAATATATGATACATTTGTGCAACAATATGGCATAGGCAATTTTCTTTTAAAGATTGTTCTAACTATGTTTCAAGAATCAGTAAATAGAATAATAACATATATAGTAAAAGCGAAATACAATTTACCTTAGCTACATCGAGTTCGAAGCCAGTCTCTTCAATGGCCTCTAGATTGTTAACTCCAGTCTTTTCTAGTATATCATGCATGTTTGCTACTGAAGTAGGCATAACAACCAAATCATTGCTAATGATGAAGTTTTCTATTCCTGTAGTAAAAACTCCATGGCCTTGACTATACCTATGTTTTTTCTTTTCCCAGTGCCAAACAAAATCCATTGTTTCACCACATATACATCTTGTTTTTGGTACCAAGCTGAAATAAGGATAAAACTTGGTAAGCTCCTCATGTTCCTTTTTGCAGCAGAAAACAGTTCGAATTTCAATATAATTAATTAACTTAGTGTTCAGACAAGACGGAAGTTACCGACCTGACAAGCTGTGATAGTGCTAACTTCATCTTTGAGCTTCACAACAGCGTAGACAAGAGCCCAGGTACATCCCCGATAGTCCAGGTACAAGAGCCTAGGTATAATTAATGATCTGTATTTACAATCCAATTTCTAGGTTAATGCCAGTTTAATAATGTGGAAGCAAATGTAGAATGTAAACATAAAGCTAATTATGGAATTGTACTATGTTTAACTATCTTTAAACTTAGCCAGGGTCAAAATTGTTGACGCACTAGTTACAACAAGCAATATCATATAAGTTGGTTTGACATATCAGTTCCAAATGTACATTGTCCTCCTTTAGTTATGTAAAACACAAAAATGGCACTGGTATAAATGTGCATTTTGAATCTTTGATGCTTACCTGCCATTAGTATAACAAGCATGATAGGAACCCCAGCCGCAATACCTTTTAGTTCTCCAACCTAAACAAATGAAAAATAGAAAAAGAAAAAACAATCCGTAGGTTAGAAACGCATAAAGGAAAACAAAAGATTTCAAGCATACATTATGGTAGCATATATAATAATGAGACATTTTGTTCATGATACTAATTACTAAACATAAAAGTAAAATATTATTTACTTGTCAAAATACGTGTTGTCTAGCCTTTAGGGTCTTCTATGAGTTCTACCTCTTAATAATTTAAAACAGAAGGACGAAATCTGCAAACTAATAATTTAAAACATTCATTGGGCATGTTCTGGAAAATCACAGTGGAGAGCTTTGAACTCTAAGCGATCCAAACTTGTTTGTATCTGAACCCGGGGATACGGATGAATACATATGTCATGACTTTTTTGTGAATGCCATTGTATATATCAAAAATCAGACCACAATTCCATATGCAGAACAGACCACAAATGTAATCCATACATTAGGCCATGAAGACTAAACTGAAGGAACCCAAATTCTTGAAATCCCCTCAGTCATGGCTAATCCATACATTAGGCCATCTATCTACTAATTAAATTCATAATACTTGGCTCTTACTTGATTTGAAGGACTTCAGGGCAGTGGCGCTCGTAGAGGAGACAGGGCGGCGCGAGTAGAGGAGACAGGGCGGCGCGAGTAGAGGAGGCAGTGGCGGTGCATGGCGCGGTTGAAGGCAGTGGCGGCGCGGTGACATGGTTGAAGGCAGGGGCGGGGAGGCGCGATTAGATCTAGGGTTTTTTCTTTTTAATCTAAAACGATGGAATGGGGAAAAACGATGGAATGGGAAAAAAAGAGGACAACGGTTGTTTCAAAGGAAATAACGGGTGCGTTTGTTTTATGTGCACCGTGTTAACCGGCATTTTGGTCCGGTCACCAAAAGTACTCAGGACACGCTCGACTCAACATATCGCGTGATATTACAGCCCGGAGGTGTCGCGAATATCTTCTGGGGGGGCAGTATTAAAAGACTCGAGTCTGGCCATTAGCAGGACGTCGCATCCCTCAGACGCAACCTCCATCAGTATCCGTCCGCATCCGAGTCGAAGGCGAGCCGTGCTCCTAGCCGAAGGCGAGCTGTCAAGCGGGTCCGGGCGCAGCACCGGTGGGGGATCGGGGCCCCACAGTCCCGGCGGCGATCGATCTAGCCGGTTAGGTCGAAACTGTGAGCACCGCCCGATTCATCCGATCTTCTCCATGTCGAAAGCTTAGATTCCTTCACTTCTGACCAGCAAAACAATGGATTCCTTCATTTCGTGTTGAGGAGCTTCGACGCCTCAAAAGAACCAACCAGCCTCGACAACGCCTCTCGCCGAAATCCACTTCGCATCCGGTCGGGTGCAAAATTTCGCACCTCACTCCAGGTGCGAATTTCCAAGGCCCGACAGCAAGAGGTGCGAATTTCTGGAAGATGGACCCCATTTCTACCTACTCCTACCTAACCCCTACCTAACCACTTCCTATAAATACCTCATGGCCTCACACTTCAAAAGGGTTGAATTCTTGAGCTTTGAGACCTCCATAAAGCATCATTAATGGCATCTCCTCTTTGAGGAAAAAGAAGGACAAAATCGTATTTTTTCTTATTATTCAATATATGATAATTATGACATCATATATCATGAAAAGTGAATGTAATGAGATGTCACGAGATAGACTCAACCTTGTAATTCTTCCAAGTGATTAATAATACTCCAACCGACTCTTCAAAGTGGACGTAGGCCCTCACTGAGGCCGAACCACTATAAATCTTGTGTTATTTACTGCTTATGTTCTATTTAATGTTCTTGTCTATGCGACCATATTTATAATTCCTAGTAATTGGGAATCTTTGGTGTTTACGACATTTTTTACCGTCAACATACCGTAATTTCAAAGTCCGTTTATATGGGTAGGGAATTGTCTACGTCGTCCCTACACCATTCACATATTTTTACATTTTCCCTATGCCGCGTTCCTACGTCGTCCCTACACCATCCACATATTTTTACATTTTCCCTACGCCGCGTAGGTATAGCGTATGGAATTCTGGGTTGGAAAACAGCCTTTTTTTTTGTAGTGCTTTCTCCTCAGTCTCAGTTAAGTGGTTTGTATTTAAGTAAAAAACATGTATTAAGCACCTGAGAGCAAAGAAGAGAATAACATCAAAATATTAGGAAGTCCAACTAGTATTAAACATGGTAGAAGAAAACTCAAAAGTATCAGAAAATACGGGGACAAACCCGAATGATAATGAAGTTGAAGTAACATGATGAGCAAGAACTTCCACATCCGCAATTAGGGGTGAGCATTATTTGGTTAAACCAAAATAAACCGACCGAACCAATTTAGTTTGATCGGTTTGGTTTGGTTTTGAAATTAGATTGGTTTGTAATCGTTTCAAAAATATATTAGTTTGGTTATTAGTTTAACCAAATTAACTGAACTTTTATTATATTTTCAAAATTATCGGTATTAGAGTAAATATTTTAGGTTAAATTAGTTATCTAAATAAATTTTAATTCTCACGTATGTATCATAATTACTTTTGAGAAGCATAAGAAACATAAATAATAATATTTTAATCATATATTTATAATTTATTTTAAATTATAGTTAATATTATGAACATAAGGTCAAGAATATTTTTAGTTCGGTTAAATCGGATAACCAACCGAACCAACCAATCTTAATTTGGTTGGTTTGGTTTGGTTTTCATTTTTATCGATTTTAATTTGGTTTGACAATTTCATAATCGGATAAACCGAACCAACCAAACGCTCACCCCTATCCGCAATCATTTCACCCCTTCGTTGGGCCTTTTCTTTTTCTACAATGTTTCTAGGCTTGTACTTAAATAGACCTGACATCCAAAAAATGATCAGGGGATGAAAAACACTTGCTACAGGCCGGGCCCATAACGTATGGACTACCTTTAAAATATGGTGGTTTTAAAATATAAATTTATTTCTCATCATTCGATAAGTTTGCACTACTTACATTACATGTCACCACCACTGCATTTTCCTTTTCGCATTTTTTAGCTAACTTTGATTTTGGCCTTACGAACTTGTCCGGAAATTTCCTTTTTTACTTACTTCCTAATGCAATGCCTTATTGATGGACTTACGATTGTGCTATGATCAGCATTCCATAATCTTTGATTTCCGTTATAAAATTATTTTATAATTATTTTTTCAAAAGTTAAATTTGAAATTTATGATATTCTTTTATCTATTAAAAATGCAAATATTTGCTGTTTCAGTTCGAGAAATCACAAATATTTGCTATCTTTCTATAAATATTTGTAATTTTTTCTGCAAATATATGTTAAAGCTAAAAACCTGAATATCATTTTTATTTTATTCTAGAAAAGAGAATACTTTTTATTTGGAAACTTGTGAATGATATTTTACAATAGTTCCCTAATATGTTCAATAGATGTAAGCTTTTATTTCTTACTGATTTATTGTTTATTTGCCCTTGATTTATTTGAGCACATATTATATTATATGAAAAGGAATATGAATTAGAAAATTCACTCTTAATTTTATATTTATTTGAATGTAAATTGTGTGGTCCTACATAGCTTGAAAATTTGGGTAACTTTGAGATGAGAAGACATCAGAAAGAAATATAAGAATAAAGGTGTAGAAACAGAACGAGAAAGTAGGTGGATGGATACATTCGTTCACCAAAAAAAAAAAAAAAAATGAAATACAGCTTCTGTGTTACTTCATCAACAAATCTCATAAAATGTGTATGCAATGGACATCATTTGGTTGTGGCATGGTATAGCCGTATAGGTGACCTCTATTTTACCCACTTCACTTGACATATATGATCATTTGGTTATAAATTTACGTTGCTCTATTTACTTCTTTAATATTTATTATTCATTTTCTATTTTTCCTTCTACTTTGTTTGATGGAAATATTATGCATGAACGAGTTAATTAAGCAGAAGCAAAACACAATATTTAATGGAAAAATTGTGTCATGGCGGACAGATTTTGTAGACATTATTTTTATTTTTATATATGTATTCTTTTTTTTTTTTTAGAAGATCACACATTTTTGCTTTCAAAAAAGAAATTTGTGCTTTTACTGTTTAGACATGGCAATAAATAAAATTCTTAATAACTCTTGTCAGATTATGGATATCAATGGAGTCTCAAAGTAGCCTGTAACAAAGAAGCTATCAGTATTTGAAGATTGATTGCATGGGCTTTTTGGCCATATATCCACTAATTAAGCTTGTCGATTGAGTCAATGATGTGACTAAAACTATATCATAGCAGTGAGGAAAATTAAAGGTCTGCAAACGTGTATTATGACGAATTTTAGGGCTGTTATGGTAATGGTTACCGTTACCGTTTGACAAATACCGTTACCGTACCGTTTTTACTGGTAAACCAGAATTGCTTACCGTTACCGTTACCGATCGACTGGTATACCGCTGACTGGTATACCGATAATCTGGTAACCGTTACACTGGTAATGGTAAATTACCGTTTGTCGATCAAAATTTATATCTTAACGTATTTTTTTTGTACATCATGCATTTTTATTATACTATATGTGGTGTTAGTTTATAAAAAACATAAATGAAAAAGAAAATAAGCGTATCTGGAATTATTTCATCTGATTATTAAACTAAATATAACCATTTATTTGGTTCTACGTGCATGTAATAAAGCATATCAGATGAATATACTTATGTTTTGAATTAACTGGTAAAATTACCGTTACCGCTGGTATTGAAGAAACGTTACCGATAATTTACCGTTAAAAATGGTAAATTTACCGTTACCATACCGTTTTAACTGGTATACCGATTTCAACCAAAAATGGTTACCGATCGACTGATAATGGTATGGTAACGGTAAATTTACCGTTACCGTAACAGCCCTAACGAATTTATTCCTACTCAGCCTAACAGCAAACTGTTACTAAAAAAAGCCTCTAACTATAGAGTGTGATTTGAAAATAATTTGCATGTAGCAATCTGGGAAAAGAAAAGGTTTCTTGAATAAATGGCAAAATTATTTAAAATGATTCTATTACGGAATATCTATCTACGTACACTGTTAGCTTAGGATTCTATTATTGAATATCATTATATACTGGATGGATAGTGACAAATGGTTTTATGTTGGAGTACGGAAATAAATACAGTTAAGTTGCTTAGGCAAAAACGATTAATGAAATGTACGTGCATGTATGTAGAGTGGTGCTAACTAAACATTTTCTTTCTCATCGTTAGTTAAGTCTGCACTATATATATCTACATGTTGCGATAATCATAGTTAAAAGAAGTTAGTTATACAGTGCAATCATCATTGTGCAATAAGAGTCCAACTGTTATACACTGAATTAATAATGACATACAGCTTTATGTTGGAGTACGAAAATATATATAGAGTTTATTTACTTAGACATAAAGGTTTAAATGAAATGGACGTGCATGTGGAGTATTGGTAACATGCATTTACATGTATGTACGTAGTGGTTATTATGTATATAGTACAGTTGAGTTTATGATATGTTTCCGTTTTCATACACAGAAGATTGATTGTTTGATAGTGCAAGATGTGATGGACTTTTTGAGTCACCACCATTACATTTTCCTTTCGCACTAATTCAAAGCTAACTTTGATTTTGGCCATACGAACTTGCCATGAAGCTTCCTTTCCTAATGCCTTGATGATGCCCTTTCGATTGTGCTATGATTCGTATTCCATAATCTATTATCAGTATTCCATAATTAGTGACGGATACAGAAAGTAATTTGGGTAGAAACAAAATATTTTTTTTTTCATACAAAAACTAATAATAAAGGTAATACATAAACTTATTCACATAAAAAACAAATTAAATTACACTACATGGTTAAGGCATTTTCACAGGCATATAATATGCACTACACGATTAGGACAGTCTCACAAACATATAATACGCACTACATAAAATAAACATCATATCAATTAGAAAATAATAAATTAAATATGTATTTTTATTGTGTAGCTGTTGTCTTTTGGGATGAGTGGAACAATAAATGTTATATATATATATGGCAAACAGCAAACTGTTACTAAAAAAAGCCTAACAGCAAACTGTTACTAAAAAAAGCCTCTAACTATAGAGTGTGATTTGAAAATGATTTGCATGTAGCAATCTGGGAAAAGAAAAGTTTTCTTGAATAAATGGCAAAATTATTTAAAATGATTCTATTACGGAATATCTATCTACGTACACTATTAGCTTAGGATTCTATTATTGACATTATATACTGGATGGATAGTGACAAATGGTTTTATGTTGGAGTACGGAAATATATACAGTTAAGTTGCTTAGGCAAAAATGTTTAATGAAATGTACGTGCATGTATGTAGAGTGGTGCTAACTAAACATTTTCTTTCTCATCGTTAGTTAAGTCTGCACTATATATATCTACATGTTGCGATAATCATAGTTAAAAGAAGTTATGCAATGCAATCATCATTGTGCAAAAAAAGTCCAACTGTTATACACTGGATACTGACATATAGTTTTATGTTGGAGTACGAAAACATATACAGTCTACTTAGGCATACATAAATGTATAGATGAAATGGACGTGCATGTGGAGTGTGGATATTACATTTATGTATGCAGTGGTTATCAACTGTCCAATGGAGTGTATGATATTTTCAGCTTTCGTGCAGATGGCTGATTCTTTGATGGTGCAAGACGGGAGGAACTTTGACTCACCACCATTTTCATTTCTCATTTCCTAGCTAACTTTGATTTTGACAATACGAACATCCCAAGAACTTCATGAGCCCTTCTGATTGTGCTATATTTAATATTTCATGATTTTCAAGTAAAAAATATTTGTTTATTAGGAAAACCAACCATAGTTGCAATATCCTCCATAGTGCACTTAATTATGTCAGCAAGCACCACATAATTAAATAGTTGATCTAATGCATACACATGATAAATTTTTAGCATACATTTTTGGTTTTCGAGCCCGCTTTGGTGTTATCATAACTTGATATATTTATTTTTATTTACAGTAATTATAAAGTACATTTTCATTTATTTTTGAAAATAAAATACGAAATTAGTTGCATTGTTCTACGATAAACAATAATTTCATATCTATGTTTTCTATAAAAGTTGATAATATTTGCAATTTTAGTTAAAAAAATCAAAAGTTTATAATTTTTTTCATAAATATTTGCAATTTTTAAAAACATATCAAGACTAAAAAAAAAATATTTTTCTTTAAAAGAAAATATCCCCCAAAAGAGATGGCTTTGTATTTGAAATCCTAGCTTAAGCGATAAGCGAGGTTATTCAATATAATAATAAGTGGTTTGTTTTTTGTTTTTGTTTTTTTTTTTTTTTTTTTGAAGTTCATTAATTGTATATAAAATCGTATTTATTTTTAATTTCACCATTATCAAATATAATTGTAGTTAGTTATTTTCTGAATCTTGAAAAATTGATAGAAATATATCTGAGAAGAGAAGCCGTTTACATCTTGATGAGGGAGATGGTAGTTACAGTACTAAGGAAATTGCAGGAAATCAAGGGTTTTATTCAAGACTGATAAATTTATATAAGTAACATGTTGCATACAGTAGATTTATATTGTGTATTTTTTCACATAATTATCTGGTATGAGATTTGGATTTTAGGCTAGTTGGATTATTATTATTAATCTGAAACGAGAATTGTGAAATAACGCAGAATTGTGAAACAAGAAGCACAAAATCGATTGTTAGATATATAATAGAGTGAAATCTGTACAAAATAATTGTGGATTAACTTATTAAAGTAAAATGGTGCATTAACTTATTAAAACCGTGGATTAGAATAAAAATTACCTTTACAAAATTTCTTTAATATTTTTAACAAATATATGCGCTATGACTAGTACATTTGTCATAGTAATAAAATATTTTGAATTGGACGCAAAATGTCTCTGATACAAGACTTGCATATACAACGAAGTCCAACATATATTAAGATATATTTTGTTGCATATTATCTAAACTTTGTATATAATTATCCAATCTTTATTTATTTGATTTTCAACAAAAATTATATGAGCCTATTTCTTATTAATTTAGTGTTTATTATTCCTTCATTTAATTCAGCTCGTATAATATGAAAAGAAATTTGTATTTGTCCATGTGTTCATACATAATTATAGATACTCTGAATATAAATTATATAATCCTAGTAGAAAATTTGAGCAATTCTAAAACGAAAAGACACCAGAAAAGAAAACTAAGAATGAAGGTGTGGATGTAGAAACAGTGGTGTAAGCTAGAAAACACGCTTTCATACTATTAAATGAACTAAACTCAAAGTACTAGCAAGCAATAGACATCACGAGGCATTTGTCACCTCAGAATTAGGGACGCAAATGATTTTGATACGCTGTAGCGACCATTGTGTTGCCCACTTTACGTTTATGATCATTTTATTTAAAATACAGAGACATAGGGTGAGTTCGCAGCAAAGTTTTGGCACGCCCAACTTTATGTTCACGTCCGACGCGTCGGACGCGAGCACTTTTTTCCACTTCCAAATTGAACGATCGCTGGATGTTGAAAATCAAGCCGTTGGCGTCCGACGCGTCGGACGCCAACGACTTTTTTTCCAACTTCTCTTCCTCCCTATATATTACCCCCTCTATCTTAACACCTTACACAATATTACTTCTTCAACTCTTTCTACTTATTCGACTAATGTCAAACTCCAATTCTTCCTCCGAGAACGACGATTTGATAGAGCTCTACGGGGTTTATCTGGTTCAGAATGAAAGGAGAAATCATATGACGCGGATTAATACTTCGGAGTTCACTGGCTTATCTTGGATCAACGAAATTTTGAATGGCCATCAAAGCCGTTGTCAAAATAATTTTCGGATGAAAAGGCTTTGTTTTTACGCATTATGTGAGAAACTGCAACATCATGGTCTCGCTTCCAGACCAGAAATCTGTGTCGTCGAAATGGTTGGAATATTCATTTATACAATGGCTACTGGGCTTTCAAATAGACAACTACAAGAAAGATTTCAACGATCAGGTAGCACAATTTACGTTTGTTTTCATGATGTCCTAAGCGCTTTTCAATTACTCGCTGCTGATGTAATAAAGCCAACGGAACAACAATTTAATACTGTTCCACATCACATCAGAACTTCCACCCGGTATTACCCGTATTTCAAAAAATGTATTGGCGTTATAGACGGTACCCACGTATCTGCACATTTACCCGCTGATCAAATTATCCCTTATATTGGAAGAAAAGGGTTTGCAACTCAAAATATATTAGCGGTTTGTGATTTCGATTTACAGTTTACGTATGTTATGGATGGTTGGGAAGGGACTGCACATGATAGCAGAATTTTTAATGTTGTTACAAACGATAGAAACTATAACTTTCCTTACCCTCCAGCTGGACAGTATTATTTAGTTGATTCGGGCTATCCACTACAGACTGGATATTTACCGCCATATCTAAATATGAGATATCATATTCCGCATTTCCGTGATACAATGAATCAACCAAAGTCGGCCAATGAAGTGTTTAATTACTACCATTCGAGTTTACGGATGGCCGTAGAACGAACATTTTGCATTTGGAAGAAAAAATTTACCATTCTCAACAAGATGCCTACATATCGGTTTCAAAATCAAGTGAAAGTTGTAGTGTCTACAATGGCCTTACACAACTTCATACGCAAATACAATAGTGGTGACCCAGATTTTATGGCTTTTGATAATGATCCTGAACGAATATCCGATAATTACTTGACGGAATATTATAGTATGAGAAATACGACGAATAGAGGCACGGAACGTGTTCAAGCAGAAGGATCCCGAGAAATGTCATTAGTTCGAGATACCATTAGAGATCAGTTGGTTGCTGCGGGTCTGCACTAATTTGTGTTTGTATTTGTAACTGTACTTGTATCTGTATTAGAAACTGTATTTGTATTCGAATTTGCCAAACCATCTATATTTAACTCTTATTTTAAAAATACCACGCTCAAATACCCCGTTCGTAGCTAAAAACACAATTCCCCTTCGCTACAGTACCACGCTCAAATGTCACGCTCAAATGCCACGCTAACGTTCGTTAATATTTTTTTAGGGTGCGTTCTTAACGAACGTGAGCGTGATATTTGAGCGTAGCATTTGAGCGTGCCATTTGAGCGTGGTACTGTAGCGAAGAGGAAATGTGTTTTTAGCTACGAACGGGGTATTTGAGCGTGGTATTTAATTGTTAAATTAATGGTTTTGATTTAATTAAATTCTAATTGCATCAAACAAAACAACAACATGTTTCATAAAATAAACGACAACGTTTTTCATAAAACATAGCAAACACACCAAGACTGGAACTAAAACAAGTACATGAAAATCTAAAATAAACGACGATGAGGTAACTGACTCAACTCCGCTGAAATAAACCCACATATGACCTCATCGCTAAGCTCCTGAACAATATCCACATTCCGCTCATCATTACGGAAAATCGTCAGAATCTCCCAAAGGTCCGCACGCGTGCCCGATCTCTGAAGAAGCTCCAAGCAACGAGCAGCAAGCTGTCTCGTATCGTCGGTCATAAACGAGCTGGCATGCGCTGCCTGTCTGCGCCTAGAGGGCTGACCAGAAGGGGGATCGCCCGAAGCCATCCAACCGGTATAGAAACCCGCGTCGGCAGGGGAGAAAGAAGCAGCTGGCACAGGCGCTGGTGGAGGTGCTGGTGCAGTAGGAGGTGCAACCGGAGGAATCAGATACGCACAAGTATCTTTCCGCAAACAACCCTCGGACATAATGTCCTGCTCTCGAAACTTCATCGGCGAGTGCTTCCTAAATTTTCTGAATGGTCTACCACCGCCGGTACCCCAAAAATCATCAGGACCGTCTAGATAATCGAACTCTTCATTCCATACACCCCCAGGTGTTCTAAGCAGCATGTCCCAATCGCGAAAAGCTCGCTTCATGTTGTCCCATTTGTTTTTAATCTGGTTTTCTGTGAACTCCAGATTAAAACGGTTGTTCATTGTTGTTGCGACTGTTGCGTAGAACCCACTGACGCTTGTATCGCGCACCGCTATGAACTCAACGCAAACATCTATGAAAGCGGACTCCCGGTCGTCCGTCCAATTCGCAAATGGCTGCGAGGTAGTAGTGGTGAAAGTGGAACCCATCTGCGTAAACCAAAAAAAAAAAAAAATTTCAAAAAAAATATATATGGTAGAGAATTGAAAAATAAACTCAATTATAAAAAATTTTACCGTTTTTGCAGCTTGAAATTGCTCAAAAAATTCGAAATATGGAGTAAAAGGGAGAGGTTTCGGATTGGGATGGGGAGGAAAAGGGGGGGGGGGTCCGTTCTTATAGCCAGCGAAAGGGTACGTTGGAAAATTAACCGTTGGCGTCCGACGCGTCGGACGCCAACAGTTACTTTTCCAACGTTCGAGAATCGTGGAATCTGGAAGGGTTAAAAGGTGCTAGCGTCCGACGCGTCGGACGCCAAAAAAAAAATGAGCGTGCCAAATTTTGACTGCGAACGCACCCTTAGTGTCTACAATGTTCCACTTATATATATACTATGGGGGTTTTAGTGTTAAGGAAAAAGTCAAAGAAAAATTTGTTTATAAGGACGATCAACAAAAAAATTATCTTCAAGGACAATTTTACACTAGATAGTGGAATTTCGGGGCCCACTAGCATTTTATAGTATACTCTAAGTTTTGCCCTCTTGGCTAATATTTTTTCCCCTTTCATTTTGACATAATTTTCTTTTCTTTTTGCCCTTCACAGATTTTTCCTGATTTTATATTTATGTATGTTTATTTATCCCGACTTTATTCAAATGGAAATATTCTATGGGACTTAAATTAACAAGGCGCAAAACACTATAAAATGAAATTTGTGCTCTTCACACGGTTTAGACCAGAAATAAACAAATTTTATAGTAACTGTTGCCAAATTATTGACATGAAAGCATGATAATTAAATAATTTAACAATGGTGTCATTGGTGTGTCCAAACTACAAAGAGGCCCGCAGCTAAGAATCCATAACCATTCTCCATGGGTCCGACACATAGGGGTGAGCATTACTCAGTTAAACCAAATAAACCAATTTATTTTGGTCGGTTTGGTTCGGTAGTGAAATTTAATTGGTTTTGTAATCGGCTCGAAAAATTATTAAGTTCGATTATCGGTTTAACCAAATTAACTGAACTTTTACTATATTTTCTAAATTATCGATATTAATAAATATTTTAGATTAGTTCGGTTATTTAAGTAAATTTTAGTCATCATCTATGTGCCAAAATTGGTATTAGAACCCATAAAATCATAAATAATAATGTTTTGATCGTATATTTATAATTTATTTCAAATTATAGTGAAAATTACAAACATAAAATGTAAAAAAAATTAGTTCGGTTTAATCGGATAACCAACCGAACTTAATTTGATTGTTTGGTTTGATTTTCATTTTTATTGGTTCTAACTTGGTTTGACAAATTTCGTCATTGGGTAAAGCAAACCAACCAAACGCTCACCCCTACCGACACATAAGAACGGTAACCGGTTGACTGCCGTGTTAGATTAAAAACAAATGCAAATAAAATTACATATACCCAAAATTGTCTGTCCCTCAATACTCAATCAGTCAGCACCAATGAATTCCACAAGTATGCAATTAGACCCTCTTTTTTCATTTAACTTAATTGCACAAAGGTGAAAATCAGAGATCATGATTGGTTGAGTACAACAGGACAGAAAATTTTAGATACAGAGGATCATCCCTCAAACAAATGAGGTTCGCGTAGAAATGTGTAGAAATTGGTCATTTTCCATTAAATGTTAAAATCGTATTAAATCATTTTACATTAAATGTTAAAATCGTATTATTATATTAAATTTATTTCTCATCATTCGTTAAGTTTGCACTATTATTACACTACATACCAGACAGTTAAAGGAGGAGATGTTAAGCAATCATGGCTCAGCTGTGCAATAAAAGTCCAAATACGTGTGTACTTGATAATGGCATACAGTTTTATACTTTTATATAGGAGTACGAAAATATATATAGAGCTTATTTACTTAGGCATAAAGGTTTAAATGAAATGGACGTGCACGTGGAGTATTGATAACATGCGTTTATATATTATGTAGTGGTTATTATGTATACAGTACAGTTGAGTTTGTGATATGTTTCCGTTTTCATACACAGAAGATTGATTGTTTGATAGTGCAAGATGTGACGGACTTTTTGAGTCACCACCATTACAGTTTCCTTTCGCACTAATTCAAAGCTAACTTTGATTTTGGCCATACGAACTTGCTATGAAGCTTCCTTTCCTAATGCCTTGATGATGACCTTTCGATTGTGCTATGATCCGTATTCCATAATCTATTATCAGTATTCCATAATCAGTGGCGGATGTAGAAAGTAATTTCGGTAGAAACAAAATATTATTTCTTTTTCATACAAAAACTAATAATAAAGATAATACATAAACTTGTTCACATAAAAAACAAATTAAATTACACTAGATGATTAAAGCATTTTCACAAGCATATAATATGCACTACACGATTAGCGCATTCTCACAAACATATAAGATGCACTACATAAAATAAACATCATATCAATTAGAAAATAATAAATTAAATATGTATTTTTATGGTGCAGCTGTTGGCTTTTGGGATGAGTGGAGCGGTAAATGTTATATATATATATATATATATATATATATATATATATATATAAGATCTTGTTTTTTTTTGTAATTTAACAAATCCCAGTGGAACCACTGTCCCACTAGTCCCTACATGGATTCGTCTGTGTCCGTAATCAAAAGTTAAATTTGAAATTTATGGTATATTTTTATATACTAAAAATGCAAATATTTGCTGTTTCAGTTTGAGAAATCACAAATATTTGCTATCTTTCTAAATATCTGTATTTTTTCCTGCAAACATGTTAAAGCTAAACCCCTGAATATCTTTTTTATCTTATTCTAGAAAAGTGAATACTTATTATTTGGAAACTTGTGAATGATATTTTACATTAAGTTCCCTAATATGTTCAATAGATATAAACATTTATTTCTTGCTGATTTATTGTTTATTTTTCCTTGATTTATTTGAGCTCATATAATATGAAATGAAATCTGACTTGGATGAATTTTCCCCCTAAAGTTTACATAACTTTGAGATGAGAAGACATCAAAAAGAAAAATAAGAATAAAGTCGTAGAAACAGAAGGAGCAAGTAGGTGGATGGTTCAATACAACAGCTTCTATGTTACTGTATCAACAAAGCTCAAAATGTGTATGCATTGGACATGAAGAGGCACATGAATATTTGTCTCCTCAGATTTAGGGATGCAAATGATCGTGGCATGGTATATGATCATATGTATGATCATTTGGTTATAAATTTAAGTTGTTCTATTTAATCATTTGATATTTATCACTCTCTCCGGTTCTTATTATATGACGTTTTGTGAAGTTTTTTGTTTTTTAAAATATAAGACGTTTTTATCTATAATAAATTGTACCTACTTTATGGACTTCTATTGGCTCATGCGAGCAGACAGCTCCTTATAGAAAATCCCAACAATCACTTTTTTGTTATTGAAAATAGAAAAAATAGCTTAACTTTGCATGAAACTAAGGAGTCAACCAAAAAAAAAAAACTTTTTTTTTTAATTTACGTGCAGATCTCTAAAATGACTTATATTATGAAATGAAGGGAATATTCATTTTTAATTCCTTCTACTTTATTTATTGGAAATATTATCCAAGAACGACTTAATTATAAGCAGAAGCAAAACACAACATCAAATGAAATGTGTGCTCTTGCTGTTTAGACAAGCCAATAAATAAAATTCTCAATAACCTTGTCAAATTATGGACAACAATGGAGTCTCAAAGTAGCCTGCAACAAAGGAAGCTATTAATTTGAAACTTGATTGCATGTCCTTTTTGGCCATATCCACTAATAAAGCTTCTCGATTCAAGTCAATCTGATTAAAACTATATATATCTAAAGCAGTGAGGAAAACTAAAGGTCTGCAAACGTGTATTATGACGAATTTCCTAGTCAGCCTAACAGCAAACTGTTACTAGAATAAAAGCCTCTAACTATAGAGTGTGATTTGAAAATGATTTGCATGTAGCAATCTGGAAAAAGAAAAGGTTCCCTGAATAAATGGCGTGATAATCGAAGTTAAAAGAAGTTATGCAGTGCAATCACTGTGCAATAAAAGTCCAACTGTTGTACACTGGAGCGTATGATATTACGGTGGAGTACTAAAACATATACAGTTTATTACGGTGGATATTACATTTACATATGTAGTGGTTATCAACTGTCCAATGGAGCGTATGATATTTTCAGCTTTCATACAAATGGTTGATTTCTTTGATGGTGCAGGATGTGAAGAACTTTGAGTCACCACCAGTGCATTTTCCTTTTCCCATTTCCTAGCTAACTTTGATTTTGGCAATACGAACTTGCTAAGAAACTTTCTTTTGGATGATGGACTTTTGATTGTGCTATGGTTAGTATTCCATAATGTTCGATTTTTTACTTGACCTGTTTTAAGTTATATTTTTATTTTTGATAAAATTACTTTTTAATTTTACTAGAAAATTGAATTCCACCAGTGCATGAATATGCTTTCGCATTTAAAAATGAAACGGTTGTATCCGTTCAATTGAATGGACATGACAGATCAAAAGTGATCAAGTAACTCATTTCAATACAACGGACCCAAGTTACATACATCAACCTATTTAACCATAAGACTTCTAGAGTCTCAAGGCACAAAGCTCAATTTTTTACACTAATATAATATTGTGTCATGATCCCCAAGAGTCCCAAAGCACTAAACCCAAGTTGACATCAATATATTATTGTGTCATGGACTCCAAGAGTCCCAAAGTACTAAGCCCAAGTTGACGTCAATATAATATTGTGTCATGTACTCCAAGAGTCCCAAAGTACTAAACCCAAGTTGACATCAATATAATATTGCGTCATGGTCTCCAAGAGTAACAAGACACTAGGCCCTATTTGACATCAGTATAATATTGTGTCTTGGCTTAGCAACACCATTCACAAGCCCTCTTCTCCTTTATTTATATAAGCCTATAGAGAAGTAAGTACTCATATTATATAATGTGGGACTTAGATTGCTTTCTCCTTGTAACAACTCTGTTTTCCCTCGTCAAAATGATGCAAGTGTGTTAAATCAAAATCAAAATATTAAGTTTGAATTATGACGATTTGCCGATTGATTAAACAAACTAAACTGGATAAGACTATTTGCGATATTAAGCAATTTTATTTTATGAATGAAACAGTTGGAAATATAATTATTTTACAATGTTGGATTACTAAATATAGTACCAAACATTGAGTTAAATAATGTTGTCTGTTGTTAACAAACAAGTTGTCAACTACGACGTGAATCGAATTGTAACTGATTTAAAATGGTTTTGGAATTATTAAATAATAATTTTATAACGATCACTTTTATTGTATAGACGTTAAATTAATAAATCAGGTGAGCATTGAACACAATAAAATTCTTAAATTACTTAATTAATTCCTGTAAGTGAGTTGTTATTTGTTTGAAGTTAACATTGAAGTTTATTTTGTGAAGTAAAATCCAAACTAGTGTACTAGTAAACGATCAAAAATTTGACGCAAACTTTTAAGGCCCACACCCATTATTCCTCTTGGGATATTTCGAATACCATCATGGCTTCTCAAGAAAAGTCGACACCTTATCAACGATGAAAAAAAAAGAGGGAGGGTCCAAATCCTTAATCAGAGAATTCGTAGAAAAAAAAAGGAGAGAGATAAGGAGAGTAGTCGGCATCACTTTTGCGACCGGAGGCGGACGCGATGAGAGGGTTGGTGGCGCAACGAAGCGCAATGGCGGAGGGTGGTGGAGCGCTGCTCCGAGACGCGTCTAGGCTTGGTCTGGAGTTGCACGCGGAGGAAGCGAGCGATGGTGAGAGTAGCGACGCCTGGATGATGTCAATGCATCCGGACTCGAGGATGACGGTGGTGATTCTCAGATGAGCACACAAACTATGATGGAAGAAGTAATTTGAGGACAATGACTACCGAGTCAATTATAATAGTTCTTGGGTTCACAGGAAAGGTATCATCAGATTTTAGTCGTCCAATTAGTTGATTTTCCCCTCACTGGCATCTATTTATACCTCCATTCTAGTTACATATATTCACATATCGTTATCGGTTGATGATTATATTGCTTGGATGATTGAAGTGGATGAATTGATATTGTTGTTGTCTAATTATTTACGAGTTAGAATTGATTGATTAATTTTTGGTGTTGGTTGGATGTTCGCATAGAGAGGGAAAGTTAAAAATTCTATTTTTGAACTACATTCATATAAATTGTTTATTTTGACAATTGATCTTTGGTGTTAATTTAAATAAATTGAGAGGCCTGTGTATGTATATTTCCGGGTAGATATAAAAATAACCCGACACTTCAATTATGAAGTATAAATTATATTGTATAACGTAATTCTATATATTGATTTGTACATCAAATTACAAATAGATTTAATCTAACGATATGTACTTATATATATTATGTACTTATATACACATACATATATATATATATATATGTGTGTGTGTATTTATATTCACTTAAGTAAATATTAGCGTTTAAATTATTTTATTGATCTTTATATAAGTATGAGAAAAATTAATTTGATTACATGCATTTTTCCTAGAATAATTCTATTTGGGTTAGTTGTCTACTTAAAATATTTTACCATTACTCAGAATAAGTCAAGTGAGAGGTTTTATTTTTATCATATTATGAAATAGTTCTGACAATATTTTACATGTTATTGGATTAACTTTTCAGTGCAATATATTTTATCGCTTACGCAAATTTGTATTGAGAATTTATGTTCTTCGTACATTTGAATTTCTTTTTGAGAATTATTGTTTGTTCTTGCTTATTTATAAATCATGTTGGATTTTATGTATCTCTTGAATAGTTCATGAATTTATTCGTCATTTGTATAATTATCGACTTTTCAATCTTGCGTGAATTTTTATATTCTGAATGATTTATTCTGATCAATGATTTGAATATGATACAGTGATGATACCCTTTATGTGATTTTATAATATTTATATTCTATGTAACGAGAAATTTGAATAAACGGCTTGGTGAAACCGTTTGGTATGGGACTTTCGGTGTCATCATTCTGGTTATTCATTGGACTTGTTATATAGAGTATTGAAGGATAAGTGTAGTGTAAACCATTGTCTATACTGATAAGTCCTGAGTGACAATCTCCTTACCAGTACTAGATAATCCTAAGAGGCTATCGAGGTAGTCCTGAGTGACTATGCCATATTGGACCTGAGAGTCTAACTTATGAAGATCCGAGTATCTTCCATTATAAGCATCAAAATTGTTCTGTTCTGGTATATGATATTTTCATTGCACGTTCGGCGTTGCTGGGTCTCGCCAATATATGCGTGCGGCATTGCTGAGTCTAGGCAATGTTGATATGCTTGCGGCGTTGCTGAGTCTTGCCAATGTTGATATGGATCCGTATGATCTTTTATGATTTTTCTTATATTTCAATGTGATTTATAAATATGATTCTTGTTTATGATTTCATCATGTTATTGTATTTTGATGGCCTGTGAGCTATCATATGATTGTAATATTTTGGTGATTTCATAATGCGTTATAACTCCTGTACGGGATTTGGTTGAATAAGATTTCGATGTCATTTACATACGTTCATATATGGTAATGCTTCCATAATATTTAGCCATTAGGCATGAATTATTATTGTCGATATTTGAGTGAACCTAATGATTAGGTTTGTGTCTTGGGTGATGTTTCAAGTTTAGAGCACCCAAACATTTTTATATTAACTATAATGGATATAAACATAAACTGATCTGTTTATTACTTCTATATAATACTTAGGTCAGGCCGAGACATTACAGGTGCAGGGACACAGAGACCAATTGGTAATTTACTGGGTTTAGATAAGTATAATATTCTAGTAAATTATTTATTACCATGTATTGAATAGAATGATGTATATTTTGGTGTATAATAAGTTAACGTATATGAAATGTTAAATATTATATTCATCATATTTTATCGCTGCAACTGACTATGTGATCTCTGTATTCATATATACTATGTATTGTTCTGTCCTGGAGGCACACGTGTAATTGTTTTGTACCGACATTGAGTACGTAAGAGCAAGTGTTAGTCCAAGAGAATTCGCATGTGTGTGGCCTTACAGCCTCATTCTCTGTATTATCTGACGGTATTACTTAGTAATACTCTTGGATAATATGGATATAGAGGTGGTGTGTTACAAAATGTTATCAGAGCCAGGTTTAGAACAATACCTTATATATAAAAGAGATACGAGTCTAGACCTTAGAAGAGACTTAGAGTCCCTGTCCCCATGAGTGCGCAGTAGATTTTATTGTAATATATGATAATAGAAGTAAACTGTTAGAATTTGTGATACAATATTTCCATTTGCAGAAGATTTGGAAGATATTATAGATCATGGTGATATAATATTTCCAATTAGAGAAGATTTGGGAAATATTGTAAATTTGAGTAATATAATATTTCCAACTGCAGAAAATTTAAAAGATATCATAAATTTATTGCATCTTTTTGCAAAATTAGGCAGGGCAATAAATTACCTACATAAGTGGAAGGATTTGAAGAAGGTTTTTTTTTGGGATAGTGAAGTAAGAAATTAATTCCATAATTAGTTGGTTAAACAAGGAAGCCTATCAGAAGAATTGGAGAATTGATTAGGCATTTATTTATATCATAAATCAATTACTTTAACCCCAATCATTAATCCTTATATAAGGATAGGGATTAGGTGAAAGTATTATCATCTCAAAAATGTGAGGTGTATCATCTCTAAAAAAAATCTTCTTCCCTACTATCAGTCTTGTAATTTTTCTTATTGAGAAAAGTAATAAAATCTCCTCTCCCCAAGTGGACGTACACTAATAAAAGTTAGTGGAACCACTATAAACCTCTTGTGCTATTTCTTTTATTGCTTGATCTGTGATTGTTTTGCTGGTAACTATCTTTGTTTGTTTTGCCTCGCCATCAATCCGTTCCCATTCGTTTTTTTTTTTTTTTTGCAATAATTGGTATCAGAGCGAGGTTGATTGAGAAAGGGTGTTAGGCATTCTGGCAAGAGATGAGGAGAATTCAATAATTGTACCAAGGCCATATGTCAAAGGGACATATATGGCAGCAGGATCTCAGTTAGCAATAGAAAGATGGAATGGGGATAAAGACTTTGAGAAGTGGCAATGGAGGATGAATGCTGTTTTGATGAGGAATAATGTTCATCCTGTTGTAACACCCCGCCTCCGCTAGGGTCACTCGCAAAGGAATGCACTATCTTTAGAGGGGCATTATTGGTAAACATGCACAGAAATATCACAAGACAGAACATATAAAATAGCGGAAGTAAAATCGAACTTTCATAAACATGAATACATAAGGTCTAAAGCCTTTTACATCAGAGTACATCAAAACCTGTCTTGCAATAGTAAAGAAGCATAAAGACTTTTTAATAAATTATTCCCCAAATAAAAACAGTAAAGTAGCCATAGCCAGGAAAAGTCCAAGCCATCCATGATGACCTTCAAGCAGAAGAAGTCCGAACTAAACAGCAGTGTTTCCTCCCTGTAACCTGGGGGGGGGGAAACGGAAGAAAAGAGGCGAAACAAAACGGGTCAGTCAAAAAGACTGAGTAAGCCCTATCTACTATTAGTTAAAAACTAGTAAAGTTAACTGACATGAGAAACTGAGATGAACATAAGCATGATAACAAGATAGATAAGCTAAATCAAAATAACAGGATGAACTACTGAACTCAGATAAACTAGGGTGTCGTGATAAACTACGGTGTCAAGATAAAACAAGGTATCACATTGTCAGGTTTCTATCAAGTATAATATCCCAAGATATCTATCGCGTATAACGTCCCATGGCATCTATCCTGTATATCTGCTCTGCACCTACCGTACTAGTACCCCAACTGTATTACGTGTTATCCGTGAATGACCCTTACTCAAAAGTCGTGTAATGGTCCATGTCAACCTAATATGCCGCATATATAGGTTACTCAACTCATATGTTTCTTTCCATGTATAAGTTCAGTCCTTTGCCGTAGGCTGTACGGGCTTTCCCATGTAAACGGTTTATCCTTGAAGTTGTTTTGGACTGCAACCCTTGATCTAGTTGTGTTTCCTTACCATGAACTATCGCGCGTCCACTTAGGATTTATGCCACCTAGGACCGCTAGGGATTATGCTACCTAATGAACGTTTCTGTGTCTCGGTTTGGGTTTTGGCCACCTAGGACCACTAGGGATTACGCCACCCGTCAACCGCGCCCTTGATCCCACGTATGTATCGTGAATCGTTTTCCATGTCTAGATGCACATGTTCCCCAATGTGCCATCCGAGTTCCGTGCCAGGGCAAATCAAGAAATACGGAACTCGGTCGGGAGCTTTAAATCGTCTGCCGATGCAGATATCAAGGTCTGTTTTTGTACCCGTGGCTATGGTCCCACGTGACCCCTCCCTCAACTACTGAAAGGCAATCCAAGAAAAATCATGTATAAGAACCACTCCACGGCCCCACTATAGCCCACTTTCCTACGGGCCAACCTCACCCATGACTCGATAGCAAGCACATGGCCTGTTGGGGGTTCCCTGCCTTTCCGCACGTACACGATTGACTAAAGATGGTAGGTAGTCGGCGATGCGCTATCCAGGGCAAAAACAAGAATCGTCGACTCCACGCTAATCCATCCCAGTCTTTAGGTTGCTCGCATAGCAACCAAGGCATACTCTTGGTCCTTCTAACGCAGACCTTAACCTCTCATGGGCCTAGTATAATTACCTGGCAGCCCACAGAGGGATCCCAAGAATATCCTCACGTCCCCCGAAGCTTCCACTTCGGCACCCAGTGCGCTGGAGCTTTTATCCAAGTCAGATAACTTGCTCCCCCTCGTATACTAAGTGATGACCTACCGTATCAGGTTACTCATCGTTTTGAGAATTAGTCCTATGTCCTTAGCTAAGAATTATTACTTAGTTACCCTTAACTAAGATTTACCACTTAGCTTCCTTTCCCGTTATCCTTGATTAACCACGGTTTTCTACCTAGTTCTTCTAGCTAGGGTTTGTCTATTGGGTTAAGTGTTATCATTCAAGTCCATGACTTAACCCGCCCACGAATCACGTCAAAGATTGGCTAAGTATTTAAGTTCAAGACTTAGTCCCACAAGTTGGTTAAGTGTACCCAGAGGCTCATGACTTAACCCTATCAAGTCAAATTGGTCAAGTACTAGCTTACCTTAATCCTATCGGATTATCTTGCTAGATCGATTAAGCATAGATTATCTTAATCCCATCAAATTATCAAGTCGGATTGGTTAAGTATAGGTTGACTTAACCCCATCCTCTAATCGTACTACAATGGTTAAGTATATTCTAAAAAGGTCTTGTGACTTAACCTTATCAGGTCCGCGTATTAGATTGGTTAAGTGTAAGTTACTTAACCCCATCAAATCATCATGTATAATTGGTTAAGTATAAGTTGCTTAACCCCATTAAATTATCACGTTAAGTTGGTTAAGTATTGGTTACTTAACCTCATTGAATTACCGAGTTTAAATTGGTTAAGTGTTTAACTTAACCCCGTCGAATTACCGTGTTTAGATTAGTTAAGTGTGGATTACTTAACCCCATCTAATTACCGTGTCGGATTAGTTAGGTGCAAATTACTTAACCCCATCCCCTAATCATCTTGTATGGTTAAGTGTCATAAAGAAAACTTACTTAACCTTGCCAAATTATCATGTTGGATTGATTAAGTGTTGGTTAACTTAATCCCCGTCCACTAGTCGTATAAAAATGGTTAAGCGTCATTAGGCAAATCAAATCACTTAACCTACCCAACCTTGTCATGTTTTGTTAAGTATCATTAGCCTAACCTATTTACTTAACCCATTTACCCATGTCATATTTGGTTAAGAGTCATTAATCAAATTAACTTAACCCTATCATGTGGCATTAATTACTTAATGCACCCCAACCTCTCACATTAGACTTTGTTGTGGTTACTAGTTAAGCCGGTCGGTTCCGGGTAGCTTTACACCACAACTTGGTCTAACCTCGGGTTCAAGCACAACATGACCAACTTCTCACATTGGGTCCTATTGTTTGCAACTACTAGTTAGGCCGGTCGGTTCCGGGTAGTTTTACGTTGCAAACTCAACCCAACCTCGAGTTGGCCACTTTCATGTTTAGTCTAGTGTCATGTTCATAGTCAAGTTTTCAAGCAATTGGGTAGACCTAACTTAATAGGTAAATTCCCAATGGGTAGACCTAACTTAATAGGTAAATTCCCAAGCTTATGTTTTTATGCATACTTACATGTCAACTTCCATGTTATACTTCAAGTCATGTTTTCAAGTATAAACACATGTCATATTTAACGTTACATGTTGTCATGTTTATACCCATTTACCCAAGTCATATTCATGTCATTATGTTTCCCCATAATGTGACCCCAACGCTTTTTAAACTAGCATATACGTTCGCAACAACGTGATGGATTAAAAGAAGAGACTTGGCAAAGGAATGACAAAAATGGGTATTAAGCCACAAGTTAATCATGGTGGCAAATGAGGCACAAATGTGTTCATTAGCTTGCATGTTACATTCTTAAGCCTCAAAAACATGCATCAACCCAAACTTGGTACATAAGCGAATCATGGTGACAAAAGACATGGAATGATGGCTAGAAACTCGCGTATATCATCATATAAGGATTATGACTTCATATGCAAGTTGACATAATGATTATGAAGATTCTCATGTTGCATAATGCAACATTTCAACATAAAGGTTGTGGCTTTTAGTTCATAAGATCAAGATAATGACTTCATAAACTTGCATAACATGATAGCATGCATCATTCTAATTAATCAAACCCAAACTTTCAACATGAACATTTAACTTCATAGTTAATATCTAAGAGTAGGGAAGGGCTTACATAGCTATGAAGGCACAAATCGAAATGCAAAACAAAGATTGTGATGAAGCCTATGCATGCCATCACCCAAAAACCCAAAGATGAACACTCCAAATCAACAAAAATACCATCTTTATGAACAAAGATCAAAGCTTTTACCTTGAAATCAACTTGAGAAGCTCTCATACTAACATAGGGACTCTCTAATACTCTCATGATCATGAAACCTCTCATAGAAATGAAGTGGAGGCTAGGATAGTTGAGTGGAGGCCATGAGAGTAGCAATTTTGCCATAGTTTAGTTGCATGAATGAATAATGAGGGTTTAGGGGTAGGTTAGGGGCTTATTTATAGATTAGGCAAGTGTTTTAGGCCATTGGATTAAACCTAGATTCAATCCAAGCCACCAAAGTATGTCTTGGGGAAGAAGTCAAGTGTAGGAACCATCTAGGGCCTTTAGATTAAAGATGAACCATGAGAACCATCCAAATGCAAAATCTGCATTTGAGCGAATCGGCCCACGGGTTGACAGCCAAACACCCTGGATTAACCCCTAGTCGACCCAGCGGGCTCGGGTCGACCTCAAAAATCGGCCGGTTCGGTTATTCCCCTCTCCCAATTCGCTGTTTTGAACATTTTTGCATATTTATTTATTTAATTTTCAATTATATATATATATATATATATATCAATATATATATATTTCTCTGCGCAACCCATTTCACTTAATTAAGTATCCTTTAATTTGGGAATTTTTCGTGAAACTTCGCGAGGCCATATCTTGGTCATACGGACTCCGATTTTCGAAAACTCGGACTCTATTTCGCGTATTTTTTCGAGACGAACGCAATGGCATAGCCCGTTTCACCTGATTCAGAATTTAAAATTAAATTCTGCCTTGATTCTCGTCTTAATCATGTTATCGAAATACGGGTTGTTACATTCTCCCCACCTTTTAGGATTTCGTCCCCGAAATCTCCAAGTTATATCCTACCGTCCATCATCCATCTACTCAAAACATCATCCACAAGCAACCATTGTCCTTAGATGATTTCTAATGCTGTATGAATATATGCAAGACGTGTGTGTACATGTTCCTTAGCTAATGCTAATGATCAGGCCTGAATAATCTTTCTAATGCAAAAATATGTATAGTGCCATGTATCCAACGTGTATGCAAATAGTCCTAGTCATATAGATACTATATGCGTGCACAATCATTCATTCATATGCAACAACCGCATGATAATACACTCGATTTCATCCATAAACAAGTATAAATACTCGTGCATATGCAATATGAAATGTGACCGAGTCGAGCTAGTATCTAATGTGCATCCACTTGCAACCACTTGCAACCACTTGCAACCATATCAATCATAACATGTTTCAAATACATGTTTACATCCATAGGGTTCTACCTAGGATTCCCTGAAACAGGGTCGAGAAGATAAACAAGACAAACTCCTTACGGGGTTTGTAACAGAAAATAGGACCGAGAGGATGTCCACAAAAGATAGCCTACAAGTAAGCTCTACCGAAAACAGGGATCAAGAATATACTCCCAAAAAGAGATATCATGCGCGTATCTAGTCTTTGACCATCAAAGTCGTCTTTCCTGAGCTTAATTCCATCGTGCCTTGACCGTCTTTTAACTTCACGATTTCGCAGCTTCTTATTTCCTGTTTCCATAACATGAGCTAGAACTCATTTCTTTGTCGCCTCTCGTTCCACTTGCACTTATCCTTTTCCTAGAATACTTGACGCAAACATGACTGCGTACTCATGATCTCATGCAAGCTTTCCAAAATTCACTAGTGAATCTCGGACCTCGTACCACAAGGTATTCCACGTAGAAGAACTTTCTCTTGAAAGTAAACAGATGCCAACCAGGTTATCAAGCGCACTTACTTGGGTGATTTCCATAACCCGTGCATAAGTGAAATAAACCATCCGTCTTATCGGTGAACACCACTCGATCGGGCTTCAAATTTCCAATAAAGGCATCAAGGGATTCTAAGTAATTAATCATGACCGAACCCAAAAAGGTTACACGAGACATCGAGGGTGTTACCAAGGCTAGTCAAAGAGTCTAACTACCCTCCTATCAAAACCGAGAGTGGCACCCCTTACTGGATAACCACTTCATCCATAACCGAGGCATGTTATTCTCAAATCCAAAACAAGTCATGAATAAATGGACCGGTTCTCCACAGGACTTGAGACAAAAATGGGATTCTCTATTACGCTAGTACTTAAGGTGCAGAGACTCAACTATCGAAGCAAACTTAAATGATGCGGGGATCAAAACAAAGTCTTGGCGGGATGATAGAAAAGAAGAGCTAAACTTTTAACAAGATCGTTACCCTCCTTCCGAGGTACCCTAGAAATAAGAGCATACTATTACCCTCCCGATGATCTTGTCCTTATCCCATAATACTTAACTATCCACCCCGTTTTACCATGCCAAAGGTACTCTCTCGTCATGGGTTTCATTGTTCATCTTTCTCCCTCCTTTGAGGACTAAGCCATACCAACCAGTTGCTCATCCTTAAGCTCGTATCCTTTATCCTCTTTCTCACTATCCTTTCTTATAACGCGACCACTGGTCTCTCGAGAACCACCTCCATCGCATGGAAAGCACTTTCGTAGATAGAAAAGACTAGTCACAGTTAAAACCACTGTGACTACAGATGGAGGAAAGAAAGGAAAAGAGATTCAATTAAGGAAACAAGGATAGTGCTAATGGCCTTTGGGGAATAGCCTTTTTCTTTTAAAAGAAAATTTTCTTGAAAAATGCTTCTTTATAAACGATTTTCAAATAGTTTTCAGAAGGTCTTTAAAAACTTTTGCCTAGTCTGGTAACCTTCTGCTCTGATACCAAATGTAACACCCCGCCTCCGCTAGGGTCACTCGCAAAGGAATGCACTAGCTTTAGAGGGGCATTATTGGTAAACATGCACAGAAATATCACAAGACAGAACATATAAAATAGCGGAAGTAAAATCGAACTTTCATAAACATGAATACATAAGGTCTAAAGCCTTTTACATCAGAGTACATCAAAACCTGTCTTGCAATAGTAAAGAAGCATAAAGACTTTTTCATAAATTATTCCCCAAATAAAAACAGTAAAGTAGCCATAGCCAGGAAAAGTCCAAGCCATCCATGATGACCTTCAAGCAGAAGAAGTCCGAACTAAACAGCAGTGTTTCCTCCCTGTAACCTGGGGGGGGGGGGACGGAAGAAAAGAGGCGAAACAAAACGGGTCAGTCAAAAAGACTGAGTAAGCCCTATCTACTATTAGTATAAAAACTAGTAAAGTTAACTGACATGAGAAACTGAGATAAACATAAGCATGATAACAAGATAGATAAGCTAAATCAAAATAACAGGATGAACTACTGAACTCAGATAAACTAGGGTGTCGTGATAAACTACGGTGTCAAGATAAAACAAGGTATCACATTGTCAGGTTTCTATCAAGTATAATATCCCAAGATATCTATCGCGTATAACGTCCCATGGCATCTATCCTGTATATCTGCTCTGCACCTACCGTACTAGTACCCCAACTGTATTACGTGTTATCCGTGAATGACCCTTACTCAAAAGTCGTGTAATGGTCCATGTCAACCTAATATGCCGCATATATAGGTTACTCAACTCATATGTTTCTTTCCATGTATAAGTTCAGTCCTTTGCCGTAGGCTGTACGGGCTTTCCCATGTAAACGGTTTATCCTTGAAGTTGTTTTGGACTGCAACCCTTGATCTAGTTGTGTTTCCTTACCATGAACTATCGCGCGTCCACTTAGGATTTATGCCACCTAGGACCGCTAGGGATTATGCTACCTAATGAACGTTTCCGTGTCTCGGTTTGGGTTTTGGCCACCTAGGACCACTAGGGATTACGCCACCCGTCAACCGCGCCCTTGATCCCACGTATGTATCGTGAATCGTTTTCCATGTCTAGATGCACATGTTCCCCAATGTGCCATCCGAGTTCCGTGCCAGGGCAAATCAAGAAATACGGAACTCGGTCGGGAGCTTTAAATCGTCTGCCGATGCAGATATCAAGGTCTGTTTTTGTACCTGTGGCTATGGTCCCACGTGACCCCTCCCTCAACTACTGAAAGGCAATCCAAGAAAAATCATGTATAAGAACCACTCCACGGCCCCACTATAGCCCACTTTCCTACGGGCCAACCTCACCCATGACTCGATAGCAAGCACATGGTCTGTTGGGGGTTCCCTGCCTTTCCGCACGTACACGATTGACTAAAGATGGTAGGTAGTCGGCGATGCGCTATCCAGGGCAAAAACAAGAATCGTCGACTCCACGCTAATCCATCCCAGTCTTTAGGTTGCTCGCATAGCAACCAAGGCATACTCTTGGTCCTTCTAACGCAGACCTTAACCTCTCATGGGCCTAGTATAATTACCTGGCAGCCCACAGAGGGATCCCAAGAATATCCTCACGTCCCCCGAAGCTTCCACTTCGGCACCCAGTGCGCTGGAGCTTTTATCCAAGTCAGATAACTTGCTCCCCCTCGTATGCTAAGTGATGACCTACCGTATCAGGTTACTCATCGTTTTGAGAATTAGTCCTATGTCCTTAGCTAAGAATTATTACTTAGTTACCCTTAACTAAGGTTTACCACTTAGCTTCCTTTCCCGTTATCCTTGATTAACCACGGTTTTCTACCTAGTTCTTCTAGCTAGGGTTTGTCTATTGGGTTAAGTGTTATCATTCAAGTCCATGACTTAACCCGCCCACGAATCACGTCAAAGATTGGCTAAGTATTTAAGTTCAAGACTTAGTCCCACAAGTTGGTTAAGTGTACCCAGAGGCTCATGACTTAACCCTATCAAGTCAAATTGGTCAAGTACTAGCTTACCTTAATCCTATCGGATTATCTTGCTAGATCGATTAAGCATAGATTATCTTAATCCCATCAAATTATCAAGTCGGATTGGTTAAGTATAGGTTGACTTAACCCCATCCTCTAATCGTACTACAATGGTTAAGTATATTCTAAAAAGGTCTTGTGACTTAACCTTATCAGGTCCGCGTATTAGATTGGTTAAGTGTAAGTTACTTAACCCCATCAAATCATCATGTATAATTGGTTAAGTATAAGTTGCTTAACCCCATTAAATTATCACGTTAAGTTGGTTAAGTATTGGTTACTTAACCTCATTGAATTACCGAGTTTAAATTGGTTAAGTGTTTAACTTAACCCCGTCGAATTACCGTGTTTAGATTAGTTAAGTGTGGATTACTTAACCCCATCTAATTACCGTGTCGGATTAGTTAGGTGCAAATTACTTAACCCCATCCCCTAATCATCTTGTATGGTTAAGTGTCATTAAGAAAACTTACTTAACCTTGCCAAATTATCATGTTGGATTGATTAAGTGTTGGTTAACTTAATCCCCGTCCACTAGTCGTATAAAAATGGTTAAGCGTCATTAGGCAAATCAAATCACTTAACCTACCCAACCTTGTCATGTTTTGTTAAGTATCATTAGCCTAACCTATTTACTTAACCCATTTACCCATGTCATATTTGGTTAAGAGTCATTAATCAAATTAACTTAACCCTATCATGTGGCATTAATTACTTAATGCACCCTAACCTCTCACATTAGACTTTGTTGTGGTTACTAGTTAAGCCGGTCGGTTCCGGGTAGCTTTACACCACAACTTGGTCTAACCTCGGGTTCAAGCACAACATGACCAACTTCTCACATTGGGTCCTATTGTTTGCAACTACTAGTTAGGCCGGTCGGTTCCGGGTAGTTTTACGTTGCAAACTCAACCCAACCTCGAGTTGGCCACTTTCATGTTTAGTCTAGTGTCATGTTCATAGTCAAGTTTTCAAGCAATTGGGTAGACCTAACTTAATAGGTAAATTCCCAATGGGTAGACCTAACTTAATAGGTAAATTCCCAAGCTTATGTTTTTATGCATACTTACATGTCAACTTCCATGTTATACTTCAAGTCATGTTTTCAAGTATAAACACATGTCATATTTAACGTTACATGTTGTCATGTTTATACCCATTTACCCAAGTCATATTCATGTCATTATGTTTCCTCATAATGTGACCCCAACGCTTTTTAAACTAGCATATACGTTCGCAACAACGTGATGGATTAAAAGAAGAGACTTGGCAAAGGAATGACAAAAATGGGTATTAAGCCACAAGTTAATCATGGTGGCAAATGAGGCACAAATGTGTTCATTAGCTTACATGTTACATTCTTAAGCCTCAAAAACATGCATCAACCCAAACTTGGTACATAAGCGAATCATGGTGACAAAAGACATGGAATGATGGCTAGAAACTCGCATATATCATCATATAAGGATTATGACTTCATATGCAAGTTGACATAATGATTATGAAGATTCTCATGTTGCATAATGCAACATTTCAACATAAAGGTTGTGGCTTTTAGTTCATAAGATCAAGATAATGACTTCATAAACTTGCATAACATGATAGCATGCATCATTCTAATTAATCAAACCCAAACTTTCAACATGAACATTTAACTTCATAGTTAATATCTAAGAGTAGGGAAGGGCTTACATAGCTATGAAGGCACAAATCGAAATGCAAAACAAAGATTGTGATGAAACCTATGCATGCCATCACCCAAAAACCCAAAGATGAACACTCCAAATCAACAAAAATACCATCTTTATGAACAAAGATCAAAGCTTTTGCCTTGAAATCAACTTGAGAAGCTCTCATACTAACATAGGGACTCTCTAATACTCTCATGATCATGAAACCTCTCATAGAAATGAAGTGGAGGCTAGGATAGTTGAGTGGAGGCCATGAGAGTAGCAATTTTGCCATAGTTTAGTTGCATGAATGAATAATGAGGGTTTAGGGGTAGGTTAGGGGCTTATTTATAGATTAGGCAAGTGTTTTAGGCCATTGGATTAAACCTAGATTCAATCCAAGCCACCAAAGTATGTCTTGGGGAAGAAGTCAAGTGTAGGAACCATCTAGGGCCTTTAGATTAAAGATGAACCATGAGAACCATCCAAATGCAAAATCTGCATTTGAGCGAATCGGCCCACGGGTTGACAGCCAAACACCCTGGATTAACCCCTAGTCGACCCAGCGGGCTCGGGTCGACCTCAAAAATCGGTCGGTTCGGTTATTCCCCTCTCCCAATTCGCTGTTTTGAACATTTTTGCATATTTATTTATTTAATTTTCAATTATATATATATATATATATATATATATATATATATATATATATATATATATCAATATATATATATTTCTCTGCGCAACCCATTTCACTTAATTAAGTATCCTTTAATTTGGGAATTTTTCGTGAAACTTCGCGAGGCCATATCTTGTTCATACGGACTCCGATTTTCGAAAACTCGGACTCTATTTCGCGTATTTTTCCGAGACGAACGCAATGGCATAGCCCGTTTCACCTGATTCAGAATTTAAAATTAAATTCTGCCTTGATTCTCGTCTTAATCATGTTATCGAAATACGGGTTGTTACACTTGTGGTGTTTTCTCCTGAGGAGTTGAATGATGATATTTCAGCCGCGGAAAGGAAGGAGATGGAATGATAGGCATTTACTACTTTACAATTAGCAATGGGAGAAAATGTCATTTCATAGATTAGCAGTGAGACCACTGCTAAGGACATTTGGACCAAGCTGGAAAAACTCTGTTTAAAGAAGTCACTAACCAACCGTCTAATTTTACTGAAGACGTTTTTCACCATGCAGATGAGAGAGGGTACTTCAGTGAAGGCACATCTTGATGTGAAGGCAGGTCTTCTATCTGAAGACTTGAAGGATCAGATGAAGGGGTTTAGTGAAGGTAGAGGAGGAAGTAGTACAGAAGCCTTATTAGCTGGTATGGAGAGAGGGGAGAAGAAGAAGATAATAAAGTCAAGAGATGGGAAGCACTGTACTTGGAGAGTCAAGGGTTAGAGCCTATAGTTCTCGTGGAAACGTATCAAAGCTAGGCATACGAGAAGGGACTTTGAGTTTCCGCATAAGCAGAATATGATCAAAGGGGAAAGCTTCAACAAGGTGAGATTTTACCAAGAGGATGTGCTTGATAAGCGGAAGAAGGGATTGTAACGACCCGCACTCTACGCATCGAAGGATCGTAGAATATTTATTTCTTTCACATGCGAAGTCGTATGGTCATGTAACTTTGGGAGATGACTATTGGGGTCATTTCCCATGTTCATAATTTTTGCCAATTTTTAAATGACCGTTTTGCCCCTAGCTGATCTTGTCTCGGCCATAACTTTCGATTGGAAAAGAGTTTTGACCTAGAACCACTTCCTTTAGATTTGGATGATGGTTTACCTTTCCGTAGAGTGGTCATATTAGCCAAACGGACTCATCGTTTGGGAGATATGGCTGAAACAATTTTCAGATGGTGAAAAACAACTTAATTGGGTTTAACCGGGTGATTAACAGCTAGGCCCAAAGGGGAATTTCAGGATTTAGAGTATTTAAGGGCTGTTAGGGTTTAGAGAACACTTTTTTTCTCACTTTCACAGCCGCCACTTTCATTTTTGAAACCCTAGTAATGGCCTCCAACATCTAAAACACCCCAAATCACCTTCTAATCGCTAATTAAGCCAAATCCACATCAAATCAAGGAAGATCTTCACCAAATCAATATTAGAACTGTTGTACTGCCTTGGTATTCACGCCCAAACAGAGATAATTTCAGATTTGGTAATTTATTTGTGGCTAAGGTGAGTGATTTGCATAGTTCCTCACTAATTATGGTTAATTTAGGGTAATTAGTGTTAATTAGCGAATTTATACATGATTAAATTCTGGAAAAATATTCATAAATTTCGAAATATTGTTTTAGGCCTCTGTTAGAAAATTTGGTTAATTTGGTTAAGTTTTACTAATCTTATCATTAGTTTTGCTTAAACACGCTTAAGGGAAAATATGGGATTTTGGCTATGTTTGATCCGTTTTAACCTATCAAATTATTGTTTTGGTGTTTGTGGTTGATTTTACATGTTGCTATGACTGTATGATATGTTTTGTGATTGATTAGAAAAGTTAGATTGGTCGAAAACGCCGTCGAATGGCGTAAAACAGTCGCTGGAAAGAAGTGTAGGAAATTAGCCGAACCGGATCGGATTGGAGGAGGGGAGCACGACCCGACCCGATCGTGGAGCACTACCCGATCCGAACCGCTCGTGGATGGTGGCACCGAACCGAACCGATCCCTTGCATTTGAAGCTTCGATTCTACCCGCTCACCTGGAGAGCCATCCGACTCGTACCGCTTGAGGATCCCGATCCGAAGAGGCCCACGACCCGAAATGAAGGACGTTCCACGAAAGGATCCGACCCGAAGGGGCTTGTCACGAACCGAGATGTTGAGCACGAGCTGAAGGCGATCCGAACCAAACCGACTTGGATGGGGGAATCCGACATGACCCGATGTGGATGATCACAGACAGGACTACTTCGAGAAGCACGATCCGAAGCATAGTAAAGAGGAGCATGCCGAACCGATCCGGAGATGAAGACCAAAACCCGAGATGCAAAGGTAGTCCAAGTGGGAAGTTTGTACTCGGGATCCAGTTGGGAACCAACGAGTCAACTTCGTGATTGGACTTTGCTGTGGGACGCGTGCTAAGGGGTTATCGACGTCCATAGTTTTGATTCACCACAAAGACGGATGTTAGGCTACGTATCAGTGCAGTGGGGTAGTTCTTACTCCATGGGGCAGAGTGATCGTAGCATGGCTATGAGCTAGTGCAGTGGAGTTGTTACGACTTAATGGGGCAGAGTGGACATAGCAAGGACTAGTGGCTGTGGATCAGTGTAGTAGTGTCATTATGACTCCATGGGGGCAGAGTGATCATAGCAAGGAATAGGGTAATCAAAGTGGTGGATAGCGTATGCTTTATGCACTGAGTGAGAGATGTGAGGATGGTTGCTATGGTTGATTGTTTGCCATCACTATGTCATGTACACCCCTACCCCCGTATCCTTTACACCATATGTTAGTGGCACCTTAGAGTATCGAGCGATATGTTGTGCTAACTCTTTGGTTGCAGGTCCAGGTTCAGGTATGGTTTAGTATACCCGTTATTGTTCTGTTTTGATGCTTATCGCTCATACCAGACTTGTCTGACCCAGAGTTTTATGTCTCTTCTTATTACTCTGGGTGCTCTTAAACGGACAGACTAGAGACAGGTTAGGTGGTATGCACGGGTAGTTGTACCAGAGACGAGCAGGAGGCTCCCACGTATGATATATATGGATATTCTCCTTGTGTCGCTGCTGGTCACTACTTTGGGCATTAGTAGTGTAATTTTCCTTTCTTTTGCTTTGGAGACAGTTTTAAAGTTGTAATAATTATGATGTGGAACATAAGCTGTATTGGATTTTCCGCTGCTATGACGTTTAATTTTCAGCTTATGCACTGTCTCACCTGTTTTGTGTCAAAGTATGTTATTATTATATTTTATTCCATGCGCTGTGAGATATTCTACAGGTTCTTTGTTAGTTCACCAGTAAGTTCTCTTCTTTTTCCTTCCTTTGGCGACCGTCCATGCTGATTGGGCATCGGCACATCGCACTTTCATGGGAAATGTCGGCTAGTGCGGGGCGGGCCGTCACACTTGGTATCAGAGCTCTAGGTTGCGTAGTTAACCTAGAGAAAGACACCAGGGAGAGATAATACGTATACGTGAGCGCGTATTTGTGATTATTTTGGTTTTCAAAAGCTGTATACATATACTATTAGTATAGCTAAGGATGAAGTCGCACTGCACTGACACCACGAAGAGAATGGTTAATCGTTTCTCTTTGCAGATTGAACGATGAGCCGATATACGAGGGGTGCTGGTAAAGGAGCCAACAATGGGAATGCTGTAGGAAATGCCTATTCGAACATTAATGACCTTCAGAAAGGTTGCGACCCTTTAACCAAGCGGTGCATGAATATGCGTTCGCATTTAAAAATAAAATGGTTGTATCCATTCAATTGAATGGACATGATAGATCAAAGATGATCAAGTAACTCGTTTCAACACAATAGACCCAAGTTGCAAGTAATGACCTATTTAACCATGAGACTCCAAGAGTCCCAAGGCACAAAGCCCGATTTTTGACACTAATATAATATTGTGTCTTGGACCCCAAGAGCCCCAAAGCACTAAGCTCAAGCTGACATCAATATAATATTGTGTCATGGACTCCAAGGGTCCCAATGCACTAAGCCCAAGTTGACATCAGTATAATATTGTGTCATGGAGTCCAAGAGTCCCTAGGCACTAGGCCCTATTTGACATCAATATAATATTGTGTCTTAGCTTAGGAACACCATTCAGAAGCCCTCTTCTCCTTTATTTATATAAGCCTATAGAGAAGTAGGTACTCATATTTCATAATGTGGGACTTAGATTGCTTTCCCCTCTTCTTCCAAAATTCCTCTTGCTCATTCATTTCCAATAAAATCATGGTTGTTACAAAGAAGATGCAAATACAACACAACAAAAATAAGATACAAACATAAGTACTTCTATGGAACTTAGTGCATATCCTTATATGATCAGATTATGGCGGATAGTCAGAAAAAATATTCGCAATAGAACACCTTCAAAATCTAAACAAAATAGAAAACAAAGACATGAATAAATTCCCATCGAGTTTGCTGCTATGATATCTTACGTAATTAATAACACAACACGCATTTAAACTCAAAAAGTAAAGTTAATAAAAATAACACAGTCAATCACAAATATTCTTTTAGGCAGCGTAAGCGACAACACAAACATCGCCAAGCGGAAGTAGAAACATCATTGGAATGAGAATATATAGGAGGCAAAACTCCATTGATTAAAGTAATATGATGAGCTAAAAATTCTGTGTTATTTGTAACACCCCACGTGCATTAATGTCACTCACAAAGGGAATGCATTAAGTTTCGTGGAGCGTTATAAGTAAACTGAAAAGAATATTACAAGACATGTACATAAAATGGTACTTGAAAATTTTAAAACTTTATTGTAGGGGAAACATAAATAAGTTTGGTTACATCTTCAAACCCATCTTACCAAAACCAAGTACATAAAATCAGTCTTGTACAAAATCCATCAGAGTACATAATTTTTAAAACCATAATCCCCAATCCAAAATGCCATATGAAAGAGAAACAAAGATAAGCATTGCTTTCAACACTTCAAGCAGGAAAGTCTGAATCAAGCTTCAATGTGCCCACCGTGAGAACGAGGGGGGGGGGGGGGGAGGGAAAAGAGGCGAAACAAAAAGGGTCAGACATAAAGTCTGGCGAGTCCAGTGGCTTTAACAATATAATTAGTAAAGAAACATGATAAGAACATAAACTGGATATAAGAGATGACTGTAACATAAGCAGATATGATAAGGTAATAAGACGGATATGATGTAATATTGACTGCGCTTCTAACCACTATAAGATATTCTCTGCACCGCACCGATACTAGTTTCATACTAAAATATGATCCCTCTTGGCTAAATAGAATGATGATAGTTTCGTGTACTTCTACCTGCCATCATAGATTACCAAATTGCGGTTGCTGGATGTGTCGGGCGGTTCCGGGCGGTCTTATACCGCAATTCGAATCTAACCTCGTGTCTTAGGCGTTCATTATCCCCTTCTTGATTCAAGTTCCAATTTTAAATCTTGGATTAAAATATACTCAAATTACCCAAAATTTCCGATCTAAATTATGTTTATAATTTTAATTCAAATTAGCCTATAATCTTACATATACATGTTATGCCAAATTATGCCTATAATCTTATGTATACATGTTATGCCAAATTGCGCCCAAATTAATTTGTGTTCATTGTTATTAACAATTTATGCCAAACCTCATGTATACAAATTATATCCAGTTATGCCCAATCCAACTTATATCAAATCTCATGTATACAATTTATACGCAATTATGCCCAAATTCATTTATGCCAATAATCTCATTTTATTAAATATTTCCCTAACTTTTCCCAATTGTTCAAACATTATTCGTACGCAAATCTCAACGCAATATGTTAGGCTCGAAGTTAGCCTAATCTCATAAAAAAAGGAAAAGAAGAGGAGAAGAGAATCAATATCAAAATTGGCGTAAACATACGAACGACATATGAAACATAAACAGGCATATAACGCTAAACTGGATCAGAAAGGCATATGAAATATGAACTGGCATAGAACAATAAAATAGATCCAATAGGCATATGGAATATGAACTGGCATAGAACAATGAAATAGATCCAATAGGCATACGATAATAGAACTTTTGGTATGAATCTGAAGATAAGAATTTACACAACTAGATATGATTCATCTTATAGGCATGTTCATAAAATCCAATTTACAATCTTATCACCATCACTTTTAATTTAATTATATGTGAAAGTAAAATAGACTCACAACGACAGGGTCTAGAAGAGAGAATAGATCTGAATTCTGAATTTGATTAGCTAAACCGTTGTTGTAGAAATTGATTCTTATCTTCCAATTTGAATACTCCTATTCTGATTTGCTTTGGAGAAGAGAAGAGAGGCTAGTTTTAATTTAGATTAGGGCAGTATGGAGGCGCCATGGATTAGTGTAATGAAATTAGGGTTAGGTTTAGGGGTATTTTATAGATGCTTTAGGTGAATTAGGAACCTTAGATTAGATTAGGATCCATCTGAACCATCCAAGCCAGAAAAACACGTCATCCAGCCATTCCCAGAAGACCACGTATCAGTCCAGACTCGTTAGGCTAGATCTGGGCCGATGGGGTCAACACCCCTGTCGATACCTCTATAGGGGGTCGACACCTAAGTCGACTCCTCTAGGGGGGTCGACACCCTAGAGTGGGAGATTTCCCGCTCACCCAGATTCGGCTGATTTTGATTTTTAAATTCGTTTTTGATTTTTACTTATTTTAATTTAAATTCTTCCAATTCTTGAATTC
The DNA here is from genome assembly GCA_030737875.1 of Allium sativum. Taxonomy (NCBI): domain Eukaryota; kingdom Viridiplantae; phylum Streptophyta; class Magnoliopsida; order Asparagales; family Amaryllidaceae; genus Allium; species Allium sativum. The sequence goes on along the minus strand of CM060927.1, from coordinate 22,931,856 downwards.
TTCTAAGCTTCATAACTTCTTCATATGATATCCGATTAACCCAAACTCAGACTCTATTCCAGGCAGAATTCCGAGACGAACGCAATGGCGCAACCCGTTTCCCTTAATTCTTCTTATAAAATTTAAGTATTCTTTAATTATCCCTTATGTCATGTTTCTAAAATTACGGGGTGTTACATTCTCCCCTCCTTAAAGGATTTCGTCCTCGAAATATTCAAGTTAAGAATAATGTATCCTACCATCCATTTATTCATCCATCATCCACAAGCATCAATTGTCCTTAAAAGATTTCTAATGCTATATGAACATATGCAAAAGTGTGTGTATATGTTCCTTATCTAATGCAAAGATCAGGCGGTCTACTGATTCAGTTAACCTCCTTAATGCGAAACATGATAGTGTCATGCGTCCATTGTGTATGCAAAAGAATCCTAATGATACATATCATTTTTATATGAGTGCACAACCATTCATTCAAATGCAGCATCCATATGATAACACATTCAATTTCCATCCATAAAATAAAAGTATTCACATGCATCCATATGCAATATGAGAGTGACTGAGCCGATCTTAGTGCCTAAAGTATGTGTATATGCGTCCATGAGCAACCACTTGAAAACACTTGCATCCACTTGCAACCATCAATCATAACATGTCTCAAACACATGTTTACATCCATTGGCTTCTACCTAGGGATCGAAGATATAATCGAGAGGATGTACTAAACGACAGAAACAAATATGAACAAAGCTAGTGGGAAAGGAGAAGTTAAGAACATATCCTCAAAAAGGAAAGAGTACTATGCACGTATCTTGTCTTCAGTCTTCCAAGTCGCGTCTTTTCGAGCTTCACTCCATTGTACCTTTGCCGACTTGACTTCACAGTTACGTACCTTCTTGACATCTATTTCCAAAATGTGGGTTGGAACCCGTCTCACCGTAGCCCCTCGTTCCACTTCGATGTCCTCTAGTATGTTCGGCTCTACAACTTCAGCAGTCTCATGTAAACACTTCCGTAGGTGTGAAATGTGAAAACATCTTGAACTCCAGCCAACTTCCTCTATGATAGGAAATGACCCTATAAACCTAGGCGCCAACTTCCTACAGATCTGAAGCGAACTACATTTTTTAAAGGAGATACTTTAAGGAAAACCATGTCTCCAACTTCAAACTCAAGATCGGTTCTTATCTTATCAGCGTATTACTTTTACCGGTCTTATGCTGTCTTCATGCGTCTTCGAATCAAGTCTATCTTCTCTGAAGTTTCCCTAATCACCTCGGGCCCAAGCAAAATCTTATCCGTAGACTCCCACTAACAAGTCGGTGATCGGCAAGGTCGTCCATATAGATCCTCAAAAGGTGCCATGCCAATACTAGTCTGATAGCTGTTGTTGTAGGCGAACTCTACTAATGGAAGATGTTCTTCCCATGTCCCTCCAAAGTCCAAGATACGTAACCTCAAAAGATCTTCTAGGATCCTATTCACTCTCTTGGTTTAGCCGTCCGTCCGAGGGTGATAAGCGGTGCTCAAACACAATTGCGTTCCTACCGCCTCTTGCAAGCTCTTTCAAAACTCACTAATGAAAATGGGATCTTGGTCGCTTACGTTACTAGAAGGTATGCCGTGTAGACGAACTATCTCTCGGAGATAAACAGATGCTAACCATGCCGCTATTCTTTTAACGGGAATGAAATGGGCGCTCTTGGTAAGTCTATCTTCTACTACCCAAATCCTCGTATTACCGTTCCTTGACCTCGGCAACCCATCAACGAAATCCATGAGAACACTTTCTCATTTCCACTGTGGAACCTCTAAAGGGTGAAGCAAACCACCAGGCTTCTTTTGCTCAGCCTTGACTTGCTGGCACACTAAGCATCTAGAAACGAACTATGCCACATCCTTCTTCATTCTGGCCCAAAAGAAAACTTCTTACTTCTGTTGCGTTCTTTGCGATCTTCCCATCTTGGATTGCCACCACCTTCGAGGGATCCACTGCTACCCCCTCCTTAGAGACCACGTGCCCTAAGAACCTTACTCCCTTCCTCCAAAAATGGCATTTGGAGCCTTGAGTTGATGTGCTCGAAGGGTCTCTAAGACTTCCCTAGGGTGTAGGTTATGCTCTTCCTCGCTTCTAGAGAACATCAAGATGTCATCCACAAAGACTACTACGAACTTGTTTAGAAACTCCCTACTCATCAAACCTACAAAATATGTGGGTGCATTCATCAAACCAAAAGGCAATGATGAGCCACTCAAAGAAACCGTTGGGAGTCCTAAAAATAGTCTTATCTATATTATCCTCAGCTACCCTCAACTGATGAAATTCTGTAGCTAAGTTCAACTGCGATAAAACCGAAGCACCAACCAACTGATCGAACCAATCTTCTATCCTTGGCAGTGGGTGTCTATTCTTCTTTGTGATCTTATTCAGCTCCCTATAGTCCATGCACAATCTAAGCGAACCATCAACCTTCGTGGCAAAAACAACTGGAGCACCCCACTCCGAGATACTTCTTCTTATGAACCCTTTCTCAAGAAACTCTTTCACTTGTTTACTAAGCTCCCTCATTTCTCTTGGAGCCATGTGGCACACAGGCAATACAACTGGCTTTGCATTGTCCACCAAGTATATATGGAAATCTATCTCGCGTTTTGGAGGTAAGCCCCTAACCTCCTCAAAGACATCGTCATACTCACGGAATACTCGAACAGATTACAAATCATCGCTGGATGCGTCAAGTGATTCTAGGCAGCTAAGCATCATCGGACCCCTAGGGTCACACGAAATGTCAAGGGTCTTTCTACAACGAGTCAATAGTCTAACTACCCTCCTTTCACAGTCTAGGGTGGCAGCATATTTGGCTAGCCAATCTATCCCAAGAATCAAACCATAGCCAATGAAACCAAGAACGTAGATGTTGCATCCAAACTTACCGCCCAAGATAGACATTCTCAAATCCCGACAAATCAGAGATAAATGAGCCGAACCACCAATAGGATTTGAGACTACAATGGGATCCATAACTAAACTAGCATTTAGGTGCAGTGTTTCAACTAATGAAGCAGATATAAACGAATGCGAAGTGCCAAAATCAAACAAAGTTCGAACAGGATGAAGAAAAATCAAATTTTCGACAGAAATGTTTCTACCTCTCTCCTGTCCTAGTGCCATGAGAGCATGAACCTGCCCTCCAGAAGTAGGCCATGTCCTCTGCCCTTGCCCTTGCCCTTGTCCTTGCCTCATGGGCCAGTCTTTAATCAAATGTCATGCCTCACCGTAATGAAAACGACCATGCTTCTTCTTCTTCCTACAGTCCTTAATTACATGGCCCGTTATACCACAATAAAGACACCTTCTCTTGTCACGGGGTTTATTATCCTTTCCACCCTTCTTAGGTTCTACTTTCTTGTTATATGATTCTTCCACTTCCTTTTCACCTTTATCTTCTTTGTGGATTTAAGCCATATCAACAAGTTTCTCATCCTTGGGTTGTGCTCCTTAGCCTAAACTCCCTCATTCTCATTTTTACCATCCTTGTGTAACATGTTAACAAGTCTTTCGAAAGCTGCCTCCATCGCATGGAAAACCCAACGAAGCTTGAAAGAAGATTAGTCGCAGGTGAAACTACTGCGGCTACAGACGGAGGTTAGGCACTTCTTTGCACTTCGACAGGCGTCGTAGTCTCATCATGCCTACGGAACCATGCCACGATGAGGTTACCTCCCAGAAAGCCAGGAGCCCCGGAGACTCAGAAAAGAAGGAAACAAGGATTCAAATAGAAAAAACAAAAGATAATACATATGGCTTTGGGGAATATGCCTTTCAAAAAACTTTTCTTTTGAAAATACTTCTTTTATTACCGTTTTGAAACCAGTTTTCAAAATCTTTTATCTGATCTGGTAACCTTCAGGTCTGATACCACGTGTAACACCCCACGTCCGTTAATGTCACTCACAAAGGGAATGCATTAAGTTTCGTGCAGCGTTATAAGTAAACATAACAGAATATTACAAGACAGATACATAAAATAGTACTTGAAAAATTTATAACTTTATTGCAGCGGAAACAGAAATAAGTTTGGTTACATCTTCAAACCCATCTTACCAAAACTAAGTATATAATATCAGTCTTGTACAAAAGCCATCAAAGTACATAATTTTTAAAACCATAACCCCCAATCCAAAATGCAATATGAAAGAGAAACAAAGCTAAGCATTGGTTTATGCACTTCAAGCAGGAAAGTCTGAATCAAGCTTCAACGTGCCTACCCTGAGAACCTGGGGGGAAAAGGAAAGAAAAGAGACGAAACAAAAAGGGTCATACATAAAGTCTGGCGAGTCCAATGACTTTAACAATATAATTAGTAAAGCAACAAGATAAGAACATAAATTGGATACAAGAGATCACTGTAACATAAGCAGATATGATAAGGTAACAAGACAGACATGATGTAATATTGACTGCGCTTCTGACCACTATAAGATATTCTCTGCACCGATCCGATACTAGTTTCATACTAAAAGATGATCCCTCTTGGCTAAATAGAATGATGATAGTTCCGTGTATTTCTAGCTGCCATCATAGGTAACCTTTGTGCACCTATCACCACTAGATGTACCCACTATCCTCCTTGTTCGATTATGTACTCCTAGCTGCTCTCGTAGGTGTCCCACTTGCTCCCACCACCACTAGTTGTACCCTCCCCACTAATCTTAATAATAATGATGATGGTAGTTTTGTGCACGCCTAGCCGCTGTCATAGGTGCCGCCTGCTCCAATCTCCACTAGTTGTACCCCCTTACTAAACATAATAATAATAATGATGATGATGATGGTAGTTTCATGTACTCCTAGCTGCTGTCATAGGTGCCGCCTGCTCCTATCACCACTAGTTGTACCCCCTTACTAAACATAATAATAATAATAATGGTTGTTTCATGTACTCTTAGCTGCTGTCATAGGTGTCGACTATTCCTACCTCCACTAGTTGTACCCACGACCTTCCCCATTCGATCGGCTCCCTAACTCGTAGATACTTGTGTTGGTCCCACAGTAGGGTGTATCACTCCCTAAAGTGGAAACCCAGTACAACTAAAAGGCACGGCTTATATCTGCACGATGCAACAACGTCTTACTTACCAGCTCGGACCCACGCACGCACATGACTCCGTTGGATTTGCGTTTCCACCGCTCTTCACTCTTTTGACCTCTTATAATCAAACCCAGTAAGCGTGTCCCGTCCTCGACCTAGTTCGAGCTCACATAGATACAAAATGGGTTACTGGTTAAAAAGGGTACCCACACTTGACACAAGCTTCCCTCCTAAGCTTGGTCCCCACTTGGAATTCCCACTTAACCCCTTTATTCCCATGTCTAATCACATGTTTCACCTTGGTTAAGTGCTTCTAATTATATTTCACATGTCACCCATGTCATCCACTTAACCCCCATGTCTTACTACATGTCTTATCTTGGTTAAGTGTTTTTAATTGTGTTTCACATGCTATACATGTCACCCACTTAACCCCTTTTTCTATTCCCATGTCTTACTACATGTCTCAGCTTGGTTAAGTGTTCATTAATTCATTATAATCGTAATCTTGCAAGACCTCCCACATTAGATTGCCGTTTTGCGGTTGCTGGGTATGCCGGGCAGTTCTGGGGAGTCTTATACCGCAATCCGAATCTAACCTCGTGTCTTTGCATTATTACGTATCTAATTTCTGCCTTTGAACTCTCACATTAGATTACCAAATTGCGGTTGCTGGATGTGCCAGGCGGTTCCAGGCAGTCTTATACCGCAATTTGAATCTAACCTTGTGTCTTAGGCGTTCATTATCCCCTTCTTGATTCAACTCCCAATTTTAAATCTTGGATTAAAATATACTCAAATTACTCATAATTTCCAATCTAAATTATGTTTATAATTTTAATTCAAATTAGGCCTATAATCTTACATATACATGTTATGCCAAATTACGCCTATAATCTTATGTATACATGTTATGCCAAATTACGCCCAAAATAATTTGTGTTTATTGTTATTAACAATTTATGCCAAACCTCGTGCATACAAATTATATCCAATTACGCCCAATCCAACTTATGTCAAATCTCATGTATACAATTTATACACAATTATGCCCAAATTGATTTATGCCAATAATATCATTTTATTACATATTTCCCCAACTTTTCCTAATCATTCAAACGTTATTCGTACACAAATCTCAACGCAATATGTTAGGCTCGAAGTTAGCCTAATATCATTAAAAAAAAGAAGTGGAGAAAGAATCATTATCAAAATTGGCATAAACATACGAATGACATATGAAACATAAACAAGCATATAACGCTAAACTGGATCAGAAAGGCATATGAAATATGAACTGGCATAGAACAATAAAATAGATCCAATAGGCATATGGAATATGAACTAGCAAAGAACAATGAAATAGATCCGATAGGCTTATGATAACAGAACTTTGGGGTATGAATATGAAGATAAGAATTTACACAACTAGATATGATTCATCTTACAAGCATGTTCATAAAATCCAATTTACAATCTTATCACAATCACTTTTAATTTAATTATATGTGAAAGTAACATAGACTCACAGCGACAGGGTCTAGAAGAGAGCACTACAACAAAATGGCCCTATTACAACGGTGGAACACCGTTGTAATATACATTTTACAACGGTGGGCAAACCGTCGTGTATTAAGAAGTTGTAATAGACTAATGTCTTTTACAACTTTTTTGCACTGTTGCAACACCGTTGTAATATGTATATTTTACAACTTTTTTCCACCGTTGTAATAAACTTTATTACAACAGTTATGCACCATTGTAATAAAATCTACTACAACTGTTATGCACCGTTGTGATTGACATTTGGATTTAAAAAAAACATCTTTTGCAATTGAAATGAACAATACATTAAATATAGCAATACTCCATAAGCAAATCCGATATTACAGTTATTTGCAAACTAATTTATTAAAATACTCAAATATTCAGTATTACAAACAATAAGTTTTAGACAACATTTCGTACATTATTACATACTTGACCATTACAAAGCAACTTAGTACAAGCACAAGTTATCCACAAAAAATTGCATATCCTACGGGAGTACACCATCATCCATAATCTACTACAACTATTATGTACAAGTTACCTGAATCTTTACACCATCATCCAAAATGTCCTTATGTTCCAGTAATACATCTTCATAGTATTTCTTTAACCGACCTTTAATCACTTTTTGAATGATATTTTCAGGCTTCCATGAACTTGCAACCATATAAAACCGAAAAAAGTATAAATGAGCCAACGATATGAGAAAGGACTTTAATTGGATGTTAACACAGAAAAATAATGGTAGACTACATCTGAAAACTACATCTGAAACTTAATCAACATGTCAGATGCATGATCATTTAGAAATAATGGTCAAGTGTGATTTTGGATGACTGCAGAGCAATATACAACAATTTTAAAGGGAAAAAAAAGTAGATGCTCCTCATTGATATGGCAATTTACTGGTGAGCCTTACAAAACAGTCTAAAGTGATCATTTAGAACTTCCTTCCGAACTATTTTAAATGATCATTGTTGTAGAGCAATATACAACAATTTTAAAGGGAAAAATTTAGAAATTTCACATTGATATGGCGAGTCACATAAATATTAATATATTAATTATATCTTTCACAAATAATTTGTGCTAATTAATCGTTTTCTACTAATGGTCCTAAGGAAAACAATAGTGAAATGCTCACCAGACCCCAAACAAGCCCACGAAGAGATTCTAACTCATCGCCGATGTTAGAAATTTTCCCATGTACATCTAATACCTGTAAGCATTTCATAAACTTGATAACTGATAATTGCGCCAGCAGAACCGTAAAGCATGGTGAACAATGCAATCTTCACCCTCCAAGATTTATTTCCAACTGCGCCAAAAACATTACAATTGTCAGCTATCATACGGGTATGAAGTAAATGTATTGCAAAGTTCATGGAGAACTGTGGAGAGTAACTATATTTATGTCTGAGTAGTTGAGAGCAAACAATGTGTACAGTGTTGCATGAATTTGAGATGTTAGTATTTCAAGTTTGGATGTAAACGAACCTATGTGAACAATGAAAACCAGTTCACAAAATCTCAAAGTCAGTATTAATGTTCGCAGCAGAGGAAAAACAACATGAAGAGATTTGCTAACTTGTACTACCTTTTTTGGGTTGTAGGCAACAGTACCCTATAACATGAATTTATAGTTTGGACACGTCATCAAAGTAGGTTAAGGATGAAGTTTGCCAAATATTGAATGAGTCTGTAGGGTGTGAAACCACATGTAGTCATAACCGGTGAGAACAACTAAATGTGGTAATTCATGTTCATTGGAACAGAAGGTAGTGAACATAAAATCAATAAGAAAATACAAATTACTCAAAGTAAGCGTATACCAGTAGATGATTAAAATCCAGTGTTTGTAAATACAAGGAGTTAGAAAGTAAACATTGTGGACAATCCCAAATTGTCAACTGGACATATGGAAGGAGAAAATCAGAAATATAAAATCCAATATCCACAGTGCAATTTACCATCCTAACAAATGTCTCCAAGTAATTAACAACTTGCGTAAATTAATACCTAAATTTTCGCTAATCAAGTTGAGGGGAGTTACCTAAGATTAATCAATCTTAATTCCAGTGTCGTCGGTGTCAAGGTAATGATGGTTGGAGACACGAAGACGGTTCAGGGAAGACCCAACATCATTGAAAAGGTGACTGTAACGAATGCGGTCGTTACCGACAGAAGAATAGTAATAGGGGATTCTGTAAGATGGGGAGCGAAGAAAGAAATATTAGAAGGATGATTAATAAGAAACTGGATTAGTGAAAGAAAGGCCTCTCCTTCAGCAATGACTAGTAGCTAGGTTATTTCTGTGCTGAACATTATTGCTTGTGTTTTTAGAAAATTGCTTCAGGCAACGTTCAAGTATCCATCGCAACTTCATGGTTCTAGATCTCGAAGACTAGAAATTCAAATACCTAGGAAACAATTTCAGTTTGCATCGAGCATCCGGATTCCAGATCTCGGCATTCGATTTTAAGTGAAGCTTCGTTGTTTAGCTCCAGAACTCGGCAACAAACACAAATGGGAATCGACAAGTAGGTGACTGCGGGAAGTTCTTTAGGGGTACAACGATGATTTGATTGAACAGGGACGGCTGGTTCCGCAATATATTCCTGGTGGCCATTTTTTTAAGTTGAACTTTTGGTTACTGGAAAATTGGATTTCGGATTGGAAATAATAGGTTGGCCGAAGATAAAGACGAATTGGGTAACGTGGAAGGAAAAAGATACAGCAGTATCGATGTAAAAGGGCTTGTATAAAATACTTTGTATGGAGGGAAGTTCCAAATTTACGGTGTATAGAGGGAATTTCCTATGCGTTGGAGCCAAAATTTTAGATATGGAGGGAAGATTTTGAGATTTGGTCCAACTGGTTTGAAAGTTATCTACTGTGATAAGTTAAGTAATCGTTCCCTAGAAATATGCATTTACGGTCATAATAAGTACTTATCACAAGAGGAAAAAAAGCAAACGTTGTTGATTATAGTTTATTACAACATTTTATAAAAAAGTGTTGTTAAAAATATATATTACAATTTGCAGTTTGTAACAGTTATAAAATTATACTTGTAAAAGGGTTAATTTGTACATATTAGTGATTATTTACTATTAAATATTTAACAGTAATTATAAAAAAAACTACTATTTATTAATTATCTAATAATAATTAATAATAAATAATTAGTATTAATTTGTAAAATTATTACTGAATATTAATTAGTTATTATTCTTAAATGTTAATATTACTAACTACTAAATATTAGTTGTTATTAATAATAATTGACAAATATTATTGATTCCGAAGTTTATTATTAATTATTATTATTAAATATTATTATTAAATATCAATATAATTAGTTATTAAATATAGATATTATAAACATGAAGTTTGTACCAGGCATCTCTATTACAATGAATAAAATGAAAAGTTGTGATACATATGTTTATTACAACAGTGATTTTTTCACAGTTGTAAAAAACATTTATTACAACGGTGCATTTTGCACCGTTGTAAAAAAGCATTTATTACAACTGTACTTTACGTACAGTTGTAAAATTAAAGTTGTTCTATGGTGTTTTTGTTGTAGTGGAGAATAGATCTAAATTCTAAATTCTGAATTTGATTAGCTAAACCGTTGTTGTAGAATTTGATTATTATCTTCCAATTTGAATACTCCTATTCTGATTTGCTTTGGAGATGAGAAGAGAGGCTAGTTTTAATTTAGATTAGGGCAGCATGGAGGTGCCATGGATTAGTGTAATGAAATTAGGGTTAGGTTTAGGGGTATTTTATAGATGCTCTAGGTGAATTAGGACCCTTAGATTAGATTAGGATCCATCTGAACCATCCAAGCCAGAAAAACACATCATCCAGCCAATCCCAGAAGACCACGTATCAGTCCAGACTCGTCAGGCCAGATCTAGGCCGATGGGGTCGACACCCCTATAGGGGGGCGACACCCTTGTCGACACCCCTATAGGGGGGTCAACACCTATGTCGACTCCCCTAGGGGGGTCGACACACTAAAGCGGGAGATTTCCCGCTCACCAGATTCGGCTGATTTTGATTTTTAAATCCGTTTTTGATTTTTAATTATTTTAATTTAAATTCTTCTAATTCTTGAATTCTTCTAAGCTTCATAACTTCTTCATATGATATCTGATTAACGCAAACTCGGACTCTATTCCAAGAAGAATTCCGAGACGAACGCAATGGCGCAACCCGTTTCCCTTAATTATTTTTATAAAAATTATGTATTCTTTAATTATCCCTTATGTCATGTTTTTGAAATTACGGGGTGTTACATTAGTCATCATTTCATTTTCACCCGTTTGTTTGTGCTTCCCTTTTTCTACTTAAAAATACAAAAATATTCATATTTTTGTAGTATTTCTTCTCAAGTTGGGCTTCTACATGAATGGGACCGACATCCAAAAATGATAAGGGGATAACAAAATACTTACTACAGGCCCACTACAACAAAAACACCATATTACAACTTTAAATTTACAACTATGCGTAAAGCACAGTTGTAATAAATGCTTTTTTAGAACTATGCAAAACGCACTGTTGTAATAAATGTTTTTTACAACTGTGAAATAATCACTATTGGAATAAACATATATATCACAACTTTTCATTCTATTGGTTGTAATAAGGATGCCTAGTACAAAATTCATGTTTATAATATCTATATTTAATAACTAATTATATTGATATTTAATAATAATATTTAATAATAAACTTGGGAATCAATAATATTTGTCAATTATTATTAAATAATTAATAGTTAATAAGTAGTAATTTATTTTTAATAGTTAATATATGTTAACTATCTACTTTATTAATTAATAGTAACATAAGCTTTTAATAAGTATTATTCTCGATTATAATTAACTAAAAATAAGTAAAAGTTAATTAATAACTATTATTAATAAGTAATATTTGATTTGGTAGTAACTATTTCAGTAGTTTTAATAAATATAACTTTGGCAAACTTGTTTGTTCAGCAGTTAACAACCGCGCTATAGTTTGTGCGCTTTTGATAGATTTTTTTTATTTGCGTGTAAACTTAATGTTGTAAGTAGTCCCTGGCATTGCTTTTGATCTGCCGTGTTTTGACAATTTTAATTACAAAGTAATATTTAATATTTGGCAATTAAATTATATAATAATTCATAAAAATATTAATAATAAATATAACATTTATAATAATCAATAAATAAGGTTTTAATAAGCAATAAAAATTAAATACAAATATATAATAATTAATAACTAAGACTAAATAATTATTATTAATTTGAAATGTGGCACAATTCAAAGCATAACGTTGAAAACATTTTTTGAGAATACTGGAACATAACTCAGCTCCAAACTGATTTCTCACCCCTGACACTTAACAATTTCCATCGGTTCAAATTAATCTTCGCACTGTGGTTGAAATGTTGTGCCTTTTGACATTGGTTCACAACATTTCAATCATATTCCATCGTATTCCTTTTCCATCGGTTCACAACATTTCCTTTTCCATCGGTTCACAGTACATTTCCTTTTCCATCGTATTCCACCGCAAACCCTAATTCCCCTTTCGATAATCTGGCCGGCATACGTATCTTGCTTGCACTGCTCGATCGCCTACGTATCTTGCTTGCATTCTCTTGCTAGTAAATTTTTATTCGTTGTTGCAATTGCATGTGATTGTAATTTTACTGTTTCCCTCCGCTATTGTATTCCTGTAATTTTACTGTTTCCCTCTCACTGATAATCATGAGAACGTTCCCCATCAGTATTTCCCATATATCCAATCCCTTACACATGCAAAACTTGACCAACTTTTTGGCTCATGTTACTGTATCATATTGATCGTAACAATGCTCCTTTTAGGTTGAATTTTGTACATAATTTGATGACAAACCTCAATAATGACCAAGAAATTGATGCAAGTTTATAGGGTATGTTGTATTATTACTTATTTTATTTATATTTATATTTATGCTAAGGAAAGCTGAGGAAGTCACAGAGATGAATTAGTAGTTGACTCTGTCCTTGGAATAGCTATTATACACTTCAGATTTTAATGTAAGATGTAAAAATTAATTGTGCTAAAACTGTTAGTTTCCATGTGAAATCATAACAATTCATTGTCTTTAATACTGTACATTTCCTTCTTAATCTGTCCATCTCTTGACAAATTACCATGGCAGACATCTACATTTCCACTGCTGCTTATTTTCCCCTTCTTTACTACCCATTATGTTTCTTCGATCTCACCAAACCCTTTCATCCATTTATTATTTGTTTATTTTCATCTCCATATTTCTTCATCCAATAGTCATTCCTTTCCATTTGAAGTCACACTCATTTTGGACCTGAAATATGAAATTGGATCATATATATGCATATACACGGGCACATATGTATAAACATGTATTTGGTCATACATTAAGTATGTATATTTAGTTTATGATATTGACTTTTTGAATTTTACGGGTTTGGGTAATCACTAACACGAGTTCCACATAATCACTAACATGCACAGTAGGACTCGAGATGCATAGCTGCATAGATGAATATAGCTAACTACATAAATAGATTGCCTCTCTCCACAATGTTATTTATTTGAAATGCCATGTCACATTCAAAAACTAATTACTAAAGTAAACCTGCATAACATGTACGACTCTGTGGTGCTAGAGTATTTGCTATAAACCAATATGTTAGAATGACCAAAGTTTGTTCGCTTGCATTTCATACTTTGTACTACGGTACTGACATTATAGACTGGAATATATATATATATACATTATATCAGCATTATTTTTGTATACGGTCCGGATTAAGTTCAACCACAAAATGCATGGGTTAATAATGGTTAATCATTTATTAGATATACACCTATACATATATGTATATTTATGTATTTGGCAAGACCTTAAACCAGGTTCATATATGTATATGCTGTTAAGACGGGGTAATATATATATATATTTCATATATATATATATGTATGCATCTGTATTGGGCATGCTTATATTTTTTTCCATTTGGTTAACACTGAGATTCCTATAACTGCATTGTTGTTAAATTAACATGCATTGTCCCTTGTGGTCATCTTGTTAAGTTTTGTTAGCCTTGCTAAAGCCATTATCTTAACTGTTTCACCACGTAAATTCTGCCTTGATTTGTAAAGATGAGACACCCATATCGTTTGGTTAAGATTGAAAATACACACTTGATTTTAGCTATACATAATTATTGCTGCACTAGTTTGTCTCTGTGGATCTAGTTGAAACCTGAATATATGTCACACTCTATATTCGGTAGAAACTTGTAGGCATGTTAGTTGAGCATGTACCCGGCTGCCCTGTCATGTACTGTCCAACTAAAGAATAACGTATTTAAAGGAGTTTTATAAAACTATTTCCAATGTAGTTTTACGAAATGAGTAAACATGTTTGGTACTGGAACTTCTGATTAAATTCCTTCCCCTAACCTTCCTGCTAACTTCTAAAGTATGGTACATCGGTGGTTTGCTGTCTTGCCCACATTGACATCCTACATATATTAATGAGTACACTTTGACATTTGCTGAGTTATATATATGTATGTATGTATGTATGTATGTATGTATGTATGTGTGTGTGTATATATATATATATGGGTTGATATATTGGCATTCTGAAATATTAGTATAACCTGAAAAGAAAAAAAATCTGAGCATTTGTTACCATGTGTATTTAGAAACAAGAAGTCATGTATGTACTTAGTTTTGTCCCCTACATATCAGGCCTGGACCACAATAATGTTGTTGATGTGCATCCTTGATGAATTAAACTGGAAGTATACTTGTTACTTGTATTTCATGTCTTATTTGATAGATATTCTTGCTAAGTGTACTTGTACATTATATATATACCCTATGTTTGTTATAAATACACCTGTAGCAAAAGTATGCTTGTTAATTGTATATCCTTGTTTCCCATGAATAATTGATATATAAGTACCTACCTCGTTATGAGGCTAAACATATGTTTTGGGATCTTCTCTGAATTAAAGAGATCTGCAATGCTTTGGGATCTTCTCTGAATTATTGTATTTTGATTGCCTAATTTAATAACTTCATCATCACACTTTTTATTTGTTTGATACTGGCTCCAGTTCCTTCTCATATATAAAAAGTTAAAATTGATAAACAAAATAAATAATAAATATATTAGATAGGCAGTGTGTTGGTTTGTATGCTGATCTGGCGGAGTAGTTTTGGTTTAGTTCCCTTGGAGCTAGTCATCTAGGTGGAGATAGGGTGATCAATGGGTTGGTTGCCATGGAGTTATCTCTAGTATGTGACGTATGTTGCGTACACTTTCCAGTTATGTTAGTTATGGTCTACTAACAAGAGCTAGAATGATAATGAGAGAAATATAAATAAACATAAACCATGGAGAAAAATAGCAGAGCAGTAAATAAGAAACTATCAACTTCATTACTAAGTTTGGGTTATTAAATTTGGAAATGAGATATGAAAGAGAGAGAGAATAAGGATATGGATGTATAAAACTATCAACTTCATTACTAAGGTTAACCAATTCATTAATGAGCTGTTGTACCATATATAATCATTTGAGTTATAAAATTCTAACAAATATATAAGTTAATATTTGTTACATAAGAGGGGTAATCTACCAAGATGGCTGCATATAACCAAGTTGTACAATAATGTTGATCATAATTCTTTCCAGTAGGTCCAAAAATTAGAGGCGTTGTTTTACCAAGATGGACAAAGCATGGGTCAATCTACCAAGGTTTCATCATTTTGGCTGTTACTTCCATAGTTATAAGTAGTGTGATGTTAAGGGCACATCATTTTCCTCTTACTAATACCACAAATAAAAATAATAAGTACAATAAATTTTATGTACTTCCTAATACCATTATAAATAAATATAAGTATTTATGAATGAGTTTGATGTTAGGAAGCATGTAGTATAAAATTTTGGTATTAGCAATGTAACGAACCGGGATTTTCGACTCCGAAAATCAACATCAAACTACCATGTTGACCATTCAGACATCGAACATTCCAGATCATTAATAGAAAGAAGTTAGAGGGTGAGAATAGATAAGATAGAAATATTAGAATAGAAGAAGAAGAAGAAACAGCACACACAGAGTCTCACATCGCAGCGGAACAAAATACAATACAGAAATAACCTTTATTGAAAACTTTTAAAATACTTACAGTATCAGAGTACACATCTGGACAGTGATAATAATCTGTCCTCATACAACACACAGCGGAATACTAGTAATATCATCCGTCTGGACTCTTCCAGCTCGTCTCTTCACAGTAGTCGATAACCTGAACCTGTACAACCCGGCCTAACCCGAGCATTTACAAAACACCGGGTCAGTCTGGTGAACCAGAGTGAGATAAACTCGCACAGTAATAAGGGTGAATCATCCAATCATGATTTTTAAGTTCAAAACCTTTTCACAAGAAAAAGGGTAATCGTAAGACCAAATCCACACATAAACACGGACGGTTTTTACCTTACGATAACCCAAAACATTTTTGAAACCAATATCTTTTCTGATATTATAATAATGTCTAAATACAAGTAAATAACAATCTAGTGGAACGCTTGCATCTCACGCTCCACATATATAGTATACAATCAAACCCGTAGGCGCTTATTGGAGATTGGATTCCAACTTGACAAGGTATGGGTCCACCTTCCGCTCGTGTATCTCTAGAGACGAATACACTGGGTTCAACAAGAACTTCTTGCAACCCGGCCCTCACATGACCGACCCCTCATTTCGCTTGAGAGTATCGAATGTATACCACCGACGGTTGGGATCAGCAACCGTCTCCCGACAAGGGACAGCATCGAAACATAGATTAAGAAACAAATAGGATTTCCTCTAGATAGGTGATCATACACCCTAATGGGAGCGACCCACATAGCCATGCTGCCTGCCCGATTTTTGTCATTTCCCGGTTGATGAGGCTTGAGGCCAGAATTAACTTCTGATCATCTGGTCACCATTCACTTTGAATGCCACATCGTCAGATCCGTCAGATATCACTAATTGACGTCCACAAAAATACTCTAGCTGAAAGCTAGAGAATGGAAATTCCCTGCCAACAACTATCGTACGTTTGAAGAAATCAACGTACGTGATCCTTCGGAAATACTCTGTCAAACATTCGTCCATATACGTCATCCAGGAACAGGATGAACCGAAGGCACTCTCCTACCGCATCCAATATAGGAATCACCCCATGGATCAGTAGCGAGAAGTCCTTGCAACCCGTAGATTCCAACTACGACAAAATCACAGCTTATCTCTGCTTGCCAGGCAGAGAATATTAGTGGTTCTTCCGTTTATGAAAATCCACGGTCTTCAATGCTCCATCTCGATCATCTCCTGATATCTCCACGTATTTGTTGGTCGGAATGGTTTTCGAACATAAATTCGATCCCGGTCTTTCCATACCAACAATCGTATTGGACAAATTTGATAGTCGGTGTTTTAACTATCAAAATAAACAGTGTTTCAATCATGACATTCCAATGAGTTCACTGGTTCAGCATTCAGCATCACTTGGCCTTTAACAAAACTGATTTACTTTTAAAAACTTCTAATTTCAATCTTTGAAAATACGATAATTGAATAACTCCAATTTGATTTAACTCTAATCGATTAACTAATATTCGACTTCACTCCATTCGCTTGACTCTAGATCGCAGCGATCACAATGGTTACGCCTGATTCCCTCAAGAAACATCCGACCGCCGTAGGCTATCTGCAGCCCTGCGAATTACGCTAGCAGTCGTACGCAATGGCAACTTAGCCGAATAATTATGTTTGGCTAATTCTATCTCGAATAGTTATATTCAATTTCCCATTTAAATCTTCCTTCCAATCATCTTTTCAATTATATTCAACTATTCTTACTTTGGAAACTTATTTTGATTCCCTCCTTTACTCGATCCAAATATCTGGTAACGTAAATTTAAATCAACGATATAACATCTCAAACTTCTTTTATATAGATCCTGGTTTATCTCAAGCCCTTTATTCGAACCTCCTTTTCAAAAACACTTATAAAAACTAAAACCATATTGTTCAACACTATGTTATTTGATTAATTCGACACAACTAATTTAGAAATCAGTTCCCGTTAAAGATGTTAACTTAGTCAACCCAAAACTCGATTTTCTCGATAATCGATTCCAGTTAGTTCTCACTTTAAATTAATTAAAAATATAATTAATTTAGATCATTCCATTAATTGTTTTCTTTACAAAACAATTATCAAATTATAATCTTTCGACTCAATTCCTATTCTCCTACTCGTAATCTGATTGGCATCAGCAATTTACTTTTTAATAACCAATCCAAGTCTTTAATAAATAAAATATTTATTTATTTCTCTTTAATGACTTTATTCAAAATGATGTATTCAAAATCCAATTCCAGTTATAAAATAAATTTTATAACTTCATCTTTATCGAGACGGTGAATCAGTATTTATAACCTGATTGATTTTATAGGCCATACTCTGCCAAATACCCAACCAATATCACCCATTGGTTTAAACTAATAGATGTTGACATTCAATAATCAACCATCAAATCAATCAACCCAAACAGGACAGTTCATATATGGTAATATGAAAATAAATAATATATTTGAGGAATCCGGTTGGATTCCTCCAACCTGTTCTTCCCTGTATTCAAAATGGTTACCACGAATCAGACTGTTCAGTTTTGTTTAACTGATAAACTAAATAGCCACCATTTAACATCAACCACAAACAATTCAAACAATTCAACCATTTAAACACGTTTATAAATAAACGTGACCAACCAAGGTGAGTTACCTTTATTGGAACCAGTCATTAAAAATAACGATTTGGTATTTCACTGAAATTAAACACAGTTTAATTTCATCAGTTAAATCAATAGATAAATATATCACTAGCAGAACAGTCAACCATTGGCAAGCAGAGCACACAAAATAAAAATACCCAATTTATATAAAATATAAAAAGGGTAACTGAGTGAGTTTAACTCACCTTGATTCCCGTTGTCGCTAAAGCGGTTCGGTTTCATCTCTTGTTAAATTAAACTAGTGTTTAATTCAACAATAAATTCCCAGCAGTCTCTCTGACCTCATCAGTTCCAAAATATAGAGTTCGTCCATACAGTCCTGACGTCTCTAGTCCGATCCAATTCTGCTAACATATACATGAATTATAAGTTTAAGGGATATATAATTTATTTAGACAATTTATTCCCTTTATTTAAAAATTAACTATAACTAATTACTTTAATTAAAAATCAGAAGGCCAATTTATCCTTTAATCCTTGTTCCTTTGACTTGTTCTCGGCTCGAACAAAATTACCCAGGCGACCCATTTCTGTTCAAAAATTATAACATCGTACTTAACTTTCTTTTTAATAATTTAGTTAAATTTCAATAAACGGTTTGTTTACTTTACTAAGATAAGCAAGTCGATCCCATACTACTCCCACGGTTGACTTCCTTCTTACTTCAACACTGCTCAGAACCACGCCACTCAAGACATCCTGTATTGAACCAAAATTTGATTTGATTAACTAGTCATTACCAGTAATTCCTAAATTATAGTTATCCTAACCTAATTACTCATATTAAAGCCCAAAAATCTTTTGTTAACCATGGCAGTTTGATCCTCTGTTCGGATTTCCCCAGTTTGCTGGCTCCTGGATCAACAATGATAGTTATAATACTTTCTAATAGAATTAAATGACTACTTAGTGATTTGTTAATACAGAACTACTTGTTTAGAGAAGTAAGGCACGATTTCCTCTTCACGGTTTTCCTTCTGCAGAAACACTCCCACGCTTGAACCCTTTCCTCGCTTCCAGATTTTCAGCTAACAACCAAACCCTTCACTCCGTCCATCTCGTTTTCACTCCTCCCAGGCTTCAAATCACAAAGCCGTCGTTTCTCAAACTCTCGACACAGACTTCGAAAGTAAACCACCGGACTCCACATAGACAATCGATCCATCATCAAAAGCTTTCAGGAAACGCGCCTCAACCCCCTTAACAATCGCGCTGACCCACGCCTGACTCGACGCCTCTGTCCCCTCTCCGTTCGACTTTGAACTCTGCTGATTCATGGCCTGATTCTGGTCATTTTGTTGAACTATGGGCGATCGTAGTCGTTGAACTCATAGAGCCCAACCAGCTCTACACGCTGATAAAAGAAATTTTGGATTTGATCAATGAATCAATCAATATTTTTGGGCATAAAGGATTGAGGAGGATGACCGTTCATTTAGAAGAGTGGAGGCGCAACTAATATAGGCATTGACCACAAAAGAAGACTTGACCGATTCCTTTAGGTTTCTGCTGAAACGTATATATATAGTAAGAGATTTATAATATATTAATATTAAATGAAACTTCGTCCTAAAGTAACGCGATAAAACCACTACAAACAACTTCTGTCTTCTGATAAAAAAAACTAATATTGGTGTAAAAAGGTATTCCGGACCCAATGGGACAAGTTTCGTCGAAATCCGAGGTCGTATGAAATTTTTTCCTTTATAAAACCAGAAATAAACACGCGTTTAATTTTTTCACGATCACCAGCTAAATCGAATCAACTTGAAACCTTGATATCTTGCAATAACTTTTCGATACGAACCCAACAGCACTAGTTTCGTCGCATTCTGAGACTGTTTGCCCGATAGGGTGTTTTTACCCCGAACCGCCCTACCCTTTTTAACGCCAAATTTCTCGATCTCTAAAAATAACAAACTATATACCTATCCTGACTCTAATCGACGATACGAACTCAATGGAACTGGTTTCGTGGTCTAATTTGATCGTCTGCTCAAGTTACATTCAAATATCCTTTTATTTATTTAAATACGCGCTATAGAAATGAACGGGCGTTTATGGCTATCGTGGTCACATACGACATCTGTTTGCCACGCCGCTTGATTTTCTGACAATAATTTACCGATACGGTTCTAATGAAACTGATTTCGTCGAAATCTGAGTCCGTTTGCAAAACGGCCATTTTAAAAGCTTATAATTTAATAATGATTTTCCATAGCGACTATTTCAAAATTTGATTTGGCCATAACTATCAAACTATAACACGAAATCTGGATTTTTCTCTTTCATATGAAAGCTATTGCCAATACGGCTCCAACGTGTCTTGTTTCACAGAAATCCGACTTATATCGAATCCTGTATTCTCAGTTGAAGTTCAAACTCGAATTTTCGAACTGCATGCCATTTTCAAGCTCGAATTATATTATATATAAATTATAACGTTCCACTTCGTTTTTAATAACGAATTAAATATTAAATTCCATTAATATTCCCAACATAATATTTAAAACTAATTTAAATATTCATATTCAAATGGTCAAAAAACACGGGTCGTTACATTCTTCCCCCCTTAAAATAATTTCGTCCTCGAAATTGCTAAGGTAAGAAGGAACGTTATAAATCCATTAATTTTCAAATCCAATTTAGTTTAAATTAAGAATCAATTCAATACTGTAAATAAATATTTTCAAAAATATTGAAAATTTTCTAACACATTATATTTCCGAAAAATTTCGCCAGCACCTCCTCTGTACGGCTCAATCGGTACAACTCCAAATCGCCTTTCTAGGCCTCCTTCAATCCAAAAGAAAATGAAACAGCCAAGCGGCTTGCCAAATAGGCTCATAAATCACCAATCCCATATAAAAATAAACGTGTACCTTTTTGTCGGGCATATCATTATATCCTCTCCATCTGCTGCCCTGTCAGCATATACAAATGCACTTCCAAACAAAATTCCAATTTTATCCTCAAAACCAAATCCTTCACGCGTCCAAGCCAAATACCATTCTTAACTCAATCTCCATTCATCACCAATTTCAACTCTTGACTTACCAACCCAATATCATTTCAGATTCCTGTCTCCAAATCCCAAATCTGATTCTACTTGATATATATATCTCGATTCAATTTCCAGTTAATTTGTTTTAATTCAATTCATATTTGCTTGCACAATTTCTATTTAATTTTGTTTTTGTTCAACAACTTTTTCCTGGGAGTTTTTAAACAGTTCAGCACTTTCAAAAATCAAATAATCTTTTTCAGGATTCAAACAACTTGTCTTTCTCAAAACAATTCAAAACAGGATTTCTGGTAGTAATCCGTCACTTAGAACTTGAAAATGAACACTGATGATGCGGCCGTCATCATCAGAATTATTTCCCAGCTATCGAAGTGAGTTCAATACTATATCATTTCAAAACTCAACTTTAAACACTTCCATTTTGAAATCTATTTCAAAATATCCTTCACGATACTTGTAAACAATTTAAAATCTCCCAGGATCTTAAAATTCTCAATTCAAGTTCATTTGCAATCATCTTTCCCACTTTTGGGAATTTTAATTCCAATTCTGATTTAGATTTCAGATTTAATTCATCTGATTCCATATTATACGAATTCTAATTGGTTATTTATATAACCATTTCGATTATAATCAACCAACACATCCAATATACTATAATACTTCAAATATATATCATTCTTTTATATTAAAATATAATTTGGGTAAAATTATTTCATTTACCCTCTTTCAAAACATACTGTGTCGGTTTATCATACTTGAGTGTTTAGAAACCCCTATCGATACAGTGGATCAAACTGATCGACCAGAATTCACAAACAACTCAACCCAATAAATCTCCACAATATAAAACAATTTTTATAAAATCTACAAATACGTCCACTCATATATATACACTCAAACTCAATCTAGGGTATTGCTAACCCCATCTCTACTGAGTCACGCCACAGAGCCAAGGTAATTACTTAACCAATAGCTCTGATACCACTGTAACGAACTGGGATTTTCGACTCCGAAAATCAACATCAAACTACCATGTTGACCATTCAGACATCGAACATTCCAGATCATTAATAGAAAGAAGTTAGAGGGTGAGAATAGATAAGATAGAAATATTAGAATAGAAGAAGAAGAAGAAACAGCACACACAGAGTCTCACATCGCAGCGGAACAAAATACAATACAGAAATAACCTTTATTGAAAACTTTTAAAATACTTACAGTATCAGAGTACACATCTGGACAGTGATAATAATCTGTCCTCATACAACACACAGCGGAATACTAGTAATATCATCCGTCTGGACTCTTCCAGCTCGTCTCTTCACAGTAGTCGATAACCTGAACCTGTACAACCCGGCCTAACCCGAGCATTTACAAAACACCGGGTCAGTCTGGTGAACCAGAGTGAGATAAACTCGCACAGTAATAAGGGTGAATCATCCAATCATGATTTTTAAGTTCAAAACCTTTTCACAAGAAAAAGGGTAATCGTAAGACCAAATCCACACATAAACACGGACGGTTTTTACCTTACGATAACCCAAAACATTTTTGAAACCAATATCTTTTCTGATATTATAATAATGTCTAAATACAAGTAAATAACAATCTAGTGGAACGCTTGCATCTCACGCTCCACATATATAGTATACAATCAAACCCGCAGGCACTTATTGGAGATTGGATTCCAACTTGACAAGGTATGGGTCCACCTTCCGCTCGTGTATCTCTAGAGACGAATACACTGGGTTCAACAAGAACTTCTTGCAACCCGGCCCTCACATGACCGACCCCTCATTTCGCTTGAGAGTATCGAATGTATACCACCGACGGTTGGGATCAGCAACCGTCTCCCGACAAGGGACAGCATCGAAACATATATTAAGAAACAAATAGGATTTCCTCTAGATAGGTGATCATACACCCTAATGGGAGCGACCCACATAGCCATGCTGCCTGCCCGATTTTTGTCATTTCCCGGTTGATGAGGCTTGAGGCCAGAATTAACTTCTGATCATCTGGTCACCATTCACTTTGAATGCCACATCGTCAGATCCGTCAGATATCACTAATTGACGTCCACAAAAATACTCTAGCTGAAAGCTAGAGAATGGCAATTCCCTGCCAACAACTATCGTACGTTTGAAGAAATCAACGTACGTGATCCTTCGGAAATACTCTGTCAGACATTCGTCCATATACGTCATCCAGGAACAGGATGAACCGAAGGCACTCTCCTACCGCATCCAATATAGGAATCACCCCATGGATCAGTAGCGAGAAGTCCTTGCAACCCGTAGATTCCAACTACGACAAAATCACAGCTTATCTCTGCTTGCCAGGCAGAGAATATTAGTGGTTCTTCCGTTTATGAAAATCCACGGTCTTCAATGCTCCATCTCGATCATCTCCTGATATCTCCACGTATTTGTTGGTCGGAATGGTTTTCGAACATAAATTCGATCCCGGTCTTTCCATACCAACAATCGTATTGGACAAATTTGATAGTCGGTGTTTTAACTATCAAAATAAACAGTGTTTCAATCATGACATTCCAATGAGTTCACTGGTTCAGCATTCAGCATCACTTGGCCTTTAACAAAACTGATTTACTTTTAAAAACTTCTAATTTCAATCTTTGAAAATACGATAATTGAATAACTCCAATTTGATTTAACTCTAATCGATTAACTAATATTCGACTTCACTCCATTCGCTTGACTCTAGATCGCAGCGATCACAATGGTTACGCCTGATTCCCTCAAGAAACATCCGACCGCCGTAGGCTATCTGCAGCCCTGCGAATTACGCTAGCAGTCGTACGCAATGGCAACTTAGCCGAATAATTATGTTTGGCTAATTCTATCTCGAATAGTTATATTCAATTTCCCATTTAAATCTTCCTTCCAATCATCTTTTCAATTATATTCAACTATTCTTACTTTGGAAACTTATTTTGATTCCCTCCTTTACTCGATCCAAATATCTGGTAACGTAAATTTAAATCAACGATATAACATCTCAAACTTCTTTTATATAGATCCTGGTTTATCTCAAGCCCTTTATTCGAACCTCCTTTTCAAAAACACTTATAAAAACTAAAACCATATTGTTCAACACTATGTTATTTGATTAATTCGACACAACTAATTTAGAAATCAGTTCCCGTTAAAGATGTTAACTTAGTCAACCCAAAACTCGATTTTCTCGATAATCGATTCCAGTTAGTTCTCACTTTAAATTAATTAAAAATATAATTAATTTAGATCATTCCATTAATTGTTTTCTTTACAAAACAATTATCAAATTATAATCTTTCGACTCAATTCCTATTCTCCTACTCGTAATCTGATTGGCATCAGCAATTTACTTTTTAATAACCAATCCAAGTCTTTAATAAATAAAATATTTATTTATTTCTCTTTAATGACTTTATTCAAAATGATGTATTCAAAATCCAATTCCAGTTATAAAATAAATTTTATAACTTCATCTTTATCGAGACGGTGAATCAGTATTTATAACCTGATTGATTTTATAGGCCATACTCTGCCAAATACCCAACCAATATCACCCATTGGTTTAAACTAATAGATGTTGACATTCAATAATCAACCATCAAATCAATCAACCCAAACAGGACAGTTCATATATGGTAATATGAAAATAAATAATATATTTGAGGAATCCGGTTGGATTCCTCCAACCTGTTCTTCCCTGTATTCAAAATGGTTACCACGAATCAGACTGTTCAGTTTTGTTTAACTGATAAACTAAATAGCCACCATTTAACATCAACCACAAACAATTCAAACAATTCAACCATTTAAACACGTTTATAAATAAACGTGACCAACCAAGGTGAGTTACCTTTATTGGAACCAATCATTAAAAATAACGATTTGGTATTTCACTGAAATTAAACACAGTTTAATTTCATCAGTTAAATCAATAGATAAATATATCACTAGCAGAACAGTCAACCATTGGCAAGCAGAGCACACAAAATAAAAATACCCAATTTATATAAAATATAAAAAGGGTAACTGAGTGAGTTTAACTCACCTTGATTCCCGTTGTCGCTAAAGCGGTTCGGTTTCATCTCTTGTTAAATTAAACTAGTGTTTAATTCAACAATAAATTCCCAGCAGTCTCTCTGACCTCATCAGTTCCAAAATATAGAGTTCGTCCATACAGTCCTGACGTCTCTAGTCCGATCCAATTCTGCTAACATATACATGAATTATAAGTTTAAGGGATATATAATTTATTTAGACAATTTATTCCCTTTATTTAAAAATTAACTATAACTAATTACTTTAATTAAAAATCAGAAGGCCAATTTATCCTTTAATCCTTGTTCCTTTGACTTGTTCTCGGCTCGAACAAAATTACCCAGGCGACCCATTTCTGTTCAAAAATTATAACATCGTACTTAACTTTCTTTTTAATAATTTAGTTAAATTTCAATAAACGGTTTGTTTACTTTACTAAGATAAGCAAGTCGATCCCATACTACTCCCACGGTTGACTTCCTTCTTACTTCAACACTGCTCAGAACCACGCCACTCAAGACATCCTGTATTGAACCAAAATTTGATTTGATTAACTAGTCATTACCAGTAATTCCTAAATTATAGTTATCCTAACCTAATTACTCATATTAAAGCCCAAAAATCTTTTGTTAACCATGGCAGTTTGATCCTCTGTTCGGATTTCCCCAGTTTGCTGGCTCCTGGATCAACAATGATAGTTATAATACTTTCTAATAGAATTAAATGACTACTTAGTGATTTGTTAATACAGAACTACTTGTTTAGAGAAGTAAGGCACGATTTCCTCTTCACGGTTTTCCTTCTGCAGAAACACTCCCACGCTTGAACCCTTTCCTCGCTTCCAGATTTTCAGCTAACAACCAAACCCTTCACTCCGTCCATCTCGTTTTCACTCCTCCCAGGCTTCAAATCACAAAGCCGTCGTTTCTCAAACTCTCGACACAGACTTCGAAAGTAAACCACCGGACTCCACATAGACAATCGATCCATCATCAAAAGCTTTCAGGAAACGCGCCTCAACCCCCTTAACAATCGCGCTGACCCACGCCTGACTCGACGCCTCTGTCCCCTCTCCGTTCGACTTTGAACTCTGCTGATTCATGGCCTGATTCTGGTCATTTTGTTGAACTATGGGCGATCGTAGTCGTTGAACTCATAGAGCCCAACCAGCTCTACACGCTGATAAAAGAAATTTTGGATTTGATCAATGAATCAATCAATATTTTTGGGCATAAAGGATTGAGGAGGATGACCGTTCATTTAGAAGAGTGGAGGCGCAACTAATATAGGCATTGACCACAAAAGAAGACTTGACCGATTCCTTTAGGTTTCTGCTGAAACGTATATATATAGTAAGAGATTTATAATATATTAATATTAAATGAAACTTCGTCCTAAAGTAACGCGATAAAACCACTACAAACAACTTCTGTCTTCTGATAAAAAAAACTAATATTGGTGTAAAAAGGTATTCCGGACCCAATGGGACAAGTTTCGTCGAAATCCGAGGTCGTATGAAAATTTTTCCTTTATAAAACCAGAAATAAACACGCGTTTAATTTTTTCACGATCACCAGCTAAATCGAATCAACTTGAAACCTTGATATCTTGCAATAACTTTTCGATACGAACCCAACAGCACTAGTTTCGTCGCATTCTGAGACTGTTTGCCCGATAGGGTGTTTTTACCCCGAACCGCCCTACCCTTTTTAACGCCAAATTTCTCGATCTCTAAAAATAACAAACTATATACCTATCCTGACTCTAATCGACGATACGAACTCAATGGAACTGGTTTCGTGGTCTAATTTGATCGTCTGCTCAAGTTACATTCAAATATCCTTTTATTTATTTAAATACGCGCTATAGAAATGAACGGGCGTTTATGGCTATCGTGGTCACATACGACATCTGTTTGCCACGCCGCTTGATTTTCTGACAATAATTTACCGATACGGTTCTAATGAAACTGATTTCGTCGAAATCTGAGTCCGTTTGCAAAACGGCCATTTTAAAAGCTTATAATTTAATAATGATTTTCCATAGCGACTATTTCAAAATTTGATTTGGCCATAACTATCAAACTATAACACGAAATCTGGATTTTTCTCTTTCATATGAAAGCTATTGCCAATACGGCTCCAACGTGTCTTGTTTCACAGAAATCCGACTTATATCGAATCCTGTATTCTCAGTTGAAGTTCAAACTCGAATTTTCGAACTGCATGCCATTTTCAAGCTCGAATTATATTATATATAAATTATAACGTTCCACTTCGTTTTTAATAACGAATTAAATATTAAATTCCATTAATATTCCCAACATAATATTTAAAACTAATTTAAATATTCATATTCAAATGGTCAAAAAACACGGGTCGTTACAAGCAAGAAGAAAACGAGGTGCCCTAGCATCACACTATAAGTATTTAAGAATGA
Source organism: Allium sativum (assembly GCA_030737875.1). NCBI lineage: Eukaryota > Viridiplantae > Streptophyta > Magnoliopsida > Asparagales > Amaryllidaceae > Allium > Allium sativum. Next base: position 22,903,781 of record CM060927.1, on the reverse strand, counting down.
GTATTAATACATTTTTTGTTTGGTAGAATGATAAGCGAATATAAGCAAGCTGTGGAAAATTTTGTATATGGGCATGCTGCGAGTGAAGGGAATCCTAAAAAAATTAGATGCAAATGTCGTAATTGTAGGAATCTAATTTGGCAAACATCAAGGGAAGTTGTGTCACACTTGATTTGTTTTGGAATGGACTTAACCTACGATATATGGATTTTTCATAGAGAAAAACGGCCATCAAAAAATAAAAGTGAGATTGATACTTATAAAATGTATGTTGATGCGCAAATCTATGATGAGGAGGTAGAAGCTAATGTTGAAGAAAGACATGGGGAAGATATTAAGGAAATGATGGAGAATGCCGAAATTCCTTTGTATCCCGGTTGTGTAAGCCACATAAAGTTGTCTGCTACAGTATTTCTTTTCAAGCATAAAGCGCAAAATGGTATATCGGACACGGCTTTTATAGAGCTTCTTAAACTTCTAAAGGATATGTTGCCTAAAGAAAACATGCTTCCCGATTCTACATATGCAACAAAGAAGTTGCTTAAGTCATTTGGTTTAGGCTATAAGCAGATACATGCATGTGTAAATGATTGTTGTTTATTTAGAAAAGAGCTTGCAAATAGTGATTTTGTCCTAAGTGTGGTAAGTCTCGCTGGAAAAAAAACAAGACTACTAAAGATGGGAAGCAAACCAAAATTCCTATGAAGGTTTTGAGATACTTCCCACTGATACCAAGACTGAAAAGAATGTTTGCATCCCCAGAAACATCAGAACAACTAAGATGGCATAGAAGTCATGAGAGTGAAGAAGGTAAATTGCGTCATCCAGTGGATTCTACTCAGTGGGCTAAGATTGATAGAATGTATCATTCTTTTGCTTCCGATCCACGAAATTTAAGGCTTGGATTTGCACCTGATGGCTTTAATCCTTTTGGTGATTGGAATTGTGGATATAGTTGTTGGCCAGTGTTTCTTGTTGCTTACAACTTTCCTCCATGGCTTTGTATGCACAAAGATAATATGATGCTATCTTTGTTAATTCCTGGGCCACGACAACCAGTAAATGACATTGATGTATACTTGTAATGTAACGACCCAGAAATTTCGACAACTAGGATATGAGATTTATTAAAGAATTAACTATTAATAATCAATTTTTATGTTGGTATCTAGGTTAGAATTAAAAATTGAATATATGGTTTGTGTATGAATTAAAATTGATATTTCATTTCAGAATGGGTGGTCTGGAGTCGAAAAATTATTTTTGAATATTTAGATTGAATTTTCGAATTGGGTTTAGAATTCGATTTGGAATATATATGGTTGAATTTAAAAATAAACGATAACAATTTTAAAGGAATTGAAAATTTTATTTGTTAAAATATTTGAAAAATTGATTTGGATATGTGTGGATTTGGGTATATATAAAGAAAATGAGTTTAACGTTTCAAATGTAGAACGAAAAGGAGTTGTTGATGGACGAACAGAATAAAAACTGTAAACCAATAAATTTAAAATATCTTTGTATGTAAACGGAGTCGAATTACAACCATATTAATTTTATTTCAGGACGTTGAAATATACCGATACGTCTAATTTTGTTGCGTTTGGAAGTGGTGTTAGCTGTACGAATATAGAGTGTTCAACAACTGTTTACAGTACAATTAATATTAATTTTAACCGTAAATAAACCTTCCCCGAATAAATTTATCCTAGTACTTTACCTACACCAGATATAAATGCGTTGACCTACCCACTGTTATATGCAGACTACCCTGAACCTATTGATCTCGATGTTATTCTTATCCCCACTCGGCTGCTTCTTCGGTAAGCTTCTCTATGCCTTTATATTTACACACCCTTCTTTCATTTCGAGTGAAGAATAATTCTTTTCCTTTTTAATTCAATGGCGTCCTACCCAAAATCCTTCAGCTGGAAAATCATGCCTTCCTTTCCTATTACAAGGGCTGAAGCCCAAATCAGTTCTCCCTAAAATTTCTTCAACCAAAGAAAATCGAAGTCCTCTTCATTATAATGGCCGAAGCCTCTTCCCAAATCCCTAAAATCAAAATCGGTTCCCATACTGGAAGCAATAATAGCCGCTATTCCCCTTGAATGCTACCCCACTGAAAGCCACCGCCTTCACTGTCACCATCATCTTGCAATCGTCGTCGTCCTTGAATCGATCCTCCAAAACCACCGCAGCCGCCACCGCGAAGCTGGTGCAACCGCCTTCCAAGCCATCATATCAGCGTTGTCTGTTGCCTGTGGCATCGCAAAACCCTTGCATCGAAGCTAAGCTGCGGCTCTCGCCATCCATCACCTGTCATTCCAAGGTGAGTGTTAATTCACTCACGATGGATCTCTGTTTTCAAGTAAATTAATTTTGACTAAACTAAAATATATAGTTGATTCTATTGTGTTGGTTGCCTTGCGGATGTAAACTGGATTGTGATACTACACTTGACCCCTTCTTAGTTGAGATCTAGAACATTGGGCATTACATATACCTTATTTGAAGTTGCTTTAGAATTTGATCACGATATATATATAGATTTAGTAATTGAAACCCTGTTGTCTCGTATTTTGCTATGCCGTGTGAACCCTGACCATCGTTGCTGCCTGTTTTGATTTGCGGGTTGGACCTATCCTTATTTGTTTAGCATCCTTGTATATTCGGAATACGATATATAGATAGATATGTACATCAGAATATAGCAAGTTTAAATCCTGTGATCATTAAATAACTTTGAACTGGAAAACTTAAATGACCAGACTAGTGAGTATATGTGGGTACAACTCCATTTTCATCTGATTTAAAACTATTCTTATTTGCATATAAAGAACGAGATGTGAGTAAATCTTCCTCTCAAATTAATATATTACCAAGTTATGTGTGAGTACTTGTGCATATAAACTGAAAAGAAAATGGGTTTGCTTGACCATGCGATGCCTGCATGTTGTGATTGTTGGACTTTTATGTATAGGGTTCAAGGTCATAAAAAATCTGATAATGCAGTACAAATTTATAAACTATAGGTAGATTTAATTGTACTTATCCTTGCAAAACTTAAATAAAACTGAAAAGTCAATTTACTAAAGTTCTTGCTGTCTGGATATTTGTTGTTGCCATACCCCTTTACTGTCGAATGGCCTGGGTATGCCTATTTCTTGTTCATGGAGGATCATGTCAATATGTCAGTTGGTATAAATACTTCTAAAGAGTAGTTTGACTGTGCTGACCTGGTATGTCTGCATCTACATAGGATGATAATTGCTTCACACATGGTTCATTATTGATTACCTTGGCCACCTTTAATTAATAAATGACTAAAGCAGTGAGTATCAGCAGAAATCAGTTGATTAAAATAGTTACACACTAGTGATAATAATGGAAAATAAGGATTTATGGAGAAGTGCAATATGCATGTTTATCTGCTTGTGGTTAGTATGAGAATGTAACTACTTTCACTTTTAGGGTACTAACCAAATGCTTCTGTCGTTGACTTTTATTACATTATGACAAAAATTGCTCACCTTTTATCTTATTTTTCTTAGTATATAGCTACAATGGTTAAACTGGGTCATGGACTGGCTTTGTAAGAACCAACTTACTTTATTTGTTGGCTAAACATTAACTGTTGTTGACATTTTTAACGATACATGCTCATTTCCCTTTGCATGTATGATGTCCTCCTTTTGACATTTGTTTTGGTTAAATTTAACTTAAAATAAAACAAAACTGAGACTACTTTGTTTTTCTAACCTTTATGAAGAAAATGAAAAAAAAATCTGTATATCCGCATGTGTGTGTGAACGTGTGTGTGGTCACCCTAAACGATATGCAAAGATGTGGTTGTCAATGGTAACTTTGGTGCCGAAATGCCTGCAGTCAGTTGAATACCCTGTTGTGTAACTTGAACATTACATTGCTATAAGCCTTGATATTGCTGCTTTTTTTTTTTCCGAGTATTAGTGCAAGTGTCTCCCCATGCTGGTTGCCATGTCCAGCTCCAGTTGCATGTAGTTGATTGCCTTAAAACCCTGCAGTACACAAAGATGAACTCTATTTGCTGATTGGCTATGTACATCCCTACCCTGTTCATAATTCTCATATTGGCATAGGCATCTTAGTTGGATGTTAACACTCAACTTTCTAATATATGCACTGTACAAAGATTGTTGTATTTCTCTATACAGTGAATCAATAAATTTCCGCTTGAATTTATATGTGAAAGAATCATAAATAATGAACTATTATTTATGGATTGGCTCACTGTTATAGCTATTACACCAACTCTCTTTGGACATGTAACTATATACACTTGTAGTTTAGCTTTGTTTGGGCCTCCCAGAAATGAACCCGAGTACACAGCTTGGTACTATTTTATCATGCCTTGATATGGCCATGGCTGCAAACCTTGAACAACCAGCTCATGTACCTATACACTTTTATGCCATATCGAAAGAATCTAAGATTTAAAGTTGGATTAATCATATGCCCCTTTGTGCATTTATGGTTTATGATAAGCATGTGTTTAGTGTATATATATACGTGGTGGCCGTTGTACACATATGTATATATGTATACCATTGTATGAGTATATATATGTCATCGGCATATGTATATATATATAAATCCATATATTGTCCCATTGCGGGTTGCCCCAAGTCGATATACTACATCTTATTATTATTATTATTATTATTTTCTTCCATGGGATTAGCTATTATATTTCAGTTATATTGAAGTTAATTTACTTGAACTATGATTAATCCTAACTCGGGTGTTTTATGTTTTTGCATGGAACGCTCGGGTCAGACCTGAGCAATACAGATTTAAAGTTTATAGCTTAGGATTAGAAAACTGTCGAAGCTGGGGATTTCGAAGACGGGCGCACTCTGAAGTTCTATAACAGTAAAGATTTTCTTGTATTCAAATTATTTTGACATACCGCTGTATAGAAAATGTTGTATCAAAACTTCTCTTTTATAAATAAAAAGTTTTATTCTGCTGTTTCAATACTTGTTATTTATTCTATGTTTTTTCTGTGTTGATTCTGTTTTAAACTCTGTAAGCTAAATAAAGATCCGTCGATTTGAACGTTTTAAATTGGTTTAATTACCGATTTGAAGTAGTCAAAAAGGCGGGACGTTACAAGTGGTATCAGAGCTTTGGTTTATTCAAAGCATAGCTTATTGAGTTTAAAAATAGATCTTGAAAATGAAAAGGGTTTTGAAAAAAATATTTTTGAAAGATAAATTATTTTAGAAATATCAAGTATTTTGGAACTATTGTTTTGAAACTAATACAGCGGGAATAAAAAAACAATTAATATTTTGAGATTTGAAAATTCTGTTCGGAATCCCCAGCCTTCAGAAGTCTTCGAATCCAGGTCTGTGAGAGCCTTTCTTCGATAAGTTTACTTAGATTTGATTCTTGAATTCATCGTCGAATAATATAAAAAGAGAATAAGTATAAGAAAATCGATGAATCGATCTCTCTAATCGTGAATTTTAGCAAATCAAAGATAACTGAAATATATTGAAAATAAGAATTCCAATGGAATTTGAATGAAGAAGAGAAATTTTGAAATCATTTCAAAGATGAAACGAGGAACTTTATTTCGACATTCGAAATATGAAATTTAAATCAAGAAGGTAATAATTGGAATTCGGTAGTGTCAAACTTTAGTACTAATTTATTTGGATTATGCGGAACGCGGAGTGATAATTAATAATTGGTTTCAAACCAATAATGTGTAATCCAATATATGAGTTCGATAGTGAGTTATAAGAATGGTAAACGAGAGTTATAAATGAAGCGAATCTTAAATGAGATGAAGCAAAATATGAATAGAGATTTTAAAGAGATTTGAATCCGTATTTAAATGAAATCAAAGCTGATTTGAGGTGATGATTCCAGATTGATATAAAAGAAATAATATTTACTTTCTAGAAGTAAATAACGCGCGGAAGCAAGAATGGGCAAATGATATTGGGATAAAGGAAATGGAGTTGACTAGTACAGTGAGATTTTCTGAAGTTCAGAATATAAGTCAAATGAGAATTTCCGTAGTCCGGAATATAGTATCGAATAACAGATTGTTCGAGAGGAAGTTATTTATGAAAGACAATTATGTCGAATTTCAAGAAATATTATTTACTTTCCAAAAAAAAAATTATATATCATTAATTGTATGCAGATAAACGAATAAACTATAATTTATAGCTAACTATTTTGAACGTATGAATTATCGTTATAATCAACGATTTTCGTAAAAGAAGTGAATTTTTAACTTGAATTCGGAAGTTACGAGAATGGATGTTTTGCCATGAACTTGATTTATTTCGAAGTTAATAATGTTGTTTAGTTAAGATCTAAAATGTAACTATACCCCAACTTGATTGACTGCATTGTTGACTAAAGAATAATTAAGATTCGATAATAAGAGTTGGGCAAGTAAAGTGAGTTAATGGGTGTCAACAGTTAAGTGGGAATAACAGTGTTTTATTTAAACATTTGTTTTGATCCAAATGATGAATTTAGAAATGTTTCCCATGAGGATAAAGTATGTTTTCTATAGAGAATAAAGATTTGTGAATATACAGAGATGTTCTCCAAATAATAAGAGATTTTATAAAATTGTAAAAATATGAATATGATAATTGGACATCGTGAGAGGCTAACGGGTTTGGATAAATCTAAATGACGAGAACCGAAGAATAAAAAAGCCGCATGTCGAGAACGAAGGGCGGCATAACGTAAAAGAAGTGGATTTATAAATTGAATTCGAGGATTACGTAAGCAATGATGTGAAAGAAGAAAAAAATAGAGTAAAGAAAATTAAAAAATGACTGAAGATTAGTCGAGTTGAATGATTTTCTGAGTGTTGATCTGATGTTGGTTTCGGCCTTCGGGGTTAATACTTGGAAAGTTGTTCGTTTGCTAATTGACGGTTGAAGGGTGTGAATATGAAGGAGTGGCAATGTGTGAATGGGAAGTTTGTTACAAGAATGAAAATTTCCAAAGGTTTGAGAGCGATAAACTTAATAATGGGAAAATAGAAAGAAAATTTGGTTTAAAAGGATATTAATTATATGAATTGATTAAAAGATCAAAATTTTGAAATCTGAATGGAAATTGAGGATATTCGGTTTGGATATTGGATATAGAAATTTTTGAATCTTATATAAGAATATAGTTAACTTGAAAACTGTTGGATTGGACGGAAATCGATTTGAAATAAAATCTTATGTAATAGAATTTATATAAGAATGAGGTGTATGAAAATATGATTTGAAAATCTTATGAATTGACGTAAGTATGATTTTTGAGGAATATGAAATAAAATACTATGTACATTGTATCGTATGTTTTTCAAAATAAAGATAAGGAAAGTACCTTCCTTCTCTATGAATTTCGAGCTTAGTTGAGATATGCTGGTGGTGGTAGTAGGTTGTCCGGACATAAAACTCATGAGTTACCATTGAGCACGACTGCTAGCGTAATTCGCAGGGCTGCAGATAGCCTACGGCGGTCGGATGTTTCCTGAGGGAATCAAGCGTAACCATTATGACCACTGCGATCTAGAGTCGTTGGAATTCGACCGTGTAGCGTAATTCGCAGGGCTGCAGATAGCCTACGGCGGACGGATGTTTCTTAGGGGAACCAAGCGTAACCATTGTGACTGCTGCGATCTACAGTCGAATTATAAGGGCGAAAACCGCAGAGCTGTGAAAGCTTACGGGTATGGATGTTTCCTGAGGGAATCAGGCGTAACCAGTGTATATCTGCGGTCCACATGGCATATCTACACGTGAAAGAGATGTAACCACTTGAGTTACTAAAGGTAGAATGGAGCCATGAAATATTGGGATATCTTAGTGATTGTGAGCCACCTGTTTGATGCAGCAGTTAGTCTTCGTGACTTGATTGGTCTTCGTGACCTGATTTCGTTATGTCCTTGTGACTTGAAATATCTTCATAATTCCATGATATGTTTCTATGATTCTGAGATAGAGCAGATAACGCTCAATGACCTCATGTTTTCCTTTGATTCTTAAATATTTTCTGTTGATTAGTCCATGACGAAATTCGCAGGGAAGTGAATTCCTACGGATACAGATGTTGTCTGGGGGATCCAGACGAAACCATTGTGTATCCGCGATTCATGAACAATCAACATATCAATATCACATTGGTACTTTCCGTATCTGTCTTTTTAAAAGAATTTTGAAATATTTTCGCAGGGAGTTGAAGCAAGGATATTTAGTACTTGGAGATTTTAGCCATGCGTCTGGCCAGCGTGTGTCTAATATCTGTGAGAACGACAATAGACTTGTCAAACTTCGAGTTATCAATATTTTTAATAATTTTTTTTTTGAGATTAATATATATGTATATAATTTAAAAAGTTAAGAAAGAGAATTTCAGGGAATAATACAAATATTTTCTGTATAAAAGTCATAAAAGATTCCAGATTTTTAGAAATTTTCAAGTCGACAAATTTGTGACTTGAAGAGGAAATGTTATTTACACTCGTCAATAAGTGTTGGAAAAAGAACAAATGGAATATAAGGAGATTGGGATGATGATCACAAAGTCTAGACCCATTACAGTACAACGCTATATAAGTAAATATTGACAAATGAGGTGTATAAAGAAATGTGGAATAATTCGAGATGCATAAAAACCCGCTTATGCAGAAATTGAAATGAAAAAAAAGTGAGTAGCTTGGAAAGAAAATTATTAAGTAGAATAGGAAGTTGAGAGATATGTCAGAATAATCTGCGATAGAAATTGATTGTAATTTAAAGAGCATGAAAAAAAAGTCGTATTTGATCAAAATTGATTATTGAAAGAAAATTTGATTTTTTGAGTAAATTGAATGTGATGAGTGAACAACGAAGATCGATGGCTTATATATCGATATTTAAATTAGTTGGGGAAAAATTTCACATAAATATGAGAATTTGAAGAACATGTCGGTATAACTATAACGATTTTTCCTTTTCGAGGACGAAAAGTTTTAAAGAGGGGAAAAATGTAACGACCCAAAAATTTCGACAACTGGGATATGAGATTTATTAAAGATTTAACTATTAATAATCAATTTTTATATTGATATCTAGGTTAGAATTAAAAATTGAATATATGGTTTGTGTATGAATTAAAATTGATATTTCATTTCAGAATGGGTGGTCTGGAGTCGAAAAATTATTTTTGAATATTTAGATTGAATTTTTGAATTGGGTTTAGAATTCGATTTGGAATATATATGGTTGAATTTAAAAATAAACGATAACAACTTTAAAGGAATTGAAAATTTTATTTGTTAAAATATTTGAAAAATTGGTTTGGATATGTGTGGATTTGGGTATATATAAAGAAAAAGAGTTTAACGTTTCAAATGTAGAACGAAAAGGAGTTGTTGATGGACGAACAGAATAAAAACTGTAAACCAATAAATTTAAAATATCATTGTATGTAAACGGAGTCGAATTACAACCATATTAATTTTATTTCAGGACGTTGAAATATAGCGATACGTCAAATTTTGTTGCGTTTGGAAGTGGTGTTAGCTGTACGAATATAGAGTGTTCAACAACTGTTTACGGTACAGTTAATATTAATTTTAACCGTAAATAAACCTTCCCCGAATAAATTTATCCTAATACTTTACCTACACCAGATATAAATGCGTCGACCTACCCACTGTTACATGCAGACTACCCTAAACCTATTGATCTCGATGTTATTCTTATCCCCACTCGGCTGCTTCTTCGGTAAGCTTCTCTATGCCTTTATATTTACACACCCTTCTTTCATTTCGAGTGAAGAATCATTCTTTTCCTTTTTAATTCAATGGCGTCCTACCCAAAATCCTTCAGCTGAAAAATCATGCCTTCCTTTCCTATTACAAGGGCTGAAGCCCAAATCAGTTCTCCCTAAAATTTCTTCAACCAAAGAAAATCGAAGTCCTCTTCATTATAATGGCCGAAGCCTCTTCCCAAATCCCTAAAATCAAAATCGGCTCCCATACTGGAAGCAATAATAGCCGCTATTCCCCTTGAATGCTACCCCACTGAAAGCCACCGCCTTCACTTTCACCATCATCTTGCAATCGTCGCCGTCCTTGAATCGATCCTCCAAAACCACCGCAGCCGCCACCGCGAAGCTGGTGCAACCGCCTTCCAAGCCATCATATCAACGTTGTCTGTTGCCTGTGGCATCGCAAAACCCTTGCATCGAAGCTAAGTTGCGGCTCTCGCCATCCATCACCTGTCATTCCAAGGTGAGTGTTAATTCATTCACGATGGATCTCTGTTTTCAAGTAAATTAATTTTGATTAAACTAAAATATATAGTTGATTCTTTTGTGTTGGTTGCCTTGCGGGTGTAAACTGGATTGTGATACTACACTTGACCCCTTCTTAGTTGAGATCTGGAACATTGGGCATTACATATACCTGATTTGAAGTTGCTTTAGAATTTGATCAGGATATATATATATATATATATATATATATATATAGATTTAGTAATTGAAACCCTGTTGTCTCGTATTTTGCTATGCCGTGTGAGCCCTAACCATCGTTGCTGCCTGTTTTGATTTGTGGGTTGGACATATCCTTATTTGTTTAGCATCCTTGTATATTCGGAATACGATATATAGATAAATATGTACATCAGAATATAGAAAGTTTAAATCCTGTGATCATTAAATAACTTTGAACTGGAAAACTTAAATGACCAGACTAGTGAGTATATGTGGGTACAACTCCATTTTCATCTGATTTAAAACTATTCTTATTTGCATATAAAGAACGAGATGTGAGTAAATCTTCCTCTCAAATTAATATATTACCAAGTTATGTGTGAGTACTTGTGCATATAAACTGGAAAGAAAATGGGTTTGCTTGACCATGCGATGCCTGCATGTTGTGATTGTTGGACTTTTATGTATAGGGTTCAAGGTAAAAAAAAATCTGATAATGCAGTACAATTTTATAAACTATAGGTAGATTTAATTGCACTTATCCTTCCAAAACTTAAATAAAACTGAAAAGTCAATTTACTAAAGTTCTTGCTGTCTGGATATTTGTTGTTGCCATACCCCTTTACTGTCGAATGGCCTGGGTATGCCTATTTCTTGTTCATGGAGGATCATGTCAATATGTCAGTTGGTATAAATACTTCTAAAAAGTAGTTTGACTATGCTGACCTGGTATGTCTGCATCTACATAGGATGATAATTGCTTCACACATGGTTCATTATTGATTACCTTGGCCACCTTTAATTAATAAATGACTAAAGCAGTGAGTATCAGCAGAAATCAGTTGATTAAAATAGTTACACACTAGTGATAATAATGGAAAATAAGGATTTTTGGAGAAGTGCAATATGCATGTTTATCTGCTTGTGGTTAGTATGAGAATGTAACTACTTTCACTTTTAGGGTACTAACCAAATGCTTCTGTCGTTGACTTATATTACATTATGACAAAAATTGCTCACCTTTTATCTTATTTTTCTTAGTATATAGCTACAATGGTTAAACTGGGTCATGGACTGGCTTTGTAAGAACCAACTTACTTTATTTGTTGGCTAAACATTAACTGTTGTTGACATTTTTAACGATACATGCTCATTTCCCTTTGCATGTATGCTGTCCTCCTTTTGACATTTGTTTTGGTTAAATTTAACTTAAAATAAAACAAAACTGAGACTACTTTGTTTTGCTAACCTTTATTAAGAAAATGAAAAAAAATTCTGTATATCCGCATGTGTGTGTGAACGTGTGTGTGGTCACCCTAAACGATATGCAAAGATGTGGTTGTCAATGGTAACTTTGGTGCCGAAATGCCTGCAGTCAGTTGAATACCCTGTTGTGTAACTTGAACATTACATTGCTATAAGCCTTGATATTGCTGCTTTCTTTTTTTTCGAGTATTAGTGCAAGTGTCTCCCCATGCTGGTTGCCATGTCCAGCTCCAGTTGCATGTAGTTGATTGCCTTAAAACCCTGCAGTACACAAAGATGAACTCTATTTGCTGATTAGCTATGTACATCCCTACCCTGTTCATAATTCTCATATTGGCATAGGCATCTTAGTTGGATGTTAACACTCAACTTTCTAATATATGCACTGTACAAAGATTGTTGTATTTCTCTATACAGTAAATCAATAAATTTCCGCTTGAATTTATATGTGAAAGAATCATAAATAATGAACTATTATTTATGGATTGGCTCACTGTTATAGCTATTACACCAACTCTCTTTGGACATGTAACTATATACACTTGTAGTTTAGCTTTGTTTGGCCCTCCCAGAAATGAACCCGAGTACACAGCTTGGTACTATTTTATCATGCCTTGATATGGCCATGGCTGCAAACCTTGAACAACCAGCTAATGTACCTATACACTTTTATGCCATATCGAAAGAATCTAAGATTTAAAGTCGGATTAATCTTATGCCCCTTTGTGCATTTATGGTTTATGATAAGCATGTGTTTAGTGTATATATATACGTGGTGGCCGTTGTACACATATGTATATATGTATACCATTGTATGAGTATATATATGTCATCGGCATATGTATATATATAAATCCATATATTGTCCCATTGCGGGTTGCCCCAAGTCGATATACTACATCTTATTATTATTATTATTATTATTTTCTTCCATGGGATTAGCTATTATATTTCAGTTATATTGAAGTTAATTTACTTGAACTATGATTAATCCTGACTCGGGTGTTTTATGTTTTTGCATGGAACGCTCGGGTCAGACCCGAGCAATATAGATTTAAATTTTATAGCTTAGGATTAGAAGACTGTCGAAGCTGGGTATTTCGAAGACGGGCGCACTTTGAAGTTCTATAACAGCAAAGATTTTCTTGTATTCAAATTATTTTGACATACCGCTGTATAGAAAATGTTGTATCAAAACTTCTCTTTTATAAATAAAAAGTTTTATTCTGCTGTTTCAATACTTGTTATTTATTCTATGTTTTTTCTGTGTTGATTCTGTTTTAAACTCTGTAAGCTAAATAACGATCCGTCGATTTGAACGTTTTAAATTGGTTTAATTACCGATTTGAAGCAGTCAAAAAGGCGGGACGTTACATGTAACCACTTATTGAAGATTTGAAAAAATTGTGGGATAAAGAGGTGAAAGTGTATGATGCTTATAGTCGTAGTGAATTTAGATTACATGCTATTCTTATGTGGACAATCAAGGATTTTCCAGCTTACGGAAATTTAGCTGGTTGCATTGTAAAAGGTAAGAGAGTATGTCTTGTTTGTAGTGTCAATACCTGCTCAATATGGCTACCATTTTGTAAAAAGCGTGCATACATGTGTCATGGATGATTCCTTGAACCTAACCATGAGTATCGCCAACGGAAAAACTTATTTGATGGAACTATAGAGAATAGACAAAGGCCTCGGATACAAACTGGTGTTCAAATCTTTGATGATGTTCAAGATATTGTTAATGATTAGGGGAAAAAATTAAAAAAGGAAGAGAAAGGTGAAAGGAAAAGGAAAAGCAAAACTATGATGAAAAAAGGATGTAAAATGTGGAAGAAGAGGTCCATTTTCTTTGACTTGCCTTATTGGAAGGTGAAATTTAACTAGAAACACATTGCTTTTCGTTTTCTATTAATGTTTGCTACTTAGTACTTAATTATTTGTGTTTTGTCAATTTTTAGGCGCTTCCTTTGCGGCATAATCTAGATGTGATGCGTATTGAGAAAAATATTGGTGAAAGTATTATTGGTACATTGCTTGATATCAAAGGAAAATCAAAAGATGGCCTCAAATCACGCCAAGTTCTAAAAGCAATGGGCATTAGAAAAAAATTGCATCCTATATATAGACATTGGAAATAAAGTATTGCTCACAGCCGCGCCGTGCACCTTATCCGATCAAGAAAAAGAGATCTTTTATAGTAGAGTGAAGAACTTGAAAGTGCCTGATGGATATAGCTCAAATATTGGAAAATGTTTTGCAGAAGAAGACAAGATATCAAACCTTAAGTCTTATGATTATCATGCTTCGATACAACAACTATTGTCCGTTGCATTAAGAGGACTTACCTACAGGGATAAGGAATGCACTACTACGACTATGTACATTTTATAATGACATATGCCAAAGAGTGCTTGATAGGGATAAACTAGAATTAATGGAGTATCAAGTTGCATTAAAACTATGTGATCTAGAGAGGTCCTTTCCCCCTTCCTTTTTCGATATCATGATTCACTTAATAATACATTTAGGGAGAGAACCAAGAATTTGTGGGCCGGTCCAATATCGATGGATGTATCCATTTGAGAGGTAATATTTATTATAAATAATTGACGGTTAAAAGTATGTATAGTTATGAAAGTAACTTGTTTATTCATTCTGGTTATAGATATATGAAGATATCAAAAGGATATGTTAAAAATCAAGCACGGCCTGAAGGGTGCATTGCTGAGTGCTATGTTGTTGAAGAATGTATGAAATATTGCTCTGGATATATTAAAGATGCATTACAAATTGGAGAGAGGAAAACCTGAAATGAAGTGGAACAAAATGATTTTATACTTGAGGGGCATCCTATTTCCAAAGGAAAACCTACTACAGTCGATGAGAAGGTGATTAATGCTGCTTATTGATACGTTTTGTTTAATATGGAAGAAGTTGAGCCGTATTTAGAGTAAGTATAAGTCCAACTTAACTATGACATACAAAATAAATTAGATCCTTAATTACATTTATGTATGCAAAATGCACAAAGAGGAGCTAAAATGTTTGCATCCTCATCTTGCACAAGACGATTTGGAACTATCAAAATTGCAATCGGAGACTTTTAGTTTTTGGTTTGGAAAAAAGGTTGATAGTTATATCTTAAAAAACTATTAATGACGAAAGTAATAGATCAATATAAATCTTTATTTAATATATTGTATTTGTCCAGGTTAGAGATGATAAACGTATATCCAATGTCAGCAACATAATAAAATGGCTTTCATACGGACCTCGTTCGCAAATAATTTCTTATTCTGGCTATATTGTTAATGGTCGACGTTTTCATACGAAATATTATGAGAAGGCTACACAAAATAGTGATGTTTCCATTGAGGCAAGTACTGTTTGTGTAGATGGGTCTATTGAAAAAGTAATATATTATGGGGTCTTGCGTGAGATTTTCTTGTTGGATTATCGTCAATTTCGAGTTGCCTTGTTTAAATGTGATTGGGAAAATATGTATCGTGAAGTCAAAGTTAAAGATGGATTTACATTGGTCAATTTGCATCAATTTCAAAATAAGTTTGAAAGCGACCCATTTATCTTAGCAGCACAAGCGGTTCAAGTTTTCTTCTCTAAAGAAGGTAGTTCTTCAAATTGGTATGTTGTGTTGAGAGCGCCCTCTAGAGGGTTTCATGAATTGGGAAAATACGACGAGGATGAAGAATCAACTAGTAAACCATTGGATGAGCCACAACTTGATGATAGAGACGTAAATATTAAGGATGAAAGTTACATAAGGGAGTGTTGTAATGGTATTTTGGTACGTTATAAGCATATTTTATTTATTTTTTATTTTATGCATGTTCATACATACCATAAAATGTGTTGTTAGATGGTAAAAAAAATCTGATATAGATTGACATCTTAGCGTGTATCAAAATAATTTTATTTTCTACTGTACGTGTTCTTTGCATGCGTATTTTATTTTGTACGTGGTTGTTACAAAGTAGTCATATATTTAGTGTGATGTTCTAATCCTTTGTAAATCATTATGTTTCTTTATAGGTCGATGAGGAAGATTGATCTTGTATTATCGACGAGGAAGATGGTGCTACACGATGCAGAGGTATTCAAATTACATATGCATTTTTTACCACATGCTTTTTTTGCTTCAGCCTTATTTTGTTTCTTTTGATACGTTGTGTTGAGGTATTCGACCATCGATGCACATACGATATTAAAAAAAAACATTCACAGTATTAATTAAAGACGGAAGGAATCCCACTTTTTATTTCTCACGATCCACTTGAATTGATTTTGGGTGTGAGAAAATAAGAAAAGGGAGAGTTTTCCTATGTTTAATGTGGTTTTATGAAAATCATTTATTTATGTTCTAAGCGGTTTTCAGAAAGTCATTTAAAAAGGAAATATGGCTTCTGGAACTCATAAACTTTGGTAAACAGTATTCATATCATACTCCTGAAACCTGATGTCTGCTGGTAGATGCTCTCACAATTTTCTTTTATTTTTTTAAAATCAAAATATGGTTTTAAGAACATATAATCTGACTGCTCAATGTCAAAGCTTTCATTATAAAATTCCCAATGCAAGTTAATGAGCAAAGCACCATGATGCACTCCCAATGGTTGTACTTAACAAATAAGAAGATATGCCTCCAAATTGAACAATAACTTGGCAAAACCCACTATTTTTTTATTTCAAATTACAGTATTTTTTTCGTACTACCTCTGAATCAAGCGATATTAGGATCGATAAACTCTAAGTTAAGTTACAAACAGTAATAGGAGTTTTACTTAAAAAATATTTAAACTCTGCCTAGAAAGAATCACTGTTTCTTTTTGTAAAATGCAATAAAAATTTTCATATGAAATCAAAATCAGTGTCGATCCAAATTAGTCACAACACTTTCCAATCTACATATAGAAACAAAAATTAAATCAGTGTCGATCCAAATCAACAACATTTACTGCTCACATTTGGAAGGGAAAAAGCATAAGCTTGCATTTCTTTACTCAAGTGCGAATGCAACCTTTCTTGTTTCTTTATTGATCAAGAAAGCCACAAATGAGGTTATATAGGACAAAAACATTAAAATTAGCTATTTACCATTAAAAGAAAATGGAAACATAATTAATTTACATTAAGGAGCATACTTCCATTTTCCCTCATAAAGCGCCTATCTATCTATTGTTTAGCTTTAAATATGTTATTGCTGATGATAATGGGTGGATCTCTTCACAAATACAATGTAGAAGTATTCCCTGCAAATCAAAAGCTGGCACTATAAAAATTACTAAAAAAATAATTAGATTGGTATTGTTTAGGTGACAAGCAAAATTAAAACATAAATTAGGTCAGAAATGAAATAAAAGCATGTAGTAAATAGAGAATTTATATTTAAATATTCATTTTATTTTTGTTACAAAGTTTGCAATTTTATTTTTGTTACAAAAATGGCTCGTAAGCTTATGTAAACAAGGTAAGTTTGATTAAAAAAAACAATAATCAAATAGTCATTGATAAATAGTTATGACACAAAATTTGTTATGTGCGATGTATCAGGCAGATAACACAAAATTTGTTATGTGCGATGTGTATTTCTTAGGTAACTTGCTCGATTTTATTAGTTTTTCAGTTTTTTAGCTATTCTTTCCTTTTCTTTCTCTACTCCTATAGTTTTCTTATGCATTTCAAAATATCCCTTTTGATCTTTTTTCAATGATAAAAACCAAGTCATAGTTAGAAATGGATTCTTTTAAAGTTTTTGTCAAAAAATTTCATTGTGTAAGCTGTTTCAAATTTAGTAGCTTGTATCAATGTTTCTTCATATTTAGTATTCACTCTCAGTAGCTTCTATTTCAATTTATACATGAACTTGGCTTCACGAATATATGAATTAGCTATAGGTACATACTTCTTTAATTCTATCATAAATTGCATAGCCTAGGATTATCCCTTAAGTATTCAAGATGGATCAACGAATCAAAATACATGGATGGATTGACAAAAATCAATAGCTTATATCAAAATTAAAAACCTGTATCAAAACACAGGGATGGGTTCAATATAAAGTCAAGGATGATATACTGAATAATAGTAGTAGGTTACTAAGTAACTAAGAATGAGTGGGTGGTTTGTAGTTTCTGTTTTTGGCAATAAAGAAAAATAGCAGAGAGATCGAATTCTGATGTTTCTTAAATTGGCAATAGATCAGTATTGGTAGAACTGATGTTGCTATTGCTGATTTTGTTTAAAGTTGCTTAAAGTTTGGGTATTTTGTTTCTAATTATATTTCAAAATGTAAGCATAAGAATATTATATTTCAAAGAATATCCGTAAAAAACAATATTATCGTCATATGTGTTCATTTTTGATAATTTAATAAACAGTTTTTTGATAATTTAACAAACAGTGGGATGGAAGAAAATTTAATTTAAATCAAATTGCTTATTTTTGTTTATTGATTTATTATAATTAGCGGGCATCCATTTGTATCCATTAATGTAGATGTTTGATATCTAAAAATAACTTTTGATGTTGCCTATTTCATACTTCGAGTTAGATCATCCTCTTTTATCGCTACTTGACTGTTTTTAACCATCACGGTTACAAAGACTTAACTACTGAAAATTGATTTAAGATTTTTATGTTTTAGAGCTCAAAAGTAGCAAACAAAAGAGCAAAAAAGCAAAGTTTAGCTGCACTTCCAGCTGCTAATGCTGATGATGAGAGGACGGTTGGGATTAGAATCAGCGAACACCCTGGTGGACTAATTCCGTTGCTTCATGATTTAAATATTACTATAAGAAGATCTCCTCGAAAGCATGTTGAGTACCCAATACGCACTCCTCGCAAAATTGGAAGCAACCTTGGCCACACTACAAAACGGATGCAGCACACTCCTCCTTCCAGTAGCATCCTCGTCGACACTACAAACCTGATTCAGCCCCCTTCTTCCAGTAACACCTCCATCGACACTACAAACCAGATTCAGCCCCCTCCTTCTAGTAACAACCCCTTGGACAATACAAACCCAGTAGAGCCCCATGTCCGTCAACTACACTTCCAGTAAACTACAACCACCTCAGATTCCAGTCCAAACGAACTTCAACCGAATTCTAGTGAAGGTCATAGATTGACGCAACCTAGAAAAAAGAGAGGCAGAACGATGTTGAAATCATTAGCTATGATACCGGATGAGAAGCCAGAAGTTGAATTTAATGAATGCGGACAAGAATTAGGTACTAAATCCAAACATTTGTCGTCATATATTGGTACTCTAGCAAGGGAGATGGTGCCTTTTACCATTAGCTCATGGAGGAAAGTCGATGACAATTTGAGGGATGATCTGTGGACTTGTATACAGGTACTGATATTTGACTTGTATACCAGCTGATGGTGATAACATGAGCAAGTGAATAATAAAATCTGTCTTTTAATTGTATTTAATTTTACTGATTCGATGTTATTTATGTTAGAGTACCTATATGTTTTAATATTCAAAGCAACATATTATATACATGTTGTCGTTCTCTCTATGTGCAATATGAACATGCCTATGGTACAACATTACATTTTGCAATACTGTTAGAGACTATTCTGCGTTTTTTTTTTGGGTGCAGTCAAGATCCAAGGTAGATATAGTGTATAATGATTACTTGCTAATGATAATAGGACAGCGACGGAAGGAGTCAAAATCAAGGTTAGTTGCAGGTATCAAAAAGCGTCTCAAAATCCCGACTCTACCAGTACTTTAGCAGGCCTAAAACCATTAAATATAAAGAGAGCTAAAGAGTGGAATGCTTTTGTAAATGAAACATTGTCAGAAAAGTTTGAGATGGTTATTTTTGTCTGATTGATTTTAGCTGTTAAATATATTACATTTTCCTATATCATATATATTGAGTTGATCTTATAGGCAACAAGCCAAAGATTCAAAAGTATTAGAGAAAAGAATAAACTTCCACACACCATGAGCAGAAAAGGTTATGCAAGATTGGAAGAAGAAATGATAAAAAAATACTGTTAAAGCAATTTTTATTTGTTATCTCTTGTACATTTTTAAGCTGTTAATTAAGCTATTTTTGCAGAAAAAGGAAAAGGCAACATCTAGTATCACTAGAGATGAATTGTGGTGCAAAGGCCACAATAGAAAAGATGGAAAAACTCTGAATTCAATTATTGCCGAATGCATAGTAAGAATAATTTCAAATATACAATATAAGAAACTGTTGCTATTGTTAATGCAGTTTTAATTTCAATTTCTAAATATTGGTTGTTTTTGAATTTGTAGTCTAAGATAATAGAGCATCATAATGCCGCAAGTCAGAATTCTCAAGAAGGAACATCAGTTACTCAAGATGGCATCTCAAAGCTTTTTGGTCAGGAGCATGGAGGACGTGTAAGAGGGCTTGGTTTTGGGGTTGTACCATCTCAGCTTCGTATTCGGGGTAACTCGTCAGGTGAAGTACATGCATTGCGAAACCAAGTTAGTGGCTTGGAGACCAAAGTACATGAGCTTACTTTGATGTTGATGGTAAGTGTTAGTTAGAAATTTATTTTAACGGCGATTTTTCCTGTTAATTAGAAACCAAGTTATTGTCGGCAGCAGGTGTGGCTATTACCCTTAGTTTGCTACCAATTCATTAGTTTTAAGATTATACTCTAATTTATGTGGTTGTATAGCTGTTTTTAGCTAGCACTCCGACTTTCCCATTAGTTTCATGTGAGCAATATACAATGAACCATACTTGTAGTAAACCATCATCTGAAAGGGAAATGTGAACTGTTCTCAAATTTACGGCTTCCCACATGTGCTAGTTTTATATGACCATAACCATATTTATTTTGTGCTAATTTTATATGACCTATGTATATACAATGAACCATACCCTGTATATAGCTATATATTTTGGATCCTCCTTGCTCATTCAATCATTTTAAAATCCCTCATGAAATTTTTCATTTTTATATACCTCACAGAGGCAATATGTTTAAATTCAAAGGAGTGATAAGAAATTTCCGGCCCTTTCAGAGCCAATGGTCAAAACGAGCATTTTTGATGATTTGTGTTAACTTGTGTTTTTGAAGGATTGAAACTTTCGAAATCAACTAAACCATTTAGAAAAATTCCAAAGAACCGGTAAACTGCTTAAAAATATGCATTGATGCCAGGACACACACGAATTCAATTATGAGGTGACGTAGCGGATGTATATTCATTATGGGTTCATTTGAATTTATCTATCATGATAAATTTGATATTTTAAGTTTACAATGATTAATATTTGATTTGAAGGTAGAATCCAATGCTATGATGCTTGTTGTGAACCAGCGGCAAACCATCCATTTCATAAGCGTCATTGTCAGTAGATGACGCTTATGCGATGGGAACAGAATGTATAGAATGAAGTAATTTATAGTTAAGGGCGACTTTTTTTATAATTGAACTAATATATATATATATATTTATAGTTGAGTATAGTTTTCATTCCATGCAATTTTTACAGGAGCTAAAAGAAAAGACAGCAAGTAATGCGGGAAATCTAGCAACTCCCGATCCTAATATGCCTCAGGTACCCTTTTTTATTGGTATAATTGATAGAAAGCTGTAACATTTCATGATATACGGGATTGGAATATTGCTGTTAAAATGCATCAACTTTTTTTTGACAATGCAAGTTTAATTCTTTGGTAACATGTTTGGTGAACATTGAAATGCTTTTAACCGGAGCTGTGAAATTTTAGGGTGATTTTAAGGACAGTAAATGGAGGGGGGTTGGGTATTGTTAAAAAGGTATTTCGAGGGGGGTTAGGTAAATTGAGAAATGGGTAAAATGAGCCCCTAATGTGGCACTGTCTTGTGTGGATACAAGATCTCCCTTAAATCTGCAATGTTTGGAAAGAATTTCGAAACACTTTATTTTTACAGATTCAGAAACACCAAGAAAGCGCAAACAATTCAAGTTTTTTTATCCACTTCTCCTTGCTTTTGTCTTTTAACACTATTTCTTTTTAAGATTACAAATTCAATGCTCTTATCTTTGCGGCCAATTCAAGAGATTGTTTGAATCGGTCTCCACAGTATTACCACTATTAATTAAGAAGAGTAATCCTCTTGACTTCATGGTAATTTGAAAATCGATTTTCTTTAACTCGCAGCACCAATTTGTTTGTTTAAATGATTGGTGAAAGAAAATAACGTGTTAAGCAAAATATATTCGCTTTGCCACTTCATCATATATCTAGAGTCCTCACCAACATATATGTGTTATGCAGTGATCCAGAATTGGACTGGCTTAGATAGATTTTTTTTTAAAAAATAATGGAAATAGAGTAATTACACTGTAAGCAGGTTTTTATTTTAATGGAAAAAAGGGGAGAGAGGGATACATCACGCTACATGTACAAAATGAAAAAAATGTCATTGAGGTTTCTTCCATACTTGATTATACAATGATAATGACCATGATCATACATCGATAATGGAGCCCAAGTATTCCAAAAATGCAGGAATTAGCTGGCCAGAACTGTACATGCACACAGTGCATTCCCAGTTTTCTCAAGCCTGTATATCTTGACCTTCTGTTGATCATTTAAATGACCTCTTATGGTTTTTAGGAGATTATATAAGACCTGAATCGTTTATATCTGCTTCTCCTCCTTCTGAATTCACTTGTCTTCAGTGATTTTGTTAGTGAGTTACATCGCTGAGTGGCAGCACTGGGTAAATAATGGAATGCAAATACATTTCATTTACCGATGAAGTAAATACATTTTAACCAAATCTGTTAATTATTGTTAACTATTTCATTTCGGGCTTTGTAGTACAAGGCTTGTTCTCTTCAATTCCCGAAAATAAGAGTTGGATCCAAATTTGTTAATTTAACCAACAACCATTAATACACTACTTGTGTTCAAATTTTTATATGCTAAAACAGAAGAGAAAATGAATTAAGTGGGGAACAAAGTCTTAGAATTTATAGTATTAGTATGAAGTTGTGGCCAAAGGTAGAACAACATTATGTGTTAATAATTTAGTGGCTTTCATTTAACCTTGACCGTAAAAGGCAATCTGAAATATTTCGGCTGTTGAGATCTGGTATCCATATGGTCCCTATATCTACGCTGTACTATTGTGTTTGATTCTTCTTATTTTACTTACCATATTATTCAATTAGTTTTGCACTGTGTTTTGCACTGGGTAAAGAGAGGAGTCATTTTTCAGTTCAGGCACAATTTTGTTATACTGAACTTATTAAAAAAAAAATTGTAGATGCTTGCTTGTGGAAGCCGAATTCCGAAATGACTACTATTGGAGAAGCTATTGGACCGACTGTGGCTTGGAATAAAAATTATGTTGTCTTCAGCTAGAGTGCTTTCTTAGGGTACGCAACATTTTGTAGACAAAACTACCATCTTTTTTATGTATATTTTGGGTTAGATTATGTATGTATTTTGAAACGGTTATGTTTTTGGTGACGGGTTAAGTTGGTGATGTACTACATACGTGTGTTTTATGTTGATTGAATATTATATTAATTAATATATATATATATATATATAAATGATACCATATAGTAATATTTGTTGCATTGAAATGTGAATCATATTATTATTAATATATATGAATTTATTTTACTACTCAGGTCTATGTAAATTACAGCAGAAAAAAAAGTTTCAATAAGCCATATTACAATGGTGAAAAATGTTGTAATATCAGGGATGTCATTACAGTGTAAAAATGTTGTAATATTAAGGAACTCACAACGGTGTAAAAATGTTGTTATATCTATGATCTCACAATATTATAATATCTACAACAATGGGGATAAAAGTTGTAATACAGTTTATTACAACGATGACAAAAGTTGTTATATGTATGCTCTTACTTTACTACAGTATATACAACAACGGAGAACTAGAGTTGTAATAAAACTTATTACAACGGTAATAACTGTTGTAAAAAACCCAATTATAACGGTGTTGCAATGGTGTAGAAAAGTTGTAAAAGATTTTAATACATTACAACTTCTGCATACACGACGGTGGAGGCACCGTTGTAAAATGATATTACAACGGTTTTACACCGTTGTTACAGGGTCAATTTGTTGTAGTGGCTGGGCCCTTTATACAAGTACTACCTCTAAAAATATAATGGCCCTATATATATATATATATATATATATACATTCACCTTCTCATCATTCATTAAGCATGCAGTATTTACAACCATCAACGTGCAACAAAAGTCCAGCTAGAAATTTACGGTTATGTGTAGGAGTACAAAAATAAATACAGAGTTTACTTAGGCATAAATGTATAGATGAAATGGACGTGCATGTGGAGTATTGATAATATGCATTTACATATAGTACAGTTGAGTGTATGATATGTTTCCGTTTTCATACGCAGAAGATTGATTGTTTGATAGTGCAAGATATGATGGACTTTTTGAGTCACCACCATTACATTTTCCTTTCGCACTAATTCGAAGCTAACTTTGATTTTGGCCAAACGAATTTGCTATGAAGCTTCCTTTCCTAATGCCTTGATGATGGCCGTTCGATTGTGCTATGATCAGTATTCCATAATCAAAAGTTAAATTTGAAATTTATGATATATTTTTAATTTACTAGAATTGCAAATATTTGCTGCTTTAGTTTGAGAAATCACAAATGTTTTCTATCTTTCTATAAATATTTGTAATTTTTTCTGGAAACATGTTAAAGCTAAAAGCCTGGATATCTTTTTTATTTTATTCTAGAAAAGAGAATACTTTTTATGTGGAAACCTGTGAATGATAATTTACAAATGTTCCCTGATATGTTCAATAGATATAAACTTTTATTTCTTACTGATTTATTGTTTATTTTTCCTTGATTTATTTGAGCTCATATAATATGAATTGAAATATGACTTAGAAGAAATTTCCTTCTAATGTTTACACTGTTGGAAATAACTGAGCAAGAGAAAGAAATTTGGGAAGAAGAAGAGATAGCAACATATAAGTCCCACATCGTAAAAATATTAACACAATCTCTCCTAATATATTAGAAGCCAATAGGCTTATATAAAATAAAAGAAAGAGGGATTATATGGGGATGTGGGCTTGGCCATGACATAATAATACATTAAAATGTCAAAGATTGGGCATTGGACCTTTCTTCTTTAAAGTAATCCTCTGATCTAGTTTTTGTAATCTACTTCAGTTCGTCAGAACTCCGTTTGCTGGCACTACGCTGTGGAGTTGGTCCATTTTATCCTGGGAAACAAATTGCAACTACGTCAACCAGTGCATATGACGACAATATTGTTTCAAGGAAACAGAATATTTCTAGACTTGGACGTTTCTGGAAAAAGAATACTTTATGTATTTCTTTCATCTATTGCACAATCGGTTGCGCTTTCTATGATTATTGTAGACACATTTTGATGCGACAATTGTGACATAATTGAATAATACTGATTGTTGCTGTTGTCTGTTTGTAATGCAATTGTTTATTTACAAAAAGTTCTAACAATCTTGAAACAATATTTGTTGCAGAATACGCAAAACAACAATAGTGATTCTGCACCGATTCTGACAGTGACAAACGCTCCGCCAGCGCCTGTGCTTCCGACAATGACTCTGTCCCATGGAGAAAGGCCAGAGAAATTCAATGGAATTAATTTCAAGCGTTGGCAACATAAAATGTTATTTTATTTAACAACATTGAGCCTTGCCAAGTTTCTAACGGAAGAGGCTCATGTGGTAGACGAACTTGAACCTGATGCTACCAAAGTAGAGGCTCATGTGGTAGACGAACTTGAACCTGATGCTACCAAAGTAGAGGCTCTGACTATCTGGACAAACTCAGATTTTATGTGTAAAAACTATATTCTGAATGGTATGGATGATAGCCTCTACAATATCTATTGTACTATTGCAACATCCAAGCAACTCTGGTTGGCTCTGGAAAAGAAGTACAAAACTGAAGATGTAGGCATGAAAAAATTCATTGCTAGGAAATTTCTTGACTTCAAAATGATTGACTCAAAGATGGTGATAAGTCAAGCTCAAGAAGTGCAGCTTATCATCCATCAACTAGAAGATGAAAAGATAACTCTTAGCGAGACTTTTCAAGCTGCCGCAACTATTGAGAAATTCCCTCCTTCTTGGAAGGACTTCAAAAATTACCTTAAACACAAGGGTAAAGAAATGACAATGGAAGATCTAATAGTTCGGCTATGCATTGAGGAAGATAACATAAATTCTGAGAAAAAGATTTCTCATAATATTGATGCCAAAGAAAATGTTGTTGAGTCAGACAAGACTAACAAAAGAAAAAGGGAGAATGCTCCTAAGACGTCAAAGAAATTTTTGGGTTTTTGCCACAACTGTGGAAAGAAGGGGCACAAAGCAGCCGAATGTCATGCACCAAAAAAGAAGAAGTTAGAAGCAAATACGGCTGATGTTTCGAAAGGCATTTATGATCTTGATTTATGTGCAGTAATATCAGAATGCAACCTTGTTGGTAACTCAAAGGAATGGTTTGTAAACACTGGAGCCACTCGACGCATATGTGCTAACAAGTGGATGTTTACAACCTATAAAACTGCAACTAATGCTGAACAACTTTTTATGAGCAATTCTTCTACATAAATGGTAGAAGCCAAAGGAAAAATTGTGTTTAAACTAACTTCTGGAAAGGAATTGACTTTAAATGATGTTCTCCATATTCCAGAAATTTGCAAGAACCTGATTTCAGGATCGTTACTAATAAGCATGACTTCAAGTTGACCTTTGAAGCTGATAAATTTGTGCTTTCCAAGAGTGGAGTGCATGTTGGAAGAGGATATATGTGTGATGGTTTGTTTAAAGCAAAATGTAACCATTATTGTACCACGCACTGATATGAATGAAAGTGAATCTTCTTGTTATATTGTTGAATCTTCTATCATATGACATTAGATTAGTGCATGTAAATTTTGATACATAGCGAAAATTGATTAATCTAGAATTCATATCAAAATGCAATATAGATTCAAACTATAAATGGCAAGTTTGTGCAGAAGCAAAATTGACAAGAACCTCGTTTCATCATGTTGAACGAGATACCGAACCTCTAGATTTAATACATACTGATGTATGCGATTTGAAAATGTGTCAAACTAGAGGTGGAAAAAGATACTTTATTACGTTCATTGATGATTGTACCATATACTGTCATGTATATCTCCTTAGAAGTAAGGATGAAGCATTCAAAGTGTTTAAACAGTATAAGGCAGAAGTTGAGAATCAACTCAACAAGAAAATCAAATCTTTAAGAAGTGATAGAGGAGGAGAACACAAGTCTCCATTTGAGGAATTCTGTGCTGAGCATGGAATTATACATCAAACTACAGCTCTGTATTCACCTCAATCCAACGGTATAGCCAAATGAAAAAATAGAACTCTTAAAGAAATGATGAATGCCTTACTAATTAGCTCTGGTTTGCCATATAATTTTTGGGGAGAAGCTATTCTTTCCGCAAATCATATTTTAAATAAAATACCCCAAAAGAAAACATCTAAAACTCCTCATGAACTTTGGAAAAATAGACCACCATCCGACAAATACCTAAAAGTGTGGGGGTGTCTTGCCAAAGTAGAGGTACCAAAACCAAAGAAGGTCAAAATTGGACCAAAAACTATTGATTGTGTATTCATTTTATATGCACAAAACAGTGCCACATATCGATTTTTGGTACACAAATCTAAAATTGATGATATTCATGAAAATACCATTATTGAGTCGAGAAATGCTAGATT
The DNA here is from genome assembly GCA_030737875.1 of Allium sativum. Lineage (NCBI taxonomy): Eukaryota > Viridiplantae > Streptophyta > Magnoliopsida > Asparagales > Amaryllidaceae > Allium > Allium sativum. Next base: position 22,876,213 of record CM060927.1, on the reverse strand, counting down.
TTTCAAACATATATTTTCCTTGAAACATGGTACTGAAAATCATACACCTAAGAGACCAAGGGAAGATGAAGTTCCTCACAATTCTCTTAAGAATGCTGAACAAAATAACACTTAGCAAAGTGGTGCTGAACAGCAAGTGGAGGAACCAATAAAAGGTAAAAGGTCAAGGACTTCAAAAACCTTTAGACTGGACTTCGATACATTTATGTTAGAAGATGATCCATTGACATACAAACAAGCTATGTCTTCCAGCGATCCTCCTTACTGGAAAGAGGCAATTAACAATGAGATCGAATCCATTATGTCCAATCATACATGAGAATTAGTTGATTTACCTCAAGGATGTAAGACCTTAGGTAATAAATGGATATTTAAAAAGAAATTGAAACCAGATGGTTTAATAGACAAGTACAAAGCTCGTCTGGTAGTGCAAGGATTTAGACAAAAGGAAGACTTGAACTATTTCGATACATATTCACCTGTAATGAGGATAACGTCAATTAGAATGCTCATTGCAATTGTATTCATACATGATTTAGAAATACATCAAATGGATGTTAAAACTGCATTCTTGAATGGTGAACTAGAGGAGGAAACCTATATGAAACAACCTAAAGGATTTCTAAGCTCAGAAAATGAGAATAAAGTTTGCAAACTTGTAAAATCAGTTTATGGCCATAAGCAAGCTCCAAAATAGTGGCATGTGAAGTTTGATAATATTATGTTATCAAATGGATTCACGATAAATGAATCAGATAAATGTGCGTACATAAAATATACACATATTGGATATGTCATTGTTTGTCTTTATGTTGATGACCTATTGATCCTAGGCAATAACAAGGCCATAATAACATCTACAAAGGATATGTTATCCTCTAGATTCGATATAAAAGACCTAGGACTGGATGATGTGATAATGGGTGTAAAAATTCTCAGGAAACCACAGGGATATGCATTATCCCAATCACATTATATCACCAAAAAACTTGAAAAATTCAAGCAATATAATGCAACTATTGCAAAATCACCAGTAGATATGAACCAAAATTGGGTAAAGAACAATGGTGATGGTATCTAACAATTGGAATACTCTCGTATACTGGGAAGTATCATGTATGTTATGAACTATACTAGGTCTGATATCACATATGATGTAAGCAAACTAAGTAGATTTACCAGCAATCTTGGTAAGAATCGTTGGAGTGCGATAATCAGAGTTCTAGGACATATAAAGTATACGCAAAGTTATGGTCTATACTATACAAACTATCCTTTAACAATGGAAGGATATTGTGATGCAAATTGGATCGCTGGATCAAATGATACAAAGTCTACAAGTGGATACATGTTCACATTAGGAAATGGAGCAATTTCATGGAAACTATCCAAACAGTCTTGTATCGCTAGATCTACAATGGAATTAGAGTTTATTGCACTAGATAAGACTGCAAAAGAAGCAGAATGGATTCGAAGCTTCTTGGAAGACATTCCTAATTGGACTAAACCTATGCCTCTAATATGTATACATTGTGATAGTCAATCAGCTATTGGAAGAGCTAATAGTACACTATACAATGGTAAATCAAGGCATATTCCCCGTAGACATAAAACGATAAGACAACTTCTCTATAATGGGGTTATCACAATAGATTACATTCGATCTAAAGATAACTTAGCGGATCCACTTACAAAAGGCTTGCCAAGAGAGAAAGTTCAAACCTTATTGATAGGCATGAGACTAAGGCCTATTGACTAAAGGTTTTATGCAAACCCCACCTAGTTGACTGGAGATCCCAAGATCAAGGTTCAAAGGGACAACGAAGTTTAAGAGAGAAACTTGATGGCACTGTTATACACAAACCATTCCTATGATAAGTCTATGCATTATACGTTAGATACGGATAAGTATTAGTACTTTTAATGATGTCTGTATCTGAGGAATTAGAGAATACCCTTTTACAGAATCACCTACGTAAGTGCGAAGGCGCCGATTCAAAGAGAATTATGAGCCCAAATTCTCTAAGCATTTATGAGACCAAGCAGGTGTTCAAAGAAAAAACCGAACACATACAGAGAACAAAGGGTTATAAGAAACATTTATTGTGTGTTATCTCCTTTGGAATTACACAAAAGGCTTACAGTTCAAGGACAGTCTATGTCTACTAATTTGCATGTGATTCAAATAGGTAATCACTAGGAAAGTTCAATGCCCATGTGCTACTTTAGCCGATGCGATAAATGGTTTGTGAAGCTAAGATCGACTGCTCATTTATATGGGGGACTATTGGAAATAAATGAGCAAGAGAATGGAAATTGGGAAGAAGAAGAGACAGCAACGTATAAGTCCCACATCATAAAAATATAAACACAACCTCTCCTAATATATTAGAAGCCAACATGCTTATATAAAATAAAAGAAAGAGGGATTATATGGGGATGTGTGGGCTTGGCCATGACATAATAATACATTAAAATGTCAAAGATTGGGCCTTGGACTCTTATGGTCTCTTGATTGAATTTGGCCAACGGTTGCTGATTGGGCTAGTGCACTGAAATGAGAATTTTTTTTTCTCAGAATTTTGAAGGTGTGTCTGTTCAATCCAGAATTCGAAAGGCATGTCTATTACTTAATTGAATACAACCATTTGAATTCTTAGCGTACACACATTAATGACCGGGCGGTTAAAGGGTCGCAACCTTTTCAATTCTAACGGTTACTAATGCATGCGAACAAGCACTCCTCCTTGCCTATAAATACACTGCCCAGAACAAGACAGAATTTACATTTCTGCTTGCATTACTTCTTCTTCTTCTTCAAAGTAATCCTCTGATATAGTTTCTATAAACTACTTCAGTTCTTCAGAACTCCGTTTGCTGGCACTATGCTGCGGAGTTGGTCCATTTTATCCAGGGAAAAAATTGCAACTACGTCAACAAGTGCATACGACGACAATATTGTTTCAAGGAAACATAATATTTCTGGACTTGGACATTTCTGGAAAAAGAATACTTTATGTATATCTTTAGTCTATTGCACAATCGGTTGCGCTTTCTATGATTATTGTAAACACAGTTTGACGCGACAATTGTGACATAATTGAATAATACTGATTGTTGTTGTCTGTTTGTAATGCAATTGTGTATTTACAAAAAGTTCTAACATACACAACTTTGAGATGAGAAGACAACAAAAAAGAAAAATAAGAATAAAGGTGTTGAAACAGAGGGCAGGGAATATTGGGTATAGGGGATTTCATTTCGTTTTTTTTAGTTAATATATCCCCTGTACCCAATATTTCCCGTACCTCTGTTATCAACCAATCAGGACCCCATGAATTCCACCTTTTTTAATTAAGCCCTTGGACTTAATTGCAAAAAGGTGGAAATCAGGGATCATGATTTGTTGGGTATAGAAGGGACAGAGGATTTGGGTATAGGTGATTTGCTCTAAAAAAGCAGCTTCCACGCAAATCAAATTCCTTGTACCCAAAATCTTTTGTCCCCCTATACCCAACCAATCTAGGACCCCTAAATTTCATGTTTTCACAATTAAATCTTTTTTCCTTTGACTTAATCACAAAAAGGTGAAAATCGGAGATTTTAAATGGTTGCGTATAGGAAGACAGAAGATTTTAGTTACAGTGGATTAGCTCTCGCTTTCATGTTATTGTATCAACAAAGCTTTAAATGCAATGGACATCAAGAGTCACATGACCTATACTTGTCTCCTAAGATTTAGGCAAAAATATTTAAAATGATTCTATTATGGAATATTTACGTACACAATTAGGATTCTTCAACTTTGTTTCTTGAATAACCATTTTTTTGCTTTCATATGAAATTTTCATATTTTTAGCGTTTTCTTCTCAAGTTGGGCTTCTACATGAATTGTCTCAAGATGTTAAGGTTCCACGAGTTACATACAGGCCCGACCCAAAGGGGAGGCGTGTGAGACTCTTGCCTATAGGCTATGTCAACATCGCCAAACACGCCGAAGAGAGGCAAAAAAATGTCCGGTTGTTTTGTATAAAAATTGGATTGGTATATAATGAAGGCAACACAAACCTCAAAATCATATGTTGCGCTGTGCTACTATACCCGAAAAAATATTAGTCATAATATCTGATTCAGTTGAATTAGTGTAATTCATGGTGGTATTATTGTAATTTCAAAGGGAAAAGCAAAAAGGACAAAATACATCGTGTGGCTAATAACATTTTGTGAGATCTGACAAACATATTTTTGGGTGAATTAGCATTTTCTGTCATAGGTAGTTTAGTGGTTTCAATTGGTGTTGATGTTGTACTCCCACATGTACTTTAAGTCCTGTGCAACCATAGTTTCAAAGGTAAAGAAGGTATGCAATGCATTAATCATTATGCTATAAAACTCCAACTACTTATATACTGGATAATGGCAAATGGTTTTATGTTGGAGTACGAATATATATACAGTTTTCTTAGGCAAAAATGTTTAACGAAATGTACGTGCATATGGAGTGGTGCTAAGTAAACACTTAATTTCTCATCATTTGTTAACTTTGCACACTATCTACATATCGCGATAATCAAAGTTGAAAGAAGTTATGCAATGCAAGCATCATTGTGCCCAACTGTAACACCCCACGTCCGCTAAGGTCACTCATAAGAGGGGAATGCCTTAGTTTCGGTGAAGTATTTTAAGTGAATATAGAACAGTAAAATTACAACAAGAAAGATATAAGTAATACTTGAAAATTTAAATCATCATTTCATTGCAGCGGAAAGTAAAACATGTTTGGTTACATCACAAAACCATACAAGAGTCAAGTACAAAATATCCATCTTGATAATAATAAGTACATAATCCCACTATGTAAACATTAGCCATAAAAGGAAAGATGAACTGAGCTTTACTTCAACGGTCCAAGCTCCAAAGGATAGATACAACAATCTGATCAAAGCCCACTAGCACTAAGCCCACTCTGATAACCTGGGTTTGGGGGAAAAAGATAAAAACAACGGGGTCAGACATAAGTCTGAGTGAGTCCTATAACCCTAACAATACAATCGTTAAAGCAATTAGGGTATGATATAAACAAGGTATGGTACCTCTGGGGATAATGACTACACTACGTAGCCAACTAAACACGGGATGTACTAAGATCACCGGAAAGACGCATTTATCCACCCAAGGATAATTACTAGATTACACCATCCCAGACTTATCCACCCAAGGGTAATTCCTACACTGCACCACACCAGTTCTACCCACCAAGAGTAATTCCTACTTAAAGGTTGATCCCACTAAATGTACTTAGTAATTTAAACCCAGTAGTTTCTTGTACCCCTAGCTAACTACATAGGTGTACCCACTACTCCCAAGCGATCGGCTCCCTAACGTAGATATCCGTGCTGGTCCCACAATGGGGTGTATCATTCCCCAAAGTGGCAACCTGATAATATCAACGGTGCACGGCTTTATACCTACACGATGCAACAACGACTTACTAACCAGCCCGGGTCCACACACGCATATGAAACCCGTTGGTTCTACGTTGCCACCGCTAACCCGTTTTGGCCTCTTATAGTCAAGCCCAATATGCGTGTCCCGTCACTCGACTTGAGTCGAGCCCACTAAGATACGTTTGGGATATTGGTTGAGATGGGCCCCCACAAGCTACCACCTAAGCTTGTTATTCTATCTAGTGTATCCCACTTAACCCTTAATAATCATGTCTACCTTCATGTTATACATCCTGGTTAAGTTATTTAATCATATTTTAATTACCACTCAAGGCACCCACTAGATTTCCACATGCCACCTAAGTCATTTACTTAATTCCCACATGCCACCCGAGGCACTTACTTAATCCTTTAATCGTGTTTAATTACATGTTCCACTTTAGTTAAGTATTCTAATTGTATTTTCTATTGCCACCCAAGGCAACCCACTAGTTTCCTCATGCCACCCCAGGCACCCCACTAGTTACCACAAGCCACCCAAGGCACCCACTTAACCCTCATGCCCCACTACATGCTTATATGGTTAAGTGTTTCTTAATTAATTATGACCGTGATCCTCATAAAGACCTCTCACATTAGACTATCTTTTATGACCGCTGGTTAAGCCGGTTGGGTCCGGGCAGCCTTATGTCATAACCGAGTCTAACCTCGTGTCTTTACATTAATCACGTATTTAGTTTGTGCCTAAGACCTCCCACATTGGGCTAACATTTGTAGCAACTGGTTAAGCCGGTTGGGTCCGGGCAGTTTTACACTACAAATGAGTCCAACCTCGTGTCTTAGTCGATTAATTACATCTAATTAATCATCCTCCTAATTTATATTAATTATCCTTAATTAATATTAAGTTTTTCATAACATGGGTAGACCTAACTCAATAGGTAAATTCCCATGGGGTAGACCTAACTCAATAGGTAAATTCCCACTTATGTTAATTTATTTTTATGGTATACTTAATCATACCCAATCATACTTTTATTAACATATTTATTAACCCCATCGTTTCCCACGTAAATCGTTCTCATTTCACGACATAATAAAGGGAAGATGCATCCCAAATATCTTGGGTTTAACCAAATCTTAGCATATAACTTTGTCATGGGTTAAGAGGATGTCAATTTGCATATATGAGCATATATTAACCCAACTACATTTAATCCCAAACTTGCATATATGAGCATATATTAACATGTTAAACTTGCATATAAGCATTCACATAATTTGCATGACATGTTAAACTTGCATATAAGCATTCACATAACTTGCATAACATGTTAACTTGCATTTTAAGCATATACATAATTTGCATATGAACTTGCATAACAATATACATGTAACTTACATAACATCATACACATAACTTGCATATGAACTTGCATAACAACATACATGTAACTTACATAACATCATACACATAACTTGCATATGAACTTGCATAACAACATACATGTAACTTACATACATCATACACATAACTTGCATATGAACTTGCATAACAACATACATGTAACTTACATAACATCATACACATAACTTGCATATGAACTTGCATAACAACATACATGTAACTTACATACATCATACACATAACTTGCATATGAACTTGCATAACAACATACATGTAACTTGCATAACATGTTGAACTTGCATATAAGCATTCTCATATCTTGCATAACATGTTAAACATGCATTTACCCACTTATTAAATATGCATAACCCACTTATTAAACATGCATAAACCCACTTGTTAAATATGCATAAACCCACTTATTAAATATGCATAAACCCACTTATTAAATATGCATAAACCCACTTGTTAAATATGCATAATATCACATACTTAGCATGCATAGAATCACATACTTAAACTTGCATAATAGATCAATGTTCAACTTAGTATTTTGCATCATAATCATCATGAAACATAGCACCAAACTTGCATATGGATGTCATGACTACATAACATTAAACTCGCATGACATATGGTATATAACTTGCAAAACACATAACATACACTACACAAAGTTTGCAAAAACACATTGATCCTCAAACATATCCATACATCATCATATCCTATCTTAATCAATTTAACAATTGATTATTAAAGAGATAGAATCTCACCAAAACAAAATTAGCAAACTAATGAAGAAGATTAAGAGACTAGAAGTTGATTTGGAATGCTATCCCTTCACTAATTTTGATGGAGGCTCCTTCAAGTTTCATTTTGCCATAGTTTAGTTACTAGATTTAATTATGAATGAATTAGGGTAGGGTTAGGTTCTTATTTATAGGATTAGGTAGTGTTTTTAGGCCCTTAGATTAACCCTAGATTGGTTTAGGACCCTCAGATCCAAGAAGCTTCCAGAAACCAGCCCTCCAAGCCAGCCTAAAACCCAACCTGGTGCAACCTGGTGCACCCAGGTTCTCTGGACGCCACCCCTTGTCGACAGGCAAGTCGACACCCCTGTCGACAGGCCTGTCGACAGCCCTGTCGACATGGGTAGGGCGGGAATCTTCCCGCCTGGCCCCGCTTGCTCTATTTTAAAATCTGAATTTAAATTATTAAATCTGTTTTTAGCTTTGAATTTTCTGCAAACTTCATCGGGCCATAACCGGGCCATACGGACTCCGATTCTCGAAAACTCGGACTCTATTTCGCGTATTTTTCCGAGACGAACGCAATGACGCAGCCCGTTTCCCCCAATTCTCACATCTGAGATTATTTATTCTGTAATTAGTGAATTTTAGCATTAACCGAAATTCGGGGTGTTACATTCTCCCCTCCTTAAAGGATTTCGTCCCCGAAATCTCTAAGCTAAGGAGAATGCATATCCTACCATCCAAACAACCATCTACTCAATCCATCAAACACGGGCATCCATTGTCCTTAAAACAATTTCTAATGATGTATGAGCATATGCGAAAAGTGCGTGTATATGTTCCCTATCTAATGTACGAACATATGCAAACCATGATAGTGCCATGCTTCCAATATGTATGCGAGATAACCCTATCGACACATACAGTATCTATATGAGTGCACAACCATTCAACAAAATGCATCATCCATATGATAACACAATCATTATACATCCATAAATATAGCTACCTACACACAATTATATGCAATATGCAATATGAAGTGACTGAGCCGATCTAGTGCCTAGAGTGTATATATATGCATCCACGAGCAACCACTAGCAAACACTTGCATCCACTTGCATCCATCAACCATAACATGTCTCAAACACATGTTTCAACCATAGGTTTACCCTATCTAAAGGTCAAACAGCACTAACGAGAGGACATACTAAAGATAAGATAAGTACTAGTCAAACGATAGAGGAGAAATTATACTCTCAAAAAGAAATGGATACAAAGAACGCATCTTCGCTTCCGTCTCCCAAGTAGCATTGCTTCCGTCATCTCCCCATTGCACCTTAACTAGCTGAACTTCTCTGATCCTCAACTTCCTAGTTTCTGACCCAAGGATGCGAATAGGAGCTCGTCGAATCGTCGCATCACGCTCTACTTCCTCTTCTCTAAGTAAGCTCGGCTCTACTACCTATGCGGTCTCGTGTAGGCACTTCCTCAAATGTGACACATGGAATACACCATGTACACTACTAAGTCTCTCAGGCAACTCCACCCTATATGCTATCCGTCCAATCCTTTCCTTAACAGGAAACGGTCCAACAAACCTTGGTGCTCACTTCCCAACAGATCCAAAGTGAACCACATTCCGCAACGGAGATACCTTGATAAAAAAGCATGTCCTAATATCAAACTCAAGCTCTGTTCTCCTCTTATCCGCATAAGATTCCGCCGCTTTCATCCTTCTTCGAACCAAGTCAATCTTCTCTGAAGTCTCTCTAACCACATTGGCCCAACCAAGATCTTATCCGTAGATTCCCACCAACATGTAGGTGATCAACAAGGCCTTCCATAAAGAGCTTCGAAAGGAGCCATACCAATACTAGACTGAAAGCTGTTATTATACGCGAACTTCACCAATGGAAGATGCTCTTCCCATGTACTTCCAAAATCCAAAATACATAACGTCAAAATACGATTCACCCTCTCAGTCTGGCCGTCCGTCTGAGGATGATATGCGGTACTAAAACACAACTGAGTCCCTACCGCCTCTTGCAAACTCTTCTAAAACTCTCTAGTGAAGATAGGATCTCGATCGCTCACTATACTGGAAGGTACATCATGCAATCTAATAATCTCTTGAACGTAAACTGAAGCTAGCCATGGAGCAGTTCTCTTACTCTTCACGAGTATAAAATGGGCACACTTAGTAAGTCTATCTATCATAAGCCCAATCCCCGTATTACCCTTCCTTGATTTCGGTAATCCAATGAGACACTATCCCACTTCCCATTACGGAACTTCCAACGGGTGAAGCAACCCCCCCGGGTTTCTTCTGCTCCGCTTCCACTTGTTAGCACACCAAGCATCTAGCAGCATACTTGGCCGCGTCTTTCTTCATATTGGCCCAAAAGAAAACTCGCTTCATGTCTTGGTACATCTTGCCCCCACCGGGATGAATGGTCATCTTCGACCGATGTGTATCATCAAGTATAGCCTTCCTCAAACCCCTGTCTTGCGGTACACAAGGTCTACCGTCTCTACGCAACCACCCCTTACCATCTAGGGTGTACCTACTCAAATGGCTGGACGACTCCCCTTCCTCATGAGCTTCTCTGCTACCTCAACCAACTGTGGGTCGTCCCGCTGTGCTCTGCCAATACGCCCCAAAAGAGTAGGCCTAACCTCCAAGGAGGCTAGCAAACCGGGTACAAAGTCAACGGAAGGTCTAAAGTCAAACATAGAAATAAACTCTAAGCTCCGTCGTACAACGAACAATGAACTCAGGGACAACCTCTTTCTACTTGAGGCGTCCGCTACCATGTTTCCCTTGCCATGGGTATACGCTATTTCAAACTCATAGGATGCTAAGAATCCCATCCAAAATCATCACAACTGTCCATCTCTCACGCAGACCACCCTAGTCGAATTCGACATCCCCCAAATGCAAGCCCCAAAGGCCTAAACCAATATCAGACAAACACCCAAGGGATATCTCCTTCGAGTTCAGGCGACCTACGTGAGATGATACCAGTAAAAATGGCTAAACAATTAAGCCTTAGACCAACTTTGGATGTCCTCGCCAGTCTCGCTCCAAAACCACCGTTCTTCCCATAACTGGCTTTGCTCACCCTATTGAGCACATACGAAAACTTATTTCGCTCCTAGAAAAGACCAAGATATCATCCACAAAGACCATCACAAACTTATTTAGGTACTCCCTGAACACCCTTCTCATCAAATCAACAAAGTATGCGGGGGCGTTCGTCATCCCAAATAGCATCACCAGCCACTCATAAAAACCATCCGGAGTCCTAACGACAGTCTTCTCCATACTATCCTCAGCCACTCTCAACTGCCGAAACTCCGTGGCTAAGTCCAACTGCAAAAATACTGAGGCGCCAACTAACTTGATCAAAGAGATCATCAATCCTCGGCAATGGGTGTCTATTCGCCTTTGTGAGTTTATTTAGTTCCCTTTAGCCTACACAAAGTCAGAGGGACCCATCCGCCTTCGTGGCAAAAACTACTGGAGCACCCCACTCCGACATACTTCTTCTTATGAACCCCTTCTCAAGCAAATCGCCTACTTACTTATGGAGTTCCTTCCTCTCTCGAGGAGCCTTGTGGCACACTGGCCAAGTCACTGGTTTGGCATTGTCTAACCGATATATTCGGAAGTCAATCTCCCGCTCCGGAGGTAAGCCCTTCACCTTCTCAAACACATCCGAGTATTCCCGGACCACTTCTAACAGATCGCAAACTCTCGACCGACGTGTCAAGCGATTCTAGATAACTTAGCATAACAGATTCTATGGGATTACAAGAGATCTCGAGAGTGTTACCCAAGCGGGTCATAAGCTTAACAACTCTCCCTTCAAAATCAAGAACGGCACCCCTACTGGATAACCAGTTCATGCCCCAAAACTAACCCATAGCCCGTGAAGCCCAAAAAGCATCACATCTAAACTTAACGCTAAGTATAGCAACTTTCAAACCCAAACACATCATGGAGCCCCAATTGGGTTTGAAACAACTAAGGGATCATCTACCAAACTGGTGTCTAAGTGCAGTGACTCAACTAACAATAATGAGATAAACGAACTCGATGCGTCAGAATCAAATAAAGTTTGAATCAGATAATATAGAAATCCCAAATTCCAACCTAGACGGTCCTATCCCCATCTGGTACACTAGCCGTGAGGGAATACAACTACCCTCCAGAAGATTCCGTACCTTGCCCCTGCCTCTTTGGATAATCCTAATAAAATGTCCTATTCCTCCTAAAGGATAACTACTCGCCTTCTTTTTCCCATTCTCCACTCGCAACCTCCCACCAATGAGGTTTCTTCCTTCATTAACCAAACAACTATTTAAGCCTTCCTCCCATTGTCCATCCAATAGGTAACTACAAGTCCTCCTCCTTCTTGAACCTACTTCTAATCCAACTAACGTCTAAGTCCCTTGAAGTGGTCTTCCATTCTTATCTATCTTAGAAAGATCATCTATACGCAGAGGGGAAACTCAAAATGAGAGAGAGGAAGAGATTCAACCGGAGAATTCGAAAGATAAAGATATGGCTATCGGGGATTATGCTTTTCTCTCAAAAACTTTTCCCTTAAAAGACATGTTTTTGAAAATACTCCTTCAAAAATTTTCTTAGAAAAATAGTTTTTCTAAAATTTTATCTGTTCTGGTAACCTTAAGCTCTGATACCACGTGTAACACCCCACGTCCGCTAAGGTCACTCATAAGAGGGGAATGCCTTAGTTTCGGTGAAGTATTTTAAGTGAATATAGAACAGTAAAATTACAACAAGACAGATATAAGTAATACTTGAAAATTTAAATCATCATTTCATTGCAGCGGAAAGTAAAACATGTTTGGTTACATCACAAAACCATACAAGAGTCAAGTACAAAATATCCATCTTGATAATAATAAGTACATAATCCCACTATGTAAACATTAGCCATAAAAGGAAAGATGAACTGAGCTTTACTTCAACGGTCCAAGCTCCAAAGGATAGATACAACAATCTGATCAAAGCCCACTAGCACTAAGCCCACTCTGATAACCTGGGTTTGGGGGAAAAAGATAAAAACAACGGGGTCAGACATAAGTCTGAGTGAGTCCTATAACCCTAACAATACAATCGTTAAAGCAATTAGGGTATGATATAAACAAGGTATGGTACCTCTGGGGATAATGACTACACTACGTAGCCAACTAAACACGGGATGTACTAAGATCACCGGAAAGACGCATTTATCCACCCAAGGATAATTACTAGATTACACCATCCCAGACTTATCCACCCAAGGGTAATTCCTACACTGCACCACACCAGTTCTACCCACCAAGAGTAATTCCTACTTAAAGGTTGATCCCACTAAATGTACTTAGTAATTTAAACCCAGTAGTTTCTTGTACCCCTAGCTAACTACATAGGTGTACCCACTACTCCCAAGCGATCGGCTCCCTAACGTAGATATCCGTGCTGGTCCCACAATGGGGTGTATCATTCCCCAAAGTGGCAACCTGATAATATCAACGGTGCACGGCTTTATACCTACACGATGCAACAACGACTTACTAACCAGCCCGGGTCCACACACGCATATGAAACCCGTTGGTTCTACGTTGCCACCGCTAACCCGTTTTGGCCTCTTATAGTCAAGCCCAATATGCGTGTCCCGTCACTCGACTTGAGTCGAGCCCACTAAGATACGTTTGGGATATTGGTTGAGATGGGCCCCCACAAGCTACCACCTAAGCTTGTTATTCTATCTAGTGTATCCCACTTAACCCTTAATAATCATGTCTACCTTCATGTTATACATCCTGGTTAAGTTATTTAATCATATTTTAATTACCACTCAAGGCACCCACTAGATTTCCACATGCCACCTAAGTCATTTACTTAATTCCCACATGCCACCCGAGGCACTTACTTAATCCTTTAATCGTGTTTAATTACATGTTCCACTTTAGTTAAGTATTCTAATTGTATTTTCTATTGCCACCCAAGGCAACCCACTAGTTTCCTCATGCCACCCCAGGCACCCCACTAGTTACCACAAGCCACCCAAGGCACCCACTTAACCCTCATGCCCCACTACATGCTTATATGGTTAAGTGTTTCTTAATTAATTATGACCGTGATCCTCATAAAGACCTCTCACATTAGACTATCTTTTATGACCGCTGGTTAAGCCGGTTGGGTCCGGGCAGCCTTATGTCATAACCGAGTCTAACCTCATGTCTTTACATTAATCACGTATTTAGTTTGTGCCTAAGACCTCCCACATTGGGCTAACATTTGTAGCAACTGGTTAAGCCGGTTGGGTCCGGGCAGTTTTACACTACAAATGAGTCCAACCTCGTGTCTTAGTCGATTAATTACATCTAATTAATCATCCTCCTAATTTATATTAATTATCCTTAATTAATATTAAGTTTTTCATAACATGGGTAGACCTAACTCAATAGGTAAATTCCCATGGGGTAGACCTAACTCAATAGGTAAATTCCCACTTATGTTAATTTATTTTTATGGTATACTTAATCATACCCAATCATACTTTTATTAACATATTTATTAACCCCATCATTTCCCACGTAAATCGTTCTCATTTCACGACATAATAAAGGGAAGATGCATCCCAAATATCTTGGGTTTAACCAAATCTTAGCATATAACTTTGTCATGGGTTAAGAGGATGTCAATTTGCATATATGAGCATATATTAACCCAACTACATTTAATCCCAAACTTGCATATATGAGCATATATTAACATGTTAAACTTGCATATAAGCATTCACATAATTTGCATGACATGTTAAACTTGCATATAAGCATTCACATAACTTGCATAACATGTTAACTTGCATTTTAAGCATATACATAATTTGCATATGAACTTGCATAACAATATACATGTAACTTACATAACATCATACACATAACTTGCATATGAACTTGCATAACAACATACATGTAACTTACATACATCATACACATAACTTGCATATGAACTTGCATAACAACATACATGTAACTTACATAACATCATACACATAACTTGCATATGAACTTGCATAACAACATACATGTAACTTACATACATCATACACATAACTTGCATATGAACTTGCATAACAACATACATGTAACTTGCATAACATGTTGAACTTGCATATAAGCATTCTCATATCTTGCATAACATGTTAAACATGCATTTACCCACTTATTAAATATGCATAACCCACTTATTAAACATGCATAAACCCACTTGTTAAATATGCATAAACCCACTTATTAAATATGCATAAACCCACTTATTAAATATGCATAAACCCACTTGTTAAATATGCATAATATCACATACTTAGCATGCATAGAATCACATACTTAAACTTGCATAATAGATCAATGTTCAACTTAGTATTTTGCATCATAATCATCATGAAACATAGCACCAAACTTGCATATGGATGTCATGACTACATAACATTAAACTCGCATGACATATGGTATATAACTTGCAAAACACATAACATACACTACACAAAGTTTGCAAAAACACATTGATCCTCAAACATATCCATACATCATCATATCCTATCTTAATCAATTTAACAATTGATTATTAAAGAGATAGAATCTCACCAAAACAAAATTAGCAAACTAATGAAGAAGATTAAGAGGCTAGAAGTTGATTTGGAATGCTATCCCTTCACTAATTTTGATGGAGGCTCCTTCAAGTTTCATTTTGCCATAGTTTAGTTACTAGATTTAATTATGAATGAATTAGGGTAGGGTTAGGGTCTTATTTATAGGATTAGGTAGTGTTTTTAGGCCCTTAGATTAACCCTAGATTGGTTTAGGACCCTCAGATCCAAGAAGCTTCCAGAAACCAGCCCTCCAAGCCAGCCTAAAACCCAACCTGGTGCAACCTGGTGCACCCAGGTTCTCTGGACGCCACCCCCTGTCGACAGGCAAGTCGACAGGCAAGTCGACACCCCTGTCGACAGGCTTGTCGACAGCCCTGTCGACATGGGTAGGGCGGGAATCTTCCCGCCTGGCCCCGCTTGCTCTATTTTAAAATCTGAATTTAAATTATTAAATCTGTTTTTAGCTTTGAATTTTCTGCAAACTTCATCGGGCCATACGGACTCCGATTCTCAAAAACTCGGACTCTATTTCGCGTATTTTTCCGAGACGAACGCAATGACGCAGCCCGTTTCCCCCAATTCTCACATCTGAGATTATTTATTCTGTAATTAGTGAATTTTAGCATTAACCGAAATTCGGGGTGTTACACCAACTGTTAATCTGTTATACATGGGATACTGACATATAGTTTTATGTTGGACTACGCAAACGTATTGTAACACCCCGTATTTCTGTTAATATTAAAGTTCACAAATTAAAGAATAACTAATCTCAGATGTGAGAATTAAGGGAAACGGGTTGCGCCATTGTGTTCGTCTCGGAATTCTGGTTGAGACAGAGTCCGAGTTTGTGTGAATTGGACTTCGTATGAAGAAGTTATGGCCATCGGAAGTTTCAGAAAATTCAAAACAGATTTCAAAATTCAAAATTTCAGAGTCAGATGGGCTAGGCGGGAAAATTCCCTCCAGGGCCAGATCGATCTGGGGGTCGACCTACCCTGACCAGGTCGACCTGGGGGTCGACCTACCCCCCCTCCCCCCCCCCCGGGCAGATTTGTTTGGTGACTTGTTTATGACTGTATGCTGACTCATTAGGGTTTCTGATCTGCTCTGATTGGATGAGATTAATTCTGGGTTGATCGGACGGCCTAAACTAATCCTAAACTCTATAAAAAGACTTATAGACTCAAACCCTAAAATCAAATTAAAATTAGAGCCATGGCCTCCTTGCCGTCACCTAGCAACCTAGAATAGCCGCCACCAATTAGAGAGGAAGAAAGCTAATCAAATTCAATTCTATTCAACTCTAACAACGAATCTACTTCAAAGGAAAGCTAATTCAACTTCAGAACTCAGATTTCAGAACTCAAGACCTTCTTTGAGTTGTGAGTTCGATTTCTTTAATAAAATAATTAACAATTTAGTTGGATTGAGTTATGATGCGGATTATATGGTTTTGTTGTGAATTATTGACCGCATGTTATCATCTATGTTGTAAAATTGTGATGTTATCATTTATGTTGTAAATTCTATGATGTTATCATCTATGTTGTAAAGTTGTGATGTTATCATCCATGTTGTAATTCTATGATTATGTATTTATAGTGATGTTTCATATGCTAGTTTGGTTGTGTTGATTCATATGATAAATCATATGTATGTATGCAAGTTAGGATGTTAATTGAGACATAGATCATATGCAAGTTAGTGAAAATTGTATGTATAACCTTACATGTTTCATGACATCTATTTTAGATCTAAATTTAGGCTATGACATGTGTGAGTTATATGCTAAATTTTACATGCTAGTTTATATGTTTAGATGTAAGTTTACACCATCGTTATGTTGCATAAATCACATATACAAGTTTATAAAAATATATGTGTTTCGAGTATGAATCATGTTATGCAAGTTGTGGTTATTGCCTATGCAAGTTTACTCCTTTAGATTTAGATCTATGACATACATGATTTATGCAAGTTTATGACTATTGCCTAAACAAGTTCACACCTTTAGATTTGGATCTATGACATATGTTGTTTTATGCAAGTTTGTGACTTTGGCCTATGCAAGTTTTAGATGTAGAACCTCATTCACACATGCAAGTTCACCCATTATGTTTAGATCTAGTTTTATTTCTATGTATGTTGCGATGTCTTCTCTTTATTTCATGAGTTAGACTATTCGAGTCTAACGTATATTTTACGTTAAATGAACGAACGTACAACGTGGGGGTAAAGGGGATAATATTAAAAGATTTAATATTGAGAATTGGCATAAATGCCTTAAATGGCATAAAATAAATTTGTGATGATAATTGGTATGATTTTACATACCAAAAATAGATGGACATAATTGAGTCAATTATGGCCATAGTTAAATTTGAATAGGGAAATTAATTCAAATTGGGGGATAATTAATTTTGTGTAATTAATCATCTAAGACACGAGGTTGGGCTCTTTTGTGGTGTAAGACTGCCCGTACCCGCCCGGCAAATCCAGCTGCCACAAATGCCAGTCTAATATGGGAGGTCTTAGGCATGAATTAAATGCGTAACAGTTGTAAAGACACAAGGTTATGCTCGTTTGTGGTGTAAGACTGCCCGGACCCGCCCGGCAAATCCAGCTGCCACAAATGCCAGTCTAATGTGGGAGGTCTTTATAAGGTTATGGTCTTAATGAATTAAGAAACACTTAACCAGATAAACATGTGGTGGGACATGAGGGGGTTAAGTGGGTGCCTTGGGTGGCATGTGGAATCTAGTGGGTGCCTTGGGTAGCACTTGAAATACGATTAGAAACACTTAACCAAAATCGAAACATGTAAGTGAACATGAATAAGAAGAGGGTTAAGTGGGATGTACTAGAGGGGACCAAGCTTAGGTGGATAGCTTGTGTCAAGTAATGGGGCCCGTTTCAACCAGTAACCCATAAGTATCTTTGTGGGCTCGCCCCAAGTCGAGGATGGGACACGCGTACTGGGCTTGACTGTAAGAGGCTAAAACGGGTTAGCGGTGGCAAAACAAGTCCAACGGGTTCATGTGCGTGTGTAGGCCCGGGCTGTTAGGTAAGACGTTGTTGCATCGTTTAGGTATAAGCCGTGCATTATTGGTGGTATCGGGTTGCCACTTTGGGGAGTGATACACCCCACTGTGGGGCCATCACGGGTATCTACGAGTTAGAGAGCCGATCGCATGTGTGTAGTAGGTACACCTAGTGGAGATAGGGGCAGGCGGCACCTATGAAGGCAACTAGTGGTGCACGAAACTACCATTATCATTATTAAGTTCTGTAGGCGGGATCAACCTTAGGGTGACTAGTGGTGGTACAGTATAGTAGTGGTGGTGCAGTATAGTAATTATCTTATAGTGGTTTAGGTGCGCCTTTAACGTTATCTTTGTTCAATCTTATTTCCTTGTTTACTCTGTCTTACCTAATTGTTCAGAGTCATTTCCTTATGTTTCAACTTATGCCTTAGCCTAGTTATTTTGGTAATTATATTGTTAAAGTTATCGCACTCGCCAGACTTTATGTCTGACCCCCTTTGCCTTTGTTTCCACCTCTTTTCTTCCTTCCCTCCCCCCCAGGTGCTCAGGTTGGAACTAGCACCAGTGGAGCTTGATTTTGGACAGCTGTATCTCTTGCTTTTAGAAGTTTCTTGGATCGCTGAAGTAAAAGTTCAGCCTATCTTATTTATGTCTATTTTGTATTGGGGTTATGTCTTTCAATTTATGTACTCTGATTTAGTCAAGATGGATATTATGTACTTTGACTCTGGTTTTTGATGATGTAATCAAACTTATGTATTTACCGCTGCAATGAAATGAAGTTTAAAATTTTCAAGTACTGTTTATATCTGTCTTGTTGTTAAGTTTCTGTTCTATACACACTTAAAACGCTCCCTAGAAGTTAATGCGTTCCCTTTGTGAGTGACATTAATGGACGTGGGGTGTTACACGTGGTATCAGGGCTGAAGGTTACCAGAACATACATGAATTTTGAAAAACTGTTTTTCAAAAACACTTTTATAAAGAAGTACTTACAAAAGTATGTTTTAAGGAAAGTATTTTCAAGAGAAAAGCTTATTTTAGAAAGCATAACCCCAAGAGCCATATATATTTCCATCAGTCCTTTTGTATTGAATCTTTCCTTTTTCGTTTCAGTATGTCTGGAATTCCCGAGATACCCGAGGAAATACCAATACCTCGGTGGTTTAGGAGGTATTTGGAGACTAGGGCCGCCGACGCAGGTCCAGCAAATCCTCCTCCTCCTCGTGTCGATACTTTTGCAAAGATATGTAAGGACTTTAGGGCAATGGGTGGAAAACCTTTTCACGGGACAGAGACATTTGTTGAAGCTCGAAATTGGCTAAAGGAGGTGGAAGAATTGTTTGGGATCTTTGAAGTGGAAGATGGGAGAAAGGTCCAGTTAGATGTCTGGCTTATGAAGGATGAGGCCTCGTTTTGGTGGGAGGTCACTAATGGAGAGCGTCCAGTTGACACATGGCCAGATTTTAGGCGGAGGTTTGAGGCAAAGTTTCTCTCACGGGCTGAAGAGAATTTATACATGGAAAGGTTTTTGGCGTTGAAGCAAGGGAATCTAACAGTGAAAGAATACGTCAACAAGTTCAATCAGTTGGCGAGATTTGTCTTGGACTTGGTGAATACACCAGAAAAGAAGGCCCTGAGATTTGTTAAGGGTTTGAACGAGCCGCTTCATGGGTTAGCTATGACCCACATACCCATGGGGGCTACCTTTGAGAGACTAGTTGACATGGAGCTTATGCATGAAGAAGAGAAGGGCGCCAATGCTAATAAGGCACCCGAGAAGAAAGGGGATCAAAAGAAACCACAACAGAAACAACAGAACAAGAAATGTGGTAAAGGCATCAATGCTAAGGAAAAGAAAAGATGCTTTAACTGTGGGACACCAGGCCATCTAAGCAAAGATTGTAGGAAGAAAAAGAAGACTGGTTGTTTCCACTGTGGTGAAGCGGGACATCTGATTAAGGACTGCCCAAAGAAAGGGAAGAGGGCAGTGTCTACCTCGAGAGGACAGGTGCAAGCTCTTATGGCACCAGGGCAGGCAAGGGGACAAGTTCAGGCTCTCGTGGTCCCACCGCTGCAAGAACGAGGTAGAGAAATTTCCGTTGAAAGTTTAGTTTTTCTGTTTGATCATTCTGTCCGTACTTTATTCGATTCTGGCGCATCACATTCGTTTATCTCTACATCATTAGTTGAAACACTGCACCTAGATACTAGTTTAGTTACTGATCCCTTAGTAGTCTCAAATCATATTGGTGGTTCGGCTCATCTTTCTATGATTTGTCGGGATTTGAGAGTGTTTATCTTAGGCGTTGGGTTTGAATGCAACGCCTTTGTTCCTCGCTTCATGGGCTACGACTTGATTCTAGGTATGGATTGGCTAACTAGATACGGGGCCATCCTAGATTGTGAAAGAAGGATAGTTAGATTTTTGACTCGTTGTGGAAAGAACCTTGATATTTCTTATGACCCTAGAGGTCCAGTAATGCTTAGCTACCTAGAATCCCCTCACACATCCGATGATGATTTACATTTTGTTCATATAGTCCGTGAATATGTTGATGTCTTCGATGAGGTGAGGGGTTTACCCCCAAAACGTGAGATAGACTTTCGAATATATCTAGTAGATAATGCAAAGCCAGTTGCATTGCCTGTGCGCCATATGGCTCCAAGAGAGAGAAGAGAACTCAGTAAGCAAGTGAATGAATTGCTTGAGAAGGGATTCATCAGACGTAGTATATCGGAGTGGGGTGCTCCAGTAGTATTTGCCACAAAGGCAGATGGGTCCCTTAGACTTTGTGTGGACTATAGGGAACTTAATAAGCTTACTAAGAAGAATAGGCACCTACTGCCGAGGATTGACGATCTCTTCGATCAGTTAGTTGGCGCCTCAGTGTTTTCGCAGTTGGACTTAGCCACGGGTTTCCATCAGTTAAGAGTGGCTGAGGATAGCATAGACAAGACTGCCTTTATGACTCCAGACGACTTCTTCAAGTGGCTTGTGATGCCCTTTGGTTAGACAAACACCCCCGCATACTTTGTTGACTTGATGAGTAGGGTGTTTAGGGAGTACCTTAATAAATTCGTGATAGTCTTTGTGGACGACATCTTGATCTTTTCTAAAAGCGAGGAAGTGCATGCCCTACATCTTAGGGAATTGTTGGAGACTCTTCGAGCGCATAGCCTCAAAGCTAAATTTTCTAAATGTCACTTTTGGAGGAAGGAAGTGCGATTCTTAGGGCACGTGGTTTCCAAAGAAGGGATAGCTGTGGATCCCGCGAAGGTAGTGGCCATCCAAGATTGGAAGGTCCCTAAAAATGCTACCGAGGCGAGGAGTTTCTTAGGGTTGGATGGCTACTATAGGAAGTTTATCAAGGACTTCGCAAAAATATCAGCCCCATTAACACGCTTGACGAAGAAGAACCTAGTTTTTACGTCGGACGTAGATTGTGATAATGCGTTCCAACGTTTAAAGAGAGCTTTGACCACAACCCCATTCTTAGTGTTGCCAGATGGGAGTAAGCCATTTACCGTTCATACCGATGCTTGTGGGACAGGATTAGGCGCAGTCTTAATGCAAGAGGGAAGGGTAATAGCCTATGGAGGAAGGAAGTTGAGAGTGCATGAGAAAAATTACCCAACACATGACCCAGAGTTGGCCGCTATTGTTTTCGCGTTTAAGTCTTGGAGCCATTATCTTCTTGGCGAGAAATTCGAATTGTTTACGGACCACAAATCGCTAAAATACTTGTTCTCTCATTAGGACTCGAACTTAAGGCAGCAAAGGTGTATGGAATTCTTAGCGTCCTATGATTTCGAGATAGCATATATGTGACAACCCGTATTTTCAATAATCTGTTATAACATAAATTGAGGCAGAATTTAATTATAAGATCTGAATCAAGGGAAACGGGCTATGCCATTGCGTTCGTCTCGGAAAAATACGCGAAATAGAGTCCGAGTTTTCGAAAATCGAAGTCCGTATGACCCAGTTAAGGCCCATTGAAGTTTTCAGAAAATCCCTAAGTAAAAACAGATTTAAATTTTAAAATTAAAAACTAGGGATAGGGCAAACTGGGCAGGCGGGAAAAATTCCCGCCAAGGACCCCATGTCGACAGGCCTATCGACAGGGGTCTAGGCATGTCGACTGCCCTGTCGACAGGGTGTGGCCGGGCTAACTGGCCTGGCGCACCATTTTGATCTTGGCTTGATTGGGGGGCTTGTTTCTAGAGAGTTCCGGGATCTGATGGACCTAATTGAATCTAGGGTTAATCCTATGGCCTAAAAACACTACCCTAATCTATAAATAAGGCCCTAACCTACCCTAAATCACTCATTATTCACTCTAGCAACAAAACTATGGCAAAATCAAAACTCTCATGGCCTCCACCCTCTTCATACAAATCCTAAATCATTTCCTAAGTGATTTTCCATGCATACAAGCATATTTAGGCTTGTATGATCCTCCTTAGCGTGCATTAAAGGCTTGTTTTTCTATTGCCATCATAAAGGAGGAGTCTTGATCAAGTTTGCTTGCATTTGGGGGCTTTAATTAGTTGCATAAGGGGTTCTTTACATTTGCTATAGTTATTTGAGTCCGCATAAGCATTGTAAGCCCTCTTACCTTCATTTTAGAAACTCTAAAGTTAATATGTGATGAAAGTTGGGATCTTTGCAAGTTTATTTAGTTATGTATGTTTATGCATGTTCGCTAAGCTATGATTTGCATGTTTGATAAGTTATGCATGTTTATGCAAGATCACCAAGCCATGATTTGCAAGTTAAATGAGTTATGCATGTTTATGCGAGTCCACTATGCCATGATTTGCAAGTTAAATAAGTTATGCATGTTTATGCAAGTTCACTAAGCCATGATTTGCAAGTTAAATGAGTTATGCATGTTTATGCAAGTTTAAAATGACAAGTTGTGCATGTTTGACAAGTTGTGCATGTTTATGCAAATTTAAAATGACAAGTTGTGCATGTTTATGCAAATTTAAAATGACAAGTTGTGCATGTTTGACAAGTTGTGCATGTTTATGCAAGTCTAAAATGACAAGTTGTGCATGTTTGACAAGTTATGCATGATTATGGTAATATGCAAGTTCACTATGCTAAGTTATGCAAGTTTAACATGTTATGCATGTTTATAGTAATATGCAAGTTCACTATGCTAAGTTGTACAAGTCTAACATGTTATGCATGGTTGTTGTGCAAGTTTATCATGTATGTTGTGCCAAGTTCCCTCTTCCTATCCTTTATGCGTTATTACGAATATGTAAGCGATAGAATGACGTTGGGGGGTTTTGGGTAAACTTAAAATACATGAAAATATAAGATTGGGAATTTACCTATTAAGTTAGGTCTACCCCTTGGGAATTTACCTATTAAGTTAGGTCTACCCAAGTAATTGTTTGACTTGTGATTATGTTTTGAAATAAAGTGGACATGACACTTAGAAAACATAAGAGTGGCCAACTCGAGGTTGGGGTGAGTTTGTAGCGTAATTCTACCCGGAACCGACCGGCTTAACTAGTGGCTACAAACAATAAGACCCAATGTGAGAAGTTGGTCATGGGGTGCCAAGACCCGAGGTTAGACCAAGTTGTGGTGTAAAGCTACCCGGACCCGCCCGGCTTAACTAGTAACCGCAACAAAGTCTAATGTGAGAGGTTAAGGTGCATTAAATTAATTAATGCCTCATGATTAGGGTTAAGTCAGGGTCCACTAATACTTAACCAATTTGGGGATTCGAGGGATTAGAATGTGGTTAGGTTGTGAACCGTTGGTTACACTTAACTAGTTTAATCCATTTGGGAGTTCAAGGGATTAGAATGGGGTTAAGCCACACTTAACCAGTTTAATCCAGGATTAGTGAAGGGTTAAATCACACTTAACCCTCTTAGGAAACCCTAGCAGCGGGTCTGTTCCGGCAGTAATCCCAGTTGGGTATCATCACAACCCTAGAGACTAGGCTAGGGCGGGGCACGATTACTGGACGGATGTAAGCGACCAAAGGACGATGGCTGAGTGGTACAGCGGTGCGGGTTCAGGCGGGCTACGGACGTGCACGTAGTCCGGTGTTGGACAAACTCGAGGCACGGGTACCAGTAGGTTAGGGCTGTGCATTATTGCTTAAGTGTCCGGGGTTGACACCCGAGGGCTTGATACACCCAAAGGGGGACCCAGCACAGACTAACTACAACCATATGTGGGCCATATGGACACCAACACTTGACGTGTTAGGTTTATAGGGAGCCGATCGACTAGACCGTTGGGCTGGACCTTATATTAAGGTCACTTCATGTTATTGGGTTAGAGCTTGGGCCAAGGGATCAATATCTGTTATGTTGGTTTGCTAGTACACCGTGGTGCAAAACTTAACCTTGTTTTATGCGATGACACCTCTATCTATCTTGTAGTTGATTTATCGTGCCAGTATGTTGTTATTTATGATCCTCTCAGTTTCCATCATGATGTTAACTTTATTAGTTTATAGACTGATCGTAGCAGGGCTTACTCAGTCTTTTTGACTGACCCGTTTTGTTTCGCCTCTTTTCTTCCGTTCCCCCCCCAGGTTCTCAGGGAGGGAATACTGGAGCCTAGCTTGGATTTTAGCTGCTTCCTTGGATAGCTCAAGTATGCTTTGGACTTGAGCCGCTATGGTTTATCACTCTTATTTGGGGATAGTACTTATGTATTTTCAGTTTATCAGATGATGTATTTATCTAGACTTGTAATTTTGGGAAATTGACATTTTGATGTACCAGACTTGTGTTTTGAAATGGTTTTTAAATCTTCCGCTGTTTTATTTACTTACTCTGTTTATTTACATATATATATATGTCATGTCCTGCCTTGCTATATCATTATGCATGTTTACCAATAATGCCCCTCCGAAGCTAGTGCATTCCTTTGCGAGTGACCCTGGCGGAGGTGGGGTGTTACATTTGGTATCAGAGTATATGGTTTACGAGAAGGGATAAAAAGGTTTTTAAAACTTTTGAAAAACTATTTTCAAAACCAAGTATTAAGTATTTTCCAAAGAAAAGTCTAGTTTATTTTAAAGGCTATTCCCCAAAAAGCCATTAGCAAAATTCCTTCGTTTTTCTCCATTCTGAATCTATCTTTTTCTTCGTTTCCAGTATGGCCGACAACTTTGTCATTCCGGAGGGAGTACACGTACCTGTTTGGTATAGGAGACTTTTGGAGGCTAGGGCGACCAAAGCCGGCCCCGCAAATATTACTCCTCCTCCGGTAGTTGATGTTCCTCTTCCTCCTTCCCCTCAGCATCCTCAAACTGACTTCGCAGAGATTTGCCAAGATTTTAAGGCGATGGGTTGCAAGAATTTCTTTGGAACCGAGACTTTTGTAGAGGCAAGGAATTGGTTGAAAGAGACCGAAGATCTTTTAGCCACCCTTGATATAGGTAACCGCAGGAAGGTTCTATTGGCGGTATGGTTGCTAAAGGAAGAAGCTGCACGTTGGTGGGTAGTCACCACCGCTACTAGGCCAATTGAGACTTGGGATGACTTTAGAGGAAGGTTTGGACTGAGGTTCTTATCACTGAAGCAAGGGGACATGACTATTAGGGAATACATAGATAAGTTTAATCAACTTGCTCGGGTCGATTTAGACTTGGTTAATACAGCTCAGAAGAAGGCCCTACACTTTGCTCTAGGATTAAACGAGCCATTACATGGTTTGGCCATGTCCCATATACCCTTGGGGGCGACTTTCGAGAATTTGGCGAATATGGCCCTACTTCAAGAAGAAGATAACAATGACGAGAAAGAGGCCAGGGCGAATGAGTCTCAAGGCAAGAGGGTAAATTCCAGGAAATGAGGCAAGAATAACAACAACAACCGCAAGGACAAGCCAAGAGCGAATGGGAAGTGCAACTTCTGTGGTATAGTTGGACATATAGCCAGGGAATGTAGGAAGAAGAAGAGAAAGCGGGGCGGATGCTTTCATTGTGGTGAGTCTGGACATCTGAGCAAGGATTGCCCGTGGAAACAAGGGCAAGGTCAGACTCAGTATGCAGGACTATTTGGAGGGCGAGTTCATCCCCTCAACACCGTTCTTCCAGCTCATGATAGAGGTAGTGTTTCTGTTGAAAATCTGGTTTACATTTTCTGATTTTCCCCTGTTCGTACTTTGTTTGACTCTGGCGCATCGCATAGTTTTATTTCATCTAATCTAGTTGAAAGTTTGCACCTAAGTACTAGTCTGGTTGATGATCCCGTATGTGTTTCAAATCCAATTGGGGGTTCTGCCCGCCTGTCTGTGGTCTGAGTGGATTTGAAAACTTCTATCTTGAGTATAGAATTCTCGTGGAATGTATATATTCTCGGTTTCGGGGGATATGGGTTGATTTTGGGCATGGAATGGTTGTCCTGTTTTGGAGCCATTCTGGGTTTTTGTATAGGGGGTTGTGAGGCTCGTGACTCGCCTCAGCAGTACCCTTAGAAATTTCTAGCAACCCTAGGGGTCCCGTCATGTTATGTTATCTTGAATCCCTCAACTCGTCTATCGATAGTTTGAAATCGGTGAGGGTGGTCCGAGAATATCCTGATATCTTGGGGAAGGAAAAAGGGGTTATCCCTAGACGTGGGATAGATTTCCGCATTATCTAGTTGGTAATACCAAGCCAGTTTCGTGGCCGGTTAGGCACATGACCTCACGAGGTGAGAATTAAGAAAGCAAGTCAAGGAGTTGCTTGAGAAGAACTTCCTGAGACGAAGCATTTTCGAGTAGGGTGCTCCAGAAGTATTCGCTACTGATGTGGACGGTTTGCTTCGCTTATGTGTTGATTATCGTGAGAAGAATAGATAACCGTTACCAAGGATCAATGATTTGTTTGATCAGCTTGTAGGAGCATCTGTTTTCTTTTGATCAAGCTACCGGATTCCATCAGCTTAGGATGGCTGGGGACTCTAGATGGGTTTTGGAATGGCTAGTCATGCTATTTGGTTTGACTAATGCACCCGCATATTACGTGAACCTGATGGGTAGGGTGTTTAGGGAGTCCTTAAACAAGTTTGTCATGGTCGTCGTAGACGATATTTTGATCTCCTCAAAAGAACAAGGAAGAGCATGTTATGCATATCAAGGAGGAGATGGATACGTTTAGAGCCACCAGTTGAAGGTCAAGTTCTCCAAAAGTCACTTTGGAGGAAAGAAATTGGATTTCTTGGGCACATAGTTCCTAAGAAAGGCTTAGTGGTGGGTTCCGCTAAAGTGGTTGCGGTTTAAGACCGGAAAACTCTGAGGAGGGCAACTGAAGCAAGAAGCTTCCTCCGTTTGGCTAGTTAGTTAGCATTCCCAGAGCTTAGACTTACTCTTCTGGATCAAGAAGGGGGTTTCATGGGAAGAAGACCCGCCGTTGGTCAAGAACATGGGCCAGTCGATTCAGGGCGAGATGTTAAGTCACCTTGCTAGATATATTATAGATAACAAGGGATGACTAAGGCGCGATGAGAGATTATGTGTTCCTCGAGTGAAAGACTTGGTAAAGAAGGTTCTTGAAGATGCGCATCACATGAGGAGGTGGCCGAGTTGGTTTCAGGATACATGTTGTGCCACCAGGTTGAGGCCAAGTCATAGAAGCCCAGTGGGCCATTACCTCCATTGGGAGTTCCGCAAGGGAAGTATGAAAACATCTCGATAGATTATGTGGATGGACTACCTAGATCAAAGAAAGGGGATACGGGTATGAGGGTCATAGTAGGTAGACTCGCAAAGAGTGCTCATTTCAGTCCGGTGAAGAGCGAGAGGACTGCGTCATGATTAGTAACGGTTTACCCTCAAGAAGTTGGCCAGTTTTGAAAGAGCCTACAAGCCATGGGTAGGCAACTGAATCTAGGTATGGCTTATAGGCGGATGGTTCATATCGATTAAGCCTGAGTTATAGAGAATCACGTTTGTAAGGGCAATTGGCAACGTGGATGGGTATTTTCAAGAAAAGTTCTGCTGCATGGAATACTTTATAGTAAGTAGACGAGATCCAGGATTCCCTAGTGAATTTTGGGAGAGCTTGCATGAGATCATGAGGTTACAGTTATGTTTAACCCAAGTATGCAGAAAGGGGAATAAGTGGAAAAGACAGACGAGAGGCGACGAGTTCCAACTCGAATTTGGGAAATAGGAGTTAGGAAGCCAGGAAATCATGAAGTAAAAGACGGTCAAAGCACAGTGGAGTTAAGCTCAAGACTAAGAAGAGTGAAGACTAGACACGCGCATCATACCTCTTTTTAAGAATGCATCCTTGATCCTTGTTTTCCTGCAGAGCTTGCTTGCAAGCTATCTTTTGTGTATATCCTCTCTCGATCTTATTTCTGTTGTAAACTCCATAAGGGGGGTTATGACTCATCGGTTAGTACTATATGTCAGAGTTTGAATGGATTTCTTGTAATCCAAAAAGGAGTTTATCTTGCTAAGATCTCTTTTTAGCATATTTCTCTGCCCATGTTCATCTAGTTTATCGTGTTTATCTTGTCATGAGAACCTTAGGTAGAAACCCTTTGGTTGAAACATGTGTTTGAAGCATGTTATGTTTGATGGTTGCAAGTGGTTGCAAGTGTTTGCAAGTGGTTGCTCGTGGATGCATTATACACGATTAGGCACTAGATCGGCTCGCACACTCCTCATATTGCATGTGCATGAGTGTTTATGCTTATTCATGGATGAAAATTGTGTGTTATCACATGGATGTTGCATATGGGTGTATGTTATGTGCACACATATAGATGATATACATTATGTTAGGAATTGCATGCATATGGATACATTTCACTAACATCTTTTGCATTGATCTTTGCATTAGATAAGTACATATACACACACCTCTGCATATGTTCATCCAGCATTTAGAATCTTGTAAGGACAATGATTGCTCGTGGATGATGCTTTGAGTAGATGGATGATTGGATGGTAGGATACGTTCTTCTTAACTTGAAGATTTCGTGGACGAAATCCTTTAAGGAGGGGAGAATGTGACAACCCGTATTTTCAATAATCTGTTATAACATAAATTGAGGCAGAATTTAATTATAAGATCTGAATCAAGGGAAACGGGCTATGCCATTGCGTTCGTCTCGGAAAAATACGCGAAATAGAGTCCGAGTTTTCGAAAATCGAAGTCCGTATGACCCAGTTAAGGCCCATTGAAGTTTTCAGAAAATCCCTAAGTAAAAACAGATTTAAATTTTAAAATTAAAAACTAGGGATAGGGAAAACTGGGCAGGCGGGAAAAATTCCCGCCAAGGACCCCATGTCGACAGGCCTGTCGACAGGGGTCTAGGCATGTCGACTGCCCTGTCGACAGCCCTGTCGACAGGGTGTGGCCGGGCTAACTGGCCTGGCGCACCATTTTGATCTTGGCTTGATTGGGGGGCTTGTTTCTAGAGAGTTCCGGGATCTGATGGACCTAATTGAATCTAGGGTTAATCCTATGGCCTAAAAACACTACCCTAATCTATAAATAAGGCCCTAACCTACCCTAAATCACTCATTATTCACTCTAGCAACAAAACTATGGCAAAATCAAAACTCTCATGGCCTCCACCCTCTTCATACAAATCCTAAATCATTTCCTAAGTGATTTTCCATGCATACAAGCATATTTAGGCTTGTATGATCCTCCTTAGCGTGCATTAAAGGCTTGTTTTTCTATTGCCATCATAAAGGAGGAGTCTTGATCAAGTTTGCTTGCATTTGGGGGCTTTAATTAGTTGCATAAGGGGTTCTTTACATTTGCTATAGTTATTTGAGTCCGCATAAG
Source organism: Allium sativum (assembly GCA_030737875.1). NCBI lineage: Eukaryota > Viridiplantae > Streptophyta > Magnoliopsida > Asparagales > Amaryllidaceae > Allium > Allium sativum. The sequence continues at coordinate 22,846,106 of CM060927.1, read as the reverse complement.
CATTGTAAGCCCTCTTACCTTCATTTTAGAAACTCTAAAGTTAATATGTGATGAAAGTTGGGATCTTTGCAAGTTTATTTAGTTATGTATGTTTATGCATGTTCGCTAAGCTATGATTTGCATGTTTGATAAGTTATGCATGTTTATGCAAGATCACCAAGCCATGATTTGCAAGTTAAATGAGTTATGCATGTTTATGCGAGTCCACTATGCCATGATTTGCAAGTTAAATAAGTTATGCATGTTTATGCAAGTTCACTAAGCCATGATTTGCAAGTTAAATGAGTTATGCATGTTTATGCAAGTTTAAAATGACAAGTTGTGCATGTTTGACAAGTTGTGCATGTTTATGCAAATTTAAAATGACAAGTTGTGCATGTTTATGCAAATTTAAAATGACAAGTTGTGCATGTTTGACAAGTTGTGCATGTTTATGCAAGTCTAAAATGACAAGTTGTGCATGTTTGACAAGTTATGCATGATTATGGTAATATGCAAGTTCACTATGCTAAGTTATGCAAGTTTAACATGTTATGCATGTTTATAGTAATATGCAAGTTCACTATGCTAAGTTGTACAAGTCTAACATGTTATGCATGGTTGTTGTGCAAGTTTATCATGTATGTTGTGCCAAGTTCCCTCTTCCTATCCTTTATGCGTTATTACGAATATGTAAGCGATAGAATGACGTTGGGGGGTTTTGGGTAAACTTAAAATACATGAAAATATAAGATTGGGAATTTACCTATTAAGTTAGGTCTACCCCTTGGGAATTTACCTATTAAGTTAGGTCTACCCAAGTAATTGTTTGACTTGTGATTATGTTTTGAAATAAAGTGGACATGACACTTAGAAAACATAAGAGTGGCCAACTCGAGGTTGGGGTGAGTTTGTAGCGTAATTCTACCCGGAACCGACCGGCTTAACTAGTGGCTACAAACAATAAGACCCAATGTGAGAAGTTGGTCATGGGGTGCCAAGACCCGAGGTTAGACCAAGTTGTGGTGTAAAGCTACCCGGACCCGCCCGGCTTAACTAGTAACCGCAACAAAGTCTAATGTGAGAGGTTAAGGTGCATTAAATTAATTAATGCCTCATGATTAGGGTTAAGTCAGGGTCCACTAATACTTAACCAATTTGGGGATTCGAGGGATTAGAATGTGGTTAGGTTGTGAACCGTTGGTTACACTTAACTAGTTTAATCCATTTGGGAGTTCAAGGGATTAGAATGGGGTTAAGCCACACTTAACCAGTTTAATCCAGGATTAGTGAAGGGTTAAATCACACTTAACCCTCTTAGGAAACCCTAGCAGCGGGTCTGTTCCGGCAGTAATCCCAGTTGGGTATCATCACAACCCTAGAGACTAGGCTAGGGCGGGGCACGATTACTAGACGGATGTAAGCGACCAAAGGACGATGGCTGAGTGGTACAACGGTGCGGGTTCAGGCGGGCTACGGACGTGCACGTAGTCCGGTGTTGGACAAACTCGAGGCACGGGTACCAGTAGGTTAGGGCTGTGCATTATTGCTTAAGTGTCCGGGGTTGACACCCGAGGGCTTGATACACCCAAAGGGGGACCCAGCACAGACTAACTACAACCATATGTGGGCCATATGGACACCAACACTTGACGTGTTAGGTTTATAGGGAGCCGATCGACTAGACCGTTGGGCTGGACCTTATATTAAGGTCACTTCATGTTATTGGGTTAGAGCTTGGGCCAAGGGATCAATATCTGTTATGTTGGTTTGCTAGTACACCGTGGTGCAAAACTTAACCTTGTTTTATGCGATGACACCTCTATCTATCTTGTAGTTGATTTATCGTGCCAGTATGTTGTTATTTATGATCCTCTCAGTTTCCATCATGATGTTAACTTTATTAGTTTATAGACTGATCGTAGCAGGGCTTACTCAGTCTTTTTGACTGACCCGTTTTGTTTCGCCTCTTTTCTTCCGTTTCCCCCCCCAGGTTCTCAGGGAGGGAATACTGGAGCCTAGCTTGGATTTTAGCTGCTTCCTTGGATAGCTCAAGTATGCTTTGGACTTGAGCCGCTATGGTTTATCACTCTTATTTGGGGATAGTACTTATGTATTTTCAGTTTATCAGATGATGTATTTATCTAGACTTGTAATTTTGGGAAATTGACATTTTGATGTACCAGACTTGTGTTTTGAAATGGTTTTTAAATCTTCCGCTGTTTTATTTACTTACTCTGTTTATTTACATATATATATATGTCATGTCCTGCCTTGCTATATCATTATGCATGTTTACCAATAATGCCCCTCCGAAGCTAGTGCATTCCTTTGCGAGTGACCCTGGCGGAGGTGGGGTGTTACAATATACCCTTGGCAAGGGTAACGTAGTGGCAGACGCCTTAAGTAGGAAAAGGTTGTCCTTGAGTCCGTTGTTTGTTGAGAGGCAAAGCTTAGAGTTCATCTCTACGTTTGACTTTAGACCTTCCATTGACTTTGTACCCGGTTTGCTAGCATCCTTAGAGGTCAGACCTACGCTTTTGGGCCGGATCGGTGAGGCACAGCGAGATGACCCACAATTGGTTGAGTTAGTAGAGAAACTAAAAAGGGAGGGAGTCATCGAGCCATCTCAGTAGGTATACCCTAGATGATAAGGGTTTGTTACATAGGGACGGTAGACTTTGTGTACCACGGGACGAGAATTTGAGGAAGACCATTCTTGATGATGCACATCGTTCGAAGATGACCATTCATCCCGACGGGGACAAGATGTACATGGACATGAGACGAGTTTAATTTTGGGCCGGTATGAAGAGGGATGTGGCTGAGTTTGTCGCTAGATGCTTGGTGTGCCAACAAGTAAAAGCAGAGCAAAAGAAGCCCGGTGGATTGCTTCACCCATTGGAGGTCCCACAATGGAAGTGGGAAAGTGTCTCGATGGACTTTGTTGATGGATTACCGAGATCGAGGAAGGGTAATACGGGGATTTGGGTCATGGTAGACAAACTTACTAAGAGCACCCATTTCATTCCCGTGAAGAGTAAGAGGACTACTCCATGGTTAGCCTTCGTATACATTCGAGGGATAGTTCGTTTGCACGGTGTTCCTTCTAGCATAGTAAGCGACCGCGATCCTATCTTTACTAGCAAAATTTGGAAGAGCTTGCAAGAGGCGGTAGGGACTCAGTTATGTTTGAGCACCGCATATCATCCTCAGACGGACGGCCAGACCGAGAGGGTGAATCGTATTCTAGAGGACCTATTGAGGCTATGTGTCTTAGACTTCGGAGGTACATGGGAGGAACATCTTCCGTTGGTGGAGTTCGCATATAATAATAGCTTTCAGTCTAGCATTGGCATGGCACCGTTCGAGGCTCTTTATGGATGGCCGTATCGTTCGCCTACATGTTGGTGGGAATCTACAGATAAGATCTTGCTTGGGCCCGATATGATTAGAGAGACTTCGGAAAAGATCGATTTGATTCGAAGGAGGATGAAGACGGCGCAAGATAGGCAGAAATCTTATGCGGACAAGAGGAGGACAGATCTTGAGTTTGATATTGGGGACATGGTCTTTGTCAAGGTGTCTCCATTACGGAATGTCGTTCGCTTTGGATCCATTGGGAAGTTAGCACCAAGGTTCATAGGGCCGTTTCCTATTAAGGAGAGAATTGGACATATGGCGTATAGAGTGGAGTTGCCCGAGAGACTTAGCGGTGTACACGATGTATTCCATGTATCACATTTGAGGAAGTGCTTGCACGAGACCGCGGAAGTGGTAGAGCCGAGCTTGCTTAGAGAGGTGGAGATAGAGCGTGATGCGACGATTCGATGAGCTCCTACGTGCATTCTTGGGTCGGAGATTAAGAAGTTGAGGAATCGAGAGGTCAAGCTAGTCAAAGTGCAATGGGGAGATGATGAGAGCAACGCTACTTGGGAGATGGAAGAGAGGATGCATTCATTGTACCCTTTTGTTTTCGAGGGTATGTCTTTTAATTTCTCCTTTATCGCTTAGCTTGTACTTATTTTATCTTTAGTATGTCCTCTCGCTAGTATCTTTGACCTTTAGATAGGGTAATCCTATGGTTGAAACATGTGTTTGAGACATGTTATGGATGATGGATGCATGTGGATGCAAGTGGTTGCTAGTGGTTGCTCGTGGATGCATATACACACACTTTAGGCACTAGATCGGCTCAGTCACTTCATATTGCATATTGCATATAAATGTGTGTGCATATTTAAGTTAATGAATGAATAATGGTTGTGCTATCATATGGATGTTGCATTTTGGTGAATGGTTGTGCACACATATAGAAATAATATTTATCGATAGGATTCTTTCGCGTACATAATGGATGCATGGCACTATCATGGTTTGCATTAAGGAGGTCAACTGAATCAGTAGACCGCCTGATTTTGCATTAGATAAAGACCATACACACACACTTCTTGCATATGTTCATAGAGCATTAGGAATTTTATAAGGACAATGGATGCCTGTGTTTGATGGTTGAGTAGATGGTTGTTTGGATGTTAGGATATGCATTCTCCTTAACTTAGAGATTTCGGGGGCGAAATCCTTTAAGGAGGGGAGAATGTAACACCCCGTATTTCTGTTAATATTAATGTTCACAAATTAAAGAATAACTAATCTCAGATGTGAGAATTAAAGGAAACAGGTTGGGCCATTGTGTTCGTCTTGGAATTCTAGTTGAGATAGAGTCCGAGTTTGCGTGAATTGGACTTCGTATGAAGAAATTATGGCCATCGGAAGTTTCAGAAAATTCAAAACAGATTTCGAAAATTCAAAATTTCAGAGTCAGATGGGCTAGGCAGGAAAATTCCCGCCAGGGCCAGGTCGACCATAGGGTCGACCTACCCTGACCATGTCGACCATAGGGTCGACCTGGGGGTCGACCTGGTGGTCGACCTGCCCCACCACCCCCCACCCCCCGGGCAGATTTGTTTGGTGACCTGTTTATGATTGTATGCGGACTCATTAGGATTTCTGATCTGCTCTGATTGGCTGGGATTAATTCTGGGTTGATCGGACGGCCAAAACTAATCCTAAACTCTATAAAAAGACTTGTAGACTCAAACCCTAAAATCAAATTAAAATTAGAGACATGGCCTCCATGCCGTCACCTAGCAAACTAGAATAGCCGCCACCAATTTGAGAGGAAGAAAGCAAATCAAATTCAATTCTATTCAACTCTAACAACGAATCTTCTTCAAAGGAAAGCTAATTCAACTTCAGAACTCAGATTTCAGAACTCAAGACCTTCTTTGAGTTGTGAGTTCGATTTCTTTAATAAAATAATTAACAATTTAATTGGATTGAGTTATGATGCGGATTATATGGTTATGTTGTGAATTATTGACCGCATGTTATCATCTATGTTGTAAAATTGTGATGTTATCATTTATGTTGTAAATTCTATGATGTTATCATCTATGTTGTAAAGTTGTGATGTTATCATCCATGTTGTAATTCTATGATTATGTATTCATAGTGATGTTTCATATGCTAGTTTGGTTGTGTTGATTCATATGATAAATCATATGTATGTATTCAAGTTTGGATGTTAATTGAGACATAGATCATATGCAAGTTAGTGAAAATTGTATGTATAACCTTACATGTTTCATGACATCTATTTTAGATCTAAAGTTAGGCTAAGACATGTGTGAGTTATATGCTAAATTTTACATGCTAGTTTATATGTTTAGATGTAAGTTTACACCATCGTTATGTTGCATAAATCACATATGCAAGTTTATATAAATATATGTGTTTGGAGTATGAATCATGTTACGCTAGTTTGTGGTTATTGCCTATGCAAGTTTACACCTTTAGATGTAGATCTATGACATACATGATGTATGCAAGTTAATGACTATTGCCTAAACAAGTTCACACCTTTAGATTTGGATCTATGACATATGTTGTTTTATGCAAGTTTGTGATTTTGGCCTATGCAAGTTTTAGATTTAGAACCTCATTCACACATGCAAGTTCACCCCTTATGTTTAGATCTAGTTTTATTTCTATGTATGTTGTGATGTCTTCTTTTTATTTCATGAGTTAGACTATTCGAGTCTAACGTATATTTTACGTTAAACGAACGAACGTACAACGTGGGGTAAAGGGGATAATATTAAAAGATTTAATATTGAGAATTGGCATAAATGCCTTAAATGGCATAAAATAAATTTGTGATGATAATTGGTATGATTTTACATACCATAAATAGATGGACATAATTGAGTCAATTATGGCCATAATTAAATTTGGAATTGATTGATAAATTGGATAGGGAAATTAATTCAAACTGGGGGATACTTAATTTTGTGTAATTAATCGTCTAAGACACGAGGTTAGGCTCTTTTGTGGTGTAAGACTGCCCGGACCCGCCCTGCAAATCCAGCTGCCACAAATGCCAGTCTAATGTGGGAGGTCTTAGGCATAAATTAAATGCGTAACAGTTGTAAAGACACGAGGTTAGGCTCGTTTGTGGTGTAAGACTGCCCGGACCCGCCCGACTAATCCAGCTGCCACAAATGCCAGTCTAATGTGGGAGGTCTTTATAAGGTTACGGTCTTAATGAATTAAGAAACACTTAACTAGATAAACATGTAGTGGGACATGAGGGGGTTAAGTGGGTGCCTTGGGTGGCATGTGGAATCTAGTGGGTGCCTTGGGTGGCATTTGAAATACGATTAGAAACACTTAACCAAAATTGAAACATGTAAGTGAACATGAATAAGAAGAGGGTTAAGTGGGATGTACTAGAGGGGACCAAGCTCTGGTGGATAGCTTGTGTCAAGTAATGAGGGCCCGTTTCAACCAGTAACCCATAAGTATCTTTGTGGGCTCGACCCAAGTCGAGGACAGGAAACGCGTACTGGGCTTGACTGTAAGAGGCCAAAACGGGTTAGCGGTGGCAACGCAAGTCCAACAAGTTCATGTGCGTGTGTGGGCCCGGGCTGGTAGGTAAGACGTTGTTGCATTGTGTAGGTATAAGCCATGCATTATTGGTGGTATCGGGTTGCCACTTTGGGAAGTGATACACCCCACTGTGGGGCCAGCACGAGTATCTACGAGTTAGGGAGTCGATCACATGGGGGTAGTGGGTGCACCTAGTGGAGATAGGGGCAGGCAACACCTATGAAGGCAACTAGGGATGCACGAAACTACCATTATCATTATTAAGTTCTGTAGACGGGAACAACCTTAGGGTGACTAGTGGTGGTGCAGTATAGTAGTGGTGGTGCAGTATAGTAATTGTCTTATAGTTGTTTAGGTGCGCCTTTAACGTTATCTTTGTTCAATCTTATTTCCTTGTTTACTCTGTCTTACCCAATTGTTCACAGTCATTTCCTTATTTTTCAACTTATGTCTTAGCCTAGTTATTTTGGTAATTATATTGTTAAAGTTATCGCACTCGCCAGACTTTATGTCTGACCCCCTTTGTTTCCACCTCTTTCCTTCCTTCCCCTTCCCCTCCCCCTCCCCCAGGTGCTCAGGTTGGAACTAGCACCAGTGGAGCTTGATTTTGGACAGCTGTATCTCTTGCTTTTAGAAGTTGCTTGGATCGCTGAAGTAAAAGTTCAGCCTATCTTATTTATGGCTATTTTGTATTGGGGTTATGTCTTTCAATTTATGTACTCTGATTTAGTCAAGATGGATATTATGTACTTTGACTCTGGTTTTTGATGATGTAATCAAACTTATGTATTTACCGCTGCAATGAAATGAAGTTTTAAATTTTCAAGTACTATTTATATCTGTCTTGTTGTTAAGTTTCTATTCTATACACACTTAAAACGCTCCATTGAAGTTAATGCATTCCCTTTGTGAGTGACATTAATGGACGTGGGGTGTTACACGTATACAGTTTACTTTGGCATAAATGTATAAATTAAGTGGACGTGCATGTGGACTGTGGCTATTACATTACATTTGTGTATGTTGTGGTTATCAACTGTCCAATGGAGTATATGATATTTTCCGATTTCATACTAATAGTTGATTCTTTGATGGTGTAAGATGTGAAGGACTTTGAGTCACCACCATTGCATTTTCCTTTTCTCATTTCCTAGCTAACTTTGATTTTGACAATACAAACTCACCTAGAACTTCTTGAACCCTTTTGATTGTGCTATATTTAATATTTCATAATTTTCATGATTTTTTTTATTTTGAAATTGTTCATTGGGAAAATCGATTGAAGTCGTAATATCTTCAGAGTGCACCTAGCTGTTGGAACTTGGAAGAACAAAAATGGCTTTAGTTCTGAGGCACATGGTCACTGTCCTTAAAGCAAGATTTGCCCCTGCTCGAAAAGAGTTTGCTTATGGATGTGTTATAGCTAACGGCTTTCTAGGATACAACAGAACCAAACTCAAAGGGAATCAATGTCCGTGGTTTCAGAGGAAATTTAGATGGAAGAAGAAGACGAATTAGGTTATTGAAAATTTTATACAATACCTTTATATAGCGGTCGACGGGATGACTTAATGACAAGACAAGACCATTCAAAATTCGAAAGTTGCAATAGTCTGAAGTTCAAAACATACAACCGTTTGAATTTTATACAGTGGAAGGGAAAAATAAAACAGGTAAATATGAACAGAAACATGGACATAACAATCCCGTTAAGCCTTCAATCATATAATAGTTTGTTGTCAATTTATTAAACCTTAAAATTAAATTAATTAATATTAGGGTCGGGCTACCGCTATCATTTATTAATTGTCTAACGTATTCATGTCTAAGGCTTATATGTCTCGATTTTCCATTGTAAACATTGCTAACCTATTACAACTGGCTATTTGCAACTGGCGACACATGACAGTTGCAGTAAAGAATATTTAGCAACAGACCTTTTATAGCAGTTGCAATAGATGAGATTTAACAAGCACTTTCTTTTTGTCGCGGAAAGCATATTCTTAGCAACCGTGCTTTCCTTCTTGTTACAAAAAAATACTTTTAGCAACTGCGCTTCCATAACAGTTGCAATAAACGTATTACTTGCAACTGCGCTTCCAAACTCGCTGCAAAAAATACCTTTATCAACTATTTTTGCCACTTGCGATAATTGTGTTTTTTTACAATTGGTAAAGTTAGTTATGAAAACATACTTTTTAATTTTTTTTCCTCCACCTTTGGTAAACACAATTATATTAAATACAGAAGTACGAAGTAATAAGTAATATTTATTTATGATATGATAAGCATTAAGTAATAATAATTAATTAATACTTTAATAATTTACTATGGTTAGTTATTAATAGTGTTTAATTTTTTTGCTAGCTTCTGTGCTAATAGATTTAGTGAATGACCTGTTATAAATGTCGTATGTAATGGACGATCCACTTTAAAAATCGAAACAGTAGTCTGGCAATCTATCAAACTCCTATAACTATTATAATTATTATTTGTTACAATAATAAGTGTTACGAATCACTATCATAATTGGTCGGTTAAACCAAAAAAAATAGTGTGTAAGTTATATCTAATAATTAATAATTCTTGTTACTACCAAAATGAACCCCCAACAATAGGCTGACAGTGAAGGGGTACCGGAGGAATACAAACACATGAGAACCTTTCGGAAGAACGAATGGAGAAGATAGAAAGTGGGAAAGAGTGATTTGAGAACAACATAAACCGGCATCCCCCGAGAATGGAGTTTAAAGCCTAACAAAACGATAGCGAAGTTTATCCGACCGAGTCTATCCGATAGGGTCTACCCAACAAGAGAGTCTTGAAGCAAAAGGTATCAAGCCAGAAGTATGTAAAGATTATCCGGAACCAGCTTCTGAAGTACCTACTTCATGAATGACGAAATGTCACATCGATAGACAACGGAAACATCACCGAAAGTTATCTACTGGAAAACTATACCAACCCGAAAGCTCCACCGGAAGGCTGACCGGGACCCTAGCAGAGATACATGCTATCCGTACTAATTTATCTAGTATAGGAACTAATAGCAGTTTTGAATCGGCAGCTATCTACATACGTCACGATGGAAAACTCCTCTAAGTATTCATGAGAAAGCCGGAAGCCTACATCTAGAAGCTTGCATCCGGGAGCCTTCACCCAGGAGCTGCTACTGGGAGTTCAAATACCATTTGAAAACCACCACGGCAACAAGTCCATATCAGTCTCGGAGAAGCCCCAGGTGACTGGGACCCTCACTTTGAAGATTATAATTAGCACCACAAGAATTGTCGAGAGCCAAGCGCCCGAGAGCAAGGAAAAAAGTGGTCAGCAGAGGCCCATGCAGGCCCAATAGCCTAGCAGTAGAAGAAGCCCTGAATTCTCTATAAATAAGACCCCAGGAGCCACATAAAAGGGGACGAACATTTTATTTCTCAATCTTGTTCTTCTCTTCTTGAAGGAGCAAATCCTCAACTCTTGTAATACATCTACAATTTATGAATGGAGAATTCTGAGTCTTAGACATCTTGCAACTTGATAATCTTGTTGTACATTATGATGAAACAGGGAGTTAATGCTAACCTTTCTTATGAGAAAATCAATCATGGCACCTAAGAAATGGAGGAAGGACTTTATAGAAATTCGAAGTCCCCCCTTTCCTTTGTCTCGAGGGTTTTGCCATGATAATCGACGCGCTCATGATGAGCTTAATGTTTCCTAACCACGAAGGAAAGGGGGTCATCTACGAGTTTGTGACTCGATCTCTGACGCAATCCAGACGTTTTCTTTTTATATACTGGTCCGGTGCTGAATGATCGTCTGAGTTAATGAAAATTGTGATGCCTACTTTCTCGAATATGAGGATGCGTTAGCCTGTTTTCTTATTATCACAGTACATATCATCACGTTCAGAATTTATGGAGCAATTGATTTCATAATACCTAGCAATATCAAGCAAAATAACCTTCCTAAGGCCATTTCGGAACACCGCCGCGCAACATGTGTGACATCCATCCTTCGAGGGAAAGATAACTAACCGTTATAATCGTAGTTCTGATGCCCAAGGAAAGTTGGATTAGCTTAGATTCACAGGCTTCGAAATGACCCTCAATAACTCTAATTCATGACAGTGTCAAATCCCATGAAGACATGTCCCAAATAACTTAATCCGGGTGTTAACGGAAAATAACGTTAACAATTCTAATTAACAACAAATATTTAAACATTAATAACATTTTCAATTACATTTAAGAAGTAAAACTACAAATAATTAAACGGTATTACTGTTGGCCCGCTTTGTGACAAAGCCACATAGAATCTAAGTACTCATGATCGAGTGCAATACAGAGTAAGGGACAACAATTCACGAGCAAGGGAGTCAGAATGAACCAATCGACAAGGTTTGAGTTAAAGGAATGAAACACTTTGTCATGGTTTTTGGGCAAACGGTTCGGGTTGCGGCTATCGGTTCGAGGGTAACCCGCTTGTGTATGAGATGGCAACAAATCCAGAGCATTGTACCGGTTCAACTCGCAACAATGACGACCCGACCTGCTCTAAAAGATCATCATCAGAATGTCTTCATCTCCCAAACTCATGGGTTTTGCAAATCGAGCCACTCACTAACTGGTAGAAATATAGAAGTTGCTTGCTCACAATCAGATCCTAGGCGGAAGAAAGAAGATAAGTGACCACTTGTCATGAGCTGTTTCCATAACTGCCTCTCCACTAACTCACGAACCGCTCCGAGATTATAGGGATGACCAACACGTCATCTCATGACTGCCTGTTGTTCATGCCTATAAATACCCAAAGACTTGTCATTTTGAGGGATCTTTTGGCACTCTAAGCACTTTAACTTCACCATTAATGATATTCCTTTGTTTTATTCAGATTGTGCTCTAAATTCCCTAGCATAGATGTATAGATTTGGAGAGATTATCAACTATATTTGTGAGGTTGAGTGATCATTTGCCTTTTACTTGTAATTAATTCATCAGTCAAAGAGTTATAAATTGGACGTAGGCTCACTAACGCCGAAACACTATAAATCATGTGTGTTGATTGTTTTTTATCCAATTTCAGATTATATTTCTTTACAATTTCTAGTCAGTTGGGTGTTAGAACCACTTTTTGGTCTAAAATTTTGGTGCTTTCATTGAGAAACTTGAATTCTCAACATTCCGTATTACCATTTTACTATTTGGATTTCCATGTCCGAAGAAGATAGTCCTCCTTTTCACCATTTTTGAAGTTTTCATTGATTTCAACGGGTTTAGATTCCATGGCTCCAAGGAAAGGCAAGGAACCAATGGCTTCCCGAGAAAATGAAACGAATGAAGATCGAAGGGACGAGGCATGAGCTCTCATCGACACTGGCTCGCAAGGAGTCGGATCGGGGGCAATCCGAACAGAAGGTGCGACCGGATCAGAGCTGGAAACCCGACCACATGAGGGTATCACGACCCGAACTAATGGGGGAGATCCGAGCTTTCTAGATGCTGGCATTTCTACTTGAGCTGGTCCTAGTGCTCCAACTCCAGCTGTGATTACCAACGATCAACTCCCTTTTTCACAGATGGGTTTTTCATGTTTACTCACTATGTTGGACAGAACTAATTATGCTCTAGAAGCCTAAAGGCGTAAGAATGCCGCAATCCGTGAGAACATGAATGCGATGAATTGAAAAATGGATGAGCTTCATAGGTAGAGAACGCCTTCTCCGACTCATCGCCTTGCCGCAGATTACTCATCTTCCTCAGAATAGAATGCAAGACCTCCAAGAAGGCCATATAAGAGACCCGAGAACCCCGACCAAATGACATTTGGATCGTTGGGATCTCGCGAAGATGCAGACCGTGTTCTTGGACCTAATGACCCCAGCTTAAGAGAGTCGATGTTGCTGCTAATGCGTGGGTCTCATGTCTTGCCCAGGGATTCAAATATTGTTAATCCTACTCAGGACCAACTTCTCCTGCCTAGTCGTCCTGTGAACGACCGGGATCGTAGGGGCAAGAGAATTTTTTCCCTACCAGGAATCGGTGAACATTGCCCGAAATGGGAGCTAGAAATGTTGAGAGAGAGGGAAGTGTCGAGCCTAAGACAACATTAACTATTGCTGAAGTGGAAGCTATGGTGCATCAGATTATAGCCAATAATATAGGATCCAGTAATGAAGATTGGGGAATCGATCGGAGCCAACACCTTTCACAGATGACATTTTGGATTTTTAGTTACCCAGGCGATTCAACCGACCCACTATGGACCGATATAGAGGAAGAACTGATCCAATGCAGCATTTGATGAGATACTATTGGTATATGAACGCCGCCATAGTTCCTAATGCCGTAAAATGCAAGACTTTTCTGATATACCTCAAAGATGTAACACTTATGTGGTTCACCCGACTCCCTCCTCGATCGATCTCCAGTTTAAAAGAGCTAAGCGAAAGCTTCATTACTCAGTTTCGACTCCATGCCCGGAAATCCAAGAGCATCACTGAATTATCTATAGTCAATCAAGCTCCTGGAGAAACTTTTATATCGCACTTGTATCGTTTCAATCTGGTAGTTACAGAAGTGAGTGACCCACACGAGAAGACCATCCTAATGGCACTGATGGGTGGAGTTGATAAAGACACTAAATTCAGGAGATACTTGGTCGGAAAACCATCGCTAACTAGGGAGTTGTTTTATGAGAAGACTAACATTCGCCTATGGCGAGAAGAGATATATGCCAACCGTAAAAAAAGGTCTGAAGAAACCCCGAGGGAAGATATTCAGAGCAACTTCGCCATTAAGCAATCTAGTGATAGTGCAGGAAAAGTTGAAGTGAATGTTAGAAACAAGGGTGGAGGAAATGACTACCAAGGTGGAAATGGGAACAAGGGAGGCATGAATTGGAGAAACAATCCAAAAAAGATGCCCCAATTTCTATCTTTTGAGAATTACACGCCGCTAAATGATACCTTGGAGAACATTTATTTGGATACCTATAATGCTGTCCAATACAAGAAACCTCCACCCAGAGATTTGACTGAAAAGGAGCGTGAAACCGGGATGTTCTGTTTATTTCACAAGAGTTACGGCCACTCTACGAACGCCATTTGAGAGATGTCGTGGAAAAGCAGCTTCAAGCAGGGAAGTTAGACGAGTACAAGGTTGCCCCTAAGGATAGTGGGCAAGAAGGATCTGCTCCAAATCAGAACCAACCTGCCCCTAGACATATTGCTCAGTAGAAAGGGAAATGGATCATCATTAATACCGTGGTTGGAGGACCACATCCCGTTGGATTTAGCGGTAGAACCATGGAACAATATGTTAACGCCGCTAAGCACCCGAAAGTGGGAGAATGTAGTTATCTCGAAGATATTCTCCCGTGAAGCAACAGAGGATGATAATGGATGATGTTATTTTCAGAGAAAGAGAATGTGTGGGAGTGGAGACCCTGAGTGTTGACCCATTGATGATAACGACTACCATCGGTCCAACTCTTGTACAAAAAGTCCTTATTGATTGCGGGAATTCCATCAATATCTTGTTTAAAAATGCCTTCGACCAGATGAAGTTGGAGGCTAAAGATTTGAAACCATGCACAGGCTGGATTTGTGGCTTCAATGGCTCATCAACATCTCCAATGGGAGAAGTGAAATTGTCCGTAGAACTTGGGGAAGGAGATCGTAGGAGAGTGCATACCCTTCTATTTGTTGTTATGGATATTGATTCCCCATATAATGCTTTCTTGGATAGACCGAAGGATACCTCCTCCCCTACAAAGGAGGGTTCAGTACAGAAAATAAAGGAGTTGTTGCCAAAAGAGTCGCCCGACGATCTGCTTGAGGACACAAATCCTAGAGAGGATGAAGATCTGGAAAGCAGAAGGCTGACACCTAACGAGGCAACCATAGACATTTCGATCAGTAACGACGACCCGACAAAGGTCACGAAAGTTGGATCTCACTTGGAACCATTCCGAACGAAGGAGCTAACTGACTTTCTACGGGCAAACCTGGATATGTTCACTTGGACTCATGCCAATATACGTGGGATCTCATGATCAATCATGAGTCATTCACTAAGCATAAACCCAAAGCATCCTCCTGTAAAGCAAAAGAGGCTTATGCTAGGCCCGGAGAGGTTAGCTGCCTTGAAGGAGGACGTAGATAAATTGAGAGATAATGGATTCATCAGAGACGCAACGTATCCCGACTGGATATCGAACCTCGTCTTGGTCAAGAAAGAAAATGGGAAGTGGCGTACGTGCATTGATTTCTAGGATCTGAACAAAGCCTACAAAAAAGATGGCTTCTCGTTACCGAGAATTGATCAACTTGTGGACCCAACGGCGGGACATAAACTTCTTTCCTTCATGGATAGATACACAGGTTACAACCAGATTCCCATACACATTCTCGATCAAGAACATACTAGTTTTGTCATCGATCTCGGACTGTGCTGCTATGTGGTAATGCCCTTCAGATTAAAGAATGCCGGAGTGACATACCAACGCTTAGTGAACTGTATGTTCTACAATCAAATTGGAAAATCTATGGAGGTTTATGTGGATGATATGCTTGGGAAATTTAAGCAATCATGCGATCACACAGCAGATTTGGGTGAGATGTTCGATATCCTCAGACGCTACGGAATGAAGCTTAATCCATTAAAATGCTCATTCGGAGTGGCATCAGGGAAATTCCTTAGTTTTTTCGTTAGCTCACACGGGATAAAAATCAATCCTGATCAGATTGCAACAATTAGGAATATTAGCGGAAGATTAGAGATGTACAAAGCCTAGCGGGGAAATTTGCGGCATTAATTAAGCAGATTTATTTCCAAGTCCACTGATAAGTGCGTTCCTTTCTTCAATCTGATAAAGCGGGGTAAGCGCAACTTTGAGTGGGCCTCAGATTGTGTTGAAACCTTCCAGAACTTATTAAACCATTTAGATACACCCCCAATATTGTCTAAGCCCATGGATCATGAAGATTTGTTTGTATACTTGGTAGTATCATCACATGCTATCATTTATGTACTTGTCCACGAGGAGGATAAAATTCAGAGACTGGTGTACTATGCAAGCAAGAAATTGGCAGCAGAAGAATACAATTATCCAAAGATAGAAAAGCTTGCTTACGGCTTGTTAATCGCCTCCCGGAAGCTTCGCCACTACTTCCAGGCTCACCCGATTGTTATATACACAGATTAACTGCTCGGATAGGTCCTGCAGAGACTTGAAGCTTCGGGGAGATTGCTCAAATGAAATATTGAGTTGAGCCAATTTAATCTTAATTTTCTCCCTAGAAAGTCCATATGGGGACAAGCATTAGCCGATTTCATCGCCAAGTTCACGATTCCTGAAGACGATGTATCGGATGAAGATGGCGAACCCCGAGTAAAAAGCCGGAATCCTATACCTAGAAGCAATACACTGACAGTGCTAGGAATGATTGACGATCCGGCGCTGGAGTTGTACTAATAATTCCTGAAAGGTGATCGATCTGTTATGCTCTACAATTGGAGTTCTCCACTACCAACAACGATTCTGAATATGAGGCCTTGATCGCTGGGTTGAAGCTCTCTAAGGAGTTGGGAGTAGCAGAGTTGGACATCTTTTGTTACTCTCAAATTATCGTTTGTCAGGTTCGGAAGGAGTTTCAGGTAAAGGGACCTCGACTCGCAGATACCTAGAAAGAGTAGAGGAGCTATTGGACATCCTAGAGCATTACAACATATCCCATATCCCGCGAACAAAGTCTCAGAAGGCAGATAAGTTGGCCAAGTTAGCGAGCTCTGATAATCCAGAGGAGATGGAGATGGTCCTAATTGAAGTACTAGAAACTCTGAGGATCGAGTAGATGGAAGTTGATCCAGTGCTGGAGACCGAGCCAGAAAGGGAATCATGGATGACGCCGATAAAGAACTTCCTGAAGAATGGAACATTGCCAACAAAAAAGAGCTAGAGACATGCCATCGTTTGTAAAGCTCCAAGATATGTCATGCAGGGGGAAATTCTTTACCAACATGGATTTTCAATGCCCTACTCCGGTGTATAGCACATAATGACATCAAACGTGTATTGAGAGAAGTACACGAAGGTGAATGTGGAGATCACAATGGAGGTCAAACATTAGCAACAAAGATAGTGCGGTATGGATATTTTTGGCCTACCATGAATCGTGATGCAGATGATTATTCATGACGCTGAGATAGGTAACAAAAGTTTGCAAAGATTCCTAGAGCACCTCCTAGCCAGCTCAACATAATGGTGAGTCTATGGTCGTTCGCTGTATGGAGGATCAACATCATCGGGAGTCTTCCAATCGCCAAAGGTGGGGCAAAGTACGCTATCGTGGCTGTGGATTACTTCACGAAATGGGCAGAGGCCAAACCATTAACCATGATCACGGCAAAGCGAGTAATTAACTTTGTTGTCAAAAACATCATTTACCGATTTGGGATCCCCAAAGTCATCATAACCGACAATGAAACCCAATTTGATAGCATCAAATTTTGAAATTTCTGCCAAAAATGCAGAATCAAGAAGAGATACACCATCATAGCTCACCCACAATCGAATGGACAAGTCGAAGCAATAAACAAAATCATTAAGTTCATTCTAAAGAAGCGGTTGGAATGAGAAAGAGCCATGTGGGTCAATGAATTAACCTTAGCATTGTGGGTCTATATAATGACCTATAAATCTGTGATTGGCCATGCTCCCTTCTCGCTTTCATTCGGATCAGAAGCAGTAATCCTAGTGGAATTGGAGGTCTCATCTCATAGAACAATATACTATGATCCAATGATGAATAAAGCACTTCTTCTCGAGTCCTTGGACATGATTGAAGAAAGATAGATGAAGCATACTTACGTGCTTCGAGACGACAACATCAGTTGCTCGATATTACAACAAAAATGTTCGGACTCAAACTGTAGCAACTTGAATTCCAACAGAACGATTTTTTTTTTCAAAAATTCTAATCTACTGAAACCCGAATTGGTTTGTCTGGTATCATGCAGAAAAGACAAAGATAATAAACATATCATATCTTAGAAAACATCTCACAACGAAATGGAATAAAGTATAATATAAACAAATATAGGCTTACCCAGATGATAATAATGCCTAACCAGTATCCAAAACTATCATATCTCTGCCACAAATCTAACCTGCGAGTATGTTGTGAGAAGGGGGTCAGAACACAAGTTCTAGTGACCGAATTTAAACTACACATTCTGGATAACCATACATATGCCATTCAGTTACATTTTCTTATTTATTAGGTTACTTTTGTTAATAACACTCAAGGCTTACACACACGTCACACTCATCTACTCCCCAGTAGATTAACCTAATATAGTATTTATATATGTAGCTACCCCCAATATTAAGGTACACCCCATGGTATCCCACTCGCACGGTCTCTGCCATAACACCACAAAAATATACACAGTTCCTCATCCTATGTCGAAGGGACATACAGATCCCAATATAACAACGCTACATTCCGCATAGACCCGTCATCGCCATGATATGTAAGCGTGTGGCTGTCACCTTTAAATCATTCGATCGAATTAGATTTCATCATTGAGTAATGCCCTAGAGTCTATGATACACCATCGGAATAGACATGCATATATATAGACTTTCTCATGTACGCATCGTTCTCGATGCCTCAAACTCGACAATACACCATCCGGAAATGGTATGCATGTATCTGCATGTATTATCTACTATGCACTGAGTTCCATAACAGGGTTATATCAAATACACGGAGCTCGGTCAGGAGCCTTTTCAAATATCTGTATACACTAATGATATGGTCTACATTTCCACGGTGGTTATAGTCCCACCCGAACCCTCCCTCAACTAGTGAAAGGAAAACGGATACGAGAGCTCGTGATGTTCCCCTAACAAACAATCTACATCCAAATTGGCGTATCCCGCAACCAAAGCCTCGATAGTAAAAGGTCAATGGTCTTTTGGTTTAGCTCTCCGCCTTTCCGCATCACGCTATCTGTCAATAACCGGTAGCCTGCGGTTACTATCAATTAGATGGTTAGACCCGCCTAAGGAAAACAAATGGGATGGTCGTAAAACAGAAGGCACCAGATTCGTCGAATCACCTATGCTACCCTATAGCCTTCTAACTACCCACTATCGTAGCAATCAAGTTATACTCACCGCGTAGTAACGCGCAGACACAACCTCTGCCAGCACAGGCTAGACGCTGCCACAACACAGAGGACTATCAGGAGTACCCTCCATGTCCCATGAAGCAGCGTGCTTCCCCTTCCAATCCTACGGAGCTAGCAGAATTTCAGCAGAACAACAGGAAGAACAGGCAGAATAATTAGATGGACGTGTGATCCCTTCTTGTCTCATGACACCATGATCATCTACCCCGTTGGGTTCTTCACTTTTAGACGTACGGAATGGTCCAAGCGCCGCAGGCTAACGTGTTGTTAGGCCCTATGTCTAAATGTTTAGTTACGCGCTTGCTCTACCTTACTAGATTTCCAGTTAACTTGGTTATTTCAAATTATGTTAACTTCTTATTCAGGTTACCAAGTTCTTTTTGCTTATTAATTTTAGTTATATAACTTTCCCCATTTAAGTTAATTAATAAGCCTTTAACATGTTATTCTTATCAGTATATTTCAAATTCCCAGGTTTTCAGATAACATGTTCTTCTTATTAGCAGGATTCAGATTCTCAGGTTTACAAATTGCTTAATTTATAATTAAGTACAACTTTTCTCATTCCATAGGTTATGTCATTTCCTCTATTGTTTATTATAACCTAAGTTATAATTTCCACTTGTCTCTAAGATAATCCTACCTATTATCTTTCCTTTTCCCATTCAGGTTTAATCATAATAGGTTATTATGATTTCCCGTTCGTTCCAATTCTTTTACTGTTGTAGGATTCATTAATTTCCATTAATTACAATTAATGCAATTTATTTCTTTCTAGTTATATACATGTGTGTTAATGCACCAGACCCCTCATATTATGTTGACCACTTGTGGACGTTGGATTTGCCGGGCAATTCCGGGAAGGCTTCTACCATAAGTTGCACTTAACCTCATGTCTCCGCGCAGTTATTTACAATTTCTTAATTATTGAAATTCTATTTACAAACTTTTTAGCATAATAATTCTATTAAGAAAATACTCATGTTCATTGTAAATTTCATAATTATTGCATTCACAGAAATTCTCAATTTAGACTGGTGATTAATGGAAATAGGCTTTATACAGCGGAAATTTTCTCAGTTCTGCTTTTACGATTACAGTACAACAGAAGGTTCATCATTTATACGAAGGATACAATTTAGTTTTAATTACAACAATAATAATTTCAACATATTTCAGCAGGTTAAACTTCTCAGCAGATTAATCATTTCATCATATTAGACATTTCAGCAGGTTACAGCAGGTTAAACATTTCAGTAGATTAATCATTTCAGTATATTTATTATACATATTAACGGGGAATGACAAACGATAGATATACCATCATCAAAAGTTATAATTTAAATCCACTCACCTAATAGCTTTCCAATTCATGAATCTGGTCCAGACCTAGCATTCAATGGCTCCCCTAACTGGATCTAGAATCTAAATAACCATGGATTCATAATTCTCAACTAACAGAAAAGGGGAAAAAGAAGAGAAATCTAAATTAACCAGATCCAAGAATTTACCTCACTTCGATCAGAATTCTGAACACCCATTTGTAGATATACATTCTTTTCCTCCATATCTTGCATTAGAATTCCCTAAGACTAATTATTCTTTTTTTTCGGAGGAGATTTTGGGTGGAAGAAGAATGGCAGAGTCTAGACAGCCTCTCAGAAAATATGAGAATTAGGCTAGGCTCTGCTAGCCTATTTATAGGTGTTCAAGAAAGTGGATATGATCTTGTACACGCAACGTAAAGTCAGCAACGAATGTGGTTTGAAAAACAGTCTAGATTCACCGAATGAACCTGCCTAGATTAGAGGTGGGTCGACCCACCTACCCCTGGTTTGACCCTAGGGTCGACCCAGCCCCCTTAGGTCGCCCCATTTGGGTCCTGGTGCGCATTGTCATCAGTTTGAATTTCTGTAATATTTTGAATATTATATTTACATATAAACCCCTTATATGTATAAGAAACTTCTGATACCCATTTTACATGTATATATATATACACACAACTTTTACTTCATCTTCAAAATTCAAACGGCGTTATGCCATTATTTAATTTTTATCTATTTAATTGTAGGTTTATTTTGAATTTCTCTTATATATATACACACACATTTGCACATATATATGCATATACCATATATGCGCATATATACCTTTTTTCTCTTAGAACATGTATTATTTTAGTCGTTCCTCTAAAATAAAATTATGGCGCCGACAGGAATCGAACTTACACAACTCTCTTAAAGGTCACATGCTCTTACCAATTGGACTATTTAGGCTTTTGTTAACAAGACTAAAAACAATGGTGGACATTGTTCTTTACTTATACCTTCTTTTCGTGTTTGTTGTAATATTTCATTTAAAGGTATCTCTTTCATCTTAAATTCATTTTCCGCAACCTATTGGTCTAAATTGACAATACAGTCGCCGCGGACGCAATGATGCTAATCCCGTGACCAAATTCTGAAAACTCTTCAAATTTTATCTTATTATTCAATTAAAAATGTGGGGTGTTACTTTCTCCAACCCTTATGAATTTCATCCCCGAAATTTGGTAAGGGTAAAATCTAGTAATTCCTCACATAAATCACAACCATTATGCGTGCATCCAATTTTTGCAGACATCCGTGCACTCCTTCCAATATGTAATACAACATAGTAATACATGTATGCCTAAGCGGTACCTCTTATATGTATGCAAATTTTCATAAAAATCTTTTGAAAACATGATGCACACATCCTAAATATACTGGCAATTCTACATGAATGCAATATTTTGAAAATCAAACTACTTTTTCACCAATTTTCCCACACTCTTACTAAGAAAGAGCGTAGTTCACCTAATTTTTGCATCCAAATTCCTACCTATCATCTTTAAATTTCGAATTTCAGAAAAATCTAATTTTCTAAATTCGATTTCTTATGTTAAAAAGGTAGAAAACGGAAAGTTTCACATTCTCCATTTTTCTTTTAGTCACCTTTTCTATTCGTACTTGGATTTTATGTAACTATTATATAAAGATTCCCTATTTTCCTATCCATGTACAGCTCACATAAGAAAACTTTCTTTGTTACAGATTTTCTTTTCCAACTTATCTTGGAAAAATTTATTCTTATTCACCTTTTCTCAGAATTTTCCATTTTTATTTAAATGTCATGTTTGTTGCTTTGCTGAATTTGTTGTTTCCTTTTTAGTTATGCCATTACTCTTTTCTTAGCTTATTTAACTTAATCCTCTGATCTAAGTTTAGATTCAAATAAGCCTTCCAGTCCTTCAACTAAAACAGGAAAACAGACGCTACGCACAGCCACTACTATGGGACAAGAATATCAGAACTATGTCCCCCTCAGATAGAAAAGTTCAAACCATGGGATCAATGACGGGTTTAGGTGCTACCCTAACTACCCAACAGGGACAAAATTACAGAACGATCCCAATAAAAATGTAATAATGGGTTTTACCCCTAATAGGAAAATTAGCAACAGGATCTAAACACTTACTTGCCCTTCACTATCTAGTAGTCACTACTAGTCCTGGCTGTGTACTAACAGTCATTTCCAAGCAACACCCTAGGCTTTTCAATGCTTACGCATTCAATGAGAACTTACCATTATTCCAAGATAATTCTCGCTATCTACACTACAGCCTCAAAAACTTTCTATGTTTTGCTTTTTAATCCTTTTATTCAATATAACATAAAAACTAGCAAGCTATACATGGTCTACAATGTGCGCCTTTTACTGAGAGAATTTTATTTTAGACAAAATTTTCACAAGAAATCACTATTTCCAAAATATACCCCATTTTACTTCAAAACTCAACATGTACTTTTTTAAATATGTTCTTTACATATTTTAAAACTGTAACTTTTAAGATCAAAACTTGAAAACACCATAAACCATTTTCCAAAAGCTTTTACAACTTCAAATTCTTAAAAGCTAATAATGGGGTCAGACTCAAAGTGGGATTCCATCTTACCTAGGCTTTCCTAGACACTCCCAAAAAGCCAGTTCTCTCAACAGTATATATTCCTAATCCATTTTTTCTCTTTTTAATCTTTTCCAACTTATAAGGTTTTACTGCCAAACTCACTAACTTGAAATACTAACATATGGGATTCACTTTTTTCCATACAAAGTATATTGTACACTTCCCACCCAAATTACCTAAGGGTCTTAGATTTCCTTTTTCATTCCTTTAGTGTACAAAATAGATATCCCAACTTTTACCATATTATGCTTTCTCTATATAACGGGTTCCTCTATGGACCTAGGTATATATATAATATTTATATTTTAAAAAGAATGCAAATATGTTCATTCACTATCCATACAAGAATCCTAAACCTAGGCTCTGATACCAAATGTAACAACCCAAATTCCAACAGACCGATTTTTTTTCAAAAAATCCAATCTGTCGAAACCCGAATTGGTTTGTCTGGTATCTTGCAGAAAGACAAAGATAATAATCATATCAAAGCTCAGAAAACATCTCACACCGGAATGGAAAAAAAGTATAATATAAACAAATATAGTCTTACCTAGATAATAATACTGCCTAACCAGTATCCAAAGCTATCATATGTCTGCCACAAATCTAACCTGTAAGTATGTTATGAGGAGGGGGTCAGAACACAAGTTCTAGTGACTGGATTTAAACTACACATTCTGGATAACCATACATATACCGTTTAGTTACATATTCTTATTTGCTAGGTTACTTGTGTTAATAGTACTCAAGGCTTACACACACGTCGTACCCATCTACTCCCCACTAGATTAACCTAATACTATATATATATGTGTAACTACCCCCAATATTAAGGTACACCCCATGGTACCCCCTCGCACGGTCTCCGCCGTTATGTCACAGACATATATACGCAGTACCTCATCCTACATCAGAGCGACGTACGGATCCCAATATAACAACACTATGTTCCGCATAGACCCTCCCTCGCCATGCTACGTAAGCGAATGAACGCCACCTTCAAATCATTTGATCGAATCAAATTTCATCACAGAGTAATACCCTAGAGTCTACGATACACAACCCGAAGCAGACACGCATGTATATAGACTTTCTCGCATATGCATCGTCAATCGTACTCGATGCCTCAACCTCGATGATACACCATTCGGAAATAGCATGCATGTATCCGCACGTATTATCTACTATGCACCGAGTTCCGTAACAGGGCTATATTAGATACACTGAACTCGGTCGGCAACCTTTTTAGATTTCTGTATACATAGATGCTATGGCCTACATTTTCACCGTGGCTATGGTCCCACCCGATCCCTCCCTTAACAAGTGAAAGGGAAACAGATACGAGAGCTAGTGACGTGCCCTTAACAAAATTCTACATCCAAATTGGCGTATTCTACAACCGAAGCCTCGATAGTAAAAGGTCAATGTTCTTTTGGTTTAGCTCTATGCCTTTCCACATCAAGCTGACCGTCGATGGCTGGTACCCGACGATTACTATCAATTAGATGGTTAGACCCACCTAAGGCAAACAAATGTGATGGTCGTAACCCGCATAGTCATAAGGCACTAGATTCGTCGAATCACTTATGCCACCCTACAGCCTTCTGAAATCCCACTATCATGGCAATCAAGGTATACTCACCCGGTAGTAACACGTAGACCCAACCTCGGCGAGTACAACCTAGACGCTGCCATCGCACAGAGGACTACCAGGAGTACCCTCCACTTCCCAAGAAGCCGCATGCTTCCCCTTTCAGTCCTTCGGAGCCAGCTGAACAACATGCAGAATAATCAGATGGATGTGCGCTCCCCTCGTGTCTCATGACACCACGATGATCTACCCTGTTGGGTTCTTCACTTTCATACGTATGGACTGGTCCAAGCGCTTCAGGCTAACGTGTTATTATTACCTATGTCCAAACGTTTAGTTACGCGCTTGCTCTAACTTAATATATTTCCAGTTAACTTGGTTATTTCAAATCATATTAACTTCTTATTCAGGTTATCAAGTTCTTCTTGCTTATTAATCTCAGTTATTTAATTTGCCCTATTTAAGTTCATTAATAAGCCTTTAACATGTTATTCTTATCAACAGATTTCAGATAACATTTTCTTCTTATCAGCAAGATTTAGATTCTCAGGTTTATAGATTACTTAATTTGTACTTAAGTACAACTTTTCTCATTCCGTATGTTATCTCATTTTCTCTATCGTTTGTTATAACTTAAGTTATAATTTCCACTTTTCCCTAGGACAAACCTACCTATTATCTTTCCTTTTCCCAATAAGGTTTATTCATAATAGGTTATTATCATTCCACGTTCATTCCAATTCTTTTATTGTTGTAGGATTCATTCATTCCCATTAATTACAATTAATGCCATTTATTTATTTCTAGTTATATACATGTATACATGTATCTTAATGCACCAGACCCCTCACATTAAGTTGACCACTTGTGGATGCTGGAATTGTCGGGCGGTTCTGGCAGGCTTCTACAACAAGTTGAACTTAACCTCGAGTCTCCCTACGATTATTTACAATTTCTTAATTACTGTAACTCTATTTACAACCTTTTTGGCATAATTCTTCTATCAAGAATATGCTCATATTCGTTGTAAATTTCATAATTACAGCATTCACAGAATTTACCAATTCAGACAGGTGATTAATGGAAATAGGCTTTATATAGTAGAAATGTTCTCAGTTCAGGTTTCAGGATTACAGTACTGCAGAAGTTTCATCATTTATACAAAGGATGCAATTTAGTTTTAATTACAACAGTAATAATTTTAATAGATTTCATAAGGTTAAACATCTCAGCAGCTTAATCATTTCAACAGATTAAACATTTCAGCAGGTTACAACAGGTTAAACATTTCAACAAGTTAATCATTTCAGCAGATTTATTATACATATTAACGGGGATTGCTAAACGATAGATAAACCATTATCAAAAGGTATAACTTAAATCCACTCACCTAATAGCTTACCAATTCATGAATCTGGTCCATACCTAGCATTCCATAGCTCCCATGACTAGATCTAGAATCTAAATAACCATGGATTCACAATTCTCAACTAAAAGAAAAGGGGAAAAAGAAGAGAAATCTAAATTAACCAGATCCAAGAATTCACCTCACTTCGATCAGAATTCTGAGCACCCATTTGTAGATATACATTCTTTTCCTTCAGATCTTGAATTAGATTCCCTAAGACTAATTATTCTT
Source organism: Allium sativum (assembly GCA_030737875.1). NCBI lineage: Eukaryota > Viridiplantae > Streptophyta > Magnoliopsida > Asparagales > Amaryllidaceae > Allium > Allium sativum. Next base: position 22,819,755 of record CM060927.1, on the reverse strand, counting down.
TTTTACCTAAGGGGTTTGAGGAGGAAGAAGAATGGTAGAATCTAGACAGCCTCTCAGAAAATATGAGATTTAGGCTAGGCTCTGCTAGCCTATTTATAGGTGTTTAAGAAAGCGGATATGATCTTGTACACGCAGCGCCGAGTCAGCAACGAACGTGGTTTGAAAAACAGTTCAGATTCGCCTAATGAACCTGCCCAGACCAGGGGTGGGTCGACCCACCTACACCCCGGCTCGACCCTAAGGTCGACCCGGCCCCCTTGGGTCGACCCGTATGGGTCCAGGTGCGCATTGTCTTCAGTTTGAATTTCTAGAATTTTTTGAATATTATATTTCCATGTAAACCCCTTATATGTATAAAAAACTTCTGATGCCCATTTTACACGTATATACGTACAAGCAACTATTATTTCATTTTCAAAATTTAAACGGCGTTACGCCATTATTTAGTTCTTACCTATTTTCATTAGTTGCAGGTTTACTTTGAATTTCTCTTTTGTGTGTATATATATATATTGCACATATAAATGCATATATTTACATATGCATGTATACATATAATTTTGTTCTTTCTTATATGTATAATTTTCCTTATAAATGCATATATACCCAATTTTCTCTTAGAACATGTATTATTTTAGCCATTCCTCTAAAATAAAAATATGGCGCCCGCAGGAATCGAACTTTCGCCGCTCTCTTAAAAGTCACATGCTCTTACCAACTGGACTACGTAGGATTTTGTTTACAAGACTAAAAACAATGGTGTACATTGTTCGTTTCTCATACCTTCTTTTCATGATTGGTGTAATATTTCATTTAAAGGTATCTCTTTCATCTAAAATCTGTTTTCTGCAATCCATGGGTCTTAATTGAGAAAACAGTTGCCACGGATGTAATGACGCTAATCCCGTGACCAAATTTTGGAAACTCTTCAAATTTTATCTTATTATATAATTAAAAATGCGAGGTGTTACACGAACTTTTGAGCCAGGAAAATTGGTACTGAAACGAGTTTTCCCGGCCCCTGCCTTCATGGGCCCGAAATGGGAAGGACCTTACGTCATCCAATGGAGGCTTGATAAAGGAACATTCAAGCTAGTGACTGCAGATGGCAATGAAATCCCCAGAGTGTCGAATGCCCAGTATCTATGGCATTACTTAACTTGAAATTGTATCAATTCTTTTGTTTTGTAAACTATGTAAAAAGGCACGACTTGCCTAAAACAGTCTAGTCGGTATAAACAAAAAAATTATAATGTGGACGTAGGCAATGATTTGACCAAACCACTACAAAACTATCGTGTGTTATTTACTTTTCCTGCATCTATTTATCTGTGTTCTGTGATTGTTTTGATCTTGGTTTGAGACGCGAAGCTTGTATTAAAATCGAGTAAGAGAATGGAGCTCAAACCAACAGGATCCCACTCTTAGAAATATAGTGTGGAAGGAAAGCCGGAGAAAATGGTATGATCGTTCACCTGATTAACTCAAACTCTCTCGATCTGGGAGGGAGTATAAAAGCGGGCGTGACCAGTGCACCATGATTAAAGACCGCCATTGCCACACTCTAACCTAGGCATACGACATGAGAGCATAAAGGCGCTAAAAGCAAGTGCCAGATAAAAAGAGTTCCAACACCATTGAAGGATCGAGGGCAAGATTGAAAGTTGAGCCCGCAATCCCCGCTGAAGAATTGGCAATAATATTAGGTCAATCCTAATTAATCCATAATAACCCCAGGCCAGGCACTTTATTCGAAATTGATTGGGGGCATACACATATCACACCTGTTTATTACTAAGTGTAGTAATCATTTCTTAATTTGCTGGGATGCTGAGTGGAAATCATGGTTGGGTTTGTGATATGAGTTACTATTTATTACTTGGCATATTAGTGTTTTGATTACAACTACATTTGATTAAAATAAATGATAAGCTTTCAAATATATGACACTACGGGAAAACTACTTTATTTACAAAAGTGTAGATTTATACAAAGGAACTAACCAAAAGCATGAGGAACTATCACTCGCTACAATAACACAAGGCCAGTGGAAAACCAAATAAACTAGAATAGCACTTCATTTGGATTTGGAAGAATGTTTGGCTTTCTTAGCTTCCGTGAGTCTTTGCCTCTCCTCCTTTTCAGCCCCAATGAGAATACGCTTTCTTTTCTTCTTATTTCCAGAAGGGGAGTCCATCGAATCAACAAAGGGCATTCCAGCTAACTCTCTAGTAATCGATCGAGTTTGCATATTGATGATTATAATACTGCTAGGATCAGATACTTGAAGAGGGTCTACCAAGATGGGTTATTCTTTCTTGGCCTTCAAAAGTGCCTCAGCCTTAGCCTTCATCAGAGCAAGTGTTAGGTTTTCACTCTCATTGGTTGCTCCAGTGATGATGATTTCAGAATCCTCTTTATCCTCCTTACAATCAATATCCTTTAAAGCATCAATGATCACCCCATCCTTGGGAACTTCAGCACTGGAAGACACGATGGCTTTTTCAGCTACTTCTTCTTGCTTCTCTCCATCTTCCTCAGCAAGTTTCGCACCTAAAGAACGGGAAGAAATTGTTATTAGCTCGGGAGAAAACATGGGCTCTGCAATGGTTTTCTCTACAATACGACGACATGCTATAATGGCTTAAGGTAGAGATACCGTCGGACGACTTGTCAGCAGGAGTAGCAGAAGTGTCGGGATCCGTCTCGACAATTGGAGATAGGAGAACTTCCTTTGAGATCCCTGGACGATCGGGATCATACTCTTCTGTTTCAGTAGCCTCAAGAATGGCATATGAACTAGAGCCTCCTTTAAGAGAATCCTTCCCCTTGGCTTGGTGCCTCTCCTCCTCCATGACTACATGGATCACCCTCCACCCTTCGGCCAAACGCTTCGGCTCCTCGCCTCTCAAATATGTTCTCATGAGTTCTTCCTCATCAATAATGTCAATCATAAGCCACTGCTTTTCATCATCAATAATCCGATCCCACAAATCGACGAGAGTTGTCGGGTAGTCTTGGATCCAAGAGTTGTCACGAGTTCGGAGCACCTAGGAAAAGAATTCAAATCATAAGCTCATTGTAGCCATCTATTTCCTTCTGGGCTTCGGCAAGCTATGCACTAGAATCCGCAGAAGATCTGATGGCAATGTTGGCATTTTGCTTGGCTAAGACCGCCCTTGCCTCAACCTTTGCTAGCTTGGCCTCCATATCGGCGTTCTTCTTTTCTAGCTCCGCCAACTCCTGTTCGAGATAAGAACAAGATAATTTCGCCATTGTACTCTCCGAATTTGCATCCTCAACTTTATTTTTCAAGGCTGCGTGCTCTTGGCTATGAGAATCAACCTCGGTATAGTAGTGCTTTTGCAGTTCTTCGTACCGCTTCTTATAGTTAATGATATCAGGTTGTGCGAGGGAAAGCTTGGCCTGTGCGTCCTCGAGCTCTGTCTCTGTATTTTCTATGGATTTCACATCATATTCAGCTATATCCTTCATGTGACTTATGTCGGCTAATAAATTTCGGATGATTTTAGAGAGATTTCGCAAATATTTGTGCATTTCCTTGTATTGCTTATCCACCAGGTCTATCTTAGCCATGAGTTCGTCTGCCCACTTCAATGGTATCTGCTCAAGGGCTGCAACAAAATGATTGTTACCGAAGCGGTGATCTGGAAATTGTTCCCTTAAAATATCCAGTTTAGCCTCATTCTCGGAGTCAAGTATCACAGGCCTCGTTGTAGTGATATCGATGTTCCAATGTCTAGCTGATACAAGAGCCACTTTACTTTTCTCCGCCTCCTTGCCCAATTCCTTCGGTTTGTCCTTTGGTTCAAAATGTTTCTTCGATGGTTTTTCCTAAGGATGTGTTTCTTTGGAAGAAGTTGGAACCTTGGGGATGTACCTATCTCCCTCACGATGAACATAATGGCTGTTGTATTTCTCTGAGTCCGAGCGAGCCAAAGCCCCGAGAGCGGGAGGATCGATGATGTTGAGATTGATGACGTCTCTTGTCATCTCTCCTGCGGCTTTCATGTTGATCGTGTTCAGTGTCGGGGACATATTTGAGTAAGCTTAGATGAACATTCTTGAGATTGTAGTTTCGACGAGGCATCCTTCTTGCAAAATAGCACAAATAAGTGTTAGATGTCGAGGTTGGTACAACACACACGTGTACTGACATGCAGTGCAAGTGTAGTGCATATCCTAAGTGATCCCCCAAATGGAACAGAGCCCGGAGTTAGGGTTGTCTGCATATTATTCCCGGCTTTTTGGGGAGTAACTTCCTCTTCAGATGTAGGGAAGAAGGAATCTATGCCGAAATCTTTAGAAGTGAAAATCTTGTCGAGTAGGGGTAGTTTGGCTAGACCCAAGTATATGGATTTTTTAAATTGAGAGTCGCAGACGGGATATATGGATGGAGATGGAGTCTTCATAGAAGGATGCCTTTCTGTAACAAAATCATCTTTCATATCAACGTCTTGTTGCTTATCCCCAGCAGGTGTGTTCAAAGCTTCATCGTTTTGGATCAGCATTGGAGAAGGTCTCTTTGGAAGTACAACTGGATTTTCCTTCTCTGTCATTTCTTTATCTCCCAAGTGCAATTCCCGACTGGAGCCTATATCTCCTTGGCCTTTCGAACTCTCTCCTTTCTCAATTGAAGTTATAACTTGCCCTTCGATCAGGGGCATGCTGCTGGTTTCTACAGGAGCTGTGAGGTCTTGAGTTGGGGGCACATATGTATAACCTCTACATCCATGGCTGATACCCCCGGTTTATATCATGCAAACGATGTTTGTTCAAGATCTCAAGTACTACGCATTTTCTGACATTGAGGAAGTCTGGATTGCCGTCCAATAACCGGCTCAGGCAATCTATGTATAGTTGACCTTGCTCCTTTGTGGGATTGGGGACCATAAAAAGGAAAATAAGATCATCGCATTCACTGATGTTGTCAGGACAGACTTCTCGGATCTGAAACTTATTCGATTGTAACCACCTTCTCGCGCACCCATCTTGACGTTTGATGTAAAACCATTCGGGCTTTATATCTCCTATGTTGCTATAACGCTCATTCAGGATTTTTTTGTTGGGCACTGATTCGAAGAAAATAAAGGATGGGGTTCCCATTGAGCGATGCTTGAAATGATAGAAGAAGTTTAAGTCTTCAAAAATGAGCTTCGTGCCCAAGATTTCCCCATACGCTACATTCAGAGTATACAAGTAAGCATATACGTTATGGTGGAGCTGCATAGGGGCCATACGCAACCGCCTCAGAAACTTAACAACGAATGGTGGAAATGGAGGAATGGCTCCCACTATACACATTGTTTTGCTGATGGCCATGTATCCCTCAGGGGGGTTATGAGGTCTGCCAGCACCGGTTGCAACCAAGATGTCCCCCCTAGGGATTCAATGCCTTAAACACATTCTTCTAAGCTTTGTTTCATCAATTATCGGTTCCATGGAATCACTGGGTGCATTTAAGTTGACAACACTTTCAAACTCATTGGGATCCCAGTTGTCCTCTATTCCTCCTTCCTCCTCTTCGTCTAACGATACTTCTCCTCCAGCCGATGTTGCCTCTTCGTGGATGTCTACCTCGAATTCGAAACCCAAATTTTTCAAGTTTGAGTTTAACGGGAACACATGTGGATTGAAGTAGCTTGATGAACCTGGAGCCGTACTCTTTTCGGACAATCTTGTTGAACGTCTACTAGACATGTTTGCTATACAATTGAACAAACATCAAGATTAGCATATAGTTGTCGTGCCCCCCGTGTGTGCACACTAGTATGCGCCAGTGTGTGCAGAACTGAAATGAGAAAGCATAAAATAAGCAGATAAGCATGCAGTTAGTCTATGTTATTGAGTTATATGCTTGTTGATTCCAGAAAGTTCAGTTCAGAGGCTGTATCCTAACTGTCCATCAGTTCGCTTAAGTTGTAATTAACTTTGGTCGAGATGCATGTTAACATGTTCAGTGGGTTTGCATTGCTAAAGATACAATCACATATTGGAACCAGGTCGTGATTAAGGAATGGCTCGTGTAATGGGTCGGCTCGCACATTTGAGGTGGCCCACATTCAAAGGCTAGCCGTAGCTAAGAATGGGGTCGGCTCGCGATTAAGGATTGACTTAGGCATTGATCTTGGTTAACAATTTAAAGTTGACTCGCACTCATGGACGGTTCACATATTTGAATCGAGTCGAGGGATCAGGTCGGAGAGACTCGATCCAACCCGATGATGTCCTTCATGAATCACTTCCTCGATCTTCTCCAACCAGAGAATATGTGTACTTTGGTCATTCACTTTCAATCCAATGCTCAAGTTTTGGGCTTAGAAGCAAACCCTATAACCATGTTTTGTCCTCTTCGCACATCAGATCCTTACTTCCTCAACTCTTCCACGTCCTCACACCCGATTCTAACAATAATCTTCCTCTCACCCACCACTTGAGGGTGACTAACTTCACCAGTGCCGACGACGGTCCCAAGGAGGGCATCATCGAGGTCACTGATTAAAGGCAGCAGAGACAAATGCCAGAATTACATCCAATTCGCTCACATCATAGATTAAAACAAGAGTTGAAACTATAACATGATGATTTGTAACTACCTACTTGATTGGATTCGAATTTTGATCGAAGAAAAGGGGATTTAGGGTTTCAGGCTGTAAGAAATGAAAATACTGCAATAATAAGTAAATAAGAAAATGGAGGAAGGAAGCCTTATATATTGTAGGGAATGGGCTATTCGTATACCCATTAACCTGACAACTTGGTTCAATCCAGAAGCCCAACGACTGGTTTGGTTCAAGGCCCTGTAACTCAAGTGATGCAGTGTCATACCCCAAGCACGATGCGACATACCATGAGTGATCACATTGAATTTGAAACAGACCATATCGTTCGCTCATAGCAGCGGTTCAAGTACCCTCGACCCGATCCGATGGGCAAATCTCAAAGTTAAATGAAAGTGAAGAAAATTAAAGAAAATTGTTGAAAAATCATGAGATGGCAACAAATCCAGAGCATTGTACTTGTTCAACTCGCAACAATGACGACCCGATCCGCTCATAAAAGATTGTCTTCAAAACGTCTTTATCTCCCCAACTCGCGGGTTCTGCGACTAGAGCCGCTCATTAACTGGTAGAAATATACAAGTGGCTTGCCCACAATCGGATCCCAGGCCGAATAAAGCGGATCAGTGATCACGTGTCACGAGTTGTTGCCATAACTGCCACCCACTAACTCGCGAAATGCTCCGGGATTTCTTGGATGAACGCTACGTCATCCTGCAACCCGCATGCTATTCATGCCTATAAATACCCCCAAGACTTGTCTTGTTGAGGGATCATTTGGCACTCCTAACACTTTAACTTCACCATTTATATTCCTCTGTTTTATTCAGATTATGCTCTAAATTCTTGAGTTATAAACTGGACATATGCTCATTAATGCCGAACCACTATAAATCATGTGTATTGATTGCTTTTTATCCGTTTTTAGATTATATTTCTTCACGATTTATAGTTAGTTGGGTGTTAGAACCACTTTTCGGTCTAACATTTTGGTGCTTTCACTGAGAAACTTGAATTCTCAACATCTCGGATTGTCATTCTACTAATTGGATTTCCAAGTCTGAAGAAGATTGTCCACCTTTTCACCATTTTTGAAGTTTTCATTGATTTCAACGGGTTTAGATTCCATGGCTCCAAGGAAAGGCACAGAACCAATGGCTTCCCGAGCAAACGAAATGAATGAAGATCGAAGGGATGAGGTACGAGCTCTCGTTGACAGTGGCTCGCAGGAAGGCGGATCGATGCCAACCCGAACAGAAGGTGCGACCTGATCGGAGCTGGCGACCCGACCATAGGACGGTATCATGACCCGAACCGGTGGGAGTGATCCGAACTGTCCAGATGATAGTGTTTCTACTCCAGCCAGTCCTAGTGCTCCAACTCCAGCCATGACTACTAACGATCAACTCTCTGCTCCTACGCCTATTTCACCAATGGATTTTTAATGTAATTATTGCTTAAGAGTCGAAATCTTGTTTAAAAATAATTTGTGTTTAAGAGCAATACACTTCCTGCTCCTAGCCCAAAGTAATTTACAATAATTACAATAATTCTTTAAAATCTTTTAAATAGCTTGTTTAAGAGTAATATACTCCCTGTTCCTGCCCCTGTACCACATAGGGTCTTAGAATAATTTGTGTTTAATCCTGTTTAAGATTCAAAATCTCATGGAGTATATTATTGTAATTATTGTAAATTTTGCCAAATCTATTTAAAAGAGGACAATTGGCATATTTCAAATCACAAGGAAATATGTTAATGTCTTATTTGGAATAGATGTTGCAAACTACATATAAAAATACATAAATTTGCACATCTCATCCTTTTTGATTCGTTTATATTCCTTGTCGATTTCAAATAATTTTATTTTTATATAAAAATTGCAGAAAGGGATAATTTACGACAATCAAGTAAAACCCTAAACAATACCAAACAATACCAAACACAAGCAGACTTATAATTCTAAAATCATAACTGCATAAGTTGTACATTGCACACAAATTCTATGAATCTGAAATAACAACACTACACATTTGATAATATGTTTGGGCTAATTTCCAGATTCATGGTGCTTATAATAGCCACAAACTAACCAAGATAAATCATATGCAATATTATAATATTAAACTGAAAGGCCTACAAACCTAAATCCAGTTTTGTTACATATTATTTAAGATTTGACTTAAACAAAACAAATCTGATAAACTTTAGGCATACAATCCAGATTTAGCACAAACGAATTATGTCGGATACTATAAACAATGAATATATTTATCACTCACCTGAAAGATATTCAAATCATAATCTGAACACAACTTTTAGGCCTATAACTTCCAAATCTTACAGATCTACAATTTCTACAGTAAGGGGTTATATATTTATATAATGATTTGTATATCCGAAAGAAAAATTGGAAATGGAGAAGGAAATTTAATAATAAAGATTACCCATTTAAAGAACCAACCCTATTGCATAAATTTGAATTCAGTCTCTCCAATTATTTTTAATTAGATTTGTATATGTTTCTATTTTGAATTTTAGAAGAGATTGGAGGATCGGAAATTGAAGAGCTTCACTGTTGACTCCAAAAAATATGATCAAAAGAGTGGGGATGAAGCTCTTTATTTATAGGCGTAGAAATGACCTTGAAATGTTAGATATAATTTCAGAAAAATTCGTCCATCGATTACAAAATTTATATTATACAACCCTAATCGCCACTGCGTGAATCGACTACCCGATCGATCCATTGGGCTGACCTCCTGGGTCGACCTGGAAGTGGTGGGGACAAGGAGTATTTATTTATATATATAATACTCTTTTTATTTATTTTCCATCCTTTTTGTATTTGGTCTGTAACTTTTTCGTACAGACTCTATTCGCGATGTTTCAAACGTGAAAGTTGACCAGAATTCCATCACGAACATAATGGTACAAGATTCTTGGTCAAATTCCATCATTTGAAAAAACTCCATTTTTAGTATATAACTTAATTACTAATCTAATTATCGCCAAATTGCAAAGTGTTACAAGAACATAGAATTGCAAAAAACTCACCAGCATGTTATTCAATGATCCACAATCCGAAGGTGTTCCATTCGGTATGCTTGAAGCAGAATGAGATCTAAACTCAACAAGGGGATTCAAATCTAGGGGTTGCGATGTGACTTAGTCAACTAGCAAAGAAAATATAGGAACTGGGTCGGAGGACCACTGTGAAAAGGTGAGGCAAAGGTATAAAGTTTGCTAGGTCGAATTGGGCAGATGAAGAGGCAAAAGTGAAGGCGATAGGTTAAAAAGTAAAAGAGAATATGATTGAGGCTAGGGTTAAGGTTAATTTGCTAAGTAACACAATAGTGAAAGCTGGTTATAGTAAGGAAGATCCCAAAGAAGGATGCAAACGGAGGGTTTGAATGTGACAGAGAGAAAGCATGCATATTTATGATGGAGAGAGAAGCGAAGAAGAGAAAGGGTGATAACCAATCGTCATTGAAGAGAAAGGCTATGACCATTTTCTTTTTGTAGTTGTTTTGTCCATTTTCTGTTAAGGAAAACCAAATTAAATTCATTATTAATACCATGTTACTAAAAATAATGTTGATGCCTTTACAAATAATAATAATTTTTTTTAGTAAGCTACGATTTACAAATTCAAATCTTTGAGGCATCTATAGTTTGAAACAAGCTTTAATTATATAAAGGTTTGAAACAAGATTAATCTCATATGATTCATTTTAAATCCTGATGATGCACAAATTGTAATAAGTTAACAATAGCAACATTCCTCTACTTTAATAAATAGGTACTTTTGAAAAATAAAAGTGATTATAATAAATTCAACAATACGATTGTTAATTATTATTATTATAGTTGAATATTAATGCAAGTATATGGATATCAGGCCGCACTATTTTTGTTTGTATTTGGTCAATCCTCTATGGGCATTGGGCTTTTATATTTGGCTCATACCTTTTGTTATTTTAGGAAACTTACTTATAGATGTTACTCATTATCTATATAAATACATCATGTAACCAATTATTGATCTATTTATCAAATAATAAAAATTGTTTTGCAATACAATTTCAATTATTCCAAAATATTCTCAATTGATATTCACTATGGAATCAGAACATCATCATCGAAAGGCGTCATCCTGAATCAGAATCCAGCTGAATTTTATTTTTGTTTTTTTTAATCTCCTCGGTTATTTTTAACTCATCATTGGAGATTTCTGCCATTAAGGGACATCCATCCTTCTGATAATCCGGTTCATCAACAGAAATATGCCATGCCTAGTCAATTTGCTTGGTGCGATATTTTTGATCTTACCGTGTATTTTGATCAGTGGTGAAGTTTGATCACGACTACATATACTGACATAGTCTTGCCAAGTGCAAGGCGGCTATGCTGTCAAGTATTGTCGGGCCAAGCGATTTCTATTCACCATTTTTTTCTGTCTGCTGTATTCTGGTTTTCGCATCTAATCATCAATTACCAATGATAATGAAGCAACATCAGCATTATCTGGAAGCATGAATAATGCTGCATCACCAAACTGCCTGAACCTGATCAAGCTAAAGAGTTAAATTATTACCACTATACTGGCTGAAGAACACTACATAATATGGAAATATCAAATCGAAATCGCATACCAATGATAGTCACAGTCAAAAAAGTAACAATGATGTAGACAACAAAGGTATGATGCAACAACAGACAGAACAATAGCATACTGGACATCACATGACTACAAGATCAAAATGTGGCATCTTCAGACCCAAACTGTACAATGTTTCTATAAATGAGATTGAACTAATCAACTTTACTCAAGCTATTAAGTCAGATAAGTGGAAGAAAGCTATGGATGCCAAGTGTGAAGCACTTATATAAAATGTAACTTGGAGTCTTGTGACACCACCTACACACAATAATGTCATTGGTTGTACATGAAATTACAAAATAAAAAGAAGTGCAGATGGGTCTATAGACAAATACAAGGCCAGAATGGTCGCGAAAGGCTACACACAACAATTTGGATTTGATTTTAATGAAACTTTCTTTCCTGTAATTAAACCCACTACTATCAGAATCATACAGTCCATCGCACTCAGCAAAAAGTGGAGTATCAAGCAACTTGACATGAACAATGCATTTCTGAATGGGGATTTAACTGAGGAAGTGTATGTGCATATAACTGAAGGTTATTACAGTGGTGTGTGCAAACTACACAAGTCCATTTATGGGTTAAAGCGGACCTCAAAAGCATGGTATCAAAAACTTAAATTAAATCTATCTAACCTATAGTTCACACAAGCAAAATCAAACAGTTCATTATATACGAAGAGGAGCAATTAGAGGACTATATTTATCCTAGTAAATGTCGATGATATGCTAATAACTGGAGACAAAAACAGAGAAATCAATGAAGTCATGAAATTACTAGATCAAAGTTTTGCCATCAAGGACTTAGGAGAACTGAGTTTCTTTCTAGGAATACAAGTTAACAAAAAAGGGTGACACTGAATTGTTCCTATCACAACAGAACTACATATCAGAAATCTTACATAGAGCAAGCATGTACCAAGAAAAACAATTACCAACACCAATGATAAGTAACATGCGTCTATCAAAGCACAGGGGAGAAGCCATTGACAATGCAAAACAATACATGAGTATAATAGGATCACTACAATATGCCACTATTACACGTCCTTATATACAATGTCAATAAACTTAGCCAATTTATGTATTAACCAGCATTCTGGTCTAGTTCCCAAAAGTACACAAGACACGCTCGAATCAACGCATCGCGTGATGCCAAAGCCCAAATTGTCGCCAAAAAGGTAAGGAAGCAAGCCAGGAAATGGCCATGCGGACAATAGCCTCACAGCCCCTCAAAACAATGCCATATCCATCACTTAGGACCCCTAAACCCCGGGTCCTCTAAGCCTCACCTCCTCCGAGTTTGTAATAGAAATCAACGTGCTCCTCAAGGTTCGAATCTCGTATCCCGTAGGGTACGAATTTTCTAGAATATATGAGGGCGTCTGAGTTTCTGGAGGCCTGTGCTCTAGGGTCCGGGATTTACTATTGTGGTCCCCTACTCCTACTTACTCCCACCTAACTACTCCACTATAAATACCCCCAAGCTCACACTTCAAAGAGGGTTGGAAATTGGTTGATTTGACATCTCTTGAGAGCTCCAAGTGACCTCTTTAATTGCATCCATGCATTGAGGAAGAAGAAGGGAAAAAGTATCTTTTTCCTAATATTCATATATGACAATTATGACCTTAAATTACTTAGAAATGTTTGTAAAATGATGTCATGAGTTGGTCCTAAGCTTATCACTCTTTATTATCAATAAAATATCAGCAACTGTTCCAAAATGGGCACAGGACCGAACCATTATAAATATCTTGTGTTATTTACTGCTTTCCGCACTTATGTTTCCACGCGAAACTATAATTCTTAAGTAATTGAGAATCCTGGGTGTTTACAACATATTTTTCTATCAGCATTCTTGTGCTTTCACTGAGAAAACTCGGATTTTCATCTTTTTCGCACATCTCCATCTCGACTTCGACATGCTTGAGGTTCCGTTCATAACCTTCCGTTGGGTCAACTTACGATAGTTAAGCAAACAAAGAATCAAATGATCGGCTCTTCTGCTGCAGCCGAAGCTGGAACATCTCAGTAACATCAACCGGCGGATATCCTGGCTGGAACCGATACCCTTCCTCATACGGATCTCGAAGCTCCGCACTATAAGCGCTAATCGACGCGCTTAATAAGAGATGCGAATGTACAGCTCTTGAACTCAATCAGGCATTGAGGAATAACATCGACCTTATACGTCAACTCCAAGAAATTCAGTGCATCGTCGCTCAACTCCAGCTCGCTCAGAACAATGCCCAACCGCGGCGTACTATCTCGAAAACTTCTTCTTCCGAGTCAAGAGGCCCACATCAAAGAAGAAGGTTTAGCCTTATCAATAACGTTGCCTCTCGCTATAACGCTCATACCAACGACAACAGTAATGGAAACGGTGACCGAACTACCATCACTTACAATGAGGGAACACAGTACCATGATCACTCCCAGTTGATTATCAATGACGAACCGGGTCTGGGTAACCGACCCCCTGCTCGACAAAACCCAACTATCACCGCACAGAACCAGGGGCCTACTCTCCCTGCAGCCCAACAAGCCCAAGTACCTCCGGATCAGGATGCACACCAACCTGCTTAGCCTCGCCACCCATACCAAAACCAGACCATCGATGTCGACGACATGGTTGAGGATGACCTGGATGTTCATCATAGAAGACGACCGCGGAACAGAACTCCCAAAGTTCGTCGAAACCAATGGATTCTACCGGAAGACCCGCACCCAACATAGCTCCCCGACATGGTCCGAAGGATCATGAGAATAACGCGAGGGAACACCAACGACTCGTGGGAAGCCCACTTGAGGCGTAATCCCTTCACTATGATTTTACAAGAAGACGAGTGACCCTGGCACTTCAACATGCAACAGATGGCCTTTTATGATGGCACGACGGATCCTTGTATCTTCCTAAATAGCTATGAGTGGCAGATGGTATCCAGCCGAGCCACCGACGCAGTCAAATGCAAGTGCTTACCAGTCTTCTTGTCAGGCACAACTTTACTATGGTTCTTTCGCCTCCCGCTCCATTCTATAAACAACTTCAGCCAAGTGGCCACGGAGTTGGTTAAGATTTTCAGAATGCACGTCACGACTACGTAGAACGCCCTCACTCTTTCTAATCTTTACCAAGGACCTACAGTGTCACTCAATAGCTACCTCTCATGGTTCAAAACCACCCTCGTCGAGGTCGACGACCTAAAGCCTCATGCCGTACTTTTCAAACTTGCGAAGGGTGTCCTTCACCCTTCTAAATTTGGGGCCTGTATCGACAGAAAACAACTTAAAAGTCTTGATGCTTTCTACAAAAAGGTCGGACAGTTCTTGCGCCAAGAAGAAGCAAGACGTACTCGAGCTGCTTAGACCAACCATTACAACAATCTGCATGCCGACACCACCGATGACAACATCAAAGGGAAACAGATCGAAGAACCTTCAACAAAGATAAAGGAGCAGTCCCATACAAATCTAAGCCGAGCAGCGGAAGGCAGGGCAGACACAACAACAACCAATTTTAAGTAGATCCCAAAAAGCCCAGTCACTACTAAACTTACGAGACCTACACTCCATTGAATCAAGACTTGGACACAATCTATTAGGAAACTTGTAATACGCTCTAGTAAAAGAAGGTAAACACTAGGGAATCCACTGACTACGAGAAAAACTCCGGTAGATACTTCCGATACCACGACATGTACGGGCCCAATACTAATGATTGTTGTCAACTCAAGGATGTGATTGAAAAGCTCATCCGTGATAAGCGCCTGAAACAGTACGTTCAAGATCCTTTCCTCTCGAAGCAGCCTCAGGTCCTCCGACACCCGCACCACCAGCACCTGCCAATACGGGCCCAGGTCCGTCCAACCAAAGACGGGGTATCGTGATCAACACTATTTGTGGCTGGCCTTACCCTACGCATGAAAGCTTCCGAAAAATGGAAGAGTACATAAGCTCTATAAAGCAGGCCACCTACGATGCTTGCTCTACTCTGGATGAGTCCAACCCCACCAAACTTAAGAAAACAATGATGGAAGCAGAAGCTACCCGACCTACTAGATCCTTTACATAAAAATAAGGGTAAGAAGCCATTTTTTCCATCTCTGAATGTATGTCATCGTCTTTCGCGAAAGAGAGTCTACAGGAATTGAGATCCCAACCATGGACCCTCTCGTGATTACAGCTCAGATCGGCCCTGCTTCGGTCTCAAGAATATTGATCGACTCGGGAAGTTCAGTCTACATCGTCTTCAAGGCGACATACAATCAGATGAAGTTGAAGACCAAAGACTTAAAACCCTATCATGCTATGATTGAAGGCTTCAACGGATCTTCCAATCACCCAGTAGGCATGGATGACCTACCCATAGAACTTTGGGATGGGGATCAGAGCCAGGTCCGAATCATCACCCTTGTTGTTATCGACGTCATCTCTCCATACAATGTATTTTACGGACGTCCCTTCCTTACCGAATTCCAAGTCTACATGTCACCATGGTCTCTCCTAATGAAGTTCCTAACAGAAAATGGGATCGGTACAGTCAAGGGTGGCCAAGCAACAATTTGAGAATGTTACGCAATAGAATGGAAGAATGCGTGTAACAAGGACAAAGGCAAGACCGTGCCCCGACTTCTTGCGCCAAAACCGTCTTCGCATAGCAATCAAAGGCATCTGAGCCTTGGCTAAGGAACTGCTACCATCTTTCCGAAGATCTCAATCCGAGGGAGGACTAAAGCTCGGTTCCGAAAGGGCTACTCCAGTCGAACCTACCGTGGATGTTCTAATCAACCCCGACGACCTATCAAAAGTCTTGAAAATTGGATCACAGCTCCACCCCGTAATAAAAGAAGATATTGTGGAGTTCTAAAGGGACAACCTAGACGTGTTCTCTTGGACCCACTCGGACATGTGTGGCATTGATCCCGTGGTCGCTTGTCTCAAGCTAGCTCTCGACCCTGTACAACCTCCGGTCAAACAGAAACGCCGATTCTTGGGAACTAAAAGATCGAGCGCATATAAAAAAGAAGTGGATAGGCTCCTCAACAATGATTTCATCAGAGAAGCCTATTATCCCGAATGGGTCTCCAATCCAGTTTTGGTCAAGAAGGAAAATGGCAAGTGGCGAACGTGAGTTGATTTCTCTGACTTGGACAAGGCGTGTCCCAAAGACAGCTTCCCACTTCAGAAGACCGACTGAATTTTGACTCGACCGTTAGATACCAGCTCTTATTCTTCATGGAAGCCTATTCGGGCTACAATCAGATTTCGATGTACCTCCCCGACCAGGATCATAATTCTTCCATAACCAACCTTTGACTCTACTGATATCGCGTCATGCCTTTCGATCTTAAGAATGCAGGAGCCACTTATCAATGGTTGGTCAACCTAATTTTTAAGGATCGGATTGGAAAATTCATGGAGGTATACGTGGATGATATGCTTGCAAAATCAAAAAATAAAATGACCACGTTTATGTCCTCTCCAAGATGTTCGATGTCCTCCGCCAATATGACATGAAACTCAAACCCTTGAAATGCCCTTCTGGCGTTGCATCGGGGAAGTTCTTGGGTTTCATTGTCGATTCCCGAGGTATTGCAGCCAATCCAAACAAGATCAAAGCTATCCAGGATATCCAAGCCCCTCAGAGCATCATGGATGTTCAAAGTCTAAATGGGAAGGTCGCCGCTTTAAGTCGATTCATATCCAAAGCCACTGACAAATGCATTCCCTTCTTGATTTGCTTCAAAAAGGGAAGCTCAACTTCGCATGGACCTCGAAATGTTTCGTCGCGTTCAAGGACCTTCTATATAACTTAAAGCAACCACCTATCTTGTCCAAACCTGTGGATCACAAGGACTTATACGCATTGAAGATCATGTCCAACAACCCGTTTACTACATCAGCAAGAGATTAACAGGGGTGGAAAAGAACTACCCAAAGCTCGAGAAACTAGCCCACTTCTTGTTGATCTCCTCCCAGAAGCTAAGAATGTATTTTCGGTCTTATCCCATCAAAGTCTATACTGATCAGCCACTACGAAAGGTCCTGCGGCGACCTAAGGCATCTAGACGACTGCTAAAGTGGAATATAGAGCTGAGTCAATTCGAAATAACATTCATCCCCCACTGATCCATCTTCGGGCAGGCCCTCTCCGATTTCTTAGAGGAATTCACCATCCCGGAAGAGCCTCCTCCGGAAAACATCCAAATTCCAAACATTCAATGGAAACTGTTCGTGGATGGATCTTCCAACAATAAGTCATCTAGCATCTGGGCCGTGCTCATCACGCTAGAGGAGCACTCAGTATGCTACGCTTTAAAGCTTAACTTCCCTGCTACCAACAATGACGTAGAATATGAGGCCTTGATAGCTGGACTTAGAATCACAATCGAACTTAACATCAAGCCCATCCAAATCTACTCCGACTTGCTACTCATCGTGCATCAGGTACAAGGGCTATACCAAGCCAAGGGGGTACAGCTCGCTCTTGCTCAGCTCCGCAAATTGCTTACCATCTTTGACCAATACATCATCACGCATATCCTCCGAGAATAGAATGAAAAAGCAGACTCGTTAGCCAAGTTGGTAAGCTTCGAGGATGCATAGCTTATGGGGCTTGCTCTAGTCGAAGTACTCGACTCTCCGAGCATCAATTTAATGCAAACCAATTTGGTAATGGAAACAGAGATCGAAACCGAGCCTGAGTCTTGGATGACACCAATTAAGGACTATTTGCAACATGGAATCTACGCGGGGAGTAACAAAGAAAGACAAGCGCTCACTGGCTAATCATCTCAGTGCATCATTTTGGATGAAGTGCTTTACCGCAGAGGTTTCTCTGTCCCATTACTCAGAAGCATAGCCCACGACGACGCTGACCGGGGACTGACAGATGTACACGAAGATGAGCGTGGCAACCATACTAGGGGGCAAATATTGTAACAAAGATCATCAGATATTGTTATTTCTGGCCAACGCTCGGGAAAGATGCCATAAAATATGCCTGCAAGTGTGAAAATTGCCAGCGCTACTTAAAGATCCCAAGAGCCCCACCTACCTAGTGAACGCAAATGGGCAGCCCTTGGCCATTCTCCATGTGGGGGATAGACATCATCGGGATTCTTCCGATGGCCAGAGGTGGGGTGCTTTACGCCATCGTCTTTGTTGATTACTTCACCAAATGGGTGGAAGACAAAGCCCTCGCTACCATCACCACCAAGAAAGTAATCAACTTCATCGCCTACAATATCATCACCCGCTATGGAGTACTTTAGGCCATCATCTCAGAAAATGGCACTGAGTTTGAGAGCGTAGAATTCAAGACTTTCTGTCAGTGGCACAACATCGAAAAGAGATTCTCGACGGTGGCTCACACTCAGGCCAATGGGCAAGTCGAGATTGTTAACAAAGTGATTAAATCCATCATCAAGAAGCATTTGGAAAAGGCCAGTAGCTTATGGTAGACGAAATCCCTCTGGCCTTTTGGGCCTATCGGACTACCCATAAGTCAGTGACCGGTCATACTCCATTTGCCCTTGCCTATGGATCCGAAACCGTCATCCCTATTGAGATAAAGCTTCAATCTCATCGAGTTACCTATTATGATCCGAAAACCAATCAAGATTTACTTATGAATCACTTGATTTTCTTGAGAAAAAAGAAACGAAGCTGAGCTCAGAGCTGCTACCCAGCGTTAACGAATAGCCCAATACTTCAACTCTAAAGTCCGCTACAAGGATCTCAATGTCGGCGACCTCCCCCTGAAGCAAATCTTTACCACACCGATTGGTCTTAGTGTTTGGTGGGAATGTCCGTACGTCATATAACCGAAGCTTAGAGATGGGGCTTTCAAGCTAGCAACCATAGACCGAGACGAGCTCCCAAGCTCATGGAACGACGAACATATCCGTTGCTACTTCACATAACTTTGTGTACAGTTTTTCTGCTGTCCAATGATGTTTTGTTTTCTTGAAATTCAAGGCATTATAAAGGCTTTTACTGCCAAAGTTATTAGTAAAGATGATGTTCATTTCTCTGTGTCAACGCTATGTTTACTTCCTGCATTATATGTCTGATTGACCATTGCAACTGGCTTGCACATACAGACGCTCGAACACCGGACCGGATGAAAGGCGATGGAGATAATTACCATAATTACATCTAATTCGCTCATAACATAGATTAAAACAAGAGTTGAAACTATAACATGATGATTTGTAACTACCTACTTGATTGGATTCGAATTGTGATCGGAGAAAAGGGGATTTAGGGATTCAGGTGGTAAGAAATAAACGTACTGCAATAAGAAGTAAATAAGAAAATAGAGCAAAGGAGCCTTATACATTATGGGGAATGGGCTATTCGTATTCCTATTGACCTGACAACTTGGCTCGATCCAGAAGCCCAACGACCGGTTTGGTTCAAGGCCCTGCAACTCAAGTGATGTAGTGTCTTACCCCAAGCACTATCCGACACAGCATGAGTGACTCGCATTGAATTTGAAACAGACCATATCGTTCGCTCAATAACAGCGGTTCAAGAACCCCCGACCAGATCCAATGGGCAAATCTCAAAGTCAAATGAAAGTGAATAAAATTAAAGAAAGTTATTGAAAAATCATGCATGCGTGTGTGAAAAATAAATCAATGAAGCAATTCGTCAAATAATTTTGAAGTCTTGTTCGAGAAAAGTTGAAGAGGTTACCTGATAAATCGTTTGTAATATGATCTAAAGTTTGAAGTTGTTGGATGCTGCCAGAGAAATTGCAAGTCGATATGGTATTTATACATGTTCTAGAAATCAAAAGGTGCGATTTCGTAGAGCATCACGATTATATAGATAGACGTGACTGTTGACATTCACCGATAAAAAGATGGACAGATTGATTATTTCGAAGCATATCTCATCTCCGACAGAACGTACTTCAAGGGGGTAAAATGTTGGCCCGCTTTGCGACCAAGCCACATAGAATCTAAGTACTCATGATTGAGTGAAATACAGAGTAAGGTACAACCATTCACGATCAAGAGAGTCGGAATAAACCAATCGACAAGGTTTGAGTTGAAGGAATGAATCACATTGTTACGGTTCTTGGGCACACGATTCGGGTCGTAGCTATCAGTTCGAGGGTAAATCGCTCGTGCATGAGATGGAAACAAATTCAGAGCATTCTACCTGTTCAACTCGTAATAATGACGACCTGATCCGCTCACAAAGAAGTGTCTTCAAAACATCTTCATCTCCCTAACTTTAGGGTTCTATGACTCGAGTCGCTCGCTAACTGGTAGAAATATATGAGTGGCTTGCTCACAACTGGATCCTAAGCTAAAGAAAGTGGATCGGTGACCACGTATCACGAGCTATTTCCATAACTTCCTCTCCACTAACTCACGAACCACTCTGAAATTTTAGGGATGAGCGCCACATCATCCGACGACCCGTCTTCTGTTCATGACTATAAATACCCCAAGACTTATCATTTTTAGTGATCATTTGGCACACCAAACCCTTTAACTTCACCATTAAAGATATTCATCTGTTTTATTCAGATGCTCTAGTTTCTTGAGTATAATTATATGGATTTGGAGAGAATATCAATTGTACTTGTGAGGTTGAGTGGTCATTTGCCTTGTAATTGTAATCAATTCATCATTTAAAGAGTCATAAAGTGGATGTTGGCTCATTAACGTCGAACCACTATAAATCTTGTGTGTTGATTGCTTTTTATTCATTTTCAGATTATATTTCTTCACGATTTCAAGTCAGTTGTGTGTTAGAACCACTTTTCGGTCTACCATTTTGGTGCTATCACTGAGAAACTTGAATTCTCAATATTTTGGATTGTCATTTTACTATTTGTATTTCCAAGTCCGAAGAAGATTGTCCAACTTTTCACCATTTTTGAAGTTTTCATTGATTTCAACGGGTTTAGATTCCATGGCTCCAAGGAAGGGCAAGGAACCAATGGCTTCCCAAGCAAACGAAATGAATGAAGAACGAAGGGACGAGGCACGTTCTCTCATCGATAATGGCTCGTAGGGAGCTGAATCGCGGGCGACCTGAACAGAAGGTGCGACCCGATCGGAGCTAGCGACCCGACCACAGGAGGGTATCATGACCCGAACCGATGAGGGAGATCCGAACTGTCCAGATGTTGGCGTTTCTACTCGAGCCGGTCCTAGTGCTTCAACTCTAACCGCGATTAACAACGATCAACTCCCTGCTCTTGCCCCTGTTTCACAGATGGATTTTACTGTAACTATTATTTAAGATTCAAAATCTTGTTTAAGAATAACTTGCATTCGAGAGTAACTTACTCCCTGCTCCTTCCCCAACATAATTTACAATAATAGCTCAAAATCTTTTAAATAGCTTGTTTAAGAGTAATGTACTCCCTGTTCCTGCCCTTGTACCACACGAGGGTTATAGTAAGGAAGATCCGAGAAAAGGATGTGAACGGAGGATTTGAATGAGATAGAGAGAAATTAAGCATGTATATTTAGGATAGAGAGAGAAGCGAAGAAGAGAAAGGGTGATTACCAGTCGCTATTGAAGAGAAAGGCTATGACTGTTTTCCTTTTGTAGTTGTTTTGTCCATTTCATGTAAAGGAAAACCAGATTAAATTCATTATTAATACCATATTACTAAAAAAACTATTGATGCTTATACAAATTATAATAAAAAAATTAGTAACATATGATGTACAAATTCAAATCTTTGATGCATCTATAGTTTAAAACAAGCTTCAAATATATAAAGGTATGGAACAAGATTCATCTCATATGATTCATTTCAAATCCTCATGATGCACGAATTGTAGTAAGTTAACAATAGCAACGTTCCTGTACTTTATTAAATAGGTACTTTTTTAAAATAAAAGTGGTTATATTAAATTCTATAATACGATTGTTAATAATTATTATTATTATAGTTCAATATTAACGTAAGCATATGGATATCAGGCCGCATAATTTTCGTTTGTATTCGGTCAAGCCTCTATGGGCTTTGGGCCTTTATATTTGGCTCATACACTTTTGTTATTTTAGGAAAATTACTTATAGCAGTTACTCATTATCTATATAAATACATCATCTAACCAGGTATTGATCTATCTATCAAATAATAAGAATTGTTTTGCAATAGAATTTCAATTATTTCCAAATATTCTCAGTCGATTTTGAATATGGTATCAGAGCATCATCGCCCAAAGGCGTCATCCTGAATCAGAACCCAATAGAGTTTTTTTGTTTTTTTTGATCTCCTTGGTTATTATTAACTCATCAACGGAGATTCTACCGTTAAGGGACATCCATCCTTTTGATCATCTAGTTCATCGTCAGAAATATGCCACGCCTAGTCAATTTGCTTGGTGCGATATTGCTATTCTTACCATGTATTTTAATCAGTGGTGAAGTTTGATCACGGCTGCATATACTGACATTGTCTTACCAAGCACACATGCGGCTATGCTGTCAAGTATTGTCGTGCCAAATGATTTTTATTCAACATTTTTTTCTGTCTGCTGCATTCTGGTTTCCGCTTCTAATCATCAATGGCCAATGATAACGAAGCAACATCAGCATTATCTGGAAGCAAGAATAATGCTACATCACCGAACTGCCAGAACCTGATCAAGCCAAAGAGACAAATTATTACCACTATATTGGATGAAGAAAACTACATAATATGGAAATATCAAATCGAAATCGCTTAAAGGGGCTATCGTCTAAAAGAGTACAGCAATGGGACAATCACCGTTCCTCCAGTAATGGTCATGGATCAGGCTGGTAATACAACTTCAAACCCAAATCACAATCGATACCAGAAGCAAGATAGACTTCTGTCATCTTGGTTGTTATCCTCTATAAATTCAAATATGTTATCCCAATTAGTAGGATGCAATACTTCCCCCGAAATTTGGTCAACAACGGAACAGATTTTCAGTTCTCAATCTGCAGCAAGGATCATGCAATACAGAAGAGAGCTACAAAACTGCAGAAAAGATGACATTAATATGAAAGAACATCTGGAGAAAATTAAGAGCCTTTGTGATAAGTTAAGTGCTATTGGGCATAAGATAAGGGATAATGAACAAATATTGTTCATTACCAATAGTCTAGATGAGGAGTACGAGTCTTTAGTCGCTGTTATTGCCACTCAACAAGCAGTACCTGACCTACAGTTTGTTAGATCTGCACTCCTAGCTCATGAAGGCATAATTGATCAGAGGAAAACAACACAGGTGGAATTTTCTGCAAATTATGCAGCTGCAAAGAATAATAAGCAACCACAAAGAAACAACAACAACAACAACGTAAACAAATAGGAAAGTCAATACCAGAGAGGATATCAACCCTAAAGAGGATATCAACACCAAAGAGGATACTAGCCCCCAAAGATGACGTGGTAGAGGCAGAGGGAACAATAACAATAGAGTAAAACGTTAAATATGTGAAAAGTTTGGACACATGGAAGATAAATGTTATTCATATACAACACAGAGTTCAGTGGTCCATAAAACAATCATGACAATTCATCACAAAAAAGGTGTTCAGGCAAACATAGCTATTATGGGGAGTTTAAATAAGGACAACAATGACAACAACATAAATCCAAACAATTCCAGTGATGACACAAGCAGAGAGGAAGACAACAGTTTTGAAGAATGATATCCAGACTCTGGTGCAACTCATCACATCACCAATAATCTTTAGAATTTAAACACTGGAAGAAAAAGTTATTCAGGTATGAAATCTCTACACATGGGTAATGGTGAAACTGCTAGTATAGCTCACATTGGAAATGACGCTATATCAGAAAAAATACAACCTAAATTAAACAGTTAACTTAGAGTTCCAACCATCAATAAAAATTTATTTAGTGTTTCAAAATTTGCCAATGACAACAATGTATACTTTGAGGTTAACCCTAAATTTTGCTTAGCTAAAGACTTACTAAGTCATGAAATATTGCTATAGGGTAATCTACAAGATGGCCTTTACAAGTTTGGCAACTTGAAGATAGGAAATTCAAATAAAGAACAATGTAGATACTAGTAGTAACAATTGTAGTAGGAATAACGGTTGTAATAGCAGTAGTAACAATAGTAGTAGGAGTAATGTCTGTTATAGCAGTAAGAATGACATTGAATCATGGCATATCAGATTGGGACATCCCAATTTGGATGCTGTAAAAATTATTTTAAGTATAAATAAATTTTCTTTTAGTAATATACCTGTCAAGCACACATGCGCACATTGCCAACTTGGCAAAAGCAACAAACTTCCCTTCAGCAATTCTAAAACCATGCATCACAAACCATTGGAGATTATAACTGCTGATCTATGGGGACCAACACCACTAAATTCATATCAGGGGAACTTGTACTATCTTTCTTTTGTTGATGCATACTCAAGATACACTTGGATATACATGTTAAAAGGTAAATCTGAAGCATGCAACACTGTAATACAATTCATAACACATGTTGAAAAGCAAACCAATTGTAATGTCAAAATCAGGCAAATAGATGGTGGGAGTGAGTTTAAGCCACTAATAAATTATTTTATCAAATGAGGCATTAAACACAGGCTAACTTGCCCTTACACATTTGAGCAGAACGGATTGGTTTAAAGAAAACATAGACACATAGTAGAAACTGGTCTACATTATTATCACAAGGAGCAGTGCCAATGAAATACTAGAGTGAGGCTTTCCATACTGCAGTATTTCTTATCAATAATTTACCCACAAGGGCGCTAAACAACAAAACTCCTCATGAAATACAATGATAGACTAGACTTCAAATTTTAAAGGCGTTTGGGGGCCTGTGTTTTCCATCTTTAAGGGACTATAACAGACATAAATTAAGCATGAGATCAAGCCCATGTATATTCATTGGGTATGTTCAAAACCAAAAGGGATACAAGTGTTTAGATAAGAATGGGAGAATTTATATTTCAAGACATGTGATATTTGATGAATGTATTTTTCCTCTTGTAGGAAAACAGACGCACAAAGAAAGTAATGAGCAAAACCCAATGAAGGGTGTACAGATAATGCCACTATTTACAGAGCCACTTGCAGAAATTGATAGCAGAGAGAAACATAATACAAGCAACACAAGCACTCAAATTGACACAAATGATCAAGAGATTCACCCAGAAAATTCACACACTCATCAGAACCGAATATGAATGATATTCATAGTTTATAAAGTAACAATGATGTAGACAACAGAGTTATGATGCAACAGTAGACACAACAATAACATATTGGATATCACATGACTACAAGATCTAAAAGTGGCATCTTCAAACCCAAATTGTACAATGTTTTTGTAAATGAGATTGAACCAATCAGCTTTACTCAAGCTATTAAGTCAGATAAGTGGAAGAAAGCTATGAATCCAGAATATGAAGCACATATAAAAAATGGAACTTGGAGTCTTGTGACACCACCTACACACAAGATTGTCATTGGTTGTAGGTGAACTTACAAAATAAAAAGAAGAGCAGATGGGTTTGTAGAAAAATACAAGGCCAAGCTGGTGGCGAAAGGCTATGCACAACAATTTGGATTTGATTTTAATGAAACTTTCTCTCCTGCACTTCAACCTACAACTATCAAAATCATACTGTCTATTGCACTTAGCAAAAAGTGGAGTATCAAGCAACTTGACGTGAATAATGCATTTCTGATATGAAAAACTTAAATTAACTCTATCTAACCTACGGTTCACACAAGCAAAATCAGAAAATTCATTATATATGAAGATGAGTAATTAGGGGACTATATTTATCTTAGTATATGTTGATGATATGCTAATAACTGGAGATAACAACAGAGACTTCAATGAAGTCATCAGGGACTTAGGAGAACTGAGTTTCTTTCTAGGAATACAAGTTAACAAAAAAGAGTGACACCAAATTGTTCCTATCACAACAGAACTACATATCAAAAATCTTACAAAGAGAAGTCATGTACCAAGCAAAACAATTACTAACACCAATGACAAGTAACTTGCGTCTATCAAAGCACAGGGGAGAAGCCATTGACAATGCAAAACAATACAGGAGTATAATAGGAGCACTACAATATTCCACTATTACACGTCCTGATATGCAGTGTTAATGAACTTAGCCAATATATGTGTTAACCGGCCTTTTGGTCCGATTCCCAAAAGTACACAAGACACGCTCGATTCAACGCATCACGTGACGCCAAAGCCCGAAGTGTCGCCAAAAAGCTAAGGAAGCAAGCCGGGAAATGGCCATGCGGACAAGAGCCTCACATCCCCTTATAAATATGCCATATCCATCACTTCGGACCTCTAAACATCAAGTCCCTCTAAACCTTGCCACCTCCGAGTTTGTTCCAGAAATCAACATGTTCCTTGGGGTACGAATCTCGTAACCCATGTGGTACAAATTTTCAAAGAGAGATGAGGGGATCTGAGTTTCCAGAGGCCTATACTCTAGGGTCTAAGATTTACTGTTGTGGTCCCC
This sequence comes from Allium sativum, assembly GCA_030737875.1. Lineage (NCBI taxonomy): Eukaryota > Viridiplantae > Streptophyta > Magnoliopsida > Asparagales > Amaryllidaceae > Allium > Allium sativum. The sequence goes on along the minus strand of CM060927.1, from coordinate 22,792,999 downwards.
TACTCCTACCTACTCTCACCTTACCACTATATTATAAATACCCCCAAGCTCACACTTCAAAGGGGATTGGAAATTTGTTGATTTGACATCTCTTGATAGCTCCAAGTGACCTCTTTAATGGCATCCATATTTTGAGGAAGAAGAAGGGCAAAACTGTATTTTTCCTAATAATCATATATGACAATTATGACCTCAAATAACTTAGAAATGTTTGTAAAAGGATGTAATGAGATAGTCATATGCTTGTAACTATTTATTATCAATAAAATATCAGCAACTGTTCCAAAGTGGACATAGGCTCCTCACGGGATCGAACCACTATAAATTTCTTGTGTTATTTACTGCTTTCCGCACTTATATTTCCATCGAAACTATAATTCTTAAGTAGTTGTGAATCTTGGGTGTTTACAACATATTTTTCCATCAACACTCTGGTGCTTTCATTGAGAAAACTAGGATTTCAATCTTTGTCGCACATCTCCATCTCAACATCGACGCACTTGAGGTTCCATTCATAACCTATCGTTGGGTCCGCTTGCGATAGTTAAGTGAACAAAGAATCAAATAATCGGCTCTTCTGCTGCAGCCGAAGCCAGAACATCTCCGCAACATCAGCCGGCGGATATTCTGGCCGGAACCGATACCCTTCCTTCTGTGGATCTCGAAGCTCGCGTACTACAAGCGCAGATTCACGTGCTTAATAAGAGATACAAAAGTATAACTCTTTAACTCAATCAAGCGTCGAAGAATAACATCGACCTTATACGCCAACTCCAAAAAAGTCAACGCATTATCGCTCGAATCCAACTCACCTAGAACAATGCTCGACCGCAGCGTACTTTCTCAGAAACTTTTTCTTCCGAGTCAAGGGGCTCACATCAAAGAAGATGGTTTAGCCTCATCAACAAGATCGCCATTCGCTCCAACGCTCATACCAACGGCAATAGTAATGGAAACGGTGATTGAACTACCGTTACTTACAGCAAGGGAACACAGTACCGTGACCACTTCCAGTTGATTATCAATGACAAACTGGGTTTGAGTAACCGATCCCTTCCTCGGCAGAACCCAACTGTCGTAGCATAGAACCGGGGGACTACTCTCCCAGTAGCCATACAGGCCCAAGTACCTCCAGATCAGGATGCACACCAACGTGCTCAGCCTCGCCGCCCTTACCAAAACCAGACCATCGATGTCGACGACATGGAAGAGGATGATCTGGATGTGCATCATAGAAGATTACCGCGAAACAGAACTCCCGAAGTTTGTCGAAACCAACGGATTCCATCGGAAGACCCGCATCCAACATATCTCCCCGACATGGTCCGAAGGATCATGAGAAAAATGCAAGAGAATGCCAACGACTTGTGGGAATCCCAATTTAGGCGTAATCCCTTCACTAGAATTGTACACGAAGTCAAGTGGCCACGGCACTTCAACATGCCATAGATGGCCTTTTATGATGGCATGATGGATCCTTGAGCCTTCCTAAACCGCTAGATTGGCAGATGGACTCCAATCGGCCCATCGACGCAGTCAAATGCAAGTGCTTCCTAATCTTCTTGTCAGGCATAGCTTTACTGTGGTTCTCACGGCTCCCGCTTCATTCTATAAAAAACTTCCGCCAACTGGCCACAGAGTTGGTTAAGCAATTCAGAATGCACATCCTGACTTCGAAGAACGCCCTCACTCTTTCTAATCTTTACTAAGGACCTACTGAGTCACCCAAGAGCTACCTCTCACGGTTCAATAACACCCTCGCCGAGGTTGACGACCCAAAGCCTCGTACCGTACTTTTCCATCTTGCGAATGGTGTCATTCCCACTTTTGAATTTAGAGACAGTATCGACAGAAAACAACTTAAAAGCCTCGACGCTTTCTATGAAAAGGTCGAACAAATCTTGTGTCAAGAAGAAGCAAGATAGACTCGAGCTGCCTGGATCAACCATTCCAACAATCTGCATGCCAACACCACCGATGACAACATCAAAGGGAAACAGATCAGAGAACCTCCAACAGTGATAAAGGAGCAGTCCCATACAAACCTAAGCCGTACTGCGGTAGGCAGGGCAGACACAACAACAACCAGGTTCTAGTAGATCTCAAAAATCCCGGTCATTACCAAACTTACGGGACCTACACTCCACTAAATCAGGACTTGTAGACAATCTATTTGGAAACATGTATTACGCTCCAGTATATGAAGCCAAACACTAGGGAATCCACCGACCGCGAGAAAAACTCCAGTAGATACTATCAATACCATGACATGTATGGGAACAATACTAATGATTGTCGTCAAATCGGGGATGTGATTCTAAAGCTCATCCGTGAGAAGCTCATGGAACAGTATGTTCAAGACCCCGTTCCTCTCAAAGCAGCCTCGGGTCCTCCGAAAACCCACACCTCCAGCACTTGTTAATACATCCCTAGGTCCGTCCAAACAAAGACGGGGTATTGTGATCAACACTGTTGGTGGCGGGACTTACCCTATGCATGAAAGCTTCCAAAAAAATTGAAGAGTACGTAAGCTCTATAAAGCACGCCACCTACGAAGCTTGCTCCACTCTTGAGGAGTTTGTCCCCGCCCAACTTCTGAAAATAATGCAGGACGACATCGCCTTTTGCGAAAGAGAGTCTATAGGAATTAAGATCCCTACCACAGACCCTCTCATGATCACAGCTCAGATCGGCCCTGCTTCGGTCCGAAGAATATTGATCGACTCGGGAAGTTCAGTCAACATCATCTTCAAGGCGGCATACAATCAGATGAAGTTAGAGACCAAAGATTTGAAACCCTATCATGCCATGATCATGGCTTCAACGGATCTTCCAATCACACAGTAGGTATGGTTGACCTAACCGTAGAACTTGGGGATGGGGATCAGAGCCGGGTCCGAATCCTCACCTTTGTGGTTATTGACGTCATCTCTCCATACAATGTCTTTTTCAGATGTCCCTTCCTTGCTAAATTCCGAGTCTGCATGTCACCATAGTCTCTCCTAATGAATTTCCCGACAGAAAATGGGATCGGTACAGTCAAGGGTGACCAGGCAACAATAAGAGATTGTTACGCAATAGAATGGGAGAACGCGTATAACAAGGACAAAGGCAAGACCGTGCCCCCGCCATCTTGCGCCAAGACCGCCTTCGCATAGCAATCAAAGGCGTCTGAGCCTTGGCTCAGGCATCACTACCATCTTTCTGAAGATCTCGATCCGAGGGAGGACGAAGAGCCCGGCTCCGAAAGGGCTACTCCAGTCGAACCTACCGTGGATGTTTCGATCTTCCCCGAAGACCCGTCAAAAGTCTTGAAAATTGGATCATAACTCCACCCCTCAATAAAAGAAGATCTTGTGGAATTCTTAAGGGCCTACCTAGACGTGTTCTCTTGGATCCACTCTGGCGTGTGTGGCACCGATCCTGGGTCGGTGTCACAAGCTAGCTCTTGACCCCTTAGCTCCTCCGGTCAAACAGAAATGTCGATTCTTAGGAACTGAAAGATCGAGGGCACTTAAAGAAGATGTGGATAGGCTCCTCAACTATGATTTCAACCGAGAAACCTACTATCCCGAATGGGTCTCCAATCCAGTTAAGAAGGAAAACGACAAGTGGAGAACGTGCGTCGATTTCTCTGACTTGAATAAGGCGTGTCCCAAAGACAGCTTCCCACTTCTGATGATCGACTGACTTTTGAATCGACCACTGGAAACCAGCTCTTATCCTTCATGGACGCCTATTCGGGCTCCAATAAGATTCAGATGTACCTCCCCGACCAGGATCATGCTTCTTTCACAACCAACGTCGGACTCTACTACTATCGCGTCATGCCTTTCGGTCTCAAGAATGCAGGAGCCACTTATCAACAACTGGTCAACCTCGTTTTCAAGGATCAGATTGGAAAATCCATGGAGGTATACGTGGACGATATGCTTGTAAAATCAAAAAAATAAAATGGCCACGTCCTTGACCTCTCCAAGATGTTCGATGTACTCTGCCAATATGATATGAAACTCAACCCCTTGAAATGCTCGTTTGGCATTGCATCGCGGAAGTTCATGGGTTTCATTGTCAATTCCCGAGGCATCAAAGCCAATCCAGACAAGATGAAAGCTATCCAAGACATCCAAGCCCCTTATAGCATCACGAATGTTCAAAGTTTAAACGGAAATGTCGCCGCTTTATGTTGATTCATCTCCAAAGCCAATGACAAATGCAATCCTTTCTTGATTTGCTTCAAAAAAGGACCTCGGAATGTGTCGTCGTGTTTAAGGACCTTCTGAATCACTTAGAGCAACCACCTATCTTGTCCAAACCTGTGGATCACAAGGACTTATATGTTTATTTGGCTGTTTCCATGCAGGCGATCAACTCAGTGCTTGTACGCATTGAAAATCGTGTCCAACGACCCAAAGCTCAAGAAACTAGCTTACTGCTTGTTGATCTCCTCCCGGAAGCTACGACCATATTTTCAGTCTCACTGCACCATAGTCTAAACTGATCAGCCAATGCGATAGGTCCTGCAGCGACTCAAGGCATCTAGATAACTGCTAAAGTGGAATATAGAGATGATTCAGTTCGAAATCACATTCATCCCTCGCCGAGCCATCCTCGGGGAGGACCTCGCCGATTTCATAGTGGAATTAACCATCCCGGAAGAGCCTCCTCCGGAGGGTACGTATTCAGACTCCAAACATTCAATGGAAACTGTTCGTGGATGGATCTTCCAACAATAAGTCTTCTAGCACTGGGATCGTGCTCATCACACCAGAGGACGGCTTAATATGCTACGCTTTAAAGCTTAACTTCCCTGCTACCAACAATGACGCAGAATATGAGTCCTTGATAGTTGAACTTAGAATCACAATTAAACTTAACATCAATCCCATCTAAATCTACTCCGACTCGCAGCTCATTGTGCATTAAGTACAAGGGGAATACCAAGACAAAAGGACACAACTCGCTCCCTATCTTGCTCAGGTTTGTAAATTGCTCACCAAATTCGACCACTACATCATCACGCATATCCCAAAGAAAAGAATGAAAATGCAGACTCGTTAGCCAAGATGGCAAGCTTCGAGGATGCACATCTCATATGGCTTGCCCCAGTCGAGGTACTCGACTCTCCGAGAATCGATCAGATGCAGACCGACTTGGCAATGGAAACGGACACCGAAACCGAGCCTGAGTCTTGGATGACGCCAATTAAGAAATATTTGCAACATGGAACCCTCCTGGGGAGTTTCAAAGAAAACAAGTGCTCACTCGCCAATCATCACAGTACATCATTCTGGATGGAGTGATTTACCGCAGAGGTTTCTCTGTTCCATTACTACGATGTGTAGCCCACGACGACACCGGCCAGGTATTGACAGATGTACACGAAGGCGAGTGCGGCGACCACACTGAGGGGCAAACCTTAGCAATAAAGATCATCATACACAGTTATTTCTGGGCTACGCTCGATCAAGACACCGCAAACTATGCCCGCAAATTTGACAAATGCCAGAGCTACTTAAAAATCCCAAGATCCCCGCCTACCGAGTTAATGCAAATGGTCAGCCCTTGGTCATTCGCTATGTGGGGGATAGACATCATCGGGACTCTTCCGATGGCCAGAGGTGGGGAGCTTTACGCCATCATCGCCGTTGATTACTTCACCAAATTGGTGGGAGTCGAAACCCTCGCTACAATCACCACCAAGAAAGTAATCAACTTCATCGTCTATGATGTCATCGCCCGCTACGGAGTCCCTCAGGCCATCATCTCAGATAATGGAACCCAGTTTGAGAGTGCAGAGTTCAAGACTTACTGTCAGCGGCACAACACCGAAAAGAGATTCTCGATGATGGCTCATCCTCAGGCCAATGGACAAGTCGAGTCTGTTAACAAAGTTATTAAATCCATCATCAAGAAGCATCAGGAAAAGGTCGACGGCTTATAGGCAGACGAACTCCTTCTGGGCTTATGGGCCTACCAGACCACCCATAAGTCAGCGACCGGTCATACTCCATTCGCCCTTGCTTATGGATCTGAAGTCATCATCCCTATTGAACTAAACCTTCAATCTCATCGAGTTACCTATTATAATCCGAAAACCAATCAAGACTTACTTATGGAATTGCTCGATTTTCTTGAGGAAAAAAGGAATGAAGCTAAGCTCAGAACGGCCTCCCAACATCAACGAGTAACCCGATACTTCAACCCTAAAGTCCACCAGAAGGATCTTAATATCGGAGACCTCATCCTGAAATAGATCATTCCCACACCGACTGGTCTTAGTCCTCGCTGGGAAGGTCCATATGTCATACAACCAAAGCTCAGAGATGAGACTTTCAAGCTATCAACCATAGACGGAGCCGAGCTCCTAACGGCATGGAACAACGAAAATATTTGTCGCTACTTCACATAACTTAGTGTACTATTTTCTGCTTTCCAACGATGTCTTTTTTTCTTGAAATTCAAGGCATTGTAAAGGCTGTTACTGCCAAAGTTATTAGTAAAGATGATGTTCATTTCTCTGTGTCCTCGCTATGTTTACTTTCTGCATGAAATGTTTGATTGACCATCGCAACTGGCTTGCACACACAGACACTCGTACACTAGATCAGCACCTTGAGCACGGGAGTCGGTACCACGACTCAAGCCTCAAAATGATGATGAGGACAAAAACAAATGGCCACAATTCGGCACCCCGAGCATGGGAGTAGGCACCGCCACTCGAGCCCCGAGCCCACGACGCGACCGAGTATAAACAACTCTATCCGAATCTCGGCCAGCATTTAGACCGAGTATAAGCCGTTCTACTCCCATGCCCCCGGACTTGGGGGCAGCTCACCGGCCAAACTATTGTGATACCTACCACTCACATGGCTCCATCCGACACATTGGGTCAGGATCCGAGTACCTCTCGAACCTTTTCCTAGTAGAGTGACCGAGCATTAATCGTTTCCGCTCCTAAGCCTCCGGACTTGGGGGCAGCCCGTCGGTCACAATGTAACCTACCGGGTCCGGATCTGGGCACCCTTTGGCGAATAAATGATTCCCTCGCACTCTAAACCTGAAGGAATGACAGGAGAGCTAGAAGTTGGAAGAATTGCAATGTCCACGCCTTCTCAGTACTTAGTACTAACGAACTTCGGGCGGTCCAGGACAGAGGGTACCTGGCCTGGTTTCCATTCCCCTCGAGACTCCTAAACAAAGGACAACCTATGAACAGAACCAATGCACAGTCTCCGCACAATCGAGGACACCCCTAGAGCAGAGCCTCTGATCACATTTCTATTAGTGTAGCAATAAGTACACTTGTGCAAGTACAGGACGCTGGAAAACATAAGACGAACATTCAAACACTTAACATGAAATGCGATTTAGTTAACTAATATTTCCTTTTTCACACGTCCAAAACAAACTACATATCTAATGCTTTTTCTTACTAAGGACCGGGTGTACATGAAAACCACACCGTGCCTTTAAGGACCAAAAGCGAGGGTCGTACTCGCGTATACTATCGGCCTACATGACCAAAATATCAGTAACATCTATCATAATTACTAATGCTACTCATTCTTCTTCTTTATTTTCTTCTTTTGAATAGATTCAGCACTCGGTGGATCACCAAGGACATATCTCTTTCTTCTAGAGCCGCTGTTGCTTCTCCTTTCTCTGCCCTTCGGAGGAGTAATCGACTCATGAGAAATTGAGGTGCACCTTCTGCCTTCATCCTCACCACTTGTAATCTCCGTGATCTCTGTGGGGGAAATGTATTACAATGACTTGGGGGCAGCACCAGAAGAAAGGGCCAATAAGGCCTCACCCTCTCCCAGAGCTTTCTTAGCCTCTAGCTCCACTTTCTTTTTAGCCTCTTTAGCGGCCTTCCGATTTGCTATTTTCTTGGACTTGAGCTTCACAATGTCTTCGGCCTTGAGCTTCTCATAAGTCGTCATGGCTCTCTGTTTGGCATCTTCGGCTTCCTTCTTCCTAGCCTCCGTGGAGAATCTCTCCTTCTCAGCCTTATCGGCGGCTCTCTTCTTCCTGGCCACTTCGGCAACCCTCGCCTTCTTTGGCTCGGCATCGACCTTCTCCTTTACCACTACAACAACGACATTTTTCTCTGCATCCCGCCTAGCCTCAGGCTGTGCCTCTAGAATGGAAACCTTATCCTGCCTCCTCTTCTCCTCCTGCTCTTTGGACTTGGTCGCCATCTGAGCTTTTTGTACCTCCATCATTGCTTGTATTGTCGAAACATTCGCCTCCACGGGGCCGATCACGTGGACACTCTAGCCATCCATAACCTCTCCTTCCTCTAGAAGTCCCTTATAGATATGGGACCCTAGTTCAACATCCGAGAACGTATCAACCTGACCGGTTCCCTCTCCAAACAGTATCGCTTGCAGTCCTAGCCCAGACTACGTTGTTTGGGGAAGCAAGAGGGGAAAAGCCTGGTGTCACATCCGCTCTAGGAGGGGTTGCACGGTAAAAACATGACCTTTTAGTTAGTGAATTTAGTAATCACGTCATCTTCGGGTATCCGCGGTAACGTAAATTTACCTCTAAAAAGAAACAGTGTAGGTATGACAGGAAGTGTGCTCAATGTAGCAGTCAAAGTAGGTCCAGTCACTCCCAATCCTGGATGCTCGAGATCATACTGCACTGAGGTATTGACAGGAACAGTGGGACCACTATTTGTTGTGGATGTTGGAACTGGTGGGTGATAGGAACTTCCCTCCGCGAATGTCTTGGCAATGACTATGCTCTCAGTAGTTATAAACTTTCCCATTTCAGCAGCGCGCTTCGCCAGTTTCTCCCTCTCGGCATCCTCCTGTAACAATCTTCTCCCTTCTTCCAGTTTCTCATGATCCTCCTCATTTAGGAGATCTATCAGCAGTTGATTCTCATTTAAAGATCTCACTTCCACCTGACGCAGCCAAGCCTCGTACGATACCAACCTTTCCCAAGTTTGATCCAGCTCCCGAAGGTAGTCTCCGACCCAAGAGATTCCCCGAAACCATAGGGCCTTGACGTACATGTTTCGGACACGCTCCTCTAGGGACGCCTCCACCCTGATTTCTGCATCCTCGACCTCCTCTCTCAAGCGGTCCACTTCCCTCTGGTTCTCAGCTTTCAACCCATCCACTGAACTCAACACATCCGTAGTACCAGCCTTGGTCTCCTCCTTCTCCTTCTTAGACGCCTCTAGCTGCCTCCTCAACTCAGCAATCTCCTCTTGATGTTTCTGAGCCCCCTTGTTCTCAGCATTCAACCTCGCATTCTCCATCCTTAGGGCCTCATTATCTATTTGGACCTGCGACACCCTTTTATTGTCCTTCTCCAGGTCGGCGTTCACCTGTATTGGCTCTGCTTTATCTTTTTTGAGGGTCGTTTTCTCCATTGTTAATGAGGCCACCGTAACCTTGAAAGTTGAGTTTGCATGCTCCACCTTTTTCTTCAGCTTCTCAAATGTCTCCTTCAGCTCTGCTTTGACGACAACAAGAAAAAGTTAACATTCGAAAGGGGAACCACAAGCAAGGAAACTATAGCAATCGAGGGTTAATCCTCCCCAATCTCTGCCTCCAAGTTTCAGATGGTGGTCCTGTCAACATCAATGGCCAACCCCCAATTCTGGATTTCCACATTCTTCCTTCTAATCAAGTCCGAAAGATGAAAGGAGTACTTAGTGAGCTCTCTATCTTGAAAATACTCAGCCCTCACTTGGATCTGCACCTCCTCGGTATCCGCACGAGGAATCAAACTGATATCGGGAAGGAACAATAGCTCGTCGAAATAGTGTTGAGGGAAATTCTGCTTTAGCAACGCTTTCCTCTCCTCAACAGAAAGTTCATGGGCCTTAGGCACCACCAAATCCTGCACTTATTCTTTACCACTTCCTACGTTCTCAAATAGCCTAGTGCCGACTCTTTCCCCTTGGTAACTTGATAAAGAGCCGAAGGAGCGATGTGAGCAGGAACTGTCGACGAAGAATGCCTAGTGCCCGCTACATCAAACCAGGAGTTTGTCCTAGATGTCCGAACAGGAGGTGTAGGAGTCAGGGATCGCCGAGATCGGTCTCTACGGTGGTATTCACCGCTAAGATTATATGAATAAGGAGGTTTTCCGTACAAGTTAGTCTCTCTCTGGAGGCTATCAAGAAAAACACTTGTCGAGGTTCGATAACTTCCTGATTCGTACCCACAACCTCTACCTCTAGACATATCACCTGTCAAAGAAACAACTTAAATTTCAGACTCAAGCACCTTGCAAATACAAACAAATGTTGTGGCATGTAGTGTTTATGAGTGTGTGTATCCTAAGTGTTCTATCAACAGACCAGATGACGGACCACCGGATGAAGCAAATTCCACAACAGCAAAATTTATTTCCTCCAAGCTTGCAACACAGGGCCAAAAAAACTCAATAGGCGGGGGATTGTTTAACTCATCAAACTGGCCCACTTTCTCGAGCGAGATGGCAGTCTCAGAAGGAGCCGCCGAAGAGTGCGACCTGGTCAATGCTCCTAACCTTGCCTCATCTATCGAAGGCGGAGTAGGAGCGCTCGATGGGTCCTCGTCCGTGGCAACTACCTCCTCTCCACAAATTCCCTCTTGGATCTTTGCTGATTTGTGCGACTTAGACCCGACAGGGGCATCTTCCTCTTCCGACTAGGAGAACCTACTTCTTTCCTAGCCTCCGTTTTCTTTCCACCACTAGAGATGACTGGCCTAATTATCGCCTGATCGTCAGGGAATAACCCTGCATGATGATGGCGGTCCTGGTTCAAAAAGCTTTTGGGGGAACGTAACTCAGCTGGAATCGCCAACAAAGATTCAAGATGTTGTTGATACTCAATGTTTGTAGGCGCCTCAAGATTTCCTGTCATGCAAAAATGAGATTAAGCTCAAGTTTCAAAACCCACATGCTTCACAATAAAAGTAAAGAAGAATGCTTACTTCCTTCCATCCATCTCCTTGCAAACCCAGGAGGACAACGCACGAAGAAGCAGTCGTATTTGTACACGGTCAGTTTAGGCCACTTTCCATTAAAGAATTTGGTATTTGATGAAGCTTTTAGGAAATATTTAGATGGCGAGATGTTAGCTCTCCTCTTCATCTGAAACAAATATCGGATGGCCTCCCCAATAGTCTCCAACTGCAAGTACTCCTTGTAGAGAGCGTTGGTACCAAGAAGGAAAGCATACGCATTCGGATGAAGCTACGACGACGCGAGGCGAAAGTTGTACAACATATCCCGAATAAAGTTGTTCGGCGGGGCACGCACACAGTGATGCAGACTTGCCTATTCCAAGGAGTGTACCCCTCTGGTGGTGCGTGAGCCCTACTGTACTTTCCAGGTGCGAGAACATCTCTTTCGGGAATGCGAAACCGCAAGGCCATGCGCCTTACCGCCATTGTATACATATTAGATGACACTAAGTCTGGCGAATTTTCAAATATAACCGCGTCCGCCAACATATCCGACGCCACCAGTGCGCCTCCCTCAACAATATCCACGTCCTCTTCCTCCTCATGCTCAACTAGAGAATGTTGTCTTTCCGGCTGAACCCCGTGATCGAACGCTTTCGGAAAGCTTGTCGACTGAGAAGGAGTGGATGCTCTGGAAGTCACAAGCTCGCTGCCCATCAACATAGCATCACTAGTGGAGTAAGATGTGAGTGACGAAGGCACTGAAGCCCAGGCTTCCAAAATCTGCTCTGTCATAGATCTTGTCTTCCTTTCCAGTTATACTTTCAACATACTAGTGTTAGACATCGCAGTTGTATAACCTATACCCCTTGTGTTGGTGCAAACTAACATGTGCGTGCAACGCCGTGAAGTGTCAGAGTAATACAGTTTATAAGTTAGAAACTTGAGATGCGACAACGACCACAAGTCTCTAAGACTTTAACCATCATCGTAGTCAACCAACGTTACTGGATTCGCATCAAATCGCGACTACATCACAATCCAACAGTTCGACAGTTCGGTTATAGTTCAAGTATATGCTCTAATCCTATGTGTAAGGTCAAGTTGCCAACTATGTGGCCATCAACGTGTAAGTTAGTTCAGTCGCACAAACGTAATGGAAGCAGTGCGAATCCAGAAGTAGATAGTCAAAGGCTCAAAGTCTCAGAAAATATACACAACACAACTGTGAAGGTCGAAATTCCTGTGACAACAGGAAGACTTCGTACCCTTACAAGGGCACAAAATTTCGTACCCCTCTAGAGGTACGAAAATTGTATCCACACGGGGTACGAAATTTCGCACCCTTAGTGGTTATGAGGTTTCGCACCTCCATGCCAGCGGGTACGAAATTTCATACCCCCAGCGGGTACGAGGTTTCGTATCTCTCAGCCTAGGGGTATGAACTCCCCTTCCACCGTTCCCAAGAACGGCTACTCCTCCTTCACAATCTCGTGCCCTATCGAGTCCTCGACTCTCCCCTTCACCTTTTCTCTCCAAACTCCTTCTCCACATAACTTCCTCTCTCCGATTTCAAGCTCACGCTCGCAAGAGACCCGAAAACCTGTCTCGGCCACGAGTTGAGGTCCGACCCGAAGCCTAGAGGCACGATTGACCCTAATTAGATCGAGAACCGCCTCAAGGTCCCCCCGAGCACCATGGTCGATCCTAAAAGAGGAAGCTCACGCCCTTAAATTCGTTCGAACCCACCTATTTCCAATACTTGAGTTGCTTCTCTTTTTTCTTTTTGGGTTTTAGGTCTCGTGTCCAAATCGCAAGCAAGAGAAAGTAAAGGAGAGAAATGGGGCGAGTGGCTCAAATTTATAGTGGGAGGGAGAAGAGTGGGCTTAGCCTACTAACCTTTTGTGACCCGCGGTGGAGCACAAACTCTTGTGCCCTAGTGGGGTATGAGATTTCATATCCCACCTGGGTACGAGATTTCGTATCTCTGTTTGGGATACGAAATTTGCATATTCTAAACAAGAGGTATGAAGAAAAAACATATATATGAAAAACAAAAATGCATGTGTTTCTATATGCGTAGGTATACACGTATCAATACATATGCATAGAATTAACATATACATGTGCGCACAATAACGTATACACGACCTCGTACCGACAAAGATGCGCTATGTTACGACGTAAACGAGAGTCGAAAACTAACATATATTTTCAGGAAAATTGACGACTCAACAGAATATTTCTACCAACTCAAAGCACATCATGTCAAGACAAGATATACTTTGGGGGGCAAATGTTAATCGGCCTTTTGGTCCGACTCCCAAAAGTACACAAGATATGCTCAACTCTACGCATTGCGTGACGCCAAAACCCGAAGTGTCGCCAAAAAGCTAAGGAAGCAAGCTGGGAAATGGCCATGCGGTCAAGAGCCTTACAGCGCTCAAAACTATGCCATATCCATCACTTCGGACCCCTAAACCTCGAGTACCTCTAAGCCTCGCCTCCTCCGAGTTTGTTCTAGAAATCAACGTGCCCCTCGGGGTACGAAATTCATACCACACGGGTTACGAGATTCATACCCCAATAAGGGGTACGAATTTTCTATAGGAGAGATGAAGGGGTCCGAGTTTCTGGAGGCCTGTACTCTGGTGTTCGAGATTTATTGTTGTGGTCCCCTACTCCCATCTGATTACCCCCAAGCTCACACTTCAGATGAGGTTGAAAATTGATTGATTTGACCTCTCTTGAGAGCTCCAAGTGTCATCTTTAATGACATCTATGCTTTGAGGAAGAAGAAGGGAAAAAATATCATTTTTCTAATATTCATATATGACTATTATGACCTCAAATTACTTAGAAATTTTTGTAAAAAGATGTCATGAGATAGTCCTAAGCTTGTAACTCTTTATTATCAATAAAATATCAGCAACTCTTCCAAAGTGAACTAAGTCCCCTCACGGGACCAAACCATTATAAATCTTTTGTGTTATTTATTGCTTTCTGCACTTATATTTCCATGCGAAACTATAATTCTTAAGTAATTGAGAATCTTGGGTATGTATGACATATTTTGCTATCAACAATATGCAAAACCCTTTCTCAGAACACTGAACTGCGGTAAAAAGGGTTTTGAGATACTTACAAGGAACGAAACATTATGGCATAAAATTGAAATCAGTTAAAGAATTTAACTTATATGGATTTAGTGATGCCAATTGGGCGAACGACATCGATGACAGGAGATCAATGTCAGGTTATTGCATTTACCTTGGATCCAACGTCGTCTCGTGGTGTACAAAAAGCAGTTAACCACATCGTGGTCGAGTACAGAGGCTGAATATAGAACCCTCGCAAGCGGAAATTTCAAGGATTGAATCTCTAATGAAGGAACTAGGGTTTACCTCAAACCGAAGACCAGTCATCTAGTGTGACAACAGAAGCACCGTTTCACTGTCTCTCAATCCCATACAACACTCTCGAATGAAACATTTGGAGATTGAACTCCAATTCGTTCGAGAGAGAACTCAAGTCGGAAAACTAAACGTTTGTCACATCCTTGCTTACTATCAAAGAGCGGACATCCGCACCAAGGCTCTCTCAACAATCAATTTCGTCAGATTAAGGGAGGAGCTCAAGATTAGTGATGGCGGCGGAAATGGAAATGGGGAATGAAACACTAGATCGAATTGAGGGAGGCTATTAACACAAGCATATGGATATCAGACCGCGCTATTTTCTTTTGTATTTGGTCAGGCCTCTATGGGCTTTGAGCCTTTATATTTGGCTTATACACTTTTGTTAATTAAGGAAAATTAGTTTTAGTCGTTACTCATTATCTATATAAATACATCATGTAACAAGTTATTGATCTATCTATCAAATGATAAGAATTGTTCTGCAATACAATTTCAATTATTCCCAAATATTCTTAATCGATTTTCAATACTGAAGTTATCCTACAAAAAAATTTAATTAACTTACGTTAATGATTTTTACTTTAAATTATTGTAATAATAACTGCAATAATACTATATTTGGGTTTTTATTTCGCAATTCACCGAAACTCTTAGTATCGGTCCTGGTAGGAGGTCTCAATTAGGGATGAGCAATATTCGGTTCAAACCGAATTAACCGACCAAAGCATTTCATTTCGGTAGGTTCGGTTCGGTTTCAAATCTAAATCGATTTGAATTTGGTTTGTAAAATATTTTTTTAGTTATTGGTTAAATCGAACTTCTAATTTATTATCTAATGTCACGGTGTTGTAGCACTTTAAATAGTTAGTTTAGTGATAAAATACAAAGAAATGTGTTGCTAATAGGTTACATTTTACTAAAAACAAAAAAAAAAAATCTTTTTTTTTTTTCAAACATGAATTATTGTTTTACTTGGAGTGAATTCATCATTTAAATTATAACACAACCTTCAAGTTCGGTAACCGAAATTACTTTGATTTGAATTGGTTTGAAAAAAAATCGAGTTTAATTCGATTTGAGTTTTTTAACTTTAGAACCAATCGAACCGGACGTTGCTCATCTTTAGTCCCAACTGAGCGGTTTATATTCCATATGGGCTAGTGGGCTACTTTTAAAATATGGTGGTCCTAAAATATTAATTTTACTTTTCATCATTCGTTATGTTTGCACTACTTACATTACATGTCACGACAGTCAGAGGAGATGTTAAGCAATCATGACTGTACAACAGAAGTCTAGATACGTGTGTACCTGACAATAAAGACATACACTTTTATGTAGGAGTACAAAAATATATAGAGTTTATCTACTTAGGCATAAAGGTTTAAATGAAATGGGCGTGCATGTGAAGCATTGATAATATGCATTTATGTATGTAGTCGGTGTGTGTACAGTGCAATTGAGATTTGAGTGTGTAATATGTTTCCAGGTTCATACAGAAGGATTGATTCTTTGATTGTGCAAGATGTGATGTGCAAGTTTTGAGTCACCACCATTACATTTTTCTTTTCGCACTTCTTAGCTAACTTTGATTTTGACCATATGTGAACTTGCTATGAAACTTCCTTTCTTGCTTATTTCCAAATGCTTTGATGATGGCCTTTCGATTATGCTATGATCGGTATTCCATAATCAAAAGTTATATTTGAAATATATACACATACTAAAAATGCAAACTAAGAAATCACAAATATTTGCTATCTTTTTATAAATACCTGTAATTTTTTCTGCAAACATGTTAAAGCTAAAAACCTGAATATCATTTTATTTTACTCTAGAAAAGAGAATACTTTTTATATGGAAATTAACTTGTGAATGCTATTTTACAAAAGTTCCCTGATATGTTCAATAGATATAAACTTTTATTTCTTACTGATTTATTGTTTATTTTTCCTTGATTTATTTGAGCTCATCTAATATGAAAAGAAATCTGAATTAGAAGAATTTTTCCTCTGAATTTTATATCTATTTGAATGTAAATTGTGTGGTCCTACATATGTTGAAAATTTGGTAACTTTGAGATGAGATGACATCAGAAAAAAAAAAATGTATGTAGAAACAGAAGGAGCAACTAGGTGGATGGATATGTTAGTTCAAGAAAAATAAGAAAGGCAGCTTCCATGTTATTGCAATGGACATCAGAAACCTCTAATTTGGGTATAGGGAATTTGATTTGCGCACACATGACCTATATATATATATATATATATATATATATATATATATATATATATATATATATATATATATATATATGATCGTTTTGTCATAAATTTACATTGTTCTTATTTACTCCTTTGGTATTTATTATTCATTTTCTATTTCGTTCTACTTTATTTAATGAAATTATTATGCATTAAACACTTAATTAAGCACAAGCAAAACGCAACATCAAATGAAATTTGTGCTCTTGCTGTTTAGACAAGCCAATAAATAAAATTCTCAATAACCTTGTCAAATTATGGACAACATTTTTGCTTTCGCACTTGTTAGCTAACTTTGGTTTGTACCATATATGAACTTGCTATGAAACTTCCTTTCTCGCTTATTTCCAAATGCTTTGATGATGGCCTTGTTAAGTGTGGCTCACATTGGAATGGAGTGGATGCGTGGATTGAACGGATAAATTGTCTCACATCGCAAGATATTAAGGAAAATCGTGGTATATATATGGAGGTAGAAATAGATAAATTGTTAGATGATGACCTATACCCACTTTATATATATATTTCTATTTCGTTCTACTTTATTTAATGAAATTATTATGCATTAAACACTTAATTAAGCACAAGCAAAACACAACATCAAATGAAATTTGTGCTCTTGCTGTTTAGACAAGCCAATAAATAAAATTCTCAATAGAGCATTGCTAAATCCACTCTCGCATCAGGCGAGTGGATGGCTAATCGCTCATTTCATTGGTCAAGGAACCAACATGAGACCAGCTTTAGCATTCAATTTAAAAAAAAATATACCATGAAAAGTTGTGACCAACCAATGAAATGAGCGACTGTACATGTACTCTCCTATGCGCGAGTGGGCATTGCTAAATCCACTCGCGCATCAGACGAGTTGATGGCCAATCGCTCATTTCATTGGTCAAGGAACCAACATGGGACCAGCTTTAGCATTCAATTTAAAAAAAAAAATACCATGAAAAGTTGTGACCAACCAATGAAATGAGCGACTGTACACAACAATGGAATCTCAAAGTAGCCTGCAACAAAGGAAGCTATTAATTTGAAACTTGATTGCATGTCCTTTTTGGCCATATCCACTAATAAAGCTTCTCGATTCAAGTCAATCTGATTAAAACTATATATATCTAAAGCAGTGAGGAAAACTAAAGGTCTGCAAACGTGTATTATGACGAATTTCCTAGTCAGCCTAACAGCAAACTGTTACTAGAATAAAAGCCTCTAACTATAGAGTGTGATTTGAAAATGATTTGCATGTAGCAATCTGGAAAAAGAAAAGGTTTCTTGAATAAATGGCTAAAATATTTAAAATGATTCTATTACGGAATATCTACGTATACGTACGCTGTATGTTAGCTTAGGATTCTATTATTTGAATATCATTATATACTGGATGGATAGTGACAAATGGTTTTATGTCGGAGTACGGAAATATATACAGTTAAGTTGCTTAGGCAAAAATGTTTAATGAAATGTACGTGCATGTATGTAGAGTGGTGCTAACTAAACATTTTCTTTCTCATCGTTAGTTAAGTCTGCACTATATATATCTACATGTTGCGATAATCATAGTTAAAAGAAGTTATGCAATGCAATAATCATTGTGCAATAAAAGTCCAACTGTTATACACTGGATACTGACATATAGTTTTATGTTGGAGTACGAAAACATATACAGTCTACTTAGGCATACATAAATGTATAGATGAAATGGACGTGCATGTGGAGTGTGGATATTACATTTATGTATGCAGTGGTTATCAACTGTCCAATGGAGTGTATGATATTTTCAGCTTTCGTGCAGATGGCTGATTCTTTGATGGTGCAAGACGGGAGGAACTTTGACTCACCACCATTTTCATTTCTCATTTCCTAGCTAACTTTGATTTTGACAATACGAACATCCCAAGAACTTCATGAGCCCTTCTGATTGTGCTATATTTAATATTTCATGATTTTCAAGTAAAAAATATTTGTTTATTAGGAAAACCAACCATAGTTGCAATATCCTCCATAGTGCACTTAATTATGTCAGCAAGCACCACATAATTAAATAGTTGATCTAATGCATACACATGATAAATTTTTAGCATACATTTTTGGTTTTCGAGCCCGCTTTGGTGTTATCATAACTTGATATATTTATTTTTATTTACAGTAATTATAAAGTACATTTTCATTTATTTTTGAAAATAAAATACGAAATTAGTTGCATTGTTCTACGATAAACAATAATTTCATATCTATGTTTTCTATAAAAGTTGATAATATTTGCAATTTTAGTTAAAAAAATCAAAAGTTTATAATTTTTTTCATAAATATTTGCAATTTTTAAAAACATATCAAGACTAAAAAAAAAATATTTTTCTTTAAAAGAAAATATCCCCCAAAAGAGATGGCTTTGTATTTGAAATCCTAGCTTAAGCGATAAGCGAGGTTATTCAATATAATAATAAGTGGTTTGTTTTTTGTTTTTGTTTTTTTTTTTTTTTTTTTTGAAGTTCATTAATTGTATATAAAATCGTATTTATTTTTAATTTCACCATTATCAAATATAATTGTAGTTAGTTATTTTCTGAATCTTGAAAAATTGATAGAAATATATCTGAGAAGAGAAGCCGTTTACATCTTGATGAGGGAGATGGTAGTTACAGTACTAAGGAAATTGCAGGAAATCAAGGGTTTTATTCAAGAGTGATAAATTTATATAAGTAACATGTTGCATACAGTAGATTTATATTGTGTATTTTTTCACATAATTATCTGGTATGAGATTTGGATTTTAGGCTAGTTGGATTATTATTATTAATCTGAAACGAGAATTGTGAAATAACGCAGAATTGTGAAACAAGAAGCACAAAATCGATTGTTAGATATATAATAGAGTGAAATCTGTACAAAATAATTGTGGATTAACTTATTAAAGTAAAATGGTGCATTAACTTATTAAAACCGTGGATTAGAATAAAAATTACCTTTACAAAATTTCTTTAATATTTTTAACAAATATATGCGCTATGACTAGTACATTTGTCATAGTAATAAAATATTTTGAATTGGACGCAAAATGTCTCTGATACAAGACTTGCATATACAACGAAGTCCAACATATATTAAGATATATTTTGTTGCATATTATCTAAACTTTGTATATAATTATCCAATCTTTATTTATTTGATTTTCAACAAAAATTATATGAGCCTATTTCTTATTAATTTAGTGTTTATTATTCCTTCATTTAATTCAGCTCGTATAATATGAAAAGAAATTTGTATTTGTCCATGTGTTCATACATAATTATAGATACTCTGAATATAAATTATATAATCCTAGTAGAAAATTTGAGCAATTCTAAAACGAAAAGACACCAGAAAAGAAAACTAAGAATGAAGGTGTGGATGTAGAAACAGTGGTGTAAGCTAGAAAACACGCTTTCATACTATTAAATGAACTAAACTCAAAGTACTAGCAAGCAATAGACATCACGAGGCATTTGTCACCTCAGAATTAGGGACGCAAATGATTTTGATACGCTGTAGCGACCATTGTGTTGCCCACTTTACGTTTATGATCATTTTATTTAAAATACAGAGACATAGGGTGAGTTCGCAGCAAAGTTTTGGCACGCCCAACTTTATGTTCACGTCCGACGCGTCGGACGCGAGCACTTTTTTCCACTTCCAAATTGAACGATCGCTGGATGTTGAAAATCAAGCCGTTGGCGTCCGACGCGTCGGACGCCAACGACTTTTTTTCCAACTTCTCTTCCTCCCTATATATTACCCCCTCTATCTTAACACCTTACACAATATTACTTCTTCAACTCTTTCTACTTATTCGACTAATGTCAAACTCCAATTCTTCCTCCGAGAACGACGATTTGATAGAGCTCTACGGGGTTTATCTGGTTCAGAATGAAAGGAGAAATCATATGACGCGGATTAATACTTCGGAGTTCACTGGCTTATCTTGGATCAACGAAATTTTGAATGGCCATCAAAGCCGTTGTCAAAATAATTTTCGGATGAAAAGGCTTTGTTTTTACGCATTATGTGAGAAACTGCAACATCATGGTCTCGCTTCCAGACCAGAAATCTGTGTCGTCGAAATGGTTGGAATATTCATTTATACAATGGCTACTGGGCTTTCAAATAGACAACTACAAGAAAGATTTCAACGATCAGGTAGCACAATTTACGTTTGTTTTCATGATGTCCTAAGCGCTTTTCAATTACTCGCTGCTGATGTAATAAAGCCAACGGAACAACAATTTAATACTGTTCCACATCACATCAGAACTTCCACCCGGTATTACCCGTATTTCAAAAAATGTATTGGCGTTATAGACGGTACCCACGTATCTGCACATTTACCCGCTGATCAAATTATCCCTTATATTGGAAGAAAAGGGTTTGCAACTCAAAATATATTAGCGGTTTGTGATTTCGATTTACAGTTTACGTATGTTATGGATGGTTGGGAAGGGACTGCACATGATAGCAGAATTTTTAATGTTGTTACAAACGATAGAAACTATAACTTTCCTTACCCTCCAGCTGGACAGTATTATTTAGTTGATTCGGGCTATCCACTACAGACTGGATATTTACCGCCATATCTAAATATGAGATATCATATTCCGCATTTCCGTGATACAATGAATCAACCAAAGTCGGCCAATGAAGTGTTTAATTACTACCATTCGAGTTTACGGATGGCCGTAGAACGAACATTTTGCATTTGGAAGAAAAAATTTACCATTCTCAACAAGATGCCTACATATCGGTTTCAAAATCAAGTGAAAGTTGTAGTGTCTACAATGGCCTTACACAACTTCATACGCAAATACAATAGTGGTGACCCAGATTTTATGGCTTTTGATAATGATCCTGAACGAATATCCGATAATTACTTGACGGAATATTATAGTATGAGAAATACGACGAATAGAGGCACGGAACGTGTTCAAGCAGAAGGATCCCGAGAAATGTCATTAGTTCGAGATACCATTAGAGATCAGTTGGTTGCTGCGGGTCTGCACTAATTTGTGTTTGTATTTGTAACTGTACTTGTATCTGTATTAGAAACTGTATTTGTATTCGAATTTGCCAAACCATCTATATTTAACTCTTATTTTAAAAATACCACGCTCAAATACCCCGTTCGTAGCTAAAAACACAATTCCCCTTCGCTACAGTACCACGCTCAAATGTCACGCTCAAATGCCACGCTAACGTTCGTTAATATTTTTTTAGGGTGCGTTCTTAACGAACGTGAGCGTGATATTTGAGCGTAGCATTTGAGCGTGCCATTTGAGCGTGGTACTGTAGCGAAGAGGAAATGTGTTTTTAGCTACGAACGGGGTATTTGAGCGTGGTATTTAATTGTTAAATTAATGGTTTTGATTTAATTAAATTCTAATTGCATCAAACAAAACAACAACATGTTTCATAAAATAAACGACAACGTTTTTCATAAAACATAGCAAACACACCAAGACTGGAACTAAAACAAGTACATGAAAATCTAAAATAAACGACGATGAGGTAACTGACTCAACTCCGCTGAAATAAACCCACATATGACCTCATCGCTAAGCTCCTGAACAATATCCACATTCCGCTCATCATTACGGAAAATCGTCAGAATCTCCCAAAGGTCCGCACGCGTGCCCGATCTCTGAAGAAGCTCCAAGCAACGAGCAGCAAGCTGTCTCGTATCGTCGGTCATAAACGAGCTGGCATGCGCTGCCTGTCTGCGCCTAGAGGGCTGACCAGAAGGGGGATCGCCCGAAGCCATCCAACCGGTATAGAAACCCGCGTCGGCAGGGGAGAAAGAAGCAGCTGGCACAGGCGCTGGTGGAGGTGCTGGTGCAGTAGGAGGTGCAACCGGAGGAATCAGATACGCACAAGTATCTTTCCGCAAACAACCCTCGGACATAATGTCCTGCTCTCGAAACTTCATCGGCGAGTGCTTCCTAAATTTTCTGAATGGTCTACCACCGCCGGTACCCCAAAAATCATCAGGACCGTCTAGATAATCGAACTCTTCATTCCATACACCCCCAGGTGTTCTAAGCAGCATGTCCCAATCGCGAAAAGCTCGCTTCATGTTGTCCCATTTGTTTTTAATCTGGTTTTCTGTGAACTCCAGATTAAAACGGTTGTTCATTGTTGTTGCGACTGTTGCGTAGAACCCACTGACGCTTGTATCGCGCACCGCTATGAACTCAACGCAAACATCTATGAAAGCGGACTCCCGGTCGTCCGTCCAATTCGCAAATGGCTGCGAGGTAGTAGTGGTGAAAGTGGAACCCATCTGCGTAAACCAAAAAAAAAAAAAAATTTCAAAAAAAATATATATGGTAGAGAATTGAAAAATAAACTCAATTATAAAAAATTTTACCGTTTTTGCAGCTTGAAATTGCTCAAAAAATTCGAAATATGGAGTAAAAGGGAGAGGTTTCGGATTGGGATGGGGAGGAAAAGGGGGGGGGTCCGTTCTTATAGCCAGCGAAAGGGTACGTTGGAAAATTAACCGTTGGCGTCCGACGCGTCGGACGCCAACAGTTACTTTTCCAACGTTCGAGAATCGTGGAATCTGGAAGGGTTAAAAGGTGCTAGCGTCCGACGCGTCGGACGCCAAAAAAAAAATGAGCGTGCCAAATTTTGACTGCGAACGCACCCTTAGTGTCTACAATGTTCCACTTATATATATACTATGGGGGTTTTAGTGTTAAGGAAAAAGTCAAAGAAAAATTTGTTTATAAGGACGATCAACAAAAAAATTATCTTCAAGGACAATTTTACACTAGATAGTGGAATTTCGGGGCCCACTAGCATTTTATAGTATACTCTAAGTTTTGCCCTCTTGGCTAATATTTTTTCCCCTTTCATTTTGACATAATTTTCTTTTCTTTTTGCCCTTCACAGATTTTTCCTGATTTTATATTTATGTATGTTTATTTATCCCGACTTTATTCAAATGGAAATATTCTATGGGACTTAAATTAACAAGGCGCAAAACACTATAAAATGAAATTTGTGCTCTTCACACGGTTTAGACCAGAAATAAACAAATTTTATAGTAACTGTTGCCAAATTATTGACATGAAAGCATGATAATTAAATAATTTAACAATGGTGTCATTGGTGTGTCCAAACTACAAAGAGGCCCGCAGCTAAGAATCCATAACCATTCTCCATGGGTCCGACACATAGGGGTGAGCATTACTCAGTTAAACCAAATAAACCAATTTATTTTGGTCGGTTTGGTTCGGTAGTGAAATTTAATTGGTTTTGTAATCGGCTCGAAAAATTATTAAGTTCGATTATCGGTTTAACCAAATTAACTGAACTTTTACTATATTTTCTAAATTATCGATATTAATAAATATTTTAGATTAGTTCGGTTATTTAAGTAAATTTTAGTCATCATCTATGTGCCAAAATTGGTATTAGAACCCATAAAATCATAAATAATAATGTTTTGATCGTATATTTATAATTTATTTCAAATTATAGTGAAAATTACAAACATAAAATGTAAAAAAAATTAGTTCGGTTTAATCGGATAACCAACCGAACTTAATTTGATTGTTTGGTTTGGTTTTCATTTTTATTGGTTCTAACTTGGTTTGACAAATTTCGTCATTGGGTAAAGCAAACCAACCAAACGCTCACCCCTACCGACACATAAGAACGGTAACCGGTTGACTGCCGTGTTAGATTAAAAACAAATGCAAATAAAATTACATATACCCAAAATTGTCTGTCCCTCAATACTCAATCAGTCAGCACCAATGAATTCCACAAGTATGCAATTAGACCCTCTTTTTTCATTTAACTTAATTGCACAAAGGTGAAAATCAGAGATCATGATTGGTTGAGTACAACAGGACAGAAAATTTTAGATACAGAGGATCATCCCTCAAACAAATGAGGTTCGCGTAGAAATGTGTAGAAATTGGTCATTTTCCATTAAATGTTAAAATCGTATTAAATCATTTTACATTAAATGTTAAAATCGTATTATTATATTAAATTTATTTCTCATCATTCGTTAAGTTTGCACTATTATTACACTACATACCAGACAGTTAAAGGAGGAGATGTTAAGCAATCATGGCTCAGCTGTGCAATAAAAGTCCAAATACGTGTGTACTTGATAATGGCATACAGTTTTATACTTTTATATAGGAGTACGAAAATATATATAGAGCTTATTTACTTAGGCATAAAGGTTTAAATGAAATGGACGTGCACGTGGAGTATTGATAACATGCGTTTATATATTATGTAGTGGTTATTATGTATACAGTACAGTTGAGTTTGTGATATGTTTCCGTTTTCATACACAGAAGATTGATTGTTTGATAGTGCAAGATGTGACGGACTTTTTGAGTCACCACCATTACAGTTTCCTTTCGCACTAATTCAAAGCTAACTTTGATTTTGGCCATACGAACTTGCTATGAAGCTTCCTTTCCTAATGCCTTGATGATGACCTTTCGATTGTGCTATGATCCGTATTCCATAATCTATTATCAGTATTCCATAATCAGTGGCGGATGTAGAAAGTAATTTCGGTAGAAACAAAATATTATTTCTTTTTCATACAAAAACTAATAATAAAGATAATACATAAACTTGTTCACATAAAAAACAAATTAAATTACACTAGATGATTAAAGCATTTTCATAAGCATATAATATGCACTACACGATTAGCGCATTCTCACAAACATATAAGATGCACTACATAAAATAAACATCATATCAATTAGAAAATAATAAATTAAATATGTATTTTTATGGTGCAGCTGTTGGCTTTTGGGATGAGTGGAGCGGTAAATGTTATATATATATATATATATATATATATATATAAGATCTTGTTTTTTTTTGTAATTTAACAAATCCCAGTGGAACCACTGTCCCACTAGTCCCTACATGGATTCGTCTGTGTCCGTAATCAAAAGTTAAATTTGAAATTTATGGTATATTTTTATATACTAAAAATGCAAATATTTGCTGTTTCAGTTTGAGAAATCACAAATATTTGCTATCTTTCTAAATATCTGTATTTTTTCCTGCAAACATGTTAAAGCTAAACCCCTGAATATCTTTTTTATCTTATTCTAGAAAAGTGAATACTTATTATTTGGAAACTTGTGAATGATATTTTACATTAAGTTCCCTAATATGTTCAATAGATATAAACATTTATTTCTTGCTGATTTATTGTTTATTTTTCCTTGATTTATTTGAGCTCATATAATATGAAATGAAATCTGACTTGGATGAATTTTCCCCCTAAAGTTTACATAACTTTGAGATGAGAAGACATCAAAAAGAAAAATAAGAATAAAGTCGTAGAAACAGAAGGAGCAAGTAGGTGGATGGTTCAATACAACAGCTTCTATGTTACTGTATCAACAAAGCTCAAAATGTGTATGCATTGGACATGAAGAGGCACATGAATATTTGTCTCCTCAGATTTAGGTCTGTAAGCGTGTATTACGACGGATTTCCTACTCAGCCCAACAGCAGCTGTTACTGAAAAGTGAAAACACCTGTAACTATAGAGTGTGATTTGAAAATGATTTGCATGCAGCAATCTGGAAAAAGAAAAGGTTCCCTGAATAAATGGCGTGATAATCGAAGTTAAAAGAAGTTATGCAGTGCAATCACTGTGCAATAAAAGTCCAACTGTTATACACTGGATAATGACATATAGTTTTACGGTGGAGTACTAAAACATACACAGTTTATTACGGTGGATATTACATTTACGTATGTAGTGGTTATCAACTGTCCAATGGAGCGTATGATATTTTCAGCTTTCATACAAATGGTTGATTTCTTTGATGGTGCAAGATTGAAGAACTTTGAGTACCACCAGTGCATTTTCCTTTTTCCATTTCCTAGCTAACTTTGATTTTGGCAATACGAACTTGCTAAGAAACTTTCTTTTGGATGATGGCCTTTTGATTGTGCTATGGTTAGTATTCCATAATGTTCGATTTTTTACTTGACCTGTTTTAAGTTATATTTTTATTTTTGATAAAATTACTTTTTAATTTTATTAGAAAATTGAATTCCACCCATACATGAATATGCTTTCGCATTTAAAAATGAAACGGTTATATCCGTTCAATTGAATGGACATGACAGATCAAAAGTGATCAAGTAACTCATTTCAATACAACGGACCCAAGTCACAAGCAGCAACCTATTTAACCATAAGACTTCTAGAGTCCCAAGGCACAAAGCTCAATTTTTTACACTAATATAATATTGTGTCATGAACCCCAAGAGTCCCAAAGCACTAAACCCAAGTTGACATCAATATATTATTGTGTCATGGACTCCAAGAGTCCCAAAGTACTAAGCCCAAGTTGACGTCAATCTAATATTGTGTCATGGACTCCAAGAGTCCCAAAGTACTAAACCCAAGTTGACATCAATATAATATTGTGTCATGGTCTCCAAGAGTAACAAGACACTAGGCCCTATTTGACATCAGTATAATATTGTGTCTTGGCTTAGCAACACCATTCACAAGCCCTCTTCTCCTTTATTTATATAAGCCTATAGAGAAGTAAGTACTCATATTATATAATGTGGGACTTAGATTGCTTTCTCCTTGTAACAACTCTGTTTTCCCTCGTCAAAATGATGCATGTGTGTTAAATCAAAATCAAAATATTAAATTTGAATTATGACGATTTGCCGATTGATTAAATAAACTAAACTGGATAAGACTATTTGCGATATTAAGCAATTTTATTTTATGAATGAAACAGTTGGAAATATAATTATTTTACAATGTTGGATTACTAAATATAGTACCAAACATTGAGTTAAATAATGTTGTCTGCTGTTAACAAACAAGTTGTCAACTACGACGTGAATCGAATTGTAACTGATTTAAAATGGTTTTGGAATTATTAAATAATAATTTTATAACGATCACTTTTATTGTATAGACGTTAAATTAATAAATCAGGTGAGCATTGAACACAATAAAATTCTTAAATTACTTAATTAATTCCTGTAAGTGAGTTGTTATTTGTTCGAAGTTAACATTGAAGTTTATTTTGTGAAGTAAAATCCAAACTAGTGTACTAGTAAACGATCAAAAATTTGACGCAAACTTTTAAGGCCCACACCCATTATTCCTCTTAGGATATTTCGAATACCATCCTGGCTTCTCAAGAAAAGTCGACACCTTATCAACGATGAAAAAAAAAGAGGGAGGGTCCAAATCCTTAATCAGAGAATTCGTAGAAAAAAAAAGGAGAGAGATAAGGAGAGTAGTCGGCATCACTTTTGCGACTGGAGGCGGACGCGATGAGGGGGTTGGTGGCGCAACGAAGCGCAATGGCGGAGGGTGGTGGAGCGCTGCTCCGAGACGCGTCGAGGCTTGGTCTGGAGTTGCACGCGGAGGAAGCGAGCGATGGTGAGAGTAGCGACGCCTGGATGATGTCAATGCATCCGGACTCGAGGATGACGGTGGTGATTCTCAGATGAGCACGCAAACTATGATGGAAGAAGTAATTTGAGCACAATGACTACCGGGTCAATTATAATAGTTCTTGGCTTCACAGGAAAGGTATCATCGGATTTTAGTCGTCCAATTAGTTGATTTTCCCCTTACTGGCATCTATTTATACCTCCATTCTAGTTACATATATTCACATATCGTTATCGGTTGATGATTATATTGCTTGGATGATTGAAGTGGATGAATTGATATTGTTGTTGTCTAATTATTTACGAGTTAGAATTGCTTGGAAAGTTAAAAATTCTATTTTTGAACTACATTCATATAAATTGTTTATTTTGACAATTGATCTTTGGTGTTAATTTAAATAAATTGAGAGGCCTGTGTATGTATATTTCCGGGTAGATATAAAAATAACCCGACACTTCAATTATGAAGTATAAATTATATTGTATAACGTAATTCTATATATTGATTTGTACATCAAATTACAAATAGATTTAATCTAACGATATGTACTTATATATATTATGTACTTATATACATATACATATATATATGTGTGTATTTATATTCACTTAAGTAAATATTAGCGTTTAAATTATTTTATTGATCTTTATATAAGTATGAGAAAAATTAATTTGATTACATGCATTTTTCAAGTTTATACTTTAATTAAATATATTATCCTAGAATAATTCTATTTGGGTTAGTTGTCTACTTAAAATATTTTACCATTACTCAGAATAAGTCAAGTGAGAGGTTTTATTTTTATCATATTATGAAATAGTTTTGACAATATTTTACATGTTATTGGATTTACTTTTCAGTGCAATATATTTTATCGCTTACGCAAATTTGTATTGAGAATTTATGTTCTTCGTACATTTGAATTTCTTTTTGAGAATTATTATTTGTTCTTGCTTATTTATAAATCATGTTGGATTTTATGTATCTCTTGAATAGTTCATGAATTTATTCGTCATTTGTATAATTATCGACTTTTCAATCTTGCGTGAATTTTTATATTCTGAATGATTTAATCTGATCAATGATTTGAATATGATACAGTGATGATACCCTTTATGTGATTTTATAATATTTATATTCTATGTAACGAGAAATTTGACTAAACGGCTTGGTGAAACCGTTTGGTATGGGACTTTCGGTGTCATCATTCTGGTTATTCATTGGACTTGTTATATAGAGTATTGAAGGATAAGTGTAGTGTAAACCATTGTCTATACTGATAAGTCCTGAGTGACAATCTCCTTACCAGTACTAGATAATCCTAAGAGGCTATCGAGGTAGTCCTGAGTGACTATGCCATATTGGACCTGAGAGTCTAACTTATGAAGATCTGAGTATCTTCCATTATAGGCATCAAAATTGTTCAGTACTGGTATATGATATTTTCATTGCACGTTCGGCGTTGCTGGGTCTCGCCAATATATGCGTGCGGCATTGCTGAGTCTAGGCAATGTTGATATGCGTGCGGCGTTGCTGAGTCTTGCCAATGTTGATATGGATCCGTATGATCTTTTATGATTTTTCTTATATTTCAATGTGATTTATAAATATGATTCTTGTTTATGATTTCATCATGTTATTGTATTTTGATGGCCTGTGAGCTATCATATGATTGTAATATTTTGGTGATTTCATAATGCGTTATAACTCCTGTACGGGATTTGGTTGAATAAGATTTCGATGTCATTTACATACGTTCATATATGGTAATGCTTCCATAATATTTAGCCATTAGGCATGAATTATTATTGTCGATATTTGAGTGAACCTAATGATTAGGTTTGTGTCTTGGGTGATGTTTCAAGTTTAGAGCACCCTAACATTTTTATATTAACTATAATGGATATAAACATAGACTGGTCTGTTTATTACTTCTATATAATACTTGGGTCAGGCCGAGACATTACAGGTGCAGGGACACAGAGACCAATTGGTAATTTACTGGGTTTAGATAAGTATAGTATTCTAGTAAATTATTTATTACCATGTATTGAATAGAATGATGTATATTTTGGTGTATAATAAGTTAACGTATATGAAATGTTAAATATTATATTCATCATATTTTATCGCTGCAACTGACTATGTGATCTCTATAT
This sequence comes from Allium sativum, assembly GCA_030737875.1. Classification (NCBI taxonomy): domain Eukaryota; kingdom Viridiplantae; phylum Streptophyta; class Magnoliopsida; order Asparagales; family Amaryllidaceae; genus Allium; species Allium sativum. The sequence continues at coordinate 22,762,765 of CM060927.1, read as the reverse complement.
TCATATATACTATGTATTGTTCTGTCCTGGAGGCACACGTGTAATTGTTTTGTACCGACATTGAGTACGTAAGAGCAAGTGTTAGTCCAAGAGAATTCGCATGTGTGTGGCCTTACAGCCTCATTCTCTGTATTATCTGATGGTATTACTTAGTAATACTCTTGGATAATATGGATATAGAGGTGGTGTGTTACAAAATGGTATCAGATCCAGGTTTAGAACAATACCTTATATATAAAAGAGACACGAGTCTAGACCTTAGAAGAGACTTAGAGTCCCTGTCCCCATGAGTGTGCAGTAGATTTTATTGTAATATATGATAATAGGAGTAAACTGTTAGAATTTGTGATACAATATTTCCATTTGCAGAAGATTTGGAAGATATTATTGATCATGGTGATATAATATTTCCAATTAGAGAAGATTTGGGAAATATTGTTAATTTGAGTAATATAATATTTCCAACTGCAGAAGATTTAAAAGATATCATAAATTTATTGCATCTTTTTGCAAAATTAGGCAGGGCAATAAATTACCTACATAAGTGGAAGGATTTGAAGAAGGTTTTTTTTTGGGATAGTGAAGTAAGAAATTAATTCCCTAATTAGTTGGTTAAACAAGGAAGCCTACCAGAAGAATTAGAGAATTGATTAGGCATTTATTTATATCATAAATCAATTACTTTAACCCCAAGCATTAATCCTTATATAAGGATAGGGATTAGGTGAAAGTATTATCATCTCAAAAATGTGAGGTGTATCATCTCTAAAAAAAATTTCTTCCCTACTATCAGTCTTGTAATTTTTCTTATTGAGAAAAGTAATAAAATCTCCTCTCCCCAAGTGGACGTACACTAATAAAAGTTAGTGGAACCACTATAAACCTCTTGTGCTATTTCTTTTATTGCTTGATCTGTGATTGTTTTGCTGGTAACTATCTTTGTTTGTTTTGCCTCGCCATCAATCCGTTCCTATTCGTTTTTTTTTTGGCAATAATTGGTATCAGAGCGAGGTTGATTGAGAAAGGGTGTTAGGCATTCTGGCAAGAGATGAGGAGAATTCAATAATTGTACCAAGGCCATATGTCAAAGGGACATATATGGCAGCAGGATCTCAGTTAGCAATAGAAAGATGGAATGGGGATAAAGACTTTGAGAAGTGGCAATGGAGGATGAATGCTGTTTTGATGAGGAATAATGTTCATCCTGTGGTGTTTGCTCCTGAGGAGTTGATAGATGATATTTCAGCCGCGGAAAGGAAGGAGATGGAATGATAGGCATTTACTACTTTACAATTAGCAATGGGAGAAAATGCCATTTCATAGATTAGCGGTGAGACCACTGCTAAGGACATTTGGACCAAGCTGGAAAAACTCTGTTTAAAGAAGTCACTAACCAACCGTCTGATTTTACTGAAGACATTTTTCACCATGCGGATGAGAGAGGGTACTTCAGTGAAGGCACATCTTGATGTGAAGGCAGGTCTTCTATCTGAAGACTTGAAGGATCAGATGAAGGGGTTTAGTGAAGGTAGAGGAGGAAGTAGTACAGAAGCCTTATTAGCTGGTATGGAGAGAGGGGAGAAGAAGAAGATAATAAAGTCAAGAGATGGGAAGCACCGTACTTGGAGAGTCAAGGGTTAGAGCCTACAGTTCTCGTGGAAACGTATCAAAGCTAGGCATACGAGAAGGGACTTTGAGTTTCCGCATAGGCAGAATATGATCAAAGGGGAAAGCTTCAACAAGGTGGGATTTTGCCAAGAGGATGTGCTTGATAAGCGGATGAAGGGATTGTAACGACCCGCACTCTACGCATCGAAGGATCGTAGAATATTTATTTCTTTCACATGCGAAGTCGTATGGTCATGTAACTTTGGGAGACGACTATTGGGGTCATTTCCCATGTTCATAATTTTTGCCGATTTTTAAATGACCGTTTTGCCCCTAGCTGATCTTGTCTCGGCCATAACTTTCAATTGGAAAAGAGTTTTGACCTAGAACCACTTCCATTAGATCTAGATGATGGTTTACCTTTCCGTAGAGTGGTCATGTTAGCCAAACGGACTCATCGTTTGGGAGATATGGCTGAAACAATTTTCAGATGGTGAAAAACAGCTTAATTGGGCTTAACCGGGTGATTAACAGCTAGGCCCAAAGGGGAATTTCGGGATTTAGAGTATTTAAGGGCTGTTAGGGTTTAGAGAACACTTTTTTTCTCACTTTCACAGCCGCCACTTTCATTTTTGAAACCCTAGTAATGGCCTCCAACATCTAAAACACCCAAAATCACCTTCTAATCGCTAATTAAGCCAAATCCACATCAAATCAAGGAAGATCTTCACCAAATCAATATTAGAACTGTTGTATTGCCTTGGTATTCACGCCCAAACAGAGATAATTTCAGATTTGGTAATTTATTTGTGGCTAAGGTGAGTGATTTGCATAGTTCCTCACTAATTATGGTTAATTTAGGGTAATTAGTGTTAATTAGCGAATTTATACATGATTAAATTCTGGAAAAATATTCATAAATTTCGAAATATTGTTTTTGGCCTTTGTTAGAAAATTTGGTTAATTTGGTTAAGTTTTACTAATCCTATCATTAGTTTTGCTTAAACACGCTTAAGGGAAAATATGGGATTTTGGCTATGTTTGATCCGTTTTAACCTATCAAATTATTGTTTTGGTGTTTGTGGTTGATTTTACATGTTGCTATGACTGTATGATATGTTTTGTGATTGATTAGAAAAGTTTGATTGGTCGAAAACGCCGTCGAATGGCGTAAAACAGTCGCTGGAAAGAAGTGCAGGAAATTAGCCGAACCGGATCGGATCGGAGGAGGGGAGCACGACCCGACCCGATCGTGGAGCACTACCCGATCCTAACCACTCGTGGATGGTGGCACCGAACCGAACCGATCCCTTGCATTTGAAGCTTCGATTCTACCCGCTCACCTGGAGAGCCATCCGACTCGAACCGCTTGAGGATCCCGATCTGAAAAGGCCCACGACCCGAACTGAAGGACCTTCCACAAACGGATCCAAACCGCAGGGGCTTGTCACGAACCGAGATGTTGAGCACGAGCTGAAGGCGATCCGAACCAAACCGACTTGGATGGGGGAATCCGACACGACCCGATGTGGATGATCACAGACAGGACTACTTCGAGAAGCACGATCCGAAGCATAGTAAAGAGGAGCATGCCGAACCGATCCAGAGATGAAGACCAAAACCCGAGATGCAAAGGTAGTCCAAGTGGGAAGTTTGTACTCGGGATCCAGTTGGGAACCAACGAGTCAACTTCGTGATTGGACTTTGCTGCGGGACGCATGCTAAGGGGTTATCGACGTCCATAGTTTTGATTCACCACCAAGACGGATGTTAGGCTACGTATCAGTGCAGTGGGGTAGTTCTTACTCCATGGGGCAGAGTGATCGTAGCATGGCTATGAGCTAGTGCAGTGGAGTTGTTACGACTTAATGGGGCAGAGTGGACATAGCAAGGACTAGTGGCTGTGGATCAGTGCAGTAGTGTCATTATGACATTATGGGGGCAGAGTGATCATAGCAAGGAATAGGGTAATCAAAGTGGTGGATATCGTATGCTTTATGCACTGAGTGAGAGATGTGAGGATGGTTGCTATGGTTGATTGTTTGCCATCACTATGTCATGTACACCCCCACCCCCGTATCCTTTACACCATATGTTAGTGGCACCTTAGAGTATCGAGCGATATGTTGTGCTAACTCTTTGGTTGCAGGTCCAGGTTCAGGTATGGTTTAGTATACCTGTTATTGTTCTGTTTTGATGTTTATCGCTCATACCAGACTTGTCTGACCCAGAGTTTTATGTCTCTTCTTATTACTATGGGTGCTCTTAAACGGGCAGACTAGAGACAGGTTAGGTGGTATGCACGGGTAGCTGTACCGGAGACGAGCAGGAGGCTCCCACGTATGATATATATGGATATTCTCCTTGTGTCGCTGCTGGTCACTACTTTGGGCATTAGTAGTGTACTTTTCCTTTCTTTTTATGTGGAGATAGTTTTAAAGTTGAAATAATTATGATGTGGAACATAAGCTGTATTGGATTTTCCGCTGCTATGATGTTTAATTTTCAGCTTATGCACTGTCTCACCTGTTTTGTGTCATAGTATGTTATTATTATATTTTATTCCATGCGCTGTGAGATATTCTACAGGTTCTTTGTTAGTTCACCAGTAAGTTCTCTTCTTTTTCCTACCTTTGGCGACCGTTTGTGCTGATTGGACATCGGCACATCGCACTTTCATGGGAAATGTCGGTTGGTGCGGGGCGGGCCGTCACACTTGGTATCAGAGCTCTAGGTTGCGTAGTTAACCTAGAGAAAGACACCAGAGAGAGATAATACGTATATGAGAGCGCGTATTTGTGATTATTTTGGTTTTCGAAAGCTATATATATACTATTAGTATAGCTAAGGATGAAGTCGCACTGCACTGACACCAAGAAGAGAATGGTTAATCGTTTCTCTTTGCAGATTGAATGATGAGCCGATATACGAGGGGTGCTGGTAGAGGAGCCAACAATGGGAATGCTGTAGGAAATGCCTATTCGAACATTAATGACCTTCAGAAAGGTTGCGACCCTTTAACCAAGCGGTGCATGTATATGCGTTCGCATTTAAAAATAAAATGGTTGTATCCATTCAATTGAATGGACATGACAGATCAAAGGTGATCAAGTAACTCGTTTCAACACAATAGACCCAAGCTGCAAGCAATGACCTATTTAACCATGAGACTCCAAGAGTCCCAAGGCACAAAGCCCGATTTTTGACACTAATATAATATTGTGTCTTGGACCCCAAGAGTCCCAAAGCACTAAGCTCAAGCTGACATTAATATAATATTGTGTCATGGACTCCAAGGGTCCCAAAGCACTAAGCCCAAGTTGACATCAGTATAATATTGTGTCATGGAGTCCAAGAGTCCCTAGGCACTAGGCCCTATTTGACATCAATATAATATTGTGTCTTAGCTTAGGCACACCATTCAGAAGCCCTCTTCTCCTTTATTTATATAAGCCTATAGAGAAATAGGAACTCATATTTCATAATGTGGGACTTAGATTGCTTTCCCCTCTTCTTCCAAAATTCCTCTTGCTCATTCATTTCCAATAAAATTATGGTTGTTACAAAGAAGATGCAAATACAACACAACAAAAATAAGATACAAACATAAGTACTTCTATGGAACTTAGTGCATATGCTTATATGATCAGATTATGGCGGATAGTCAGAAAAAATATTCGCAATGGAACACCTTCAAAATCTAAACAAAATAGAAAACATAGACATGAAGAAATTCCCATCGAGTTTGCTGCTATGATATCTTACGTAATTAATAACACAACACGCATTTAAACTCAAAAAGTAAAGTTAATAAAAATAACACAGTCAATCACAAATATTCTTTTAGGCAGCGTAAGCGACAACACAAACATCGCCAAGCGGAAGTAGAAACATCATTGGAATGAGAATATACAGGAGGCAAAACTCCATTGATTAAAGTAATATGATGAGCAAAAAATTCTGTGTTATATGTAACACCCCACGTCCGTTAATGTCACTCACAAAAGGAATGCATTAAGTTTCGTGGAGCGTTATAAGTAAACCGAACAGAATATTACAAGACAGGTACATAAAATGGTACTTGAAAATTTTAAAACTTTATTGCAGCGGAAATAGAAATAAGTTTGGTTACATCTTCAAACCCATCTTACCAAAACCAAGTACATAATATCAGTCTTGTACAAAAGCCATCAGAGTACATAATTTTTAAAACCATAATCCCCAATCCAAAATGCCATATGAAAGAGAAACAAAGATAAGCATTGCTTTCAACACTTCAAGCAGGAAAGTCTGAATCAAGCTTCAATGTGCCCACCCTGAGAACGAGGGGGGGGGGGGAGGGGGGAAGGAAAGAAAAGAGGCAAAACAAAAAGGGTCAGACATAAAGTCTGGCGAGTCCAGTGACTTTAACAATATAATTAGTAAAGAAACATGATAAGAACATAAACTGGATATAAGAGATGACTGTAACATAAGCAGATATGATAAGGTAACAAGACGGACATGATGTAATATTGACTGCGCTTCTAACCACTATAAGATATTCTCTGCACCACACCGATACTAGTTTCATACTAAAATATGATCCCTCTTGGCTAAATAGAATGATGATAGTTTAATGTACTTCTAGCTGCCATCATAGGTAACATTTGTGCACCTATCACCACTAGATGTACCCACTATCCTCCTTGTTCGATTATGTACTCCTAGCGGCTCTCGTAGGTGCCCCACTTGCTCCCACCACCACTAGTTGTACCCTCCCCATTAATCATAATAATAATAATAATAATAATAATAATGGTAGTTTCGTGTACTCCTAGCTGCTGTCATAGGTGCAGTCTGCTCCTATCTCCACTAGTTGTACCCCCTTACTAAACAAAATAATAACAATAATAATAATGATGATGGATATTTCGTGTACTCCTAGCTGCTGTTATAGGAGCCGCCTGCTCCTATCTCCAGTAGTTGTACCCCCATACTAAACATAATAATAATGATGATGATGGCAGTTTCGTGTACTCCTAGCCGCTGTCATAGGTGTCGCCTGCTCCTATCTCTACTAGTTGTACCCACTACCTTCCCCATTCGATCGACTCCCTATCTCGTAGATACCCGCGCTGGTCCCACAGTAGGGTGTATCACTCCCTAAAGTGGCAACCCAATACAAATAAAAGGCATGACTTATATATACACGATGCAACAATGTCTTACCTACCAGCCCAGACCCACGCACGCACATGACTCTGTTGGACTTGCGTTGCCACTGCTCTTCACTCTTTTGACCTCTTACAATCAAACCCAGTAAGCGTGTCCCTTCCTCGACCTAGTTCGAGCTCACATAGATACAAAATGGGTTACTGATTAAAAAGGGTCCCCACACTTGACACAAGCTTCCCTCCTAAGCTTGGTCCCCCTTAAGAATTCCCACTTAACCCCTCTTTATTCCCATGTCTAATCACATGTTTCACCTTGGTTAAGTGCTTCTAATTATATTTCACATGTCACACATGTCACCCACTTAACCCTCATGTCTTACTACATGTCTTATCTTGGTTATGTTTTTAATTGTGTTTCACATGTTATCCATGTCACCCACTTAACCCCTTTTTCTATTCCCATGTCTTACTACATGTCTAAGCTTGGTTAAGTGTTCATTAATTCATTATAATCGTAATCTTGCAAGACCTCCCACATTAGATTGCCATTTTGCGGTTGCTGGATATGCTGGGCGGTTCCGGGTAGTCTTATACCGCAATCTGAATCTAACCTTGTGTCTTTGCATTATTATGTATGTAATTTTTGCCTTTGACCTCTCACAGTGGATTACCAAATTGCGGTTGCTGGATGTGTCGGGCGGTTCCGGGCGGTCTTATACCACAATTCGAATCTAACCTCGTGTCTTAGGCGTTCATTATCCCCTTCTTGATTCAAGTTCCAATTTTAAATCTTGGATTAAAATATACTCAAATTACCCATAATTTCCAATCTAAATTATGTTTATAATTTTAATTCAAATTAGCCTATAATCTTACATATACATGTTATGCCAAATTACGCCTATAATCTTATGTATACATGTTATGCCAAATTGCGCCCAAATTAATTTGTGTTCATTATTATTAACAATTTATGCCAAACCTCATGTATACAAATTATATGCAGTTATGCCCAATCCAACTTATGTCAAATCTCATGTATACAATTTATACGCAATTATGCCCAAATTCATTTATGCCAATAATCTCATTTTATTACATATTTCCCTAACTTTTCCCAATCGTTCAAACATTATTCGTACGCAAATCTCAACGCAATATGTTAGGCTCGAAGTCAGCCTAATCTCATAAAAAAAAGGAAAAGAAGAGGAGAAGAGAATCAATATCAAAATTGGCGTAAACATACGTACGACATATGAAACATAAACAGGCATATAACGCTAAACTGGATCAGAAAGGCATATGAAATATGAACTGGCATAGAACAATAAAATAGATCCAATAGGCATATGGAATATGAACTGGCATAGAACAATGAAATAGATCCAATAGGCATATGATAATAGAATTTTGGGTATGAATCTGAAGATAAAAATTTACACAACTAGATATGATTCATCTTATAGGCATGTTCTTAAAATCCAATTTACAATCTTATCACCATCACTTTTAATTTAATTATATGTGAAAGTAACATAGACTCACAGCGGCAGGGTCTAAAAGAGAGAATAGATCTGAATTCTGAATTTGATTAGCTAAACCGTTGTTGTAGAAATTGATTCTTATCTTCCAATTTGAATACTCCTATTCTGATTTGCTTTGGAGAAGAGAAGAGAGGCTAGTTTTAATTTAGATTAGGGCAGCATGGAGGCGCCATGGATTAGTGTAATGAAATTAGGGTTAGGTTTAGGGGTATTTTATAAATGCTTTAGGTGAATTAGGAACCTTAGATTAGATTAGGATCCATATGAACCATCCAAGCCAGAAAAACACGTCATCCAGCCATTCCCAGAAGACCACGTATCATTCCAGACTCGTTAGGCCAGATCTGGGCCGATGGGGTCAACACCCCTGTCGACACCCCTATAGGGGGTCGACACCTAAGTCGACTCCTCTAGGGGGGTCGACACCCTAGAGTGGGAGATTTCCCGCTCACCCAGATTCGGCTGATTTTGATTTTTAAATTCGTTTTTGATTTTTAATTATTTTAATTTAAATTCTGCCAATTCTTGAATTCTTCTAAGCTTCATAACTTCTTCATATGATATCTGATTAACGCAAACTCGGACTCTATTCCAAGCAGAATTCCGAGACGAACGCAATGGCGCAACCCGTTTCCCTTAATTCTTCTTATAAAAATTAAGTATTCTTTAATTATCCCTTTTTTCATGTTTCTAAAATTACGGGGTGTTACATTCTCCCCTCCTTAAAGGATTTCGTCCTCGAAATCTTCAAGTTAAGAAGAATGTATCCTACCATCCAATCATCCATTTATTCATCCATCATCCACAAGCATCAATTGTCCTTAAAAGATTTCTAATGCTATATGAACATATGCAAAAGTATGTGTATATGTTCCTTATATAATGCAAAGATCAGGCGGTCTACTGATTCAGTTAACCTCCTTAATGCGAAACATGATAGTGTCATGCGTCCATTATGTATGCAAAAGAATCCTAATTATACATATCATTTTTATATGAGTGCACAACCATTCATTCAAATGCAGCATCCATATGATAACACATTCAATTTCCATCCATAAAATAAAAGTATGCACATGCATCCATATGCAATATGAGAGTGACTGAGCCGATCTTTGTGCCTAAATTTTGTGTATATGCGTCCATGAGCAACCACTTGGAAACACATGCATCCACTTGCAACCATCAATCATAACATGTCTCAAACACATGTTTACATCCATTGGCTTCTACCTAGGGATCGAAGATATAATCGAGAGGATGTACTAAACGACAGAAACAAAAATGAACAAAGCTAGTGGGAAAGGAGAAGCTAAGAACAAATCCTCAAAACGGAAAGAGTACTATGCACGTATCTTGTCTTCAGTCTTCCAAGTCGCGTCTTTTCGAGCATCACTCAATTGTACCTTTATCGACTTGACTTCACAGTTACGTACCTTCTTGACCTCAATTTCCAAAATGTGGGTTGGAACCCGTCTCACCGTAGCCCCTCGTTCCACTTCGATGTCCTCTAGTATGTTCGGCTCTACAACTTCAGCAGTCTCATGTAAACACTTCCGTAGGTGTGAAATGTGAAAACATCATGAACTCCAGCCAACTTTCTCTATGATAGGAAATGACCCTATAAACCTAGGCGCCAACTTCCTACAGATCTGAAGCGAACTACATTCTTTAAAGGAGACACTTTAAGGAAAACCATGTATCCAACTTCAAACTCAAGATCGGTTCTTCTCTTATTAGCCTATTACTTTTACCGGTCTTGTGCCGTCTTCATGCATCTTCGAATCAAGTCTATCTTCTCTGAAGTTTCCCTAATCACCTCGGGCCCAAGCAAAATCTTATCCGTGGACTCCCACTAACAAGTCGGTGATCGGCAAGGTCGTCCATATAGATCCTCAAAAGGTGCCATGCCAATACTAGTCTGATAGCTGTTGCTGTAGGTGAACTCTACTGATGGAAGATGTTCCTCCCATGTCCCTCCAAAGTCCAAGATACGTAACCTCAAAAGATCTTCTAGGATCCTATTCACTCTCTTGGTTTGGCCGTCCGTCTGAGGGTGATAAGCGGTGCTCAAACACAATTGCGTTCCTACCGCCTCTTGCAAGCTCTTTCAAAACTCACTGATGAAAATGGGATCTCGGTTGCTTACGTTACTAGAAGGTATGCCGTGTAGACGAACTATCTCTCGGAGATAAACAGATGCTAACCATGCCGCTATTCTTTTAACGGGAATGAAATGGGCGCTCTTGGTAAGTCTATCTTCTACTACCCAAATCCCCGTATTACCGTTCCTTGACCTCGGTAACCCATCAACGAAATCCATGGGAACACTTTCTCATTTCCACTGTGGAACCTCTAAAGGGTGAAGCAAACCACCAGGCTTCTTTTGCTCAGCCTTGACTTGCTGGCACACTAAGCATCTAGAAACGAACTATGCCACATCCTTCTTCATTCTGGCCCAAAAGAAAACTTCTTACTTCTGTTGCGTTCTTTGGGATCTTCCCATCTTGGATTGCCACCACCATCGAGGGATACACTGCTACCCCCTCCTTAGAGACCACGTGCCCTAAGAACCTTACTCCCTTCCTCCAAAAATGGCATTTGGAGCCTTGAGTTGATGTGCTCGAAGGGTCTCTAAGACTTCCCTAGGGTGTAGGTTATGCTCTTCCTCGCTTCTAGAGAACATCAAGATGTCATCCACAAAGACTACTACGAACTTGTTTAGAAACTCCCTAAACACCCTACTCATCAAACCTACAAAATATGCGGGTGCATTCATCAAACCAAAAGGCAATGACGAGCCACTCAAAGAAACCGTTGGGAGTCCTAAAAATAGTCTTATCTATACTATCCTCAGCTACCCTCAACTGATGAAATTCTGTAGCTAAGTTCAACTGCGAGAAAACCGAAGCACCAACCAACTGATCGAACCAATCTTCTATCCTTGGCAGTGGGTGTCTATTCTTCTTTGTGATCTTATTCAGCTCCCTATAGTCCATGCCCAATCTAAGCGAACCATCAACCTTCGTGGCAAAAACAACTGGAGCACCCCACTCCGAGATACTTCTTCTTATGAACCCTTTCTCAAGAAACTCTTTCACTTGTTTACTAAGCTCCCTCCTTTCTCTTGGAGCCATGTGGCGCACAGGCAATGCAACTGGCTTTGCATTGTCCACCAAGTATATATGGAAATCTATCTCGCGTTTTGAAGGTAAGCCCCTAACCTCCTCAAAGACCTCGTCATACTCACGGACTACTCGAACAGATTACAAATCATCGCTGGATGCGTCAAGTGATTCTAGGCAGCTAAGCATCATCGGACCCCTAGGGTCACACGAAATATCAAAGGTCTTTCCACAACGAGTCAACAGTCTAACTACCTTCCTTTCACAGTCTAGGGTGGCACCATATCTGGCTAGCCAATCTATCCCAAGAATCAAACCATAGCCAATGAAACCAAGAACGTAGGCGTTGCATCCAAACTTACCGCCCAAGATAGACATTCTCAAATCCCGACAAATCAGAGATAAATGAGCCGAACCACCAATAGGATTTGAGACTATAATGGGATCCATAACTAAACTAGTATTTAGGTGCAGTGTTTCAACTAATGAAGCAGATATAAACGAATGCGAAGCGCCAGAATCAAACAAAGTTCGAACAGGATGAAGAAAAATCAAATTTTCGACAGAAATGTTTCTACCTCTCTCATGTCCTAGTGCCATGAGAGCATGAACATGCCCTCCAGAAGTAGGCCATGTCCTATGCCCTTACCCTTGTCCTTGCCTCCTGGGCCAGTCTTTAATCAGATGTCATGCCTCACCGTAATGAAAACGACCATGCTTCTTCTTCTTCCTACAGTCCTTAATTATATGGCCCGTTATACCACAATAAAGACACCTTCTCTTGTCACGGGGTTTATTATCCTTTCCACCCTTCTTAGGTTCTACTTTCATGTTATATGATTCTTCCACTTCCTTTTCACCTTTATCTTCTTTGTGGATTTAAGCCATATCAACAAGTTTCTCATCCTTGGGTAGTGCTCCTTAGCCTAAACTCCCTCATTCTCATTTTTACCATCCTTGTGTAACATGTTAACAAGTCTTTCGAAAGCTGCCTCCACCGCATGGAAAACCCAACGAAGCTTGAAAGAAGATTAGTCGCAGGTGAAACTACTGCGGCTACAGACGGAGGTTAGGCACTTCTTTGCCCTTCGACAGGCGCCGTAGTCTCATCATGCCTATGGAACCATGCCGCGATGAGGTTACCTCCCAGAAAGCCAGGAGCCCTGGAGACTCAGAAAAGAAGGAAACAAGGATTCAAATAGAAAAAACAAAAGATAATACATATGGCTTTGGGGAATATGTCTTTCAAAAAAACTATTCTTTTGAAAATACTTATTTTAATACCGTTTCGAAACCAGTTTTCAAAATCTTTTATCTGATCCGGTAACCTTCAGGTCTGATACCACGTGTAACACCCCACCTCCGTTAATGTCACTCACAAAGGGAACGCATTAAGTTTCGTGGAGCGTTATAAGTAAACAGAACAGAATATTACAAGATAGATACATAAAATAGTACTTGAAAAATTTATAACTTTATTGCAGCGGAAACAGAAATAAGTTTGGTTACATCTTTAAACCCATCTTACCAAAACTATGTATATAATATCAGTCTTGTACAAAAGCCATCAGAGTACATAATTTTTAAAACCATAATCTCCAATCCAAAATGCAATATGAAAGAGAAACAAAGCTAAGCATTGGTTTATGCACTTCAAGCAGGAAAGTCCGAATCAAGCTACAACGTGCCTACCCTAAGAACCTGGGGGGAAAAGGAAAGAAAAGAGGCGAAACAAAAAGGGTCAGACATAAAGTCTGGCGAGTCCAATGACTTTAACAATATAATTATTAAAGCAACATGATAAGAACATAAATTGGATATAAGAGATCACTGTAACATAAGCAGATATGATAAGGTAACAAGACAGACATGATGTAATATTGACTGCGCTTCTAACCACTATAAGATATTCTCTGCACCGATCCGATACTAATTTCATACTAAAAGTTGATCCCTCTTGGCTAAATAGAATGATGATAGTTCCGTGTACTTCTAGCTGCCATCATAGGTAACCTTTGTGCACCTATCACCACTAGATGTACCCACTATCCTCCTTGTTCGATTATATACTCCTAGCTGCTCTCGTAGGTGCCCCACTTGCTCCCACCACCACTAGTTGTACCCTCCCCACTAATCATAATAATAATGATGATGGTAGTTTTGTGCACGCCTAGCCGCTGTCATAGGTGCCGCCTGCTCCAATCTCCACTAGTTGTACCCCCTTACTAAACATAATAATAATAATGATGATGATGATGGTAGTTTCATGTACTCCTAGCTGCTATCATAGGTGCCGTCTGCTCCTATCACCACTAGTTGTACCCCCTTACTAAACATAATAATAATAATAATAATAATAATAATAATAATAATAATGGTAGTTTCATGTACTCTTAGCTGCTGTCATAGGTGCCGACTATTCCTACCTCCACTAGTTGTACCCACGACCTTCCCCATTCGATCGGCTCCCTAACTCGTAGATACTTGTGCTGGTCCCACAGTAGGGTGTATCACTCCCTAAAGTGGAAACCCAGTACAACTAAAAGGCACGGCTTATATTTGCACGATGCAACAACGTCTTACTTACCAGCTCGGACCCACGCACACACATGACTCCGTTGGATTTGTGTTTCCACCGCTCTTCACTCTTTTGACCTCTTATAATCAAACCCAGTAAGCGTGTTCCGTCCTCGACCTAGTTCGAGCTCACATAGATACAAAATGGGTTACTGGTTAAAAAGGGTACCCACACTTGACACAAGCTTCCCTCCTAAGCTTGGTCCCCACTAGGAATTCCCACTTAACCCCTTTATTCCCATGTCTAATCACATGTTTCACCTTGGTTAAGTGCTTCTAATTATATTTCACATGTCACCCATGTCATCCACTTAACCCCCATGTCTTACTACATGTCTTATCTTGGTTAAGTATTTTTAATTGTGTTTCACATGCTATACATGTCACCCACTTAACCCCTTTTTCTATTTCCATGTCTTACTACATGTCTCAGCTTGGTTAAGTGTTCATTAATTCATTATAATCGTAATCTTGCAAGACCTCCCACATTAGATTGCCGTTTTGCGGTTGCTGGGTATGCCGGGCAGTTCTGGGCAGTCTTATACCGCAATCCGAATCTAACCTCGTGTCTTTGCATTGTTACGTATCTAATTTCTGCAGTTGAACTCTCACATTAGATTACCAAATTGCGGTTGCTGGATGTGCCAAGCGGTTCCTGGCAGTCTTGTACCGCAATTTGAATCTAACCTCGTGTCTTAGGCGTTCATTATCCCCTTCTTGATTCAAGTCCCAATTTTAAATCTTGGATTAAAATATACTCAAATTACTCATAATTTCCAATCTAAATTATGTTTATAATTTTAATTCAAATTAGGCCTATAATCTTACATATACATGTTATGCCAAATTACGCCTATAATCTTATGTATACATGTTATGCCAAATTACACCCAAAATAATTTGTGTTTATTGTTATTAACAATTTATGCCAAACCTCATGTATACAAATTATATCCAATTATGCCCAATCCAACTTATGCCAAATCTCATGTATACAATTTATACACAATTATGCCCAAATTGATTTATGCCAGTAATCTCATTTTATTACATATTTCCCCAACTTTTCCTAATCATTCAAACGTTATTCGTATGCAAATCTCAACGCAATATGTTAGGCTCGAAGTTAGCCTAATATCATTAAAAAAAAAGAAGAGGAGAAAGAATCATTATCAAAATTGGCATAAACATACGAATGACATATGAAACATAAACAAGCATATAATGCTAAACTGGATCAGAAAGGCATATGAAATATGAACTGGCATAGAACAATAAAATAGATCCAATAGGCATATGGAATATGAACTAGCAAAGAACAATGAAATAGATCCGATAGGCTTATGATAACAGAACTTTGGGGTATGAATCTGAAGATAAGAATTTACACAACTAGATATGATTCATCTTACAGGCATGTTCATAAAATCCAATTTACAATCTTATCACAATCACTTTTAATTTAATTATATGTGAAAGTAACATAGACTCACAACGACAGGGTCTAGAAGAGAGAATAGATCTAAATTCTGAATTCTGAATTTGATTAGCTAAACCGTTGTTGTAGAATTTGATTCTTATCTTCCAATTTGAATACTCCTATTCTGATTTGCTTTGGAGATGAGAAGAGAGGCTAGTTTTAATTTAGATTAGGGCGGCATGGAGGCGCCATGGATTAGTGTAATGAAATTAGGGTTAGGTTTTGGGGTATTTTATATATGCTCTAGGTGAATTAGGACCCTTAGATTAGATTAGGATCCATCTGAACCATCCAAGCCAGAAAAACACATCATCCAGCCAATCCCAGAAGACCACGTATCAGTCCAGACTCGTCAGGCCAGATCTAGGCCGATGGGGTCGACACCCCTATAGGGGGGCGACACCCTTGTCGACACCCCTATAGGGGGCTCAACACCTATGTCGACTCCCCTAGGGGGGTCGACACCCTAAAGCGGGAGATTTCCCGCTCACCAGATTCGGCTGATTTTGATTTTTAAATCCGTTTTTGATTTTTAATTATTTTAATTTAAATTCTGCTAATTCTTGAATTCTTCTAAGCTTCATAACTTCTTCATATGATATCCGATTAACGCAAACTCGGACTCTATTCCAAGAAGAATTCCGAGACGAACGCAATGGAGCAACCCGTTTCCCTTAATTATTCTTATAAAAATTAAGTATTCTTTAATTATCCCTTATGTCATGTTTTTAAAATTACGGGGTGTTACATTAGTCATCATTTCATTTTCACCCGTTTGTTTGTGCTTCCCTTTTCTTACTTAAAAATACAAAAATATTCATATTTTTGTAGTATTTCTTCTCAAGTTGGGCTTCTACATGAATGGGACCGACATCCAAAAATGATAAGGGGATAACAAAATACTTACTACAGGCCCACTACAACAAAAACACCATATTACAACTTTAAATTTACAACTATGCGTAAAGCACAGTTGTAATAAATGCTTTTTTAGAACTATGCAAAATGCACTGTTGTAATAAATGTTTTTTACAACTGTGAAATAATCACTATTGGAATAAACATATATATCACAACTTTTCATTCTATTGGTTGTAATAGAGATGCCTAGTACAAAATTCATGTTTATAATATCTATATTTAATAACTAATTATATTGATATTTAATAATAATATTTAATAATAATAATTAATAATAAACTTGGGAATCAATAATATTTGTCAATTATTATTAAATAATTAATAGTTAATAAGTAGTAATTTATTTTTAATAGTTAATATATGTTAACTATCTATTTTATTAATTAATAGTAACATAAGCTTTTAATAAGTATTATTCTCGATTATAATTAACTAAAAATAAGTAAAAGTTAATTAATAACTATTATTAATAAGTAATATTTGATTTGGTAGTAACTATTTCAGTAGTTTTAATAAATATAATTTTGGCAAACTTGTTTGTTCAGCAGTTAACAACCGCGCTATAGTTTGTGCGCTTTTGATAAAAAAAAATATTTGCGTGTAAACTTAATGTTGTAAGTAGTCCCTGGCATTGCTTTTGATCTGCCGCCTTTTTGACAATTTTAATTACAAAGTAATATTTAATATTTGGCAATTAAATTATATAATAATTCATAAAAATATTAATTATAAATATAACATTTATAATAATCAATAAATAAGGTTTTAATAAGCAATAAAAATTAAATACAAATATATAATAATTAATAACTAAGACTAAATAATAATTATTAATTTGAAATGTGGCACAATTCAAAGCATAATGTTGAAAACATTTTTTGAGAATACTGGAACATAACTCAGCTCCAAACTGATTTCTCACCCCTGACACTTAACAATTTCCATCGGTTCAAATTAATCTTCGCACTGTGGATGAAATGTTGTGCCTTTTGACATTGGTTCACAACATTTCAATCGTATTCCATTGTATTCCTTTTCCATCGGTTCACAACATTTCCTTTTCCATCGGTTCACAGTACATTTCCTTTTCCATCGTATTCCACCGCAAACCCTAATTCCCCTTTCGATAATCTGGCCGGCATACGTATCTTGCTTGCACTGCTCGATCGCCTACGTATCTTGCTTGCATTCTCTTGCTAGTAAATTTTTATTTGTTGTTCCAATTGCATGTGATTGTAATTTTACTGTTTCCCTCCGCTATTGCATTCGTGTAATTTTACTGTTTCCCTCTCACTGATAATCATGAGAACGCTCCCCATCAGTATTTCCCATATATCCAATCCCTTACACATGCAAAGCTTGACCAACTTTTTGGCTCATGTTACTGTGTCATATTGATCGTAACAATGCTCCTTTTAGGTTGAACTTTGTACATAATTTGATGACAAACCTCAATAATGACCAAGAAATTGATGCAAGTTTATAGGGTATGTTGTATTATCACTTATTTTATTTATATTTATATTTATGCTAAGGAAAGCTGAGGAAGTCACAGAGATGAATTAGTAGTTGACTCTGTCCTTGGAATAGCTATTATACGCTTCAGATTTTAATGTAAGATGTAAAAATTAATTGTGCTGAAACTGTTAGTTTCCATGTGAAATCATAACAATTCATTGTCATTAATACTATACATTTCCTTCTTAATCTGTCCATCTCTTGACAAATTACCATGGCAGACATCTACATTTCCACTGCTGCTTATTTTCCCCTTCTTTACTACCCATTATGTTTCTTCAATCACACCAAACCCTTTCATCCATTTATTATTTGTTTATTTTCATCTCCATATTTCTTCATCCAATAGTCATTCCTATCCATTTGAAGTCACACTCATTTTGGACCTGAAATATGAAATTGGATCATATATATGCATATACACGTGCACATATGTATAAACATGTATTTGGTCATACGTTGAGTATGTATATTTAGTTTATGATATTGACTTTTTGAATTTTACGGGTTTGGGTAATCACTAACATGAGTTCCACATAATCACTAACATGCACAGTAGGACTCGAGCTGCATAACTGCATAGATGAATATAGCTAACTACATAAATAGATTGCCTCTCTACACAATGTTATTTATTTGAAATGCCATGTCACATTCAAAAACTAATCACTAAAGTAAACCTGCATACCATGTACGACTCTGTGGTGCTAGAGTATTTGCTATAAACCAGTATGTTAGAATGACCAAAGTTTGTTCGCTTGCATTTCATACTTTGTACTGCGGTACTGACATTATAGACTGGAATATATATATTCATTATATAAGCATTATTTTTGTATACAGTCAGGATTAAGTTCAACCACAAAATGCATAGGTTAATACTGGTTAATCATTTATTAGATATACACCTATACATATACGTATATTTGTGTATTTGGCGAGACCTTAAACCAGGTTCATATATGTATATGCTGTTAAGACGGGGTAATATATATATATATATATAAATATATATATATATTTCATATATATATATATATATATATATATATATGTATGCATCTGTATTGGGCATGCTTATATTTTTTCCATTTGGTCAACATTGAGATTCCTACAACTGCATTGTTGTTAAATTAACATGCATTGTCCCTTGTGGTCATCTTGTTAAGTTTTGTTAGCCTTGCTAAAGCCATTATCTTAACTGTTTCACCACGTAAATTCTGCCTTGATTTGTAAAGATGAGACACCCATATCGTTTGGTTAAAACTGAAAATACACACTTGATTTTAGCTATACATAATTATTGCTGCACTAGTTTGTCTCTGTGGATCTAGTTGAAAACTGAATATATGTCACACTCTATATTCGGTAGAAACTTGTAGGCATGTTAGTTGAGCATGTACCCGGCTGCCCTGTCATGTATTGTCCAACTAAAGCATAGCGTATTTAAAGGAGTTTTATAAAACTATTTCCAATATAGTTTTACGAAATGAGTAAACATGTTTGGTACTGGAACTTCTGATTAAATTCCTTCCCTTAACCTTCCTGCTAACTTCTAAATTATGGTACATCGGTGGTTTGCTGTCTTGCCCACATTGACATCCTACCTATATTAATGAGTACACTTTGACATTTGCTAAGTTATATATATGTATGTATGTATGTGTGTGTATATATATATGGGTTGATATATTGGCATTCTGAAATATTAGTATAACCTGAAAAGAAAAGAAAAATCTGAGCATTTGTTACCTTGTGTATTTAGAAACTAGAAGTCATGTATGTACTTAGTTTTGTCCCCTACATATCAGGCCTGGACCACAACAATGTTGTTGATGTGCATCCTTGATGAGTTAAACTGGAAGTATACTTGTTACTTGTATTTCATGTCTTATTTGATAGATATTCTTGCTAAGTGTACTTGTACATTATATATATACCCTATGTTTGTTATAAATACACCTGTAGCATAAGTATGCTAGTTAATTGTATATCCTTGTTTCCTATGAATAATTGATATATAAGTACCTACCTCGTTATGAGGCTAAAAATATGTTTTGGGATCTTCTCTGAATTAAAGAGATCTGCAATGCTTTGGGATCTTCTCTGAATTATTGTATTTTGATTGCCTAATTTAATAACTTCATCATCACACTTTTTATTTGTTTGATACTGGCTCCAGTTCCTGCTCATATATAAAAAGTTAAAATTGATAAACAAAATAAATAATAAATATATTAGATAGGCAGTGTGTTGGTTTGTATGCTGATCTGGCGGAGCAGTTTTGGTTTAGTTCCCTTGGAGCTAGTCATCTAGGTGGAGATAGGGTGATCAATGGGTTGGTTGCCATGGAGTTATCTCTAGTATGTGACGTATGTTGCGTACACTTTCCAGTTATGTTAGTTATGGTCTACTAACAAGAGCTAGAATGATAATGAGAGAAATATAAATAAACATAAACCATGGAGAAAAACAGCAGAGCAGTAAATAAGAAACTATCAACTTCATTGCTAAGTTTGGGTTATTAAATTTGGAAATGAGATATGAAAGAGAGAGAGAATAAGGATATGGATGTATAAAACTATCAACTTCATTACTAAGGTTAACCAATTCATTAATGAGTTGTTGTACCATACATAATCATTTGAATTATAAAATTCTAACAAATATATAAGTTAATATTTGTTACATAAGAGGGGTAATCTACCAAGATGGCTGCATATAACCAAGTTGCACAATAATGTTGATTATAATTCTTTCCAGTAGGTCCAAAAATTAGAGGCGTTGTTTTACCAAGATGGACAAAGCATGGGTCAATCTACCAAGGTTTCATCATTTTGGCTGTTACTTCCATAGTTATAAGTAGTGTGATGCTAAGGGCACATCATTTTCCTCTTACTAATACCACAAATAAATATAATAAGTACAATAAATTTTATGTACTTCCTAATACCATTATAAATAAATATAAGTATTTATGAATGAGTTTGATGTTAGGAAGCATGTAGTATAAAATTTTGGTATTAGCAAGAAGAAAACGAGGTGCCCTAGCATCACACTATAAGTATTTAAGAATGAGTATTAATACATTTTTTGTTTGGTAGAATGATAAGCGAATATAAGCAAGCTGTGGAAAATTTTGTATATGGGCATGCTGCAAGTGAAGGGAATCCTAAAAAAATTAGATGCAAATGTCGTAATTGTAGGAATCTAATTTGGCAAACATCAAGGGAAGTTGTGTCACACTTGATTTGTTTTGGAATGGACTTAACCTACGATATATGGATTTTTCATAGAGAAAAACGGCCATCAAAAAATAAAAGTGAGATTGATACTTATAGAATGTATGTTGAGGCGCAAATCTATGATAAGGAGGTAGAAGCTAATGTTGAAGAAAGACATGGGGAAGATATTAAGGAAATGATGGAGAATGCCGAAATTCCTTTGTATCCCGGTTGTGTAAGCCACATAAAGTTGTCTGCTACAGTACTTCTTTTCAAGCATAAAGCGCAAAATGGTATATCGGACACGGCTTTTATAGAGCTTCTTAAACTTCTAAAGGATATGTTGCCTAAAGAAAACATGCTTCCCGATTCTACATATGCAACAAAGAAGTTGCTTAAGTCATTTGGTTTAGGCTATAAGCAGATACATGCATGTGTAAATGATTGTTGTTTATTTAGAAAAGAGCTTGCAAATAGTGATTTTGTCCTAAGTGTGGTAAGTCTCGCTGGAAAAAAAACAAGACTACTAAAGATGGGAAGCAAACCAAAATACCTATGAAGGTTTTGAGATACTTCCCACTGATACCAAGACTGAAAAGAATGTTTGCATCCCCAGAAACATCAGAACGACTAAGATGGCATAGAAGTCATAAGAGTGAAGAAGGTAAATTGCATCATCCAGTGGATTCTACTCAGTGGGCTACGATTGATAGAATGTATCATTCTTTTGCTTCCGATCCACGAAATTTAAGGCTTGAATTTGCACCTGATGGCTTTAATCCTTTTGGTGATTAGAATTGTGGATATAGTTGTTGGCAGTGTTTCTTGTTGCTTACAACTTTCCTCCATGGATTTGTATGCACAAAGATAATACGATGTTATCTTTGTTAATTCCTGGGCCACGACAACCGGTAAATGACATTGATGTATACTTGTAATGTAACGACCCAGAAATTTCGACAACTGGGATATGAGATTTATTAAATATTTAACTATTAATAATCAATTTTTATATTGATATCTAGGTTAGAATTAAAAATTGAATATATGGTTTGTGTATGAATTAAAATTGATATTTCATTTCAGAATGGGTGGTCTGGAGTCGAAAAATTATTTTTGAATATTTAGATTGAATTTTCGAATTGGGTTTAGAATTCGATTTGGAATATATATGGTTGAATTTAAAAATAAACGATAACAACTTTAAAGGAATTGAAAATTTTATTTGTTAAAATATTTGAAAATTTGGTTTGGATATGTGTGGGATTGGGTATATATAAAGAAAAAGAGTTTAACGTTTCAAATGTAGAACGAAAAGGAGTTGTTGATGGATGAACAGAATAAACACTGTAAACCAATAAATTTAAAATATCTTTGTATGTAAACGGAGTCGAATTACAACCATATTAATTTTATTTCAGGATGTTGAAATATAGCGATACGTCAAATTTTGTTGCGTTTGGAAGTGGTGTTAGCTGTACGAATATAGAGTGTTCAACAAACTGTTTACGGTACAGTTAATATTAATTTTAACCGTAAATAAACCTTCCCCGAATAAATTTATCCTAATACTTTACCTACACCAGATATAAATGCGTCGACCTACCCACTGTTATATGCAGACTACCCTAAACCTATTGATCTCGATGTTATTCTTATCCCCACTCGGCTGCTTCTTCGGTAAGCTTCTCTATGCCTTTATATTTACACACCCTTCTTTCATTTCGAGTGAAGAATCATTCTTTTCCTTTTTAATTCATTGGCGTCCTACCCAAAATCCTTCAGCTGAAAAATCATGCCTTCCTTTCCTATTACAAGGGCTGAAGCCCAAATCAGTTCTCCCTAAAATTTCTTCAACCAAAGAAAATCGAAGTCCTCTTCATTATGATGGCCGAAGCCTCTTCCCAAATCCCTAAAATCAAAATCAGTTCCCATACTGGAAGCAATAATAGCCGCTATTCCCCTTGAATGCTACCCCACTGAAAGCCATCGCCTTCACTGTCACCATCATCTTGCAATCGTCGCCGTCCTTGAATCGATCCTCCAAAACCACCGCAGCCGCCACCGCGAAGCTGGTGCAACCGCCTTCCAAGCCATCATATCAGCGTTGTCTGTTGCCTGTGGCATCGCAAAACCCTTGCATCGAAGCTAAGCTGCGGCTCTCGCCATCCATCACTTGTCATTCCAAGGTGAGTGTTAATTCACTCACGATGGATCTCTGTTTTCAAGTAAATTAATTTTGATTAAACTAAATTATATAGTTGATTCTATTGTGTTGGTTGCCTTGCGGATGTAAACTGGATTGTGATACTACACTTGACCCCTTCTTAGTTGAGATCTGGAACATTGGGCATTACATATACCTGATTTAAAGTTGCTTTAGAATTTGATCAGGATATATATATAGATTTAGTAATTGAAACCCTGTTGTCTCGTATTTTGCTATGCCGTGTGAACCCTGACCATCGTTGCTGCCTGTTTTGATTTGCGGGTGGGACCTATCCTTATTTGTTTAGCATCCTTGTATATTCGGAATACGATATATAGATAGATATGTACATCAGAATATAGCAAGTTTAAATCCTGTGATCATTAAATAACTTTGAACTGGAAAACTTAAATGACCAGACTAGATAGTATATGTGGGTACAACTCCATTTTCATCTGATTTAAAACTATTCTTATTTGCATACAAACAACGAGATGTGAGTAAATCTTCCTCTCAAATTAATATATTACCAAGTTATGTGTGAGTACTTGTGCATATAAACTGGAAAGAAAATGGGTTTGCTTGACCATGCGATGCCTGCATGTTGTGATTGTTGGACTTTTATGTATAGGGTTCAAGGTCATAAAAATCTGATAATGCAGTACAAATTTATAAACTATAGGTAGATTTAATTGTACTTATCCTTGCAAAACTTAAATAAAACTGAAAAGTCAATTTACTAAAGTTCTTCCTGTCTGGATATTTGTTGTTGCCATACCCCTTTACTGTCGAATGGCCTGGGTATGCCTATTTCTTGTTCATGGAGGATCATGTCAATATGTCAGTTGGTATAAATACCTCTAAAGAGTAGTTTGACTTTGCTGACCTGGTATGTCTGCATCTACATAGGATGATAATTGCTTCACACATGATTTATTATTGATTACCTTGGCCACCTTTAATTAATAAATGACTAAAGCAGCGAGTATCAGTAGAAATCAATTGATTAAAATAGTTACACACTAGTGATAATAATGGAAAATAAGGATTTTTGGAGAAGTGCAATATGCATGTTTATCTGCTTGTGGTTAGTATGAGAATGTAACTACTTTCACTTTTAGGGTACTAACCAAATGCTTCTGTCGATGACTTATATTACATTATGACAAAAATTGCTCACCTTTTATCTTATTTTTCTTAGTATATAGCTACAATGGTTAAACTGGGTCATGGACTGGCTTTGTAAGAACCAACTTACTTTATTTGTTGGCTAAACATTAACTGTTGTAGACATTTTTAACGATACATGCTCATTTCCCTTTGCATGTATGTTGTCCTCCTTTTGACATTTGTTTTGGTTAAATTTAACTTAAAATAAAATAAAACTGAGACTACTTTGTTTTGCTAACCTTTATGAAGAAAATGAAAAAAAAATGTCTGTATATCCGCATGTGTGTGTGGTCACCCTAAACGATATGCAAAGATGTGGTTGTCAATGGTAACTTCGGTGCCGAAATGCCTGCAGTTAGTTGAATACCCTGTTGTGTAACTTGAACATTACATTGCTATAAGCCTTGATATTGCTGCTTTCTTTTTCGAGTATTAGTGCAAGTGTCTCCCCATGCTGGTTGCCATGTCCAGCTCCAGTTGCATGTAGTTGATTGCCTTAAAACCCTGCAGTACACAAAGATGAACTCTATTTGCTGATTGGCTATGTACATCCCTACCCTTTTCATAATTCTCATATTGGCAAAGGCATCTTAGTTGGATGTTAACACTCTACTTTCTAATATATGCACTGTACAAAGATTGTTGTATTTCTCTATACAGTAAATCAATAAATTTCCCCTTGAATTTATATGTGAAAGAATCATAAATAATGAACTATTATTTATGGATTGGCTCACTGTTATAGCTATTACACCAACTCTCTTTGGACATGTAACTATATACACTTGTAGTTTAGCTTTGTTTGGCCCTCCAAGAAATGAACCCGAGTACACAGCTTGGTACTATTTTATCATGCCTTGATATGGCCATGGCTGCAAACCTTGAACAACCAGCTCATGTACCTATACACTTTTATGCCATATCGAAAGAATCTAAGATTTAAAGTCGGATTAATCGTATGCCCCTTTGTGCATTTCTGGTTTATGATAAGCATGTGTTTAGTGTATATATATACGTGGTGGCCGTTGTACACATATGTATATATGTATACCATTGTATGTGTATATATATGTCATCGGCATATGTATATATAAATCCATATATTGTCCCATTGCGGGTTGCCCCAAGTCGATATACCACATCTTATTATTATTATTATTTCTTCCATGGGATTAGCTATTATATTTCAGTTATATTGAAGTTAATTTACTTGAACTATGATTAATCCTGACTCGGGTGTTTTATGTTTTTGCATGGAACGCTCGGGTCAGACCCGAGCAATACAGATTTAAAGTTTATAGCTTAGGATTAGAAGACTGTCGAAGTTGGGGATTTCGAAGACGGGCGCACTCTGAAGTTCTATAACAGTAAAGATTTTCTTGTATTCAAATTATTTTGACATACCGCTGTATAGAAAATGTTGTATCAAAACTTCTCTTTTATAAATAAAATTTTTTATTCTGCTGTTTCAATACTTGTTATTTATTCTATGTTTTTTCTGTGTTGATTCTGTTTTAAACTCTGTAAGCTAAATAACGATCCGTCGATTTGAACGTTTTAAATTGGTTTAATTACCGATTTGAAGCAGTCAAAAAGGCGGGACGTTACAAGTGGTATCAGAGCTTTTGTTTATTCAAAGCATAACTTATTGAGTTTAAAAATAGATCTTGAAAATGAAAAGTGTTTTGAAAAAAATATTTTTGAAAGATAAATTATTTTAGAAATACCAAGTATTTTGGAACTATTGTTTTGAAACTAATACAGCGGGAATAAAAAAAATTAATATTTTGAGATTTGAAAATTCTGTTCGGAATCCCCAGCCTTCAGAAGTCTTCGAATGCAGGTCTGTGAGAGCCTTTCTTCGATAAGTTTACTTAGATTTGATTCTTGAATTCATCGTCGAATAATATAAAAAGAGAATAAGTATAAGAAAATCGATGAATCGATCTCTCTAATCGTGAATTTGAGCAAATCAAAGATAACTGAAATATATTGAAAATAAGAATTCCAATGGAATTTGAATGAAGAAGAGAAATTTTGAAATCATTTCAAAGATGAAACGAGGAACTTTATTTCGACATTCGAAATATGAAATTTAAATCAAGAAGGTAATAATTGGAATTCGGTAGTGTCAAACTTTAGTACTAATTTATTTAGATTATGCGAAACGCGGAGTGATAATTTATAATTGGTTTCAAACCAATAATGTGTAATCCAATATATGAGTTCGATAGTGAGTTATAAGAATGGTAAACGAGAGTTATAAATGAAGCGAATCTTAAATGAGATGAAGCAAAATATGAATAGAGATTTGAATCCGTATTTAAATGAAATCAAAGCTGATTTGAGGTGATGATTCCAGATTGATATAAAAGAAATAATATTTACTTTTTAGATGTAAATAACGCATGGAAGCAAGAATGGGCAAATGATATTGGGATAAAGGAAATGGCGTTGACTAGTACAGTGAGATTTTTCTGAAGTTCAGAATATAAGTCAAATGAGATTTTCCGAAGTTCGGAATATGGTATCGAATAACAGATTGTTCGAGAGGAAGTTATTTATGAAAGACAATTATGTCGAATTTCAGGAAATATTATTTACTTTCCAAAAAAAAAAATTATATATCATTAATTGTATGCAGATAAACGAATAAACTATAATTTATAGCTAACTATTTTGAATGTATGAATTATCGTTATAATCAACGATTTTCGTAAAAGAAGTGAATTTTTAACTTGAATTCGGAAGTTACGAGAATGGATGTTTTGCCGTGAACTTGATTTATTTCGAAGTTAATAATGTTGTTTAGTTAAGATCTGAAAAGTAACTATACCCCAACTTGATTGACTGCATTGTTGACTAAAGAATAATTAAGATTCGATAATAAGAGTTGGGCAAGTAAAGTGAGTTAATGGGTGTCAACAGTTAAGTGGGAATAACAGTGTTTTATTTAAACATTTGTTTTGATCCAAATGACGAATTTAGAAATGTTTCCCATGAGGATAAAGTATGTTTTCTATAGAGAATAAAGATTTGTGAATATACGGAGATGTTCTCCAAATAATAAGATATTTTATAAAATTGTAAAAATATGAATATGATAATTGGACATCGTGAGAGGCTAACGGGTTTGGATAAATCTAAATGACGAGAACCGAAGAATAAAAAAGCCGCATGTCGAGAACGAAGGGCGGCAGAACGTAAAAGAAGTGGATTTATAAATTGAATTCGAGGATTACGTAAGCAATGATGTGAAAGAAGAAAAAAATAGAGTTAAGAAGATTAAAAATTGACCGAAGATTAGTCGAGTTGAATGATTTTCTGAGTGTTGATCTGATGTTGGTTTCGGCCTTCGAGGTTAATACTTGGAAAGTTGTTCGTTTGCTAATTGATGGTTGAAGGGTGTGAATATGAAGGAGTGGCAATGTGTGAATGGGAAGTTTGTTATAAGAATGAAAATTTCCAAAGGTTTGAGAGCGATAAACTTAATAATGGGAAAATTGAAAGAAAATTTGGTTCAAAAGGATATTAATTATCTGAATTGATTAAAAGATCAAAATTTTGAAATCTGAATGGAAATTGAGGATATTCGGTTTGGATATAGAAATTTTTGAGTCTTATATAAGAATATAGTGAACTTGAAAACTGCTGGATTGGACGGAAATCGATTTGAAATAAAATCTTATGTAATAGAATTTATATAAGAATGAGGTGTATGAAAATATGATTTGAAAATCTTATGAATTGACGTAAGTATGATTTTTGAGGAATATGAAATAAAATACTATGTATATAGTATCATATGTTTTTCAAAATAAAGATAAGGAAAGTACCTTCCTTCTCTATGAATTTCGAGCTTAGTTGATATATGCTGCTGGTGGTAGTAGGTTGTCCGTACATCAAACTCATGAGTTACCATTGAGCACGACTGCTAGCATAATTCGCAGGGCTGCAGATAGCCTACGGCGGTCGGATGTTTCCTGAGGGAATCAAGCGTAACCATTATGACCACTGCGATCTAGAGTCGTTGGAATTCGACCGTGTAGCGTAATTCGCAGGGCTGCAGATAGCCTACGGCGGACGGATATTTCTTGGGGGAACCAAGCGTAACCATTGTGACTGCTGCGATCTACATTCGAATTATAAGGGCGAAATCCGCAGAGCTGTGAAAGCTTACGGGTATAGATGTTTCCTGAGGGAATCAGGCGTAACCATTGTATACCTGCGGTCCATATGGCATATCTACACGTGAAAGAGATGTAACCACTAGAGTTACTAAAGGTAGAATGGAGCCATGAAATATTGGGATATCTTAGTGATTGTGAGCCACCTGTTTGATGCAGCAGTTAGTCTTCGTGACCTGATTCGTTTTGTGACTCGTTATGTCCTTGTGACTTGAAATATCTTCATAATTCCATGATATGTTTCCGTGATTCTGAGATAGAGCAGATAACGCTCAATGACCTCATGTTTTCCTTTGATTCTTAAATATTTTCTGTTGATTAGTCCATGACGAAATTCGCAGGGAAGTGAATTCCTACGGATACGGATGTTTTCTGGGGGATCCAGACGAAACCATTGTGTATCCACGATTCATGAACAATCAACATATCAATATCACATTGGTACTTTCCGTATCTGTCTTTTTAAAAGAATTTTGAAATATTTTCGCTAGGAGTTGAAGCAAGGATATTTAGTAGTTGGATATTTTAGCCATGCGTCTGGCCAGCGTGTGTCTAATATCTGTGAGAACGACAATAGACTTGTCAAACTTCGAGTTATCAATATTTTTAATAAAAAAAAATTTGGGATTAATATATATATACATATAATTTAAAAAGTTAAGAAAGAGAATTTCAGTGAATAATACAAATATTTTCTGTATAAAAGTCATAAAAGATTCCAGATTTTTAGAAATTTTCAAGTCGACAAATTTGTGACTTGAAGAGGAAATGATATTTACACTCATCAATGAGTGTTGGAAAAAGAACAAATGGAATATAAGGAGATTGGGATGATGATCACAAAGTCTAGACCCATTACAGTACAACGCTAGATAAGTAAATATTGACAAATGAGGTGTATAAAGAAATGTGGAATAATTCGAGATGCATAAAAACCCGCTTATGCAGAAATTGAAATGTAAAAAAAGTGAGTAGCTTGGAAAGAAAATTATTAAGTAGAATAGGAAGTTGAGAGATATGTCAGAATAATCTGCGATAGAAATTGATTGTAATTTAAAGAGCATGAAAAAAGTCGTATTTGATCAAAATTGAATATTGAAAGAAAATTTGATTTTTTGAGTAAATTGAATGTGATGAGTGAACAAAGAAGATCGATGGCTTATATATCGATATTTAAAGTAGTTGGGGAAAAATTTCACATAAATACGAGAACTTGAAGAACACGTCGGTATAACTATAACGATTTTTCCTTTTCGAGGACGAAAAGTTTTAAAAGGGGGAAAAATGTAACGACCCAGAAATTTTGACAACTGGGATATGAGATTTATTAAAGATTTAACTATTAATAATCAATTTTTATATTGATATCTAGGTTAGAATTAAAAATTGAATATATGGTTTGTGTATGAATTAAAATTGATATTTCATTTCAGAATGGGTGGTCTGGAGTCGAAAAATTATTTTTGAATATTTAGATTGAATTTTCGAATCGGGTTTAGAATTCGATTTGGAATATATATGGTTGAATTTAAAAATAAACGATAACAACTTTAAAGGAATTGAAAATTTTATTTGTTAAAATATTTGAAAAATTGGTTTGGATATGTGTGGATTTGGATATATATAAAGAAAAAGAGTTTAACGTTTCAAATGTAGAACGAAAAGGAGTTGTTGATGGACGAACAGAATAAAAACTGTAAACCAATAAAATATCTTTGTATGTAAACGGAGTCGAATTACAACCATATTAATTTTATTTCAGGACGTTGAAATATACCGATACGTCAAATTTTGTTGCGTTTGGAAGTGGTGTTAGCTGTACGAATATAGAGTGTTCAACAACTATTTACGGTACAGTTAATATTAATTTTAACCGTAAATAAACCATCCCCGAATAAATTTATCCTAATACTTTACCTACACCAGATATAAATGCGTCGACCTACCCACTGTTTTATGCAGACTACCCTAAACCTATTGATCTCGATGTTATTCTTATCCCCACTCAGCTGCTTCTTCGGTAAGCTTCTCTATGCCTTTATATTTACACACCCTTCTTTCATTTCGAGTGAAGAATCATTCTTTTCCTTTTTAATTCAATGGCGTCCTACCCAAAATCCTTCAGCTGAAAAATCATGCCTTCCTTTCCTATTACAAGGGCTGAAGCCCAAATCAGTTTTCCCTAAAATTTCTTCAACCAAAGAAAATCGAAGTCCTCTTCATTATAATGGCCGAAGCCTCTTCCCAAATCCCTAAAATCAAAATCGGTTCCCATACTGGAAGCAATAATAGCCGCTATTCCCCTTGAATGCTACCCCACTGAAAGCCACCGCCTTCACTGTCACCATCATCTTGCAATCGTCGTCGTCCTTGAATCGATCCTTCAAAACCACCGCAGCCGCCATTGCGAAGCTGGTGCAACCGCCTTCCAAGCCATCATATCAGCGTTGTCTGTTGCCTGTGGCATCGCAAAACCCTTGCATCGAAGCTAAGTTGCGGCTCTCGCCATCCATCACTTGTCATTCCAAGGTGAGTGTTAATTCACTCACAATGGATCTCTGTTTTCAAGTAAATTAATTTTGATTAAACTAAAATATATAGTTGATTCTATTGTGTTGGTTGCCTTGCGGATGTAAACTGGATTGTGATACTACACTTGACCCCTTCTTAGTTGAGATCTGGAACATTGGGCATTACATATACCTGATTTGAAGTTGCTTTAGAATTTGATCAGGATATATATATAGACTTAGTAATTGAAACCCTGTTGTCTCGTATTTTGCTATGCCGTGTGAACCCTGACCATCGTTGCTGTCTGTTTTGATTTGCGGGTTGGACCTATCCTTATTTGTTTAGCATCCTTGTATATTCGGAATACGATATATAGATAGATATGTACATCAGAATATAGCAAGTTTAAATCCTTTGATCATTAAATAACTTTGAACTGGAAAACTTAAATGACCAGACTAGTGAGTATATGTGGGTACAACTCCATTTTCATCTGATTTAAAACTATTCTTATTTGCATATAAACAACGAGATGTGAGTAAATCTTCCTGTTAAATTAATATATTACCAAGTTATGTGTGAGTATTTGTGCATATAAACTGGAAAGAAAATGGGTTTGCTTGACCATGCGATGCCTGCATGTTGTGATTGTTGGACTTTTATGTATAGGGTTCAAGGTCATAAAAATATGATAATGCAGTACAAATTTATAAACTATAGATAGATTTAATTGTACTTATCCTTGCAAAACTTAAATAAAACTGAAAAGTCAATTTACTAAAGCTCTTCCTGTCTGGATATTTGTTGTTGCCATACCCCTTTACTGTCGAATAGCCTGGGTATGCCTATTTCTTGTTCATGGAGGATCATGTCAATATGTCAGTTGGTATAAATACCTCTAAAGAGTAGTTTGACTGTGCTGACCTTGTATGTCTACATCTACATAGGATGATAATTGCTTCACACATGGTTCATTATTGATTACCTTGGCCACCTTTAATTAATAAATGACTAAAGCAGTGAGTATCAGCAGAAATCAGTTGTCTAAAATAGTTACACACTAGTGATAATAATGGAAAATAAGGATTTTTGGAGAAGTGCAATATGCATGTTTATCTGCTTGTGGTTAGTATGAGAATGTAACTACTTTCACTTTTAGGGTACTAACCAAATGCTTCTGTCGTTGACTTATATTACATTATGACAAAAATTGATCACCTTTTATCTTATTTTTCTTAGTATATAGCTACAATGGTTAAACTGGGTCATGGACTGGCTTTGTAAGAACCAACTTACTTTATTTGTTGGCTAAACATTAACTGTTGTTGACATTTTTAACGATACATGCTCATTTCCCTTTGCATGTATGCTGTCCTCCTTTTGACATTTGTTTTGGTTAAATTTAACTTAAAATAAAATAAAACCGAGACTACTTTGTTTTGCTAGCCTTTATGAAGAAAATGAAAAAAAAAATGTCTGTATATCCGCTTGTGTGTGTGAACGTGTGTGTGGTCACCCTAAACGATATGCAAAGATGTGGTTGTCAATGGTAACTTCGGTGCCAAAATGCCTGCAGTCAATTGAATACCCTGTTGTGTAACTTGAACATTACATTGCTATAAGCCTTGATATTGCTGCTTTCTTTTTTTTCGAGTATTAGTGCAAGTGTCTCCCCGTGTTGGTTGCCATGTCCAGCTCCAGTTGCATGTAGTTGATTGCCTTAAAACCCTGCAGTACACAAAGATGAACTCTATTTGCTGATTGGCTATGTACATCCCTACCCTGTTCATAATTCTCATATTGGCATAGGCATCTTAGTTGGATGTTAACACTCAACTTTCTAATATATGCACTGTCTAAAGATTGTTGTATTTCTCTATACAGTAAATCAATAAATTTCCCCTTGAATTTATATGTGAAAGAATCATAAATAATGAACTATTATTTATGGATTGGCTCACTGTTATAGCTATTACACCAACTCTCTTTGGATATGTAACTATATACACTTGTAGTTTTGCTTTGTTTGGCGCTCCTAGAAATGAACCCGAGTACACAGCTTGGTACTATTTTATCATGCCTTGATATGGCCATGGCTGCAAACCTTGAACAACCAGCTCATGTACCTATACACTTTTATGCCATATCGAAAGAATCTAAGATTTAAAGTCGGATTAATCGTATGCCCCTTTGTGCATTTCTGGTTTATGATAAGCATGTGTTTAGTGTATATATGTACGTGGTGGCCGTTGTACACATATGTATATATGCATACCATTGTATGTGTATATATATGTCATCGGCATATGTATATATATAAATCCATATATTGTCCCATTGCGGGTTGCCCCAAGTCGATATACTACATCTTATTATTATTATTTTCTTCCATGGGATTAGCTATTATATTTCAGTTATATTGAAGTTAATTTACTTGAACTATGATTAATCCTGACTCGGGTGTTTTATGTTTTTGCATGGAACACTCGGGTCAGACCCGAGCAATACAGATTTAAAGTTTATAGCTTAGAATTAGAAGACTGTCGAAGCTGGGGATTTCGAAGACGGGCGCACTCTGAAGTTCTATAACAGTAAAGAATTTCTTGTATTCAAATTATTTTGACATACCGCTGTATAGAAAATGTTGTATCAAAACTTCTCTTTTATAAATAAAAATTTTTATTCTGATGTTTCAATACTTGTTATTTATTCTATGTTTTTTCTGTGTTGATTCTGTTTTAAACTCTGTAAGCTAAATAACGATCCGTCGATTTGAACGTTTTAAATTGGTTTAATTACCGATTTTAAGCAGTCAAAAAGGCGGGACGTTACGTGTAACCACTTATTGAAGATTTGAAAAAATTGTGGGATAAAGAGGTGAAAGTGTACGATGCTTACAGTCGTAGTGAATTTAGATTACATGTTATTCTTATGTGGACAATCAATGATTTACCAGCTTACAAAAATTTAGCTGGTTGCACTGTAAAAGGTAATAGAGTATGTCGTGTTTGTAGTGTCAATACCTGCTCAATATGGCTACCATTTAGTAAAAAGTGTGCATACATGTGTCATAGACGATTCCTTGAACCTAACCATGAGTATCGTCAATGGAAAAACTTATTTGATGGAACTATAGAGAATAGACAAAGGCCTCGGATACAAACTGGTGTTCAAATCTTTGATGATGTTCAAGATATTATTAATGATTGGGGGAAAAAATTAAAAAAGGAAGAGAAAGGTGAAAGGAAAAGGAAAAGGAAAACTATGATGAAAAAACGATGAAAAATGTGGAAGAAGAGGTCCATTTTCTTTGACTTGCCTTATTGGAAGGTGAAATTTAACTAGAAACACATTGCTTTTCGTTTTCTATTAATGTTTGCTACTTAGTACTTAATTATTTGTGTTTTGTCAATTTTTAGGCGCTTCCTTTGCGGCATAATCTAGATGTGATGCGTATTGAGAAAAATATTGGTGAAAGTATTATTGGTACATTGCTTGAAATCAAAGGAAAATCAAAAGATGGCCTCAAATCACGCCAAGATCTAAAAGCAATGGGCATTAGAAAAAAATTGCATCCTATATATAGACATTGGAAATAAAGTATTGCTCCCAGCCGCGCCGTGCACCTTATCCGATCAAGAAAAAGAGATCTTTTATAGTAGAGTGAAGAACTTGAAAGTGCCTGATGGATATAGCTCAAATATTGGAAAATGTTTTGCAAAAGAAGACAAGATATCAAACCTTAAGTCTCATGATTATCATGCTTCGATACAACAACTATTGTCTGTTGCATTAAGAGGACTTCTACCTATAGGGATAAGGAATGCAGTACTGCGACTATGTACATTTTATAATGACATATGCTAAAGAGTGCTTGATAGGGATAAACTAGAATTAATGGAGTATCAAGTTGCATTAAAACTATGTGATCTAGAGAGGTCCTTTCCCCCTTCCTTTTTCGATATCATGATTCACTTAACAATACATTTAGGGAGAGAACCAAGAATTTGTAGGTCAGTCCAATATCGATGGATGTATCCATTTGAGAGGTAATATTTATTATAAATAATTGACGGTTAAAAGAATGTATAGTTATGAAAGTAACTTGTTTATTCATTCTGGTTATAGATATATGAAGATATCAAAAGGATATGTTAAAAATCAAGCACGGCCTGAAGGGTGCATTGCTGAGTGCTATGTTGTCGAAGAATGTATGAAATATTGCTCTGGATATATTAAAGATGCATTACAAATTGGAGAGAGGAAAAACTGAAATGAAGTGGAACAAAATGATTTTATACTTGAGGGGCATCCTATTTCCAAAGGAAAACCTACTACAGTCGATGAGAAGGTGATTAATGCTGCTTATTGATACGTTTTGTTTAATACGGAAGAAGTAGAGCCGTATTTAGAGTAAGTATAAGTCCAACTTAACTATGACATACAAAATAAATTAGATCCTTAATTACATTTATGTATGCAAAATGCACAAAGAGGAGCTAAAATGTTTGCATCCTCATCTTGCACAAGACGATTTGGAACTGTCAAAATTGCAATCAGAGACTTTTAGTTTTTGGTTTGGAAAAAAGGTTGATAGTTATATCTTAAAAAACTATTAATGACGTAAGTAATAGATCAATATAAATCTTTATTTAATATATTGTATTTGTCCAAGTTAGAGATGATAAACGTATGTCCCATGTCAGCAACATAATAAAATGGCTTTCATACGGACCTCGTTCGCAAATAATTTCTTATTATGGCTATATTGTTAGTGGTCGACGTTTTCATACGAAAGATTATGAGAAGGCTACACAAAATAGTGATGTTTCCATTGAGGCAAGTACTGTTTGTGTAGATGGGTCTATTGAAAAAGTAATATATTATGGGGTCTTGCGTGAGATTTTCTTGTTGGATTATCGTCAATTTCGAGTTGCCTTGTTTAAATGTGATTGGGCAAATATGTATCGTGAAGTCAAAGTTAAAGATGGATTTACGTTGGTCAATTTGCATCAATTTCAAAATAAGTTTGAAAGCGACCCATTTATCTTAGAAGCACAAGCGGTTCAAGTTTTCTTCTCAAGAGAAGGTAGTTCTTCAAATTGGTATGTTGTGTTGAGAGCACCCTCTAGAGGGTTTCATGAATTGGAAAAATACGACGAGGATGAAGAATCAACTAGTAAACCATTGGATGAGTCACAACTTGATGATAGAGACGTAAATAATGAGGATGAAAGTTACATAAGGGAGTGTTGTAATGGTATTTTGGTACGTTATAAGCATATTTTATTTATTTTTTATTTTATGCATGTTCATACATACCATAAAATGTATTGTTAGATGGTAAAAAAATCTGATATAGATTGACATCTTAGCGTGTATCAAAATAATTTTATTTTCTACTGTACGTGTTCTTTGCATGCGTATTTTATTTTGTACATGGTTGTTACAAAGTAGTCCTATATTTAGTGTGATGTTCTAATCCTTTGTAAATCGTTATGTTTCTTTATAGGTCGACGAGGAAGATTGGTCTTGTATTATCGACGAGGAAGATGGTGCTACACGATGCAGAGGTATTCAAATTACATATGCATTTTTTACCACATGCTTTTTTTACTTCAGCCTTATTTTGTTTCTTTTGATACGTTGTGTTGAGGTATTCGACCATCGATGCACATACGATATTAAAAAAAAACATTCACAGTATTAATTAAAGACGAAAGGAATCCCACTTTTTATTTCTCACGATCCACTTGAATTGATTTTGGGTGTGAGAAAATAAGAAAAGGGAGAGTTTTCCTATGTTTAATGTGGTTTTCTGAAAATCATTTATTTACGTTCTATGCGGTTTTCAGAAAGTCATTTAAAAAGGAAATATGGCTTCTAGAACTCATAAACTTTGGTAAACAGTATTCATGTCATACTCCTGAAACCTGATGTCTGCTGGTAGATGCTCTCACAATTTTCTTTTATTTTTTTAAAATCAAAATATGGTTTTAAGAACATATAATCTGACTGCTCAATGTCAAAGCTTTCATTATAAAATTCCCAATGCAAGTTAATGAGCAAAGCACCATGATGCACTCCCAATGGTTGTACTTAACAAATAAGAAGATATGCCTCCAAATTGAACACTAACTTGGCAAACCCCACTATTTTTTTTAATTCAAATTACAGTATTTTTTTCGTACTACCTCTGAATCAAGCGATATTAGGATCGATAAACTCTAAGTTAAGTTACAAACAGTAATAGGAGTTGTACTTAAAAAATATTTAAACTCTGCCTATAAAGAATCACTATTTCTTTTTGTAAAATGCAATAATTTTTTTCATATGAAATCAAAATCAGTGTCGATCCAAATTAGTCACAACACTTTCCAATCTACATATAGGAACAAAAATTAAATCAATGTCGATCCAAATCAACAACATTTACTGCTCACATTTGGAAGGGAAAAAGCATAAGCTTGCAATTCTTTACTCAAGTGCAAATGTCAACCTTTCTTGTTTCTTTATTGATCAAGAAAGCCACAAATGAGGTTCTATAGGACCAAAACATTAAAATTAGCTATTTACCATTAAAAGAAAATGGAAACATAATTAATTTACATTAAGGAGCATACTTCCATTTTCCTTCATAAAGCGCCTATCTATCTATTGTTTAGCTTTAAATATGTTATTGCTGATGATAATGGGTGGATCTCTTCACAAATACAATGTAGAAGTATTCCCTGCAAATCAAAAGCTGGCACTATAAAAATTACTAAAATAATAATTAGATTGGTATTGTTTAGGTGACAAGCAAAATTAAAACATAAATTAGGTCAGAAATGAAATAAAAGCATGTAGTAAATAGAGAATTTATATTTAAATAGTCATTTTATTTTTGTTACAAAGTTTGCAATTTTATTTTTGTTACAAAAATGGCTCGTAAGCTTATGTAAACATTTGATTTAAAAAAAACAATAATCCAATAGTCATTGATAAATAGTTATGACACAAAATTTGTTATGTGCGATGTATCAGGCAGATAACACAAAATTTGTTATGTGCGATGTGTATTTCTTAGGTAACTTGCTCGATTTTATTAGTTTTTCAGTTTTTTTAGCTATTCTTTCCTTTTCTTTCTCTACTCCTATAGTTTTCTTATGCATTTCAAAATATCCCTTTTGATCTTTTTTCAATGATAGAAACCAAGTCATAGTTAGAAATGGATTCTTTTAAAGTTTTTGTCAAAAAAATTCATTGTGTAAGCTGATTCAAATTTAGTAGCTTGTATCAATGTTTCTTCATATTTAGTATTCACTCTCAGTAGCTTCTATTTTAATTTATACATGAACTTGGCTTCACGAATATATGAATTAGCTATAGGTACATACTTCTTTAATTCTATCATAAATTGCATAGCCTAGGATTATCCCTTAAGTATTCAAGATGGATCAACGAATCAAAATGCATGGATGGGTTGACAAAAATCAATAGCTTATATCAAAATTAAAAACCTGTATCAAAACACAGGGATGGGTTCAATATAAAGTCAAGGATGATATACTGAATAATAGTAGTAGGTTACCAAGTAACTAAGAATGAGTGGGTGGTTTGTAGTTTCTGTTTTTGGCAATAAATAAAAATAGCAGAGAGGTCGAATTCTGATGTTTCTTAAATTGGCAATAGATCAGTATTGGTAGAACTGATGTTGCTATTGCTGATTTTGTTTAAAGTTGCTTAAAGTTTGTGTATTTTGTTTCTAATTATATTTCAAAATGTAAGCATATGAATATTATATTTTAAAGAATATCCGTAAAATACAATATTATCGTCATATGTGTTCATTTTTGATAATTTAATAAACAGTTTTTTGATAATTTAACAAACAGTGGGATGGAAGAAAATTTTATTTAAATCAAATTGCTTTTTTTTGTTTATTGATTTATTATAATTAGCGGGCATCCATTTGTATCCATTAATGTAGATGTTTGATATCTAAAAATAACTTTTGATGTTGCCTATTTCATACTTCGAGTTGCCTATTTCATACTTCAAGTTAGATCAGCCTCTTTTATCGCTACTTGACTGTTTTTAACCATCACGGTTATAAAGACTTAACTACTGAAAATTGACTTAAGATTTTTATTTTTTAGAGCTCAAAAGTAGCAAACAAAAGAGCAAAAAAGCAAAGTTTAGCTACACTTGCAGCTGCTAATGCTGATGATGAGAGGATGGTTGGGATTAGAATCAGCGAACACCCTGGTGGACCAATTCTGTTGCTTCATGATTTAAATATTACTAGAAGAAGATCTCCTCGAAAGCATGTTGAGTACCCAATACGCACTCCTCGCAAAATTGGAAGCAACCTTGGACACACTACAAAACAGATGCAGCACACTCCTCCTTCCAGTAGCATCCTCGTCGACACTACAAACCTGATTCAGCCCCCTCCTTCCAGTAACACCTCCATCGACACTACAAACTAGATTCAGCCCCCTCCTTCTAGTAACAACCCCTTGGACAATACAAACCCAATAGAGCCCCCTGTCCGTCAATTACACTTCCAGCAAACTACAGCCACCTCAGATTCCAGTCCAAACGAACTTCAACTGAATTCTAGTGAAGGTCATAGATTGACGCAACCTAGAAAAAAGAGAGGCAGAACGATGTTGAAATCATTAGCTATGATACCGGATGAGAAGCCGGAAGTTGAATTTAATGAACGCGGACAAGAAATAGGTACTAATTCCAAACATTTGTCGTCATATATTGGTACTCTAGCAAGGGAGATGGTGCCTTTTACCATTAGCTCATGGAGGAAAGTCGATGACAATTTGAGGGATGATCTGTGGACTTGTATACAGGTACTGATATTTGACTTGTACACCAGCTGTTGGCGATAACATGAGCAAGTGAATAATAAAATCTGGCTTTTAATTGTATTTAATTTTACTGATTCTATGTTATTTATGTTAGAGTACCAATATGTTTTAATATTCAAAGCAACTTATTATATACCTGCTGTCGTTCTCTCTATGTGCAATATGAACATGCCTATGGTACAACATTACATTTTGCAATACTGTTAGAGACTAATCTGCGTTTTTTTTGGGTGCAGTCAAGATCCAAGGTAGATATAGTGTATAATGATTACTTGCTAATGATAATAGGACAGCGACGGAAGGAGTCGAAATCAAGGTTAGTTGCAGCTATCAAAAAGCGTCTCAAAATCCCGACTCTACCAGTACTTTAGCAGGCCTAAAACCATTAAATATAAAGAGAGCTAAATAGTGGAATGCTTTTGTAAATGAAACATTGTCAGAAAAGTTTGAGATGGTTATTTTTGTCTGATTGATTTTAGCTGTTAAATATATTACATTTTCCTATATCATATTTATTGAGTTGATCTTATAGGCAACAAGCCAAAGATTCAAAAGTATTAGAGAAAAGAATAAACTTCCACACACCATGAGCAGAAAAGGTTATGCAAGATTGGAAGAAGAAATGGTAAAAAAATACTGTTAAAGCAATTTTTATTTGTTATCTCTTGTACATTTTTAAGCTGTTAATTAAGCTATTTTTGCATTAAAAGGCAACATCTAGTATCACTAGAGATGAATTGTGGTGCAAAGGCCACAATAGAAAAGATGGAAAAACTCTGAATTCAATTATTGCCGAATGCATAGTAAGAATAATTTCAAATATACAATATAAGAAACTGTTGCTATTGTTAATGCAGTTTTAATTTTAATTTCTAAATATTGGTTGTTTTTGAATTTGTAGTCTAAGATAATAGAGCATCATAATGCCGCAAGTCAGAATTCTCAAGAAGGAACATCTGTTACTCAAGATGGCATCTCGAAGCTTTTTGGTCAGGAGCATGGAGGACATGTAAGAGGGCTTGGTTTTGGGGTTGTACCATCTCAGCTTCGTATTCGGGGTAACTCATCAGGTGAAGTACATGCATTGCGAAACCAAGTTTGTGGCTTGGAGACCAAAGTACATGAGCTTACTTTGATGTTGATGGTAAGTGTTAATTAGAAATTTATTTTAACGGCGATTTTTCCTGTTAATTAGAAACCAAGTTATTGTCGGCAGCAGGTGTGGCTATTACCCTTAGTTTGCTGCCAATTCATTAGTTTTAAGATTATACTCTAATTTATGTGGTTGTATAGCTGTTTTTAGCTAGCACTCCGACTTTCCCATTAGTTTCATGTGAGCAATATACAATGAACCATACTTGTAGTAAACCATCATCTGAAAGGGAAATGTGAACTGTTCTCAAATTTACGGCTTCCCACTTGTGCTAGTTTTATATGACCATAACCATATTTATTTTGTGCTAATTTTATATGACATATGTATATACAATGAACCATACCCTGTATATAGCTATATATTTTGTATCCTCCTTTCTCATTCAATCATTTTAAAATCCCTCATGAACTTTTTCATATTTATATACCTCACAGAGGCAATATGTTTAAAATCAAAGGAGTGATAAGAAATTTCCGGCCCTTTCAGAGCCAATGGTCAAAACGAGCATTTTTGATGATTTGTGTTAACTTGTGATTTTGAAGGATTGAAACTTTCGAAATAAACTAAACCATTTAGAAAAATTCCAAAGAACCGGTAAACTGCTTAAAAATATGCATTGATGCCAGGACACACACGAATTCAATTATGAGGTGACGTAGCGGATGTATATTCATTATGGGTTCATTTGAATTTATCTATCATGATAAATTTGATATTTTAAGTTTACAATGATTAATATTTGATTTGAAGGTAGAATCCAATGCTATGATGCTTGTTGTGAACCAGCGGCAAACCATCCATTTCATAAGCGTCATTGTCAGTAGATGACGCTTATGCGATAGGAACAGAATGTATAGAATGAAGTAATTTATAGTTAAGGGCGACTTTTTTTTATAATTGAACTAATATATATATATATATATATATATATATATATATATATATATTTATAGTTGAGTATAGTTTTCAATCCATGCAATTTTTACAGGAGCTAAAAGAAAAGACAGCAAGTAATGCGGGAAATCTAGCAACTCCCGATCCTAATATGCCTCAGGTACCCTTTTTTATTGGTATAATTGATAGAAAGCTGTAACATTTCATGATATACAGGATTGGAATATTGCTGTTAAAATGCGTCAACTTTTTTTTGACAATGCAAGTTTAATTCTTTGGTAACATGTTTGGTGAACATTGAAATGCTTTTAACCGGAGCTGTGAAATTTTAGGGTGATTTTAAGGACAGTAAATGGAGGGGGGTTGGGTATTGTTAAAAAGGTATTTCGAGGGGGGTTGGGTAAATTGAGAAATGGGTAAAATGAGCCCCTAATGTGGCACTGTCTTGTGTGGATACAAGATCTCCCTTAAATCTGCAATGTTTGGAAAGAATTTCGAAACACTTTACTTTTACAGATTCAGAAACAACAAGAAAGCGCAACAAATTCAAGTTTTTTTATCCTCTTCTCCTTGCTTCTGTCTTTCAACACTATTTCTTTTTGAGATTACAAATTCAATGCTCTTA
The DNA here is from genome assembly GCA_030737875.1 of Allium sativum. NCBI lineage: Eukaryota > Viridiplantae > Streptophyta > Magnoliopsida > Asparagales > Amaryllidaceae > Allium > Allium sativum. Next base: position 22,719,990 of record CM060927.1, on the reverse strand, counting down.
TCTTTGCGGCCAATTCAAGAGATTGTTTGAATCGGTCTCCACAGTATTACCACTATTAATTAAGAAGAGTAATCCTCTTGACTTCATGGTAATTTGAAAATCGATTTTCTTTAACTCGCAGCACCAATTTGTTTGTTTAAATGATTGGTGAAAGCAAATAACGTGTTAAGCAAAATATATTCGCTTTGCCACTTCATCATATATCTAGAGTCCACACCAACATATATGTGTTATGCAGTGATCCAGAATTGGACTGGCTTAGATAGATTTAAAAAAAAAATGGAAATAGAGTAATTACACTGTTAGCAGGTTTTTATTTTAATGGAAAAAAGGGGAGAGAGGGATACAACACGCTACATGTACAAAATGAAAAAAAATGTCATTGAGGTTTCTTCCATACTTGATTATACAATGTTAATGACCATGATCATACATCGATAATGGCGCCGAAGTATTCCAAAAATGCAGGAATTAGCTGGCCAGAACTGTACATGCACACAGTGCGTTCCCAGTTTTCTCAAGCCTGTATATCTTGACCTTCTGTTGAACATTTAAATGACCTCTTATGGTTTTTAGGAGAATATATAAGAACTGAATCGTTCATGTCTGCTTCTCCTCCTTCTGAATTCACTTGTCTTCAGTGATTTTGTTAGTGAGTTACATCGCTGAGTGGCAGCACTGGGTAAATAATGGAATGCAAATACATTTCATTTACCGGTGAAGTAAATACATTTTAACCAAATCTGTTAATTATTGTTAACTATTTCATTTCGGGCTTTGTAGTACAAGGCTTGTTCTCTTCAATTCCTGAAAATAAGAGTTGGATCCAAATTTGTTAATTTAACCAACAACCATTAATACACTACTTGTGTTCAAATTTTTATATGCTAAAACAGAAGAGAAAATGAATTAAGTGGGGAACAAAGTCTTATAATTTATAGTATTAGTATGAAGTTGTGGCCAAAGGTAGAACAACATTATGTGTTAATAATTTAGTGGCTTTCATTTAACCTTGACCGTAAAAGGCAATCTGAAATATTTCGGCTGTTGAGATCTGGTATCCATATGGTCCCTATATCTACGCGGTACTATTGTGTTTGATTCTTCTTATTTTACTTACCACGTTATTCAATTAGTTTTGCATTGTGTTTTGCACTGGGTAAAGAGAGGAGTCATTTTTCAGTTCATGCACAATCTTGTTATACTGAACTTATTAATTTTTTTTTTGTAGTCACACTGTGGAAGCAATAACTTGACAGTTCAACAGTTTAAACAAATTGGACAGCAAGCAGCTGAAAATAAAAAGCAAGCACTCGAAAATGAGGCCAGAAAAATAGGTCAACAGTATAAACAAATTGGAAAGAAAGCTGAAAATGATCAGGGTAGAAGACCAGTTCAACAGTCTAAACAAACTGGAAAGAACGTTGAAAACGATCAGGGTAGAAAAACGGTGCAAGCTGAAGAAAATGTGGGAAGAAAATGTAAAATATTGAATTGGGACAAACAAGTAGTTGCAGAAGGAACATTGGTATCCACTGATCCAGAAGCTTTGGTGCACTTCAAAAAAAATGGATCACAAGGTTGGAAAGTTTGGATTGATGCGGCGGTGGATGCAGAAGCTTGCTTATGGAAGCCGAATTCCGAAATGACTACTATTGGAGAAGCTAGTGGACCGACTGTGGCTTGGAATAAAAATTATGTTGTCTTCAGCTAGAGTGCTTTCGTAGGGTATGTAACATTTTGTAGACAAAACTACCATCTTTTTTATGTATATTTTGGGTTAGATTATGTATGTATTTTGAAACGGTTATGTTTTTGGTGACAGGTTAAGTTGGTGATGTACTACGTACGTGTGTTTTATGTTGATTGAATATTATATTAATTAATATATATATAAATGATTCCATATAGTAATATTTGTTGCATTGAAATGTGAATCATATTATTATTAATATATATGAATTTATTTTACTACTCAGGTCTATGTAAATTACAGCAGAAAAAAAAGTTTCAATAAGCCATATTACAACGGTGAAAAATGTTGTAATATCAGGGATGTCACAACAGTGTAAAAATGTTGTAATATTAAGGAACTCACAACAGTGTAAAAATGTTGTTATATCTATGATCTCACAATATTACAATATCTACAACAACGGGGATAAAATTTGTAATACAGTTTATTACAACGATGACAAAAGTTGTTATATGTATGCTCTTACTTTACTATAGCATATACAACAACGGAGAACTAGAGTTGTAATAAAATTTATTACAACGGTAATAACTGTTGTTACAAACCCAATTATAACGGTGTTGCAATGGTGTAGAAAAGTTGTAAAAGATTTTAATACATTACAACTTCTGCATACACGACGGTGGAGGCACCGTTGTAAAATGATATTACAACGGTTTTACACCATTGTTACAGGGTCAATTTGTTGTAGTGGCTGGGCCCTTTATACAAGGACTACCTCTAAAAATATTATGGCCCTATATATATATATATATATATATATATATATATATATACATTCACCTTCTCATCATTCGTTAAACATGCAGTATTTACAATCATCAACGTGCAACAAAAGTCCAGCTAGGAATTTACGGTTATGTGTAGGAGTACAAAATTAAATACAGAGTTTACTTAGGCATAAAGGTATAGATGAAATGGACGTGCATGTGGAGTATTGATAATATGCATTTACATATAGTACAGTTGAGTGTATGATATGTTTCCGTTTTCATACGCAGAAGATTGATTGTTTGATAGCGCAAGATATGATGGACTTTTTGAGTCACCACCATTACATTTTCCTTTCGCACTAATTCGAAGCTAACTTTGATTTTGGCCATACGAATTTGCTATGAAGCTTCCATTCCTAATGCCTTGATGATGGCCGTTCGATTGTGCTATGATCAGTATTCCATAATCAAAAGTTAAATTTGAAATTTATGATATATTTTTTATTTACTAGAATTGCAAATATTTGCTGCTTTAGTTTGAGAAATCACAAATGTTTTCTATCTTTCTATAAATATTTGTAATTTTTTCTGCAAACATGTTAAAGCTAAAAGCCTGGATATCTTTTTTATTTTATTCTAGAAAAGAGAATACTTTTTATGTGGAAACCTGTGAATGATAATTTACAAAAGTTCCCTGATATGTTCAATAGATATAAACTTTTATTTCTTACTGATTTATTGTTTATTTTTCCTTGATTTATTTGAGCTCATATAGTATGAATTGAAATCTGACTTAGAAGAAATTTCCTTCTAATGTTTACACTGTTGGAAATAACTGAGCAAGAGAAAGAAATTTGGGAAGAAGAAGAGATAGCAACATATAAGTCCCACATCGTAAAAATATTAACACAATCTCTCCTAATATATTAGAAGCCAATAGGCTTATATAAAATAAAAGAAAGAGGGATTATACGGGGATGTGGGCTTGGCCATGACATAATAATACATTAAAATGTCAAAGATTGGGCATTGGACCTTTCTTCTTCTTTAAAGTAATCCTCTGATCTAGTTTTTGTAATCTACTTCAGTTCGTCAGAACTCCGTTTGCTGGCACTACACTGTGGAGTTGGTCCATTTTATCCTAGGAAATAAATTGCAACTACGTCAACCAGTGCATATGACGACAATATTGTTTCAAGGAAACAGAATATTTCTGGACTTGGACGTTTCTGGAAAAAGAATACTTTATGTATTTCTTTAATCTATTGCACAATCGGTTGCGCGTTCTGTGATTATTGTAGACACATTTTGACGCGACAATTGTGACATAATTGAATAATACTGATTGTTGCTGTTGTCTGTTTGTAATGCAAATTGTGTATTTATAAAAAGTTCTAACAATCTTGAAACAATATTTGTTGCAGAATACGCAAAACAACAATAGTGATTCTGCACCGATTCTGACAGTGACAAACGCTCCGCCAGCGCTTGTGCTTCCGATAATGACTCTGTCCCATGGAGAAAGGTCAGAGAAATTCAATGGAATTAATTTCAAGGGTTGGCAACATAAAATGTTATTTTATTTAACAACATTGAGCCTTGCCAAGTTTCTAACTGAAGAGGCTCATGTGGTAGACGAACTTGAACCTGATGCTACCAAAGTAGAGGCTCTGACTATCTGGACAAACTCAGATTTTATGTGTAAAAACTATATTCTGAATGGTCTGGATGATAGCCTCTACAATATCTATTGTACTATTGCAACATCCAAGCAACTCTGGTTGCCTCTGGAAAAGAAGTACAAAACTGAAGATGTAGGCATGAAGAAATTCATTGCTAGGAAATTTCTTGACTTCAAAATGATTGACTCAAAGATGGTGATAAGTCAAGCTCAAGAAGTGCAGCTTATCATCCATCAACTAGAAGATGAAAAGATGACTCTTAGCGAGACTTTTCAAGCTGCCGCAACTATTGAGAAATTGCCTCCTTCTTGGAAGGACTTCAAAAATTACCTTAAACACAAGGGTAAAGAAATGACAATGGAAGATCTCATAGTTCGGCTATGCATTGAGGAAGATAACATAAATTCTGAGAAAAAGGTTTCTCATAATATTGATGCCAAAGAAAATGTTGTTGAGTCAGACAAGACTAACAAAAGAAAAAGGGAGAATGCTCCTAAGACGTCAAAGAAATTTTTGGGTTTTTGCCACAACTGTGGAAAGAAGGGGCACAAAGCAGCCGAATGTTGTGCACCAAAAAAGAAGAAGTTAGAAGCAAATACGGCTGATGTTTCGAAAGGCATTTCTGATCTTGATTTATGTGTAGTAATATCTGAATGCAACTTTGTTGGTAACTCAAAGGAATGGTTTGTAGACACTGGAGCCACTCGACACATATGTGCTAACAAGTGGATGTTTACAACCTATAAAACTGCAACTAATGCTGAACAACTTTTTATGAGCAATTCTTCTACATAAAAGGTAGAAGCCAAAGGAAAAATTGTGTTTAAACTGACTTCTGGAAAGGAACTGACTTTAAATGATGTTCTCCATATTCCAGAAATTTGCAAGAACCTGATTTCAGGATCGTTACTAATAAGCATGACTTCAAATTGACCTTCGAAGCTGATAAATTTGTGCTTTCCAAGAGTGGAGTGCATGTTGGAAGAGGATATATGTGTGATGGTTTGTTTAAAGCAAAATGTAACCATTATTGTACCACGCACTGATATGAATGAAAGTGAATCTTCTTGTTATATTGTTGAATCTTCTAACATATGACATTCTAGATTAGTGCATGTAAATTTTGATACATAGCGAAAATTGATTAATCTAGAATTCATATCAAAATGCAATATAGATTCAAACTATAAATGGCAAGTTAGTGCAGAAGCAAAATTGACAAGAACCTCATTTCATCATGTTGAACGAGATACTGAACCTCTACATTTAATACATACTGATGTATGCGATTTGAAAATGTGTCAAACTAGAGGTGGAAAAAGATACTTTATTACGTTCATTGATGATTGTACCATATACTGTCATGTATATCTCCTTAGAAGTAAGGATGAAGCATTCAAAGTGTTTAAACAGTATAAGGCAGAAGTTGAGAATCAACTCAACAAGAAAATCAAATCTTTAAGAAGTGATAGAGGAGGAGAACACAAGTCTCCATTTGAGGAATTTTGTGCTGAGCATGGAATTATACATCAAACTACAGCTCCGTATTCACCTCAATCCAACGGTATAGCCAAATGGAAAAATAGAACTCTTAAAGAAATGATGAATGCCTTACTAATTAGCTCTGGTTTGCCAGATAATATTTGGGGAGAAGCTATTCTTTCGGCAAATCATATTTTAAATAAAATACCCCAAAAGAAAACATCTAAAACTCCTCATGAACTTTGGAAAAATAGACCACCATCCGACAAATACCTAAAAGTGTGAGGGGTGTCTTGCCAAAGTAGAGGTACCAAAACCAAAGAAGGTAAAAATTGGACCAAAAACTATTGATTGTGTATTCATTTTATATGCACAAAACAGTGCCACATATCGATTTTTGGTACACAAATCTAAAATTGATGATATTCATGAAAATACCATCATTGAGTCGAGAAATGCTAGATTTTTCAAACATATATTTTCCTTGAAACATGGTACTGAAAATCATACACCTAAGAGACCAAGGGAAGATGAAGTTCCTCACAATTCTCTTAAGAATGCTGAACAAAATAACACTTAGCAAAGTGGTACTGAACAGCAAGTGGAGGAACCAATAAAAGGTAAAAGGTCAAGGACTTCAAAAACCTTTAGACCGGACTTCGATACATTTATGTTAGAAGATGATCCATTGACATACAAACAAGCTATGTCTTCCAGTGGTGCTCCTTACTGGAAAGAGGCAATTAACAATGAGATCGAATCCATTGTGTCCAATCATACATGAGAATTAGTTGATTTACTTCAAGGATGTAAGACCTTAGGTAATAAATGGATATTTAAAAAGAAATTGAAACCTGATGGTTTAATAGACAAGTACAAAGCTCGTCTGGTAGTGCAAGGATTTAGACAAAAGGAAGACTTGAACTATTTCGATACATATTCACCTGTAATGAGGATAACGTCAATTAGAATGCTCATTGCAATTGTATTCATACATGATTTAGAAATACATCAAATGGATGTTAAAACTGCATTCTTGAATGGTGAACTAGAGGAGGAAACCTATATGAAACAACCTAAAGGATTTCTAAGCTCAGAAAATGAGAATAAAGTTTGCAAACTTGTAAAATCAGTTTATGGCCATAAGCAAGCTCCAAAACAGTGGCATATTGGATATGTCATTGTTTGCCTTTATGTTGATGACCTATTGATCCTAGGCAATAACAAGGCCATAATAACATCTACAAAGGATATGTTATCCTCTAGATTCGATATAAAAGACCTAGGACTGGATGATGTGATATTGGGTGTAAAAATTCTCAGGAAACCACAGGGATATGCATTATCCCAATCACATTATATCACCAAAAAACTTGAAAAATTCAAGCAATATAATGCAACTATTGCAAAATCACTAGTAGATATGAACCAAAATTGGGTAAAGAACAATGGTGATGGTATCTACCAATTGGAATACTCTCGTATACTGGGAAGTATCATGTATGTTATGAACTGTACTAGGTCTGATATCACATATGATGTAAGCAAACTAAGTAGATTTACCAGCAATCCTGGTAAGAATCGTTGGAATGCGATAATCAGAGTTCTAGGACATCTAAAGTATACGCAGAGTTATGGTCTATACTATACAAACTATCCTTTAACAATGGAAGGATACTGTGATGCAAATTGGATCACTGGATCAAATGATACAAAGTCTACAAGTGGATACATGTTCACATTAGGAAATGGAGCAATTTCATGGAAACCATCCAAACAGACTTGTATCGCTAGATCTACAATGGAATCAGAGTTTATTGCACTAGATAAGACTGCAAAAGAAGCAGAATGAATTCGAAGCTTCTTGGAAGACATTCCTAATTGGACTAAACCTATGCCTCTAATATGTAAACATTGTGATAGTCAATCATCTATTGGAAGAGCTAATAGTACACTATACAATGGTAAATCAAGGCATATTCCCCGTAGACATAAAACGATAAGACAACTTCTCTATAATGGGGTTATCATAATAGATTACATTCGATCTAAAGATAACTTAGCGGATCCACTTTCAAAAGGCTTGCCAAGAGAGAAAGTTCAAACCTTATTGATAGGCATGAGACTAAGGCCTATTGACTAAAGGTTTTATGCAAACCCCACCTAGTTGACTGGAGATCCCAAGATCAAGGTTCAAAGGGACAACGAAGTTTAAGAGAGAAACTTGATGGCACTGTTATACACAAACCATTCCTATGATAAGTCTATGCATTATACGTTAGATACGGATAAGTATTAGTACTTTTAATGATGTCTGTATCTGAGGAATTAGAGAATACCCTTTTACAGAATCACCTACGTAAGTGCGAAGGCGCCGATTCAAAGAGAATTATGAGCCCAAATTCTCTAAGCATTTATGTGACCAAGCAGGTGTTCAAGGAAAAAACCGAACACATACAGAGAACAAAGGGTTATAAGAAACATTTATTGTGTGTTATCTCCTTTGGAATTACACAAAAGGCTTACAGTTCAAGGACAGTCTATGTCTACTAATTTGCATGTGATTCAAATAGGTAATCACTAGGAAAGTTCAAGGCCCATATGCTACTTTAGCCGATGCGATAAATGGTTCGTGAAGCTAAGATCGACTGCTCATTTATATGGGGGACTATTGGAAATAAATGAGCAAGAGAAAAGAAAATGAGAAGAAGAAGAGACAGCAACATATAAGTCCCACATCATAAAAATATAAACACAACCTCTCCTAATATATTAGAAGCCAACATGCTTATATAAAATAAAAGAAAGAGGGATTATATGGGGATGTGTGGTCTTGGCCATGACATAATAATACATTAAAATGTCAAAGATTGGGCCTTGGGCCTTGGACTCTTATGGTCTCTTGATTGAATTTGGCCAAGGTTGCTGATTGGGCTAGTGCACTGAAATGAGAATTTTTTTTCTCAGAATTTTAAAGGTGTGTCCGTTCAGTCCAGAATTCGAAAGGCATGTCTATTACTTAAATGAATACAACCATTTGAATTCTTAGCGTACACACATTAATGACCGGGCGGTTAAAGGGTCGCAACCTTTTCAATTCTAACGGTTACTAATGCATGCGAACAAGCACTCCTCCTTGCCTATAAATACACTGCCCAGAACAAGACAGAATTTACATTTCTGCTTGCATTACTTCTTCTTCTTCTTCAAAGTAATCCTCTGATATAGTTTCTGTAAACTACTTCAGTTCTTCAGAACTCCGTTTGCTGGCACTACGCTGCGGAGTTGGTCCATTTTATCCAGGGAAAAAATTGCAACTACGTCAATCAGTGCATACGACGACAATATTGTTTCAAGGAAACAGAATATTTTTGGACTTGGACATTTCTGGAAAAAGAATACTTTATGTATATCTTTAATCTATTGCACAATCGGTTGCGCTTTCTATGATTATTGTAAACACAGTTTGACGTGACAATTGTGACATATTTGAATAATACTGATTGTTGTTGTTGTCTGTTTGTAATGCAATTGTGTATTTACAAAAAGTTCTAACATACACAACTTTGAGATGAGAAGACAACAAAAAAGAAAAATAACAATAAAGGTGTTGAAACAGAGGGCAGGGAATATTGGGTATAGGGGATTTCATTTCGTTTTTTTAGTTAATATATCCCCTGTACCCAATATTTCCCGTCCCTCTATTATCAACCAATCAGGACCCCCTGAATTCCACCTTTTTAATTAAGCCCTTGGACTTAATTGCAAAAAGGTGGAAATCAGGGATCATGATTTGTTGGGTACAGAAGGGACAGAGGATTTGGGTACAGGTGATTTGCTCTAAAAAAGCAGCTTCCACGCAAATCAAATTCCTTGTACCCAAAATCTTTTGTCCCCCAATACCCAACCAATCTAGGACCCCTAAATTTCACCTTTTCGCAATTAAATCTTTTTTTCCTTTGACTTAATCACAAAAAGGTGAAAATCGGAGATTTTAAATGGTTGCGTATAGGAAGATAGAAGATTTTAGTTACAGTGGATTAGCTCTCGCTTTCATGTTATTGCATCAACAAAGCTTTAAATCCAATGGACATCAAGAGGCACATGACCTATACTTGTCTCCTAAGATTTAGGCAAAAATATTTAAAATGATTCTATTATGGAATATTTACATACACAATTAGGATTCTTCAACTTTGTTTCTTGAATAACCATTTTTTGGCTTTCATATGAAATTTTCATATTTTTAGCGTTTTCTTCTCAAGCTGGGCTTCTTCATGAATTGTCTCAAGATGTTAAGGTTCCACGAGTTACATACAGGCCCGGACCAAAGGGGAGGCGTGTGAGACTCTTGCCTATAGGCTATGTCAACATCGCCAAACACGCCGAAGAGAGGCAAAAAAATGTCCGGTTGTTTTGTATAAAAATTGGGTTGGTATATAATGAAGGAAACACAAACCTCAAAATCATATGTTGCGCTGTGCTACTATACCCGAAAAAATATTAGTCATAATATCCGATTCAGTTGAATTAGTGTAATTCATGGTGGTATTATTGTAATTTCAGAGGGAAAAGCAAAAAGGACAAAATACATCGTGTGGCTAATAACATTTCGTGAGATCTGACAAACACATTTTTGGGTGAATTAGCATTTTCTATTATAGGTAGTTTAGTGGTTTCAATTGGTGTTGATGCTGTACTCCCACATGTACTTTAAGTCCTGTGCAACCATAGTTTCAAAGGTAAAGAAGGTATGCAATGCATTAATCATTATGCTATAAAACTCCAACTGCTTATATACTGGATAATGGCAAATGGTTTTATGTTGGAGTACGAATATATATACAGTTTTCTTAGGAAAAAATGTTTAATGAAATGTACGTGCATATGGAGTGGTGCTAAGTAAACATTTAATTTCTCATCATTTGTTAACTTTGCACACTATCTACATATCGCGATAATCAAAGTTGAAAGAAGTTATGCAATGCAAGCATCATTGTGCAATAGAAGCCCAACTGTTAATCTGTTATACATGGGATACTGACATATAGTTTTATGTTGGACTACGCAAACGTATTGTAACACCCCGTATTTCTGATAATATTAATGTTCACAAATTAAAGAATAACTAATCTCAGATTTGAGAATTAAGGGAAACGGGTTGTTCCATTGTGTTCGTCTCGGAATTCTGGTTGAGATAGAGTCCGAGTTTGCGTGAATTGGACTTCGTATGAAGAAGTTATGGCCATCGGAAGTTTCAGAAAATTCAAAACAGATTTCGAAAATTCAAAATTTCAGAGTCGGATGGGCTAGGCGGGAAAATTCCCGCCAGGGCCAGGTCGACCTGGGGGTCGACCTACCCTGACCAGGTCGACCTGGGGGTCGACCTGCCCCCCCCCTCGGGCAGATTTTTTGGTGACCAATTTATGACTGTATGCTGACTCATTAGGGTTTCTGATCTGCTCTGATTGGATGGGATTAATTCTGGGTTGATCGGACGACCTAAACTAATCCTAAACTCTATAAAAAGACTTGTAGACTCAAACCCTAAAATCAAATTAAAATTAGAGCCATGGCCTCCATGCCGTCACCTAGCAACCTAGAATAGCTGCCACTAATTAGAGAGGAAGAAAGCTAATCAAATTCAATTCTATTCAACTCTAACAACGAATCTACTTCAAAGGAAAGCTAATTCAACTTCAGAACTCAGATTTCAGAACTCAAGACCTTCTTTGAGTTGTGAGTTAGATTTCTTTAATAAAATAATTAACAATTTAATTGGATTGAGTTATGATGCGGATTATATGGTTATGTTGTGAATTATTGACCGCATGTTATCATCTATGTTGTAAAATTGTGATGTTATCATTTATGTTGTAAATTTTATGATGTTATCATTTATGTTGTAAAGTTGTGATGTTATCATCCATGTTGTAATTCTATGATTATGTATTCATAGTGATGTTTCATATGCTAGTTTGGTTGTGTTGATTCATATGATAAATCATATGTATGTATGCAAGTTAGGATGTTAATTGAGACATAGATCATATGCAAGTTAGTGAAAATTGTATGTATAACCTTACATGTTTCATGACATCTATTTTAGATCTAAATTTAGGCTATGACATGTGTGAGTTATATGCTAAATTTTACATGCTAGTTTATATGTTTAGATGTAAGTTTACACCATCGTTATGTTGCATAAATCACATATGCAAGTTTATATAAATATATGTGTTTCGAGTATGAATCATGTTAGGGTTAAGTGGGATGTATTAGAGGGGACCAAGCTTAGGTGGATAGCTTGTGTTAAGTAATGGGGGCCCGTTTCAACCAGTAACCCATAAATATCTTTGTGGGATCGACCCAAGTCGAGGACGGGACACACGTACTGGGCTTGACTGTAAGAGGCTAAAATGGGTTAGCGGTGGCAACGCAAGTCCAACGGGTTCATGTGCGTGTGTGGGCCCGGGCTGGTAGGTAAGACGTTGTTGCATCGTTTAGGTATAAGCCGTGCATTATTGGTGGTATCGGGTTGCCACTTTGGGGAGTGATACACCCCACTGTGGGGCCAACACGGGTATCTACGAGTTAGGGAGCCGATCGCATGTGTGTAGTAGGTACACCTAGTGGAGATAGGGGCAGGCGGCATCTATGAAGGCAACTAGTGGTGCACGAAACTACCATTATCATTATTAAGTTCTGTAGGCGGGATCAACCTTAGGGTGACTAGTGGTGGTACAGTATAGTAGTGGTGGTGCAGTATAGTAATCATCTTATAGTGGTTTAGGTGCGCCTTTAACGTTATCTTTGTTCAATCTTATTTCCTTGTTTACTCTGTCTTACCCAATTGTTCAGAGTCATTTCCTTATTTTTCAACTTTTGCCTTAGCCTAGTTATTTTGGTAATTATATTGTTAAAGTTATCGCACTCGCCAGACTTTAGGTCTGACCCCCTTTGTTTCCACCTCTTTTCTTCCTTCCCCCCCAGGTGCTCAGGTTTGAACTAGCACCACTGGAGCTTGATTTTGGACAGCTGTATCTCTTGCTTTTAGAAGTTTCTTGGATTGCTGAAGTAAAAGTTCAGCCTATCTTATTTATGTCTATTTTGTATTGGGGTTTTGTCTTTCAATTTATGTACTCTGATTTAGTCAAGATGGATATTATGTACTTTGACTCTGGTTTTTGATGATGTAATCAAACTTATGTATTTACCGCTGCAATGAAATGAAGTTTTAAATTTTCAAGTACTGTTTATATCTGTCTTGTTGTTAAGTTTTTGTTCTATACACACTTAAAACGCTCCATAAAAGTTAATGCATTCCCTTTGTGAGTGACATTAATGGACGTGGTATCAGAGCTGAAGGTTACCAGAACAGACATGAATTTTGAAAAACTGTTTTTCAAAAACACTTTTATAAAGAAGTACTTACAAAAGTATGTTTTAAGGAAAGTATTCTCAAGAGAAAAGCTTATTTTAGAAAGCATAACCCTAAGAGCCATATATCTTTCCTTCAGTCCTTTTGTATTGAATCTTTCCTTTTTCGTTTCAGTATGTCTAGAATTCTCGAGATACCCGAGGGGATACCAATACCTAGGTGGTTTAGGAGGTATTTGGAGACTAGGGCCACCGCCGCAGGTCCAGCAAATCCTCCTCCTCCTCCTCGTGTCGATACTTTTGCAAAGATATGTAAGGACTTTAGGGCAATGGGTGGAAAACCTTTTCACGGGACAGAGACATTTGTTGAAGCTCGAAATTGGCTAAAGGAGGTGGAAGAATTGTTTGGGATCTTTGAAGTGGAAGATGGGAGAAAGGCCCAGTTAGCTGCCTGGCTAATGAAGGGTGAGGCCTCGTTTTGGTGGGAGGTCACTAATGGAGAGCGTCCAGTTGACACATGGCCAGATTTTAGGCGGAGGTTTGAGGCAAAGTTTCTCTCACGGGCTGATGAGAATTTATACATGGAAAGGTTTTTGGCGTTGAAGCAAGGGAATCTAACAGTGAAAGAATACGTCAACAAGTTCAATCAGTTGGCGAGATTTGGCTTGGACTTGGTGAATACACCAGAAAAGAAGGCCCTGAGATTTGTTAAGGGTTTGAACGAGCCGCTTCATGGGTTAGCTATGACCCACATACCCATGGGGGCTACCTTTGAGAGACTAGTTGACATGGAGCTTATGCATGAAGAAGAGAAGGGCGCCAATGCTAATAAGGCACCCGAGAAGAAAGGGGATCAAAAGAAACCGCAACAGCAACAACAGAACAAGAAATGTGGTAAAGGCAGCAATGCTAAGGAAAAGAAAAGATGCTTTAACTGTGGAACACCAGGCCATCTAAGCAAAGATTGTAGGAAGAAAAAGAAGACTGGTTGTTTCCACTGTGGTGTAGCGGGACATCTGATTAAGGACTGCCCAAAGAAAGGGCAGAGGGCAGGGTCTACCTCAGGAGGACATGTGCAAGCTCTTATGGCACCAGGGCAGGCAAGGGGACAAGTTCAGGCTCTCGTGGTCCCACCGCTGCAAGAACGAGGTAGAGAAATTTCCGTTGAAAGTTTAGTTTTTCTGTTTGATCATTCTGTCCGTACTTTATTCGATTCTGGCGCATCACATTCGTTTATCTCTACATCATTAGTTGAAACACTGCACCTAGATACTAGTTTAGTTACTGATCCCTTAGTAGTCTCAAATCCTATTGGTGGTTCGGCTCATATTTCTATGATTTGTCGGGATTTGAGAGTGTTTATCTTGGGCGTTGGGTTTGAATGCAACGCCTTTGTTCTTGGCTTCATGGGCTACGACTTGATTCTAGGTATGGATTGGCTAACTAGATACGGGGCCATCCTAGATTGTGAAAGAAGGATTGTTAGATTGTTGACTCGTTGTGGAAAGACCCTTGATATTTCTTATGACCCTAGAGGTCCGGTAACGCTTAGCTACCTAGAATCCCCTCACGCATCCGATGATGATTTACATTTTGTTCATACAGTCCGTGAATATGTTGATGTCTTCGATGAGGTGAGGGGTTTATCCCCAAAACGTGAGATAGACTTTCGAATATATCTAGTAGATAATGCAAAGCCAGTTGCATTTCCTATGCGCCATATGGCTCCAAGAGAGAGAAGAGAACTTAGTAAGCAAGTGAAAGAATTGCTTGAGAAGGGGTTCATCAGACGTAGTATATCGGAGTGGGGTGCTCCAGTAGTATTTGCCACGAAGGCAGAATATAACACCCCGTAATTCTGTGACACTAGGATTCACAAATCAAGGCAGAATTAAAAGTTAAAATCAAAATCAAGAGAAATGGGCTACGCCATTGCGTTCGTCTCGGAATTCTGCATGAAAACGAGTCCGAGTTTGCGTAAATCGGAGTCCGTACGAGGAAGATATGGCCTCCGGAAGATTCAGCGAAGTTCAAATTTCAAAACAGTTCAGAAAAGCGAATTCAAATTCAAAATCGACCCAGATTGGGCTGGGCGGGAATTTTCCCGCCCAAGGCACCCAGGTCGACTGTCGACTGGGTAGTCGACCTGGGGCTCGACCCCCCCTGCTTTTTCCAGCTTTCTGCACCTGGTTCGTTCTGATGTATTTGGTCACGTTTTCTGACTAGGTTCGTCTGCCTAACCCTATATAAACAACCTTAGTCTCCTTCTCTATTCACAATTCTTTTCTATCCTTATGCTGCCTCCGAGAAATAAATAAATAAGTGAGTGAAATAAGATATAAAATAAATCAAGACGAGGAAATGCTGCTCAAGTTGTCAAGAGGAGGTTCGAATCAAGATTAAAGTTTCAAGAATCAAAGGCTAACTCAAACGGTTTCGAGCAACGTCGCACGAATCATAGCAACGCCTTCTTTCTTTTCTAATCTAATCTCGGTAAGTCGGTTACTTTTGAGATTTGAATGTTTTCTCTTTTCGTGACATGAAATTAAAGGAATAAAAGAGTATGCCAATTCTTTCTATTCGAATCAGTGCTTATTTCTTTGGACCTAATTAAGAACTGTTATGATTCGAGGACAAATAAGACTGTGACTATGAAACTATGGACCTTAAAACCATATGCCTCTTTGACTATGAACATTGACTATGACTATGAACATTGCCTATGACTATGAACATTGCCTATGACTATGAACATTGCCTATGACTGTGACTGTGACTATGAGAATTCTCTCCTTTGACTGCGAACACAAGCCTATGCCTTTGACTAGGAAACATAAACTATTGCCTATGACATAACAAGGACAACTGTGACTAAACACCTATGATTCATGACTAGGAAAGTGTTGCTTAAGTTTTGTGACTGTGAAATTGGGTCTAAACCTGATTTTCTATTCTTGGTTTTCTTTGGTTTTAGACCTTGGGAATTTACCTATTAAGTTAGGTCTACCCATGTTCTTGAACCTGCGCCTCTATCCTGTCTATTCTTGGTTTTCTTTGGTTTTAGACCTTGGGAATTTACCTATTAAGTTAGGTCTACCCATGTTCTCGAACCTACGTCGTTATTCAACCCTTTTTATGCCAGTTATAATGTCTATCTTTTGCATAACATCTTTGGTTCGTTCCCTATTTTCTACGAATCTAGATTTATCTATAATCTAGAATGAATCACGATTATACGAATGGTGGGAATACGATTTGGGGAAAAATGAAATTTACTAGAAACGTAGTTTTTAACTTGGAAATTGGCATAAATTGGGAACATGTATTACGACATGTTCATAGAAATGCAAATTGGATAAATTTGACATGAATTATAGGATGTGTAATTTGAATCTAGTATTGACTTGTAAATCTTGCATTTACATGAGTTGTGAACTAGAATAATAAGTCTAGTTTGACATGAACCGTAATTAGAATGTAAATCAGAATTGGATTAGCTAATTTGGCATGATAAGTATATTGGCATAAATTTGAAATAGACCATAATTGGGAGTACTTGTCAGGTTTAGCAAAATCATGGTTAGTGACATTTAATTTGGTATAGTTCACATACCAAAAGGCATAAATATGATATAGAGGGGAAAATGGGCCGTAAGAATAAATGTTGACAATTTACATTAAAAGAGGAATTAGGAAATAAGTAAACTAGGAATGATTTACTTATAGAATTTGTCCTAAATGAGAAATGTAAATTTAGGCAAATTAAAGATTTCTTAACGACATCTCTTTTAATAATACACCAGAAAGTTCTAGGGTGACAGAGAGGATAGTGTCTAGGCTTGGGTTTGGAAAATACAAGTTTCCTGCTCTCCCTGGCTATCCCTGGCTATCCCTAACTGATCCGACGGATGGGATGGTTACTTTCAAAACTTGATTTGAAAATTAATCAAAACCCTTTGAACTTAGAAAACACGAATAGGCCTAACCCGAGGTTAGACTGAGTTGCGATGTAAACCAGCCCGGAACCAACCGGCACATCCAGTAATCGCAACAATATCTGTCTAATGTGAGTGGTCGCGGCTTTAATCTATTTAGTTAAAGCTAGAACAAGAATGGCAGGGTTAAGTCAATTAAGGCACTTAACCGATTCGACATGATAACCAGACCGGTGGGTGGGGTTAGGTTCTTAACACAGTTAAGCTAGAATGGGAGGGTTAAGTCCATAGGAACACTTAACCAACTTAACATAGTTAAGCTAGGATGGGAGGGCTAAGTTCATAGGGACACTTAACCAACTTCACATGGTAACAAGACAAGATTTGTAGGGGTTAAGTAACTAAGGAAACACTTAGCCAAATTAACATGTTAACTAGACTAGTAGGCGGGGTTAAGTAAAGTTAATACACTTAGCCAAATTAACATGTTAACTAGACTAGAGGTTGGGGTTAAGTAAATACACTTAGCCAATCTGATATGTTAGCTGGGCTAGACCGTAGGGTTAAGTAAGCTTGAACACTTAACCATCGGATTGTGATGAAGGAATAAGGTTAAGTCTAAAACATGAAGGGATAATACTTAACCATTAATAATAACATGTCAGTTAAAACAGACGGGCAAGGAACACTTAACCAATACAGGATGAATGGGTAGGGTTAAGTAATAAGAAATACTTAACCAATATAACTTGGTTTGTGGTAGGGTTAAGTCATCATGAATTACTGATAACACTTAACCAGTTTAACAGGATGAATGAAGAGGGTTAAGTTGGCTTGAATTGACTAATGACACTTAACCAATCCAAATTGACGGAAAAGAGAACTAAGTAGTAAACCTTAGTTAAGAAAACAACGATTCTGGAAACTAAGTGGTAAATCTTAGTTAGTAAAACTAAGTAGTAATTCTTAGTATAACACGGGAAGGAGAGAATGTCCGTCTGAGTAAAAAGGAGGCTCCAACGAATTTGGTTACGAAGCCCGAGGCTTCGAGGGGACGTGAGGGTACTCTTGGTATCCCTCTGCGAGGCTGCAGATGATCCTCCTGGGCTCACAGAGGTTAAGGTCTGTGTAGAAGAACCAGGGGTATGCCTTGGTTGCAATACATGGCAACCTAAAGACCAGGATGGACCAGCGTGATTCGGCGAGAAAACGGTAGCCCTGTGATAGCAACTCGTCGTCTACCATCCATCTTGAGTCAGTCGAGATACGTGAAGCGGAAAGGCGGAGAACTCCAAAAGACCATATACTTGCTATCTAATTATGGGTGAGGATGGCCATAGGATAGTGGGGGACCGGGGGCCGGCGTATAGTTCTCATTTTTCAAGGTGTGCCTTTCATTAGTTGAGGGAGGGGTCAAGTGGGACCATAGCCACTGGAACAAAAACAGACCTTAGCATCTGCATCGGCATATATCTGAAAGCTACCGACCGAGTTCTGTATTCCTTGATTTGCCCTGACACAGGACTCGGGTCGCACATTACAGGACATGTGCATCTAGACAAGCGATAACGATTCGCGATACATGCGTGGGGAAGTATAGGAACATATACCACTCTAGGTAGTGTGTCCTAGACTTGGGGGCATCGTTCAACAGGTAGCACTAGTTGGACTAGGTGGCATAAACCCTGAATCCGAGAAGCGTTCAGCAGATAACGTAAACTCTAGTTAAATCTAGAAGGCACTTGGTAGAAAACCCTAGATTAAATCTAGGTAACAAATAATAAATGTATGCCTTAAGGCGATGGAAAAATACAGGGATTGGGATCACGTTATCGTTACTAGTTGGGACATTAGTTAGGTGGTGCAGAGATATAGAAACCAGTATAACAAGGAAATAGCGAAGCGGCGAAAGTATTAGAGCATATCCAGTTTATCTTAGCTTAGCATATCTTGTGTTAATCTTGTCAACCCTATCATCATGGTATTATCTTGTATTCAGTTAATTCATGTCGTTTTGTTTTTCCATGTTCACATGCTAGAAGTTACTGAACTTACTCAGGCTTTATGTCTGACTCTGTTTTTCTTTCGTCTTCTTTTCTTCCGTCCCCCCCCCAGGTAGGAAAGGAGGGAATAGTATAGCTCAGATTTAGTTGGACTGACACTCTTTCCCAGCTTGAAGATTTGTCGAAGTTTTGCTTGGACTCTCTTTTCAGATGCTATGGCTGGCTCTTGCTAAAATTGGGGAATATAAATGTTGTTTTATGCTTCTTTATTTTGTAAGACAGATGATACTCTGATATTGTAAAGAAATCATTGTACAAACTATTTTATCAATAAAGCAAAGTTTTATTTTCCGCTGTTTAATTTCTGTCTGTCTTGTAATTTATCTGCATCATTTACCCTAAATGCTTCACAGAACTTAGTGCATTCCCTTTGTGAGTGACACTAACGGACGTGGGGTGTTACACAGATGGGTCCCTTAGACTTTGTGTGGACTATAAGGAACTTAATAAGCTTACTAAGAAGAATAGGCACCCACTGCCGAGGATTGACGATCTCTTCGATCAGTTAGTTGGCGCCTCAGTGTTTTCGCAGTTGGACTTAACCACGGGTTTCCATCAGTTGAGAGTGGCTGAGGATAGCATAGACAAGACTGCCTTTATGACTCCAGACGGCTTCTTCAAGTGGCTTGTGATGCCCTTCGGTTTGACAAACGCCCCCGCAAACTTTGTTGACTTGATGAGTAGGGTGTTTAGGGAGTACCTTAATAAATTCGTGGTAGTCTTTGTGGATGACATCTTGATGTTTTCTAAAAGCGAGGAAGAGCATGCCCTACATCTTAGGGAAGGGTTGGAGACTCTTCGAGCGCATAGCCTCAAAGCTAAATTTTCTAAATGTCACTTTTGGAGGAAGGAAGTGCGATTCTTATGGCACGTGGTTTCCAAAGAAGGGATTGCTGTAGATCCCGCGAAGGTAGTGGCCATCCAAGATTGAAAGGTCCCTAAAAATGCTACCGAGGTGAGGAGTTTCTTAGGGTTGGCTGGCTACTATAGGAAGTTTATCAAGGACTTCGCAAAAATATCAGCCCCATTAACACGCTTGACGAAGAAGAACCTAGTTTTTACGTCGGACGTAGATTGTGATGATGCGTTCCAATGTTTAAAGAGAGCTTTGACCACAGCCCCATTCTTAGTGTTGCCAGATGGGAGTAAGCCATTTACTGTTTATACCGATGCTTGTGGGACAGGACTAGGCGCAGTCTTAATGTAAGAGGGGAGGGTAATAGCCTATGGAGGAAGGCAGTTGAGAGTGCATGAGAAAAATTACCCAACACATGACCTAGAGTTGGCCGCTATTATTTTCGCGCTTAAGTCTTGGAGCCATTATCTTCTTGGCGAGAAATTCGTATTGTTCACGGACCACAAATCGCTAAAATACTTGTTCTCTCATAAGGACTTGAACTTAAGGCCGCAAAGGTGTATGGAATTCTTAGCGTCCTACGATTTCGAGATAGCATATACCCCTGGCAAGGGCAACGTGGTGGAAGACGCCTTAAGTAGGAAAAGGTTGTCCTTGAGTCCGTTGTTTGTTGAGAGGCGAAGCTTAGAGTTCATCTCTACGTTTGATTTTAGACCTTCCATTGACTTTATACCCGGTTTGCTAGCATCCTTAGAGGTCAGACCTACACTTTTGGGCCGGATCGGTGAGGCACAGCGAGATGACCCACAGTTGGTTGAGTTAGTAGAGAAACTCAAAAGGGGGGGAGTCATCGAGCCATCTCAGTAGGTATACCCTAGATGATAAGGGTTGGTTACGTAGGGACAGTAGACTTTGTGTACCACGGGACGAGAATTTGAGGAAGACCATTCTTGATGATGCACATCGTTCGAAGATGACCATTCATCCCGGCGGGGACAAAATGTACATGGACATGAGACGAGTTTAATTTTGGGCCAGTATGAAGAGGGATGTGGCTGAGTTTGTCGCTAGATGCTTGGTGTGCCAACAAGTAAAAGCAGAGCAAAAGAAGCCTGGTGGATTGCTTCACCCATTGGAGGTCCCACAATGGAAGTGGGAAAGTGTCTCGATGGACTTTGTTGATGGATTACCGAGATCGAGGAAGGGTAATACGGGGATTTGGGTCGTGGTAGACAAACTTACTAAGAGCACCCATTTAATTCCCATGAAGAGTAAGAGGACTGCTCCATGGTTAGCCTCTGTATACATTCGAGGGATAGTTCGTTTGCACGGTGTTCCTTCTAGCATAGTAAGCGACTGCGATCCTATCTTTACTAGCAAATTTTGGAAGAGCTTGCAAGAGGCGGTAGGGACTCAGTTATGTTTGAGCACCGCATATCATTCTCAGATGGACGGCCAGACCGAGAGGGTGAATCAAATTCTAGAGGACCTATTGAGGCTATGTGTCTTAGACTTCGGAGGTACATGGGAGGAACATCTTCCGTTGGTGGAGTTCGCATATAATAATAGCTTTCAGTCTAGCATTGGCATGGCACCGTTCGAGGCTCTTTATGGACAGCCGTGTCGTTCGCCTACATGTTGGTGGGAATCTACAGATAAGATCTTGCTTGGGCCCGATATGATTAGAGAGACTTCGGAATAGATCGATTTGAAGGAGGATGAAGACGGCGCAAGATAGGAAGAAATCTTATGCGGACAAGAGGAGGACAGATCTTGAGTTTGATATTGGGGACATGGTCTTTGTCAAGGTGTCTCCATTACAGAATGTCATTCGCTTTGGGTCCGTTGGGAAGTTAGCACCAAGGTTCGTAGGGCCGTTTCCTATTAAGGAGAGAATTGGACAGATGGCGTATAGAGTGTAGTTGCCCGAGAGACTTAGCGGTGTACACGATGTATTCCATGTATCACATTTGAGGAAGTGCTTGCACGAGACCGTGAAAGTGGTAGAGCCGAGCTTGCTTAGAGAGGTGGAGATAGAGCGTAATGCGACGATTCGACGAGCTCCTACGTGCATTCTTGGGTCGGAGATTAAGAAGTTGAGGAATCAAGAGGTCAAGCTAGTCAAAGTGCAATGGGGAGATGATGAGAGCAACGCTACTTGGGAGATGGAAGAGAAGATGCATTCATTGTACCCTTTTCTTTTCGAGGGTATGTCTTTTAATTTCTCCTTTATCGCTTAGCTTGTACTTATTTTGTCTTTAGTATGTCCTCTCACCAGTATCTTTGACCTTTAGATAGGGTAGTCCTATGGTTGAAACATATGTTTGAGACATGTTATGTATGATCGATGCATGTGGATGCAAGTGGTTGCTAGTGGTTGCTCGTGGATGCATATACACACACTTTAGGCACTAGATCGGCTCAGTCACTTCATATTGCATATTGCATATAAATGTGTGTGCATATTTAAGTTAATGAATGAATAATGGTTGTGCTATCATATGGATGTTGCATTTTGGTGAATGGTTTTGCACACATATAGAAATAATATTTATCGATAGGATTCTTTCGCATACATAATGGACGCATGGCACTATCATGGTTTGCATTAAGGAGGTCAACTGAATTAGTAGACCGCCTGATTTTGCATTAGATAAAGAACATACACACACACTTCTTGAATATGTTCATAGAGCATTAGGAATTTTATAAGGACAATGGATGCATGTGTTTGATGGTTGAGTAGATGGTTGTTTGGATGTTAGGATATGCATTCTCCTTAACTTGGAGATTTCGGGGGCGAAATCCTTTAAGGAGGGGAGAATGTAACACCCCGTATTTCTGTTAATATTAATGTTCACAAATTAAAGAATAACTAATCTCAGATGTGAGAATTAACAGAAACGGGTTGGGCCATTGTGTTCGTCTTGGAATTCTGGTTGAGATAGAGTCCGAGTTTGCGTGAATTGGACTTCGTATGAAGAAGTTAAGGCCATCGGAAGTTTCAGAAAATTCAAAACAGATTTCGAAAATTCAAAATTTCAGAGTTAGATGGGCTAGGCAGGAAAATTCCCGCCAGGGCCAGGTCGACCATAGGGTCGATCTACCCTGACCAGGTCGATAATAGGGCCGACCTGGGGGTCGACCTGGTGGTCGACCTGCCCCACCACCCCCCCACCCCCCCAGGCAGATTTGTTTGGGGATCTGTTTATGATTGTATGATGACTCATTAGGATTTCTGATCTGCTCTGATTGGCTGGGATTAATTCTGGGTTGATCGGACGGCCTAAACTAATCCTAAACTCTATAAAAAGACTTGTAGACTCAAACCCTAAAATCAAATTAAAATTAGAGCCATGGCCTCCATGCCGTCACCTAGCAAACTAGAATAGCCGCCACCAATTAGAGAGGAAGAAGGCTAATCAAATTCAATTCTATTCAACTCTAACAACGAATCTACTTCAAAGGAAAGCTAATTCAACTTCAGAACTCAAGACCTTCTTTGAGTTGTGAGTTCGATTTCTTTAATAAAATAATTAACAATTTAATTGGATTGAGTTATGATGCAGATTATATGGTTATGTTGTGAATTATTGATCGCATGTTATCATCTATGTTGTAAAATTGTGATGTTATCATTTATGTTGTAAATTCTATGATGTTATCATCTATGTTGTAAAGTTGTGTTGTTATCATCCATGTTGTAATTCTATGATTATGTATTCATAGTGATGTTTCATATGCTAGTTTGGTTGTGTTGATTCATATGATAAATCATATGTATGTATGCAAGTTAGGATGTTAATTGAGACATAGATCATATGCAAGTTAGTGAAAATTGTATGTATAACCTTACATGTTTCATGACATCTATTTTAGATCTAAAGTTAGGCTATGACATGTGTGAGTTATATGTTAAATTTTACATGCTAGTTTATATGTTTAGATGTAAGTTTACACCATCGTTATGTTGCATAAATCACATATGCAAGTTTATATAAATATATTTGTTTGGAGTATGAATCATGTTACGCAAGTTTGTGGTTATTGCCTATGCAAGTTTACACCTTTAGATGTAGATCTATGACATACATGATGTATGCAAGTTTATGACTATTGCCTAAACAAGTTCACACCTTTAGATTTGGATCTATGACATATGTTGTTTTATGCAAGTTTGTGACTTTGGCCTATGCAAGTTTTAGATTTAGAACCTCATTCACACATGCAAGTTCACCCCTTATGTTTAGATCTAGTTTTATTTCTATGTATGTTGCGATGTCTTCTTTTTATTTCATGAGTTAGACTATTCGAGTCTAACGTATATTTTATGTTAAACGAACGAACGTACAACGTGGG
Source organism: Allium sativum (assembly GCA_030737875.1). NCBI lineage: Eukaryota > Viridiplantae > Streptophyta > Magnoliopsida > Asparagales > Amaryllidaceae > Allium > Allium sativum. Next base: position 22,695,764 of record CM060927.1, on the reverse strand, counting down.
GTAAAGGGGATAATATTAAAAGATTTAATATTGAGAATTGGCATAAATGCCTTAAATGGCATAAAATAAATTTGTGATGATAATTGGTATGATTTTACATACCATAAATAGATGGACATAATTGAGTCAATTATGGCCATAATTAAATTTGGAATTGATTGATAAATTGGATAGGGAAATTAATTCAAATTGGGGGATACTTAATTTTGTGTAATTAATCGTCTAAGACACGAGGTTAGGCTCTTTTGTGGTGTAAAACTGCCTGGACCCGCCCGGCAAATCCAGCTGCCACAAATGCCAGTCTAATGTGGGAGGTCTTAGGCATAAATTAAATGCGTAACGGTTGTAAAGACACGAGGTTAGGCTCGTTTGTGGTGTAAGACAGCCCGGACCCGCCTGGCAAATCCAGCTGCCACAAATGCCAGTCTAATGTGGGAGGTCTTTATAAGGTTACAGTCTTAATGAATTAAGAAATACTTAACCAGATAAACATGTAGTGGGACATGAGGGGGTTAAGTGGGTGCCTTGGGTGGCATGTGGAATCTAGTGGGTGCCTTGGGTGGCATTTGAAATACGATTAGAAACACTTAACCAAAATTGAAACATGTAAGTGAACATGAATAAGAAGAGGGTTAAGTGGGATGTACTAGAGGAGACCAAGCTTAGGTGGATAGCTTGTGTCAAGTAATGGGGGCCCGTTTCAACCAGTAACCCATAAGTATCTTTGTGGGCTCGACCCAAGTCGAGGACAGGACACACGTACTGGGCTTAACTGTAAGAGGCCAAAACAGGTTAGCGGTGGCAACGCAAGTCCAACGGGTTCATGTGCGTATGTGGGCCCGGGCTGGTAGGTAAGACGTTGTTGCATCGTGTAGGTATAAGCCGTGCATTATTGGTGGTATCAGGTTGCCACTTTGGGGAGTGATATACCCCATTGTGGGGCCAGCACGGGTATCTACGAGTTAGGGATCCGATCACATGGGGTAGTGGGTGCACCTAGTGGAGATAGGGGCAGGCAGCACCTATGAAGGCAACTAGGGGTGCACGAAACTACCATTATCATTATTAAGTTCTGTAGACGGGAACAACCTTAGGGTGACTAGTGGTGGTGCAGTATAGTAGTGGTGGTGCAGTATAGTAATTATCTTATAGTGGTTTAGGTGCGCCTTTAACATTATCTTTGTTCAATCTTATTTCCTTGTTTACTCTGTCTTACCCAATTGTTCACAGTCATTTCCTTATTTTCCAACTTATGCCTTAGCCTAGTTATTTTGGTAATTATATTGTTAAAGTTATCGCACTTGCCAGACTTTATGTCTGACCCCCTTTGTTTCCACCTCTTTTCTTCCTTCCCCTCCCCCTCCCCCAGGTGCTCAGGTTGGAACTAGCACCAGTGGAGCTTGATTTTGGACAGTTGTATCTCTTGGTTGCTTTGATCGCTGAAGTAAAAGTTAAGCCTATCTTATTTATGGCTATTTTGTATTGGGGTTATGTCTTTCAATTTATGTACTCTGATTTAGTCAAGATGGATATTATGTACTTTGACTCTGGTTTTTGATGATGTAATCAAACTTATGTATTTACCGCTGCAATGAAATGAAGTTTTAAATTTTCAAGTACTGTTTATATCTGTCTTGTTGTTAAGTTTCTGTTCTATACACACTTAAAACGCTCCATAGAAGTTAATGCATTCCCTTTGTGAGTGACATTAATGGACGTGGGGTGTTACACGTATACAGTTTACTTAGGCATAAATGTATAAATTAAGTGGACGTGCATGTGGACTGTGGCTATTACATTACATTTGTGTATGTTGTGGTTATCAACTGTCCGATGGAGTATATGATATTTTCCGATTTCATACTAATAGTTGATTCTTTGATGGTGCAAGATGTGAAGGACTTTGAGTCACCACCATTGCATTTTCCTTTTCTCATTTCCTAGCAAACTTTGATTTTGACAATACAAACTCACCTAGAACTTCTTGAACCCTTTTGATTGTGCTATATTTAATATTCCATAATTTTCATGATTTTTTTTATTTTGAAATTGTTCATTGGGAAAATCGATCGAAGTCGTAAAACCGTCAGAGTGCACCTAGCTGTTGGAACTTGGAAGATCAAAAATGGCTTTAGTTCTGAAGCACATGGTCACTGTCCTTAAAGCAAGATTTGCCCCTACTCGAAAAGAGTTTGCTTATGGATGTGTTATAGCTAACGGCTTTCTAGGATACAACAGAACCAAACTCAAAGGGGATCAATGTCCGTGGTTTCAAAGGAAATTTAGATGGAAGAAGAAGACGAATTAGGTTATTGAAAATTTTGTACAATACATTTATATAGCGGTCGACGGGATGACTGAATGACAAGACAAGACCATTCAAAATTCGAAAGTTGCAATAGTCTGAAGTTCAAAACATACAACCGTTTGAATTTTATACAGTGGAAGGGAAAAATAAAACAGGTAAATATGAACAGAAACATGGACATAACAATCCCGTTAAGCCTTCAATCATATAATAGTTTGTTGTTAATTATTAAACCTTAAAATTAAATTAATTAATATTTGGGTCGGGCTACCACTATCATTTATTAATTGTCTAACGTATTCATGTCTAAGGCTTATATGTCTCGATTTTCCATTGTAAACATTGCTACCCTATTGCAACTGGCGACACATGATAGTTGCAGTAAAGAATATTTAGCAACAGACCTTTTATAGCAGTTGCAATAGATGAGATTTAACAAGCACTTTCTTTTTGTCGCGGAAAGCATATTTTTAGCAACCGTGCTTTCCTTCTTGTTACAAAAAAAATACTTTTAGCAACTGCGCTTCCATAACAGTTGCAATAAACATATTACTTGCAACTGCGCTTCCAAACTCGCTGCAAAAAATACCTTTATCAACTATTTTTGCCACTTGCGATAATTGTGTTTTTTTACAATTGGTAAAGTTAGTTATGAAAACATACTTTTTAATTTTTTTTCCTCCACCTTTGGTAAACACAATTATATTAAATACAGAAGTACGAAGTAATAAGTAATATTTATTTATGATATGATAAGCATTAAGTAATAATAATTAATTAATACTTTAATAATTTACTATGGTTAGTTATTAATAGTGTTTAATTTTTTTGCTAGCTCCTGTGCTAATAGATTTAGTGAATGACCCGTTATAAATGTCGTATGTAATGGACGATCCACTTTAAAAATCGAAACAGTAGTCTGGCAATCTATCAAACTCCTATAACTATTATAATTATTATTTGTTACGATAATAAGTGTTACGAATCACTATCATAATTGGTCGGTTAAACCAAAAAAAATAGTGTGTAAGTTATATCTAATAATTAATAATTCTTTTTACTACCAAAATGAACCCCCAACAATAGGCTGACAGTGAAGGGGTACCGGAGGTATAGAAACACATGAGAACCTTTCGGAAGAACGAATGGAGAAGACAGAAAGTGGGAAAGAGTGATTTGAGAACAACATAAACCGGCACCCCCAAGAATGGAGTTTAAAGCCTAACAAAATGATAGCGAAGTTTATCCGACCGAGTCTATCCGATAGGGTCTACCCAACAAGAGAGTCCTGAAGCAAAAGGTATCAAGCCAGATGTATGTAAAGATTATTCGGAACCAGCTTCCGAAGTCCCTACTTCATGAATGACCAAAGGTCACATCGATAGACAACGGAAACATCACCGAAAGTTATCTTCTGGAAAACTATACCATCCCGAAAGCTCCACCGGAAGGCTGACCGGGACCCAAGCAGAGATACATGCTATCCGTACTAATTTATCTAGTACAGGAACCAATAGCAGTTTTGAATCGGCAGCTATCTACATACGTCACGAGGGAAAACTCCTCTAAGTATTCATGAGAAAGCCGGAAGCCTACATCTAGAAGCTTGCATCCGGGAGCCTTCACCCAGGAGCTGCTACTGGGAGTTCAAATACCATTTGAAAAGCACCACGGCAACAAGCCCATATCAGTCTCGGAGAAGCCCCAGGTGACTGGGACCCTCACTATTATAATTAGCACCAGAAGAATGGTCGAGAGCCAAGCGCCCGAGACCAAGGGAAAAAGTGGTCAGCAGTGGCCCATGCAGGCCCAATAGCCTAGCAGCAGAAGAAGCCCTGAATTCTCTATAAATAAGACCCCAGGAGCCACATAAAGGGGGAAGAACATTTTATTTCTCAATCTTGTTCTTCTCTTCTTGAAGGAGCAAATCCTCAACTCTTGTAATACATCTACAATTTATGAATGGAGAATTCCGAGTCTTAGACATCTTGCAACTTGATAATCTTGTTGTACCATTATGATGAAACAGGGAGTTAACGCTAACCTTTCTTATGAGAAAATCGATCATGGCACCTAAGAAATGAAGGAAGGACTTTATAGAAATTCGAAGTCCCCCCTTTCCTTTGTCTCGAGGGTTTTGCCATGATAATCGACGCGCTCATGATGAGCTTAATGTTTCCTAACCTCGAAGGAAAGGGGGTGATCTACGAGTTTGTGACTCGATCTCTGACGCAATCCGGGCCTTTTCTTTTTATATACTGTTCCGGTGCGGAATGATCGTCTAAGTTAATGAAAATTGCGATGCCTGCTTTCTCGAATAGGAGGATGCATTAGCCTGTTTTCTTATTATCACAGTACATATCATCACGTTCAGAATTTATAGAGCAATTGATTTCATAATACCTAGCAATATCAAGCAAAATAACCTTCCTAAGGCCATTTCGAAACACCGTTGCGCAGCATGTGTGACATCCATCCTTCGAGGGAAAGATAACTAACCGTTAGAATCGGAATTCTGATGCCCAAGGAAAGTTAGATTAGCTTAGATTCACAGGCTTCAAAATGACCCTCAATAACTCTAATTCATGACAGTGTCAAATCCCATGAAGACATGTCCCAAATAACTTAATCCGGGTGTTAACGGAAAATAACATTAACAATTCTAATTAACAACAAATATATAAACATTAATAACATTTTCAATTACATTTAAGAAGTAAAACTACAAATAATTAAACGGTATTACTATTGGCCCGCTTTGTGACAAAGCCACATAGAATCTAAGTACTCATGATCGAGTGCAATACAGAGTAAGGGACAACAATTCACGAGCAAGGGAGTCAGAATGAACCAATCGACAAGGTTTGAGTTAAAGGAATGAATCACTTTGTCATGGTTCTTGGGCAAATAGTTCGGGTTGCGACTATCGGTTCGAGGGTAACCCGCTTGTGTATGAGATGGCAACAAATCTAGAGCATTATACCAGTTCAACTCGCAACAATGACGACCCGACCCACTCTAAAAGAGCATCATCAGAATGTCTTCATCTCCCAAACTCGTGGGTTTTGCAACTCGAGCCACTCACTAACTGGTAGAAATATACAAGTTGCTTGCTCACAATCAGATCCTAGGCCGAAGAAAGAAGATAAGTGACCACGTGTCATGAGCTGTTTCCATAACTGCCTCTCCACTAACTCACGAACCTCTCCGAGATTTTAGGGATGACCAACACGTCATCTCGTGACTGCCTGTTGTTCATGCCTATAAATACCCAAAGAATTGTCATTTTGAGGGATCTTTTGGCACTCTAAGCACTTTAACTTCACCATTAATGATATTCCTTTGTTTTATTCAGATTGTGCTCTAAATTCCCTAGCATAGTTGTATAGATTTGGAGAGATTATCAACTATACTTGTGAGGTTGAGTGATCATTTGCCTTTTACTTGTAATCAATTCATCAGTCAAAGAGTTATAAATTGGACGTAGGCTCACTAACGCCGAAACACTATAAATCATGTATGTTGATTGTTTTTTATCCAATTTCAGATTATATTTCTTCACAATTTCTAGTCAGTTGGGTGTTAGAACCACTTTTTGGTCTAAAATTTTGGTGCTTTCATTGAGAAACTTGAATTCTCAACATTCCGTATTACCATTCTACTATTTGGATTTCCAAGTCCGAAGAAGATAGTCCTCCTTTTCACCATTTTTGAAGTTTTCATTGATTTCAACGGGTTTAGATTCCATGGCTCCAAGGAAAGGCAAGGAACCAATGGCTTCCCGAGAAAATGAAACGAATGAAGATCGAAGGGACGAGGCATGAGCTCTCATCGACACTGGCTCGCTGGGAGACGGATCGGGGGCAAGTCGAACAGAAGGTGCGACCGGATCGGAGCTGGCAACCCGACCACATGAGGGTATCACGACCCGAACTGATGGGGGAGATCCGAGCTTTCTAGATGCTGGCGTTTCTACTTGAGCTGGTCCTAGTGCTCCAACTTCAGCTATGATTACCAACGATCAACTCCCTTTTTCACAGATGGGTTTTTCATGTTTACTCACTATGTTGGACAGAACTAATTATGCTCTAGAAGCCTAAAGGCGTAAGAATGCCGCAATCCGTGAGAACATGAATGCGATGAATTGAAAAATGGATGAGCTTCATAGGTAGAGAACGCCTTCTCCGACTCATCGCCTTGCCGCAGATTACTCATCTTCCTCGGGAGAGAATGCAAGACCTCCTAGAAGGCCATATAAGAGACCCGAGAACCCCGACCAAATGACATTTGGATCGTTGGGATCTCGCGAAGATGCAGACCGTGTTCTTGGACCTAATGACCCCAGCTTAAGAGATTCGATGTTGCTGCCAATGCGTGGATCTCATGTCCTGTCCAGGGATTCAAATATTGTTAATCCTACTCAGGACCAACTTCTCCTGCCTAGTCGCCCTGTGAACGACCAGGACCGTAGGGGCAAGAGAATTCTTTCCCTACCAGGAATCGGGGAACATTGCCCGAAATGGGAGCTAGAAATGCTGGGAGAGAGGGAAGTGTCGAGCCTAAGACAACATTAACTATTGCTGAAGTGGAAGCTATGGTGCATCAGATTATAGCCGATAATAGAGGATCCAGTAATGAAGATTGGGGAATCGATCGCAGCCAACACCTTTCACAAATGACATTTTGGAATTTTAGTTACCCAGGTGATTCAACCGACCCACTATGGACCGATATAGAGGAAGAACTGATCCAATGCAGCATTTGATGAGATACTATTGGTATATGAACGCCGCTATAGTTCCTGATGCCGTAAAATGCAAGACTTTTCTGATATACCTCAAAGATGTCACACTTATGTGGTTCACCCGACTCCCTCCTCGATCGATCTCCAGTTTCAAAGAGCTAAGCGAAAGCTTCATTACTCAGTTTCGACTCCATTCCCGGAAATCCAAGAGCATCACTGAATTATCTATAGTCAATCAAGCTCCTGGAGAAACTTTGATATCGCACTTGTATCGTTTCAATCTAGTAGTTACAGAAGTGAGTGACCCACACGAGAAGACCATCCTAATGGCACTGATGGGTGGAGTCGATAAAGACACTAAATTCAGGAGATACTTGGTCGGAAAACCATCGCTAACTAGGGAGTTGTTTTATGAGAAGACTAACATTCGCCTATGGTGAGAAGAGATATATGCCAACCGTAAAAAAAGGTCTGAAGAAACCCCGAGGGAAGATATTCAGAGCAACTTCGCCATTAAGCAATCTAGTGATAGTGCAGGAAAAGTTGAAGTGAATGTTAGAAACAAGGGTGGAGGAAATGACTGCCAAGGTGGAAATGGGAACAAGGGAGGCATGAATCGAAGAAACAATTCAAAAAAGAGGCCCCAATTTCAATCTTTTGAGAATTACACGCCGCTAAATGATACCTTGGAGAACATTTATTTGGATACCTACAATGCTGTCCAATACAAGAAACCTCCACCCAGAGATTTGACTGAAAAGGAGCGTGAAACTGGGATGTTCTGTTTATTTCACAAGAGTTACGGCCACTCTACGAACGCCATTTGAGAGATGTCGTGGAAAAGCAACTTCGAGCAGGGAAGTTTGACAAGTACAAGGTTGCCCCTAAGGATAGTGGGCAAGAAGGATCTGCTCCAAATCAGAACCAACCTGCCCCTAGACCTATTGCTCAGCAGAAAGGGAAATGGATCATCATTAATACCATGGTCGGAGGACCACATCCGGTTGGATTTAGCGGTAGAACCATGGAACAATATGTTAACCCCGCTAAGCACCCGAAAGTGGGAGAATGTAGTTCTCTCGAAGATACTCTCCCGTGAAGCAACAGAGGATGATAATGGATGATGTTATTTTCAGAGAAAGAGAATGTGTGGGAGTGGAGACCCCGAGTGTTGACCCATTGATGATAACGACTACCGTCGGTCCAACTCTTGTACAAAAAGTCCTTATTGATTGCGGGAATTCCATCAATATCTTGTTTCAAAATGCCTTCGACCAGATGAAGTTGGAGGCTAAAGATTTGAAACCATGCACAGGCTGGATTTGTGGCTTCAACGGCTCATCCACATCTCCAATGGGAGAAGTGAAATTGTCCGTAGAACTTGGGGAAGGAGATCGTAGGAGAGTGCATATCCTTCTATTTGTTGTTATGGATATTGATTCCCCATATAATGCTTTCTTGGATAGACCGAAGGATACCTCCTCCCCTATAAAGGAGGGTTCAGTATAGAAAATAAAGGAGTTGTTGCCAAAAGAGTCGCCCGGCGATCTACTTGAGGACACAAATCCTAGAGAGGATGAAGATCTGGAAAGCAGAAGGGCGACACCTAACGAGGCAACCATAGACATTCCGATCAGTAACGACGACCCGACAAAGGTCACGAAAGTTGGATCTCACTTGGATCCATTCCGAACGAAGGAGCTGACTGACTTTTTACGGGCAAACCTGGATATGTTCAATTAGACTCATGCCGATATACGTGGGATCTCACGATCAATCATGAGTCATTCACTAAGCATAAACCCAATGCATCCTCCTGTAAAGCAAAAGAGGCTTATGCTATGTAACACCCCATAATTCTGCAACACTAAGATTCACAAATCAAGGCAGAATTAAAAGTTAAAATCAAAATCAAGGGAAACAGGCTGCGCCATTGCGTTCGTCTCGGAATTCTACATGAAAATGAGTCCGAGTTGCGTAAATCGGAGTCCGCATGAGGAAGATATGGCCTCCAGAAGATTCAGCGAAGTTCAAATTTCAAAACAGTTCAGAAAAACGAATTCAAATTCAAAATCAACCCAGATTGGGTTGGGTGGGAATTTTCCTGCCCAAGGCACCCAGGTCGACTGGGTAGTCGACCTGGGACACCCAGGTCGACTGGGTAGTCGACCTGGGGCACCCAGGTCGACTGGGTAGTCGACCTGGGACACCCAGGTCGACTGGGTAGTCGACCTGGGGCACCCAGGTCGACTGGGTAGTCGACCTGGGGGTCGACCCCCCTTGCTTTTTCCAGCTTTCTGAACCTAGTTCGTTTTTCTGTATCTAGACAAGCGATAATGATTCGCGATACATGCGTGGGGAAGTATAGGAACATATACCACTCTTGATAGTGTGTCCTAGACTTGGGGGCATCGTTCGACAGGTAGCATAATCCCTAGTTGGACTATGTGGCATAAACCCTGAATCCGAGAAGCGTTCAGCAGATAACGTAAACTCTAGTTAAATCTAGAAGGCACTTGGTAGAAAACCCTATATTAAATCTAGGTAACAAATAATAAATGTATACCTGAAGGCGATGGAAAATACAGGGATTAGGATCACGTTATCGTTACTAGTTGGGACATTAGTTAGGTGGTGCAGAGATATAGAAACCAGTATAACAAGGAAATAGCGAAGCGGCGAATGTATTAGAGCATATCCAGTTTATCTTAGCTTAGCATATCTTGTGATTATCTTGTCTATTCTTGCTGACCCTATCGTCATGGTGTAATCTTGTATTCAGTTAATTCATATCGTTTTGTTTTTCCATGTTCACATGCTAGTAGTTACTGAACTTACTCAGGCTTTATGTCTGACTCTGTTTTTCTTTCGTCTTCTTTTCTTCCGTTCCCCCCCCCCCCAGGTAGTAAAGGAGGGAATAGTATAGCTCAGGTTAAGTTGGACTGTCACTCTTTCCCAGCTTGAAGATTTGTCGAAGTTTTGCTTGGATCCTCTTTTCAGATGCTATGGCTAGCTCTTGCTCAAAATTGGGGAATATAAATGTTGTTTTATGCTTCTTTATTTTGTAAGACATATGATACTCTGATATTGTAAAGAAATCTTTGTACAAACTATTTTATCAATAAAGCAAAGTTTTATTTTCCGCTGTTTAATTTCTGTCTGTCTTGTAATTTATCTGCATCTTTTACCCAAAATGCTCCACAGAACTTAGTGCATTCCCTTTGTGTGTGACACTAACGGATGTGGGGTGTTACACGTGGTATCAGAGCTGAAGGTTACCAGATCAGATAAAGGATTTGAAAGGTTATTTTCAAAACAGTTTTAAAAGAAGCATTTTTAGAAGAAAAGATTTGTTTTAAAGGCATATTCCCCAAAGCCATACGCACTATCTTCTCTTCCTCTGTTTGAATTCTTGTCTCCTTCTTTCTTGAGTCTCTGGGGCTCCTGGCTTTCTGGGAGGTAACCTCATCGATGAGCGAAGTAGTGCCCGGCTTCCATCCATAGCCGTAGTTGTTTCACCTACGGCCAGTTTTCTTTCAAGCTTATAGGGTTTTCTGTACGATGGAAGCAGCTTTCGAGAGATTTGTCAACATGGTTACACACGGAAGGGGATGAGGAGTTTGGCAAAGGAGCACAACCCTAGGATGAGGAATTCATGGATGAAGATTTGGCTCACAAAGGAGGAAGGAATTATAAAACCTAAGACAAGAGGAAGTATCTTTGTTAGGGTATGATAGGGGATATAATTAAGGACAAGGGCAAGAACGAGGAACAAGATTTTCAGAAGGGCAAGTACATACTTTCACCACCAAGCGTACCTAGGAGAAAGGTAGTAAAGTTCTGTTGACAGAGTCTAGTTTTGCTGTTAGTACTCTTTCCTTTGGTTTTAGCGCTTCGCATTTGTTCATATTTGCTTCCATAGTTGAGTCTCTGCACCATAGTACTTGTATAATAGAAAGATCCCACTAGAGTCTCAAATCCAATTGGTTGTCCGACCAGTTTATTTTTGGTTAGTAGGGATTTGAGAGTAGCTATCGAGTTTGCTTATATCATCTCACGTAGATCGTCTAAATTCGGAGGAGATATTCCTTGGGTGTTTGTCTAATATTGGTTTAGGCCTTTGGGGCTTGTACTTGAGGAATGTCGAGTTCGACTAGGATGGTTCGCGTGAGAGATGAATAGTTGTGGCAGGCACTCTAAAAAGCACGTAGTGACCTTTTGACCCTCATAGTTATGGCGTGATGGATAAGCTGAGAGGAGAGACCTCAAACCATCTTGGTATGTACACTTGGTACCGTGATTGGCATCTGTTTATTTTGGAAATGGAGGTCAGGAACTTCACAATCGTGAAGTTAAATTAGTTAAAATACAGTGGAGTAAAGCTCCAGAAGGCTAGATACTAGCATCATACCATTTTCCTTAAGGGTGCATCCTTGATCTCTTTTTCTGTAGGAGCTTTACGCATAATTGTTTCTCTCTTTCCAAAGGATATCCTCTAGGTCGTATCTTCGATCCTTAGGTAGAAGACAATGGATGTAAACATGTATTTGAAAACATGTTATGGTTGGTGGTTGCAAGTGGTTGCTAATGGTTGCTCGTGGATGCATATGCGTACGTATTGGGCACTAGATCAAGTTCGGACGCTTTCATCTTGCATTTACAGATATGTATTTGTTTGTAAGTTGAACTTGATATGCTATCATATGGATGTTGCATATGGATGAATGGTTGTGCACGCATGTAGTGTTTACATAACTAGGGATGCTTGCATACATGATTGGACGCATGGCACTGACATGATTCGCATTAAGGAGGTCAACTGAATCAGTAGACAACCTGATTTTGCATTAGATAAAGACATATACACACACTATGCATATAAACATGAAAGCATTAGAAATCTTTTAAGGACATTGAATGCCAGTGATTGAATGGTTGAGTAGATGGGTGATTGGATGGTAGGACACATTCTTCCTAACTTGAAGATTTCGGGGACGAAATCCTTTTAAGTGGGGGAGAATGTAACACCCTGTAACACCCCACCTCCACCAGGGTGACTCTTGCAAGCACACTGGCTTTGGAGGGGCGTTTAAACAAGGTAAACATGCATGCAGATATCACAAGACAGAACATATAAGTAAAACAGAGTAAATAAAGCAGCGGATTAAACTAGCATTTCAAAACCATAGTCATATTACAACAAAGTACTTGATCATTATTTTCCAACAAACAAAGTCTAGACAAAAGCATAAACTGAAAATCTGAAATACATAAAGTACTATCCCCAAAGTGAAGTGATAAACCATAGCTAGCTCAATGTCCAAAAGCATACATGAGCAAATCCAGTAAGCAAGCTATAAAGATCCAAGCTAAGCTCCAATGTTCCCACCCTGAGGACCTGAGGGGGGGAAACGGAAGAAAAGAGGCGAAAGAAAACAGGTCAGTCAAAAAGACTGGTAAGCCCTACTACTATCTGTCTATGAACTAGTAAAGTTAACTGGCATGAGAAGCTGAGATAAGGATAACAACATACTGGCATGATGATTAACTAACAAGATAGATAAAGGTGTCATCGCATAATCAAGGTTAAGTTTTGCACCACGGGTGTACTAGCATTCTAACATGTCAAGTAAAAACAAGGATTGATCCCTTGGCCCAAGCTTGGCCCAACATCATGAGGTGACCTAAATCAAGGTCCAACTACTCGGTCTAGTCGATCGGTTCCCTATAAGCCTAACTCGTCAAGTGTCGGTGTCATACGGCTTAATCATGTAATGTAGTTGACTGTGCAGGGTCCACCCTAGGGTGTATCTGGCCCTACGGTGTAACCCTCAGACACCATTCCAGGATGCACAGTCTAAACCTACCGGTGCCCGTGTTCAACTCCGGACTTAATGTGCACGACCATGGTCCGCCTGAACAACCGGGGCATCATTCAGCCGTCTCTTTTGGTCTCTTACAATCAGCCCAGTAATCGTGCCCCACCCTAGCCTAGTCCTAGGGTCTTATGATACTATCTAGAAGGTTACTGCTGAAAAGGACCACGCAACTAGGGTTTCTTAACGGGTTAAATGTGGTTAACCCGATCCAAACGTGGGTTAAATTGGTTAAGAGTACCCAAGGTTCCTGACTTAACCCCGATTAACCCATCAAGCCCAAATTGGTTAAGTATTAAGTGGACCATGACTTAACCGTAATCAGGAGGCATTCATTAACTTAATGCGCTTTAACCTCTCACATTAGACTTTGTTGTGGTTACTAGTTAAGCCGGGCGGGTCTGGGTAGCTTTACACCACAACTAGGTCTAACCTCGGGTTCGAGCACAACATGATCAACTTCTCACATTTGGTCCTATTGTTTGTAGCCACTAGTTAAGCCGGGCGGGTCCGGGTAGATTTATGCTACAAACTCAACCCAACCTCGAGTTGGCCACACTCATATTTTCTAAGTGTCATGTCCATTATGTTTCCAAAACATAATTACAAGTTAACATATCACGTCATGTTATAAAAAATCATGTTCATGTCATAATTTTACCCAACCCCAACGTAATCCCATCGTTTACATACTCGCAACAACGCATAAAGGATAAAATAGGGAACTTGGCATAATCATGACAAAAAGGTGTTGAAGCCACAAGTTTATCATGGTGGCATATGAAATGTACATATATTCATATACTTGCATATTGCATCATTAGGCTTCAAAAGCATGCATAAAACCAAACTTAGCATATGAGTGATACATGGTGATAAATGACATGTAGAAGTTGCTAGAAGTTCACATTTAGCCTCACATGCAAGTTATCATAAGGGATATGATAACTTCCATGTTGCCAAAATGCAACCTTCAACATAAAGCTTGAAGCTTTAAGCTCACAACTTCAAGTTTAACTTGCATAACATGATAACATGATCAACCCAAACTTGCATATCATAATGATCAACCAAACTTGCATATAATGATCAACCAAACTTGCATATAATGATCAACCAAACTTGCATATCATAATGATCAACCAAACTTGCATATAATGATCAACCAAACTTGCATATAATGATCAACCAAACTTGCATATCATAATGATCAACCAAACTTGCATATAATGATCAACCAAACTTGCATATAATGATCAACCAAACTTGCATATCATAATGATCAACCCCAAACTTGCATCATTCATTTAACTTTAGAGTTAAAAGAAAGAAAGTAGAAAAGGGCTTACAATGCTATGAAGACACAAATAATTATTTATTATAAAGATTGAGACGAAGCCCTTATGCAAGCACCAAAAACACAAATATGCAAGCTCCAAATGAGAACCCTTGAGCCAAATCAATAAAAACCCTTGCTTTGTAATAGAAATGTTGCAACTTGACTTGAATGCAAACTAAGAACACTCATACAAGCTTGAAAATACTTGTATGCACTCAAAACTCTCATAGAAATAAACTTAGGAATTTTAGCATGAGAGTGGAGGCCATGAGAGGAACAAATTTGGTATAGTTTAGTTGTAGGAATGAATAATGATGATTTAGGCTAGGCTTAGGGGTCTTTTTATAGAGTTTTAGGATAGTATTAGCCATAGGATTAACCCTAGATTCAATCCAAGCCATCAAATCCCATCACTAGCCAACAAAACAGGTCAAAACAGCCAAAACAGGTGCACCAGGCCGACCTGGCCGACCAGGCAGGTCGACACCCAGGTCGACCCTGGGGTCGACTCCCCAGTCGACCTGGGGGGGGGGGGGGGGAGGTCGACTCCCCAGTCGACCCCCCTAGGTCTGGCGGGAATTTTCCCGCCACTTCTGATTTTCTGAAATTTGAATCTGTTTTGAATTTGAATTTTTCGTGAAACTTCGTGAGGCCATATCTTGGTCATATGGACTCCGATTTTCGAAAACTCGGACTCTATTTCGCGTATTTTTCCGAGACGAACGCAATGGCACAGCCCGTTTCCCTTGATTCAGATTTTACAGTTTAATTCTGCCTCGATTTATGTTATAACATGTTATTCAAAAATACGGGTTGTTACATTCTCCCCTCCTTAAAGGATTTCGTCCCCGAAATCTCCAAGTTAGGAAGAATGTATCCTACCATCCATCATCCATCTACTCAAAACATCATCCACGTGCAATCATTGTCCTTAAAGGATTCTAAATGTTGTATGAGCATATGCAAAGGTGTGTGTATATGTACTTATCTAATGCGAAAATCAGGAGGTTACTGATTCAGTAAACCCCCTTAATGCAAAGCATGTTAGTGAAATGAGTCCATATGTATGCAAATTCCTAACATAACTCATAGTCTCTACATGAGTGCACATAACATTCATCCATATGCAACATCCACGTGATAGCATAACAAGTTTCATCCATGAATAAGCATAAACACTCATGCATATGCGGTATGAAAGTGTGTGAGCCGATCTTAGTGCCTAATGTGTATCATGCATCCACGAGTATCCACGTGCAAACACTTGCAACCACTTGCAACCATCAAGCATAACATGTTTCAAATACATGTTTCATCCAAAGGGTTTCTACCTAAGGTCCTCATAACATGATTAACGAGATAATTAGACAAACAGGATAAACACGAATAGCAAAAAGAAAGATATGCTACTTAGGAGAGAGGTTGAGAATGTACCCTAAAAAAGAAATGGATAAAGCCCACGCATCTTCTCCTCGGTTTCCCAAGTTGCATCTTCGTCGGCTTCACCCCACTGAACTTTCACCAATTTGACTTCTCGATTCCTTAGTTTCTTGATCTCCGTTCCCAAGATACGAATCGGAGCTTTTCTCAAGGTTGCTTCTTTCTCTACCTCAATATCTTCAAGAATGCTTGGTTCAACCACCTCAGTGGACTCATGTAGGCACTTTCGGAGATGCGAGACATGAAAGACATTATGCACTCCTGCTAGCTTTTCGGGCAATTCCACCTTATAGGCCATCTTTCCAATTCTCTCTATGATGGGGAAGGGTCCTACGAACCTTGGTGCCAGCTTACCTACTGCTCCAAAACGTACCACATTACGCAAAGGAGAAACCTTCACGAAAACCATGTCCCCAACTTCGAATTCCAAATCTGCCCTTCGCTTGTCAGCATAGGATTTCTGTCTATCTTGGGCCGCTTTCATTCTTCTTCTCACCAATTCAACTTTCTCGGATGTGTCCCGTATCATATCGGGCCCAAGTATAAGCCTATCTGTTGTCTCCCACCAACAAGATGGTGACCTACACGGCCTCCCATACAAAGCTTCAAATGGTGCCATCCCTATGCTGGCTTGATAGCTATTATTATAAGCAAACTCTACAAGAGGAAGGTGGTCTTCCCAAGTACCACCGAAGTCGAGAACACAAAGCCTCAAGAGATCTTCTAGCACTCTATTCACCCTTTCGGTTTGGCCATCCGTCTGGGGGTGATAGGCTGTACTCAAATTCAATCGCGTGCCCATCGCTCCTTGTAAACTGTTCCAGAACTGGCTAGTGAAAATTGGGTCACGATCGCTAACTATGCTAGAAGGAACTCCATGCAACCGCACTATCTCTCGGAGATAAATAGATGCCAGCCATGATGCAGTCCTCTTGCTTTTTACTGGGATGAAGTGAGCACTCTTCGTAAGTCTATCAACTATGACCCATATGCATGTATTCCCTTTTGTTGACCTAGGCAATCCATCCACAAAATCCATAGAAATACTCTCCCACTTCCATTGCGGGACCTCCAATGGATGTAATAGCCCACCTGGTTTCTTAGACTCGGCTTTCACTTGTTGGCACACCATGCACTTTGAAACATACTCTGCCACATCTTTCTTCATTCCGGCCCAAAAGAAAATGCGCTTCATATCTCTATACATCTTATCTCCTCCCGGATGTATAGTCATCTTCGAGTGATGTGCTTCTTCGAGAACTTTATGCACCAAGTCTCCTACTTGTGGAACGCATAGCCTTCCATCACGCCTTAGCCAACCCTTATCATCAATAGTATATCTAGCAAGGTGACTAGACGTCTCACGACGAATCAACTTGTCCATGACCTCGATTATCTGTGGATCTTCCTTCTGCGAAGCCCCAACTTGAACAAAAAGTGTGGGTCTAAGCTCAAGGGATGCTAATGAACCCGTCATCGACTCAACAGCCGTCGTGAAATCAAAGGTTGCCAAGAATTCTAAGTTCTTCATCTCAATGAACAAGGGGCTCAAAGTCAACCTCCTTCTGCTTAGTGCATCTGCCACAACATTACCCTTGCCTGGGGTATAAGATATCTCGAAGTCATAAGATGCCAAGAATTCCATCCACCTTTGCTGCCTTAGATTCAGATCTTTTTGCGAGAAGAGGTACTTGAGTGACTTGTGATCGGTATACAACTCAAACCTTTCGCCTAGAAGATAGTGGCGCCAGGATTTGAGTGCAAAGACGATCGCCGCTAACTCCAAATCATGAGTGGGATAGTTCTTCTCATGAACTTTAAGTTGCCTACCCCCATAACATATCACTCTTCCTTCTTGCATCAGAACAGCGCCTAACCCCGTGCCACATGCATCAGTGTACACGGTAAACATCTTACCCCCATCGGGTTATGCCAAAACTGGAGCTGTGGTAAGGGCTCCCTTGAGTCTTTGAAAAGCAAGCTCGCACTCCAAGTCCCATGCAAAGACTAAGTTCTTCTTTGTCAACTTAGTAAGAGGGGCCGAAATCTTAGCGAAGTCCCTGATGAACTTCCTATAGTAGCCCGCCAGACCAAGAAAGCTTCTTACTTCGGTTGCATTCCTAGGAGTCTTCCAGTCTTGAACCACAACCACTTTCGCGGGTTCCACCGCTATGCCTTGCTTAGAGACTATATGTCCAAGAAACCGAACTTCCCTTCTCCAAAAATGACATTTGGAGAACTTGGCTTTCAACTGATGCGCTCTAAGCGTATCCATCACTTCCTTGAGATGCCTTGCATGTTCTTCCTCATCCTTTGAGAAGATCAGAATATCATCCACGAAGACGACAACAAACTTTTTAAGGAACTCCCTGAACACCCTACTCATCAAGTCCACGAAGTATGCGGGTGCATTAGTCAAACCGAATGGCATGACAAGCCATTCAAAGAATCCATCTGGAGTCCTAAACGCAGTTTTATCAATGCTATCCTCAGCTACTCTAAGCTGATGGAATCCGGTGGCTAGATCGAGTTGAGAGAAAACAGAAGCACCAAAAGAGATCATCAATCCTCGGTAACGGGTGCCTATTCTTCTTTGTCAGCTTGTTCAACTCTCGATAATCAACACATAGACGAAGCGAACCATCCGCCTTAGTAGCGAATACCACCGGAGCACCCCATTCAGAAATGCTTCGCCTAATAAAAATTTTCTCAAGCAACTCCTTGATTTGCTTACTGAGCTCCCTTCTCTCACATGGAGCCATGTGCCTAACTGGCAATGATACTGGCTTGGCATTATCAACTAAATAAACGCGGAAATCTATCTCTCGTTTAGGGGGTAACCCCCTAACTTCTTCAAAGACATCAGGATAGTCTCGGACCACCCTTACAGATTGCAGATCATCGA
The DNA here is from genome assembly GCA_030737875.1 of Allium sativum. Classification (NCBI taxonomy): domain Eukaryota; kingdom Viridiplantae; phylum Streptophyta; class Magnoliopsida; order Asparagales; family Amaryllidaceae; genus Allium; species Allium sativum. Next base: position 22,677,152 of record CM060927.1, on the reverse strand, counting down.
TGGACGAGTCGAGAGATTCAAGATAACATAACATGACGGGACCTCTAGGGTTACAAGAAATTTCTAGGGTATTACCGAGGCGAGTCATGAGCCTCACTACCCTATGCTCACAGTCAAGAATGGCTCCATAACTGGACAACCAATCCACCTCCAAAATCAACCCGTATCCCATAAACCCGAGAACCTAAACATTACACATGAATTCTATGCTCAAGATAGAGATTTTCAAATCCACACAAATCACAGGTAGATGGGCGGAACCCCCAATTGGATTTGAAACACAAACGGGATCCTCAACTAAGCTAGTACTTAGGTGCAAACTTTCAACAATATCAGAAGAGATAAAACTATGCGATGCGCCGGAATCAAATAAGGTGCGAACAGGAAAATCAGAAATGTAAACATGAATTTCTATAAAAACTCTACCTCGATCAAAAGCTGGAAGAGCGAGGAGAGCCTGCAATTTCCCTCCAGAGGGTCTTACTTGCTGAGTTTGTCCTTGCCCTTGTCCTTGCTTCTTGGGGCAATCCTTGCAAAAATGTCCAGACTCTCCGCAATGAAAGCATCCCCCCAACTTCCTTTTCTTCTTCCTACAGTCTTTGGCTATGTGTCCAGTAATCCCATAGAAGTTGCATTTCCTCTTCTTATTGTTCTTGTCTCTTTTCTCGGTATCTTCCTTCTTTCCTTGGGACTCATTTGCCTTGACCTCCTTCTTGCCACTCTTATCTTCTTCTTGAAGCAGGGCCATATTCACCAAACTCTCGAAAGTCGCCCCCATGGGTATATGAGACATGGCCAAACCGTGCAATGGCTCATTCAATCCTAGAGCAAAGTGTAGGGCCTTCTTCTGAGCTGTGTTTACCAATTCTAGGCCGAACTGAGCAAGTTGATTAAACATATCCACGTATTCCCTAACTGTCATGTCCCCTTGCTTTAGAGATAGGAAGCTCTCCATCTGAAGATTCTCTTCAGTCGATGATAGAAACTTTAGTCCGAACCTTCTCCTAAAGTCATCCCAAGTCTCAATGGGTCTAGTAGTGGTGGTGACTACCCACCAATAAGCAGCTTCCCCTTTTAATAGCCATACCACCAGACGAACTTTCCTACGATCTTCCACCTCAAAGATAGCAAAGAGGTCTTCAGTTTCCTTTAACCAGTTTCTTGCCTCCACAGAAGTCTCCGTTCCGACAAAATTCTTGCAACCCATCGCCTTAAAGTCTTTGCAAAGCTCCGCGAAATTCACTTGTGTATGCTGAGGGGGAGGAGGAACCTCAGCTACGGGAGGAGGAGAGATGTTAGCGACGGGGGAAGGAGGAGGAATGGTTGCGGGGCCGGCTTCATTCGCCCTTGCCTCCATAAATCTCCAGAACCAGACGGGTACTTGTACGCCTTCCAGGATGTTAAAGCGATCGGCCATACTAAAACGAAGAAAAAGATAGATTCAGAACGAAGAAACGAAGGATAGTGCTATGGCTTTTGGGGAATAGCCTTTTAAAATAAACTAGACTTTTCTTGGAAAATACTTAATTGGTTTTGAAAATAGTTCTTCAAAAGGTAAGTTTTTTTAAAAAAAAAACACTTTTGTTCAAATCTTGTAAACCTTAGGCTCCGATACCAAATGTAACACCCCACCTCCACCAGGGTGACTCTTGCAAGCACACTGGCTTTGAAGGGGCGTTTAAACAAGGTAAACATGCTTGCAGATATCACAAGACAGAACATATAAGTAAAACAGAGTAAATAAAGCAGCGGATTAAACTAGCATTTCAAAACAATAGTCATATTACAACAAAGTACTTGATCATTATTTTCCAACAAACAAAGTCTAGACAAAAGCATAAACTGAAAAACTGAAATACATAAAGTACTATCCCCAAAGTGAAGTGATAAACCATAGCTAGCTCAATGTCCAAAAGCGTACATGAGCAAATCCAGTAAGCAAGATATAAAGATCCAAGCTAAGCTCCAATGTTCCCACCCTGAGGACCTAGGGGGGGGGGAAACGGAAGAAAAGAGGCGAAAGAAAACAGGTCAGTCAAAAAGACTGGTAAGCCCTACTATTATCTATCTATGAACTATTAAAGTTAACTGGCATGAGAAGCTGAGATAAGGATAACAACATACTGGCATGATGATTAACTAACAAGATAGATAAAGGTGTCATCGCATAATCAAGGTTAAGTTTTGCACCACGGGTGTACTAGCATTCTAACATGTCAAGTAAAAACAAGGATTGATCCCTTGGCCCAAGCTTGGCCCAACATCATGAGGTGACCTAAATCAAGGTCCAACTACTCGGTCTAGTCGATCGGCTCCCTATAAGCCTAACTCGTCAAGTGTCGGTGTCATACGGCTTAATCATGTAATGTAGTTGACTGTGCAGGGTCCACCCTAGGGTGTATCTGGCCCTACGGTGTAACCCTCAGACACCATTCCAGGATGCACAGTCTAAACCTATCGGTGCCCGTGTTCAACTCCGGACTTAATGTGCACGACCATGGTCCGCCTGAACAACCGGGGCATCATTCAGCCGTCTCTTTTGGTCTCTTACAATCAGCCCAGTAATCGTGCCCCACCCTAGCCTAGTCCTAGGGTCTTATGATACTATCTAGAAGGTTACTGCTGAAAAGGACCACGCAACTAGGGTTTCTTAACGGGTTAAATGTGGTTAAACCGATCCAAACGTGGGTTAAATTGGTTAAGAGTACCCAAGGTTCCTGACTTAACCCCGATTAACCCATCAAGCCCAAATTGGTTAAGTATTAAGTGGACCATGACTTAACCCTAATCAGGAGGCATTCATTAACTTAATGCGCTTTAACCTCTCACATTAGACTTTGTTGTGGTTACTAGTTAAGCCGGGCGGGTCCGGGTAGCTTTACACCACAACTAGGTCTAACCTCGGGTTCGAGCACAACATGACCAACTTCTCACATTGGGTCCTATTGTTTGTAGCCACTAGTTAAGCCGGGCGGGTCCGGGTAGATTTATGCTACAAACTCAACCCAACCTCGAGTTGGCCACACTCATATTTTCTAAGTGTCATGTCCATTATGTTTCCAAAACATAATTACAAGTTAACATATCACATCATGTTATAAAAAATCATGTTCATGTCATAATTTTACCCAACCCCAACGTAATCCCATCGTTTACATACTCGCAACAACGCATAAAGGATAAAATAGGGAACTTGGCATAATCATGACAAAAAGGTGTTGAAGCCACAAGTTTATCATGGTGGCATATGAAATGTACATATATTCATATACTTGCATATTGCATCATTAGGCTTCAAAAGCATGCATAAAACCAAACTTAGCATATGAGTGATACATGGTGATAAATGACATGTAGAAGTTGCTAGAAGATCGCATTTAGCCTCACATGCAAGTTATCATAAGGGATATGATAACTTCCATGTTGCCAAAATGCAACCTTCAACATAAAGCTTGAAGCTTTAAGCTCACAACTTCAAGTTTAACTTGCATAACATGATAACATGATCAACCCAAACTTGCATATCATAATGATCAACCAAACTTGCATATAATGATCAACCAAACTTGCATATAATGATCAACCAAACTTGCATATAATGATCAACCAAACTTGCATATCATAATGATCAACCAAACTTGCATATAATGATCAACCAAACTTGCATATAATGATCAACCAAACTTGCATATCATAATGATCAACCCCAAACTTGCATCATTCATTTAACTTTAGAGTTCAAAGAAAGAAAGTAGAAAAGGGCTTACAATGCTATGAAGACACAAATAATTATTTATTATAAAGATTGAGACGAAGCCCTTATGCAAGCACCAAAAACCCAAATATGCAAGCTCCAAATGAAAACCCTTGAGCCAAATCAATAAAAACCCTTGCTTTGTAATAGAAATGTTGCAACTTGACTTGAATGCAAACTAAGAACACTCATACAAGCTTGAAAATACTTGTATGCACTCAAAATCTCTCATAGAAATAAACTTAGGAATTTTAGCATGAGAGTGGAGGCCATGAGAGGAACAAATTTGGCATAGTTTAGTTGTAGGAATGAATAATGATGATTTAGGCTAGGCTTAGGGGTCTTTTTATAGAGTTTTAGGATAGTATTAGCCATAGGATTAACCCTAGATTCAATCCAAGCCATCAAATCCCGTCACTAGCCAACAAAACAGGTCAAAACAGCCAAAACAGGTGCACCAGGCCGACCTGGCCGACCAGGCAGGTCGACACCCAGGTCGACCCTGGGGTCGACTCCCCAGTCGACCTGGGGGGGGAGGTCGACTCCACAGTCGACCCCCAGGTCGACCCCCCTGGGTCTGGTGGGAATTTTCCCGCCACTTCTGATTTTCTGAAATTTGAATCTGTTTTGAATTTGAATTTTTCGTGAAACTTCGTGAGGCCATATCTTTGTCATACGGACTCCGATTTTCGAAAACTCGGACTCTATTTCGCGTATTTTTCCGAGACGAACGCAATGGCACAGCCCGTTTCCCTTGATTCAGATTTTACAGTTTAATTCTGCCTCTATTTATGTTATAACATGTTATTCAAAAATACGGGTTGTTACACACCCCGTAATTCTACAACACTAAGATTCACAAATCATGACAGAATTAAAAGTTAAAATCAAAATCAAGGGAAACGGGCTGCGCCATTGCGTTTGTCTCGGAATTCTGCATGAAAACGAGTCCGAGTTTGCGTAAATCGGAGTCCGCATGAGGAAGATATGGCCTCCGCAAGATTCAGCGAAGTTCAAATTTCAAAACAGTTCAGAAAAGCGAATTCAAATTCAAAATCGACCCAGATTGGGTTGGGCGGGAATTTTCCTGCCCAAGGCACCCAGGTCGACTGGGTAGTCGACCTGGGACACCCAGGTCGACTGGGTAGTCGACCTGGGGGTCGACCCCCCCTGCTTTTTCCAGCTTTCTGAACCTGGTTCGTTTCTCTGTATCTAGACAAGCGACAACGATTCGCGATACATGCGTGGGGAAGTATAGGAACATATAGCACTCTTGGTAGTGTGTCCTAGACTTAGGGGCATCACTCGACAGGTAGCATAATCCCTAGTTGGACTATGTGGCATAAACCCTGAATCCGAGAAGCGTTCAGCAGATAACGTAAACTCTAGTTAAATCTAGAAGGCACTTGGTAGAAAACCCTAGATTAAATATAGGTAACAAATAATAAATGTATGCCTGAAGGCGATGGAAAATACAGGGATTAGGATCACGTTATCGTTACTAGTTGGGACATTAGTTAGGTGGTGCAGAGATATAGAAACCAGTATAACAAGGAAATAGCGAAGCGGCGAATGTATTAGAGCTTATCCAGTTTATCTTAGCTTAGCATATCTTTTGATTATCTTGTCTATTCTTGCTGACCCTATTGTCATGGTGTAATCTTGTATTCAGTTAATTCATGTCGTTTTGTTTTTCCATGTTCACATGCTAGAAGTTACTGAACTTACTCAGGCTTTATGTCTGACTCTGTTTTTCTTTCGTCTTCTTTTCTTTCGTTTCCCCCCCCCCCCAGGTAGTAAAGGAGGGAATAGTATAGCTCAGGTTAAGTTGGACTGTCACTCTTTCCCAGCTTGAAGATTTGTCGAAGTTTTGCTTGGATCCTCTTTTCAGATGCTATGGCTGGCTCTTGCTCAAAATTGGGGAATATAAATGTTGTTTTATGCTTCTTTATTTTGTAAGACAGATGATACTCTGATATTGTAAAGAAATCTTTGTACAAACTATTTTATCAATAAAGCAAAGTTTTATTTTCCGCTGTTTAATTTCTGTATGTCTTGTAATTTATCTGCATCTTTTACCCTAAATGCTTCACAGAACATAGTGCATTCCCTTTGTGAGTGACACTAACGGATGTGGGGTGTTACATGCTAGGCCCGGAGAGGTTAGCTGCCTTGAAGGAGGACGTAGATAAATTGAGAGATAATGGATTCATCAGAGACGCAACGTATCCCGACTGGATATCGTACCTCGTCTTGGTCAAGAAAGAAAATGGGAAGTGGCGTACGTGCATTGATTTCTAGGATCTGAACAAAGCCTACAAAAAAGATAGCTTCTCGTTACCGAGAATTGATCAACTTGTGGACCCAACGGCGGGACATAAACTTCTTTCCTTCATGGATAGATACACAGGTTACAACCAGATTCCCATACACATTCTCGATCAAGAACATACTAGTTTTGTCATTGATCTCGGACTGCGCTGCTATGTGGTAATGCCCTTCAGATTAAAGAATGCCGGAGCGACATACCAACGCTTAGTGAACTGTATGTTATACAATCAAATTGGAAAATCTATGGACGTTTATGTGGATGATATGTTTGGGAAATTTAAACAATCATCTGATCACACAGCAGATTTGGGTGAGATGTTCGATATCCTCAGACGCTACGGAATGAAGCTTAATCCATTAAAATGCTCATTCGGAGTGGCATCAGAGAAATTCCTTGGTTTTTTCGTTAGCTCACACGGGATAAAAATCAATCCTGATCAGATTGCAACAATTAGGAATATTAGCGGAAGATTAGAGATGTACAAAGCCTAGCGGGGAAATTTGCTGCATTAATTAAGCAGATTTATTTCCAAGTCCACTGATAAGTGCGTTCCTTTCTTCAATCTGATAAAGCGGGGTAAGCGCAACTTTGAGTGGGCCTCAGATTGTGTTGAAACCTTCCAGAACTTATTAAACCATTTAGATACACCCCCAATATTGTCTAAGCCCATGGATCATGAAGATTTGTTTGTATACTTGGTAGTATCATCACATGCTATCATTTCTGTACTTGTCCACGAGGAGGATAAAATTCAGAGACCGGTGTACTATGCAAGCAAGAAATTGGCAGCAGAAGAATGCAATTACCCAAAGATAGAAAAGCTTGCTTACGGCTTGTTAATCGCCTCCCGGAAGCTTCGCCACTACTTCCAGGCTCACCCGATTGTTATATACACAGATTAACTGCTCGGATAGGTCCTGTAGAGACTTGAAGCTTCGGGGAGATTGCTCAAATGAAATATTGAGTTGAGCCAATTTAACATTAATTTTCTCCCTAGAAAGTCCATATGGAGACAAGCATTAGCCGATTTCATTGCCAAGTTCACGATTCCTGAAGACGATGTATCGGATGAAGATGGCGAACCCCGAGTAAAAAGCCGGAATCCTATACCTAGAAGCAGTACACTGACAGTGATAGGAATGATTGACGATCTGGCGTCGGAGTTGTACTAATAATTCCTGAAAGACAATCGATCTGTTATGCTCTACAATTGGAGTTCTCCACTACCAACAACGATTCTGAATACGAGGCCCTGATCGCTGGGTTGAAGCTCTCTAAGGAGTTGGGTGTAGCGGAGTTGGACATCTTTTGTTACTCTCAAATTATCGTTTGTCAGGTTCGAAAGGAGTTTCAGGTAAAGGGACCTCGACTCGCAGATACCTGGAAAGAGTAGAGGAGCTATTGGACATCCTAGAGCATTACAAAATATCCCATATCCAGCGAACAGAGTCTCAGAAGGCAGATAAGTTAGCCAAGTTAGCGAGCTCCGATAATCCAGAGGAGATGGAGATGGTCCTAATTGAAATACTAGAAACTCCGAGGATCGAGTAGATGGAAGTTGATCCAATGCTGGAGACCGAGCCAGAAAGGGAATCATGGATGACGCCGATAAAGAACTTCTTGAAGAATGGAACATTGCCAACAAAAAAGAGCTAGAGTCATGCCATCGTTTGTAAAGCTCCAAGATATGTCATGCAGGGGGAAATTCTTTACCAACATGGATTTTCAATGCCCTACTCCGGTGTATAGCACATGATGGCATCAAACGTGTATTGAGAGAAGTACACGAAGGTGAATGTGGAGATCACAATGGAGGTCAAACATTAGCAACAAAGATAGTGCGATATGGATATTTTTGGCCTACCATGAATTGTGATGCAGATGATTATTCATGACGCTGCGATAGGTGCCAAAAGTTTGCAAAGATTCCTAGATCACCTCCTAGCCAGCTCAACATAATGGTGAGTCTATGGTCGTTCGCTGTATGGAGGATCAACATCATCGGGAGTCTTCCAATCGCCAAAGGCGGGGCAAAGTACGCTATCGTGGTTGTGGATTACTTCACGAAATGGGCAGAGGCCAAACCATTAACCATGATCACGGCAAAGCGAGTAATTAACTTTGTTGTCAAAAACATCATTTACCGATTAGGGATCCCCAAAGTCATCATAACCGACAATGAAACCCAATTTGATAGCATCGAATGTTGAAATTTCTGCCAAAAATGCAGAATCAAGAAGAGATACACCATCATAGCTCACCCACAATCGAATGGACAAGTCGAAGCAATAAACAAAATCATTAAGTTCATTCTAAAGAAGCGGTTGGAATGAGAAAGAGCCATGTGGGTCAATGAATTAACCTTAGCATTATGGGTCTATATAATGACCTATAAATCTGCGATTGGCCATGCTCTCTTCTCGCTTTCATTCGGATCAGAAGCAGTAATCCTAGTGGAATTGGAGGTCTCATATCATCGAACAATATACTATGATCCAATGATGAATAAAGCACTTCTTCTCGAGTCCTTGGACATGATTGAAGAAAGATAGATGAAGCATACTTACGTGCTTCGAGACGACAACATCAGTTGCTCGATATTACAACAAAAAGGTTCGGACTCAAACTGTAACAACTCGAATTCCAACAGAACGATTTTTTTTTCAAAAATTCTAATCTACCGAAACCCGAATTGGTTTGTCTGGTATCATGCAGAAAAGACAGAGATAATAAAAATATCATAGCTTAGAAAACATCTCACAACGGAATGGAATAGTATAATATAAACAAATATAGGCTTACCCAGATGATAATAATGCCTAACCAGTATCCAAAACTATCATATCTCTGCCACAAATCTAACCTGCGAGTATGTTGTGAGAAGGGGGTCAGAACACAAGTTCTAGTGACCGGATTTAAACTACACATTCTGGATAACCATACATATGCCATTCAGTTACATTTTCTTATTTATTAGGTTACTTTTGTTAATAACACTCAAGGCTTACACACACGTCACGCCCATCTTCTCCCCAGTAGATTAACCTAATATATTATTTATATATGTAGCTACCCCCAATATTAAGGTACACCCCATGGTACCCCACTCGCACGGTCTCCGCCATAACACCACAAAAATATACACAGTTCCTCATCCTATGTCGAAGCGACATACAGATCCCAATATAACAACGCTACATTCCGCATAGACCCGTCATCGCCATGATATGTAAGCGTGTGGCTGTCACCTTTAAATCATTCGATCGAATTAGATTTCATCACTGAGTAATGCCCTAGAGTCTATGATACACCATCAGAGCAGACATGCATATATATAGACTTTCTCATGTACGCATCGTTCTCGATGCCTCAAACTCGACAATACACCATCCGGAAATGGTATGCATGTATCCGCATGTATTATCTACTATGCACTGAGTTCCATAACAGGGTTATATCGAATACACGGAGCTCGGTCAGGAGCCTTTTCAAATATATGTATACACTGATGATATGGTCTACATTTCCACGGTGGTTATAGTCCCTCCCGAACCCTCCCTCAACTAGTGAAAGGAAAACGGATACGAGAGCTCGTGATGTTCCCCTAACAAACAATCTACATCCAAATTGGCATATCCCACAACCAAAGCCTCGATAGTAAAAGGTCAATGGTCTTTTGGTTTAGCTCTCCTCCTTTCCGCATCACGCTGTCTGTCAATGACCGGTAGCCAGCGGTTACTATCAATTAGATGGTTAGACCGCCTAAGGAAAACAAATGGGATGGTCGTAAAATAGAAGGCACCAGATTCGTCGAATCACCTATGCTACCCTATAGCCTTCTGACTACCCACTATCGTAGCAATCAAGTTATACTCACCGCGTAGTAACGCGCAGACACAACCTCTGCCAGCACAGCCTAGACGCTGCCACAACACAGAGGACTATCAGGAGTACCCTCCATGTCCCAGGAAGTGGTGTGCTTCCCCTTCCAGTCCTACGGAGCTAGCAGAATATCAGCAGAACAACAGGAAGAACGGGCAGAATAATTAGACGGACGTGTGATCCCTTTGTGTCTCATGACACCATGATCATCTACCCCGTTGGGTTCTTCACTTTTAGACGTACGGAATGGTCCAAGCGCCGCAGGCTAACGTGTTGTTAGGCCCTATGTCTAAACGTTTAGTTACGCGCTTGCTCTACCTTACTAGATTTCCAGTTAACTTGGTTATTTCAAATTATGTTAACTTCTTATTCAGGTTACCAAGTTCTTTTTGCTTATTAATTTTAGTTATATAATTTTCCCCATTTAAGTTAATTAATAAGCCTTTAACATGTTATTCTTATCAGCATATTTCAAATTCCCAGGTTTTCAGATAACATGTTCTTCTTATCAGTAGGATTCAGATTCTCAGGTTTACAAATTGCTTAATTTGTAATTAAGTACAACTTTTCTCATTCCATAGGTTATGTCATTTCCTCTATCGTTTATTATAACCTAAGTTATAATTTCCACTTGTCTCTAAGATAATCCTACCAATTATCTTTCCTTTTCCCATTCAGGTTTAATCATAATAGGTTATTATGATTTCCCGTTCGTTCCAATTCTTTTACTGTTGTAGGATTCATTAATTTCCATTAATTACAATTAATGCAATTTATTTCTTTCTAGTTATATACATGTGTGTTAATGCACCAGACCCCTCATATTATGTTGACCACTTGTGGACGTTGGATTTGCCGGGCAGTTCCGGGAAGGCTTCTACCATAAGTTGAACTTAACCTCATGTCTCCGGGCAGTTATTTACAATTTCTTAATTATTGAAATTCTATTTACAAACTTTTTAGAATAATAATTCTATTAAGAAAATACTTATGTTCATTGTAAATTTCATAATTATAGCATTCACAGAAATTCTCAATTTAGACAGGTGATTAATGGAAATAGGCTTTATACAGCAGAAATTTTCTCAGTTCTGCTTTTACGATTACAGTACTACAGAAGGTTCATCATTTATACGAAGGATACAATTCAGTTTTAATTACAACAATAATAATTTCAACATATTTCAGCAGGTTAAACTTCTCAGCAGATTAATCATTTCATCATATTAGACATTTCAGCAGGTTACAGCAGGTTAAACATTTCAGTAGATTAATCAATTCAGTATATTTATTATACATATTAACGGGGAATGCCAAACGATAGATATACCATCATCAAAAGTTATAACTTAAATCCACTCACCTAATAGCTTTTCAATTCATGAATCTGGTCCAGACCTAGCATTCAATGGCTCCCCTAACTGGATCTAGACTCTAAATAACCATGGATTCATAATTCTCAACTAACAGAAAAGGGGAAAAAGAAGAGAAATCTAAATTAACCAGATCCAAGAATTTACCTCACTTCGATCAGAATTCTGAACACCCATTTGTAGATATACATTCTTTTCCTCCAGATCTTGCATTAGAATTCCCTAAGACTAATTATTCTTTTTTTCGGAGGAGATTTGAGGAGGAAGAAGAATGGCAGAGTCTAGACAACCTCTCAGAAAATATGAGAATTAGGCTAGGCTCTGCTAGCCTATTTATATGTGTTCAAGAAAGTGGATATGATCTTGTACACGCAACGTCGAGTCAGCAACGAATGTGGTTTGAAAAACAGTCTAGATTCGCCGAATGAACCTGCCCAGATTAAAGGTGGGTCGACCCACCTACCCCCGGTTTGACCCTAGGGTCGACCCAGCCCCCTTAGGTCGCCTCATTTAGGTCCTGGTGCATTCTCATCAGTTTGAATTTCTGGAATATTTTGAATATTATATTTACATATAAACCCCTTTTATGTATAAGAAACTTCTGATACCCATTTTACATGTATATATATACACACAACTTTTACTTCATCTTCAAAATTCAAACGGCGTTATGCCATTATTTAATTTTTACCTATTTATTTGTAGGTTTATTTTGAATTTCTCTTATATATATACACACACATTTGCACATATATATGCATATACCTTATATGTGCATATATACCAATTTTTCTCTTAGAACATGTGTTATTTTAGTCGTTCCTCTAAAATAAAATTATGGCGCCGACAGGAAACGAACTTACTCAACTCTCTTAAAGGTCACATGCTCTTACCAACTGGACTATATAGGCTTTTGTTAACAAGACTAAAAACAATGGTGGACATTGTTCTTTACTTATACCTTCTTTTCATGTTTGTTGTAATATTTCATTTAAAGGTATCTCTTTCATCTTAAATTCATTTTCTGCAACCTATTGGTCTAATTTGACCATACAGTCTCCGCGGACGCAATGACGCTAATCCTGTGACCAAATTCTGAAAACTCTTAAAATTTTATCTTACTATTTAATTAAAAATGTGGGGTGTTGCTTTCTCCAACCCTTATGAATTTCGTCCCCGAAATTTGGTAAGGGTAAAATCTAGTAATTCCTCACATAAATCACAACCATTATGCGTGCATCCAATTTTTGCAAACATCCGTGCACTCCTACCAATATGTAATACAACATAGTAATACATGTATGCCTAAGCGGTACCTCTTATATGTATGCAAATTTTCATAAAAATCTTTTGAAAACATGATGCACACATCCTAAATATACTGGCAATTCTACATGAATGCAATATTTTGTAAATCAAACTACTTTTTCACCAGTTTTCCCACACTCTTACTAAGAAAGAGCGCAGTTCACCTAATTTTTGCATCCAAAATCCTACCTACCATCTTTAAATTTCGAATTTCAGAAAAATCTAATTTTCTAAATTCGATTTCTTATGTTAAAAAGGTAGAAAACGGAAAGTTTCACATTCTCCGTTTTTCTTTTAGTCACCTTTTCTATCCGTACTTGGATTTTATGTAACTATTATATAAAGATTCCCTATTTTCCTATCCATGTACAACTCACATAAGAAAACTTTCTTTGTTATAAATTTTCTTTTCCAACTTATCTTGGAAAAATTTATTCCTGTTCACCTTTTCTCAGAATTTTCCATTTTTATTTAAATGTCATGTTTGTTGCTTTGCTGAATTTGTTGTTTCCTTTTTTAGTTATTCCATTACTCTTTTCTTAGATTATTTAACTTTATCCTCTGATCTAAGTTTAGTTTCAAATAAGCCTTCCAGTCCTTCAACTAAAACAGGAAAACAGACGCTCCGCACAGCCACTACTATGGGACAAGAATATCAGAACTATGTCCCCCTCAGATAGAAAAGTTCAAACCATGGGATCAATGACAGGTTTAGGTGCTACCCTAACTACCCAACAGGGACAAAATTACAGAACGATCCCAATAAAAATGTAATAATGGGTTTTACCCCTAATAGGAAAATTAGCAACAGGATCTAAACACTTACTTGCCCTTCACTATCTAGTAGTCGCTACTAGTCCTGGCTGTGTACTAACAGTCATTTCCAAGCAACACCCTAGGGTTTTCAATGCTTACGCATTCAATGAGAACTTACCATTATTCCAAGATAATTCTCGCTATCTACACCACAGCCTCAAAAACTTTCTATGTTTTTCTTTTTAATCCTTTTATTCAATATAACATAAAAACTAGCAAGCTATATATGGTCTACAATGTGCGCCTTTTACTGAGAGAATTTTATTTTAGACAAAATTTTCACAAGAAATCTCTATTTCCAAAATATACCCCATTTTACTTCAAAACTCAACATGTACTTTTTTAAATATGTTCTTTACGTATTTTAAAACTGTAACTTTTAAGATCAAAACTTGAAAACACCATAAACCATTTTCCAAAAGCTTTTACAACTTCAAATTCTTAAAAGCTAATAATGGGGTCAGACTCAAAGTGAGATTCCATCTTACCTAGGCTTTCCTAGACACTCCCAAAAAGCTAGTTCTCTCAACAGTATATATTCCTAATCCATTTTTCTCTTTTTAATCTTTTCCAACTTATAAGGTTTTACTGCCAAACCCACTAACTTGAAATACTAACATATGGGATTCACTTTTTTCCATACAAAGTATATTGTACACTTCCCACCCAAATTACCTAAGGGTCTTAGATTTCCTTTTTCATTCCTTTAGTGTACAAAACAGATATCCCAACTTTTACCATATTATGCTTTCTCTATATAACGGGTTCCTCTATGGACCTAGGTATATATATAATATTTATATTTTAAAGAGAATGCAAATATGTTCATTCACTATCCATACAAGAATCTTAAACCTAGGCTCTGATACCAAATGTAACAACCCGAATTCCGACAGACCGAATTTTTTTCAAAAATTCCAATCTGTCGAAACCCGAATTGGTTTGTCTGGTATCTTGCAGAAAGACAAAGATAATAATCATATCAAAGCTCAGAAAACATCTCACACCAGAATGGAAAAAAAGTATAATATAAACAAATATAGTCTTACCTAGATAATAATACTGCCTAACCTGTATCCAAAGCTATCATATGTCTGCCACAAATCTAACCTGTAAGTATGTTATGAGGAGGGGGTCAGAACACAAGTTCTAGTGACTGGATTTAAACTACACATTCTGGATAACCATACATATACTATTTAGTTACATTTTCTTATTTACTAGGTTACTTGTCTTAATAGTACTCAAGGCTTACACACACGTCGTACCCATCTACTCCCCAGTAGATTAACCTAATACAGTATATATATGTGTAACTACCCCCAATATTATGGTACACCCCATGGTACCCCCCTCGCACGGTCTCCGCCATTATGTCACAGAAATACACGCAGTACCTCATCCTACATCAGCGCGACGTACGGATTCCAATATAACAACACTATGTTCCGCAAAGACCCTCCCTCGCCATGCTACGTAAGCGAATGAACGCCACTTTCAAATCATTTGATCGAATCAAATTTCATCACAGAGTAATACCCTAGAGTCTACGATACACAACCCGAAGCAGACACGCATGTATATAGACTTTCTCACATACGCATCGTCAATCGTACTCGATGCCTCAACCTCGATGATACACCATTCGGAAACAGCATGCATGTATCCGCACGTATTATCTACTATGCACCGAGTTCCGTAACAGGGCTATATTAGATACACTGAACTCGGTCGGTAACCTTTTTAGATTTCTGTATACGTAGATGCGATGGCCTACATTTTCACCGTGGCTATGGTCCCACCCGATCCCTCCCTTAACAAGTGAAAGGGAAATAGATACGAGAGCTAGTGACGTGCCCTTAACAAAAAATCTACATCCAAATTGGCGTATTCCGCAACCGAAGCCTCGATAGTAAAAGGTCAATGGTCTTTTGGTTTAGCTCTCTGCCTTTCCACATCAAGCTGACCGTCGATGGCCGGTACCCGACGATTACTATCAATTAGATGGTTAGACCCACCTAAGGCAAACAGATGTGATGGTCGTAACCCGCATTGTCATAAGGCACTAGATTCGTCGAATCACTTATGCCACCCTACAGCCTTCTGAAATCCCATTATCATGGCAATCAAGGTATACTCACCCGGTAGTAACACGCAGACCCAACCTCGGCGAGTACAACGTAGACGCTGCCATCGCACAGAGGACTACCAGGAGTACCCTCCACTTCCCAGGAAGCCGCATGCTTCCCCTTTCAGTCCTTCGGAGCCAACTGAACAACATACGGAATAATCAGATGGACGTGCGCCCCCTTCGTGTCTCATGACACCACGATGATCTACCCTGTTGGGTTCTTCACTTTCAGACGTATGGACTGGTCCAAGCGCTTCAGGCTAACGTGTTATTATTACCTATGTCCAAACGTTTAGTTACGCGCTTGCTCTAACTTAATATATTTCCAGTTAACTTAGTTATTTCAAATCATATTAACTTCTTATTCAGGTTATCAAGTTCTTCTTGCTTATTAATTTCAGTTATATAATTTGCCCTATTTAAGTTCATTTATAAGCCTTTAACATGTTATTCTTATCAACAGATTTCAGATAACATTTTCTTCTTATCAGCAAGATTTAGATTCTCAGGTTTATAGATTACTTAATTTGTACTTAAGTACAACTTTTCTCATTCCGTATGTTATCTCATTTTCTCTATCGTTTGTTATAACTTAAGTTATAATTTCCACTTTTCCCTAGGACAAATCTACCTATTATCTTTCCTTTTCCCAATAAGGTTTATTCATAATAGGTTATTATCATTCCACGTTCATTCCAATTCTTTTATTGTTGTAGGATTCATTCATTCCCATTAATTACAATTAATGCCATTTATTTATTTCTAGTTATATACATGTATTCATGTATCTTAATGCACCAGACCCCTCACATTAAGTTGACCACTTGTGGATGCTGGAATTGTCGGGCGGTTCTGGGCAGCCTTCTACCACAAGTTGAACTTAACCTCGTGTCTCCCTACGATTATTTACAATTTCTTAATTATTGTAACTCTATTTACAACCTTTTTGGCATAATTCTTCTATCAAGAATATGCTCATATTCGTTGTAAATTTCATAATTACAACATTCACAGAATTTCCCAATTCAGACAGGTGATTAATGGAAATAGGCTTTATATAGTAGAAATGTTCTCAGTTCAGGTTTCAAGATTACAGTACTGCAGAAGTTTCATCATTTATACATAGGATGCAATTTAGTTTTAATTACAACAGTAATAATTTTAATAGATTTCATAAGGTTAAACATCTCAGCAGCTTAATCATTTCAACAGATTAAACATTTCAGCAGGTTACAACAGGTTAAACATTTCAACAAGTTAATCATTTCAGCAGATTTATTATACATATTAATGGGGAATGCTAAACGATAGATATACCATTATCAAAAGGTATAACTTAAATCAACTCACTTAATAGCTTACCAATTCATGAATCTGGTCCAGACCTAGCATTCCATGGCTCCCATGACTAGATCTAGAATCTAAATAACCATGGATTCACAATTCTCAACTAAAAGAAAAGGGGAAAAGAAGAGAAATCTAAATTAACCAGATCCAAGAATTCACCTCACTTCGATCAGAATTCTGAACACCCACTCGTAGATATACATTCTTTTCCTTCAGATCTTGAATTAGATTCCCTAAGACTAATTATTCTTTTTTACTTAAGGGATTTGAGGAGGAAGAAGAATGGTAGAATCTAGACAACCTCTTAGAAAATATGAGATTTAGGCTAGGCTCTGCTAGCCTATTTATAGGTGTTTAAGAAAGCGGATATGATCTTGTACACGCAGCGCCGAGTCAGCAACGAACGTGGTTTGAAAAACAGTCCAGATTCGCCCAATGAACCTGCCCAGACCAGGGGTGGGTCGACCCACCTACACCCCAGTTCGACCCTAAGGTCGACCCAGCCCCCTTGGGTCGACCCGTATGGGTCCAGGTGCGCATTGTCTTCAGTTTGAATTTCTAGAATTTTTTGAATATTATATTTCCATGTAAACCCCTTATATGTATAAAAAACTTCTGATGCCCATTTTACACGTATATATATATACGAGCAACTTTTATTTCATTTTCAAAATTTAAACGGCGTTATGCCATTATTTAGTTCTTACCTATTTTCATTAGTTGCAGGTTTACTTTGAATTTCTCTTTTGTGTGTGTATATATATATATATATATATTTGCACATATAAATGCATATATTTACATATGCATGTATACATATAATTTTTTTCTTTCTTATATGTATAATTTTCCTTATATATGCATATGTACCCAATTTTCTCTTAGAACATGTATTATTTTAGTCATTCCTCTAAAATAAAAATATGGCGCCCGCAGGAATCGAACTTTCGCCGCTCTCTTAAAAGTCACATGCTCTTACCAACTGGACTACGTAGGATTTTGTTTACAAGACTAAAAACAATGGTGTACATTGTTCGTTTCTCATACCTTCTTTTCATGTTTGGTGTAATATTTCATTTAAAGGTATCTCTTTCATCGTAAATCTGTTTTCTGCAATCCATGGGTCTTAATTGAGAAAACAATTGCCACGGATGCAATGACGCTAATCCTGTGACCAAATTTTGGAAACTCTTCAAATTTTATCTTATTATATAATTAAAAATGCGAGGTGTTACACGAACTTTTGAGCCAGGAAAATTGGTACTGAAACGAGTTTTCCCGGCCCCTGCCTTCATGGGCCCGAAATGGGAAGGACCTTACGTCATCCAATGGAGGCTTGATAAAGGAACATTCAAGCTAGTGACTGTAGATGGCAATGAAATCCCCAGAGCGTCGAATGCCCAGTATCTATGGCATTACTTAACTTGAAATTATATCAATTCTTTTGTTTTGTAAACTATGTAAAAAGGCACGACTTGCCTAAAACAGTCTAGTCGGTATAAACAAAAAAATTATAATGTGGACGTAGGCAATGATTTGACCAAACCACTACAAAACTATCGTGTGTTATTTACTTTTCCTGCATCTATTTATCTGTGTTCTGTGATTGTTTTGATCTTGGTTTGAGACGCGGAGCTTGTATTAAAATCGAGTAAGAGAATGGAGCTCAAACCAACAGGATCCCACTCTTAGAAATATAGTGTGGAAGGAAAGCCGGAGAAAATGGTATGATCGTTCACCTGATTAACTCAAACTCTCTCGATCTGGGAGGGAGTATAAAAGCGGGCGTGACCAGTGCACCATGATTAAAGACCGCCATTGCCACACTCTAACCTAGGCATACGACATGAGAGCATAAAGGCGCTAAAAGCAAGTGCCAGATAAAAAGGGTTCCTACCCCATTGAAGGATCGAGGGCAAGATTGAAAGTTGAGCCCGCAATCACCGCTGAAGAATTGGGAATAATATTAGGTCAATCCTAATTAATCCATAATAAGCCCAGGCCAGGCACTTTATTCGAAATTGATTGGGGGCATACACATATCACACCTGTTTATTACTAAGTGTAGTAATCATTCCTTAATTTGCAGGGATGCTGAGTGGAAATCATGGTTGGGTTTGTGATATGACTTACTATTTATTACTTGGCATATTAGTGTTTTGATTACAACTACATTTGATTAAAATAAATGATAAGCTTGCAAATATATGACACTATGGGAAAACTACTTTATTTACAAAAGTGCAGATTTATACAAAGGAACTAACCAAAAGCACGAGGAACTATCACTCGCTACAATAACACAAGGCCAGTGGAAAACCAAATAAACTAGAATAGCACTTCATTTGGATTTGGAAGAATGTTTGGCTTTCTTAGCTTCCGTGAGTCTTTGCCTCTCCTCCTTTTCAGCGCCAGAGAGAATACGCTTGCTTTTCTTCTTATTCCCAGAAGGGGAGTCCCTCGAATCAACAAAGGGCATTCCAGCTAACTCTCCAGTAATTGATCGAGTTGTCATATTGATGATTATAATACCGCTATGATCAGATACTTGAAGAGGGTCTACCAAGATGGGTTATTCTTTCTTGGCCTTCAAAAGTGCCTCAGCCTTAGCCTTCATCAGAGCAAGTGTTAGGTTTTCACTCTCATTGGTCGCTCCAATGATGATGATTTCAGAATCCTCTTTATCCTCCTTACAATCAATATCCTTCAAAGCATCAATGATCACCCCATCCTTGGGAACTTCAGCACTGGACGACACGATGGCTTTTTCAGCTACTTCTTCTTGCTTCTCTCCATCTTCCTCAGCAAGTTTCGCACCTAAAGAACGGGAAGAAATTGTTATTAGCTCGGGAGAAAACATGGGCTCTGCAATGGTTTTCTCTACAATGCGACGACATGCTATAATGGCTTAAGGTAGAGATACCGTCGGACGACTTGTCAGCAGGAGTAGCAGAAGTGTCGGGATCCGTCTCGACAATTGGAGATAGGAGAACTTCCTTTGAGATCCCTGGACGATCGGGGTCATACTCTACTGTTTCAGTAGCCTCAAGAATGGCATATGAACTAGAGCCTCCTTTGAGAGCATCCTTCCCCTTGGCTTGGTGCCTCTCCTCCTCCATGACTACATGGATCACCCTTCACCCTTCGGCCAAACGCTTCGGCTCATCGCCTCTCAAATACGTTCTCATGAGTTCTTCCTCATCAATAATGTCAATCATAAGCCACCGCTTTTCATCATCAATAATCCGATCCCACAAATCGACCAGAGTTATCGGGTAGTCTTGGATCCAAGAGTTGTCACAAGTTCGGAGCACCTAGGAAAAGAATTCAAATCATAAGCTCATTGTAGCCATCTATTTCCTTCTGGCCTTCAGCAAGCTGTGCACTAGAATCGGCAGCAGATCTGATGGCAATGTTGGTATTTTGCTTGGCTAAGACCGCCCTTGCCTCATCCTTTGCTAGCTTGGCCTCCATATCGGCGTTCTTCTTTTCTAGCTCCGCTAACTCCTGTTCGAGTCCAGAACAAGATAATTTCGCCATTGTACTCTCCGAATTTGCATCCTCAACTTTCTTTTTCAAGGCTTCGTGCTCCTGGCTATGAGAATCAACCTCGGTATAGTAGCGCTTTTGCAGTTCTTCGTACTGCTTCTTATAGTTAGTGATATCAGGTTGTGCGAGGGAAAGCTTGGCATGTGCGTCCTCGAGCTCTGTCTCTATATTTTCTATGGATTTCACATCATATTCAGCTATATCCTTCATGTGACTTACGTCGGCTAATAAATTTCGGATGATTTTAGAGAGATTTCGCGAATATTTGAGCATTTCCTTGTATTGCTTATCCACCAGGTCTATCTTAGCCATGAGTTCGTCTGCCCACTTCGATGGTATCTGCTCAAGGGCTGCAACAAAATGCTTGTTACCGAAGTGGTGATCTGGAAATTGTTCCCTTAAAATATCCAGTTTAGCCTCATTCTTGGAGTCAAGTATCACGGGCCTCGTTGTAGTGATATCGATGTTCCAATGTCTAGCTGATACAAGAGCCGCTTTACTTTTCTCCGCCTCCTTGCCCAATTCCTTCGGTTTGTCCTTTGGTTCAAAATGTTTCTTTGATGGTTTTTCCTGAGGATGTGTTTCTTTGGAAGAAGTTAGAACCTTGGGGATGTACCTATCTCCCTCACGATGAACATAATGGCTCTTGTATTTCTCTGAGTCCGAGCGAGCCAGAGCCCCGAGAGCGGGTGGATCGATGATGTTGAGATTGATGACGTCTCTTGTCATCTCTCCTGCGGCTTTCATGTTGATCGTGTTCAGTGTTGGGGACATATTTGAGTAAGCTTAGACGAACATTCTTGAGATTGTAGTTTCGACGAGGCATCCTTCTTGCAAAATAGCACAAATAAGTGTTAGATGTCGGGGTTGGTATAGCACACACGTGTACTGACATGCAGTGCAAGTGTAGTGCATATCCAAAGTGATCCCCCAAATGGAACAGAGCCCGGAGTTAGGGTTGTCTGCATATTATTCCCGGCTTTTTGGGGAGTAACTTCCTCTTCAGATGTAGGGAAGAAGGAATCTATGCCGAAATCTTTAGAAGTGAAAATCTTGTCGTGTAGGGGTAGTTTGGCTAGACCCAAGTATATGGATTTCTTAAATTGAGAGTCGTAGACGGGATATTTTGATGGATATGGAGTCTTCAGAGAAGGCTGCCTTTCTGGAACAAAATCATCTTTTATATCAACGTCTTGTTGCTTATCCCCAGCAGGTGTGTTCAAAGCTTCATCGTTTTGGATCAGCATTGGAGAAGGTCTCTTTGGAAGTACAACTGGATTTTCCTTCTCTGTCATTTCTTTATCTCCCAAGTGCAATTCCCGACTGGAGCCTATATCTCCTTGGCCTTTCGAACTCTCTCCTTTCTCAATTGAAGTTATAACTCGCCCCTCGATCGGGGGCATGCTGTTGGTTTCTACAGGAGCTGTGAGGTCTTGAGTTGGGGGCACATATGTATAACCTCTACTTCCATGGCTGATACCCCCGTTTATATCATGCAAACATGTTTGTGCAAGATCTCATCTACTACGCATTTTCTGACATTGAGGAAGTCTGGATTGCCATCCAATAACCGGCTCAGGCAATCAATGTATAATTGACCTTGCTCCTTTGTGGGATTGGGGACCATAAAAAGAAAAATAAGATCATCGCATTCATTGATGTAGTCGGGACAAACTTCTCGGATCTGAAACTTATTCGATTATAACCACCTTCTCGCGCACCCAGCTTGACGTTTGATGTAAAACCATTCGGGCTTTATATCTCCTATGTTGCTATAACGCTCATTCAGGATTTTTTTGTTGGGCACTGATTCGAAGAAAATAAAGGATGGGGTTCCCATTGAGCGATGCTTGAAATGACAGAAGAAGTTTAAGTCTTCAAAAGTGAGCTTCATGCCCAAGATTTCCCCATACGCTACATTCAGAGTATACAAGTAAGCGTATACGTTATGGTGGAGCTGCATAGGGGCCATACGCAACCGCCTCAGAAACTTAACAACGAATGGTGGAAATGGAGGAATGGCTCCCACTATACACATTGTTTTGCTGATGGCCATGTATCCCTCAGGGGGGTTATTAGGTCTGCCAGCACCGGTTGCAACCAAGATGTCCCCCTAGGGATTCAATGCCTTAAACACATTCTTTTAAGCTTTGTTTCATCAATTATCGGTTCCATGGAATCACTGAGGGCATTTAAGTTGACAACACTTTCAAACTCATTGGGATCCCAGTTGTCTCCTATTCCTCCTTCCTCCTCTTCGTCTAACGGTACTTCTCCTCCAGGCGATGTTGCCTCTTCGTGGATGTCTACCTCGAATTCGAAACCCAAATTTTCCTAGTCTGAGTTTAACGGGAACACATCTGGATTGAAGTAGCTAGATGAACCTGGAGCCGTACTCTTTTCGGACAATCTTGTTGAACGTCTACTAGACATGTTTGCTATACAATTGAACAAACATCAAGATTAGCATATAGTTGCCGTTCCCCCCGTGTGTGCGCGCTAGTATGCGCCAGTGTGTGCAGAACTGCAATGAGAAAGCATAAAATAAGCAGATAAGCATGCAGTTAGTCTATGTTATTGAGTTATATGCTTGTTGATTCCAAAAAGTTCGGTTCAGAGGTTGTATCCTAACTGTTCATCAGTTCGCTTAAGTTGTAATTAACTTTGGTCGAGATGCATGTTAACATGTTCAGTGGGTTTTCATTGCTAAAGATAAAATCACATATTGGAACCTGGTCGTGATTAGGGAATGGCTCGTGTAATGGGTCGGCTTGCACATTTGCGGTGGCCCGCATTCAAAGGCTAGCCGTAGCTAAGAATGGGGTCGGATCGCGATTAAGGATTGACTTAGGCATTGATCTTGGTTCACAATTTAAAGTTGACTCGCACTCATGGACGGTTCACATATTTGAATCGAGTCGAGGGATCAGGTCGGAGAGACTCGATCCAACCCGATGATGTCCTTCACGAATCACTTCCTCGATCTGCTCCAACCAGAGAATATGTGTACTTTGGTCATTCACTTTCAATCCAATGCTCAAGTTTTGGGCTTAGAAGCAAACCCTATAACCATGTTTTGTCCTCTTCGCACATCAGATCCTTACTTCCTCAACTCTTCCACGTCCTCACACCCGATTCTAACAATAATCTTCCTCTCACCCACCACTTGAGGGTGACTAACTTCACCAGTGCCGACGACGGTCCCAAGGAGGGCATCATCGAGGTAACTGATTAAAGGCGGCAGAGACAAATGCCAGAATTACATCCAATTCGATCACAGCATAGATTAAAACAAGAGTTGGAACTATAACATGATGATTTGTAACTACCTACTTGATTGGATTCGAATTTTGATCGGAGAAAAGGGGATTTAGGATTTCAGGCTGTAAGAAATGAAAATACTGCAATAATAAGTAAATAAGAAAATGGAGGAAGGAAGCCTTATATATTGTAGGGAATGGGCTATTTGTATACCCATTAACCTGACAACTTGGCACAATCCAGAAGCCCAACGACTGGTTTGGTTCAAGGCCCTGCAACTCAAGTGATGCAGTGTCATACCCCAAGCACGATGCGACATAGCATGAGTGATCACATTGAATTTGAAACAGACCATATCGTTCGCTCATAGCAGCGGTTCAAGTACCCTCGACCCGATCCGATGGGCAAATCTCAAAGTTTAATGAAAGTGAAGAAAATAAAAGAAAATTGTTGAAAAATCATGCATGCATATGTAAAAAAGAAATCAACAAAGCAATGCGTCAAATAATCTGAACTCTTAATTCGAGAAAAGTTGAAGAGGTTACCTGAGAAATTGTTTATAATATAAACTAAAGCTTGAAGTTGTTGGACTTTGCAAGAGAAATTGTAAGCCCGATATGGTATTTATACCTGTTCCAGAAATCAAAAGGTGCGATTTCGTAGAGCGTCATGATTATATAGACAGACATGACTGTTGACGTTCACCGATTAAAAGATGGACAGATTGATTATTTCGAAGCACATCTCATCTACCATAAAACGTACTTCGATGGGGTAAAATGTTGGCCAGCTTTGCGACCAAGCCACATAGAATCTAAGTACTCATGATCGAGTGCAATACAGAGTAAGGAACAACCATTCACGATCAAGAGAGTCAGAATGAACCAATCAACAAGGTTTGAGTTGAAGGAATAAATCACATTGTCATTGTCCTTGGGCACACAGTTTGGGTCGCGGCTATCGTTTTGAGGGTAACCCGCTCGTGCATGAGATGGCAACAAATCCAGAGCATTGTACTTGTTCAACTTGCAACAATGACGAACCGATCTGCTCACAAAATATTGTCTTCAAAAGGTCTTTATCTCCCCAACTCGCGGGTTCTGCGACTAGAGCCGCTCATTAACTGGTAGAAATATACAAGTGGCTTGCCCACAATCGGATCCCAGGCCGAATAAAGCGGATCAGTGATCACGTGTCACGAGTTGTTGCCATAACTGCCACCCACTAACTCGCGAAATGCTCCGGGATTTCGTGGATGAACGCTACGTCATCCTGCGACCCGCATGCTATTCATGCCTACAAATACCCCCAAGACTTGTCATGTTGAGGGATCATTTGGCACTCCTAACACTTTAACTTCACCATTGATATTCCTCTGTTTTATTCATATTATGCTCTAAATTCTTGAGTATAATCGTGTAGATTTGGAGAGAATATCAACTATACTTGTGAGGTTGAGTGATCATTTGCCTTGTACTTGTAATCATTTCATCAATCAAAGAGTTATAAATTGGACGTATGCTCATTAATGCAGAACCACTATAAATCATGTGTGTTGATTGCTTTTTATCCGTTTTCATATTATATTTCTTCAAGATTTCTAGTTAGTTGGGTGTTAGAACCACTTTTTGGTCTAACATTTTGGTGCTTTCACTGAGAAACTTGAATTCTCAACATCTCAGATTGTCATTCTACTAATTGGATTTCCAAGTCTGAAGAAGATTGTCCACCTTTTCACCATTTTTGAAGTTTTCATTGATTTCAACGGGTTTAGATTCCATGGCTCCAAGTAAAGGCATAGAACCAATGGCTTCCCGAGCAAACGAAATGAATGAAGATCAAAGGGACGAGGCACGAGCTCTCGCTGACAGTGGCTCGCAGGAAGGCGGATCGATGCCAACCCGAACAGAAGGTGCGACCCGATCGGAGCTGGCGAACCGACCATAGGACGGTATCATGACCCGAACCGATGGGGGAGATCCGAACTGTCCAGATGATAGTGTTTCTACTCCGGCCAGTCCTAGTGCTCCAACTCCAGCCATGACTACTAACGATCAACTCTCTGCTCCTACGCCTATTTCACCAATGGATTTTTAATGTAATTATTGCTTAAGAGTCGAAATCTTGTTTAAGAATAATTTGTGTTTAAGAGCAATACACTCCCTGCTCCTAGCCCAAAGTAATTTACAATAATTACAATAATTCTTTAAAATCTTTTAAATAGCCTGTTTAAGAGTAATATACTCCCTGTTCCTGCCCCTGTACCACATAGGGTCTTAGAATAATTTGTGTTTAATCTTGTTTAAGATTCAAAATCTCATGGAGTATATTATTGTAATTATTGTAAATTTTGCCAAATCTATTTAAAAGAGGACAATTGGCATATTTCAAATCACAAGGAAATATGTTAATGTCTTATTTGGAATAGATGTTGCAAACTACATATAAAAATACATAAATTTGCACATCTCATCCTTTTTGATTCGTTTATATTCCTTGTAGATTTCAAATAATTTTATTTTTATATAAAAATTGCAGAAAGGGAAAATTTACGACAATCAAGTAAAACCCTAAACAATACCAAACAATACCAAACACAAGCAGACTTATAATTCTAAAATCATAATTACATAAGTTGTACATTGCACACAAATTCTATGAATCTGAAATAACAACACTACACATTTGACAATATGTTTGGGCTAATTTCCAGATTCATGGTGCTTATAATAGCCACAAACTAACCAAGATAAATCATCTGCAATATTATAATATTAAACTAAAAGGCCTACAAACCTAAATCCAGTTTTGTTACATATTATGTAAGATTTGACTTAAACAAAACAAATCTGATAAACTTTAGACATACAATTCAGATTTAGCACAAACGAATTATGTCGGATACTATAAACAATGAATATATTTATCACTCACCTGAAAGCTATTCAAATCATAATCTGAACACAACTTTTAGGCCTATAACTTCCAAATCTTACAGATCTACAATTTCTACAGTAAGGGGTTATATATTTATATAATGATTTGTATATCTGAAAGAAAAATTGGAAATGGAGAAGGAAATTTAATAATAAAGATTACCCGTTTAAAGAACCAACCCTATTGCATAAATTTGAATTAGTCTCTCCAATTATTTTTAATTAGATTTGTATATGTTTCTATTTTGAATTTTAGAAGAGATTGGAGGATCGGAAATTGAAGAGCTTCACTGTTGACTCCAAAAAATATGATCAAAAGAGTGGGGATGAAGCTCTTTATTTATAGGCGTAGAAATGACCTTGAAATGTTAGATATAATTTCAGAAAAATTCGTCCATCGATTACAAAATTTATATTATAAAACCCTAATCGCCACTGCGTGAATCGACTACCCGATCGATCCTTTGGGCTGACCTCCTGGGTCGACCTGGAAGTGGTGGGAACAAGGAGTATTTATTTATATATATAATACTCTTTTTATTTATTTTCCATCCTTTTTGTATTTGGTCTGTAACTTTTTCGTACAGACTCTATTCGCGATGTTTCAAACGTGAAAGTTGACCAGAATTCCATCACGAACATAATGGTAAAAGATTCATGGTCAAATTCCATCATTTGAAAAAACTCCATTTTTAGTATATAACTTAATTACTAATATAAATATCCCCAAATTGCAAAGTGTTACAAGAACATAGAATTGCAAAAAACTCACCAGCATGTTATTCAATGATCCACAATCCGAAGGTGTTCCTTTCGGTATGCTTGAAGTAGAATGAGATCTAAACGCAACAAGGGGATTTAGATCTAGGGGTTGCGATGTGACTTAGTCAACTAGCAAAGAAAATATAGGAACTGGGTCGGAGGACCACTGTGAAAAGGTGAGGCAAAGGTATAAAGTTTGCTAGGTCGAATTGGGCAGATGAAGAGGCAAAAGTGAAGGCGATAGGTTAAAAAGTAAAAGAGAATATGATTGAGGCTAGGGTTAAGGTTAATTTGCTAAGTAACACAATAGTCAAAGCTGGTTATAGTAAGAAAGATCCCAGAGAAGGATGCAACCGGAGGGTTTGAATGTGACAGAGAGAATGCATGCATATTTAGGATGGAGTGAGAAGCGAAGAAGAGAAAGGGTGATAACCAATCGTCATTGAAGAGAAAGGCTATGAACGTTTTCTTTTTGTAGTTGTTTTGTCCATTTTCTGTTAAGGAAAACCAAATTAAATTCATTATTAATACCATGTTACTAAAAATAATGTTGATGCCTTTACAAATAATAATAATTTTTTTTAGTAAGCTATGATTTACAAATTCAAATCTGTGAGGCATCTATAGTTTGAAACAAGCTTTAATTATATAAAGGTTTGAAACAAGATTAATCTCGTATGATTCATTTTAAATCCTGATGATGCACGAATTGTAATAAGTTAACAATAGCAACATTCCTCTACTTTAATAAATAGGTACTTTTGAAAAATAAAAGTGATTATAATAAATTCAACAATACGATTGTTAATTAATATTATTATAGTTGAATATTAATGCAAGCATATGGATATCAGGCCACACTATTTTTGTTTGTATTTGGTCAATCCTCTATGGGCAATGGGCTTTTATATTTGGCTCATACCTTTTGTTATTTTAGGAAAATTACTTATAGATGTTACTCATTATCTATATAAATACATCATGTAACCAATTATTGATCTATTTATCAAATAATAAGAATTGTTCTGCAATACAATTTCAATTATTCCAAAATATTCTCAATTGATATTCACTATGGAATCAGAACATCATCATCGAAAGTCGTCATCCTGAATAAGAATCCAGTTGAATTTTTTTGTTTTTTTTAATCTCCTCGGTTATTTTTAACTCATCATTGGAGATTTCTGCCATTAAGGGACATCCATCCTTCTGATAATCCGGTTCATCAACAGAAATATGCCATGCCTAGTCAATTTGCTTGGTGCGATATTTTTGATCTTACAGTGTATTTTGATCAGTGGTGAAGTTTGATCATGACTACATAAACTGACATAGTCTTGCCAAGCACAAGGCGGCTATGCTGTCAAGTATTGTCGGGCCAAGCGATTTTTATTCACCATTTTTTTTCCGTCTGCTGTATTCTGGTTTTCGCATCTAATCATCAATTATCAATGATAATGAAGCAACATCAGCAATATCTGGAAGCATGAATAATGCTGCATCACCAAACTGCCTGAACCTGATCAAGCTAAAGAGTCAAATTATTACCACTATACTGGGTGAAGAACACTACATAATATGGAAATATCAAATCGAAATCGCATACCAATGATAGTCACAGTTAAAAAAGTAACAATGATGTAGACAACAAAGGTATGATGCAACAACAGACAGAACAATAGCATACTGGACATCACATGACTACAAGATCAAAATGTGGCATCTTCAGACCTAAACTGTACAATGTTTCTATAAATGAGATTAAACTAATCAACTTTACTCAAGCTATTAAGTCAGATAAGTGGAAGAAAGCTATGGATGCCAAGTGTGAAGCACTTATATAAAATGTAACTTGGAGTCTTGTGACACCACATACACACAATAATGCCATTGGTTGTACATGAAATTACAAAATAAAAAGAAGTGCAGATGGGTCTATAGACAAATACAAGGCCAGACTGGTTGCGAAAGGCTACGCACAACAATTTGGATTTGATTTTAATGAAACATTCTTTCCTGTAATTAAACCCACTACTATCAGAATCATACAGTCCATCACACTCAGCAAAAAGTGGAGTATCAAGCAACTTGACATGAATAATGCATTTCTGAATGGGGATTTAACTGAGGAAGTGTATGTGCATATCACTGAAGGTTATAATAGTGGTAACAATTAAGTGTGCAAACTACACAAGTCCATTTATGGGTTAAAGCAGACCTCAAAAGCATGGTATCAAAAACTTAAATTAAATCTATCTAACCTATAGTTCACACAAGCAAAATCAAACAATTCATTATATACGAAGAGGAGCAATTAGGGGACTATATTTATCCTAGTAAGTGTCGATGATATGCTAATAACTGGAGACAAAAACAGAGAAATCAATGAAGTCATGAAATTAATAGATCAAAGTTTTGCCATCAAGGACTTAGGAGAACTGAGTTTCTTTCTAGGAATACAAGTTAACAAAAAAGGGTGACACTGAATTGTTCCTATCACAACAGAACTACATATCGGAAATCTTACATAAAGCAAGCATGTACCAAGAAAAACAATTACCAACACCAATAACAAGTAACATGCGTCTATCAAAGCACAGGGGAGAAGCCATTGACAATGCAAAACAATACATGAGTATAATAGGATCACTACAATATGCCACTATTACACGTCCTTATATACAATGTCAATAAACTTAGCCAATTTATGTATTAACCACCCTTCTGGTCTAGTTCCCAAAAGTACACAAGACACGCTCGAATCAACGCATCGCGTGATGCCAAAGCCCAAATTGTCGCCAAAAAGCTAAGGAAGCAAGCCAGGAAATGGCCATGCGGACAATAGCCTCACAGCCCCTCAAAACAATGCCATATCCATCACTTCGGACCCTAAACCCCAGGTCCTCTAAGCCTCGCCTCCTCCGAGTTTGTAATAGAAATCAACGTGCTCCTCAAGGTACGAATCTCGTATCCCGTAGGGTACGAATTTTCTAGAATATATGAGGGCGTCTGAGTTTCTGGAGGCATGTGCTCTAGGGTCTGGAATTTTCTGTTGTGGTCCCCTACTCCTACTTACTCCCACCTAACTACTCCACTATAAATACCCCCAAGCTCACACTTAAAAGAGGGTTGGAAATTGGTTGATTTGATATCTCTTGAGAGCTCCAAGTGACCTCTTTAATTGCATCCATGCATTGAGGAAGAAGAAGGGAAAAAGTATCTTTTTCCTAATATTCATATATGACAATTATGACCTTAAATTACTTAGAAATGTTTGTAAAATGATGTCATTAGTTGGTCCTAAGCTTATCACTCTTTATTATCAATAAAATATCAGCAACTCTTCCAAAATGGGCACAGGACCGAACCACTATAAATATCTTGTGTTATTTACTGCTTTCCGCACTTATGTTTCCACGCGAAACTATAATTCTTAAGTAATTGAGAATCCTGGGTGTTTACGACATATTTTTCTGTCAGCATTCTGGTGCTTTCACTGAGAAAACTCGGATTTTCATCTTTTTCGCACATCTCCATCTCGACTTCGACATGCTTGAGGTTCCATTCATAACCTTCCGTTGGGTCCACTTACGATAGTTAAGCGAACAAAGAATCAAATGATTGGCTCTTCTGCTGCAGCCGAAGCTGGAACATCTCAGTAACATCAACCGGCGGATATCCTGGCTGGAACCGATACCCTTCCTCATATGGATCTCGAAGCTCCGCACTATAAGCGCTGATCGACGCGCTTAATAAGAGATGCGAATGTACAACTCTTGAACTCAATCAGGCATTGAGGAATAACATCGATCTTATACGTCAACTCCAAGGAATTCAGTGCATCGTCGCTCAACTCCAGCTCGCTCAGAACAATGCCCAACCGCGACGTACTACCTCGAAAACTTCTTCTTCCGAGTCAAGAGGCCCACATCAAAGAAGAAGGTTTAGCCTTATTAATAACGTTGCCTCTCGCTATAACGCTCATACCAACGACAACAGTAATGGAAACGGTGACCGAACTACCATCACTTACAATGAGGGAACACAGTACCATGATCACTCCCAGTTGTTTATCAATGATGAACCGGGTCCGAGTAACCGACCCCCTGCTCGACAAAACCCAACTATCGCCGCACAGAACCAGGGCCTACTCTCCCTGCAGCCCAACAAGCCCAAGTACCTCCGGATCAGGATGCACACCAACCTGCTTAGCCTCGCCACCCATACCAAAACCAGACCATCGATGTCGACGACATGGTTGAGGATGACCTGGATGTTCATCATAGAAGACGACCGCAGAACAGAACTCCCAAAGTTCGTCGAAACTAATGGATTCTACCGGAAGACCCGCACCCAACATAGCTCCCCGACATGGTCCGAAGGATCATGAGAAAAACGCGAGGGAACACCAACGACTCGTGGGAAGCCCACTTGAGGCGTAATCCCTTCACTATGATTTTACACGAGGACGAGTGGCCCTGACACTTCAACATGCCACAGATGGCCTTTTATGATGGCACGACGGAACCTTGTATCTTCCTAAATAGCTATGAGTGGCAGATGGTATCCAGCCGAGCCACCGACGCAGTCAAATGCAAGTGCTTACCAGTCTTCTTGTCAGGCACAACTTTACTATGGTTCTTTGGCCTCCCGCTCCATTCTATAAACAACTTCGGCCAAGTGGCCACGGAGTTGGTTAAGATTTTCAGAATGCACGTCACGACTACGTAGAACGCCCTCACTCTTTCTAATCTTTACCAAGGACCTGCAGTGTCACTCAATAGCTACCTCTCATGGTTCAAAACCACCCACGTCGGGGTCGAAGACCTAAAGCCTCATGCCGTACTTTTCAAATTTGGGGCCTGTATCGACAGAAAACAGCTTAAAAGTCTTGATGCTTTCTACAAAAAGGTCGGACAGTTCTTGCGCCAAGAAGAAGCAAGACGTACTCGAGCTGCTTAGACCAACCATTACAACAATCTGAATGCCGACACCACCGATGACAACATCAAAGGGAAACAGATCGAAGAACCTTCAACAAAGATAAAGGAGCAGTCCCATACAAATCTAAGTCGAGCAGCGGAAGGCAGGGCAGACACAACAACAACCAGTTTTAAGTAGATCCCAAAAAGCCCAGTCACTACTAAACTTACGAGACCTACACTCCATTGAATCAAGACTTGGACACAATCTATTTGGAAACATGTAATACGCTCCAGTAAAAGAAGGCAAACACTAGGGAATCCACTGACTACGGGAAAAACTCCGGTAGATACTGCCGATACCACGACATGTACGGGCCCAATACTAATGATTGTTGTCAACTCAAGGATGTGATTGAAAAGCTCATCCGTGAGAAGCGCCTGGAACAGTACATTCAAGACCTTGTTCCTCTCGAAGCAGCCTCGGGTCCTCCGACACCCGCACCACGAGCACCTGCCAATACGGGCCCAGGTCCGTCCAACCAAAGACGGGGTATCGTGATCAACACTATTTGTGGCCGGCCTTACCCTACGCATGAAAGCTTCCGAAAAATGGAAGAGTACATAAGCTCTATAAAGCAGGCCACCTACGATGCTTGCTCTACTCTGGATGAGTCCAACCCCACCAAACTTAAGAAAACAATGATGGAAGCAGAAGATACCCGACCTACTAGATCCTTTACATAAAAATAAGGGTAATAAGGCATTTTTTCCATCTCTGAATGTATGTCATCGTCTTTCGCGAAAGAGAGTCTACAGGAATTGAGATCCCAACCATAGACCCTCTCGTGATTACAGCTCAGATCGGCCCTGCTTCGGTCTCAAGAATATTGATCGACTCGGGAAGTTCAGTCAACATCGTCTTCAAGGCGACATACAATCAGATGAAGTGGGAGACCAAAGACTTAAAACCCTATCATGCTATGATTGAAGGCTTCAAAGGATCTTCCAATCACCCAGTAGGCATGGATGACCTACCCGTAGAACTTTGGGATGGGGATCGGAGCCAGGTCCGAATCATCACCTTTGTTGTTATCGACGTCATCTCTCCAAACAATGTATTTTACGGACGTCCCTTCCTTGCCGAATTCCAAGTCTGCATGTCACCATGGTCTCTCCTAATGAAGTTCCTAATAGAAAATGGGATCGTTACAGTCAAGGGTGGCCAAGCAACAATTTGAGAATGTTACGCATTAGAATGGAAGAATGCGTGTAACAAGGACAAAGGCAAGACCGTGCCCCGACTTCTTGCGCCAAGACCGTCTTCGCATAGCAATCAAAGGCATCTGAGCCTTGGCTAAGGAACCACTACCATCTTTCCGACGATCTCAATCCGAGGGAGGACGAAAGCCCGGTTCCGAAAGGGCTACTCCAGTCGAACCTACCGTGGATGTTCTAATCAACCCAACGACCTGTCAAAAGTCTTGAAAATTGGATCACAACTCCACCCCGTAATAAAAGAAGATATTGTGGAGTTATAAAGGGACAACCTAGACGTGTTCTCTTGGACCCACTCGGACATGTGTGGCATTGATCCCGTGGTCGCTTGTCTCAAGCTAGCTCTCGACCCTGTACAACCTCCGGTCAAACAGAAACGCCGATTCTTGGGAACTAAAAGATCCAGCGCATATAAAAAAGAAGTGGATAAGCTCCTCAACAACGATTTCATCAGAGAAGCCTATTATCCCAAATGGGTCTCCAATCCAGTTTTGGTCAAGAAGGCAAATGGCAAGTGGCGAACGTGAGTTGATTTCTCTGACTTGGACAAGGCGTGTCCCAAAGACAGCTTCACACTTCAGAAGACCGACTGAATTTTGACTCGACCGTTGGATACCAGCTCTTATTCTTCATGGAAGCCTATTCGGGCTACAATCAGATTTCGATGTACCTCCCCGGCCAGGATCATACTTCTTCCATAACCAACCTTTGACTCTACTGATATCGCGTCATGCCTTTCAATCTTAAGAATGCAGGAGCCACTTATCAATGGTTGGTCAACCTAATTTTTAAGGATCGGATTGGAAAATCCATGGAGGTATACGTGGACGATATGCTTGCAAAATCAAAAAATAAAATGACCACGTTTATGTCCTCTCCAAGATGTTCGATGTCCTCCACCAATATGACATGAAACTCAAACCCTTGAAATGCTCTTTTGGCGTTGCATCGGGGAAGTTCTTGGGTTTCATTGTCGATTCCCGAGGTATTGCAGCCAATCCAAACAAGATCAAAGCTATCCAGGACATCCAAGCCCCTCAGAGCATCAAGGATGTTCAAAGTCTAAATGGGAAGGTCGCCGCTTTAAGTCGATTCATATCTAAAGCCGCTGACAAATGCATTCCCTTCTTGATTTGCTTCAAAAAGGGAAGCTCAACTTCGCATGGACCTCGAAATGTTTCATCGCGTTCAAGGACCTTCTATATAACTTAAAGCAACCACCTATCTTGTCCAAACCTGTGGATCACAAGGACTTATACGCATTGAAGATCATGTCCAACAACCCGTTTACTACATCAGCAAGAGATTAACAGGGGCGGAAAAGAACTACCCAAAGCTCAAGAAACTAGCCCACTTCTTGTTGATCTCCTCCCAGAAGCTAAGACTGTATTTTCGGTCTTATCCCATCAAAGTCTATACTGATCAGCCACTACGAAAGATCCTGCGGCGACCTAAGGCATCTAGACGACTGCTAAATTGGAATATAGAGCTGAGTCAATTCTAAATAACATTCATCCCCCACTGATCCATCTTCGGGCAGGCCCTCTCCGATTTCTTAGAGGAATTCACCATCCCGGAAGAGCCTCCTCCGGAAAACATCCAAATTCCAAACATTCAATGGAAACTGTTCGTGGATGGATCTTCCAACAATAAGTCATCTAGCATCTGGGCCGTGCTCATCACGCTAGAGGAGCACTCAGTATGCTACGCTTTAAAGCTTAACTTCCCTGCTACCAACAATGACGCAGAATATGAGGCCTTAATAGCTGGACTTAGAATCACAATCGAACTTAACATCAAGCCCATCCAAATCTACTCTGACTTGCTACTTATCGTGCATCAGGTACAAGGGGAATACCAAGCCAAGGGGGTACGGCTCGCTCCCTATCTTGCTCAGCTCCGCAAATTGCTTACCATCTTTGACCAATACATCATCACGCATATCCTCCGAGAATAGAATGAAAAAGCAGACTCGTTAGCCAAGTTGGCAAGCTTCGAGGATGCATAGCTTATGGGGCTTGCTCTAGTCGAAGTACTCGACTCTCCGAGCATCAATTTAATGCAGACCAATTTGGTAATGGAAACAGAGAACGAAACCGAGCCTGAGTCTTGGATGACACCAATTAAGGACTATTTGCAACATGGAATCCACGCGGGGAGTAACAAAGAAAGACAAGCGCTCACTGGCTAATCATCTCAGTGCATCATTTTGGATGAAGTGGTTTACCGTAGTGGTTTCTCTGTCCCATTACTCAGAAGCATAGCCCACGACGACGCTGACCGGGGACTGACAGATGTACACGAAGATGAGCGTGGCGACCATACTAGGGGGCAAATATTGTAACAAAGATCATCAAATATTGTTATTTCTGGCCAACGCTCGGGAAAGATGTCGTAAAATATGCTTGCAAGTGTGAAAATTTCCAGCGCTACTTAAAGATCCCAAGAGCCCCACCTACCTAGTGAACGCAAATGGTCAGCCCTTGGCCATTCTCCATGTGGGGGATAGACATCATCGGGATTCTTCCGATGGCCATAGGTAGGGTGCTTTACGACATCGTCTTTGTTGATTACTTCACCAAATGGGTGGAAGACAAAGCCCTCGCTACCATCACCACCAAGAAAGTAATCAACTTCATCGCCTGCAATATCATCACCCGCTATGGAGTACTTTAGGCCATCATCTCAGAAAATGGCACCGAGTTTGAGAGCGTAGAATTCAAGACTTTCTGTCAGTGGCACAACATCGAAAAGAGATTCTCGACGGTGGCTCACCCTCAGGCCAATGGGCAAGTCGAGATTGTTAACAAAGTGATTAAATCCATCATCAAGAAGTGTTTGGAAAAGGCCAGTAGCTTATGGGTAGACGAAATCCCTCTGGCCTTATGGGCCTATCGGACTACCCATAAGTCAGTGACCGGTCATACTCCATTTGCCCTTGCCTATGGATCCGAAGTCGTCATCCCTATTGAGATAAAGCTTCAGTCTCATCGAGTTACCTATTATGATCCGAAAACTAATCAAGATTTACTTATGGAATCACTTGATTTTCTTGAGAAAAAAGAAACGAAGCTGAGCTCAGAGCTGCTGCCCAGCGTTAACGAATAGCCCAATACTTCAACTCTAAAGTCCGCTACAAGGATCTCAATGTCGGCGACCTCGCCCTAAAGAAAATCTTTACCACACCGATTGGTCTTAGTGTTTGGTGGGAAAGTCCGTACGTCATATAACCGAAGCTCAGAGATGGGGCTTTCAAGCTAGCAACCATAGACGGAGACGAGCTCCAAAGCTCATGGAACGACGAACATATCCGTTGCTACTTCACATAACTTTGTGTATAGTTTTTCTGCTTTCCAATGATGTTTTTTTTTTCTTGAAATTCAAGGCATTATAACGGCTGTTACTGCCAAAGTTATTAGTAAAGATGATGTTCATTTCTCTGTGTCAACGTTATGTTTACTTCCTGCATTATATGTTTGATTGACCATTGCAACTGGCTTGCACATACAGACACTCGAACACCGGACCAGATGAAAGGCGATGGAGATAATTACCAGAATTACATCTAATTCGCTCATAACTTAGATTAAAACAAGAGTTGAAACTATAACATGATTATTTGTAACTACCTACTTGATTCGATTTGAATTTTGATCGGAGAAAAGGGGATTTAGGGATTCAGGTGGTAAGAAATAAACGTACTGCAATAAGAAGTAAATAAGAAAATAGAGCAAAGGAGCCTTATATATTATGGGGAATGGGCTATTCGTATGCCCATTGACCTGACAACTTGGCTCGATCCAGAAGCCCAGAGACCGGTTTGGTTCAAGGCCCTGCAACTCAAGTGATGCAGTGTCTTACCCCAAGCACTATCCGACACAGCATGAGTGACTCGCATTGAATTCGAAACAGAACATATCATTCGCTCAATAACAGCGGTTCAAGAACCCCCGACCAGATCCAATGGGCAAATCTCAAAGTCAAATGAAAGTGAATAAAATTAAAGAAAGTTGTTGAAAAATCATGCATGCATGTGTGAAAAATAAATCAATGAAGCAATGCATCAAATAATTTTGAACTCTTATTCGAGAAAAGTTGAAGAGGTTACCTGATAAATCGTTTGTAATATGATCTAAAGCTTGAAGTTGTTGGATGCTGCCAGAGAAATTGCAAGTCGATATGGAATTTATACATGTTCTAGAAATCAAAAGGTGCGATTTCGTAGAGCATCACGATTATATAGACAGACGTGACTATTGACATTCACCGATAAAAAGATGGACAGATTGATTATTTCGAAGCATATCTCATCTCCGACAGAACGTACTTCGAGGGGGTAAAATGTTGGCCCGCTTTGCGACCAAGCCACATAGAATCTAAGTACTCATGATTGAGTGAAATACAGAGTAAGGTACAACCATTCACGATCAAGAGAGTCGGAATAAACCAATCGACAAGGTTTGAGTTGAAGGAATGAATCACACTTTTACGGTTCTTGGGCACACGATTCGGGTCGTAGCTATCAGTTCGAGGGTAAACCGCTCGTGTATGAGATGGCAACAAATTCAGAGCATTCTACCTGTTCAACTCGTAATAATGACGACCCGATCCGTTCACAAAGAAGTGTCTTCAGAACATCTTCATCAGCCTAACTTTAGGGTTCTATGACTCGAGTCGCTCGCTAACTGGTAGAAATATATGAGTGGCTTGCTCACAACTGGATCCTAAGCTAAAGAAAGTGGATCGGTGACCACGTATCATGAGCTACGTCCATAACTTCCTCTCCACTAACTCACGAACCGCTCCGAAATTTTAGGGATGAGCGCCACATCATCTGACGACCCGTCTTCTGTTCATGACGATAAATACCCCAAGACTTATCATTTTGAGTGATCATTTGGCACACCAAACCCTTTAACTTCACCATTAAAGATATTCATCTATTTTATTCAGATGCTCTAGTTTCTTGAGTATAATTATATGGATTTGGAGAGAATATCAATTGTACTTGTGAGGTTGAGTGATCATTTGCCTTGTAATTGTAATCAATTCATCATTTAAAGAGTCATAAAGTGGATGTTGGCTCATTAACGTCGAACCACTATAAATCTTGTGTGTTGATTGCTTTTTATTCGTTTTCAGATTATATTTCTACACGATTTCAAGTCAGTTGTGTGTTAGAACCACTTTTCGGTCTACCATTTTGGTGCTATCACTGAGAAACTTGAATTCTCAATATTTTGGATTGTCATTTTACAATTTGTATTTCCAAGTCCGAAGAAGATTGTCCAACTTTTCACCATTTTTGAAGTTTTCATTGATTTCAACGGGTTTAGATTCCATGGCTCCAAGGAAGGGCAAGGAACCAATGGCTTCCCAAGCAAACGAAATGAATGAAGAACGAAGGGACGAGGCACGTTCTCTCATCGATAATGGCTCGCAGGGAGCCGAATCGGGGGTGACCTGAACAGAAGGTGCGACCCGATCGGAGCTGGCGACCCGACCACAGGAGGGTATCATGACCCGAACCGATGAGGGCGATCCGAACTGTCCAGATGTTGGCGTTTCTACTCGAGCCGGTCCTAGTGCTTCAACTCTAACCACGATTAACAACGATCAACTCCCTGCTCCTGCCCCTGTTTCACAGATGGATTTTACTGTAACTATTGTTTAAGAATAACTTGCATTTGAGAGTAACTTACTCCCTGCTCCTTCCCCAACATAATTTACAATAATCGCTCAAAATCTTTTAAATAGCTTGTTTAAGAGTAATGTACTCCCTGCTCCTGCCCTTGTACCACAAGAGGGTCTTAGAATAATTTGCGTTTAATCTTGTTTAAGATTCAAAATCTCATTGAGTATATTAGTGTAATTATTGTAAATTTTTCCCATACTATTTAAAAGAGGAAAATTGGCATGTTTCAAATCACAAGGAAATATGTTAATGTCTTATTTCGAATAGGTGTTGCAAACTACATATAAAAATACGTGAATTTGCACATCTCAACCTATTTGGTTCGTTTATATCCTTGGAGATTCAAATAATATTATATTTTATATAAAAAGTGCAAAAAGGGAAAATTTACAACAATCAAGTAAAACCCCAAACAATACCAAATGCAAATAGACTCGTAATTCTAAAATCATAACTATATAAATTGTACATTGCACCCAAATCCTATGAATCTGGAATAACAACAATACACATTTGACAATATTTTTGGGCAGATTTCCAGATTCATGGTGCTTACAATAGCCACAAACTACCCAAGATAAATCATCTACAATATTAGAATATTAAACCGAAAGGCCTACAAACCCAAATCCAAATTTTCTACATATTATTTATGATTTGACTTAAACAAAACAAATCTAATAAACTTTAGGCATACAATCCAGATTTAACACAAATGAATTATGTAAGATATTATAAACAATGGATATATTTCTCACTCACCTGAAAGCAATTAAAATCATAATCTAAACGTAACTTTTAGGCCTATAATTTCCAAATCTTACAGATCTACAATTTCTACACTAAGGGGATATATATAATGATTTGTAGATCTGAAAGAAAAATTGGAAATAGAGAAGGGAATTTAATAATAAAGATTACCTATTCAAAGAACCAACCCTTTTGCATAGCTTTGAATTCAGTCTCACCAATTCTTTTTAATTAGATTTATATATGTTTATATTTTGAATTTTAGAAGGGATTGGATGATTGGAAATGGAAGAGCTTCGTTGATGACTCCAGAAAATATGATCAAAAGAGTGGTGGCCTAGACCTTTATTTATAGGCATAGAAATGACCCTGAATTGTTAGATATAATTTCAGAAAAATTTATTCATCGATTATAAAAATTATATTATATAAAACCCTAGTCGCCACTAAGTGAATCGACTGCCCGGTCAATCCCCTCGGTTGACAGCCTGTGTCGACCTGGAAGTGGTGGGAACAAGGGTATTTATTTATATATATAATATTCT
This sequence comes from Allium sativum, assembly GCA_030737875.1. Lineage (NCBI taxonomy): Eukaryota > Viridiplantae > Streptophyta > Magnoliopsida > Asparagales > Amaryllidaceae > Allium > Allium sativum. The sequence goes on along the minus strand of CM060927.1, from coordinate 22,636,511 downwards.
TTTTATTTATTTTCCATCTATTTATGTATTTCATTCGTAACCTTTTGATACAAACTCCGTTTGCGAAGCTTCAAACATGAAAGTTGACCAGAATTCCATCACGAACATAATGGTACAAGTATCATGGTCAAATTGCATCATTTGAAAAAACTCCATTTTTAGTATATTACTAAATTACTAATCTATTTACCTCCTAATTACAAAGTAATACAAGAATAATGAATTGCACAAAACTCACTAGCATGTTATTTAATGATCCCCAATATGGAGGTGTTCCTTTCGGTATAGTTGAAGCATAATGAGATCTAAACGCAACAAGGGGATTGATTCTAGGGGTTGTGATGTGACTTAATCAACTGCGAAAGAAAATACAGGAACGAGCCGAAGGACCACCGCGAAAAGGAGAGGCAAAGATATTAACTTTGCAAGGTCAAAAAAGTGAAGGTGATAGGTTGAAGAGTAAAAGAGAATATGACTGAGGCTAGGGTTAAGGTTAAGTTGCTAAATACGACAACAGTGAAAGCTGGTTATAGTAAGGAAGATCCGAGAAAAGCATGCGAACGGAGGATTTGAATGAGATAGAGAGAAACACTACACCATACAGGCAATTTTGCAACTCCCTATTGCGGAAATTTCGCAACGACTTTGAGCCGTTGTGAAATAGCAACGGCTAAAGTCCGTTGTATAGTAGAGCAGCACGGTCAACAACCGTTCTAAATTTTAGAATGGACATAATCCGCTCTAAAATTAAGTACATCTTTTAGTACACCGATTCCATTCCCGTAGTACGCTCTCGTTCTTTGTCATTCACGCAGAAAAAAAAAAGAAAACAAAAAAACCGCTTGCTCTAGATCTTGAAATCAATCTCGAGCTCCTGATCGTCTCCCAATCAAAGACGCTAGCCTCTCCTGATCATCTCGTGATCGATGATAATCAGCCATCAACCATCATCAGGTAATCGATTCAAATTCATTGGAGATGTTTAGGTTTTATGTTATTTTGTTATTTAGGCCATAATTGATTCAAATTGCCTTAGATCTATGGATTATTTTGCTTTATTTCTGTTAGATTAATTTTAATTTGCTCAGATTATTTTGAGCATTTCTACTTTGTTCATTATATTACCCTAGATCTATGTTTTTGCGAACAAAGTATTGTGAATAGATCTATGGGTTATTTTGAGTGTTTCTACATTGTTTTTGGTGTTTCTAAAATATGAAGTTCTAAAATAGAGGATTAACAGAATTCTAACATTATTAATTGGACCGGTGGAAGACTTTATTGTGCGCTACATTAAGGATTCAAAAACTATTGCAACAATTTTGTAATTGAACGTGAAAAGCTTCCAAGCATCATATAATTTAAAAAAGTCATAGCAATGTTTGAGTATTGTACTTCTTCTATATGGATGAGAAACATATATGAGATTATATATAACAGTAAAGAATTACCTTAAGGATGAATTCCGAGTCGGCCTAAACAACCGAAAACAGTTTTCCCTTGTTCGTTATTTGTACGACACCAACAACCTACAATTACGGTAAGCCCGACTCTAGTACGGTAAGCCCTAATATTAGGGTATAAGGATTTGTGTAACACCCCACCTCTGCTAGGGTCACTCACAAAGGGAATGCACTAGTTTTGGAGGGGTATTATCTAGTAAATAGGCACAGAGATAACACAAGACAGAACATAAATTAAACAGAGTATATAAAGCAGCGGATATAAATTTAACCAAATCTCATTACGTGGAAAATAGAGTCAAAACCTCTTACATCAAAATACCAAGTCATTATTTCATTACATCAAGTTCTAAAGAAGCAAAGTACTTAAAACAACATAAGTCCAATATTATTCCCCAAAAAGAGCATGAGTGCAGCCATAGCATAGCTCAAGACCAAACCGTACATGAGCTGTCAGAAAGCAAGCAAAGTCCAAGCTAAGAGCTAGAGTTTCCTCCCTGAGAACCTGGGGGGAAACGAAAGAAAAGGAGGTGGAAGAAAATGGGTCAGTCAAAAAGACTGGTAAGCCCTAGTGACTATCAGCATAAAAACTAATAAAGTTAACTGGACATGAGAAACTGAGATTAAACATAAAGATAATAACTGGACTGGCATGATAATAAAAGGTAACAAGATAAGAGTGGCATCGCATATACAAGGTTTACTGCACTAACTGTACTAGTGTCCAAATCCATGTCAAGTATAAATCCAGAAATGATCCCTAAACCCAATAACATGAAATGACCCAATACGGGGTCCAACAGTCCATCCTAATCGATCGGCTTTACTCGTCGTGTGTCGGTGTTATACGGCCCAATCGCGGAATGTAGTCACATGTGCCAGGTCCACCCTAGGGTGTATCAGGTCCTAGGGTGTCAACCACTGACACAAATCAAGCACGCACAATGTAGTACTACGGGTGCCTATGCCTACTTTTTCAACTCCGGACTAAGTGCACGACCCTAGTCTGCCTGAACCTACACTGGCGCACCTTACTCAGCCGTTATTCTTGGTCGCTTACAATCAGCCCAGTAATCGTGCCCCACCCTGCCTAGTCCCCAGGGTATCGTGATACTTCTAAGTGGGTTACTGCTGAAAGGGACCACGTGGCTAGGATTTCTAATGGGTTAAGTGTTGTCATTAAAAAGGTCATGACTTAACCCCTACCCAAACATGTATCAAATTGGTTAAGTGTATTCAAGTGGTCCATGACTTAACCTTACCATGTGGCATTAATTTACTTAACGCACCCCAACCTCTCACATTAGACTTGGTTATGGTTACTGGATGTGTCGGGCGGGTCCGGGCAGCTTTACACCATAACCTAGTCTAACCTCGGGTTTAAAGTGCTATATGACCAACTACCCACATCGGGTCCTATTATTTGCAACTACTGGATTTGCCGGGTGGTTCCGGGCAGATTTATGTTGCAAATTCAACCCAACCTCGAGTTGGCCACTTTCAAGTTATCTAATTGTCATGTCCCAAATTCATGTTTTCAAGCTTATTCTCATGTCAAGTTTTCATGCCATATTTTCATGTCATATCATGTCAATTCCATAGCCAATTTCAAGTTTGCCTAATCTACCCCAAAACGTATCCCCAACGTACGTGAATTCGCATTAATACAACATGTCAAAATAGGGATATAACACAAAAAGGATAGTCATAGGATGGCAAAGGTGTTCACAAGTTAAGCATGATGATTATAACATTACAGGCATATGAAATAGGGTCTCAACATCAACTTGGCAAAATATGGTGATAGACATGGTAAAGGATTGACATAAGATAGTAACCCCAATAATAAATTCAACATCACAGGCATGTCAAGATAAAGGTCATGGGGGTTTTAGATTAAACATGAATATGTCCAAATCAAGTTCATACTAATATTCCACAAGTCAAAATTTAAGATGAATAGATCTAGGGTGTACAAAACTAGATCCAAAATAACAGATCTAAAAGGGATAGTCATAGATCAAAGATATACCATGGTAGATCCAACCTAGTTATCATGTTTAGGCATAATTTCAGTTTACATCGTGTTCATGTTAAATTTACAGTTTAGATCTAAGAGTGACAAAGGGCTTACAGATCGTGGTCTAGTGAATGAAAAAGCAAAAGAGTAGAAGAAGAATCTCTAGCAAATCCCCAAATCAATGTAGCTCTAACGAAGTCTTGAATAGCCTCCTTGTTCTCTATCTTCCAGTCAGAACCTCAGCATAAGGCCGGATGAGAATGTGATAGAGAGTCTAGGGTTGTTAATATAGGGTTTAGGGAGCTGAACCTGGACAGGCAACAAGACCAGATACATCTGTCCCAAAAGCAGGCTAGGTGACTAGGTCGACACCCAAGTCGACTGCCCAGTCGAGTTGGTCTGGGGGGGTCGACTGCCCAGTCGACCTGGTGCTGGCGGGATTTTTCCCGCCCAGTCTGTCTGGGTTTTGAAATTCGAATTTTGAACTTGAATTCGAACTATTTTGAACTCTAGAATTTTCTGAAACTTTGGAGAGCCATATCTTGGTCATACGGACTCCGATTTTCGTAAACTCAGACTCGTTTTCAAGCAGAATTTCGAGACAAACGTAATGGCGTAACCCGTTTCCCTTGATTATTATTTTAAAATTTAATTCGGCCTTGATTTATAGTTATAACACGTTATTAAAATACGGGTTGTTACATTCTCCCCTCCTTAAAGGATTTCGTCCCCAAAATCTCTAAGTTAGGAAGAACGCATCCTACCAACCACATCCATCTACTCACAACATCATTCACGAGCAACCATTGTCCTTAAAAAGATTTCTAATGCTGTATGAACATATGCAGTATGTGTGTGTATATGTACTTATCTAATGCAAAAGATCAGGCGGTTACTGATTCAGTAAACCTCCTTAATGCAAGATATGTTAGTGTAATGAGTCCAACATGTATGCAAATTCCTAACATAACTTAAAATTTCTACATGAGTGCACAAACATCATCCATATGCAACATCCACGTGATAGCATAACAAGTTCATCCATGTACAAGTATAAGCACCCATGCAAATGCAACATGAAAAGGTGTCTGAGCCGATCTAGTGCCTAATGTGTGTCATGCATCCACTAGAAATCACTTGCAAACACTTGCAACCATTTGCAAACATCAACCATAACATGTTTCAAATACATGTTTACATCCAAAGAGGGTTCTAAGGTTCTCAAGACAAAATTAACAAAACAAACATAGGTAGCATGATACGAAAGGTTTACAAGCTCAAAGGAAAAAGAGATCGAGAAAGTACCCTAAAAAAGAAATGGGTAAATCGAGCGTATCTTCTCCTCGGTTTCCCAAGTTGCGTCTTCTTGGGCTTCACTCCACTGTACTTTGACTAGCTTGACTTCGCGATTCCTTAGCTTCTTGATCTCCGTCCCTAAGATACGAATAGGAACTCGCCTCAGCGTTGCTTCTTTCTCCACTTCTACGCCTTCGAGGATGCTTGGCTCAACCACCTCAGCTGATTCATGTAGGCACTTTCGGAGATGCGAGACGTGAAAGACATTGTGTACTCCGGCCAGCCTCTCAGGTAACTCTACCTTATAGGCCATCTGCTCAATCCTCTCAGTGATAGGGAAAGGTCCTACGAATTTCGATGATAGCTTTCCAATTGCTCCAAAACGAACCACATTGCGCAAAGGAGAGACTTTTATGAAAACCATATCTCCGACTTCGAACTCTAGATCTGTCCTTCTCTTGTCCGCATAATATTTCTGTCTATCTTGGGCCGCTTTCATTCATCTTCGTATCAACTCCACCTTCTCAGAAGTGTCTCGTATCATGTCGGGCCCAAGTATAAGTCTGTCAGTCGTCTCCCACCAACAAGTTGGTGACTTGCACGGTCTTCCATACAGGACTTCGAACGGTGCTATCCCTATGCTAGCTTGGTAGCTATTATTATAAGAAAACTCCACGAGAGAGAGATGGTCTTCCCAAGTACCACCAAAATCAAGAATGCATAGCCTCAAAAGATCCTCTAGTACTCTATTTACCCTTTCGGTCTGTCCATCCGTCTGAGGGTGATAGGCTGTACTTAAATTAAGTTGCGTACCCATTGCTTCTTGCAGACTATTCCAAAACTGGCTAGTGAAAATTGGGTCACGGTCACTGACTATGCTAGAAGGAACCCCGTGCAACCGTACTATCTTTCGAAGGTAAATAGACGCTAGCCATGATGCAGTCCTTTTGCTTTTCACCGGAATGAAGTGAGCACTCTTCGTGAGTCTATTAACAATGACCCATATGCTAGTATTCCCCTTCCTCGACCTAGGCAATCCATCCACGAAATCCATCGAGATACTTTCCCACTTCCATTGCGGGACCTCCAAAGGATGTAATAGCCCGCCGGGCTTCTTAGATTCGGCCTTGACTTGTTGGCACACCATGCACTTTGAGACGAATTCTGCCATGTCCTTTTTCATTCCGGCCCAAAAGAAAATGCGTTTCATATCTCTGTACATCTTATCCCCTCCGGGATGTATAGTCATCTTCGAGTGATGCGCCTCTTCGAGAACTTTATTTACTAAGTCTCCCACTAGTGGAACACATAGCCTTCCATCGCGCCTTAGCCATCCTTTGTCATCAATGGCATACCTACCAAGGTGACTTGACGTCTCACCACTGATTAACTTGTCCATAATTTCGACTATCTGTGGGTCTTCTTTCTGCGAAGTCCCTACTTGATCTAGAAATGTAGGTCTCAGCTCAAGAGATGCTAACTTACCAGTCAATGACTCAACAGCATGCATAAAATCAAAGGTCGCTATAAACTCTAAACTTTTTCTTTCAACAAATAAGGGGCTCAAAGTCAACCTTTTTCTACTTAGCGCATCTGCCACCACGTTACCCTTGCCAGGGGTATAAGTTATATTGAAGTCATATGAGGCCAAGAATTCCATCCACCGTTGCTGTCTCAGATTCAAATCTTTTTGCGAAAAGAGATACTTAAGCGATTTGTGGTCGGTGTACAGCTCGAATCTCTCCCCTAGGAGATAATGGCGCCAAGATTTAAGTGCAAAAACAATCGCGGCTAACTCCAAGTCATGTGTGGGATAGTTCTTCTCATGAACTTTAAGTTGTCTTCCCCCATAGCATATCACTCTTCCTTCTTGCATTAGGACAGCGCCTAATCCCGTGCCGCACGCATCTGTGTACACCGTAAACATTTTCCCTCCATCGGGTAATGCTAAAACTGGAGATGTGGTGAGGGCTCTCTTGAGTCTCTGGAAAGCAGTCTCACATTCTATGTCCCATGCAAACGCTAGGTTTTTCTTCGTTAACTTAGTAAGAGGGGCTGAAATCTTAGCGAAGTCCTTAATGAACTTCCTATAAAAGCCCGCCAAACCGGGAAAGCTTCTCACCTCTGTTGCATTCTTAGGAATTTTCCAGTCTTGCACCGCAACTACCTTTGCGGGGTCCACGGCTAAACCTTGCTTAGAAACTACGTGCCCAAGAAACCGAACTTCCTCCCTCCAAAAATGGCATTTGGAGAACTTAGCCTTTAACTGGTGTGCTCTAAGCGTATCCATGACTTCCTTGAGGTGTCTAGCATGCTCTTCTTCATCCTTTGAGAAGATTAGAATATCGTCCACAAAAACCACCACGAACTTGTTAAGGAACTCTCGAAACACCCTACTCATCAGGTCTACAAAGTACGCGGGTGCATTCGTTAACCCAAACGGCATGACGAGCCATTCGAAGAACCCATCTGGTGTCCTAAACGCAGTTTTGTCAATGCTATCCTCAGCCACTCTAAGTTGATGGAATCCTGTGGCTAGATCGAGTTGAGAGAAAACAGATGCTCCCACAAGCTGGTCAAAAAGATCATCGATTCTTGGTAGTGGGTGCCTATTCTTCTTCGTCAGCTTGTTTAACTCACGATAATCTACGCACAGACGAAGCGAACCATCCACCTTAGTAGCGAATACCACTGGAGCATCCCATTCAGGAATGCTTCACCTTATGAAATTTTTCTCGAGCAACTCCTTGACTTGTTTACTGAGCTCTCTTCTTTCTCGCGGGGCCATATGCCTAACGGGCAATGAAACAGGCTTGGCATTATCAACCAGATAAATTCGGAAGTCTATCTCGCGTTTAGGGGGTAACCCTTTCACCTCATCAAAGATATCTGGATATTCTCGGACTACTCTCACGGAGTGCAGATTGTCGACGGACGAGTCGAGAGATTCAAGATAACATAACATGACCGGACCCTTCGGGTTACAAGAAAGTTCAATGGTATTACCAAGGCGTGTCATGAGCCTAACTACCCTTCGTTCACAATCAAGGATAGCTCCATAATTGGACAACCAATCCATGCCCAAAATTAAACCATATCCCATGAATCCGAGAACATAAGCATTACACGTTAATTCCACGCTTAAGATGGAAATCCTCAAATCAACACAAATCATAGATAAATGGGCGGAGCCCCCAATCGGATTTGAAACACTAACGGGATCATCAACTAGACTAGTACTTAAGTGCAGATTTTCAACAATATCAGAAGAGATAAAAGTATGCGATGCGCCAGAGTCAAATAAGGTTCGAACTGGAAATTCAGAAATGTAAACAAGGCTTTTTACAGAAATATTACTACCTCGGTCAAGAGCTGGAGTGGTGTTGAGAGCCTGCAACTGCCCTCCAGAAGGTCCTGCTCGCTGTGTCTGCCCTAGCCCCTGTCCTTGCTTCTTAGGGCAATCCTTACTGATGTGTCCAGTATCCCCGCAGTGAAAGCATTCACCCAACTTTCTTTTCTTCCTCCTATAGTCTTTAGCTATATGTCACGTGATACCACAAAAGTTGCACTTCCTCGTCTCACGTGGCTTGTTAGCATTGTTGTTGTTGCCCTTGTTATTCTTGTTGCCTCCCTTCTTGAAGTCAACCTTCTTGTTCTGAGTCTCATTAGACTTAACCTCCTTTTTGTCACCCTTGTCTTCCTCATGAAGTAGGGTCATATTCACCAAGCTTTCAAAGGTCTCCCCCATGGGCACATGAGTCATGGCCATAGTGTGGAGTGGCTCGCTCAATCCTCGAGCAAATCGTAGAGCCTTCTTCTCAGCCGTGTTGACTAAGTCCAAACCAAACCGAGCAAGCTGATTAAACTTATTCACGTACTCCCTAACAGACATGTCCCCTTGCTTGAGTGCCAGGAACCTCTCCATCTGAAGGTTCGCTTCTGCCGACGATAAGAATTTAAGCCCAAACCTCTCTCTAAAGTCTGCCCAAGTCTCAATTGGTCTGGTAGCATTGGTGACTTCCCACCAAAATGCAGCTTCCTCTTTCAACAACCATGCTGCCAACTGAACTTTCATATGATCCTCCATATCGAAGATAACGAACAGGTCTTCAGTCTCCTTTAACCAGTTTTGTGCCTCAGCGAAGGTCTCAGTTCCAAGGAAGCTCTTGCCGCACATTCCTATAAAGTCTTTGCATATTTTGGCGAAGGCGGTGCCGGGAGGAGGAGGAGGAACCGCGGCTACTAGAGGAGGAGGAGGAGGGATGTCTGCCGGGCTCGCATCGTTGGCCCTAGCTTCCAAGTACCTTCGGAACCATCTGGGTATGGGTACTCCCTCAGGAAGGTTAAGATCGGCCATGCTGAAAAACGAAAAGAAAAAGATTCAAACGAGGATACAAGGAAAGTGCTAATGGCTTTTGGGGAATAGCCTTTTCTTAAAAATAGAACTTTTCTTGAGAAATTCTTCTTTATAAATGGTTTTGAAAATAATTTTCAGAAAGTTTTTAAAACTTTTGCCCAGTCTGGTAACCTTCTGCTCTGATACCAAATGTAACACCCCACCTCTGCTAGGGTCACTCACAAAGGGAATGCACTAGTTTTGAAGGGGTATTATCTAGTAAACAGGCACAGAGATAACACAAGACAGAACATAAATTGAACAGAGTATATAAAGCAGCGGATATAAATTTAACCAAATCTCATTACGTGGAAAATAGAGTCAAAACCTCTTACATCAAAATACCAAGTCATTATTTCATTACATCAAGTTCTAAAGAAGCAAAGTACTTAAAACAACATAAGTCCAATATTATTCCCCAAAAAGAGCATGAGTGCAGCCATAGCATAGCTCAAGACCAAATCGTACATGAGCTGTCAGAAAGCAAGCAAAGTCCGAGCTAAGAGCTAGAGTTTCCTCCCTGAGAACTTGGGAGGGAAACGAAAGAAAAAGAGGTGGAAGAAAACGGGTCAGTCAAAAAGACTGGTAAGCCCTAGTGACTATCAGCATAAAAACTAATAAAGTTAACTGGACATGAGAAACTGAGATTAAACATAAAGATAATAACTAGACTGGCATGATAATAAAAGGTAACAAGATAAGAGTGGCATCGCATATACAAGGTTTATTGCACTAACTGTACTAGTGTCCAAATCCATGTCAAGTATAAATCCAGAAATGATCCCTAAATCCAATAACATGAAATGACCCAATATGGGGTCCAACAGTCCATCCTAATCGATCGGCTTTACTCGTCGTGTGTCGGTGTTATACGGCCCAATCGCGGAATGTAGTCACATGTGCTAGGTCCACCCTAGGGTGTATCAGGTCCTAGGGTGTCAACCACTGACACAAATCAAGCACGCACAATGTAGTACTACGGGTGCCCATGCCTACTTTTTCAACTCCGGACTAAGTGCATGACCCTAGTCCGCCTGAACCTACACTGGCGCACCTTACTCAGCCGTTATTCCTGGTCGCTTACAATCAGCCCAGTAATCGTGCCCTACCCTGCCTAGTCCCCAGGGTATCGTGATACTTCTAAGTGGATTACTGCTGAAAGGGACCACGTTGCTAGGATTTCTAATGGGTTAAGTGTTGTCATTAAAAAGGTCATGACTTAACCCCTACCCAAACATGTATCAAATTGGTTAAGTGTATTCAAGTGGTCCATGACTTAACCTTACCATGTGGCATTAATTTACTTAACGCACCCCAACCTCTCACATTAGACTTGGTTATGGTTACTGGATGTGCCGGGCGGGTCCGGGCAGCTTTACACCATAACCTAGTCTAACCTCGGGTTTAAGGTGCTATATGACCAACTACCCACATTGGGTCCTATTATTTGCAACTACTGGATTAGCCGGGCTATTCCGGCCAGATTTACGTTGCAAATTCAACCCAACCTCGAGTTGGCCACTTTCAAGTTATCTAATTGTCATGTCCAAAATTCATGTTTTCCGGCTTATTCTCATGTCAAGTTTTCATGTCATATTTTCATGTCATATCATGCCAATTCCATAGCTAATTTCAAGTTTGCCTAATCTACCCCAAAACGTATCCCCAACGTACGTGAATTCGCATTAATACAACATGTCAAAATAGAGATATAACACAAAAAGGATAGTCATAGGATGGCAAAGGTGTTCACAAGTTAAGCATGATGATTATAACATTACAGGCATATGAAATAGGGTCTCAACATCAACTTGGCAAAATATGGTGATAGACATGGTAAAGGATTGACATAAGATAGTAACCCCAATAATAAATTCAACATCACAGGCATGTCAAGATAAAGGTCATGGGGGTTTTAGATTAAACATGAATATGTCCAAATCAAGTTCATACTAATATTCCACAAGTCAAAATTTAAGATGAATAGATCTAGGGTGTACAAAACTAGATCCAAAATAACAGATCTAAAAGGGATAGTCATAGATCAAAGATATACCATGGTAGATCCAACCTAGTTATCATGTTTAGGCATAATTTCAGTTTACATCGTGTTCATGTTAAATTTACATTTTAGATCTAAGAGTGACAAAGGGCTTATAGATCGTGGTCTAGAGAATGAGAAAGCAAAAGAGTAGAAGAAGAATCTCTAGCAAATCCCCAAATCAACGTAGCTCTAATGAAGTCTTGAATAGCCTCCTTGTTCTCTATCTTCCAGTCAGAACCTCAACAGCATAAGGCCGGATAAGAATGTGATAGAGAGTCTAGGGTCAGGGGTTGTTTATATAGGGTTTAGGGAGCTGAACCTGGACAGGCAACAAGACCAGATACATCTGTCCCAAAAACAGGCTAGGTGACCAGGTCGACACCCAAGTCGACTTCCCAGTCGACTTGGTCTGGGGGGGGGGGTCGACTGCCCAGTCGACTCCCCAGTCGACCTGGTGCTGGCGGGATTTTTCCCGCCCAGTTTGTCTGGGTTTTGAAATTCGAATTTTGAACTTGAATTCGAACTGTTTTGAACTCTAGAATTTTCTGAAACTTTGGAGAGCCATATCTTGGTCATACGGACACCGATTTTCGTAAACTCGAACTTGTTTTCAAGCAGAATTTCGAGACGAACGTAATGGCGTAACCCGTTTCCCTTGATTCTTATTTTAAAATTTAATTCTGCCTTGATTTATAGTTATAACACGTTATTAAAATACGGGTTGTTACAATTTGTTTGTAAAGCCTAGAGTCTTCTATGGCCTGGTCTGTCCCAAGCTTGATTTTACAATCAAAATAATGAACTGCATGGTCCTTGCTGCTCATTTGCATATATTTTTGCATGTAATCTGTAGAGGTACATTTTTGAATATCTAGTGGTATAGGGATTGTTGTAGTATAAGGGTGAGATCTGCATAGAGCTGTCAAACTCATGTTCAGGAACATTGTTTTTGATGAAGTAGACTTGTTTTTTTGAACATGTTATTTTTCCTGGTTGTATTTATGCCAACCATTTCTGTGTTCCCATAATAAATCCTCTTTAGTTGTCTTATAATTAAAAACATACATGTCATTGGGTTTTCTTATTTGTTTAGTATTAATGTTTGTCATAAATTTGCTGTGTATAAACATGATTTTTGTTCAGCATTATTTAAAAAAAGTGTTTAAACTTCAAAGTGAAAATTGAACAATCAAAATTTTCAGTTCAAATAAAAAACAAAGGAAGTTACCTTACAAATTTGAGCTTCTTGCTAGAGCGTGAGATAATATGAATAAAAAGGTGAACACCTCAAACATTATTATAATCTAGCAACATCTACATTTGAAAAATAAAATAAGAATAAAAAACCGAGGTAAAACTTAAAACAAAGAGGATGAATATGCTATCGTCTTGTTGCAAATGTATTAATGGCACACAATAAGATAAAATAATAATCATGCGAACCTGGAATACATGGAGAATCAGATCCTGCTTGAATGGTGACATAATTAACTAGAAAGTAAAGAAAACATGGACAAGCTCAAGATATAATCAGTTTTGCTTATTTTAAAATATGTTTTGACTGTAAATAGTAATGATAACTTGATGTGTAGTTAATAATGAAGGTGGCCCTTGGAAGCTGCTCTTTATGTAATACATATAATATGTTTAAGTCAGTTAATATGAGAAGCTAATGTTAGTTTTATGCGGCAAACTCATGTTATCGGACCTACCATAAAATCTTCACCTAAATCTTACTTGCACACCACATGAGGGTTTTCCAGAAATAAACATTCACTTTTGTAAGTAAAATAATGCTGTGCACACTCTTTTCATGCTGTGGAAAAGATTCCAATCTAATTTTTGTGGAGATCAAAGATCTTGTGCCTAACTTGTTATGTTGTTATTCTGAAAAGATGATTTTAGTTGTACTTTTCAAAGTCTAGAAAAATTTACTTCCAAGTTGGCAATTAGCACAATGCCAGTGTTGTATACTTGGAAATTGACATATTAAAGTGACATAAGCATATAAACATAGCTGGACTAAAGACAGGCCCGACCATTAGTCAAGGTCCATCAGGCAAAGGAATTGGGCAACCCCCTACTAAGGGGAAAATATTTGGGATCGCACAAAAAAAGAAGCGTTGTTCTGTTTTCTCTTCTGCTTCTCAGCACATGACAAAATTTGAAGGCGACAAATACCTAAAGGTCCTAAACCCTAAACGAGCTGCTCCACCTACAATTGATTTGCGTCTTCCTCTCTTTTTCTCAAGGTACACAATTCTGGACTTTACCTAATTTTTGAGTTTCTCCGTTGATTTTGCCTAATTCTGGTTGCAAATTCAAAATCCCTAATTTGCTGATTTGATAGACCTGAGTGTCTACTCTGAAACAACAAAAAACCCACTTTGATTTTGCATAGTTTTGTAAGTTTTTTTTTTGATTTGATAGTGAAATTGGTTGCAGACAGCAGACTTTGTGGGGAAGAAAATTGTATTGATTCCTCACTAGTCACTAGTATTGTGAAAATGTCAATTTTGCAAACAGCGGATTTTGTAAAAAATATTAGGGAACAAATTTTGGTTTGTCAAAAATCATAGTATCTTAGTGTGAAAAAAAACAGGCTTTGTGAAAAAATAACAGTGAGCATTCTGTGTTTGGAAATTGGAGAAGACTACTGATTCTCACCTGTATTATGAATTTAAACTGTCATTCCAGCAAATATCATTTTCTAAAGATGTTATAATAATTAATAAATTGTTGTATATTGGTTGAAATAGTTTGTATGCACAACATATGTCAGTATGTACAACAATAGTTTTCCTTTTTGTGTATTTGTGTGGTTGGTTGAAATAACATTTGTTGTGAATGATATTTACACTTGTTTTAATTTTACAGTTTCCTTCATTAATCACTGTGAAGTTTTGCACTCTTAAAGTTGCACTCTCCCCTTGAGACAAAATATGTTTACCAGAAGATTTCTATAGCTCATTCACATCAGAACTGAAAAGAACTACACATGTATGTCATTTCTACTTTTTGTATTTTGAGTATGTAATAATTTATTTAACATACAACTAAAAGCTACAACACTCAAGCATAACTTCACATTTTATTGCAACATGTAGTAGACTTATATGACACACACTCACACTAACTTCAATCTTGTTTAATTTATTTTATATAAAGGGAAAGAAAATTGTGTATTCGTCTCGAGCAATCCAACTCTTGGGGTCGGCGCTGACTAAATATAACAATAAATTTCTAGGATTAATAGTTGGTATCATCTCTAGTGCTAGTTTTGTCGAAGCATAGCCTGAATAATAGTATGTTGAAGCATACGCTTGTCTCAGTTTAAAGAAAATATGTTGTAGAAGTATTTTCATTTAGAATTATATGATATCATGATTTACGATCTTTTTTTTTACTACATAGCGTTCAAGGAAGGCAGCAGCAGCGAGCTGCTGTGTGCAGCGCCAAAAAAATAAATAAAAATAAAACCTGCTACGTGATATTAACAATTTGAATGCCAAATCTTTCTTAACAATAAATGTTTAAGGTTATAAAAGCATCGAGTTGGTTAGAAGAAGAAAAAGGTAATCAGGGTTTAACCAAATTGCTTGCGTTATGATTAAAATCCTTTTATTCTCTGTAAACTACCTAAATTCCAAAATTTTACAACCACCATTTTATTACTTTTGAAAACATGTGTTTTTTCTTTTAGTTTGATAATGTGATTGCAATAGTGTCATCTGTTGTTTTAGTTATGGATATGTTCATTTTTCTTTTAGCTTGGTTGGTGATTGTTCTGTTAGTCGTTGCTATGCAAAAAGAAGCTATGCATCCATTAGACTCAATTTTGCCGAGCAAATCCCAATCCGCATTGTAATCAAATATATATATATATATATATATATATATATATGTGTGTGTGTGTGTGTGTGTGTGTGTGTGTGTGTGTGAGCGCTAGAAAGAAATGAAAAAAATCCTACTTGCTACATTATATTAACAATTTGCATGCCTAACATTTCTTAACCGTAAATGTTCAAGGCTACAAAAGAATTGAGTTTGTTAACAAAAGGAAGAGACTAGTAATTTAATCCAATTACTTACCTTATGCTTAAGATTCTTTTATTTCTTGTAAAATGATTCCAAATTTTTCAGCTGCCATTTTATTTTAAACTATCTAGTAAAACGGTTAACAAGCTTATGGAGAAGTAATTTTTGACTTATAGATGAATGTTTGGTTTAAATTTTGAGTAAATTTGGCTTTATTATATTTTCTAGCGTTTGTCATGAACAATATCAGTTTGACTGCCTTTGTGCAGCCCTTTGTACTTGTTAACTTATCACACTACTGAACTATTTTTATAGTGATCAAATGTTACTACATCAATTTTTCAATCCTTTACTGTAAAACGACACTGGCAGATTCATTTGAGATCTCAAACACAACACTATTTTTTATTATCAAATTAAATCATGGAGTAATATTATATGTGAGATTAAATAAAATTGAATTTGATTTTTAACTCTCTATTTAAAAAAGTAGTAGTAGTGATGTATAAAGTTTGTATACTTAAATGCATGAACTTTTTATATGTAGCATATAATAAACAGATGTATAAAGTCCGTTCTAAGAGTGGTTTAGCTTTTTTTAACTGTCTCTATTCCTTTATTTTGGACTTTGTTTTATTTTCTTCGCTGGTTGGTTGTGTTTACAAACAAAAATACCAGTAAGTCAAAAAACTGTTAGTGTAATGGTATTGTTAAAATGATATCCAGTGTAGGGATTGAATCAACTTTCTTCAGCAAACAAACTGTATAGGTTAGTGTTAGAACTATTTGTGTATATATGCATTTCTCCTCTGATTGGGGCATTTACGTGCTACATGCAATTAAAAAGCTGAAAGCAATTTTGGAAAACTACAAACCATTACTTACCTATCAATTCAGAGAATTCTTTGTCATTTCACTATTAATTCCTTACAGTATACGAATTATGTATGATGTTTTAGGATGAGAAAAATAGCCATGGTGAATGAAATGGTTGGAAAAATGACAAACATATGCAGGGATAAATGCATAACAGGTAGCCTTGGAAGCAAGTTCAATCCAAGTGAAACCAATTGCCCAACTAACTACGCAAAAAGATACGTCGACATGAGCGTCATCATCATGAGAAGAATGCAGTCAATGAATAAGAATACCCATTCTTCTTGACACGTTTTTGCATTTCAAAATGCATTTTTTATCTCCTCTAATAAGTATTGGTAATTTGGCATTTGGTATAAATAAATTGGGTTATAATAAATATTTATTTGATATATTTTACGTTACTATTCTAGGATCCCTTAAAGCATGAGAAAGTTCAATTGATCTTGTAAACACACTTAAGCACGATATACGTGACGGTCAGTTGAGCTTTAGAGGCAGGCGAGTGCTTGAGGAAATTTATTCATATCTTCAATTTAATCAGTGATATACTTAATTGGATAACATGTAGTTTGTTTTAATACCTGGTCAGGTAACATGCTAAGTTAATCTAATATGACAGCAAGCTTCGTCTAGGAATAAAAATTAGTCATATATGTTATGCTGTTCATTAAAATACACTAACAACTTCTAGCTTTCATAGGTTGGCAGCTTAAACTAATAGCTATTGTATTCGTTTACTTGCATGTTGCATGTTGCATGTTGCTGAATTGCTATCCATCCGATGGGACCTATGGACCTAGTCTCTGTAATTTTTGTTAACTCTTGAAGAATATAAATTAAATTTACTTTATATAGTATCTTAACAAGTGCATTTATTATGATGTGATTGATAGGTATAGGTGCAAGTAGGAAAAGTATGTAGACAAACTTATTTATTTTTACAAAGATATCACCAATCATGCATTTATTGATCATGTCATTTTCCCTTGCATGCTACATATCGGTCTATTCTAACTCCATGACATTTGACTATATCTCATTTGCTTAATTTTGTAGGCCAAATAGGCTGCTGCAGTTCAAATGCCTTTCCATGCTTGCATGTATTAAGTTGTTCATGCACCCATTAGTAAGCATCTCTATGACCTTACTGAAAGCAGCTCATGCAAAAGAAATGCTGAAAGCAAGAGCAAATTGGAGGAAGGCTTCAAGATAATGAACTATGCACCGATTAAGGGTGGATGTCTGCATTGTACTATGTGCTTAGCATGCTCGCTGAACTATGTATAGATTAATATGCTAATGAACTATGTATTGTATTTTGTAATATTATTTTTGTTATTTCTACTGAACTTTGAAGTGTAACATACTGTTGTTGAACATTGTAATTTCAAAACTTGTTAAATTGGGTCTTTATGTTGAGTCTATAAAAAATATTTGGTTTAATGATCTTTGATTTGTGATATTATGTTAAATTTGCAAATGTTTGTAATGAGTATGAAAATTAAATGAATTTGGTATTGTAGTAGAGCCCAAAAAAGTAACATTTTTATATGAAAAATGCTACCCGAATTCGCAATGGCTATAAAAAAAATTGCAACAACTTTAAGCCGTTGCAAAACAATATTTCGCAACGGCTCAAAACCGTTGCGAAATATAATTTAGCAACGGCTCAAAGCCGTTGCTAAATTTTTGCAACTCCTGACTTTGCAACGGCCCGTAGCCGTTGCTAAATGATTTTGCAACGGCACAAAGCCGTTGCGAAATAGAATTTTTGGTGTAGTGAAAGCATGCATATTTAGGATGGAGAGAGAAGCGAAGAAGAGAAAGGGTGATTACCAGTCGCTATTGAAGAGAAAGGCTATGACTGTTTTCCTTTTGTAGTTGTTTTGTCCATTTCCTGTAAAGGAAAACCAGATTAAATTCATTATTAATACCATATTGCTAAAAAAACTATTGATGCTTATACAAATTATAATAAATAAATTAGTAACATATGATGTACAAACTCAAATCTTTGATGCATCTATAGTTTAAAACAAGCTTCAAATATATAAAGGTTTGGAACAAGATTCATCTCATATGATTTATTTCAAATCCTCATGATGCACGAATTGTAGTAAGTTAACAATAGCAACGTTCCTGTACTTTAATAAATAGGTACTTTTATGAAATAAAAGTGGTTATATTAAATTCTATAATACGATTGTTAATTATTATTATTATTATAGTTCAATATTAACGTAAGCATATGGATATCAGGCTGCACTATTTTTTTTTTGTATTCGGTCAAGCCTCTATGGGCTTTGGGCCTTTATATTTGGCTCATACACTTTTGTTATTTTAGGAAAATTACTTATAGCAGTTACTCATTATCTATATAAATACATCATCTAACCAGGTATTGATCTATCTATCAAATAATAAGAATTGTTTTGCAATAGAATTTCAATTATTCCCAAATATTCTCAGTCGATTTTGAATATGGTATCAGAGCATCATCGCCGAAAGGCGTCATCCTGAATCAGAACCCAATAGAGTTTTTTTTGATCTCCTCGGTTATTATTAACTCATCAACGGAGATTCTACCGTTAAGGGACATCCATCCTTTTGATCATCTAGTTCATTGTCAGAAATATGCCACGCCTAGTCAATTTGCTTGGTGCGATATTGCTATTCTTACCGTGTATTTTAATCAGTGGTGAAGTTTGATCGCGGCTGCATGTACTGACATTGTCTTACCAAGCACACATGCGGCTATGCTGTAAAGTATTGTCGTGCCAAATGATTTTTATTCAACATTTTTTTTCTGTCTGCTGTATTCTGGTTTCCGCTTCTAATCATCAATGACCAATGATAACGAAGCAACATCGGCATTATCTGGAAGCAAGAATAATGCTACATCACCGAATTGCCAGAACCTGATCAAGCCAAAGAGACAAATTATTACCACTATATTGGATGAAGAAAACTACATAATATGGAAATATCAAATCGAAATCGCTTAAAGGGGCTATGGTCTAAAACAGTACAGCAATGGGACAATCACCGTTCATCCAGTAATGGTCATGGATCAGGCTGGTAATACAACTTCAAACCCTAATCACAATTGATACCAGAAGCAAGATAGAATTCTGTCATCTTGGTTGTTATCCTCTATAAATTCAAATATGTTATCCCAATTAGTAGGATGCAATACTTCCCCCGAAATTTGGTCAACAGCGGAACAGATTTTCAGTTCTCAATCTGCAGCAAGGATCATGCAATACAGAAGAGAGCTACAAAACTGCAGAAAAGATGATATTAATATGAAAGAATATCTGGAGAAAATTAAGAGCCTTTGTGATAAGTTAAGTGCTATTGGGCATAAGATAAGGGATAATGAATAAATATTGTTCATTACCAATGGTCTAGATGAGGAGTACGAGTCTTTAGTCGCTGCTATTGCCACTCAACAAGCAGTACCTGACCTACAGTTTGTTAGATCTGCACTCCTAGCTCATGAAGGCGTAATTGATCAGAGGAAAACAACACAGGTGGAATTTTCTGCAAATTATGCAGCTGCAAAGAATAATAAGCAACCACAAAGAAACAACAACAACAACATAAACAAATAGGAAAGTCAATACCAGAGAGGATATCAACCCTAAAGAGGATATCAACCCCAAAGAGGATACTAGCCCCAAAGATGACGTGGTAGAGGCAGAGGGAACAATAACAATAGAGTAAAACGTCAAATATGTGAAAAGTTTGGACACATGGAAGATAAATGTTATTCATATACAACACAGAGTTCAGTGGTCCACAAAACAATCAAGACAATTCATCACAAAAAAGGTGTTCAGGCAAACATAGCTATTATGGGGAGTTTAAATAAGGACAACAATGACAACAACATAAATCCAAACAATTCCAGTGATGACACAAGCAGAGAGGAAGACAACAGTTTTGAAGAATGATATCCAGACTCTGGTGCAACTCATCACATCACCAATAATCTTTAGAATTTAAACACTGGAAGCAAAAGTTATTCAGGAATGAAATCTCTACACATGGGTAATGGTGAAACTGCTAGTATAGCTCACATTGGTAATGACGCTATATCAGGAAAAATACAACCTAAATTAAACAGTTAACTTAGAGTTCCAACCATCAATAAAAATTTATTAAGTGTTTCAAAATTTGCCAATGACAACAATGTATACTTTGAGGTTAACCCTAAATTTTGCTTAGCTAAAGACTTACTAAGTCATGAAATATTGCTAGAGGGTAATCTACAAGATGGCCTTTACAAGTTTGGCAACTTGAAGACAGGAAATTCAAATAAAGAACAATGTAGATACTAGTGGTAACAATTGTAGTAGCAATAACGGTTGTAATAGCAGTAGTAACAATAGTAGTAGGAGTAATGTCTGTTATAGCAGTAAGAATGACATTGAATCATGTCATATCAGATTGGGACATCCCAATTTGGATGCTGTAAAAATTATTTTAAGTATAAATAAATTTTCTTTTAGTAATATACCTATCAAGCACACATGCGCACATTGCCAACTTGGCAAAAGCAACAAACTTCCCTTCAGCAATTCTAAAACCATGCATCACAAACCATTGGAGATTATAACTGCTGATCTATGGGGACCAGCACCATTGAATTCATATCAGGGGAACTTGTACTATCTTTCTTTTGACGATGCATACTCAAGATACACTTGGATATACATGTTAAAAGGTAAATCTGAAGCATGCAACACTGTAATACAATTCGTAACACATGTTGAAAAGCAAACCAATTGTAATGTCAAAATCAGGCAAATAGATGGTGGGAGTGAGTTTAAGCCACTAACAAATTATTTTATCAAATGAGGCATTAAACACAGGCTAACTTGCCCTTACACATCTGAGCAGAACGGATTGGTTTAAAGAAAACATAGACACATAGTAGAAACTAATCTACATTATTATCACAAGGAGCAGTGCCAATGAAATACTAGAGTGAGGCTTTCCATACTGCAGTATTTCTTATCAATAATTTACCCATAAGGGCGCTAAACAACAAAACTCCTCATGAAATGAAATACAATGATAGGCTAGACTTCAAATTTTAAAGGCGTTTGGGGGCCTGTGTTTTCCATCTTTAAGGGACTATAACAGACATAAATTAAGCATGAGATCAAGCCCATGTATATTCATTGGGTATGTTCAAAACCAAAAGGGATACAAGTGTTTAGATAAGAATGGGAGAATTTATATTTCAAGACATGTGATATTTGATGAATGTATTTTTCCTCTTGTAGGAAAACAAACGCACAAAGAAAGTAATGAGCAAAACCCAATGAAGGGTGTACAGATAATGCCACTATTTACAGAGCCACTTGCAGAAATTGATAGCAGAGAGAAACATAATACAAGCAACACAAGCACTCAAATTGACACAAATGATCAAGAGATTCACCCAGAAAATTCACACACTCATCAGAACCGAATATGAATGATAGTCATAGTTCATAAAGTAACAATGATGTAGACAACAGAGTTATGATGCAACAGTAGACACAACAATAACATATTGGATATCACATGACTACAAGATCTAAAAGTGGCATCTTCAAACCCAAACTGTACAATGTTTTTGTAAATGAGATTGAACCAATCAACTTTACTCAAGCTATTAAGTCAGATAAGTGGAAGAAAGCTATGAATCCAGAATATGAAGCACTTATAAAAAACTGGAACTTGGAGTCTTGTGACACCACCTGCACACAAGATTGTCATTGGTTGTAGGTGAACTTACAAAATAAAAAGAAGAGCAGATGGGTTTATAGAAAAATACAAGGCCAAGCTGGTGGCGAAAGGCTATGCACAACAATTTGGATTTGATTTTAATGAAACTTTCTCTCCTGCACTTCAACCTACTACTATCAAAATCATATTGTCTATTGCACTTAGCAAAAAGTGGAGTATCAAGCAACTTGACGTGAATAATGCATTTCTGAATAGGGATTTAACTGAGGAAGGGTATATGCATCAACGTGAAGGTTATAGCAGTGGTAACAATAAAGTGTGCAAACTACACAATGCCATTTATGGGTTAAAGAAGGTCTCAAGAGCGTGATATGAAAAACTTAAATTAACTCTATCTAACCTACGGTTCACATAAGCAAAATCAGAAAATTCATTATATATGAAGAGGAGTAATTAGGGGACTATATTTATCCTAGTATATGTTGATGATATGCTAATAACTGGAGATAACAACAGAGACTTCAATGAAGTCATCAGGGACTTAGGAGAACTGAGTTTCTTTCTAGGAATACAAGTTAACAAAAAAGAGTGACACCAAATTGTTCCTATCACAACAGAACTACATATCAAAAATCTTACAAAGAGAAGGCATGTACCAAGCAAAACAATTACTAACACCAATGACAAGTAACTTGCGTCTATCAAAGCACAGGGGAGAAGCCATTGACAATGCAAAACAATACAGGAGTATAATAGGAGCACTACAATATTCCACTATTACACGTCCTGATATGCAATGTTAATAAACTTAGCCAATATATGTGTTAACCGGCCTTTTGGTCCGATTCCCAAAAGTACACAAGACACGCTCGATTCAAAGCATCACGTGACGCCAAAGCCCGAAGTGTCGCCAAAAAGCTAAGGAAGCAAGCCGGGAAATGTCCATGCGGACAAGAGCCTCACATCCCCTTATAAATATGCCATATCCATCACTTCGGACCTCTAAACATCAAGTCCCTCTAAACCTTGCCACCTCCGAGTTTGTTCCAGAAATCAACATGTTCCTTGGGGTACGAATCTCGTATCCCATGTGGTACAAATTTTCAAAGAGAGATGAGGGGATCTGAGTTTCCGGAGGCCTATACTCTAGGGTCTAAGATTTACTGTTGTGATCCCCTACTCCTACCTACTCTCACCTTACCACTATATTATAAATACCCCCAAGCTCACACTTCAAAGGGGATTGGAAATTTGTTGATTTGACATCTCTTGATAGCTCCAAGTGACCTCTTTAATGGCATCCATGTTTTGAGGAAGAAGAAGGGAAAACCTGTATTTTTCCTAATAATCATATATGACAATTATGACCTCAAATAACTTAGAAATGTTTCTAAAAGGATGTAATGAGATAGTCATATGCTTGTAACTCTTTATTATCAATAAAATATCAGCAACTGTTCCAAAGTAGATATAGGCTCCTCACGGGATCGAACCACTATAAATTTCTTGTGTTATTTACTACTTTCCGCACTTATATTTCCATCGAAACTATAATTCTTAAGTAGTTGTGAATCTTGGGTGTTTACGACATATTTTTCCATCAACACTCTGGTGCTTTCATTGAGAAAACTAGGATTTCAATCTTTGTCGCACATCTCCATCTCGACTTCGATGCACTTGAGGTTCCGTTCATAACCTATCGTTGGGTCCGCTTGCAATAGTTAAGTGAACAAAGAATCAAATAATCGGCTCTTCTGCTGCAGCCGAAGCCAGAACATCTCCGCAACATTAGGCGGCGAATATCCTGGCCGGAACCGATACCCTTCCTTCTGTGGATCTCGAAGCTCGCGTACCACAAGCGCAGATTCACGTGCTTAATAAGAGATACAAAAGTACAACTCTTTAACTCAATCAAGCGTCGAAGAATAACATCGACCTTATACGCCAACTCCAAAAAAAGTCAATGCATTATCGCTCGACTCCAACTCACCTAGAACAATGCTCGACCGCAGCGTACTTTCTCAGAAACTTCTTCTTCCGAGTCAAGAGGCTCACATCAAAGAAGACGGTTTAGCCTCATCAACAAGGTTGCCATCCGCTCCAACGCTCATACCAACGGCAATAGTAATGGAAACGGTGATTGAACTACCGTTACTTACAGCAAGGGAACACAGTACCCTGACCACTTCCAGTTGATTATCAATGACGAACTGGGTCCGAGTAACCGATCCCTTCCTCGGCAGAACCCAACTGTCGTAGCATAGAACCAGGGGACTACTCTCCCAGTAGCCATACAGGCCCAAGTACCTCCAGATCAGGATGCACACCAACGTGCTCAGCCTCGCCACCCTTACCAAAACCAGACCATCGATGTCGACGACATGGAAGAGGATGATCTGGATGTGCATCATAGAAGGCTACTGCGAACCAGAACTCCCGAAGTTTGTCGAAACCAACGGATTCCATTGGAAGACCCGCATCCAACATATCTCCCCGACATGGTCCGAAGGATCATGAGAAAAATGCAAGAGAATGCCAACGACTCGTGGGAATCCCACTTTAGGCGTAATCCCTTCACTAGAATTGTACACGAAGTCAAGTGGCCCCGGCACTTCAACATGCCATAGATGGCCTTTTATGATGGCATGACGGATCCTTGAGCCTTCCTAAACCGCTAGATTGGCAGATGGACTCCAATCGGCCCATCGACGCAGTTAAATGCAAGTGCTTCCTAATCTTCTTGTCAGGCACAGCTTTACTGTGGTTCTCTCGGCTCCCGCTTCATTCTATAAACAACTTCCGCCAACTAGCCACAGAGTTGGTTAAGCAATTCAGAATGCACATCCTGACTTCGAAGAACGCCCTCACTCTTTCTAATCTTTACCAAGGACCTGCTGAGTCACTCAAGAGCTACCTCTCGCGGTTCAATAACACCCTCGCCGAGGTTGACGTCCCAAAGCCTCGTACCGTACTTTTCCATCTTGCGAATGATGTCGTTCCCACTTTTGAATTTAGAGACTGTATCGACAGAAAACAACTTAAAAGCCTCGACGCTTTCTATGAAAAGGTCGAACAATTCTTGTGTCAAGAAGAAGAAAGACAGACTCGAGCTGCCTGGATCAACCATTCCAACAATCTGCATGCCAACACCACCGATGAAAACATCAAAGGGAAACAGATCAGAGAACCTCCAACAGTGATAAAGGAGCAGTCCCATACAAACCTAAGCCATACTGCGGTAGGCAGGGCAGACACAACAACAACCAGGTTCTAGTAGATCTCAAAAATCCCGGTCATTACCAAACTTACAGGACCTACACTCCACTAAATCAGGACTTGTAGACAATCTATTTGGAAACATGTATTACGCTCCAATATATGAAGCCAAACACTAGGGAATCCACCGACCGCGAGAAAAACTCCAATAGATACTATCAATACCATGACATGTATGGGAACAATACTAATGATTGTCGTCAAATCAGGGATGTGATTCTAAATCTCATCCGTGAGAAGCTCATGGAACAGTATGTTCAAGACCCCGTTCCTCTCAAAGCAGCCTCGGGTCCTCCGAAAACCCACACCTCCAGCACCTGTTAATACAGCCCTAGGTCCGTCCAAACAAAGACGGGGTATTGTGATCAACACTGTTGGTGGCGGGACTTACCCTATGCATGAAAGCTTCCAAAAAATTGAAGAGTACGTAAGCTCTATAAAGCACGCCACCTACGAAGCTTGCTCCACTCTTGAGGAGTTTGTCCCCGCCCAACTTCTGAAAACAATGTAGGACGACATCGCCTTTTGCGAAAGAGAGTCTATAGGAATTAAGATCCCTACCACAGACCCTCTCCTGATCACAGCTCAGATCGGCCCTGCTTCGGTCCGAAGAATATTGATCGACTCGGGAAGTTCAATCAACATCATCTTCAAGGCGGCATACAATCAGATGAAGTTGGAGACCAAAGATTTGAAACCCTATCATAACATGATCATGGCTTCAACGGATCTTCCAATCACACAGTAGGCATGGTTGACCTAACCGTAGAACTTGGGGATGGGGATCAGAGCCGGGTCTGAATCCTCACCTTTATGGTTATTGACGTCATCTCTCCATACAATGTCTTTTTCAGATGTCCCTTCCTTGCTAAATTCCGAGTATGCATGTCACCATAGTCTCTCCTAATGAATTTCCCAACAGAAAATGGGATCGGTACAGTCAATGGTGACCATGCAACAATAAGAGATTGTTACGCAATAGAATGGGAGAACGCGTATAACAAGGACAAAGGCAAGACCGTGCCCCCGCCATCTTGCGCCAAGACCGCCTTCGCATAGCAATCAAAGGCGTCTGAGCCTTGGCTCAGGCATCACTACCATCTTTCTGAAGATCTCGATCCGAGGGAGGACGAAGAGCCCGGCTCCGAAAGGGCTACTTCAGTCGAACCTACCGTGGATGTTTCGATCTTCCCCGAAGACCCGTCAAAAGTCTTGAAAATTGGATCATAACTCCACCCCTCAATAAAAGAAGATCTTGTGGAATTCTTAAGGGTCTACCTAGACGTGTTCGCTTGGATCCACTCTGGCGTGTGTGGCACCGATCCCGGGTCGGTGTCACAAGCTAGCTCTTGACCCCTTAGCTCCTCCGGTCAAACAGAAATGTCGATTCTTAGGAACTGAAAGATCGAGGGCACTTAAAGAAGATGTGGATAGGCTCCTAAACTATGATTTCATCCGAGAAGCCTACTATCCCGAATGGGTCTCCAATCCAGTTAAGAAGGAAAACGACAAGTGGCGAACGTGCGTCGATTTCTCTGACTTGAATAAGGCGTGTCCCAAAGACAGCTTCCCACTTCTGATGATCGACTGACTTTTGACTCGACCACTGGATACCAGCTCTTATCCTTCATGGACGCCTATTCGGGCTCCAATAAGATTCAGATGTACCTCCCCGACCAGGATCATGCTTCTTTCATAACCAACATCGGACTCTACTGCTATCGCGTCATGCCTTTCGGTCTCAAGAATGCAGGAGCCACTTATCAACAACTGGTCAACCTCATTTTCAAGGATCAGATTGGAAAATCCATGGAGGTATACGTGGACGATATGCTTGTAAAATCAAAAAAATAAAATGGCCACGTCCTTAACCCCTCCAAGATGTTCGATGTACTCTGCCAATATGATATGAAACTCAACCCCTTGAAATGCTCGTTTGGCATTGCATCGCGGAAGTTCATGGGTTTCATTGTCAATTCCTGAGGCATCAAAGCCAATCCAGACAAGATGAAAGCTATCCAAGACATCCAAGCCCCTTATAGCATCACGGATGTTCAAAGTTTAAACGGAAATGTCCCCGCTTTAAGTCGATTCATCTCCAAGGCCAATGACAAATGCAATCCTTTCTTGATTTGCTTCAAAAAAGGACCTCGGAATGTGTCGTCGCGTTTAAGGACCTTCTGAATCACTTAGAGCAACCACCTATCTTGTCCAAACCTGTGGATCACAAGGACTTATATGTTTATATGGCTATTTCCATGCAGGCGATCAACTCAGCGCTTGTACGCATTGAAGATCGTGTCCAGCGACCCAAAGCTCAAGAAACTAGCTTACTGCTTGTTGATCTCCTCCCGGAAGCTACGACCATATTTTCAGTCTCACTGCATCATATTCTATACTGATCAGCCAATGCGATAGGTCCTGCAGCGACCCAAGGCATCTAGATGACTGCTAAAGTGGAATATAGAGATGATTTAGTTCGAAATCACATTCAACCCTCGTCGAGCCATCCTCGGGGAGGACCTCGCCGATTTCATAGTGGAATTAACCATCCCGCAAGAGCCTCCTCCGGAGGGCATTCAGACTCCAAACATTCAATGGAAACTGTTCATGGATGGATCTTCCAACAATAAGTCTTCTAGCACTGGGATCGTGCTCATCACACCAGAGGACGGCTTAATATGCTACGCTTTAAAGCTTAACTTCCCTGCTACCAACAATGACGCAGAATATGAGGCCTTGATAGTTGGACTTAGAATCACAATTAAACTTAACATCAATCCCATCTAAATCTACTCTGACTCGCAGCTCATTGTGCGTTAAGTTCAAGGGGAATACCAAGACAAAAGGACACAACTCGCTCCCTATCTTACTCAGGTTTGTAAATTGCTCACCAAATTCGACCACTACATCATCACCCATATCCCAAAGAAAAGAATGAAAATGCAGACTCGTTAGCCAAGATGGCAAGCTTCGAGGATGCACATCTCATATGGCTTGCCCCAGTCGAGGTACTCGACTCTCCGAGAATCGATCAGATGCAGACCGACTTGGCAATTGAAACGGACACCGAAATCGAGCCCGAGTCTTGGATGACGCCAATTAAGAAATATTAGCAACATGGAACCCTCCCGGGGAGTTTCAAAGAAAACAAGTGCTCACTCGCCAATCATCACAGTACATCATTCTGGATGGAGTGATTTACCGCAGAGGTTTCTCTGTTCCATTACTACGATGTGTAGCCCACGACGACACCGGCCAGGTACTGACAGATGCACACGAAGGCGAGTGCGGCGACCACACTGAGGGGCAAATCTTAGCAATAAAGATCATCATACACAGTTATTTCTGGGCTACGGTCGATCAAGACGCCGCAAACTATGCCCGCAAATTTGACAAATGCCAGAGCTACTTAAAATTCCCAAGATCCCCGCCTACCGAGTTAATGCAAATGGTCAGCTCTTGGTCATTCGCTATGTGGGGGATAGACATCATTGGGACTCTTCCGATGGCCAGATGTGGGGAGCTTTACGCCATCGTCACCGTTGATTACTTCACCAAATTGGTGGGAGTCGAAGCCCTCGCTACAATCACCACCAAGAAAGTAATCAACTTCATCGTCTATGATGTCATCGCCCGCTACGGAGTCCCTCAGGCCATCATCTCAGATAATGGAACCCAGTTTGAGAGTGTAGAGTTCAAGACTTACTGTCAGCGGCACAACACCGAAAAGAGATTCTCGATGATGGATCATCCTCAGGCCAATGGACAAGTCGAGTCTGTTAACAAAGTGATTAAATCCATCATCAAGAAGCATCAGGAAAAGGTCGACGGCTTACAGGCAGACGAACTCCTTCTGGGCTTATGGGCCTACCAGACCACCCATTAGTCAGCGACCGATCATACTCCATCCGCCCTTGCTTATGGATCTGAAGTCGTCATCCCTATTGAACTAAACCTTCAATCTCATCGAGCTACCTATTATAATATGAAAACCAATCAAGACTTACTTATGGAATCGCTCGATTTTCTTGAGGAAAAAAGGAATGAAGCTAAGCTCAGAACGGCCTCCCAACATCAATGAGTAACCCGATACTTCAACCCTAAAGTCCACCATAAGGATCTTAATATCGGAGACCTCGTCCTGAAATAGATCCTTCCCACACCGACTGGTCTTAGTCCTCGCTGGGAAGGTCCATATGTCATACATCCAAAGCTCAGAGATGAGACTTTCAAGCTAGCAACCATAGACGGAGCCGAGCTCCTAAGGGCATGGAACAACGAAAATATTTGTCGCTACTTCACATAACTTAGTGTACTATTTTCTGCTTTCCAACGATGTCTTTTTTTCTTGAAATTCAAGGCATTGTAAAGGCTGTTACTGCCAAAGTTATTAGTAAAGATGATGTTCATTTCTCTGTGTCCTCGCTATGTTTACTTTCTGCATGAAATGTTTGATTGGCCATCGCAAATGGCTTGCACACACAGACACTCGAACACTAGATCATCACCTCGAGCACGGGAGTCGGTACCACGACTCAAGCCTCAGAACGATGATGAGGACAAAAACAAATGGCCTCAATTCGGCACCCCGAGCATGGGAGTAGGCACCGCCACTCGAGCCCCGAGCCCACGACGCGACCGAGTATAAACAACTTTATCCGAATCTCGACCCGCATTTAGACCGAGTTTAAGCCGTTCTACTCCCATGCCCTCGGACTTGGGGGCAGCTCACCGGCCAAACTAGTGTGATACCTACCACTCACATGGCTCCATCCGACACATCGGGTCAGGATCCGAGTATCTCTCGAACCTTTGCCTAGTAGAGTGACCGAGCATTAATCGTTTCCGCTCCTAAGCCTCCGGACTTGGGGGCAGCCCCTCGGTCACAATGTAACCTACCGGGTCCGGATCTGGGCAGCCTTTGGCGAATAAATGATTCCCTCGCACTCTAAACCTGAAGGAATGACAGGAGAGCTAGAAGTTGGAGGAATTGCAATGTCCACGCCTTCTAAGTACTTAGTACTAACGAACTTCGGGCGGTCCAGGACAGAGGGTACCTGGCCTGGTTTCCATGCCCCTCGGGACTCCTAAACAAAGGACAACCTATGAATAGAACCAATGCACAGTGTCCGCACAATCGAGAACACCCCTAGAGCAGAGCCTCCGATCACATTTCTATTAGTGTAGCAATAAGTACACTTGTGCAAGTACAGGACGCTGGAAAACATAAGACGAACATTCAAACACTTAACATGAAATGCGATTTAGTTAACTAATATTTCCTTTTTCACACGTCCAAAACAAACTACATATCTAATGCTTTTTCTTTCTAAGGACCGGGTGTACATGAAAACCACACCGTGCCTTTAAGGACCAAAAGCGAGGGCCGTACTCGCGTATACTATCGGCCTACATGACCAAAATATCAGTAACATCTATGATAATTACTAATGCTACTCATTCTTCTTCTTTATTTTCTTCTTTTGAATAGATTCAGCACTCGGTGGATCACCAAGGACATATCTCTTTCTTCCAGTGCCGCTGCTGCTTCTTCTTTTTCTGCCCTTCGGAGGAGTAATCGACTCATGAGAAATTGAGGTGCACCTTCTGCCTTCATCCTCACCACTTGTAATCTCCGTGATCTCTGTGGGGGAAATTTATTACAATGACTTGGGGGCAGCACCATAAGAAAGGGCCAATAAGGCCTCACCCTCTCCTAGAGCTTTCTTGGCCTCTAGCTCCACTTTCTTTTTAGCCTCTTTAGCGGCCTTCCGATTTGCTATTTTCTTGGACTTGAGCTTCACAGTGTCTTCGGCCTTGAGCTTCTCATAAGTCGTCGTGGCTCTCTGTTTGGCATCTTCGGCTTCCTTCTTCCTAGCCTCCGTGGAGAATCTCTCCTTCTCAGCCTTATCGGCGGCTCTCTTCTTCCTGGCCACTTCGGCAACCCTCGCCTTCTTTGGCTCGGCATCGGCCTTCTCCTTTACCACTACAACAACGACCTTTTACTCTGCATCCCGCCTAGCCTCGGGCTGCGCCTCTAGAATGGAAACCTTATCATGCCTCCTCTTCTCCTCCTGCTCTTTGGACTTGGCCGCCATCTGAGCTTTTTGTACCTCCATCATTGCTTGTATTGTCGAAACATTCGCCTCCACGGGGCCGATCACGTGGACACTCTAGCCATCCACAACCTCTCCTTCCTCTAGAATTCCCTTATAGATATGGAACCCTAGTTCAACATCCGAGAACGTATCAACCTGACTGATTCCCTCTCCAAACAGTATCGCTTGCAGTCCTAGCCCAGACTACGTTGTTTGGGGAAGCATGAGGGGAAAAGCCTGGTGTCACATCCGCTCTAGGAGGGGCTGCACGGTAAAAACATGACCTTTTAGTTCGTGAATTTAGTAATCACGTCATCTTCGGGTATCCGCGGTAACGTAAATTTACCTCTAAAAAGAAACAGTGTAGATATGACAGGAAGTGTGCTCAATGTAGCAGTCAAAGTAGGTCCAGTCACTCCCAATCCTGGATGCTCGAGATCATACTGCAATGAGGTATTTGCAGGAACAGTGGGACCACTATTTGTATTGGATGTTGGAACTGGTGGGTGATAGGAACTTCCCTCCGCGAATGTCTTGGCAATGACTATGCTCTCAGTAGTTATAAACTTTCCCATTTCAGCAACGCGCTTCGCCAGTTTCTCCCTCTCGGCGTCCTCCTGTAACAATCTTCTCCCTTCTTCCAGTTTCTCATGATCCTCCTCATTTAGGAGATCTATCAGCAGTTGATTCTCATTTAAAGATCTCACTTCTACCTGACGCAGCCAAGCCTCGTACGATACCAACCTTTCCCAAGTTTGATCCAGCTCCCGAAGGTAGTCTCCGACCCAAGAGATTCCCCGAAACCATAGGGCCTTGACGTACATGTTTCGGACACGCTCCGTTAGGGATGCCTCCACCCTGATTTCTGCATCCTCGACCTCCTCTCTCAAGCGGTCCACTTCCCTCTGGTGCTCATCTTTCAACCCGTCCACCGAACTCAACATATCCGTAGTACCAGCCTCGGTCTCCTCCTTCTCCTTCTTAGACGCCTCTAGCTTCCTCCTCATCTCAGCAATCTCCTCTTGATGTTTCTGAGCAACCTTGTTCTCAGCATTCAACCTTGCATTCTCCATCCCTAGGGCCTCATTATCTATTTGGACCTGAGACACCCTTTTATTGTCCTTCGCCAGGTCGGCGTTCACCTGTATTGGCTCTGCTTTATCTTTTTTGAGGGTCGTTTTCTCTATTGTTAATGAGGCCACCGTAACCTTGAAAGTTGAGTTTGCATGCTCCACCTTTTCTTCAGCTTCTCAGATGTCTCCTTCAGCTCTGCTTTGACGACAATAAGAAAAAGTTAACATTCGAAAGGGGAACCACAAGCAAGGAAACAATAGCAATCGAGGGTTAATCCTCCCCAATCTCTGCCTCCAAGTTTCAGATGGTGGTCCTGTCAGCATCAATGGCCAACCCCCAATTCTAGATTTCCACATTCTTCCTTCTAATCAAGTTCGAAAGATGCAAGGAGTACTTAGTGAGCTCTCTATCTTGAAAATACTCAGCCCTCACCTGGATCTGCACCTCCTCGGTATCCGCACGAGGAATCAAACTGATATCGGGAAGGAACAATAGCTCGTCGAAATAGTGTTGAGGGAAATTCTGCTTTAGCAACGCTTTCCTCTCCTCAACAGAAAGTTCATGGGCCTTAGGCACCACCAAATCCTGCACTTATTCTTTACCACTTCCTACGTTCTCAAATAGCCCAGTGTCGACTCTTTCCCCTTGGTAACTTGGAAAAGAGCCGAAGGAGCGATGTGAGCAGGAACTATCGATGAAGAATGCCTAGTGCCCGCTACATCAAACCAGGAGTTTGTCCTAGATGTCCGAACATGAGGTGTAGGAGTCAGGGATCGCCGAGATCGGTCTCTACGGTGGTATTCACCGCTAAGATTATATGAATAAGGAGGTTTTCCGTACAAGTTAGTCTCTCTCTGGAGGCTATCAAGAAAAGCACTTCTCGAGGGTCGATAACTTCCTGATCTGTACCCACAACCTCTACCTCTAGACATATCACATGTCAAAGAAACAACTTAAAGTTCAGACTCAAGCACCTTGCAAATACAAACAAATGTTGTGGCATGTAGTTTTTATGAGTGTGTGTATCCTAAGTGTTCTATCAACAGACCAGATGACGGACCACCGGATGAAGAAAATTCCACAACAGCAAAATTTATTTCCTCCAAGCTTGCAACACAGGGCCAAGAAAACTCAATAGGCCGGGGATTGTTTAACTCATCAAACTGGCCCTCTTTCTCGAGCGAGATGGCAGTCTCAGAAGGAGCCGCCGAAGAGTGCGACCTGGGCAATGCTCCTAACCTTGCATCATCTATCGAAGGCAGAGTAGGAGCGCTCGATGGGTCCTCGTATGTGGCAACTGCCTCCTCTCCACCAATTCCCTCTTGGATCTTTGCTGATTTGTGCGACTTAGACCCGACAGGGGCATCTTCCTCTTCCGACTAGGAGAACCTACTTCTTTCCTAGCCTCCGTTTTCTTTCCACCACTAGAGATGACTGGCATAATTATCGCCTGATCGTCAGGGAATAACCCTGCATGATGATGGCGGTCCTGGTTCAAAAAGCTTTCGGGGGAACGTAACTTAGCTGGAATCGCCAACAAAGATTCAAGATGTTGTTGATACTCAATGTTTGTAGGCGCCTAAAGATTTCCTGTCATGCAAAAATGAGATTAAGCTCAAGTTGCAAA
Organism: Allium sativum; assembly: GCA_030737875.1. Taxonomy (NCBI): domain Eukaryota; kingdom Viridiplantae; phylum Streptophyta; class Magnoliopsida; order Asparagales; family Amaryllidaceae; genus Allium; species Allium sativum. The sequence goes on along the minus strand of CM060927.1, from coordinate 22,602,555 downwards.
ACCCGCATGCTTCACAATAAAAGTAAAGCAGAATGCTTACTTCCTTCCATCCATCTCCTGGCAAACCCAGGAGGACAACGCACGAAGAAGCAGTCGTATTTGTACACGGTCAGTTTAGGCCACTTTCCATTAAAGAATTTGGTACTTGATGAAGCTTTTAGGAAATATTTAGATGGCGAGATGTTAGCTCTCCTCTTCATCTGAAACAAATATCGGATGTCCTCCCTAATAGTCTCCAACTGCAAGTACTCCTTGTAGAGAGCGTTGGTACCAAGAAGGAAAGCATACGCATTCGGATGAAGTTACGACGACACGAGGTGAAAGTTGTACAACATATCCCGAATAAAGTTGTTCGGCGGGGCACGCATACAATGATGCAGACTTGCCTATTCCAAGCAGTGTACCCCTCTGGTGGTGCGTGAGCCCTACTGTACTTTCCAGGTGCGAGAACATCTCTTTCGGGAATGCGAAACCGTAAGGCCATGCGCCTTACCGCCATTGTATACATATTAGATGACACTAAGTCTAGCGAATTTTCAAATATAACCGCGTCCGCCAACATATCCGGCGCCACCAGTGCGCCTCTCTCAACAATATCCACGTCCTCTTCCTCCTCATGCTCAACTGGAGAATGTTGTCTTTCCGGCTGAACCCCGTGATCGAACGCTTTCGGAAAGCTTGTCGACTGAGAAGGAGTGGATGCTCTGGAAGTCACAAGCTCGCTGCCCATCGACATAGCATCACTAGTGGAGTAAGATGTGAGTGACGAAGGCACTGAAGCCCAGGCTTCCAAAATCTACTATGTCATAGATCTTGTCTTCCTTTTCAGCTATACTTTCAACATACTAGCGTTAGACATCGCAGTTGTATAACCTATACCCCTTGTGTTGGTGCAAACTAACATGTGCGTGCAGCGCCGTGAAGTGTCAGAGTAATACAGTTTATAAGTTAGAAACTTGAGATGCGACAACGACCACAAGTCTATAAGACTTTAACCATCGTCGTAGTCAACCAACGTTACTGGATTCGCATCAAATCGCGACTACATCACAATCCAACAGTTCGACGGTTCGGTTATAGTTCAAGTATATGCTCTAATCCTATGTGTAAGGTCAAGTTGCCAACTATGTGGCCATCAACGTGTAAGTTAGTTCAGTCGCACAAACGTAATGGAAGCAGTGCGAATCCAGAAGTAGATAGTCAAAGGCTCAAAGTCTCAGAAAATATACACAACACAATTGTGAAGGTCGAAATTCTTGTGACAACAGGAAGACTTCGTACCCTTACAAGGGCACAAAATTTCGTACCCCTCTAGAGGTACGAAAATTGTATCCACACGGGGTACGAAATTTCGCACCCTTAGTGGTTATGAGGTTTCGCACCTCCATGCCAGCGGGTACGAAATTTCATACCCCCAGCGGGTACGAGGTTTCGTATCTCTCAGCCTAGGGGTATGAACTCCCCTTCCACCATTCCCAAGAACGGCTACTCCTCCTTCACAATCTCGTGCCCTATCGAGTCCTCGACTCTCCCCTTCACCTTTTCTCTCCAAACTCCTTCTCCACATAACTTCCTCTCTCTGATTTCAAGCTCACGCTCGCAAGAGACCCGAAAACCTGTCTCGACCACGAGTTGAGGTCCGACCTGAAGCCTAGAGGCACGATTGACCCTAACTAGATCGAGAACCGCCTCAAGGTCCCCCCGAGCACCATGGTCGATCCTAAAAGAGGAAGCTCATGCCCTTAAATTCGTTCAAACCTACCTATTTCCAATACTTGAGTTGCTTCTCTTTTTTCTTTTTGGGTTTTAGGTCTCGTGTCCAAATCGCAAGCAAGAGAAAGTAAAGGAGAGAAATGGGGCGAGTGGCTCAAATTTATAGTGGGAGGGAGAAGAGTGGGCTTAGCCTACTAACCTTTCGTGACCCGCGGTGGAGCACAAACTCTTGTGCCCTAGTGGGGTATGAGATTTCATATCCCACCTAGGTACGAGATTTCGTATCTCTGTTTGGGATACGAAATTTGCATATTCTAAACAAGAGGTATGAAGAAAAAACATATATATGAAAAACAAAAATGCATGTGTTTCTATATGCGTAGGTATACACGTATCAATACATATGCATAGAATTAACATATACATGTGCGCACAATAACGTATACACGACCTCGTACCGACAAAGATGCGCTATGTTACGACGTAAACGAGAGTCGAAAACTAACATATATTTTCAGGAAAATTGACGACTCAACAGAATATTTCTACCAACTCAAAGCACATCATGTCAAGACAGGATATACTTTGGGGGGCAAATGTTAACCGGCCTTTTGGTCCGGCTCCCAAAAGTACACAAGATATGCTCAACTCTACGCATTGCGTGACGCCAAAACCCGAAGTGTCGCCAAAAAGCTAAGGAAGCAAGCCGGGAAATGGCCATGCGGTCAAGAGCCTTACAGCGCTCAAAACTATGCCATATCCATCACTTCGGACCCCTAAACCTCGAGTACCTCTAAGCCTCGCCTCCTCCGAGTTTGTTCTAGAAATCAACGTGCCCCTCGGGGTACGAAATTCGTACCACACGGGTTACGAGATTCATACCCCAATAAGGGGTACGAATTTTCTATAGGAGAGATGAAGGGGTCCGAGTTTCTGGAGGCCTGTACTCTGGGGTTCGAGATTTATTGTTGTGGTCCCCTACTCCCATCTGATTACCCCCAAGCTCACACTTCAGATGAGGTTGAAAATTGGTTGATTTGACCTCTCTTGAGAGCTCCAAGTGACATCTTTAATGGCATCTATGCTTTGAGGAAGAAGAAGGGAAAAAAATATCTTTTTTCTAATATTCATATATGACAATTATGACCTCAAATTACTTAGAAATTTTTGTAAAAAGATGTCATGAGATAGTCCTAAGCTTGTAACTCTTTATTATCAATAAAATATCAGCAACTCTTCCAAAGTGAACTAAGTCCCCTCACGGGACCAAACCACTATAAATCTTTTGTGTTATTTATTGCTTTCTGCACTTATATTTCCATGCGAAACTATAATTCTTAAGTAATTGAGAATCTTGGGTATGTATGACATATTTTTCCATCAACAATATGCAAAACCCTTTCTCAGAACACTGAACTGCGGTAAAAAGGGTTTTGAGATACTTACAAGGAACGAAACATTATGGCATAAAATTGAAATCAGTTAAAGAATTTAACTTATATGGATTTAGTGATGCCAATTGGGCGAACGACATCGATGACAGGAGATCAATGTCAGGTTATTGCATTTACCTTGGATCCAACGTCGTCTCGTGGTGTACAAAAAGCAGTTAACCACATTGTGGTCGAGTACAGAGGCTGAATATAGAGCCCTCGCAAGCGGAAATTTCAAGGATTGAATCTCTAATGAAGGAACTAGGGTTTACCTCAAACCGAAGACCAGTCATCTAGTGTGACAACAGAAGCACCGTTTCACTGTCTCTCAATCCCATACAACACTCTCGAATGAAACATTTGGAGATTGAACTCCAATTCGTTCGAGAGAGAACTCAAGTCGGAAAACTAAACGTTTGTCACATCCTTGCTTACTATCAAAGAGCGGACATCCGCACCAAGGCTCTCTCAACAATCAATTTCGTCAGATTAAGGGAGGAGCTCAAGATTAGTGATGGCGGCGGAAATGGAAATGGGGAATGAAACACTAGATCGAATTGAGGGAGGCTATTAACACAAGCATATGGATATCAGACCGCACTATTTTCTTTTGTATTTGGTCAGGCCTCTATGGGCTTTGAGCCTTTATATTTGGCTTATACACTTTTGTTAATTTAGGAAAATTAGTTTTAGTCGTTACTCATTATCTATATAAATACATCATGTAACCAGTTATTGATCTATCTATCAAATGATAAGAATTGTTCTGCAATACAATTTCAATTATTCCCAAATATTCTTAATCGATTTTCAATACTGAAGTTATCCTACAAAAAAATTTAATTAACTTACGTTAACGATTTTTACTTTAAATTATTGTAATAATAACTGCAATAATACTATATTTGGGTTTTTATTTCGCAATTCACCGAAACTCTTAGTATCGGTCCTGGTAGGAGGTCTCAATTAGGGATGAGCAATATTCGGTTCAAACCGAATTAACCGACCAAACCATTTCATTTCGGTAGGTTCGGTTCGGTTTCAAATCTAAATCGATTTGAATTTGGTTTGTAAAATATTTTTTTAGTTATTGGTTAAATCGAACTTCTAATTTATTATCTAATTTCACTGTATTGTAGCACTTTAAATAGTTAGTTTAGTGATAAAATACAAAGAAATGTGTTGCTAATAGGTTACATTTTACTAAAAACAAAAAAAAAAATCTTTTTTTTTTTCAAACATGAATTATTGTTTTACTTGGAGTGAATTCATCATTTAAATTATAACACAACCTTCAAGTTCGGTAACCGAAATTACTTTGATTTGAATTGGTTTGAAAAAAAATCGGCTTTAATTCGATTTGAGTTTTTTAACTTTAGAACCAATCGAACCGAACGTTGCTCATCCTTAGTCCCAACTGAGCGGTTTATATTCCATATGGGCTAGTGGGCTACTTTTAAAATATGGTGGTCCTAAAATATTAATTTTACTTTTCATCATTCGTTATGTTTGCACTACTTACATTACATGTCACGACAGTCAGAGGAGATGTTTTAAGCAATCATGACTGTACAACAGAAGTCTAGATACGTGTGTACCTGACAATAAAGACATACACTTTTATGTAGGAGTACAAAAATATATAGAGTTTATCTACTTAGGCATAAAGGTTTAAATGAAATGGGCGTGCATGTGAAGCATTGATAATATGCATTTATGTATGTAGTGCGTGTGTGTACAGTGCAATTGAGATTTGAGTGTGTAATATGTTTCCAGGTTCATACAGAAGGATTGATTCTTTGATTGTGCAAGATGTGATGGACTTTTGAGTCACCACCATTACATTTTTGCTTTCGCACTTGTTAGCTAACTTTGGTTTGTACCATATATGAACTTGCTATGAAACTTCCTTTCTCGCTTATTTCCAAATGCTTTGATGATGGCCTTGTTAGGTGTGGCTCACATTGGAATGGAGTGGGTGCGTGGATTGAACGGATAAATTGTCTCACATCGCAAGATATTAAGGAAAATCGTGGTATATATATGGAGGTAGAAATAGATAAATTGTTAGATGATGACCTATACCCACTTGATATATATATATACATATATATATATATATACATATATATATATACATACATATATATATATACATACATATATATATATATTTCTATTTCGTTGTACTTTATTTAATGAAATTATTATGCATTAAACACTTAATTAAGCACAAGCAAAACACAACATCAAATGAAATTTGTGCTCTTGCTGTTTAGACAAGCCAATAAATAAAATTCTCAATAGAGCATTGCTAAATCCACTCGCGCATCAGGCGAGTGGATGGGCAATCGCTCATTTCATTGGCCAAGTAACCAACATGAGACCAGCTTTAGCATTCAATTTAAAAAAATAATACCATGAAAAGTTGTGACCAACCAATGAAATGAGCGACTGTACATGTACTCTCCTATGCGCGAGTGGGCATTGCTAAATCCACTCGCGCATCAGACGAGTGGATGGCCAATCGCTCATTTCATTGGTCAAGGAACCAACATGGGACCAGCTTTAGCATTCAATTTAAAAAAAAAATACCATGAAAAGTTGTGACCAACCAATGAAATGAGTAGGGGTGAGCATTATTTGGTTAAACCAAATAAACCGACCGAACCAATTTATTTTGGTCGGTTTGGTTTGGTTTTAAAACTAGATCGGTTTGTAATCGGTTTGGAAAATTATTTAATTTGGTTATCGGTTTAACCAAATTAACCGAACTTTTGTTATATTTTCAAAATTATCAATAGTTTAATAAATATTTTAGGTTAGGTTAGTTATCCAAGTAAATTTTAATCATTACATAGGTGTCAAAATTACTTCTAAAAAGCACAAGAATCATAAATAACAATACTCTAATCATATATTTATGATATATTTCAAACTATAGTTAATACTACAAACGTAAGATCTAAAATATTTTTAGTTTGGTTAAATCGGATAACCAACCGAACCAACCAAACTTAATTTGGTTGGTTTGGTTTGGTTTTCATTTTTAACGGTTTTAGTTTGGTTTGACAATTTTCATCATCGGATAAACAGAACCAACCAAACGCTCACACCTAGAAATGAGCGACTGTACACAACGTGATAACAATGGAGTCTCAAAGTAGCCTGCAACAAAGGAAGCTATTAATTTGAAACTTGATTGCATGTCCTTTTTGGCCATATCCACTAATAAAGCTTCTCGATTCAAGTCAATCTGATTAAAACTATATAAGTATATCTAAAGCAGTGAGGAAAACTAAAGGTCTGCAAACGTGTATTATGACGAATTTCCTAGTCAGCCTAACTGCAAACTGTTACTAGAAAAAAAGCCTCTAACTATAGAGTGTGATTTGAAAATGATTTGCATGTAGCAATCTGGAAAAAGAAAAGGTTTCTTGAATAAATGGCTAAAATATTTAAAATGATTCTATTACGGAATATCTACGTATACGTACGCTGTATGTTAGCTTAGGATTCTATTATTTGAATATCATTATATACTGGATGGATAGTGACAAATGGTTTTATGTTGGAGTACGGAAATAAATACAGTTAAGTTGCTTAGGCAAAAACGATTAATGAAATGTACGTGCATGTATGTAGAGTGGTGCTAACTAAACATTTTCTTTCTCATCGATAGTTAAGTCTGCACTATATATATCTACATGTTGCGATAATCATAGTTAAAAGAAGTTATGCAATGCAATCATCATTGTGCAATAAAAGTCCAACTGTTATACACTGGATTCTGACATATAGTTTTATGTTGGAGTACGAAAACATATACAGTCTGCTTAGGCATACATAAATGTATAGATGAAATGGACGTGCATGTGGAGTGTGGATATTACATTTATGTATGCAGTGGTTATCAACTGTCCAATGGAGTGCATGATATTTTCAGCTTCCGTGCAGATGGCTGATTCTTTGATGGTGCAAGACGGGAAGAACTTTGAGTCACCACCATTTTCATTTCTCATTTCCTAGCTAACTTTGATTTTGACAATACGAACATCCCAAGAACTTCGTGAGCCCTTCTGATTGTGCTATATTTAATATTTCATGATTTTCAAGTAAAAAATATTTGTTTATTAGGAAAACCAACCGGAGTTGCAATATCCTCCATAGTACACTTAATTATGTCAGCAAGCACCACATAATTAAATAGTTGATCTAACGCATACACATGATAAGTTTTTAACATACATTTTTTGTTTTCGAGCCCGCGTTGGTGTTATCATAACTTGATATATTTATTTTTATTTACAGTAATTATAAAGTACATTTTCATTTATTTTTGAAAATAAAATACGAAATTAGTTGCATTGTTCTACGATAAACAATAATTTCATATCTATGTTTTCTATAAAAGTTGATAATATTTGCAATTTTAGTTAAAAAATACAAAAGTTTATAATTTTTTTCATAAATATTTGCAATTTTTTAAAACATATCAAGACTAGAAACAAAATATTTTTCTTTAAAAGAAAATATCCCCCAAAAGAGATGGCTTTGTATTTGAAATCCTAGCTTAAGCGATAAGCGGAGTAATTCAATATAATAATAAGTGGTTTGTTTATTTTATTTTTTATTTTTTTTGAAGTTCATTAATTGTATATAAAATCGTATTTATTTTTAATTTCACCATTATCAAATATAATTGTAGTTAGTTATTTTCTGAATCTTGAAAAATTGATAGAAATATATCTGAGAAGAGAAGTCGTTTACATCTTGATGAGGGAGACAGTAGTTACAGTACTAAGGAAATTGCAGGAAATCAAGGGTTTTATTTAAGACTGATAAATTTATATAAGTAACATGTTGCATACAGTAGATTTATATTGTGTATTTTTTTCACATAATTATCTGGTATGAGATTTGGATTTTAGGCTAGTTGGATTATTATTATTAATCTGATATGAGAATTGTGAAATAACGCAGAATTGTGAAACAAGAAGCACAAAATCAATTGTTAGATATATAATAGAGTGAAATCTGTACAAAATAGTTGTGGATTAACTTATTAAAGTAAAATGGTACATTAACTTATTAAAACCGTGGATTAGAATAAAAATTACCTTTACAAATTTTCTTTAATATTTTTAACAAATATATGTGCTATGACTAGTACATTTGTCATAGTAATAAAATATTTTGAATTGGACGCAAAATGTCTCTGATACAAGACTTGCATATACAACGAAGTCCAACATATATTAAGATATAGTTTGTTGCATATTATCTAAACTTTGTATATAATTATCCAATCTTTATTTATTTGATTTTCAACAAAAATTATATGAGCCTATTTCTTATTAATTTAGTGTTTATTATTCCTTCATTTAATTCAGCTCGTATAATATGAAAAGAAATTTGTATTTGTCCATGTGTTCATACATAATTATAGATACTCTGAATATAAATTATATAACCCTAGTAGAAAATTTGAGCAATTCTAAAACGAAAAGACACCAGAAAAGAAAACTAAGAATGAAGGTGTGGATGTAGAAACAGTGGTGTAAGCTAGAAAACACGCTTTCATATTATTAAATGAACTAAACTCGAAGTATTAGCAAGCAATAGACACAGGGACGGATCTACAGCTAGCACTACCTGGGCTGTAGCCCGGTCACTTCTTTGCAAAATAAACAATACCATATATTAAGTTATTTAACCCACTTGAATTTGTTATTTATTTGTCGTATTCTGCTTTTGTGTACCTTTTATACTCTCTCCTTTTGATTACAAATCTAATTCAAAATGAAAGACTGAAATATTAAGAAAACTTTAAAGCAAATTACAAATTTTCAAGAAATTGTTTGTTCCCTTGATTGATTTTCAAGCACTTGAATTTCATTAGTGTTCACCGAATCATAAAGATAACCTTATCAGTTTTAGTAGTTAAATGACTGTTGTGTTCATACTATAAACTAAATTTTATAGCCCGGGTCATATTTAAATCCTGGCTCCGTCCCTGAATAGACATCACGAGCCATTGGTCACCTCAGAATTAGGGACGCAAATGATTTTGATACGTTGTAGCGACCATTGTGTTGCCCACTTTACGTTTATGATCATTTTATTTAAAATACAGAGACATAAAGTGTTCCACTTATATATGCTTTGGGGGTTTTAGTGTCAAGGACAAAGTCAAACAAAAATTTGTTTATAAGGACGATCAACAAAAAAATTATCTTTAAGGACAAATTTACACTAGATAGTGGAATTCTGGGGCCCACTAGCATTTTATAGTATACTCTAAATTTTGCCCTCTTGGCTAATATTTTTTTCCCTTGTCATTTTGACATAATTTTCTTTTCTTTTTGTCCTTCACGGATTTTTCATGATTTATTTTATATTTATGTATGTTTATTTATCCCGACTTTATTCAAATGGAAATATTCTATGGGACTTAAATTAACAAGGCGCAAAACACTATAAAATGAAATTTGTGCTCTTCACACAGTTTAGACCAGAAATAAACAAATTTTATAGTAACTGTTGCCAAATTATTCACATGAAAGCATGATAATTGAATAATTTAACAATGGTGTCATTGGTGTGTCCAAACTACAAAGAGGCCCGCAGCTAAGAATCCATAACCATTCTCCATGGGTCCGACACATAGGGGTGAGCATTACTCAGTTAAACCAAATAAACCAATTTATTTTGGTCGATTTGGTTCGATAGTGAAATTTAATTGGTTTTGTAATCGACTCGAAAAATTATTAAGTTCGATTATCGGTTTAACCAAATTAACCGAACTTTTACTATATTTTCAAAATTATCGATATTAATAAACATTTTAGATTAGTTCGGTTATTTAAGTAAATTTTAGTCATCATCTATGTGCCAAAATTGGTATTAGAACCCATAAAATCATAAATAATAATGTTTTAATCGTATATTTATAATTTACTTCAAATTATAGTGAACATTACAAACATAAAGTGTAAAAAAAAATTAGTTCGGTTTAATCGGATAACCAACCGAACTTAATTTGATTGGTTTGGTTTGGTTTTCGTTTTTATTGGTTCTAACTTGGTTTGACAAATTTCGTCATTGGGTAAAGCAAACCAACCAAACGCTCACCCCTACCGACACATAAGAACGGTAACCGGTTGACTGCCGTGTTAGATTAAAAACAAATGCAAATAAAATCACATATACCCAAAATTGTCTGTCCCTCTATACCCAATCAGTCAGCACCCATGAATTTCACAAGTATGCAATTAAACCCTCTTTTTTTATTTAATTTAATTGCACAAAGGTGAAAATCAGAGATCATGATTGATTGAGTGCAGCAGGACAGAGAATTTTAGATACAGAGGATCAGCCCTCAAACAAATGAGGTTCGCGTAGAAATGTGTAGAAATTGGTCATTTTCCATTAAATGTTAAAATCGTATTAAATCATTTTACATTGAATGTTAAAATCGTATTATTATATTAAATTTATTTCTCATCATTCGTTTTAAGTTTGCACTACTATTACACTATATACTAGACAATCAAAGGAGATGCTAAGCAATCATGGCTCAGCTGTGCAATAAAAGTCCAAATGCGTGTGTACTTGATAATGGCATACAGTTTTATACTTTTATATAGGAGTACGAAAATATATATAGAGCTTATTTACTTAGGCATAAAGGTTTAAATGAAATGGACGTGCACGTGGAGTATTGATAACATGCGTTTATATATTATATAGTGGTTATTATGTATACAGTACAGTTGAGTTTGTGATGTGTTTCCGTTTTCATACACAGAAGATTGATTGTTTGATAGTGCAAGATGTGACGGACTTTTTGAGTCACCACCTTTACAGTTTCCTTTCGCACTAATTCAAAGCTAACTTTGATTTTGGCCATACGAACTTGCTATGAAGCTTCCTTTCCTATTGCCTTGATGATGACCTTTCGATTGTGCAATGATCCGTATTCCATAATCTATTATCAGTATTCCATAATCAGTGGCGGTTGTAGAAAGTAATTTCGGTAGAAACAAAATATTATTATTTTTTCATACAAAAACTAATAATAAAGGTAATACATAAACTTGTTCACATAAAAAACAAATTAAATTACACTAGATGATTAAAACATTTTCACAAGCATATAATATGCACTACACGATTAGCGCATTCTCACAAACATATAAGATGCACTACATAAAATAAACATCATATCAATTAGAAAATAATAAATTAAATATGTATTTTTATGGTGCAGCGGTTGGCTTTTGGGATGAGTGGAGCGGTAAATGTTATATATATATATATATATATATATATATATATATATAAGATCTTGTCTTTTTTGTAATTTAACAAATCCCAGAGGAATCACTGTCCCACTAGTCCCTACATGAATTCGTCTGTGTCCGTAATCAAAAGTTAAATTTGAAATTTATGGTATATTTTTATTTACTAAAAATGCAAATATTTGTTGTTTCAGTTTGAGAAATCACAAATATTTGCTATCTTTCTAAATATCTGTATTTTTTCTTGCAAACATGTTAAAGCTAAACCCCTGAATGTCTTTTTTATCTTATTCTAGAAAAGAGAATACTTTTTATTTGGAAACTTGTGAATGATATTTTACATTAAGTTCCCCAATATGTTCAATAGATATAAACATTTATTTCTTGCTGATTTATTGTTTATTTTTCCTTGATTTATTTGAGCTCATATAATATGAAATGAAATCTGACTTGGAAGAATTTTCCCTCTAAAGTTTACATAACTTTGAGATGAGAAGACATCAAAAAGAAAAATAAGAATAAAGTCGTAGAAACAGAAGGAGCAAGTAGGTGGATGATTCAATACAGCAGCACTGCATCAACAAAGCTCAAAATGTGTATGCATTTGAAGAGGCACATGAATATTTGTCTCCTCAGATTTAGGGATGCAAATGATTGTGGCATGGTATATGATCATATGTATGATCATTTGGTTATAAATTTAAGTTGTTCTATTTAATCATTTGATGTTTATTACTCTCTCCGGTTCTTATTATATGACGTTTTGTAAAGTTTTTTATTTTTTAAAATATAAGATGTTTTTATTTATAATAAATTGTACCTATTTTATTGACTTGCAATGAAATATTTCTATTGGCTCATGCGAGCAGGCGGCTCCTTATAGAAAACCCCAACAACCATTTTTTGTTATTGAAATTAGAAAAAGTAATTTAACTTTGCATGAAACTAAAGAGTCAACCCACCAAAAAAACATTTTTTTTTAATTCCCATGCAAATCTCTAAAATGACTTATATTATGAAACAGAGGGAATATTCATTTTCAATTCCTTCTACTTTTTTTATTGGAAATATTATCCAAGAACGACTTAATTATAAGCAGAAGCAAAACACAATATAAAACGAAATTTGTGGTCCTTCTTTTTAGATATGCCAATAAATAAATTCCTAATAACTCTTGTGACGGCCCACCCCGCACCAACCGACATTTCCTCCAAAGGTGCGCTGTACACATGTCCAGTTAGCACGGGACGGTCGCCAGAAGAAAAAGGGAAGAAGGAAATGAACTAACAAGGAACATGTAGAATGTCTCACAGCGCATAGAATAAAATATAATAACAACATACTTGACATAAAACAGGTGAGACAGTGCATAAGCTGAAAACTAGAACTAAGCATCATAGCAGCGGGAATCCAAAATACAGCTTATTACAACTTTTAAAATACTGTCTCTAAAGCAAAAGCAAGATAAAGAAGGTACACTACTAATGCCCAAGTAGTGACCACCAACGACACAGGGAGAATATCTATATATCATACGTGGAAGCCTCCTGCTCGCCTCCGAATCAGCTACTCGCGCATCACCAGCTAACCATAACCTGTCTCTAGTCTGCTCGTGTGAGCACCAAGAGTAATAAGAGGAGACATAAAACTCTGGGTCAGACATAAAGCCTGGTATGAGCGATAAGCAACAAAACATAACAATAACAGGTATAATCCAATCACACCTGAACCTGGACCTGCAACCAAAGAGTTAGCACTACATACTGTACAACACTCTAAGGTGTCCTTTCAAATGGTGTAAAGATAACGGGGGTGGGGGTGTGCATGTCATAGTGATGTCAAACAATCAAGCATAGCAATCATCCTCACATCCCTCACTCAGTGCGTAAAGCATACGATACCCACTACTTTGGTTACCTAATACTTTGGGCCATGACGGAATCCAATCCCGTGTAACTATCACTACAAGCCCACCATCCATCTTTCAGTGGTGAACCAAAGTTATGAATACCGACAACCCCTTTGTACACGTCCCGCAGCAAAGCCCAATCACGAAGTGAACTCATTGGTTCCCATCTGGATCCTGAGCTCTAACTTCCATTTGGACTACCTTTGCATCTCGGGTTATTGGTCATCATCTTCATCCGGGTCGGTCTTCACTTCACCTTGCTTCAGATCGTGGTCATCACCCTCGCTCGGGTCGGATCGTGGTCTTCACTTCAAGTCCAAGCATCCCGGATCGGGTCGGTCTTGCTCCCTCCATCGGATCGAGTCGCGCCATACGGATCAGGTCGTGCTCCTTCTAGCTCGTGGCGCTCCAGCTCCATCGGATCGTGGCCATGCTCCGGTCGTATCGTCCCATCATTCGCGATCGGGTCGGTTAAAGAACTTCAGGTGAAAGGAGTCGGCTCGTGGTCACCTTCCATGGACGGATCGGGTCGGGGTCTTATGAGCGGGTCGGGTCGGGCTATCCGATCCGCTCCGGTCTCCTGCACTTCTTCCAACAAGCAACTTACGCCACTCGACGACGTTTTCGGCCATTCTACCTATTCTAATCAATCACAATAGCAACAAGTAGAAGTGACCTCAAACACCAAAACAACAATATGATGGGTTAAAATGGATCAAACATAGCCAAAATCTCATATTTCCCCTTAAGCATGTTTAAGAACAACTAAGCATAGGATTAACAAAACTTAACCAAATTAACCCAAACTTCTAACATAGGTCTAAAACAATATTTCAGAATTTTTGAATATTTTTCCCGATTTTTAACATGCATAAATTCGGTAATTATCACTAATCACCCCTTAATCCCCCATATTTCGGGATTTGCAAAATTAGTCGAAATTAACCCAAATTCATATCAGAGACATAAAATGATGTTTTAGAATTTTAGGAATTTTTCTAGATTTTTCTGAGCCATAATTTCGCTAATCTTCGCTAATTACCATAATTAGCCGTGATTAGTGAAAAACAATGCAAATCACTCACCTTAGCCACAAACAAACTTTAGATCTGAAATAATCTCTGATTTGGATCCAATCCCTATGTGTTCCAGCAGCTCTGTGCTACCCTCCCTTGATTTGATGTAGTTTTGCTTAATCTTCGATTAGAAAGTGATTAGAGACGATTGGGATGAAATTAGAAGGTGGAGGCCATGGCTAGAGCTCAAAGGAGGTTTGTGGCGGCTGGAAAATGAATGAAAAATCGTTTTCTAAACCCTAGCAGCCCTCAAATACCTCTAAACCCGAAATCCCCCGTTGGGCCTAGCTGTTAATCACCCGGTTTAGCCCAATTAAGCTTTTTTCACCTTCTAAACCTTGTTTCAGCCATATCTCCCAAACGGTAAGTTCGTTTGGCTAATGTAACCACTCTACGGAAAGAGAAACCATCATTCGAATCCAATGGAAGTAGTTTCAGATCAAAACTCCTTTCCAATCAAAAGTTATGGACGAAACAAGATCAGCTAGGGGCAAAACGGTCATTTAAAAATCGACAAAAATCATGAACATGGGAAATGACCCCAATAGTCGCCTCCCAAAGTTACATGACCATACGACGTCGTATGTGAAAGAAATAAATATTCCACGATCCTATGATGCATAGAATGCGGGTCGTTACATTCTCCCCCCCTTAAGAAATTTCGCCCCCGAAATTCCCTAACCAAAACACACAAAGGGTTCCGCATGCCTATCAACCATAAAACAACAATCAACATGCAAAACAAGTCTATCCTAGCATGCGGTTTACTAACAAGGGAAGGAACTATCACTACCAAAACCTTACTAGGCAAAGAGTTCTGGATACTTCTTCCTTATATTCTCCTCTGTTTCCCAAGTACAGTCTTTTTCAATCTCACCCCACTGGACTTTGACTAGTTTTACGGCCTTACTTCGAAGCTGCTTCGTATCGTTCCCAACAATACACATAGACTTGCGGTTCTCAACCGCCTCGGGTTCAACCTCGATATCGTCCAACTGATATGGTGAAATAGCCACATTAGGGTCTTGCACAAACTTCCTTAACTGGGAAACATGAAATACGTTGTGAACTCCCGCCATCTTGTCAGGTAGCTCTACTTCATACGCCAAATTCCCAACTTGCTCGAGGACTGGGAATGGGCCAACAAATCTTGGTGCTAACTTACCTCTCCACCCAATCCGAATCGCATTCTCTATGGAGAGATCTCGACGAACACCAAGTCGTTAACGAAGAATTCCAAATCTCTTCGTCTCTTATCGAGATAAGCCTTCTGCCTATCTTTATCCCTTCCCAGTAGTAGATCTGCTCTATGTCTCAATACCTCTTATTACCACTGGGATGTATAGTTAATTTCGAGTGATGATATGCTTTAAGCACTTCACCTCTCAGTCCATCTACGTTGGGTACAACTAGTCCCTTATTCTTTCGAAGCCACCCTTCTCGATCAAATCCTTACTTGATCATTCTCTTTCCATCGATACCCATCTCTACCCTAGAGATGGTTTCCAATAGATTAGGATTGTCCTTCTAACTGGAAACAATCCACTCAATCAAAATCGATCTAATCGTCAAGCTTACTAGTGTTTCTGAATCCACTTCACTCTTGGGCCCGAAATCATATCCTGTGATATACTTTAGTTGCTTCCATCCTAGAAACATAACCCCTAAACTGGCATGTTTCCTACTCAATGCAACTATTACCACACCCAAATCCTTTACTACGATCACTCTGCCCCATGGAGTCATGGCGACTCCACTGCACTGATCCATAGCCACTAGTCCTTTGCTATGTCCACTCTGCCCCATGTAGTCATAACAACTCCACTGCACTGGCTCATAGCCTTACTAATCCTTTACTATGTCCACTTTGCCCCTCGAGTCATGACGACTCTACTGCACTGGCTCATAGTCCTACTACAATCACTTTGTTCCCCATCGCTGGAACCCTACAGGTGATAGTCTACTCAAGGAAAAAAAATAGGAACAACATAGCAACCATAACATCCATCAAACAAGTCCTACCTATCACCTGCTAAATTGATATACACATCGACACCAACATGACTGGTCTAACCAATCCCAATATGTCGATTCTAGTATGTCTGGTCCAACCAACATCAATAACTAATGGAAGCCCAACCTCCATACATACACCGATGCCTACTTGACTGGTCCAACCAATCCTAGGCCAATGGAAGCCCCGCCTCCCTACGGACTACCGTACGTCCAACGTACGTTTATCCTCCAAGGATAATTAAACTAATGGAAGCCCAGCCTCCAATCGGACTACCGTACGTCCAACGTACGTTTATCCTCCAAGGATAACTAGATCACGTCCAACGGATCCAAGGTAACAGGCGTCCCCAGATACCCCTGCTTTTAGTCCTCCTAAAATACTTGAGTCCAACCCAAGTCTATACATTATCTTGCTGCCCTCTCGAGTCCAACTCGAGCTGAATCCAATTCCTTGCAGCCTTCTCGAGTCCAACTCGAGTCAATCTATAACTCATACCCAGTCTTGAGTATCCATTAGTGACAAACTCTAGTCCAACGTGAGTCGTCTCCCTATTCGTTGCATCTCCAAGATCAACGAACACCCATTTTCTTTTACGAGTTCAAGTCCAACTTGAATCGCCCTAATCTTCGTTGTATCTTCCATGATCAACGAACACATCCTATTCCTTCAAAGTTCTACTATCCAATAGAGAACATCAAAATAGGGTCCTAAACAATCCATTACTTTGCATCTTTCTCGAATCCCAGTCGAGCAACCTCATAACCCTATCGAGTCTAACTCTGGGCAGGCTATACCATTGAACAGTCTCATCATGTTCCGTCTGCTCATCTCTCCTCGATTAAACCAAGATATCATCCAATGAAAAATCACAACAACTATTTACCCCTCACACAAACCATCCTATTCGAAATCGACATTCCCCAAGTACAAGCCCCAAAGGCCTAAACCAATATCAGACAAGCACCCAAGGAACGTCTCCTCCGAGTTCATACAATCCACATGAGGTGATACTAGCAAAACAATCTAGCACTGGAGTACTCATTTGCCTCCCAGAGACAACTAGAACTTATTACAACGATAACTTCTTAGCTTCCTTAACTCCAGTTACTATCGCCATCACTAGGTAGGTACCTAATACCACTGTATTCCTTTGGAGTAGATCGACTCCCCAAAGTAATGCTAAACCCAGTAAAGCCCAAAACAAAGCAATCACAAGGAAACATACATCCATGACTCGATAAGACCACATTAACTAATCATGCCAAAACTAGTCGAACCACCAATCGGGTTCGTCACTACTAAAGGTCTATCGACTAACTCAGGTTTGTCAAACAATACCCGAACAGAAACATCTTAAATAGAAAGCATACCTTTTATAACGACACCTTTTTCCTTCTACGCCGCAGTTGGGGCATTCGACGAAGAAGGAACAGCGTTGATAGCATACGCTTTCACAATCTGCTTCTCCCTAGGAGGTTGTGGGCAATCATCCTTTTGATGTCCCGCATGGCCACAATTAAAGCACTTCCTTTCCCCAGGCTTTTCTCGACAATCTCTGGCGTAATGGCCCTTCTTGCCACAACTAAAGCATTCGCCATCTTTCTTATTTTTCTTATCCTGACCATCCTTGGTCGGGTTCTGCTTCCTCTTGTTCTGAGAATTCTTCTTGCCTTCACCGCCTGCTTGCGGCTTTGGCTCCTCTGCAGATGCCGTAGCAACCTCAGTCTTCGACTTAGGGAAAAGGCTCTCTGACCTTAATGCCTTTCCTACAATAGACTCGAACGTCTCATCGATATGGTTTATCAGTCTTTCCCCCAAGTACCCATCCAAGCCAGTTATGAACTTCTCGTTCTTCTTTTCGACTGTATCGATAAGGGACCATCCATATTTCGATAAAGTGTCGAATTCAGCGATATACTCCGAGACTGCTCTACCGTTCTGCTTAAGCTCCAAGAACTTCCTGAACAGTTCTGATTTATGAGCAGCTGGAATATACTTATCACAAAAGCGAGTCTTAAACTGATTCCAAGTAACTTGATCTTCTGGAGTAGCTGTTCTAATAGCATTCCACCAATTCATCGCTCGCCCTTGCAGTTGACGAGACGCTAGCCTTCTCTTCATCGCATCCTTAAGACCCAAGTCGTCGAAGATACGATCACAGCTATCCATCCAATCTTGAACATCTGTGGTTGACTCCGTTCCGTGGAACGGCTTCCCACCAAGGTTAGTGTAATCCTTGCACAACTTGGCGAAATCGACCCTAGGCGCCTGCACTACTGGACCACCACCATTTCCGGGATTGGGAACTGCCCCTTGAACATCCCTAAGCATCTCCCTCATGAAGTTAGTGAACATTTTCCTCATGTCAGGAGCATTCCCATGGTTGGTCCCTCTACTAGCACCTCTAGGATATCGGCTCATCGTTAATCTGTAAAAGGGGAAACGATTAACGACCCCATAGTGGTGCTAGTGCAGTACGACTTCATTCCTATACTACCAATAGTATATATATAACTTTTGAAAACCAAAGTAATCACAAATACGCGCTCTCATATACGTACTATCTCTCCCTAGTGTCTTTCCCTAGGTTAACTACGCAACCTAGAGCTCTGATACCAAGTGTGACGGCCCGCCCCGCACCAACCGACATTTCCTCCAAAGGTGCGTTGTACACATGTCCAGTTAGCACGGGACGGTCGCCAGAAGAAAAAGGGAAGAAGGAAATGAACTAACAAGGAACCTGTAGAATGTCTCACAGCGCATAGAATAAAATATAATAACAACATACTTGACATAAAACAGGTGAGACAGTGCATAAGCTGAAAACTAGAACTAAGCATCATAGCAGCGGGAATCCAAAATACAGCTTATTACAACTTTTAAAATACTGTCTCTGAAGCAAAAGCAAGATAAAGAAGGTACACTACTAATGCCCAAGTAGTGACCACCAACGACACAGGGAGAATATCTATATATCATACGTGGAAGCCTCCTGCTCGCCTCCGAATCAGCTACTCGCGCATCACCAGCTAACCATAACCTGTCTCTAGTCTGCTCGTGTGAGCACCCAGAGTAATAAGAGGAGACATAAAACTCTGGGTCAGACATAAAGCCTGGTATGAGCGATAAGCAACAAAACATAACAATAACAGGTATAATCCAATCATACCTGAACCTGGACCTGCAACCAAAGAGTTAGCACTACATACTGTACAACACTCTAAGGTGCCCTTTCAAATGGTGTAAAGATAACGGGGGTGGGGGTGGGGGTGTGCATGTCATAGTGATTCAAACAATCAAGCATAGCAATCATCCTCACATCCCTCACTCAGTGCATAAAGCATACGATACCCACTACTTTGGTCACCTAATACTTTGGGCCATGACGGAATCCAATCCCGTGTAACTATCACTACAAGCCCACCATCCATCTTTCAGTGGTGAACCAAAGTTATGAATACCGACAACCCCTTTGCACACGTCCCGCAGCAAAGCCCAATCACGAAGTGAACTCATTGGTTCCCATCTGGATCCTGAGCTCTAACTTCCATTTGGACTACCTTTGCATCTCGGGTTATTGGTCATCATCTTCATCCGGGTTGGTCTTCACTTCACCTTGCTTCAGATCGTGGTCATCACCCTCGCTCGGGTCGGATCGTGGTCTTCACTTCAAGTCCAAGCATCCCGGATCGGGTCGGTCGTGCTCCCTCCATCGGATCGAGTCGCGCCATACGGATCGGGTCATGCTCCTTCTAGCTCGTGGCGCTTCAGCTCCATTGGATCGTGGCCATGCTCCGGTCGTATCGTCCCATCATTCGTGATCGGGTCGGTCAAAGAACTTCAGGTGAAAGGAGTCGGCTCGTGGTCACCTTCCATGGACGGATCGGGTCGGGGTCTTATGAACGGGTCGGGTCGGGCTATCCGATCCGCTCCGGTCTCCTGCACTTCTTCCAACAAGCAACTTACGCCACTCGACGGCGTTTTCGGCCATTCTACCTATTCTAACCAATCACAAAGCATACCATACAGTCATAGCAACAAGTAGAAGTGACCTCAAACACCAAAACAACAATATGATGGGTTAAAATGGATCAAACATAGCCAAAATCCCATATTTCCCCTTAAGCATGTTTAAGAACAACTAAGCATAGGATTAACAAAACTTAACCAAATTAACCCAAACTTCTAACAGAGGTCTAAAACAATATTTCAGAATTTTTGAATATTTTTCCCGATTTTTAACATGCATAAATTCGCTAATTATCACTAATCACCCCTTAATCCCCCAAATTCCGGGATTTGCAAAATTAGTCGAAATTAACCCAAATTCATATCAGAGACATAAAATGATGTTTTAGAATTTTAGGAATTTTTCTAGATTTTTCTGAGCCATAATTTCGCTAATCTTCGCTAATTACCATAATTAGCTGTGATTAGTGAAAAACAATGCAAATCACTCACCTTAGCCACAAACAAACTTTAGATCTGAAATAATCTCTGATTTGGATCCAATCCCTATGTGTTCCAGCAGCTCTGTGCTACCCTCCCTTGATTTGATGTAGTTTTGCTTAATCTTCGATTAGAAAGTGATTAGAGACGATTTGGGATGAAATTAGAAGGTGGAGTCCATGGCTAGAGCTCAAAGGAGGTTTGTGGCGGCTGGAAAATGAATGAAAAATCGTTTTCTAAACCCTAGCAGCCCTCAAATACCTCTAAACCCGAAATCCCCCGTTGGGCCTAGCTGTTAATCACCCGGTTTAGCCCAATTAAGCTTTTTTCACCTTCTAAACCTTGTTTCAGCCATATCTCCCAAACGGTAAGTTCGTTTGGCTAATGTAACCACTCTACGGAAAGAGAAACCATCATTCGAATCCAATGGAAGTGGTTTCAGGTCAAAACTCCTTTCCAATCAAAAGTTATGGATGAAACAAGATCAGCTAGGCGCAAAACGGTCATTTAAAAATCGACAAAAATCATGAACATGGGAAATGACCCCAATAGTCGCCTCCCAAAGTTACATGACCATACGACTTCGTATGTGAAAGAAATAAATATTCCACGATCATATGATGCATAGAATGCGGGTCGTTACAACTCTTGTCAAATTATGGATAACAATGGAGTCTCAAAGTGGCCTGCATGCAACAAAGAAGTTATCAATCATGTCTTTTTTGGCCATATCGATCGGCTAAGCTTCTCGATTCAAGTCAATCTGATTTTAACTAGGGTGCGTTCGCAGTTAAAAAATGGCACGCTCAAGTTTTCGTTGGCGTCCGACGCGTTGGACGCAAACACCTTTTACCCCTTGCAGATTCCACGATTCTCGAACGTTGGAAAATTAATCGTTGGCGTCCGACGCGTCAGACGCATCGGACGCCAACGGTTAATTTTCCAACGTATCGATTCACCAGCTTATAAATCCCCCGCCCCCCTCATTTTCTTCCATCCAAACTCGAAACCAGTCCTCCAAATCTCCAAAATTCGATTTTTTCGACCAATTTGAAGCTGCAAAAAAAGTATTTTTTTTATACCGTTACGTTTATTTTTCAATTTCCTATCACATATGTTTTTTTCGGATTTTCCTGGATTTTTTTTTGTGCAATCAGATGGCTTCCTCTTCCACCTCTGCTACCTCGCAGCCATTTGCGATATGGACGGATGACCGGGAGTCCGCTTTCATAGATATTTGCGTTGAGTTTATAGCCGAGCGCGATATAAGCGTCATGGGTTCTACTCAACAGTCGCGGCAGCAATGAACGACCGTTTTAATCTGGAGTTCACAGAAACCCAGATAAAAAATAAATGGGACAATTTGAAGCGCACTTTTCGCGATTGGGACAGACTTTTAAAAACGCCTGGCGGTGTATGGAATGCAGAGTTCGATTATCTGGACGGTCCTGATGATTTTTGGAGTACCGGCGGTGGCAGACCATACAAAAAATTCAGGAAGAACTCGCCGGTGAAGTTCCGAGAGCAGGACATTATGTTCGAGGGTTGTTTGTGCAAAGATACTTGTGCGTATCCGATTCCTGAGGTTGCGCCTCCTACTGCACCTGCATCTCCACCAGCGCTTGTGCCAGCTGCTTCTTTCTCCCCTACCTCAGCGGGTTACTATACTGGCTGGATGGCTTCGGTCGATCCCCCTTCTGGTCAGCCCTCAAGGCGCAGACAGGTAGAGCGTCCAGCTCGTTTATGACCGACCAGCTGAGACAGCTTGCTGCTCGTTGCTTGGAGCTTGTCCAGGGACCGGGTACGCGTGTGGAGCTTTGGGAGATTCTGACGATTTTCCGCAATGATCCGCGGAATGTGGATATTGTTCAGGAGCTTACCAATGAGGGCATACGTGGATTTATTATAGCGGAGTTGAGCTTATTACCTCATCGTCGTTTATTTTAGATTTTCATGTACTTGTTTTAATTTTAGTCTTGTTGTGTTCTTTATTTTTCTGATCGTGTACTGAAAAATGTAGTCGTTTTGTTTTATGCAATTAGTATTTTAATTAATTCAAAACCATTAATTTAACAATTAAATACCACGCTCAATTACCACGCTCAAATACCGCGTTCGTAGCAAAAAACACATTCCTCGTTCGCTACAGTACCACGCTCAAATACCCCGCTCAAATGCCATGCTCAAATACCCTGTTTTCGTTCGCCGAGAACGCATCCTATATCTAAAGAAAACTAAAGGTCTGCAAACGTGTATTACGACGGATTTCCTACTCAGCCCAACAACAACTGTTACTGAAAAGTGAAAAACCTCTAACTATAGAATGTGATTTGAAAATGATTTGCATTTAGCAATCTGGAAAAAGAAGGTTTCTTGAATAAATCGCAAAAATATTTAAAATGATTCTATTACGGAATATCTATCTACGTACACTGTTAGGATTCTATTATTGAATATCATTATATACTGGATAATGACAAATGGTTTTATGTTGGAGTACAAATATATATATATATATATATATACACACACACACACACATACAGTTTGCTTTAGCAAAAATGTTTAACGAAATGCACGCCCATGTCTAAGTAAGCATTTTCTTCCTCGCCATCAATTATGTTTGCACACTATCTACATGTCGTGATAATCGAAGTTAAAAGAAGTTATGCAGTGCAATCATCATTGTGCAATAAAAGTCCAACTGTTATACACTGAATTAATAATGACATATAGTTTTACGTTGGAATACTAAAACATATACAGTTTATTACTTTGGCGTAAACGTATAAATGAAACGAACGTGAGTGTGGATATTACATTTACGTATGTAGTGGTTATCAACTGTCCAATGGAGCGTATGATATTTTCAGCTTTCATACAAATGGCTGATTTCTGTGATGGTGCAAGATGTGAAGAACTTTGAGTCACCACCAGTGCATTTTCCTTTTCCCATTTCCTAGCTAACTTTGATTTTGGCAATACGAACTTGCAAAGAAACTTTCTTTTGGATGATGGCATTTTGATTGTGCTATGGTTAGTATTCCATTAATGTTCGATTTTTTACTTGACCTGTTTTAAGTTATATTTTTATTTTTGATAAAATTACTTTTTAATTTTATTAGAAAATTGAATTTCAAATTAATCATGTTTTTTCTATGATAATATTTTCGCCACATGAAGAAGCTGGCTTTTTGAATCGATTTATGAATCGACCACAGGTTACATGTTAAAAATCCATTTATTGTGGAATATTGGTGATTTTACTCAAAAAATTTGTACCATCAATTTAGAATCAACAAAAGTGATCATAAATCCTAATTCAGTCGTACGCAAATAGTGAGTATAAGAGGTGATCAACAACTTTGTAATTGAATATTTAGATATTCTATCACTAAAATTTGTTAGAACTTTTATCAATACATGATTATATTATAA
Organism: Allium sativum; assembly: GCA_030737875.1. Lineage (NCBI taxonomy): Eukaryota > Viridiplantae > Streptophyta > Magnoliopsida > Asparagales > Amaryllidaceae > Allium > Allium sativum. The sequence goes on along the minus strand of CM060927.1, from coordinate 22,578,217 downwards.
AGTTAGATTTGTTGTTGGCTTTTGGGATGAGTGGAGCGGTAAATGTTATATATATATATAAAAGATCTTGTTTTTTTTGTAATTTAACAAATCCCAGTGGAACCACTGTCCCACTAGTCCCTACATGGATTCGTTTGTGTCCGTAATCAAAAGTTAAATTTGAAATTTATGGTATATTTTTATTTACTAAAAATGCAAATATTTGCTGTTTCAGTTTGAGAAATCACAAATATTTGCTATCTTTCTAAGTATTTGTATTTTTTTTTGCAAACATGTTAAAGCTAAACCCCTGAATATCTTTTTTATCTTGTTCTAGAAAGGTGAATACTTTTTATTTGGAAACTTGTGAATGACATTTTACATAAGTTCCCTAATATGTTCAATAGATATAAACTGGGGCGGAGGCAGTATTAGGCCAGCTAGGGCCTCCGCCCCACCTGAAAAATTATTGAGCAGGCATAAAAAGGCCTTCCACAAGCAGCTGCCCTAGCTCAATTCAGCATTTTGTCGCAGCTCAGCCACACACAGAGCCTTCATTTTGCCAATACAGCCAGTATTATATGTTACTTTTAATGCTTAAACACTGATATATATACAAAACAAGATTTAGAACTTATGTGATGTAGGACTAAATTTTTTCTGGCCCTACCTCACAGTGGAGGCTGGCTCCGCCACTGGATATAAACATTTATTTCTTGCTGATTTATTGTTTATTGGTTTATTTTTCCTTTATTTATTTGAGCTCATATAATATGAAATGAAATCCGACGACTTGGAAGAATTTTCCCTCTAAAGTATACATAACTTTGAGATGAGAAGACATCAAAAAGAAAAATAAGAATAAAGTCGTAGAAACAGAAGGAACAAGTAGGTGGATGGTTCAATATAGCAGTTTCTATGTTACTGCATCAACAAAGCTCAAAATGTGTATGCAACGGACATGAAGAGGCACACGAATATTTGTCTCCTCAGATTTAGGGATGCAAATGATTGTGGCATGGTACAATATATGATCATTTCGTTATAAATTTAAGTTGTTCTATTTACTCCTTTGATATTTATTGTCTTATTATAAGACGTTTAGTGAAGTTTTTTTTTTTTTTTTAAAATATAAGACGTTTTTATCTATAATAAATTGTACCTACTTTATTGACTTGCAATGAAATACTTCTATTGGCTCATGTGAGCAGACGACTTTTTTTAGGAAACCCCAACAACCACTTTTTTGTTATTGAAAATAGAGAAAGTAACTTAATTTTGCATTAAACTAAAGAGTCAATCCATCAAAAAAGCATTTTTTTTTAAATTCTCGTGCTAATCTCTAAAACGAATTATATAATGAATCGGAGGGTATATTCATTTTCAATTCCTTCTACTTTATTTATTTATTGGAAATATTATCCAAGAACAACTTAATTATAAGCAGAAGCAAAACACTCTTGCTGTTCAGACATGCCAATCAATAAATTCCTAATAACTCTTGTCAAATTATGGATAACAATGGAGTCTCAAAGTGGCCTGCATGCAACAAAGAAGTTATCAATCATGTCTTTTTTGGCCATATCGATCGGCTAAGCTTCTCGATTCAAGTCAATCTGATTATAACTATATCTAAAGAAAACTAAAGGTCTGCAAACGTGTATTACGACGGATTTCCTACTCAGCCCAACAGCAACTGTTACTGAAAAGTGAAAAACCTCTAACTGTAGAATGTAATTCGAAAATGATTTGCATTTAGCAATCTAGAAAAAGAAAAGGTTTTTTGAATAAATGGCTAAAATATTTAAAATGATTCTATTACGGAATATCTATCTACGTACACTGTTAGGATTCTATTATTGAATATCGTTATATACTGGATAATGACAAATGGTTTTATGTTGGAGTACAAATATATATATATATATATATATATATATATATACAGTTTGCTTTGGCAAAAATGTTTAACGAAATGTACGCCCATGTCTAAGTATGCATTTTCTTCCTCGCCATCAATTATGTTTGCACACTATCGACATGTTATGGTAATCGAAGTTAAAAGAAGTTATGCAGTGCAATCATCATTGTGCAATAAAAGTCCAACTGTTATACACTGAATTAACAATGACATATAGTTTTACGTTGGAGTACTAAAACATATACAGTTTATTACTTAGGCGTAAACATATAAATGAAACGAACGTGAGCGTGGATATTACATTTACGTATATAGTGGTTATCAACTGTCCAATGGAGCGTATGATATTTTCAGCTTTCATACAAATGGCTGGTTTCTGTGATGGTGCAAGATGTGAAGAACTTTGAGTCACCACCAGTGCATTTTCCTTTTCCCATTTCCTAGCTAACTTTGATTTTGGCAATACGAACTTGCAAAGAAACTTTCTTTTGGATGATGGCCTTTTGATTGTGCTATGGTTAGTATTCCATTAATGTTCGATTTTTTACTTGACCTGTTTTAAGTTATATTTTTATTTTTGATAAAATTACTTTTTAATTTTATTAGAAAATTGAATTTCAAATTAATCATGTTTTTTCTATGATAATATTTTCGCCACATGAAGAAGCTGGCTTTTTGAATCGATTTATGAATCGACCACAGGTTACATGTTAAAAATCCATTTATCGTGGAATATTGATGATTTTACTCAAAAAATTTGTACCATCAATTTAGAATCAACAAAAGTGATCATAAATCCTAATTCAGTCGTACGCAAAAAGTGAGTATAAGAGGTGATCAAAAACTTTGAAATTGAATATTTGGATATTCTATCACTAAAATTTGTTAGAACTTTTATCAATACATGATTATATTACAAAGTTAGATTTGCTGTTGGCTTTTGGGATGAGCGGAGCGGTAAATGTTATATATATATATATATAAATAAGATCTTGTTTTTTTTTGTAATTTAACAAATCCCAGTGGAACCACTATCCCACTAGTCCCTACATGGATTCGTCTGTGTCCGTAATCAAAAGTTAAATTTGAAATTTATGGTATATTTTTATTTACTAAAAATGCAAATATTTGCTGTTTCAGTTTGAGAAATCACAAATATTTGCTATCTTTCTAAATATTTGTATTTTTTTTTGCAAACATGTTAAAGCTAAACCCCTGAATATCTTTTTTATCTTATTCTAGAAAAGTGAATACTTTTTATTTGGAAACTTGTGAATGACATTTTACATAAGTTCCCTAATTTGTTCAATAGATATAAACTGGGGCGGAGGCAATATTAGGCCAGCTAGGGCCTCCGCCCCACCTGAAAAATTATTGAGCAGGCATAAAAAGGCCTTCCATAAGCAGCTGCCCTAGCTCAATTCAGCATTTTGTCCCAGCTCAGCCACACACAGAGCCTTCATTTTGCCAATACAGCCAGTATTATATGTTACTTGTAATGCTTAAACACTGATATATATATATATATATATATATATATACAGAACAAGATTTAGAACTTATGTGATGTGGGACTAAATTTTTTCTGGCCCTACCTCACAGTGGAGGCTGGCTCCGCCACTGGATATAAACATTTATTTCTTGCTGATTTATTGTTTATTGGTTTAGTTTTCCTTGATTTATTTGAGCTCATATAATATGAAATGAAATCCGACGACTTGGAAGAATTTTCCCTCTAAAGTATACATAACTTTGAGATGAGAAGACGTCAAAAAGAAAAATAAGAATAAAGTCGTAGAAACAGAAGGAACAAGTAGGTGGATGGTTCAATATAGCAGCTTCTATGTTACTGCATCAACAAAGCTCAAAATTTGTATGCAACGGACATGAAGAGGAACACAAATATTTGTCTCCTCAGATTTAGGGATGCAAATGATTGTGGCATGGTACAATATATGATCATTTGGTTATAAATTTAAGTTGTTCTATTTACTCCTTTGATATTTATTGTCTTATTATAAGACGTTTAGTGAAGATTTATTTAGGGGATTTTTTCCAAAAGGACAAAGTCATCAAAAAATTTGCCCAAAAGGACAAGAGGCAAAAAACTTGTCCAAAAGGACAACTTTTAGTGCAAATGGTGAAATTCAGGGGGGTCCTATGTTTTCCCACTTTGCACTAAAAATTGTCCTTTTGAGCAAATTTTTTGCCTCTTGTCCTTTTGGGCAATTTTGTTGGTTTTTTTGTCCTTCACACTATATCCCTGATTTATTTATTTATTTATTTATTTTAAAAATATAAGACGTTTTTATCTATAATAAATTGTACCTAATTTATTGACTTGCAATGAAATACTTCTATTGGCTCATGTGAGCAGACGGCTTTTTATAGGAAACCCCAACAACCACTTTTTTGTTATTGAAAATAGAGAAAGTAACTTAATTTTGCATTAAACTAAAGAGTCAATCCATCAAAAAAGCATTTTTTTTAAATTCTCGTGCTAATCTCTAAAACGAATTATATAATGAATCGGAGGGAATATTCATTTTCAATTCCTTCTACTTTATTTATTTATTGGAAATATTATCCAAGAACAACTTAATTATAAGCAGAAGCAAAACACTCTTGCTATTTAGACATGCCAATCAATAAATTCCTAATAACTCTTGTCAAATTATGGATAACAATGGAGTCTCAAAGTGGCCTGCATGCAACAAAGAAGTTATCAACCATGTCTTTTTTGGCCATATCGATCGGCTAAGCTTCTCGATTCAAGTCAATCTGATTATAACTATATCTAAAGAAAACTAAAGGTCTGCAAACGTGTATTACGACGGATTTCCTACTCAGCCCAACAGCAACTGTTACTGAAAAGTGAAAAACCTCTAACTATAGAATGTAATTTGAAAATGATTTGCATTTAGCAATCTGGAAAAAGAAAAGGTTTCTTGAATAAATGGCTAAAATATTTAAAATGATTCTATTACGGAATATCTATCTACGTACACTGTTAGGATTCTATTATTGAATATCGTTATATACTGGATAATGACAAATGGTTTTATGTTGGAGTACAAAAATATATATATATACAGATTGCTTTGGCAAAAATGCTTAACGAAATGTACGCCCATGTCTAAGTAAGCATTTTATTCCTCGCCATCAATTATGTTTGCACACTATCTACATGTCGTGGTAATCGAAGTTAAAAGAAGTTATGTAGTGCAATCATCATTGTGCAATAAAAGTCCAACTGTTATACACTGAATTAACAATGACATATAGTTTTACGTTGGAGTACTAAAGCATATACAGTTTATTACTTAGGCGTAAACGTATAAATGAAACGAACGTAAGCGTGGATATTACATTTACGTATGTAGTGGTTATCAACTGTCCAATGGAGCGTATGATATTTTCAGCTTTCATACAAATGGCTGATTTCTGTGATGGTGCAAGATGTGAAGAACTTTGAGTCACCACCAGTGCATTTTCCTTTTCCCATTTCCTAGCTAACTTTGATTTTGGCAATACGAACTTGCAAAGAAACTTTCTTTTGGATGATGGCCTTTTGATTGTGCTATGGTTAGTATTCCATTAATGTTCGATTTTTTACTTGACCTGTTTTAAGTTATATTTTTATTTTTGATAAAATTACTTTTTAATTTTATTAGAAAATTGAATTTCAAATTAATCATGTTTTTTCTATGATAATATTTTCGCCATATGAAGAAGCTGGCTTTTTGAATCGATTTATGAATCGACCACAGGTTACATGTTAAAAATCCATTTATCGTGGAATATTGGTGACTTTACTCAAAAAATTTGTACCATCAATTTAGAATCAACAAAAGTGATCATAAATCCTAATTCAGTCGTACGCAAAAAGTGAGTATAAGAGGTGATCAACAACTTTGTAATTGAATATTTAGATATTCTATCACTAAAATTTGTTAGAGCTTTTATCAATACATGATTATATTACAAAGTTAGATTTTTTTGTCAATACAAGATTGTATTACAAAGTTAGATCATTTTGTCAATACACGATTGTATTACAAAGTAATATCTTTTTGTCAATACACGATGGTATTGCAAATAGACAGTACTATCAATGTTACTCAATAATGTCACAATCGTCAAGTCAAACTGTGATTATAGCAATGACAGTAAGTGAAACCGATTGTGCACTAGATTGGAGCAATACAGAACCGTCTCCAATAGACTGGAAGAAGAATATTTCAATAATGTCCGAGTCCAAAAATAATTCTGTTTCCTTGAAACAATATTGTCGTCGTATGCACTGATTGATGTGATAGCAATTTGTTTCCCAGTATAAAACGGACCAACCCCGTAGTGCAGTGCCAACAAACGGAGCTCCGACGAACTAAAGTAGATTATAGAAACTTGAACAGAGGACTACTTTGAAGAAGAAGTAGCAAATTGAGAAGAAAAACTAATGTGTGTTCTATCTCATTTTGGACCATGTATTTACAGGCTGGAGGAAATGCCTATTCGGACATTAATGACCTTTGGAAAGGTTGTGACCTTTTAACCAAGCGGTGCATGAATATGCTTTCGCATTTAAAAATGAAACGGTTGTATCCGTTCAATTGAATGGACATGACAGATCAAAAGTGATCAAGTAACTCGTTTCAATACAACGGACCCAAGTTACAAGCAACAACCTATTTAACCATAAGACTTCTAGAGTCCCAAGGCACAAAACCCAATTTTTTACACTAATATAATATTGTGTCATGAACCCCAAGAGTCCCAAAGCACTAAACCCAAGTTGACATCAATATATTATTGTGTCATGGACTCCAAGAGTCCCAAAGTACTAAGCCCAAGTTGACGTCAATATAATATTGTGTCATGGACTCCAAGAGTCCCAAAGTACTAAACCCAAGTTGACATCAATATAATATTGTGTCATGGTCTCCAAGAGTAACAAGACCCTAGGCCCTATTTGACATCAGTATAATATTGTGTCTTGGCTTAGCAACACCATTCACAAGCCCTCTTCTCCTTTATTTATATAAGCCTATAGAGAAGTAAGTACTCATATTATATAATGTGGGACTTAGATTGCTTTCTCCTTGTAACAACTCTGTTTTCCCTCGTCAAAATGATGCATGTGTGTTAAATCAAAATGAAAATATTAAATTTGAATTATGACAATTTGCCAATTGATTAAATAAACTAAACTGGATAATACTATAAACATTTTATTGATCATTATATAAGTATGAGAAAAATTAATTTGATTACATGCATTTTTCAAATTTATACTTTAATTAAATATTTTATCCTAGAATAATTCTATTTGGGTTAGTTGTCTACTTAAAATATTTTACCATTACTCAGAATAAGTCAAGTGAGAGGTTTTATTTTTATCATATTATGAAATAGTTTTGACAATATTTTACGTGTTATTGGATTTACTTTTCAGTGCAATATATTTTATCGCTTACGCAAATTTGTACTGAGAATTTATGTTCTTTGTACACTTGAATTTCTTTTTGAGAATTATTGTTTGTTCTTGCTTTTTTATAAATCATGTTGTATGTTATGTATCTCTTGAATAGTTCACGAATTTATTCGTCATTTGTATAATTATCGGCTTTTCAATCTTGCGTGAATTCTTATATTGTGAATGATTTAATTTGATCAATGATTTGAATATGATACAGTGATGATACCCTTTATGTGATTTTATAATATTTATATTCTATGTAACGGGAAATTTGAATAAACAGTTTGGTGAAACCGTCTGGTATGGGACTTTTGGTGTCATCGTCCTGGTTATTTATTGGACTTGTTATATAGAGTATTGAAGGATAAGTGTAGTGTAAACCATTGTCTATACTGATAAGTCTTGAGTGACTATCTCCTTACCAGTACTAGATAATCCTGAGCGGCTATCGAAGTAGACCTGGGTGATTATGCCATATTGGACCTGAGAGTCTAACTTATGAAGATCTGAGTATCTTCCATTATAGGTATCAAAATTGTTTAGTACTGGTATATGATATTTTCATTGCACGTTTGGGTTGTTGAGTCTCGCCAATATATGCGTGCGGCGTTGCTGAGTCTCGCCAATGTTGGTATGCGTGCGCGTTGTTGAGTCTCGCCAATGTTGATATGGATCCGTATGATCTTTTATGATTTTTCTTATATTTCGATGTGATTTATAAATATGATTCTTGTTTATGATTTCATCATGTTATTGTATTTTGATGGCCTGTGAGCTATCATATGATTGTAATATTTTGGTGATTTTATAATGCGTTATAACTCCTGTATGGGATTTGGTTGAATAAGATTTTGATGTCATTTGCATACATTCATATATGGTAATGCTTCCATAATATTTAGCCATTAGGCATGAATTATTATTGTCGATATTTGAGTGAACCTAACGATTAGGTTTATGTCTTGGTTGATGTTTTGAGTTTAGAGCACCCAAACATTTTTATATTAACTATAATGGATATAAACATAGACTGATCTATTTATTACTTATATATAATACTTGGGTCAGGCCGAGACATTATAGGTGCTGGGACACATAGACCAATTGGTAATTTACTGGGTTTAGATGAGTATAGTAATCTAGTAAATTATTTATTACCATGTATTGAATAGAATGATGTATGTTTTGGTGTATAATAAGTTAATGTATATGAAATGTTAAATATTATATTCATCATATTTTACCGCTGCGACCGACTATGTGATCTCTGTATTCATATATACTATGTATTGTTCTGTCCTAGAGGCACACGTGTAATTGTTTTGTATCGATATTGAGTACGTAAAAGCAAGTGGTATTTCAGAAATTTTAATACATACCAGTGTTAGTCCAAGAGAATTCACATGTGTGTGGCCTTACAGCCTCATTCTATGTATTATCTGACGGTATTACTTAGTAATACTCTTGGATAATATGGGTATAGAGGTGGTGTGTTACAAAATGGTATCAGAGCCAGGTTTAGAAAAATACCTTATACATAAAAGAGACACGAGTCTAGACTTTGGAAGAGCTTTAGAGCCCTGTCCCCGTGAGTGCACAGTAGATTTTATTGTAATATATGATAATAGGAGTAAAGTGTTAGAATTTGTGATACAATATTTCCATTTGCAGAAGATTTGGAAGATATTATTGATCATGGTGATATAATATTTCCAATTAGAGAAGATTTGGGAAATATTGTTAATTTGAGTAATATAATATTTCCAACTGCAGAAGATTTGGAAGATATCAGAAATTTATTGCATCTTTTTGCAAAATTAGGCAGAGCAATAAATTACCTACATAAGTGGACGGATTTGAAGAAGGTTTTTTTTTTTTGGATAGTGAAGTAAGAAATTAATTCCCTAATTGGTTGGTTAAACAAGGAAGCCTATCAGGAGAATTAATTAGGGATTAGGTGAAAGTATTATCATCTCAAAAATGTGAGGCGTATCATCTCTAAAAGTTTTTCTTCTTCCCTACTATCAGCCTTGTAATTTTTCTTATTGAGAAAAGTAATAAAATCTCCTCTCCCCAAGTGGACGTACACTAACAAGAGTTAGTGGAACTACTATAAACCTCTTGTGTTATTTCTTTTATTGCTTCATCTGTGATTGTTTTGCAGGTAACTATCTTTGTTTGTTTTACCTCGCCATTAATCCGTCCCTATTTGTTTTTTTTCAATAATTGGTATCAGAGCGAGGTTGATTGTGAAAGGGTGTTAGGCATTATGGCAAGAGACGAGGAGAATTCAACAATTGTATCAAGACCATATGTCAAAGGGACATATATGGCAATAGGATCTCAGTTAGCAATAGAAATATGGAATGGGGATAAAGACTTAGAGAAGTGGCAATGGAGGATGAATGCTATTTTGATGAGGAATAATGTTCATCCTGTGGTGTTTGCTCCTGAGGAGTTGACAGATGATATTTCAGTCGTGGGAAGGAAGGAGATGGAATGATGGGCATTTACTACTTTACAATTAGCAATGGGAGAAAATGTCATTTCAGAGATTAGCGGTGAGACCACTGCTAAGGACATTTGGACCAAGCTAGAAAAACTCTATTTAAAGAAGTCACTGACCAACCGTCTGATTTTGCTGAAGACGTTTTTCACCATGCGGATGAGAGAGGGTACTTCAGTGAAGGCACATCTTGATGTGAAGGCAGGTCTTCTATCCGAGGACTTGAAGGATCAGATGAAGGGGTTTAGTGAAGGTAGAGGAGGAAGTAGTACGGAAGCCTTATTAGCTAGTATGGAGAGAGGAGAGAAGAAGAAGAAAATAAAGTGAAGAGATGGGAAGCACTGTACTTGGAGAGTCAAGGGTTAGAGCCTACAGTTCTCGTGAAAATATGTCAAAGTTAGGCATACGAGAAAGGACTTTGAGTTTCTGCATAGGCATAATATAATCAAAGGGGAAAGCTTCAACAACGTGCGATTTTGCCAAGAGGATGTGCTTGATAAGCGGAAGAAGGGATCGTCTGAAGTTGGTCAGAGATCAAAGGGGAAAACAGTGGATATGCATAAGTCTTTGCAGACTGTTAAGTTCGGGCGTTGCTCGAACTGGAATCATTTATCGAAATGCTAGGCGCCACGTGGTGGTACGGTGTGGGAAGAGGGTTGAGATGGTTCATGGAGACTTATGTTTTCATGGTGAAGATTGATAGGTCTTGCTTGAAGGGGTTACTTTGTACACCACTACAACAAAATATATTATTTATAACGCTTTTTTATAACATACTATTCTAAACTGTTATTGATTAGACTTGATTATTTTTTTCAACCTGAATTTGCTTTGTAATTAGAGAGTAACGCTGGCTTTTTTTCACGTAACTAGAGTGTAACGCTGGCCTCTTTTCAAGGCCGTCACTTCACAAATATTTTTTCAGTCTTCCCCCCGATAATCCATTCTTCTTCACCCAAAACTAACACCGTACCTCACAAATCATCAACTCCAATCTCCAATCTCGTCAACTCTTATACACGGTGTCCTTTCAAAACTTTTTCCATCTCCAATCTCTGTCAAATCTAGGGCGCGGCGCGATTTGGATCTAATATTCGATTGGATTTTGGTAATCGATCCCGATTCTTTGTTTGTGTGTTCTGTAGATCTGAATTTACGATTATGCATTTACGATTTTGGATTTACGATACTGTTTTAGGGTAAACATCTTGAATAATTTTAGGGTAAGCTAGGTTTAAATTTTAGGGTTGCTGTTTGGTAAGCTAGGGTTGTTGTTTGGTAAGCTAGGGTTTCATCCACCATATTCTTGAGTTCATCCACACCTAATTTGTATATTTACACGGTTTCTCATCCTATCGCAAAAAAGATGTTAATAGGAACTGTTAAATTAATGATTAAATTGTTATTCAAAATGCTTGTTTGAGGATAGTATGTTTGATGTATTGCTTTATTGTATGCTGAGTGTAAAAGTCAGTTTAATTAGCTATTAAATTTGGAGTGATGTTATGTAATGCTTGTAAAAATGGTGGTGCTTAACCTACGAATTTCTAAACTAAATTGGAGGTTTAATGAAGTTTGAGAGAGACCATTGATTAGTTTTTAACGTATTGTATAGACACTCAGTTTTATACCTGATATATATAATATCTTAGGTATGTATTTCAAGAAGCTTGAGAATTAGATATAAACTGAGCCTGGAAGTTTATGTATTTATAGGAGCAACACCTGAATTTCAGTAGTAAATATATAAAATAATTTGTATGAATCTGTTTGTAAGTGTTCATATATATAGAAAAAACAGATTATTGAATGACATGAAGTAATATGTAGATAAGATATAACTTGTTATTTGAGATTAGGGATAAATAATGCTTGTAAGTTTATTTGAACTTAAGTAGAATCTTTAACCTCATGATCATTGGAATTATATGTGGCATATTAACGAAATAGCCTGAGTATAAAATTAAGAAAACATGAGTCTTTTGGTTTTATATATATATATATATGTGTGTGTATATATATATGTATGTATGTATGTATGTGTGTGTGTATGCATGTATTCGTAGTATGTGTACATCTTCATGCCAATGTACACTTTGGACCACCTACCCCTACAAAGGGTACTGGCCATTCTTTGAAATGCAAGACAATAAGGAGTAGTATAGAGAGAAGCAAGTGCAAATATTTTTGAGTATGTGTTCCTTTATATAAATTCCAGATGTTTAAATCTTAGAAATGTATGTTGTAAAATGTATACCCCCTTACAAGGTAATGATGTTTGTGAGCTTGTTTTGATATAAAAGGGATATCCTGCCGTAGAAAAAGCTTTGCTTGATCTGTCTTCGCATAAGATGTAATGTATGTTTTATATAAAGCTATTTGTGACACTGCCTTTATAATGCAAATATGATTTGGTGAAGCTCCTTGCACCATTTCAAAAGATAAGATTTCTGCTCATATATTTGAATTATATTCATGGTCGCTAGGCAATGGATATAAGACATTTGTTTTAAACTGTTAAAATAATATGTTTGTTGCCTTGCTATAACTGATAGATTATAACATAAATTTTGTTTACATTTGATAACATGCTATGTGTTTAATTCAAATGGTAAGCCAGTGGTGTTCATAATAATAAATGTTCTAATATGTACTATTATTTAAAAACAAGTGTGACTTACTTTATTAATTTCATGAACACACTGAATCTGGGTATTGAACATTATTATAAAAACTGAATTTGGGTATTGGACATACATATATGCACCAAGACAAGAATTGGATTTAAAAGACCAATTTTCATCTTATATCTTGCATCATATACTTGACAGATCATGTTTAGTAGATTACGATATCAGTGAGTTGTTTGTATATTTTTGTTGATAAATATACATGATCCAAATTAGATTGAAAAGTTCTGCGAATGTAACATGATATTTGCCTTTATACTGCATGTATAAACAATTATATCAAAATTGAATTGGTTTTAGATCAATTCATAAACTTCTAATTTGGTCCATATATGAACATTACTGAATGATTTTCATGTTTATATATATGCATCTCCATTACCATATATTTTAATACATATTTCATTAACATAGCAATTATTCCTGTACTTGTATATTTACAAGAATCAGTTTTGAACTGATTTTTTTTTTGTCTGTAACATCATACTATGTAGATAATAAATTCTGATCAGCCATCATAATTAATGACATGCATATATATATATATATTTGTATATATATATATATATGTGTGTGTGTGTGTGTGTGTGTGTATATATGGTTATGTTTGCACACTGATGCAACAAAATTCATTGTACTTTTATAACATGGGAAAGGGCTCTTGCACACTGATGCACCAAATTTTTTATAACATGCTGGCATTTTTACAACAAAATAAAATATATGTGTACTTTTTATAACATGCAACAAAATCCTCTATCATTGCACATATATAATTAGAAATATGCTGGCATTTTGCTATTTTTTTTAACCTAATTCTTAATTTTATTTTGGTGGTAGGTCTACCCATTGTTTGCTGCTGTTGGCTCAGCTGTGGGTACCTGCGTGTATTCTCTTTATAGTAACATTACCGTCAATCCTGAAGTCAGGTAATTTTATGTTGTCATTATTTTTGCTTTATTGGTTAGATTAATGTTTTGGTTAGTTGGTTATGAATATTTTGTGAGTAGAACGATATTTTTTTCCAACTAATGACCTGTAGAACCCTGTTTTTAGAACATTATACCACTTGTATTTTCACTTTTATATTTTAGTGCAAATAATTTCTTTTTTGAAAAGAAATCCATTCCTTTTTTGAAAAGAAATCCATACCCTGTTTTTAGAACTAGTGACTGCATGTGGATTTGTTTTTAATCTTGTCAGACTCTAACAGTCAACCTTATCATATGCATACATACTAAAGTGGATATGTTACTCAATTTGTTGCAAACCTATGTGAATATTGAAAATTATGACTAGTTATAATATTTATAAACTAAACAATTACTACACACACACACATAAACATATATACATACATACATATATATATATATTACTGCGATTATATTCTTTAACAAAACTTCTGGTTGTATCAAACTCACGTCCATTTGACTTTACAAGGAAGTCATTTTCCAATCTAACCAACTAGGTTGACCGATATTCTTTAAGAAAACTTCTGGTTGTATTCAAATTTCATCCATTCAAAGGAAAAAAAAGGTGGTCAAATTATATTTATCCTTATACCACATTCGGATTTAAGCAAATATTCAAATATCAAGTAAAGAAGACAGGACACTGATTAGTCTGTGTTCTAACCATCCTACTAGATCACCGAAGTTAGTTAGCTCGAATCATTGTGTTTAACTCGTGCCATGTCAGTGCAATAGGATAGGCCAATGCATACTTACTGAAAATAGCGTCAAAATTGGTTGCATCAAATCTGCGAAAGCAAAAACAGATTCAAGTAGTTACAATTTATAACCACTGTAACTGTTCGTCTGTTCGTAGTCCATTTCAAGCTAACAAAGGGACACTGACCTTCCTTCTGTATCATAACTCTCCGTATCACTACCATGCTTAGTTTTGTGGATGTTCTCGATATGAATCGATAACAGAGGCGAAGGCAGCCACCCCTGCAAACAGTTGTATTTGTCAAAACAGTGTGTTCCACAGTATAGAAGTAGGCATAATTTGATATCAATATTTTTAACCTTTCGGGTTGGGTAAGTGAAGAAAATGCCAAGTCCAATAACAATAATAAACGACGCAATGACACCAATCCCTATTGCTCTAGAGCCTGCAAAAAGAAATGGAAATTTCATTAAATGGTTAACCAATGAAATCTTTTTATTTGAAAAATATAATTATTTGCGTTGGAAAGTTTCCCAGGGATAAATCTTTCCATCGTTATTCCTATCAAAGAAGGCGACGTGCTGCTGCAGAACGCTCATGTTTTTGCTGTCTCTTCCTTCTGTTCCATTTGGATGTGCACAATCCACTGCCACCAGCGCCCGCGCTAAATCTGCATTGAAATAAAATAATAACTGTTTTAGTAATAAATACATGTTTACATAAGCATTATAAATTGTATAGAACTTTCTTCGGAATGTTTTTTCAAACAATTTCAGAATTCAGCACTTAAAACTACCATATTTGCATTTCACGCTGCAAATATTTAAGGTAACCTGCAAATATTCACACTGCAAAAAATTGAAAACTAAAAATAAGCATAAAAGGGTAAAACTAAACCGTCAGTACAGAACCTAACAGCGCAGATTGATAGACTCGACTTTGTTGTGCTCTAGGTATTGCTTGATTCCAACAAATCTCATCACATTTTGATAAATTCATAACATGCATTAGACTCTAATGACATCTTAGGTAAATAAAAAAAAGTTGTAACTAATGTTTTTTGTTCGCTCGATTAGTACCAGCAAGAAAAACTTGAATGACAATCATCATTGAATTAACATTTAAACATGGAAATTATATTAAACAAAATCACTTCAATAGCAAAAGCATTTTCTACTGCCTAGGAATGAGATCTCACCAGGGTTGAATTAACGAGGTTTATTACCAACATATCATTCGCTTAAAGTAATGATAATATATATAGTAAAAAAATAAGCGTACACAAGAGAGTATGTAGACTTTTCTATTGCCTAAGAATGAGATCTCACCACGGTTGTTACCATTTGGTCTGAGATTAATAACAATAATTGAGGAGTGCAGGAATAGCAAATGAGCTCGGCCATTAAAGTCCATTAAAAAAAAAATCTGAAAATCATAGCAGTTGACAATAAAATTATATATTGCTGAGAGCACCACCATTTGATTAACAAAACTACTCAAACTAATCTCATACTGTCCGAATATAACTGAATCTTATAAAAGGTATAAAAGGGAAATTATAAATTTTATCTTGGTTTTTCTTTTCTATTTTGTTTTCTCTTGACACATAAGCATACAGATCAGAATGTAGTACAAAGGTGTTTGAAACTATAACTGAATCTGGCTTTGTTATATGGAATTTAATTCAGTTTGTGACATTGCCAATTTTTTTTTTTTAATATGTAAAATGTTTACATATTGACTAGCAGCAGTCCAATTTTTTTTATTTGGCCAGCTGATCTATCTATGATTTTATTTTGTGATATTTGGATTCACAAAATTTAAATTTCATAGAGAATTGAACTTAAAACATTCTTATTACACTGATATTGATCAAATAGGACGACCTTAAGTTATTACAGAATTCTTGATTGACAAACTGGAATTTGTTAAGCATATTTTAACATATTTTATGCTCTTGTTTTGATGTTTTTCAATATTGTTAAAAGGTCATGAATCTGTTTAATATTTATGGACTAACACGATTAGAATTTTGGTGGATGACCATTGTTGCATAAATGATATTGTATCTTAGCATTTTCTACATATGTATATATTATATATATATCAATGTGATTGATCAGTTAATTATGTTTGTAATGCTGAGTTATTAGGTTATGGAAATAGTTTCGAATCATTTTGAACCTGAATAGTTAATTTTGTTAATTACGCCGAGTTTAAAAGGTTATACAAATACATGTATAATCCTTAGCTTACAATCATATTCATATCTGTATATGTGATACATATGTATAGTATGGTTTTAAATTTTAAATCATATATTTATATATGTACATATATACTACACAAGATATTGTATCTTATGTAAATCTGCATATATTTGTAATTGTACAAATTTTAAAAGGTTAACGAGCATGATGTGTGAAACAGACGTATATACCATATGTATATCTAAAATTGATATGATCAAAAAATTTATTTGAACCTATGCATCCTTTTAAAACTCTGATATTGTATATTTTGGAACATCATGGTTTTAAAATGTTCTAGGAAACCACAAATGAGATTTGCTGATTCACCTTTTAAATCATTATGTGTTAAAATGTCTTATGAAGACATGAATTAGCACATAATAGTTGTATGCATGGATTTCAGTGATGAAATGTCGTCTTGTTTATATCTATGTATGACTGCATATGATCTGATAACCTGTAGTTGCACCATAATAATTTGATAAAACATCAAGCAGGATCATTGTCCTTAATTTTAGTATAAAACACTTGAATGTTCACTTGATATTAATACATTCTTGAATCTGTGTAAACAAACTGCTATTGCTATGATTTTAAACTTGAAGTATTACCTGCTTGTATATCTTAAATATTACATTTGTATATAATTCTAACTAAATTTATATTATCTAAGATTTTGCAGAGTAGACACGGTGGGACAGAAGTAAACAAACCTCAAGTAATTTTTTTTAATTGGTTTCGCATCGTTCTTATTTTAACTTTTTATTCAATTAGTATCATTATTTTCCTATGTTTAAATGTAGTGTAACTTTGATGAAAATATGAAGTAGTGTGATTTATTGGATTGGCGAGGGAATGAAGAGATCATTGCTGAAGGAAGATTCGTGTCAGATGATCCAAACCAGCTTGTCAATGATGTTCCTTTAGGGCCGGATGCGATGATTATTTTTGTTGAAAATCCAACCAAGCTAGATGCTTTTGTATGGAGGCCTACAACTTCTTTCTCACTTATTGGGGAGGCAAAGGATTATTTAGTGGCATGGCCGAAGAATAGTGTTGTTCTACATTCAACCGATCACAATGGAGGAGGAGAAGATAAGGTAAATATTTTTATTCACAATGAACATGCAATTTTATTATATACATTTTTTACTAAATAAATATTTTTACATCTAATAGAGTCGAAGTAGCAGCTTGGAATGCAAATGCAAGATTTTTGATTGGGGAGGGAGCAAGGAATTAGTGGCTGTAGGACGATTACATTCGAGCATCTCAGAGGAAATTGTTAACGATGTTCCGCTTGGACCATCAGCTATGATTGTTTGGATAGATGAACCCCTAAATCCAGAAGCTTTTTTGTGGAGGCCATCCCCTGGTTTGTTCCGAATTGGAGATGCTGCTAGTAAGAAGGTTGCATGGCCTGAATCGCAAGTAGTTGTTGAGACAAGTGATAATACAGTTACTACTACGACTAAGGATGTCGTGAAAACATTTACGGTACTTGATTTTTATGTTGTCTTTTATTTTTTCAAGGATTAGCAACTTGATTTTTTTTCTTTTTTCAACTTGCAGACTGCAAGTTCAAAAACAAACAATAAATGCAAGATAATGAGTTTATCGGGAAATGGGAAAGTAGTAGCTTTAGGACGGGTGGAGTCAACCGATCCAAATGCCCGCGTACATTTCAAACCTCTAGGAAACAATGCAGTTAAAGTTTGGATAGAAACCGTAAAAGAGCCGGAAGTAGAGCTATGGAGGCAGACATCCGAATTTCAGTACATGGAAGATGCGCTCTCTTCTACTATAGCTTGGCCTACTGAGCACGTCATAATGGAATGAATTTTAAGTAAGTCTTTACCGTTTAAATTTTATGTTAATCTTAGCCAGCTACATTAAACAGAAATTGCATATGAATTCATCTGTTTGTCATGCATCTAGCCAGCAACTTGAAAATGTCACTTGTTTCCGTGTAAGTAATGTTACACAAGAGAATAATGCATACGAAAATTGCACACAAACATGACATATTAGTTGATGTACACAATCCTTTTTAGCTGTACACAATCATGCCTGTTCAAAAAAAGAACAAACAATTTTTATTTTTATGATTATTTTAAGTTAAAAGGCTCAAACGTAGTATACGATATTTTGTGCATTTCACCATGACGACATCGTACTTTCAGGCCGACGTTGGTTATGTTGACCTTCAAAAACCACAGATTCATTGGCATAAAAAACCAGTTTTCAAAAGTTCATTTTTGAACAGAATAATTAGTTTTGAACGGCGAATAAAGTTTTAAATAATAACAATATTACCAATCTTAGTAATAATTACAAAAATCAATGGATTACCTCGGATCTTAATTTGTAAGATGATAGCTTGACTGCAGTATATCTGATGAACCTAAGGATGTGATGCAAATTTGAGATCGGTAACAGATTAGGTTTCGTGAGAGGAGAAGAATGCTAACTTTGTGAATTAGATGGTGGGGTAGTTGTGGGCATGGACGTACGCAGATATTTCACCGAGTGGGGGCGGGAATTTTGTTATTTCAGTTTTTGAATTTCAGACAAATAATATGTTATGTTAGTACTAAATATACCTATAATTCATAAATATGTATACTATCATTTGATATAACCATGAAAGATATCATCACATAATATATAATTTTTCAGATATCACATCAATTTTACTTTATTTTTTGAAATGTCACCCCTAACTAAGATTCTATACAAGAAAATTCTTTCATCTGCATATTATGAAAGTGTTAAATCTTTATTGGTTTCAATGTTGAGGATGATATATAGAAACATAACCATCAGGTTTATCATGTTAAAAAGGTTAATTTTGCTTATGTAAAGTATATAAATATAAACTAGAATAATCTTACTTAATTGTAACAATATCACGAGAAAATTAAATGGAAATGCAATTTAAAACAAAAAACATTTAGCTTCTGGTGTTGGACATAGTTAGATATCTTAGCGTATGTTGTTCATGTAGAAAGTAAACAGAGGAGGATATGATTATGAGCAACAATAAAACTATAAAAAGTAAAGCAGCATATAAAGTTTTACACAGATTTGATTTTGTGTGGAGAATGGAGATATTCTTCATTGATGATGGTTTTGTACATAATGCAGAATGAAATAATGTACAGATCACTTGCAGTGTATATATAATACTGGTAAAATGAGACCTAATATTGGTTTGATAAAGATAACGGTAGCTTATCATGTTGTGTCCATTTCTTTCGATAAAGTAGCAGCAGGGTACCGGTAAAAGATAAAAAAATATTCTCAGTGGGGTCGACGGCCCCCACTAGGCCTTAGCTGCGTACGTCATTGGTTGTGGGTTTGGATATTAGTTGCGAGAGAGGAGAAGCCATGAAAAAAAATTAACGGAGAGAACGCGGAGAAAACATCTGGTGCGCGAATATGATCCCGAATTTCAATGGCACGGACAAATTTCATCCCGAATTTCAGTGGCACGGTCAGTTTGATGAAAAGCTTCCGCTAACTTTGTCTATATGTTACTGGCTTTGTTTATATGAAAGCCACTAGTAAAATAATAATACTATGGAAGAATTTCATTTGAATTTTTCACGAGTTTCAGTTGAAATTGATTCTTTGTTCGCTTACCTGACTAAGGACTTAAATCTGATGGATCTATACATTAAACAGAAACTGGATATGAATATAAGCCTAAGGCATGTACATCTTGTAAATTGTGCGTGATACAGTAGGCTTTCATTTCCTGTTGCTCATTTTTTGTATACATATTACTAAACGAATGAACCAAGAGTAGTTTTCTGAATGGTAATCTTTTAATAGTTTAAATAATAGTTTACAAATGGAAATGTTCGGGCTAACATGATTTTAACTTATAAGTAAAAATGTTCGGTCTAATTTGTCAGTGAAATTGCTTCCACTCGCAAATTAGTCTGTATTTTAGTTTCTAAGTTGCATTTTTTTTAATGTGTTTGTGCATGTGCATGTGGCACATACTTCTAAAATAGTTAATATATATGGTCTGTGCATTTTGTGAGCTTATATTTAAACGTGGATGATGTGTTTTATATACAAAGAAAGGTCGAATTCCTGAAAATGACATTGGTTAGAGCATGACAAAACCTTGTACTAATTTTTACCCGCTGAAAACAAATACGAATCTAGCGTGTATTCTGTATCTTGTCGGTAACCACATATTCAAAACATTGAATTCAATTTTGTTTAAAAATTTAGTTTCATTTTTTATGTAACTTGATGTAGATTTTCGTGGGCGCAGAAACGCCAACATGCTTCATTTCTTCCTGGTAAATAGTCTCAACTCAGCATAGCTGGATAACATTATGACAGTCATGATAAATATTTATTTAAGTCATACAAATATTACTCATCAAAACTACATTCATATATTGATTTGTTAAGCCAGTGGAACTTTTATTATCAACTTAGGTGGCGGAATTGTTAGATTATCACATAATTAGAGCAAGTTAATTATGTAAAGATATTAAAATTAAATAGATTCTTTCTAATCTGAATATTCTGTCCCTTGAACTTTGAACCCTTAACTATTGGCACACAGTCGCGTAAATGTTCTGGGAGACTCTTTGTGAACTGAATGTGCAATGCAGTTTGAAAATTTTCACCTAATGTGATGCAGAATCGGTGTTCTTTATAAAGACAAAATTATTTTAAAATAGCTAAGCATAAGTTTCTATATATACAGGTGATCATGTGGTTTTCTTCATCTTGAATTTGGTAGAGTTAATGGGCCTACTCCTCACATTGAAGCCATTCTTTTATATCACACAGTGAAGGTTGTAAGCCACAAGTACAAAATAAGTTTTCTCTTTTTTTGCACGGAAATAGAACAAAATTCTATTTATATCACACAGTGAAGGTGGTAAGCCACAAATACAGGTTTGCGGATTGATTTACTGCGCATTATTCATCTTTCTGTACAGTCGTACTGGCCATGCCCATAACATTTATTTTTATTAAATGAATATAATGAAACTGAAACGTACGGCGGATGCCACGGGTCCTGTTTAATTACTGTAGTATAGTATAGGAGAACCTTGAGTGATATGAATGAAGGTATGAAAACTTATATCTTCATTTGATGTACATATTGAACTGCACGTCTGCACCAAATCAATGTTAGCTTTGAAATAGTGCATCGTTTGAGCTGCATTTCATATGAATCAAATTAGGTAGGTACATATACGCATGTACGTATGTGGTGGCGATTAATTATGTGGTCCAAGACTTCTTTTCATCCACTTCATTCATGAGTCATGACGGCCTCGAGTCTACTTGGCATTTTCTTCGGATGCTTGCTAGTTCCAGAAGCATGAATGCCACTGTTATAATTTTCTTCGGTTTTATTATTATATGCTATTTATTTTGATGAAAAGAAAGAATGGCTATAAGGTATATTCCTGAGATACAGCAGATAAGTCATAGCAAATTTATTCCTATATTCAAAGCAGCGACTTCAGATTATTCATTCTAAAACAATCGGCATGCATGAATTCTTTTGTTTCTCCTGTACTTTGGTTCAATTTCTAAAATATTCTGCTTACCTAAACAGTCAACCATGCATTGATCAACCATATATTACAAAGATACTAATGGACCGAAATGATACAGCCGAAATAAGAAATGATACAGCCGAAACTTACTGCCAATTTTTGCAACTTTTTAACATGTCGTGCACTTACTGCAGTGAACTTACTGGCAATTTCTATATTTGCAGGTGAGGAAAGAAGAAATGACTTTGGTGATGGTGCTGCGATTACCAATGGAAGGGTGTCTTTTGTGTGTTAACTGAACTGTAAACTATGTTATGTATTTTGTGTACTCAAGTTGACATTAGTACTGAATTAGGTGTTAACTCATGTATTGAATTTCTTTTGTTAGTTGATACTTTATTTGCTATTAGTATATTTTCTGTGTTCATCTTTTAACTTGTTAAGAATATTCATTTTGATTATTATTATTAAAATGCATGAGCTATTATAACAGTAAACCTACGCTATGAATAATCTCATATTTATTGAGATTTAGCTGTATAATAACGGTAAATCTGAGCTATTGTACTGATGTGGCATAGCGGCTAAAATGTGTTATTGTATTGATCAAGCATAGCGGCAATATTGAGCTGTCAAAGGGGTTAGTAACACTATAACACGTTTATTAATAACGCTGAATATCTGTTATTGAATACATATTTTATAACGGCAACATTGTGTTATAAATATTTTCTCATTGAATGAGATTTCGATGTATTATAGCGGTCAGTAGGCGCTACTGTAATAATATAACATAACGGCCAAATACCGCTGTCAAGGAGTATCATTAATAACGGCATTGAAAGCGTTATAAAAGTTTAGCAGTTTTTAATAACATGTTCATATACAGCAGTTATGAAACCGCTATCTTTCTTATTAATAGCGGTTTTAGGCCGCTATAAAACAGCAGTTTTGTTGTAGTGCACTTTGTTGGCAGGCGGCGGCGTTGCTGGAGTTTGTTAACAAAGTACAATGGGTGATGACCATGCCGAAGCTCATTGGGAAAAGTAACCATGGTGTCTTATCCAAGAAGATGCTTAGAGTAAAAGGATGTAGGTGGAGTTGGTATACTTTCAAGGAAATATAGTAACAAGGTGGAGATTGTTAGTATTTGTGATACAATATTTCCATTTGCAGAAGATTTGGAAGATATTATCGATCATGGTGATAGAATATTTCCAATTAGAGAAGATTTGGGAAATATTGTTAATTTGAGTAATATAATATTTTCAACTGCAGACAAAGATGTACATTTTGTACGAAAGTCCGACATCCGTTCGTGTCCGCGACCGAAATACGTTTGTCCGAGTCCGACCAATTTTCATTTAGGACACGAGTTAGGACAACAAAATTTGTACAAGAAAATATCAGGTTCGATCCGAGTTCCTTCGAATTTGTCCGAATTGCTTGTAATTCTGTATATAGTTGAGAGAAAATCTAATAAAATGTACAAAATATGATATAAATAGCCATGTACGACCGAGTCTTATCGTGTCCGTGTCCGAAAAACATATGTCTGTGTCCGACCGATTTTATTTAGGACACGAATTAGGAAAACGAAATTTGTCCGAGAATTTTTTTGATCCGATTCATGTTCGGTCCGATTTTTTTTTCGGACAGAAACCGAACACACCTCTGTCCAGTCCGGTCCGACCGATTTACACCCCTAACTGCAGAAGATTTAGAAGATATCAGAAATTTATTGCATCTTTTTGCAAAATTAGGCGGGGCAATAAATTACCTACATAAGTGGAAGGATTTAAAGAAGACTTTTCTTTGGGATAGTGAAGTAAGGAATTAATTCCCTAATTGGTTGGTTAAACAAGGAAGCCTATCAGGGTAATCGGAGAATTAATTAGGCATTGATTTATATTATAAATCAATTACTTCAACCCCAAGCATTAATTCTTATATAAGGATAGGGATTAGGTCAAAGTATTATCATCTCAAAAATGTGAGGTGTATCATCTCTAAAAGTTTTTCTTCTTCCCTACTATCAGTCTTGTAATTTTTCTTATTGAGAAAAGTAATAAAATCTCCTCTCCCCAAGTGGACGTACACTAACAAGAGTTAGTGGAACCACTATAAACCTCTTATGTTATTTCTTTTATTACTTGATCTATGACTGTTTTGCTGGTGACTATCTTTGTTTGTTTTGCCTCGCCATCAATCCATTCCTTTTTTTTCCGCAGCATAAACGATGATCATTCGGATAATCATATAGGGACGCATTTGTTATTTTTTTATTGTATAATATTATATATTGATATACTTCCCCCAATTTGATGTTTATCTTTATTTGGAATTTAAATAGTAGTGTGATTATGAAATTAGAAGTTGCACAGCGGAATCAAAATGTGTATTTCCGCTAAAGGCGTTCTTTGTTTTTTGAATTAATTACAAAAGTGAGTTTTGAAATAACCATCATCTAACCAAATTATATAAAAAAGAAGAAGAATATGTTGTACATTGCCTGGTAGGCAGCAGCAGTACACAACAGCTATATTGCAGTAGTACACAACTGCAGTATTGCAGCAGTACACAGCTGTAGTATAGCAGCAGTAGCCCTATCCTTCCTCTAGGAAGTGTCTTTAGGTGGTAACAATGTTAACATGTATCTTGGTTTCTATTTGTATTGCTCATTTTTGGTTCATATTTATTTTGGCATTCATTCAATCTTGAGCTTGGCTTTCTATCTTCAGTTTGTTACCTTGATAATATTTGGAATGTTAAAAATATGAATAAAAAATTTACATAATGATTGTTAAGACTATTTTTCGATATAACATAACAATGCAGTTTTTATTTTGTTGTAACTTTCTGACGGCTTATCTGATTTTGACAAATTTATACATTCTGGAAAGCCAACAGCATAAGCATCAACTCATATTTTAATCATTTTGCAAAATTCAGATGTTTACATGGTCCAAAATGCAAATTGGTAAAACTGGCCTGAGCGGTCTGTTTTACAGTTTTAGGGTGCATTCTTAACGAACGTGAGCGTGGCATTTGAGCGTGGCATTTGAGCGTGTCATTTGAGCGTGGTACTGTAGCGAAGGGGAATTGTGTTTTTAGCTACGAACGGGGTATTTAAGCATGGTATTTTTAAAACAAGATTTAAATAGAGATGGTTTGGCAAATTCGAATACAAATACAAATACAGTTTCTAATACAGATACAAGTACAGTTACAAATACAAACACAAATTAGTGCAGACCCGCAACAACCAACCGATCTCTAATGGTATCTCGAACTAATGACATTTCTCGGGATCCTTCTGCTTGAACATGTTCCGTGCCTCTATTCGTCGTATTTCTCATACTATAATATTCCGTCAAGTAATTATCGGGTATTCGTTCAGGATCATCATCAAAAGCCATAAAATCTGGGTCACCACTATTGTATTTGCGTATGAAGTTGTGTAAGGCCATTGTAGACACCACAACTTTCACTTGAGTTTGAAACCGATATGTAGGCATCTTGTTGAGAATGGTAAATTTTTTCTTCCAAATGCCAAATGTTCGTTCTACGGCCATCCGTAAACTCGAATGGTAATAATTAAACACTTCATTGGTCGACTTTGGTTGGTTCATTGTATCACGGAAATGCGGAATATGATATCTCATATTTCGATATGGCGGTAAATATCCAGTCTGTAGTGGATAGCCCGAATCAACTAAATAATACTGTCCAGCTGAAGCGTAAGGAAATTGTGCTACCTGATCGTTGAAATCTTTCTTGTAGTTGTCTATTTGAAAGCCCAGTAACCATTATATAAATGAATATTCCAACCATTTCGACGACACAGATTTCTGGTCTGGAAGCGAGACCATGATGTTGCAGTTTCTCACATAATGCGTAGAAACAAAGTCTTTTCATCCAAAAATTATTTTGACAACGGCTTTGATGGTCATTCAAAATTTCGTTGATCCAAGATAAGCCAGTGAACTCCGAAGTATTAATCCGCGTCATATGATTTCTCCTTTCATTCTGAACCAGATAAACCCCGTAGAGCTCCATCAAATCGTCGTTCTCGGAGGATGAATCGGAGTTTGACATTAATCGAATAAGTAGAAAGAGTTGAAGAAGTAGTATTGTGTAAGGTGTTAAGATAGAGGGGGTAATATATAGGGAGGAAGAGAAGTTGGAAAAAAAGCCGTTGGCGTCCGACGCGTCGGACGCCAACGGCTTGATTTCCAACATCCAGCGATCGTTCCATTTGGAAGTGGAAAAAAGTGCTCGCGTCCGACGCGTCGGACGCGAACATAAACTTGAGCGTGCCAAAACTTTGCTGCGAACGCACCCTTAAAGAGAGATGTTGGTTTGGTCATAACTTTTGAATTGTATACTGGATTTCAGCGATTTTGGACATTCCGGAAAGCATAGAATCTGAGCTATAACTTTCGTTTGTGGTGATTTCCAAGATTTTACTGTTTAATGGCTCAAAAGTTCATTTTTATTCCGCTGACCTGCTGTGGAAAAAAATGGAAATTGTGTGAATGAAACGCAATGCAGCAAGTTATGCATGCACACCAGCAACAAATATAATTAGTTTCAACTATTATTTCTACAAACTTTTGTCCAGATTTGTCGTTATACTTGTAAGTTTCTCATCTAAAATTTTGTTCCAGTAAAATATAAGCTACTATTTTAGAAGTGAATAATGGTTGAATTTTAATTTTAGTTGAATTTATCAAATGATTCTATGTTAAGATTGAAATTCTTAGGTTGATGATTAAGCATTGTTATTTTGCCTTTAAATGTTATTTTAAAGTTTGTTTATTGTCTATTTGATGTTAGAGCAATTTTGATTTTAACCACAGTTCGATAAAAATTAAATTGGTAAGTTTAACTATTTTATCTTAAGGCTTATTGGACTGTAACTTTGTTTTGGTTGTGCCTACACGTTTTGTTCTTAGTACATATATTGATTATTTGAAGACTTTGTGGTGTTAAATCCTATGCAGATGCATTGTTTTGCTCATGTACATTCCTATTGTATTTATTTGTTAGGTTGAGAATTCATAGGCATACTTCAAGTACGTTTGGTGATTTAAATTGTGTCTAAATTGTGAACCTATTAATGCTCTTTTGACTTGGTATCGTATTTTCGATGATATTTTTCATAGTAGCTGAAAATTAATTCTACAATTTGGCAGCTGCCAAACAAGCTGCACACCACTGTTTGTAATTTACTTTTACAGTTTTAGTTGGATTATCAATTTTCATGTAACCACTTCAAGAACTATTACTTATCTGGTATTAGTTAAATTACTTTCATTCGTTTTTAGCATTATATTTTCAGTAAAAATCACAAGATTGACATTATTTTTTTCAAGCAATAGTAAAAGGAATTGAATATTTTTACAAAGTTAAGGCAAATCGATATTCTCTATTCCATCATTGTTGATTGAATTTAACATGTTAGTGGCGTGCTTGGCATTTGTAAGCTCTGGTGCATGAACCATGCAGCAAGCTTTAAACAACCGGATTACTTGTCCTTTTAGTTTAAAATTTTTATTTACATAAAAAAAGAAAAAAAGAAGAAGAACCAGGGTTCTAAAAAGTTGTCGCTCCTCTTTTATCTCAGTCGATCGAGTGATGTTATATCCAGGTTATGTTTTTATCGATTGATTATTTGCTTCAATTTGATTGTGATGCTTTGATTATCGAGTTCAGTTGATGTGTTAAACGAGTATGGATTTTCACGTATCCTTATCAGTTTCTATTTACCCTATATAATCAAATCGAGGGCAAGTAAAAGAGGCAACCATTCAAAATCAGGCCAAGGCAGTAATTGAAATCAGAGGAATCTAGGGTTTCTATTTACCCTATATAATCTACACCACATCATCACAGGCAATAGAGAAATAGCGAAAACCACAACCCACAATTTCAATCAAAGAAGCAAAATCAGAAAACTCACATATGTTCAAGGGTTTCGATCAAATTCCAGAATCGTAACCGATCATCAGGGGACCAGATTTCAGCAGTCAATCGAAGAACAAGAAGAACAACACACTCGAGCATCAGAGAATTATTTCCAGCAATCAAGATTTGATTTTGAGATAATCAGAAAAACCCTAACTCAGTTTTACTCAGCCGCCATTTGTTTACAAAGGAAATCGGGTTTACAAATGAAATGAGAATGGGCCGGGCTCTCCTACTTTTGTTAAGGGAATAGGGTTTTTATTTGTTTGCTAATTTGTTTTTGTTTTTAAGTTTGTGTATTTTCATTGTAAATCGTTCCGAACAGTTCTAGAGTCTGTAAAATCTAGGTTTACAGGTTACAGGCTTGTAATCTGGGAAATCTGGTCTAGGGTTCATAGGCCAGTCTAGGGTTTTGAGCATAGGATTAGAATAGGAGCAGAGTTTGCGAGTGTACATGGTCTTGTATGCGGGATCTGTTCTATCACCTAGTAGAAACCTTAGAAATGCAGCAGTAGGCAGGGTTTTACCGAAGCTGGGTAAATCTGTGTTTGATTTATTTTTCTGCATTTCTGTTTCTGCTATATTCTGTGATCTGTATATTATTATCTATCTCGTTATATTTTTAATTCAGTTAAAAAAACTGTGATAAACCCTATTCACCCCCTCTAGGGTTAATCTAGATCCAACATTTGGTATCAGAGCGGGTATTTTCTGTTAACTCTAGAGTCATGGGTAACCCTACTTGTCAGTTCTCAGAGAGTCAGTCCAGTCGTATTCCAACTAATTTTAATGGTACAGATTTTTTGAATTGGAAATCTGAAATGGAATCCTATTTAAAATATGTCAATCTTAAATGTTGGGATGTTATTGTTAATGGATTTGATATGATAGATATATGTTTTAATAATCGTGCTACGCATATTTTATATTCACATCTTGATGATGATCGATACTGCCTTATCACCCATTGTTTGACTGCGCAGGAAATCCGGACAGCTCTCAATTCAAGATATGGAAATGACAACAACTTCTCTAAACCCTCAACTGCCAACTCAGATTCAGATTTGTTCTCAACTGGATCTATTCATGTCGATTCAGACGATGGGGACTTATCATATGAAGATTTGGTATCTCTTTGTAATAATTTAACAAGAACTGTTGATCGTCTCAAACGGAAAAACAAGTCTTTGAAATCTAAAAATTTTGAGTTGACCCACAATAACAATACGTTGAAATTAAAATTCGAAAACTCTAAGTGCAAGAATCATTTTAATTTGAAAACTGTTTTAGCTCAACTTAATGAAAATTTTAGAAAGCCTGAAAATGAATTTTTAATTTTGAAAAATCATGAAGGTGAGCAAATTCATAAAAATAACGCTTTGCAGAAGGAGTTGGATAAGATTAATTTCAAACATGATATTTTTGAAAAGGAAAGTTCTTTAAAAACTGAATCGATCTTGACTGAACTTGAAAAAGAAATTGCAAAATTCAAAGAGTTTGAAAAACTTGAAATTAAAAAACAGAAACATTTTGAATTTGAGAATTTGCAATCCCAAGACACAATTAAATTACTTGAATCTGAAAATTTGGTTTTGAAACAATATGATGCTGAAAGGAAGATCACTGATGACCGTTGTTCAGATTTAATAAAAGAGAACAGTGATCTTGAATTCAAGATTCAACGACTAGAGTCAACTTTGAATAAATTTTATGATAGTGAAAAATCTTTGAATATGTTGTTGAAAAATCAATTTTCTATTAGAAATAAAAGTGGTCTTGGCTTTGGGAAAAACAGTGGTTTTGAAAAACTAAATTTAAATGGTTTTGAAAATTCTTCTAATTGTCATGGAAAAGATCGTTTTGAAAATTTAAACTCTGAAGGGTTCGAAGGTTTTTTAAATCGAAAGCGAAATAAAAATTTGTTTTATAACAATCCAGTTGAACAATCGTGGACCCCAAAAATAAATAAAACCAATTTTTTGAAAAACTAAATGGATTTGGGTTCCTAAAGGTACAAAAGGAAATTCAGAGGGATTATTATATAAACAGGTTTGGGTACCGAAAGTCCGACACACAGCTATAAGTGGAAAAACAGTCTTTGTTAGACCACTCAATCCTTTAAATGCTTAGGTACCAGATTCTGGCTAAGGAATGACCTTCTAGAAGAAACAAAGATCGTTCCAGATTTTGAAGGTATCCAGCTTATGTTCCTTAGCCCAAACTGGTTGAGTTAGAGATTCTTTTGCTTACATCATATTTTGGTATGATCTCTAAACTCAACTTTGTAAATATTTTTTATTTTCTTTCTTTATTCCTCCTTCTACCCCATTCTATTTTTTGTTTAAGAATTGTCACTGCCATATTTTTATTGTAGATCTCTGGAAATTCACTTCATTTGTATAATACTCTAATGTTTTAACCATCTCCAGATCTTGAATTTAAGCTTGTAAATTCTGCAATTACCTTGAGGTTTATTTTCTGTTTTCTGAATTCATAAAAGTGTTGATGTATTCATATCATATCTTGAACACTGTTAATTTAAATTCTAATTTTTTGAAAATCTGAAAATTAAATGGAATTTCACACTTATGTTGTTTTGAGTTTCTTCCAATTCATTTTGGAAACGATTAAAATATTATACTCATTACAGTACACTACTTCTTATCATTTGTGATAATTTCAGAAATTTTCAGATTGGCTTGGATATTTTGGATTGTATTGAATTACAGTGATACATCTAGAAATTCACCTTATATTCATGATCATTATTGTTGAAATTTATTTGTTTGAGATCATCTGAAATTCTTGATATTCTGAACATCACATGCCTCTAAATTTGAAATTATCAATCTCGTGTGACTGATTCATTCTATCTCAAAACTTGACATTGATTCAAGTGATTTCAAATAAATTATTTTTTAATTTTCTGGATCATGCATATCTCTTAAATTTGATGTAAATAATCTGAAATAACTCATGTGCTTGTCAGAAATTGTTTTTGAAAAATTCCTTGAAAAATTCGGGTCTTGAAATTTATTGGTATTTCATGGTTATTAAATTTGAATATCTGTTTGTTTAAAATCATTTGAAATTATTGATTTACTGAATCACACACATATCTTGAATGAGAAACTAATAATTTGGTGTGATCGATTCATTGAATCTAGAGTTTTTCATATTCCTCAAATGATTTCAAATAAACAGTATTTCTAATCTTGGATCATGAATGATCTTATGTGACCATCCTCTGACAAGTCTGATGTGATAGTGTTTTCTGTGCTGCTCTAATACTGTTTCAAATAATTTCTAGTTCTTATCTGCAGCTTTGAAAAATGTGCAAATTTCTTAATTCTGTCAGTTTGGGCTTTGTAATTAAAATTTGTTAATAGAGACACCAAGTGGTATCAAAAGCGCTGAATATTTGTGTGTATATATATATATTTTCTTATCCCTCTTGCTTTGTATAGCTCTTTATATTCCTCTTTTAATCGATTTTCAATTTTAAACTTATTTATTGATTATTCATTCAGAAATTGAAATCAATACCCAAAATTGAACTGTATTTATAATTCATCAAAAATTATTATCAGATTTTGAAATTGTGATGAATTGTGACTGCATTACATTTCACAACAAGAGGAGATTTTTTTTGACATTTTCATGATGATTGAACATTTATTATAATATCTTTAAATTAGGAATTATTTCACAACCATCTTCATTACCTATCATCATTCTGCCATCCATCATTTTTTTAATTAATGTGGAGAGTTAATGTTTTTTTAAAACCTTTTTTGAATAAACAGTGGAAATATTTATGATAGAATTTGGACTATGCTATTATTCAGAATTAGTGGTAATTGAAAATTTTCAATGATCCCGGTACAGTCGAGCATATTTCATAATATAATTAATTAAGAAATTTATTTCACAGTCCATTTTTGTACCTACCACATTTCTATCATTCATATTGGTTGTATATACCAAGGAGTTTTTCTATTTAAAGCTAAAAATGATAAAATATATGATTAATACATAAGTGTGTCTCTAACCTCATTTAAAAATCCAAGCTCTGGTCTTGCATGGTTAAGAGACAACTTATAATTTAAGCTGCGACTGACCCCATTTAAAAATCCAAGCTTTGGTTATGCGTGGCCAGTGTGCTCTTAAATAAAATAAAAAAAAAAGGAAATATTGTGCTATAAATTGAAATTAATCTGAAATTCTCCCTAGTGTATAAAAACCAGACTATCAATCCATCTTTCTAATCTGTGAAGTGTGTTAATATTTTATGAAGTATTATGATTTGTTGATTGATAGCTATTGGGATTTGAGATTATATGATTTTATCACTTAAATTGAATTAATAATTATAGTCCAAATACATCACTGTTTTTGTGCTCATTTTTTATAAAACTCCTTCGAAAATAATTGGGAAATATTCATATTTTTTTATAACTCTCCTCATTATTATATAATTTATCGTAAATCCGTCATTCTCTACAATGTGAAATATGCCACTAGTTCTCAGTTTATTATGATTTTTGTTTGACTGATTGAGACTTATGATGATTGTTCTTCCTCTTACGCTGAAATTATATTTTTAATCATTTTTCTTCTAAATTTTAAATTTTGTATCCTTTTGATGATAACAAAAAGGGGAAGAATGGATTGGGATTTTTATTTATGAGTGAATATTTTATAAATATTCTTAATTTTGAAAATTCATTTCACTCATGCATAGTTATAGGGAGAGTTGTCTGTTATGGGGGAGCTAATAAATAGGGGGAGTTCAATTTTCACTGTCAAACACATTTATTGTTCCCAAAATCTTTTATTTGTTTGTCATCATCAAAAGGGGGAGATTCTTGTATAACGGTGTTGTATACACAATTATATGATTTTTGTTTGGTGATAACAAACAAATATTATTTTGAATGTGTTTGTTACTGTACTGTTTTATATATACATCACAGATAGGAATATAATATTTATATTTAAATAGAATACGACTGTGCAGAATTTCATATATTCACACAGTATTTTATTTAAATATAATATTATATGTCAACGTTCAAACAGTACAAATTATATGACTCCTCTATTTGTACACAGTCACAGATATTACACATGTTATTGTACTTGTATATAAACCGAATTCGTTAGACAAATTTGTTTGAACACAGCAAAAATAATATTTTATTTCAGAAAATTTGTTTAATACAAACATCAGTACATTTCTCTCATTTCATACACAGTTCCTCTCTACAAATTTATATATACATTCACATTGAATCAATATACAGACACTTTTGCATATACACTGACACATATACATTCTCTGACTCTTCTTATCTTCAATCTTCTGTCTTCACAGCCTTCTGTCAGTCCAGTCATCATCTTCATACTTGTCATATACAGAAACACACACACACAGTATCTGGAACAGAAATAATATTCTAAATTCTAGCAGATATAACTTTAAAAAAATGATTTGCCTCAGAATTCTGGTTTGTTTCTCATCATCTTTCATGACTTGATCTGATTTATATAACGATCAATCTGTGTCTAGACAGCTTTTGATATTTACAGTGATACACTGTAAATACCACAAGTCAGACAGTATGTATATACGATGCATGGACATGAAAATTTTCTGAATGGCTGCATATACACACGTGTGCACTGCCTCGCCAATCAGTGTGCAACTGGGGAGTAGCCACGTGGACCATCTCGACTCAGTGCACAACAGTAAAATAAAAGAGTCGCAAGAAAAGTTCAAACGAAAGTGCATGGTGATACAAGCATGGACAATGTAAGAAGTCTCATTGCAACAAGTTAACAATAGTCGAGCCAAGTATGGAGCTAAACAAATCAAATTCAACAAGCAAATGAAGAAACATATGTAACAACATTTAAAGAATGTCGAGCCAGTGGTTAAATTGCATTGACAAAGCGTCCATGTGCATGTCAAAATTTTCAGCATTGGTACACAGTTGAACAAGCATGGATACATGGGCAGTACATAAATGGAGCATATGGTGGAGGATATAATAAAATATTCTGCAAGGTGTAGTATACATGAATGGACAGTGTACAAATGCTACACTACTTGGTGCAACACAAGTATTAATGGCAGAATACTCAAGTGACATATGTTTAAGGGGAAACTGGAAATCTCATGGCACACAACAAACATGGATACAAAGCAGAACACAAATGACATGCACCAAAGTGATAAGTCAACTTCAAGTTCATATGTTATGCATGTAAATGGCCAGTGAACAAACAACATAATTAAAGCATTGTGGCAGTTCAAAGATGATCAAAATAGCAAGCAAGTGGTGGCACTGCCAAGCTAAATAGACTAGCCCAAATACGAGCCAAAATGTACGGCATGCACACACAACTCAAGGAATCAAATTCATGTAAGAAAGGTACTCAGAGAACTCAGGGGACAAAGCACTGTGATGATACTCTTAAGTGCTCAAGACAACAAATATGATAGGGTGACAATAACATGTGTGTACAAGTCTTGATATGTACACAGCAACATCAAAAAGTCAAACATGGGAGCCATACATATATGGACATATGGTCAAACAGAAAGTAGCAGTGCAAAGTGGAACTGGTCTGGTGTCATAGTACAAACAAAACAACATGGAGTACACAGGAAGAACAATGTGAAAGTGCCTAGCAAAACTCCCGAATGTTTCATCAAACACAAGTGTACACATTCAATTTAAATGGACATGCTCAAAATCATAGCAGGATATATTAGCATGGTGTACACAAGGGGAATGCCAAATCATCATGGACTATATATATATACAAGCATGCTACAGAAAATCAGTGCAGTTCTTCAAAAGGAAAATTGGCAAAGAATTCAACTCGACATCAATAGACATCATGAGGCAGTGGAACTAATGGTGCTCACACAATAATGGCAAGTGAATGAAATCAGTTTTCAAATTGGCAGACGTTCAATTTATGTTTCCAGTTTTTTTATGAGCAGAAATGGCAAAAAGTTTTGTCTTAGGAAATCAGTTTTTTCTAAGACCTTTCAATGGATTCGAGAAATTCCATTTTTATGCAAGAAATCTACACATTTGTTTCCAAAGTTTCTCCATAGAATTGAGTAACATATATGGCACCTTTCCAGAAAATCAGAGAGAACAAATTCCTGTGTTTGGCGAGAAATATTGGTTTCCAGAAATAAATTACATGGGGCCAAATTAATTTCAATTATAAGGCAACAAAATTCAAATTCAAATCGAGGGCAAGTAAAAGAGGCAACCATTCAAAATCAGGCCAAGGAAGTAATTGGAATCAGAGGAATCTAGGGTTTCTATTTAGCCAATATAATCTACACCACATCATCACAGGCAATAGAGAAATATCGAAAACCACAACCCATATTTTCAATCAAAGAAGCAAAATCAGAAAACTCACATATGTTCAAGGATTTCAATCAAATTCCAGAATCGTAACAGATCATCAGGGAACCAGATTTCAGCAATCAATCGAAGAACAAGAAGAACAACACACTCGAGCATCAGAGAATTATTTCCAGCAATCGATGATTTGATTTTGAAATAATCAGAAAAATCCTAACTCAGTTTTATTCAGCCGCCCTTTGTTACAAATGAAATCGGGTTTACAAATGAAAAGAGAATGGGCCGGGCTCTCTTACTTTTGTTAAGGGAATAGGGTTTTTATTTGTTTTCTAATTTGTTTTTGTTTTTAAGTTTGTGTATTTTCATTGTAAATCGTTCCGAACAGTTCTAGAGTCTGTAAAATCTAGGTTTACAGGTTACATACTTGTAATCTGGGAAATCTGATCTAGGGTTCATAAGCCAGTCTAGGGTTTTGAGCGTAGGGTTAGATTAGGAGCAGGGTTTGCGTGTGTACATGGTATTGTATGTGGGATTTGTTCTATCACCTAGTAGAAACCTTAGAAATGCAGCAGTAGGCAGGGTTTTGCCGAAGCTGGGTATATCTGTGTGATTTATTTTTCTGCATTTCTGTTTCTGCTATATTCTGTGATCTGTGTATTATTATCTATCTCGTTAGATTTTTATTTCAGTTAAAAAAACTGTGATAAACCCTATTCACCCCCTCTAGGGTTAATCTAGATCCAACAGACGAAATAACTCTTTAGAATCCTTACTTAACTCAAACATAGGTGAATCAACAACTATCTCTGTTAGATACAGAAAGCATAATGCTTTGATTGTAAAAATTATGATTCTCCTTCTGTTATAAAACAAGACAATGCCAGTTACAAACACAAGGCAAATGTACGTACCTACTACCAACAATTTGAGGGGCAACAAACTCAGAGTTTTATTGATAAGAAAATAAAGGAGCACCTTGGGTAGAATAAGTTTAAAGTAGGTGCAGGCTTTAACCAGTTTCTCCAAGCTTCTCGAATGCCGATGTTTCAACCTCCTATGATGCCAGTGGGAGTACACCCATTTGGAATTTGACCCCCCTGTTCTTCCTCCTCCAGTCGGTAGTCCAGGCTATGTATAGACTCCAACTTCGATGGGCCCACCTAGTGCGCCTCCTATGAACATGTCTATGGCACCTGCAATGAATTCCGTGCCTAACGTTCTAGTATTTCAGACAAGGAAGAATGTACCACAGTTTAAATGATCTTTAGCCTTCCTAGGTTTCCATTTTAGTGGGCATGGACCAAACATATAGTAAGCTGAACATTGAGAACTCTTTCAACTATTACGGATTTGCACAAATGTCTCAATCGTGCTTTCTCGACGATCAAAGGTGTGTGCATATCATAGAAACATGCTTGAAAGTTGTTTGGACTAAATATTCACGGACATAGGATGTGCAAATTTGCATGATCCTTCAACGATCTTGATTAGCCATGCTTGAAAGATTATCGAACATGTTTGATCATGAACTGAAGATGTGAGAGGAAAATGCATCGATTTGTCATGTTTATAAGATTTTCAAATGTGCATCAACAACTTTTTAACATGTATGTTCAATCCTTCTTTGATGATGATGACGTTCACATATATTAACTTATGTTTGTAAGACATTCGAACATGCACGGACAATACTCAAACATATACGGATATGTTCGGACGTGAGCTAATATGTCAGCGCATGCGAAAAATATGTATATGTTCCTAAAAATGTTTGGTTAAGCTAGGAGTATGTTTGAGTGTGCAAGGGAGATGTTCAAACATGTGCAGATATAACTAATCATGCTTCGAAGATGTTCAAACAAGTTCAAGCATGTATGGAAGATACACAGACATACATGGAGGTGTTCAGTGTCTAAACAAGATCATCCACGATCTTGCAAATTTGCACATCCTACGTCTGTGAATACTGTCCAAACAACTTTCAATCATGTTTCTATGATATGCACACACCTTTGACTGTGCATTAAAGTGGAAACTGTGAATACTTTGAAAGAAATTATATTGTTCAGTTTCATGTATGCTTGGTCCATGTCCATTAAAGTGGAAACTGTGAATGAATAAAGAAGATCATTTAGTACGTTCTTCGTCTGAAACAATAGAACATTGAAAAAAATTGAATAATACAATATGCTGAAACATGTAGCCAAAATAAAAACTTTTTGTACAAAGGAGTCACATATATTATGATTGGTTGCAGCGAAAGATACTAATTGAAAGAGAGTCATGGAAATTTAACTAATTTTGTTCCACTGAGAAGAAAGATTGGTGAGCACATGAATCCTCTCCTAATTAATGTTGCAGTCCCATTTTTTAATTACACGTGGAAGCAAGTGTTGCTACAGTCACTTGAACGCGACTTTCCTTAGCATTTCCCTTATTTATAATAGGACATGAATTTACTGAGTATCGTAAAAATGTTATAACTGAAACTGAATAGTTGTCTTGTACTACTTGAACATATTTCTCTTTTTTGCTGAAAGAGATGATCATATATGCTCAGTTGCCCAAAATGCCTTTAAACTATCGAAGTTTGAATATTAGAATCATGCATTCCATTTCCATAGGATGTAGAGAATAACAATTTGGTTATTCAGGACTACTGTTTTGATTTTAGACAAAAATGGTCTGTACTTGATAAAAATTGATTAAAAAAGTTTGATCAGATACATATATGCATTAGGAATCAATATGCGATTAACGGAATAGGGAATGAATACCTAAAAAACCTTGGTTTCATATCTCAATCACAAGTTTGCAAATCTACATCATCAGCAATAGAAGCTATGATCATCTAAAAATAAACAAAATCTCAACCTGTATCAGCTTCTTATTTCAAGGAGGAACAACTTCTTCCTAAGCTACT
Organism: Allium sativum; assembly: GCA_030737875.1. NCBI lineage: Eukaryota > Viridiplantae > Streptophyta > Magnoliopsida > Asparagales > Amaryllidaceae > Allium > Allium sativum. Next base: position 22,539,883 of record CM060927.1, on the reverse strand, counting down.
TACTAACATGGGGTGAAAGAACAATTTGCCTGAATTCACAAGGATCAGTATTGGATTAACTATTTCTTTGAGTGTTGGATCCAACCCAGTATATATAATCAGTTGATAACTCTTTAAAATGAAGTGGAATCACCATAAATTATGCAGTGATATATAACAGACCATCCTATAAATTAAAATTATAAACTGTTTGTTATAGGTATACTTTAAAAAAAAATCACCAACATATAAGAACTTAGATTTCTTATGCATCTTATTTACATTCTAAAATCACAAAACTAAACGAAACCTAAAATTATACCTCTCCCAACTCTATTTCTGTACAGTTACTTACAAAATTGTTGATGACAAATAAGTTTAGCAAAAAATTAACTTAGTCTAATTGTGGGTGACAATATATGCGCACCTGATGCACCTAATTCAGAAGTAGATCCTTGAAGTTGAAATTAAGTATGCGAATCTTCTAATTTAGCACTCCTGTGAATATCCCCAATCGCTGATGAGAATATCCCCAATCTCTACCCTTAAATCTTCTTTTGGACATAAGTAAGATCGGTTTTTTCTTTGGCTTACAGGCGCATGGACAGGAAGACGATGGTTACTCGGGTGAGGAGGACGGAGGCGCGATTATCGGTGGAGTGCGTGGTTAATGGTGAAGGACAAATTTGCGGAAATGGGGTGCGATGAGGTGATGTGAATCGAAGCTGAGGTGAATTTAGGTTTAAATTTTGGTCAATGGGAAAGGGGAGAGAAGAAAGATGTTAGAGAAGAAGAAGATTAGCGGAATATTTTTACGTGATATTTCGATAAGGAGGGGAAACATGCTGCCATAATTTCACATAGCCAAAGAATCCAATGAGGTGGTTGTCACTGATTGGATGATGAGGTAATGTTTTGAACAGGAAGCAAGGATTGGTTTGAATCGTTGGATTAATCACATAACTACAATTGCGGCTTTGTTTATGCTGATAACACGGATCACTGAGCAGGATTGCATATATGTAAGGCTACGCATTTAACTGGTGTTGCACGTCAATACACTAGAATTCTCACCGCAATAGTGCATTCACGTATAATGCAACAACATATAAATATTGTTGCAGAAGATCAAAGAAAACAAGCTTTTGCAACGCTTTTCTTACAACGTACAAAAATTAGTGTCGAATATGCCCTAATTTGTAGTAGCGTTATGGATGCAATAAGCTATCTTATCCATGTTGCTAGTGAATATGTATCAAAATAGTCCAGGTCTTCCTTTTACCTAGATCCTTGGACTACGAGCTTTGTACTTATGTATTGAACCATTAGTTTTCAACTTCTTTTTGAATATCCATTTATTACCTAAGGTATTACATTCTTAAGGTAAATCAACCAATTCCCATATATGATTGGACATAATGGATTCAACCTTATTGTTAATCGTCTCTTTTTAGCAAGGGGCATCGCTGGAAGACATAGATTGTTTTGTATGTCAATGGATCATCTTCTAACATAAAGGTATAGAAGTCTGATCCAAATGTTTTTAAGGTCCTTGACCTCTTACTTTTTCTTGGTTCTTCCACTTGCTGCTCAACACTACGATGATGAGTATTATTTTGTTCAACTTCCTCAAGGGAATTAGGAACTTCTGCTTCCCTTGGTCTATTAGGTGTATGATTTTCAGTACCTTGTTTCAAGGGGAATATATGTTCGAAAAATCTAGTATTTATCGACTTAGTGATGGTATTTCCATGAATGTCATCAATTTCAGATTTGTGTGCCAAAAATCAATATGCGGCATTGTTTTGTGCATATCCAATTAATACACAATCAACTATTTTTGACATTCTTTGGTTTTGGTACATCTATGATTAACATAGAAATGTGTTTATTTTATGCTCTTATATCTTATCTCTTGTATATAAATAAATATTACTTGGGTGTTATTTTGTCACTTTTACAGATATGCCAACTAAGCCACATACATCTGTAAAAATAGAAAATAAAGATCAAAATGTTGTTTATATTCATATGAAGATCTGCAGATGAAGATTTCCAATTGTGTTTCTTTTGGAGTTTATTATATGTTCCTCTTTGGTAGAAGAAATCTTCTGAAATCTTATCTCCCTTCAATTAGTCACATGCTAAACAAGGAAGATATGAGAGGAATAATTGCAAATTAATAGGGGAGGAATATTTGCTAATTAACAGGGGAGGAATAATTGTTAATTAAGAGGGGAGGAATAATTGTTAATTAAGATGACAGGAATAATTGCTAATTAATAGACACATATATGCATATGTTGGATTAGGGTTTTAGATTGACTATCTATCTCCTAGAAATATCCATGTAATCTCATTGTAAATTTTTATCCTGGAATTAAAAAAGTCTTCTTCTCTTTCTCTTTTCTGCATCTTATATTTTCTTAGCAATTAGTGTTGTCGACACAATTAGATTTGGTAGAACATTATTTGTATTTTACACTTATTTTCATTAGTGATTGACCGTCTGATTAGATTCAGCGGTAATCCTAATTTTATTTCCTGTTTGTTATTTTAGTTTCTGCAATTTTAATTTATGTCCTTTTTATTGCTTTCCCAGGTCATATTGGATTGAATATAGATTTGATTAGATTCAGATCTGATTCAATTCAATAATAGCTTTATTTTTTTTCAACCAAATCTCCAAATTTCGTCTAGCTTGCCCAAGAAATTACATAAATAATTTAATTTAATTTACCTCCCTGTGATTCGACCTGCATATTACACGATCTGTGCGCGTTCAGAATTTATTTTAAAATTTCGCGCTTTTCTATTTCATAGGAAAGCGATGATCATGTTTTTGGCGCCGTTGCCGTGTAGGCAATAATTAAATTTTATTATTTATTTAATTTCCGATTCGTGTTAGTTTTTGTTTTATTTTATTTTTCCTTTTGTTTTCTTCTATATATAAGAAAAATATGTTAATTAGTTGATTTGTTATTATTTGCTGATACTGTAATCTTCTAAAACAAGAAAAAATACTTGTCAAGTTTCCTTGATTCTATTTCTTTAATTTTCATTTATTTCTTTCCTTTTTTTTGGTCTCCTTTCCAATCTTTGCATTTCTTCTTCTATAAGGTTTTTTAAAAAAAAACAAATTTCTTTCTGCTAATTCTTTTTTATTTCTTTCCTCTTTTCTTTTCTGCCTTAATTCTCTACTCTGCCTTAACTCTCTTTCCTTTTCTCAAATTTATTTCTTTCCATATTCTCTTTATAATTACTTTCCTGTTTCAAAAAAAGGAGGAAGGTGCTAAAAGTACACACTTGGTTTCGTGCGTATTTTACTGGGTTTGCATCCTTTTATAAGTGGGGTCGAGATTTTCTTTCTGATTTTGTTGGTGTAGCCTGAGAAACAAATAATATAATAGAGCGACATGATTTTATGTTGTTCAAGATTTATTCCTAATAAAAGTAACGTGGTGTGATAATTTTGGACTGTTCCATCTTTATTTTTATTCTTTTCTGTGTTGAGTAGTTGTGTGTGGCTTCATAATTTGAAGGTGTGACTTGACCCAATGTGTCGTGAATTTTCTTTAGTGCGTGAGGTTTAATCGTTTTTTTCTTTCTCTTAAGGCTGAGTTTTTATTTAGTCCAATCGGTTTTTATTTTTCTTTAGTTTTCGTTTTTAGTTTAGTTCATAGTCAGTTTTTATTTTCTTTTAGTTTGCGTTATTTATTTTATTTTAAAAAAAAATCAAAAACGAAGGCCAAAGGACAAAACGAAGAGGTTCAGGCAACAAACTCGAATTTAGAAGTCAAGCGAAGTGCAAATAGCAGGATTTCAATTATGGATACTACTCAATTGCATTGGACGAACAACCATACCCCACTGTAAAATTTCTTTAACTCTACAGGTGCTCTCCTGCAAGGAAATTTTTTATAGATATTGCTTGTAAAAATCTTCTGTAGGGGCAACGGCTTGCTTGTACAATTTTTTATTTATTTGTGCTGTTATTATTGCCTGATTGTTCGGCTGAAGTTTCCATAACTGAAATAGGCGTTCTCATTGTTTTCACAAATGAAAATAGACATGGCAAAATAATATAATTGAAAAATGGTGCTTTGTGAAGTTGTTTGTCTTGAATAATTGGATCGTGGATATATAGTAGTTCAATTTTTTGAACTATTAGCAAAAGAGGTTGCATACTACCCGTAAAACATTGGTCGTATCCCTTAGTATTTAAACTATACGTGAACGTCCATAAGACCTCTTCCTGCTTCTAATTGAGTCAGTTAATTAATAGAGCGCAGCTTAGTATTTTATACAATTTTGAAGTGAGAATAATTTCTGTCTTGCCATGACTTCTTTAAAATGTCTAATTCAATAAAATAATTGAGAGAAATGTGGGATAATAATCAGAGTAGATGACCTCTTGAAGCGTATAAGTATGAATTAGAACCCATCAGGCAAGATTTTCCAAAATTTCGTGGACTCAATGTCAACAATTTCCAAAATTTTCCAAATGACCAATATTATCAAAATCATAGATATGATCAAAATTGCGATTTCAATTCAAACTCCAATAATTTCGATTATGAGCCATATCCTCATCAAAACAGCTTTGAATCTCAATATGGCTTTGATCCACATCAATATGGGGTTGAAAACCAAAATTTTCGAAATTATAACCCATATCAACATCTTGAAAGTAACCGAAATTTCAATTTTCGCTCAAATTCCAATAGTTTTGGTTAGGAACATAATTTTTATAATTAAAATGGTTTCCAATATCAATGTCATTTTTCTGAAAATTCAAACAACCACCACACTGGAGATAATATTGATCATGAAATTGATGTGGATTATAATTTTGAGAATCATGAAATCCAAAATGAGAGCTCTCAAATCAACGATTCTGAAGAATATCATCTTAACATTCTTAGAGAGAGGGAAGAAAGGCTAAATAAAAAGATGGATGAACTTCTTTGTTTAATGATATCTTTGAAAGAATAACGAGAGCAACAAAATTAAATTCGAACATGCGATGAATCAGGAAATAATCCATTCTTTACTGATAGTGAAAATTTTCAAAAAAATACTTTGGAAATTGAGAATAACCATCTAAATGAAGTTGTTTACAATTCAGTAAATGATTTGGACTTTAACTCTTTTCAGAAAAAAGGTTTAAACTCACATTTTCATCTTTCTCTTTCAGGCTGCGAGAAATTTGAAATTTTAGAAATTGAACAAAATAAAGATGTTGAAATTTTCCAAAAGTCAAAATTTGAGAAAGATTTTAATGAACATGAATTTATTGGGTTGTACGAGGATGAGTTGCCAAATGAGGATGAAAGCTATAATTTGGTCAACCCTATCACCAATCTTAGGTCTAGACAATCGATTTACAACAATGTCGAAAATCCCGACAATCCTATGATTTCTACCACAATCGAAAAGCTTGACACTCTTCTGTTGGCACCCAAGGCCAATTATTCTAAATATTTCAAATCTCCATCTTCTTATGTTGGTAATCCCAACATCTCTTCTTCTGATGTCGGCGGCCCCGACAATATATCTTCCTCTAATGTTGGCAACTCCAACACCTCATCTTCTATACCTTTACGTCCTTCACTTCCCTTATCGACATCTTCTTCTTCGAATAACCAAAATTCCCAAATAGGACAAGTCGACATGATAGAAACCATTGTTGATGACACGATAGATTTACCAATTCAGAAATTCTCTCACACTTCACTAGACATATCTACTATATCTTTGAAGCGCTTTTTGAAGATGAACTCAAACTTTTATATGATGAGAATGAATATATAGAATGTCTTAAAGATAATCTTAAGTCCATTTTGTCGAGAGAAATTGACATGCCTCTTGTATCTCAAAATTCATATACAAAATCATCATACATCATTTTTGATAGAGGCAAGTGTGGAGGGAAAAAGAAATCTCATTTTTTACATGACACGCATCATCATTGTAGATTTCATTCCACATACCATTTTCATTTGCATATAGTTGCTAAACTGCATTTCATTTTACAAATCATTCTCCATTTAATCCACCTTTGGGTATTATATTTCAAATTTAGGAAACGTGTTTATAGTGTGGACACTGTTTAGTTCTAATGTGGGGGGAGTCTGCATTGCATTCATTTTTTATTTTTTTATTTCATGCATTTTGGTAGGACCATCATACATTTTAGATCATAGTAACATACCCTAATTTTTTTGTGTGGAAAATACGACTTATTTTAGATTTGATACAACAATATAAGTTAACGATTGTTAGTCAGTTGATATTATTTTTTTCTCTCAACTAAGATCGAATAAGGAATATAATGAAAAGTTGAATTTTGAGGGATAATAGTGTAACCGGTACACAGGGAGATTCTTAGGTGATGGCCATGAAGTTTATTATAAATTGCAATCTTTGTTTAATGAGTGGAGGACTTAAAATACTTATATGGCTTTTCGAATCTTTAAAACTAAGTTGTGTTAAGTTGATTTCGCGTAACTCTCTCTTGTTCTTATATTTTCAATAATATGATAGCAATCCAAGGGTATCCAACATTGCCTGTATATCTAGCGTTCGTGTGCAAACCCGCCAAGCACTATCTGACATGTTGTTGACAAAGTCAGCGTCGGAATATCTTGGTCTCATTTTATGAGTTGGACACCTAAGGATTACCGACATGTTGTTGACAAAGTCAGCGTCGGTCTGCACAATCCGCCAAGCTCTGTCCCAACTCTCCGTCAGTCGCAAGGCAGTGTATGGGTGGTATACCTTGGTCTTTTAAGTTAGGTGTATGTAATTAATCATAAATTTTAACTTTTATAGAGATAGAGAATAAGCAATGATGCCCAAACACTTCTTGAACTTATTGATTTGAATAGCCATACACAAGCAAATAATAATACCATTTTGCAAACTATGACAAGCAAACTAAGAATTTATTTCATGGCTGCACTATGTTATCGACTGAATAACTGGCCAAACTAGAACATAACATTTGAAAACTTGATTTATATAGAAAATTAGTGACAAGTTGAGGTATCTAAAATAAAATCAACTGACTAGAAATTGTTAACTTAATTTGTTGTACTACTTTCCGAAAAAAAATTGTGTTTTCATTTTTTGCTTTCAATTGCATAAGTCCTTTGCATTCATGTAGTTATATTAGAGCCATAGCACACTGCATTTGGATTTTGTGGATAGTATCCGCTGAAAACTCTCACGAGACACCAATCATCCTACTAGGGACACCAAGAGGTTTAACGGCTTGTTGCATACGCTCAATGCAATCGTGTTTCCTACGAAAGTGTGACCTATCTAGTTAGTTTTTTGTTTTTTGTTTTACTCGAGGACGAGTAAAAGATAAGTGTGGGGGTATTTGATTAACATAGAAATGTGTTTATTTTATTCTCTTATATCTTATCTCTTGTATATAAATAAATATTACTTAGGTGTTATTTTGTCATTTTTACAGATATGCCAGCTAAGCCACATGCAGCTGTAAAAACAGAAAATAAAGATAAAAATGTTGTTTATATACATATGAAGATCTGCAGATGAAGATTTCGCATTGTTTTTCTTTTAGAGTTTAATATATGTTCCTATTTGGTAGAAGAAATCTCCTGAAATCTTATCTCCCCTGAATTAGTCACATGCCAAACGAGGAAGATATGAGAGGAATAATTGCTAATTACGAGGGAAGGAATATTTGCTAATTAAAAGGGGAGGAATAATTGTTAATTAAGAGGGGAGGAATAATTGTTAATTAAGATAAGAGGAATAATTGCTAACTAACAGACCCATATATGCATATATTGGATTAGGCTTTTAGATTGGCTATCTATCTCCTATAAATATCCATGTAATCTCATTATAAATTTTTATCTTGGAATTAAAAAATTCTTCTTCTCTTTATTTTTTCTGCATTTTTTATTTTCTTAGCAATTAGTGTTGTCTACACAATTAGATTTGGTAGAACACTATTTGTATTTTACACTTATTTTCATTAGTGATTGACTGTCTGATTAGATTCAGCAGTAATCCTAATTTTATTTCCTGTTTGTTATTTTAGTTTCTGCAATTTTAATTTCTGTCCTTTTTATTGCTTTCCTAGGTCATATTGGATTGAATATAGATTTGATTAGATTTAGATCTGATTTAATTCAATAATAGCTTTATTGTTTTTCAATCAAATCTCCAAATTTCGTCTAGCTCGCCCAAGAAATTATATAAATAATTTAATTTACCACTCTGTGATTCGACCTGCATATTACACGATCCGTGCGCTTGCGGAATTTATTTTAAAATTTTGCGCTTTTCTATTTCATAGGAAAGCGACGATCACTTTACCTTGGCAAGACACCCCCCACACTTTTAAGTACTTGTAGGATGGTGGTCTGTTTTCCAAAGTTCATTAGAAGATTTAAATGTTTTCTTTCAGGGTATTTTATTATTTCCTAAAAGAATGGCTTCTCCCCAAAATTTATCTGGCAAGCCAGAATAAAGCATTCATCATTTCTTTAAGAGTTTTATTTTCCGTTCGGCAATACTGTTGAATTGAGGTGAATATGGTGCTGTAATTTAGTGCAAAACATCATGTTCAACGCAAAATTCTTCAAAAGGAAATGCATATTCTCCTCCTCTATCACTTCTTAAAGCTTTGATTTTCTTGTTGAGTTGATTCTCAACTTCCACTTTGTATTGTTTAAACACATCAAATCACATACGTCTGTATGTATTATATCTAGTGGCATCATTTCTTGTTCTACATGATGATACGAGTTTCTTGTCAATTTTGCTTCTGCAAAAATTTGACATTTATAATTGGTCTAGATTAATCAGTTTGTGCAATGTATCGAAATTTACATGCCCTAATCTAGAATGCCACATATTGGAAGAGTCAACAATATAAACAGAAGATTCACTTTTATTCATATCAGTGTGTGGTACAATAGTGGTTACAATTTTTTTCCTTAAATGAACCATTACACACATATCCTCTTCCTACATACACTTCATTCTTAGCTTCAAGGTTCAATTTGAATCAATGTTTGTTGAGCAATGGTCTTGAAATCAGGTTCTTATGAATTTCTGGAACATAGAGAACATCATTTAAAGTAAGTTCCTTTCCAAGTTGAATTCTGATATTACTGCACATAAGTTCATATCAGTAATGCCCTTTTTGAGATTTCAGCCAAATTTGGTATTGATCTTTTTAGGAACACATTTGGTTAGATATTTGGCAAGTCCCAACTTTGTTAGATAGAACAACATTTTTATGTTGTCAACGCTTAAAAATAACGTTGAACTTCTATGGACTTTCTCCATGTGACAGAGCCATTGTTGGACAATCAGAGCGTTGATCACCGTCTTTGTCAGTGTAAAATTATTGTGGCTATTTTGCGACATAGCTTATTGTCATCTGCAACGATCAATATTGTTTCAAGATTGTTAGAACTTTTGTCAATACATGATTGTATTACAAAGGTAGATCTTTTTGTCAATACAAGATTGTATTACAAAGTTAGATCTTTTTGTCAATACACGATTGTATTACAAAGTTAGATCTTTTTGTCAATACACAATTGTATTGCAAATAGACAGTAACAACTATCAATATTACTCAATAATGTCACAATTGTCAAGTCTAACTATGATTGTAGCAATGACAGTAAGCGAGACTGATTGTGCACTAGATTGGAGCGGTACAGAGCCGTTTCCAACAGACTAGAAGAAGAATATTTCAGTAATGTTCGAGTCCAGAAATGATTTTGTTTCCTTTAAACAATATTGTCATCGTATGCACTGATTGACGTGATAGCAATTTGTCTCCCAGGAAAAAACGGACCAACCCCGTAGTGTAGTGCCAACAAACATAACCCCGACGAACTGAAGTAGATTATAGAAACTTGAACAGAGGATTACTTTGAAGAAGAAGTAGAAATTTGAGAAGAATAACTAATGTGTATTCTATCTCATTTTGGGCCATGTATTTATTAGCTGGAAGAAATGCCTATTCGAACATTAATGACTTTCGGAAAGGTTGCGACCCTTTAACCAAGCTGTGCATGAATATGCGTTCGCATTTAAAAATGAAACAGTTGTATCCATTCAATTGAATGGACATGACAGATCAAAAGTGATCAAGTAACTCGTTTCAATAAAACAGAGCCAAGCTATAAGCAGCGGCCTATTTAACCATGAGACTCCAAGAGTCCCAAGGCACAAAACCCAATTTTTGACTCTAATATAATATTGTGTCATGGACCCCAAGAGTCCTAAAGTACTAAGCCCAAGTTGACATCAATGTAATATTTTGTCATGGACTCCAAGAGTCCCAAAGCACTAAGCCCAAGCTGACATCATATTAATATTGTGTCATGGACTCCAAGAGTCCCAAGGCGCTAGGCCCTATTTGACATCAATATAATATTGTGTCTTGGCTTAGCCACACCATTCAGAAACACTCTTCTCCTTTATTTATACAAGCCTATAAAGAAGTAGGTACTCATATTTCATAATATGGGACTCAGATTGCTTTCCCCTCTCCTTCCAAAATTCCTCTTGCTCATTCATTTCCAACAAAATTATGGGTTGTTACAAAGAAGCTGCAAATACAACGCAACAATAATAAGACACAAACATAAGTACCTCTATGGAACTTAGTGCGCATGCTTATATGATCAGATTATGGCGGATAGTCAGAAAAAATATTCGCAATGGAACAACTTCAAAATCTAAACAAAATAGAAAACGTAGACATGAAGAAATTCCCATTGAGTTTGCTGCTATGACATCGGATGTAACTAATAACACTACACGCATTTAAACTCAAAAAGTAAAGTTAACAAAAATAACACAGTCAATCACAAATATTCTTTTAGTCGGCATAAGCGACAACAAAAACATCACCAAGCGGAAGTAGAAACAACATTGGAATGAAAATATGCAGGAGGCAAAACTCAAATGATTAAAGTAACATGATGAGAAAAGGATTCTGTGTTAGTCATCATTTCATTTTCACCCATTTATTTGCGCTTTCCTTTTTCTACTGAAAAATACAAAAGTATTCATATTTTTGTAGTATTTCTTCTCAAGTTAGACTTCTACATGAATGGGCCAGACATTCAATAATGACTAGGAGATAACAAATTTTTTACTATAGCCCGGGCCCTTTATACATGGACCAACTCTAAAAATATTATGGCCCAATATATATACACATTCACCTTCTCATCATTCATTAAGCGTGCGGTATTTACAGTCATCAACGTGCAACAAAAGTCCAGCTAGGAATTTACGGTTATATGTAGGAGTACAAAAATATATACAGAGTTTACTTAGGCATAAAGGTTTAGATGAAATGGACGTGCATGTGGAGTATTGACAGTATGCATTTACATATAGTATAGTTGAGTGTATGATATGTTTCCGTTTTCATACACAGAAGACTGATTGTTTGATAGTGCAAGATGTGATGGAATTTTTGAGTCACCACCATTACATTTTTCCTCCACACTAATTCGAAGCTAACTTTGATTTTGGCCATACGAACTTTCTATGAAGCTTCCTTTCCTAATGCCTTGGTGATGACCTTTCAATTGTGCTATGATCAATATTCCATGATCAAAAGTTAAATTTGAAATTTATGATATATTTTTTATTTACTGGAATTGCAAATATTTGCTGCTACAGTTTGAGAAATCACAAATGTTTCCTATCTTTCTATAAATATTTGTAATTTTTTCTACAAACATGTTAAAGCTAAAAACCTGGATACTTTTTTAATTTTATTCTTGAAAAGTGAATACTTTTTATGTGGAAACCTGTGAATGATAATTTACAAAAGTTCCCTGATATGTTCAATAGATATAAACTTTTATTTCTTACTAATTTATTATTTATTTTTCCTTGATTTATTTGAGCTCATATAATATGAAATGAAATCAGACTTAGAAGAAATTTTCCTCTAATGTTTGCACTGTAGGAAATAAATGAGCAAGAGAAAGAAATTTGGGAAGAAGAAAAGATAGCAACATATAAGTCCCATATTATAAAAATATTAACACAATCTCTCCTAATATATTAAAAGCCAATAGGTTTATATAAAATAAAAGAAAGAGGGATTATATGGGGACGTGTGGGCTTGGCCATGACATAGTAATACATTAAAATGTCAAAGATTGGGCCTTGGGCCTTTACTTCTTCTTCTTCTTCAAAGTAATCCTTCGATCTAGTTTCTATATTCTACTTCAGTGCGTCAAAACTCCATTTGCGGGTACTACACTGTTGAGTTGGTCCATTACAAATTGCAACTACGTTAACCAGTGCATATGACAGCAATGTTGTTTCAAGGAAACATAATATTTCTGGACTTGGATATTTCTAGAAAAAGAATACTTTATGTATATCTTTAATCTATTGCACAATCCGTTGCGCTTTCTGTGATTATTGTAAACACAGTTTGACGCGACAATGGTGACATAATTGAATAATACTGATTGTTGTTGTTGTCTGTTTGTAATGCAATTGTGTATTTACAAAAATTTCTAACAATCTTGAATCAATATTTGTTGCAGATGACGCAAAATAACAACAGTGATTATGCACCGATTCTGACAGTGACAAATGCTCTGCCAGCGCCCGTGCTTCTGACAATGACTCTATCCCATGGAGAAAGGCCAGAGAAATTCAATGGAATTAATTTCAAGCATTGGCAATAGAAAATATTGTTTTATTTAACAACATTGAGCCTTGCCAAGTTTCTAAATGAAGAGTCTCATGTGCCAAACGAACTTGAACCTGATGCTACCAAAGTAGAGGCTCTGACTATCTGGACAAACTCAGATTTTATGTGTAAAAACTATATTCTGAATGCTCTAGATGATAGCCTTCACAATATGTATTGTACTATTGCAACATCCAAGCAACACAGGTTGGCTGTGGAAAAGAAGTACAAAACTGAAGATGTAGGCATGAAGAAATTTATTACTGGAAAATTTCTTGACTTCAAAATGGTTGATTCAAAGATGGTGATAAGTCAAGCTCAAGAACTGCAACTTATCATCCGTCAACTAGAAGATGAAAAGATGACTCTTAGCGAGAATTTTCAAGTTGCCGCAACTATTGAGAAATTGCCTCCTTCTTGGAAGGACTTCAAAAATTACCTTAAACACAAGGGTAAGGAAATGACAACGGAAGATCTCATAGTTCGGCTACGCATTGAGGAAGATAACATAAATTCTAAGAAAAAGATTTTTCAGAATATTGCTGCCAAAGCAAATTTTGTTAAGTCCGACAAGAATAACAAAAGAAAAAGGGAGAATGGTCCTAAAAAGACAAAGAAATTTCTTGGTTTTTGCCACAACTGTGGAAAGAAGGGGCACAAAGCAGCCAAATGTCATGCATCGAAAAAGAAAAAGTTAGAAGCAAATACGGCTGATGTTTCAAAAGGCATTTCTGATTTTGATTTATGTGCAGTAATATCAGAATGCAACCTTGTTGGTAACTCAAAGGAATGGTTTGTAGACAATGGAGCCACTCGACACATATGTGCTAACAAGTGGATGTTTACAACCTATAAAACCGCAACTGATGCTGAACAACTTTTCATGGGAAATTCTTCTACATAAAAGGTAGAAGGCAAAAGAAAAATTATGTTGAAACTGACTTCTAGAAAGGATCTGACTTTAAATGATGTTCTCCATGTTCCAGAAATTCGCAAGAACCTGATTTCAGGATCGTTACTGAGCATGCATGGCTTCAAATTGACCATTGAAGTTGATAAATTTGTGCTTTCCAAGAATGGAGTGTATGTTGGAAGAGGATATATGTGTGATGGTTTGCTCAAAGCAAATGTAACCACTATTTTACCACACACTGATATGAATGAAAGTGAATCTTCTGCTTATATTGTTGAATATTCTAACATATGACATTCTATATTAGTGCATTTAAATTTGATACATTGCGAAAATTGATTAATTTAGAATTTATACCAAAATGCAATATAGATTCAAACTATAAATGGCTAGTTTGTGCAGAAGCAAAATTAACAAGAACCTCATTTCATCATGTTGAGCGAGATACCGAACCTCTAGACTTAATATATACTGATATACGCGATTTGAAAATGTGTCAAACTAGAGGTGGAAAAAGGTACTTTATTACATTCATGGATGATTGTACCATATACTGTCATGTATATCTCCTTAGAAGTAAGGACAAAGCATTCAAAGTGTTTAAATAGTATAAGGCAGAAGTTGAGAATCATCTCAATAAGAAAATCAAATCTTTAAGAAGTGATAGAGGAGGAGAATACGAGTCTCCATTTGAGGAATTCTGTGCTGAGCATGGAATTATACATCAAACTACAGCTCTGTATTCACCTCAATCCAACGGTATAGCCGAACGAAAAAAATAGAACTCTTAAAGAAATGATGAATGCCTTACTAATTAGCCCTGGCTTGCAAGATAATTTTTGGGGAGAAGCTATCCTTTTGGCAAATCATATTTTAAATAAAATACCCCAAAAGAAAACATCTAAAACTCCTCATGAACTTTGGAAAAACAGACCAGCATCCTACAAATACCTACAAGTGCGGGGGTGTCTTGCCAAAGTAAAGGTACCAAAACCAAAGAAGGTCAAAATTGGACAAAAAAACAATTGATTGTGTATTCATTGGATATGCACAAAACAGTGCCGCATATCGATTTTTGGTACACAAATGTAAAATTCTTGATATTCATGAAAATACCATCATTGTGTTGAGAAATGCTAGATTTTTCGAACATATATTTCCCTTGAAACATAGTACAGAAAATCATACACCCAAGAGACCAAGGGAAGATGAAGTTCCTCACAATTCTCTTAAGAATGCTGAACAAAATAACACTCAACAAAGTAGTGTTGAACAACAAGTGAAGGAACTAAGAAAAAGTAAAAGGTTAAGGACTTCAAAAACCTTTGGACCGGACTTCTATACTTTTATGTTAGAAGATGATCCATTGACATAAAAACAAGCTATGTCTTCCAGTGATGCTCCTTATTGGAAAGAGGCAATTAACAATGAGATCGAATCCACTATGTCCAATCATACACGGGAATTAGTTGATTTACCTCAAGGATGTAAGACTTAGGTAATAGATGGATATTTAAAAAGAAATTGAAACCTGATGGTTCAATAGACAAGTACAAAGCTCGTCTGGTAGCTCAAGGATTTAGACAAAAGGAAGACCTGGACTATTCCGATACATATTCACCTGTAATGAGGATAACGTCAATTAGAATGCTCATTGCAATTGCATCCATACATGATTTAGAAATACATCAAATGGATGTTAAAACAGTGGCATGAGAAGTTTGATAATACAATGTTATCAAATGGATTCACGATAAATGAATCAGATAAATGTGCGTACATAAAACATACACATATTGGATATGTCATTGTTTGTCTTTATGTTGATGACCTATTGATCCTAGGCAATAACAAGGTCATAATAACATCTACAAAGGATATTTTATCATCTAGATTCGATATAAAAGACCTAGGACTGGCTGATGTGATATTGGGTGTAAAAATTCTTAGAACACCACAGGGATATGCATTAACCCAATCACATTATATCACCAAAATACTTGAAAAAAACAAAGTAGATTTACCAGCAATCCTGGTAAGCATCATTGGAAAGCGATAATCAAAGTTCTAGGATTTCTAAAGTATACGCAGAGTTATGGTCTATACTATACAAACTATCCTTCAGTAGTGGGAGGATACTATGATGCAAATTGGATTAATGGATCAAATGATACCAAGTCTACAAGTGGATACGTATTCACATTAGGAAATGGAGCAATTTCATGGAAATCATCCGAACAGACTTGTATCGCTAGATCTACAATGGAATCAGAGTTTATTGCACTAGATAAAACTGCAAAAGAAGCAGAATGGACTCAAAGATTCTTGGAAGACATTCCTATTTGGAGCAAACATATGCCTCTAATATGTATACATTGTAATAGTCAATCAGCTATTGGAAGAGCTAACAGTACACTATACAATGGTAAATCTAGGCATATTCGTCGTAGACATAAAACGATAAGACAACTTCTGTCTAACGAGGTTATCACAATAGATTACATTCGATCTAAAGATAACTTAGCGGATCCACTTACAAAAGGCCTGCCAAGAGAGAAAGTTCAAACCTTATCGATGGGAGTGGGGCTAAGGCCTATTGACTAAAGGTTTTTCTAAAATGGAAACCCCTCCTAGTTGACTGGAGATCCTAAGATCTAGGTTCAAAGGGACAACGAAGTTTAAGAGAGAAACTTGATAGAACAGTTATACACAAACCATTCCTATGATAAGTCAGTGCATTATATGTTAGATAAGGATAAGTATTAATACTTTTTATGATGTCTGTATCCGAGGAATTAGAGAATACCCTTTTACAGAATCACCTACGTAAGTGCGAAGGCGCCGCTTCAAAGAGAATTATAAGGCCAAATTCTCTAAGCACTTATGTGACTAGGCAGGTGTTCAAGGCAAAAACGAACACATACAGAGAACGAAGGGTAATAAGAAACATTTACTGTGTGTTATCTACTTTGGAATTGCACAAAAGTCTTACAGTTCAAGGACAGTCCATGTCTACTAATTCGCCTGTGATTCAAATAGGTAATGTAACAACCCGGAAAATCTGGGCCAGTTTAAAATTTTTATTTTGGCAATTTTAGCGAGTTTTGATTATTTAAAATAATTTATTTTAAATAATATCGACGAGAAATTTATTTTGAATATAATTCGATCGTATATATTATATACGCCGTCGTTAGAATATAAATAATTATATATAATTATAAATAGAATCGAAAATGGCGCGGTAGTTCGATAATTCGATTTCAAACTTTAATTGAATGTACCGGGTGCAAAACAATCCGGATTTTAGTGAAACCAAAAATAATGGAATCTAATAGTGAATATCTTTCCAACGAATGCGAAAAATCAAAAGTTCGTAGCGGGAATCAAAAGATATGTCCAGTTGAAAATTCTGAATAGTCGCTATGGAATTCAGGCCCTTAAAAATGGACATTTTGCAAATGACCTCGGATTTCGACGAAACCAATTTTGTTGGGTCCGGGATGTGAAGTTATTGCTAGATTCCAAATTTCATAATTTTTTTGAATCAATATGGGAGCGTGGGAAAGGAAAACGCGTTTGACCAGTTTCAGTTGATTTTAATCGACTGGAAATTGGCCATTTTTCAAACGGTCTCAGAATTCGACGAAACTAGTTTTGTTAGGACCGTATCGTCAATACGAAGCTAGAAAATATTTTTCTGGAATTTTTCTAGTTAGTATGTGACCCCGGTAATTTGAAATGTACGTTTAAAATTCAATATAGTGATTTAAATGTAAATTTAACGGAAACTGATTGTAACGATCGAATCAGCTTGCGATACATATCCCATTGTGTTCGGAATGGGGGTTAAACGCTATGGGCGACAGGCGGTGGACCTCGTATCGAGGTCGTATGTAAAAGTCAACCCTTATTACCAAAATTAAATAAATAATTAATAAAAAAAAATATATATTTTAATTCCCCCTTCCCTCCTTAATCTCCTTCTGGCCCCCCCTTTTAACGTTTCATTTCGATCCAACAATAAAAAAAAAAAAAAAAGAGAAAAGAGGGCGGAACCCTAAAGGGCTCGACGGAGGACCGTTCGCCCATCGCCAGTGGTCCTGGCGCCGCCACCAAGAAGCCGCGCCCCCCCCCTTGAAGCCCTCGACGCCGACGAAGAAGCCGCGCCCCCCCTTGAAGCCCTCGACGCCGACGAAGAAGCCGCGCCACCCCCCCTCGAAGCAGCCCCTCCTGCCACCACCGATCGAAGACCCAAGCCGCCGACGAACTGCGAAGACCTCCCCCCCCTCTCAGTAAGAATTTCTGTTTATTTTATTATTTTATTTTTATTTTTTTTTTAAAAAAAACCGAATTTAATAATGATTTTGTTTTAAAAATAAAAACTGAAAATGTTTAAAAGTAAAAAACTAAATATTTTTAAAGGTATAAAACTGAATATTTTTAAAAGGAATTTTTAAAAATATTAAAACAGGAATTTTTAAAAGTATTAAAAACTGGAATTTTTAAAAGCATTTTAAAAACCTGAATTTTAAAACATAGAAAAAAACTGAAATATTTATAAAGTATTAAAAACTGAAATTTTTATAAAGTAAAAAACTGGATTTTTTTTTATAAAGTATTGAAACTGAAATTTTTTAGAAATGAAAACTGTTTTGTTATTATAAAGTAATAAAAACTGATTTTAGGAATTTTTATAAAACTGATTTTAGGAATTTTTATAAAACTGATTTTAGGAATTTTTATAAAACTGATTTTAGGAATTTTATAAAACGGAAAATTTGTTCATTTAAAAACTGAAAATTTATTTTAAAAGCTAAGATAGGAATTTTATATATGAAAAGGCAATATTTTTAACATGAAGTTAAAGTAATAAAAATTCGACTTTTTATATATTGAACTTTGAAATAAAAATTCGATTTTTATATATTGAATAGCGAAGTAAAAATCATATTTTTATATATTGAAAGTCGTAGTAAAAATTCGATTTTTATATATTGAATAGCGAAGTAAAAATCATATTTTTATATATTGAAAGTCGTAAAAAATTCGATTTTTATATATTGAATAGCGAAGTAAAAATCATATTTTTATATATTGAAAGTCGTAGTAAAAATTCGATTTTTATATATTGAATAACATAGTAAAAATTCGATTTTTACATATGTAGAGAATACGGGCGAAAGCGACAAAAAGGCGAGGTCGACGAAGAATTCTGCAAAAGAAGAGTCAAGATGATTGGATAGCTATCAGTGAGAATTTCTCACCTTTCAATTTCTTTTTTTCTAGTCATATATATATACTAGGATGCAGACGGTGCTTAGTAGCACCCGACACAATCGTCCACAGACCATGGACTTGTTTGTTTGGTTGCATAGATTAGTTGAATTATTTGTTTGAATTGAATTGTTTGGTGAGATGAAATTGATTTGATTGATGTGTGAATGGCGTGGGCCTTCACTAGACCGGGGATAAGGCTAGGCCTCGTCCCGTTTCTAGTATCGTGCCGTTATGCCGCCGAAATTTTCTAAAATAAGTTAGAAAAATAAAAATATCATTTTATTGGATAAATGAATTGAATAGAAATTCATAGGTTGAAATAAAATGTTTTATCGTTAAAAATATAATTTTTAACGTGAAGTGAATAAAATAAAATATTCATTTATAAACCGGACGGTTTGTTTATGTACACCTATTTGAATGACATTGATTGGGACGATAAATTTTACACATCGCCCAACAGCACAAATAAAATAGGTGTTTGATTGTTTGAAACCCCACACGGGTGTTGGGATGAAATTTGAAGTTCACTCATCCTGATGGATTAAATATGTCGATCGATCGATTGACAGGCTGTTATAAGCGTTGAATATCTATATTTGATGCTTATACAGTGTAGTGCACTTTGGTTGATGGTTGATTATTTTTCAATGCTATGATATACATGTGTTGTATGAAAATCCATATAATTAACTTTATATGGTAATTGATTAGGCCTCATTCCAATTTGAAAAATAAAGAATATTATAAAATAAAAGTTCATGTGTTGACAGTACTCATCCATTGAGATTGGTCATGTGTTGAACGAAATATTTTGATAATAACAACTATTTTGAAAATAGAAATTTATGAAGCCGTGTTGATTAGATTGACGCCATTTTGACGTGAACGATATTTATATCGATTTTAAACGATTTCGAAATGAATTGAATTGAAAACGATTTCGAAATGAATTGAATTGAAAACGATTTCGAAATGAATTGAATTGAAAACGATTTCGAAGGGAAATGAATTGAAAACGATTTCGAAATGAATTGAATTGAAAACGATTTCGAAATGAATTGAATTGAAAACGATTTCGAAATGAATTGAATTGAAAACGAATTCGAAATGAATTGAAAACGATTTCGAAATGAGTTGAATTGAAAACGAATTCAAATTGAATTGAAAGCAAATTGAAATGAATTCAAATTGAATTGAAATTTGAATTGAATAGAAATGAATTTTAAAACGAATTTATAGAGAAGAATTCAATTTTGCTTTGAATTGAAATGGAAGTTGAAATAGATTTTTGAAACGAATTCAAAACTATTTATATAATTCGTTTTAAATAGAAATCGACGATATATATATTATATATATTATATATATAATATAATGGCCTGAATAGAACGCGCCGCGCCGCGGCAGTTCGCGAATTTCGACCATTTATTTCAAACGGACATTACGGGAGATCCGACCGTCGGATTCTCCTAAAACCGGAACCGTTGGGTTCGTATCGAAAAGAGCTTTCTAACGAATATGAGAAATTAGAAATCTAACGGTTGGATTTGGAATTATGTCCAAATCAAATTCGAAAAAGGTCGCTGTAAGTGCAGTTCGATGGCCATTGATGGAAATCGACTGTACGGGCCTTGATAAAATTATTAAAAATAATAATAATTTGTGTAAAATCATAAGAAATGATTTGTGAAGGTTTGGGATGAAAAACTCCATATTGGAAAAGATAAAAATAGATTTTTATCGAAATGAACTAGTTTTGAACTAGAATTATAATTCTATTTATTTTTAAATAAATAAATTGAATTTGAAAAGGGTTTTGAAAAATAACCAGAAATTCCAATGATTGCATTGGAGTGGATTTGAATCGAAATTGTCTTCGGAATATTTCGATGTTGGAATTCGGGATTATACAGGTGTTGTTATGGAAATTTGAAAGATATTTATATATCGTTATTTCCAATACGATATTTGTTGGTCGTAGAATTTGATATTGAATATAAGCCGGGATATTTTTTCTATTCAGAGCCTTATATTGAATATCAAATGTGATTTGGGTTTGTCGTGAATGGTGTCTTCATTAACACTGTTCTTGAACCCAGTTGAGAATGATTAAATCTTTTTATTTAGATTTAATGAAGTGTACCAATTAAATAATATTTAATTGGAATTGAATTGATATTGATTTTTGGGTTTATCGTGAACAGTGTTTTAAATAACACTTGTTCTTTAACCCGATAATTAATGAATGTGATTTGGGTTTGTCGTGAATGGTGTCTTCATTAACACTGTTCTTGAACCCAGTTGAGAAATGATTAAATCTTTTTATTTAGATTTAATGAAGTGTACCAATTAAATAATATTTAATTGGAATTGAATTGATATTGATTTTTGGGTTTATCGTGAACAGTGTTTTAAATAACACTCGTTCTTTAACTCGATAATTAATGGAATGAGATTTTGGGTTTATCGTGAACTGTGTTTTAAATGACACTGATTCTTTAACCCAGTCAAAGATTAAAACTAAGTGGAGTTTTAATGAATCTTTAATTAGATTGAAATAATCGAAATGGAGTATCACCAGTTTTGCTCCAGGCGATAGTTAAATCTTTAATTAGATTTGAACGTGAAATGGTAATTGAATTTACCGATAACACCGTGGTGTTAGATATGAAGTATTACCAGTTTTTACTTCATGGGATGAATAGGTTGGGATTGGGAAACTAAAACCAATGATTACTTCGGTAAGGTTCGTTAATCTCGACTAGTTGAATCGAAATTCAAAGGAAGATTAAAGAGTAAATTCAAGGAATTTATCTTGGATAAAGTTAATGGGAACCTTTCCCTATGAATGTGAAATTTAGAAACTAACTGTCGGTTAGCCAAGCAGAATGGTTTTCTGGATATTGATCTGATGTTGGTTTCGGCCTTCGGGGTTAATATTTGGGGAATTATTCTCTTGATTAATTTACGGTTAGTGACTAATGAATTGGAATGAGGCGTATGTTGTGTTTGTGTGACACTTTTATAATATATACGCGAGTTATTCGGAAAGACCGGGTTTATCCCATTCTGAATAACTGATACGACGATAAGTCGAAGATGAAGACGATGGTCGAAGACCGGAGGTCTTCACGTCGTTTGGGTAATTACTGATGATCTTGATTGGGCTGTACACCCAAGAAGATGGAAACAGTTAGTGATCGTCCAGACGTACTTGGAGATCGATGGATATGCGAGGTACTAGGTGCCTCCGGTTTCGTTCAGACCCAGAACGGACTTGTAAATGGACTGTGTGTCTGACATTGGATTTCAGTCCGTGTGATTGATCTCTATTAAATATATATCTGTTTGGCGGCGGAGAATTTATTCTCTTGCTTAACGCCCTTCTCTGAGACGTACGAGCTCAGGGGTTATATATCGATGGATATCAAACGCATGGAGTGAATTGCCTGTGTGGCATGCCTAAGTGGCAATTGATCGAGGCTTCTGTTGAAAAGCAAAGTCTTGTGGTGATGATCAAAGCACGGCCTTTGTGGCGTAGCTTTGTGTAACGTTTGCTTCGCGAGTTTCACACCCGGTATGAACCAAAAACGGGAGACGGACCTCAGGGAGGGCATGCGTTTCTTTCTAGTTAGAAGTGGCGTCAGTGGTTTTACACGCCCTGACGAGTTTGACTTATGTGGTTGTTGCTGTTGCGAGGCGCCTCGGATTGATCGGTCGTTCTCGAACCGATGGAGTCATTTAGTTGGCTCGTTTACGCCCCATAGGGCGGGGGAACGCATGTTCAGGGTTTAAGTTTAATCCACATCGGTGGACCGGCCCTGTCGCTCCAAGGGTCGATGCGCTCTGACCCTGTGGCTCGGGCTAGAGAGTCACGAATCGGTTGAGGACTATCTTTTGCCTCGGTTCATAGACGGAAATCCAATTTCCAAATACGTGACATTTGCGGTTTTATTTGTAGAGCCTAGTATGGCGACATGATATATGGTACCCATGCCGCCTATGATTGATACTTATGATTTGAAGTTGTTTTACACACTTATAATAGTATCAAATGATTTGTTTTAAAACGTATCAAGCATTCTTTGGCTGTTATAAGGGAAAACCCTATCCTCGACTGCGTTGCATTGTGTGATGGGACCTGGGTCTTATAACAGCTTCATTTTTCTTTATTTAGCATTGCGCTGTTTGTTTTATGCACTGGTATTCTTGGGAGGAAACCCGTTCCGTGTTATACGGCGTGGTCCCTTGATTTACCTAATGATTTAAAATAAAGATTAATAACTGTTTTAGTTCTCACACCAGTCACATGACTGACCTGGAGTTTATTGTTTTAACCTAAACTCTGGGTGCCCTTATTTTGACACGGGCAGCTAGTAGTTTTGGTTTTGCAGATTTATATTCACAGGATCCTGGTTTACAGCTGGACTGATATCCGGAAAGCTTTGTATCCGTATATCTCATTCTAGTTGTGTATTGTATTATTTTCCGCTGCTATGTATTTAAATGAAATTTAAATCTCTGGTAATTCTGTGTAATATTCTTTTAAACTCTGTATATTCTTGTATTCTGATGCATTGTTGTAATATGCAATGAAATGTTCTTATGTATGCGTTCTGATTTGTCGTGTTCTCAAACGATAGGGCGTTTCGAACGGCCTGGATCGGTTTAGCGACTGGTTCGGACCGACCGAAATCACCTGCCGTCACATTTGGTATCAGAGCTTTGGTTTACAAAGCTCAGAGAACAAGGCACATTAGAAACATACGAAAGAATTCATCAGATATTGGATTAGCAATATCCAAGGGGAATGACTCGTTAGAGATAGGATCAGTAGTATCCTAGAACGAGTGTGAAGAGTAAATTTTTAAAGTGAAAACAAGTTTTGTTTTGAAAATTTAAATCAATCATTCGTATTTGATTATTTATTTATATTGATGTGGACAATCCAGTATATATATAGATTGTGCGTATACGTCTGATCCGCGTGTATTCAAAGTTTTAATATATTGGATAGATATAGAATCACACTCTAGTCGCCCGGAGATGATTCAGATGATGAGGCCTCATCATCAGTGTTTATATTCGAGTGACGAAGGTGTGATATCTATATATTTCCATTTGACTGGTGTGAGAACCAAAACTAATATAGACAGATTTATTGTTGTGAATTGGCATCAAAAACCTGATTTTTGACTATGTATCAAAATTATGAATTTGAAAACTCTAATTCACTAATTGATTGATGTTTGTGTGGTTTGTTTAATTGTTTGATAATTTTGAACTATTATGCCTAATTGTATCAAATATTGAATTGTATTGAAGATTGGTTGCATTTGCTTGCATATACATATATATCACTGAACATGTCATAGCAAGGAGGCTAGAGCAGAGAATAAAATTTGTTTGCCCGACAAATAGGTACATGTTTACTACATAATTTCCTGTTTTGTTTGGGTGATGATGATTTTATGAGCCTATTGGCTAGCCGCTTGGCTTTTTCTTTTTCTTTTTGAGATCTGAAGGACCGGGGAAGCTATTTGAAATTCCCCGATGCTCCCATTGCAGGGGAGGTTATGGCGAAATTTTTCGAAAATTTAGGGTGTTAGCCAAATTTTTGAAATTTTGAAAATTCTCAGAAACTAAAAAGTTGGAGAATGGAAGCCAGATCGAATGTAGAGCTGAATAATCAAACCACTTTCGACTTTGTTCCTTTTCGGGGACGAAAAGTTTTAAGTGGGGGAGATTGTAACAACCCGGAAAATCTGGGCCAGTTTAAAATTTTTATTTTGGTAATTTTAGCGAGTTTTGATTATTTAAAATAATTTATTTTAAATAATATCGACGAGAAATTTATTTTGAATATAATTCGATCGTATATATTATATACGCCGTCGTTAGAATATAAATAATTATATATAATTATAAATAGAATCGAAAATGGCGCGGTAGTTCGATAATTCGATTTCAAACTTTAATTGAATGTACCGGGTGCAAAACAATCCGGATTTTAGTGAAACCAAAAATAATGGAATCTAATAGTGAATATCTTTCCAACGAATGCGAAAAATCAAAAGTTCGTAGCGGGAATCAAAAGATATGTCTAGTTGAAAATTCTGAATAGTCGCTATGGAATTCAGGCCCTTAAAAATGGACATTTTGCAAATGACCTCGGATTTCGACGAAACCAGTTTTGTTGGGTCCGGGATGTGAAGTTATTGCTAGATTCCAAATTTCATAATTTTTTTGAATCAATATGGGAGCGTGGGAAAGGAAAACGCGTTTGACCAGTTTCAGTTGATTTTAATCGACTGGAAATTGGCCATTTTTCAAACGGTCTCAGAATTCGACGAAACTAGTTTTGTTAGGACCGTATCGTCAATACGAAGCTAGAAAATATTTTTCTGGAATTTTTCTAGTTAGTATGTGACCCCGGTAATTTGAAATGTACGTTTAAAATTCAATATAGTGATTTAAATGTAAATTTAACGGAAACTGATTGTAACGATCGAATCAGCTTGCGATACATATCCCATTGTGTTCGGAATGGGGGTTAAACGCTATGGGCGACAGGCGGTGGACCTCGTATCGAGGTCGTATGTAAAAGTCAACCCTTATTACCAAAATTAAATAAATAATTAATAAAAAAAAAATATTTTAATTCCCCCTTCCCTCCTTAATCTCCTTCTGGCCCCCCCTTTTAACGTTTCATTTCGATCCAACAATAAAAAAAAAAAAGAGAAAAGAGGGCGGAGCCCTAAAGGGCTCGACGGAGGACCGTTCGCCCATCGCCAGTGGTCCTGGCGCCGCCACCAAGAAGCCGCGCCCCCCCCTTGAAGCCCTCGACGCCGACGAAGAAGCCGCGCCCCCCCTTGAAGCCCTCGACGCCGACGAAGAAGCCGCGCCACCCCCCCTCGAAGCAGCCCCTCCTGCCACCACCGATCGAAGACCCAAGCCGCCGACGAACTGCGAAGACCTCCCCCCCCTCTCAGTAAGAATTTCTGTTTATTTTATTATTTTATTTTTATTATTTTTTTAAAAAAAACCGAATTTAATAATGATTTTGTTTTAAAAATAAAAACTGAAAATGTTTAAAAGTAAAAAACTAAATATTTTTAAAGGTATAAAACTGAATATTTTTAAAAGGAATTTTTAAAAATATTAAAACAGGAATTTTTAAAAGTATTAAAAACTGGAATTTTTAAAAGCATTTTAAAAACCTGAATTTTAAAACATAGAAAAAAACTGAAATATTTATAAAGTATTAAAAACTGAAATTTTTATAAAGTAAAAAACTGGATTTTTTTTTATAAAGTATTGAAACTGAAATTTTTTAGAAATGAAAACTGTTTTGTTATTATAAAGTAATAAAAACTGATTTTAGGAATTTTTATAAAACTGATTTTAGGAATTTTTATAAAACTGATTTTAGGAATTTTTATAAAACTGATTTTAGGAATTTTATAAAACGGAAAATTTGTTCATTTAAAAACTGAAAATTTATTTTAAAAGCTAAGATAGGAATTTTATATATGAAAAGGCAATATTTTTAACATGAAGTTAAAGTAATAAAAATTCGACTTTTTATATATTGAACTTTGAAATAAAAATTCGATTTTTATATATTGAATAGCGAAGTAAAAATCATATTTTTATATATTGAAAGTCGTAGTAAAAATTCGATTTTTATATATTGAATAGCGAAGTAAAAATCATATTTTTATATATTGAAAGTCGTAAAAAATTCGATTTTTATATATTGAATAGCGAAGTAAAAATCATATTTTTATATATTGAAAGTCGTAGTAAAAATTCGATTTTTATATATTGAATAACATAGTAAAAATTCGATTTTTACATATGTAGAGAATACGGGCGAAAGCGACAAAAAGGCGAGGTCGACGAAGAATTCTGCAAAAGAAGAGTCAAGATGATTGGATAGCTATCAGTGAGAATTTCTCACCTTTCAATTTCTTTTTTTCTAGTCATATATATATACTAGGATGCAGACGGTGCTTAGTAGCACCCGACACAATCGTCCACAGACCATGGACTTGTTTGTTTGGTTGCATAGATTAGTTGAATTATTTGTTTGAATTGAATTGTTTGGTGAGATGAAATTGATTTGATTGATGTGTGAATGGCGTGGGCCTTCACTAGACCGGGGATAAGGCTAGGCCTCGTCCCGTTTCTAGTATCGTGCCGTTATGCCGCGAAATTTTCTAAAATAAGTTAGAAAAATAAAAATATCATTTTATTGGATAAATGAATTGAATAGAAATTCATAGGTTGAAATAAAATGTTTTATCGTTAAAAATATAATTTTTAACGTGAAGTGAATAAAATAAAATATTCATTTATAAACCGGACGGTTTGTTTATGTACACCTATTTGAATGACATTGATTGGGACGATAAATTTTACACATCGCCCAACAGCACAAATAAAATAGGTGTTTGATTGTTTGAAACCCCACACGGGTGTTGGGATGAAATTTGAAGTTCACTCATCCTGATGGATTAAATATGTCGATCGATCGATTGACAGGCTGTTATAAGCGTTGAATATCTATATTTGATGCTTATACAGTGTAGTGCACTTTGGTTGATGGTTGATTATTTTTCAATGCTATGATATACATGTGTTGTATGAAAATCCATATAATTAACTTTATATGGTAATTGATTGGGCCTCATTCCAATTTGAAAAATAAAGAATATTATAAAATAAAAGTTCATGTGTTGACAGTACTCATCCATTGAGATTGGTCATGTGTTGAACGAAATATTTTGATAATAACAACTATTTTGAAAATAGAAATTTATGAAGCCGTGTTGATTAGATTGACGCCATTTTGACGTGAACGATATTTATATCGATTTTAAACGATTTCGAAATGAATTGAATTGAAAACGATTTCGAAATGAATTGAATTGAAAACGATTTCGAAATGAATTGAATTGAAAACGATTTCGAAGGGAAATGAATTGAAAACGATTTCGAAATGAATTGAATTGAAAACGATTTCGAAATGAATTGAATTGAAAACGATTTCGAAATGAATTGAATTGAAAACGAATTCGAAATGAATTGAAAACGATTTCGAAATGAGTTGAATTGAAAACGAATTCAAATTGAATTGAAAGCAAATTGAAATGAATTCAAATTGAATTGAAATTTGAATTGAATAGAAATGAATTTTAAAACGAATTTATAGAGAAGAATTCAATTTTGCTTTGAATTGAAATGGAAGTTGAAATAGATTTTTGAAACGAATTCAAAACTATTTATATAATTCGTTTTAAATAGAAATCGACGATATATATATTATATATATTATATATATAATATAATGGCCTGAATAGAATGCGCCGCGCCGCGGCAGTTCGCGAATTTCGACCATTTATTTCAAACGGACATTACGGGAGATCCGACCGTCGGATTCTACTAAAACCGGAACCGTTGGGTTCGTATCGAAAAGAGCTTTCTAACGAATATGAGAAATTAGAAATCTAACGGTTGGATTTGGAATTATGTCCAAATCAAATTCGAAAAAGGTCGCTGTAAGTGCAGTTCGATGGCCATTGATGGAAATCGACTGTACGGGCCTTGATAAAATTATTAAAAATAATAATAATTTGTGTAAAATCATAAGAAATGATTTGTGAAGGTTTGGGATGAAAAACTCCATATTGGAAAAGATAAAAATAGATTTTTATCGAAATGAACTAGTTTTGAACTAGAATTATAATTCTATTTATTTTTAAATAAATAAATTGAATTTGAAAAGGGTTTTGAAAAATAACCAGAAATTCCAATGATTGCATTGGAGTGGATTTGAATCGAAATTGTCTTCGGAATATTTCGATGTTGGAATTCGGGATTATACAGGTGTTGTTATGGAAATTTGAAAGATATTTATATATCGTTATTTCCAATACGATATTTGTTGGTCGTAGAATTTGATATTGAATATAAGCCGGGATATTTTTTCTATTCAGAGCCTTATATTGAATATCAAATGTGATTTGGGTTTGTCGTGAATGGTGTCTTCATTAACACTGTTCTTGAACCCAGTTGAGAATGATTAAATCTTTTTATTTAGATTTAATGAAGTGTACCAATTAAATAATATTTAATTGGAATTGAATTGATATTGATTTTTGGGTTTATCGTGAACAGTGTTTTAAATAACACTTGTTCTTTAACCCGATAATTAATGAATGTGATTTGGGTTTGTCGTGAATGGTGTCTTCATTAACACTGTTCTTGAACCCAGTTGAGAAATGATTAAATCTTTTTATTTAGATTTAATGAAGTGTACCAATTAAATAATATTTAATTGGAATTGAATTGATATTGATTTTTGGGTTTATCGTGAACAGTGTTTTAAATAACACTCGTTCTTTAACTCGATAATTAATGGAATGAGATTTTGGGTTTATCGTGAACTGTGTTTTAAATGACACTGATTCTTTAACCCAGTCAAAGATTAAAACTAAGTGGAGTTTTAATGAATCTTTAATTAGATTGAAATAATCGAAATGGAGTATCACCAGTTTTGCTCCAGGCGATAGTTAAATCTTTAATTAGATTTGAACGTGAAATGGTAATTGAATTTACCGATAACACCGTGGTGTTAGATATGAAGTATTACCAGTTTTTACTTCATGGGATGAATAGGTTGGGATTGGGAAACTAAAACCAATGATTACTTCGGTAAGGTTCGTTAATCTCGACTAGTTGAATCGAAATTCAAAGGAAGATTAAAGAGTAAATTCAAGGAATTTATCTTGGATAAAGTTAATGGGAACCTTTCCCTATGAATGTGAAATTTAGAAACTAACTGTCGGTTAGCCAAGCAGAATGTTTTTCTGGATATTGATCTGATGTTGGTTTCGGCCTTCGGGGTTAATATTTGGGGAATTATTCTCTTGATTAATTTACGGTTAGTGACTAATGAATTGGAATGAGGCGTATGTTGTGTTTGTGTGACACTTTTATAATATATACGCGAGTTATTCGGAAAGACCGGGTTTATCCCATTCTGAATAACTGATACGACGATAAGTCGAAGATGAAGACGATGGTCGAAGACCGGAGGTCTTCACGTCGTTTGGGTAATTACTGATGATCTTGATTGGGCTGTACACCCAAGAAGATGGAAACAGTTAGTGATCGTCCAGACGTACTTGGAGATCGATGGATATGCGAGGTACTAGGTGCCTCCGGTTTCGTTCAGACCCAGAACGGACTTGTAAATGGACTGTGTGTCTGACATTGGATTTCAGTCCGTGTGATTGATCTCTATTAAATATATATCTGTTTGGCGGCGGAGAATTTATTCTCTTGCTTAACGCCCTTCTCTGAGACGTACGAGCTCAGGGGTTATATATCGATGGATATCAAACGCATGGAGTGAATTGCCTGTGTGGCATGCCTAAGTGGCAATTGATCGAGGCTTCTGTTGAAAAGCAAAGTCTTGTGGTGATGATCAAAGCACGGCCTTTGTGGCGTAGCTTTGTGTAACGTTTGCTTCGCGAGTTTCACACCCGGTATGAACCAAAAACGGGAGACGGACCTCAGGGAGGGCATGCGTTTCTTTCTAGTTAGAAGTGGCGTCAGTGGTTTTACACGCCCTGACGAGTTTGACTTATGTGGTTGTTGCTGTTGCGAGGCGCCTCGGATTGATCGGTCGTTCTCGAACCGATGGAGTCATTTAGTTGGCTCGTTTACGCCCCATAGGGCGGGGGAACGCATGTTCAGGGTTTAAGTTTAATCCACATCGGTGGACCGGCCCTGTCGCTCCAAGGGTCGATGCGCTCTGACCCTGTGGCTCGGGCTAGAGAGTCACGAATCGGTTGAGGACTATCTTTTGCCTCGGTTCATAGACGGAAATCCAATTTCCAAATACGTGACATTTGCGGTTTTATTTGTAGAGCCTAGTATGGCGACATGATATATGGTACCCATGCCGCCTATGATTGATACTTATGATTTGAAGTTGTTTTACACACTTATAATAGTATCAAATGATTTGTTTTAAAACGTATCAAGCATTCTTTGGCTGTTATAAGGGAAAACCCTATCCTCGACTGCGTTGCATTGTGTGATGGGACCTGGGTCTTATAACAGCTTCATTTTTCTTTATTTAGCATTGCGCTGTTTGTTTTATGCACTGGTATTCTTGGGAGGAAACCCGTTCCGTGTTATACGGCGTGGTCCCTTGATTTACCTAATGATTTAAAATAAAGATTAATAACTGTTTTAGTTCTCACACCAGTCACATGACTGACCTGGAGTTTATTGTTTTAACCTAAACTCTGGGTGCCCTTATTTTGACACGGGCAGCTAGTAGTTTTGGTTTTGCAGATTTATATTCACAGGATCCTGGTTTACAGCTGGACTGATATCCGGAAAGCTTTGTATCCGTATATCTCATTCTAGTTGTGTATTGTATTATTTTCCGCTGCTATGTATTTAAATGAAATTTAAATCTCTGGTAATTCTGTGTAATATTCTTTTAAACTCTGTATATTCTTGTAATCTGATGCACTGTTGTTATATGCAATGAAATGTTCTTCTGTATGTTTTCTGATTTGTCGTGTTCTCAAACGATAGGGCGTTTCGAACGGCCTGGATCGGTTTAGCGACTGGTTCGGACCGAGCGAAATCACCTGCCGTCACAGGTAATTACTAGGAAAGTTCAAGGCCTATGTGCAACTTTAACCGATGCGATAAATGGTTCGTGAAACTCGACCGCTCATTCATGTGGGGGATTGTTGGAAATAAATGAGCAAGAGAAAGGAAATTGGGAAGAAGAAGAGATAGCAATATATAAATTCCACAACATAAAAATATTAACACAACCTCTCCTAATATATTAGAAGCCTATAGGCTTATATAAAATAAAAGAAAGAGGGATTATATGGGGATGTGTGGGCTTGGCCATGACATAATAATACATTAAAATGTCAAAGATTGGGCCTTAGGCCTTGGGACTCTTGTGGTCTCTTGATTGAATATGGCCAACGGTTGCTGATTGGGTTAGTGCACTGAAATGAGAATTTTTTTCTCAGAATTTTTAAGGTGTGTCCGTTCAGTCCAGAATTTGAAAGGCATGTCTATTAGTTAAATGAATATAACCATTTAAATTCGTAGCATACGCACATTAATGACCGGGCAGTTAAAGGTTCGCAACCTTTCCAATTCTGGCGGTTACTAATTCATGCGAATAGGCACTCCTCCTTGCTTATAAATACACTGTCCATAACAAGATAGAATTTGAATTTCTGCTCGCATTACGTCTTCTTCTTCAAAGTAATCCTCTGATCTAGTTCCTGTAATCTACTTCAGTTCGTCAGAACTCCGTTTGCTGGCACTACGCTGCGGAGTTGGTCCATTTTATCTTGGGAAACAAATTGAAACTATGTCAACCAATGCATATGACGACAATATTGTTTCAAGGAAAAGGAATATTTCTGGACTTGGACATTTCTGGAAAAAGAATACTTTATGTATATCTTTAATCTATTGCACAATCGGTTGCGCTTTCTGTGATTATTGTAAACACAGTTTGACGCGACAATTGTGACATAATTGAATAATAATGATTGTTGTTGTTGTTGTCTGTTTGTAATGCAATTGCGTATTTACAAAAAGTCCTAACATACACAACTTTGAGATGAGAAGACATCAAAAAAGAAAAATAAGAATAAAGGTGTAGAAACAGAGGGGGCAAGGAATATTCGGTATAGGGGATTTCATTTCATTTTTTTAGTTAATATATCCCATGTACCCAATATTTTCTGTCCCTCTGTTATCAACCAATCAGGACCCCCTGAATTCCACCTTTTTGTAATTAATCCCTTTGACTTAATTGCAAAAAGGTGGAAATCAGGGATCATGATTGGTTGGGTACAGAGGGGACAGAGGATTTGGGTACAGGTGATTCGCTCTAAAAAATGCAGCTTCCATGCAAATCAAATTCCCTGTACCCAAAATCTTTTGTCCCTCTATACCCAACCAATCAAGGAACCCTGAATTTCGCATTTTTGCAATTAAATCTTCTTTTTTTTCTTTGACTTAATTGCAAAATGGTGAAAATCAGAGATTTTAACTGGTTGCGTACAGGAAGACGGAAAATTTTGGTTACAGAGGATTTGCCCTCGATTTCATGTTATTGCATCAACAAAGCTCGAAATGCAGTGGACATCAAGAGGCATATGACCTATACCTGTCTCCTCAGATTTAGGCAAAAATATTTAAAATGATTCTATTACCGAATATTTACATACACTGTTAGGATTCTTCAACATTATTTCTTGAATAACCATAATTTTGCTTTTATATGAAATTTTCATATTTCTAGCGTTTTCTTCTCAATCTGGGCTTCTACATGAATGGTCTCAACATGTTTAGGTTGCACGATTTACATACAGACCCGACCCAAAAGGCAGGCATGCGAGACACTCGCCTATAGGCTATGTCAACATCGCCAAACACGCCAAAGAGAGGCAACAAAATGTCTGATTGCTTTGTATTAAAATTGGGTTGGTATACAATGAAGGCAACACAATCCTCAAAATCATAAGTTGCGCTGTGCTACTATACCCGAAAAATTATTAGTCATAATATCTGATTCAGCTGAATTAGTGTAATTCATGGTGGTATTATCGTAATTTCAGAGGGAAAATCCGAAAGGACAAAATACATTGTGTGGCTAATAACATTTCGTGAGATCTGACAAACACTTTTTTAGGTGAATTATCATTTTCCATCATATGTAGTTTAGTGGTTTCAATTAGTGTTGATGCTGTACTCCCACATGTACTTCAAGTCCCGTGCAGCCAAAGTTTCAAAGGTAAAGAAGCTATGCAATGCAATAATCATTATGCTATAAAACTCCAACTACTTATATATTGGATAATGGAAAATGGTTTTATGTTGGAGTACGAATATATATACAGTTTGCATAGGAAAAAATGTTTAATGAAATGTACGTGCATATGGAGTGGTGCTAAGTAAACATTTTGTGACGGCCCGTCCCGCACCAGCCGACAATTCCAATGAAATGTGAAGTGCCGATGTCCAACCAACATGGGGCGTTCGTCAAAGGAAAAGGGGTTTGAAACGATGAATCATCAAAGTACCTACAGTATATCTCACAGCGCATGGAACAAAATATAATAATAACATAACTTGATACAAGACAAGCGAGACAGTGCATAACTGAAAATTAAACCATCATAGCAGCGGAAAATTCAAAATATAGCTTATGATCCAAACCATCATTATGACAACTTTTAAAACTGTCTCTAAAGCAAAATAGGAAGGTACACTACTAATACCCAAAGTAGTGACCAGGAACAACACAGGGAGAATTTATGGGAATGATATGTGTAAGCCTCCTGCTCGTCTTCGGACTGCTACTCGTGCCTAACCAGCTAACCTGTCTCAAGTATGCTTGTTTAGGAGCACCCAGAGTAATAAGAAGAGATATAAAACTCTAGGTCAGATAAAAGTCTGGTATGAGTGATAAGAAACAAAACAGAACAATAACAGGTATACATAACAATACCTGAACCTGTAACCAAAGGGTTAGCACAACAGGATATACAATACTCTAAGGTGACAGTAACATATGGTGTGAATATAATGGGGAGGGGGTGTGCATGTCATGGTGATAGCAAACATCAAACATAGCAGTCATCCTCGCATCTCTCACTCAGTGCGTAAAGTATACGATATTTACCACTTTGATCACCCAATTCTTTTGCTACGATCACTCTGCTCCATAGAGTCATGACGGCTCCACTGCACTGATCCATAGCCACTAATCCTTTGCTATGTCCACTCTGCCCCATGGAGTCATGACAACTCCACTGCGCTGGCTCATAGCCCTGCTAAGATCACTCTGCCCCATGGAGTCATGACAACTCCACTGCACTGATCCATAGCCAATATCCGTCTCTTAGTGGTGAGTCAAGCTATAGACATCGATAACCCCCTTGCATACGTCCCGCAACAAAGTCCAATTTATGAAGTTAACTCATTGGTTCCCATCTGTATCCTGAGTTCTAAATTCTCACTTGGACTTTCTTTGCATCTCGGGTTTTGGTTGAATTGGAGTTGGTCTTCAGAAAAGTCGTCGTGTAGAAGTAGGAGTACACATCCGGTTGGGTTCATCCCATCGGTTCGGTTCGGGTATACCACACTCAAGTTTTTTGTTCGTTTCGGTCTGCTCCACTTGATTTGGTTCGGATATACGGTGTTCAAGTTCTCTATTCGGTTCGGTTAAAATGAAATGGTTCGGTTCGACGCTCCCCCTATCCCTAGGTTCCGGTCTAGTCCTTTCTTCCACCTCCGATCCGACCCCAATTCCCGATCCGATCCCATCTTAGTTCATATGGCCTTCCTTATTGCAATGCTTTTCCTCTTGTGCTAGGTTCTAATCCGGTTGGTTTCTCTGCTCAGTTCTCCGATCCAACCCGAGCCCCGTAATCCGATCCGATCTGAAACCCTGCACATTTTCCAACAAGCATATATCGTCCATTTTCGCCATACGACGGCATTTTCGGCCAACCTAACTTCAATAAGCAACCACAAAACATTCCAAACAGTAATAGCAATAAAGAGAATCAATCATAAACACCAAAACATCAATATAACATGTTAATATGGATCAAATAGAGCCAAAACCAATGTTTTCCCCTTTAATCCCCCTTAAACATGTTTAATCGTAGGATTAGCAAAACATGTTCAAATTAACACAAATTTCTAACAGAGACATAAAATATTATTTAAGAATTTCTACATATTTTTCTGGATTTTTAACATGCATAATTTCTCTAATTAAAACTAGTAACCCCTTTTTAACAGTAATTATTGTACAAATGTGCAAATCACTCACCTTGGCCATAAAAAATTCTCAGATCTGAAACTCTACAGTTTTGGCATGGTTCCCAATGCAACACAGCAGCTCCAACTCTGACTTGATGTTAATCTTCCTTGATTTGACGTAGATTTGGCTAATAAGTGATTAGAAAGTGATTTGGGAGTGATTTAGAAGGTGTAGGCCATTGTTAGGGTTCAAAGGATGGAAATGGCGGCTGAAAAAGGGTAAAAACTAATTTCCCAAACCCTATCAGCCTCCCCATAACCCTAATCCCAAATGGGTTATGGGCCTAGCTGCTAATCACCCTAATTAGGCCCGGTTAAGCTGTTTTTCATCTTCCATACCTTGTTTCAGCCATATATCCCAAACGGTAAGTCCGTTTTGCTAATGTGACCACCATATGGAAATGTAAACCATCGTCTGAATACAATGGAAGTGGTTTCAGGTCAAAACTCCTTAGCAATCAGAAGTTATAGGCGAAACAAGATTTGCCAAGGGTAAAACGGTCATTTAAAATTTGGCAAAAATTGTGAACATTGGAATCGACCCCAGTAGTCGTTCCCCAAAGTTACATGACCATATGACTTCGTATGTAAATGAAATGAATATTCTACGACCCTCCGATACGTAGAATGCGGGTCATTACATTCTTCCCCTCTTAAGAAATTTCGCCCCCGAAATTCCTTAATCAAAACATATAATGGTATCCCGCATACCTATCAACCATACACAAACAATGAAACATACATGATAACACCACGAGTTTATCCTTGTATGTGGTTTACTAGTAAGGGAATAACTCTATCGCTACAAAAATCTTACCAGGCAAAGAGTTCTGGATATGACTTCCTTATGCTCTCCTCTGTTTCCCAAGTACCGTCATTCTCATTCTCGCCCCCACTGAACCTTGACCAGTTTCACCGCCTTCCTTCGAAGTTGCTTCGTATCGTACTCGACAATATGGATCGACCTGCGGTTCCCAACCGCCTCGGGTTCTACTTTGATATCATCTAACTGATCAGGTGAAATAGTCATATCTGGGTCGTGCACGAACTTCCTTAACTGGGAAACATAAAATAAGTTGTGAACTCCTGCCATCTTATCAGGTAATTCAACTTCATATGCTAAATTCCCAACTTGCTCGAAAACTGGGAATGGACCAACATATCTTGGTGCTAACTTGCCTCTCCTACCAAATCGAGTCACAATATTTAATGAAGAAATATTGAAAATACCTAGTCGCCAACAGAGAATTTCGATTCTCTTCGCCTCTTATCAGCATAACTTTTCTTCCTATCTTGGGCAACCTTCATTCTTTGTTGAATAACTTTGGTCTTATCTGAAGTTTTCTTATGACATCTGGCCCATGTACAAACTTCTCACCGGTTTCCAACTAACATGAAGGCGAGTTGCATGGTCTTCCATACAGAGCTTCAAATGGAGCCATACCAATACTGGACTGATAACTATTATTATATGCGAACTCAACCAAATGCAAATGGTCATCCCACGACCCTCTAAAATCCAATATGCAAGCTCTCAAGAGATCCTCTAATACGCGATTCACCCTCTCCATCTGACCGTCGGTTTGAGGATGGTATGCGGTACTGAGATGTAATTCTGATACTAAAGCCTCTTATATGCTTTTCCAAAACCCACTAGTGAATAATGGATCTCGGTCACTCACAATACCTTTAGG
This sequence comes from Allium sativum, assembly GCA_030737875.1. Lineage (NCBI taxonomy): Eukaryota > Viridiplantae > Streptophyta > Magnoliopsida > Asparagales > Amaryllidaceae > Allium > Allium sativum. Next base: position 22,502,376 of record CM060927.1, on the reverse strand, counting down.
TACTCCATGAAATCTCACTACCCACTTCATATACAGTTCTGATAACTTAGCTGTCGTTCTGTTCAAATTGACTGGTATAAACCTTGCACTTTTGGTCAGTCGATCAATAATCACCCAGATGCTATCACGGCCTGATCAAGTCCTTGGTAAACCATCAATGAAATCCATTAAGACTTGTTCCCATTTCCATTCGGGAATTTCTAATGGCTGCAACAAACCATTAGGCTTCCTTTGCTCGGCTTTAACTAGCTGGAAGTTCATGCATTTGGGTAAAAAATTCCCAACATCTCTTTTCATTCCTTCCCAGTAGTAGGTCTACTTCATGTCTCGATACATTTTGTTACCACTGGGCTGTATTGTTAGTTTTGAGTGATGACATTCCCCAAGCACTTCATCTCTCAACCCATTGAAATTGGGTACAACTAGTCTCCCATTCTTCCTAAGCCATCCTTCCCGATCAAGCCCATACTTGTTTATCTCCTCACTGTCGATACTCGTCTCTAACTTAGAGATGATTCCCAATAGGTTAGGATCGTCTGACTGGAACCAATCCGCTTAATCAAAGTGAGTCTGATCGTCGAACTTGCTAACATTTCTGGATCCAATCCGCACTGAGGTCTGAAATCATATCCTGCAATATACTCTAGTTTCTTCCATTCAAGAAACATAGTCCCTAAACTGGCATGCCTCATACTCAATGCATCAGCTACCGCATTTCCCTTTCCTGGTGTATATGCCATTTCGAAATCATAGAAAGCCAAGAACTCTAACCATTTCTGCTGTCGGAGATTTAGATCCCTTTGAGAGAAAAGATACTTTAATGATTCATGATTGGTAAACAACTCGAATCTTTCTCCCAAGAGATAATGTCTCCACATTTTTAATGCGAACACGATTGCTGCCAATTCTAGATCATGGGTATGATATCTTCCCTTATGCGGTTTCAATTGCCGACTAGCATAAGCTACTACCTTACCTTCTTACATCAGTACAACATCTGGTCCGGTACCACAGGCATCTGCGTATACAGTCATCTCTTCGTTCCCTTTGGGGATAATTAACACTGGTGCACACATCAACTTTTCCTTCAGATTCTTAAATGCATTTTCACATTTTCTGTCCTAGATGAAATCTTGATTCTTCTTAGTCAACTGAGTTAACAGTGCAGCTATCTTGGAGAAATATATGATAAACTTATGATAATATCCAACCAATCCCGAGAAACTTCTCACATCTGTTGCATTCTTGGGCATAGAGCAATCCTGTAACGTAGCCACCTTCGCAAGGTCCACGGCAATACCATTCTCTGAAACGGCATGGCCCAAGAATCCCACTTCTCTCCTCCAGAAGTGACATTTAGAAAATTTCATTTTAATTGGTGTTTTCTCAATACCTCCATCACTATCCTTAAATGTTCCTTGTGTTCTTCCTCTGTCATTGAGTAAACAAAGATATCATCCACGAACACAAGAACAAACTTGTTCAGTTGATCCCTGAACACCCTATTCATAGGATCTACAAAATATGTTGGTGCATTGGCTAACCCGAATGGCATGACCAACCACTCATAGAATCCAGACGACGTCCGAAATGCCGTTTTAAGAATACTCTCAGCTGCCACTCGAAGCTGATGAAATCCTATCGCAAGGTCCAACTGGGAGAACACTCTTGCTCCTTCCAGTAGATCATGCAAATCATCTATCCGTGGAAGAGGATACTTATTCTTCCTAATCACTTTATTCAACTCTTAAGGGAACCATCTGCCTTAGTGGAGGTGCTCCCCACTTGTAAACATTTCTTCTGATAAATCCTTTCTTCAAAAGATCGCTTTCTTGCACCCCGAGCTCTCGCTGCTACCTTGGTGCCATACGATAAAGTGGCATCACTATAGGTCTAGCATCTTTGACTAAATCAATACGGAACTCAATCACTCGGTGTGTTGGAAGTCCGATTACTTCATCGAAGATATTCGGGTACTGGCCAGCAATGGGAACCCCTGATAACTCGTCCTACGGAATGTCGAGGGAATTTAGAAAACTAGCCATCGCCTCCTCACTAGGTAGGCCACCAAACACTACCCTCCGCCCATCATCCACCCTAATAGTCACCAAAAATCCCTCACAGTCTACCACCACCCCATACCTTTAGAGCCAAACGACACCCAAAATAATGCCAAACCCAGTAAAGCCCAAGACAAAGCAATCACAAGCAAATATACATCCATGACTCGATATGGCCAAATTACGACAAATCATACTAAGGCTAGTTGAACCACCGATCAGGTTCGTCACAACTGAAGTTCTATCGACAATCTCGGGTTCCAATCCCAATCTTTCTACTAGGTCACTAGATATGAAGTAACGGGAATCCCCGGTATCAAACAATACTCGAAAAGGAACATCATAAATAGAAAGATTACCTTGAATGAAGACGAAGAAGGAACTACATTGATAGCATATGCTTTCACAATCTGCTTCTCTTTAGGAGGTTGTAGACACTTGTCCTTGTGATGTCCCACTTGGCCGCAATTGAAGCACTTCCTGTCCGCTGGCTTTGCTTGACATTCTTTAGCATAATGGCCCTTCTTGCCATAGCTAAAGCACTCTATATCTTACTTACTCTTCTTCTGACTATCCTTAGCTAAGTTCTGTTTCCTCTTATTTTGCAAATTATTCTTGCCTCCACCGCTTGCTTGCGGCTTTGGCTTTCCTGTAGATGCAATAGTGACCTCAGTCTTTGGCTTAGGGTAAAGGCTTTTTGATCTTAATGCTTACCACACAATAGATTCGAAGGTCTCATCGATGTGGTTTATAAGTCTTTCCCTCAAGTACCCATCTAAGGCGGTTATGAACTTCTCATTCTTCTTCTCGCTAGTATCGATAAGAGATAATCCATACTTTGATAAAGTATCAAACTCAGCAATATATTCCTGTAACACCCCACGTCCGTTAAGGTCACCCACAAAGGGAATGTCTTAACTTCGGTGGAGAGTTATAGGTAAAAGATACAGATAAATTACAAGATAGACAAAACTAAAATAGCGGAAAATAGAACTTTACTTTTTTGATCAAATAGTTTGTACAACAATTATTTTCCAATACCAGAATATCTGTCTTACAAAATAAAGAAGCATAAAATAACATTTATATTCCCCAATGTAGCGTGAGCCAGCCATAGCAATGGAAAAGAAAATCCAAGCAAAACTTCGACTAATCTTCAGCTTGGAAAGAAAACTGGGCTAAGTAGTAATATTCCTTCCCTGCGAACCTGGAGGGGGGGGGAGGAGGGGGGACGGAAGACAAGAAAGCGAAAGAAAACAGAGTCAGACATGAAGTATGGTCAGTTTAGTAACTTTCAGCATGTGAACAGGTAAAAAGCAACATAGCATGAATTAACTGAATACAAGACTACACCATGATGACGGGAATCATAAGGTTAGCACAAGATATGATAAGGTAAGATAAATTGGATGCACTTCTATACTTTCTCTGCTTCGCCACTACCCTGTTATTCTAGTTTCTATATCCCTGCACCACCTGACTAGTAATCTGTATAAATTGATAAGAAAAGATACGTGATCCCAATCCCCGCAATTGTGGTTGTTTGAGGTGTACATCTATTATTTATTTCCTAGGTCTAACCTAGGGTTTTCTGTCGAGCGCGTTCTAGATCCAACCATGGTTTTCACTACCCAGGGCTACTGTGGTTTATGCTACCTATTGAACGTTTCTCGGATTTTAGGGTTTCCGCGACCTAGGTCTAACTAGGGATTATGCTACCTACCGAACGATGCCCCCTAGTCTAGGTCACACTACCTAGAGCGGTATATATTCCTAAACTTTTCCCACGTATATGTCGCGAATCGTTATCGCTGTCTAGATGCACATGTCCTCCGTATGTGCGACCCGAGTGTCGTGGCAGGGCAAATCAAGAAACACGGAACTCGGTCGGGAGCTTTCAAATATCTGCCGATGAAGATGCTAAGGTATGTTTTTCCAGTGGTTATGGTCCCACCTGACTCCTCCCTCAACTAATGAAAGGCACACCTTGAAAAATGGGAACTATACGCAGGCCCCCCTATGCCCCACTAACCTATGGCCATCCGCAACCATAACTAGATAGCAAGTATATGGTCTTTTGGAGTTCTCCGCCTTTCCGCTTCACGTATCTCGATTGACTCAAGATGGAAGGTAGACGACGAGTTGCTATCAAAGGGCTACTGGTCTCGCCGAATCACGCTGGTCCATCCTATCTTTAGGTTGCCTTATATTGCAACCAAGGCTTACCCTTGGTTCTTCTAACGTAGACCTTAACCTCTGTGAGCCCAGGCAAATCATCTGCAGCCTCATAGAGGGATGCCAAGAGTACCCTCACGTCCCCTCGAAGCAGCGTGCTTCGTACCCCAGTTCGTTGGAGCCTTCTTTAAGATCAGATGGACGTTTGCTCCTTCTCGTATTCTACTAAGGTTTACTACTTAGTTTCCTTAACTAAGGTTTACTACTTAGTTTCCTGAACCGTTGTTTTCTTAACTAAGGTTTACAACTTAGTTCTCTTTCTCGTCAAGTTGGATTGGTTAAGTATCATTAGTCAATTCAAGTCAACTTAACCCATTCATTTGTCATGTTAAACTGGTTAAGTGTTATCAGTAGTTCATGTTGACTTAACCCTACCACAAATCAAGTTATATTGGTCAAGTATTTCTTATTACTTAACCACACCCCTTCATCTTGTATTGGTTAAGTGTTCCCTTAGTTAACTTAACCCTAACATCTGTTTAATTCACATGTTCTAATGGTTAAGTATTGTCCCTTCATGTTTTAATTTAACCTTGTTCATTTGTCACACTATGATGGCTAAGTGTTCTAAGTTTACTTAACTCCACATTCTAGTCTAGTTAACATGTTAAATTGGCTAAGTGTATTTTACTTAACCCTACCTTCTAGTCTAGTTAACATGTTATAATGATTAAACCATTTCTTAACCTCACCCACTTGTCTAGTCAACATGTTATAATGGTTATTTAACCCGTACAAGTCTTGTCTTGTTAACATGTTAAGTTGGTTAAGTGTTCCTATGGACTTAACCCTCCCGTTCTAATTTAACTGTTTTTTAGCTTTAAATTATTCATTTAAAGCACCAACCACTCACAATAGATAGATATTGTTGCGGTCACTGGATGTGCCGGTTGGTTCCGGGAAGATTTACACCACAAATCAGTCTAACCTTGGGTCCTTTTTGGGCTCAATGCTCTAACCACCCACATTAGATAGGTATTGTTACGGTTGCTGGATTTGCCGGGCGGTTCCGAGCAGTCTTATACCGTAACTCAATCTAACCTCGGGTTAGGCATATTCGTCTTTCCTAGATTTACATATTTATCCTTTTTGTCTATATGTAAATTGCTAACGACTCTTTTAAACAAATTTGACCTATATCATATTTATTTGTCATGCCCACTAACATACCTATATTCTAGGCCCAAATCTTGATTTACCTATCAATTAACCCAACTTGTAGTTTATGCCAAATTAGATCAGTTCATGTCAAAACTAGATTTAATATTCTAGTTTATAGTTTATATCCAAACTTGGCTTACATGCCAATTACATACTTTGCGGTCAATTAACAATTTACCATTTTACGCCCAAGTCTAATATGCATGTAATATTTACTATTATAGCCAATTCACATTATGCTAACATATTTGTTATGCCAAATCATCTTAATTAAGCTACGCCCAAATTCCTCCACCGAAGTCATACGTATAACATGATTTCACAAGTTTCTAGGTACTCATGAAATGAAACTAACAAAAGGAACATGAGATAAGCACGAGAATTGACATAAGAGAATAGGCATGAAAAAGGGAACCGAAATACACAAATACAAAGATAATGGATCCAGTGGGTTTGGTGTACATAATAGAGAACTGGAATAAACTAAGCAAATTACACCCTAAGTATGAGATCCAATAAAATCAAGGGAGACATAGGTGATTTGATCCAACATAATGCTAGTTCGGAATACAATCATGATTTGTAACTATAATGCTATGGGCATAAGCAACTAACCATGATAGTCATAGGCAATTAACCACAATAGTCCTAGGCAATTAACCACAAAATTGTCCTAAGCAATTAACCACAATAGTCATAGTCATGGTCTCATAGTTATGAATCTTAGTCATAGGCAATAATCTTATGTTCATAGTCATAGGCATAGCCTTAAGTTCGTAGTCATAGGCAATAGTTTCATGTTCATAGTCATAGGCAGTAGTTTCATGTTCGTAGTCATAGGAAATAGTTTCATGAGCCACGGTTTCATAGTCATAGTCTTAGGCAAAAAGCCCGATAATCATAATCATTGACAAATTGCCACAATAAGTTCTAGGCCATAATCGAGAAACAGATCCAGAGGCATATACAAGCACCGATTCGAACGAAAGTATAAGGCATATACTCATATCCATTTAATTACATGTCACAAATAGATCTAGGCTTTCAAATCTAAAAAGTAACTGACTTACATTGATCGGTTTTAGAAAAGGATAATAAGATAACGTTGAGGTGATTTGCTATGATTCGCGCGACGTTGCTCGAAGCCGTTGAATTAGCCTTTGCTTCCCTTCTTGAAGCTTTAACTTTATTTGAATCTCCAATATGCAATTCCTAGCCGTAGTCTTCAAGAATAGTCTTCTTGTTTTATTTTAATTTATTTATATCAATTATTCCAGAGGCAGCATAAGGAGAGAATAAAATGGTGTAAAGAGAATGGGGCTAGGGGCTGTTTATACAGGATTAGGCGGACGAATTTAGACTGAAAACGAGACCAGAAACATCAGAATGAACCCAGGCTCAAAACTGGGTTTCAGCACCAGGTCGACCCCCAGGTCGACCATAGGGTCGACCTGGCCCCTGGGAGGTCGACCATAGTGCCGACCCCCAGGTCGACCTGGTCCTGGGCTGGAAAATTCTCGCCCAGTCTGCGCTGGGGTTTGAATTCGAATTTCGAATTCGAGCCGTTTTTCTGTTCTGAAAATCCTTGAAACTTCGGAGGGTCATATTTCCCTCATACGGACTTCGTTTCTCGAAAATTCGGACTCGTTTCCAAAAAGAATTTCGAGACGAGCGCAATGGCGCAACTCGTTTCGCTTTATTCTTATTTTAAAATTTAATTATACATTAATTTGTGAAACTTAGTGTTACAGAATTACGGGGTGTTACATTCTCCCCCTCTTAAAAGGATTTCATCCCCGAAATCTTCAAGTTAGGAAGAATGTATCCTACCATCCATTCACCTATCTACTCAACCATTCAATCACATGCATTCATTGTCCTTAAAAAGATTTCTAATGCTTTCATGTTCATATGCATAGTGTGTGTATTTATATTTATCTAGTGCAAAATCAGGCGGTCTACTGATTCAGTTGACCTCCTTAATGCGAATTATTTCAGTGCCATGCGTCCAATCATGTATGCAAGCATCCCTAGTTATGTAAATACTACATGTGTGCATAGCCACTCATCCATATGCAATATCCGTATGATAACATATCCAGTTAAATCCGTTAAGCAAATACATATATGCTAATGCAATATGAAAGTGACTGAGTCATTCTGGCGCCTATGGTGTGTATATGCATCCACAACCATCAATCATAACATGTTTCAAATACATGTTTACATCCATTGGCTTCTACCCGAGGATCGATGATACGCCCAAGAGGATATACCTTAAAAGCTAGAAAGTATGCATAAAATTCCTTGAAAAAGAGATCAAGGATGTACCCTTAAGAAAAAGGGTATGATGCGTGTATCTAGTCTTCAGTCTTCTAAGTCGCATATTCTTGAGCTTCACTATTCTGTACCTTATCTAATTAATCTTCACGATTGCGAAGCTTCTTGACCTTCATTTCCAAAACTGTCGTTGATCGGATAACTGGTTTTGCATTGTCAACTGGAAATATGCGGAAGTCTATCTCGCGTTTTAGGGGTAAACTCCTAACCTAATCAAAAACATCTGCGTACTCATGGACTACCCTAACGGATTGCAAATCGTCGATAAATGCATTAAACGATTCTAGCTAGCTAAGCCTAACTGATTCTTTACACGGAACCTCGAGGGTATTTCCAAGGCAAGTCAAAAGTCTAACTACCCTCCTTTCAGAATTACTAGCCAACCAACTCATGCCTAGAATCAACTCATAGCCCAGGGAACCAAAAAGACAAGCATTACGCTTAAACTCAACACTTAATATAGTTATTCTCAAATCCTTACAAACCAAAGGTAAACGGGCTGAACCACCAATTGGATTTGAGACAGTAATGGGATCTTCTACTATACAAGTACTAAGGTGCAGAGACTCAACTATGGAAGTAGATATGAACAAATGCGAAGCACTAAGATCAAAAGAGCACTAACTGGTTGATCAAAATGAAAAGCTAAACTTTTCCATCAGAGACTTTTACTATCTCTCTTTCAGGTATTCTGGTGGTGGAAGCGTGCACTCTCCCTTCTGGAAATCCTGTCCCTCGTCCTTGCCCTTGTCCTTAATTATATGCCCCATTATACCATGGAAAAGATACTTCCTCTCGTCTTAGGTTTTATAATTCCTTCTTTCTTCATGAGTCGAGTTTATATCCATGAATTTCTCATCCTTGCGTTGAGCTCCCTAGCCAAACTCCCTCATCCTCATCTTTACCATCCGGGAATTGGAGTTGGTCTTCAAAAAAGTCATCGCACAGAAGAAGGAGTACACATCCGGTTCGGTTCGGCCCATCGGTTCGGTTCGGATATACCACATTCAAGCTTTCTGTTCGGTTCGGTCTTCTCCGCTCGATTTGGTTCGGATATACGGTGTTTGAGTTCTCCATTTAGTTCGGTTCGAATGAAACGGTTCGGTTCGGCGCTTCCTCTCCTTCTCCAGATTTCGGTCCAGTCCTTTCTTCCACCTCCGATCCGACCCCAATTCCTGATCCGATCCCATGTTAGTTCATATGGCCTTCCTTGTTGCCATGTTTTTCCTCTTGTGCTAGGTTCTGATTCGATTCGGTTTCTCTGCTCAGTTCTCTGATCCGACACGAGCCCCATAACCCAATCCGATCCGCAACTCTGCACATTTTCCAGTGAGCATATATCGTCCATTTTTGCCATACGATGGCATTTTTGATCAATCTAACTCCACTAAGCAACTGAAAAACTTTCCAAACAGTAATAGCAATAAAGAGAATCGACCATAAATACCAAAACATCAATCTAACATGTTAATATTGATTAAATATACTCAAAACCCATGTTTTTTTCCTTTAATCCTCCTTAATCATGTTTAATCGTAGGATTAACAAAACATGTCCAAATTAAGCCCAATTTCTAACAGAGGCAAAAAATATTATTTAAGAATTTCTACATATTTTTCTGGATTTTTAACATGCATAATTTGGCTAATTAACACTAATCACCCCTAATTAACCGTAATTTATGTAAAAATGTGCAAATCACTCACCTTAGCAACAAATAAAATCTTAGATCTGAAACTCTACTGTTTTGGGGTGGTTTCCAATGCAACACAACATCTCCAACTCTGATTTGATGTTAACCTTTCTTGATTTGACGTAGATTTGGCTAATAAGTGATTAGAAAGTGACTTAGAGTGATTTAGAAGGTGTAGGCCATTGTTAGGGTTCAAAGAATGAAAGTGGCGGCTGGAAAAATGATAAAAACTAATTTCCCAAACCCTATCAGCCTCCCCATAACCCTAATCCTGAAATGGGTTATGGGCCTAGCTGCTAATCACCCTAATTAGGCCCAGTTAAGCTGTTTTTCACCAACCAAACCTTGTTTCAGCCATATCTACCAAACGGCAAGTCCATTTGGCTAATGTGACCACTCTACGGAAAGGTAAACCATCATCTGAATCCAATGGAAGTGGTTTTAGGTCAAAACTCCTTATTAATCAAGAGTTATAGGAGAAACAATATTTTCCAGGGGCAAAACGATCATTTAAAAGTTGGCAAAAATCGTGAACAAGGGAAATGACCCTAATAGTCGTTCCCCAAAGTTACACGACCATACGTCTTCGTATGTAAATGAAATGAATATTCTACGACCCTCTGATACGTAGAATGTGGGTCATTACTAATTTAATTTCTCATCGTTTGTTTGTTTGCACACTATATACAAATGGCGATAATCAAAGTTGAAGGAAGTTATGCAATGCAAGCATCATTGTGCAATAGAAGTCCAACAGTTAATCTGTTATACATGGGATAATGACATATAGTTTTATGTTGGAGTACGAAAACGTATACAGTTTACTTAGGAATACATGTATAAATGAAGTGGACGTGCATGTGGACTGTGGATATTACATTTATGTATGTAGTGGTTATCAACTGTCCAATGGAGTATATGATATTTTCCGGTTTCATACTAATAGTTGATTCTTTGATGGTGCAAGATGTGAACGACTTTGAGTCACCCCCAGTGCATTCCTAGCTAACTTTGATTTTGACAGTACAAACTTGCCTAGACTTCTTGAACCCTTTTGATTGTGCTATATTTAATATTTCATATTTTTCATGAATTTTTTTATTTTGAATTTTTTCATTGGGAAAATTGATCAAGGTCGTAAAACCTTCAGAGTGCACCTAGCTGTTTGAACTTGGAAGATCAAAAATGGCTTTAGTTCTGAGGCACATGGTCGGTGTCCTTAAGGGAAGATTTGCCCCCACTCGAAAAGAGTTTTCTTGTGGATGTGTTATGGCTAACGGCTTTCCAGGATACAACAGAACCAAACTCAAAGGGTATCAATATCCGTGGGTTCAAAGGAAATTTAGATTGAAGAAGAAGACGAATTAGGTTATTGGAAACTGTTATACAATACATTTATATAGTGGTCGACGGGATGACTAAATGACGAGACATGACCGTTCAAAATTCGAAAGTTGTAATGGTCTGAAGTTCAGAAAATACAACCATTTGAATTTTATACAGTGGAAAGGAAAAATAAAACAGGTAAATATGAACTGCAACATGGACATAACAATCCCATTAAGCCTTCAATCATATAATAGTTTGTTGTTACCTTATTAAACCTTAAAATTTAGTTAATTAATGTTAGGTTCTGGCTACCACTATCATCTATTAATTGTCTAACGCATTCATGTCTAAGACTTATATGTCTCGACTTTCCACTGTAAACATTGCTACCCTATTGCAACTGGCTACACATGACAGTTGTAGTAAAGAACATTTAGCAACAGACCTTTTGTAGCAGTTGCAAGAGATGAGATTTAACAAGCTACTTTCTTTTTGTTGCGAAAAGCATATTTTTAGCAACTGTGCTTTCCTTCTTGTTACAAAAACATACTTTTAGCAACTGCGCTTCCATACCAGTTGCAAAAAACATATTACTTGCAACTGTGCTTCCAAACCCGCTGCAAAAATACCTTTATCAACTGTTTTTGCCACTTGCGATAATTGTGTTTTTTTACAATTGGTAAAGTTAGTTATGAAAACATACTTTTTACTTTTTTGCCTCCACCTTTGGTAAACACAATTATATTAAATACAAAAGTACGAAGTAATAAGTAATACTTATTTATGATATGATAAGCATTAAGTAATAGTAATTAATTAATACTATAATAATTTACTACGGTTAGTTATTAATAGCGTGTAACTTTTTGGCTAGCTCCTGCGCTATAATGTGGAATAGATTTAGTAAACGATCCATTATAAATGTCGTATGTAATGGACGATCCACTTTAAAAATCGAAACAGTAGTCTGGCAATCTGTCAAACTCCTGTAACTATAATAATTATTATTTGTTACAATAATAAGTGTTACGAATCATTATCAAAATCAGTCGGTTATACCAAAAAAATTAGTGTGTAAATTATATCTAATTATTAATAATTATTCTTACTATCGAAATGAACCCCCAACAATAGGCTGACAGTGAAGGGGTATCGGAGGAACACAAACACTTGAGAACCTTCCGGAAGAACAAATGGAGAAGACCGAAAGCTGGAAAGAGTGATTTGAGAACAACATAAACCTGCACCCCTAAAGAAAGGAGTTCAAAGCCTAACAAAACGATAGCGAAGTTTATCCGACCGAGTCTATCTGATAGGGTCTACCCAACAAGAGAGTCCTGAAGCAAAAGGTTTCAAGCCAGAAGTACGTAAAGATTATCCGGAACCGGCTTCCGAAGTAGCTACTTCATGAACGACAAAAGGTCACATCGATAGAAAATGGAAACATCATCGAAAGCTATATTCCGAAAAACTAGACCATCCTGAAAGCTCCACCAAAAGGCTGACTGGGACCCTAGCAGAGATACAGACTATCCGTACTAATTTACCTAGCACATGAACCAACAGTGGTTTCGAACCTGCAGCTATCTACATATGTCACGAGGTAAAACTCCTCTAAGTATTCATGAGAAAGCCGAAAGCCTTCACCTAGGAGCTGCAACCAGGTGTTCAAATACCATCCGAAAACCACCACAGCAACAAGCCCATATCAGTCTCGGAGAAGCCCCAGGGGGCTGGGACCCTCAATTTGAAGACTATGATTAGCACCACAAGAACGGTCGAGAGCCAAGCGCCCGGGACCAAGGAAAAAAGTGGTTGGCAGAGGCCCATGCAGGCCTGATAGCCTAACAGCAGAAGGAGCCCCGAATTCTCTATAAATAAGACCCTAGGAGCCACATAAAAGGGGATGAACTTTTTATTTCTCAATCTTGTTCTTCTCTTCTTGAAGGAGCAAATCCTCAACTCTTGTAATACATATACAATTTATGAATGGAGAATACCGAGTCTTAAACATCTTGCGACTTGATAATCTTGTTGTGCCATTATGATTGAAACAGGGAGTTAACATTAACCTTTCTTATGAGAAAATCGATCATGGCACCTTAGAAATGGAGGAAGACTTTATAGAAATTCAAAGTCCCCACTTTCCTCTTACTCGAGGGTTTTGCCATGATAATCGACGCTCTCATTATGAGCTTAACGTTTCCTAACCTCGAAGGAAAGAGGGTCATCTACGAGTTTGTGGCTCGATCTCTGACACGATCCGGATCTTTTCTTTTTATATGCTGGTCCGGTGCGGAATGATCGTCTGAGTTGATGAACAATGCGATGCCTTCTTTCCTGAATAGGAGAATGTGTTTTCCTGTTTCCATATTATCACAGTACATATCATCACGTTCATAATTTATAGAGCAATTGATTTCATAATACCTAGCAATATCAAGCTAAATAACCTTCCTAAGGTCATTTTGGAACACCACCGCACATCATGTGTGACATCCATCCTTCGAGGAAAGATAACTAACTATTAGAATCAGAATTCTGATGCCTAAGGGAAGGTAGATTAGCTTGGATTCACCGGCTTCAAAATGACCTTCAATAACTCTAATTCATTACAATGTCAAATCCCATGAAGATATGTCCCAAATAACTTAATCCGGGTGTTAACGGAAAATAACGTTAACAATTCTAATTAACAAAAAATGTTTAAACAATATTAAAAATTTTAATTGCGTTTAAGAAGTAAAACTATTAATAATTAATTGTTATTATTGTTGGCCCGCTTTGTGACCAAGCCACAATAGAATCTAAGTACTCATGATCGAGTGCAATACGGAGTAAGGGACAACAATTCACGAGCAAGAGAGTCAGAATGAACCAATCGACAAGGTTTAAGTTAAAGGAATGAATCACTTTGTCATGATTCTTGGGCACACAGTTCGGGTTGTGGCTATCAGTTTGAGGGTAACCCGCCCGTATATGAGATAGCAACAAATCCAGAGCATTGTACCTATTCAACTCGCAACAATGACGACAAGACCCGCTATAAAAGAGTATCTTCAGAATGTCTTCATCTCCCAAACTCATGGATTTTGCGACTCGAGCCACTCGCTAACTGGTAGAAATATACAAGTTGCTTGCTCACAATCGGATCTTAGGTCGAAGAAAGCAGATCAGTGACCATGTGTCATGAGTTGTTTCAATAAACGCCTTGTAACACCCCACCTCCATTAAGGTCACTCACAAAGGGAATGCCTTAACTTTGGTGGAGCGTTTTAGTAGACAGAACAGAAATTTACAAGACAGATAAACAATACTTGAGAAATTATAACTTTATTACAGCGGAAAACAGAAATCAGTTTGGTTACATCTTTACCAAAAACTCAAGTACATAAATATCAGTCTTGTTCAGAAAATCATCAGAGTACAAAACTTTAAAATCATAATCCCCAAAGAAGCTGCCATAAGGAGTCAAGCCATACTTTAAGCACCCTAAGTACTTCAAGTAGAAGAAATCCGGATCAAGCTAAAGTGTTCCCTCCTTGGAAAACCTGGGGGGGGGGAACGGAAGAAAAAGGGGCGAAAACAAACAAGGTCAAACATAAAGTCTGGCAAGTCCAGTGACTTTCAGCATATGAACAGATAATAATAATTATGACATGAAAATAAGCTGGATAAGAGATAACAGTAACTGGAGCAGCAGATGTACTTAGGTTAAATAGAAGAAACAGAATAATATTAATTTTCATTTCTCTGCACTAATACTAGTATAACAGGATTAGGTGTCACCCTAATGTCTAAACTGAAACAGAAACGGGAACAAAATAATTTCCATAGAAGAAAATGCTAGTAATGGGCCTTTACCACCCCAACAGAAACAGACAGAAACAGAATGCTAATAATGGGCCTTTACCACCTGAACAGAAACAGACCGAAACAGAATGCTAATAATGGGCCTTTACTACCCGAACATAAGGTACAGAAACAGATTAATCCCTATGGAAACAGAATGTAGAATTAGGTGTACACTAGTAAATGTGCCTTTACCACCCGAAAGGACGGTACCACGCAGAAATAGACAGGTGTTGCCACCCAATAGAAATGGACGGTACCAACAGAAATAGACAGAACTAAGTGTACCCTAAAACCCTACCCCAAGCAATCGGCTCCCTAATACATAAATACCCTGTGTCGGCTCCACAATAGGGTGTATCACTCCCTAAAGTGACAACCAATTGGCACAGACCTATTTATAGATGTCTTAGAGTCTTACATCCTCAGAGGCAGATCGGGATCCATGCACGCACATGACCCGGTTGGAACGCACCATCAACACCCCTCGCCATTATCAGAGTGAACCACTTATAATTAGTTCAGTAAGCGTGCCCGGACCCTACCTAATGTTGGGTCAAAGTTTGATACCAGAAAGGGTTACTGACTAATATGGGTCCCAAACAACAGATGACACAAGTAATTTCCCTCCTAACCTTGTGTCCCCAGACTAACAAATTTCAGATTAACTTGTTTACAAGTTTAGACACACAGAGTTCAGATCAATTAGTTCGCAGATCAGACAAGTTTCAGACTAACGGATCAGATATATGGATTTAACAGATTTACGGATTTGTTTAATTTTGTAATTGGGCCTACAGATTCACAAAACGGGTTTGTTAAATTCATTAGTCAAATTGGTTTAACCCTACCCACCCAAGACGTTTTTGACATCATATTTATCTCTGATTTGTGTTAATTAAAAATTAACACGTCTCTCACATTAGACTGACAGTTTGCGGTCACTGGTTAGGCCGGTTGGTTTTGGGCAGGTTTCTACCGCAAACTGGGTCTAACCTCGGGTTTCAAGCACGTTATGACTAACTTCTCACATTAGAACCTATTGTTCGTGGCCAATGGATGTGACGGGCGGTTCCGGGCAGGATTACGCCGCAAACTCATTCTAAGTTTGAGTTAGCCATGTTTCATGTTTAGCCAATGCATTCATTCACAGATTATGCTAATATCAGACTAATCATGCTAATTTAACAAATTAACTTCTGTACAAGTTACATCAGATTATTTGAGGTTCTATTAACAAGTTTTGCTCAATTTTAAATCGAGCCTACAGATTTACATACTTCAGATTTTAGCATTTCAGTTCCTACAGATACGCCATTCAACAGATTAAACAGATAACAGATCTTGCAGATTAGGCGATTTAGCAGATCCAGCAGATAAGGCAATTTAACATAATTAGCAGATAAGGCAATTCAATCTAATTAGCCGTTTAGGCAATATAACAGAACTAGCAGATTAGGCAATATAACAGATTTAATCATTCCTTAAAGTTTTATTGACATATCTTGCCTAACTATAAATTTAGCCTAAACTTACATGCCCAAATCAAGGTCATAATTCATAATACAATATATGCCCCCAAATTTTAGCCTTAAAATTCCCATTTACAGTTCATGTCAAAACTAGATTTAATATTCTAGTTTACCATATATGTCCCGGACTAATACACATGTAAATCATTATCTATTATAGGTAATTCAGATTATGCCAACATATTTGCTATGCCAAATTAACTTAATTAAGCTGCGCCCAATCCCCGTATAACATGTTTTCCCCAAGTTCTCTAAATACTCATGAAATGGCCCTATAGGCTCGATGTCCATAACAGTGAATGGGAATAAACTAGCAAAGTTACATACAAAATATGAGATCTAACATCATTAATGGAATAGGCGTAAGAAACTAACTATAATAGTTATAGGCAACTAACCATAATTGTCATGGGAGATTAATTACAATAGTTTCTTATTCAATGTCATAGGCAATAGTCTCATAGTCATGAATCATGGTCACAGGTAATAGTCTCATAGGCATGAATTATAGTCATAGGCAATAGTCTCATAGGCATGAATCATAGTCATAGGCAATAGTCTCGTAGGCATGAATCATAGTCATAGGCAATAGTCTCATAGGCAACAGTTTCATGTCCAATTATGCATTATTCATTATTTGTCCCAAAATTTAGCGTTCGTGCGTTAATCTCTTACGAGATTCGGCGCAAGCTCGTAGTAGCCTGGCTACAGAACAGAAAGAAGAAAGAGGTACAGAATAGTCACAGAAAAACAGATCTGACGGATAAGAGTATACAGAACCTCATATTCAGATTTATAATCATGCCACAACCATAATTAAAGTTTATATTGGAAAATAACTGTACTTGCCTTTCGTGGTTTTAAGTAAGGATAATAAACTGTTGTTGATGCAGAAATGCTGAATTATTCCTCTTTAATTGTTGTTGTAGCTATAAACTTTGATTTGAGATTTGATTTAGCTTTGAATTCTATTCAGGTTGGAAGAAGATGCATTAGTCCAAGTTTTGATTCCAGCAGGGTAGCGACGCCATTTTTATTTTTAACTAGAACAGAGGCAGAATATAGACAGAATGAAATTGTGTAGAGAAAATGAGGCTAGGGGGATGTTTATATAGGATTAGGCGGACGAATCTAGACAGAAAACGAGACCAGAT
Source organism: Allium sativum (assembly GCA_030737875.1). Lineage (NCBI taxonomy): Eukaryota > Viridiplantae > Streptophyta > Magnoliopsida > Asparagales > Amaryllidaceae > Allium > Allium sativum. Next base: position 22,485,020 of record CM060927.1, on the reverse strand, counting down.
ACATCAGAATGAATCAGGTTCAAAAACTGGGTTTCGGGAACAGGTCGACCCCCAGGTCGACACTATGGTCGACCCCCAGGTCGACACTATGGTCGACCTGGCCCCTGGGAGGTCGACACTATGGTCGAACCCCAGGTCGACCTGGTCCATGGGCAGGAATTTTCCCGCCCAGCCTATTCTGGGATTTTGAATTCGAATTTGAATTCGAATTTTCGAGCTGTTTTCGATTCTGAAATTCTCTGAAACTTCGGAGGGACATATCTCCCTCATACGGACTCCTTTTCTCGAAAACTCGGACTCGTTTCCAAGCAGAATTTTGAGACAAACACAATGGCGCAACCCATTTCTCTTGATTCTTATTTTATAATATAATTATTCTCTAATTTGTTACTTATACGATCATAGAAAATACGGGGTGTTACATTCTCCCCTCCTTAAAGGATTTCGTCCCCGAAATCTTCAATTTGAGAAGAATGTGTCCTACCATCCAGTCATCCATCTACTCAACCATCATCCACAAGCATCCATTATCCTTAGAAAACTTCTAATGTTGTATGAACATATGCAAAAGTGTGTGTATATGTTCCTTAACTAATGCAAAGATCAGGCGGTCCACTGATTCAGTTGACCTCCTCAATGCGAACTATGTCAGTGTCATGAGTCCAACATGTATGCAATTTTCCTATTTGATACATATCATTCTTATATTAGTGACAACCATCCATTCATATGCAACATCCATGTGATGAGTCAATCATTTTGCATCCACAAAAATTGAAAATGCTCACACATACATATGCAGTATGAGAGTGTTTTCGAGCCGATCTAGTGCCTAGTGTGTGTATATGCATCCATGAGCAACCACTAGCAACCACTTGCATCCACTTGCAACCATCAAACATAACATGTCTCAAACACATGTTTACATCCATTAGTTTCTACCTAAAGTTCGAAGATTCGATCGATAGGATACAATCGAGTGATGGGAGCGAGTGCAGATAAACAAAAACTTGGTTTCCATTAGACCTTGATTGAGAGACAAATTCCCCTAAGTATCAACTGCGAAGACCGAAATCAACATCAGATTGACACCCGGAGGATTACCCTCCTTAGACAATGTCAAAACTGGAAATCTCAACCTTATCAAAAATATTCAGATATTTACAGATTACCGGTACAGATCAGATTACTAAATGATTCTTAGAAATCTAAGCATGATAAAAACCCAGAATGTATGCGTCATAGTCAACTTAACGCTCAACACAGATACCGAACTTATCACAATTGGATGAGTCATAACCATTATGGGTCTGAGTCTACAGCGGAATCAGAAACAATACTAGTATTCAAGTGCAGAGTATCGATTACAGAGTCGAAATGCCAAAATCATAAAAGAGTTTTAACTCAAAAATCAGATAAAGAAATTAAACCTCCTACAGAAAGTTTTCCTATTTCTATCCTATCCACTAGCCTCGAGAGTGTTCGCCTACCTTCTAGAAGTTGGTCCTGCCCTCTGCCCTTGCCCTCGTTTCTTCGGACAGTCCTTAGTGAAGTGTCCCATCTCACCACAGTTGAAGCAAGTTCCCTTTCTTTTTCTGCAATCCTTGTTCAGATGAGTCGAGCTTCCGCAAGTAAAGCACTTTTTCTCCTTCTTATCTTCAGACTTTTCACCCTTCTTTTGTGTTTCCTTTTTGGGCCATGCTTTCTTGTTCTGTGATTCTTCCTTCTTTGCCTCTTTCTTACCGTTGTCTTCCTCGTGCAGTAGTGCCATATCCACCAATCTCTCGTAAGTCGCTCCCATGGGTACATGGGTCATGGCTAGGCTGTGCAGTGGCTCGTTCAATCCTTTAACAAAGCGGAGAGCCTTTTTATGCTGGGTGTTGACTAAATTTAGCCCGAACCTAGCCAGTTGGTTGAACTGGTTGACGTATTCCTTGACCGTCATACTTCCTTGCTTAAGAGATAAGAACTTTTCCAGTTGTAGACTTCGTTCAGCTTGCGAGAGGAATTTCATCTCAAACCTTGTTCTGAAATCCATCCATGTTTCAACCAGTCTCTCGGCGTTAGTGACTTCCCACCAATAGGAAGCTTCGTCCTTAAGCAACCATACCGCCAATTGTACCTTCTGCCTATTGTCAACCTCGAAAATAATGAACAGATCCTTGGTTTCTTTGAGCCAGTTCCTTGCTTCTACGAATTATTCAGCTCCCTTGAAATCCTTTCAACCCATGGCCCAAAAATCTTTATAGATCTTTGAAAAAGCAATTGCACGAGGAGGGGGCGGAGGAGGAATCGCTGCGGCTGGAGGAGGAATATCTACTGGGCCTCCATCGTTGGCCGTAGCCTCTAAGAACCTCCTGAACCAACCAGGTATTGGCACGCCCTCTGGAAAGTTAAGATTCCCAGACATGCTGGAATGAAAGAAGAAGATTTAAAACGAAGAACGGAAAAGATAGATATATGGCTTTTCTGGGGATTATGTTTTTCAAATTAAACTTTATTTTTTAAAATACTTGCTTTTAAAACCTTTTTGAAAATAGTTTTCAAAAACTTTTTATCTAATCTGGTAACCTTCAGCTCTGATACCAAGTGTAACACCCCACCTCCATTAAGGTCACTCACAAAGGGAATGCCTTAACCTTGGTGGAGCGTTTTAGTAGACAGGACATAAATTTACAAGATAGTTAAACAATACTTGAGAAATTATAACTTTATTACAGCGGAAAACAGAAATCAGTTTGGTTACATCTTTACCAAAAACTCAAGTACATAAATATCAGTCCTGTTCAGAAAATCATCAGAGTACAAAACTTTAAAATCATAATCCCCAAAGAAGCTGCCATAAGGAGTCAAGCCATACTTTAAGCACCCTAAGTACTTCAAGCAGAAGAAATCCAGATCAAGCTAAAGTGTTCCCTCCTTGGAAAACCTGAGGGGAGGAGGGGGGAAACGGAAGAAAAAGGGGCGAAAACAAGCAAGGTCAGGCATAAAGTCTGGCAAGTCCAGTGACTTTCAGCATATGAACAAATAATAATAATTATGACATGAAAATAAGCTGGATAAGAGATAACAGTAATAGGAGCAGCAGATGTACTTAGGTTAAACAGAAGAAACAGAATAATATTACTTCTCATTTCTCTGCACTAATACTAGTATAACAGGATTAGGTGTCACCCTAATGTCTAAACTGAAATAGAAACAGGAACAAAATAATTTCCACAGAAGAAAATGCTAGCAATTGGCCTTAACCACCCCAACAGACACAGACAGAAACAGAATGCTAATAATGGGCCTTTACCACCCGAATAGAAACAGACAGAAACAGAATGCTAATAATGGGCCTTTACTACCCGAACAGAAGGTACAGAAACAGAAACAGATTAATCCCTATGGAAACAGAATGTAGAATTAGGTGTACACTAGTAAATGGGCCTTTACCACCCGAACAGACGGTACCACGCAGAAACAGACAGGTGTTACCACCCAACAGAAATGGACGGTACCAACAGAAACAGACAGAACTAAGTGTACCCTAAAACCCTACCCCCAAGCGATCGGCTCCCTAATACATAAATACCCTGTGTTGGCTCCACAATAGGGTGTATCACTCCCTAAAGTGACAACCAATCGGCACAGACCTATTTACAGAAGTCACGACGTCTTACTTCCTCAGAGGCAGACCGGGATCCATGCACGTACATGACCCGGTTGGAACGCACCATCAACACCCCTCGCCATTATCAGAGTGAACCACTTATAATTAGTTCAGTAAGAGTACCAGGACCCTACCTATTGTTGCGTCAAAGTTTGATACCAAAAAGGGTTACTGACTAATATGGGTCCCAAACAATAGATGACACAAGTAATTTCCCTCCTAACCTTGTGACCCCAGACTAACAGATTTCAGATTAACTTGTTTACAAGTTCAGACATATAGAGTTCAGATCAACTAGTTCGAAGATCAGATAAGTTTCAGACTAACGGATAAGATATACGGATTTAACAGATTTATAGATTTGTCTAATTTTGTAATTGGGCCTACAGATTCACGAAACGGGTTTGTTAAATTCATTAGTCAAATTGGTTTAACCCTACCCACCCAACACGTTTTAGACATCATATTTATCTCAGATTTGTATCAATTAAAAATTAACGCGCAGACCTCTCACATTAGACTGACAGTTTGCGGTCACTGGTTAGGCCGGTTAGTTCCGGGCAGGTTTCTGCCGCAAACTGAGTCTAACCTCGGGTTTCAAGCATGTTATGACTAACTTCTCACATTAGAACCTATTGTTCGCGGCCACTGGATGTGCCGGGCGGTTCTGGGGAGGATTACGCCGCAAACTCATTCTAACCTCGAGTTAGCCATGTTTCATGTTTAGCCAATGCATTCATTCTCAGATTTTGCTAATATCAGACTAATCATGCTAATTTAACAAATTAACTTCTGTACAAGTTACAGCAGATTATTCGAGGTTCTATTAACAAGTTTTGCTCAATTTTAAATCGAGCCTACAGATTTACATAGTTCAAATTTTAGCATTTCAGTTCCAACAGATTACGCCATTCAACAGATTAAATTGATAACAGATCTTGTAGATTAGGCGATTTAGCAGATCTAGCAGATAAGGCAATTTAACATAATTAGCAGATTAGGAAATTCAATCTAATTAACAGTTTAGGCAATATAATAGAACTAGCAGATTAGGCAATATAACAGATTTAATCATTCCTTAGAGTTTTATTAACATATCTTGCCTAACTATAAATTTAGCCTAAACTTACATGCCCAAATCAAGGTCATAATTTATAATACAATATATGCCCCAAATTTTAGCCTTAATATTCCCATTTACAGTTCATGTCAAAACTAGATTTAATATTCTAGTTTACCATTTATGTCCAGGACTAATACACATGTAAATCATTATCTATTATAGCCAATTCAGATTATGCCAACATATTTGCTATGCCAAATTAACTTAATTAAGCTACGCCCAATCCCCGTATAACATGTTTTCCCCAAGTTCTCTAAATACTCATGAAATGGCCCTATAGGCTCGATGTCCATAACAGTGAATGGGAATAAACTAGCAAAGTTACATACAAAATATGAGATCTAACATCATTAAGGGAATATGCATAAGAAACTAACTACAATAGTTATAGGCAACTAACCACAATAGTCATGGGCGATTAATTACAGTAGTTTCTTATTCAATGTCATAGGCAATAGTCTCATAGTCATGAATCATGGTCATAGGTAATAGTCTCATAGGCGTGAATTATAGTCATAGGCAATAGTCTCATAGGCATGAATCATAGTCATAGGCAATAGTCTCATAGGCATGAATCATAGTCATAGGCAATAGTCTCATAGGCAACAGTTTCATGTCCAATTATGCATTATTCATTATTTGTCCCAAAATTTAGCGTTCGTTTGTTAATCTCTTATGAGATTCGGCGCAAGCTCGTAGTAGCCTGGCTATAGAACAGAAAGAAGAAAGAGGTACAAAATAGTCACAGAAAAACAGATCTGACAGATAAGAGTATACAGAACCTCAGATTCAGATTTATAATCATGCCACAACCATAAATTAAGTTTATATCGGAAAATAACTGTACTTGCATTTCGTGGTTTTAAGAAAGGATAATAAACTGTTGTTGATGCAGAAATGCTGAATTATTCCTCTTTAATTGTTGTTGTAGCTCTAAACTTTGATTTGAGATTTGATTTAGCTTTTAATTCTATTCAGGTTGGAAGAAGATGCATCAGTCCAAGTTTTGATTCCAGTAGGGTAGTGACGCCACTTTTATTTTTAATTAGAACAAAGGCAGAATATAGACAAAATGAAATAGTGTAAAGAAAATGAGTCTAGGGGGCTATTTATATAGGATTAGGCGGACGAATCTAGATAGAAAACAAGACCAGATACATCAGAATGAATCAGGTTCATAAACAGGGTTTTGAGAGCAGGTCGACCCCCAGGTCGACACTATGGTCGACCTGGTCTGGCCAGGTCGACCCCAGGTCGACACTATGGTCGACCTGGCCCCTGGGAGGTCGACACTATGGTCGACCCCTAGGTCCACTTGGTCCATGGGCGGGAATTTTCCCGCTCAGCCTGTTCTGGGATTTGGAATTCGAATTTGAATTCGAATTTTCGAGCTGTTTTCGATTCTGAAATTCTCTGAAACTTCGGAGGGCCATATCTCCCTCATACGGATTCCGTTTCTCGAGAACTCGGACTCGTTTCCAAGTAGAATTTCGAGACGATCGCAATGGCACAACCTGTTTCCCTTGATTCTTATTTTATAATTTAATTATTCTTTGATTTGTTACTTATATGATCACAGAAAATACGGGGTGTTACACGCCTCTTCACTAACTCACGAACTGCTCCGAGATTTCAGGGATGACTAACACGTCATCCCGCGACCTGCCTGTTGTTCATGCCCATAAATACCCAAAGACTTGTCATTTTGAGGGATCTTTTGGCACTCCAAACACTTTAATTTCACCACGAATGATATTCCTTTGCTTTATTCAGATTATGCTCTAAATTCTCGAGCATAATTGTATATATTTGGAGAGATTATCAACTATACCAGTGAGGTTGAGTGATCATTTTCCTTGTACTTGTAATCAATTCATCAGTTGGAGAGTTATAAATTGGATGTAGGCTCATTAACGCCGAACCACTATAAATCATGTGTGTTGATTTTTTTTATCCGTTTTAATATTATATTTCTTCATGATTTCTAGTCAGTTGGGTGTTAGAACCACTTTTTGGTCTAACATTTTGGTGCTTTCATTGAGAAACTTGAATTCTCAACATTTCGGATTGTCATCCTACTATTTGGATTTCCAGGTCTGAAGAAGATAGTCCACCTTTTCACCATTTTTAAATTTTCATTGATTTCAACGGGTTTAGATTCCATGGCTATAAGGAAAGTCAAGGAACCAATGGCTTCCCGAGCAAACGAAACAAATGAAGATCGAAGGGATGAAGCACGAGCTCTCATCGATACTAGCTCGAAGGGAGCCGGATCGGGGGTAAGCCGAACAGAAGGTGCGACCCGATCAGAGCTGGCTACCCGACCACATGAGGGTATCACAACCCGAACAGATGGGGGTGATCCGAACTTTCTAGATGCTGGCGTTTCTACTCGAGCCGGTCCTAGTGCTCCAACTCCAGCCGTGATTACCAACGATCAACTCCCTGTTTTAAAGATGGGTTTTTCGTATTTGCTCACTATGTTGGAAAGAACTAATTATGCTTTAGAATCCCAAAGGCGTAAGAGTGCCGCAATCCAAGAGAACATGAATGCAATTAATAGAAAAATGGATGAGCTTCGTTGGAAAAGAACTCCTTCTCCGACTCATCGACTTGCCGCATATTACTCATCTTCCTCGGAAGAGAATGCAAGACCTCCAAGAAGGCCATATGAGAGACTCGAGAGCGCCGAACAAATGACGTTTGGATGCAGCCTGTGTTCTTGGACTTAATGAACCCTAGCATAAGAGAGTCGATGTTGCTGCCAATGCAGGGATCTCATGTCCTGCCCAGGGATTCAAATATTTTCAATCCTACTCAGGACCAACTTCTCCTACCTAGTCGTCCTGTGAACGACAGGGACCGTAGGGGGCAAGAGAATTCTTTCCCTGCCAGGAATCAGGTAACATTGCCCGAAACGGGAGCTAGAAATGCTGGGGGAGAGAGAGAAGTGTCAAGCCTGAGCCAACATTAACCAATGCTGAAGTGGAAGTTATGGTGCGTCAAATTATAGATGATAGTAGAGGATACAGTAATGAAGATTGGGGCATCGATCGTAGCCACACACCTTTCACTGATGACATTTTGGATTTTCAGTTACCCAGGCGATTCATCCGACCGACCATGGACCGGTATAGAGGAAGAACTGATCCAATGCAGCATTTGATGAGATGCTATTGGTATATGAACGTCACCGTAGTTCCTAATGCCGTAAAATGCAAGACCTTTCCGATATACCTTGAAGATGTCACACTTATGTGGTTAACCGACTCCCCCCTCGATCGATCTCCAGTTTCAAAGAGCTAAGCGAAAGCTTCATTACTCAGTTTCGACTCCATGCCCGGAAATCCAAGAGCATCACCGAACTGTCTATAGTCAAACAAGCTCCTCGAGAAACTTTGATATCGTACTTATATCGATTCAATCTGGCAGTTACAGAAGTGAGTGACGCACATGAGAAGACCATCCTAATGGCACTGATGGACGGAGTCGATAAATACACTAAATTCAGGAAATACTTGGCCGGAAAACCACCGCTAACTAGGGAGTTGTTTTATGAGAAGACTAATATTCGCTTATGGTGAGAAGAGATATATGCCAACCATAGAAAAAGGCCTGAAAAAACCCCGATGGAAGATATTCAGAGCAACGTCGCCATCAAGCAATCTGGTGACAGTGCAGGAAAATTTGAAGTGAATGTCAGAAAAATGGGTGGAGGAAATGACCGCCAAGGTGGAAATGGGAACAAGAGAGGCAGAAATCGGAGAAATGATCCCAAAAAGAGGCCCCAGTTTCAATCTTTTGAGAATAATACACCGCTAAATGATACCTTGGAGAACATTTATTTGGATACCTACAATGTTGTCCAATACAAGAAACCTCCACCCAGAGATTTGATTGAAAAGGAGCTTGAACCTGTGATGTTCTGTTTATTTTACAAGACTTATGTCCACTCTTCGAACACCATTTGAGAGATGTCATGGAAAAGTTGCTTCGAGCAGGGAAGTAAGACGAGTACAAGGTTGCCATTAAGGATAGGGGACAACAAGGACTTGGTCCAAATCAGAACCAACCTACCCCTAAACCTATTGCTCAGCAAAAGATAAAGGGGTCGTCATTAATACCATGGTGGAAGGGCCACATCCCGCTGGATTTACCAATAGAACCATGGAACATTATGTTAACGCCGCTAAGCACCTGAAAGTGGGAGAATGTAGTTCTCTTGAGGATACTCTCCTGTGAAGCAACAAAAGATGATAACGGATGATGTTATTTTCAAAGAAAGAGAAAGTGTGGGAGTGGAGGCCCCGAGTGTTGACCCATTGGTGATAACGTCTACCATCGGTCCAACTCTTGTACAAAAAGTCCTTATGATTGCGGGAGTTCCATCAATATCTTGTTTAAAAAGGGCTTCGACCAGATGAAGTTGGAGGCTAAAGATTTGAAACCATGCACAGGCTGGATTCGTGGCATCAACGTCTCATCAACATCTCCAATGTGAGAAGTGAAATTGTCCGTAGAACTTGGGGAAGGAGAATGTAGGAGAGTGCATATCCTTCTATTTGTTGTTATGGATATTGATTCCCCATATAATGCTTTCTTGGGCAGATCGGCTCTCGCAGAGTTCAAAGCCTACATTTCGCCATGGTGTTTATTGTTAAGATTCCCGACCGAAGCTGGAGTATGTGACACCCCATGTCCGTTAATGTCACTCACTAAGGGAATGCATTAAGTTTCATGAACCGTTATATGTAAACAGACATAAATAATTACAAGACAGATAAAATAGCAGCGGAATTAAAAAAAACTTTTATTAATCATTAAGCATGGTTACATCATATGTATGAAAATAGATAAACTCAGTATATCATTAAAACTTCTGTCTTGTACTTTAGAAATCAGAGTACAATAACAAAGAAAGCATAATCCCCAAATCATGAGCCATAGTAGCAAAGATAGAAGCTTGAGCAATACATCAAGAAGCTCCAAGCAAGACGAGAGCAGAATCCTGACTAAGCCTGAGAATTCCCTCCCCTGAGAACCTGGGGGGAGGGGGAACGGAAGAAAGAAGAGGAAACAAAAAGGGTCATACATAAAGTCTGGCGAGTCTAATTACTTTTGGCCAGTAAATAAATAAAAGTAACATGATAGGCATATAAAGTGGGCAAGAGATATCACTACATAAATGGCAGGTGTGACAAGGTAGATAGGATAAGGTGTATATGCTTCTAATGATTACTCTGTATTGTTACTAGTATATCCAGAAAGAGATGATCCCTTCAACTATAAGGTGGTAGACTTATGCATACGTCCAAATGTATTCTAACTACTACCCTGGTCGATCGGCTCTCTAACCCTCATAGATACCTCGTGTTGGCCCCACAGTAGGAGGTATCACTTCCAAAAGTGGCAACCCCTCATCGTAATAATGTACCCAACCAAATCTACAGGTGTCACGGTCGTCTTATCCCTTTCTGCTCGGCTCATGCGCGCACATCGCCTGGTCGGTTTGCACCGCCCGCACCGTCCACCACGTTTGGATCTCTTACAATCAGTCAGTAAGCGTGCCCCTTCTCCGCCTAGTATGGAGTACTTTGTTTGATACCTACTCTGGGTTATTGACTGAAATGGGTCCCACACAATATGATACAAGCTCTCCCCTTATCTTGTATCCCCCACTAGGTTTTCACTGACTATGTACACCACTAGATGTCTTTAATTACATAGCCTTATTTTTTTCTACTAGTTACGCTTATCCTAAAAAGTGTCTTCGATTACATAACTCCAATCTTTCTACCGGTTATGTTTACCTACATGTGTCTTTAATACATAACCCCCAATCTTCCAATCAGTTATGCTTACCTATAGGTGTCTTTAATGCATAACCCTATCATTTCTACAAGTTGTTTTTACCCTAAAAGATGTCTTATAACTTTCATATTTTCCACTGGTTATGTATACCACTTGGTGTCTTTAATTACATAACCTTAACGGGTTAAGTTTGTGGGCCTATATGTGAATATTGCCCATCCCCTCTTCAGATTTACTTAACCCATCCCTCATCCATGTTTAATTAACCCTAACTTAAATTTAAGTTCATACAATCCCTATAGATTAACTTAGGTTAAGTAGAACAATTCTTTACCATGTCCATTTATGGTTTTATAATGGGCCAGACCTCACATATTAGGCCTATAACATGTGGATGCTGGATATGCCAGTCGGGTCCGGGCAGACTTATTCCACAATTGGGCCAAACCTCGTGTCATATCCTGATTCGTATTTACTTAATTAGACCTCCCACATTAGGTTTAACATTAGTGGTTGCTGGATATGCCGGTCGGGTCTGGGCAGACTTCCACCACTAATGCAACCTAATCTCGTGTCATAAGTACAATTACAATTCCTAATTGTAATAACTAGACATTCCATTTTTAATTAATTAATAAATTAATTAATCCTTTCTTTTTATAGGTGTCAATACCTATTTTACCCAATAATTTGAATTACATGTCCAAAAAATTTCATATTCAAATTATGCCATTTTTAACACTTTTCCCCCATTCCTTAACTAGCGCCCTCACAAAATTGGCAACATGCCTAGGCTAGACAATGGCCTAGTCATAAACGATAATAGGGAAAATAATTGGAATATAACTAAAATGATCATCTTGGCATAAACATAAACTTGTATGATAATAAGGTGAACATACATACTGGCATGGACATGAAATTTTCATCATAACAAGGTGGACATAAAACTGATGAATGGTTGACAGTCAATAACTATGATGTCACAATAAACAAAGTAAGAATTAAATTAGTAATTTAGATGTCCCATCGGTTTAGATCTAACTTGATTACCTAAGGTGACAATTTAGATCACATAAAATAGGTCTAACATGATAACATAAGGTGACAATTTAGATCTCATAAAATAGATCTAACATGATAACATAAGGTGATAATTTAGATCACATAAAATAGATCTAACATGATAACATAAGGTGACAATTTAGATCACATAAAATAGATCTACCATGATAACATAAGGTGACAATTTAGATCATATAAAATAGATCTACTAGTGTAGAAATAGATCTACACACATCCGCTTCATAGCATATCATAAATGTTACAATTAAGATAAAGGTTTAGATCCAATCCTAACCAATTCAAGGTGACATACGTTCATGATTTACATGAATGGTTAGATCTATCCAATGATATAACGTCCAAATTAACAGATCTATATTAACTATAATATTGTTACAAACCAAGATCCACAATAATAACGTAGTAGAACAATCATAATTGAATTGGATCTTGAGAAATAGACCTATCATAAGATCTAACAATAACATAGATTCAAGGTTTATAACGTATTCAAATCATAGTCTTTCATAATTCACTTTTATTTATCTAAACCAAAAAGCAACTAGAACTCACTGTGATTGGAATGCTAAGATGATAGAAAAAAAGTTGGTGCCGAGTCTATGCTTGAATCTAAGAATTTGATAAGCTTTATTTGATAGAAGAAGATGAGAGACCCTAGTTCAGTTCAGACTCCGGCAGATTTTGGCCGACATGATTTATAATGAAGAAATATGTGAAACAGCTATGTATTTATAGCTGCAGAACCCTCTGGAACCGACTTCCACATAAGCCCTGGGGTAAATCAGGTCGCGGGTCGCCTCCCACTTGGGCAAAGGCCAAAATATCCATAAAAATCTATTTTGGGAGCACATTATAGGTGCGCTAGTGTAAAAATACATGGGTGCACTTGTCAAGTGCGCCGAGAATTTTTGTTTTTTCTGCCAAACTTCTATCGTCCATAACTTCTTCATACGTTTTCAGCTTTACGCAAACCAGGTGTCTATCTTGACCAGAATTTCGAGACAGGCACAATGGCGTAGTCTGTTTCATTTAATTCTGAATATTAAATTAATTATTCTTTAATTTATCCACTTTAATGTTGTTAAAATTTCGGGGTGTTACATTCTCCCCTACTCAAAGGATTTCGTCCCCGAAATTTTTAAGTTGAAAAAAATGTATCCTACCATCCATCATCCATCTACTCATCCACCAAACACTGGAATCCATTGTCCTTAAAAATTTCAAATGCTTATATGAGTATATGAATATATGCAAAGGTGTGTGTATATGTCCCAATACTAATGCGAAGATCGGGCAGTCTACTGATTCAGTTGACCTCCTTAATGCAATGTATGTTAGTGCCATAAATCCAGTATGTATGCAAATAATCCTATTATAACATGTAAGTTCTATATGTATGCACACTCATTCGTCCAAATGCAATATCCATATGCTAGTTCATCCATTTCCATCCATAAAAGAAAAGAAAATGCACACACATCCATATGCAGTATGAGACTGGTTGAGCCGATCTAGCGCCTAATGTGTGTGTATAAGCATCCACAGGAAACCACTAGCAAACACTTGCATCCATCAATCAAAACATGTCTCAAACACATGTTTACATCCATAGGATTCCTATCTAAAGGTCGAAAAATACTACAGATAAGATATAATCAAATGACAGAAACAAGTACTGATAAAGCTTTGGGAAAAGGAGTTAAGGACATACGCTCAAAAAGAAAAGGGTACGAAGCATGATTCTTGTCTTCGGTCTCCCAAGTCACATCCTCTGGGTTATCTCGCCATTGAACCTTTAGCAACTTGAGCTCTTTATTGCGTAGCTTCTTAACTTCCGATCCAAGAATATGGGAAGGAACTCACCTGACTGTCACCTCCCGCTCCACTTCTACCTCTTCCACTATACTCGGCTCAACAACTTCCGCGGTGTCATACAAGCACTTCCGTAGATGAGAAACATGGAAAACTTCATGAATATCAAATTGAATTTCAGGAAGCTTCACTTTATAAGCCATTCGGCTAAACCTCTCGGTTATGGGAAATGGTCCTACAAACCTAGGTGCCAACTTTCCTACCGATCCGAAGTGAACCAGTGTAACACCCCGCATTTTTAGGTATAATTAAAAATGAAATAAAATATATGAAAATATGCTTAGGATACGTAAATAATGGTGATGCATAAGGAGAATTAATTAATACAAGGAAGAGAAGAAAAATTAGTTCGATAATGGCGTATATTACGGAAAAGATAGTAAAATAAGGATAACTAATTCAAGAATCAGGAATTAGGTAAAATGGACATAACCATTGCGTTCCTCTTGAAAAAATACGCAAAATAGAGTCCGAGTTTTCGAAAATCGGAGTCCGTATGACCAAGATATGGCCAAAACAAGATTCAGAAGGTTTCGGTCAGCCCAGAACTGGGCAGGTCGACCCGGGGGTCGACCTGGGGCCCAGGTCGACAAGGGGGTCGACCTGGGAGTCGACCTCCCCCATGGGGGTCGACTATAGTGTCGACCCCCCCTGCAGGTCGACCTGGTCGGCCTGTTTTGGCCCAGAACCCATTTTTGAAGCCCTGGGATGATTTTTGATGGTCCGGATTGGTTTTAGGGTTAATCTGATGGCTGAAATGAGTTACTACACCTATAAATACACCCTAAGACCTAGCCTCCTCTACACACAATTCTATTCTTCTTCTTCTCTGCCTCTGTTCTAAATAAAAATAAAAATGGCGTCGCTACTCTGCTGGAATCAAAACTAGAAGCTAATCAACATCAACCTAAGCAATTCAATTCAAATTAGAGATTAAAGCTTCTGCAACAATTCTGCAACAACTAAAGTTCTTTCTTTAATCCAATCAAGGCAAGTACAGTTATTTTCCACTATAAACGTTAATTCTGATTTTGACATGAATTGTGAATCTGAATATGAGATTATATCTGTTCTGTTCTGATTTGATCTATCTTATTCTGTACCTCTTTCCTCTTTCTGTTCTATAGCCAGGCTACTACGAGCCTGAGCCAATCTCATAAGAGATTAACATGCGCTAAAATGTTTGGGACAGTAAAATGAATGATGCATAAATTTGGGCATGACCAATAGGTGACTAATTTGAGGAAAGAACTTGGACTGTAGCTAGAACATGAATCTGAGACATATGATTGGACATGTCATATTTATAACATAAAAAGGTATTGGACATATGATTTATGGACATGACATAAAAAGGTATATAATTGAACATAGATATAGACTGTATTGAACACAGGATTTAGGATAAAGAGAATATGGCCTAGGTATAAAGATTTACATGAAAGTAGGATATCTATTAATGTAAATAAACACCTAAGTAAGGGACCTTTGGGATATATGACATGCATAGTAATCTATGGCTATATTTGGTATAAATTATATGGATCTTCTGTACTATGCAAGTTTAATAAAAATTTGGAACATATGATATATGGTAAATATATGACCATAATCTGTGCTATGTAAATTTAATACAAACATAGGGTATATGATAATATTGTGAGTCAAGACTATTATTTATGCACGTGAACTTAGGCAAGGTTTATAATTAGGCAAGGTATGAAACTTTAAGAAATAAGTAAATTTGTTATATTTGCCTAATTTTCTAGTTGTGTTACATTGCCTAATCTGCTAGTTCTGTTATATTGCTTAATCTGCTAGTTCTGCTCTACTGCCTAGTCTGCTAGATTTGTTCATCTGCCAAATCTGTCATTTGCTAAGTCTGTTGTAAATACTAAATCTGCTAGTTTGCTTAATCTGCTAAGTCGCCTAACCTGAGAAATCTGTTATCTGCTATATCTGTTGAGTTGGTATAATTAGTCCGCTATTGACATAATCTGAATTGGCTATAGTTATGAATAATTGACATGTATATTAGGCGTGGGTATAAATGATAAATCATTAATTAATTGGCCGCAAAGATAAACATGGCTAACTCGAGGTTAGAATAAGTTTGCGGCGTAATTCTGCCCGGAACCGCCCGGCATATTCCAGTGGTCGCAAAAAAATAGGTTGTAATGTGAGAAATTAGTCATAACGTGCCTGAAACCCGAGGTTAGACTCAGTTTGCGACAGAAACCTGCCCGGAACCAACTGGCCTAACCAGTAGCCGCAAACTGTCAGTCTAATGTGAGAGGTTTGGGCATTAATATTTAATTAATGAAAATCTGAGATAATTATGATGTCTAAAACGTGTTGGGTAAGGTTAAACCAATTGGACCAATGGATCAGATGAACCCGTTTCGTGAATCCGTAGGCCCAATACAAAGTTAGATATTCTGGAACCAGTTAATCTGTAGGCCTGTTAATCCGAACATCTGATCCGTTAGTCTGAAAAACCTGTTAACTTGATTGTCTGATATGTGAACTAGTTAACCTAAATTTTGTATGTCTGAAACTTGTAGACAAGTTAAGCTGAAATCTGTTAGTCTGGGGACACAAGGTTAGGAGGGGAATTACTTGTGTCATCTGTTGTTTGGGACCCATATTAGTCAGTAACCCTTTCTGGTATCAAAACTTTGACCCAACAGTAAGTAGGGTCCGGGCACGCTTACTGAACTAATTATAAGCGATTCATTCTGATAATGGCGAGGGGTGTTGATGGTGCGTTCCAACCGGGTCATGTGCGTGCATGGATCCCGGTCTGCCTCTGAGGATGTAAGACGCCATGACATCTGTAAATAGGTCTGTGCCAATTGGTTGTCACTTTAGGGAGTGATACACCCTACTGTGGGGCCGACACAGGATATTTATGTATTAGGGAGCCGATCGCTTGGGGTAGGGTTTTAGGGTACACTTAGTTCTGTCTGTTTCTGTTGGTACCGTCTGTTTCTGTTGGGTGGTAAGACCTGTCTGTTTCTGCGTGGTACCATCTGTTCGGGTGGTAAAGGCCCATTACTAGTGTACACCTAATTCTACATTCTGTTTCCGAAGGGATTAATCTGTTTCTGCTTCTGTCTGTTTCTGATCGGGTAGTAAAGGCCCATTATTAGCATTCTGTTTCTGTTAAATTATTCTGTACCCGTTCCTGCTTCAGTTTAGACATTAGGGTGACACCTAATTCTGTTATACTAGTATTAGTGCAGAGAAGTGTAAAGCAATAGTTTATGTCATTCTGTTCTTCTGTTATATCTGCTACACCTGTTACAGTTATCTCTCATCTAGTTTTATGTTCATGTCATATTATTATTATCTGTTCATATGCTGAAAGTCACTGGACTTGCCAGACTTTTTGTCTGACCCTTGTTGTTTCACCTCCTTTCTTCCGTTTCCCCCCCAGGTTATCCAAGGAGGGAATACTTTAGCTTGATCCGGATTTCTCTTTGCTTGAAGTGCTTAAAGTATGGCTTGGCTCTGCATAGCTTCCGTTCTATGGGGATTATGATTTTAAACCATGCATTTTGAAGGCTTTTGTACAAGACTGATATTTTGTACTTTAATTCTGAGATTTGAAAGGATGTAACCATATTGATTTCTATTTCCGTTGTAATAAAGTTAAAAATTTTCAAGTACTGTTTTATCTGTCTTGTAAGTTTCTGTTCTGTTTACTAAAATGCTCCACCAAAGTTAAGGCATTCCCTTTGTGAGTGACCTTAACGGAGGTGGGGTGTTACAACCAGATTCCTCAAAGGTGACACTTTGATAAAAACCAAGTCTCCTACTTCAAATTCGAGGTCAGTCCTTCTCTTGTCTGCATAGGATTTCTGCCTATTTTGAGCTGTCTTCATCCGTCGTCGAATAATGTCAATATTTTTGGATATTTCTCTAACCTTATCTGGTCTAAGTAGTAATCTTTCTGTGGATTCCCACCAACAAGTTGGTGATCTACAGGGTCGTCCGTACAATGCTTTAAAGGGTGCCATGCCGATGCTATCCTAATAGTTATAGGCAAACTCAACTAAAGGAAGATTCTCTTCCCAAGTCCCTCCGAGGTCTAGGATACACAGCCTTAAAAGATCTTCTAGAATTCTGTTCACCCTCTCCATTTGCCTATCGGTCTGAGGATGATAAGCAGTTCTCAAATGCAACTGTGTACCTAATGCATCGTGCAAGCTCCTAAAAAATTCGTTGGTAAAGATGGGGTCATGATCGCTCATAATACTGGAAGGAACTCCCTGAAGACGAACTATCTCTCAGACATAAATTGCTGCTAACCATGATGTCGTCCTCTTACTCTTAACTGGAATTAAGTGAGCGCTCTTAATGAGTCTAACAACCATAATCTAGATAAAGGTGTTGCCTTTCTTCAATCTACGCAAACCATCTATGAAATCCGTAGAGACGCTCTCTCATTTCCACTAAGGAACCTCCAAAGGATGAAGTAAACCACCGGGCTTCTTTTGCTCAGCTTTGACTTGCTGGCAAACTAAACATTGGGAAACAAATTCGGCCACACCTTTCTTCATCTCAGCCCAAAAGAAAACCCTCTTCATGTCCCTGTACATCTTATCACCACTTGGATGAATGGTGATCTTTGAATGGTGGGCTTCTTCTAGGACTGCCTTTATCAAGCTTCCAGTTTGAGGAACATAAAGCCTTCCATCTCGTCGCAACCACCCCTTTTCATCTATGGCATATATACTGAGGTGACTAGAAGTCTCCCCTCTTCTGAGCTTATTCATGATGTCTAGAATATGTAGGTCACCTTGTTGCGAAGCTCCTATCTGGTCCATAAGAGTCGGTCGTATCTCCAAGGATGCAAACAAATCAGGCAAAATCTCGATAGAGGGTCTAAAATCAAAAGCTGATATGTACTCCACGTTTTTCTTTCCACAAACAGAGGACTCAGGGCCACTCTCTACCTACTTAGTGCGTCTGCACCACATTACCCTTGCCAGGGTTATAAGAAATCTCAAAATCATAAGAAGCTAGAAACTCCATCCAGCGTTGTTGCCTTAAATTGAGATCCTTCTGCGAGAACTGATACTTGAGAGATTTATGATCGATGTATAACTCAAACTTATCTCCAAGTAAATAATGATGCCACGTCTTTAATGCGAACACTATGGCAGCTAGCTCTAGATCATGGATGGGGTAGTTCTTTTCGCGAACTCTTAGCTGCCTACACCCATAACACACTACTTTCCCTTCTTGCATTAAGACAGCACCAAGCCTTGTACCGCATGCATCAGTGTAAATGCTAAACACTTTATTCCCGTCAGGTAAAGTCAAGACCGGGGCTGTTGTTAGAGCCCTCTACAGTTGTTGGAAAGCTACGTCACGGTCCATTTCCCATGAGAATGCCAAGTTCTTCTTCGCCAGCCTAGTGAGTGGGGCTGATATCCTTACAAATTCCTTAATGAACTTTTTATAGTAACCTGCTAACCTAAGAAAGCTTCTCACCTTGGTTGCATTTTTAGGAACCTGCCAATCTTGCACTACAACCACCTTCGCGGGATCTACCGCTATCCCTTCTTTGGAGACCACAGCCCTAAGAATCTCACCTCGTTTCTCCAAAAATAGAATTTGGAGAATTATGCTTTAAGCTAATGGTGACGGAGTGTTTCCAAAACTTCTCTCAATTGTTGGGCTTGCTCTTCTTCACTTTTGAAGAAGATCAAAATATCATCGACAAAGACTAGAACAAGTTTACTTAGGAACTCCCAAAACACCCTACTCATCAAATCGAAAAAATAGGCGATTGCATTCGTCAGCCCAAAAGGCATAACTAGCCATTCAAAGGAACCATCCAGAATTCTAAAGGCAGTCTTATCTATGCTGTCCTCAGCCACCCTCAACTGATGAAACCCCGTGGCCAAGTCTAACTAAGAAAATACTGAGGCAACAACAAGTTGATCAAATAAATCATCAATCCTCGGATGCGGGTGCCTATTCTTCATAGTGAGTATATTCAGCTCTCTTTAATCAACACACAAACAAAGCGAACCATCTGCCTTATTTACGAATACTACTGGAGCACCCCATTTAGGTATGCTTCGTCCGATAAACCCTTTCTTAAGTAGCTCCCCTACTTGCTTACTCACCTCCCTCCTTTCCCTTGGAGCCATATGGCGCACTGGTAATGCAACTGGCTTTGCATTTTCCACCAGATATATACAAAAATCGATCTCGCGCCTCGGAGGTAAACCCTGAACCTCATCAAAAACATCAGAAAAAACTCGGACTACATGAACAGATTGCAGATCGTCGATAGATGCATCAAGAGATTTATGGAAACTAAGCATAACCGGCCCCTGTGGGTCACATGAAATCTCGAGGGTTCTCCCATGATAGTTCAAAAGCCTAACAACCTTCTTTTCACAATCCAGAATGGCACCATACGTGGTAAGCCAATCCATTCCTAGAATCAACCCATAGCCCATAAATCCGAGCACATACGCGTCATAGTCAAACTTGACACCTAACGCAGATATTTTCAAACCCCGAAAAATCATCGATAAATGAGCCGAACCACCAATGGGGTTTGAAACAACTATGGGATCTACTACCATACTAGTATTTAAGTGCATAGATTCAACTATAGAACTTGATATAAATGAATGTGAGGGACTAGAATCAAATGGGTTCTAGTAGGGTGACTGGAAAGAGAAATCAAACCTTCCATGGAACTTTCCTACCTCTATCCGGTGAACTAGCCACGAGAGCAATCGCTTGCCCTCCAGAGGTTCCTGTCCTTTTACCATTCCCTTGCTTCCTTAGGCACTCCCTAGAATAGTGTCCAACCTCTTCACAAATGAAGCAAGCATTCTTCCTTTTTCCTGCAGTCCTGGGCCAAGTGACCCTCTCGCCCGCAACTATGGCTCTTCCTCTTACCCTTAGCCTTGTCATTCTTTCCGCCCTTCTTTTGTTGTTGTTGATGCCCTTTCTTCGGCCATACCTATTTATTTTGTGTTTCCTCAAGCTTAACTTCTTCCTTTTCAGATTTATTTGAACTTTATCTATGTTCCCTTCCCGGGCCATCATTTTTCTCATCATTGGGATGTACTCCTTAGCTCTAACTCCCTTATTCTCCTTTTTACCATATTCGTGCAACAAGCTAACAAGTCTCTCGAAAGTTGCCTTCATCGCACGAAAATCCTTACGAAGCTCAAGAAAATTAGTCGTAGGTGATACTACTATAGCTTCAGACGGAGGTTAGGCACTTCATTGCCCTTCGATATATGCCGTAGTTTAAACATACCTATGGCATCATGTCGGAATGGGGACACCTTTCAGGAAGAATCGACCCCCCAGACAAAAAGAGAAAAAAGGAATCAAGTGGAGAATCGAGAGATACTTCCTGTGGCTTTAGGGAATATGTTTTTCAAAACAGACTTTTCTTTTGAAAATGCTTTCTTTTAAAACCTTTTTGAAAATAACTTTCAAAAGCTTTTATCTAATCTGGTAATCACCAGCTCTGATACCACGTGTGATACCCCACGTCTGTTACTGTCACTCAATAAGGGAATGCATTAAGTTTCGTGAAGAGTTATAGGTAAACAGACACAAAATAATTACAAGACAGATAAAATAGCAGCAGAATTAAAAAAAACTTTTATTAATCATAAAGCATGGTTACACCTGGAAATACATAAACTCTATATATCATTAAGACTTCTATCTTGTACTTTAAATATCAGAGTACAAGATCAAAGAAAGCATAATCCACAAATCATGAGCCATAGTAGCAAAGATAGAAGCTTGAGCAATATATCTAGAAGCTCCAAGCAAGACGAGAGCAGAATCCCGACTAATCCTGAGAATTCCCTTACTTGAGAACCTGGGGGAGGGAGGGAACGGAAGAAAAAAGAGGAAACAAAAAGGGTCAGACATAAAGTCTGGCGAGTCTAGTTACTTTTAGCCAGTAAATAAATAAAAGTAACATGATAGGCATATAAAGTGGATAAGAGAGATCACTACATAAATGGCAGGTGTGACAAGGTGGACATGATAAGGTGTATATTCTTGTAATGATTACTCTGCATTGTTACTAGTATATCCAGAAAGAGATGATCCCTTCAACTATAAGGTGGTGGAATTAGGTATACGTCCAAATGTATCCTAACTACTACCCTGATCGATCATCTCCCTAAACCTCGTAGATACCTTGTGCTGGCTCCATAGTAGGAGGTATCACTTCCTAAAGTGGAACCCCTCCTGGTAATAATGTGCACAACCATATCTACAGGGGTCATGGTCATCTTATCCCCTTCTGCTCGGCTCATGCACGCATATGGCCCGGTTGGTTTGCGCTGCCCACACCGTCCTCTACATTTGGATCTCTTACAATCAATCAGTAAGAGTGCCCCTTCTCTGCCCAGTACGGAGTACTTTGTTTGATACCTACACCGGGTTATAGGATGAAATGGGTCCCGCACAATATGATACAAGCTCTCCCCTTGTCTTGTATCCCCCACTAGGTTTTCACTAACTATGTATACCATTAGGTGTCTTTAATTACATAGCCTTATTTATTTCTACTAGTTATGCTTACGATAAAGGGTGTCTTTAATTACATAACTCCAATCTTTCTACCAGTTATGATTACCTACAGGTATCTTTAATACATAACCCCCAATACTCCAACCGGTTATGCTTACCTATAGGTGTCTTTAATACATAACCCTATCATTTCTACAAGTTATGTTTACCCTAAAAGGTGTCTTATAACTTTCATATTTTCTACTGGTTATGTATACCACTAGGTGTCTTTAATTACATAACCTTAACGGGTTAAGTTTGTGGGCCTATATGTGAATATTACCCATCCCCTCTTCAGAATTACTTAACCCACCCCTCAACAATGTTTAATTAACCCCTAACTTAAATTTAAGTTCATACAATCCCTATGGATTAACTTAGGTTAAGTAGAACAATTCTTTACCATGTCCATTTATGCTTTTATAATGGGCCAGACCTCCCATATTAGACCTATAACATGTGGATGCTGGATATGCCGGTCGGGTCCGGGCAGACTTATTCCACAATTGGGCCTAACCTCGTGTTATATCCTTATTCGTATTTACTTAATTAGACCTCCCACATTAGGTTTAACATTAGTGGTTGCTGGATATGCCGGTCGGGTCTGGGCAGACTTCCACCACTAATGCAACATAATCTCGTGACATAAGTACAATTACAATTCCTAATTGTAATAACTAGACATTCATTTTTAATTAATTAATAAATTAATTAATCCTTTCTTTTTATAGGTGTCAATACCTATTTTACCCAATAATTTGAATTACATGTCCAAAAATTTTCATATTCAAATTATGCCATTTTTAACCCTTTTTCCCCCATTCCTTAACTAGCGCCCTCACAAAATTGGCAACATGCCTAGGCTAGACAATGGCCTAGTCATAAACGATAATAGGGAAAATAATTGGAATATAACTAAAACGATCATCTTGGCATAAACATAAACTTGTATGATAATAAGGTGAACATAAATACTAGCATGGACATGAAATTGTCATCATAACAAGGTGGACATAAAACTGATGAATAGTTGACAGTCAATAACTATGATGTCACAATAAACATAGTAATATCTAAATTAGCAATTTAGATGTCCCATCGGTTTAGATCTAACATGATAACCTAAGGTGACAATTTAGATCACATAAAATAGGTCTAACATGATAACATAAGGTGGCAATTTAGATCTCATAAAATAGATCTAACATGATAACATAAGGTGATAATTTGGATCACATAAAATAGATCTAACATGATAACATAAGGTAACAATTTAGATCACATAAAATAGATCTACCATGATAACATAAGGTGACAATTTAGATCATATAAAATAGATCTACTAGTGTAGAAATAGATCTACACACATCTGCATCATAGCATATCATAAAAGTTACAATTAAGATAAAGGTTTAGATCCAATCCTAACCAATTCAAGGTGACATATGTTCATGATTTACATGAATGGTTAGATCTATCCAATGATATAACGTCCAAATTAACAGATCTATATTAACTATAATATTGTTACAAACCAAGATCCACAATAATAACGTAGTAGAACAATCATAATTGAATTGGATCTTGAGAAATAGACCTATCATAAGATCTAAAAATAACATAGATTCAAGGTTTATAACGTATTCAAATCATAGTCTTTCATAATTCACTTTTATTTATCTAAACCAAAAAGCGACTAGAACTCACTGTGGTTGGATTGCTAAGATGATAGAAAAAAAGTTGGTGCCGAGTCTATGCTTCAATCTCAGAATTTGATAAGCTTTAGTTGATAGAAGAAGATGAGAGACCCTAGTTCAGTTCAGACTCCGGCAGAGTTTGGCCGGCATGATTTCTAATGAAGAAATATGTGAAATAGCTATGTATTTATAGCTGCAGAACCCTCTGGAACCGACTTCCACATAAGCCCTGGGGTAAATCAGGTCGCGGGTCGCCTCCCACTTGGGCAAAGGCCCAAATATCCCAATAAAACTATTCTGGGAGCACATTATAGGTGCGCTAGTGTAAAAATACATGGGTGCACTTGTCAAGTGCGCCGAGAATTTTTGTTTTTTCTGCCAAACTTCTATCGTCCATAACTTCTTCAATTCGTTTTCCGCTTTACGCAAACCAGATGTCTATCTTGACCAGAATTTCGAGACAGGCACAATGGAATAGTCTATTTCATTTAATTCTGAATATTAAATTAATTATTCTTTAATTTATCCACTTTAATGTTGTTAAAATTTTGGGGTGTTACATTCTCCCCTACTCAAAGGTTTTCGTCTCCGAATTTTTTAAGTAGAAAAAAATGTATCCTACCATCCATCATCCATCTACTCATCCACCAAACACTGGCATCCCTTGATCTTAAAATTTTCTAATGCTTATATGAGTATATTCAAAGGTGTGTGTATATGTCCCAATACCAATGCGAAGATCGGGCAGTCTACTGATTCAGTTGACCTCCTTAATGCAATGTATGTTAGTGCCATAAATCCAATATGTATGCAAATAATCCTATTATAACATGTAAGTTCTATATGTACGCACACTCATTCGTCCAAAGGCAACATCCATATGCTAGTTCATCCATTTCCATCCATAAAAGAAAAGAAAATGCACACACATCCATATGCAGTATGAGATTGGTTGAGCCGATCTAGTGCCTAATGTGTGTGTATATGCATCCACAGGAAACCACTAGCAAACACTTGCATCCATCAATCATAACATGTCTCAAACACATGTTTACATCCATAGGATTCCTATCTAAAGGTCGAAAAATACTACAGATAAGATATACTCAAATGATAGAAACAAGTACTGATAAAGCTTTGGGAAAAGGAGTTAAGGACATACCCTCAAAAAGAAAAGGGTACGAAGCATGATTCTTGTCTTCAGTCTCCCAAGTCGCATCCTCTGGGTTATCTCCCCATTGAACCTTTAGCAACTTGAGCTCTTTATTGCGTAGCTTCTTAACTTCCGATCCAAGAATATGGGAAGGAACTCACCTGACTGTCACCTCCCGTTCCACTTCTACCTCTTCCACTATACTCGGCTCAACAACTTCCGCGGTGTCATACAAGCACTTCCGCAGATGAAAAACATGGAAAACTTCATGAACATCAAATAGAATTTCCGGAAGCTTCACTTTATAAGCCATTCGGCCAAACCTCTCGGTTATGGGAAATGGTCCTACAAACCTAGGTGCCAACTTCCCTACCGATCCGAAGTGAACCAAATTCCTTAAAGGTGACACTTTGATAAAACCAAGTCTCCTACTTCAAATTCGAGGTCAGTCCTTCTCTTGTCTGCATAGGATTTCTGCCTATCTTGAGCTGTCTTCATCCATCGTCGAATAAGGTCAATCTTTTTGGATATTTCCCTAACCATATCTGGTCCAAGTGGTAATTTTTTTGTGGATTCCCACTAACAAGTTGGTGATCTACAGGGTCGTCCGTACAATGCTTTGAAGGGTGCCATGCTGATGCTATCCTAATAGTTATGGGCAAACTCAACTAAAGGAAGATTCTCTTCCCAAGTCCTTCCGAGGTCTAGGATACACAGCCTTAAAAGATTCCCACCAACAATTTGATAAGCTTTAGTAGATAGAAGAAGATGAGAGACCCTAGTTCAGTTCAGAATCTGGCAGAGTTTGGCCGCCATGTTTTTTAATGAAGAAATATGTGAAATAGCTATGTATTTATAGCTATAGAACCCTCTAGAACCGGCTGCCACATATCCCTTAGGGTAACTCAAGTCGCGAGTCGCCTCCCACTTGGGCAAAGGCCTGAATATCCAAAAAAACTATTCTGGGCGCACTTTATAGGTGCGACAGTGTAAAAATACATGGTCGCACTTGTCAAGTGCACCGGGAATTTCCGCTTTTTCTGCCAAACTTCTATCGTCCGGAACTTCTTCATACGTTATCCGTTTTACGCAAACCTGGTGTTTATCTTGACTAGAATTTCGAAACAGGCGCAATGGCGTAGTCCTTTTCCCTTAATTCTGAATATGAAATTAATTATTCTTTAATTTATCCACTTTAATGTTGTTAAAATTTCAGGGTGTTACAGAGTAGGAATGGTCTGTGGTGACCAAGTCAATGGAACAGCCTGCTACATGGATGAGTTGAAAATGCTACGCAATAGAGGTAGGATAAAACCGAAGGATACGTCCTCCCCTACAAAGGATGGTTTAGCATAGAAAATAAAGGAGATGTTGCCTAAAGAGTTTCCCGACGATCTGCTTGAGGACATAGATCTCAGAGAGGATGAAGATCTGGAAAGCAGAAGGTCGACACCTAACGGGGCAATCATAGACATTCCGATCAGTAACGACGACAAGACAAAGGTCATGAAAATTGGATCTCACTTGGATCCATTCCGGATGAAGGAGCTGACTTGCAATGGGCGAAACTGGATATGTTCACTTGGACCCATGCCGATATGTGCGGGATCTCACCGTCAATCATGAGTCATTCACTGAACATAAAACTGAAGCGTCCTCCTATAATGCAAAAGAGGCGTATGCTAGGCCCGGAGGGGTAGGTAGATAAATTTAGAGATAATGGATTCATCAGGGACGCAATGTATCCTAATTGGATATCGAACCTCGTCTTGGTCAAGAAAGCAAATGGGAAGTGGCGTACACGCATTGATTTTTAGGATCTGAACAAAGCCTACAAAAAAGATAGCTTCCCGTTACCGAGAATTGATCA
This sequence comes from Allium sativum, assembly GCA_030737875.1. Classification (NCBI taxonomy): domain Eukaryota; kingdom Viridiplantae; phylum Streptophyta; class Magnoliopsida; order Asparagales; family Amaryllidaceae; genus Allium; species Allium sativum. The sequence continues at coordinate 22,458,173 of CM060927.1, read as the reverse complement.
ACTTGTGGACTCGACAACGAGACATAAACTTCTCTCCTTCATGGATACATACTCAGGTTACAACTAGATTCCCATACACGTTCCCGATCAAGAACATACTAGTTTTGTCATCGATCTCGGACTGTACTGCTATGTGGTAATTCCCTTTGGATTAAAGAATGCCAAAGCGACATATCAACACTTATTGAACCTTATGTTCTACAATCAAATTGGAAAATCTATGGAGGATTATATTGATGATATGCTTGTGTAATTTAAGCGATCACCCAATCACACATCAGATTTGGGTGATATGTTCGATATCCTCAGACGCAACGGAATGAAGCATAATCCATTAAAATGCTCATTCGGAGTGGCGTCAGGGAAATTCCTCGGTTTTGTTATTAGCTCGCGCAGGATAAAAATCAATCCCGATCAGATTGCAACAATCAGGAATATTAGCGAAGCGTGGAAGATTAGAGATGTACAAAGACTAGCGGGGAAATTTGCGGCATTAATTAAGCAGATTTATTTCCAAGATCACTGATAAGTGCGTTCCTTTCTTCAACCGGATAAAGCGGGGAAAGCGCAACTTTGAGTGGACCTCGGATTGTTTTGAAACCTTCCAGAACTTGTTAAACCTTTTAGAGACACCCCAATATTGTCTAAGCCCGTGGATCATGAAGATTTGTTTGTATACTTGGCGGTATCATCGCATGCTATCAATTTTGTACTTGTTTGCGAGGAGGATAAAATTCAGAGACCGGTGTACTATGTGAGCAAGAAATTGGCAGTAGAAGAATGCAATTACCAAAAGATAGAAAAGCTTGCTTACGACTTGTTAATCGCCTCCCGGAAGCTTCGCCACTACTTCCAGGCTCACCCAATTGTTATATACACAGATTAATTGCTCCGACAGGTCCTGCAGAGACTTGAAGCTTCGAGAAGATTGATCAAATGAAATATTGAGTTGAGCCAATTTAACCTTTATTTACTGCCTAGAAAGTCCATGTGGGGACAAGCATTAGCCGATTTCATCGCCGAGTTCACGATTCCTAGAGACGATGCATCGGATGAAGACAGCGAACCCCGAATCAAAAGTCGGAATCCAGCACCTAAAAGTTGTACACTAACAACGGTTTTAGGAATGATTGACGATATGGCGCTGGAGTTGTACTAATAACTCCTGAAAGATGATAGATCTGTTACGCTCTACAATTGGAGTTCTCCTCTACCAACAGTGAGTCTGAATACGAGACCCAGATCGCTGGGTTGAAGCTCGCTAAGGAGTTGGGAGTGTCGTAATTGGACATCTTTTGTGACTCTCAAATTATCGTTTGTTAGGTTCAGAAGGAGTTTCAGGTAAAGGGACCTTGACTCGCAGCTTACCTAGAAAGAGCAGAGGAGTTATTGGACATCCTAGAGCATTACAACGTATCCCATATCCCGCGAACAGAGAATCAGAAGGCCGATAAGTTGGCCAAGTTAGCGAGCTCCCATAATCCAGAGGAGATAGAGATGGTCCTAATTGAGAAACTAGAAACTTCGAGGATCGATTAGATGGAAGTTATTCCAATGTTGGAGACTGAGCCAAAAAAAGAATCATTGATGACGCCGATAAAGAACTTCCTAAAGAATGGAACACAGCAAAAAAAATAGCTAGAAATGTGCCATCGTTCGTAAAGCTCCTAGTTATGTCATGCAGGGAGAAATTCCTTATCGACATGGATTTTCAATGCCCATACTCTAGTGTATAGCACATTATGACATCAAAGGTGTATTAAGAGAAGTACACGAAGGTGAATGTGGAGATCACAATGGGGGTCAAACGTTAGCAACGAAGATACTGCGATATGGATATTTTTGGCCTACCGCGAATCGTGATGCAGCTGATTATTCATGATGATGCGATAGTTGCCATAAGTTTGCAAAGATTCCTATAGCACCTCCTAGCCATCTCAACAAAATGGTGAGTCTATAGTCTTTCGCTGTATGGAGGATCAACATCAATGGGAGTCTTCCAAACGCCAAAGGCGGGGCAAAGTACGCGATTATGGCCGTGGATTACTTCACGAAATGGGCAGAGGCCAAACCATTAACCACGATCACAACAAAGCGAGTAATTAACTTTTTTGTCAGAAACATCATTTGCCGATTTGGGATCCTCAAAGTCATCATAACCGACAATTAAACCTAATTCGACAGCATCGAATTTTGAAATTTCTGCCAAAAATACAGAATCAAGAAGAGATACACCATCATAGGTCACCCACAATCGAATGGACAAGTCGAAGCAATAATCAAAATCATTAAGTCCATTCTAAAGAAGTGGTTAGAATGAGCAAGAGCCATATGGGTCAATGAATTACCCTTGGCATTGTAGGTCTATAGAAGGACCTACAAATAGGCGACTGGCCATCCTCCCTTCTCCCTTTCATTTGGATCAGAAGCAGTAATCCTAGAGGAATTGGAGGTCTCATCTCATGGAACAACATACTATGATCCAATGATGAATAAAGAGCTTCTTCTTGAGTCCTTGGACATGGTTGAGGAAAAGATAAATGAAGCAGACTTAAGTGCTTCGAGATGACAACATCAGGTTGCTTGATATTACAACAATAAGGTTTAAACTCGAACTGTAACAACCCGAATTCCAATAGACCGATTTTTTTTTTAAAACTCCATTCTGCCGAAACCCAAATTGGTTTATCCGGTATCATGCAGAAAAGACAGAGATAATAAACATATCAGAGCTCAGAAAACATCCCACAACGGAATGGAATAAAGTATAACATAAACAAATATAGGCTTACCCAGATGATAATAATACGGCCTAACTAGTATCCAAAACTATCATATCTCTGTCCCAAATCTAACCTGCGAGTATGTTATGAGTAGGGGCTCAGAACACAAGTTCTTAATACCGGATTTAAACTTCACATTATAGATAACCATACATATACCGTTCAGTTACATTTTCTTATTTATTAGGTTACTTGTGTTAATAACACTCAAGGCTTACACACACGTCACACCCATCTACTCCCTAGTAGATTAACCTAATATAATATTTATATATGTAGCTACCCCAATATTAAGGTACACCCTATGGTACCTACTCGCACGGTCTCCGCCACAAAAATATACGCAGTTCCTTATCCAATGTCGAAGCGACATACGGATCCCAACATTACAAGCTACGTTCCGCATAGACCCGTCATCGCCATGATACGCAAGCATATGGAATGCCACCTTCAAACCATTCGAACGAATCAGATTTCATCACAGAGTAATGCCCTAGAATCTACGATACATCACCGGAGCAGACAGGCATGTATCTTGACATTCTCGTGTACGCATCGTTCTCAATGCCTCAAACTCGATTATACATCATCCAGAAACAGTATGCATGTATCCGCACGTATTATCTACTATGCACCGAGTTCCACAACAGGGCTATATCGAATACACGGAGCTCGATCGGGAGCCTTTTCAGATATCTATATACACAGATATTGTGGTCAACATTTTCACGGTGGTAATGGTCCCAACCGACCCCTCCCTCAACTAGTGAAAGGAAAACATATATGAGAGCTCGTGATGTTCCCCAAACAAACAATCTACATCCAAACTGGTGTATCCCGCAACCAAAGCCTTGATAGTAAAAGGTCAATGGTCTTTTGGTTTAGCTCTCCGCCTTTCTGCATCATGATGTTTGTCACCCGACGATTACAATCAATTAGATGGTTAGACCCGCTTAAGGCAAACAAATGGGATGGTCGTAACTCGCCGAGTCAGAAGGCATTATATTCGTTGAATCACCTATGCCACCCTACAGCCTTCTGACCACCCACTATTGTGGCAATCAAGGTGTACTCACCGGGTAGTAACGCACAGACCCAACCTCTGCCAGCACAGCCTAGATGTTGCCACCACACAGAGGACTACTAGAAGTACCCTCCATATCTCAGGAAGCCGCGTGCTTCCCCTTCCAGTCCTTCGGAGCCAGCAGAACAACAAGCAGAACAGACATAATAATCAGATGGATCTGCGCTTCCCTCGTGTCTCATGACACCATGATGATCTACCCCGTTGGGTTTTTCACTTTTAGATGAACGGACTGGTCCAAGCGCCTCAGGCTAATGTTTTGTTAGGCTCTATGTCTAAACATTTAGTTACGCGCTTGCTCTACCTTATTAGATTTCCAGTTAACTTGGTTATTTCAAATTATATAAACTTCTTATTCAAGTTACCAAGTTCTTCTTGATTATTAATTTTAGTTATATAACTTTCCCCATTTAATTTAATTAATAAGCCTTTACATGTTGTTCTTATCAACAGATTTCATATTCGTAGGTTTTTAGATAACATGTTCTTGTTATCAGCAGTATTCAGATTCTCAGGTTTGCAAATTGATTAATTATAATTAAGTACAACTTTTCTCATTCCATAAGTTATGTCATTTTCTCCATCGTTTATTATAACCTAATTTATAATTTCCACTTGTCCCTAGGATATTCCTACCTATTATCTTTCCTTTTCCCATTTAGGTTTATTCATAATAGGTTATTATGATTCCCCATTCATTTCAATTCTTTCACTGTTGTAGGATTCATTAATTTTCATTAATTACAATTAATGCCATTTATTTCTTTCTAGTTATATCCATGTATTCATGTATGTTAATGCACCAGAACCTTCACATTATGTTGACCACTTGTGGATACTGGATTTGCCAGTCTGTTCTGGGCAGGCTTCTACCACAAGTTGAACTTAACCTCGTGCTTCCGTGCAGTTATTTACAATTTCTTAATTATTGAAATTCTATTTACAAACTTTTTAGCATAATAATTCTATTAAGGAAATACTCATGCTCATTGTAAATTTCATAATTATAGCTTTCACAAAAAAATTCCCAATTTAGACAGGTGATTAATAGAAATAGGCTTTATCCAGCAGAAATTTTCTCAGTTCTGCTTTTTGAATTACAGTACTACAGAAGGTTCATCATTTATACGAAGGATACAATTCAGTTTTAATTACAACAATACTGATTTCAACAAATTTCAGCAGTTTAAACGTCTTAGCAGACTAATCATTTCAGCAGATTAAACATTTCAGCAGATTAATCATTTCAGCAGATTTATTATACATATTAACGGGGAATTCCAAACGATAGATATCCCATCATCAAAAGGTATAACTTAAATCCACTCACCTAATAGCTTTCTGATTCATGAATCTGGTCCAGACCTAGCATTCCATGGCTCCCCTAACTGGATCTAGAATCTAAATAACCATGGATTCACAATTCTCAACTAACAGAAAAGGGGAAAAAGAAGAGAAATCTAAACTAACCAGATCCAAGAATTCACCTCACTTTGATCGGAATTATGAATACCCATTTGTAGATATACATTTTTTTCCTCGAGATCTTGAATTAGAATTCCCTAAGACTAATTATTATATTTTCTGAGGAGATTTGGGGAGAAATAAGAATGATAGAGTCTAGACAGCCTCTCAGAATTTGTGAGAATTAGACTAGGCTCTACTAGCCTATTTTTAGGTGTTCCAGAAAGTGGATATGATCTTGTACACGCAACGCCAAGTCAGCAACAAATGTGGTTTGAAAAACAATCTAGATTCGTCGAATGAACCTGCCCAAATCAGAGGTGGGTCGACCCTAGGGTCGACCCAACCCCCTTAGGACAACCCGTATGGGTCCAGGTGCGCATTATCATCAGTTTGAATATCTGGAATATTTTGAATATTATATTTACATATAAACCCCTTATATGTATAAGAAACTTATGATGCCCATTTTACATGTATATATATACGCACAACTTTTATTTCATTTCCAAAATTCAAACGGCATTATGCCGTAATTTATTTTTTACCTATTTTCATTAATTGCAGCTTTATTTTGAATTTTTCTTTTGTGTGTATATATATATATATATATATATGCACATATATATATATATATGCATATACCTTATATGTGCATATATACCTATTTTTCTCTTAGAACATGTATTATTTTAGCCTTCCTCTAAAATAAAAGTATGGTGCCGACAGGAATCGAACTTGCACCACTCTCTTAAAGGTCACATGCTCTTACCAACTTGACTACATAGGCTTTTGTTAAAAAGAATAAAAATAATGGTGGACATTGTTCTTTACTTATACCTTCTTTTCATGTTTGTTGTAATATTTCATTTAAAGGTATCTCTTTCATCTTAAATCCATTTTCTGCAACCCATGGGTCTCAATTGACAAAACAGTCGCCACAGACACAATGATGTTAATCCCGCGACCAATTTCTGAAAACTCTTCAAATTTTATCTTATTATTTAATTAAAAATGTGGGGTGTTATATCCTCCCACCCTAAGGAATTTCGTTCCTGAAATTTGGTAAGGGCAAAATCAAGTAATTTCTCGCATAAATCACAACCACTATCCGTGCATCCAATTTTTGCAAACATCTGTGCACTCCTTCCAAAGTGTAATACAACATAGTAATACATGTATGCCTAAGCGGTACCTCCTATATGTATGCAAATTTTCATAAAAATCTTTTATAAACATGATACACACATCCCAAATATACTGGCAGTTCTACATGAATGCAATATTTTGAAAATCAAAATACTTTTTCACCAATTTTCCCACACTCTTACTGAGAATGAGCATAGTTCACCCAATTTTTGCATCCAAAATCCTACCTACCGTCTTTAAATTTTGAATTTCAGAAGAAAAAAAATTCTAAATTCGATTTCTTATGTTACAAAAGGTAGAAAATGGAAAGTTTCGCATTCTCCGTTTTTTTTAGTCACCTTTTCTATCCGTACTTGGATTTTATGTAACTATTATATAAAGATTCCCTTTTTTCCTATCCAAGCACATCTTACATAAGAAAACTTTCTTTATTACAGATTTTCTTTTCCAACTTATCTTGGAAAAATTTATTCTTATTTACCTTTTCTCAAAATTTTCCATTTTTATTTAAATGTCATATTCGTTGCTTTACTGAATTTGTTGTTTCCTTCTTAGTTATGCCATTACTCTTTCTTAGCTTATTTAACTTAATCCTCTGATCTAAGTTTAGCTTCAAATAAGCCCTCTAGTCCTTCAACTAAAACAGGAAAATAGACGCTCCGCACAGCTACTGCTAAGGGCCAAGAATCTCAGGACTATGTCCTCCTCAGATAGAAAAGTTCAAACCACGGGATCAGTGACAGGTTTAGGTGTTTCCCTAACTACCCAACAGGGACAAAATAACAGAATGATCCCAATAGAAATGTAATAACAGGTTTTACCCCTAGCAGGATAATTAGCAACAAGATCTAAACACTTACTTGCCCTTCACTATCTAGTAGTCACCACTAGTCCTGGCTATGTACTAACAGTCATTTCCAAGCAACACCCTAGGCTTTTCAATGCTTACGCATTCAATAGGAACTTACCATTATTCCGAGATAATTCTTGCTATCAACAACACAGCCTCAAAAAATATCTATGTTTTGCTTTTTAATCCTTTCATTTAATATAACATAAAAACTTAGCGAGCTATACATGCTCTACAATGTGCGCCTTTTACTGAGAGAATTTTATTTTAGACAAAATTTTCACAAGAAATCACTATTTTCAAAATATACCCCATTTTACTTCAAAACTCAATATGTATTTTTTTAAATATGTTCTTTACATATTTTTTTGAGGCAAAAGGTAGTTTGAGGTTCAAAGATCCTCACGCCATACTTAAATAAACTGCAAACATACAAAGTGGCTACATAATAGTACAACCCAAAATAAAAGCATGGATCAAAACATACAACTATTACCCACGCAGGGTCCAAAATACATATCCATGCAAACTAACAACAAGAAAAAGAGCCATTTGCATGTACAAAAGCAGTGTACCAGTCGCCATTCAGTCCAGCAAATCCAAGAAATTACAGCTATCCACGCCTGCCCATTTATAACAAAAGTTAAGAACTTGAATAAGATTGTATTATTAGATTTATCTATACTTCTAAAACATCTATTGTTTCTCTCATGCCAAAGCACCCAACAGTAAGCAAAATTAACGTATGCCAAATCATCAAAACAACAAGTCTCCCAAAACGCAAGCTGATCTCGAATAAAACTTCTCCATCTCAACAATAAGCAAAATTAACCTTATAAGATGTTCTTTACATATTTTAAAACTATAACTTTCAAGATCAAAACTTGAAAACACCATAAATCATTTTCCAAAAGCTTTTACAATTTCAAGCTCTTAAAATCTAACAATGGGGTCAGACTCAAAGTGGGTTTCCAACTTACCTAGGGTTTGCTACACACTCCCTCAAAACAAGTTCTCTCAACAATATATATATATTCCTAATCCAATTTTCTCTCTTTAATCTTTTCCAACTTATAAGGTTTTACTGCCAAACCCACTAACTTGAAATACTAACATATAGGATTCACTTTTTTTCCATACAAAGTATATTGTACACTTCCAACCCTAATTACCTAAGGGTCTTATATTTACTTGTTCATTCCTTTAGTGTACAAAACAGATATCCCAACTTTTACCATATTATGCTTTCTCTATATAGTGGGTTCCTCTACGGACCTAGGTATATATATAATATATTTATATTTAAAAAAATGCAATTATGTTCATTCACTATCCATACAAGAATCCTAAACCTAGGCTTTGATACCAAATGTAACAATCCGAATTTCGACAGACCGATTTTTTCCAAAAATTCCAATTTGTTGAAACCCGAATTGGTTTGTCTGGTATCTTGCAGAAATACAAAGATAATAATCATATCAGAGCTCAGAAAACATCTCACAATGAAATGGAATAAAGTATAATATAGACAAATATAGTCTTACCTAGATAATAATACTGCCTAACCAGTATCCAAAGCTATTATATGTCTACCACAAATCTAACATGCGAGTATGTTATGAGGAGGGGGTCAGAACACAAGTTCTAATGATTGGATTTAAACTACACATTCCGGATAACCATACATATACCATTAAGTTACATTTTCTTAATTATTAGGTTACTTGTTTTAATAGCCCTCAAGGCTTACACACACATCGTACCCATATAAGCCCTAGTAGATTAACCTAATAAAGTATATATATGTGTAACTACCCCCAATATTAAGATACACCCGATGGTACCCCACTTGCACGGTCTCCGCCGTTATGCCGTAGAAATATACATAGTACCTTAACCTACGTCAGAGCGACGTACGGATCCCAATATAACAACATCATGCTCCGCATAGACCCTACCTCTCCATTCTATGTAAAACGTATGGAACGCCACCTTCGAATCATTTGATCGAATCAAATTTCATCATAGAGTAATACCCTAGCGTCTACGATACAAAACCCGGAGCAAACACGCAGGTATATAGACTTTCTCACGTACGCATCGTCAATCGTACTCGATGCCTCAACCTCAATGATACACCATTCAGAAATGGTATGCATGTATCGGCACGCATTATCTACTATGCATCGAGTTCTATAACAGGGCTATATTAGATACATTGAACTCGGTCGGGAGCCTTTTTAGATATCTGTATACACAAATGCTATGGTCTACATTTTCACGGTGGCTATGGTCCCACCCGACCCATCTCTTAACAAGTGAAAGGGAAACAGATACGAGAGTAGTGACGTGCCCTTAACAAAAAAACTACATTCAAATTGGCGTTTCCCGTAACCAAAGCCCCGATAGCAAAAGTTCAATGGTCTTTTGGTTTAGCTCTCCGCCTTTCAGCATCAAGCTGACCATCGATGACCGGTACTCGACAATTGTTATCAATCAGATGTTTAGACCCGCCTAAGGCAAACAGATGATATGGTCGTAACCCATCTAGTCACAAGGCACCATATTCGTTGAATCACCTATGCCACCCTAGAGCCTTCTGATTGCCCACTATCATGGCAATCATGGTATACTCATCTTGGTAGTAACACACAAACCCAACCTCGGCGAGCACAGCCAAGACGCTGCCATCGCACCGAGGACTACCAGGAGTACTCTCCACTTCACAGGAAGTCGCGTGCTTCCCCTTCCAGTCCTTCGAAGCTAGCTAAACAACATGTAGAACATGCAGAATAATCAGATGGGCGTGCTCTCCCCTCATGTCTCATAGAACCATGATGATCTACCATGTTGGGTTCTTCACTTTCAGACGTATAGATTGGTCCAAGCGCCTCAGGCTAACGTGTTATTAAGCCCTTTATCCAAATGTTTAGTTACGCGCTTGCTCCACCTTATAATATTTCTAGTTAACATGGTTATTTCAAATCATATTAACTTCTTATTCAGGTTACCAAGTTCTTCTTGCTTATTAATTTCAGTTATATAATTTGCCCTAATTAAGTTCATTAATAAACCTTTAACATGTTATTATTATTAGCATATTTCAGATTCTTAGGTTTTCAGATAACATGTTCTTCTTATCAGCAGGATTCAGATTTCAAGTTTATAGATTACTTAATTTATACTTAAGTACGAATTTTCTCATTTCGTACGTTATCTCATTTTCTCTATCGTTTATTATAACCTAAGTTATAATTTCTACTTTTCCCCAGGACAAACCTACCTATTATCTTTCCTTCTCCCATTCAGGTTTATTCATAATAGGTTATTATCATTCCCCGTTCATTCCAATTCTTTTATTGTTGTAGGATTCATTCATTCCCATTAATTACAATTAATGCCATTTATTTCTTTCTAATTATAGACATGTATTCATGTATGTTAATGCACTAAACCCCTTACATTAAGTTGACCACTTGTGGACGCTGGAATTGTCGGGCGGTTCCGGGGAGGCTTCTACCACAAGTTGAACTTAACCTTGTGCCTCCCTACGATTATTTACAATTTCTTAATTACTGTAATTCTATTTACAACCTTTTTGGCATAATAATTCTATCAAGAATATACTCATGTTCGTTGTAAATTTCATAATTACAGCATTCACAGAAATTCCCAATTCAGATAGGTGATTAATGGAAATAGGCTTTATATAGCAGAAATGTTCTCAGTTCAGGTTTCAGGATTATTGTATTGCAGAAGTTTCATCATTTATACAAAGGATACAATTCAGTTTTAATTACATTAGTACTAATTTTAATAGATTTCATAAGGTTAAACATCTCAGCAGATTAATCAATTCAATAGATTAAACATTTCAGTAGATTACAACTGGTTAAACATTTCAGTAGATTAATCATTCTAGCAGATTTATTATACATATTATCAGGGAAACCTAAACGATAGATATACCATTATCAAAAGGTATAACTTAAATCCACTCACCTAATAGCGTTGCAATTCATGAATCTGGTCTAGGCCTAACATTCAATGGCTCCCATAATTGGTTCTAGAATCTAAATAATCATGGATTCACAATTCTCAACTAAAAGAAAAGGGGAAAAAGAAGAGAAATCTAAATTAAACAGATCCAAGAATTCACCTCACTTCGATCAGAATTCTAAACACCAATTTGTATATATACATTCATTTCCTCCAGATCTTGAATCAAAATTCCCTAAGACTAATTATTCTATTTTTACTTAAGAGATTTGAGGAGGAAGAAGAATGGTAGAGTCTAGACAGCCTCTCAGAAAATATGACATTTAGGCTAGGCTCTGCTAGCCTATTTATTGGTGTTTAAGAAAGTGGATATGATCTTGTACACGCAGCGCCGAGTCAGCAACGAATGTGGTTTGAAAAACAGTCCAGATTCGCCTAATGAATCTTCCCAAATCAGGGGCGGGTCGACCCTAAGGTCGACCTAGCCTCCTTGGGTCGACCCGTATGGGTCCAGGTGCGCATTGTCTTCAGTTTGAATTTCTGGAATATCTTGAATATTATATTTCCATATAAACCCCTTATATGTATAAAAAAAACTTCTGATGCCCATTTTACACGTATATACATACGTGCAACTTTTATTTCATTTTCAAAATTTAAATGGCGTTATTCCATTATTTAATTCTTACCTATTTTCATTAGTTGCAGGTTTTCTTTGAATTTCTCTTTTGTGTATATATGTATATATATATATAGCACATATAAATGCATATATATATATATTTGTTTTTCTTTATATGTATAATTTTTTTATATGTGCATATATACCTACTCTTCTCTTAGAACATGTATTATTTTAGCCATTCCTCTAAAATAAAAATATGGCACCTATAGGAATCGAACTTGACCACTCTCTTAAAAGTCACATGCTCTTACCAACTGCACTATATAGGATTTTTTTTACAAGACTAAAAACAATAATGGACATTGTTCTTTTCTTATACATTCTTTTCATGTTTGTTATAATATTTCATTTAAAGATATCTCTTTTATCTTAAATCTGTTTTCTATAATCCATGGGTCTAAATTAACCAAACAATCGCCACGGACGCAATGACGCTAATCCCGTGACCCAGTTCTGGAAACTCTTCAAATTCTATCTTATTATTTAATTAAAAATGCAGGTGTTACACGTACTTTTGAGCCAGGGAACTTGGTACTGAAACGAGTTTTCCCAGCCCCTAACTTCACGGGCCTGAAATGGGAAGGACCTTACGTCATCCAATAGAGGCTTGACAAAGGAGCACTCAAGCTAGCGACTATCGATGACAATGAAATCCCCAAAGCATTGAATGCCCAGTATTTATCGCATTACTTGACTTGAAATTGTATCAATTCTTTTTTTTTTGTAAACTATGTAAAAAGGCATGACTTGCCTAGAATAGTCTAGTCGGTATAATCAAAAATTATAAAGTGGACGTAGGCAATGATTTGGCAAAATTACTACAAAAATATCGTGTGTTATTTACTTTTCTTGCATCTATTTCTCTGTGATCTTTGATTGTTTTGATATTGGTTTGAGACATGGAGCCTGAATTGAAATCGAGTGCGAGAACGGCGCTCAAACCAGCAGGATCCCACTCTTAGAAATAGAGTGTTGAAGGGAAGTTGGAACAAATGGTGTGATCGTTCGCCTGATTAACTCAAACTCTCTCAATCTGAGAGTGAGTATAAAAGCGGGCATAACCTGTGGACCATGATTAAAGACTGCCTTTGCTACACTCCAACCTAGGCATACAACATGAAAGCATAAAGGCGCTAAGATAAAGTGCCAGATAAAATGGGTTCCTACCCCATTGAAGATCAGGGGCAAGATTGAAAGTTAAGCACGCAATCCCCACTGAAGAATTGGGGATAATATTAGGTCGATCCTAATTAATCCATAATAAGCCCAGGCCAGGCACTTTATTCGAAATTGATTGGGAGCATACACATATCACACGTGTTAATTACTTAGTGTAGTAATAATTCCTTAGTTTGCAAGGATGCTTAGTGGAAATCATGGTTGGGTTTGTGATATGACTTAGTATTTATTACTTGGAATATTAGTGTTTTGATTACAACTACATTTGATTAAAATAAATGATAAGCTTGCAAATATATGACACTGTAGGAAAACTACTTTATTTACAAAAGTGCAGATTTATGCAAAGGAACTAACCAAAAGAACGAGGAACTATAACTCACTGCAATAACATAAGGCTAGTGGAAAACAAAATAAACCATAATAGCACTTCATTTGGATTTGGAAGAATGTTTGGCTTTCTTAGCATGCATGAGTCTTTGCCTCTCCTCCATTTCAGCGCCAGTGAGAATACGCTTGCTTTTCTTCTTATTCCCAGAATGGTAGTCTGTCGAATCAACAAGGGACATTCCAGCTAACTCTTCAGTAATCAATTAAGTTGGCATATTGATGATTATCTTACCACTAGGAGCAACTACATAAAGAGGGTCTACGAAGATGGGTTATTCTTTCTTGGCCTTCAAAAGTACCTCAGCCTTAGCCTTCATCAGAGCAAGTGTTAGGTTTTCGCTTTCATTGGGTTCTCCAGTGACGATGATGTCAACATCCTCTTCATCCTCCTTTCTCTTAATATCCTCCAGAGCATCAATGATATCCCCATCCTTGGGAACTTTAGCAGTGGACGACACGATGGCTTTTTCAACTACTTCTTCTTGCTTCTCTCCATCTTCCTCAGCAAGTTTCGCACCTAAAGAACGGTAAGCAATTTTTATTAGCTTGGGAGAAAACATGGGCTCTGCAATGGTTTTCTCTGTAATGCAACAACATGCTATAATGGCTTTAACAAATTAAGGTGAGGAGGTAGAGATACCTTCGGACGACTTTTCAGAAGGAGTAGCAGAAGTGTCGGGATTCGTCTTGACAATTGGAGATAGGAGAACTGCCTTTGAGATCCCTGGACGATCGGGATCATACTCTTCTGTTTCAGTAGCCTCAAGAACGACATATGAACTAGAGTCTCCTTTGAGAGCATCCTTCCCCTTGGCTTGGTGCCTTTCCTCCTCCATAACTACATGGATCAGCCTCCTCCCTTCGGCCAAATGCTTCGGCTCCTCGCCTCTCAACTACGTTCTCATGAGTTGTTCCACATCAATAATGCCAACGTTAAGCTACCGCTTTTCATCATCAACAATCCGATCCTACACATCGACCAAAGTTGTCGGGTAGTCTTGGATCCAAGAGTTGTCACAAGTTCGGAGCACCTAGGCAAAGAATTCAAATCATAAGCTCATTGTAGCCATCTATTTCCTTCTGGGCTTCAGCAAGCTGTGCACTAGAATCAACAGCAGATGTGATGGCAATGTTGACATTTCCCTCAGCTAAGACCGAACTTTCCTCAACCCTTGCTAGCTTGGCCTCTAGATCAGCGTTCTTCTTTTATAGCTCCGCCATCTCCTGTTCAAGACGAGAACAAGATAATTTCTCCATGGTACTCTCCAACTTAGCATCCTCAACTTTCTTTTTCAAGGTTGCATGCTCCTGGTTATGAGAATCAAGCTCGGTATAGTAGCGCTTTTGCAGTTCTTCGTACTGCTTCTTATAGTTATTGATACCAGGTTGTGCGAGGGCAAGCTTGGCCTATGCGTCGTCGAGCTCTTTCTCTGTATTTTCTATGGATTTCACATCATATTCAGCTATATCTTTCATGCAACTTACGTCGACTAATAAATTTCGGATGATTTTAGAGAGATTTCGCGAATATTTGTGCATTTCCTTGTATTGCTTATCCTCCATGTCTATCTTAGCCATGAATTCGTCTTCCCGTTTCGATGGTATCGGTTCAAGGGCTACAACAAAATGATTGTTCCTGAAGTGGTGATCTGGAAATTATTCCCATAAAATCTCCATTTTAGCCTCATTCTCGGAGTCAAGTTTCACGGGCCTCATTGTAGTGATATCGATGTTCCAACATCTAGCTGATACAAGAGCCGCTTTACTTTTCTTCGCCTCCTTGCCCAATTCCTTTGGTTTGTCCTTTTGTTCAGAATGTTTCTTCGATGGTTTTTCCTGAGGATGTGTTTCTTTGGAAGAAGTTGGAGCCTTGGGGATGTACCTATCACCCTCACAATGAACATAATGGCTCTTGTATTTTTCTGAGTCCGAGCGAGGCAGAGACCAAGAGCAGGAGGATCGATGATGTTGCGTCTCTTGTCATCTCTCCTACGGCTTTCACGTTGATCGTGTTCAGTGTCGGGGAAATATATGGGTAAGCTTACATGAACATTCTTGAGATTGTAATTTCGATGAGGCATCCTTCCTACAAAATAGTACAAATAAGTGTTAGATGTTGGGGTTGGTGTAGCACACACGTGTAGTGACGTGCAATGCAAGTGTAGTGCATATCCTTAGTAATTCCCCTAATGGACCAGAGCCCGGAGTTAGGGTTGTCTGCATATTCTTCCCGGCATTTCCGAGAGTAACTTCCTCTTCAGATGTAAGGAAGAAGGAATCTATGCCGAAATCTTTAGAAGTGAAAATCCTGTCGAGTAGGGGTAGTTTGGCTATGCCCAAGTATATGGATTTCTCATATTGAGAGTAGTAAACAGGAGATTTTGATGGAGACGGAGTCTTCGGAGAAGGCTGCCTTTTGGTAATAAAAGCATCTTTATATCAACGTCTTGTTGCTTATCCCCAGCGGGTGTGTTCAAAGCTTCATCGTCTTGGATCGACATTGGAGAAGGTCTCTTTGGAAGTACAACTGGATTTTCCTTCTCTGTCATTTCTTTATCTCCCAAGTGCAATTCCCGACTGGAGCTTGTATCTTCTTAACCTTTCGAACTCTCTGCTTTCTCAATTGAAGTTATAACTTGCCCCTCGATCGGGGGCATGCTGTTAGTTTCTACAGGAGCTTTGAGGTCTTGAGTTGGGGGCACATATGTATAACCTCTACCACCATGGTCGATACCCCGGGTTTATATCAAGCGAATGATGTTTGCATAGGATCTCACCTGCTAGGCATTTTCAGACATTGAGGAAGTCTGGATTGCCATCCAATAACCGGCTCAGGAAATCTATGTACAGTTAACCATGCTCCTTTGTGAGATTGGGGACTGTGAAAAGAAAAATAAGATCATCGCATTTACTGAGGTAGTCGGGATATACTTCTCGGATATAAAACTTATTCGATTGTAGCCACCTTCTCGTGCACCTAGCTTGATGTTTGATGTAAAACCACTCAGGCTTTATATCTCCTACGTTGCCATAATGATCATTCAGGATTTTTTTGTTGGGCACTGATTCGAAGAAAATAAAGGATGAAGTTTCCTTTGAGCGATGCTTGAAGTGATCGAAGAAGTTCAAGTATTCAAAGGCGAACTCCGTGCCCAAGATTTCCCCATATGCTACATTCAGAGTTTACAAGTAAGCGTATATGTTGGGGTGGATCTGCATAGGGGATATACGCAATCGCCGCAGAAATTCAACAAAGAATGGTGGAAATGGAGGAATGGCTCCCACTATACACATTATTTTGCTAATGGCCATGTATCCCTCAGGGGAGTTATGAGGTCTGTCAGCGTCGGTTGCAACCAAGATGTCCCCCCAAGGGATTCAATGTCTTAAACATATTCTCCTAAGCATTGTTTCATCAATTATCGGTTCCACGGAATCACTGGGGGCATTTTAGATGACAAAACTTTCAAACTCATCGGGATTCTGATTGTCCCTATTCCTCCTTCCTCCTCTTCATCTAACGATATTTCTCCTCCAGGTGTTGTTGCTTCTTCGTGGATGTCTACCTCGAATTCGAAACCCAAATTTTCCTAGTCTGAGTCTAATAGAAACACATCTGGATTGAAGTAGCTGGATGAACCTGGAAACATACTCTTTTCGGACAATCTTGCGGAACGTCTACTAGACATGTTTGTTGTATAATCGAACAAACATCAAGATTAGCGTATAGTTTCCCGTGCCCCCCCACCCCCCTGTGTGTGTGTGCACGCTAGTATGTGCCAGTGTGTGCAAAACTAAAATGAGAAAGCATAAAGTAAGTAGATAAGCATGCAGTTAGTCAGAATATGTTCTTGAGTTATATGCTTGCTGATTCCAGAAAGTTCAGTTCAGAGGCTCTATCCCATCAACTCGCTTAAGTTGTAATTAACTTTGGTCGAGATGCATGTTAACATGTTCAATGGGTTTGCATTGCTGAAGATACAATCACATATTGGAACCGGCTCATGATTAAGGAATGGCTCATGTAATGGGTCGGCTCGCGCATTTGAGGTGGTCCGCATTCAAAGGCTAGCTGTAGCGAAGAATGGGGTCGGCGAGCGATTGAGGATTGACTTAGGCATTGAGCTTGGTTCACAATTCAAAGTTGACTTGCACTCATGGACGGTTCACGTATTTGAATCGATTTGAGTCGAGGGATCGGGTCGGAGAGACTCGACCTGACCCGATGATATCCTTCTCGAATCATTTCCATGATCTGCTCCAACCAGATAATATGTGTACTTTGGTCATTCACTTCCAATCCAAAGCTCAAGTTTCGGGCTTAGAAGCAAACCCTATAACCATGTTTTGTCCTCTTTGCACTTCAGATCCTTACTTCCTCAAGTCTTCCACATCCTAACACCCGAATCTAAGAATAATCTTACACTCACCCATCACTTAAGGGTGACTAACTTCACCAGCACCGTCGACTGTCCTAAGGAGGGCATCATCGTGGTCACTGATTAAAGGCGACGGAGACAAATGCCAGAATTATATCTAATTCGCTCACATCTTAGATTAAAACATGAGTTGAAACTATAACATGATGATTTGTAACTACCTACTTGATCGGATTCGGATTTTGATCGGAGAAAAGGGGATTTAGGGTTTCAGGCGGTAAGAAATAAAAGTACTGCAATAAGAAGTAAAAAAGAAAATGGAGGAAGGGAGCCTTATATATTGTAGGGAATGGGCTATTTGTATACCTATTGACCCGACAACTTGGCTTAATCCAGAAGCCCAACAACCGGTTTGGTTCAAGGCCCTGCAACTCAAGTGATGCAGTGTCTTACCCCAAGCACGATCCGTCGTAGCATGAGTGACTCGCAATGAATTTGAAACAGACTATATCGTACACTCATAGCAGAGGTTCAAGAAACCTCGAACCGATCCAATGGGAAGATCTCAAAGTTAAATGAAAGTGAAGAAAATTAAAGAAAATTGTTGAAAAATCATGCATGCATATGTAAAAAAGAAATCAACAAAGAAATGCATCAAATAATCTTGAACTCTTAATTCGAGAAAAGTTGAAGAGGTTACCTGAGAAATTGTTTGTAATATAATCTAAAGCTTGAAGTTGTTGGACATTTCCAGAGAAATTGTAAGCCCGATATGGTATTTATACCTGTTCCAGAAATCAAAATGTGCGATTTCATAGAGCATCACGATTATATAGACAGACATGACTGCTGGCGTACACCGATTAAAAGATGGAAAGATCGATTATTTCGAAGCATATCTCATCTACCATAAAACATACTTCGAGGGGGTAAAATGTTGGCCTGCTTTGCGACCAAGCCACATAGAATCTAAGTACTCATGATCGAGTGCAATACAGAGTAAGGAACAACCATTCACGATCAAGAGAGTCAGAATGAACCAGTCGACAAGGTTTGAGTTGAAGAAATAAATCATATTGTCACTGTCCTTGGGCACATGGTACGGGTCGCGGCTATCGGTTCGATGGTAACCCGATCATGTATGAGATGGCAACAAATCGAGAGCATTGTACTTGCTCAACTTGCAACAATGACAATCCGATCTGCTCGCAAAAGAGTGTCTTCAAAACGTCTTCATCTCCCCCACTCGTGGGTTATGCGACTCGAGTTGCTCGTTAACTGGTAGAAATATATAACTGGCTTGTCCACAATCAGATCCTAGGCCGAATAAAGCGGATCGGTGATCACGTGTCACGAGCTGTTGCCATAACTACCACCCACTATCTCGCGGAAAGCTCCGAGATTTCGGGGATGAACACTACGTCATCCTGCAACCCGCATGCTATTCATGACTACAAATACCCCAAGACTCGTCATTTTGATGGATCGTTTGGCACTCCAAACACTTTAACTTCACCATTGATATTTTTCTGTTTTATTCAGATT
This sequence comes from Allium sativum, assembly GCA_030737875.1. Classification (NCBI taxonomy): domain Eukaryota; kingdom Viridiplantae; phylum Streptophyta; class Magnoliopsida; order Asparagales; family Amaryllidaceae; genus Allium; species Allium sativum. The sequence continues at coordinate 22,438,666 of CM060927.1, read as the reverse complement.
GTGTTCTAAATTCTTATGTATAATTGTATGAATTTCGAGAGAATATCAACAATACTTTGGAGGTTGAGTTATCATTTTCCTTGTACTTGTAATAAATTCATCAGTCAAAGAGTTATAAATTGGACGTAGGCTCATTAACGTCGAACCACCATAAACCATGTGTGTTGATTGCTTTTTATCCGTTTTCAGATTATATTTCTTCACGATTTCTAGTCAGTTGGGTGTTAGAAACACTTTTTGATCTAACATTTTGGTGCATTCACTAAGAAACTTGAATTCCCAACATTCCAGATTGTCATTCTACTAATTGGATTTCCAAGTCTGAAGAAGATTGTCCGCCTTTTCAACATTTTTGAAGTTTTCATTGATTTCAACGGGTTTAGATTCCATGGCTCCCAGGAAAGGCACAGAACCAATGGCTTCCCGAGCAAACGAAACGAACGAAGATATAAAGGATGAGGCATGAGCTCTCGTTGACGGTGGCCCGCAGGGAGGTGGATCGGGGGTGACCCGAACGAAGGTGCGACTCGATCGGAGCTGCGAACCCGACCACAGGACGGTATCATGACTTGAACCGATGGGGGAAATCCAAACAGTCCAGATGATGGTGTTTCTACTCGAGCCAGTCCTAGAGCTCCAACTCCAGCCTCGACTGCCAACAATCAACTCCCTGCTCCTACCCCTGTTTCACCAATGGATTTTTGATGTAATTATTGTTCAAGATCCAAAATCTTGTTTAAGAATAATTTTTGTTTAAGAGTAATACACTCCCTGCTCCTGCCCCCAACATAATTTACAATAATTACATTAATTGTTCAAAATCTTTTAAATAGCTTGTTTAAGAGTAATATACTCCCTGCTCCTGCCCTTGTACCATAGAGGATCTTAGAATAATTTGTGTTTAATCTTATTTAAGATTCAAAATCTCATGGAGTATATTGTTGTGTTGTAAATTTTGCCAAATCTATTTAAAAGAGGAAAATTAGCATATTTCAAATCACAAGGAAATATATTAATGTCTTTTGTGGAATAGATGTTGCAGACTACATATAAAAATACATGAATTTTCACATCTCATCCTTTTTGATTCGTTTATATTCCTTGTAGATTTCAAATAATGTTATTCTTATATAAAAAATGTAGAAAGGGAAAATTTACAGCAATCAAGTAAAACCCTAAACAATACCAAACAATACCAAACACAAGCAGACTTATAATTCTAAAATCATAACTGAATAAATTGTACATTGCACCCAAATCCTATGAATATGAAATAACAACACTAACATTTGACAATATTTTTGGGCTGATTTCTAGATTCATGGTGCTTATAATAGCCACAAACTAGCCAAGATAAATCATTTGCAACATTATAATATTAAACTGAAAGGCTTACAAACCTAAATTCAATTTTTTTACATATTATTTAAGATTTGACTTAAACAAAACAAATCTGATAAACTTTAGGCATACAATCCAGATTTAGCACAAACGAATTATGTAGGATACTATAAACAATGAGTATATTTCTCACTCACCTGAAAGTTATTCAAATCATAATCTGAACACAACTTTTAGGCCTATAATTTCCAAATCTTACAGATCTACAATTTCTACAGTAAGGGGTTATATATATATAATGATTTGTAGATCTGAAAGAAAAATTGGAAATGGAGAAGGAAATTTAATAATAAAGATTACACATTCAAAGAACCAACCCTTTTGCATAAATTTGAATTCAGACTCTCCAATTATTTTTAATTAGATTTGTATATGTTTCTATTTTGAATTTTAGAAGAGATTGGAGGATCGGAAATGGAAGAGCTTCACTGCTGACTCCAAAAAATATGATCAAAAGACTGGGTATGTAGCCCTTTATTTATAGGCATAGAAATGACCTTGAGCTATTAGATATAAATTTAGAAAAATTCGTCCATCGATTATAAAATTTATATTATAAAACCCTAATCGCCATTGCGTGAATCGACTACCCCATCAACCCTTTGGGTTGACCTCTTGGGTCGACTTGGAAGTGGTGGGAACAAGGGGTGTTTATTTATTCATACAATACTCTTTTTATTTATTTTTCGTCCGTTTTTGTATTTGGTTTGTAACTTTTTCATACGGACTCTGTTCATGATGTTTCAAACGTGATAGTTGGCCAGAATTCCATCACGAACATAATGGTACAAGTTTCATGGTCAAATTCCATCGTCTGAAAAAATTACATTTTTAGTATATAACTTAATTACTAATCTAATTATCGCCAAATTGCAGAGTGTTACAAGAACATTGAATTGCAAAAAACTCACCAGCGTGTTATTCAATGATCCACAATCCGAAGGTTTTCCTTTCGGTAAGCTTGAAGCAGAATGAGATCTAAATGCAACAAAGGGATTCAAATCTAGGGGTTCCGATGTGACTTAATCAACTATTAAAGAAAATACAGGAACTGGGTCCTAGGACCACCACGAAAAGGAGAGACAAAGGTATGAAGTTTGCTAGGTCGAATTAGGCAGATGAAGAGGCAAAAGTGAAGGCGATAGGTCAAAGAGTAAAAGAGAATATGACTTAGGCTAGGGTTAAGGTTAATTAGCTAAGTAACATAATATTGAAAGCTGGTTATGGTTAGGAAGTTCCAAGAGAAGGATGCAAATGGAGGATTTGAATGTGATAGAGAGAAAGCATGCATATTAGGGATGGAGAGAGAAGCGGAGAAGAGAAACGGTGATAACCAATCATCATTGAAGAGAAAGGCTACGACCATTTTCTTTTTGTAGTTGTTTTGTCCATTTTCTGTTAAGGAAAACCAGAATAAATTCATTATTAATACCATGTTACTAAAAATAATATTGATGCATGTACAAATAATAATAATAAAAATTAGTAAGCTACGATGTACAAATTCAAATCTTTGAGGAATCTATAGTTTGAAACAAGCTTCAATTATATAAAGGTTTGAAACAAGATTAATCTCATATGATTCATTTCAAATCCTCATGATGCACGAATTGTAGTAAGTTAACAATAGAAACATTCCTCTACTTTAATAAATAGGTACTTTTTTAAAAACAAAAGTGATTGTAATAAATTCAATAATACGATTGTTAATTATTATTATTATAGTTGAATATTAATGCAAGCATATGGATATCAGGCCGCACTATTTTCTTTTGTATTCAGTCAATCCTCTATGGGCTTTGGGCCTTTATATTTGGCTCATACACTTCTGTTATTTTAGAAAAATTACTTATAGACGTTACTCATTGTCTATATTGATACATCATGTAACCAATTATTGATCTATTTATCAAATAATAGGAATTGTCCTGCAATACAATTTTAATTATTCCTAAATATTCTCAATTGATATTCAATATGGTATCGGAGCATCATCGTCGAAAGGCGTCATCTTGAATCAGAATACAACCGTTTTTTTGTTTTTTGATCTCCTCGGTTATTTTTAACTCATCATCGGAGATTACTTCCATTAAGGGACATCCATCCTTTTGATCATCTAGTCCATCAACAGAACTACGCCATGCCTAGTCAATTTACATTGTGCGATATTTGTGATCTTACTGTGTATTTTGATCAGTGAAGAAGTTTGATCATGGCTACATATACTGACATCGTCTTTCTAAGCACATAGGTGGCTATGCTGTAAAGTATTGTCGTGCCAAGTGATTTTTATTCACCATTTTTTCTGTCTGCTTTATTATGATTTCCGCATCTAATCATCAATCACCAATGATAATGAAGCAACGTCAGCATTATCTGGAAGCATGAATAATGCTGCATCACCAAACTACCTGAACCTGATCAAGCTAAAGAGTCAAATTATTACCACTATATTGGATGAAGAATACAACATAATATGGAAATATCAAATCAAAATCGCTTATGAATGATGGTCATAGTTCATAAGTAACAATGATGTAGAAAACAAAGGTATGATGCAACAACAGACACAACATTAGCATACTGGACATCACATGACTACAAGATCTGAAAGTGGTATCTTCAAATCCAAACTATACAATGTTTCTATAAATGAGATTAAACTAATCAACTTTAGTCAAGCTATTAAGTCAGATAAGTAGAAGAAAGATATGGATGCCGAGTATGAAGCACTTATACAAAATGTAACTTGGAGACTTGTGACACCACCTACACACAAGAATGTCATTGGTTGTATATGTACTTACAAAATATAAAGAAATGCAGATGGGTTTATAGACAAATACAAGGCCAGAACAGTCGCGAAAGGCTATGCATAAAAATTTGGATTTGATTTTAATGAAACTTTCTTTCCTACAGTTAAACCCACTACTATTAGAATCATACAGTACATTGCACTTAGCAAAAAGTGGAGTATCAAGCAACTTGACGTGAACAATGCATTTCCGAATGGGGATTTAACTGAGGAAGTGTATGTGCATCAACCTGAAGGTTATAACAGTGGTAAAAATAAAGTTTGCAGACTAAACATGGCCATTTATGGGTTAAAGCAGACCTCAAAAGCATGGTATCAAAAAACTTAAATTAACTCTATCTAACCTATAGTTCACACAAGCAATATCAAACAATTCATTATGTATGAAGAGGAGCAATTCAGGGACTATATTTATCCTAGTATATGCCGATGATATGCTAATAACTAGAGACAAAAATAGAGAAATCAATGAAGTCATCAAATTACTAGATCAAAGTTCTGCCATCAGGGACTTAGGAGAACTGAGTTTTTTTTCTAGGAATACAAGTTAACAAAAAAGGGTGACACTGAATTGTTCCTATCACAACAGAACTAGATATCGGAAATCTTACAAAGAGCAAGCATGTACCAAGAAAAACAATTATCAACAACAATGACAAGTAACATGCGTCTATCAAAGCAAAGGGGAGAAGCCATTGACAATGCAAAACAATACAGGAGTATAATAGGAGCACTACAATATGCCACTATTACACATCCTTATATACAGTGTCAAAAAACTTGGCCAATATATGTGTTAACTGGCCTTTTGGTCTGTTTCCCAAAAGAGCACAAGACACACTCGAATCAACGCATCGCATGACGCCAAAGCCCGAAGTGTCGCCAAAAAGCTAAGGAAGCAAGCTGGGAAATGGTCATGCAGACAATAGCCTCACAACCCCTCAAAACTATGCCATATTCATCACTTCGGACCCATAAACCTCGGTCCCTCTAAGCCTCGCCTCCTCCGAGATTGTTATAGAAATCAACGTGCTCCTCAAGGTACGAATCTGATATCCTGTAGTGTGCGAATTTTCTTGGATATATGAGGGCGTCTGAGTTTCTGGAGGCCTGTACTCTGCGGTCCAAGATTTACTGTTGTGGTCCCCTACTCCTACTTGCTCCCACCTAACTACTCCACTATAAATATCCCCAAGCTCACACTTCAAAGAGGGTTTGAAATTAGTTGATTTGACATCTCTTGAGAGCTCCAAGTGAACTCTTTAATTGCATCCATGCTTTGAGGAATAAGAAGGGAAAAGTGTATTTTTCATAATATTCATACATGACAATTATGACCTTAAATTACTTAGAAATGTTTGCAAAAGGATGTCATGAGTTGATCCTAAGCTTATAACTCTTTATTATCAATAAAATATCAGCAATTCTTCCAAAATGGACACAGACCCCTCACGGGACTGAACCACTATGAATATCTTGTGTTATTTACTGCTTTCCACACTTATATTTCTGCACGAAACTACAATTCTTAAGTAATTGAGAATCTTGGGTGTTTACGACATATTTTTCCTTCAACATTCTGGTGCTTTCAATGAGAAAACTCGGATTTTCATCTTTGTCGCACATCTCCATCTCGACTTCGACGTGCTTGAGGTTCTGTTCGTAACTTGTCGTTGGGTTCGCTTACGATAGTTAAGCGAACAAAGAATCAAATGATCGGCTCTTCTACTGAAGCCGAAGCCGGAACATCTCAGTAACATCAGTCGATGGATATCCTGGCCGAAACAGATACCCTTCCTCATGCAGACCCCGAAGCTCTGCACCACAAGTGTTGATCGATGCGCTTAATAAGAGATACGAATGTACAGCTCCCAAACTCAATCAGGCATTGAGGTAAAACATCGACGTTATATGCCAACTCCAAGAAAATCATCGCATCGTCGCTCGACTCCAGCTCACTCATAACAACATTCAACCGCGGCGTACTGTCTCGGAAACTTCTTCTGAGTCAAGGGGCCCACTTCAAAGAAGAAGGTTTAGCCTTATCAACAACATTGCCATTCGGTCCAACGCTCATAATAACGACTACAGTAATGGAAACGGTGATCAAACTACCATCACTTACAACGAGGAAACAGAGTACCGTGATCACTCCCAGTTGATTATCAATGACGAAACGGGTCCAGTTAACTGACTCCCTGCTCGACAGAACCCAACTGTCGCTGCACAGAACCAGGGGCCTACTCTCCCTACAGCCCAACAGGCCCAAGTACCTCCGGATCAGGATGCACACCAACCTACTCAGCCTCGCCACCCATAACAAAACTAGACCATCGATGTTGACAACATGGATGAGGATGACCTGGATGTTCATCATAGAAGATCACCGTGGAACAGAACTCCCAAAGTTCGTTGAAACCAATGGATTCCACCGGAAGACCCGCACCCAACATAGCTCCCCAACATGGTCCGAAGGATCATGAGAAAAACGCGAGGGAACACCAAAGACTCGTAGGAAGCCACTTGAGGCGTAATCCCTTCACTAGGACTGTACACGAAGCCGAGTGGCCCTGGCGCTTCAACATGCCACAGATGGCCTTTTATAATGGCACGACGAATTCTTGTATCTTCCTAAACTGCTATGAGTGGCAGATCGACTCCAGCCGAACCAACGACGCAGTCAAATGCAAGTTCTTACCAGTCTTCTTGTAAGGCACAGCTTTACTCTGGTTCTTTCGCCTCCTGCTCCATTTTGTAAGCAACTTCGGGCATGTGGCCATGGAGTTGGTCAAGATTTTCAGAATGCACGTCCCGACTACGTAGAACGCTCTCACTCTTTCTGATCTTTACTAAGGACCTGCAGTGTCACTCAAGAGCTACCTCTTGTGGTTCAATACCACCCTCGCCGAGGTCGACGACCCAAGGCCTCGTACCGTACTTTTCAAATCTGCGAAGGGTGTCCTTTCTACTTCTGAATTTAGCGCCTGTATCGATAGAAAACAGCTTAAATGTAGAAAACAGCTTAAAAGTCTTGACGCTTTCTACAGAAAGGTCGGACAGTTCTTGTGCCAAGAAGAAGCAAGACGTACTAGAGCTGCCTGGTCCAAACATTACAACAGTCTGCATGCCGACACCATTGATGATAACATCAAAGGGAAACAGATTGGATAACATTTAACAAAGATAAAGGAGCAGTCCCATAGAAACCTAAGCCGAGCAGCGATAGGCAGGGCAGACAAAACAACAACTAGTTTTTAGTAGATCCCAAAAACCGTGGTCACTACCAAACTTACGGGACCTACACTCCATTGCATCAACACTTGGAGACAATCAATTTGGAAACATGTAATATGCTCCAGTAAAAGAAGGCAAACACTAGGGAATCCACTGACCGTGAGAAAAACTCCGGTAGATACTGCCGATACCACGACATGTACGGGCACAATACTAATGATTATCGTCAACTCAAGGATGTGATTGAAAAGCTCATCCGTGAGAAGTGCCTGGAACAGTACGTTCAAGACCCTGTTCCCCTCGAAGCAGCCTCGGTCCTCCGACACCGCACCTCCAGCTCCTGCCAATACGGGCCCAGCTCCGACCAACCAAAGACAGGGTATCGTGATCAACACTATTTGTGGCTAGTCTTACCCTACGCATGAAAGCTTCTGAAAAGTGGAAGAGTATGTAAGCTTTATAAAGAAGGCCACCTATGATGCTTGCTCCACTCTAGATGAGTCCAACCCCGCCAAACTTAAGAGAACAATGCTAGATGACATCGTCTTTCACGAAAGAGAGTCTAAAGGAATTGAGATCCAAACCATAGACCCTCTCGTGATAATAGTTCAAATCGTCCCTGCTTCCATCCGAAGAATATTGATCGTCTCGGGAAGTTCAATCAACATCATCTTCAAGGCAACATACGATTAGATGAAGTTGGAGACCAAAGACTTAAAACCCTATCATGCCACGATCTAAAGCTTCAATGGATCTTCTAATCACTCAGTCGGCATGGTTGACCTACCCGTAGAACTTTGGGATAGGGATCGGAGCCTGGACTGAATCCTCACCTTTATTGTTATCGACGTCATCTATGCATACAATGTTTTTTACAGCCATCCCTTCCTTGCCGAATTCCGAGTCTGCATGTCACCATGGTCTCTCCTAATGAAGTTCCTAACAGAAAATGGGATCAGTACAGTCAAGGGTGACGAAGCAACAACTTGAGATTGTTATGCAATAAAATGGAAGAACACATGCAACAAGGACAAAGGCAAGACCACCCCCCGCCTTCTTGTGCCAAGACCGTCTTCACATAGAAATCAAAGGCGTTTGAGCCTTGGCTCAGGAATCACTAAGATCTTTCCGACGATCTCAATCCGAGGGAGGATAGAGCCCGGCTCCGAAAGGGCTACTCCAGTCGAACCTATCGTGGATGTTCCAATCAACCCCGACAACTCGTCAAAAGTCAAAAGAAGATCTTATGGAGTTCTAAAGGGACAACCTAGACGTGTTCGCTTGGACCCACTCTGACATGCGTGGCATCTATCCCATGGTCGCTTGTCAGAAGCAAGCTCTCGACCCTATACAACCTCCGGTCAAACAGAAATGCTGATTCTTGGGAACTGAAAGATCGAGCGCATTTAAAGAAGAAGTGGATAGGCTCCTCAACAACGATTTCATCCGAGAAGCCTATTATCCTGAATGGTTCTCCAATCCAGTTTTGGTCAAGAAGGCAAATGGAAAGTGGCGAATATGAGTTGATTTCTTTGTCTTGAATAAGACATGTCCTAATACAGCTTCCCACTTCTGAAGATCGATTGAATTTTGACACGACCATTGGATACCGGCTCTTATCCTTCATGGAAGCCTATTTGGGCTACAATCAGATTCCAGTGTATCTCCCCGACCAGGATCATACTTCTTCCATAACCAACCCGGGACTCTACTGCTATCGCGCATGCCTTTCAGTCTTAAGAATGCATGAGCCACTCATCAACGAATGGTCAACCTAATTTTTAAGGATCATATTGGAAAATACATGGAGGTATACGTGGATGATATGCTTGTAAAATCAAAAAATAAAATGACCATGTCTATGTCCTCTCCAAGATGTTCGATGTCCTCCGCCAATATGACATGAAACGCAAACCCTTGAAATGCTTTTTCGGCATTATATCGGGGAAGTTCATGGGTTTCATTGTCAATTCCTGAGGCATCGCAGCCAACCCAAACAAGATCAAACCTATCCAGGACATCCAAGCCCCTCAGATCATCAAAGATGTTCAAATCTAAACGGGAAGGTCGCTGCTTTAAGTCAATTCATATCCAATGCTATTGACAAATGCATTCCCTTCTTGATTTGCTTCAAAAAGGGAAGCGCAACTTCGCATGGACCTTGGAATGTTTCGTCGCGTTCAAGGACCTTCTAAATAACTTAGAGCAACCACTTATCTTGTCCAAACCTGTGGATCACGAGGACTTATATGTTTATTTGGTTGTTCCCATGCAGGCGATCAGCTCAGCACTTGTATGCATTAAAGATCGTGTCCAACGACCCATTTACTAAATCAGTCAGAGATTAACAGGGGCAGAAAAGAACTACCCAAGCTGGAGAAACTAGCCTACTACTTGTTGATCTCCTCCCAGAAGCTAAGACTATATTTTTAGCCTCACCCCATCAAAGTCTATACTGATCAGCCACTGTGACAGGTCTTGCAACGACCTAAGACATCTGGACGACTGCTAAAGTGGAATATAGTGCTGGGTCAGTTTGAAATCACATTCATCCCCCGCTGGTCCATCCTCGTGCAGGCCCTCGCCGATTTCTTAGAGCACCATCCCGGAAGAGCCTCCTCCGGAAGACATCCTGACTCCAAACATTCAATGGAAACTCTTCGTGGATGGATCTTCCAACAATAAGTCATCTAGCATTTGGGTCGTGCTCATCATGCCAGAGGAGCGCTCAATATGCTACACTTTAAAGCTTAACTTCCATGCTACCAACAATGATGCAGAATATGAGGCCTTGATACCTGGACTTAGAATCACAATCGAACTTAACATCAAGCCCATCCAAATCTACTCCAACTTGCTACTCATCGTGCGTTAGGTACAAAGGGAATACCAAGCCAGGGGGCACGGTTCGCTCTCTATCTTGCTCAGGTTCGAAAATTGCTCACCATCTTTGACCAATACATCATCACACATATCCTTTGAGAATAAAATGAAAAAGCAAACTCGTTAGCCAAGTTGGCAAGCTCCGAGGACGCACAGCTTATGGGGATTGCTCCAGTCAAATTACTCGACTCTCCGAGCATCGATTTGATGCAGACCGATTTGGTAATGGAAACGGAGATCGAAACCGAGCCTGAGTCTTGGATGACACCAATTAAGGACTATTTGCAACAGGGAACACTCCCGGGGAGTTACAAATAAAGACAAGCGCTCACTCGCCAATCATTATCATTCTGGATGAAGTGTTTTACCGCATAGGTTTCTCTGTCCCATTACTCAAAAGCGTAGCCAACGACGATGCCGACGGGGTACTGACATATGTACACAAAGACGAGCATGGGGACTACACTAGGGAACAAATCTTAGTAAGAAAGATCATCAGACACTGTTATTTCTGGCCAACGCTCGGTCGACATGCCACAAACTATGCCCGCAAGTGTGAAAAATGCCAGTGCTACTTAAAGATCCAAAGAGCCCCGCCTACCTAGTGAACGCAAATGGTCAGCCCTTGGTCGTTCGCCATGTGGGGGATAGACATCATCGGGACTCTTCTGACGGCCAAAGGTGGGGCGCTTTACGCCATCGTATCCATTGATTACTTCACCAAATGGGTGGAAGCCGAGGCCCTCACTACAATCACCACCAAGAAAGTAATCAACTTCGTCATCTGCAATATCATCACCCTCTGTGGAGTCCCTTAGGCCATCATCTCGGAGAATGGCACCCAGTTTGAGAGCGTATTGTTCAAGACTTTATGTCAATGGCACAACATCTAAAAGAGATTCTCGACGGTGGCTCACCCTCAGGCCAATAGGAAAGTCGAGGCTGTTAACAAAGTGATTAAATCCATTATCAAGATGTGTCTGGAAAAGGCCATCTGCTTATGGGGAGACGAAATCCCTCTGGTCTTATGGGCCTACCGGACCACCCATAAGTCATCCACTGGTCATACTCCATTCGCCCTTGCCTATGGATCCAAAGTCGTCATCCCTATTAAGCTAAAGCTTCAATCTCATCGTGTTACCTACTATGATCCGAAAACCAATCAAGATTTACTTATGGAATCACTCGATTTTCTTGAGAAAAAAGGAACGAAGCTGAGCTCAGAGCTACCGCCCAACATCAACGTGTAGCCTGATACTTCAACTCTAAAGTCCGCCACATGGATCTCAATATCGGAGACCTTACCCTGATGCAGATCTTTCCCACACCGATTGGTCTCAGTCCTCACTGGGAAGGTCCGCACGTCATATAACCGAAGCTCAAAGATGGGCCTTCCAAGCTAGCAACCATAGACGGAGACGAGCTCCCAAGCGCATGGATCGACGAACATATCCGTCGCTACTGCATATAACTTTGTGTACAGTTTTTCTTCTTTCCAATGATGTTTTGTTTTGTTGAAATTCAAGGCATTATAAAGGCTGATACTGCCAAAGTTATTTGTAAAGATTATGTTCATTTTTCTGTGTCATCGCTATGTTTACTTCCTGCATTATATGTTTGATTGACCATCGCAACTGGCTTGCACATACACACACTCGAACACTGGACCGGATGAAAGGCGACGGAGATATTTGCTAGAATTACATCTAACTCGCTCATAGCTTAGATTAAAACAAGAGTTGAAACTATAACATGATGATTCATAAATACCTACATGATTGGATTCGAATTTTGATCGGAGAAAAGTGGATTTAGGGATTCAGGTGGTAAGAAATAAACGTACTACAATAAGAAGTAGATAAGAAAATGGAGGAAGGGAGCCTTGTATATTATGGGGAATAGGCTATTTGTATGCCCGTTGACCTGACCAGAAGCCCAGCGACCGGTTTGGTTCAAGGCCCTGCAACTCAAGTGATGCAGTGTCTTACCCCAAGCACTATCCGACACAGCATGAGTGACTTGCACTGAATTTGAAACAGACCATATCGTTTGCTCAATTGTGGCGGTTCAAGAACCCTTGACCAGATCCAATGGGCAAATCTCAAAGTTAAATGAAAGTGAAGAAAATTAAAGAAAATTGTTGAAAAATCATGCATGCAAATGTAAAAAAGAATCAAGGAAGCAATGCGTCAAATAATCTTGAACTTTTAATTCAAGAAAAGTTGAAGAGGTTAACTTATAAATCATTTATGATCTAAAGATTGAAGTTGTTGGATGCTGCCAAAGAAATTGCAAGCTTGATATGGTATTTATACCAGTTCCATAAATCAAAAGGTGCGATTTCATAGAGCATCACGATTATACAGAAAGACGTGACTTTTGACATTCACCAATTAAAAGATGGACATATTGATTATTTCGAAGCACATCTCATCTCCGATAGAACGTACTTCGAGGGGGTAAAATGTTGGCCCACTTTGCTACCAAGCCACATAGAATCTAAGTACTCATGATTGAGTGAAATACAGAGTGTAACACCCCGAATTTCGGTTAATGCTAAAATTCACTAATTGCAGAATAAATAATCTCAAATGTGAGAATTGGGGGAAACGGGCTGCGTCATTGCGTTCGTCTCGGAAAAATACGCAGAATAGAGTCCGAAATTTTGTAAATCGGAGTCCGTATGGCCCAGTTATGGCCCAATGAAGTTTGCAGAAAATTCAAAGTTAAAAACAGATTTAAAAATTAAAAATCAGATTTCGAAATTGGAGCCAGCAGGGGGCCAGGCGGGAAACTTCCCGCCCTACCCATGTCGACAGGGCTGTCGACAGGCCTGTCGACTAGGGAGTCGACTGCCCTGTCGACTTGCCTGTCGACACAGGGTGTCGAGCCAGTTGGCTTGGGTGCACCAGATCTGGTTTTCTGGCTAGGGCTGGGCTGTGTTCTAGAGACTTCCTAAATCTGACGGACCTAATCTAGCCTAGGGTTAATCCTATGGTCTAAAACACACCCTAATCCTATAAATATACCCTAATGCAAGCCTAATCCATACTAAAAATAGAAATGATGGCATCATGCCGCCAAAATCAAACTTAGGAGGAGCCTCCACTAGTTTATGAAGGAAGTTGCAAGCTAATCAGCCTCTAATCGTCATCTCCTTCAAATATTGCAACTAGTTTTACTTCATAAGTTTGCTGATCTTGGTTTTGGTGAGTTCCTATGCCTTTAGCAAGTAATTGCTAAACTAATTAGGATAGAATATTAGGAGGCTATGGATGTAAATGTGGATTATGCAAGTTGTGGTTGTCATATGTTATAAGTTCATATGTAAACTTGCCTCTTTTTATGATATGATGTGTCATGTAAGTTCATATGCAAGTTTTATGCAAGTTTATATGTAAGATCATATGCAAGTTAGTCTCTTTTTATGATATGAATAACATATGCGAGTTTGCCTTTGTGATATGACATGATTCATGTGCAAGTTAGTCTCTTTTTATGATATGCATAACATATGCGAGTTTGCCTTTGTGATATGACATGATTCATGTGCAAGTTAGTCTCTTTTTATGATATGCATAACATATGCAAGTTTGCCTTTGTGATATGACATGATATGCAAGTTGATATGCAAGTTCATATGCAAGTTTTATGCAAGTTCATATGCAAGTTCATATGCAAGCTTTATGCAAGTTCATATGCAAGTTTTATGCAAGTTCATATGCAAGCTTTATGCAAGTTCATATGCAAGTTCATATGCAAGCTTTATGCAAGTTCATATGCAAGTTTTATGCAAGTTCATATGCAAGTTCATATGCAAGTTTTATGCAAGTTCATATGCAAGTTCATATGCAAGTTTTATGCAAGTTTATATGCAAGTTCATATGCAAGGTTGTCTCTTTTTATGATGTACATAACATATGCAAGGTTGTCCCTATGTATGACATGTTATGTAAACGAATTACGTGGGAAACGATGGGGTTAATATGCATGATTATAAAAAGGTGTAAAGTTGTTAGGATTAAGCATAACATAAAATGAATGGACATAATTGGGAATTTACCTATTAAGTTAGGTCTACCCACATTATGGAGTTGGGAATTTACCTATTAAGTTAGGTCTACCCACACTATGGAATTGGGAATTTACCTATTGAGTTAGGTCTACCCATATTCTTAAAAATGTGTAATTAATTAGGGATAATTAATTATGGGGGTGATTAATTAGGTGTAATTAATCAACTAAGACACGAGGTTGGACCCTTTTGTAGCGGAAGTCTGCCCGGAACCGACCGGCCATCCAGCGGCTACAAATGATTAGCCCAATGTGAGAGGTCTTAGTCATAAATTAAATACGTGATTAAAGTAAAGACACGAGGTTAGACCCTTTTGATGACAGAAGTCTGCCCGGAACCAACCGGCATATCCAGCAGTCATAAAAGACGGTCTAATGTGAGAGGTCTTTATGAGGTCATGATCTTAATTAATTAATTAAGAAACACTTAACCATATTAGCATGTAGAGGGACATGAGGGGTTAAGTGGGTGCCTTGGGTGGCATGTGGAAATCTAGTGGGTTGCCTTGGGTGGCAATAGAAAATACGATTAGAATACTTAACCAAGTGGAAACATGTAATTAAACATGATTAAAGGGTTAAGTGGGATGCACTAGAAAAAGGGACAAGCTTAGGTGGGTAGCTTGTGGGGGCCCATTTCAACCAGTAACCCATATGTATCTTATTGGGCTCGACCCATGTCGAGGACGGGACACGCGTACTGGGCTTGACTATAAGAGGCCAAAACGGGTTAGCGGTGGCAACGAAAGTCCAACGGGTTTCATATGCGTGTGTGGACCCGGGCTGGTAGGTAAGACGTTGTTGCATCGTGTAGATATAAGCCGTGCACCGTTAATTATATCGGGTTGCCACTTTGGGGAGTGATACACCCCACTGTGGGGCCGGCATGGGTATCTACGGTAGGGAGCCGATCGCTTGGGAGTAGTGGGTACACCTAGTGAAGATAGGGGCAGACGGCACCTATGTAGTCAGCTAGGGGTACACGAAACTACTGGGTAAGATTTCTAAGTCCTTGAGAGGGATCAACCTTTAAGTAGGAACGACTGGTGTGGTGCAGTGTAGTAATTATCCTTGGGTGGGTAGATGCGTCCTTATCATTATCTTAGTTCATTCTAAGTCTGATTGGCTACTGAGTGTAGTCATTTATCCCCAGTCACACCGTACCAAGTTATATCATATCCTTATTACTTTAATGATTACATTGTTAAAGTTATAGGACTCGCTCAGACTTATGTCTGACCCCGTTGTTTTTATCTTTTTCCCAACCCTCAGGTTCTCAGAGTGGGCCCAGCACGAGTGGGCTTTGATCAGGCTGCTTTTATTACTCTCTTGGAGCTTGGACCCTAGATGTAGAGCTCAGCTTACCCTTTTCTTCTATGGCTATCAGTTCATGTATTGGGATTATGTATTTTTATCATGATGGATATTTGTACTTGACTCCTATTATGGTTTTGTGATGTAACCAGACATGTTTTATTTTCCGCTGCAAGTGAAATGATGTTTTAAATTTTCAAGTATTACTTATATCTGTCTTGCTGTAATTACTCTGTTCTATATTCACTCAAAATACTCCACCGATGTTATGGCATTCCCTTAGAGAGTGACCATAGCGGGCGTGGGGTGTTACACGTGGTATCAGAGCAAAGGTTACCGGAACAGATAAAATTTTTAGAAAACTATTTTTCTAAAAACATTTTTGGAAGAGATATTTTCAAAAACATGTCTTTAAAGAGAAAAGTTTTTGAAAGAAAAGCATAATCCCCAATAGACATATCTTTATCCTTCGAATTCTCCGTTTTGAATCTTTCCTTTTTCGTTTCAGCATGGCCGAGGATCTTAACTTTCCGGAAGGTGTGACGGTACCAGTATGGTATAGGAGATTGATGGAGGCTAGGGCCACAACTGCGGGTCCAGCAAATGGTCCTCCACCAACCGTAGCACCCGATCTTCCTCCTCCCCCTCCTCCTCGCACGGATACTTTTGCTAAGACTTGTAAGGAATTCAAAGCTATGGGAGGAAAACCTTTTCAAGGATCTGAAACTTTTGTGGAGGCTAGAGATTGGCTTAAGGAGGTGGAAGAGTTGATAGATATCTTCGAGATGGAAGAAGGAAAGAAAGTCAAGTTAGCTGCTTGGTTAATGAAGGGAGAGGCCTCATTCTGGTGGAAGGTCACTAATGGAGAACGCCCCGTTGACTCTTGGGCGGATTTTAGGCAAAGATTTGTGGCAAAGTTTCTCTCAAGGGCGGAGGAAAACTTGTATATGGAAAGATTCTTGACTCTAAAGCAAGGAAATCTCTCAGTGAAGGAATATGTCAACAAGTTTAATCAATTGGCAAGGTTTGGCCTAGACATGGTGAATACACCGGAGAAGAAGGCTTTGAGGTTCGTGAAAGGCTTGAATGAACCGATGCATGGGTTGGCTATGACTCATATCCCTATGGGGGCCACCTTCGAGAAGCTAGTTGACATGGCACTCATGCATGAAGAAGAGAAGGGTCCCAATGCTAATAAGGCACCCGAGAAGAAGGGAGATCAAAAGAGACCTCAGCAACAACAGCAAAACAAAGGTGGGAAAGGCAACGGTGGCAAGGGGAAGAAGAAGTGCTTCAATTGTGGGATACCAGGCCACATAAGCAAAGATTGTAGAAAGAAGAAGAAGACTGGTTGCTTTCATTGTGGCGAAGCAGGGCATCTAGTGAAGGATTGCCCTAAGAAGGGGCAAAGGACGGGATCTACCTCAGGAGGACAGGTGCAAGCTCTTATGGCACCGGGTCAGGCTAGGGGGCAAGTACAGGCTCTCGCGGTTCCACCGATTCAGGAAAGAGATAGAACTATTTCCGTTGAAAGTCTGGTTTTTCTATTTGATCATCCTGTCCGAACATTGTTTGATTCTGGCGCATCGCATTCGTTTATCTCATCATCATTAGTTGAGTCACTGCACTTAGACACCAGTCTGGTAGATGATCCCTTGGTTGTTTCAAACCCAATTGGGGGCTCCACTTACTTGTCCATGATATGTTTGGGTTTGAAGATTTCTATACTTAGCATTGAGTTTAGATGTGATGCTTTTGTGTTGGGCTTCACGGGCTATGGGTTGATTTTGGGCATGGACTGGTTATCCAGTAACGGTGTCGTTCTTGATTGCGAAAGGAGAGTTGTTAGGCTCATGACCCGCTTGGGTAACACTCTCGAGATCTCTTGTAATCCCATGGATTCTGTTATGCTAAGTTATCTTGAATCGCTTGACGCTTCGGTCGAAAGTTTGCAATCTGTTAGAGTGGTCCGGGAATACTCGGATGTGTTTGAGGAGGTGAAGGGCTTACCTCCGAAGCGGGAGATTGACTTCCGAATATATCTGGTGGATAATGCTAAACCTGTATCTTTACCAGTGCGCCACATGGCTCCTCGTGAGAGGAGGGAACTCCATAAGCAAGTAGGGGAGTTGCTTGAGAAGGGGTTCATAAGACGAAGTATATCGGAGTGGGGTGCTCCAGTAGTTTTTGCTACAAAGGCGGATGGGTCCCTCAGGCTTTGTGTAGACTATAGAGAACTCAACAAGCTCACAAAGAAGAATAGACACCCATTGCCGAGGATTGATGATCTTTTCGATCAATTGGTTGGCGCTTCAGTATTTTCTCAATTGGACTTAGCCACGGGGTTTCATCAGTTGAGGGTGGCTGAGGATAGCATAGACAAGACTGCCTTTAGAACTCCGGATGGTTTCTATGAGTGGCTGGTGATGCCATTTGGGTTGACGAACGCCCCTGCATACTTTGTTGATTTGATGAGTAGGGTGTTCAGGGAGTTCCTTAATAAGTTCGTGGTGGTCTTTGTGGATGATATCTTAGTATTTTCTAAGAGTGAAGAAGAGCATGCCCTACATCTTGGGGAGGTGTTGAAGACTCTTCGAGCACATAGCCTTAAGGCTAAATTCTCTAAATGTCACTTCTGGAGGAAGGAAGTGCGGTTCTTGGGGCACGTGGTCTCCAAGGAAGGGATAGCTGTGGATCCCGCAAAGGTAGTATCAATTCAGGATTGGAAGGTTCCGAAGAATGCTACCGAAGTGAGAAGTTTCTTGGGTTTGGCGGGTTATTATAGGAAGTTTATCAAAGACTTCGCGAAGATATCAGCCCCATTAACCCGCTTAACGAAGAAGAATCTTGTTTTCACATGGGACGTAGATTGTGATGATGCGTTCCGACGATTAAAGAGAAGCTTTAACCACTGCTCCAGTTTTAGTATTGCCAGATGGGAGTAAGCCATTTGTTGTCTATACCGATGCTTGTGGGACGGGACTAGGCGCAGTCTTAATGCAAGAGGGAAGGGTAATAGCCTATGGTGGAAGGCAGTTGAGAATGCATGAGAAAAATTACCCTACCCATGATTTAGAGTTGGCCGCTATTGTTTTCGCGCTTAAGATTTGGCGCCATTATCTTCTTGGTGAGAGATTCAAATTGTTCACTGACCACAAATCATTGAAGTACTTGTTTTCTCAGAAGGATTTGAATTTGAGACAGCAAAGGTGGATGGAGTTCTTAGCATCCTATGATTTCGAGATAGCGTATACCCCTGGCAAGGGTAACGTGGTGGCGGACGCCTTGAGCAGAAAGAGGTTGTCCTTGAGTCCATTGTTCGTGGAACAGCGAAGCTTGGAATTTATCGCGATGTTTGATTTCAGACCTTCCATTGATTATGTACCCGGTTTGCTAGCATCCTTGGAGGTCAGACCTACTCTTTTGGGGCGGATTGGAGAAGCACAGAGGGACGACCCACAGTTGGTTGAGTTGGTAGAGAGGCTCATAAGGGGGGAGTCGTCCAGCCATTTGAGTAGGTACACCCTAGACGATAGGGGGTGCTTGCGTAGAGACGGTAGACTTTGTGTACCGCAAGACGAGGGTTTGAGGAAGGCTATTCTTGATGATGCACACCGTTCTAGGATGACCATTCATCCCGGTGGGGACAAGATGTACCAAGATATGAAGCGGGTTTTCTTCTGGGCCGGTATGAAGAAAGATGTGGCCGAATATGTCGCTCGATGCTTGGTGTGCCAACAAGTGAAGGCGGAGCAAAAGAAACCTGGTGGGTTGCTTCACCCATTGGAAGTTCCGCAATGGAAGTGGGATAGCGTCTCGATGGATTTTATTGACGGGTTACCCAGATCGAGAAAGGGTAATACGGGAATTTGGGTTGTGGTAGACAGACTTACTAAAAGCGCCCATTTCATACCTGTGAAGAGCAAGAGGACTGCTCCATGGCTAGCTTCAGTATATCTTCGAGATATAGTTCGATTGCATGGGGTACCCTCTAGCATAGTGAGTGATCGAGATCCTATCTTCACTAGCGAGTTCTGGAGAAGCTTGCAAGAAGCAGTGGGGACTCAATTATGCCTGAGCACCGCATATCATCCTCAGACGGACGGCCAGACTGAGAGGGTGAATCGTGTCCTAGAAGACCTTTTGAGGCTTTGTATCTTGGATTTTGGAGGTACATGGGAAGAGCATCTTCCATTGGTGGAGTTCGCATATAATAATAGCTTTCAGTCCAGTATTGGTATGGCTCCTTTCGAAGCTCTTTATGGAAGGCCTTGTCGATCACCTGCATGTTGGTGGGAATCTACGGATAAGATCTTGCTTGGGCCTGATATGGTTAGGGAGACTTCTGAGAAGATTGACTTGATTCGAAGGAGGATGAAAGCAGCGCAGGATAGGCAAAAATCTTATGCGGACAAGAGAAGGACGGATCTTGAGTTTGAAGTTGGGGACATGGTCTTTGTCAAAGTGTCTCTGTTACGAAATGTGGTTCGCTTTGGATCTGTTGGGAAGTTAGCACCAAGGTTCGTAGGGCCATTTCCTATTAAGGAAAGGATTGGACGGATGGCATATAGAGTGGAGTTGCCCGACAGACTTAGTGGTGTACATGATGTATTCCATGTGTCCCATTTGAGGAAATGCTTACATGAGACCGCAGAGGTGGTAGAGCCGAGCTTGCTTAAAGAAGTGGAAGTAGAGCGTGATGCGACTATTCGACGAGCTCCTACCCGCATCCTTGGGTCAGAGACTAGGAAATTGAGGAATCGAGAGGTTCAACTAGTCAAAGTACAATGGGGAGAAGACGAGAGCAACGCAACTTGGGAAACGGAAGCGAAGATGCGTTCATTGTACCCGTTCCTTTTTTGAGGGTATGTCTTTTAACTTCTCCTTTATCGTTTGTCTAGTACTTATCTTATCTTTAGTATGTCCTCTCATTTGTACCTTTGACCTTTAGATAGGGTAAACCTATGGTTGAAACATGTGTTTGAGACATGTTATGTTTGATGGATGCATGTGGATGCAAGTGGTTGCTAGTGGTTGCCCGTGGATGCATATATACACACTCTAGGCACTAGATCGGCTCAATCACTTCATATTGCATATTGCATAAAAATTGTGTGTAGGAAGCTATATTTATGGATGTATAATGATTGTGTTATCATATGGATGATGCATTTTGGTGAATGATTGTGCACTCATGTAGATATTGTATGTGTCGATAGGATTCTCTCGCATACATAATGGATGCATGGCACTATCATGGTTTGCATATGTTCATACATTAGATAGGGAACATATACACACACTTTTTGCATATGCTCATACATCATTAGAAATTGTTTTAAGGACAATGGATGCCCGTGTTTGATGGATTGAGTAGATGGTTGTTTGGATGGTAGGATATGCATTCTCCTTAGCTTAGAGATTTCGGGGACGAAATCCTTTAAGGAGGGGAGAATGTAACACCCCGAATTTCGGTTAATGCTAAAATTCACTAATTGCAGAATAAATAATCTCAAATGTGAGAATTGGGGGAAACGGGCTGCGTCATTGCGTTCGTCTCGGAAAAATACGCAGAATAGAGTCCGAAATTTTGTAAATCGGAGTCCGTATGGCCCAGTTATGGCCCAATGAAGTTTGCAGAAAATTCAAAGTTAAAAACAGATTTAAAAATTAAAAATCAGATTTCGAAATTGGAGCCAGCAGGGGGCCAGGCGGGAAACTTCCCGCCCTACCCATGTCGACTGGGCTGTCGACAGGCCTGTCGACTGGGGAGTCGACTGCCCTGTCGACTTGCCTGTCGACACAGGGTGTCGAGCCAGTTGGCTTGGGTGCACCAGATCTGGTTTTCTGGCTAGGGCTGGGCTGTGTTCTAGAGACTTCCTAAATCTGACGGACCTAATCTAGCCTAGGGTTAATCCTATGGTCTAAAACACACCCTAATCCTATAAATATACCCTAATGCAAGCCTAATCCATACTAAAAATAGAAATGATGGCATCATGCCGCCAAAATCAAACTTAGGAGGAGCCTCCACTAGTTTATGAAGGAAGTTGCAAGCTAATCAGCCTCTAATCATCATCTCCTTCAAATATTGCAACTAGTTTTACTTCATAAGTTTGCTAATCTTGGTTTTGGTGAGTTCCTATGCCTTTAGCAAGTAATTGCTAAACTAATTAGGATAGGATATTAGGAGGCTATGGATGTAAATGTGGATTATGCAAGTTGTGGTTGTCATATGTTATAAGTTCATATGTAAACTTGCCTCTTTTTATGATATGATGTGTCATGTAAGTTCATATGCAAGTTTTATGCAAGTTTATATGTAAGATCATATGCAAGTTAGTCTCTTTTTATGATATGAATAACATATGCGAGTTTGCCTTTGTGATATGACATGATTCATGTGCAAGTTAGTCTCTTTTTATGATATGCATAACATATGCGAGTTTGCCTTTGTGATATGACATAATATGACATGATTCATGTGCAAGTTAGTCTCTTTTTATGATATGCATAACATATGCAAGTTTGCCTTTGTGATATGACATGATATGCAAGTTGATATGCAAGTTCATATGCAAGTTTTATGCAAGTTCATATGCAAGCTTTATGCAAGTTCATATGCAAGTTTTATGCAAGTTCATATGCAAGTTCATATGCAAGCTTTATGCAAGTTCATATGCAAGTTTTATGCAAGTTCATATGCAAGTTTTATGCAAGTTCATATGCAAGTTCATATGCAAGTTTTATGCAAGTTTATATGCAAGTTCATATGCAAGGTTGTCTCTTTTTATGATGTACATAACATATGCAAGGTTGTCCCTATGTATGACATGTTATGTAAACGAATTACGTGGGAAACGATGGGGTTAATATGCATGATTATAAAAAGGTGTAAAGTTGTTAGGATTAAGCATAACATAAAATGAATGGACATAATTGGGAATTTACCTATTAAGTTAGGTCTACCCACATTATGGAGTTGGGAATTTACCTATTAAGTTAGGTCTACCCACACTATGGAATTGGGAATTTACCTATTGAGTTAGGTCTACCCATATTCTTAAAAATGTGTAATTAATTAGGGATAATTAATTATGGGGGTTATTAATTAGGTGTAATTAATCAACTAAGACACGAGGTTGGACCCTTTTGTAGCGGAAGTCTGCCCGGAACCGACCGGCCATCCAGCGGCTACAAATGATTGGCCCAATGTGAGAGGTCTTAGTCATAAATTAAATACGTGATTAAAGTAAAGACACGAGGTTAGACCCTTTTGATGACAGAAGTCTGCCCGGAACCAACCGGCATATCCAGCAGTCATAAAAGATGGTCTAATGTGAGAGGTCTTTATGAGGTCATGATCTTAATTAATTAATTAAGAAACACTTAACCATATTAGCATGTAGAGGGACATGAGGGGTTAAGTGGGTGCCTTGGGTGGCATGTGGAAATCTAGTGGGTTGCCTTGGGTGGCAATAGAAAATATGATTAGAATACTTAACCAAGTGGAAACATGTAATTAAACATGATTAAAGGGTTAAGTGGGATGCACTAGAAAAAGGGACAAGCTTAGGTGGGTAGCTTGTGGGGGCCCATTTCAACCAGTAACCCATATGTATCTTATTGGGCTCGACCCATGTCGAGGACGGGACACGCGTACTAGGCTTGACTATAAGAGGCCAAAACGGGTTAGCGGTGGCAACGCAAGTCCGACGGGTTTCATATGCGTGTGTGGACCCGGGCTGGTAGGTAAGACGTTGTTGCATCGTGTAGATATAAGCCGTGCACCGTTAATTATATCGGGTTGCCACTTTGGGGAGTGATACACCCCACTGTGGGGCCGGCACGGGTATCTACGGTAGGGAGCCGATCGCTTGGGAGTAGTGGGTACACCTAGTGAAGATAGGGGCAGACGGCACCTATGTAGTCAGCTAGGGGTACACGAAACTACTGGGTAAGATTTCTAAGTCCTTGAGAGGGATCAACCTTTAAGTAGGAACGACTGGTGTGGTGCAGTGTAGTAATTATCCTTGGGTGGGTAGATGCGTCCTTATCATTATCTTAGTTCATTCTAAGTCTGATTGGCTACTGAGTGTAGTCATTTATCCCCAGTCACACCGTACCAAGTTATATCATATCCTTATTACTTTAATGATTACATTGTTAAAGTTATAGGACTCGCTCAGACTTATGTCTGACCCCGTTGTTTTTATCTTTTTCCCAACCCTCAGGTTCTCAGAGTGGGCCCAGCACGAGTGGGCTTTGATCAGGCTGCTTTTATTACTCTCTTGGAGCTTGGACCCTAGATGTAGAGCTCAGCTTACCCTTTTCTTCTATGGCTATCAGTTCATGTATTGGGATTATGTATTTTTATCATGATGGATATTTGTACTTGACTCCTATTATGGTTTTGTGATGTAACCAGACATGTTTTATTTTCCGCTGCAAGTGAAATGATGTTTTAAATTTTCAAGTATTACTTATATCTGTCTTGCTGTAATTACTCTGTTCTATATTCACTCAAAATACTCCACCGATGTTATGGCATTCCCTTAGAGAGTGACCATAGAGGGCGTGGGGTGTTACACAGAGTAAGGTACAACCATTCATGATCAAGAGATTCAGAATGAACCAATCGACAAGGTTTGAGTTGAAGGAATGAATCACATTGTTATGGTTCTTTGGCATACAGTTCGGGTCGTAGCTATCGGTTCGAGGGTAACCCGTCGTGTATGAGATGGCAACAAATCCAGAGCATTATACGTGTTCAACTCGCAATAATGACGACCCGAGCTACTCGCAAAGGAGTGTCTTCAGAATGTCTTCATCTCCCCAACTCTAGGGATCTGTAACTCTAGCCGCTCGCTTATTGGCAGAAATATATGAGAGGCTTGCTCAAAACCAGATCCTAGGCTGAAGAAAGCGGATCGATGACCGCGTGTCATGAGCTGTTGCCATAACTTCCTCTCCAGTAACTCACGAACCACTCCGAAATTTCATAGATGAGCGCCACGTCATCCGATGACCCGCCTGCTGTTCATGACTATAAATACCCCAAGGCTTGTCTTTTTGATGGATCATTTGGCACTCCAAATACTTTAACTTCACCATTAACGATATTCCTCTGTTTTTCAGAGTGTGCTCTAAATTCTTGAGTATAATTATATGGATTTGGAGAGAATATCAATTGTACTTGTGAGGTTGAGTGATCATTTGCCTTGTAATTGTAATCAATTCATCATTTAAAGAGTTATAAAGTGGACGTTGGCTCATTATCGCCGTTTTCAGATTATATTTCTTCACGATTTCTAGTCAGTTGGGTGTTAGAACCACTTTTTGGTCTAACATTTTGGTGCTTTCATTGAGAGACTTGAATTCTCAACATTCCGGATTGTCATTTTACTAATTGGATTTTCAAGTCTGAAAGAAGACTGTCCACCTTTTCACCATTTTTGAAGTTTTCATTGATTTCAACGGGTTTAGATTCCATGGCTCCAAGGAAAGGCACAGATCCAATGGCTTCGCGAGCAAACAAAACGAACAAAGATCGAAAGGACGAGGCATGAGCTCCCGCTGACAGTGGCTCATAGGGCGGCGGTTCGGGGGCGACCCGAACAGAAGGTGCGACCCGATCGGAGCTGGCGAACCGACAACATAAGGGTATCATGACCCGAATCGATGAGGGCGATCCGAACTGTCCCGATGTTGGCATTTCTACTAGAGCAGGTCCTAGTGCTCCAACTCCAACCGCGACTACCAATAATCAGCTCCCTGCTCCTGCCCCTGTTTCACAGATGGATTTTACTGTAATTATTATTTAAGATTCAAAATCTTGTTTAAGAATAACTTGCATTTGAGAGTAACATGCTCCCTACTCCTTCCCCAACATAATTTACAATAATTGTTCAAATTCTTTTAAACAACTTGTTTAAGAGTAATATAATCCCTGCCCCTACCCTTGTACCACAAGAGGGTCTTAGAATAATTTGCGTTTTGTAACACCCCGAAAATTCTATAACTGTGAAATTAACAAATTAAAGTATAATTAATTTGAAATCAAAGAACTAAGGGAAACGGGATACGCCATTGCGTTCGTCTCGGAAAAATACGCGAAATAGAGTCCGAGTTTTCGAAAAACGGAGTCCGTATGAAGAAGATATGGCCTTCGGAAGTTTTTAAATTAAGTTTAAAATTCAAACAGAATAAAACAATTAAAAATTCCGAAGTGGGGCCCGATGGGCCAGGGCGGAAAAAGGCCCGCCTGACGCACCCAGGTCGACTGGGCTGTCGACCTGGTCTAACCAGGTCGACAGGCCTGTCGACAGGGCAGTCGACAGGGGTGTCGACCTGGTCCAGAGCCAGGTCGAACCCAGCCCAACCTGGCTGGCCTATTCTCTGTTGGCCGATTTTCTGTGGTCTGCTTTGTCATTAGGGCTAGGTGGCAAGCTCTAATTGGTCTCTCCTTAGGATGAAAGGCTACGATCTAACCGAGCAACATCAACGGTCCTAATCAGTTCATTACCTCTATAAAAACAACCCTAGACTAACCCTAATCTATTCATTCAAAAATAAGAACAAAGCCGCCATGTTGCTGAGGAACGACTAGGGGTAGCCACCAAATTGGAGAGAGGATTAGGAGGCAAATTCTAAGGCATAAAGCAACTCAATCAAATCAAACCGCATCTTCTTATCCCTAAATTTGAGAATTCGCCACACCATTGTAAGTAGAGTATTACTTTGGTATGAACAAATAACTGTGTTGGTTTGTATACTTGATTGTGGTGATAAATAATTCATAATTTGTGCGTTACTATGATTATTATTGATTTGAAATATTGTATACGTTTGGATATTCTTGAATTATGTTATTCATTATAAAGAACTACATGCGGTAGTTCTATGCAAGTATACGTTTGGAATATTCACAAATTATGTAATCCATGTTGAAGCTACATGTATGTAGTTGATTGAAATTCATGCAAGTTTGGGGCTTTGCTACTATGCCATCATAATATGTATTTTTATACAAAAATCATTTTTGTGAGTAATTGGAATAAGTTTGGGTTATTATAATCCATATGAAATTATGTTGAGAATTTGGCATCATGTATTAAGCCATGCTTTTGTACTAGAACACCTATTTGCAAACTTATGAATATGACTAGGCTATGATTGATAATTTGCATAATTGAAATTGTCAACAAGAATTATATGATGACATATGTGGTACATAGCTAGGTTAGGTTCAAAAATCCCTTTTTGCAAGTTTGCATGACTAAAGTAAAAATCATGATTTCATGTTAGAAATATTTATGCCATGGTTATGTGAACAAATACTTATGCCATGCTTATGTTTGACATTATGCCATGCTTATGTTTGACATTATGCCATGCTTATGTTAGAAATATTTATGCCATGCTTATGTTTGACATTATGCCTAAATAAAATATAGATTCATGTTGTAGTTATGACTATGTGTCAATAATGATACCCAATTTAGATTCTTATCTCAACTACAAGTTTACATGGCTTGATTCATGTCACCTATGCTTTATGACCAAAGTATATGTTACCACTATGCAAGTACACCAGTTTCTATTTTGTATTTCCAACGTCATATTGCAAGTTCATGCGCTCACCTTCCCCTTTTTGTGTATGTAATCACGCTTTAAGCCTCCCCTTTTCGCATGGCTAAGTTGGGCTTAAAAAAAAGGCTAAGCCCAACATATACATAATAAACGGACGTGTTAAACGGGGGAAAATAACGTTGGGTTAAAATTACCAATGAATGAAAATATAAAATAGAAGGGCCCAAATTCAAGTATGGGTTGGGCCCATGATTGGTGTAACCTTTACACCATTAACTTAATAATGGGCCGCAAATATTTACATATAAGAAAATAAAGAAGAAAGACAAAAATATGTAAATGTAGAACATACGATGTGTTTAACCCGAGGTTGGATTGAGTTGTGATGTAAACCTGCCCGGAACCGCCCGGCTGTCCAGTAGTCACAACAATACCTATCCAATGTGGGAGGTTAAACATGGAGCCCAATAAGGACCCGAGGTTAGACTGAGTTGTGGCGTAAGACTGCCCGGAACCAACCGGCAACAGGCAGCCACAACAATACCTGTCTAATGTGAGAGGTCAGGGCCTTAATAAGACAATTAAGGCTGAGTCAGGATTGTTAGGATTAAGTGAACTAAAGACTTAATCAAAATAGAACATGCTAAATTAAACGGACTGGTGGGGGTTAGGTTAGAAAACACTTAACCAACTTAGCATGTTGGCTAGAGATAGAAAACCTAGTAACGGGGGACCCTTTTCAGCAGTAACCCTAGAAGGTGTATCAGGATACCCTGAAACTAGGCAGGGTGGGGCACGATTACTGGGCTGATTGTAAGAGGTCAAATCGACGGCGGTGGTGTAGCAGTGTAGGTTCTAACGGGGTGCGGGCGTGCACACACTCCGGCGCAGAAAAATAAAGCACTGGGCACCAGTAGCATACCTGTGCATTCTAAGGTTGTGTCGGGCCGCCGCCATGGGACTTGATACACCCCATGGTGGGACCAGCATAGGTAACTACAACATCGGGGGCCGTAAGACACATGTAACTATGCGAGTAGGAGCCGATCATCGTAGAATGGATCACATCACCCTGATTATGGGGTGCCAGTTGGAAACTAGTTTATATGGGTTCAGAGATTTACATGGGGTACGATAGTATATTCGACCCTAGACAACTTAACCAAGTTATAGTGCTTTCCCACTTCTTGTTTATACTTATCATACCCAGTTCTTTATTCATAGACAGAATAGTACTAGACTTACTCAGGCTTTATGTCTGACTCTACTTTTCTTTCGTCTTCTTTTCTTCCGTTTCCCCCCCCCCCCCCCAGGTCCACAGGGAGGGAACACTGCAGCTTAACCAGCCTTAACATCCAGCTTGAAGAAGAGAAATGTATTGCTTGGACCTTTTCGTTTGAAACTATGGCTTTGGACAAACTCTATGGGGCTTTTGCAGTTTATCTATGTTTTATTTATGCTTCTTTAAATAATGTAATCAAGACAGATTATGAAAGTGTTATGTTATGTTTTGGAAAAGATGTAAGACAATTTTGGTGATATTGTTGTAGCACGTATTTGCTTTCATGAAATAAAAGTTTGTTGATTTTCCGCTGTTTACAAATATGTGTTCTTATATCTGTCTTGTATATCTGTGACTTATACTTATAAACCTCCACCAAAATTAGGGCATTCCCTTTGAGAGTGACCCTAACGGAGGTGGGGTGTTTCACTTGGTATCAGAGCATAGGTTTACTAGATAAGATAAAAAGTTTTGAAAATTTATTTTCAAAAAGGAAATTTTAAAGAAGCATTTTTAAAAGAAAAATATTATTTTAAAAAGGCAAAGTCCACTCCCCAAAGCCATAGGTACTATCTCTTATCCTTCGTTTTGAATCTATCCTTTTTGTTTCAGCATGTCCGAAGACCTTAACTTGCCGGAAGGGGTGCCAATACCTGGTTGGTTTAGACGATTCTTAGAAGCAAGAGCCACTCAGCCAGGTCCTACCGTTCCTCCTCCCCCAGCTGCCGGAAATCATCCAGCTGCAGCGGCACCTTTTCCTCCACCTCCTCCGCGGGGAAACACGTTTGCTAAGATATGTAGAGATTTTAAAGCTATGGGAGGAAGGGATTTCCATGGAACTGAGTCCTTCGTGGCAGCTAGAAATTGGCTGAAAGAAACTGAGGACCTATTCATCATCTTTGAGGTAGAGGATAGACAAAAAGTACAATTGGCAGTATGGCTATTGAAGGGCGAGGCTTCCTACTGGTGGGAAGTCACTAATGCTGAAAGACCAGTGGAGACATGGGAGGACTTTAGGGCAAGGTTTGAGACCAAATTTCTCTCAGATGCGGAAAGAAGTTTGCAGTTGGAAAAATTCTTATTTCTTAAGCAAGGGGACAAGACAGTCAGAGAGTATGTGAATCAGTTCGATGAGCTGGCTAGGTTTGGGCTTGACCTAGTCAACACCCCGCACAAGAAGGCTCTCCGTTTCGTCAAAGGGTTGAATGAGCCATTACACAGTTTGGCCATGACCCATATACTCATGGGAGCCACGTATGAAAGATTGGTGCAAATGGCATTGCTGAATGAAGAGGACAAGGACAAAAAGGAGACAAAGGCAGAAAGCTCTCAAGGGAAGAAAGAAGGTTTGCAGCCTAAGAAGACAGACTTTAAGAAGGGCGGGAAAGGCAACAAAGAGAAGAGGAAGTGTAATTTCTGTGGCAAAGTGGGGCACTTAGTAAAGGACTGCCGGAAAAAGAAGGCCAAGGAGAATGGTGGGTGCTTTTCTTGCGGTCAGACAGGCCACAGGGCTAAGGACTGCCCAAAGAAACGAGGGCAGGGGCAGGGGGCTGGATCCACCCCAGGGGCACAGGTTCATGTGCTGGAAGCGCCACCTTTGCAACAGCGAGGTACAAACACTTCTGTAGAAAGTGTAGTTTATCTTTATGATCACCCCGTTCGCACTTTATTTGATTCTGGCACATCACACTCCTTTATCTCGTCTGCTTTAGTAGAATCTCTGCACCTTAAAACTAGTATGGTAGAGGACCCCTTAATTGTTTCAAACCCAATTGGGGGCCCAGCTCATTTGTCTATGATCTGTTTGGATTTGAAAATTTCTATTCTAAGTGTAGAATTTCAATGTAGTGCCTTTGTTTTGGGATTCTCGGGTTATGGTTTGATTTTGGGTATGGATTGGCTATCCAGTAATGGGGCCATCCTTGATTGTGAGAAAAGGGTTGTTAGGCTCCTAACCCAGCTCGGTAATACTTTGGAAATTTCTTGTAATCCCTCGTATGCGGTTATGCTTAGTTATCTTGAATCGCTAGATGCCTCTGTTGAAAATTTGCAATCAGTTAGAGTAGTCCGGGAATATCCGGATGTCTTCGAAGAGGTGAAGGGCTTGCCTCCGAAGCAGGAAATAGACTTCCGCATATATCTTGTAGATAATGCAAAGCCCGTTGCGTTGCCCGTTAGACACATGGCTCCACGAGAAAGGAAAGAGCTCAGTAAACAGATTAAAGAGCTTCTAGAAAAGGGGTTCATTAGGAGGAGCATTTCAGAATGGGGCGCTCCAGTGGTGTTCGCTACAAAGGCGGATGGTTCTCTCCGTCTATGTGTTGACTATAGGGAGCTCAACAAGCTAACGAAAAAGAATAGGCACCCTCTCCCTAGAATTGACGATTTATTTGACCAGCTTGTAGGAGCGTCTGTTTTCTCCCAACTCGATTTAGCAACCGGTTTTCATCAGCTAAGGGTGGCTGAAGATAGCATCGATAAAACGGCGTTCAGAACCCCAGACGGCTTCTTTGAATGGCTTGTCATGCCTTTCGGCTTGACAAATGCACCTGCTTACTTCGTGGACCTGATGAGTAGGGTATTTAGAGATTTCCTCAACAAATTCGTAGTGGTCTTCGTAGATGATATCCTTATCTTCTCAAAGAATGAAGAGGAACATGCTCAGCACTTAAGGGCAATCATGGAAACTTTGCGAGTCCATCAATTAAAAGCCAAATTCTCCAAATGCCACTTTTGGAGAGAAGAGGTGAGGTTCCTTGGGCACATAGTATCCAAACAAGGGTTAGCAGTGGACCCTGCTAAGGTAGTGGCGGTACAGGACTGGAAGACGCCAAGGAATGCAACTGAGGTCCGAAGCTTTCTAGGACTAGCAGGTTTCTATCGTAAGTTCATAAGGGATTTTGCGAAAATCTCAGCTCCGCTCACGAAATTGACCAAGAAGAATCTAGTGTTCAATTGGGACTTGGATTGCGAGTTTGCTTTCCAACGACTGAAAAGGGCTCTTACAACAGCCCCAGTTTTGACGCTGCCAGATGGGAGCAAGATGTTCACTGTTTATACGGATGCATGTGGGACAGGGCTAGGCGCCGTCTTAATGCAAGAAGGAAGGGTAGTAGCTTATGGCGGGAGGCAGTTGAAGGTGCACGAAAAGAACTACCCAACCCACGATCTTGAGTTAGCCGCCATCGTCTTTGCACTCAAGTCTTGGCGACACTATCTCCTAGGTGAGAAGTTCGAACTTTACACGGACCATAAATCGTTGAAATATCTTTTCTCGCAGAAGGATCTTAACTTGAGGCAACAAAGATGGATGGAGTTTCTTGCCTCGTACGATTTCGAAATCTCCTACACTCCGGGCAAAGGCAACGTAGTGGCAGACGCGTTGAGCCGAAAGAAATTGACCCTAAGCCCGTTGTTTGTTGAAAGACAAAGCCTAGAGTTTATAGCCAGCTTCGACTTTAGGCCCTCCTCCGATTTCGTACCGGGCTTGCTAGCATCTCTCGAAGTGCGCCCAACTTTAGTGGATTCAGTAGGGACAGCACAACGCGAAGACCCTCAGCTTGTGGAAATAATTGATAGGCTAATTAGGGGTGAGACTTCAAGTCACCTCAACAGATACTCCATCGACGATAAGGGTTTGCTAAGGCGAGACGGAAGACTATGCGTCCCACAGACAAAAGATTTAGTAAAGAAGGTTCTCGAGGAAGCACATCACTCCAAGATGACGATACACCCAGGCGGAGATAAAATGTACAAAGACATAAAAAGGACTTTCTTCTGGAATGGCATGAAAAAGGACGTGGCAGAATTCGTTTCTAAGTGTATGGTGTGCCAACAGGTTAAGGCGGAACAGAAAAAGCCTGGCGGACTGCTACATCCTCTGGAGGTCCCACAGTGGAAGTGGGATAGCATCTCAATGGACTTCATCGATGGGCTGCCTAGGTCTAGGAGAGGCAACACTAGCATTTGGGTAATAGTGGATAGGCTTACTAAAAGCGCCCACTTTTTACCTGTCAAAAGTAAAAGAACTGCCTCATCCCTAGCATCACTTTACCTTAAGGAAATCGTTCGACTCCATGGAATACCATCTAGCATTGTTAGTGACCGAGACCCCATCTTCACCAGTGAGTTTTGGCGGAGTCTGCAAGAAGCAGTAGGAACGCAGTTATGCTTGAGCACAGCCTATCATCCCCAAACCGACGGCCAAACAGAGAGAGTGAACAGAGTTTTGGAAGACCTTTTAAGGCTATGCGTCCTCGACTTCGGAGGGACATGGGAAGACCACCTTCCTTTGGTGGAATTTGCCTACAACAACAGCTATCAAGCAACCATCGGAATGGCGCCCTTCGAAGCTTTATATGGAAGACCGTGTCGATCGCCCACTTGTTGGTGGGAGTCTACTGATAAGCTCATACTTGGACCAGATATGATCCGAGAGACTTCAGAGAAAGTAGACTTAATACGAAGAAGGATGAAGACGGCCCAAGATAGACAAAAGTCCTATGCCGACAAGAGAAGGACCGACCTTGAATTTGAGGTTGGAAACAGAGTTTTTCTCAAGGTATCACCACTAAGAAACGTTGTTCGTTTTGGAACCACAGGAAAGCTAGCACCAAGGTTCGTAGGGCCATTCCCTATCATCGAGAAAATTGGGAAAATGGCCTATAGATTAGAGCTACCCGAGAAGTTGGCTGGAGTCCACAACGTTTTTCACGTTTCACATCTTCGAAAATGTCTACATGAGTCAGCCGAGGTGGTAGAGCCAAATATCCTCGAAGACGCCGAAGTGGAACGCGAAGCAACCATAAGAAAAGTTCCAACCCGCATATTAGGAACGGAAGTGAAGAAGCTACGCAACCGCGAAGTCAAGCTCGTCAAAGTTCAGTGGAGCGACGCCGAGGGAGACGCGACTTGGGAAACTGAAGCTAGAATACGCACTGCCTACCCTTTTCTGTTCGAGGGTACATCCTTGATCTTTCATTTTCCTTAAGTTGCGCTTTTATCTATCTTTTTAGGTATATTTCCTCGACCTTGTCTTTTAGGTAGAAACCCTTTGGATGGAAACATGTAATTGAAACATGTTATGGATGATGGTTGCAAGTGATTGCTAGTGGTTGCTCGTGGTTGCATACACACACACAATCTAGGTTCTAGATCGGCTCAGTCACTTCATATTGCATATGCATATATGTTTGCATTCGTATATGGTTGAACTTTAATGTGTTGTCATATGGATGTTGCATTTGTAATGAATGATTGTGCACTCATGTAGAATCATGAATAGGAAAATTTGCATACATAATGGATTCATGGCACTTACATAATTCGCATTAAGGAGGTCAACTGAATCAGTAGACCGCCTGATTTTGCATTAGATAAGTACATGTATACACACACACTTTGCATATGATCATGAAGCATTAGAAGTCTTTTAAGGACAATGGATGCTCATGGTTGATGGATGAGTAGATGGATGATTGGATGTTAGGATATACATTCCTCCTAACTTGAAGATTTCGGGGACGAAATCCTTTTAAGTGGGGGAGAATGTAACACCCCGAAAATTCTATAACTGTGAAATTAACAAATTAAAGTATAATTAATTTGAAATCAAAGAACTAAGGGAAACGGGATACGCCATTGCGTTCGTCTCGGAAAAATACGCGAAATAGAGTCCGAGTTTTCGAAAAACGGAGTCCGTATGAAGAAGATATGGCCTTCGGAAGTTTTTAAATTAAGTTTAAAATTCAAACAGAATAAAACAATTAAAAATTCCGAAGTGGGGCCCGATGGGCCAGGGCGGAAAAAGGCCCGCCTGACGCACCCAGGTCGACTGGGCTGTCGACCTGGTCTAACCAGGTCGATAGGCCTGTCGACAGGGCAGTCGACAGGGGTGTCGACCTGGTCCAGAGCCAGGTCGAACCCAGCCCAACCTGGCTGGCCTATTCTCTGTTGCCCGATTTTCTGTGGTCTGCTTTGTCATTAGGGCTAGGTGGCAAGCTCTAATTGGTCTCTCCTTAGGATGAAAGGCTACGATCTAACCGAGCAACATCAACGGTCCTAATCAGTTCATTACCTCTATAAAAACAACCCTAGACTAACCCTAATCTATTCATTCAAAAATAAGAACAAAGCCGCCATGTTGCTGAGGAACGACTAGGGGTAGCCACCAAATTGGAGAGAGGATTAGGAGGCAAATTCTAAGGCATAAAGCAACTCAATCAAATCAAACCGCATCTTCTTATCCCTAAATTTGAGAATTCGCCACACCATTGTAAGTAGAGTATTACTTTGGTATGAACAAATAACTGTGTTGGTTTGTATACTTGATTGTGGTGATAAATAATTCATAATTTGTGCGTTACTATGATTATTATTGATTTGAAATATTGTATACGTTTGGATATTCTTGAATTATGTTATTCATTATAAAGAACTACATGCGGTAGTTCTATGCAAGTATACGTTTGGAATATTCACAAATTATGTAATCCATGTTGAAGCTACATGTATGTAGTTGATTGAAATTCATGCAAGTTTGGGGCTTTGCTACTATGCCATCATAATATGTATTTTTATACAAAAATCATTTTTGTGAGTAATTGGAATAAGTTTGGGTTATTATAATCCATATGAAATTATGTTGAGAATTTGGCATCATGTATTAAGCCATGCTTTTGTACTAGAACACCTATTTGCAAACTTATGAATATGACTAGGCTATGATTGATAATTTGCATAATTGAAATTGTCAACAAGAATTATATGATGACATATGTGGTACATAGCTAGGTTAGGTTCAAAAATCCCTTTTTG
This sequence comes from Allium sativum, assembly GCA_030737875.1. Classification (NCBI taxonomy): domain Eukaryota; kingdom Viridiplantae; phylum Streptophyta; class Magnoliopsida; order Asparagales; family Amaryllidaceae; genus Allium; species Allium sativum. Next base: position 22,403,255 of record CM060927.1, on the reverse strand, counting down.
CAAGTTTGCATGACTAAAGTAAAAAATCATGATTTCATGTTAGAAATATTTATGCCATGGTTATGTGAACAAATACTTATGCCATGCTTATGTTTGACATTATGCCATGCTTATGTTTGACATTATGCCATGCTTATGTTAGAAATATTTATGCCATGCTTATGTTTGACATTATGCCTAAATAAAATATAGATTCATGTTGTAGTTATGACTATGTGTCAATAATGATACCCAATTTAGATTCTTATCTCAACTACAAGTTTACATGGCTTGATTCATGTCACCTATGCTTTATGACCAAAGTATATGTTACCACTATGCAAGTACACCAGTTTCTATTTTGTATTTCCAACGTCATATTGCAAGTTCATGCGCTCACCTTCCCCTTTTTGTGTATGTAATCACGCTTTAAGCCTCCCCTTTTCGCATGGCTAAGTTGGGCTTAAAAAAAAGGCTAAGCCCAACATATACATAATAAACGGACGTGTTAAACGGGGGAAAATAACGTTGGGTTAAAATTACCAATGAATGAAAATATAAAATAGAAGGGCCCAAATTCAAGTATGGGTTGGGCCCATGATTGGTGTAACCTTTACACCATTAACTTAATAATGGGCCGCAAATATTTACATATAAGAAAATAAAGAAGAAAGACAAAAATATGTAAATGTAGAACATACGATGTGTTTAACCCGAGGTTGGATTGAGTTGTGATGTAAACCTACCCGGAACCGCCCGGCTGTCCAGTAGTCACAACAATACCTATCCAATGTGGGAGGTTAAACATGGAGCCCAATAAGGACCCGAGGTTAGACTGAGTTGTGGCGTAAGACTGCCCGGAACCAACCGGCAACAGGCAGCCACAACAATACCTGTCTAATGTGAGAGGTCAGGGCCTTAATAAGACAATTAAGGCTGAGTCAGGATTGTTAGGATTAAGTGAACTAAAGACTTAATCAAAATAGAACTTGCTAAATTAAACGGACTGGTGGGGGTTAGGTTAGAAAACACTTAACCAACTTAGCATGTTGGCTAGAGATAGAAAACCTAGTAACGGGGGACCCTTTTCAGCAGTAACCCTAGAAGGTGTATCAGGATACCCTGAAACTAGGCAGGGTGGGGCACGATTACTGGGCTGATTGTAAGAGGTCAAATCGACGGCGGTGGTGTAGCCGTGTAGGTTCTAACGGGGTGCGGGCGTGCACACACTCCGGCGCAGAAAAATAAAGCACTAGGCACCAGTAGCATACCTGTGCATTCTAAGGTTGTGTCGGGCCGCCGCCATGGGACTTGATACACCCCATGGTGGGACCAGCATAGGTAACTACAACATCGGGGGCCGTAAGACACATGTAACTATGCGAGTAGGAGCCGATCATCGTAGAATGGATCACATCACCCTGATTATGGGGTGCCAGTTGGAAACTAGTTTATATGGGTTCAGAGATTTACATGGGGTACGATAGTATATTCGACCCTAGACAACTTAACCAAGTTATAGTGCTTTCCCACTTCTTGTTTATACTTATCATACCCAGTTCTTTATTCATAGACAGAATAGTACTAGACTTACTCAGGCTTTATGTCTGACTCTACTTTTCTTTCGTCTTCTTTTCTTCCGTTTCCCCCCCCCCCCCAGGTCCACAGGGAGGGAACACTGCAGCTTAACCAGCCTTAACATCCAGCTTGAAGAAGAGAAATGTATTGCTTGGACCTTTTCGTTTGAAACTATGGCTTTGGACAAACTCTATGGGGCTTTTGCAGTTTATCTATGTTTTATTTATGCTTCTTTAAATAATGTAATCAAGACAGATTATGAAAGTGTTATGTTATGTTTTGGAAAAGATGTAAGACAATTTTGGTGATATTGTTGTAGCACGTATTTGCTTTCATGAAATAAAAGTTTGTTGATTTTCCGCTGTTTACAAATATGTGTTCTTATATCTGTCTTGTATATCTGTGACTTATACTTATAAACCTCCACCAAAATTAGGGCATTCCCTTTGAGAGTGACCCTAACGGAGGTGGGGTGTTTCACGTTTAATCTTGTTTAAGATTCAAAATCTCGTTGAGTATATTAGTGTAATTATTGTAAATTTATGACCATGCTATTTAAAAGAGGAAAATTGGCATATTTCAAATCAGAAGGAAATATGTTAATGTCTTATTTCGAATGGATGTTGCAAACTATATATAAAAATACGTGAATTTGCACATCTCAACCTATTTGGTTCGTTTATATCTGTGTAGATTCAAATAATATTATTTTTATATAAAAAGTGCAAAAAGGGAAAATTTACAACAATCAAGTAAAACCCCAAACAATACCAAACACAAGCAGATTTATAATTCTAAAATCATAACTGTATAAATTGTACATTGCACCCAAATCCTATGAATCTGGAATAACAACACTACACATTTGACAATATTTTTGGGCTGATTTCCAGATTCATGGTGCTTTAGCCGCAAAATAAACAAGATAAATCATCTTCAATATTGTAATATTAAACCGAAAGGCCTACAAACCCAAATCCAAATTTTCTACGTATTATTTTTTATTTGACTTAAACAAATCTAATAAACTTTAGGCATACAATCCAGATTTAGCACAAATGAATTATGTAAGATATTATAAACAACGAATATATTTCTCACTCACCTGAAAGAAATTCAAATCATAATCTAAACACCACTTTTAGGCCTATAATTTCCAAATTTTATAGTTCTACAATTTCTACTCTAAGGGGTATATATAATGATTTGTAGATTTGAAAGAAAGATTGTAAATTAAGAAGGAAACTTAATAATGAGGGTTAGCTATTCAAAGAACCAACCCTTTTGCATAACTTTGAAATCACTCTCTCTAATTCTTGTTAATTAGATTTGTATATGTTTCTATTTTGAATTTTAGAAGGGATTGGATGATTGGAATTGGAAGTGCTTCGTTGTTGACTCCAGAAAATATGATCAGAAGAGTGGGGGCCTAGCCCTTTATTTATAGACATAGAAATGACCCTGAAATGTTAGATATAATTTAGAAAAATTCATCCATTGATTATAAAATTTATATTATAAAACCCTAATCGCTACTTTGTGAATCGACTGCCCGGTCGATCCCCGGGGTTGACTGCCTGCGTCGACCTGGAAGTGGTGGGAACAAGGGGTATTTATATATATAATATTCTTTTTATTTATTTTCCATTTGTTTTTGTATTTCTTTCGTAACTTTTCCGTACGAACTCCGTTCGCGAAGCTCTAAACATGAAAGTTGACTAGAATTCCATCACGAACATAATGGTACAAGTTTCTTGGTCAAATTGCATCATTTGAAAAAACTCCATTTTTAGTATATAACTAAATTACTAATCTAATTACCTCCTAATTGCGAAGTATTACAAGAATAATGAATTGTAAAAAAATCACAGCATGTTATTCAATGATCCCCATTCTGAAGGTGTTCCTTTCGGTATACTTGAAGCAGAATGAGATCTAAACTCAACAAGAGGATTGAATCTAGGGGTTACAATGTGACTTAATCAACTGCTAAAGAAAATACAGGAACTTGGTCAAAGGACCACCGCGAAAATGAGGGGTGAAGGTATTAAGTTTGCTAGGCCACAAAAGTGAAGGCGACAGGTTGAAGAGTAAAAGCGAATATGATTGAGGCTAGGGCTAAGGTTAATTTGCTAAATACCACAATAGTGAAAGCTGGTTATAGTAAAGAAGATCCGAGAGAAGGATACGAACGGAGGATTTGAATGGGATAGAGAGAAAGCGTGCATATTTAGGATGGAGAGAGAAGCGAAGAAGAGAAAGGGTGATAACCAGTCGCGATTAAAGAAAAAGGCTATGATTGTTTTCTTTCTGTAGTTGTTTTGTCCATTTCCTGTAAAGGAAAACCAGATTAAATTCATTATTAATACCATATTACTAAAAAAACTATTGATGCTTATACAAATTATAATAAAAAAAAGTTAGTAAGATATGATGCACAAATTCATATCTTTGATGCATCTATAGTTTGAAACAAGCTTCAAATATGTAAAGGTTTGGAACAAGATTCATCTCAGATGATTCATTTCAAATCCTCATGATGCATGAATTGTATTAATTTAATAATAGCAACATTCCTGTACTTTAATAAATAGGTACTTTTTAAAAATAAAGTGGTTATAGTAAATTCACACGATTTTTAATTATTATTATTATTATAGTTGAATATTAACCCAAGCATATGGATATCAGGTCGCACTATTTTCTTTTGTATTCGGTCAAGCCACTATGGGCTTTGGGCCTTTAAATTTGTCTCATATGTTTTGTTATTTTAGGAAAATTACTTACATATATTACTCATTGTCTATATAAATACATCATTAACCAGGTATTGATCTATCTATCAAATAATAAGAATTGTTCTGTTATACAATTTAAATTATTCCTAAATATTCTCAATCGATTTTGAATATGGTATCAGAGCATCATCGCCGAAAGGCATCATCCTGAATCAAACCCAACATAGGTTTTTTTTTTTTTTTTTTGATCTCCTCGGTTATTTTTAACTCATCATCGGAGATTTCTACCGCTAAGGGACATCAATCCTTCTGATCATCCGGTTCATCTTCATAAATATGCACGCCTAGTCAATTTGCTTCATGTGATATTTCTATTCTTACCGTGTATTTTAATCAGTGGTGAAGTTTGATCGCGGCTGCATATACTAACATCGTCTTACCAAGCACACAAGCGGATATGATGTCAAGTATTGTCATGCCAAGTGATTTTTATTCACCATTTTTTTTTGTATGTTGTATTCTGGTTGCTGTATTCTGGTTTCCGCATCTAATCATCAATGGCCAATGATAACGAAGCAACATCAACATTATCTGGAAGCAATAATAATGCTACATCACCGAACAGCCAGAACCTGATCAAGCCAAAGAGTCAAATTATTACCACTATATTGGATGAAGAAAACTACATAATATGGAGATATCAAATCAAAATCGCTTAAAGGGGCAATGGTGTATAAGAGTACATTAATGGGACAATCACTGTTCCTCCAGTAATGGTCATGGATCAGGATGGTAATACAACTTCAAACCTTTATCATAATCGATACCAGAAGCAAGATAAACTTCTATCATCTTGGTTGTTATCCTCTATAAATTCAAATATGTTATCCCAAACAGTAGGATGCAATACTTCCCTCGAAATTTGGTCAACAACGGAACAGATTTCCAGTACTCAATCTGCGCCAAGGATCATGCAATACAGAAGAGAGCTACAAAACTGTAGAAAAGATGACATCAATATGAAACAATATCTAGAGAAAATTAAGAGCCTTTGTGATAAGTTAAGTGTTGTCGGGCATAAGACAAGGGATAATGAACAAATATTGTTCATTACCAATGGTCTAGATGAGGAGTATGAGTCTTATTCGCTATTATTGCCACTCAACAAGCACTACCTGACCTATAGTTTGTTAGACCTGCACTCCTGGATCATGAAGACAGAATTGATCAAAGGAAAACAAAATAGGTGGAATTTTCTGCAAACTATGCAGCTGCAAAGAATAAGCAACCACAAAGAAACAACAACAACATAAACAAACTGGAAAGTCAATACCAGAGAGGATATCAACCCCAAAGAGAATATCAACCCCAAAGAGGATACTAGTCCCAAAAAGGATGTGGTAGAGGCAGATGGAACAATAACAATAGAGTAAAATGTCAAATATGTGAAATGTTTGGACATATCGAAAATAAATGTTATTCATATACAACACAGAGTTCAGTGGCCCACAAAACAATCAAGACAATTCATCACAAAAAAGGTGTTCAGGCAAACATAGCTATTATAGGGAGTTCAAATAGGAACAATAATGACAACAACATAAATCCAAACAATTCCAGTGATGACACAAGTAGAGAGAAAGAAAACAGTTTTGAAGAATGATATCCAGACTCAGGCGCAACTCATAAAATCACTAATAACCTTCAAAATTTAAACATTGGAAGCAAAAGTTATTTAGGTTTGAAATCTCTACACGTGGGCAGTGGTGAAACTGCTAGTATAAAATTACCATCAATAAAAATTTATTAAGTGTTTCAAAATTTTCCAATGACAATAATGTATACTTTGAGATTAAAACCAAATTTTGCTTAGTTAAAGACTTACTAAGTCAAGAAATATTGCTACAGGGTAATCTATAAGATGTCCTTTACAAGTATGGCAACTTGAATAATGGAAATTAAAATAAAGAATAATGTCAACACTAGTAGTAACAATAGTAGGAATAATGGTTGTAATAGCAGTAGTAATAATAGTAGTAGGAATATTGATTGTAATAGCGGTAAGAATTACATTGAATCATGGCATATCAGATTGGGACATCCCAATTTGGATGCTGTAAAAATTATTTTAAGTATAAATAAAATTTCTTTTAGTAATATAGCTGTCAAGCACACATGCACACATTGCCAACTTGGCAAAAGCCATAAACTTCGCTTCAGCAATTCTAAAACCATGTATCACAAACCATTGGAGATTATAACTACTGATCTATGAGGACCAACACCACTGAATTCATATCAGGGGAACTTGTACTATCTTTCTTTTGTTGATGGATACTCAAGATACACTTGGATATACATGTTAAAAGGTAAATCTGAAGCATGCAACACTGTAATACAATTCATAATACATGTTGAAAAGCGAACCAATTGTAATGTCAAAATCAGGCAAATAGATGGTAGGAGTGAGTTTAAGCCACTAACAAATTATTTTATCAAAAGAGGCATTAAACACAGGCTGATTTTCCCTTAAACATCTGAGCAGAATGGATTGGTTGAAAGAAAACACAGACACATAGTAGAAATTGGTCTACATTATTATCACAAGGAGCAATGCCAATGAAATACTGGAGTGAGGCTTTCCATACTGCAGTATTTCTTATCAATAATTCACCCACAAGGGCATTGAACAACAAAAATCAACATGAAATGAAATACAATGATAGACCAGACTACAAATTTTTTAAGGCATTTGGGTGCCTATGTTTTCCATGTTTAAGGGACTATAACAGACATAAATTAAGCATGAGATCAAGCCTATGTACATTCATTGGGTATGTTCAAAACCAAAAAGGATACAAGTGTTTAGACAAGAATGAGATAATTTATATTTCAAGACATGTTATATTTGATGAAAGTATTTTTCCTCTTATATGAAAACAGACACACAAAGAAAGTAACGAGAAAAACCCAATGAAGGGTGTACAGATAATGCCACTATTTATAGAGCCACTTGCAGAAATTGATAGCAGAGAGCAACAGAATACAAGCACTCAAAATGTCACAAATGATCAAGAGATTCACCCAGAAAATTCACACACTCATCGGAACCGAATATGAATGATAGTCACAGTTCATAAAGTAACAATGATGTAGACAACAGAGTTATGATGCAACAGCAGACACAACAGTAACATTTTGGACATCACATGACTAGAAGATTTAAAGTGGCATCTTCAATCCCAAACTGTACAATGTTTTTGTAAATGAGATTGAACCAATCAACTTTACTCAAGCTATTAAGTTAGATAAGTGGAAGAAAGCTATGAATGCAGAGTATGAAGCACTTATAAAAAATGGAACTTGGAGTCTTGTGACACCACCCACACACAAGAATGTCATTGGTTGTAGATGAACTTACAAAATAAAAGAAGAGCAGATGGGTTTATAGAAAAATAGAAGGCCAGATTGGTGGCAAAATGCTATGCACAACAATTTGGTTTGACTTTAATGAAACTTTCTCTCCTGCAGTTCAACCCACTACTATTAAAATCTTACTATCCATTGCACTTAGCAAAAAGTGGAGTATCAAGCAACTTGACGTGAATAACGCATTTATGAATGGGGATTTAATTGAGGAAGTGTACATGCATCAACCTGAAGGTTATAGCATTGGTAACAATAAAGTATGCAAACTACACAAGGTCATTTATGGGTTAAAGAAGGTCTCAAGAGCATGATATGAAAAACTTAAATTAACTCTATCTAACCTACGATTCACACAAGCAAAATCAGAAAATTCATTATATATAAAGAGGAGTACTTAAAGGACTAAATTTATCCTAGTATATGTCGATGATATGCTAATAACTGGCGACAACAATAGAGAAATCAATGAAGTCGTGAAATTACTAGATCAGAGTTTTGTCATCAGGGACTTAGGAGAACTGAGTTTCTTTCTAGGAATACAAGTTAACAAAAAAGAGTGACACAAAATTGTTCCTATCACAACAGAATTACATATTATAAATCTTACGAAGAGCAAGCATGTACAAAGCAAAACAATTACCAACACCAATGACAAGTAAATTACGTCTATCAAAGCACAGGGGAAAAGCCACTGACAATGCAAAACAATACAAGAGTATAATAGGAGCAATATAATATTACACTATTACACGTCCTGATATACAGTTTCAATAAACTTAGCCAATATATGTGTTAACCGGACTTTTGGTCTGATTCCCAAAAGTACACAAGACACACACGACTCAACGCATCATGTGACACCAAAGCCCAAAGTGTCGCCAAAAAGATAAGGAAGCAAGTCGGGAAATAGCCATGAGGACAAGAGCCTCACAACCCCACAAAACTATGCCATATCCATCACTTCAGACCCGTAAACATTTAGTCCCTCTAAACCTTGCCTCCTCCGAGTTTGATCCAGATATCAACATGTTCCTCAGGGTACGAATCTCGTATCCCATGGGGTACAAATCTCGTATCCCGTGGGGTACGAATTTTCTAGGAGAGATAAGGGGATCGAAGTTTCCGGAGGCCTGTACGATTGGGTCTGAGATTTACTGTTGTGGTCCCCTACTCTTACCTACTCCCACCTAACCACTCTATTATAAATACCCCCAAGCTCAAACTTCAAAGTGGAATGGAAATTTGTTGATTTGACATCACTTGAGAGCTCTAAGTGACCTTTTTAATGTCATACATGTTTTGAGGAAGAAGAAGGGCAGAAAATTTATTCTTCCTAATAATCGTATATGATAATTATGATCTCAAATTACTTAGAAATATTTGTAAAAGGATGTAATGAGATAGTCATTCGCTTGTAACTCTTTATTATCAATAAAATATCAGTAACTCTTTCAAAGTAGACATAGGCCCCTTACGGGACCGAAACGCTGTAAATTTCTTGTGTTATTTACTGCTTTCCACACTTATATTTCCAACGAAACTATAATTCTTAAGTAGTTATGAATCTTGGGTGTTTACGACATATTTTTCCATCAACATTCTGGTGCTTTCATTGAGAAAACTATGCTTTCAATCTTTGTCGCACATCTCCATCTCGACTTCGACGCGCTTGGGGTTCCGTTCATAACCTGTCGTTGGGTCCTCTTACGATAGTTAAGTGAACAAAGAATCAAATGATATGCTCTCCTGCTGCAGCTGAAGTCGGAACACCTCAGCAACATCAGCCAGCGGATATCCTGGTCGGAACCGATACCCTTCCTCATGTGGATCTCAAAGCTCGCACACTACAAGCACAGACCTATGCGCTCAATAAAAGATATGAAAGTACAAACCTTTAACTCAATCATGCATTGAAGAATAGCATCGACCTTATATGCTAAATCCAAGAAAGTCAACGCATTATCACTCGACTCCAACTCACCCGAAACAACGCTCAACCGCGGCGTACTATCTCGGAAACTTCTTCTTCCGAGTCAAGGGGCCCACAACAAAGAAGAGGTTTAGCCTCATCAACAACGTTGACATCCGCTCCAACGCTGATACCAACGGCAATAGTAATGGAAATGGAAACGTCGATCGAACTACCATTACTTATAATGAGGGAACACAGTACCGTGACCGCTCCCAGTTGATTATCAATAACAAACTGGTTCCGAGTAACCGACCCCTTCCACGGTAGAACCCAACTGTCGCCGCATAGAACCAGGGGACTACTCTCCCAGTAGCCATACAGGCCCAAGTACCTCCGAATCAGGATGCACACCAACCTTCTCAGCCTCGCCACCCTTACCAAAACCGGGCCATCGATGTCGACGACATGGAAGAAGAAGAACTAGATGTGCATAATAGAAGACTACCTCGGAACAGAACTCCTGAAGTTCGTCGAAACCAATGGATTCCAACGGAAGACACGCATCCAACATATCTCCCCAACATGGTCAAAAGGATCAAGAGAACAATGCAAGGGAACGCCAACGACTCGTTGGAAGCCCACTTTAGGCGTAATCCCTTCACCAGAATTGTACATGAAGACAAGTGGCCCCGGCACTTCAACATGCCACAGATGACCTTTTATGATGGCACGAGGGATCCTTGAGCCTTCCTTAACTACTATGATTGGCAGATGGACTCCATTCGGGACACCGACACAGTCAAATGCAAGTGCTTCCTAGTCTTCTTCTCAGGCACAACTTTACTCTAGTTCTTTTGCCCCCCACTTCATTCTGCAAATAACTTCGGCCAACTAACCACGGAGTTGGTTAAGCAATTCAGAATGCACATCCCGACTTTGAAGAACGCCCTCACTCTTTCTAATCTTTACCAAGGACCTGCAGAGTCACTCAAGAGCTACCTCTTGCGGTTCAATACCACCCTCGCCGAGGTTGACGACCCAAAGCCTCATACCATACTTTTCCAGATTATGAAGGGTGTCCTTACCACCTTTGAATTTGGGGACTGTATCGATAGAAAATAGCTTAAAAGTCTTGATGCTTTCTACGAAAAGGTCGAACAGTTCTTGTATCAAGGAGAATCAAGACGCACTTGAGCTATCTGGATTTACCATTCCAACAGTCTGCATGCCGACACCACCAATGACAACATCAAATGTAAATAGATCGGAGAACCTTCAACAATGATAAGGAAGCAGTCCCATACAAACCTAAGCCGAACAGCGCAGACAGGGCAGACACAACAACAACCAGGTTCTAGTAGACATCTAAAAGCCCGGTCATTACCAAACTTACAGGACCTACACTCCACTGAATCAAGACTTGTAGGCAATCTATTTGGAAACATGTGTTACACTCTAGTATATGAAGCCAAACACTAGGGAATCCACTGACTGCGAGAAATACTCCGGTAGATATTGTCGATGCCACGACATGTACGGGAACAATACAAATGATTATCATCAAATCAGGATGTGATTATAAAGCTCATATGTGAGAAGCGCATGGAACAGTACGTTCAAGACCCTGTTCCTCTCGAAGCAGCCTCGGGTCCTCCGAAACCCGCACCTCCAACACCTGCCAATACGGCCCCAGGCCCGTCCAACCAAAGAAGGGGTATCGTGATCAACACTATTTGTGGCGGCCTTTCACTACGCATGAAAGCTTCCGAAAAATGGAAGAGTACGTAAGCTTTATCAAGCACGCTAACTACGAAGCTTGGTCCACTCTTGACGAGTCCATCCTCGCCCAACTTCTGAAAATAATGTAGGACGACAGCGTCTTCTGCGAAAGAGAGTCTATAGGAATTGAGATCCCAACCACAAACCCTCTCATGATCACAGCTCAGATTGGCCCTGCTTCGGTCCGAAGAATATTGATCGACTCAGGAAGTTCAGTCAACATCATCTTCAAGGAGACATATAACCAGATGAAGTTGGAGACCAAAGACATGAAAATCTATCATGCCATGATCCATGGCTTCAATGGATCATCCAATCACACAGTAGGCATGATTGACCTAACCATAGAAATTGGGGATGGGGATTAGAGCCAGGTCCGAATCCTCATCATTGTGGTTATCGACGTCATCTCTTTATTCAATGTATTTCAGATGTCCCTACCTTGCCGTATTCCGAGTCTGCATGTCACCACAGTCTCTCCTAATGAATTTCCTAATAGAAAATGGGATCAGTACAGTCAAGGGTGACCAAGCAACAACTCGAGATTGTTACGCAATAGAATGGTAGAACGCGTGTAACAAGGACAAAGGCAAGACCGTGCCCCCGCCTTCTTGTGGCAAGACCGTCTTTGCATAGCGATCGAAGGCATCTGAACCTTGGATCAGGCACCTTTACCATCTTTCTGTCGATCTCGATCCGAGGGAGAACAAAGAGCCCGGCTCCGAAAGGGCTACTCCAGTCGAACCTACCGTGGATGTTCCGGTCGGCCCCGACGACCTGTCAAAAGTCTTGAAAATTGTATCATAACTCCACCCCTCAATAAAAGAAGATCTTACGGATTTCTTAAGGGCCTAGTTAGACATGTTCGCTCGGACCCACTTTGACATGCGTGGCACCGATCCCGCGGTTGGTGTCACAAGCTAGCTTTCGACCCCTTACAACCTCGGGTCAAACAGAAATGCCGATTCATGGGAATTGATAGATCGAGGACACTTAAAGAAGAAGTGGATAGGCTCCTCAACAATGATTTCATCCGAGAAGCCTACTATCCTGAATGGGTCTACAATCCAGTTAAGAAGGAAAACAAAAAGTGTTGAACATGCGTTGATTTCTATGACTTGAATAAGGCGTGTCCCAAAGGTAGCTTCCCATTTCTAAAGATCGATTGACTTTTGACTCGACCGCCGGATACCAGCTCTTATCCTTCATAGACGCCTAGTCGGGCAACAATAAGATTCGGATGTACCTCCCCAACCAAGATCATGCTTCTTTCATAACCAACCTCAGACTCTACTCACTACAAGAAAAGTTGTATATAGCGGCAGATTTTTAGCAGCGGAAAATTCCATCGCAAATTAGCGACGGATTTTTGTGGACTTTGTAAGAGATAATATTTCGGATTTTATAAGTCAACTTATTTTAAATTATTACTGTCGAATCTAATTTCTGTTACTAAACCATTGGAAATTGCAGCATTTTATCGTCATAAGAAAATGAACGCTAAATTTCATTGCAGATAGAGGCTGCTTACCATCGTCAAAATTTTGACGCTATTTTTGCAGCAGTTTTTCAAGAGATTTGAAAAGGACTTTAATATTTATTATTTATAAAATGTTTTACATTTGTGTTTTTACTTAGTAATTAATAAGTAAATATAAAATTTAAATAATTAATGTTAAAAATGTATTAATAATAAATAATTACTATTAATAGTAAATAATATTAAATAGTTAGTATTGATTAATTATTAATTACTATAAAATATAAATAAGAGGTAATAATAATTAATAAAATAAATTAATATATAATTAATAACACTACAATAAAACAACCTTATTACAAACTATTCTTTACAACTTGAACATGTCAGCAAGGTATTTTTAATGACTGCTTTCTATTTTATTTGCTAGTCGTAATCTTTATCTACAATTAGTTGTCCTCTTTCGGTCAACAAATCCAAGGAAAAATTAAAATGCGACTTTCCCACTCTGCTTCATAAAATTGCTTTCCCAAAATATTTCACTTAATAAAAATCCACTTTGGTCAAGATATCCCAAAATCTAAATTTCAATCTCACTAGGTGTCGTGCTCGCCGCCTTACCATCGATACCGCCACACTCTCTACCTTAACTTCAATGCTGCCGCGCTCTATGCTGGCCATCGACGAAGCTAGATCTTGTTGCGGTCGCCGCTGTTGCCGTTGAAGAAGCTAGACTTAATTGTGATTGCTGTCATTGCCTTCGTCAAAGCTAAATTGCGCTCGCTCTCGTTGTCATCGATGAAGTAAGGCCTTTCTTATCTTTGCTTTGCTGGGTTTCATTTTCACTTTTCATAGATCTGTAGTTTCCATTTCTATTTTTTTACATCCTTGTAAGTCTCGTGTGTTCAAGTCTCTTCCTAGAGCAAACCCTTAATCAATCAGTCTTTCAATTGGATCTGAGTTGTTTTATTTGATTAAACTCGATTTTTTTTTATTCTCTAAGCTACAAATAAACATATTAAATTGGGGGCACTATATATTCCCATTTTCCCTCCTTTGGAAAATGAATTTATGAATATTATTTCATAAGTATGCTAATGTATATAATGGATTTCTCAATCAGATAGTAGTTGGTGATGCTTAAAACCATTTGGCGAATTATCTATAAATGTTACACTTTTGCTGAAAGGCCGAAGAGGTAGGGTGCCACTTATTCTTATTTAAGTATACTTACAATACTTTCTTTATCTCGTTTTATTTTCTATTTTGTTGTTGTTTTATTTTAAGAGAGGTTCATATTGGCAGTTGGAGAATATCTATGGTGCATGTAAGCAGAGCTGGCTCATGGGCTAGGCTGAGCAGGCTGCCGCCTTGGGCAACCCCCGGCCGGGGGGAAACTGGTGGTTTTGGTGATCAACGATGATTAATGAAATGTAAGTTTATATAAATAAAGACTGAATGGAAAGTCTTCAACAAAGAAGCTTTAGCCCAGGTGGCGGGATTGTGTGCTTTGCCATTGTTCATGAGGTGATTGGTTCAATACCTGGTTACCTTAAAAAAAATCTGCATTTTAGGAAGGCATTTTTCACTTTTAGCTTCTTGGTATTTCCGGGTTGTTCATGTTTTGGGAAGGCAGCATTTTTCATTTTCAGCTTATTGGTATTTCCAGGCTGTTTTAGGAAGGGGCAATTTTTTTGTCTTTTTGGTATTTGGGATGCCTGTGTTGCCTAGGGCAACCCAAAATACTGAGCCGACCCTGCATGTAAGGTAACTTTCTTCTAACACTTTCTTTGTAATATAGATTTAATATTTTAACTGGCAGTATCTATAATAATACACAGCTGGTTCTTCTGAATTGTTTGTGCAGATATAAAAAGATTTTTTTGTTAAGTATCATTTGTATAGTGATTGTCTTGCATACAATAAATGCCTCGATAGGCGGTTTAATGGTTGGATTCTTTGTCTGCGCGGTTTGACTCACATTTGGTTATGAAAAAAAGATTTGGATGCCGGTCAGATTGCACAATTTTAATTTTTTGGCTGATTCATTTCGTTTGTTATTAGGAAATAGCTAGGGTCGAGATTCTAGGATTTATTGTTGTGATCATTTTAGTTTTAGCGTTTCATGGCTCTGTTGCAGTCATACGCCCAATTTCCAATGCTCATCAGTCTGCTTCTTTGGAGCTTTTCACACCTATCGATGGATCTTATGCCAGATCTAATTTCTCTTCTTTCTTTTTCGATTGTTGTGATTTCTTTGGTTGATATTTGATATCTGCTAGTCCAGAAGAGTATATCTGATGTTTGCAGTTGTAATTAAAGTTTAAATTGTGGATCTAATTAATATGTTATCTGACATTTAACCGTAGTACCCAGCACACTTGGTGTAGTTGGAAAATAACAAAATCACAGTGTTTGGGAAGGTGAAATGTTGCTACAAAGTTACATTCATATGGATTTTCAATTAATCCAAAATTTCAGGTTCAGTTAATTGGGTAAATTTTTCTGGATTTATAGTTCGTTGGGTGTAAAGAATTTAATATGGCCTAAGTTGTAGAACAATATTGTCAATATAGAAATTTAGCGGGATGACTAGAGCAGCATTTTCCCTATGTGCATGGAAATATGGAGTTATGAGAGAAGGCTTCTCCCAATTGTTAAAGTTAGAATGAATCTTCATATTGTTAAGTTGAATTTATATTCTTTTGAAAGTTTGGTTAAAAGATATATCAAAAGGGTAAGCATTTACTAAAATAGAAACCTAATATTCAACAATGGTTTTTCATTATTAGTTTTAGTGATTTGGACACATGATCTTTCCATGTAAGTTGGTAGTTGAAAGTGTGTATGCAGCGATGATTGTACGAAGAGCCAAACTAATATTCTTTTTTAACATTTTTACTATGGAATGACATAACAACGTTCAAATTGTTTAATTGTTAGCGAAGTAGCAAAGTTTTTTTTTCAAGTCATATTATTTTATTTATTTTCTTGAAATTTTTTAACTTTTTATCGATTGAGTTGTCAGGCATTGCACTCTTTTTATTTTTGTTGCTCAATAGAGTTTGGAAGAAGCATACAAGGCACTAAGTACCTTTCAAATTTTTGAACTTGAAAAAGGAACTGATGTTAGCAAAACAACTTGTAGAGTAGTAGTTGGAGAACGCTTGTCATCAGAATCTTCATTCAAATACTTTGTTCCACGCATTGAAAGTAGGGCTATCAATGGATGCTTTCAAATACGGATAGTGCCATATCCGTATCCGTATCCGAAATTACTTCCGGATATCGGATATCCGTATCTGTTTAATTTTCGAATGTCGGATATCCGTATCCTCTTAATTTTCGAATACAGATGGATATCGGATATTTATCCGCTCCGCCTGTAATTAATAAATTTAAGAGTATAAATAAAAAAAATTGGATCAACATAAAATAATTTTTGTATTAATGTTTATAAAAATTAAGGCAATAATGAAGTATAATCATTGTTTTATACTAATATCCATAAGTATATCCAAAAATATTCCAAAATTAAACACTAAAACTACAATTTTTCACTAAAAATGGACAAAGAATTATATCATAGTAACATCCAATAGTTACAAAATAATTATTAACTCTGTTTTTTTGTTTTGAGTTATATATATTACATCAATTAGTTGGACGGATATTTTTCGGATACAGATATCACTATTACCATATCTGTATCCGAAAAGATTTTCGAATATCGGATATCCGTATTTGTTTTTCGGATAATGCCGGATAACGGATATTTCGGATATGGGTTCGGACGAATATCGGATTTTTCGAGTATCCATTGACAACCCTAATTGAAAGTGAATAGTATTCTCAAATTTCAGATTGAACCTATTAAGGTAATAATAGCATAAATTAAGTTGCATTATTGACATGAGCAAGGGCCATGTTTGAGATATTCATTGTTTATGTTTTAGGGTATGATATCAAAGCTAAAAGATGCTGTGAAGAACGTTAGTTCTTTATTAGATTATCACCACTCTGTTGAAAGCTTGCTTCAAATAACGGTGTGCACGACTGGCCTTTTTTCATATATACATATACGTACACATTGATGTGTATATGTATGTATGTGTATATATATATATATATATATATATATATATATATGTGTGTGTGTGTGTGTAAATCCAAGCATGCACGCTGCGTGCACACACACTCACACACATATATATATACACACACACACACACATACACATATCCCCATACATACACAGATTTATTTTAATTAATGGGTGGTTTCCTTAAGATACAAAAAATATTATCGTATTTTGTTCACCGAGGGAGATCAAGGTGCTAAGATAGGTATGTATCACATTATACAAGAAGTTTACGTTGAACCTGAGCTCAGTTATCCATTCATTAATATTATGGTCTTTTTCATACAACTATACAAAGTTAATTCATTGATTTACAATTCATTGATCTATCATTGAATGATTTGCAAACTTAGTCTTAATTATTACTCGTACAACAGGACTTTTGAACAGGCTGCTGGTTGGAGACAATTATACAAGGTTAATGCATTGATTTACAATTCATTGAACTATCATTGAATGATTTGCAAACTTAGTCTTCATTATTCCTTGGCATGTCTGTTACAGTACAACTATGGTGGTATCCAAGCCAAATTTATTATTGGATCAGCTATGGAGATTATCGAGGATGGCTCTCAAGTGGATCTCTATTCAACTCAGCTCTTCAGAAAAAACCCAAATAAATGGTGAAAAGATCACACTAGCAGTTCAAGGGAAAGGCGAAAGATCGCATGGTTGATCTCGAGAGGAAGACGTCGGATCTTCAATTCGCATATAAGGGAACGAGAACAAGCGAAATTGCTATTCTTGAAGAGCAAGTCAATCAGATGATTCAAGAATGGAAGGCTGAGCTCAAGGAAGCTTCTCCTGCCACTTCTCTTGTAGTATGATTCTACTTCATCCATATATTATCTTTGCATTATTACGCTTTATAATACTTCTGATTCTTGTTTATACACATGTTTAACAATGAAATTTAGGCGATTTAAGGTTATGGAAGTGTTTGTCATTATAATACGAAATTTCTGGTAAAATGCCTACTAGTTTACTTTGCTTCTTAGAAGATTGCATTTTTAAGGGATAAATTCATGTATTTAAATTGATTTTAAGAAGAAAATAATGGATCAAAAACGGTTATGGTTAAATATGCAGAACACCCCTTAGTTTGACCTGAACTCCACTTGCATCCTCCTAGTTATTTTATGCAATACATGCTTCAATTCAGTTTGATTTTAGTACCCCATTTTGTAAGATATTTGATGTAGTTAGTATATTTAGACTTCTTACATTGCATATTTTGAATTATATGACTAGAGTTCATCTTAAAGCCAATGTGATTTCCGAAAAAAAAAACCTCAACTCTTCAGAAAAACTCAATCGGAAAGCCGGTAGAAAGAATCACTTGCAATTCACAAATCAAACTCCAATTTCCAGTTATGAGAGAAGCAATGATGTGAATAACTGCTTAAGAAATTCATTAGCTTCATATGCTTCCAGGTAAGATATGCTGAAGCATAGTTCTCACTTAGAAACATTGATTTCCTACAAAAAGAATTTCTAAGCATTGTCTCCAGCGGTTCACGTCAGTCCCTCGTATTCATTAGTGATTTTATGTCCAAAATAGTTCTCATCGAGCTCGGATTGGGTCAATTTGTATCGCTATTGATTACTTCTACTGGATTCACTTCCTATGAACTCGCGATAGAAGGTGATTACTTTTTGGTTTTGATATATTTTGGATCTTGGATTGGTTTATCGGACATTTTGTGTTTGTTTTTTGGATTAGGTATAAATGCACCTACATCACATTATGAAGTAGATAATTATGGTGACTTGCATGTTAGAGTTGAAGATGTTGATAGGGTCAATAAAATGCCTCAAGAGGTGTCAAGTAGACATAAGGATACAACTGATCAATTTAAGGTTAGTAAGCCCATCAATTTTGCCCAGTATGAAGTAGACAATAATGCAACACAAGATATGTTATTGGAGGATTCAGACAGTTCATCCAATAGCGTTAAGAGGAGAAGAAACAAATTTAAGGCTATTAAATTAAAAGGTGAGAATATGGTTATGGTGTGGTTAGTGGTGGAATATCAAAATAGTAACATCCTTCCTGATGCTTTTTGTCTGGGTTATGGGGTGTAGTTTCTTGCTGTCTTTTTCCTGGTTTCTGGTTGTGCCTTTTTCAGTTTTATTCTAGTGTTGGATTCTTCTTTATCTAATGTACTTAGGGTTTGCCAATGTTCTTGGTGTTGGGTTGGATCATGCCTCATCTTAGTCTGCCTTGTTCTGAGTTTGGAGCTGGTTTTTTGGGCCTTTAGGTTCTTGTTCAGGAGTCTGAGTCCTTGAGTTTTAGGCATGCTATTTATATTTCTTTATATGTGGTTGTGCATGTTCTAGTGTTGTTTGGTGGTGTTTTTGGTTTGAGTTGACTTTTCTTCTCGGTTTGTATAGTATTTATTTTGTTGTTAGTGTTATTGTTGGCTAACTCAAACTTTAGAGGCAAAAGTAAGTTTGATGAAGTTTTTGATACCCTTAGTATTGATTCTGGATATCATGCTTATTACACTTTCATTTTTTTATTGGTCAGGCTCAAGTGAAACTGTTGCTGCAACGAGACAAGGGGAAGGAAAGGAAACTTGTGTCAAAAGGTGCTTAATCGTATATTAGTTGAGGCTCATAATGTTTGGTAAGTTGAAAAGATGTTTGTATATTCAAGTTCTTGGTATGCTGGTTGTTATGGGCTGTGTTGAGAGAGAAAGAGATGTACTTAAAAGTATATAACTTTTATATTTATCAAGAGACTTTGTAAATGATATGAATATATAATTTATTTTGGTTTTTTAACAGTTGAGAGTACAATTGTAAATGTAATACATTGATTGTAAATGATGTGTATTATATTGTACTATTTTGTGTTAAATAGTAATAAATTTGTGTATTGTATTCGTAACTCCATTCTTTATTTTATTTGTTGGGTTATACTATTTATTTTTATTACTGATAGTTGAACGGTAGTATTTGGTAAAGCTATAAACAAGAAACACGAAAGAATGTTTATTGACAAAATATAAAGGGAACATCGATGGATTACCTACAGAAAATGTTTGATTTAAAAAATATTTTGTCGTTAATCCCTTGCTAATTAGCAAGGCTTTACCGATGTTTTGTATAAATAGTATATTATTATAAATTACTTATCCGTCGATAAATACTTGGTAAATAAATTAAAATTAATTTAATAAGTAAAATTTTATTTTTATTATATAATTAGTAAAATGACAGAAAACTCATGCTAAAGTCCATCGCAAAATCTGACACAATTACCGTCATGGTTTTTACCGACCACCATGTTATGTAGGAAATCCGTCGCTAAAGCCAATATAGCGATGGATTAGAAGCGGAATATGCCGCTGCTATACGCGGGTTTTCTTGTAGTGACTACTATCGCGTCATGCCTTTCGGTCTCAAGAATGCAGGAGCCACTTATCAACAATTGGTCAACCTCATTTTCAAGGATTGGATTGGAAAATCCGTGGAGGTATACGTGGACGATATGCTTGTAAAATCAAAAAATAATAAAATGACCACGTCCATGACCTCTTCAAGATGTTCGATGTCCTCCGCTAATATGATATGAATCTCAACCCCTTGAAATGCACTTTTGGCATTGCATCGTGGAAGTTCTTAGGTTTCATTGTCAATTCCCAAGGCATCGAAGCCAATCCAGACAAGGTGAAAGCTAACCAGGACATCCAAACCCCACAGAGCATCATGGATGTTCAAAGTCTAAATGGAAATGCCGCCGCTTTAGTTCGATTCATCCCCAAAGCCATTGACAAATGCATTCCCTTCTTTATTTACTTCAAAAAGGGAAGTGCAATTTTGCATGGACCTTGGAATGTGTCGCCTCGTTGAACGACCTTCTGAATCACTTAGAGCAACCATCTATCTTGTCCAAACCTGTGGATCACGAGGACTTATATGTTTATTTGGATGTTTCCATGCAGGCGATCAATTCAGCACTTGCACACATTGAAGATCGTGTCCAACGACCCGTTTACTACATCATTAATAGATTAACATAGGCGGAGAAGAACTACCCAAAGCTCAAGAAACTAGCTTACAGCTTGTTGATCTCTTCCCGGAAGCTACGACCATATTTTCAGTCTTACCCCATCAATGTCTATACCGATCAGCCACTGCAACAGGTCATGTAGTGACCCAAGGCATCTAGATGACTGCTAAAGTGGAATGTAGAGTTGATTCAATTCGAAATCACATTCATCCCTCGCCGAGCCATCCTCAAGAAGGACCTCGCCGATTTCATAGTGGAATTAACCATCCCGGAAGAGCCTCCTCCGGAGGACATCCAGAATCCAAACATTCAACGGAAACTGTCCGTGGATGGATCTTCCAACAATAAGTCTTCTAGCACTGCGGTCGTGCTCATCACGCCAGAGGACTACTTAATATGCTATGCTTTAAAGCTTAACTTCCCTGCTACCAATAACGATGCAGAATATGGCCTTGATAGCTCGACTTAGAATCGCAATTGAACTTAACATCAATCCCATCCAAATCTACTCCGAATCGCAGCTCATCGTGCATCAAATACAAGGGAAATACCAAGCCAAAGGGGCACAACTCGCTCCCTATATTGCTCAGGTTTGCAAATTGTTCACCAAATTCGACCACTACATCATCACGTATATCCTAAAGAACAGAATGAAAAAGCAGACTCGTTATCCAAGATGGCAAGCTTCGTGGATGCACAACTCATATGGCATGCCCCAGTTAAAGCACTCGAATCTCCGAGCATTGATCAGATGCAAACCGATTTGGCATTGGAAACGGAGACCGAAACCGAGCCTGAGCCTTGGATAACGCGAATTAAGAAATATTTGCAACATGGAACCCTCCCGGGGAGTTACAAGGAAAACAAGTGCTCACTCGCCAATCATCACAGTACATCATTCTGGATGGAGTGATTTACCGCAGAGGTTTTTCTATTCCATTACTATGGTGCGTAGCCCACGACGACGCCGGCCAGGTACTGACAGATGTACGCGAAGGCGAGTGCGGCGACCACACTGAGGGGCAAACCTTAGCAAGATAGATCATCATACACCGTTATTTCAGGCCTACGCTCAATCAAGACGCCGCAAACTATGCCCGCAAGTTTGACAAATGCCAGCGCTACTCAAAGATCCCAAGATCCCTGCCTATCGAGTTAACACAAATGGTTAGCCCAAGGTCATTCGCTATGTGTAGGATAGACATCATCGGGACTCTTCTGATGGCTAGAGGTGGGGAGCGTTACGCCATCGTCGCTATTGATTACTTCACCAAATTGGTGGAAGTCGAAGCCCTCGCTATAATCACCACCAAGAAAGTAATCAACTTCGTCGTAAGCGATGTCATTGCCTGTTAGGGAGTCCCTCAGGCCATCATCTCAGATAATGGAACCCACTTTTAGAGTGCAGAGTTCAAGACTTACTGTCAGTGCCACAACATCGAAATGAGATTCTCGATGGTGGCTCATCCTCAGGCCATTGGACAAGTCGAGGCTATTAACAAAGTGATTAAATCCATCATCAAGAAGCATCAGGAAAAGGTCGATGGATTATAGGCAGACGAACTCACTCTGGCCTTATGGGCCTGCCAGACCACCCATAAGTCAACGACCGGTCATACTCCATTCGCCCTTGCCTATGGATCCGAAGTCGTCATCCCTATTGAATGAAAGCTTCAATCTCATCGAGTTACCTATTATGATCCGAAAACCAATCAAGACTTTCTTATGGAATCGCTCGATTTTATTGAGGAAAAAAAGCAACGAAGCTAAGCTCAGAGCTGCCTCCCAACATCAATGAGTAACCCGATACTTCAACTCTAAAGTCCACCATAATGATCTTAATATTGGAGACCTCGTCCTAAAATATATCTTTCCCACACCAACTGGTCTTAGTCCTCGTTGGGAAGGTCCATACGTCATACAACCAAAGCTCAGAGATGGAACTTTCAAGCTAGCAACCATAGACGGAGCTAAGCTCCCAAGGCTATGGAACTACGAAAATATCTGTCGCTGCTTCACATAACTTAGTGCACAGTTTTTCTGCTTTCCAACGATGTTTTGTTTCTTGAAATTCAAGGCATTGTAAAGGCTGTTACTGCAAAAGTTATTAGTAAAGATGATGTTCATTTCCCTATGTCCTTGCTGTGTTTACTTTCTGTATGATATGATTGATTGACCATCGCAACTGGCTTGCACACACAGACGCTCGAACGCTAGATCAACACCTCAAACATGGGAGTTGGTACCACCACTAAAGCCTTAGAACGACGATGAGGACAAAAACAAATGGCCTCGATTCGGCACCCCAAGCATGGGAGCAGGCACCGCTACTCGAGCTCCGAGCCAGCGATGCGATCGAGTATAAACAACTCTATGTGAATCTCGGCCAGCACTGAGACCGAGTATAAACCGTTCTGCTCCTATGTCCCCGGACTTGGGGGCAGCTCACCGGCCAGACTAGTGTGATACCAACCACTCGCATGGCTCCATTCGACCCATTAAGTCAGGATCCGGGTTGCTCTCAAACCTCGGCCCAGTAGCGAGACCGAGCATTAATCGTTTCCGCTCCTAAACCTCAGGTCTTGGGGGGCAGCCCCTCGGCCACAATGCAACCCACCGGGTTTAGATCCGGGCACCCTTTGGCGAATAAATGATGCCCTCATGCTCTAAACCCGAAGGAATGACGGAAGAGCCAAAAATCGAAGGAACTGCAATGTCCACACCTCACGACTTAGTACTAACGAACTTCGGGCGGTCCAGGATAGAGGGTACTTGGCTTGGTTTCCACGCCCCTTGGGACTCCTAAATAAAGGAAACCCTATGAATAGAACCAATTCACGTTCTACGCATGATCGGGGACACCCCTAAAGCAGAGCCTCTGATCACATTTCTGTTAGTGTAGCAATAAGTACACTTGTGCGAGTACAGGATGCTGGAAAACATAAGACGAACATTCAAACATTTAAAATGAAATGCAATTTAGTTAACTAATATTTCCTTTTTCACACATCCAAAACAAACTACATATCTAATATCTTTTCTTTCTAAGGACCGGGTGTACATGAAAACTGCACCATACCATTAAGGACCAAAAGCGAGGGCCGTACTCGTGTATGCTATCGACCTACATGACCCAAATATCAATAACATCTATGATAATTAATAATGCTACTCATTATTCTTATTTATTTTCTTCTTTTGAATAGATTCAGCACTCGGTGGATCACCAAGGACATACCACTTTCTTCCGAAGCCGCTGCTGCTTCTCCTTTCTCTGCCCTTCGGAGGAGTGATCGACTCATGAGAAATTGAGGTGCGCCTTCTGCCTTTATCCTTACCACTTGTAATCTCCGTGATCTCTGTTGGGGAAATGTATTGCAATGACTTAGGGGTAGCATCATAAGAAAGGGCCAACAAGGCCTCACCGTCTCCCAGAGCTTTCTTGGCCTCTAGCTCCGTTTTCTTTTTAGCCTCTTTGGTGGCCTTCCGATCTGCTATTTTCTTGGACTTGAGCTTCACAATGTCATTGGCCTTGAGCTTCTCATAAGTCAACGTGGCTCTCTGTTGGCATCTTCGGCTTCCTTCTTCCTAGCCTCTGCGGTGAATCTCTCCTTCTTAGCTATATCAGCGGCACCCTTCTTCCTGGTCACTTTGGCAGCCCTCGCCTTCTCTGGCTTGGCATCGGCCTTCTCCTTCACCACTACAAAAGTGACCTTTTTCTCTGCATCCCGCCTAGCCTTGGGTTGCACCTCCAGACTGGCAACCTCATCCTACCTCCTCTTCTCCTCCTGCTCTTTGGACTTGGCTACCATCTGAGCTTTTTGTGCCTCCACCATTGCTTATATTGTCGAAACGTTCGCCTCCACGAGGCCGGTCACATGGACCCTCTGGCCATCCACAAGCTCTCCTTCCTCCAGAAGGACCTTATAGATGTGGGACCCTAGTTCGACATCCGAGAACGAATCAACCTGACTGATTCCCTCTCCAAACAGTATCCCTTGCAGTCCTAGCCCAGACTACGTTGTTTGGGGAAGCATGAGGGGAAAAGCCTGGTGTCACGTCCGCTCCAGGAGGGGTGGACAGTAAAAACACAACCTTCTAGTTCGTTAATTTGGTAATCACAACATCTTCGAGTATCTGCGGTAACGGAAATTTACCTCTAGAAAGAAACAGTGTAGGTATGACAGGAAGTATGCTCGGTGTAGCGGTCAAAATTGGTCCAGTTACTCCCAATCCTGGATGCTCGAGATCATACTGAGCTGAGGTATTGATAGGAACAGTGGGACCACTATTTGTAGCGGATGTTGGAACAGGCGGCTGATAAGAACTTCCCTCCGCGGATGTCTCGGCAACGACTACGCTCTCAGTAGTTATAAACTTTCCCATTTCAGCAGCGCGCTTCGCCAGTTTCTCCCTCTCGGCGTCCTCCTGTAACAATCTTCTCCCTTCTTCCAGTTTCTCATGCTCCTCCTCATTTAGGATATCTATCAGCAGCAGATTCTCATTTAAAGATCTCGCTTCCACCTGACACAGCCAAGCCTCGTACGACACCAACCTTTCCCAAGTTTGAGCCAGCACCTGAGGGTAGTCTCCGACCTAAGAAATTTCCCGAAACCTTAGGACCTTGACGTACATGTTTTGGACATGAACCTCTAGGGATGCCTCCATCCTGATTTCTGCATCCTCGACCTCCTCTCTCAAGCGGTCCACTTCCCTCTGGTGCTCAGCTTTAAACTTGTCCACCGAACTCAACACATCATTAGTACTAGCCTTAGTCTCCACCTTCTCCTTCTTAGACGCCTCTAGCGGCCTCCTCAGCTCAGCAAGCTCCTCTTGAAGTTTCTGAGCCCCATCGTTCTCAGCCTTCAACCTTGCATTCTCCTTCCTTAGGGCCTCATTATCTATTTGGAGCTGAGACACCCTTTCATTGTCCTTCGCCAGGTTGGCATTCACCTGTATCAGCTCTGCTTTATCTTTTTTGAGGGTTGTGTTCTCCATCGTTAATGAGGCCACCATAATCTTGAAAGTTGAGTTTGCATGCTCCACCTCTTTCTTCAACTTCTCATATGTCTCCTTTAGCTCCGCTATGGAGACAACAAGAAAAAGTTAACATTCTTAAAGGGAACCACAAGCAAGGAAACAATAGCAATCAAGGGTTAATCCTCACAGATCTCTGCCTCCAAGTTTCGGATGGTGTTCCTATCAGCATCAATGGCCAACCCCTGATTTTCCACATTCTTCCTCCTAATCAAGTCCGAAAGATGCAAGGAGTACTTAGTGAGCTCTCTAGCTTGAAAATACGCAGCCCTCACCTGTATCCATACCTCCTTAGTATCTGCACGGCGAATCAGACTGATATCAGGAAGAAACAATAGCTCATCAAAATAGTGTTACTTCTGCTTTAACAACATTTTGCTCTCCTCAATAGAAAGTTCATGGGCCTTAGTCACCACCAAATCCTGCATCTTCTTCTTCACGACTTCCTTCGTTCTCGAATAGCCCAGTGACGACTCTTTCCCTTTGGTAACTTGTGAAGGAGCCAATGGAGCAGTGTGAGGAGGAGCTATCGATGAAGAATGCATAGAGCCCGCTACATCAAACCAAGAGTCTGTCCTAGATGTCCGAACATGAGGTGGAGAAGTCGGGGATCGTCGAGATCGGTCTTTACGATGGTATTCACCGCTAAGATTATGTGAATAAGGAGGTTCGCTGTACAAGTTAGTCTCTCTCCGGAAGCTATCAGGAAAAGCACTTCTCGAGGGTCGATAACTCCCTAATCAGTACCCACGATCTCTACCTCTAGCCATATCACCTGTCAAAGAAACAACTTAAAGTTCAGACTCAAGCACTCTGCAAATAGAAACAAATGTTGTGGCATGTAGTGTTTATGAGTGTGTGTACCCTAAGTGTTCTCTCGGTAGACCAGATGATGTTCCGTCGGATGAAGCAAGTTCCACAACGGCAAAATTTATTTCCTCCAAGCTTTCAACACAGGGCCAAGAAAACTCAGTAGGCAAGGTATTGTTTAACTCATCAAACTGGCCCTCTTTCTCAAGCGAAATGGCAGTCTCTGAAGGAGCCGCCGGTGATTGCGACCTGGTCAATGCTCCTACCCTTGCCTCACCTATCGAAGGCAGAGTAGGAGCGCTCGATGGGTCCTCGTCTGTGGCAACTAACTCCTCGCCACTAACCTCGCCTCCACCAATTCCCTCTTGGATCTTTGCTGATTTGTGTGACTTAGGCCTGACAGGGGCATCTTCCTCTTCCGACTAGGAGAACCTACTTCTTTTCCAGCCTCCGTTTTTTTTCCACCACTAGCGACGACTGGCATAATTATCGCCTGATCGTCAAGGAACAACCCTGCATGACGAAGACGGTCTCGGTTCAGAATGCTCTCGGTGGAACGTAACTCAGTTGGAATCGCCAACAAAGATTGAAGACATTGTTGATACTCAATGTTTGTAGGCGCCTAAGGATTTCCTGTCATGCAAAAATGAGATTAAGCTCAAGTCGCAAAACCTGCAAGCTTCACAATAAAAGTAAAGCAGAATGCTTACTTCCTTCCATCCATCTCCTTGCAAACCTAGGAGGACAACGTACGAAGAACCAGTCATATTTGTATATGGTCAGTTTAGGCCACTTTCCATTAAAGAACTTAGTACTCGATGAAGCTTCTATGAAATATTTAGATGGCGAGATGTTAGCTCTCCTCTTTAGCTGAAACAAATATCGGATGTCCTCTCCGATAGTCTCCAGCTGCAAGTACTCCTTGTAGAGAATGTTGGTACCAAGAAGGGAAGCATACACATTCGGATGAAGCTGGGACGGCACGAGGCGAAAGTTATACAACATATCCCCAATAAAGTTGTTCGTCGGGGGCGCGCACCTAGTGATGTAGACTTGCCTATTCCAAGTAGTGTGCCCCTCCAGTGGTGCGTGAGCACTACCGTCCTTTCCAGGTGCCAGAACATCTCTTTCGGGAATGCGAAACCGCAAGGCCATGCGCTTTACCGCTGTTGTATACATATTAAATGACATCGAGTCTGGTGAATTTTCAAATATAACCGCATCCGCCAACATATCCGGTGCCACCAGCGTGCCTCCCTCAACAATATCCACATCCTCTACCTCCTCATGATCGACTGGAAGCTCACGCCCTTAATTTCATTCGAACCCACCTATTTCCAATACTTGAGTTGCTTCTCTTTTTTCTTTTTGGGTTTTAGGTCTCGGCTCCAAATCCCAAGCAAGAGAAAGTTTTTTTTTTTGGAAGACGGGAGTGTGGCGTGAAGCTATACAGCCGATTACGCGTAGTCATAGTAGCTAATAATATAAGCTGGTTGAAAGGCCCAACCAGTGGCATAATAAGTCTAGACCCAGCAGGTCAATAAAGATAATACAAGTACTAAGCAGAATATGTACATCATAGAGGAGTAAACATAGCATATAGATACACAACCAAAATAAACCATAGATAATAAAAGTTAGCTACTTCTAGTTCAAATGGGAAGAAGGAGCTGCTTTCTTGCGATCCAGTAGATTGTGGCATGGGAAGAGAAAGCACGAAGCGAGCATGCCTAGTTGATCCTATCCATGATTCGAAGAGATGTAGGATGTGATAACAGGTACCCATCAAAAGTTTCGAGGATCTGCCAAAGATTGTTGCATTACGCTCTAACCAAATACACCATGAAAAGAAAGCCACTAAGGAATCCATTAAGGGATCAGGGAGTTATGCTGCCAGTATTCGAACAATGAGCTGATGGAGGGGATGAAGCCAAGGATGAAGGAACTGATTGTAGACCATACTGCATAGGAGAAGTCACATTCAAAGAAAAGATGTGAAAGGGATTCATTGCTTTGATTACAGAGTACGCATATAGGATCAACATTGTTATTGAAGCGATTAAGTCTGTCTCTTGTGTTGATGCGATTGTGTATAAGAAGCCATTGAAAGAAGATTACACGAGGAGGTAAGTGACATTTCCAAATGAGAGAGAAAGAGAAGCTTCGGCCTGGGTGGATCAAGTATTTATAATAGGATGCAACTGAGTAGATGTTAGATGGGCCTAAAGCCCAAAAGAATGAATCTGGTTCTGTTGATAATTGAGTAGTGTTGAAGATATGTCCAATTGAATTGATCTCATTTAAGGATTCAATGCCCAGGAATGTTGGAGGAAAAAAGCCCATTGGGCCAAGTTCATAGGCCAGGGTCACTGTAAACAAGCTATGTTTGTTAGTTGTTGCAAGGATAGGAAAAAGAGCGGATAATGGGATCTGTTCATTCCAAATATCCAACCTAAAGAGGCAGGATTCACCATTACCAATTTTTACATGAAAAAGGGATTTAACTCTTGCTATGGTGGATAAAATTCCTTTCCAGAATGGTGAGGGTCTAGCATCTGGTCTGAAGTGGAGGATGAGGAAAGGATGAATTGACTAATCAAGAGGGTTCGCCATACCTATTTGGCAAGCAATGCAATGTTATATATCGAGAGATTCAGTATTCCAAAGACCACCATGATTAGTTGGGAGACAAACAGTTTTCCAGTTGATAAGTTTTTTCATGTTACCCCCATTCCAAAGAAATGTACTACGAATTGAATCAATTTTGTTAATAACCCAGATAAGGAGTTTGTGGAATGACATCCAATATGTTGGAAGTGATGAGAGGACATGCTTAACAAGTATAAGACGACCAGCAGAGGATAGTGAGTTTGCTTTCCAGCTTGAAAGTCTTCATTCAATCTTAGAAATGAGTGGTTGCCAATCAGGTTTATGAAGTTTAGTGGGACGGCGAGAAATGCCCAAATAATTTATTGGGAATGAATCAAGCTTACAGTTAAGGCAATCAGCTATAACAGGACCCAGGTGAGTACAATTACCCAGCATTATAATGGAACTTTTGTTAAAGTTAATAGAGAGACCTGAAATCATTTCAAATGTATAGAGTAGGACCATGAGGCAATGAATATTTTTAGAAGATGGAGTGGTGAAAAGAATTGTATCATCCGCAAATTGTGAATTGGATGTGCAAATTTCTGAATTTGGGAGAGGGATACCTGAAAAGGTATTATGAGAGAGGGATCGTTTCACCATTTGGTTAAAGGCATCTGCTATTAAAACAAAAATGAGAGATGAGAGAGGGTCTCCTTGCCTTAAGCTTCTTTTGGATTTTATTTTGCCTCCATAATCACCATTGATAAAGGCTGTAGAAAGGATAGTGTGCAGTAATGGTTTGATCCAGCTACACCACTTCAATGGGAAACCCTTATGTGTCATGAGAGATAGAATGAATTCCCAATTAACTGAGTGAAAGGCTTTTGAAAAATCAAGTTTAAGAAGGACACCAGGGGCATTAGAAAAATGGCAAAAAGAAATTATTTCTTGAGTAGTTGCCACACAGTCAAGGATGTTTCTTCCGGTGATGAATGCAAATTGTCCGTTGCCAACTAGAGAGTCAATATGCTGTTGGAGTCTGGTAGATAAAATTTTAGTGACGATCTTGAAGGTTGTATTAAGAAGACTAATAGGTCTGAAAGAAGAGACAGCGTTAGCACCAGGAAACTTTAGAATGAGGATAATGTTAGCGTAGTTCAATTTGGCGATGGATGAAGGGTCCGAATAGAATTCTGAGCACATGTCAATGATGTCATATTTCAAAGTGGGCCAAAAATATTTAAAGAAGGCTGGGCCAAAAACCATCAGGTCCAGGGGCCTTATCATCTGTCATATCATTTATTGCATTCTAGATTTCCTTCTCTGAGAAGGGATGATCGATGTTGATGGGGGTAGGGTTCAGATATAAACAATGCCAGTCAATATCTGAAGAAGGGGAAGGAGGTGAACCAAGATGATTTCTGTGGAAGATAGTAAATTGTTGGCAAATATCCTTAGAGACTTTAAAGGTAATGTTGCTATGAACAATCTCTTAAATGAATGAGGAACGTCTTTGGCAATTGGCAATTCTGTGAAAGTAAGCGGTGATTTTATCACCTTCTTTAATCCATTTAGTTTTCGATCTTTGTTTCCATCCAATCTCCTCTTGCTTAATTAGTCTGTCTAGTTCTAATTCATGCTCTTTCAATTCATGTAGCTCAGATTCAGTTAAAGGCCGCATCTCTTCAATGATATTTAGATTGAGAATGACATCTTGTGTGGATGAGATACAACTTTGTAAGGAATTCCAGACATTCTTAGCCCATGGATGAATCAATTTATGAAGACAGCGAAGTTTGCAAACTATTCTAACCATGCAGATTGATGTGTTGGTAGTTGTTCCCAGTTGAGTTTGATAAAGTTATCAAAAGATGGTTCTAACAGCCAGAGATGTTCAAATCTGAATGGGAGTTTAATAGGAGTGTTTGAAAAAGTGTCTAGAAGATTTGGGCAGTGATATGAAATGTTGGCGGCAAGACCAATGATAAAGGAAAATGATCATCCCAGTTGAGGTTGAAGAAAAAACGATCTAGCTTAGACAACGAGGGGATTTCTCTTCTACTTGACCATGTATAACAACGGTTATTGATTGGTGGTTCAATAAGCGAACATGATTGGATAAATGCATTGAAGTGAGAAGAATCAGTGAATAAATTACCCGAATTACGATCATCAAGTGAACGAGTTGTGTTAAAGTCACCTCCAATTATCCAAGGTTCATTTATACTTTGTGACAGGTTGTGACAATATTGCCATGTTTCAACTCTACCTCGAAGGTCACTCGGTGCGTATACATTAGTGAAATGAAAAATGGTGTTAGAAGAAATGTGATGAAGGGACACGTGTAGAATAGAAGAATGTGAAAGAGATTGTTCAAAAGCCCACACATGCTCATTCCACGCTGTAATTAAACCACCACGAGTGTTAACAGCATCCACGTGTTTCCAACCAGATAAAAAGGGTCCACAAAGTTTACGAATGAGTGAATTGGGTGGATTAGAGATTTTAGTTTCTTGCAGAAATAAAATTTCAATATGATGTGGGTAGATGATGAGATTGATAGCATGATTTTTTGTGGGGTCCCCCAACCCTCTGATATTCCATGTGACTATTTTCATTTAGAAAGGTCAGTACGCTGCTATTCTAGGGCTTGCATGGCAGAATAATGTTTCTCATGCAAACACATCCCCATGTACTTTGCTAATTTTTTATTTAAAACTTTATTAGCAGAAGAAAAAATGGCTGCATCAAAATAGCTACTCGAAGATCCTGGAGGCAGCGAGCGGGCCCTGTTGATCCTTGCGCTCCTTCTGATAGCTGATGAGGAAATGTGAGGGGACGATGAACCTTGGCCTTCTTGTTGCATTGGCTCTTGTTATTCCTGTTGAGTTGGCAGTTGTTGGTGCAGAGGAATTGAAAGATCCAGATCATCCAATGGATCCCATCTAGGCACTATCATGTCCTTTTTGTGGTAGTCTACCATAGCCAAGTCTTGTGGTTGGTTTTCAGACATCCTAGGAACTTGCTTCAAAGACTTGTCTGACATCACATCAAATCTATCTTCCTCCATGCAGTATGTTTGTTGAGCTAAGGGTTGAAAGATGAAACTGTCATAGTCATAGTTGATTCCCAAAAGGAGCGTTTCTGGTCGTTGACAAGGATGTGCGTGTGTCCAGCGATCAATCTTAGGCTTTACTGCATGGTTATTTATATAAGAAATGAAATTACATGGTGTTGAGATACCTTCAAAGAACTGCGTCTTAACATATAAGAAGCGGTGGTCGACGAAGGACCAATCACATGAGTCTATGTGGATGAATCATCGTATTGGTTTTAAAGCTTCTCCGATAGTGTCTGAATCATGTTTGTAAAATTCTGGAAAACCATTGATTTAGCCCAGGACTCTTTTTCGAGGAGGGATTCAGGATTTTCTTCGAGAGTGGTTGCTTGTTGTAAGAGTACAACACCATCTTCTTTCGTTAAAAATTTCAGGTGCAAGGCGTGATTTTTAATAGCGGAGTTAGGGAAGAAGATGAGAAAAGAATTATCGTGATATGCCAGATCGGCCATTCATATTGTTGACCAAAAGTTGATTTAAGGGCTCTTGAAAGCATCTCAATAGACCAAAGTCCATCTATGGTGATTGCAGTGCGATAAAGATATGTATTTGCCATTCCTAAAAGAAGTGGAAATTTTTGATTAAGATTGGGTGAGTGAGTAGGGGATGGTGAAGAATTTACGTTTGAAATGAGTGGGGATTTCAGTTTGAGATGGGGGTTAATTACATTAGAGCTATAATTACGATTTGAGTTTTGAGAGGACCGGTGGGTCCCTTCCTTCTGAGATTGCAGGTGTCCTGGCTCGCGATGGTTCACTGTTTGAACCGCATAGGGGCGCGTCCAATCAGCCTTGTTGGTTCGAGAGAGTGGTGACTTTTTATTGGGACAATGCATGCTTGCATGTCCAAAGAGAGAGAAATTATAACATATCAACGCATTTCTGCATGTTTTTGCCACGTGTCCTAGATCAGCGCACTTGAGACAATGCCTCTCTGAATTCAAAAATTTCAACGTCTCCCTGATCGATTTGAAAGTTAGTATGATTCTTCGTCGTTTGACAGGTGGGTTGGGGAGCACAGGTGGAAGGTTGGCTTTTGATACTGCCACCTGAGCGTAGATAGACGAAGGTTGCTTTAGTGGAGAAGACAGCTTGTTCTGTGCTTGAGTGTTTACTGCATTAATAGGGAAATGATGAATAGGTAGAGAGTCAGTATCCAGTGGAGAGGAAGATGGAGAGGATGAGATGAACTGTGAAGATGACTGTGTTCGGGGATGGGATGGGTGTTTTGTGGAGGTCGCCATTAGAGGTTGTTTTATCGACTAAATGATGAATAAATGCAAGCAAGAGAAAGTAAAGGACAGAAATGGGGGGAGTGGCTCAAATTTATAGTGGGAGGGAGAAGAGTGGGCTTAGCCCACTAACCTTTCGTGTCTCGCGGTGGAGCACAAACTATTGTGCCCTAGTGGGGTATGAGATTCCATATCCCACCTGGGTACGAGATTTCATATCTCTGTTTGGGATACGAAATTTTCGTATTCTAAACAAGGGGTATGAAGAAAAAACATATATATGAAAAACAAAAATGCATGTGTTTCTATATGTGTAGGTATACACGTATCAATACATATGCATAGAATTAACATATACATGCGCGCACAATAACGTATACATGACATCATACCGACAAAGATGTGCTATGTTACGACGTAAACGAGAGTCGATAACTAACATATATTTTTAGGAAAATTGACGATTCAACAAAATATTTCTACCAACTCAAAGCACATCATGTCAAGATAAGATGTACTTTGGGGGGTAAATGCTAACCGGCCTTTTTGGTCCGGCTCCTAAAAGTACACAAGATATGCTCAACTCAACGCATTGCATGACGCCAAAACCCGAAGTGTCGTCAAAAACTTAAGGAAGCAAGCCGGGAAATGGCCATGCAGACAAGAGCCTTACAACCCCTCAAAACTATGCCATATCCATCACTTCGGACCCTTAAACCTCGAGTCCCTCTAAGCCTCGCCTCCTCCGAGTTTGTTCCAGAAATCAACGTGCCACTCGGGGTACGAAATTCGTACCCCACGTGGTACGAGATTCGTACCCCAATGAGGGGTACGAATTTTCTATAGGAGAGATGAAAGGGTTCGAGTTTCTGAAGGCCTGTACTTTAGGGTTTGAGATTTACTGTTGTAGTTCTCTACTCCCACATAACCACTCCACTATAAATATCCTCAAGCTCACACTTCAGATGGGGTTGAAAATTGGTTGATTTGACATCTCTTGAGAGCGCTAAGTGACATCTCTAATGGCATATATGCTTTGAGGAAGAAGAAGGGAAAAGTATCTTTTTTTCTAATATTCATATATGACAATTATGACCTCAAATTACTTAGAAATGTTTGTAAAAAGATGTCATGAGATAGTCCAAAGCTTGTAACTCTTTATTATCAATAAAATATCAGCAACTCTTCCAAAGTGGACGTAGGCCCCTCACGGGACCAAACCACTACAAATCTCTTGTGTTATTTACTGCTTCCCGCACTTATATTTCCATGCGAAACTATAATTCTTAAATAATTGAGAATCTTGGGTATTTACGACATATTTTGCCGTCAACTATGTAAAACCCCTTGTCAGAACACTGAACTGCGATTAAAAGGGTTTTGATATACTTACAAGGAACGAAACATTATGGCATAAAATTGAAATCAGATAAAGAATTTAACTTACAAGGATATAGTGATGCCAACTATTCAAACGACATCGATGACAGGAGATCAATGTCAGGTTATTGCATTTACCTTGGATCCAACGTCGTCTCGTGGTGTACAAAAAAGCAGTTAACGACATCATGGTCGAGTGCAGAGGCTGAATATAGAGCCCTCGCAAGCGGAAATTTCAAGGATTGAATCTCTACTGAAGGAACTAGGGTTTACCTCAAACCGAAGACCAGTCATCTGGTGTGACAACAGAAGCACCGTTTCACTGTCTCTCAATCCCATACAACACTATCGAACGAAACATTTGGAGATTGACTACCATTTCGTTCGAGAGAGAACTCAAGCCGGAAAGCTAAACGTTTGTCACATCCCTGTTTACTATTAGAGAGCGGACATCCTTACCAAGGCTCTCTCAATAAACAATTTCGTCAGATTAAGGAAGGAGCTCAAGATTAGTGATGGCGACGAAAGTGGAAATGAGAAATGAACCCTAGATCGAATTGAAGGAGGCTATTAACGCAAGCATATGGATATCAGACCGCACTATTTTCTTTTATATTCGGTCAGGCCTCTATGGGCTTTGAGCCTTTATATTTGGCTTATACACTTTTATTATTTTAGGAAAATTACTTTTATCCGTTACTCATTATCTATATAAATACATCATGTAACCAGTTATTGATCTATCTATCAAATAATAAGAATTGTTCTGCAATACAATTTCAATTATTCCCAAATATTCTCAATCAATTTTCAATACTGAAGTTATCCAACAACAAAAAATTAATTAACTTACGTTAATGATTTTTAATTTAAATTATTGTAATAATAACTACAATAGTATTAGTTCTGTATTGGGGTTTTATTTCGCTATTCACCGAAACTCTTAGGATCGGTCCTGATAGGAGGTCTCAATTAGGGGTGAGCAATATTCGGTTCAACCCGAATTAACCGACCAAACCGTTTCATTTCGGTAGGTTCGATTCGGTTTCAAATCTAAATCAATTTGAATTTGGTTTGTAAAATATTTTTTTAGTTATCGGTTAAGCCGAACATCTAATTTATTATCTAATTTCAAGGTGTTGTAGTACTTTAAACAGTTAGTTTAGTGATAAAATACAAAGACATGTGTTGCTAATAGATTACATTTTACTAGAAACGAAAAAAATTCTATTTAATTATTTTTCAAACATGAATTAATGTTTTACTTGGAGTGAATTCATCATTTAAATTAAAAAACAACCTTCAAGTTGGGTAACCGACGAATTAACCGAAATTAATTTGATTTGAAAAAAATTCGGCTCTAATTCGATTTGAGTTTTTTAACTTTAGAACCAACCGAACCGAACGTCGCTCACCCCTAGTCCCAACTGAGCGGTTTATATTCCATATGGGCTAGTGGGCTACTTTTAAAATATGGTGGTCCTAAACTATTAATTTTACTTTTCATCATTTGTTATGTTTGCACTGCCTACATTACATGTCACGACAGTCAAAGGAGGAGATGTTAAGCAATCATGACTGTGCAACAAAAGTCTAGATACGTATGTACCTGACAATAAAGACATACACTTTTATGTAGGAGTACAAAAATATATACAGAGTTTACTAACGCATAAAGGTTTAAATGAAATGGACGTGCATGTGGAGTATAGATAATATGCGTTTATATGTTATGCAGTGGTAATGTATAGTCCAATCGAGTGTATAATGTGTTTCCGTTTTCATGCAAAAGGTTGATTCTTTGATGGTGCAATATGTGAACTCGAGTCACCACCATTGCATTTTCTTTTTCGCATTTTTTAGCTAACTTTGATTTTGACCATACGAACTTGCCCAGAAACTTCATGATACCGTTTTGATTGTGCTATATCCAATAATTCGTAAATTTTAGAGTTTTAATTGACATATTCTAGATTATATTCTTATTCTCGATAAAAAGAAATAAATTAGTTTTTGGTTTATTTTAGAAAATTAAATCTAAAATCAGTTGTTTTGTTTTATAATAAGCAATAGTTTATACCTATTTTTTCTAGAAAAATTGGAAATATTTGCACTTTCCGTTAAAGAAAACGAAAAACATTCGCCGTTTTTCCTATTGATATTTGCCATTCTTTTGCAGTAATCGTTAATACGTCAGTAACTTTTACTGGTAAAGTATCAATGTAAATTCGATCCCTGTTTTCTAGAAACAAAGGAAAAATTATTGCTGAAATGTCAGCAACTTTAATAAATATAATTGCTGATGTATCAACAATTTTTATGTAGTGTACAAAAAAGTGAAAATTATTGC
Organism: Allium sativum; assembly: GCA_030737875.1. Taxonomy (NCBI): domain Eukaryota; kingdom Viridiplantae; phylum Streptophyta; class Magnoliopsida; order Asparagales; family Amaryllidaceae; genus Allium; species Allium sativum. Next base: position 22,365,683 of record CM060927.1, on the reverse strand, counting down.
TGAAATATTATCAACTTTTATAAATAATTGCTGATATGTCAACAACTTTTATACAGTGTACATAAAAGTCGATAATATGTCAGCAACTTTTATGAAATATTGCTAATATATGTACAACAATTTAAAATAAAGAAAGCAGGGGTCTAATTTACACTGAAATTTAGTGAAGTATTTCTTGTATTTTAAATCTTAATAAGGACTTGTGGCAAAAGTACCCATTATTTTAATTTCGATAAAAATTAGTTTTTGGTTTATTTCACAAAATCAAATCTAAAATCATTTGCTTTGTTTTACAATAAGCAGTAATTTTATATCTACTTTTTATAGAAAAATTGGAAATATTTGCACTTAACGCAAACATTTGCAATTTGGAAAATGCTATGTCAACCGGAAATGCGTAGCCATTGGATTATTCGCTACCAGTGAATACCTACCACCTACGGCATAGTTCAGCCGTCGATGAATTTAACCTCAATTTTCTCAGTTGTTCAAGCATTGTCTTTGCGGTTTTTCCTATTGATATTTTCAATCCTTTTGCAACGTACTGAAAACTAAAATCACATATATTTTGTAAAATTTACTCTTAAAAAGAGAAGACTTTGTATTTGAAATATATCACATATAAGCTACTTAATTCAAATCAATAGGATTGTAACTGTACCTAAAGCAACCGAAGGAAAAGTAATGGTCAGCAAAGACTAATTTCTTATTTTGCAAAGCAAAGGACGAATTTCTTAGTCAATCTAACTATGATTAGAAGACCTTTAATTATAGCGTGTGATTTGAAAATGATTTGCATGTAGCAATCTGAAAAAATGAAATGTTTATGATTTATTGAATAAATGACAAAATGATTCAAATTGTTCCATCATGGATGATTTAAACGGTAATAGAGTGTCAGTTGAAAATGATTTGCATTTAAAAATGCAGAGAAAAGGATTAAATGGCTCTATCACGCAGAATGAACTCACCTGAACTCAAAATGTCCTCGTTCCCTGGACTCAACAAATCAGGACGTCTTGATTTTGTTTGTTTTGCAATTAAACCCTAAAAGAACGTGAGTTTAATTAAAATTAAACGTTTCTTTCTCATCATTCGCTAAGTTTGCACCATTTACATATCACGATTATAATCAAAGCAAAGGTGAAGATGATAAGCAATCATGAATGCGCAATATAAGTCCGGCTAAGTATGTACTTGATAATGACAAGCAGTTTTATGTCGTATTACGAAAATACATGCAGTTTACTTACGCATAAAGGTTTAAATGAAATGGACGTGATGTGGAGTATTGATAATATGCGTTTATATATGTAGTGCGTGTGTGTACAGTGCAATTGAGATTTGAGTGTGTAATATGTTTCCAGGTTCATACAGAAGGATTGATTCTTTGATTGTGCAAGATGTGATGGAGTTTTGAGTCACCACCATTACATTTTTCTTTTCGCACTTCTTAGCTAACTTTGATTTTGACCATATGCGAACTTGCTATGAAACTTCCTTTCTTGCTTATTTCCAAATGCTTTGATGATGGCCTTTCGATTGTGCTATGATCAGTATTCCATAATCAAAAGTTATATTTGAAATATACACACACACTAAAAATGCAAACTAAGAAATCACAAATATTTGCTATCTTTTTATAAATACTTGTAATTTTTTCTGCAAACATGTTAAAGCTAAAAACCTGAATATCATTTTATTTTACTCTAGAAAAGAGAATACTTTTTATATGGAAACTTGTGAATGCTATTTTACAAAAGTTCCCTGATATGTTCAATAGATATAAACTTTTATTTCTTACTGATTTATTGTTTATTTTTCCTTGATTTATATGAGCTCATATAATATGAAAAGAAATCTGCATTAGAAGAATTTTTCCTCTGAATTTTATATTTATTTGAATGTAAATTGTGTGGTCGTACATATCTTGAAAATTTGGTAACTTTGAGATGAGAAGACATCAGAAAAAAAAAAAGATTCAAGTATGTAGAAACAGAAGGAGCAACTAGGTGGATGGATATGTTAGTTCAAGAAAATTAAGAAAGGCAGCTTCCATGTTATTGCAATGGACACCAGGGACCTCTAATTTGGGTATAGGGAATTTGATTTGGGCACACATGACCTATGCCTACTTCACACACACACACACATATATATATATGATCGTTTGGTCATAAATTTACATTGTTCTTATTTACTCCTTTGGTATTTATTATTCATTTTCTATTTCGTTCTACTTTATTTAATGAATTTATTATGCATTAAACACTTAATTAAGCACAAGCAAAACACAACATCAAATGAAATTTGTGCTCTTGCTGTTTAGACAAGCCAATAAATAAAATTCTCAATAACCTTGTCAAATTATGGACAACAATGGAGTCTCAAAGTAGCCTGCATGCAACAAAGAAGCTATCAATATTTGAAGCTTGATTGCATGTCCTTTTTGGCCATATCCACTAATAAAGCTTTTCGATTCAAGTCAATCTGATTAAAACTATATATATCTAAAGCAGTGAGGAAAACTAAAGGTCTGCAAACGTGTATTATGACGAATTTCCTAGTCAGCCTAACAGCAAACTGTTACTAGAAAAAAAGCCTCTAACTATAGAGTGTGATTTGAAAATGATTTGCATGTAGCAATGTGGAAAAAGAAAAGGTTTCTTGAATAAATGGCTAAAATATTTAAAATGATTCTATTACGGAATATCTACGTACGCTGTATGTTAGCTTAGGATTCTATTATTTGAATATCATTATATACTGGATGGATAGTGACAAATGGTTTTATGCTGGAGTACGGAAATATATACAGTTAAGTTGCTTAGGCAAAAACGATTAATGAAACGTACGTGCATGTATGTAGAGTGGTGCTAACTAAACATTTTCTTTCTCATCGTTAGTTAAGTGTCTGCACTATATATACCTACATGTTGCGATAATCATAGTTAAAAGAAGTTAGTTATACAGTGCAATCATCATTGTGCAATAAAAGTCCAACTGTTATACACTGAATTAGTAATGACATACTATACAGTTTTATGTTGGAGTACGAAAACACATATACAATTTAGAGAGTGAGTTTGTTGACACTTTTTTAACGTGTGTCACCATGACATACTAACGGTGTTAGTGATTATGTGGCTGAGATCAAAAAGGTGGAATTCAGGGCGTAATCATAGCCTCACACCACTAACACCATTAGTGGTGTCATGGTGACCCACGTTAAAAAAGTGTCAACAAACTCGTATTATACAATTTACTTAGGGATAAATGTATAGATGAAATATGGACGTGCACGTGGAGTGTGGATATTACATTTATGTATGTAGTGGTTATCAGCTGTCCAATGGAGTACTGTATGATATTTTCAGCTTTCATGCCGTTGATTCATTGATGGTGCAAGATGTGAAGAACTTTGAGTCACCACCAGTGCATTTTCCTTTTCCCATTTCCTAGCTAACTTTGACTTTGGCAATACGAACTTGCCTAGAACTTCTTGAGCCCTTTTGATTGTGCTATATTTAACATTTCATTATTTTCAAGTTTATTTATTTATTTATTGGGAAAACCGATCAGAGTCGTAAAACCCTTCAAAGTACATCTAGCTGTTTGAACTTGGAAGATCAAAAATGGTTTTGGTTCTGAGGCACATAGTCACATGTCCTTAAAAGCAACATTTTCCGCTCCCCCCTCACACACACACACACAAATAAAATAAAATAAAATAAAATAAAATAAAAAATAAAAAACTGAAAAAGAGTTTGCTTATGGATGTTACGACATAACCAAAGCCAAAGGGAAGCAATGTCTATGGGTTCAATGGAAATTTAGAAGGATGAAAGAAGATAGATTAGATTATTGGAAACTGTTATGCAATACATTTATATAGCAGAAAGAGGAGATATGACCGTTCGAAACTCGAAAGTTGCAACAGTCTAAAATTCAAAAAATGCAACCGTTTGAATTTTAAACAGCGGAAGGGAAAAATAAAACTCGTAATATAAACAACAACATGGCCACAACAATCCCATTAAGCCTTTCAATCATATAATAGCTTGTTGTTACCTTATTAAACGTTAAAATTAAATTAATTAATATTAGGGTCGGGGTATCAATCTACCACTATCATATTGATTGTCTAACATATCCATGTCTAAGGCTTATATGTTCCGATTTTCCATTGTAAACATTGCTATATGCTCTAGACATAGTTTCCTGGCTACCATAGCAGATAGATATAGTTGTATGCGTTTTGGCCATAGTTTGATATCTAATAATAAATTTCTTATCCATTCTACCTCCTTTCCAGCTGCAACAAGTGCTGTAATTTCCGATTTCATTGTGGAGTGCGTAACGCAAGTTCATTTTTTTTATGCTCAAGAAATTGCACCTCCATCTAATGTGTAAATCCAACTGGAAGTTGATTTATTATCACTAGTGGTAGTTATCCAACTTGCTTCGGTATAAACTTTTAATATGTCAGAAAATCTATTATAAAAAGTCCAAGATTTTTAATTCTTTTAAATAACGAGTAATCTTCCAATTGATCTCCAGTGTTCTATGTCAGGATTACTAGTATATCGTGCAAGTTTGCATACTGCATATGCTATGTCTGGTCTCGTGATTTTTAGTCCTTTTAAATAACGAGTATTCTTCCAATTGATCTCCAGTGTTCTATGTCAGGATTACTGGTATATCGTGCAAGTTTGCATACTGCATATGCTATGTCTGGTCTCGTACAATGCATAACATATATTATACCTCCAATTGCACTTGCGTATTCGAGTTAACCAATACCTCTTCTGTCATTTTTATTGAGATTGATACTCGAATCTATTGGGGTACTTGCATCTTTAATTCTTAGATGCCCAAACTTCTGTAGTACTTTCTTAATGTAATGTGATTGACTTAGTACATAAACCCACTAACTTTATTAACTTTTATTCAAGAATTGTATCGACATCATTTAATTCTTTCATTTTGATATTTTAAGTTAAATACTTCTTAATATCTTGTATCCCTTTCATGTGGTGCCAAATATTAACAATTCATCTGCATAATAGCAAATGATTACTTTATATTCCTTAGTAAATATTTGGAGTAAATACATTTGTCTACACCATAATATGTAAAACCATTTTGAAGCATTATTGAGTAAATTTTTCGTGTCATCGTTTGGGTGCTTGCTTTAACATGTAGAATGATTTTGTTAGTTTGCAAACTTTGTTTTCATGACCAGGAAATACAAACCTTTCAGGTTGTTCCATGTAAACTTCTTCGTTAAGAACATCATTCAAGAATGATGTTTTAACGTCCATTTGATGTGTGTAATAGATAAATTGATGCTAAAGCTATCAATAGAATGGATGTACAAAAGAAATAAATTCCTTCATTTTGTTTAAATCCCTTGGCTACTAGTCTAGCCTTAAAAGTTTGTATACTACCATCAGTATTATGTTTTCTTCAAAACACTCATTTGCATCCGATTGTCTTCAATCCTTGAAGCAAGTCTGTTAATTTCTAAGGTTTATTTGACAAAATGGACTCTATTTCATCGTTGATTGCCTCTTTCCAAAAGCAGAATCTCTAGAAGGTAAGGCCTCTTTATACATTTTTGGATCATCTTTTGTATTCAATACTTTAGGAATCCTGTTAGTAAATTCCTTCCTGGTTCCTTCCACAAGAAATGCTATTGCTTGAGAAGGTATAAAATCTGGACCAATTTTTTTTTCTTTTCTTTCGTTGTGTGAGATTCTGATTTCGTTTTAATATGCTTTGTTACATCTGTTATACCATTTTCTTATAGGAACCAACGATCCATTTAGAATGACTCTAAGTTTCGATTGACCATTATGGGTCGTAATTTAGGTCCATTCTCAGCGAGTTGTTACAGGAAGCCTTCTGAATTTCCTCGTTCCTTGAGTCTTCATTACTAACGTCGCCACTACGGGAAAAAGTTCCATACTTCTTCCTTTTCACCATCTTCAAATCTTGAAGCGAGCAATTTCTTTTAAGCTAGAAATCGAAGTTGCATGCCCTCTTTTCTGATGCGTCAAAATGTTGATGTCAAAAAGTGATCTTTTGAAAATCAACGCCAAATCAACCAAACACAATAATACCAGCCATAGAATACGATAAAATAAAGGAGACATGCAAAGTCTTTATTGTGCTTCGACAAGTCAACCTACGTCCACACCAAGTAATCTTTTGTTATACTGTATGATTACAAATTACAGTTGATTTCTTATAAAAGAAAGTAGACGCAAGAGGTAAATTTAGCCTTGAGCAATGCCCTTGCTGTGTTCGGCCAACCAAAAGAAGTTCGATCCCTACAAACGATGAAAATCCTGCAAATTTGTAGATGGATGGTAGGCCTGGAACGGTGAAGCCATGTGGCGCTTGATCTGGTAATCCAAGGGTGAAAGACTGCTTCTTCAAGGCGTTGTAACATTTCCACGTCGAGATGGCTATGCCGTTCCGAATTACACCAAGCCAAAGTGAAGTGATGCTGCTTGGCCGAGCCAGGCCATGTCGAGCCGACACGACCTCCTAAAGTACAACATCGAACCTAAATCCAAGCTTGCATAATTCATGCTTCCAAGTGTTTCGCCACTTTAATTGAGTATATGTGGACTCTCTAGAGCCTATGTCCAACTCCTGAAAACTAAAAAAAAAAAAATCAATTTTTTAAATCAGTGGCATAATGAAAAGTAATTTTTATTTTCTTCGTCCCTTCATTTTTCTTTAAGTCTCTTTGTCGACATTCAACTCTTCTTACTTTTGTAAATATATGTTTGAAAACTTAATATACAAAACACAATATAAACCAAACACTATCTTGGATTTTGTCATGAGAGTTTAACATTAAACACACAAGATGATCAACCCAAAATCAGTAGAAAAATACGAAGGCCAACTTTAATGATTAAAATAACATGATGAGCAAGAGCTTCTACACCCGCAATCATTTCATGTTTGTGTTATCCTTTTTCTATTCACACACGTAAATTTTGCATGTTAATAGTGCTTCTTCTCAAGTTGGGTTTCTACGTGAATGGTCTTGACGCTCAAAAACAGCACTAACAATGAAAATAACAAGCAATTAAATTTATAAACATTAAACAAGTAATAATAAAAATAATTAATAATTAAGTTTATAAAACTTTAACAATTTAACCAAGTTTCATAACGATTAATCAAGTTAGCATAATTTTTTTTTTAAAAATGGCAAGTTTATAATAAAATAATAATAGTAATAATTAATTTTGGCATAAGTAGTTAAGTTTATAATTATTATTATAATAACGAATCTCTTTTGTGAGTTTGGTTATTTTGCCGATAAATTTTTATACTAATTTTTTTATTTTTTGAAAGTTAAGCGTAAAATTTTATTCATCAATTGATAATTACAAAGTAGATTTGCGCGAGCACATAGAATGCTATAACAATCTAAACAACTCTGTCAATTAACACTCAAATTCGCCTGAACTCAACCTCACAATCTGATATAAAAATAACTTGAAAAAATAACAACAAAAAAGTCTCTTTGCTATGGCTCCCTGCATGCCAAAAGATCAAGTGCCTAAAATGAAGATAACATTGTCACTCATCAATTCCAGAACATCACCAATGCTCTTGCCTTGACTGCCCTTGTGAACAGAACATAATGCATAACTGATTCCAGCATCCTTCAGCTTCACATAACCAGAAAAAATACTTAACAGTCAAAGAAATGTCTCTGCTAACTTCAACAAAAAAAGCACAGTATCTAAACCCATGTACGCCATAGAATTACAGAAGCAGCATTTCATGTTAGAGATGGATCTTACAAAGGATTTTTCCGCGTATGCCTTTTTGAAGATTTCAGTTTATTGCTGAAAGGTATTACATCCTTAGATATATAATCATTTCCTTCCTTTAAGTCATCATCTGCCCAAAATTTTCCCCTTGGTTTGTTGTTCTTGGATTTAGAAGATGGCAGAGAGCTGGTGGGCACCGCTGATGAAAGCATAGCAGTGTTAACTACTGGAAAAGTTAATCCAGAGCCGGTTACATTAGGAGGAAGAAGTTGAAAGTTTGAAGGAGGTTTCAAGTTTTGATATGCTAAAGAATATGAATGAGTAGAAGCTGGAGATGTAGAAGAGTTCTTCACAGAGCTGTTAGCATTTAATGGTGTAGAGATACTAAATGTCGAAGAGCAGGACATTGTAGCATTTGGTGAGGTAGAAGAGGTTGCGAAATTAACAGTCGAAGGAACAGTAGAGCTCTGTCCAGAATTTGTCTGCGTAGATCTATCAATATTTATAGTAGTTTCATCAAAAAGATTACCTACCAAATCTACTTCTTCTTCAGCCTGCGATCCATTATCTACCACTAAGTTTTGAGCTGCAACCTCATTTATCTTATTCACCTGAGACACTAATCCAGTAGCATCTGCCAGATCAATGACATTTGTCTGATCAACCTCTTGCCTACCATCTTGCACTCTATTATTTAAAGTGGTCTCTGCATCTGTTGCGCCATTACCATCATTCTCTGTTGCTAGAGCATCAAAAGGATTATCACGTACGGAGGTACATTAGTCCCAACATCTACATTTGCCTTGTCATTATTCACTCCCTTCTTTCTTCAAAACCTTTTATTTTTAGTATTAACAGAAGTCCATTTAGTAAAATTATCTTTTGAATTTGACTTCCTGGTGTACTGTCCAGCTTGGTCATTGAAATTAACATGACAGTTGTTATCAAAAACCTCTTCATGTTTGTCACAATCGTCTTCTACCTTATGATTAAATTCACATTTGCTAGTAGTATGGCCAAAGACTTTGCAAATGGTACAAATATTGGGTCTCCAATCGTAAGTTAACCTAGCTGATGGGTAATCTTTACCTTGACCGTCAACCACTATTTTATCAGGTTGATAAAATCAGAAGAAATCTCAATTGATGCCTTTGCATATCTAAACCGCTGCAACTTTTCAGTGCTACTATCAAAACATATTAGTCTCCCCACATGGAAAGCAAGCGAGTTTATACTCATTAATGTCCAAAGTACAGTTGAAATTCGATTAAAATGAACCCAAATAGGAACTTTTTTTTATCTGAGCTTGTGTATTTCCTATAGATGGATCCCATCGTGTTATGATAAACATACGTCCCCTTATAAATATTGGATCAGATTTAAGAATTTTATCTCTATCTGATTCATTTGAAAACTTGAAGTAAAAATTAGTACTGTCTAACTTTATACTGACTTCTCCTTGCAATTGCCAAAATCGATTTAAAAAATTAACTACCAAAGGATAAGAAGATGTGTCATCCATAAAAATCCCAACTAAGAAATTACTCCAGTATTTCATACCTTTCGTCTTGCCTAAGTCTGGTATCCTCTGCGGCTTACCATCCCTTGGTATTTCAAAGTATTGTGGTTGGTACATGCCAGCATTTCACGGAAGAGAATTAAAGAGGGATGCATAGTCCTTCTTGGTGAAAGACGAAAAAGGTGCATTAGATGAAGAGTGATCGCCAGAGAAAGATCTTGCAAAATTGGTATTAGGATCAATCGGATTATTAGATTTGGAATTCGAAAATCGCGGATCTGGTTGTGCAGATTTATCGCTCAAAATATCTTCAAAATCTTGGATCAAATTGGTGAAAGAGGAGTTTTCTACAGATGGATTTACAACAGGAGGGGGTGGATCAAGGGGAATGGATGGAGGAATGCTAGAGGGAAGAGGAGGAAAGGAAGTGTTAAATGCGAAGGAGGTGGAGGAAGAAGAGGGAAAAGAGGATTGCGTGGCCGCCATTACCTAGGTCTTCAATTGGCACATGATAAATATCATATTTGATTATGTAATTAATGTGTTTTTCTGTTTATTCCAAAAGAAACTAAACAGTCAGCTAACATGAAATAGTAACATTAAAACTTGTTGCAACACTACTCTATTATATCCCTTCCCGGCACCATCGAGAAATAGAACTAACTAATCCTAAGGCAAACAGTCGAGAAACTCAAACCCACTATTCTTGAATAAATAGTGATTAACTAAATCTACTTAAATAATATATTTAGTGTAGTGCTGAGGGCATCTCAATATTTGCTTCCTAATACCGCAACTAAAAAATACCACAAAAAACATTCCACTCCTCTTCCAAATACCTCCAATTAATAATTAGGGGCTACCACCGCTTCTATCGTCCTCGTTCGTCTCAAATTCATTTCGCTACCTCTTTAATTCCAAAACCCTAACCAAGCAAATTCGGCCGTGTACATTCAGTACCTCTTCCTCTCATCGTCAATAATCTGAAATCATTGCTAATGTCGAGAAAGAAAGCTACAGATGCATAATCCTCTTATCCATACTTTCTGTCGCATTTAACCCATCCAACATTGACTACAATTTTATTTAAAAAATAATAGAAAAAAATATGATGTTTAGTTCAGAAAATCATATTATCATGCTTACATTTGCATTATCTATAACCACATTATCAATTTTGAGATCTCCATCCATATTTTCAAACTCACACGCTTTGCTCATATCCTACAACAAATTTTTAAAATGACAATAATTTCACAATTGTTTATAATAAAGAAAATTAAAAACAAAATGAAAAAACAAACCTTATTTTCGGATTCATTGCCACGATTATTGTTCCCAACCCGATATTCATCTTTTTCTTCGCTGAATTCCACACTACTAAAAGAATGAGTGGATGTCGATAAAATGTTAATGAAAAATGATCGAATTAAGCCAAAAAAAGAAAATCGAAGTGAGATTTCAAACTAAGTCGCGGCAAGGAACGGATAGAAGAGTAAGGGCTTTAGATTAGAGTTAGAAGACGTGATTAATTTGGTAATGAATGACTGAGTGAAAGATTAGATTAAGATAAATGTAGTATTAAAAAGCATAGAAAATTTAATATGTTTTAATTTTTTAGTTGCGGTATTAGGAAGCACATATTGAGGTGCCTTTAGCATCACACTATATTTATACAAAATTATTTAATTAATTAAAAGTTTCTTGGAAGAACTTTCAAAATAATTGTAGAAACAAGGAAATATTGGTATTTGAATGTAAAATGGCAGACTAACTATGAATATACGTACCATTTGGAATTATAAAATAAGATATCTAGAAAGAAGTAAGCAGACGTTAGAAAAATCCTATTATTTTGGAATTTTATTCTTATATAATAATCAAATAGATTAATGTACTCATTTTGTCATTTGGTCAACAAGTGTTAGGCCTAACCAAGGTCGAAAGTACAATATAGCGTTAAATAAGATGCGTTTGCTTGTTCAGATAATAGAAAATCGCGTTAACAAGAATATAATTTGAATCTAACTTTGGTAAACAAAATTTTCTGAAGAACGTTTTATTTTTAGTTGCTTTGTGAATACTGGATACCCGAAGAATACAACGAATTTGACACAACTTGCTGTTAAAGGTTCATTCATCAATGGGCCTTTTAAGGGTCCATTAGCAGTCCATGCTCTAATTTTCTTTGACACACTACGTGGGCTGATAGTTCGGATCAAAAGCGATTTTGACTTGGATAAAGAAAAATAAATCTTTCGCTGTCAATATCATATAACCATACACAACTTTATTAATCAACGAAAATACTGTTATCACTGTCATGATATATCGAATATACCCATCGCAATTTTTCATTTTAATCAACTTTGAATTTCGGTAAACACTATTAGCATGTATGTTAATTAACGCTTATGAAGAATTACCTTAATACTATTTTGTATTTAAATTAGGGGTGAGCGTTTGATTGGTTTGGTTATCCGATGATGAAATTTATCAAACTAAACTATAACCAATAAAAATGAAAACCAAACCAAACCAACCAAATTAAGTTTTGTTGGTTCGGCTGGTTATTTGATTAAACCGAACTAAAAATATTTTACAATTTATGATTAGAATATTCACTATAATTTGAAATAAATTATAAGTATATGATTATAGTATTATTATTTATAATTTTTATGTTTTCTAATATTAATTTTGACACATAGTTGATGATTAAAATTTACTTAAATAACTAAACTAACGTGAAGTATTTATTTTAACACGATAAATTTGAAAATATAGTAAAAGTTTGGTTAATTTGGTTAAACCGACAACCGAACTTAATATTTTTTCGGACCGATTACAAACCGATTTGATTTCAAAATCAAACCGAACCAACCAAAATAAATTGGTTTGGTTGGTTTATTTGGTTTAACCGAATAATGCTTAGTCCTAATTTAAATGGATAACACATGAAACAGTAAAAAAAATTAATAAATACACAACATAATACACTACATGATAGTTACAGATTTACTATATGACTCTATCAATCTACTTTCAAGATATAAATATTATATCGCGTAGACCTATTTCTTTTATGAACTACGATTACTGAACCCACAATTACTAAAACTTATTGTTCACAATTTAGGTTATTTCTAAGAGTTGTAATAATATGAGAGACGGAGGATCTCCCATTTGAATCGTTCCCCCACGCTCGAGCAACGTGGATTCTACCGTGAAGACACTTCAAATGGGGCAACGTCGTATTTTATTTTTGGAATGGCGGGAGGTAAACGAGATTTTGAATCCTGTTTATTCTTTAAACGGTGCTTTGAATCCTGTTTAAAACATACTAATCCCGCTTTAGAAATCCGTACAGCTTTTTTTATATTTGCGATTATCCTCATGGAAAGAGGAGAACCGCTAGATATGTTTTAATTATTGGAAATTAGTTTTGGCAATCGCTGCATAATCAAGTTGATAACGAATTAAAAACTACCATTAAAGGCTAAGCAATGCTTTTCACCTAAACCAGCAAACTAGCATATTTCTTCCAACAATAATACATGTCATAATTCGATGCATGTTTAGCAACCAGTCAATGATAATTACAGTCATCGTCGAATGGATCATGAAAAAGATTTAGAGAATATATTTGATCAATATATCTCATGATGGCAATTCTCGATTATTTTCGGTACATGATTGTTGACCTCAGAACATGGCGTTTCATTTAAGATATTGCCCTAATCATTAAACTCCACGTAGCATTCCTTTATTTGGCCAAAAAACTTCTCTTTCAAATATTTTTTTTTTCACTAGTGTAATATCACAACACTCCTCCCCTAACTAAAGTCCTACGTACACAACAAATTGTTGGTTGAAAACTTCATATGCATATATATGTCTAAGGACGGACACTTGATATAATTAGCATTGTTTGAGATGTCATTGAATGCTCCTTATATACACACACGACCGAATCAAACTCACAACGTCTTAACTAGCTGAGATAAAAAACTCTGTATATGTTGTTATTACGATGGTAGTATAAAAAGAATTACAGTACAGACGTCTGATGCATCGAACGCAAACGGATGCTGAGCAAAAAAGCACAACTAGATTAGAAGTACAAAAGGACATAAGGCCGACAAAGGAATGGGCCCAGCAAAGATATGCCCGTGATTTCATAAAAACTTTATGAAAACGATCGATCCCAAAATGATTGACATCTAACTCACTGTACACGAACGAGAATGTGAGTTTGTTTGTTCATGGCAAATGCAACAAATGATAAAGCGTTTTATTCCTTTCTTCTGCTTTATGAATTCATGCTCTTACTAGAATATATTTTTAACCACTAGCTACTATCATTACGTAAGTAATTAGGGAATTTCGTTCGCCATAAGCAATATAATTAGTGCTGTTAATTCATGTGTTTATTTTGATTCGAAGAGTATGGTGTTGGAGTATTTTTGGTTGGTGGGTTGCCTTTGTTTAACGTTAACATGTACATCATTGAACAATGGTAACTTTTAAATATTTGGCAACTTTTTGACGAAAAAAGTCAGTGTCCACTGTCCATCAATGTTGATTCAAGAAGATTTTGTGATTTGATGCTTTTTTTTTTGTAGATTTTTGGCATTTGGAATTGTAGCTGATGACTAGAAATATCTTCATACGTTCAGACTGAGGAATATATGCTGATATTTATTCCAATTATATGTACGAGGTTTTAAATTGTGATTCTGTACTGTTTTTAGTTTGCTAAGTAGTTGCAATATTTCAAACGCCATTTCGTTGGAAAATACCAAAAAATAATAATACAAAAAGATGCAAATTTTCGTGCTGAATAAAAATATTTGCATGAGAGAATGAAACATTATTTGACATTAAAAATGTGAATGTCATGTTGAAAACTGAGAAATAAAAACTGAAAACTGAATAAATATACAAGTCATACTTTTTATTTTAAATTGTCCCACGTTAAAAGTATATTCATTTGTTTGTTTTCTCGACTTGACTAAGGGATTATAGATCCCATGCATACTATTGTCACGAAGATTCGTTGAAATGGTGAACTTGATAGAACTTTTGGATTGTTGGAAGACTCATTCGACACGTCGGACGCGCAACCTGTGGCTGTTGGAAGCCGACGCATTCAACATTCGGACGCACCTTCGACGCAGTGCCGGTCCGGGCCATTCTGTTGCCCTAGCCTGGGTTTGCAAAAATAAACAGGTGACAGAAAAAAAAAAAATAGACAAAGCTGATGCTTCCAGATTTGAACCCATGTTTCCTTTACAGCTTACCAAATTGCCAACATGTCTCACACGTAAAAGCTTCTGCTGTAAATGTATATATATAATTTCTTCCAACCTACTGCTTCAAAACACCACCAGCTGTCTTACCCTAGTCGACGGGCTCTCCCGACTCCCCTCCGGGCTGGGCCTGGTTCAACGTGTTGAATTCAACAGCAAGATATCAACACCTCCTCTTAATCTAGTGATCACATTTTAATCATAAAATAATTAAATTACGAAATAAAAATAAAATGATTGGTTTAAACCCATAAACATATTTTTTTGATTAACTAAATGATCTGTTAAAATTTTTCGTTATAATACTTTGCTTCCGCTTCTGCAAACGTATCCGTACTTTGAATTTAGAATTTGTAGGATGTAAAAAAACAATGAGTTAATATTTTCACAGACGATTGCATCAATGAAACCACAACTGATAATTATTGGTCGGCATCCACTATAGAGAGGGAAGTACGTATCTTCTTCCCACGTATATAATATTAGTAGTAGTAGATCGTAAGCAAGATTAACCGTAAATTAGAAATTTATAAAAAGTAGATTGAGAAGTTTGCATAACTCCAAAGAAGTGGGACAGTGATAGTTCCTCATTCGGGAGAAAGTCGGTGCTTCAGGATAAATCATATTTTGCCAATTGTATATTTCGTACAATTTACCGTGTTCTTTATTCAAAACATCCAACAAACAATAGTAATTAATAGTTTTTTATCCACACCTGCTTGGGTTTTAGATCATCAGTATAGTAATTCGTAAACATAGATAATTATTTATTATTTATTAACAAAGGACCAATTTTGACACACAAGTCAGTAAGTAGGAATGACAATGGGGGAGTTTTACGTGCTCTAGACCGATTTAGAATTTTTGAACTTCGACCATAGATTCAATGCGGGTATGAAATTTTACCATAAACCGGAAGGCTTTACGCGTCAGGATAAAGCCGATCCATTCTGAAATCTAGTGAAATTATGCAATAATATGCTTAAATTTATTTATTTATATTTTTTGCCACTAAATTATTAATCAAATCCAAGTAACAATGCGTTTACAATGATAACAGTTAACCGAGTTTTTGACCCGATCATCAAAAGTAATTCAACTCCCCACGACCTGGCCCATTGTGTGGATCAACATACCAAAAGCGTTGCCGAAACCTTCAGGACTTAGGCCCAGACGAAGTTGTACGAGAGTAGTCGGCTCGGCTCGACCAAGCTGCTCAAACAATGACAAACGCTCCGGGGTCAGCATTAAGCCTCGTCATCAATTCGTATACCGACCTCACAACCCCTCAAAATCTCACCAAGTTCAATTTCGTATCCCCAAAATACGATTGCTCTGATCGGCATACGTCCCAATATTCATATCCCACTTCACGACCTCGTATCCAGCTTGCCTCCACAAATTCATATCCCACACCCAGCACTTCATATCCTACTCACAAACTCCATTTTCATATCCCTCGGCTCCGGATACGAAATCCACCAACACCTCCGATACGAAGACGAGATGTCCACATGACACGAAGACGAAGGCATGCCAGATACGAAGGTCGAAAAGCATCAAAGTGAGAAAGCCTACAAAATAAGCTAAGTCCCCGGGAGTCGTACTGATCCCGAGATCGGTACCAGTTCCGGGTACGAAATGTGGGGGTGGGCCCCCCAACCTCACTTACTCCTAGCTACTTCACCTGCCTCTCCTGTAAATACCTATGGTTCTGCAACATGTAGGGGGTTGGCTCTTGACTGGTGGGACACTTGGGGAAGAAGAAAACTTTCCTACATCCTCTTAAGCATGCTCCATCACTCTCAAAAGAAGAAGAAGCTTCATCTCGTACACTTGGAAATTTTGTACTGCAAAGGCGTTTCGTGAGTAAAGAACTTACCTCCAATTTGGATGAACTAGAACTTTATTTCCACCATTACTATTATATTGACATAAAACCATTGTTCCTACCACTGCAAACTTGTATAAAGAGAATAATAAAAAAGGTAAAGCTATTCAGAGCGGACGTAGGTTCATTACGAGCCGAACCATTATAAATACTGTGTAATTTATATTTTATGCATTAATTCCACTCTGTACATATAGTTTCATTGTCATAGAACTCGTTGGATGATGCGCCAACATTGGTGCGTCAACATTTTGGTGCTTTCGCTAAGAAATTAAAGAATTCTCTTGTAACACCCCACCTCCGTTAAGGTCACTCACAAAGGGAATGCCTTAACTTTGATGGAGCGTTTTAGTAGACAGAACAGAAACTTACAAGACAGATAAACAATACTTGAAAAATTTATAGCTTTATTACAACAGAAACCGAAGTAAGTTTGGTTACATCCTTTCAAAATCACAATATCAGAATTCAAGTACAAAATACCAGTCTTGTACAAAAGCCTTCAGAATGCATAGTTTTTAAAATCATAATCCCCACGGAAGATGCCATAAGAAGTTAAGCCATACTCTACGCACTTCAAGCAGAAGAAATCCAGATCAAGCTAAAGTATTCCCTCCTTGGAAAACCTGGGGGGGGGGGGGACGGAAGAAAAGGGTCGAAAACAAGCAAGGTCAGACATAAAGTCTGGCAAGTCCAGTGACTTTCAGCATATGAACAGATAATAATAATTATGACATGAAAATAAGCTGGATAAGAGATAACAGTAACAGGAGCAGCAGATGTACTTAGGTTAAACAGAAGAAAACAGAATGATATTACTTTTCATTTCTCTGCACTAATACTAGTATAACAGGATTAGGTGTTACCCTAATGTCTAAACTGAGACAGAATCGAAACAGAATAATCTATACAAAAACAGAATGCAAGTAATGGGCCTTCACCACCCCAACAGACAGAAAGTTCAGAAGCAGAATACTAATAATGAGCCTTTACCACCCAACCAATGGGCCTTTACCACCCCAACAGAAACATAATGCTAATAATGGGCCTTTACCACCCGAACAGAAGGTACAGAAACAGAGACAGATTAATCTCTACGGAAACAGAATGCAGAATTAGGTAATATAACAGAACTAGCAGATTATGCAATATAACAGAACTAGCAGATTAGGCAATATAACAGAACTAGCGGATTAGGCAATATAACAGAACTAGCAGATTAGGCAATATAACAGAACTAGCAGATTTAATCATTCCCTAAAGTTTCATTTACATATCTTGCCTAATTATAAATTGGGCCTAAGTTCACATGCCTAAATAATTGTCATGATTCACAATATGATTATATACCCTACGTTTGCATTGAATTTTCATGGCACCGATTGGGGTCATAATTTTACTATGTAACACATGTCCCAACTTTAGTTAAACTTGCCTAGTACAAAAGATTCATATATAAATTATACCAAATATAGTCATCGATTTTAATGCATGTCATATATTCAAAAATCTCCCACTTAGGTGTTATTCACATTTAATAGTTATCGAATCTTAAAATAGATCTTCACACCTAAGTCATATTCTCTTTTTATCTCAAGTCATGATTTGTTATATAAACAATATGCCCAACAATCTAGAACTTTAAATTATAACAGATCTTAATTCAAAATATGCGTTATGCCCAATGTCTCAAGTCATATGTTAACATACAATGGTTCCTCTTCTTCCAATTCACAGAATATGCATAGATCTAAATCGAGTTTACAACATATGTCCTTTTAGTCACAGATTAGCCATGTCCAATTATGCCACCGTTCATTATCTGTCCCAAAGTTTAGCGTTTGTGCGTTAATCTCTTATGAGATTTGGCGCAGGCTCGTGGTAGCCTGGCTATAGAACAGAAAGAAGAAAGAGATACAGAATAAAATAGATCTAAGCAGAACAGAACAGACATAACCTCAGATTCAGATTTACAATTCATGTCACAATCATAATTAACGTTTATATCGGAAAATAACTGTACTTGCCTTGATTGGATTAAAGAAGAAGAGTTGCAGTTGTTCTATTTTAATTTTATTCAGTTTGGAAGAATGCTTTAGTCCTAGTTCCAGTTCAGATTTCAGCAGAGTAGCGACGCCATTTTTATTTTAATTAGAACAGAGGCAGAGCATAGGCAGAATGAAATGGTGTAGAGAGAATGAGGCTAGGGGGCAGTTTATATAGGTTTAGAGTCATGAATCTGGTCAGAAAATTGGGCCAAAAACATCAGAATGCATCAGGTTCAGGAAGTGGGTTCGGGAGGCAGGTCGACCCCCAGGTCGACTCCCCAGTCGACCTGGTCGGGGGGGGGGGGGTGGGGGGTCGACTACCCAGTCGACTTCCCAGTCGACCTGGGTCCTGGGCGGGAAATTTCCCGCCCAGCCTGCTTCTGGGTTTGAATTCGAATTTCGAGCTGTTTTCGATTCTGAAAATTCCTGAAACTTCAGAGGGTCATAACTTGGTCATACGGATTCGGTTTTTCGAAAACTCGGACTCGTTTTCAAGCAGAATTTTCGAGACGAACGCAATGGCGCAACCCATTTCCCTTGATTCTTATTTTATAATTTAATTATTCTCTGATTTGTTACTTATGCGTTTATAGAAAATACGGGGTGTTACATCTCTTTTCCTACCACCGAAATTTGGAAGTGCTACTTAGGTCTTTTTAGACTTACCGACCAAGTTTACCGATAATGGTAACCAAAGGAAAGACCATCATCATCGAACCTTCCTCGTTTGATCCTGAATTGGAAAATTCTCCTCAACCTCGACTCACCGAAGTTTCGACCAACATGAAAATCACTGCTTCGTCCAATCCTAAGGCTTTGGTTGCCTGGACCCAATTTGTCGATGTTACGAGGAAATTGAGAGAAACCCGAAGAAGCCTTGGCAAACAAATCAAGCAGAACCTTGAGTTCATGCAACTGCTTCGAGACCACGCTCAACGAGACATCCTCCACTTTCAAACAGATGTTAGCGCTTAGCCTTCTCCAAATTATGTCTCTCCGATCTCGGTTCCCACTTCTCACCACCATAACTAAAGCCAACATCGGGCTACTAACTGTCATGGTATCAGAGTCGCCATCGCAGAGGGAGTGTGTCCTTTCGACTGTTCACGGTTTGGGCCTAATCATGACCAATGAATTAGTGCTCATCCCTTCACTCAGCATGATCGACTTGTCGGGAATCAGAACTCAATGCATATGCTTCATGCAACAAATCAAGCTCAAATTCCCACTTATCTACGTCCACAAAGTTAAAGAAACGAGGTTGACGACTCTTTGGACGAGTATGACATTCATCCGAGATGTCCAAGGTTGCGCACTCCTAAGTTAGATTATGACCGCTGGAATCAAGCGGTGATCCGAACTCCCGTTCTCTCTAACCTCATTTGCAGCATCATGAAAGGATCTTGGGACAACCGAGAAATCAGTGCGTGATGTAACCTCTTCGCAGAAGATGTGCTCAATGCCAAATGGCCCACACATTTTAATATGCCACAGCAAGAAGCTTACTCGGGTAAATCCAATCCTCGAGACTTCATAAACCAATACGAATCACACATGGATTTCACTCACTCCACAGACGCCGTGATGTGCAAGTGCTTCCTCGAAGGTCTGCCTTTTGTATGGTTCACTTGACTTCCGCCGCGAACCATCTCAACCTTCGATTAACTCGCAAGGGATTTGATCAAGCAATTTGGGTATGCACGTCACTAAAGGCAGTGGGAAATATCTGAAAAGCTATCTCAAAAAGGTTCGACAACACGTTAGCGGATGTTAAGGACCCGACTTCCTGCATTGTCATATCTCAACTTTCCAAGTGCATTCATCTCGATTCCGAATTGGGGTGTGGATTGATTGAAAGAAACTAGAGACTTTGGAAATCTTCTGCGAGAAAGCTAACTATTGCCTATGTCAAGAAGAAGCACAAAGAAATTGCGCTTCTCATTTCGATAGCCTATATCGATATGAACTCCAAAGATCCAATGGCTTTAGTCCCAACGTTTAAAGCAAACCTTCTCAAGCTGGAAACAATAGAGGTGGTTGCAATATGAAGAGGAAATGTGCTCGACTTACATCTTTCTACAACTGCACACCACCAACGACTCCCTCGAGAATATTTACCTCGAGACCGACAATGTTCTACAGTATAGAAGTCAATTCCGAGAGGACCGTTGGACGTAAAGATAAAAACCGGATAGTACTGCTGGCTCCACACCGTCGACGGCCACGACATAAACGAATGTCATCACTTGCAGGACAACGTCGAAAATCTCATCCACTAGGGAAATTTGGAGCAATACACGCAAGGTCCCTCACATGAAGTTTCCGAGCCGCCCAGCACCTACCAAGAATTTCGACCAACCAAGACCTAGCCTAGAAACTAAATCCTCCGGGATCATCCTTTCTACTCAGCAAGACTGTAGCAGAAATAAGCGGCTTAGAAATTGACATCACACCTTATGACTCATCTTTCTAGAGTTACACGTTGTATAAATACATTTGTATTCATTTCTAATGTATTTCACTTGTATGTTCTTAATTTGGAAAGTCGCTTTTGTAATCCTTGTATGAAGCTTAAAAACATTAGCCCCAACCTTCAAGATTCATCCGTGGATAACCGAGGCACAGCTACTACGAGTATACTATGTCCAATAGATTTAACTTGACCTACCTTCGGTCCAACGGGCTCTAGCGCCGATCTATTGGCACCACCACTGAGTCCAATGGATTTAGCTGAACTACCTAAACTCTGACGTACTCAGGCAACGGTTGTTGACACCATCTTGGCTTCACAACGCCCCGAGTTTAGCGACTGAAAGGGAGCCTTGAGAGCGAAATCAGCCTTCTCGAACTTCGCACGACTTGAGCTTCTCAAGAAAGAAGTTTCTATTGGATCTGGAATAAACCTAGAGGGGGATGAATAGGGTTTTTCACAGCTTCTCGCTGAGTTAAAAAAATCTAATAGGATATTAAATAATAAACCGATCACAGAATACAATAGAAATAAAAAGCAGAAAGGAAATAACACACAGAGATACCCAGCTTCAGCAAAATCATGCCTACTACTGCATTCCTAAGGTTTCTACTAGGAGTTAATAACAGATCCCGCTTACATACAATGTAAACTCGCACTCCCTGCTCCTGTACTAACCCTACGCTCAAAACCCTAGACTGGTCGAAATCCCCTCGACCAGATTTTCCCGAATTACAAACCCGTAATCCGTAACCCTAGATTTTACAGACACTAGTAAACTACCAGTCAACACCCTGACTGAATTCCCTAGAATTTTACAGTACTCTAGAAACTGATTTAGACGGTATACAAAAAAAAATTTTAAAACCAATACAAATTAAAATAAACAAGCTAAAACAAAACTTAAAAACCCTAGGAGATAAAGATAAGGGTCATCCCTTTTAAACTTGGCTTAGCCCCTTTTCACATGGCCCGCCCATTTGCTTTTTCTTTTGCCCGATCCTTTACTTTGTTAAAAAAATGGCGGCTGGCTACAAAGGCTAGGGTTTCCCTGAAAATCCAAATCTCGATCGCGATTCTGATAATCAATGCTTTGAGGCTGAAATCCTTTGCTTGGCTTGTCGATCGATCTGGTCTTTGTCTTGGCCCTCATTGATTTGAAGATGATCGAATAATCATGAGTATTCTGAGTTTTCTTGCTTTTATTTTCTTGCGAGTGGCTTTTTTTTTGGTTTCAATCTTCATACCTGCCTGTGATGATTGGTGAATAAATAAGGTAATTCGAAACCCTAGATTCCTCTGATTTCAAAAGTAAATGACTCAGTTGATTTGCTGATTGATGCTTTCCCCTTTTGTTATACGACTTGAATGAATTTTTCCACTTTCCTGTTTTGAAATGTTGCTTGATTTCCTCTTTTGATATGCTTGATTGATGAACCTGGACGTGAATTAGACCTTCACTAAATCTGGAAATAATTTACCACCTCGACTTTGCATTGTATATTTTTGGAAAACAATTTGAAACCAGAAATTAATGTTTTTCCCAAAAATGCATGTTGTTAAATTGTTGTGCCCATTCATGTTGACTTGAATTGATATTCGATTCAAATACCGGAAACACTTGAATTTCCTGCTACTCATCCATGCTGATTTTAACATTTGTTTGCCAAAAATGTTCTTGCCGAAATAACCATTCTGTATATCCCTGAAACTGATTTCTTGCCAAAGATGTTGCTTATTTCTGGAGACAGTGTGAAATGCAAAATTTATATCTTCCCAAAAATAGTGATCTTGATTGAATTTATCCATGCACGCTGATTTCAGGAAAAGAACTTGCCAAAAAACAATTTGTATATTTGGAAACCACCAATTTATTTTTGCTCATGAATCCTTTTCCAAAGATTGCTCGTTTCATTGTTGAGTGAACTTGGTGTTGAACTACAGCCTTGAATTGTTATCCGTATGTTAAAGCTTTTGATTGCTTGCCATGTTGATTTTTCATTGTTCCTATGATCCTTAAACTTTGGCACTATTGTCACGCTGCTACACTTGTGCCTTGCTGTATACTTGTAAAGTACCATGCAAACCTGTTGATTTGTGCACTTTGAAACAGCTACTATGTCACTTGTGAACCTGCACCATTTTGTGAAATTGCTGGACCATGTATTTGCTTTCTTTACACCAATGCTTTATACTTTTGAATTCAAACTGTACATGATCCCACACTTTCTATTTAGTTTTGCATTTTCTTGCTAAGGCTATACTTGTTTGCTTTCTGGTTTATACATGCTGAAATTCTGATGTACATGCGCATATGAAACTGATTATGTTGCACTGTCTTGAGAGTGGGATCCATTATATGATTTCTCCTGTTTGTATTTGAAACTGAACATGAAATCGCTGTGTCAAACTTGAACATGTCTTAGCTGCATGACCATTGTGATCTGCACCTTGACTTGCTTCATGTATACTTGGCTGTATTGACATGACCATGAGCTTTGCTGAAGTTTCTTAACTATATACCATCCATAAAGTTGCCTTGTTGTGTTTGAGGACTACACTTTTCTTGAGTTTTCACCAAATCACATGCTTGATCCTTGAGCACCACAAGCATGTTGCTGTCATGTCCTAAAATGGCTATCTCGACCACCTTGTAAATAAACACGTATGAACTTGATGTACCATAGACTTGGGCTCGACCACTTTGTGATAGCTGAACATATTGCCTTGTACATGTTGACCATTTGACTTTTACACCCATGCTGTTTCATGTCACCTTTATGCTGTAGCTCCATATGTTTGCATGAGTTGTTCTTTGATCATTGTTGAATTCATATGTGCACTGAGTCGAGATGGTCCACGCCGCTACTCCTCAGCTGCACACTGTTTTGGCGAGGCAGTGCACACGTGTATACACGTGTGTATATGCAGCCATCCAGACACGTTTTCCTGTCCCTGCATTGATATATATATATGTTGTCTGCCTTGTGGTATTTACAGTGTATCACTGTGAATATCACAAGTTGTCTAGACACAGTTAGATGGATATGAAAATCAGATCGAGTCAGAAAAATGATGAGAAACACACCGAAATTTTGAGGCAAATAAATTTTTAAAATAAAAATTATATTCGCTAGAATTTAAAATATTATTTCTGTTCCAGATACTGTGTGTGTTTCTGTTTGTGACAGGTATGAAGACTGGACTGACTGAAAGCTGTAAAGGCAGAAGACTGAAGATGACAGAAGATATTATCAGTGAATGAGTGTGTGAATAAACGAATGTGTATGTATGTAATATGAGTGAAGATGTATCTATATATGATTTGTATAGACAGAGTGAATGTATGAGTGTTGTAGAGAAAATTGTACTGATATTTGTAACAAACAAGTTTGAATGAAATAAAATATTATTTTATTGTGTTCAAACAAACTTGTCTATCGTATTTAATTTATTTACAAGTATAATATCATGTGTAATATCTGTGAATGTGTACAAATAGTGGAGTCATATAATTTGTACTGTTTGAATGTTGAAATATAATATTTTATTTAAATAAAATACTGTGTGAATGTATGGAGTTGTGTACAGTCATATTCTATTTAAATATAAATATTATATTCCTGTCTGTGATGTTATATAACAGTACAATAAGAAACACATTTATATTAATATATATTTCGTTGTTATCATCAAACAAAAATCATATAATTTTGTATACAACACTGTTTTATACAACAATCTCCTCCTTTTGATGATCACAAACAAATATGAGGATTTTGAATTAATAAATGTGTTTGAGAGTGAAGGACTGAACTCCCCTATTTCAAAGCTCCCCCTACAACAGAAACTCCCCCTATAACTGTGCATGAGTGAAGAAACATGAAAATTGAATGAATTTTCAAAATTAAAAATATTTATAAAATATACACTCATAAATCAAAATCTCAATCCATTCTCCCCCTTTTGTTATCATCAAAAGGATTCAGAAATTAAATTATAGATGAAAAGTGACTAAATAATATAATTTTAGTATAAGAGGAAGAACAGTCATTACAAATCTCAATCAGTCAAACAAAAATCATAATAAACTGATAACTGGTGGCATATTTCACATTGTAGAGAATGACGAATTAACGATGAAATTTATAAAAATGGAGAGAGTTTCAAAAACATATATTTCCAATTATTTTCAAAAAAATTTTATAACATTGAACCACAAAAACAGTTATGGATTTGGACTATAATTAATCATTCAATTTAAGTGACAAAATCGAACAATCTAAAATCCCAATACCCACCAATCAACAAATCATAATACGTCATAAGATTTCAACACATTTCATAGATTAGAAAGATGGATTGATAGGCTGGTTTTTATACACAAAGGAGAATTTCAGATAAATTTCAATTTATAGCATATTATTTTATTTTTATTTTATTTAAGAGAACATTGATCACGCATAACCAAAGCTTGGAATTTTAAATGAGGTCAGTCGCAGCTTAAATTATAAGTTGTCTCATAACCATGCATAACCAGAGCTTGGATTTGTAAATGAGGTTAGAGACACAATTATGTATTAATTATATATTTTATCATTTTCAGCTTTAAATAGAAAAACTCCTTAGTATATAAAACCAATATGGATGATAGAAATGTGATAGGTACAGAAATGGTATGTGAAATAAATTTCTAAATTAATTATATTATGAAATATGCTCAACTCTACTGGGATTATTAAAAAAATTCAATTATCACTAATTCTGAATAATAACATAGTCCAATATCAATCATATATATTTCCATTATTTATTCAAGACGATTTAAAAAAAAATATTAAACTCTCCACAATAATATAAAAAACACGATGAGTGACAGAATAATGGTAGATAGAGAAGATGGTCGTGAAATAATTGCAAATTCAAAGATATTATAATAAATGTTCAATCATTATGAAAATCTAAATAAAATCTCCTCTTGTTGTGAAATATGCTGCATTCACAATTCATCACAATTTCAAAAACTGATAATAATTTTGATGAATTATAAATACAGTTCAATTGGGATATAGATTTAAACTTCTGAATGAATAATCAATAAAAAAATTTAAAATTGAAAATCAATTACAAGAGGGATATGGAGATCTATACAAAACAGGAGGAAAATATTTGTACAAGGCAAAAAGAGTGTGTGGATCTATACAAGGTGAAGATGAAATCTAAGTACAGATGAGTGAGAAAAATATAAGGCACTTCTGATACCACTTGGTGTCCCTATTAATGAGGATTGTAACAAAACACCGGAGACAAACCAGGATATCACAGACAAACAGAAATTTAATCATAAGGTCCAAGAAGACAAGACAAGCTAAATAATTTCAGCAGAAGTCAATTTTAATCAATTTAAGTAGTTATCTAAGATCATTTTCAAAAGCAGTATCAGAGCAGCAAAGGAACCAATAGTACAGCAGACTTGACAGTAGATGTTTCTGATGGTCGTAAAATATATTCCAAGATTGTAAAATTCAGTTCATTTTAAATCATTTGAAGAAATGTGAAAATATCAGGATTTAATTAATCAATCACACCAGATTATAAATTTTAAATTCATGATGTGTGTGAGATTCAAGAAATCAATAATTTCAAATGATTTTAAACAAACAAATACTTAAATAAAATAATCATGAAATAACAGTGAGTTTCAAGACCGAATTTTCAAAGAATTTTTCCAAATTATTTCTGACAAGTCCAAAGTATTTTTCAGAATATTTACATCAAGTTTGAGTTATAATTCACATCCAAAAAATTAAAAATAATTTATTTGAAATCACTCGAATCAATATCAAGTTTGAGATATAATGAATTATTCACACAAGATTGATAATTTCAACTTTAAGTGGTGTGTAATATTCAAAATATCTAGAATTTTAGATGATTTCAAACAAAACTAATTTCAACAATAATAATCATGAATAAAGATGAATTTCAAGATGTATCACTGTGATTCAAGATAATTCAAAATATCCAAGCTAATCTGAAAATCAACGAAATTATCACAACAGAGAACTAGTAATGTGCTGTAGTGAGTATAATATTTCAAGCCATTCCAAAATGAATTAGAAGGGACTCAAAACAACAGAAGTATGTGAAATTTCATTAATATTTCAGATCTTCAAAAATTTAGAATTTAAATTAACAGAGTTCAAGATATAACATGAATGCTTCAACACTGTTAGGAATTCATAAATAAAACATAAACTTCAAAACAATTGCAGATATTTACACATTTCAATTCTGAATCTGGAAAAGATTAAATCATTAGAGTCCCATACAAATGAAGTGAACTTCCAGAAAATATGGATTCTACAATTGGAAGTTTAAGAAAGCACAAGAAAAATTACAATGATATGACAATGACAAATCAAACAGACAAAGAAAATAAACAGAAGGGACAGAAGGAGAAATAAACAAAGAAAATAAAGACAGAGAATATTTACAAAAGTGAGTTTAGATATCATACCTGAAATCGATGTAAGCAAATGAATCTCGAACTCAACAGGTTGGGATAAGGAACTTGTGAATGATTCAATGATATGAGGCAGTTTGATTTCAGTTTCTCTTTCGCAAAGCAGTTCCTCAGCCTCCTCTGGTACCTAATAGTTTAGGGGATTGAGTGGTCTAACAAAATTAGAAAAACCACTCATAGTTTTGTCAACATCTTTTGGTATCCAGATCTGTTTGTATAACAATCCATCTGAATTTATCTTCGTACCCT
Source organism: Allium sativum (assembly GCA_030737875.1). Taxonomy (NCBI): domain Eukaryota; kingdom Viridiplantae; phylum Streptophyta; class Magnoliopsida; order Asparagales; family Amaryllidaceae; genus Allium; species Allium sativum. The sequence goes on along the minus strand of CM060927.1, from coordinate 22,337,863 downwards.
TTGGAACCCAAACTTGTTTGAATTTAAACGAATTTACTTTATTTCCTTCCGGGGTCCAAAATGAATTAAATGAATTGTTATCAAACCAATTCTTATCTCGATTGTGATTCAAAAAACTTTTGGAATTTTTAAGATTCAAATTTTCTGAATGACCCTTCCTGTAACAACCCATATTTTTAATAACCTGTTATAACATAAATCGAGGCAGAATTTAATTCAAAAATGTGAATCAAGGGAAACGGGCTATGCCATTGCGTTCGTCTCGGAAAAATACGCGAAATAGAGTCCGAGTTTTCGAAAATCGGAGTCCGTATGACCCAGTTAAGGCCCATTGAAGTTTGCAGAAAATTCCTAAGTAAAAACAGATTTAAATTTTAAAATTAAAAATAAGGGTTAGGGCAAACTGGCGCAGGCGGGAAAATTCCCGCCAGGACCCGCATGTCGACAGGGTCCCTAGGGTGTCGACAGCCCTGTCGACAGGGGGTGGCCGGGCTGTTTGGCCTGGTGCACCATTTCTGATTTGGGCTTGGTCTTGTGGCTTGGTTCTAGAGAATTCCGAAATCTGATGGACCTAATTGAATCTAGGGTTAATCCTATGGTCTAAATCACTAGCCTAATCTATAAATAAGACCCTAACCTACCCTAAATCATTCATTATTCATTCTAGCAACAAAACTATGGCAAAATCAAAACTCTCATGGCCTCCACTCTCTTCATACAATTCCTAAATTAATTCCTAAGTGATTTTCCATGCATACAAGTACATTTGGGCTTGTATGATCCTCCTTAGCTTGCATTAAAGGCTTGTTTCTCTATTGGCATCATAAAGGAGGAGTCTTGATCAAGTTTGCTTGCATTTGGGGGTTTTAATTAGTTGCATAAGGGGTTTCTTACATTTGCTATACTCATTTGAGTCCGCATAAGCATTGTAAGCCCTCTTACCTTCATTTTAGAAACTCTAAAGTTAAAATGTGATGAAAGTTGGGATTTTTGCAAGTTTATTTAGTTATGCATGTTTATGCGAGTTCGCTATGCCATGATTTGCAAGTTAAATGAGTTATGCATGTTTATGCAAGTCCACTATGCCATGAATTGCAAGTTTATTGAGTTATGCATGTTTATGCAAGTCCACTATGCCATGAATTGCAAGTTTATTGAGTTATGCATGTTTATGCAAGTCCACCAAGCCATGATTTGCAAGTTTATTGAGTTATGCATGTTTATGCAAGTTCACCAAGCCATGATATTGAGTTATGCATGTGTATGTGAGTTCACTATGCCAAGTTATGCATGTTTAATAAGTTATGCATGCTTATGCAAGTTTAAAATGACAAGTTGTGCATGTTTGACAAGTTATGCATGTTTATGCAAGTTCCCTATGCCATGTTAGGCAAGTTTAACATGTTATGCATGTTTATGGTAATATGCAAGTTCACTATGCTAAGTTATGCAAGTCTAACATGTTATGCATGTTTGTTGTGATATGCAAGTTCATCATGTATGTTGTGCCAAGTTCCCTCTTCCTATCCTTTATGCGTTATTACGAATATGTAAGCGATAGAATGACGTTGGGGGGTTTGGGTAAACTTAAAATACATGAAAATATAAGATTGGGAATTTACCTATTAAGTTAGGTCTACCCCTTGGGAATTTACCTATTAAGTTAGGTCTACCCAAGTATTTGTTGACTTGTAATTATGTTTTGAAATAAAGTGGACATGACACTTAGGAAGCATAAGTGTGGCCAACTCGAGGTTGGGTTGAGTTTGTAGCGTAATTCTACCCGGAACCTACCGGCTTAACTAGTGGCTACAAACAATAGGACCCAATGTGAGAAGTTGGTCATGTGGTGCCAAGACCCGAGGTTAGACCAAGTTGTGGTGTAAAGCTACCCGGACCCGCCCGGCTTAACTAGTAACCGCAACAAAGTCTAATGTGAGAGGTTAAGGTGCATTAAATTAATTAATGCCTCATGATTAGGGTTAAGTCAGGGTCCACTAATACTTAACCAAATTTGGGGATTCGAGGGATTGAAATGGGGTTAAGTTGTGAACTGTTGGTTACACTTAACCAATTTAATCCATTTGGGGATTAGCGGGATTGAAATGGGGTTAAGTGTGAACTGTTGGTTACACTTAACCAATTTAATCCATTTGGGGGTTCGGGGGATTGAAATGGGGTTAAGTTGTGAACTGTCGGTTACACTTAACCAATTTAATCCATGATTAGTGAAGGGTTAAATCGCACTTAACCCTCTTAGGAAACCCTAGCAACGGGTCTGTTCCGGCAGTAATCCCAGTTGGGTATCATCACAACCCTAGAGGCTAGGCTAGGGCGGGGCACGATTACTGGACGAATGTAAGCGACCAAAGCGATGGCCGAGTGGTACAGCGATGCGGGTCCAGGCGGGCTACGGACGTGCACGTAGTCCGGTGTTGGACAAACTCGAGGCACGGGTACCAGTAGATTTAGACTGTGCATTATTGCTTAAGTGTCTGGGGTTGACACCCGAGGGCTTGATACACCCGAAGGTGGACCCAGCACAGTCTGACTACATCCATATGTGGGCCGTATGGACACAAACACTTGACGTGTTAGGCTTATAGGGAGCCGATCGACTAGACCGTTTGGTTGGACCTTATATTAAGGTCACTTCATGTTATTGGGTCAAAGCTTGGGCCAAGGGATCAATACCTGTTATGTTGGTTTACTAGTACACCGTGGTGCAAAACTTAACCTTGTGTATGCGATGACACCTCTATCTATCTTGTAGTTAATTTATCATGCCAGTATGTTGTTATCTGTGATCATCTCAGTTTCCATCATGATGTTAACTTTATTAGTTTATAGACTGATCGTAGCAGGGCTTACTCAGTCTTTTTGACTGACCCGTTTTCTTTCGCCTCTTTTCTTCCGTTTCCCCCCCCCCCCCCCAGGTTCTCAGGGAGGGAATACTGGAGCCTAGCTTGGATTTTAGCTGCTTCCTTGGATAGCTCAAGTATGCCTTGGACTTGAGCCGCTATGGTTTATCACTCTTATTTGGGGATAGTACTTTTGTATTTCAGTTTATCAGATGATGTTTATATCTAGACTTGTAATTTTGGGAAATTGACATTTTGATGTACCAGACCTGTGTTTTGAAATGGTTTAAAAATCTTCCGCTGTTTTATCTACTTACTCTGTTTATTTACATATATATATGTCATGTCCTGCCTTGCTATATCATTATGCATGTTTACCTTATTTTAAAACGCCCCACCAAAGTCAGAGTTGCTTGTAAGAGCGACCCTGGCGGAGGTGGGGTGTTACATTGGTATCAGAGCATATGGTTTACGAGAAGGGATAAAAAGGTTTCTAAAAACTTTTGAAAAACTATTTTCAAAACCAAGTATAAAGTATTTTCCAAAGAAAAGTCTAGTTATTTTTAAAGGCTATTCCCCAAAAGCCATTAGCACTATCCTTTGACCCCTCATTTGAACTCTTCTCTTTTCGTTCCCATCATGTCTGATAATCTCATCTTGCCCGAAGGAGTAACAATACCCGAATGGTTTCGTCGGTACTTGGAAGTCACGGCACCGGTCCCGGGTGTCTCTAATGTTGTCTTTCCAGTCAAGGCCGCTGTTCCTCCTCCCCCTTCCGTACCTCTTCTCCCTCAGCCTCCACAAGCGGATTTTGTGGAAACTTGTAAGAACTTTAAGATGATGGGTGGCAAGAATTTTAGTGGAACAGAGACTCTTGTAGAGGCAAGGAATTGGTTGAAAGAGACCGAAGATCTTTTAGCCACCTTTGATATAGGTGACCGCAGGAGGGTTTTATTAGCAGTATGGTTGCTAAAGGAAGAAGCTGCATAGTCACCACCGTTACTAGGCCAATTGAGACTTGGGATGACTTTAGGGGAAGGTTTGGACTGAGGTTCTTATCACTGAAGCAAGGGGACATGACTATTAGGGAATACATAGATAAGTTTAATCAACTGGCTCGGGTCGATTTAGACTTGGTTAATACAGCTCAGAAGAAGGCCCTACACTTTGCTCTAGGATTAAGCGAGCCATTACATGGTTTGGCCATGTCTCATATACCCTTTGGGGCGACTTTCGAGAATTTGGTGAACATGGCCCTACTTCAAGAAGAAGATAACAATGACAAGAAAGGGGTCAAGGCGAATGAGCCTCAAGGCAAGAGGGTAAATTCCGGGAAACGAGGCAAGAATAACAACAACCGCAAGGACAAGCCAAGAGAGAATAGGAAGTGCAACTTCTGTGGTAAAGTTGGACATATATCCAGGGAATGTAGGAAGAAGAAGAGAAAGCGGGGCGAATGCTTTCATTGTGGTGAGTCTGGGCATCTGAGCAAGGATTGCCCGAGGAAACAAGGGCAAGGTCAGACTCAGTGTGCAGGACTATCTGGAGGGCGAGTTCATCCCCTCAACACCGTTCTTCCAGCTCATGATAGAGGTAGTGTTTCTGTTGAAAGTCTTTTTCTGATTTTCTCTATGCGTACTTTGTTTGATTCTGGCACATCGCATAGTTTTACTTCATCTGATCTAGTTGAAAGTTTGCACCTAAGTACTAGTCTAGTTGATGATCCCGTATGTGTTTCAAATCCAATTGGGGGGGGGGGGGGTTCTGCCCGTTTGTCTGTGATCTGAGTGGATTTGAAAATTTTGAGTTTAGAATTCTCGTGGGATGTTTATATTCTCGGTTTCAGGGGATATGGGTTGGTTTTGGGCATGGAATGGTTGTCCTGTTTTGGAGCCATTCTTGGTTTTTGTATATAGGGTTGTGAGGCTCATGACTCGCCTCGGTAGTACCCTAGAAATTTCTAGCAACCCTATGGGTCCCGTCATGTTATGTTATCTTGAATCCCTCAACTCGTCTATCGATAGTTTGCAATCTGTGAGGGTGGTCCGAGAATATCCTGATATCTTGGGGGAAAGTAAAGGGGTTACCCCTAGACGTGGGATGGATTTCCGCATTATCTGGTTGGTAATACCAAGCCAGTTTCGTGGCCGGTTAGGCACATGACCTCACAAGATGAGAGTTAAGAAAGCAAGTCAAGGAGTTGCTTGAGAAGAACTTCCTGAGACGAAGCATTTTCGAGTAGGGTGCTCCAGTAGTATTCGTTACTGATGTGGACAGTTTGCTTCGCTTATGTGTTGATTATCGTAAGAAGAATAGATAACCGTTACCAAGGATCAATGATTTGTTTGATCAGCTTGTAGGAGCATCTGTTTTCTTTTGATCTAGCTACCGGATTCCATCAGCTTAGGATGGCTGAGGATGGAATTGACAAGACTGCGTTTAGGACTCTAGATGGGTTTTAGAATGGCTAGTCATGCTATTTGGTTTGACTAATGCACCCGCATATTACGTGAACTTGATGGGTAGGGTGTTTAGGGAGTCCTTGAACAAGTTTGTCATGGTCGTCGTAGACGATATTTTGATCTCCTTAAAAGAACGAGGAAGAGCATGCTATACATCTCAAGGAGAGGATGAATACACTTAAACCCACCAGTTGAAGGTCAAGTGCTCCAAATGTCACTTTGGAGGAAAGAAGTTGGATTTCTTGGGCACATAGTTCCTAAGTAAGGCTTAGCGGTGGATTCCGCTAAAGTGGTTGCGGTTTAAGACCGGAAAACTCTGAGGAGGGCAATTGAAGTAAGAAGCTTTCTCTGTTTGACTAGTTAGTTAGCATTCCCTGAGCTTAGACTTACTCTTCTGGATCAAGAAGGGGGTTTCACAGGAAGAAGACCCGCAGTTGGTCTAGAACATGGACCAGCCGATTCGAGGCGAGATGTTAAGTCACCTCGCTAGGTATATTATAGATGACAAGGGATGACTAAGGCGCGATGAGAGATTATGTGTTCCTCGAGTGAAAGACTTGGTAAAGAAGGATCTTGAAGATGCGCATCACTCGAGGAGGTGGCCGAGTTGGTCTCAGGATGCATGTTGTACCACCAGGTTAAGGCCAAGTCATAGAAGCCCAGTGGGCCATTACCTCTATTGGGGGTTCCGCAAGGGAAGTGTGAAAACATCTCGATAGATTATGTGGATGGACTACCTAGATCAAAGAAAGGGAATACGGGTATGTGGGTCATAATAGGTAGACTCACGAAGAGTGCTCATTTCAGTCCGGTGAAGAGCAAGAGGACTGCGTCATGGTTAGCAACGGTTTACCCTCAAAAAGTTGGCCAGTTTTGAAATAGCCTGCAGGAAGCCAGGGGTAGGCAACTGAATCTAGGTATGGTCTATAGGCGGATGGTTCATTTCGATTAAGCCTGAGTTATAGAAAATCACGTTTATAGGGCAATTGGCAACGTGGATTGGTATTTTCAAGAAAAGTTCTGCTGCGTGGAATACTTTATAGTAAGTAGACGAGATCCAGGATTCACTAGTGAATTTTGGAGAGCTTGCATGAAATCATGAGGTTTACAGTTATGTTTAACCCAGGTATGCAGAAAGAAGAATAAGTGGAAAAGGGAGACGAGAGGCGACGAGTTCCAACTCGAATTTGGGAAATAGGAGTTAGGAAGCCAAGAAATCATGAAGTAAAAGACGGTCAAAGCACAGTGGAGTTAAGCTCAAGGAAACGCGACTAAGAAGAGTGAAGACTAGACACGCGTATCATATCTCTTTTTAAGAGTGCATCCTTGATCCTTGTTTTCCTGTGGAGCTTGCTTGCAAGCTATCTTTTGTATATATCCTCTCGGTCCCATTCTCGATCTTATTTCTGATGTAAACTCCATAAGGGGGTTATGACTCATCGGTTAGTACTATATATCAGAGTTTGAATGGATTTCTTGTAATCCAAAAAGGAGTTTATCTTGCTCCTTTCTCTGTCCATGTTTATCTAGTTTATCGTGTTTATCTTGTCATGAGAACCTTAGGTAGATACCCTTTGGATGAAACATGTGTTTGAGACATGTTATGCTTGGTGGTTGCAAGTGGCTGCAAGTGTTTGCAAGTGGTTGCTCGTGGATGCATTATACACGATTAGGCACTAGATCGGCTCGCACACTCCTCATATTGCATGTGCATGAGTGTTTATGCTTATTCATGGATGAAAATTGTGTGTTATCACATGGATGTTGCATATGGACGTATGATTGAGCACGCATGTAAATATTATACATTATGTTAGGAATTTGCATACATATGGATACATTTCACTAACATCTTTTGCATTGATCTTTGCATTAGATAAGTACATATACACACACCTCTGCATATGTTCATCCAGCATTTAGAATCTTGTAAGGACAATGATTGCTCGTGGATGATGCTTTGAGTAGATGGATGATTGGATGGTAGGATACGTTCCTCCTAACTTGAAGATTTCGGGGACGAAATCCTTTAAGGAGGGGAGAATGTAACAACCCATATTTTTAATAACCTGTTATAACATAAATCGAGGCAGAATTTAATTCAAAAATGTGAATCAAGGGAAACGGGCTATGCCATTGCGTTCGTCTCGGAAAAATACGCGAAATAGAGTCCGAGTTTTCGAAAATCGGAGTCCGTATGACCTAGTTAAGGCCCATTGAAGTTTGCAGAAAATTCCTAAGTAAAAACAGATTTAAATTTTAAAATTAAAAATAAGGGTTAGGGCAAACTGGCGCAGGCGGGAAAATTCCCGCCAGGACCCGCATGTCGACAGGCATGTCGACAGGGTCCCTAGGGTGTCGACAGCCCTGTCGACAGGGGGTGGCCGGGCTGTTTGGCCTGGTGCACCATTTCTGATTTGGGCTTGGTCTTGTGGCTTGGTTCTAGAGAATTCCGAAATCTGATGGACCTAATTGAATCAAGAGTTAATCCTATGGTCTAAATCACTAGCCTAATCTATAAATAAGACCCTAACCTACCCTAAATCATTCATTATTCATTCTAGCAACAAAACTATGGCAAAATCAAAACTCTCATGGCCTCCACTCTCTTCATACAATTCCTAAATTAATTCCTAAGTGATTTTCCATGCATACAAGTACATTTGGGCTTGTATGATCCTCCTTAGCTTGCATTAAAGGCTTGTTTCTCTATTGGCATCATAAAGGAGGAGTCTTGATCAAGTTTGCTTGCATTTGGGGGTTTTAATTAGTTGCATAAGGGGTTTCTTACATTTGCTATACTCATTTGAGTCCGCATAAGCATTGTAAGCCCTCTTACCTTCATTTTAGAAACTCTAAAGTTAAAATGTGATGAAAGTTGGTATTTTTGCAAGTTTATTTAGTTATGCATGTTTATGCGAGTTCGCTATGCCATGATTTGCAAGTTAAATGAGTTATGCATGTTTATGCAAGTCCACTATGCCATGAATTGCAAGTTTATTGAGTTATGCATGTTTATGCAAGTCCACTATGCCATGAATTGCAAGTTTATTGAGTTATGCATGTTTATGCAAGTCCACCAAGCCATGATTTGCAAGTTTATTGAGTTATGCATGTTTATGCAAGTTCACCAAGCCATGATATTGAGTTATGCATGTGTATGTGAGTTCACTATGCCAAGTTATGCATGTTTAATAAGTTATGCATGCTTATGCAAGTTTAAAATGACAAGTTGTGCATGTTTGACAAGTTATGCATGTTTATGCAAGTTCCCTATGCCATGTTAGGCAAGTTTAACATGTTATGCATGTTTATGGTAATATGCAAGTTCACTATGCTAAGTTATGCAAGTCTAACATGTTATGCATGTTTGTTGTGATATGCAAGTTCATCATGTATGTTGTGCCAAGTTCCCTCTTCCTATCCTTTATGCGTTATTACGAATATGTAAGCGATAGAATGACGTTGGGGGGTTTGGGTAAACTTAAAATACATGAAAATATAAGATTGGGAATTTACCTATTAAGTTAGGTCTACCCCTTGGGAATTTACCTATTAAGTTAGGTCTACCCAAGTATTTGTTGACTTGTAATTATGTTTTGAAATAAAGTGGACATGACACTTAGGAAGCATAAGTGTGGCCAACTCGAGGTTGGGTTGAGTTTGTAGCGTAATTCTACCCGGAACCTACCGGCTTAACTAGTGGCTACAAACAATAGGACCCAATGTGAGAAGTTGGTCATGTGGTGCCAAGACCCGAGGTTAGACCAAGTTGTGGTGTAAAGCTACCCGGACCCGCCCGGCTTAACTAGTAACCGCAACAAAGTCTAATGTGAGAGGTTAAGGTGCATTAAATTAATTAATGCCTCATGATTAGGGTTAAGTCAGGGTCCACTAATACTTAACCAAATTTGGGGATTCGAGGGATTGAAATGGGGTTAAGTTGTGAACTGTTGGTTACACTTAACCAATTTAATCCATTTGGGGATTAGCGGGATTGAAATGGGGTTAAGTGTGAACTGTTGGTTACACTTAACCAATTTAATCCATTTGGGGGTTCGGGGGATTGAAATGGGGTTAAGTTGTGAACTGTCGGTTACACTTAACCAATTTAATCCATGATTAGTGAAGGGTTAAATCGCACTTAACCCTCTTAGGAAACCCTAGCAACGGGTCTGTTCCGGCAGTAATCCCAGTTGGGTATCATCACAACCCTAGAGGCTAGGCTAGGGCGGGGCACGATTACTGGACGAATGTAAGCGACCAAAGCGATGGCCGAGTGGTACAGCGATGCGGGTCCAGGCGGGCTACGGACGTGCACGTAGTCCGGTGTTGGACAAACTCGAGGCACGGGTACCAGTAGATTTAGACTGTGCATTATTGCTTAAGTGTCTGGGGTTGACACCCGAGGGCTTGATACACCCGAAGGTGGACCCAGCACAGTCTGACTACATCCATATGTGGGCCGTATGGACACAAACACTTGACGTGTTAGGCTTATAGGGAGCCGATCGACTAGACCGTTTGGTTGGACCTTATATTAAGGTCACTTCATGTTATTGGGTCAAAGCTTGGGCCAAGGGATCAATACCTGTTATGTTGGTTTACTAGTACACCGTGGTGCAAAACTTAACCTTGTGTATGCGATGACACCTCTATCTATCTTGTAGTTAATTTATCATGCCAGTATGTTGTTATCTGTGATCATCTCAGTTTCCATCATGATGTTAACTTTATTAGTTTATAGACTGATCGTAGCAGGGCTTACTCAGTCTTTTTGACTGACCCGTTTTCTTTCGCCTCTTTTCTTCCGTTTCCCCCCCAGGTTCTCAGGGAGGGAATACTGGAGCCTAGCTTGGATTTTAGCTGCTTCCTTGGATAGCTCAAGTATGCCTTGGACTTGAGCCGCTATGGTTTATCACTCTTATTTGGGGATAGTACTTTTGTATTTCAGTTTATCAGATGATGTTTATATCTAGACTTGTAATTTTGGGAAATTGACATTTTGATGTACCAGACCTGTGTTTTGAAATGGTTTAAAAATCTTCCGCTATTTTATCTACTTACTCTGTTTATTTACATATATATATGTCATGTCCTGCCTTGCTATATCATTATGCATGTTTACCTTATTTTAAAACGCCCCACCAAAGTCAGAGTTGCTTGTAAGAGCGACCCTGGCGGAGGTGGGGTGTTACACTTCTTGAAGCAGTTTGAAGGATTTTTGAAATCACAAGAGTTCAAATTTTCAAAATCATTTCTTTTCCCAAAACCAAGACCATTTTTATTACCAGAAGAAAATTGATTTTTCAACAACATATTTAAAGATTTTTCACTAGTTGAAAAACGTTTCAAACTTAATTCAAGATTGTTGATCTTGGAATTAAGATCAGAATTTTCTTCCATTAGATTCGAACATCGATTAATGCTGATTTTTCTCTTTTTAGTATCATTCTGTTTCAAAATAGAATTTTCGTTTTCAAGAAATTTCATTTTGGTCTTGGATTCAAGAATCTCAGATTCAAACTGAATTTGCTTTTCAAATTGTTGTTTTTCAAAAATCTTGACTTTTTCAATTTTGTTTTCAAGCTCTTTCAAAGCAGATTCAGTTTTCAACAAGTTTTCTTTTTCAAAAAATTCAAATTTGGAATTTTCATATGTCTTGAAATTATCTAATTCCTTTTGTAAAAAAATGTTTCTTTGAGTTAGCCCATCCTCACTATTTTTCAAAATCAAAATTTGGTTTTCAAGCTTCTCAAAATTTTCATTAAGATGAGCAAGACTATTTTCCAAATTCAAACAATTTTCGCACTTAGATTAGAAAATTCTCTATTTTCAAATTTCAATTCCAAAACATTATTTTTGCATCGCAACTCAGAGTTTTCAGATTTCAAATTTTTAATTTTCAGTTGGAGTCTATCAACGGATTTTGTCAAAATCAACACACATATAAACTAAATCTTCGTATGTAAATTTTTCCGTTTCAACATCTGTTGATTCTCTATCATATGATCCATCTGAAATTTCATCCACATAACTTATTAAGCATAAATTTGAATATGAGTCGCCATTCTGGGGTTTTGTGCAGTCGTCAGTTTTTCCATATAATGTGTTGAGAGTTTTCCAGATATCCTGCGCAGTTAAACAATGAGAGATAAATTTTAATTGATCATTATCAAGATAGGAATAAATAATATGCATAACACGAGCATTCAAAACCTTATTCTTCTTATCTAAAATATCTCCCAAATTTTCAATAATATTCCAATATTCAAAATTAATAGATTTTAAATATAATTCGAATTTTGATTTCCATATTAAAAAATCTGTTCCATTGAAAATAATTGGAATATCACTGGACTGACTCTCCATGGACTGACAACAAGGAATCACCATTTCTCTAGAGTTAAACAAAAATACCTGCTCTGATACCACATGGTGTCTCTGTTTACGAGGAATTTTAAGCACCCCGGTGGCCACCAAAGATACCTAAGACACTGGTTTCACGTCCTGCCTCTCGACACCGACAACCACCCACGGGCATGTAGGGGCAAGAGTCAATACTTCGCCACATGATCATACAGCGAGAACCCCCTATCATGCTGTTACCTTAAACCAGCTCTGATACCACCTGTTGGATCTAGAATAACCCTAGAGGGGGGGGGGGTGAATATGGTTTTTCACTGAGTTAAAAAATCTGACAGGATATTAAATAATAAACTGATCACAGAATACATCAGAAATAAAAACCAGAAAGGAAATAACACACAGGGATACCCAGCTTCGGCAAAATCCTGCCTACTGCTGCATTCCTAAGGTTTCTACTAGGAGTTAATAACAGATCCCGCTTACAGACACTGTAACTCGCACTCCCTGCTCCTGTACTAATCCTACGCTCAAAACCCTAGACTGATCGAAATCCCCTCGACCAGATTTTCCCGAATTACAAACTTGTAATCCGTAACCCTAGGTTTTACAAACTCTAGTAAACTGCCAGTCAACACCCTGACTGAATTCCCTAGAATTTTATAGTACTCTAGAAACTGATTTAGACGGTATACAAAAAAAAAAAAAAAAAAAACCAATACAAATTAAAATAAACAAGCTAAAAAAAAACTTAAAAAACCCTAGGAGTTAAAGATAAGGGTCATCCCTTTTAAACTTGGCTTAGCCCCTTTTCGCATGGCCAACCCATTTGCATTTTCTTTTGCCTGATCCTTTGCTTTGTTAAAAAAATGACGGCTGGCTTCAAAGGCTAGGGTTTCCCTGGAAATCCAAATCTCGATCGCGATTCTGATAAATCAATGATTTGAGGCTGAAATCCTTTGCTTGGCTTGTCGATCGATCTGATCTTTGTCTTGGCTCTCGTTGATTTGAAGATGATCGAATAATCGTGAGTATTCTGAGTTTTCTTGCGAGATGCTTTTTTTTTGGTTTCAATCTTCTTACCTGCCTGTGATGATTGATGAATAAATAGGGTAATTCGAAACCCTAGATTCCTTTGATTTCAAAAGTAAATGACTCGGCTGATTGGTTGATTGATGCTTTCCCCTTTTGTTATACGACTTGAATGAATTTTTCCACTTTCCTGTTTTGAAATGTTGCTTGATTTCCTCTTTTGATATGCTTGATTGATGAACCTGGACGTGAATTAGACCTTCACTAAATCTGGAAATAATTTACCACCTCGACTTTGCATTGTATATTTTTGGAAAACAATTTGAAACCAGAAATTAATGTTTTTCCCAAAAATGCATGTTGTTAAATTGTTGTGCCCATTCATGTTGACTTGAATTGATATTCGATTCAAATACCGGAAACACTTGAATTTCCTACTACTCATCCATGCTGATTTTAACATTTGTTTGCCAAAAATGTTCTTGCCGAAATAACCATTCTGTATATCCCTGAAAATGATTTCTTGCCAAAGATGTTGCTTATTTCTGGAGACAATGTGAAATGCAAAATTTATATCTTCCGAAAAATAGTGATCTTGATTGAATTTATCCATGCACGCTGATTTCAGGAAAAGAACTTGCCAAAAAACAATTTGTATATTTGGAAACCACTAATTTATTTTTGCTCATGAATCCTTTTCCAAAGATTGCTCGTTTCATTGTTGAGTGAACTTGGTGTTGAACTGCAGCCTTGAATTGTAATCCGTATGTTTAAGCTTTTGATTGCTTGCCATGATGATTTTTCATTGTTCCTATGACCCTTAAACTTTGGCACCGTTTTCACGCTGCTACATTTGTGCCTTGCTGTATACTTGTAATGTACCATGCAGACCTGTTGATTTGTGCACTTTGAAACATCTACTATGTCACTTGTGAACCTGCACCATTTTGTGAAATTGCTGGACCATGTATTTGCTTTGTTTCAACCAATGCTTTATACTTGTGAATTCAAACTGTACATGATCCCACACTTTCTATTCAATTTTGCATTTTCTTGCTTAGACTGTACTTGTTTGCTTTCTGGTTTATACATGCTGAAATTCTGATGTACATGTGCATATGAAACTGATTATGTTGCACTGTCTTGAGAGTGGGATCCATTATATGATTTCTCCAGTTTGTATTTGAAACTGAAACTGAACATGAAATTGCTGTGTCAAACTTGAACATGTCTTAGCTGCTTGACCATTGTGATCTGCACCTTGACTTGCTCCATGTATACTTGGTTGCATTGACATGACCATGAACTTTGCTAAAGTTTCTTAACTATATACCATCCATAAAGTTGCCTTGTTGTGTTTGAGGACTACATTTTTCTTGAGTTTTCACTAAAACACATGCTTGATCCTTGAGCACCACAAGCATGTTGATGTCATGTCCTAAAATGGCTATCTCGACCACCTTGTAAATAAACGCGCATGAACTTGATGTACCATAGACTTGGGCTCGACCACTTTGTGATAGCTGAACATACTGCCTTGTACATGTTGACCATTTGACTTTTCCACCCATGCTGTTTCATGTCACCTTTATGCTGTAGCTCCGTATGTTTGCATGTGTTGTTCTTTGATCATTGTTGGTTTCATATGTGCCCTGAGTCGAGATGGTCCAGGCGGCTACTCCTCAGCTGCACACTGTTTTGGCGAGGCAGTGCACACGTGTGTATATGCAGCCATCCAGACACGTTTTCCTATCCTGCATTGATATATATATATATATATGCTGTCTGCCTTGTGGTATTTACAGTGTATCACTGTGAATATCACAAGCTGTCTAGACACAGTCAGATGGATATGAAAATCAGATCGAGTCAGAAAAATGATGAGAAACACACCAAATTTTTAAGGAAAATAAATTTTTAAAATAAAAATTACATTCGCTAGAATTAAAAATATTATTTCTGTTCTAGATACTGTGTGTGTTTCTGTTTGCGACAGGTATGAAGACTGGACTGACTGAAAGCTGTAAAGGCAGAAGACTGAAGATGACAGAAGACAGTATCAGTGAATGAGTGTGTGAATAAATGAATGTGTATGTATGTAATATGAGTGAAGATGTATGTACATATGATTTGTATAGACAGAGTGAATGTATGAGTGTTGTAGAGAAAATTGTACTGATATTTGTAACAAACAAGTTTGAATGAAATAAAATATTATTTTATTGTGTTCAAACAAACTTGTCTGTCGTATTTAATTTATTTACCAGTATAATATCATGTGTAATATCTGTGAATGTGTACAAATAGTGGAGTCATATAATTTTTACTGTTTGAATGTTGAAATATAATATTTTATTTAAAAAAATACTATGTGAATGTATGGAATTATGTACGGTCGTATTTTATTTAAATATAAATATTATATTCCTGTCTGTTATGTTATATAACAGTACAATAACAAACACATTTATATTAATATATATTTGGTTGTTAGTGTCAAACTAAAATCATATAATTGTGTATACAACACCGTTATATACAACAATTTCAATAATACCGAATATAAGTGCAACACCAATCACATTACATGAGTACAACTCCCGAAAAGTGTAAAATGTACTCACGTGCATAGATCGACAAGTTCCAGGACACAGTGGTCCCTGAAGTCGTCACCGGAGATATCAACTTGCGACTCACTCCCACCTTCTTCTCCCTCATCGACTACGAAATGGGAACGAGAAGAAAACCCTCCTTCTTCAACAAACGTCTCCTCTTCGCTATCGTCATGGCCTTCCCCCTCCACTTGAACTCTGATCGACATCCAGTCAGCTGGGGGTAGGTCGAGAAGCACTACCGGAAGCACACACTCATGGAAGCGAGCCTAGGGTACTAGTCCTCCACTAGTTCCCGCAACTGTCTACATCGATGTAGTGGTTTTTGAGCTCATTATCGAAGATACCAGTTTGTGATCCACTTCCTCCTTTTCCTCCATCATTGGAGACAATACGGGAATGAAAGGCAAAGCCTCTTCTCCAACGGACACCTCCTCTTTGCTCTGTCATGACCCTTCGCATCCACCTGAGCTCCGGCCACTCTCCTAGTCAGTTGGGGACACGTCAAAAAGTGCTAACAGAGGCACGCACAATAGAGAGTAGTCTCGGGGCACCATACCTTGACTAGTCATGTATCCTCGCTACAGTCATCTTACCGTGACTCACATAGCTATCTTTTGGAAGTGATCCCACCAAGCAGAGAATATGGTCAAAATTGAAGTCTTGGCACCACCGTAGTCGTTTTCGACATCCCTCAAGGCCAGGGCTCCCCACTAACAAACATTCCAGGACACGATGGCCACTTTTAGTTTGTAACTAAAACCAGTGTCATCGCCAACCATAAATGAGATACTTGGAACAAATCACGATCATGACTTGATTGGATTAAGAATTGGAACCTGAAATTGACCTTTCAACTATATATCCACATCTTATGTGCATATCTGAATGATCAGTTCCAACAAGTTCGCTTCTTTAGTGTTGCACCATCCGGCTACATTACGCTCAGCTTTAATCCAAATCCAATTGCGCAACATCGCCTGATGATTCGAACCCGCAAGCTCCGACTAGGGATCAAATAAAATAACACAACTTCTGACTCACAGAAAAATAGGAAAAATTGGCTAAGTCTTGGGATCCAACGTTAAAAATTTGTATCTTCACGCACTTGCCTCAAATTCTTGTGTTTTCCTAGTCTATCTTCGAATTTTCGAAGTTTCGAGAATCCTTAAACAAGCTCAAGTCTAAGTGTAACACCAAGTTAATTTACATGCGTACAATACTGGAAAATGTAAAGAGTACTTGAACACTCGGAATGGTACGTGGTGAAAAAAATTAATCAAACTTTTATTCACATGTTAAGCTTTTTACCAACGACACGATATACATTGAATCCACATCATGCCTCCGAAAAATGAGGGCGCTACTCGCACATTCAATTGGCCTACAAATCAAAACTTATCTGAGCCATCCTTCTTCCCCTTCTTCTTCTCCGATTTAGTCACAGGCGGCTCGTTCTTCTTCTTCCTCTTCCTCTTTGACTCCCCACTCCCTCCGGATTTCTGATCTTTCATTGGAGTTGATAAGGGGCGAGGTCTAAACTCGTATCCACTGGTAAGTTATGCCGGGAGAACCCACACTTGCTCTTCCTTTTCGGTGATGTCTAAGGTCTCGGACTCGGGGAGGATTGCTTTCAGTGGAGGAGGGATAACTTCAACGATGGCTATTGAAGATTCAAGCTTCTCGGCCTCTTTCTGAGCTTTCCAGGATTCCCTCTTGGCTTCTTCTTCGCCTGCTGACCAGCCTTCAGCTTTGATTCCCTTTGTGCCTTCATCCTCTCCAGTTCCTCCACGATTCTTTTACAGGATGCCTTATGCTCCGCTTTCCTCTGAGCCTCTTTTGAGCCTTCTCCTGGGTTTCGTCCTCGTCTTTTGCTCTCGCTTCCTCATCAACTTTAAGACCGGCCTCCTCATCCGCCTTTTTCTTCGCCTTAAGCTACTCAGACTTCATTAGCAATTGGGATCTCTGTGTTTCAACGAGTTTGTGCATTGTCTTTGTTGACGTCAAAAGTTGGTCACTAGTGACGATCAACCCACAATCGTGTGTAGATCACACGAATACTGATTATAAAATGCAGAGAAAAGTAAAGGAAACGGGGAAAACACACAGAATTTTTATAGTGGTTCGGCAAAGACGGTGCCTACGCCCACTTTGTATATATTACTTTTTCTTTTGATTACAAGTACAATGCTTTTTCTATTTGGAAAAAAGAGAGAAGGCGACTATTTTCTCTTCCAGATAATGTTTTTTTGGGAAGAAGAAGTAGCATGATCCGAAAAAAGAAAGTTTAGAGAAGTCTCCTTGTCCTCCTTAAGCTTTGAGGTATTTATAGGCGGGGATAGCAGCTTGGGTTCTTGTGACGTGGCCCGGCCTTTCCGGGAAAGCTTGGACACGTAGAGTCCATCACTTGGTTAGAATAGAGGATGAAGACTAATTCCACTATTCATAAGTAGTATCCTCGGAAGTTGTGGCCGACGTGGCATCCACGGTGAGGTATATCAAAAGTAGAGCTTTGTCCGGATATGGTTGACCATTTTTTCTTCCTTGAGAATCGGGCCAAGTATTTGAACAACTCAACTGGATATTTCATGTAGATCCCAGATACTCGGTCGATACGCCTTGTGCGAGAGCGATTCTCTCGGTTGACTGGGAAAGCGAGTCTTCCGGGGTGAGATATCGACTTATTGGCCCGATATGCGGCTACTTCGGGCTGAGCTTCTATGGGGCTTCCTTGGATGCGATCTGTCTAACTCGATTGGTTGCGCGTTTGGGCTTCGTCTTGGCCCGCTGCTTCTTTTACCAAAAAGAGGGTTAACAGTCTTCCCGCCTGCCTTAGTCTGCCCTGCCATCTGGACTCCCGCATCTTGCCCGTACTTGTGCTCCTCAAAGAATTTGGAGTACTTATCTATTTCTCCTAATTTCAGGTCAGAGTCTTAAAGTCGCCCACACTCTTCCTTCATCTTCCTTTTACAGGCTTCTAGATCTGTCCTAGTCATGACAACCGTCGTCATTTCAATCCCGGTCGTGGTCTCCCCCTTTGAAGTACCTGCATGTTGGGAGATAAACAGTCAGTTTTTTTCGACTTCATGCTACATCTTTTCATATATCAAAGTGTAAGTAGATATACCTTCTGGCTTCTGTTGTGTGGCGCCCGCTAACATTGACCCTTCGACGATTGGCGAAATCAAACTTGGACCTGGTGTAGAAGGGTCACCCGCAGAAGCGATAGGAATGACTTGCTGCTATTGGGAAACAACCTCATGAGCAACTACAATGCTCTCATTAACGATCTTTTCCCCCTTTCCAGCAATGTGTCTTTCTGCCTCCTCCACTCTTCATTAAGTAATTCCCTCCCTTCTGCCAACACCCGACGTTCATCTTCAGTCAGATATTGGTCCATCAACAATGCCAAATCTACCGACTCTGCTTCCTGGGTAACGACTTCATCCTCAACCAGCTTCTCGTAAGTCAAAGCCATGTTTCGAGCGTAGTCATGGACCCATAAGAGCCCATAGTGTCGAAATGTTTTTAAATATAAACCCCAGACTGTTGGTTCCATGTCCCTCTCTGCCTCCTCTCGGGCTTTCCTGACTTGTATTCTTAGCTCCTCAAGCCTAACCTCATACTCAACTCGGGTTCCATCAGATTGGCTGAGCACATCCTTTTTTGAAGCTTGTGTTGCCTCCTTCTCATTCCTGGCCCATTAGAGATTGACAAGCGCTTACCTGATCTCCTCGTTCTCCTTCCTTATGCGTTGCATCTCTTCTTCTCCTTTCAGAGCCTTTCATTATCCTCAACCAATGCTTGGTTGTTCACTCTGAGCTGCTGAACTGCTTTATTCTCTTCGTGTAGCCTAAGATTCTCCTCGGACTTGGCCTTATTATCTTTCTCCAGGGAGATAGCTTGGGTTGACGTAAGGCCAACACACCTTTATACTGCTCACTAGCCATTGTTGGGGAATGGAAATTAAGGATCTTAAGGAAAACTTAACACTAGAGGGGGATAAATAGCGTTTTATGGATTTTATTGATTTCTTGATATTTTTTTAAGTTTATCAGAAATGTTATGCAAATCACAAATATAAATAATTATAGAATTAATCACAGATGCATATAAAAACAATAAAATGAAACAAAAAGAAAGAACACACTGGGATTTTATATTGGTTCGAAATTACTCTACATCCAGTCCTACATAGCACTGCGTTGGTGTGGATTTCTTTTCAAACAATATCCAAATTACAATCCTTGATTTTCGAGCTATAAGGGCACATTCTAAATGATTTCCGGAATACAGCGAGACTTAGTTGATTTCCTAGCCACAACCTACACCTAATTGATTTCCAGAACACAATCACACCAAGTCGATTTATATTGGACACGACCACACCTTTTTAGTATTAGTTTTGAAGGATAGACTCGATAAAACCTGATTTTTTGATCTTAGATTATAGAAAGCCTATAACTCTTGAGTATCACTGGAATCTTTGAGAGAGTTTGACAGAGAATTGAAGTAGAAAGAGATTGATATAATTCTCTTTGAAAATCGGCAAAGTACAAGTATATAATTTGATAAATTAAAGAGTATTAATGAAGAGAGAAGAAAGGAAGAAGATAATTAAAAGTTAGTTAAACAATGAATTTAAAAGCCTATTTATAGTCTCCCAACAGTTAAATCCTTTCAGAATAGTTTTGAATTCAAAATAGACAACTTTTCTAAATTTGATTTTTGAAAAGAAAGGCCACTATGTCGGCATACCATTTTGCCTTTGTCGACATACCTTAGAAACTTTTCAAAAACAAAATTTCAAATTAAAACAAATAATGGTTAAATAAATTATTGTGATTCTTTAGTTAAAACAAACTATATTCCTTTAAATTAACATAGAAATTTTCAAGTACAAATAAATATATTAAGATGATTTAAAAACTTATATATAAAATGGTATAAAAACATTTATATAAAACTATACTTATAAGAAATGCTTTAGAACTTAATACAGATATAAGTAAGGAAATTTAAAACTTAAGTAAGCATAATAAAACTAGATATAAAAATTAGAATAAAATATATAAATAAGAAATATTTGAATCAGGAGTTAAAGGTATTAGGAAATATGTTTAAAAAAAGGAGTTAAAATAAATTTAAGAATAAAGAAATATACTTAAAATAGGGAAGTAATTTTGAAATTAAAATAAGAAGAGATTGAAATAAGAATTCAATGCTAACCAAAATTTTAACAAAGAATCTAGACTCAATTACTTTTTATTTCTTGAACTCTAGAACTCTTGAATTCTTGTTACTCATGAGTCTTGTATCTTGAACTCTTTTTCTTTGAAATCCTGATATTCTAAACGGTACAGTCTTAAATAATCATTACTTGCATATATAGGTGAGTTTTGCAGGAATCAACCCGAATTTCGTATCCCAAAGGGATGCATAATT
The DNA here is from genome assembly GCA_030737875.1 of Allium sativum. Classification (NCBI taxonomy): domain Eukaryota; kingdom Viridiplantae; phylum Streptophyta; class Magnoliopsida; order Asparagales; family Amaryllidaceae; genus Allium; species Allium sativum. Next base: position 22,317,085 of record CM060927.1, on the reverse strand, counting down.
CGCAACCCGAAAAGATAGCCAAAAAACCATGTTTCATCCAAAAATTTGTATCTCGAAGCCTTAAAAATTTGTATCCTGAAAATAGCCTGAGCGTGCTGTGTGGATCAAGAAAAAAACCCTGATTCGCACGTGAAAAACCAGTGTGCCAATTTGCCTTGGCAAACTCCAAAAAAATCGCATCCTAGGCCCGAACAAAATTTCGCATCCTAAATCACTATATCGCACATGGGAATTAGTATCCCAAAGTCGTGCTGACCCACCTCTTTTTGAGTTGCCAAATCTCAAATCTTGGCTTTGCCACTTTCTCCGTTTCCGATCCCATGATGTGAACTCTTGGATTTCGCATCCCCGCCCACTCCGATTCTGTGTTTTTGAGTTGCCAAATTGACTTGGCAAACTCGTTTTTGTAACATGTCGAATTTGCTAATCTCGCTTCCACATGTCGATCACCCATAAATAAGTGATCAATAGGGGATTTCGCATCCGATCAGGGATGTGAAATCGAAGGGATGCGAAATGCCTCAACATTCGTGCTACTTCCCAGAGCTTGTTGAGGCAAGCACGCCCATAGGAAATTGATGATTTCCCTACGTCGATAACTTGAAAAAGACGTGCCAGATTTACCAAATTGCCAAACTCCAAATTTTGTTGCCATGAGTTACACAAGCCATTTTAAGTGATCTCGCCATGACGATTAGCTATTTTTTAGTACGCGAAACCATAATTTGCAATATTCTATATATTTGTTCCGCGATGAGTTTGGCCACATGATCGGATAGAAACGCTTAAGGATTTTGAGCCGATCGGACCGAGTCGATCACATATTCTTACCATGCCGGGTTTTCCAAGTTTGTTAATGATGATTTCGTGAATCGACGTTGTTTCCAACTTTTCCCAAACACGTCGCGACATCGACCAAATTGTTTTGTGTTTTCTGACGATATTTTCGAGACTTGAGCGCGTTGCTAACCATAATCTTGACGTGTGTCTGCTTTGCCAAAAAGAAGGTCAACACTTCCCCTAAAAAATGTCTTGCTTGACTGAAGAAAGATGCGTTTTACGAGAAAACCAAAAATCCAAAAAAGCCAGGAGAGGTCCAAACTGAACTCTTGTAACCAGAAGATTGAAGAGCCACGATCATGTGGGATCGTATTAACCATAAAACCAAAGCCGACAAATAAGAAATCCACGATCGCGCCGGATCGTATTAACCATGAAACTGGAAAACCCAAAAAGTCGAAATCCAAAGAAAGCCGATGATTGCTTTGGATCATTACTAAAGAGATAATCAAAATAATTGAAAAACCAGAATAACCAAAGTAGCCAAAATAACCGAGGGACTGTAGGAGTCTGAGAACCTGAAAAACCGAAATAATCATTGCTAAGAAATTGGGAAAACCCGAAATCCATAAATCTAGAGTAGCCAATAACCATAAAGCTAAATAACCAGTTGAGTTCATGGCGGCCTTGCCGAGGCAAGGCGACCAAAAATAGCCAGAGTAGTCCAAGACGGCCTTGTCGGGGCAAGATGACCAAGGATAAGTCAGAGAATTCAAAGACGGCCTTGCTGGAGCACGGCGACCAAGGATAAGCCAGAAGATTCCAAGACGACCTTGCCAAAGCAAGACGAATAAGGATAAGCCAGAATTCGTGAACTGGAGTCTTTAGGGTTCGTAATCCAGTTTTAGATTTCCTTGTTATGCCACCGGCGTCCCAACAAACGAAGTAACTTTTATTAAAGTTATAAAACCTCAGAGTTTTAGTAAAGACAAAAGGTAAACTTAACGGTTTATCATCCATAAAGAGTATGCAATGGGACCCGTATGTTCTCGCACATGGATATACGAACTTAGCCGTTTTTTATTTCAAATTCGTTCATGAAGAAGACTGGATGGTTTATTGTTCATGAAGAGCATGCATAGGGATGCTTATTCCCATGCATGGGTTAGTAGGAGTGAGCATATTTTGGTTCAAAGCGAATTAACCGGCCGAACCAAATTAATTTGGTCGGTTTGGTTTGGTTGTCTTTGTAGATCATTCGGGTTTGGTTTTTATTCTTAGTTAACTTTGGTTTACTGGTTGGATTTGGATTTAAACAAATGGAATTTGGTCCAACCGAACCAACCGAAGTATCACCAGCTTAGAAATGATGAAATGTTTTGCGTGTTCTTTCCTTTATTTTCTGGTTGCTTTTTCCTTTTTTTCACATCTTTCGAGTTCCAACTTTGATTATTTTCGTAGAATTCAAAGCGTACAATTCTTTCAAGCAGCATCTACATCTATGGCCAGAGCTCAAAATTTCTTTTTATCTTCACATCTGACTTCTTCCCCAATTCTCTTGCTCTCCTCAACTCCTCCCGATCTACAAATCCAGTCGGATCAATACTTTACTCACCCACTTCAAAAATCAAGTTCAAAGTTCACATATATTATAACCCTAATTCCAAATCGAGTTTCAAGTTCCAAATCGCCTCCGCCTGGGCCTGCGATTGTGGTGCTAACGCGGGTTTGTGCCTTCCAGTAACTAGTTCACAACCATATTTCGAGTCTTGCAGTCTTCGCCTTCGATCATCATCAATTCACGGTCGTTGTCACCGATTCACATAGGTAAGATACTGATTGGTGAAGTTTATTTAGAACTTGTATTTCTTGAACTGTATGTGCTTAACTGCTCAATTGAAGACAAGTTTTTGAATCACATACTGTAATATAACAGCGATTTCTAGAGAAGATTTACAGCAGTTGTCTATATGATTTATTGAATCATGTACTGTACTGTAATATGATTGAAGACAAATTCCATAATATATATATATATGATTTTTTGAATCATATATACTTACTGTAACATAATAGCGATCTATTTAACATGTATTTCTTGAATCATATGCTGCGATCTCTGGAAAGACAAAAACTGAAAATCATATAGACATAAACCGAAAGTCCTTCAATGTTATCTGTATTTTCTTATTCAATGCTATTCTATTTTTTAGTTTCATAGATGGGATAACTATTATCATGTCGGCACAACAAATCTCATCTTCCGCATCTGATCCAACTACAAACGTTTGTGTAGCTCCAACTTCAACTCCAAAAGAGGTAAAAGTAAGCTCCTTTGGCCTTTTTTTTCATGATTTCAGCAAATGTAATATATATTCATATAACAAAAAACATTGCTTAAATTTTGTTTATATTTTTTCTTTATAAAAGTTATAAAATATTGCATATTTTATTTTGATAGATCGACCATGAAGCTACTTTGGCAAACAATTCAGCCATTGGTTCTCAAAAGAAATCTGGAACAAGGAGGAAACCTCTTAGAAAAAGATCGAAAGTATGGGATCACTTCACTTCATTCATAGACGATGAAGGTAAACCTAAAGATCATTTGTAATTATTGTAAAAAAGAAAATTGTTCTGATACAAATAAAAATGGCACATCAAGTTTAAAAACTCATATTTCCATTTGTAAGGATTTTGCTTGTAACAAAGATTCAATAAAAGCTCAAATAAATTTTAATATGGGAGAAAATGGCAATGGTAGATCCTTGAAAACTTGGAAATTTGATGTGAATGAGATTAGAAAGACTATATCATATTATTTTATTCTAGATGAGCTTCCATTTAAGTCAATTGAAGGCGTTGGGGTTAAAAATTTGTTATCATTTGCATTTGGACCTCAATTTCGTCGACCATCAAGATTTACTATTCAAAGAGATTGCTATGAGATATTTCTTGAAGAAAAAGCTAAATTGAAATTAATATTACATGACTCATGTCAATATGTATGTCTCACTACTGATATATGGACATCAATACAACGAGTCAATTATATGTGCTTAATTGCTCATTGGATCGACGATAAATGGAAATTGAAAAAAATAATTTTAAATTTTTGCCCAATATCTAGTCATAGAGGTGAAGATTTGGGTAAAGCTGTGGAAAGTTGTTTGGTTGATTGGGGTATTGATAAAATATTTACTATCACCGTTGATAATGCTAGCTCAAACGATGCCATGATTGCTTACTTGAAACGTAGATTCAATAATTTGAAAGGAACTATTTTGGAAGGAAAGTATTTGCACATGGGTTGTATTGCTCATATTATAAATTTAATTATGAATGATGGTCTTAAAGAGGTTGGAGAATCCGTATCACGTATAAGAGCAGCAATTAGATATGTTAGGCAATCTCCATCTAAGTTTGAAAAATTCATACATTGTGTTTTACTTGAAAAATTAGAATATAAAAGTGGCTTGTCTTTAGATGTACCAACTAGATGGAATTCCATGTATTTGCTGCTTAATGCAGCACAACAATATGAGCAAGCTTTTGAAAGATTTGAAATGGAAGATCCGTTTTATAGGAGTGAGTTAGAAAAAGGAGGAGGGGTGCCTTTGGAGTTCGATTGGGAAAATGCTTGAAAATTATGTGGATTTCTTTGTAGATTTTATGAACTCACACTACACGTATCTGGCTCTTCATATATTACTAGTAATCTTCATTTACATGAAATTAGTAAAGTACTCAAAAGTTTGGAGAAGATGCGATTGAGCGATGACATTCAGTTGCAAAACATGGCAGCAAAAATGAAAGAGAAATATGACAAATATTGGGGTTGTTGGGAGAAAATGAATATATTGACTTATGTAGTTGTTGTGCCTGATCCTCGCTAGAAATTTGATTTTATAGATTTTTTCTTAGAAACACTTTATCCTTTAACTTATAGTGAAAAAATACAATTGATTAAAGATGCCACTTTTCAGCTATTCAATGAGTATAAATCAAAATATGGAAGTCTCAATCAAACTAATGAGGTAGAAAATGCTGAGAATGATGAAGGTGTGCTAGATTTGAGAGCACGTTTTAAGTGGTTAAAAGCATTAGATTACTTTGGAGTAAATAAATCTGAATTAGAGAAATATCTGAATGAAGATAATGAAAGCGATTGTAAGGAGTTCGACATACCAGAATATTGGAAGGTTAATAGTTTAAGTTTCCCTATCCTTTCAAGAATGGATCATGATCTCTTAGCTGTTCCTATATCAATGGTAGCTTCCGAATTTGCATTCAGCACCGGCGGACGTGTTCTTGATCCGTTTAGAAGTTCAGTTACACATAGAATAGTTCAGTCTCCTATTTGTACAGAAGATTGGTTGCGTACCTCTTTTTCTGTGAGTAAAATTGATCTAGAAGAAGATTTAAGTAACATGGAACAACTAGAAGAAGGCAAAAGAATTATTACATTTTTATATAATTTTATGTACTCATGGATGTTTATTACTTTTAACTTTGTTTACGTCATATGCAGATGTGAGCAAGCTAGCTTTGGATCCCATTAACGACATGTGAAAATGGTAATATGCTCGACGCTGTTTTACTGGAATATAACGGTATGTTTACTGTGCTTTTAAAGTAGTTTTACTGTGGCTTTTTGAATGCTGCATTTTATTTTTTGCTTTTAGTATAATCCTTGAATGATGCATTTCAGTTTGAATGCTGTAATTTTAAAGTGTTTTTAACTTTGTTTCAAATAACTTTGTTTCAACTTTTGTTATTTTATGATATCTCCCCATGAAGAAGTAAACACATATGTTCAGTTTTGCCAAAACAAAGTTTGGAAGTTAATAAATAAGAAGCTAGCTACCATGCTATGAACCAATCCAACCCTGCTAGTAGTTGATAGCAGAATGTTTTCCCATCCTTTAAATTTATCCAGAACTTTGGAAATTAATGGGGTATTGTCTGCTACATGTATATAATCTGTAGTGTAAATGAGTTTTATACTTGACAGTTCTGAATGCATTTTATATTTGACAGTTCTGGATGCATTTTAAGTGATTTTTATATTTGATAGTTTACATGAGTTTTATATTTTAAGTGGTTTCGTGTGATGCATTTTTAGTCGTTTGGTGAAATTTGCCTTTCATTCTTAGAAATGTAAAATAGCTCATCAATAGGACATTTGACAGTTTACTTTGGAAATTTTCCTTTCATTTCTAGAAATGTAAAATAGCTCATCTATAGGACATTTGCCAGTTTACTTTGGAAATTTGCTAGTTTACTTTGACAGTTTACATGAGTTTTATATTAGACAGATTACTTTGGAAATTTGCCTTTTATTCCCTTCCATTCCGTATATAGATTCTAAAGCTTTAGTTATATATATATATACACACATATATCATGGATAAGAGGATGATATATGTTTAGGCTCTGTATCATGGATAAGAGGATGATACATGTGCACATTTATTTATATGAACTACTGCTTTAGTTGTTTTTTCTCCTTTCATAAATGCATGCATACACCCTTTTTTATAGTTAAGTATCTCATACTATTTGTTTGTGGTTCTTTACAGATTATCTGAATTTGAAATGCAAAAGTATGTCATATTTCTGTTTAGTGTCTTTTGTGTATCTGTTGGTGTATCTTCAGCATGACAGCTTCAGCATGGCAGCAAATCATTTTCAGTTTTCCAGTTTATCTTTAGTGTCTTTTGGTGTATCAAGTATTATTCTGATTACTTTGAATATTCAGTTGTTCTGCGAAAACTTAGTGATGGTTAGTTTTGAAATGTAGTTTAAGTTTGGGTCAATGTTTTCAGTTAATTTGTTTTGTGTGTATATTTTGGCTACTGAATGTTGTATTAAGTTAATATCCTGTCCAAGTTAATTTACCAGTGATTAATTTTTGCTAAAATGCGTTGTCATTGCGTGCAATTGTAAACTGATTTGTACAGTGTATATGACACTCTATTTTCAATTTTGTTAAAATATAATAACCGAATAACTGGCCGAACCGCACCACTCTAATTCGGTTTGGTTTAAGTTCGGTTTCACTTTAAATTGGTTCAGATCGGTTTGGTTTTAATGTTATCGATTTTAGATTGGTTATATATTTTTTATGTAAAACCGAACCGAACCAACCGTTTGCTCACCCCTATGGGTAAGTAGACTTAGCCATTCCAGTTCCGAAACCAAAACTTTCTCACGGTGCCCCTACCGGAGCAAGACGACTAAGAGTAGCAAGAAAAGTTCAATGCGGCCTTACCGGAGTAAGGCAACCATGAAAAGCCAAAGTATCAAAAGTCGCCCTGCCGAAGCAAGATGACAAAGAAATGCTAGAATAAATCCATTTTATTAATAACCAGAGGGATGGTGTGTTGTTGAGAAAAGAGCATGCATGGGGATTATAATAGCTCCCGTACATGGATAGGTCGACTCAAGAATCTATAACTAGAAAACCAAAAGACATATCCAGATGGCCGGAGCCTACAAAGCCAAAACCATGGGCCGGAGCCCAAATATCCAAATCCAAAAAAAACTAAGAAAGCCAAACCATAATCCTAAGAAACCAAGAAATCCATAATAAAAAAACCAAGAGTAGGAAATCCATAAGTGGGTAAACCGTCATCCAAAAGACGGAAAATCCAAAAGCCAAAAACCAAAGAAAGACAAAACACCCTATCCAAGAAACCAACGAAGACCAAGACCCAGACTCCAAAGAATCCGCAAGAGACAAAACAAAGATACTAAAAAGCTAAGACCAAAATCTAGCAAGCTAAGCAGAACCAAGAGCCAAGTAACCAAATTATCCATGATGCCAGATGACAAAAAATCACAAGCCAAGAGATACTGATGCCCGGGAGGCCTGCATCCGAGACATTAGAGACAAATTTAAGATCAATAAATAAAAATGCTGTCGGGACGAGTGCTGGTCCCGAGCCTATCCTAAGTGGCATGAGGGGGTTGTGCCAGTCTTGGCATCACAACCCGAGTCCAAACAAACCGTGCCAGCTCTCCACGCCCGACACGCTGCTCGATCATATCCTTGAGATATCGACAATCGTTTGTGTTATGACCATCAAGATCATGAAACAAGCAATGCCGACCAGTATCCTTTTCACTTTGAACCGACTCCCTTGCGAGAGGCTTCTTGAAAGGAGCATTGGGATGAATCTCCTTATAAATCTCTTTTGAGCTGTGAGTAAGTTTCGAATAATACGAGAACTTAGGTTTCCTCCAAGTTGTGTTTCGCACACTCCCCAAAGGAGGTTTACTTGTACCAAAATCCTTAGCTTTACCAGAATAGGACAGTTTCCCTCCCTTAACAATATTAGCCTCGAGAACCTTTTTATCGATTCTCGCATCCTCTTCATGAAGTAAACTTTCTGCTTCAAAGTAGAACTCTCTAAGACCCCTCGGCAGGTCCCAATGCAATGAAGTTTGGAAGTCAGACTTATCCAGAAAACCAGAGACTGCGATCATCAGAACCATGGATGGATCGGGTCTATCAGCCGACGCCATCGCTGCATTAAAACTTTCTAAGAACCTACAAAGAATCTCGTCGGACTTTCGCTCAATCCTTTTTTGAGTCATAACACTTTCTGGATGAGCAATGTAAACTCTGAATTACTCAACGAACTTCCAAACCAAAGCACTCCAAGAATGAATATAATCCTTTTCCAATTGCCTGAACCACAGGCAGCAATGTTTGTTAAATAAAGCAGAAAACGCTTTGCCATGAAACTTTTTGAACCAAAGAGAACTTCAATATGGCAGCATAGCGCATTAAGTGAGCAGTCGGATCCTTCCAACCATCATAAGCTTCCAACACCGGTAGTTTGAAGTTCAGTGGGTTGCGAGAATTCCTGATATCTAAAGAGAGAAGACCAAGAGTAACACAATCTAAGTCCAAAGGAGAGGCACCAAATCGAGTAAATCAACGAGTAACATCCATGATATGAGATTCATTACCAAAAACAAGTAGTAGATTCAAATTATCCAAAGCAAAACTTGACACGACCCGAACTCGCCCTTACGGGAAAGCCAGGATTGAGTTGAGAACACGACAAATCAGAACACAAACAGAAGAACATTTCATCACTTTTATAACAATTTACATCAGAGCACAAGAATATACAGAGTATGAAAAAATAATATACATTTGATAAATGACAGAGATTTACAAATTATAATGCAGTAGAAAATAATACAAAAACACAACTGAAAGAGATAAACGGATGCAGAGCTTTCCGAATATTGTTCCAGCTGTAAACCAGGATCCTGTGAATATAAATCTGCAAAAACCAAAACTACTAGCTGCCAGTGTGGAAAATAGGTGCACCCAGAGCTTAGGTTAAAACAATAAACTTCAGGTCAGTCATGTGACTGGTGTAAGAACTAAAACAATTATTAAATCTTTACTTTAAAATAAAGTAAATCAAGGGACCACGCCGTATAACACGAAATGGGTTTCCTCCCAAGAATACCAGTGCATAGAATAAACAGCGCAATGCTTTTTGGAAAAATGAAGCTATTATATGACCCAGGTCCCATCACACAATGCAACGCAAGTCGGAGGATAGGGTTTTACCTTATAATAGCCAAACATGCTTGATACGTTTAAAACAAATCATTTTGATACTATTATAGTGTAAAGTGTATGGAAACAACTTTAAATATAAATGTATCAATCATAGACGGCATAGTGCCCCATCCCACTATGTCGCCATACTAGGATCTACAATCAAAACTGAAATGTCACATATTGGAAATTGGATTTCCGTCATGAACCATGGCAAGGGGCCATCCCTACCGCTTCGAGACACTCTAGCCAATGTCTCAGGGCTACACACTCTGGGTGCGCTAGGTAACATGCAGGGCCGGTCCACTCTAAATGCATGGCGGATTCATAATCCCTGAACATGCGTTTCCCCGCCCTATGGGGAGTCTATGAGCCAAATGACTCAACATCCATCGGCTTCGTAAAGACCGATATATCCGAGGCGCCTCCTATCCATTATCCACATAAGTAAAACATACGGGTTTGCAAAACCCTGACACCACTCCTAGCTAGAAGGAAACGCACCGCCCTCCCTGCTGTCCTCTCCCATTTCTGGTTCATACCGGGGGGTGAGGCTCGCGAATTAACGCTACACAATGCTAAGCTATATTAAAGCTGTGCTTTGATCATCAACCACAAGACTCTGCTTTTCAACAGAAGCCATGATCATTTGCATATCAGCATGCCACATAGGCAATTCACGCCATGCGACTGATGTCAATCGATATATAACCTCTGAGCTTGTACGTCTCAGAGAAGGGCGTTAAGCAAGAGAATAAATTCTCCTCCGCCAAACAGATATTTATTTAATAGAGATCAATCAACAAAGAATAAAATCCAATGTTAGACACACATCCATTTACAAGTTCGTTCTGGGTTTGAACGAAACCGAAGGCACCTTATTCTTTGTCCCGTATGTCCAATACAGGATAGAGGTCCTCACATATCCGGTCGATCTCCAAGTACGTCTGGACGATCACCACTTATTACCTTATCTTTGGTGTATCGCCCAATCAAGACATCGGTAATCATCCAGACGAAGTGAAGACCTCTGGTCTTCAACCACCATCTTCATCGTCGACATATCGTCGAATCAGTTATTCAGAATGGGTATAAACCCGGCCTTTCCGAATAACTCGTGTATATAATAAACAAGTGCTATAAAAACACAACATAAGCCTCATTCCAATTATGAATGTTCTTTTATTTAAATATTCTTATTCTTTGGGAAAGGTTCCCGTTAATTTTATCAAAGATACATTTAAATATTTTCTTTAATCTTCCTTTGGATATAAATTCAAACCAAACTAAGGTTTATCCAAACTAGTCGGGATTAGCACACCTTACTGAAGTAATCATTTGTTTAATTTCCCAATCCCAACCTATTCATTCCATGGAGCAAAACTGATCATATTCCATATCTAACACCATGGTGTTATTGTAAATTTAATTAACATTTTATGTTCAAATATAATTAAAGATTTAACTATCGCTAGGAGCAAAACTGGTGACACTCCATTCTCGATCATTTCCCAAATTTGATAATTTAAATTATCAATTCCCATTTCAATCTAATTAAAGATTCATTAAAACTCCACTTAGTTTTAATCTTCCCAAAAATCAGTATTAATGATTATTTAACTTTGGAAACACAAACATGCCGTATCGACAATCTACACCGTACTATTGATTTCTGCCGATATATAACCTCTTAGCTCGTACGTCTTAGAGAAGGGTATTAAGCAGGAGAATAAATTCCCCACCACCAAACAGATATATATTTAGCAGAGATCAACCATACAGTTCGAAATACAATCTTAGACATGTAATCAAGTCTTTTACTTGGTTAAAGAACTAATGTCATTTAAAACACAGTTCACAATTGTTAGACCAAAAAATGGTCCTAACACCCAAATTGTCGTATTTAGAGCATAGGACATGAAGAAATAAGAGAAAAAGCAAAACAACAGGATTTTTATAGTGGTTCGACGTTAACGAGCCTACGTCCACTTCATATTTTCTCATTTCATTCACAGATTACGATTACAATAAAGATTGTCTCTCAATCATTCGAATTCAATGAATAATTCTCTCTGAATTCATTGATTTTATTGAGGAAGATGGTGGTTATTCATGGGAAAGTAGTAGCCATGGCAGCCATGGATGTTGAGATGCCAAAGTCCCCTGAAAATGCCCTCTGGAGGTGTATTTATAGCTGTAGGAGAGCTCATATGGTGATGGGGTCGTGGTAGGACACGTTGCACCTAATCCGGGAAAGTAGGAGCGATCATAGCCTTGAGAATAGGTCAAAATCTGCATGTGTAGTAGCGGGTCCTGGTCGTGGTTCGTGGTCACGGTTCGCGAACTAGATTGGTCAGCATGTATGGTCATGATCCGGATTGGTCAGCATGTATGGTCACGATCCGGATTAGTCAGCATGTACGGTCACGATCCGACCCCGGGGGTAACCACGATCCGATCTCAGGGGGTGGTCACGATCTGACCCCAGGGGGTGGTCACGATCCGATCTTCAAAAATGCCAAAATGTTGGTTTTTCCATATTTCTGCATGCGTTCATGGAAACGGACGTAACTTTCAAATTGTAAGGCTGATTGGACCAAACGAAAGCTCTACTTGAAGCTAATTCAATGGGCTACAAGTATTTGATGTGAATATATCCAAATGAGGTCGTTTGATAGGGGTTTCGGGCCAGTTTATACTGATGTTGTGATTTTGACCAAACTGCCCTATGTCTTCTGACGATGCTTCCAATGCCGGAGAGTGATGTTATCCGGAGATTCCATATGTGACAGCATTTACCCAGAAGTGTGTCAACATGATCTCTGCTTGGGGTAGCCTGGTCACAAAGCAGGATAACAACAATAAACCCAAATCACATTCCATTAATTATGGAATCCTCACGGAAAACAGATCAATATATATAATAGATATCAATTTCCGTATCCGACTAATAATATAAATGGAATAACTACAAAGCCTTTTAAATTCCATATATATTAACAGTCTTCCTCCACAGAAGCACATTTCGATTATTATTAAATTGAATTCCATTCAATTCCAATTTAATATATTAAATTGGAAAACTTTACTTTGGAAAATTCCCTTAAGTCTTAATAAAAAGATTTATAAATTCCAAATTACATTTTACTGTAAATCGGGTTAAAGAACGAATGTCGTTTAAAACACAGTTCACAATAAACCCAATTCACATTCCATTTTATTCCAATTAAATGTTAATTAATTGGAAACACTAATATTCTTAATTAAAAGATTTATTCTTTTCACACGGGGTTTAAGAACAGTGTTATTCAAGACACCATTCACAACAAACCCAAAATCGAATTCAATATTAAATACAAGGCTCTGAATAGAAATTATATTGGCTTATATTCAATATCAAATTCTGAAATCAATAAATATCGTATTGGGAATTACGCTATATATATCTTCCAAATTCCTCCACAATATCCGTATAATCGCGGAATCCAATATCGAAATATTCCGAAGATAATTTCGATTCAAATCCATTCCAATTCATATATTGGAAATTCTGGTTATTTTTAAAATCATTTCAAATCCAATTTATTTATTTAAAAATATTGGATTATACTTCTAGTTCATAACTAGTTCATTTTGATAAAAATATATTTTTATCTTTACAAATGTGGAATTCTTCACCCAAATTCTTTCCAAATCATTTATTATGATTTTACACAAGTTATTGATATTTTTAATAATTTTATCAAGGCCGTACAATCGATTTCCATAAACGGTCATCGAACTGCATTTACAGCGACCTTTTCCAAATTTGATTTGGACATAATTCCAAATCCAACCATTAGATTTCAAATTCCTTATATTCCTAGGAAATCTCTTTTCGATACGAACCCAACGGTTCTGGTTTTAGGAGAATCCGACGGTCGGATCTCCCGTAATGTCCATTCGAAGTCAATGGTCGAAATTCGCGAAATGCCGCGAGGCGTTCTATTCAGGCCATTTATTATATATAGTATATATATATTATATGTTTCATCAATTTCCATTTAAAACATATTTTATAAATCATTTTAAATTCGTTTTCAAAACGATTTCAACTTTATATTCAATTTTAAATCAAAATTGAATATTCCATATCGTTAATACATATATGATAATATTTTTAAAACATTAGATTTTGAAATCACTTCCTTTTCAATATTCATTATAAAAATGAATAAAATCAATATAAATATCGTTCACGTCAAAATGGCAATAATATAATCAACACGGCTTCATATATTTAAATATTTTCGTGTCTATCCCAAATCGGACATCAAAATCATATTTTGATCCATTACTGAATATTATTTTAAAATACTCCTTATTTTAAAATATTCATTATTTTAAAATATTTGTTCTTTCTGAATTGGAATCAGACACAGTCAATTACCATATAATTTTATTTATATGGATTTCATACACACATGTACACAACCATAATCAAACACAGTCAACCATCATCTAGAGTGCATTACACAACTGCATAAGCGTTAAATATAACTAATTAACGGTTATAACAATCTGTCAACCCATCGATTGACACACAACTAAATATTGGGATTAGTGTATGTCTAATATCATCCCAATACCCGTGTGTGGTTTTCAAACAACAAACACTGATTATTATTTGTGCAGTCGGGCGATGTGTAAAATATACCGTCCCAATCAATATCAGTCAAATGTGTGTACATAAACAAATCGTCCGATTTGTAAATGAATATTTATTTTATTCATATACACGTTAAAAATTATATTTTTTAACTATAAAATATTTATTTCAACTCATGAATATTTTATATAGTTCTTTTATACAATAAAAATGATATTTTTATTGTTCTAACATTTTTAGAAATTTCGGCAGCACAACGGTGCGATACTAGAATCGGAATAAGGTCTAGCCTTATCCCTCGCCTACTAATGGCTCACGCCATGTACATACCAATTCTAGTCATTTCATTTCTCAAACCAAAATTCAACCAAATAATCCAATCAACCAAACAAACATGGTTTCAAACAAAGGTGTTGGGTGCTACTAAGCACCGTCTGCATCCTAGTATATATTTCTAACTAAAAAATAAATTAAAGTGAGAAGTTCTCACCTTTGGGATCCACTCCTCCAGATTTATTTTTGAATTTCTGAACCATTTGGATTTGCCCGAAATTCCAACGTAGTCTTTTTCACGCTGTTTATAATAAAAATCACATTTTTAATATGATGTTTATATATATTAAAAATCATATTTTTAACAATGCTGCTTATATATATATATATAAATCACTTTTTTATAACGCTACTGTATATATAAAAATCATATTTTCACTTACGCTACTTCGTTATAAAAATCAAATTTTAATATTCGCTACTTCATTATAAAAATCAAATCTTTATATAATGAAAAATCTAATTTTTATACAATGAAAAATCAAATTTTTTTCTACAATGAAAATTTATCTTTTCTACAATGAAAAATCTATTTTTTATACAATGAAAAATCTAATTTTTATACAATGAGAAATCTAATTTTCCTACAATGAAAATCTATCTTTTCTACAATGAAAAATCTATTTTTTATACAATGAAAAATCTAATTTTTATACAATGAGAAATCTAATTTTCCTACAATGAAAATCTATCTTATCTACAATGAAAAATCTATTTTTTATACAATGAAAAATCTAATTTTTATACAATGAGAAATCTAATTTTCCTACAATGAAAATCTATCTTTTCTACAATGAAAAATCTATTTTTTATACAATGAAAAATCTAATTTTTATACAATGAGAAATCTAATTTTCCTACAATGAAAATCACACTTTTCTACAATGAAAAATCTTTTTTTTATACAATGAAAAATCTAATTTTTATACAATGAAAAATCTATTTTTTATACAATGAAAAATAAAATTTTTCCCACAATGAAAAATATAATTTTTTTCTAATCTAAGATTTACATATTCTTTCATCTCATGTAAATCATATTTTCATAACTAAAGAGATCATGTTTTCATATCTAAAGAAATCATATTTTCTTATCTAAAGAAATCATATTTTCTGTTTACAAAGAAATCATATATTTCAATTTAATGAAATCATATTTCTCAATTCAATGAAATTATATTATTATTTTTTATCGCTACATGTACATAAAGATCATATTTTTATTGTAAAATCATATACATAAAAATTGCATTTTTATTTCAAAATCATATGCATAAAGATCGCATTTTTTTATTCCAAAACAAGGTTGCTTCTTTTTCAAAATCATAGTTTTTATTACATAAATAAATAAAAACAATAAATAAAACTTACCGGAGGCGTTGGGGGGGGGGGGGGGGGAGGGTCTGAGTTGGCTGATGAAGGTCGCGGGTGATCGAATGGTGGCACAGTTGGCCAGCGGCGGCGGCGTTAGGGTCTGCGGTGGCTAGGGTTAACTGAAATCGCAGTTTAGAAGGAGGAGACAGGAAAGAGGGAGAAGGGGGTGGCGCCTGAGGTGGTGGGAGGCCGTTGGCGATCGATGGCGCTCCGGTGGATGGGAAAAGGGGGTGTGATGGTGATTGCTGAAGGAGCGACGGGGAAACGAGGCTGTAGTTTTTTTATTTCTTTTCTGATTTTTTTTAACGAGAGAGAGAGAGAGGTGTAGGGGAGGGGGATTGACCTTGTTTAAATAATTTTATATTTAATTATTTTAATCTTCCAAAAAGTGCATTTTACATCCGAACTCAAAATCAAACCCAACGATTGTCGCCCCTAAGTTATTACCCCCATTTCAAACATAATGGGATAGGTCCCGTAAGCCAATTTGGTTGTTACGATCAGTTTTCATCAAAATTAAAATATAAATCATTATATTTTAAATTCAAACGCCCATTTTATATTACCGGGGCCACATACTGACTCCAAAAATTCCCGATAAATAAATCTAGCTATGTTTTGACGATACGGTCCTAAAAAACTAATTTTATCAAATTTGGAGATCGTTTGAAAAACGGTCATTTTTCAGTCGATTAAATTCAAACTGAATTGACCAAACACGTTTAAATTCACCACGCTCACATATGGATTTCAAAAATTATGAAAATTGGAATCTAGCAATAATTTGACATTCCGGATCCAACAAAAGTGGTCTCGTAGAAAACGGAGGTCATTTGCAAAATCGCTATTTTTAAGGGCTATATTTCCATAGCGACTATTCTGAATCTTCAACTGGACATAACTTTTTATTCCCGCTATGAAATCTGGATTTTTCACATTCGTTGGAAAGATATTTTCAAACAGATTCAAATATTTTTGGTTTCACTTAAATCCGGTTTGTTTTGAATTATGTACATTCATTTGAAATTTGAAATCGAATTTTCAAACTACCGTGCCATTTTCAATTCCTTTTATAATTAAAACAAATATTTATATTCTAACTTCGATTTAAATAAATATATAGGTTCTAATTCTATTCAAAATAAATTTCTAGTTGTTATTATTTAAAATAAATCATTTTAAATATTCAAAATTCATTAAAATTGCCAAAATAAAAAAAATTAATTGGTTCCGATTTTCCGTGTTGTTACAATCTCCCCCACATAAAATCTTTTCATCCTCGAAAAGGAACGGAGCTGAAAGTTGTTTTACTAACCAACTCAACTTTCAGTTTGGATTTCATTCTTCAACTTTTCAGTTTCTAAGAATTTTCAAATTCTTCAAAAATTTGGCTAACACCCTAAATTTTTGAAAAATTTCTCCATAACCTCCTTTGTACGGAGAGACATTTAAAACCTCAACTAGCCACGTAGGGCCCTCATCATCCAAAAAGAAAAAAGAAAATGTCAAGCGGCTAGCCAATCGGTTCACAAGATCATCCAAAACCCAATAAATTTGTAAACATGTACCTATTTGCCGGGCATACAATTTTAATCCTCTTCTTTAGCCTCCTTGCTATGACCTGTTCATACATATGTATGTACATGCATGCAATTTCAAGCAATTTTCAATTTAGCTCAATATTTGATTCAATTTGGTTTAATGGTGCAAAATTTTAATTAATCAGACCAATAATCAAACAACACAATCATCAATCAATTTGTTGATTAACATTTCAAACATATAAATTTAATACATGTCAAAAATCATATTTTTAGTGCTATATCACAACAATAAACCTTATCTAATTTTGGTTCTCACACCAGCCAATTGGAAATATATAGACATTGCACCTTCGAAACTCGAACACGGACTCTGATGATGAGGCCTCATCATCAGGATCATCCCCGGGCGACTAGAGTGTGATTCTATATCTATCCAGTATATTGAAACTTCGAAAACACGTTTGCAAGGCGTATATGCGAAATCTTTATATACTCGATTGTCCAAATTCAATATAAAATAAATATTCAAATATGTATAAAATGGTTTAAATTTTCAAAACAAAATTCGTTTTCTTTTTTATTTTCAAAACACTACTTAACACTCGTTCTAGGACACTACTGATCCTATCTCTAACGAGTAATTCTTATTGGATATTACTAATCCAATCTCTGATGAATTCTTTCATTTGGTTCTAATGTGCCTTGTTCTCGAGCTCTGTAAACCAAAGCCCTGATACCAAACTGACACGACCCGAACTCGCCCTTACAGGAAAGCCCGGATTGAGTTGAGAACACGACAAATCAAAACACAAACAGAAGAACATTTCATTACTATTACAACAATTTACATCAGAGTACAAGAATATACAGTGTATGAACAAATAATATACATTTGATAAATGACAGAGATTTACAAATTATAATGCAGCGGAAAATAAAAATAAAACACAACTGAAAGAGATAAACGGATACAGAGCTTTCCGAATATCGTTTGTAATGACCCGCAAATCCGTTTTATCTGAGTTGACTAATAACACCACACGTCCAACCCAAATTGCATAGAAATACGAATTATTATTAGAAAGAAGTTAGAGGATGAGGAATAGAAAGAAAAGTTAGAATAGAAGAAAACAAAGTAGACAAACCTCACAGCGGAATGAATAAAATATATTAAATAACATAAATTTCGAAATACAAATCAGTAACTGTATATACATACCATCATCAGAGCACAACAGTTATTCCTGGAACAGTTATAAACACCTGTTTCCAAATATCACATAGTACATAGCGAAAATATGATAGTCTATAGCTAACTGGTGAAGCCTTCTGCTTCTAGCTCTTCCAAGTGAATCTGAAAAATCCCGACTACTTGACTGCCCGTACAAATTTGGGCACCCAAGAGTTTAGGGAAAACAAACCAAATAAACTCTAGGTCAGTCATGGGACTGGTGTGAGTAAACTCCAACCATTTGTTTAATTTTCAAAATCCTTCCGAAAGAAAGGATAATAGTAAGACCAGCCCACACATAAACATGGACAGTTTTTACCTTACTATAACCCAAAACACTTTGATACGAAAATCCAGTGATATTATAATAATGTCTAATCAAATAAATAACCAAATAGCAGAACGCTTGCATCTCACGCTCCATATATAATATAAAATCAAAAACCGCATGGCGCTTATTGGAGATTGGATTCCGACTATAACAAGGTATGGAACCACCTTCTGATAGTGTATCTCTAGAGAGGAATACACTGGGTTCAACAAGAACGTCTTGCAACCCGGCCCACACATGACCGACCACTCATTTCGCTTGAGTGTATCAAATGTATATCACCAACAATTGGGATCAGCAACCGTTTCCCGAAAAGGGACAACATCGATTGATTAAAGAAGTAAAAGGAATTTCTCTAGATAGGTGATTATACACCCTAATGGGAGCGACCCACATGGCCATGCTACCTGCCCAATTTTTGTCATTTCCCGGTTATTACGGCCTGAGGCTACGATTTCTTATCATTTATTGATAGCACAATCACTTTGAATGCCACATTGTCAGATCCGTTAATCACAAATTGATTTGCACAAATATATTCTGGATATTATGCTAAGAGAATAAATTCTCTGGCACCATATATATGTATACAGACCAACATATGCGATCATTGGAAATACTCTGTTAGACATTCGTCCATTTAAGTTCGTTCTGGGATTGAACGAAACCGAAAGCACAATTTCCATTAATAGAAAAAGTCCTTGCACTTTACTCCGTCTTCGATTATCTTCATATAACCTGATTCACAATGCTACTGCCAATACGGAGTGGTTCTCGGATAAAAATCCAACCGGTCTCTCCATATTGACAACGATATTGGCAAACACTTCGATAGTCGATTATTTAACTATCAAAGAAAAACAAACATCCATTCAAAGCATCAAAAAAATCACTGGGCCTTTTAATTAATATTTCATTAATTTAAAACATTTCTTCATTTCCTTATCAATATTCGTTAACACAATATTTTCGATAATCATCTTCTTGGCCTCTTACCCTTTTTGGAAAACATTTCCATATATCGTCTTCTTTTATTTTCTGTACTTAGAAAATATCTTCAATTTATAATTGGAGAACATTCCAATTACTTCTCCGTTTCATGACAATTCATTTCTATACTTAGGATATATTTATTATTATATTTCCAAAATTCCACTTACTTGGGTTAAAACGAATGTTATGTAAAACATCTCTACAACAACCCAAAATACTGCATTCGACTAAATTTCTTTAAACATTTCTCTTCGAGACCGAATCTTGCTATTTATCAGTTAATAATGAAATCAATCGAGCTGGGGTATAATTACCTCTCAGACCTTAACTGGAAATATTATTAACTTCAAAACAGACAACACCGCTTATCTCAAATCATCAACACTATAAAAACCATTATTCATTTTTAAACCCATATACGTTTTCCTTTCTATTTTTATCAGATTAAATTTATTGATTTCCTTTTTGGTTATAACATTCTATTTTAATTTCGTTTCATTATCGCATTCTATATATATATATCGATACATTGATTTCAAATTATCAAAATTTCTTAAAATTATTCTAACTCCTTAAATTTTCGGAAAAATTCGCCATAACCTCCTTTGTACCGGCAAATAGCTCAAACCTCAACTCGCCTCTCTAGGCCCTTTCCATTCAAAAAGAAAATAAAAAAGCCAAGTGGCTTTCCGATTCGGCGCATAAAACCTCATATGGAATTTAAACATGTACCTTTTTGTCAGGCATTAAATTTATAAATCTTCATATCTTCATTCCGTACCTGCTTAACACATCCAAATATTCCCATTTGCTTTCACTCAATCCATTCGTCTTAACCCAATTCGCTAATTTATTTTCTAATTAGCTACTTTGCCTATTTCACTTCTTTGTTTGAACATAACATGTTCAAATACAATATCAACTTGCTTATAAACAAATTGAATTCAGTCTTCGATTCAAGTTGCATATTCGATTTTTGAATATAAATTTACAAACCCAATCTACTTATCCAAAGCTCAATTTCAATTTAAAATTCCATTAACTAATTTTTCTTCAAATTAGTTAATTCAATTCAACAATTAAAAATCTGATTTTTGTTTCAAAAATCAATCCATTACCCCACTTGAGTTCACATATATTTTACAACTCAAATATGAAATTTTCTAAATAGAAATTCGGATTTTATTCGCTTAAAATCCTTTTATAAAATTAAATAAACCGTTCTGGTTTTTAAATGGTTATGGCGTTGTTTTTCTGTAAATTTGAATTTGACATAACTCAAAATATGTACGACGGAATTCAGAATTTTCTCTTTCATTTGAAAATTATTATTCAGTCGGTCCTGACGGTTCTTGTTTCAAAGAATTTCGACTTAAATTGAGTTCTATATAATCAATTGAAGTTCGAAACTCCAATTTACGAACTGCCGCGCTGCGGTTAGTTCGTTTTAATTATATTTTAATACAAACATTTAAACGTCGTTTATAATTTATTTCAATCTCATTCCTATATATATTTTTACATATGTTAAATCCAGTTTTCAAATCCAACTTAATATTTCATCTTATCTCTCTATTTGTCGACTTTCATTACTCGGTTATAAATTTATTTATAACTCCATCTTTTATATTATATTCCAATCCCTTTATAAATTATTTATAAAGTTCGATAAAATCGAATTCAAATTATAAATCCTTATATTTAACTCAATTCATTTAATATTCCGAATTCCAAAATAAAACCGTCATTCCCTTTTTGAAACGATTCCCAATTCATTTTTATAAATTCATAATTGAATTTAAACTTCTAAATTATCTAAAGATAATTTATCTCACTAAATTATAAACATTGTTTATAATTTAACTTCCTTGTTTTATAAAGTTAAAACAAGTTTCCATTTCGAAATCTATTTAAAACCAAAATCTTATTTTGGAAATGTTCTATTTATTATAACTTATATATATGATTGAAAAATCTATTTTCACATTTAAATTTAAACTTCTATTTAATACAATCCTAATATCTTTTCTAAAAATATTTTATTTAATTAAATTCGATATAAGCGAATTTAAATCATAATCCAAATGGATTTATTCAATTCAATAAAATTCTGAACATCAGAACAAATTTCATCGTTTTTGTTAGAAACTAATTTCAATTCTCCTATTTAAATTCACATTTGAATTTACATTTCCCAAATTTATCCAATGATAATTTATTTCATTTCATTTATAAACATCGTTTATAAATGAACTGCTTGTTTTTATTTTTCGAAACAAGTTACTTCTAGTCCATTCGAAATTCAAATTCTATTTTAGAGAAAAATAGAATTTTCCTTTTTAAATTTCAAAACCCTATTTACGATATTTCTATAAATTACCATTTAGGCCCAGTGATATTCAACCATCCAAAATACCAAATTATCAAATCACGGATTTTTCTAACACATCATATAAGATAACATATATTAAACAAAACAAATGATAATATTTTTGAGGAATTCAGTTGGATTCCTCCAACCTGTTTTCCTGCATCCACAGACGTTAGTCAACATAAATAATACCCATCTTGCTTCGAGGTAGGATATCACGGTATAGAAGGTCATCCACTATCATAGCGTGGGGCGTATAGGGTCATCCGCTAATGATACTGCGGGCATCCGCTAATGGTCCTGCGGGAATCCAACCAATCACCAATATATATAGAGTAACCAGAAACACCAATCCAAAATAGCTAATATATTTATATAGAATAGCGACAATAAAATTCCAATGCTAGTAAACAACCATCAACCAATTATTTTTAACTAACAAAAATAATTTTAAATAAAATATGAGTGAGAATACTCACCGTGATTTTAAGCTGCACTTGTCAATTTCTTTTCATTGATTTTCGAGTCTTCGAACTCCACACGAATGATTTCATTCGATTTATCCTAGCATAAGAAAAAATTCTAATTTATAAATAAGTTATTGAATTTTCTTGACAAGGTTTTATTTAAAAATATACTAACATTAAACTTTTTTTCCTTTCTTCCTAGTTGAACGATTTAAAATTTCCAAGTTTAATTTTTCATTTATCAAATTTACGACATTTATAATGACCTACTAAATATATTTTTCTTTCTCCTTTTCAGTTTCCAAATTCTACATTAATGGTAAATGAACTTTAGTATAAATTTTAGTTTTAATTATATACTAAATACATAAAAATACCGTAATCCATTAACTCTTGCCTTCCCATCTCAACCCAATACTGACCTTCCTGAACGCAACCTCCTCCCTGCGCCATTCTTAATTCCAACGAACTCCACCCAAATCCAACAACGATGTCCAACGCCTTGGCCTGAATCACGACTCCAATTAACCCACATTCAAACCCGTTGACACCACTTGTTGATCAACATTCCTACTACCATTGCCTATACTTAGACAAATCAAACCCGCTACCAGTATCCACTTCGAATCCCCCCCACGCATCCTACAGCAGCACTGGATTAACTCTCCCCCATCGCGACTTCCTCCTTGTCAAAATCGAACAAAACCACTCCGCAAAAATCATTAGTTAACTCCATTGCACCCTCCTTCCTCCTAACACCATCAACGATCTCAACTAGCATACCATACCCAGACTTCGAGATGCCCAAACAACAGTTGCGACCATGATGAAGGCGACTACTGGGTGCGAACTAACCATAGATCGAACACCATAAATTTCCTCATACAAGCTACGGTCCTACTCCATAAGCATACAACTTGAGTCGATTCACGTATCAAGGCACAGAACTCTGAAAACCCTAACCTGAGCATCGCGGTTTCGAACAACATCGAACCCAAAGTTTATTGCAGGGAAAACTGGTGCGCGAGTGAAAAGAGGAACCGAATATGAAGTCACGAACTGATCTACTTTGGATTTCGATTATCAAACATGAACAGGGAGCCAATTTCTCTTGTGAGGACTTGCGATCGATTTTGATTTTGAGGCTTTAATTTCATTTTTGGTAGGAATTGGGAAGGGGTGACTTTAATGCCTGAAGAGGAAATGGACGAGGATGGTAAAATAGAAAGGGGAGAAGCACAAATATATAATCATGTTTTTGAATAAAAAGAAGGCAACGACATTTAGAATTCAAAGCTTTGGAATTTTTCAGAGGAAATGGAGATGGAAATGAAAGTAAAGGGTTATGCGTTTATATAGGAGAAATATACTTAGGGATTAAGGAATTGACAGTACGTTGTAGGTAGGGTAGGTTAAGGTACAATGTAATTAATTTGATTAGATCTTGATTTGATTACTATTTAATACGATTCGATATAAAGCGATTTTTATTCTTTTTAGATGGATATCGATTTGATTTTCGATTCGATTTCGATTTTATCCATTATAAATATCTCGGGGTTCACAAACGAACCGCTATTTTAACGTAACCACTGTCATTTAAGTGTTATGACGCAAATTCTGAACTGAACAATATATATTCTGAAATTAAATTTTAACCTATATGTCATTTTAAATTCAGAACCAATCAATTTGCTGGTAATAAAATATATTTATTATCGTCTATATTCAAATACAATTAATATTGGTCATCTGAATTGTTTCAATTCAGTTTTTAACTTCGGTTTCAATTATTTACGATTTATGATAATTTGATATACACGAATTAGATTATATTTGATTATAAATCAATAAATTCTATATAAATATCCATTTACATTATCAATTCAATATTTAAAACCATATTAAATATTTAAAATAAACTGTTCGAAAAATCCGGGTTGTTACATCGTTCCAGCTGTATACCAAGATCCTGTGAATATAAATCTGCAAAACCAAAACTACAAGCTGCCCGTATGGAAAATAGGGGCACCCAGAGTTTAGGGTAAAACAATAAACTCCAGGTTAGTCATGTGACCGGTGTGAGAACTAAAACAGTTATTAAATCTTTACTTTAAAATAAAGTAAATCAAGGGACCACGCCGTATAACACGGAACGGGTTTCCTCCCAAGAATACCAGTGTATAGAATAAACAGCGCAATGCTTTTTGGAAAAATGAAGCTATTATTAGACCCAGGTCCCATCACAGAATGCAATGTAAGCCGGAGGATAGGGTTTTACCTTATAATAGCCAAACATGCTTGGTACGTTTAAAACAAATCATTTTGATACTATTATAGTGTAAAGTGTATGAAAACAACTTCAAATATAAATGTATCAATCATAGACGGCATAGTGCCCCATCCTAATATGTCGCCATACTAGGCTCTACAATCAAAACCGAAATGTCACGTATTGAAAATTGGATTTCCATCACGAACCAAGGCAAGGGGCCATCCCTACCGCTTCGAGACACTCTAGCCAATGTCTCAGGGCTACACACTCTGGGTGCCCTAGTTAACATGCTCGGCCGGTCCACTCTAAGTGCATGGTGGATTCTTAATCCCTGAACATGCATTTCCCCGCACTATGGGGCGTCTATGAGCCAAATGACTCAACATCCATCGGCTCCGTAGAGACCGATATATCTGAGGCACCTCGCCATCCATCATCCACATAAGTAAAACGTCTGGGATTGCAAAACCCTGACACCACTCCTAGTTAGAAGGAAACGCACTGCCCTCCCAGCTGTCCTCTCCCGTTTCTGGTTCATACCAA
The DNA here is from genome assembly GCA_030737875.1 of Allium sativum. NCBI lineage: Eukaryota > Viridiplantae > Streptophyta > Magnoliopsida > Asparagales > Amaryllidaceae > Allium > Allium sativum. Next base: position 22,291,605 of record CM060927.1, on the reverse strand, counting down.
GGGGTGAGGCTTATGAATTAACGCTACACAAAGCTATGCTATATTAAAGTTGTGCTTTGAGCATCAACCGCAAGAATCTTCTTTTCAACAGAAGCCTTGATCATTTGCATCTCAGCATGCCACACAGGCAATTCACGCCATGCGACAAATGTCAATCGATATATAACCTCTGAGCTCGTACGTCTCAGAGAAGGCATTAAGCAAGAGAATAAATTCTCCGCCGCCAAACAAATATATATTCAATAGAGATCAATCAACACAGAATAAAATCCAATGTCAGACACACATCCATTTACAAGTTCGTTCTGGGTCTGAACGAAACCGGAGGCACCTTATTCCTCGTCCCATATGTCCAATACAGGAGAGAGGTCCTCGCATATCCGGTCGATCTCCATGTACGTCTGGACGATCACCACTTATTACCTTGTCTTGGGTCTACCGCCCAATCAAGACATTAGTAATCATCCAAACATTGTGAAGACTTCCGGTCTTCAACCACCGTCTTCATCGTCGACTTATCGTTGAATCAGTTATTCTGAATGGGTATAAACCCGGCCTTTCCAAATAAATTGCGTATATAATAAACAAGTGCTATAAAAACACAACATACGCCTTATTCCAGTTCTGAATATTTTTTTATTTAAATATTCTAATTCTTTGGGAAAGGTTCCCATTAATTTTATCAAAGATAAATTCTTTTAAATTTATTCTTTAATCTTCCTTTGGATATCAATTCAAACCAAATTAAGATTTATCCAAACTAGTCGGGATTAGCGCACCTTACTGAAGTAATCATATGTTTAATTTTCCAATCCTAACATATTCATCCCATGGGGAAAAACTGGTCATACTCTATATCTAACACCACGGTGTTATTGGTAAATTTAATTACCATTTTACGTTCAAATCTAACTAAAGATTTAACTATCGCTAGAAGCAAAACTGGTGATACTCCATTCTCCATCATTTCCCAAATTTGATAATTTAAATTATCAATTCCCGTTTCAATCTAATTAAAGATTCATTAAAACTCCACTTAGTTTTAATCTTCCCAAAAATCAATATTAATGATTATTTAACTTTGGAAACACAAACATGCAGCATCGACAATCTACACCGTACTATTGATTTCTGCCGATATATAACCTCTAAGCTCGTACGTCTTAAATAAGGGAGTTAAGCAAGAGAATAAATTCTCCGCCACCAAATAGATATATATTTAGCAGAGATCAACCATACAGTTCGAAATACAATGTTAGACATGTAATCATGTCTTTTACTGGGTTAAAGAACTAATGTCATTTAAAACGCAATTCACAAGTTCACAATAAACCCAAATCACATTTCATTAATTATGGAATCCTCATGGAAAACAGATCAATATATATAATCGATATCAATTTCCGTATCCGACTAATAATATAAATGGAATAACGACAAAGCCTTTTAAATTCCATATATAATAACAGCCTTTCTCCATAGAAGCTCATTTCGATTATTATCAAATCGAATTCCATTCAATTCCAATTAAATATATTAAATTGGAAAACTTTACTTTGGAAAATTTCCTTAAGTCTTAATAAAAAGATTTATAAATTCCAAATCACATTTTACTGTAAATCGGGTTAAAGAACGAATGTCGTTTAAAACACAGTTCACAATAAACCCAATTCACATTTCATTTTATTCCAATTAAATGTTAATTAACTGGAAACACTAATAATCTTAATTAAAAGATTTATTATTTTCACATGGGGTTTAAGAATAGTGTTATTTAAGACACCATTCACGACAAACCCAAAATCGAATTCAATATTAAATACAAGGCTCTGAATAGAAATTATATCGGCTTATATTCAATATCAAATTCTGAAATCAACAAATAACGTATTGGGAATAACGATATATATATCTTCCAAATTCCTCCGCAATATCCGTATAATCACGGAATCCAATATCGAAATATTCCGAAGATAATTTCGATTCAAATCCATTCCAATTCATATATTGGAAATTCTGGTTATTTTTAAAACCATTTCAAATCCAAATTATTTATTTAAAAATGTTGGATTATACTTCTAGTTCAAAACTAGTTCATTTTGAGAAAAATATATTTTTATCTTTACAAACGTGGAATTTTTAACCCAAATTCTTTCCAAATCATTTATTATGATTTTACACAAACTACTGATATTTTTAATAATTTTATCAAGGCCCGTACAGTCGATTTCCATAAACGGTCATCGAACTGCATTTACAGCGACCTTTTCCAAATTTGATTTGGACATAATTCCAAATCCAACCATTAGATTTCAAATTCCCTATATTCGTTGGAAAGACCTTTTCGATACGAACCCAACGGTTCCAGTTTTAGGAGAATCCGACGGTCGGATCTCCCGTAATGTCCATTTAAAGTCAATGGTCGAAATTCGCGAACTGCAGCGACGCGTTCTATTCAGGCCATTTATTATATATGATATATATTATATATATTTCATCAATTTTCGTTTAAAACGTATTTTATAAATTGTTTTAAATTCGTTTTCAAAATGATTTCAACTTCATATTCAATTTTAAATCAAAATTGAATATTCCCTATCATTAATACATATATGATAATATTTTTAAAACATTAGATTTTGAAATCAGTTCCTTTTCGATATTCATTATAAAAGTGAATAAAATCAATATAAGTATCGTTCACGTCAAAATGGCGTTAATCTAATCAACACGGCTTCATATATTCAAATATTTTCGTGTCCATCCCAAATCAGACATCAAAATCTTATTTTGATCCATTACTGAATACTATTTTAAAATACTCCTTATTTTAAAATATTCATTATTTTAAAGTATTTGCTCTTTCTGAATTGGAATCAGGCACAATCAATTACCATATAATTTTATTTATATGGATTTCATATACACATGTACATAACCACAGTCATACACAGTCAACCATCATCCAGAGTGCATTACACAACTGCATAAGCATTAAATATAAATAATTAACGCTTATAAAAGTCTGTTAATCCATCGATTGACACACAACTAAATATTGGGATTAGTGTATGTCCAATATCATCCCAATACCCGTGTGGGGTTTTCAAACAACAAACATTGATTATTATTTGTGCAGTTGGGCGATGTATAAAATATACCGTCCCAATCAATATCAGTCAAATGTGTGTACATAAACAAATCGTCCGATTTATAAATGAATATTTATTTTATTCATATACAAGTTAAAAATTATATTTTTTTGAAAATTTCGGCAGCACAACGGCGCGATACTAGAACCGAAATAAGGTCTAGCCTTATCCCTCGCCTACTAATGGCTCGCGCCATGTACATACCAATTCTAATCAATTCATTTCATTTCTCAAACCAAATTCAACCAAATAATCCAATCAACCAAACAACCAAACAAACATGGTTTCAAACAAAGGTGTCGGGTGCTACTAAGCACCGTCTGCATCCTATTATATATTTCTAACTAGGAAATAAATTAAAGTGAGAAGTTCTCACCTTTGGGATCCACTCCTCTAGATTTATTTCTGAGTTTCTGAACCGTTTGAATTTGCCCGAAATTCCAAAGTAGTCATTTTCACGCTGTTCATAATAAAAATCAACTTTTTAATATGATGTTTATATATTAAAAATCATATTTTTAACAATGCTACTATATATATATATAAATCACATTTTTATAACGCTACTATATATATAAATTATATTTTCATTTACATTACTTCATTGTAAAAATCAAATTTTTATATTCGCTACTTCATTATAAAAATCAAATCTTTACATAATGAAAATTCTAACTTTTATTTAATGAAAAATCTAATTTTTTTCTACAATGAAAATCTATCTTTTCTACAATGAAAAATCTACTTTTTATACAATGAAAAATCTAATTTTTATACAATGAGAAATCTAATTTTCCTACAATGAAAATCTATCTTTTCTACAATGAAAAATCTTTTTTTATACAATGAAAAATCTAATTTTTATACAATGAGAAATCTGATTTTCCTATAATGAAAATCTATCTTTTCTACAGTAAAAAAAACTATTTTTTATGCAATGAAAAATCTAATTTTTGTACAATGAGAAATCTAATTTTCCTACAATAAAAATCATCTTTTCTACAATGAAAAATATTTTTTTTATACAATGAAAAATCTAATTTTTATACAATAATAAATCTAATTTTCCTATAATGAAAATCTGTCTTTTCTACAATAAAAAAAGTATTTTTTATACAATGAAAAATCTATTTTTTATACAATGAAAAATCTATTTTTCATACAATGAAAAATCTATTTTTCATACAATGAAAAATCTAATTTTTCTTCCAATGAAAAATCTAATTTTTTTCTAATCTAAGAAATCATATTCTTTCATCTCATGTAAATCATATTTTCATAACTAAAGAGATCATATTTTCATATCTAAAGAATCATATTTTCTTATCTAAAGAAATCATCTTTTCTATTTACAAAGAAATCATATATTTCAATTCAATGAAATCATATTTTTCAATTCAATGAATTTTTTTAACCGCTACATGTGCATAAAGATCATATTTTTATTGTGAAATCATATACATAAAAATCACATTTTTATTTCGAAATCATACGCATAAAGATCGCATTTTTTAAATTCCAAAACAAGGTTGCTTCTTTTTCAAAATCATAGTTTTTATTACATAAATAAATAAAAACAATGAATAAAACTTACCGGAGGTGCTGGGGGTTCTGAGGTGGCTGAGGAAGGTCGCGGGTGATCGGAGGGTGGCGCAGTTGGCCAGCGGCGGCGGCGTTAGGGTCTGGGGTGGCTAGGGTTAACTGAAATCGCGGTTTAGAAGGAGGAGAGAGGAAAGAGGGAGTGGCGCCTGAGGTGGTGGGAGGCCGTTGGCGATCGATGGCGGGGCCCAACGGTTGGGGAAAGGCGGCGTGATGGTGATTGCTGAAGGAGCGACGGGGAAACGAGGCTATAGTTTTTTTTTATATTTCTTTTCTGATTTTTTTAACGAGAGAGAGAGGAGTAAAGGGGGGGGGGAGATTGACCTTGTTTAAATAATTTTATATTTAATAATTTTAATCTTCCAAAAAGTGCATTTTACATTCAAAGTCAAAATCGAATCCAACGACTATCGCCCCAAGCTAATTACCCCCATTCTGAACACAATGGGATAGGTCTCGTGAGCCAATTCGGCTGTTACGGTCAGTTTTCATCAAAATTAAAATATAAATCATTAAATTTTAAATTCAAACGCACATTTTATTTTACCGGGGCCACATGCTAACTCCAAAGATTCCCGATAAATAAATCTAGCTATGTTTTGATGATACAGTCCTAGCAAAACGAATTTCGTCAAATTTATAGACTGTTTGAAAAACGGTCATTTTTCAGTCGATTAAATTCAAACTGAATTAACCAAACACGTTTAAATTCACCACGCTCACATATTGATTTTTAAAATTTAGAAAATTGGAATCTAGCAATAATTTGACATTCCGAAACCAACGAAAGTGGTCTCATCGAAAACGGAGGCCGTTTGCAAAATCGCTATTTTTAAGGGCTATATTTCCATAGGACTATTCTGAATCTTTAATTGGAAAAAACTTTTTATTCCCGCTATGAAATCTGGATTTTTCACATTCGTTGGAAAGGTATTTTCAAACAGATTCAAATATTTCTGGTTTCACTGAAATCCGGTTTATTTTGAATCCTGTACATTCATTTGAAATTTGAAATCGAATTTTCAAACTACCGCGCCATTTTCAATTCCTTTTATAATTAAAATAAATATTTATATTCTAACTTCGATTTAAATAAATATATATGTTCTAATTCTATTCAAAATAAATTTCGAGTCGTTATTATTTAAAAATAAATCATTATAAATATTCAAAATTCTTTAAAATTGCTAAAATAAAATTTTTAAAATTGTTCCAATTTTCAGGGTTGTTACAACACTGGTGCCCCTAGTGTTTAAGTCTAGGTTAGGAATAAGTTCATTAGCACGAAGAACATTCAGTTGAATTCCAACCCGAGGAGCCGCATCGGGCACAATCCTTACTCCCAGAACCGTGGGCATACTACCATCCCAAGATGCACACACTGTCGCTTGAACCACGTTACAATTGGTGGAGCCTGCAACTTGACCAACCAAAGCGTCACGGGCTGGAGCGATGTCAGGATTACGGGGTGCTCTCGAGTGTAGTAGGAGCGACACCGGTCCGAGGATCGACGCTGCCTTGCTGATTAGTTTGCGGGGTGGCCCCTAAGTCCCGAGTCGCATCTTGCAGAACACTTGTACTTGTCCCAATAATATCTGCTTGACCTGTTGGACTTCCAGTACTTCTAAGTCTAGGCTCGGTTCGAGTGAAAAAGTGGTCATCTGTAACAACCCGAAAATCTGGGCCAGTTTAAAATTTTTATTTTGGCAATTTTAGCGAATTTTGATTATTTAAAATGAACTATTTTAAATAAAAACGACGAAAGATTTATTTTGAATATAATTCGAACGTATATATTTATATACGTCGTCATTAGAATACAAATAATTATTTATAATTATAAAAGGAATTGAAAATGGCGCGGTAGTTCGATAATTCGATTTCAAACTTCAATTGAATGTACCGGGTGCAAAATAAACCGGATTTTGGCAAAACCAAAAATATTAGAATCTATTTGTGAATATCTTTCCAACGAACCTGAAGAATCGAAATTTCATAGCGGGGATAAAAAGATATGTCCAGTTGAAAATTCTGAATAGTCGATATAGAATTCAGGCCCTTAAAAATGGAAATTTTGCAAACGGCCTCGGATTTCGACGAAACCACTTTTGTTGGATCCGCAGTGTCAAATTATTGCTAGATTCCAAATTTCATAATTTTTCGAATCAATATGTGAGCGTGGCAGAGGAAAATGCGTTTGACCAGTTTCAGCTGATTTTAATCGACTGGAAAATGGCCATTTTTCCAACGGTCTCAGAATTCGACGAAAATAGTTTTGTTAGGACCGTATCGTCAATACGAATTTAGAAATAATTTTTCTGTAATTTTTGGGGTCAGTATGTGACCCCGGTAATTTGAAACGTACGTTTGAAATAGAATATATAGATTTATATTTTGATTTTGACGAAAACTGATCGTAACAGCTGAATTGGCTTACGCAGCATATCCCATTGTGTTCGAAATGGGGGTAATTGGTTGGGGACGACAGTCGTTGGGTTGGATTTCGAGTTCAAATAAAAAGTCAACTCATATAGGAAAAATATAATATTAAATTATTAATATATAAATATTTAAATGCCCCCTCCCTCTCTATTTCTCTGTCCACGATGAGTCAATTTCAGGAAGAAAAAAAAACAAAACTAAACCTAAATCGCCCCGTCCAGGTCGAAGAACGCCGCCCCACCCCTATTCTCGCCATCGCACCCCCACCTCCGGCGATAGGCCGCGACCCCCCATCTTCTCCCTCCTTCGCCTGCTTACAAGAATCGAACCCCCACGCTCTTCTCACCTGAAGACCGACGGCGCCCAAATCGACGAGCCCCAAACCCTAGATCCGCCCCAACCACCACGTCCTGACCCCATTCCACCCAAGTCCGACGCCCAGTTCACCGAGAATCGCGCGCCTCCTCCCCCTTTTGATTCACAGTAAGTTTTCTGATTTTTTTTTGTGTTAATAAAAACTGATTTTTTTTGTGTTAATAAAAACTGATTTTTAAGTGGTAATAAAAACTGATATATTTTTTTAGTGTTAATAAAAAAAAGAAGAAGAAAACTGTTTTTATTTATTTATTTATTTATACATGTTGAGAACTATGATTTTTATCGAAACAAAGAATTGATTTTTATCGAAACAAAGAATTGATTTTTATCGAAACAAAGATGCGATTTTTATCGAAACAAAGATGTGATTTTGATCGAAACAAAGATGTGATTTTTACCGAAACAAATAGATGATTTTTACCGTAGGAAAAGCTTTGATTTTTAGTGAATAAAAATCGAATTTTTGTATATATGAAAGAAGTTTAAAAATCGATTTTTTTATATATATGAAAGAAGTTTAAAAATCGGATTTTTACATATGTAGAGAATACGGGCAGTGAAGGTGACAAAAAGGCGAGGACGACGAAGATTTCTATAAATGAAGTGTCGTGGAGTTGGAATAGCTATCGGTGAGAGCTTCTCACCTTTTAAAAATTTCTTTTTCTAGTTATATATATATATACTAGGATGCAGACGGTGTTTAGTAGCACCCGACACCCGTCATCCACAGACCATGGATGGCTTGTTTGTTTGATTGATGTGATGTGAAAAATTGTTTGTGATGTTGATGTGGAATCGATAATATAAATTAATGTGTTGAAAGGGAATAAAATATTTGTATAGTTAAAAATATTTTATCGTTAAAAATATAATTTTTAACATATATATATACACCGTATAAAATTGAATAGAATAGAAAATGAATTCGAATTAAACGGAATAGAAAATGAATTCAAATTGAATAGAATAGAAAATGAATTCGAATTGAATAGAATAGAAAATGATTTCGAATTGAACTGAATAGAAAATGAATTCAAATTGAATTGAATTTGAAATTCGAATTGAATTGAAATGATTTTAAAACGGATTTATAAGGAAAAATTCAATTTGGATTTGAATTTGAATATGAAGTTGAAATCGTTTTGAAAACGAATTTAAAACGATTTATAAAATTCGTTTTAAATAGAAATCGACGAAATATATATTATATATATTATATATATAATATATAATGGCCTGAATAGAACGCGCCGCGCTGCGGCAGTTCGCGAATTTCGACCATTGACTTCGAATGGACATTACGGGAGATCCGACCGTCAGATTCTCCTAAAAACAGAACCGTTGGGTTCGTATCGAAAAGAGCTTCCCAACGAATATAAGAGATTTGAAATCTAATGGTTGGATTTGGAATTATGTCCAAATCAAATTTGGAAAAGGTCGCTATAAGTGCAGTTCGATGACCGTTGATGGAAATCGACTGTATGGGCCTTGATAAAATTATTAAAAATATCGATAATTTGTGTAAAATCATAAGAAAAGGTTTGTGAAGAATTGGGATGAAAAGCTCCATATTTGAAAAGGTAAAAATATATTTTTATCGAAATGAACTAGTTATTAACTAGAAAAATAATCCAATGGTTATAAATAAATAAATTGGATTAGATTTGAATTGAAATTATCTTTGGATATTTTCGACATTGGATTCCGTGATTATATAGATATTGTGATGGGAATTTGGAAGATATCGATATCGTTATTCCCGATATGATATCTGTTGGTTTCAGGATTTGATGTTGAATATAAGTCGATACTATCTCTATTCAAAACCTTACATTTAATGTCAAATTTGATTGATTGATTGTTTGGATTGTGCTCGACCAGTTTATGAGCAAAATATGCTTTTACATTTAGCATTGGGTTGGGTTGAAAATATCTGTGTGCTAACGCCTTGTGAAACACTTCACGACTTGACGATAAGGTGTTTAGCGATGTTGTGTCCATTTCAAATTTAATGAATGATTGTGAAATGATATTTTCTTAAGTGAAAAGAAATGTATTCCCGATTTTGGACAGGGAATGTTTTATAAAAATGTTTTATAAAACAGAAAGGATTTCGAGGCCCAAAACCCGATGATTTCAAAAATGATTTAGAAATGTATTGTATGTTACATTGTGGTTCATCGCATATTCGATTAGTTGCTATTGATGATGTATCTGTTTGGTGGCGGAGAATTTATTCTCTTGCTTAACACCCTTCTTTGAGACATACGAGCTCAAAGGTTATGTGATTAATAGTGACTGATCATATGCGTGAATTACTGATGTGAAGTACTATATTTTTAAAGTACTTGTGATTATTACGTTGTGAAATGATTTTCCCTACTTCGGGATATGAAATGATTTAGTATGTGGCTAAAGAGTCGGGTAACCCTAAGACTAAAAGTATGGGTGAGAGGGGGGTGTATGCTCTCCATGTGTGGGAGGTGCATCGTCGGTGTAGCCTACTCCTATGTGGGGTAGGTGCACATTTATATATCGAGTTGCGAGGTGCGTACCCTTTGCCTTGTCGATGGGGAGCACGATATTTGGTTGCATACTTGTTTGTATGCATTGTTATGTTTTGGAATTCATATTTCCAGACGATTTGATTTGAGATCCCGAAGTGAAATCTACTTTGATATAGAAAGTTAGATATGTATTTCAAATGATTTGAAATAAGAAATCGGGAATAAAATCCAAAGGAATGATTTCTGTAAATTAAATTGGATTTAGAAAATCTAAGTGTAGTGATTAATCTAAGTGGGTAGATTGGGATATTGCATGTTGATTGATGCATAGTAGATCCATATATCTATATTGATTATTGTTTATACACTGGTATTCATGGGGGTAAACCCGTTCCGCGTTAACGGCGTGGTCCCGTGATATGCCATATTATTAAATAAGTTAATTATAACTGTTAGAGTTTCTCACACCAGTTCCATGACTGACCTGTAGTTTGTTTTTCCCTTGCGAACTCGGGTGCCCCTATTTTCCAAACGGGCAGTCGAGTAGTTTTATTTTGCAGATGTATTGAGCAGGATTCTAGATTGAAGCTTTAAGCTGTGTCCAGGCATTTACAGTCTTCCGTTGTGTAGTTTATATTTCCGTTGTGCATTGTATTACATTTATGTAAATTTATCTTCCGCTGTGTATTATTTTCGATATACCCTGATATTCTGTACTCTGATGTAACATTATTATGATGTTTATAGAAGTCTTCTGTTATTTGTTCTGATGTGTTGTATACCCAGAGTTAGCGTATGCGGGATTCGAACGGTCTTGGTCGGTTTAGCGATCGATTAGGTCCGGACGAAATCCGTGTCGTTACATATGGTATCAGAGCTTTGGTTAACTCAAATCTTTGGGGTACAACTTGTTAGAACTGAACAAAAGACTCATCAGAGGTAGGATTAGTAATATCCTATAGAAGAATCCTCATTAGAGATAGAATCTGTAGCATTCTAGAATGAGTGACTCGTTAGAGATGGGGTTAGAAATTCCCTAGAATGAGTCGAGAGTTATTTGTTTATAAATAACGTATTTGTGATTATATATATAATCAGGCTTTAGAAAATATGATTTTTAAATATATAAAGTTATATATTTGAAAAAGCTAATCAACTAATTGATTGATGGTTGTGTTATTGATTATTGGTTGATTTTTTTTATAACCATTATGCCTAATAGAATCAAATATTGAATATTATTGAAAACTGGTCGCATTTGCTTTCATATACGCGTACTTACATTGAACAGGTCATAGCAAGGAGGCTAGAGCAGAGAATAAAATTTGTTTGCCCGACAAATAGGTACATGTTTACTATAATTTACTGTTTTGTTTGGGTGATGATGATTTTATGAGCCGATTGGCTAGCCGCTTGGCTTTTTCTTTTTCTTTTTGAGATCAGAAGGCCTATATGGCAATTTCGGGATTTTCCCGTGGCTCCCGGTGCAGGGGAGGTTATGGCGAAATTTTTCGAAAATTCCGGGTGTTAGCCAAATTTTTGAAGAATTTGAAAATTATCAGAAACTGAAAAGTTGGAAAATGAAAGCCAGATCGAACGTGGAGTTGATTAATCAAACCACTTTCGACTTTGTTCCTTTTTGGGGACGAAAAGTTTTAAGTGGGGGAGATTGTAACAACCCGAAAATCTGGGCCAGTTTAAAATTTTTATTTTGGCAATTTTAGCGAATTTTGATTATTTAAAATGAATTATTTTAAATAAAAACGACGACAGATTTATTTTGAATATAATTCGAACGTATATATTTATATACGTCTTCGTTAGAATATAAATAATTATTTATAATTATAAAAGGAATTGAAAATGGCGCGGTAGTTCGATAATTCGATTTCAAACTTCAATTGAATGTACCGGGTGCAAAATAAACCGGATTTTGGCGAAACCAAAAATATTAGAATCTATTTGTGAATATCTTTCCAACGAACCCGAAGAATCGAAATTTCATAGCGGGGATAAAAAGATATGTCCAGTTGAAAATTCTGAATAGTCGCTATAGAATTCAGGCCCTTAAAAATGGAAATTTTGCAAACAGCCTCGGATTTCGACGAAACCACTTTTGTTGGATCCGCAGTGTCAAATTATTGCTAGATTCCAAATTTCATAATTTTTCGAATCAATATGTGAGCGTGACAGAGGAAAACGCGTTTGACCAGTTTCAGTTGATTTTAATCGACTGGAAAATGGCCATTTTTCCAACGGTCTCAGAATTCGACGAAAATAGTTTTGTTAGGACCGTATCGTCAATACGAAACTAGAAATAATTTTTCTGTAATTTTTGGGGTCAGTATGTGACCCCGGTAATTTGAAACGTACGTTTAAAATAGAATATATAGATTTATATTTTGATTTTGACGAAAACTGATCGTAACGACCGAATTGGCTTACGTAGCATATCCCGTTGTGTTCGAAATGGGGGTAATTGGCTAGGGACGACAGTCGTTAGGTTGGATTTCGAGTTCAAATAAAAAGTCAACTCATATTGGAAAAATATAATATTAAATTATTAATATATAAATATTTAAATGCCCCCTCCCTCTCTATTTCTCTCTCCACGATGAGTCAATTTCAGGAAGAAAAAAAAACAAAACTAAACCTAAATCGCCCCGTCCAGGTCGAAGAACGCCGCCCCACCGCTGTTCTCGCCATCGCACCTCCACCTCCGGCGATAGGCTGCGACCCCCCTATCTTCTCCCTCCTTCGCCTGCTCACAAGAATCAAACCCCCACGCCCTTCTCACCTGAAGACCGACGGCGCCCAAATCGACGAGCCCCAAACCCTAGATCCGCCCCAACCACCATGTCCTGACCCCATTCCACCCAAGTCCGACGCCCAGTTCACCGAGAATCGCGCGCCTCCTCCCCCTTTTGATTCACAATAAGTTTTCTGATTTTTTTTTAGTGTTAATAAAAACTGATTTTTTTTGTGTTAATAAAAACTGATTTTTAAGTGGTAATAAAATCTGATATTTTTTTTAGTGTTAATAAAATAAAAAGAAGAAAACTATTTATTTATTTATTTATTTATATATATGGGTTGAGAACTATGATTTTTATCGAAACAAAGAATTGATTTTTATCGAAACAAAGATGCGATTTTTATCGAAACAAAGATGTGATTTTGATCGAAACAAAGATGTGATTTTTACCGAAACAAAGAGATGATTTTTACCGTAGGAAAAGCTTTGATTTTTAGAGAATAAAAATAGAATTTTTATATATATGAAAGAAGTTTAAAAATCGAATTTTTATATATATGAAAGAAGTTTAAAAATCGGATTTTTACATATGTAGAGAATACGGGCAGTGAAGGTGACAAAAAGGCGAGGACGACGAAGATTTCTATAAATGAAGTGTCGTGGAGTCGGAATAGCTATCGGTGAGAGCTTCTCACCTTTTAAAAATTTCTTTTTCTAGTTATATATATATATATACTAGGATGCAGACGGTGTTTAGTAGCACCCGACACCCGTCATCCACAGACCATGGATGGCTTGTTTGTTTGATTGATGTGATGTGAAAAATTGTTTGTGATGTTGATGTGGAATCGATAATATAAATTAATGTGTTGAAAGGGAATAAAATATTTGTATAGTTAAAAATATTTTATCGTTAAAAATATAATTTTTAACATATATATATATATATACACCGTATAAAATTGAATAGAATAGAAAATGAATTCGAATTGAACGGAATAGAAAATGAATTCGAATTGAATAGAATAGAAAATGAATTCGAATTGAATAGAATAGAAAATGAATTCGAATTGAACTGAATAGAAAATGAATTCAAATTGAATTGAATTTGAAATTCGAATTGAATTGAAATGAATTTAAAACGGATTTATAAGGAAAAATTTATTTTGGATTTGAAATTGAATATGAAGTTGAAATCATTTTGAAAACGAATTTAAAACGATTTATAAAATTCGTTTTAAATAGAAATCGACAAAATATATATTATATATATTATATATATAATATATAATGGCCTGAATAGAACGCGCCGCGCTGCGGCAGTTCGCGAATTTCGACCATTGACTTCGAATGGACATTACGGGAGATCCGACCGTCGGATTCTCATTAAAACAGAACCGTTGGGTTCGTATCGAAAAGAGCTTCCCAACGAATATTAGAGATTTGAAATCTAACGGTTGGATTTGGAATTATGTCGAAATTAAATTTGGAAAAGGTCGCTATAAGTGCAGTTCGATGACCGTTGATGGAAATCGACTGTATTGGCCTTGATAAAATTATTAAAAATATCGATAATTTATGTAAAATCATAAGAAATGATTTGTGAAGAATTGGGATGAATAGCTCCATATTTGAAAAGGTAAAAATATATTTTTATCGAAATGAACTAGTTATTAACTAGAAAAATAATCCAATGGTTATAAATAAATAAATTGGATTAGATTTGAATTGAAATTATCTTTGGATATTTTCGACATTGGATTCCGTGATTATATAGATATTGTGATGGGAATTTGGAAGATATCGATATCGTTATTCCCGATATGATATCTGTTGGTTTCAGGATTTGAAGTTGAATATAAGTCGATACTATCTCTATTCAAAACCTTACATTTAATGTCAAATTTGATTGATTGATTGTTTGGATTGTGCTCGACCAGTTTATGAGCAAAATATGCTTTTACATTTAGCATTGGGTTAGGTTGAAAATATCTGTGTGCTAACGCCTTGTGAAACACTTCACGATTTGACGATAAGGTGTTTAGCGATGTTGTGTCCATTTCAAATTTAATGAATGATTGTGAAATGATATTTTCTTAAGTGAAAAGAAATGTATTCCCGATTTTGGACAGGGAATGTTTTATAAAAATGTTTTATAAAACAGAAAGGATTTCGAGGCCCAAAACCCGATGATTTCTAAAATGATTTAGAAATGTATTATATGTTACATTGTGGTTCATCGCATATTCGATTAGTTGCTATTGATGATGTATCTGTTTGGTGGCGGAGGATTTATTCTCTTGCTTAACACCCTTCTTTGAGACGTACGAGCTCAAAGGTTATGTGATTAATAGTGACTGATCATATGCGTGAATTACTGATGTGAAGTACTATATTTTGAAAGTACTTGTGATTATTACGTTGTGAAATGATTTTCCCTACTTTGGGATATGAAATGATTTAGTATGTGGCTAAAGAGTCGGGTAACCCTAAGACTAAAAGTATGGGTGAGAGGGCAGTGTATGCTCTCCATGTGTGGGAGGTGCATCGTCGGTGTAGCCTACTCCTATGTGGGGTAGGTGCACATTTATATATCGAGTTGCGAGGTGCGTACCCTTTGCCTTGTCGATGGGGAGCACGATATTTGGTTGCATACTTGTTTGTATGCATTGTTATGTTTTGGAATTCATATTTCCAGACGATTTGATTTGAGATCCCGAAGTGAAATCTACTTTGATATTGAAAGTTAGATATGTATTTCAAATGATTTGAAATAAGAAATCGGGAATAAAATCCAAAGGAATGATTTCTGTAAATTAAATTGGATTTAGAAAATCTAAGTGTAGTGATTAATCTAAGTGGGTAGATTGGGATATTGCATGTTGATTGATGCATAGTAGATCCATATATCTATATTGATTGTTGTTTATACACTGGTATTCATTGGGGTAAACCCGTTCCGCGTTAGCGGCGTGGTCCCGTGATATGCCATATTATTAAATAAGTTAATTATAACTGTTAGAGTTTCTCACACCTGTCCCATGACTGACCTGTAGTTTGCTTTTCCCTTGCGAACTCGGGTGCCCCTATTTTCCACACGGGAAGTCGAGTAGTTTTATTTTGCAGATGTATTGAGCAGGATTCTGGATTGAAGATTTAAGCCGTGTCCAGGCATTTACAGTCTTCCGCTGTGTAGTTTATATTTCTGTTGTGCATTGTATTACATTTATGTAAATTTATCTTCCGCTGTGTATTATTTTTGATATACTCTGATATTCTGTACTCTGATGTAACATTATTATGATGTTTATAGAAGTCTTCTGTTATTTGTTCTGATGTGTTGTATACCCAGAGTTAGCGTATGCGGGATTCGAACGGTCTTGGTCGGTTTAGCGATCGATTAGGTCCGGGCGAAATCCGTGTCGTTACATATGGTATCAGAGCTTTGGTTAACTCAAATCTTTGGGGTACAACTCGTTAGAACTGAACAAAAGACTCATCAGAGGTAGGATTAGTAATATCCTATAGAAGAATCATCATTAGAGATAGAATCAGTAGCATTCTAGAATGAGTGACTCGTTAGAGATGGGGTTAGAAATGCCCTAGAATGAGTCGAGAGTTATTTGTTTATAAATAACGTATTTGTGATTATATATATAATCTGGTTTTAGAAAATATGATTTTTAAATATATAAAGTTATATATTTGAAAAAGCTAATCAACTAATTGATTGATGGTTGTGTTATTGATTATTGGTTGATTTATTAAATTTTTTAACCATTATGCCTAATAGAATCAAATATTGAATATTATTGAAAATTGGTCGCATTTGCTTGCATATACATGTACTTACATTGAACAGGTCATAGCAAGGAGGCTAGAGCAGAGAATAAAATTTGTTTGCCCGACAAATAGGTACATGTTTACTATAATTTACTGTTTTGTTTGGGTGATGATGATTTTATGAGCCGATTGGCTTTTTCTTTTTCTTTTTGAGATCAGAAGGCCTATATGGAAATTTCGGGATTTTCCCGTGGCTCCCGGTGCAGGGGAGGTTATGGCGAAATTTTTCGAAAATTCCGGGTGTTAGCCAAATTTTTGAAGAATTTGAAAATTCTCAGAAACCGAAAAGTTGGAGAATGAAAGCCAGATCGAACGTAGAGTTGATTAATCAAACCACTTTCGACTTTTCTCCTTTTCGGGGACGAAAAGTTTTAAGTGGGGGAGATTGTAACAACCCGAAAATCTGGGCCAGTTTAAAATTTTTATTTTGGCAATTTTAGCGAATTTTGATTATTTAAAATGAATTATTTTAAATAAAAACGACGAAAGATTTATTTTGAATATAATTCGAATGTTTATATTTATATACGTCGTCGTTAGAATATAAATAATTATTTATAATTATAAAAGGAATTGAAAATGGCGCGGTAGTTCGATAATTCGATTTCAAACTTCAATTGAATGTACCGGGTGCAAAATAAAACGGATTTTGGCGAAACCAAAAATATTAGAATCTATTTGTGAATATCTTTCCAACGAACCCGAAGAATCGAAATTTCATAGCGGGGATAAAAAGATATGTCCAGTTGAAAATTCTGAATAGTCGCTATAGAATTTAGGCCCTTAAAAATGGAAATTTTGCAAATGGCTTCGGATTTCGACGAAACCACTTTTATTGGATCCGCAGTGTCAAATTATTGCTAGATTCCAAATTTCATAATTTTTCGAATCAATATGTGAGCGTGGCAGAGGAAAACGCGTTTGACCAGTTTCAGTTGATTCTAATCGACTGGAAAATGGCCATTTTTCCAACGGTCTCAGAATTCGAAGAAAATAGTTTTGTTAGGACCGTATCGTCAATACGAAACTAGAAATAATTTTTCTGTAATTTTTGGGGTCAGTATGTGACCCCGGTAATTTGAAACGTACGTTTAAAATAGAATATATAGATTTATATTTTGATTTTGACGAAAACTGATCGTAACGGCCGAATTGGCTTACGCAGCATATCCCATTGTGTTCGAAATGGGGGTAATTGGCTTGGGACGATAGTCGTTGGGTTGGATTTCGAGTTCAAATAAAAAGTCAACTCATATAGGAAAAATATAATATTAAATTATTAATATATAAATATTAAATGCCCCCTCCCTCTCTATTTCTCTCTCCACGATGAGTCAATTTCAAGAAGAAAAAAAAACAAAAATAAACCTAAATCGCCCCGTCCAGGTCGAAGAACGCCGCCCCACCGCTGTTCTTGCCATCGCACCCCCACCTCCGGCGATAGGCCACGACCCCCCATCTTCACCCTCCTTCGCCTGCTCACAAGAATCGAACCCCCACGCCCATCTCACCTGAAGACCGACGACGCCCAAATCGACGAGCCCCAAACCCTAGATCCGCCCCAACCACCACGTCCTGACCCCATTCCACCCAAGTCCGACGCCCAGTTCACCGAGAATCGCGCGCCTCCTCCCCCTTTTGATTCACAGTAAGTTTTCTGATTTTTTTTAGTGTTAATAAAAACTGATTTTTTTTGTGTTAATAAAAACTGATTTTTAAGTGGTAATAAAAACTGATATATTTTTTTAGTGTTAATAAATAAATAAAAGAAGAAAACTGTTTTTATTTATTTATTTATATATATGTGTTGAGAACTATGATTTTTATCGAAACAAAGAATTGATTTTTATCAAAACAAAGAATTGATTTTTAACGAAACAAAGATGCGATTTTTATCGAAACAAAGATGTGATTTTGATCGAAACAAAGATGTGATTTTTACCGAAACAAAGAGATGATTTTTACCGTAGGAAAAGCTTTGATTTTTAGAGAATAAAAATCGAATTTTTATATATATGAAAGAAGTTTAAAAATTGAATTTTTATATATATGAAAGAAGTTTAAAAATCGGATTTTTACATATGTAGAGAATACGGGCAGTGAAGGTGACAAAAAGGCGAGGACGACGAAGATTTCTATAAATGAAGTGTCGTGGAGTTGGAATAGCTATCGGTGAGAGCTTCTCACCTTTTAAAAATTTCTTTTTCTAGTTATATATATATATACTAGGATGCAGACGGTGTTTAGTAGCACCCGACACCCGTCATCCACAGACCATGGATGGATTGTTTGTTTGATTGATGTGATGTGAAAAATTGTTTGTGATGTTGATGTGGAATCGATAATATAAATTAATGTGTTGAAAGGGAATAAAATATTTGTATAGTTAAAAATATTTTATCGTTGAAAATATAATTTTTAACATATATATATACACCGTATAAAATTGAATAGAATAGAAAATGAATTCGAATTGAACGGAATAGAAAATGAATTTGAATTGAATAGAATAGAAAATGAATTCGAATTGAATAGAATAGAAAATGAATTCGAATTGAACTGAATAGAAAATGAATTCAAATTGAATTGAATTTGAAATTCGAATTGAATTGAAATGAATTTAAAACGGATTTATAAGGAAAAATTCAATTTGGATTTGAATTTGAATATGAAGTTGAAATCGTTTTGAAAACGAATTTAAAACGATTTATAAAATTTGTTTAAAATAGAAATCGACGAAATATATATTATATATATTATATATAATGGCCTGAATAGAACGCGCCGCGCTGCGGCAGTTCGCGATTTTCGACCATTGACTTCGAATGGACATTACGGGAGATCCGACCGTCGGATTCTCCTGAAAACAGAACCGTTGGGTTCGTATCGAAAAGAGCTTCCCAACGAATATTAGAGATTTGAAATCTAACGGTTGGATTTGGAATTATGTCCAAATCAAATTTGGAAAAGGTCGCTATAAGTGCAGTTCGATGACCGTTGATGGAAATCGACTGTATGGGCCTTGATAAAATTATTAAAAATATCGATAATTTGTGTAAAATCATAAGAAATGATTTGTGAAGAATTGGGATGAAAAGCTCCATATTTGAAAAGGTAAAAATATATTTTAATCGAAATGAACTAGTTATTAACTAGAAAAATAATCCAATGGTTATAAATAAATAAATTGGATTAGATTTGAATTGAAATTATCTTTGGATATTTTCGACATTGGATTCCGTGATTATATAGATATAGTGATGGGAATTTGGAAGATATCGATATCGTTATTCCCGATATGATATCTGTTGGTTTCAGGATTTGATGTTGAATATAAGTCGATACTATCTCTTTTCAAAACCTTACATTTAATGTCAAATTTGATTGATTGATTGTTTGGATTGTGCTCGACCAGTTTATGAGCAAAATATGCTTTTACATTTAGCATTGGGTTGGGTTGAAAATATCTGTGTGCTAACGCCTTGTGAAACACTTCACGATTTGACGATAAGGTGTTTAGCGATGTTGTGTCCATTTCAAATTTAATGAATGATTGTGAAATGATATTTTCTTAAGTGAAAAGAAATGTATTCCCGATTTTGGACAGGGAATGTTTTATAAAAATGTTTTATAAAACAGAAAGGATTTCGAGGCCCAAAACCCGATGATTTCTAAAATGATTTAGAAATGTATTGTATGTTACATTGTGGTTCATCGCATATTCGATTAGTTGCTATTGATGATGTATCTGTTTGGTGGCGGAGAATTTATTCTCTTGCTTAACACCCTTCTTTGAGACGTACGAGCTCAAAGGTTATGTGATTAATAGTGACTGATCATATGCGTGAATTACTGATGTGAAATACTATATTTTGAAAGTACTTGTGATTATTACGTTGTGAAATGATTTTCCCTACTTCGGGATATGAAATGATTTAGTATGTGGCTAAAGAGTCGGGTAACCCTGAGACTAAAATTATGGGTGAGAGGGCGGTGTATGCTCTCCATGTGTGGGAGGTGCATCGTTGGTGTAGCCAACTCCTATGTGGGGTAGGTGCACATTTATATATCGAGTTGCGAGGTGCGTACCCTTTGCCTTGTCGATGGGGAGCACGATATTTGGTTGCATACTTGTTTGTATGCATTGTTATGTTTTGGAATTCATATTTCCAGACGATTTGATTTGAGATCCCGAAGTGAAATCTACTTTGATATAGAAAGTTAGATATGTATTTCAAATGATTTGAAATAAGAAATCGGGAATAAAATCCAAAGGAATGATTTCTGTAAATTAAATTGGATTTAGAAAATCTAAGTGTAGTGATTAATCTAAGTGGGTAGATTGGGATATTGCATGTTGATTGATGCATAGTAGATCCATATATCTATATTGATTGTTGTTTATACACTGGTATTCATTGGGGTAAACCCGTTCCGCATTAGCGGCGTGGTCCAGTGATATGCCATATTATTAAATAAGTTAATTATAACTGTTAGAGTTTCTCACACCAGTCCCATGACTGACCTGTAGTTTGCTTTTCCCTTGCGAACTCGGTGCCCCTATTTTCCACACGGGCAGTCGAGTAGTTTTATTTTGCAGATGTATTGAGCAGGATTCTGGATTGAAGCTTTAAGCTGTGTCCAGGCATTTACAGTCTTCCGCTGTGTAGTTTATATTTCCGCTGTGCATTGTATTACATTTATGTAAATTTATCTTCCGCTGTGTATTATTTTCGATATACTCTGATATTCTGTACTCTGATGTAACATTATTATGATGTTTATAGAAGTCTTCTGTTATTTGTTCTGATGTGTTGTATACCCAGAGTTAGCATATGCGGGATTCGAATGGTCTTGGTCGGTTTAGCGATCGATTAGGTCCGGGCGAAATCCGTGTCGTTACATATGGTATCAGAGCTTTGGTTAACTTAAATCTTTGGGGTACAACTCGTTAGAACTGAACAAAAGACTCATCAGAGGTTGGATTAGTAATATCCTATAGAAGAATCCTCATTAGAGATAGAATCAGTAGCATTCTAGAATGAGTGACTCGTTAGAGATGGGGTTAGAAATGCCCTAGAATGAGTCGAGAGTTATTTGTTTATAAATAACGTATTTGTGATTATATATATAATCTGGTTTTAGAAAATATGATTTTTAAATATATAAAGTTATATATTTGAAAAAGCTAATCAAGTAATTGATTGATGGCTGTGTTATTGATTATTGGTTGATTTTTTTTTTTTTAACCATTATGCCTAATAGAATCAAATATTGAATATTATTGAAAATTGGTCGCATTTGCTTGCATATACATGTACTTACATTGAACAGGTCATAACAAGGAGGCTAGAGTAGAGAATAAAATTTGTTTGCCCGACAAATAGGTACATGTTTACTATAATTTACTGTTTTGTTTGGGTGATGATGATTTTATGAGCCGATTGGCTAGCCGCTTGGCTTTTTCTTTTTGAGATCAGAAGGCCTATATGGCAATTTCGGGATTTTCCCGTGGCTCCCGGTGCAGGGGAGGTTATGGCGAAATTTTTCGAAAATTCCGGGTGTTAGCCAAATTTTTGAAGAATTTGAAAATTCTCAAAAACTGAAAAGTTAGAGAATGAAAGCCAGATCGAATGTAGAGTTGATTAATCAAACCACTTTCGACTTTGTTCCTTTTCGGGGATGAAAAGTTTTAAGTGGGGGAGATTGTAACAACCCGAAAAACTGGGCCAGTTTAAAATTTTTATTTTGGCAATTTTAGCGAATTTTGATTATTTAAAATGAATTATTTTAAATAAAAACGACGAAAGATTTATTTTGAATATAATTCGAACGTATATATTTATATACGTCATCGTTAGAATATAAATAATTATTTATAATTATAAAAGGAATTGAAAATGGCGCGGTAGTTCGATAATTCGATTTCAAACTTCAATTGAATGTACCGGGTGCAAAATAAACCGGATTTTGGCGAAACCAAAAATATTAGAATCTATTTGTGAATATCTTTCCAACGAACCCGAAGAATCGAAATTTCATAGCGGGGATAAAAAGATATGTCCAGTTGAAAATTCTGAATAGTCGCTATAGAATTCAGGCCCTTAAAAATGGAAATTTTGCAAACGGCCTCGGATTTCGACGAAACCACTTTTGTTGGATCCGCAGTGTCAAATTATTGCTAGATTCCAAATTTCATAATTTTTCGAATCAATATGTGAGCGTGGCAGAGGAAAACGCGTTTGACCAGTTTCAGTTGATTTTAATCGACTGGAAAATGGCCATTTTTCCAATGGTCTCAGAATTCGACGAAAATAGTTTTGTTAGGACCGTATCGTCAATACGAAACTAGAAATATTTTTTCTGTAATTTTTGGGGTCAGTATGTGACCCCGATAATTTGAAATGTACGTTTAAAATAGAATATATAGATTTATATTTTGATTTTGACGAAAACTGATCGTAATAGCCGAATTGGCTTACGCAACATATCCCATTGTGTTCGAAATGGGGGTAATTGGCTAGGGACGACAGTCGTTGGGTTGGATTTCGAGTTCAAATAAAAAGTCAACTCATATAGGAAAAATATAATATTAAATTATTAATATATAAATATTTAAATGCCCCCTCCCTCTCTATTTCTCTCTCCACGATGAGTCAATTTCAGGAAGAAAAAAAAAACAAAACTAAACCTAAATCGCCCCGTCCAGGTCGAAGAACGCCGCCCCACCGCTGTTCTCGCCATCGCACCCCCACCTCCGGCGATAGGCCGCGACCCCCCCATCTTCTCCCTCCTTCGCCTGCTCACAAGAATCGAACCCCCACGCCCTTCTCACCTGAAGACCGACGGCGCCCAAATCGATGAGCCCCAAACCCTAGATCCGCCCCAACCACCACGTCTTGACCCCATTCCACCCAAGTCCGACGCCCAGTTCACTGAGAATCGCGCGCCTCCTCCCCCTTTTGATTCACAGTAAGATTTCTGATTTTTTTTAGTGTTAATAATAACTGATTTTTTTTGTGTTAATAAGAACTGATTTTTACGTGGTAATAAAAACTGATATTTTTTTTTAGTGTTAATTAAAAAAAACTGTTTTTATTTATTTATTTATATATATGTGTTGAGAATTATGATTTTTATCGAAACAAAGAATTGATTTTTATCGAAACAAAGAATTGATTTTTATCGAAACAAAGATGCGATTTTTATCGAAACAAAGATGTGATTTTGATCGAAACAAAGATGCGATTTTTATCGAAACAAAGATGTGATTTTGATCGAAACAAAGATGTGATTTTTACCGAAACAAAGAGATGATTTTTACCGTAGGAAAAGCTTTGATTTTTAGTGAATAAAAATCGAATTTTTATATATATGAAAGAAGTTTAAAAATCGAATTTTTATATATATGAAAGAAGTTTAAAAATCGGATTTTTACATATGTAGAGAATACGGGCAGTGAAGGTGACAAAAAGGCGAGGACGACGAAGATTTCTATAAATGAAGTGTCGTGGAGTTGGAATAGCTATCGGTGAGAGCTTCTCACCTTTTAAAAATTTCTTTTTCTAGTTATATATATATACTAGGATGCAGACGGTGTTTAGTAGCACCCGACACCCGTCATCCACAGACCATGGATGGCTTGTTTGTTTGATTGATGTGATGTGAAAAATTGTTTGTTATGTTGATGTGTAATCGATAATATAAATTAATGTGTTGAAAGGGAAAAAAATATTTGTATAGTTAAAAATATTTTATCGTTAAAAATATAATTTTTAACATATATATATACACCGTATAAAATTGAATAGAATAGAAAATGAATTCGAATTGAACGGAATAGAAAATGAATTCGAATTCAATAGAATAGAAAATAAATTCGAATTGAATAGAATAGAAAATGAATTCGAATTGAACTGAATAGAAAATGAATTCAAATTGAATTGAATTTGAAATTCGAATTGAATTGAAATGAATTTAAAACGGATTTATAAGGAAAAATTCAATTTGGATTTGAATTTGAATATGAAGTTGAAATCGTTTTGAAAACGAATTTAAAACGATTTATAAAATTCGTTTCAAATAGAAATCGACGAAATATATTATATATATATATATATATATACATATATATATATATATATATATATATATATATATAATGGCCTGAATAGAACGCGCCGCGCTGCGGCAGTTCGCGAATTTCGACCATTGACTTCGAATGGACATTACGGGAGATCCGACCGTCGGATTCTCCTGAAAACAGAACCGTTGGGTTCGTATCGAAAAGAGCTTCCCAACGAATATTAGAGATTTGAAATCTAACGGTTGGATTTGGAATTATGTCCAAATCAAATTTGGAAAAGGTCGCTATAAGTGCAGTTCGATGACCGTTGATGAAAATCGACTGTATGGGCCTTCATAAAATTATTAAAAATATCGATAATTTGTGTAAAATCATATGAAATGATTTGTGAAGAATTGGGATGAAAAGCTCCATATTTGAAAAGGTAAAAATATATTTTTATCGAAATGAACTAGTTATTAACTAGAAAAATAATCCAATGGTTATAAATAAATAAATTGGATTAGATTTGAATTGAAATTATCTTTGGATATTTTTGACATTGGATTCCGTGATTATATAGATATTGTGATGGGAATTTGGAAGATATCGATATCGTTATTCCCGATATGATATCTGTTGGTTTCAGGATTTGATGTTGAATATAAGTCGATACTATCTCTATTCAAAACCTTACATTTAATGTCAAATTTGATTGATTGATTGTTTGGATTGTGCTCGACCAGTTTATGAGCAAAATATGCTTTTACATTTAACATTGGGTTGGGTTGAAAATATCTGTGTGCTAACGCCTTGTGAAACACTTCATGATTTGACGATAAGGTGTTTAGCGATGTTGTGTCCATTTCAAATTTAATGAATGATTGTGAAATGATATTTTCTTAAGTGAAAAGAAATGTATTCCCGATTTTGGACAGGGAATGTTCTATAAAAATGTTTTATAAAACAGAAAGGATTTCGAGGCCCAAAACCCGATGATTTCTAAAATGATTTAGAAATGTATTATATGTTACATTGTGGTTCATCGCATATTCGATTAGTTGCTATTGATGATGTATCTGTTTGGTGGCGGAGAATTTATTCTCTTGCTTAACACCCTTCTTTGAGACGTACGAGCTCAAAGGTTATGTGATTAATAGTGACTGATCATATGCGTGAATTACTGATGTGAAGTACTATATTTTGAAAGTACTTGTGATTATTACGTTGTGAAATGATTTTCCCTACTTCGGGATATGAAATGATTTAGTATGTGGCTAAAGAGTCGGGTAACCCTGAGACTAAAAGTATGGGTGAGAGGGCGGTGTATGCTCTCCATGTGTGGGAGGTGCATCGTCGGTGTAGCCTACTCCTATGTGGGGTAGGTGCACATTTATATATCGAGTTGCGAGGTGCGTACCCTTTGCCTTGTCGATGGGGAGCACGATATTTGGTTGCATACTTGTTTGTATGCATTGTTATGTTTTGGAATTCATATTTCCAGACGATTTGATTTGAGATCCCGAAGTGAAATCTACTTTGATATAGAAAGTTAGATATGTATTTCAAATGATTTGAAATAAGAAATCGGGAATAAAATCCAAAGGAATGATTTCTGTAAATTAAATTGGATTTAGAAAATCTAAGTGTAGTGATTAATCTAAGTGGGTAGATTGGGATATTGCATGTTGATTGATGCATAGTAGATCCATATATCTATATTGATTATTGTTTATACACTGGTATTCATGGGGGTAAACCCGTTCCGCGTTAGCGGCGTGGTCCCGTGATATGCCATATTGTTAAATAAGTTAATTATAACTGTTAGAGTTTCTCACACCTGTCCCATGACTGACCTGTAGTTTGCTTTTCCCTTGCGAACTCGGGTGCCCCTATTTTCCACACGGGCAGTCGAGTAGTTTTATTTTGCAGATGTATTGAGCAGGATTCTGGATTGAAGCTTTAAGCTGTGTCCAGGCATTTATATTCTTCCGCTGTGTAGTTTATATTTCCGCTGTGCATTGTATCACATTTATGTAAATTTATCTTCCGCTGTGTATTATTTTCGATATACTCTGATATTCTGTACTCTGATGTAACATTATTATGATTTTTATAGAAGTCTTCTGTTATTTGTCCTGATGTGTTGTATACCCAGAGTTAGCGTATGCGGGATTCGAACGGTCTTGGTCGGTTTAGCGATCGATTAGGTCCGGGCGAAATCCGTGTCGTTACATCATCGCTTCTTCCTATCTCTCTAGTCGAGTTGTCAAATTCGTAGCCAAAATTCTTAATTAACCCGTTGACGTCGTCCTGAGTGACGTAATTCAAGGGATTGCCAGTTGGATAAAGTTCTTGACTTCCTTCATCTCCAGTATCTTGAGCTTCAGTAATAGCGTCGAGCTTCTTGCTCTTAACCATGATGAAAAAGTCGAAGTGAAAAACTGAAACTAATGTTGAAAACCAAAATCAATTCTGATGATGAAATCCGAGAGCCAAATCCAAAGCATATGTTGAAGCTGTGGAACCCCTTTCCTGGTACGCCAAAGTGTTGAGTGGGAAATTAGTTATTTGCGCATGCCAAACCCTGAGTGTATGTTTAAGTGTAGAATTGTAATCCGAATATCCAAAGTTCGAGAAATGTAAAGGGAACACACAAATTTTATAGTGGTTCGATGCTAGCACCTGTGTCCACTTTATAATAATCATTCCTTATAATATTGTCGAATACTATGTTTGTACAAGTTCGGACAATTTATGTGTACAAAGGTGTATTATAAAACAACAAATAGCTTGTTAATTCTAAACTTTGACTAAAATGAAATTCTTCTTCTTAGTTGAGTCAAAGTGTGTATTAATGTCCAAAAAATAGCTCCAACATCCAAAAGTACAGAAATATGTCCAAAAGCATGCCAAAAGTCCAATTGAATGTCCAAAAGTTGTGGGCAAATGTTTATGCAATATCTACATGTTCATGGAGATGTCTAAAGTAGTAAGGATGATGTTGACATCCATTAATGGTGCTTGAAAGCTCCAATCCCGTATGTTAAAGTGTAGGCAAAGTCCAAAAATGCCCACCCCTTTAAATGCCAAGCGAGGGGTTATTTATATGTGAGTTTTGAGGGCATCAGCCCGAATCCCAAGGGAATGCGAAATTCGCATCTCGAAAAGATAGCCTAAAACCATGTTTCATATAAATTTCACATCTCGGAGCCTTGAAAATTTGTATCCCAAAAATAGTTGGTGTGTGCCATGTCGATCAGACAAAAACTCCTGATTCGCGCATGAAAAACCATCATGCCGATTTGCCTTGGCAAACTATGACAAATCGCATCCCAGGCCTGGACACAATTTCGCATCCCAAACCACCATACCGCACACTGGAATTCGTAATCCGAAGTCGTGTTGATCCACCTCTTTTAGAGTTGCTGAATCCTGGATCTCGGCTTTGCCACTTTCTCCGTATTTGATTCCATAATGCGAAATTTAGGATTTTTCATCCCAGCCCACTCCGATCCTGTATTTTTGAGTTGCCACCTGAAAAAGACGTGCTAGATTTACCAAATTGCCAAATGCCAGATTTTGATGCCGTGTGTTGCACAAGCCATTTTAAGTGATTGTGCCATGCTAATTAACTGTTTTTGATTACGCTAAACCAGAATTTGCTAGAAACCATATATTTTTTTCTGTGACGAGTTTTGCCACGTGGTCAAACTGTCAGGCTCAAGGATTCTGAGCTGATCATACCGAGTCGATCACATATTTTTACCATGCCAGTTTTTCCAAGTTTAATAACGATGATTTCGTGAATTGGTGCTATTTCCAACTTCTTCCGAAGACGTCGTGACTTTATCAAATCGTTTTGTGTTTTCTGACGACGTTCTCAAGATTTGAGCGCATTGCTAACCATTATCTCGATGTGTGACTGCTTGACAAAAAGCAGGTCAATAGTTAGTGGAACAACTATAAATTACAACGTGATTTATTTTTTCGTTATTGCTTTAATATGTCACTTGTTAGGTGATTGTGATTGTTCGCTGTATTGGATGAGGTAGTTTTGAGATATTGATTAGTTGTTTTCACACGTTTACCACGATCTCCACTTCCGCCGTGCTAGGTGATTTGATTTGAGCGGTCTTAAGTCAAAATCCTTACTAACTATTGGGACGAAAGCATTGGCGTTGGTGGATAGTTGCAGAAATGGTGGAACTAGATTCAAATAGTGCTTTAACAGCTGGTCCAACTTTTATGGATGCTTATGTATGTAGCCCAAACATAGCTTCTAGATTGGAATTTGGTATCGTCAAGTGGAATGACAATAACGATATTGAAAACTGGCAATGGAAGATGAAAGATATTCTTAGGAGGAAACATGTTCATCGGGTGGTGTTTGATACACATTTATTGCCGGCAGACATCTCAGATATATAGAGAGAGAGGAAATAGAGGAGTGGACATTCACTACCCTTCAACTTGCAATGGGGGAGAATGTTATCTCCAAAATTAGTGGTGAGAGGTTGCTAAAAGAATTTAGGACAAGTCGGAGGAATTATGTATGAAGAAACCACACACAAATTGCTTGATCTTGTGGCGTTCGTTATTTACATACAAGATGAAAGAAGGACTTCGCTAAAGACACACTTAAATATGTTTGATGATTCGCTGATGAAAACGAAGGCAGTAGATTTGAAGGTTTAGGAAGACCAAAAGGCAATGATATTAATGTGTTCTTTGCCAGACCATTATATGGGTTTCTCAAATAGTTTGATCTATGGTCAAGAAACATTGACCTTTATGATTTCAAAATACATCTTCTTAGTGAGGAATTGCAAAATGAAGAAGCTGAGTGAAGGAAGTGGCGATGCAGGAAATGGTCATGGTTTATTTATAGAAAATTTGAGATATGAGAAAAAGGGAAATCAGGGTCGTTCTAAGTCAAGAAAGCCTGGTTGGAGGGGAAAGTCAAAAGAAAGAAGTAGCAAGTGCTTCATTTGGAAGAAACATAGTCACTGGAAGAATGAGCGTCCAGTCAAGGAGAAGGGAAAAAATGAAGTAGCATCCTCAGAAGTTTCTATGTTGAGTGAAGTTAGTGATGGAGACGTAGATGTTTTGTCAACGATAGTATCAAATATTTCGAGTAGCAAATGGGTGCTCGATTCGCTGGCTTCGCATCATATGACGCCAAATAGGAATTGTTTTTATTCTTATGCTAATAAAGAAGGAATTCAATTGTTATGGAAAATGGTGCTATTTGTAACACCCCACACTTTTCTAAGCCTAAATTTCGGCAAAAATCTGAACTCAAACCCATCCAGGTATGGAGAGTAAAAATCTAAGGTAAATAAATGGGAATGAGCATAATCAAAGTAAAATAAATGTAACTCACAATGGAAACAAGATAGGATAACTAATGTCAACCAAGGAAACTACATTAAAGCATATCACCATATCGATATCGAGCAACAAAGTCCTATCTTCATCGACGCAAACCTGAGATTTATTATGAGGAGGAGGGTTAGAAAAACAAGTCTTGGTAAGTAGAAATGTATAACACTGTCTATAATACACAAATGTATTCCATTTGGTCTCAACCAAAAAATATGTCTAATAAGGCTAGTAATTTTAACCAACCCTTGTAAAGATTTACGCACGACGACAAACTACCATACCCACAGCGGTATCCCCAAAGATAACAATATCGCAATACTGAAGTAGAACGTTTATGCATAAGTATGAAGCCTTTGAACCACCATTCAACCAACTAATACAAACTAAGAGGTGAGCTTCCAACTACTCAATATCCCATAAGGAGGTAAATTATTTCTACATAGCAACTTAAGTTCTCACTATCAATATAAGATAAGGGCGGATCCTTTTGATCTCTTAAAACATTACTCAGTGGTTTACCCTACACTAATACAAATTATAGGATACTACCTACTTAGTCCTACTAATTTAAGGCTTTCGTCATTCATGCATACACCCAAACCCCACATAAGGAGAGATATAGTAACTAGCCACTAAATACAAAGTTTATGTAGGAGCTCGACAACATTTAAGACCCTCTTGGCGGACCCCTATGTTACTATTTACTTGACCTTATTAGATAATCCCCTAGCCACTTAATACTTCCCGCATGATAGGAAGACTCATGGTACTTCCTTAACTATCACTTAATACCTAACCCCAAGTCGGACTCTCACCCCAATCACTTATTACCAAGAGGAATCAGATCTATACAGGGATTACCGAACTCGTACCCAATAGCTATTTAATACTTCTTGTTTATAGGGAGGAAGGCTACGCGATCACTCAATTCCCTTTTAAGGGTGGATCTAACTACTTAATACCTCTAATTTCGAAGCAGGCTACGCTTACGAAGTATTTCCTTGATGGTTTCTACTTTTTGGATGAGAGGCTACTTAATACTTCTGTTGTACATATATCTTGCAACACAAATAACTATATTTATTCTAGATTGACTAGAATAAACCAGTCCCCACTAATCCCATTAACTAGAATAAACTGTAATTTCATATCCTAGGATGTTCAATTATTTATTTTCTTGTCGGACTTAACAATTATTGCGCCAATCAATCCCCACTAATCCCATTTATGACTCTAATGGTCATATTTTCCTAAGGCATTAATTATCCTATCAAATGTCATTTATTTTAGTCCTATTTAACATTCTAATCTAATTATTATAAATCCAAATTATTACTACATTGATTTAATTCTTATTTGAATCGCAATGTATATATGAGTTTTGTTATTTATTTATTTCCCTAGTTGGAGTTAGAAACCCTATTACTAAACACAAATTTAATTGTAACCATTTAGGCATTCATTTCTTAATCAATAATTTCCTCCAAAAACATACATGGTTACAATATTTATTACCCTACATGTGAAGTTTCATTTATAGTGGGTCAATTACACATTTAATTCTATAATGGTCGTAATATTTAATTCCATTTAGTATGAGTTATATTTCCATATACATCCCTACAAAACTTAACAATTCAAATGCATAACAACAAACAAACATTTATTTTATATAATAATGTGATTTACGTAGATTTGGATGGATAAGGTTAATATATATATTTATTTATATTTAAGCGTCAAATTAATGTAGTTACTAATTTTATTTTATTAGCATTTATTACTAATGTTTTGTTCTAAACTAATGACCAAAACATCCCTTTTTGTGTTTAATGTTATTATAATATTAAAAATCTTATAAAAGATTATTTAATGTAATTATTGTAATTTTTTCCAACTATATAAAAAAGGAAAATCGACACATTTCAAATCCCAAGGAAGCAAGATAATATATTATTTTAAATAGATGTTGCAAACTACATAAAAAATACGTGAATTTGCACATCTCTTCTTATTTGATTTCTCTATGTTTCTTGTAGATTTCAAATGATTCCTTCTATTACAAAAAAAGAGCAAAAAGGACAAAATTACGATAACTACATAAAACTCCAAACAATATCAAACAAAAATAATATGATTATTATTTTAAACAATACTGCACAATTACAAATCAACACCCAAATCCTATGAATAGGTAATAAGATACTACTTCTAAGTAAAATTTTGGGATTGTTCCAAATCCAAGGTGTTTACAATAACCATAAACAATCTAAGAAAAATTGTAGGCAAGATGATGATATATTATTAAAAAGGCCTACAATTCATATGTAAACTATATTCATAATATTTCAGAATTGATAAAATAAATAAATCTGATAAATTTAGGCATATAATTCAGATTCAACACAAATGAACTATATAGATTATTATAAACAATATATATATCTCCCTCTCACCCGAAAGCTATCCAAATCTGAATCAGACACAACTTTTAGGCTTATAATTTCCAAAACCTGTAGATCTATAATTTATTTCGAAATGGAATTTAAAATTACAGATTTAGATTTGTAGATCTGAAAAAAGAATAGGAAAAGAAGAAGGAAATTCATTGATATAAATTACCTATTCGTAGAACCAACCCTTTTGCGTAGATCTGGATTCAATATCTCCAATTTTTGTTAATTTGATTTGAATAGATTTATAATTTATAATTTGAGAAGTGATCAGAGAATAGAATATGGAAGAGCTTCCTTGCTGCCGCTAGAAATCTGAGTGAAAGAGTAAGGGCCTAGAACTTTATTTATAGACGTGGAAATGACCTGAATCGATAGATTTAATTTTATAAAGATCTGGTCGTTAATATAAATTTCACTAAAAAAACACACCTTAAAATCTAGCCGTTACTAAGGTGTAATCGATCAGAGGAGTCGACCCCCACAACGACCCTAGGGTTGATCGACCCCGTAAAGGTGGGTTATAAATGGTATTATATTATTATAGATTCTTATATATTTAATTTATGTCCGTTTTCATATTTCGTCCGTAATTTTTATATACGGACTCTGTTCGCAAAGTCCCAAACATGAAAGTTGACTAAAATTCTGTACGTAATGGTGCAAGTTTCATGATCAAATTCCATTAATTGCGAAAATTCCATTTTGGAAATCTGATTAAATAACTAAATTAATTATTGCCAAAAATTTCGAGTTGTTACATTCCCCTCCTTTAAAGATATTTCATCCCGAAATTTAACTAATGACAAAGTCATGGTGCTGGCTCCTAATTATCCTAAGCTACACAACCAACTAGTGTACATCCAATTTTGCAACCAACATGCGTATGTGCATAATGTACATAATGAGTTTCTACTACAAAATATGTATGCATAACGATTCTAAATTAAATCCTCCTATATGTATGCATTTCATTTTTGAAAACACTTTTAAAAACATGAGGCAAAATTCCTAAATATACTTGCAGTTTTTTATGAATGCAAAATTTTGAAAATATTTTTCATCCATAATCCTCACATGACTACGAATAGAAGTGTGAAACAAACAATTTTGCATCCAAGCCCTACCATCCAATATGTCAACACAACTTAACCGTTTTTTATTAATTTCTCCTAAGTCGAGAAAAAGAAGATCAAAGGGAAGAAATTCAACTCTCTTTCTACTTATAAATGTTCCAATTCCCGTTCTACAGTGGAATTTTACCTCAGTAACCCCAAAAAATTCCAAAAAATTCCATTTGTAGACCGCAGAGGAAGCTTAAAACAAGCTCTAAAACGTAAAATGAGTTGATTAATAAATCATGCGTATCGTCGACATGGTATGGAAACAACGTTTCCACAACTAAAATAAAATTTCGCTTGGTATAGTTAACGTCTTTATGCATCGTCGTCCTTAATGCACCGCTAAATTGTGTAAACAAATCATCTAAAATTTTCCTTATGCTTTACAGGTGACTATAAAAAATGAAATATTCCCATAAAAATAAATTTCCGCTTTAAAAATTCTTATGTAAAATTTGAAATTTCTTTTTGGTACTGTTTTACTTTCCGTATTAGATTTGCATAAAAAAAAATGGTAACATGTGCTTTGCTATTTTTAAACCATTTATTTTTTTACAAAACAGATGTTTAAACATGCTTAAATTATTGTGCCCAAATCCATGTTTTACATAAATCGGATTAAAAGAAAGTAAATCAAGAAAATATAAATTCTAAAAGGAGTTTTTTCAAACTACATTTGCGAAAAGTTTCAAAAACATATTTTGCGGAAACTTAAACGATTTAAGTCATATGTTGGCATGGAAGGATGTCAGTCACGCGGAAAAATACAAAAATCGAAACAAAGAACAAAACTCAAGAAATAAATTTTAGCTTTAAAAGGAACAGACGACAAATAATAAATATACCCATGATAAAACAATGCAAAAACCTGTTCTTTGCTAAAATTTAACCACTATAGAATTCTATACCTTCCAGCTAGCTATAAAATAACTATTACTTAGATAAGAAAATGAGATTTCATTTCTAATTCGAAACAAAGGAGCGTGAAAGACAAATACATATGAAATCCCATTTCATTATTGTACGATTTATAAGAACAACAAACTAACAGTTACAAGCACCAAAACCAGTAAGCCAAAAAACAATTGCTGGGAAGCGAAAAAACAAAGATAACAATAACACCGAAACTCCAAAATAGCGCCTATAACCAACATGACGTCTAGCTCCGCGGTTGGAGCTTGAATCGTTTCCATGACCTTTGACTAGTCATATTATGATAGCAAAATACGCAATCTTGTATTGCTGAAATTTCTGGTGTTGTTGGAGGTTCCTCATCACCGTCTTTGCCAAGAGAGAATTTTGTGATGACAAAAGAAACCTACTGCAAAATTGGCTTTTACGGAGATCCATCTAACATTGCCTAAGGATAAAAGTGGATAAGCGATAATACAGTAAGCAACTCCGCGAAACAACACACAAGGACAGTAAGCTGAACAAAACATGATGCGGTACTAAATGATGGTTACGCCACCGATTAAAGAAGAGATTGATTGCCACATCATAAATAAGTCTAGTCATAACTTCTCATCTTCGGAACAATGTGTTAAATGAATCACACATCTATATTAGGTGTTTGAGCATAAATTAACCAAATTAAAAACCGACATATAGGAAAACGAGATCTACTGCAAAATCCTTAAAGTGGGCCAAACCAAGGATCATTCAAGTCCATGTAAAACAAGGATGCCTCTAAAAATCTCATCAAAATTCTTCTCAAAAAAACCATCCAAAGATAGCTCAAACATCACCTCCGAAACAACGATTGCCTCCGTCAAAAATCTATTCGAACAAGATATGACAAAGGCAAATGCCGCACAAACAATGACCTTACTCAAAAACTTCGAAGCAAAGGACCCGTACAAGTCCAACTTCTATGAATAATTCTCTTAGCTCTAGGCGATGAAACTTTATGCTCAATTTGATTCAATCAGACGGTCTCATTCCCTAAGAATGAGACTTAAATGGCACGAGAAAGATTGGACATTGCGATAGATATTATGGGCTAAGAAATGATCAGAAAGAAGAAATTGGGGTTAGTTCTTGGAGTCATTGTGGGACGAGATCTAGTGTGCAAACTAGCGTAGAAAAAGAAGGAGATAAGGCGGCAACAAATAAGGAGAAGAAGAATAAAAATATGGTTCGGGTAGATGAGAAAGGAAGGACGAAAGAAAGAAGTTTATGGAGGGAGATTTGAATCAACTTTTATGGCTGAGTCGTAAGTTCAAGTTGTACCAAAGCTCATCAACTAGTTGGCCACTCTAGGTATAACACCAAATGGTCAAATATTGAATGGGATTTGAATAAAGTTGAATCTTGACCCCATTAGGTCGGATTAAAATATTTATCGTCTCTCGTCAACTCTAAAGATTTGACGTGAATCTGAATAATACTTGTCCTCATCACGGCGACATCATAGACCGTAGTCAAACTCCGAACCATCTCCAAAGATTCAAAGCCGTCTCAATAAAAGATTGTTATCACACAAAAAACGAACGAATTCTCAAAAAGAAAAATCAGCTAGAAATGCATAATAAAGTAAAATGGATTTTTCCCTTATCTAGTTGACAAGCAACTCGAACGATTTATGAAATCAAATACCCCAAGCTGAACAAAAATTTCTCCTCGGTCTTCTTCTGAGAGAAAACTTCTGAAATATTTTTTAAATTAATTTTATCTATAAACCGAGGGTCTCGTATTATAATTCTATTTTTATGATTTGTATTCTAGTTTATTTGACAAACTATGAAATCTTTCCATGTTTTGAGCTATTGAGATTTTTAAATCTCTAAATAGGTTAACTGTGATAATTCCTATAAATCCTCCAAAATATCCAAAAAGGGAAATATTAAAAAGCAGAAGGAATGGGTAACTATAGTTTCTGAATTATGAGACTTATTCCTTGTCAATTGTCGTTTTCAAATTCCTTCTCTTTGCCCAGAAACATTATTTATTTAAATTTCAAAAAACCCAAAAATCCAAAAAATGATTAGATTTAACATTCTAAAAGTAAATTTATTTTCATAAATATTTATTTATAAACCAATTTATTGAAAACTATCATTTAATATTTTAGAAACCCCTTTTTATTTCAAAAACAGTTTTAAAAACAGAAATCTCTCCAAATATAAGACCAGGATATAAATGAACAATCCTATTAAAGAATATCCAGACTATAACGACACATTAATGTGAACTTCCCAGTTAAGACCAAGAAAATGGACATCGACTAGGAGTCCTAAACGAAATCAAAAAGAAAAAATCGCAACTATCTCAGTTGTAACTGGCTTTCCATCCAATCACCAAGCTCAAATCCACGGAATTCACCATATATCGTCGTCAGGTTTTTCAAAACAAAGTTGCAAACATATCGCGGGGTAAATCAGGGTTGGCCGATTACTCAAACTCAAAATACTTCTAAATCCTGGTCGTTTAAAACCTATCATAATTAAATAGGCCCACGACTATCTCATCGCCGAAATAATTTACAGTTAAGTAAGAATGACAAAAGAAAAATAGAAAAGAAATTTGAATATGTTCTCTCATTAATCCAATTTATTAATTCCTCTAATCATCCAAACCTAAAATTTGATACTAAATATAACACCCCACACTTTTCTAAGCCTACATTTAAAAAAATCGAAACTCAAACCCATCCAAGTATGGAGAGTATAAATCTAGTAACTATAAGTAAATAAGCATAAGCATAATAAAAGTAGAATAAAACTAACTCACAATAGAAACAAGATATGACAACTAATACTGACTAAGGTAACTACCTTTAAGCATATCCCCATATCCATATCGAGCACGAGAGAACGAGAACCGAAATCCAAACTTGAACACTTGCGAAAACCGGTCTTACTCGAAGCAAACTTGAGAGTTGTTATAAGGAAGGAGGTCAGAAAAAACAAGTCCTGGTGAGTAGAAAATTTATAACACTATCTACGATACACAAAAATATCACGTTTGGTCTCAACCAAACATATGTCTAACGAGGCTAGTGATTCTAACCTACCCTTGTAAAGATTTACAAACGACGTCTAACTACCATACCCACGGTAGTATCCCCAAAGACAACAATATCGCAATACTGATATAGAATATTTACATGTAAGTATGAAGCCTTTAAATCACCATTCAACCAACTAGCACAAAATAAGAGGTGGGTTTCCAACTACTCAATAACCTATAAGGAGGTAAATTATTTATACATAGCCACTAAAGACCTCACTATCTATACAATATAAGGATCGATCCTTTAGATTGCCGAATACCTTACTCGGAGGTTTACGCTACACTAATATGAATTAGAGGACACTAGCTATTAAATCCTGCTAATTTAAGGCATCCATCATTCAAGCATACACCCAACTCCCACATAATGCGAGAGATAGTAACCAACCACTTAATACTAGGTTTAGATAGGAGCTTAACACCATTAAAGACCCTCCTAGCAGACCCCCATGTTGCTGTCTTGTTGACCTAATTAGATAATTCCCTGGCCACTTAATACTTCCTACAGGATGGACATGCTCATGGTATCTCCTTAAGTATCATTTAATATCTAATCCCAAGGCGGACTCTCACCACAATCACTTACAACCAAGAGGAAGCAGACCTACCAGGGATTACCAAACTCGTTTCTAATAGCCATGTAATACTTCTTGTTTATAGGGAGACGAGCTATGTAATCACTTAATACCCTTTTTAGGGTGGATTTAACTACTTAATACTTCTAATCTCGAGGCAGGCTACGCATATGAGTTATTCCCTTGATGGTTTCTTCTTTATAAACGAGAGGCGCGCCCTATGACCACTTAATACCTCAACACTTGATGTAAACCTTATTTTAAGAAATGATTCTCGCTACGCAAATAACTATCGTCATGATTTGCTATGGTTAATGATATATGACATCATTTGTACATATATTTGGCTGCTGGAATGTGCAGATTTCTATCAAATAAGGCAATTGACCTCGCATCATTACCCTAGTAAGTCTGATCCTTATTTATAATTATATTAATTCTAGATCAACTAGAATAAAATGAGGAAAAACTTTCCTATCCCAGGATGTTCAATTATTTATTTCCTTATCGGACTTAGCATTACTGTGCCAATCAATCCCTAATAATCTCATTTATTATTTCTATTTACATAATCTGCGATTTATGACTCTAACGATCATATTTTCCTAAGGCATTTATTATCGTACTAAATTACACTTATGTCAGTCCCATTTAACATTCTAATTATTGTAACTCTCAATTATTACTATATTGATTTAATTCCATTTAGTTCTTATTTGAATACATATGTGTGTGTGTGTGTATATGTTTATTATTTATTTATTTCCCTTGTTGGTGTTATTATCCCTATTCCTAAACACAATTTAATTGTAACCATTTGGGAATTCATTTCCTAATCAATTCCTTCCCCAAAAAACGTATATTGTTACAATATTTATTACTCTACTTATGACCTTTTGTTTATCGTGAGTCAAATACACATTTATTGCTGTAATGGTCATAATATTTAATTCCATTCAGTATGGGTTATATTTCCATATAGATCCCCGTAAAATGGAAACAATTCGACACATAATAAAAAAGAAATATTTAATTAATATAATAACGTGATTTACATAGACTTTGACAGGTAAGATTAATATATATATACACACACACGTAGATTTGGAAAAAGATTAATTATATTTTATTAACATTTATTATTTATGTTTTGGTCTAAACTAACAACCAAAACACCCCTTTTTGTGCTTAATCTTGTTCAAAAATAAAAAATCTTACTAAATGTTATTTACTGTTTTTATTGTAAATTTTGCCTAAACTTTTTAAAAGAGGAAAATTGACACATTTCAAATCTCAAAGAAACAGGTTAATATTTTATTTCAAATAGATGTTGCAAACTACTTACAAAATACGTGAATTTGAACATCTTATTTGAGTTATTCATGTTCCTTGTAGATTTCAAATGATGTCTTTTAATGCAAAAAGAGAAAAAAAAGAAAAATTACAATAACCAAGTAAAACTCCAAATTGGATTATTATTATTTTAATCGAAACTGCACAATTACAAATCAACACCCAAATCTTATGAATTTGGAATAAAATATTATACTTCTAATTAAAATTTTAGGGCTGATTTCCAGATCCAGGATGTTTACACTTACCACAAAGAATCTAAGAACAGTTCTAGTCAAGATGATGATATACTATTTAAAAAGCCTACAACTCATACTTAACCTATATTCATAATATTTCAGATTTGACAAAATGAAAAATTTGTTAACTATAAGGCATATAACTTGGATTCGAAACAAAAAAATTATACAAGTTATTATAAACAATATATATATTTCTTACTCGCCTGAAAGCTATCCGAATCTGAATCTGACACAACTTTTAGACTTACAGTTTCCAAATCCTACAGATCTACAATTTATTTCCAAAGTGGATTTACAAACACAAATTTAGATTTGTAGATCTAAAAAAAGAATTGGAAAAGAAGAAGGAAATTCAATGATATAAATCACCTATTCGTATAACATACCCTTTTGCGTAGATCTAGATTCAGTATCTCCAATTCTTGTTAATTTAATTTGAATAGATTTATAATTTAGAAGTTTGAAAGAGATCATAGTATCAGAAATGGAAGAGTTTCGCTTCTGCCTCCAAACATATGAGCAAAAGAATGGGGGTCTAGCCCTTTATTTATAGGCGTGGAAATGACCTTGAACCCTTAGATTTAATTTAAAATGATTCGACCGTTAATATAATATTTCAATACAAAATACCTCTCAAAACATAGCCGTCACTAGGCTGTAATCGACTAGAGGGGTCGACCTCTAGGTCGACCACCCGGTCGACCCTAGGGTCGACCGCCATAAGTCGAAGATGCCTAGTAAACGCTAGTAATAAATGGTATTATATTAATATATATTCTTATATATTTATTTTTCGTCTGTTTCATATTTTGTTTGTAACTTTTTCATGTGGACTCCGTTTGCGAAGTTCCAAACATGACAGTTGACTAGAATTCCGCATAAATGCAACGGTGCAGGTTTCATGGTCAAATTATATCATTTGTATTTTTTTATTTTGGAAATGTAATTTAATAACTAAATTAATTATTTTTGAAAATTTTGAGTTGTTACACTATTTTTAAATCGAAAGGCAATTGTTTCATGCAAATTCGACTTTTTGACGAAGTGGTTCGAACTCTCACTAATGTGCGCTATGTTCTGGGATTACGAAAGTCACTCATCTCATTGAGACAGATAGATTCTTAAGGATGTGGTATCACTATTGAGAATGGTAGTTTGAGGCATTCGAGGGGTGTTCTTGTGGTCATGAAGGATGCTAGGACTCGGGTGTATAATTTCTTCAAGGAGTTACCGTGCAAAGATAAACTTGTGTGAGTGTTGATAGCTCTTATGGCTTTGATGCAACACGATATAGCATTTGAGTTTGGGTCATGCCTCGGAGAGAAGTTTGGATATTCTTCATAGAAGGAAGATGATTTGTAGAGAGAGTTTCAACAAGCTTAAGTTTTGAGAGGAATTGTAACACCTCGAAATTTTAACAACACATTAAAATGATAAATTAAGAAAATCAACGCGCCAAACATGGAAAGGGCTGACTGTATGGGGTCGACCCGAGACCCTGCTGAGTCGACCCCGGGGTTGACACCCGTGGGGGAGGGGGGAGGGGGTCACCCCCCTACAGATCTGGGCAGTATACGTTTTTCTGAACTTGGACCGATTTCGAAGCAAGATACATTGGTTCTAGGCTATAAAAAGGAACCTAAACCTAGTTTTATTCATCTGAAAAATAATGGTGACGGAGAGGCTTTGCTACAACTTCAATTCAATTGCCTATTCTCCTCCAAAAATCAAGTTTAAAAAGATTGAAGCGTTTCAACTATAGATCCGAGATTCAACTCCAACAATTTCTTTTCTATCTTCTAAAATCCAAACACTGTGAGTTAGTTACTTTTAGATTTAAATGATTAAAATTAAACATGATATGACTGTGATTTGGATATATGCCTATGATTGAATCATATTGGATCTATCATAATTTGTGAATCTATAATATTCTATGACTTGGAACTTAAATATTATCATGTTAGATCTATCTTTATAGATCTAACTCACTTGTGGTTAATTTATCATGTCACAATTGTGGATCTTAAATATTATCACACTAGATCTACCTTTATAGATCTAATTCACTTGTGGTTAATTTATTATGTCACAATTGTGGATCTTAAATATTATCATGTTAGAACTACCTTTATAGATCTAATTCGCTTGTGGTTAATTTATCATGTCACAATTGTGGATCTTAAATATTATCATGCTAGATATACCTTTATAGATCTAATTCACTTGTAATTTATCATGTCACATCAACTTATGGATCTAATTCATTTTAGATCATTTGGTACTTATCATGTTGTGGATAATTTAGATCTATCATTAATTGGACATATGAATTCTTATTTATTCATGCCTATTATGACATGCTTAGTATGTTAGATCTAGTTTTATTATCACATGCTCACTAGATCTATTTTTATATGTTCACCTTATCACTATGCCAATTACATGTTTATGTCACTTTTGTTAAAATAATCACTATTTTCATCTTTCCCTTTTATTGTTTATGGCTTGATTACTTTCTATCCTAGACATGACGCCAAATATATGCGAATGAGTTAGTTAGGGAACGGGGGAAATCATTAGAATTGGCATAACTTGAATGACGAATGTGAATTTGGACATATAATGCATTATGAATATAATTGGGTAAATGGGCATAAACACCTATAAAGACATAGGTATAATTAATTGGTTAATAATTAAAATGCCTAGGATTACAGTAATCAGAAACTGGAACTGCACTTATGACACGAGGTTAGATTGCATTTGTGGTAGAAGTCTGCCCGGACCCGACCGGCATATCCAGCAACCGCAAATGTTGAATCTAATGTGAGGGGTCTAAGTACACAAATACGAGACGGGCTAAGACACGAGGTTAGGCCCAACTTGTGGAAGAAGTCTGCCCGGACCTGGCCGACATATCCAGCAACCGCAAATATTGAATATAATGTGTGAGGTCTAAGTGCCCAAATATGAGACGAGCTAAGACACGAGGTTAGGCCCAACTTGTGGAAGAAGTCTGCCTGGACCCGACCGACATATCCAGCATCCATAAGTTGTAGACCTAATGTGGGGGCCTAAGCCATTATAACCATAAATGGACATGGTAACGAATTGGAATAAAAAAGGAAGGATAGTAACGTATTATCATTAATTACTTTAACGAAGAATGTTATATAATAATAGGCTTGTCCTAGGGACAAGTGGAAGTTATAACATATGTTATAATAAAAAGGAAAGGAAGCTTATTAGTAAACCTTAGTTAAGAAAACTAAGTTAATAAGTATACAACATCAAG
Source organism: Allium sativum (assembly GCA_030737875.1). Classification (NCBI taxonomy): domain Eukaryota; kingdom Viridiplantae; phylum Streptophyta; class Magnoliopsida; order Asparagales; family Amaryllidaceae; genus Allium; species Allium sativum. The sequence goes on along the minus strand of CM060927.1, from coordinate 22,248,420 downwards.
TTGTAGTAATATGTTAAATAGAAAACATGTGAACTGAGATGAAGTATACTTAATCACATATTAAGTGAAACATGTTATTGTAAGTATGGAATCAGACAATGAATAATAGAAAGGGATTGTAAGATTACTTCCGTTAATTACAATCCACGGTGAAAGATTGTAAGATTACTTCTGTTAATTACAATCTAAAGAATAACATGTAATGGGGCTTATTAATGAACTTAAATGGATTAAGTTATATTTATATGAAATTAATAAGCAAGTGGACTTTTGGCAAGTGAAAAGAAGTCAATAAGAATGGGGATAACATGTTAGTCTGTAATACTTAACCTAATTGAATCCATAGGGATTGTATGAACATGACAACTTGATTAAGGGTTAAGTAATATTTGAATGAAACAGTGGGAGGGTTAAGTACATCTTGGGTTGGTGGGTAATATTTGTATATATAGGCCCACAAACTTAACATGTTGGGGTTATGTAATTAAAAACACCGTTAGGTAAACATAACCAGTGGAAAACCTAGTAGTGGGGATGCAAGACAAAGGGGAGAGCTTGCATCATCTTGTGTGGGACCCATTTCAGTCAGTAACCCTTAAATAGGTATCAAACGGGTACTCTGAACTTGGACGAAGTGGGGCACGCTTACTGAACTGATTGTAAGAGATCCAAATGTGGAGGATGGTGTCATGATGGCGCGTTCCATCGGGGTCATGTGCGTGCATGACTCCGCCTACCCGGGAAATAAGACACTGTGACATTAGTAGATATGGTTGTGCACATCTTGAAAATGAAGGGTTGCCACTTTAAGGAGTGATACACCCTACTGTGAGGCCAGAACAGGGTATCTACGGAGTAGGGAGCCCATCGATTAGGGTAGTAGTTAGGGTACATCTAGACTCTGGTAAGTTTAAGAGTCCGTTATTGGGGCTGCCGGTGGATAGTATGGGGTTAAAACCTCTCACCAGAAGTACGTCTAAGTCTACCAGCTTATACAAGTTAAGGGATTATCTCATTTTGGTTATACTAGTATTAGTACCGAGAAAGAGTAATCATTGAGGAAGCGGATACACCCTATCCTGTCTACCTAGTTATACCTGCCTTTTATGTAGTTATCTCTCTTATCCACTTTATGTGCCTGTAATGCTACTTTTATTTATTTACTTGCTAAAAGTAACTGGACTCGCCAGAATTTATGTCTAACCCTTTTTGTTTCCTCTTCTTTCTTCCGTTCCCCCCTTCCCCAAGGTTCTCAAGGAGGAAATTCTCAGGCTTAGTCAGGACTCAGTAGTTTCTTTAGGAGGAGAAAAAAAAATTATTTCTTTTATTGGTGAATTTTCTCAAAAAATTTGGGTATATGTAATGAAGGCTAAGTCGGAGGCATTTGCAATGTTCAAAGAATAAAAGACACTTGTTAAGAATGAGAGTGGTAAGTATCTGAAGGCACTTAGGCCTGACAGTAGCAAAGATTATGTTTTTGGAGATTTCTGAAAATTTTCCAGCATTATGGTATTCAACGATACTTTACTACATCCGAAGATATGGAATCTAATGGGGTAGTGGAAAGAATGAACAAAAATCTATTGGAGAAAGATCGATGCTTGAGATTAACATCGGGTTTGTCTAAGGGATTTTGGGTCGAAGCTATGTCAACCGCAGTGCATGTTATTAATCGAATTCCATGCTCTCTTTTGCCAATAAAATTACAGAGGAAGTGTGAAAGGGAAAGAGCATTAACTTGAGTTATCGTCGTGTATATGGCAGTTCGGTTCACGGTCATGATCCAGGGAATGATAAGATTAAAACTTGAGCTTTCGAAAGGGTTTTTCTTGGTTATATGGACGGCGTAATGGGCTATCAGTTTTGGAATCCGTAAACGAAAATGGTTGTCAATTCTCATCATATCACTTGATGAGTCGGCTTTTTTCAAAGAGAATGGAAGCTCACCGGATGTTCCATATTTGGTTCATGGAGAATCAAAGAAGTAGGAAGTTATTCCCACTTTCTGGCTTAGGAGCAGAGTAGATGAAGATACTTATGAGGAGATAGCAGTTGATGTTACATCATATAGTCCATATGGTTCTTCTATTGATGTTGGTGATGTATAGAAAAGATTCAGTTCAAGGTATAGCTGAAGGAAGATCGAGCGAAGGAATTGTTACTCGGGTTGGACGACGTGTAATAAGACTACTCGAAAGATATGGTGATTGGACTATGTAGTGACCCGAAAATCCGGTCCAATTTGAGATGACCAAATAACACAAGTCCAACCCCAAATTGCACTGAAAAATCAAGAAACTAATAGAAAGAAGATAGAGGGTGAGAATAGATAAGATAGAACTATTAGAATAGAAGAAGAAGAAGGACATCATCATCAGAGTAAACACGAATCTCACAGCGGAACGAATAAAATATAACATAACTTTTGAAATACAAACAGTATGTATACAATAACACTTATCAGAGTACAACACTTACAACAACAACGGAAATAATAATAGCTATAAAATCTTGAAGCCTCCTGCACCAAGCTCTCCAAGTGTATCTGTAAAATCCCGACTACTTGACTGCCCGTACAAAATTAGGCACCCAAGAGTTTAGGGAAAACAAACAAATAAACTCCGGGTCAGTCATGGAACTGGTATGAGTAAACAGTTTAAAACAGTTCGAACAAGTAAACGATATCTCATAAGACCACGCCGTATAAAGGAACGGGTTTTTCCCTTATGAGAATCCAAAACATCTTTATATAAAAACCTTTGATATTATAATAATGTCTATCAACCACAGTATAATAACCATCTAGCAGAAAAGCTTTCATCTCACGTTCTACATATATAGTATATAATCAAAACCGTAAGCGCGTATTGGGTAATGGATTTCCAATTATGACAAGGTATGGAACCACCTTCCGATCAGTGTACTCTAGGAACGATACACTGGAGTTCAACAAGAACATCTTGCAACTCAGCCACGCATGACCGACCACTCATTTTGCTTGAGTGTATCGAATGTATATCACCAACGGTTGGGATCAGCAACCGTTTCCCGTATATATATGAGACAGCATTGATAGATTGAAGAAGCAAATGAATATTCTCTAGATAGGTGATTATACACCCTACTTTGGTGCGACCGACTTAGCCATGCTGCATGCCCGACTTCTATCATTTACCGGTTGATGAGGCTTGAGGTTACGCTTTATCATCACATCGGATTCACTTCGAATGCCACATTGTCAGATCCATCGAAAATCACTAATTTACGTCTACAACAGTACATTATGTGTTAGCTAAAGAAGTTTCCTTCTCCGCTTCCACTCTTGGTACGGTTGCAGAAATCAATGTACGTGACCTTTCTGGAAATACTCTGTCAGACATTCTTCCATACAAGTCATCCAGGAACAGGATGAACCGAAGGCACTATTCAGTACATCCATCTTAGGCATTGTTATCTAAGACTTATACAATAGCCCTTGCACTTTACTCCGTCTTCAATTATCTTTGGCATATATGATTCGCAACGCTTATACCAATACAGAGTGGTTCTTTGGATAATAATCCAACCGGTCTCTCCATATTAACAACGTTAAAATGGTCAAAAACTTCGATAGTCGGTGAGTTAACTATCGAAGAAAACAGGTGTGCAAACAACGATATTATTTCCAAATGGAAATTCTATCAATTAATCATATATATATATATATTTCCTTATTTCAATATTTGATTACGTTTCTGATTCTATTTGGAAAACATTTCCAAATCTTCTTTACTTGGATTTAAACAGATATTTAAATCAACATCGCGACGACAACTCAAACCACTATACTTATTTACTAAATACACTTAACCACTTTCACTCTCGAACCTTAACCATTTCTAAATTAAAAACGAAGTCAATCAAGTTGGGGTATAACTACCTCTCAGACCTTAACTGAACAACATTTCAAATCTCAAAATAGGATAAGTTCATCTTTTAACTTTTTAACACTTCCTTACGTAACTCCTTTCGAATAAACTATATTCGAAAATCCTCTAAACTCTATTTGTTTAACTCTAATCGATTTACTCTTTTTACTTCACTCCTTACTTAACTCCTTTCGAATAAACTATATTCGAAAATCCTTTAATCTCTATTTGTTTTAACTCTAATCGATTTACTCTTTTAATTCTATTTGAATAAACTAAATTCGATCAACTCATTTTAACTCGATTCGAATAACTAATATTCAATAACTCCCTTTAATTCTATTCGAATAAAACTATATTCGATTTACTCATTTGATTTAACTAATATCGATTAACCCCATCGAATAACTAAATTCGATAACTCCTTCGAATAAACTATATTCGATAACCCCTTCGATTAAACTAATAATCGATAACTCCTTCGAATAAACTATATTCGATAACTCACTTCGATTAAACTAATAATCGATAATTCTTTCGATTAACTAATAATTGATAACTCCTTCGAATAATTCTACTTGATTAACTCTAGTTGGTTAATTCTAATTGGTTAACTCTAACTCTAATGATTTCTCTTATCCGAGTACCCCTATTTGATAACGTTTATTCATTTATAAAGATTTACTTTTAGTAACGGTTCTGCACTTCATAAATGTTCTCTTTAATGATGTTACTTCACTTATACAAGTGTTATGTATCCATTCTATTTAAACCTATCGGTGTTAAAACCAATATCTCTTCTCTATATAAGTACAGACTTATATATTTCATTTATCAAATGATAAATATTTAATTTAATTTATAAACTGTTATTTATAAATAAATCTTTTCTATTTATCTGTTAAAAACAGATTTCATTTTCTATTTATTTAACAAATAAATATCTTCTTTAATCTTTATTTATTTCCTAAATAAATAAACTATTTTTTTACTTTTATTTATTTCCTAAATAAATAAATTCTTTTAACTCTTTATTTATGCTTTACCAATATATTCCTTTATATTTGCTTTCAAATATATTCCCTTTATATTTGATTTTAAATATATTCCTTTATATTTGATTTCAAATATATCTCCTTTATATTTGATTAACAAATAAATTCCTTCTATATTTGATTAACAAATAAATTCCTTCTATATTTCATTAACAAATAAATTCCTTCTATATTTGATTAATAAATAAATTCCTTCTATATTTGATTTCAAATATATCTCCTTTTCAATTTTATTTGTAAAGGTTTTACAAACATTTCTATTTCATTTTGATTTATGAAAAATATTCTAACTCCTTATATTCCCGGGAAAATTCGCCATAACCTCCTTTGTACCGGGAGCATCGGGAAAATCCCCAAACCCACCACACAGTCCTTTCCATTCAAAAAGAAAATGGTTTGAAATTTATTTCCTTTCTAAATATCTTCTATTTATAAATATTCCAATTTATAAACATTTCTTATTTATAAATATTCCATTTATAAATATTTTATTTTCACTATCACTTTGAAAATTCCCTTATCAACATTTCGGTATGTTACGGTATTTAACATATCAAATTTCGATATCCAATATCGTCCATACACACATAATCAACAACAGGTTATAATTCACATCATATATCAAAATATATGAAAAACAATAAAATAACTGTTGAGGAATCCAGTCGGATTCTTCCAACCTGTTTCCCTGCATCCACAGATGTTACACAATAAAATCAACATCACTTTCAGTTCCATATGATATATTCTGATAGCAGAATCAATATCTAAATATTTAACGGTTTATATATATATATATATATATATATATATATAATTTCCACTAACTGACTAGCAGTTCAATCAATCAGTCAACACACATCAATCAGACAATTTCTAACAGTTCTAAAAAAATACAACATGAAATTATAAACTGTTCAGAGTTAGTGAGATTTACTCACTTTGACAGTTCATCGTTAAAGAACGATAACTGTTATTTGATTTGAATCAAACAATTTATTTCGCCATAAATTCAAACGAGCTCCAATCCACTTCCCGTCAATTCCATTGTGTAGCTCCCGTCCATACGATCCTAACGTTACTGACGGTTCGAATTTCTGATACAGTATGATAAAGATACGATATCAACAAGTTTATACACTTATAATTAAAAATAAACTTTAATTAATTTAATTTCCTTTTGGGCTTAGCTTTGAAACCCTGGCCCAGTACCACTCTGAAGTTACCAACCCGCTAGAAAGCCTTCATCTCCCCCAAACCACTTCGTGATTTCCTGTACCGAACTCCACCCTTAGCCTCAACTTCCAGCACCATTTTCTAGTTCGATATTTCATGAAATTCCCAAACCGACATCGCCTTCAAGTTCCTCTTCGAGAACCACCTCTTCTCAGCTCCACAGATCGAAGTTCGATCCTTCCTCCGCTGACGCGATGAACCAGCTCGAGCGAGACCAACCTAGAAAACCACGACACCTATGATCATGGAATAACCCAAATCCTTGCCTACACTTGCTGAATTCCTTCGCAAACATCAATACAACCTTGAAAATCACCATCGATACCCCATTTCACATAATACCGCAACCCTAGCCAGTCGTTGTCTTATTCCCAGCGTACCAACAGTGAACCGAACCTATCGAGATGGGTATGAGCGTGGAAAGCAACTCCATGCGAACCCAAAGAGACCAACTTCGAATTTTTCTGAATTTGATTTGAGTTTATCCGAATTTGTGAAGAATGGATCTCACATTTTTGCTGTGAGAAAGAGGAACGACGGAATATCTATTGACTTTGAGGAATGAATTAGGTTTAGAAATGTTTTGGAGGGGGTATTTATAGGCTTCACAAATATCTAGATATTTTTGTTGAGATATTTTTGGTTAGGATATTTTCATTTTTATATTCATTCCTTTCTTCTAAAAATTCGTGTGATCACACACGATACCCAAAAATCACGAAACTGGACATGTAGCTAGAGTTCGACATTACGGTCTCAACGAAACTGGTTTCACCGAATTCCTACTTCGTTTGCTCACACAGTGTATTTTTAATTGTCAAAATACTGACTGTTTTTCACTCTAAAAATCCGTACGGCCACACAGTGACTCTAAAAATCACGAAACTGGAAATCTAACAACTATTTGACATTGCGGATCCAACAAAATTAGTTTCGTCGAATTCCAACTTCGTTTGCAAAACCGGCTATTTTTAAAGCTCTGGATGACCCATTTAAATATGTTTAAATATAATTAAATTAAATATTAATTAATTAATATTATCGTATATATCCACATACGATGTCGTACGGCTTCAGAATATCCTATCAGAATTTATAACTTGATTATCCAGAATTCCAGAATAAATCGATTTCAATTTATATCGAAAATCCATTTACAACGTAATTAAAGCGTCGCAAATTATAAAGGAATTCCACAGCGACTTTTCTAAAATTTGATTTGGACATACATCAAAATCTACACGACGAAATCCCGATTTTTCTCTTCCACTAGAAAGGTATACTCCACCAGCTCCACACGTTTCTTGTTTCACAGAAATCCGGCTTAAAACGAATCCTGTACATTCAGTTGAAGTTCGAATCGCCAATTTACGAACTGCAGCGCCATTTCGAGCTCGATTTTAATTATATTATAACTCTACGTTCAAACTGTCGTTTATACAATATATTCGTTATTCAAATTCAATTCTAAACTGAATTAAATATCACAGATGATCCAGTTCACATCATATCGCCATTTCAGCCAATTCTGATTATTTCAGAATTAAATATATTATTTAATTTATTATTTTAATTAAATATTCACCATTATTTAATTAAACCACCATTTAATTCACTATATCACCATCTATATAGTTAAATAAATTAATTATAATACCTTTGCAAATGCGGGTCATTACATTCTTCCCCACTTAAAATAATTTCGTCCTCGAAATTGCTAAGGTAGAGGACGACCGTATAGACTGGTTAGAACATATTTGTTCACTTCTAAACTTCAGTTTCAACTGAACCAATTTTAATTTCAATTAAAAATTTATTTAATTCTTATCAACGAAAATTTCCAAAATCTTGAAAATTTTCTAACGCCTTAACTTTTCGAAAAAATCTCGCCAGCACCTCCTTTGTACTGGTCAATAGGTCAAAATCCAACTCGCCTCTCTGGGCCATCTCCAACCCAAAAGAAAATCAAACAACCAAGCGGCTTGCCAAATCGGCTCATAAATCTCATATCCATATAAATTATAAACTGGTACCTTTTTGTCGGGCATTTCGTTATATCCCTCACATCTGCTATCAATTCTACATATACCAAGACTAATCCAATCAAACTCCTGTCAGTTTGTTCTCAACCAAATCATTCGCTTATACTTAAGTCGAATTCCATACAAATTCCAATTTCAGATTCCAATTACTTAACTCCTCAACACAAATTCCCTTCCAAATTTTATTTAACTTTGTCTAAGTTAAATTCCAATTTATTTATTCACTTTCACTATTTTAGTCCATTTAACTTCATAAGTTAAATTTTAAATTCCCGAATTTCAAATCCTGGGTTTATTTCAAATCAATTTGAAATCATAGTATCAATTCAAAACCTTTTGAATTTCTAAACAACTTGTTTTCTCAAAACACTTCAAAAAAAAATCTTTGGTAGTAATTCGTCACTTACAACTCGAAAATGAATACTGATGATGCAGCTGTCATCATCAGAATCTATTTTCCAGCGATCGAAGTGAGTTCAATACTATATCACTTTCAGTTTGAAAACGTTTTCAAAATCTCCCAGGAACTTAAAATTTCATTACTTTAATTCCTAATCCTGATTTAAATTCAGATTTAATTCATCTTATTTCATATACTTTACTTATATGAATCCTGATTAGTTATCTACAACTATTTCACCTTTTTATAATCTCTTTCGATTATACTAACAGCAAATACAACCAATTATACTATGTTAATTTCAAAACATATCATGTTGGTTCATCGTATTCGAGTGTTTAGAAACCCCTACTGATATTGTGGTGCCCCACTATCGACCAGAATTCATAAGCCACAGAACCAATAAAGCTCCACAATATAAAACAAATTTTTATATCAAATAACAAATACGTTCACTCGTATATATACACTCAAACTCAATCTAGGATATTACTAATCCCATCTCTACTGAGTTACGCCACAGAGCCAAGGTAATTCACTTAACCTTAAGCTCTGATACCAACTGTAGTGACCTGAAAATCCGGTCCAATTTGAGCTGACCAAATAACACAAGTCCAACCCCAAATTGCACTGAAAAATCAAGAAACTAATAGAAAGAAGATAGAGGGTGAGAATAGATAAGATAGAAATATTAGAATAGAAGAAGAAGGACATCATCATCAGAGTAAACACGAATCTCACAGCGGAACGAATAAAATATAACATAACTTTTGAAATACAAACAGTATGTATATAATAACACTTATCAGAGTACAACACTTACAACAACAACGGAAATAATAATAGCTATAGAATCTTGAAGCCTCCTGCACCAAGCTCTCCAAGTGTATCTGTAAAATCCCGACTACTTGACTGCCCGTACAAAATTAGGCACCCAAGAGTTTAGGGAAAACAAACAAATAAACTCCGGGTCAGTCATGGGACTGGTATGAGTAAACAGTTTAAAACAGTTCGAACAAGTAAACGATATCTCATAAGACCACGCCGTATAACGGAACGAGTTTTTCCCTTATGAGAATCCAAAACATCTTTATATCAAAACCTTTGATATTATAATAATGTCTATCAACCACAGTATAATAACCATCTAGCATAAACGCTTTCATCTCACGTTCGACATATATAGTATACAATCAAAACCGTAAGCGCGTATTGGGTAATGGATTTCCAATTATGACAAGGTATGGAACCACCTTCCGATCAGTGTACTCTAGGAACGATACACTGGAGTTCAACAAGAACATCTTGCAACTCAGCCACGCATGACCGACCACTCATTTTGCTTGAGTGTATCGAATGTATATCACCAACGGTTGGGATCAGCAACCGTTTCCCGTATATATATGAGACAGCATTGATAGATTGAAGAAGCAAATGAATATTCTCTAGATAGGTGATTATACACCCTACTTTGGTGCGATCGACTTAGCAATGCTGCCTGCCCGACTTCTGTCATTTACCGGTTGATGAGGCTTGAGGTTACGCTTTATCATCACATCGGATTCACTTCGAATGCCACATTGTCAGATCCATCGAAAATCACTAATTTACGTCTACAACAGTACATTATGTGTTAGCTAAAGAAGTTTCCTTCTCCGCTTCCACTCTTGGTACGGTTGCAGAAATCAATGTACGTGACCTTTCTGGAAATACTCTGTCAGACATTCTTCCATACAAGTCATCCAGGAATAGGATGAACCGAAGGCACTATTCAGTACATCCATCTTAGGCATTGTTATCTAAGACTTATACAATAGCAATTGCACTTTACTCCGTCTTCAATTATCTTTGGCATATATGATTTGCAACACTTATGCCAATACAGAGTGGCTCTTTGGATAATAATCCAACCGGTCTCTCCATATTAACAACGTTAAAATGGTCAAAAACTTCGATAGTCGGTGAGTTAACTATCGAAGAAAACAGGTGTGCAAACAACGATATTATTTCCAAATGGAAATTCTATCAATCAATCATCAATCATATATATATATATATATATATATATTTCCTTATTTCAATATTTGATTACGTTTCTGATTCTATTTGGAAAACATTTCCAAATCTTCTTTACTTGGATTTAAACAGATGTTTAAATCAACATCGCGACGACAACACAAACCACTATACTTATTTACTAAATACACTTAACCATTTTCATTCTCGAACCTTAACCATTTCTAAATTTAAAACGAAGTCAATCAAGTTGGGGTATAACTACCTCTCAGACCTTAACTGAACAATATTTCAAATCTCGAAATAGGGTAAGTTCATCTTTTAACTTTTTAACACTTCCTTACGTAACTCCTTTCGAATAAACTATATTCGAAAATCCTCTAAGCTCTATTTGTTTAACTCTAATCGATTTACTCTTTTTACTTCACTCCTTACTTAACTCCTTCCGAATAAACTATATTCTAAAATCCTTTAATCTCTATTTGTTTAACTCTAATCGATTTACTCTTTTAATTCTATTTGAATAAACTAAATTCGATCAACTCATTTTAACTCGATTCGAATAACTAATATTCGATAACTCCCTTTAATTCTATTCGAATAAAACTATATTCGATTTACTCATTTGATTTAACTAATATCGATTAACCCCATCGAATAACTAAATTCGATAACTCCTTTGAATAAACTATATTCGATAACCCCTTCGATTAAACTAATAATCGATAACTCCTTCGAATAAACTATATTCGATAACTCACTTCGATTAAACTAATAATAGATAATTCCTTCGATTAACTAATAATCGATAACTCCTTCGAATAATTCTATTTGATTAACTCTAGTTGGTTAATTCTAATTGGTTAACTCTAACTCTAATGATTTCTCTTATTCGAGTACCCTATTTGATAACGTTTATTCATTTATAAGGATTTACATTTAGTAACGGTTCTGCACTTCATAAATGTTCTCTTTAATGATGTTACTTCACTTATACAAGTGTTATGTATCCATTCTATTTAAACCTATCGGTGTTAAAACCAATATCTCTTCTCTATATAAGTACAGACTTATATATTTCATTTATCAAATGATAAATATTAAATTTAATTTATAAACTGTTATTTATAAATAAATCTTTTCTATTTATCTGTTAAAAACAGATTTCATTTTCTATTTATTTAACAAATAAATATCTTCTTTAATCTTTATTTATTTCCTAAATAAATAAACTCTTTTTTTACTTTTATTTATTTCCTAAATAAATAAATTCTTTTAACTCTTTATTTATGCTTTACCAATATATTCCTTTATATTTGCTTTCAAATATATTTCCTTTATATTTGATTTCAAATATATTCCTTTATATTTGATTTCAAATATATCTCCTTTATATTTGATTAACAAATAATTTCCTTCTATATTTGATTAACAAATAAATTCCTTCTATATTTGATTAACAAATAAATTCCTTCTATATTTGATTAACAAATAAATTCCTTCTATATTTGATTTCAAATATATCTCCTTTTCAATTTCGTTTGTAAAGGTTTTACAAACATTTCTATTTCATTTTGATTTCTGAAAAATATTCTAACTCCTTATATTCCCGGGAAAATTCGCCATAACCTCCTTTGTACCGGGAGCATCGGGAAAAACCCCAAACCCACCACACAGTCCTTTCCATTCAAAATGAAAATGGTTTGAAATTTATTTCCTTTCTAAATATCTTATATTTATAAATATTCCAATTTATAAACATTTCTTATTTATAAATATTCCATTTATAAATATTTTATTTTCACTATCACTTTGAAAATTCCCTTATCAACATTCCGGTATGTTACGGTATTTAACATATCAAATTTCGATATCCAATATCGTCCATACACACATAATCAACAACAGGTTATAATTCACATCATATATCAAAATATATGAAAAACAATAAAATAACTGTTGAGGAATCCAGTCGGATTCTTCCAACCTGTTTCCCTGCATCCACAGATGTTACACAATAAAATCAACATCACTTTCAGTTCCATATGATATATTCTGATAGCAGAATCAATATCTAAATATTTAACAGTTTATATATATATATATATATTTATAATTTCCTCTAACTGACTAGCAGTTCAATCAATCAGTAAACACACATCAATCAGACAATTTCTAACAGTTCTAAAAAAATACAACATGAAATTATAAATTGTTCAGAGTTAGTGAGATTTACTCACTTTGGCAGTTCATCGTTAAAGAACGATAACTGTTATTTGATTTGAATCAAACAAATTATTTCTCCATAAATTCAAACGAGCTCTAATCCACTTCCAGTCAGTTCCATTGTGTAGCTCCCGTCCATACGATCCTAACGTGACCGACGGTTCGAATTTCTGATACAGTATGATAAAGATACGATATCAACAAGTTTATACACTTATAATTAAAAATAAACTTTAATTAATTTAATTTCCTTTTGGGCTTAGCTTTGAAATCTTGGCCCAGTACCACTCTGAAGTTACCAACCCGCTAGAAAGCCTTCATCTCCCCCAAACCACTTCGTGATTTCCTGTACCGAACTCCACCCTTAGCCTCAACTTCCAGCACCATTTTCTAGTTCGATATTTCAGGAAATTCCTAAACCGACCTCGCCTTCAAGTTCCTCTTCGAGAACCACCTCTTCTCAGCTCCACAGATCGAAGTTCGATCCTTCCTCCGCTGACGCGATGAACCAGCTCGAGCGAGACCAACCTAGAAAACTACGACACCTATGATCATGGAATAACCCAAATCCTTGCCTACACTTGCTGAATTCCTTCGCAAACATCAATACAACCTTAAAAATCACCATCGATACCCCCATTTCACAGAATACCGCAACCCTAGCCAGTCGTTGTCTTATTCCCAGCGTACCAACAGTGAACCGAACCCATCGAGATGGGTATGAGCGTGGAAAGCAACTCCATGCGAACCCAAAGAGACCAACTTCAAATTTTTCTGAATTTGATTTGAGTTTATCCGAATTTGTGAAGAATGGATCTCACGTTTTTGCTGTGAGAAAGAGGAACGGCGGAATATCTGTTGACTTTGAGGAATGAATTAGGTTTAGAAATGTTTTGGAGGGGGTATTTATAGGCTTCACAAATATCTAGATATTTTTGTTGAGATATTTTTGGTTAGGATATTTTCATTTTTATATTCATTCCTTTCTTCTAAAAATTCGTGTGATCACACACGATACCCAAAAATCACGAAACTGGACATGTAGCTAGAGTTCGACATTACGGTCTCAATGAAACTGGTTCCACCGAATTCCGACTTCGTATGCTCACACAGTGTATTTTTAACTGTCAAAATACTGACTGTTTTTCACTCTAAAAATCCGTACGGCCACATAGTGACTCTAAAAATCACAAAAATGGAAATCTAACAACTATTTGACATTGTGGATCCAATAAAATTAGTTTCGTCGAATTCCAACTTCGTTTGCAAAACCGGCTATTTTTAAAGCTCTGGATGACCCATTTAAATATATAAATATATTTAAATATAATTAAATTAAATATTAATTAATTAATATTATCGTATATATCCACATACGATGTCGTACGGCTTCAGAATATCCTATCAGAATTTATAACTTGATTATCCAGAATTCCAGAATAAATCGATTTCAATTTATATTGAAAATCCATTTACAACGTAATTAAAGCATCGCAAATTATAAAGGAATTCCACAGCGACTTTTCTAAAATTTGATTTGGACATACATCAAAATCTACACGACGAAATCCCAAGTTTTCTCTTCCACTAGAAAGGTATACTCCACCAGCTCCACACGTTTCTTGTTTCATAGAAATCCGGCTTAAAACGAATCCTGTACATTCAGTTGAAGTTCGAATCGCCAATTTACGAGCTGCAGTGCCATTTCGAGCTCGATTTTAATTATATTATAACTCTACGTTCAAACTGTCGTTTATACAATATATTCGTTATTCAAATTCAATTCTAAACTGAATTAAATATCACAGATGATCCAGTTCACATCATATCGCCATTTCAGCCAATTCTGATTATTTCAGAATTAAATATATTATTTAATTTATTATTTTAATTAAATATTCACCATTATTTAATTAAACCACCATTTAATTCACTGTATCACCATCTATATAATTAAATAAATTAATTATAATACCTCTGCAAATGCGGGTCATTACAGACTACCTTAACTTTTTTGATAATTTGAACTATGCTCTTCATGTAGTCCAAGATGGGCCAATGAACCTTGATGACGTCATGGATTTGAGTGATAGCTCGAAGTAGAATTGTGCCATAGAGGAAGAGATGCAATTGATGATGACGAACAAAACTTGGGATTTGGTTCCACTTCCTAAAGGAAACCATGCTATTGGGTACAAATAGACATATAAAGTGAGGGACGATGGAAGATACAAAACAAGGCTAATGGCAAAAGGGTTTGCACAAAGGAAGGGGAAGGAGTAAGATGGATATTTTCCACCGGTTATGAGACATACTTCAGTCCGAATTTTTCTTGCCATAGTTTACATTCATGACTAGGATTTGGAGCAACTTGGTGTTCAAACCACCTTCTTGAACGGTGATTTGGATGAGGACAACTACATGAAGCAACAAGAAGGGTTTCGTTGTAGACAGTAAGTCAAATTTGGCTTGCAAATTAAAGGAAACACTATATGGTTTGAAGCAATCACCTGGGCAATGGTACACAAGATTTGATTTGATTATCTTATGCTTGAAAATGGTTTTAATAGAAGATTCAAGGATGTTTGTGTTTATTTAAGAAGGTAATAAATGACTGCTCTTGTACGTGGATGACATGCTCATAGCTTCTAAAGATAAGAATGAAATCTTCAAGTTAAAAATGTTTAGAATTGGAATTTAAAATGGAGGATCTTGGAGAAACAAGGAGAAATTTGGGCATGGAAATTTCTAGGGATCGAAAACATTTTCAGTTGAATTTAACTCAAAAGGAATATTTTAGAAAAGTGCTTTGTCGGTTTAGCATGGAGAATGCAAATGCGTTAAGTACACCTTTACCTTTGCATATGAAGCTTTTGAGTAAGGAATCACCTATTAAGGAGAAAGACAAGGCCAATATGGTAAAGGTGCCATATGCAAGTGCGGTTGGAAGTTTGATGTACTATATGGTTTGTACAATGCCCGACATTGTAAATGTTGTCAGGGTCGTTATATGGCTAATCTGGGGAAATTGCATTGAAAAGCCATGAATGCTATTTTTGAATGGTATTACGTCTCACAGTCTTGTTTTTTGGGGGTAATAAGGAGAATAATGGAAAGCTAGTTGGTTGTCATGATTCAGGCTACGCCGGTGATAGGGATCAGAGAAGGTCAACTTCTGGATTTATCTTCACTCCTGAGCGCTGCCATAAGTTAGAGATCAAGATTGCAAATCATAGTTGCTTTATCCACTACAAAGGCGGAGTTGGTAGCCACAATGGAATCGGAAATGGATGTACTCTATTTAAAGAGATTGTTGTGTGACTTGGGTCTTGAACATGATAGTGTGTACGTTCAATGTCATAGCCAAAGTGCTTTTCATTTAAAGGGACATTTGACTTTTAGTTCTCGCACAAAGCAAATTAAAGTGAGAGAGTGTCATGGATGAAGACAAGCATGTATGTCTTTAAGAGATGCACACAAAGGATAATGCAACATATATGAATACTAAAGCGTTGCCGGTTTAGAAGTTCGAGCACAAACTTAATTCGCTTAGGGAAGTGCTGAGTGCCACGGGGTGGCAGGGTTGAGGAAGAAACTTGGTTATCGACGATGAGGGGTATCAACAGGAGGTTTGAATTCTATCTTCTTGGTAAGCACCCGCTTACACTCCCGATTACATTTATCTTATGGTGAGATTGTTATTGGAGTTGGGTGTTTTCAACACTACACTAGCGAGTGGCCTGAACTCGTTGATGGAGTGCAATGGGCGCTGGCCATGCCGGAGCTCATTAGGGAAACACTCAAGTTTATTTGGTAGGGGGTAGAGGATGGTTTTGTACCATTTGTTAAGGGACTGGAGATGGATATAGTGTCAAGGTAGATTGTTGAATTTTATGACATTGTATCGATAAAATTGAAGTGGCTGGAATTAGATCCGTACATACAAGAAAACAGGCTATTTCCGACGGTTGAAAACTGTCGGCGGCCGTCGGGAGCCATCGGAAATTACCGTGGATTTTAGAAGCATCGAAAAACAGATTTTGCGACGGTTATCGACGCAGCTTGTCGTTTGTTTTTTCGATGGCTGTCGACGCAGCCATCGAAAACCTGCATATTTTTTTTGGTAATTCAACTACTATTAAGCCTTCCAACTACATTTTATACTTTTGAAAATGACCTAATATAATGATAATAGATCATTCTCAGTAACTCCTTGGAAGAAACTGTGTAAGCTAACATCGATAAGAAAAAATTGGCACGATAACTATGTAGGCTATTGGGGGAATAATGAGTAAAAAAAATTGGCACGATAACTGTGTAAGCTAACATCAGTAAAAAAAAATTAAAAGTAGCAAAAAGATCGAATTCATACCACACTCTCGGGGCCTTCAGGCGGTGGCAAAGGAAGATTCGTGGAACCAATTTATTACTTTGCGATCTTTTATCAAACCTCCTTTCTCCAATTTTACCGTAAGTCAGCTTATCCTGCAAATTGTTCGAAGTACTGTCACAATTTTGATAAATTAGCTTTAGTTTATTTCAGTGACTATTGTTGTAGGGAATATCTTACACTCATACCATAGTCACAACCATAGGTGTAGTGAATAATGTAACTCTTGCCAATTTCCAAGTCCAATGGAAGCTACAATTGAAAATAGAGAAAAATAATAATTAAATAACTAGTTAAAAGATAATAGTTATATATGGTTAGAAATGACTTGATGCCATACCTGAATCATAAAATCTTTTCGTAATATGCTGCCCACGTCATGCAGTGCAAATGAGACAACATAGGCATATCTACATATCAGTATATGTTGAACATACAAAACCGTTTAGAGCAGAAAGATCATGTGTATTAATCAAGGTTTAGAACAAAAAGATCATGTGTATTAACATAAGAAACGTAGAAAATCATAAAATATATAAATTTTTATAACATTTTTTTGTAATGCTATAAAATGTACATTTTGTTCAATAAATTAAACAAGTATAACACACACATGCTCTTAAATATCCAATTCGGATGGACTAAGATATATGTTATGGGTAATAATTTGGGCCATAACACATTGACATTTGACAACATGTACTGATCAAGTATAAATCTCACATTTCAAGTACCCAACCAAATGCCTTATCAGCTTCGGGATCTTTCTCCATTGCCAGTGAAACATTCAACCATGTGGGAGCTATCATTTGAAGAGAAGCCTAATGTGGAAACAAAGTTAATGTTAATGAAATATCAAAAAAGCTAATGATACTAAAAAAAAGCATATCTAAAACCTTTTCGATTATAGCGGGAGAAATTCCAAGAGGATCTATGTCAGTAATTGGCCCCTTTCCAGCATGAAAGAATTTTTTTAGAGTTGACTCGTACTTTTTGGGGTCGATGTAAACAAAAGAGAATGCAAATATATGTTTCCACTACAACGCTATTGGAACCAACTGGAATCAATAGATAACCCTAAATTTCTAATTTAAGCAAATAAATGTTTAGGTAAAAACTTAATTTTTATGAAAAAAAGAGATTATACCTCAAATTACTTGCTCTAGACGCCTGAATTGAAGTCGGAGAGGTTCCTACTCGAAGAAATTGATGTTTGAAGGTAAAAAAATCGGATTTGGGGGTGATAGGGTTTAAAACCCGTATGTTGTAAGAAAAAGATTAAGCAACAAATGTGGAAGAAAGAGCGTGACTGAGAGTTTATCATGATAATTTCCGACGGCATCCGACGACTGCCGACGACCCATCAGAAGCCGTCACAAATTAGTCATCGCAAATAGCCTGTTTTCTTGTAGTGGTAAAAGAGAAGGCGATTCACATGTCGGAGCTCGTAGGAGGAAGCTACAGGTAAAAAAGACGAATACAATTTCAACACTTCAGCGCAAACGTCTAATCGGGTTGCCTGTGCAACCAGTGAGTTTTAATAGACATCTTGTCAGATGTCTGAGCTGAAAGGATAGGTTCGCCAGATGTTAGATATAAAGGGCCATCCATCTTGTGGTATAAAGGAAAATTTCTATACTTTGGAGCCAGACGTCTGACCCTGTATGCTAGAAGTCATAGGCGGCTTCTACATGTTTTTAGGTCTATGACTCAGTATGTTAATTTGTGATGTTTCGAGGGGCAATTTGGGAAATTGCCAAAAAGTAGTCTCTCCATATGTAAGCTCACAACTCCACAAAATCAAAATTTCCTGAGAATTTTGATTGTTGTATTCAATTTCTTGTACTCTTATACTGATTTATAATAAATGTTGTCTCTCAAAGTCGACGTACCATAATAAGATATTAGCGGAACGACTATACATCGCTAAGTGATTTATTTTTTCGTTATTGCTTTACTATATCACTTGTTTGGTGATTGTGATTAGCTATTCGATTGGGTTGAGATTGTTTTGAAATATTAATTGGTTGTTTTTGCACGTTTACTATGATCTCGTCTTTCACTGTTCTTGACGATTTGATTTGAGCAGTCATGAGTCGAAATCCTTCCCGATAATCTATAATTTGGATGCTTGATTAAATCTATAAATCAAAAAGGAAAAAAATAGAATTAGAACATACCTCGTGAATAGTAAAAATCTTAGTACTAATTAAAAAATCATGTTGACAATGTATTCGAAATAAATAAAATTGTATGCAGGAGTTGAGATATTCAATTAAATGTATTCAATGTTTATTCCACAGATTGCATGAAGTTGAATGAAAGAAAACCTGTTTGATGGTGTATTTAAATGTAGTACAATAGTTCGGCATTTGACAAAAACGAGAGATAAATAGTACGAACTATGCAAATTTTTTTACTTTCAATCAACTTAGTATTCGATCAATTGCCATTTTAAACGTGTTAGATTACCGTGAAGCCCACCTTTCGATTATTGTTTTCGTTTTTTTTTCTCCTTTTGGGAATAGCACCATGAATTTTTCAGTGATAATATCGTGCTTTACTTCTTAAACTAGAATTTCAAGGAAGCAACATAGTTATCCATTCAGTCCAATGTTTGAGTCCGGTAGCCACCGTTGGATCCATGCATATGACCTGACCGACGCCTTATGATTTTAACATGCAAATAAACGTTTCGGCCAAAGTCCTTGTCGGCTATGCTTAAATTCATAATACATTACATTTCATTACACCTACAATCATTGTTTGTTCGCTTTCATGTACAAACTACAAATTGAATTCCTTTGTCCCATTGTTCCCTTCTTAAATTCATTCACTAATTAAGTGTCATACAAAATATAACCAATGATCATAGAAAATTACCAAACATCAATAACATCGGATAAAAAATGGATTTATTTGTTCAAAATACTTATTCTTTAAACATAAAAAAGGAATTCATGAGAGTCTTAGGATAATTTTAATCAACTTTAGCATAAGCTGATCTTAGACACATAATTTTTTTTTTAAATAAATTAATTAATGAAGATTAAAGGTAAAATGATGAAAGAATATCTAACATATTTTATGCTAACTAATGTATTTATATCATGTGCATTGTGTTAGATTGTGTAATCTTATGTGTCAACAAATATTATAGAATATAAGCTGACTACATTATAAAGACAAATAGCTTAAACACTAATTAAATGGATAGGCATCTAACTATATGCAAGCGATGTAGATATAAATAAAGATGATTCGGAACGCAATTAAATCAAGCACACAATACTTGATTAGCATTTTTCAATGATCGAAATTGTGAGTAAAAGTCAAAAGCAAAAGTGGGTGACTAGTGAGGTGTTTTATTAGGACGATAATGATAACTCATGCTTGACGAGGGGACAATCTTTCTTAACAAGTTTAAACTCTTAATCTAACATTTTTAAAGGCTCTAAAGCAACAAAGAGGTTCTTGTCATCACCTGTAGTTAAATTTATCTAAAGTATGTTTCGTTTTCAAATGTAGTTCACGTATGGGCGAATAGTTCCGTATATTAATGCAAATGACTGTTCTCTTGATCTAATCATTGTCATTAACATAAGTGGTAACTGGTTAACTATCAACAATGGCAATTTATTATGCAATTTAATAACAGTAGTGAAGATCTAATAGGCTTGCTTATCATCCTGAAAGAGACTCTTTTAGTTATATAGATGTTATCATCAGACAGACTCTTTTAGTTATATAGAATAAATTGTTTGTGTAAAAGCAATTATAATATTTACAATGGATATGAAATTTTATTTTTCTAAATTCTTAAAAACCTTCTTGAAAACTCAGGTTAATCTTCAATTTCAACTAAAACATTCAGTTTTATCTACAAATTTTGATTTAGAAAGTATAAACCTAACCTGCAACTAAACTGTTACATGGATTTTTATTGTAACAGCACAGACAATAGGGTTTTTTGACATGCAAAATATATACTATTTGATACATGAAACAAAGATGGCTAAGTATAAACCTAAATGCAGGGAAAATTCATGCAAGTATTACTATTAACATAATAACATAAGTCTGTTTAGTTATCTTTTTTTTAAAGGTAATCTGGATTGACTTATATAAGTTTCTCTTTTTTTGCAAAATGAACTGACTTTAATTCTGAATTTTTTTGATCTAAGTGAAGCATTTGCCTTCTTTTTTATTCGGAATGTTTGAAGAGCAACCAACTATCAATAAAATGAAAATTAGTTCGCCTATATCCATCTAACAAGCAATCACAAAGAGCAATTATTAGTAGACGTTTAGTCCCGGTCAAAAATACTGTACTCCAACAAATCATTGGTGGATTCACAGTATTATTCAACCCTTTCTTTAGTTTCCAGTTGGTGCAATTCCAAACGCTAATCATACGTTCCTTGAAGTTCCCTACCTTACCAATCTATTTGACTTCGAAAATGACTTTTACCTTCTCTCTTTATTGTGCAAAATATAAATAAACATAACGCCATTTAAAAAATGAAATATAAAGCCATTTTTCACCACAGTAGAAAACGCAGTGCACTTAGCATTGCACTGATTTTACCAACACTTAAGGCATAGTTTTTTTTGCTTACCTTGTACTCTATAAGCTGAACCATTGGATGTTACTTGATTAGTGGAAAAAAATATCAATCGACTGTTACTAAAATGGCACGACCAGTGCCCTTAACTACAAGGTACATATTAAGAAAGGTAGATGATGGACAGGGAATTATGTTGGGTACATTAGGTCCTACATAATCCTCTTATAGGAACCAATAATTGTTGCATATGACCTTCAAACGTTTGTCATCTTGCTGAAATTATACGATTTAACTTCATGCATCTGTGGCAGAATTGGGAAATAAATAATGACATGTTCTCTAGAAAACAAGGTACCTAACCCTTTATAAGATACCTAACCCTTTATAAGATGACCCACTGGAAGCAAGGATTTCTATGTATGCTTAACACAGTGTCTTTCTTTGTTTCTTTTTTCCACCAAAAATAAATTAATAAATTACTTTTTCCATGTTAAATTGAACATGCATTTAGATCTACTTGGCTTAGGTTGTTGGGTAAAATTTGGATATAATCGAACTTATCATCATAACTTAAAATGGGAAAGAAACACCATCACACAAACCAAGTATGAATAAAATTTAAGATGGACTTGCTAGGGTTTGTAAATTCAATGCATCATTTTTTGAGAACAAAATTGAAAATCAAACGTTATGTGTTTTACATTTGTTTAAAGTAATCAGGGAATAATTTACGTAACTGTAATAGTGGAAAAAAAAAAATGTAACACCCTACGTCTCTTAACGTCACCCGTATAAGGATTTCGCTAAGGTATATGAAGCGTATAAATATAAAATAACATAACAGGGACAAAAATTCACAAGACATCATTTGAAAACACAATGGAAAATTTTAAAACTTTATTTAAAGCATAACATCAGTGCCATTGCATCATAAAATGTACTTTAACCATAAATCCATAACTGCCTAATTAAAAAACAACATAATCAGAGTACAAAATAAAAATATCTCTCAACATCAAATAAAGAAATAAATCAAACGTGAAACAACACATGATCATGCAGAGAATAAGACAAGCTTAAATCTCCAATAAGCTGAGCTCAGCTAAAAATCTATCAGATAATAAATCCTCCACCCTGAGAGCTTGAGAGAAAGGAGGGGGAAGGAAGGAAGAAAGAAGAAGTAAAAAAACAAGTCGGACATAATATCTGGTGAGTTCTCTAATTACTAGCATGAATGATAAAAAAGAAATGTAGATAGGATAATAGTTTCAAAACACAATAAGAATAAATAAGATAATATAAAGGTAAGCAGAGATATAGTCAATTGTCATCACATTCGAATCATTCAATTTCTTTACCATTTACTGTAACTCATAGTTAGGATGTACCATAATTCCACCCCTCGATCGGCTCCTAAACCACGAAAGTGATAACCTATGCCGACTTCGGTCTTGGGTTTATCAGGCCCAACCCATCAGCTCTAAAGGACATAGCGTTAATCACAGACGTTACAACGTCTTATTTTCTCTAATCGACACGATGTACGCTCATCACCCTATTGGAACGCGTTTGTTCCCATCTCGTTTGGACCTCTTAGTACCAAATACAATATAAGAGTGCCATCGCCTCCTCGTGAGACCTCTATATAGTATGATAAAAATGGATACTGCCTAATACTGGCCCCATCCAAAAATGCAAATTGACTCAAGTCATCCCTGGACTTAGTCCCCAATTTAATTTATTATTGCCAAGGCCACCATAGAATTATTGTTGATCGCCTACCTACCATAGACCCCCAATAGAATTGTCAATAAATGCCTAGGCTACTATAAATAATTATTTTAATTGGTCGTTTATTTTCTCTAATCAGTCTACCTCCACTGCCGGGACGGACCACAACTATGAGCCATTTATTTTTTCAAATCAGCAGTCGCTGCAGAAAAGGACTCCTACTATATGTTTTCTTAATAGGCTACTTATTTTCCCTAATCATCTTACGCTGCCCGAGCGGACCTTTATTCATGCTTATTAATCCATTCATATTAAACTTAACGTCCAATTTAAGTTTATTAATAGGCCTACTTATTACAAATAACTTCTTGTTATATTATAGGTTGCATATAAACATTATCTTGTTTCTATTCATTCCACAACATAACCCCCGCTACTTAGCGTTTATTCAGATTTCCAATTATTCAGCTTATTAGTGATTACACCAAACTTACAGTTCAACTTTCCATTATTGTATTAATTCAGTAAGCCTCAATTAATCCTTTTATACTTAATTCAAATTTTTTCTTAATGTGCATTTTTACAACCAAATTCATAATCTTACCCAAACTGCAGAAACAACAAGGAATTAGGGTTTAGGCTCTTTAAAGGCTAAACTCAACGTGAATTAAAAGGATAAAGGACTAAGATTTCGCATGGTCTAGGCAGAAATAAATAAGACATAGAATAGGACAAAATCTGAATTGTATTTATAATAATAATCTATGAAGAAAGAGAGATAGAAATAAACTGAATGATTTACAATAATAGAATAGATCAATGAAATAGGTTGAAGTACAGATAGAAGTAGTAATTAGATATACAAGAAATATTTATTGAAAAGAAACACTGAAATCTATAAATTACTGATGAAATAAACAACTGTTATACTATGCTAATAATCCCTAAATTATATTGATCTTGTAATCACAGAAAATACTCACTGATTTATGCAATCCGGTAGACTCTATTAGGAAATCCTTTATATATATGTATGAATAATATCCTCTAATTTATGTTTATAAAAAATCCAAATTTAAATCCCAGAACTCCATTATTTATAGAAGAAGAAGTTTTGCGTAATGGGGAATGAAGTAGGGAGAATCAGGTTTAAATTAGAGACATATTTATAATAGAGTTAGAAAACCTATGATCGTTAGATATTAGGTTATTATTTTAGTGTATCCGATCAAAAGAAGTCTCCAGAAATCGGATAAACATTTGAAAATTGCTGGAAGTAACGTGCACAAAAACCGCACACTTTATAAAGGATGGGTCGACCCATCCTATAGGTGGGTCGACCCAACTCTGGACTGGGTCGCCCAAGATCCAATGTGATTTTTGGCCATTTATTTATTTTAATACGTTTTTTTATTTAAATTTCAAATTTGAATTTCAAGCTTCTTTCCTTCGTAACTTCTTCGTTTTAAGATCAATTTCAGCAAATTAAATGCCTATCTTAACCAAAATTTTGTAACGGACCCAATGGCATAAACCCCGTCGCCCAATTCTCAATATTAATTTTATTAATCTTTTAATTAAATTGCTTCATCAAAATTTTGGGTTGTTGCATTCTCCCCACCTTAAAGGATTTCATCACTCAAATCTCCAAGTCTAGAAGAATGCCATTAATATTACCAACCATCTTCTATATCCATGCACTCATCCATGCATCCATTGTCCTTAGGATTTCTAATGCTTTTCATGAACATATGCAATAGCGTAGTGTATATAACCCTAACTGATGCAAGAAATTAGACGGTCTACTGATTCAATCGACCTCTTTTTATGCAGCTTATGTTAGTGGCATTCATCCAAAATGTATGTAAGAGAATCCTAAAGATACATAAAATTCTATACGCGTGCTATAACCACCATCAAAATGCAATGTCCATATGATAATCATCCATCTTTATCCATAAATTAAAAGTGAACTAAAAGTGCACAAACATCCATATGCAATTATGTTAGTGTCCTAATTGTCGATCACTAATCAGTGCCTAGTGTGTGCATACGCATCTATAGAATCCACTAGCAAACACTTGCATCTACATGAATCCATCAAGCAAAACATGTCGTAAGAACATGTTTAAACCATATCCTACCATCCATAGGTTTTTTTCTTAAGACGCACTAATTCAAATGACAGGAAATGGATAAGGTTCAAATTTAAAACTAAGAAAGGATTCAAAGCGTACTATAAAAAGAAATGGAAATGATGTGTGAATCCTCTTCTCTGGTTCACATGTTGCCTCATTGTTGTCCTTTCCCCATTGTACCCTGACGAGCTTAATCTCCTTGCTCCTTAACCTCTTTACTTCAGAGCCCAAAATCCGTGTAGGTGCTCGTCTGACAAATGCTTTCTTCTCAATCTCAACCTTTTCTATATCCGCCACTACTACAGAATCATACAGGAATTTCCACAAATGTGAGATGTGAAATACATCATGACCACCTTAGCCTCTCCGGTTGTTGAATCCTGTAGACTATATGGCCAACCCTCTCCACTATAGGAAATAGCCCAAAAAATCTAGGTGCTAACTTCCCAACTGAGAAAAACTGTACCACATTCCTTAGGGGAGATACCTTAATGAAAACCATGTCCCCTATACTGAACTCAAGATCTGTCCTCCTCTTATCTGCATATGATTTCTGTCTGTCTAGAGATATCTTCATCCTTTTCTGAATCAGGTCGATCTTATTCGATGTTTCCATAATCATCTCTAAGTAGCCTATTTGTGGTCTCCCACCAACAAGATGGCGATTTATTGGGCTGTCCATACAAAGGTTCGAAAGGTGTCATACCAATGTTTGCCTGATATCTGTTGTTATAAGCAAACTCTACTAAGGGAAGATGCTTCTCCCAAGTCCTTCCAAAGTCCAAAATGCATAGCCGTAATAAATCCTTAATAATTAGATTAACCCTCTCGGTTTGTCCATCTGTCTGCGGGTGGTATGCAGTACTAAGTCTCAGTTGCGACCCAATGCATCATGTAGGCTCCTCCAGAACTCGCTGGTATAGATGAGGTCTTTGTCGCTAACAATGCTTGTGGGGACTCCATGAAGTCGGACGATCTCCCTCAAATATATCGAAGCCAACCAAGCCACAGTTCTCTTACTTCTAACTAAGATGAAATGAGTGTTCTTAGTCAATCTATCCATGATTACCCAAATATACCGGTATTGGCTTTCCTCAATATAGGAAAACATCTATGAAATCAATTGAAACGCTCTCCCACTTCCATTGTGGCACGTCAAGAGGCGGAAGCAACCCACCAGGCTTCCTTTGTTCAGCCTTAACCCTTTAGCATGCTATATATCTTGCTATCTAATCGGCCACATCCTTCTTTATCCCTATCCAATAGATGAGCCACTTCATATCTCTTTACATCTTATATCCTCCGAGATAGATGGTCATTCATAGTGATGGGCCTTAGACGATACCACACTCATCACATCTCCCGTATGCGGTAGACATAGTCTATCATCATGGCATAGCGATCCTCTCTCTTCAACTAGTATCTAGAAAGGTGCCTAGAGGTCTCACCTTTATCAATTTGGTCCAAAATATCTACTAGTTGTCGATCACCACACTTATTGGACCCAATACGTTCCAACAGAGTCGGTAGTACCTCAAGCGATGCTAATAATTATAGTGCATAATCCGTTGATGTTTTAAAATCAAAAGATGAGATAAACTCCAAACTCTGCCGCTCTACAAAAAACAGGCTCAATTATCCTATGCCTACTTAGGCATCCACCACAACATTCTCCTTCCCCGAGGTATATGAGATCTCAAAATCGTAGGATAATAGAAACACCGCCCAATTATACCGTCTCAAGTTAAAATCCTTTTGCGAATACTTGAGACTTATGATCGGTATACAACTTAAGCCTCTCACCTAACAAATTTTGCCTCTAAGATTTAAGGGTGAAAACAATAGCTTTTAGCTCCAAATCATGGGTAGGATAATTTCTCTCATGTACCTTTAGTTGTTTGCTCCCATAGCAAACATCTCTGCCCACCTGCATTAGGACGACACATAATCCTATGCCACAAGCATCAGTATACACTGTGAACATCTTAGATCGGCCAAGAAGAGTTAACATGCGAGCAATCATGAGTTCCTTTTTCATCTCATAAAGGAATCCTCGTAATCCATGTCCTATGAGAATACCAAGTTCTTCTTTGTATGGAGGGTGTAACAGCCTGCCCAGAATAGGGCCAAATTCCGACCCAGAGAAGGTCCATCGAACTTAGAGCCACTCTAAACAGATTGTTGGTTCTATAAGGATTATGATAAACATATATAGAAAGCAGTCTAAAACGAAAATCAGAAACTCAAACAATGGATGAGATAAAATATAATAACATAAATATAAGACATACCAATTATATAAAAACCACAATTCCAGAAATACAACATATCTCAAGAGCCTCCTCCTCTAAGAGATCGTTCTCCATCCTTAATCACCTGCCTCACATGGTGTCCTGTTAATGTTACGAGAAGGGAGTTCAAAACATAAAGTTTTGGTGAATGAAATATGTGCAAGTTAAGAAGGCTTTTTCCATTATTTGGCAGTTGTAAACTTTTCAAGTTATGTCTACGTAACAAACACACAATACAAACATATGAGGTGGACGCCCTAGAAGTCGCTTAATACGATAAAACTAATTTAAGGGCGGCCACTCCTATGGTCACTTAATACCATATTTATATTATTTAGGGTGGACATACCTCTAGTCACTCAATACCCAATAGTGGACCTTAAGCCACTTAAGACCTCGTTATAACGCTTAACGTTATAAATGATAACTCTCCTTGTAGGGGATAAATTGTGACACCCCACGTCCGTTAATGTCACTTTTTATCAGAATGCATTAAGTTTCGTGAAGTGTTATAGGTAAATAGAAACAGAAACATTATGAGACAGATACAAAATAACAACGGAATTTAAAACTTTATTTAACAAAAGACATTGTGGTCCAAAACATAGTACGTCATAAGTCTGAAATACAGAAAACTCATTACATCAACTTAAAACTTCTATCTTGTACTAAAATCATCAGAGTATAGCAATAAAAGAAGCATAATTCCCCACAAATAAAGCCATATCTGAGTAGACAGAAAATCAAAGCAGTACATCTAAGCAGCTCCAAGCAGAATGAAAGAGAGAATCCAAATCAAGCCTGAGTATTCCCACCCTGAGAACCTAGGGGGAGAGGGGAGGGGGACGGAAGAGAGAGAAGAGGAAACAAAATGGGTCAGACATAAAGTCTGGTGAGTCCAGTTACTTTTAGCATATAAATAAGTAAAAGCATTATGATAGACATATAAGTTGGAGAGAGATAACAGTGTCATAAGGCAAGTATAGCAAGGTAAACGGGATAAACAAAATAGAACATGAATTGCGCTTCTCTAATACCTTTCTCTGCACTAATACTAGTATAACAAGAACAAGATGATCCCAACAAGTACAAGATGGTAGACTAAGGTGTGCTTCTAGTGAGAGGTTTTACCCCCATACAATAAAAGGTAGCCCAACAGAACTGACAGGTGTTACCCCAAACGATAATAAACAAGCAAGACTAGATGTACCCTAATTACTACCCCCAATCGATCGGCTCTCTAACTCATAGATACCTTGTGCTGGCCCCAAAGTAGGATGTATCATTTTCTAAAGTGGCAACCCTTTTTTACACAATATTTGCACAACCATATCTACTGATGTCACAATGCCTTATCTTCCGTAGCAAGCGGACTCATGCACGCACATGACTCCGTTGGAACACGCCGTCAGCACCTCACTCAAGTGACCTCTTATAATCAGCTCAGTAAGCGTGCCCAGTCCCCGACCTAGTTCGGGGTTCCCTGTTTGATACCAAGATTGGTCACTGAGTGAAACGGGTCCCACATAACAGACGATACAAGCTTCCCCTAGGCTTGCATCCCCACTACTAGGATTTCAACAGGTTATGCCTACTAGTCTAACAAGATTGCATAACCCCAATAGGCTAAGTTTGTCGAGTTTATACGTATAACCCGTCCCCACATATTTAACAAGATTAACTTAACCCTCCTACTGATTCAAGAAAGTTTACTTAACCCCTACCCCAGTTAACAGGTTCATGTAATCCTTATGGAATTAACAGGTTAAGTATTACAAGTTCCTCACCATTCATTCATTTATGGTTATAATGCGCTAGACCTCCCACATTAAGTCTACCACTAGTGGATGCTGGATATGCCAGTTGGTTCCGGGAAGACTTCTTCCACAAGTCAGACTTAACCTCGTGTCTTAGTGCCGTCACATGTACGTTTATGCACTTAGACCACTCACATTAGATTTACCACTTTTGGACTCTGGATTTGCCGGCCGGTTCCGTGCAGGCTTCTACCAGAAGTGTAATCTAACTTCATGTCCAAGCGCGGTTATAGTTTCTAATTACTGTAAATCTAGGCATTTTCATTACTAACCAATTACCATGATCATTATGCCCCAAATCCCTGTCCGATCTACGATACAAGTTATGCCCCAGATTAAGGTTTAAATCAAGATATAGATTATGCCCCCAAATCCCATGTTTTGGCTCAAGGTACAAATTATGCCCAAAAATTCCTAATCATATTTTACAATATGAATTATGCCCCAAATTAATCATTCCCAATTTCGTGCGTTCGCATATTTCAGTGATAGGCCTAGGCTCGAAGGTAACCTGGCTATAAAAAACAAAAAGGGAAAGAGGGAGAGAAGAGAATAAAAATAGGCATAGTAAATAAAACTGGCATAAGATGACATAATTAGGCAAACTAACATAATAGGCATAAGGTGACATAATTAGGCAAACTAACATAATAGGCATAAGGTGACATGATTAGGCAAACTAACAGAATAGGGATATCATGAGTAGGCGTATAAGCACTAATCAATAGATCAGGTGTACAAGTAATGGCAGATCTATTATGATTCAGGTTACTAACATGCATAAGCTTAGATCCAGGCTTATAAACATGTCAAGATTACATTTTAGGTGTTTATATATAAAAGTAACATAAACTCTTTATGATTGGATCTAAGGAACATAAGATTGATTTTAGATGTTGTAGCACAGATCCTTGAATACATATAACTCGTTGTTGAAGAAGAATAGGCTAGGTCAAACTGATTTGGGACAGCACCTCGTTGTCTCCATTGAT
Source organism: Allium sativum (assembly GCA_030737875.1). Classification (NCBI taxonomy): domain Eukaryota; kingdom Viridiplantae; phylum Streptophyta; class Magnoliopsida; order Asparagales; family Amaryllidaceae; genus Allium; species Allium sativum. The sequence continues at coordinate 22,217,610 of CM060927.1, read as the reverse complement.
TTAAATGAATAAAACAATGAGATTATGGTTCTTTATATAGCCATCAGCCAACGAACAAGGATACATGTAGGTCCAGATTCGTCCGAGGGGGGGGGGATCGACATAGCGGTCGACACCCCTGTTATGGGGTCGACCTATGGGTCGACACCCATAGGGCACGAGGTTGACCTCCAACCGGCCAATTCCCGCCTCTAGTTTTGATTATCTGGAATAGTTTTATTTATATATAAATGACTTATATGTATATAAACTTCAAACCTTAATATCTTCGTCATACGATATCCGTTTTACGCAAACTCGGAGTTTATCTTAAGCAGAATTCGAAGACGAACGCAACGGCACAGTCGGTTTTACTTAATTTCAAATACTTAATTAAATATTCCTTAGTTTTTCATTATAGTGTTGCTAGAATTATGGGGTGTTACATTCTCCCCTACTTAAAGGATTTTGTTTCCGAAATCTCTAAGTTAAGAAGAACGTATATCCCAACTTCCATCACCCATCTACTTATCCATCAACCACAGGCATCCATTATCCTTAAAAGATTTCTAATGCTTATATGAAAATATGCAAAGGTGTGTGTATATGTCCCTGTACTAATGCGAAAGATCAGGCTGTCTACTGATTCACTTGTCTTAATGCAATATATATTAGTGCCATGAATCCAACATGTGTGAAATTAATCTTATTATAACATGTAGGTTCTATATGTGTGCGCAATCATTCATCCAAATGCAACATCCATATGATGATACACCCACTTTCATCCATTAAAAGAAGAAAATTGCACACCCATTCATATGCAGTATGAGAGTGATTGAGCCGATCTAGTGCCTAATGTGTGTGTATATGCATCCACAAGCAACCAATAGCAACCACTTGCATCCATCAAACATAACATGTCTGAAATACATGTCTACATCCATGGGCTTCCTACCTAAAGGTCGAAGATCCTATCGATAGGATATACTTAAACGATAGAAACAAGCATGAATAAAAGCTTTGGAAAAAGAAGTTAAGAACATACCCTTGAAAAGAAAAGGGTATGAAGCATGAATCTTGTCTTCAGTCTACCAAGTTGCATTCTCTTGGTTATCTCCTCACTGAACTTTCGTCAATTTAACCTCTTGATTGCGTAGCTTCTAAACCTCTGATCCAAGAATACAAGTAGGAACCCGTCTAACTGTCGCCTCCCGTTCCACCTCTACTTCCTCAAGCATACTCAGCTTAACTACTTCTATGATATCATGCAAATACTTTCTTAAATGAGAAACATGGAAAACATCATATATGCCGAACAGTTTCTCTGGTAGCTTTACTATATAGGCCATTTGGCTAATCATTTCTGTTATGGGAAATGGCCTTACAAACCTCGGTCCCAATTTCCCTATAGATCCAAAATGAACCACATTCCTCAAAGGTGATACTTTGATGAAAACCATGTCTCCTATATCGAACTCAATGTCAATCATTCTCTTGTCTGCGTAGGACTTCTTCCTGTCTTGAGCTGTCTTCATGCGCCTTCGGATAAGATCAATCTTTTCTGAAGTTTCTCTAACCATCTCAGATCCAAGTTGAAGTCTTTTTGTGGACTCCCACCAATAAGTCGACGACCTATAGGGTCATCCGTATAATGCTTCGAAGGGTGCCATGCCAATACTAGTCTGATAACTGTTGTTGTAGGTGAATTCTATCAAAGGAAGATGCTCTTTCCAAGTATGTACGAAGTCTAGGATACATAGTCTTAAAAAATCCTCAAGAACACTATTTACCCTTTCCGTCTGTCCATCGGCCTGATTGTGATAAGCGGTGCTCAAACATAACTATGTACCTAATGCTTCTTGCAAGCTATTCCAAAACTCACTGGTGAATAAAGGGGTCATGATCACTCACAATACTGGAAGGTACTCCATATAGATGGACTATCTCATGAAGATAAACTATCGCCAACCATGCTGTCGTCCTCTTACTCTTAACAGGGATGACATGAGCGCTCTTTGTAAGCCTGTCCACTATAACCCAAATACTGGTGTTGTCTTTCCTAGATCTAGGAAAACCATCAATGAAATCCATAGAGACACTCCCCCACTTCCACTGTAGAACTTCCAAAGGATGAAGTAAACCACTGGGCTTCCTTCACTTAGCCTTGACTTGCTGACAAATCAAACATCGAGAAACAAATTCTGCTGCATCTTTTTTCATTCTAGCCCAAAAAGAAACCCTCTTCATATCCTTTTACATCTTATCACCACCAGGATAAATACTCATCTTAGAATGATGGCCTCCTCAAGGACTATATTTAACAAACTCCCAACTCGGGGAACATAAAGCCTTCCATCTCGTCGCAACCACCCTCTATTGTCTGTGGAATATCTACTGGGGTGACTTGAAGTCTTCCCTTTACTGACCCTATCCAAGATATCTGCTATCTGTGGGTCCTCTCGTTGCGAATTCCCTATCTGGTCCAACAGAGTAGGTCACAGCTCTAATGATGCCAATAAACCAGGTGTAAACTCGGTGGAGGGTCTTAAATCAAAAGTCGATATAAACTCCAAGCTTTTCCTCTCCACAAACAGTGGACTAAATGTCATCCTCTGCCTACTCAATGCGTCTGCCACCACATTACCCTTGCTAGGGGTATAAGAAATCTCAAAGTCATAGGACGCTAGGAACTCCATCCATCTTTGTTGTCTTAAATTAAGATTCTTCTGTGAGAACAATTACTTAAGATATTTATGACTAGTGCGCAACTCGAACCTCTGACCTAGTAGATAATGTCGCCAAGTCTTAAGTGTTAATACTATGGCAGCTAACTCTAATTCATGGGTAGGGTAGTTCCTCTCATGAACTCTTAGCTGTCTACCTTCATAACTTACCACCCTTCCCTCTTGCATTAGAACCGCACCAAACCCTGTACCACATGCATCAGTGTACACTGTGAACACTTTGTTCCCATCAGGCAAGGTCAAGACTAGGGCTATTGTCGGAGCCCACTTCAATCGTTGAAATGCATCGCCACAATCTATATCCCAAGAAAATTTCAGGTTCTTCTTCGTCAGTCTGGTGAAGGGAGCTGATATTTTTGCGAAGTCCTTAATGAACTTCCTATAATAGCCCGCTAATCCAAGAAAACTCCTCACCTCCATTGCATTCTTTGGGATCTGCCAATCTTGAACTGCAACTACCTTTGCGGGATATACTACTATCCCATCTTTAGAGACCACATGCCCTAGAAATCTCACTTCTTTTCTCCAAAAATGACATCTAAGAATTTTGCCTTAAGCTGGTGCGCATAGAGAGTTTTCGTAATCTCCCTCAAATGTAAGGCATGCTCTTCCTCGTTCTTCGAGAAAATCAAGATATCATCAACAAAAACCACAACGAACTTATTTAGAAACTCCCAAAACATCCTACTCAACAGATCAACAAAATAGGAGGCTTCATTCGTCAACCCAAAAGGCATGACGAGCCACTTGAAGAAACCATCTGGAGTTCTAAAGCAGTCTTGTCTATACTATCCTCGGCCACCCTCAATTGATGAAACCCTGTGGCCAAGTCTAACTGAGAGAAAACAGATGCACCAACAAGCTAGTCAAACAAATCATCTATCCTCGGAAGTAGGTGCATATTTTTCTTAGTGAGTTTATTCAACTCCCTATAATCCATACATAAGCGAAGCGAACCATCTGCCTTAGTGGCGAATACCACTGGAGCACCCTATTCAGATATTCTTCTCCTAATAAATCCTTTCTCATGTAGCTCCCCTACTTGCTTGCAGAGCTCCCTCCTTTCCCTTGGAGCCATGTGGCGCACAGGAAATTCAACTGGCTTTGTATTGTCAACTAAGTATATACGAAAATCAATCTCATGCCTTAGAAGTAAGCCTCGAACCTCCTCAAAAACATCAGGATACTCACAAACTACGGGCACAGATTGTAAATCGTCGATAGATGCATCGAGCGACTCTCGGAAACTAAGCAGACATACCCTTTAGGGTCACAAGAAATCTTGAGGGTCATCCCATGACAAATCAAAAGTCTAATGACCCTCCTCTCACAGTCCAGAATGGCACCATACATGGCTAGCCAGTCCATCCCTAGAATCAAACCATAGCCCATGAAACTAAGCACTTATGCATCGCATTCAAACTCGACGTCCAACATAGATATTCTCAAACCCCGACAAATCATAGACAGATGTGACATACCCGCAATGGGGTTTGAGACTACAAAGGGATCCAAAACCGTACTAAGATGTAGAGACTCAACTGCGGAATAAGATATAAAAGAATGTGAAGCGCCGGAATCAAAAAGAGTTCTAACAAGATGATTAGAAAGAGAAATTAAATCTTCAACGGAAACTTTCCTGCCTTTATCTGGCACACTGGCCACGAGTGCATGCATTTTCTCTCCAGAAGATCCTGCCCTTTGGCCCTGCCCTTGCTTCTTCGGGCTATCCTTAGTGTAGTGCCCGACTTTGCCACAAAAACAAGCATTATTCCTTCTTCTGCATTGCTTGACCAAATGACCAAGTGCTCATGGCATTTCTTCTTGCCTTTATTTGGACTTTATCTATGTTCCCTTCCTGGGCCACCATTTCTCTCATCCTTGGGTTGTTCTCCTTATCCCTAACTTCCTTATTCTCCTTTTTACCATCTTTGTGTAACAAGCAAACAATTCTCTTGAAAGCTGCCTCCATCGCACAAAAATCGTTATGAAGCTCGAAAAAATTAGCCGAAGGTGAAACTACTTCGGCTGCAGATGGAGGTTAGGTAATTCCTAGCCCTTCAACATGTGTCGAATTTTTAGCATGCCTACGGAACCATTCCGCAATGGGGAAACCTTTCGAGAAGAATCGGTTCCCCAGACATGCTGAAAAGAAAAAGGAAAGGGACTCAAGAGAAATTTTATATGACTTTGGGGAATATGTTTTTCAAAACAGACTTTCCTTTTGAAAAAGCTTTCTTTTAAAACCTTTTTGAAAATAATTTTCAAAATCTTTTATCTGAAATGGTAACCTTCAGCTCTGATACCAAATGTGACACCCCACGTCCGTTAATGTCACTCCTTATCCGAATGCATTAAGTTTCATGAAGCGTTATAGGTAAACAGAAATATTACAAGTCAGATACAAAATAAAAGTGAAATTTAAAAATTTACTTCACAGAAGACATCGTGGTACAAAACATAGTTACATCATAAGTCTAGAATACAGAAAACTCATTACATCAACTTAATTCTTCTGTCTTGTACTAAAATCATTAGAGTATAGCAATAAAAGAAGCATAGTTCCCCATTAATAAAGCCATATCAGATAATATAGGAAATCAAAGCGGTACATCTAAGTAGTTCCAAGCAGAATGAAAGAGAGAACCCAAATCAAGCGTGAGTATTCCCACCCTGAGAACCTGAGGGGGAAACGAAAGACAGAGAGAGAGAAGAGGAAACAAAATAGGTTAGACATAAAGTCTGGCGAGTCCTGTTACTTTTAGCATATAAATAAGTAAAAGCATCATGTCAGTCATATAAGTTGGAGAGAGATAACAGTGTCATAAGGCGGGTATAACAAGGTAAACAAAACAAAACATGTATTACGCTTCTCTAATACCTTTCTTTGCACCAATACTAGTATAACAAGAACAAGATGATCCCAACAAGTACAAGATGGTAGACTTAGGGGTATTTCTAGTGAGAGGTTTTACCCCATACAATAATAGGTAGCCCAACAGTATTGACAAGTGTTACCCCCAATGATAATAATGGGCTCCTAAACAAGCAAGACTAGATGTACCCTAATTACTACCCCCAATTGATTGGCTCCCTAACTCGTAGATACCCTGTGCTGGCCCCATAGTAGGACGTATCATTTCCTAAAGTGGCAGCCCTTTTTTTTTACAAGATGTGCACAACCATATCTACTGATGTCATAGCGTCTTATCTTCACTAGAAAGCAGACTCATGCACGCACATGACTCCGTTGGAATGCACTGTCAACACCCTCACTCAAGTGACCTCTTATAATTAGCTTAGTAAGCGTTCCCAGACCCCGATCTAGTTCGAGGTTCCGCATTTGATACCAAGATGGGTTACTGACTGAATCGGGTCCCACATGACAGATGATACAAGCTTTCCCCTAGGCTTGCATCCCCACTACTAGGATTTCAACATGTTATGCCTACTAGTTTAACAAGATCGCATAACCCAAACAGGTTAAGTTTGTCAGGTTTATATGTATAACCCGTCCCCACATATTTAACAAGATTAACTTAGCCCTCCCACAGACTCAAGCAAGATTACTTAACCCCTACTCAAGTTAATAGGTTCATGTAATCCTTATGGATTCAAATAGGTTAAGTATTACAAGTTTCTCACCGTTCCTTTATTTATGTTTATAATGTGCTAGACCTCCCACGTTAAGTCTACCACTTGTGGATGCTGGATATGCCGGTTAGGTCCGAGAAGACTTCTACCACAAGTCGGACTTAACCTCATGTCTTAGTGTCGTCACATGTACGTTTATGCAACTAGACCTCTCACATTAGATTTACCACTTTTGGACCCTGGATTTGCTGAGTGGTTCTGGGCAGGCTTCTACCACAAGTGTAATCTAACCTCGCATCCAAGCGCGGTTACAGTTTCTAATTACTATAAATCTAGGCATTTTCACTACTAACCAATTACCATGATCACTATGCCGTAAATCCCCATCCGATCTACGGTATAAGTTATGCCCCAGATTAATGTTTAAATCGAGATATAGATTATGCCCCCGAATCCCAAGTTTTGGCTGAAGGTACAAATTGTGCCCAAAAATTCCGAATCACGTTTTACAATATGAATTATGCCCCAAATTAATCATTCCTAATCATTTCTAATCTCATGCGTTTGTGTATTTAAGCGATAGGCTTAGGCTCGAAGGTAGCCTGGCTATAAAAACAAAAAGTGAAAGAGGGAGAGAACAGAACAAGAATAGGCCTAGTAAATAAAACTGGCATATGATGACATAATTAGGAAAACTAATATAATAGGCATAAGGTGACATGATTAGGAAAACTAACATAATAGACATAAGGTGACATGATTAGGCAAACTATCAAAATAGGGATATCATGAATAGGCATATAAGTACTAATCGATAGATAAAGTGTACAAGTCATGGAAGATCTATTATGATTAAGGTTACTGAAAGGTATAGGCTTACATCTAGACTTATAAACATGTCAAGATTACATTTTAGGTATTTATATCTAAAAGCAACATAAACTCGCTGTGATTGGATCTAAGGAACAGAAGATTGATTTTAGATGTTGTAGCACTGATCCTTGAATATGTATAACTCGTTGTTGAAGAAGAATAAGCTAGATCAAACTGAGTTGGGGTAGCCCGTCGTTGTCGCCATTAATTTATTTGAATAAAACAATGCGATTAAGGTCCTTTATATAGCCATCAGCCAATGAACGAGGACACACTGCAGGTCCAGATTCGTCCGGGGTGGTCGACCCCGGGGTCGAAATAGGCATGGGTCGACCAATGGGTTAACACCCATAGGGCACGGGGTCGACCCCTAATGGGCCAATTCCCACGCCTTCCCGCCTATGGTTTTGATTTTCTGGAATAGTTTTATTTATATATAAATGGCTTATATGTATATAAACTTCAAACCTTGATATCTTCTTTATACGATGTCCGTTTTACGTTAACTCAGAGTCTATCTTAAGCAGAATTCCAAGACGTACGCAATGAGGCAGTCCATTTTACTTAATTCCAAATATTTAATTAAGTATTCCTTAGTTTATCATTATAGTGTTGTTAGAGTTATAGGGTGTTACAGAAATAGTAACAATTACTTACTACCGGGATTTGGATTAGGAAAACGACTTCTTTAAAGAAGAACCCCCATGGAGAACCCACTTGTTACTATCTAGCTGTCCCTACAGGTGAACTCCTAGTCACTTAATACTTCCCTTAAATGGTGGTTCCTTAGGCCATGTGTATATAGTTTGTCCCTATGTCGACCCTCACTAGCCCTTGGATAAGAGGTGAACATTACCTGGAGAACTACCCTACACACATTACCGTCAAGTAGGACCGTTTAATATCTTATAGGAGGAAGGAGGACCCAATAAACATTTAATTCTCGAAGGGAGGGCCCAATGACTTAGGTTCTGAACCAAGTACTGAGCCTTAGGAACAAACTTAGTCCTAACAACTTAATACCCAACCAGAAATAGGTCAGCCACTTAATACCTTTCCTGAGGTAGACCTACCACTTGCAGACTTGCAAAGGCAGACCTACCACTTGTAGATGTTGGATTTATAATGGTTTGGTTCAGATTGAATCTACTTCCACTTTACGGGCTTTGATGATTTCATTCATGGAGGAGGTTACATAAGAAATCCCCAAATTTATTTATAAATTAGGGTCAGCTCCCCTAGAAATGAGAACAAGATTGCAGAATGAGGAAAAGTCCCCCTAAATGTGACCCTTAGAGTCTTATTTATAGAGGATTTTGGCCCCCTTTCGCTGTTGCTCCTTAGCTCTTGCTTTAGTGTGAACTTGCTGATTTTGGTCTGCTTCCGTATCTTGGTCTCGGTGCCAAGGCTTTGATGCTAGTTTTGCTATCTTCTTTTATTCGTCTTCGGCTTTTAGTATAAAGTTTGTGGTGTCTTTGGTCTCGATTTCAAATGTATATTCAGTGAGGGCTTAGTTGTTTTCTCTCCTCTGTTTCTGGATTTCGGTGTCGAACGAATATATGGTTTTGGGTTTATTGCCTCTATTTCTTCGTGCATTTGGTTTCTATCTCCACTATCTGTACCGATGGATGCTGCTTTTGCTTATTGATTTTGGTAGCGAAACTATATGTATTGATAGTTGTTCTTTTGCTCTATTTTGCTTGCTTCTATTCTTTTATTTATTATGAGTAATCTGGTCTCAGCTTCATGCCTTTATCTTAAATATTTGGTGTCGACCCTTTTGTTTTCTTTGCATATCGTTTAGTTTTCGTTTATTACGACATTGGCTCCTAACCATCTAGTTTTGGTCTCGCTGCTCTTATGTTGGAATTCAAATCTATATTTCTACTTTGAGACCCCAGCACCGGTATCGTGTCTCTATCTTGAAAGGTCAGTAACGCTCCGTATACCTCTTTTTGCCCTGTGTTTGGTATCGTTTCTCACGATACTGGATCCCAACCTTTGGTTTCGGCGTTTACACTGAATATCAAATTCATGATGTCATCATTGATGTTTTGGTTTCGTATCACTTTGGAGTTTCCCCGTTTATCTGATACTTTAGTTAGCTTAGAGTTGGCCCTATATTTTGATCTTATTTCTCTTTCCATGTTAGTTTACTGGGTATCGTCTTTGCAAACAGGCCTTCTCATTATAGTGTCGACACCAGGATAATTGTCTTCTTCATTTCTTACTCTTTTGGAATCATTATTATAGTTGCTCCCTTATGAACTTTCTGCTATCTTGGTTTCGATTTTATTTATTTGCCTTCTTGGTTACGGTGTCATCACCATGCTAGTGGTGCACTGTATGCTGGCGTCGACACCTTACTTTACTCTTTTCTTTTTAGCTGCCTTAGCGCTATTTCTATTGCTTTTCCTAATCTTCTGATATCAATGTCAGCTCGATAACCTTGTGCCTCAGTATCAGACTTGATACTTTCGGTCCTCTTCTTTAATGCTGATGTAACTTTGGTATCGTCTCCCTAACGATACTAGGTGCTGATGCCTTGTTGCAATCTAGACCTTCTTGTTGCTGGTATCGATTCCACATCTTTCTGGCCTTGCTATCGATATCGCCTTAGCTTCCTTCAAGGCTTTCTCTACTTAGTTCCAATTTCGTTTCCTTATACCCTTGGTTCTTTTGGTATTGAAGCTTCAGCTTCTTTATATTTGGCCAATGCAAATTTTGGTGTTAACAATATTAATTAAGGCATTAACTCACACACATACAAACATACAGATTTCGATGGGGACATTCAAATTTTATTCCTAGTTTAATCATATTTATTGCACACTTAATATGTATTGATAAATGTTGATTACATTATAGATATATATAAATATAGATGTAAATTAAGCAAATGATATTAGCGTCTTTACCATGTTTTTGTAATTTCAATCCCTATTAAAATTTTAAAGGTGTACAAGTTATTTTCCATAATTTCCTCAACCATAGCATAAATGTGCATATTAACATATGGGACTAAAATGGGGAAAACAATCACAACAAAATATAAACTTGCAACAAAGGGTTTGACTTGATTATTGCAACAATAAAAGATAAACATAACATCAAATATATATGATCATAATTCCTATTTTGAATAGATTCCTTTTCTTATGTTTGTTTACATGCAAAACCTTAATATTTAGATATGTAGTAAATAATACATTAAAATTTTCTATTTTCAAAAATAGAGATTCAAACCTATTAAATTTACGAATTATCCAAATATTAAGCTTTTGCTCAAAAATCAAATATATGAATTTACATGAAAATAGGACAAAAACAGAATCCAAACAGTATAGAAAATCATACAACAACATCATGTTTTTCTTTTATTATTACAACAACCCAGAACCACAAATATAACTAGATTGAGTGTTTCTACGAACAACAAAATAAACGAAGGATCTGAGGGGTCTAATCATGTTTTCTTTTCGTATATTCCAAATCCTCCATGAAATAACATCCAAATCTATAACTATCAAACAACAGAAAATAGTAACTCAGACGGATTCCACTCACAGAGCTACTAGGAAGACTAGTAAAAATATTAAATAGAATAGAAATTGGATTTGGCTTTCAAGAATGAGCATATGCTCCAATCTTTTCAAATATATATGTATATATAAGAATCACCATTAGAATCTTATATATATACATATGAATATAAATTCCAGTTAAATCTTAAATCTAATGTCAGAATAAGATAGAGAAGATAGAAGAAACTTAAAGAAATAGAAGAAACCTAAATCCTTAAGCTTTTTGGAATTAGAAATAAATGAAAGGCACCATGGATGCACTAAGAGGAATGACTATATGGTTTTAAATGAAGGTTTGAGGGTCTATTTGTAGTTGCTATCGTGCGTATGAATCGTTAGATTAGTTTGATTTAATCTAAACAGACCATGTAATATAAATTATAAATAAGCCCACACATAAAACAACCCTCGCTGGGATTCCGTACAGGAGGACGGTCGTCATGACTCCTACAGGAGAGGTCGACCCCCTTTTTGGGGTCAAGCCAGGAGCAATTTCCTCCAGAATGTTACTTTTTGATTGTTCATTAATTAATTTCTTGTATTTCATGCATTACTTAATTTATTCTTGTCCCTTTCTGTATGTGAATATATACACATAAGTTTGAAATAAAAAAGGAATATTTTTTATGTTAACCCACAAAATATGGATCATGGATGATACATTGATGATGGGTCGTACTACGTTCTTAGGTCATCTTCTTCTAGGTCGCTCATGACAGGTTGTTGCCATCAGGTCATATCGAAGCTCTTGCCTGGTCGTTCCCACTAACTGTTGCAACCAGGTTGTCGCTCCAATGGGTCATTGGACATTTGCACAACTTTAGATTGTCAGGCATCAGGTTGTCAGGTATCAACTCGTCACCTCCAGGTCACTACAATGTCAAGTCGCGATCACATAAACCAGCCGGGTTGTTTGAGCATCCTCAAGGTCAGGTCATGGCCAGTTAGGTCGTGGAACACATGCAAGCATGTCGTTCAACGAGCTAATTGACCGAATCATTTCTTGAGCTCCAAGATAATGCCAGATCGCGGCACGACTTAAGAGAATTAGGTCATCAGAATGACCTGAGGATCTCTACACACCATTTTGAACCTCAATACTCCACGACCACTTCTATAAATAACTCGTCTTTCCACCATGAAGGGGGATCGATTTCTAGATCCATGAAGTGCCGCCCAACTCATTTCTCAAAAACTCCAAGTCATCACAATGTCCATTAATGTCTTTCCAAGGTTCGATTCAACATCTCAATCACCATGATATCATTAAAGATCGTCCAAGTGCTCGATTATTGAAGATACACCAAAATAATCTTCACAGCTCAAGAGATCTCATCAATTCCATGGTTAAATCGAGAGGATCGGGAGATTAAAGAGAAGAAGCATAGAGAATTGTTGTAAAAATGAAAATTGAGCAAAGTTACAAAAAGTATGTACGATGTAATATCGATGATCATAATGAAATCACTCTTTCAAATGGACGTAGGCCAGATCTAGGCCGAACCACTATAAATCTATCTCTTTTTACTGCTTTTGTGTTTGTGGTTACCATCATTTTAAATCTAAATATATTGAAAGTGTGCTCTCACTTTCCTAGGTGTTAGTGATCAACTTTTGAACTAACATTTTAGCGCGTACCGTGGGGCCACATCAACATCCAAAGGTCAAGTGCTTTGTGGGGACGTCGAAGTTTGAAGTCTATCCTTTATAATAGGTCTACACGATCTAAAGCTTAGATCCGTTGAAAGATTATCTTCGAAATTCAAAAGTTTGTCTGAGATAATGGCTCCATCAAAGAAGACTGGAAGTTGTTGAGTCTACGATTTCATAACGTTTTGATTAATGACAAGGAGAAAATTCATGATTGACAAAGAGAAGAGAATCAATGATATCATAAGTTAGAGGCTGATTATTTAGTGTTATAAATGTTAAAATCTATCCTCAAATAATCATATACCTCATTATTGTGAATATATATATGTATATATATAAATGAACATTTATTGTGCATATTGCCATAAACCGGTCAACTGGTTTCAAAATAGGCGGTCGACCTTTTCTGGGCAGAATGCACAACAAATGTGCATATATATATATAACGTATATATATATATATTCAAAAATCAGTCTACTAGTTAATTTTGACTTGTCAACCGTTTTTCAAACTGAAAGCAACATTTTGAATAGACATCTTCTTTCATCAAAAGTTGCTTCTCTTTCTTTTGATCAAAAATCATTTCTCTTCAATGTTTCTCTTCACAAATGGTTACAACTGTTTATTTATTATATAAACATCATTAAACCATCAACAAATTAATATCTCTGATCTTAATTCTTTCATCTATCTTGCTTTCTACTTGATATTCTAAAAGCGCTCATATTCAACCAAAATATCGTTTGAATCTCAGAACTTATTTAATACTCTGGTGATTCAGTACGATATCTACTTCCAAATCTTCACATACATCAAATTATATTTGAGGATAAGATTATAGGAAGGGTGTACTACAAGTGACAAATCCGTGTTGCAAAGAGCACAAGTTGTCAACATACAAATTGTAATCTTAGCTATTGAAGTCCTCGAGAGTTATAAGAGGCAAGTGTTGAAGTCCTTATTGTTGTTGAAGCGTGAAATCCCATTCGGCTATTCGGGTATTGTGAACCTATTCCTCCGGGTGATGCGAGGTGGTTGATTAGTGAAAATCCAGAGAGAGGTCTGGGACTGGACGTAGGATGGTGCTCCGAACCAGTATAAAAAGCCTTGGTGTTATTACTTTACTTTACTGCTTTTTTTTTGTGATATATTTCACTATATCAAATTTATTTGCATAACTATTGTGAATATACAAGTTAGTTTATCACGTACATTCCGCATATCCAAATTACCGATCCGGCTTAAGTCGTATATCGACTTTTCAGAAGTAAATCTGTGAGGGGTTCCGATGTTGTTACTAATGAAGCTACACCATAGAATAATCGTCTTGAGTTTGGCCAAAGTTCTATGGGCGGAGTTGGCGTAACAAGAGACGAGTTAGATGTAGTCATTGCTAACTTCAACTAGAGAATGGACACTTCTAACAAGGCTTTGATGGACAAGTTATATGCTATTCTCATTGCTCAACCCAATCCATCACCTCAAAAAGTACATGTTGATTTTGATGAGTATGTAGATTCATCAGCTTCTGATCATAATCATAATGACAACATGGAAGACCTTGAAGGTTGGTTGAGATATAAAGGAAAAACTAATGTGGAAGACTCAAAGCCAAAGGCTAAATATCATTCTGATCGAAATACTTCTCGAAAGGTTGCTAGTCCAATCAAGGAGGCACCTCCCCACAGTGGAGGTAAAGGACCTAGGTCTTTGAACTGCGATCGTTTGCTCAGGCAAACATCTGGTAAACAGATCAAAGTCTGCCCGGTGGAACAATGCATTACCGGGGAGTACATCTCGGACATGGTAAAGTAGATTATGAAAGATAGCTATGCTCGTAATCATGATGAAAGAGAGTGGGATTTTTCTCCTAGCAAAACTTCACTTACCGAAAGGATCCGTAAGTCGAAGTTCCCGAAGAAGTTTACTTCTCTTACTTTGCCTCCTTACAACGGAACTACTAATCCAAATTTCATTATGTATAAGTACGAATGGCATAATAACGCAGCATGAGCAACAAATGAGATCAAATGCCTATACTTTCCACTCTATCCGGAAGGTGTGGTATCATTGTCGCTCACGAATCTTCTGCCTAAGTCTTTAGATCAATCTGCCGACTTGACTAAAGTTTTCAAAGAGCAGTTCCGATTGCATGCCACAAAAGATAAAAACGTTATGTCGCTATCGTCGATGGGGCAAAGTCCAGGGGAATCTGTTAAAGCTTTTCTGAATTGCTTCAATGTTGCTTTGTCTTAAGTTGGGAATCCCGAACCACGCATGATCCACATGTCTCTAGTCAATTCTATACACAAAAAGTGCAAGTTTGGCTGATGGATAAAAATGAAGTGTTATCCACCTAAATCGATCGATGGGTTATCAATAGATTGGTAGGAATCGGTTCTGTGACATTTAAGGAAGGGTCGGTCGTTGTAGGCGAGATCTCTGGTCGCCTTTTTCCTCACACGCCCCCTGGTCGCCTTTTCTTCCAAGCAGAGTAGTCAGTCTGGATTTGTTTGGGTCGGCGTAATTTGTAATGGCGAGCTGATCGGTTTTCTTTACACACCAGTCCAAATAAGCTTAGAATGATTACATGGGTGATCGGTCCCCATCTCCCTCTTGGCTCGCTCGACCGAAAAGCTCAATAAAACATCTGGTCGCTCCAAACATGGAAGACATCTGGACGTTCTGCTTTAAACACAAGCCTTTGGATCGCTCCAACCTATCGTAGCTGGTCGATCTGATCTCCATGATAGCCTGATCGCTCCGACTAGCTTCAAAGCTTCAGGGTCGGTCCGCTTTACGTCAAAAATCTCTAGTCGGCCCACATTTCCAGAGGGTAGCGTCATCATGTTCCTTCAACCTGGTCGGTCCGCTTTATTGCTCCAGCTTCCTGGTCGTTCGTTAACAGCTGGTCACTCTGTCCTTCAGCAAAAGCTCTTGGTCGGTCGCGATACATGAAGTAACATGACAGCTGGTGACAACTAGCAGTGGCATTTTCGTAAATGCCTGAAATTACCGACCATAACCCTGAATTCAAGATTTCATCCATTCCTTCGCCTATAAATAGCACCCCACCTCCATCATTTGAGGGGGACTTTTCCGAAAACAAGAGGAGGTGCTGCCAAATTGGTTCTTGGATTTCTCCAAACGTTTCAACATCTCTTCTTCATGCTTTATCGAAGATCTATCAAGCATATGATCATGGCTTCCATGGATGGAAAAGCATAAGTGTTTCAAGCTTTCTACCATTCTCAAAGGAGTGTAATGATGAATGCATGTCAAAAGAGCTCTTATGAATGTATAAATGAGAAAATGTTGTAAAATTCTTGGTGAATAATGAGATTCTATCTTCAAAGTGGATTTAGACTTGAATAAGAGTCGAACCACTATAAACTCTTGTCTTCTTTTCGCATTTTGGTGTTTTGATATATTAGATATGGCCTCATATAATAAAAAAGGTATTCTTAAGCCTTGCCTATGAAAAGGTGACATGCTTTCTAAGCATTCCGCCTCCAATTAGGAGACGCATTAAGTAATACTTTGGTTGTTTTGTCAAATTTTGGTGTAAACATGAAGGAACCAAATACACTTGAGAAGTTCTATAAGAAGGCGGAAGAGTACATGAGGGTGGACTAGAATCTCGCAACTGGACAGACTGTTGGCGGAAGCGACATTATTGAAGTTACAAAGAATGTTAACGCCTAAGTTAATCAGCAGAGCACTCAGGGGAAAAAGCGAGCCAGTGATGGAAAAGGCAACAAGGCTAATAAAAAGTTTCTCCTTCTCAACCCGTCAGAGTTGACTCCTCAGAGTGACACCTCTGAGAACATTTACTTTTTCATGAAGGATGCAAAGGATTACCCAGAACCACGACCGATGAGGATAACTGATACTGCGGCCAAATCTGGAAAGTTCTGTCGATTCCATAATCAGCCATGACCCAACACCAATGAATATAAGAATTTGAAGATGTTGATTGAAGAGCTGATTAGGAAGAACAGTCTGCAGCAGTACATGCGAAATCCATAAGCTACAAATCGTTCTGCAACTCCCCAAGGGCAAGGGGCATCAAATAGTCATTTTGGTTCAAGTAACAGAGCATCGGCATAGACTAATGCAAGGCCAATGGTCAACTGACAACTGTTGAAGACGCTCTAACAACGGCTTGGAAAAACGATCTTCTACGATGCTAATTTACTTCTTGCTATGTTTAAATTTCTTGTTAAAAAGTCTATAAAATTTTAAAAGCAACGTAATGAACACTAGCTCTATGAATAAAATAACCTGCCTGAGTAAATCTCTTACTCGCACAATTTTGGTTAATTCAAAATATGCTAAGTGACAATTTTATATTTGCAGGCTATCCGACGAGCGCTTGCTTCCTCAAAGTCCGACTAAGTTTGACAACTCCGATAAGACCAATTCAAGTGTCGAGTGCTATAAACATCAACATGCATAAAGGCAAAGATGTAAAGCACCACCTTGAAGAGTAAATGGGAAGATTCCCAAAAAGTCAAACAACAAAGAGCACAACAAGCGAGCATAGAGCTAAATCCCGAAAGGTTGCAATTTCTGCTTAGAAAGGGCAACTCACCATAGTTGAGGTAAAAGAAGATCTTGGTCCACCCACGATAGCGTACCACAGTTAAGCGCATCCAACAAGGGGACTGATGTTTGCTATACGGAATGATGCAACCCTTACCCTGCAAAGTTTTGCTTAGAAAGGGTACCTTACCACAGTTGAGGTAAAAAAAACTTCGGGCTCACCCAAGATCGCTTATCACAGTTAAGCGCATCCAACATGGTGACCGACATTCGCCTACGGAATGACGCAAACCCCGTAAAGTTATGCCAAGGGGGAACCTCACCACAGTTAAGGTAAAAAGAACCTCTTGATCCTGTTGCGATCGCTTACCACAATTAAGCGCATTCGGCCAAGGGGACTGATGTTCGCCTTGAGGAATGATGCAACAACTAAAATCCTTTGAGTCGCCTGTGAAAGTTGCCCTCCACAGTAGAGGTGCACTCAATGGAGTCTCCGATGCTCGATTCAGTCAATGGGAGAAGACGAGCGCTGAGTTATAAACGACCTCTCCATAGTAGAGACACTCAATGAAGTCTCCAATGTAAGCAATAATCAGTGGGAGCAAACCAACGTTGAATTACCAAAATCCTACGCGCTACCCGTGAAGGTCGCATCTCCATAGTGGAGGTGCACTCAATGGAGCGTACGATGCTCGATTTAGTCAACGGGAGAAGACGAACATTGAGTTATAAATGACCTCTGCACAGTAAAGAAACTCAATGAAGTTTCCGATGTCAGCACTAATCAATGCGAGCACACTAACGTTGAATTACCAAAATTGGTGGGAGGTGTGATAGGAGTTTGAGAATCAAAAGCTTGAACATCAATATAATCAATGAGGGTAGAGGTGGCATTCACATCCAAGGTTTGCTACCTAGATGGTCTAGCTCTATCTAGTAAACCCCACTCTTTCATAAGTGCTTCCTTCCCCTTAGCCAAAGCTTTACGGGACTCCTCATCTAGAAGATTCTCTAAGAGATACTCTTCAGAATAAATATCTCCCACGTAGATAAGCACCGATTCCAAGACTTCATCCCGAGTAACTGGTAATCATCTTTTAAGTAACGCAAGCTACCTCGACTCATAACGCTGATAACATAGAATCTGAATAAAGTGGCATTGGCATCAGCCTCAGCTTCAGTAAACGCTCTCTCAACAACTTCTTTGCTTGCCAAAGCTTGATCTCTCTCCTGCTCAAGGCCCTCTATTTTGGCTTTCAGCATAGAAATCTCCAATGCTTGAGAAGTGTTCTTCTCATGAAGACAAAAATTATCTAGCCGATAGGTTGCAGAAGTTTTCTCCTCTACGGACAATTTGTCCTCAACAGTCCTTTAAGCAGATTGAGCATCTTTGGCCTGGGTCATCAATGCAGTTTCCCTCATCCTAACTACAGTAAGTTCTTCTTTAAGCCTTTGATTCTTGACTTCCAACTCTATTTTTTTGGGTAACAGGCACGATGTTAGCATCTCAAGATTGAAGAATCTTAGGAAACTCGGCCTTCCAGCATAGCTATAATCTCAAGGTTGCGTTTGTTGACTCGCTGGAGCTCGTCGACCAACTTATACCATAAATGCAGCTTATCAAATTGTCCCTGGAGCACATCCTGTTGCTTATCGAACTCACTTCTACCATATGCTTCATAAGGTTACCTCTCACTACACCCTTCCCCTTAAGCATTTCTTTCTTATCAACCGGATATATGTCTAGATCAAAATAAACTCCTTTCAAACACCAATGTTTGAACCGTTCAGCAATTCTGGTAGAAGTGGGTTTGAGAGTATAGCGCATCCTATGGATAATCGTTAGAATGTCTGTTGGAGGGAGTAATCAATGGAGCTGCAAAGGACAAATAGCCGAAAGTGGTCTGAGTAGTAGGGACAGGATCTTCATCCAATCTGGAGTGCTTGTATGAATCATCCTTTCCATGATCATCCCTCTCTCTCTTCCTTCTTTGGCTTTTCTCTTCTTCCTGCCTTCTCCGCTCACAACAATCATCTTAGCAATCACCATAAGAGCCTCGACTCTAATTGTCTATCTCTAACTGATCCAGGGCCTCATGCCTCCACCATCTTTGTTCCTAAGTCTCCACGTGGTCATGAGAATGCTGATACTGAGACCACTGATGTTGAGATTGCATGTAATGCCTCGGATTATAAGAGCTGGTTTGGTGCTTGAAAATTTTCATATATGGTAGATTCATAGTTCGACCTGAAACATGTAAATGAAAGATTTAAATTCTTAAAGCAGAAAGTACTAGGGAATAACAGAGGGCGCATCCGAAGCATAAAGAACTAGAATTGCATGTGATGTTTGGTCTAGCATGCATCTAATAACAAACCGCTTTTTGTTTAGGAGGCAAACGTGTTGGAGAATGAAGTTTTGACGACAACAACGTTATTTCAATTATCATTGATTATAAAATATATACTAACACTTTTTGTATAGAATATATATATATATATGCAGGAATTATATATAGGAAATTTTACTGAAGACTATACAGTTTTAAGGATAAAAGAGACTCAAAGATTGGAGAAATTTCAAGACTCGTGAGTATTCAAGATTTCAAGAGTTTAAGATTAATATAGTTATAGATTCTAGATTTTGTAAGACTCTAAGTAGCACTCCAGGTTCAAATTCTAATTCTAATTTTCAAATTTTGATTTTTAACATTATCCTTAATCCTCTCTATTTTATTTTTATCTTTTCTTATTCTTCTTTGTTTTTCAAACTTAAATTTTATATTATTATACTTTATATATTTATATAGTTTAAAACCTTATAATGTTATAATTTTATAAATATATTTATACAAATTAAATTTATGTTTTCATATGTTTTTCTACTATATAATATTAATTTACAACACTAGATTTTTACTCAAGAATTTCTAGAATTATAGTAATATCAAAACAATTGAAAAATGATTTAAAATACAAAATTACACTAGGGTATGTTGACATACCAAAAACACCATGTCGACATATATCTGTCACTTTTCAATTTTGAAAGGAAGTGTCTTTTCACTATTTGAAACGATTCAGAACCGTTGCATCCTTTCACACTCTATAAAAAGGGGTTAGAACCAAATTTTTAAACATATCTTCTTCTCCACTTTCATCCTCTTTCATTATATAATCATTCTTAATCATTGTTATGATTTCTACACTTATACCCTACCGAATTCAATTCCGTTTTGATCAAACTTCTTCTCTCTACACTCTTTTCTCATCTTTCTCTAAACCAAGTGCTATTGAAGAGTTGATGATGATTATGATTTCTACCCTTATGCACACTTGACATCTCACATTAGACCTACCACTTGTTGATGCTGGTTATGACGGGCGGTTCCGGGCAGACTTACTACAAGTTGAGCCTAATCTTGCATTATATCGTACTAATTATTATGGCTTATGGTACCTAGGCCTCTCTCATTAACCAGATTTGCCTGTATACACTAGATAAGTCGGTTTATTATAACTACCTGAAACCACAAATATAACTAGATTGAACATTTCAATGAACAACAAAATAAACAAAGGATTTGAGGGGTTTAATCATGTTTTCTTTTCGTATATCCCAAATCCTCCAAGGAACAGCAATCCAAATCTATAACTATCAAAATATAGAAAATAGTAACTTCGATGTATTCCACTCACAACGCTATTAAGAAGAGTATATAGTAATAAGATTGAATAGAACAAAAATTGGAATAGGCCTTCAAGAAAGAATAGATGCTCTAATCCTTTCAAATCTGTATATACATATAATAATCATCATTAGAATTTATATATTTACATGTGAATCTAAATTCCAGATAAGTCTAAAATCAAATGTTTGAATAAGATAAAGAAGATAGAATAAATTTAGAGAAATAAAAGAAACCTAAATCCTTAATGCTTTCTGGAATTAGTGACAGAAGAAAGACATCATAAAGGCGCTAAGGGTAATGACCATAGGGTTTAGAATGAGGGTTTGAGGGTCTATTTATAGTTGCTATCGTGTGAATGAACCGTTAGGTTAATTTGATTTAATCTCAACAGTCAATTTGATATATATTATAAATTAATCCCTACATCTAATAACCCTCACCGGGCTTCCCTTTAAGAGGGCGGTCGACACCCCCTAGGAGGGCGGTCGTCACCCCTCCTAAAGGGGCGGTCGACCGCCCTTCTAGAGTCAAGCACAAGAGGAATTTCCTCTGGAGTGTTAATTTTTAATCATTCATTAATTAATTCATTTTATTTCTTACTTTAATTAATTTATTTGTGTCCCCTTCTGTGTGTGGATATATACGCATAAGTTTGAAATAAAAAGGAATATTCATTTCAAGCTTATCCAATTTATTATATCCCTAGCTTATTTATATATTTATTTGAAATTCAAACCATTGTACGCTAATATATACATACAACTGAATTAATTAATAACTTTTGCATAAGAACTCCCGGTTTCAGTAAATAAAATATGAAAACGGATCAGAATCTCGTCAACAATTCAACTATAATACTTCATGACCAAATTCCCTATTGTCGAAATATCCCATTTGCAGCCTTTAATATATTATTTATTATTACTGTTTGTTTTAAATTAATTTATGTCTAAATTAAGCATATTTTACGGGTGTTACATCTTGTAAGCGAAACAGAAACCTGAGCAAAGTCTTTAATAAATTTCCGATAATACCCAGCAAAACTCGAAAGCTCTTGACTTTAGTCGTATTCTTGGGGCTTTCTTGTCTTATACAACAACCATCTTAGTGGGAACCACCGCTATACCATCTTTTGTAAATCGTATGCCCTAAGAATCTCACCTCCATACACAAAAAGTTGTACTTTGAAAATTTGTCCTTCAACTAATGGGCCGTAGAGTATGGAGAGTCTCTCTCAAATGCAAAGCATGCTCATCCTCATTTCTGGAGAGCACAATGATTTAGGAGAAATGATTAAAGATTTCAAAACAATGTGGGAAATCCAAATTTCTTCCACTGATGATGAAGATCAGATGAGGAAGAAAGAAAAGAAACTGAAACATATCCTTACAATGGACCTTCCTTATATTATGGACTCTTCTCCCACGTGTGGAGAAGTAAAAGATGTTCGCTTAAGAACTTATCTCATTGTATTTTGCAAAAATGATCATTTTGTATAATTTGTAAAGTCATGTATGAGTGTGTGTAATGTAACACTGTCACTACTTCTGCATACGTAATAAGACGGCTTTTGAATTTTTCTTATTGTTTCCGCTATTTCGTATGTTGAGCCACAAATGTTGTTATAGTCATGGTCGTTTCCTTGACAATTGTACTCAGTAGTCATTTTTCATGTAATTGTAAAAAGTCAGAGAGTTCTTATGAATTATAAATTTTGATTTGGCGTGACTGTTTAATATTTCATGGCTAGTAATAGAAAGAAAGACCAAAAATCCATATTTGGAAAATTGGTTGATACGCTGGAAATCTTTGTTTGGTAAGGTTGGTTGATAAATCATAATTCTTTGTTTAGTATGGCTAATTAATGAACCAGAAACCTTTGTCCGAGAAGGTCAATTGATGTCCTAGAAAAAAAAAATTGGTTATGTTAATTGATGAGTCACAAACCTTTATATGGTCTTCCTATACCATCTAGGAGTTCCTTCAGTGAGTAACATACCAAGCACTAAAGGCTTGACACTTGGAAACAGATGAAGAGTATCCTTTCTCTAGGAGGTCCTCTAGTTATTCCTTGGTGGATATTACCTAGGCTTAATGCACGTTGTGTACCCAGATCTTTCTCCCTTTTTAGAAGTGGTTCAGTTTTGTTGAGGCCTTCAATTTTTGGATGTGCCGAGAACTTTTTCCTTTAAGATTTTCCTTGCAAGTGCTAAAGAATTTAAGTTTCAGATGTGCCGGGTGCTTTTTCTTTTTAAAAATTTCCCTGGAAATGCCGATGACATTTTATGCTTCTGAAGTGCAAAGAACTTTTCCTTTTAAAAATTTTCCTTAATCTGCCGAGGACATTTTAGGTATTGCATGTGCCGAGAACTTTCCCATCTACGAATTTCCAAAACGTACCAAAGGCTTTTTTGATTGACATGGATGTGTTGAGAAGTGTCAAGATAGCCCCGGATGTGAAGAGAACTTTCAGGACTACCTCAAATGTGGTGAGGACTTTTGCGATTGCCTCGGATGTATTGTGTACTTTCCGTAGACTCAAACATGCTAATTGTTGACATACTTTTTAGTTAAAGCTGTCACACATCAATTTTTTGGTTAACAACGCACTCAAGTGTCAAGAACATCGTTAGAAAACACCAAGAGATTTTGTCGAAGTCGATGTGAACACATAAATGGCCAAAAACCACTTTAGATGACCTCTTTTTGAACCCAAAGACATCAATTACGGTGCTTAGCACTATGCTCTTGCAGCCCTCCGAGTTAGCTTCGGGTACAACTTTCGTTTGGTTCAAACGACCTTACGGTTTGAAAGTTACGCCCTTTTTGTGAATGCTCGTCGGTCGCTCAAAATCATCAGTCCAACTAACTACGGTAAGCCCAGGATTCAATAAGCCTCGCCCCACATTCGTATCCCCTATAAGGATACAAATTTTGTATCCCTCAGGTGGGATACGAAATTCTTGCTGCACTTCATATACACACCCGAAATTCTGCTATGTGGGCCCCATTTCCTACCTGCTCCACTACAAACTCCCTCCTATAAATACCCTCAAGCTTGGCCTTCATTTGGATCCTTTTTTAATTAGATTTTCGGACTTGTAGATCTCTAAAAGCATCATTAATGGCTTCCATCTTCTTCCCCATGACTATTGGACATAACATGGACCATTAAAACGTTTAACAAACGTTTTCCCTCAACTTTTGGACGTTCGCAAGGATAATTATGCTACTTTTGGACTCCTTTGGACTTCTTGAAATTTGAGGCTAAATTTGGACATAGTTGATAAAGTCAACTCATTTTCTACTCAACAAAGAAGAAGAAGGGCATTTTATTCAAAGTTTAGTACAAACAAACTTTTTGCAGTTCAATCACAACGCTTTGTACTCAAATATTGTCTGGAGCTTTACATCATTCTAATCGAAAAATATATAATGAATGATTGCTATGAAGTGGACTTTGATATTAGTGCCGAACCTTTATAAAAAGCTGTGTTCTCCCATGTTACTTTACTTTACTTTTGGATTATTGTGTTCAAACCACACATACATCGAGAGTTGACATGTGCTGAATAAAGCGACAATTCCCCACGTCAACACTAAGGACTCTGAAGATAGTATCAAATGTGTTGAGGACATTCAATAGTTGTCCTTGATGCAAGTTGTGCTGAGGAATTTCTATAATTGCCTCAAATGTGTTGAGAATTTTTAAAGAGATGCCTAATATATGTTGAGGACATTATTATTCATCCTTCAGATAAAAACTGCTTCCATTGATAAATGTTGATAGAGATCTTGATTCATGATTCCTTTAATTTTCACAAATTCTTTAAGTTCCCCTTGTTAGAGAAAATAGCCCAAAGTGCATTGAAGCGCTTGTTAATTGTTTGTTACATGCTCATTAACTTAGTGATAAAGGCAACAACTCCCTCCTATATTCCCTTCATTGCTTGAGTTTTTTTTCACTGAAGTCCAACAATCAGGACGGTCCTTTATTAGAATGTATATGTCTATGTAAGTTGTAGTAATTGGAAATTCCTCTAATAGTTGATGTTTCTTCAAATTACTTTTCTTCTAAGAAAGTTTTTTAAACTTGGCAGACATGCTGGGTTTGTTCTCAATTTATTTTTTCTTAATGGAAGCTGGGCGCTTATAGGATTGATCAAGATAATCTTCCATCTAACCACCAATTTTTCAAAGTACTTTTCTATTTCTCTCTTAAAGGATGTCCCTTTAGCTTTAATTTGAATTTCTCTTTTCAATTTCAAGATAGAAAACTCCTCATTAGATTCAATTTATAAGCGCAAAGGTAGGGGTTGAAATTATTATTGCTCCACTTTTTTGGATTACAGGGAATTACTTGTCTTCTATTTTGCTCCACGATTTTGAAATGCTTTCATTTTTTTATTTTCTCATTATATTCTCAGGTATCTTTTGTAATATTATATTGAGAAGAATAGGTTTCCTTTATTGGTCTACCTCGCTTTTGTTCTTTATGATTATAGTAAAATTTTAAATTTGACAAGGTGAAGCGAATATCCTTTATTCATATTAACCTTGCTCAGATCTATTGCTGGTTCCTAGGAAGTAAGGTATGTATTTACATATACGACTAAGACAGGGATTCCTTGTTTTGAACTAGTTGAATAGAAAAGGCTTCAAAGCCTTATTCTTGTTCGAAGCGAAGTGATTTATATGATCCTTGATCATCCTGCTTCAAAGATGCGAAGCACTTTCTTATTTTTTATAATTTCTGAAAATGGAATGGATATGGAATCACAAAATTAAATAATATTCCTATTCGCAAGAGCTTGGAATTTTTTATACAAGAAAATTATTATTATTATTTCAAATATTTGCATACGTATAGATTTACCAATATGAAAAGGTTGTTTTCCACTGTTGATGCCAAAAAGTAGCATAAACGCCCAAATAGAAAATATGTAGAGATTAAAATGAAGAATAATAAATTAAAACAAGGAAAATAGCAAGGACACGTAGGTAATAGTGCTTTGGCGTTAACGATCTTACGTCCACTTTATGATTCTCTTAATATTACTCAAGAAAATGATTACAATGTTAGGAGATTAAATAATCTCAAGTACAATAGAGGTTTTGAAATTAAAGTGCCATAAAAAAGATTAAAAGTCCTTTTTTGGATTCTGTGTAGGAGTTTTTCGAGTGGAGGTTCGAGGCCGATTTGATCAGGCTACGTGGAATTTGATTTGGCTTTTTCGGAATTCGTGGAGATGATCATTTCATAGTTGAAGTGAGTATTCTGGAAGACCTATTTCGGGCTCGACCAAGTAAGGATCAATATAGTCGAGCCAGCTTGATTTCTTTTCTGGAGTTTCCTTCTAGGTAAACATCGAACCAAACGCTGATCGTTTTAGGTTACCGCCCTTCCTTCATCGAGCCAGCTATTGGCACTCCTCCACTTGGTCGAACCGAGGCCTTACCGAACTAGGGTTTGCCCAATCCAATCTTGGTCGATCCAAGACCATGTCGAGCCCGGGCGAGGAACCACCCTGAGCTTGTATAGTCATGCTCTGGGTTGAACATGCTTCACTCAAATATCGAGCACTATGATCATGAACGTTCCTAAACCTTGACGGCCTTGCTAAAAGGCAGGTTAACACCTTTCTTTAAAAGGCATATTGCGTCATAGACGGGATGTGCTTTGAATCTATTGAGCTACAACTTCCCGTAGTGTCATCTATCTTGAGGAAGATGATGATTTGTCGTGTCTCTTCGAGTATTCGTGGCATTTGGACTCTTTTGTCCTACATAAATAGGTACTAACGCTTTATACTGTTCTCGATGGTACTCGCTAAGCCAAAGCCGTTGGCTTAGAGAAATTGGAAGATAGAGGTTAAAATTCAAACCCTATCGAGTCTAGAGGTTGAATATATTTATCGTGCAGTTGAGTTTTGTCGAGTCGTTGCCTCCCACATATGACTTCACACATCCAGGTCATTCCCGAACATTGTTGTTTTCTTAGGTAGATCAAGCGCAAGGATGAGTTAGAACAATTTTTACTTACGAGTCGACAGGTGAAATCACCGTTCAGGTCTTAAGGAAGTGGAGTCCTTTTTCTTTCCCTTTCACTTATTATTTTTTATACCCAGCCCGATGATCGAACCGAGAGCGGGTTCAACATTATCAATCTATACAACGTGAATAATCATGTCACAGGGAGACAAGGAGTCACTTGTTTTGACTACAAGTATTGGGTCCACGTTGTTAACACTTTTTTCCTTTACTGTTTAGAGCCAATAATTACCGAACTTTCCGATCCTCTATTTGAATAAAATTCTCGATCAACACTAGACCAATCATTACATTTTCTGAATCACCTAGATAGGTTTTTGTTGTTTTTGTCGTGTTTTGCACCCGTAATTTCATACATATTGAACTCAAATTCATGTACTGAGTTTCATGGTTGT
The DNA here is from genome assembly GCA_030737875.1 of Allium sativum. NCBI lineage: Eukaryota > Viridiplantae > Streptophyta > Magnoliopsida > Asparagales > Amaryllidaceae > Allium > Allium sativum. The sequence continues at coordinate 22,190,496 of CM060927.1, read as the reverse complement.
TCTCAATGATAGTGATGTCGTGGGTGCCGTCTGTAGCAGCGATGACGTTGTGGCATTGTTATATTACGACCTAAGATGATTATAGAGGCATTTTGTGGAGATACGACGTCAGATTGAAGTTTGATGGAACATTGATGGATTTGGGTTACTGAGGTATGTGGTGTTAAGGGCTTTGAGGACTTTGGACTGTTGTGTGAGAACGCACGCAGGCAGTGGATAAGATGGTCTTGAGTGTGGAAGGGAAGAAATTATTGTCTTAGCTCGGTGTAAGGTAGTTCGAACCAATGAAGGGTAGGCTTGAAAATGCTGGAGATGGAGAAGTTAGTGAAATTATAAAGTAGGTGTGGGGATCGAGTTCGATATGGCCATTAGTTGAACCAGTGGTGGTCGGGTCGAAGGAGAGGCCAAATCAAAGGAATGAAAGAATTAGGCATCGGTTCAACAAAGGGTTAGATGAACCAAAAGTCATCAAGTTGGAGAAGTGTACATGTAACACCCCGTAAAAGTATACCTAAATATATTAATAATAATAACTAATGAAATTAAGCAATTAAATAATAAAATATATACAGACTAGAAAATGCAACTTTGCAGCATTAAGAATTTGGTCAATAAAATATTTTATTTAGATTCGTACCAAAATTCTAATACGTTTTCGTATATAATAGGTTGAAAATGGTGTTTGTATGAAGGAATTACAATTAAAAGAAATCAGATGGTAAATGTGTATATATACGTGGTTTAGAAATAATATATATATATATCCAAGAGATAAAATAATCAGATAATTTCGAATTTCAAATGAAGAGATAAAGATAAGGGGTAAGAATAATGTTTATAAGGTAAGAAATTAATTAATTGATTAACGTTATATATTGTAACAACCCGTATTTTCAATAATCGGTTATAACATAAATTGAGGCAGAATTAAATTAAAAAATGGGAATCAAGGGAAACGGGCTATGCCATTGCGTTCGTCTCGGAAAAATACGCGAAATAGAGTCCGAGTTTTCGAAAATCGTAGTCCGTATGACCCAGTTAAGGCCCATTGAAGTTTGCAGAAAATTACTAAGTAAAAATCAGATTCAAATTTAAATTAAAAACAAGGATTTGGGCCAGCTGGGCCAAGGCGGGAAAAATCCCGCCAGGGGCCCCATGTCGACAGGCCTGTCGACAGGGTCCCCAGGGAGTCGACTGCCCTGTCGACAGCCCTGTCGACAGGGTGTGGCCGGGCTAACTGGCCTGGCGCACCATTTTGATCTTGGCTTGATTGGGGGGCTTGTTTCTAGAGAGTTCCGGGATCTGATGGACCTAATTGAATCTAGGGTTAATCCTATGGCCTAAAAACACTACCCTAATCTATAAATAAGGCCCTAACCTACCCTAAATCATTCATTATTCATCCTAGTAACTAAACTATGCCAAAATCAAAACTCTCATGGCCTCCACCCTCTTCATACAATTCTTAAATTAATTCCTAAGTTATTTTCCATGCATACAAGTATATTTAGGCTTGTATGATCCTCCTTAGCTTGCATTAAAGGCTTGTTTCTCTATTTTGCACCATAAAGGAGGAGTCTTGGTCAAGTTTGCTTGCATTTTTGGGGTTTAATTAGTTGCATAAGGGGTTCTTTACATTTGCTATAGTTATTTGAGCCCGCATAAGCATAGTAAGCCCTTTTACTTTCACTTTGTAAACTCTAAAGTTAATATGTGGTGAAAATTGAGATTTATGTGAGTTTATTTGATTATGCTTGCTTATGCGAACTCACTATGCCATGTTTTACATGTTTCACAAGTTATGCATGCATATGCGGATTCACTATGCCATGTTTTACATGTTTCACAAGTTATGCATGCATATGCGGATTTACTATGACATGATTTGCAAGTTTATTTGAGTATGCATGTTTAGGCAAGTTTGCTAAGCCTTGATTTGCAAGTTAAATGAGTTATGCATGTTTATGCATGTTTGCTAAGCCATGATTTACAAGTTAAATGAGTTATGCATGTTTATGCATGTTTGCTAAGTCATGATTTACAAGATAATTGAGTTATGCATGTTTATGCATGTTTGCTAAGTCATGATTTACAAGTTAATTGAGTCATGCATGTTTATGCAAGCTTACTAAACCATGATTTGCAAGTTTAATTAATTTTGCATGCTTATGCAAGTTTAAAATGACAAGTTGTGCATGTTTTGACAAGTTGTGCATGTTTTGACAAGTTGTGCATGTTTATGCAAGTTTAGTTGTGCATGTTTTGACAAGTTGCGCATGTTTTGACAAGTTGTGCATGTTTTGACAAGTTATGCATGATTATGGTAATATGCAAGTTCACTTTGCTAAGTTATGCAAGTTTAACACGTTATGCATGTTTATGGCAATATGCAAGTTCACTATGCTAAGTTGTACAAGTCTAACATGTTAGGCATGGTTGTTGTGCAAGTTTATCATGTATGTTGTGCCAAGTTCCCTCTTCCTATCCTTCATGCGTTACTACGAATATGTAAGCGATAGAATGACGTTGGGGGTTTTGGGGTAAACTTAAAATACATGAAAATATAAGATTGGGAATTTACCTATTAAGTTAGGTCTACCCCTTGGGAATTTACCTATTAAGTTAGGTCTACCCAAGTAATTGTTGACTTGTAATTATGTTTGGAAATAAAGTGGACATGACACTTAGAAAACATAAGTGTGGCCAACTCGAGGTTGGGTTGAGTTTGTAGCGTAATTCTACCCGGAACCGACCGGCTTAACTAGTGGCTACAAACAATAGGACCCAATGTGAGAAGTTGGTCATGGGGTGCCAAGACCCGAGGTTAGACCAAGTTGTGGTGTAAAGCTACCCGGACCCGCCCGGCCTAACTAGTAACCACAACAAGGTCTAATGTGAGAGGTTGAGGTGCATTAAATTAATTAATGCCTCATGGTTAGGGTTAAGTCAGGGTCCACTAATACTTAACCAATTTGGGGATTCAAGGGATGAGAATGGGGTTAAGTTACACTTAACCAATTTAATCAATTTGGGAATACAAGGGATTGGATGGGGTTAAGTGGTGAACCGTTGATTACACTTAACTAATTTAATCCATGATTAGTGAGGGGTTAAATCACACTTAACCCTCTTAGAAACCCTAGCAACGTGGTCTGTTCCAGCAGTAATCCCAGTTTGGTATCATTCACAACCCTAGAGGCTAGGCTAGGGCGGGGCACGATTACTGGACTGATGTAAGCGACCAAAGGGCGATGGCCGAGTGGTACAGCGGTGCGGGTTCGGCGGGCTACGGACGTGCACGTAGTCCGATGTTGGACAAACTCGAGGCACGGGTACCAGTAGTTAGGGCTGTGCATTATTGCTTAAGTGTCTGGGGTTGACCTCCGAGGGCTTGATACACCCAAAAGGGGGACCCAGCACAGACTAACTACAACCATACGTGGGCCATATGGACACCAACACTTGACGTGTTAGGTTTATAGGGAGCCGATCGACTAGACCGTGGGGCTGGACCTTATACTAAGGTCACTTCATGTTATTGGGCCAAAGCTTGGGCCAAGGGATCAATATCTGTTATGTTGGGTTGCTAGTACACCGTGGTGCAAAACTTAACCTTGTTTTATGCGATGACACCTCTATCTGTCTTGTAGTTGATTTATCATGCCAGTATGTTGTTATCTATGATCATCTCAGTTTCCATCATGATGTTAACTTTACTAGTTTATAGACTGATCGCAGCAGGGCTTACTCAGTCTTTTTGACTGACCCGTTTTGTTTCGCCTCTTTTCTTCCGTTTCCCCCCCCCCAGGTTCTCAGGGAGGGAATACTGGAGCCTAGCTTGGATTCTAGCTGCTTCCTTGGATAGCTCAAGTATGCTTTGGACTTGAGCCGCTATGGTTTATCACTCTTATTTGGGGATAGCACTTATGTATTTCAGTTTATCAGATGATGTATTTATCTAGACTTGTAATTTTGGGAAATTGACATTTTGATGTACCAGACTTGTGTTTTGAAATGGTTTTTAAATCTTCCGCTGTTTTATTTACTTACTCTGTTTATTTATATATATATGTCATGTCCTGCCTTGCTATATCATTATGCATGTTTACCAATAATGCCCCTCCGAAGCTAGTGCATTCCTTTGCGGGTGACCCTGGCGGAGGTGGGGTGTTACATTTGGTATCAGAGCCAGGTTTACGAGAAGGGATAAAAAGGTTTTAAAACTCTTTGAAAAACTATTTTCAAAACCAAGTATAAAGTATTTTCCAAAGAAAAGTCTAGTTGTTTTTAAAGGCTATTCCCCAAAAAGCCATTAGCACTATCCTTTGATCCCTCGTTTGAACTCTTTCCTTTTCGTTTCCAGCATGTCTGATAATCTCATCTTGCCCGAAGGAGTAACGATACCCGATTGGTTTCGTCGGTACTTGGAAGTCACGGCACCGGTCCCGGGTGTCCCTAATGTTGTCTCCCCAGTCGAGGCCGCTGTTCCTCCTCCTCCCGTAGTTGATGTTCCTCTTCCTCCTTCCCCTCAGCATCCTCAAATTGACTTCGCCGAGATTTGCCGAGATTTTAAGGCGATGGGTTGCAAGAATTTCTTTGGAGCCGAGACTTTTGTAGAGGCAAGGAATTGGTTGAAAGAGACTGAAGATCTTTTAGCCACCTTTGATATAGGTGACCGCAGGAAGGTTTTACTGGCAGTATGGTTGCTAAAGGAAGAAGCTGCACGTTGGTGGGTAGTCACCACCGCGACCAGGCCAATTGAGACTTGGGATGACTTTAGGGGAAGGTTTGGACTGAGATTCTTATCACTGAAGCAAGGGGACATGACTATTAGGGAATACATAGATAAGTTTAATCAACTGGCTCAGGACGATTTAGACTTGGTTAATACAGCTCAGAAGAAGGCCCTACACTTTGCTCTAGGATTAAACGAGCCATTACGTGATTTGGCCCTGTCTCATATACCCTTGGGGGCGACCTTCGAGAGTTTAGTGAATTTGGCCCTACTTCAAGAAGAAGGTAGCAATGACAAGAAAGAGGTCAAGGCGAATGAGTCTCAAGGCAAGAGAGTAAATTCCGGGAAAAGGGGCAAGAATATGAAATGTAACTTCTGTGGTACAGTTGGACATATAGCCAGGGAATGTAGGAAGAAGGAAAAAAGAAAGCGGGGCGAATGCTTCATTTGTAGTGAGTTTGGACATTTCAGCAAAGATTGCCCGAGGAAAGAAGGGCAAGGTCAGACTCAGAGTGCAGGACTATCTGGAGGGCAAATTCATCCCCTCAACCCCGTTCTTCCAGCCCATGATAGAGGTAGTGTTCCTGTTGAAAATCTTGTTTACATTTTCTGATTTTCTCTGTTCGAACTTTGTTTGATTCTGGCACATCGCATAGTTTTATTTCATCTGACCCAGTTGAAAGTTTTGCACCTAAGTACTAGTGTAGTTGATGATCCCGTATGTGTTTCAAATCCAATTGGGGGTTCTGCCCGTTTGTCTATGGTCTGAGTGGATTTGAAAATTTCTATCTTAAGTATGGAATTCTCGTGGGATGTTTATATTCTCGGTTTCAGGGGATATGGGTTGGTTTTGGGCATGGAATGGTCGTCCTGTTTTGGGCCATTCTGGGTTTTTGTATATAGGGTGTGGGGCTCATGACTCGCCTCGGTAATACCCTAGAAATTTCTAGTAACCCTAGGGGTCCCGTCATGTTATGTTATCTTGAATCCCTCAACTCGTCTATCGATAGTTTGCAATCTGTGAGGGTGGTCCGAGAATATCCTGATATCTTGGGAAGTGAAGGGGTTACCCTTAGACGTGGGATAGATTTCCGTATTATCTGGTTGGTAATACCAAGTCAGTTTCGTGGCCGGTTAGGCACATGAACTCACGAGATGAGAGTTAAGAAAGCAAGTCAAGGAGTTGCTTGAGAAGAACTTCCTGAGACGAAGCATTTTCGAGTAGGGTGCTCCAGTAGTATTCGTTCCTGATGTGGACAGTTTGTTTCGCTTATGTGTTGATTATCGTAAGATAACCATTACCAGGGATCAATGATTTGCTTGATCAGCTTGTAGGAGCATCTGTTTTCTTTTAATCTAGCTACCGGATTCCATCAGCATAGGATGGCTGAGGATGGAATTGACAAGACTGCGTTTAGGGCTCTAGATGGGTTTTAGAATGGCTAGTCATGCTATTTGGTTTGACTAAGGCACCCGCATATTACGTGATTTTGATGGGTAGGGTGTCTAGGGAGTCCTTGAACAAGTTTGTCAGGGTCGTCGTAGACGATATTTGATCTCCTCAAAAGAACGAGGAAGAGCATGTTAGACATCTCAAGAAGGAGATGGATACGCTTAGAGCCACCAGTTGAAGGTCAAGTTCTCCAAATGTCACTTTGGAGGAAAGAAGTTGGATTTCTTGGGCACATAGTTCTTAAGTAAGGCTTAGCGGTGGATTCCGCTGAAGTGGTTGCGGTTTAAGACCGGAAAACTCTGAGCAGGGCAATTGGAGTAAGAAGCTTTCTCCGTTTGGCTAGTTAGTTAGCATTCCCAGAGTTTAGACTTACTCTTCTGGATCAAGAAAGGGGGTTTCGCAGGAAGAAGACCCGCAGTTAGTCAAGAACATGGACCAGTTGATTCGAGGCAAGATGTTAAGTCACCCCGTTAGTTATATTATTGATGACAAGGGATGACTAAGGCGCGATGAGAGATTATGTGTTCCTCGAGTGGAAGACTTGGTAAAGAAGGTTCTTGAAGATGCGCATCACTCGAGGAGGTGGCCGAGTTGGTTTCAGGATACATGCTGTGCCACCAGGTTGAGGCCAAGTCATAGAAGCCCAGTGGGCCATTACCTCCATTGGAAGTTTCGCAAGGGAAGTGTGAAAACATCTCGATAGATTATGTGGATAGACTACCTAGATCAAAGAAAGGGAATACGGGTATGAGAGTCATAATAGGAAGACTCACGAAGAGTGCTCATTTCAGTCCAGTGAAGAGCAAGAGGACTGCATCATGGTTAGCAACGGTTTATCCTCAAAAAGTTGGCTAGTTTTGAAATGGCCTCCAGGAAGCCAGGGGTAGGCAACTGAATCTAGGTATGGCCTATCACTCATAGGCGGATGGTTCATTTCGAATTAAGCATGAGTTATAGGAAATCACGTTTATAAGGGCAATTGGCAACGTGGATTGGTATTTTTTTCTGCTGCATGGGATACTTTATAGTAGGTAGACGAGATCCAGGATTCACTAGTGAATTTTGGAGAGCTGGCATGAGATCATGAGGATATAGTAGGTTTAAACCAGGTATACAGAAGGAAGAATAAGTGGAAAAGAAAGACGAGAGGCGATAATGAAATGCGTTCCAACTCGAATTTGGGAAGTAGGAGTTAGGAAGCCAAGGAATCATGAAGTAAAAGACGGTCAAAGCACAGTGGAGTTAAGTTCAAGGAAACGTGACTAAGAAGAGTGAAGACTAGATACACGCATCATATCTCTTTTTAAGAGTACATCCTTGATCCTTGTTTTCCTGTGAAGCTTGCTTGCAAGTTATCTTTTGTATATATCCTCTCGGTCCCATTCTCGATCTTATTTCTGTTGTAAACTCCATAAGGGGGTTAAGGGCTCATCGGTTAGTACTATATGTCAAAGTTTGAGTGGATTTCTTGTAATCCAAAAAGGAGTTTATCTAGTTCATCTAGTTTATCGTGTTTATCTGGTCATGAGAACCTTAGGTAGAAACCCTTTAGTTGAAACATGTATTTGAAACATGTTATGTTTGATGGTTGCCAGTGGTTGCAAGTGTTTGCAAGTGGTTGCCCGTGGATGCATTATACACGATTAGGCACTAGATCGGCTCACACACTCCTCATATTGCATGTGCATGAGTGTTTATGCTTATTCATGGATGAAATTCGTATGCTATCACATGGATGTTGCATATGGATGTATGATTGAGCACGCATGTAGATATTATACATTATGTTAGGAATTTGCATACATATGGATTCATTTCACTGACATACATATGCATTAAGGAGGTTTACTGTATCAGTGACCGCCTGATTTACATACATATGCATTAAGGAGGTTTACTGTATCAGTAACCGCCTGATTTTTACATTAGGTAAGTACATATACACACACTTTTGCATATGTTCATCCAGCATTTAGAATCTTGTAAGGACAATGATTGCTCGTGGATGATGCTTTGGGTAGATGGATGATTGGATGGTAGGATACGTTCTTCCTAACTTGAAGATTTCGGGGACGAAATCCTTTAAGGAGGGGAGAATGTAACAACCCGTATTTTCAATAATCGGTTATAACATAAATTGAGGCAGAATTAAATTAAAAAATGGGAATCAAGGGAAACGGGCTATGCCATTGCGTTCGTCTCGGAAAAATACGCGAAATAGAGTCCGAGTTTTCGAAAATCGGAGTCCGTATGACCCAGTTAAGGCCCATTGAAGTTTGCAGAAAATTACTAAGTAAAAATCAGATTCAAATTTAAATTAAAAACAAGGATTTGGGCCAGCTGGGCCAAGGCGGGAAAAATCCCGCCAGGGGCCCCATGTCGACAGGCCTGTCGACAGGGTCCCCAGGGAGTCGACTGCCCTGTCGACAGGGTGTGGCCGGGCTAACTGGCCTGGCGCACCATTTTGATCTTGGCTTGATTGGGGGGCTTGTTTCTAGAGAGTTCCGGGATCTGATGGACCTAATTGAATCTAGGGTTAATCCTATGGCCTAAAAACACTACCCTAATCTATAAATAAGGCCCTAACCTACCCTAAATCATTCATTATTCATCCTAGTAACTAAACTATGCCAAAATCAAAACTCTCATGGCCTCCACCCTCTTCATACAATTCTTAAATTAATTCCTAAGTTATTTTCCATGCATACAAGTATATTTAGGCTTGTATGATCCTCCTTAGCTTGCATTAAAGGCTTGTTTCTCTATTTTGCACCATAAAGGAGGAGTCTTGGTCAAGTTTGCTTGCATTTTTGGGGTTTAATTAGTTGCATAAGGGGTTCTTTACATTTGCTATAGTTATTTGAGCCCGCATAAGCATAGTAAGCCCTTTTACTTTCACTTTGTAAACTCTAAAGTTAATATGTGGTGAAAATTGAGATTTATGTGAGTTTATTTGATTATGCTTGCTTATGCGAACTCACTATGCCATGTTTTACATGTTTCACAAGTTATGCATGCATATGCGGATTCACTATGCCATGTTTTACATGTTTCACAAGTTATGCATGCATATGCGGATTTACTATGACATGATTTGCAAGTTTATTTGAGTATGCATGTTTAGGCAAGTTTGCTAAGCCTTGATTTGCAAGTTAAATGAGTTATGCATGTTTATGCATGTTTGCTAAGCCATGATTTACAAGTTAAATGAGTTATGCATGTTTATGCATGTTTGCTAAGTCATGATTTACAAGATAATTGAGTTATGCATGTTTATGCATGTTTGCTAAGTCATGATTTACAAGTTAATTGAGTCATGCATGTTTATGCAAGCTTACTAAACCATGATTTGCAAGTTTAATTAATTTTGCATGCTTATGCAAGTTTAAAATGACAAGTTGTGCATGTTTTGACAAGTTGTGCATGTTTTGACAAGTTGTGCATGTTTATGCAAGTTTAGTTGTGCATGTTTTGACAAGTTGCGCATGTTTTGACAAGTTGTGCATGTTTTGACAAGTTATGCATGATTATGGTAATATGCAAGTTCACTTTGCTAAGTTATGCAAGTTTAACACGTTATGCATGTTTATGGCAATATGCAAGTTCACTATGCTAAGTTGTACAAGTCTAACATGTTAGGCATGGTTGTTGTGCAAGTTTATCATGTATGTTGTGCCAAGTTCCCTCTTCCTATCCTTCATGCGTTACTACGAATATGTAAGCGATAGAATGACGTTGGGGGTTTTGGGGTAAACTTAAAATACATGAAAATATAAGATTGGGAATTTACCTATTAAGTTAGGTCTACCCCTTGGGAATTTACCTATTAAGTTAGGTCTACCCAAGTAATTGTTGACTTGTAATTATGTTTGGAAATAAAGTGGACATGACACTTAGAAAACATAAGTGTGGCCAACTCGAGGTTGGGTTGAGTTTGTAGCGTAATTCTACCCGGAACCGACCGGCTTAACTAGTGGCTACAAACAATAGGACCCAATGTGAGAAGTTGGTCATGGGGTGCCAAGACCCGAGGTTAGACCAAGTTGTGGTGTAAAGCTACCCGGACCCGCCCGGCCTAACTAGTAACCACAACAAGGTCTAATGTGAGAGGTTGAGGTGCATTAAATTAATTAATGCCTCATGGTTAGGGTTAAGTCAGGGTCCACTAATACTTAACCAATTTGGGGATTCAAGGGATGAGAATGGGGTTAAGTTACACTTAACCAATTTAATCAATTTGGGAATACAAGGGATTGGATGGGGTTAAGTGGTGAACCGTTGATTACACTTAACTAATTTAATCCATGATTAGTGAGGGGTTAAATCACACTTAACCCTCTTAGAAACCCTAGCAACGTGGTCTGTTCCAGCAGTAATCCCAGTTTGGTATCATTCACAACCCTAGAGGCTAGGCTAGGGCGGGGCACGATTACTGGACTGATGTAAGCGACCAAAGGGCGATGGCCGAGTGGTACAGCGGTGCGGGTTCGGCGGGCTACGGACGTGCACGTAGTCCGATGTTGGACAAACTCGAGGCACGGGTACCAGTAGTTAGGGCTGTGCATTATTGCTTAAGTGTCTGGGGTTGACCTCCGAGGGCTTGATACACCCAAAAGGGGGACCCAGCACAGACTAACTACAACCATACGTGGGCCATATGGACACCAACACTTGACGTGTTAGGTTTATAGGGAGCCGATCGACTAGACCGTGGGGCTGGACCTTATACTAAGGTCACTTCATGTTATTGGGCCAAAGCTTGGGCCAAGGGATCAATATCTGTTATGTTGGGTTGCTAGTACACCGTGGTGCAAAACTTAACCTTGTTTTATGCGATGACACCTCTATCTGTCTTGTAGTTGATTTATCATGCCAGTATGTTGTTATCTATGATCATCTCAGTTTCCATCATGATGTTAACTTTACTAGTTTATAGACTGATCGCAGCAGGGCTTACTCAGTCTTTTTGACTGACCCGTTTTGTTTCGCCTCTTTTCTTCCGTTCCCCCCCCCCAGGTTCTCAGGGAGGGAATACTGGAGCCTAGCTTGGATTCTAGCTGCTTCCTTGGATAGCTCAAGTATGCTTTGGACTTGAGCCGCTATGGTTTATCACTCTTATTTGGGGATAGCACTTATGTATTTCAGTTTATCAGATGATGTATTTATCTAGACTTGTAATTTTGGGAAATTGACATTTTGATGTACCAGACTTGTGTTTTGAAATGGTTTTTAAATTTTCCGCTGTTTTATTTTCTTACTCTGTTTATTTATATATATATGTCATGTCCTGCCTTGCTATATCATTATGCATGTTTACCAATAATGCCCCTCCGAAGCTAGTGCATTCCTTTGCGAGTGACCCTGGCGGAGGTGGGGTGTTACATATATAATTAAACTTTCCAGCCCCCACACACGTTTGTTGGGTGATTCAGAGACCAAGAGGTCAACCTCCCCCTAGAAGGGGTGTCGACCGCTTGACACCTGAAAATCATAATAAGACTGGATCGAGTTAGGTTTTTTGGTTAATTTATAAGAATGGACAGCTAAGATTAAATCTTAAAAATCCTACGGTTCTTGTTTACACAAACATATATAAATAACCCTCTAGACTCCATACCTAAACCTAGCCACTCTCCCTATCTATGTCTCCACTCTACCATTGATTCTAGAGGAATTCAAAATTGGTTTTCTTCTTCTTCTACAAATCTATTCTACTTTCTTTAATATTTTTCTTATGGGATTTGGATTAGAATATTGATCTGGAATCATATGGTATACATATATATATATATATAAGAATTTAAATCATTTGATTCTTATGTACATATATCTCTAGGGATTGGAGTTCACATCAAACAGAAAAAACAACGTCAGATCCATGGCATTTCCAATGATTGTGAGCGGAATTAGTAATTACTTGGGCATATTCTACCTTTGTATATTATTATATGAAAATGTATGCCTAACTAGATTTGAAATAACGACATTATCAAACTATGAAACCCCCAAACCTCCTGTTTTTAATATATATATGTCTCACATGAATTGTCATTTGATATTGGGTTTGTGGATTTATTTGCGTGGCGGATGAAGAACATTTGGGTGTTATACTTTTATATGATTTGATTTATCCTTTCAATTTAAATCTTTGTTGTGATGTAGAAGGGCTTAGATTTGATTAGTTTATTATTTGAATAGGTTTGAATATAAACTATAAATGGATAATTTGAACGTATTCAGATTTGAAGCAAATCAAATGTCAACATTTTTATGAACAACATGAGAAAAGGGTAAATTAGACAAATAAAGATCTATGAATATAAATATATATGTATATATTTATATATGATGCAGGAACTTACACTCCGTTCTTGATTCATTACTTGAATTATTCCAATAAGCCTAGGGATGCAAGTTTTGATTTTTATGTTGTACTTTTCCATTACTACTATCATTCATTACACCTTTATGCCATCATGTCATATATTTAGCGGTTTAATGTGGAAATGAAACTTATATGCCTTGAATGTAGGTTAAATTAACAATTTACACCGGTAAAACGTTTCTTCACCCATACGAAAACTAACATTCATTATACGTATATAATATTCTATTTATGTAACGTAATAAATGTAATAATGACGTAATAAATGCATTAGAATATGGTTAGAATTTGAAATGTCCCTATATATTGATTGCTTATGTGTGTGTAGAATGGCTTATCTATATATCAAATAAAGACACACAGACACGGGGTTAGTCATCATTTGTGGTAGAAGCTTGCTCGGAACCAACCGACAAATTAAAACAACCACAAATGGGTCCAGCTAATGTGAGAGGTATGGGTGCCATAGGATATTCAAGTCTAGTATACTATGACCCTAGGTTAAGCCCACTTGTAGTAGAAATCTTCCCGGAACCTCCCGGCTTATCCAGCATATGCAGGTAGACGGTTTAATGTGGGAGGTCTAGTGTGTGTGTGTGTGTATATATAACTATTGTGTGTGAAAATAGGTAGGTTTACTACGCCTTGGGAAGGTCTTAAGTGACTGATTCTCTTCTTATATAGTTTGGGTGTAACAACCCGGATTCCGACAAACCGATTTTTTTTTTGAAAATCTAATCTAACGAAACCCGAGTTGGGTGCTCTGGTATCCTGCAGAAAAAGACAGAGATAAAGAAACATGTTAGAACTCGCAAAGCATCTCGCAGTGGAAGGAAATAAAGTATAATATATTCAAATAAAGCCTTACCTTATTAACAGTACTGCTAAACCAGTATCCAAAGCTATACCATCTCTGTCATGAACCTAACCTGGAAGTATGCAATGAGGAGGGGTCAGAACATAAGTTTTGTGTGACTGGACTTAGAATAAACTTCTGTATAATCCTGCATATACCGTTCATTTACATTTTCTTGGTTATTAGGTTGTTAACAATGTTAGCTCTTTAAGCTATACTTATCCATCCACTAGTAGATTAACCTAATACAATGTACATGTAGTTACCCCCTATTCGTGTCCTCTTTTCATGTGTATGCAGTCCCTTATCCAACTCGTGTCATCTTGTCATATGTATGCAGTTCCTTATCCAATGTCGTACGTCGTACGGGCTTTCATGTATATATATATTCTCACTACATCTGCGTAAAACCACCATTCCTTTTTGGTGTAAGCGTTTGGACTGCCAGCCTAGGTCTTACTAGGTTCTGTTATTGAATACTACCTAGATCCAACTAGGGTTTACCACCGAGTGTTACCTAGGTCCAACTAGGGTTTACTTTATCGAACGCTTCCTAGGTTCAACCGGGGTTTACGCTACCTAGGTCCAACTAGGGTTTATGCTACCTATCGAACAATGCCCTCTAGTCTGGGACACATTACCCCAAGCGATATGCGTTCCTAGACTTTACGTCCCAATCGTATCGTTAAACGGGGTAGATATCTAGTTGCATATGTCCTCTATATGTGCGACCCGAGTCCTGTGGCAGGGAAAATCAAGAAACACGGAACTTGGTCGGCAGCTTTAAGTTATCTGCCGATGCAGATGCTAAGGTCTGTTTTTTTACTGTGGCTATGGTCCCACTTGACCCCTCCCTCAACTAATGAAGGGCACCCAAGGATATCAAGAATGAGAACTGTACGCAGGCCCTCTATGCCCCACAAGCCTATTGGCCAACCTCATCTATAACTAGATAGCAAGTATATGGCTTTTGGAGTCCTCTGCCTTTTCGATTTTCGTACTCAACTGACTCAAGATGGTAGGTTTCCGATGACGTGCTATCATATGGCCAACTGGTTATCGCCGACTCACGCTGGTCCATCCTATTCTTTAGGTTGCCTTATTATTCCAACCAAGGCATACACTTGGTTCTTCTTACGCAGACCTTAACCTCTGTGAGCCCAGGCGGATCATCTGCATTCTCACAGAGGGATACCAAGAGTATCCTCACGTCCCATCAAAGCCGCGTGCTTCGTAACCCAGTCTGTTGGAGCCATCTATATGACCTGATGGACGTATGCTTCCCCTCGCGCCCTACGGCACCGTGATGATCTACCGAGTTTGGTAATTCATCCCCTATCGTATGGACTGGTCCAACCGCCTTATCCTTTCGTACTATTAGACCTTATGTCTAAACTTCTGATTACGCGCTTGCTTTGTCTTATTAACTTGGATATCCTCGTTTATGTTGTCCTTCAATTCTAATTACCAAGTTTCTCTTTAACTAAGGTTTATTACTTAGTCCTCTTCAACTAATGTTAACTTACTTAGTTATCTTTACCATTGCTTACTTAGTACTCTAACTAAGGTTCGTTACTTCGGTTGCCATTTTACTTAGTTTTCTAACTAAGGTTCATTACCCAGTTGCCATCATCATTATTTACTTAGATCTCTAACAAAGGTTCAACACTTGGTTGCCTTTATCGTTATTTACTTAGTTCGCTAACTAAGGTTTACCAATGAACTCAAACACGACTTAAGTTTTCTTTATCAAACGATAGCGTCCAGGTGCTTTCCCACATTTTCAGCTTAGATTAGCTTCTTTCATAGTATAAGTCGTCCCACCCTTCAAGTCTTGTACTACATCTTAATTCATAATCTTCCCTTGTCCCTAGGACAAGTTTACCTATTATTTAATTTTACATTACCGCAACTCTGGTTTATAATAGGTAGTTATCATTCCCCATTACTGTGTTGGTTTAGTTTGTCCATATGTCAAGTTTTACTTAACCCTACCTTCCCGCTCATGCATTACTCGTATATTCCACAAATTTGGTTAAGTGTTGTCTTTCAGTTCATATTGACTTAACCCACCCACGCATCATGTCAAATTGGTTAAGTGTTGTTAACCTAACCTTACCATACTAGCATGTGTCATTAGCATTAATTGATTATTGATGCACCTACCTCTCACATTAGACCTATTGTTGCGATTGCTAGATGTGCCGGGCGGTTCCGGGCAGTCTTACACCACAACTCAATCTAACCTCGGGTTTAAGCGCGTTATGTCTAACTTCTCACATTAGACCCTATTATTTGCGGCCACTGGATATGATGGGCGGTTCCGGGCAGAATTACACTGCAACCTCATTCTAACCTCGATTTAGTCATGTTTCATTTTTAGCCAATAACCATTTTTTATGAAAATGTTAAGCATCAATTTCAGGTCCTGAGTTAGATTTCATAATCACATAAGAGGTCTCATAATCGCACATTCTAAGTTTTATCCATTCCTTTATCAACTTAGGATTCTTATTTTTAGATTCGTTTTTCCAAAACCCAAAATTTAAACTTATAGTTTAAACCTCAATCCCGCAATATTAGATTTGAAATAAATCATTTCTTCCCAATCCCGTTCCATATTCAATAATTCCAATTAAATTTACACAATTTCAGGTTAACATTATAAATCGGAATTCATAGTTGCGCAGCATAGATTCATGTTTCCAAAACATACCCAAAGATTCATTATTGAAATACGCTCCAAAATTCCAAATTCAAACTTTATTTCATTGAATAATCCCAATATACAATTCGCCAATTGTCCCAATATTTGCAATAATAATTGTTATGCCACAATCCCCAAATTACAAATTATATTCCTCGATTGCATAAAATAAATTATTCCCCAATATTCCTATATTTCAATCGTACGTATGTATAATAAGATTTCGTCTAGGTTCGAGATAAAATAGATCCAAAAATAAAATGGGGAAGGAGAATAAAAGGACAATCATTATAACATGAATCTTGTATTGAATTTATTATTGGGGAATGACGAACGATAATAATACTATTATGCAACAAGTTTATTGTAATTCTACTCACCTTGCTTTTCATCTTCAATTCATGGATTTGATTTAACTTTGATTGATTTTATGCCCCAATCCATAGATCTGATTTATCTTTGATTTCTTTGCGCAGCGTAAGTTATGAATCTGAATTCCTCCTCCTTGCGTAGTGTAAATTGCGGATCTAAATCCCTTTTTCTCTTTAATTTTGAGGTTGTCTTGATTCTAAACTTTTAATTTTAAGAATAGATGTTTTGAAGAGAAAAGGGGAAGAAAGTGGATCTAGAAATCTCTTGGAGAAGAAGAATTTGAGTTAAGAATAGAGCCACGGCGTCGCCATAGGCTTAGGTGAAGAAAAAAAATGGGTTATAGGTCATTATATAGCTGTTTAGTCAACGTATCAGGTCAGAAATCGCGTCTAGGTGCAGAAAATGAATTCTGCCCAGATTTGAGGGGGAGGTCAACCCCCAGGTCGACCTGTTTTAGGGGAGGTCGACCTGCTAGGGGTAGGTCGACCTCCAGGTCGACCTGCCTTGGTATAGGTCGTCCTCTAGGTCGACCTGTCTGGGATATTTTACTATTTAATTTCTGAATTTCTCTTGAATCTTTCGAAGGTCATAACTCTTTCGTACGGAGTCCGATTTTCGAAAACTTGACTCTATTCCAAGCAGAATTCCAAGACGAACGCAATGGTGATGTCTGTTTTACTTGATTCCTGATATTTAAATTAAGTATCCTTATTTTATTATCTTTTTTGTTACGCATAATATTATCGAATTGATTTTTCCTTCTCTTCCATATATTAATTAGTTTTTATTATACATCACCATTATTTACCTATCTATGCATATATACATATTTGTACATTTTTAATTATATTAAAAATGCAGGGTGCTATATTCTCTTATCCTTAAAGAATTTCATCCCCGAAATTCGATAAGAGTAAAATAGATAATCTCTCGCAATATCCATCCATCAAGTGTGCATCCAATTGTTGCAAACATTGTGCACATGTGCAAAGTGAGATACATCACAGTAAAGTATGTATGCCTAATTTGGATCCACCTATATGTATGCAAATTTTAAAAACTCTTTCAAAACATGATGCACACATCCTACATATACTTGCGGTTCTATATGGATGTAATATTCTTGAAAAATCAAAATATTTTTCATCCAAGTTTTCCCATACTCTTATAGAATAAGAGAATAGTTCACTCAATTGTCATATCCAAAACCCTACCATCCATCATTAAATTCGAAATTTAGAAGAATCTAATTTTCCAAATTCGATTTCTTATGTTACGAATAGGTATAAAATGGAAAAATTCACATCCTCCGTTTTTCTTTTCTAATCGTACTTGGATTTTTATGTGACTATTGTATGAAGAATTTCTATTTTCCTATCCAAGCACAACAACATAAGAAAATTTCTTCTCTTTTTCAACTTATCTTAGAAAAATTTCATATTTATTCCTCTTTTTCTTAAGATTTTCATTTTCCTGTCCCGTCACATTTGTTGTCTTACTGGATTTGTTGTTTTCTTTTTAGTTAGGCTTTTCTCTTTCTTAGCTTATTTGACTTAATCCAATTACTTAAGTTTATTATTTCAAATAAGCTTTTTCTGTTTTCAACTCAAACGGCGTCCAACACAGCTACTACTGTGGGCCAAGAATCTTAGGACTTTGTCATCTCAGACAATTGCGAGTCCACACAACAGGATCTACCCACTAACTTGCCCTTTACTACTTAGTAGTCACTACTAGTCCTTGCTGTGTATTACTAGCCTATCCTTTTTATTTTTCTCCAGCAACAAACCTAGGTTTCTCAATGCTTATGCATTCTACGGTAAATTTTCCAATAGTTTAATATTAGCTAATTCCTGACTGTAAATTGGCAAGAAAGTAACACCCTAAATATCAACCCCGAAGACCGAAATCAACATCAGATTGACACTCAGAGAATCACTCAACTCAACCAATCTCTAGTTGGTTCCAATTATTTAATTCATAGCTTTAACTTTCTCTCGTTCTTTTCTAGGCACTAATCCTCACCTACTCCATTCTTTTTAAAACATTGTTTGGCCTCCTTTCTTTTCATTACATTTTTCTTTCAAAAATTAAAAGTGTTAAAACTTTATTTTCTTCTCCAAAACTTGTTTTCGCCAAACCATAAAAACATGTTACAAAATAAAATGCAAAACATTTTTTTTTTCAAATCACAAAATTGGAGTAGACAAGGACAACTATCGGGCTTACAGCTTACATTGTTTCTAATTACAATGTTAATTTAACTACTCGCTATAAGGTGCAGATATCTATTCTATTCCTGCAACTTATTTTGTCCACCCAACAAAATTTCTTTGTAAATCAATAATCAAAATTTATTGTTAACAGATTGGAGATTTAAAAACTTCTTTTACAAAACGCAACACTTACTTTTCAATCCTTTCATATATTATAATATGAAAACTAGCGAGCTATATATGCTCTATATTATGCACCTTTTAATGAGAGAATTCCTTTTTTTTTAAACAAATAATCATTGTTTTACAAAACATACCCAACTTTACTTTTAAAACCCAACATGCACTAAACATCAAAAATACTTCTAAGATCAAAACTTGAAAATACCACAATATCTTTTTACGAAAACTTTTGCAAATTCAAGTTCTTAAAAGTTAATCATTGGGCTAGACTCAAAGTGGGTCTTTCAACTCAACTAGGCTTTCCTAGGCACTTTCCAAACCAATTCTCTCAACTATATATATTCCTAATCCAATTTCCACATTTTAACCTTTTTCTAATTTATAAGGTTTCACTTCTAAACCCACTACTCTGAAATAATAACATTTCAGTTTTAACTCTATGGGATACTTTCTTACTCTGATACCAAATCATATTGTACACTTTCCAATTAAACCACCTAAGGGTCTCAAAATTTTCTATGTTTATTACTTTAGTGTACAATCTATATATCCCAATTCTTTCCATACCTAGTGGGCTACTATATGGATTTAGGTTTATATATATAATATATTTATATTTTAGAAAATACAAATACATTCACTCATTATCTCCCTAGGAACACTAAACCGGAGCTCTGATACCAGATGTAACAACCCGGATTCTGACAGACCGATTTTTTTCAAAAATCCAATCTATCGAAACCCGAGTTGGGTGCTCTGGTATCCTGCAGAAAAAGACAGAGATAAAGAAACATGTCATAACTCGCAAAGCATCTCACAGCGGAAGGAAATAAAGTATCGTATATTCAAATATAGCCTTACCTTATTAACAATACTGCTAAACCAATATCCAAAGCTATACCATCTCTGTCACGAACCTAACCTGGAAGTATGTAATAAGGAGGGGGTCAGAACATAAGTTCTGTGTGACTGGACTTAGAATAAACTTCTGTATATTACTACATATATCGTTCAGTTACATTTTCTTGGTTATTAGGTTGTTAACAATGTTAGCTCTTTAAGCTATACTTATCCATCCACTAGTAGATTAACCTAATACAATGTACCTGTAGTTACCCCCTACTCATGTTCTCTTTTCATGTGTACGCAGTCCCTTATCCAACTCGTGACATCTTGTCATATGTACGCAGTTCCTTATCCAATTTCGTACGTCGTACGGGCTTTCATGTATATATATATATATATATATATATATATATTCTCACTACGTCTATGTAAAACCACCATTCCTTTGTTGCGTAAGCGTTTGGACTGCCAACCTAGGTCTTACTACGTTCTGTTATCGAATACTACCTAGATCCAACTAGGGTTTACCAACGAGTGTTACCTAGGTCCGACCAGGGTTTACTTTATCGAATGCTTCCTAGGTTCAACCAGGGTTTATGCTACCTATGTCCAACTAGGGTTTATGCTACCTATCGAACAATGCCCTCTAGTCTAGGACACACTATCCCGAGCGATATGCGTTCATAGACTTTATGTCCCAACCGTATCGTTAAACGTGCTAGAGATCTAGTTGCTCATGTCCTCTATATGTGTGACCCGAGACCTGTGGCAGGGCAAATCAAGAAACACAGAACTTGGTAAGGAGCTTTAAGTTATATACCGATGCAGATGCTAAGGTCTTTTTTTTTACGGTGGCTATGGTCCTACTTGACCCCTCCCTCAACTAATGAAAGGCACCCAAGAATATCAAGAATGAGAACTATACGCAAGCCCTCTATGCCCCCACAAACCTATTGGACAACCTCACCCATAACAAGATAGCAAGTATGTGGTATTTTGAAGTTCTCCACCTTTCTGCTTTTCGTGCTCGACAGACTCAAGATGGTAGGTAGCCGACGACGTGCTATCACAGGGCCAACTGGTTATCGTCGACTCACGCTGGTCCATCCTAGTCTTTAGGTTTCCTTATTATTTCAACCAAGTCATACTCTTGGTTCTTCCAACATAGACCTTAACCTCTGTGAGCCCAGGAGGATCATCTACATTCTCACAGAGGGATACCGAGAGTATCCTATGTAACATCCCGGATTCCGATAGACCGAATTATTTACAAAAATCCAATCTATCGAAACCCGAGTTGGGTGCTCTGGTCCTGCAGAAAAAGACAGATATAAAGAAACATGTCAGAACTCGCAAAGCATCTCACAGCGAAATGAAATAAAGTATAATACTGTTACACCCCGCCTCCGCTAGGGTCACTCGCAAGGGAATGCACTAGCTTTAGAGGGGCATTATTGGTAAACATCCACAGAAATATCACAAGACAGAACATATAAAAATAGCGGAAGTAAAAACAAACTTTCATAACATTAATAAATGAGGTCAAAAGCCTTTTTACATCAGAGTACATCAAAACCTGTCTTGCTGAAATAAAGAAGCATGAAACCTTTTCCATAAATTATTCCCCAATTAAAACATTAAAGTAGCCATAGCCAAGGAAAGTCCAAGCCATCCAAGATGACCTTCAAGCCGAAGAAGTCCGAACTAAACAGCATTGTTTCCTCCCTGAAACCTGGGGGGGGGGAAACGGAAGAAAAGAGGCGAAACAAAATGGGTCAGTCAAAAAGACTGAGTAAGTCCTATCTACTTCCAGTATAAAAACAGGTAAAGGTAACATGACATGCATAACTGAAAGTAAACATAAGGATAACTACAAGATAGATAAACCAGGGTAGCCGGTTGAACTACTGTGGCAAGGTAAACTAAGGTATCATGATAAACTACGGTGTTATGATAAGTCAAGGTATCACATCGTCAGATTTCTATCGAGTACATTATCCCAAGGTATCTACCCCGTCTAACATACCACGGTATCTATTAGGTATATTCTTCCTAGTTCTAACATGCATATTTGCTCTGCACCTCTCGTACTAGTATCCCTACCCGCGTCATGTGTTAACCATGAATGTCCCTTGCTCAAAGTCGTGTAATGGTCCATGTCAACCTAATATATCGCATATATAGGTTACTCAAATCATATGTTTCTTTCCATGTGTATAAGTTCAGTCCTTTGCCGTACCTCGTACGGGCTTCCTCATGTCGTATTATCCTTGAAATCGTTTGGACTGTCACCCTTGTTCTAGCTAGGCTCTTCCATATGAATCATCGTTTGAACTACTAGGACTTACGCCACCTAGCACCCCTAGGGATTACGCTTACCTATTGCACGCTTTCGTATTTCGGCTTGGGTTAAACCACCTAGGCCACTAGGGATTACGCTAACCCTCAACCGCGCCCTTTTTCCCACGCATTCATCGTGAATCGTTTTTCTATAACTGTATGCACATGTATCACATCGTGCCATCCGAGTCCTGTCACAGGGCAAACCAAGAAATACAGGACTCGGTCGGGAGCTTTAGATTTATCTGCCGATGCAGATACTAAGGTCTGCTTTTCTACACGTGGCTATGGTCCCACGAGACCCCTCCCTCAACTAGTGAAAGGCAACACAAGAGACAATCTTGCATGAGAACTACACTCCGGCCAGCCCACATCCTACGGCCTACCTCACCCATAATTAGATAGCAATTATGGTCTGTTGGGTGTTCCCTGCCTTTCCGTACGTACACGCTTGACTTAAGATGGTAGATGATCGACGAACTTGCTATCTCGGGCACCTTATGTATTCGTCGACTCACTGCTATCCACCCCAGTCTTTAGGTCGCTCGCATAGCAACCAAGGCATATTATTGGTTCTTCTACCGCATACCTCAACCTCTCGTGAGCCTAGTATAATGACCTGGCAGCTCACAGAGGGATCCCAAGAATATCCTCACGTTCCCCGAAGCCGCTGCTTCGTTACCCAGTTCGCTGGAGCTTTTATCCAAGTCAGGTAACTTGCTCCTCCTCGTATACTAAGCGATGACCTACCGTATCAGGTTACTCATCGCTTTGCGAACTAGTCCTATGTCCTTAGCTAAGAATTATTACTTAGTTACCCTTAACTAAGGTTTACCACTTAGCTTCCCTTCCCGTTATCCTTGATTAACCACGGTTTTCTACCTAGTTCTTCTAACTAGGGTTTGTCTATTGGGTTAAGTGTTATTATTCAAGTCCATGACTTAACCCGCTCACAAATCACGTCAAGATTGGCTAAGTATTTAAGTTCAAGACTTAGTCCTACAAGTTGGTTGAGTGTACCCAGAGGCTCATGACTTAACCCTATCAAGTCAACTTGGTCAAGTACTAGCTTACCTTAATCCTATCGGATTATCTTGCTAGATCGATTAAACATAGATTATCTTAATCCCATCAAATTATCGAGTCGGATTGGTTAAGTATAGGTTGGCCTAACCCCATCCTCTAATCGTACTACAATGGTTAAGTATATTCTAAAAAGGTCTTGTGACTTAACCTTATCAGGTCCGCGTATTAGATCGGTTAAGTGTAGGTTACTTACCCCCATCAAATCATCATGTATAATTGGTTAAGTATAAGTTGCTTAACCCCATTAAATTATCACGTTAAGTTGGTTAAGTATTGGTTACTTAACCCCATTGAATTACCAAGTTTAAATTGGTTAAGTGTTTAACTTAACCCCATCGGATTACCGTGTTTAGATTAGTTAAGTGTGGATTACTTAACCCCATCTAATTACCGTGGTTAGATTAGTTAAGCGTCAATTACTTAACCCCATCTAATTACCGTGTTTAGATTAGTTAAGTCTTAATTACTTAACCCCATCTAATTACCAAGTCGGATTAGTTAAGTGTAAATTACTTAACCTCATTCCCTAAACATCTTGCATGGTTAAGTGTCATTAGGAAATCAAGTCCGGTCCCACTTAACCTACCCATTCGTGTCATATCGGTTAAGTGTCATTAGTCAAATTTACTTAACCTTATCATGTGGCATTAATTTAATTAATGCACTCTTAACCTCTCACATTAGACCTTGTTGTGGTTACTAGTTAAGCCGGGCGGGTCCGGGTAGATTTACACCACAACCTAGTCTAACCTCGGGTCTTAAGCGCGACATGACCAACTTCTCACATTGGGTCCTATTGTTTGCAACGACTAGTTAAGCCGGTCGGTTCCGGGTAGTTTTACGTTGCAAACTCAACCCAACCTCGAGTTGGCCACACTTATATTATCTAAGTGTCATGTTTATCATGTTTCCAAAAACATGTTACAAGTTTTTCAAGTATTTGGGTAGACCTAACTTAATAGGTAAATTCCCAAAGGGTAGACCTAACTTAATAGGTAAATTCCCAAGCTCATGTTTTGTGCATACTTACATGTCAACTTCCTTGTTATCTTTCAAGTCATATTTTCAAGTATAAGCACATGTCATATTCAAGTTAAGATTTCGCGACATGTTCATGTTTATCTAACTACCCAAAATCGTGTTTTCCCAACGCAAGCGAAGCGAGTCAACATAGTAGGTATACTATGGCTACATGTAGACCCCAAAACATGCACGATGCCACAAAAGGGATTGGCTCCAAACATGCATGGCGTCATAAGGTGGTTTGGCCTTAAAACATGCATGATAGAGTCATATAGGGATTGACCATAAGCATGCATACTATCATATAGGATTTGGCCACAAACTTGCATAATATCATAAGGAGGTTTTGCCACAAACATGCATGAAACATAAGGGGTTTGTGTTCATATGCATGCATAAGCCCCAAGGTCAAGTATTTGCCTATGTTTCACAAGTCAAATGGTTCCCAAAGGTTCATGCAAATCTTCCATAGACAAAGATCCAAACTTGCAAGATAAACTAGGCTAAACATAACATGAGTGACATGATTAAGGTGCTACATCTTAGTCTAAGGTCATAGATCATAGAAAAGGGACAAAGTTAGGTTCACATACATGCATACTTATGCTTTATCTCATTTTATCCCATGTCAACATTAAAAATACCGTTTTGATCCAAAAGTAGCTAGAACTTACATAGGCAAGGCTTAGAAAAGGGGTCATGCATCATCTTGACGAAGAAAGGTGGCTCCTTTGAAGAAGAACCTTCATGAAACTCGCATAGCAATGTTGATTTGGCCTCTATTTGGTGTAGCAAGCTTGCACCTTTTGATTTGAACCCGATTTGAATGCATAGGCTCTAGGGATTTGAGATGGAGGCCATGATCAAGATTGATTTTGGCAGCACTTAGTTGCTAGGTTTGATTTTTAGGGATTTAGGTTAGGTTTAGGGTCTTTTTATAGAGATTAGGATAGTTTTAGGCCCTTAGATTAACCCTAGAACCAACCTGAACCGTCAGATTTCAAACCAGGCCCAAAAACCTAGCCAAGATAGAAAATAGGTGCACCAGGCCAGAATCAGCCGACAGGGCAAGTCGACAGCCCTGTCGACTTGCCTGTCGACATGCCTGTCGACTTGCAAGTCGACAGCCCTGTCGACAGCCCAGTCGACTTGTCTGGGCGGGAATTTTCCCGCCTGGCCCCATTTCTGCATGTTTCGAAATTCAAATTTCCCGAAAACTTCTTTGGGCCTTAACCGGGTCATACGGACTCCGATTTACAAAATTTCGGACTCTATTTCGCGTATTTTTCCGAGACGAACGCAATGGAATAGCCCGTTTCACTTGATTCAGAATTTAAAGTTTAATCCTGTCTTGATTCTTGATTTAACGTGTTGTAAAAATTCGGGTTGTTACAAATACATTCAAATATAGCCTTACCTTATTAAAATACTGCTAAACCAGTATCCAAAGCTATACCATCTCTGTCATGAACCTAACCTAGAAGTATGTAATGAGGAGGGGGTCAGAACATAAGTTCTGTGTGACTGAACTTAGAATAAACTTTTGTATAATCCTACATATACCGTTCAGTTACATTTTCTTGGTTATTAGGTTGTTGACAATGTTGGCTCTTTAAGCTATACTTATCCATCCAGTAGTAGATTAACCTATTACAATGTACATGTAGTTACCCCCTACTTGTGTCCTCTTTTCATGTGTACGCAGTCCCTTATCCAACTCATGTCATCTTGTCATATGTACGCAGTTCCTTATCCAATGTTGTACGTCGTACAGGCTTTCATATGTATATATATATATATATATATTCTCACTACGTCTGCGTAAAACCACCATTCCTTTGTTGTGTAAGCGTTTGGATTGCCAAAGTAGGTCTTACTAGGTTCTGTTATCGAATACTACCTAGATCCAACTAGGGTTTACCATCGAGTGTTACCTAGGTCCAACTAGGGTTTACTTTATCAAACGCTTCCCAGGTTCAACCAGAGTTTACGTACCTAGGTCCAACTAGGGTTTATGCTACCTATTGAACAATGCCCTCTAGTCTAGGACACACCACCCCGAGCGATATGCGTTCCTAGACTTTACGTCCCAACCGTATCGTTAAACGTGCTAGATATCTAGTTGCACATGTCCTCTATATGTGTGACCTGAGTCCCGTGGCAGAGCAAATCAAGAAACACGGAACTCAGTCGGGAGCTTTAAGTTATCTGCCGATGCAGATGCTAAGGTCTGTTTTTTTACTGTGGATATGGTCCCACTTGACCCCTCCCTCAAATAATGAAAGGCACCCAAGAATATCAAGAATGAGAAATGTACGCAGGCCCTCTATGCCCACACAAACCTATTGGCCAACCTCAACCATAACTAGATAGCAAGTATATGGTCTTTTGGAGTTCTCCGCCTTTCCGCTTTTCGTGCTCAACTGACTCAAGATGGTAGGTAGCCGACGACGGGCTATCACAGTTCCTACTGGTTATCGCCGACTCATGCTGGTCCATCCTAGTCTTTAGGTTGCCTTATTATTGCAACCAAGGCATACTCTTGGTTCTTATTACGCAGAGCTTAACCTCTGTGAGCCCAGGCGGATCATCTGCATTCTCACAGAGGGATACCAAGAGTATCCTCACGTCCCCTCGAAGCTGCGTGCTTCGTAACCCAGTCCGTTGGAGCCTTCTATATGATCAGATGGACGTATACTTCCCCTTGCGCCCTACGGCACCGTGGTGGCCTACCGAATTAGGTTATCATCCCCTATCGTATGGACTGGTCCAAGCGCCTTATCCTTTCGTACTATTAGACCTTATGTCTAAACTTCTGATTATGCACTTGCTATGGCTTATTAACTTGGTTATCCTCGTTTATGTTGTCCTTCAATTCTACTTACCAAGTTTCTCTTTAACTAAGGTTTATTACTTAGTCCTCTTCAATTAAGGTTTACTTACTTAGTTATCTTTACTGTTGCTTACTTAGTTCTCTAACTAAGGTCCGTTACTTCGGTTGCCATTATACTTAGTTTTCTAACTAAGATTCATTACCCAGTTGCCATCATCATTATTTACTTAGTTCTCTAACTAAGGTTCAACACTTGGTTGCCTTTATCATTATTTAATTAGTTCACTAACTAAGGTTTACCAATGAACTCAAACATGACTTAAGTTTTCTTTATCAAACGATAGCGTCCGAGTGCTTTCCCACGTTTTCAGCTTAGATTAGCTTATTTCATAGTATAAGTCGTCCCACCCTTCAAGTCTTGTATTACATCTTAAGTCATAATCTTCCCTTGTCCCTAGGACAAGTTTACCTATTATTTAATTTTACATTACCATAACTCTGGTTTATAATAGATAGTTATCATTCCCCATTACTGTGTTGGTTAAGTTTGTCCATATATCGAGTTTTACTTAACCCTACCTTCCCGCTTATGCATTACTCGTATATTCCACAAATTTGGTTAAGTGTTGTCTTTCAGTTCATATTGACTTAACCCACCCACGCATCATGTTAAATTGGTTAAGTGTTGTTAATCAAACCTTACCATAATAGCATGTGTCATTAGCATTATATGATTATTAATGCACCTACCTCTCACATTAGACCTATTGTTGCGGTTGCTGGATGTGCCGGGCGGTTCCGGGCAGTCTTACAACACAACTCAATCTAACCTCGGGTTTAAGCACGTTATGACTAACTTCTCACATTAGACCCTATTGTTTGTAGCCACTGGATATGCCAGGCGGTTCCGGACAGAATTACACCGCAACCTCATTCTAACCTCGAGTTAGTCATGTTTCATCTTTAGCCAATTAACCATTTTTTATGAAAACGTTAAGCATCAATTTCAGGTTTTGAGCTAGGTTTCATAATCACATAAGAGGTCTCATAATCACATAATCTAAGTTTTATCCATTCCTTTATCAACTTAGGATTCTTACTTTTAGATTTGTTTTTCCAAAACCCAAAATTTAAACTTATAGTTTAAAACTTCAATCCCGCAATATTAGATTTGAAATAAATCACTTTTTCCCAATCCCATTCCATATTCAATAATTCTAATTAAGTTTACACAATTTTAGATTAACATTATAATTCGGAATTCATAGTTGCACAATATTCAACATAGATTCATGTTTCCAAAACATACCCAAAGATTTATTATTGAAATACGCTCCAAAATTCCCCCATTCAAACTTTATTTCATTGAATAATCCCAATATACAATTCGCCAATTGTCCCAGTATTTGCAATAATAATTGTTATACCATAATCCCCAAATTACAGATTATATTCCTCGATTGCATAAAATAAATTATGCCCCAATATTCCCATATTTCAATCGTACGTATGTATAATAAGATTTCGTCTAGGTTCGAGATAACCTAGATCCAAAAATAAAAAGGGGAAGGAGAATAAAAGGACAATTATTATAACATGAATCTTGAATTGAATTTATAACTGGGGAATGACGTACGATAATAATACTATTATGCAACAAGTTTATTGTAATTCCACTCACCTTGCTTTTTATCTTCAACTCATGGATTTGATTTAACTTTGATTGATTTTACGCCCCAATCCATAGATTTGATCTATCTTTGATTTCTTTGCGCAGTGTAAGTTATGAATCTGAGTTCCTCCTCCTTGCGTAGTGTAAATTGCGGATCTGAATCCCTTTTTCTCTTTAATTTTGAGGTTGTCTTGATTCTAAACTTTTAATTTTAAGAATAGATGTTTTGAAGAGAAAAGGGGAAGAAAGTGGATATAGAAATCTCTTGGAGAAGAAGAATTTGAGTTAGAACAGAGCCATGGCGTCACTATAGGCTTGGGTGAAAAAAAGAATGGGTTAAGGGTCAGTATATAGCTATTTAGTCAACGTATCAGGTCAGAAATCGCGTCCAGGTGCAGAAAATGGATTCTGGCCAGATTTGGGGGGAGGGGGGGTCGACCCCTAGGTCGACCTATTTTAGGGGAGGTCGACCCCCAGGTCGACCTGCCTGGGGTAGGTTGACCTCTAGGTCGACCTGCCTTGGTATAGGTCGACCTCTAGGTCGACCTGTCTAGGTTATTTTACTATTTTATTTCTGAATTTCTCTTGAATCTTCCGAAGGCCATAACTCTTTCATATAGAGTTTGATTTTCGAAAACTTGGACTCTATTCCAAGCAGAATTCCGAGACGAATGCAATGGTGATGTTCGTTTTACCTAATTCCTGATATTTAAATTAAGTATCCTTATTTTATTATCTTTTTCGTTACACACACTATTATTGAATTAATTTTTTCTTCTCTTCTATATATTAATTAATTTTCATTATACATCATCATTATTTACCTATCTACGCATATATACATATTTGTACATTTTTAATTATATTAAAAATGCGGGGGGTGTTACATTGGGTCTTAAGTGGTTAGGACTAGGATCCTTTCCGAAGGTTTATTCATGGGGTAGGTACCAAGGTCATGGGACCCACCCTTATTAGATTCGAATTAAGTTTATGGGCCTCCTTCTCTGAAAGTGGTTAGGCATAGCGGTAACGGTGTAGGATAGTTCACGGGGAATGTTCACTTCCTCTAGAAGCTTGTAAGGGATAATATGGGGATAGGATTGGTTTAAATATGATATATGGCCATAACATTCTCACCAACTATCTAAGGGAAGTCTTAAGCAGCATAGATGCTCTATTGTAATATTAGTTAAGTAACAACATTCGAAATACTGCATCTCATATTACTTGTGAGAGTATAGACTTAAGAACGTTGACGTATTGGGATGGGTCTTAAGGGGCTAGGATCCGCCTCTGGGTTATAAGAGATCATAAGAATCCACTTTTAATAAGGGCCTTAAGTGACCAAGGATTCCCACCTCTTTGGGTCTTTACCCCAAATGCAGTAATGGAGGTCTTAAGCGATTGACTTAGATATCCTCCCTATCGGCTAGACACTTCTTGTTTATGTGCGTATTTTCGTGTTTCATAGAAATACATTGACATATATATAACCTGCCATATTTAGGGTATGTTCTTTAAGTAAATACTAATTTCATCCACATAGGATTTTATGTTCTGACCCCTCTCCTTAACATATGCAATAGGTCAGTAGGTTGGGTAGATTTAATGGACGAAGCAATGATGGAGACTGAAGAGGACGATGGAGATATTATGCTATTATTAGTTAGCATTGTTGTATTGCTTATGGAAACTATAAATGATGAATTTTAATTGATGTTCGTATTGAATAATTACATATTGACAATATGTGTTTGAATTCTGTGGTTTTTATAAAATGGCACATCTTATTTTGCTATTACATTTTTTATTTTCGTTGTGTGATATTCCATAGCTCTATATCTATCCGTTATTCTATGAAAATGTATGTTATTACATGAACCAATGATCCGTTTAGAGTGGCTCCGAGTTTCGATGGGCCTTTTCTTGGTCGAAATTTTTGGGCCCACTATGGGCGGGTTATTACATTTGGTATCAGAGCCTAGGTTACCCGATTATAGGGAAACTATACGTAAGAGAGACATATTTATATTTTGAAAAAGGTTTTCAAACAATATATATAATATACCCACCCTCAATAAGCATACATATCTATACTTGGCCACTTTACCGTTTTCTTCCCTTTTCAGCTTAAATACTATCTTAGGAGTATCCACTGAGGGGTTCTTCCTTTTCTTTTCAGAAGTAGAATGGCTGATCATCCTTCCGAACTGGGAATCCAGGCAAGGCCTAGTATTTGCTAGAATGGTTCCAATAGTATATTCGTATTATGGAGCAAGTCTGTGTTGCTAATCCCACCCCAGCGGTGCCTGCAGCTCCTGCTGCTAAGGTAGCCTTTGATTTTTCTTGATTCTCTAAAAGCTTCACAAACCTTGGTGGGAAATCTTTCTCGGGAACATATGGTTTTGCTATCGCCCAAGCTTGGATAACATATTGCAAAAGGATTTTTTAGGCCACTGGGTGGCCAGACGAAGTAAAAAGGAGAATTGTAGCCTGACATTCAAAGGGAGAAGCCCTTGAATGGTGGTACTTAGTATCAAGAGAGACTGAGGGCCGAATATTTGCATGGCCTGAATTCAAAGCCTACTTCGAAGCAAAGTTTCTGCCAAAGGCTTAGATGACGATCTAGTTCGAGAAATTTATCCATCTCAAGCAAGGAAGTTTGAGCCTACAAGAGTATGTAGCCAAATTCATTGGGTTAAGCAGGTTTGGTAGGGGTTTAGTGGATACCCCAATGAACAAAGTCTTAAGATTTGTTAAGGGGTTGAACTCCCCATTGAAGGACACTTTGTTAGCATAAGTAACGTTCAGAGCGACCTTTGAAACCTTAGTGGAAACGACCATTTTATGAAGAACTGAAGGATCCAAGGAGGATAAGAATGGTGAGAAGGGAGTTGGGAGTTCTAATAAGAATAAGAAGAAGGAGTTGTGGAAAAATTAGAAGAAAGTGGGTAAATTCAAGAAGGAAGGTATGACTTGTACGATGTGCAACTTCAAGGGTCGTGGGGCCAAGGATCGCAGGACTTCTTTGGCAAAGAAAGAATTTAAAAGAAAGTGTTTCAACTATCATAAGGAAGGACACATGTCTAAAGACTTCCCAAAGCCTAAAATTATTTGAAGCGGTCAGAATTATGCATTAGAGGCAACACCAATATAGAGAAGACCCCCAAGAGACTAAGGTCAACCCACACTTGAAGGTATAAATTCTGTTTTAGGAATTTCCATATACAACTTGTTCGATTCATGGGCTACCCATTTTTTATTTTTAAGAGGATAGTTAATCTATCGAACCTTCCTTAATCTATCTCTAGTAATCCGATAGAGGTGGCAAGCCCTATCAGAGGAGCTAAGTATCTCGAGTTGTTTTGCAAAGACCTAGTATTGGAGATCGTCGGTGTCGAATTCCTTTGTGAATCATATGCGTTGGATTGTATGGGGTATGACCTTATCCTAGGTATGGACTGGCTTGCATTTTATGGGGAAATCCTAGATTGTGACAAGAGAATCGTTCGTCTTAGGCGCCGAGGAGGATGTAGTCTAAGTATACCTTGTAATGTTAGGAACAAGGATAAAGTCTTATTATATTCCTTGTCTTCTAGATTAGAAGGACTATGTTCGGTCCCCATAGTATGTGAGTTCTTGGACGTCTTTGAGGGAGTCACGGGACTTCCACCTCATAGAGAAATCTCTTTTCGTATTGACCTACAAAAGGACGCTAAACCAGTAGCTTTACCCTTAAGGTATATGGCGCCTAAAGAAAAAAGGGAATTAGATAAGCAGATTTCAAAACTACTACGGAAAGGATTCATTTGACGAAGTACCTCTGAATGGGGTGCACCTGCTATGTTTGCCACCAAGGCTGATGGGTCACTAAGACTTTGCGTAGATTATAGAGAACTTAATATGCTAACCAAAAAGAATAGGTATCCCTTACCTAGAATTGATGACCTGTTTGACTACTTGGGAGGAGCTTGAGTATTTTCCCAATTAGACCTTATCGTTGGATTGCACCAATTATGGATCTCGGAGGACAGTAAGCATAAAATAGCGATTAGGACACTGGATGGATCCAATGGGAAGTTATGCCCTTCTTACTACAAATGCACCTTCCTTCTTTATAGACCTCATGAGTAAAGATTTAGGGGCATTTTGAATAAAATTGTGGTTATCGTCGTAGATGATATCCTTATATTTTCAAAGGACCATAAAGAGCATGAAATCCACTTAAAACAAGTTCTAGGAATATTAAGAAAGAACCAGTTGAAAGTAAAATTCTCGAAGTGCCATTTCTAGAGGGAAGAATTTAGATTTTTAGGACATATCGTTTCAAGTAAAGGCTTGGTAGTAGACTCCACGAAGATCGAGGCAATTAAGGAATGCAGAATACCTCGAAATACTAAAGAAGTGATGAGTTTCCTTGAATTGGCTGGATATTATAAGAAGTTTATTAAAGACATCACATAGATTGCTACTCCTTTGACCGAATTAATGAAGAAGAACTTGGTATTTTCTTCGAGTAATAAATGCGATATAGCTTTTAAGAAATTGAAGGAAGTATTTACTAGTGCGCCAGTTCTTATTATACCCGATGGCTCAAAGATGTTCACTGTTTACACTGACGCATACGGAATCAATTTAGGAGCGGTTCTTAGGTAAGAAGGAAGAGTAGTTTCTTATGCCAGTAGACAAATTTAGGACCTTGAGAAGAGGTACCCAGTTCATGACATTGAGTTAGCCGCAGTAGTGTTTGCTTTAAAAATGTGGAAGCAATATTCTTTATGAGAGAAATTTGAGCTTTTTTACCGACCGTAAATCCCTAAAGTACTTATTCTCTTAACGTACTTGAATTTGAGACAACAACGGTGGATGGAAAATATTTCTTTTTTTGATTTTATGATCTAGTATACTCCAGGAAAAGGCAACGTCATAGTGGAAGCATTAAGCAAAATCATGCATCCTTGAACGCATTCTCGGAATGAAAACAGTTAAAGTTTCTCTCTATTTTTAACATGTAGCCCCCGCCCATAACCACTAATAATTTTCTTGCACTTATGCTTGTTGAACCCACTCTAAGAGAAAGAATTCAGAATACGTAAGACCTTGGCGAAGAAATAAGGAACTTGAAGAAGAAAGTGGGAAAGAAGGAGACATTTCCTCATTCGGTTAGATACTCATCGGGCAATGACGGAAGTTTGCTTAGGGATGGACGACTTTGCATCCCTAAAGATGAGGAAATTAGAAAAGAAATTTTGGAGGAGTGCCATAGGACAAAGATACACCCCGGTGGAGATATAATGTATAGGGATTTGAAGAGGAATCTCCATTTGGAAGGGTTGAAAAGGGATGTAGCCGAGTTCATAGCCAAATGTTTAACTTGCCAAAAAGAAAAGGCGGAGCAAGGAAAACCCGAAGGATTGCTATTACCTTTAGAAATACCCATGTGGAAGTGGGAACATTTTCCCATGGATATTGTTGATGGACTTCCAAGTAGTCAGAAGGGAAATGAGGCCATTTGGGTTGTAGTAGACCGTTTGACCAAGAGTGCTCACTTTATATCAATTAAAAAGAACAGGACTATAAACTCATTGGCCCAACTATATGTCAAAGAAATAGTCAGATTACATGGTATCCCATCCAGTATAGTGAGTGATAGAGACCTCCTATTCATAAGTGAATTTAGGAGAAGTTCACAAGAAACATTAGGAACGACCTTCAACTTAAGTACAACCTATAACCCGCAAACTGATCGCCACACAGAAAGAGTGAATCAGATGCTAGATGACTTGCTTAGAGCTTGCATCATCGACTTTGGAAGAGTTTGGGAGCAACGCCTATGCTTGTGGAGTTTACATACAATAATAGTTTTCAAGCAACAGTTGGTACGGCTGTTGGAGAATGGAGTTTTGATGACAACAACCTTATTTCAGTTATCATTGATTATAAAATATATACTAACACTTTTTGTATATAATATATATATATATATATATGTATATATGCAGGAATAATATATAGGTAATATTACTGAAGACTATATAGTTTTAAAGACAATAGAGATTCAATAGTCAGAGAAATTTCAAGACCCATGAGTAATCAAGACTTCAAGAGTTCAAGATTAATATGTTATAGAGTCTAGATTTTGTAAGACTCTAAATATCACTCCAGGTTCAAATTCAAATTCTAATTTTCAAATTCTGATTTTCAATTCTATCCTCAACCCTCTCTATTTTATTTTTTATTTTTGTTTCTATTTCTATTTTTATTCTTCGTTGTTTTTTCAAACTTAAATTTTATATTTATACTTTATATTCTTACTTTATATAGTTTAAACCTTATAAAATTATAAATATGTTTATATGATTTAAAATCATGTTTTCATATATTTTTATAGTTTATAATATTAATTTATATCATTATATTTTAATTCAATAATTTCTAGAATTATATTTATATCAAAAACATTTGAAAAATATTTCAAAATTTAAATTTTCAAAGGAGTATCCTGACATAACAAAAACTCTATGTCGACATATAACTGTCACTTTTTCCAATTTTGAAAGGAAGTATTTTTTTCACTATTTGAAACGATTCAGAACCGTTTTAACCTTTCATACTCTATAAAAAGGGGTTAAAACCAAATTTTTTTATCATCTCTTCTTCTCTAACTTCATCCTCTTTCTCTACACCATTATTCTTAATCATTTTTATGATTTTTACACTTATACTCTGCTGAATTCGTATCTGTTTTGATCAAACTTCTTCTCTCTACACTCTCTACTATCTACTCTTTGAATCAAGTGCTATTGAAGAGTTATAGGGCTGTTTGTAATTGCTTGGGTCGAATAAACCTTGTCTGTGTTAAGTTAAAAAGGAATCGGTGTGTCCTTGTAGCCGTGAAATCAAGGAATAGGAGTCGGTGTGTCCTTGTTGAGCCGTGAAATCAAGGAAGTAGGAATCGTTGTCTCCTTATTGAGCCGTGAAATCAAGGAGGTTGTACTTGACTATTGGAAACAGTAATAAAACTCTGCGCAATCCAACGTTGTGCGGGACTAGATGTAGGAGCAATCCGAACCAGTATAAAATCCGGTGTGTT
Source organism: Allium sativum (assembly GCA_030737875.1). Taxonomy (NCBI): domain Eukaryota; kingdom Viridiplantae; phylum Streptophyta; class Magnoliopsida; order Asparagales; family Amaryllidaceae; genus Allium; species Allium sativum. The sequence continues at coordinate 22,154,696 of CM060927.1, read as the reverse complement.
CTTCCCTTTTCTGCATCTTTAATCTATTTATTTTGCATTTGTGTTTGAATCTGTGTCTGTTATTGTGCTTGTGGTGTTTGATTCATCCCGTAGTTCGCTTTAGTTTTAGATTTTGTTTAAATTATTGCAAACACTATTCATCCCCCTCTAATGTTTGTTTTTCCTTAACGATCCATTCCGCATTCCCTAACAATTGGTATCAGAGCAAGGTCTTTCAAAAAGTTCATAATCTGATTTTTGAAAATTATAAATGGCAAATTTTGAAATGATTTCTAACACTAGTTTATATTAATTTATTGCATCAGTACTAGATAAGTCAGCATTCAATTTTACAGAAAAAATCAAATTACTATTTGGTTTTTGAATTTAAAATTTGAAAATTTTGAAATGTTGGATATGTTACAAAACCATCATGATATAATTGTAGTTAGTTATTATGGAAAGTCCTTTAATTATTTGAAAAGTCATTTGAATTTTTGAAAAGACATTTGAATTATTTGAAAAGTTATTTGATTATTTGAAAAGTTGTGTTGTTTTACAGGAAAAGATGTGTTAGATGGCTATTGGATAATCAAACTCTAAAAAGATGGCTGATGTGGCTGTTGAAAATTCAAATTCCGAAATGGTGACTATTGAAAATTCAAATTCTGAAAAGAAATTAAAAGGAGGAGAAGAGTCACGACGGTTGGTGAAGAGACATCAAGAAGAAATATATATATATATATATATATATAATGTAAATCAGCGAAGAAATGGGTACCATAGAAATTTATAACTTTGCATTTTCATCTACAACTTATCTTCATACTGTACTTCTCTTCGTTTGCTTCGTAATGCCGCTGGTTTCATGTTAATCCGTCAAGAATTGATCAAGTACTGATCAAATGAAGTTTTGGTGAATAAAGAGAGAAAGAAACCAAAATTATCAACGGTTATCTTCGAATTGCATCCACAGGTTAGACTATTTTGTCTCAAATTCTTGTCCAGATTGTAGTTCCCGTTCTCGCCGTATATTTTACGGGTAGATCGTCCAATTCCAATCCAAATTGAGTGAGATATGACCATCTGAAGTTGGTTATGCAAAATTAAAAAACTTTTACAGGATTGCATACATATCTCTTACAATTTCGACTTCCTGCACCCCTATACCATCCAAGTTCATCCCAAACTATTACTAGATCGTAGTCCTCGAATTCCTCTTCGATCTGCCACAGATTTCGTCCAATTTCGATAAGAAACGAAGAAGTTATGCCTCCTGAAAGTTTGATTGAAAATAAAAAACGAGAAGAAGAAGAAAAGAAGTGTTTACGAAGAGACATGACTTTTGGGCCTTTATATAGTGATATAAGTGTCCATTCATTCAAAATTCAAAATTCAAATTCAAATTTTGGCGCCAAGTTGGTTAAACTACTAAATCATCAATACCATTCTCATATGATGTTCAAATTCAGCAAATGAATACACTATCCTAATCTGAAAAACGAGCTCGTCGCAATAAAGCAGATCTCATCATCAAATTACGAAAGATCAATTCAGAATTAAGAGAATATCAAAGAAATGGTTCTAAAATCGGGTATGCCTTAATTAATTTTTAATCTTTGGTTCAATGGATGTTTTGTTTGCTTTGCTTTGTTTTGAATTTGAAGTTTAAAACTTTAAAATTCAAACTATAAATTTAAAATTCAAAAGTTGAAATTTAAATTTCAAATTTGTAATTTGAATTTTGAAATTCATAATATTAATAATAAAATAAATTTTGGATGTTTGTTAGGATTAATATTATTTCAGGAAATAGTTAGACCTGAAATATAAATCGATAATAAAAAACCAAGAAGTAAAAACAATATGTTTTTTCCACATGTATGTTGACATACATAAATAGTCATGTAAACATAATGAAATTAAAATTTTGAATTTCAAAAGTTTAAACATTCAAACTTCCTTCCATTTTTATAATTAGAAAATGCCAGTTCAAACTATAGTTACTAACTTTGTTTGCCTACTTATTTTCTTATATCTTGTTTCAAAATATATATGTTAAAATATATAATTTAATAAAATTATATAAACATGTTTGTATGACATACAAAGTTAATATAACTTCTGATATTGTTATAAAATACAAATTTATTCATCTTTTATATAGTTTAAATATGCATAGTTTAACTTATATATTATTCTTATGATTTCATAACAATTTTGGGTTACATTATCACAAATACTGTTAACTACCAAAAACTCATTCGAGCATTTTGTGGAACAGTATATGTGCACACATAATACGAGTGGCAGTAGCGGTCGAGCGACTATCCCTAGTCAAACAGTGCGAGCTACAGGGGGCGAGCAATAGCACCACGTGCCGAGCAAGGAGCCCTGACTTGGTCGTTCACATCAGTACAATGTAGCAGGTCGAAATTCCATTAGATCATTCGTACATGCTAAAACAGAGGATCGGTTCCAGTTGCTCACACCATCAGCAGGTCGCTCGTTCACTTCCATGTGACATGACACACTCGCTCTAGCATGGATCCATTGGCATGGTCGAGCTCATTAGCTCGAGCATGGATCCACTTTGAAGTTGGGCTGATTCCCTACAAGAGAGTTCGAGCACCGCGAGGAAAAACGGTCGTGCAGCTCATTAGTTTGGAGGATGAGTAGATAAATGTATAAATGAAGACAATGGCACAGTTGTAAATTAGTAGGACAATATTATAATATGATGTTTTGGCAGTAGGAATGGGCGTACACGTGAACACAGCTGGCAACAACTCGCTAAAACAAAGCTGCTCGCTCGTGTATTAGAACCTGCTCGATCGCACATCAGTTTCCAAGGTCAATCGCGTGTTAGCTTTCCTGGCCGCTCAGACCTGGACAGAAGAGGCCTCGCATACCTGAAGCGAATTAGTGCTAGCCTAATGATAGCTGTACCTAGCTGGTCGATGGTTGTTTTGTAAATACCTCTGTGAACGACGCACACCCTGAATACCATAATTACAGCTTTGCCACCCGGGTCCAAACTTCTTCTATAAATACCCCATTTCACCACAATTGAAAGGACCGACTCCTGCACCCCGAAGGGCGGCCAAATCATTTCTTCAACCTTACAAGCTCTATTACAAGCTTCATTAATGGCCACCAAAGCACACTTCATCTTCCTCCATCGTCAAATGGACCAAGGCTCCTCCTTTCTCCGTTAGAGATCAACTCAAATTCTCTCCATCCTTCTTCATCTCCAAGCCGAGGTCTACCATCTTCAAATCGAGATCCATCATCTTTATCTTCTCAAGCTCCATTCTACCTCTCTCCGACCGCCATTAATCTTACTCCAAGCTTCGATTCACACCACAACCGCCATGGACTCACCGTTGATTCTCTAAGTGCTCAAACCTTGGAACATACGTTCTCACGTTCATGCATTCATAAGGATCCAACCATTTCCATAGTCGATTAGAGAGAATCAAGTCATCAAAGAGAGGAAAATCATTATACAAAGAGAGAATGAGCTAAAATGTGATGTATGAGATGATGAATTTTGCAAATCTATCACATTATAATGAAATGGCTTCCGAAGTGGACGTAGATCTACTCTAGATCGAGATTGTGGCTCCTTTCAATTTCTAGCCATATTGGTGAAGTACGATTCATGTACCATTGGTGTTTGAGCCATTTTTTGGTGTAAACATTTGGCACCCACCGTGGGGCCGCGTTCACATTCCTCTCCAATTCAAAAGCTTTGCATTGAAGTTCTAAGCCTACTTCTACCATAGATTCTACAAGTCTAAGATCTAGCCCAATCGACGAGCTCTCTTCTAAATTCAAATCCATGTCCGAAATAATGGCTAAGTCAAAAAAGACCGCAAGCAAAACCATTGGGGCACCCAACAATGTTGCTAACTACGAAGCTACGCCACTAACTAACCATTTCGAAGTTGGAGAAAACTCAATAAGTGGAGCCGGAGTGACTAGAGCTGAATTAGAAGCTATCATTGCTAACATGAGTCAATGCATGGAAGCTTCCAACAAAGCCTTAATCGATGCGAATAAAGCATTAATGATGCTAATCAAGCGTTAATGGATAAAATGAGTTCTCTCCTTAACGCTCAAGCAAACCACGCTCCTCCTCCGAAAATTCATGAAAACCTTGAAGAAAATGCAAATTCATCTGCCTTTGATCATCATCATAACTGAAACACCCCACCTCCATTAAGGTCACTCACAAAGGGAATGCCTTAGCTTTGGTGAAGCGCTTTAGATAAAAGATGCAGATAAATTACAAGACAGACAAATAAAATAGCGGAAAATAAAGTCATTTTATTAATAATGTGATTTAGTCAAGCTTTTACAACAAATTTTCTCAAATAATACTTAAAAGTAATACATAGAACTTCTGTCTTGATTTAATAACTTCCAAGTGTAAAAGAAGCACAAAAATAACAATGATATTCTCCCAATAAAGCATAAGCCAGCCATAGCAGTGGAAGAGAGAGTCCAAAGCAAAACATCGACCACCTTCAAGCTTGAAAAGAAAACTGAGCTAAGTGGTAACATTTCCTCCCTGAGAACCTGGGGGGAACGGAAGAAAAGAGGCAAAACAAAACTAGGTCAGACATGAATCTGGTAAGTCCAGTGATTATTCAGCATGTAAACAGACAAAAGCATCATGACATTAATAAACTGAATATAGGACAATACCATAGTAGCAAGAGAACATAAGAAAAGATATGATAAGGCAAGGTAAACTGGATGCGCTTCTATTCCTTCTCTGCTTTGCTACTACCCTGTTGTTCTGATTTCTATATCTCTGCACCACCTAACTAGTGTCCCAACTCGCAATCTTGCTAGATTCCGTGTATTATATAGATCTAATCTAAGGTTTACTATCGAGCGCTTCCTAGATTCGACCAGGGTTTACGCTACCCAGGGCCACTAGGGTTTATGCTACCTATTGAACGCTTCTCGGATTCAGGTTTTACGCGACCTAGGTCCAACTAGGGATTATGCTACCTACCGAACGATGCCCCCGCAAATGTGGTAGCCTTAAGGTGTACATCTATTATGAGTTTTCCACCTCAACCTACCTAATTGCCATGAGTATGTTAGATGTACCCTTACCACCCTATTGATCGGCTCCCTACTTGTAATAATTTTCCATGTGTCTGTGTCAGTCGGCCCCCTCTTGCGTGTAGATACTCTGTGCTGGCCCCACCATAAGGTGTATCAAGCCTTATGATAGCGACCCGACACGATTCAAGATGCACAGTGTATAACTACTGGTACCCAGTGCCTGCTTTTTCCTCTCCGGAGTATGTGCACGCCCGTAAACCATCGGAACCTACACTGACGTACCCCTAGCCGCTGTTTTGACCGCTTATAATCAACCCAGTAATCATGCCCCACCCTGCCTAGTTCAGGGTACCGTGATACATCCATGTGGGTTACTGCTGAAATGGGTCCCCGTTACTGGGGTTTCCTATTGGTTAAGTTTGTGGGCCTATATTTACTAATATTACCCACCAACCTGATATGTAGTTAAACCTCCCATCGATTCAAGCATTTTTAATAAACGATTAAGTTTTTGTGGGCCTATATGTACTAATATTAGCCACTAACCTGATATGTACTTAACCTTTCCACTGATTCAAGCATGTTCATTTTAATGGTTAAGTTTGTGGGCCTATATTACTAATATTACCCACCAGTCCCGATATGCACTTAACCCTCCCACTGATTCAAGTTGATATATATTCTTGGTTAAGTGTTATCTATTCATTCAAGTTAACTTAACCTACCCACACATCATGTTATATATATATATATTGGTTAAGTGTTCCTCTTGTGTTACTTAACCCTATCGCATATAATGTTATATATATATATATAATTTGGTTAAGTTTTCCTCTTGTGTTACTTAACCCTATCACACATCATGTTATATATATTAGTTAAGTGTGTCCTATTAACTTAACCTCACCCACTTGTCTAATTAACATGTTATGATGGTTAAGTGTTCTAATTTTACTTAACCTTACCCACTTGCCTAGTTAACATGTTATTACAGTTAAGTGTTCTAAATTTACTTAACCTCACCCACTTGTCTAGTTAACATGTTATTACGGTTAAGTGTTCAAAATTTACTTAACCCTACCATTCCACTCTTTTCTTAGCTTTAATTTATTCATTAAAGCACCAACCACTCAAATTAGACAGATATTGTTGCGGTCACTGGATGTGTCGGTCAGTTCCGGGTAGCTTTACACCGCAACTCAGTCTAACCTCGGGTCCTTTTCGGGCTTAATACACTAACCACCCACATTAGATCTATATTGTTATGGTTGCTGGATTTGTCGGGCAGTTCCGAGCAGTCTTATACCGTAACTCAATCTAACCTCGGGTTAGGCATATTCGCCTTTTCTAAATTTACATATTTGTCCTTCCATATTTATATGTAAATTGTCAACAATTTATTGTCATTGCCCATTTTCCTTCTAAATCAAGTTCATGATTTTTGGTATATAAAAATTATACCATTTAAATGTCACTAATCATTGGCATGTGCCAAACATGCCAATTACATATAATTTCATGTTTACCCCAACGATATCCCCCGTTTGTACGTTCGCAAAATTACAAGAAATGTTAGGCTCGATATTTTAGCCTAACTTATAACCACAAAAGGAAAAGCTAGGAACATGAAATATTCTAACAGCATAAAAATATGTGACATATAGATTTTGCATAGGATAATGAACTTGCAAATTTAGATCCGATTAGTATGAATCATAGCATATGAATTTACATAGAACTACACAAATTAAACTTGTCATGTAAAGGTGAACATGCATTGAATTGGATCTAATTAATATAGATCCAAACATGTAGGCATATGGATCTAAATATTTAGGCATACATGAACATTATTTACCCTAAAACTTACATGTTACATGATAGTTTAAAACTTGCATGTTACATAACATGATAAAATCACCAAACTTGCATATGACATGATAGTTTAAAACTTGCATGTTACATAACATGATAAAATCACCAAACTTGCATATGACATGATAGTTTAAAACTTGCATGTTACATAACATGATAAAATCACCAAACTTGCATATGTTAGAACATATAAGGCCACAAATCTAACTTGCAACATAATAGGTTATAGATCTAAACATTGCAACATAATAGGTTATAGATCTAAACATGTGTGATTGTTGATCTAAAATATGTAGACATATAAATATGACTTAGATCATTAACTTGCAAGTAACATATAAAATCCACCAAATTATTATATGACATAATAAGTTCATCATCCAATCATAGTAGACTTATCATTAATATCATACAATATGGTATGTTTATCATCACAAACTTATACGCATAATCAATCGCAATGGTAATTTAAGATAAATAAGAATCAGACTTTATTTATCTTATATATAAGCATCGTTTCGACATTAAAGTTACAACATGTCATGATATTATTTAAGAATAACGTTTAAATCTGAGTAATAACCAACTTACAAACAAAAGGAGATCTTGATTTCTGAGATCTGTACTCTGAAACTGAATTGCTCTCCTTTTATGTAGGCTAGTTGTTGTTTTAAATTTTAGATTAGATTTGATGTGAAGCTTCTATCTTGCGGCGGCTACTCTAGGTTCACCATTGACGACATGATGACTCTTGGTATGAATTAGTGTGATTTTTGGTTGAGGGTTAGGGGTGTTTTTATAGAAGTTTAATTATTTAAGAGCCGTCAGATTAACCTAGAAGCAATCAAGACCATCCAGCCAAGATAGAATAGCCACATCAGCCCTAATGACTCAACAAATGTATTAATAACCTTCTACTTTAATTTTAATGTACCAAATGTACATCTTTTATTTTTTTATTTTTTTCTTAATTAATATCCATTAACATAAATGACAAATTAGCACAAACACATATACAAACTAAGGTCAATTGCATATTTTCCAATCAATGCCATATTAACACACATCTACAAATTAATTTCAATCTATTTATGTTTACATATTCTCCCTTTACTTTATACATTAATTACCCATATATATAAATATCTATTTATACATGCATAAATCTTTCTTACCTTTAATTTGTCACAAATCCAATCAGAGAAGGCCACGTAAAAAAAAACAATCCTTGACAACCAAAAATGCGCCATGTACGCCACATGATGCGTACACATCATATATATATGTATACATACATGTATATGTTTTATATATATGTATATATTATCAATCTTCCCAATTAACCATTTTCACACTAAACCACTTTTAGAACTGCGTTCACACTAAGGCACTTTTTAGCCATTCCCCTAAAACAAAAATATGGCGCTAGCGGGGATCGAACTCTATACCTCTTGTATGCAAGTCACATGTTCTAACCAAATGAGCTACTAAGTCTTTTGCTTACAAACCTTAGAACAATGCTAAACATTATTCTTTTCTCATTCTTCTTTTTCATGTTTTGCTGCAATATTTAATTTAAAGATATCTTCTTCATACGGAGTTCGATTTACGCCAACTCGGACTCTATCTCAAGCAGAATTCCAAGATGAACGCAATGGCGCAACCTGTTTCTACTATTTCTTCTTTTTCAAATTAATTATTCTTTAATTTGTTATTTTTATGTTCACAGAAAATACGGGGTATTACATTGTCCCCTCCTCAAAGGATTTCGTCTCCGAAATCTTCAAGTCAAGAAGAATGTGTCCTAACATCCAATCATCCATCTACTCAACCATCATCCACAAGCATTTAATGTCCTTAAAAGGTTTTTAATTCCATATGAAAATATGCAGAGTGTGTGTATATTTCCCAATACTAATGCAAAAGATCAGGCGGTCCACTGATTCGGTTGACCTCCTTAATGCGAATCATGAGAGTGTCATGCGTCCAATATGTATGTAAGCATCCCTAGCCATGTAAATACTATATGCATGCATATTCTTTCATCCATATGAAACATCCATATGATAACACATCAAGTTTTAATCCATATACAAAAATATGCATTTGGATCCATATGCAATATGAAAAGGTGACTGAGCCGATCTAGTTCCTAATGTGTGTAAATGCATCCACGAGCAACCACTAGCAAACACTTGCATCCACTTTCATCCATCAATCATAACATGTCTCAAAAACATGTTTTCATCCATTGGCTTCTACCTAAGGATCGAGGATAAGACCGAGTGGATATACTTAAAAGATAAAGACTAGCACATAAGTAAATATTACAGAAAAAAGGAGGAATCAAGGATATACCCTCAAAAAGTGTATGATGCGCGTATCTAGTCTTCTAAGTCGCATCTTCTTTGAGATTCACCCCACTGTACCTTAACTAATTTTACTTCACGATTGTGAAGCTTCTTAACCTCCATTTCCAAAACCCACTAGTAAAGATAGGACCTCGATCATTTACTATGCTAGAGGGTATCCAATGTTGTTGAACTATCTTTCCAAGATAAATAGAAGTTAACCATGATACCAAGTGTATATACTAAGATGATTAAAGGTCTCTCTTCTACTTAGCTTATCCCTCATGTCACAAATCTGAGGGTCGATGTCTCTCACGCAAACCATCCTAGTCGAACTTGGCATAACTCAAGTACAATCCCCAAAGGTCTAAACCAATATCAGACAAGCACCCAAGGAATACCTCCTCCGAATTTAGACGATTTATGTGAGATGATACTAGTAAAACAACCAAACAATTGAGCACTTAACCGACTCTGGCTATCCTCGCCAATCCTGTTCCAAAACTATTGTTGATCGCATAACTGGCTTTGCATTGTCAACTAGATATATGCGGAAGTCTATCTCGAGTTTTTAGGGGGAAAACTCCTAATCTTAATAAAAAAAACATCTGCATACTCATGGACTACTCTAACGGAATGAAAATCATCGATAAATACATAAAGTGATTCTAGGTAGCTAAGACAAACTGATCCCTTAGGATCGCACGAAATTTCGAGGGTATTCCTGAGGCAAGTCGAAAGTCTAACTATCCTCCTTTCATAATTACTATCTAACTAATCCATGCCTAGAATCAACCCATAACCCATGAAACCAAAAACATAAGTATCTCAAATCCTTACAAACCAAAGACAAATGAGCCGAACCACAAATTGGACTTGAGACAATAGTGGGATCCTCTACTATACAAGCTCTAGGGTGCAGAGACTCAACTATGGAAGCAGAATAAACGAATGAAAAGCAGAAAAATCAAAAAGAGTACTAGCAGGATGATCAAGAAGAAAAACTAAACTTTTCAAGAGAAACCTTACTACCTCTCTCTCAGGTATGCTGGTGGTGAGAGCATGCACTTGCCTTCCGGAAAATCCTGTCTTTTGTTCTTGCCCTTGCCCTTAATTATATGACCCGTTATACCAAAATAAAGATACTTCCTCTTGTTTTAGGTTTAACTATTCTTTCCTTCCCTCCTTTGTGAACCAAGTCCATATCCATGAGTTCTTCATCCTTGTGTTGTGCTCCTTAGCCAAACTCCCTCATTCTCATCTTTGCCATGCTTGTGTAACTTTTTGACAGGCCTCTCGAAAGCTTCCTCCATCGCATGGAGAATCCTACAAAGCTCGAAAGAAAATTAGCCGTAGGTGAAACTACTATGGCTATAGATGGAAGTTGGGCACTTGTTTGCCCTTTGACAAGTGTCGTAGTTTCGTCGATCCTACGGAACCATGCCGCGATGAGGTTACCTCCCAAAAAGCCAGGAGCCCCAGAAACTTAGGAAAGAAGGAAACAAGGATTCAAAGAGAGGATCAAAAAGATAGTGCATATGGCTTTGGGGAATATGCCTTTAAAAACAAAACTTTTCTTTTGAAAATGCTTCTTTTAAAATCGTTTTGAAAATAATTTTTCAAATCTTTTATCTGATCCGGTAACCTTCAGCTCTGATACCAACTGAAACACCCCACCTCCGTCAAGGTCACTCACAAAGGGAATGCCTTAGCTTCGGTGAAGCGCTTTAGGTAAAAGATGCAGATAAATTACAAGATAGACAAATAAAACAACGGAAAATAAAGTCATTTTATTAACAATGTGATTCAGTCAAGCTTTTACAACAAATTTTCTCAAATCATCCTTAAAAGTAATACATAGAACTTCTGTCTTGATTTAATAACTTCCAAGTGTAAAAGAAGCACAAAAATAACAATGATATTCCCCAATAAAGCATTAGCCAGCCATAGCAATGGAAGAGAGAGTCCAAAGAAAAACATCGACCACCTTCGAGATTGAAAAGAAAACTGAGCTAAGTTGTAACATTTCCTCCCTTAGAACCTTGGGGGGGGGGAACGGATGAAAAGAGGCGAAACAAAACTAGGTCAGACATGAATCTGGTAAGTCTAGTGATTATTCATCATGTAAACAGACAAAAGCATCATGACATGAATAAAGTGAATATAGGACAATACCATAGTAGCAAGAGAACATAAGAAAAGATAAGCATAAGATATGATAAGGCAAGGTAAACTGGATGCGCCTTTTCGATCATCCTATATGCACTTTGTTTGATTCTGACACTTCACATTATTTTATATCTTCTTCTGTTGTTGAGTCTCTGCACCTAGATACTAGTATAGTATTGGATCCCATTGTTGTCTCAAATCCTATTGGGGGTACGGCTCATCTTTCTATGTTATGTCAGGATTTTAGAATATATGTGTATGGCGTTGATTTCAAATGCAACGCTTATGTGCTTGGCTTCACGAGCTATAGGTTGATTCTAGGAATGGATTGGCTAGCCAAATATGGTAACATTCTCGACTGTGAAAAGAGGGTAGTAAGACTGTTGACTAGTTTGGGTGATATTCTCGATACCTTATGCGGCCGTAAGGGTTCTGTTATGCTTAGCTACCTAGAATCTCTTAACACATCTATTGATGATTTGCAATCTGTTCGAGTAGTCCGTGAGTATGCAAATGTCTTTGAGGAGATTATGGGCTTACCTCCAAAATGCGAGATAGATTTTCATGTATACTTGGTGGACAATGCAAAGCCAGTTGCATTGCCTGTGCGCGAAATGGCTCCAAAGGAAAGGAAGGAGCTTAGTAAATAAATGAAAGAGTTGCTTGAGAAAGGGTTCATAAGAAGAAGTATCTCGTAGTGGGCTGCTCCTGTTGTTTTTGCCACAAAGGCTGATGGTTCGCTTAGATTGTGCGTGGACTATAGGGAGCTGAATAAGCTCACATAGAAGAACAGACATCCATTGCCGAGGATCGTTGATTTGTTCGATCAGTTGGTTGGTGCTTCGGTTTTCTCGCAGTTGGATTTAGCTACAGGATTTCATCAGTTGAGGGTAGTTAATAATAGTATAAATAAGACTGCTTTTAGGACTCCCGACGATTTCTTTGAATGGCTCGTCATGCCTTTTGGTTTGACGAATGCACCTGCATATTTCGTAGATTTGATGAGTAGGGTGTTTAGGGAGGTCCTAAACAAGTTCTTGCTAGTCTTTGTGGATGACATCTTGATATTCTCTAGAAGTAAGGAAGAGCATGCCCTACATCTTAGGGAAGTCTTATAGTCTCTTCAAGCACATCAACTCAAAGCTAAGTTCTCCAAATATCATTTTTGGAGAAAAGTAAGTGAGGTTCTTAGGGCATGTGGTCTCTAAGGAAGGGATAGTAGTGAATCCCGCGAAGGTGGTAGCAATCAAAGACTGGAAGGTTCCTAGAAACACAACGGAAGTACAAAGTTTTTTTGGGTTGGCGGGCTATTATAGGAAGTACATCAAGGACTTTTCCAAGATATCAGCCCCACTTACACGGTTGACGAAAAAGAATTTGACCTTTTCTTGGGATGTTGACTGTGACGATGCTTTCCAACGTTTGAAGAGGGCATTGACGATAGCTCCAGTTTTAGTTTTGCCGAATGGGAGTAAACCATTCACAGGGCATTGACGAACTATCTCTACCTTTGACTTTAGACCCTCTATCGATTATGTACCAGGTTTGTTGGCATCATTAGAGGTGCGACCTACCTACGCTTTTGGGTCAGATAGGTGCGACACAGCGAGATGACCTACAACTGATAGAGATAGTAGACAAGCTCATAAGAGGGGAGTCTTCGAGCCATCTTAGTAGGTATACTATAGATGACAAAGGTTGGTTGCGTAGAGATGGGAGAGTTTGTGTATCACGAGACAAGGGTTTAAGGAGGAAAATCCTTGAAGAAACACATCGTTCTAAGATGACCATACATCCCGGTGATGACAAGATGTATAGGGACACGAAGCGAGTTTTCTTTTGGGCCGGAATAAAGAAGGATGTAGCTGAGTTCGTTTCTAAATGCTTAGTGTGCCAGTAAGTCAAGGCTAAGTAAAAGAAGCCTGCTGGTTTGCTTCACCCTTTAGAAGTTCCACAGTGGAAATTGGAAAGTGTTTCCATGGATTTCGTCAACGGGTTGCCTAGGTCGAGGAAGGGTAATACGGGGATTTGGGTATTAGCAGATAGACTTACCAAGTGTGCCTATTTCATTCCCTTTAAGAGTAAAAGAATAGCGACATGGTTAGCATCTGTGTATTTTCGAGAGATGGTTCATCTACATGGCATAACTTCTAGTATCGTAAGCGATTGAGACCCCATTTTCCCTAGCGGGTTTTGGAAGAGCTTGCAAGAGGCAGTAGGAACGCAGTTGTGTTTGAGCACCGCTTATCACCCTCAGACGGATGGCCAAACAGAAACAGTGAATCGGATTCTAGAAGATCTTTTGAGGTTATGCATCTTGGACTTTGGAGGGACATGGGAGGAACATATTCCATTAGAAGCTCTATATGGACGACCTGGCCGATCACCGACTTGTTGGTGGGAATCTACGGATAAGATTTCGCTTTGGCCCAAAATGGTTAGGGAAACTTTAGAGAAGATAGACTTGATTTGAAAACGCATGAAGACGGCATAAGAATGACAAAAGTCATACAATGATAAGATAAGAACCGATCTTGAGTTCGATGTTGGAGACATGGTTTTTATTAAAGTGTCACCATTGAGGAATGTAGTTCGTTTTGGATTTGTAGGGCAATTGGCACCAAGGTTCATAGGGCCATTCCCCATTACAGAAAGAATTGGACAGATGGCCTATAGAGTGAAGCTGCCTGAGAAGCTTAGTGGTGTTCATGACGTATTTCACGTGCCGCATTTGAGGAAGTGTTTACACGATACCGCGGAAGTAGTAGAGCCGAGCATGCTTAGAAAAGCGGAAGTAGAGCGAGATGTCGTGGTTAGACGAGTTCCTACAGGCATCCTTTGATCGGAGGTCAAGAAATTACGCAACCGAGAGGTCAAGTTGGTTAAATTCCAATGGGGAGATGATCAAGGAGACGCGACTTGGGAGACTGAAGACAAGATACGCGCTTCGTACCCTTTCCTTTTTGAGGGTATGTTCTTAACTTCTCCTTTTTTTCCTGCTTTGTTTGTACTTGTTCTATCATTTAGTGTATCCTCTCGATTATATCTTCGGCCCTTAGGTAGAAAATTCTATGGTTGTAAACATGTGTTTGAGACAAGTTATGTTTGGTGGATGCAAGTGGATGTAAGTGTTTTCTAGTGGTTGCTCGTGGATGCATTTACGCACACATTAGGCACTAGATCGGCTCAATCACTTTCATATTGCATATGAATGTGTGTGCATATTTAAGTTAATGGATGTATATTGATTGTGTTATCATATGGATGCTGCATTTGAATGAATATTTGTGCACTCATATAGGAATGATATGTACATTAGGATTCTTTTACATACATAATGGACGCATGGCACTATCATGTTTCGCATTAAGGAGGTCAACTAAATCAATAGACTGCATGATCTTTGCATTAGATAGGGGACATATACACACACTTTTGCATATGTTGATATAACAATAGAAACCTTTTAAGGACAATGGATGCTTGTGGATGATGGATGAGTAGATGGATGATGGATGGTAGGACACATTCTTCTTAACTTGAAGATTTCGGGGACGAAATCCTTTAAGGAGGGGAGAATGTAACACCTGGTAAATTTAAAACATGACATAAGGGATAATTAAAGAATACTTAATATTTATTAGAAGAATAAGGAAAACGGGATGCACCATTGCGTTCGTCTCGGACTTCTGCTCGGGATAGAGTCCGAGTTTGCGTAAATCGGATAACACATGAAGAAGTTGTGAAGCTTATAAGATTTCAGTTTAAAACAGAATTTATTTAAATAATAATTAAAAAATCAAAAATGAATTCAAAATTCGAAATCAGCAAAAAGGGCCGAGCGGGAAAATTCCCACTCGTGGGTGTCGACCCCCCCAGGAGGTGTCGACATGGGTGTCGACCCCCCATAGACGGTGTCGACAGGGGTATCGACCCCCCTATAGGGGGTGTCGATCCCCTTCTGCCCAGATCTGGCCGACGTGGTTTGGTGGTCTAAGGCTGATGTGTCCTTCTAGGATTGGCTGGATGACGTGTTTTTCTGGTTTGGATGGTTCAGATGGTTCCCAGTCTAATCTAAAGGTCCTAATACACCTAGTACTCCTATAAATAGACACCTAAACCTAACCCTAATTTATTACATTAATCCATGGCGCCTCCATGCTGCTCAAATCTAAATTAACCTAGCCTTTTTTCACCACCAAAGCAAATCAGAATAGGAGTATTCAAATTGGAAGATAGGAATCAAATTCTACAACAACGATTTAGCTAATTAAATTTAGAAATCAGAATTCAGATCTATCCTCTCTCCTAAATCCTGTCGCTGTGAGTCTATGTTAATTTCAAAAATAATTAAAAAGTAATTGTGATAGGATTGTAAATTGGATTTAATGGTCATGCCTGTAAGTAAGACGAATCATATCAAGTTTTGTAGATTTCTTATCTTTCAGATTCATACCCAAATTACTGTTATCATATGCCTATTGGATCTATTTTATTGTTCTATGCCAGTTCATGTTTAATATGCCTATTTTATGCCAATTTTGATGTCATGATTCTCTTCCCTTCTTCTTTTCCTTTTTCTTTATAAGATTAGTCTAGCTTCGAGCCTAACATATTGCATTGAGATTTGCATACGAATAACGTTGGAACGATTAGGAAAAGTTTGGGAAAATATTGAATAATATGTAATTGGGCGTAAATTGATTTGTAATCATGTAATTGATTTGGGGAATAAATTGGTACAATTTATATACATGGAATTATAGGCACGACTTGGATTGGAAATATAAACGTAACTTGAATTGGAAATTATGGGCAATTGGAATATATTTAATAAGTCAGAACTTGAATTTGGGTTTGTAGAAAAGAAGAGATAATGAACGCCTAAGACACGAGGTTAGACTTGGTTTGCAGAAGAAGTCTGCCCGGAACCGCCCGGCATATCCAGCAACCGCAAACGGAAGTCTAATGTGAGAGGTCAAAGGCAGAAACTATATGCGTAATAATGCAAAGACACGAGGTTAGATTCGGTTTGCAGTATAAACCTGCACGGAACCGCCAGGCATATCCAACAGCCGCAAAACGTCAATCTAATGTAAGGGGTCCTATAAGATTACGGTTATAATAAATTAATGAACACTTAACCAAGATAAGACATGTGATTAGACACGGGAATGATAAAGGGTTAAGTGGGTAACATGGGTAGCATGTGAAACATAATAAAAGCACTTAACCAAGATGGGACATGTGATTAGACATGGGGATAAAGAGGGGTTAAGTGGGAATTCGTAGTGGGGACCAAGATTAGGAGGGAAGCTTGTGTCAAGTGAGTAGACCCTTTTCAACCAGTAACCCATTTTAGTATCTATATGAGCTCGAACTAGGTTGAGAACAGGGACACGCTTACTGGGGTTGATTGTAAGAGGTCAATAAAGAGTTAGCAATGGAATTGCAAGTCCAACGGAGTCATGTGCGTGCATGGGTCCGGGCTGGTGGGTAAGAAGCTGTTGCATCGTGTAGGTATAAGCCGTGCATTTCAGTAGTATCGGGGTTGCCACCTTAGGGAGCGATACACCCTATTGTGGGACCAGCATAGGTATCTATGAGGTTAGGGAGCCGATCGAATGAGGTGGGTAGTGGGTACAACTAGTGGTGGTAGGAGCAAGTGGGCACCTACGAGAGTAGCTAGTGGTACACGAAGCTGCCATTATTGTGATTAGTAGGGAGGGATCATCTTTTAGTATGTAACTAGTATGTGGTACGGTGCAGAGCATATATTATAGTGGTTATAAGCGCAGTCGATGTCCTATCTTACCTACCTTGTTTACCTTGTCATATCTGCTTATGTTACAGTCATCTCCTATATCCAATTTTTGTTCTTATCCTGTTACTTTACTGATTATATTGTTAAAGTCACTAGACTCGCCAGACTTATGGCTGACCCTTTTTGTTTCGCCTCTTTTCTTCCCCTCCCCCCCACCCTCAGGTCCTCAGGGTGGGATTAGTGAAGCTTGACTTGGACCTCTTTCTTCTTGAAGTGCTTGGAAGTGTTGAAAGTAACTCTCAGCTTTATCTTTTTTACATTATGGCTATTTGGGGTGGGATTATGGTTTTACTTTTATGTACTCTGATAATAATTTTGTTCAAGACGGATATTTGTGTACTTGGCTCTAGTATGTGGTTTTGATGTTGTAACCAAACATGTTTTGTTTTTCCGCTGCAATGAATCAATTTTAAATATTCTTAAGTACCATTTTATACATCTGTCTTGCGATATTTTGTTCTATACTCTTATAATACTCCATGAAAGTTAATGCATTCCCTTAGTGAGTGATATTAATGGACGTGGGGTGTTACAGTTACATTCCGCATATATCTGTTATTACTATGCTACGTAAGCGTACAGATTGCCACCATCGATCAAATCAGATTCCTTATCGGGATAATGCCTTCTAATCTACGATACACCACCCAGAGTAGATATGCATGTATCTAGACTATCCCACGTATGTAATGTAATTGTAGCTCGATGCCTCAATCGCACGTCCTCCAATGTGCACCGAGTTCCGTAGCAAGGCTAAACTAGAAACAGGGAACTCGGCCGGGAGCTTTTCCATACCTGTACAGGCCGCCTTTAAGTGCCTCCAAATACAGATATTCCTCGGGTCTGTTTTCCATGGTGGCTATGGCCCCACCTCGGCCCCTCCCTCAACTAGTAAAGATTACAAGAGTTAAGCGACCACCCCCTAATACAACCAATCTAAACATCCATGTGTCGTCTACCCCCAACTCCGTACCTCGATAGTGAAAGGTGAAATGATATATTGGGTTTAGCTTTAGTCTTTTCGCATCCCGCTGGCTGTCGATGACAAATATCCGACGTTCTACTATCCTTGTTGGTCGTGACCCTCTCTACCTCCTCGTGAGGCAACTGTCGAATCTCCCTGGTGTCACCTCGCCACAGCATTCTGAATGCATAGCTACATCTACAGTCAAGGCCAACCCACCTAGTGGTTACGCCCAGACCCAACCTCTGCGAATACAGCCTAAGACATCTGTCACCGCACATAGGACTACTAGGAGCACCTTACATACTTCAAGAAGCCGCGTGCTTCCCCTTCTAGTCCTTTGGAGCCGTCATAACAGTCAGATGAATGTGCTCTCCCCTCGTGTCTTATAATACCTCGATGATCAACCCCGTTGGGTTATTCACCCTCTAACGTACGGACTGGTCGAAGCACCTTTCTTTAATATGTTGTTAGACGCTATGTCTAAACATTCTTTTACGCAGTTGCCTAACCTCACCCGGTTTCCATTTAACTCGGTTATTCTCGTTCATATGGAATTCTTATTCCAATTTACCAAGTTTCTCTTGCTTATTAATTTCAATCATATAACCTATTCCATTTAAGTTTATTAATAAGCTCACAACATGTTATTCTCTAGATTGTGGCCCAAGGTCTGTAATCCATAATCTATTTTATATTCTTGCTTGGTTACATCATTAGAATAACATGTTCTCCTTAATACGTTATTAAGTATATCTCAATTCACAAGTTTCCTAATTAACATGTCACTTACCATTTATGATTAGACATGACTTATTTATTTTACAAGTTTTCCTCATTCTTTCTCATTTAATCATAAATTCAATTTGCACCTTCACTACAACTTATCATTGTTTACTTAGCAAATTATTACGCATATCTAATTCTATCATTTCTATAATTTATGCTTACCTTGCAAGGTGTCTTAATTACATAACTTTATTATATTTTCCACCGGTTATGTATACCACTAGGTTCTTTAATTACATAACCTTACCGGGTTAAGTTCGGGGGCCTATATGTAAATATTACCCACCCCCTCTATTTTACTTAACCCACCCACTACCCATCCAATTTTACTTAACCCTAACATAAGTTCATAATCATACAATCCTTATGGATTAAATTAGGATAAGTAGTCCAATTCATTACCATGTCCAATTATGGTTATAATGGGCTAGATCTCCCACATTAGGCCTACAACGTGTGGATGTTGGATATGCAGGTCGGGTCCGGGCAGTCTTATTCCACAGTTGGGTCTAACCTCATGTCTTAGCCCAATTCTTATTTGCACACTTAGACCTCTCACATTAGGTTCAACATTAGTGGCTGCTGGATATGCCGGTCGGGTCCGGGCAGACTTCCCCCACTAATGCAATCTAACCTCGCGTCAAAAGTGCAATTACAATTCCTAATTGTAATTACTAGACATTCCATTTTTATCCAAATCTACCTATGTCATTATAGGTGATTATTTCCTTTTTTCCATATTTAATTATGTTCCCAATTCACTATTCAAATCATAGAATTTTACACCCCTTTTCAATTCACCTTTTAATTATGCACCATATGCTCTTTTTCCCCAAGTTATTAGTCAAGGCATATATATATATATATATATATATATATATATCTGTTATGCACTAACCCAAATCTACATATTTTCCAATTTATGTCCCTCGTCCATATTCGCCCATTTCAATACAAGTTATTCCCAAATCCATATTCGCATATTTTCCAATGTATGTCTAAAATTATATTCACATACGTCCCAATTTATGTCCCAAATCAGTACTTACTTATGTCCTAATTTATGCTCAAATTATATTTTCCCACGTATGCCTAAATTCATATCCATATTATCCAACACAATATATGCCCCCAAATTCATATTCGTATATTTCCAAATTTTTATGCCCAAATTTAGATCCATATTTTTCCAATACCAATTATGCCCCAAATTATGTCTTTCCCAATTGTTCCCAATTTCGCCAATGTTTGCATTTTTCAGCGTTAGGCCTAGGCTCAAAGGTAGCCTGGCTATATAAAAATAAAAAGGAAATAAGATGGAGAGAAGAGAATCGAGAACGGGCATAATAACGAATCAATAATAAACCGATAGAAATAGGCATAAACCGAATAGGCATATTATGACAAGATTTAACATGGCGGCGGTATGAACATATAAAAGCAGATCTGATAGTTGTGTCATGATAGAACTGATTAGGAATCGATTCAAGATCCAAGTTTTATATCCATATCAAGAGTACTATTTAAATATTTAGATCTAAAAATAACGTGAACTCACAGTGAATAGATTTAAGGAAATTGATCCAAATTACTGCAAAGAACATGTTGAATAAGTTGTTGTAGCCATCGCTGAATTTGTTGTAGCAATTTTCGAACATGTATAATCTTCTTTGAATTGATTTAGAAGAAGAAAGGCCATTTTAATTTTCGTTGCAGCAAAGCTTCGCCGTCAGCATTATTGTTTAGATAAATAAAACCTATGTTTAGGGTCCTTTATATAGCCTAGGGTTCAATGAATCTTGCTCAGAAAGGTGTCCAGATACAAAAAGAAGTATTTCGCCCTGATTTGTCAAGGGTGGGTTGACCCCCCTTTGAGCGGGCCGACCTATGGGTTGACCCCCCTTTGTGTGGGTAGACCCACCTGAGTGGGAAATCTGCCACCTTCCCAAATTTTGAATTTTGAACCGAATTTCGAATTTCTGGACCCATTTTTGAATTTCTGAAATTAATATATATATATATATATATATATATATATATATATATTCTTCCGGTGCATATACATATATATATTCTTCCGGTGCATATACAAACTTCAAACCTTAATAACTTCTTCATACGGCGTTCGATTTATGCAAACCAGGTGTCTATTTTGACCAAAATTTCGAGATGGACGCAGTGGCGCAGTCCGTTTTACTTAGTTCTAAATATTAAATTAAGTTTTCCTTAATTCATTGTAAACAATGTATTTCACACTAATTATTCTTTAACTCATCATCTTTAGTCTCTTTAAAATTCCGGAGTGTTACAATCTCCCCTACTCAAAGGATTTCGTCCCTGAAATCAATAAGTTAAGAAGAACGTATATCCTAACATCCAATAATCATACATCCATCTAGCAATCACAGGCATGCATTGTCCTTAAGGAATTTCTAATGCTTTTATGAACATAAGCCATAGTGTGTGTATAAGTCCGTGAACTAATGCTAAAGATCAGGTGGTCTACTGATTCAGTCGACCTCCTTAACGCAATGTAAGTTTGTGCCATGCAACCATAATGTATGCAAATCATCCTAATCCATGTAAAGTCTATATTTGTGCACAATCATCCATCAAATGCAACATCAATGTAACGATACACCCATTTTCATTCATAAAAATTTAAAATGTACACACATCAATATTCAATATGTAAGTGATTGAGCTGATCTAGTGCCTATTGTGTGTGCATTATGCTTCCTTAAGCAATCTCTAGCAAACACTTGCATCCATCAAACATAACATGTCTCAAACACATGTTTACATTCATTAGCTTCGTACCTAAAAACGCGATCGATAGGAGATATTCAAACGAAAGATACAAGTATTAATTCGAAGCTTGGAAAAATAAGTTGAGAACATATTCTCGTAAAGGAAAGGATATGAAGCGCGAATCTTGTCTTCAGCCTCCCAAGTCGCGTTTTCGCGGTCCTCTCCCCATTGCACTTTTACTAGCTTCAATTCTTGGTTGCACAATTTTTTAACCTCCGATCCAAGTATGCAAGTCGGAACTCGTTCTATCATTGATTCCTTCTCTACTTTCATTTCCTCTCGCAAGTTTGGCTCCACTACCTCGAACTCTATACATTTTATCGCCGCTTGGATGAATAGTCATCTTAGAATGATGGGCTTCCTCAAGGACTGTCTTCAATAGATTTCCCATCCAGGTATGACTCACCTATCAAGCCTCTTCTCAAGTAGCTCCCCTTCTTGCTCATCAAGTTCCCACTTTTCTTTTAGGAGTCACTTGTCGCAAATTATCGATAGTTATATCAAGAGGATCTAGGAGACTTAAGCATGACAGACCCCTTTGGGGTCATAAGAAATCTCGAGAGTCTTTCTATGGCAAGTCAGAAGTCTAACGACCCTCCTCTCACAATCTAGAATATCTCCATATATGGTTAACCCATCCATCCTAGAATCAAAATGTATCTTATGAAATCAAGAACATATGCGTCGCAATCAAACTCGACACCTAACAAAGGGATTCTCAAACCAAGACAAATCATCGATAAATTAGCCGTACCTCCATTGGGGTTTGAGGAAATAACGGGATCCAAAACCATACTAGTATCAAGGTGCACAGACTCAACTAAAGGATAAGATATAAAAGAATGCGAAGCGCCAGGAAAAGAATTCTAATAGGATGATCAGAAATAGAAATCAATCCTTCGATGGAAACTTTCCTACCCCTATCATGTCCACCAGCTATGAGAACATTAGCTTGCCCCCTAGAAGTTCCTGTCCTCTGGCCTTGTCTTTGTCTCTTCGGGCACTACTTAATGAGGTGTCCTGCCTTACAAAAGTGGTAACAAAGCCTTTCCTCTTTCTGCAATCCTTTTTTCAGATGACCCACCGTTCCAAAGTTATGGTATTTCATCGTTTCTTCTTTCATCTATATTTCCTTCTTAATCCATCATTTCCTTCCATCTTTGGGTTGTGCTCCTTAGCCCCAACTCGCTTATTCTCCTTTTTGCCACATGCTAACTAGTCTCTTGAAAATTGCCTCCATCGCACGGAAATCCTTTCCAGGCTTGAGAGAAAATAAGCCATAAGTGAAACTTTTACGACTACATATGGGGGTTGGGCACTTCTTTTCCCTTTGACATGTACCGTAGTTTTAACATGCCTACGGAACTATGCCGAAATGGGGATACCCTTTCGAGAAGAAACGGTTCCCCGAGCAAAAAGGACAAGGAATCAAGCGGAGAATCGAGAAGATATTTATGGCGTTGGGAAATATGCTTTTCAAAAATAGACTTTTTATTTTAAAATACTTTGTTTTTGAGACCTTTTTGAAAACCATTTTCAAAATATTTTATCCGATCTTATAACCATATGCTCTGATACCAAATGTGACTCATCACTTCCGTTAATGTCACTCACTAAGGGAATGTATTGAGTTTCATGAAGCGTTATAGGTAAATAAGAACATAATAGCACAAGAAAGACATGTAAAATAGCAGCGGAATTAAAAACTTTATTTTAATCAAAACATCATGGTCCCAAATATTGATTTTACATCATAAGTGACTGATTACATTAGTAATCTGTCTTGCCAAAAATATTAGAGTACAAAAGCATAAAACCATATTTCCCTTGCAAAGCCATAAGAGAGTAAAGTCAAAGCAGTACATCTATATCCAAAATCCAAGCTAAGGTGAAAGAATCCAAATCAACTCTAAGCACTTCCACCCTGAGAACCTACGGGGATGGAATAGAGAGAAGAGAAAAAAATGGTCAAACATAAAGACTGGCGAGTCCAGTTACTTTTAAATATAAATAAATAAAATTATCATTGCAGGTATATAAAATTGGAAGAACAAGATAACAGTAACAATAACAAGTGTGAACTGAGCAAGATAAGATGAACATGATATATTGCGCTTCTTAAATACATTTCTCTGTACCGCGCAGATACTAGTATATCAGAAGTAGAATGATCCCTACAAATACTGTTTTATTACATTTTCATGATTATTAGGTTACTTGGGTTAATAGCACTCAAGACTTATACCCGCATCGTACCCATTTACTTTCCCATTGATTCACCTAATACAACATATGTAGCTATCTCTCAATATTGAGATACAACCCATGGTTACCACTCACACGGTCTCTACTGTAGTGAACGCAGTCCCTCATCCTACGCCGGAGTGATATACAGATCTCTATATAACAATGTTACATTCTGCATATATCTGTCACTACTATGCTACGTAAGCGTACGGACTGCCACCATCGATCGAATCAGATTCCTTATCGGAATAATGCCCTCTAGTCTACGATACAACACCCAGAGCATATATGCATGTATCTAGACTGTCCCACGTATGTACTGTAATTGTAGCTCAATTACTCAATCGCACATCCTCTAATGTGCACCCGAGTTCCGTGGCAAGGCTAAACTAGAAACAAGAAACTCGGCCGAGAGCTTTTACATACCCGTACAGGCCACCTTTAAGTGCCTCCAAATACAGATATTGCTCGGGTCTGTTTTCCATGGTGGCTATGGCCCCACCTCGGCCCCTCCCTCAACTAGTAAAGACTACAAGAGCTAAGCGACCGCCCCTAATACAACCAATCTAAACATCCATGTGGCATCTACCCTCAACCCCGTACCTTGATAGTGAAAGGTGAAATGATATCTTGGGTTTAGCTCTAGTCTTTTCGCATCCCGCTGGCTGTCGATGACGGATATCCGATGGTCTACTATCCTTGTTGATCGTGACCCTCTCTACCTCCTCGTGAGGCAACCGTCGAATTTCCCTAGTGTCACCTCGCTACAGCATTATGACTGCATAGCTACATCTACAGTCAAGGCCCACCAAACTAGTAGTTACGTGTAGACCCCAACCTCTGCGAGTACAGCCTAAGACATCTATCATCGCATAGAGGACTACTAGGAGCACCTTACATACTTCAGGAAGCCGTGTGTTTCCCCTTCCAGTCCTTTGGAGCCGTCATAACAATCAGATGAATGTGCTCTCCCCTCGTGTCTTATACCACCTCAATGATCTACCCCGTTGGGTTATTCACCCTCTAACGTACGGACTAGTCCAAGCGCCTTTTTTTAATATGTTGTTAGACCCTATGTCTAAATGTTCTTTTACATGCTTGCCTAAGCTTACCTAGTTTCCATTTAACTTGGTTATTCTTGTTCATATTGAATTCTTATTCCAATTTACCAAGTTTCTCTTGATTATTAGTTTCAATCATATAACTCAATCCATTTAAGTTTATTAATAAGCGCACAACATGTTATTCTCTAGATTGTGGCCCAAGGTCTGTAATCCACAATCTATTTTATATTCTTTCTTGGTTACATCATTACAAAACTGCCATCGACCAGCTGGGTACAGCTATCATTAGGCTAGCGCCAATTCGCGACTGACCTTGGAAACTGATGTGCGATCGAGAAGATTCTAATATACGAGCGAGCAGCTTTGTTTTAGCGAGTTGTTGCCAGCTATGTTCATGTGTACGCCAATTCCTACTACCAAAACATCATATTATAATATTGTCCTACTAATTTACAACTGTGCCATTGTCTTCATTTATATATTTATCTACTCATCCTCCAAACTAATGAGCTACACGACCATTCTTCGTCATGGTGCTCAACCTCTCTTGTAGGGAAGCCGCTCAATCTAAAAGTGGATCCGTGCTCGAGCTGATGAGCTCGCCTATGCCAATGGATCCATGCTGGAGCGAGTGTGCCATGTCACTTGGAAGTGAACGAGCAACCTGCTGATGGTGTGAGCAACTGGAACCGATCCTCTATTTTAGCATGTACGGACGATCTAATGGAAGTTCGACCTGCTACATTGTACTGATGTGAACGACCAGGTCAGGGCTCCTTCCTCAGCATGTGGTGCTATTGCTCATTCCCTGTAGCTCACGCTGTTTGACGAGGGACAGTCGCTCGACCGCTACTGCCACTCGTATTATGTGTGCACATATACTGTTCGAAAAAATGCTCGAATGAGTTTTTGGTAGTTAACATTTTACCCTCGAAGCTTGTATTTTTCGTCCGCGAGAAATGCGAGCTTCGAAATGAACTTTACTAATACCATTTATATTGAGGTCCACTTGTGGCTTTTTGTTTGCTATGACAAGTCATGCTTCGAATTTGCACCTGTTCTGCAATTAAAACAAGCGAATGCACGATTTTGGACTTATACTCACCATCGACTATCCACATCGATGGTGGATTAGCTAAGTAATGAATCATAGAAAATTTTACTTTGAATTGAACAAAGCCGATTGACTTAATCCTTCTACTTAGAGAAGTTTTTATATCACTGTGCCCCCGCTTGCTAAGGTATTGTGTTTGGTGCCCCCGCTAGGGGAGGAGTTTTGGTTTTATGCCCCCGCTCGGGGAAGACATGGGATTTAATTATTGTACCCCCGCATTGGGGAGGACTTTTGATTTAATGAATGTGCCCCCGCTAGGGGAGGACTTTGGGATTTAATGATTGTGCCCCTGCTAGGGGAGGACTTTGGTTTTTTTATGTTTCACATCTGATATCCCAAATACTACGCAAATGGATTTATCATTCTTCACATCTTATATGTCAAATGCTACACAAATAGATTTATCATTCTTCACATCTGATATTTTCAAATACTACGCAAATGGATTTCATTCTTCACATCTAATATGTCAGATGCTACGCAAATGGATTTATCATTCTTCACATTTGATATTTTCAGATGCTACGCAAATGGATTTCATTCTTCACATCTGATATGTCGGATGCTACGCAAATGGATTTCACACTTCACATCTGATTTGTCAGATGCTACGCAAATGGATTTCATTCTTCACATCTGATATGTCAGATGCTACGCAAACGGATTGGGTTGCTGTTATATCATTTCATGGGGTAGCTATCAGTCCTTGTTTCGGATGCTTGACTTGGCAGGCTATTCCGGTTTAGGAACTGAGGCTTTGAACCTCTCACTTGGGGAAGTTCCCCTTCGACGAAAGTTACAGCTCTCATACTTGCTTGTCGTGGCGCTTATTCATTGTTTAGATCTATACGACTTTTTCCATTCACTTTTCAAGGCGGTGCTCTTCTATTTTGCATTTGTGCATTTTGATGTTTACAGCTTTGGGCACTTGAACTAGCGTTGTTGGGTACATGAACAAGTTCTCAACAGATGACCTGCAATATGAAATCATTTTTAAAGTAAGTTTTGATTTGACATATAATTTTGCAAGCAAGAAATTTATTTAGACAAATATGTTCTTGGACATAGAGCCAATTTTCAGTGCATCACTTGCAGATTATTACAGACTGTTTACAGGAAGTTTTGAATATACAGAAAGTAAAACATGAAGTAAAGCACGAACTAAAGCAGAAATAGAGCATGCAGTAAAGCGGTGGCGATGTTGATCACTTATTCTGAGCCATTGAAAATGGAGCACCAATCATTGATCCTTAGTTGATGATCAGCCGTGAATCGATTTGAGCAGGCACCCTGTTGCTTGGACCAGACTGATTATTTGATGCCTTTGGACCTTGAGGAGTTGCAGAAGGATTCATGGTCTGTGGATGTTTTACATACTGTTGCAGCCTATTCTTCCTGATTAACTCCTCAATGAGGCTTTTTAGGTGTCGACACTCATTGGTGTTGACCAGGCTGGTTGTGAAATCTGCTGAATTTCCCCGAGTTTACTGCTTTGTCGCTTATCCTCATCAGATTTGGTTCCTCATACTCTTCATAATTCTTTGTTGCAAGATAGATATTTTTAGGAGTGTAATTTAAGGGCATCAGTTCTGATGAGTTGTAAAGGCCAGACTTCTTAGTAGCCTTGTTGTCATTCCCTTCGTTGGCACGCTTCTGCCTCTGATTGCTCTTCTGATTATATTGGGTAGCAGCATTTTTGGGAGCTTCAAGAAGTGGGTTAGCATCGATAATCTGAAGAGGTATAGGATTATGTCGACTCTCATGTACTCCTGGGCCTTTTTATAAAATTTCTCAAGCGTATCTGGTTCTTTCATTTTAATCCATCTACCGAATTCACTCTTCTCATCTATGGCGCCGATTAGAGACATCAAGATCATGCGAGGCTTCGGATTTCCTACTTCAGATACAGCATCATTAAATCTTTTGAGAAAATCCTTGGCAGATTCTCCTGGATTCTGCTTCATTGACGTAAGAGAAATAACGTCCTTAGCTTTTGTAGCTTGCAGCCTGAACTGCTCTTTGAATTTCAAAGTAAAATCATCGAGTCGTTTGATGAGTTTGGGTGGCAATCTCGTGAGCCATAACGATGCGACGCCTTCAAGATAGAGAGGAAACACAAGCATTTGATCTCGTCTGTCGCCTTAGCTGCATTCATATGCCACTCATTTTGTATAGGAAGTGATTTGGATCAGAAGTTCCATTGTATGGAGATAGAGTAGGATGAGTGAATTTTTTGGGGAATTCTTCATTGTGGATACTCTTTGTGAATGGATTTTTTCTGAGGGAGAAGTCCCATTCCCTTTCACTATCCTTGCGAGCCATGTTATCTCCCATGATTTTCTTTACCATATCTGTGATATATTCCTTCGAGTTGTGTCACTTCGAAGAATAGACTTCAATCTCTTTTCCGGACGCTCGTCGTGGTGAGCGACCTTGATTATAGGATCTAGGCCCATTACTTCCACTATGGGAAGGTGCTCCTATAACGGGGCTTGCAACTCATCGGTTATTTCGATGGGAATGGTTTTTGGCCTTCAACCTTGAGTCTTCGATGTTAGCATTGTCTTCGTCGACAAATCCTTCCATGTTGGCGTTATTGTAACACCTCGTGTTTTCTGTGAACATAAAAATAACAAATTAAAGAATAATTAATTTGAAAAAGAAGAAATAAGTGAAACGGGTTGCGCCATTGCGTTCATCTCGGAATTCTGCTTGAGATAGAGTTTGAGTTTGCATAAATCGGACTCCGTATGAAGAAGATATCTTTAAATTAAATATTGCAGCAAAACATGAAAAAGAAGAATGAAAAAAGAATAATGTTTAGCATTGTTCTAAGGTTTGTAAGTAAAAGACTTAGTAGCTCATTTGGTTAGAACATGTGACTTGCATACAAGAGTTATAGAGTTCGATCTCCGCCAGCGCCATATTTTTGTTTTAGGGGAATGGCTAAAAATTGGCTTAGTGTGAACGCAGTTCAAAAAGTGGTTTAGTGTGAAAATGGTTAATTGGGAAGATAGATAAAAAATAAATAAATATATAGAAAATGTATATATACATATACATATATATGACGTGTACGCATCATGTGGCGTACGTGGCGCATTTTTGGTTGTCAAGGATTGTTTTTCTTACGTGGCCTTCTCTGATTGGATTTGTGACAAATTAAAGGTAAAAAAGATTTATGCACGTATAAATAATATTTATATATATGGGTAATTAATGTATACAGTAAACGGAGAATATGTAAACATAAATAGATTGAAATTAATTTGTAGATGTGTGTTAATATTGCATTGATAGGAAAATATGTAATTGACCCTAGTTTGTATATGTGTTTGTGCTAATTTGTCATTCATGTTAATGGATATTAATTAAAAATAAAAATAAAAATACAAAAGATGTATATTTGGTACATTAACGTAAAAGTAGAAAGATATTAATACATTAGCTGATTCATTAGGGCTAATGTGGCTATTCTATCTTGGCTGGATGGTCTTGATTGGTTCTAGGTTAATCTGACGGCTCTTAATTAATTAAACTTCTATAAAAACACCCCTAACCCTCAACCTAAAATCACACTAATTCATACCAAGAGCCATCATGCCATCAATGGTGAACCTAGATTAGCCGCCGCAAGATAGAAGCTTCACATCAAATCTAATCTAAAATTTAAAACAACAACTAGCCTACAACTAAGGAGAGCAATTCAGTTTCAGAATATAGATCTCAGAAATCAAGATCTCCTTTTGTTTGTAAGTTGGTTATTACTCATATTTAAACGTTAATCTTAAATGATATCATGACATGTTGTAACTTGAATGTCGAAATGATGCTTATATATAAGATAAATAAAGTCTGATTATTATTTATCTTAAATTACCATTGCGATTGATTATACGTATAAGTTTGTGGTGATAGACATACCATATTGTATGATATTAATGATAAGTCTACTATGATTGGATGATGAACTTATTATGTCATATAATAGTTTGGTGGATTTTATATGTTACTTGCAAGTTAATGATCTAAGTCGTATTTATATGTATACATGTTTTAGATCAACAATCACACATGTTTAGATCTATAACCTATTATGTTGCAATGTTTAGATCTATAACCTATTATGTTGCAAGTTAGAGTTGTGGCCTTATATGTTCTAACATATGCAAGTTTGGTGATTTTATCATGTTATGTAACATGCAAGTTTTAAACTATCATGTCATATGCAAGTTTGGTGATTTTATCATGTTATGTAACATGCAAGGTTTAAACTATCATGTCATATGCAAGTTTGGTGATTTTATCATGTTATGTAACATGCAAGTTTTAAACTATCATGTAACATGCAAGTTTTAGGGTAAATAATGTTCATGTATGCCTAAATATTTAGATCCATATGCCTACATGTTTGGATCTATATTAATTAGATCCAATTCAATGCATGTTCACCTTTACATGACAAGTTTAATTTGTGTAGTTCTATGTAAATTCATATGCTATGATTCATGTTAATCGGACTAAATTTACAAGTTCATTATCCTATGCCAAATGTATGTGTCACATATTTTTATGCTGTAAGAATATTTCATGTTCTTCGCTTTTCCCTTTTGTGTTTATATGTTAGGCTAAAATATCGAGCCTAACATTCCTTGTAATTTTACGAA
Source organism: Allium sativum (assembly GCA_030737875.1). Classification (NCBI taxonomy): domain Eukaryota; kingdom Viridiplantae; phylum Streptophyta; class Magnoliopsida; order Asparagales; family Amaryllidaceae; genus Allium; species Allium sativum. The sequence continues at coordinate 22,123,757 of CM060927.1, read as the reverse complement.
CGTACAAACGGGGGATATTGTTGGGGTAAACATGAAATTATATGTAATTGGCATGTTTGGCACATGCCAATTATTTGTGACATTTAAATGGTATAATTTTTATATACCAGAAATTATGAACTTGATTTAGAAGGAAAATGGGCCATGACAATAAATTATTGAAAATTTACATATAAACATGGAAGGACAAATATGTAAATTTAGAAAAGACGAATATGCCTAACCCGAGGTTAGATTGAGTTACAGTATAAGACTGCCAGAAACCGCCCAGCAAATCCAGCAACCGTAGCAATATAGATCTAATGTGGATGGTTAGTGCATTAAGCCCAAAACGGACCCGAGGTTAGACTGAGTTGCGGTGTAAAGCTGCCCGGAACCGACCGACACATCCAGTGACCGCAACAATATCTGTCGAATTTGAGTGGTTGGTGCTTTAATGAATAAATTAAAGCTAAGACAAGAGTGGAATGGTAGGGTTAAGTAAATTTTGAACACTTAACCGTAATAACATGTTAACTAGACAAGTGGGTGAGGTTAAGTAAATTTAGAACACTTAACCGTAATAACATGTTAACTAGGCAAGTGGGTGAGGTTAAGTAAAATTAGAACACTTAACCGTCATAACATGTTAATTAGACAAGTGGGTGAGGTTAAGTTAATAGGACACACTTAACCAACACACACACACATATATATATATATATATATATAACATGATGTGTGATAGGGTTAAGTAACACAAGAGGAACACTTAACCAAAATATATATATAACATTATATGTGATAGGGTTAAGTCACACAAGAGGAACACTTAACCAATATATATATATATATATATATATATATATATATAACACGATGTGTGGGTAGGTTAAGTTAACTTGAATGAATGGTTAACACTTAACCAAGAATATATATCAACTTGAATCAGAGGGAGGATTAAGTACATATCGGGACTGGTGGGTAATATTAGTAATACAGACCCACAAACTTAACCATTAAAATGAACATGCTTGAATCAGTGGAAAGGTTAAGTACATATCAGGTTGGTAGTTAATATTAGTACATATAGGCCCATAAAAATTTAACCGTTTATTAAAAAATGCTTGAATCGATGGGAGGGTTAAGTACATATCATGTTGGTGGGTAATATTAGTAAATATAGGCCCACAAACTTAACCAATAGGAAACCCTAGTAACGGGGACCCATTTCAGCTGTAACCCATATGGATGTATCACGGTACCATGAACTAGGCAGAGTGGGGCACGATTACTGGGCTGATTATAAGCGGTCAAAATAGCGGCAGGGGGTACGTCAGTGTAGGTTCTGATGGTTTACGGGCGTGCACGTACTCCGGAGTGGAAAAAGCAGGCACTGGGTGCCAGTAGTTATACACTGTGCATCTAGAATCCTGTCGGGTCGCTATCATAAGGCTTGATACACATTATGGTGGGGCCAGTACAGGGTATCTACACGCAAGAGAGAGCCGACTGACACAGACACATGGAAAATTAATACAAGTAAGGAGCCGATCGATAGGGTAGTAAGGGTACATCTAACATACTCATGGCAATTAGGCAGGTTGAGGTGGAATCCTCATAATAGATGTACACCTTAAGGCAACCATAATTGCGGGGGCATCGTTCGATAGGTAGCATAATCCCTAGTTGGACCTAGGTCGCGTAAACCCTGAATCCGAGAAGCGTTCAATAGGTAGCATAAACCCCAGTGGCCCTAGGTAGCGTAAACCCTGGTTGAATCTAGGAAGCGCTCGATAGTAAACCTTAGATTAGATCTAGATAATACACGGAATCTCACAAGATCGAGAGTTGGGACACTAGTTAGGTGGTGCAGAGATATAGAAATCAGAACAACAGGGTAGTAGCGAAGCAGAGAAAGAATAGAATCAAACTTTCAATAGAAATGTTTCTACCTCTCTCTTTTCTAGGTGCCATGAAAGCATGAACCTGCCCTCCAAAAGTAGATCCTGTCCTCTATCCATGCCCTTGTCCTTGCCTCCATGGGACGTCTTTAACCGTATGTCCTGCCTCACCACCTTGGAAGCAACCCGTCTTCTTCTTCTTCCTACAGTCCTTCTTCAAATGGCCAAGTATTCCGCAATTGTGACACTTCTTTTTCTCTGAACCCTTATTATCTTTGTCGCCCTTCCTTTGTTGTTGTTGTGCCTTCGTTGGATCCCCTTTCTTATCATGTACCTTATCTACATTACCACCTTTATCCTCTTCATGCATCAACACCATGTCAACAAGATTCTCGAAAGTAGCCCCCATAGGAATGTGGGACATACCCAACCCATGTAATGGTTCATTCAGACCCTTGGAAAATCTCAAAGCCTTCTTATGTGGTGTATTAACTAATTCCATACCAAATCTTCCTAACTGGTTAAACTTGATAACGTACTCCTTCACAGACAAACTCCCTTCTTTCAAAGCCAAGAACCTCTCCATGTATAAACTCTCCTCTACTTGTGAAAGAAATTTCAGCTTAAACCTTTGTTTAAAATCCCTCCACGTCTCCACTGCATGTCCTCCAATAGTTACTTCCCACCAAAATGCAGCGTCGTCCTTCATCAACCAAGCAGCTAGCCGAACCTTCCTTCCATCGTCTATCTCAAAGATACCAAACAAGTCCTCCCCTTCCGTGAGCCAATTTCGAGCGTCCGCAAATGTCTCAGTCCCATAAAACGGCTTTCCGCCCATCGCACGGAAGTCTATGCATATCTTGGAAGAAGTATCTACAAGGGAGGAGGAGGGGCGGCTGCAACTGGGGGAGGAGGAACGTCTGCTGGTCCTGCGGTAGTAGCCCTAGCCACTAGATACCTTCTGAACCAACCTGATATCTATACGCCCTCGGGTATAACGGGTTCCCCAGACATACTGAAAGGAAAAAAAGGAAGAGATTCAAAACAGAGAATCGAAAGATAGATATATGGATATTGGGTATTATGTTTTTCATAATAAACTTTTCTCTCGAAAATACACTCTTTAAAACATGTTTTTGAAAATACTTCTTTCTAAAAATGCTTTTTTAAAACGGTTTTCGAAATCTTTTATCTATTCTGGTAACCTTCAGCTCTGATACCACGTGTAACACCCCACGTCCATTAACATCACTCACTAAGGTATTACATTAACTTTCATGGAGTATTATAAGAGTATAGAATAGAATATCACAAGAAAGATGTATAAAATGGTACTTAAGAAAATTTAAAATTTATTCATCGCAGCGGAAAAGAAAAACATGTTTGGTTAAAACATCAAAACCACATACTAGAGCCAAGTATACAAATATCCATCTTGAACAAAATTTTTATCAGAGTACATAAAAGTAAAACCATAATCCTACTCCAAACAACCATAATGGAAAGAGATAAAGCTGAGCATTACTTTCAACACTTCCAAGCACTTAAGAAGAAAGAGGTCCATGTCAAGCTTCACTAATCCCACCCTGAGGACCTGGGGGGGGGGGGTACAATAGAGGCAAAACAAAAAGGGTTAGACATAAGTATGGCGAGTCTATTGACTTTAACAATACAATCAGTAAAGTAATAGGATAAAAACATAAACTGGATATAAGAGATGATTGTAACATAAGCAGATATGACAAGGTAAACAAGGTAGGTACGCTTCTAACCACTATAAGATATGCTTTGCACCATACCATATATCAGTTACATATTAAAAGATGATCCCTCCCTAGTGATCGTAATAACGGTAGCTTTGTGTACCCGTAGCTACTCTCGTAGGTGCCCACTTGCTCCTACCACCACAAGTTGTACCCACTGCCCGCCCTATTCGATCTGCTCCCTAACCTCGTAGATACCTGTGCTGGTCCCACAATAGGGTGTATCACTCCCTAAGGTGGCAACCCAGATACTACTGAAATGCACAACTTATACCTACACGTTGCAATAGCGTCTTACCTACCAGCCCGGACCCACGCACGCACATGACTCCGTTCGACTTGCACTGCCATCACTAACTCTTTATTGACCTCTTACAATCAAACCCAGTAAGCATGTCACTGTCCTCGACCTAGTTTGAGCTCATATAGATACTAAAATGGGTTATTGGTTGAAAAGGGTCCACTCACTTGGCACAAGCTTCCCTCCTAAGCTTGGTCCCCACTAGGAATTCCCACTTAACCCCTCTGTATCCCCATGTTTAATCACATGTCCCATCTTGGTTAAGTGCTTTTATTATGTTCCACATGCTACACATGTTACCCACTTAACCCTTTATCATCCCCATGTGTAATCAAATCTCTTATCTAGGTTAAGTGTTCATTAATTTATTATAACCTTAATCTTGCAGGACCCCTCACGTTAGAGTGCCGTTTTGCGGTTGCTGGATATGCCGGGCGGTTCCGGGCAAGCTTATACTGCAAACTGAATCTAACCTCGTGTCTTTGCATTATTATGCATCTCATTTCTGCCTTTGACCTCTCACATTAGACTACCATTTGCAGTTGCTGGATATGCCGGGCGGTTCCGGGCAGACTTCTGCCACAAACCAAGCCTAACCTCATGTCTTAGGCTTTCATTATCTTTTCTTTTCTACAAACCCAAATTCAAGTTCTGACTTATTACATATATTCAAATTGCCCATAGTTTCCAATTCAAGTTACGTTTATAATTCCAATCCAAGTCATGCCTATAATTCCATGTATATAAATTGTACCAATTTATGCCCCAAATCAATTACATGATTACAAATCAATTTATGCCCAATTACATATTATTCAGTATTTTCCTAAACTTTTCCCAATCGTTCCAACGTTATTCGTACGCAAATCTCAACACAATATGTTAGACTCGAAGTTAGTCTAATCTCATAAAGAAGGGAAAGAAGAAGGGAAGAGAATCATGACATCAAAATTGGCATAAAATAGGCATATGAAGCATGAACCGGCATAGAACAATAAAATAGATCCAACAGGCATATGATAACAGTAATTTGGGTATGAATCTAAAAGATAAGAAATCTACAAAACTTGATATGATTCGTCTTACTTACATGCATGATCATTAAATCCAATTTATAATCCTATCACAATTACTTTTAATTATATGTGAAAGTAACATTAACTCACAGCGACAGGATTTAGGAGAGAGGATAGATCTGAATTTTGATTTCTAAAATTGATTAGTTAAACTGTTGTTTTAAAATTTGGTTCCTATCTTCCAATTTGAATACTCTTATTATGATTTTCTTTGGTGCAGAAGAATGGCTAGGTTAATTTAGATTTGAGCAGCATAGAGGCGCCTTGGATTAGTGTAATGAAATTAGGGTTAGGTTTAGGTGTCTATTTATTGGAGTACAAAGGGTATTAGGACCTATAGATTAGACTGGGAACCATCTGAATCATCCAAACCAGAAAAACACGTCATCCAGCCAATCCCAGAAGGACACATCAACCATAGACTACCAAAACACGTCGGCCAGATCTAGGCAGATGGGGGTCGACACCCCTATAGGGGGGTCGACACCCCTATCGACACCCCCTATGGGGGGTCGACACCCAGGTCGACACCCCCGGGTGCGACACCCACCAGCGGTGTATCGTAGACTAGAGGGCATTATTCCGATAAGGAATCTGATTCGTTCCATGGTGGCAGTCCGTACGCTTACATAGCATAGTAATGACAGATATATGCAGAGCGTAACATTGTTATATAGAGTTCCGTACGTCACTCCGGCGTAGGATGAGGGACTGCGTTCACTATGGTGGAGACCGTGTGAGTGGGTTATCATGGGGTGTATCTACATATTGAGAGATAACTACATATGTTGTATTAGGTGAATCCATGGGAAAGTAAATGGGTACGATGCGCGTATAAATCTTAAGTGCTATCAGTCCAAGTAACCTAATAATCAAGAAAATGTAATGGAACAGTATTAGTAGGGATCATTCTACTTCTGATATACTAGTGTCTGCGTGGTGTAGAGAAATGTATTTAAGAAGCGCAATATATCCTGTTCCTCTTATCTTGCTCAGTTCACCCTTGTTATTGTTACTATTATCTTGTTCTTCTAATTATATATACCTGCCATGATAATTTTATTTATTTTTATTTAAAAGTAACTGGACTCGCCAGACTTTATGTCTGACCCTTTTTGCTTCCTCTTCTCTCTCTTCCGTTCCCCTCCAAGTTCTCAGTGTGGAAGTGCTTAGAGTTGATTTGGATTCTTTCACCTTAGCTTGGATTTTGGATATAAATGTACTGCTTTGACTTCTTTTTTACTCTCTTATGGCTTTGCAAGGAAATACAGTTTTATGCTTTTGTACTCATATATTTTTGGCAAGACAGATTATTAATGTAATCAGTTACTTATGATGTAAACTCAATATTGGGACCATGATATTTTGATTAAAATAAAGTTTTTAATTCCGCTGCTATTTTGCATGTCTGCCTTTTCCTATTATATTCGTATTTACCTATAACGCTTCACGAAACTCAATACATTCCCTTAGTGAGTGACATTGATGGAAGTGATGTGTCACATTTGGTATTAGAGCATATGGTTATAAGATCGGATAAAATATTTTGAAAATGGTTTTCAAAAAGGTCTGAAAAACGAAGTATTTAAAATAAAAAGTCAGTTTTTAAAAAAGCATATTTCCCAACGCCATAAATATCTTCTCGATTCTTCGCTTGTTTCCTTGTCCTTTTTGTTCGGGGAACCATTTCTTCTCGAAAGGGTATCCCCATTTCGGTATGGTTCCATAGGCATGTTAAAACTACGGTACATGTCAAAGGGCAAAGAAGTGCCCAACCTCCATCTGTAGCCGTAGAAGTTTCACCTATGGCTTATTTTCTCTCAATCCTGGTAAGGATTTCCGTGCAATGGAGGTAACTTTCAAGAGACTAGTTAGCATGTGTCAAAAAGGAGAATAAGCGAGTTGGGGCTAAGGAGCACAACCCAAAGATGGAAGGAAATGATGGCTTAAGAAGGAAATATAGATGAAAGAAGAAACAAGGAAATACCATTACTTTGGAACGGTGGTCATATGAAAAAAGGATTACAGAAAGAGGAAATGTGTTGTTGCCACTTTGGTAAGGCAGGACACCTCATTAAGGAGTGCCCGAAGAGACAAAGACAAGGCCAGAGGGCAGGAACCTCTAGGGGGCGAGCTAATGTTCTTATAGCTGGTGGATAGGATAGGGTAGGAAAGTTTCCATCGAAGGATTAATTTCTATTTCTTATCATCCTATTAGGATTCTTTTCCAGGCGCTTCGCATTCTTTTATATCTGATCCTTTAGTTGAGTCTGTGCACCTATATACTAGTATGGTTTTGGATCTCGTTATTGCCTTAAACCCCAGTAGAGGTATGACTCATTTATCGATGATTTGTCTAGGATTAAGAATCTCTGTGTTAGGTGTCGAGTTTGATTGCGACGCATATGTTCTTGATTTCATAAGATGTAGTTTGATTCTAGGATGGATGGGTTAACCATATATGGAGATATTCTAGATTGTGAGAGGAGGGTCGTTAGACTTCTGACTTGCCATAGAAAGACTCTCGTGATTTCTTATGACCCCAAAGGGGTCTGTCATGCTTAAGTCTCCTAGATCCTCTTGATATATTTATCGATAATTTGAGACATGTGACTCCTAAAAGAAAAGAGGGAACTTTATAAGCAAGCAGCGGAGCTACTTGAGAAGAGGCTTGATAGATGAGTCATACCGGGATGGGAAACCTATTGAAGACAGTCCTTGAGGAAGCCCATCATTCTAAGATGACTATTCATCCAAGCAGCGATAAAATGTATAGAGTTCGAGGTAATGGAGCCAAACTTGCGGGAGGAAATGAAAGTAGAGAACGAATCAATGATAGGACGAGTTCCGACTTGCTTACTTGGATCGGAGGTTAAAAAATTGTGCAACCAAGAAGTGAAGCTAGCAAAAGTGCAATGGGGAGAGGACCGCGAAAACGCTACTTGGGAGGCTAAAGACAAGATTCGCGCTTCATATCCTTTCCTTTACGAGAATATGTTCTCAACTTCTTTTTCCAAGCTTCGAATTAATACTTGTATCTTTCGTTTGAATATCTCCTATCGATCGAGTTTTTAGGTACAAAGCTAATGAATGTAAACATGTGTTTGTGACATGTTATGTTTGATGGATGCAAGTGTTTGCTAGTGATTGCTCGTGGATGCATACTGCACACACAATAGGCACTAGATCGGCTCAATCACATACATATTGAATATTGATGTGCGTACATTTTAAATTTTTATGAATGAAAATTGGTGTATCGTTACATTGATGTTGCATTTGATGGATGATTGTGCACACATATAGACTTTATATGGATTAGGATGATTTGCATACATTTTGGTTGCATGGAACAAACATACATTGCATTAAGGAGGTTGACTGAATCAGTAGACCGCCAGATCTTTAGCATTATTTTACGGACATATACACACACTATTGCTTATGTTCATAAAAGCATTAGAAATTCTATAAGGACAATGGATGCCTGTGATTGCTAGATGGATGTATGATTATTGGATGTTAGGATATACATTCTTCTTAACTTAGTGATTTCGGGGACGAAATCCTTTGAGTAGGGGAGAATGTAACACCCCGGAATTTTAATGAGACTGACGATGATGAGTTAAAGAATAACTAGTGTGAAATACATTGTTAATAATGAATTAAAAAAATTTAATTTAATATTTAGAATTAAGTAAAACGGACTGCGCCATTGCGTCCATCTCGAAAATTTGGTCAAAATAGACACCTGGTTTGCATAAATCGGACACCGTATGAAGAAGTTATTAAGGTTTGAAGTTTGGATACGCACAGGAAGAATATATATATATATATATATATATGGGAAAGTCTAAAAGAATACAAAATGTGGACACAAAATTAAACATACAAAATCCGGGCCATTGGATCTACCCATGAATTACACCTCACACATAAAGACAAACAAATCTTACGGTCTAGATTTTGTGTGCATAAGTTTGTATGTAATTTTGTGTCTCAATAGCCTCTCCATATATTATAAGTTCAGAAATTCAAAAATGGGTCCAGAAATTCGAAATTTGGTTCAAAATTCGTAATTTGGGAAGGCAGCAGATTTCCCGCTCAGGTGGGTCTACCCACTCAAAGGGGGGTCGACCCACCCGTGACAAATCTAGGCGAAATACTTCGTTTTGTATCTGGACACCTTTCTGTGCAAAATGCATTGAAACCTAGGCTATATAAAGGACCCTACACCTAGGTTTTATTTATCTAAAAAATAATGCTGATGGCGAAGCTCTACTGCAACGAAAATTAAAGTGGCCTTTCTTCTTCTAAATCAATTCAAAGAGGATTAAACAAATTCGAAGATTGCTACAACAAATTCAGCGATGGCTACAACAGCTTATTCAACATGTTCTTCGTAGTAATTTGGATCCATTTCCTTAGATCTATTCACTGTGAATTCATGTTATTTTTAGATCTAAATATTTAAATAGTAATCTTGATATGTGTATAAAAATTGGATCTTGAATCGATTTCTAATCAGTTCTGTTATGACATAACTGTCAGATCTGCTTTTATATATTCGTACCGCTACCATGTTAAATCTTGTCATAATATACCTAATCGGTTTATGCCTATTTCAATCAATTTATTATTGGGGCATAATTAGTATTGGAAAATATGGATCTAAATTTGGGCATAAAAAATTGGAAATATACGAATATGAATTTGGGGGCATATATTGTGTTGGATAATATGAATATGAATTTAGGCATAGGTTGGAAAATATAATTTAGCATAAATTGGGACATGCGTAAGTACTGATTTAGGATATAAACTGGGACATATGTGAATAGAATTTTGGGCATACATTGGAAAATATGCGAATATGGATTTGGGTATAACTTTTATTGAAATTGGTGAATATTGACTAGGGACATAAATTGGAAAATATGTAGATTTGGATTTGTGCATAACATATATATATATATGTGTACGCCTTGACTTATAACTTGGGAAAAAAGAGCATATGGTGCATAACTAAAAGGTGAATTGAAAAGGGGTGTAAAATTCTATTATTTGAATAGTGAATTGGGCACATAATTAAATATGGGAAAAAAAAGGAAATAATCACCTATAATGACATATGTAGATTTGGCTAAAAATGGAATGTCTAGTAATTACAATTAGGAATTGTAATTGCACTTATGACACGAGGTTGGGTTGCATTAGTGGTGGAAGTCTACCCGGACCTGACCTGCATATCCTGCAGCTACTAATGTTGAACCTAATGTGACAGGTCTAAGTGGGAAAATACGAATCCGGCTAAGACACGAGGTTAAACCCAACTGTGGTATAAGAATGCACGGACCCGACCGACATATCCAGCATCCACACATTGTAGGCCTAATGTGGGAGGTCTAGCCCATTATAACCATAATTGGACATGGTAATGAATTGGACTACTTAACCGAATTTAATCCACAAGGATTGTATGATTATAAACTAATGTTAGCGTGAAGTTAAGTTGGATGGATAGTGGGTGTGTTAAGTAAAATAGAGGGGGAGGGTAATATTTACATATAGGCCTACGAACTTAACCCAATAAGGTTATTTAATTAAAGACACCTAGTGGTATACATAACCAATGGAAAATATAATAAAGTTATGTAATTAAAGACACCCTGTAGGGTAAGCATAACATGTAGAAATAATAGAATTAGATATGCGTAATAATCTGATAAGTAAACAACGATAAGTGGTAGTGACGGTGTAAATTGAATTTATGATTAAATGGGAAAGAATAAGGAAAACTTGTAAAATAAATAAGTCATTTTTAATTATAAATGGTAAGTGACTTGTTAATTAGGAAACTTGTGAATTGAGATATACTTAATAACGTATTAAGGAGAACATGTTATTGTAATGATGTGACCAATCAAGAATATAAAATAGATTGTGGATTACAGACCTTGGGCCACAATCAAGAGAATAACATGCTGTTGGCTTATTAATAAACTTAAATGGATTAAGTTATATAATTGAAATTAATAAGCAAGAGAAACATGGTAAATTGGAATAAGAATTCAATATGAATGGAAATAATCAAGTTAAATGGGAACCGGGTGAGGTTAGACACGCACATAAAAGAATGTTTAGACATAGGGTCTAACAACATATTAAAGAAAGGCGCTTGGAGCAGTCCATACGTTAGAGGGTAAATAACCCAACGGGGTATATCATCGAGGTGTTATAAGACACGAGGGGAGCGCACATTCATCTGATTGTTATGACGGCTCCAAAAGACTGGAATATGCAACACGCGGCTTCCTGAAGTACATAAGGTGCTCATAGTTGTCCTTTTTGCGATGATAAATGTCTTAGGCTGTACACGCAGAGGTTGGGTCTGCACGTAACTACGAGGTGGGTGGCCTTGACTGCAGATGAAGCTATGCAGTCAGAATGCTATGACAAGTTGACACCATGTTGATTTGACGTTTCCCACACGAGGAGGTAGAGAGGGTTGCGACCAACAAGGATAGTAGACCATCAGATATCTGTCATCGACGGCCAGCAGGATGCGAAAAGACTAGAGCTAAACCCAAGATAATATTTCACCTTTCACTATCGAGGTACAGGATTGATGGTAGATGCCACATGGATGTTTAGATTGGTTGTATTAGGGGCGGTCACTTAGCTCTTGTAGTCATTACTAATTGAGGGAGGGGCCGAGGTGGGGTCATAGCCACCATGGAAAATAGACCCGAGGAATATCTGTATTTGGAGGCACTCAAAGGTGGCCTTTACTGGTATTGAAAAGCTCCTGGCCGAGTTTCGTGTTTCTAGTTCAGCTTGCCACGGAACTCGGTGCACATTGGAGAACATGCGATTGAGGCATCGAGCTACAATTACTGTACATACGTGGGACAGTCTAGATATATGAATATCTGCTCTGGGTGATGTATCGTAGACTAGAGGGCATTATTCTGATAGTGAATCTGATTCGATCGATGGTGGTAGTCCGCTCGCTTACGTAGCATAGTAATGGCAGATATATGCGGAGCATAACATTGTTATATAGAGATCCGTACGTAACTTCATCATAGGATAAGGGACTGCATTCTCGACGGTGGAGACCGTTCGAGTGGGTTACCATGGGGTGTATCTCAATATTGAGAGATAGCTACATATGTTGCATTAGGTGAATCGATGGGAAAGTAAATGGGTATGATGCGCATATAAGTGTTGAGTGCTATTAACCCAAGTAACCTAATAATCAAGAAAATGTAATGGAACACTATTAGTAGGGATCATTCTACTTCTGATATACTAGTATCTGCGCGGTGCAGAGAAATGTATTTAAGAAGCGCAATATATCATGTTCATCTTATCTTGCTCAGTTCACACTTGTTATTGTTACTGTTATCTTGTTCTTCCCGTTTTATATACCAACCATGATAATTTTATTTATTTATATTTAAAAGTAACTGGACTCGCCAGACATTATATCTGACCCTTTTTGTTTCCTCTTCTCTCTCTTCCGTTCCCCCTACCCTCCTAGGTTCTCAGGGTGGAAGTGCTTAGATTTGATTTGGATTCTTTCAGCTTAGCTTGGATTTTGGATATTGATGTACTGCTTTGACTTCTTATCAACTCTCTTATGGCTTTGCAAGGGAAATATGGGTTTATGGTTTTATACTCTAATATTTTTGGCAAGACAGATTATTAATGTAATCGGTTACTTATGATGTAAACTCGGTATTTGGGACTATGATGTTTTGATTTAGGTAAAGTTTTTAATTCCGCTGCTATTTTACATATATTTCTTCTCCTATTATGTTCTTATTTACCTATAACGCTTCACGAAACTTAATGCATTCCCTTAGTGAGTGACATTAAAGGACGTAGGGTGTCACAGTTATCTTCTCAAGCTCCATTCTACTACTCTCCGACCACCATTTATCTTCCTCAATGCTTCGATTCACACCACAACCGCCATGGACTCACTATTGATTCTCTTAGTGCTCAAACCGTGCAACATACATTATGACGTTCATGCATTCATAAGGATCCAACCATCTCCATAGTGGATTGGAGAGAATTAAGTCATTAAAAAGTGTAAAAATCATTATACAAAGAGAGAATGGGCCAAAATGAGATGTATGAGATGATGAATTTTGTAAATCTATCACATGATAATGAAATGGCTTCCGAAGTGGACGTAGATCTACTTTAGAACGAACCACTATAAAAATCCTTGTGCATTTACTTACTTTTTCCCGTTTACTTTGCGATTGTGGCTCCTTTCAATTTATAACCATATTGGTGAAGTACGATTCATGTACCATTGGTGTTTGAGCCATTTTTTGGTGTAAACAAATACTATTTGTAACTTAATACTTATTTTGAATTTCTATTAAGATTTATAAAACCTGTATATTTAACTTAATATAAAGAAATATATATATACATGATTTTTTAAGTAGTTTAAATATAAGAAGTTTTATAGATTACTTTATAATGTTTTTATAACTATAGATTTCTTCTAAAATATATATGAATGGTTTTTTAGCAAATAAATGTGTTTTGATTTCTAAAGTGTAAATTTAAAATTAATTTGTGACGGCCCGCCCCACACCAGCCGACATTTTCCCAAAAATGTGTTGTGCCAATGCCCAACTAGCACGGGATGGTTGTCAAAAGAAAAGAAGCAAGACGATGAATCATCAAAGAACCTGTAGTATATCTCACAGCGCATAGAACAAAATATAATAATAACATAACTTGATATAAAATAGGCGAGACAATGCATAAGCTGAAAATTAAACCATCATAGCAGCGGAAAATTCAAAGTACAACCTATGATCCAAACCATCATTATTACAACTGTTAAAACTATCTCTAAAGAAAAATAGGAAGGTACACTACTAATGCCCAAAGTAGCGACCAACAATAATACAGGGAGAATATATGGGAATGGTACGTATAAGCCTCCTGCGCGTCTTCAGACAGCTACTAGTGCATAACCAGCTAACCTATCTCTAGTTTGCTCGTTTAAGAGCACCAAGAGTGATAAAAAGAGATAAAATTCTGGGACAGACAAAAGTCTGGTATGAGCGATAAGCAGCGAAAACAGAACAATAACATGTATACATAACCATACCTGAACCTGGACCTGCAATCAAAGAGTTAGTACAACATGATGTACAATACTCTAAGGTGACACTAACACATGGTGTGAAAATAATAGGGGCGGTGTGTATGTCATGGTGATAGCAAACATCAAACATAGCAATCATCCTCACATCTCTCACTAAGTGTGTAAAGTATATGATATCCACCACTTTGATCACCCAATTCGCTGTTACGATCACTCTGCCCCATGGAGTCATGACGGCTCCACTGCACTGATCCATAACCACTAATACTTTGCTATGCCCACTCTGCCTCATGGAGTCATGACAACTCCACTACACTGATCCATAGCCAATATCCGTCTCTTAGTGGTGAGTCAAAAGTATAGACATTGATAAACCCTTTGCACACGTCTCGCAGCAAAGTCCAACTCATGAAGTTAACTCATTGGTTCCCATCTGGATCCTGAGTTCTACTTCCTATTTGGACTACCTTTGCATCTCGGGTTTTGGTCATTATCCCGTTTGCACTTCAGTTCCATTCAGTTCGTGACCCCTTCATTCGCGACACTCTGGTTCGTGACTCGTGGTCGGCTCATGGACCACACTCGGGTCGCGGAACACTCCTCCAGCTCGCGGCTCGTGGCTTCATGACCTTCTCGTGGTTCGTGATTTCGGACTCCAGTTCGTGGCCAACATCTCGGTTCGTGACCAAGCTCCTGGTCGTGGTGCGTCATGGCGATCGGCTCGTGAATGGCTCCTACTCAGATCGCGACTCCATGTTGCTAGTCGTCTCGTGGTTCTCGAAGTGGAGCGGTTCGTGAAGATGCAGGTGGCTCGTGGGAGGGGTGTCATGATCGGGGCGGGTCGCATAGGTGCCCCATGAACAGGGTGTTTGACCAAATTCTGCAACTTTTCCAGCAAGCAATCTATGCCATATGACGGCGTTTTCGACCAATCTAACTTTTCTACGCAATCACAAATATTCTAAATAGTAATAGCAACACATAGAATCGACCATAAGCACCAAAACAACGATTTTAACATGTCAATATGGATCAAACATACCAAAAATCCCATGTTTTCCCCTTAATCATGTTTAGTCAAATCTAACAATAGGATCAGCAAAATATGTCCAAATTAACCCAAATTTCTATCATAGGGATAAAATAATATTTTATAATTTCTATATATTTTTCTAGAATTTTAACATGCATAATTTCGTAAATTAACGCTAATCACCCCTAGTTAGCCGTAACTAGTGAAAAACAATGCAAATCACTCACCTTAGCCACAAATAAATTACTAGATCTGAAACTCTACTATTTAGGCGCGGTTTCCAATGCAATGCAGCAGATCCAACTCTGATTTGACACTAATCTTCCATGATTTGGTGTAGAATAAGCCAATACACGATTAGAAGGCGATTTGGGATGAATTTAGAAAGTGGATGTCATTGCTAGGGTTGAAGAGAAAGTTTGTGGCAGCTAGAAAATGACAAAGGAGGGTTTCTCTAGCCCCTATCAGCCCTTATGCAACCCTAATCCCGAAACACCTAATGGGCCTAGTTGCTAATCATCCTAATTAGGCCCGGTTAAGCTGTTTTTCACCTTCCAAATGTTATTTCAACCATATCTCTTGAACAGTAAGTCCGTTTGACTAATGTTACCACTCTAGGAAAGTTAAACCATCATCTGAATCCAGTGGAAGTGGTATCATGTCAAAACTCCTCACCAATCAAAAGTTATAGGTGAAACAAGATTCGTCATAGGTAAACGGTCATTTAAAAATTGGCAAAAATCTTGAACATGGGAAATGATCCCTATAATCGTTCCCCAAAGTTACACGACCATATGACCTCATATGAAAAAAATACTCTATGATCCTCTGATACGTAGAATGTGGGTTGTTACATTCTCCCCCCTTAAGAAATTTTGCCCCTGAAATTCCTTAACCAAAACATACAATGGGTCCCGCATGCCTATCAGCCATTTACAAATAATCAAACACACATAATAACACAACAAGTCTATCCTAGCATGCAGAATAGCTAAATTGCTATTAAAATCTTACCAGGTAAAGAGTTATGCTCTCCTCTGTTTCTCAAGTACAGTCATGCTCATTATCACCCCCACTGAACCTTGACCAATTTCACTGCCTTCCTTTGAAGTTGCTTCATATCGTACTCGACAATATGGATTGGCCTGCGATTCCCAGTCACCTCGGGTTCTACTTCGATGTCATCCAAATAATTTGATGAAATTGCCATATCACGGTCGAGTACGAACTTCCTTAACTGGGAAACATGAAATACGTTGTGAACTCCTGCCATCTTGTCAGGTAATCAAACTTTATATGCTAAATTCTCAACTTGCTCGAGAACTGGAAATGGACCAACAATTCTTGGTGCTAATTGGCCTCTCCTACAAAATCGAAGTACACTCTTTAACGGAGAAATTTTGACAAATACTAAGTCGCCAATGAAGAATTTCAAGTCTCTTCGCCTCTTATCAGCATAACTCTTCTGCCTATCTTAAGTAGCCTTCATTCGTTGTTGGACAACCTTGATCTTGCCTGAAGTTTCTCTTATTACATCTGGCCCAAGCACAAATTTCTCAATGGTTTCCAACTAACATGATGGTGAGTTGCACGGTCTTCCGTACAAAGCTTCAAATGGTTCCATACCAATAATGGATTGATACTATTATTATATGCAAACTCCACTAGATGTAAATGTTCATCCCATGGCCCTCCAAAATCCGATATACAAGCTCTCAAGAGATCCTCCAATACACGATTCACCCTCTCTGTCTGACCATCGGTTTGAGGACGGTACGCGGTACTGAGATGTAATTCGTATCCTAAAGCCTCTTGTAAGCTCTTCCAAAACCCTCTAGTAAACAACGGATCTCGGTCACTCACCATGCTTCTGGGTACTCCTAGAAATCTCACTACCCACTTCATATACCGTTATGCTAACTTAGCTGTCATTCTAGTCAACTTGACCAGTATAAACCTTTTACCTTTGGTCAATCGATCTACAATCACCCAAATGTTATCATGGCCCGATCTAGTCCTAGGTAAACCATCAATGAAATCCATCGAGACTTACTCCCATTTCCATTCGAGGATTTCCAATGGTTGTAACAAACCACTAGGCTTCTTTTGCTCAACTCTAACTAACTGGCAAATCATGTACTTGGATATAAACTTCCCAACGTCTCTTTTCATTCCTTTCTAGTAATAGGTCTGCTTCATGTCTCGATACATTTTGTTACCACCAGGATGTGTAGTTAGTTTTAAGTGATGACATTCTTTAAGCACTTCATCTCTCAATCCATTAACGTTGGGTACAACTAGTCTCCCATTCTTTCGAAGCCATCTTTCTCTATCAAATCCATACTTTTTCATTCCCTCACTATCGATATCCATCTCTGCCTTGGAGATGATTTCCAATAGGTTAGGATCGCCCCTCTGACTTGAACCAATCCGCTCAATCAAAGTGGGTCTGAACATCAAACTTGCTAACATCTTTGGATCCAATTCGCACTTTTGTCTGAAATCGTACCCTGGGATATACTCCAATTGCTTCCATTCAATAAACATAGCCCTTAAACTGGCATGTCTCCTACTCAGTGCATCGGCTATCGCATTGCCCTTTCCTGGTGCATATGCGATATTGAAATCATAGGAAGCCAAGAATTCTAACCATCTTTGCTGACGAAGGTTTAGATCCTTCTGAGAGAAAAGATACAAGAATGATTTATGATTGGTAAACAATTCGAATATTTCTCCTAAGAGTTAATGTCTCCACGTTTTCAACGCGAATACGATTGCTGATAATTCCAAATCATGGGTAGGATATCTTTTCTCATGCGGTTTCAGTTGCCGACTAGCATAAGCTACGACCCTACCTCCTTGCATCAATACAGTACCTAGTCCGGTACCACAGGCATCCATGTATATCATTATCACTTTATTCCCCTTAGGAATAACTAACACTGGTTTACTCGTCAATTTACCCTTTAGACCCTTCAATGCATTTTCGCACCTATCGTCCCAGATGAAAGCTTGATTCTTCTTGGTCAACTGAGTTAACGGTGCCGCTATCTTGGAGAAGTCTTAGATAAACTTAAGATAATATCCAGCTAACCCCAAGAAACTTCTTATGTCTACTGCATTCTTGGGCATAGACCAATCTTGTACCGTAGCCACCATCGCAGGGTCCACGTCAATACCATTCTCTGAAACAACATGGCCCAAGAATCTCACTTCCCGCCTCCAGAAGTGACACTTAGAGAATTCTACTTTCGATTGGTGTTTCCTCAACACCTCAATCACAGTCCTCAAATGTTCCTATTATTCTTCCTCTATCCTCGAGTAAACCAAGATATCATCCATGAATACAAGAACAAACTTATTCAACCGATCTCTGAAAATTCTATTCATAAGATCCACAAAATATGCTGGTGCATTGGTCAACCCGAATGGCATGACCAACCACTCATAGATTCCAGATGGCGTCCGAAAGGCCGTTTTAGGAATACTCTCAGCTGCAACTCGAAGCTGATGAAATCCTATCGCGAGGTCCAACTGGGAGAACACTCTTGCTCCTTCCAGTTGATCAAACAAATCATCTACCCATGGAACACGATACTTATTCTTCCTAGTAACTTTATTCAACTCGCAATAGTCAACACATAAACGAATGGAACCATCTGCCTTAGTGGCAAATACAACTAGTTCCCCCACTTGGAGACACTTCTTAAGATAAATCCTTTTTCAAAAGATCGCTTACTTGCACCTCGAGCTCTTGCTGCTCCCTTGGTGCCATATGACGAAGTGGCATCACTATCGGTCTGGCATCTTTCACTAAACCAATACGGAACTCAACCTCTCAGTGTGGTGGAAGTCCGGTCACTTCCTCGAAGATATCCGGATACTGGCCAGCAATGGGAACCCCTGATAACTCATCCTGTGGAATGTCAAGGGAATTTAGAAAACTAGCCATCACCTCATCACTAGGTAGGCCACCAAATACTCCGCCCATCACCCGTCCTAATAGTCACCGAAAATCCCTCGTGGTCTACCACCACCCCGTACGTTTGGAGCCAGTCGACTCCTAAAATAATGCCAAACCCAGTAAAGCCCAAAACAAAGCAATCAAAGGCAAACATACATCCATGACTCGATAAGACCAAATTTCGACTAATCATGCAAAGGCTAGTCGAACCACCAATCGGGTTCGTCACCACTAAAGGTCTATTGACTATCTCAGGTTCCAATGCCAACCTATCTACCAGGTCACTAGATATGAAGGAATGGGAAGCTCCAGTATCAAACAATACTCGAACAGGGATATCATAAATAGAAAGCATACCTTGAATGACGACATTCTTTCCTTTCTCTGCCGCAGTTGGGGCATTCGACGAAGAAGGAACAACATTAATAACATATGCTTTCACAATCTGCTTCTCTTTAGAAGATTGTGGACATTTATCCTTATGATGTCCCACTTGGCCGTAGTTGAAGCACTTCTTGTCCGCTGGCTTTGCTCAACATTCTTTAGCATAATGGCCCTTCTTGCCACATCTAAGACACTCTACATCTTTCCTGTCTTTCTTTTTCTGACCATCCTTGGTCTGACTTTGCTTCCTCTTATTCTGAGAATTATTCTTGCCTCCACCGCTTGCTTGCTGCTTTGTCCCCTCTGCAGATGCAACAGCGATTTCAGCCTTGGGCTTTTGATAAAGGCTCTTTGACCTCAATGATTTCAGCCTTGGGCTTAGGATAAAGGCTCTTGGGCCACAACTATAACACTCAACATCTTTCTTATTCTTTTTCTGACCATCCCTAGCCTGGTTCTACTTCCTATTATTCTAGGAATTATTCTTGCCTCCACCGCTTATTTGCGGCTTTGGCTCCCCTGCAAAAGTATTAGCAACCTCGGTCTTTGGCTTAGGATAAAGACTCTCAGATCTCAATGCCTTTCCCACAATGGATTCAAACGTCTCATCGACCTGGTTTATAAGCCTTTCCCCCAAGTGCCCATCTAAGCCAGTTATGAACTTCTTGTTCTACTTCTCAGGAGTGTCAATAAGGGATAATCCGTACTTCGATAAAGTATCGAACTCATCAATATACTCCGAGACTGCCCTACCATTCTGCTTAAGTTCCAAAAATTTCCTAAACAATTCGGATTTATGAGAAGCTAGCATAAACTTGTCACTGAAGTGGATCTTAAACTGATTCCAAGTAACTTGATTCTCAGGAGTAGCTGCTTTAATAGCATTCCACCAATTCATAGCCCATCCTTCAAGTTTACGCGATGCTAGCTTTATCTTCATTGCATCATCGATCCCTAAGTCTTCAAAGATGCACTAATAACTATTGAGCCAATCTTGAACATCCGTAGCCGATTTCGTTCCATGAAACGGCTTTCCCCTAAGACTAGCATAGTCCTTGCAGAGCTTGGCGAAATCGACTGTAGGCGCCTGCACTACTGCACCACCACCGTTAGTAGCATTATGAACTTCTCCTTGCACATCCCTAAGCATCTCTCTCATGAAGGTAGTAAACATCGTCCTCATATCAGGATCATCCCTATTATTGGCCCCTGAACCCGTACTCCTCGTATATCGGCTCATCGTTAAATCTGTAAAGAGAAAACGATTAACCATCTTCTTAGTGGTGCCAGTGCAGTGCGACTTCATCCTTAGATATATTAATAGTATATATATAGCTTTTGAAAACCAAAGTATCACAAATACGCGCTCTCATATACGTATTCTATCTCTCCTTGATGTCTTCCCCTAGGTTAGAGTACGCAACCTAGGCTATAATACCAAGGGTGACGGCCCGCCCCACACCAGCCGGCATTTCCCCGAAAATGCGTTGTGCTAATGCCCAACTAGCACGGGACGGTTGTCAAAAAAAAGAAGCAAGACGATGAATCATCAAAGAACCTGTAGTATATCCACAGCGCATAGAACAAAATATAATAATAACATTACTTGATATAAAACAGGCGAGATAGTGCATACGATGAAAACTAAACCATCATAGCAGCAGAAAATTCAAAATATATCTTGTGATCCAAACCATCATTATTACAACTTTTAAAACTATCTCTAAAGCAAAATAGAAAGGTACACTACTAATGCCCAAAGTAGCGACCAACAACAATACAGGGAGAATATATGGGAATGATACATCTAAGCCTCCTGCTCGTCTCCGGACAACTACTCGTGCATAACCAACTAACCTATCTCTAGTCTGCTCATTTGTAGCACCCAGAGTGTTAAGAAAAGACATAACTCTAAGTCAGACAAAAGTCTGGTATGAGCCATAAGCAGCAAAAACAGGAAAATAACAGGTATACATGACCATACCTGAACCTGGACTTGCAACCAAAGAGTTAGTACAACAGGATGTACAATACTCTAAGGTGATATGAACACATGATGTGAAAATAATGGGAAGGGGGTGTGCATGTCATGGTGACATCAAACATAGCAATGATCCTCATATCCCTCACTTAGTGCGTAAAGTATACGATATCCACTAGTTTGATCACCCTTTTTTTTTACGATCACTCTTCCCCATGGAGTCATGACGGCTCCACTGCACTGATCTGTAATGTAACAACCTGCATTCTATGCATCGGAGGGTCATAGAATATTTATTTCAATTTCATAGGGGGTCGTATGGTCGTGTAACTTTGGGGAACAACTATTGGGGACATTTCCCATGTTCACGATTTTTGCCGAATTTAAAAAATGACCGTTTTACCCTTGGCAAATCTTGTTTTGCCTATTAATTTTGTTTGGTAATGGGTTTTGACCTGAAACCACTTCCACTAGATCCGGATGATGGTTTACCTTTCCGTGGAGTGGTCATATTTGTCAAACGGACTTACATTTGGGAGATATGGCTGAAATAAGGTTTGGAAGGTGGAAAAACAGTTTAATCGGGCCTAATTAGGGTGATTAGCAGCTGGGCCCATAACCCATTTTAGGATTAGGTTTATGGGGAGGCTGAAATCAGTTTGGAAACGATTTATTTTTCATTTTCTCAGCCGCGTAAAAACATTTCTTTAACCCTAGCAATGGCCTCTACCTTCTTAATCATGCCCAAATCACTTTCTATTCGTGTATTAGCTTAACCTACATCAAATCAAGGCAAATCAACCTAAAATCATTGTTGGAGCTGCTGTATTGCATAGGGATTCGACCCAAAATAGTAGTAAAGTTTGGATCTATAATTCATTTGTGGTTAAGGTGAGTGATTTGCATAGTTTTTCACTAATTACCACTAATTAGGGGTGATTAGTGATAATTAGCGAAATTATGGATGTTAAAATTCTGAAAAAATATGTAAAAATTCTTAAATATTATTTTAGGGCTCTGATATAAATTTTGGTTAATTTAGATATGTTTTGCTAATCCTATCATTAGCTATGGTTAAACATGATTAATAGGAAAACCATGGGTTTTGGGTATGTTTGATCCATATGTACATGATTATTCATCGTTTTGGTGTTTATGGTTGATTATACATGTTGCTATTACTATTTGGTATGATTTGTGATTGTTTAGCAAAGTTAGAATGGTCGAAAACGCGGTCGTGTGACGTAAAACAGTCACTAGAAAAGTTATAAGAAAATTGTGCAGGAACCGGATCAGATCGTCGCAGCTCCGAACCGACCCGTTCGTGACTCACAACCCTGAACCGATGAAGATGGTACGAATCGACCTCCTGAAGCCCATGAACCAATCCGCTCGCACTTGAAGACCACGAACCAACCTAGATGCTTATCCCGAATCGACTCATTTGAGCGAAGGAGCCTGACCCAGACAAGAATAGGAGCCACGAGCCGAACCGACCCAATGATCTGGAGGAGGCATCACGAACCGAACCGCCAAGGGAAGGGCACCATGAACCGATCTGACCCCGGTAGAGCATTATGAAACGAACGGATAATGATCACGAGTCGAACGAGAGAAAGAAGGACGAACGGAATGGAGGCTAGTTTCTGAACCAATTCAAAGGAGACCAAAGCCCGAGATGCAAAGGTAGTCCAAATAGGTAGTAGAACTCAAGATCCAAATGGGAACCAGTGAGTTAACTTCACGAGTTGGACTTTGTTGCGGGACGTATGCAAAGGGGTTATTGATGTCTATAGCTTTGACTCGCCACTGAGGTACAGATTATTGGCTATGGATTAGTGTAGTGAAGTTGTCATGACTTCATGGGGCACAATGATCATATGAGGCTATGAGCCAGTGCAGTGGAGTTGTTATGACTCCATGAGGCAGAGTAGACATAACAATGGATTAGTGGCTATGGATATGTGCTATGGAGTCATCATGACTCCATGGGGCCAGTGTGATCGTTGCAAAGGGTTGGGTAATCAAAGTGGTAGATATTGTATGCTTTACGCATTGAGTGAGAGATGTGAGGATGATTGATGTGTTTGTTGTTTGCTATCACCATTTCATGCACACCCCCTCCCCATTATTTTCTCACCACGTGTTAGTGTTACCTTAGAGTATCATACATCCTGTTGTACTAACTCTTTGGTTGCAGGTCCATATTCAGGTATGGTTATATATACCTGTTATTGTTCCATTTTTGCTTCTTATCGCTCATACCAGACTTTTGTATGACCTAGAGTTTTATTTCTCTTCTTATTACTCTGGTTTCTCTTAAATGGGTAGACTAGAGATAGGTTAGGTGGTATGCACGAGTGTTGTACCGGAGACGAGCAGGAGGCTTCCACGTATGATATATATTCTCCCTGTGTGGTTGATGGTCACTGCTTTGGGCATTAGTAGTGCACCCTTTCTATTTTCTTCAGAGACAGTGTTTTAAAATTTTAATAATGATGGTTATGTATCATAAGCTGTATTTTTTTCCGCTGCTATGAAGGTTTAGTTTTCAGCTTATACATAGTCTTGCCTGTTTTATGTCAAAGTTATGTTATTATCATATTTTATCCCATGCGCTGTGAGATATACTACAGGTTCTTTAATGATTTATAGTTTCAAACCCTTTTCTTTTTACGATCGCCCCGTGCTAGTGGGGCATTGGCACAGCGCATTTCGAAGAAATGTCGGCTGGTCCGGGGCGGGTCATCACATTTGGTGTCAGAGCGTTAGGTTGCGTAGTTAACCTAGGGAAAAATATCCGGGAGAGATAGTACACGTATATGAGAGCGCATATTTGTGATATTTTTGTTTTCAAAAGCTATGTATATACTTTTAGTATATGAAAGGAAGAAGTCGCACTGCACGGACGCCACAAAGAAGATGGTTAATCTTATCTCTTTACAGATCGAACGATGAGCCGATATTCGAGGAGTACGGGTTCAGGGGGTAATAATAGGAATGCTCCTGATACGAGGACGATGTTCACTGACTTCATGAGGGAGATACTTTGAGATGTTCAGGGAGCAGTTCCTAATACTACTAATGCTGGTGATGTAGCAGTGCAGGCGCCTAGAGCCGATTACGCCAAGCTCAGCAAGGATTATATCAATCTTGATGGAAAGCCGTTCCACGAAACGGAATCAGCAACGGAAGTTCAAGATTGGCTGGATAGTTGTGAGCGCATCTTTAAGGATTTAGGGATCGATGATGCGATGAAGAGGAAGTTGGCATTACGTCAGCTTCAAGGACGGGAAATGAATTGGTGGAATGCTATTAAAGAAGCTACTCTAGAGGATAAAGTTACTTGGAATCAGTTTAAGACTCGCTTCAATGACAAGTTTATTCCAGCTGCTCAGAAATAGGAATTGTTTAGGAAATTCTTGGAGCTTAAGTTGAATGGTAGGGCAGTCTTGGAATATATTGCTGAGTTCGACACTTTATCGAAATATGGAATATCCCTCATTGATACTACCGAGAAGAAGAACGAGAAGTTCATAACAGGCTTAGATGGGTACTTGGGGGAAAGACTTATGAACCACATCGATGAGAAGTTTGAATCTATTGTGGGGAAAGTATTGAAATCGGAGATTCTTTATCCTAAGTCAAAGACCGAGGTTGCTATTCTATCTACTGGTGAGCCAAAGCCGCAAGAAAGCAGGGGAGGCAAAAATAATTCTCAGCATAAGAGGAAGTAGAACCAGACCAAGGATGGTCAGAGAAAGAAAACAAGAAAGATATCGAGTGTTTTAGCTGTGGCAAGAAGGGCCACTATGCCAAAGATTG
The DNA here is from genome assembly GCA_030737875.1 of Allium sativum. Taxonomy (NCBI): domain Eukaryota; kingdom Viridiplantae; phylum Streptophyta; class Magnoliopsida; order Asparagales; family Amaryllidaceae; genus Allium; species Allium sativum. The sequence continues at coordinate 22,098,402 of CM060927.1, read as the reverse complement.
TAGAGCCAAGCCAGCGGACAAGAAGTGTTTCAAATGTGGCCTAGTGGGACATCTTAAAGATAAATGTCCGCAACCTCCTAAAGAGAAGTAGATCATGAAAGCATATGCTTTCAGTGTTGTTCCTTCTTCGTTGAATGCCCTAACTGCAGCACAGAAGGGAAAGAATATCGTGATTCAAGGTAAGCTTTCTATTTATGATGTTCCAGTTCGAGTGTTGTTTGATACCGAGGCTTCCCATTCCTTCATATCTAGTGACCTGGTAGATAGGTTGGGATTAAAACACAAGATAGTCGATCGACCTTTAGTTGTGACGAACCTGGTCGGTGGTTCGACTAGCCTTAACATGATTTGCCAAAATTTGGTCTTATCGAGCTATGGATGTATGTTTGCTTGTGATTGCTTTGTTTCGGAATTTACTGGATTTGGTATTATTTTGAGAGTCGATTGGATTCAAAGGTATAGGGTGGTGGTGGACTATGAGGGGTCTTCGGTGACCGTTAGGGCGGATAATGGGCGGTGGGTACTGTTTGGTAGCCTACCTAGTGATGGGGTGATGTCTAGTTTTATAAATTCCCTCGACATCACGCATGATGAGTTCTTAGAAGTGCCTATTACTACCAAGTATCCAGACATCTTCGGGGAAGTGACCGGACTTCCACCACACCTAGAGATCGAGTTTCGGATTGATTTATTGAAAGATGCCAGGCCTATAGTGATGCCTCTTCGTCGTATGGCACCAAGGGAGCAGCAGGAGCTCCGGGTGCAAGTGAGCGATCTTTTGAAGAAGGGATTTATTAGCAGAAGTGTTTCCGAGTGGGGAGCCCCAGTTGTAATTGCTACTAAGGCAGACGGTTCCCTTTGTTTATCTGTGGACTATCGCGAGTTGAATAAAGTGACTAGGAAGAATAAGTATCCTCTTCCATGGATAGATGATTTGTTTGATCAACTGGAAGGAGAAATATGTTCTCCCAGTTGGACCTCGCGACAGGATTTCACCAGCTCCGAGTTGCAGCTGAGAGTATTCCTAAAACGACATTTTGGACGCCGTCTAGACTCTATTAGTGGTTGGTCATGCCATTCGGGTAGTCCAATGCATCAGCGTATTTTGTGGATAATATGTATAGGGTATTCAGGGATCAACTGAATAAGTTTGTTCTTGTGTTCATGGATGATATCCTGGTCTACTCGAGGACAGAGGAAGAACACAAGGAACATTTGAGGATAGTGATCGGGTGTTGAGAAAACACCAATTGGAAGAGAAATTTTCTAAGTGTCACTTTTGGAGGAGGGAAGTGAGATTCTTGGGCCGTGTTGTTTCAAAGAATGGTATTACCGTGCACCCTACAAAGGTGGATAAGGTACAATATTGGTATACGCCCAAGAGTGCAACAGACGTAAGAAGTTTCTTGGACTAGCTGGGTATTATCGTAAGTTTATCCAAGACTTCTCCAAGATAGCTGCACCATTAACTCAGTTGACCAAGAAGAATCAAGCTTTCGTTTGGGACGAAAGGCGTGAGAATGCATTTAAGGGTCTAAAGGAAAAGTTCACGTGCGCACCAGTGTTAGTCATTCCTAAGGGGAATGAAGAGATGACGGTATACACGACCGCCTGTGGTACCGGACTAGGTGCTGTATTGATGCAAGGAGGTAGGGTTGTAACTTATGCTAGTCGACAACTGAATCCACTTGAGAAAAGATATCCTACCCATAATTTGGAATTAGCAGCGATCGTATTCGCATTGAAGATGTGGCGACATTATCTCTTGGGAGAAAGATTCGAGTTGTTTACCGATCACAAGTCGTTGAAGTACCTTTTCTCCCAAAAGGATTTAAATCATCATCACCAGAGATGGTTAGAGTTCTTGGCTTCTTATGATTTCAACATCGCATACGCACCTGGAAAGGTAATCCGGTAGCTGATTCCTTGAGTAGAAGAAATTCCAGTTTAGGGGCTGTGTTTCTGGAATGGAAGCAATTGGAATCTATCATGGGATATGATTTCAGACCTAAGTGTGAATTGGATCCGGCTATGTTAGCAAGCTTGACGATCAGACCGACTTTGATTGAGCGGATTGGTTCCGGTCATAGGGACGACCCTAATCTATTAGAAATCATCTCCAAGATAGAGATGGGTATCGACAGTGATGCAACAAACATGTATGGACTTGATCGAGAAGGATGGCTTCGAAAGAATGAGAGGCTGGTTGTATCCAACGTGAATGGATTGAGATATGAAGTGCTAGGAGAATGCCATCACTTGAAACTGACTATACATCCCGGTGGTAACAAAATGTATCGAGATACGAAGAAGACCTACTACTGGGAAGGGATGAAGAGAGACGTTGGAAATTTTATATCCAAGTGCATGATCTGCCAGTTAGTTAAAGCTGAGCAAAAGAAGACTAGTGGTTTATTACAACCGTTGGAAATTCCCGAATGGAAATGGGAACAAGTCTCGATGGATTTAATTGATGGTTTACCTAGGACTAGATCGGGCCATGATAGCATTTGGGTGATTATGGATCGATTGACCAAAAGCGCAAGGTTTATACCGGTCAAGTCGACCAGAATGGAAGCTAAGTTAGCAGAACTGTATATGAAGTAGGTAGTGAGATTTCATGGAGTACCTAAAGGTATTGTGAGCGACCGAGATCCATTATTTACTAGTGGATTTTGGAAAAGCTTACAAGAGGCTTTAGGGTCAGAACTACATCTCAATATCGCATACCATCCTCAAACCGACGGTCAACCAAAGAGGGTGAATCGTGTATAAGAGTATCTCTTGAGACCTTGTATATTGGATTTTGGAGGTTCATGGGATGATCATTTGCATCTAGTGGAGTTCCCATATAATAATAGTTATCAGTCTTGTAGCAGCATGGCTCCATTTGAGGCTTTGTACGGGAGACTGTGCAACTCACCATCATGTTGGTTGGAAACCGGGGAGAAGTTCGTGCTTGGACCGAATGTAATAAGAGAAATTTCAGATAAGATCAAGGTTATTCAACAGCGAATGAAGGCTGCCCAAGATAGGCAGAAGAGTTATGCTGATAAGAGACGAAGAGAATTGAAATTCTCCGTTGGAGACTTAGTATTCGTCAAGATCTCTCCGCTATAGAATGTTACTCGATTTGGGAAGAGAGGCAAGTTGGCACCAAGGTTTGTTGGTCCATTTCCAGTTCTCGTGCAAGTTGGGAATTTAGCATGTAAAGTAGAGTTACTAAACCAGATGGCGGGAGTTCACAACGTATTTCATGTTTCCTAGTTAAGGAAGTTTGTGCAGGACCATAATATGGCTATTTCACCAGATCAGTTGGATGATATCGAGGTAGAACCCGAGGTGGTTGGGAACAACAGACCTATTCTTATTGTCGAGCACGGTACGAAGCAGCTTCGAAGGAAGGTGGTGAAACTAGTCAAAGTCCAATAGGGTGATAATGAGAAAGACCGTACTTCAGAAACAGAGGAGAACATAAGAAAGGCGTATCCAGAACTCTTTGCCTGGTAAGATTTTAATGATCATTTAGTTATCACCTTTGTTAGTAAACCACATGCTAGGATAGGGTTGTTATGTTGCTATGTATGTTTGATTGTTTATTTATGGTTGATAGGCATACAGGATACCATTGTATGTTTTGATTAAGGAATTTCGAGGGTGAAATTTCTTAAAGGGTGAGCGTGTAACGACTCGCATTCTACGCATCGGAGGGTCATAGAATATTTATTTCAATTTCATAGGGGGTCGTATGGTCGTGTAACTTTGGGGAACGACTATCTGGGTCATTTCCCTTGTTTATGATTTTTGCCGAATTTTAAAAATGACCATTTTCCCCTGGCAAATCTTGTTTTGCCTATACATTTTGATTGGTAATGAGTTTTGACTTGAAACAACTTCCATTGGATCCGGATGATGGTTTACCTTTCCATGGAGTGGTCACATTTGTCAAACGGACTTACCGTTTGGGAGATATGGCTAAAATAACTTTTGGAAGGTGAAAAAACAGCTTAACCGGGCCTAATTTTGGTTATTAGCAGCTAGGCCCATTACCCATTTCGGAATTACGGTTATGGGGAGGCTGAAATCAGTTAGGAAACAATTTTTTTTCATTTTCTCATTCGCTTAAAAACATTTCTTTAAACCTAGCAATGGCCTCTACCTTCAAAATCACGCCCAAATCACTTTAAAATCGTGTATTAGCTTAACCTACATCAAATCAAGGCAAATCAACACAAAATCAGAGTTGGAGCTGTTGTGATGCATAGGGATTCAACCCAAGACAGTAGTAAAGTTCATATCTATTATTAATTTGTGACTAAGGTGGGTGGTTTGCATAGTTTTTCACTAATTACGGCTAATTAGCGGTGATTAGTGATAATTAGTGAAATTATGCTTGTTAAAATTATGGAAAAATGTGTAAAAATTCTTAAATATTATTTTAGGGATCTAATAGAAAATTGGGTTAATTTAGATATGTTTTGCTAATCCTGTCATTAGCTGTGGTTAAACATGATTATGGGGAAAGCCATGGGTTTTGGGTATGTTTGATCCATATGTACATGATTATTCATCGTTTTGGTGTTTATGGTTGATTATACATTTTGCTATTATTGTTTGGTATGATTTGTGATTGTTTATCAAAGTTAGAATGGTCGAAAACGCCATCGTGTGGCGTAAAACAGTCACTGGAAAAATTGCAGGAAAATTGTGCAGGAACCGGATCGGATCACCCCCCCTCCCCCCGAACCGATGAAGATGGTACGAACCGACCACCAAAAGCTCATGAACTGATCCGCTCGCACTTGAAGACCACGACCCGACCCGGATGCTTATCCCGAACCGACCCACTTGAGCAAAGGAGCCCGACCCGAACAAGAAATGGGAGCCACGAGCCGAACCGACCAGATGATCTGGATGAGGAATCACGAAACGAACCGCCAAGGGAAGGGCACCACGAACCAATCTGACTCCGGTAGAGCGTCATTAGCTGAATGGATAATGGTCACGAGTCGAATCTTAGAAAGAAGGACGAACAGAATGGAGGCTTGTTTTCGAACCGATCAGGAGGTGACCAAAGCCCGAGATGCAAAGGTAGTCCAAATAGGAAGTAGAACTCAGGATCCAGATGGGAACCAATGAGTTAACTTCACGAGTTGGAATTTGTTGTGGGACGTGTGCAAAGGGTTTATCGATGTCTATAGCTTTGACTCCCCACTGAGGAATGGATTATTGGCTATGGATCAGTACAGTGAAGTTGTCATGACTTCATGGGGCAGAGTGATAGTAGCAAGGCTATGAGCCAGTGCAGTGGAGTTATCATGACTCCATGGGGCAGAGTGGACATAGCAAAGGGTTAGTGGCTATGGATCAGTGTAGTGGAGTCATCGTGACTCCATGGGGCAGAGTGATCATAGCAAAGGATTGGGTGATCAAAGTGGTTGATATTGTATGCTTTACGCACTGAGTGAGAGATGTGAGGATGATTGCTATGTTTGGTGTTTGTTATCACCATGTCATGCACACCCCCTCCCCATTATTTTCACACCATGTGTTAGTGTCACCTTAGAGTATTGTACATCCTGTTGTACTAACTCTTTGGTTGCAGGTCAAGGTTCAAGTATTGTTATATATACATGTTATTGTTCCATTTTTGCTGCTTATCGCTCATACCAGACTTTTGTCTGACCCAGAGTTTTATTTCTCTTCTAATTACTCCGGGTTCCCTTAAATGGGCAGACTAGAGATAGGTTTGGTGGTATGCACGAGTAGCTGTATCGGAGACGAGCAGGAGGCTTCCATATATGATATATATGTATATATATGTTCTCCACGTGTTGTTGATGGTCACTGCTTTAGGCATTAGTGGTGCACCCTTTCTATTTTGCTTTAGGGACAGTGTTTTAAAATTGTAATAATGATGATTATGGATCATAAGCTGTATTTTTTTTTCCACTGCTATGAAGGTTTAGTTTTCAGCTTATGCTATTTTATGTCAAAGTTATGTTATTATCATATTTTATCCCATGCGCTGTGAGATATACTACAAGTTCTTTGCTGATTAATAGTTTCAAATCCTTTTCTTTTGAAGACTGCCCTGTGCTTGTCGGGCATTGGCGCAACGCATTTCGGAGAAATGTCGGATGGTCTGGGGCAGGCCGTCACACGTAACCACTAATACTTTGATGTGTCCACTCTATCCCATAGAGTCATGACAACTCCACTGCACTAGCTCATAGCCCTGCTACGATCACTTTGCCCCGTGGAGTCATGACAACTCCACTGCACTGATCCACATCCAATATCCATATCTCAGTGGTGAGTCAAAACTATAGACATCGATAACCCCTTTGCACACGTCCCGCAGTAAAGTCCAACTCATGAAGTTAACTCGTTGGTTCCCATCTGGATCCTGAGTTCTACTTCCTATTTGGACTACCTTTGCATCTCGAGTTTGGGCCATTATCCCGTTCGCACTTCAGTTCCATTCAGTTCGTGACCCCTTCATTCGCAGCGCTCTGGTTCGTGACTCGTGGTCGGCTCATGAACCACACTCGGGTCATGGAACACTCCTCTAGCTCACAGCTCGTGGCTTCATGGCCTGCTCTGGTTCGTGATTCCGGACTCCAGTTCATGGTCATCATCTCGGGTCATGACCTAGCTCTTGGTCGTGGTGCGTCATGGCGATCGGCTCGTGAACGGCTCCTGCTTGGATCGCGACTCCAAGTTTCTAGTCGTCTCGTGGTTCTTGAAGTGGAGGGGTTCGTGATGATGCAGGTGGCTCGTGGGAGGGGTGTTACGATCAGGGCGGGTCGCATAGGTGCCTCACGAATGGGGTGTCTGACCGAATTCTACAAATTTTCCAACAAGCAATTAATGCCATACGACGGTGTTTTCGACCAACCTAACTTTTCTATGCAATCACAAATCATTCTAAACAGTAATAGCAACACATAGAATCGACCATAAACACCAAAACAATGATTTTAACATGTCAATATGGATCAAACATACCCAAAACCCATGTTTTCCCCTTAATCATGTTTAGTCATATCTAACAATAGGATTAGAAAAATATGACAAAATTAACCCAAATTTCTAATTGAGGCATAAAATAATATTTAAGAATTTCTACATATTTTTCCAGAATTTTAACATGCATAATTTCTTTGATTAACACTAATCACCCTTAATTAGCTGTAATTAGTGAAAAACAATGCAATTCACTCACCTTAGCCACAAATAAAATACTAGAATTGAAACTCTAGTATATAGGCGCGGTTTCGAATGCAACACAGCAGCTCCAACTCTGATTTGACACTAATCTTCCTTTATTTGGTGTTGATTAAGCCAATACACGATTAGAAGGCGATTTGGGATGAATTTAGAAGGTGGAGGCCAATGCTAGGGTTGAAGAAAAAGTTTGTGGCGGCTGGAAAATGAAAAAGGAGGGTTTCTATAGCCCCTATCAGCCCTTACGCAATCCTAATCTTGAAATACCTAATGGGCCTAGTTGCTAATCACCCTAATTAAACCCGGTTAAGCTGTTTGTCACCTTCCGGACCTTATTTCAGCCATATCTCCCAAACAGTAAGTTTGTTTGACTGATGTGACCACTCTACGGAAAGGTAAACCATCATCTGAATCCAGTGGAAATGATTTCAGGTCAAAACTCCTTAAAATCAAAAGTTATAGGCGAAACAAGATTCGCCAACGGAAAAACGGTCATTTGAAAATCGGCAAAAATCCTGAACATGGGAAATGACCCCAATAGTCGTTCCCCAAAGTTACACGACCGTACGACCTCATATGAAAAAGAAATAAATGCTCTACGATCCTCCGATACGTAGAATGCGGGTCGTTACATAATTCGTATCAAAATATTGATTTATATCTCATAAATTAAATTTTATGTTCTTTTGATTTAGTTATATATATATATATATATGAATATATGTTTATATAGCTTACATTATATTATACAAATTTTATATTCACTTTCGAATTATCTTCAATTTTTATAATTTTTACCCTATTAATATTATTTAACTTCATGATTTTTCTGAATATTTTACTACTTATCATGAATATATTTTTAATTAAACTCTTATCTTTATTATTCTTTTAATCAATTTCATTAATATAATTAGCCGAAGTCTAGAAATTAAAATTATTTTTGTTTGATTCAAATAATTTATAATAGTTAGATAGTACTTTGAATATATTATACCTAAATAGATATTATCACCAAATTATTCTACATACTATTATTATACATCTTATTTCATATCATTCATCATTATAAATTACAATTGCATTTCATATTGTTTTGCATATGACATACATTTCATACTACATTATAATCAACTTACTTCAAACATTGCATTACATATTAACTTTTAAACTCCTTGTAATAAGTATACTATATAAGGAATTAATTATCTAAGAAATATGTAGGATTATTAATTAAACACATAACATATTTACTTTGATTCAATTGACTAGGTTGAATTGTTTGACTTAATTGACTTGGTTGAATTGTTTGTCTTAATTGACTTTTTTGATTTGTTTGACATAAATAACTTAATTGACTTGTTTGACATGATTGGATTTCATTAGTGGTGTGTTAGAAATATACTTATGCATTTTAACTTATATCATAGAATTATTTATTAGTCTAAATTAAAGTCTTACTATTGTTTTAAGGGAATTAGAGTATATGCTAGGTTTAGCCTCGTGTTAGATTAAGGGGGAGTTTTATAGTTTCTAGGATTACTTGAAGGTTCAAGAAGTGTTTATTAACTTATATTATTTAATTTGGTTGATTTAATTGTTTAATTTGATTGTTTGAATTGCTTGTTTCTTTGAATTGTATGTTTGAATTGGTTGTTTGTTTGCTTGTTTTGATTGATTTGCTTGTTTGAATTGATTGGTTTTCTTAGTTTATTATCCTTATATTAAGGTTATTAGATTAATATAGTCATAGGTTTAGGGTGAGTTATATAACTTTATAGAGAATTGAAGATTTAGGGGAAATTATATATATAATTACGATATTATATAGGCATATATTTTGGGGGAGTATTTTATAAGGTATAGATAGATTTAGAATTCAGGGGGAGTACTTTAATTTAGTATAGAAATTACTTAGATAATTATAGGATTTAGGGGGAGTACTTTTAGAATTTCTTTTTGATAATGCCAAAGGGGGAGAAATTATATAATATAGACATAGTTTATAGGATTCTTACAGACAGGGGGAGTATTAGAAGGATCATTATCGACAGATATATAGAGATATGATATTTTATAAACTAACGTTGTCATCATCAAAAAGGGGGAGATTGTTGGAGAATGGAGTTTTGACGACAACAACCTTATTTCAATTATCATTGATTGTAAAATATATACTAACACTTTTTGTATAGAATATATATATATGTGTATATATATATATGCAGGTATTATATAGGTAATATTACTAAAGACTATATAATTTTAAAGATAATAGAGATTCAAAGATCAGAGAAATTTCAAGACTCATGAGTAATCAAGATTTCAAGAGTTCAAGATTAATATGTTATAGAGTCTAGATTTTGTAAGACCCTAAATAGCACTCCAGGTTCAAATTCAAATTCTAGCTTTCAAATTCTGATTTTCAATTCTATCTTCAATCCTCTTTATATTATTTTTATATTTGTTTCTATTTCTATTTTTATTCTTCTTCGTTTTTTCGAACTTAACTTTTATATTTATACTTTATATAGTTTAAAACCTTATAAAATTATAAATATATTTATATGATTTAAAATTATGTTTTCATATATTTTTCTAGTTTATAATATTAATTTATATCATTATATTTTAATTCAAGAATTTCCAGAATTATATTTATATCAAAAAAAATTGAAAAATATTTCAAAATTTATATTTCCAAAGGAGTATGTCGACGTAACAAAAACTCCATATCGAAATATAACTGTTACTTTTTCCAATTTTGAAAGGAAGTGCCTTTTCACTATTTGATGCGATTCAGAACCGTTTTAACCTTTCATACTCTATAAAAAGGGGTTAAAACCGAATTTTTATTATCTCTTCTTCTCTAAATTCATCCTCTTTCTCTACACCATTATTCTTAATCATTTTTATGATTTTTACACTTATGCCCTACCGAATTCAATTCTGTTTTGATCAAACTTCTTCTCTCTACATTCTCTACTATCTACTCTCTTAATCAAGTGTTATTGAAGATTTATAGGGTTGTTTGTAATTGCTTAGGTTGAATAAACCTTGTTTTTGTTAAGTCAAAAAGGAATCGGCGTGTCCTTATAGCCGTGAAATCAAGGAAATAGGAGTCGATGTGTCCTTGTTGTGCCGTGAAATCAAGAAATTAGGAATCGTTTCTCCTTGTTGAGCCGTGAAATCAAGGAGGTTGTACTTGACTATTGGAAATAGTAATAAAACTCTACGCAATCTAGCATTGTGCGGGACTGGATGTACGAGCAGTCCGAACCAGTATAAAATCCGGTGTGTTCTTTCCTTTTCTACATTTTTATTTCTTTTTATTTCGCATTTGTGTTTGAATCTGTGTCTATGGTTGTGCTTGTGGTGTTGGATTCATCCCATAGTTCACTTTAGTTTTAGATTTTGTTTAAATTCTTACAACACTATTCACCCCCTCTAATGTTTTTTTTCCTTAATGATCCATTCTGCATTCCCTAACAATGGCCCCTTTTGGTGCGCTTTACGGGAGGCCATGCAAATCGCCAACTTGTTGGTGGGATACTGCCGACAAGGTTCTACTCGGACTGGACTTCGTCCGTGATTCCACAGAGAAATAAAGATTTCCTTGATCAGGCAGAGGATGAAGGCAGCCCAAGACCGCAGAAATCGTATGTCGATCAGCGGAGGAGGGAACTTGAATTCAATATTGGAGACTTAGCATTCATGAAAGTATCCCCTCTCAATAAGACTGCTTGATTTGGAATGAAGTTGGATCCCAGATTTATTGGTCCTTTTCGCATCATCGAGAAGATAAAATCTTTGCTTTATCGAGTGGATCTTCCAGAACGCCTATTAGGGATCCATAATGTTTTCATGTATCTCATCTGAGGAAATACCTTCATGATTCTGCTATCAGACTTGATCTTGATGAAATTAGGGACTTAGGAAAACTCGAGTTAGAGTTTAGGGTTCCCCGTGTCACTATAAAGATTGTAGAGCACGGAATAAAGAGACTTCGCAATAAAAATGTTCTCCACGTCCGACTAAAATGGAAGAATGATCCTACGAAAAGAATGTGGGTAATTTTTCCTCTAAATTACGTTTATGGATGCATTGTGGTTGCTAGATTGGATGTTAGGAAATGGATGTGACACAATTGCGCACTCATATAGAAATGTATGTATATAAGGATGTTTTGCATACATACTACAACTGTAACACCCCGCCTCCGCTAGGGTCACTCGCAAGGGAATGCACTAGCCTTAGAGGGGCATTATTGGTAAACATCCACAGAAATATCACAAGACAGAACATATAAAAATAGCGGAAGTAAAAACAAACTTTCATAACATTAATAAATGAGGTCAAAAGCCTTTTTACATCAGAGTACATCAAAACCTGTCTTGCTGAAATAAAGAAGCATGAAACCTTTTTCATAAATTATTCCCCAATTAAAACAGTAAAGTAGCCATAGCCAAGGAAAGTCCAAGCCATCCAAGATGACCTTCAAGCCGAAGAAGTCTGAACTACACAACAGTATTTCCTCCCTGTAACCTGGGGGGGAAACGGAAGACAAGAAGCGAAAGAAACGGGGTCAGTCATAAAGACTGGTAAGTCCTATCTACTTCCAGCATAAAAACAGATAAAGGTGACATGACATGCATAAACTGAAAGTAAACACAAGGATGATGTCAAGATAGATAAACTGAACCAAAATAACAGGATGAACTACTGTACCCAGATAAACTAAGGTGTCATGATAAATTACGATGTCAGATAAAACAAGGTATCAGGCCGTCAGGTTCCTATCAAGCATCACGTCCCATGGTATCTATTTAGTCTAACGTTCTATGGAATTTTTCATATATATATATATGTATATATCTTTACTGGTTTTTACATGTATATTTGCTCTGCACCCTCCGTACTAGTATCCCAGCCTTGTTATGTGTTAACCATGAATGTCCCTTACCCAAAGTCGTGTAATGGTCCATGTCAACCTAATATATCGCATATATAGGTTACTCAAATCATATGTTTCTTTCCATGTATATAAGTTCAGTCCTTTGCCGTACCTCGTACGGGCTTCCTCATGTCGTATTATCCTTGAAATCGTTTGGACTGTCACCCTTGTTCTAGCTAGGCTCTTCCATATGAATCATCGTTTGAACTACTAGGACTTACGCCACCTAGCACCACTAGGGATTACGCTTACCTATTGCACGCTTTCGTATTTCGGTTTGGGTTAAACCACCTAGGCCACTAGGGATTACGCTAACCCTCAACCGCGCCCTTTTTCCCACGCATTCATCGTGAATCGTTTTTCTATAACTGTATGCACATGTATCACATCGTGCCATCCGAGTCCTGTCACAGGGCAAAACAAGAAATACAGGACTCGGTCGGGAGCTTTAGATTTATCTGCCGATGCAGATACTAAGGTCTGCTTTTCTACACGTGGCTATGGTCCCACGAGACCCCTCCCTCAACTAGTGAAAGGCAACACAAGAGAAAATCTTGCATGAGAACTACACTCCGGCCAGCCCACATCCTACGGCCTACCTCACCCATAATTAGATAGCAATTATGGTCTGTTGGGTGTTCCCTGCCTTTCCGTACGTACACGCTTGACTCAAGATGGTAGATGATCGACGAACTTGCTATCTCGGGCACCTTATGTATTCGTCGACTCACTGCTATCCACCCCAGTCTTTAGGTCGCTCGCATAGCAACCAAGGCATATTCTTGGTTCTTCTACCGCAGACCTCAACCTCTCGTGAGCCTAGTATAATGACCTGGCAGCTCACAGAGGGATCCCAAGAATATCCTCACGTTCCCCGAAGCCGCTGCTTCGTTACCCAGTTCGTTGGAGCCTTTATCTAAATCAGATAGCCTGCTCCTACACGCATACTTAAACGTTGACCTAACGTATCGGGTTACTAATCTATCTAAGAAATGGTCCAAATTTCCTTGACTAAGAATTATTACTTAGTTTCCCTTAACTAAGGTTTACCACTTAGCCTTATTTCCATAATCCTTGTTAACTATGGTTATTTACCTAATCCTCCGAATTAGGGTTTATCTAATGGGTTAAGTGTCACTTAAGTTCACAACTTAACCCGTCTACAAACCACGTCAAAATTGGCTAAGTATCCAAGTCCAAAACTTAACCCTACAAACCATGTGTCAAGTTGGTTAAGTATATCAAGCAATTCATGGCTTAGCCTTATCTAATTATCATTTTAGGTTGGTTCAGTATATGTATTAACTTGACCTTATCTAATTACTGAGTCATATCGGTCAAGCGCATTCAAACGATTAGCCTTATCATGTTTTCACGTTAGATTGGTTAAGTATAGGTTAACTTAACCTCATCAAATTAACGAGTTAGATTGGTTAAGTATAGGTCACTTAACCTCATCAAACCATCGTGTTAAATTAGTTAAGTGTTTAACTTAACCCCATTAAATTACCAAGTTGGATTAATTAAGTCTAGGCTAACTTAACCCCATCCGATTACCATGTTTAGATTAGTTAAGCCTAATCTTAACCCCATCTAGTTACCGTGGTTAGGTTAGTTAAGTCTTAATTACTTAACCTCATCTAATTACCCAGTCAGATTAGTTAAGTGTAAATTACTTAACCCCATCCCCTAATCATCTTGCATGGTTAAGTGTCATTAGGGAAATCAAGCCCGGTCCCACTTAACCTACCCATTCGTGTCATATCGGTTAAGTGTCATTAGTCAAATTTACTTAACCTTATCATGTGGCATTAATTTAATTAATGCACTCTTAACCTCTCACATTAGACCTTGTTGTGGTTACTAGTTAAGCCGGGCGGGTCCGGGTAGATTTACACCACAACCTAGTCTAACCTCGGGTCTTAAGCGCGACATGACCAACTTCTCACATTGGGTCCTATTGTTTGCAACTACTAGTTAGGCCGGTCGGTTCCGGGTAGTTTTACGTTGCAAACTCAACCCAACCTCGAGTTGGCCACACTTATATTATCTAAGTTCATCATGTTTCCAAAACATGTTACAAGTTTTTCAAGCATTTGGGTAGACCTAACTTAATAGGTAAATTCCCAAAGGGTAGACCTAACTTAATAGGTAAATTCCCAAGCTCATGTTTTTATGCATACTTACATGTCAACTTCCATGTTATATTTAATGTTACATGTTGTCATGTTATACCCATTTAACCCAAATCATGTTTCACATCATATTTTTATGAAACTTCAAGTTAAGTTTTTCATGTATATTCATGCTCGTCTAACCTAACCCCAAAACGTGTTTCCAACGTAAGTATAGACGAGTCAACATAATAGGAATACTATGACTACAAATTGGCCTCGATCATGCATAGTGTCATAAAAAGGGGTTTTGGCCACAAACACACAAAATGTCATAAGGGAATTTGGCCACAAACATGCATATTATCAAAAAGGGTAAACATGCACAACTTAAAAGAGGGGATTGGCCACAAGCATGCATAATCTCATAAATGATTTGGCCACAAACTTGCATGATAGCATAAGGGGTTTGGGTTCATAAACATGCATAAGCCCCAAAATCTTGCCTTAGCCAATGTTTCACAAGTAAAGTGGTTCCTAAAGGTTCATGCTAGCATTTCATGCATAAAGATCCAAACTTGCAAGTTAAACTAGGTTATGCATAGCATGAGAGGCATGATTAAGTCACTCACATGTCCTAAAATCATAAACATGAACACAAGAGGCAAGGTAAGGTTCATATAGGTTCGCATAATCATGTTTAGCCTCATTTTATCTCATGTCATTATCAAAACTACCGTTTCCATCTAAAAGTAGCTAGAACTTACATAGGCAAGGCTTAGGAAAGGGATCATGCATCATCATGACGAAGAAAGGTGGCTCCTTTGATAAAGAATCATCATGAAACTCGCATAGCAATGTTGATTTGGCCTCTATTTGATGTAGCAAGCTTGCACCTTTTGATTTGAACCCGATTTGAATGCATAGGCTCTAGGGATTTGAGATGGAGGCCATGATCAAGATTGATTTTGGCAGCACTTAGTTGCTAGGTTTGATTTTTAGGGATTTAGGTTAGGTTTAGGGTCTTTTTATAGAGATTAGGATAGTTTTAGGCCCTTAGATTAACCCTAGAACCAACCTGAACCGTCAGATTTCAAACCAGGCCCAAAAACCTAGCCAAGATAGAAAATAGGTGCACCAGGCCAGAATCAGCCGACAGGGCAAGTCGACAGCCCTGTCGACTTGCCTGTCGACATGCCTGTCGACATGCAAGTCGACAGCCCTGTCGACAGCCCAGTCGACTTGTCTGGGCGGGAATTTTCCCGCCTGGCCCCATTTCTGCATGTTTCGAAATTCAAATTTCCCGAAAACTTCTTTGGGCATTAACCGGGTCATACGGACTCCGATTTACAAAATTTCGGACTCTATTTCGCGTATTTTTCCGAGGCGAACGCAATGGCATAGCCCGTTTTACTTGATTCAGAATTTAAAATTAAATTCTGCCTTGATTCTCGTTTCAACATGTTATCGAAATACGGGTTGTTACATTCTCCCCACCTTTTAGGATTTCGTCCCCGAAATCTCTAAGTTAGGAAGAACATATCCTACCATCCATCATCCATCTACTCAAAACATCATCTACAAGCAATCATTGTCCTTAGATGATTTCTAATGCTATATGAATATATGCAAAACGTGTGTGTACATGTTCCTTAGCTAATGCTAATGATCAGGCCTGAATGATCTTTCTAATGCAAGATATGTTAAGTGCCATGAATCCAACATGTATGCAAATAGTCCTAGACATATAGATGCTATATGCGTGCACAATCATTCATTCATATGCAACATCCGCATGATAACACATTCAATTTCATCCATAAACAAGTATAGATACTCGTGCATATGCAATATGAAATGTGACCGAATCGAGCTAATATCTAATGTAAATTCGCGCATCCACGAGCAACCACTTGCAACCATTTGCAACCATATCAACCATAACATGTTTCAAATACATGTTTACATCCACAGGGTTCTACCTAAGATTCCCTGAAACAGGGTCGAGAAGATAAACAAAACAAACTCCGTACGGGGTTTGTAACAGAGACAGGACCGAGAGGATATCCATAAAAGATAGCCTACAAGCAAGCTCAACAGAAAAACAGGGATCGAGGATATATTCCCAAAAGAGATATCATGCACGTATTTAGTCTTCAGTCTCCTGAGTCGCATTACCTTGAGCTTAGTTCCATCGTGCCTTGACCGCCCCTTTTTCTTCACGATTTCGCAGCTTCTTATTTCCTGTTTCCATAACATGAGTTGGAACTCATTTCCTCGTCGCCTCTCGTTCCACTTGCACTTATTCTCCTTCTAGAATACTTGGCGCAAACAGGACTGCGTACTCATGATTTCATGCGAGCTTTCCAAAATTTACTTGTGAATCCTGAACCTCGCACCACAAGGTATTCCACATAGAAAAACTTTCCCTTGAAAGTAAACAGGTTACCATGCGCACTTACTAGGGTAATTCCCATAACCCGTACATAAGTGAAGTAGACCATCCGTCCTACTAGCAAACACCACTCGATCGGGTTTCTAATTTCCAACAAAGACATCTAGGGATTCTAAGTAACTAATCATGACAGAACCCAAAAGGTTACGCGATACTTCAAGGGTATTACCAAAGCAAGCCAAGAGTCTAACTACCCTCCTTCTAAAACCGAGAGTGGCACCCCTTACTGGATAACCACTTCATCCCTAGAACCCATCCACAACTTATAAACATAAGCATTATTTCCAAGCTCAACACTTGATATAGACATTCTCAAATCCAAACAAGCCATGAGTAAATGGACCGATCTTCCAATAGGACTTGAGACAAAAACGGGATCCTCTACTACGCTAGTACTAAGGTGCAGAGACTCAACTATCGAAGCGGACTTAAAAGATGCGGTGATCAAAACAAAGTCCCGACAGGATGATAGAGAAGAAAAGCTAAACCTTTAACAAGATCGTTACCCTCCTTCTGAGGTACCCTAGAAATGAGAGCATACTATTGCCCTCCGAATGATCTTGTCCCTGTTCCATGATACTTAACTATCCGTCCCGTTTCACCATGCCAAAGGTACTCTCTCGTCATGGGTTTCATTGTTCATCTTTCTCCCTCCTTTTAGGACTCAGCCATACCAACATGTTGCTTATCCCTGAGCTCGTATCCTTTATCCTTGTTCTTACTATCCTTTCATGCATAACTCTGCAACGGTCTCTCGAGAACCACCTCCATCGTACGGGAAACACTTCCGCAGCTAGAAAGACTAGTCGCAGTCAAAACCACTGTGACTACAGATGGAGGAAAGAAAGGAAAAGAGATTCAATCAAGGAAACAAGGATAATGCTAATGGCCTTCGGGGAATAGACTTTTTCTTTTTAAAAGAAAATTTTCGTGAAAAATGCTTCTTTGTAAACGGTTTTTCAAATAAATTTTCAGAAGGTCTTTAAAAACTTTTGCCCAGTCTAGTAACCTTCTGCTCTGATACCAAATGTAACACCCCGCCTCCGCTAGGGTCACTCGCAAGGGAATGCACTAGCCTTAGAGGGGCATTATTGGTAAACATCCACAGAAATATCACAAGACAGAACATATAAAAATAGCGGAAGTAAAAACAAACTTTCATAACATTAATAAATGAGGTCAAAAGCCTTTTTACATCAGAGTACATCAAAACCTGTCTTGCTGAAATAAAGAAGCATGAAACCTTTTTCATAAATTATTCCCCAATTAAAACAGTAAAGTAGCCATAGCCAAGGAAAGTCCAAGCCATCCAAGATGACCTTCAAGCCGAAGAAGTCTGAACTACACAACAGTATTTCCTCCCTGTAACCTGGGGGGGAAACGGAAGACAAGAAGCGAAAGAAACGGGGTCAGTCATAAAGACTGGTAAGTCCTATCTACTTCCAGCATAAAAACAGATAAAGGTGACATGACATGCATAAACTGAAAGTAAACACAAGGATGATGTCAAGATAGATAAACTGAACCAAAATAACAGGATGAACTACTGTACCCAGATAAACTAAGGTGTCATGATAAATTACGATGTCAGATAAAACAAGGTATCAGGCCG
Source organism: Allium sativum (assembly GCA_030737875.1). NCBI lineage: Eukaryota > Viridiplantae > Streptophyta > Magnoliopsida > Asparagales > Amaryllidaceae > Allium > Allium sativum. Next base: position 22,080,037 of record CM060927.1, on the reverse strand, counting down.
TCAGGTTCCTATCAAGCATCACGTCCCATGGTATCTATTTAGTCTAACGTTCTATGGAATTTTTCATATATATGTATATGTATATATCTTTACTGGTTTTTACATGTATATTTGCTCTGCACCCTCCGTACTAGTATCCCAGCCTTGTTATGTGTTAACCATGAATGTCCCTTACCCAAAGTCGTGTAATGGTCCATGTCAACCTAATATATCGCATATATAGGTTACTCAAATCATATGTTTCTTTCCATGTATATAAGTTCAGTCCTTTGCCGTACCTCGTACGGGCTTCCTCATGTCGTATTATCCTTGAAATCGTTTGGACTGTCACCCTTGTTCTAGCTAGGCTCTTCCATATGAATCATCGTTTGAACTACTAGGACTTACGCCACCTAGCACCACTAGGGATTACGCTTACCTATTGCACGCTTTCGTATTTCGGTTTGGGTTAAACCACCTAGGCCACTAGGGATTACGCTAACCCTCAACCGCGCCCTTTTTCCCACGCATTCATCGTGAATCGTTATTCTATAACTGTATGCACATGTATCACATCGTGCCATCCGAGTCCTGTCACAGGGCAAAACAAGAAATACAGGACTCGGTCGGGAGCTTTAGATTTATCTGCCGATGCAGATACTAAGGTCTGCTTTTCTACACGTGGCTATGGTCCCACGAGACCCCTCCCTCAACTAGTGAAAGGCAACACAAGAGAAAATCTTGCATGAGAACTACACTCCGGCCAGCCCACATCCTACGGCCTACCTCACCCATAATTAGATAGCAATTATGGTCTGTTGGGTGTTCCCTGCCTTTCCGTACGTACACGCTTGACTCAAGATGGTAGATGATCGACGAACTTGCTATCTCGGGCACCTTATGTATTCGTCGACTCACTGCTATCCACCCCAGTCTTTAGGTCGCTCGCATAGCAACCAAGGCATATTCTTGGTTCTTCTACCGCAGACCTCAACCTCTCGTGAACCTAGTATAATGACCTGGCAGCTCACAGAGGGATCCCAAGAATATCCTCACGTTCCCCGAAGCCGCTGCTTCGTTACCCAGTTCGTTGGAGCCTTTATCTAAATCAGATAGCCTGCTCCTACACGCATACTTAAACGTTGACCTAACGTATCGGGTTACTAATCTATCTAAGAAATGGTCCAAATTTCCTTGACTAAGAATTATTACTTAGTTTCCCTTAACTAAGGTTTACCACTTAGCCTTATTTCCATAATCCTTGTTAACTATGGTTATTTACCTAATCCTCCGAATTAGGGTTTATCTAATGGGTTAAGTGTCACTTAAGTTCACAACTTAACCCGTCTACAAACCACGTCAAAATTGGCTAAGTATCCAAGTCCAAAACTTAACCCTACAAACCATGTGTCAAGTTGGTTAAGTATATCAAGCAATTCATGGCTTAGCCTTATCTAATTATCATTTTAGGTTGGTTCAGTATATGTATTAACTTGACCTTATCTAATTACTGAGTCATATCGGTCAAGCGCATTCAAATGATTAGCCTTATCATGTTTTCACGTTAGATTGGTTAAGTATAGGTTAACTTAACCTCATCAAATTAACGAGTTAGATTGGTTAAGTATAGGTCACTTAACCTCATCAAACCATCGTGTTAAATTAGTTAAGTGTTTAACTTAACCCCATTAAATTACCAAGTTGGATTAATTAAGTCTAGGCTAACTTAACCCCATCCGATTACCATGTTTAGATTAGTTAAGCCTAATCTTAACCCCATCTAGTTACCGTGGTTAGGTTAGTTAAGTTTTAATTACTTAACCTCATCTAATTACCCAGTCAGATTAGTTAAGTGTAAATTACTTAACCCCATCCCCTAATCATCTTGCATGGTTAAGTGTCATTAGGGAAATCAAGCCCGGTCCCACTTAACCTACCCATTCGTGTCATATCGGTTAAGTGTCATTAGTCAAATTTACTTAACCTTATCATGTGGCATTAATTTAATTAATGCACTCTTAACCTCTCACATTAGACCTTGTTGTGGTTACTAGTTAAGCCGGGCGGGTCCGGGTAGATTTACACCACAACCTAGTCTAACCTCGGGTCTTAAGCGCGACATGACCAACTTCTCATATTGGGTCCTATTGTTTGCAACTACTAGTTAGGCCGGTCGGTTCCGGGTAGTTTTACGTTGCAAACTCAACCCAACCTCGAGTTGGCCACACTTATATTATCTAAGTTCATCATGTTTCCAAAACATGTTACAAGTTTTTCAAGCATTTGGGTAGACCTAACTTAATAGGTAAATTCCCAAAGGGTAGACCTAACTTAATAGGTAAATTCCCAAGCTCATGTTTTTATGCATACTTACATGTCAACTTCCATGTTATATTTAATGTTACATGTTGTCATGTTATACCCATTTAACCCAAATCATGTTTCACATCATATTTTTATGAAACTTCAAGTTAAGTTTTTCATGTATATTCATGCTCGTCTAACCTAACCCCAAAACGTGTTTCCAACGTAAGTATAGACGAGTCAACATAATAGGAATACTATGACTACAAATTGGCCTCGATCATGCATAGTGTCATAAAAAGGGGTTTTGGCCACAAACACACAAAATGTCATAAGGGAATTTGGCCACAAACATGCATATTATCAAAAAGGGTAAACATGCACAACTTAAAAGAGGGGATTGGCCACAAGCATGCATAATCTCATAAAGGATTTGGCCACAAACTTGCATGATAGCATAAGGGGTTTGGGTTCATAAACATGCATAAGCCCCAAAATCTTGCCTTAGCCAATGTTTCACAAGTAAAGTGGTTCCTAAAGGTTCATGCTAGCATTTCATGCATAAAGATCCAAACTTGCAAGTTAAACTAGGTTATGCATAGCATGAGAGGCATGATTAAGTCACTCACATGTCCTAAAATCATAAACATGAACACAAGAGGCAAGGTAAGGTTCATATAGGTTCGCATAATCATGTTTAGCCTCATTTTATCTCATGTCATTATCAAAACTACCGTTTCCATCTAAAAGTAGCTAGAACTTACATAGGCAAGGCTTAGGAAAGGGATCATGCATCATCATGACGAAGAAAGGTGGCTCCTTTGATGAAGAATCATCATGAAACTCGCATAGCAATGTTGATTTGGCCTCTATTTGATGTAGCAAGCTTGCACCTTTTGATTTGAACCCGATTTGAATGCATAGGCTCTAGGGATTTGAGATGGAGGCCATGATCAAGATTGATTTTGGCAGCACTTAGTTGCTAGGTTTGATTTTTAGGGATTTAGGTTAGGTTTAGGGTCTCTTTATAGAGATTAGGATAGTTTTAGGCCCTTAGATTAACCCTAGAACCAACCTGAACCGTCAGATTTCAAACCAGGCCCAAAAACCTAGCCAAGATAGAAAATAGGTGCACCAGGCCAGAATCAGCCGACAGGGCAAGTCGACAGCCCTGTCGACTTGCCTGTTGACATGCCTGTCGACATGCAAGTCGACAGCCCTGTCGACAGCCCAGTCGACTTGTCTGGGCGGGAATTTTCCCGCCTGGCCCCATTTCTGCATGTTTCGAAATTCAAATTTCCCGAAAACTTCTTTGGGCCTTAACCGGGTCATACGGACTCCGATTTACAAAATTTCGGACTCTATTTCGCGTATTTTTCCGAGGCGAACGCAATGGCATAGCCCGTTTTACTTGATTCAGAATTTAAAATTAAATTCTGCCTTGATTCTCGTTTCAACATGTTATCGAAATACGGGATGTTACAACAACACTTATTATACCTACACGCTAGGATTGAGCTCACTTTAGAAAGTCTGCCGTTCATAATCACTGCGGGTCAATGATGTTTTCAGATGAAGTAAAAATAACACGGATGTACAACATTGATGTTTAGAGTGAGTTGTATTTTTCACCCTTTCAAACAGATTTCGGGACGAAGTCTATTTTAAAAGGGAGAATGTAACACTCCATAAAAATATACCAAAATATAATAATAATAAATGAAATTAAGTAATAAAATAATAAAATATAAATAGGTTGAAAACTAGAATTTTGTAGCATTAAGAATTTGGTGACGAAAATATTTTATTTAGATTCATGACGAAATTCTGATACTTTTTCATGTATAATATGATGAAAACAGTGTTTGCATAAAGGATTTACAATCAAAAGAAATCAAATGGTAAATATGTATATATATGTGGTTAAATAAATAATATATATCCAAGCGATAAAATAATCAGATAAATTTCAATTTCAAATGAAGAGATAAAGCTAAGTGGAAAAGAATAATGTCTATAAGGTAAGAAATAAACCAATTGGTTAACGTTATATATAATAAAACTTTCCAGCCACCACACACGTTTATCGGGCAATTTAGAGATCAAGAGGTCGACCTCCCCCTAGAAGGGGTGCCGACCGCCGGTCGATCACCCTTCTAGAGTGGAGGTTGATTGCTTGGCACCTGAAGTGCCCAATAAGACTGGTTTAGGTAAGATTTTTTGGTTAATTTATAAGAATGGATAGCTAAGATTAAATCTTAATAATCTTATGGTTCTTGTTTACACAAACATCTATAAATAACCCTCTAGACTACATACCTAAACCTAGCCACTCTCTCTATCTGTGCCTCCACTCTGCCACTGATTCTAGAGGAATTCAAAATGGGTTTTATTCTTCTCCTACAAATCTATTGTTCTTTCTCTAATATTTTTTTTATAGGATTTGGATTAGAATATTGATCTGGAATCACAAGACATATATATATATATATATATAAGAATTTTAATTATTTGATTCTTATGTATATAGATCTCTAGGGATTGGAGTATACATCAGATAGACAAAACAGCGTCAGATCCATGACATTTCCAATCACTATGAGCGGAACTAGTAATTACTTGGGAATATTCTACCTTTCTAGATTATTATATGAAATTGTATGCCTAAATAGATTTGGAATAATGACAATATCAAAATATGAAACCCCCAAATCTCCTGTTTTTAATGTATATGTCTCGCATGAATTGTCAATTGATATTGTGTTTGTGAATTCGTTTGAGTAGCGGATGAAGAAAATTTGGGTGTTATACCTTTGTATGATTTGATTTATCCTTTCTATCTAAATATTTGTTTTGATGTAAAAGGGTTTAGATTTGATTAGTTTTTTTATTTGAATAGGTTTGAATATCCATTATAAATGGATAATTTGAACGTATTCATATTTGAAGCAAATCAAATGCCAATTTTTTTATGAACAACATGAGAAAAGGGTAAATTTGGCAAACAAAGGTCTATGTTTATATATGTATATATTTATGTTTATATGTATATATATATATATATATATATATATGAATATATGATGCAACAAACTTACACTCCGTTCTTGATTCATTACTTGAATTATTCCAATAAGCCTAGGGATGCAAGTTTTGATTTTTATGTTGTACTTTTCCATTACCACTATCATTTATTATACCCTTATACAATCTTGTCATGTATTTAGCATTCTAATGCGGAAATTAAACTTGTATGCCTTGGATGTAGGTTAAATTGACAATTTACATCGTTAAAACATTTCTTTGCCCATGCAAAAACTAATATTCATTATATGTATTTAATATTCTATTTATGTAACGTAATCAATGTAATAAATACGTTAGAAACGGTTATAATTTGAAATGTCCCCATATATGGATTGCTTGTGTGTGTGTAGAATAACATATCTATATATTAAATAATGACACACAAACACGAGGTCTGTCGTCATTCGTGGTAGAAGTCTGCCTCGAACCAACCGGCAAATTCAGTAACCATAAATGGGTCTGGCTAACGTGAGAGGTATGGGTGCCATGGGCCATTCAAGTCTAGTACACTATGACCCAAGGTTAAGCCCACCTATAGTAGTAGTCTTCCCGGAACCACCCGACGTATCCAACATCTGTAGGTAGACGATTTAATGTGGGAGGTCTAGTATGTATATGTATACACACATATTGTGTGCAAAAATAGGATGGTTTACTACGCCTTGGTAAGGTCTTATAAATTTCTTCTTATATAGTGTTGGCCTTAAGCGGTTAGGACAAGGATCCTTTTTGAAGGTTTATTCCTTGAATAGGTACCAAAGTCATGGAACCTACCCTTATTAGATTTGAAGTAAGTCTATGGGTCCTCCTTCTCTAGAATTGGTTAGGTATAGTGGTAGCGGAGTAGGGTAGTTCACGGGGGATGTCCACTTCCTCCAAAGGCTTGTAAGGGCTAATATGGGGACAAAATTGGTTTATCTATGATATGTGGCCATAGCATACTCACTAATCGTCTAAGGGAAGTCTTAATCGGCATAGGTGCTCTAACGTAATATCGTTTAAGTTACAACGTTTGAAATACTTTTTCTCATATTACTTGTGAGAGTATAGACTTAAGAACGTTAATGTGTTAGGACGGCGTCTTAGGGAGCTAGGTTCCGCCTTAGGGTTATAAGAGATCATAAGAATTCACCTTTAATAAGGACCTTAGGTGACCGAGGATTCCCATCTCATTGGGTCTTTACCCTAAATGCACTAATGGAGGTCTAAAGAAATTGACTCAAATATCCACCCCATTGGTTAGACACTTCTTGTTTGTGTGTGTGCTTGTGTGTTTTGTAGACATACCTTGACATATATATAACCTTCCATATCTAGGGTATAGTCTTTAAGTAAATACCAATTTCAGTCATACAGGACTATATGTTCTGATCCCTCTCCTTAACATATCCAACAAGTCAGTAGGTCGGGTTGATTCAATGAATGAAGCAATGATGGAGACTAAAGAGCACGATGAGGATATTATGCTATACTTAGTTATCATTGTTGTATTGGTTATGGAAACTCTAAATGATGAGTTTTAAATGATGTACCTATTGAATAATTTGAGAATTTGTGGTTTGAATTCTATGGTTTTTATAAAATGGTACATCTTATTTTGTATGTTATATTTTCTCTTTCCGCTGTGTGAGATTCCATAAAACTATCTCTATCTGTTATTCTTTGCAAATGTATTTCCATATAGGAACCAACTATCTGTTTAGAGTGGCTCTAAGTTTCGATGGACCTTTTTTGGGTCGAAATTTAGGCCCACTTCAAGTGGGTTGTTCTAGTACAGGTGTTTTCTTGGCTTGCATTTTGGTCGAACCTGTTAGAGGTCGATCTGAAGCATCGACACAAACCCAAACTAAATTCAACTCCTAATTTCAATGCTTCAACCACATTAAATGATCACAATGATCTTGACTAATAATGAATCACATCGAATAAACATCTGGACAGTTAGGCTAGAGCATATCATAACTGACATACGAGCTCGATGCTGCATATGACGTTGGATTGCACGAACATCAAAACATTACTTCTCACCAAAATACGTTGTGGATTGAGTGACGAGCGAGATCTAGTGAGATGGTTTGGAACAATGTCTTCTAAGTCAAATTGTCAAATATTTCTAATGCTTTGCATTTCTCGTGTTGATATCCCAGTTCACTTTCACTACACACACTACACTAATACATGCACGGGGTACATGCTTTTCTTTCTTTCCAACAATGTTTCTTGATAGTACAACAACATGTCTGGAAGATACCAAACTAGGCTTTCTAAGACCGAAAAAGAAAAGGCCTCTCGAGAAGCTTCCGAGAAACCATCCAATTCTAGGACTGGGTCGGATGACGATGATTCGCATTTCGTCGTTGAAACTCATGAGTGAGAAACAAGTTATGCCGAAGAAGAAAAATATATAGACAAAGAAGTGAAAGGTAGAGAAGGAGCTCCCGATACATTTCCTAGGACCTTCTTTTTAAACGATCCAAATGACTCACGGCCGTCGACAATGAATAAAGAGAAGCAGAAATGATTATGTGCAAAGAATTCCCTATGAGAATATTCGGTGTAAGCTGAAGGGGAGACTTCCCATACATACCGTATTGTTTTATGTCTGTATCCTTCCTATCAACACCTTCATCGTTTGTTTTCTTTGGTGTATGAAGATAGTGCTAATGCAATTCCATCCCATAGCCTATTCTTACCTCCTCTCGTCTTATATGTTGTATGTGGAGAACCTAGAACTAAAGTCAACCTTCTATGGTATTTTCTTCTTTTACAACTTCAAACATAGAAATAACTTAACACCCACCTTCCTTTGCTTCGTATTTTCCCAAGGTAGGCAGGTTGTCATGGACCGATTCAGTGAGCATAGGGATATCAGACACAAGTGGTTTTACCTTCCTCTTCAAGAAGGTTGCACCAGGTGATGGGTACAGGGTAGTAAGTGTTAAACCTTGGCTTACTCTCTTCCACTTCACTGGAGAATTCCAAACATTTATTGTCCCATGCAGGTTACAACTCATCTAAGCCTACCACCAGCGAATATTACACATATATAGCCACCCTTCAAAACGTTGCGATAGGTGATCGGACAGTCATAAGATGTATTACTAATGAATTCATGCACCGATTACTCCTTTCTGTTCCTCGTCGGACTGTGGGAGTGGCCAGAGTTCGAGCTCCAGTGTATGTTCCCCCGATAGTCATGCCCCCGATGGCAGTTGGTTCAGATGGCGTCCCCCCGGTCTGATGGTCAAAAGACTCGTGCCTACGTCAAATGCGTCGCTAGCCCAAGGGAGAGGCGAAGAAAAGTCACCCAAGAAGATAGTTGAGGCAGAGCATAAAACTCCCTCTTTAGAGAAATTAGCTCTTGAGAAATCTCTTGTCATGGAGGAGGGAGGTGCAGAAAAGTCTATTTCTGAACATACTCCACCACCATACGGTTAACTACCTTTGCTACCAATCCAAGAAGCCAAATCACTTTCCATGGAGAGTCTCTACAAAGGCCTAGAAGATTTAGACATTTCGTCTAAGAAATACTATTTTTGGATTTAGATTCTTAGATCTTTCTCCTAACTCCTGAGAAGGAAAAAGATACAACCACGGTCGAAGAGATTACGCCTACCACCAAAGCGCCGATGACTGGTCCGACGGGGGGTGGTACACTAGGACACACACGCACTGCACTTCATAGCACCTTCCTGTCATATAATCTCTTAGTTTTGACAATTATTCATTTTGAATTGCAGGCACCATGTCTTCCCAATCATATAATTCCAAGAAATTTAGTAGTAGCATCTACAAGAGTAGAATCCATTCCCAATACCATTCAGATTAGGAGTGGGAGTGTAGAGATGATCGATGTTATCACTAAAGTTTACATTGATCTAATGGGAAAAAGTAACAACTTCGAAACCAGAAGATACTGAAAACAGATGGTTTGAGGTAGCGAAAACGAAACCAAGAAGAAAAGGCTTTTGGGGGCAGCTAAACCGACAACAAATTTTAGAACCTACAAACACAAAATCAAAACCAATAGCTAGGGTTCAAGCATGAAGATGATTCCGAGAGTTAGTACAATGAGCATAAAGAAGGAATCAAATATGGAGAATCGATGTCATTGGAGGCGGTACCAAACACAACGGATAGGAAGCAATTAAATTGAAAACAAATACATAAGATGGAAGTAGGAGACCGAAACCAAATTCATGAAGGAAAAGTTAAAGGTCGGTAATGAATATTTTGGGAGAAAAAGAACACTATCGACACCAACAAGCTTGGCGTCGATACCATTCCACAAAGGTGGAACAAAAGTTAGGAAGGTAAAATCATAAAGGCGACACCCAAAATGCATGCGGCCGGGGATTAAAGCCCGTACCAAAGCCAGAAAGCGCTGATATAGGTCGATATTAATAGTTTGATGCAAAAGGTGGGGTTCCCCATACGATTGCTATAGTAGGGCACACGAATCTTCTACAAATAAGACCCCAAAGGTCATATTTAGAGGACTTTTATTGACTTCCCAACTATTACTATAATGTTAAATCTTGTAACCCTAAATCTGATTGGGGAATTTTCCCACCAATTGTAATATAATCATGATAATAAAATGGGAGATTGAGATTGTATTTCTTTTTGATTCTATAATCGTATTGTGATCAAACCGGTTTAACGGAGAGTTATCAATTAATCTCATATACAAAAAGATTCAAGCATATGCACATCAGAAGGAGGATCATCAAGCAAATCAGTGATTCTTCCCTTATGATTTATGCTTGCGTCTTAGCCTTTTTTGAATGTGTCTAATATACCGTAACACTCAATGACTTATTATAGCTTTACAACACGATGACTAACACAACCAAGGCCACTTGTGGGCTGGTTCGATGTGGTAATATCACTAGTTGTTAAACACTATGATACCTCAGCAAATGTGAACGTTGTTATATCCTAGCAAGTTTCCTCTTAGCACATTATACATTATTTTATCTTGAATCTAAAGCACACCTTCACAACAAGGTTACCTACATATATGAGTAGATCATAATATGAATTCCCACGAACGCTAAAATGAGCACTTAGAATGTCATCCCCGATATAACCCTGTTTCACTTAGAAATGCACTATTGATACACTCGAAAAAGGGTAACTTTTGCATTCAAGGGAAGCATCGATATTCCAAGAGATAACTAAAGCTCGATTATTTAAGAGGGTATCATATTCAAACTCAATATAAATTAGGCTGACCTGCTTTGGAAAGAAGTTCTCAAGATTGATCATCTTCTAGTTTCGTTATATATATTTTGCTAGTTTTCAATTGGGTGTTGATGATTTTTATTATTAACATTTTGGCACTAGAAGGAGGGATTGAACATCCACTCTTTTATTTTGTTATAGATTAATTTGTGAATGTTTGCTTAATGACAGGATAAGATGAAATCAAAACGACTAAGCTACATAACGAGGGAGCAGCTCAAACGACCACTCTAAGATTATATAACCCCATCATTCAACCCAAATACTGCTGAAGCAGGCCAACACACCAACCTTATACTCTAGAATAACCTCAAAACTTGAATTGTTTGGATGAGAATGCCATCAAGAACACAGCTCTAGGACAACAGCTTCTTGAAATGCGGGATCTCTTACAAATGCTCTAGCATAAAGATATTCAAGGAACATCGAACCTAGTCGAGGGGAAGAAGTCGAGTCCCCAAGGAGAAACTCACCCATCGTACAATTCGGGAAAAAGGAGAAAATAAATTTGACTTCTTCCAAGAAAAGAAGGCCCTATCATTTAGTGGTAGAGCATCAGGGAAACCAGCGCGACAAAAGCAACGAGAAATATGTAAGCTCGACTACTAAATGATACAATCCTTATAGATTAAACTTCGATAACTCAGAAGTTTACTTCATGGATATGGTAGAGAAATCTGTCAAAGACTTACTTGGAAGCAAAGGAAAGAGAACTTGGATAAGCAGGTTAACAATAATGAAAGAGTGGCCCCCTTCACTGATGAAATCATGAATACAACGATACCGTCACACATGAAGATTCCCACCATGAAATATGATGGAACTACTGACCCAAATGATCATCTCATGACTTTTGATAGCCAAATGGATCTTTACAATGCTTTAGGGTTTGTTCGATGTTGACTATTTCCGATGATGCTTCAAGGAGCAGCCGCAAAATGATATTGCCCATATCAAGAGAAAAACCATCTACTCTTGGAAGAAGTTTTCCTATGAGTTCTCTGGACAATTTTGCAATTGCAAAGATATAACTGTGGACTACACTATCACTGAAAATAAAAAACAAATGAAAGGAGAATCTTTGGGAAATTACCTAAAGAGATTTGATTTTGAAACATTGAAAGCGAAGGACATGAGCGACCATGATAAACTCATCGCCATTCATTCGGGATTGATTTAGAATACTCCATGTTGGAAAGAGCTATGCATCCACGGATGCAAGGACTTACAATATTTTCATTTCCAAGCAGATAAATTCATCCATGTGGATGAATTATATTATTCAAAGAAAAAGGTTAGCTTTCGTGGTGAAGAAGGGAAATCCGAGTTTTGTTGAAATAATAAACCTCAAGGCCGAAAAATCGGAGTAGAAATCAGAAAAAGCAAAAGTGGAAAGATTCTAATACTAATTATGTGGCCTTGAGCAAACCCATCTCGTTCATATATGTTGTAACGAAGGAGAGAGTCAACTTTCCAGTTTCATTCATAGCAAAAAATTGCCCTAAAATGTTCAATGGAGGGAAATATTGCAAGTACCATAAGATGAATAGGCATATAACTGATGAATGCAAATTGCTTGAGGGTATAATTCAGAAGCTTATCCGGGAAGGACACCTGAAAGAGTTCATCACGAAAAATAGAAAACAACTCAACCTGGCAATGAACACTAGAAGATCTCAGCTAACGCGGTGGAGGTCCGAATTTAAGAGGGTCCACTGAATCTGGGTCCTCTTGTAAATTAAATAAATGTGATCCATGGAGAGCAACATCCTACCGAAAACGATCAAGTTGCCCGAAACAAGTATCTGAAAGAGGTCTGTGAGGGGATATTTTCCATTCAGAAGGAGTCGCCGCTTAAGAATGCCCAATATAACATCAAAATGCACAACTAGGTAGTGTTACCAAACGAGATGTAGACGAGTATCCACCATCTACAAAATGACCGTTTAATGATCACAACATGGATTGGGCTTTTAATGGTTTCGAAAATTCTTGTTGATACATGAAGTGGAGTTAATGTAATCTTCAAGCTTGCATTTGACTAAATGGGTCTTTCTGAACAAGAGCTTGAACCTAGTAGTGAACCTGTCTTCGGTTTCAACTACAAAGGGCCCTCTCTGATTGGAATTAAGCTATTAAATCAGGTTGGATTGCCTACTCTTTGTCGAACCTTCTAGACTCTTTTTGTTATCATCGACCAACCTTTTTTCTACAATGCATTCTTCGGCTGCCTAGCTCTTGACGAAGTGGATGCCTTTGTCTTATCAAAGTACCTCATGATGAGGTTTATGACTAGACAAGGTTGGGGCACCATTAAGGAAGAGTAATTCATCTCCCGTGAAACGTACTTTGCTACTCTCATCCAATATAAAAGGGAGTATTTTGCTTACTTTTACTCTTCTACAAATTTTCAACCTTTAGATGGCGGATTTCTACATCCGACATTCAAAGCTAAAGTGGGAATTAATAAGACTAAAAGCGTGTGAATGATAGGCACAATCCTTGGAGAAACAAAAGGAAATGGGCTGAAGAGATAAACTCTACCGAAGAAGGGGAGGAGGGGTAGTGTGACTACCCTCCCCGAACCAGCCAACATTTCCCTGAAATGCGATATGCCAATGTCCAACTAGCACGGGACGGTCGTCAAAGGAAAAGGATTTGAAACTATGAATCACCAAAGAACCTGTGATATATCTCACAGCGCATGGAATAAAATATAATAATAACATAACTTGACACAAAACAGGCGAGACAGTGCATAAGCTTAAAACTAAACCATGTACATCAGAGTAGCAAAATCCAAAATATAGCTTATGATACAACCATTATTACAACTTCAAAATACCGTCTCTAAAAAAACGAATAGAAACGGTACTCTACTAATACCCAAAGTAGTGACCAGCAACAACAAAGGGAGAATATATGTAAATAGTATGTGGAAGCCTCTTGCTCATCTCCGGACAGCTACTCGTGCATAACCATCTAACATATCTCTTGTCTGCTCGTTTAGGAACACCCAGAGTAATAAGAAGAGACAAAAAACTCCGGGTCAGAAAAAAAGTCTGGTATGAGCAATAGCAGCAAAATAAAACAATAACAGTTATAAATAATCATACCTGAACCTAGACCTACAACCAAAGAGTTAACACAACCAGATGTATAGTACTCTAAGGTAACACTAACATAGAGTGTAAAAATGAGAGTGTGCGTGTCGTGGTGATAGAAAACATCAAACATAACAGTTATCCTCATGACTCTCACTCAGTGCGTAAAGCATATGATATCCACCACTTCGATCACCAAATCTATTGGGGCCATGATGGCAATTCCGTACAACTATTGCTATGACTATACTTCCCTAGTCTATAGTCAATAACCCTACCCAGTCCACACATCCCTAGCTCTAGCTTAAGGGCCAACCAGTCCACACTTCCCTGGCTCTGGTTCGTCTACATGCCCCATCTCTTTGACAGTGAACAAAAGTTATAGATATCGATAACCCCTTTGCACACGTCCCGCAGCAAAGCCCAACACTAGAAGTTAACTCACATCCCTTGCTCTAGGTTAAGGGCCAACCATTCCACACTTCCCTCGCTCTGGTTCGTCTACATGCCCCCGCTCTTCAACGGCGAACCAAAGTTATAGATATCGATAACCCCTTTGCACACGTCCCGCAGCAAAGGCCAACTCTAGAAGTTAACTCATTGGTTCCCGCCTAGATCCTGAGTAATAACTTCAGGTTTGGACTTCCTTTGCATTTCGAGTTTGGTTTGGATTGGTTTTGATCTCAAGAAGAGTTCACAATTGTCCTCGCGTGGTAAAAGTTCGAATCTAGTTCAGTTTGGAGTCATCATCTTGGTTCGGGTCAGGGTCGTGGTCCTCCCTAGGGCGGTTCGTAACCCCCCTCATAGCAGGTTCGTTAGCCCCCCCCCCCCGGTTCGTGAGCCCCCTTGGTTCGTGAGTCCGCCAGTTCATGAGCCCCCTCTTCGTGAGCCCTGCTGGTCGCGGTTCATGACCATGATATTGGAGCGGTTCGTGAGCATGATATTGGAGCAGTTCATGAGACATTCCAGCTTTAGTAATTGAAGTTCTTTTGGGCGGTTCGTGAAGCATACCTCCTTCAGGAACAGGTTTTCTGCAGTTTTTCCAGTAAGCTAATTTCACCAAACGACGGCCTTTTCAACCATTTTAACCTTACTATGAAGTCATAAAACATACCAAATAACAGTAGTAACATGTAGAATCAACCAGAAACATTGAAACATCAATCACATGGAACATTTTAGATCAAACATACCAAAAAAGCACGAATTTCCCCTTAATCCCCTTAACCATGTTTTAACAATAGGATTAGCAAACTTAATCCAAATTAACCAAAATTTGCAACAGAGGCATAAAATAATATTTAAGAATTTTTACATATTTTTCTAGATTTTTATGATGCATAATTTCGCTAATTATCCCAAATCACCCCTAATTAGCCGTAATTAGTGAATAAAAGTGCAAATCACTCACCTTAGCCACAAAAGAATCTTAGATCTAAAACAATGACTGATATGGCATGAATTCCAATGTATAGCAACGTCTCTAACTCTGATTTGATGCTAATTTCTCTTGATTTGATGTAATTTTGGTTAATTAGCGATTAGGAAGCGATTAGAATGAGATTTGGAGGATGAAGGCCATTACTAAGGTTCGAAAAATGTTTGTGGCAGCTAGAAAACTGAAATGAAATGTTTTCCCAAACCCTTTCAACCCTCCCATAACCTTAATACCGAAATAAGTAATGGGCCTAGCTATAATCACCCTGTTAAGCCCAATTAGGCTGTTTTTTTCATCTTCCAAACCTTATTTTAGCCATATCTCTCAAATGGTAAGCTCGTTTGATTACTGTGAATACTCTAAGGGAAGCTAAACCATCATCTGAATCCAATGGAAGTGGTTTCAGGTCAAAATACCTTACCAATTGAAAGTTATAGGCAAAAAAGATTCGCCAGGGGTAAAACGGTCATTTAAAATTCGGTAAAAATCGTGAACATGGGAAATGACCCCAACATTCATTTCCCAAAGTTACACGACCTATGACTTCATATGTGAATAAAATAAATTTCTACGATCCTCCGATGCGTAGAATGCGGGTCGTTACACTCTCCCCCCTTAAGAAATTTCGCCCCCGAAATTCCTTAACTAGGAAAACATACAAAGGTGTCCCGGATGCCTATCAACCATTTACAAACAATCAAACATACACATTAATACAACAAGCTTATCCTAGCATGCGGTATACAAACAAGAGAATAACTATATCGCGATTAAAATCTTACCGGGCAAAGAGTTTTGGATACGACTTTCTTATGCTCTCCTCTATTTCCCAAGTACAATCATTATCATTATCACCCACTGGACCTTAACCAGTTTCACCATCTTCCTTAGGAGTTGCTTTGTATCATGTCCGGCAATACGAATCATTCTGTGGCTCCCAACTGCCTCAGATTCCACTTCGATATTGTCCAACTGATCTGGTGAAATAGTCATACCAGAATCATGCACGAACTTCTTTAACTAGGAAACATGAAGTACGTCTTGAACTCCCATCATCTTGTTAGGTAATTCAACTTTATATGCCAAATTCCCAACTTGTTCGAGAACTGGAAACGGACCAACAAACCTTGGTGCTAATTTATCTCTCCTACCGAAACAAATCACACTTTTCAATGGAGAAATCTTGACGAATATCAAGTCGCCAACGGAAAATTTCAAATCTCTTCGTTTTTTATTGGCCTAGCTCTTTTGCTATCTTGGGCAGCCTTCATTCCCTGTTGAATAACTTTGATCTTATATGAAGTTTCTCTTATTACATCTAGCCCAAGCATAAATTTCTCACCGGTTTCCAACCAACATGATGGTGAGTTGCACGGTCTCCCATACAAAGCTTCAAATGGAGCCATACCAATACTGGATTGATAACTATTATTATAAGCGAACTCAACTAGATGCAAATGGTCATCCCATGACCCTCCTAAATCGAATATACAAGCTCTTAAGAGATCCTCTAATACACGATTCACCCTCTTTGTTTGACCGTCGGTTTGAGGATGTTACGCGGTACTGAGATGTAATTATAACTCTAAAGCCTCTTGTAAGATCTTCCAAAACCCACTAGTGAATAATGGATCTCGGTCACTCGCAATACCTTTGGGTACTCCATGAAATCTCATTGCCCACTTCATATACAGTTCTATTAACTTAGCTATGTTATGTTTGACTTGACCGGTATAAACCTTGCACTTTTGGTCAGTCGATCCACAATCACCCATATACCATCATGATCCGATCATGTCCTTGGTAAACCATCAATGAAATCCATTGAGACTTGTTCCCGTTTCCATTCGGGAATTTCCGATGGTTGTAACAAACCACTAGGCTTCTTTTGCTCGGCTTTAACTAATTGGCTATTCATGCACTTGGATATAAACCTTCCAACGTCTCTCTTCATCCCTTCGCAGTAGTAGGTATGCTTCATTTCTCGATACATTTTGTTACCACAGGGATGTATAGTTAGTTTCGAGTGATGACATTCTCTAAGCACTTCATCCCTCAATCCATTAACGTTGGGTACAACTAGTCACCCATTCTTTCGGAGCCATCCCTCTCGATCAAGTCCATACTTGTTCATTTCCTCAACATCGATAACCATCTCTACCTTGGAGATGATTTTTAATAAGTTAGGTTTGTCCCTCTGACTGGAACTGAACCGCTCAATCAGAGTCGGTCTAATCGTCAAGCTTGCCAACATCTCTGGATCTAATTCGCACTTAGGTCTGAAATCATATCCTGCGATACACCCCAGTTGCTTCCATTCCAGAAACATAGCCCCCAAATTGGCATGTCTCTTACTCAATGCATCAGCTACCGCATTGCCCTTCCCGGGTGTGTATGCGATATTGAAATCATATAAAGCAAGAAACTCTAATCATCTCTGCTGATGAAGATTTAAATCCTTCTAAGAGAAATGATAATTTAAATGCTTATGATTGGTAAACAACTCGAATTTTTCTCCCAAGAGATAGTGTCTCCATATTTTTAACGCGAACACGATCGCTGCCAATTCCAAATCATGGGTAGGATACCTTTTCTTATGCGATTTCAGTTGTCGACTGGCATAAGCTACAACTCTACCTCCTTGAATCAGTACAACACCTAGTCCAGTACCATAGGCATCTGTGTATACCATCATTTCCTTGTTCCCTTTAGGAATAACTAACACTGGTGCACACGACAACTTTTCCTTTAGAATCTTATATGTAATCTCTCACCTTTCATCCCAGTCGAAAGCTTGATTATTTTTGGTCAACTGAGTTAACGGTGTCGCTATCTTGGAGAAGTCTTGAATAAACTTACGATAATATAGAGCTAACCGCAAGAAACTTCTCACATCCATTGCATTCTTGTGCGTAGAACAATCTTGCAATGTAGCCACCTTCGTAGGATCCACGACAACACCATTCTCTGAAAAGACATGGCCCAAGAATCTCACTTCTCTTCTCCAGGAGTGACACTTAGAAAATTTCGCTTTCAATTGGTGTTTCCTCAACATCTCCATCACTATCCTCAAATGTTCCTTGTGCTCTTCCTCTTTCCTCGAGTAAATCAAGATATCGTCCATGAACACAAGAATAAACTTATTCAATTGATCTCTAAAAACTCTATTTATAAGATCCACAAAATATGTGGGTGCATTGGTCAACCCGAGTGGCATGACCAACCACTCATAGAATCCAGACGGTGTCTGAAATGCCGATTTAGGTATACTCTCAACTGCTACTCGGAGCAGATGAAAACATGTCGCGAGATCCAGCTGGTAAAACAAACTTTCTCCATTCAGTTGATCAAACAAATCATCTATCCGTGGAAGAGGATACTTATTCTTCCTAGTCACCTCATTTAGCTCACGGTAGTCTACATATAAGCGAAAGGAACCATCGGCCTTGTTAGCAAATACAACTGGTGCTCCCCATTCGAAAACACTCCTTCGGATAAATCCTTTCTTCAAAAGATCACCCAGTTTCACCTCGAGCTCTCGCAGCTCCCTTGGCGCCATATGACAAAGAGGCATCACTATAGGTCTGGCATCTTCCACTAAATCAATCCAAAACTTGATCTCTCGTTGTGGTGGAAGCCCGGTCACATCCTCGAAGATGCTCGGATAATCGCCAGCAATAGGCACATATGATAACTCAACCTGCGGGATGTTGAGGGAATGTAGAAAACTAGCCATCATCTCATCACTAGGTGATAAACCAATACCACCCTCTGCCCGTCATCCGCTCTAATGATCACCGAAGACCCCTCACAGTCTACTATCACCCTATGTCTTTGGAACGAATCGACTACAGAAATAATGCCAAAATAATGCCTAACCCAGTAAAGGCCAAAACAAAGGAATCACATGCAAACATACATTCATGACTCGATAAGACCAAATTACGACAACTCATGCAAAGGCTAGTCGAACCAAAGATCGGGTTCGTCACAACTATACGTCTATTGACTATATCGGGTTCCAATTCCAACCTATCTACCAGGTTACTAGATACGAAGGAATGGGAATCCCCGGTATCAAACAACACTCGAACAGAAACATCATAAATAGAAAGCATACCTTGAACAACGACACCCTTTCCCCTCTGCGCTGTAGTTGGGGCATTCGACGAAGAAGGAACAACGTTGATAGCATATGCTTTCACGATCTTCTTCTCCTTAGAGGCTTGTTGTAACAACCCGTATTTTCAATAACCTGTAATAACATAAATCGAGGCAGAATTTAATTCTAAAATGGGAATCAAGGGAAACGGGCTATGCCATTGCGTTCGTCTCGGAAAAATACGCGAAATAGAGTCCGAGTTTTCGAAAATCGGAGTCCGTATGACCAAGATATGGCCTCGCGAAGTTTCACGAAAAATTCCCAAATTAAAGTATACTTAATTAAGTGAAATGGGTTGTGTAGATATATATATATATATATATTGATATATATATATATATATATATAATTGAAAATTTAATAAATAAATATGCAAAAATGCTCAAAACAGCGAATTGGGAGAGGGGAATAACCGAACCGGCCGATTTTTGAAGTCGACCCGAGCCCGCTGGGTCGACTAGGGGTTAATCCAGGGTGTTTGGCTGTCAACCCGTGGGCCGATTCGCTCAAGTGCAGATTTTGCATTTGAATGGTTCTCATGGTCCATCTTTAATCTAAAGGCCCTAGATGGTTCCTACACTTGACTTCTTCCCCAAGACATGCTTTGATGGCTTGGATTGAATCTAGGGTTAATCCTATGGCCTAAAACACTTGCCTAATCTATAAATAAGACCCTAACCTACCCTAATTCATTCATAATTAAACCTAGTGACTAAACTATGGCAAAATGCTAGCTCTCATGGCCTCCACTAATTTTATGAAGAGGGTTGCATACTAATCACTCTCTAATCAACTTCTAATCCCTTCTTAGCATCTTAATCTTCTTCATTTGGTGTTCAAAGTTGCTAGTTGTGAGTTTCTATCACTTTGATGATCTTTTGGTAAACTAATTAGATGAGATGTGATGAGATTTATGGTTTTGTATGTGGGTTAATGAGCTTTGAATCATATGATATGATGTTAGCATTAATCTTATGTTTATACATGTTGAGTATGTAAGCTTATGCAAGTTTAATATGATGTATGTTATGTTTGCATGATGCTAAATATGCAAGTTGTGGGCTATGTAATCATATGCATGTTATGCAAGTTCATGGTAATATGCTATGCAAGTTACATGTATGTAAATATGCAAGTTACATGTTTGTTAATATGCAAGTTACATGTATGTAAATATGCAAGTTACATGTTTGTTAATATGCAAGTTACATGTATGTAAATATGCAAGTTACATGTTTGTTAATATGCAAGTTACATGTTTGTTAATATGCAAGTTACATGTATGTAAATATGCAAGTTACATGTTTCTTTATATGCAAGTTACATGTTTGTTAATATGCGAGTTACATGTATGTAAATATGCAAGTTACATGTTTATTAATATGCAAGTTCATGATGACACATTATGCAAGTCTATAAGCTAATATGCAAGTTTGTTATGCAAAATGAATATGTAAGTTATGTGACATATTATATGCAAGTTATGTGACATGTTATGCAAGTTCATATGCAAGTTGACACCTTTTATATGTGTTATATCATGAACGAAATTACGTGGGAACGATGGGGTAATTAAATGCATAAGTTAATAAGATTGTGTGAAAATAATATAATTATGCATAACACAAAATAAATAAACATAGTATGGGAATTTGCCTATTTGGTTAGGTGTACCCATACTATGTGTTGGGAATTTACCTATTGAGTTAGGTCTACCCCATGGGAATTTACCTATTAAGTTAGGTCTACCCATGTTAAGAAAACTTGATTAATTAGGGATAATTAATATAAAATTATGAGGGTGATTAATTAGGTGTAATTAATTGACTAAGACACGAGGTTGGACTCAGTTGTAGCGTAAAACTGCCCGGACCCAACCGGCTTAACCAGTTGCTACAAATGTTAGCCCAATGTGAGAGGTCTTAGGCACAAACTAAATACGTAATTAATGTAAAGACACGAGGTTAGACTCTGTTATGACATAAGGCTGCCCGGACCCAACCGGCTTAACCAGCGGTCATAAAAGACAGTCTAATGTGAGAGGTCTTTACAAAGGTTACGTTCTTAATTAATTAATTAAGAAACACTTAACCACATTAGCATGTAGAGGGACATGAGGGGTTAAGTGGGTGCCTCGGGTGGCATGAGAAAATCTAGTGGTTGCCTTGGGTGGCAATAGAAAATACGATTAGAATACTTAACCAAAATGGAACATGTAATTAAAACATGATTAAAGGGTTAAGTGGGATATACTAGAAAAAGGGACAAGCTTAGGTGGGTAGCTTGTGGAGGCCCATTTCAACCAGTAACCCATACGTATCTTTGTGGGCTCGACCCATGTCGAGGACGGGACACGCATACTGGGCTTGACTGTAAGAGGCAAACGGGTTAGCGGTGGCAACGCAAGTCCAACGGGCTTCATATGCGTGAGTGGGCCCGGGCTGGTAGGTAAGCCGTTGTTGCATCGAGTAGATATAAGCCGTGCACCTTTAGTTTCATCAGGTTGCCACATTGGGGAATGATACATCCCACGGTGGGGCCAGCACGGGTATCTACGTTAGGGAGCCGATCGAATGGGAAGTAGTGTGTACACCTAGTGGATTGTAGGGCCCCGTGGCGCCTACTTGGTCACCTAGGGGTACGCAGGTACTAATTAGTAAATTTTATAAGTCCTTGGGTGGGATCAACCTTTAAGTTAGGAACGACTGGTGTGGTGCAGTTTAGTAATTTACCTTAGGGAGGGTAGATGCGTCTTTATCCTTTATCTTCGTTTAGTTGACTGCTTAGGGTAGCCATTCATCCCTATATGTTACCGTATATCAGTTTATGTCTTCTCTGGTTACTTTAACGATTGTATTGTTAAAGTTATAGGACTCGCTCAGACTTATGTCTGACCCCGTTGTTTTTATCTTTTTCCCAACCCTCAGGTCCTACGGTGGATCCTAGCAGTAGTGGAGCTTGATCGGATTGCTGTTCCAGTCTTTAGGAGCTTGGATAGATGTAAAGCTCCAGTTATCCAGTTATCTTTTCTTTTGTTTGGCTATTGTATGAGAGTGGGATTATGTACTTCTTTATTTTGATGGATATTGTACTTGACCTTTATTGTGGTTTTATGATGTAACCAGACATGTTTTACTTCCGCTGTTATGAGATGATGTTTTAAAATTTCAAGTACTATTTATATCTGTCTTGTTGTAATTTTTCTGTTCTATATTCACTAAAATACTCCACCGATGCTATGGCATTCCCTTAGTGAGTGATCATAGCGGGAGTGGGGTGTTACACGTGGTATCAGAGCTTAAGGTTACCAGAACAGATAAAATTTTTGAGAAAAACTACTTTCTAAGAGTATTTTCGAAGAAAGTATTTTTAAAAGCATGTCTTCTAAGAGAAAAAGTTTTTGAAAAAGAAAAGCATAATCCCCAATAGCCATATCTTTATCTTTCGGAATCTCCTTTTTGAATCTTTCCTCTTTCGTTTCAGCATGGCTGAAGATCTTAACATCCCGGAGGGTTTAGTTATACCACTATGGTATAGGAGGTTGCAAGAGGCTAGGGCCGCGGCTGCGGGTCCGGCCAATGCTACTACACCAGAGACAACCGCTCCTCCTCCTCAGCCTAGAGTGGATAATTTTGCTAAGGTTTGCAAGGAGTTCAAGGCTATAGGAGGAAAACCTTTTCTTGGTTCAGAGACTTTCGTAGAGGCTAGAGATTGGCTTAAGGAAGTGGAAGAGTTGCTAGATATCTTTGAAGTGGAAGAGGGAAAGAAAGTCAAGTTGGCGGCTTGGTTAATGAAGGGAGAGGCCTCATTCTGGTGGGAGGTCACTAATGGAGAACGCCCTGTTGACTCTTGGGCAGATTTTAAGCAAAGGTTTGGGGCTAAGTTTCTCTCAAGGGCGGAAGAGAATCTGTTTATGGAGAAGTTCTTGAATTTGAAGCAAGGGAATCTCACGGTGAAAGAATATGTCAACAAATTCAATCAATTAGCAAGGTTTGGCATAGAGTTGGTGAATACACCGGAGAAGAAGGCTTTGAGGTTCGTTAGAGGCTTGAACGAACCATTGCAAGGAATAGCTATGACTCACATTCCTATGGGGGCCACTTTTGAGAAGCTTGTCTACATGGCACTTATGCATGAGGATGATAAGAATTCTAAGGCACCAGAGAAAAAGGGGGATCAGAAGAAACCGCAACAGCAACAACAAGGCAAGGGCGGAAAAGGCAATGGTGACAAAAAGAAGACGAAGAAGAAGTGCTTCAATTGTGGAACACCAGGACACCATAGTAAGGATTGTCGCAAAAAGAAGAAGACCGGTTGCTTTCATTGTGGTGAAGCAGGGCATCTTGTGAAAAACTGCCCAAAGAAGGGGCAGAAGACGGGGTCTACCTCAGGAGGCCAGGTGCAAGCTCTTATAGCACCACCTCAGTCAGGGGGGCAAGTTCAGGTTCTCTCAGTTCCACCGATTCAGCAGAGAGGTAGAACTATTTCCGTTGAAAGTCTGGTTTTTCTGTTTGATCATCCAGTTCGTACTTTGTTTGACTCTGGCGCATCGCATTCTTTTATCTCATCATCGTTAGTTGAGTCACTGCACTTAGACACCAGTCTAGTTGATGATCCCTTGGTTGTCTCAAACCCAATTGGGGGCTCCATATATCTGTCTATGATATGTTTGGGTTTGAAGATTTCTATACTTAGCGTTGAGTTTAGATGTGATGCTTTTGTATTGGGCTTCACGGGCTATGGGTTGATCTTGGGCATGGACTGGTTATCCAGTAATGGTGCCGTTCTTGATTGCGAAAGGAGAGTTGTCAGGCTCATGACCCGCTTGGGTAACACTCTCGAGATCTCTTGCAATCCCATGGAATCTGTTTTGCTAAGTTATCTTGAATCGCTCGATGCTTCGGTCGAGAGTTTGTGTTCTGTCAGAGTAGTCCGGGAATATCCGGATGTGTTTGAAGAAGTAAAGGGTTTGCCTCCGAAGCGGGAGATAGATTTCCGAATTTATTTGGTGGATAATGCCAAACCAGTGTCTTTGCCAGTACGCCACATGGCTCCTCGTGAGAGAAGAGAACTTCATAAGCAAGTAGGGGAGTTGCTTGAGAAGGGGTTCATAAGGCGAAGTATATCGGAGTGGGGAGCTCCAGTAGTGTTTGCCACGAAGGCGGATGGGTCCCTCAGACTTTGTGTGGATTATAGAGAACTTAATAAGCTCACGAAGAAGAATAGACACCCATTACCGAGGATAGATGATCTCTTTGATCAGTTGGTTGGCGCGTCAGTATTTTCGCAGATGGACTTAGCTACTGGGTTTCATCAGTTAAGAGTGGCGGAGGACAGTATAGAGAAGACTGCTTTCCGGACTCCGGATGGTTTTTATGAGTGGCTAGTGATGCCATTTGGGTTGACAAACGCCCCCGCATACTTTGTTGATCTCATGAGTAGAGTGTTCAGAGAGTATCTGAATAAGTTTGTAGTAGTTTTTGTGGATGACATCTTGGTCTTTTCCAAGAATGAAGAAGAGCATGCCTTACATCTCAAGGAAGTGTTGGAGACTCTTCGAGCGCATAGTCTTAAAGCTAAATTCTCTAAATGCCATTTTTGGAGAAGAGAAGTGCGATTCTTAGGGCATGTGGTCTCTAAGGAAGGGATAGCTGTGGATCCCGCAAAGATAGTATCTATCCAGGATTGGAAAGTTCCTAGAAATGCTACCGAGGTAAGAAGTTTCTTGGGGTTGGCAGGATATTATAGGAAGTTCATCAAAGACTTCGCGAAGATATCAGCCCCATTAACCCGCTTGACGAAAAAGAATCTGGTTTTCTCGTGGGATGTAGATTGTGATGATGCTTTCCGACGGTTAAAGAGAGCTTTGACCACCGCTCCAGTTTTAGTGCTCCCGGATGGGAGTAAGCCGTTTGTTGTTTATACCGATGCTTGTGGAACAGGATTAGGCGCAGTCTTGATGCAGGAGGGAAGGGTAATAGCCTATGGAGGGAGACAATTGAGAGTGCATGAGAAGAATTACCCTACCCATGATCTAGAGTTGGCCGCGATTGTTTTCGCACTTAAGTCTTGGCGCCATTATCTTCTTGGTGAGAGATTCGAGTTGTTCACCGACCATAAATCATTGAAGTACTTATTCTCTCAGAAGGATTTAAACTTAAGACAGCAAAGGTGGATGGAGTTCTTAGCATCCTATGATTTCGAGATAGCGTATACCCCTGGTAAGGGTAACGTGGTGGCAGACGCCTTAAGTAGAAAAAGGCTATCTTTGAGTCCATTGTTCGTGGAACGACGAAGCTTGGAGTTTCTTTCTTTGTTTGACTTCAGACCTTCTGTTGATTTTGTACCTGGTTTGTTGGCATCCTTGGAGGTTAGACCTACTCTTTTGAGACGGATTGGCGAGGCTCAGCGAGACGACCCACAGTTGGTTGTGTTGGTAGAGAAGCTTATAAGAGGGGAGTCGTCCAGCCATTTGGGTAGATACACCATAGATGATAAGGGATGGTTGCATAGAGACGGTAGACTTTGTGTACCGCAAGATGAGGGTTTGAAGAAGGCTATTTTGGATGATGCACATCGTTCAAGAATGACTATTCATCCCGGTGGAGACAAAATGTACCAAGACATGAAGAGAGTTTTCTTCTGGGCCGGTATGAAGAAAGATGTGGCCGAGTATGTGGCTAGATGCTTAGTGTGCCAACAAGTTAAAGTGGAGCAAAGGAAACCCGGTGGGTTGCTACACCCATTGGAAGTTCCACAGTGGAAGTGGGATAGTGTCTCGATGGATTTCATCGACGGGTTACCGAGATCGAGGAAGGGCAATACGGGAATTTGGGTTGTGGTAGACAGACTTACCAAGAGTGCCCATTTTATACCCGTAAAGAGTAAGAGGACCGCTCCATGGCTTGCTTCAGTCTATGTTAGAGAGATTGTTAGATTGCATGGCGTACCATCCAGCATTGTGAGTGATCGAGATCCTATTTTCACTAGTGAGTTTTGGAGAAGTTTGCAAGAGGCGGTAGGGACTCAGTTGTGTTTGAGCACCGCATATCATCCTCAGACGGACGGTCAGACTGAGAGGGTGAACCGTATCTTAGAAGATCTTTTGAGGCTTTGTATCTTGGATTTTGGAGGTACATGGGAAGAACATCTTCCTTTGGTGGAGTTCGCATATAATAACAGCTTTCAGTCCAGTATTGGTATGGCTCCTTTCGAAGCTCTTTATGGAAGGCCTTGTCGATCTCCTACATGTTGGTGGGAATCTACGGATAAGATCTTGCTTGGGCCGGATATGGTTAGAGAGACTTCAGAGAAGATTGATTTAATTCGAAAAAGGATGAAAGCAGCGCAAGATAGACAGAAATCTTATGCGGATCGGAGAAGGACGGATCTTGAGTTTGAGGTTGGGGACATGGTTTTTGTCAAAGTATCTCCATTGAGAAATGTTGTTCGCTTTGGGTCCGTAGGGAAGTTAGCACCGAGATTTGTTGGGCCGTTTCCTATTAAGGAAAGGATTGGACGGATGGCATATAGGGTGGAGTTGCCCGACAGACTTAGTGGTGTTCATGATGTATTCCATGTATCACATTTGAGGAAGTGCTTACATGAGACCGCGGAGGTGGTAGAGCCGAGCTTGCTTAGAGATGTAGAGGTAGAGCGTGATGCGACGATTCGACGAGCTCCTACTCGCATCCTTGGGTCAGAAACTAGGAAGTTGAGGAACAGAGAAGTTCAGCTAGTTAAAGTGCAATGGGGAGATGACGAAAGCAATGCTACTTGGGAGACGGAAGCAAAGATGCGTTCTTTGTATCCATTTCTTTTTGAGAGTATGTCTTTTAACTTCTCCTTTATTGCTTGTCTAGTACTTATCTTATCTTTAGTATATCCTCTCGCTAATACCTATGACCTTTAGATAGGGTAAAACCTATGGTTGAAACATGTGTTTGAAACATGTTATGGTTGATGGATGCATATGGATGCAATTGTTTGCTATGGGTTGCTCGTGGATGCATATACACACACATTAGGCACTAGATCGGCTCAGTCACTTCATGTTGCATATTGCATAAATGGATGTGGTAGTTAGATTGATGGATGTATCATGGCTGTGTTATCATATGGATGATGCATTTTTGTGTATGGTTGTGCACGCATGTAGAAATTTGTATGTGTCAATAGGGTTTCGCATACATATTGGATGCATGGCACTATCATGGTTTGCATTAAGGAGGTTTACTGTATCAGTAACCGCCTGATTTTCGCATTAGGTAAGTACATATACACACACTTTTGCATATATCCATCCAGCATTTAGAATCTTGTAAGGACAATGATTGCTCGTGGATGATGCTTTGAGTAGATGGATGATTGGATGGTAGGATACGTTCTTCCTAACTTGAAGATTTCGGGGACGAAATCCTTTAAGGAGGGGAGAATGTAACAACCCGTATTTTCAATAACCTGTAATAACATAAATCGAGGCAGAATTTAATTCTAAAATGGGAATCAAGGGAAACGGGCTATGCCATTGCGTTCGTCTCGGAAAAATACGCGAAATAGAGTCCGAGTTTTCGAAAATCGGAGTCCGTATGACCAAGATATGGCCTCGCGAAGTTTCACGAAAAATTCCCAAATTAAAGTATACTTAATTAAGTGAAATGGGTTGTGTAGATATATATATATATATATATATATATATATTGATATATATATATATATATATAATTGAAAATTTAATAAATAAATATGCAAAAATGCTCAAAACAGCGAATTGGGAGAGGGGAATAACCGAACCGGCCGATTTTTGAAGTCGACCCGAGCCCGCTGGGTCGACTAGGGGTTAATCCAGGGTGTTTGGCTGTCAACCCGTGGGCCGATTCGCTCAAGTGCAGATTTTGCATTTGAATGGTTCTCATGGTCCATCTTTAATCTAAAGGCCCTAGATGGTTCCTACACTTGACTTCTTCCCCAAGACATGCTTTGATGGCTTGGATTGAATCTAGGGTTAATCCTATGGCCTAAAACACTTGCCTAATCTATAAATAAGACCCTAACCTACCCTAATTCATTCATAATTAAACCTAGTGACTAAACTATGG
Organism: Allium sativum; assembly: GCA_030737875.1. Classification (NCBI taxonomy): domain Eukaryota; kingdom Viridiplantae; phylum Streptophyta; class Magnoliopsida; order Asparagales; family Amaryllidaceae; genus Allium; species Allium sativum. The sequence continues at coordinate 22,051,618 of CM060927.1, read as the reverse complement.
CAAAATGCTAGCTCTCATGGCCTCCACTAATTTTATGAAGAGGGTTGCATACTAATCACTCTCTAATCAACTTCTAATCCCTTCTTAGCATCTTAATCTTCTTCATTTGGTGTTCAAAGTTGCTAGTTGTGAGTTTCTATCACTTTGATGATCTTTTGGTAAACTAATTAGATGAGATGTGATGAGATTTATGGTTTTGTATGTGGGTTAATGAGCTTTGAATCATATGATATGATGTTAGCATTAATCTTATGTTTATACATGTTGAGTATGTAAGCTTATGCAAGTTTAATATGATGTATGTTATGTTTGCATGATGCTAAATATGCAAGTTGTGGGCTATGTAATCATATGCATGTTATGCAAGTTCATGGTAATATGCTATGCAAGTTACATGTATGTAAATATGCAAGTTACATGTTTGTTAATATGCAAGTTACATGTATGTAAATATGCAAGTTACATGTTTGTTAATATGCAAGTTACATGTATGTAAATATGCAAGTTACATGTTTGTTAATATGCAAGTTACATGTTTGTTAATATGCAAGTTACATGTATGTAAATATGCAAGTTACATGTTTCTTTATATGCAAGTTACATGTTTGTTAATATGCGAGTTACATGTATGTAAATATGCAAGTTACATGTTTATTAATATGCAAGTTCATGATGACACATTATGCAAGTCTATAAGCTAATATGCAAGTTTGTTATGCAAAATGAATATGTAAGTTATGTGACATATTATATGCAAGTTATGTGACATGTTATGCAAGTTCATATGCAAGTTGACACCTTTTATATGTGTTATATCATGAACGAAATTACGTGGGAACGATGGGGTAATTAAATGCATAAGTTAATAAGATTGTGTGAAAATAATATAATTATGCATAACACAAAATAAATAAACATAGTATGGGAATTTGCCTATTTGGTTAGGTGTACCCATACTATGTGTTGGGAATTTACCTATTGAGTTAGGTCTACCCCATGGGAATTTACCTATTAAGTTAGGTCTACCCATGTTAAGAAAACTTGATTAATTAGGGATAATTAATATAAAATTATGAGGGTGATTAATTAGGTGTAATTAATTGACTAAGACACGAGGTTGGACTCAGTTGTAGCGTAAAACTGCCCGGACCCAACCGGCTTAACCAGTTGCTACAAATGTTAGCCCAATGTGAGAGGTCTTAGGCACAAACTAAATACGTAATTAATGTAAAGACACGAGGTTAGACTCTGTTATGACATAAGGCTGCCCGGACCCAACCGGCTTAACCAGCGGTCATAAAAGACAGTCTAATGTGAGAGGTCTTTACAAAGGTTACGTTCTTAATTAATTAATTAAGAAACACTTAACCACATTAGCATGTAGAGGGACATGAGGGGTTAAGTGGGTGCCTCGGGTGGCATGAGAAAATCTAGTGGTTGCCTTGGGTGGCAATAGAAAATACGATTAGAATACTTAACCAAAATGGAACATGTAATTAAAACATGATTAAAGGGTTAAGTGGGATATACTAGAAAAAGGGACAAGCTTAGGTGGGTAGCTTGTGGAGGCCCATTTCAACCAGTAACCCATACGTATCTTTGTGGGCTCGACCCATGTCGAGGACGGGACACGCATACTGGGCTTGACTGTAAGAGGCAAACGGGTTAGCGGTGGCAACGCAAGTCCAACGGGCTTCATATGCGTGAGTGGGCCCGGGCTGGTAGGTAAGCCGTTGTTGCATCGAGTAGATATAAGCCGTGCACCTTTAGTTTCATCAGGTTGCCACATTGGGGAATGATACATCCCACGGTGGGGCCAGCACGGGTATCTACGTTAGGGAGCCGATCGAATGGGAAGTAGTGTGTACACCTAGTGGATTGTAGGGCCCCGTGGCGCCTACTTGGTCACCTAGGGGTACGCAGGTACTAATTAGTAAATTTTATAAGTCCTTGGGTGGGATCAACCTTTAAGTTAGGAACGACTGGTGTGGTGCAGTTTAGTAATTTACCTTAGGGAGGGTAGATGCGTCTTTATCCTTTATCTTCGTTTAGTTGACTGCTTAGCGTAGCCATTCATCCCTATATGTTACCGTATATCAGTTTATGTCTTCTCTGGTTACTTTAACGATTGTATTGTTAAAGTTATAGGACTCGCTCAGACTTATGTCTGACCCCGTTGTTTTTATCTTTTTCCCAACCCTCAGGTCCTACGGTGGATCCTAGCAGTAGTGGAGCTTGATCGGATTGCTGTTCCAGTCTTTAGGAGCTTGGATAGATGTAAAGCTCCAGTTATCCAGTTATCTTTTCTTTTGTTTGGCTATTGTATGAGAGTGGGATTATGTACTTCTTTATTTTGATGGATATTGTACTTGACCTTTATTGTGGTTTTATGATGTAACCAGACATGTTTTACTTCCGCTGTTATGAGATGATGTTTTAAAATTTCAAGTACTATTTATATCTGTCTTGTTGTAATTTTTCTGTTCTATATTCACTAAAATACTCCACCGATGCTATGGCATTCCCTTAGTGAGTGATCATAGCGGGAGTGGGGTGTTACACTTGTGGACATTCATTCTTAAAATGCCCCACTTGGCCACAGTTGAAGCACTTCTTTTCCCCTGGCTTTGCTCGACACTCTTTGGCATAGTGACCCTTCTTGCCACAACTATAACACTCGATATCTTTCTTATTCTTCTTTTTCTGACCATCCTTTATCTGATTTTGTTCCTCTTATTCTGGGAATTATTCTTGCCTCCACCGCTTGCCTGCGGCTTTGGCTCCTCTACAGATGTAACAACACCCACGGTTTTTGACTTAGGGTAAAGGCTCTCATACCTCAATGCCTTTCCCACAATAGATTCGAATGTCTCATCGATATGGTTTATGAGTCTTTCCCCCAATTACTCATCTAGGACAGTTATGAACTTCTCGTTCTTCTTCTCGGCAGTATCGATGAGTGATAATCCATATTTCGATAAAGTATCAAACTTAGCAATATATTCCGAGACTGCCCTACCATTCGGCTCAAGTTCCAAAAACTTCCTGAACAATTCAGCTTTCTGAGCAGCTGGAATAAACTTATCACTGAATCGGGTGTTAAACTGGTTCCAAGTAACTTGATCCTCGGGAGTAGCCGCTTTGATAGCATTCCACCAATTCATTTCTCCTCCTTGAAGTTGACGCAATGCTAGCTTTCTCTTCGTCGCATCATCGATCCCTAAATCCTCGAAGATGCGCTCGCAACTATCAAGACAATCTTGAACCTCAGTAGCCGACTCCGTTCCGTGGAACGGCTTCCCACCAAGACTAGTATAATCCTTGCAGAGCTTGGCGAATTCGGTTCTAGGCATCTGCGCTACTGCACCACCACCATTAGCAGCATTAGGAACTGCTCCCTGAACATCCCTAACCATATCTCACATGAAGGTAGTAAACATCATCCTCATATCAGAGACATTCGTATAATTGGCCCTTGAACCCGTACTCCTCGTATTTCGTCTCATCGTCCAATCTGTAAAGAGAAACATTTAACCATCTCCTCAGTGGTGCCCATGCAGTGCAACTTCATCCTTAGATATACTAATAGTGTGTGTATATATAGTTTCTGAAAACCAACGAGCACGGGACGATCGTATACAAATACACACTCTCATATACAAATACTATCTCTTCCTGATGTCTTCCCCTAGGTTAACTACCCAACCTAGGCACTAATACCAAGTGTAACGGCTCGCCCCGAACCAGCCGACATTTCCTCGAAATGCGCTTTGCTGATGTCCAACGAGCAAGGGACGATCGTTAAAGGAAAAGGATTGGAAAATATGTATCACCATAGAACTTGTAATATATCTCATAGCATATGGAATAAAATATAATAACAACAAAACTTGACATAAGCGAGACAGTGCATAAACTGAAAACTAAACCATGTCCATTAGAGTAGCGGAATCCAAAATACAGCTTATGATCCAAACCATTATTACAACTTCAAAATACCATCTCTAAAAAAAGAAATAGAAAAGGTACATTACTAATGCCCAAAGTAGGGACTAGCAACAACACGAGGAGAATTTATGTAAATAGAACGTGGAAGCCTCATGTTCGTCTCTGGACAGCTACTCGGGCATAACCACCTAACATGTCTCTAGTGTACTCGTTTAGGAGCACCCAGAGTAATAATAATAGACATAAAACTCTAGGTCAGACAAAAGTCTGGTATGAGTGATAGCAGCAAAATAAAACAATAACAGGTATAAATAATTATACCTGAACCTAGACCTACAAACAAAGAGTTAGCACAACAAGATGCACAATTCTCTAAGTTAACACTAACATAGAGTGTAAAAATGGGAGTGTGCGTGTCATGGTGATAGAAAACATCAAACAAAGCAATCATACTCACATCTCTCACTCAATGCGTAAAGCATACGATATCCACCGCTTTGATCACCTAATCTATTGGGGTCATGACGGGAACTCCGTACAACTATTGCTATGACCATACTTCATGGTCTATAGTCAATACCGCTACCCAGTCGACACATCCATGGCTCTAGGTTAAGGGCCAACCAGTCCACAGTTCTCTAGCTCTGGTTCGTCTACATGCCCCGTCCCTTCAAAGGTGAACCAAAGTTATAGATATCGATAACTCCTTTGCACAGTTCCTTCAGCAAAGCCCGACTCTAGAAGTCAACTCGTCGGTTCGCATCTGGATCCTGAGTAATAAATTCAGGTTTTGACTTCCTTTGCATCTTGAGTTTGGGTTGGATTGGTTTTGATCTCCAGAAGAGTTCACAATTGTCGTCGCGTGGTAAAAGTTCGAATTCGTTTCAGTTTGGAGTCATCATCTTGGTTCAGGTTGTGGTCGTGGACCTCCCTAGGGTGGTTCGTGACCCCCCTCATAGGCGGTACGTGAGCCCCCCAGTTCGTGAGTCCCTTCTCGGTTCGTGAGCCTTCCCGGTTCGTGAGCACCCCGGTTCATGAACCTCTTAGTCGCGGGTCTTGAGCGGTTCGTGACCATGATATTGGGATGGTTCGTGACCATGATATTGGAGCGGTTCATGACCATGATATTGGAGCAATTCGTGAGACATACCCCCTTCAGGAATCGAAGTTCTTTTGGGCGGTTCGTGAAGCATACCCCCTTCAGGAACCTGATTTCTGCAGTTTTTCCAGCAAGCTAATTTTGCTAAACGACGACATTTTCAACTATTCTAATCGTACGATGAAGTCACAAAACATACCAAACAGCAATAGTAACATGTAGAATCAACCAAAAACATTAAAACATCAATCACATGAAACATTTTAGATCAAACATACCCAAAAAGCATGATTTTCCCCTTAATCCCCTTAACCATGTTTTAACAATTGGATTAGCAAACTTAATCCAAATTAACCCAAATTTACAATAGAGGCATAAAATAATATTTAAGAAGTTCTACATATTTTCCCAGAATTTTGTGATGCATAATTTCGCTAATTATCACTAATCACCCTAATTAGCAGTAATTAATGAATAAAAGTGCAAATCCCTTACCTTAACCACAAATGAATCTTAGATCTAAAACTATAACTGATATGACACGAATTCCAATGTATAGCAGTAGCTCTATCTCTGATTTGATGCTAATTTCTCTTGATTTGATGTAGTTTTGGTTAATTAGCGATTAGGAAGCGATTAGAATGAGATTTGGAGGATAGTGGCCATTACTAGGGTTAGAGAAATGTTTATGGCGGCTAGAAAACTGAAATGTTTTCCTAAACCCTTTCATTCATCCCATAACCCTAATCCCGAAATAGGTTATGCGCCTAGCTGCTAATTACCCTATTAAGCCCAATTAGGCAGTTTTTTCATCTTCCAAACCTTATTTCAGCCATATCTCCCAAATGGTTAGTCCGTTTGATTGATGTGACCACTCTACGGAAAGGTAAAATATCATATGAATCCAATGGATGTGGTTTCAGGTCAAAACTCCTTAACAATCAAAAGTTATAGGCATAACAAAATTCTCCAGGGGAAAAATGGTCGTTTAAAATTTGGCAAAAATCGTGAACATGGGAAATGACCCAATAGTTGTTTCCCAAAGTTATACAACCATATGACTTCATATGTGAACGAAATAAATATTCTACGATCCTCCGATGCGTAGAATTCGGGTCGTTACAGGTAAGCCGCCAGTCCTTCTAATATGACCTGGCCGACGCACTACAAGCCCTTGTTCCTATTACTAATCTGGCTTGTTCAAGGAGCCCTTTGGAAGACAAATGGGTAATTCATTGGTCCCATCACAAAAAGTGTCATGGCAAAGATTTGAATGAAGCACACTCTGCCTTTGTTCGTTTATAGAATAATCTCTTCCTTTGCTTCGACTAAGCACGCCCTGCCTCTACTTACATCTCGTCCTACAGAAGGGAACAAAAGCTCAAAGGGAGCATTTAAAGCACGCCCGACCTTTGCGCTAAGGCTGAGCATGTCCTGCCTCTTCTTACATCTCGTCCCGTAGAAGGGAATGAAATCTCAATGGAGCACTTAAAGCACGTCCTACCTCTGCTCTAAGGATGAAAACCCCGGCCTCTCCTTATGCTTCGCCCTATAGAAGGGAACGAAAGATCAAAGGGAGCACTTAAAGCATATCCTGCCACTGCTCTAAGGATAAGCATGCCTTGCCTCTACTTACGTATCATTCTGCAGAAGGGAACGAAATCTCAAAGGGGGCAATTAAATCATGTCTTGCCTCTTCTCTAAGGATGAGCATGCCCTACCTCTGCTTATGTATAATCCCGCAGAACGGAAGGAAAGGTCAAATGTAGCACTTAAAGTACATCCTGCCTCTGCTCTAAGGATGAGCATGCCCTGCCTCTACTTATGTCTCGTCCCGTAGGGTGGAATGAAAGCTCAATGGGAGCACTTAAAGCATGTACCACCTCTACTTTAAGAATAAGCCTAAAATGTGTGTTAGAACTTCAAATGACGAAAGTGTTTCGGAACTTCTATAATTTCCAAAAGTGGATTTCTGGTCTTCTATTATAAATATCTGAATATGATTTTTGGGTCTTCTATTCTACACTTCTAGAAGTGGATTTCTAATCTTCTATTATAAATATTCGAATATGGGTTTCAGGCCTTCTATTGTACAATTCCAGAAGTGGATTTCTAGTCTTCTATTATAAATACCCGAATATGGGTTTTTGGGCTTCTATTCTACATTTCCAGAAGTGGAATTCTTGTCTTTTATTACAAAAACTTGAATATAGGTTTCGGGTCTTCTATTCTACACTACTAAAGGTGGATTTCTCATCTTCTATTATACATACCCGAATATGGTTTTCGGGTCTTCTATTCTACATTACTAGAAGTGGATTTCTGGTCTTATATTATAAATACCCAAATATGGGTTTTAGATCTTCTATTATAAGTACCAGAATATGGGTTTCGGGTCTTCTATTCTACATTTCCAGAAGTGGATTTCCAGTCTTCTATTATAAAGAAACTAATACGAGTTTCGGGTCTTTTATTATACAAAAGTGGATTTCTAGTCTTCTATTATAAATACCCAAATATGGGTTTCGGTTCATCCATTCTACATTACTCGAAGTGGGTTTCTGGTCTTCTATCAAAAGTACCTGAATATGAGTTTCGGTTTTTTTGTTTATAACACCAGAATTGGATTTCTGGATCACTATTACAAAGTGTCCAAATTTTGGGGCTTTAAATCTTGTATTTTCATTAGCAGAAGAGGATTTTTGAACCACTATTATAAGTGCTTAAATGTGACTTACTATTCTAAAGATAGGTATCTAGATTTCTATTCCAAATATCCAAGTCTCGATTTTGGATTTACTATCCCACATTTTCAAGAATGGACATCTGAGAATAAATACCCAAATTAAAATCTTGGATTTGTTATTCCTATTAATGGAAAAAGGTCCTAAATCTCTGAATTTTCATTATAAAGGCCAAAATGGATACATTATTGGGTTCACGCGTTATATATTTAAACTAGAGCATAAACCCCACAAACTCTTTATCATGGAGAGGCCTATCGTAATTCATAAATCTCAAATACAATTCTGCCATCTGAGGAGATTTAATATTCTTTCTTGTGCCATTATTATGGACTATACAAAACCGATAACGTAAAATTTCTCTAATGATTCTCGAGTTACAGGATGGCGGCGTAGAAATCATAGGATTTTTTTCCCTAAAGAACAAAAGCCTCTTTATACCAAAGGGGTCTAGATGTTATTACTAAAATTTGCATTGATCAAATGGAAAGAAGTAGAAGCTTCAAAATAAGAAGACGATACTGAAAACAAATGGCTTGTGGAAACAAAACCGAAACCAGGAAAGAAAAGCTTTAGGGGTAGCTAAAATGATAAGAAATTTTCGGGCCTAGTAATTCCAAGTCAAAACAAAGAGATGGGGCTAAAGCACGAAGACAACATTGAGAGTTAGTACGCTGAGCACAAAGACAGAACCAAATACTGAAAACCAGTGTCATTGGAGCCGATACCAAACGCATAGAATAGGAAGCAATTAAATCGACACCAAATATATAAGATGGAAGTTTGAGACTGAAACCAAATTCATGAAGGCAAAACGCAGGGCCCATAACAAATATGTTAGAAGCAAATGAACGCTATTGACACAAACAAGCTTGACGTCAATATCATTGCACAAGGGCGGCATAAAAGCTACGAAGGTAAAAGCATAAAGGCGACACTTATAAGTGTATGCGACAAGTAATTAAAGCCCGTACCGAAGCCAGAAAGCACAGATATGGGACGATATTAAGAGGTTGATGCGAAAGGGGAGGCTTCCCATACGATTTCTACAGAAGGGGGACCGAATATTCTATAAATAAGACACTAGGGGCCACGTTTTGGAGGACTTTTTCTGACTTCTCAACTCCTTCTACAAATTCAAATCTTGTAATCCTAAATCAGATTGGGGAATTTTCTTACCAATTATAACATACTCATGATAAATAAAATGGGAGACTGAGATCGTACTTATTTTTTATTATATAATCATACACTGTGGTCAAACAGGTTTAACAGGGAGTTATCAATTAGTCTCATATACAAAAAGATTCAAGAACAAGCATGTCAAAAGGAGGATCATCATGCAAATCTATTATTCCCCTCCATTATTTATGCTTGTGTCTTAGCCCTTTTTGAATGTGTCTAATTTACCGTAACATTCAACGACTTATTATCGCTTTACAACACGATAACTGACACAACTAAGACCTTTAGTGGGCTGGATAGATGTGGAAATATCACTTTTAGTTGTTAAAAACAATGATATATCATCAAATGTGAATTTTGTGATATCTTAGCTTGTTTCCTCCTAGCACATTGTAATTGTTTTATCTTGAATCTAAAGCATACCTTCGCAACAAGGTTACCTACGTATATGAGAGGATCATAACATGAATACCCATAAATGCTAATACGAGCATTTAGAATGTCATCCCTGATATAACCCTGTTCCACTTAAAAATGCACTGCTGATACACTCGAAAGAGGGTAACTTCGGCATTCAATAGGAAGCATCAATATTCCAAAAGACAACTAAAGCTCGATTAGTTAAGAGGGTATCGTGTTCAAACTCAATATAGCTTAGGCCGACCAAATTTTGAAAGGAGTTCTCTAGATTGGTCATCTTCTAATTTCATTATATATTATGTCAGTTTTCAATTGTGTTTTGATGATTTTTATCGTTAGCAATAAAGAGAAGAGGAAGAGGAAAAGGAGGCACCAGCAATTCAAGTATCATTCCTATCCTCATTCCCGCTCCCCGCTCCACCATGACATCGATTGACCGAAAAGTTACAATGATCCCCATGAGGGTGAAAAATCGATTGTTAAAGCCCTGACCACTCAAGTAGAAAATCATTCCAAGAAGCACTCCGTACATAAGGAAAAGGGAAAGGATAAGACAAAAAAAGCATTCCCAGACTAAAAGATTACCTCATCACCGTCCATAGACCTATCCTTCTCAATTATCCAAGTTTGTAGTCTCTAAGGGTTGGGAACCTGTCATTCTCGGTGGGAAAAAAGATAAAGAGATGCATCTGACAATTTCGCCGGCTCAAAAGTTGATACCGTAAGAAAGGAAGGAGTTGGAGAAGGCATTCCCGTAGCACTTTTTATTTTTGAATGGCGTTCATGCCTAACCTGTAACCAATTCCAGAGTCGTTTGGTGACCGGTGAGGGAAGATACTAATACCATTCTTACCTAGTATCGGGAAATGCTGACATATTCAAGGCGACTGTCAGAGGTCATCAGGGTTTGGAGCTTGAGATTTCCAACATGAAGAAGGAGTGGGACATGGAGAAAAAAATCCTCGAGCTCAGAAAGGACTTAGCCGATTGTGAAACTCAATTTGCAGCCACCAATAAGTTGTATAACAGCGCCAAAGAGGAGTTTGATAAATTGCGGGTGAGACTCAATACCTAGCTTAGCTGATGGTCTCTTAGAAATAAGATGGTTGAGGATGAGTTGTAGCAGGGAGGCGAGAAGAACAAGTCCCTTAATATTGATAATGAGTGAATGAGGAGGGAAAAAGGGCTACAGACCCAAAAGAATGCTAAACTTATTGTCCAATTGGTCACATCTGAGGAATCTAGAAAGTAAGCAGAAGAGAACGCCCACACTGCAATCGAGTCTGCCTCGAACTCCCGAATCCAACATGATATAGAAATAATGGATTTAAAGGAGAAACTAGAAAGGGAGTTCAGTCCCTTAGCGATGATTTACTTTTCTCGAGTCCTTCGGTATCGCGATATTTCTTAGGTAGAAAACCACCCTACAACTCTAGCTGGTGCCTGGAGTGAGTTTGTTGAGGAAGAGAGGCATGTGCCTGAAAGAGGAGTTGTGGATGTGGGAGAATTGATGAAGACATTCTTGAGGAAAATGAACCTGACGTTCTGGATGAAGGGAGATATCTATAGAAGGAGGCCAAAGATGTCATTAGACTTCTGGCAAAGGGAAAAACTATAATTAATGGTAATTCTGGTCTACATTTTGTAGCTCCTAGGTGGCGGGAAGTAGAGCGTTATGATCCTGACTTCCCCCTTCCGAAAATACCAAAGCCTCTGACCCCGTTAACTGAGACGCCCAAAACACCTAGGCTCACTAACAGTGGCTGTACAGAAGGTATCTCTCTGACTTTACCGGAATTTGTAAGGGATATTCTAGCGTCAGTGGAAATGGCCATCGTCCCTAAAGGACAAATTGTTATTGCTCTTCCTGCCACAAATATCCATCCAGTCCAAACTTCTCTTGAAACTCGGTCAAAAGCCACCGATTAACCTCAAATGCCCCCGTCGATAATCTAGACAAAGACATCAGGATGATTGATGCGCTGAAAGGACTGGATGGTATCACCCCGAAATTTGGGCAAAAGGGACCCTTAAGTATGAAGGAAATCCGCGTGCGTCAAGCGGTACAACTACTCAACCTGAAAGTCAAGACCACAACGAGCCATTTGTCTATCACTCCCCTCCAAGTTATCCATCCTTCCAGAGCTCCACATTTGATAGCATCGACCGGGGATACAACAATTTCTAGGAAGGAGAAAAGCTCAAAGAAGTGGCATGAAAATCTGATAAGGGATCAGAGGGGTTCGTTGATGAGAAGCTGCACATGCACTGGATCATCACAGAGTATGAGCTGGAAAAAAGTAAGGAGCAGAAGATAGGAGTCAAGCCATCGAAGACCAAGTAGACCTTTCTTTTTTATCTTAAGGCCTGCTATTGTTGTTGCAAGTGCGGGCCCTCGTGTTTTTGCTTTGTAATCTTATATGAAATATACAAAATAAAAAAAGCATTTCCTATTGTTTGCAAGTTTTGTATCACTTTCCATTCAATGTACTTGCATTTGAACTTTTCACCAAGTAAATTTTAAATCATAAGCAATTCTTGCTTGAAGTAAAAACATGTTTCACGTTCGCTTAGGCATCGTTCCACACTTTGGTTTTTAAAGCGAGTATCGTCGATTCGAGCGTCGGAGACAATTTCAAAGTTAGCCAACTATTATCATACTATTCACAGATTTTGAGTGAGATAGTTTGAACACGAGCAAATGTTTAAAGGGAATTTTTCATTTCATGCATTGGCACAGGCCAGTCAGATCGCAGCACATAGCCAAATTATAAGACACAATGATTGAGCAGGGAAACGAGCTTTTATTTATAGCAGAATTGGCGAGTTACGCCTTATTACATAGTCAGAAAATGAAATGCAAATTACAAATCAAAGAAATAAAAGCTTAAGTCAAGTAGTGTCGTAGATGGGCATTCCATGCTCTTAGGAGTCGATCTCCATCAAAAGTCGTTAGCATGAAAGCTCCGTTATCAAGCTACTATTAGATGACGTAAGGTCCTTCCCACTTTGGAACCACATGAATAGGGTTTTGGAAGACACGCTTCAGAATGAGGTCGCTAGGATTAAAGGTTCTAGGCTGAACCTTCTTGTTATAGTATTGAGCGACTGGATGCCTATGCGCTGAAGCACACAAGTCATCCTCCTCTCTCTTCTCGTCGATCATGTCAAGTAATTTAAGAAGAAGTTCCTTGTTAGTCAAAGGATCATAATGCATCGTTCTTTGAAGGGGACTTCAATTTCCGCTAGGATAACCGCTTTGAAGCTAAAGGGGAGCACGAATGGAGTATGGTCAGTCGCTAACTTGTGGGTAGTTTGATATGCCAGAGGTCTAATGATAACTCATCGATCCACTTGGTCATAGACCGTTCAATAGCTTCTTTAGAATGGACTTGATGAATTTATTCACAGCTTTGACCTGTCCATTCGGTTGTGGGTGCGTGACTGCAGTATATTTCTTCTCAATGTGATGTCAATGACAGAAATATTTAAACTTCATACTATCAAATTGGGTCTCGTAATCAGTCATGATAGTCCTGAGAAGCCTAAATCAACATACGATGTTTCTGACGATGAAGTAGATTACCCACTTTGACGAGATCATGGTTAGTGGTTCAGCTTCGGCCCGCTTCATGAAGTAGTCAACTTTCACAAACACATACATTGCTCCACCCTTTGAGATCAGAAGGCTACTAATGATGTCTATTCACCATTATGCAAACGACTAAGGACTAACCATCTGAGCGAGTTGATTTGGTGGAGCTCTGTAAATCTTGGAAAATCTCCGGCACTTGTGGCAGAATCATGAAGTATCAGTCGCATCTCGATTCATGGTAGGCCAAAAGTCGCCATACTGAAGTATCTTCTTTGCCAAGGTCTGGTCCCTAGGTGTTTTGACATGTGTAGTTAAAGCGCTTAGCGGTTCTGTAGCGGCATGGGTGCAAAAAGGTGTAGCGGGGATAAAGTGGAGAAATAGTGAGGATATAGCAGATGCACAAAAGGGTTCATTAGATATATAACCAAATATTTCAAAATTAATTAATCATATTTCTCACATTATATGTGTGTCAGAAACAAACATTAATTAAACTTATATAACAAAATCAAAGAATATCACAATTATGAATACTAAATTTTATGGGTGTATTTGATTGTTACCATATATTAGGGAGTTATGCCTTTAATTTATCCCTTTACGCTAAATTTACAATTTTTTTAAAAAGATAACAAGTCAAATCAATCTCTATATTTTAATATTGCTAAAGCAGACGCTAAAAATCCATGATTTAGCGGATGCAACATAGAATAGTGGGGCTAAATGCGGATATAATGTTCATCGGTGCTAAATTGAAATAGCAAAGTTGTAACACCCAGTAATTTTATAACACATTAAAATGACAAATTAAAGAATACTTAATTAAATATTCGGAATTAAGTAAAATAGACTACGCCATTGCGTTCGTATTAGAATTCTGCTTAAAATAAACACCAAGTTTGCGTAAAACGGACATCGTATGAAAAAGATATTAAGCTTTGATGTTTATATACATATAAGCCCCTTATGTATATAACTAATATCTAGAGTTAAAAATAAAATGATGCGGGAAAGGGGGAAATCGGCCCGTTAGGGGTCAACCCCGTTCCCTATGGGTGTCGACCCATGGATCGACCCCATAACAGGGGTGTCGACACCTATGTCGACCCCCATGTTGACCCTTCCGAGATCTGGGCAAAATTAACTTTCTGAACATGGACTCGTTTCTTGACTAGACTCGTTAACCCTAGGCTATAAATTGGACCTCAGTCTCATTGTTTTTATTCACCAAAAACAAAGGAGACCACGATGTGCTACCCCAAATTAGTTTGATCTAGCCTATTCTTCTTCAACAATAAGTTACATGTATTCAAGGATCTGTGCTACAACAACTACAAATAATCTTCTGTTCCTTAGATCCAATCACAGTGAGTTTATGTTGCTTTTAGATATAAACAACTAAAATGTAATCTTGACATGTTTACATGTTTGGATCTAAGCCTATGCCTGTTAGTAACCTGAATCATAGTAGATATGGCATTACTTATATACCTGATCTATTGATTAGTGCCTATATGCTTATTCATGATATACCTATTTTGTTAGTTTGCCTAATTATGTCATTTTGTGTCAGTATTTTTTTACCATGCCTATTCTTGTTCTCTTCTCTCCCTCTTTCCCATTTTGTTTTTATAGCCAGGCTACCATTGAGCCTAGGCCTATCACTGAAATATACAAACGCACGAATTTGGGAACGATTAATTTGGGGCATAATTCATATTGTAAAACATGATTACTTAGGATTTGAGGGCATAATCTATATCTTGATCTAAACCTTAATCTGGTGCATAACTTGTATCGTAGGTTGGACAGGAATTTGGGGCATAACGAATATGAAAATTGGTTAGTAATGAAAATGCCTAGATTTACAGTAATTAGAAACCGTAACCACGCTTAGGCACGAGGTTAGATTACACTTTTAGTAGGTTTCTACCCGGAACCGCCCGGCATATCCAGCGTCCATAAGTGGTGAATCTAATGTGAGGGGTCTAAATGCATAAACGTATACGTAACGATGCTAAGACATGAGGTTAAGTCTGACTTGTGGAAGAAGTCTACCCGGACACAACCGGCATATCCAGGCATCCACAAGTGGTAGACTTAATATGGGAGGTCTAGTGCATTCTAACCATAAATGAATGAAAGGTGATGAACTTGTAATACTTAACCTATTTGAATCCACAAGGATTACATGAACCTATTAACTTGAGTAGGGGTTAAGTAAACTTGCTTGAATCAGGGGTAGGGTTAAGTTATCTTGTTAAATATGCGGGGACGGGTTACATATATAAACCCGACAAACTTAACCTGTTGGGCTTATTCAATATTGGTAAACTAGTAGGCATCACCCGTTGAAATCCAAGTAGTGGTGATGCAAGACTAGGAGGAAGCTTGTATCATCTGTTCGGTAGGACCCTTTTCAGTCAGTATCCCATCTTGGTGTCAAACGGGAAACCCCGAACTAGGTCGGGGTCTGGGCACGCTTACTGAGCTAATTATAAGAGGTCACCTGAGTGAGAGTGTTGACGGCGCGCTCCAACAGAGTCAAGTGGTGCATGGGTCCTCTTGCAAGGGAAGATAAGACACCGTGACATCAGTAGACATGATTGTGCACATCTTATAAACAAAGGGTTGCCACTTTAGGAGGTGATACATCCTACGGTGTGGCCAGAACTAGGTATTTACGAGTTAGGGTACCGATCGATTGGGGGTAGTGAATAGGGTACATCTAGTCTTGCTTGTTAAAAGCCCGTTATTATCGATGGGGGTAACACCCGTCAGTTCATTTGGGTTACCTTTTATTGTATGGGGCAAAAAATCTCACTAGAAGTAGACCTACGTCTATCTTCTTGTACTTGTTTGGATAATCTTGTTCTTGTTATACTAGTATTGGTGCAGAGAAAAGTATTAGAGAAGTGCAATGCATGTTCTGTTATGTTTATCCTGTTTACCTTGTTATACGTGGCTTATGACACTGTTATCTCTCTCCAAATTATATGCCTGTCATGATACTTTTACTTATTTATATGCTAAACGTAACTAGACTCGCTAGACTTTATGTTTGACCCATTTTGTTTCCTCTTCTTTATCTTTCGTTTCCCCCTCCCTCCCAGATTCTCAGGGTGAGAATACTCAAGCTTGATCAGGATTCTTCTTTCATTCTGCTTGGAGCTGCTTATATGTACTGCTTGATTTCGTATCTCCTCTACTATGGCTATATTTTGGGGATTATGCTCTTGTTATGTATTATTGTACTCTGATGATGATTTTTGTACAAAGTAGAAGTTTTATGTTTTCAGTACTCCAGACTTATTATGTAATTGGGTTTGAACCACGAAGCTTTTCTATTTAATAAAGTTTTGATTCCGCTATTATTTTATATCTGTCTTGTAATGTTTCTGTTTCTGTTTACCAATAATGCTTCATGAAACTTAATGCACTCTGATAAAGAGTGACATTAACGGACGTGGCATGCCACATTTGGTATTAGAGCCGAAGGTTACCAGATCAGAAAAATAGAATTTGATTTTTTTTTCAAAAAGGTTTTAAAAGAAAGAATTTTCAAAGGAAAAGTATGTTTTGAAAAATACATTCCCCAAAGCCATATGAAATATCCTTCGATTCTCTGTTTTGAATCCCTTTTTCCTTTTTCTTTTGAACATGTCCGGGGAACCTAATATTCCTGAGGGCATTCAAATACCAGCTTGGTTTCATACTTATCTGGAGGCTATGACACCTGTCGAGGGCCAAGCAGACACCCCTCCCCCAGCCGCAGAAGTTGTTCCTCCTCCTTCTCCACGTGGTGATAATTTCTCTAAGATATGCAAAGATTTCTGTGCTATGGGTGGAAAGCCATTCCGAGGAACTGAGACGTTCATAGAGGCAAGGAATTGGCTTAAAGAGACGGAGGATTTGTTTAGAATTTTCGAAGTTGATGTTCGTAAGAAGATTCAGTTAGCTGTTTGGCAGCTGAAAGATGAGGCTTCATTTTGGTGGGAAGTAACGCAAGCTGGGCGTCTAGTGGAGACTTGGGATGATTTCCGACACAAATTCAAAATGAAGTATCTTTCTCAAGCCGAGCAAAGTATGCAAATGTAAAGGTTTTTGGCGCTTAAGCAAGGAGGCATTTCTATTAGAGAGTATGTTAATAAGTTTAATCAATTGGCGAGGTTTGGTTTGGAACTAGTAGACACCTCGCACAAGAAAGCTTTGAGGTTTGCTAGAGGATTGAATGACCCCTTCATGCGTTAGCTATGTCTCATATTCTAATGGGAGCAACTTTTGTTAAACTCGTCGATGTGGCATTAATGCATAAGGAAGATAAAGGTGAAAAGAAAGAGGCTAAGGTTGAGGAAACGCCAAACAAGAAAGTGTGGCCTAAGAAAGAACAACAGCAATAAAAGAAGGGCGTTAAGAATGGCAAAGCTCGAGATAAGAGGAAATGTCATCATTGCGGACACGAAGGTTATGTGATCAAGGATTGCAAGAAAAAAAAGAATGCTTGTTTTCATTGTGGAGAAGTCGGACATCTTGTTAAGGATTGCCCGTAGAAGCACGGACACGGTGAAAGGGCAGGATCTTATGGAGGGAAAGTGCATGCTCTTGTGGCCAGTGCACTAGATAGAGGTAGGAAAGTTTTTATTGAAGGTTTGATTTCTCTTTCTAGTCATCCAGTTAGAACTATTTTTGATTCTGGCGCTTTGCATTCTTTTATATTTTATTCTTTCGTTGAGTCTCTACACCTTAGTACTAGTATGGTTTTAGATCCCGTCGTTGTCTCAAACCCTGTTGGGGGTACATCTCATCTATCTACGATTTCTCGGGGTTTGAGAATATTTGTGTTAGGCGTTGAGTTTGAGTGCGACACATACGTGTTTAGTTTCATGGGCTATGGTTTGATTCAAGGGGTGGAATGGCTAGCCATGTATGGTGCCATTCTAGATTGTGAGAGGAGGGTCGTTAGACTTTTGACTCCCCATGGGAGGACCCTCGAGATTTTTTGTGGCCCTAAAGGTTCTGTCATGCTTGGTTTCCTTGAGTCGCTTGATGCATCTATCAATGATTTACGATCTGTGCCAGTTGTCAGTAAGTATCCTGATGTTTTTGAGGAGGTTCGAGGCTTACCTTCGAGGTGCGAGATTGATTTCCGTATATACTTTATGGATAATGAAAGGCTAGCTGCATTGCCTGTGCGCCACATGGCTCCAAGAGAAAGGAGGGAGCTCAGCAAGCACGTAGGTGGCTACTTGAGAAAGGATTTATTAGGCGAAGCATATTTGAATGGGGTGCTCCAGTGGTATTCGCCACTAAGGCGGATGGTTTGCTTCGCCTATGTGTGGATTATAAAGAGTTGAATAAACTCACTAAGAAGAATAGGCACCCACTTCCAAGAACAGATGATATATTTGACCAACTTGTTGGTGCATCTGTTTTCTCTCAGTTAGACTTGGCTATGGGGTTTCATCAGTTGAGGGTGGCTGAGGACAGTATAGACAAGGCTACTTTAGAACTCCAGATGGTGTCTTCGAGTGACTCATCATGCCTTTCGGGTTGACGAATGCATCCGCCTATTTTGTTGATCTGATGAGTACAGTGTTTCGAGAGTTTCTAAATAATTTAATTGTGGTCTTTGTTGATGACATCTTGATTTTCTCGAAGAAATAGGAAGAGCATGCCATACATTTGAGGGAGGTTATGAAAACTCTTCGTGCGCACCAGCTTAAAGCGAAATTCTCCAGATGTCATTTTTGGAGAAAAGAAGTGAGATTTTTAATGCATATGATCTCTAAAGATGGGATAGCAGTAGATCCAGCGAAGGCAGTTGCAGTTCAAGATTGGCAGATTCCGAAGAATGCAACGGAGGTCAGGAGTTTTGTTGGGTTAGCGGGCTATTATAGGAAGTTCATTAAGGACTTTGCAAAGATATCAGCCCCACTCACTAGACTGACGAAGAAGAATTTGACATTTTCTTGGGATATAGATTGTGACGATGCTTTCAGCGATTGAAGAGGGCTCTGACAACAGCCCCGGTCTTGACCTTGCCCGACGGGAACAAAGTGTTCATAGTATACACTGATGCATGTGGTGTAGAGTTTGGTGCGGTTCTGATGCAAGAGGGAAGGGTAGTATGTTATGGAGGTAGATAGTTAAGAGTTCATGAGAATAACTACCCTACCCATGACTTAGAGTTAGCTTCCATAGTATTTGTGCTTAAGACATGGCGTCATTATCTACTGGGAGAGAAGTTCGAGTTGTACACCAATCATAAATCTCTCAAGTACTTGTTCTCGCAAAAGGTTCTCAATCTAAGGCAACAAAGATGGATGGAGTTCCTAGCATCCTATGACTTCAAGATTGTTTATACCCCTAGCAAGAGTAATTGGTGGCAGATGCATGAGTAGGCAAAGGAAGACCTTGAGTTCTCTTTTTATGGAGAGGAAAAGCTTGGACTTTATATCGACTTTTGATTTTAGACCCGCCACTGAGTTTACACCTGGTTTATTGGCATCATTAGAGGTGTCACCTACTCTGTTGGACCAGATAGGGACTTCGCAGCAAGAGGACCCATAACTAGCAGATATCTAGGATAGGGTCAGTAAAGGGGAGACATCTAGTCTCCTTGGTAGATATTCCACAGACAATAGACGGTGGTTGCGACGAGATGGAAGGCTTTATGCTCCCCAAGTTGGGAGTTTGTTGAAGACAATCCTTTAGGAAGTCCATCATTTTAAGATGACTATTCACCCAAGCGGTGATAAGATGTATAGAGATATGAAGAGGGTTTTCTTTTGGGCTAGGATGAAGAAAGAGGTGGCGAAGTTTTTTTGTCGATGTTTGATTTGATAGCGAGTCAAGGTTGAGAAAAAGAAGCCCGATGATTTACTTCATCGTTTGGAAGTCCCAAAGTGAAAGTGGGTGAGTGTCTCAATGGATTTCATTGATAGTTCGCCTAGATTAAGGAAAGGCAACACTAGTATTGGGTTACAGCGAACAAGCTTACTAAGAGCACTCATTTCATCCCTACTAAGATTAAGAGGACGACAACATGGTTGGCAGTAGTTTATTTTCGTGAGATAGTCCATATACATGGAGTACCTTCCAGTATTGTGAGTGATCGTGATCCCATATTGACCAGTGAATTTTGGAGGAGCTTGAAAGAACGTTAGGTACACAATTGTGTTTGAGCACCGCTTATCACCCTCAAACCGATGGATAGACGGAGAGGGTGAATAGGGTTCTTGAGGATCTTTTGAGATGGTGTATCCTACACTTCAGAGGGACTTGGGAAGAGCATCTTCCTTTAGTAGAGTTCACCTATAACAAAAGTTATCATGCTACTATGGGAATAGCACCCTTCGAAACATTATACGGACGACCCTATAGATCACTGACTTGTAGGTAGGAATCTACATAAAGGCTTCTACTTATACCTAAGATGGTTAGAGAAACTTCAGAAAAGATTGATATTATCCGTAGGCGCATGAAGACAACTCAAAATAGGAAGAAGTCCTACGTAGATAGGAAAAGGACTGACATTGAGTTTGAGGTGGGAGACATGGTTCTCATCAAGGTATTACCTTTGAGGAATGTAGCTCGTTTTGGATCTGTAGGGAAATTGGCACCAAGGTTTGTAGGGCCATTTCCCATAACAGAAAGTATTGGCCAAATGGCCTATAGAGTAAAGCTACCAGAGAGACTGTCAATCATTCATGACGTTTTCCACGTTTCTCATTTAAGAAAGTACTTGCATGATACCGCAGAAGTAGTTGAGCCGAGTATGCTTGAGGAAGTAGAGGTGGAATGCGAGGCGAAGTTAGACAAGTTCCTACCCGTATTCTTGGATCAGAATTTAAGATATGCAACTGAGAGTTCAAGTTGATGAAAGTACATTGGTCAGATAACCAAGAGGATGCACCTTGGGAGACTGAAGACAATATTCATACTTTGTACCCTTTTCTTTTCAAGTGCATGTTCTTAACTTCTTTTTCCAAAGCTTTTATTCATGCTAGTTTCTATCGTTTAAGTATAACCTATCGATCGAATCTTTGAACTTTAGGTAGTAATCCCATGAATCTAAACATGTGTTTGAGACATGTTATATTTTATGGATGCAAGTGGATGAAAGTGATTGCTCATGGATGCATATACACACACATTAGACACTAGATCGGCTCAATCGCTCTCATACTGCATATGAATGTGTGTGCATTTTTCTTCTTTTAATGGATGAAAGTGGGTGTATCATCAGATTGATGTTGCATTTGGATGAATGATTGCGTACACATATAGAACTTACATGTTATAATAGTATTAATTACATACATGTTGGATTCATGGCAATAACATACACTGCATTATGGAGGTCAACTGAATCAGTAGACCTCCTGATCATTCGCATTAGTATTGGGACATATACACACACCTTTGCATATGTTCATATAAGCATTGGAAATTTTTTAAGGACAATGGATTCCTGTGATTGGTGGATGAGTAGATGGATAATGGATGTTAGGATATACATTCTTCTTAACTTGGAGATTTTGGGGATGAAATCCTTTAAGTGGGGAGAATGTAACACCCCGTAATTTTATAACACATTAAAATGACAAATTAAATAATACTTGATTAAATATTTGGGGTTAAGTAAAATGGACTGCGCCATTGAGTACGACTCGGAATTCTGTTTAAGATAGATACTAAGTTTGCATAAAACGGACATCATATGAAGAAGATATTAAGGTTTGAAGTATATACACATATAAGCCACTTGTGTGTGTGTATATAATATCCAGAATTCAAAATCAAACGGCGCGGGAAAGAGGAGAAATCATCCCGTTAGGGGTCGACCCGTTCCTCATGGGTTGACCCCATAACACGGGTGTCGATACCCATGTCGACCCCTCCGAGATCTGGGCAGAATTCGGTTTCTGAACGTGCACTCATTTCTTGACTAGATTTGTTGACCCTAGGCTATAAATTGGATCTCAATCTCATTGTTTTTATTCACGAAAAATAATGGAGACCATGAGGTGTTGCCCCAACTTAGTTTGATCTAGCCTATTCTTCTTCAACAACAAGTTATATGTATTCAAAAATCTGTGCTACAACATTTACAAATAATCTTCTGTTTCATAGATCCAATCACTGTGAATTTATGTTGCTTTTAGATATAAACACCTAAAATGTAATCTTTACATGTTTATATGTTTGGATCTAAGCCTATGCCTGTTAGTAACCTAAATCGTAATAGATCTGCCATTACTTGTACACCTGATCTATTGATTAGTTCCTATATGCCTATTCATGATATTACTATCATGTTAGTTTACCTAATCACGTCACCTTATGCCTATTATGATAGTTTGCCTAATTATGTCATCTTATGTCAGTCTTATTTACTATGCCTATTCTTGTTCTCTTCTCTCCCTCTTTTCCTTTTTGTTTTTATAGCCAGGCTATCTTTGAGCCTAGGCGAATCGCTGAAATACGCCAACGCACGAATTTGGGAACGACTTAGAATGATTAATTTGGGGCATAAATCATATTGTAAAACATGATTGTGGATTTTGGGCATTATTTGTATCTTGAGCCCAAAACTTGGGATTTGGGCGCATAATCTATATCTTGATCTAAACCATATTCTGGGGCATAACTTGTATCATAGATCGGATGAGAATTTAAGGCAGAACGAATATGAAAATTGGTTAGCAATGAAAATGCCTATATTTACAGTAATTAGAAACTGTAACCGCGTTTAGGCACGAGGTTAGGTTACACTTATGGTAGGAATCTGCCCGGAACAGCCCGGAAAATCCAACGTCCACAAGTGGTGAATCTAACCTCGTGCCTAAGCGCGGTTACAGTTTCTAATTATTCTAAATCTAGCAATTTTCATTACTAAAATTTTTTCATATTCATTATGCCCCATATTCCCATCCAATCTACGTACAATTTACACCCCAGATTAAGGTTTAGATCAAGATATAGATTATCTAAGGTAAACAGGGTAAACAGAACAGAACATGCATTGCACTTCTCTAATACTTTTCTCTACACCAATATTAGTATAATAAGAACAAGATGATCCCAACAATACAAGATGGTAGACGAAGGTGTACTTCTAGTGAGAGGTTTTACCCCATACAATAACAGGTAGCCCAACAGAACTGACAGGTGTTACCCCCAATGATAATAATGGGCTCCTAAACAAGCAAGAGTAGATGTACCCTAATCACTACCCCCAATCGATCGGCTCCCTTACTCGTAGATACGTTGTGCTGGCCCCACAGTAGGATGTATCACCTCCTAACATGGCAACCCTTTATTTACAAGATGTGCACAACCATATCTACTAATGTCACAACGTCTTATCTTCCCTAGCAAGCGGACCAATACACGCACATGACACCATTAGAACGCCCCATCAACACCCTCACTCAAGTGACCTTTTATAATCAGCATAGCAAGCATGCCCAAACCGCGACCTAGTTCGGGGTTCCACATTTAATACCAAGCTGGGTTACTGACTGAAACGGGTCCCGCGCAACAGATGATACAAGCTTCCACCTAGGCTTACATCCCCACTATTTGGATTTGAATAGGTTATGCCTACTAGTTTAACAAGATTGCATAACCCCAACATGTTAAGTTTGTCAGGTGTATATGTATAATCTGTCTCTGCATACTTAACAAGATTAACTTAACCCTCCCACAGATTCAAACAAGTTTACGTAAGCCCTACTCAAGTTAACAAGTTCATGTAATCATTAAGGATTCAAATAGGTTAAGCATTACAAGTTCATCACCATTCATGCATTTATGGTTATAATGCGCTAGACCTCCCACATTAAGTCTACCACATGCGGATGTTGGATATGCCGGTTGGGTTCGGGCAGACATCTTCCACAAATCGGATTTAACCTTGTGTTTTAGAACAGTTATGTGTATGTTTATGCACTTATACCCCTCACATTAGATTCACCACTTGTGGACGCTGGATATGCCAGGCAGTTCCGGGCAGACTTCTACCATAAGTGTAATCTAACCACTACCTAAGTACGGTTACAGTTTCTAATTACTGTAAGTCTAGGCATTTTCATTACTAACCAATTTTCATATTATTATTCCCTAAATCCCCGACCGATCCATGATACAAGTTGTGCCCCAAATTAAGGTTTAAATCAAGATACAAATTATGCCCCTAAATCCCAAGTTTTGGCCCAAGGTACAAATAATGCCCAAAATCCTCAATCATGTTTTACAATACGAATTATGCCCCAAATTAATCATTCCCAAATTCATGCGTTTGCGTATTTCAGCGATAGGCCTAGGCTCGAAGGTTGCCTGGCTATAAAAACAAAATGGGAAAGGGGGAGAGAACAAGAATAGGTAAAGTAAACAAGAATGGAATATGATGACATAATTTGGCAAACCAACATAATAGGCATAAAGTGCCATGATTATGCAAACAAACAGAATAAGGATATCATGAATAGGCATATGGGCACTAATAAATAGATCAGGTGTACAGGTAATGGCAGATCTATTATGATTCAGGTTACTAACAGGCATAGTCTGATCCAAACTTATAAACATGTCAAGATTACATTTCAGGTGTTTATATCTAAAATCAACATAAACTCACTGTGATTGGATCTAAAGAACAGAGAATTGATCGTAGACGTTGTAGCACAGATCCTTGAATATGTATAACTTGAGGTTGAAGAAGAATAAGCTAGATTAAACTATGTTGGGGCAGCACCTCGTTGTCGCCATTGATTTAGACGAATAAAAAAATGGGATTAAGTTACTTTATATGGCCATCAGCCGACGAATCAGGACACGCAACAGATCCAGATTCATATGGGGGGTCGACAAGGGTGTCGACACCCTTGTTGTAGGGTCGACCCATGGGTCGACACCCATAGAGCATAGGGTCGACCCCCAACAGGATGAATTCCCCCGCCTTCCCGCCTCTGGTATTCGGATTATTTTGAATTTTGGATAATATTTGTTTACATATATTTCTCTTATATGTATACAAACTTCTTGGTTTAATAACTTCTTCATATGATGTCCTTTTTACGCGAACTTGGGGTCTATCCCAAGTAGAACTCCGAGATGAACACAATGGCGAAGTCTGTTTTACTTAATTCTAAATATGTAATTAAATATTATTTAATTTATCATTATAGCATTCGCTAAAATTATGGGTGTTACATTCTCCCTACTTAAAGAATTTCGTCCCCGAAATCTCCAAGTTAAGAAGAATGTATATCCTAACATCCATCATCCATCTAATCGTCCACTAATCACAGGAATCCATTGTCTTTAAAAGATCTATAATATATGAAAAAATGCAAAGTTGTGTGTATATGTCCTATACTAATGCGAAAGATCAGGCGGTCTACTGATTCACTTGACCTCCTTAATGCAATATATGTTAGTGCCATGAACCCAAACAATCCTACTATAACATGTAAGTTCTATATGTGTGCGCAATCATTCACCCATATGCATCATCCATATGATGATACACCCATGTTCGTCCATTAAAAGAAGAAAAATGCACACACATTTATATGCAGTATGAGAGTGATTAAGCTAGTTCCTAATGTGTGTGTATATGCATCCACAAGCAACCACTTGCATCCACTTGCATCCGTCAAACATAACATGTATCAAGCACATGTTTACTTCCACAGGATTCATACATAAAGCTCGAAGATTCAATCGACTGGATATACTTAAACGATAGAAACAAGCATGAATAAAAGCTTTGGAAAAAGAAGTAAAGAACATACCCTTGAAAAGAAAAGGGTACGAAGCGCGAATCTCCACTTCAGTCTCCCAAGTTGGATCCTTTTGGTTATCTCCCCATTGTACTTTCATTAACTTGACCTCCCAATTGCTTAGCTTCTTAACTTTTAATCCAAGAATACGGGTTGGAACTCGTTTAACTGTTGCCTCCCATTTCACCTTTACTTCCTCAAGCATACTCGGCTCAACTACTTCTGCGGTATCATGCAATCACTTCCACAAATGAGAAACGTGGAAAACATCATGAACGCCTGATAGTCTCTCTGGTAGCTTTACTTTATAGGCCATTTGGCCAGTCTTTTCTATTATGGGAAATGGCCCTACAAACCTTGGTGCATATTTCCCTATAGATCCAAAACGAACTACATTCCTCAAAGGTGATACCTTGGTGAAAACAATGTCTCCCACCTCAAACACAATGTTAGTCCTTCTCCTATCTACGTAGGACTTTTGCCTGTTCTGAGATGTCTTCATGCGCCTGCGGATAAGATCAATCTTTTCTGAAGTTTATCCAACCATCTCAGATCCAAGTAGAAGCCTTTCTCTAGATTCCCACCAAAAGTTGGTGATCTACAGGGTCGTCCGTACAATTCTTCGAAGGGTGCCATGCCGATACTAGCCTGTTAACTATTGTTGTAGGCGAACTCTACTAAAGGAAGATGCTCTTTCCAAGTCCCTCCGAATTCTAGGATACATAGCCTTAAAAGATCCTCAAGGACTCTGTTCACCCTTTCCGTCTATCCATTGGTCTGAGGGTGATAAGCAGTGCTCATACACAACTGTTTACCTAATGCTTCTTGCAATTTCCTCCAAAACTCACTAATGAATATGGGGTCACGATCACTTACAATACTGGAAGGTACTTCGTGTAGATGGACTATCTCACGAAGATAAACTTCTACCAACGATGTTGTTTTCCTCTTACTCTTAACAGGGATGAAGTTAATGCTCTTAGTAAGCCTGTCCACTATAACCCAAATATTGTTGTTGCCTTTCCTTGATATAGGAAAACCATCAATGAAATCCATAGAGACGCTCTCCCACTGCACTGTGGGACTTCTAAAGGATGAAGTAAACCATTGGGCTTCCTTTGCTCATCCTTGAATTGCTAACAAATCAAACATCGAGAAACAAACCCTGCCACCTCTTTCTTCATCCCAGCCCAAATGAAAACCGGCTTCATATCAATATACATCTCATCACCACCTAGATGAATAGTTATCTTAGAATGATGGGTTTCTTCAAGAACTGTGTTCAACAAACTCGCAACTCGAGGAACACAAAGCCTTCCATCTCGTTGCAACAACCCTCTATCGTCCATGGAATATCTACTGAGGTGGTTAGAAGTCTCCTCTTTACTGAGTCTATCCAAGATATTTGCTAGCTGTGGGTCCTATCGCTGTGAAGTCCCTGTCTGTCACAACAAAGTAGGTCGCACCTCTAATGATGCCAATAAACCAGGTGTAAACTCGGTGAAGGTCTAAAATCAAAAGCTGATATAAACTCCAGGCTTTTCCTCTCCACAAACAAAGGACTCAAAGTCATCCTCTGCCCAGTAAATGCGTCTGCTACCACAATACCCTTACCAGGGGTATAAGCAATCTCAAAGTTAGAGGAAACTAGTAACTCCATCCATCTTTATTTCCTTAAATTAAGATCCTTCAGGGAGAACATGTACTTGAGAGATTTATGATTGGTGTACAACTCGAACCTCTCTTCTAGTAGACAATGGCACCAAGTCTTTAGCGCGAATACTATGGCAACTAACTCTATGGGTAGGGTAGTTTTTCTCATGAACTCTTAGCTATCTACCTCTATAACATACTACCCTTCCCTCTTGCATCAGAACCGCACCAAGCACTGTACCACATGCATCAATGTATACTGTGAACACTTTGTTCCCATCGGGCAAGGTCATGACTGGGGCAGTTGTCAGAGCCCTCTTCAACAGCTAAAAAGCATCGTCACAATCTATATCCCAAGAAAATGTCAGATTCTTCTTCGTTAGTCTGGTGAGTGGGGCTGATATTTTTGTGAAGTCCTTAATGAAATTCCTATAATAGCCCGCTAACCCAAGAAAACTCCTCACCTCCATTGCATTCTTTGGGATCTGCCAATATTAAACTGCAACTACCTTCATTGGACCTACTGGAGTCCCATCTTTAGAGACCACATCCCCTAAAAAAATCACTTCTTTTAACCTAAAATGACATTTGGAGAATTTCACCTTAAGCTAGTGCGCACAGAGAGTTTTCATGACCTCCCTCAAATGTAAGGCATGCTCTTCCTCGTTCTTCGAGATAATCAAGATGTCATCAACAACGGCCACAATGGGCTTATTTAGAAACTCCCGAAACACCCTACTCATCAGATCAAAAAAAATAGGCTGGTGCATTCGTCAACCCAAAAGGCATGATGAGCCACTCGAAGAAACCATCTGGAGTTCTAAAGGCGGTCTTGTCTATACTCTCCTCGGCCTCCCTCAACTGATGAAACTCCATGGCCAAATCTAATTGAGATAAAATAGATGCACCAACAAGCTAGTCAAACAGATCATCCATCCTTGGAAGTAGGTGCCTATTCTTCTTAGTGAATTTATTCAACACTATAATCCATACATAAGCGAAGCAAACCATCAGCCTTAGTGGAGAATACCACTGTAGCACCCCATTCAGATATGCTTCGCCTAATAAACCCTGTCTCAAGTAGCTCCCCTACTTGCTTGCTGAGCTCCCTCCTTTCTCTTGGAGCCATATGGCACACAAGTAATAGTTGGCTTTGCATTGTCCACCAAGTATATACGGAAATCAATCTCGCGACTCGGAGGTAGGCTACGAACCTCCTAAAAAACATCAGGATACTCACAGACTACTGGTACAGATCGTAGATCATCGATAGATGCATTAAGCGACTCTAGGAAACTAAGCATGACAAACCCTTTAAGGTCACAAGAAATCCCGAGGGTCCTCCCATGGCAAGTCAAAAGTATAACGACCTTCCTCTCACAATCCAAAATGGCACCGTACATTGCTAGCCAATCCATCCCTAGAATCAAACCATAGCCCCTGAAACCAAGCACGTATGCATCGCACTCAAACTCGATGCCTAACACAGATATTCTCAAACCCCAACAAATCATAGACAGATAAGTCGTACCCCCAATGGGGTTTGAGACAACAACGGTATCCAAAACCATATTAGTAGTAAGGTGCAGAGACTCAACCACAGAATCAGATATAAAATAATGCGAAGCGCCAGAATAAAAAAGAGTTCTAAATGGATGGTTAGAAAGAGAAATCAAACCTTCAATGGAAACCTTCCTACCTCTATCTAGCGCACTGGCCATGAAAGCATGCACCTGCCCTCCAGAAGATCCTACCCTTTGACTCTATCCTTGCTTTTTCGGGCAATCCTTAACAAGATGTTCGACTTCTCCACAATGAAAACATGCATTCTTTCTTTTCTTGCAATCCTTGATCACATGACCCTCGTGTCCACAATGATGATATTTCCTCTTATCTCGAGATTTTCCATTCTTACCTCCCTTCTTTTGTTGTTGTTGTTGTTCTTTCTTGGACCATACTTTCTTGTTTTGTGTTTCCTCAACTTTAGCCTCTTTATTTTCACCTTTATCGTCCTCATGCATTAATGCTATATCAATGAGTTTCTCAAAAGTTGCTCCCATCGGATTATGAGACATAGCCAACGCATGAAGGCGTTCATTCAATCCTCTAGCAAATCTCAAAGCTTTCTTATGTGGGGTATCTACTAGTTCCAAACCAAAGCTTGCCAACTGATTAAACTTATATAAAAAATCTCTAACAAACATGCCTCCTTGCTTAAGCGCCAAAAACCTTTCCATTTGAATACTTTTCCCGGCTTGAGAAAGAAACTTCATTTCGAATCTCTGTTGGAAATCATCCCAAGTCTACACTGGACGCCCTGCTTGCGTCACATCCCACCAAAATGAAGCCTCATCTTTCAGCTACCAAATGGCTAATTGAATCTTTCTACGATAGTCAACTTTGAAAATTCCAAACAAATCCTCCTTCTCTTTAAGATAATTCCTTGCCTCTACAAAAGTTTCAGTTCCTTGGAATGGCTTTCCGCCCATAGCACAAAAATCTTTATATATCTTAGAGAAATTATCAGCCCGTGGAGGTGGAGGAACATCAGCTGCAGTTAGGGGAGGGGCGTCCGCTTGGCCCTCGGTAGGTGTCGTAGCCTCCAAATACCAACGAAACCGAGTCGGCATCTGAATTCCCTTAGGAATATTAGGTTACCCAGACATGCTGAAAAGAAAAAGGGATTCAAAGAGAGAATCGAAAGATATTTCATACGGCTTTGGGGCATATGTTTTTCAAAACAGATTTTTCTTTTTAAAATGCTTTCTCTCAAAACCTTTTTGAAAAAAAATCAAATTCTTTTTTTCAGACCTGGTAACCTTCAGCTCTAATACCAAATGTGTCACACCACGTTTGTTAATTTCACTCTTAATCAGAATGCATTAAATTTCGTGAAGCACTATTGGTAAATAGAAACAGAAACATTACAAGACAGATATAAATTAACAGCGAAATTAAAACTTTTTTTAATAGAAAAGATTCGTGGATCAAATCCAATTAAATAAAAAGTTTGGAATACTTAAAACATAAAACTTCTACCTTGTACAAAAATCATCATCATAGTACAGTAATACATAAAAATGGCATAGTCCCCAAAATATAGCCATAGCAGAGCAGATATGAAACCGAGCAATACATTTAAGCAACTCCAAGCAGAAGGAAAGAAGAATCCTGATCAAGCTAGAAATCTAGCAATACAGTAGGATGTATCACCTCCTAAAGTGGCAAACCCATGTTTACAAGATGTGCACAACCATATCTACTGATGTCACAACGTCTTATCTTCCCTAACAAGTGGATCCATGCATGCACATGACTCAGTTGGAACGCATCGTCAACACCCTCACTCAAGTGACCTTTTATAATCAGCTCACTAAGCGTGCCCAGACCGCGACCTAGTTCGGGGTTCACCGTTTGATACCAAGATGGGTTACTGATTGAAACAGGTCCCACACAACAGATGATACAAGCTTCCTCCTTGGATTGCATCCCCACTATTAGGATTTCAACAGGTTATGCCTAATAGTTTAACAAGATTGCATAACCCCAACAGGTTAAGTTTGCCGGGTGTATATGTATTACTCGTCCCCACATATTTAACAAGATTAACTTAACCCTCTCACTGATTAAAGCAAGTTTACTTAACCCCTACTCTAGTTAATAGGTTCATGTAATCATTATGGATTCAAACAAGTTAAGCATTACAAGTTCATCAACATTCATTCATTTATGGTTATAATGCACTAGACCTCCCACATTAAGTCTACCACTTGTGAATGCTGGATATGCCGGTTGTGTCTGGGCAGACTTCTTCCACAAGTCAGACTTAACCTCGTATCTTAGCACCATTACGTGTAAGTTTATGCACTTAGAACCCTCACATTAGATTCACCACTTGTGGACGTCGGATATGTCAGGCGGTTCCGGACAGACTTCTACCAAAGGTGTAATCTAACCTCGTGCCTAAGCGCAGTTACAGTTTCTAATTATTGTAAATCTAGGAATTTTCGTTACTAACCAATATCCGTATTCATCATGCCCCAAATCCCTGTCCGATCTATAATGCATGTTATGCCTTAGATTAAGATTTAAATCAAGTTATAGATTATGGTCCCAAATAACAAGTTTTGGCTCAAGGTACAAAGTATGCCCCAAATTCCCAATCGTGTTTTGCAGTATGAATTATGCCCCAAATTAATCATTCCCAATTTCGTCCATTCATGTATTTCAGCAATAGGCCTAGGCTTGAAGGTAGCCTGGCTATAAAAGTAAAAGGGAAAAAAGGGAGATAGGAGAACAAGAATTGGCATAGTAAATAAAACTGTCATAAGATGACATAATTAGGCAAACTAACATAAAAAGCATAAGTTGATATCATTTGGCAATCTAGCAGAATAGGGATATCATGGATAGGCATATAGGTACTAATCAATAGATCGGGTGTACAAGTAATGGCAGATCTATTATGATTCAGGTTATTAACAGGCATAGGCTTAGATCCAAACTTATAAACATGTCAAGATTACATTTTAGCTGTTTATATCTAAAAGCAACATAAACTCACTGTGATTGGATCTACAAACAAAAAATTGATTATAGACGTTGTAGCACGGATCCTTGAATATGTATAACTTGTTGTTGAAGAAGAATAGGCTGGATCAAACTGAGTTAGGGCAACACCTCGTTGTCGCCATTGATTTAGATGAATAAAAAAATGGGATTACGGTCCTTTATATATCCATTAGCCAATGAACCAGGGCACACAGCAGGTCCAGATTCATCAGGGGGTCGACATGGGGGTCGACGTGGGTGTCGGAACCCCTGTTGTGGGGTCGACCCAGGGGTCGACACTCATAGGGCACGACGTCGACCACCAATAGGCCGAATTATCGTGCCTTCCCGCCTCTAATTTTTGGATTATTTTGAATTCTAGATAATGTTTGTTTAAATATATTTCTCTTCTACATATACAAACTTTTAGGCTTAATAACTTCTTCATACGATGTTTGTTTTACGCAAACTTGGGGTCAATCTTAAGTGAATTCCGAGATAAATGCAATGTGCAGTCTATTTTACTTAATTCCAAATATTTAATTAAGTATTCTTTAATTTATCATTATAGTGTTCTTTAAAATTATGGGGTATTGCATTCTCCCTTACTTAAAGGATTTCGTCCCCGAAATCTCCAAGTTAAGAAGAATGTATATCCTAACATCCATCATCCAGGGCTAAGACACGAGGTTAAGCCTGACTTGTGGAAGAAGTCTGCCCGAACCCAACTGGCATATCCAACATCCACAAGTGGTAGACTTAATGTGGGAGCTCTAGCGCATTATGACCATAAATGAATGAATGGTGATGAACCTGTAATACTTAACCTGTTTGAACCCATAAGGATTATATGAACCTGTTAACATGAGCAGGGGTTAAGTAAACTTGCTTGAATCAATGGTAGGGTTACGTTATCTTATTGAATATGTGGGGACGGGTTATACATATAAACCCGACAAACTTAACCTGTTGGGGTCATGCAATCTTGTTAAACTAGTAGGCATAACCTATTGAAAACCTAGTAGTGAGGATGCAAGCCTCGAGGGAAGCTTGTATCATCTATTGGGTGGGACCCGTTTCAGTCAGTAACCCATATTGGTATCGAACGAGGAACCCCGAACTAGGTCGGGGTCTCGGCACGCTTATTGAGCAGATTATAAGAGGTCACTTGAGTGAGGGTGTTGATGGCACATTCCAGCGGAGTCATGTGAATGCATGGGTCCGCTTGCTAGGGAAGATATGATGTTGTGACATCAGTAGATATGGTTGTGCACATCTTGTAAATAAAGGGTTGCCACTTTAGGAGGTGATACATCCTACTGTAAGGCCAACACAGGGTATCTACGAGTTAGAGAGCCAACCGATTGGGGGTAGTGATTATGGTACATCTAGTCTTGCTTGTTTAGGAGCCCGTTATTATCGTTGAGGGTAACACCAGTCAGTTCTGTTGGGCTACCAGTTATTGTATGGGGTGAAACCTCTCACTATAAGTACACCTACGTCTACCATCTTGTACTTGTTGGGATCGTCTTGTTCTTATTATACTAGTATTGGCGTAGAGTAAAGTATTAGTGAAGCGCAATGCATGTTCTGTTCTGTTTATCCTATTTACCTTGTTATACCTGCCTTATGACACTGTTATCTCTCTCCAACTTATATGCCTGTCATGATGATTTTACTTATTTATATGCTAAAAGAACTAGACTCGCCATACTTTATGTCTGACCCATTTTGTTCCCTATTCTTTCTCTTCCGTTTCTCCCCATGTCCTCAGGGTAGGAATACTCAAGCTTGATCAGGATTCTTCTTTCATTCTGCTTGGAGCTTCTTAGATGTACTGCTTGATTTCGTATCTCCTCTACTATGGCTATATTTTGGGGATTATGCTCTTATAATGTATTATTGTACTCTGATGATGATTTTTGTTTTCAGTATTTCGGACTCATTATGTAATTGGGTTTGAACCACGAAGCTTTTATATTTAATAAAGTTTTAATTCCGTTGTTATTTTATATCTGTCTTGTAATGTTTCTGTTTCTGTTTACCTATAATGCTTCATGAAACTTAATGAATTTTGATAAAGAGTGACATTAACGGACGTGGGGGGTCACAGTAGCAGTTGAAGAGCACTATGAGCTATAGCGGGGATATTACAGGTCTTAGCGGGGATTTAATTGCATAAGTTGTGGTGCCTGTAACGACCCACGTTTTTCGTATCGAAGGATCGTAAAATATTTTTGTTTAATTCTCCAAGGGTCCGATCATTCTCATATTTTGATATGTTTTTCATGTGGAAGTGGGATATGTCCATGATTTTTACCAAATTTATTTTTGACCATTTTCCACTATTAGTTTTTATCAGGGAATAACTTTTGGCTGGGATCGAATCAGGTGCTAGAATCAATTTCATTGGATCAAACATAGTGTTTTCAATTCCGTAGAGCAGCCACATTAAATTTTTGACTAAGCGGTTAGGAAGGAACTGTTGTTTTAATATTGTTAATTTTCTGGATAGACTAATTAGTCCTTAGTGGGCTGATTAGTGAGGCCCATTAAGGCTAGTAGTTGTTGGCTATAATTAGGAAGGTAGGAGTAAGGACAATTATTTAGTTTCTTCATTTCTCCATTTGATTGGGTGACTGTGATTCTCCAGCTCAACCAAATACCCCTCCACTTCATTTCAATCCATTGATTTACATAAGAAGATTGAAGATCAATATCGAAGAAGGTTAGATTGCATCAAATTGATTGATTCAGAGGCCGTTCTTTGCTCTCTGGGTTAGAGATTCGTTGATTTCAAGCTATGTTGTGCATCTGGTGAGTAATAGGCATCTCTCACATGGATTCAATCAAGAGTATGGGTTTGTTTAATCTAAGTTTCAACATTTCAAGTTTTTTCACCTAAATCTAATTGAGGTAAGTATATTTTCAATTCGAATCACGATAGGATCTAATCTTGTAAGATTATAGTGGTAAAATTATATGCTAATTCTATGTTTATGCAAGTTTAGATCTAATTATTGATTCGCTTATTGTTCAATCTTGATTTGATGAATTGCATATGTTTGTATGAAGATTATTTGTTGTTTTAATGTTTGTATGATGATGGTTTGTAGTGTTTATGATTGAATTATTGAAATTGGGTGATTTGGATGATTATATGCATAGATGTTCTTTGTAGAGTGTTTAGATTGCTTGGATCATTCGTAGCAAGCTTGGATCATTCATTGCAACCTTGGGTCAGTCGGATGATGGACCTGTGAAGATATGAAGATGGATCGCTTGAGAGGATGGGTCGTTAGTCTCGTTGATTGTAGATTGATGGATAGGTGGACCATGGATCGGTCGAATATTGGATCACATGAAGTGTATTGGGTATTTTGCCTCGCGTAGATGAGTCGTTTATATAAAGGGTTTTTTTCAACATGGTCGGGTCGTTTGCAAGTGGATGGGTCATTTGAAAGTGCATGGGACGTTTGGATGATGGATCAGCCATAATTGTTGTGGAGAATGGATCGGCCAGAAATGCGATGGGTCATGTGTGTACCTAGGTTAGCCAAGACGTTTGTTGTTGGGTAGCAAGGCTTATAGATCGGGTCGTTCTTTGATTGGTCAGGTTGATCTGTTGTTGACGATCCAGAGAAGGGGAGAGACGATCAATCGAAGTATGAGCAAATGATGTTGATTTTTTGTTTGACGTTGGACATAGCTCCGACGTAAATTCAGATGGTATATTTGAAGTAAAGTGAAGTGTTCGTTGATCTATGAAATGCAATGAAATTATGAACACAACTCAAGGATGTTTGAGCTCGTGGATAATGATCGCTCTAGAAGGCGCTTGAGCTTATGGATAGTCGCCTATGACGATGACTAGATTTATCGAAGGCTAGGGATCGTCGTTAGTCGGAGGTTATAGCGGACTCAAAGCAGGGGTATAACGAGGGTGCCCAAGACTATATGATTAGTCGAATACCCTGGGCAGTCACG
Source organism: Allium sativum (assembly GCA_030737875.1). Classification (NCBI taxonomy): domain Eukaryota; kingdom Viridiplantae; phylum Streptophyta; class Magnoliopsida; order Asparagales; family Amaryllidaceae; genus Allium; species Allium sativum. Next base: position 22,015,645 of record CM060927.1, on the reverse strand, counting down.
ATGAGCCTAAATACGAGTTACAATGGCGTATGGAGTTTTGCCGGAACCGGGGTTACCATTAGCCCTTGATGGATGGCATTATGGGCCAGTCATACGATCAACGATGGTTTCGAGGCAAGGCAGGCTGTGATAGCCAGAGTCATGGATGCTATTATTGCTCGTATAGTCTTGTGTGGATTTCCCGACATTGAGGGAGTTATCTCGTGGGTGCTTATCTAATGTTAGTTTTGCTCTTCAAGGTTTGTACTTGGGAGGTGTTAAGTTCGACTAAAACGATCTATGCTTGGTAATTGATTGTTATGGATGTATTGTTTGTTTTTTCTCTAACTTATGGTGAAGGCTATCACTATCGGTTGTGGAAGAGATGGGTTTGGGGTTCTTCTCCGTTGATGTGTTGGTAGATTAGATGACTTATTTGCATGTTCCTCAGAATTTATTGATGATGTTTGACAGTTATTTTACCGCTCATTAAGACTGTTGTCTGACTCAAGGTTTTATGTTTCCCATTTATTAACTTGGGCTATTCATCCATGTTGTGGATGGGCAGACTAGGTGGCAGGTAACATGTAGTATATCTTGATGAGGACGATGTTGCTGAGCAACGATGAGCTGGAGGCTCACATATTAGTTTCCTACTATACATATTTTGTTGTTTCTGCTGCTATTGTTGTGTACTACTCTAAGTGAACCTGTATTGAGGCTTACTGTACAGACTCTGATGTAATCCAGTGTAATGTATGGATATTTTTCACGGTGATATGAAGGATTAAGATTATGCTCAGTTATGCTTCGTCGTTATCTCCTGTTGTATATGTTCTATTGTTCTTTCTTCATGCGATGTGAGACACGGTAGGTTTCCGCATATGTTTTCTACTCTTGGTGATCGTCCCGTATCAACCTGGCACGTCATACAGTGCACTTCTCATTGGTTTATGTAGGAGGTATGGGGGCGGTCGACACATTTGGTATTAGAGCTCTACTTAATCGGTTTTATCCAAATTTTATGGGAGTAATGATGTATGAGAGGCGCATTCGTATTTTTTGATGGACGAATACTATATTATAGTGTACGCTTGAACTTTATTAATGTTTTTCTCATGTGTGGATTATTCATTCTATTTACAAATTGAGAATGGGTCGTCGATCTTCGAGACATACTGCTAGCGAGGAGACTATTCCTGGAAGTGGAGATGGCGATATACCCGATTAACCAGCTATGTTCGGGGCTATGGTGGCAGCAATCATGAAGAGGGTACCTCCTCCAGAAGTAGCCGTGGTAGATGTTGGTGTTCAAGTGCAAGCGCCTAAGGTGGTTGATTTCGCTAAGTTGTGTTAGGATTTCACTGCTCTTGGAGGGGAGTCGTTCAATAGGACAAAGCCGAATGTAGAGATTCATGGGTGGCTTAAAACTTGTGTTTGGATATTCGGAGACTTGGGTATTGAGGATGCGACTAAGAGGAAGCTTGCAACAAGGCAACTATTGGGTAGAGCTATGGATTAGTGGAACTCTGTCAATTTAGAGACGCCTAAAGATGAGATCACTTTGGAGAATCAAATTTGAGAGGAAGTTCATTTCTACCGTGCAAAAGTTATTGTTGTTCAAGAAGTTTATTGAGCTAAAGCAGAATAGTTGACAAGTTTGGAATATGTTTCTGATTTTGAAGCCTTATCCAAGTATGCTCGTTCTTATATTGAGACTCCATATCAAAAGAACAAGTAGTTCATCATGGGCTTGGATACATATCTAAGGAAGCAGTTGGTTGATCATTTGGATGACCCTTTTGGGAAAATTCTCGAGAAAGCTTTGAGACATGAGAGTATGTTTACCAAAGAAGAAGTTGTTGTTGCAGCCAAAGAGGAATGAAACCACAGTAGGGTGGTAATAACAAAAAGAGAAAGCAACAACAATAAAAAGGAAAAGATGGCCAGAAGAAGCAGAAAAGTGAGGTGATTTTCTTCAATTGCCAGTAGAAGGGTCATTTTTCCAAGGATTTTAAGAATTCGAAAGCCGAGAGGAAGTGTTATAACTGTGGTAAGCCTGGGCAAAACAAAAAGGATTGTCTTGAAACTTTGAACGATAAGCAGAATGTAAAGGCATATGCTTTGGAGGTTGTGCCATCTTCTTCAAGAGCTCCTACGGCAGAGGAGAAAGGAAAGAGTGTTGTTGTTCAAGGTACACTTTTTATCTAGGATGTTTCTGTTCGAGTGTTGTTTGATACTGGAGCATCACATTCTTTTATTTGCAATGAGCTTGTATGTCGTTTGGGTTTAGAACCCAAGATTTGTGATAAACCATTGGTTGTGACTAATCCATTCGGGGGTTCATCTAATATTTGTATGCTTTGTCGTGGCCTAGTGTTATCGAGTCATGCTTGCTACTTTGTGTGTGATTGCTTTTTTAAAATTTCTCTAGGTTTGGGATTATTTTGGGTGTGGACTGGATAAAGAGGTATGCGGCTAAAGTGGAATGCAAGAAGCTTGAGGTGATAGTTGGGAATACGGAAGGGCGAATGGTTATGATTTGATGTAAGTCAGAAGTTGGTGTCTTCGTAAACTTTTTGTATTCGCTTATGATTCCACGGGAAGACTTGTCATCTGTGCTGATCGCTAGTGAGTTTGATGTTGTCTATGAATAGGTCAAATAATTGTCGCTGCATCACGAGATTGAGTTCAAGATTGATTTGGTCGAAGGTGCTAGACCTATCATTATGCCCCTAAGGCGGATGGTGCATAGAGGACGGTGAGAGTTAAAGGTGCAGGTTAGAGACCTTTTGGGAAAAAGGTTCATTAGTAGGAGCGTGTCCGAATGGGGTGCACCAATTGTGTTTGCAACCAAGGCTAATGGATCTTTAAGATAGTGTGTGGATTATCATGAGCTGAATAAGGTGACAAAAAAGAACAAGTATCCATTGTCGAGAATAGATGACTTGTTTGATCAGCTCCATGATGCCAAGGTGTTTTCCCAAATGGATTTGGCGATCGGATTTCACCAGTTGAGAGTGGCGAAGGATAATGTGCCGAAGACAGCTTTTCAGGACACCATCTAGTTTTTTTGAGTGGCTGGTGATGGCATTTGACTTGACTAACGAGCCACAATATTTCATGGATCTGTTAAACAAGTTCATGCTTGTGTTCGTGGATGATATTTTGGTATAATCCCGCAATATGGAAGGGCATAAGGAGCACTTGCGAGTTGTTTTGGAAATTTTGCGAAGAGTTTAGCTGAAAGCTAAGTTTTCGAATTGTCACTTCTAGAAGAAGGAAGTGAGGGTCTTAGGCCAAGTGGTTTTTGGAAACAGAATAGCGGTAGATCCCACTAAGATGGCAGCAATCCAGGATTGGGATAGACCAAAGAATGCAACAGGCGTGAGGAATTTCCTTGGGTTGGCGGGATATTATCATTGATTTATCAAGGATTTCTCCAATATAGGTGCTCCATTAATAGGATTGATGTAGAAGAATCAAGTGTTCACATGGGATGCAAAGTTTCAGCAAGTTTTCAGAATTCTGAAAGAGAGACTGACAAGTGCTCATGTTTTGACTATTCAAAGCGGGAATAAAGAAATGGTGGTTTATATAGATGCATGTGGTACTGGACTTGGAGCAGTGCTGATGCAGAAGGGTAGAGTTGTGGCATATCTGAGTCGATAGCTGAAACTGGACGAAAGGAATTATCCGACTCGTGATTTGGAGTTAGTGGCGATCGTGTTTGCTCATAAGATGTGGAGACATTACCATTTGGGAGTTCGATTTGACCTGTTTATAGATCACAAGTCGTTGAAGTATATTTTCTCCTAAGGGGTTTGAGCCTTCGGCAACAGCAGTGGTTAGAGTTTTCGACATCTTACAATTTTGGTATATCCTATACTCCTGGTAAGGGTAACGCAGTGGAAGATGCGTTAAGTAGAAGACTTGCGAGTTTGGAAGTGATATTTTTGGAATGAAAGCACCTCAATTACTTGGCGGGATTTGACTTCAAGACTTGATGCGAGCTAGAGACTGAAATGTTGGCAAGCTTATCGATAAGCCAAAAGCATGAGGTAAAGCTTATCGATATTGTCCAGAAGTTGGAACCAAAGGATAAGGAATTCGAAGTCGATCAAGATGGTTGGCTTTAGAAGAAAGGACGACTATTTGTTCCTTATATTGATGGATTGAGAGATGAGGTTCTGAGCGAATGTCATCACTCTAATTGATGATTCATCCTGGTGGTAACAGGATGTATCAGGACATGAAGTGAGTTTATTATTGGGAAGGTATGAAGAGGGATGTTGGAAATTTCATTTCCAATTATATAAACTGTCAGTTGGTGAAAGCCGAACAGAAGAATCCAAGCGGATTACTTCGACCATTGGAAGTTCCTACGTGGAAGTGGGAGCAAGTACCGATGGATTTCATCAATGGGCTACCTAGGACCAAGGCAGAAAATGAAGGGATTTGGGTCATAGTGGATCGCTTGACCAAAAGCGCAAGGTTTATTCCTGTCAGATCAACTAGGATAGCATCGAAGTTGGTTGAGCTATATATAAAGTGGGTAGTTCGATTCCATGATACCCCAAAGAGCATAGTGAGTGATCGAGATCCATTGTTCACAAGTCGATTTTGGAAGAGTTTGCAAGAGACTTTTGGAATCGAGCTATTTTTTAGTACGGCTTATCATCGCCAGACTGATGGCCAAACAGAGAGAGTTAACCAAGTTTTGGAAGATCTCCTTAGAGTTTGTGTATTGGATTTTGGGGGATCATGGGAAGACCATCTACATTTGGTGGACTTTGCATACAACAATGGTTACGAGTCGAGCATTGGGATGGTACCATATGAGGCATTGTATGGAAGACCTTGTAATTCTTCGGCGTGTTGGTTACAGACGGGAGACAAGTTGGTACTTGGTCCAGATATGATAAGAGAGACATCAGATTGTATTGAGATTGTTCTGCAACGAAACAGGGCAGCCCATGATCATCATAAAAGTTACACCTGTAAGCATCGAAAGGATTTGGAGTTCAAACGTTGGTGATATGGTTTTCGTGAAGATTTCACCTTTGAAGAATGTTGTTCGATACGAAAATAAGAGAAAGTTAGCCCCGAGATTCGTTGGACCGTTTCTAATAGTCGAGCGGATAGGATAGCTCGCGTATAGATTGGATTTACATGAGAAAATGTTGAGTGTGCACAATGATTTCCATGTGTATTTTCTACGGAAGTGTGTGCATGAATCGAATGTGGTGGTATCTCCGGATTAGTATAAAGACTTAGAGTTCGAGTTTGTAGTTTCAAGGCCTCGTAAGCAGCTTCACATTGTGGGGTTTGACATGAAACAACTTAGGAGGAAGACTGTTAAGCTAGTCATGTACAGTGGAGTGAGGATGTTGATGATTGTATGTGGGAAATAGAAGAGAGCATGTTCAGAACTCTTCATTGATACGACGCATTAGTATCGTGTCACCCTCACACTATTGTAACTTGTGATACTATTAATATTCTAAATGCTAGGTTTAGGCTATGGTTGCATGGATTTTTGGATGCTAGATTGGACGGTAGATTGACTGCTCATGGATGTTAGGCATGCACAATGTGTTTAGTTGCTTATGTTTTCTTAGGATTCTAGGGGCAAAATTCCTAAAGCAGGGAAGAATGTAACGACCCGCATTTTACGTATCAAAGGATCATTAAAAAAATTATTTAATTTTCCAACGGTCGGATGATTCTTATATCTTGATATGTTGTTCATAGTGATGTGGGACATGTTCACGATTCTTACCAATTTTATTTGTGACCTTTTTGCCCCTGTAAGTTTTGTTCAAAGCATAACTTTTGACTAGGATTGAATCAGGTGCTAGAATTAATTTCATCAGATCAGAAATGGTGTTTCTAATTCCGTAGAGTGGTCACATTAACGAAATGGCTAAGAGGATTGGGAGGTATCGCTATTTTAAAGTTGTTAACTTTCTAGATAGACTAATTAGTCATTTGTAGGCTTATAGAGAGGCCTATCAAGGATGGGGAGGGTTGGCTATAAATAAGAGGGTAGGGGTAAGGAGAGTTGTTTAATTTCTCCATTTCTCCATTTGGTTAGGTGATTGTTATTCTCCGTCTCAACCAAATACCTCTCAGCTTCATTTCAATTCATATATTTACATAAGAAGATTGAAGATCAACATCGAAGAAGGTTAGATCGCATCAAATTGATTGATTAGGAGGTCGTTCTTCACTGTCCGGATTAGAGATTCATTGATTTAAAGCTATTTTATGGATTTTGTGAGTGATACGCATCTCTCACATGAATTTAGTCGAGTATATGGGTTTGTTTGACCTTAATTTCATCATTTCAAGTTTCTTTCATCTAGATCTAATTGAGGTAAGTACATGTTCAATTAGAATCACCATAGGATCTAATCTAGCAATATTATAACAGTAAAATCATATGTTAATTCTATGTTTATGCAAGTTTAGTCCAATTATCGATTAGCTTATTGTTTTATCATGATTTGGTGAATTTCATATTATTGTATAAAGAATATTTTTTGTGCTAATGTTTGATGATGGTTTGGAGTGTTTATGATCGAATTATTGAAATTGGATGATTTGGATGATTGTATGCATAAATGTTCTTTGTAGAGTATTTAGATTGCTTGGATCGTTTGTAGCAAGCTTGGATCGTTCGTTGCAAGCTTTGATCGGTCGGATGATGGACCGTGTGAAGTTGCGAAGATGGATCGCATGAGAGGATGGTTCGTTGGTCTCTTGATTGCAAGTTGATGGATTGGTGGACCATGGATCGACCGAATATTGGATCACATGAAGTTGATCATGGTATTTGCTTTGAGTGGATGGTTCTTTCATATGAAGTGTCGTTTGCAACATGGTCAGGTCATTTGCAAGCGCATGGGATGTTTGGATGATGGATCGGTTTAAGTTGATGGGTCGACCAGAAATGCGGTGGGTCGGTTACGTATGATGGGTCATGTGTGTACCTGGTTCGACCAAGATGTTTGGAGTTGGGTCGCATGGCTTGTTGATCGGGTTGTTCATTGATGGGTCGGGTCGGTCTATTGTGGGCAATCCATAGAAGGGGCAAGACGATCCATTGAAGTATGAGCAAAATGATGTTGATATTTGGCTCGACGTTGGACGTAGCTTTGACGTAAATTTAGATGGAATATTTGAAGTAAAGCGAAGTGTTCGTTGATCAATGAAATACAACAATGTTACGAAGACGACTCAAGGATGTTTGAGCTTGTTGATAACGGTCGCTTGAGAAGGCGCTTGAGCTTATGGATAGTAGCTGATGATGACGACTAGAGTTATTGAAGCCAAAGGGATTGTTGTTAATCGGAGGTTCTAGCATAGCAATCCATTGCTCTGAAACCCGAAGCACTACCTCCCTTTATTACCATAACCGATCAATTCAACATACTATGTCACTAAACCCCCAACCCAATCTTGACCATCTTCCCATCGCTTACTCATCTGACCACTACTGCCTTAAATGCAACCTGAATGAAACCAAATCCCCCAACTCGATTGTAAATCGCAAACACCCAAATTGAATTACAGCTCTTATTCGCTAACCAAATCACTAGAACAAACTACGCCAACGCAAATCACTTTGACCACGAAAACCCTATGAGTAATGGAATTTGTCCTATGATATTTGGATGCTAAGTAATGGGATTTATCATGTGATTTTGGGGTATTTTCCATTCAAACCCTAACTCCTAAATGAGAAATTAGAAATTAGAAAATGAGATAGATCTAAACGAGGGAAATTTGGGGGTGAGAACGAATTGGAAAAGAAGGCGGGTGAAAGAAAATAAAAGTGGAAAATAGAAATAGCTGAGGTATGGATTGATGGTGTGGATTGATGGTTAAGATTTTGTTTTAAATGATGGTGTGGATAGTTGAGGTGTGAATTTTTTAATTTTTTTAAATTGAATATATTTATAGATAGTATAACATCTTGTTAATATCAATGCTAACACCTTGAAGCGAATGTTGCATTAGGGTCAAAATTTTATAGCTGTCGTGTAACACCCCGTAATTTTAACAACACATTAAAATGACTAATTAAAGAAGAATTAATTTAATACTCAAAATTAAGGAAACAGACTGCGCCTTGTGTCTGTCTCGAAATTTTTGTCAAGATGGACATTTGGTTTGCGTAAAACGGACACCGTATGAAGAAGTTATGAATGTTTGAAGTTTGTATACACGCAAGAGAATTATATACATATAATTTCAGAAATCAAAATTCAGTTCAAAAATCGAAATTCAGAGAGCGGAAAAATTCTTGCTCGAAGGGTGTCGATCCCTTAAGGGGGTCGACCCCTCAAGATGGGTGTCAACCCATGGGTCGAATCCATAAGGGGGGTCGCCCCCCCTGCGGCAGATCAAAAAATTAGGGTTTGGGGTATTCTTTTCGGCTATGAATATGGATCCATTTCTCTTGTTTTCTACACTGAAAAATAATGTAGGCCTAGATGCTGACGGCGCCCAGACTAAACCAAACCTTTTTCCTTCATCTGCAATCAAGTTATTCAAGTGTAAATATGTGATTCGACCTCTGCTATTCTTCTTCTATCTTTCTGGATCCAAACACCGTGAGTTTAAGTTACTTTTAGATTTAAATAATTAAAAAGTAAAACATGATATGATTGTAATTTGGATCTATGCCTGTGACTGCTTGAATCACATCAGATCTGTAATAACTAGTGAACCTATGATATTCTGGCATAACTATGACTTGAATCTTAACCTTTATTAGTCAGATCTACCTTTGATTTTAGATCTAGTTCACTATTTAGATCACCTTGTATATATCGTGTTTGTGGTTAAATTGGATCTATTACTAGTTGGACATGTAAATTATTGTTTAGATCTTATCATGCCTATTATGACATCCCTATTATGTTAGAATCATTTCTATCATTTCATGTTCACCAGATCTGTTCATTATATGTCCATCTTATCAATATGCCACTATATGTTTATGTCAATTTTGTTAGTATAATCATTTCTGTCATCTTCCCTTCACCCTTTCCCTTTTATTTTATATAACCAGGCTACTTTCGGGTCTAGGCATGCCGCTGAAATATGCGAACACGTTAAACGGGGAACGAGATGAAAAACATTGAAATTGGGCATAACTTATAAAGGGGAAATTTTGCATAACTTGAAAATGTTTATGAATATGAATTTAGGGAATATAATTCATAATGAACATAATTGGGAAAAAAGGGCATGAAAACCTACGATGACATAGGTAAATTTTGCTAATAATAGAATGCCTAGGATTACAGTAATTAGAAACTGTAACTGTGCCTAGACACGTGGTTAGATTACACTTGTAGTGGAAGTCTACCCGGAACCGCACGGCATATCCAGCGACTACAAGTGGTGAATCTAATGTGAGGGTCCTAGGTGCCCAAATACGAGACGTGCTACGACAAAAGGTTAAGCCCGACTTTTGGAAGAGGAGTTCCCATAAACGACCGGCATATCCAGCGTCCACAAGTGGTAGGCTAAATGTGAGGGGTCTAGTACATTATAACCATAAATGGACATGCTATTGAATTGGAATACTTAACGTAGTTGAACCCTTAGGGATTGTATGAACATGAACCTAATTAGGGGTTAAGTAAACTTGTTTGAAACAGTGGGTGGGTTAAGTAAATTTGGGTAGGGTGGGTAATATTTATATATAGGCCCATAAACTTAACAAGTTGGGGTTATGTAATTAAAGATACTGTTAGGTAAGCATAACCTATAGAAATGATGGGGTAGTTAAAGACACCAACATGTATACATAACCTGTGAAAATCCTAGTGGGGATACAAGACAATGGGGAGAGCTCGTTTAATCTTGTGTGTAGGACCCGTTTCAGTCAATAACCCATAGAACTGTATCAAACGAGTACTCCGCCCTAGGTCAGAGTTGGGACATGCTTACTGGGTTAATTGTAAGAGATCCAAACGTGGAGGACAGTGTAGGCGGCGCAAACCGACCGGGGACATGTGTAACACCCCACGTCCATTAATGTCACTCTCAAAGGGAAAGCATTAACTTCCATGGAGCATTTTAAGTGAATATAGAACAGAAAATCACAACAAGACAGATATAAAACAGTACTTGAAAATTTAAAACTTTATTTATTGCAGCATAAGGTAAATATGTTTGGTTACATCATCAAAACCATAAAGCAAAGTCAAGTACATCATATCCATCTTGATATAAACAAAGTACATAAACTGAAAGACACATTCCCCAACATCAAAATAGCCATAAATAAAGAGAAACTGAACTTTACTTCAGCGATCCAAGCAATCTTCTAAAAGCAGTCCAAAATCAAGATCCACTGGTGCTAGTTCCTACCTGAGTACCTGGGGGGAGGAAAAAGATGGAAAAAAGGGGGGTCAGACATAAAGTCTGGCGAGTGCGATAATTCTAACAATATAATTAACAAAGTAACTAGGCTAAGGCATAAGTTGGAAAATAAGGGAATGATCATGAACCATTGAGTATGGCAGAGTAAACAAGAAAACAAGATGAACAACGATATCGTTAAAGCGCACCTAACCCACGAAGATAAATTTACTAAACTACACCGGCACTATAGGATAATTGCTATACTGCACCGCCACTAGTATACTGCACCACTACTAGTCACCTTAAGGTTGATCCCGCCTACAGACTTAATAATGATATTGGTAGTTTCGTGCACCCCCTAGCTACCTTCATAGGTGCCGTCTGCACCTATCTCCAATAGGTGTACCCACTACCCCCAAACGATCGGCTCCCTAACTTGTAGATACCCGTGCTGGCCCCACAGTGGGGTGTATCACTCCCCAAAGTGGCAACCCGATACAACAAAGAATGCACGGCTTATACCTACACGATGCAACAACGTCTTACCTACCAGCCCGGGTCCACACACGCATATGAACCTGTTGGACTTGTGTTGCCACCGCTAACCCGGTTTGGCCTCTTACAATCAAGCTCAGCATGCGTGTCTCGTCCTCGACTTGGGTCGAGCTCATAAAGATACGTATGGGTTACTGGTTGAAACGGGCCCCCATTACCTGACACAAGCTATCAACCTAAGCTTGGTCCCCTCTAGTACATCCCACTTAACCCACTTCTTATTCATGTTTCAATTACATGTTTCAATTTTAAGTTAAGTGTTTCTAATCGTATTTCCAAATGCCACCCAAGGCACCCACTAGATTCCACATGCCACCCAAGGCACCCACTTAACCCCCTCATGTCCCACTACATGCTTATCTGGTTTAAGTGTTTCTTAATTCATTAAGACCGTAACCTCATAAAGACCTCTCACATTAGGCTGACATTTGTGGCAGCTGGATTTGCCGGGCGGGTCCGGGCAGTCTTACACCACAAAAGAGCCTAACCTCGTGTCTTTACAACTGTTACGTATTTAGTTTGTGCCTAAGACCTCTCACATTAGACTGGCATTTGTGGCAGTTGGATTTGCCGGGCGGGTCCGGGCAGTCTTACACCACAAAAGAGCCTAACCTCGTGTCTTAGACGATTAATTACTCCTAATTAATCATCCCCCAAATTTGAATTACTTACCCTATACAAATTATCAATCAATTCCAAATTTAACGATGTCCATAATTGACTCAATTATGTCCATCCATTTATGGTATGTAAAATCATACCAATTTTTCACCACAATTATATTATATGCCTTTTAAGGCATTTATGCCAATTAAATATTTTTAATATTATCCCCCTTTTCCCCACGTATTATGTTTTTCGTTTAACGTAAAAATATACATTAGACTCGAATAGCCTAACTCATAAAATAAAAGAAAACATCACAAATCTAACATAGGGGTGAACTTGCATATGTGAATGAAGTTCTACATCTAAAACTTGCATAGATAACATATGTCATGGATCCAAATCTAAAGGTGTGAACTTTATGAAATAATGGCCACAATCTTGCATAAACATCATATGTCATGGATCCAAATCTAAGGTGTGAACTTGATGAAATAATGGCCACAAACTTGCATAAATAACATATGTCATATTTCTATATTTACATGGGTAATAATCCTAAACTTGCATAACAAGATTTATATCCAACTCATAAACTTACCTATGTGATTCATACATCGCAACAATGGTGTAGATATGTAAAGTATCATGTAGAATTTAGCATATGTCATAGCCTAACTTTCAATTAAATTTTCACATAAACTAGGTGTCATAATCATGTAAGTTCACATTTAATTCTACCCAACTTGTATATGACTCATGTTTGAATCAAAGTCTAAACTTGCATACATAAGATTTATCATATGAGTCAATATAACAAACTAGCATAAGAAACATGATGATTCAACTAGACATAAGCCAATCATAGGATTTTAACATGGGTGATAGCATCACAACTTTGCATCATAGATGATAGCATCATAACATAATATCATAGAAATTACAACATAATTCTACAACATAATTACAACATGAAATCAACAATTCATATCACATCCAAATTATCCGCATTATAACTCAATCCAATTCATTTATTAATTATCTTGCTAAAACTATCGAACTCACAACTCAAAAGCAGTCTTCAGTTCTAAATTCTGATTTCTGGAGTTGAAATAGCGCTCCTTTTATGAAGATTCGTTGTTAGAGTTGAAAAGGATTGAATTTGATTTGCTTTCTCCCTCTCTAATTGGTGGCGGCTATGCTGAGTTGCTAGGTGACGGCATGGAGGCCATGAATCCATTTTTATTTTGATTTTAGGGTTTGGGTCTATATGTGTTTTTATAGACTTTAGGACTAGTTTAAGCCGTCCGATCAACCCAGAATTAATCCCCGCCAATCAGAAACCCTAATGAGCCAACATCCAGTCACAAATAGGTCATCATTCAAATCTGTCCGGGGGGGGAGGGGGCAGGTCGACCCCCAGGTCGACACTATGGTCGACCTGGTCAGGGTAGGTCGACCCCCAGGTCGACCCTATGGTCGACCTGGCCCTGGCGGGAATTTTCCCGCCTAGCCTATTTGACTCTGAATTTTTGAAATTTGAAATCTGTTTTGAATTTTCTGAAACTTGCGATCGCCATAACTTCTTCATACGAAGTCCAATTCACGCAAACTCGGACTCTATCTCAACCAGAATTCCGAGACGAACACAATGGCGCAACCCGTTTCCCTTAATTCTCACGTCTGAGATGAATTATTCTTTAATTTAGTTAATTTGACTATTCAAAAATTCGGGGTGTTACATTCTCCCCTCCTTAAAGGATTTTGCCCCCGAAATCTCTTAGTTAAGGAGAATACATATCCTAACATCCAAACAACCATCGACTCAACCATCAAACACGGGCATCCATTGTCCTTACAAATTCCTAATGCTGTATGAACATATGCAAGGAGTGTGTGTATATGTTCCTTATCTAATGCAAAATCAGGTGGTCTACTAATTCAGTTGACCTCCTTAATGCAAACCATGATAGTGCCATGCGTCCATTATGTATGCGAAAGAACCTTATCGATACATATTATTTCTACATGTGTGCACAACCATTCACCAAAATGCAACATTCATATGATGGTACAACCATTATACATCCATTACTTAAATATGTACACACATTTATATGCAATATGAAGTGACTGAGCCAATCTAGTGCTTAAAGTGTGTGTATATGCATCCACGAGCAACCACTAGCAAACACTTGCATCCACTTGCATCCATCATACATTACATGTCTCAAACACATGTTTCAACCGTAGGACTATCCTATCTAAGGGTCAAAGGTACTAACGAGAGGACATACTAAAGATACGATAAGTACGAGGTAAGCGATAAAGGAGAAATTAAAAGGCATACCCTCAAAAAGAAAAGGGTATAATGAATGCATTTTCGCTTCCGTTTCCCAAGTAGCGTTGCTCTCATCGTCTCCCCATTGCACTTTGACTAGTTTGACCTCTCGATTCCTCAACTTCTTAGTCTACGACCCAAGAATGCGCGTAGGAGCTCGTCGAATCGTCGCATCACGCTCGATCTCCACCTCTCTAAGCAAGCTCTGTTCTACCACTTTCGCGGTCTCGTGCAAGCACTTCCTCAAATGTGATACATGGAATACGTCGTGTACACCACTAAGTCTCTCGGGCAACTCCACTCTATACGCCATCCGCCCAATCCTTTCTCTAGAAGGAAACGGCCCTATGAACCTTGGTGCTAACTTCCCAACGGACCCAAAGCGAACGACGTTCCGTAATGGAGACACCTTGACAAAGACCACGTTCCCTACATCAAACTCAAGATCTGACCTCCTCTTATCCGCATAAGATTTATGTCTATCTTGCGCCGTCTTCATCCTCCTTCGAATCAAATCGACCTTCTCCGAAGTTTCTCTAATCATATCGGGTCCAAGCAAGATCTTATCCGTAGATTCCCACCAACATGTAGGAGAACGACACGGCCGTCCATAAAGAGCTTTGAACGGTGCCATGCCAATGCTAGACTGAAAGCTATTATTATATGCGAACTCTACCAACGGAAGATGTTTCTCCCATGTACCTCCAAAATCTAAGACACATAATCTCAATAGGTCCTCTAGAATACGATTCACCCTCTCGGTCTGGCCGTCCGTCGGAGGATGATATGCGGTGCTCAAACATAACTGAGTCCCTACCACTTCTTGCAAGCTCTTCCAAAACTCGCTAGTGAAGATGGGATCGCGGTCGCTCACTATGCTAGAAGGAACACCGTGCAAACGAACTATTTCTCGAATGTATACGGAGGCTAACCATGGAGCAGTCCTCTTATTCTTCATGGGAATGAAATGGGCGCTCTTAGTAAGTCTGTCTACCACGACCCAAATCCCCGTATTACCCTTCCTCGATCTTGGTAATCCGTCAACAAAATCCTTCGAGACGCTTTCCCACTTCCATTGTGGGACCTCCAATAGGTGTAGCAATCCACCGGGCTTATTTTGCTCTGCTTTTACTTGTTGGCACACCAAGCATCTAGCAACATACTCGGCCACATCCTTCTTCATGCCGGCCCAAAAGTAAACTCGTCTCATGTCCATGTACATCTTGTCCCCACCGGGATGAATGGTCATCTTCGAACGATGGGCATCATCAAGAATGGCCTTCTTCAGATTCTCGTCCCGTGGTACACAAAGTCTACCGTCCCTACGCAACCAACCCTTATCATCTAGGGTATACCCATGGAGATGGCTCGATGACTCCCCTCCTTTAAGCTTTTCTACTAACTCAACCAACTGTGGGTCGTCTCGCTGCGCCTCGCCAATCCGTCCCAAAAGCGTAGGTCTGACCTCTAAGGATGCTAGCAAACCGGGTACGAAGTCAATGGAAGGGGTGAAGTCAAACGTAGAGATGAACTCTAAACTTCGCCGCTCAACAAACAACGGACTCAAGGATAATCTTTTTCTACTTAAGGCATTTGCCACCACGTTACCCTTGCTAGGGGTATATGCTATCTCGAAGTCGTAGGATGCTAAGAAATCCATCCACCTTTGCTGCCTTAAGTTCAAGTCCTTCTGAGAGAATAAGTATTTTAGCGATTCGTGGTCAGTGAACAATTCGAATTTCTCGCCAAGAAGATAATGACGCCAAGACTTAAGTGCGAAAACGATAGCGGCCAACTCTAGGTCATGTGTAGGGTAATTTCTTTCATGCACTCTCAACTGCCTTCCACCATAGGCTATTACCCTTCCCTCTTGCATTAAGACAGCGCCTAGTCCTGTCCCACAAGCGTCGGTATAAACGGTAAATGGCTTACTCCCATCTGGCAACACTAAGACTGGGGCTGTGGTCAAAGCTCTCTTTAAACGTTGGAACGCATCATCACAGTCTACGTCCCACGTGAAAACTAAGTCCTTCTTCGCCAAGCGTGTTAATGGAGCTGATATTTTTGCGAAGTCTTTAATGAACTTCCTATAGTAGCCAGCCAACCCTAAGAAACTCCTCACCAAAGACGCATTTTTAGGAACCTTCCAATCTTGGATAGCCACTATCTTTGCGGGATCCACAGCTATCCCTTCTTTAGAAACCACGTGCCCTAAGAATCACACTTCTTTCCTCCAAAAGTGACATTAAGAAAAAATTTCTCTAAGGCTATGCGCTCGAAGAGTCTCCAACCCTTCC
This sequence comes from Allium sativum, assembly GCA_030737875.1. Taxonomy (NCBI): domain Eukaryota; kingdom Viridiplantae; phylum Streptophyta; class Magnoliopsida; order Asparagales; family Amaryllidaceae; genus Allium; species Allium sativum. The sequence continues at coordinate 21,999,481 of CM060927.1, read as the reverse complement.
CTAAGATGTAGGGCATGCTCTTCTTCGCTCTTAGAAAAGATCAAGATGTCATCTACAAAGACTACCACGAATTTATTAAGGTACTCCCTAAACACCCTACTCATCAAGTCAACAAAGTATGCGGGGCGTTTGTCAAACCAAAGGGCATCACAAGCCACTCGAAGAAACCGTCTGGAGTCCTAAAGGAAGTCTTGTCTATGCTATCCTCAGCCACTCTCAACTGATGGAAACCAGTGGCTAAGTCCAACTGCAAAAACACTGAGGCGCCAACTAAGTGATCGAAGAGATCGTCAATCCTCGGCAGTGGGTGTCTATTCTTCTTAGTAAGCTTATTAAGTTCTCTATAGTCCACATAAAGTCTAAGGGACCCATCTGCCTTCGTGGCAAACACTACTGGAGCACCCCACTCTGATGTACTACGTCTGATGAACCCCTTCTCAAGCAATTCTTTCACTTGCTTATTGAGTTCTCTTCTCTCTCTTGGAGCCATGTGGCGCACTGGTAATGCAACCGGCTTTGCATTATCTACTAGATATATTCGAAAGTCGATTTCACGTTTTGGGGGTAAACCCCTCACCTCATCAAAGATATCAGCATATTCACGGACTATGGGAACAGAATGTAAATCATCATCGGATGCGTCAAGGGATTCTAGTTAACTAAGCATTACTGGACCTCTAAGGTCACAAGAAATATCAAGTGCCTTTCTAGAACGAGTCAACAATCTAACTACTCTTCTTTCACAATCTAGTATGGCCCCATATCTAGTTAGCCAATCCATACCTAGAATCAAGCCGTAGCCCATAAAGCCCATAACAAAGGCATTGCATTCAAACTCAACGCCCAAGATAAACACTCTCAAATCCCGACAGATCATAGAAAGATGAACCGAACCACCAATAGGATTTGAGACTACTAAGGGATCAGTAACTAGACAAGTATCAAGGTGCAGTGTTTCAACTAATGATGTAGAAATAAACGAATGTGATGCGCTAGAGTCGAATAAAGTACAGACAGGATGGTCAAACAGAAAAACTAAACTTTCAACAGAAATTGCTCTGCCTCGTTCTTGCAGCGGTGGAACCACGAGAGCCTGAACTTGTCCCCTTGCCTGCCCGGGTGCCATAAGAGCTTGCACCTGTCCTCCCGAGGTAGACCCTGCCCTCTGCCCTTTCTTTGGGCAGTCCTTAATAAGATGTCCCGCTTCACCACAGTGGAAACAACCAGTCTTCTTTTTCTTCCTATAATCTTTGCTTAGATGGCCGGGTGTCCCATGGTTAAAGCATTTCTTCTTCCCCTTAGCATTGTTGCCTTTGCCACCTTTCTTGTTCTGTTGTTGCTGTTGCGGCTTCTTTTGATCCCCTTTCTTCTCGGGTGCCTTATTAGCATTGGCGCCCTTCTCTTCTTCATGCATGAGTGCCATGTTAACTAACCTCTCAAAGGTAGCCCCCATGGGAATGTGGGTCATAGCTAACCCGTGAAGCGGCTCGTTTAAGCCCTTAACAAATCTTAGAGCCTTCTTTTCTGGAGTGTTTACCAAGTCTAAGCCAAACCTTGCCAATTGGTTGAATTTGTTAACATACTCTTTCACCGATAGGTTCCCTTGCTTCAGTGACAAAAATCTTTCCATGTATAGATTCTCTTCAGCCCATGAGAGAAACTTCGCCTCAAACCTCTACCTAAAATTTGGCCACGTATCGACTGGACGTCCCCCATTAGTGACCTCCCACCAAAACGAGGCCTCATCCTACATTAGCCATGCAGCTAGCTGGACTTTCCTTCCATCATCTACATCAAAGATTCTAAACAACTCTTCCACCTCCTTTAGCCAGTTATGAGCTTCAACAAATGTCTCCGTCCCGTGAAAAGGTTTTCCACCCATTACTCTAAAGTCCTTACATATCTTTACGAAATTATCGACAAGAGGAGGAGGAGGATTTGCTGGACCTGCGGCGGCGGCCCTAGCCTCAAGATATTGAAGAAACCAACCGGGCACATGAACGCCCTCTGGTATCTCAGATGCTTCAGACAAGCTGAAACGAAAAAGGAAAGTTTCAATACAAAAAGGACTGAAGGAAAGATATATGGCTCTTGGGGTTATGCTTTCTAAAATATACTTTTCTCTTGAAAATACTTTCCTTAAAACATACTTTTGAAAGTACTTCTTTATAAAAATTGCTTTGAAAAGTAGTTTTTTCAAAATATCTTATCTGTTCTGGTAACCTTCAGCTCTGATACCACGTGTAACACCCCACGTCCATTAATGTCACTCACAAAGGGAATGCATTAACTTCCATGGAGCATTTTAAGTGAATATGGAACAGAAAATCACAACAAGACAGATATAAAATAGTACTTGAAAATTTAAAACTTCATTTATTGCAGCGGAAGGTAAATATGTTTGGTTACATCATCAAAAGCATAAAGCAAAGTCAAGTACATCATATCCATCTTGATAAAACAAAGTACATAAACTGAAAGACACAATCCCCAACATCAAAATAGCCATAAATAAAGAGAAGCTGAACTTTACTTCAGCGATCCAAGCAATCTTCTAAAAGCAGTCCAAAATCAAGCACCACTGGTGCTAGTTCCTACCTGAGCACCTGGGGGGGGGAGGAAAGAGAAGGAAAAAGGGGGGTCTGACATAAAGTCCGGCGAGTGCGATAATTCTAACAATATAATTAACAAAGTAACTAAGCTAAGGCATAAGTTGGAAAATAAGGGAATGATCATGAACCATTGAGTATGACAGAGTAAACAATGAAACAAGATGAACAACGATATTGTTAAAGCGCACCTAACCCATTAAGATAAATTTACTAAACTACACCTGCACTGTAGGATAATTGCTATAGTGCACCGCCACTAGTATACTGCACCACTACTAGTCACCTTAAGGTTGATACCGCCTACAGACTTAATAATGATATTGGTAGTTTCGTGCACCCCTAGTACCTTCATAGGTGTCGTCTGCCCCTATCTCCACTAGGTGTACCCACTAACCCCAAACGATCGGCTCCCTAACTCATAGATACCTGTGTTGGCCCCACAGTGGGGTGTATAACTCCCCAAAGTGGCAACCCGATACAACAAAGAATGCACGGCTTATACCTACATGATGCAACAACGTATTACCTACCAGCCCGGGTCCACACACACATATGAACCTGTTGGACTTGCGTTGCCACCGCTAACCCGGTTTGGCCTCTTACAGTCAAGCCGAGTATGCGTGTTCCATCCTCGACTTTGGTCGAGCCCACAAAGATACGTATGGGTTACTGGTTGAAACGGGCTCCCATTACTTGACACAAGCTATCCACCTAAGCTTGGCCCCCTCTAGTACATCCCACTTATCCCACTTCTTATTCATGTTTTAATTACATGTTTCAATTTTTGGTTAAGTGTTTCTAATCGTATTTCCAAATGCCACCCAAGGCACCCACTAGATTCCACATGCCACCCAAGGCAACCACTTAACCCCCTCATGTCCCACTACATGCTTATCTGGTTAAGTGTTTCTTAATTCATTAAGACTGTAACCTCATAAAGACCTCTCACATTAGGCTGACATTTGTGGCAGCTGGATTTGCCGGGCGGGTACGAGCAGTCTTACACCATAAAAGAGCCTAACCTCGTGTCTCTACAACTGTTACGTATTTAGTTTGTGCCTAAGACCTCTCACATTAGACTGGCATTTGTGGCAGTTGGATTTGCCGGGCGGGTCCGGGCAGTCTTACACCACAAAAGAGCCTAACCTCGTGCCTTAGACGATTAATTACTCCTAATTAATCATCCCCCAAATTTGAATTACTTTCCCTATTCAAATTATCAATCAATTCCAAATTTAACGATAACCATAATTGACTCAATTATGTCCATCCATTTATGGTATGTAAAATCATACCAATTTTCACCACAATTATATTCTATGCCTTTTAAGGCATTTATGCCAATTAAATATTTTTAATATTATCCCCTTTTCCCCACGTAGTACGTTTGTTCGTTTAACGTAAAAATATACGTTAGACTCAAATAGTCTAACTCATAAAATAAAAGAAAACATCACAAATCTAACATAGGGGTGAACTTGCATATGTGAATGATGTTCTACATCTAAAACTTGCATAGATAACATATGTCATGGATCCAAATCTAAAGGTGTGAACTTGATGAAATAATGGCCACAATCTTGCATAAACATCATATGTCATGGATCCAAATCTAAGGTGTGAACTTGATGAAATGATGGCCACAAACTTGCATAAATAACATATGTCATAGTCCTATATTTGCATAGGTAATAATCCTAAACTTGCATAACATGATTCATATCCAACTCATAAACTTACATATGTGATTCATACATCGCAACAATGGTGTAGACATGTAAAGTGTCATGTAGAATTTAGCATATGTCATAGCCTAACTTTCAATTAAATTCTCACATAAACTAGGTGTCATAATCATGTAAGTTCACATTTAATTCTACCCAACTTGTATATGACTCATGTTTGAATCAAAGTCTAAACTTGCATACATAAGATTTATCATATGAGTCAATATAACAAACTAGCATAAGAAACATGATGATTCAACTAGACATAAGCCAATCATAGGATTTTAACATGGGTGATAGCATCACAACTTTGCATCATAGATGATAGCATCATAACATAATATCATAGAAATTACAACATAATTCTACAACATAATTACAACATGAAATCAACAATTCATATCACATCCAAATTATCCGCATTATAACTCAATCCAATTCATTTATTAATTATCTTGCTAAAACTATCGAACTCACAACTCAAAAGCAGTCTTGAGTTCTGAATTCTGATTTATGGAGTTGAATTAGCGCTCCTTTGATGAAGATTCTTTGTTAGAGTTGAAAAGGCTTGAATTTGATTTGCTTTCTCCCTCTCTAATTGGTGGCGGCTATGCTGAGTTGCTAGGTGACGGCATAGAGGCCATGAATCCAATTTTATTTTGATTTTAGGGTTTAGGTCTATAGGTGTTTTTTTAGAGTTTAGGATTAGTTTAAGCCGTCCGATCAACCCAGAATTAATCCCAGCCAATCAGAGCATATCAGAAACCCTAATGAGTCAGCATCTAGTCACAAAGAGGTCATCATTCAAATATGCCCGGTGGGGGGGGGGGGAAGGTGGGGGGCAGGTCAACCCCCAGGTCGACACTATGGTCGACCTGGTCAGGGTAGGTCGACCCTATGGTCGACTTGGCCCTAGCGGGAATTTTCCTGCCTAGCTTGTTTGACTCTGAATTTTTGAAATTTGAAATCTATTTTGAATTTTCTGAAACTTCCGATCGCCATAACTTCTTCATACGAAGTCCAATTCACGCAAACTCGGACTCTATCTCAACCAGAATTCCGAGACGAACACAATGGCGCAACCCATTTCCCTTAATTCTAACGTCTAAGATTAATTATTCTTTAATTTAGTTAATTTGACTATTCAAAAATCCGGGGTGTTACAACATGTGCGTGCATGGGTAAGGCACAAGGGGATAAGACGACCGTGACACCAGTAGATATGGTTGTGCAAATCACGAAGGGATGCCACTTTAAGAAAGTGAAACCTCTTACTGTGGGGCCGACACAGGGTATCTACGGGGTAGGGACCCGATCGATTAGGGTAGTAGTTAGGGGACGTCTATACTCTGGTAAAAAGTTTAGGAGCCTGTTAGGTTATGCTGCTTGTGGATTGTATGGGGTTAAAACCTCTAACCAGAAGTATGCCTAAGTCTACAATCTTATAGTTGTTGGGATCATCTCATTCTAGTTATACTAGTATTAGTGCAGAGAATCAGAGTAATCTTTAGAGAAGCGTATACACTTTATCACGCTTACCTTGTCATACCTGCCTTTTGTGGTGTTACCTTCCTTATCCACTTTATGTGCCTGTCATAATACTTTTACTTATTTACTTGCTAAAAGTAACTGGACTCGCCAGACTTTATGTCTGAACCTTTTTGTTTCCTCTTCTTTCTTTTGTTTCCCACCCCCTCCCCCCAAGGTTCTTAGGGTGGGAATACTCAAGCTTGACCAGGATTCTGCTATCATTTGCTGGAGTTGCTTAGACGTATTGCTCAAGCCCCCAACTTTGCTATTATGGCTATGTTTCTTTTGGGGAATTTTGCTTCTTTTATTCTGAACTCTGGTAATTAAGTACAAGATAGAAGTTTTTATGATGTACTAGTTCTTATGTAATTCAGACATATGATGTTTTGAACCACGATGCTTCATGATTAAAAAAGTTTGTTTTTATTCCACTACTATTTTATATCTGTCTTGTAATGTTTCGGTTTCTGTTTAACGATTCACGAAACTTAATGCATTCTCTTAAAGAGTGACATTAACGGATGTGGGGTGCCACTTGTCGCAACATTTTAGCTGGCAACACCTTGTAAATCTGTTGCAGAAGGCCATCTATAGCGTTGGGTAGGGTCCGGGCCAACCCAACTAAAGGCTGGTTCGGCCTAACTGTTCATGATCTATGGCTTAATTAATTTTTGACAAATTCGTTGTTTATTCCAATTTGATATTTAATTTCAAACTTCTTTCTTTCATATCTTCTTCGTTTTGATTCCTGTTTTAGCAAACCAAATGTCTATCTTAGCTAGAATTTCATAAAGACCCAACGGCACAACCCCGTTGTCTATTTCCCAATATTTTTCTGATTAATATTTATTTTATTTATATTTTATTTATAATTTATTTAAATTTCGTTATTAAATTTAAGGTTGTTACAAAATTGCAAGATGCACTTTATAGAACACAAAATGATCATAGCAAAATTGAAAAAGGCATAGCCCAATGGTTGCCCAAGAAAGTTCAAAATGGCCATCATAGCCGAGCATAAGAAGAATGGAAACCAATTCAAACAATTCTTGCTTTGATGCTCGAAAATGAATCTTGATGGTGCTGCAATCATCATCAACATTATTTTCCTCAATCATATCAAGATTAAACATCTGAAGGTTGCAAATTAATAATCAACATTAATGATTTGCCTCGCCATCTATTTATACAAAACTATTAATGCTAAGGTCCAATGGAGATGCACAACATTAATTTTTAATACAAGTTTTAGGCCAAAGTTGTCTCATCGAAGTGCTTAGAAATCCCTGTCGATACCGTGGCGTCCCACATCTCGATTAGAATTCCTAACATACTCAATGGGAAATTAAACACAGTGAAACAAATTAAGACCATAAAGGGCAAAACTTTGCAAATAAATTATTTGAGATGCAATCATTCATTCATGAATTAAATTTGTAATCATAAATAAATAAACAGCCATTACACCATGCTTAGCGAAAATAATTTATCCGCTTTTGCCTCATTAATCTCAAACTGGTTAGTATATTACTTGGATCAATTATTTTATTAAATCAAATAATTTGTAAATCTTTATGTCTAAGTCCCAAAGAATATTTCAACTCAAAATAGTAAATAACTCTAAATTCTCACTCACAAAAGGGACGGGATTCCTTGTTTATTTAGGCCAAGACTTCACAAAGATGAACTCGAATAAATTTGACTGGTCAAACAAGGGATCATAAAATAAGGTAGGATATGATAGGCCCTAAGACTCGATTTAAATCCTATACACAATTTTCTTAAAGAGACTTAGGACAATGATCCTCGCCATAATGTCTTATATTGGTCGGAAATTGGCTCTGATGCAAAGCTATGATGCCTCACCTCTATACTTGCACTAGCCAAGAACATTAGGAGTAATGTTTCCAACTAACCCGAAGAATAAGGCTATTGAAGAGCGATCATATGTATGATAGCTTTGAAATGGTGTTAAACATAATGGATTACATGATCTTACTTTTTTTTCAAGAGGAAGTCAAACACATTTAATTCAAGTTCAAACCTACAACACAGTGGAAATATCAAATTCAGAATCAATATAAATATGATAACAATATAATCAGAGTCAGCACATATATTCACATTACAAAGGTGGAAATAAATATGAATATAACACATAAGTGTGTACACAAAGATAGTGGTCATAGTCATTCCACTATACAACAAAGAATAATACAGGGGATACATAAATTAATATGTACACATAAAGAGTCGTTATTTCATATATAGGTAACCAAAAAATACAACACTAGAGAAGTTTGCCAAAAGTCATAGAATGGTCCTCGTTAGATATCATGTGGAAGCACCTGTAACACCTCGGTATGACCTGAATATTATCTATAAGAAAATAAACAATCTAACTATATTCACGATAATAAACTGACACAGAATAAGAGAAAAATAAACAGAAATTGACATACATGCAATAACAAAAATATTCACATCTAAATGTGACTCCCAAAGAATTTCCACAAAATATCTCAAAGAAAGCTCAATGCTAGAAAAGAATATCCCATTCTAATTATATAGCTACTCATTGGAAATGATATAACCTATCAAATCAACACAGAATTGATAACTTAGTATCAAAACGACTCGAAATTGATATCACGTATTAATACTCCAAATTCTAGAAATCAATAAATAGAATTACAAAAAAATCTCAGAAAAAGGGGGAGGCCTATCAAAGATGGGAGCCAAAAAACTCATCCACACGTGTATCTCGAATGAGACGTGATCTCTATGTAGCTAACCAATAAATTTGACTCGAAGCTCCTCAGGTTGGTCAGAAGACCACAGGTCGCATCGAAGCTCTTCCAGATGGTCAGAAGACCATAGGTCGGGACCTCTTTCAGATTGAACCAAAGTTCCTTAGGACGATGCGAAGACCGCCAAAAACAAAATGAACCGAAGAACCTCAGGGCGATGCGAAGATCGGCACAATAAATGAACTGAAGTTCCTCAAGATGATCCAGAGATCATAAAGTGCACATTTTCACAAAATGAACCAAAGTTCCCTAAGGTGATCCGAAGATTCACAAAATGCTCATACCCACAAAACGAATTGAAGTTCCCGAAGAAGATGTGAACATTCGCAAAAATGGGATAAATTTCACAACGCAAAGACGTCGCATAAAGCTAGTCTAAATCTAGAAAAGACGACAATTGATCATAAGTAGTGTAGTGTTCAATAAGTTAGTAAAATAATGAGTTTAGCTAAATGTCCCGTAATCGTCAACTTAGCTCAAATGTTTACGAACAAACTGTATAGCCCACTATAAACACAAGACGACCATTGATACAGTTTTCAATTGAATGAGTTCAAGAATTAACCACCGAAGTAAACGCAAGTGTTTCATATCACTTGTTTTTACTAAGGCCTTTAATTGTATTTCTCATATGAGTGAGAAAAAGGTTTATATATACATATATATATATATATATACATGCTAGTAGATTAAAAGATAATTCGTAAAAAAACTTTGTATGATGAAAATAGAGTTAGAAACCATCTTGAGTAAACGATTTGGTTTCTACTAATAGTATAAAATCCTTTGTATTTTTGAAGTGAAAAATCTCATAAAATACCGATTACAATAGCAATCAATCCCAAAATTCACATTTCAATAATGTAATTTTAATCTCAGAAATATCGACTATGAATTTGTTTACAACGAATAAATCAAAAGTTGATATAATTGAGTTGTTGAAATTAACAAATTAGAGCAACAGAGAAAATACAAGAAAAGAGCAAAAGAGCCGAAACTCGGCCGGGAAGAAGCCTTGAACAATCTTAACTATTGGTCATGGTCGCCACATGTATACAGCTAAAAACAGGGCCATGGACGTCTGACAGCTAGGGACAGACATTTATAGAAAGTTCTACCTTTTTTATATTCCGACTCAGCACAGATGTCTATACACAAGCCCAAACCTGTGAACTTAAGAATATGTTTTGCTTTGGATATGACTTTCTAATCAACTTCGAACGAGCACAAACCTCCTGTAATGACTCCAAATGTTTAGAGAGGTCACATACACTCTCTAATGCACAAAAGAAACATGCATAAACAACTATTCAAGGGATTGCAAAAAATTCATTTTGTAAAACCCCAAAAGGAGTAATTTCGTGAAATCAAAACAATACACACAATGCATACAAAATATAAAGGTGATACGAGCACACATACAACCTTGATAGCTCGTAAACATAAATGTGAGTACCCAAGAATTCAGAACTCAAATCTCTATAAAGTTTTACACTAGAATTCATCGATTTCCTCGATGGGTTGTTGAGAAAATCGTCAAAATTTGGCGTAATTTTCTTTGGAGTGGTGTTCCAAATTGTAGAGGTTATAAATGTTTAGTCAACTTGGAGGTTTGTTGTAAACCCAAGAAGGATGGGGGCCTGGGGATCATTAATTTATATAACTTTAATTCTTCCTTGTTAGCTAAATGGTTATGGAGATTTAGGTGCCTAGATGTGTCGGCTGCTTGGAAGATTATTATTTCAAAATTTTATTATTCTAGGGGTGAGTTTATTGTTGGTACTAGTTTTAGTTGGATTAATAGATTATCTTATTTTTGGAAGTATGTTTTGAATTGTTTTGATTTTTTTAATATAGGTGTAAGTTGACTGTTCATTCAGGGAACATTTCTTTCTTTTGGCATGGTACTTGGATTTCTCGTTTACCGCTTAAGTTCGAATTTAGTGAGCTTTATAATAATTGTTGCTTTAAGATTTCTTTGATTATTGATGTTTATAGAGGGGACTTAGATCCCACGTGTAGGTTTTCCTTTGAGAATATTTTAGAAGGGGGAATGTTAAGGTAATTAGCCTTACTAAAAGCTAAGTTAGCTTTGTATCATTTGGATGAGAATGGTGATTGTATTAGTTGGGGTTTTGATAAGAGTTTAGCGTACTCCGTTAAGTATATGTATAATTTTATTAATTTCTCTGGTGTTTCTTTGTACCCTTTTAAGTTTCTTTGGAATTCTAATTCTCCTCCTAAAGCTAAGTTTCTTATGTAGTTGATTATTCATAAGAAGCTCTATACGGTTGAGCTTTTAAAAAAGAAGAATATTATTTTTGACGTTAAGTGTTTTTTTGTAGTATTTTGAATGAAGATGTTGATCATTTATTTTTCTCTTGCAATATTACCAACTATATTTTAAATATGGTTTTAAGGATTTTTGCTTTTGGTCGTTTTAATTCTTTTAGTAGCTGTACTGATTATTGGGTTTGTAGTAGATTTGTTTTTAACTCTAGACAGAGATATGTGTTGGATTCTTTAGTTTCTATCATTTGTTGGTTCATATGGTTGGAGAGGAATCAGAGATTTTTTCATTCTATTTTAGTTTATAATGATAATTTAATCATTAGGATTGTTAATTTCTGCTTGGATTGGATGTCATGCTCGCACTTTAAGTTTTTTGGTGAATCGAGTTTTGAGGTTTTTTGACTAAGGTTAGATCTAATAAAAGTTTATTTATTATAATTAATAGTTATTTTAGACGTAATAGATCTCACATTTGTTGTTAATTTCTGTTTTTTGGTATAGCGTATTTGTCTCATTTCTTTTTTACTTCTTCTTCACTTATACGTATGGGTATATAATTATATATATATTCATAGATATATATATATATACATGCATATAATCATATATATGTGATGGTTACTTATGGTTTGCCTAGTTTCTTTCAGTTTTCAGGTAGTTGATTATAGTGGGGAACTTTTTTGAAGCTGTTTGGATTGGTGGTTGATATTTGCTTTGGAGCTTTTATTGTGCGATCCGAAGAGTTTTTGGGGGTTGTTTTGTTTTTCTTCTAGTTGTATTTAGCTTGGAGTGACTAGTTTTGTATTGGTGTATATTTACTTCACTATTGGGTGGTGGCTTTGCCGGAATTCGATATTGAGGTATGATGGGCGGTGGTTTATTCGGGGCTCGTCTATCTACTTTCCTTTACATTCTTATAGTCATGATTTGTATTGCTTTTGTCTCTTTTTGGTTCTGTATTCGGATCTTGTAGCATTCTTGTTTTTTTTATTATATATGTGCGCTCTCTTATTTTTTGAAGATCACACAATTTTGTGTTCAAAAAACTAGGGCTTAGGGAATTATAATTTCCCTTTCCCCTCTATTTTCTATTTTTGTTAAAGCATTAGGAATGAATGAAGGAGAGGAGGTTAAGTGGGTTCAAAGGAAGTGGGCTAATGGTTATGTTCGTTAACCCAAGCCCCTACCAAAGCCCCACATTTCGCTAACTTCAAACATATAGATGTTTATAGTTTTAAATATCGTAAACGACATTTTTAACTCAATGGAAGCGTTCTCGAGTCTAAATTAATCCATATGCAAAAAATCACAATTTTGAGTTTTAAACTGAACTTAAGATACGATATTTAAGTAAATCTCTTAATTAAATAACCATAAATTATGCGGGTCATTACAGGTGTGGTCAGCGCACTCGCCTTGGTGCACTTCTTGCAATACATGTTAGGTGTCGTCATGGTCTATAGACTGGAGAAAAAGAACCGAATAACCCTTTCGATATAACACGTCTCCGGGGATGATGTATCTTGAAGCTTTGCGTACGAGAGAACGCTTGTGATGACCCACCTTTAAACTCGCGTTAGCCAAGGATATTACAAGTAATGTTGTCAATTAACCCAAAAAAAGGCTGTTGAGGAGCGACCATTCGTATAATAGCTTTGAATGAGTGTTAAACATATCAGATAATATGGTCTTACTATTTAAATCTCATGAGGAAATCCATCACATTTAATTCAAGTTCAAATGTGCTACATAGTGGCTATGTATAATTTGGAATCAATATAATCAGAATCAGACACAGATATTCACATCACTAAGGTGGAGTAGATATGAGTAAAACATATTGGTGTACACAAGGATAGTGGCCATACTCAATCCAGTACATGACAGAAGAATAGATAAAAGTGCTAGCCAAAAGAATATGTATACATAGGAGTCTCCATCTCATATACATAAAAAATCAAAAACTATAATGTAGATGGCCAAAAGCCAATAACGGTCCCCGCTAGAAGTTATGTGGAAGCAACTATGATACCTCGTTCTGACCCGAGTATTATTTATAAGAATAAACAATAAACAGATCATTCTAACTATACTTATCTCATAAATTCTGATATAACAAGAGATTTAAACAAATATAGACATATATGCAATAGCAATCATGTTCACACATAAGTGTGAAACCCCAAATTATGTCTAACCAATATCTCCAAAGAGATCCCCACACTACATACCCCCCAAGATGAACCAAATTTCCCCGCGAATCCTAAGATCGCCACAAAAGATGAACTAAAGTCCCCTGCGAATCAGAAGATCGCAAAGCATCACACAAGATGAACCGAAATTCCCCAAGAATCTAAAGATTGCCCCCACAAACCACACAAGATGAACCGAAGTTCCTCACGAATCCGAATATCGCCACGAAAGATGAACCAAAGTTCCCCAAAATGATATGAAGATCCAAAAAACGATCCCCGAAGATCCACCAGAACTGAAGTTCCTTAAAATAATCCAAAGATCGAGGATAGTTTAAATTACTCCAAGCTAGTAAATATAATAGTTAAGCTACATGCCTCATAACCACTAGCTTTACTCGAATATTTACGAACAAGTAGTATATTACACTAGAAACACAAAACGATTATTGCCATAGTTTTTAACCGAACGAGTCTGAGAATTAACTATCGAAGCGAATGCAAGGGTTTATGTTCCTTATTTTACTTAGGCATTTAATTAGATTTCTCATAGGAGTGAGGAAAAGGTTTATCACAAATGTACTAGTAGAATGGAAACAAAAATTGTAAAATAACTTCATGTGATGAACTACGATTAGAAATCATTTTATAAAAATATTTGGTATCTACTAATAATATAAAACACTTTATAGTTTAAAGTAACAAATCTCATCAAATATTGATTGCAATAATAATGAATCCCAAAAATCACGTTTGAATAACGTAAATCAACTCCCACGAATATCGATTATAGATTTGTTTATCATGAATAACTCAAATGACCATCAAAGGTCGATATACTTGAGTTGTTGAAATTCATGAATTAGAGCAACTAAAAGAACATAGGAAAAGATAAAACATGCCGAAACTTGAATAGAAAGAAGCATGGATCAACCTAAACTATTGGTCGTGGTCTTTACTAGTCAACAACACAGAAACGTGTTTCAGACGTCTGACCTGCTAATGATCATAAACAACAAACAATTTTAGAAGTCTGGGGTTTAAATCCGTATGTCTGAACATATTTCAGACGTCTGGAATTGATCCCCAAACATATGAAATCTGGCCTGGGCAATTTTTTGCTTTGGCCATGAATTCCCAATAGATTTCGGATGAGCATAATGACAAACAGTTAAGGTTTATAATGTTATGTAAGTGATAATGAAGCATCCTAGGCTCGCCGGAGCAATCCAAAAATTCACAACTCCAATCTTAACAAAGATTTACACTTGAATTCATATAAATGAAATCAAAACCCAAAATTCAAAAAGTTCATGCATAAGCAAACCAATTCAACCAAATGCATACACAACTTATAAGCGCTAAGGGCACACATGCCAAGCATATAAACTTGATTTAATAGATATGAGTTCGCAAGAACTCACCTTTGAGCTTAACAAGTAAAGAGGTGGTGCAAAACCAAGCTAAATAACTCCCTTTTCTTATATAGTTTGCCAAGCTTCAATCTATACATACATGCACATAATTTCCTATGCGTTAGGTTTAAGAAAATCTCCAAATTGAAGAGAGAACAAGAAGGAGAAGATGGAGATGGAGCTTAGCTTTCTTCTCTTGAATTTGCACATCATTTTCCACTTGATTTGGATCTCTAGAATCCAACTCTAGATTTGGAATTCTAATTTCTAATTCCCCTCTCCGTTTTTTCCTAGGTGTTAGGAAATGAAATGAATGAGGGAGAATGGTGGCTAAGTGGGGTTATAAAGAACTGAGCACTAGGTTTACTAACCCAAGCCTGAAAAGCACCCAAATTTCACTAATCTCGAACAAATCGACGTTTATACTCAAAATGTTGTAAATGGTGTTTTGAACACAATGGAAGTGGTCCCGAGTCCTAACTCATCCGTTTGGTTTAAAATCAATGTTTTCGGATTTTATACCAAACCCACGATACGATATTTAAATAAATCTTTTAATTAAATAATCATAAATTACGTGGGTCGTAACATTGCCTTTCGTTCTTCTGCTCAGAATAGATTCCATGTAGGAGAAAGTCTTTTATAGGAGCATCCATGATTCTCTTTTAGGCTCAACGTCCCGCACCGTATCAACTTCCATATGATTTATGCTTGGGGTTGTCAATGTTTCAAACTGGGATCAAATTCTTATGATCTGGATTTTTTGAACTGGCTAATTTGTTTAACGAGTCGGCCTTTTGATTCTGCTCCCTTGGAATACAAAAGATGTTGCAGTAGTCAAACCATCCTAGCAATCTTTCCAATTAACTAAGATAAGCAGCGACTCACTACTCTTGGTCTCGAACTCCTTGGGACCTGACACAGAACAATTTTCGAGTCACAAAATATGTCAATAGCTTTTACACCTAACTCCTTGGCAAGTTTTAGCACGACAGTCAAGGGTTCATACTCAGCATCATTGTTGGTTGCTAAGAAGTCTAGATTTAATGCATAACACACTGATCGTCCTTCAAGAGTCAATAACACAACTCTTGCACCGAAACGTTGGTCAATTGGGGTCCTATCAATAAATAGTCATGCGCTAGTTGACGGGCCAATTTCTGCATTCTCCTCATCCTACGGAGCGCTGGATTCCGCAATGAACTCCGCCAACACTTTTCCTTGGATAACTCATCAGGGAAGGTAAGTGATATCGAATAGGCTCATCTCGATGTTCCATTTGAGTAACCTCCCTAATGCATTGGGTCGCAAAAGAACCTGTTGTAGCATTCGATCAGCATACACTTTGATAGGATGAGCCTGGGAACAGTGGCGGAGCTTCCTTGAGGTTATCACCAAATTGTAAACAAGCTTCTCAATCTTTAGGTAATTGCACTTTTCTCTCGTCAATATTTTGCTTGCATAATAAGCCGGTCGCTGAACCCGTTGTCTTCACGGGCTAACGCTGAGCGGATGTCATGTAAGAATATCTCCAAGTAGACAACCAAATCTTCGTGATCTACTAGTTTTGACAGGATTGGATGCCTTTCGAAATGATCTAACAAATTATGGAATGCTTCGACATAGTTAGGCATCCAAGCAAAATTGTGTTTTCCCCGCTTAATCAAGTCAAAGAAGGGGATGAACTTATCAATAGCTCGAGATATGAATCTGCCCAAAGCTGCCACCTTCCCGACAAGACTTTGCACGTCCTTGTTCTTTCAAAGTTCTCGGATACCTCTTATAGCCTTTTTTATTTGTGGTATTTCATCCCTCATGAGCTGACGATGAAGTCCAAAAACTTCCCTGATGCAACGCCGAAAGAGCATTTCAAAGGGTAGAGCTTCACTCGCATAGTTACATGTGTCTTACGGCCCCCGTTGTTGTAGTTACCTATGCTTGTCCCACCATGGGGTGTATCAAGGCCCATGGTGGCGGCCTGACACAATTCTAGAATGCACAGGTATGCTACCGGTGCCCAGTGCCTTATTTTTCTGCGCCGGAGTGTGTGCACGCCCGCACCCCGTTAGAACCTACACTGCTGCACCACCGCCGTCGATTTGACCTCTTACAGTCAGCCCAGTAATCGTGCCCCACCCTGCCTTGTTCAGGGTATCCTGATACACCTTGTAGGGTTACTGCAGAAAAGGGTCCCCCGCTACTAGGTTTTCTATTTCTAGCCAACATGCTAAGTTGGTTAAGTGTTTAATAAACCTAACCCCCAATCAGTCTGTTTAGTTTAGCATGTTCCATTTTGATTAAGTATTAATTTAATTTACTTAATCCTATCAATCCTGACTCGGCCTTAATTGTCTTATTAAAGCCTTGACCTCTCACATTAGACATGTATTGTTGTGGCTGCCTGTTGCCGGTTGGGTCCGGGCTGTCTTACGCCACAACTCAGTCTAACCTCGGGTCCTTATTGGGCTCCGTGTTTAACCACCCACATTGGATAGGTATTGTTGTGACTACTGGACAGCCGGGCAGTTCCGGGCAGGTTTACATCACAACTCAATCCAACCTCGGGTTAAACACATCATATTTTCTACATTTACATATTTTGTCTCTTTTCTTTTTATATGTAAATATTTGCGGCCCATTATTCAAATTTATCTTTATTGGTTAAAATTTATTTATGCCACTTAATTGTTTTTTTTTAAGGTTGTTGGCATGCGTCAAACATGCCAACACATATGTTCTATATTTTAACCCAAACGTCATTTCCCCCATTTTACACGTTCGCTACAATATAAGATATGTTGGGTTTAACATTTAAACCAAACTTAGCCATATGAAAAAGGGGAGGCTTATAACATGGTGTTTGTGAGGTAACATAAAAAGGGGAGTGTGAACGCATGAACTTGCAACATAACGATTCAATTAACATAAGGCAGGCACATGTGAACTTGCAATTGTAACAGCATATAATCATGGCATAAACAATACTTAAACATGAATCATTCTATTCATATAATCATGGCATAAACAATACTTAAACATGAATCATTCTATTCATATGATTATGGCATAAACAATACTTACACATGAATCATTCTATTCATATAATCATGGCATAAATAATACATAAACATGAATCATTCTATTCATGTAAACTTGCAATTGGAATGTAAATCTAACTTAATTGTGTCACATATATCACCATATGGTTTTGATAACAACTTAGGCCTAAAACATGTTTCAACTAGGCATAATACCAAATATAGTTTAGTCATGTTCATAAAGGTGCTTACTTTTGTTTCTAATACAAAAGTATGATTTGCTAATTCCAACATAGATTCATTTAAACTATAGTACTTAGTCGTATCCAATTACACACTAAAAGTGATCATAAAAGTATGTACATCATATTGGCATAATAGTGAATCATATACTTGCATGAATCCCAAATAAAATACCACGACATATGGTTGTCAACATAAATCATATACTTGTATGAATCCAATCGTATACCATAACATTTCCAAATCGTTTAGAATCAAAATGACATACAAGTATAGATTATTATCACCACAATTCCATTTCGTTGTTAACTTCCAACGCAAATCACATACTTGTAAATATCCAATCGTATACCATAACATTCCCAAATCGTTTAGAATCAAAATAACATACAAATATAGATTATTATCGCCACAATTCCATTTCGCATTTTACACAAATCAAACGCAATTAATTATTCACATCGGAATAGCACTCTACTTACAACGTATGATGAATCTTCAATTCAGGAATCTAAATTCTGAATTTGGAGATGCTATCCTTTGTCGTAGGCGTTGTTTTAATTGACGTTGCTTTAGGCTTTCAAATTATCTCCTAATTGTCTCTCAATTTCTGACGGCTATTCCTAGTCTCTCCTCAGCGGCATGACGGTCTCATCTCCATTTTAGTTTGTGTGAATTAGGGTTAGTCTTAGGTCTTTTTTATAGAGTTTGTGAGTTGATTTAGACCGCCGATGGAGCTTGGTTTAATAATAGTCGTTCGTTTGAAGGAGAGACCAACCAGGAGCTGACACCTAGCCCTAGTGACAAGGCAAGGCTCAGAAAATCGACCAAACACAGACCAGGCCAGCCAGGGTGGGCTGGGTTCGACCTGGCTCAGGGGCCAGGTCGACACCCCAGTCGACACCGTGTCGACTTGGCAGTCGACACGGGTGACCCAGGTTGACTGCCCAGTCGACCTGGCTAGCCCCAGGTCGACTGCGAAGTCGACCTGGGTGCCTTGGGCGGGAATTTTCCCGCCCTGGCCATTCCGGCCCGATTTTGAAATTTGAATTAGTTTTTCTGAGCTGTTTCGGTCTGTTTGAATTTTAAACTGAATTCTGAAACTTCCGGAGGCCATATCTTCTTCATACGGAGTCCGTTTTACGCAAACTCGGACTCTCTCTCGAGCAGAATTCCGAGACGAACGCAATGGCGTATCCCGTTTCCCTTAATTCTTTGATTTGAAATTAATTATACTTTAATTTGTGAATTTCACTGTTATAGAATACACGGGGTGTTACATGAAGCTTGTATGTTCCTGATCCGGAACATGCATCCAGATCTGATTGTATCCAGAGTAAGCATACATAAAAGAAAGAAGTTCATGTCCAGCTGTTGAGTCGACGAGCTGGTCAATCCAGGTTATCGAGAAGTTGTCTTTGGGGCATGCCTTGTTTAGGTTTGAAAAATTGACTCATGTCCACCATTTCACGCTGGCCTTCTTCGCAAGAACTAGGCTCGATATCGAGTTGGTGTATGTTGAATCTCTAATAAATCAGTTGTTCTTTATCCTTTTAACCTCTTCTTTTATAGTTGTAGATCTTTCTGGGCCTAGCATACATTTTTTCTGCTATACTGGGATGTTTCTTGGGTCAATATTGAGTAAATGGATCATGATCAACGGAGATATCCCATACATGTCAGCATGGTTTCATGCGAACACGCCAAGGTTCGCATGGAAAAAATCAGACAACTCCCTCATCCATAGAGGGTCCAGATGGAATCCAGTCATCAAAAACATAGTAGGCTAGTCGTTACCGATCGAGATCTCTACCATAGTTCCATTAGGAGTCCATTCTACACCTCGGCTCTTCGTCCACTCTCGGATCAATATACAAATTGGCGACTGGACGGTCCTAACCGGGATTTCTTCTTTAATTCTATGCAGTCGTCTCCTTGGGAGGAGGAGAATTATCTTTAAACTCCCTATTTTATTTGTTGTGGACTTCTTTCCACTCCGCTAAGTAGCATGCTCGTCCTGCTACCTGGTCCCCTACCCAACTCCAACGCTGCTTTCAGATAGAAACTTCAACAACATTCACCAAGGAGCGATGCATGCTCGAAACTCAGCCAGGGTGGGTCGACCAAAAAGGCGTTATATGGAAAGTTTATGTCCATCTCAAGAAACGGGAGGATCCACAATCTCTTATGAACCCTCTTGCCCAACTCCTTTGATAATTCAACCATTCCAATTGATTTGTCCATTCAGCCTTTGATGCCACTTATCCTAACCTTACATGGCTTTAAATTCCCTGGCTTCCAAACTCGTCTTGTCCTAGGCCCTTTTAAAAAAGATTTTTATAGAACTTTCACAGTCAACAAGGACTTTCCGTACTGTAGTTGGGCCAATGATGGCCACAATCATGAAGGACTAATGCCCAGGGTATCCTAACCCATATGTTTTCTTTATCCAGAAAGACTATTCCATTTGCCACAATCCTCTTTTGCCCTGTAGGAACAACCTCTTCGGGGGCGCTACACTCCCGAACTTCCAAATACTCTGCAGCATTCACACACTATTCCATTGTTTGTGCACAAAAACCTACCAGATGTGGTCCTTTGATAACTGTATTGTTGAAAATACCTTTTCCATTGTCTCTGAGATGGGTAACGGTTCTAGGAACTGCCCGACCTTTTTTGTTGGGGTCCGAGGTCCCTTGCCCCCTCTCCCTCGGGGTGACTTTGTATTCATCGAGCTTTCCTTCTCAAATTAGCTTAGGTCCAATATCTCGAAAATGATAGTACTCATTTGCCATGTGGCCGTATATCTCGTGCAATAAGAAACACTTCCTTGTTTGGACCTCCTTCACTTTGGACTCTCGCGGAGGTTGATTTTTATACTGTATCGTGATGAAAGTATCCTTGTAGATATTTTCCAATATACCATTTAATGGCATGCAATTGTCAAAAGTTTGGATTTGGGGTTGCTTCTTAACATTCCCCTTCTGATTATGACCTCCTCCATTTCCTTCTTTCATTGGTTACCGTTCCTCTTATTACAATTCCTAACATTCACTTTAACTTTCTTAGAATTATCACCGGATTGTTTCACTACCACATTGCTTGGGACTCCCTCATTCAGTGTGTCGTCAACTCTCCCTTTATGAATCTGTCTTGCCTCTTCAATTTGCAAGTGAACATTAGCTTTCTCATAAAACACGGCAAGGGTTGTGCAAGGCTCCCCAGTCAAATATTTTCCGAACTCGGTCATGGGGAAAACATCTTTGACCAAAGCCCTCAATAATGACTTTGGATTGGGATTGGTGACTTCAGCAACAACAGTATTGAAACAGTCGAGGTAGTCCCTTAGCGACTGGCCATGAGCTTGAGTTATTCGGTAGAGGGACATTACATGTTTATACTTGGTAGCATGAAGGCAGAATTAATTCAAAAACATTCTTCTCAATTCCTAAAAATTAGTTATCAATCTTGGGACATCCGAGTAAACCACATAAGGGCGATTCAAATCGAGGTAGATAGAGAAGGCCTAACAATTGATGGCAGTTGGAGTTGCCACCGTGTTCATGAAACAATTCTATCTCACCAAATGGTGGTTTGGATCAGTCCTGCTTTGTGACAAATGCCCTGTACTGTAACAACCCGTATTTTCAATAACCTGTTATAACATAAATCGAGGCAGAATTTAATTCTAAAATCTGAATCAAGGGAAACGGGCTATGCCATTGCGTTCGTCTCGGAAAAATACGCGAAATAGAGTCTGAGTTTTCGAAAATCGGAGCCCGTATGACCCAGTTAAGGCCCATCGAAGTTTTCAGAAATTTCCATGTCAAAAACAGATTTGAATTTCAAGTTCAAAGTTGGAAATTAGGGCAAACTGGCGCAGGCGGCAAAACTCCCGCCAGGACCCCCATGTCGACAGGCATGTCGACATGGTCCCCAGGGTGTCGACAGCCCTGTCGACAGCCCTGTCGACACAGGGTGGCCGGGCAGTTTTGCCTGGCGCACCATTTTGGGTCTGGGTCTGGTCTTGTGGCTTGGTTCTAGAGAATTCCGAAATCTGATGGACCTAATTCAACTAGGGTTTAATCCTATGGTCTAAATCACTAGCCTAATCTATAAATAAGACCCTAACCTACCCTAAATCATTCATTATTCATTCTAGCAACTAAACTATGTCAAAATCCATCCTCTCATGGCATCCACTCTCTTCATACAATTCCTAAGAGATTTCCATGCATACAAGTGTATTTAGGCTTGTATGATCCTCTTTAGCTTGCATTAAAGTCTTGTTTCTCTATTGTCATCATAAAGGAGGAGTCTTGATCAAGTTTGCTTGCATTTTGGGGTTTTATTTTGTTGCATAAGGGGTTTCTTACATTTGCTATACTCATTTGAGTCCGCATAAGCATTGTAAGCCCTCTTACCTTCATTTTAGAAACTCTAAAGTTAATATGTGATGAAAGTTGGGATTTATGCATGTTTAATAAGTTATGCATGCTTATGCGAGTTCAATATGCCATGTTACACATGTTTGATAAGTTATGCATGTTTATGCAAGTTCACTATGCCATGATTTGCAAGTTTATTGAGTTATGCATGTTTATGCAAGTTCACTATGCCATGATTTGCAAGTTTATTGAGTTATGCATGTTTATGCAAGTTCACTATGCCATGATTTGCAAGTTTATTGAGTTATGCATGTTTATGCAAGTTCACTATGCCATGATTTGCAAGTTTATTGAGTTATGCATGTTTATGCAAGTTCACTATACCATGATTTGCAAGTTTAACAAGTTATGCATGTTTATGCAAGTTCACTATGCCATGATTTGCAAGTTTATTGAGTTATGCATGTTTATGCAAGTTCACTATGCCATGTTATGCATGTTTAATAAGTTATGCATGCTTATGCAAGTTCACTATGCCATGTTATGCATGTTTAATAAGTTATGCATGCTTATGCAAGTTCACTATGCCATGTTATGCATGTTTAATAGGTTATGCATGTTTATGCAAGTTCCATATGCCATGTTAGGCAAGTTTAACATGTTATGCATGTTTATGGTAATATGCAAGTTCACTATGCTAAGTTATGCAAGTCTAACATGTTATGCATGTTTGTTGTGATATGCAAGTTCATCATGTATGTTATGCCAAGTTCCCTCTTCCTATCCTTTATGCGTTATTACGAATATGTAAGCGATAGAATGACGTTGGGGGGTTTGGGTAAACTTAAAATACATGAAAATATAAGATTGGGAATTTACCTATTAAGTTAGGTCTACCCCTTGGGAATTTACCTATTAAGTTAGGTCTACCCAAGTATTTGTTGACTTGTAATTATGTTTTGAAATAAAGTGGACATGACACTTAGAAAACATAAATGTGGCCAACTCGAGGTTGGGTTGAGTTTGTAGCGTAATTCTACCCGGAACCTACCGGCTTAACTAGTGGCTACAAACAATAGGACCCAATGTGAGAAGTTGGTCATGTGGTGCCAAGACCCGAGGTTAGACCAAGTTGTGGTGTAAATCTACCCGGAACCCACCGGCTTAACTAGGTAACCACAACAAAGTCTAATGTGAGAGGTTAAGGTGCATTAAACTAATTAATGCCTCATGATTAGGGTTAAGTCAGGGTCCACTAATACTTAACCAATTTGGGGATTCGAGGGATTGAAATGGGGTTAAGTTGTGACCTGTCGGTTACACTTAACCAATTTAATCCATTTGGGGGTTTGAGGGATTGAAATGGGGTTAAGTTGTGAACTGTCGGTTACACTTAACCAATTTAATCCATGATTAGTGAAGGGTTAAATCGCACTTAACCCTCTTAGGAAACCCTAGCAACGTGTTCTGTTCCAGCAGTAATCCCAGTTTGGTATCATCACAACCCTAGAGGCTGGGCTAGGGCGGGGCACGATTACTGGACGGATGTAAGCGACCAAAGCGACGTTTGAGTGGTACAGCGGTGCGGGTCCAGGCGGGCTACGGACGTGCACGTAGTCCGGTGTTGGACAAACTTGAGGCACGGGTACCAGTAGGTTTAGACTGTGCATTATTGCTTCAGTGTCTGGGGTTGACACCCGAGGGCTTGATACACCCAAAGGTGGACCCAGCACAGTCTGACTACAACCATATGTGGGCCGTATGGACACCAACACTTGACGTGTTAGGTTTATAGGGAGCCGATCGACTAGACCGTTTGGTTGGACCTTATATTAAGGTCACTTCATGTTATTGGGTCAAAGCTTGGGCCGAGGGATAAATATCTGTTATGTTGGTTTGCTAGTACACCGTGGTGCAAAACTTAACCTTGTTTATGCGATGACACCTCTATCTATCTTGTAGTTAATTTATCATGCCAGTATGTTATTATCTATGATCACCTCAGTTTCCATCATGCTGTTAACTTTATTAGTTTATAGACTGATCGTAGCAGGGCTTACTCAGTCTTTTTGACTGACCTGTTTTCTTTCGCTTCTTTTCTTCCGTTCCCCCCCCCCCCCAGGTCCTCAGGGTGGGAACATTGGTGCTTAGCTTGGATCGCTTAGCTTGCTTGCTGGATTAGCTCATGTACGTTTGGATATTGAGCCCGCTATGGTTTATCACTCTTATTTGGGGATAGTACTTATGTATTTCAGTTTATCAGATGATGTTTTTATCTAGACTTGTAATTTTGGGAAATTGACATTTTGATGTACCAGACTTGTGTTTTGAAATGGTTTAAAAATCTTCCGCTGTTTTATCTACTTACTCTGTTTATTTACATATATATATGTCATGTCCTGCCTTGTTATATCATTATGCATGTTTACCTTGTTTTAAAACGCCCCACTAAAGTCAGAGTTGCTTGCAAGAGCCACCCTGGCGGAGGTGGGGTGTTACATTTGGTATCAGAGCATATGGTTTACGAGAAGGGATAAAAAGGTTTTTAAAACTTTTGAAAAACTATTTTCAAAACCAAGTATAAAGTATTTTCCAAAGAAAAGTCTAGTTATTTTTAAAGGCTATTCCCCAAAAGCCATTAGCACTATCCTTTGACCCCTCGTTTGAACTCTTTTCTTTTCGTTTCCAGCATGTCTGATAATCTTATCTTGCCCGAAGGAGTAACAATACCCGATTGGTTTCGTCGGTACTTGGAAGTCACGGCACCGGTCCCGGGTGTCTCTAATGTTGTCTTTCCAGTCAAGGCCGCTGTTCCTCCTCCTCCTTCCGTAGCTGATGTTCCTCTTCTCCCCCAGCCTCCACAAGCGGATTTTGCGGAAACTTGTAAGAACTTTAAGATGATGGGTGGCAAGAATTTTAGTGGAACAGAGACTTTTGTAGAGGCAAGGAATTGGTTGAAAGAGACCGAAGATCTTTTAGCCACCTTTGATATAGGTGACCGCAGGAAGGTTTTATTAGCAGTATGGTTGCTAAAGGAAGAAGCTGCATGTTGGTGGGTAGTCACCACCGCTACTAGGCCAATTGAGACTTGGGATGACTTTAGAGGAAGGTTTGGACTGAGGTTCTTATCCCTGAGGCAAGGGGACATGACTATTAGGGAATACATAGATAAGTTTAATCAACTGGCTCGGGTCGATTTAGACTTGGTTAATACAGCTCAGAAGAAGGCCCTACACTTTGCTCTAGGATTAAACGAGCCATTACATGGTTTGGCCATGTCTCATATACCCTTGGGGGCGACTTTCGAGAATTTGGTGAATATGACCCTACTTCAAGAAGAAGATAACAATGACAAGAAAGAGGTCAAGGCGAATGAGTCTCAAGGCAAGAGGGTAAATTCCGGGAAACGAGGCAAGAATAACAACAACCGCAAGGACAAGCCAAGAGAGAATAGGAAATGCAACTTCTGTGGTAAAGTTGGACATATATCCAGGGAATGTAGGAAGAAGAAGAGAAAGCGGGGCGAATGCTTTCATTGTGGTGAGTTTGGACATCTCAGCAAGGATTGCCCGAGGAAACAAGGGCAAGGTCAGACTCAGTGTGCAGGACTATCTGGAGGGCGAGTTCATCCCCTCAACACCGTTCTTCCAGCTCATGATAGAGGTAGTGTTTCTGTTGGAAGTCTTGTTTACATTTTCTGATTTTCCCTGTTCGTACTTTGTTTGATTCTGGCACATCGCATAGTTTTATTTCATCTGATCTAGTTGAAAGTTTGCACCTAAGTACTAGTCTAGTAGATGATCCCGTATGTGTTTCAAATCCAATTGGGGGTTCTGCCCGTTTGTCTGTGGTCTGAGTGGATTTGAAAATTTCTATCTTGGGTATAGAATTCTCGTGGGATGTTTATATTCTCGGTTTCAGGGGATATGGGTTGGTTTTGGGCATGGAATGGTTGTCCTGTTTTGGAGCCATTCTTGGTTTTTGTATATAGGGTTGTGAGGCTCATGACTCGCCTCGGTAATACCCTAGAAATTTCTAGCAACCCTATGGGTCCCGTCATGTTATGTTATCTTGAATCCCTCAACTCGTCTATCGATAGTTTGCAATCTGTGAGGGTGGTCCGAGAATATCCTGATATCTTGGGGGAAACAAAGGGGTGACCCCTAGACGTGGGATAGATTTCCGCATTATCTGGTTGGTAATACCAAGCCAGTTTCGTGGCCGGTTAGGTACATGACCTCACGAGATGAAAGTTAAGAAAGCAAGTCAAGGAGTTGCTTGAGAAGAACTTCCTGAGACGAAGCATTTTCAAGTAGGGTGCTCCAGTAGTATTCGTTACTAATGTGGACAGTTTGCTTCGCTTATGTGTTGATTATCGTGAGAAGAATAGACAACCGTTACCAAGGATCGATGATTGGTTTGATCAGCTTGTGGGAGCATCTGTTTTCTTTTGATCTAGCTACCGGATTCCATCAGCTTAGGATGGCTGAGGATGGAATTGACAAGACTGCGTTTAGGACTCTAGATGGATTTTTAGAATGGCTAGTCATGCTATTTGGTTTGACTAATGCACCCGCATATTACGTGAACTTGATGGGTAGGGTGTTTAGGGAGTCCTTGAACAAGTTTGTCGTGGTCGTCGTAGACGATATTTTGATCTCCTTAAAAGAACGAGGAAGAGCATGCTAGACATCTCAAGGAGGTGATGGATACGCTTAGAGCCACCAGTTGAAGGTCAAGTTCTCCAAATGTCACTTTGGAGGAAAGAAGTTGGATTTCTTGGGCACATAGTTCCTAAGTAAGGCTTAGCGGTGGATTCCGCTAAAGTGGTGGCGGTTTAAGACCGGAAAACTCTGAGGAGGGCAATTGAAGTAAGAAGCTTTCTCCGTTTGGCTAGTTAGTTAGCATTCCCTGAGCTTAGACTTACTCTTCTGGATCAAGAAGGGGGTTTCACAGGAAGAAGACCCGCAGTTAGTCAAGAACATGGACCAGTTGATTCGAGGCGAGATGTTAAGTCACCTCGCTAGATATATTATAGATGACAAGGGATGACTAAGGCGCGATGAGAGATTATGTGTTCCTCGAGTGGAAGACTTGGTAAAGAAGGTTCTTGAAGATGCGCATCACTCGAGGAGGTGGCCGAGTTGGTCTCAGGATGCATGTTGTGCCACCAGGTTAAGGCCAAGTCATAGAAGCCCAGCGGGCCATTACCTCCATTTAGAGGTTCCGCAAGGGAAGTATGAAAACATCTCGATAGATTATGTGAAAGGGAATACGGGTATGTGGGTCATAATAGGTAGACTCACGAAGAGTGCTCATTTCAGTCCGGTGAAGAGCGAGAGGACTGCATCATGGTTAGCAACGGTTTACCCTCAAGAAGTTGGCCAGTTTTGAAATAGCCTACAGGAAGCCATGGGTAGGCAATTGAATCTAGGTATGGCCTATCACTCATAGGCGGATGGTTCATTTCGATAGAAAATCACGTTTATAAGGGCAATTGGCAACGTGGATTGGTATTTTCAAGAAAAGTTCTGCTGCGTGGAATACTTTATAGTAAGTAGACGAGATCCAGGATTCACTAGTGAATTTTGGAGAGCTTGCATGAAATCATGAGGTTACAGTTATGTTTAAGCCAAGTATACAGAAAGAAGAATAAGTGGAAAAGGAAGACGAGAGGCGATAATGAAATGAGTTCCAACTCGAATTTGGGAAATAGGAGTTAGGAAGCCAAGAAATCATGAAGTAAAAGACGGTCAAAGCACAGTGGAGTTAAGCTCAAGGAAACGTGACTAAGAACAGTGAAGACTAGATACGCGCATCATATCTCTTTTTAAGAGTGCATCCTTGATCCTTGTTTTCCTGTGGAGCTTGCTTGCAAGTTATCTTTTGTATATATATCCTCTCGTTCCCATTCTCGATCTTATTTCTGTTGTAAACTCCATAAGGGGGTTATGACTCATCGGTTAGTACTATATGTCAGAGTTTGAATGGATTTCTTGTAATCCAAAAAGGGGTTTATCTTGCTTATCTTCTAAGATCTCTTTTTAGCATATCTCTCTATCCATGTTTATCTAGTTTATCGTGTTTATCTTGTCATGAGAACCTTAGGTAGAATCCTTTGGATGAAACATGTGTTTGAGACATGTTATGTTTGATGGTTGCAAGTGGTTGCAAGTGTTTGCAAGTGGTTGCTCGTGGATGCATTATACACAATTAGGCACTAGATCGGCTCGCACACTCCTCATATTGCATATGCATGAGTGTTTATGCTTATTCATGGATGAAAATTGTATGTTATCACATGGATGTTGCATATGGGTGTATGTTATGTGCACACATATAGATGATATACATTATGTTAGGAATTGCATACATATGGATTCATTTCACCAACATAATTCGCATTGATGATATTTGCATTAGATAAGTACATATACACACACCTCTGCATATGTTCATCCAGCATTTAGAATCTTGTAAGGACAATGATTGCTCGTGGATGATGCTTTGAGTAGATGGATGATTGGATGGTAGGATACGTTCTTCCTAACTTGAAGATTTCGGGGACGAAATCCTTTAAGGAGGGGAGAATGTAACAACCCGTATTTTCAATAACATAAATCGAGGCAGAATTTAATTCTAAAATCTGAATCAAGGGAAACGGGCTATGCCATTGCGTTCGTCTTGGAAAAATACGCGAAATAGAGTCCGAGTTTTCGAAAATCGGAGCCCGTATGACCCAGTTAAGGCCCATCGAAGTTTTCAGAAATTTCCATGTCAAAAACAGATTTGAATTTCAAGTTCAAAGTTGGAAATTAGGGCAAACTGGCGCAGGCGGGAAAACTCCCGCCAGGACCCCCATGTCGACAGGCATGTCGACAGGGTCCCCAGGGTGTCGACAGCCCTGTCGACAGCCCTGTCGACACAGGGTGGCCGGGCAGTTTTGCCTGGCGCACCATTTTGGGTCTGGGTCTGGTCTTGTGGCTTGGTTCTAGAGAATTCCGAAATCTGATGGACCTAATTCAACTAGGGTTTAATCCTATGGTCTAAATCACTAGCCTAATCTATAAATAAGACCCTAACCTACCCTAAATCATTCATTATTCATTCTAGCAACTAAACTATGTCAAAATCCATCCTCTCATGGCATCCACTCTCTTCATACAATTCCTAAGAGATTTCCATGCATACAAGTGTATTTAGGCTTGTATGATCCTCTTTAGCTTGCATTAAAGTCTTGTTTCTCTATTGTCATCATAAAGGAGGAGTCTTGATCAAGTTTGCTTGCATTTTGGGGTTTTATTTTGTTGCATAAGGGGTTTCTTACATTTGCTATACTCATTTGAGTCCGCATAAGCATTGTAAGCCCTCTTACCTTCATTTTAGAAACTCTAAAGTTAATATGTGATGAAAGTTGGGATTTATGCATGTTTAATAAGTTATGCATGCTTATGCGAGTTCAATATGCCATGTTACACATGTTTGATAAGTTATGCATGTTTATGCAAGTTCACTATGCCATGATTTGCAAGTTTATTGAGTTATGCATGTTTATGCAAGTTCACTATGCCATGATTTGCAAGTTTATTGAGTTATGCATGTTTATGCAAGTTCACTATACCATGATTTGCAAGTTTAACAAGTTATGCATGTTTATGCAAGTTCACTATGCCATGATTTGCAAGTTTATTGAGTTATGCATGTTTATGCAAGTTCACTATGCCATGTTATGCATGTTTAATAAGTTATGCATGCTTATGCAAGTTCACTATGCCATGTTATGCATGTTTAATAAGTTATGCATGCTTATGCAAGTTCACTATGCCATGTTATGCATGTTTAATAGGTTATGCATGTTTATGCAAGTTCCATATGCCATGTTAGGCAAGTTTAACATGTTATGCATGTTTATGGTAATATGCAAGTTCACTATGCTAAGTTATGCAAGTCTAACATGTTATGCATGTTTGTTGTGATATGCAAGTTCATCATGTATGTTATGCCAAGTTCCCTCTTCCTATCCTTTATGCGTTATTACGAATATGTAAGCGACAGAATGACGTTGGGGGGTTTGGGTAAACTTAAAATACATGAAAATATAAGATTGGGAATTTACCTATTAAGTTAGGTCTACCCCTTGGGAATTTACCTATTAAGTTAGGTCTACCCAAGTATTTGTTGACTTGTAATTATGTTTTGAAATAAAGTGGACATGACACTTAGAAAACATAAATGTGGCCAACTCGAGGTTGGGTTGAGTTTGTAGCGTAATTCTACCCGGAACCTACCGGCTTAACTAGTGGCTACAAACAATAGGACCCAATGTGAGAATTTGGTCATGTGGTGCCAAGACCCGAGGTTAGACCAAGTTGTGGTGTAAATCTACCCGGAACCCACCGGCTTAACTAGGTAACCACAACAAAGTCTAATGTGAGAGGTTAAGGTGCATTAAACTAATTAATGCCTCATGATTAGGGTTAAGTCAGGGTCCACTAATACTTAACCAATTTGGGGATTCGAGGGATTGAAATGGGGTTAAGTTGTGACCTGTCGGTTACACTTAACCAATTTAATCCATTTGGGGGTTTGAGGGATTGAAATGGGGTTAAGTTGTGACCTGTCGGTTACACTTAACCAATTTAATCCATGATTAGTGAAGGGTTAAATCGCACTTAACCCTCTTAGGAAACCCTAGCAACGTGGTCTGTTCCAGCAGTAATCCCAGTTTGGTATCATCACAACCCTAGAGGCTGGGCTAGGGCGGGGCACGATTACTGGACGGATGTAAGCGACCAAAGCGACGTTTGAGTGGTACAGCGGTGCGGGTTCAGGCGGGCTACGGACGTGCACGTAGTCCGGTGTTGGACAAACTCGAGGCACGGGTACCAGTAGGTTTAGACTGTGCATTATTGCTTCAGTGTCTGGGGTTGACACCCGAGGGCTTGATACACCCAAAGGTGGACCCAGCACAGTCTGACTACAACCATATGTGGGCCGTATGGATACCAACACTTGACGTGTTAGGTTTATAGGGAGCCGATCGACTAGACCGTTTGGTTGGACCTTATATTAAGGTCACTTCATGTTATTGGGTCAAAGCTTGGGCCGAGGGATAAATATCTGTTATGTTGGTTTGCTAGTACACCGTGGTGCAAAACTTAACCTTGTTTATGCGATGACACCTCTATCTATCTTGTAGTTAATTTATCATGCCAGTATGTTGTTATCTATGATCACCTCAGTTTCCATCATGCTGTTAACTTTATTAGTTTATAGACTGATCGTAGCAGGGCTTACTCAGTCTTTTTGACTGACCTGTTTTCTTTCGCTTCTTTTCTTCCGTTTCCCCCCCCCCCCAGGTTCTCAGGGTGGGAACATTGGTGCTTAGCTTGGATCGCTTAGCTTGCTTGCTGGATTA
The DNA here is from genome assembly GCA_030737875.1 of Allium sativum. NCBI lineage: Eukaryota > Viridiplantae > Streptophyta > Magnoliopsida > Asparagales > Amaryllidaceae > Allium > Allium sativum. Next base: position 21,967,816 of record CM060927.1, on the reverse strand, counting down.
GCTCATGTACGTTTGGATATTGAGCCCGCTATGGTTTATCACTCTTATTTGGGGATAGTACTTATGTATTTCAGTTTATTAGATGATGTTTTTATCTAGACTTGTAATTTTGGGAAATTGACATTTTGATGTACCAGACTTGTGTTTTGAAATGGTTTAAAAATCTTCCGCTGTTTTATCTACTTACTCTGTTTATTTACATATATATATGTCATGTCCTGCCTTGTTATATCATTATGCATGTTTACCTTGTTTTAAAACGCCCCACCAAAGTCAGAGTTGCTTGCAAGAGCCACCCTGGCGGAGGTGGGGTGTTACATGTACTTCCTTCATCGAATGAAGGGAAAGGTGCACTGTATGACGTGCCAGGTCGATACGGGACGATCATCATGGTAGAATAACCTGAAATGGACCTGTCATATAACTCATAACACATGGATAATATATATTAATAAAATTTACAACAGGATATATCAATAAAGCATAACTGAACAAAAAATCAAATTTCCATAAAACCATGGACTCTTGAGTACAATATGTCTAAGTAAATGAATCTCTGAATACAATTTGTCTCACTACATCCCTTAGAGTCTCAATAGCATCAACATACAATATAAATAGAAAAGAAATATCTAAAAAGATAGACATAGTATACTAGCCTCTTGCTCGTCAACGCACAGCATTAATGGCACCAAACCTACTTCATGCTACTCGGTCTGCTCATCAACAACATTGATGAACAGCCTAAGGTAATAAGAGGGAAACATAAAACCTTGAGTCAGACAACAGTCTTACTGAAAAGTAAAATAGCTAACAACAGTTACATAGGATAATATGCGTACAGGCGGATCAACCATCTGATCTGCCCAGCAATTAACAAGTTATCACGTGAAAACCATCCATCACATATCATTAAATAATAGTAAAGGACAACCCCAATCTCACTTCTCTTCAGTATTCTAGGATGATAGCCTGGCTAGAGAAAACAGAGTAGAAAGCACACAATTATCCATAACATTCATAACATCCAATACCCTAGCTATTATCGACTACTGCCTTGAGTCTATCGATAATCGAACTTGCTTTCAACCTTCAAAAGGGTTAAAGGAAAACCCTAGTTGTAGCAAAACTACCATACGCTATCGTGACTCATATGTTTGTCTTTTCCTATTCCCGACAACTAGGCCTATCATTACTGCCCCGAGTATACGATCTCTCAAATCTGATCCTAACAGGCGTCCCCACAATACCCCTGCTTTAAGTTTGCTAGAACAATTTGATTATTGATGATTCCTTGGCACATCAAATCTGTAAAGCCTTTCATCTTGGAAACTCAATCCATTATCGAACCATTCATTATCATCCATGATTGACTCCCATTATGTCAATCCATCATCATACTGGATCGTATATCAAATCATGATCGGTTTCACATCAATCTGGCACCGACTACTCCATTGCGAGTTCAAAATTGAAGCATCATTGATCTTTGAGTTGCACACCTTCCATATGAAGTCTATTTCCAACTGAATTTAACTAGCAACCTAAGGAAGCCATCAATATTACGCTCCCAAAAACACATATCCATACGGCCTTTCCACATGGGTCAGTGCTGACCCGTCAACTTATCCTTTTTTAGCTAAGTGGTTGGCCCATCTTCTTCTTTGCCTCGACAACATCCCACCGACCCCTTCTCCAACCATTTCGGCATTCATGTTGAAGCTTTTGCCGGTCTATTCATATCTCGAGCAATCAACCTTCGACCCATCACAAATCAACTCTGAACGATCTGAAAATTTGCATATGGCCACTATTCATCGACTCCACGTCATGGCTCAAAGAATCGTCGCCACCCGAGCCACTCACATGGGTCGGTGCTGACCCATGCACTTAGTGCATTTATGCACCAAAAATTGCATGCTTTATTCCCTCGTCTTCCAAAATGCCTCTACCAAGCTTCGTCTGAATCCGATCATCTAAAATTCTGATTTGCTCAGTTCTTCAATCCTATGATTCTTTGGCAAACAATCTAACATACACTCCAACAACGTAATCAATTCAATCAAAAAAAATGTCAATCAATACTACAATTATCATAAGAACATGAACAAACTCTAATTGAAACATAAACATATTACAATTATGATAACTAGCATGATTTGGATCTAAACAAATTAATAGACATGATTAATCTAACAACTACTCGATTAATACGATCAAATTAGGTTTCCTAGGGTTCCTAAATCTGAGTTAAACATATATGATCAGATCTAAGGTGATTTTAACATGAAACACAAGAATATGATCCTAATTTGCCCGTAGAATCCGTACCTTTCGTGTGAGAGATGTCTATCACTCACCAATTTCTAGATCTGATGCAAACTTGATGAATTCAGATCTAAACAACAATGAAATCCCCCAAATATGATGCAATCTAATGTGATCTAATCCCTTTTGATGTTGATTTATCCTCTAGATACAATCTACAATGAATTTGATTAAAAATAATGAAGGAATAGGGCTTCTGGTTGAACCGGAGAATCATAGATGCCCAGCTTAAAGTTTAGAATAAAGAGAATAACCCTAGTTCCCTCCCCGAGTCCCCCTATTTATATCTGCAAGTAATAGGTCTAATGGGCTTAGCTGATTAGCCCATTAGTTGTTGACCACTCTACCTAACATAAGATGAAACTAAAAATCCGATTCCTCTCAAATTGCAGAACCAAATCCTTCATGTGACTACTCTATGAAATCATAAACCGCTATTCTAGTCCAATGAAATTGATCTCAGCACCTGATTCGATTCCTATCAAAAGTTATTTTCCAAACAGTAAATTTAAGGGCAAAATGGTCATACTTGAATTCAGTAAAAATCATAGGCATGTCTCACATTTCCGTGAATGATATATTAAAATCTGAGAATGATCTGACCACTATGGAATAAAATATAATTATTTTACGATTGGTAAATACGTAAAATACTGATCGTTACATGCTTGATTAATGGCTCATTTGTCGCAAGTTTTATCTTCTAGGGAATTCAACATGTAGAATATCATCAGTGAATGGGGTGTGACTACGATCCAATCCCCAATCTTCGTTTGTATACCCTTGCCATTATTTATGATTGGTTTAGCCATTTTTGCTACCTTATCATTAGTAAGCATATGCTTAGGCTATGAGATCTGGGCCCGTTGGGCTCTCCTTGCTCTCGCATCTGGCAAAATCATCTGGACCGCCGTCCGGGCGGCATTTTCCTGGCCCCTATTATCCCTATTGATCACAAGATGCAAGGGAGGAAGAGCAAAAGTGCGAGTTACTATGGATGAGTCATGATTTCTTTGAGAGGGAGGATTCCAGATCGGTGAACTGGTGGGCGTGACATGCCATATATTAATATTTCTCGAATCTTTTTTATTGATCTGGGTTAGGGCCATTGGTCATATTGGCATCCAACCGAACCGAAAGCTCCTAGAGATTTTGGCTTTCTCATTAGAGTGTCCTTTCTGCTACTCTTCTCCAATCCTTCCAAACGACGGTAGGTTCAATCAGGCCATGTGGAAGTTGATCCGGCTACTTCGGAGTTGGTGAAGGGGATCAGTTGGTGTTTGGGGCGAGTCTTCAAGAAGATCTTTATTAGGCTCAATCAGGCCCAGATCAATATAGTAAAACCAGTTCGATTGCTTTTCTGGAGTTGCCTTCTGAGTTAACATCAAACCAAATGCTGGTCGAACCGGGTTACCACCCTTGCCTTCATCGAGCCAGCTACTACCGCTCCCTCGCATGGTCGATCCGAGGTCTCACCGAACCTTGGTCTCCCCAATTGTAACAGCCCGAATTTTTAGTCAATTTATTTTGAACATTTAATATTGTTTTAAATGTTGAGTTAGATAATATAAATTGATTTTTATATCGAGTTTTTCAATTTAATAATCGAATCTGATTTAATTTCGAGTATATCAAATTATTATAATACGAAACGGAAAACAATTGAATTCTAAGTTAAAATTGAATCGAAACAATTCAGATGATCAAAATAAACAAACGATAATAATAACAATAATTTACTATCGGGATTTGATTATTTTGAATTTGAATTATATTATATCAATTTAAATTGGAACCCAAAAACAGTCAATTCTCAAACGACCTCGGATTTCAACAAAACTACTTTTGTTAAGTCATAATAATTAATTATTGCTAATTTCAAGTTTCGTGTCAATCAGAATTATTATGTGAATGTGCGCAATTTAAATGCGTACAAATTTATAATCTAATATTTAAAATAGAGTTTTAATTTTAAATGTTATTGGAAATTCAGCAAGACAAGTTTCATTGTGTCCGGAATGTCAAGTTGTAACAAGATGTCAAATTTCATTACGATTGGAGCTCGTATGCAATTGTACAAGAGTAAAATGTTCAATGGAAAATACATAACAATATAATTTAATTTAATCTGGCTATCTTCCTTGGGTAGCCAGTCCTCTATCTTTCATTGAAAGCTATTTTTAAAGTCAATAAAAGGGATCGCTACCCATCCATTCTTTTGAAAAACAAAACAAACGGATCAGACCTTTTCCTCAAATTCAATCTACACCTGTTCGAACTCTATGGCTCACCCAACAAGTGAATTTCCTCTTTCAAAAATCAATGCCTCTTCTATTTTGAATTCTTCAACTAAGTTAAAGAAAAAAGAAATAAAATCATTCATTGATTAATTCGATCAAACTCATATGTGGTGCGACGCGGGTTCAAGGGAGGCCGTCTCGAGCAGTGGGCAATTTAAGGGCAGTGAAGACATTCAAATCACGATAAAAAAGGGGAGGTCAAAAATTGGAATCGAGGATTATGGATTTGATTCATATTGTTAGACCCAAAAGTGGTTCTAACACCCAAATTGATTAAAAGCAAATAAGATGAGATAAAAATAAAAATGAACACGCAAAATTTATAGTGGTTCGGCGAAGAAATGCCTACGTCCACTTATCTTTCACTATATTCGATAATTCGGTTGCAAATACAATGTAATAATCACTCAATTCCACTCATAACTCACTTTTGTTCACTCAATTGACTAAAACAAGAAATGAAAGATGATTTGGATTTCCCGGGAGCAATGGAGTTCGGATTATGGAGGTGGTTGAATTCTTAAAGTGCTGAAAAAAAGATCCTTCTCTTTGTCTCCAGACGGGGTATTTATAGGTGTGAATTTGCTTGAAACTTGATCCGGGTCGGGGCCACATGTCGTCCATCCCACCATCTTCGGGTTCGGATGAAATGTTATGCTGACAACGCATCAAAGGAACAGACGTTATGGGTAGGAACTGGTCATAGCCGGTCCGGATATCCAGGCGCTTTTGCAGGAGAATAACATGGATCACGGGTTCGGGTCGGAGACGCGCAAATAAGGGGTTCGGATCGGGTTACCCGATCCGAACCGGATTGGCTTGGGTGCGACTCTCCTTCTCTAATCTGCTCCGCTCCGTTCCATTGTTGTGGCAAACAGGTGGCTTTCCGATCCATTCAAGATTTAGCTGCCCTCCGATCCGATTAGATATGCCTTACCAATCTACTCAGTAGGAGCTCACCGATCCGAACAGAGGACTCTTTCCGACCCGAACCGATGGTTTGCTCTGACCCGATCCGAACAGCTGCTGCTATCTAATCTAGATGGTAGTGTCTTCTCCAATCCGAACTGAAGTCTTCTAATTAAAAATGCCCTTCAATGTTTGGTTTCTTGACTTTGTGTTGCCTAGTTCACAAAGTAGGCTAACATTTTGCCCCCTCAAAGGATGCTTCTGTTGTATACGAAGCGTGCTTTGATGTCGTTTGAATGCTAGTCCTTGAATCAGAACAGTCAGAAAGTCACTTCTGTTCGTTTGTGAAGATGCGTTGCTTCATGAAGACATGTCTCTTATTGCTTATATATATGTCATAAAACACTTGATTCATTTTCTTCATTTTTGAGTTAAGTCCAGAAGTCCTTCTCAACATATAGTATTCTTCTTAAGTGTGTTCTTTCCTAGTTTTTCTTTTAAATCCGGTTCGAATGCTAGAGGAATGCACAGATTTCTACTCGGCTCGGATGCTAGAGGAACGTACAGATGTCTATCCGGTTCGAGTCGGACACCGAACCGAGTCGCGATACCGAACTGGGTAGATGGGCCAGAAGACGTGGGCTGGCTTGGACTCGGTCCGAACGGAGTAAAATTAGGGGAATACAAACAGTCATCTCAAGTCTTATATAAACTCACTCACTTAAGCTCTTCTATCTTTCTTTTACTCTCAGCTTTATACCAAAACTCCATTTCCTAAAAATTCCAAAAACTCTAAAACTTCTCGTTTCAATCTTCGAATAAAAACATCTAGGTATTTTGAATCTTCTGATTATTTACGTAATAACTAACTTTAGCCATAATTTGCGGTTAAGTCGAACGATTGGAGTGTGGTATTTGTTGAACTCCGACGCCTGGATCTCCTCCTCCGTTTATCATCGTCGTTGATGGCGTCTTCGCCGTCTCGAGATAGCGACGGGGGTCATTTGGATCCAGCGCTAAATATTCAAGCACATAAACGCTTAATTTCGTTCGGGTCTAATGAATTTTGAAGACGAGAAAGGGGAGAATAGGAATTGGGTTCGGTTCGGGTTATGAAGTGCTGAAGCTGCAGAGGAGAGGACAAGTTCATATGTTAGGACCGGGTCGGAATGAAATGCGAGGTGGAGAAAGCCATGCTTGTCCGACCAGGTCGGGTCGGGGGAAAAGATAGAGAAAGGGAAAAGACTTATAGATCTTTTTGCTTGCCGAACCCCTCCGAAGGCTTATTCCGATCCGGATTTAATCTGCCAAACATGAACGTCTTCTCCGAACCAAACAACACGCAGACCCGAACCGATCCCAGCTATATGCACATCCGATCTGAACCCAACAATGAACGCACCCTATCCGAACTGGATGATATGCATATTCCAACTCAAAGCACTAGACTTTGTCCAACCAGGGTTAATCAATGCTTGACATAATCTTCTACTTAATGAACAGTTAGGATAGTGCCTTGCAGACATAAACGAACATTAAGAACAACTTTGACTATCACTTTTTCTTCAAAGCTTCGTCTTACATTGCTGTACTTTTATTTTGCATTTCCCACATTTGCTGCACACATTTTAGTTCACACACATACACAGGGGGGCACGGGATAATTTACTCTAATCTGTGCTATTGCTTCTTCAATAGTTCTATGACAATGAGGCCCAGACGCTCTTCCCGCCTAGCTGAGAGGAAAGAAGCCCCGGAAACTTCTAACAAAATCACTCTTGAGGATATATCTTCTTCGTCTGATCCAGAATGGGATAGTGAGGGTCCTGACTACGGGGTTGGAGATCGAGAAAGCAACGAGGCGTCTTCGGAGAATGAGGCTTCTCTGGGTTTTGAGGAGGAAGGAGGGATTGGTGACAATCGAGCACCCGATGAATTTGAATCAGCCATCATATTGGAATCACCCTCGGACTCCGTTGAATCAACAATTGACAACGATCGACTTGTCCGAATTTGCCTAAAATATGGAATAATGAAAAGGGACACACTAGTGCCCTCACGTTCTGACCGTCCCCACAACCCTCCAGAAGGATATATGACGGTCACTCGATTGATGTGCATGGTTGGTGCCATTCCTCCATTCTCTCCATTCATCGTTGATTTCTTAAGACAAATGCGGATTGCCCCCATGCAGTTGCATCCCAATTCATATGCCTATTTGCACACCTTGTACATAGCATATCGTGAAATCCTAGGCATAGAGCTCACGTTTGATGACGTTCACTTCTTCTATAATTTCAAGCATCGGACTCGAGAAACTCCATCCTTCTGCTACTTTGAATCGGTTCCAAAGAGGAAGATAATCTCTGTACCATTTAGCAGTAAAGCTGGAGATTCCAGACTTGAATGGTTCTACGTGAAGCAACAGTCTGGATGCGCCAGGAGATGGACAAAATCAAGTAAAGCGTTGATTTTCTAAATCCGGACTCTATACACTTGAATCATCATCCTGACCTGTTTTCCTTTTTGTTTGCAGTCGACAATCCCAAACAGATATCAGATCAGGTGTTCTTTAATCGGATGCACCGACTTCTTAATGGCGATCAAAAATTCTTGACTATCGACGAGGTCCTTAAAGATGAATACCTTCACTTTCATGGGCTGTTGTCTGTTTTTCGTAGCATTGGACATGGGACGGTTCCATACGCGTACATTCCTCCAGTGGAGGTAGTCCCAGAGACAGGAGAAGGCTCAGGAATTCCTACAGCGCCTCTTCACACTTCACCTTCTCCATCTTCTACGCAAGATGATGAATTGGCTAATCTAGCCGAAAAGCATCGTGAGGGGTATATTGCCCCCGAGGAAACTACCTCTCTAGACAAATCAAAATCCCCAGCAGAGTCGCCACTTCATGCTTCCGAAGGTGATGTTCCTAGCACTGATGAGCACATATTTCAGGGTTTGGGAGATCTCCCCTTACCCGAGACTATATATACTTCAGAGGATTTCAGGAAGGATCCTTTAGTCTTCACCTCTTCTGAAGAAACTACTCCTGCTAAGGCCAAAGAGCCTGCCCGCACTAGTCTAGCTTCAGACTCGGGTTGGTTGGGGGGAAACACACCACTTAGGATGCTCTTTACACCACAGCATTAGCATTCGTTGCACTTCTTTCTCCATGAATCCATTAATTCTAAACTTCGTTTGTTTTACTATGCAGGCACAATGTCTCGATCCTACTACGATATCAGGAAGCTCCGTCGCAGCATGTCCAATCCTCCTCAGGATGTCGAGTATGATCGCCGGGATGATCGTGGTAGGGAGGAGAAAAGACCTTATGATTCCTATCGTTCTCGACCCTCACGCTCTCGCTCACCAGTTCGACCGGAACAAGAGAAATATAAAAGCTATCAAAGTCGCAGGGAGGAGGATAGACCACCATCTAAAGACTCCACTTCCTCTCATGAAAAGCGGAGTAGAGAGAGAACTCCTCCAAAAGAAACCGGGTCTCGAAGTAAGGAAAAGGTCCCTGCTACTAAACGACCCAGGACAGACAAAGAGACCACAGAATCCTCTTCAGGAAGGGACACCGAATTGACAATCCTCGCTCCTCCCCCACCAGATGCAGGAACTGCAATAAAACGGGCATATTTGAAAGAGCAATTTCCCGAACACTACTTCGAAACTCTGACCTTTTTACCTGCCCTTGAACCTATTTCGTCTAATTGGGCAGATGAGGCCAAAGCAAAGATTGATTTGGTGGAAAAACAATATACCGAGATGTTCAAATATTCCCGTAATCTTTCTAGAATCATCCGCACTCTAATGACAAATACTGATTCAATGCAAAAAACCGCGGAGGAGGATGCCAAGGCTCTAAAAGCCCTAGGAAAAGATTTGGAAGACACTCAAGCTCAACTAGCTGTCGCTCAAAAGAACGCTTCTAATTTCAAACAACAGTTTGAGGACACGCCTTGAATCAGTTTGAGGACTTGCTTGAATCCCACGCTCAGGAGCGTTCTGAGTTGAAGAAGCAAGCTGACGAGGCCAAATCAGAGGCTGCTAAGACACGCCTTGCTTATGCTGAGCTTGAATGGAAAAACGCCGAGTTAGCAAAAAGGAGTGCTGAATTAGAAAAGAAGAATGCTGACTTGGCTTCGAAGTTGTTGGAGGCAGAAAACAGGGCTGCTCTGGCCGAGGGCAATGTGGAGTGTGCTATTAAATCTGCGGAGGAGGCCCGCAAGCAACTATCGGAGGCGGAGGCTGATATTCAGGGCTTCGGCGAACTAATGATTGAATTCTTCGCACACATTATTCGTCGTCGAAACATTTCTTGGATCGAGGATTATCCATCCACTCTGGTTCAAGTATGGAATCAAATCGTTGAGTGGGAAAAAGAAGAACTTAAGGTCGATTCTCTTGATGAAGATAAACTGATGGAGAAATACTTGAGAGATGATGAACCGGAGCGTCTAGCTGAAGGACGCCGCCTCATTGCTGAGGCCATGGAAGAAGAAAGACGGAAGTCTAAACAAAAAACCATTCTCAAAGCTGGTTCCTCTTCTTCTGCCCCTGCAACCTCCGAAGTTGAAGGGTATGATCCCGAAAATCCAGGAATTCCTCGAACAACCTTGCTATTCCCTATCCCTGAACTAACCCCAGAGGTAGTGGTCACCCCTGCTGATAAGTCTTCGGAAGGTATCGCTATCTTTTCTCCTCAATTTGCCAAAGCTATTTCTACCTTTCGCCACGTGATTGAACAATCGATGAGAGACCCTTTGTTTTCGCCTGAATTGATAACCGTTGCTTCTCATTCTGTAGGTGTTGAATCATCTAAAAAGACAGATGTAGCTCAAGGAGCTGCTGCTGGGACAAAGCCCGCTGATAGGGCCAAAGAAGGGGAAGACAAGGCTGCTTCTATAGACTCGGGAGAAGGAAATGAGCCAACTAAGGTCACCACTCCTCATGATGAAGAAATGATAGCAGCTTTAAAAGACGATGGAGGAGATGGGGGCATGAAGAGGAACCGGAAATTGCAATAACTAGGGAGTCGAAAAGCGCTGATGACGTTACCTTAGCTGCCATGAAGGCTGATCAAGACAAGCGCTTGCAATTAAAGGCCGAAGAATTAGACCCTGAGGTCCTCAAGCCCCTCGCAGTGGTGGATGCGGGTTCAAGGTTAGTTGTTAAGCTCTCAACTAGATCTATTACCGAAGAACTTGCTAAAAAATCTTCTCTTGATTCCAGTGTTCCGCCCTCCGGGAAGAAGTCTACTGGCTCCAGTACCGCATCTTCAGGGAAAAAGAAATCAAAACGAATCTTGACTGAAGCCGAGAAGGAAGCAAAGGATGCGGAAAAAGCCGCCAAGAAATCTAAGGCTCATTCCAAACCCAAATAGTGGGTTCCCCTGTATCTTTTTAGCATCTTTGTGAACCAATAATTGCTGCTACAAAAGCAGCTCCTGCACTTTCTTTTTTAGCTATTTCCCTGTACAAATTCATTCATTTGTGAATAAAAATAATTCACTTTTTGCAATGTTTATTTGTTAGTAGTTCTGTACTTATGTAAAAATGCATGTCTATAGTTATGAAACGAAACTGTGGAGGGGGGAAATATGTGTATGCATATGTGTCCCCAGTCAATTTCCACAAGTTATTCAATGCTTAACCAAGCAATCTAAATGCCCCCAATTCTCTGACGGGATAGCACTTCCTGTGTCGTCAGTACCTGTCGTTGTTTTTTTTTTTCCTGGCATTTCTTTTATGCTCTCCCTCTTTCTCTTGAGAGTTAGAGTTCGAGTTCAGTCATCTGTTTATTCCCCGGTCGTTCAACGGGGAGGGACTTCTTTCTCGGCGCTCAGTCGGAGACGCCTTTATACTCTCTCTCTTTCTCTGGAGAGTTAGAGTTAGGAAGAGAATTTCTTTTTCAGCGCTCAGTCAGAGACGCTTTTATACTCTCTCTCTTTCTCTGGAGAGTTAGAGTTAAGAAGAGAATTTCTTTTTCAGCGCTCAGTCAGAGACGCTTTTATACTCTCTCTCTTTCTCTGGAGAGTTAGAGTTAAGAAGAGAATTTCTTTTTCAGCGCTCAGTCAGAGACGCTTTTATACTCTCTCTCTTTCTCTGGAGAGTTAGAGTTAAGAATGTCGTTTTCTCATTCTTTTATGTCTTATTGCACAAATAATCGTTGTGCTTCTTTTTGAGTCTAAACTGCTTTCAACCTTTTTAGGTTCTGAGTTATCCTGTATTTTATAATCACAACAGAATAACTGATGAATGTAAATGCATAAAAGTAAATAACACACAATATTTTTATAGTGGTTCAGCTAAGTCGTAGCCTACATCCACTTTATAGTCTTTTATTCATATCATCGGATTTTCCCAAGGCAAGTCGTGCCTTATTACAGAGTTCACAGGAAAAATAACAAAAAGTACAGCATTTCTAATCCAAATATCGCATTAAGTGCTGGGCATTCCATGCTCGAGGGACTTCTTCGCCATCTACGGTCGTTAACTTGAAGGTTCCTTTTTCAAGTTTCCGTTGGATGACAAAGGGTCCTTCCCATTTCGGGCCGAGGTGAGGAAGGGACGGAAAAACTCTCTTTAGCACCAAATCTCCTGGTTCAAAAGTTCTGAAGCGAACTTTTTTGTCATAATAGCGTGCCATCTGACGCCGATGTCTTGCTGCACGCAAATCTGCTTCGTCCCTTTTCTCTTCGACTTCATCAAGAGACTCAAGTAAGAGCGCCCGATTCGTCATCGGGTCATAATATGTCGCCCTATGGGAAGGAACTTCCAGTTCAACTGGAATTACTGCTTCTGAGCCAAAGGAGAGAGAAAAAGGGGTATGACCAGTGGCTGTCTTAAATGTTGTTCGATATGCCCACAAAGCTAGGGGTAATTCGTCAACCCATCTTGCCTTTGCACGCTCTAACCGTTTCTTGAGGATGGATTTTATAACTTTGTTTATTGCCTCTACTTGTCCATTCGATTGCGGATAGGCAACTGCAGTATATCGCTTGTCTATCTTATACTTCTGACAGAAATTTCTGAATTCAGTACTATCAAACTGGGTTCCGTTGTCAGTTATGATCGTCCTTGGAATCCCGAACCGGCATATAATATTTCTGACCACAAAACTTATCACCTTTCTCGTTGTGATCTTGGTCAGGGGCTCAGCTTCCACCCACTTCGTAAAATAGTCCACGGCCACTATTGCATACTTAGCTCCTCCTCTAGCAATTGGTAGAATTCCAATGATATCAATTCCCCATGTGGCAAATGGCCAAGGACTCACCATTGATTTAAGTTGGGTCGACGGTGCCCGGGGGATTTTGGCGAATCTCTGGCACTTATCGCAGCGTCGTGAATAATCAGCTGCATCTTTATTGATTGTAGGCCAGAAGTATCCGTATCGCAATATTTTCTTTGCTAAGGTTTGACCTCCTGTATGATCTCCACACTCACCTTCGTGTACTTCTCTTAGTACACGCTTGATGTCGTCGTGTGCGATACATCGTAACAGGGGCATAGAAAATCCTTGTCGATAGAGAGTATCATCTTGTATGACATATCTGGTAGCTTTGCGAACTACAGCTCTCTTCTCACTCTTCTTTGAAGGGAGAGTCCCATTCTTAAGGAAATTCTTAATTGGAGTCATCCATGACTCCTTCTCTGGTTCTGCTTCAAAAGTGAATTCAATTTCCATTGACTCAAAGCTTGGCGACTCCAATGTTTCAATTGGAATTACTTCAGTCTCTTCTGGATTGTCGGAACTAGCCAGTTTTGCCAGTCTATCCGCTTTCTGGTTTTCAACTCTGGGAATATGTGTTATGTTGTACCGCTCTAGGCTACTCAATAGCTCTTTCACTTTCTTGAGGTAGGCGATAAGTCGAGGTCCTCGAGCCACAAATTCCTCTCGCACTTGGCAAACAACAATTTTAGAGTCACAAAATATATCCAACATTTTTACTCCAAGGTCTTTAGCAAGTTTCAGCCCGGCAATCAGGGCTTCATATTCAGAGTCATTGTTAGTTGCCGAAAATTCTAATCGCAGGGCGTAATATAACGACCGTCCCTCGGGAGTGACTAAGACAATTCCAGCTCCGGACCTTCGGTCATTCTTAGCTCCATCTGTATATAATTTCCACGGATTCATCTCTAGCTCATCCTCGGATTTAACCACTCGGTCATTGATTATTTCCTCCTCTGGAATGGTGAACTCCGCAATAAAGTCTGCTAGAGCTTGCCCCCTGATTGACTTTCGTGGTTGAAAATTCAAATCAAACTGACTTAGTTCTATGTTCCATTTGATCAACCTTCCCAATGCCTCAGGCCTCTGTAACACCTGCCTTAACGGCTGGTCGGTGTATATGGTTATTGGATGGGCTTGGAAATAGTGACGAAGTTTTCGGGATGCGATCAGGAGGCTGTAAGCAAGCTTCTCAATTTTTGGGTAGTTGCGCTCTGCCGCTGCTAGTTTCTTACTTACATAATACACCGGCCTTTGTACTTTGTCTTCTTCTCGAACCAGGGCTGTGCTGACAGCGTGAGCTGAGACTGCCAAGTAAACAAATAATTCTTCGTGATCTACGGGTTTCGATAAAATCGGCGGTTTCTCTAGTAGTTCCAACAGATTTTGAAAGGCCTCAACACAATCCGGAGTCCACTCGAAGTTCTTCTTTCCCCTTTTAATCAAATTAAAAAACGGAACACATTTATCTGTGGCTTTGGAGATGAATCTACTTAGCGCCGCTACTTTCCCTGCAAGACTTTGGACGTCCTTAATTCTCCTCGGTTCTTGGATATTTCTAATTGCTGCTATCTGGCTAGGGTTGATTTCAATTCCTCGGGAACTCACAATGAAGCCAAGGAATTTTCCTGATGCCACTCCAAATGAGCATTTCATAGGATTCAATTTCATCCGATACTTTCGCAAGATACCAAACATTTCCGCTAAGTCTTGCGTATGACTGGAAGACTGCTTTGATTTGACAAGCATATCATCCACATAAACTTCCATAGTTTTTCCTATTTGATCATAAAACATTCTATTTACCAAGCGCTGATAAGTAGCTCCAGCGTTTTTAAACCCGAATGGCATTACAACATAACAATATAGCCCCAAATTCGTAATGAAACTCGTATGCTCTTGGTCTGGTACGTGCATAGGAATTTGGTTGTATCCAGAGTATGCGTCCATGAAAGAGAGAAGTTCATGACCTGTTGTCGAGTCTACAAGCTGGTCAATCCTGGGAAGTGGGAAACTATCTTTTGGGCAAGCCTTGTTTAAATCTGAAAAGTCAATGCAAGTCCGCCACTTTCCGTTTGGCTTCTTTACTAAGACGGGATTCGATATCCAGTCGGGATATGTCGAATCTCGAATAAATCCATTCTGCTTCAACTTCTCTACTTCCTCCTTGAGAGCAACCGACCTCTCTGGGCCCAGCATGCGTCTCTTTTGCTTCACAGGTGGATGCTTCGGATTTACATTCAATTTGTGACTTATAATGGACGGCGATATCCCACACATGTCAGCATGGGTCCAGGCAAACACGTCCAAGTTTGCCTTTAAGAAGTCCGTTAGTTCTTTAGCTCGACGTGGATCCAATTGAGAACCAATCTTTAAAACTTTATTCGGATCAGCTTCATCAATGGGAATTTCCACCGTCGCTTCATTAGGAGTTGCATTCCTAGCCTCTGGTTCCTCGTCTTTTCTAGGATCTAGGTCTTCAGGTGTTCCTTTAGGCAACTCCTTTGGGGTCAATTTCTCTAATTGCTATGCCGAGTCCCCTTTTGAGGGAGACAAGGCATCCTTACTCTCAACGTCAAGTCCTTTCATCAACATTTTTAACTCGGCCACATAGCAGGCCCGTCCGGAAACCTGATCCCCTCTCATTACTCCAGTTCCGGCTTCAGTCGGGAACTTAAGTAACAGACACCAAGGGGCGATACAAACTCTAAATTCAGCGAGGGCAGGTCTCCCCAAAAACGCGTTATAAGGTGAATCTACGTCCAATACTACGAACTGAAGCATTCGCACTCTTCTTCGTTCTCCTTGCCCCAGGGTCACGGGCAACTCTATGTATCCCAGGGGGGCTGTCGACGCCCCGTTGAAGCCTCTAATCCATCCTTCACAAGGCTTCAGATCTTCGGACTCAAGCTTCATCTGATCAAATGACTTCTTGAACAAAATATTAACGGAACTTCCGTTGTCTACTAATACCTTATGGACCAAGGCCGGCCCAATGGTGGTAGTAATAACCAACGGATAATTGGTAGGTGATTGTATCCCAGTATCGTCCCGGCTTCGAAATACCACGTCGTCGAACATGGTCTTCTGTTGTTTTACGGGGGCGACATCTTCCAAATCATCGCCTTCATTCACGTCTAGATGCTTAGCAGCATTCACATATTGTTCCATTGACCTAAAACTTCGAATTGCCGGGTGAGGTCCGCCTACAATGGAGTTGATGACAATTCCTTTACCTTTCTGCTGCGCTGTAGGCTTGGGAGCAGGTAGGATCTGTTTTGGAGCCTGCTCTCCTTGCCCCCTGTCCCTCGGGGCAACCTTGTACTCATCCAACTTTCCTTCACGCAGCAGCTTCTCAATCACATCCCTCAAATGCCGACATTCATTGGTTGAATGCCCATGAGTTCCGTGAAACAAGCAAAATTTTCCTGTCGCCATTTCTTTCTCGGTCGAATCACGAGGTGGCGGTCTTTTGTACTGTAACACATTGTACGTATCCAGGTAAATATTTTCCAGGGTGTCGTTCAATGGTGTATAATCCTCGTAGTTCTGGAATCGGGGTCTTTTGTTAGGGTCACTTCCCCTATTTCTGTTTCTTCTGTTACCGCTCGAATTACGGTTATTGTTGTTGTTTCCCCCACTTCCAGTATTGCTGTTTCCACCCTTGTTTCCTACATTTACTTCAACCTTGCCAGAATTCTCCCCCGACTGCTTCACGGCGATATTACTCTGCACATTCTCCTTTGAAGCCGTCTCAGACTTTCTTTTTCGGTTTGCCCTGGCCTCTTCTCGCCTTAAATAAATATCGGCTTTTTCGTAGAATATCTCCCTTGTGGGGGGTGTCTTCCCAGAAAGGTAGTCTCCAAACTCAGATTCAGGATCGACTCCTTCCTTCAGTGCCATCAGAATAGTGGGCTCATGCGGGTCACTGACCTCAGTTACAGCTTGGTTAAAACGATCAAGATATGCCCGTAAAGATTCTCCTGGTGCCTGTTTGATTCTCGATAATTCAATAACACTTTTGGACTTTCGGGCATGGAGACGGAACTGGTTCATGAAACGCTCGCTTAGTTCCTTGTAATTTGAAATCGAACGAGGAGGAAGTCGGGTAAACCAGAACAGTGCCACATCTTCCAAGTAGATTGGGAACGCTTTGCACTTTACTTCATCAGGGGCAGCAGCAGCATTCATGAGCCATGAGTACCGCATTAAATGCTGTCCCGGATCCGTCCTTCCGTTGTATTTGTCCATCTGTGGCAAGTTAAAGCGTCGGGGAAATTGGAAGTCGAGGATATCATCGGTGAACGGAGTATGGCTTCGCTCAATGCCATAATCTTCATTTGTATAATTCCGGCTCTCGGACATAATTTGGCGAACCATTGCCTGTACATCAGCATTAGTTAGGGGCCGCTCAGGTTCCCTGGCCCTAGCATCTGAATTCCTTCTGGGCTCTTGTTCAGGAGATGCCCTTCTTCTCCGAGCTGCCTCTGCTCGATTCCGTTCCCTGCGTTCCCGGTCGATCTCGGGAAGAGGGGACTGGAGTCTTTGCCCCCGAATGGGGTCATTGTTTCCTAATGCTCGTGCGATATCCTCACGAGATCCCAAAGATCCAAATGTCAGCTGCTCCACGTTCTGAGGTCGCTCGAGTGGCCTTCGTTCACGGGGCCTCTCTTCCTCGGAAGATGAAGATTGATCTACTGGTGTGTGACGAACCGGTGATGGAGTTCTCTGTCGACGGAGTTCACTAATCTCCCGACTCATGAGCCTCATATTTTCCTGCATCATGAGATTAGTGCGCTCGTGAACTTTCATGGCTTCCCTTGTGCTCTCAAGCATGTCAAGCAAGCACGAAAAATCTCCTTGAGTGATGGGCGCAGATGGATTGACCTGATCACCAACCCTGGCAGCTGGAATTGGAGCATTCGTAGGGACTCGAGTAGAGGTTCCAGCTTCACCAAGCATCGGGTCGGGTCGGAGGTAAGAGGTCGGGTCGGATCGGAGCTGGGGTGCCTGGTCGGATCGGTACGCAGCGAGCAGCTCAGGTCGGTTCAGATTGGGGGAATGCACTGCTTCAGAGTCTCCTACCCGGATCGGATCGGAGCTCTCCCCCTGCTGTCGGCTCGGATTTCCTACATTGATTCTTCCTGCTACTGAACTCTGCCCCCGAGACCTTGTTACGACAGCATTTTGCTGATCTTCGCCAGCTCCATTTCCTCGAACAGACTGAACTTCCTTGCCTTTTCCTTTGGCCATGAGTCTTTGACAATCACTTCAACAAATATAAAAAAGCGGAGAAACTTAAGGATTCACTTCTTTGAACTCAACGGTCCAAAAAGTAGAAAGAGATCCCGGAAAATAAAGAATTTAGATGAGGATTCTCAGTGAAAGCACCAAAAATGTTAGACCCAAAAGTGGTTCTAACACCCAAATTGATTAAAAGCAAATAAGATGAGATAAAAATAAAAATGAACACGCAAAATTTATAGTGGTTCGGCGAAGAAATGCCTACGTCCACTTATCTTTCACTATATTCGATAATTCGGTTGCAAATACAATGTAATAATCACTCAATTCCACTCACAACTCACTTTTGTTCACTCAATTGACTAAAACAAGAAATGAAAGATGATTTGGATTTTCCGGGAGCAATGGAGTTCGGATTATGGAGGTGGTTGAATTCTTAAAGTGCTGAAAAAAAGATCCTTCTCTTTGTCTCCAGACGGGGTATTTATAGGTGTGAATTTGCTTGAAACTTGATCCGGGTCGGGGCCACATGTCGTCCATCCCACCATCTTCGGGTTCGGATGAAATGTTATGCTGACAACGCATCAAA
The DNA here is from genome assembly GCA_030737875.1 of Allium sativum. Taxonomy (NCBI): domain Eukaryota; kingdom Viridiplantae; phylum Streptophyta; class Magnoliopsida; order Asparagales; family Amaryllidaceae; genus Allium; species Allium sativum. The sequence goes on along the minus strand of CM060927.1, from coordinate 21,949,201 downwards.
GGAACAGACGTTATGGGTAGGAACTGGTCATAGCCGGTCCGGATATCCAGGCGCTTTTGCAGGAGAATAACATGGATCACGGGTTCGGGTCGGAGACGCGCAAATAAGGGGTTCGGATCGGGTTACCCGATCCGAACCGGATTGGCTTGGGTGCGACTCTCCTTCTCTAATCTGCTCCGCTCCGTTCCATTGTTGTGGCAAACAGGTGGCTTTCCGATCCATTCAAGATTTAGCTGCCCTCCGATCCGATTAGATATGCCTTACCAATCTACTCAGTAGGAGCTCACCGATCCGAACAGAGGACTCTTTCCGACCCGAACCGATGGTTTGCTCTGACCCGATCCGAACAGCTGCTGCTATCTAATCTAGATGGTAGTGTCTTCTCCAATCCGAACCGAAGTCTTCTAATTAAAAATGCCCTTCAATGTTTGGTTTCTTGACTTTGTGTTGCCTAGTTCACAAAGTAGGCTAACACATATTTACGTGAGAAAGTTCATGTATTTGATTATTGTTGTGTGAGTGATTTGAGGCTGTTTGACATCGAGATGGTAGATGGGTGGAGGTTGAACTTTCAGTGCGTGGTCGCGGTAGGGGTTCGTAGTCGTGTATTTTATGGATGTTCGGGTGGTGATTTTGGCAATGTCGTGATGGACGTTGGGGAGGCTATAGTGTAGTGATGGTGAAGAGGGGTTGATTAAAGGTTGTCCCATGGGATTTCGCTATGGGCAGTGAAGAAGAAGAGCTATAGGAAGGGGGTTATATGGTGAAAGCTTCAAGTTTTGGCTGTATATTCAATTGGGAAAGATAAGAAATTAAGGAATGGCTTACGTAATTTTTATTAAGTTAAAGTAATTAGTGTTTATGGATTTAAAATAAATTGATTTGGTAAAAAAAACAATTTCATACTCGTACTATAACAAATTTTAACAAACTAAAGTACACTGGAACAAAAGCTACGAACACTTCGAAATAAACTTTATTTGAACAAGATTGGATCTTGTTGGTATTTTTAATTAGATTAAACACTCGTTTAATTTAATTAGAAACCCACGGTTATTTCGAAAAATAAATCAAGGTTAATAAACTCACTCTCTGGTTCGTTTATAATTTATTATAAACTGGTTCTTATTTAGTATTTAATTTCTATATGATGTTTGTTGGCTGTTTGGATGCATTGATAAATGATTGATAAAATTGCGGTTATTATGTATATATATTAGTTATATTTAGGCTTGGTGGTTGGATATTAATATTTCCTATTGTACCATTAGCAGATGAATCCCAATGCGCCCCACAATATATATAATGGATGACCATGTATATTGCGATATCCTGCCTTTAAGCGGAATTGGTATTATTTATATTGTCTAACATCTATAGATGTAGGGAAAACAAGTTGGAGGGATTCAACTGGACTCCTCAAAAATTTATTTTATTTTTGTTGAATATATATATATAGTTATATGATGTATGATAGGTTATTATTGTGTATTGGATGTTTAAATAACATTTAGCCAAAATATTGATACTTAAAAATATCATGAAAAGGAATTTTTAGATTTAAAAAAAGGAAATTTATTTTTCCAAAATAGAATTGAATTTCGGATGGCTAGAAAAGAGTAACTTGTTTATAATAATAAAAACCAATGGTTGAATTTATAAATGAAGAGAAATAATTATTATTGGATAATTTGGGAATGTAATTTCGAGTGTTAAATTAAAAAGGGAAATCTATTTTCTCAAAGTAGAAATATTCAAATAGATTTGAAATCAAGACTTGATTAAATATATTAATGAGTAGTATAAATTATAAATGATGTTTATAAATAAAGGTGTAAAAATTATCATTTGTATAACTTAAATATTTACATCCAAGTATGAATATAAAAAGAGAGATTAGTGATCATTTCGGGAAAAGGAAGCGATGAAATTATTTTTGATGTTCAAAATGTAAATTAAATTAAATAAATCCATATGTATTTATGATTTGAATTTGACTATGGCAAATTTAAAGAAATAAACTATTTCTAGAAAATATATTGGAATTGTATTAAAATAGAGATTTAAATTTTAACGTAGATTCTATATATAAGTTATGATAATAAAATAAAATGGGAATTTAAATTCAAATGAATTATTAAAAAGGAAGTTTGTTTTAATATATAAAATAGTGAGGTTAATATAATGAAGCAGTTTTCATCGGATAATTTGGAAATAGATTTTCCGAATATAAGAAATAGTATTCAAAAAATATATTTCAAATGAGATAGAAGATGAGATTTTTATGATATTATAAGTAATATCAGTTTTGAATTACGAACTTTTATCTATCTCAAGATAAGAACATTGTCGATCAAGGTCTGAGAGGTATTAAAAATGCCCTAACTTAAAAGACTTCACTATTATCAAGGGATGGAATTAGTTTGTATTGGTAAAGGATGTTGGATTAATTGATTATTTCCATAAAAGGAATTTATAATGGGAATTCGATTATATCTAATTTTTTAAAATAACTTAAGTCTAAGAAAGTTGGAATTTAATATAGAAATTGAGTTGAGAATAATTTATAACCGAGTTATGAATTTGGAATGAAGTAATCAATTATTTTGGATAATTGAAATGTTTAAGTCAAATTGGGGAAGCTGGTTTAATTTGTATTAAAACATGGAAGATTGTAGTTGAAATCTATTAAATAAATGAAATTTGAATATTTATATTTAATTTTATTATAGACGAGCTCGTTGTAGCACAATAGTTCGTAGTTTTACGTTCGAACTTCAATTGATTATATAGAACTCAATATAAGTCAGAATTCTTTGAAACAAGAATCGTCCAGACCTACTGAGTAATAATTTTCTAATGAAAGAGAAAAATCTAGATTCCGTTTTATAGATTTTGAGTTATATCAAAATCAAATTTTTAGAAAAGCAGAGCTATAATCGTTTATAAAGCATAATGATTTATTTAATAAAATGAAAGGAATTTAAGATAATAAAATTTTAATTTCAACTAGAAAAATCTAGACTTGAGTACTAAAATAAATATAAACCCAAGTGGAGCAAATAAATTGATTTTTGAAACAAAAAATCATTTTTTAATTATTAAATGAAGTTAACTAATTGGAAAATAATTAGTTAATGAAATTTTTATCGAACATAACTTCCGTTAAGTGAATTGGGTTTGTAAATTAAAATTTTGAATCAAATATGGAACTTGAGTTAGAAATGGAATGCGACTTGTGTATAAGCAAATAAAAATATATTTGATCGTGATATGTTCAAACTAATAGTAGTCTAAGCAATGAAGCTAATTAGAAAATTAATTAGCGATGGAAGTGATTGAATAAAAAATGTTGAATTGATTTGGAATGGATTTAGAAATGGATGAATGTATGTTAACATGTAGGGAATGAAGCAAATGGAAGTATAAAATTAATTTGCCGACAAAAGATGTACTTGTTTAATTAAATATGAGATTTTATGAGCCTATTGGGTAAGCCACTTAGCTTTTTGATTATCTTTTTAAATGGAAAGGGCCTGGAGAAGCTATTTGCAGTTGTACTGATTGAGCCGCACAAAGGAGACACTGGTGAAATTCCAGAAATTTAAGGAGATAGAAATGTTTTTAAGAAAATTTGATAACTAGAAATCAATTTATCAATAATATATGGAATCTGATAAGAGAGTAAGCTAACAATGGAATTTATAAGTAAAAATGAAGTTTATGAAATTAAATCTTCGAACGTTAGAAGGAGAAACGTAACACGTTTAGAAATGGAAAATTGACAATATTTTGGGTAGTAGTAACGATGTTTTACCCAACATCTATTTAACCCAAGTAAGTGCGATTTTGGAAATAGAATATTGAATATTTCCTAAAGTTTAGAAATGAATGAGTTCGTGAAAGAAATAAGTTATTGGAAATGTTTTCCGACTAAATAGAAGGTGTTTTCTAAATGAAAAAAATAGAGAATGTCCAATATGGAAATGTTTTTCCAAAGTGTAGTGAGAATCCAAGAGGAGTTGAAATATCTCGGTAAAGAGATTTAAAAGTGAATATTTGGAAATAATTTAATTAATGGAATATTAATTCAAAAGGACTTAGTGATTGTTTGATGTTCATCAATAGTATTCCCTTTGTGAATAAGATCACTGGATGAATGTTGTTTCTTCGATACTTAAATAACCGACTATCAAAGTTTTGACCAATTTAATACCATCATTGTCAATACGGAGAGACCAATTGGATTTTTTATTTGAAAACCACTTTGTATTGGCATAAGCGTTACGAATCAAATTATGCTGAAGATAAATTGAAGACGGAGTAAAGTGCAAGAAATGTTCTATTAATCCTAGGTAGAAATTTCTTAAGATGGATTGATAAAATAGTGCCTTCGGTTTATCCAGTCCTAGGACAACTTATATGGACGAATGTCTAATAGAGTATTTCCAAATGATCATGTACGTTGATTTTTATAGAAATACCAAGTTTGGTGGCCAAGAAGGAAACTTCTTTTAGCTTAACATCCAGAGTATATTTATAGAAGTCAATTAGTGATTTAACGAATCTGACGATGTGGCAATCAAAGTGAATGATGTTCTAAAGGTAAGACGCAGCCTCAAGCCTCATCATTCGGGAAATGACAGAAATCGGGCAGGCAACATGACTAAGTAGTTCATACCCATTTGGATATATTATCACATGATCCAAATAAAATTCAATTGCTTCTTATTTTATCGTCGCTTTATGCTTTCGGTAATGGTTGCTGATCACAACCGTTGGTGATATACATTCGGTACACTCAAGTTAAATGAGTGGTCGGTCATGTGTGGTCGGGTTGCAGGATATTCTTGTTGAACACAGTGTATTCCTCTCTAGACATACACTTTTGGAAGGTGGTCTCATACCTTGTCATAGTTTGGAATCCATTCTCCATTAAGCGCTCCTGCGGTTTTTGGTTATATATTATATATGCGGAGCGCGAGATGCAAGTGTTCCGCTAGATTGGTATTTATTTGATTTAGACACTATTATAATATCATAAGAATTTTGATACAAAGAATATTTTGGGTTATCGTGAGGTTAAAAAACATCTATGTTTATGTGTGGGTTGTGTTTTCACCAAAAATGGCTCAAACACGAAGGGTACGATAATTGTACTTCACTAATGTGGTTAGAACGTAAATGGAGCCGTATTCAATAAGAATTGATAGTAAGAATGCGAGGAATGCAAAATGGAGACAAGATTTTAGAGTGGTTCAACCCTAAACTAGGCCTACGTCCACTATGAAAGTAGTTTGCATTATCATGATAATGATTACAAAACATATAAACTCTCTTTTCTCATACAACTTCTTGTTCTCTCAACATATCATCATTCTCACATACAAATCTCACTCAATATTTAGGGAATTTGATGGAGGAATAGTGGAATCCACGGAGGAGAAGGATGGATGAGCGACGAAGAAGGAAGACATCTTTGATTTCTTTTACTTATAAGATCTCAATGGATGTCATGGTCGGGTGGATGAAGATCCTTCAAGTGGAGATGATGATGATGGTTGAAATGCTTAAGGAATGGAGGAGGAAAGAATTTTTATAGCACTTCGTGGTGACCCGCCCCCTTTTTACAGGGGAAGCCATGGCCTATTTATAGGTGAGCTCCATGAGGAAATGACCTGAAAATCATATATGCAGACTATGGGTCGTTTGTCTCATTAATTACGAATATGCCATCGCTTAGCTGTAGCCAACTGGCGACAGCTGTATTCAATAGCCTCATGCGAGCGAGCTTCAGGTGTACGAACGGTTGCATAGTGTAACACCCCACCTCCGCCAGTACCACTCTTGCAAGGGCACTGACTTTGGAGGGGCGTTTGAATCAGGTAAACATGCATCATGATATATCAAGGCAGAACAAGAACATATGTATATATGTAAACAGAGTAAATAACATAGATAAAACAGCGGAAGATTTTAAACCATGTCAAATCAAGTCTGGTACAACATAATATCAATTTTCCAAATAAACAAGTCTTGATAAAACAACATCAACTGTCAAACTGAAATACATAAATGATATCCCCAAAATACGTGAGAACCATAGCTAGCTTCATGTAGAAAGCGTACATGAGCTGAAATCCCACAAGCAAGCAATCCAAAATCCAAGCTAAGCTCCTGTATTCCCTCCCTGAGAACCTGGGGGGGGAACGGAAGAAAAGAGGCGAAAGAAAACAGGTCAGTCAAAAAGACTGAGTAAGCCCTACTACAATCAATGTAAACTGATAAAGCTAACTGGTATGAGCAGCAGGGATGAATATAAGGATAACAACATACTAGCATGGTGATTAACTAACAAGGTAGATAAAGGTGTCATCGCATAATCAGGATTAAGGTTTTGCACCACATGTGTACTAGCAAACTCAACAAGACTTGAATAAACAAGTATTGATCCCTTGGCCCAAGCTTTGGCCCAATAACATGAAGTGACCCTCATACGAGGTCCAATAACATGAAGTGACCTTAACACGAGGTCCAATAACATGAAGTGACCCTACCACGAGGTCCAACCCAAACGGTCTAGTCGATCGGCTCCCTAAGCCTAACTCGTCACGTGTTGGTGTCAATACGGCCCCAAACATGATTGTAGTCGAACTGTGCCGGGTCCACCCTTCGGGTGTATCAAGCCCTAGGGTGTCAACCCCTGGACACCAGGAACATGAGTGCACAGTCCCGATCTACTGGTACCCGTGCATGTTTTCTCCGGCTACGGACTATGTGCACGACCAGAGTCCGCCCGGAACTACACCGGCGTACCACCCTGCCGTCGTTTATTGGTCGCTTACCTCCAGTCCAGTAATCGTGCCCCCACCCTAGCCTAGTCCCTAGGGTCATGATGATACAAACTAGGGATTACTGCTGGAGTGGACCCCCATTGCTAGGATTTCTCTAGTGGGTTAAGTACGGTTTAACCCTTTTACTAATCATGGATTAACTTGGTTAAGTGTAACGGTGAGTTCACGACTTAACCCCGGTTAATCTACCGAGCCCAAATTGGTTAAGTATTAAATGGACCATGACTTAACCCTAATCATGAGGCATTAATTAATTAATTAATGCACCTTAACCTCTCACATTAGACTTTGTTGTGGTTACTAGTTAAGCCGGTCGGTTCCGGGTAGGTTTACACCACAACTTGGTCTAACCTCGGGTCCAAGGTACCACATGACCAACTTCTCACATTGGGTCCTATTGTTTGTAGCAACTAGTTAAGCCGGTCGGTTCCGGGTAGGTTTACGCTACAAACTCAACCCAACCTCGAGTTGGCCACACTTATCTTTTCTAAGTGTCATGTCCACCATGTTTCCAAAACATGTCACAAATTTTCAAGCAATTGGGTAGACCTAACTTAATAGGTAAATTCCCAATGGGTAGACCTAACTTAATAGGTAAATTCCCAAGCTTATGTTTTTATGTCTTTTAAGTTTACCCAACCCCAAACGCAATCCCATCGCTTACATATCGCAATAGCGCATAAAGGATAGAAAGAGGGAACTTGGCATAATCATGACATAAAAGTGTTGAAGCCACAAGTTCAACATGGTGGCATATGAAGGTACATATGTTCATATACTTGCATTAGGCCTCAAAAAGCATGCATAACTTACATATCACATGACAACTTGCATATCAAACTTGCATAGCATAACTTGCATATCATATGACAACTTACATATCAAACTTGCATAGCATAACTTGCATATCATATGACAACTTGCATATCAAACTTGCATAACACAACTTGCATATCATATGACAACTTACATATCAAACTTGCATAGCATAACTTGCATATCATATGGCAACTTGCATATCAAACTTGCATAACACAACTTGCATATCATATGACAACTTGCATATCAAACTTGCATAACACAACTTGCATATCATATGCAACTTGCATATAAATTCGCATATCATACATTTAACTTTAAAGTTTAAGTATGAAAGGAATAGGGCTTACAATGCTTATGCGGACTCAAATGAGTATAGCAAATGTAAGAAAACCCTTATGCAACCAATTAAACCCCAAAAATGCAAGCAAAATTGACCAAAACTCTTTCTTTGTGGTGCAAATAGAGGAACTTGATTTGAATGCAAGCTAAAGAGGATCATACAAGTCTAAAAACACTTGTATGCATGGAAAATCTCATAAAACTTGTTTAGGAATTTTATGAAGAGAGTGGAGGCCATGAGAGGATTGATTTTGCCATAGTTTAGTTGCTAGAATGAATAATGATGATTTAGGGTAGGTTAGGGTCTTATTTATAGATTAGGCAAGTGTTTTAGGCCATAGGATTAAACCCTAGTTGCAATCTCAGCCCTCAAAACCGAATCTGGCCCCCAAGCTCAACACAATCTCAAGATGGTGCACCAGGCAGGACTGCTCGTCTGAGCCAAGTCGACAGGGCTGTCGACTTGGTCAGACCAAGTCGACTCCCAAGTCGACAGGGCTGTCGACTTGGGTACTGTGGCGGGACTTTTCCCGCCTGGCCCAAACTGGCCCAATTTTCCAAATTCAAGTTTGAATTTGAAATCTGTTTTTACTTAGAAATTTTCTGAAAACTTCGTAGGGCCTTAATCGGGTCATACGGACTCCGATTTTCGAAAACTCGGACTCTATTTCGCGTATTTTTCCGAGACGAACGCAATGGCATAGCCCGTTTCCCTTGGTTCAGAATTTAGAATTAAATTCTGCCTCGATTTACGTTATAACAGGTTATTGAATATACGGGTTGTTACATTCTCCCCTCCTTAAAGGATTTCGTCCCCGAAATCTTCAAGTTAGGAAGAACGTATCCTACCATCCAACATCCATCTACTCAAAACATCATCCACGAGCAATCATTGTCCTTACAAGATTCTAAATGTTGTATGAACATATGCAAAGGTGTGTGTATATGTCCTTATCTAATGCAAATATCATCAATGCAAATTATGTTAGTGAAATGAATCCATATGTATGCAATTCCTAACATAATGTATAACATCTATATGTGTGCACATCACATACATCCATATGCAACATCCATGTGATAACACAAAAATTTTCATCCATGAATAAGCATAAACACCCATGCATATGCAATATGAGGAGTGTGTGAGCCGATCTAGTGCCTAATCGTGTATAATGCATCCACGAGCAACCACTTGCAACCACTTGCAACCATCAAGCATAACATGTTTCAAACACATGTTTCATCCAAAGGGTTTCTACCTAAGGTTATCATGACAAGATTAACACGATAAACTAGACAAATATGGATAGCAAAGAGAAAGATATGCTAACAAAGAAAAGAGATTGAGAGCGTACCCTAAAAAAGGAATGGATAAAGCCCACGCATCTTCTCCTCGGTTTCCCAAGTTGCGTCTTCTTCGGCTTCACCCCATTGAACCTTCACCAATTTGACCTCTCGATTCCTTAGCTTCTTGGTCTCTGTCCCCAAGATACGAATCGGAGCTCTCCTCAAGGTAGCTTCTTTCTCCACTTCTACATCTTCCAGAACACTTGGCTCAACAACCTCTGCTGATTCATGTAAACATTTCCGGAGATGCGAGACATGAAAAACATCGTGTACTCCGGCAAGCTTCTCGGGCAACTTCACTCTATAAGCCATCTGCCCGATCCTCTCTATAATAGGGAATGGTTCAACAAACCTTGGTGCTAACTTCCCGACGGCTCCAAATCGGACCACATTCCGCAATGGAGAAACCTTCACGAAAACCATATCCCCAACATCAAACTCCAAATCAGTTCTTCGCTTATCAGCATAGGATTTCTGTCGGTTTTGGGCCGCTTTCATCCGTCTCCGAATCAACTCAATCTTCTCGGATGTATCTCTGATCATATCAGGCCCAAGTATAAGCTTATCTGTAGTCTCCCACCAACATGCAGGCGACTTGCACGACCTCCCATATAAAGCTTCAAATGGTTCCATCCCTATGCTTGCCTGATAACTGTTATTATATGCAAACTCAACAAGAGGAAGATGGTCTTCCCAAGTACCACCAAAATCCAGAATACAAAGCCTCAATAGATCCTCGAGTACCCTATTCACCCTTTCGGTTTGACCGTCCGTCTGTGGGTGATAAGCAGTACTTAGATTCAACCTTGTGCCCATAGCTTCTTGCAAGCTATTCCAGAACTGACTTGTAAAGATTGGGTCACGGTCACTGACAATACTAGAAGGGACTCCATGAAGTCTCGCCATCTCACGAAGATATACGGACGCTAGCCAAGATGCGGTCCTCTTGCTCTTCACCGGAATGAAATGAGCACTCTTCGTAAGTCTATCGACGATAACCCAAATGCTCGTATTCCCTTTCCTTGACCTTGGTAGCCCATCGATAAAATCCATGGAAATACTCTCCCACTTCCAAAGTGGAACGTCTAGAGGATGCAATAGCCCACCGGGCTTCTTCGACTCGGCCTTAACTTGTTGGCAAATGATACATCTAGAGACAAACTCTGCCACATCCTTCTTCATCTTAGGCCAAAAGAAAATGCGCTTCATATCTTTATACATCTTATCTCCGCCCGGATGTATAGTCAACTTAGAGCGATGCGCTTCCTCTAGAACTTTTCTTACTAAATCTTCTACCCTTGGAACACATAACCTTCCGTCTCTTCTCAGCCAACCCTTGTCATCAATAGAATACCGAGCGAGATGACTAGACGCCTCTCCTCGAATCAGCTTATCCATAATCTCAACTATCTGAGGGTCTTCTCTCCGCGAAGCCCCAACTTGATCAAGAAGGGTAGGTCTGAGTTCCAGAGATGCTAAAGAACCGGTCATCGACTCAGTCGCCAAAGAGAAATCAAAGGTTGCCACATACTCTAAATTCTTCATCTCAACGAATAGAGGACTTAGGGTCAACCTTCTTCTACTCAATGCATCAGCTACCACATTCCCCTTGCCAGGGGTATAAGCTATCTCAAAATCATAGGACGCCAAGAATTCCATCCATCTTTGCTGCCTCAAATTCAGATCCTTCTGAGAAAAGAGATACTTCAATGACTTGTGATCGGTATAAAGCTCAAATCTCTCTCCCAGAAGATAATGGCGCCAAGCCTTGAGTGCATATACTATTGCTGCCAACTCTAAGTCATGAGTGGGATAATTCTTCTCATGCACCTTGAGTTGTCTACCGCCAAAGCATATCACCCTTCCTTCTTGCATCAGAACAGCTCCTAACCCCGTGCCACATGCATCGGCGTATACTGTAAATAACTTCCCTCCATCGGGCAAAGCTAGAACAGGTGCTGATGTAAGAGCTCTCTTGAGCTTCTGAAAAGCAAGCTCGCATTCTATGCTCCAAGCAAAAACTAAATTCTTCTTCGTCAATTTAGTAAGAGGAGCGGAAATCTTCGCGAAGTCCTTGATGAACTTCCGGTAAAAACCCGCAAGACCTAGAAAACTTCTCACTTCGGTTGCATTCCTTGGAGTCTTCCAATCCTGAACTGCAACTACCTTAGCGGGATCCACCGCTAAGCCTTGCTTAGACACTATGTGCCCAAGGAATCTAACTTCCCTTCTCCAAAAGTGACACTTGGAGAACTTGGCCTTCAACTGATGCGCTCTAAGCGTATCCATCACCTCCACGAGGTGCCTTGCGTGCTCTTCCTCATCTTTAGAGAAGATCAGAATATCATCTACGAAGACCACGACAAACTTGTTCAAGAACTCCCTGAACACCCTACTCATCAAGTCCACGAAATATGCGGGTGCATTCGTCAAGCCGAACGGCATGACAAGCCATTCGAAGAATCCATCTGGAGTCCTGAACGCAGTCTTGTCTATACTATCCTCAGCTACCCTGAGCTGATGGAACCCAGTAGCAAGATCAAGCTGAGAGAAAACAGAAGCACCGACAAGCTGGTCAAAGAGATCATCAATCCTCGGTAACGGGTGTCTGTTCTTCTTAGTCAGCTTATTCAACTCTCGATAGTCAACACAAAGTCGGAGAGAACCATCTGCCTTGGTAGCAAATACCACAGGCGCTCCCCATTCAGATATACTTCGTCTAATGAAGTTCTTCTCAAGCAACTCTTTCACTTGCTTGCTTAGCTCCCGCCTTTCACGCGGAGCCATGTGCCGAACGGGCAAAGAAACCGGCTTTGCATTATCCACCAAATAAATGCGGAAATCAATCTCTCGCTTAGGGGGAAATCCCCTAACTTCATCGAAAACATCCGGATAATCTCGGACCACTCTCACAGACTGAAGAGTTTCTACTGACGAGTCGAGTGATTCAAGATAGCACAACATGAAGGGACCTCTCGGATCACAAGAAATCTCTAGGGTGTTTCCGAGGCGAGTCACGAGCCTCACAACCCTATGCTCACAATCAAGAATGGCTCCATATCTGGACAGCCAATCCATGCCCAATATCAATCTGTATCCCCTGAAACCAAGAACATAAGCACTGCACAAGAACTCTACACTCAGTATAGAGATCCTCAAATCCCCACATATCACAGACAAATGGGCGGAACCCCCAATAGGATTTGAGACACAGACGGGATCCTCTACCAAGCTAGTACTAAGGTGCAAACTATCAACAAGATCAGATGAGATAAAGCTATGCGATGCACCAGAATCAAACAAGGTACGAACTGGAAAATCAGAAATATATACAAGGCTCCCAACAGAAATACTACCTCGATCGGGAACTGGAGCGGTATTGAGAGCATGAACTTGCCCTCCCGAAGGCCCAGCACGCTGAGTCTGACCCTGGCCTTGCCCTCGCTTCTTTGGGCAATCCTTGCTGAAATGTCCAGTCTCACCGCAGAAAAAGCATTCACCATTCTTTCTTTTTCTCTTCCTACAATCCTTGATAAGATGCCCAGCTGAACCGCAATAATGGCACTTCCCCTTGGTGTTCTTGCCCTTGTTGTTGTTCCCTTTGTTGCCTTGACCCTTGTTCTTGTTCTGATTGCATTGACTGCCCTGACCACTTGGATTACCCTGATTTCCTTTTCCCTAGGAATCAGTCTTCTTGGCTTGAGTATCATTCACCTTGATCTCTTTCTTGCCATCTCCCTGAAGTAATGCCATATCAACCAAACTCTCAAACATGGCCCCATGGGGAATATGTGACATAGCCTATCCCTGCAACGGTTCATTCAATCCTCTAGCAAAACGAAGAGCCTTCTTCTGAGGAGTATTCACCATATCCAAGCCAAAACGAGCTAACTGATTGAACTTGTTCACATATTCTTTGACAGACATATCTCCTTGCTTCAAAGTTATGAACCTCTCCATTTGCAGATTCTCCTCAGCAGAAGATAAAAACTTAAGCATGAACCTTGCCCTGAAATCGGCCCAAGTCTCAACAGGCCTAGTACCATTGGTGACTTCCCACCAATAAGCGGCTTCATCCTTCATAAGCCAAACTGCCAACAAGACCTTCCTCTGATCGTCTAACCCAAAGATAGCAAATAAATCCTCGGTCTCTTTCAACCAATTCCTGGCCTCTACAAAAGTCTCAATGCCTTGAAAGTTCTTGCCACCCATTGCTTTGAAATCTTTGCAAGTCTTTGCGAAGTCAGCCTGAGGATGCTGAGGGGGAGGAGGAAGAGGAACCTCAGCGAAAGGAGGAGGAGGAACATTAGCGACGGGAGGAGGAGGAATATTAGCCACTGGAGGAGGAGGAATATTAACTACTGGAGGAGGAGCAATATTAACTACTGGAGGAGGAGGAGGAGGAACATCTGCGGGGCCGGCTTCGGTCGCCCTAGCCTCCAAAAGTCTCCTATACCAAACAGGTACGTGCACTCCCTCCGGAATAGCAAAGTTATCGGCCATACTGAAAAAGAAAAAGACAGATTCAGAATGGAGAAAAACGAAGGGATTTTGCTAGTGGCTTTTTGGGGAATAGCCTTTAAAATAAACCAGACTTTTCTTTGGAAAATACTTTATACTTGATTTTGAAAATAGTTTTCCAAAAGTTTTCTAAAAACCTTTTTGTTCCTTCTCGTAAACCATATGCTCTGATACCAAATGTAACACCCCACCTCCGCCAGTACCACTCTTGCAAGGGCACTGACTTTGGAGGGGCGTTTGAATCAGGTAAACATGCATCATGATATATCAAGGCAGAACAAGAACATATGTATATATGTAAACAGATTAAATAACATAGATAAAACAGCGGAAGATTTTAAACCATGTCAAATCAAGTCTGGTACAACATAATATCAATTTTCCAAATAAACAAGTCTAGATAAAACAACATCAACTGTCAAACTGAAATACATAAATGCTATCCCCAAAATACGTGAGAACCATAGCTAGCTTCATGTAGAAAGCGTACATGAGCTGAAATCCCACAAGCAAGCAATCCAAAATCCAAGCTAAGCTCCTGTATTCCCTCCCTGAGAACCTGGGGGGGAAACGGAAGAAAAGAGGCGAAAGAAAACAGGTCAGTCAAAAAGACTGAGTAAGCCCTACTACAATCAATGTAAACTGATAAAGCTAACTGGTATGAGCAGCAGGGATGAATATAAGGATAACAACATACTAGCATGGTGATTAACTAACAAGGTAGATAAAGGTGTCATCGCATAATCAGGATTAAGGTTTTGCACCACAGGTGTACTAGCAAACTCAACAAGACTTGAATAAACAAGTATTGATCCCTTGGCCCAAGCTTTGGCCCAATAACATGAAGTGACCCTCATACGAGGTCCAATAACATGAAGTGACCTTAACACGAGGTCCAATAACATGAAGTGACCCTACCACGAGGTCCAACCCAAACGGTCTAGTCGATCGGCTCCCTAAGCCTAACTCGTCACGTGTTGGTGTCAATACGGCCCCAAACATGATTGTAGTCGAACTGTGCCGGGTCCACCCTTCGGGTGTATCAAGCCCTAGGGTGTCAACCCCTGGACACCAGGAACATGAGTGCACAGTCCCGATCTACTGGTACCCGTGCATGTTTTCTCCGGCTACGGACTATGTGCACGACCAGAGTCCGCCCGGAACTACACCGGCGTACCACCCTGCCGTCGTTTATTGGTCGCTTACCTCCAGTCCAGTAATCGTGCCCCCACCCTAGCCTAGTCCCTAGGGTCATGATGATACAAACTAGGGATTACTGCTGGAGTGGACCCCCATTGCTAGGATTTCTCTAGTGGGTTAAGTACGGTTTAACCCTTTTACTAATCATGGATTAACTTGGTTAAGTGTAACGGTGAGTTCACGACTTAACCCCGGTTAATCTACCGAGCCCAAATTGGTTAAGTATTAAATGGACCATGACTTAACCCTAATCATGAGGCATTAATTAATTAATTAATGCACCTTAACCTCTCACATTAGACTTTGTTGTGGTTACTAGTTAAGCCGGTCGGTTCCGGGTAGGTTTACACCACAACTTGGTCTAACCTCGGGTCCAAGGTACCACATGACCAACTTCTCACATTGGGTCCTATTGTTTGTAGCAACTAGTTAAGCCGGTCGGTTCCGGGTAGGTTTACGCTACAAACTCAACCCAACCTCGAGTTGGCCACACTTATCTTTTCTAAGTGTCATGTCCACCATGTTTCCAAAACATGTCACAAATTTTCAAGCAATTGGGTAGACCTAACTTAATAGGTAAATTCTCAATGGGTAGACCTAACTTAATAGGTAAATTCCCAAGCTTATGTTTTTATGTCTTTTAAGTTTACCCAACCCCAAACGCAATCCCATCGCTTACATATCGCAATAGCGCATAAAGGATAGAAAGAGGGAACTTGGCATAATCATGACATAAAAGTGTTGAAGCCACAAGTTCAACATGGTGGCATATGAAGGTACATATGTTCATATACTTGCATTAGGCCTCAAAAAGCATGCATAACTTACATATCACATGACAACTTGCATATCAAACTTGCATAGCATAACTTGCATATCATATGACAACTTACATATCAAACTTGCATAGCATAACTTGCATATCATATGACAACTTGCATATCAAACTTGCATAACACAACTTGCATATCATATGACAACTTACATATCAAACTTGCATAGCATAACTTGCATATCATATGGCAACTTGCATATCAAACTTGCATAACACAACTTGCATATCATATGACAACTTGCATATCAAACTTGCATAACACAACTTGCATATCATATGACAACTTGCATATAAATTCGCATATCATACATTTAACTTTAAAGTTTAAGTATGAAAGGAATAGGGCTTACAATGCTTATGCGGACTCAAATGAGTATAGCAAATGTAAGAAAACCCTTATGCAACCAATTAAACCCCAAAAATGCAAGCAAAATTGACCAAAACTCTTTCTTTGTGGTGCAAATAGAGGAACTTGATTTGAATGCAAGCTAAAGAGGATCATACAAGTCTAAAAACACTTGTATGCATGGAAAATCTCATAAAACTTGTTTAGGAATTTTATGAAGAGAGTGGAGGCCATGAGAGGATTGATTTTGCCATAGTTTAGTTGCTAGAATGAATAATGATGATTTAGGGTAGGTTATGGTCTTATTTATAGATTAGGCAAGTGTTTTAGGCCATAGGATTAAACCCTAGTTGCAATCTCAGCCCTCAAAACCGAATCTGGCCCCCAAGCTCAACACAATCTCAAGATGGTGCACCAGGCAGGACTGCTCGTCTGAGCCAAGTCGACAGCCAAGTCGACAGGGCTGTCGACTTGGTCAGACCAAGTCGACTCCCAAATCGACAGGGCTGTCGACTTGGGTACTGTGGCGGGACTTTTCCCGCCTGGCCCAAACTGGCCCAATTTTCCAAATTCAAGTTTGAATTTGAAATCTGTTTTTACTTAGAAATTTTCTGAAAACTTCGTTGGGCCTTAATCGGGTCATACGGACTCCGATTTTCAAAAACTCGGACTCTATTTCGCGTATTTTTCCGAGACGAACGCAATGGCATAGCCCGTTTCCCTTGATTAAGATTTTAGAATTAAATTCTGCCTCGATTTACGTTATAACAGGTTATTGAATATACGGGTTGTTACACATAGACCATAGCCGTTTGAAAGGTTGGTTAGGCGGTGGGTACACAGGCAACTGGTTAAAGCCTTTGGATTGGTGCATAGGCGAGTGCCATGTTTAACCTTTTAATGATTGTCTAACAGGTGGTATGTCGTTGATGCAGCTTATCTGATTACAGGTGAACGGGCGATTAGTACCATGGTCCGTATTAGCGAGTGATCAAGGCTTGTAGAACAGAATGTAAGTGTGACTCTTTAGGAGCTGGAATCTGAATGACCGAGAGGTAGCTTTTGATTGAAGCTCTGGTGACTGATTGAGGAACAAGCGAACGGACATGGGAGGCTCGTGCAACTTCTGGCGTCATCATGTTACCTGTTATGTACGATCGATTAGGGTAGCATGAACGGACGACTACAGAGTGGAACGTGTGGCCAGAACCAATCATCTACCTTGTCTTGTACGTATGACCTTTTCCCATGGTCGAGTTAATCCTTTATATCCAAACCATTTTGATGAGCAGTCGAACTAACTGTTTTTATTGAGTCCTCTTTACGTCTGAGCATTTGAATGCCTTTTCATCGTAGAGATGAATAACTTTTCCAGATATGAGCGACCGACCTTTTTGGATATGGATGGCCGGTCCTTATAACTTTTCTCGTTCTTTCAGTTTATGTTGTATTCCTGGTTATGCGCAAACGACCATTTGATATTGGAACGGGCAACTCTTATGTCAAATATGAGTCTTGCAAGCTTACCTGGGCCATATTGCCTCTTTGTATGGTCGAACCATGTTGCATGACTGGTGTGCGACCCATCAGTTTTGATGTTGTGTGTCCTTACTTGTCATGCTCAGAATTTATTGATACGTTTGGCCTTGGTTATGTAGGGTTGTCTTTTATCTTGTATGAACGACCCGATTGTCTTGGATCATTCATGCGTCTCTAAGCCCTGTAATGGCCGTCTCATGGGTCTTAAGAAGATTTGATACACCAATTATACGTATGCTTTTTAAGGATAAACATTTACCCCTCGAAGTTCATAATTTTCTTGTTTCACAGAAGATTACGGACTTTGAAATAATTGATCATAATACAATTTGGTGAATTAAATGTTCATTCTCCAAGGGGTAATCGTTCATGGCTTTCAGTTGTTCTGGGCTGAACAAGACCAAAGCTTCCTTAGGTCGCTTGTACTGTCAGGCACACCATGGTCATTCGAGCGAGTTGGTTTTGTGGGTCAATACACTTGTTCAGCTGGGCAATTTTGAATTTGACTAGGCTGACGTGGCAAGAAAAATCTGGACTAGTTCTTTTTATGTACTTTCTTCATTTCACCTCTTTTCTTCGAAGAACTCTCTTGAGAGATTTACATGGTAATCCATATTCTTTAATTTTCGTACAGATTTTTCTTTTAAATTCTCAGTTTTCTCCCCTTATTATTTTGTTTAACGCTTCCAGCAACACCTGATTTATTAGAGCAGCTTTTCTTTGGATCTGAAGCACCATGATTGTTTTGGGTGAGTTTTTACCTTTTACTCCGCCTCTTTTGCTTGCGCAGAAGTTGCAATGTCTTAGATAACTTAGAACTAGGGTATTCTAAGTGTGGTTCAATTAATTTGAATAATGATTGGGATTTTGTTAACAATTAGGTCTGTTTGATGATGGTGTTGTCTCTATATTCATTTGACGAATTTAAGTCATATGGAATCTTTTGAAGTTTCGATTTCAATATTGCTTATAAGTTGTTTGCTAGAATGCCCCAGACATTACTGGCTTAAGTTCATGCCTAAATCCGGTTGGGTTGTTTTTGGTTGCGCATGATCTCTACTCATGTCCAGATTACCTTGCTTCGATCAATATTCAAACTTCAGACTGAAACAGCCCTTTGGTGCTCAACACATACCGAATTTCTTTTTGTTCTTTTCCTTAAGTCCAAGGATGAAATTTCTTATGTTAAGAAGACCAAAGTAGAAGGTGATGAAGAAGGTTGGAAGGAAAAGAAGGCTAAAGAGTAGAAATAATTTGGGCAAAAGTGACCCTCAAAAATGTCGTAAACTTGACGAATCTCTTGTCCCAGAGATTCAGGCTACCTCTTACCAACTATCTTTGGCTTCTCCGTCCATCACTTCAAATTCTGTTAATGTGACGAGAAGGAATTTCGCTCGGTCCGAACCAGTCGCTAAACCGACCCAGACCGTTCGAAAACGCCCTATCGTTTGAGAACACGACAAATCAGAACGCATACAGAAGAACATTTCATTGTATATTACAACAATGCATCAGATTACAAGAATATACAGAGTATATATGAATATTACACAGAAATATCAGAGATTTAAATTACATTTAAATACATAGCAGCGGAAAATAATACAATACACAACTAGAAGGGATATACGGATACAAAGCTTTCCGGATATCGTTCCAGCTGTAAACCAGGATCCTGTGAATATAAATCTGCAAAACCAAAACTACTAGCTGCCCGTGTCAAAATAAGGGGCACCCAGAGTTTAGGTTAAAACAATAAACCCCAGGTCAGTCATGTGACTGGTGTGAGAACTAAAATAGTTATTATTCTTTATTTTAAAAGTTAGGTAAATCAAGGGACCACGCCGTATAACACGGAACGGGTTTCCTCCCAAGAATACCGGTGCATAAAACAAACAGCGCAATGCTAAATAAAGAAAAATGAAGCTGTTATAAGACCCAGGTCCCATCACACAATGCAACGCAGCCGAGGATAGGGTTTTCCCTTATAACAGCCAAAGAATGCTTGATACGTTTAAAACAAATCGTTTGCTACTATTATAAGTGCATAGTGTATAAAACAACTTCAAATCATAAGTATCAATCATAGGCGGCATGAGCGTCCCATGCCACTATGTCGCCATATATATGTTTACAAATAAAACCGCAAAGTCACGTATTTAGAAATTGGGTTTCCATCTATGAATCGAGGCAAAAGATAGTCCTCAACCGATTCGAGACTATCTAGCCCATGTCTCAGGATCAGAGCTCGAGTGACCCTTGGAGCGACAGGGCCGGTCCACCGATGTGGATTAAAATGCCTGAACACTACGTTTCCCCGCCCTTTGGGGCGTAAATTAGCCAACTAAATGACTCCATCGGTTCGAGAACGACCGATCAATCCGAGGCGCCTCGCAACAGCAACAACCACATAAGTCAAACTCGTCAGGGCGTGTAAAACCACTGACGCCACTTTTTAGCTAGAAGGAAACGCATGCCCTCCCTGAGGTCCGTCTCCCGTTTTTGGTTCATACCGGGTGTGAAACTCGCGAAGTAAACGTTACACAAAGCTACGCCACAAAGGTCGTGCTTTGATCATCACCACAAGACTTTGCTATTCAACAGAAGCCTCGATCAATTGCCACTTAGGCATGCCACACAGGCAATTCACTCCATGCGTTTGATATCCATCAATATATAACCCCTGAGCTCGTACGTCTCAGAGAAGGGCGTTAAGCAAGAGAATAAATTCTCCGCCGCCAAACAGATATATATTTAATAGAGATCAATCACACGGACTAAAATCCAATGTCAGACACACAGTCCATTTACAAGTCCGTTCTGGGGCTGAACGAAACCGGAGGCACCTAGTACCCCGCATATCCATCGATCTCCAAGTACGTCTGGACGATCACCAACTGTTTCCATCTTCTTGGGTGTACAGCCCAATCAAGATCATCAGTAATCACCCCAAACGACGTGAAGACTTCCGGTCTTCGACCACCGTCTTCATCTTTGACTTATCGTCGTATCAGTTATTCAGAATGGGATAAACCCGGTCTTTCCGAATAACTCGCGTATATTTTAAATAAGTGTTACATAAACACAACATACGCCTCATTCCAATTCATCAGTCACTAACCGTAAATTAATCAAGAGAATAATTCCCCAAATATTAACCCCGAAGGCCGAAACCAACATCAGATCAATATCCAGAAAAACATTCTGCTTGGTTAACCGACAGTTAGTTTCTAAATTTCACATTCATAGGGAGAGGTTCCCATTAATTTTATCCAAGATAAATTCCTGAATTTATTCTCTAATCTTCCTTTGAATTTCGATTCAAATTAGTCGGGATTAACGAAACTTACCGAAGTAATCATTTGTTTTAATTTCCCCAATCCCAACCTATTCATCCCATGAAGTAAAACTGGTTATACTTCATATCTAACACCACGGTGTTATCGGTAAATTCAATTACCATTTCATGTTCAAATCTAATTAAAGATTTAACTATCGCCTGGAGCAAAACTGGTGATACTCCATTTCGATTATTTCAATCTAATTAAAGATTCATTAAAACTCCACTTAGTTTTAATCTTTGACTGGGTTAAAGAATCAGTGTTATTTAAAACACGGTTCACGGTAAACCCAAAATCACATTCATTAATTATCGGGTTAAAGAACAAGTGTTATTTAAAACACTGTTCACGATAAACCCAAAAATCAATATCTATTCAATTTCAATTAAATATCATTTAATTGGTACACTTCATTAAATCTAAATAAAAAGATTTAATCTTTTCTCAATTGGGTTCAAGAACAGTGTTAATGAAGACACCATTCACGACAAACCCAAATCACATTTGATATTAAATACAAGGCTCTGAATAGAAAATATATCGGCTTATATTCAATATCAGATTCTACGACAAACAGATATCGTATGGGAAATAACGATATATATATCTATATCTTTCAAATTTCCATAACAACATCTGTATAATCACGAAATCCAACATCGAAATATTCCGAAGACAATTTCGATTCAAATCCATTCCAATGCAATCATTGGAAATTCTGGTTATTTTTAAAACCCTTTTCAAATTCAATTTATTTATTTAAAAATAAATAGAATTATAATTCTAGTTCAAACCTAGTTCATTTTGATAAAAATCTATTTTTATCTTTTCAAATATGGAGTTTTTCATCCCAATTCTTTCTAAATCATTTCTTATGATTTTACACAAATTATTAATATTTTTAATAATTTTATCAAGGCCCGTACAGTCGATTTCCATCAATGGTCATCGAACTGCACTTACAGCAACCTTTTTCAAATTTGATTTGGACGTATCTCCAAATCCAACCGTTAGATTTCAAATTTCTAATATTCGTTAGAAAGCTCTTTTCGATACGAACCCAACGGTTCCGGTTTTAGGAGAATCCGACGGTCAGATCTCCCGTAATGTCCGTTTGAAATTAATGGTCGAAATTCGCGAACTGCCGCGGCGCGGCGCGTTCTATTCAGGCCATTATATTATATATATATAATATATATAATATATATTTCGTCGATTTCTATTTAAAACGAATTATATAAATAGTTTTAAATTCGTTTCAAAAGCAATTTCAACTTCCATTTCAATTCAAATCAAAATTGAATTCTTCTTTATAAATTCGTTTTAAAATTCATTCCTATTCAATTCAAATTTCAATTCAATTTGAATTCATTTCAATTTGCTTTCAATTCAATTTGAATTCGTTTTATATTCAATTCATTTCGAAATCGTTTTCAATTCATTTCCTTTCGAAATCGTTTTCAATTCATTTCATTTCGAAATCGTTTTCAATTCATTTCATTTCGAAATCGTTTTCAATTCATTTCATTTCGAAATCGTTTTCAATTCATTTCATTTCGAAATCGTTTTCAATTCATTTCATTTCGAAATCGTTTTCAATTCGATTCATTTCGAAATCGTTTTCAATTCAATTCATTTCGGAATCGTTTTCAATTCATTTCCTTTCGAAATCGTTTTCAATTCATTTCATTTCGAAATCGTTTTCAATTCATTTCATTTCGAAATCGTTTTCAATTCATTTCAAAATCGGAATCGTTTTCAATTCAATTCATTTCAAAATGAATAAAATCGATATAAATATCGTTCACGTCAAAATGGCGTCAATCTAATCAACACGGCTTCAAAAATTTCTATTTTCAAATATTCTATTTCAAATATTTCTTTTTCAAAATAGTCGTTATTATCAAAATATTTCTTTCAACACATGACCAATCTCAATGGATGAGTACTGTCAACACATGAACCTTTATTTTATATTGATAAAGATGTAAATTTTATTACTAAAATATTTCGTTCAACACATGACTAATCTCAACGAATGAGTACTGTCAACACATGAACCTTTATTTTATATTGATAAAGATGTAAATTTTATTACTAAAATATTTCGTTCAACACATGACTAATCTCAACGAATGAGTACTGTCAACACATGAACCTTTATTTTATATTGATAAAGATGTAAATTTTATTACTAAAATATTTCGTTCAACACATGACTAATCTCAACGAATGAGTACTGTCAACACATGAACCTTTATTTTATATTATTCTTTATTTTCTAAATTGGAATGAGGCCCAACCAATCACCATATAAAGTTAATTGTATGGATTTTCATGCATCACACGTATATCATAGCATTGAAAAATAATCAACCATCAACCAAAGTGCACTCCACTGTATAAGCATCAAATATAGATATCTAACGCTTATAACAGCCTGTCAATCAATCGATCGACATACTGAATCAGTTAAGATGAGTGAACTTCAAATTTCATCCCAACACCCGTGTGGGGTTTCAAGCAATCAAACACAGATTTTTATTCGTGCAGTTGGGCGATGTGTAAAATTTATCATCCCAATCAATGTCCTTCAAATAGGTGTACATAAACAAACCGTCTGGTTTGTAAATGAATATTTATTTATTCACACTCACGTTAAAAATTATATTTTTAACGATAAAACATTTTATTCAACCTATGAAAATATTCTATTCAGTTCATTTATTCAATAAAATGATATTTTTATTTTCTAACATATTTTAGAAAATTTCGGCGGCATAACGGCACGATACTAGAAACGGGACGAGGCCTAGCCTTATCCCCGGTCTAGTGAAGGCCCACGCCATTCACACATCAATCAAATCCATTCATTTCACCAAACAATTCAATTTCAAATCAAATCATCTAACTAATCTATGCAACCAAACAAACAAGTCCATGGTCTGTGGACGATTGTGTCGGGTGCTACTAAGCACCGTCTGCATCCTAGTATATATATATATATATATAACTAGAAAAATTAAATTGAAAGGTGAGAAATTCTCACAAATAGCTATCCAATCATCTTGACTCTTCTTTGATAGAAAGCTTCGCCAACCTCGCCTTTTGTCGCTTTCGTTGGCCGTATTCACTACATATGTAAAAATCGAATTTTTACTTCACTATTCAATATATAAAAATCGAATTTTTACTATGCTATTCAATATATAAAAATCGAATTTTTACTATGCTATTCAATATTTAAAAATCGAATTTTCACTATGCTATTCAATATATAAAAATCGAATTTTTATACTTACGATAACCATTTCAAAACAAAGTTAATTTTATTTTAAAAACATATTTATTTTCAAAGCAATTGTATTTTAAAACAAAGTATATTTCTATTTCAAAAAAAAAAACGAATTTTATATTTTCAAAAACAAAGAATTTTATATTTTCAAAAACAATGTAGATTCATATTTTCAAATCAACGAATTTTATATTTTCGAAAACAAAGAATTTTATATTTTCAAAAACAAAGAATTTTATATTTTCATCTTCTAAATTACATACATGGTAAAACGATGCTATTATATATATATATATATATATATATATATATATATATATATATATTAATACTATTATTTTTAAAACTAAATTTATTTTTACTGTAAAAACTGATAATTAAAATAATGTCAATTTAGAAACTAATTAAGAGATTAACCTTAAGTAAGAAAACAAGGCTGCATCTTCTTCCTCGTCTGTTCGAAATCTTCCAGGACGATAAAACCGAACCCCCCTTCAAAACATTGACCGCCTCTTGCTCCTTCCACAGCCATCGCGACCCCCATCCACCAGCACCACGACGAAGCCCTCCCCAAGCCGCGCCTCCACCTGCCACTGGGGCCCACTCGCGCCCGCCACCAGCCCAGAAAATCGCCACGAACTCGCGCCCTTTGCCCCTCAATTTCTCTCAGCCTGCTTCATGGTATTCAATCCAACTACCCATGATTGATAGCCCTCAGGTTGATCTTCAATTTTCGTTTTGATTCCTCTTCGAATTCCGCTTGGGTTGGGAGAAAGAACGGATTAGATTTTCGAGCTTTATGGAGCGTTGGTTTCTTTAAAGAGAGGCGGCTGATTAAATGAATCAGGGTTAGGGCTTTTTGTAGATTTTTATATATATATTTTATATTTTTTTTCTCCTTTTGATTTTAAATAAAATAAAATTTTACTTCGAACTCCAATCTGAGCCCAACGACTGCCGCCCCTAGCTAATTACTCCCATTTCGAACACAATGGGATATGTTTCGTAATCCAACTCGGCTGTTACGATTAGTTTTCGTTGAATTTAAAATATAAATCTTTATATATATAATTTAAACGCACATTTCAATTTACCGGGGTCACATACTAACTAGAAAAATTCCCGAAAAATATTTTCTAGCTTCGTATTGACGATACGGTCCTAACAAAACTAGTTTCGTCGAATTCTGAGACCGTTTGAAAAATGGCCAATTTCCAGTCGATTAAAATCAACTGAAACTGGTCAAACGCGTTTTCTTTTGCCACGCTCACATATTGATTCGAAAAATTATGAAATTTGAAACCTAGCAATAATTTAACATCACGGATCCAACAAAAGTGGTTTCGTCGAAATCCGAGGTCATTTGCAAAATTTCCATTTTTAAGGGCCTGAATTCCATAGCGACTATTCAGAATTTTCAACTGGACATATCTTTTGATTCCCGCTATGAAAATTTGATTTTTCGGGTTCGTTGGAAAGATATTATCAATTAGATCCTAATGTTTTTGGTTTCGCTAAAATCCGGATTGTTTTGCACCCGGTACATTCAAATGAAATTTGAAATCGAATTATCGAACTACCGCGCCATTTTCAATTCCTTTTATAAATATAAATAAACATTTATATTTTAACGACGGCGTATATAAATATATTCGTTCGAAGTATATTCAAAATAAATTTCTCGTCAATATTATTTAAAATAATTCATTTTAAATATTCAAAATTCGCTAAAATTGCCAAAATAAAAATTTTAAACTGGCCCAGATTTTCGGGTTGTTACAGTTAATCCTCAAATGACCATACATCTTTATGTTTCGAACCCATGCCATCCCACACTTGTTGACCGATTCAAGGGTTGGTGTCTAGAAGATATGTGCTCTGACTTGAACATAGACCCGTATGACAAGTGGATTGTTGCTGGCAAGATGGATGCTATGAAAGACTGCATACTAGCTGAATTTGATCAGTTGGAGGCATGTCCAAATTTGGTTGGAGACCTTATTGTGGAAGTCAAGGATTATATTGTGAGGCAATATGGTGCTTGGCATACTCTTGCTGGTGATCTTCAGAGGTTGAATAGAGAGAACGATCGAATCCATACTTTGGAGAAAGACAAGGTTGAACTTATCAAGGCCCTCGAATCCCGGAAGAAGGTCATTGCCTCCCCTACCTGAAGGCTATGACTGGCTAGCTTCACCTTTCATTATTTCCGTTGTTACTTTAATGTTCTGCACTTAGACTAGCTTGTATATGCGGGTGCCAAGCCCGAGTATTATCACATGCTTATGTTGGTGACTTTATGACTGATTTGGGCCTTGGTTTATTGTACTGCAGTTTTTATAGCTTAGCTACTTTCTCGCTGGTGCGCCGCACGTTACACCTTTGTCGCAATTCATTTGTGTGGTCGAACACTTTGTTAGTCGTACGACTGCACCTGACTTATGGTGTGTAAAATTATCATTACTGGTTCATTTTAACACTATGGTTAGTCCTCCGCATCGAAGTTCGTTGTAATCTTAGAATTTTATGCATTTACTCATGTTTTCAATAACTCGTTAATTTAAGCCCTTCGGAGTTTGAACTTGAAAGCATGTCCCCCAAGGAGATTTATTTGCTTTATATTTAATTTGCGTTTCCCACTGACCTGGTTCCCGAGCCCTTCAGAGACTTGATTAAATACGCATTCGTGTAAATATACATGTTTTTTGTTTTTTATTAAAATGTATTCAACCCCATATCTCACTGACTCAGTGACCCAGGCCCTTCGGAGACTGATCTTGAATACGTGCCCTCGTGGGAGGACTTGGGTTTCAAGTTTCAATCCACTCAAGGTCCTGTTCGATCTGGTTATTTTGAAATCAAGAAAGACCTAAAATGGATAACCCCTTTTGACTAGGATTTTTGTTACCCCCTTTCGACTAGGATTTCTGTTACCCCCTTTCGGCTAGGATTTTTGAGTGTGCTGGTCTTTCTAGCATGTTTATCGATCCTTCCGGCACTAGGACTAGTGCTTCAAGCCTAGGTGTTGTTGATCCTTCCAATTTTATGCATCACCCCGGGAGGCGGACACTAGCTCCTCTAATCGAATTCTATTTCGATTTATGGAATTTGTGTCCTGCACCTAACATGGTGCTTCTTATGGGACTATCAATTTTATTCGTGGGACAAATTTGGTACTACCTTTGTATTTTCCTCAAATCTTGATAAAGCTTGATGCCTACCCCTTCAATTGATGCTTGCTAAGAGTTTAGCGTGTTTCATAGTGAAAAGTGCAGCCTTCTGACTTGTTTGTTTACTATGCTTTTCACTGTTTGCCCCAGAACATCTTATTCTTTTGAAGCGATGTGCTTATTTATCCTGCTTAATTCGCATGATGTTTTCGGCTCTTAAGTTGCTTTTCTTGAAATATGCTTTGGGAAGCTTCCCGTTATGGTCTAGCTGTAGATGAGCAATCGCTTCTACTATGCCAACATTTTAAGAAACCGGCCTTTAGTATGATCTTACAAATATGTTACTTGGGTAAACACATAATTTTTGATTTATAGGGCCTTTGTAAGTAAATCATCGTCAATTGCTTATAGGAATATGGCAAGTAATAGAGCAAAGTAAAGTGACTACCGATTCTTTAAGCAATAAGGCAAAACAAAATAATAAAGCTAAGTAAAGTAATGGAGGTCGCTTATTCAGAGTCACCATAAGCAGAACACTAACTACTGATCATTAAGCAAGTGCTGGCTTTGGATTGGCTTGAACGATCTGCTCATTACTTGTTGCCCCTTCCTCGTAGAGGGTTGGGGCAGTGTCCATCGACTCATACATATTGTTGCAAATGATTCTTCCTGATCAGTCCCACAATCAATGATTTTAAATGTCTACAATCATTAGTATCATGGCCTGACTGGTTATGAAATTATAACAACATCTTTGACCTGCATTAGTTTTGGGATCGAATATTTCTCGGTATCCTTAGTTTCCATTAAGATATTCCCTATGGTGTCATTAAGGGGAGTGAGCTCAGAATTCTTTAAAAAGCGTAGCTTCTTCTTAGCTCGGTTACCTTTTCCTTCGTTGCTTCTCTTCTGACGATCAAAGCTACTTTTCGCACTACCTTTCCTTTTTAGTTGTTCACACACTGAATTCTCTTCAACACTCGTATATTTTTCAGCTTTATTGAGTAGTTGTTCGAGTGTACTTGGTTTCTTCTTCTTAACCCACCGTCCTAACTTGGTCTTTTTACATATGGCCCCTTTCAAAGCCATCAGAACTAGACAGGGCTCATAATTTTCAACTTCAGCAACTGCCACATTAAAGCGGGTGGGAAAAGCT
Organism: Allium sativum; assembly: GCA_030737875.1. Lineage (NCBI taxonomy): Eukaryota > Viridiplantae > Streptophyta > Magnoliopsida > Asparagales > Amaryllidaceae > Allium > Allium sativum. Next base: position 21,920,433 of record CM060927.1, on the reverse strand, counting down.
TTAATGGATCCTCCTGGTCTTTGTTGAAGTTTACATAGCTCCATAACATCCCGAGCCCTGGCTACATGGAACCTGAACTGCTTACTGAATAGCCTACCCAAGGTAGCGAAGTCATCCACAGACTTCGGCGGTAGCTTTGTGAACCAGAGGTAAGCCACTCTTCTAAATAAGTCAGGAAATATAGGCATTTGTTCTTGTTGGTGGCGTGCGCCCCTTTCATATGCTGATCATACTTGCACAGGAACATATTGGGATCGCTTGTCCCATTATAGGATTGCAATGTTGGAGGTTTAAATTTCTGTGGATATATAGCATTTTGAATCTTTCGGTGAGTGGGGTCTTGGTAGGAAAAAATTCCCACTATCTTCGATTATCCTCTTTCTTCAATCTCTCCTTCATAATTCCGCGTGCCATTACTAAAATATATTCCTGCTCTTTGCTCCAATCCATGGAATGAGCGCCATCTTCCTTGCCAGATTCTCGTCTAGGCTTGTAATTATGATCTGGAGACAGGGGATCTAGGCTTTCTTTTGAGAGAAATTCCCCTTTGGTGGGATCACTTACCCGTTGAGAGGTTGTGTCATTGGAATAGTTACGCATTTTAGCTTTTCCACACTCCAGATTATCATGATATGCCACTTCCTGAATAGAGTTTCCCTATTTCGTCCTTAAAGCAGAAATTTCTATATCGGGTGTGAGACTCGTTCGAGCGGGTAAAAGACAAGTGGCACTTATGTGGTCCTTGCGGTAGCGGCTTGAATATCAAACATCGACTCAAGTTTCTTCATCACTGCATTGTTTGCGATAGTTATTTGGCTCATTAGTCCCGCCATTACTTCTTCTAACTCTCTCTTGGTTATGGCTACCTCATTTTCCGACGATTCTCCTGGCTCGAAATGGGTGGTGGGCAATGTGACTATATTAACATTACCTGTAAGGTCATCGATTTCGCAAGTAACTTCTTTCGGCACTTCCATAATCTCAAGCAAAGTTTTTCTTAGAAAATTTCGTTGGACTTTAACAGGGAGATATGCAAATACGGCCCCACGATGGGCGCCAAATGTTTCACCAAAAAATGGCTCAAACACCAAGGGTACGAGAATTGTACTTCACCAATGTGGTTAGAAAGTAAATGGAGCCGTATTCAATAAGAGTTGATAGTAAGAATGTGAGGAAATTATAATGAAGACAAGATTTTAGACTGGTTTAGCCCTAAGGTAGGCTTACATCCACTATGAAAGTAGTTTGCATTATCATGATAATGATTACAAAACATGTAAACTCTCTTTTTTCATACATCTTCTTGTTCTCTCAACACATCCTCATTCTCACATACAAATCTCGCTTAATATTCATGGAATTTGATGGACGAATAGTGGAATCCACAGAGGAGAAGGTCAAATGAGCGACGAAGAAGGAGGACATCTTTGATTTCTTTTACTTATAAGATCTCAATAGACGCCATGGCCGGGTGAATGAAGATCCTTCAAGTGGAGACGATGATGATGGTCGAAATGCTTAAGGAATGGTGGAGGAAAGAATTTTTACAGCACTTCATGGTGGCCCGCCCCTCTTTTTACAATGGAAGCCATGGCCTATTTATAGTTGAGCTTCATGCGAAAATGATCTGAAAATCATATATGCAGATTATGGGTCATTTGTCTCAATAATTACGAATATGCCATCGCTTAGCTGTAGCCAACTGGCGACGACTGTATTCAGTTGTCTCATGCGAGCGAGCTTCAGGTGTACGAACAGTTGCATAGACCATAGCCGTTTGAATAGGCGATTAGGCGATGGGTACATGGGCAACTGGTTAGAGCCTTTGGATTGGTGCATAGGCGACCGACCGAGCACCATGTTTAACCTTTTAATGATTGTCTGACAGGTGGTATGTGGTTGATGCAGCTTATCTAATTACAGGTGAATGGGCGATTAGTACCATGGTCTGTAAGCGAGTGATCAAGGCTTATAGACCAGAATGTAAGTGCGAATCTTTAGGAGCTGGTATCTGACCGACCGATAAGTAGCATCTGATTGAAGCTGAAACACCCCACCTCCGTTAAGGTCACTCACAAAGGGAATGCATTAACTTTGGTGAAGCATTTTAGGTAAAAGACACAGATAATTTACAAGACTGACATATAAACAACGGAAAACTGAAATTATTTATTAAATGGCGTGGTTCAGTTAAAACATTACAAGCATTGTCTCAAAACCTAACTTCTAATTATTACAACAAAACATCTATCTTGATTTAAATCTCCAAGTACATAAAGAAACATAAAACAGAAGTAAGGTAGCATAAATCCCCAATAAAAGTGTAACCACATCCATAGCCCAAGAAAAGAGAATCCAAGCAATACATCTACTCTCTTCAAGCTTGAAAAGGTCTGCACTAAGCTGAAGTATTCCCTCCCTGCGGGCCTGGGGGGTACGGAAGAAAAGAAGGCGAAAGAAAATGGGTCAGACATAAGTCTGGTAAGTACAGTGATTATTCAGCATGTAAACAGGTAAAAGGATCATGACATGAATAAACTGAACATAGGACAATACCATAGAAATAAGATAAACTGAATGTACTATCGCACTCATTTCTATTTCTCTGCACCTACTACGAATGTTTCAACGACCATCATGTGTTCAAAGTGATCCCTTTCCCGATAGGCTTCTACTCGCATGCATTTGCTACTTGTGTCATTCGGCCCCACTCTATTGTAGATACCTGTGCTGGTCCCACCATGGGGTGTATCAATACCTATGGTGGCAACCCGACAGGAATTCAAGATGCACAGTGTATACTACTGATGCCAGTGCCTGCTTTTCCACTCCGGAGTACGTGCATGCTCATACTCCGTCGGAACTACACTGTTGCACCCCCTACCGCTATTTTGACCGCTTATAATCAGGCCAGTAATCGTGCCCCACCCTGCTTAGTTCAGGGTACCATGATACATCTATGTGGGTTACTGCTGAAATGGGTCCCCGTTACTATGGTTTCCTAATCAACATGTTATAACGATTAAGTGTTCTCCATTTCACCCAACCCCACCCATCTGTTTGATTAACTTGTTGTATTGGTTAAGTGTTGCCTTAATTAACTTAACCCTACCATTCTTAGCTTGTATATTCCTTAGCTTTAATTCATTCATTAAAGCACCAACTTCTCACATTAGATGTGTATTGTTGCGGACGATGGATGTGTCTGGCGGTTCCAGGCAGTCTTACACCGCTACTCAATCCAACCTCGGGTTTTTTGGGCTTAATGAGCTAACCTCTCACATTAGATCTGTATTGTTGCGGTCGCTGGATGTGCCGGGTGGTTCCAGGCAGTCTTACACCGCAACTCAAGCTAACCTCGGGTTAGGCATATTCATCTTTTAATTAATTCACATATTTATCATTCATGTTTATATGTAAATTATCCACAAGTATTTTCAAATCAAGTCATGCCCCATTTATCCTCTAAATTATGTCCAAATTATGCCATTTCATGCTACTAATCATTTACATGATTATGAGCCAACCTATGCCAATAGCACGTAATTTAATATTTTTCCCCCAACATCTCCCCCGTTATTCGTTCGCACAATTCACAAAGAACGCTAGGATCGCAAATTAGCCTAACTCATAAACAAAAACGGAAAAGAAAAGGGACATGTAACATTCCTACAGGCATAAAACAACATAGTTCAATATGCGTAATATAAATTCGGCATAGAGCGACATAAACTTAATCAAGCATATAAACGTGATCCTGCATTTAAATTTGATCCAATTGACATGCGAACTAGCATAAGTCTAATTGTATAAACATGAAATTATATTGATCTTAAACATGGGTATTAGCTTGGATCTAAACATATAACATGTATGAACATAACTTAGCGTGTAACTTACATACATAAAAGAACCACAAATTTAATACAACATGATAGGTTCAATAGTATCAGTCCCAACAATATCATAGGCATGATAGGTTTTACTACGTCAGTCACAACAGTCCAATAGGCATGATAGGTTTTACTATGTCAGTCGCAACAGTCCAATGGGCATGATAGGTTTTATATGTCATTCACAACAGTCCAATAGACATAAGCAATTCAGAATTGACAAAAGGATAGGCACGAATAGAGTTAGGCATAATTCTAGATCCAGATATTACAGTCATGATTTCTTATTTGGTGTTCACATCTAAACAATAACTGTACATACAGAAAAAGGACGGATCTTGATTTCTGGGATCTAATTTCTGAATTTGAAAAGCTATCCTTTGATGTAGACTTTTGATTCTCTAGTTCTTCTAATTGATTCCTAGTTTGAATTTGATTCTCTAGTTTGGGGTAGATGGATGGAGGCTAGGCCAGTTTGTAGACGAATAGCATGATGGCTTCATAGAATGAGTTCTAGGGTTGAGGTTTGGGGTGATTATATAGAAGTCTAGATTCAATTCTAGTCTTTAGATTAGTCTAGGAGAAATCAGAGCCATCAAACCAAAGAGATGTCATCCAGCCAACCGTAGCATGACACCTATGCTCTAATACCTCAGAAACCAGTCATTGGCCAATCAGAGAAGGCCACATCAGCACAGGGCTGTAAAAATTCGTCACAAGAGCTGGATCTGGGAGGGGTCGACTCCTTACAGGGGGGTTGACACCTATGTCGACTCCCCTATAGGGGGTTCGACGCCTACGTCGACTCCCCCTGGGGGGTCGACACCCTGAGCGGGAAATTTCCCGCTCAGCCGATTTTGAATTTTGAACTGTTTTTATTATTTATATTTATTTTCTGCTTGAACTTGAAATCTTCTAAACTCCATAGCTTCTTCATACTGAGTTTGATTCATGTAAACTCGGACTCTATCTCAAGCAGAATTCTGAGATGGACGCAATGGCGTAACCCGTTTCCCTTAATTCCCACATTTAAAATTAAATATTCTTTAATTCGTTACTTTAATGCTCACAGAAAATACTGGGTGTTACATTCTCCCCTCATTAAAGGATTTCGTCCCCGAAATCTCTAAGTGGAGAAGAATTTATCCTAACATCCATCATCCATCAAATAAACCATTAATCACTGGCATCCATTGTCCTTATAAAGATTTTTAATGCTTTCATTATCATATGCATAGTGTGAGTATATGTCCTTATCTAATGCAAAATCAGGCGGTCCACTGATTCAGTTGACCTCCTTGATGTGAATCATGTCGGTGCTATGAGTCCATCATGTATGCAATTTTTCCAAATCTTATTTTGTAATTTCTACATGAGTGCACAATCATCCATACAAATGCAACGCCCACGTGACAACACATCAAGTTCCAATCCATATATAAATACATATATGTATATGCAATATGAAAGTGACTGAGCCGATCTAGTACCTAGTGTGTGTGTGTGTATGCATCCACGAGCAACCACTTGCAAACACTTACAACCATCAATCATAACATGTTTCAGATACATGTTTACATCCATTGGTTTCTACCTAGGGATCAAGACTAGGACCGAGGAGATATGCATAAAAGGATAGATATAAGCATGCATAAACTTTATGGAAAACAAGAGATCAAAGATGTACCCTCAAAAAGATGAGGGTAGACTGCGCGTATTTTGTCCTCAGTCTCCCAAGTCGCGTCTTCCTCTACATCACTCCATTGTATTTTAACTAGCTTGACTTCACGATTACATAGCCTTTTAACTTCTGTACCTAAGATACGAGTTGGAACTCTTCTCATCATCGCTTCTCGCTCCACTTCTATTTCCTCTAGTATGCTTGGCTCCACAACTTCTTCCAACTCATGTAACCACTTTCATTGATGAGAGACATGAAAAACATTATGAACTCCAGCCAATATTTTGGGCAGCTCTACTTTATAAGCCATCTTCCCAATCCTTTCAATGATAGGAAATGGCCCTACAAATCTTGGTGCCAATTTTCCTGCAGACCCAAAGCGAACGACATTCCTCAAAGGAGTACTTTAAGGAAAACCCTGTCTCCAACCTCAAACTCAAAGTCGGTCCTTCTTTTATCAGCGTAGGACTTTTGTCTATCTTGTTCGGTCTTCATTCATCTTCGTATTAAGTCCACCTTCTCTGAAGTTTCTCTGATCATGTCAGGCCCAAGTACGAGCTTGTCTGTAGACTCCCACCAACAAGTTGGTGATCGGCATGGTCTTCCATATAAAGCCTCGAAGGGTGCCATGCCTATGGTGGCTTGGTAGCTATTGTTGTAGGCAAACTCCACCAAAGGAAGGTGATCCTCCCATGTTCCACCAAAATCAAGAATGCACAATCTCTAGAGATCTTCTAATACTCTGTTCACCTTTTCCGTCTGACCATCGGTTTGAGGGTGATAGGTAGTGCTTAAGCATAGCTGTGTGCCTACAGCCTCTTGCAAACTCTTCCAAAACTCACTCGTAAAGATAGGATATCGATCACTTACTATGCTAGATGGTATTCCATGCAGTCGAACCACCTCTTTAAGATAAATGGATGCTAACGATGAGGCAGTCCTCCTACTTTTAACAGATATAAAGTAAGCGATTTTAGTGAGTCTGTCCACTATTATCCAAATACTGGTATTGCCCCTTCTTGACCTAGGCAATCCATCAACAAAGTCCATCGAAATACTATCCCATTTCCACTGTGGGACCTCCAGAGGGTGAAGCAGACCACCAGGCTTCTTCTTCTCTGCCTTGACTTGCTGGCGTATCAAGCATTTAGAGACAAACTCAGCTACATCCTTCTTTATGCCATTCTAGAAGAAAACCCCTTTTATGTCTTTATACATCTTGTCCCCACCTGGATGTATGGTCAACATAGAATGGTGTGCTTCTTCGAGAATAGTTTTCACCAAATCCCTTGCTTGTGGGATGCATAGTCTTCCATCCCATCTCAACCAACACTCGTCATCGATGGATTATCTATTGAGGTGACTAGAAGTGTCACCTCTAATTAGCTTATCCATCACATTAACTAGCCAAGGGTCTTCACGTTGCACGGTTCCTATTGAGTCCAAAAGAGTAGGCCGCACCTCTAATGATGCTAACAAACCAGGTACAAATTCAAAAGAAGGTCTAAAGTCAAAGTTTGTTATGTACTCCAAGCTTTTCCTTTCTACAAAGAGAGGACTTAAGGTCAGCTTTTTCCTACTCAAGGCTTCTGCTACAACATTGCCCTTGCCAGGGGTATAAGCAATCTCAAAATCATATGAAGCCAGAAATTCCATCCACCTTTGTTGCCTTAAGTTAAGATCTTTCTGTGAGAAAAGGTATTTTGATGATTTATGTTCAGTAAACAATTCAAACCTTTATTCTAGTAGGTAATGACGCCATGACTTAAGGGAAAAAACAATGGCAGTTAGTTCTAAATCATGAGTTGGGTAGTTCTACTCATGTACCTTCAACTGCCTTCCTCCATAACAAACTACTTTGCCCTCTTGCATCAAGACAGCGCCCAATCCTGTTCTGCATGCGTCTATATATATAGTAAACATCTTACTCCCATCAGGCAATGTCAGAACAAGGGCCGTTGTTAGAGCTCTTTTCAATCGTTGGAAAGCAACATCGCAATCCAAATCCTAAGCAAAAGTTAGTTTCTTCTTCGTCAACCTAGTAAGTGGGGCTGAGATCTTCGCAAAGTCCTTAATAAACTTTATGTATAAGCCCGCTAGCCAGAGAAAACTTCGTACTTTGGTTGCATTCCAGGGGATCTTCCAATCTTGCACCGCAACTACTTTTGTGAGATCCACAGCTATCCCCTCTTTGGACACCACATGTCCAAGAAACCTTACTTAATCTCTCCAAAAATGGCATTTGGAGAATTTTGCTTTCAGCTGGTGTGCACGAAGAGTATCCATAACTTCCCTTAAATGCAGAGCATGTTCTTCCTCACTTTTTGAGAAAATTAAAATGTCGTCCACGAAGACCACTACAAATTTATTAAGGAACTCTCTGAACACCTAACTCATCAGGTTTACGAAATAGGTAGGTGCGTTTGTCAAGCCGAAAGGAATGACAAGCCATTCGAAGAAACCATCCGAGGTCATGAACGTAGTCTTATCTATGCTGCCCTCAGCCACTCTTAGCTGATGAAATCCTGTGGCCAGATCTAATTAGGAGAAAACTGAGGAACCTACGAGCTGGTCGAATAAGTCGTCTATTCTAGGAAGTGGGTTCCTATTCTTCTTGGTCAATTTGTCTAGCTCCCTATCGTCCACGCATAGGCGAAGTGAACCATCTGCTTTGGTTGCAAACACCACTGGAGCACCCCATTCAGAAATACTCCGCCTTATGAACCCCTTTTCAAGCAACTCTTTAATTTGCTTGCTTAGCTCTTTCCTTTCCTTTGGAGCAATGTGTCGAATGGGTAAAGCAACTAGTTTTACGTTATCAACAAGGTATATGCGGAAGTCTATCTCTCGCTTCGGAGGTAAACCCTTCACCTCTTTAAAGACATCCGAGTATTCACGGACCACTCTAACAGATTGCAAGTTTTCAATAGACGCATCAAGAGATTCTAGGTAACTAAGCATAACAGAATTCATGGGATTATAAGAGATTTCGAGAGTGTTACCGAGGCGAGTCATAAGTCTAACCACTCTCTTTTCACAATTGAGGATGGCACCATTACTGGATAACCAATCCATGCCTAGAATCAACCCATAGCCTGTGAAACCCAAAACATAAGCATTATATCTAAACCCAAAGCTTAGTATAGAAATTTCCAAATCCAAACAAATCATGGACAAATAAGCCAAGCCCCCAATTGGATTCGAAACAACCATGGGACCATATACTATATTGGTATCTAGGTGCAGAGATTCAACTAAAGCAGTAGATATAAAAGAGTGCGATGCGCCAGAATAAAAAAGACTACGAACTGGATGATCAGAAAGATAAACTAAACTCTCAACAGAAATATTTCGACCTATTTCTTGCGGAGGTGCCATTAGAGCGTGAATTTGTCCTCCAGAAGTGGATCCAGTCCTTTACCCTTGCCCTTGACATTGCCCTTGCCTTTTTGGTCAATCCTTAGCCATATGTCCTGTCTCGCTGCATTGAAAGCAGCCACCCATCTTCCTCTTCTTCTTCCTGCAGTCTTTAATTAGATGTCCAGGTATGCCACAAAATTTGCACTTCCTCTTTTCACGGGGTTTGTTATTCGTCCCGCCTTTCTTGGGATTTGTATTCTTACTTTGCGATCCCTCCACTTTCTTGTCCAGAGGTTCTTCCACCTTTGCCTCTTTCTTGCCATTCTTGTCTTCCTCCTGTAACAGTGCCATGTCCACCAGTCTCTCAAAAGTCGCACCCATAGGTATATGGGACATAGCTAGGCTGTGCAGTGGCTCATTCAACCCTTTAACAAATCTGAGAACCTTTTTATGTTTAGTGTTTACTAACTCCAGTCCGAACCTAGCCAACTGTTTGAATTGGTTGACGTATTCCCTAACCGATAGGCTTCCCTGTTTAAGTGCTAAAAACTTCTCCATTTGCAGGCTTCGTTTAGCTTGCGAGAGGAACTTCATTTCAAATCTCATTCTGAAATTCTCCCAAGTTTCAACTAGTCTCTCAGCATTAGTAACTTCCCACCAGTAAGAGGCCTCGTCCTTAAGTAACCATACAGCCAATTGTATATTCTGCCTATCGTCCACTTCGAAGATAACAAACAAATCATCTGTTTCCTCGAGCCAGTTTCATGCTTCCATAAATGACTCAGTCCCATTAAAGTTCTTTCTACCCATGGATCGAAAGTCTCTACATATCTTCGAGAAAGCATTCACATGAGGAGGAGGAGGAGGAGGAGGAGGAGGAACAGCTGCAATTGGGGGAGGAGGGACGTCTGCTGGGCCTGCGTCATTACCCCTAGCCTCCAGGTACCTTCTGAACCAACCAGGTACCTTCTGAACCACCCAGGTACCGGTACACCCTCAGGAAGATTAAGATCCTCAGACATGCTGAAACGAAAAGAAAAGGTTCAAATAAAGGATCGAAAGATAGTGCATATGGCTTTGGGGATTATGCCTTTATAATAAAACAACACTTTTCTTGAAAATGCTTCTTTAAACTTCTTTTTGAAAAATAGTTTTCAAAACTTTTATCTGATCTGGTAAACCATTGCTCTGATACCATGTGAAACACCCCACCTCTGTTAAGGTCACTCACAAAGGAAATGCATTAACTTTGGTGAAGCATTTGAGGTAAAAGACACAGATAATTTACAAAACAGACATATGAGCAGCGGAAAACTGAAATTATTTATTGAATGACATGGTTCAGTTAAAACATTACAAGCATTGTCTCAAAACCCAACTTCTAAATTATTACAACAAAACATCTATCTTGATTTAAATCTCCAAGTACATAAAGAAACATAAAACAGAAGTAAAGCAGCATAAATCCCCAATAAAAGTGTAACCACAGCCATAGCCCAAGAAAAGAGAATCCAAGCAATACATTTACTCTCTTCAAGCTTGAAAAGGTATGCACTAAGCTGAAGTATTCCCTCCCTGCAGGCCTGGGGGGGACAGAAGAAAAGAAGGCGAAAGAAAACAGGTCAGACATAAGTCTGGTAAGTCCAGTGATTATTCAACATGTAAACAGGTAAAAGGATCATGACATGAATAAACTGAACATAGGACAATACCATAGAAATAAGATAACATAAGATAAGATAAACAGAATGTACTATCGCACTCATTTCTATTTCTCTGCACCTACTACGAATGTTTCAACTACCATCATGTGCTCAAAGTGATCCCTTTCCCGATCGGCTTCTACTCGCATGCATTTGCTACTTGTGTCATTCGGCCCCACTCTATTGTAGATACCTGTGCTGGTCCCACCATGGGTTGTATCAATTCCTGTGGTGGCAACGCGACAGGAATTCAAGATGCACAGTGTATACTACTGATGCCAGTGCCTGCTTTTCCACTCCGGAGTACGTGCACGCCCATACTCCGTCGGAACTACACTGTTGCACCCCCTACCGCTATTTTGACCGCTTATAATCAGCCCAGTAATCGTGCCCCACCCTGCTTAGTTCAGGGTACCATGATACATCTATGTGGGTTACTGCTGAAATGGGTCCCCGTTACTAGGGTTTCCTAATCAGCTTGTTATAACAGTTAAGTGTTCTCCATTTTTCCTACCCTCACCCATCTGTTTGATTAGCATGTTATATTGGTTAAGTGTTGCCTTAATTAACTTAACCCTACCATTCTTTGCCTGTCTGTTCCTTAGCTATAATTCATTCATTAAAGCACCAACCTCTCACATTAGATATGTATTGTTGTGGTCGTTGGATGTGCCAGGCGGTTCCGAGCAATCTTACACCGCAACTCAATCCAACCTCTGGTTTTTCGGGCTTATTGCGCCAACCTCTCACATTAGATCTATATTGTTGCGGTCACTGGATGTGCCGGGCGGTTCCGTGCAGTCTTACACCGCAACTCAATGTAACCTCGGGTTAGGCATATTCATCTTTTAATTCATTTACATATTTACCATTCATGTTTATATGTAAATTATCCACAAGTGTTGTCAAATCAAGTCATGTCCCATTTATCCTCTAAATTATGTCCAAATTATGCCATTTCATGCTACTAATCATTTACATGATTATGAGCCAATCTATGCCAATAGCATGTAATTTCATATTTTCCCCCAATGCCTCCCTCGTTATTCGTTCGCACAATTCACATAGAATGTTAGGCTCGCAAATTAGCCTAACTCATAAAACAAAAGGGAAAAGAAAAGGGACATCTAACATTCCAACAGGCATAAAACAACATATCAATATGTGTAATATAAATTCGGCATAGAATGACATAAACTTAATTAAGAAAATAAACGTGATCTTGCATTTAAATTAGATCCAATTGACATGCGAACTAGCATAGCTTGGATCTAAACATGTAACATATATGAACATAACTTAGCATGTAACTTACATACATAAAAGAACCATAAATATAACACAACATGATAGGTTTAATGGTGTCAGTCCCAATAGTCTCATAGGCATGATAGGTTTTACTATGTCAGTCACAACAGTCCAATAGGTATGATAGGTTTTACTATGTTAGTCACAACAGTCCAATGGGCATGATAGGTTTTACTATGTCAGTCACAACAGTCCAATAGGCATAAGCAACTCAGAATTGACAAAAGGATAGGCACGAATAGAGTTAGGCATAATTTTAGATCTAGTTATTACAGTCATGATTTCTTATTAGGTGTTCACAACTAAACAATAATTGTACTTACAGAAAAAGGACGGATCTTGATTTCTGGGATTTGATTTCTGAATTTGAAAAGTTATCCTTTGATATAGACGTTGGATTCTCTAGTTCTTCTAATTGATTCCTAGTTTGAATTTGATTCTCTAGTTTGGGGTAGATGGATGGAGCCTAGGCCAGTTTGTAGACAAACAGCATGACGGCTTCGTAGAATGAGTTCTAGGGTTGAGGTTTGGGGTGATTATATAGAAGTCTAGGTTCAATTCTAGCCTTTAGATTAGTCTAGGAGAAATCAGAGCCATCAAACCAAAGAGACGTGTCATCCAGCCAACCGTAGCATGACACATATGCCCTAATACCTAAGAAATCAGTCACTGGCCAATCAGAGAAGGCCACATCAGCACAGGGCTGTAAAAATTCGTCATAGGAGCTGGATCTGGGGGGGTCGACACCTATGTCGACTCCCCTATAGTGGGGTCGACACCTGTGTCGACTCCCGTTGGGGGGGTCGACACCCAGAGCGGGAAATTTCCCGCTCAGCCGATTTTGAAGTTTGAACTGTTTTTTATTATTTATATTTATTTATATTTATTTTCTACTTGAACTTGAAATCTTCTGAACTCCATAACTTCTTCATACGGAGTCCGATTCACGCAAACTCGGACTCTATCTCAAACAGAATTCCGAGACAAACGTAATGGCATAACCCGTTTCTCTTAATTCCCACTTTTAAAATTAAGTATTTTTTAATTCGTTACTTTAATGCTCATAGAAAATACGGGGTGTTATAGAAGCTCTGGTGACTGATTGAGGAACAAGCGAGCGGACATGGGAGGCATGTGCTACTTCTGGCATCTTCGTGTTCCCTGTTATGTACAATCGATTAGGGTAGTATGAACGGACGACTGTAGAGTGGAACGTGTGGCTAGAACCAATCCTCTTCCGTGTCTTGTACGTATGACATTTCCCCATGGTCGAGTTAATCTATTATATCCAACCCATTTTGATGAGCAGTCGAACTAACCTTTCTTGTTGAGTCCTCTTTACGTCTGAGCGTTTGAATGCCTTTTTGTCGTAGAGTTGAATTACTTTTCCTGATATGACCGACCTTTTCGAATATAGATGGCTGGTTTTACGAAGATTTGATACACAAGTTATATGCATGCTTTTTAGGGATAAACAGGTTGGTCTTACGATTATCCTTTCTTTTTAAAGGTATTTTTGAAAGTTAAGCAAAATTGTTGGAGTTTACTCACAACAATCCCATGACTGACGCAGAGTTTATTTTGTTTTGTTTTACCAAAAACTCTTGGATGCCCAAATTTATACGAGTATCCAAGTAGTTCAGGTATTTATAGACACCCTTGGAGAAGCTTGGAGCAGGAAGCTTCAAAGTTAGTTATCGAGTGTTATTCTCTGTTGTGTTATATATGTGATGTACTCTGATGGTGTAAGTACAAATACAGTTTTGTATTCCAAAAGCTGTTATATATTATATTTTACTCCATTGTAATGTGAGATTCTATGTTGTTATTTCAGTTCTTCTTCAATCTTTTCTTTTTTACCCAGAATGATTCGTGTTTTTGTGTTATTTGTGTTAGACATATGTTGTATTTAGTCAACTCAAACAATACGGAAATTCAGGCCGTTACACCAATCCAATCTTGATCGATGCAAGACCCTGTCGACCCTAGTGGGGAACCACCTTGAGCTCATCTTGTCTTGTGCTTGGTTGAACATGCTTCCCTCGATTCTCAAGCATCATGATCATGAATGTTCATAAACCTTGACAGCCTTGCTAGAAGGTAGGTCAACAGCCTCATATTTTCAAAATAAAAATAAACAATGCATGTAACGCCCCAGAAATTTTGACCAGTCAGAATTTATTGAAAACCCTTCTGTCCAAAACAAACAATGATAACTACAACTTTATTTGAATAAATATATAACATCACTAATTGCATTGGATAAAATTTTAATAATAGCACTTATTAGAGTTCTTCATCTAATCCACTAGGTATGCTTGAATAACAATTTAATACAAATACCATAATATACCATCACAAAATGTTAGCATGGCTTAAACATGTTAGCATGGCTTAAAAGATGTTAGCATGGTTTAAAAGATAAACAATGAAAAATGCACCATTACAAGATGAAATGTCAATTAATGAACAAAAAAACATTTTTATTAATAAGCAGCTGCATCACTGCCAGTTGTGACTGCCTACGTATCTTTATCTAATTGGATAAGCAATTAGATACTTGATCAAGCCAACGTCGTTCTTCTTTACAAAAAACATTTAAACTCAATTTTTACTTCCAAAAATACTCTTCATATCAAGTAAGGGTAAAACACTCTGCAAATACTCATTTTGAAAGATATTTATATGTCTCTTGTAGAACATCCTTTCGAAAGATAAACACCTTCTATTTTAAATACCAACAAACTCTGTGATAAAATAGATTATAACTCCTAACTAATCATCAAGAAAATGAATACTTGAAAATATTGTTTTACATAAAATATTTGTCAAAGTAAAACATTCTGATAATGCAATTATGGCTATCAAACCGTAGGTATTCTATGTCTGTTCTAGTCCCCTACTAATCCTTATGTTCTTGATTTCAGGACTTTATGTAAGTCATACTAAGCCATCAATGTCCTCAATCATCAGTCAGATATGTTGTTTGCTTGTCGAAGCAAAGATTGTGGTTAGTATTGTATATTGAAGTTATGTGCAATATTAAATTAAAACACAAGCTTAAGAAATAAGTGGTTGTTTAGATGATGAGTATAGTCACAGTACTCCTTGCTATCTTGCTGCAAAAGCTTTGTTGAAGATAATATAGTACTTATCATCACCCCCAAAGAAATCAGATGTCTTCCTCCAATCATTGTAATTCCCAAAACTCACATCAACCTACTTTGTTCTCAGTTTGACACGGTTCAAATCTCTTTTACTTTGATTTAACATTCCCACTTTTGACAGGTTATTTATGATACTATGTGGAAGCTCATGTCCAAATATGAGAGGATTTGGAGTAGTGTATGATGGTTTTATACTCAGAAAGTTATTACAGCGTTTTTATTGCATTGTGAAAAGTTCTAGTAGTTTATAATAGTTTAGACTTAAAACAGCTATTACAGTGTTTCAGGTACGCTGTGAAAAGTTCTGTGTTGTTTATAAAACTCAAAACACATATAACAACGTTTCAGGCATGCTATAAAAACTTCTGGACTCTTTAAAGTGCTTGATAAATAATTCAGAGATAAGACAACGTTTCTGAAATGCTAGGAAAAGTTCTGGCATTAGCACAGTGCTTCATAAATAAATTAGAGAAAAGATAGCATTTCAGAATGCTACGAAAAGTTCTGAAATTTAGATTTTTGATCGGCTTTTCGGCAAAATGTTTGATTATATTTGTCTATGATAAATATAGTTTTTGACTCCAAATTTTCTACAATAAGAATCTCTATTAGTCTGCTTAATTATCATGAAAAGAAAACATCAAGATCATTTATCAATTTAATATATATAATTCAACAATACAAGACATTTTTTACATGTTCATTTTAGGCAGATTTTTACCCCACTTTGTGTCCAATTTTCAGGTACACAAACGATTGAATTAGAAAAATGGTCGACATGAATGTTGTAGCCCCTTGAGTTAGATTTCTAGATTCGTAAAGAAGACAAAATTTCATTAAGAATTGAGAAAGTAATGGTCAAAATACCGAACGTCATTTTCAGGGGTTCAAGACCAATCATTCATTCTTAAATTTCACAACTTTTCTTCCAAATATGAAATGAATACAAGAACTTAAATAGTTTTTCTCACCTTAGAATTGTAGATTGAGCTTGAACTTAATCTCTTGGATTCTCCTAAACTTCTTCTCTTTATCTTATATTCATTTTGTATTTGGGAATGTATGAAAAGAAATGAACATTTCCATCCTTTATATAGCATTTCTTAAGGCTAGTTTGGTAATTTGGTTTTGGACACTTGTCCACCTTATCTTCATGCAAGCTTTAGGATGTAGACACATGTCTCCTTAGGTGTCTTTAGATGTTTCTACATATGGACACCAAATTTGTTTATGTGTCTTTGTCTTATTTAATGTTAAGACATGTGTACCATTCATTTGATGACTCGTGTTCCTATCATTTTAAGCAAATTTTCATATTCTAGAATACATATACCATTTGTATTTTATTTGTATGCTATGTACATACATACATGTGTTCTTCTATTTTTATTACATGCACATGATATTCTAACAACTTTTAACATGTTAAACGTCATTTATCGACAAAACTGTTTTCGGTCACATTATCGATATTTCTTCGAACTAATTATCTTCGTAAACAAAAATTCAACAACATGTTTTCTCCTCATAAATTTTTATTTATAAATGGATTTAATCCAGGTTATAAAACCATTTTTATAACATCAAATCCAAGATTTAAATATTTAAATAACCTCGATATTTGAATATTTACTACCCAAAGTTTCAAGTTGTTACATTCTTTCCTCTTTAAAAGGAATCCCGTCCTCGAAATTCTATGCAGCAATTAATCAAGCAAAGGTGTACTCCCCTTGTTGCGGTACCCATCGAAATGTACCGGAGAGTGAGATTTTCAAGTTAGACTGCATAGTATATCTTCAATTAAGTCAAACAAGTTTTTATAGGAAATTCTTTTATCAGAAAGTTGATTATATTTATCAAAGTGGATCCAAGTCACAAACTCAATCTAGGATATTTTATCCTATTGCGGTCGGCATCCCCTCACTAAGTAGGGATGTACTTTACTGGCTCAATACCACATAGAGTAATAGTTGCACCATCAAAGATCTATTGTCTTATGCCGCACACCATCATCATCGGAAGGTAATCATCATATTGTGGTCGACATCCCCTCACTAAGTAGGACGTACTCTACTGGCTTAATACCACATAGAGTAATAGTGCACCGCCCAAGATCTATTGTCTTACACCGCACATCGTCATCGTCATCCGAAAGTACCATCATTAATAGAATGATCAATTAAAATCTTTCCTAAGTATAAACAAAGTGTTCTCTCATAGTACTTTTATACTTCATAATTATTACTCCAGTATAGACAAGCATTTTCTTTCGAAAAAATCCACTCTCAAATTCGAAAACCATAAGGAATTAAGTATGTACCTCTCTTTTTTAATCCCACATCGGTCTTTTAAAATTACTCAATGTATCTCAAAATTTTATATGTGCCTCTAGTTACAACAATCGCATTGAATGATGTCAACCTCTCTTCTTCTTTTTTCAAACACATAGTGAGTTTGTGTAACACCCCACCTCCGCCAGTGCCGCTCTTGCAAGGACGCAGGCTTTGGAGGGGTGTTGAACTAGGTAAACATGCATGCAGATATCACAAGACAGAACATATAAAACAGAGTAAATATAGCAGCTGATGAAAACTAGCATATCAAAACCATAAGTTAAGTTACAGCACAGTACTTGATCATTATTTTCCATAAACAAAGTCTAGAAACATAAAACTGGAAACTGAAAAGGAAAACATGAAGTAGCTATCCCCAAGGTAGAAAACCATAGCAAGCTCAAGTCCCAAAGCATACATGAGCTATCCAAGAAAAGCGGCTAAGATCCAAGCTAAGTGCCGGTATTCCCACCCTGTAAACCTAGGGGGGAAACGAAAGAAAAGAGGCGAAAGAAAATGGGTCAGTCAAAAGACTGGTAAGTCCTACCTACTATTGTACAACAACTAATAAAGTTAACTGTATATGTAAACAAGGATAGGTCATAGGATGATAACTGGCATGGTGAAAAGTCAACAAGATAGACTAAGTGTGGCACCGCATATACAAGGTTGAGGTTTGCACCAAGTGTACTAGTATTACAAGTCATGTCACGTGTAACCAAGAAGTGATCCCCAGGCCCAAGTTTGGCCCATTATCAGGAATGACCTAAACCAAGGTCCAACTAGCACAGTCTAGTCGATCGGCTCCCTAAAGCCTAACTCGTCAAGTGTCGGTGTCATACGGCCCAACTACGAAGTGTAGCTAAACTGTGCTAGGTCCACCCTAGGGTGTATCAAGTCCTAGGGTGTCAACCACTGACACAAACCAAGCACGCACAGTTTAAACCTACGGGTGCCCGTGCCTGCTTTTTCAACTCCGGACCATGTGCACGACCATGGCCCGCCTGAACCTACACCGGCGCACCTACTCGGCCGTCGTTTTGGTCGCTTACATGTCATCCCAGTAATCGTGCCCCTCCCTAGCCTAGTCCCTAGGGTATCATGATACTTCCAAGAGGGTTACTGGTGCAAAGGACCACGTAACTAGGGTTTCCTTAATGGGTTAAACGTGGTTAACCCAACTCATTCCAGTACCAAGTTGGTTAAGTGTACCCAAGGTTCCTGACTTAACCCTACCAACCCGTCGTGTTTAATTGGTTAAGTATTCAAGCGGTCCATGACTTAACCCTACCATGTGGCATTAATTAATTTAATGCACCCAACCTCTCACATTAGACCTCGTTGTGGTTACTAGTTAGGCCGGGCGGGTCCGGGTAGGTTTACACCACAACTTAGTCTAACCTCGGGTTTCACGTGCAACATGACCAACTACTCACATTGGGTCCTATTGCTTGTAGCCACTAGTTAAGCCGGTCGGTTCCGGGTAGGTTTATGCTACAAGCTCAACCCAACCTCGAGTTGGCCATTCTCATGTTTTCTAGAAGTCATGTCCAAGTTCATGTTCAAGCATACTCATATGCCATATTTTCATGTCATACTTTCAAATCATGTTTCTTATCCTTTTAGTTTGCCCATAACGTTACCCCATCGCATATAAACTCGCATAAGCGTAAATAGATCACAAAAGGGGAAAAACAAGATAACATGACAAGTTGGGCATAAGTGATAAGTTTTGGCCACAAGTTAAGCATGGTGGCATATGAGACAAAGATGTGATCTTAAACTTGCATATCATGTTTATCAACTTGCATAATGTTCATAAGCATGCATAACATCATTTTAACTTGCATAGTGTTCATATGCATGCATAACATGGTTTCAACTTACATAAGGTTCATATGCATGCATAACATGGTTTCAACTTGCATAAGGTTCATATGCATGCATAACATGGTTTCAACTTGCATAAGGTTCATATGCATGCATAACATCAAACTTGGCAAATAGGTGGAACATGGCCATAGATAGCATGAGATAAGGGCTAGTGACATGCATATAACATTATATGCATGTTAATACAAGGGTTATGAGAGTTTCAAAGTTGCTTCATGCAACATTTCCAACCAAAGATCATATCTTTCTATGCATAAAGCCAAGGTAATGACTTTACTAACATGCATAGAGTAAGCTTATGCATAACATCATAAGATCAAAGCATATATCATGATTAACCCCAAACTCAACTTGCAACATAACATATTAACTTCATAGTTAAAATACAAGAGTAGAAATAGGCTTACAAGGCTATGAAGACTAATCAATATCAAATTAGATTGAGGCGAAGCCACTTAGTACTCTACAATCTCCCAAACTAAGCTCCTATGAAACCCCTTGAGAAAAATCCTAGCTTTAAAGAGGAAAGGTTGAAACTTTGGCCTTGAATGAAGCTTTAAAACCCTTATGCAAGCTTAAATCACTCAAATGAACATGAAAACTTTCATGTGCATGAAGGAAGAGATCATGACAAGAGGGTGGAGGCCATGAGTGAGCATTTGGACATAGTTTGGTTATAGGATTGATTTATGAGTGTTTAGGGTAGGGTTAGGGTCCTTTTTATAGATGTTTAGGATAGTTTAGACCCTAGGATTAACCCTAATTCAAATCTGAGCCCTCCAAAACCGTCACTAGCCCTAAGCCATGTCCAAGAAACAAGCCAGATGCACCCAGGCAGGTTGGGCCGACAGACCCTGTCGACAGGGCTGTCGACACACCCTGGGTGCGTCGACTCCCAAGTCGACACACCTGTCGACTTGGGTTTCTGGCGGGAAACTTTCCCGCCTACCCTGACTGGTGAAATTATTTGAATTTGAATCTGTTTTTAGACCTTGAATTTTCTGAAAACTTTGATGGGCCATAACTGGGTCATACGGACTCCGATTTTCGAAAACTCGGACTCTATTTCGCGTATTTCTCCGAGACGAACGCAATGGCATAGCCCGTTTCCCTTGATTCAGATTTTATTATTTAATTCTTCCTTGTTTTATGTCATTATCATGTTATTTGAAATACGGGTTATTACATTCTCCCCTCCTTAAAGAATTTCGTCCCCAAAATCTCTAAGTTAGGAAGAAAGTGTCCTACCATCCATCATCCATCTACTCACCACATCATCCACGAGTAACCATTGTCCTTAACAATCTCTAAATGCTGTATGATCATATGCAAAGGTGTGTGTATATGTACCTATCTAATGCGAAAATCAGGTGGTTACTGATTCAGTAAACCTCCTTAATGCAAAGTATGCTAGTGAAATGCGTCCATATGTATGCAAATTCCTAACCTAATCTTATAATTTCTACATGAGTGTGCATAACATTCATCCATATGCAACATCCATGAGATAGCATAACAAGTTTCAGCCATGAATAAGTATAAGCACTCATGCATATGCAATATGAAAGTGTGTGAGCCGATCTTAGTGCCTAATGTGTATCATGCATCCACGAGTATCCACTTGCAAACACTTGCAACCACTTGCAACCATCAAGCATAACATGTTTCAAATACATGTTTCATCCAAGGGGTTTCTACCTAAGGTTCTCATGACAAGATTGACAAAGTTACAAGATAAACAGGATAAACATGGATAGCAAAAAAAAGATATGCTAAAGAGGAAAAGAGATCGAGAATGTACCCTCAAAAAGAAATGGATAAAGCCCAAGCATCTTCTCCTCTGTCTCCCAAGTTGCATCCTCTTCGGCTTCACTCCACTGAACCTTCACCAATTTGACTTCTCGATTCCTTAGCTTTCTGATCTCCGTTCCCAAAATACGAATCGGAGCTCTCCTCAAGGTTGCCTCTTTCTCTACCTCCACGTCCTTAAGAATGCTAGGTTCAACCACCTCAGCGGACTCATGTAGGCACTTTCAGAGATGCGAGACATGAAAGACATTATGCACTCCGGACAGCTTCTCGGGCAATTGCACTTTATAAGCCATCTTCCCAACTCTCTCAATGATAGGGAAGGGTCCTACGAATCTGGGTGCCAGCTTCCCAACTGCTCCGAAGCGAACTACATTACGCAAAGGAGAAACCTTCACGAAAACCATGTCTCCAACTTCGAACTCCAAATCTGTCCTTCGCTTATCAGCATAGGATTTCTGTCTATCTTGGGCCGCTTTCATCCGTCTTCTCACCAATTCAACCTTCTCAGATGCGCCCCGTATCATATCGGGCCCAAGTACAAGCTTATCTGTTGTCTCCCACCAACAAGATGGTGACCTACACGGCCTCCCATATAAAGCTTCAAATGGTGCCATCCCTATGCTAGCTTGATAGCTATTGTTGTAAGCAAACTCCACAAGAGGAAGGTGGTCTTCCCAAGTACCACCAAAATCAAGAACACAAAGCCTCAGAAGGTCTTCTAGCACTCTATTCACCCTTTCGGTTTGGCCATCCGTCTGGGGGTGATAGGCTGTACTTAGATTCAATTGCGTACCCATCGCTTCCTGCAAACTATTCCAGAATTGGCTAGTGAAGATTGGGTCACGATCGCTGACTATGCTAGAAGGGACCCCATGCAATCTTACTATTTCTCGAAGATAAACAGACGCCAGCCATGATGCAGTCCTTTTGCTCTTTACTGGGATGAAGTGAGCACTCTTCGTAAGTCGATCGACTATGACCCATATGCTCGAATTCCCTTTTCTTGATCTAGGCAATCTATCCACAAAGTCCATAGAGATGCTCTCCCACTTCCATTGCGGGACTTCCAATGGATGTAATAGCCCACCTGGCTTCTTCGACTCAGCTTTTACTCGTTGACACACCATGCACTTTGAAACATACTCTGCCACATCCTTCTTCATTCCAGGCCAAAAGAAAATGCGCTTCATATCCCTATACATCTTATCTCCACCAGGATGTATAGTCATCTTTGAGTGATGTGCTTCTTCGAGAACTTTATGCATCAAATCTCCCACTTGTGGAACGCAGAGTCTCCCATCACGCCTTAGCCAACCCTTGTCATCAATAGTATACCTAGCAAGGTGACTAGATGTCTCACCACGAATCAACTTACCCATGATCTCAACTATCTGTGGGTCTTCCTTCTGCGAAGTCCCTACTTGATCAAGAAGTGTGGGTCTAAGCTCGAGAGATGCTAACGACCCTGTCATCGACTCAACAGCTGTCGTGAAATCAAAGGTTGCTAGGAACTCTAGGCTCTTCATCTCAACAAACAAGGGACTCAAAGTCAACCTTTTCCTGCTTAGTGCATCCGCCACTACATTACCCTTGCCAGGGGTATAAGCTATCTCGAAGTCATATGATGCCAAGAATTCCATCCACCTTTGCTGCCTAAGATTCAGATCTTTCTGCGAGAAGAGATACTTGAGTGATTTGTGATCAGTGTACAACTCAAACCTTTCGCCTAAAAGATAGTGGCGCCGGGACTTGAGTGCAAAGACAATCGCTGCTAACTCCAAGTCATGAGTGGGATAGTTCTTTTCATGAATTTTAAGTTGCCTACCCCCATAACATATCACTCTTCCCTCCTGCATCAGAACAGCGCCTAACCCCGTGCCACATGCATCGGTGTACACGGTAAACATCTTACCGCCATCGGGTAATGCCAAGACTGGAGCTGTGGCAAGGGCCCTTTTGAGCTTTTGAAAAGCAAGCTCACAGTCTAAGTCCCATGCAAAGACTAAGTTCTTCTTTGTCAATCTAGTGAGAGGGGCTGAAATCTTAGCGAAGTCTCTAATGAACTTCCTATAGTAGCCTGCCAGACCGAGAAAGCTTCGCACTTAGGTTGCATTCTTAGGAGTCTTCCAGTCTTGAACTGCAACCACTTTCGCGGGATCCACAGCTATACCCTGCTTAGAAACTATATGCCCAAGAAACCGGACTTCCTTTCTCCAAAAGTGGCATTTGGAGAACTTGACTTTTAACTGATGGGTTCTAAGCGTATCCATCACTTCCTTGAGGTGTCTAGCATGTTCTTCCTCGTCTTTTGAAAAGATCAGAATATCATCCACGAAGACAACAACAAACTTGTTAAGGAACTCCCTGAACACCCTACTCATCAAATCTACGAAGTAGGCGGGTGCATTAGTCAAGCCGAATGGCATGACAAGCCATTCAAAGAATCCGTCTGGAGTCCTAAACGCAGTCTTATCAATGCTGTCTTCGGCCACTCTAAGCTGATGAAATCCGGTGGCTAAATCAAGCTGAGAGAAAACAGAAGCACCAACAAGCTGGTCGAAGAGGTCATCTATCCTCGGTAATGGATGCCTATTCTTCTTGGTCAGCTTGTTCAACTCTCGATAATCAACACATAGACGAAGCGAGCCGTCCGCCTTAGTGGCGAACACCACAGGAGCACCCCATTCGGAAATGCTTCGCCTAATAAAATTCTTCTCAAGAAGCTCCTTGATTTGCTTACTGAGCTCTCTCCTTTCACGCGGGGCCATGTGCCTAACTGGTAAGGAGACTGGCTTAGCATTATCAACCAGATAAATGCGGAAATCTATCTCTCGCTTAGGGGGTAACCCCTTAACTTCTTCAAAGACATCAGGGCATTCTCGAACCACCTTTACAGATTGCAGATCGTCGATGGACGAGTCAAGAGATTCAAGATAACATAGCATGACGGGATCTAGCGGGTTGCAAGAAATCTCTAGGGTATTACCAAGGCGAGTCATGAGTCTCACCACCCTATGCTCACAATCGAGAATGGCCCCATAGCTGGACAACCAATCCATGCCCAAGATCAACCCGTATCCCGTAAACCCGAGAACATAAGCATCACACGAGAATTCCACGGTCAAGATAGAAATCCTCAAATCCATACAGATCATAGATAAATGGGCTGAACCCCCAATCGGATTTGAAACACTAACGGGATCCTCAACAAGACTAGTACTTAGGTGCAAACTTTCAACAATATCAGAAGAAATAAAGGTATGCGATGCGCCAGAATCAAACAAAGTGCGAACAGGAAAACCAGAAATATAAACAAGACTTTCCACAGAAATAGTACCTCGGTCCTGAACTGGAGCGGCGTTGAGAGCATGCACTTGCCCACCAGATGAACCTACACGTTGAGTCTGTCCATGCCCCTGCTTCCTAGGGCAATCCTTGCTAAAATGTCCCATCTCTCCACAGTGAAAGCACCCACCTAATTTCCTTCTCTTCTTCCTACAGTCCTTGACTACGTGCCCAACAATCCCACAGAAGTTGCACTTTCTCGTTTCCTTTGCCTTGCTCTTGTTGCCCTTGTCGTTCTTATTGTTCTTGTTGTTCTGATTACTCTGATTCCCTCCCCACTTGGAGTCTGTCTTCTTAGGCTGAGTCTCATTGGGTTTGACTTCTTTCTTCCCATTCTTCTCCTCTCCCTGCAGCAATGCCATGTCTACTAGGTTCTCGAAAGTGGCCCCCATGGGTATGTGTGACATGGCTAGACCTTGTAATGGCTCATTTAACCCTCGTGCAAAACGTAGAGCCTTCTTCTCGGGAGTATTGACCATGTCCAAACCGAATCGGGCAAGCTGGTTGAACTTATTCACATACTCTCTCACTGTCATGTCTCCTTGCTTCAAAGCTATGAACTTCTCTAGTTGCAAATTCGCCTCTGCAGATGATAGAAACTTAAGCCCAAACCTTGCCCTAAATTCGGCCCAGGTTTCTACGGGCCTAGTAGCATTGGTGACCTCCCACCAATAAGCAGCTTCCTCCTTTAGTAGCCAAACCGTCAACAGAACCTTTCTACGGTCCTCTATATCAAAGATGGCAAAGAGATCTTCGGTCTCCTTCAACCAGTTTCTTGCCTCTACAAAATTCTCGGTCCCAACAAAATTCTTGCCACCCATTGCCTTGAAGTCCTTGCAAACCTTGGCGAAATCGGCTTATGGTTGCTGAGGAGGAGGAGGAGGAGGAGGGGGTGGAACCGCAGTGATAGTGGGAGTGGTTGCTGGACCTGCATTGTTGGCCCTAGCTTCCAAGTATCTCCGGAACCATCCGGGAATGGTGACTCCCTCAGGAAGATTGAGATCGGCCATGCTGAAAAAGGAAAAGATAGATTTAGAACGAGGAAACGAAGGATAGTGCTTATGGCTCTTGGGGGATAGCCTTTCAAAATAAACTAGACTTTTCTTTGGAAAATACTTAATTGGTTTTGAAAATAGCTTTTAAAAGTAACTTTAAAACCCTTTTTGCTCCAATCTCGTAAACCTTATGCTCTGATACCAAATGTAACACCCCACCTCCGCCAGTGCCGCTCTTGCAAGGACACAGGCTTTGGAGGGGTGTTGAACTAGGTAAACATGCATGCAGATATCACAAGACAGAACATATAAAACAGAGTAAATATAGCAGCTGATGAAAACTAGCATATCAAAACCATAAGTTAAGTTACAGCACAGTACTTGATCATTATTTTCCATAAACAAAGTCTAGAGACATAAAACTGGAAACTGAAAAGGAAAACATGAAGTAGCTATCCCCAAGGTAGAAAACCATAGCAAGCTCAAGTCCCAAAGCATACATGAGCTATCCAAGAAAAGCGGCTAAGATCCAAGCTAAGTGCCGGTATTCCCACCCTGTAAACCTGGGGGGGGAAACGAAAGAAAAGAGGCGAAAGAAAATGCGTCAGTCAAAAGACTGGTAAGTCCTACCTACTATTGTACAACAACTAATAAAGTTAACTGTATATGTAAACAAGGATGGGTCATAGGATGATAACTGGCATGGTGAAAAGTCAACAAGATAGACTAAGTGTGGCACCGCATATACAAGGTTGAGGTTTGCACCAAGTGTACTAGTATTACAAGTCATGTCACGTGTAACCAAGAAGTGATCCCCAGGCCCAAGTTTGGCCCATTATCAGGAATGACCTAAACCAAGGTCCAACTAGCACGGTCTAGTCGATCGGCTCCCTAAAGCCTAACTCGTCAAGTGTCGGTGTCATACGGCCCAACTACGAAGTGTAGCTAAACTGTGCTAGGTCCACCCTAGGTTGTATCAAGTCCTAGGGTGTCAACCACTGACACAAACCAAGCACGCACAGTTTAAACCTACGGGTGCCCGTGCCTGCTTTTTCAACTCCGGACCATGTGCACGACCATGGCCCGCCTGAACCTACACCGGCGCACCTACTCAGCCGTCGTTTTGGTCGCTTACATGTCATCCCAGTAATCGTGCCCCTCCCTAGCCTAGTCCCTAGGGTATCATGATACTTCCAAGAGGGTTACTGGTGCAAAGGACCACGTAACTAGGGTTTCCTTAATGGGTTAAACGTGGTTAACCCAACTCATTCCAGTACCAAGTTGGTTAAGTGTACCCAAGGTTCCTGACTTAACCCTACCAACCCGTCGTGTTTAATTGGTTAAGTATTCAAGCGGTCCATGACTTAACCCTACCATGTGGCATTAATTAATTTAATGCACCCAACCTCTCACATTAGACCTCGTTGTGGTTACTAGTTAGGCCGGGCGGGTCCGGGTAGGTTTACACCACAACTTAGTCTAACCTCGGGTTTCACGTGCAACATGACCAACTACTCACATTGGGTCCTATTGCTTGTAGCCACTAGTTAAGCCGGTCGGTTCCGGGTAGGTTTATGCTACAAGCTCAACCCAACCTCGAGTTGGCCATTCTCATGTTTTCTAGAAGTCATGTCCAAGTTCATGTTCAAGCATACTCATATGCCATATTTTCATGTCATACTTTCAAATCATGTTTCTTATCCTTTTAGTTTGCCCATAACGTTACCCCATCGCATATAAACTCGCATAAGCGTAAATAGATCACAAAAGGGGAAAAACAAGATAACATGACAAGTTGGGCATAAGTGATAAGTTTTGGCCACAAGTTAAGCATGGTGGCATATGAGACAAAGATGTGATCTTAAACTTGCATATCATGTTTATCAACTTGCATAATGTTCATAAGCATGCATAACATCATTTTAACTTGCATAGTGTTCATATGCATGCATAACATGGTTTCAACTTACATAAGGTTCATATGCATGCATAACATGGTTTCAACTTGCATAAGGTTCATATGCATGCATAACATGGTTTCAACTTGCATAAGGTTCATATGCATGCATAACATCAAACTTGGCAAATAGGTGGAACATGGCCATAGATAGCATGAGATAAGGGCTAGTGACATGCATATAACATTATATGCATGTTAATACAAGGGTTATGAGAGTTTCAAAGTTGCTTCATGCAACATTTCCAACCAAAGATCATATCTTTCTATGCATAAAGCCAAGGTAATGACTTTACTAACATGCATAGAGTAAGCTTATGCATAACATCATAAGATCAAAGCATATATCATGATTAACCCCAAACTCAACTTGCAACATAACATATTAACTTCATAGTTAAAATACAAGAGTAGAAATAGGCTTACAAGGCTATGAAGACTAATCAATATCAAATTAGATTGAGGCGAAGCCACTTAGTACTCTACAATCTCCCAAACTAAGCTCCTATGAAACCCCTTGAGAAAAATCCTAGCTTTAAAGAGGAAAGGTTGAAACTTTGGCCTTGAATGAAGCTTTAAAACCCTTATGCAAGCTTAAATCACTCAAATGAACATGAAAACTTTTATGTGCATGAAGGAAGAGATCATGACAAGAGGGTGGAGGCCATGAGTGAGCATTTGGACATAGTTTGGTTATAGGATTGATTTATGAGTGTTTAGGGTAGGGTTAGGGTCCTTTTTATAGATGTTTAGGATAGTTTAGACCCTAGGATTAACCCTAATTCAAATCTGAGCCCTCCAAAACCGTCACTAGCCCTAAGCCATGTCCAAGAAACAAGCCAGATGCACCCAGGCAGGTTGGGCCGACAGACCCTGTCGACAGGGCTGTCGACACACCCTGGGTGCGTCGACTCCCAAGTCGACACACCTGTCGACTTGGGTTTCTGGCGGGAAACTTTCCCGCCTACCCTGACTGGTGAAATTATTTGAATTTGAATCTGTTTTTAGACCTTGAATTTTCTGAAAACTTTGATGGGCCATAACTGGGTCATACGGACTCCGATTTTCGAAAACTCGGACTCTATTTCGCGTATTTCTCCGAGACGAACGCAATGGCATAGCCCGTTTCCCTTGATTCAGATTTTATTATTTAATTCTGCCTTGTTTTATGTCATTATCATGTTATTTGAAATACGGGTTATTACAGTTTGCAACGATGTTTTGAGATAGTAAACTTTCAAAAGTTAAAATGTATATGACGTAAGTATTTTAGATAATAAATCTAGCTTCCTAATAAGATAAATTTCGATCAAAGATCAAGGAATCAAAAGTTATGACCGAATCTATTGAGAGATCTTTTAGCAGCCCGGCTAATATCAACAATGCTAAACAATTATATTATCCTATTAAGTTAAGAATATCCTATTAATTTACTTCTCTTGATCTTCCTCAGTTTTATTTACTCAAGCTCATTTAATTCCACCCTCAACTAGTTGTTATTCCACATAAATTTCAAGCCACTCCATTGCATCCATTTTATGCAACTACATACCTCCCTTTATAAGCCTTTTCATTCCTTCATTACTTTATAACTCATATGCAGTTATAACTTCGTTAAATCTCTCTGTGTTGTGCTTGATAATGATCACATTACTCTTATTTGTATAAACAATAAAAAACAGTTAAACACACAAAATAAATACTACTCACAACTCTGTTCAGCGGAATAGTGCCTTACCCAAGCTAGTTTTATTAATCAAATTTAGGTAGCTTCATTTCAAAATTTCTGGGGTGATTTTCTAATCTTATGTGAAATTTTATTTGGGCACCCAACCTAAGCTCTTGTACCAAGTTGTAAAGCCCCGGAAATTTTGAATAATCAAAATTTATCGAAAACCCTTCTGTCCAAAACAAACAATGACAGCTACCACTTTATTTGAATAAATATATAACATCATTAAATGCACTAGATAGAATTTTAATAATAGCACTTATCAGAGTTTTTCATCTAATTCACGAGGTATGCTTGAATAGAAATTTAATACAAATACTACAATCTACCATTATGCAGTTCCGACGGGATGGACATCAATATTCATTCCTTCATACTCGGTAAACATGTTAGCATCGCTTAAATGATAAACATTGAAAAATGCACCATTAAAAGATGAAATGTCAAGTAATAAACATTTTTTTTAATATAGCAGCTGCATCACTACCACTTGTGACTGCCTACGTACCTTTATCTAACTGGATAAGCAATTAGATACAGGATCAAGCCAATGTAGTTCTTCTTTACACAAAACATTTAAAATCAATATTGACTTTCAAAAATGCACTTCATATCAAGTAAGGGTAAAACACTATGCAAATACTCGTTTTGAAAGATATTTATGTATCTCTTACAGAACTTCCTTTCAAAAGTTGAACACCTTCTATTTTAAATACCAAGAAACTACTTTGTGACAAAATAAATTATAACTCCAAACTAATCATCAAGAAAATGAATACTTGAAAATATTATTTTACATAAAACATTTGTCAAAGTAATGCATTTCGATAATGTAATTATTGCTATCAAACCGTAGGTATTCTATGTATGTCTCAGTTCCCTACTAAACCTTATGTTCTTGATTTCAGGACTTTATGCATGTCATACAAATTCATCAATATCCTCGATCATCAGTCGAATATGTTGTTTGCTTACCGGAGCAAAGATTGTGGTTAGTATAGTATATTGAAGTTATGTGCAACATTAAATTAAAATACAAGCTTAAGAAATAAGTAATTGTTTAGATGATGAGTATACTCACAGTACTCCTTGCTATCTTCTTGCGAAAGCTTTGTAGAACATAATATAGTACTTATCATCACCCCAAAGAAATCAAATGTCTTCTTCGAATCATTGTAATTTGCAAAACTCATGTCAACCGACTTTGATCTCGGTTCTGGCAAGTTTTGACTCTCTTTTACTTTGATTTAGCATTCCCACTTTTGATAGTTTATCAATGATAGTTTGAGGAAGCTCAAGTCCAAATTTGAGAGGATTTGGAGTAGTTTACCATGGTTTTATACTCAAAAAGTTATTACAACGTTTCTGTTGTGTTGCGAAAAGTTCTAGTAGTTTATAACAATTTTAGACTCAAAATAGCTATTACAAAGTTTCAGGTACGCTACAAAAAGTTTTGTGCAGTTTATAAGACTCATAACAAATATAACAGCATTTCTGGCATGCTATAAAAACTTCTAGACTCGTTAAAGTGCTTTATAAATAATTCAGAGACAAGACAACATTTCTGAAATGCTATGAAAAGTTCTGGCCTTGGTATAGTGCTACATAAATAATTCAGAGAAAAGATAGCATTTCCGAATGCTACGAAAAGTTCTGAAATTCAGATTTTTGACCGGTTTTTGGGCAAAAAGTTTGATTCTATTTCTCTATGATAAATATAGTTTTTGACTCCAAATTTTCTACTTAAGAAGGTCTATTAGTCTACTTAATTATCATAAAAAGAAAACCTCAAAATCATTTATCAGTTTAATATATGTAATTCAACAATACAAGGCATTTTTAACATGTCCATTTTGGGTAGATTTTTACCTCATTTTGCGTCCAATTTTCAGGTACACAAACTATCTAATTAGCAAAGGTGGCCAAAATGAAAGTTGTAGCACTTTGAGTTAGCTTTATAAATTGATAAAGAAATCGAAATTTCATCAAGAATTGAGAATGTTATGGTCAAAATACTGAACGTCATTTTCAGGGGTTCAAGACCAATCATTCATTCTTAAATTTCACAACTTTTCTACAAAATTTGTAACGAATACATGAACTTAAATAGTTTTTCTCACCTTAGAATTGTATATTGAGCTTGTATTTAATCTCTTGGCTTCTCCTAAACTTCTCCTCTTTATCTTACCTTCATTTTGTATTTGGGAATGTATGAAAATGAACATTTCCATCCTTTATATAGCATTTCTTAAGGCTAGTTTGGTAATTGGTTTTTGGACACTTGTCCACCTTATCTTCATGCAATATTTAGGATGTAGACACATTCCTCTTTAGGCGTCTTTAGATGTTTCTACACATGGACACCAAATGTGTTTATGTGTCTTTATCTTATTTAATGTTAAGATATGTGTACCACTCATTTGGAGATTCGTGTCCCTGTCATTTGAAGCCATTTTTTATATTCTAGAATACATATGGTTTGTATTTTATTTACATGCAATGTACATACATATATGTGTTCTTCTGTTTTTACTGCATGCACATGATGTTCTAATAACTTTTAACAAGTAAAACATCATTTATCGATAAAACTGTTTTCGGTCACATTATCGATATTTCTTCGAACTTATTATCTTCGTGAACAAAAATTCAACAACATTTTTTCTCCTTATAAATTTTTATTTATAAAAGGGATTCAATAAAGTTTATTAAACCATTTTTATAACATCAAATCCAAGATTTGAATATTTAAATAACCTCGATATTTGAATATTTACTGCCCAAAGTTTCAGGTTGTTACAATGCATTCATATAAATGACACTAATTTAATATTATTCAATATATATATCATACATGTTGTTATATGCATTTGTATAACATTGGTTGTAAAACTGGTTGTGCAATAACTTCTTGTACTTTAGAATAGTTGTGCGCTATATTACATAGGTCAACCCTTGATGAATTTCATGATTGAAATTCTTTTAAGAGGAAGAATGCAACATTCGATGGAGCAAAGAAAACTAATTAAAAAAATAAATGTATATTTATTTGGCTGAAAAATGAAATTCGAGCAAATGTCGCAATCTACAATGAAACTTGCATCATTGCATTTGTGACAACTTTCTAAGCAACGTTCATATGTAACATTTTATGGTAACAGTTTTAGTGAGCGAGTACTTTTATTAACTTATATTAGAAACAAGATTTTAGCAATGTAGATGCACAAGATATGTTAGTTTTGTTGATAAGTACATATTTAGAATGAGGCTGATATGTAGGATTGGACTACCAACAGTCCTAAGGGTCGTTAACTAAGACCTGGACATGACTAGATTGATTTCTTTTCCTACAAACGTAGAGTCGATACGAATTACGCAAAGATCTTAAAGATTAATTTATTGTTGTTTATTGGAGGTGAGAAAGTTAACCCATTGGAAAGCCTTTGAGATGCATTAATATTATGACAAATTAAATTGTAGTGCTATATTTAGTAGTCATCGGCTTTCGCAGCTCGTGTCGGTTGATTGAATATTTCTTTAAGGAGGACCCATCTCAGGGTTAGATTATTAAATGGCTGTATGATCTGCATCATTCGTGTTTAAGAAGTATTGAGTAGCTAGCGTTTTCTTTTAGGTAGCACAGTGTTTATGCATGCACACACATATATACATATATATACACACACACACACACACACCCCTCAGAGAAGTTTAGATATATTGTACACGTATATGTAATAAAATGGTATGTGATTAATGATAGACATAGTGCTTAAATAGAATTCCATTCCAATGAACTTGTGTTATAATCAAAGCATGTAATTTTCCAATTATAGGAATGTTGTTGTGACCACTTCTCTTTATAACTCATGTGATTAACTTAGAAGGACAAACTACTAGTGCAAGATATGAATAATAGATAAGAAAATCTTTATGTTCACGCTTGGCACTGACAATGTGGCTAGATTTCAATGAATAATATTGATTCCAAAGTTAAATTATTAATTATGTATGTATATGTTCTCTAATATACTTCTCTATTTTGCTATGAGTTTATGTAGATATCCATATGACTTATGTTTCAAATTACCAACATTAACAATCCATACCTTGGTAGACTCAGTATTCGGTCTAGTCCAATTTTGGACCTTTTAAAGTGTCGGTTATCAAAATGTTACTGCGCATGGGTCATGCTCAAGGTGACTGCGTGATTCCCTGATCTCTTCACAGTGGCATTATTTTTCCTCGGCATTGCATCTCTCTTGCTCTTTGTGACAGTGGTTCTTATATTCCTCATCGCGTATTTCTTGATCTTCTATCCTTTTCCTCTTAAAATCTGACTTTTGACAAAAATATGTGATGTTATTACCCGTAATTTAATAGTTGGATATCTAAATATTTTATTTTAGTATTAATCGTTTATTAATTGACGATTCCAAAATATTACTTTTCACATACGATTGAACCAATACTTAAGACTACTTATGTGAGTTCGAACATTTCCTTATGTTAAGAAAAATATAAGGATTGCCATATTTCTAGATCAGATATTTAAGGGGAAAGAATGTCTCCACACATGCGAGAATTGTTGTTATGGAGTACAGTGTCAGATTACAAAAAAATTTATATTTTTGGAACTGTAGGGGTAAATCGATGCTTGCAGGCAAGTTCATAACGATCAAATCCACCAGTTGGTCGTGCGAACTCTAAATGCATGTAAATTTTAATTGTGGAAATTGAATGTCGAGAAAAAGGGTTAGGTACATAAAAATTAGAATTATCCTCGATTCATATCCCATTGTGTTCAGAAGATTTTTTTTATGTCTAGATCGTCGGTTCACATGTGTCAATCGAAGTCTGTATCCTTTTGTCCTATATTGGACCTTCCACTATAGATATGGACTTGTCATTTGAGAATAACAAAATTTTATTCTCAAATCCTAGCCTTAACTACAATGAAACCTTAAAATTTAATGGACCACAATTTTCCTATCATTCCGTCCATTTTCTATCAGAACATCCAACACTAAAGTTGTTTGTATTGTAGATACGAACTCACCCACGATCTCCATTCATAGATCGAATCATCAAATGCACAGAATACGAGGATGAATCTAACTAGTTTTTATTGTTTAGCTTGCATACCACCCACTATCGAGAATTTGCTCATGACACTTGAAGGAAAAGTATAAAGAACCGAGAAACGAAGAGAAAGGCGGTAGTGTTGTGTCGATTGGTAGTTGAAGAAGAGAGATATCTAGATTTTGGCATATTTATTTTTCTAGCATTTTCAAACTAGTGAGTTCACCGTCAGCAATTGTATTTTAGGAGAAGACATGTGGTGGAGTGGAGGTCAGTTTAGGAGTGATGTATGGGTCTGGAGATTGTCGACGGTGCCGATAGGCTGGGTGAAAGGAGGCATAGAGTATGCGTTCATGGATCTAAGAATAAGAAAGAGACGTCCATATTTTCACACACGTTAAGATCTCGTGCATGCTTATTTTGGTGCATGCATGACATTAAGATGATGAGTGGTATGTTGTCATTAGCTGGCGAAGTTTGTAACTTTCATCTGCCATTCAAATTTTAAATGTTCTAACCAATTTAACTTTTCATATGATGTTTTTTAGTTTCATTTTCTTCAGTTGAACCTGTAGTTAAGAGCTTTACACTATAATGCTAGTTTGATTGATTTTGCTATAGTTGTGATATTCTCCATCAGCAAACAGTAATTGTTTACATATTATATAATATAAATTTTAAAGTGATTTATAATCTCTAAAATATATTTTCTAGGATATTTGAATCTAGTAAACAATAAATAAAATAATTAAAAAGTAATTTAATTAGTTTAAATCTAAGTGTCACTTTTTACCCATTTACACGATATTTTGGCAATACCTCTGGATTTGAACCATTTTGACATCAAACCCACACCAATCACCTTAGATATGTTCTACTTATATTATGGATGTCATTATGCATGTTTGTATGTTATTTAGATAATTATAGGATTATTAGTTGCATGATAGCTATTTACAAAGTAGATTGAAGGAAAATATCGTTTATTAGAGTTTGTTGCTTATTGGTTAAACACACAAGATGTGCATATTGATTGAGCGAAAAAGGACGATGGACTTGAATGGATGATATATATTCATGAAGGAGAATCAGAATGCACATTCTGATTTGAAGATAGAGAAGCACTAGAGCATAGCTACATATTAAAAGATAGATAATGGAGCTTGGTGATAGATCTAAAGATAGGGGATTGATTCGACTTTGATTTTGGATTTCTAAACGAATGCTGGACATTTTCACTTGGTGTTTGTGTGTTTAACCAATTTTTTTATACGTGATCAGAGTGGTCATTATTGTTACTATAATGTGATCGATATCGACTACTATTGATCTGGGACATTTTAATCCATTTGCATGGACGATGGTGTGGTTTCTAGATATGATGGTTCGTTCGACAGCAATTTTGACATGGCGGATTTTTTACTAGTGGTGTTGGCATGAGGCAAGGATTTATTATTTCAACGCAGTGACTCATCATTCGTAGATGGTGATTCCATGATGAGAAGCGAGGTTCTTTGATGAATGGATTTTGTACGTATTCGATCCCTCAGGGAGAGTCTGCATAGGAACCATCGTAAGAGCCTCTTTCAATCTCATAAAGGAATCTTCGCAATCCACGTCCCATGAGAATACCAAATTCTTCTTAGTAACTACTTTAGCGGGATCCACTGCTAAACCATTACCCGAAACTACGTGCCCCAAGAAGCTCACTTCTCTACACCAAAAGTGACTCTTCGACAATTTTGCCTATAACAGATGGGCACGATGAGTACGGAGGACCTTTCCAAAGTGCAATGCATGCTCATCCTCATCTCTCGGGAATTTCAAGACGTCATCCACGAACACTACTATAAACTTATTTAGGAACTCCCTAAGCACTAGGCTCATCAAATGCACAAAATATGTCGTTGCATTTGTCAGACCAAAAGGCATTTCCATCCACTCGAAGTATCCATCAGGAGTCCTAAAAGTTGTCTCATCCACATTGTCATCTACCACTTAAAGCTGATGAAACCAAGACGATGTCCAATTGAGAGAAAATGGATGCACCCACCAACTGATCAAATAAAACATCTATCCAACGGGGTGGGTGTCGATTCTTCTTCATGAGCTTGTTTAATTCTCTGTAATCTACACATAGACAAAGAGAGTCATCTGCTTTAGTATTATATACAACTGGTGCTCCCACTCAGATGTAATCCTCCTAATAATGCCTTTCTCTAACAGCTCACCCACTTTCTTACTCGATTCTTTCCTTCCTATCGAGGCCATATGACGCACTGGTAATGCAATGGGCTTAGCATTCTCTGTCAAGTAAATCCAGAAGTCCATCTCTTGTCTCAGAGCTAGTCCTTTCACCTCCTAAAATTTGTCCAGGAAATTCCTTACCACTGGTACCAAGCTAAAATCGTTGATAGAAGTATCTCGGGACTCTAAGAAGCTCAACATGACTGACCCTAGCGGGTCGCAAGATATCTCAAGGATCTGACCATGACAAGTCATCAACCTCACTACCCTCCTCTCGTAGTCAAGAATGGCACCATACATGGCTAGCCAATCCATCCTTAGAACAATACCATACCCAGAAAACCCCAATGCATAGGCGTCACAACCAAACTCGACGCCTAGAATAGAATGTCTCAAACTCTTACACATCATAGATAAATGATCCAACCATCCTATAGAGTTTGAAACTACTATTGGATCAAAAACAAGAGAGATACGAAGGTGTAGACAATCGACTAATGAAGTAGAAATGAATGAAAGCGAAGCACCAGAAACAAATAAGGTCCTAACTGGAAAGCCTTAAAGAGAGATCAAACCTTCGACTGTGACCTTCCTGCCCCTATCCTGACCAGCATTAGCCTGAGTCGCCTCCAGTGCATGTATTTGCACTCCAGATCAACCAACTCCTTGCTTTTGAGGGCAATACCTACTATAATGACCCAGTTGTCCACAATGATAGTAGCTTCCTTTATTAGCAGTCTTCTTGCAGTCCCTCACAAAATGCCCTGTCATATCACAACCGTAGAATTTGACATCCTTCTTAATCTGAGCTTTGTCTAGTTTCTCACCATTTTTCTTGTTATCGTTCTTGGGCCACTACTTCTTCTTCCCAACATTTTATTTAGCTACCTCGGCTTTGTTTTCCACAAGATCACATTTTCCCTCCTCGTGCATAAGCGTCATCTCAACAAGATTCTTAAACGTAGCGCCCACAGAAAAATGAGTCATATCTAATCCCTATAGAGGTCGCTTGGTTCAAACCCTTAGCAAACGTCACTGCTTTATTGTGGTCAGTATTCACCAAATCCATCCTGAATCTTGCCAGCTCGTTAAAATGATTGACATACTCCTTAATCGAAAGATCGTCCTATTTTAACACTAGAAACTTTATTAACTACATGCCTTTTCCACCCTATATAGAAATTCTCTCCTAAATATCTCTGTAAAGTCATTTTAAGTCTCAAAGAGACGCTCTACCTCAACCATCTCCCACCAAAATAATGTCTCATCCTTCTATTGCCACACAGCCAACCGCACTCTCCTCCTATCACCAAGCTCCAAAAGTTCAAATATGCACTCGGTATTCTTGAGCCAAGCGCAGGCCTCAACAAAAGTGTCTTTACCATGGAAAGTCTAACCATTAAGAGAAGTAAAATCCTTGCAATGCTTAGAGAAGTCAGCCACTGGTGGTGGATTAGGAGAAATCACCACGGGTGGAGGGGGAACTTAGGAATTTCCTTGCCCTTCAGCTGGTGCCATAGCTTCTACATACTTGTGGAACCTAATAGGAATGGGGATACCCACGAAAAAATTGGGAGCCCCAAACATGCTGCGATCATAAAGGAGAGAAGGATTCAAGAACAGAATCAAAGGAATATTGTAATTGACTAAAGGGATATTTTTCAAAAACAACTTTTTATTTTGAAAACACTCTTCTTTAAAAGAGTTTCTCTTTTAAAAAAACTTCTTACTGATCTTGTAAACTTATGCTCTGATACCAATTGTAGCACCCAACATTTTTTAGCAAGACCCACATGAGGATTTCATTTAGAAATATGAAGCGTATAGGTGTAAATCATCATAAAGGCTAAAATTCAAGAGACAACATAAATAAACATAGCGGAATTTAAAGTTTCACTTAAAAAAAATAAGACGTGTCATTACATCATAAGTTATAAAAACCATAGTTGTCTCATAAATAATAACAAATCAGAGTACCAAAATAAAAAGTATCCTCATCATCATCAAGTACAAAAAATAAATAAAACATCGAAATGTACATGTAAGCACAAAGGACAAGACAGATGATAATTTCCAAAGGACCGAGCTGGGTCAAAGCTCTCTCAAGCAATAGACCCTCTACCCTGAGAACTTGGGGATGAAAGGAAGGAAGAAGGGGAAAACTAAACTAGTCAGGCATAAAGCCTGGTGAGTGAGTTCAGTAATTACTAGCATGGGTGATAAAAGAGGAAATCTAGAGGGGAAAATAAATTGAAGCTCAACATAGTAAATAATAACAAGAATATACTTCTACAAGATAGTCGATTGTTAAATCATTTGATTTATGCACCAATTGGTACAATTCATAAATTAGAATATAACCTAATTCTACACATTGCTCGGCTCCTAAACCAAAATAGTGATAACCTATGCCGACTATGGCCCCGGGTTTATTTAGCCTGACACATCAACTCTAAGGACATAGCGAATATGACTGGCATTAGAGCATCTTATCTTCCCTAATCGGCGTGATGCACGCTTACGGCTCACCACTCCATGAGAATGTGCCCGTACCCACTAAATATGGATCAACAACAAAAAATATGCAATTTGACATAAGTCACCCCTAGACTTAGTCGCCAATTTAATTTACTACCTCCAAGGCACCCATAGAATTATTGTTGATCACCTAGCTACCCTAGACCCTTATAGTACTATCAACAAATGCCAAGGTCACTAAAAATTAATTATTTTAATTGGTCTCTTATTTTTCCTAATCAGTCTACTTTCGCTGTCGGAACAAACCAATAATACAAGCCTCTTATTTTCCCTAGTCAGCCATCGCTGCCGGAACGGACTCCAACTACACCTGCTTAATGATTTATTTAATTTAAATTTAATGCTAATTTTAAGTTTTTTAATAAGCCTACTTTGCTCTATGTAACTTTTTTGTCATTTCAAAGGTTTCATGTAAACTTTAGTTTACAGGTTGTCTATAAACATCTCCTTTGTTTGATTTAATTGTACAACCCAACCCTCGTCATTTGCATCCACCGAATTTTTATCAAAGTTACAGTGCATCTTGTCCTTTATTGCACCATTTTCAACTAACCCAAATTTATCCTTTTTATACATATTTCTTATTTTTCCCAATTGCACTACTATTGTCAATTTCATTTTTAAACCCAGATTTACGCATAAACAAGAAAGAATAAAAGGTTTAGGCTCAAGAATGCCTAAACTCACGTTAAAATGAAAAGAAAAATGGCCTAGGCTCTCGCATGGCCTAAGCTCTGGTAAAAATAGAACAGATCTCAAATAGAATATGAATGATACTGAATTATGATAAAATTACATACTAAGAACAAGATATATATATATATGTGAAGTGAATAAAACTACAATAACAGATCTACTGACATAAACTGAAGAAAAGGGATAAAAGTAGAATTAGATTTACATATATTATTGACTAGAAAAGAGAATAGAAATCAGAAAGAATGTACAAATTATTTGTACTAAATCTTGGAATTACTGAAATATATTCAAAAATTCTAAGCAATCCAACCAAGCTCCAGCAAGTAATCTCTATTTATGAATATCCCCCAAAAATATATGCAGAACCAACCCTTGGTACTCCATTGGAATTATATCTAAGAAGCAGGTTATTTGAGAGGGAGGCAGGGAAATGTAGTGAGATTTAGGTTAGGTTTTGGAGGCTATTTATAATAGAGCTAGGGTGTCTAGGTTGGTTGGATTTTTAATTAAGATTTTATGCCATTAAAACTAGGAATACTCCAGAAGAACGCACCCCAAAATGAACCAGAATGATCAATAGCGTGCGCAACAAAGTTGTGCACGCCACCCAAGTGGGACGACCCACTTAGGGCTTGTGTCGACCCCCTGCTTGACCCAGCTGATGGTTGGGTCGCCCAATTATGCGTGATTTATGGCTTGATTCATTCGAATGTTTATTCTGTTTTAAATTTTGATTTTAAACTTGCTTCTTTTATATTTTCTTTGCTTTAAGTCTGATATTAACAAACGATCTATCTTAGCCAGAATTTCATGATGGACCCAATGGCATAACCCCTGTTGCCCATTTGACAATATTTTTTGAATTAATTTTTATTTTATTGTTCTTTTAATTAATTTTCTATATTAAATTTTAGGTTGTTACCCTTTCCCTTCTCCTTAACAGTTCCCGCACTAGAAGAAGTAGGGATTGCATCTAAAGCATAAGCCTTTACCACTTACCTATCACTCGCCAGATTTGGGCAATCTTTCTTCACACCACCCATCTTGTCACGGTTGTAGCACTACTTCTTGTCCTTACCGACCTTGGGCCTATTAGCAAAATGTCCGATCTAGTTACCTGTTACTACCAAAATTAACCCTGAAACCAGCTAACGGTAAAGGGGTATCCAGTGAACACAAGCATGAAGGAATGATCCGAGATCTACACAAACCGATACCTTCTTAGGGGAAAGGAACTCAAAATATACGGAATGCCAATATAGTTTATCCAGTAGGGCATACCCGGTAGAGGGTTCTAGGGGGTTCTATAACGAAAGGTAATCCGAGCCAGAAGATAAGAAAGGAAGAGGCAAGAGTTCTACTAAAGAAACCTGGAAGGGCGGAAGGTTTGTTGGTATTAACCCACGTAATGCTGATACACCAGGATGTGAAGACATCAAGAATATCAAGTCGAAGGTGCATAAAGACTATTTAGAACTAGCTTCTGACACACCTACTACATAAACACTGAAAGGTAGTATTGATAAGACTACAAGAAGGTCACCTGGAGCAACCCTCCGAAAGACTAGGCCATACCCAGATACTCCACCGAAAGGCAAACCGGAACCCTAAAAAGAATACAGGCTACCCATATTAGTCTATTTAGTACAGACACTGATAGTGGTTCCAAACTGACAGCTATCTACGTACATCTCGAGGGTAAGCTCCTCTAAGTATTCATAAGAGAACCGGAAGCCTACATCCGGGAGTTTATAACTAAGAGCATACAACCGGAAGCTCAAATACCTTCCGAAAAGCTACTACATCAACAAGCTTATGTCACTCTCAAAGAAAACCCCAGTTGGATGGAACCTTCCCTCCGGAAATTATAATCCGCACCTCAAAGCGACCAAGGCCTAAAGCAACTAAAGCCAAAGAGAAAGGTAGCCGATAGAAGTACTGCATGCCCAACGGCTCAACAGCAGAAGGAGCCCTGAATCCTCTATAAATAAGACCCCAAGGGTTACATTTTAGGGGACGGGTTCTGATTCTAATTATTGTATGTTTTTTCTCTAGGGTAAACCCTGATACTTATATCAATTTGAGCATTTCTTCTATTTTGTTCATATATTTTAAATCAAAGATTAATAAAGAGCGAATCTATACTTATAGTTTCTTCGTATGAGTTTATCATGCAATTTCTGAGTTATTGTCACTACGATTTACTGTTTATTTCCTTCATATGCATGAATCTTTGCCCGAACCTTTCCAAAGGTCGGATGAAACACCCCTTTCTATATGCTTAAACCCTTCCCGTAAGCTTAGGCCCTACATACGAGCTTAGATCTTTCGGTGAGCTTGGCGCAGAGTTCCTTTCTACCATCCGTTACGTCCTTTATCAAGGGTTGTGTTTAGTAATCCTTCTCCTCAAGGCCTTTATACCTAAGGACGATGATCTAACCTGAACTTGCGAAGGCTGGACAACCCATTTTTCCCTTAGGTCCATTCCCATTGACCTATCTTCGGTGTTTATCAAAATTATCGTTAACATTTTGGCGCTAGAAGGAGGGCCTGAACCTCCGACCTCGTGGTTAACCTTTCCACATATCCACCTGTGCTATTCCATCCCAAATTGGACCAAACCTTGAAGAGATGCACATTAGGTATAATAGGTCTCTACCAGTTACTAATGGATTTCCCATGGTTGGGACAAGTGTTGTCGAGTCGTAGGAGACCGAAAGGTTCAAATTAGAAACCCTGCATATCCAAGAGAAAGAGAAGTATGTGGAACCTTGTGACCTTGATTGATGGAGCATTAACCCCTTCCACTTAGGACCGACTCCGATTTTTTCCCTAAATCAGTCCATGATAGAAAGATATAACTCCTTTATCCATATCAAAGAAGCTATCCTAATACAGGCTAGGGGGACAATATTCGAGTAGAAAGTGAGAAGGCTTATACTCGTCTTACCAATAAAAGGTATGAAAGAGATATACCCCCATGTCGAAAAGCAGTTAAAAGGAAGTTTAAGAACGAAGAAGGAATAACGAAATCAAGCGATAAAAGAGCCAAAATATAACAACGGAAGAGGGCTTTCGAGTCATGCCAAAAGATTGTAAGCTCACAACGTAAATTGAAGGTATCTACTTCCTAACTAGACACGAGTAAACTTTTGGCCATCATTAAAGAAGAAACCCAAAATGAAGCTAAGGGGGAAGGGCCATATTACTACTACCATATGGTAAAACAAACCATTATAGAGTTTTAGAGGGAATGATTGTCAACTTCTTAAGCTAATGAAAACTACAAAAATATATAAAGAAGGCATAGGAAGTTACGTCGGCAAAATCTTCCAGAAGGGAAAAAAGGTTATCTACCCAATACGCAAAGAAGAAAATCCCCTACAAACTTGAAATGACCAAGGATAGGTAGAGCCACAAATGGATAAAAGAAAAGAAAAACCCTTGTCATCACCAAATTAGTCAAGGCGAGGTATCCTCCGGAGGGGGGTTGTGTGTTAGTCTTTTTCCATGCTCAAATCAGAGGGGGCAAGGTTAAAGCATCAAAAGCGTATGCCTCCGTTTCACACCAGAAATGGTCATGGCGATGCATCTAAAATTAGCACACCCTACCTCTGCTCATGGCAGAGTACGCCCTGCCTCTGCTAGAATAAGCATGTCCTACCTTTGCTTA
Organism: Allium sativum; assembly: GCA_030737875.1. Lineage (NCBI taxonomy): Eukaryota > Viridiplantae > Streptophyta > Magnoliopsida > Asparagales > Amaryllidaceae > Allium > Allium sativum. The sequence continues at coordinate 21,877,015 of CM060927.1, read as the reverse complement.
TGTTCCGCGTTACCCACAGAAGGGAACCCAAACTCCTATCATTGCCTATTATGGTCAGGATAGGGCGCCCCTCAGAGGGGGTGGTGTGTAAGCCTCTATCCGTACCTACGATGGTCAATATAGAGCATAAAAAGAGTAAACTTTAGTTCTGTGCCTACGGTGGCCCTATCTAAGTTTCTAAGACCTTATCATCACCTACGATGGTCAGGATAAGGCGCCTCCTAGAGGGAGGTCGGGTAAGTCCTTGGGCCCTTCATGTGGATAAGCTAGCCAAGCGCACTGAATGCACATGCCCATAGAGTGGCCAACAAAGCATATACATCCTCTGCTTTGACATCATAAGCCCAGACAGTGGCTCGAGGAGCACGTACAACCTCTGCTTCATAAATCAAATCCGAAGGGGATACCAAATCGCTGATACCAGAAGGAAATTTCTGGTGCTCAATCTCTAATTACCTGGACAAGGGTTGGCCCAGGTCTTCTATATTAATACCCGAATCTGGGTTGATTTAATTCATCACAAGTACTAGAAAGTAATTCCTAGTACTCAATCTCTAATTGCCTGAATAAGGGTGGTTTCAGACCTACTATATTAATACCTAAATATGGGTTGATTCAGTTCTTCACAAATACCGGAAGGAGATTCCCAATCTTCAATCTTTATATTACCTGGATAAAGGGTAGTTCGTAATTTTTACTAATACTGGAGGGGGATTTCTGATCATCAATCTTTAATTACCCAAAAAAGGGTTGGTTCAAGAATTCTGCAAACACCGAAAGTAAATTCCTGGTCTTATTTCAATACCTGAATTCGGGTTAATTCGGGACTCCTACTGCGTATGCAAGCTTAAAATAGACCGAGGGCTCTATTGAAGCATCAAAAGCTAATTCCCTGTCCTCTACTAGATAATCCTAGGATGGAATGGATCTGAAAGCTTATAATTCGCTAACGAAGGAATTCTAAGGTAAATCGGCATAGCCAGAATTACGCTCTCAAGGGAAGCACATCATCAAAATGGCTCCGAATAAAATGGTTACCTACTACCAGGGAAAATTCTTAAACCATTTATGTACAGACAATTGTTATCTGCAATTTATATCAACATTCATTTACATAATACACAGCATCGATACACAGATCATTCATAAAATTTATAATCTAAATACCCTAAATGTAGGTATAATTATATGTCACTATTACGAAATGTCACTAAATATGTAGGTCCACTCCATCCTCAAGCAAAGGAGGGTCAGTGGCATGACGAAGTGCGATGTTTAGTAGCTTTTTAAGCTTTCACACTGTCTTGCCCATTTCGTCTAAATTATCAGAAGGTTTAATCTGAAGTTTCAAGGCTCTGTTGTTAGCCCTGCACATTGCCCTAAGATACTTGTTCTCCTTCTCTAACTTGGAAACATTCACAAGAAAGTCATGCCTTTCCTCTTGTAAATGTCTTATTTGATCAACATACCTGACAACACGGTCATGAGAGTCCTTAATCAACATAGTATCTTACGTCCCCTTTATCTCGGCTGCCACTTTCTTACACCACTCAGAAACAACTGATTCATTTAACCGAGGCGGAGGGTTATTCAAGTAAAAATACTTTTGGGAGGTTGAGGCCTTATGTACGGTTGTAACGCCAGAAGGTTGAGACCCTATCATAATTGGGATATTCCTATAACAATATTCCCAAGTCTCACACTTCGCGTTGACGTTATTTAAATCAATTTCCAAATCAAAAATACGTTGGCGTAAACTCCTCAATTCACCCTCAAACTCAATAGAGGGTGTGGTCCTTATGTATGCCCTCAATCTAAGAATAGTCCTATCTCTCTCTTCTAACTGGTCTTTTAAAGCATTCATTCTCTCATTCAAATGTTTAATGGATAAATTCTGGTGTAAAATCTCCCTCTCTTAAGACATAGAAGGGATCTCTTTTCTCGGTAATGCTTCACTCTGAGACAGGAGGATCTCACGACGGTCAACCTACCCATAAGAACACAGGAAATTAGTTACAGTTATATATTCTTTCTGGTTTACAAAAGTAAAACTCCATTCTTTTATAAAAACTTTGTGTGAGCTAAATCCGAAACCAATCTATCGTGGCATGTAGATAAAAAGAGAGGTACGAAAGAGTACGTTCACTTGATTAATGCATTTATTGTTTATATAACATCTCGGCATGTTTAACCCTTAAAATCTTTAGAATTTATTCGCGATCTTCAATCAGAAAGTTAAAAGAGAGCTGAAGGAATTCAGTATAAACACTCATAAGTTTCTCGAAAAAACATTTTTTTTTAGTTTGATATCATGAATTGATGTTGTTAAAATTTCCCTTCTCAGTCTACAGGTCACACGTAGTGCATCTTCATAGTGAACAAAGTTCTGTCATAATTAAAATGGGTGTATAAGCAGACACATGCAGTAATTGGGACTCTGTACAAATTTTACATAAAATGATTGGATTAAATTTACAAATATTCTTATTGCCTTACATAAGAACGATTTAGTTCCTTCTGTTTCCCATCTAATTCTGTTTAAAGCAGGAAATAACTTTTCTTTTATCCATTAAATATAGCAGCAGAAAACTAGCTGTGGTCAAAATACTCAAAAAAAGAGAAAAGGTCACCAAAGCAGGAATTATACCCGAGGAAAAGGAGCTTCAGCGCCCACGGCTTTCTCCCCTCTCGAAAGGCCGGAAGGGCCAGATTCTCTAAACAAAGGAGATTCAGGATCAAAGGCAACGCGAGAGCCTCCTACTTCAGGATTATGTCTAATGTAATCACGAGGTGCCTCGGCTCCCGAAGAGATATTGTTTTTTCTCCTTTCGTGTTAACCTTGACGGCCCATACTTCCAAAGCCATCGTCGTCGTCACTCCCATCATTATCAACGAAGGTAGAAGCCTCTTCTCTTTCAACAGAATCATCAGAGAGACTATCACTATATAGAAGATCCTCGACTTTAGATTCACCCTTCTATAGCGTCCCAACACCTCGTTCGCCCGACTTAATCCTTTCCATAAATCGATCCCTGACAAAGGAAGGAACTTTGGTGATTCGGATCTTGGGAAGACTCTGAAGGTTATCAAAAAGTAGGTGAAATAAAACATCTTCATAACATTCAGTCTTAATCTGCTGAAGATGAACTTGCAAGGAGTCAGAAATCCTACCTTCAGCTGCATAAATTATTTTCACAGCGCGGGAAAGTTTCTCATCCTTCTTATGGAGCTCCTTAGCATGAGTAACCACATCTTCCTTTATTTGATGTTCCAATGCCGACACTTTGTCAGGGGTCATGTCCTTAGTCTGCTTTTCTTTCTCTAAAGCTGCCTCGGCGTGTTCCAAGGAAGCTTTCAAGCTCTCACATTCATCACTTAAGGCTTCATTCCCTCATGAAGCTTAACGATTTTGGAGGTAGAGGAAGAAGGAGTTGATTTGGACAAAAGCCATCTTTTGGAAATCTAGAAAGATATAAGCATTTAGTACACGACCGCAACAGATTAAAAATTGAGATTAAAAAGAGAAAGAAAACGTTGTACCTGAATCGGTCGGTTGATCAAGCGTTGGAAGAAATACGTCACATCTGAAGAAGAAGAAGAAGAGGGTAAGGAGATATTAGAAGACTCCGGACAAGAAATAGAAAGCTTCACAAAATCAACAAAATCAGTTGAAGGGTATGGGGTCCTCTAAGGCTCTGTGGACTGGGAAGACAGAATTAGCGACATAACATGCACATCCGCTTCCGATGAACTTGGAAGAGATGACGGCAGGATTCAACCCCTACTTTCCCTATTAGAAGTACTTACGGGAATTACAAAAGAAGAAAAATCAAGCTTTGGCCTCTTAGCTGGCGGCTCGACAAGCAGCTCAGCCAACCTCTTAATAGCCATAGCGGTAGATCGATTCAAAACAACGGTGAGGGTCGAGACTTTCGAAGTCAAAATAGAAAAATTCAAGAATAGGGGACTTAGATGTTAAAGAGACTTCGATAACGAAACTACTGAATCAAACAAAACATATTGAGAGCCAAGATAGTAGAGGAAGAAAAAACTTATAAGCCCATCAATAGGCATTTAGAACCTAGGAAGAGAATAGGTGGATGTCCCAAAACCTTTTTCCCATCAGGAAGATGATCATATTGAAGCAACTTGTACTTGGTTGATAAACAGATCGACCCTACAGATCTTCGAGTAGTTTTAAAAAGAGCTCAAACACGCGAGATTCACTTTCGATTAAGGCAACTCTGTTAGAAGTAGGATCTGAAGAAAAACAACTAAAGTTAAGTCAAAGATGAGAAAAATAGTCGCTCACAAAGGGTTAGAAGATTCACCATAATCAGCAAATTTGCCTGAAATACCAACAGCGCATCTGATGAAGAATAACCGATCTTCCCAAGATATAGCCTTACTCATGGCATCACTAACAATCTTCTGCAAGGGGGTTGTAACAACCCGAATTCCGATAGACTGAATTTTTTTTTCAAAATTCTAATCTATCAAAACTCGTGTTTGTTTGCTCTGGTATCCTGCAGAAAAGATAGAGATATAAAATATATCAGAGCTCAGAAAAACATCTCACAGCGGAATGTATAAAATATAATGTAATCAAAAAATAGCCTTACAATAGTAATATTACTGCCTAACCAATATCCAAAGCTATCATATCTCTGCCACAAATCTAACCTGCGAGTATGTTATGAGGAGGGGGTCAATCACAAGTTCTGGTGACTGGATTTAAACTATACACTTTGGATAATCCAACATATATCGTTCAGTTACATTTTCTTGTTTATTAGGTTACTTGGGTTATCAGCACACAAGGCATACACACACGTCGCAACCATCTGCTTCCCAGTGTATTAACCTAATACAATGTATATGTAGCTACCCCCAATATTGAGGTACACTCCATGGTACCCCACTCGCACAGTCTCCTCCGTAATGCCACAGAAATGTACGCAGTCCCTCATCCTACGCCGGAGTGCCATACGGATCTCTATATAAAATTGCCACGTTCTGCATATATCTGTCATTACTATGCTACGTAAGTGTACGGACTGCCACCTTTGACGGAATCAGATTTCATAACAGAGCAATTCCCTCAAGCCTACGATACATCACCTAGAGTAGACATGCATGTAACTAGACTTTCCCACGTACCTATCGTTAATCATATTCGATGCCTTAACCGCACATAACCTCTAATGTGCACCGAGCTCCGTGGCAGGGCTGTACAAGAAACACGGAACTCGGTCGGGAGTTTTCCATATCCGTGCAGGCCTACCTTTAAGGGCCTCAAAATACAGATATCCTTTAGGTCTGTTTTACATGGTGGCTTTTGCCCCCACCTCGGCCCCTCCCTCAACTAGTAAAGACTATAAGAGCTAAGCGACTTTCCCCTAACAAATAATCTAAACATCCAGTTGGCATCTCCCCTCAACCAACGTGCCTCAGTAGTGAAAGGTGGATGGTGTCTTGGATTTAGCTCTAGTCTTTTCGCATCCCACTGGCTGCCGATGACGGGCACCTGACGATCTGCTATCCTTATTGGTCGTGACTCCTACCTCCCTGTTGAGGCGATCGCCGAATCACCCTAGTGTCACCTCGTCACAACTTTCTGATAGCAAAGCTACTTTTGGAGCCAAGGCCACTCACTGGATAGTTATGCGCCGATCCAACCTCTATGAGCACAGCTCGAACACTGCACCACCACATAGGACTACCAAAGGCACCTTCCACGTCCTAAGAAGCCACGTGCTTCCCCTTTTAGTCCTTCGGAGCCGACAAAATAATCAGATGAACATGCGCTCCCCTTGTGCATCATGACACCACGATGATCTAACCCATTGGGTTATATACCCTCAAACATACAGACTGGTCCGAGCGCTTCAGTTTAATGTGTTATTAGACACTATGTCTAAACATTCAATTATGCGCTTGCTCTACCTCATCGGGTTTTCATCTAACTTGGTTATTCACATTGACTTCCTATTCATGTTACCAAGTTCCTCTTGCTTATTAATTTCAGTCATATAACTTAACCCGTTTAAGTTTATTAATAAGTCCACAACATGTTATTCTCTAGATTGTGATCCAAGGTCTGTAATCCACAATCCCTTTATATTCTTATTTGATTTCATAGTTACAATAACATGTTCTACTTAATATGTAATTAAGTATATCTTAAATCACTTGTTTTCTGTTTAACATGTCACTTATTATTTATGATTAAATATAACTTATTTAATTTCATAAGTTTTCGTCGTTCTTTCTTATTTTATCAAAATTCCATCTTATATTGTCATTATAACTTATTGTTGTTTACTTATTAACTTAGTTCTCTTAACTAAGGTTTATTAATAAGTTCCCTTTCCATAAATATAACTTATGTTGTCCTTATCAGCATATTTTATATTCTCATTCTCATGGATAACTTGATTTACAGTTAAGTACAACTTATCTTATTACGTAAGTTATTCCATTTTCTTTATCATTTATTATAACCTAAGTTTTAATTTCCACTTGTCCCTAGGACAAGACTACCTATAATATAACATTCTCATTAATGTAATTTATTTATGATAGGTTATTTCTATCCTTTTATGTACATATATTTATATATGTTTACGTACTAGACCTCTCACATTAAACCCATCACTTGTGGATGCTGGATTTGTCGGGAGGTTCCGGGCAGACTTTTTCCATAAGTTGACTTAACCTCGTGTCTTAGCACTGTTACATGTCTATTTACGCACTAGACCTCTCACATTAAGTTAATAATTTGTGGACGCTGGATTTGTCGGGTGGTTCCGGGCAGACTTCTACCATAAGTTGTATTTAACCTAGTGTCTAAGTGCACTTACAATTTTCTATTTACTGTAAATTTTTTATATAAATTTAGGCGTGTCCATTCTTTCAAATTTTTACTATAATCTATATTTTACTTGTCATCATATTAAGCCCATTTTATGTCGCAAGTTCTTTCTAGCATGTAACTAATCCTATTCGAACCTGTAATCATTTAATCATGTAATTGTTCAAATCTAACAAATTAACATGTAATTTACTCAATTCTACAGTTGATAATTCAAGTACACAATATGCCATAAGTTAATCATGTAATTAGAACATGTATGTATACAACAGTAATCGTTACACAAATTTTAACAAGTTTGCTTTTCCACATATGAACATTTCAGCATATTAAACGTTTCAAACATATGTATTTTTCAACATATTAATATTTTAATATATTAATGTTTCAACATGTCATATTAGCATTTCATCACTTTAATCATTCTAGCAGATTTACATTCCATATTAACGGGGAATGTCAAACGATAATATATCATTATCAAAAATGATATAACTTAAATCCACTAACCTAAATTGCTTTCCAATTCCTAAACCTGGTCCAGATCTAGCATTTCATGGTTTCCCCTAACTGGATTTAGAACCTAACAACCATGGATCCACAATTCTTACTAAAATAAAAAGGGAAGAAAGAGGAGAAAATTGAAATAGATCGGATCTAAGAATTTACCTTGCTTCGAATATGGTTATGAACACCTTTTTATTAATATTCATTCCTTTCCTCCAGAACTTGATTCAGAATTTTCCTAAACTAATTATCTTATTTTTATGAAGAGATATTAGGAGGAAGAGGAATGGCAGAGTATAGATGTCGTCTCAGAAATACGAGATTTAGGCTAGGCTCTGCTAACCTATTTATAGGTGTTCGGGATCATATCGTACACGCAGCGCTGATTCAGCATTGAACCCAGTTAAGAAAATAGTTCAGGTTTGCATATGAATCTAGCCGGATCTGGGGGGTGTCGACCCCAGTGTCTACCCCCCTAGATGGGTGTCGGCCCTGGTGTCGATCCCCCTACAGGGATGTTGACCCCCTTATGGCCCGCGAGCTGTTTTGGCGCAGAAGTTTGATTTTCGAATGTTTTAATTTCTAGAATTTATTTAACTGTTATATTCACATGTAATCTTCTTATACGTGTACAATCTTCTAATGACCATTTTACGCATATATATATACGCACAACTTTTGTTTCGTTTTCAACATTCAAACGGTGTTGCACCATTATTTGATTCTTACCATATTTCTGTGCTTGTAGCCTTATCTTGAACTCTATCTCTTGTATATATATTTCTACATATATATACATATATATTCCCATATATATATACACACACACATATGTTTTCTATACTTCCTTATATGTATATTTTCCATCATATGGGCGTTTATACATATTTTCTCTTTAGAACATGTGTTAATTTTAGTCGTTCCCTTAAAACAAAAATATGATGCCGGTAGGGATTGAACTCTGTACCTATTGTACGCAAGCCACATGCTCTAACCAACTGAACTATTAAGGCTATTGTTAACAAGGCTTAGAACAATGGTAATTGTTGTTCTCTTCTTACTTCTCTTTTTCATGTTTGTTACAATATTTCATTTAACCCATTGCATGAATCTTTTTCTTTTATTTCTCTTTTATTCTAATGCATATTCAGTGCATGCAACATATTTGCACCGCATGCAACCAATCCTTTCTTTCTTTTAATGCATGCATTACATTTTTATTTACATTAATGTTTTCTTTTTTCAAATGATTGTGTCTATGCATATATATACACATATGCATTATTTAATTATTATTTTGTTACAAAATGTGAGGTATTATAGGAGTAGCATGGAATATAGGGAAGTCAGCACCTTTTGAAAAACGCATCAGGTGTTGGATGCAGTTAGAAGTAAGAGAAGCCTGGCTCGATTCAAAAGCAAGAACTTCAAGATATAAAAGCAACGTATAAGTGCTTGGTAGGAGTTGGATGGGTGCAACCTCTAAGTCCTATAGAAGTCAAAATGTGAAAGATGGAAAAGGGAAGAAGCCCCCACGCCAGATATGTGCGGCTGAATAAGCAAAATATCCTTCAGGAGGATTCATGATGTCATCACAATAAGTAGCAGGAATGGCCTCCACATTATCTATTCCAAAGCTGACGAGAATAGAGTTTACTTCATCTTGAGAAGTAATCAAAGACTTCTTCAAGGCGAAAGATTTCCACCTCCAAGAAATACAACAAACACCAGTTGGTGATGGGCCGGTACTCCTTTTATCAGACATGGCGCTGCCAGGTGATATAATTTCATAAATACATGAAATTTATATCTCACTCATTAGAATACCATGGAGTGATAACACATAAACTTACCAGTAATAAGTGGCCAAGATAGTGCACAGTAAGATGATTTCGATACTAATTTAGATTAAACACATAGCAAATGTCACATTTAATGAAAAATTATTGAGCCCTTAGTAATAGCAGGATCAGTTTTTCTTAAGGATAATTCTAGGAGGGCTCAAAGACAAAAGTGACGATTGGACCAGAACCAGGCAACCATTGGTCAGCATTGAATACCTGGTCTCAACACCAACAAAATCGACTGTGCCAGCAACACCATTTTCATTGCTTGATTATAAAAATAGACTCTTTTGTGCAAATTTCATATCTTGAACCCTAAAAATTGAAATTTGGGGGAAAGAGCACACCATGAATCCTAATCCTGATCATTGACATTTGAATAACTTATGTTCAACACACAAAACCCTAATTGGACTAGACAGAGCAATTTAACACCTAATTAAGGTTTAAAGCAGAAATATTTGCCGGAAATTCAATTGAGAAATTCATGAAACAAGCTTACAGTCCTCTGTGAACAAATAATCTGGCTCGAGAAATTAATGTTGCAGGTAAAAGTTGAAGAAGAAGCGATGTTAATTATGTATAAATTACCTCAAATCCACACCGTACAAACGGATACCAATCAGCTTTTCCAACCAAGGAAGATCAAAAGGCTCAGAAATGACACTTCGTAAAAGACAGAAAGTTTGACTTGAAAAGTCAAAAACACCACTTCACCAGGGGGGCCAATGTTACTACTAAAATTAACCCCAAAACTAGCTAACGGTGAAGGGGTATCCAGTGAACACAAGCACGAAGGTATGATTCGAGAGCTACACAAACCAACATCTTCTTAAGGGAAAGGAACTCAAAATGTACGGAATGCCGATAATGTTTATCCGGCAGGGCATACCGGGCAGGGCATACCCGGCAGGGGGTTCTATAACAAAAGGTCATCCAAGTCAGAAGCTAATAAAGAAAGAGGCAAGAGTTCCACTAATGGAAACCTAGAAGGGCAGAAGGGTTGTCTGTAATAGCCCACATTTTACGTACTGTAAGATCGTAAAATATTTTTTATTTTTTCTCTTACAGTTGGATCATTCTCATGTTTTGATATATTGCTTATAGGGATGTGAGACATGTCCATAATTTTTACCAACTTTGTTTGTGACCATTTTACATGTGTCAGTCTTGTACAGGGCCTAACTTTTGACTTAGGTCGAATTAGAGGTTGAGACCCGCGCCATTGAAAAGGAATTGATGATTGACTTTCCGTGGAATGGTTACATTAAAGATTTGGCTAAGCGGTTCGGGATAAATCGTTGTTTTAAGGTTTTTTTAGTTGGTTGTCCAGGTTTTGGAAGCCTAATGGGTTGATTTGGGAGAGGCCCATTAGTGGGCTAGTGGAAACTATAAATATGAGGTAAGGGATATGGGAAATGGTTTTAGTTTTCCATTCTCTCATTTAGAGGCCTTGAGCTCCTCCTTCCTCTAACACCTTTCCACCATTAAAAATCAAAATCCAAGGACGGAAATCATTGATCTACACCATTGGAGACTAGATCTACATCAATTTAGGGAAGAGTTCATTGGATCAAGGGGTTTGGTGCAACGTGCTTGCTGTCCGGATTCTTATTTCATTAACTTTAGCTTGTTTTGGGGAATTGGTGAGTGATATGCATCTCTCACATGGACTCAATAAAGCATATGAGTGTTTGTTCATGTTTTTCATCAAATTCATGCGATTTACCGTAGATATATAACATGTTAAGTCCATTTTCGTATGAATCACCGATGATCTAATTTAGCAAGTTTAATCCAGTAATTTCCATGCCATTTCGTATGTTTGTGCAAGTTAGATTAGCAATTTAAATCATATGTTCATTTTTCATGATTTTTGGTGAATTTGCATGATTTGAAGATAATTGTTATTTTCATGATGCTAGCGGTTCCATGACATGCTTATGATTGTGTTGGATGCATTGGATGAGTTGGTTCATCGATTGGTGAAGTTCTAGTCAGAATTAGAGTTGGAATGGGGCTGTACAGTGGATCGATCATTCAGAAATCTCGTCTTGGGGAACAAGTCAAGACCGATCGGTGGTGTGCTTCCAGGACCGATTGGTAGTGGTTCAGAAGACCGATTGGTGGTTCTTTAGGTGATCGGTCAGTGGTGCTTCGGGAGGCCGATCGATGGTGCTTCAGGAGGGTGATTGGTGGTGGTTCAGAAGGACGATCAGTGGTGCTTCAGGAGGCTGATCTGTTGATGCTCCGGGGGTGGCGGTCGGTCAGTGCTCCAGGGATGGGGGTCGATCGGTCGGTGACCTGGGGAAGGGTCGGTCAGTCATTTTAGGAGAATTTTTATTTTCGGGTACGACCCAGATCTGAACAAAAGGTCTGAAAAAAAATGTTTTTCGGGTGCAAACCTTCCACCCTCCCACCTCCCCGAACCCTAGCTGCAGCGTAGTGATGTAATTTACTCGGTGATGGTGTGACTAAGAAGTAAATTCAAGAAGGAAGGTTTAAAGTGTTGAAAGGTGTTCGTTGATCGGTGTAACAGTGAATAAGGTGACAACTCAAAGGTCGTGAATAGGTGGATAATGGTTGCTCGGGAAGGTTGCTTGGGCTATGAAAAGTCGTCGGGTTGGATGACTAGGGATACGAAGGCCGAGAGATTATCGTTGTCGTAAGTTCTAGCAGGCTCAAAGCAGTGGTACATTAGAGACGTCTAAAAGACCGGTTGTATGTCGAGTACCCTAGGTCTTGTAGAAAGGCCTAGTTGTCAAGGTTAGACATATGGAGTTTATGCTAGAACTGGGTTTTCCATTAACATATGTCAAGTTTGGCCATCGTGCGATTAATGATGGTTTTGAAGCAAGATTGGCGGTGATAGCATGAGTCTTTCATGGTTGATTAGTTGCCTTGTTTATATTGTCTCATGTAAATTGTTCAACGTCGAAGGAGATGTTTCTTGGGAGATGTGTGATATTGGTTTAGGCCTCTGGGACTTTTGTTTGAGAAATGTTAAATTCGATTAGGATGGTTTACGTGAGATACCTATAATTTTGTTGTCATAAGTGCTTTGCCCTTGGATGGGTGTTCTGGTTTCCATGAGTGTATGGTTGAAATGTTATTGTAAAAGCTATCAATGTCCGATGTGGGGAAGAGGGTTGAGTTCTTCTCTAGTGTTGTGGGTAGATTAGTATGCTTATCTATCTGTGCTCATATACTTTATTGCTGAAGTTTGTTAGTTGTTTTATCGCTCACTAAGACCGTTGTCTGACTCAAGGTTTTATGTCTCCTCTTATTATCTTGGGTTGTTCATCTGGTTATGGATGGGCAGACTTAGTAGCAGGGTACAGATGATTAGTGAGGATAGTGCTGCTGTGCGGAGGCGAGCAGGAGGCTGGCATACCAGTTTTATTATTATTTAGTATTTCTGTTTCCGCTGTTTGAGTGCTATGTGAGGGTTGTAGTGAGGCCTTATGTACAAAATTTAGTATCAGCTGGATAACCTTTCAGGATGTTGAGAAAGTTTCAAAAGTTTTCTATATGATGCTTCATTACTATTACCCGTTATACATGTCCTGTTATATTTTATCCTTGCATTATGAGTTTTACGACAGGTTCCGATGTTGTTTACACACCTATGATGATCGTCCACAACTACCTGGCACACTTTTCAGTGCATTATTCCTCTTATTAGTGCAGGGGTTGTGGGTGGTCGTCACATTTGATATCAGAGCTCTGGTTAACAATTTTAGCCATAGTTCAAAGACGTAATTACATATAAGAGACGTACTTGTAGATTTTCGTTGGATGCTTACTATATATATTAGCATATATAGTAGTAACGATTGTATTTCTTAGTAATTTTTCTGGAAGTGGCTAATTATTCTAAATTGCAGATTTAGAAAAAGTAGACGACCATCAAGACGTTGCTAGGGGAGCTTATACTGGAGAGGGAAATGGTGGCGAACCATACTACCAAGCCATGTTTGAGGCCATGGCGGCAGCGATCATGAATAGGGTCTCCGCTCCAGTGGCAGCTTCTGTTGGTATTGGGGTTTCAGTGCATAGGGCTGTAGAATTTGCAAAGTTATACAAAGACATTTCTTCATTGGGAGGAAAACAATTCAAAGGCACTGAACCAGTTGAAGAAGTCCAGAGGTGGATGGATACTTGTGTCAGGATCTTCAAGGACTTGGGCTGTGACAACCCCAATTTCGACAAATCGATTTTTTTTCAAAATTCCAATCTATCGAAACTCGGATTGGTTTGCTCTGGTATCCTGCAGAAAAGACAGAGACATAAAATATGTCAGAGCCTAGAAAATATCTCACAGCGGAATGGATAAAATATAATATGAATCAAAGTATAGCCTTACCGTATTAATAATACTACCTAACCAGTATCCAAAGCTATAATGTCTCATGTCTCTGCCCAAATCTAACCTGCGAGTATGTTATGAGGAGGAGGTCAGAACACAAGTTCCGGTCACTGGATTTAAACTGTACACTTTGGATAATCCTACATATGTCGTTCAATCATATTTTCTTATTTATTAGGTTTCTTGGGTTAATAGCACTCAAGGCTTACACACACGTCGTACCCATTTACTTCCTAGTGGATAAACCTAATACAATATATATGTAGCTACCCCCAATATCGAGGTACACCCCATGGTACCCCACTCGCACGGTCTCCACCTTATTGCCACCGACATGCCCGCAGTCGCTCATCTTACGCCGGAATGACATACGGATCTCTATATAACAATGTTACGATCATCATATATCTACCATCACTACGCTACGTAAGCGTACGGACTGCTACCCTCGATCGAATTAGATCTCATATCGGAGTAATGCCCTCAAGTCTATGATACACCACCCAAATCAGATATGCATGTATCTAGACTGTCCCTCGTACGTATTGTTAATTGTAGCTCGATGCCTCAATCGCACGTCCTCTAATGTGCACCGAGTTCCATGGAAGGGCGATACAAGAAATAAGGAACTTGGTAGAGAGCTTTTCCATATCTGTACAAGCCCGTCTTTATAGAGCCTCTATATACGTATATACCTAGGGTCTATTTTCATGGTGGCTATGGCCCTACCTCGGCCCCTCCCTCAACTAGTAAAGACTACCATAGCTAAGCGACTTCCCCAACGCAAACAATCTAAACATCCATGTGGCGTCTCCCCTTAAGCCCTTACCCCGATAGTGAAGGGTGAAACGGTATCTTGGGTTTAGATCGAGTCTTTCCGCATCCCACTGGCTGCCGATGACGGGTGTCTGACGACCTACTATCCTTGTAGGTCCTGACCCTCTGCCTCCTCGTGAGGCAACCGCCGAACCACCCTGGTGTCACCTCGTCACAGCATTCTGACTGCATAGCTACATCTGCAGTCAAGGCCCACCCACCTTGTAGTTACGCGTAGACCTAACCTCTGCGGACACAGCCTAAGACATCTACCACCACGCAGAGGACTACTAGGAGCACCTTACATACCTCAGGAAGCCACGTGCTTTCCCTTCCAGGCCTTCGGAGCCGTCAGAATAATCAGATGAATGTGCGCTCCCCTCGTGCCTTATAACACCTCAATGATCTACCTCATTGGGTTATTCACCCTCAACCATACAGACTGGTCTAAGCGCCTTACTTTAGCATATTGTTAGACCCTACGTCTAAACATTCTTTTACGCGCTTGTCTCACCTTAACATTCTTATCTTGGGACTTATTTCATTTCATAAGTTTTCCTCATTCTTTCTCACATAATTCCATTTTACATTGTCAATACAACTTACCATTGTTTACTTATTAACTTAGTTCTATTAACTAAGGCCCATTAATAAGTTTCTCTATTCATTTATTATAATTTATGTTATAATTTCCTCTTGTCCCTAGGACAAGCATAAACATTCTTATCAACGGGTTTCAGACTTCCAAACTTACAGATTACTTAATTTATAATTGAATACAACTTCTTATATTTCATATATTTTCCCCCTTTTCTCAACTAGGTTCCGACTTTCCCCATTTACAACTTACTTAATTTACAATTAAGTGTCCCTTAACTCATTTCACCAGTTATCCCATTTCCTTATTAGTTTATTATAACCTAAATTATAATCCCCACTTGTCCCTAGACAAGTCTACTTATTATACATCATTTTCATTAATGTTATTTATTTATAATAGGTGATTATCATTCCCCTTTTAAAACATTTTCTTTTGCTGTTGTAAACCTTTATTCCTCATTCTCTGTTATATATATATATATATTCCTTATTATATTTAGGGAAAATACTTCATGCACCTTATCAGTTTAATAGAAGTAATCAATGATTTACTTTCACGGTGTATTCTCATCTAAATCCGTGGTAGCAAGTAATTTCTTTACTTTTCTCACTTTATTAACTGAGGCTTACTTGCAACCACGTTCTCAGAAATAGGTCATTTAAGGAAATATATCACTTTTCCTTCGCATCACACTAACTCGGTTCATTACATCGCTTCCTTTCTTATTTTTTGAGTTAGATATTTAATAACCATCATTGCCATTTATTCATAGCTTATTATATACATATATCTATATATATATATAAGCACTAGACCTCTCACATTAAGCCTACACTTGTGGAAGCTGGATTTACCGGACCGGTCCGGGCAGACTTTTACCACAAGTTGACTTAACCTCGTATCTTAGTACCATTACATGTTTTTTTAATTTTGCACTTAGGCCTCTCACATTAGGTTCAACACTAGTCATTGCTGGATATTCCGGTCGGGTCCGGGTAGACTTCCGCCACTAATGCAACCTAACCTTGTGCCATAAGTGTAGTTACAATTTCTAATTGTAATCCTAGGCATATTCATCTTCATTCAACCATTTATATTCATATCAAATTGCGCTCCCGTATTAAAGTATCAAAATATAATATATGTTATGTTCCGAAATCTCATTACAAGTTATGCCCTAAACCCCAATATGTGTCGCATGTCTTTCTACATGTAATTAACTTTATTTAAAATAAAGTATAATTCTCCAATAGTGTATCATCTACCCAAAATATCAATTATTTTAATCCAACAAGTTTAATATGTCGTTTACTCAATAATATGCCCCAAGCGAATTATATAACTATAACAATAGTAATCATTGCCTACATTCTAACAAGTTTATACAACATATAATCATTCCAATACTTTAATTGATTCATCGTACGAATTATTCACGTAAACATCTCAACTTGTTATAACAATAATTTATAATTAACTTGGCAATTTCACAATTTATAACAAGCGGAATGCTAAACGATAATCATAAAATTATCTAAAGGCTATAGTTTAAACCCACTCACCATTCATGCTTTCCCCAAATTTTTGGATCTGATTCGTTCTATCATCCATTTTTTCCTTTCTCCTTTAATTTGATTTGAAACCTAATAACGTGGATCGACTATTTTCATTAAAAGAGAAGGGAATGAAAGTAGGAAGAATATAAATAGATTGGATCTGGGATGTTACCTTGCTTTCCACGTAATTCTGAATGCCTTTTAATAAAAACACCAATCACTTCCCTCCAGATCTTAATTTAAAATTTTTTAATTTACAAATCTAAATTTCTGAATATGTCTGAGGGGAGAGAGAGGGAGCAATGGCGGAGATCCAGCGTAGCCGCCAAATTATGAGATTTAGGGTTAGGCCTAGGGTCTTATTTATAGGAGTAGCGGAGGAACCAGGACCCTCAAATCAAAATCTAAAACACCTGAATCGTCCAAGTCAGAAAAGAAGGTTCCAGATTCGCGGGTGGGTCGACCCCCCTTTGGGTGGGTCGGCCCATTGGTCGACCCCCCTTTTGGTGGGTCGACCCCCAACGGTCCATTTTTCCTCATAACTTTCCCTCCCGCGATTTTGATTTTTGAACTGATTTTTGAATTTTCTGGATAAATTTATTTAATATATATATACATATAAGCTCCTTATATGTATACAAACTTCTAGTGCTCATAACTTCTTCATACAAGTGTCCGTTTTACGCAAACCAGGTGTCTATCTTGACCAGAATATCGAGACGGGCGCAATGGCACAGTCCGTTTTACTTAATACTGAATATTTAATTAAGTTATTCTTATTTTATTATCTTAAAAATATGGGGTGTTACATGGGCATTGATGATGCAATAAAGAGAAAGATTGCATCAAGGCAGTTAAAAGGCAGAGCAATGGACCGTTGGAACTCTATCACACTTGGGACCCCTGAAGAGGATATATCATGGGAGTTGTTCCAAAATAATTTTAAAGGGAAGTTTATCTCCACCGTGCAAAAGTCTATACTATTTAAGAGATTCGTAGAGCTTAAGCAGAATGGTCGGCCAGTTCTTAACTATATTTCTGACTTCGAGGCCTTACCAAAATATGCTCGTTCATATGTGGATACTCCTTATCAAAAGAACGAGAAGTTTGTCTTGGGGTCGGATGAATATCTTGGGAATCAACTTGTGGATTACCTCGATGATAGCTTTGAGAAGATCGTCGAGAAGGCTTTGAGACATGAAAGTCTGTTTCCTAAGAAGATGTATGTTATTGCACCTAAGGAAGAACAGAAGCCACGGTAGGGTGGTAATAATAAGAAGAGAAAGCAGCAACAACATAAAGGGAAGAATGGCCAAAAGAACCCTAAGAGTGAGGTGGTTTTCTTTAAATACCAATAGAAAGGCCATTTTTCTAATGAGTGCAAGAACCCCAAAGCTGAGAAGAAGTGCTTCAAGTGTGGAAAGCCTGGGCATGAGAAGAAAGATTGTCCAGAATCAGCTGAGGGCAAGCAGGTTGTGAAGGCATATGCTTTTGAAGTCATGCCACCTTCTTCAAGAGCTCCTACTGCAGAGGAGAAGGGAAAGGGTGTCGTGGTGCAAGTTACTCTTTCTGTTAATGGTGTTTCAGTTCGAGTTTTGTTTGATACTGAAGCATCACATTCATTCATTTGCAATGTGCTTGTGTGTCACTTGGATTTGGAACCCGAGATTTGTGATAGACCATTGATCGTGACTAATCCAGTTGGGGGTTCATCCAGTTTGTACATGATTTGCCGTGGTCTAGTGTTTTCGAGTCATGGTTGCTCTTTTGTGTGTGATTGCTTTGTGTTGAACTTCGTTGGGTTTAGGATCATCTTGGGCATGGATTGGCTCAAGAGGTATGCGGCAATGGTGAATTGCGAGAAGCTAGAGGTGAGGGTCGGGGATGTGGAAGGGTGAAAGTTGTCAATTAAATGTAAGAGCGAAGACGGGGTCTTCGTGAGTTATCTATATTTGCTTGGGATTCCATAAGAAGACCTGTCATTAGTGTTAATCGCTAATAAGTATGTAGATGTTTTTGACGAGGTCAAAGGGTTGTCTCCGCATCGTGAGATCGAGTTTAGGATCGATTTGGTCGAAGGTGCTAGACCAAGCGTTATGTCTCTTAGGCGGATGGTGCTTAAGGAACAGCAAGAGTTGGAGGTGCAAGTTAGAGACCTTTTGGGAAAAGGATTCATTCGGAGGAGTGTACCCAAATGGGGTGCACCGGTCGTATTTGCAACCACGGCGGATGGCTTGTTAAGATTGTGTGTGCACTATCGTGAGCTGAACAAGGCGACTAAGAAGAACAAGTATCCATTGCCAAGGATTGATGACTTGTTCGATCATCTTCACAAAGCCAAAGTGTTTTCTTGGATGGATTTGGCAACGGGATTTCACCAGTTGAGGGTGGCTAAGGATAGTGTGCCAAAGGCTGCTTTTAGGACACCATCTGATTTCTTCGAACGGTTGGTGATGCCATTCGGGTTTACTAACGCACCAGCGTATTTTGTCAATATTATAAGTAGGGATTTTAGAGATCAGCTGAACAAGTTCGTGCTTGTGTTCATGGATGACAATCTGGTTTACTCTCGGAACGAGGAAGAACATAAGACGCACTTGAGAGTCGTATTGGAAATCTTGCGAAAACATCAGCTAAGAGCTAAGTTTTCGAAGTGTCACTTATGGAAGAGTGAAGTGAGGTTCCTAGGCCATGTTTTTTCTGGAAATGGGATAGCAGTGGCCCCCGCTAAAGTGGCAGTAATTCAGGACTGGGATAAGCCTAAGAATGCGACTAATGTTCGGAGTTTCCTTAGGTTGACTGGTTATTACCGACGGTTTATCAAGGATTTCTCCAAGGTAGCTGCACCGTTGACAGGATTGACGAAGAAGAACCAAGTGTTCACATGGGATGCAAAGTGCGAACAAGCGTTCGGGATCCTAAAAGAGAGATTGACGAGTGCACCTGTGTTGACCATTCCAAGTAGGAATGAAGAGATGGTGGTATAAACCAATGCATGTGGTACTGGACTTGGAGCAGTGCTAATGCAAAAGGATAAGGTTGTGGCCTACGCGAGTTGACAACTAAAGCTGCATGAGAAGAATTACCAAACTCATGATTTAGAGTTGGCGGCGATTGTCATTCCTCTGAAGATGTGGAGACATTACCTGTTAGGAGTTCGATTCGATTTGTTTATGTATCATATGTCACTGAAGTATCTTTTCTCCCAAAGGGATTTGAATCTTCGGCATCAACTATGGTTGGAGTTTCTGGCATCATATGATTTTGGTATAGCCTATACTCTGGGGAAAGGCAACGCAGTGGCAGATGCGTTGAGTCGGCGACATGCAAGTTTGGGAGCGATGTTTTCGGAATGGAAGAGCCTTGAGTATTTGGCAAGGTTCGATTTCAGGCCAAGGTGTGAGTTGGAACCTGAAATGTTGGCAAGCTTATCGATAAGACCTACTCTTATCAAAAGGATTGGCAAGAGCCAAAAGAGAGATGCAATTCTTGTCGAGTTTATCCAAAAGCTAGAACCCGAAGATAAAGAGTCGAGGTCGATTGGGAAGGTTGGCTACGAAAACAAGGATGGCTAGTTGTCCTGATATCGATGGATTGAGAGATGAGGTTATGAGAGAATGTCATCACTCCAACTGATGATTTATCCCGTTGGTAATAAGATGTATCAGGACATAAAGCGAGTTTACTACTGGGAAGGGATGAAGCGAGATATTGGAAAGTTCATTTCCAAGTACATGAACTGTCAGTTGGTGAAAGCTGAACAGAAGAAGCCTAGTGGTTTGCTTCATCCATCAGAGGTTCCTATGTGGAAGTAGGAGCAGATATCGATGGATTTTATCGATGGACTACCTAGAACCAGGGAAGGGAATGAAGGGATTTGGGTCATCGTAGATCGCTTGAAAAAAAGTGCGAGATTCATTCCTGTCAAATCGACTAGGACGGCGTCGATATTGGCTGAGATTTATGTGAAATGAATAGTTCGATTCCATGGTGTCCCAAAGAATATAGTGAGTGACCGAGATCCATTATTTACGAGTGGATTTTGGAAGAGTTTTCAAGAAGCTTTGGGAACCGAGTTGTGCTTAAGTACGGCTTACCATCCACAAACTGATGGTCAGACTGAGAGAGTCAACCGAGTTTTGGAAGATCTCCTGAGGGCTTGTGTGTTAGACTTTGGAGGATCATGGGAGGACCATCTACATCTAGTTGAGTTTGCATATAATAATAGCTACTAGTCGAGTATTGTGATGGAACCATACTAGACATTGTATGGGAGGCCGATTTAATTCTCCATCATGTTGGTTAGAAACTGGAGATAAGTTGATACTTAGGCCAGAAATGATTAGAACAACCTCGGATTGTATCGAGATCGTTCAGCAACGAATGAAGCCATCCCAAGATCATTAAAAAAGTTATGTTGATAAGCGTCGAAAAGACTTGGAATTCGACATTGGCAATATAGTTTTCGTGAAGATTTCTCCATTGAAGCATGTGGTTCGATTCAGAAGAAAGTGGAAACTTAGCTCCAAAGATTGTTGGACCATTTCCGATAGTCGAGCGAATCGGAAAGCTCGCATATAGATTGGAATTACCCGAGAAGATGTCGAGTGTGCATAATGTGTTCCATGTGTCGTTTCTGTGAAAGTTTGTGCATGATTCGAATGTGGTGGTACCTCTAGAGCAGTATAAAGACCTAGAAGTAGAGACCGCAGTTACGAGACCTTGTAAGCCACTTCATGTTGTGGGGAATGACACAAAACATCTTAGGAGGAAGACGGTTAAGATAGTCAAGGTACAATGGAGTGAAGATGGCGACGATTGTACATGGGAGACAGAAGAGAGCATGAGGACCCTTTGATCGTATCATCGTTATACTGTTGTATCTTGTTGTTGTTTGATAGAATTCTGCGTGCTAGGTTAAGGCTATGGATGCATGGCTTGATGGATGCTAGTTTGGATGATATAATTGGCTTCTAATGGATGATAGGCATGCAGAATTATTGTGGTTGCTTATGTTTACTTGGAATTTTGGGAGCAAAATTCTAAGGGGGGTGGGGAGAATGTAACAGCCCACATTTTACGTATCGGAAGATCGTAAAACATTTTTTATTTTTTCTCTGAAGGTTGGATCATTCTCATTTTTTGATACATTGCTTATGGGGATGTGTGAAATGTCCATAATTTTTACCAATTTTGTTTGTGACAATTTTGCCCTTGTCAGTCTTGTACAGGACCTAACTTTTGACTCAGGTCGAATCAATGGGTAAGACCTGTGCCATTGGAAAGGAACTGATGATTGCCTTTCCATAGAGTGGTTACATTAAAGATTTGGCTCAGCGGTTTGGGAGAAATAGTTGTTTTAAGGTTTTTCAATTGTCTGTCCGAGTTTTGGGAGCCTAATGGGCTGATTTGGCTGAGGCCCATTAGTGGGCTAGTGGAAACTATAAATAGGGGGTAAGGGATATGGGGAATGGTTTTAGTTTTCCATTCTATCATTTGGAGGCCTTGAGCTCCTCCTTCCTCTAACACTTTTCCACCATTAAAAGTCAAAATCCAAGGAGGGAAATCATAGATCTACACCATTAGAGGCTAGATCTACATCAATTTAGGGAAGAGTTCATCAGATCAAGAGGTTTGGTGTGAGGTGTTGCGGTCCGGATTCTTATTTCATCAATTTTAGCTTGTTTCGGGGAATCGGTGAGTGATATGCATCTCTCACATGGATTCAATAAAGCATATGAGTGTTTGTTCATGTTTTTCATCAAATTCAAGTGTTTTACCATAGATCTATACCATGTTACGTCCATTTTCATATGAATCACCTGATGATCTAATTTAGCAAGTTTAATCCGGTAATTTCCATGCCATTTCATATGTTTATGCAAGTTAGATTCGCAATTTAGATCATATGTTCATTTGTCATGATTTTTAGTGAATTTGCATAATTTGATGATAATTGTCATTTTCATGATGTTAGTGGTTCCATAACATACTTATGATTGTATTGGATGTATTGGATGGGTTGGTTTCGTCGAATTCATCGATTGGCGAAGTTCTGGTCAAAATAAGAGTTGGAATGGGGCAGTACAGTGGACCGATCATTTAGAAATCTCGTCTTGGGGGACAAGTCAAGACCGATCGATGGTGTGCTTCCAGGACCGATCGGTGGTGGTTCAGAAGGCCTATCGGTGGTGCTTTAGGAGCCCAGTCGGTAGTGCTTCAGGAGGCCGATCGGTAGTGCTTAATGAGGGCGATCAATGGTGGTTCGGAAGGCCGATCGGTGGTGCTTCAGGAGGCCGATCAGTTGATGCTCCTGGGGGTGGCGTTCGGTTAGTGCTTTAGGGGTGGGGGTTGATTGATCGATGACCTGGGGAAGGGTCGGTCGGTCATTTCTGGAGAATTTTTATTTTCGGGTATGACCCAGATTTGAACAAAAAGGTCTGGAAAAAAAAATTTTAGGGGCAACCCCCCCTCCCAACCCAACCCTAGCGGCAGAGCAGTGATGTAGTTGACTCAGTGATGGTGTGACTTCGAAGTAAATTCAAGTAGGAAGGTTCGAAGTGTTGAAAGGTGTTCGTTGATCGGTGTTGAACAACGAATGAGGTGACAACTCAAAGGTCGTGAGTTGGTGGATAATGGTTGCTCGGGAAGGCTACTTGGACTGTAAAAAGTCGTCAGGTTGGATGACTAGAGATGTGAAGGCCGAGAGATTATCGTTGTCGTAAGTTCCAGCAGGCTCGAAGCAGGGGTACATTAGAGATGTCTAAAAGAACGGTTGTAGGTCGAGTACCCTGGGTCTTGTAGAAAGGCCAAGTTGTCAAGGTTGGACATACGGAGTTTATGCTAGAGTTGGGGTTGCCATTAGCCCTTAACATATGGCAAGGTTGGTCGTCATGGGATTAACGATGGTTTCAAAGAAGGATTGACGGTGATAACCAGAGTCTGTCACGATTGATTAGCTGCCTTGTTTGTATTGTCTCACGTAAATTGTTCAATGTCGAAGGAGATGTTTCTTGGGGCTTGTCTTATATTGGTTTAGGCCTCTAGGGCTTGTGCTTGAGAAATGTTAAGTTCGATTAGGATGCTTTACGTGAGATACCTATAATTTGGTTGTCATAAGTGCTTTGCCCTGATCGGATGGGTGTTCTGGTTTTCAGGAGTGTATGGTTGAAATGTTATTGTAAAGGCTATCACTGTCCGATGTGGGGAAGAGGGTTGAGTTCTTCTTTGGTGTTGTGGGTAGATTAGTATGCTTATATATCCATGCTCATATACTTTATTGTTGAAGTTTGTTAGTTGTTTTATCGCTCACTAAGACTGTTGTTTGACTCAAGGTTTTATGTCTCCTCTTATTACCTTGGGTTGTTCATCCGGTTGTGGATGGGCACACTAAGTAGCAGGTTACAGATGATTAGTGAGGACGGTGCTGCTGTGCGGAGGCGAGGAGGAGGATGCCGTACCAGTTTTATTACTATCTAGCATTTTTGTTTCCGCTGTTTGAGTTCTCTGTAAGGGTTGTAGTGAGTCCTTATTTACAAACTTTGGTATCAGTTGGATAACCTTTCAGGATATTGAGAAAGTTTCAAAAGTTTGCTATATGATGCTTCATTACTATTACCTGTTGTATATGTTCTATTATATTTTATACTTGCGCTGTGAGTTTTACGACAGGTTCTCATGCTGTTTACCCACCTATAATGATCATCCACAGTTGCCTGGCACACTTTTTAGCGCATTATTACTCTTGTTAGTGCAGGGGTTGTGGGCGGTCGTCACATTGTTGGTATTAAGCCGTTTAATGTTGATACACCAGGATGTGAAGACATCAAGAGTATCAAGCCGAAGGTGCATAACGACTATCCGGAACCAGCTTATGACACACCTACTGCATAAACATCGAAAGGTCATATTGATAAGACTACAAGAAGGTCACCTGGAGCGACCCTTCGGAAGACTAGGCTGTACATAGATACTCCACTGGAAGGCGGACCGGAACCCTAGAAAGGATACAGGCTATCCATACTAGTCTATTTAGTACAGACAATGAAAGTGGTTCCGAACTGATAACTATCTACGTACATCTTGATGGAAAGCTCCTCAAAGTATGCATAAGAGAACTGGAAGCCTACATCCAGGATCTTATAACCAAGAGCATATAACCGAAGGCTCAAATAACTTCCAGAAAGCTACTACATCAACATCTCATGTCACTCTAAAAGAAACCCCCAGTTGGCTGGGACCTTCCCTCCGGAAATTATAATCGGCACCTCAAAGTGACCGAGACCTAAAGCAACTGAAACCAAAGTGAAAGGTGGCCGACAGACGTACCTAAGGGTCCAACGGCCCAACAACAGAAAGGGACCCAAATCCTCTATAAATAAGACCTCAAGGGTAACATTTTAGTGGACGGGTTCTGATTCTAATTCTTGTACTCTTTTTCTCTAGGGTAAACCCCAATACATAGATTAATTTGAGGATTTATTCTATTATGTTCATGTATTCTAAGTCAAAGAATAATAAAGAGTGAATCTATACTTATAGTATCTTCGTATGAGTTTACCATGCAATTTCTGAGTTATCGTCGCTGCAATTTACTGTTTATTTCCTTCATATTCTTGAATCCTTGCCCGAACCTTTCCATAGATCGGATGAAACACCCCTTTATATGTGCTTAACCCCTTCCTGCAAGCTTAGGCCCTCCGTACAAGCTTAGATCTTTAAGCGAGCTTGGCGCAGAGTTCCTTTCTACCATCCGTTAAGTCCTTGATCAAGGGTTGTGTTTAGTGATCCTTCTCCCCAAGGCCTTAATACCTAAGGATGGTGATCTAACCTCAACTTGTGAAGGCTGGACAACCCATTTTTCCCTTAAGTCCATTCCCATTGTCCTATCTCTGGAGTTGACGAAAAATATCGTTAACATTACCGTTATAGCAGACAACCTCACTCAAGTCCTTCTTATTAGTTCCATTATTTCCCTGTTATTATTTCCTTTTTTCATTCCATTTCTTCTTGTTACCTCCACCGCTACGTTGTGGCTTTGGTACATCAGCAACTTCAGCAACAACCTTTTTTGAAAACATTCTCTCACGTCTAAGAATTTCCACAATCAGTTTATCAAATGGATCCTCAGTATGATCCACTATCTTCTTTCTTAGAAATATATTTCCAAACTTTCATATCTCCCTGTTTCAATCGGCAAATCTGTTGAATAAGATAGACTTCTGGACCGTAAGAATAATCTTGTCTTTGAATCTGGCCTTGAAGTCGTTCCAAGTTATTCCGTCCTCTAGAGTAGTAAGAATAATGAACTCCACCAACTTATAGCTTTATCTTAAAGCTATCGAGTAGCGAGCTTCCTCTTTGTAGCGTCATTAATCCCCAAGTCTTCGAAATTACGAGCACAAGTGTCCAACAACACCTAGACCTCGATAGGATACTCGAACCTACTAAATTGCTTACCACCTAAAGCATAGAAATCCTTGCATAACTTAGCAATGTCCATTCGTGGTGCTGGCACAGGAACATTGCCATCACCTAGGACTACACCCAAAGTGGCACGAGGTTTTCCTATGACCAACATCAACATGGCATCAAACGTAGCTTGGTAATCTGGACAACCACACCCGATCCACCCTCGTTATAGACCGTCAGGTAGAATTGTTCCTAGTTGTGTTTCTAGCGGCTCGAATTATTCTTAATCTGTCACAAAAAGAGTCTGTCTTGGCTCAAGAAAAGCAATAGTGATGTTCAAGTTCTAACTACTATATCTATTACCATTTACAATATAGATTCAACAATCTACAAATATGTCTCTTTTATGCATATACGTCTAATTCTTTGGTTAATCGTATAGCCAAAGCTTTGATACCAAATGAGACAAGCACCCCTTACCACTTACCTGTAATGAAGTAAAATAGTGCGTTGAATCATGCAAAGCTGATATGGGTTGTCCATCATGAGAGATAACCATAACTAAACCTATCATATATCTCACGGCGCGTATACAAAGTATAGTAAGAAATATAGATAGTAATGTAATAAGTAATGACATAATAAGCAAATAGCTGAAATTTTACAAAATCATTGATTCATTTACATGAAATTCAATAATATCTGAATATATGACCTCCTCACTACAATTCATAGAGTGCGCTCATAACAGTGGAAAGCAAACACACACACACACACACACACACACACATATATATATATATATATATATATATATATCCGTAAGTATACACTATAGCTCCTTCAAGCTTGTAACTTTGCCTTGTCTACTCATCGACAATATTAAATAATCAATGACAATGCCGAAGAGCACCAAAGATAATAAGAAGAGAAATAAAACCTTGGATCAAACAAAAGTCTGGTGTGAACGATAAGATCTATCAAAAACTATAGTACAAAATATAGAAATAGGCAGGTTAAGTATCATATTTGAAATGCTTGTACAACCAAAGAATCAACACATAATTACAAAACAATATATGCTACTCAAAGAAATAGTGCCACTCAAAGCAAACAACAGAAGAAGTGGGCAAAGTCACAGGATGAGAGTATCTACATAGCCCACCTCGGTCTCATTCCCCATCTCCTTCTTCAAGCCTTACAAGTGATAGTCTACCCAAAAAGTGAAGGTGAGAACACATAAAGAAACCATAGAGAACATCATCCAAATCCTAACTATCACATTCTAAAGCCATGAATACGCTGATAAACCATATAACTGGCTATACCATTGGTCAAGGGCTAATGAAAACCCCGATTTAGTTGAACTCAATACGTACACCAACACTTGGTTATACAACCTAGGATACACGATCACCCTGATCCTAATGGGCATCCCACGATACCTCTGCTTGGAGTCCACTACAACACTCAGATTTGCCAATGATTCAACTCATGATGTAACGATATTTTGTATACAACTCATGGCATAATGAGGTTGTGAGGTTGTGGCATAATGAAGCTTCAAGATAATGGATTGACTTAGGAGAACTCAAGCTATAGACAGAGTGGAGTAACTTTAATAGTGAATTGCCAAGGAATACGCAATCCTCTTTTATCGTTCCACCTTCCGTTTTGATAGTTGTATATATATATGCACTTTGGATTCATTTAACAAATAAAAATCCCACCAAACTTTTGGCTAGTAAAAACTCGCGATGTAGCTTTAGTTATTCTGTCATCCGAATTACCTTTCATTACATTTTCAGTTGCATTCATTTTCATGTGATTAAGTGTAGTTTATATTTGATATTCGGTATAACCGTCCATATTCCATTCTACAATGGCACTACCATTAGATTGTGCTAATTCATAACGTTCCACATACAAGAGGTCCACTAGGTCCTCAAATAATAAGGTTCATTGTAAGAACTAGTACCATAGCTTTTACAGTTGATTTTATTAACCTCAAAATCAATCTTTGTATTTCCTTGGTTTATATTTAAGAACATTTCTTGTACTTACTTAATTCTTTATCAGAGTCATTATCAGATTTTTGTTCAAAATTTTCCTATTCTAGTTTATTAACATAGATTTGTGTAGAGAAGTGTTACATTACCATTCATTGTCACCATGGCAAACACCATCCAAATCCTAACTATCACCTTCTAAAGCCATGAAAACGCTGATAACCCGTATGACTGTCTATACCATCAGTCTAGGTCTAATCAAAATCCAGATTCCAGTTGAACTCATTGCTTATATCAACACTTGTTTATACAACCAAGGGTAAATGAGCACCTCGATCCTAATGGGTGTCCCTACGATACCTCTGCTGTGAGTCCACTAGAAAACTCCAAGTTATCAACGATTCCTTGGTAATTCACAATTATTAAAGTTACTCCACTATGTCTATATCTTGAGTCCCCCGAGTCAATCCATTATCTTGAAGCTTCGTTACACCATAAATCTATTCAACCCTCATAGCCTCGTTAAGCCACGAGATGTGTCCATAATCTCATTACATCATGAGTTGAATCCATATCTATGCATTCGTTACAGCATGGCCTGTCTCATCACCATGTAGCTACATTATGCCACAAGCCATATATGGTCTCCCTTTGAACCACTCTACACCCAAGCCTTTAATCGAAAAGTTTACGAGATGATCATGCCATAACTCTCTAATCAAAGTAGTAATCAGCAAACCAAGACCACTTAATGATCATCAAGCAACTATCTTTCTCCTCTATGGACCTTCAGCCCATATGCATCAATATAATGGACCGGTGTCGATTCATCCCCTATGGATCGATGTCGGTCCATTTAGTTAGCCAATTTTTTGTTAAGTACTTCGGATCCAAACGAAGCTCCCTTCATGTCGGTCCACTCAATGTCGGTACACCATCATTTTTTGTTGATCCACAGCCTTATTGAAGTGTACAAGTCACATGCCTTGAATATTTGACCCTAAACTTTGCCTATAGCCTACAAATGCTCCTAGGGGTCCATGCACCAAATTTCAAGGAAAAATATCACATTCACATGGACTGGTGTCGTCCATAGGCCATGGACTAGTGCTGCTCCATGTACTTAGCGAGTTTTTTCCCTAATTTTTTTTTACATTTTCCCTCGGCCTTCCAGAGTTCGACCTCCATGTTTTGTGCGGTCCGGACGAACTGTGATCCCTTTATGTTATGGTCTTCATTGTAAGTCCTAATTTCAATGATTCTAATACATAAAATGTAGTATAACATCCAAACAAAGATTTCAACCATTCGAACATCAAGCATATGAATCAACCATCATGAGCAAACATCCAACATTATACATAACATAAATCAATCATCTATGTGCATAGATCTATTGTATAACTACATGTTAATTAATCTAAACTTACCGTTTTAGTTCACTTTGTCGCTAGTTAAATTATTCCTAATGTTTCAAAACTGAAATGAGCATACACGATCATGGTTTAATGTGATTTAACATGTAAATGTGATGAAAACCCTAATCTAAGCATATGATGTAATATTGTCTAGTGAGAGATCAAAATCACTCACCAAATATATGTGGATCGTAATGGAATATGAATTGGGACAACAAAGAATTACTGAAGTGGCCTATAAGTGTGTTCATGTGTAGATCAATGAAGATATAATCTCTAGAATGTGTTTACTAGAGATTAGAAGTGAATTACAATGTGTTTTAAGATTTTGGGACAAAGAACTAGAGAATCATAGTTCTCATAGCCGCTAGGAAAATAAAGAGAAAATGTTAATCTAATCACTTTAATCCCTGTTTATACTACAGGTTCTTAAACCTAATGGGCTAACCTAATCAACCCATTAGCTTCTAACTATAATTGCCCAGCTGTTATAAATATTTAAAATTGTGATATCTCCTTAATCCCATAACTGAATCGTTAACGTAATCACTTTGCGGAATGATCAACCATCAAATCTTTCTAATGACATATATTTGAGCACCTAATTCTCGACCAATCAAAAATACGACTAGAATAAGGTACTCTGTTGTAAAATGGTCATAAAGCGTTTCGGTAAAAATCATAGATGTGTAAAACTTCCTAACTAACAATATGTCAAAATATGATAACGACACGATCTAGTGTAAATTAAATAAAATTATTTTACGATCCTTCGATACGTAAAATACGAGTCATTGCATGAATGATGGTACACTGCTGCATACAGGTACCAAAGGTTTATGTGAAATGTTCCTCCTAAATTTAGGGAGCTCGGTGAGACGTTTGGTGGGTGCAATTTCATGGGTACTTGCCAGCATCAAATACCCAAAGACGCGCCTCCCTGGGTCCAGTCCCTGCCTCATCTGTTCACTACTACAATACATTTATATACAACGATTGCATGATTGGCGACATCTCACGGGCCCGGCCTAGATGCCCCCTCTTCCAGTAGGGTTGTGACTGTTGACATGACACAGTCTTTGGTTTTGACCAAACGCTTGACTAAGATGGTTGAGCGATATTTTTCAATGTTGGCTAGTGTTACCTACGTTTGAAAATGGGAGCTTATAGAAATATTTCCTAACGATCCCAAAATCTTAAATGTGGTGCAGATGCTTTTTGATATTGATGTGATTGGTTACCTTGGTTATCTATTGAACAGAATCAGCTTTGTTCGTTTGTTTCTTCATTTTGTTTTGTAATCCATTTGTTTCGCTGATATTCTAATAAAAATGTATAATTATAACTATGTTTTATTTTCAATTATTAAATGCATATTATGTTATTAAACAAATAATTAATTAAGCATGAAATAATTAAAAAACACAAATTAAAATACCTAGCTTAAATGCCCGTTTGAATGTCCCGCTTGAAACCGCAAACTCATTCCCTGTTTTACTCCCAACTTCATTTAAATGTCATATTACTATTTAATGAAAACACTCTTAGAGCATATCCAGGAGAGGTTACAAATTATAAAAATGTAACATATACACCTCTTTTGATCTTCAAGAGGGTGCAGATGTTATGTAACGACGGTCGGAACAAAGCTCCCCTTCCTTTCGTATAGGTCGCACGCATATGAGTTGGCACACGCATCCTTGTAACACAAGGAATCCCTGATATTACTTGTCTACCAACTTATATAAGTACACAACTCCTTCAATTTATTCCGTGAAGTGAGATTATTTATTTAAACCATCATTCCTAATTTAACAACATACAAGGCAAATCCTAACAGCAGATCCATAAATTAGTCACATTTTCACGAAAACCAATTAGAAATCCATAATATTATGCGACGTTTATTGAATAGGCATTCGAGTTTTAGGCGTCTGTTCAACAGACTTCTGAGAATTAGTTGTCTGTCAAACATACTGTGATATTAGAAATGTAATTTCTTTTATTTACATGCATCCGTTGAATAGACTTTTGAAGTCAAGTGTTTGTTAAACATACGGCTAATTCAACATCTCCTATGAGATTCTTTGATACAAGAACTTAACATGTACACTTTGTAATATCTACGTCCCATGCTCTTGAAGATGCTTTTGGTCTAATGTGCATAAAACCAGGTGACTGATGTGTACATTTTGCAAAATCTATCTAAGGCAATAATTCATCTTTCTGTCGTTACTCTAAACTTTGCGTCATTTAATTCATTTTTTCCATTCTTTTAATTGTCATCTGTCATCTTCTTACCTTTCGTAATTAAAATTGAGAACTTGCAACCTAAAACTCAAAACAAATCAAACGCTAAATAAGTCTTTCAGGTACAACATAAATTTTTCGAACTAAACATTTGTTTTATTTTCGGC
The DNA here is from genome assembly GCA_030737875.1 of Allium sativum. Taxonomy (NCBI): domain Eukaryota; kingdom Viridiplantae; phylum Streptophyta; class Magnoliopsida; order Asparagales; family Amaryllidaceae; genus Allium; species Allium sativum. The sequence goes on along the minus strand of CM060927.1, from coordinate 21,845,193 downwards.
AAAAACAATGTGATCAGATTATCACATATGAATATCTTAGTGGTTGGGTATTGATTCAAACGTTAGTACAATGTGCATAATACCACGAGATCGATGTGTCACGGCTGCCGCAACGTGCCTTTGCACCATTTACACTCGTTCTCGAAGGCATTGGGAATGGGATCTCGTTCTCGAGGAATCAGGATCGCGCACACATGAAAAAAATAAAATCATTAGGTGTGAAAGCAGATAGAGCCCGACGCTTGACTCCACAAGTCGTATTTAATTCCCAGCGTCAACCTATGTAAAACCTCCATTCACTCCGTCATTTCATTTCATTCCTTTCCTCTTCCCTAAAAAAAAAAAAAAAAAAAAAAAAAAAACCATGGAAGACGTCTCCGCCGATATTCGCCTCGTTCTCGGCCTCGCCCAATACAACGACGGCGGCCATGCCCTTGCCCATCCCAATTCTTCTTCCTCCTCCCTCAAACTCAACCACGCGTCCAGCTTCCAGTTCCCCGAGGCTCCTTCCCTCACCCTCGGCTTACGCAACGACCCGTACGGCTCCCCTAAAGTCAGCACCGACTCCAATTCCTCCGTCAAACGCGAGTACGAGGACATGAAGGAGTCCCGACTGTCGCTGTCCCGGACCAGCGACGACGATGAAGCCACCGCCGCCAGGAAGAAGCTCCGCCTCAATAAAGAACAGTCCGCTTTGCTCGAAGAGAAATTCAAGCAGCATACCTCCCTCAACCCTGTCAGTCTTCTCTTTTTAATCCTCTTTGTTTCTTTACCTCTTATGTTTTCAGATTTATAAGAGCATCATCTGAAGCAATATCTGATGATTATATGTATATATAGAAACAAAAGCAAGCACTTGCAAAGCAGCTGAATCTCCGGCCACGCCAGGTCGAGGTGTGGTTCCAGAACAGAAGAGCAAGGTACCATTGATTCGATTGATTCATACATAAATCTCACTGCTATGCATGCTGGAAGATAAATTGCTGAAACCATGACTATATACGTGTAGAACGAAGCTGAAGCAGACGGAGACGGACTGCGAAGTGCTGAAAAGGTGCTGCGAGAGGCTGACGGAGGAGAATCAGAGGCTGAAAAGAGAGCTGGAAGAGCTGAAGATGATCAGAACGGCGTCGACGTCGTCGCCGCTGACAATGTACATGCAGATGCCGGTGGGTCCCACTCTCACTATGTGCCCTTCCTGCAACTGCGTTCGTGGCGCGGGCAGTGAAACGTCGGTTATGGCTGCGGGTAGTAGGAGCGGCCCTACTGCTGGTCCTTTTGCGAGACCGACTAAATGCTAATTAATCGTTGATTAATTTATTTTTAATCGTGGTTATAATTAATTACTTTGATTAAGGATATATGTATATTGTGTGTTATATATATTTTGGATGGAGGCAGCCTTTTGACTTTTTTTAGTGGGGTGTCTCTGGTTAGGAACTTAATTAGATTGATTTTAGATGAACCATATATATGTTAATTAGTGTATTCGGGTTCAAATGGAATGGAAAAGTAATTTATGTTGGTTGTGTATGTTAGTTGACGTATCATTGTACTGCTTTTGTTATGTTTAGTTTGGTAATATTTGATTTTTTGATCGTTAATTATTACACTTCACCTAATTTTGTTTCCGTAAACTCTAGCTTTGAATATAAAGTTTTGTTTTTCCCTTAGTTTGGTTTGGAGATACTAAATAATAGCCTTTCCCCACCAAAACAATATGTGTATGTTCTTTTTTCTTTTGATTTTCGGATGATATTTTATGGCTTATTATGTCATTTTTGATTGGAGTTATTTAAATTTTACGAAAAGATTAAAGAAAATATCATCTGCTAATCAAACATTTCTCGTAGTGATCTTTTTATGGATGGAGTACTCTGAATATATGGATAATCTATGGCACATTGAATTTTTTATAAATGAAATTATTTCCATTTGAGAATTGATTACCTTTATTAATTTTTTCATAATAGTTAGCGCAAAAAAAGAGGTAAAATAGAAACCTTCGTTCGTACGCGAAATGAATTTATCATGATGGGAATTAGCGATTTTCAAGTTATGTGAAATATCGAATGCTCAAATTGCATATATTAAAACGTAGCGATAACATAAATTTAACAAAAGGAAGATTATGTAATTTACAAGAAATGCAATTTAAAATGAAACAGCAGAAGTTGCAAAAATACATTACCAGCTAATTCTTGTTTACAATATATTTATGGTTATAACACACAACTTTGACATATACCCAAGTTTTATCGATTTTGGTTTAGAATAAAATTTACCAAATTACTCTTTTATATAAACGCCATTGAAGAAGCTGCTAATAAATTCCAACTTAGTGGATTTATTAGTCTATAGTATTAAATTGCAAAAGTTTAGCAGATTGTGAGCATGAAATATTTTGTCGAAGAGCGTAAAATAATACAAACTAATGAGGCTTTGAGGTATTTTAATCACATGTCATCGTTTAGCTTCATATATTAGTTATATAATACAAGATAATTGGGCAAAAAATATTGCAAAACTACAATAAAAAATAAAATCATCAAATTAAAAAGCATATTTTTGGAAATGTGAGTGGTTACCATCATACAACCTTCTTCTTCTTTTTATAGAAAAAAAGAAGAAGTAAGTTGGTTATTTAAAAGTTCTACTTAGATGGAGAAATTAATTATTATTTCTCGATTGATTGTAACCACACGACTAAGGCTTTTAATTCTCACAATTTAATTTATGCTACTTTATAAGAAGTGTCTAATATTTTATTTTATTTTTCTCTTTTGTTGATCTTTGTATCTTTCTCCATTGTTGGCTGGGGTGAGTGGGTGAAATATGTAGCTTAGGATAAGTAGAATAATTAATGTGTAAAGGGCCCTATGATCATGAGCGGGAGTGCTCTTAAGAAACGGAGAGCAAGTTTCACTAGGGAGAAAACCGTACATTGGCAAATTATCATGTTATTAGCATTTTATTTTAGTGGTATACAATTCAACATTCCGGTTGATTTAATCTAGTATGCTGCCTTTGAAAATTTCGTCAAACATGACTTTTAAATGGGTTAAACATGATAAACAGACATGCTTTGTATACGTCTTTCAATGTAAAAAAGGGGAAGCAATAATTTAATGGGATATAAACGAAGAAGATATAGGACACGCGTGTGTGTATACAGAAAGAATAGTTTGTAGAAACCTTGTACGTGAAGGCAATTAAGGGTAGGGGGGAGAGACATCCAATGATTAATATACATGCTTCAGATGTATGTATGTTCCCCTGCTTTTCTCCGTGTAGGGACACCCGAACTGTCCTATGTTCACGTGAAATTATTTATTGGTCTATCAGGGAAAGCGCGTGCGTAGATTTATTGATAAGTCCCTCGTGTACGTTAAGTTTCCTTTTTAATGGATAAACGATGGAGAATGATCTCCCGGGCAAACGAGAATAATTTGTATGCATCGCGCGGATTTTATTTTCTTCTTTTTAGTACCATTACTAAAATAATACGATTTTATATTTATACTCTCTCTAATAAATACATTATTTTTATTTATTTTTTCATGACGAACAACCGCCGATCAATACTGTTTTTCACGGTAATTAAACACCAATCAACAGTAGTTCGGTGATTGATAACCGTGTAAAACAGTGTCGGTTGGGGGTTGTTCGCCGTGTAAAATGATTTTCGCCGCATAAAATGATTTTGCACGATGATTGATTGCGTGTGGCATTAGAAAGTGCATAAAATTTACTGATGTTATAATGTTTTATAGACAGTAAGGGGCTGTTCTTTGGACTCAAAACGGTCCGTTGTCAAACGGACGCGTTGGACGCGTCCAACGCGTCCGTTGAACAACGGCTCGTTTTGAGTCGTTTTGACGCGTTGGACGCGTCCGACGCGTCCAGTGCCAACGGCTCAACTTTGAGCCGTTGGCACTTTCCTCCCCAATCCCCAACCCTTATATATGATCTCCCCGCTCTTCTACTTCCCACACACCTTCTTTCAACTCCCCTTCTTCCACTTTTTCTTACAATGGATAATCCATTTCCAAGTGATGGTGATTCCGATTCAGACGCTTTAGAGGATATCGTCCTAATTGGAGCGTACTTACATGGTCGCCAAAACGAAGTAGGACGCCGGATTCATACGTCGACGTTTACCGGATTGATGTGGATAGACGACATACTTAACGGTCATTAGGCAAGATGTCAAAGGCAGTTTCGTATGAAACGGTTATGTTTTCTTTCGTTATGCGATAGGCTGGAACGTTGCGGATTGACCACCTCAGAAAATGTTACTGTTCGAGAAGCGGTTGGGATATTTTTATGGACTATTGCCACCGCTAATTCGAACAGACAAGTGGCTGAAAGATTTCAAAGGTCAGGGTGCACAATCTTTCATTATTTTCATGTTGTTTTGAATGCCGTTCTAGTATTATCTACTGCTATTATAAAACCGGTTGATTCTCAATTTAACTCAATTCCTGCTGAAATTAGCAATGATAACCGTTACTATCCGTACTTTAAAAATTGTATTGGTGCAATAGACGGCACACATGTTATGGCGCACTTACCTCCAGATCGTATTGTTCCGTATATCGGATGAAAAGGATAGGCTACACAGAATATTTTGGCTGTATGCTCGTTCGATTTACTATTTACGTATGCTGTATCTGCATGGGAAGGTACTGCACACGACAGTCGAATTTTTAATCCGTCGTGAATGACAGAAGTTCCGGATTTCCTCATCCTCCTCCTGGCCAGTATTATGTTGTGGATTCTGGTTTTCCACTTACAACTGGGTATATACCACCATATCGAAATGTTAGATATCACATCCCCCAGTTTCGTATGACCACAAATCAACCAAAATCCCATAATGAAAATTTTAATTTCTACCATTCAAGTTTACGCACGGCAATTGAGAGAACATTCGGAATATGGAAAAAGAAATTTGTTATACTCCGAAATATGTCAACCTACAAGTTCCCAGCTCAAACAAAAATTGTTGTTGCTACGATGGCTATACACAATTATATACGCAAATACAATATGGGAGATCCTGATTTTATGGCGTATGACGATGATCCAAATAAAATTCCAGATGAGGACGAACAAAAATACAACGACGTACGAAACATAGGCAATAATGACCTAGCACCGGCTCAACGCTATCAAGGCAGCGCTGATATGGCAGTGCGTCGCGATCAGATAAGAGACGAGCTTGTTGCAGCAGGATTGCACTAATAGATTTCTGCAATGTATCACTTTATCTACTGTTTTATTTGTTCTGCAATGTATCACTTTATCTACTGTTTTCTTATTTCTGCAATGTATCCCTTTAGCTCTTTTATTTGTATTTCTGCAATGTATCACTTTCTGTACTGTTTTTATGTAACGAACTGTTATGTTTTGTTAACTGTGTATTTCTGCAATAATTATAATGTTATGTTTTAATCTGTAATTAGTTAAATTACAAATATAAATAAAATACTCCGCTTAAACCGAAGAACACATCGTCCGCTAACTACTATTCTCCGCTATAATACTCCGCTCAAATTCTCCGCTTAAATACTCCGCTTAAACTTGCAAAGAACACACCCTAAGAGTGATTGCTTCGTTCAAATAAGCAATCATTTTTAGCTGTTCAGTCAGTTTGGATACACTAAATAAAAATGTAGTACTTTTAATTAGTTGAGCTAGTGGTCCGCTTAGTAAAAACCTAAAAGAAAACCAAACGAAACTGTTAGAATGTAAAAAGATCAGACGAACGTGGACTAAATAAATATTAAGTTGGAGTAATGCTGCTACGAGGCGAACAACGAATGTATTATAATGTTGGAACAATAAAAAAAACATTGAATACTTTCAAACGGATGTTTCTTCTTACGTTATTTTTTTTTTCTAATTCGTATCATGAAAATCATACGAAGATATATCGGGTGACTTACGACATTCCAATAAAAATTTTAGTCTTAACAATGAGTATGATGTTGAAGACACACAACACAATTTGTTTTGTTAGTTAACCGATCATGTTGAAATGTTTTGCATATGTAGTGAATTTATTTTAAAAAAAATCAGTTACTAAGAATTTATTATTAAGTCATTGTTGCAATACAGCAGTTGAAAATTATAACAGTTATATATGTATGTATATATATATATATATATATATATATATATATATATATATATATATATATATATATATATCGAGCTATAACAAAAAAAAAATGATATTAAAATATTGCTATGAATAATAATAAATTACAACTTATTAACATTCATCACTTTTAAAACATATACAATTTACACGTTATAAATTGCAGTTTTTGACCGTTTCTTTTATTTATTATTGTATTAATTATGATCCAACTTTCATTCTACTAACATAGCGAACGTTACATTTTTGCATTATATCTATATAAGAAATAGAATAGACAAAGCAAAAATAGAACAATTTTTTCATCTTCCTCTCTCTTCAAAAAAACCTCATTATCTTCTTGAAAAAATTTCAATATAAAAAAGAAAAGAAAAAAGCGATACAGTTTTATTTATTTATTTGAATGCAAAATAGGCTCAATTCGTTTGTGCAAGCGAATTAATATCGAAGAAGAGACTGTTTTATCTTAGAGGCGACAGTGAAAGGTACGAACTGCTTTGCACCATTGAACAGATTGCTGACACGTCATCAAGAAAGCAACGTTGTTTGCGACTCAGCTGTTAGTCTTCCAACAATTCGAAGATGATTAGACAACTAATGGCTTTCGCTTCCTCTGCCGCTGCAAACAACACTGACGATGTCGCGCCTGCATCAATATTCCAGATCCCACTTGTCACTGCTGCACCTTTCAGGTTTGAAGGTCTCCACTTCAAATGCTGGCGACAAAAAATGGAGTTTTTTCTGACTATTCGAAAATTCATCAGCTCTTTATCAACCGAGAAACCGCAATTGCCAGATGTTTATCCCTTAAGAATCATACGCACATTGAAGGATTAAGCCTGTGTTAGAACCGTAAGAAGAGCACTCACAAGGATCGTGTACTCATGCCCCAACCAAGGTCATTCGTACACAACAAGGTCAAACATAGGCCATTGCTTGAGCATGGGAGCGAGGATCGATCATTTATGGCAAACAAAGCCGCTTGAACATCAGAACAAGATAAATCGTCCGCTCAACACAATCAGGTTGGTCGTACAAAATAGCACGACCATACAAAAAGGTCGCGCACATGAAGCTAGCTCGAGAATGGCACGGCGCAAAACATTAAGGCTCACACATCTTGCAAAGATCGTCCATACTAAGGAAGTCATTCATCCTTATACCAAGGAAACCGGTCGTACAAGACAAAGAGAAGAATTGATTCCGGTCATATGATCCATCCGGCAGTCGTTCATCCATGCTACACCGGTCAATCATACATAACGAGAAACACGAAGAATCTAAAAGTCACACATGTATCCCACGTTCGCTCATAGATCGCAATCACAATTGCCCGCTCATTCCTCAATCAGTTGCTAACACTTCGATCAGATACCAGCTCCTTAAGGGTTGCGCTTACATTTTGATCTACAAGCCTTGGTCGCTCGCCTGTAAATTATGATGTTGATCGCTCGACCAATCTGCTCAGATCTATGTAATCGCTCGCTCTTACAAAGTCACTCGAACTGGACAGATGGAAACAGTTATCGGCAGTTGGCTACAGCTAGACGGTTGCATTTTGGTAATTAATGAGACGAACGACCCACAACCTGCATATACGGATTTAAGCTCATTTCTTCAGGGGAGCTCACTTATAAATATGCCATGGCTTCCACCATGAAGGAAAACTTTTTTTGCAACCACGAAGTGTTGTTGTATCCTTTCCTCCACCATTCTTTAGCATTTCAACCATCATCATCATCTCCATTTGGAAGACCTTTCATCCCTTTGGCCACGACACCCATTGAAACCACCTAAGTGGCTAAAAAACTGAAGATCACCCTTCATCCTCCTCTCCGATGAGGATACTCTTCTTCTCCATCGCCAGCCTATCCTCCTCCTTTGCTGATCATATCATCTCCTCATCGAATTTCACGAGTTTATGTGTGACTCACATGTAAAAGAGAGTATATGTTGTAAAAGAGAGGGAGAATGTATGTATAAAGAGAGTTCTTATGCCTTGTAATCACTATGATGTTGTAAACCCTATCATGATGATGCAAGTCACCTTTATAGTGGACGTAGGCCTAGTTTAAGGCCGAACCACTCTAAAATATCATCTTCATTTTATTTTCCTTATATTTTACTTTCAACTTTTGAGTGCGGTCTCATTTACTTTTTAACCATATTGGTGAAGTACGCTTCTCGTACCCTTGGTGTTTAAGCCTTTTTTGGTGAAAATATTTGGCATCCACCGTGGGGCCGTATTTGCATCTTTCCCTGTTGAAGTCTTACGAGATTTTCTAAGAAAACCTTTGCTTGAAATTATGGATGTGCCAAAGGAAGTCACTTGTGAAATTGACGACCTCACCGAAAATATTAATATTGTCACAATGCCCGCCACCTATTTCAAGGCAGGAGAATTGTCCGAAATTGAGGTAGCTATAACCAAGAGAGAATTGGAAGAAGCGATGGCGGGACTAACGAGTCAAATAACTATTGCAAACAATGCAATGATGAAGAAGCTTGAATCAATGTTCGCTATTCAAGCCGTTACCGGAAAGACCACACTAAGTGTCACCTGTTTTCCACCCGCTCGAATGAGTCACACATGCGACACAGAATCTTCTACTTCAAGCACAAAACAAAGAAATTCTATTCAGGAAGTCGCATATCATGCTAATCTAGACTGTGGAAAAGCTAAAGCACCTATGTGCAACCATTCCGATGACACAACCTCTCAACGGGTAAATGATCCCATTAAAGAGGAATTTTTCTCAAAAGAAAGTTTAGATCCCCTATCTTCAGATCATGATTACCCGCCTAGACGAGAATCTGGCAAAGAAGAAGGCACTCGTTCCATGGATTGGAGCAAAGAGCAGGAATTTATCTTAGGAATGGCACATGGATTGTGGAGGAGAGCATGAAGAAAGAAGATAATTGAAAAGAGTGGGAATTTTCTCTACCAGGACCCCACTCACTAAAAGAATTAAAATGGCTATATATCCACATGAATTTAAACCTACAGCGGTGCAATCTTATAATGGGACAAGCGATCCCAATGTGTTCCTGTGCAAATATGATCAGCATATGAACGGGGCACGCGCCACCGACGAGATCAAGTGCTTGTATTTCCCAACTTATCTAGAAGGGGTGGCCTATCTCTGGTACATAAAATGTAATAACCCGGAAAATCAGAACCAATTTAAAAATTTTATTTTGGCAATTTTAGTGGATTTTGAATATTTAAAATGAATTATTTTAAATAATAACGGCGAGAAATTTATTTTGAATAGAATTAGAACATATATATTTATTTGAATCAACGTTAGAATATAAATATTTATTTTTAATTATAAAAGGAAATGAAAATGGCGCAGTAGTTTGAAAATTCGATTTCACATTTCAAATGAATGTACAGGATTCAAAATAAACCGGATTTTAGCGAAACCAAAAATAATAGAATCTATTTGAAAATATCTTTCCAACGAATCTAAAAAATTGAAATTTCATAGCGGGCATAATAAGTTATGCCCAGTTGAAAATTCAAAATAGTCGCTATGGAGAATATAACCCTTAAAAATAGCAATTTTGCAAGTGTGACGGCCCGCCCCGCACCAGCCGACATTTCCAATAAAAGTGTGTTGTGCCGATATCCAACCAGCACGGGACGGTCGCCAAAGAAAGGGAAGAAGGGAATTTGAACTAATAAGGAACCTGTAGAATGTCTCACAACGTATGGAATAAAGTATAATAGTAACATATTTGACAAAAAACAGGCGAGACAGTGCATAAGCTAAAAATTAAACCATAATCATCATAGCAGTGGAAATCCAAAATACAGCTTATGATCCATAACCATTATTACAACTTCAAAATACTATCTCTAAAGCAAAAGAAAAGAGAGGTACGCTACTAATGCCTAAAGCAGTGACCATCAACAACACAGGGAGAACATATATAGATAATACGTAGGAGCCTCCTGCTCGTCTCCGGATCAGCTACTCGCGCATAACCAGCTAACCCGTCTCTAGTCTGTCCGTTTAAGAGCACCTAGAGTAATAAGAAGAGACATAAAACTCTGGGTTAGACAAAAGTCTGGTATGAGCGATAAGCAGCAAAACAGAATAATAACAGGTATACTAAACCATACCTGAACCTGGACCTGCAACCAAAGAGTTAGCACAACATACCGCTCAATACTCTAAGGTGCCACTAAACATAATGTACAAATATACGGGGGTGGGGGTGTGCATGTCATAATGATGTCAAACAATCAAGCATAGCAACCATCCTCACATCTCTCACTCAGTGCGTAAAGCATACGATATCCACCGCTTTGATCACTAGACCCATCGAGGTAGTGATGGAGTCCGACTTGTATAACTATTGCTACAACCAAGCTTACCCCATGGAGTCATGACTCAATCCTTACAAATGACCCTACCTCATTGGTCCATAGCCAATAGTTCTACCTAGGCCACTGTGGCCCTGAATCCGTCCACATACCCCCACACTCCATAGTCATCCAAATTTATAGACATCGATAACCCCTTTGCACATGTCCTGCAGCAAAGCCCAACTCATGAAGATAAGTCGTTGGTTCCCAACTGGACCCTGAGTTCTACTTCCTATTTGGACTTCCTTTGCATCTCGGATTTTGGTCGAATTGGAGTTGGTCTACAGAAGAGTCATCGCGTAATCGCAGCTCCAGTCCGGTTCGGCTTGATTAAGTCAGTTCGATTTGAATACATTGCTCCTAGGCTTCCCGTTTGGTTCGGTGCTCCACTTCAGGTTGGTTCGGTTCGGTAGTCGCCATCGTTCCACTTCAGTCGGTTCGGTTCAGTAGTCCCCTTTCCATTCAGTCGGTTCGGTTCGATGCTCATGGATCCCGATCCCATTTGGTGGTTCATTCCAACTCCAACTCCAAGCTTGGTCCTCCGATCCGATCCCGCTCCCTAGCTCTAGCCCGATCCGATATCCACGCCCTTGCTTCCGATCCGATCCCCTACTCAGCTCTGATCTGATTACCAACCCAACTCCAACTCTTTGCAAATGGCCTTCCTTCTTGCCAAGCCTCCTTTAGTACAAAGTCCCGATCTGGTTCGGATCCTCTTGCCCAGTTCTCTTATCCGATCCGAGCCCCCTAACCCGATCCGATTCGAAACCCTGCACTACTTCCTGCAACTTTTTCAACGACTGTTTTACGCACTACGACGGCGTTTTCGATCATTCTAACTCTTCTAATCAATCACAAAGCATACCATACAGTCATAGCAACATGTATAACCAGCCACAAACACCAAAACAATAGTTTGATTGGTTAAAATGAATCAAACATAGCCAAAATCCCATATTTTCCCTTAAGTATGTTTTAGCAAAACTAACGATATGACTAGCAAAACATAACCAAACTAACCAAATTTTCTAACTGAGGTCTAAAGCAATATTTCGAAATTTATAAATATTTTCTCAAATTTTTAACATGCATAATTTCGTTAATTAACACCAATCACCCTAATTAGCTGTAATTAGTGTAAAAACAATGCTAATCACTCACCTTGGCCACAATAAAATAAAAAATCTGAAATGATTCTCTGTTTGGCGTTGTTCCCAAGGCTATACAGCAGTTCTACCTCGATTCTTGTGCTAATCCGCTTTGATTTGAAGTAGATTTGGCTTAATTAGCGATTTGAAGGTGATTTGGGATGTTTTAGCAAGTAGAGGCCATTGCTAGGTTGAGAGGGATGATAGGTGGCAGCTGAAAAATAAGAAAAGGGTGTTCTCTAAACCCTAACAACCCTTAAATACTCCAAATCCCCAAATCCCCCTATGGGCCTAGCTGTTAATTACCCAATTAAGCCCGGTTAAGCTGTTTTTCACCTTCTAAACCTTAATTCAGCCATATCTCTTAAACGGTAAGTCCGTTTTTCACATATGACCACTCTACGGAAAGGTAAACCATCATCCGGACCTAATGGAAGTGGTTTCAAGTCAAAACTCATTTCCAATCAAAAGTTATGGCTGAAACAAGATCAGCTAGGGGCAAAATGGTCATTTAAAAATGGCAATAATCATGAACAGGGGAAATGACCCCAATAGTCGCCTCCTAAAGTTACATGACCATATGACTTCGTATGTGAAAGAAATAAATATTCTACGATCCTTCGATGCGTAGAATGCGGGTCGTTACATTCCCCTCCCCCCCCCCCTTTAAGAAATTTTGTCCTCGAAATTCCTTAACCCAAAACATACAAAGGATCCCGCGTGCCTACCAATCATTAACAAAACAATAAAGCATACAAAACAACACAACAAGCCTATCCTAGCATACGGTTTACTAACAAGGGAGTACTATACCGATATAAAAACCTTACCAGGCAAAGAGTTCTGGATACTTCCTTATGTTCTCTTCTGTTACCCAAGTACAGTCTTCCTCATCGCCACCCCACTGAACTTTGACTAGTCTCACCGCCTTCCTTCGAAATTGCTTCGTATCGTTCCCAACAATATGCATGGGCCTGCGGTTCCCAACCGCCTCGGGTTCAACCTCGACATCATCCAACTGATCTGATGAAATAGCCACACTAGGGTCGTGCACAAACTTCCTTAACTGTGAAACATGAAATGCATTATGAACTCCCGCCATCTTGTTTGGTAATTCAACTTTGTATGCCAAATTCCCAATTTGCTCGAGAACTGGGAACGGTCCAACAAATCTTGGTGTTAACTTGCCTCTCCTGCCAAATCATATCACGCTTTTTAACGGAGAAATCTTGACAAACACCAAGTCGCCAATGGAGAACTTTAAATCTCTTCTCCTCTTATCAGCATAACTCTTCTGCCTGTCTTGGGCAGCCTTCATTCGCTGTTGAATAATCTTTGATCTTGTCTGAAGTTTCTCTTATCACATCTGGTCTAAGCTCAAACTTCTCACCAGTTTCTAACCAACATGACAGTGAGTTGCATGGTCTTCCATACAAAGCTTCAAATGGAGCCATACCAATATTGGATTGATAACTATTATTACATGCAAACTCTACTAGATGCAAATGGTCATCCCATGATCCACCAAAGTCCAATATGCAAGCTCTCAAGAGATCTTCTAACACTCGATTCACCCTCTCTGTTTGACCGTCGGTTTGAGGATGATACGCGGTACTGAGATGTAATTCCGGTCCTAACGCCTCTTGTAAGCTCTTCCAAAACCCACTAGTAAACAATGGGTCTCGATCACTCACAATGCTTTTAGGTACTCCATGAAATCTCACTACCCATTTCATATATAGCTCAGCTAACTTAGCTGACGTTCTATTCGACTTGACGAGTATAAATCTTGCACTCTTGGTCAATCAGTCCACAATCACCCAAATGCTATCATGGCCCGATCTAGTCCTTGGTAACCCATCAACGAAATCCATTGAGACTTGTTCCCATTTCCATTCTGGAATTTCTAATGGTTGCAACAAACCACTAGGCTTCTATTGCTCAGCTTTAACCAACAGGAAATCCATGCACTTGGAGATAACTTCCCAACGTCTCTCTCCATCACTCAATCCTTTTACGTTGGGTACAACCAGCCTTTCATTCCTTTGAAGCCATCCTTCTCGATCAAGTCCTTACTTGATCAATCTCTCGCCATCGATATCCATATCTAACATAGAGGTGGTTTCCAATAGGTTAGGATCGTTCCTCTAACTGGAACCAATCCACTCAATCAAAATCGATCTAACCGTCAAACTTGCTAACATTTCTGGATCCAATCCATACTTAGGTAAGAAATCATATCTCGCGATATACTCGAATAGCTTCCATCCCAGAAACATAACCCCTAAACTGGCTTGTCTCCTACTCAATGCAACTGTTACCACACCTAAATCCTTCGCTATGTCCACTCTGCCCCATGAAGTCATGACAACTTCACTGCATTGGCTCATAGCCTTGCTACGATCACTCTGCCCAATGGAGTAATGACTACCCCACTGCACTGATACATAGCCTAATGTCCATATATACCACCATCTCTTTGTTCCCCATCGCTAGAACCCCACAGGTGATAGTCTACCCAATAGAAGAAAAATAGGAACAAACATAGCAATCATAACATCCATCAACCAATTTCTATCTATCACCTGCTAAAGCCATGAATACGTCGGTACCTGTATGTCTGGTCCAACCAACATCAATAACTAATGGAAGCCCAGCCTCCAAATGGACTACCGTACGTCCAACGCACGTTTATCCTCCAAGGATAACTAGATCATGTCCAACGGATCCAAGGTAACGGGCGTTCCCAGATACCCCTGCTTTAATTCTGCCTAAAATACTTGAGTCCAACCCAAGTCTATCCATTATCCTGCTGCCCTCTCGAGTACAACTCAAGCCAAATCCAATTCCTTGCAGCCTTCTCGAGTCTAACTTGAGTCAATCTATAACTCAGACCCAGTCTTGAGTATCCATTACCGACAAACTCTAGTCCAACGTGAGTCATCTCCTTATTCGCTGCATCTCCAAGATCAACGAACACCCATTTTCTTTTACGAGTTCAAGTCCAACTTGAATCGTCCTAATCTTCATTGCATCTTCCATGATCAATGAACACATCCTATTCCTTCAAAGTTCTACTATCCAAAGAGAACATCAACATAGGGTCCTAAACAATCCATTACTTTGCATCTTTCTCGAGTCCCAATCGAGTTATCTCATAACCCTATCGAGTCTAACTCGGGGTAGTCCATACCATCGAATAGTCTTATCATGTCACGGCTGCCCATCACTCCTTAATTAAACCAAGATATCATCCAATGAAAAATCGCAACAACTATTTATCTCTCACGCAAACCATCCTAATCAAAATCGACATTCCCTAAGCACAAGCCCCAAAGGCCTAAACCAATATCATACAAGCATCCAAGGAATATCTCCTCCAAATTCAGACAATCCACGTGAGGTGATACTAGCAAAACAACCCAGCACTGGAGCACTCATTTTCCTCCCAGAGACAACCAGAACTTATTACAACGATAACCTCTCAGCTTCCTTAACTCCAGTTACTATCGCCATTGCTAGGTAGGTACCGAATACCACCCTATACCTTTGGAGTTGATCGACTCCCAAAATAATTCTGAACCCAGTAAAGCCTAAACAAAGCAAACATACATCCATGACTCGATAAGACCAAATTACAACAAATCATACTAAGACCAGTCGAACCACCTATCGGGTTCGTCACTACTAAAGGTCTATCGACTATCTCAAGTTCCAATTCCAACCTATCTACTAGGTCACTAGATATGAAGGAACGGGAAGCCCCGGTATCAAACAACACTCTAACCGGAACATCATAAATGGAAAGCATACCTTTAATAACGACGCCCTTTCACTTCTGCGCCCCAGTTGGAGCATTCGACGAAGAAGGAACAACGTTGATAGCATATGCTTTCACAATCTGCTTCTCTTTAGGGGGTTGTGGACAATCATCCTTATGATGTCCCACCTGGCCGCAGTGAAAGCACTTCATTTCCCCAGGCTTTTCTCGACAATCTCTGGCATAGTGGCCCTTCTTGCCACAACTAAAGCACTCACCACCATTCTTATTCTTCTTATTTTGGCCATCCTTGGTCGGGTTCTGCTTCCTCTTGTTCTGAGAATTCTTCTTGCCTTCACCGCCTGCCAGCGGCTTTGGCTCCTCTGTAGATGCAATAGCAACCTCATTCTTCGACTTAGGAAAAAGGCTCTCTGACCTTAATGCCTTTCCTATAATAGACTCGAACGTCTCATCGATATGGTTTATAATTCTTTCCTCCAAGTATCCATCCAAGCCAGTTATGAACTTCTCGTTCTTCTTCTCGACTGTATTGATAAGCGACAATCCATATTTCGATAAAGTATCGAATTCAGCGATGTACTCCGAGACTGCCCTATCATTCTGCTTAAGCCCCAACAACTTCCTGAACAATTCTGATTTCTGAGCAGCTGGGATAAACTTATCACAAAAGCAAGTCTTAAACTGATTCCAAGTAATCTGATCCTCTGGGGTAGCTGCCTTAATAGCATTCCACCAATTCATAGCCCATCCTTGCAGTTGATGCGATGCTAGCTTCCTCTTCATTGTGTCCTCGATTCCCATATCTTCGACGATGCGCTCGCAACTAACTAGCCAATCTTGAACATCTGTAGCCGACTCCGTTCCGTGGAACGGCTTCCCACCAAGACTAGTATAATCTTTGTTTAGCTTGGTGAAATCGGCCCTAGGCTGCTGCACCGCTGCACCACCACCATTAGCAGCATTAGGAGCTGCCCCCTGAACATCCCTAAGCATCTCTCCCATGAGGTCAGTGAACATAGTCCTCATATCAGCAGCATTCCCATTATTGGCTCCTCTACCAGTACCCCTCGTATATTGGCTCATCGTTCAATCTGTACACAGAAAACGATTTACCATCTCCATAGTGGTGCCAGTGCAGTGCGACTTCATCCTTAGCTATACTAATAGTGTGTATATATATATAGCTTTTGAAAACCAAAATAATCACAAATACGCGCTCTCATATACGTATTATCTCTCTCTAGTGTCTTTCCCTAAGTTAACTACGCAACCTAGTGCTCTGATACTAAGTGTGAAGGCCCGCCCCGCACCAGCCGACATATCCAATGAAAGTGCGCTGTGCCATGTTCAACCAGCACAGGACGGTCGCCAAAGAAAAGGAAGAAGGGAATTTGAACTAATAAAGAACCTGTAGAATGTCTCACAGCGCATGGAATAAAGTATAATAATAACATATTTGACACGAAACAGGCGAGACAGTGCATAAGCTGAAAACTAAACCATAATCATCATAGCAGCGGAAATCCAAAATACAGCTTATGATCCATAACCATTATTACAACTTCAAAATACTATCTCTAAAGCAAAAGAAAGGAGAGGTACACTGCTAATGCCCAAAGTAGTGACCATCAACAACACAGGGAGAATATATGTAGATAATACGTAGGAGCCTCCTGCTCGTCTCCGGATCAGCTACTCGCGCATAACCAGCTAACCTGTCTCTAGTCTGCCCGTTTAAGAGCACCCAGAGTAGTAAGAAGAGACATAAAACTCTAGGTCAGACAAAAGTCTGGTATGAGCGATAAGCAGCAAAACAGAATAATAACAGGTATACTAAACCATACCTGAACCTACAACCAAAGAGTTAGCACAACATACCGCTCAATACTCTAAGGTGCCACTAAACATAATGTATAAAGATACGGGGGTGGGGGTGTGCATGTCATAATGATGTCAAACAATCAAGCATAGCAACCATCCACACATCTCTCGCTCAGTGCGTAAAGCATACGATATCCACCGCTTTGATCACTAGACCCATCGAGGTAGTGATGGAGTCTGACTTGTATAACTATTGCTACCACCAAGCTTGCCTCATGGAGTCATGATTCAATCCTTACAAATGACCCCACCTCATTGGTCCATAGTCAATAGTCCTACCTAGGCCAATGTGGCCCTGAATCCGTCCACATACCCCACACTCCATAGTGATCCAAAGTTATAGACATCGATAACCCCTTTGCACATGTCCTGCAGCAAAGCCCAACTCATGAAGATAACTCGTTGGTTCCCAACTGGACCCTGAGTTCTACTTCCTATTTGGACTTCCTTTGCATCTCGGGTTTTGGTCGAATTGGAGTTGGTCTGCAGAAGAGTCATCGCGTAATCGCAACTCCAGTCCGGTTCAGTTCGGCTTGATTAAGTCGGTTCGATTCGAATACATTGCTCCTAGACTTCCTGTTTGGTTCGGTGTTCCACTTCAGGTTGGTTCGGTAGTCCCCTTCGTTCCCCTTCAGTCGGTTCGGTTCGGTAGTCCCCCTTCCATTCAATCGGTTCGGTTCGATGCTCATGGATCCCGATCCGGTTCGGTGCTTCATTCCAACTCTAACTCCAAGCTTGGTCCTCAGATCCGATCCCGCTCCCTAGCTCTAGCCCGATCTGATATCCACGCCCTTGCTTCCGATCCGATCCCCTACTCAGCTCTGATTTGATCCCCAACCCAGCTCCAACTCTTTGCAAATGACCTTCCTTCTTGCTAAGCCTCCTTTAGTACAAAGTCCGATCCAGTTCGGATCCTCTTGCCCAGTTCTCTTATCCGATCCGAGCCCCCTAACCCGATCCGATCCGAAACCCTGCACTACTTACTACAACTTTTCCAACGACTGTTTTACGCCATACGACGGTGTTTTCGACCATTCTAACTCTTCTAATCAGTCACAAAGCATACCATAGAGTCATAACAACATGTATAACCAGCCACAAACACCAAAACAATAGTTTGATAGGTTAAAACGAATCAAACATAGCCAAAATCCCATATTTTCCCTTAAGTATGTTTAAGCAAAACTAATGATATGATTAGCAAAACTTAACCAAATTTTCTAACAGAGGTCTAATACAATATTTCGAAATGTATAAATATTTTTCCAGATTTTTAACATGCATAATTTCATTAATTAACACTAATCACCCTAACTAACTGTAATTAGTGTAAAAACAATGCAAATCACTCACCTTGGCCACAATACAATACAAAATCTGAAGTGATTCTCTGTTTGGCGCTGTTCCCGAGGCTATATAGCAGTTCTACCTCGATTCTTGTGCTAATCCGCTTTGATTTGACGTAGATTTGGCTTAATTAGCGATTAGAAGGTGATTTGGGGTATTTTAGCAAGTGGAGGCCATTGCTAGGTTGAGAGGGATGATAGGTAGCGGCTGAAAAGTAAGAAAAGGGTGTTCTCTAAACCCTAACAGCCCTTAAATACTTCAAATACCGAAATCCCCCTCTGGGCCTAGCTGTTAATTACCCAATTAAGCCCGGTTAAGCTGTTTTTCACCTTCTAAACCTTAATTTAGCCATATCTCCCAAATGGTAAGTCTATTTTTCACATATGACCACTCTACGGAAAGGTAAACCATCATCCAGACCTAATGGAAGTGGTTTAAGGTCAAAACTCCTTTTCAGTCAAAAGTTATGGCTGAAACAAGATCAGCTAGGGGCAAAACGGTCATTTGAAAAGCGGCAAAAATCATGAACGTGGGAAATGACCCCAATAGTTGTCTCCCAAAGTTAAATGACCATACGACTTCGTATGTGGAAGAAATAAATATTCTACGATCCTTCGATGCAAAGAATGCGGGTCGTTACAGCAAACGATCTCCGTTTTGGACGAAACCACTTTTGTTGGATCTAGGATGTCAAATTATTGCTTGATTCCAAAATTCATAATTTTTGGGATTAATATGTGAGTGTGGCAAAAGAAAACGTGTTTCGACAGTTTCAATCAATTTGGATCGACCGGAAAATTGCCATTTTTCAAACGGTCTCCAAATTTGACGAAATTAGTTTTGTTAGGACCGTATCGTCAAAACATAGCCAGATTTATTTTTCTGGAACTTTTGGGGTCCTTATGTGGCCCAGTAAATTGTATGTACGTTTAAAATTGAATATATAGATTTAAATTTTAAATTTAGAAGAAACTGATCGTAACAGTCGAATCGGCTTGCGGAACATATCCTATTGTGTTCGGAATGGGGGTGTTTAGTTATGGGCGACAGTTGTTGGGTTTGATTAGAAGTTCGTGATGGTTATGGGTTTTAAAGCGAATTAAATTAAAAATTAAAAATTAAATATAGGGTGCGTTTTTTAGAGGTCCCTATTAAGGTTTGAAATTAAAACCACGTCCCTCCCATATAAAATCTTCAAACCCGATCACTAGAATTACTTTCGCCTGACACATCTTGAAAGTTCCGCTTCCTCGTTTCTTCCCTTCGCCTCCTCCATTTCCTGCAAGAAAAACAATGCGGCAGTGCATAAAAAATATTTATTCTAAAATCATAAAATAATCTCAGAGATCCACGCCAATCGAAAAAAAAAGTTGGATACATGTGTGCAACTATTGCCAATAGTTGCACACATGTATGCAACTATTGCATAAAGGGAATTCAGTTAACGTTTTTGCCTACAGATATGTTGCACACATCTGTGCATGCTTTCAGTTTTATTTGCACACTTGAATGCAAATAAAAATGAAATGAGTTTCACTGTTATGAATTATTGCATCCTTCTATGCAAGAAATGTGCAATACATGCACAGAAATATGCAAATAAATCAAGGCGGAAGGAAGCACTGGAATACATGCACATATGCATGCAACAAAATCAAATGTGTGCATAATATGATGCATTTAACTGCACTTTTTCACCGTTTTCTTGCTGTTTTTTGTTTTTTTACCCTGTTTTTTGGACTGAATTTTTTGTAGAATGCATAATTTATTTTAATATTAATTTACGATTTTCTTATTTTTTTAATTATTATTTCATGAAGTTTTGAAAAATAGGGACCTAATTTATATTAAGTTTATGACCGGATGTGAGCCTAATTAAGTTTGCTTTTAGGGACCTGAGCCTTATTTTCACTTAAATATATATACCCCCCTCTTGAAGTCAAACCCCTAATTCTCCAAATCCCGCAGTCAACTAAAAACCGAGCCCTTACTTTTTTTCAAAACCGTCGCTCCTCTATCTACAGCGCCGCTGCCCTCATGGCCGTCGCGCCTTCGACTAGAGCGCCGCCCAACAATCGGCCAACCACCACACACCCTTCACCTCGACGACGAACTCCACCCTCCGCCATCTGGAACGAGCAACGCGCAAGCCCTATCCCAAAGCACACTACCACACCGCCCAGGCCCAGACGCCGCCGCCGACCACCAGCGGGACCCCCATCGCCTGCCGCCTCCAGCATAATATCTCCGGCCCCTTGCGATTTTGGGTGAAGGTGATTTTTATTTTATTAAATCAGTTTTAATTTAATTTCAGTTTTAGTAAATCAACCTTTAGTTTGAATTCAGTTTTATGAAATTAGTTTTAATTATAAAATCAGTTTTTATATATATGGTTTAATTTAAAAGAAGTGATTTTATTATTGTTAAAGTTATGATTTTTTTTTTTTGCAAGGCTGACCGGTTTTTATAGTGTTCTGTAACACTTTTTATTAGAAAATTAAGAGAATACAAGAGAGGATAGGTGATATCCATAGTACATATCAGCCGAATCTTCCACACATGGAAGACGAAAACTAGTATCACAATTTAGAATTACATGTTCACATTACATTTTGAATTGCCTCTTTTTATCTCCTAAAGCTACACCTCTTAAAGCTTGCGCTATCCTTTCTCATTTATGTTTCTTAGCATTTCCTTCTTCATACTTCGCATGATGGGGGTTTTAGGTCCAGCTTTTTTGTTGGAGCTAGCTGCCTTTTGATCAACATTAATGTCGGGTGGTATTTCCTTATATGCTGCAGGAGGTGCAATATGCGCATATGGATTTGCCGATTTGTCTTTAATCGTTGGTGACTTTCGCATCTTCTTCTTTCCACTAGCAATTGTTTTTTGTAAAACTGCTGACACGTGATCAAGCTGCAAAGTATGCAATTGATCGTATACAATTTCAGAACAAAATTTATTAAAGTCAACCACCTTCTTCTCAATTGCTTAAAATTCAAGGGTATTTGCTTCCCATTGCACTAACTCAACTTGGAGGGCGGTTGATATTGTCATTATGTCAACGTCTATTGATCTAATGTGAGCAGCCCTAGCAGAAGCTATAGGACTCAGCTCGTTCTTGTCAATGTGTAACTGCTTCATTTTGATATTTGTGGAGTCATTTTCACTTGTCTTCTGAATATCAGTTACTTTTCTATTCTTGTCTATAGAATGAATAATACTCCCATCGTCAGCATTTTCTCTTCTCTGCATCTCAACAGTTAAAGCAATTGGTGTCATTTTTTCACTTGTTTCTTTGTTCAGTTTTGGTCCTGTTATAACGTATTCCTCCCTGTTTCCAAAAGTGGACAACAGTATTTCATCAACTGGCTCTGTATCATGTTTTTCCTTCAATCTTGTAACACCCCGTATTTTTAATATAATTAAAAATAAAATATATAAAAATATGCTTATGATGGGTAAATAATGGTGATGCATAGGAAGAATTAATTAATACATGGAAGAGAAGAAAAATTAGTTCGATAACGATGTATATAACGGAAAAGATAGTAAAATAAGGATAATTAATTTAATAATCAGGAATTAGGTAAAATGGACATCACCATTGCGTTCCTCACGAAATTTTACATGAAATAGAGTCCGAGTTTTCGAAAATCGGAGTCCGTATGACCAAGATATGGCCAAAAGAAAATTCAGAAGGTTTCGGTCAGCACAGAACTGGCCAGGTCGACCTGGGTGTCGACCTGGGGGCCAGGGCGACCAGGGGGTCGACCTGGGAGTCGACCTCCCCTATGGGGGTCGACTATAGTGTCGACCTCCCCCCCTGCAGGTCGACCTAGTCGGCCTGTTTCGGGCCAGAACCCATTTTTGAGGCCCGGGACGAGTTTTGATGGTCCGGATGGGTTTTAGGGTTAATCCGATGGCTGAAATGAATTGCTACACCTATAAAAACAACCTAAGGCCTAACCTAATTCATAACAAATCATTCTTACACCTAAATGCTGCTGGAATCTCTCTTGAGCCATGGTCGCCGTCTCCAAATTAAAGCTTAAGCGTTCAAACTCAAATCAAATCAAAGATCAATGCTTCTACAACAAATTCAAGAGGATAGATCAATGACACTGCAAATTTCTACGACAAATTCACTCCCTAATTCATTAGCCGTTCTCTGTAAGTTCTAGTTGCTTTCCGATTTAAATATTTAATTATAATGTGGCCATGAATTAAAGTGGAATTGGATTAAGTATGATCTATTCCTGTTGCTTTTTGAATCTTTAGTTTTGAGACGTGTCTACCTTTATTCTCATGACAAGTTTGTGATTTATTCAGCAGTTTTCTTGATTCGTAATGATGTTATCATCAAGTTCTAATCTTTATGCCTATCATGATGTTGTTTTTCTCTCTGATCTATTTATTATGCAAAATTCTACCTTTCCCCTATTTGTTTTCTTTTGATGAACCTTGGTCAATTTCGGACCTAGGCCTAAACTGCGATTTGCGTGCGATTGAATACGGGGGAAATATTGGGATATTGCCTTGTTAGATATATGTGTTTGGTAGAATCGAAGGCATAATATGAAAACATGGAATACATGTAGATGGTATGAAACTTGACCAATGTAAAATATGGCAAGAATATTGATACATATATTTGGCTAAAAATTGATCTATGTGAATTGGGCATAGCTTTGTAAACATGTAAACTATGAATCTTGATATATGTATAAAAAGGCATGAAACTTGGTATATATGTAAAATTGTCTAAGATTAGGCATATATAAATTTGGCATACATGTAAACAGGCATGAATTGAACACATGTAAATTTGGTATGAATTAGGCATATGTAAAACGGACATGTAATCTAGAACTTGGGCATATGTTAAATAGGTGAAATTTGTGGTTGAAACACATATGATAATTTATGTCTTGAAAAGGAGCTAATATGAACACGCCTAAATAGGTTTTGGGTAGTTGGCATGTAATAGCCTTAAAGGAGGGATAAATATAAATTGAGATAAGTTGCCTTTAATGGCCTAAGATAAATTGTGGTAAAATTGGTATGATTTTGCATACCATTAATAGATGGACATAATTGAGTCAATTATGGACATTGTTAAATTAGGAATTAATTGATAATTTGAATAGGGGAAATAAATTCAAATTGGGGTAAAAGATTATAAGTAATAATCAATGCTTAGGACACGAGGTTGGACTCGTTTGTGACGTAAACCTGCCCGGAACTGCCCGACGAATCCAGTAGTCACAAATGTCAGCCCAATGTGAGAGGTCCTAGGCCCAAATTAAAAGCGTAACAGTTGTAAAGACACGATGTTAGACTCTTTTATGGTGTAAGACTGCCCGGACCCGCCCGGCAAATCCAGCTTCCATAAATGTCAGTCTAATGTGAGAGGTCTTTATAAGGTTACGACCTTAATGAATTAAGAAATACTTAACCAGATAAACATGTGGTGGGACATGGGGGTTAAGTGGGTGACATGGGGGTGACATGTGGAAATACGAATAGTAATACTTAACCAACGTGACATGGTAATTAGACCAGTGGGTAGGGTTAAGTAAATAAGAACACTTAACCAATATGATATAAATGGGTGGGTTAAGTAATATGATTAGGTTAATCTGGACACTTAACCAATTTAATAAGTTGACTACGGGAGTGGGTAAGGTTAAGCAAATGTTTAACCATTATAACATGATTAAACTGGACTAGAGAGTGAGGTTAATTTAATGAGAACACTAAACTAATACAATGGGTTAATTAGACAAGTGGTTGTGGTTAAGTAGTAACACTTAACCAACATAACAGGACAAGCGGGTAGGCTAAGTTAACTTGAATAAGTTGACAACACTTAACCATTATAATATGACAAGTGGATGGGGTTAAGTTAACATGCACTTAACCAATCTGATGTGATGCGTGGTAGGGTTAACTAACACATGGGGTTAAGTTAACAAGAAAATTCTTAACCAATGTAACCAGATAGACGAACGGGGTTAAGTTAATAAACCACACTTAACCAATCAAACATAATAAGCAAGAAAGGTTAAGTTAACTAAGGTAAACACTTAACTATGGTAACATAACGAGTAGAAGGGTTAAGTACATATCGGGTTGGTGGGTAATATTAGTAAATATAGGCCCACATACACTTAACCATTAAATACACATGCTTGAATCAGTAGCGGGGTTAAGTACACATCAAGGTTGGTGGGTAATATCAGAGAATATAGGCCCACAGACTTAACCATTAGAAAAACCTAGTAACGGGGACCCATTTCAGCAGTAACCCACATTAGGTATCAACGGAACCCTGAGCTAGGCAGGGTGCGGCACGATTAATGGGCTGATTATAAGAGGTCAAATTAGCGGCGGTTGGTGCAGCAGTGCAGGTTCTAACGGAGTGCTGGCGTGCACACACTTCGGCGCAGAAAATTTAGCCACTGGGCATCAGTAGGTATAAAGCTGTGCATCTTGATTGTGTCAGGGTTGCCACCATGGGACTTGATACACCCCATGGTGGGACCAGCACAGGTATCTACAAGTAGGGGGCCGCGTGACACAAACGAGAACTAGGTCAAGTAGGGAGCCGATCGATAAGGTAGTAAGGGTGCATCGAATATATACATGGCATTTGGGGTGATCGAGGTGGAATCCTCAAAATCGATGTACACCTGAAGGCTACCATAATTGCGGGGATTGGGATCACGTTGTAATTATTATATAACACGGGCTACTAGTTGGGACACTAGTAGGGGGTACGGATCCTTGTTGCACAGGACACTAGTTGGGATACTAGTAGGAGTACAGATCATTCCATGTAAGACACTTATGAGGATGCTAGTTAGGTGGTGCAGAGCAAATAGATATCATTTTAATCGTAAAGCTTAGAAACCTTGTGATGTTACTCTTGATAGAAACCATGCGGTGGGATACTTGATAGGAATTATGGGATGTTATACTTGTTTCATCGTGCCCGAAGTTTATCTTGTTACCTTAGTTTATCTTGTTATCATAGTTTATCTTGTTATATTAGTTTATCTTGCCTACCTTGTCATCATGCTTATGTTTACTTTCAGTTTATTCATGCCATGTTATCTTTACTCATTTTTATGCTGAAAGTCACTAGGACTTACTCAGTCTTTATGACTGACCCGTTTTGTTTCACCTCTTTTTCTTCCGTTCCCCCCCCCCCCCAGGTTCACAGGGTGGGAATACAACTTAGTTCGGATCTTACCAAGCTCCAAGGCTCTTTCATGTATGGCTTGGATTCCTCTTGGCTATGGCTTGCTTTGCTTTATTGGGGAATACTGCAGTTTGTTTTTTATGCTTCTTTGTTTTTGAGCAAGACAGATATTTTAACTATGAAATTGGGTATTGAAAGTTGATGGGCTTTTCTTGTAAACATTTATATTTAATAAATGATTTGAAGTACTTCCACTTTATTTTCCGCTGTTTTATATATGTCTGTCTTGTAATATTTCTGTTCCAGTACCCACAATACTCCATTGAAGTTAAGGCATTCCCTTTGTGAGTGACCTTAACAGATGTGGGGTGTTACAAATCTGTCTTCTTCCGTCGCATTTTTTGATTGGTTGCTTTCAGCTTGACGTTGCATTTCAGTGCCTACCTAGTTTGCTTTAATCTCTTCTACTCCATTCACGTTTTCTCCATTGACACCCAGGTGTACATTTCCGATCTCTCCATCTTCAATTTCATAATTTATTTTATATGCATTCTCTTCCACATCACATACTGGCAGCAGCTCAAAGCTATTCGAAGTTCCAATTGCATTCACTATTGGTGGTGACACATCTACTATTACTTGCTTACCTTTATCCTTTCCAGAAGCGATAAATTTAGCCGGATATTTCTTCTTAACACTGATCCAAGAGTTATCATTGTTGTTTGTTGCAATGCGAGCACCTTAGTTCACCATACCCGATCTGGCATGCTTGACAGTATTAGGTTTTTGTCTGTTCTGAAAAGCCTTCTTTGTTTCCTTTTGTTGCTTCATAACATTTTCACGGCTACTTGTTTCTTTTCCAGTTTCTTCGATCTCCTTTCCTTCTTGGTTTTTGCATTTTCCAGTAGAGTGACCGAAGACATTGCAATGTATGCATAGCTCAGGCTGCCAGATGTAATATACCTTCACTTGTTGAATGGATCCGTCGAGATTACGCACTGGAAAAGCGTCAGGTAAGGGAGAATCAGCGGATACTTCTACCATGAACTTGGCGAATTCTAATCTTTTCAGACTTTCAGTGTTGGAGTCCATACATAAGAACTTCCCCACTCTAGTAGCCATGTAGCTGATTCCCCGCTTCGACCAAGCAACGAGCGGGATATTGAACATTTAAATCCAAACTGGAACAACTTTGACACTGTTCGGTACATTGCTCAAACTGGGTTCCCATTGTTTAATAATAAATAGTTTATTGTGAATTACGACAGGATCCGCCTCAAGTACCCTAATACGATCCGCCTGCGATGAAAACTGGAAAGAAGAATACACTTCCATTCGATTTATATTCAATCGTACCGTGCGGTCCCCAATGTTTCTATAGATAGTTGATTACAGTGTAGTATGGGAGTGGCAAGTCGAGGAGAAAACCCACAAGATACCCTTTCCACTGCTCTTCACTAGCCCGAACTATGTCGTCAGTTACTACTAGGTTTTCCCCTTCAAATTTCAGGACTATGTCATTGACCTCAAAGCTGCCGGCATTCTTTGGCTTCGAAGCGAATAGTGTCGACCATTTCTGCAGTGGAAAAGGATCTGGGTAAATGTCAGGGTTCGAAGGAGGATCTGGCGATTTGGGGGCGGAGGGTGGAGGCTCAGGCAATGGTGGAAACGGTTTTGGCGGAGGGGCCGGAGGCTGAATTGGCGGAAGAGAAGCGACGGTTAAAGGCGGAGGGTCCAACGGCTGGTTTGGAGGTTGAGAAGCGACGGTAATTGGGAGAGGATTTTGTGGATCTAGGGTGGTTGACGCCATTATTTAAATGTTTTTTTTAAAACGTTAGTTCTTAAAGTTATGACTTTTAGGATAGGGAAAGATTAGATTTTTACTAATCTAAAGATGAGATCTTTTGATATATAAAAGATGATATTTTTCTGATGTAAAAGATCATATTTTTATGATATAAAAGATGAGATTTTTAGGATGATAAAAATATGATTTTTATTTGAATAGAAGGATGATAAAAATATGATTTTTATTTGAACATAAGGATGATAAAAATATGATTTTTATTTGAATAGAAGAATAAGAAAAATACGAACACCGTTGTAAAATTATATTTTTTATACAGAAAGTAGCATTGTAAAAATATAATTTTTATAACGAAGTAGCGATGTAAAAGTATCATTTTTTTAATATATGAATAGCGAATAAAAGTAGGATTTTTATTTATACGAATAACATATAAAAATGTGATTTTTTACTATATACAGCGTGGAAAGATGAAGTAGGAATGTCGTGAAAATCTAAACCATCGTTCGCTAAAGAACGGCGGAGTGGAACCCAAAGGTTAGAACTTCTCACTTTTATTTTTTTTTCTAGTTAGAATATATACTAGGATGCAGACGGTGCTTAGCAGCACTCGGCACTCGTCGTCCACAAACCATGGACGACTTGTTTGATTATGATGTGTTGTGAAAATTGATTGTGATGTGGAATGATAAAAAATATTCATGTGTTGAATAAGGTGTTAGAACAATAAAAATATCATTTTTATTGTATAAGTGAATGAAATAAAATATTTACTGAAATGAAAATAAATATTCATTTACAAATCGGACGATTTGTTTATGTACACCCATTTTACTGATATGGATTGGGACGATATATTTTACACATCGCCCAACCGCACAAATAATAATCAGTGTTTGTTATTTGATAACCCCACACCGGTATTGAGATGATATTGGACATATACTAATCCCAATGTTTAGTTGTATGTCAATCGATGGGTTGACAGGCTGTTGTAAGCGTTAATTATTTATATTTAACGCTTATACAGTTGTGAAATACACTTTGGATGATGAATGATTGTTTATCTTTGTTATGATATATATGTGTTGTATGGAATCCATATAATTAACATTATATGGTAATTGATTGGGTCCCATTCCAATTTGGAGAATAAAGAATATTTTAAAATAATATTCAGAAAAGGATTAAAAACATTCATGTGTTGAATAAAAATATATTCATGTGTTGAATAAAATAAATATTCATGTGTTGAATAAATTGAATATTCATGTGTTGAATAAAGAATTTAAACAATAAAAATATCATTTTTATTGAATGAATAAACCGTTAAAAATATTCATGTGTTGAATAAAAGTGGTGTTGATTAGATATGTGCCATTTTGATGCGAACAATATTTATATCGACTTTATTCATTTTTATAATGAATATCGAAATGGAAATGATTTTAAAATATAATATTTGAAAATATTATCATTTATATATATCGATGATGTGGAATATTCAATTTTGATTTGAAATTGAATATGAAGTTGAAATCGTTTTGAAAACGAATTTATAACGATTTATAAAATAAGTTTTAAAAAGGAAATCGACGAAATATATATAATATATATATTACGAGCGTCACGGCACACGCTTCGCGCGTGGTGACGGCACGCGCGTGATGACAGGGTAACGGCACACGCTCCGCGCGTGATGACGGCATGCGCCTTTTGTAACAACCCGCATTCTACGCATCGGAGGATAGTAGAATATTTATTTCTTTTTCATATGAAGTCGTATGGTCATGTAACTTTGGGAAACAACCATTAGAGTCATTTCCCATGTTCATGATTTTTGTCGATTTTTAAATGACCGTTTTGCCCCTAGCTGATCTTGTTTCGGCCATAACTTTTGATTGGAAAGGAATTTTGACCTGAAACCACTTCCATTAGATTCGTTTGATGGTTTACCTTTCCGTAGAGTGGTCACATGTGAGAAACAGACTTACCGTTTGGGAGATATGGCTGAAATAAGGTTTGGAAGGTGAAAAACTGCTTAACCGGGCCAAATAGGGTGATTAGTGAATGGGCCCATAACCCATTTCGGGATTAGGGTTATGGGGAAGCTGAAATGAGTTAGGTTTTCATTCCATTTCAGTTTTCTAGCCTCCACTTACCTCTAAGAAACCCTAAAAATGGCCTCCAACCTCTAAATCACCTCCAAATCATTTTCTACTTGAAGATTGGGCTTAGCAACATCAAATCAAGAGAGATCAACACCAAATCAACATTAGAGCTGCTGTTTAGCATTGGAATTCGCACCAAATCGGTGATTTATTTCAGATTTAAGTTTTATTTGTGGCTAAGGTGAGTGATTTGCATAGTTCCTCACTAATTATGGCTAATTAAGGGTAATTAGTGTTAATTAGCGAATTTAAACATGATAAAATTCTGAAAAAAATATTTATAAAATTCGAAATGATGTGTTAGACCTCTGATTTGAATTTGGGTTAATTTGGTTAAGTTTTGCTAATCATATCATTAGTTTCACCTAAACATGCTTAAGGGAAAATAGGGGGTTTTGGCTATGTTTGATCCATTTTAACCTATCGTACTGATGTTTTAGTGTTTGTGGTTGATTATACATGTTGCTATGATTGTATGGTATGCTTTGTGATTGATTAGAATAGTTGGAATGGTCGAAAACGCCGTCGGGTGGCGTAAAATGCTCGCTGGAAAAGTTGCAGAAAAACAGTGCAGGCTTTAGGATCGGATCAGATGGATGGGCTCGGATCGGGCAAAGGATCACCGAACCGAACCGTAGCTTAGCACAAGAGAAAGTATAGCAAAAAGGAAGGCCACTATGGTTGAACTGAGATCGGATCGGAGGTGGAGCGACGGACTGGATCAGAGTTTGGCATAAGGCCACACGAGCTGGATAGGAATAGGGATCGGAGCGGATGAGAATAAGGAAGGGGATCGGATCGGACCAGAAGGCCAAGCCAGGAGCTAAGAGAGAAGGACGGACCGGATGGTGACAGGGGACCCGAACCGAACCGATGGAGCAATCAAACCCGAACCGAACCGAACCGGTTGCTGAAGCGTTATACTGAACGAGATGCATACACCCGAACCGAACCGCCAGAGGGGAATATTTATGACCGAACCAAACCAATGGCAAGGAGGAATCCGAACCGATCCAGTATTGACCAATAACCCGAGATGCAAAGGTAGTCCAAATGGAAGTTAGAGCTCAGGATCCAGTTGGGAACAATGAGTTCACTTCATGGTTGGGCTTTGCTGTGGGACGTGTGCTGAGGAGTTGTCGGCGTTCATAACTTCGATTCACCACTGAGAATGAATGATGGACTGCTTATCAGTGCAGTAGAGTCACTATGACTCGAGGGGCAAGGTGATGGTAGCAAGACTACGTTATCAGTGCAGTAGAGTCATTATGACTCGAGGGGCAAAGTGATCGTAGTAAGACTATGAGCCAGCGCAGATGGGGTGAATAACTCCATGGGGCAAGTGGACATAGTAAAGGATTAGTAAGGCTATGAGCCAGTGCAGTGGGGTCATTGCGACCCCATGGGGCAAAGTGGACATAGCAAAGGATTGGTGGCTATGTATCAATGCAGTGAAGCCATTTATGACTTCATGGGGCAAGGTGATCATAGCAAAGTATGTTGAGGTGATCGAAGTGGTGAATATCGTATGCTTTACGCACTGAGTGAGAGATGTGAGGATGGTTGCTATGTTTGATTATTTGCCATCACTATGACATGCACACCCCCCACCCCCGTAACTTCACACCATATGTTATTGGCACCTTAGAGTGTTGTACAGTATGTAGTACTAACTCTTTGGTTGCAGGTCCAGGTTCAGGTATGGTTTAGTCTACTTGTTATTGTTCTGTTTAGATGCTTATCGCTCATACCAGGCTTTATGTCTGACCCAGAGTTTTATGTCTCTTCTTATTACTCTGGGTGCTCACACGAGCATACTAGAGACAGGTTAGCTGGTGATGCGCGAGTAGCTGATTCGGAGGCGAGCAGGAGGCTTCCACGTATGATATATATAGATATTCTCCCTGTGTCGTTGGTGGTCGCTACTTGGGCATTTGTAGTGTAACTCCTTTATCTTGCTTTTGCTCTTTGAGACAGTATTTTGAAGTTGTAATAAGCTGTATTTTGGATTTCCGCTGCTATGATACTTAGTACTAGTTTTCAGCTTATGCACTGTCTCACCTGTTTTATGTCAAGTATGTTGTTATTATATTTTGTTCTATGCGCTGTGAGACATTCTACAGGTTCCTTGATTAGTTCATTCTCTTCTTTCTTTTCCTTCTGACGACCGTCCCGTGCTAACTGGACATGTGTACAACGCACTTTTGGAGTAAATGTCGGTTGGTGCGGGGCGGGCCGTCACATTTGGTATCAGAGCTCTAGGTTGCGTAGTTAACATAGGGAAAGACACTAGGGAGAGATAGTACGTATATGAGAGCACGTATTTGTGATTACTTTGGTTTTCAAAAGCTATATATATATATATTATTAGTAGTATAAGAATGAAGTCGTACTGCACTAGCACCACTATGGGGTCGTTAATCGTTTTCTCTCTTTACAGATTGAACGATGAGTCTAGACACCAAGGGTGCTGGTAGAGGGACCAATCATGGGAATGCTCCTGACATGAGGACAATGTTCACTAACTTCATGAGGGAGATGCTTAGGGATGTTCAAGGAGCAGTTCCCAATCCCGGAAATGGTGGTGGTCCAGTAGTGCAGGCGCCTAGGGTCGATTTCGCCAAGTTGAGCAAGGAATACACTAACCTTGGTGGGAAGCCATTCCACGGAACGGAGTCGGCCACAGATGTTCACGATTGGTTGGATAGCTGTGATCGTATCTTCGACGACTTGGGTATTGAGGATGCGATGAAGAGAAGGCTAGCATCTCGTCAGCTGCAAGGGCGAGCGATGAATTGGTGGAATTCCATTAGAACAGCTACTCCAGAAGATCAGGTTACTTGGGATCAGTTCAAGGCTCGCTTTAGCGAGAAGTTCATTCCAGCTGCCCAGAAGTCAGTGTTGTTTAAGAGATTTTTGGAACTCAAGCAGAATGGTAGGGCAGTTTCTGATTATATTGCTGAGTTCGACACTTTGTCGAAGTATGGACTATCTCTTATCGATACTCCTGAGAAGAAGAATGAGAAGTTCATTACTGGGTTGGATGGATACTTGGGGGAAAGGCTTATCAACCACATCGATGAGACTTTTGAATCGATTGTGGGGAAAGCTTTGAGATCAGAGAGTCTTTACCCTAAGCCAAAGACTGAGGTTGCATCTGCAGAAGGGCCAAAGCCGCAAGCAAGTGGTGGAGGCAAGAATAACTCTCAGAACAAGAGGAAGCAGAACCAAGCTAAGGATGGCCAGAAAAAGAGCAAGAAAGATGTTGAGTGCTTCAGCTGTGGTAAGAAGGGCCATTATGCTAAAGAATGTCGGGCCAAGCTAGCGGATAGGAAGTGCTACAACTGTGGCCAAGTGGGACATCATAAGGATAAGTGTCCACAACCTCCTAAAGAAAAGCAGATGGTGAAAGCATATGCCCTTAATGCTATTCCTTCTTCGTCGAATGCCCCAACTGCGACGGAGAAAGGAAAGAATGTCGTCATTCAAGGTATGCTTTCTATTTATGATGTACCAGTTCGAGTTTTGTTTGATATTGGGGTTTCCCGTTCCGTCATATCTAGTGACCTGGTGGATAGGTTGGGACTGGAACCCGAGATAGTCGATAGACCTTTGGTAGTGACGAACTTGATTGGTGGTTCAACTAACCTTAGTATGATTTGCCGAAATTTGGTCTTATCGAGTCATGGATGTATGTTTGTTTGTGATTGCTTTGTTTTGGGCTTTACTGGGTATGGCATTATATTGGGGGTCGATTGGCTCCAAAGATATGGGGTGGTGGTAGACTGTGAGGGCTTTTTGGTGACAGTTAGGGCGGATGATGGGCGGAGGGTAGTGTTTGGTAGTCTACCTAGTGATGGGGTAATGGCTAGTTTTATAAATTCCCTCGACATCCCGCATGATCAGTTGTCAGATGTGCCCGTGGTTGGCCAGTATCCGGACGTCTTCGAGGAGGTGACCGGGCTTCCACCACACCAAGAGATTGAGTTCCGTATTGATTTAGTGAAAGATGCCAGACCTATAGTGATGCCACTTCGTCGTATGGCACCAAGGGAGCAGCGAGAGCTCGGGGTGCAAGTCAGCGATCTTTTGAAGAAGGGATTTATTAGAAGAAGTGTCTCCGAGTGAGGAGCACCAGTTGTGTTTGCCACTAAGGAAGATGGTTCCCTTCGTTTGTGTGTGGACTATCGCAAGTTGAATAAGGTGACGAGGAAGAATAAGTATCCTCTACCGTGGATAGATGATTTGTTTGATCAACTGGAAGGAGCAAGAGTGTTCTCCCAGTTGGACCTCGCGACAGGATTTCATCAGCTCCGAGTAGCGGATGAGAGTGTTTCAAAAACAGCATTTAGGACGTCGTCTGGATTCTATGAGTGGTTGGTTATGCCATTTGGGTTGACCAATGCACCAGCCTACTTTGTGGATCTTATGAATCGAGTATTCAGAGATCAGTTGAATAAGTTTGTTCTTGTGTTCGTAGACGATATCCTTGTTTACTCGAGGACAGAGGAGGAACACAAGGGAAACTTGAGGATAGTGATGGAGGTGTTGAGGAAACACCAATTGAAAGCGAAATTCTCTAAGTGTCACTTCTGGAGGAGGGAAGTGAGATTCTAGGGCCATGTTGTTTCAGAGAATGGTATTGCCGTGGACCCTGCGAAGGTGGCTACAGTACAGGATTGACCTACGCCCAAGAATGCAACAGATGTAAGAAGTTTCTTGGGGTTAGTTGGGTATTATCGTAAGTTTATCCAGGACTTCTCCAAGATAGCAGCACCGTTGACTCAGTTGACTAAGAAGGATTAGGCCTTCGTCTGGGACGGAGTGTGTGAGAATGCATTCAAGAGTCTAAAAGAAAAGTTGACGTGTTGCGTCAGTGCTAGTCATTCCTAAAGGGAATGAAGAAATGACGGTATTCACGGATGCTTGTGGTACCGGACTAGGTGTTGTATTGATGCAAGGAGGTAGGGTAGTAGCTTATGCTAGTCGGCAACTAAAGCCACATGAGAAAAGGTATCCTACCCATGATTTGGAACTAGCAGCGATCGTGTTTGCGCTGAAGATGTGGATACATTATCTCTTGGGAGAGAGATTCGAATTGTTTACCGATCATAAATCGTTAAAGTATCTTTTCTCTCAGAAGGATCTGAATCTCCGTCAGCAGAGATGGTTGGAGTTCTTGGCTTTGTATGATTTTGGCATCGCATATACACCTGGGAAGGGCAATGCGGTAGCCGATGCCTTGAGTAGGAGACATGCCAACTTAGGGGCTATGTTTCTTGAATGGAAGCAACTGGATTATATCGCAGGGTTTGATTTCAGACCAAAGTGCAAATTGGATCCAGAAATGTTAGCTAGTTTGGCGATCAGACCCACTTTGATAGAGCGGATTAGTTCTAGCCAGAGGGACAATCCTAATCTATTGGAAATCATCTCCAAGTTAGAAATGAATATTGACGGTGAGGAGATGAATTTTTATGGGATTGATCGAGATGGATGGCTTAGAAAGAATGGAAGACTAGTTGTACCCAACGTGAATGGTATGAGAGATGAAGTGCTTAGAGAATGTCATCACTCAAAACTGACTATACACCCCGGTGGTGATAAGATGTATCGAGACATGAAACAGACTTACTACTGGGAAGGGATGAAAAGAGACGTTGGGAAGTTTATATCCAAGTGCATGAATTGCCAGCTAATTAAAGCCGAACAAATGAAGCCTAGTGGTTTGTTGCAACCATTAGAAATTCCCGAATGGAAATGGGAGCAAGTCTCGATGGATTTTGTAACACCCCACGTCCATTAATGTCACTCACGAAGGGAATGCATTAACTTCCATGGAGGTTAAAAGTGAATATAGAACAGAAAATTTACAACAAGACAGATAGGAAATAGTACTTGGAAATCTAAAACTTCATTTTATTGCAGCGGAAATTAAACATTTTTGTTACATCATAAAACCATAGATAATAACCAAGTACAATATCCATCTTCATAAAAACAAAATACATAATCCCATTACATAAATAGCCATTAAAAAGATAACAAGCTGGACTTTACTTCAACGGTCCAAGCTTTCCAAAGAGAGATGAAGCAATTCAATCAAACTCCACTAGAGCTGGGCCCAACCTGAGGACCTGGAGGGGGAAAAAGGATAGAAATAGAGGGGGGTCAGACATAAAGTCTGGCGAGTATGATAATTCTAACAATACTATTATCAAAATAACTAGACTAAGGCATAAGCTGGAAGACAAGTAAATGTCTATGAACTCTTAGGAAGATAAAGATAGCGTTTAAGATAACGTTAAAGATAACGGTAAAGGCACACCTAATTACTAACGAATGATTACTACACTGCACCGCACATTACTACACTGCACCACACCAGTCACCCTATTGTTTGATCCCACTTGCTTCACACAGAAACTTTATAAATAGCCTTACGTACCCCTAGCTGACTACATAGGTGCCGTCTGCTCCTATCTCCACTAGGTGTACCCCACTACCCACTTTCGATCAGCTCCCTACTCGTAGATACCCGTGCTGGCCCCACAGTGGGTTGTATCACTCCCCTAAAGTGGCAACCCGATACAACTTGAGAATGCACGGCTTATACCTACACGATGCAACAACGTCTTACCTACCAGCCCGGGTCCACACACGCATACGAAACCCGTTGGACTTGCGTTGCCACCGCTCCCCGTTTTGGCCTCTTACAGTCAAACCCAGCATGCGTGTCCCGTCCTCGACTTGGGTCGAACCCTCAAAGATACGTTTGGGATACTGGTCGAAATGGGCCCCCACAAGCTACCCACCTAAGCTTGTCACTAGTATATCCCACTTAACCCTCTTAGTCATGTTCATTTACATGTGTGTTTGGTCAAGTCTTACTAATCGTATTTCACATGCCACTAAGTGCACCCCCTAGATTCCTCATGCCACCCAAGGCACCTACTTAACCCCCATGTCCCACCTTACATGTTTATCTGGTTAAGTATTTCTTAATTCATTCAGGCCATAACCTCATAAAGACCTCTCACATTAGATTGGCATTTATGGCAGCTGGATTTGCCGGGCGGGTCCGGGCAGTCTTACACCATAAAAGAGTCTAACCTCGTGTCTTTACAACCGTTATGCTTTAGTTTAGGCCTAGGACCTCTCACATTGGGCTGACATTTGTGACCACTGGATTTGCCGGGCGGGTCCGGGTAGGTTTACGTCACAAACGAGTCCAACCTCGTGTCCTAAGCATTGATTAACACTTAAAATCTTTTACCCCAGTTTTAATAATTCCCTATTCAAATTATTAATTAAGTCAACTTTTAATGATGTCCATAATTGACTCAATTATGGCCATCCACTTATGGCATGCAAAATCATATCAATTGCACCCCCAACTTTTTAATATTAAATCCTTAATATTACCCCTACCCCACGTTTATACGTTCGCTTATTCAACGCATAATATAGGCTAGACTTGTATAGTCTAACACCTAGCACAAAGATAAATTATCACGACATATAGACAATTAAAATAAATCTAATCATAATAGGGGTGAAACTTGCATAAACTACACATGTTAAGGATCAAAAAGGTGTCAACTTGTTAAATGTCTCAATTTACATGATATGATCATAGCCCAAATCTATACATAAACTTGCATATGGGGTTTTTAGGCAACATAATGATGGTGTGAACTAGCATAGGATATCACATATGTCATAGCATAATTCTAGATGTCATAATAGATGTCTTGGTATATGTTCATAACTTTTCTAATCAATCTAACTTGCATATGTGACTTGTCATATAGATCAACATAACCTAAACATGATGATTTAATTAATATGAACTAACTAGCATAGTTGGTAACATCATGGCCTTTTTAACATGTATGATTCATCACAACTTAGCATAGAAACTTTCAACATACATAACATCATCATAGCATGATTTACAACATATAAGATATCATCATCACATAACATTGGATTTACAATATACATGATAGCAAAAAGGGTTTACAACAGCATATATGATAATTCACATCATCTACTCATAATCCATTCATAACTAAACCTAATTAAAACGATAATAATCTTGTTAAGATCATCATACTCAAAATTTAGAGAAGAAAAGAGAGAGTTTTGCTTTGCTTTAGGGTTGAGAGAATTAGAATTGAATTTGCTTTTCTTCTTTCTTAGTTGGCGGCGGCTCCATTGATTTCCATGGCGATTGTATGACGGTAACTATTCTATTTTAATTAGGTTTAGGGTTAGCATTAGGATGTATTTATAGGTGTAGGAAGTTATTTAGGACCATTAGATTAACCCTAAACCATGAGAACCAATCAAATGCAAAATCTGCATTTGAGCGAATCGGCCCACGGGTTGACAGCCAAACACCCTGGATTAACCCCTAGTCGACCCAGCGGGGCTTGGGTCGACCTCAAAAATGGGCCGATTCGGTTATTCCCCCTCCCAATTCGCTGTTTTGAACTTTTTCGCATATTTATTTATTTAATTTTTAATTTATATATATATATATCAATATATATATATATTTCTCTGCGCAACCCATTTCACTTAATTCTTTTCTAAAAATTAAGTATACTTTAATTTGTGAATTTTAATGTTACAAAATTACGGGGTGTTACATTCTCCCCTCCTTAAAGGATTTCGTCCCCGAAATCTCCAAGTCAAGTAGAATGTATATCCTACCATCTAATCGTCCATCTACTCAACCATCAAACACCAGCATCCATTGTCCTTAAAAGACTTCTAATGCTTTAATGTTTATATGCACAGTGTGTGTATATGTCCATATCTAATGCAAAATTAGGCGGTCTACTGATTCAGTCGACCTCCTTAGTG
This sequence comes from Allium sativum, assembly GCA_030737875.1. Lineage (NCBI taxonomy): Eukaryota > Viridiplantae > Streptophyta > Magnoliopsida > Asparagales > Amaryllidaceae > Allium > Allium sativum. The sequence continues at coordinate 21,806,433 of CM060927.1, read as the reverse complement.
CAATTCATGATAGTGCCATGCGTCCAATATGTATGCAAAAGATTCCTAATGATACATATTAATTCTATATGCTTGCATAACCATCCACCCGAATGCAGCAACCATATGATAATACAACCATTATACATCCATTTTACTAAATACATCCATATATATGCAATATGAAGTGACTGAGCCTATCTGGTGCCTAATAGTGTGTGTATATGCATCCACGAGCAACCACTAGCAAACACTTGCATCCACTTTGCATCCACCATACATAACATGTCTCAAACACATGTTTCAACCATAGGATTATCCTAACTAAAGGTCAAAGATACTAGCGAGAGGATATACTAAAGATAAGATAAGTACAAGCTAAGCGATAAAGGAGAAATTAAAAGACATACCCTAAAAAAGAAAAGGGTATCGTGAACGCATCTTCTCTTCTGTCTCCCAAGTAGCGTTGCTCTCATCATTTCCCCATTGCACTTTGACTAGTCTGACCTCTCGATTCCTCAACCTCTTGATCTCCGACCCAAGAATGCACGTAGGAGCTCGTCGAATTGTCGCATCACGCTCTATCTCCACCTCCCTAAGCAAGCTCGGCTCTACCACTTCCGCGGTCTCGTGCAAGCACTTCCTCAAATGTGACACATGGAATACGTCGTGTACACCACTAAGTCTCTCGGGCAACTCCACTCTATACGCCATCTGTCCAATTTTCTCCTTAATAGGAAACGACCCTACAAACCTTGGTGCTAATTTGTAACACCCCGAAAATTCTATAACTGTGAAATTAACAAATTAAAGTATAATTAATTTGAAATCAAAGAACTAAGGGAAACGGGATACGCCATTGCGTTCGTCTCGGAAAAATACGCGAAATAGAGTCCGAGTTTTCGAAAAACGGAGTCCGTATGAAGAAGATATGGCCTTCGGAAGTTTTGAATTAAATTTAAAATTCAAACAGAATAAAATAATAATTAAAAGTCGGGCCCAGTGGGCCAGGGCGGATAAACACCCGCCTAGGCCACCCAGGTCGACTGGGCTGTCGACCTGGGCTACCCATGTCGACAGGGCTGTCGACAGCCCTGTCGACAGGGGTGTCGACCTGGTCGAGCCCAGTCAACCTGGCTGGCCAGGTCTGTGTGTGGTCGATTTTCTGTGGTCTGCTTTGTCACTAGGGCTAGGTGGCAAGTTTTTATTGGTCTCTCTATCTAATGAATGGCTATGATCAATCCAAGCAACATCAATGGTCCTAATCAATTCCTAACCTCTATATAAACAACCCTAGACTAAACCCTAATCTATTCATTCAAATTAAGAACATAGCCGCCATGTTGCTGAGGAACGACTAAGAGTAGCCGCCAACTAGAGAGAGAGTTAGGAAGAAAGTTCTAAAGCCTAAAGCAATTCAAGCAACCTAAAGCCAATCAATTCAACAAAGGAATCATATCTCTTAATTAGAGAATTCGCCGCAACCATTGTAAGTAGAGTATTACTTTGGTATGAATAAACAATTGTGTTGGTTTGTATGCTTGAATTGTGGCAATAAAGTTATTCATATTTGTGCGTTCTTATCAATTTGAAATATTATATACGTTTGGATATTCTTGAATTATGTTATTCATGTTATAAAGAACTACATGCGGTAGTTCTATGCAAGTATACGTTTGGAATATTTCGCAAATTATGTAATCCATGTTGAAGCTACATGTATGTAGTTGATTTAAATTTATGCAAGTTTGGGGTTTTGCTACTATGCCATCATGATGTATATTTTTGTGCATAAATCATTTTGTAAGTAATTAGAACAAGTTTGGTTATTATAATCCATAGGAAATTATGTTGAGAATTTGGCATCATGTATTAAGCCATGCTTTTGTACTAGAAAACCTATTTGCAAACTTATGAATATGGCTAGGCTATGAATGATATTTGGCATAATTGAAATCCATGATTAAGTCTATCTTGTTTACAAGAATTATATGATGACATATGTGGTACATGGCTAGGTTAGGTTCAAAAAGTCCCTTTTGTAAGTTTACATGACTAAAGTAAGAATCATGATTTCATGTTAGAAATATTTATGCCATGAACAAATTTAACTATACTTATGCCATGCTTATGTTTGACATTATGCCATGTTTATGCTAGAAGTATTTATGTCATGCTTATGTTTGACATTATGCTATGCTTATGTTAGAAATATTTATGCCATGCTTATGTTTGACATTATGCCAAAATAAAAATATAGGTTCATGTGTCAATAATGATATCTCAATTACAAGTTCACATGCTTTGATTCATGTCACCTATGTTTCATGGCCAAAGTATATGTCACTACTATGCAAGTACACCAGTTTCTATTTTGTATTCCCAACGTCATATTACAAGTTCATACGCTCACCTTCCCCTTTTTGTGTATGTAATCACGCCATAAGCCTCCCCTTTTTCGCATGGCTAAATTGGGCTTTAAAAAGGCTAAGCCCAATATATATAAACGGACGTGTAAAACAGGGGAAAATAACGTTGGGTAAAAATTAATTAATGAATGAAAATATAAAATAGAAGGGCCCAAGTTCAAGTATGGGTTGGGCCCGTGATTGGTGTAACCTTTACACCATTAACTTAATAATGGGCCGCAAATATTTACATATAAGAAATAAAGAAGAATGACAAGATATGTAAATGTAGAACATACGATGTGTTTAACCCGAGGTTGGATTGAGTTGTGATGTAAACCTGCCCGGAACCGCCCGGCTGTCCAGTAGTCACAACAATACCTATCCAATGTGGGAGGTTAAACATGGAGCCCAATAAGGACCCGAGGTTAGACTGAGTTGTGGCGTAAGACTGCCCGGAACCAACCGGCAACAGGCAGCCACAACAATACCTGTCTAATGTGAGAGGTCAGGGCCTTAATAAGACAATTAAGGCTGAGTCAGGATTGTTAGGATTAAGTGAACTAAAGACTTAATCAAAATGGAACATGCTAAACTAAACGGACTGGTGGGGTTAGGTTAGGAAACACTTAACCAACTTAGCATGTTGGCTAGAGATAGAAAACCTAGTAACAGGGGACCCTTTTCAGCAGTAACCCTAAAAGGTGTATCAGGATACCCTGAAACTAGGCAGGGTGGGGCACGATTACTGGGCTGATTGTAAGAGGTCAAAGCGACGGCGGCGGTGTAGCAGTGTAGGTTCTAACGGAGTGCGGGCGTGCACACACTCCGGCGCAGAAAAATAAGGCACTGGACACCAGTAGCATACCTTTGCACTCTAAGGTTGTGTCGGGTTGCCACTATGGGACATGATACACCCCATGGTGGGACCATCATAGGTAACTACAGACATCGGGGGCCGTAAGACACATGTAACTTTGCGAGTAGGAGCCGATCATCATTGAATGGATCACATCACCCTGATTATGGGGTGCCAGTTGAAAAACTAGTTTATATGGGTTCAGAGATTTACATGGGGTACGATAGTATATTCGACCCTAGACAATTTAACCAAGTTTTTTCCCACTTCTTGTTTATACTTATCATACCCAGTTCTTTATTCATAGACAAAATAGTACTAGACTTACTCAGGCTTTATGTCTGACTCTACTTTTCTTTCGTCTTCTTTTTTCCGTTCCCCCCCCCAGGTCCTCAGGGAGGGAACACAGCAGCTTGACCTACCTCAACATCCAGCTTGAAGAAGAGAAATGTATTGCTTGGACTTTCCTGTTTTGAACTATGGCTTTGGACAATCCACTATGGGGCTTTTGCAGTTTATCTATGTTTTATTTATGCTTCTTTAAATAATGTACTCAAGACAGATTATGAAAGTGTTATGATATGTTTTTGGAAAGGATGTTGTTGTAACACATATTTGACTTTATGAAATAAAGTTTGTTGTTCTTCCGCTGTTTACAAATATGTGTTCTTATATCTGTCTTGTATATCTGTGACTTGTACTTATAAACCTCCACCAAAATTAGGGCATTCCCTTTGAGAGTGACCCTAACGGAGGTGGGGTGTTTCACTTGGTATCAGAGCATAGGTTTACCAGATAAGATAAAAAGTTTTGAAAAATTATTTTCAAAAAGGAAATTTAAAGAAGCATTTTTAAAAGAAAAATATTATTTTATTTTAAAAAGGCAAAGTCCACTCCCCAACGCCATAGGTACTATCTCTTATCCTTCGTTTTGAATCTATCCTTTTTGTTTCAGCATGTCCGAAGATCTTAACTTGCCGGAAGGGGTGCCTATACCTGGTTGGTTTAGACGGTTCTTAGAAGCAAGGGCCACTCAGCCAGGTCCTATGATTCCTCCTCCCCCAGCTGAAGGAAATCATCCAGCTGCAGCAGCACCTTTTCCTCCACCCCCTCCTCGGGGAAACACGTTTGCTAAGATATGTAAAGATTTTAAAGCTATGGGAGGAAGGGATTTCCATGGAACTGAGTCCTTCGTAGCAGCTAGAAATTGGCTGAAAGAAACGGAGGACCTATTCGTAATCTTTGAGGTAGAAGATAGACAAAAAGTACAACTGGCGGTATGGCTATTGAAGGGCGAGGCTTCCTACTGGTGGGAAGTCACTAATGCTGAAAGACCAGTGGAGACATGGGAGGACTTTAGGGCAAGGTTTGAGACTAAATTTCTCTCAGATGCGGAAAGAAGTTTGCAGTTGGAAAAATTCTTATTTCTTAAGCAAGGGGACAAGACAGTCAGAGAGTATGTGAATCAGTTTGATGAGCTGGCTAGGTTTGGGCTTGACCTAGTCAACACCCCGCACAAGAAGGCTCTCCGTTTCGTCAAAGGGTTAAATGAGCCATTACACATGTAACAACCCGCATTTCAACAACATGTTAAAACGAGAATCAAGGCGGAATTTAATTTTAAATTCTGAATCAAGTAAAACGGGCTATGCCATTGCGTTCGTCTCGGAAAAATACGCGAAATAGAGTCCGAGTTTTCGAGAATCGGAGTCCGTATGACCCGTTTAAGGCCCAAAGAAGATTTCTGGAAATTTGAATTTCGGAAACAGTTTTCGGAAATCAGAAATGGGGCCAGGCGGGAATTTTCCCGCCAAATCCCATGTCGACAGGGGAGTCGACAGGGCTGTCGACACCCCTGGACCCCAAGTCGACAGGGCTGTCGACTTGGGTGTCGACTGGGCCCAAAAACACAACGCCGTGTTTTGGTGGCCTGGTGCACCTGGATGCAGTCTTGGTCTGGTCTGATGGGCCTGTGACGATTTCTGTGGTCTAGATTAACCCTAGATCTAATCCTATGGCCTAAAACTATCTTAATCTCTATAAAAAGACCCTAAACCTAATCTAAATCACTAAAAATAAAACCTAGCAACTAAGTGCTGCCAAAATCAACATTGATCATGGCCTCCATCTCAAATCCCTAGAGCCTATGCACTCAAATCAAGTCCAAATCAAAAGGTGCAAGCTTGCTACACCAAATCAAGGCCAAATCGACGTTGCTATGCGAGTTCCATGACGATTCTTCAACAAAGGGGGCACCTTTCTTAGCCAAGATGATTCATGCTTCTTTGCCTAGGCCTAACTATGTAAGTTCTAGCTACTTTTGGGTCAAAACGGTATTTTTAATGTTGTCATGGGATAAAATGAGGCTAAACATGATTATGCGAATCTATATGAACCTTACCATGCCTCTTGTGTTCATGTTTATGATCGTAGGCCATGTGAGTGACTTAATCATGCCTCTCATGCTATGCATAACCTAGTTTAACTTGCAAGTTTGGATCTTTATGCATGAAATGCTAGCATGAACCTTTAGGAACCATTTTACTTGCGAAACATTGGCTAAGACTAGATTTTGGGGCTTATGCATGTTTATGAACCCAAACCCTTTTATGCTATCATGCAAGTTTGTGGCCAAGTCCTTTATGAGATTATGCATGTTTATGGTCAAACCCTTTGTGATAATATGCATGGTTGTGGCCAAATTACCTTATGACACTATGCATGTTTATGGCCAATCCCTTTACGATGTTATGCATGTGGAAGCCAAGCCCTTTTTGGCATCATGCATGGTTCGAGACCAATATGTGACAAAGTATCCTTACTATATTGACTCGATTTGCTTGCGTTGGGAAAACCCGATTTTGGGTAGTTAGATAAACATGAACATGTCGCAAAGTCTTAATTTGAATATGACACGCGTTTATACTTGAAACTATGACTTGAAAAATAACATGGAAGATGACATGTAAGTATGCATAAAAACATGAGCTTGGGAATTTACCTATTAAGTTAGGTCTACCCTTTGGGAATTTACCTATTAAGTTAGGTCTACCCAAATGCTCGGAAACGTGTAACATGTTTTGGAACATGATGAACTTAGATAATATGAGCATGGCCAACTCGAGGTTGGGTTGAGTTTGCAACGTAAAACTACCCGGAACCGACCGGCCTAACTAGTAGTTGCAAACAATAGGACCCAATGTGAGAAGTTGGTCATGTCGCGCTTAAGACCCGAGGTTAGACTAGGTTGTGGTGTAAATCTACCCGGACCCGCCCGGCTTAACTAGTAACCACAACAAGGTCTAATGTGAGAGGTTAAGAGTGCATTAATTGAATTAATGCCACATGATAAGGTTAAGTAAATTTGACTAATGACACTTAACCGATATGATACAAATGGGTAGGTTAAGTGGGACCGGGCTTGATTTCCTTAATGACACTTAACCATGCAAGATGATTAGGAGATGAGGTTAAGTAATTTACACTTAACTAATCCGACTGGGTAATTAGATGAGGTTAAGTAATTAAGACTCAACTAACCTAACCACGGTAATTAGATGGGGTTAAGTAATCCACACTTAACTAATCTAAAAACGGTAATTCGACGGGGTTAAGTTAAACACTTAACCAATTAAAACTTGGTAATTCAATGAGGTTAAGTAACCAATACTTAACCAACTCAAAGTGGTAATTTAATGGGGTTAAGTTAAACACTTAACTAATTTAACACGATGATTTGATGAGGTTAAGTGACCTATACTTAACCAATCTAACGTGAAAACACGATAAGGCCAAGTCACGAACCACTTGAATACGCTTGACCGACTTGACTCGGAAATTTGACAAGGTCAAGTTAATTTATAATTAACCAATCTAAAATGATAATTAGACGAGGTTAAGTTATGGATTGTTTGATATACTTAGCCAACTTGACACATGGTTTGTAGGGTTAAGCCTTGGACTTGGATACTTAGCCCAATTTTGACATAGTTTGTAGACGGGCTAAGTTATGAACTTAAGTGACACTTAACCCATTAGATAAACCCTAATTCTGAGGATTAGGTGAATAACCACAGTTAACAAGGGTAATGGAAATAAGGCTAAGTGGTAAACCTTAGTTAAGGGCAACTAAGTAATAATTCTTAGTCAAGGAAATCTGGACCACTTCTTAGATAGATGAGTAACCCGATGCGTTAGGTCAACGTTTAAGTATGCGTGTAGGAGCAGGCTATCTGATATAGATAAAGGCTCCGACGAACTGGGTAACGAAGCAGCGGCTTCGGGGAACGTGAGGATATTCTTGGGATCCCTCTGTGAGCTGCCAGGTCATTATACTAGGCTCACGAGAGGTTGAGGTCTGCGGTAGAAGAACCAAGAATATGCCTTGGTTGCTATGCGAGCGACCTAAAGACTGGGGTGGATAGCAGTGAGTCGGCGGATACATAAGGTGCCCGAGATAGCAAGTCCGTCGATCATCTACCATCTTGAGTCAAGCGTGTACGTACGGAAAGGCAGGGAACACCCAACAGACCATGATTGCTATCTAATCATGGGTGAGGTAGGCCGTAGGATGTGGGCTGGCCGGAGTGTAGTTCTCATGCAAGATTTTCTCTTGTGTTGCCTTTCACTAGTTGAGGGAGGGGTCTCGTGGGACCATAGCCACGTGTAGAAAAGCAGACCTTAGTATCTGCATCGGCAGATAAATCTAAAGCTCCCGACCGAGTCCTGTATTTCTTGTTTTGCCCTGGGACAGGACTCGGATGGCACGATGTGATACATGTGCATACAGTTATAGAAAAACGACTCACGATGAATGCGGGGAAAAAGGGCGCGGTTGAGGGTTAGCGTGATCCCTAGTGGCCTAGGTGGTTTAACCCAAACCGAAATACGAAAGCGTGCAATAAGTAAGCGTAATCCCTAGTGGTGCTAGGTGGCGTAAGTCCTAGTAGATCAAACGATGATTCATATGGAAGAGCCTAGCTAGAACAAGGGTGACAGTCCAAACGATTTCAAGGATAATATGGCATGAGAAAGCCCGTACGAGGTACGGCAAGGGACTGAACTTATATACATGGGAAGAAACATATGATTTGAGTAACCTATATATACGATATATTGGGTTGACATGGACCATTACACGACTTTGAGTAAGGGACATTCATGGTTAACACCTAACAAGGCTGGGATACTAGTACGAGAGGTGCAGAGCAAATATACATGTTAGAACTAGGGAGAATATATATAATAGATACCGTGGGATGTTAGACGGGGTAGATACCTTGGGGTAATGTACTCGATAGAAATCTGACGATGTGATACCTGGACTTATCATAACACCGTAGTTTATCATGATACCTTAGTTTACCTTGCCGCAGGAGTTCAGCCGGCTACCTGGTTTATCTATCTTGTAGTTATCCTTATGTTTACTTGCAGTTTATGCATGTCATGTTACCTTTACCTGTTTTTATACTGGAAGTAGATAGGACTTACTCAGTCTTTTTGACTGACCCGTTTTGTTTCACCTCTTTTCTTCCGTTTCCCCCCCCAGGTTACAGGGAGGAAACAATGCTGTTTAGTTTGGACTTCTTCTGCCTGAAGGTCATCATGGATGGCGTGGACTTCTCTTGGCTATGGCCGCTTTACTGTTTTTACTTGGGGAATCATTTATGAAAAGGTTTTTATGCTTCTTTATTTTTGCAAGACAGGTTTTGATGTACTCTGATGTAAAAGGCTTTAGACCTTATTTATTCATGTTATGAAAGTTTGATTTTACTTCCGCTATTTATATATGTTCTGTCTTGTGATATTTCTGTGCATGTTTACCAATAATGCCCCTCTAAAGCTAGTGCATTCCTTTGCGAGTGACCCTAGCGGAGGCGGGGTGTTACATTTGGTATCAGAGCAGAAGGTTACTAGACTGGGCAAAAGTTTTTAAAGACCTTCTGAAAATTATTTGAAAAACCGTTTACAAAGAAGCATCTTTCAAGAAAATTTTCTTTTAAAAAGAAAAAGGCTATTCCCCAAAGGCCATTAGCATTATCCTTGTTTCCTTGATTGAATCTCTTTTCCTTTCTTTCCTCCATCTGTAGTCACAGTGGTTTTGACTGCGACTAGTCTTTCTAGCTGCGTAAGTGTTTCCCGTACGATGGAGGTGGTTCTCGAGAGACCGTTGCAGAGTTATGCATGAAAGGATAGTAAGAACAAGGATAAAGGATACGAGTTCAGGGATAAGCAACATGTTGGTATGGCTGAGTCCTAAAAGGAGGGAGAAAGATGAACAATGAAACCCATGACAAGAGGGTACCCTTGGCATAGTGAAACGGGATAGATAATTAGGTATCATGGGACAAGGACAAGATCATTGGGAGGGCAATAGTATGCTCTCATTTCTAGGGTACCTCAGAGGGAGGGTAACGATCTTGTTAAAGGTTTAGCTTTCCATCCCGTCGGGACTTTGTTTGGATCACCGCATCTTTTAAGTCCGTTTCGATAGTTGAGTCTCTGCACCTTAGTACTAGCATAGTAGAGGATTCCGCTTTTGTCTCAAGTCCTATCGGAAGATCGGTCCATTTACTCATGGCTTGTTTGGATTTGAGAATGTCTATATCAAGTGTTGAGCTTGAAAATAATGCTTATGTTTATAGGTTGTGGATGGATTCTAGGGATGAAGTGGTTATCCAGTAAGGGGTGCCACTCTCGGTTTTAGAAGGAGGGTAGTTAGACTCTTGGCTTGCTTTGGTAATACCCTCGAAGTCTCGTGTAACCTTTTGGGGTTCGGTCATGGTTAGTTACTTAGAATCCCTTGATGCCTTTATGGGAAATTGGAAGCCCAATCGAGTGGTGTTCGCCGATAAGACAGATGATTTATTTCACTTATGCATGGGTTATAGAAATCACCTTAGTAAATGCGCTTGATAACCTGGTTGGCATCTGTTTACTTTCAAGAGAAAGTTCTTCTATGTGGAATATCTTGTGGTACGAGGTCCGAGATTCATTAGTGAATTTTGGAAAGCTTGCATAAGATCATGAGTACGCAGTCATGTTTGCGTCAAGTATTTTAGGAAAAGGATAAGCGCAAGTGGAACGAGAGGCGACGAAGAAATGAGTTTCAGCTCATGTTATGGAAACAAGAAAGAAGAAGCTACGAAATCGCGAAGTTAAAGGACGGTCAAGGCACAATGGAATTAAGCTCAAGGAAATACGACTTTGATGGTCAAAGACTAGATACGCGCATGATATCCCTTTTGGGAGTATATCCTTGATCCCTGTTTTCTGTAGAGCTTACTTGTAGGCTATCTTTTGTGGACATCCTCTCGGTCCTATTTTCTGTTACAAACCCCATAAGGAGTTTGTCTTGTTTATCTTCTCGACCCTGTTTTAGGGAATCCTAGGTAGAACCCTATGGATGTAAACATGTATTTGAAACATGTTATGATTGATATGGTTGCAAATGGTTGCAAGTGGTTGCTCATGGATGCGCGAATTTATATTAAATATTAGCTCGACTCGGTCACATTTCATATTGCATATGCACGAGTATTTATACTTGTTTATGGATGAAATTGAATGTGTTATCATGCGGATGTTGCATATGGTTGAATGTTTGTGCACGCATATAGTGTATATGACTAGGACTATTTGCATACATGATGGATTCATAGCACTAAACATATTTTTGCATTCAAAAGATTTTTCAGGCCTGATCATTAGCATTAACTAAGGAACATGTACACACACGTTTTGCATATATTCATATGGCATTAGAAATCATCTAAGGACAATGGTTGCTTGTGGATGATGTTTTGAGTAGATGGATGATGGATGGTAGGATATGTTCTTCCTAACTTGGAGATTTCGGGGACGAAATCCTAAAAGGTGGGGAGAATGTAACAACCCGCATTTCAACAACATGTTAAAACGAGAATCAAGGCGGAATTTAATTTTAAATTCTGAATCAAGTAAAACGGGCTATGCCATTGCGTTCGTCTCGGAAAAATACGCGAAATAGAGTCCGAGTTTTCGAGAATCGGAGTCCGTATGACCCGTTTAAGGCCCAAAGAAGATTTCTGGAAATTTGAATTTCGGAAACAGTTTTGGGAAATCAGAAATGGGGCCAGGCGGGAATTTTCCCGCCAAAGCCCATGTCGACAGGGGAGTCGACAGGGCTGTCGACACCCCTGGACCCCAAGTCGACAGGGCTGTCGACTTGGGTGTCGACTGGGCCCAAAAACACAACGCCGTGTTTTGGTGGCCTGGTGCACCTGGATGCAGTCTTGGTCTGGTCTGATGGGCCTGTGACGATTTCTGTGGTCTAGATTAACCCTAGATCTAATCCTATGGCCTAAAACTATCTTAATCTCTATAAAAAGACCCTAAACCTAATCTAAATCACTAAAAATAAAACCTAGCAACTAAGTGCTGCCAAAATCAACATTGATCATGGCCTCCATCTCAAATCCCTAGAGCCTATGCACTCAAATCAAGTTCAAATCAAAAGGTGCAAGCTTGCTACACCAAATCAAGGCCAAATCGACGTTGCTATGCGAGTTCCATGACGATTCTTCAACAAAGGGGGCACCTTTCTTAGCCAAGATGATTCATGCTTCTTTGCCTAGGCCTAACTATGTAAGTTCTAGCTACTTTTGGGTCAAAACGGTATTTTTAATGTTGACATGGGATAAAATGAGGCTAAACATGATTATGCGAATCTATATGAACCTTACCATGCCTCTTGTGTTCATGTTTATGATCGTAGGCCATGTGAGTGACTTAATCATGCCTCTCATGCTATGCATAACCTAGTTTAACTTGCAAGTTTGGATCTTTATGCATGAAATGCTAGCATGAACCTTTAGGAACCATTTTACTTGCGAAACATTGGCTAAGACTAGATTTTGGGGCTTATGCATGTTTATGAACCCAAACCCTTTTATGCTATCATGCAAGTTTGTGGCCAAGTCCTTTATGAGATTATGCATGTTTATGGTCAAACCCTTTGTGATAATATGCATGGTTGTGGCCAAATTACCTTATGACACTATGCATGTTTATGGCCAATCCCTTTACGATGTTATGCATGTGGAAGCCAAGCCCTTTTTGGCATCATGCATGGTTCGAGACCAATATGTGACAAAGTATCCTTACTATATTGACTCGATTTGCTTGCGTTGGGAAAACCCGATTTTGGGTAGTTAGATAAACATGAACATGTCGCAAAGTCTTAATTTGAATATGACACGCGTTTATACTTGAAACTATGACTTGAAAAATAACATGGAAGATGACATGTAAGTATGCATAAAAACATGAGCTTGGGAATTTACCTATTAAGTTAGGTCTACCCTTTGGGAATTTACCTATTAAGTTAGGTCTACCCAAATGCTCGGAAACGTGTAACATGTTTTGGAACATGATGAACTTAGATAATATGAGCATGGCCAACTCGAGGTTGGGTTGAGTTTGCAACGTAAAACTACCCGGAACCGACCGGCCTAACTAGTAGTTGCAAACAATAGGACCCAATGTGAGAAGTTGGTCATGTCGCGCTTAAGACCCGAGGTTAGACTAGGTTGTGGTGTAAATCTACCCGGACCCGCCCGGCTTAACTAGTAACCACAACAAGGTCTAATGTGAGAGGTTAAGAGTGCATTAATTGAATTAATGCCACATGATAAGGTTAAGTAAATTTGACTAATGACACTTAACCGATATGATACAAATGGGTAGGTTAAGTGGGACCGGGCTTGATTTCCTTAATGACACTTAACCATGCAAGATGATTAGGAGATGAGGTTAAGTAATTTACACTTAACTAATCCGACTGGGTAATTAGATGAGGTTAAGTAATTAAGACTCAACTAACCTAACCACGGTAATTAGATGGGGTTAAGTAATCCACACTTAACTAATCTAAAAACGGTAATTCGACGGGGTTAAGTTAAACACTTAACCAATTAAAACTTGGTAATTCAATGAGGTTAAGTAACCAATACTTAACCAACTCAAAGTGGTAATTTAATGGGGTTAAGTTAAACACTTAACTAATTTAACACGATGATTTGATGAGGTTAAGTGACCTATACTTAACCAATCTAACGTGAAAACACGATAAGGCCAAGTCACGAACCACTTGAATACGCTTGACCGACTTGACTCGGAAATTTGACAAGGTCAAGTTAATTTATAATTAACCAATCTAAAATGATAATTAGACGAGGTTAAGTTATGGATTGTTTGATATACTTAGCCAACTTGACACATGGTTTGTAGGGTTAAGCCTTGGACTTGGATACTTAGCCCAATTTTGACATAGTTTGTAGACGGGCTAAGTTATGAACTTAAGTGACACTTAACCCATTAGATAAACCCTAATTCTGAGGATTAGGTGAATAACCACAGTTAACAAGGGTAATGGAAATAAGGCTAAGTGGTAAACCTTAGTTAAGGGCAACTAAGTAATAATTCTTAGTCAAGGAAATCTGGACCACTTCTTAGATAGATGAGTAACCCGATGCGTTAGGTCAACGTTTAAGTATGCGTGTAGGAGCAGGCTATCTGATATAGATAAAGGCTCCGACGAACTGGGTAACGAAGCAGCGGCTTCGGGGAACGTGAGGATATTCTTGGGATCCCTCTGTGAGCTGCCAGGTCATTATACTAGGCTCACGAGAGGTTGAGGTCTGCGGTAGAAGAACCAAGAATATGCCTTGGTTGCTATGCGAGCGACCTAAAGACTGGGGTGGATAGCAGTGAGTCGGCGGATACATAAGGTGCCCGAGATAGCAAGTCCGTCGATCATCTACCATCTTGAGTCAAGCGTGTACGTACGGAAAGGCAGGGAACACCCAACAGACCATGATTGCTATCTAATCATGGGTGAGGTAGGCCGTAGGATGTGGGCTGGCCGGAGTGTAGTTCTCATGCAAGATTTTCTCTTGTGTTGCCTTTCACTAGTTGAGGGAGGGGTCTCGTGGGACCATAGCCACGTGTAGAAAAGCAGACCTTAGTATCTGCATCGGCAGATAAATCTAAAGCTCCCGACCGAGTCCTGTATTTCTTGTTTTGCCCTGGGACAGGACTCGGATGGCACGATGTGATACATGTGCATACAGTTATAGAAAAACGACTCACGATGAATGCGGGGAAAAAGGGCGCGGTTGAGGGTTAGCGTGATCCCTAGTGGCCTAGGTGGTTTAACCCAAACCGAAATACGAAAGCGTGCAATAAGTAAGCGTAATCCCTAGTGGTGCTAGGTGGCGTAAGTCCTAGTAGATCAAACGATGATTCATATGGAAGAGCCTAGCTAGAACAAGGGTGACAGTCCAAACGATTTCAAGGATAATATGGCATGAGAAAGCCCGTACGAGGTACGGCAAGGGACTGAACTTATATACATGGGAAGAAACATATGATTTGAGTAACCTATATATACGATATATTGGGTTGACATGGACCATTACACGACTTTGAGTAAGGGACATTCATGGTTAACACCTAACAAGGCTGGGATACTAGTACGAGAGGTGCAGAGCAAATATACATGTTAGAACTAGGGAGAATATATATAATAGATACCGTGGGATGTTAGACGGGGTAGATACCTTGGGGTAATGTACTCGATAGAAATCTGACGATGTGATACCTGGACTTATCATAACACCGTAGTTTATCATGATACCTTAGTTTACCTTGCCGCAGGAGTTCAGCCGGCTACCTGGTTTATCTATCTTGTAGTTATCCTTATGTTTACTTGCAGTTTATGCATGTCATGTTACCTTTACCTGTTTTTATACTGGAAGTAGATAGGACTTACTCAGTCTTTTTGACTGACCCGTTTTGTTTCACCTCTTTTCTTCCGTTTCCCCCCTAGGTTACAGGGAGGAAACAATGCTGTTTAGTTTGGACTTCTTCTGCCTGAAGGTCATCATGGATGGCGTGGACTTCTCTTGGCTATGGCCGCTTTACTGTTTTTACTTGGGGAATCATTTATGAAAAGGTTTTTATGCTTCTTTATTTTTGCAAGACAGGTTTTGATGTACTCTGATGTAAAAGGCTTTAGACCTTATTTATTCATGTTATGAAAGTTTGATTTTACTTCCGCTATTTATATATGTTCTGTCTTGTGATATTTCTGTGCATGTTTACCAATAATGCCCCTCTAAAGCTAGTGCATTCCTTTGCGAGTGACCCTAGCGGAGGCGGGGTGTTACAACATAGTTTGGCCATGACCCATATACCCATGGGAGCCACGTATGAAAGATTGGTGCAAATGGCATTGCTGAATGAGGAGGATAAGGGCAAGAAGGAGACGAAGGCAGAAAGCTCTCAAGGGAAGAAAGAGGGTTTGCAGCCTAAGAAGACAGACTTTAAGAAGGGCGGGAAAGGCAACAAAGAGAAGAGGAAGTGTAATTTCTGTTGCAAAGTGGGGCACTTAGTAAAGGACTGCCGGAAAAAGAAGGCCAAGGAGAATGGTGGGTGCTTTTCTTGCGGTGAGACAGGCCACAGGGCTAAGGACTGCCCAAAGAAACGAGGACAGGGGCAGAGGGTTGGATCCACCCCAGGGGCACAGGTTCATGTGCTAGAAGCGCCACCTCTGCAACAGCGAGGTATAAATACTTCTGTAGAAAGTGTAGTTTATCTTTATGATCAACCCGTTCGCACTTTATTTGATTCTGGCGCATCACACTCCTTTATCTCGTCTGCTTTAGTAGAATCTCTGCACCTAAAAACTAGTATGGTAGAGGACCCCTTAATTGTTTCGAACCCAATTGGGGGCCCAGCTCATTTGTCTATGATCTGTGTGGGATTGAAAATTTCTATTCTAAGTGTAGAATTTCAATGTAGTGCCTTTGTTTTGGGCTTTTCGGGGTATGGTTTGATTTTGGGTATGGATTGGCTATCCAGTAATGGGGCCATCCTTGATTGTGAGAAAAGGGTTGTTAGGCTCCTAACCCAGCTCGGTAATACTTTGGAAATTTCTTGTAATCCCTCGTATGCGGTTATGCTTAGTTATCTTGAATCGCTAGATGCCTCTGTTGAAAATTTGCAATCAGTTAGAGTGGTCCGGGAATATCCGGATGTCTTCGAAGAGGTGAAGGGCTTGCCTCCGAAGCGGGAAATAGACTTCCGCATATATCTTGTAGATAATGCAAAGCCCGTTGCGTTGCCCGTTAGACATATGGCTCCACGAGAAAGGAAAGAGCTCAGTAAACAGATTAAAGAGCTTCTAGAGAAGGGGTTCATTAGGAGGAGCATTTCAGAATGGGGCGCTCCGGTGGTGTTCGCTACAAAGGCGGATGGTTCACTCCGTCTATGTGTTGACTATAGGGAGCTCAACAAGCTAACGAAAAAGAATAGACACCCTCTCCCTAGAATTGACGATTTATTTGACCAGCTTGTAGGAGCGTCTGTTTTCTCCCAACTCGATTTAGCAACCGGTTTTCATCAGCTAAGGGTGGCTGAAGATAGCATCGATAAAACGGCTTTCAGAACCCCAGACGGTTTCTTTGAATGGCTTGTCATGCCTTTCGGCTTGACAAATGCACCTGCGTACTTCGTGGACCTAATGAGTAGGGTATTTAGAGATTTCCTCAACAAATTCGTAGTGGTCTTCGTAGATGATATCCTTATCTTCTCAAAAAGTGAAGAGGAACATGCCCAGCACCTAAGGGCAATCATGGAAACTTTGCGAGTCCATCAACTAAAAGCCAAGTTCTCCAAATGCCACTTTTGGAGAGAAGAGGTGAGGTTCCTTGGGCACATAGTATCCAAACAAGGGTTAGCAGTGGACCCTGCTAAGGTAGTGGCGGTACAAGATTGGAAGACACCAAGGAATGCGACTGAGGTCCGAAGCTTTCTAGGACTAGCGGGTTTCTATCGAAAATTTATAAAGGATTTTGCAAAAATCTCAGCTCCGCTCACGAAATTGACTAAGAAGAATCTAGTGTTCAATTGGGATTTGGATTGCGAGTTTGCTTTCCAACGACTAAAAAGGGCTCTCACAACAACCCCAGTTTTGACGCTGCCAGATGGGAGCAAGATGTTCACTGTTTATACGGATGCATGTGGGACAGGGCTAGGCGCCGTCTTAATGCAAGAAGGAAGGGTAGTAGCTTATGGCGGGAGGTAATTGAAGGTGCACGAAAAGAACTACCCAACCCACGATCTTGAGTTAGCCGCCATCGTCTTTGCACTCAAGTCTTGGCGACACTATCTCTTAGGTGAGAAGTTCGAACTTTACACTGACCATAAATCGTTGAAATATCTTTTCTCGCAGAAAGATCTTAACTTGAGGCAACAAAGATGGATGGAGTTTCTTGCCTCGTACGATTTCGAAATCTCCTATACTCCGGGCAAAGGCAACGTAGTGGCAGACGCGTTGAGCCGAAAGAAATTGACCCTAAGCCCGTTATTTGTTGAAAGACAAAGCCTAGAGTTTATAGCCAGCTTCGACTTTAGGCCTTCCTCCGATTTCGTACCGGGCTTGCTTGCATCTCTCGAAGTGCGCCCAACTTTAGTGGATTCAGTAGGGACAGCGCAACGAGAAGACCCTCAGCTTGTGGAAATAATTGATAGGCTAATTAGGGGTGAGACTTCAAGTCACCTCAACAGATACTCCATCGACGATAAGGGTTTGCTAAGGCGAGACGGAAGACTATGCGTCCCACAGACAAAAGATTTAGTAAAGAAGGTTCTCGAGGAAGCACATCACTCCAAGATGACGATGCACCCAGGCGGAGATAAAATGTACAAAGATATAAAAAGGACTTTCTTTTGGAACGGCATGAAAAAGGACGTGGCAGAATTCGTTTCTAAGTGTATGGTGTGCCAACAGGTTAAAGCGGAACAGAAAAAGCCTGGCGGACTGCTACATCCTTTGGAGGTCCCGCAGTGGAAGTGGGATAGCATCTCAATGGACTTCATCGATGGGCTGCCTAGGTCTAGGAGAGGCAACACTAGCATTTGGGTAATAGTGGATAGGCTTACTAAAAGCGCCCACTTTTTACCTGTCAAAAGTAAAAGAACTGCCTCATCCCTAGCATCACTTTACCTTAAGGAAATCGTTCGACTCCATGGAATACCAACTAGCATTGTTAGTGACCGAGACCCCATCTTCACCAGCGAGTTTTGGCGGAGTCTGCAAGAAGCAGTAGGAACGCAGTAATGCTTGAGCACAGCCTATCATCCCCAAACCGACCGCCAAACAGAGAGAGTGAACAGAGTTTTGGAAGACCTTTTAAGACTATGCGTCCTTGACTTCGGAGGGACATGGGAAGACCACCTTCCTTTGGTGGAATTTGCCTACAACAACAGCTATCAAGCAACCATCGGAATGGCGCCCTTCGAAGCTTTATATGGAAGACCGTGCCGATCGCCCACTTGTTGGTGGGAATCCACGGATAAGCTCATACTTGGACCAGACATGATCCGAGAGACCTCAGAGAAAGTAGACTTAATACGAAGAAGGATGAAGACGGCCCAAGACAGACAAAAGTCCTATGCCGACAAGAGGAGGACCGACCTTGAATTCGAGGTTGGAGACAGAGTTTTTCTCAAGGTATCACCGCTAAGAAACGTTGTTCGTTTTGGAACCACAGGAAAACTAGCACCAAGGTTCGTAGGGCCATTCCCTATTATCGAGAAAATTGGGAAAATGGCCTATAGATTAGAGCTACCCGAGAAGTTGGCTGGAGTCCACAACGTATTTCACGTTTCACATCTCCGAAAATATCTACATGAGTCTGCTGAAGTGGTAGAGCCAAATATCCTCGAAGAGGCCGAAGTGGAACGCGAAGTAACCATAAGAAAAGTTCCAACCCGCATCTTAGGAACGGAAGTGAAGAAGCTACGCAACCGCGAAGTCAAGCTCGTCAAAGTTCAGTGGAGCGACGCCGAGGAAGACGCGACTTGGGAAACTGAAGCTAGAATCCGTACAGCCTACCCTTTTCTGTTCGAGGGTACATCCTTGATCTTTCTTTTTCCTTAAGTTGCGCTTTTATCTATCTATCTTTTTAGGTATATTTCCTCGACCGTATCTTTTAGGTAGAAACCCTTTGGATGAAAACATGTAGTTGAAGCATGTTATGGATGATGGTTGCAAGTGATTGCTAGTGGTTGCTCGTGGTTGCATATACACACACAATCTAGGGTTTAGATCGGCTCAGTCACTTCATATTGCATATGCATATATGTTTGCATTCGTATATGGTTGAATTCTTATGTGTTGTCATGTGGATGTTGCATTTGTATTGAATAATTGAGCACTCATGTAGAATCATGAATAGGAAAATTTGCATACATAATGGATTCATGGCACTTACATAATTCGCATTAAGGAGGTCAACTGAATCAGTAGACCGCCTGATTTTGCATTAGATAAGTACATGTATACACACACACTTCGCATATGATCATGAAGCATTAGAAGTCTTTTAAGGACAATGGATGCTCGTGCTTGATGGATGAGTAGATGGATGATTGGATGTTAGGATATACATTCCTCCTAACTTGAAGATTTCGGGGACGAAATCCTTTTAAGTGGGGGAGAATGTAACACCCCGAAAATTCTATAACTGTGAAATTAACAAATTAAAGTATAATTAATTTGAAATCAAATAACTAAGGGAAACGGGATACGCCATTGCGTTCGTCTCGGAAAAATACGCGAAATAGAGTCCGAGTTTTCGAAAAACGAAGTCCGTATGAAGAAGATATGGCCTTCGGAAGTTTTGAATTAAATTTAAAATTCAAACAGAATAAAATAATAATTAAAAGTCGGGCCCAGTGGGCCAGGGCGGATAAACACCCGCCTAGGCCACCCAGGTCGACTGGGCTGTCGACCTGGGCTACCCATGTCGACAGGGCTGTCGACAGCCCTGTCGACAGGGGTGTCGACCTGGTCGAGCCCAGTCAACCTGGCTGGCCAGGTCTGTGTGTGGTCGATTTTCTGTGGTCTGCTTTGTCACTAGGGCTAGGTGGCAAGTTTTTATTGGTCTCTCTATCTAATGAATGGCTATGATCAATCCAAGCAACATCAATGGTCCTAATCAATTCCTAACCTCTATATAAACAACCCTAGACTAAACCCTAATCTATTCATTCAAATTAAGAACATAGCCGCCATGTTGCTGAGGAACGACTAAGAGTAGCCGCCAACTAGAGAGAGAGTTAGGAAGAAAGTTCTAAAGCCTAAAGCAATTCAAGCAACCTAAAGCCAATCAATTCAACAAAGGAATCATATCTCTTAATTAGAGAATTCGCCGCAACCATTGTAAGTAGAGTATTACTTTGGTATGAATAAACAATTGTGTTGGTTTGTATGCTTGAATTGTGGCAATAAAGTTATTCATATTTGTGCGTTCTTATCAATTTGAAATATTATATACGTTTGGATATTCTTGAATTATGTTATTCATGTTATAAAGAACTACATGCGGTAGTTCTATGCAAGTATACGTTTGGAATATTTCGCAAATTATGTAATCCATGTTGAAGCTACATGTATGTAGTTGATTTAAATTTATGCAAGTTTGGGGTTTTGCTACTATGCCATCATGATGTATATTTTTGTGCATAAATCATTTTGTAAGTAATTAGAACAAGTTTGGTTATTATAATCCATAGGAAATTATGTTGAGAATTTGGCATCATGTATTAAGCCATGCTTTTGTACTAGAAAACCTATTTGCAAACTTATGAATATGGCTAGGCTATGAATGATATTTGGCATAATTGAAATCCATGATTAAGTCTATCTTGTTTACAAGAATTATATGATGACATATGTGGTACATGGCTAGGTTAGGTTCAAAAAGTCACTTTTGTAAGTTTACATGACTAAAGTAAGAATCATGATTTCATGTTAGAAATATTTATGCCATGAACAAATTTAACTATACTTATGCCATGCTTATGTTTGACATTATGCCATGTTTATGCTAGAAGTATTTATGTCATGCTTATGTTTGACATTATGCTATGCTTATGTTAGAAATATTTATGCCATGCTTATGTTTGACATTATGCCAAAATAAAAATATAGGTTCATGTGTCAATAATGATATCTCAATTACAAGTTCACATGCTTTGATTCATGTCACCTATGTTTCATGGCCAAAGTATATGTCACTACTATGCAAGTACACCAGTTTCTATTTTGTATTCCCAACGTCATATTACAAGTTCATACGCTCACCTTCCCCTTTTTGTGTATGTAATCACGCCATAAGCCTCCCCTTTTTCGCATGGCTAAATTGGGCTTTAAAAAGGCTAAGCCCAATATATATAAACGGACGTGTAAAACAGGGGAAAATAACGTTGGGTAAAAATTAATTAATGAATGAAAATATAAAATAGAAGGGCCCAAGTTCAAGTATGGGTTGGGCCCGTGATTGGTGTAACCTTTACACCATTAACTTAATAATGGGCCGCAAATATTTACATATAAGAAATAAAGAAGAATGACAAGATATGTAAATGTAGAACATACGATGTGTTTAACCCGAGGTTGGATTGAGTTGTGATGTAAACCTGCCCGGAACCGCCCGGCTGTCCAGTAGTCACAACAATACCTATCCAATGTGGGAGGTTAAACATGGAGCCCAATAAGGACCCGAGGTTAGACTGAGTTGTGGCGTAAGACTGCCCGGAACCAACCGGCAACAGGCAGCCACAACAATACCTGTCTAATGTGAGAGGTCAGGGCCTTAATAAGACAATTAAGGCTGAGTCAGGATTGTTAGGATTAAGTGAACTAAAGACTTAATCAAAATGGAACATGCTAAACTAAACGGACTGGTGGGGTTAGGTTAGGAAACACTTAACCAACTTAGCATGTTGGCTAGAGATAGAAAACCTAGTAACAAGGGACCCTTTTCAGCAGTAACCCTAAAAGGTGTATCAGGATACCCTGAAACTAGGCAGGGTGGGGCACGATTACTGGGCTGATTGTAAGAGGTCAAAGCGACGGCGGCGGTGTAGCAGTGTAGGTTCTAACGGAGTGCGGGCGTGCACACACTCCGGCGCAGAAAAATAAGGCACTGGACACCAGTAGCATACCTTTGCACTCTAAGGTTGTGTCGGGTTGCCACTATGGGACATGATACACCCCATGGTGGGACCAGCATAGGTAACTACAGACATCGGGGGCCGTAAGACACATGTAACTTTGCGAGTAGGAGCCGATCATCATTGAATGGATCACATCACCCTGATTATGGGGTGCCAGTTGAAAAACTAGTTTATATGGGTTCAGAGATTTACATGGGGTACGATAGTATATTCGACCCTAGACAATTTAACCAAGTTTTTTCCCACTTCTTGTTTATACTTATCATACCCAGTTCTTTATTCATAGACAAAATAGTACTAGACTTACTCAGGCTTTATGTCTGACTCTACTTTTCTTTCGTCTTCTTTCTTCCGTTTCCCCCCCCCAGGTCCTCAGGGAGGGAACACAGCAGCTTGACCTACCTCAACATCCAGCTTGAAGAAGAGAAATGTATTGCTTGGACTTTCCTGTTTTGAACTATGGCTTTGGACAATCCACTATGGGGCTTTTGCAGTTTATCTATGTTTTATTTATGCTTCTTTAAATAATGTACTCAAGACAGATTATGAAAGTGTTATGATATGTTTTTGGAAAGGATGTTGTTGTAACACATATTTGACTTTATGAAATAAAGTTTGTTGTTCTTCCGCTGTTTACAAATATGTGTTCTTATATCTGTCTTGTATATCTGTGACTTGTACTTATAAACCTCCACCAAAATTAGGGCATTCCCTTTGAGAGTGACCCTAACGGAGGTGGGGTGTTTCATAATTTCCCAACGGACCCAAAGAGAACAACGTTCCGTAATGGAGACACTTTGACAAAGACCATGTCCCCAACTTCAAACTCGAGATCTGTCCTCCTCTTATTCGCATAAGATTTCTGCCTATCCTGTGCTGCTTTGATCCTCCTTCGAATCAAGTCGATCTTCTCCGAAGTCTCCCTAATCATATCGGGCCCAAGTAAGATCTTATCCGTAGATTCCCACCAACATGTAGGTGAACGACAAGGTCGTCCATAAAGAGCTTCGAATGGTGCCATACCAATGCTGGACTGAAAACTATTATTATATGCGAACTCAACCAATGAAGATGCTCTTCCCATGTACCCCCAAAGTCTAGGATACATAGCCTCAACATATCCTCTAGAATGCGATTCACCCTCTCAGTCTGGCCGTCCGTCTGAGGATGGTATGCGGTGCTCAAACATAACTGAGCCCCTACCGCCTCTTGTAAGCTTCTCCAAAATTCGCTAGTGAAAATAGGATCGCGGTAGCTCACTATGCTAGAAGGAACACCGTGCAAACGAACTATTTCTCGAATGTATACGGAGGCTAACCATGGAGCAGTCCTCTTACTCTTTACGGGAATGAAATGGGCGCTTTTAGTAAGTCTATCTACTATAACCCAAATTCCCGTATTACCCTTCCTTGATCGCGGTAACCCATCCACAAAATCCATCGAGACACTTTCCCACTTCCATAGTGGAACCTCCAATGGGTGAAGCAACCCACCGGGTTTCTTTTGCTTCGCTTTTACTTGTTGGCACACCAAGCATCTAGCGACATACTCGGTCACATCTTTCTTCATGCCGGCCCAAAAGTAAACTCTCTTCATGTCTTTGTTTATCTTGTCCCCGCCGGGATGAATGGTCATCTTCGAATGATGTGCTTCGTCAAGAATAGTCTTCCTTAGGTCATCGTCTTTTGGTACACAAAGTCTACCGTCCCTACGTAACCAACCCTTATCGTCTAGGGTATACCTACGGAGATGGCTTGATGACTCCCCTCCTTTGAGTTTTTCTACTAACTCAACCAACTGCGGGTCGTCTCGTTGTGCCTCACCAATCCGTCCCAAAAGCGTAGGTCTGACCTCCAAGGATGCTAGTAAACCGGGTACGAAGTCAACGGAAGGTCTAAAGTCAAACATCGAAATGAATTCTAAACTTCGCCGCTCAACAAACAAAGGACTTAAGGATAATCTTTTTCTACTTAAGGCGTCTGCCACCACGTTACCCTTGCCAGGGGTATATGCTATCTCAAAGTCGTAGGACGCTAAGAACTCCATCCACCTTTGCTGCCTTACGTTCAAGTCCTTTTGAGAGAATAGGTATTTTAAAGATTTGTGGTCAGTGAATAATTCGAATTTCTCGCCAAGAAGATAATGACGCCAAGACTTAAGCGCGAAAACAATAGCGGCCAATTCTAGGTCATGTATAGGATAATTTTTCTCATGCGCTCTCAACTGCCTTCCACCATAGGCTATTACCCTACCCTCTTGCATTAAGACTGCGCCTAGTCCTGTCCCACAAGCATCAGTATAAACGGTAAACGGCGTACTCCCGTCTGGCAATACTAAGACTGGGGCTGAAGTCAAAGCTCTCTTCAAACGTTGGAACGCATCATCACAATCTACGTCCCATGTGAAAACTAGGTTCTTCTTCGTCAAGCGTGTCAATGGAGCTGATATCTTTGCGAAGTCTTTGATAAACTTCCTATAGTAGCCAGCCAACCCCAAGAAACTTCTCACTTCGGTAGCATTTTTAGGGACCTTCCAATCTTGGATGGCCACCACCTTCGCGGGATCCACGGCTATCCCTTCTTTGGAAACCACGTGCCCCAAGAACCGTACTTCCTTCTCCAGAAGTGACACTTAGAAAATTTAGCCTTAAGGCTATGCACTTGTAGGGTCTCCAACACTTCCCTAAGATGTAGGGCATGCTCTTCTTCATCCTTAGAAAAGATCAAGATGTCATCTACAAAGACTACCATGAATTTGTTAAGGTACTCCCTAAACACCCTACTCATCAAATCAACAAAATATGCTGGGGCGTTTGTAAAACCGAAGGGCATCACTAGCCATTCATAGAAACCGTCCGGAGTCCTAAAGGCAGTCTTGTCTATGCTATCCTCAACCACTCTCAACTGATGGAACCCAGTGGCTAAGTCCAACTGCAAAAACACTGAGGCGCCAACTAACTGATCGAAGAGATCGTCAATCCTCGGCAGTGGGTGTCTGTTCTTCTTAGTAAGTTTATTAAGTTCTCTATAGTCCACACATAGTCTAAGGGACCCATCCACCTTCGTGGCAAATACTACTGGAGCACCCCACTCCGATATACTTCGTCTTATGAACCCCTTCTCAAGCAACTCCTTCACTTGCTTATCGAGTTCCCTCCTTTCACGTGGAGCCATGTGGCGTACTGGCAAAGATACTGGTTTCGCATTATCCACAAGATATATTCGAAAATCTATCTCCCGCTTCGGAGGCAAGCCCTTCACCTCCTCAAACACATCCGAATATTCTCGGACCACTCTAACAGA
The DNA here is from genome assembly GCA_030737875.1 of Allium sativum. Taxonomy (NCBI): domain Eukaryota; kingdom Viridiplantae; phylum Streptophyta; class Magnoliopsida; order Asparagales; family Amaryllidaceae; genus Allium; species Allium sativum. The sequence goes on along the minus strand of CM060927.1, from coordinate 21,780,817 downwards.
TCGTAGATTTTCCTCAGACGCGTCAAGCGATTCTAGATAACTTAGCATAACCGAATTTATGGGATTATAGAAGATTTTGAGAGTGTTGCCAAGGCGAGTCACGAGCCTAACTACTCTCCTTTAACAATCAAGAACGACCCCATTTCTGGATAACCAATCCATTCCTAAAATTAGCCCATAGCCCGTGAAGCCCAACACATAAGCATCACATCTAAATTCAACGCTAAGTATGGAAATTTTCAAATCCAAACACATCATGGACAAATAAGCTGAGCCCCCTATTGGATTCGAAACAACTAAGGGATCCTTTACTAAACTGGTGTTTAAGTGCATTGATTCAACTAATGATGTAGAGATAAACGAATGTGATGCGCCCAAATCGAATAAGGTACGGACAGGATGATCAAACAGAAAAACTAAGCTTTCAACAGAAATGGTTCTACCTCGTTCTTGCAGCGGTGGGACCGCGAGAGCCTGAACTTGTACCCTAGCCTGCCCTGGTGCCATAAGAGCCTGCACCTGTCCTCCCGAGGTAGCTCCTGCCCTCTGCCCCTTCTTTAGGCAGTCCTTCACTAAATGTCCCGCATCGCCACATTGAAAACAGTCTGTCTTCTTTTTCTTTCGGCAATCCTTGCTGAAATGATCTGGTGTCCCACAGTTAAAACATTTCTTCTTTCCCTTGCCATTATTGTCTTTACCACCCTTCTTGTTTTGCTGTTGTGGTTTCTTCTGATCCCCCTTCTTCTCGGGTGCCTTATCAGCTTTAGCGCTTTTCTCCTCATGCATGAGCGCCATTTCTACTAACTTCTCAAAGGTGGCCCCCATCGGGATGTGGGTCATAGCCAACCCTTGCAATGGTTCATTCAAGCCATTCACGAACCTTAGAGCCTTCTTCTCCGGCGTGTTTACTAAGTCCAAGCCAAACCTTGCTAACTGATTAAATTTATTGACATATTCTTTCACTGAAGAGCTTCCTTGCTTCAATGTCAAGAACCTTTCCATATATAGATTTTCTTCCGCCCTTGAGAGAAACTTCGCCTCGAACCTACGTCTGAAATCCGCCCAAGAGTCAACAGTACGCTCCCCATTAGTGACCTCCCACCAAAACGAGGCCTCTCCCTTCATCAACCAAGCTGCTAAACGAACTCTCCTCCCTTCTTCTACTTCAAAGATTTCTAGCACTTCTTCCACCTCCTTAAGCCAATCTCTAGCTTCCACAAACGTTTCTGACCCTTGAAATGGTTTTCCACCCATAGCCTTGAATTCCTTGCACGTCTTTGCAAAAGTATCTACGCGAGGAGGAGGAAAAACGGGTGCAACTGGTGGTGGTGGAACATTGGCTGGACCTGCAGCGGCCCTAGCCTCTAATAACCTCCTATACCATCCTGGTATCGTTACACCGTCGGGTAGATTAAGATCTTCAGCCATGCTGAAACGAAAAAGGAAAGATTCAAAATGGAGAATTTGAAAGATAAAGATATGGGCTATTGGGGATTATGTTTTTTTTTTCTTAAAAACTTTTCTCTTTAAATTTCTCATTAAAACATGTTTTTGAAAGCACTTCTTCCAAAAATAACTATTTTTCTAAAGTATTTTTATCTGTTCTGGTAACCTTAAGCTCTGATACCACGTGTAACACCCCACGTCCATTAATGTCACTCACGAAGGGAATGCATTAACTTCCATGGAAGTTATAAGTGAATATAGAACAGAAAAATTACAACAAGATAGATAGGAAATAGTACTTGGAAATCTAAAACTTCATTTTATTGCAGCGGAAATTAAACATGTTTGTTACATCATAAAACCATATATCATAACCAAGTACAATATCCATCTTCATAAAAACAAAATACATAATCCCATTACATAAATAGCCATTAAAAAGATAACAAGCTGGACTTTACTTCAACGGTCCAAGCTTTCCAAAGAGAGATGAAGCAATTCAATCAAACTCCACTAGAGCTGGGCCCAACCTGAGGACCTGGAGGGGGAAAAAGGATAGAAATAGAGGGGGGTCAGACATAAAGTCTGGCGAGTATGATAATTTTAACAATACTATTATCAAAATAACTAGACTAAGGCATAAGCTGGAAGACAAGTAAATGTCTATGAACTCTTAGGAAGATAAAGATAGCGTTTAAGATAACGTTAAAGATAACGGTAAAGGCACACCAAATTACTAACGAATGATTACTACACTGCACCGCACATTACTAGACTGCACCACACTAGTCACCCTATTGTTTGATCCCACTTGCTTCACACAGGAACTTTACAAATAGCCTTACGTACCCCTAGCTGACTACATAGGTGCCGTCTGCCCCTATCTCCACTAGGTGTACCCCACTACCCACTTTCGATCGGCTCCCTACTCGTAGATACCCGTGCTGGCCCCACAGTGGGGTGTATCACTCCCCTAAAGTGGCAACCCGATACAACTTGAGAATGCACGGCTTATACCTACACGATGCAACAACGTCTTACCTACCAGCCCGGGTCCACACACGCATACGAAACCCGTTGGACTTGCATTGCCACCGCTCCCCGTTTTGGCCTCTTACAGTCGAACCCAGCATGCGTGTCCCGTCCTCGACTTGGGTCGAGCCCACAAAGATACGTTTGGGATACTGGTCGAAATGGGCCCCCACAAGCTACCCACCTAAGCTTGTCACTAGTATATCCCACTTAACCCTCTTAGTCATGTTCATTTACATGTGTGTTTGGTTAAGTCTTACTAATCGTATTTCACATGCCACTAAGGGCACCCCCTAGATTCCTCATGCCTCCCAAGGCACCTACTTAACCCCTATGTCCCACCTTACATGTTTATTTAGTTAAGTATTTCTTAATTCATTCAGGCCATAACCTCATAAAGACCTCTCACATTAGACTGGCATTTATGGCAGCTGGATTTGCCGGGCGGGTCCGGGCAGTCTTACACCATAAAAGAGTCTAACCTCATGTCTTTACAACCGTTATGCTTTAGTTTAGGCCTAGGACCTCTCACATTGGGCTGACATTTGTGACCACTGGATTTGCCGGGCGGGTCCGGGGCAGGTTTACGTCACAAACGAGTCCAACCTCGTGTCCTAAGCATTGATTAACACTTAAAATCTTTTACCCCAGTTTTAATAATTCCCTATTCAAATTATTAATTAAGTCAACTTTTAATGATGTCCATAATTGACTCAATTATGGCCATCCACTTATGGCATCCAAAATCATATCAATTGCACCCCAACTTTTTAATATTAAATCCTTAATATTACCCCTACCCCACGTTTATACGTTCGCTTATTCAACGCATAATATAGGCTAGACTTGTATAGTCTAACACCTAGCACAAAGATAAATTATCACGACATGTAGACAATTAAAATAAATCTAATCATAATAGGGGTGAAACTTGCATAAACTACACATGTTAAGGATCAAAAAGGTGTCAACTTGTTAAATGTCTCAATTTACATGATATGATAATAGCCCAAATCTATACATAAACTTGCATATGGGGTTTTCAGGCAACATAATGATGGTGTGAACTAGCACAGGATATCACATATGTCATAGCATAATTCTAGATGTCATAATAGATGTCTTGGTATATGTTCATAACTTTTCTAATCAATCTAACTTGCATATGTGACTTGTCATATAGATCAACATAACCTAAACATGATGATTTAATTAATATGAACTAACTAGCATAGATGGTAACATCGTGGCCTTTTTAACATGTATGATTCATCACAACTTAGCATAGAAACTTTCAACATACATAACATCATCATAGCATGATTTACAACATATAAGATATCATCATCACATAACATTGGATTTACAATATACATGAAAGCAAAAAGGGTTTACAACAACATATATGATAATTCACATCATCTACTCATAATCCATTCATAACTCAACCTAATTAAAATGATAATAATCTTGTTAAGATCATCATACTCACAATTTAGAGAAGAAAAGAGAGAGTTTTGCTTTGCTTTAGGGTTGAGAGAATTAGAATTGAATTTGCTTTTCTTCTTTCTTAGTTGGCGGCGGCTCCATTGATTTCCATGGCGATTGTATGATGGTAACTATTCTATTTTAATTAGGTTTAGGGTTAGCATTAGGATGTATTTATAGGTGTAGGAAGTTATTTAGGACCATTAGATTAACCCTAAACCATGAGAACCAATCAAATGCAAAATCTGCATTTGAGCGAATCGGCCCACGGGTTGACAGCCAAACACCCTGGATTAACCCCTAGTTGACCCAGTGGGGCTTGGGTCGACCTCAAAAATGGGCCGGTTCGGTTATTCCCCCCTCCCAATTTGCTGTTTTGAACTTTTTCACATATTTATTTATTTAATTTTTAATTTATATATATATATATCAATATATATATATATATTTCTCTGCGCAACCCATTTCACTTAGTTCTTTTCTAAAAATTAAGTATACTTTAATTTGTGAATTTTAATGTTATAAAATTACGGGGTGTTACAGATTTCATCGATGGTTTACCGAGGACTAGATCAGGACATGATAGCATTTGGGTAATTGTGGATCGATTGACTAAGAGTGCAAGATTTGTACCAGTTAAATCGACCAGAACGGCAGCTAAGTTAGCAGAATTGTATATGAAGTGGATAGTGAGATTTCATGGAGTACCTAAAAGCATTGTGAGTGACCGAGACCCGTTGTTTACTAGTGGGTTTTGGAAGAGCTTACAAGAGGCTCTAGGGTCAGAATTACATTTCAGTACCGCATATCATCCTCAGACCGACGGTCAGACGGAGAGGGTGAATCGTATATTGGAAGATCTCTTGAGAGCTTGTATATTGGATTTTGGTGGATCATGGGATGACCATTTGCATCTAGTAGAGTTTGCATATAATAATAGCTACCAATACAGTATCGGTATGGCTCCATATGAAGCTTTGTACGGAAGACCGTGTAACTCACCATCACGTTGGATAGAGACCGGTGAGAAGTTTATGCTTGGACCGGATGTGGTAAGAGAAACCTCGGACAAGATTAAGATCATTCATCAACGAATGAAGGCTGCCCAAGATAGGCAGAAGAGTTATGCTGATAAGAGAAGGAGAGATTTAAAATTCTCTGTTGATGACTTGGTGTTTGTCAAGATTTCTCCGTTAAAGAGCGTGATACGATTTGGCAGGAGAGGCAAGTTAGCACCAAGATTTGTTGGTCCATTCCCAATTCTCGAGCAAGTTGGGAATTTGGCGTATAGAGTTGACTTACCAGAAAAGATGGCGGGAGTTCACAACGTATTTCATGTTTCCCAGCTAAGGAAGTTCGTGCACGACCCAGATATGACTATTTCACCTGATCAGTTAGAGGACTTCGAAGTGGAACCCGAGGCGGTTGGGAACCGCAAGCCGATTCGTATTGTCAAGCACGATACGAAGCAACTTCGAAGGAAGGCGGTGAAGCTAGTCAAGGTTCAGTGGGGCGAGAACGAGAATGACTATACTTGGGAGACAGAGGAAAGCATTAGGAAGACGTATCCAGAACTTTTTGCTTGGTAAGATTTACTTTACGATTTAGTAATTCCGCATGCTAGGATAGACTTGTTTTGCTTGTTTTGCATGTTTGATTGTTGTTTTATGACTGATAGGCATGCGGGACCGTTTGTGTGTTTTGGTTAGGGAATTTCGGGGGCGAAATTTCTTAAGGGGGGAGAATGTAACAACCCGCATTCTACGCATCGGAGGATCGTAGAATATTTATTTCTTTCCCATATGAAGTCGTATGGTCGTGTAACTTTGGGAAACAACCATTAGAGTCATTTCCCATGTTCATGATTTTTGTCAATTTTTAAATGACCGTTTTGCCCCTAGCTGATCTTGATTCGGCCATAACTTTTGATTGAAAAGGAATTTTGATCTGAAACCACTTCCATTAGATTCGTTTGATGGTTTACCTTTCCGTAGAGTGGTCACATGTGAGAAACGGACTTACCGTTTGGGAGATATGGCTGAAATAAGGTTTGGAAGGTGAAAAACTACTTAACCGGGCCAAATAGGGTGATTAGTAAATGATCCAATAACCCATTTCAGGATTAGGGTTATGGGGAGGCTGAAATGAGTTACGTTTTCATTCCATTTCAGTTTTCTAGCCTACACTTACCTCTAAGAAACCCTAAAAATGGCCTCCAACCTCTAAATCACCTCCAAATCATTTTCTACTTGAAGATTGGGCTTAGCAACATCAAATCAAGAAAGATCAACACCAAATCAAAATTAGAGCTGCTGTTTAGCATTGGAATTCGCACCAAATCAGAGATTTATTTCAGATTTAAGTTTTATTTGTGGCTAAGTTGAGTGATTTGCACAGTTCCTCACTAATTATGGCTAATTAAGGGTAATTAGTGTTAATTAGCGAATTTAAACATGATAAAATTCTGAAAAAAATATTTATAAAATTCAAAATGATGTTTTAGACCTCTGATATGAATTTGGGTTAATTTGGTTAAGTTTTGCTAATCGTATCATTAGTTTCACCTAAACATGCTTAAGGGAAAATAGGGGGTTTTGGCTATGTTTGATCCATTTTAACCTATCATACTGATGTTTTAGTGTTTGTGGTTGATTATACATGTTGCTATGACTGTATGGTATGCTTTGTGATTGCTTAGAATAGTTGGAATGGTCGAAAACGCCGTCGAGTGGCGTAAAATGCTCGTTGGAAAAGTTGTAGAAAAACAGTGCAGGCTTTCGGATCGGATCAGATGGATGGGCTCGGATCGGGCAAAGGATCACCGAACCGAACGATAGCTTAGCACAAGAGAAAGTATGGCAAAAAGGTAGGCCACTATGGTTGAACTGGGATCGGATCGGAGGTGGAGCGACAGACCGAAGCGGAGTTTGGCATAAGGCCACACGAGCTGGATAGGAATAGTGATCGGAGCGGATGGGAATAAGGAAGGGGATCGGACCAGAAGGCCAAGCCAGGAGCTAAGAGAGAAGGATGGACCGGATGGTGACAGGGGACCCGAACCGAACCGATGGAGCAATCAAACCCGAACCGAACCGGTTGCTGAAGCGTTATACTGAACGAGATGCATACACCCGAACCGAACCGCCAGAGGGGAATATTTATGACCGAACCGAACCAATGGCAAGGAGGAATCCGAACCGATCCAGTATTGACCAATAACCCGAGATGCAAAGGTAGTCCAAATGGAAGTTAGAGCTCAGGATCCAGTTGGGAACCAATGAGTTCACTTCATGGTTGGGCTTTGCTGTGGGACGTGTGCTAAGGAGTTGTCGACGTTCATAACTTCGATTCACCACTGAGAATGAATGATGGGCTACTTATCAGTGCAGTAGAGTCACTATGACTCGAGGGGTAAGGTGATGGTAGCAAGACTACGTTATCAGTGCAGTAGAGTCATTATGACTCGAGGGGCAAAGTGATCGTAGTAAGACTATGAGCCAGCGCAGATGGGGTGAATAACTCCATGGGGCAAGTGGACATAGTAAAGGATTAGTAAGGCTATGAGCCAGTGCAGTGGGGTCATTGCGACCCCATAGGGCAAAGTTGACATAGCAAAGGATTAGTGGCTATGTATCAGTGCAGTGAAGCCATTTATGACTTCATGGGGCAAGGTGATCATAGCAAAGTATGTTGAGGTGATCGAAGTGGTGAATATCGTATGCTTTACGCACTGAGTGAGAGATGTGAGGATGGTTGCTATGTTTGATTATTTGCCATCACTATGACATGCACACCCCCACCCCCGTAACTTCACACCATATGTTATTGGCACCTTAGAGTGTTGTACAGTATGTAGTGCTAACTCTTTGGTTGCAGGTCCAGGTTCAGGTATGGTTTAGTCTACCTGTTATTGTTCTGTTAGATGCTTATCGCTCATACTAGGCTTTATGTCTGACCCAGAGTTTTATGTCTCTTCTTATTACTTTGGGTGCTCACACGAGCAGACTAGAGATAGGTTAGCTGGTGATGCGCGAGTAGCTGATTCGGAGGTGAGAAGGAGGCTTCCACGTATGATATATATAGATATTCTCCCTGTGTCGTTGGTGGTCGCTACTTGGGCCTTAGTAGTGTACCTCCTTTATCTTGCTTTTTCTCTTTGAGACAGTATTTTGAAGTTATAATAAGCTGTATTTTGGATTTCCGCTGCTATGATACTTAGTACTAGTTTTCAGCTTATGCACTGTCTCACCTGTTTTATGTCAAGTATGTTGTTATTATATTTTGTTCTATGCGCTGTGAGACATTCTACAGGTTCCTTGATTAGTTCATTCTCTTCTTTCTTTTCTTCTGACGACCGTTCCGTGCTAACTAGACATGTGTACAACGCACTTTTGGAGTAAATGTCGGTTGGTGCGGGGCGGGCCGTCACACCTTTTGTATACTCTCTTTCTCCATTTACCATCCCGATGTAGTTTCTCACTTTCTCCATTTACCAAGCACAACACTTCCATATACTCTCTTCAGAATATCATTAGCCTTTAAAAACCTGCATACATCACCATTTTTCAGTTCATTTATCATATTAAGTTAAAAAAAATAGTAACATTTAAGTTAATTTACAGAAGGTTGGTACCTATGGTTTCTTAAATACTTTTTGGTGTTTTTAAAAGTTGAATGTTTGTTAGTAAAAAATGGATATTTTTTAAATATAGATATTATTGGCTGATAGCCTGATAGAAGATTTTTTTTTCCTTCCCCAAGGACAATACGAAATATAGATCATCTTCCTTCTACGTTCTATGTTTTTGTTGTAGTTACACATTGGTGGGCTTGCATCTGGGCCAAGCCATCCCGTCTAGCCATTGAAGAAATTTCTATGTCCTCTAACTCCATCGCGCCTAATAGTGATGTTGGCTAGCGAGTTCTATAATGTTGTGACTTGCGAGTGACTAATGCATATGCATGTATTAAATATAACAATGGTAAAGTCAGTGTTAATTATGTAAGTGTGTAACAAATTGTATCATTTAGAAATCGTATTACAAAAGAAAAAGAAAAACATATCTCATACCTTATTGCCTCAGAATGAAGCAACCGAATAAGCTTTTAGTGAATGATAAAATAAAATGAAGTAACAATTGATAAGAGACATGCGCATTTATACTGATGCATTAGAAATATCTAGAAAGAAAAGGTGTTTTGACCCAAGCACATTTGATTTGTTCTCAGACCTACACGCAAGCCTAAGATATAGTACACATTTGAAATTGAAATAAATTGTATGCTAAAAATGGCAGAAGATTTAATTAAAATGAGTATAGAAACAAGCGTAAAAAATAATGTTAATAGAATTATTAATGTGCACATTGATTACAAATTTAAAATTTGAACGCGCGTCAAAAAACATAAAGAATAAGTAGAAAAGATTTTTTTTAAAAAGAAATGAATACGGAGAGGATAATTTCAGTATACAAAAATGGAAGATAATAAAAAAGAATTAATGAGAATAATATCAAAACTTTGAAGGTTGACGTAAACATATATGTAGATAAATTTAAAATGAAAATGTATAAATATAAGTTAGAGAAATAATGTGCATCATAAATGGTATGAATTCAAGAAATAAAAGGGAATTTGATGATGCTAATTAAGCAACGTTCTATTTTAAATTGGATATGCGCATATTGATGGTACATGTTTGAAATTGAAATAAATTGGGCGTTAAAAATGGCAGAAGATTTGGTTAAAATGAGTATAGAAAAAAATAAAAAAAATATTGTTAATAGAATTATTAATGTGCACATTGATTACGCATTTAAAATTTGAACACGCGTCAAAAAACAGAAAGAATAAATAGAAAAGATTTTTTTTTTAAAAAAAAGAAATGAATACGGAGAGGATAATTTCAGTGTACTAAAAAAGGAAGATAATAAAACAAAATTAATGTGAATAATATCAAAATTTTGAATGTTGACGTAAACATATATGTAGATATGTTTAAAATGAAAATGTATAGATATAAGTTAGAGAAATAATGTGCATCATAAATGGTATGAATTCAAGAAATAAAAGAGAGTTTGATGATGCTAATTAAGCAACGTTCTATTTTAAATTGGATATGCGCATATTGATGGTACACGTTTGAAATTGAAATAAATTGTGCGTTAAAAAAGGCAGAATATTTAATTAAAATGAGTATAGAAACAAATGTAAAAAATAATGTAAATAGAATTATTAATGCGTGCGTTGATTACGCATTTAAAATTTGAATAGAAAGAGGGTAATTTCGGTACTTCATGGTTGGACCAAAAATTTGTGCTTCCAAGAGAATTATTATTAAAGATATATATATATATATATATATATATATATATATATATATAATGGCCATAATAGAACGTGCCGCACCGCGGCAATTCGCGAATTTCGACCATTGACTTCGAATGGACATTACGGGAGATTCGACCGTCAGATTCTCCTAAAACTGGGACCGTTGGGTTCGTATCGAAAAGAGGTTTCTAAAGAATATGAGAGATTTGAAATCTAACGGTTGGATTTGGAATCATGTCCAAATCAAATTTGGAAAAGGTCGCCGTAAGTGCAGTTCGATGACCATTTATGGAAATCGACTGTACGGGCCTTGATAAAAATATCAATAATTTGTATAAAATCATAATAAATGATTTGAAAAGAATTAGGATGAAAAATTCCATATTTGAAAAGATAAAAATATATTTTTATCAAAATGAACTAGTTATGAACTAGATTTGAAATCCATTATTTTTAAATAAATAAATTGGATTTGAAATGGTTTTAAAATAACCAGAATTTCCAATATATGAATTGGAATGGATTTAAATCAAAATTATCTTTGGGATATTTCGATATTGGATTCCGTGATTATACGGACATTGTGGAGGAATTTGGATGATATGTATATATTGTTATTCCAATACGATATTTATTGGTTTCAGAATTTGATATTGAATATAAGCCGATATATTTTCTATTCAGAGCCTTGTATTTAATATCAAATGGGGTTTTAGGTTTGTCGTGAACGGTGCCCTCACTAACACTGTTCTTAAACCCAGTTGTGAAAAGAACAAATCTTTTATTAAGATTTAATGAAGTTTACCAATTAATTAATACTTAATTGGAATTGAATTGAATTGAATTGGATTTTGGGTTTTTCGTGAATGGTATCTTTAATAATACCGTTCTTAAACCCAATGGAGTTAAGAAAATTAGAAACTAACTGGAGATTAGTTAAGTTGAATGGTTTCCTGGGTATTGATCTGATGTTGGTTTCGGCCTTCGGGGTTAATACTTAGGGAATTGTTTTCTTACTAATTTATGGTTAGAGACTGATGGAATGTGATTTTGGGTTTATGGTGAACTGTGTTTTAAATGACATTGGTTCTTTAACCCAGTTAAAGACATGAATTATTTTCCTAGAAGTTGAATAATCATTAATATTGATTTTTGGGAAGATTAAAACTAAGCGGAGTTTTAATGAATCTTTAATTAGATTGATACGTAAATTGATAATTTAAATTATCAAATTTGGGAAATGATCGAGAATGGAGTATCGTCAGTTTAGCTCCTGGCGATAGCTAAATCTTTAATTAGATTTGAACGTAGAATGGTAATTAAATTTACCAATAATACCATGGTGTTAGGTATGGAGTACTACCAGTTATGCTCCATGGGATGAATAGGTTGGGATTGGGAAATTAAACAAATGATTACTTCAGTATGGTGCGCTAATCCCGACTAGTTTGGAAAACCGTAAAATGGTTTGAATTGATATCCAAAGGAAGATTAAGGAATAAATTTAAAGAATTTATCTTTGATAAAATTAATGGGAACAAATCCTTAAGGATGTGAATATCTAAATAAAAGAATATTCTGAATTGGAATGAGGCGTATGTTGTGTTTGTGTAGCACTTGTTTATTATATACGTGGGTTATTTGGAAAGGCCAGGTTTATACCCATTCTGAATAACTAATTCGACGATATGTTGACGATGAAGACGGTGGTTGAAGACCGGAGGTCTTCACATCGTTTGGATGATTATTGATGTCATGATTGGGCTGTACACCCAAGACGAGGTAATAAGTGGTGATCGTCCAGACGTACTTGGAGATCGACGAATATGCGAGGACCTCTCTCCTGTATTGGACATATGGGATGAGGAATAAGGTGCCTCCGGTTTCGTTCAAACCCAGAACGAACTTGTAAATGTATTGTGTGTCTGACATTGGATTTTATTCTGTGTTGATTGATCTCTATTAAATATATATCTATTTGGCGGTGGAGAATTTGTTCTCTTGCTTAACGCCCTTCTCTAAGACATATGAGCTCAGACGTTATATATCGATAGACATCAGTCGCATAGCGTGAATTGCCTGTGTGGCATGCTGAGATGCAAATGATCAAGGCTCATGTTGAAAAGCAGAGTCTTGTGGTTGATGATCAAAGCACGACCTGTGTGGCATAGCTTTGTGTATAGCATTAATTTGCGAGCCTCACTCCTCGGTATGAGTCAAAAATGGGATCGTGACTATAGGGAGTGCACAACGTTTCTTTCTAGCTATGGGGTGGTGTCAGCGTTTTACAAGCCCTGGCATTTATATTATTTTTACCTGTATGGTTGTTGGAATGCGAGGCGCCTTGGATATATCGGTCTCTACGGAGCCGATGGATAGGTCCTATAGGGCCGGGAAACATGTGTTCAGGTATAACTAATCCGCTATGTGTGGACCGACCCTGAAGATCCAAGGGTTCGCCAATGTTCGAACCCTAAGGCATTTGCTAGAGTGTCTCGAAGCCGGCGAGGATAATCCCTTGCCTCGACACATGACGGAAATCCAATTTGCAATACGTGACATTTCGGTTTTGATTGTAGAGCCTAGTATTAGCAACATGATATATGGTACCCATGCCGTCTAGGATTGATACATTTATATTTGAAGTAGTTTTAATACACTTTGCACTATAATAGTATCAAAATGATATGTTTTAAATGTATCAAGCATTATTTGGCTATTATAAGGTAAAACCCTATCCTCCGGCTTGCGTTGCATTGTGTGATGGGACCTGGGCCTTATAATAGCTTCATTTTTTCAAAAAGCATCACGCTGTTTATTCTTTGCACTGGTATTCTTAGGAGGAAACCTGTTCCGTGTTATACGGCGTGGTCCCTTGATTTACTATATTCTAAAGTAGAAGTGTTAAATAATTATTTTAGTTCTCACACCAGTCACATGACTGACCTGGAGTTTATTGTTTTAACCTAAACTCTGGGTGCCCCTATTTTCCACACGGGCAGCTAGTAGTTTTGGTTTTGCAGATTTATATTTATAGGATCTTGGTTTATAGCTGAAGTGATATTCGGAAAGCTCTGTAGCTGTGTTTTTCTTTCAGTTATGTTTTGTATTATTTTTCCGCTGCAGTAATGTATTTAAATCTCTGATAATTATCAAATGTGTAATATTTATTTATACTCTGTATATTCTGATGGAATTGTTGTAATAAGCAATGAAACGTCCTTCTGTTTGTGTTTTGATTCGCCTTGTTCTCAAAGCAATCCGGGCTTTCCTTCACGGGGAAATTCGGGTCGTCACACAAAGCTGCCACCGAAGTCTGTGGACGACTTCGCTACCTTGGCCAGACTGTTTAGTAAGTAGTTCAAGTTCCAAGCAACTAGGGTTCGGGATGTTATGGAGCTAGGTGAATTACAATAAAGACCAGGAGAGTCCGTCAAAGCTTTTCTTACCCGCTTTAATATGGCCGTGGCCAAAGTTGAAAATTAGGATCCCCATCTAGTTCTGATGGCCTTAAAAAGGGCCATATGTAAAAAGACCAAGTTAGATGGATTAAGAAGAAGAAACCTAGTACACTCAAACAAATACTCATAAATCTTAAAAATATATGAGTATTGAAGAGAATTCGGTGTGCATTTTGGAAAGCAAAGAACAACTAAAAAGGAAAGGTAGTGCATAAAGTAGCTTTGATAGTCAGAAGAGGGGCAACGAAGGAATGGATAACCGGGCTGAGAAGAAGCTCCACTTTTTTAAGAATTCCGAGCTCACTCCCCTTAATGACACCATAGGGAATAATCTTCATGGTAACTAAGGATACCGAGAAATATCCAATCCCAAAACGAATGCAGGTCAAAGATGTCTCTATAAGATCAGGAAGGTTTTGTCAATTTCATAACCAGTTAGGACACGATACTAATGATTCTAGGCATTTAAAATCACAAATTGAGGAACTAAACAGGAAGAATCATTTGCAACAATATATACAAGTCCGTGAACACTGTTCCAACTCTCTACAAGCAAGGGGCAATAAGTAATGAGTGAATCGCTCGAACCAATCCAAGGCCAGCATTTGCTTAGGGATCAGTAGTTAGCGTTCTGGATATGGTGGCTCTGAATACACGACCTCCATCACTTTACTTTGCTTCATTACTTTGTCTTGCTTTATTACTTAAGAACTAATAGTCACTTTACTTTACTCTATTACTTGCTATATTCTTGTAAGCAATTGATGATGATATACCTATGTTGTACTAAACGAAGGCCTTATAAATCAAAAGCCATATTCCTACCTAAATAAGATACTTGCAATGCTCATACTAAAAGTCGATTTCTTGAATGTAGGAAAAGTAGAAGCAATCTCTCATGCACACCCTGTCCACAACAAAAACTTCCCAAGCATATTTCAGATGAAGCAACTCGAGCGCCAAAAATATCATGCGAATTAAGCAAGGCAAGTAATCATGTCGCTTCAAAGGAATAAGCTGTCCTGGGGAAAATAGTGAAGCATAGTAAACAAGCACCAAATCCTTAGCAAACAAGCCGTTGAAGGAGTTGGCATCAAACTTTGAAAAATAAAAAGGTGGTATCAAATTTGTCCCACGGATAAAATTGCTTGTCCCAAAAGAGGCACCTTGTTAGGTGCAGGACATGAATTCTTCAAATCGATCTAAAACTTGATAAGATAAACTAGTGTCCACCTCCCGTGATGAAGCATAAAGTTGGAAGGATTAACAAAACCTAGGCTAGAAGCACCAGTTCTAGTGGCGGAAGGACCGACAAACATGCTAGAAGGACCAGCACCAACAGAAATCCTAGCCAAAAGGGGGTAACAAAAATCCTAGCCGAAAGGGGGTGTCCAATAACGTCTTTTTGGCTCTGGAGTAACCAGAACAAACAAGACCAAAGTGGGATCAAAAACTTGGAACCTAGGACCTCCCCTGGGGGCACGCATTCAACCCCCAATCTCCAAAGGGCTTGAGCCACCAGGTCAGCGAGAAGCGGGGGTTGAATACATAAAAAATGCAACATAACAACTTCGCGCATTCGAACCCCAACTTCCGAAGGGCTTAGGCCACCAAGTTAGTAAAAAAAAGGGGGCCTACAAGCTGATATATTTATACCTAATCCTCGAAGAGCTTGGACTGCCGGGTTAGAGAGAAATACGGTTGAATACCTATCCAAAAGTCATGAACTGGCCGATTCAAACTAAAATTGTAGCTATACTTAAGAGAATTTAGGGAAAATCGATCGTTTCTACCCCAATAGAGTCGTAAAGAACGCTGGTATGAGGGCATCACTATTGCGTAAAAAGCAATAATGCTCACTTAAACATACCACAAGCTCATTACAATTTTACAATAAAGAGTAAGCGTCTGATGGGATTGTTCGACTAATGAGATTGAATCCCCGTGAAATACCATCATTCATAAAAACAAACGGCGAAATCATTACAACGTGGGTATACGTGCATAAAATATTAGGCGAGGACCGGCACTCGGATATACAATCGATCTAAGTACATGACAAATAAGAAAATAGATTGAAATCAAAGCATAAGGGTCACAAGTGCTACTTCTTAACAAAGGAGGAAGGAGGTGAACCAACCGCTTGAATTCCACCCTTTGTTCCTTTGTTCATGCAAGAACTATCACAAGAGGGTAGGTTGATGATTCCTGGGCTCTTTACAATGGCCTTCTTTCTGCGTGTCAGAGTTGACACAACTTTAATATTCCAAATTTCGTCATCATCTTCCATATCATACATGTTAAGTAATGTTGGATCGCCCGGTAAAGGTGTGGTGCGCGGGCTAATACTGGTTGATACTAAAATGGAGTCAATAGTGGCAGCTTGAACAACGATACCACCAATAGACAAAAGAGGTAGCGAAGGAGGACCTGGTGCAAATGAATAATAAGCTCTAAATTCAGGAAACCTGTAACACCCCACATCCATTAAGGTCACTCACAAATGGAATGCCTTAACTTCAATGGAGCATTATGGGTACTGGAACAGAAATATTACAAGACAGACATATATAAAACAGCGGAAAGTAAAGTAAAAGTACTTCAAATCATTTATTAAATATAATTGTTTACAATAAAAGCCCATCAACTTCTAATACCCAATTACATAGCTAAAATATCAGTCTTGCTCAAAAACAAAGAAGCATAAAAATAAATTGTAGTATTCCCCAATAAAGCAAAGCAAGTCATAGCCAAGAGAAATCCAAGAAGTACATGAAAGAGCCCTGGAGCTTGGTAAGATCCGAACTAAGCTGTATTCCCACCCTGCGAACCTGGGGGGGAAACGGAAGAAAAGGAGGCGAAACAAAACGGGTCAGTCATAAAGACTGAGTAAGTCCTAGTGACTTTCAGCATAAAAATAGGTAAAGATAACATGGCATGAATAAACTGAAAATAAACATAAGCATGATGACAAGATAAGCTACAGACACGATAACTAAGAATAACATCATATGACTTCTGTCATGTATAACATTGCAAGGTTCCCATTCAAGATGAACTAAGTATAGTTTCGCAAGATTTCTATCAAGCATCGCAAGATTTCTCTGCTTCACCATTAAAATGATATCTATTTGCTCTGCACCACCTAACTAGTGTCCCAACTAGTAATCTATATAAAATGATAAAATCATAACGTGATCCCAATCCCCGAAGTTAAGGTTGCTTTCACGTGTACATCTATTATTTATTACCTAGATCTAATCTAGGGTTTTATATCGAGCGCTTCCTAGATTCAACCAGGATTTATGCCACCTAGGTCCAACCTAGGGATTATGCTACCTATTGAACGCTTCTCGGATTTAGGGTTTATGCCACCTAGGTCCAACCTAGGGATTATGCTACCTACGTGTATCATACGACCCCCAATGATTGTAGATACCTATGTTGGTCCCACCATGGGGTGTATCCAGTCCCATGGTGGCGGCCCGACACAATTCTAGAATGCATAGGGTATACTATTGGTGCCCTCCAGTGCCCTGTTTTTCTGCTCCGGAGTTGCGTGCACGCCCGCACTCCGTTAGAATCACACTGTGCACCACCTGCCGTCGCTTTGACCGCTTACAATCAGCCCAGTAATCGTGCCCCACCCTGCCTAGTTTCAGGGTACCATGATACCTAATTGGGTTACTGCTGAAATGGATCCCCGTTACTAGGGTTTCCTACTGGTTT
Source organism: Allium sativum (assembly GCA_030737875.1). Taxonomy (NCBI): domain Eukaryota; kingdom Viridiplantae; phylum Streptophyta; class Magnoliopsida; order Asparagales; family Amaryllidaceae; genus Allium; species Allium sativum. The sequence goes on along the minus strand of CM060927.1, from coordinate 21,763,331 downwards.
AGTTTGTGGGCCTATATATACAGATATTACCCAACTTCCCGTGATGTACTTAACCCACCGATTCAAACATGCTTATTAATGGTTAAGTTTGTGGGCCTATATTTACTAATATTACCCACCAACCCGATATGTACTTAACCCTCTCTGTCCATCACGTTAAGTTGGTTAAGTGTTTTCTCTTGTTTTACTTAACCCTACCACACATCATGTTTTATCGGTTAAGTGTTGTTCCTTGTGTTACTTAACCCTACCGCAAGCCTTGTTATACTGGCTAAGTGTTCTCCCTTGTGTTAACTTAACCCCACCGCATGTCATATCATATTGGTTAAGTGTACATTGACTTAGCCCACCTACTTATCATGTTGTGACGGTTAAGTGTTACCCTCTGTTGTTACTTAACCTTACCACGCATCACATTATATTGGTTAAGTGCATGTTAACTTAACCCCATCCACCAGTCATATTATAATGGTTAAGTGTTACCCTCGTGTGTTTACTTAACCCTACCACGTATCAGGTTATATCGATTGGGTGTTATCAACCTATTCAAGTTAGCCCAACCCATCCGCTAGTCATGTTATAACGGTTAAGTGTCATTAGCCTAGCCACGTTACTTAACCCACCCATTCATATCATATTGGTTAAGTGTCATTAGTCTAGTCATATTACTTAACCCACCCACTGGTCTGATTAACAGTTATGTTGGTTGAGCCTACGTTTATAAGTTTTACATGTTCTTAACTCATACCGGTTAGGTCCACATTTACATGTCAAATTTCCATGTCATCCCACCTAACCCTCTAACCATACCCACGTTTTATTATGGTTAGTATTCCTTAATTCATTCATTATGACGAACGAATCATGACCTCTCACATTAGACCGTGCATTTTGTGGCCATTGGATTTGCCGGGCGGTCCCGGGCAGATTTACACCACAAACTGGGTCTAACCTCGTGTCATAAACCGTTACGCCTACAATTTGGCCTTCGACCTCTCACATTAGACTAAAACTTTGTGGCTACTGGATTTGTTGGGCGGTTCCGGGCAGATTTACACCACAAACTGAGTCTAACCTCGTGTCAAAGGTTCATTAATGGTCGTATTCCACCCAAAACCCCAGTATCAGTTCATGTGTTTAACATATAGAAATGTTCATGATTCACGTTTTTGCCCCAAAACGTATTCCCAAATTATTATCACAATTCACTATAAGGTTATGCCAAGTTATAGCCTTTTATTTACAATACATGCCAATTACCCAAAACCCAACTTAGGCGCGTTCATATTAAACCTTTACTAAGTCATAAATTATCATATACGTTTCAACTCCAAATTTTACATAATTAACATATGCCCAAGTTCTAGGTTACATGCCATCTTTACATATGCCCAATTCATACCAAATTTACATATGGTCAATTCATGTCGTTTTACATGTATGCCAATTTTATACCAATTTACACATATACCAAGTTTCATGCCCAATAAACCCAAATCGTGATTCATGATGTAGTTATCCCAAACTATAATCTTTTTATTACAATACATGTCAGTTGCCCAAGTTCGTAATACATGTTTATGCCAACTATCAAGTTTACGATTGCTTTCATGTTCAAATTCCCCATTCTACATATGCCTAATTAACATAAGCCCAATCTTTTGATTTAAACTTACATAGTCCCAAACTCGTGATTTAATTTACATGCCAATTCATATATGCCCACTTCATGCCAAATTATTTATGCCAAGGCCCAAACTTGAAATTTTCAATTATACTGACAATACCCAAATATCCAATTTCATGTTAATGGTAGTAATACCCAAATATCCAATTTTTATGTTATGCCATCAATTCCACCAAACACATATATTCCTCCAGGCAATATTCCAATATTTCCCCCGTATACCATCGCACGTATATCGTAGTTTAGGCATAGGTCCGAAATTGACCTAGGTTCATCAAAAGAAAATAAATAGGGGAAGGTAGAATTTTGCATAAAAATAAGATCAGAGAGAAAAACATCATCACAGGCATGAAGATTACAACTTGGTAATAATATCAATATGAATCAAGAAAACTGATTTACAACAGGCTGAATACATCATAAAATAGACATGGGAATAAAGATAGACAAGTCTCAAGATCCAAGAAGCAACAGAAATAGATCGATAAACATACTTAAATCCCATTTCACTTCATCACATGCCCATATTATATTTAAATATTTTAATCTGAAAATAACTTGAACTTACAGGGCATGGCTAATGAATTAAGAACTGAAATTGTCATAGAACGTTGTAGTAGTGTTGATTTATTGTTTGAACCATTGTTGAAGCTTTGTTCTTCGAATTGATTTGAGTTTGAATGCTTAAGCTTTAATTTGGGGGCAGCGGCCATGGTTCAAGAGGGAGTTCAGCAGCATAATAGTGTAAGAAAGATTTGATATGAATTAGGTTAGGACTTAGGGTGTTTTTATAGGTGTAGGAACTAGTTTAGGCCCTTAGATAAACCCTAGAATCAATCCGGACCATCAAAACACGTTTCAGGCTTCAAAAATGAGTTCTGGGTCAAAACAGGCCGACCAGGTCGAATTGTAAGGGGGGTGGGGGGGGGGGGGGAGGTCGACACTATGGTCGACCTGGGGGATAGGTCGACCCTATGGTTGACCTGGGGGGGGGGGGGGGGAGGTCGACCCCTTGGTCCAGTGCTGCCTACAATCTGCTGAATCTTCTACATGCCATAACTTCTTCATCCGGACTCCGATTTTCCAAAACTCGGACTCTATTTCATGTAAAATTTTGAGACGAACGCAATGGCGCAACCCGTTTTCCCTAATTCTTATTTTAAAATTTAATTCTGCCTTGATTTCTTGTTTTAACATGTTATCAAAATTCGGGTTGTTACAAAACCCAGATGAAGAAGTAAGATAATCCAAATCCAGTGCGGATTGATGGACATCGATTTTACCTGGGGTTACTGGGTATATAAGGTCGACCTCGTAATCAATAACATTTAAAGAGGTGTCGTCATGGCTCGCGCATTGTTTGAGAGCCTTCTCCTAAACTGTGTACTCTTTAGTAGGTTGAACCCGGGTAACACCCTAGACATGGTGATCCGCAGGGGGAGTTTGAGAGCTTGAAGTTTCAATGTCGTTAGGACTGGTTAGGTTACAAATGGTAGTAACATCCAGGGGTTTTCCCTTGGAAGATCGAGCTCGCTCGTCCGCCAATATTTTTCTACCTCCAACCAAAGCCCTACGGCCTTCTTCAACCAAAAGGTTCTCCTAGAGATATTTATCATCAAATCAACAGAGTATGAAAGCACTTGTTCCCAAACATGAGCCAAAGTCCGTGGAAAGTCTTTGTTCAGATGAATAAAGCTTCCACGGTTCATAACATTATAAACATAAAACTGGAACAGGGTTTTGTCAGTATCAATTCTGGCCTCGTCAAGGGCTTTGTGCAGCTTGATCCTGCCTATTTTCAGCCTTAGAGTCTCGTTATGAGAATTAATCTTGTTCTAAAGAACCACTTTTTCTTGTAGATAAGAAGCCGAAGCCCGTCTCTCCAAAGCCAATTGACATTCAACAAGTTCTTGAGCAAATTGAGCTTCTCGAAATTGCCCTCTTACAACCTCTAACTCTCTTTTGAGTTCCTCATTTTCAGCCTCCAAGTTGTTCACTCTAATATTCCCACTCTTTAAAGAGGCAATTTCTGATTCTTGAAACCTGATCAAGTGAACCTGTAATAACCCGCAAATTCTGAGCCAGTTTAAAATTTTTATTTTGGCAATTTCAACGAATTTTGAGTATTTAAAATGAATTATTTTAAATAATATCGACGAAAAATTTATTTTGAATAGAATTCGACATATATATTATATACGTCGTCGTTTGAATATAAATAATTATATATATAATTATAATAAAATTGAAAATGGCGCGGTAGTTCGATAATTCGATTTCAAACTTCAATTGAATGTGCCGGGTGCAAAACAATCTGGATTTTAGTGAAACCAAAAATAATAGGATCTAATTGATAATATCTTTCCAACGAATCCGACAAATCAAGATTTCATAGCGGGAATCAAAAGATATGTCCAGTTGAAAATTCTGAATAGTCGCTATGGAATTCAGGCCCTTAAAAATGGGAATTTTGCAAACGGCCTCGGATTTCGACGAAACCACTTTTGTTGGAACCGTAATGTCAAGTTATTGCTAGGTTTCAAATTTCATAATTTTTCGATTCAATATGTGAGCGTGGCAAAGGAAAACGCGTTTGACCAGTTTCAGTTGATTTTAATCGACTGGAAATTGGCCATTTTTCCAACGTTCTCAGAATTCGATGAAACTAGTTTTGTTAGGACCGTATCATCAATACGAAGCTAGAAAATATTTTTATGGAATTTATAGAGTTGTTATGTGACCCTGGTAATTTGAAATGTACGTTTAAAATTCAATATAGCGGTTTAAATGTAAATTCAATGGAAACTGATCGAGACGAGCGAATCAGCCTACGATACATATCCCATTGTGTTCGGAATGGGGGTAAAACACTATAGACGACAGGCGGTGGGCCTCATTTCGAGGTCGTATGTAAAAGTCAACTTTTTGAAATATAAATTAATTAAATAAATTAAAACCTTCTTTTGCATATACCCCCCCGATTTCATTTCGAACAAAGCAGAAGAAAAAGAAGGAAAAAAATCGCTGTGCCCCGTGCCCTCGATCTCGACGCCACCGCCCTGATCCAAACCCCCACCCCCTGCCCTCCTCGACAGAGCGAAGACCCCCCCCCCAAACGGTGCGACGACCCCGAAGCCCCCCCTTCAGCTCAGATTCGAAGCCGCCACCGCCCTGAGACCGCCGTCCACCTGCAGCGCCCCACCGCCTCGGCACCGTCGTCTCCACTCCAACTCCCTTCCTCGCGAATCAAAGTAAGTTTTATGATTTTTAATTATAAAAATTGGATTTTTACTATGCGATTTAACCCATAAAAATGGTGATAGTTATCATAGGAAAAGTTAGGGTTTTTAAACATTAAAGCTAGGATTTTTGTTCGTATAAAGATATGATATTTTTTATATGAGGCAGAAAGATGAAAGGATCGTATTGTTTAAAAGTGAAAAGATCATATTTTTATATTATGGGAAGGCTTAAAAATATAATTTTTACATGATAGGAATATTAGAAATACCATTTTTATATATTGAACATCGAAGTAAAAATGTGATTTTTATATATTGAACATCGAAGTAAAAATATGATTTTTATACATTGAACATCGAAGTAAAAATATGATTTTTATATATTGAACATCGAAGTAAAAATATGATTTTTATATATTGAACATCGAAGTAAAAATATGATTTTTATATATTGAACATCGAAGTAAAAATATGATTTTTATATATTGAACATCGAAGTAAAAATGTGATTTTTATATATTGAACATCGAAGTAAAAATATGATTTTTATATATTGAACATCGAAGTAAAAATATGATTTTTATATATTGAACATCGAAGTAAAAATGTGATTTTTGTATATTGAACATCGAAGTAAAAATTCGATTTTTATATATTGAATAGCGAAGTAAAATTCAATTTTTACATATATAGTGGCTACAGCAACGAAGATGACAAAAATGCGAAAACGACGAAGACTTCTGCAAAAGAAGAGTCAAGATGTTTGGGATAGCTATCGGTGAGAATTTCTCACCTTTCAATTTCTTTTTCTAGTTATATATATATACTAGGATGCAGACGGTGCTTAGTAGCACCCGACATAATCGTCCACAGACCATGGACTTGTTTGTTTGATTGCAAAAATTGGTTAGATTATTTGGTTTGAATTGAATTGTTGGGTGAAATAAAATTGATTTGATTGATGTGTGAATGGCGTGGGCCTTCACTAGACCGGGGATAAGGCTAGGCCTCGTCCCGTTTCTAGTATCGTGCCGTTATGCCGCCGAAATTTTCTAAAATAAGTTAGAAATATAAAAATATCATTTTTATTTGTAAATGAACGGAATAAGAATTCATGTGTGAAGATAAAATGTTTTATCGTCAAAAATATAATTTTTAACGTGAAGTGAATAAAATAAAATATTCATTTACAAACCGGACGGTTTGTTTATGTACACCTATTTGAAGGACATTGATTGGGTCGATAAATTTTACACATCGCCCAACTGCACGAATAAAATCAGTGTTTGATTGTTTGAAACCCTACACGGGTGTTGGGATGAAATTTGAAGTTCACTCATCCTGATTGATTAAATATGTCGATCGATTGATTGACAGGCTGTTATAAGCGTTAGATATCTATATTTGATGCTTATACATGGTAGTGCACTTTGGTTGATGGTTGATTATTTGTCAATGCTATTATATACATGTGTTGTATGAAAATCCATATAATTAATTTTATATGGTGATTGATTGGGCCTCATTACAATTTAGAAAATAAAGAATATTATAAAGTAAAAGTTCATGTGTTGACAGTACTCATCCGTTGAGATTAGTCATGTGTTGAACGAAATATTTTAATAATAAAATTTACTTCTTTATCAATATAAAGTAAAGGTTCATGTGTTGACTGTACTCATCCGTTGAGATTAGTCATGTGTTGAACGAAATATTTTAATAATAAAATTTACTTCTTTATCAATATAAAGTAAAGGTTCATGTGTTGACTGTACTCATCCGTTGAGATTAGTCATGTGTTGAACGAAATATTTTAATAATAAAATTTACTTCTTTATCAATATAAAGTAAATGTCCATGTGTTGACTGTACTCATCCGTTGAGATTAGTCATGTGTTGAACGAAATATTTGAAATAGAAATATTTTGATAATAAGAAATATTTGAAATAGAATATTTGAAAATAGAAATACATTAAGCCGTGTTGATTAGATTGACGCCATTTTGACGTGAACGATATTTATATCGATTTTATTCATTTTGAAATGAATTGAATTGAAAACGATTTCGAAATGAATTGAATTGAAAACGATTTCGAAATGAACTGAATATAAAACGATTTCGAAATGAATTGAATATAAAACGATTTCGAAATGAATTGAATATAAAACGATTTCGAAATGAATTGAATATAAAACGATTTCGAAATGAATTGAATTTAAAACGATTTCGAAATGAATTGAATATAAAACGATTTCGAAATGAATTGAATTGAAAACGATTTCGAAATGAATTGAATATAAAACGATTTCGAAATGAATTGAATATAAAACGATTTCGAAATGAATTGAATAGATAACGAATTTGATTGGAATAGATAACGAATTTGATTCGAATAGAAAACCAATTTGAATTGAATCGAATAGAAAACCAATTTGAATTGAATCGAATAGAAAACCACTTTGAATTGAATCGAATAGAAATTTGAATTGAATAGAAATGAATTTTAAAACGAATTTATAAGGAAGAATTCAATTTTGATTTGAATTGAAATGGAAGTTGAAATTGCTTTTGAAACGAATTTAAAACTAATTATATAATTCGTTTTAAATAGAAATCGACGATATATATATATTATATATATTATATATATAATATAATGGCCTGAATAGAACGCGCCGCGCCGCAGCAGTTCGTGAATTTCGACCATTTATTTCAAACAGATATTACGGGAGATCCGACCGTCGGATTCTCCTAAAACCGGAACCGTTGGGTTCGTATCGAAAAGAGCTTTCTAACGAATATTAGAAATTTGAAATCTAACGGTTGGATTTGGAGTTACGTCCAAATCAAATTTGGAAAAGGTCGATGTAAGTGCAGTTCGATGGCCGTTGTTGGAAATCGACTGTACGGGCCTTGATAAAATTATTAAAAATATCAATAATTTGTGTAAAATCATAAGAAATGATTTGGGAAAATTTAGGATGAAAAAATCCATATTTGAAAAGATAAAAATAGATTTTATCAAAATGAACTAGTTTGAACTAAATTTAAAACCCGATTTGTTTTTAAATAAATAAATTAGATTTAAAAAGGGGTTTTAAATAATCGGAATTTCTAATATATTTGATTGAATTTGAAATGGGTTTATCGTGTATGGTGTTTTAAATAACACTAGTTCTTTAACCCGATAATAAATAGAATGTGATTTGGGTTTATCGTGAACTGTGTTTTAAATAACACCTAGTTCTTTAACCCAGTAAAGGGAGTTTTAACGAATCTGCAATTAAATTGAAATGTGAATTGATAATTTTAAATTATCAAATTTAGAAAATGAGCGGGAATGGAGTATTACCAGTTTTGCTCCAAAGCGATAGTTAAATCTTTAATTAGATTTGAACGTGAAATGGTAATTAATTTTACCGATAACACCACGGTGTTAGATATGGAGTATTACAAGTTTTGCTTCATGGGATGAATAGGTTGGGATTGGGAAATAAAATAAATAATTACTTCGGTGTGGTTCGCTAATCTCGACTAGTTGGAAAAACCATAATTTGGTTTTAAATGATATCCAAAGGAAGATTACAGGATAAATTTTAAAGAATTTATCTTGGATAAAATTAATGGGAACCTTTCCCTAAGAATGTGGAATTTAGAAACTAGCTGTAGGTTGGCTAAGAAGAATGGTTTCCTGGGTATCGATCTGATGCTGGTTTCGGCCTTCGGGGTTAATGTTTGGGAAATTGTTCTCTTGCTAATTTGCGGTTAGGGACTAATGAATTGGAATGAGGCGTATGTTGTGTTTGTGTAACGTTTGTTTTTAATATACGCGGGTTGTTCAGAAAGGCCGGGTTTATACCCATTCTGAATAACCGATTCGACGATAAGTCGAAGATGAAGACGGTGGTCGAAGACCGGAAGTCTTCACATCGTTTGGGCAATTACTGACGATCTTGATTGGGTTGTACACCCAAGAGGATGGAAATAGTTGGTGGTTGTCCACACGTACTTGGAGATGGATGGATACGCGAGGAAAGTGCCTCCGGTTTCGTTCAGACCCAGAACGGACTTGTAAATGGATTGTGTGTCTGACACTGGATTTTATTCTGTGTTGATTGATTTCTATTAAATATACATCTGTTTGGCGGCGGAGAATTTATTCTTTTGCTTAACGCCCTTCTCTGAGACGTACGAGCTTAGAGGTTGTGTATCGATAGATATCAATCGCATGGCATGAATCGCCTGTGTGGCACGCTAAGATGCAATGATCAAGGCTTCTGTTGAAAAGCAAAGTCTTGTGGTTGATGATCAAAGCACGCCTACGTGGCAGCTTTGTGTATAACGTGAATTCGCGAGCCTCACACCTCGGTATGAGTTAAAAACGGGATGAGGACCCAAGGAGTGCAAGACGTTTCTTTCTAGCTTTGGTGGTGTCAGTGACTTACCAGCCCTGACATTTATATACTTTTCACTTATGTGGTTGTTGGAATGCGAGGCGCCTCGATTATAGGTCCGTAAGGACCGGGAAACGTGTGTTCAGGAATAACTAATCCTCTAACGTAAGTGAGGACCGGCCTTGGAGGATCCCAGGATTGCCCAGAGTGTGTAGTCCTGAGGCATTTGCTAGAGTGTCTCGAACGCGGAGAGGAGCTTGCCCCTTGCCTCGACTCATGACGGAAATCCAATTTCCAATACGTGTATTGCGGCTTTATTTGTAGAGCGTAGTATGGCGACATAGTAGCATGGGATGCTATGCCGTCTATGATTTATATTTATGATTGAAATTGTTTTGACACTATACACTTATTATAGTATCAAATGATTTGTTTTAAACGTACCAAGCATATTTGGCTGTTATAAGGTAAAACCCTATCCTCTGGCTTGCGTTACATTGTGTGATGGGACCTGGGTCTTATAATAGCTTCATTTTTCGAAAAAGCATTGCGTTGTTTATTCTATGCACTGGTATTCTTGGGAGGAAACCCGTTTCGTGTTATACGGCGTGGTCCCTTGAATTACTCTCTTTTAAAATTGAATTAATAACTGTTTTAGTTCTCACACCAGTCACATGACTGACCTGGAGTTTATTGTTTCAACCTAAACTCTGGGTGCCCCTATTTTCCGCACGGGCAGCTAGTAGTTTTGGTTTTGCAGATTTATATTCACAGGATCCTGGTTTACAGCTGGAATGATATCCGGGAAGCTCTGTATCCGTATATCACCTTCAGTTGTGCTTTGTATTATTTTCCGCTGCTATGTAATTTATTGTAATCTCTGATATTTATCGAGTGTAATTTATTCATTTATACTCTGTATATTCTTGTATCTGATGGAATTGTTGTAATAGCAATGAAATGTTCTTACGTCTGCGTTCTGATTTGTCCTGTTCTCAAACGATCAGGGGTTTCGAACGGTCTAGATCGGTTTAACGACTGATTCAGATCGAGCGAAATTTCTTGTCGTCACATTTGGTATCAGAGCTTTGGTTTACAGAGCTCGAGAACAAGACACATTAGAACCATACGAAAGAATTCATCAGATATTGGATTAGTAGTATCCAATTAGAATGACTCGTTAGAGATAGGATCAGTAGTATCCTAGAACGAGTGTGAAGAGTATATTTTTCAAATGAAAACAATTTTGTTTTGAAATTTAAATCGTTTTACACGTATTTGAATATTTATTTGTATTGAATATGGACAATCCGATATATAAAGATTTTGCATATACGCGTCATGAACGTATATTCGAAGTTTTAATATACTGGATAGATATAGAATCATACTCTAGTGGCCCGAAGATGATTCTGATGATTGACTAGTCGTCATTAGTATTCATGTTCGAGTAACGAAGGTGTGATATCTATATATTTCCATTAGACTGGTGTGAGAACCAAAACTAATATAGTTAGAACACATTGTTGTGAATTGGCATCAAAAACATGATTTTCAGTATATATATCAAATTATCAATTTGAAACGTTAATCCACTAATTGATTGATGTTTGTGTTGTTTGTTTATTTGTTTGCTAATTTTGAACCATTATGCCTAATAGAACCAAATATTGAACGGTATTGAAAATTGGTCGCATTTGCTTGCATATACATATACTTACATTGAACAGGTCATAGCAAGGAGGCTAGAGCAGAGAATAAAATTTGTTTGCCCGACAAATAGGTACATGTCTACTACATAATTTACTGTTTTGTTTGGGTGATGATGATTTTATGAGCCTATTGGCTAGCCGCTTGGCTTTTTCTTTTTCTTTTTGAGATTAGAAGGACCGGGGAAGCTATTTGAAATTCCCCGATGCTCCCGGTGCAGGGGAGGTTATGGCAAAAAATTTCGGTGTTAACCAAATTTTTGAAAATTTGAAAATTCTCAGAAACTGAAAAGTTGGAGAATGGAAGCCAGATCGAACGTAGAGTTGATTAATCAAACCACTTTCGACTTTGTTCCTTTTCGGGGACGAAAAGTTTTAAGTGGGGGAGATTGTAATAACCCGCAAATTCTGAGCCAGTTTAAAATTTTTATTTTGGCAATTTCAACGAATTTTGAGTATTTAAAATGAATTATTTTAAATAATATCGACAAAAAATTTATTTTGAATAGAATTCGACATATATATTATATACGTCGTCGTTTGAATATAAATAATTATATATATAATTATAATAAAATTGAAAATGGCGCAGTAGTTCGATAATTCGATTTCAAACTTCAATTGAATGTGCCGGGTGCAAAACAATCTGGATTTTAGTGAAACCAAAAATAATAGGATCTAATTGATAATATCTTTCCAACGAATCCGACAAATCAAGATTTCATAGCGGGAATCAAAAGATATGTCCAGTTGAAAATTCTGAATAGTCGCTATGGAATTCAGGCCCTTAAAAATGGGAATTTTGCAAACGGCCTCGGATTTCGACGAAACCACTTTTGTTGGAACCGTAATGTCAAGTTATTGCTAGGTTTCAAATTTCATAATTTTTCGATTCAATATGTGAGCGTGGCAAAGGAAAACGCGTTTGACCAGTTTCAGTTGATTTTAATCGACTGGAAATTGGCCATTTTTCCAACGGTCTCAGAATTCGATGAAACTAGTTTTGTTAGGACCGTATCGTCAATACGAAGCTAGAAAATATTTTTATGGAATTTATAGAGTTGTTATGTGACCCCGGTAATTTGAAATGTACGTTTAAAATTCAATATAGCGGTTTAAATGTAAATTCAACGGAAACTGATCGAGACGAGCGAATCAGCCTACGATACATATCCCATTGTGTTCGGAATGGGGGTAAAACACTATAGACGACAGGCGGTGGGCCTCGTTTCGAGGTCGTATGTAAAAGTCAACTTTTTGAAATATAAATTAATTAAATAAATTAAAACCTTCTTTTGCATATACCCCCCCGATTTCATTTCGAACAAAGCAGAAGAAAAAGAAGGAAAAAAAAAACAAAATCGCTGTGCCCCGTGCCCTCGATCTCGACGCCACCGCCCTGATCCAAACCCCCACCCCCTGCCCTCCTCGATAGAGCGAAACCCCCCCCCCCAACGGTGCGACGACCCCGAAGCCCCCCCTTCAGCTCAGAATCGAAGCCGCCACCGCCCTGAGACCGCCGTCCACCTGCAGCGCCCCACCGCCTCGGCACCGTCGTCTCCACTCCAACTCCCTTCCTCGCGAATCAAAGTAAGTTTTATGATTTTTAATTATAAAAATAGGATTTTTACTATGCGATTTACCCCATAAAAATGGTGATAGTTATCATAGGAAAAGTTAGGGTTTTTAAACATTAAAGCTAGGATTTTTGTTCGTATAAAGATATGATATTTTTTATATGAGGTAGAAAGATGAAAGGATCGTATTGTTTAAAAGTGAAAAGATCATATTTTTATATTATGGGAAGGCTTAAAAATATAATTTTTACATGATAGGAATATTATAAATACCATTTTTATATATTGAACATCGAAGTAAAAATGTGATTTTTATATATTGAACATCGAAGTAAAAATGTGATTTTTATATATTGAACATCGAAGTAAAAATATGATTTTTATATATTGAACATCAAAGTAAAAATATGATTTTTATATATTGAACATCGAAGTAAAAATATGATTTTTATATATTGAACATCGAAGTAAAAATATGATTTTTATATATTGAACATCGAAGTAAAAATGTGATTTTTATATATTGAACATCGAAGTAAAAATATGATTTTTATATATTGAACATCGAAGTAAAAATATGATTTTTATATATTGAACATCGAAGTAAAAATGTGATTTTTGTATATTGAACATCGAAGTAAAAATTCGATTTTTATATATTGAATAGCGAAGTAAAATTCGATTTTTACATATATAGTGGCTACAGCAACGAAGATGACAAAAATGCGAAAACGACGAAGACTTCTGCAAAAGAAGAGTCAAGATGTTTGGGATAGCTATCGGTGAGAATTTCTCACCTTTCAATTTCTTTTTCTAGTTATATATATATTCTAGGATGCAGACGGTGCTTAGTAGCACCCGACACAATCGTCCACAGACCATGGACTTGTTTGTTTGATTGCAAAAATTGATTAGATTATTTGGTTTGAATGAATTGTTGGGTGAAATAAAATTGATTTGATTGATGTGTGAATGGCGTGGGCCTTCACTAGACCGGGGATAAGGTTAGGCCTCGTCCCGTTTCTAGTATCGTGCCGTTATGCCGCCGAAATTTTCTAAAATAAGTTAGAAATATAAAAATATCATTTTTATTTGTAAATGAACGGAATAAGAATTCATGTGTGAAGATAAAATGTTTTATCGTCAAAAATATATTTTTTAACGTGAAGTGAATAAAACAAAATATTCATTTACAAACCGGACGGTTTGTTTATGTACACCTATTTGAAGGACATTGATTGGGTCGATAAATTTTACACATCGCCCAACTGCACGAATAAAATCGGTGTTTGATTGTTTGAAACCCTACACGGGTGTTGGGATGAAATTTGAAGTTCACTCATCCTGATTGATTAAATATGTCGATCGATTGATTGACAGGCTGTTATAAGCGTTAGATATCTATATTTGATGCTTATACAGTGTAGTGCACTTTGGTTGATGGTTGATTATTTGTCAATGCTATTATATACATGTGTTGTATGAAAATCCATATAATTAATTTAATATGGTGATTGATTTGGCCTCATTCCAATTTAGAAAATAAATAATATTATAAAGTAAAAGTTCATGTGTTGACAGTACTCATCCGTTGAGATTAGTCATGTGTTGAACGAAATATTTTAATAATAAAATTTACTTCTTTATCAATATAAAGTAAAGGTTCATGTGTTGACTGTACTCATCCGTTGAGATTAGTCATGTGTTGAACGAAATATTTTAATAATAAAATTTACTTCTTTATCAATATAAAGTAAAGGTTCATGTGTTGACTGTACTCATCCGTTGAGATTAGTCATGTGTTGAACGAAATATATTAATAATAAAATTTACTTCTTTATCAATATAAAGTAAATGTCCATGTGTTGACTGTACTCATTCGTTGAGATTAGTCATGTGTTGAACGAAATATTTGAAATAGAAATATTTTGATAATAAGAAATATTTTAAATAGAATATTTGAAAATAGAAATACATTAAGCCGTGTTGATTAGATTGACGCCATTTTGACGTGAACGATATTTATATCGATTTTATTCATTTCGAAATGAATTGAATTGAAAACGATTTCGAAATGAATTGAATTGAAAACGATTTCGAAATGAATTGAATATAAAACGATTTCGAAATGAATTGAATATAAAACGATTTCGAAATGAATTGAATATAAAATGATTTCGAAATGAATTGAATATAAAACGATTTCGAAATGAATTGAAATGAAAACGATTTCGAAATGAATTGAATATAAAACGATTTCGAAATGAATTGAATATAAAACGATTTCGAAATGAATTGAATATAAAACGATTTCGAAATGAATTGAATATAAAACGATTTCGAAATGAATTGAATATAAAACGATTTCGAAATGAATTGAATTGAAAACGATTTCGAAATGAATTGAATATAAAACGATTTCGAAATGAATTGAATATAAAACGATTTCGAAATGAATTGAATATAAAACGATTTCGAAATGAATTGAATATAAAACGATTTCGAAATGAATTGAATATAAAACGATTTCGAAATGAATTGAATTGAAAACGATTTCGAAATGAATTGAATTGAAAACGATTTCGAAATGAATTGAATATAAAACGATTTCGAAATGAATTGAATATAAAACGATTTCGAAATGAATTGAATATAAAACGATTTCGAAATGAATTGAATATAAAACGATTTCGAAATGAATTGAATTGAAAACGATTTCGAAATGAATTGAGTATAAAACGATTTCGAAATGAATTGAATATAAAACGATTTCGAAATGAATTGAATAGATAACGAATTTGATTGGAATAGATAATGAATTTGATTCGAATAGAAAACCAATTTGAATTGAATCGAATAGAAAACCAATTTGAATTGAATCGAATAGAAAACCACTTTGAATTGAATCGAATAGAAATTTGAATTGAATAGAAATGAATTTTAAAACGAATTTATAAGGAAGAATTCAATTTTGATTTGAATTGAAATGGAAGTTGAAATTGCTTTTGAAACGAATTTAAAACTATTTATATAATTCGTTTTAAATAGAAATCGACGATATATATATTATATATATTATATATATAATATAATGGCCTGAATAGAACGCGCCGCACCGCGGTAGTTCGTGAATTTCGACCATTTATTTCAAACGGATATTACGGGAGATCCGACCGTCGGATTCTCCTAAAACCGGAACCGTTGGGTTCGTATCGAAAAGAGCTTTCTAACGTATATTAGAAATTTGAAATCTAACGGTTGGATTTGGAGTTACGTCCAAATCAAATTTGGAAAAGGTCGTTGTAAGTGCAGTTCGATGGCCGTTGTTGGAAATCGACTGTACGGGCCTTGATAAAATTATTAAAAATATCAATAATTTGTGTAAAATCATAAGAACTGATTTGGGAAAATTTGGGATGAAAAACTCCATATTTGAAAAGATAAAAATAGATTTTATCAAAATGAACTAGTTTGAACTAAATTTAAAACCCGATTTGTTTCTAAATAAATAAATTAGATTTAAAAAGGGGTTTTAAATAATCGGAATTTCTAATACATTTGATTGAATTTGAAATGGGTTTATCGTGAACGGTGTTTTAAATAACACTAGTTCTTTAACCCGATAACAAATAGAATGTGATTTGGGTTTATCGTGAACTGTGTTTTAAATAACACCTAGTTCTTTAACCCAGTAAAGGGAGTTTTAACGAATCTGCAATTAAATTGAAATGTGAATTGATAATTTTAAATTATCAAATTTAGAAAATGAGCGGGAATGGTGTATTACCAGTTTTGCTCCAAAGCGATAGTTAAATCTTTAATTAGATTTGAACGTGAAATGGTAATTAATTTTACCGATAACACCACGGTGTTAGATATGGAGTATTACCAGTTTTGCTTCATGGGATGAATAGGTTGGGATTGGGAAATAAAATAAATAATTACTTCGGTGTGGTTCGCTAATCTCGACTAGTTGGAAAAACCATAATTTGGTTTTAAATGACATCCAAAGGAAGATTACAGGATAAATTTTAAAGAATTTATCTTGGATAAAATTAATGGGAACCTTTCCCTAAGAATGTGGAATTTAGAAACTAGCTGTAGGTTGGCTAAGAAGAATGGTTTCCTGGGTATCGATCTGATGCTGGTTTCGGCCTTCGGGGTTAATGTTTGGGAAATTGTTCTCTTGCTAATTTGCGGTTAGGGACTAATGAATTGGAATGAGGCGTATGTTGTGTTTGTGTAACGTTTGTTTTTAATATACGCGGGTTGTTCGGAAAGGCCGGGTTTATACCCATTCTGAATAACCGATTCGACGATAAGTCGAAGATGAAGACGGTGGTCGAAGACCGGAAGTCTTCACATCGTTTGGGCAATTACTGACGATCTTGATTGGGCTGTACACCCAAGAGGATGGAAATAGTTGGTGGTCATCCAGACGTACTTGGAGATGGATGGATACGCGAGGAAAGTGCCTCCGGTTTCGTTCAGACCCAGAACGGACTTGTAAATGGATTGTGTGTCTGACACTGGATTTTATTCTGTGTTGATTGATTTCTATTAAATATACATCTGTTTGGCGGCGGAGAATTTATTCTTTTGCTTAACGCCCTTCTCAGAGACGTACGAGCTTAGAGGTTGTGTATCTATAGATATCAATCGCATGGCATGAATCGCCTGTGTGGCACGCTAAGATGCAATGATCAAGGCTTCTGTTGAAAAGCAAAGTCTTGTGGTTGATGATCAAAGCACGCCTACGTGGCAGCTTTGTGTATAACGTGAATTCGCGAGCCTTACACCTCGGTATGAGTTAAAAACGGGATGAGGACACAAGGAGTGCACGATGTTTCTTTCTAGCTTTGGTGGTGTCAGTGACTTACCAGCCCTGACATTTATATACTTTTCACCTATGTGGTTGTTGGAATGCGAGGCGCCTCGATTATAGGTCCGTAAGGACAGGGAAATGTGTGTTCAGGAATAACTAATCCTCTAACGTAAGTGAGGACCGGCCTTGGAGGATCCCAGGATTGCCCAGAGTGTGTAGTCCTGAGGCATTTGCTAGAGTGTCTCGAACGCGGAGAGGAGCTTGCCCCTTGCCTCGACTCATGACGAAAATCCAATTTCCAATACGTGTATTGCGGCTTTATTTGTAGAGCCTAGTATGGCGACATAGTAGCATGGGATGCTATGCCGTCTATGATTTATATTTATGATTGAAATTGTTTTGACACTATACACTTATTATAGTATCAAATGATTTGTTTTAAACGTACCAAGCATATTTGGCTGTTATAAGGTAAAACCCTATCCTCCGGCTTGCGTTACATTGTGTGATTGGACCTGGGTCTTATAATAGCTTCATTTTTCGAAAAAGCATTGCGTTGTTTATTCTATGCAATAGTATTCTTGGGAGGAAACCCGTTCCGTGTTATACGGCGTGGTCCCTTGAATTACTCTCTTTTAAAATTGAATTAATAACTGTTTTAGTTCTCACACCAGTCACATGACTGACCTGGAGTTTATTGTTTCAACCTAAACTCTGGGTGCCCCTATTTTCCGCACGGGCAGCTAGTAGTTTTGGTTTTGCAGATTTATATTCACAGGATCCTGGTTTACAGCTGGAATGATATCCGGGAAGCTCTGTATCCGTATATCACCTTCAGTTGTGCTTTGTATTATTTTCCGCTGCTATGTAATTTATTGTAATCTCTGATATTTATCGAGTGTAATTTATTCATTTATACTCTGTATATTCTTGTATCTGATGGAATTGTTGTAATAGCAATGAAATGTTCTTCCGTCTGCGTTCTAATTTGTCCTGTTCTCAAACAATCAGGGGTTTCGAACGGTCTAGATCGGTTTAACGACTGATTCAGATCGAGCGAAATTTCTTGTCGTCACAGAACCGATCCAGCTTTTTCATTCTCCAAGATGTCAGTATGGTCAAGGTGCCGAGAATTTAATCTTTGGAATTCATAACCAAATTTAGTCCAATGTTATAGTTGCTTATCAACATTGCTCATGGCCAGGTTCAGCTGTGTTTCGAGTTGACTCCTAGAAGTGTTAAACTGAGTAATCCTATAACTCTTTATAGTACTTAACCCCTCAACAACATCTCACATATCATTTGGATGCAGATCGAAATTAAAATACATTCCCCTCAAGTCCCAACCTTCAAAATGATCCCTAAGCATCAAGTTTTCGGTTGGGACCTGATAAGGGGGTCGCTCAAGAATCATTTGGATTTGAAACAGGAGTTGGGACAATGGATCGTTCAGGAAAAATGGGAACATCGGGGTCTAGGAAATCAGTTGATGCGGAACGCTTTTGAATCTCACTTTTGCTTCGATCGTTCCTTCTCCTTTTCTTCTTCTCTCCTTTTATGTGGTGCTCACCTTTATCACCCTTATCCAATACCTTTGCACGATCGGATCCTTCCCTCCTTAAAGGATTAGTCAATAGAGGTTCAAGGATGTGTTGAGGTTGAGAACTCGAGGACGACTAGGAGCGCTTTAAGTGACAAGAAAGGCGAGACTGTAAAATACTTTGTGGATCAACATAACCAACTTGTTGGGAGAAACTATCTGATAATGAGTGTTTCATACTTATACCTAGCCAAGGGAACAAAGCAAAACTTCAGTAAGCATACAAAGAAACTATAAGATTTGCGGGAAGGCATAAAGTGCTTATAATTATCGTATTTTAGTACACATCCAATAACGAACCAAATTCAAGGGGAGTTCCTAAATCAAATGCTTTCCCAGGCCATTGGGAAGATTCTTGAGTTCTCTCCATATCAGATGCTATAGGATCAGAAGTCACAATATCACCCTGACTAAGATAATTGACGGTGTCTAAATCTCCCAAGCCTCCAAAAGTTCCTGTGGAACTCTCTTCTTGAATAATATCTGGAGCAAGATTTTCAATATTCTTTTCAGGAATTATATTATCTTTTACACCATCTATGTTTTCATATATTCCTTTATCACACCCTTCAGTAATCAAAGGCAAGGAGGACCCCGATGAAGATTGGCTACTATCACCAAGGACTAAGTTTTCTTTTTGGTAAGGAATTTGCCAATGGTACCTTGTGTATAAGCCAAAGTTTTCTTAATGGATCGTGAAGGATGGTGTAACTGATATTTACGAAGGTTTCCCTCTGAAAGCAACACCTGTCTGCTTCTCTCAGTCTTGTCAACAACAACCAAAGAATCGAGATGAGCCTAGTCAAGGACAAGGCCCTCATTGGAAGGAATTACTGCAAAATGGAAAGAGAACCAATAAAAAAGGGAAAAAAAGTAAAGATTCCAAAGCAAGGGCAGTTACCTCCTTCCATCCACTACCCGTAGAATTTACTAGGACATCGAACATAAAAATATTGATCTGGATACCCCTTAACACCGTCCGTTAAGCCAGTAATTATTCTGCAATGTTTTCCTTCCATAAAAATAAAAGAGGGACCATCCGCCTCCCTTCTTTTGATAGCATATAAGGAACATATATCCAGAAACGAAGGTGCTCGTTGCTTGACTCTCATAAAAAGTATGTATAGCCCTAATAAAATATGATATCCGTAGGGATGCAACTGGAATGGGGAAATGGCCATATATCACAAAATGGATTCTAAATAGGAGTTAAAAGGAGGAACCACTCCACTAGACAACATATGATGATTGACTGCTACATACCCAGGGGGTGGACGATCGGCCGAATCATCTTTCCTTGGAAATCTGGTTTCACCTTCTGAAAATCCAAAGCGAGCACACATTTGCTGATATGTGCCAAACGGGAGCGTCGATCTACGGCTGTCAGAAGGCACCCATTCAAGGATTCAGGGTTGGGGATAAATTTAGCTAACGTTCACTCCAGGGCTGACAGCCGGGGCAGCCTCATTCACCTGACCGGAACCTTTGAGCTCTTCAGACATGGTACCCTCCTTAGGATCTTGATTAAATTGGTTTTTAGTTTGCATTTTTACAAATGTAGGTATGTTTGAGAAACAAGTTACAGCAAGGTTGTTAATAATTAAAGGAAAGCAACTCTGAGTAAATGTGCCATTCAAACTAAAAACCATCAGCTATTCCTAGTCTTCAAAATCTACTGGTAGTACAAGCGACCGAAGGTAAAATTGCGATTTCAAAAGTGTGTAGTAAGACTTGTTGTTACAGATCAAGCATTACATGGAAAATTAAGCCAACAAAAATGAACCAGCCTCGACCAGTCGCACGTGACCCCTGCGTAAATAAAGGTTCTGGCCTGGTCGGTTGTAAATAACTACAGATTGCACATAATAAATGGATGATACCAGCAACAAACAGAACATGAAGCAAAAATAACAATATCAAGGTTCTATGGTAAGGGGATTAGTCAAACATCTAACGAAGGAGTGGTAAATTAAAACGTCGTTTCAAAGACATTTCAACAAGCAACTTGCAGGCATATTACGGAAACCAAAAAATTAAAGGGCTTTTGTGCGAATCAGGTTTATCAAATGATTACACACACAACCTTAGAGCATACTAAGTCAAATCAACATTTTCCGCAATCACAAAAAACAACCGAGAACTTTAATACGTGCTCAAATAATTCAGTTCTTACCAACCGGAAACTTTTATGAAGCTAATTGGATTAACCCAAAAGCAAAGTTTAAAGTGGAAAATTCACTTATGTATGAACAGGCGGGTTCAATTTTAAGGAAGGAATGCTCTAGCTAATTTCGAAATTGAAGAAGCTCAGCCTAGGAAGATCACGCGCAATGATAAATTGAAGAAGGTAATGCAGTTGAAGTCTGAGAGTAATCAGAGGTAGTAGGAAATCTTCTACAGCAAAACCGCCATTAGAGCAGAACTTTCAGAAAGACGAAATTCATAAAGAGTGGGAAAACGAAAAGACGGTATTTAAAGAAGACTAAAAGGCCCTTTCAGATTAAAGTGACACGACAGCTCGATCAGGTCATGACAACCTACTTAACTATACCCAAAAGATAGCTCATCGGATCCAGTCAACAAAAAACTATGTCTGTGCATGGGTGACTATAAGGATATGCAACGAGCCATTAGTAAGTATCCTCGTCTTACAAGAAACTGGACTTAATCCATCAAATGATGTTACATTTCGAAGCATATAATCTTTACAAATTAAAAATTACAAACTTCGAGGGGCAGATGTTTATCTCTTAAGAATCATACGTACATTGAAGGATTAAGCCTATGTTAGAACCATAAGACGAGCACTCACAAGGATCATGTACTCATTCCCCAACCAAGGTCATTCGTGCACAACAAGGTCAAACATAGGCCATCGCTCGAGTATGGGAGCAAAGATCAGTTATTTATGGCAAACAAAGTCGCTTGAACATCAGAACAAGATGGATCGTCCACTCAACACAATCAAGATTGGTCGTACAACACAGCACGACCGTACAGAAAGGTCGCGCACATGAAGCTAGCTCGAGAATGGCACGCCGCAAAACATTAAGGCTCACACATCTTGCAAAGATCGTCCATATTAAGGAAGTCGTTCATCCTTGTACCAAGGAAACCGGTCGTACAAGACAAAGAGAAGAATTGATTCTGTTCATATGATACATCATACAGTCGTTCCTCCATGCTACACCGGTCAATCATACATACGAGAAACACGAAGAAGCCAGAAGTCGCACATGTATCCCACGTTCGCTCATAGATCGCAATCACAATCTCCTGCTCATTCCTCAATCACTCACTATCACTTCGATCAGATACCAGCTCCTTAAGGGTCGCGCTTACATTTTGATCTACAAGCCTTGGTCGCTCGCCTGTAAACTGTGGTGCTGATCTCCCGACCAATCTGCTCAAATCTATGCAATCGCTCGCTCTTACAAAGTCGTTCGAACTGGACAGCTGGAAATAGTTATCAGCAGCTGGCTATAGCTAGGCGGTGGCATTTTGATAATTAATGGGACGAACGACCCACAGCCTGCAAATACGGATTTTAGCTCATTTATTCAGGGAAGCTCACTTATAAATAGGCCATGGCTTCCACCATGAAGGAAAACTTTTTTGCAACCACGAAGTGCTGCTGAATCCTTTCCTCCACCATTCCTTAGCATTTCAACCGTCATCATTATCTCCATTCGGAAGACCTTCCATCCCTTTGGCCATGAAACCCATTGAAACCACCTAAGTGGCTAAAAAACTGAAGATCATCATTCATCCTCCTTTCCGATTAGGACACTCTTCTTCTCCATCACCAGCTTATCGTCCTCCTTTGCGTATCATATCATCTCCTCATCGAATTCAATGAGTTTAAGTGTGACTCACATGTAAAAGAGAGTATATGTTGTAAAAGAGAGTATATGTTGTAAAAGAGAGGGAGAATGTATGTATAAAGAGAGTTCTTATGCCTTGTAATCACTATCATGTTGTAAACCCTGTCATGATAATGCAAGTCACCTTTATAGTGGACGTAGGCCTAGCCTAAGGCCGAACCGCTCTAAAATTTAATCTCTATTTTATTTTCCTCATATTTTACTTTCAACTTTTGAGTGCGCTCCCATTTACTTTCTAACCATATTGGTGAAGTACGCTTCTCGTACCCTTGGTATTTTAGCCATTTTTTGGTGAAAACACCAGAGAAACCAAATGAAGCCGATGAAGATCAGATGGCGGTTTGGACAGAGAAATCAAACTAGTTGCAAACTTGGATTGAGAAGATCTACCTGTGCAAGGACTTAATCCTCAATTGCCTTAGCGATGATTTGTACGACTATTACAATTCAGACAAATCAGCGAAGAAGTCTGGGAGACTCTAAAGAAGAAGTATAACAGTGAAGAGGCAGACACAGAGAAGTACACAGTCAGACGCTACCTCAAATTTCAAATGACGGATGACAGGTCAATAGAGATGAAGTCTCATGAGCTTCAGAAAATAGCTAATGAGATCATCTCTGAAGGTATAACTTTGGATGAACAATTTCAGATTGCGGACGTGTAGGTTGAAAAACAATGAAGCATGAAAATTAATGGCGTCCTGGACAAATCCTCTTTCTTCTTCCACCTCCTTTGCCTTTGAATTCACTTTCCTACCTCTTCCAACATGCCTTTAACCACTGATTCCACCTAATCCTCCACCTTTCAACGTCAATTCAACCTTTGCTTTCCCCTCTTCAGCAAATGTTGGTTTTTTCGCCTCGAATTTAAATCAAGAAAATCAATTTCCATTTTCTGTTAACCTCAATGCTTCGAGTTCATCTTTTCCATCATTCACGAAGATAGATTACGCGTCTCTCTTCAAGTCTCTCCCTAGGAATGCTAGAACCTATAAGCCGCAACACTTCGAAATTCCAAGTAATGGTAAGCCGAAAGTTATTCCAGATCTGGTTAAGCAAGCAGGTTAGGATTTTTCTTGGATGGTTCTTTATCTTACCCAACCGTTGTGAACTTCCTTAATCGTTTTTGGAAACTACAAGGAGAAGTAGATATTAAATTTTACAATGTACATTTTTTCTTTAAGTTCTCCAATGAGTTAGAGAGGGATAAGATAATTCAATCAGATCTTATTTTCATTCTTGGAAGAATGTTTATTATAATGAAGTGGGATCCTTTGATTGGAAATACTCAATACCAGATCAAAAAGGTTCCTGTTTGGATCCATTTCTATCGAATTTCAATTATACTATGGACACTTCTTGGTATCAACTGATTAGTATGTCATATAGGAAGATTGATTTGTTTTGATAGTAGTACTGAAAGGATGAATAGATTTAGATATGCTGAAGCATTGGTAGAGGTGTTTCCTGATTTCGATTTACCTGATTTTATAGAGATAGCAGGTTTAGGAGATAAATTCCCTACAGTTAAACTAGGTTATGATTAGACACCAAGGATATGTACAATTTGTAAAGTTTTCGGTCATGATACATTTTACTGTGAATCTAACCCAAGGGATAACATGAATAATGCTGACTAGGCTATAGGTGGTAAAGGGGATTATCTTGTTGATGAATATGTACATTTTGGTAATCACAAGCCTAAAATACAAGTTGATGTGAATGCAAACAATTGGACTACAGTTAATACTAAGAAAAATCAATATTGGAGGAAGAAAGATGCTACGACTAATAAGGAGAATGTTGAGGGTACTGTTGAAAATAGTAACAGGAATGTAAATTCTTTTGATACTTTAGCTAAAGATACTGTGAATTTCAAGGGTGGACTTGTTCGAGAATTAGTTGATGGAATGAATGTCAGTGGTGATATGGGCAACATGGATATTAGGAATACTAATAATACAGGTTGCAATGGTAGTACTGCCCAGGAAACAGTTGTCGGAGATAAATCTACAGTTAGGGTTGGTGTTGTAGATAAGAATAAGGAGGTTTTGTCAAATTCCGATCAGGTTAATGTCTTTTATGTTGGAGATTTATTCAATGAAGCTATTAATATGGATAATTCTCATAATATTGATAATTCAAAAGGGAGTTCTGTTTTGTATAAATCTTCAAATGTTTGCTCAAAAAGATCTTCCTCAAATGCAACAATGTCTTTCTCATCTACCTTTAGCTCTATTGCTCCTTCCTCAGCTAATATGTTACATGGTTCTGGTTTGAACTTTGCATCTACTTCTTTTCTGCAACTTTATCTAAACCTGAGAGACTTATACAAAAATTTTGGGTTGATTGTGAAGATAATTGTAGTAGGGTTAATCGTGAGGCTTTACCTGCAAATGATACAGTGGCTACTATTGCAAATTCATCAGCCAATCTGCATAATTCACCTTATTCACACTTAACCCTTCCTCTTCATATCATATTACCTCCACCATCCGCTTCTTCTCTACTGAATTCTGGTCCCTCTAAAACTGCCTTGAAAAATGCTAAGAGAAGGGCTAGAAAGAAAAAGGCTTTAGAAAGTAAGGATGATATGGATGACGGTTTAGAGAATGGGATTGAGGATTTTTGGCCATCCAATTTTCATGAGAAATCATCAGCTAGGCATACTAGAAGCAATCCAGTCTAATTCTGGCTGTCTTGTTGAATGTCATACTGTCATACTTGCTTGTTATACTTGTTATACTTTGTAGGGATGAGTGCTGGATTATCTTTGTTTGAAGCTCTATGGACTGTGAGTGGGATCATTTTGGTGCAATTAAAAAAAAATTTAGTTGTATTTTGGCAATACGAAATTGGAATATTTAGAAGATCCGAAGGACTCAGGAATTTTTTGATATCTAGCGTAATAGTTGTTAATGGTATTTGGCTAGCAGTATTGAGTTTTTTTGGGATTCATTTGTAATTTTTTCATTGTTTTTTTACTCATCACTACTTAGTTGTTGTATTTGTTTTGTATAGTCAATGTGTAGGATATAGTGTATTCTTGTAGGTACATTGTAATTGTTTCATAGTGTTAATAAAGATTACTTGCCTTTCAAAACAATTTCAGATTGCTGTAATAATTGACAAATTGCCCCTATGATGGAATTTTTTTAAGAATGTGCTAAGGCACAAGACTAAAGAATTTTTCTTAGAGAGCTTAATCCCTCGCCTCTGTATTGAGGAGGAGGCACGCTAGCAGGACCAGAAAGAGGAAGTGCTAGTGGTCACAAACAACAGTACTAAAAAGACCAAACCAGCTGTTCTGAAACCTAATGCGAAAGCATTCAAAAATAAAAATCGTTGCAACAAACAGAGTTGGATTCCGAAAGGGAACCAAAATGGACAGCAGCAACCAATCCAAAAGAGTGAACCTGGACAGTTGTTTCTCTGTTATAAATGAGGAAAATTAGGTCATATGGCACATAAGTGTCAGAACAGACCAGGCCCTACACCGCAGGCTAACCTGACTGAGGACACTTTAACGACTATAATTACAGAGATTCACCTTGTTGTTGGATCAGAGGGTTGGTGGGTAGATATTGGTGCTTCTCGCTATATCTGCTATGATCGTGATATGTTTATTACATACACGGCTGCTGATGATCAGAAGGTGTTGTTGGGATATTCTTACACCAATAAAGTTGCTGGGATTGGAAATGTGGAAATCAAATTTACCTCTGGAAAGACAGTGATTTTGAAAGACGTGATGCATACTCTAGAGATGAGAAGGAATCTGGTCTCTGGCTTTCTTCTGAATAAGGCTGGATTTACTCAAGTTATAGGGGCATATTTGCATACCTTAACTTATAAGGGAACTTTTATGGGAAAGGTTTACGCTTGTGAGGGTATGTTTAAGTTGAATGTTAAATCTAATAAAGTAACTAGTTCTTCTTATATATTGTGTGATTTTAATATTTGACAATCAAGATTATATCATGTTGGCAAATGCATAATTTATAACATGAGCACCTTAGATATGATTCCTAAAATGTCAAAAACTAATTTTGATAAATGCAAATTCTGTACTCAAGCTAAAATCACGAAGAAACCACATAATTCTGTTGATAGAGTATTTGAACCCATAGATTTAATTCATTCTGATATATGTGAGCTTGATGGTACCTTAACTAGACATGGAAATTGTTATTTTATCACTTTTATTGACGATTGTTTTGATTTCACATATGTATATGTCATGAAAAATAAAAGTGATGCATTCGATATGTTTAAGACATTCAAAACTGAAATTGAAAATCGATCAAATAAGAAAATTAAAAGACTTCGTAGTGATAGAGGAACAAAATATGAATCTAGTTATATTCTAGATTTCTATAAACTACATGGTTTCATAACTGAAAGAACTACACCTTATTCACCTGAAATGAACGGTAAAGATGAACGAAAAAATAGGACCTTTACCAAATTAGTAGTTGCCAATTTATTAAACTCTAGTGCAGCAAAACATTGGTGAAGATATGTATTATTAACGGTGTCTTATGTAATAAATAGAATCCCTAAATCAAAAAGTAAAATTTCACCATTTGACATTCTGAAAAATTACAAACCCAATGTGTCCTATTTTAGAACTTGGGGATGCTTGGCATATGTTCGTATTCCAGACCCTAAGAGAATAAAATTAGCAAGTAAAGAATATGAATACGTATTTATTGGATATACAGTTAATAGCAAAGCATACAGATTTTATAACATAAATACACATAATATAATTGAATCAAATGATGTTGGCCTTTAAGAAAAAAAATTCCTTTTAAATCAAGGAATAGTGGAGACACATCAGGTAATTTATTACCTATAAGAACAGAACCTAATGAACATTCTGAAAATGAACCTAGAAGAAGAAAAAGAGCAAGAACTACCAAAGATTTTGGTTCAAATTTTTGTTCTTTTACTATAGAGGGGGATATCTTAAACCTCCTAGAGGCCTTATCTTCATTAGACGTCGATTTTTGGCAAGAGACTATAAATGATGAGATGGATTCTTTGGAATCCAATAAGACTTGACACTTAGTTGATTTACCACCTGGTTGCAAGTCTATAAAATGTAAATGGGTGCTTAAAAGGAAATTAAAACCGGATGGCACTGTCGATAAAATAAAGCCTGTCCAGTAGTTTAAGGTTTTAAACAAAGAGAAAATGCAGATTTCTTTGACATTTTTTCACTTGTAACTAGAATTACATCCATTCGTGTAACATCACGGATTTTTTTGCTGTTCTATAATAAATACTTTAATTTGTTTTAATATTTAATTGGAATTAGAATGGATTTATATTGAATTTATCGATTTAATAATCAGTATACGACTAAATTTCGAATATATTAAATAATCATATGCGACAAACGACAATAATTGAATGTTGGGTTAAAACCGAATCAAAACAATTCTATAGATTAATATAAATTTCATTTGAATTAGAACGATATTAATTATTTATTATCAATGAATTTAATTGTTTGGAATCGATTTATATTTTTAATCAAATTTAATTTAAATTGTTATTTCCTCTATACAGTCGAATTAAATTCCAGAATTAGTTCCATGGAGTTCAGAATAACGCCATAATCTTGTAAAGTCGGTCATTGCAATAATTTGCAGTTCAGGATGGTGCATTATAGACCACGAGATATTTTGGTATATTATATATTAAATAAAAATCACTTTAAATCTTTTCAAATTTTATACCAGCCGACCTACTCCTTACAACGCCACCCTAAAAATTCCAATCATGTAGCTATCCTCTTTCTCGAGCAGAAATTCGTGTCTGCTTCCTTCCCTGTAAAGGAATTCGAGAATTTAATGGAGTATACTGCTGGTTTCCTCTCTTCACTTATAAAAGCCACCACACCCTTCAGAAATCCATAATTCATCGAACGAGCCTCAGCTTCAAATGGATGCCACACCTTCGTTTCTATTCATAGCAAAAATCAAAGCTCGAAAGAAATCCCTTCCTCATATCTCTGAAACCAAATTCGAGTCTTTACTCCCATTTTCCCCAATTCAAAGATAATACCCGTGCCATTCTTCCCTCCTTCTCATCGAAGACCGATTCCACCAATTCAAGAAAAGAAAAAAACCCGTAGGTCCTTCATTTAAAACTGAAATCAATTCATTCGTGAATTCTGGAACACGAGGCAACTCAAGCGACGATGGGGGAGGTTTAGCTCGATCCGTTTCTTTGGGTGGTGCGGTTCTCTGAAGTCGCGATGGACAAGTGTGGTTTAGGGCAAAGTAGAAGTCGCTATTAAAGAAGAGTCTGGTATTGATTTTGGTGGCGTTTTCGAGATGGAATGGAATTCTCGATGGAGTATGTTCATGGTGGAGTGACAGTAAATGGTACGATTGGAGGAAGATAGCGATGCAGTGGTTGAAGTAACGATGGTTTGGATGGCGTTCTGGAGTGAGGACTTGAATGCTGGAATGGTGTGATAAATTTTTGAGTGGAGTTTGCATATAGGATATTGATCTGGAGCAGTGGGAAGAAGGGTATGAGCATGATGAATTGAGATGATATTTTGGGGCGCGATAATGTATTGAAAGGGAGTACGAAGCTGGATTATTGGCGACTGAGTGTTGGGAGTTCAAATTACCGATTGGGGTGTTGGATTCTGGATGGAGTTTGAATTTCCTGACGATGAACGAGTTAGACTAAGATGAAGTCAAATGGTAGTTTGGATAATTTGTGTGGTAGCTGTGTACATAAGGAGTGAATTGAAATTGATGATGAATAGGGTTATATGGAGTTCGACAATGGGGTGAGTAGAGGTTCGGGACTGTGTTGAGTTGGTAATGGTGGAAGCACGTGAAAGAGTATGACAGTATAGTGGATAACGTTGTTGGACATTACGTTGACCAATTTTTGAGGCAATGCAGTGATGGTTAGAGTGACTGGACATGGTTCGGCAATTGTTTTTAGATAGGCAGTGAGGTATAAATCTTTTACAAAATTTGATATGCATAAATTAGTTATTTATATTTATTAATTAACCGTTAAAATAAAATATAGAAATTTTATTTACTTGTTTAAATAGTTAAAGAAATAAATGTCTAATCAGTAAATTTTTAGTCAAATTATCGTAAGTGTGAATTCGTTTAAGTAGATCCGTAGCCGATGATATGGAAACAAACGGAACATTCAGAAAACTAGGTAAGTAAATCTCACTTAAAAATTTATTTTTATCAATAAAAATAAATTGTTGACTGTTTGGATGCATGCATGAATTATTGAATTACTGTGATTATATATATTAGTTATTTCGGCTTAATGGTTGTGGCTATTATTATATATATTGGATAGTGCCCGCGTATCATTAGCGGATGCCCATAGTATCATTAGCGGATGACCCTATCCCCCTAACGATATATGAGTGGATGACCTTTTATACCGCGATATCCTGCCTTGAAGCAGAATTGGTATTATTTATGTTGTTTGATGTAACACCCCGTAATTTTAAATATTAAGATTAACAATTTTAAGAAGACTTAATTTTTAAAGTGAGAATTAAGGGAAACGGGTTACGCCATTGCGTTCATCTCGAAATTCTTCTTGGAATAGAGTCCAAGTTTTCGTAAATCGGACTTCGTATGAGGAAGTTATGGCCCTCAGAAGTTTCAGGAATTTTATATAAATTAAAACAGTTCAGAATATATAAAAAAAAATTAAAATTTCAAAATTCAAATGAGAAGCGGGTTGGGCGGGATTTCTCCCGCCCAAGGCCAGGTCGACCAGGGGGTCGACCTCCCCTATAATGGTCGACCTGGGGGTCGACCTACCTCCTAGGGCAGATCTGAAATTTGACGATCTTGACTTGTTGCTGAGTCTTACCTCCCCTATAATGGTCGACCAGGGGGTCGACCTACCTCCCGGGGCTGCTGAGTCTTACCTCCCCTATAATGGTCGACCAGGGGGTCGACCTACCTCCCGGGGCTGCTGAGTCTTACCTCCCCTATAATGGTCGACCAGGGGGTCGACCTGGAGGTCGACCTACCCCTGGGGTAGATCTAAAATTTGACGATCCTGACTTGTTGCTGAGTCTTACCCGACCTGTTGCTGAGTCACTAGGGAAGAGGTGGCAATTCTAGATAACTCTATCCAGTCTAGACGGTTGTGATTGCTCCTATGATAATCTTACAGCTTAGGTTAATTTAAACTTCTATAAAAGCACGCATAGACTCAAACCCTAAACTAAAACTAAATTAGTCTCTTGGCCACCATGCTGCTGCTAGAATAGTTCTTCTTCCTAATGCTTAGGAATTTGCAAGTCGGAATTTGTAACACCCCACTCCCGCTATGATCACTCACTAAGGGAATGCCATAGCATCGGTGGAGTATTTTAGTGAATATAGAACAGAAAAATTACAACAAGACAGATATAAATAGTACTTGAAATTTTAAAACATCATCTCATAACAGCGGAAGTAAAACATGTCTGGTTACATCATAAAACCACAATAAAGGTCAAGTACAATATCCATCAAAATAAAGAAGTACATAATCCCACTCTCATACAATAGCCAAACAAAAGAAAAGATAACTGGATAACGGGAGCTTTACATCTATCCAAGCTCCTAAAGACTGGAACAGCAATCCGATCAAGCTCCACTACTGCTAGGATCCACCGTAGGACCTGAGGGTTGGGAAAAAGATAAAAACAACAGGGTCAGACATAAGTCTGAGCGAGTCCTATAACTTTAACAATACAATCGTTAAAGTAACCAGAGAAGACATAAACTGATATACGGTAACATATAGGGATGAATGGCTACCCTAAGCAGTCAACTAAACGAAGATAAAGGATAAAGACGCATCTACCCTCCCTAAGGTAAATTACTAAACTGCACCACACCAGTCGTTCCTAACTTAAAGGTTGATCCCACCCAAGGACTTATAAAATTTACTAATTAGTACTTGCGTACCCCTAGGTGACCAAGTAGGCGCCACGGGGCCCTACAATCCACTAGGTGTACACACTACTTCCCATTCGATCGGCTCCCTAACGTAGATACCCGTGCTGGCCCCACCGTGGGATGTATCATTCCCCAATGTGGCAACCTGATGAAACTAAAGGTGCACGGCTTATATCTACTCGATGCAACAACGGCTTACCTACCAGCCCGGGCCCACTCACGCATATGAAGCCCGTTGGACTTGCGTTGCCACCGCTAACCCGTTTGCCTCTTACAGTCAAGCCCAGTATGCGTGTCCCGTCCTCGACATGGGTCGAGCCCACAAAGATACGTATGGGTTACTGGTTGAAATGGGCCTCCACAAGCTACCCACCTAAGCTTGTCCCTTTTTCTAGTATATCCCACTTAACCCTTTAATCATGTTTTTAATTACATGTTCCATTTTGGTTAAGTATTCTAATCGTATTTTCTATTGCCACCCAAGGCAACCACTAGATTTTCTCATGCCACCCGAGGCACCCACTTAACCCCTCATGTCCCTCTACATGCTAATGTGGTTAAGTGTTTATTAATTAATTAATTAAGAACGTAACCTTTGTAAAGACCTCTCACATTAGACTGTCTTTTATGACCGCTGGTTAAGCCGGTTGGGTCCGGGCAGCCTTATGTCATAACAGAGTCTAACCTCGTGTCTTTACATTAATTACGTATTTAGTTTGTGCCTAAGACCTCTCACATTGGGCTAACATTTGTAGCAACTGGTTAAGCCGGTTGGGTCCGGGCAGTTTTACGCTACAACTGAGTCCAACCTCGTGTCTTAGTCAATTAATTACACCTAATTAATCACCCTCATAATTTTATATTAATTATCCCTAATTAATCAAGTTTTCTTAACATGGGTAGACCTAACTTAATAGGTAAATTCCCATGGGGTAGACCTAACTCAATAGGTAAATTCCCAACACATAGTATGGGTACACCTAACCAAATAGGCAAATTCCCATACTATGTTTATTTATTTTGTGTTATGCATAATTATATTAATTTCACACAATCTTATTAACTTATGCATTTAATTACCCCATCGTTCCCACGTAATTTCGTTCATGATATAACACATATAAAAGGTGTCAACTTGCATATGAATGAACATGTTTCAAAGGTGCCATCTTGCATATTAACAAACACATAACTTGCATATGAACTTGCATAACATGTCACATAACTTGCATATAATATGTCACATAACTTACATATTCATTTTGCATAACAAACTTGCATATTAGCTTATAGACTTGCATAATGTGTCATCATGAACTTGCATATTAATAAACATGTAACTTGCATATTTACATACATGTAACTCGCATATTAACAAACATGTAACTTGCATATAAAGAAACATGTAACTTGCATATTTACATACATGTAACTTGCATATTAACAAACATGTAACTTGCATATTAACAAACATGTAACTTGCATATTTACATACATGTAACTTGCATATTAACAAACATGTAACTTGCATATTTACATACATGTAACTTGCATAGCATATTACCATGAACTTGCATAACATGCATATGATTACATAGCCCACAACTTGCATATTTAGCATCATGCAAACATAACATACATCATATTAAACTTGCATAAGCTTACATACTCAACATGCATAAACATAAGATTAATGCTAACATCATATCATATGATTCAAAGCTCATTAACCCACATACAAAACCATA
Organism: Allium sativum; assembly: GCA_030737875.1. NCBI lineage: Eukaryota > Viridiplantae > Streptophyta > Magnoliopsida > Asparagales > Amaryllidaceae > Allium > Allium sativum. Next base: position 21,729,694 of record CM060927.1, on the reverse strand, counting down.
AATCTCATCACATCTCATCTAATTAGTTTACCAAAAGATCATCAAAGTGATAGAAACTCACAACTAGCAACTTTGAACACCAAATGAAGAAGATTAAGATGCTAAGAAGGGATTAGAAGTTGATTAGAGAGTGATTAGTATGCAACCCTCTTCATAAAATTAGTGGAGGCCATGAGAGCTAGCATTTTGCCATAGTTTAGTCACTAGGTTTAATTATGAATGAATTAGGGTAGGTTAGGGTCTTATTTATAGATTAGGCAAGTGTTTTAGGCCATAGGATTAACCCTAGATTCAATCCAAGCCATCAAAGCATGTCTTGGGGAAGAAGTCAAGTGTAGGAACCATCTAGGGCCTTTAGATTAAAGATGGACCATGAGAACCATTCAAATGCAAAATCTGCACTTGAGCGAATCGGCCCACGGGTTGACAGCCAAACACCCTGGATTAACCCCTAGTCGACCCAGCGGGCTCGGGTCGACTTCAAAAATCGGCCGGTTCGGTTATTCCCCTCTCCCAATTCGCTGTTTTGAGCATTTTTGCATATTTATTTATTAAATTTTCAATTATATATATATATATATATATATATATATCAATATATATATATATATATCTACACAACCCATTTCACTTAATTAAGTATACTTTAATTTGGGAATTTTCGTGAAACTTCGCGAGGCCATATCTTGGTCATACGGACTCCGATTTTCGAAAACTCGGACTCTATTTCGCGTATTTTTCCGAGACGAACGCAATGGCATAGCCCGTTTCCCTTGATTCCCATTTTAGAATTAAATTCTGCCTCGATTTATGTTATTACAGGTTATTGAAAATACGGGTTGTTACATTCTCCCCTCCTTAAAGGATTTCGTCCCCGAAATCTTCAAGTTAGGAAGAACGTATCCTACCATCCAATCATCCATCTACTCAAAGCATCATCCACGAGCAATCATTGTCCTTACAAGATTCTAAATGCTGGATGGATATATGCAAAAGTGTGTGTATATGTACTTACCTAATGCGAAAATCAGGCGGTTACTGATACAGTAAACCTCCTTAATGCAAACCATGATAGTGCCATGCATCCAATATGTATGCGAAACCCTATTGACACATACAAATTTCTACATGCGTGCACAACCATACACAAAAATGCATCATCCATATGATAACACAGCCATGATACATCCATCAATCTAACTACCACATCCATTTATGCAATATGCAACATGAAGTGACTGAGCCGATCTAGTGCCTAATGTGTGTGTATATGCATCCACGAGCAACCACTAGCAAACAATTGCATCCATATGCATCCATCAACCATAACATGTTTCAAACACATGTTTCAACCATAGGTTTTACCCTATCTAAAGGTCATAGGTATTAGCGAGAGGATATACTAAAGATAAGATAAGTACTAGACAAGCAATAAAGGAGAAGTTAAAAGACATACTCTCAAAAAGAAATGGATACAAAGAACGCATCTTTGCTTCCGTCTCCCAAGTAGCATTGCTTTCGTCATCTCCCCATTGCACTTTAACTAGCTGAACTTCTCTGTTCCTCAACTTCCTAGTTTCTGACCCAAGGATGCGAGTAGGAGCTCGTCGAATCGTCGCATCACGCTCTACCTCTACATCTCTAAGCAAGCTCGGCTCTACCACCTCCGCGGTCTCATGTAAGCACTTCCTCAAATGTGATACATGGAATACATCATGAACACCACTAAGTCTGTTGGGCAACTCCACCCTATATGCCATCCGTCCAATCCTTTCCTTAATAGGAAACGGCCCAACAAATCTCGGTGCTAACTTCCCTACGGACCCAAAGCGAACAACATTTCTCAATGGAGATACTTTGACAAAAGCCATGTCCCCAACCTCAAACTCAAGATCCGTCCTTCTCCGATCCGCATAAGATTTCTGTCTATCTTGCGCTGCTTTCATCCTTTTTCGAATTAAATCAATCTTCTCTGAAGTCTCTCTAACCATATCCGGCCCAAGCAAGATCTTATCCGTAGATTCCCACCAACATGTAGGAGATCGACAAGGCCTTCCATAAAGAGCTTCGAAAGGAGCCATACCAATACTGGACTGAAAGCTGTTATTATATGCGAACTCCACCAAAGGAAGATGTTCTTCCCATGTACCTCCAAAATCCAAGATACAAAGCCTCAAAAGATCTTCTAAGATACGGTTCACCCTCTCAGTCTGACCGTCCGTCTGAGGATGATATGCGGTGCTCAAACACAACTGAGTCCCTACCGCCTCTTGCAAACTTCTCCAAAACTCACTAGTGAAAATAGGATCTCGATCACTCACAATGCTGGATGGTACGCCATGCAATCTAACAATCTCTCTAACATAGACTGAAGCAAGCCATGGAGCGGTCCTCTTACTCTTTACGGGTATAAAATGGGCACTCTTGGTAAGTCTGTCTACCACAACCCAAATTCCCGTATTGCCCTTCCTCGATCTCGGTAACCCGTCGATGAAATCCATCGAGACACTATCCCACTTCCACTGTGGAACTTCCAATGGGTGTAGCAACCCACCGGGTTTCCTTTGCTCCACTTTAACTTGTTGGCACACTAAGCATCTAGCCACATACTCGGCCACATCTTTCTTCATACCGGCCCAGAAAAAAACTCTCTTCATGTCTTGGTACATTTTGTCTCCACCGGGATGAATAGTCATTCTTGAACGATGTGCATCATCCAAAATAGCCTTCTTCAAACCCTCATCTTGCGGTACACAAAGTCTACCGTCTCTATGCAACCATCCCTTATCATCTATGGTGTATCTACCCAAATGGCTGGACGACTCCCCTCTTATAAGCTTCTCTACCAACACAACCAACTGTGGGTCGTCTCGCTGAGCCTCGCCAATCCGTCTCAAAAGAGTAGGTCTAACCTCCAAGGATGCCAACAAACCAGGTACAAAATCAACAGAAGGTCTGAAGTCAAACAAAGAAAGAAACTCCAAGCTTCGTCGTTCCACGAACAATGGACTCAAAGATAGCCTTTTTCTACTTAAGGCGTCTGCCACCACGTTACCCTTACCAGGGGTATACGCTATCTCGAAATCATAGGATGCTAAGAACTCCATCCACCTTTGCTGTCTTAAGTTTAAATCCTTCTGAGAGAATAAGTACTTCAATGATTTATGGTCGGTGAACAACTCGAATCTCTCACCAAGAAGATAATGGCGCCAAGACTTAAGTGCGAAAACAATCGCGGCCAACTCTAGATCATGGGTAGGGTAATTCTTCTCATGCACTCTCAATTGTCTCCCTCCATAGGCTATTACCCTTCCCTCCTGCATCAAGACTGCGCCTAATCCTGTTCCACAAGCATCGGTATAAACAACAAACGGCTTACTCCCATCCGGGAGCACTAAAACTGGAGCGGTGGTCAAAGCTCTCTTTAACCGTCGGAAAGCATCATCACAATCTACATCCCACGAGAAAACCAGATTCTTTTTCGTCAAGCGGGTTAATGGGGCTGATATCTTCGCGAAGTCTTTGATGAACTTCCTATAATATCCTGCCAACCCCAAGAAACTTCTTACCTCGGTAGCATTTCTAGGAACTTTCCAATCCTGGATAGATACTATCTTTGCGGGATCCACAGCTATCCCTTCCTTAGAGACCACATGCCCTAAGAATCGCACTTCTCTTCTCCAAAAATGGCATTTAGAGAATTTAGCTTTAAGACTATGCGCTCGAAGAGTCTCCAACACTTCCTTGAGATGTAAGGCATGCTCTTCTTCATTCTTGGAAAAGACCAAGATGTCATCCACAAAAACTACTACAAACTTATTCAGATACTCTCTGAACACTCTACTCATGAGATCAACAAAGTATGCGGGGGCGTTTGTCAACCCAAATGGCATCACTAGCCACTCATAAAAACCATCCGGAGTCCGGAAAGCAGTCTTCTCTATACTGTCCTCCGCCACTCTTAACTGATGAAACCCTGTAGCTAAGTCCATCTGCGAAAATACTGACGCGCCAACCAACTGATCAAAGAGATCATCTATCCTCGGTAATGGGTGTCTATTCTTCTTCGTGAGCTTATTAAGTTCTCTATAATCCACACAAAGTCTGAGGGACCCATCCGCCTTCGTGGCAAACACTACTGGAGCTCCCCACTCCGATATACTTCGCCTTATGAACCCCTTCTCAAGCAACTCCCCTACTTGCTTATGAAGTTCTCTTCTCTCACGAGGAGCCATGTGGCGTACTGGCAAAGACACTGGTTTGGCATTATCCACCAAATAAATTCGGAAATCTATCTCCCGCTTCGGAGGCAAACCCTTTACTTCTTCAAACACATCCGGATATTCCCGGACTACTCTGACAGAACACAAACTCTCGACCGAAGCATCGAGCGATTCAAGATAACTTAGCAAAACAGATTCCATGGGATTGCAAGAGATCTCGAGAGTGTTACCCAAGCGGGTCATGAGCCTGACAACTCTCCTTTCGCAATCAAGAACGGCACCATTACTGGATAACCAGTCCATGCCCAAGATCAACCCATAGCCCGTGAAGCCCAATACAAAAGCATCACATCTAAACTCAACGCTAAGTATAGAAATCTTCAAACCCAAACATATCATAGACAGATATATGGAGCCCCCAATTGGGTTTGAGACAACCAAGGGATCATCAACTAGACTGGTGTCTAAGTGCAGTGACTCAACTAACGATGATGAGATAAAAGAATGCGATGCGCCAGAGTCAAACAAAGTACGAACTGGATGATCAAACAGAAAAACCAGACTTTCAACGGAAATAGTTCTACCTCTCTGCTGAATCGGTGGAACTGAGAGAACCTGAACTTGCCCCCCTGACTGAGGTGGTGCTATAAGAGCTTGCACCTGGCCTCCTGAGGTAGACCCCGTCTTCTGCCCCTTCTTTGGGCAGTTTTTCACAAGATGCCCTGCTTCACCACAATGAAAGCAACCGGTCTTCTTCTTTTTGCGACAATCCTTACTAAGGTGTCCTGGTGTTCCACAATTGAAGCACTTCTTCTTCGTCTTCTTTTTGTCACCATTGCCTTTTCCGCCCTTGCCTTGTTGTTGCTGTTGCGGTTTCTTCTGATCCCCCTTTTTCTCTGGTGCCTTAGAATTCTTATCATCCTCATGCATAAGTGCCATGTAGACAAGCTTCTCAAAAGTGGCCCCCATAGGAATGTGAGTCATAGCTATTCCTTGCAATGGTTCGTTCAAGCCTCTAACGAACCTCAAAGCCTTCTTCTCCGGTGTATTCACCAACTCTATGCCAAACCTTGCTAATTGATTGAATTTGTTGACATATTCTTTCACCGTGAGATTCCCTTGCTTCAAATTCAAGAACTTCTCCATAAACAGATTCTCTTCCGCCCTTGAGAGAAACTTAGCCCCAAACCTTTGCTTAAAATCTGCCCAAGAGTCAACAGGGCGTTCTCCATTGGTGACCTCCCACCAGAATGAGGCCTCTCCCTTCATTAACCAAGCCGCCAACTTGACTTTCTTTCCCTCTTCCACTTCAAAGATATCTAGCAACTCTTCCACTTCCTTAAGCCAATCTCTAGCCTCTACGAAAGTCTCTGAACCAAGAAAAGGTTTTCCTCCTATAGCCTTGAACTCCTTGCAAACCTTAGCAAAATTATCCACTCTAGGCTGAGGAGGAGGAGCGGTTGTCTCTGGTGTAGTAGCATTGGCCGGACCCGCAGCCGCGGCCCTAGCCTCTTGCAACCTCCTATACCATAGTGGTATAACTAAACCCTCCGGGATGTTAAGATCTTCAGCCATGCTGAAACGAAAGAGGAAAGATTCAAAAAGGAGATTCCGAAAGATAAAGATATGGCTATTGGGGATTATGCTTTTCTTTTTCAAAAACTTTTTCTCTTAGAAGACATGCTTTTTAAAAATACTTTCTTCGAAAATACTCTTAGAAAGTAGTTTTTCTCAAAAATTTTATCTGTTCTGGTAACCTTAAGCTCTGATACCACGTGTAACACCCCACTCCCGCTATGATCACTCACTAAGGGAATGCCATAGCATCGGTGGAGTATTTTAGTGAATATAGAACAGAAAAATTACAACAAGACAGATATAAATAGTACTTGAAATTTTAAAACATCATCTCATAACAGCGGAAGTAAAACATGTCTGGTTACATCATAAAACCACAATAAAGGTCAAGTACAATATCCATCAAAATAAAGAAGTACATAATCCCACTCTCATACAATAGCCAAACAAAAGAAAAGATAACTGGATAACGGGAGCTTTACATCTATCCAAGCTCCTAAAGACTGGAACAGCAATCCGATCAAGCTCCACTACTGCTAGGATCCACCGTAGGACCTGAGGGTTGGGAAAAAGATAAAAACAACAGGGTCAGACATAAGTCTGAGCGAGTCCTATAACTTTAACAATACAATCGTTAAAGTAACCAGAGAAGACATAAACTGATATACGGTAACATATAGGGATGAATGGCTACCCTAAGCAGTCAACTAAACGAAGATAAAGGATAAAGACGCATCTACCCTCCCTAAGGTAAATTACTAAACTGCACCACACCAGTCGTTCCTAACTTAAAGGTTGATCCCACCCAAGGACTTATAAAATTTACTAATTAGTACTTGCGTACCCCTAGGTGACCAAGTAGGCGCCACGGGGCCCTACAATCCACTAGGTGTACACACTACTTCCCATTCGATCGGCTCCCTAACGTAGATACCCGTGCTGGCCCCACCGTGGGATGTATCATTCCCCAATGTGGCAACCTGATGAAACTAAAGGTGCACGGCTTATATCTACTCGATGCAACAACGGCTTACCTACCAGCCCGGGCCCACTCACGCATATGAAGCCCGTTGGACTTGCGTTGCCACCGCTAACCCGTTTGCCTCTTACAGTCAAGCCCAGTATGCGTGTCCCGTCCTCGACATGGGTCGAGCCCACAAAGATACGTATGGGTTACTGGTTGAAATGGGCCTCCACAAGCTACCCACCTAAGCTTGTCCCTTTTTCTAGTATATCCCACTTAACCCTTTAATCATGTTTTTAATTACATGTTCCATTTTGGTTAAGTATTCTAATCGTATTTTCTATTGCCACCCAAGGCAACCACTAGATTTTCTCATGCCACCCGAGGCACCCACTTAACCCCTCATGTCCCTCTACATGCTAATGTGGTTAAGTGTTTATTAATTAATTAATTAAGAACGTAACCTTTGTAAAGACCTCTCACATTAGACTGTCTTTTATGACCGCTGGTTAAGCCGGTTGGGTCCGGGCAGCCTTATGTCATAACAGAGTCTAACCTCGTGTCTTTACATTAATTACGTATTTAGTTTGTGCCTAAGACCTCTCACATTGGGCTAACATTTGTAGCAACTGGTTAAGCCGGTTGGGTCCGGGCAGTTTTACGCTACAACTGAGTCCAACCTCGTGTCTTAGTCAATTAATTACACCTAATTAATCACCCTCATAATTTTATATTAATTATCCCTAATTAATCAAGTTTTCTTAACATGGGTAGACCTAACTTAATAGGTAAATTCCCATGGGGTAGACCTAACTCAATAGGTAAATTCCCAACACATAGTATGGGTACACCTAACCAAATAGGCAAATTCCCATACTATGTTTATTTATTTTGTGTTATGCATAATTATATTAATTTCACACAATCTTATTAACTTATGCATTTAATTACCCCATCGTTCCCACGTAATTTCGTTCATGATATAACACATATAAAAGGTGTCAACTTGCATATGAATGAACATGTTTCAAAGGTGCCATCTTGCATATTAACAAACACATAACTTGCATATGAACTTGCATAACATGTCACATAACTTGCATATAATATGTCACATAACTTACATATTCATTTTGCATAACAAACTTGCATATTAGCTTATAGACTTGCATAATGTGTCATCATGAACTTGCATATTAATAAACATGTAACTTGCATATTTACATACATGTAACTCGCATATTAACAAACATGTAACTTGCATATAAAGAAACATGTAACTTGCATATTTACATACATGTAACTTGCATATTAACAAACATGTAACTTGCATATTAACAAACATGTAACTTGCATATTTACATACATGTAACTTGCATATTAACAAACATGTAACTTGCATATTTACATACATGTAACTTGCATAGCATATTACCATGAACTTGCATAACATGCATATGATTACATAGCCCACAACTTGCATATTTAGCATCATGCAAACATAACATACATCATATTAAACTTGCATAAGCTTACATACTCAACATGCATAAACATAAGATTAATGCTAACATCATATCATATGATTCAAAGCTCATTAACCCACATACAAAACCATAAATCTCATCACATCTCATCTAATTAGTTTACCAAAAGATCATCAAAGTGATAGAAACTCACAACTAGCAACTTTGAACACCAAATGAAGAAGATTAAGATGCTAAGAAGGGATTAGAAGTTGATTAGAGAGTGATTAGTATGCAACCCTCTTCATAAAATTAGTGGAGGCCATGAGAGCTAGCATTTTGCCATAGTTTAGTCACTAGGTTTAATTATGAATGAATTAGGGTAGGTTAGGGTCTTATTTATAGATTAGGCAAGTGTTTTAGGCCATAGGATTAACCCTAGATTCAATCCAAGCCATCAAAGCATGTCTTGGGGAAGAAGTCAAGTGTAGGAACCATCTAGGGCCTTTAGATTAAAGATGGACCATGAGAACCATTCAAATGCAAAATCTGCACTTGAGCGAATCGGCCCACGGGTTGACAGCCAAACACCCTGGATTAACCCCTAGTCGACCCAGCGGGCTTGGGTCGACTTCAAAAATCGGCCGGTTCGGTTATTCCCCTCTCCCAATTCGCTGTTTTGAGCATTTTTGCATATTTATTTATTAAATTTTCAATTATATATATATATATATATATATATATCAATATATATATATATATATATATCTACACAACCCATTTCACTTAATTAAGTATACTTTAATTTGGGAATTTTCGTGAAACTTCGCGAGGCCATATCTTGGTCATACGGACTCCGATTTTCGAAAACTCGGACTCTATTTCGCGTATTTTTCCGAGACGAACGCAATGGCATAGCCCGTTTCCCTTGATTCCCATTTTAGAATTAAATTCTGCCTCGATTTATGTTATTACAGGTTATTGAAAATACGGGTTGTTACAGAATTCCAATTCAAAAGACGAACGAATCATTCTCTTCTCTAACCCGTCTTTGTGAGTACAATTTCCTTCACAAAATAATTAATAAATTAATTATGATGAGTTATAAATTGGATTATGAGAACATGTCTGTTGAATCATGTGATGTTACTTAACTTTGTTATTGTCTGTTGGTGAACATATGACAGTTTTGTTAATTTATGATTGGTATATCTATTTCATATGTCCAATCACATATGTTTAACTTGATTCAATTTATGACATCATTTATATGCAAGTTTAGGATGTAAAACATATGCTAGTTTATATGTGAATCTTATGCAAGTCTGTTTTTACATATACTAGTTGTATGTGAATCTTATGCAAGCCTGTTTTTACATATGCTAGTTGAATGTGAATCTTATGCAAGTCTGTATGCGAATTATACACAAGTTTATATGTGAATCAAGAATATATGTATGCTAGTTTATATGCAAAACATATGATAAATTCATAAGCAAGTTTGTATAAATCCATATGCAAGTTTAAGTGAAAACTATATTCACATTTTTAGGTGAAAACTATGAATTCATTTGCAAGTTTAGGTGAAAAACCATATTCACATATGCAAGTTTAGGTGAACCCATATTCATATATGCAAGTTCACAATTTCATGTTTAGATCCATATTTAGATCCATGGTAGTTTATGCAAGTTCATGTTCTATATGCCCATTTCCTATGCAAGTTATTGACTATGCAAACTTATGTTATAATTCTTATTTGCCAGTTAGATCTATTTTATGTGTTATGCAAGTTGTGATGTTTCTTTTCTTTTTTATGAGTTAGACTATTAGCGAGTCTAACATATTTCATATGAAAACGTACGAATAGCGTGGGGGCGATGGGAAAATATTAATTATGCAAATTGTGAATTGACATAAAATGGCTTTAAAGGCATGTACTAAATTTGAGACACTAATTGGTATAATTTATATACCTGAAAAATATGAACATAATTTAGGTGACAATTATGGACATAGATTTATTTGGAAATTATTGACAATTTGAATAGGGACAATTAATTCATATTGGGGTGAAATAATTATGTGTAATAATAAACGCCTAAGACACGAGGTTAGACTCGTTTGTGGTATAAGACTCCCCGGACCCGCCCGACAAATCCAGCAACCACAAACGGTAGTCTAATGTGAGAGGTCGAAGGCATAAATTAAATGTGTAACAATTGTAAAGACACGAGGTTAGACATGTTTGCGTTATAAGACTGCTCGGACCCGCCCGGCAAATCCAGCAATCACAAATGGTAGTCTAATGTGGGAGGTCTTACAAGGTTACGATTATAATGAATTAAGTAACACTTAACCAAGATAAACATGTGGTGGGACATGGGGGTTAAGTGGGTGACATGGGTGACATGTGAAATACGATTAGAAACACTTAACCAAATTGAAACATGTAAGAAGACATGAATAAGAAAGGGTTAAGTGGGAAATCCTAGTGGGGACCAAGCATAGGTGGAAAGCTTGTGTCAAGCATGAGGGACCCTTTTCAAACCAGCAACCCATTAAGTATCTTTATGAGCTCGAGTTGGATCGAGGACGGGACATGCTTACTAGGTTTGATTGTAAGAGGTCAAAACGGGTTAACGGTGGCAACGCAAGTCCAACGGGGTCATGTGCATGCGTGGGCCCGGGCTGGTAGGTAAGACGTTGTTGCATCGTGTAGATATAAGCCGTGCATCCTTAGTGGTATCGGGTTGCCACTTTAGGGAGTGATACACCCCACTGTGGGACCAGTACGGGTATCTACGAGTTAGGGAGCCGATCGCATAGGGGTAGTGGGTACAACTAGTGGAGATAGGGGCAGGCGACACCTATGAAGACAGCTAGGGGTACACGAAACTACCATTATGATTATTATGTTCAGTAGGCGGGATCAACTTTTAGGGTGACTAGTAATGGTGCAGTATAGTAATTATCCTATAGTGGTTAGGAACGAGATTAACGCCAGAATATTCCTCTTGTTTGTTTTGTCTTACAGTCATTCCTTGTTTTAACTGTTTATGCCTTATCCTAATTACTTTAATAAATATATTGTTAAAGTTATTGGACTCGCCGGACTTTATGTCTGACTCCCTTTGTTTTCGCCTCTTTTCTTCCTTCCCCCCAGGTTCTCAGGGTGGGACCAGTGCTAGTGGAGCTTGATTTGGATCTTTTTCTCTCTTTTTGGAAGTGCTTGGATCACTGAAAGTAAAGTTCAACTCATCTCTTTTATGGTTACTTATGTTGGGGTTATACTTTTTTACTTTATGTACTTAGAAAACAATTTGTCAAGATGGATACTTAGTGTACTTGGTCTTACTGTTGGTTTATGATGTTGTAATCAAACTATTTCTTCGCTGCAATAAAAGTTGTTTTTAATTTTTCAAGTACAAATATATGTATCTGTCTTGTTATATTCTGTTTTATACACTAATAATACTCCATGGAAGTTAATGCATTCCCCTTGAGAGTGACATTAATCGACGTGGGGTGTTACATTTGAGGTAACCTATTTGGATGCAGGGAAAACAGGTTGGAAGGGTCCAACTGGATTCCTCAAAAATATATTATTGTTTTGTTTATGTATTAATGTATGTTTGATTTGTTGAATTGAATGAATTGTTGTGTGTATGTATATTTAAATATCCTTGGCCCTAGATATTGATGTTTAAAATATTATACAAAGGGATTTTTAGATTTAAAAAGGGAAAATTTAATTTTTGAAATAGAAATGGAATTTCAAATGGGTTAGGAAATATTTACTTGTTTTAATAATAAAATCAAGTCTATAAACGATATTTTTAAATGGAAAGGAATATTATCATTTGTTAATACAAATATGAATTTAAAAAGGGAAATACATTTTTCACAAGTGGAAGTTTGATTCAAATGTAATTTGATTTTGAAACTTGTTTAAATATTATAAAAAAAAGTGAAATTTCTAAACGATGTCTATAAATAAAAAGGGGAAAATTTTCGTTGGATAATGTATAAATTTAAAGTCAAATATGAATTTCAAAAGAAATTTATAATTGGAATCGTTTCAAAAGAAACAATGAAATTTATTTGCGATGTTCGAAATGTAAATTGAATTCAAATGAATCAATAAGGATTTATGATTTCGAATTCAACTATGTCGAACAAAAATAAATAAACTAAATAAACTATTTTAATAAGGAATATTGAAATTGTAAAACTAAAATCTAAATTAAATATGAAACAAATTCTATGTTGATACATACATAAGTTATAATTATAAAATATCTTCAAAGGTAAAATGAAAAAGGAAATTTACTTTCCGCAAAGTAGAATTTGGATTTCAAATGAATTATGAAAGGAAAAACTTATTTTAAACAAGGAAGTTAATTTACAATCGGTATTCATTATCGTTGGGTAATTTGAAAGTTAATTACAAATGAAGCTTAAATTGGAAGTTTATTTAAGATATAAAATAAGGAAGTGATTTATAAACCATGTTTATAAATGTAATGAAGAAACTTTCAGTATACAAAGTGGAAATGGATTTTTCCAAATATAAGAAATCGCGGTTAAAAATCATATTTTAAATGAGATAGAGAAGGGGATTTTTTGTGATAAGAAATGTTAGTTTTTATTACAAACTCTTATCCGTCTCAAGATAAGAACGTTGTCGGTCAAGGTCTGAGAGGTAGATAAAATACCCCAACTTGAACGACTTCACTATTATCAAGAGATGATATTAGCTGTAACGGTGAAGAGTGTTGAATAAATTGATTTTCCCCATAAAGGAAAAATTATAATTTGAATTAGATTGTATCGAGTCTTATAAAATAGTTTATATCCAATGGAATTGGAATTTTAATGTAGAGGTTGAGCTATGAATAATTAATAACCAAGTTTTGAAATTGGAATGAAGAAATCAATGATTTTTGGAAAATCGAGATGTTAAGTTAGATTTTGGAAATTGTTTTAAATTATATTTATATATTAAAGAATGGAATTGGAGTTTATTTATAAACAAAGTTTTTAAACGTTTATATTTAAATCTAATTAAAACGAACTCGCCGCAGCGCGGTATTTTGTAATTTGATGATTCGAACTTCAATCGAGTATATATAACTCGATATAAGTCAGAATTTGATGAAACCAGAAATGTTTGGACCTATTGAATAATGATTTTCTTGTGGCGGGGAAAAATATGGATTCCGTCTTAAAGATTTTGTATTACGTCAAAATCAAATTTTAGAAAAGTCACTGTAAATCGTTTAAAAACCATAACGATTTAATAAATTAATTAAAGGGATTTTTAGTGAATAAAAATTTGAATTTCCATTAGAAAACCCAGATTTGAGTTATAAATTAAATATGCAGTCAAATCGAATAGACGAAGTGATTTTGGATTATGGAATGATATTAACTAATTAACAAAAGGGATTAGTTAATGGAATTTGAAAGGAACATAACAGAGGGTCTAGTAAATTGGATTGGTTAAGTAAATTGGATTGGTAAAGTAGAATTTAAAAATCGAATATGTCGCTTGAGTTATAAATGAGATTCTATTTGTTTATAAGTGGATAAAAATATGTTTGAACACTACTGTTTCAAAATATAAGTGAATAAAGCGATTGAACTAATTAAAGAATTAATTAGTGGAATTGAATGCGATTAAATCCAAATAGTTGTATGGATTGAAATAAAGTGAGAAATGCAAATGCATGTATATTAGACAGGTATGGGATAAAGTGAATAAAGAGTATGAAGATTTTAATTTAAGTGCCCAAAAAAAAGGTACATGTTTAAATTTCCATATGAGCTTTATGCGCCGAATCAGCAAGCCACTTGGCTTTTTGATTTTCCTTTTGAATGGAAAGGGCCTAGAGAGGCGAGTTGGGGTTTGAACTATTGACCGGTACAAAGGAGGTGCTGGCGAAATTTTCCAAAAATTTAAGGAGTTAGAATATTTTTAAGAAATTTTGATAAGAGAAATCAATATAACGTTATATATAGAATTCGCTAAGAAAATGAATTTAATATATATATTAGAAAGGGCCAATGATTGTGTAATTGTTTATGGATGTTTATTTGTCCTTTTAAATCACCAGCTATCAAAGATTTTTTGACCATCGTTGTTAATACGGAGAGACCAGTTGGATTTATTATTCGAAAACCACTCCGTATAGGCATAGGCGTTGCGAATTAGATTATGCTGAAGATAATCGAAGACGGAGTAAAAAATGCAAAGGCTGTTGTGTTTGTCAAGTCCCAGGTCAACTTGTATAGACGAATGTCTGACAGAGTATTCCTAACGGATCACATAAGACGATCTTTTCAAGGTATTACATCTGGTGGCGGAGGAATTTGTTTCCCTTAGCTTTTATACCCGTAATATTTTGAGAATATCAACTCGTAATTCGAGTGGTTTGACGACGTGGCATTCAAAGTGAATGGTGGCCAGATGTTGAAAGATTAACATAGCCTCAATCCTCACAACCGGGAAATGACAAAAATCTGGTAGGCAGCATGGCTAGGTGGGTCATTCCTAAGCAGAGTATATTTGTCATCGATCTGGAGAAAATTGAATATTTATTCTTCTTTCGATTCTGTATCTTACGGATTACTGTCGGACGACCGACAAATGTGGGTGACAATATATTCGGTACACTCAAGCTAAATGAGTGGTCGGTCATGTGTGGGCCGGGTTGCAAGATGTTCTTGTTGAACCCCAGTGTATCCCCTTTAGAGTACACTGATCGGGAGGTGGTTCCATACCTTGTCATAGTTGGAATCCAATCTCCAATAAGCGCCCTGCTGTTTCTGATTTTATTCTATCTATGTAGAGCGTGAGATGCAAGCATTCTACTATTTGATTATTTATTTGATTAGACATTATTATAATATCACTAGATTTAGATATAAAAAATATTTTAGTTATAGTAAGGTAAAAACCGTCCATATTTATCTGTGGGCCTGTCTTACTATTACCTTTTCTTTCAAAAGAATTTTTTCCAAAGTTAAACAATATGGTTGGAGTTTACTCACACCAGTCCCATGACTGATCCAGAGTTTATTTTGTTTGTTTTTCCCTAAACTCTTGGGTGCCCAAATTTGTATAGCCAATCAAGTATTTCAGGACTTTACAGTTACACTTGGAGGAGTTTGAAGCAAGAGGCTTCACCATTAGTGATTTTATAGTTATTTCCGCTGTATCAAATATTGTATAGTGCTCAGATGTTGAAATGTATATATGATACAAAAGTTTTGTATTCAAAAGATTATGTTATATAATATATATTATTCGTTCCGCTTTGAGATTCTGTTTTGTTATTTATGTTCTTCTATCTGTTTCTATTTCTTTAACCCTAGTGACTTGTATTTCTGTATTATTTGAGTTGGACGTGTGTTGTATTGGTCATCTCAGATAGTACGAATTTGCAGGCCATTACAGTTGGTATCAGATCTTAGGTTGAGCGAACACCTAGGCTTTGGTGGGGGTTTACTCATTAGAGATAGGCTCAGTAGTACCCTAGAATGAGTTGAGTGTATATATACGAGAGAGCGTATTTGTAGGTTTATATAAAATCGTTTTATATTGTATTGATCGATCTATTGAGTGGTATATAAACTTCACATCGATGCGTTTAGCTGACGTGGCCGATAAGGATTTGTAAACACTTAAACAGAGTAATTTGACAAAGTATTGTTTTAAAAGGCAGGGTAGATGAAATAATTTTACCCGAAACTATATTTTTATATGAAAAGAATAATTTTTCAAAATTATTATAATATATGGATGTGTTGGTTGAGATTATAATCAAATGAATTAAAATGGTTATATATAATCAAATATATCTTGTATATACAAATGAGATGAATTAAAATTGAATTGAATTAAAACCAGAATTGGAATTTAAATCCCGAAAGGTTGGAAAATATTTTAACAATATATATTAAACAATATAACTTTGTTTTGGAAGGATTTTTGAATAAAAATCAGTTTGAATGGATTTTTGGAAATAATAAAGCACTGAATTCACTTGGGACACGGGAAAATAATTCCGAAGGTGATCGCGACATCATCGGTGTTCATTTTCGAATTTCTAAGTGATGGATTGCTACCATAACGAGATTTTCAATGAAAACTTATTGTAGAAAACAAGTTGTTTGGAAAGTTTAAATGTTTTGAATTTGTGATGGTTATAAACTCATTTATGTATATTTATATGATTTCAAAAAGGGTTTGAAAGAAAAACCCAAAATTTGATTTCTGGAATCAAAATTTAAATTAAGCAAGTTAAAAAATCAAAATGATGGAAACTAGTTAAATTAACTAAAATTAAATATTCCCATGAAAACTTAAAATTACGTGGGCTTTTGAGAAGTTAATGGGTCTGTAGCATTCTTCTGGCTTAGTAATTTTAGGGATGAAATTCTTTTAAGAGGGAAGGAATGTAACATCTCGGATTTTTTTCTGTTATATAATAAATATTTTAATTTGTTTTAAATATTTAATTGGAATTATAATGGATTTATATTGAATTTATCGATTTAATGATTAGTATATGACTTAATTTTGAATATATTAAATAATCGTATACGACAAACTACAATAACTGATTGTTGAGTTAAAACCGAATCAAAACAATTCTATAGGTTAATATAAATTTCATTTGAAATAGAATGATAATAATTATTTATTATCGATGAATTTAATTGTTTGGAATCGATTTATATTTTTAATCAAATTTAATTTAAATCGTTAATTTAAATTGTTATTTCCTCTATACAGTCGAATTAAATTCCAGAAATAGTTCCGTGGAGTTCAGAATAACGCCATAATCTTGTAAAGAAAGTCGTTGCGTTAAATTTGTAGTTCACGATAGCGCATTATAGACCACGAAATATTTTGGTATATTTTATATTAAATAAAAATCCCTTTAAATCTTTTCAAATTTTATACCAGCCGACCTATTCCTTACAACGCCACCCTAAAAATTCAAATCATGTAGCTATCCCCTTTCTCGAACAGAAATTCGTGTCTGCTTCCTTCCCTCTAAAGGAATTCAAGAATTTAATGGAGTGTACTGCTGGTCTCCTCTATTCACTTATAAAAGCCACAACACCCTTCAAAAATCCATAATTCATCGAACGAGCCTCAGCTTCAAATGGACGCAACCCCTTTGTTTCTATTCACAGCAAAAATCAAAGCTCGAAAGAAATCCCTTCCTCATATTTCTGAAACCAAATTCGAGTCTTTACTCCCATTTTCCCCAATTCAAAGATAATACCCGTGCCATTCTTTCCTCCTTCTCATCGAAGACTGATTCCACCAATTCAAGAAAAGAAAAAAAACCCGTAGGTCCTTCATTTAAAACTAAAATCAATTCGTTCGTGAATTCTGGAACGCGAGGCAACTCAAGCGACGATGGGGGAGGTTTAGCTCGATCCGTTTCTTTGGGTGGTACGGTTCTCTGAAGTCGCGATGGCCGAGTGTGGTTTAGGGAAAAGTAGAAGTCGTGATTAAGGAAGAGGCTGGTATTGATTTTGGTGGCATTTTCGAGATGTAATGGAATTCTCGATGGGGTTTGTGCGAGGTGGAGCGACAGTAAATTGTGCGATTAGAGGAAGATGGGGATGCAGTGGTTGAAGTAACGATGGTTTGGATGGCGTTCCGGAGTGAGGACTCGAATGCTGGATGGTGTGATAAATTTTTGGGTGGAGTTTGCATATAGGATATTGATCTGGAGTAGTGGGAAGAAGGGTATGAGCATGATGAATTGGCAACTGAGTGTTGGGAGTTCAAATTAGCGATTGGGGTGTTGGATTCTGGATGGAGTTTGAATTTCCTGACAATGAATGAGTTAGACTAAGATGAAGTCAAATGGTAGTTTGGATAATTTGTGTGGTAGCTGTGTACATAAGGAGTGAATTGAAATTGATGATGAATGGGGTTATATGGAGTTCGACATTGTGGTGAGTAGAGGTTCGGGACTGTGTTGAGTTGATAATGGTGGAAGCAGGTGAAAGAGTATGACATTATAGTGGAGAAACTTCTCGGACATTATGTTGACCAATTTTTGAGGCAATGCAGTGATGGTCGGAGTGACTGGATAGGCTTCGACAATTGTTTTTAGAGAGGCAGTGAGGTATAAATCTTTTACAAAATTTGATATGCATAAATTACTTATTTATATTTATTAAGTAACCTTTAAAATAAAATATAGAAATTTTATTTACTCGTTTAAGTAGTTAAATAAATAAATGTCTAATCAGTAAATTTAAATCAAACTATCGTAGGTGTGAATTCGTTTAAGTAGATCCGTAGCCGATGATATGGAAACAAATGGAACATTCAGCAAACCAGGTGAGTAAATCTCACTTAAAAATTTATTTTTATCATTAAAAATAAATTGTTGACTATTTGGATGCATGCATGAATTATTGAATTACTGTAATTATATATATTAGTTATTTAGGCTTTGTGGTTGTGGCTATTATTATATATATTGGATAATGCCCGCAGTATCATTAGCGGATGCCCGTAGTATCATTAACGGATGACCCTATCGCCCCCCCGATATATGACTGGATGACCTTCTATACCGCGATATCCCGCCTTGAAGCAGGAATTGTATTATTTATGTTGTTTGAGGTAACCTATTTGGATGCAGGGAAAACAGGTTGGAGGGATCCAACTGGATTACTCAAAAATATTGTATTGTTTTGTTTATGTATTCATGTATGTTTGATGTGTTGAATTGAATTAATTGTTGTGTGTATGGGTATTTAAATATCACTGCCCTAGATATTGATTTTCAAAATATTATACAAAGGGATTTTTAGATTTAAAAGGGAAAATTTAATTTTTGAAATAGAAATGGAATTTCAAATGGGTTAGGAAATATTTACTTGTTTTAATAATAAAACCAAGTAGTGTAATCTATAAACGATATTTATAAATGGAAAGGAATATTATTATTTGATAATACAAAATTTTAAATTCAAATATGAATTTAAAAAGGGAAATACATTTTTCACAAGTGGAAATTGGATTTGGATTTTGAATTTGAAACTTGTTTAAATATTTTAAAATAAGAAGTGAAATTTCTAAATGATGTTTATAAATAAAAAGGGGAAAATTTTCATTGGATAATTTATAAATTTAAAGTCAAATATGAATTTTAAAAGAAATTTATAATTGGAATCGTTTCAAACAAAACAGTGAAATTTATTTGCGATGTTCGAAATGTAAATTGAACTCAAATGAATTCAAATGAATCAATAAGGATTTATGAATTCGAATTCCACTATGTCGAACAAAAATAAATAAATTAAATAAACTATTTTAAGAAGCAATATTGAATTGTAAACTAAAATCTAAATTAAATATGAAACAAATTCTGTGTTGATACATACATAAGTTATAATTATAAAATATCTTCAAAGATAAAATGAAAAAGGAAATTTACTTTTCGCAAAGTATAATTTGGATTTCAAATGAATTTTGAAAGGAAAAACTTGTTTTAAACTAGTAAGTTAATTTACAATCAGTATTCATTATCGTTGGGTAATTTGAAAGTTAATTTCAAATGGATTTTAAATTGGAAGTTTATTTAAGATATAAAATAAGGAAGTGATTTATAAACCATGTTTATAAATGTAATGAAGAAACTTTCAATATACAAATTGGAAATGGATTTTTCCAAATATAAGAAATCATAGTTACAAATCATATTTTAAATGATATAGAGAAGGGGGTTTTTTGTGATAAAAAATATCAGTTCTTATTACAAAATCTTATCCGTCTCAAGATAAGAACGTTTTCGGCCAAGGTCTGATAGGTAGATAAAATACCCCAACTTGAACGACTTCACTATTATCAAGAGATGATAATAGTTGTAATGGTGAAGGGTGTTGAATAAATTGATTTTCCCCATAAAGGAAAAATTATAATTTGAATTCGATTGTATCGAGTCTTATAAAATAATTTATATCCAATGGAATTGGAATTTTAATGTAGAGGTTGAACTATGAATAATTAATAACCAAGTTTTGAAATCGGAATGAAGAAATAAATGATTTTTGGAAAATCGAGATGTTAAGTTAGATTTGGGAAATTGTTTTAAATTATATATAAATATTAAAGAATGGAGTTGGAGTTTATTTATAAATGAAGTTTTTAAACTTTTATATTTAAATCTAATTAAAACGAGCTAACGCAGCGCAATAATTCGTAATTTGACGATTCAAAATTCAATCGAGTATATAGAACTCGATATAAGTCGGAATTTGATGAAACCAGAAACATTTGGACCTATTGAACAATAATTTTCTAGTGGAGGAGAAAAATCTGGATTCCGTCTTAAAGATTTTGAGTTACATCAAAATCAAATTTTAGAAAAGTCGCAGTAAAATCGTTTAAAAACCATAATGACTTAATTAATTAATTAATTAAAGGGATTTTTAGTGAATAAAAATTTGAATTTCCACTAGAAAATCCAGATTTGAGTTATAAATTAAATATGTAGTCAAATCGAATAGACAAAGTGATTTTGTGACAAAATCAGATTTTGGATTATGGAATGATATTAACTAATTAACAAGAGGGATTAGTTAATGGAATTTGGAAGGAACTTAACGGGGGGTCTAGTAAATTGGATTGGTTAAGTAAATTGGATTGGTAAAGTAGAATTTAAAAATTGAATATGTCGCTTGAGTTATAAATGAAATTCGATTTGTTTATAAGTGGATAAAAATATGTTTGAA
This sequence comes from Allium sativum, assembly GCA_030737875.1. Classification (NCBI taxonomy): domain Eukaryota; kingdom Viridiplantae; phylum Streptophyta; class Magnoliopsida; order Asparagales; family Amaryllidaceae; genus Allium; species Allium sativum. Next base: position 21,708,683 of record CM060927.1, on the reverse strand, counting down.
CACTACTGTTTCAAAATATAAGTGAATAAAGCGATTGAACTAATTAAAGAATTAATTAGTGGAATTGAATGCGATTAAATCCATATAATTGTATAGATTGAAATAAAGTGAAAAATGCAGGTGCATGTATATTAGACAGGTATGGGATAAAGTGAATGAAGAGTATGAAGATGTTAATTTAAGTGCCCGACAAAAAGGTACAAGTTTAAATTTCCATATGAGCTTTATGCGCCGAATCGGCAACCTGCTTTGCTTTTTGATTTTCTTTTTGAATGGAAAGGGCCTAGAGAGGCGAGCTGGGGTTTGAACTATTGACCGGTACAAAAGGAGGTGCTGGCGAAATTTTCCAAAAATTTAAGGAGTTAGAATATTTTTAAGAAATTTTGATAAGAGAAATCAATATAACGTTATATATATAATTCGCTAAGAAAATGAATTTAATATAAAATATTAGAAAGGGCCAGTGATTGTGTAATTGTTTGATGGATGTTTATTTTTCCTTTGATAGTTAAATCCCTAGCTATCAAAGATTTTTTTACCATCATTGTCAATACGGAGAGACTGGTCGGATTTATTATCCGAAAACCACTCCGTATAGGCATAGGCGTTGCGAATTAGATTATGCTGAAGATAATCGAAGACGGAGTAAAAAATGCAAAGGCTGTTGTGTTTGTCCAGTCCCAGGACAACTTGTATGGACGAATGTCTGACATAGTATTCCTAACGGATCACATAAGACGATCTTTTCAAGGTATTACATCTGGTGGTGGAGGAATTCGTTTCTCTTAACTTTTATACCCGTAATATTCCAAGAAGATCAACTAGTGATTCGACGGGTTTGACGATGTGGAATTCAAAGTGAATGGTGGCCAGATGTTGAAAGATTAACGTAGCCTCAAGCCTCACAACCAGGAAATGACAAAAATCGGGCAGGCAGCATGGCTAGGTTGGTCATTCCCAAGCAGGGTATATTTGTCACTGATCAAGAGAAAAGTCATTATTTACTCTTCTTTCAATTCTGTATCTTACGGATTACAGTTGGACGGCCGACAACCGTGGGTGACAATATATTCGATACACTCAAGCTAAATGAGTGGTCGGTCATGTGTGGGCCAGGTTGCAAGATGTTTTTGTTGAACCCCAGTGTATCCTCTCTAGAGTACACTAATCGGGAGGTGGTCCCATACCTTCTTGTAGTTGGAAACCAATCTCCAATAGGCGCTCTACGGTTTTTGATTTTATACTATATATGTAGAGCGTGAGATGCAAGCGTTCTACTATTTGATTATTTATTTGATTAGACATTATTATAATATCACTGGATTTTGATATCAAAAATGTTTTGGTTATAGTAAGGATAAAACCGTCCATGTTTATGTGTGGGTTGGTATTACTATTACCTTTTCTTTCAAAAAATATTTTCGAAAGTTAAATAATATGGTTGGAGTTTACTCACACCAGTCCCATGACTGACCCAGAGTTTATTTTATTTGTTTTCCCTAAACTCTTGGGTGCCCAAATTTGTACGGACAGTCAAGTATGGTCAGAAAATAAAGTATGCAAATTAGATAAATCATTATATGGTTTAAAACAAGCAACTAAACAATGACATGAAAAATTTGATAACTTAATCATTTGACTTGTTTTAAAGTTAATGAAAGTGACTAATGCATTTATTACAAATATGAGAATGACATTTGTACTATTATATGTCTTTATGTAGATGACCTACTCATCTTTAGGTCAAATATTCATGCCATAAACAATGTTAAATCTTCGCTAAGTGCCAACTTTGATATGAAAGATCTACGTGAGGTGAGTGTAATCCTTGTTATTATAATTACTAGGTTCAAAAAGGGACTTTCTTTGGACCAATTTCATTATATTGAGAAGAATTTAAAGATATATAATTACTTTTACTGTAAACCTGCATGTACGTCATATGATCCCAGTGTGAAGCTATTTAAAAACAACGGTGAATGTGCAAAACAGTTTGACTATGCAAGCATCATTGGCAGCCTTCGGTATGCCACTGATTGTACTAGACCCGGCATTACCTATGTCGTGGGATTGTTGTGCAGGTTTACTAGTAGACCTAGTGTAGAGCACTAACATGCGATTGAGAGGATTATGAGATACCTAAAATGAACGATGAACTTTTGATTGCATTATGAAAAGTTTTTAGCTGTACTTGAGGAATATTCCGATGCAGACTGGAATACTTTATCCTATGATTCTAAAGCGACCAGTGGCTATATATTTAGCATTGTTAGAGGTGCTGTTTCTTGGAAATCTAAGAAACATATTATTTTGTCTTAGTCTATTATGGAGTCTGAGAAGATAGCACTAGCCACAGCTAGTAAAGAAGTAGAGTACTTGAGAAATCTACTAGTTGAGATTCCCTTATGGGAAAAACCGATACCAGCTATGTTGATCCATTGCGATAGCACCAAGACTATTGCAAAGGTTCAGAACCATTATTATAACGGTAAGAGATGACAGATACGTCATAAGCACAGTACTCTTAGAGAGCTACTCTCTTCAAGTACTGTTAGAGTGGATCACATACACAGTGATAAAATTTTGGCATATTCTTTGATGAAAGGACTGTCTAGAGAGAGTCCTTAATACTTCTAAAAGAATGGGACTATTGCCCTTAGGTTGTTGAATCACGCACAATGGTAACCCGACCTAATGACTGCAGATCCCAAGAACTAGGTTCAATGGGTAAAAACAAGTTGTTTAGTGATAGCAGTTGAACATGCTATTTTTTTGTATATTAAGAAGCATGTATTTCTGAAGTGATTAGAGGACGAGTTAATAGAAACTCTTAATGAGATCTATACTCTATTTGGAGTGGAGTACCTACCTTTAGGAGTGCTCTTGATAGACTCACCTTGTGAATGTGGAAATGTGGTCGTTTCCTATGAAGTTTTAGACAACACGTCTAGAGCGTTCACTAAACTGGGACAGACGTGCATGACCATTAACGCACGAGCTTATTTAATTGCACAATAGAAAAGGTTGTGTATGGTCTGATGTCAGGAATAGAGTTTAAGACCACGTGTCACCCTAGAAAAAACTGAATCTTATCACTATGCAACGGTTCAAGTTGGGAGACACCTTTGTTTATACATAATCTAATGTTTTTAGAAACTGCTCGAAGAATGCATTTTAAAAAATTCAAGTGCAGGATTGTTGGAAACGTTTTGTATATGTAGTGAATTTATTTTAAAAAAATTCAGTTACAAAGAATTTATTATTGAACCATTATAGCAATAGAGCCGTTGAAAGTTATAACTGTAATATATATATATATATGCCATTATTGTGATTGAGTAGTTACACTAGCACAACTATTATATATGTATGTGACTTTTTATCAAGCATTTACAAAAATAAATTGTATTAAAATATTGCTATGAATGATAATAAATTAAAATTATTAACATTCATCACTTTTGAAACATATACAATTTACACGTTATAAATTGCAGTTTTTTGACCGTTTCTTTTATTTATTATGGTATTAATTGTGATCCAACTTTCCTTCCACTAACATAGCGAACATTACATTTTTGCATTCTATCTATATAAGAAATATAATAGACAAAGAAAAAATAGAATTTTTTTTCAACTTCCTCTCTCTTCAAAGAAAAACTATAACACCCCGAATTTTTAACGACATTAAAGAAGATAAATTAAAGAATAATTAATTTAATATCCAGAATCAAGGGAAATGGATTACGTCATTGCATCCGTCTCGAAATTCTGGTCAAGATAGACACCTGGTTTGCGTAAAACGGATAACGTATGAAGAAGTTACAGACGATAAAAGTTTGAAAATCAAACCAGGTATAACTGGCGCACTTCACAAGTGCGCCAAGGCAATTTTACACTGGCGCACCTTTAAAGTGCGCCCAGGACAGTTTACGGGCATTCGGGCCTTTTTCAAGTGGGTAGCGACCCGTGTCCTGACCCAATTCCATTAGGGCTGAGGTGGCATCTGAATCTTGTAACCCAGCAACTATAAATATATCTCAAATCCTTTGTTTTCTTCACAAAGAAACAATGGTGGCTAGACTCTGCCGGATTCTGAACTGAACTAGAGTCTCTTATCTTCTACTATAAATTAGAGAAAATCAAATTCTGAGATTCAAGCATATATTCAGCACCAACTTCTTTTCTATTATCTTAGCAATCCAATCACAGTGAGTTCTAGTTACTTTTAGGTTTAGATAAATAATACTGAATTATGAAGGACTATGATTTGGATACGTTGTAAACCTTGAATCTATGTTATTGTTAGATCTTATGCTATGATAGAACTATTTTTCTAGATCCAATTTAATTGTGATTGTTCTACTATGTTATTATTGTGGATCTTGGTTTGTAACTATATTGTGGTTAATATAGATCTGTTAATTTGGATAGTTATATCATTGGATAGATCTAATCATTTATGTAAATCATGAACATATGTCACCTTGAATTGGTTAGGATTGGATCTAAACCTTTATCTTAATTATAACTTTTAGGACATGCTATAATGTGGATGTCCGTAGATCTATTTCTAAACTTGTAGATCTAATTTATGTGGACATCGAAACTATTAGATAGATCTAGATTATCACCTTATGTTAACATATTAGATCTATTTTATGTGATCTAAGTTATCACCTTATGTTAACATGTTAGATCTATTTTATATGATCTAAATTATCACAACCTTATGTTAACATGTTAGATCTATTTTATGTGATCTAAATTATCACCTTATGTTAACATGTTAGATCTATTTTATGTGATCTAAATTATCACCTTATGTTAACATGTCAGATCTATTTTATGTGATCTAAATTATCACCTTATGTTATCATGTTAGATCTAAACCAATTGGACATCTAAATTGCTAATTTAGATCTTATTATGCTTAGTGTGACATCATAGTTATTTATTGCCAACCGTTCATTAGTTTTATGTCCACCTTGTTATGATGACAATTTCATGTCCATGCTAGTATGCATGTTCACCTAATTATCATACAGTTTATGTTTATGCCAAGATGATCATTTTAGTTATATTCCCATTATTTACCCTATTATCATTTATGACTAGGCTATTGTCTAGCTTAGGCATGTTGCCAATTTCGTGAGGGCGCTAGTTATGGGGGAAAAAGGGTTAAAAATGGCATAATTTGAATATGAACATTTTTGTACATGTAATTCAAATTATTGGGTAAAATAGATATTGACACCTATAAAAGGAAAGGTTTAATTAATTGATTAATTAATTAAAAATGGAATGTTTAGTAATTACAATTAGGAATTGTAATTGTACTTATGACACGAGGTTAGGTTGCATTAGTGGTGGAAGTCTGCCCGAATCGGATCGACATATCCAATAGCCACTAATATTGAACCTAATGTGGGAGGTCTAAGTACATAAATACAAATCATGCTAAGACACGAGGTTAGGCCCAACTGTGGAATAAGACTGCCCGGACCCGACCGACATATCCAGCATCCACACGTTGTAGGCCTAATGTGGGAGGTCTAGCTCATTATGAACCATAAATGGACATGGTAATAAATTGGACTACTTAACCTAAACTAATCCATGAGTGATTGTATGAATAAAAACTGAAGTTAGGATTAAGTAAAATTGATTGAATCAATGGGAGGGTTAAGTAAATCTTGTGTAGGTGGGTAATATTAGTATATATAGGCCCACAAACTTAACCATTAAATAAACATGCTTGGATCAGTAGGAGGGTTAAGTAAATATTGGGTTGGTGGGTAGTATTAGTATATATAGGCCCATAAGTTTAACCCGATAAGGATATGTAATTAAAGACACCTAGTGGTATACATAATCGGTGGAAGTAATAAAGATATGTAATTAAAGACATTAAACATAATTCGTAGAAATGATAGGGTTATGTATTAAAGACACCTATAGGTAAGCATAACCGGTTGGAAGATTGGGGGTTATGTATTAAAGACACCTGTAGGTAAGCATAACCAGTAGAAAGATTGGAGTTATACAATTAAAGACACCATTTAAGGTAAGCACAACTAGTAGAAATAAATAAGGCTATGTAATTAAAGACACCTAGTGGTATACATAGTCAGTGAAAACCTAGTGGGGGATAGAAGACAAGGGGAGAGCATGTATCATATTGTGTGAGACCTATTTCAATCAGTAACCCAGAGTAGGTATCAAAAAAAGTACTCCGTACTAGGTGGAGAAGGGCCACGCTCACTAACTGATCGTAAGAGATCCAAACGTGGAGGACGGTGTGGGCGGCGCAAACTGACCGGGCCATGTGCGTGAGCCGGGCAGAAGGGTATAAGACGACCGTGACACCTGCAGATATGGTTGTGCACATTATTATGACGAGGGGTTGCCACTTTAGGAAGTGATACCTCTTACTGTGGGGCCAACACAAGGTATCTACGAGGGTTAGGAAGCCGGTCGATCAGGGTAGTAGTTAGGATACATTAGGACGTATACCTAAGCCTACCACCTTATAGTTGAAGGGATCGCCTCTTTCTGGATATACTAATAATAGTGCAGAGTAATCATTAGAAGCATATACACCTTATCTTGTCTAACTTGTCACACCTGCCATTTATGTAGTTATCTCTCTTATCCACTTTATATGCCTATCATTTTACTTTTTATTTATTTACTGGATAAAAGTAACTAGACTCGCCAGACTTTATGTCTGACCCTTTTTTTCCTCTTCTTTCCTCCGTTTCTCCCCTCCGGGTTCTCAAGGGAGGGAATTCTCAGGATTAGTCAGGATTCTGCTATCGACTTGCTTGGAGCTTCTAGATGTATTGCTCAAGCTTCAATCTTTGCTACTATGGCTTATGATTTGGGGATTATGCTTTCTTTGTTATTGTACTATGATATTTAAAGTACAAGACAGAAGTTTTAATGATGTACTGAGTTTTTGTATTTTCAAACATATAGTGTGACCATGCTTTATGATTAATAAAAGTTTTTAATTCCGTCGCTATTTTATATCTGTCTTGTAATGATTCTGTTCTGTTTACCTATAATGCTTCACGAAACTTAATGCATTCCCTTAGTGAGTGACATTAACAGACATAAGGTGTCACAAAAACTACATATCTTCATTGAAAAATTTTCATTATAAGAAAAGAAGAAGAGTGATACAATTTTTTTTATTTGAGTGAAAATCAGGCTCAATTCGTTTGTGCAAGCGAATTGATATTGAAGAAGAGTATGCTTAATCCTAGAGGCGGCGAAAGGTATGAACTACTTTGAACCATTGAGCAGATCGCCGAAACGTCTTCAAGAGAGCAACGTTGTCCGCGACTCAGCCGTTGGTCTTGCAATAAACCGACTGACTAATTAATTGTGGAAAATATTAGATTTAATTTAAGAAGATATATATGTGCATATATTTCTCTCTTAGACCTTATTTATAGGGAAATAGATAAATAAATATATGATCAAATATATATATATATATATATATATATGTATATATCTTTCATAACTATGTATATATATAACTAGTTATAAAAGATATAATAGTCAATTTATCTTTACATTCTATTGATTGGTAGTTGCTATAAATATATATGCTAGGAGAAGTATTACTACAATCAAGGGGTTTTGTTATTAAAACTGATTCTAAGTTTTTAGGATTTCCTTTATTGTAATCGTTTGGTGGATAAATAAAATTTTGTTTGAACGAAAAAGTCAGTTTTTTTTTCATTTTACATCTCATTCTAAAACCTAATCGTAAGGAGATCCTTGTAAAGGTACCAATGGTTAGCATCAAAGCATTCTACACATTTTTTTTTGAAGAATCTGGTTATGGAGAAGATAACTATGGAAAAACTTAATGACAAATTGGGGGTTATGGAAGGTGAAGATAGAGGATTTTCTACATCTCAACAATCACCACCAATCATTACATAACACAAGGGAGAAGTTAAGTAGTTTATCCTATTTAAAATGTGTGACTTTGGATAGAATGGCTATTTGGTGCTTTTTTAGAGAGTTTGGTGTTTTATATCGTATTTATTGAAACATCTACTTGTGCAATCTAGAAAAAATTGGTAGGAATACATGGATTTTTTTTGCAACAAATAAGACTCTTCTTATGGCAAGATTAGTGAGTCATATGCTTAAGGAATGTGGGTTAATTGAAGACCGCCAAAAACGGTTTTCAAGCAACCGTAAACAAGTTTACTATCCTAAATCACAAGGTGTATGGTAAGATACAAGCTCTAATGTTGACGAGTTCATTATCAAAGAGTAAGGAAACACTTGTGGTTGTGCTGAATGATTGAAATCCAGGTGGAGTTGTTTCAACGGGGTAGTTGATTAGTCGTCTGCTTAACGAGGAGAGGCATATGATGAACATAATGGAAGAAAGAGAAAATAGTTATACGATAGAAAGAGAAAACTAGAATTCCGACAAATAATCATGTTAGGACAGGGACACTCATCCAAATTTGTAAAGACAATCAGATAAATCAAATATGGAAAGAGATTTCGTCTACTGTTACTATGAAAAAACTGATCACTAATTGAGAATTTGCAATAAATTTGAAAATGATTTTAACAATCCATATTTTTGACGATTGAATATTTATATATTAAATCATTTATATATTGATAATTTTGAAATGCGATTTTTCACATGTGGTCGAACACGTCTCGAGACCACTTCAATTGAGCCCGAATAATTCATTACATGAATAAAAAGTATAAGAATCATTGCATTTCGAAGTAAGGTGATCTGATGGTCAAAACAATCTTGAAATGCGTATAAATTATCGTCTTGATGCGTAATATTGTATAGCAATAAACTTATACCATCGGAGACCGCAATGGTGAAATGATGCATACCGTCAAGTTTTGCGGTTATTAAACACACCATTTGATCATATAATCTAAACGCATGTTAGTTTTGAGTGAAAATTCAAATACAAATCAAATAAATAATATTGAAATTATCCAAACCCTAAAATCCTACTGACTCTCTACTATTCATCATCTCTCTTCTATTTAGTTTAGTGACCTATTAATATTGAAGCCGCAACCTTCTTTATATGTTCAAGAATCAAAATTGAGACAAATACTTCACTAAAAATCACGATACCTAGTTCATTGTGGTCGCACGGAGAGTGTTTCGCATGATGGGTCTGATGTGACTTGCGACGGTGTTCTCGATGATAGCAATTAGGAACATTATGATTAGATTTTTGGTTTGGCTCCGACATAGGCGTAATTTGGCGGATTCGACTGTGGCATTGAATTTGTCTTCGAGGATTTCACCTTTGCACCAAACTTCGTGAAATCCAGTTCCTAAATGCAAATCATGACTTATTGAAGGAGGAGAAGAAAATCAGGTCACGTTTTGCACGTATGGACTGAGTTCAACGGTGTGGTACCCATCGTAGAAAGGTGAAGCAAGATGGCGTGTAGGAGCCGATGGTCTGTTATTTCGTTTAGTATTTTGTGAGATATTGGCGGTTAAATTCCCGACAATGGCTTGGTATACACGTACAGGGAATACAAGCCTATAGCAATGTTTGCTGGAGATAGTTAATGGTAAGGTAAGCAGTTTTATCTTAATGAATTATTATTTGATTAATTAATCTCTAATTTAAATCCATTATCTTATATTATGCGTAATTGCATACGAAGTCCGTTTTGGATGATATTTCTTGTATTGGACCCGTAATGGCGAGCTTTATGCTTTGAAGTTGGTTTGGACTGATTTGGTTAAGATGAGTAATTTTGTCTTTCACTTACTATGATTGTTAATATAATATAAAATTGACATTTTGAACTTATTTATAACTTTAAAATGAGATTGGTAAATAGTTAAATGTACATATTATTTTATAAAAAACATAAAATAGAATCTCAAATGATATTAAATTAAATATCTTATTTTTTCCATTTACATGCTATTATGCGCTATTTGACAATGTTGCTAAATTTAGGCTATTTTGATATTTGTTGATGAAAAAATATGTCGTAAATACCCAAGATTCTTAATTACATAAGAATTATAGTTCCACGTGGAAATATAAGTGCGGAAAGAAGTAAACAATTCAAGAGATTTATAGTGGTTCAGTCCCATGAGGGGCCTACGTCCACTTTGGAAGAGTCGCTAATATTTTATTGACAATAAAGAGTTACAAGCTTAAGACTATCTCATGACATCCTCTTATAAATATTTCTAAGTATTTTGAGGTCATAATTGTCACATATGAATATTAGGAAAAAGATACTTTTTCCCTTCTTCTTCCTCAAAGCATGGATGCCATTAAAGAGCTCAATTGGAGCTCTCAAGAGATGCCAAATCAAGCAATTTTCAACCCTTTTGAAGTATGAGCTTGGAGGTACTTATAGTAAAGTGGTTAGGTGGGAGTATGTAGGAGTAGGGGATCACATTAGTAACCCTCCGACCCTAGAGTGCTGACCACCAGAAAACTCAGACCCCCTCATCCCTCCTCGGAAACTCGTAGCTCTCAGTGGGGTATGAATTTAGTAACCCAGGGGGTACGAAATTTGGACCTCGAGGGGTACGTGGGATTTTGGAATGAATCCGGAGGAGGCGAGGCTAGAGGGACTCGAGGCTTTTGGGTTTCGAAGCATAAGTTTGGCAATGTTTTGAAGAGCGGCGAGGTTCCTATTTGCGTGACCCTTTCCCGGCTCATTCCCCTGGCTTTTTGGCAACACTTCGGGCAATAACATCACACGGTATTTTGAGTCGAGCGTGTCTTGTGTACCTTTGGGAACCGGACCAAAAGTCCGGTTAACATTTGCCCCCCAAAGTACGTCTTGTCTTGATATTATATGCTTTGAGTTGGTTGAAATGTTCTGTTGAGTCGTCAATTTTTCTGTAAACTCAAGAAAATAAATGTTAGCTGTTGAGCTCGTTCACATTGTGATCGTAAACTAGTTGTCATCGGTATGACGTCGTGTTTACGCTTACACATTTCTTTGTGTAACGTTGCGTGGCATCACAGGAAGTGAGAAATGATAATTAACATATGCAAGGTGGATAAGACTGTACGCGAGTGTGCGTTTGCGAATGCTTGTCCTTTACATATGCTATCTCGTATGCGCGCGCATGTCCACGCACAAACGTATGGTGTCGCAATGGGACATTGCGATGCATACGTGCACTTTAACATATATATGAGTGTATATATGTACACATCGTTTTTTTTATATATATATTTATATACATTATTTCGTACCCCTCGTTCAGGGTACGAAAATTTCATACCCCAAACAAGGGTACGTAATCTCATGCCCAGGTGGGCTATGAAATCTCACACCCTACTAGGGCACGAGAATTCGTGTTCCACCGAGGGGCATGAACAGTCAATGGGCTAAGCCAGCTCTTCTCCAATAAATTCAAGCCCTCTCCCCCACTCTATCTTCTTTTCTTCTGTTTCCACCGCCATTAGCTTATGGGTTCGAAAACTTAGAAACTGGGTTACTCTAGAGGTTCGATTTGAGAGTAGTTAGATCGAATAGAGAGAGATGGGTCGGCTGCCTACGTAGGGGTTCGATCTCGAGCACGGCGATGGGTCCTCGCTTCGATGCCCATGACCAGTGTTCGAAAGGGTTCATACTTGGTCGAGCCTCTTGACCAGAGCAATGAGTTCCAGTCGGCCGAACATGAATCCTTATTCGAATCGAAGGACGGGGGCGTGAGAGTGAGCCGTTTGACGATGCTCTCGAGCTCGGGCTAAATGCATTAATGTATGGGAAACAGATCGGAGGCGAGAGGAGTAGGAGTGGAGTTGAGGCGCTGGGACTTGCAGTGATGGAGTTCGTACCCCTTTCGGGGTCCGAGATCTCGTACCCGTCGTGAGTACGAAATCTCGAACCCCCTAGAGGGTACGAAATTTCAAACCCTGAAAGGGGTACGAAGTTTCGTACCCCCGCACATATGGAACTTCGAACCCTAGTATGGCTCAAAATTTCGTATCCGAAAGGGGAGTACGAGGTTTGTGCTTGTAACAGCTCGCATTTTACATATCGTAAGATCGTATAATATTTTTATTTTATTCCCTGAGTGTTGGATCATTCTCATTTTTTGATATGTTGCTTATGGGGATGTGAGACATGTCCATAATTATTATCGAATTTGTTTGTGACCATTTTCCCCTATTAGTCTTGTATAAGGCATAACTTTTGACTTAAGTCGAATCAGAGGGTGAGACCTATGCCATTGGAAAGGAATCGATGATTGCCTTCCCGTAGAGTAGTTACATTAAAGATTTGGCTAAACAGTTTGGGAGAAATCGTTGTTTTAAGGTTTTTCAGTTAGCTATCCAGGTTTTGGGAGTCTAATGGGCTGATCAGGGGAAGGTCCATTCGTGGGTTGATGAAAGGGTACAAATAAGGGGTGAGGGATATGGGAAATGGTTTAGTTTTTCATTTCCTCATTGGGTGGCCTTGTGCTCCTTCTTCCTGCAACACCTTTCCACCATTAAAAATCCAAATCCAAGGAGGGAAATCATAGATCTACACCATTTGAGGCTAGATCTACATCAATTAAGGTAAGAATTCGTTGGATCAAGGTGTTTGGTGCGATGTGCTTGCTGTCCGGATTCGTATTTCATCCATTTTAGCTTGTTTTGACAAATCGGTGAGTGATTTACATCTCTCACATAAATGCAATGAAGTATATGAGTGTTTGTACATGTTTCTCATCAAATTCAAGTGTTTTTTCATAGATCTATCCATATTAAGTCCATTTTCATATTAACCACCTTATGATCTTATTTAACAAATTTAGATAGGTAATTTCTATGCTATTTCATATAACTATGCAAGTTAGATTCACAATTTAAATCATATGTTTATTTATTATGGTTTTTGGTGAAATTTGCATATTTTGTTGATAATTGTCATTTTCATGATGCTAGTGGTTTCATAACATGCTTATGATTGTATTTGATGTATTCGATGAGTTGATTTCGTCGAATCTATCATATGACGAAGTTTTGGTGGAAATCGGAGTAGAAATTATGAAGTGCAGGTTTTGGGTTGCAAGTAAGGGGATCGTTTGCTCCAAGGTGTGATTTCTTGGGGAACAAAACAAAAAGCAGGCTCGAGTGAGCTAGGGAGTCGATTGGTTGAGCGAGCTGGGTATAAGGAAAGTGAACGAGCGAGCCTGGAGAAAAAAGGGTTCGGTCGAGTGAGCCTATGGTTGAGTAAAGGATTTGGTCGCTCTTATCGAGTTGATCGAAAAGCCTGGAAGTGGCAAAGTGATGGGTTGATCGCTCCAAGTTAGGAGGGTCGGTCGCTCTGGTTGGTTCTACAAGTGTGAAGGGTTGGTCGCTCTGGTCGGTCGAGTAGTGTGAAGGGTTGGTCGCATAGGGCAAATTTCTGAAAATTATATTTTCGAGTCTGACCCAGGTTTGAGTGAAAAGTGCTTTTAAAAAAAAATTAGTGCAGAAGTGCCCGAACCCGTGCCGCAGCGCAGTGGGGGTGTAAGTTCGAAGTGAATTCAAGGAGGAAGGCTCAAAGTTGTAACGCCCCATGTCCGCTAATGTCATTCACAAAGGGAATGCATTAACTTCCATAAAGACTTATAAGTAAACAGAACAGAATATTACAAGACAGATACGTAAAGTAGTACTTGAAAAATTTATAACTTTATTACAGCAGAAACAGAAAAAATTTGGTTACATCCTTCAAAATCATAATACCAAAACCCAAGTACACAAGTATCAGTCTTATACCAAAATCCTTCAGAATGCATAATTTTAAAACCATAATCCCCAACATAAACTGCCATAAGAAGGTAGAGTCAAAGCCAAGCAATACTTCAAGCACTTCAAGCAGAGAGAATATGAATCAAGCTCCTATGTTTCCACCCTGAGCACCTGGGAGGGAGGGGGCAGGGAGGGAAACAGAAAGAAAAAGAGGCGAAAACAAACGAGGTCAGACATAAAGTCTGGCGAGTCCAGTAACTTTTAGCATATAAACAGATAGTAGTATCATCACATGTAAATAAAGCTGGATGAGAGATTACAGCAACAGGAGTAGCAGGTATGCTTAATTTAAACAGAAGAAATAGAATGATATAGACCAAGATATACTTCTTACACATATCTTACTTCTCTGCACTAATTCTTAGTATAACAGGATTAGGTGTTACCCTAATGTTTAAACTGAAACAGAAACGGAAATAGAATAATCTCTACAGAAACAGAATGCTAGTAATGGGCCTTTACCACCCCAACTAATGAGCCTTTACCAGCCCAACAGAGACAGGAGGTATAGAAACATAATGCTAATAATGGGCCTTTACCACCCCAACTAATGGGCCTTTACACCCCAATAGAGACAGAAAGTAAACCAACAGAAACAGACAGAACTAGGTGTACCCTAAATTATACCCCAAGCGATCGACTCCCTAAAACATAAATACCTTGTGCCGGCCCCACAGAGGGGTGCATCATTCCCTAAAGTGGCAACCTATATACACAGACCTATTTACAGATGTCACGGTGTCTTACATCCTCAGAGAAGACTGGATCCATGCACACACAGGACCAGGTTGGAATGCGCCATCAACACACCTCGCCATTATCAGAGTGAACCACTTACAATTGGTTCAGTAAGCGAGCCAAGACCCCGTCTAGTGTTGGGTTATAGTTTTGATACCAGAAAAGAGTTACTGACTAATATGGGTCCCACACTACAGATGACACAAGTTATTACCCCTCCTAACCTTGTGTCCCCAGGCTAACAGATTTCAGAATAACCTGCTTACAAATTTTCAGATGTACAAAGTTCAGATTAACTAGTTCTCAGATCAGACATACAGGTTAACAAGTTTTCAGACTAACGGATCAGATATACAGATTAACAGACATACATATTGTTTCACTTAACCTTGTATTGGGCCTACAGATTTACGAAACGGGTTTATTAGATTCATCCACCCAGTTGATTTAACCTTATCCACCCAACACGTTTTAAGCATTATATTTATCCTAATTTGCATTAATTAATTACTAATGCACAGACCTCTCACATTAGATTGGTAGCTTGTGGCCGCTGGATGTGCCGGGCGGTTCCGGGCAGACTTCTGCCACAAGCCAGACCAAACCTCGTGTCTAAGCATCTTTTAGTTATGCCTACGACCTCTCACATTAGACTGATAGTTTGCGGTTTCTGGTTAAGCCGGTTGTGTCCGGGCAGGCTTCTACCGCAAATAGAGTCTAACCTCGTGTCTCAGCATTCTTATTTTTAGCTAAAGTATTCATTCACAGATTATGCCAAGATCAGGCTTATTATGCCAACTCAACAAATTAAACTTCTTTACAAGTTACAGCAGATTATTCAAAGTTCTATTAACTTGTTTTGCTCAATTTTAGATCGAGCCTACAGATTTTCATACCCCAAATTACCGTATTCAGTTTCAACAGATTTAGCAGATTAGGCAATTTAACAGATTTAATCATCCCTTAAAATTCCATTGACATGCCTCGCCGAATCATAAAATTAAGTCTAATTTTACATGCCCAAATTATGGTCATAATTCACAATATAACATATGCCCCAAATTTTAGTTAAATTTACACAGTACAAAATATTCTCTAAAAACCCCAAATCATGATATACAGTACGAATTATGCCAAATTATAGCCTTTGATTTCAGCGTACGCCTAATATCCAAAATCCCTATTTAGGCGCATTCACATTTAATAGTTATCCTATTATAATATAGATCTTTGTGCCTAAGTCATATGCACAATAATTCTCCTTCTTCCAAATCACAGACTATCATATATAGTTGCCCAGATAAAGAACTTAAATTACAACATATGTTCTTTTCTCAAATCAGTCACAAATCAGTCATGTCTAATTATGCATCATTCACTATTTTTCCTAAATTTAGCGTTTGTGCGCCAATCTCTTATGAGATTTGGCTCAAGCTCGTGGTAGCCTGACTATAGAACAGAAGGAAGGAAGAGATAGAAAATAGTTACTATAATATTAATAAGATAGATCTATACAAAAAAACAGATCTGATAAACAAGAATATGCATAATCTCAAATTCAGATTTATAACCATGTCAAGATCATAATTAAATTTCATATCTGAAAATAACTATACTCACCTTGGTTGGATTCTAAAAGAAAAAGGGTTGTAGTTGTTCTCTTTTAATCCTATTTAGATTAGAAGAATAAGAAGCACTAGTTCTAGCTTAGGTTTCAGTAGAGCAGAGACGCCATTGATTTATTTTAATTAGAATTGAGGCAGCATAGCGTTACAATGGTTTGGTATGGAGAGAAAGTGGGGTTTTGGGGGTGTTTAAATATCATAGGGATCAACGAATCTGGTCAGAACGGGCGTCCAAATGAAGAAAAACGAACCTGTCCACGGATCTGGAAATAGGGGGGAGGTCGACCCCCTGGTCGACCTGGGTCCTGAGCGGGAAATTTCCCGCCCAGCCCAGGTGTGTGATTTTAATTTCGAACTTTGAATTTAGAACTGAGCTGTTTTAATTAATTTAATTTTTCTGAAACTTCTGAAGGCCATAACTTCTTCATACGAGTCTGATTTACGCAAACTCGCACTCTATCTCAAGAAGAATTCCTAGAAGAATGCAATGGCATAACCCGTTTCCCTTAATTCTTCTTTTAAAAATCAAGTATACTTTGTTTTGTTACTTTTATGTTCATAGAAAATACGGGGTGTTACATTCTCCCCTCCTTAAAGGATTTCATCCCCAAAATATTCAAGTTAAGAAGAATGTGGCCTACCATCCAATCATCCCTCTACTCAACCATCATCCACAAGCATCCATTGTCCTTAGAAAACTTCTAATGTTGTATGAACATATGCAAAAGTGTGTGCATATGTCCCTTACCTAATGCAAAGATCGGGCGGTCTACTGATTCAGTTGACCTCCTCAATGCAAATTTATGTTAGTGCCATGAGTCCAATTATGTATGCAAGAAATCCTATTTGATACACATCATTTCTAAATGAGTGCATAACCATTCATCCAAATGCAACATCCATGTGATGAGTCAATCATTTTGCATCCACAAAAATTGAAAAATGTGTACACATCCATATGCAGTATGAGAGTGCTTTTGAGCCGATCTAGTGCCTAGTGTGTGTGTATGCATCCACGAGCAACCACTTACATCCACTTGCAACCATCAAACATAAGATGTCTCAAACACATGTTTATACCCATTAGTTTCTACCTAAAGGTCAAAGACTCGATCGATAGGATACAACCGAGTGATAGAAGCACGTACAATTAAAACAAAAGTTCTGTTCCCATTAGACATCGGTTAAGAGAATAAATCTCTAAGTATCAACCCCGAAGACCGAAATCAACATCAGATTGACACTCAGAGAATTACTCCCATTAAACAATGTCAAAACTGGAAATCTACTTCATGCTTCGAGTAAAAACCCCTATCCTTTTCCAAAATATTCAGATACTTACAGACTGCTAGTACATATTAGATTATCAAATGATTCTTAGGAAACTAAGCATGATAAAACCCCACCATAACCCACGAAACCCAGAATGTATGCGTCATAGTCAACATAACGCCCAACACAGATACCCTCAAACCCCAACTTATCACAAACAGATGAGTCGTAACCCTTATGGGGTTTGAGACTATAGCGGGATCAGAAACAAGACTAGTATTAAGGTGCAGAGTCTCAATTACAGAATCAAAATGCCAGAATCAAAAAGAGTTTTAACTCAATAATAAGATAAGGAAATTTAAACCTTCTACAGAATTTTTTCCTATCTCTATCCTATCCACCAGCCACGAGAGCATTCACCTGCCCTTCAGAAGTAGGCCTTGTCCTCTTCCCTTGCCCTCGTTTCTTCGGGCAGTCCCTAGTGAAGTGTCCCATCTCACCACAGTTGAAGCAAGTGCCCTTCCTCCTTCTGCAATCCTTGTTCAGATGAGTCAAGCTTCCATAAGTAAAGCACTTTTTCTCTTTCTTATCTTCAGACTTTTCATCCTTCTTTAACCAAGCAGCCGGTTGAACCTTCCTCCCATCGTCTATCTCAAAGGTACCAACAAGTCCTCCACTTCATTGAGCCAACTTCTAGCCTTGACAAACGTCTCAGTCCCAGGAAGCTGTTTTCCGCACGGAAGTCCTTAAACATCTTAGAAAAAGCATCTGTACACGGAGGAAGAGATTCAAAAAGGAAAGAGGAAGGAACTCGAAACAAAGAATCGAAAGAAAGATATATGGCTTTTGGGATTATGTTTTTCAAAATAAACTTTCCTTTTGAAAATACTTCCTTTTAAAACCTTTTTGAAAATAGTTTTCAAAAACTTTTATTTAATCTGGTAACCTTTAGCTCTAATACCAAGTGTAACGCCCCATGTCCGTTAATGTCATTAACAAAGGGAATGCACTAACTTCCATAAAGAATTATAAGTAAACATAACATAATATTACAATACAGATACGTAAAGTAGTACTTGAAAAATTTATAACTTTATTACAGCATAAACAGAAATAAATTTGGTTACATACTTCAAAATCACAATACCAAAACCCAAGTACACAAGTATCAGTCTTATTCCAAAATCCTTCAGAATGCATAATTTTAAAACCATAATCACAACATAAACTGCCATAGGAAGGTGGAGTTAAAGCCAAGCAATACTTCAAGCAAAGTGAATATGAATCAAGCTCCTATGTTTCCACTGAGCACCTGGGGAGGGGGGGGAACGGAAAGAAAACGAGGAGAAAACAAACGAGGTCAGACATAAAGTCTGGAGACCAAGTGTAATGCCCCATGTCCGTTAATGTCATTCACAAAGGGAATGCATTAACTTCCATGAATCATTATAAGTAAACAAAACAAAATATTACAAGACAGATACGTAAAGTAGTACTTGAAAATTTTATAACTTTATTACAGCAGAAACAAAAAAAAATTGGTTACATCCTTCAAAATCACAATACCAAAACCCAAGTACACAAGTATCAGTCTTATACCAAAATCCTTCAGAATGCATAATTTTAAAACCATAATCCCCAACATAAACTGACATAAGAAGGAAGAGTCAAAGCCAAGCAATACTTCAAGCATTTCAAGCAGAGAGAATATGAATCAAGCTCCTATGTTTCCACCCTGAGCACCTAGGGGGGGAACGGAAAGAAAAAGAGGCGAAAACAAACGAGGTCAGATATAAAGTCTGGCGAGCCCAGTAACTTTTAGCATATAAATAGATAGTAGTATCATGACATGTAAATAAAGCTGGATGAGAGATTACAGCAACAGGAGTAGCAGGTATGCTTAATTTAAACAGAAGAAACAGAATGATATAGACCAAGATATGCTTCTTACCTATATCTTACGTCTCTGCACTAATACTTAGTATAACAGGATTAGGTGTTACCCTAATGTCTAAACTGAAACAGAAACTGAAACAAAATAATCTCTATAGAAACAGAATGCTAGTAATGGGCCTTTACCACCCCAACTGAGACAGAAGGTACAGAAACAGAATACTAATAATGGGCCTTTACCACCCCAACTAATGGGCCTTTACCACCCCAACAGAGTCAGAAGGTACAGAAATAGAATGCTAATAATAGGCCTTTACCACCCCCAACTAATGGGCCTTTACCACCCCAACAGAGACAGAAGGTAAACCAACAGAAACAAACAGAACTAGGTGTACCCTAAATTATACCCCAAGTGATCGGCTCCCTAATACATAAATACCCTGTGCCGGCACCACAGAAGGGTGTATCATTCCCTAAAGTGGCAACCTATAGACACAGACCTATTTACAGATGTCACGGTATCTTACATCCTCAGAGCAGACCGGATCCATGCATGCACATGACCCGGTTGGAATGCGCCATCAACACCCCTCGCCATTATCAGATTGAACCTCTTACAATTAGTTCAGTAGGTGTGCCCGGACCCCTCCTAGCGTTGGTCATAGTTTTGATACCTAAAAAGGGTTACTGACTAATATGGGTCCCACACAACAGATGGCACAAGTAATTACCCCTCCTAACCTTGTGTCCCCAGGCTAACAGATTTCAGATTAACTATTTTCAGATGTACAAAGTTCAGATTAACTAGATCTCAGATCAGACATATAGGTTAACAAGTTTTCAAACTAATGGATCAGATATACAGATTAACAGACTTACAGATTGTTTCACCTAACCTTGTATTGGGCCTACAGATTTACGAAACGGGTTTATTAGATTCATCCGCCCAGTTGATTTAACCTTATCCACCCAAACACTTTTCAGGCATCATAATTATCCTAGATTTGCATTAATTAATTACTAATGCACAGACCTCTCACATTAGGTCAGTAGCTTGTGGCCGCTAGATGTGCCGGGCGGTTCCGGGCAGACTTCTGCCACAAGCCGGACCTAACCTCGTGTCTAAGCATATTTTAGTTATGCCTACGACCTCTCACATTAGACTAACAGTTTTTGGTTGTTGGTTAAGCGGGTTGGGTCCGGGCAGGCTTCTACCGCAAGCACAGTCTAACCTCGTGTCTCGGCATTCTTATTTTTAGCTAAAGTATTCATTCACAGATTATGCCAGTATCAGGCTAATTATGCCAACTCAACAAATTAAACTTCTTTACAAGTTACAGCAGATTATTCAAAGTTCTATTAACTTGTTTTGCTCAATTTTAGATCGAGCCTACAGATTTTCATTCCCCAAATTACCGTATTCAGTTTCAACAGATTTAGCAGATTAGGCAATTTAACAGATTTAATCATCCCTTAAAGTTCCATTGACATGCCTCGCCTAATCATAAAATTAAGTCTAATTTTACATGCCCAAATTATGGTCATAATTCACAATATAACATATGCCCCAAATTTTAGTTAAATTTACACAGTACAGAATATTCTCTAAAAACCCCAAATCATGATATACAATAGAAATTATGCCAAATTATAGCCTTTGATTTCAGTGTATGCCTAATTTTCAAAATCCCCATTTATGCGCATTCACGTTTAATAGCTATCCTATTATATTATAGATCTTTGCGCCTAAGTCATATGCACAATTATTCTCCTTCTTCCAAATCACAGACTATCATATATAGTATGCCCAGATCCAGATCTTAAATTACAACATATGTTCTTTTCTCAAATCAGTCACAAATCAGTCTTGTCTAATTATGCATCATTCTCTATTTTTCCCAAATTTAGTGTTCGTGCGTCAATCTCTTATGAGATTTGGCTCAGGCTCGTGGTAGCCTGACTATAGAACAGAAGGAAGGAAGAGATACAGAATAGTTACTATAATATTAATATGATAGATCTATACAGAAAACATATCTGATAAACAAGAATATGCATAATCTCAAATTCATATTTATAACCATGTCAAGATCATAATTAAATTTCATATCTGAAAATAACTGTACTCACCTTGGTTGGATTCTAAAAGAAAAAGGGGTGTAGTTGTTCTCTTTTAATCCTATTCAGATTGGAAGAAGAAGAAGCACTAGTTCTAGCTTAGGTTTCAGCAGAACAGAGGCGCCATTGATTTATTTTAATTAGAATTGAGGCAGCATAGCGTTACAACGGTTTGGTATGGAGAGAAAGTGGGGTTTGGGGGTGTTTAAATAGCATAGGGATCAACGAATCTAGTCAGAACAGGCGTCCAAATGCAAAAAAACGAACATGTCCACGGATCTGGAAATAAGGAGTGGTCGACCTCTAGGTCAACCCCATGGTCAACCTATGTCACCCAGGTCGACCCCCTGGTCTACCTGGGTCATGGACAGGAAATTTCTCGCCTAGCCCGGGTGTGTGATTTGAATTTCGAACTTTGAATTTAGAACTGAGCTGTTTTAATTAATTTAAATTTTCTGAAACTTTTGAAGGCCATAACTTCTTCATACGGTGTCCGATTTACGCAAACTCGGACATTTCTGAAGCAGAATTCCGAGACAAACGCAATGGTGTAACTGTTTCCCTTAATTATTCTTTTAAAAATCAACTATACTTTGTTTTGTTACTTTTATGTTCATAGAAAATACGGGGTGTTACAAAAGTGTTAAAAGGTGCTCGTTGATCGGTGTAGACTAACGAATGAGGTGACCACTCAAAGGTTGTGAGTTGGTGGATAATGTTTGCTCAAGAATGTTGCTTGAGCTACGAAAATTCGTCAAGTTGGATGACTAGAGATGTGAAGGCCGAGAGGTTATCGTTGTTGTAAGTTCTAGCAGGCTCAAAGCAAAGGTACGATGGGGGCACCCAAAAGACTGGTTGTAGGTCGAGTACCTTAGGTGTCGTTGAAAGGCCTAGTTGTCATGGTTGGACATACATGTGTATCGTTGAAAGGTGTATGCAGTTTATGCTAGAACTGGGGTTACCATTAGCCCTTGACATATAGAAAGGTTGGCCGTCATACGATTAACGATGGCTTCGAAGCAGGATTGGCGGTGATAGCCAGAGTCAGTCATGGATGATTAGTTGTTTTGTTTGTTTCGTCTCATGTAGATTGTCCAACATCAAAGGAGATGTTCCTTGGGTGCTTGTCTAATATTGGTTTAGTCCTCTGGGGCTTGTGCTTGAGGGATGTTGAATTCGATTAGGATGGTTTACATGAGATACATATAATTTGGATGTTATGAGTTCTTAACCATGATTGAATGGGTGTTCTGTTTCCATGGATGAATGGTTGAATTGTTTATTATAAAGGCTATCACTGTCGGATGTGGGGAAGATAAGTTTGAGTTCTTCTCTGGTGTTGTAGATAGATTAGTATGTTTATCTATCCCTTCTCATATACTTTGTTGTTGAAGTTTGTTAGCTGTTTTATCGCTCACTAAGACTGTTGTCTGACTCAAGGTTTTATGTCTCCACTTATTACCTTGGGCTATTCATCTGGTTGTGGATAGGCAGACAAGTAGCAGGTTACAGGTGATTAGTGAGGATGATGCTGCTGTGCAGAGGCAAGCAGGAGGCTGACATACTAGTTTTATTACTATCTAGTATTTTTGTTTCCGCTATTTGAGTGCTCTATGTGCGTTGTAGTGAGGATTTATGTATAAACTTTGGTATCAGTTGGATAACCTTTCATGATGTTGAGAAAGTTTTCTAAAGTTTGCTATATGATGCCTCATTACTACTACTTGTTGTATATGTTCTATTACATTTTATCCTTGCGCTGTGAGTATTACGACAGGTTTCGATGTTGTTTACCTACTCTGATGATCGTCCATAGCTGCCTGGCACACCTTTCAGCGCATTATTCCTCTTGTTTAGTGCGGGGGTTATGGGCGGTCGTCACAGTGCTGGGCTTGAGCGCTTGTGTCCCGTCTCCACACCGAGTTTGGGTTCTTCGGCTCTCCTTTTCGGGATCTGCGTCGTTGTCACAACATTGTACTATTGGGTCGGTGCCTACGTTGATTGTCCAACAGTTGGCAATCCCGCCTGGCGCATAGGGTTAGAGAATATACTTGGACTATGACTAAACTGTCGAAGTAGAGAACATGTCCAGCCGATTCTAATCGTGATGTATGCCAGATTCGATACGATCCCGGGAACGTCGGTCGATATCAATGATGGTTACATTCCTTGGGCTTGTGATCGCCTTTGTGACATGAGTTATCAAATTATAGTCCATGTTAGCTTAGCACCACACAACACTTCACGCACACGTTAGTTTGCACCTATGCGAGGGGTACGGGTTATACAACTGCGACGTCTAATGCTAATATGTTGAAAGTATAGCTGAAAATGAGGAGAAGGCCCATGATAAGCAGACTTGGGAAGCCGACTCTTCTTTGTCTTCGCCACACACATCTGATTCAACCAGCACTGCTAGCTCGAAGGGAAGCGAGCTTGAGATTTTCGGAAGGTCCACTCCTTCTCAAGCGACAAGTTTGCCGGAGGCATCTGATTATAGAGAGCAGCCAGAAGGACAACACTCCCCGGTTGTGCACGAGGAGGTAGAGCATGTGGACATCGAAGAGAGAAACACATTGGTGGCGCCAGATATGTTGGCGGGCGCGGTTATACTTGAAACTCCGCTGGATTCGATGCCATCTCATATGGGTACAACAACTGTAAGGCATATGGCATTACGCTTCCACATTCCCGAAGGAGATGTTCTCGCACTCGGAAAGGAAAGCATGGCCCATGCACTACTGGAGGGGTACACTTCCTGGAATAGGCAGGTTTGTATCACTGGGTGCATGTCCCCAACCAGCAACTTTATTTAGGATATGCTGCACTACTTTCTCCTTGTGCCATCGCAGCTTCATCGAGTGCGTATGCATCCCTTTTAGGCACCCGCATTCTCCATCGGGAGTATCTGCAGCTAGGACCCACCGAAGAGGACATCCGGTATTGTTTCAGTTGAAGAGAAGAGCTAGTATTTCGCTATCTCTTTACTTCTTGGAAGCTTCGCCCATTACCAAGTTTTTGTTGGGAAACGGTCCAAGATAACCGTATACAAGTATGACAGATTCTTCGTGCGCTTTCCCCCTGTATTTGCGAGGAGATGGTTTGAAGGAAGTTAGCACTCGACTTTGCGCTTATTGTGAAACTCGTGGGTTTGATGACTTATGTTTGACTTTGTTTTCATATAGTAGGAAATCTTGAGGCGCCGACAAATGTTGAGTACCAACATTGTCTTGAAGCTTTGTTACACCCCGGATATTTCTATAAATATTTGATTGTGCGTATATGTAAATACATGCATGGTCATTGATAATTTAAAAAAAATGTTATAAAGGTAATGCATGAGTATATGTTAAAAGAAAAAGATTCATGCATTTTAAAAAAGTTAATGCATTAATTGTGCAAGTAAAAGGAAGAAATCAATGTGTAAATGCATTAATATAAAAAGAGAGATAAGCAAAGATAAATTAATGAGACAATTTCATGCAATGATAAAAATAAGGAAAGATGTAAAGTTTTAATGCATGAAAAAAAAAAGAAATAAGAAGTTAACAATGTAAGCAATAAAGGTATGTAATAAATAGAAAGGAAAGATAAAGAATCAATGTAATAAAATACATGCATATCACATATTAACGAGAAGATTAGTGCAAAAGAATGCATGTAATGCATGCAATAAAGTGCATGTTAATAATATAAAAAGAAAAAAAGAGAAACATTAATGAATTGATGGCATGCATAAAAATGGTTAATAAAGAGGGTCATAATCAGTGCATATATATATATATATATATATTAAAATGCAAATGGAAGGAAGAGGTGGATTAATAACATGCAATTAATTTTATGCATGTGAATATATGCATAAGTTAATATATTGAAAGTTATATTGTTAATGCATAGAATAATAAAAAGAATTGAGCGCGTAAAAGTAGGGCGCATTAATTACAATGAACAAATAAATAAATAAATGCATTAAAGGTAAATTGATTGATTGTAAAATCAGGATGTGCAATCAAAATAAAAAGAAAGTCAAATGTATTGATTGGAGAGAGAATGATATATGCAATGCAGTGTGAAAGCAGTTAAAAAGATGGTATAATTAAAAAGATGGTGTGAAAGGGGTTATGTAGAGGGGAGGTTAAAAAGAGAAATAAATAACCTAATTTATTAGGGGAAGAATAAACCATATAATTGCTCGCATACAATTACTTTGTTTACGCATAGTGGTGAATTATAAATGAAGATGAGTTAAAACTAGCGCTGCGCGCGAACAAAGAAATAACAAAACAAAGAAAGAAAAGATTGTCTTGAAATTTTATTTATGTGCAATGAATAAAAATTTCAAATCAGAAAGAGAAATATATATATAATAATAATAGCACATGCCCCTGCACATGGTCTATGGGTGCAACGCACCCTGGCTGGGTTTTGGAATGTTCTTTTCTAGGGTGAGGTGGATGGTTTAGATGGTTTTTTTTATTTAATCCTAAGGGCCCAGTTCTTCTAACCCACCTATAAATAAAACCTTAAACCCACTGATGTAGTCATCTAATTCTATGGCGACGCTATGGCCTCCTCCTTCTTCTTCTTCCCCAAGAAATTCTTAAATCTAATCTCTTTTCTTCTCTCCAAATCACTTAATAAAATAAAAGATTAGATTTAGAATTTCTTCTATTTCAAAATAAAGGGAAAACGGATTTTGATCTACAATCTACGCCGCAAGAAATGGAAGAACTTTGGATGCTAATCTAAATCAGACCTAGGAAAGCAAAAATCACTATGAGTGGAGTTAAATTACGCTTGCTGAATAAAAGTAGACGTATCGTTTAGCAATTCCCCAAGTTAATTTGTTTAATTCAATTGAAATAATTCATATTTTATTTTATGTGTATTATGTTCTTCTTCTTCCCCTTTCCTTTTTATTTTTAAGATTAGGTTAACTTCGAGCCTAATCCAAATCTCGCTGAAAAGCATGCGTACGAACAAAGATTGGAATAGTGAAAATGATGTTTGGGAATTTGGGAATAATTTGTAATTGGGGAACTGTGGTATAACATATAACATAACCTGAGATTGGAAAATTAGGGGAAATTGGCACATATATTAACCTAGAACATAAAAGAAAATATGTGCGATTAAAATTGAGAATGATTAGATATGCTTGGGTATGTTGAACCAAGAATTTATGCATGAATTATATGTACATAAGAAAAGTTAGAATTGAAGATTTAGACATATGGGATTATAAGATGAATTGGGATTTATGCAATAAGAATGAGGGTTGACATGAATTAATTGTTCAAAGCAATAAGAATGAGGGTTGACATGAATTATTGATAACTTTATAGAACAATTAATTTGGGTTTAATTAGGTATAACTTATATACGTGAAAAGTTGGATATAACATATAATAAAGATTATTAGCATAACTATGTACGCGATTATGTAATCATGGTAGAACTTATGTATCGAAATCAAATTGGAACCGTAAACATGAAATTGGGTTTAGAAGCGTGAACATGAATTATTGGATTAGGAAAAATAGGCATATAAAACCTAGATTGAAATTGTCAGTTAAAAGATGAACATGCCTAACCTGAGGTTAGGTTAAGTTACGGTGTAAGTCTGCCCGGAACCGCCTGGCTCATCCAGCGACCGCAAAAACAGGTCTAATGTGGGAGGTTAGCGCATTAAGCCCAAAACCCGAGTTTAGAACGAGTTTGCGGTAGAAGTCTGCCCGGAACCGCCCGGCATATCCAGCAATCGCAAGCAACATGTCTAATGTGAGAGGTTAAGTGCATTAATAAAAAGATTAATGCTATGAAACAAACATGTTAAGTGTGCTAAGGTTAAGTAAACAACGACGTATAAACAAACTTAACCAATGTAATAATGGGTAATGGTAGCAAACCTTAGTTAAGAAAACTAAGTAAATAACGATGGATTATGGAAACATCAACAGATACGAGTATAACTGAATGGGAAGATAATAAGTAAGCTTGTACAATACAAGTAAGAATTATAACGTAGGTTATAATGATCGATACAAAGATGAAATAACTTATGAAAGAACGCAAGCCGTACTTAATTGAAGATTAAGTAATCCGTGGGAACGGGAAAACATAAGTTATATGAGTAAAGGGAAAACTTATTAGTAAAACTTAGTTAAGATGACTAAGTTAATGAGTAAAAGATAAAGATAATTTGTTAGTAAACCCTAGTTAAGAGAAATAAGTAAACAATCATGGAAAGTCATGTTGGTAAACCTTAGTTAAGAGGACTAAGTAAACAGTTATAGAAAGTCGTGTTTGAGCTTGTTAGTAAACCTTAGTTAAGAGAACTAAGTAAATAATTAAAAGATAGCGACTACATAAGAAATAGGGGAAGACTTATGAAAAAAAATTGGTAATTTAAAAACTAATATTAATGAGATAACCAAGTTAAAAAGAAAACCTAATGAGATAGCGCAAGCGCAAAATTAGAAGATTAGACTTAAGGTCTAATAACACGAAAGGGTAAGGCGCTTGGACCAGTCCATAGGATAGGAGATGAATAAACAAACACGGTAGATGATCATGGTGCCGTAGGGCGCAAGGGGGAGCGAACGTCCATCTGATCATGCAGAAGGCTCCAAGGGACTGGGTTACGAAGCACGCGGCTTCTGGGGACGTGAGGGTACTCTTGGTATCCCTCTATGAGTGGTAGATGATACACCTGTGCTCACAGAGGTTAGGTCTGCGTGAGAAGAACCAATGAGTATGCCTTGATTGCAAAACAAGAGGCAATCAAAAGACTAAGACGGACCAACGTGATTCGGCGAGACCAGTTAGTGCCATGTGATAGCAACTCTTCGTCTAACTACCATCTTCAGACAGTACGTGAACCGGAAAGGCGGAGAACTCCAAAAGACCATATACTTTGCTATCTAGTTATGGGTGAGGTTGGCTAATAGGATTGAAGGGCATAGGGGGCCGGGGTTACAGTTCTCATTCTTCATATTCTTAGGTGCCTTTCATTAGTTGAGGGAGGGGTCTAGTGGGACCATAGCCACTATAAAAGCAGACCTTAGCATCTGCATCGGCAGACATATGAAAACTCCCGACCAAGTTCCCTGTTTCTTGATTAGCCCTACCACGGGACTCGGGCGCACATATAGAGAACATGTGCAAATAGACATCGAGTACGATTGACGATACATACGTGGGAAAAGTCTAGGTACACTCATGTCGCTCTGGGTGATGTACCATAGACTAGAGGGCATTATTCGGTGACAGAATCTAGTAGGATCTAGAATGGCAGTCCAAACGCTTATGTATTAGTGATGATAGTTTTATGCAAACGTAGCGTTGATATACATACGACATGCGACATTGGATAAGGGACTGCGTACATATGGTGGAGACCATGCAAGTAGAGTATACCTTAATTGGGGGTAGCTACATATACACTATATTAGGTTAATCTACTAGAGAGTAGATGGGTGCGACGTGTGTGTAAGCCTTGAGTGCTAATAACACAAATAACCTAATAAATAAGAAAATATAATTGAACGGTATATGTAGGATTATCCAAGAAGTGTAGTTTGAATTCATTCACCCAGAACTTATGTTCTGACCCCCTCCTCATAACATTCGCAGGTTAGGTTCATGACAGTGACTGTACAGCTTTGGATACTGGTTTAGCAGTATTATTATTAAGGTAAAGCTATGTTTCAACTACATTATATTTATTCGTTCCATTGTGAGATATTTTCCGAACTCTAACATGTTTTATGTCTCTGTCTTTCCTGCAGGATGCCAGAGCAAACCAACTCGGGCTTCGATGGATTGGGTTTTTGAAAATAATTCGGTCTGTCGGAATCCGGGTTGTTACATCTGGTATCAGAGCTTCGGTTTAGTGTTCCTAGGGAAATAATGAGTGAGCGTATTTGTATTTTCAAAAATATAAATATAATATATATAAACCTAAGTCCATAAAAGAGCCTACTAGGTAGAAAGAGTAAAATATGGAATGAGTTAGGATATTGGTTTGTACACTAAAGGAATGAATATAGAAATTTTAAGACCCTTAGGTGGTTTGGTTGGAAAGTGTACAATATGATTTGGTATTGAAGAAAGAAAGTATCCCATAGGATGAAAACTGAAATGTTAGTATTTCAGAATAGTGGGTTTAGAAGTGAAACCTTATAAATTAGAAAAAAAGTTAGAATGTGAAAAAATGGATTAGGAATATATATATAGTTGAGAAGTGTCTAGGAAAGCCTAGTTGAGTTAAAGACCCACTTTGAGTCTAACCCAATGATTAACTTTTAAGAACTTGAATTTTAAAAGTTTTTGCAAAATAGTTTGTGGTGTTTTCAAGTTTTAATCTTAAAAGTATTTTTGATGTTTGAGGAAAATATGTAAAGAACATATTTAGTGCATGTTGGGTTTTAAAGTAAAGTGGGATATATATTTTGTAAAACAATGATTACTTGTTTTAAAAAGAATTCTCTCATGAAAAAGTTGCATTTTGAAAAGGAAGTTTTAAAATCTCTATTCTGTTAGCAATAAATTTTGATTATTGATCTATAAAGAAATTTTGTTGGGAGGACAAAATAAGTTGTAGAGAGTAAGAATAGAGTAGATTTTTGCACCTTGTCGAAAGCAGCCAAAATTAACATAGGTAGAAACCAACCCGATTAAGAAGTAGTAGACCTTGTCTACTCCACTTTTGTGATTTGAAAAAAAAATGTGTTTTGCAGTTTTATTTTGTGACATGTTTTTATGGTTTGGCAAAAGCAAGTTTTAGAGAAGAAAATAGAGTTTTCACACTTTTAATTTTTGGAAGAAAAATGTAATGAAAAGAAAGGAAGCCAAACCATGTTTTTTTTTAAAAAAAAATGGAGTAGGTAAGGATTAGTGCCTAGAAAAACGAGAGAAATAAAAAAAACATTTTGGAATGGTATAAAATTCCCGTAGAATGCGTAAGCATTAAGAAACTTAGATTTGTTGCTTGAAAAAAAAGAAAAGTATAGGCTAGTAATACACAACATGAACTAGTAGCAATTACTAGGTAGTGAAGGGCAAGTAAGTGTGTAGATCCCGTTGTTTGGACTTGTGACCTAGTCCTAAGATTCTTGGCCCGTAATAGTAGCTGTGTAGAAAAATGGGAAGGCTTATTTGAAAAATAATAAACTCAAGTAATTGGACTAAGTCAAATAAGCTAAGGAAGAGAATAGCCTAACTAAAAAGAAAACAACAAATTCAGTAAAGCAACAAACGTGATGGGGAAAGAAAATGAAAATCTTAAGAAAAAGATGAATAAAAATGAAAATTTTCCAAGATAAGTAGAAAAAGAAAAGAAATTTTTTCTTATGTGGTTGTACTTGGATAGGAAAATAGGAAATCTTTATAGAATAGTTATGTAAAAATCCAAGTACAATTAGAAAAGGTACATAAAAGAAAAACGGAAGATGTGAATTTTTCCTGTTTAATACCTTTTGGTAACATAAGAAATCGAATTTAGAAAATTAGATTTTTCTAAATTTCGAAATTTAATGATGGATGGTAGGGTTTTCGATGCAACAATTGGATGAACTATGCTCTTACTCTGTAAGAGTGTGGGGAAATTTGGGTGAAAAATGTTTTGATTTTTCAAAAATATTGCATACATATAGAACTGCAAGTATATTTAGGATGTGAGCATCATGTTTTAAAAATATTTAAAAGTTTGCATACATATAGGTGGTACCAATTAGGCATACGTTATTTATTATGATATATTTCACTTTGCACATGTGCATAATGGTTGCAAAAATTGTATGCACACATGATGGTTGAATTTTATGTGAGGGATATCTATTTTACCCCTATCGAATTTCGGGGACGAAATTCCTTAAGGGTGGGAGAATGTTACACCCCAGATATTTCTATAAATATTTGATTGTGCGTATATGTATATACATGCATGGTCATTGATAATTTTTTAAAAAATGTTATAAAGGTAATGCATGAGTATATCTTAAAAGAAAAAGATTCATGCATTTTAAAAAGGTCAATGCATTAAATGTGCAAGTAAAAGAAAGAAATCAATGTGTAAATGCATTAATATAAAAAGAGAGATAAGCAAAGATAAATTAATGAGACAATTTCATGCAACAATAAAAATAAGGAAAGATGTAAAGTTTTAATGCATGAAAAAAGAAAGAGGAAGTTAACAGTGTAAGCAATAAAGGTATGCAATAAATAGAAAGGAAAGATAAAGAATCAATGTAATAAAATATATGCATATCATATATTAACGAGAAGATTAGTGCAAAGGAATGCATGTAATGCATGCAATAAAGTGCATATAATAATATAAAAAGAAAAAAAAAGAGAAACATTAATGAATTGATGGCATGCATAAAAATGGTTAATAAAGGGGTATCATAATCAGTGCATATAAATATTAATATTAAAATGCAAACGGAAGAAAGAGGTGAATTAATAACATGCAATTAATTATGTGCATGTGAATATATGCATAAATTAATATATTGAAAGTTATATTGTTAATGCATTGAATAATAAAAAGAATTGAACGCATAAAAGTAGGGTGCATTAATTACAATGAATTAATAAATAAATGCATTAAAGATAAATAGATGGATTGTGAAATCATGATGTGCAATCAAAATAAAATGAAAGTTAAATGCATTGACTGGAGAGGGAATGATATATGCAATGCAGTGTGAAAGCGGTTAAAAAGATGGTTTAATTAAAAAGATGGTGTGAAAGGGGTTATGTAGAGAGGAGGTTAAAAAGAGAAATAAATAATCTAATTTATTAGGGGAAGAATAAACCATATAATTGTTCACATACAATTACTTAGTTTACGCACAGTGGTGAATTATAAATGAAGATAAGTTAAAACTAGCGCTGCGCGCGAACAAAGGAATAACAAAACAAAGAAAGAAAAGATTGTCTTGAAATTTTATTTATGTGCAACGAATAAAAATTTCAAATCAATAAGAGAAATATATATATATATGTATGTATGTATGTATGTATAATATTAGCACATCTCCCTGCACAGGGTCTATGGGTGCAACGCACCCTGGCTGGGTTTTGGAATGTTCTTTTCTAGGGTGAGGTGGACGGTTTAGATGAGTTTTTTTAATCCTTAGGGCCCAGTTCTTCTAACCCACCTATAAATAAAACCTTAAATCCACTGGTTTATTCATCTAATTTTATGGCGATGCCATGGCCTCGGCCTCCTCCTCCTTCTTCCCCAAGAAATTCTTAAATCTAATCTCTTTTCATCTCTCCAACTCTCTTAATAAAATAAAAGATTAGATTTAGAATTTCTTCTATTTCAAAATAAAGAGAAAAGGGATTTTGATCTACAATCTACGCTGCAAGAAAGGGAAGAACTTTGGATGCTAATCAAAATCAGACCTAGGAAAGCAAAAATCACTGTGATTAGATTTAAATTACCCTTGTTGAATAATAGTAAATGTATCGTTTAGCAATTCCCCAAGTTAATTTGTTTAATTCAATTGAAATAATTCAGATTTTATTTTATGCGTATTATGTTCTTCTTCTTCCCCTTTCCTTTTTATTTTTAAGATTAGGCTAACCTCAAGCCTAATCCAAATCTCGCTGAAAAGCATGCGTACAAACAAAGATTGGAATAGTGAAAATGATGTTTGGGAATTTGGGAATAATTTGTAATTGGGGAATTGTGGAATAACATATAACATAACCTGAGATTGGAAAATTAGGGGAAATTGGCACATATATTATCCTAGAACATAAAAGAAAATACGTGCGATTAAAATTGAGAATGATTAGATATGCTTGGGTATGTTGAATCAAGAATTTATGCGTGAACTATATGTACATAAGAAAAGTTAGAATTGAAGATTTAGACATATGGGATTATAAGTTGAATTGGGATTTATGCAATAAGAATGAGGGTTGACATGAATTAATTGTTCTAAGCAATAAGAATAAGGGTTGACATGAATTATTAATAACTTTAAAGAACAATTAATTTGGGTATAATTAGGTATAACTTATATACATGAAAAGTTGGGCATAACATATAATAAGGATTATTGGCATAACTATGTACGAGCTTATGTAATCATTGTAGAATTTATGTATCCAAATCAAATTGGAACCATAAACATGAAATTGTGTTTAGAAGCGTGAACATGAATTATTGGATTAGGATAAATAGGCATATAAAACTTAGATTGAAATTGTCAGTTAAAAGATGAACATGCCTAACCTGAGGTTAGATTGAGTTACGGTGTAAGTCTACCCTGTGCCGCCCGACACATCCAGCAACCGCAACAACAGGTCTAATGTGCGAGTTTAGCGCATTAAGCCCAAAACCCGAGGTTTGAACGAGTCTGCGGTAGAAGTCTGCCCGGAACCGCCCGGCATATCCAGCAATCGCAAGCAACATGTCTAATGTGAGAGGTTGAGTGCATTAATAAAAAGATTAATGCTATAAAACAAACATGTTAAGTGTGCTAAGATTAAGTAAACGGAGGCGTATACACAAACTTAACCAACGTAATAATGGGGAATGGTAGCAAACCTTAGTTATGAAAACTAAGTAAATAACGATGGATTATGGCAACATCAATAGATACGAGTATAACTGAATGGGAAGATAATAGGTAAGCTTGTACAAGACAAGTAAGAATTATAACATAGGTTATAATGATCGATACAAAGATGAAATAACTTATGAAAGAATGCAAGCCGTACTTAATTGAAGATTAAGTAATCCATGGGAACGGGAAAACATAAGTTATATGAGTAAGGGGAAAACTTATTGGTAAAACTTAGTTAAGATGACTAAGTTAATGAGTAAACGATAAAAAGAATTTGCTAGTAAACCTTAGTTAAGAGAACTAAGTAAACAATCATGGAAAGTCATGTTGGTAAACCTTAGTTAAGAGGACTAAGTAAACAGTTATAGAAAGTCGTTTTTGTGCTTGTTAGTAAACCTTAGTTAAGAGAACTAAGTAAATAATTAAAAGATCGCGGCTACATAAGAAATAGGGAAAGACTTATGAAAAAAAACTAGGTAATTTAAAAACTATTATGGATGAGATAACCAAGTTAAAAAGAAAACCTAATGAGATAGAGCAAGCGCAAAATTAGAAGATTAGACTTAAGGTCTAATAACACGAAAGTGTAAGGCGCTTGGACCAGTCCATACGATAGGGGATGAATAACAAAACACGGTAGATCATCATGATGCCGTAGGGCGCAAGGGGGAGCGAACGTCCATCTGATCATGCAGAAGGCTCCAAGGGACTGGGTTACGAAGCACGTGGCTTCTGGGGACGTGAGGGTACTCTTGGTATCCCTCTGTGAGTGGCAGATGAAACGCCTGTGCTCACAGAGGTTAGGTCTACGTTCGAAGAACCGATGAGTATGCCTTGATTGCAAAACAAGAGGCAATCAAAAGACTAAGATGGACCAGCATGATTCGGCGAGACCAGTTAGTGCTCTGTGATAGCAACTCGTCGTCTACTTACCATCTTCAGCCAGTACGTGAACCGGAAAGGCAGAGAACTCCAAAAGACCATATACTTTGTTATCTAGTTATGGGTGAGGTTGACCAATAGGATTGAAGGGAAAAGGGGGCCGGGGTTACATTTCTCATTCGTAATATTCTTGGGTGCCTTTCATTAGTTGAGGGAGGGGTCTAGTAAGACCATAGCCACTATAAAAGCAGACCTTAGCATCTGCATCGGTAGATATCTGAAAGCTCCCGATCGAGTTCCCTGTTTCTTGATTAGCCCTGCTACGGGACTCGAGCGCACATATAGAGAACATGTGCAAATAGACATCGAGTACGATTGACGATACGTACATGGGAAAAGTCCAGGTACACTCATGTCGCATTGGGTGGTGTACCATAGAATAGAGGGCATTATTCGATGACAGAATCTAGTAGGATCTAGAATGGCAGTCCAAACGCTTACGTAACACAGTGATGATAGATTTATGCAAATGTAGCGTTGATATACATACGACATGCGACATTGGATAAGGGACTGCGTACATACGGTGGAGACCATGCGAGTAGAGTATACCTTAACTGGGGGTAGCTACATATACACTATATTTGGTTAATCTACTAGAGAGTAGATGGGTGCGACGTGTGTGTAAGCCTTGAGTGCTAATAACACAAATAACCTAATAAATAAGAAAATATAATTGAACAGTATATGTAGGATTATCCAAGAAGTGTAGTTTGAATTCATTCACACAGAACTTATGTTCTGACCCTTTCCTCATAACATTCGCAGGTTACGTTCATGACAGAGACTGCACAGCTTTGGATACGGGTTTAGCAATATTATTATTAAGGTAAAGCTATGTTTCAACTATATTATATTTATTCGTTCCTCTGTGAGATATTTTTCGAACTCTGAAATGTTTTATGTCTCTGTCATTCCTGCAGGATACCAGAGCAAACCAACTCGGGTTTTGATGGATTGGGTTTCTGGAAAAAAAATCGGTCCGTCGGAATTCGGGTTGTTACAAGCTTTACCAGTGATTCTAGCTTAATCACGTTCTACCAAGAGCGTTCTAAGTCAAGACCATCTCCGTCATGTAGGCTGCTCCCTGACGATCGAGCGATAATCAGGCCTACTGTTGCTGGTGGTGGAAAGAAAGTGGATGTCAGGACATAGGCGGGTTCTCCGAGTCGGAACAGGAAGATGCCCCCAGTCGGACCTAAGCTGCATAAAGCATCAAAGATTGAGGGGCGAACTGGTAGAGGAGAGACTAGCGAAAAGGTGGTAGTTATCAGGGACGAGGACCCATCGAATGCCCATGTTCTGCCAATGACAGATGAGGCAGAGGTAAGAGCATTGACCAAGTCGCAGTCTCCAGCGACTTTCTCGGAGACCGCCATTTCGTTCAAGAAGGAAGGCCAGTTTGATGAGCTTAATAAACTCCCGCTAGACTTGTCTCCATGGCCTGGTACGACAAGTATGGAGGAACTAGCTTTAGCTGCGGGAGAGTTCACTCTTTTGAGCGGACCGTTATCTGGTCTGTCGGGAGAACACTTAGGATACACAACTCATAAACACTGCATGCCACACCATTTTCTTGCACGTATAGGGTGCTCGTTCGAACCGTTTCTTTTGACAGGTGAATTTGCAAGAGGATGAGGAGGTAGAGGTTATGGCTGCGGAGGTCGCCAATTCCCGAGAAACACTTTTCTTGATAGCTTTAGAAGAGATACCAGCTTGTTTGGTGACTCTTTGCCTTC
The DNA here is from genome assembly GCA_030737875.1 of Allium sativum. Lineage (NCBI taxonomy): Eukaryota > Viridiplantae > Streptophyta > Magnoliopsida > Asparagales > Amaryllidaceae > Allium > Allium sativum. The sequence continues at coordinate 21,671,961 of CM060927.1, read as the reverse complement.
ACATGATCATGGCAGCAGACACCATCACAAAGAACGAACCCAACGGTCCCTAACTCCTCCACCTCCAGTTCGATCATCTGGGACATATTCCAGGTTCGACGTAGCAGGCTACCGACATTCCTCGTCGATAGCTCCCCTTCATGCTGCAGCTTTGGCTCTCACCTACACCTACGCCCTATGAGGGAAAGAGCAGAAGTCCAGTCGCCAGAAGAAGAAGGAGTTGGTGAAGAAGAAGAAGGACCTGGTTGTGCCCGAGACCCAAGAGATTTCCATTGAGGAGAGGAAAGCGTTGTTAAAGCAGAATTTCCCCCAATATTACTTTGATGAAATGGTGTTCCTTCATGATATAGTCTGATCCCACGAGTAGATATGGAAGAGGTGTGGATGCAAGTGAAGGCTTCTCATTTCCAAGCTAAAGAGCTCACTAAGTACTCCTTGCATCATTCGGAATTGAAGGAAGAATGTGGAATTCCAGAATCGGGGGTTGACTATTGATGCTGAGAGGACAACCATTTAGAACTTGGAGGCAGAGATTGGTGGGGCTTAATTCTTTATTGCTATTACTTCCTTGCTTGCGGTGATCCATTAGAATGTTAACTTTTACCGTTGTTTTCGCAACATAGCTGAAGGAGACGCACGAGAAGCAAAAGAAGGAGGCGAAGCACGCAGCTTCGACCTCCAAAGATACAACGACCTCGCTAACGACCGAGAACATGTCCCTAAAAAGGGGCAAAGCTTAGCTGGAGAGAGCGAACGTCGAACTTGAGAAAGATAGTGAAAGGATATCCTAGCTCTAAATAGATAATGAGACCCAGAGGAAGGAGAACGCGAGGCTAAAGGTTGAGAATGAGGGAGCTCAGAAGCTTCAGGAGGAGGTTGCCGAGCTGTGGAGGCAGCTCAAGGTAGTGAAAAAGGAGAAGGAGGAGACTGAGGCCAGCAACAAGGATATATTGAGCTCGGTGGATGGGTTTAAAGCTTAACACCTAAGGGAAATGAAGAGCTTGAAGGAGGAGATCGAGGATGCAGAGGCCCGGGTGGAGGCATCCCTAGAGGAGCATATTAGAAATATATATATGTCAAGGCCTTGAGGTTTCATGGAGTCTCATAGGTTGGAGATTACCCTCAGTGTTGGCTCAAACATGGGAAAGACTAGTGTCGTATGAGGCTTGGCTACGTTAGGTGGACGTGGGAAATTTAAATAAGCATCAACCAATGATAGAGATCCTGACAGACAAGGAGCGCGATAACTGGAGGAAGGGAGGAGATTGTTACAAGAGGACGCAGAGAGGGAGATACTAGCGAAGCGCACTGCTGAGATGTGAAAGATTGTTCCTACGGAGAGCGTGGTCATCACTAAGATATTTGCGGAGGGAAGCTCCTATCGACCACCGGTTCTAGCATCTGCCATAACTAGTGGTCCCGCTATCCTAGTCCATACCTCAGTTGAGTATGATCCCGAGCATCCGGGATTGGGGATGACTGGGTCTACCTTTACCATTACAGCGAGCACACTCCCTATCATACCCACACCATTTCTTTCTAGAAGGTAAAATTTCGTTACCGCGAGAACCTGAAGACGGTGTGGTTACCGAATTTGTGGACTAAACGGTTGTGTTTTTATTGTGCAGCCCCTTTTGGAGAGGATGTGACACCATGGTTTACCCCCGCGCTTCCCCAAACAATAGAGTCTGGATTAGGATTACAAGGGATACAGTTTTGAGAGGAAGGCGGTCATGTTGTTACGTTCTCAGATGTCGAACTAGGGTCCCATATCTATAAGGGCCTTCTGGAGAATGGAGAGGTTGTGAATGGCCAGAGTGTCCACATGACCGGCTCTGTGTAGGCGAACGTTCTGACAATGAAAGTAATGGTGGAGGCAAAAAAAGCTCAGATGGTGGCTAAGTCGGAAGAGCAGGATGAGAAGAGGAGGCAGGACGAGGCTGCCGTTCTGGAGGCTCAGGCCATGGCTAGGTGGGATGCCGAGAGAAAGGCTGTTGCTTTAGTGGTAAAGGAGAAGACCGATGTCGAGGCGGAGAAGGAGAGGGTTTCCGAAGAGGCCAGGAGAAAGAGGGACGTGGATGATGCTGAGAAGGAAAGGGTTGCCGCGAAGGCTAGGAAGAAAGAAGACGATGATACCAAATAGAGAGCCACAACGGCTTATGAGAAACTCAAGGCCGAAGACATCGTGAAGATTAAATCCAAGAAGCTAGCTGATTGGAAGGCTGCTAAGGATGCCAAGTAGAGACCAGAGTCGGAGGCCAAGAAGGCCCCATGGAGAGACTGAGGCTGTATTGGCTCTTGCCTCTAGCATTGCCCCCAAGTCGCTACAATGTATTGCCGTTGAGGGGGATTACAGAGATTTTGATTGGCAAGGGCGATGGTGGAAAGCACATCTCAGTTTCTCATGAATCCATCACTCCGGCGAAGGGAAGAGGAGGGAGAAGCAGGATCGATTCCGGAAAGAAGAGGCCCGTTACTAGCAAACCATCTAGCATTGAATTTATACAAAAGAAGAAAATAAAGAAAAAGGATGAGTAGAATAAGTAATTGTGATCGATGTTACCGATATTTTGATTATGTAGGCCCATAGGATACGTGATTACATACCTCGCTTTTGGTCCTTAAAGACACAGTGTGATTTTTTTGTACACCCTGTCATTAGAAAGAAAGATATTAGATATGTAATTTTTTTTGGGTGTGTGAAAAAGGGAATATTAGTTTTCTAAATCGCATTTCATGTTAAGTGTTCAAATGTTCGTCTTATGTTTTCCAGCGTCGTATACTTGCATAAGCGTACTTATTGTTACACTAATAGAAATGTGATTGGAGGCTTCGCTCTAGGGGTGTCTCCGGTTGTGCAGAGACCTTGCACTGGTTCCGTTTGTGGGGTTTCCTTTGTTTAGTAATCCCGAGGGGTGGAATCCAGGCTAGGTGCCTTCTGCCTTGGACCGCCCAGAGTTTGTTAGTCCTAAGTGGAGGGAAGGCATGAACGTTACGATTCTTCCGACTTTTGGCTCTCTCGTCGTTCCTTCGTGTTTAGAGTGTGAGGGCGTTGTTTATTCGCCAAAGGGTGCCTGGATCTGAACTCGAAGGGTCGGATTGTGGCCAAGGGACTGCCCCCAGTCCCAAAGGCTTAGGAGCGGAAACGATTTATGCTCGGTCTCGGTGCTGGACCAAGGTTTGAGAGGTAACCTGATCCTGGCCTTATGGGTCGGACAGAGCCGTGTGAGTTGTTGGTTTAGGTTGGCTGGTGGGATGCCCATAAGTCCAGGGACTTGGAAGTGGAATGATTGATACTCGGTCTCAGTACTTGGCCGAGATTCGAGTAGAGTTGTTTACACTCGGTCGCGTTTCGGGCTCGGGACTCGAGTGGCGGTGTCGGCTCCCGTCCTCAGGGTGCCGAATCAAGGCCATTAGTGTTTGTCCTCGTTGTCGTTCTAAGGCTTGAGTGGCGGTACCGGCTTTTGTTCTCGAGGCGCCGATCCAGTGCTTGAGTGTCTATGTGTGTAAGCCAGTTGCGATGGTCAATCAATCATATCATGCAGGAAGTAAATAGAGCGAGGACACAAAAAATTGAACGTCATCTTTACTAATAACTTAGGCAATAACACCCTTTACAATGCTTCGAATTTCAAGAAAACAGAACATCGTTGGAAAGCAGGAAAACTGTACACCAACTTATGTGAAGTAGCGGCGGATATGTTCGTTGTTCCATGCTATTGGGAGCTCGGCTCCGTCTACGGTTTTTAGCTTGAAAGTCCCATCTTTGAGCTTTCGTCGTATGACGTAAAAACCTTCCCCATAAGGACTAGGACTAGTCGAAGTGGGAAAGATCCGCTTCAGGACGAGGTCACCGACATTGAGATCCTTGTGGTGGACTTTAAAGTTGAAGTACGGGGCTACTCGTTGACGCTGGGCGGCAGCTTTGAGCTCAGCTTATTTCCTTTTTTCCTCATGCAAATTGAGCGATTCCAGAAGTAGGTCTTTATTGGTCTTCGGATCGTAATAGGTAACTCGGTGAAATTGAAGCTTAGCTCAATAGGGATGATGACTTCAGATCCATAAGCAAGTGCGATTGGAGTATGACCGTTTGCTGACTTATGGGTGGTTTGGTTGGCCCATAAGGCCAGAGGGAGTTCATCTACCCATAAAACCGTCGGCCTTTTCCAGAGGCTTCTTTATAATGGATTTAATCACTTTGTTGACAGCCTAGACTTGCCCATTGGCCTGAGGTTGAGCCATCGCCGATAATCTCTTTTCGATGTTGTGGCGCTGACAGAAAGTCTTAAACTTTGCGCTCTCAAAATGGTTTACATTGTCCGAGGGACTCAATAATGATTGATGATATTACAGATGACGAAGTTGATTACTTTCTTGGTAGTGATTGTAGAAAGATCTTCAGCTTCCATCCAGTTGGTGAAGTAATTTACAGCAATGATGGTGTAAAGCGCCCCACCCCTGGCCATCCGGAGATTCCCAATGATGTCGATCCCCCACATGGCGAACGGCCATGGGCTGACTATTTGTGTTAACTCATTAGGCAAATCTCTTGGGATCTTGGAGTAGCGCTGGTATTTGTCACACTTGTGGGCATATTTTGCGGCGTCTTGATCGAGCGTGGGCCAGAAATAACCGTGTCTGATGATTTTTCTTGCTAAGGTTTGCCTCTCAGTGTGGTCGTCGCACTCATCTTCGTGTATTTCTATTAGTATGCGGTCGACGTCGTCGTGGGCTACGCATCAAAGTAGTGGGACAAAGAAACCTCTGCGGTAGAGCACTCCATCCAGAATTATGTAGCGAGATGATTGGCGAGTGAGCGCTCGTCTTTCTTTGTAACGTCCCAGGAGGGTCCCGTGTTGCAAATAGTTCTTAACTGGTGTATCCAAGACTCAGTTTCGGCTCTGGTTTCTGTTTCCATTACCAAATCGGTTTGCATCTGACCGATGCTCAGGAGTGGAGTACTTCGATCGGGGCAAATCCCATAAGCTGTGCATCCTCGGATCTTACCAACTAGGCTAACGAGTCTGCTTTTTCATTCTACTCTCGGGGAATATGCGTGATGATGTAGTGGTCGAAGCCGGTGAGCAACTTGCGAACCCGAGCAAGGTAGGGAGCGTGCTGTGCCCCCTTGGCTTGGTATTCCCCTTGTACCTAACGCACGATGAGTTGTGAGTCGGAGTAGATTTGGATGGCCTTCATGTTAATTTCGATTGCGATTCTAAGCCCAGCTATCAAGGGCTCATATTCTGCATCATTGTTAGCGGCAGGGAAGTTGATCTTTAAGGCGTAGTGTATTGGGCGCTCCTCCGGTGCGATGAGCACGACTCCGGCGCCAGAGCATTTATTATTGGAAGATCCATCTATAAACAGTTTCCATTGAATATCTGGAGCTTCGATGCTTTCTGGAGGAGACTCCTCAAGGATGGTAAATTCAACAATAAAATCAGCAAGTTCTTGTCCAAGGATGGCTCGACGAGGGATGGAGGTTATCTCGAACCGACTCAACTCTGTATTCCACTTTAGCAGTCGTTTAGATGCCACAGGTAGCTGTAGGACCTGTCGTAGCAGCTGATCAGTATAGACTTTTACGGGGTGAGACTAAAAGTATGGTCGTGACATCCGGGAGGAGATCAACAAGAAGTAGGCTAGTTTCTCGAGGTTTGGGTAGTTTTTTCTGCCCCTGTCAAACTCTTGCTGATGTAACAAACGGGTCACTATACACAATCTTCAATGCATACAAGCGCCAAGCTGATTGCCTGCACGGAAACAACCAAATAAACATATAAGTCCTTGTGATCCACAGGTTTGGACAAGATAGGTGGTCGCTCTAAGTGATTCAGATGGTCCTCGAATGCGGCGATGCACCTTGAGGTCCATACGAAGTTGCGCTTCCCTTTCTGAAGCAAATCAAAGAAGGGAATGCATTTATCATTGGCTTCGGAGATGAATCGACTTAAAGAGGCTACCTTGCCGTTTAGCCTTTGAACATCCTTGGTGTTCTTACAGGCTTGAATGTCCCGAATAGCTTGGATTTTGTCTGGATTGGCTTTGATGCCCTAGGAATTTACAACGAAACCCAAGAATTTTCCTGATGCGACTCCAAAAGAGCATTTCAAGGGGCTGAGTTTCATGTCATACTGGCGGAGGACATCGATCATTTCAGAGAGGTCATGAACGTGGTTTCTTGATATTTTTGATTTTACAAGCATATCTTCCACGTATACCTCCATGGATTTTATGATCTGGTTCTTAAAGATGCGATTTACTAGTCATTGATAAATGGCTCCTGCGTTCTTAAGATCGAAGGGCATGACACAATAGCAGTAGAGCCCGAAGTCGGTTATGAAAGAGGTGTGATCCTGGTCGGGGAGATACATTGAAATTTGATTGTAGCCTGAGTAGACATCCATGAAGGATAAGAGCTGGTATCCGGCGGTCGAGTCAACAAGTCGATCGATCTTCGGAAGTGACAAGCTGTCTTTGGGACATGCCTTGTTCAAGTCAGAGAATCGACACACGTTCACCACTTACCATTTGCTATCTTGACCAGAACTGGATTAGAGATCCATTCGAGGTAGTCGGCTTCACGGATGAAGTTGTTGTTGACTAGCCTATCTACCTCTTCCTTGAATGCGTTGGATCTTTTGCTTCCCAAGAATCGGCGTTCCTGCTTGACTGGAGGTTGTGAGGGGTCGAGATCTAAATGGTAGCAGCCGACTGCAAGGTCGATGCTGCGCATATCAGAATGGGTCCAAGCGAACACATCTAAGTCAACCCTTAAGATTTCAACAAGATCTTCTCTTATTGAGGGGTGAAGTTGCGATCTTATCCTTTTATTGACTGGGAAAGGTCCAATAAACCTTGGGGACTACTTACCAGTTGAGACAAACCTCTCCACGTTCCTTACCGACGAAACTTTAATGAAGACAAAATCTCCGATAGCAAACACTAAGTCAATCCTTCTCTCGTCCGCATATGACTTCCGCCTATATTGCGCTGCCTTCATCCTTTTCTTAATCAATTTAACCTTATCATAGGTTTCCCTAATCATTTCGGGCCCAAGTAGATGTCTGATTGTCAAATTCCACTAACTTGTCGAAAATCTAGAAGGCCGCCCACAAAAGGCCTCAAAGGGTGCCATGCTAATACTACACTGGAAGCTATTATTGAACAAAAATTCCACGAGAGTAAAATGATGTTCCCAAGTACCTCTAAATTCAAAAATACACACTCTCAGTAGGTCTTCTAAGATCCTATTCACCCTCTAAGTCTGTTTATCCATCTAAGGGTGATAAGTAGTTCTCAACCAGAGTTATGCCCCCAAAGATTTTTGCAGACTTATCTAAAACTCGCTAGTGGAAATTAGGTCTCTATCACTCACGATGCTCGAAGGAATACCATGGAGTCTAACTACCTAAAAAATATACAAAGATGCCAACCATGCAGCCGTCCTCTTACTCTTAATAGGGATGAAATGAGAGCTCTTAGTCACTCAGTCCACTATGACCCAAATTCTGGTGTTTCCCTTTCTTGACCTCAGCAATCCGTCCACAAAATCCATAAAAACGCTCTCCCATTTCCACAATGGTATACCTAAAATCTAAAGTAGTCCACCGAACTTCTTTTTCTCTACCTGAACTCTTTGGCAAGTCTCAAATCATCCGCGCGGGGTACACATAACCTACCTCCTCGTCAAAGTCAACATCTACAATCCACAGTATACTTAAGGAGGTGTCTAGAATCCTCTCCTTTACTCAGTCTATCCAAAATATCCGCAATATCAGAATCCTCTCTCTGTCTAGCCCTAATACGCCTTAGCAAGGGAGTACTTGCTTCAAAAGATGTCAATAATCCTGGAACGTAATCCATATATGTTCAAAAATCAAAGGCGACTATACACTCCAAACTCCTCCACTCAACAAATAAAGGACTCAATGTCGCACTGCATCTGCTAAAAGCATCAGCCACTATATTCCCTTTGTAAAACCCCACATTTTTAATTAGATAATAAAATAAAATTTGTATAATTTTCTGAATTTGGTCGTAGAACTGCCATCGTTGCGTCCATGGCGATTTTCTGATCAATTTAGACCTATGTTTTGCAGAAAATAGACTTAAGATAAAGAAGATATCATTAAATAAAGTCTCAGAACAAACACGAAAAGGAAGAAATAAAAGGAACATATGTAAACTAGAGTTTCCAATGTTCTAATTATGTGAACAAAAAGTAGCGTGGTCCAATGGTTAGGCACTTGCTTCACAAGTATAGCATGCAAGTTCGAATCTCACCAACGCCATGTTTTTAAATTTTTAGAAGGCCAACCAAAAGATGCATGTTCTAAGAAAAATATATATTTGTATGTACGTATAAGGAAATATATATATATATATATATATATATATATATATATATATATGGGGGTGTGTGTGTGTATATGTATATCTACATATATGTGTGTGTATATATATTAGCATTAAAAAGTAACGTGCAATTAATCAAAATAAGTAAGAAGTAAATGATGGGAAAACACTGTTTAAAATTTGAAATTAAATTGAGTTGTTAGTAAATATATACACATATATTTAAAATTGAAATTTTAAAGCTTAAACTTAAAACCTGCAGGTTAGGCTGGTGGTTGAGATTCTGCAGCTTAGAGACACTTGTTAGATAGTGTCATTATATTGGTGTGTATTTACTTACTATTTTATTTTATTACCATCCACTGTAGGATTTCTATTATGTGCTCTGATTTATTTGTCTTTGACTTTCTGCAGGTTATCAGATAAACTATCTCGAGCTTCGATAGATTTGGATTTCTAGAAAAAAAAATGGTCTATCGAAATTCGGGTTGTTACACCTCCTGCCATAGGTATAAGAAATCTTGAAACCATATGATGTTAAGAATTCTATCCACCTTTGCTGCCTCATATTGGGATCCCTCTGAGGAAAAAAATACTTGAGTTACTTGTGGTGTGTAAAGGGATCGAACCTTTTGCCAAATAGGTAGTTTCTCCAAGACTTAAGTGCGAATACTATGGAACCTATATCCAAATCTTGCATTAGGTAATTCTTCTCATGAAACCTTAGCTACCTACTACCATAGCACACTACTCCACCCTCTTGAATCAATACTGCAACTAAACCGGTCCCACAAGCATGGGTATAAACTGTGAACATCTTAAATCCATCAGGTAATGCCAAAACTGGTGCACTGGTAAGAGCATTCTTTAGTTTTTGAAAGACGTCCTCATAACCCATATCCTAAGAGAAAGCCCATGTAACACCCCACGTCCGTTAATGTCACTCACAAAGGGAATGCATTAAGTTTCGTGAAGCGTTGTAAGTAAACATAACCGAATATTACAAGCCAGACACATAAAATAGTACTTGAAAATTTTATAACTTTACTGCAGCGGAAACAGAAATATGTTTGGTTACATCTTTAAACCCATTGCATCAAAGCCAAGTACATAATATCAGTCTTGTACAAAAGTCATCAGAGTACATAATTTTTAAAGCCATAATCCCCAATCCAAAATGCCATATGAAAGAGAAACAATGCTAAGCATTGCTTTCAGCTCTTCAAGTAGGAAAGTCTGAATCAAGCTTCAACGTGCCCACCCTGAGAACCTTAGGGGAGGGAAGGAAATGAAAGAAAAGAGACGAAACAAAAAGGGTCATACATAAAGTCTGGTGAGTCCAGTGACATTAAGAATATAATTAGTAAAGCAACATGATAAGAACATAAACTGGATATAAGAGATGACTGTAACATAAGCAGATATGATAAGGTAACAAGATGGATAGGATGCATTATTGACTGTGCTTCTAACCACTATAAGATATTCTCTGCACCGCACCCATACTAGTTTCATACTAAAAAATGACCCCGCTTGGCTAAATAGAATGATGATAGTTCTGTGTACTTCTAGCTGCCATCATAGGTAACCTTTGTGCACCTATCACCACTAGATGTACCCACTATCCTCCTTGTTTGATTATGTATTCCTAGATTCTCTCGTAGGTGCCCCACTTTCTCCTACCACAAGTTGTACACTTTACACTAATCATAATAATAATGATGATGATGGTAGTTACGTGTACTCCTAGCTGTTGTCATAGGTGCCGTCTGCTCCTATCTTTACTAGTTGTACCCCCTTACTAAACATAATAATAATGATGATGATGATGATGATGATGATGATGATGGTAGTTTCGTGTACTCCTAGCTGCCGTCATAGCTGCCGCCTGCTCCTATCTCCACTAGTTGTACCCCCTTACTAAACATTATAATAATAATAAAAATAATGGTAGTTTCATGTACCCCTAGCTGTTGTCATAGGTGCCGCCTGCTCCTATCTCCACTAGTTGTACCCACTACCTTCCCCATTCGATCGGCTCCCTAACTCGTAGATACCCGTGCTGGTCCCACAGTAGGGTGTACCACTCCCTAAAGTGGCAAATTGATACTACTAAAAGGCACGACTTATACCTACACGATGCAACAGCGTCTTACCAACCAGCCCGGACCCACGCACGCACATGACTCCGTTGGACTTGCACTGCCATCGCTAACTCTTTATTGACCTCTAACAGTCAAACCCAGTAAGCGTGTCCCGTACTTGACTTAGTTCGATCTCACATAGATACAAAATGGGTTACTGGTTGAAAAGTATCCCCACACTTGACACAAGCTTCCCTCCTAAGCTTGGCCCCCACTAGGAATTCCCACTTAACCCCTCTTTATCCCCACGTCTAGTCACATGTCTCATCTTAGTTAAGTGCTTTTATTGTGTTTCATATGCTACCCATGTTACGCACTTAACCCTTTATGTCTTACCACATCTCTTATCTTGGTTAAGTGCTTATTATTTATGTTATACATGCTACCCATGCAATACATGCTTCCCATGTCACCCACTTAACCCTTTTACTGTTCCCATGTCTTCCCACATGTCATATCTTGGTTAAGTGTTTTTAATTGTGTTTCACATGCTATCCATGCCACCCACTTAACCCTTTATCATCCCCATGTCTTACCACATGTATTATATTGGTTAATTGCTCATTAATTCATTATAATCGTAATCTTGCAAGACCTCGCACATTATATTGTCTTTTTGCGATTGCTGGATATGCCAGGAGGTTCCGGGCAGCCTTATACCACAATCTGAATCTAACCTTGTGTCTTTGCATTATTACGTATCTAATTCCGAATCTAACTTCTTTTAAAACCATTTTGAAACCAGTTTTCAAAATCTTTTATCTGATCCGGTAACCTTCAACTCTGATACCACGTGTAACACCCCACATCCGTTAATGTCACTCACAAAGGGAATGCATTAAGTTTCGTGAAGCGTTGTAAGTAAACAAAATAGAATATTACAAGACAGATACATAAAATAGTACTTGAAAAGTTTATAACTTTACTGCAGAGGAAACAAAAATACGCTAGGTTACATCTTTAAACCCATTGCATCAAAGCCAAGTTCATAATATGTCTTGTACAAAAGTCATCAGAGTACATGATTTTTAAAGCCATAATCTCCAATCCAAAATGCCAAATGAAAGAGAAACAAAGCTAAGCATTGCTTTCAGCTCTTCAAGTACGAAAGTCCGAATCAAGCTTCAACGTGCCCACCGTGAGAACCTTGCCCGGGGGGGGGGGGGAAGGAAAGAAAAGAGGCGAAACAAAAAGGTTCAGACATAAAGTCTGGCGAGTCCAGTGAATTTAACAATATAATTAGTAAAGCAACATGATAAGAACATAAACTGGATATAAGAGATGATTGTAACATAAGCAGATATGATAAGGTAACAAGACGTACATGATGTAATATTGACTGCACATCTAACCATTATAAGATATTCTCTGCACCGCACCGATACTAGTTTCATACTAAAAGATGATCCCACTTGGCTAAACAGAATGATGATAGTTTCATGTACTTCTATCTTCCATAATAGGTAACATTTGTGCACCTATCACCACTAGATGTACCCACTATCCTCCTTGTTCGATTATTTACTCCTAGCTGCTCTTGTAGGTGCCCTACTTGCTCCCACCACCACTAGTTGTACCCTCCCCACTGATCATAATAATAATGATGATGATAATGGTAGTTTAATATACTCCTAGCTACTGTCATAGGTCCCGTCTGCTCCTATCTCCATTAGTTGTACCCCCTTACTAAACATAATAATTATAATAGTAATAATGATGATGATGGTAGTTTCGTGTACACCTAGCTGCTGTCATAGGTGCCGCCTTCCCCTATCTCCACTAGTTGTACCCCCTTACTAAACATCATAATAATAATAATGATGATCGTAGTTTCGTGTACACCTAGCTGCTGTCATAGGTGTCGTCTGCTCCTATCTCCACTAGTTATACCCACTACCTTCCCCATTCGATCAGCTCCCTAACTCGTAGATACCGTATTGGTCCCACAGTAGGGTGTATCAGTCCCTAAAGTGGCAACTCGATACTACTAAAAGGCACGGCTTATACCTACACGATGCAACAACGTCTTACCTACCAGCCCGGATCCACGTGCACATATGACTCCATTGGACTTACACTGCCATCACTAACTCTTTATTGACCTTTAACAATCAAACCCAGTAAGTGTGTCCCGTCCTCGACCTAGTTCGAGCTCACATAGATACAAAATGGGTTACTAGTTGAAAAGGGTCCCCACACTTTACACAAGCCTCCCTTCTAAGCTTGGCCCCCACTAGGAATTCCCACTTAACCCCTCTTTATCCCCATGTCTATTCACATATCTCATCTGGGTTAAGTGCTTTTATTATGTTCACATGCTACCCATGTTACCCGCTTAACCCTTTATGTCTTACCACATGTCTTATCTTAGTTAAGTGCTTATTATTTATGTTATACATGCTACCCATGCAATACATGCTTCCCATGTCGCCCACTTAACCCTTTTACTATTCCCATGTCTTCCCACATGTCTTATCTTGGTTAAGTGTTTTTAATTGTGTTTCACATGCTATCTGTGTCACCCACTTAACACTTTATCATCCCCATGTCTTACCACATGTCTTATCTTGGTTAAGTGTTCATTAATTCATTATAATCGTAATCTTGCAAGACCTCCCACATTAGATTGCCGTTTTGCGGTTGTTGCCGGGCGGTTCCGGGAAGCATTATACCACAATTTGAATTTAACATCGTGTCTTTGCATTATTACGTATCTAATTTCTGCCTTTGACCTCTCACGTTAGATTACCATATTGCAGTTGCTGGATGTGCCGAGCGGTTCCGGGCAGTCTTATACCGCAATTCGAATCTAACCTCGTGTCTCAGGCATTCATTACCACTTCCTTCAGTTCATACTCAAATTATGGATTATGGTGATTCCCAATTACCCATAAATTCCAATCCAAATTTATGTGACAAAATCTAATCCAATTTTATACCTATAATCCCATGTATACAAGTTACACCAAATTTTACCCAAACCCACTTATGCCAAATCTCATATTTACAAGTTATGTACAATTATGCCCAATCCATAGTCATCATCAATTTATGCCCAATTACAAATTACTTATTATTTCTAATTTCCCAAACTTTTCCCAATCGTTCAAACGTTATTCGTACGCAAATCTCACATAATATGTTAGGCTCGAAGTTAGCCTAATCTCATAAAAAAGAAAAAGGAAAAGGAGGAGGGAAGAGAATCATGACATCAAAACTAGCACAAACATAAGAACATGCATATGAACATAAACATGCACGTAATGATAAAATAGATCAGAAAGGCATATGATAGGTTTATGGATATGAATAAAAAAGGTGACAATTTGCAAACTTGATAAGATTCATTACTGGCATACACATTAAATCCAATTTACAACTTATCACAGTCACTTTTAATTTAATTATCTTGTGAAAGTGACATAGACTCACAGCGATAGGATTAAGGATAGAGAATAATTCTGAATTCTGATTTCTGAAGTTAATTAGCTAAACCGTTGATGTAGGCTTTGATTCTAATCTTCCAACTTGAATTTAATTTGCTTTGGTGGAGGCTAGGTTAATTTAATTTTTAGCAACATGGAGGCGCCATGGATTTGTTTAATGAAATTAGGGTTAGTTCTAGGTGTGTTTATATAGGTGTATTAGGTGAACTTGGGCCTTTAGATTAGGTTAGGATCCATCCAAAATAGAAAAACACATCATCCAGCAAATCAGAGAACGCCACATAAGCCCTAATTCTCCAAAATTCATCACTGCCCAGATCTGGCCGATGGGGTCGACCCTATGGGGGGGTCGACACCTATGTCGACACCCCTATAGTGGGGTCGACACCTATGTCGACTCCCTTAGGGGGACCGACACCCTAGAGCAGGATAATTCTCGCCCATCCCACTTATTGCTGATTTGAATTTCGAATTTGATTTTTAATTATTATTTTAATTCTGGTTTGAACTGAAATCTTCTAAGTTCCATAACTTCTTCATACTGTATCCGTTTTATGCAAACTCGGACACTACCCCAAGCAGAATTTCGAGATGAACGCAATGGCGTAACCCATTTCCCTTAATTCTTCTTATAAAAATTAAGTATTCTTTAATTATCCCTTTTGTCATGTTTTAAAATTACGAGGTGTTACATTCTCCCCTCCTTAAAGGATTTCGTCTCCGAAATCTTCAAGTTAAGAAGAATGTATCCTACCATCCAATCATCCATCTACGCATTCATCATACACAAGCATCCATTGTCCTTAAAAGATTTCTAATTCTATATGAACATATGCAAAAGTGTGTGTATATGTTCCTTATCTAATTCAAAGATCAGGCGGTCTAGTGATTCAGTTGACCTCCTTAATGCAAAACATGATAGTGCCATGCGTCCATTATGTATGCAAAAGAATCCAAATGATACATATCATTTCTATATGAGTGCACAACCATTCATTAAAATGCAGCATCCAATTGATAACACATTCAATTTATATCCATAAAATAAAAGTATGCACACACATCTATATGCAATATAAGAGTGACTGAGTCGATCTTAGTGCCTAAAGTGTGTGTATATGCGTCCACAAGCAACCACATGCAAACACTTGCAACCATCAATCATAAGATGCCTCAAACACATGTTTACATCCATTGGCTTCTACCTAGGGATCGAACATATAATCGAGAGGATGTACTGAACGACAGAAACAAATATGAACGAAGCTGGTAGGAAAGGAGAAGTTAAGAACATATCATCAAAAAGGAAAGAGTACTTTGCATGTATCTTGTCTTCGGTCTTCCAAGTCGCGTCTTTTCGAGCATCACTCCACTGTACCTTTACCCACTTGACTTCGCGGTTACGTAGCTTCTTAACCTCTGTTTCCAAAATGTGGGTTGGAACCTGTCTCACCATATTCCCTCATTGCACTTAAATGTCCTCTAGTATATTCGGCTCTACGACTTCAGCAGTCTCATGTAAATTCGTAGGTGTGAAATGTGAAAAACATCATGAACTCCGGCCAACTTTCTCTATGATAAGAAACGACCCTACAAACCTAGGCGCCAACTTCCTGTGGATCCAAAGCGAACTACATTCTTTAAAGGAGATACTTTAAGGAAAACCATGTTTCCAACTTCAAACTCAAGATCGCTTCTTCTCTTATCAGCGTATGACTTTTGCCAGTCTTATGTCGTCTTCATGCATCTTCAAATCAAGTCTATATTCTCTGAAGTTTCCCAAATCACCTCGGGCCCACGCAAAATCTTATCCGTAGACTCTCTCTAACAAGTCGATGATCTACAAGGTCATCCATATAAAGCCTCAAAAGGTGCCATGCCAATACTAGTCTGACAGCTGGTGTTGTAGGCGAACACTACTAATGGAAGATGGTCCTCCCGTGTCCCTCCAAAGTCCAAGATACATAACCTCAAAAGATCTTCTAGAATCCGATTCACTCTTTCTGTTTGGCTGTCCATTTGAGGGTGATGTAACGGCTGGAAATTTCCGACTCCTCGAGAGTCGGAAATTCCGAGACGTTAGTGAAAGAAAGTAGAGCGCGAGGAAGAAAAGATATAACTAATAGAATAGACGAAGAAGAAGAACATCAGAATCATCAGAGTAACACGAATCTCACAGCGGAACGAATAACATATAATACATAACATAACTTTGAAGTAAACAGTTATATATATACAATAGCACTTATCAGAGTACAACACTTACAACACAGCGGAAATAACTATATCTATAGAATCTTGAAGTCTCCTGCTCCAAGCTCTCCATGTATATCTGTAAATCCCGACTACTTGACTGCCCGTACAAATTTAGGCACCCAAGAGTTTAGGGAAAACAACAAAGTAAACTCTGGGTCAGTCATGGGACTGGTATGAGTAAAATAGTTTAAAACAGGTATAGGATATCTCATAAGACCACGCCGTGAATACGGAACGGGTTTTTCCCTTATGAGTATCTGAACAACTTTGACAAGCAATATCATTATGATATTATAATAATGTCTAAGTACAAATAGGTATCAATCTAGCAGAAACACTTGCATCTCACGTTCTACATACATAGTATAAAATCATAAACCGCAGGGCGCTTATCGGAGAATGGATTCCAACAGACAAGGTATGGGAGCACCTTCTGAATAGTGTACTCTAGAGGTGATACACTCAGGGTTCAACAAGAACGTCTTGCAACCCGGCCACACATGACCGCTCACTCATTTAGCTTGAGTGTCGCGAATATATTGCCACCACGGTTGTAGGCCATCAAACCGTCATCCGAAGATACAGAATCAAAAAAAGTATAAATATGAATATTCTCTAGATCGGTAACAATACACCCTGCTTGGGGATGACCCAACTAGCCATGCTGCCTAGCCCAACTTTTGTTACTTCCCGGTGTGAAGCTAGAAGCTACGTCTATCTTCAGAACATCTGATCACCATTCACTTTGAATGCCACATCGTCATACCCGCCAAATCACAAATTGACTTATCCAAAAATAACACGGGTATATAGCTAAGAGAAACGAATTCCTCCGCCACCAAATGTGAATACGTTTGCACAGATCAACTTACGCGATCCATTGGATATACTCTGTCAGACCTTCTTCCATATACGTTGTCCTGGGACTGGACAAACCGAAGGCACTATTCAGTATATCCATCTTAGTCACTGTTATCTAAGACTTATACAACAGCCCTTGCACTTTACTCCGTCTTCAATTTATCTTTGGCAGATATTGCTCGCAACGCTTATGCCAATACAGAGTGGTTCTTTGGATAATAATCCAATCGGTCTCTCCATATTAACAACGTTAAAATGGTAAAAACTTTGATAGTCTGTGATTCAACTATCAAATGAAAACATGTCGGTGTACAAACAACGATCTTATTTCCAAATGGAAATTCGATCGATCAATCATCATATGTTCATATTTCCTTATTTCATATATTTAGAAAATATATGTTATTAATCACTGGAAAACATTTCCATAGCTTATTTTCACATCACTATTATTTCGCAACTATCAGTCCCTAACTGTAACTAGTATGATAACAATTCTCTAAGTATCAATACGGAAGGTCGAAACCCACATCAGATCGTCACTTAGAAAACCGTTCAACTTACCCTCTCTAGTCAGTTTCTGAATTTGCTTAACTCTATTTCTTAAATTCTTATCATGAAAACATTTCATTTTCTATGTTTAGAAAACATATCTGATTATATTTGGAAAACGTTTCCAAAACTCATTTATGGATTTCCAATGAACGTTGTATAAAACATCGTTATGCTTAATCCATTAATCGCTTATTACTTCTATATTTCAAATCAACCTTTTCTATCGAACCACAACTATTCCTTTGTCAATTCTGAAGTCAATCAAGTTGGGGTATAATTACCTCTCAGATCTTAATTGAACAACGTCCTTTACTGTGAAATAGATGAAGCCCATTACTCACTTTTTACAATCATCTGTTTACGCAAATTCTTGGATTCAGGTTACGAATCTACTTCTTGTATGAAAACGTTTGATTATAACTATAACGTTATAATTCCTACTTCTGCAATATCTAACCTAAATTATAACTTTATCTCCTAACTCGAATAATTTAACAGACACCTAATTTCTAAATCAATAACTGAATCTTGATTTAAACCCTGGAAAGTAAATAGTACTTTCCCGAATTCGCTATAATCGAATTCGACGTATAGCTCTCTTTCGAGTAATCTCTATTTGATTAACTCTTCTTCGCATAACCTATATTCGATTATCTCTCTTCGAATAACTCATATTCGAAATCTCTCTCTTTCGAATAAACAATATTCGATCTCTTTCTTTCGAATATGCTATATTCGAAAATCTCCTTTCGATTTACTAATCGATAACTCCTTTCGATCAAACAAAAATCGATAACTCCTTTAACTCTATTCGAATAACTAATATTCGACTAACTCCTTTGGATCGCCTCATTTGGTTAACTCCTTCGAATAACTAATTCGAATAACTTACCTTCGAATAACCAATATTCGATTTACTCTAACTCGATTAACTAAATTCTAATCGATTTACTCCATTTCGATTCAACTTAATTCAAATCGATTAACTTAACTCAAATTGATTAACTCCTTTCGAATAACTAAATTCGATTTAACTCTAATTGAATAACTAATATTCAATTAACTCTTACGTGTTTAAATCTATTTGAATAAGTAATTCGAATCACTCTAATGTGTTTAACTCTATTCAAATATCAAATTCGAATAACTCATTTCGAATAACTAAATTCGATTAACTCTTTTAACTTTACTCGAATAACTATATTCGATTGACACCTTCTTTCGAATAACTATATTCGATTAACTCTTCGACTAACTCCTTTGGATTAACTAACTTCGAATAACTCCTTTGGATTAGCTAACTTCGAATAACTCCTTTGGATTAACTAACTTCGAATAACTCCTTTGGATTAACTAACTTCGAATAACCAATATTCGATAACTATTCTTCGAATAAATAATATTCGGTAACTCTTCTCAATGAATAACATTTGATTTCTCCACTCGAATAAACTATATTCGATTACTCTTCCCTCGAATACTCTATATTCGATAACTCTACTTCGAATAAGTGATATTCGACAACTCTACTCGATTAACTCCACTTGGATAACTCTAACTGGTCAACTCTGTAGTAACCCGGATTTTTGAGCGACTTTGGTTATCGACGTAAGCCCGACGTCGATAACCAAAACATCGAAAAATCCCGGTAATTAATGAAAGAAATTAGAAGGTGAGGATAGATAAGATAGAATCTTAGAATAGAAGAAGAACACAACATCAGAGTAACACGAACCTCACAGCGGAACGAATAACATATAATAGATAACATAACTTTGAAATATAACAGTTATGTATACAATAGCACTTATCAGAGTACAGCACTTACAACACAGCGGAAATAACTATAGCTATATGATCCAGAAGCCTCCTGCTCCAGCTCTTCCAGTATACCTGTAAATCCTGACTACTTGACTGCCCGTACAAATTTAGGCACCCAAGAGTTTAGGGAAAACAACAAAATAAACTCCGGGTCAGTCATGGGACTGGTATGAGTAAAACAATTTAATACTTGATTTAATAAAGGATATCCCACAAGACCACGCCGCATAACGGAACGGGTTTTTCCCTTATGAGAATCCAAACAACTTTTCAAAGCAATATCATTCTGATATTATAATAATGTCTAAGTACAAATAAATATCAATCTAGAAGAAACGCTTGCATCTCATGTTACTACATATATAGTATACAATCAAAATCGCAAGCACGTATTGGATGATTGGATTTCCAACTATGACAAGGTATGGAACCACCTTCCGATCAGTGTACTCTAGGAACGATACACTGGAGTTCAACAAGAACATCTTGCAACTCAGCCACACATGACCGACCACTCATTTCGCTTGAGTGTATCGAATGTACATCACCAACGGTTGGGATCAGCAACCGTTCCCGTATATGTATGGGACAGCATTGATAGATTAAAGAAAACAAATGAATATTCACTAGATAGGTGATTATACACCCTACTTCGGTGCGACCGACTTAGCCATGCTACCTGCCCGATTTCTGTCATTTACCGGTTGATGAGGCTAGAAGCTACGCTTTATCATCACATCAGATTCACTTCGAATGCTACATTGTCAAATCCATCGAAATCACTAATTGACGTTTTACAACAGTACATTACGTGTTAGCTAAAGAAGTTTCCTTCTCCGCTTCCACTCTTGGTACAGTTGAAGAAATCAATGTACGTGACCGTCTGGAAATACTATGTCAGACATCCATCTTCATTTACTTAGAAATGTCACATCGTCATACCCGCCAAATCACAAATTGACTTATCCAAAAATAACACGGGTATACAGCTAAGAGAAACGAATTCCTCCGCCACCAAACGTGAATACGTTTGAACAGATCAACTTACGCGATCCATTGGATATACTCTGTCAGACCTTCGTCCATACAAGTTGTCCTGGGACTGGACAAACCGAAGGCACTATTCTGTAAACATGATAGCCCTTGCATTTTACTCCGTCTTCAATTATCTTTGGCATATATGATTCGCGACGCTTATGCCAATACAAAGTGGTTCTTTGGATAAAAATCCAACCGGTCTCCCCATATTAACAACGTTAAAAATGGTCAATCTTCGATAGTCTGTGATTTAACCATCAAAGAAAAACAAGTGTGCAAACAACGATATTATTTCCAGATGGAAATTACATCGAACAAACATCATTTAACATTAATCTCTTTAGTTCATTTATTTACTTATCTCCTGTTTCCCTATATTCTAAATTCTTATTTTTCTTTTATCAGAAAACATTTCTGATTCTCGTTTGGAAAACATTTCCAAAACTCCTTTACGATCAAACCTTACCATTTCTTAGTTAAGAAGGAAGTCACTCAAGTTGGGGTATAATTACCTCTCAGACCTTAACTGAACAACGTTATAACTTCGAAATGGTCAAAGTTTATCTTTTTAATATTTAACAACTTCTTTACGCCTTTCTCGGATTCAATTTTACTAGTCCACTTCTATATTTAAAACATTGGTTATAACGATAACGTTATAATCCCTACTTTCGCATTATCTAACTTTAATTATAACTTCTATTCTTATTATTGAATAATTTACCTAACACTTATTTATTTATAAATAAATAAATCTCTATTTTAGACACTGGAAAGTATAAGTACTTTCCCGAATTCGATATAATCGAATTTTCCGATTTACTCTCTTTGAGAAATCTCTATTTGATTAACTCTTCTTCGAATAACCTATATTCGATTAACTTCTTCTCGAATAAACGATATTCGATAATCTCTCTTCGAATAACTAATATTCGATGACTCTTCCTTTTCAAATATCTCATATTTGAAAATCTCACTTCGATTAAACTATAATCGATAACTCCCTTCGATGAAACTAACATCGATAACTCCTTTCGATGAAACTAACATCAATAACTCCTTTCGATGAAACTAACATTGATAACTTTAACTCGACGAACTTAACTCGACTAACTTAACTTGACTCGACTAACTCGACTTACTTGGTTCGACCAATTTGATTCGACTAACTAGGCTCGACTAACTTAACTCGACTTACTTGGTTCGACCAATTCGATTCGATTAACTAGGCTCGACTAACTTAACTCGACTTACTTGGTTCGACCAATTCGATTCGATTAACTAGGCTCGACTAACTTGACTAACTTAACTCGAGTTACTTGGTTCGACCGACCAGGTTTGACTAACCAGACCCATTTGGTTTGACTGACCAGGTTTGACTAACCTGACCCATTTGGTTTGACTGACCAGGTTTGACTAACTTGACCAGCTTGGTTGTACTGACCAGGTTCGACTAACTTGACCAGCTTGACTCGATTGGTTCGACTCGACCAGCTCGACTCGGTTGGTTCGACTCGACCATCTTGACTCGATTGGTTCGACTCGACCATTTGGCTCGATTTGGTTCGACTCGACCATTTGGGCTCGATTGGTTCGACTCGACCATTTGGCTCGATTTGGTTCGACTAGCTTGGTTTGACCACTTAACTAACTTGATTCGAATATTTATATCCGACTAACTAACTTTTCTTTTATTTCTATTTATTTTAACTTCTATTTATTTCCTAAATAGATTTCCTTTTGTATAATCTATTTATTTTCCTAAATAGATTTTCCTTTATAACTCTAATTATTTAATCCCTAATTAAATATCCTTTATTCTATTTATTTAATCTAAATAAACATTCCTTTATTTTATTTATTTATTTCTAAATAAATAACCTTTTATAAAATCCTTCGATTTTATAAATAGATTCATTTTCAATATAAATACTGAAAATCCCCTTTTTCTACATTTTCAGTGTTTTCTATTGTTTTTAAACAACCAACTGTCAATGATCAATATCATCCAAACATATACAATCAACAACAGATTATATATCACAGTATATATCACAATATACAAATAACAGTAAAATAAATGTTGAGGAATCCAGTCGGATTCCTCCAACCTGTTTCCCTGCATCCACCGATGTTAAACAACGTATATAACATCACTTGCATTTCTAATGAAATACACTGATAACAAAATCACCGTTTAATAACGATATATATATATATATATATGTTGATATATATATATATATCCATACTGTTTTCAATCAATTATTTAACAGTCCAATCTACAGTCCAATTTAACAATACAATTTAACAGTACATAACTAGCAGTCAAATACAGAAATAAAATACAATTTATATAAAAATATAAATTGAGGAGAGTTAGTGAGTTTTTACACACTTTGCAGTTCATCGTTAAAGAACGATAAACTGTTGTTTGATCTGAATCAAACAGTTTATTTCTCCATAAATTCATATGAGCACCAATCCCCTTTCAGTCAGCTTCATTGTGAAACTCTCGTCCATATGGTCCCAACGCAACTTACGGTTCGTCAATCTGATATCGTATGACCAAGTTATAATAGTTTGAAGTTTATACATATTTAAAAATAAATAAAGGCTTGGACTTTACTTTCAAATTGGGCCTTGCCCTTCTTATACACTTCGGCCCATTCACCTTTCTAATTACCCAGCCCGCTACCTTCATCTTCCCAAATACCACTTCGTGAACTCAGCTCCTCCACGTCCGAACTTCCACTCAACAAATCTCCATCAATCCTCCTCTGAACCTCAACATAACACCATCAATACACCCTCTCTTCAAATCGCTACAACCCATACCCACGCTGTCAGACTCGTGTTCATCTTCGCACCCTCGTCGACAGGAGAAAGCCCCGATGTACCCAACTGGTATCGACATAATCACAACCGAATGCCACAAAATTTCCACAACTGAAACCGCACTCCACGACAAACCCGAATCCAAACTCGATTTCACCATTCGACGCCTTGATTCCTCTAAGATCCGAACCCTAGATAAATACTGTCAAAAATACCATCGAATGAAAAGGTACTCGAATGCTTCAAATTTGGTACTGGGATGGAGAGAATCGATCTATGAGTGCAACCATATATGGTTTGGAATTTATTTGATTTTATTTGTATTTGATAAGAATTTCTGAAGATTGAAAATGTTTTACTGGAGAAACAAGAAATGGAAGCGGCGCATTTTACTTGCTGTTGACTTCTGAGGAATGTAATTAGGTTTAGAAATTTGTGAGATGTTTATATAGAAATTTTATATTATTTTTATATTAAATATTATATTAAATATAAGCAAACGCTATTTTTAACCGTCCTTTGAAATTCCTGTGATCACATACGAGGCCCAAAAATCATCCAACTGGATATACTGCTAGAGTTTGACATTGCGAACCCAACAAAACTGGTTTCGTTGAATTCCGACTTCATTTGCTCACACTGCGTATTTTTAAAGGTCGAATTACTGACTATTTTTCACTCTAAAAATCCGTACGGCCACACAGTGACTCTAAAAATCACGGAAACTGACAACTAGCAATAATTTAACATTGCGGATCCAACAAAATTAGTTTCGTCGAATTCTGACTTCGTTTGCAAAAGTGGCTATTTTTAAAGCTTTGGATGACCCATTTAAATATATAAATATATTTAAATATTATTAAATTAAATATAAATTAATTTATATTATCGTATATCTTCAAATATGATATCATACAGCTCCAGAATATCATATCAGAATTTACAGTTTGATATTTCAGATTTCAGATTTATCGATATTCAATTCATATCGAAAATCCTTTTATAACGTATATAAAGCGTCGCAAATTATAAAGGAATTCTACAATGACTTTTCTGAAATTTGATTTGGACGTACATCAAAATCTACACGACGAAATCCCGATTTTTCTCTTTCACTAGAAAGATATACTCCACCAGCTCCACACGTTTCTTGTTTCACAGAAATCCGGCTTAAAACGAATCATGTACATTCAGTTGAAGTTCGAATCGCCAAATAGCGAACTACAGCGTCATTTTGAGCTCGTTTATAAATATATTATAAACTATACGTTCAACTGTCGTCGATTCAATATAATCGTTATTATATTTCGAATCGAAACTCCACAAAATCTCGT
Organism: Allium sativum; assembly: GCA_030737875.1. Taxonomy (NCBI): domain Eukaryota; kingdom Viridiplantae; phylum Streptophyta; class Magnoliopsida; order Asparagales; family Amaryllidaceae; genus Allium; species Allium sativum. The sequence goes on along the minus strand of CM060927.1, from coordinate 21,647,307 downwards.
ATGTTATTCAATTCACATGATATTGTGAATTTCACTATTTCCGACTATTTCGACATTATAATATATTCATATATTATAATTATTAAATAAATATTCAATATTATTTGATTAAACGATCATTAACTTCTCTAAATCACCAATTATAAAATTAAATTAATAAATTATTATCTTGCTAAAATACGGGTCACTACAAACTCTAACTGGTCAACTCTAACTGATCAACTCTAACTGGTCAACTTTAACTGTTTATCTTTAACTGGTAAACTTTAACTGGTTAACTTTAACTGGTTAACTCAAATGGTTTAACCTAACTGGTTAACTCAAAGGGTTTAACCTAACTTGATTTACTTGTCTCGATTAACTGAACTAATCCACTTAGTTTAACTTAGTTAATTCACTTTGATTGATTCTAACCGATTTACTTAGTTTAACTCAGCTAATTCACTTTGATTAACCCAACTAATTTACTTCGATTAACCAATTAGTTTAACTTGACTAATTCACTTCGATTAACCGCTTAGTTTATCTTAACTAATTTACTTTGGTTAACTTAACCAATTACTTTGATTAACTCGACTAACTTGCTTTGGTTAACCTAACAAATTACTTTGTTTAACTCTATTCGAATAAGTAATTCGAATCACTCTAATGTGCTTAACTCTATTCAAATATCTAATTCGAATAACTTATTTCGAATAACTAAATTCGATTAACTCCCTTTATTAACGTTTATTCATTTCAAAAGATTTCCTTTTTACAACGTTTATCCATTGATAAAGATTTACTTTTTACATGTTTAACCATTTATAAAGATTTACTTTTAGTAACGGTTCTTCACTTTATAAATGTCTTTTTAATAATGTTTCTACTTCTCTATATAAGTCCAGACTTATATATATATTCCATTTATCAACGATAAATAATTTATTTAATTTATAAAACATTATTTATAAATTAATCTACTTCAATTTATCAGTTTAAAACAGACTTCCTATTTAATATCTCATTTAAACCGATATCGTGTTATACCGTGTGCGAAGCACGTGTTTAAATCTATCCTTGTATAATTCTATTTATTTTCCGAGCAAGTGTTCCTTTATTTATTCCCTAAATAAATATTCCTTTATTCCATTTATTTATAATCTAAATAAATGTTCCTTTATTTATTTCCTAAATAAATAAATGTTTTCATTTTATAAAATCCTATCGATTTTATAAATAAGATTTATTTTCAATATAAACATTGAAAATTCCCTTTTTACATTCTAGTATCACCTACGGTGTTTAACGTGTCGTATAACAATGATCGGTATCATTCAAACATATGAAATCAATAACAGATTTCATAACACATCATATATCACAATATATGAAAAACGGTAAAATAAATGTTGAGGAATCCAGTCGGATTCCTCCAACCTGTTTCCCTGCATCCACAGATGTTACACAATAAAATATACATCAATTTCATTCCAACATGAAATATACTGATGAACTGAATCAATATTTGATTGTCGTTTATATATATAACTATATCTATGTTTCAATCAAATCTATTTAACAATCCAAACTATCAATATACAGCAATCAAATCATTTAATACAGTTTATATAAAAATATAAACTGAGGAGAGTTAGTGAGTTTTACTCACTTTGAAGCGTTAACTGTTATATAATCGGTTTGCGTTTATTTGACTGCGACGGACAATTTATTTCGCCATAAATTGTAATGAGCTCGGATTCACTCCCAGTCAGCTCCATCGTGTAGCGCTCGTCCATACGATCCCAACGGATCTAATCGTTCGAAAAACTGATAACGTATGAAGGAGATATTATTTTAACTAGCCGGTATGCACTAATTTATTTAATAAAACTTTAATTCATATGCTATTGGGCCTTACCGTTTATTCGAACAGCCCCTCCTCAATCAACCCGCCCAACCTGTTCCACATACGGTGTTCTCTCAAGTAAACATACGGCTCCACCTTTTAACAGCGTGATCTATACTTTTCAAGTAAACACTTGGGCTTTCTACCTTCTGATCGGCCCATACTCTTTCCCGTCCTTTTTCTTCTCCCCACAGCAGACATCGAACCCTGACAGTGCCATTAGCGCCACTTTGATCCCAGTTATCTTTTTCCGAACTCATGATCACTCTCGCCACGGTCCCGTTACTTCACAGCCTTATTACACTCATGCTCAAACCCCGCGAGCTGCTTCCAGTCTATATGAAAGCTCGCCCTTCAACATGCTGTTCAGGGTATTGTTCACGTTTCCAGCTCCTGTTATATGAACGTATTCGAACCCTCCATAAAGGAAAATGCCACCGTGCTTCTTCATTTGAGTGTGTCCTTCCGGTATAAATGATTCAACAGCTCCATACTTCATTTTCTTTAACACTGCAAAGCCCTCAAGCATCTCTCTCCTCTCCCATGCAATAACACGTCCGCACCTTGACCCTATGCACCACATTCCACCGATCTGCTAATCCCTCCCCAATCCATTTACACCAGCGAGACACTCACCACCCCACTTCCTTCAAAATCTCCCTTCAACAAACACTTCACACGCCTTCGCACATATACAGCTCCTTCTCGTCACCGTGGGTTCAACCGCAAGCTGCTGTGCCACTCTTTCCCATAACCGCATGCTTCCCCCTTCAATTTGCGTCGCCAGGCTCACGCTATAGCCTTAACCGACGAAACTCCCATAAGAGACATACACTGATGTCTTTTACTTCGCTGGTCCCCAATCTGAACTCAAATTAGTGAATACACGCTTTGATTTACCTAACCGTTGAACCCTAGATCACCGTTACATTTTGGGTTTACAGGAAAAGCTGTCGAGCTTCTTGTTCTTCACATAGATGTGAAGCTTCTTAGGTCACGAATTCAACCATCCATGTTTTGACATTTATCCATTTTTATTTCAATTGATATTGATTTTTTTATTTGAGTTTGTGGCTTAAGAACTGACGGCAAGTTCTTTTCTGAAGACAAAAGGAATGTAGGATACTCTTGGGGTATTTGTAGATATTAGTTCTTTGAATTTGTGGAGGATGTTTCTCCATGTTTTTGGGTTTGAAACCACAAAGAATTTGTGGCTGAGTACAAAGGAGATGTAGCCTTGTTTTTGGCCGGAAATAATTAGGATATTTTGTTTTGAGTTCAAAAGATTTTGGTCATCTCATTTTACAAAACTTCGTCAATTACGAACTGCTATCGACCGGATCAACTACACCATCGTGACGATCAATGTGCCACGATCCCAGAAATATAATTATACCGGTAGGTTGACTCATATTGTGAAACTTCAAAATATCGATATAGGGTGCAAAATACTCCAAATAAAAAGTTGCTTATTTAATTAATTAAAAATTATAGTAAAATTCTAAAAATTAAATTATCACTACGTCTCAAAAGAACCTTGTCTAAATTCAAATCCGATCTCTAGTTATATCGAATAAACCGTTATGGTCGATAAACGATTCTACAACGACTATTTTAAAATTTGATTTGGACATACATCAAAATCCACACGATGAAATTCCGATTTTTCTCTTCCACTAGAAAGATATACTCCACCAGCTCCACACGTTTCTTGTTTCACAGAAATCCGGCTTAAAATGAATCATGTACATTCAGTTGAAGTTCAAATTGCCAAATTGCGAACTACCGCGACGTTTCAGGTTCGTTTTAATTATAATTATAAATTATAAGTTCGAACGTTTTACTTTAAGTTATCGATATCGCCCAATCGATATATAAATAATTAAATAAATTAATTATTCGACAGCTAACAAAACGCGCCATTACAGACATCCCCCCTTAAAATAATTTCGTCCTCGAAATTGCTAAGCTAGGAAAATGCTACCAACTTTACTAACTAGATTCCAATATTTTTTAGTTTACTTCTCAACTCCAGTTTCAACTGAACCCTTAAATTTTCAATTAAATTATTAATTCATTCTGGCTAACTGAATTTCCATAAATCATGAGAATGTTCTAACGCCTGGAATTTTCGAAAAATTTCGCCATAACCTCCTTTGTACGGCTCAATACGTCAAACCACAACTCGCCTCTCTAGGCCTCCTCCAATCCAAAAGAAAATCAAACAGCTAAGCGGCTTGCTAATTCGGCTCATAAAATCCAAACTCATATATGATATAAACTTGTACCTTTTTGTCGGGCATTTAACTCTATTCCTTTCATCTGCTACCACTTCAACATATACCAATGTTATCCATTCCAATTGATCTCCAATCAGTTCATATCCTCAAATCCAAATCGAATTTCATTTGAACTCTAATATCAAATTCCAAATTATTGACTTATCAATTTGGTTCCATTCTAGATTATCTCTAATCCAATTTAATTTTATTTAACTCGGTTCAAGTAAAATTTCAATTTATTTTTACCATCTCATTTTATTTAACTTCATTAGTTAAATTTTAATTCCAGAACTTATGTTCCTGGGTTTCTTTCAAATCAATTTGAAATCATAATGCCAATTCAAAACCTTTGAATTCCTAAACAACTTGTTTTCTCAAAACAATTCAAAACAAAACCTTTGTTAGTAATCCGTCACTTAGAACTCGAAAATGAACACTGATGATGTCTAGATTCATCATCAGAATCTATTTTCCAGCTATCGAAGTGAGTTCAATACTATATCATTTTCAATTTGAACAACATTTTCAAAATCTCCCAGGAACTTAAAATTTCCTTATTTTAAATTCCAAATCTGATTTAAATTCAGATTTAATTCAAACTATTTCATATATTACATTCATATGAATTCTGATTGGTCATTTATAACCATTTTACCCTTTTATAATCTTATTCGATTATAATAACAACCAACACAATCAATATACTATAATAATTTCAAGATATATATTTCTTCTATAAACAAATATATTTTGGGAAAAATTATTTCATTTACCCTCTTTCAAAACATACCATGACGGTTCATCGTATTCGAGTGTTTAGTAACCCTTATCGATACAGTGGATCAACTGATCGACCAGAATTCATAAGCCACTCAACCAATGAGTCTCCACAATATAAAACCATTTTATATTGAATAACAATTACGCGCTCATATATATACACTCAAACTCAATCTAGGATATTACTAATCCCATCTCTATCGAGTTATGCCACAGAGCCAAGGTAATCACTTAACTTAAGCTCTGATACCAACTGTAACGGCTGGAAATTTCCGACTCCTCGAGAGTCGGAAATTCCGAGACGTTAGTGAAAGAAAGTAGAGGGTGAGGAAGAAAAGATAGAACTAATAGAATAGACGAAGAAGAAGAACATCAGAATCATCAGAGTAACACGAATCTCACAGCGGAACGAATAACATATAATATATAACATAACTTTGAAGTAAACAGTTATATATATACAATAGCACTTATCAGAGTACAACGCTTACAACACAGCGGAAATAACTATAGCTATAGAATCTTGAAGTCTCCTGCTCCAAGCTCTCCATGTATATCTGTAAATCCCGACTACTTGACTGCCCGTACAAATTTAGGCACCCAAGAGTTTATGGAAAACAACAAAGTAAACTCCGGGTCAGTCATGGGACTGGTATGAGTAAAATAGTTTAAAACAGGTATAGGATATCTCATAAGACCACGCCGTGAATACGGAACGGGTTTTTCCCTTATGAGTATCTGAACAACTTTGACAAGCAATATCATTATGATATTATAATAATGTCTAAGTACAAATAGGTATCAATCTAGCAGAAATGCTTGCATCTCACGTTCTACATACATAGTATAAAGTCATAAACCGCAGGGCGCTTATCGGAAAATGGATTCCAATAGACAAGGTATGGGAGCACCTTCTGAATAGTGTACTCTAGAGGTGATACACTCAGGGTTCAACAAGAACGTCTTGCAACCCGGCCACACATGACCGCTCACTCATTTAACTTGAGTGTCGCGAATATATTGCCACCACGGTTGTAGGCCATCAAACCGTCATCCGAAGATACAGAATCAAAAAAAGTATAAATATGAATATTCTCTAGATCGGTGACAATACACCCTGCTTGGGGATGACCCAACTAGCCATGCTGCCTAGCCCAACTTTTGTTACTTCCCGGTGTGAGGCTAGAAGCTACGTCTATCTTCAGAACATCTGATCACCATTCACTTTGAATGCCACATCGTCATACCCGCCAAATCACAAATTGACTTATCCAAAAATAACACGGGTATATAGCTAAGAGAAACGAATTCCTCCGCCACCAAACGTGAATACGTTTGCACAGATCAACTTACGCGATCCATTGGATATACACTGTCAGACCTTCTTCCATATACGTTGTCCTGGGACTGGACAAACCGAAGGCACTATTCAGTATATCCATCTTAGTCACTGTTATCTAAGACTTATACAACAGCCCTTGCACTTTACTCCGTCTTCAATTTATCTTTGGCAGATATTGCTCGCAACGCTTATGCCAATATAGAGTGGTTCTTTGGATAATAATCCAACCGGTCTCTCCATATTAACAACGTTAAAATGGTAAAAACTTTGATAGTCTGTGATTCAACTATAAAATGAAAACATGTCGGTGTACAAACAACGATCTTATTTCCAAATGGAAATTCGATCGATCAATCATCATATGTTCATATTTCCTTATTTCATATATTTAGAAAATATATGTTATTAATCACTGGAAAACATTTCCATAGCTTATTTTCACATCACTATTATTTCGCAACTATCAGTCCCTAACTGTAAATAGTATGAGAACAATTCTCTAAGTATCAATACGGAAGGTCGAAACCCACATCAGATCGTCACTTAGAAAACCGTTCAACTTACCCTCTCCAGTCAGTTTCTGAATTTGCTTAACTCTATTTCTTAAATTCTTATCATGAAAACATTTCATTTTCTATGTTTAGAAAACATATCTGATTATATTTGGAAAACGTTTCCAAAACTCATTTACGGATTTCCAATGAACGTTGTATAAAACATCGTTATGCTTAATCCATTAATCGCTTATTACTTCTATATTTCAAATCAACCTTTTCTATCGAACCACAACTATTCCTTTGTCAATTCTGAAGTCAATCAAGTTGGGGTATAATTACCTCTCAGACCTTAATTGAACAACGTCCTTTACTGTGAAATAGATGAAGCCCATTACTCACTTTTTACAACCATCTGTTTACGCAAATTCTTGGATTCAGGTTACGAATCTACTTCTTGTATGAAAACGTTTGATTATTACTATAACGTTATAATTCCTACTTCTGCAATATCTAACCTAAATTATAACTTTATCTCCTAACTCGAATAATTTAACAGACACCTAATTTCTAAATCAATAACTGAATCTTGATTTAAACCCTGGAAAGTAAATAGTACTTTCCCGAATTCGCTATAATCGAATTCGACGTATAGCTCTCTTTCGAGTAATCTCTATTTGATTAACTCTTCTTCGAATAACCTATATTCGATTATCTCTCTTCGAATAACTCATATTCGAAATCTCTCTCTTTCGAATAAACAATATTCGATCTCTTTCTTTCGAATATGCTATATTCGAAAATCTCCTTTCGATTTACTAATCGATAACTCCTTTCGATCAAACTAAAATCGATAACTCCTTTAACTCTATTCGAATAACTAATATTCGACTAACTCCTTTGGATCGCCTCATTTGGTTAACTCCTTCGAATAACTAATTCGAATAACTTACCTTCGAATAACCAATATTCGATTTACTCTAACTCGATTAACTAAATTCTAATCGATTTACTCCATTTCGATTCAACTTAATTCAAACCGATTAACTTAAATCAAATTGATTAACTCCTTTCGAATAACTAAATTCGATTTAACTCTAATTGAATAACTAATATTCAATTAACTCTTACGTGTTTAACTCTATTTGAATAAGTAATTCGAATCACTCTAATGTGTTTAACTCTATTCAAATATCAAATTCGAATAACTCATTTCGAATAACTAAATTCGATTAACTCTTTTAACTTTACTCGAATAACTATATTCGATTGACACCTTCTTTCGAATAACTATATTCGATTAACTCTTCGACTAACTCCTTTGGATGAACTAACTTCGAATAACTCCTTTGGATTAGCTAACTTCGAATAACTCCTTTGGATTAACTAACTTCAAATAACTCCTTTGGATTAACTAACTTCGAATAACCAATATTCGATAACTATTCTTCGAATAAATAATATTCGGTAACTCTTCTCAATGAATAACATTTGATTTCTCCACTCGAATAAACTATATTCGATTACTCTTCCCTCGAATACTCTATATTCGATAACTCTACTTCGAATAAGTGATATTCGGCAACTCTACTCGATTAACTCCACTTGGATAACTCTAACTGGTCAACTCTAACTGGTCAACTCTAACTGATCAACTCTAATTGGTCAACTTTAACTGTTTATCTTTAACTGGTAAACTTTAACTGGTTAACTTTAACTGGTTAACTCAAATGGTTTAACCTAACTGGTTAACTCAAAGGGTTTAACCTAACTTGATTTACTTGTCTCGATTAACTGAACTAATCCACTTAGTTTAACTTAGTTAATTCACTTTGATTGATTCTAACCGATTTACTTAGTTTAACTCAGCTAATTCACTTTGATTAACCCAACTAATTTACTTCGATTAACCAATTAGTTTAACTTGACTAATTCACTTCGATTAACCGCTTAGTTTATCTTAACTAATTTACTTTGGTTAACTTAACCAATTACTTTGATTAACTCGACTAACTTGCTTTGGTTAACCTAACAAATTACTTTGTTTAACTCTATTCGAATAAGTAATTCGAATCACTCTAATGTGCTTAACTCTATTCAAATATCTAATTCGAATAACTTATTTCGAATAACTAAATTCGATTAACTCCCTTTATTAACGTTTATTCATTTCAAAAGATTTCCTTTTTACAACGTTTATCCATTGATAAAGATTTACTTTTTACATGTTTAACCATTTATAAAGATTTACTTTTAGTAACGGTTCTTCACTTTATAAATGTCCTTTTAATAATGTTTTTACTTCTCTATATAAGTCCAGACTTATATATATATTCCATTTATCAACGATAAATAATTTATTTAATTTATAAAACATTATTTATAAATTAATCTACTTCAATTTATCAGTTTAAAACAGACTTCCTATTTAATATCTCATTTAAACCCATATCGTGTTATACCGTGTGCGAAGCACGTGTTTAAATCTATCCTTGTATAATTCTATTTATTTTCCGAGCAAGTGTTCCTTTATTTATTCCCTAAATAAATATTCCTTTATTCCATTTATTTATAATCTAAATAAATGTTCCTTTATTTATTTCCTAAATAAATAAATGTTTTCATTTTATAAAATCCTATCGATTTTATAAATAAGATTTATTTTCAATATAAACATTGAAAATTCCCTTTTTACATTCTAGTATCACCTACGGTGTTTAACGTGTCGTATAACAATGATCGGTATCATTCAAACATATGAAATCAATAACAGATTTCATAACACATCATATATCACAATATATGAAAAACGGAAAAATAAATGTTGAGGAATCCAGTCGGATTCCTCCAACCTGTTTCCCTGCATCCACAGATGTTACACAATAAAATATACATCAATTTCATTCCAACATGAAATATACTGATGAACTGAATCAATATTTGATTTTCGTTTATATATATAACTATATCTATGTTTCAATCAAATCTATTTAACAGTCCAAACTATCAATATACAGCAATCAAATCATTTAATACAGTTTATATAAAAATATAAACTGAGGAGAGTTAGTGAGTTTTACTCAGTTTGAAGCGTTAACCGTTATATAATCGGTTTGCGTTTATTTGACTGCGATGGACAATTTATTTTGCCATAAATTGTAACGAGCTCGGATTCACTCCCAGTCAGCTCCATCGTGTAGCGCTCGTCCATACGATCCCAACGGATCTAATCGTTCGAAAAACTGATAACGTATGAAGGAGATATTATTTTAACTAGCCGGTATGCACTAATTTATTTAATAAAACTTTAATTCATATGTTATTGGGCCTTACCGTTTATTTGAACAGCCCCTCCTCAATCAACCCGCCCAGCCTGTTCCACATACGGTGTTCTCTCAAGTAAACATACGGCTCCACCTTTTAACAGCGTGATCTATACTTTTCAAGTAAACACTTGGGCTTTCTATCTTCTGATCGGCCCATACTCTTTCCCGTCCTTTTTCTTCTCCCCACAGCAGACATCGAACCCTGACAGTGCCATTAGCGCCACTTTGATCCCAGTTATCTTTTTCCGAACTCATGATCACTCTCGCCACGGTCCCGTTACTTCACAGCCTTATCACACTCATGCTCAAACCCCACGAGCTGCTTCCAGTCTATATGAAAGCTCGCCCTTCAACATGCTGTTCAGGGTATTGTTCACGTTTCCAGCTCGTGTTATATGAACGTATTCGAACCCTCCATAAAGGAAAATGCCACCGTGCTTCTCCATTTGAGTGTGTCCTTCCGGTATAAATGATTCAACAGCTCCATACTTCATTTTCTTTAACACAGCAAAGCCCTCAAGCATCTCTCTCCTCTCCCATGCAATAACACGTCCGCACCTTGACCCTATGCACCACATTCCACCGATCTGCTAATCCCTCCCCAATCCATTTACACCAGCGAGACACTCACCACCCCACTTCCTTCAAAATATCCCTTCAACAAACACTTCACACGCCTTCGCACATATACAGCTCCTACTCGTCACCGTGGGTTCAACCGCAAGCTGCTGTGCCACTCTTTCCCATAACCGCATGCTTCTCCCTTCAATTTGCGTCACCAGGCTCACGCTATAGCCTTAACCGACGGAACTCCCATAAGAGACATACACTGATGTCTTTTACTTCGTTGGTCCCCAATCTGAAATCAAATTAGTGAATACACGCTTTGATTTACCTAACCGTTGAACCCTAGATCACCGTTACATTTTGGGTTTACAGGAAAAGCTGTCGAGCTTCTTGTTCTTCACATAGATGTGAAGCTTCTTAGGTCACGAATTCAACCATCCGTGTTTTGACATTTATCCATTTTTATTTCAATTGATATTGATTTTTTTATTTGAGTTTGTGGCTTAAGAACTGACGGCAAGTTCTTTTCTGAAGCCAAAAGGAATGTAGGATACTCTTGGGGTATTTGTAGATATTAGTTCTTTGAATTTGTGGAGGATGTTTCTCCATGTTTTTGGGTTTGAAACCACAAAGAATTTGTGGCTGAGTACAAAGGAGATGTAGCCTTGTTTTTGGCCGGAAATAATTAGGATATTTTGTTTTGAGCTCAAAAGATTTTGGTCATCTCATTTTACAAAACTTCGTCAATTACGAACTGCTATCGACCGGATCTACTACACCATCGTGACGATCAATGTGCCACGATCCCAGAAATATAATAATACCGGTAGGTTGACTCATATTGTGAAACTTCAAAATATCGATACAGGGTGCAAAATACTCCAAATAAAAAGTTGCTTATTTAATTAATTAAAAATTATAGTAAAATTCTAAAAATTAAATTATCACTACGTCTCAAAAGAACCTTGTCTAAATTCAAATCCGATCTCTAGTTATATCGAATAAACCGTTACGGTCGATAAACGATTCTACAGCGACTATTTTAAAATTTGATTTGGACATACATCAAAATCCACACGATGAAATTCCGATTTTTCTCTTCCACTAGAAAGATATACTCCACCAGCTCCACACGTTTCTTGTTTCACAGAAATCCGGCTTAAAATGAATCATGTACATTCAGTTGAAGTTCAAATTGCCAAATTGCGAACTGCCGCGACGTTTCAGGTTCGTTTTAATTATAATTATAAATTATAAGTTCAAACGTTTTACTTTAAGTTATCGATATCGCCCAATCGATATATAAATAATTAAATAAATTAATTATTCGACAGCTAACAAAACGCGCCATTACAGGTGATAAGTGGTGATCAAACACAATTGCGTTCATACCGCCTCTTGCAATCTCTTCCAAAACTCACTAGTGAAAATGGGATATCGGTCGCTTACGATACTAGAAGGTATGCCGTGTAGACGAACTATCTCTCAGAGATAAACAAATGCTAACCATGCCGATGCTCTTTTACTCTTGATGGGAATGAAATGGGAGCTCTTGGTAAGTCTATCTACTACTACCCAATTCCCCGTATTACCCTTCCTTGACTTCGGCAACCCATCAACGAAATCCATGTAAACACTTTCCCTTTTCCACTATGGAACCTCTAAAGGGTGAAGCAAACCACCATGCTTCTTTTGCTCAGCCTTGACTTGCTGGCACACTAAGCATCTAGAAACGAACTCTGCCACATCCTTCTTCATTTTGGCCCAAAAGAAAACTTCTTACTTCTGTTGCGTTCTTTGGGATCTTCCCATCTTGGATTGCCACCACCTTCCAGGGATCCACTGCTATCCCCTCCTTAGAGACCACGTGCCCTAAGAACCTTACTCTCTTCCTCTAAAAATGGCATTTGGAGCCTTGAGTTGACGTGCTTGAATGCTCTCTAAGACTTCCCTAAGATGTAGGGCATGCTCTTCCTCGGTTCTAAAAAAATATCAAGATGTCATCCACAAAGACTACCACGAACTTGTTTAGAAACTCACTAAACACCCTACTCATCAATCCTACAAAATATCCAGGTGTATTCGCCAAACCAAAAGGCAATGATGAGCCAATCAAATAAACCGTCGGGAGTCCTAAAAACAGTCTTATCTATACTATCCTCAGTTACCCTCAACTGATGAAATTCTATAGCTAAGTCCAACTGCGAGAAAACCGAAGCACCAACCAACTGAACGAACCAATCATCTTTCCTCAGCAGTGGGTGTCTATTCTTCTTTGTGAGCTTATTCAGCTCCCTATAGTCCACACACAATCTATGCTAACCATCAATCTTCGTGGCAAAACAACTAAAGTACCCTACTCCGAGATATTTCTTCTTATGAACCCTTTCTCAAGCAACTCTTTCACTTGTTTACTAAGCTCCATCCTTTCTCTTGGAGCCTTGTGGCGCATCGGAAATGCAACTGGCTTTGCATTGTCCACCATGTATATACGGAAATCTATCTCGCATTTTGGATGTATGCCCCTAACCTCCTCAAAGACATCATCGTACTCACGGACTACTCGAATAGATTACAAATCATCGACGGACGCGTCAAGTGATTCTAGGTAGCTAAGCATCATCGAACCCCTAGGGTCACATGAAATATAAAGGGTCTTTCCACAACAAGTCAATAGTCTAACTACTCTCCTTTCACGGTCAAGGGTGGCACCATATCTGGCTAGCCAATCCATCTCTAGAATCAGACTATAGCCCATGAAACCAAATACATAGGCGTTACATTCAAATTCAATGCCCAAGATAGACATTCTCAAATCCCGACAAATCAGAGATAAATGAGCCGAACCACCAATGGGATTTGAGACTAAAATGGGATCTATAACAAAACTAGTATTTAGGTATAGTGTTTCAACAAATGAAGCAGATATAAACGAATGCGAAGCACCAAAATCAAACAAAGTTCGAACAAGATGATCAAAGAGAAAAATCAAACTTTTGATATAAATGTTTCTACCTCTCTCCTGTCCTGGTGCCATGAGAGCATGAACCTGCCCTCCAGAAGTAGGCTATGTCCTCAACCCTTGCCCTTGTTCTTGCCTCCTTGGGTAGTTTTTAATCAGATGTCCTGCCTCACCGTAATGAAAACAACCATGCTTCTTCTTCTTCCTACAGTCCTTAATTACATGGCCCGTTATACTACAATAAAGACACTTCCTCTGGTCATGGGGTTTATTATTCTTTCCACCTTTACCTTCTTCGTGGATTAAAGCCATATCAACAAGTTTCTCATCCTTGGGTTGTGCTCCTTAGCCTAAACCCCTTCATTCCCATTTTTACTATCCTTGTGTAACATATAACAAATCTCTCGAAGGCTGCCTCCATCGCACGGAAAACCCTACGAAGCTTGAAAGAAGATTAGTCGCAGGTCAAAAACTACTACGGCTACAGACGGAGATTAGACACTTCTTTGCCTTTCGACAGGCACCGTAGTCTCATCATGCCTACGGAACCATGCCGCGATGAGGTTACCTCCCAGAAAGCCAGGAGCCTTGGAGACTCAGAAAAGAAGGAAACAAGGATTCAAACAGAAAAATAAAAAGATAGTACATATGGATTTGGGGGATATGTCTTTCAAAACAAACTTTTCTTTTGAAATACTTATTTTAAAACCGTTTTGAAACCAGTTTTCAAAATCTTATATCTGATCCGGTAACCTTCAGTTCTGATACCATGTGTAACACCCCACATCTGTTAATGTCACTCACAAAGGGAATGCACTGAGTTTCGTGAAGCAATGTAAGTAAACATAATAGAATATTACAAGACAGATACATAAAATAGTACTTGAAAAGTTTATAACTTTACTGCAGCAGAAACAGAAATACGCTTGGTTACATCTTTAAACCCATTGCATCAAAGCCAAGTTCATAATATGTCTTGTACAAAAGTCATCAGAGTACATAATTTTTAAAGCCATAATCCCCAATCCAAAATGCCAAATGAAAGAGAAACAAAGCTAAGCATTGCTTTCGACTCTTCAAGTAGGAAAGTCCGAATCAAGCTTCAACGTGCCCACCCTGAGAACCTTGCCGGAGGGGGGGGGGGGAGGAAGGAAAAGAGGCGAAACAAAAAGGTTCAGACATAAATTCTGGCGAGTCCAGTGAATTTAACAATATAATTAGTAAAGCAACATGATAAGAACATAAACTGGATATAAGAGATGACTATAACATAAGAAGATATGATAAGGTAACAAGACATGCATGATGTAATATTGACTGCGCATCTAACCACTATAAGATATCCTCTGCACCGCACCGATACTAGTTTCATACTAAAAGATGATCCCGCTTGGCTAAACAGAATGATGATAGTTTCATGTACTTCTAGCTGCCATAATAGGTAACATTTGTGCACCTATCACCACTAGATGTACCCACTATCCTCCTTGTTCGATTATGTACTCCTAGCTGCTCTTGTAGGTGCCTTACTTGCTCCCACCACCATTAGTTGTACCCTCCCCACTAATCATAATAATAATGATGATGATGGTAGTTCAATATACTCCTAGCTGCTATCATAGGTCCCGCCTGCTCTTATCTCCATTAGTTGTACCCCCTTACTAAACATAATAATAATAATAGTAATAATGATGATGATGGTAGTTTCATGTACACCTAGCTGCTGTCATAGGTGCCGCCTTCCCTTATCTCCACTAGTTGTACCCCCTTATTAAACATAATAATAATAATGATGATGATGATGGTAGTTTCGTGTACCCCTAGCTACTGGCATAGGTGTCGCCTGCTCCTATCTCCACTAGCTGTACCCACTACCTTCCCCATTCGATCAGCTCCCTAACTCGTAGATACCGTGTTGGTCCCATAGTAGGGTGTATCTATCCCTAAAGTGGCAACTCGATACTACTAAAAGGCATGGCTTATACCTACACGATGCAACAATGTCTTACCTACCAGCCCGGATCCACGTGCACATATGACTCCATTGGACTTGCACTGCCATCGCTAACTCTTTATTGACCTCTAACAATCAAACCCAATAAGCGTGTCCCATCCTCGACCTAGTTCGAGCTCACATAGATACAAAATGGGTTACTAGTTAAAAAGGGTTCCCACACTTTACACTAGCTTCCCTTCTAAGCTTGGCCCCCACTAGGAATTCCCACTTAACCCCTCTTTATCCCCATGTCTAATCACATATCTCATCTTGGTTAAGTGCTTTTTTTATGTTCACATGCAACCCATGTTACCTGCTTAACCCTTTATGTCTTACCGTATGTCTTATCTTAGTTAAGTGCTTATTATTTATGTTATACATGCTACCCATGCAATACATGCTTCCCATGTTGCCCACTTAACCCTTTTACTATCCTCATGTCTTCCCACATGTCTTATCTTTGTTAAGTGTTTTTAATTGTGTTTTACATGATATCCATGTCACCCACTTAACCCTTTATCATCCCCATGTCTTACCACATGTCTTATCTTGGTTAAGTATTCATTAATTCATTATAATCGTAATCTTCCAAGACCTCCCACATTAGATTGCCGTTTTGCGGTTGCTGGATATGCCGGGCGGTTCCGGGAAGCATTATACCGCAATTTGAATCTAACCTCGTGTCTTTGCATTATTACGTATCTAATTTTTGCCTTTGACCTCTCACGTTAGATTACCAAATTGTAGTTGCTGGATGTGCCGGGCGGTTCCGTGCAGTCTTATACCGCAATTCGAATCTAACCTCGTGTCTTAGGCGTTCATTATCACTTCCTTCAGTTCATACTCAAATTATGGATTATATTGATTCTCAATTACCCATAAATTCCATTCCAAATTTATGTGACAAATTCTAATCCAATTTTATACCTATAATCCCGTGTATACAAGTTACACCAAATTTTACCCAAACCCACTTATGCCAGATCTCATACTTACAAGTTGTGTACAATTATGCCTAATTCATAGTCATCATCAATTTATGCCTAATTACAAATTACATATTATTTCAATTTTCCCAAACTTTTCCCAATAGTTCAAACGTTATTCATACGCAAATCTCACGTAATATGTTAGGCTTGAATTTAGCCTAATCTTATAAAAAAGAAAAAGGAAAAGGAGGAGGGAAGAGAATCTTGACGTCAAAACTGGCATAAACATAAGAACATGCATAGGAACATAAACAGGCATGTAATGATAAAATAGATCAGAAGGACATATGACATGTTTATGGATATGAATAAAAAGGTGACAATTTGCAAACTTGATAAGATTCATTATAGGCATACACATTAAATCCAATTTACAACTTATAACAGTCACTTTTAATTTAATTATCTTGTGAAAGTGACATAAACTCACAGCGATATGATTAAGGATAGAGAATAATTCTGAATTCTGTTTTTTGAAGTTGATTAGCTAAACCGTTGATGTAGGCTTTGATTCTTATCTTCCAACTTGAATTTAATTTGCTTTGGTGGAGGCTAGGTTAATTTAGTTTTTATCAGCACGGAGGCGTCATGGATTTGTTTAATGAAATTAGGGTTAGGTCTAGGTGTGTTCATATAGGTGTATTAGGTGAATTAGGGCATTTGGATAAGGTTAGGATCCATCAAAACCATCCAAACCAGAAAAACACATTACCCAGCAAATCAGAGAACGCCACATAAGCCATAATTCTCCAAAATTCATCACTGCCCAGATCTGGCCGATGGGGTCGACCCCTACAAGGGGTTTGACACCTATGTCGATACCCCTATAGGGGGGTCGACACCTATGTCGACTCCCTTGGGGGGGGGGGGTCGACACCCTAGAGCAGGATAATTCCCACCCATCCTGCTTCTTGCTGATTCGAATTTCGAATTTGATTTTTAATTATTATTTTAATTCTGGTTTAAACTAAAAAATTTTAAGCTCCATAACTTCTTCATACTATATCCGTTTTATGCAAACTCAGACTCTATCTCAAGCAGAATTCCGAGACGAATGCAATGGAACAACCCATTTCCCTTAATTCTTCCTATAAAATTAAGTATTCTTTAAATATCCCTTATGTCATGTTTTAAAATTACAGGGTGTTACAGCCCAATTCTTCTTTGTCGGGTTAATGGCGTCGAAATCCATGCGAAATCCTTAATGAACTTTGTGTAGTAACCCGCTAAGCCAAGAAAACTCCTCACCTCTATCGAGTTCTTTGGGGTCCTCCAATTCTATACCGCCACTATCTTAGCGGGATCAACTGCCAACCCATCCTTTGAGACCGTATGCCCATAGAAAAGCACCTCTTTTCTCCAAAATAAAAACTTGGACAATTTCGCCTTCAATTGATGAATTTGGAGTGTATGGAGAACCTCTCCCAAATACGAAGCATGCTCGTCCTCATTCCTCGAGAATACGAGGATATCACTCACAAAAACAATCATAAACTTATTTAGAACGTCTCTGAATACCATACTCATCAAGTCCATGATATACACTGGTGCGTTAACAAGTCTGAAAGGCATGACCAACCAAACGAAGAAGCCATCAGGGGTTCGAAATGTCGTTTTATCGAGGATATCTTATGCCATGCATAACTGATGGAAACCAGTATCCAATTTCAACTGAGACAATAAAAACCCGCCCAATAACTGGTCAAACAAATCACTTATCTGAGGTAGCGGGCATCGATTCTTCTTTGGGAGCTTGTTCAATTCTCTGTGATCCACACATAAACGGAGGGAAATATCAGCCTTATTGGTGAAGGCAACTGATGCTCCCCACTCAGAAATACTCTGTCTAATAAGACCCGTTTCTTAAAGCTCACCCGCTTGCTTGCTTAACTTATTCCATTCCCTTGGAGCCATATGCCGAGCTTGTAGCATTACAGGCTTTGCATTCTCACTAAGATAAATCTGTTAGTCAATCTCTCGCTTAGGTGGCAATCCTCTAACCTCCTTGAATACATCCGGATACTCGCAGACAACGGGTACAAAATAGATATCAATAGAAGAATCTAGAAAGTAAAGAAAACTCAACATGACTAGCCCTTATGGGTTACAAGAAATTTCTAGGTCCTACCACTACATGTCATCAAACGAATGACCCTTCTCTTGTAGTCAAGTATTGCCCCATACATGGCTAACCAATCCGATCTACGATCATACAATACCCTAAAAATCCCAAAACATAGGCATCCCAATCAAACTCCATGCCTAAAGTAGAAAATTCAAAATCCTTACAAATCATAAATAAGCGCGCCGAATCACCTATGGGGTTTGAAACTACTATGGGATCGGTAACTACTGAGATTTCTAAGTGCAAATAGTCAACCAATGTACTAGAAATAAATGAACGAGGATCTCCCAAATCAAAAAGATGCGAATAGGAAAATCACAGATAGAGATCAAATCTTCAACAAATACTTTCTTACCTTTATCTAGGCTAATTCTTATTGGTGCTGCCTATAATACATGCACTTGAGTTGTTGCAGTACTGGTACTCGGTTCAGTCCTCTGTGGATATGCCTAACTCAGATGTCCTGGCTGCTCATAATTATAGCACTTTCCTCTGAGCTTCCTGCAATCTCTAATAAGGTGTCCTAGTGTCCTATACCCAT
Organism: Allium sativum; assembly: GCA_030737875.1. Classification (NCBI taxonomy): domain Eukaryota; kingdom Viridiplantae; phylum Streptophyta; class Magnoliopsida; order Asparagales; family Amaryllidaceae; genus Allium; species Allium sativum. Next base: position 21,628,015 of record CM060927.1, on the reverse strand, counting down.
GACACTTTGTCTTAGTTTTGATCTGTCCTTTCTGAAGATTTCCAAATTGCTTCTTCTTGTCTTTCTTATTCCAAAATTTCTTCTTAGGACCAGAAAACTTAGAAGCTCCACTTTTATCATCATTGACTTCTTCCTTCTTATCCTCATGCGTCAATGCCATATCAATCAAAGCCTCATATGTCGCTTCCATAGGAATGTGAGTCATCGTCATTCCTTGTAGTGATTAATTCAACCCTCTTGTAAACCGAACAACCTTCTTGTTAGTGGTATTAACCAAGTCCATACCAAACCTCGATAACTCGTTGAATTAGTTGATATATTCCTTAACTGATAGATCACCTTTCTTCAAGTTCAAAACCCGCTCTACTTGTACTCCCTCTTCAGCAGGTGACAGAAATTTCCTCTCAAACCTAGTTCTTAATCCAACCTAATTTATATGTCTTCTCTCAGCCTCTATATTCTCCTACCAAAACAAAGCCTCATCCTTAAGCTACCAAGCTACACGTTGAACTCTCATCCCATCTTCATGTTCCAATAAATCAATAATCCTCTCGGTCTCTCTAATCTAGGTGCGCGCCTCCACAAACGTCTCGGTACCCAAAAAAATCTTCCTGCCCAAGTTAGAGAAGTCCTTACAAAAGTTAGAACAATTTGCGGCTGCAGGAGTGTTGGGAGGAACCACCAGAGCAGGTGCTGGAACTTGGGCATGTTCTTGTCCCTCAACTGGCGCCGTAACTTTTAAGTATATAAGGAAACAATCGGGAATAGGAAAGCCCTCAGGAAGATTAGGGGCTCCTCACATGCAGCGCAGAAGAAAGGGTAGAAATTTAGAATTCGAAGGAATCAAAGGAATGTGGAAACTTGAGTAGAGGGGATATACTTTATTTTCAGAAATAACTTTTGGCTTTTAAAAAATAAGTTCTGTTTTAAAAAGTTTTATTTTAATATTTTTTTGGTGATCTTGTAACCTTAGGCTCTTATGCCACATATGACACCCCACAGCCCTTAACATGATCCTAATCTAGAATCTCATTAAGAAATATGGAGCACTGTAGGTATAAAGATAATAAACATCACAGAGACTAAGATTTCACATGACATAAAGTAATAAATTCACATCAAAAGAAAAGATTTTTTTATAATAACAAAACCATCCTCACTATTTAAGACAAACCAAATTTTCATAAGATGCCATGTCTCAAATCTCGTCCATAATAGAAATATCATATTACAAAAAATAGCATCCCCAATTAGCCAAAAAGTACAAGAAATCCATGGTAAAAAATAAAAAGAACAAAACATCTCTACAAGAGTCTTCCAAGATAAAATCAACTAAGCAATCCAAGCTAAGCATTTCCTCCCTAAGAGCCTAGTGAGAAGAAAAGGAAAAAAAAGGAAAAATAAGACTAGACAAAAAGTTTGGTAAGTTGTAGTAGTAGGGCTGATAAGCGAAAGAAAAATAGATAAAACAGTAGTTCTAGTGTCAAAATAGGGTAAGTGTCTGAGTACACCTAGAAGTGAGAAAAATAGAATAAGGACATCATAAATGACATAAGAAGTTGTAAGTGTTCTCATTCACAAGATTATATAATAGTGACTGTTTTGCACTTCTACAAATAGGAACAAAATTAGAAAGAGATTCCCTAATACTACACAAATGATTGGCTACGAAGATTCATGGATGACCTATGCCCACCATGGGTTTGGGTTCATCAGGCATTATCCCATCAACAAAAAGACATAACCTTGTCCACAAGTGTCAAATTGGCTTATGTCCCTAAATCAAACCAGTGCACGCACACTAACTCGCCGGAACACACTCATACCCTTCAGTTGTACCGATTAACATCCATAACGTAACACGGTGCATGCCCTTGCCTCATATTGAGACCAACAACGATAAAAGAGAATGCTACATGGAATGGATCCTAATAACAAATAACTTGGCTCAAATCCCCAACCCTTGATTTGGCCCCCAAAAAAATTCAATATCTTAGGCCCCTAATTTACCCACACACTGTAAATTAATATGTTCATATTAATGGTCAACCACAAGGAGTACTAGGCTCGTAATTTACCCACATATTGTAAATCAATATGTACTTTTGAGGCCTAACTATGACAGTCTAGTTTAAGCTTATAATTTACCCATACACTATAAATTAATATGTTCATATTAAAGTCCGACCGCGAGGAGTACTAGGCTCGAAATTTACCCACACACTGTAAATCAATATGCACATATAAGCCCTAACTATCCCTTCCAAATATTCCATGTCATACTGAAAATAAACTATCTGTGTTCATTATGATTTTTGATTATCATAATTATGCAAATTTTCTAATTATAGTCCGCTTCTATTAAAATATGTTAAATAAGCATTTGTACTGTTCAATTTGTCTTAATCAAATTATTCCTTTCTTAATAGCAGTTTTCAACATATTCAACTTAAGCCTCGATAATGATTATTTCCATTTAATTAATTTTATTCCTCTATCCAAGCGCAAAATAAAGGAAAAATAGAAATAAAATTGCAAATTACTAGGCTTGCAAGTTTATGTCTGTTTTAATTGTATTCGTATGACCTTGTTAGGAATATTTTTGGCGCAAGTGCAAAATCTTGAAATTGAGAAAGGAAATAGAGATCCAAAATAATAGCTTGCAAAAATAAGAGTAGAATAGACAGAAGGAATCCAGAAAGAAAATAGAAATGACTAAATCAAAAATTAAAATGTAAAATTTTGGATCTAAGAGTTGTGAATAATCCAGATTTCAAACAACCACAACTACTATTTTATAAATTTATCTTTAACTTATTAAAAAAAATCTAGAAATCGCAAAAATCTCACCTAAAAAATGCTAATCCAAAGGCTGTGGTAGAAAAATCCCAAAATCTATGCATAAACATTACCATAATTTGTGCACGAATAATTTACTTTTATTTTGAAGAAGAAGAGTGAAGTGGTGACAGTGAAAATGAAGAACGAGAATTTTGGGGTATGAGGGAGTAGTATTGTCTTTTAATAGATGATTTAGGTGATTTTAGGCTATTAGATAAAAAAGTTTTTGATCATAACCACCCAAGCCACGTCACAAAAGAACAATCCAGAAGCTCCCAGCGTATTATGTTTCATGCGAGGAACGAAAACATGCCTGGCCAAACTATTTGGGTCGACCCAGCTAGGACTGGGACGTCCCAGTAATCACGTTAATTAAGCATGATTAAATATTATAATTCGTTTTGTTTATTTAAATTTTGATTTGAACGACAAACTTCAATTGGCCTTAACTTATTCGTTTTAAGTCTGTTTTACGCAAACCAAAAGTCTATCCAAACCAGAAAATCATAACGAACCTAATGGCACAAACCTCATTACTCAATTCCCATTATTTTTCACCTTATTATTTAATTAATCAATTTATTAATTAATTATTATTTGTTAAAATTTGGGTCGTTACGTTAGGTTTGATTATTTATGCAAATGGAGGCTATTAGTTATGGCTTTGTTGAAGTTAATTATATTTAAATTATTTTAAAAATCATATATATTATTTTAACTACCATATCCTATTCCAACGAGGTCGGATTTAAGTTTCATCTTCACAGTTGGATATTTGCAATACCTACGCATACAAGATGGATTGGATTAATTCAGAGCTTCTCGGATTTTTAGTTAAAATCTAATCTTAAATATTCAACGATGCGAAATCATTGATTAAATTGGTAGTGAGTTAAAATCCACACTTTCTGAAATATTATCTTCCCATATAATAATATTTACTGTTAACTGCATATTTAATTGTTTGATTGGATTATTTACTAATTTATTTGTTGGTTTTGTTACATATTGTTGTCCATGGAGTAGATGACCTATGACATTACCTGCTTAATAGCGGAAGATTCATCTTTTATTAATCATGTTAAATGATTTATATATATGTGCAGATATATGAGCTGTGATGTAGAGGATATGTTGCAGAGACCCCAATGATTCCTCAATATGATTGTTACCTTACTAGTATTCATATTATTCACATATGAACTGTTTAACGTAAAACTTGATTTTAGTCAATGAACGCTATTTGATATTTGCACATATTAAATTTAAACTATGACATGATAGTAATTAATAAACAGTATGAGTTAAGTGTTTGGTGGCCATAGGACACATTTCATACTTTTATATAAGATGATTTGTTGTATGACAAAGGAACCCATTTATTCGTGTTTTTATATAAGATGATTTGTCGTATGACAAAGGAACCCAATGATTTGTGTTTTACATACGATGATTTCTCGTAGGACAAAGGAACCTATTTATTCATGTTTTGTATACGATGATTTGTGGTAAGACAAAGAAATCCATAGTTCATGTTTTATATACAATGTTTTGCCATAAGGCAAAGGAATCGTGTTTGAAAGTTATTAAATGGTTTTAAACTATAAAACATGTTTTTGTAATGTTTTGGTTATTTATAAATTAGTTATTTTTGAGTTCGGATATTAAAAACCCATTTCTGTCTTCTTTTAAATCAAACCACATTTCTACCTTACCTTAAGTTAAAACCTGTTTCATCTAAGTTTTACGTCAAAACAGTTTTCTCAATTTATTTAAGTTAAAACCAGTTTCTTACTTTATTTAAGTTTAAACCTATTTTTAACAAATTATTTAGTTATTATATTATATCATATTTATAACCTATGTTTTTAAGTCATATTGGTTAAACCTATATTAGACTTATTTTATGTTAATATTCAAACATATTCCATAACATATTTTCAGGATAATTATTTTAGAACTATTTTAAGTTATTATGTTATATAGTAATAAATTTCTATTTAAACTATTACAATTTCTTTATTTAAAACCTTATTTAAACTAGTTTTCATGTTATAAAACATGGATCCAAACTACTAGTATTTTTAAGGTATTTATCAGTACATATAAGTTAGAAAATTCGTTAAGTCTTTTATAAAAGATTAATAGAGGGTTTTAATTATAACACACATGTTATAATAAGAGGATTCATAAAAGAAAGTAAAAGTATTTTACCTTGTTAAATATACTTGGAATTTCAAAACGAATGTTTTAACTATAATTACCAGTAAAAAATTGTTTTGAATTTGTCATGAACAGTGTTTCAACAACATTTGCATTTAAACTCTTAAATTATATTTTAAACTTGAATATATCATTTAAACAAATTTGTGTGCACTTAGGTCTTTAAAATGAATATCTTGAAGATAATAACAAGTATTATCCTAATGAAGTATAATAAACAAACAAGGTAATTAATGTTTTGTGAATATACTTATACCAAGGGGATACATATTTATACCTTTTGAAGTATTAAAAAGGCTATAAATGAATATGGAAATGGTGGAATAAACTATCTGTCTTTTATGAAGGGTAGTTGAACCTTTATACAAATACATAAAATGAAATTTAATTGATAAATAAAATTTTATCTGATAAAAATAGTATTAGAAATAAATGGGATCTAATTAATAAAAGGTCTAGTTGTATATAAAAAGAGTATTAGGGATTTGTTTTCATCACACGACCATTCACTGGTTGATTTTTTATTTCAAATCTTAGCTTAAATGATTCATCGATCCAGTCTTAGTGATATAGGAATTGGTAAGTGTTCTACTTATCATTACCACTTTATGACTGAGATATGTGTTCTATCACTTGGAAATGGAGTTATTGGTGATGCTAGAATCCAATTAGGGATTAATGATTTATTCGAGTAATGAATATTCATATGAAGATGCCGAACATAGACTCGACATCAGGAAATGACTACAGACATATTATGATGCATAATACATGGATTTTGCAAACCTAGAGGTGTATATCAACTCTATATCCAGAGTACACTTAGCTATATATGAGCCAACATGAGTTGTGATGCTGAGTTTTCACGTGATTCGGTTTGCTCCTTTGGGCATGAGACCATTGTGTTTACCTTATGGTATATTTATCTAGGTATATACAATGCTCTGAAGGTGTTTCTTGATTCCTATTTAAGGAGATCCATCTCGGTTTATTGAGGAGGTCTTCGTGGAAAATCAATATGCGGAGATACCTTAGTGGTTTTGGTTGTACACCTGATATGTTGGAATATGAGATGCAAGCATTTCAACTGTAATTAATATTTATATTCAATATTAGACATTGTAATAATATAACCAAATTGTCATATAAAATGTTTTGGTTATGTAAGGTAAAAGTCGTGTCATGTTTATGTGTGGTCATGGTCTAATGAGATATCTTCTTTTAAAGGATTTTCTAAAATTAAGAAAGTTGTTTGTGATGTAAGTTTTCACACTCAGGTTTTCCTGACTGATTCATGCATTATTTTCCTTAATGCTCTGATGGAACTGAGTATATTTTTCAGATTAGCATTGGATAGCTTGGTAGTATAGAAGAGGAGCTTGAGAATGAGACATATTCTAGTATTTTGTTGTTTTGTATTATGAACATATTCCACTATGATATGTTGTTGTATATATCAAAAATTGTGAGACAAATTATTATAACCATTGAAGATGATTTTTTTGTGTTATACCCTGATTATTCATACCTGTATGTACATAGTTTCTCCTTTCAAAAGAGCATTGAGACATTATATTTTATTCATTCCGCTATGAGGTTCTTATTTGCTATTTTGTTTTTCCTCTTTCCCATTCCTTTTATTTTCTTCCTTTTCTTTTGTCATAACATTTTTTCTTTCTGGCACTTGGGTGTATGACACTTTAATACCATGGACATATTTTGTGTTGACATTCGAGAGTCAAATGGGAACATGTTTACAGCTACGTATCAAAACTCTAGGTTTAGTGAAATTTTATGCTTTGATCGGGTATGGCTCATTAGAGATAGAGTCGGTAAAACTCTAGAATTAGCTTGAATTAAGAATTAAGATTGTAATCCTGAATTTTATAGGAAAATTAACGTGACAATGAATGTCAAAAGGTTACAACTAAAGTAAATGGGAATTAAATATTGTAACTCCAATTTTGCGAAATTAATATAATAAATATGTATACGTTATATGTATACATATATATGTATAAGAACTATTATAATAAATAACAATTAGTGTAATATATAGGAGTTGCGAGCTGTAATAAATAGAATTAATGAAATTAAATGTGACTGATATAAATGACATTTATTTGAATGTCCATTACTTTAGGAAAGGTGACCATTATAGTTATTAAAGGCATACATCAGTTATGGTAATTCAATCAAATGAGGACTTGACTAGAAATTACCAACCATCTTAGGGCTTTAATCTTATTTTCTAGGAATATCAATTCTATTTTATCTTTAGTTTAATTTTAGTAATAGTATCTCTAATTAGTGTAGGAATTGGACTTAGTAGGTTAATAATGCAAGATCAATTGAGTTACCCAACAGAATTCTGCACTTTCCAACAGTCAAATATATATACAACGAATACGAGATATCATTGATCATAGGAACCAGTGACAATTATTATGCTTAGCATGGAAGCTTCCTAGTAGTTTACTTTAAGTGTCGAAGTCTTAAGAGGTTATAGGGTAGGCCTCCCTTCCGAAGGAAGAAATTTAAACGGTAAATTTAATGGTGTAGCCAGATTCAGAATTAAGGTCTTAAGTAATTGGATCCGCCTATTGGGGTACTAAGTGATTAGGTTCTCCCTTCCGTTTTTGAGGGGTAAGAGCAGAGTTGTATGATACACCCTTCTACGGTATTAAGTGATCGAGTAACTCACCTTTTTCCAATAGGAAGTTTTAAATGACTAATTTGGTACAAGTTTGGAAATCCCTGAAAGGGGTCCGCTTTCTTTAGATAGTAGGTTGCAATGGTAAAGTCCTCCTCGGGATATCGTATTAAGCGATTATTATGGAGGAACCAAAGGTCTACCTATCCTGCAGGAAGTATCAAGTGATTCGAGGTTTATCCAATAAGGTCAGCTAGATAGTAACGTAAGGGTTCAACTTGGAATGTCTTAAATGATGATTAGTCGTCTGCCTATCCTAGAGGTAATAAGTGATTGTTTACTATCTCTTGCCTTATACGGGGTTGACAAAAGCCTTATTCATGAGTTAGGGGGCTTTGTAGGTTGTGTCCTCTAATTTGAATTAGTGTGCTACTAAACCACCTAGGTATTAAGTGGTTGTTGGGGACCCGCTTTATATATAATATATTGTGAGTGATGACATAAGTAGATATGGAACCCACCTCTTTCATTATAATATATTAAGTGTTTAGAAATCCCTCCACTTAATTATTTGTTATTAGTTTGCAATGGTTTTGAAGGCTTCATTTAGGCATAAAGGTTCTATGTTAATATAGACTAATAACCAATCTTTTTGTGGTGTTACCTTGGGTATGATAGTTAATCATTGTTTATTATATTTGCAAGGTTAGGTAAAAATCACTAACTTTATTAGGCATATAATTTGGTGAAATCAAACGGGATACATTTGTGTATTGTGGACAATGTTATACATTTTCTGCTTACCAGGTGGTGTTGTTCTGGCCCTCCCATCATAACCACTCTCAGGTTTATCTTGTGTAAGATCGGTCTTTGGAAGTGTTCAAGTATGGTTTTTCGTTCTTGTTCTCTCATGCTTGGTATTGATGTGACAATTCACTATAAAGGTAGTTGCCTTAGCCGATACTTGTTAACCTGTCTTGTTCCGCTTTGAGTTAGCTTTTTTGTCCTTTGATTATGCTCATGCATAACTATTTGCAGCAACCAAATTTACATGATCCGTGCATGGATGATTTATAGTTTCAATTTTTGTCGAAATTCAAAACTAGAAATGTATGCGATGTTACAGTTGAGTCAAAGCTTAGGTTTAGAAGATCAGAGGAATTAATAAATTTGGATTTGGTGAGAGAATGTATTCGAGCATTTTTTTCTTTATATCTTTGCACTTGGCTCAACATAATTTTGACGATGATGTAGTCATGATCCTATTTGTTTAGACCAGATTAAAATAATTATGAATTAGAGATATTTTGGAGTTCGAGCTTTTTGTCATCTCTGAATTACCCAATGGTGCGCTTGGCAATTTTATTTGAGGAGCTAGAGGATGAAATATGGTGAATCTCATGGACTTGCGTGTTATAAATTGATGAAAAGCTGGATATAGCTGAGATATAATCGTTTTTTGGTTTTCATTTTGTTTGAGAGTTCCGGTCGAAGATCTTTTTGTTGGTTGTGAGAAAATGTGAAATTCATCTTAATATGCCATATTAGTTTAGAGGCTTAATAATAGGTATATCCACTCGGTACCTTGGTATGGTAAGTCAGATATTCTATTGGTTTAAACAATTCCTTTGAGTTTCTTGGTCTTATAATCAGAAGAAATTTTATTTTTAAACTTGTTTTGAAAAAGATAAGGGTTTCAAAAAAATTATCTTATTTTCTAGAAAATTCATTTTTATAAAAATAATATTTTGTTATGAAATAATAATAATATTATTATAAATATATAGTACAAGGCCCTCATTTTATAAACAGAGTTGAATTTCAAAAAGGATTTTTCAAATTTTTCTCTCGAATGGGTTAAGGTAAAGTTCAGTTTAGCTTGGAGTATTTTATTTCTTAATTGTAGGTTTACCCACCAGTTAAACAAGGGGAAAATTTCATGTAAATCTAATATGAATTACTAGCTAAATTATTTTTAGGTATTTTTTTCATTTGATTATGTGCTTGCATCATTTTGTTGAGACTACTTTGAATCTTCGTAGGACGGTTTGGAATTTGGTGGTGGTCTATGATACCATCGTGATGAGGACCAATACGTGTTGGATTGCGTCAGATTATATGGGATGACGTGGTATGATTAATATTTTAATCTGGCTTAATAGGGTCTATTTTCAACCTGCGTCCACATTCTCTTTAGCAGTTGACCGCCTAGCATTAACCTAAAGTAGTCAACTATTCGACGAGTTTTGGAACAACTTAAACCTAGGACTCGATGGTTAGAGTTGCACCCAAATTCCCTTCTTTTAGCTTCTTTTCTTCGTCCTTCCTTGGTCATCTAACCGAATTAGAACTTTATTATTTTTCTTTCTAGCCTCCTCATCTCCTCTTTTTTCCTAGTTTGCATATTAGGTCTCATCCCACTACTTCTCCAAGATCTAAAACCAATTTCTTATCTTCGGTCATTTTTAGCCCATAATACCTACTTGCACTATATGTTCTTCGTCGTGCCATTTAGGTCTCATCCCTAGATAGGCCATTTGGTTGAACTGGAATGAGCATAAGGTTCCATCACTTGAGGGGTAAAATAATTAGTCATGACTGTTGGACTTTCATCAGTCCTTTACTTCAAGGTTTTTGAATGGAACTATTGTCCATGTTGCATTCGCCTTTACGCTGGCTACTTGAATTAGATTTGTAGTAAAGACAATTGTTGTTTCAGATGTGAAGATTGAGCTATCTTTTGATGGTCCTTTGGAGGAGAATCTCTTAAATATTTTTGAGGCATCCGTGTTGTATGCATACTTGAATGATCTTCTGTTAGACCGGGTTCAGAGATTTTACAACAGATCTTTTTCCCGAAATTTTGGGTACAATCAATCTATGCTAAACTGAAAATGTAGACGTGTTACTCATTTTGCATAATATTCTAAAAAATGAGGAGTCAAGACTAGATTTTTACCATGATGCATAATTCATTTTTTGCTTCAATTGGTGGCATATGCATCATTTAGGACTCCATTATCTTTTGATTCAGCTGGTTATTCTTATGTGTTGTTCCACGGAGTTACTTTCTGCATTTTCACCTGTCCACTTTGTCTTTAGGAAATGTAAGGTAAATCTCTATGGAATACATTTAATGGAAGGTTTCTTTTGGGATTGTTAATTTTAACTTACAAGAAACGATGATGTGGAACATTCCAATAACACCAACAGTGTCTACAATATGAGATATTACATTTAGCTACCATGATATGACTTCTCAAAGGTCGTGTAAATGGCTCGTTCTCCAGCCTTGGAGTGAGATATCATGTTGTTTATAGGCTATATTTTGTAATTTCGGTCTTGTTGTCTTTGTTCTTACAACATCGGTTCATTTCCTTTCTTGCATTTATTTCCTTGTTCTTAGTAGTTGTGTGCTTGTACTGTTAGTAAAATAAAACAATGATGTTATGGGATTTCTATCTTTTGGAAATATTGTTTTGGTCATTCACACTTGTTTATGATTTGAATCGAAAGTGAAATATCATAATTTAAATCTAACTAATAGGAACTTCAAAGCTGAAACTTTTCGATCTTTTTGCTGTAAATTTTAGCAAAAGACAAGTTATGTGTTGTTTTTTCTTAGATAATTATTTTTTCTTGTTTCTTAACTCTAAAATTTAAATTTTGGGTATTGGAATTCTTCGGAATGTCCAAATTTTTAGGTAGGATTTGTTAGGTTCGGCTTGTGCATTTTTCGTGCAATCAACCTCCATCTACGTTTAATTGTGTCCTGAATGGTTTAAATTTCCTAAAAATATTTTTTCAAAAACCATTCCTAATATCATTAAAAAGATTTTTTTTAATTTAAAGTTTTAAATTATGTTTTCATTTATAAAAAGAAGTGTGTGTTTATGCGTGTTAAAGTATGTTTCCTAAATGAACATAAAATTTTAAGAAGTAAAAATTTATTTTTCTGAAAATCGTGATTTCTAGGGTCACATTTGAAGCGCTGGGAAAATGTTTTAGAATTTGTTTTGTTATTTTAGTTGTACAATAGGATCAACGATACATTAAACCCTTAAAAGTAATAAGAGAAAAACTATTTTAGATTCGAAAACATTGTTTCCGTACCATTTGAATGATTTATGCGAGTAATTATTTAACTCATCTATGTTTTAAAGCTTGTTTTAAGTCTTCTTATGAAGTTTACATATGGAAATTTAGGAGTATTCGTGGGAAGCGAGGTAATTTTCAACTGTATGATGGGAACTGGAAATCTTCAAAGTGGTAGGAATGTTAAATTCTCCACTTAAATTTCTTTTTTGGCATAAGAGATATTGACAAGAAGTGATATTAGCTGTGTTAACGTGTTAGATGTTAGGATTTTGATGAAAAATTGGTTGCTTCACAATCCAATTCATAGTCATGTGAATGTTTCAGATGAAAAATATTTTTCAAAAAGCTAGTTACGTATAGTATTGTTAGTATATTTTAGGATGTTTGCATCATGTTTTCTGAAATGTTTTTAAAATAAAGTGCATATACATATGAGGATCCAGATTAACAATAATTATTCATACATAGTTTTATGGTTGTGCCTCATTATGTACGCAGCGCGTACATGCATATTTGGTTGCAATATTAGTTGTACATAAATTGGTTATGTAGTTTGGATAATTAGGTGCCAGCACAAAGACTTACTCAATGGCAAAATTTTAGGATGAAATTTCTTTTACGGAGAGAAGAATGCAACATCCCGAGATTTTACATTAGTTAAATCATTTATTTAGTTAGTATTAATTATGGAATTTGAGCAAACAATGGAATTTGATCGTGAAACATGCACCGTTGCGTTCATTATTGAAATCTAGTTGACTTTCATGTTCAGAACTTCATGAATGGAGTCTGTATGAACTACAAGAAACGATAATGGATGAAAAATAATTAATATAATAAATGGTAATTAACTATACCATAATTATCCAACCCCCATTGGAGGAAGGTCGACCAGGGCGGTCGATCGCTGGGTGCGACCTGCTGATCGTTGTTTCCAGTGGCGGCTATGGTTTTGGAAAATAAAATTACGTATTCACCCAGACACCTACACACATGCATATATATATATATATATATATATATACATATATATATATATGTATATATATACACAGAGATGGAACTTAATCTATTAAATCCAATGGTTACAGGTCATTTTAGTGCTTATAAATAAAGGATATACACCATATTCTTTGCTCATATTTTTTAAAGGAAGCAACAAAGTTCTGTCATTTTCATTTCTCTAATCTCTTCCAAACTGTATAAAATAAATTAATTTTCAAATAAAATAATAAAAATTATAAAGAATGAATCCATATCTATGAACAAAGGTTGGTTATGCGTATTAGATAATTCCTATCATTTATTTTCCTTTCCTTTTTCCAATTCTTTTCCAAATCAACATATATTATTACGTATATATATATCCTCTTTGAAAAATCTACAAATAGGCTCGTGTAATATGGAAATACATGTATATGCAAAAGTGTGATATTATTCTTGATATATGTAAGTAAATATTTAATAAGATAAAAAAACAGAGAATATATCACAAATAATAAATGTAAATGCAGTAAATAAAATAAAGAACACTAAGAATTTTTATACTAGTTCGGAGCACAGTCCTACATACGGTCCCATACACCTTGTAGAATTTCACTAATTAACATCCTCAGTTAATCCGGAGGAATAGGTATTACAACACCAAAACAACAGAACACGATTTCATCTCAACAGCCGAAGATGACTTCTTGCCTGAGTAGCAGAACACGACTTCAACAAATACAAAAGATTGTTTTGACTGAGTATGTGTTCTTAATAACACTGATAAGTCACAGTTTGAGTACATCGTTCCTATATTTTGTCCTTGTATATATATTTGAAAGTAAGCGAAGAATAGAGTAGGAAAGTGATTTATAATCATGAAATATTGAATATTTGAGAGCATAAGTGAATATAGAATAGGAAATAGTTCCGAATCAGAGAATAGATGATTCAAGAAAGTTCGGTGATTGAAACAAATGATTCTAAAGTGTATTTATAATAAATAAAAGGTTGCAATTATTCCTGAAAAGATTTGATCAAAAATATAGTCATAACTCTTGGATTAAAGAAATACGACTCTTTAAAAACTCGCAATCTTTCAGTTCAACCTTCTGAATTTATAATTCAGAAGTTTGAAAAATTGATAGTATTTAAAATGAATGTACATGTGCACAAGTTTTCCCATTCAGACGTCTAAACTGGAATTTTAGACGTCTGAATATTCAAACCCGAATATTTTAATATTAAGCGTTCAGACTACTGAAACTCCAATTTAGATGTCTGATTCACAAACACTGCACATGACTTTTTAGGCTTATTAGTAAATATAATTTTATACTTATATATATACTTATCAAAGAGATTTTAACAATAATTACCGTCTAAATACGGATTTGATTTCATACTAAATATATCAACGTATCTTTTTGTCGAATCTTTGTGTATTTAGACTATATTTTACCCTTTTTCCTATAAAAGATGTTAGTAAATAATATCATCGATATAATCAAAATCTAGTCCAAAATGGAGGTTCTAACAATCTCCCCTTTTCGATGATGGAACGTATATACGACTTAAGATGTGTGTGTGTATATATATGTAGAAATATATTAATAAAATAAAATTTATGTAAATTTTACCTATGCTTCCCTAAAATATATTGCTCCCCATGTATATATGCTATATATTTTCTCCCATTTTGTCATCGACAAAAAGAAGGGACAACATATTGGAAACAAAGAAAACTTATATAGTTCATAATTGAAAATTTGAAAAACTATAACCTATATGAATTATTATGCAATGAGCTATGCATATATGAATTTTTTCTCTATCTATAAAAACATTGTGGTCAATACTTGTAAAAATTTAAGGTATTGTTTATAATTAATACAAAGATGCATGTGATGAATATATAATAAGTAAATCAATCGTCACATAGGTTCGTTATAAGCTTAAAATATTCAGCTGCCTGACTTTTGATTTTAGTCTACTGAGTCTGGAGTTTTTTTGAGTAGTGCATATGATATTCGTGTTAGATATATAACTCATAAGTTAATATATTCCATGACACAAGCTAAAAGTTTGATAATGTGAAAGAATATTTACACAATTTTTATCATTATTTAGAGAGATATTTATATATGAGCCCAGAAAGAAATTGTGTAAGCTATATTTACTTTTGAGCTTGTGATATATATTAGTATGAAGTATTTACAAAAGAAAATATTTAAGAATATAACATGTAGTAATGATATAGTATATTAATTACCCATTAATATGAAATATGACATGCAAAAGAATTTTTTTAGATATTTGAAAATTTTCATATCAATCATGTCGTGATAATATAAATATACGAGATAATGAGATATAAAAATATAAGATTACCAGATTTTCTGATTTATTCTTTTATTTTGAGCTCTATTTCCAAAGATATCAGAGATTATCAGGGATACTGAAATAATTTCCTCTTTGTTGTGGTGTACCTGGAAAAAATATGATATATATATATATACTTTGGTTCTCACTTCCTCCATTAGGATCCATGTAACAACCCTGAAATTTGGGGCCAATTTAAAATTTTCATTTTAGAGATTTTATGGGTGTTTAAATATTTAAAATAAATTATTTCAAATAAAAATGAATGAAAATTTATTTTGAGAAAAGTTAATGCAAATATATTCAAATAAATTACAAAAAGAATTAGAAATAGGAAGGTAGTTGGAAAAGTCAAATTTGAACTTTGACTAACTACACAGGATGCAGAATAAACCGGATTTTGATGGAACGAAAAATATTTAAATTTGTTAATGAATATCTTTCTAACGAATCTGAAAAATCGAAGTTTCATAGCGGAAATCAAAAGTTATGGCCAAATGAATTTTCAGAAAGGTCGCTATAGAGATTATATCGCCCTTGAAAATCGACATTTTGCATACGACCTCGGAATTCGACGAAACCAGTTTTGTTGGGTCCGGGATGTAAAATTATTGCTAGGTTACAAATTTCATGATTTTTGAAGCTAGTATGTGAGCGTGGCAAAAGAAACTGTGTTTTGTCAATTTCGGTCAAAATTGATTGACTGAAAAATATCCATTTTTCAAACAGTCTCAGAATTCGACGAAATAAATTTTGTTAGGATCGTATCGTCATAAGAAAGCCAAAAATAATTTTTCTGGATTTTTCTGACTTCGTATGTGACCCCGGTAAAATTAGAAAGTACGTTCGAATTAAAAATAAAAGAATTAATTTGAAAATAAAGAAAACACACTGTAAACTTCAGAATTGGATTTCGGTAATAGCGCCATTGCGTTCAGAAGGCGTCAAAACCTATTATTCGACAGTCGTTGAGCGCGAATTGGAGTTCGAACGAAAAAGCCCTATTTTCCGGAATTAAATAAATTAAATAAAATAGAAAATACGTGGAAAATACTAGTATATATACGGGCCGTACTTCCTCCCCGATCGCAGAAACCCATAGCGGCCCCCCCTTCGAAACTTCCTCTCCATTTTCCCATCAATCCACTTACAATTAGACTTAGCCGTAGTTGAACTTTTTGAAGCTCTTCCCTTCCTCTCCAATCTCCGACAAGTTTCATTCGATTTCACGCCCTGTAGCTCTTGGATTTCGAGCCCCAACCCACGCCATAGAAACCGCCGCCGCTCCCTGCATAGGCCGCCGCACCCCTCTATTTTCCCGGTGTGGATGCGCCTCTCGTAGCTCTCCAATCTCCCGCAAACCGTTCGCAAAACCATCGACTATAGCTCCAGAAATCTGGATTCAAAGTTTTGAACTTTTCTGAAAATTTAAGGTATGAATATTTCAGATTTTGCGACGCTTTTAAGTGTTACAGCGACAGTTGTTAAAAGTCAGTTCTGATTTATTTGTATGAACTTCGAATTGAAATCTTTCAGATCCATAACTGCCGTGACTTTGAACACGAAATCTGATCAAATCCGAACCTTCCTTCCAGTCCCGAGCTAGGTGAGAATTTATTTTTAATATAATTTAATTAATTTAATTATTATTGTTGTTGCGTTATGTGAAATTGAAAATCAAACAAGTAGATCTGCGATGAATGTTGCCATGGGATGGATTCAAATCGTTGTGATGCTATGATTTTAGATCCGTTATTTTAATCATAGATCTGTTAATTAAAAACATAGATCGGTAGGAAAAATTAGATTTTTCCTCGTTTAAATTTGTGAAGTATGCCTTATGGATATGAATCATGTATAAATCTATCATCATATACATCATTATGTAATTCACCTCATTTTAACGTGAATTAAAGTAGGAATTTACATCGTTGTGCAACTTACATTATTTTATAGTGAATTAAAGTAGGAATTCGTATCGTTATGAAATTTACATCAATATGCAATTTACATTATTTTTATTGTGAAGTAAAGTAGAGGATTTACATTTTTATAATTTTAAATTAAAGTAGATTTTGCATAGTGGTTTTAATTACATTTTTCTTTGTAATTAACATGTGAATTTAATCATATGTAAAAATTTACATTTTTTTTATATGTAAATTATATAGGAATGTACACCGTATTGTAAAAATTACATTTTTTCTTTGTAATTAACATGCGAATTCCATCGTATGTTAAAATTTACATTTTTTTTATATGTAAATTATATAGGAATGTACACCGTATTGTAAAAATTACATTTTTCTTTGTAATTAACATGTGAATTTAATGGTATGTTAAAATTTACATTTTTTATATGTAAATTATATAGGAATGTACACCATATTGTAAAAATTACATTTTTCTTTGTAATTAACATGTGAATTTAATCGTATGTTAAAATTTACATTTTTTATATGTAAATTATATAGGGAATTACACTGTAGGATAAAATTTACATTTTTATGTGTAATTAAAACATGAATTTACATTGTGTGTTAATTATTACATTTTTATATGTAATGTCTATAGGAAAGTATACCGTATGACAAAAACTACATTTTTCTGTGAAATTAAAGGATGCATTTCCATCGTATGATAGAATTCACATTTTTTTTATATATGTAACGTAGAATGAGAATGAACATTAGAAATAAAATTTATTTATTTTATATGTAATAAGATGTAGGAATGTGGCATTGTAATTAAAAATCATATTTTTACAATGTAAATAGGAAGTAGAGTTTGCATTGTAATTAAAAATCATATTTTTACAATGTAAATAGGAAGTAGAGTTTGCATTGTAATTAAAAATCATATTTTTACAATGTAAATAGGAAGTAGAGTTTGCATTGTAATTAAAAATCATACTTTTACAATGTGAATTAGAAGTAGAGTTTGCATTGTAATTAAAATTTATATTTTTACAATGTAAATAGGGAATAGAGTTTGCTTTGTAATTAAACATACATTTTTATACATAAATTTAGAATAGGATTCACTGCAAATATAAGTTACATTTTCATTATGTAACTAAGATGAGAATGTACATTGAAGTTGAAATTTACATTTTTATATGTAATTTAAAAGTAGGATTTTGAATGTATCAAAATTTACATTATTTCATGTAAAAAAAAATAGGAATTTACATAGGAATTAAATTTACATTTTTTTTATGTAAATAAAAAGGATGAAATTTACATTTTAAATGTAAGTAAAAGAATGAATTTAGGATGCGGTAATATTATCTTGATTTTTAAATGAATTAAAATTTAGTGAGTATCGGTAATTGTGTAGAGCGTTGTTTTAATCAAACGACGTTATTACGATTCAATGATTATATATATTTATAAATATAATTAAAATTAAACGAATAGGGCGGGGTAGTTCGCGTTTTGAAATCATACCTTTAAAGGACTATACAGGAAGATCCGACCATCGGATTTTCTTGAAACTGAAACCGTTAGGACCGTCTTGGAAGAATCTTTCCAACGATATATATTACGTTAAGATCCAACGGTTAGATTCTGAGAAATGTAAAAATCAAAATTGGTTGAATGTAGTGCCAAAGTCTCCCATGGACTTAAGGCGTCATTATATAAAAATTTAATTATTTTAAATAATTAAAATATGAATGAATCGTTAATAAAAATAATTATTAATGTATAAGAAGGATTTTAAATATATATATATATACGAGGATTATTTGGAAAGTCTGAGTTCTCTCATTCTAAATAATCAAAACGACGTTAATTGAAGTATGAAGATGGCGTATGAAGACCGTAAATCCTCCCTCGAATGGAAAATGATCGAGGCCCTGATTTGACTTGCTCCCAATTCAAGGGTCACGGTCATTGCCCAGACGTACTTGTTGATTTCACGGGTTTGGCTTTCGCTCAGACCCAGAGCATAAGCTAATAAATGGATTGTGTGTCTAACATCATACTCTATCAAATATCATGTTATTGATCTTTTGTCGAAGGTATGGATGTTTGGTGGCGGGGAATTTATTCTCTTGCTTAACACCTGTTCATATATTTCTTCAAAGGATTGGTAGTACGATATGGAGTGATGATGTGGCATGCTAAGATACATAGGATCAAGGTTTTGTTGAAAAGCAAGCCATATGGGACAATCAAAGCATAGCCTATTTAGGCATAGCTTTGTGTACAGCATGACTTCACGAGCCTCACACACCGGCGGAGTGTAAACGGGAGAAGGGAACGCAGGGAGAGCAGCATGTTTCTTTCTAGCTAGAAGTGGGGATTGGGTTTTAACACGGCCCAACATTTTACTTATGTGGATGATGGAATGAGGAGCCTCGGATGATAGGTCCCATAGGACTGGGAAACGTGTGTTCAGGAATAACTAATCCGCAACTCGTATGGTGGACCGGCCCTGCAGCTTTCCAAGGGTTTACCGCGGGGGATCCTGAGACATTAGCTAGAGTGTCTCGAATCGGTAGGAGCTCCTCCCTAGACTTGACTCATAATGGAAACCAAAATCCAAATACGACCCTACGAATTTGATTGTATTACTAGTATGGAGGCATAGTAATATGGGATACTATTCTTCCAAGGATTTATACATTTACTTTGAAATGTTTTGATATATACTAATAATAATATTAAACTCGTATTTGCCGTATTTATCATGTTTAATCACTATAAGGTAAAACTCTATCCTCTGGTTTGTGTTGCATTGTGTGATGGGACCTGGGTCTTATGGTGATTCCATTTTTCTAAAAAGCATAACGTTGTTGTACGATTCACTTATCATTTATTCTGACACTTTTATGCATGGAAATCCATTAGAGAAACCTGTTCCGCATTAGCGGTGTGGTCTTTGGATTTGACCTATTAATAGTGATTAATTAGTTAAGAATTCTCACACCAGTCCCATGACTGGCCCGTTGTTTGTTTCCACCTTTTTGCAAACTCGGGTGCCCTCCTCTCTACACGGGCAGCCAAGTAAACAGGTTTATTCTTCGCTTGGAGTCTTTTCTTTGGAGCTGCTTATTATTTTCCTTGGATTTGCTGTTGTGGAGAGGTGATGACTTGGAGTTTGAAGACATCTATCATTCGCTGCTATTGCATTTCTCTTTTTAATTCCAGACATTAAACTTGGTTTATTCCACGTTGTTTAAGTGGGAGTTGGAACTTATTTCTTTTTCTGCAAACTTGATGTAATAATTTGGAATTCTATGACTGTGGATTTTCTGTGGTTGATGACATTATATTTCCGCTGCTATGATGTTGTCACTCTATGAATTTCTTATGCTATGTTGTATCTGTGATATGTATTATTGTATTTATGTTGTATTCCAAGTGATTATTCCTTACATTCATTCCGTGGAAGTTTGGTGTCATCATAGCTGGTATCAGAGCTTTGGTTAAACATAGCTTTGGGATATACCATATTTATGATAATTCGTTTACATAGAATCACAATATTCTATGGCGAACATTTCATGTGAATACATAATAGTCAGTCATTCTATCATTTTCTTTTATCTGTCCTTTTATCTTGATCAACTCCTCAAATCACCATTATAGTTGTTCTGACTCTTTCCTTGATCGTACAGAACTAACTAGAAATGAGTACCGCTGCCGCTAGAGCCGCTAGAGCTAGAGCAAGGGGGCAGAATGTTGCTGGAACTGAGGAGGCTAATGTTCAACAACCACCACCACCACAGCCCTTTGATTTGGATAAGATGGCAAAGAAATACAAAAACCTGGGAGGAGTGCCATTCAAGGGTACTGAGACTGTCGAACAAGCTCAAGCTTGGCTGAGGAACTGTGAAAAGATTTTTGGAGGATTAGAGTTGGAGGATCATAGGAAAAGATTAGTGGCTTTATGGCTGTTACAAGAGGAAGCTCAAAACTGGTGGGACACAGTCACGGTTGGAGGGATTGCAGACAATATGACTTGGACAAGGTTTAAGGAGCTTTTCAATGACAAATACATTCCAAGGGAGGAGGTAGAGAAACTACATGACGAGTTCGCCAATCTAAAGCAAGGCGACAAGACCATTTCATAATATGTACGAAGATTTGAAGACCTCTCCCGCTATGCCCCTGAATTGGTTCAGGATGACTCTCAGAAGAACAAGAGGTTCATAAATGGGATTGCGAGGAAGTATATTGATAGAGCCACTGCCCACATCGACCTCTCTTTCAATAGGCTGGTGGAGTTCGCTTGTCGATATGAGGAAAATGATAGGAAGAATTCCCAACAAGACAGGGAAAGGAGCTTAGCCAACAATAAGAGGAAGAAAACAGAGAAGAAGACTGAAGGAAGCAATTCTGGAGCTGCTAAGGGGCACGATAAGTCAAAGGTGCAATGCTACAACTGCCAAAAGTTTGGGCACTACAGCAAGGACTGTAGGAATCCTAAGAAGGCCCGAAGCGACGACACCAAGGAATGCTATAATTGCCACAAGAAGGGTCATATCAAGCCAAACTGTCCGCTGTTGAAAGGAGCGCAGGTTGCACATGTGTATGAAGGGACAAGTGCACCATCTTCTTCTGCTCCTACTTCTTCCAAAGGAGCAGGTAAGCCTGATGTTTTAGATGGTACCATTTCTGTTCAAAATATCCCTGTTACTGCCTTATTTGATACGGGTGCATCGAGAAGCTTTATTTCTAGCAATGCGGTCCAGAAATTGAAACTAAAGCAAAGAAGTCTTAAAGAACCACTAAATGTTCACAACCCTGTAGGAGGTTCTACCACTCTAGATTTATTTTGTAAAGTGCCTGTATCTTACTCCTATTTCAAATTTCCATTTAACTTGATCATTATGAATTTCTACGAGTTTGATATCATCCTCGGTCTTGATTGGCTAACCAAATATAACGCTGAAGTATTATGTTCAGAAAGAGTGGTTAAGGTGAAAACAGGTTTTGGAAACACTGTTGCTATACCTTGCCATGGGCCAAAATCTGACAGAAAGGCATTTTGGTCTTCCCTGGAGATCACTCCCATTTCCTTAGAAAATATTCCCGTGGTCAAAGATTACGCGGATGTATTTGAAGAAGTGGACAGCCTACCTCCGCGAAGGGAAATCGATTTCAGGATTGATCTTGTTCCTAATGCAAGACCTGTAGTTCATGCTATCAGAAGGATGACTCCTAAAGAAAAGGAAGAATTGCAAACCCAAACTAAGCAGCTTCTGTGGAAGGGACTCATCCGACCTAGCTTTTCTAATTGGGGTGCAGCTGTGGTGTTTGTCCCCAAATCAGACGGTACTCTAAGACTTTGTGTCAATTACCGCGATCTTAACAAACAAACATTGAAGAACAAATACCCCTTGCCCCGCATAGATGATTTGGTGGACCAATTGAATGGAGCCAAGGTGTTTTCGAAGATGGACCTAGCCACAGGTTTCCACCAACTCCGCATAGCTGAAGAATGCATACCTTTGACTGCCTTCAGAGGTCCCGATATATTCTACGAATGGTTAGTGATGCCGTTCGGTTTATGCAATGCTCCAGCCTACATTGTTGACTTGATGAATAGGGTCTTCCGGGAGGTCCTAAATAAATTCGTCCTAGTCTTCATTGATGATATTCTAATCTATTCTAAAACTAAGGAGGAGCATGAAGGGCATTTAAGGGAAGTGTTGGAAATTCTGCGACGAAATGTTCTAAAAGCAAAGTTTTCCAAATGCACATTTTGGCAAGAAGAAGTAAAATTCTTGGGCCATGTTGTGTCAAAAGAAGGAATCGCGGTTGATCCAAGTAAAATTGCTGCCATTCGAGATTGGAAGCAACCCAGTACACCCACTGAAGTAAGAAGCTTCCTAGGATTGGCCGGATATTACAGGAAATTTGTCGAAGGTTTCGCCAAGCTGTCTAGCCCATTAACAAAGCTTACCAATAAGCATGCCAAGTTCAATTGGACATCGGATTGTGAGGAGGCATTCCAAAAGCTAAAGGTGAGTTTGACTACTGCTCCCGTACTTACCATCATCGATGGCAACCAAGATTTGAAGGTCTACACCGATGCTTCTCAAAGTGGTGGTCTTGGTGCGGTACTGATGCAAAGGGGCAGAGTTGTTGCATATGCAAGTCGTCAATTAAAGCCACATGAGAAAAATTATCGTGTCCATGACTTAGAGTTGTTGGCTGTAGTCTTTGCTTTAAAAATTTGGAGACATTATCTTTTGGGAGAAAAATTTGAATTATACACAGACCATCAATCTTTGAAATATCTATTCGATCAAAAGGATCTGAATTTAAGGCAGCAATGATGGCTAGAATTTCTGGCGGCATACGATCTTGACATCTTATATACGCCAGGGAAAGCCAATGTTGTGGCAGACGCACTTAGTAGAAAGGAAGTCATTGTCGCAAGCCTCATCATCACCCCTTCCTTGATTGATAAGATCGCCTCTCTCCAGAGAAGTGATGCTTTTATTCGGAAAATGACTGAAAGAATTCAAGGAGGTGAAAACACGGACTTCCAAATAGATGGCAAGGGAGTTCTTAGATTGCACGGGCGGATTTGTGTTCCAAGTATCCCCGAACTCATAAGAGAAGTTTTAGATGAGGGTCACAAATCAACGCTTTGCATCCACCCCGGTGTGAGCAAAATGTATCAAGACTTAAAGCGCACATTTTGGTGGAGGTATATGAAGAGGGATATATCCATTTATGTGAGTAGATGCCCCACATGCCAACAAGTAAAAAAGTGATCAACAAAAGCTGGCAGGGTTGTTGCAGCCTTTAGAAGTACCAGATTGGAAGTGGGACCAAATCTCCATGGATTTTATAGATGGTCTGCCTCGTACTAGGAAAGGAAATGACAGCATATGGGTGATCGTGGATCGCTTCACAAAGTCCGCTCATTTCAGACCTGTCAAATCCACTAGAACTGCTCAAAGTCTGGCGCAGATCTATTTCAAAGAAATCGTCAGGCTACATGGGTAATAAAACTAAATCTTTCCTTTTCATCATAATTGAAATGAAAATTTCTTTTTCAAAGTAAATATTAATCTTTTCTTTCACACAGAGTTCCTAGTAACATCGTTAGCGACCGTGATCCTATCTTTGCTAGCAAATTTTGGGAAGCACTCCAAAATGAGTTGGGAACGAAGTTAAATCTCAGTACCGCGTATCACCCTCAGACTGACGGCCAGACCGAGCGAGTGAATCGCATCTTTGAAGATCTATTGCGAGCTTGCATACTCGATTTTGGAGGTTCTTGGGAGGATCACTTGCATTTAGTTGAATTCTCGTACAACAATAGCTATCAAAAAAGTTTGAAAATGTCTCCATTTGAAGCCTTATATGGTAGGCCGTGTAGATCGCCAGCATGTTGGATTGAAAAAGGAAATCGTCTTGTGTTGGGTCCAGACATGATCCAAGAAGCTTCGGATAAAGTTGACTTTATTAAGAAGCGATTATTGGCTGCTCAAAGTAGACAGAAAAGCTATGCAGATGTAAGAAGGCGAGAGCTAGCTTTTGAAGTGGGTGACTATGTCTATCTGAAAGTCGCTCCAATGTGAGGTGTTATCCGTTTTGGAAAGACAGGAAAATTAGCACCTAGATTCTTCGGCCCCTTCCCTATTCTTGAAAAGATTGGCACACTAGCTTACAGAATTCAGATGCCCGACTGGTTGCCTGGAGTGCACGATGTATTCCATGTATCTCAACTTCGAAGGCATGTCCATGATCCAGATCTGATTGTGGAAGAAGCAGCACAGCAAGATTTGGAGATTACCCCAAGCCTTGCAGTGAGAAGAGAACCACTGAAAATTATTGGCAAGGAGACTAGGAAGCTGAGAAATAAAAGTATCAACCTAGTCAAGGTGCAATGGAGCGGTGATCCTAGAGACTGCACTTGGGAAACCAAGGAGAGTATCTAACAAGCCTATCCCAAATGCAGAGTGGATATCCCCGATTAGCTTTATTTTGAGGTACGCTTAAAATATTTTCTATTCTTTATGTTGGTTCCTACCCTTCTATTCTTCCCTTTTTCTTTTCGAGGACGAAAAGTTCTTAAGCGGGGGAGACTGTAACAACCCTGAAATTTGGGGCCAATTTAAAATTTTCATTTTAGAGATTTTAGGGGTGTTTAAATATTTAAAATAAATTATTTCAAATAAAAATGAATGGAAATTTATTTTGAGCAAAGTTAATGCAAATATATTCAAATAAATTACATAAAGAATTAGAAATAGGAAGGTAGTTGGAAAAGTCAAACTTTAACTTTGACTAACTACACAGGATGCAGAATAAACCGGATTTTGATGGAACAAAAAATATTTAAATCTGTTAATGAATATCTTTCTAACGAATCTGAAAAATCGAAGTATCATAGCGGAAATCAAAAGTTATGGCCAAATGAATTTTCAGAAAGGTCGCTATAGAGATTATATCGCCCTTGAAAATCGACATTTTGCATACGACCTCGGAATTCGACGAAACCACTTTTGTTGTGTCCGGAATGTAAAATTATTGCTAGGTTTCAAATTTCATGATTTTTGAAGCTAGTATGTGAGCGTGGCAAAAGAAACCGTGTTTTGTAAATTTCGGTCAAAATTGATTGACCGAAAAATAGCCATTTTTCAAACAGTCTCAGAATTCGGCGAAATAAATTTTGTTAGGATCGTATCGTCACAAGAAAGCCAAAAATATTTTTTCTGGATTTTTCTGACTTCGTATATGACCCCAGTAAAATTAGAAATACGTTCGAATTAAAAATAAAAGAATTAATTTGAAAATAAAGAAAACACACTGTAAACTTCAGAATTGGACTTCGGCAATAGCGCCATTGCGTTCAGAAGTCGTCAAAACCTATTGTTCGACAGTCGTTGAGCGCGAATTGGAGTTCGAACAAAAAAACCCTATTTTCCAGAATTAAATAAATTAAATAAAATAGAAAATACGTGGAAAATACTAGTATATATACGGGCCGTACTTCTTCTTCCCCGATCGCAGAAACCCATAGCCGCCCCATTTTCCCATCAATCCGCTCACAATTAGACTTAGCCGTAGTTGAACTTTTTGAAGCTCTTCCCTTCCTCTCCAATCTCCGACAAGTTTCATTCGATTTCACGCCCTGTAGCTCTCGAATTTCGAGCCCCAACCCACGCCATAAAACCGCCGTTGCTCCCTGCATAGGCCGCCACACCCCCTATTTTCCCGGCGTGGATGCGCCTCTCGTAGCTCTCCAATCTCCCGCAAATCGTTCGCAAAACCATCGACTACAGCTCCCGAAATCTGGATTCAAAGTTTTGAACTTTTCTGAAAATTTAAGGTATGAATATTTCAGATTTTGCGACGATTTTAAGCGTTACAACGACAGTTGTTAAAAGTCAGTTCTGATTTATTTGTATGAACTTCGAATTGAAATCTTTCAGATCCGTAACTGCCGTGACTTTGAACACGAAATCTGATCAAATCCGAACCTTCCTTCCAGTCCTGAGCTAGGTGAGAATTTATTTTTAATATAATTTAATTAATTTCATTATTATTATTGTTGCGTTATGTGAAATTGAAAATCAAACAAGTAGATCTGCGATGAATGTTGCCATGGGATGGATTCAAATTGTTGCGATGCTATGATTTTAGATCCGTTATTTTAATCATAGATCTGTTAATTAAAAACATAGATCGGTAGGAAAAATTAGATTTTTCCTCGTTTAAATTTGTTGAAGTATGCCTTATGGATATGAATCATGTATAAATCTATCATCATATATATCGTTATGTAATTCAACTCATTTTAACGTGAATTAAAGTAGAAATTCACATCGTTGTGAAATTCACATCGTTATGCAACTTACATTATTTTATTGTGAATTAAAGTAGGAATTCATATCGTTATGAAATTTACATCAATATGCAATTTACATTATTTTTATTGTGAAGTAAAGTAGAGGATTTACATTTTTATAATGTTAAATTAAAGTAGATTTTGCATAGTGGTAAAAATTACATTTTTCTTTGTAATTAACATGTGAATTTAATCGTATGTTAAAATTTACATTTTTTTTATATGTAAATTATATAGGAATGTACACCGTATTGTAAAAATTACATTTTTTCTTTGTAATTAACATGTGAATTCCATCGTATGTTAAAATTTACATTTTTTTATATGTAAATTATATAGGAATGTACACCGTATTGTAAAAATTACATTTTTCTTTGTAATTAACATGTGAATTTAATGGTATGTTAAAATTTACATTTTTTATATGTAAATTATATAGGAATGTACACCGTATTGTAAAAATTACATTTTTCTTTGTAATTAACATGTGAATTTAATCGTATGTTAAAATTTACATTTTTTATATGTAAATTATATAGGGAATTACACCGTAGGATAAAATTTACATTTTTATGTGTAATTAAAACATGAATTTACATTGTGTGTTAATTATTACATTTTTATATGTAATGTCTATAGGAAAGTATACCGTATGACAAAAACTACATTTTTCTGTGAAATTAAAGGATACATTTCCATCGTATGATAGAATTCACATTTTTTTAATATATGTAACGTAGAATGAGAATGAACATTAGAAATAAAATTTATTTATTTTATATGTAATAAGATGTAGGAATGTGGCATTGTAATTAAAAATCATATTTTTACAATGTAAATTGGAAGTAGAGTTTGCATTGTAATTAAAAATCATATTTTTACAATGTAAATAGGAAGTAGAGTTCGCATTGTAATTAAAAATAATATTTTTACAATGTAAATAGGAAGTAGAGTTTGCATTGTACTTAAAAATCATACTTTTACAATGTGAATTAGAAGTAGAGTTTGCATTGTAATTAAAAGTTATATTTTTACAATGTAAATAGGGAATAGAGTTTGCTTTGTAATTAAACAAACATTTTTATATATAAATTTAGAATAGGATTCACTGCAAATATAAGTTACATTTTTATTATGTAACTAAGATGAGAATGTACATTGAAGTTGAAATTTACATTTTTATATGTAATTTAAAAGTAGGATTTTGAATGTATCAAAATTTACATTATTACATGTAAAAAAACAAAAAAGGAATTTACATAGGAATTAAATTTACATTTTTTTTATGTAAATAAAAAGGATGGAATTTACATTTTAAATGTAAGTAAAAGAATGAATTTAGGATGCGGTAATATTATCTTCATTTTCAAATGAATTAAAATTTAGTGAGTATCGGTAATTGTGTAGAGCGTTGTTTTAATCAAACGATGTTATTACGATTCAATGATTATATATATTTTTAAATATAATTAAAATTAAATGAATAGGGCGGGGTAGTTCGCATTTTGAAATCGTACCTTTAAAGGACTATACAAGAAGATCCGACCATCGGATTTTCTTGAAACTGAAACCGTTAGGACCGTCTTGGTAGAATCTTTCCAACGATATATATTACGTTAAGATCCAACGGTTAGATTCTGAGAAATGTAAAAATCACAATTGGTTGAATGCAGCGCCAAAGTCGCCCATGGACTTAAGGCGTCGTTATATAAAAATTTAATTATTTTAAATAATTAAAATAGGAATGAATCATTAATAAAAATAATTATTAATGTATAAGAAGGATTTTAAATATATATATATATATATATACGAGGATTATTTGGAAAGTCCGAGTTCTCTCATTCTAAATAATCAAAACGACGTTAATTGAAGTATGAAGATGGCATATGAAGACCGTAAATCCTCCCTCGAATGGACAACGATCGAGGCCCTGATTTGACTTGCTCCCAATTCAAGGGTCACGGTCATTGCCCAGACGTACGTGTTGATTTCACGGGTTTGGCTTTCGCTCAGACCCAGAGCATAAGCTAATAAATGGATTGTGTGTCTGACATCATACTCTATCAAATATCATGTTATTGATCTTTTGTCGAAGGTATGGATGTTTGGTGGCGGGGAATTTATTCTCTTGCTTAACACCCGTTCATATATTTCTTCAAAGGATTGGTAGTACGATATGGAGTGATGATGTGGCATGCTAAGATGCATAGGATCAAGGTTTTGTTGAAAAGCAGGCCTTGTGGGACAATCAAAGCATAGCCTGTTTAGGCATAGCTTTGTGTACAACGTGACTTCACGAACCTCACACACCGGCGGAGTCTAAAACGGGAGAAGGGAACGCAGGGAGAGCAACACGTTTCTTTCTAGCTAGAAGTAGTGATTTGGTTTTAACACGGCCCAACATTTTACTTATGTGGATGATGGAATTAGGCGCCTCGGATGATAGGTCCCATAGGACTGGGAAACGTGTGTTCAAGAATAACTAATCCGCAACTCGTATGGTGGACCGGCCCTGCAGCTTTCCAAGGGTTCATTGCGTGGGATCCTGAGACATTAGCTAGAGTGTCTCGAATCGGTAGGAGCTCCTCCCTAGCCTTGACTCATGATGGAAACCAAAATCCAAATACGACCCTACAAATTTGATTGTATTACTAGTATGGAGGCATAGTAGTATGGGATACTATTCTTCCTAGGATTTATACATTTACTTTGAAATGTTTTGATATATACTAATAATAATATTAAACTCGTATTTGCCGTATTTAGCATGTTTAATCACTATAAGGTAAAACCCTATCTTCTGGTTTGTGTTGCATTGTGTGATGGGACCTTGGTCTTATGGTGATTCCATTTTTCTAAAAAACATAACGTTGTTGTACGATTCACTTATCATTTATTCTGACACTTTTATGCACGGCAATCCATTAGAGAAACCCGTTTCGCATTAGCGGCGTGGTCTTTGGATTTGACCTATTAATAGTGATTAATTAGTTAAGAATTCTCACGCCAGTCCCACGACTGACCCGTTGTTTGTTTCCACCTTTTTGCAAACTCGGGTGCCCTCCTCTCTACACGGGCAGCCAAGTAAACAGGTTTATTCTTCGCTTGGAGTCTTTTCTTTGAAGCTGCTTATTATTTTCCTTGGATTTGCTGTTGTGGAGAGGTGATGACTTGGAGTTTGAAGACATCTATCATTCGCTGCTATTGCATTTCTCTTTTTAATTCCAGACATCAAACTTGGTTTATTCCACGTTGTTTAAGTGGGAGTTGGAACTTATTTCTTTTTCTGCAAACTTGATGTAATAATTTGGAATTCTATGACTGTGGATTTTCTGTGGTTGATGACATTATATTTCCGCTGCTATGATGTTGTTACTCTATGAATTTCTTATGCTATGTTGTATCTGTGATATGTATTATTGTATTTATGTTGTATTCCAAATGATTATTCCTTACTTTCATTCCGTGGAAGTTTGGGGTCATCACAATCCAGGCGTTAGATGGAAGGTAACCATACCCAATAGGGTTTAATGGAACCTTTAAAAATATAAATTTCATAGTTAACTAATGAATCAAAATAATCATCAAAATATTTTTCTCTATTTTTCCAATTTATAAGAACCCATATACTAACAGTTTTAGAAACCTTTTTCTTTGTGGAAGGTATTGATGAACTACTAGGTTTAAACTTCTTTTTATTTGGTTCTTTTCTTATTGAAATATTAGTCTTCTGTTTATATCCTAGTCCTTTCTTACTAGATGCAAATTGAGAATTTTCTATAATTTTAGACAAATTCTCCCTACCTTTATTAAAATTAGTGACATTTTTAGTGATATGAACTAACTTGATTTTGAGACTAGAATTACCTACTATTTCAATCCTAGTTTTCAACTCATCATTTTCAGAAATAAGCAGGTTATTATTTTCTTTTTGAGTTTCAATTTCTTGACTCTATAAGGAAAGTTGAGAATTCGCATCAGAAAGAGATTTTTGAAGTTTTCTGATTTCATCTTTTAATATCTCTTTTTCAACTTTCAGCATATCTCTTTCGAATTCAGCCTTTTTCTGTTCCTCATTAGCTTGTTTATATTTTCTTTTAAAATTAGTTCTAGATTCTAATAATTTCATATTTATTTCAACCATATCTTCAAAAGTAAAATCACTAACCTCATTATCTTTTTCCATGAAGCATACGTAAGCTTGTATGGTATCACTATCGCTTTACAAAGATGAAGAATCTTAGTCATCCTATGTTAATGAAAATGCTCATTTTTGAATTTCTCCTTTTTTTTGATACTCTTTCTTCTATTTTGGACATTTTTTTTGAAAATGCCCTTTCTTATGACAACCGAAGCACTCAATTATTGATGAAGATGTTTTGTTGTTGTTGTTGAGATTTTTCTTTTCATTGTTTTTGATTCCTTTCGTATATTTCCAAAACTTTCTAAAGTTTTTGGCAATAAAAGCTAGGTATTCTTCATCTGAATCTGATTCTTCCTTTTCTGCATGGAAGGCCAAGTTCCTTTTATCCTATTCATGAACTCTTTTTTCCTACAAATTCACTTCATATGACATTTGATTTCCTATTAACTCTTCTTGTTTCATGGTTGAAAGATCATTGGTTTCTTTAATTGCCAAGACCTTTCTTTCCCAATCTTCCATTAAAGAGGTTTTTATTTTCGATACTATATCAAAGTCAAAGTATTTTTCTCTAAAGCTGAGTAACGAATGATAAATGTCTTGAAATCTAGAGTACATGTCATTAATAGATTCATTTTAATTCATCCTAAAATTCTGAAATTGACTTTTAGGCATGGTTATCTTACTTTGCTTTACTTTGTTAGTTCCTTCGTGAATTACCTTGTGTTTTTGCCATATATCATATGTAGTATTGCCATACAAATACGGTTAAACTCATTTCTATCTAAAGCGTAATGCAACATATTCATAACTTCAGCATTTGAAGTAGCATCTACTTTTGTGAATTTGACCACTCAGAATAGTTGGTAGTCGGAATAGTATACTCTTTTTTAGTAATATTCCAAGTGTCCAATCCATTAGCTTGCATATAAATTCTCATTCATGTAGCCCAGTAATTATAGTTCATGCCATTAAAAGTGGAGGTCGTGTAGTGGATTGACCTTATGTGAAACTAATGTTTATGTTGGTGTTAGAATTGTTTTCCACATTATGGAGATATCGAATAATTATTATACAGTATTAAGATGTCATGCTCTGATACCAAATGAAAAATCTACAAGTAGGACCGAGTAATATGGAAATACATGCATATGCGGAAGTGTGTTATTATTCTTGATATATGCAAGTAAATATTTAATGAGACAAAAACTTAGAGAATATATCACAGATAATAAATTTAAATAAAGCAAAGAACACAAGGAATTTTTACATTGATTCGGAGCACCGTCCTACGTTCAGTCCCAGACTCCTTCTAGAATTTCAATAATCAACGCCCTCACTTAGCCCAGAGAAACAGGTATTCCAACACCTAAAAAGGACTTGAGCAGCAAAACAAGATCTCACCTCAGCAGCCGAACAGGACTTATTACTAGAGCAGCAAAAAGGACTTCAACAAATACAAAAGAATGTTTTGGTTGAGTACGCATTCTTAATAACACCGATAAGTCACAATTTGAGTACACCCTTCCTACAATATTCTCCTTTGTATATATATTTGAAAGCAAGTGATGAATAGAGAAAGAAAATGATTAATAATCACGAAATACTAAATATTTGAGAGCCTAAGTGAATATAGAATAGAAAATAGTTTAGAATCAGAGAATAGATAATTCAAGGAAGTTTGCTGATAGGAACGAATTCTGGAGTGTATTTATAATACATTAAAGGTTGCAATTATTTTGGAAAAGATTTGATCAAAAGATATAGTCACAACTCTTGGATTAAAGAGTTATGACTCTTTAAAAAGTCACAACCTTTTAGTTCGTCCTTCTGAATTTGTAATTCAGAAGTCTAAAACAATACTAAAATTGAATTTTAGACGTCTAAATATTCAAATCCGAATATTTGAATACTCTATATTCAAATGTCTGAAATTCCAATTAGCACATCTGATGAAAAAAAACTGCACATGTCTTTTTAGCCTTATTAGAAAACAGAATTTTATTATTATACACACATGTGTGTATATATAAATATGCTTATCAAAGAAATTTTTACACTAATTACGGTATAAATACTGACTCGATCTCATACTAAATATATCAACATAACTTCTCATCGAATCTTCATGTATTTAGACTAAATTCTACTGCTTGTGCGACACCCACGTCCCTTAATGTCACCTATAAGAGGATGCATTAAGTTCTTTGAAGCGCAATAATAATACAAAGATTAATTTTAACAAGACGTAACATAAAATACAATGGAAAAACTTCTAACTTTTATTTCAAACTAAATATATCATTACATTTTTCAAAGTAAATCATCAATGTCATAATCATAAACATCTGTCTCATAAACCATCAGAGTACAAAACCATAAAATTATATCCCTCTATGCCATAGCAATAAACATAAAAGAAACTGAAGTAATATGTGGAAAGGGAAGTAATCTAAGTCCAAGATGAATAGAATCACGGTCACTTCTACTGTGCACCGCCACTCTGAGTACTAGAGGGGGCGGGGGAAAGGAATAGAGAGAAGGAAAAACAAAATAAGATAGACATAAAGTCTGGCGAGTTCCAGTGATTTTTAGCATAGGCATAGAATAAGAGGTATCATGATAGATAAATGGTAATGCATAAGAAATGCAGTAAAATACGCAAGTACGAAATAAACGAGATAAACCAGACAAGGTAAAGATCAAGTAAGCTTCTCATTAATATCCCAAGAGCAGGTTTCTGCACCACTATCAGACTAAAAGGATTAGGTTTTACCCTAATTACTACCCATGCAATCGGCTCCCTACAGACACAAATAACCAGTGCCAGCCACGACAATTGGGGATATTTGTCCTTAACCCGTCAACTTAAAGACACATCCCTATTTGCCGATGTTACAACATCTTAATTTCCCTTAATGGGCCCATACACGCTCATGACTCCACCGGAACGCTCCCATATCCACCTCCAAGACTTTGAACCTCTTACAATTCATATCAGTAAAGTATGCCCTGGCCCCTACCTAGTGCGAGGTCCCTATACGATACCTATAGGGATACTGACTGATATGGGTTCCAAACAACTAAAGAATTGACACAAGCTACTGCTAGGCTTGGTCCCCCAAGTAAGTAGGATTTTAAGTGTCCCAAACTGGATATAAGCAGCAAGACGTGGAACATCTAGCTTATTAATTAACAGGCTTAACTTAGTTGGTTTAAATTCATTAATAAGAATGTGTAACAACCCGCAAATTCTGAACCAATTTAAAAATTTTATTTTAGAAATTTTAATGGAATTTTAATATTTAAAATAATTTATTTTAAATAATAACAACGATTTTTTTTTAATTTAATCGAAGTTAGAACAAATTTTTTTATTTAATTTTAAAAATGAGTTAGAAATAGCGCGGTAGTTTGAAAATTTGAATTTGAACTTTGACTGACTGTTCAGGAATTGCCAATCTACTAAAGTATTTGTGGACCGGCCTTGCAGGATCCAAGGGTTTGCCAGCGTCCGAATCCTGAGACATTGCTAGAGTGTCTCGAATAGGTAAGGAGATCGTTCCTAGCCTTGAATCTTGATGGAAGCCCAATTTCCAATACGACTTCATGGGGTTTTGATTGTAGAACTAGTATGGCGACATAATATATGGTAGCTATGCCGTCTATGATTAATACATTATGATTGGAATGTTTTTAAAACATATATACACTAATAATAATATCAAATATGTTTTATCGTATCAAGCATTTTTGACCATTATAAGGTAAAACTCTATCCTCTGGCTTGCGTTGCATTGTATGATGGGACCTGAGTCTTATAATGGTTTCATTTTTCTAAAAAGCATTGCGTTGTTTAACGATTTACTTTATTTCATGCACTGGCAATCCAATGGAATAAACCCGTTCCGTGTTAGCGGCGTGGTCCTGTGATTAGTCTTATTACTAGTTAAGTTAAGTAAATATTTCTCACACCAGTCTCATGATTGACCCGTAATTTGTTTCACTTTGCAAACTCGGGTGCCCTCTTTTCCACATGGGTAGTCGAGTAGCTTATTTTGCAGATATATTGAGAAGGATTCTGGATCAAAGCTTAGAGCTATGTCCAGAGCATTTATAGACTTCCGCTGTATCAGTTTATTTGTTCCGCTGCATTGTATTACAATTATTGTAATTTATTTTCCGCTGCATTATATTCGAAGTACTCTGATATTCTGTACTCTGATGTTGCATTATTATGATGTAATAAAAGTCTTCTGTTACTTGTTCTAATGTGTTGTATTCCCAAAGTTAACGTATTTGGGTTTTGAGCGGTCTTGGTCGATTTAACGATCGATTGGGTCGAGCGAAATCCGGGTTCAGAATGGTTGTAAATGATATTTTATGTTAAATGTAATTCTACATACAACACTTTCACAAAACAGACAGGTACCCGCTCAGATGTATATAGCCTACAATGACATGTTTTTCTTAATTACATCTGATTCACATAAGTATTCATAACAGGTTCTACTTAATACCAAATTAAGTTTAACCTATTCAGATTAACATGTTTTTCATATTATCCCGATTATACAGTCAATGGTTATCATGTTCCAATATGCCTAATTCTACCTTTTTACTGTTATTACAAGTTATTCCATTTTAACTCAATTTACGCAATTCTAACGGTTGGCCTAGGATCTCGATGGCCTAGACTCAGCGTAAAATAAAAAAGAAAAGGAGAAAATATAGATCCAACTTAGAAATACATAAATTGAATAAATATGCATAAGACTGTAAATAAAACTAAGACAGAAAAGAAGATAATAAGGATGTACATGTAAAGGTAGTAACTGAAAACTGAATAGATAATTTGACGGTAAAGGAACAACAACATATAAATGTATAAACGTTGTTAATTTTCAGATCTAAATCAATTATTTTCAAGAATACTTTTTAAATATCAGATCTGAAAATAACTAGAACTCAAAGTTGTTTGAATAAGATCCCAAATGAGGCTTTGTAATAGTTGTTGTAGAAAAAATAAAATCAATAGTTATCCCTTCAGTCTACTTTTAGGCAGCAACTCGAAATTCTCTTAATTTTTATTTGGAACATATCTTGGAGGAAGATGATGAAGAATGTTTGTGCGTAAGAAAATTGTGAGGCTGCTAGCTTATTATAGATTAGTTAGGATAAATCTAAACTATTAGGTATTAGGTTATTAAATCAAACCGTATGCCTTAGGCTGAGTCAGCATATGTATATAGTGTATAAAATAGTCTAGGTTTTAGCCTAGGAATCTTCCCTACATGCAGGTGGGTCGACCCGCCTTCAGCGTGGGTCAACACAGGGGTCGATCCATGTAAAGCTGGGTCGCCAAGTAACCGTTTTTCTGCGTTGTTATTTTAAATTATTATATATATTTTAGTTCATTCTTCTTTAGTTCATAACCCCTTCATATTTAATTCGATTTACAAAAACCAAGAGTCTATCTGAACCAAAATTTCAGAACGAATGCAATGGTAAAGTCTATTTAACCTAATTCTAAATATTTAATTAATTAATATTCATTTTATTATCTCCTATATATTTACTATGTATAAAAATATAGGGTGTTAAATTCTCCACTCCTTAAAGGATTTTATCCCTGAAATCTCCAAGTTAAGAAGAATGTTATTAATTAAGACCCACACCTATCTACTGATCCATCAACTACAGACATCCATTATCCTTAAAATTTCTAATGCTTTATATGAACACATGCAAAGGTGTTGTGTATATGCCCTGACACTATGTAAAAATCAGGCGGTTCACTGATTCAGCTGACCTCCTTAATGCAATATATGTTTGTGCCATATATCCAATATGTATGCAAAAGAATCCTAATACATGTAAGTCCGATATATGTGCATAACTATTCACCAAAATGCAGCATCCATGTGTGTATGTGTGTCCAGTGGAAACCACTAGCAAAAACTTGCATCCAATAATCATAACATGTCCCAAAACACATGTTTTCAATCATGGTTTTGTAACACCCTGTAACACCCCACGTCCATTAATGTCACTCACAAAGGGAATGCATTAACTTCCATGGAGGTTTTAAGTGAATATAGAACAGTAAAATTACAACAAGACAGATATAAAATAGTACTTGGAAATTCAAAAACTTTATTTCATTGTAGCAGAAGTCAAAACATGTTTGATTACATCATAACACCATATTCAATGTCAAGTACAATATCTATCTTGATAAAACAAGTACATAATCCCATTACATGAATAGCCATTAAAAAGAAAGATAACAAGCTGGACTTTACTTCAGCAGTCCAAGCTTTCCAGAAGATAAGCGATCCAACTAGACTCCACTAGAACTTGGCCCAACCTGCGGACCTGAAGGGAGAAAAAGGATGGAAAAGAGGGGGTCAGACATAAAGTCTGGTGAATATGATAATTCTACAATACTATTACCAAAATAACTGGACTAAGGCATAAGCTGGAAAACAAGAAAATGTCTATGAAGAGCAGATTAAGGACATAGACAATCGCTAAAGGCAACGTTATAGGCGCTCCTAAATACTAAAGGATAAACATTATACTGCACCACACCAGTCACCCTAAAGATTCATCCCACTTAGCTTCACTTAGAAACTTTCCCAATGGCTTTACGTACCCCTAGCTGACTACATAGGTGTCGCCTGCCCCTATCTCCACTAGGTGTACCCTACTTCCCATTATTCGATCGGCTCCCTAACTCGTAGGTACCCGTGCTGGCCCCACAGTGGGGTGTATCACTCCCCTAAAGTGGCAACCTGATACAACGGACATGCACGGCTTATACCTACACGATGCAACAACGTCTTACCTACCAGCCCGGGTCCACACACGCATATGAAACCCGTTGGACTTGCGTTGCCACCGCTCCCTGTTTTGGCCTCTTATAGTCAAACCCAGTATGCGTGTCCCGTCCTCGACTTGGGTCGAGCCCACAAAGATACGTTTTGGGATACTGGTTGAAATGGGCCCCCACTATTTACCACAAGCATTCCACCTAAGCTTGTCCCCATTAGTCCATCCCACTTAACCCACTTAGTCATGTTCATTTACATGTGTGTTTGGTTAAGTCTAATCGTATTTCAAATGCCTCTAAAGGCAACCACCAGATTCCTCATGCCACCCAAGGCACCTACTTAACCCCCATGTCCCACCTTACATGATTATCTGGTTAAGTATTTCTTAGTTCATTAAGGCCATAACCTCATAAAGACCTCTCACATTAGACTGGCATTTATGGCAACTGGATTTGCCGGGCGGGTCCGGGCAGTCTTACACCATAAAAGAGTCTAACCTCGTGTCTTTACAACTGTTATGCTTTAGTTTGGGCCTAGGACCTCTCACATTGGGCCGACATTTGTGACTACTGGATGTGCCGGGCGGGTCCGGGCAGGTTTACATCACAAACGGGTCCAACCTCGTGTCCTAAGCATTGATTATTAATAATAATCCACTTTCCCCCAATTTTAATAATTGCCTACTTGAATTATTAATTACTTCCAATTTTTAACAATGTCCATAATTGACTCAATTATGGACATCCATTCATGGTATGCAAAATCTTACAAAATTGCACCCAATTTATTAATTCCTAATATTACCCCTACCCCACGTTTGAACGTTTATTCGCAAAATATATGTTAGACTCGAATAGTCTAACTCATAGCATAAAAGAGATTATCATAATAACAACATGTATATGTGACCAAATGAATCATAATAAGGGGTGAAACTTGCATATGTCCAACTTGCATAGATTATACATGTCATGGACCTAAAGGTGTCAACTTGTTCAAAATTCACCTAATATAATCTCAATCAATTTTCATAAACTTACATATGAACATGTGTGAATCAACATCATCTAATTTTTTAACAACATGGTTTTATATGGGTACACCTAACTCAATAGGCAAATTCCCATATTCAAGTTTTATTTAATTATAGTTTCAAGTTTATGGGTACACCTAACCTAATAGGCAAATTCCCATAAACAAGATCCATTTAAATTAAAAAAAACATAACTTTAAGCATGTTCCAACAACATCATGATTTTACAACATAATATAGCATGATTTATAACATGGCATAGTATGATAGTATAACATAGCTTGACATGATTCTCAACATAGCACGACATAGCATAAGAGAATTTACAACATAGCATGACATAGCATATATAATTTACATCATACGACAACATAATAACATAATAAGAGATCCACAATATATAGAATTTACAATTACAAATCA
The DNA here is from genome assembly GCA_030737875.1 of Allium sativum. Lineage (NCBI taxonomy): Eukaryota > Viridiplantae > Streptophyta > Magnoliopsida > Asparagales > Amaryllidaceae > Allium > Allium sativum. The sequence goes on along the minus strand of CM060927.1, from coordinate 21,588,575 downwards.
CATCACTTTCTTGTGATCCATTCATAACTGAGTCAAATTAGTTTGTAATAGTCTTGTGAGAATCATCATACTCACCAACAAAAGAAGAGAATTAGAGAGAGAGTTCTTTGGTTTGATTTGTTTTATTGAGTAGAATTTAGTTGTAGTAGATTAGGCTTCCTCTTCTTAGTTTGTGACGGCTACGCTGAACTCCATGGCAGCAGCATGACGGTAGCTTCTCTAATTTTACAAGTGATTTAGGTTTAGGGTCTACCCACTTATTTATAGATTTTAGAATGCATTTAGGCTATTAGATTTATCCTAGAAATAACCGCAGCCGTTCAGACAAGATGGGGTTTATCTTGTTGACTCAGCAATGAGTCAGAAGTGACTCAGCAAACACTCAGCAATATATATATATATATATATATATATATATATATTCTACAATGTACACATTATATACATCCCCCTTTACTTATTATTGTTTTTATATACATATTAGATACATCCCCTCTCTTACATACTTATTAATATTTTTATATTCATATTAGATACATCCCCTCTCTTACACACTTATTAATATTTTTATATTCATAATAGATACATCCCCTCTCTTACACACTTATTAATATTTTTATATTCATAATAGATACATCCCCTCTCTTACATACTTATTAATATTTTTATATTCATATTAGATACATCCCCTCTCTTACATACTTATTAATATTTTTATATTCATAATAGATACATCCCCTCTTCTACACACTTATTATTATTTTAGCAACTTTAGTGTTAATAGAAAATTCGGGGTGTTACATTCTCCCCTCCTTTTAGGATTTCGTCCCCGAAATCTTCAAGTCTGGAAGAATGTATATCCTACCATCCAAACGTCCATCTACTCATCCATCATACACAGGCATCCATTGTCCTTACAGACTTCTAATGCTTTCATGTTTAAATGCACAGTGTGTGTATATGTCCGTATCTAATGCAAAATCAGGCGGTCCACTGATTCAGTTGACCTCCTTAATGCAACTATGATCGTGCCATGCATCCATTATGTATGCAAAAGATTCTTAATGCTACATAATACTTCTATATGCGTGCACAACCATCATCTGAATGCAGCATCCACATGATAATACAACCATCGTTCATCCATTTTACTAAATACATCCATATATATGCAATATGCAATATGTAGTGACTGAGCCGATCTAGTGCCTAAAGTGTGTGTATATATGCATCCACGAGCAACCACTAGCAAACACTTGCATCCATTTTGCATCCATCATACATAACATGTCTCAAACACATGTTTCAACCATAGGATTATCCTAACTAAAGGTCAAAGATACTAATGAGAGGACATACTAAAGATAAGATAAGATAAGCTAAGCGATAAAGGAGAAATTAAAAGACATACCCTCAAAAAGAAAAGGGTACAACGAACGCATCTTCTCTTCTGTCTCCCAAGTTGCGTTGCTCTCATCATCTCCCCATTGCACTTTAACCAGTCTGACCTCTCGATTCCTCAACTTTTTGATCTCCGACCCAAGAATGCATGTAGGAGCTCATCTAATTGTTGCATCACGCTCTATTTCCACCTCTTTAAGCAAGCTCGGCTCTACCACCTCCGCGGTCTTGTGCAAACACTTCCTCAAATGTGATACATGGAATACGTCGTGTACTCCACTAAGTTTCTCAGGCAACTCCACCCTATATGCCATCTTCCCAATCCTGTTTTTTTACAGGAAACGGCCCTACAAACCTTGGTGCTAATTTCCCTACGGACCCAAAGCGAACAACATTCTGTAACGGAGATACTTTGATAAAAACCATGTCCCCAATGTCAAACTCAAGATCTGTCCTCCTCTTATCAGCATACGATTTTTGCCTATCTTGTGCTGCTTTCATCCTCCTTCGAATCAACTCAATCTTCTCCGAGGTTTCCCTAACCATATCGGGCCCAAGTAGGATTTTATCGGTAGATTCCCACCAACATGTAGGCGAACGGCAAGGCCTTCCATAAAGAGCTTCGAAAGGTGCCATGCCAATACTAGACTGAAAGCTATTGTTATATGCGAATTCTACTAATGGAAGGTGCTCTTCCCATGTACCCCCAAAGTCTAGGATACAAAGCCTTAAAAGATCCTCTAGAATGCGATTCACCCTCTCGGTCTGGCCGTCTGTCTGAGGATGATATGCGGTGCTCAAACATAGCTGAGTCCCTACCGCCTCTTGTAAACTCTTCCAAAATTCGCTAGTAAAGATGGGGTCACGGTCGTTTACTATACTAGAAGGAATACCGTGCAAACGAACTATCTCCTTAATGTATACAGAAGCCAACCACGGAGCAGTCCTCTTACTTTTCACGGGAATAAAATGGGCGCTTTTAGTAAGTCTATCTACTATAACCCAAATCCCCGTGTTACCCTTCCTTGATCTTGGTAATCCATCCACAAAATCCATTGAGATGCTTTCCCATTTCCATAGTGGAACTTCTAATGGGTGAAGCAACCCACCGGGTTTCTTTTGTTCTGCTTTAACTCGTTGGCACACCAAGCATCTATCGACGTACTCGGCCACATCCTTTTTCATACCGGCCCAAAAGAAAACCCGCTTCATATCTTTGTACATCTTATCCCCGCCGGGATGAATGGTCATTTTTGAGCGATGAGCATCATCAAGAATGGCCTTCCTTAAGTCTTCGTCTTGCGGTACACAAAGTCTATTATCCCTTCGTAACCAACCCTTATCGTCTAGGGTATACCTACGAAGATGGCTTGACGACTCCCCCCCTTTGAGCTTTTCTACTATCTCAACCAACTGTGGGTCGTCTCGCTGTGCCTCACCAACCCGTCCTAGAAGTGTAGGTCTAACCTCCAAAGATGCTAACAGACCGGGTACTAAGTCAACGGAGGGTCTAAAGTCAAACATAGAGATGAATTCTAAGCTTTTTCGTTCTACAAACAACGGACACAAGGACAATCTTTTCCTACTTAAGGCGTCTGCCACCACGTTACCCTTGCCCGGGGTATATGCTATTTCAAAATCGTAGGAGGCTAAGAATTCCATCCACCGTTGCTGCCTTAAATTCAAATCCTTCTGAGAGAATAAGTATTTTAATGATTTGTGGTCAGTGAACAGTTCAAATTTCTCACCAAGAAGATAGTGACGCCAAGACTTAAGCGCGAAAACAATTGCGGCTAGCTCTAAGTCATGCGTGGGGTAATTCTTTTCATGAACCCTCAACTGCCTTCCACCATAGGCTATTACTCTTCCCTCTTGCATGAGGACCGCGCCAAGTCCCGTCCCACAAGCATCAGTATAGATGGTAAACGGTTTATTCCCGTCTGGCAGCACTAAGACTGGGGCTGAAGTTAAGGCTCTCTTTAAACGCTGGAATGCATCATCGCAATCTTTATCCCACGTAAATACCAGGTTCTTCTTCGTTAACCGTGTTAATGGAGCTGATATTTTTGCGAAGTCTTTGATAAACTTCCTATAATAGCCAGCCAACCCCAAGAAACTTCTTACTTCGGTTGCATTTTTAGGGACCTTCCAATCTTGGATGGCCACCACCTTTGCGGGATCCACTGCTATCCCTTCTTTGGAAACCACGTGCCCTAAGAACCGTACTTCCTTCCTCTAGAAGTGACACTTAGAAAATTTTGCCTTAAGGTTATGTGCTCGAAGGGTTTCCAACACTTCCCTAAGATGTAGGGAGTGCTCTTCTTTATTCTTAGAAAAGACTAAGATGTCATCCACAAAGACTACCACGAATTTGTTAAGGTATTCCCTAAACACCCTACTCATCAAATCAACAAAATATGCAGGGGCGTTTGTCAAACCAAAGGGCATCACTAGCCATTCATAGAATCCGTCAGGAGTCCTAAAAGCAGTCTTATCTATACTATCCTCAGCCACTCTCAGTTGATGAAAGCCAGTGGCTAAGTCCAACTGCGAAAACACTGAGGCGCCAACTAACTGATCAAAGAGATCGTCAATCCTCGGCAGTGGGTGTCGGTTCTTTTTAGTAAGCTTGTTTAGTTCTCTATAGTCCATACAAAGTCTAAGAGACCCATCCGCCTTTGTGGCAAAAACTACTGGAGCACCCCACTCTGATATACTACGTCTTATGAACCCCTTCTCAAGCAACTCCTTTACTTGCTTATTGAGTTCCCTCCTTTCACGAGGAGCCATGTGGCGCACTGGCAAAGATACGGGTTTAGCATTATCCACAAGATAAATTCGAAAGTCTATCTCCCGCTTTGGAGGTAAGCCCTTCACCTCCTCAAACACATCCGGATATTCCCGGACCACTTCTACCGATCGCAGGTTCTCTACAGACGCGTCAAGCGATTCAAGATAACCTAGCATAACGGAATTTATGGGATTACAAAAGATGTCGAGAGCATTACCAAGGCGAGTCACAAGCCTAACTACTCTCCTTTCACAATCAAGAATGGCCCTATTTCTAGACAACCAATCCATTCCTAAAATTAGCCCATAGCCCGTGAAGCCCAATACATAAGCATCACATCTAAATTCAACGCTAAGTATAGAGATTTTCAAATCCAAACATATCATGGTCAAATGAGCCGAACCCCCAATTGGATTTGAAACGACCAAGGGATCCTCTACTAAACTGGTGTTCAAGTGCAGTGATTCAACTAATGATGCAGAGATAAACGAATGAGATGCGCCAGAATCGAATAAGGTACGGACAGGATGATCAAACAGAAAAACTAAGCTTTCAACAGAAATTGTTCTACCTCTTTCTTGCAGCGGTGGGGCCGCAATAGCCTGAACTTGCCCCCTTGCCTACCCTGGTGCCATAAGAGCCTGCACCTGTCCTCCCGAGGTAGACCCTGCCCTCTGCCCCTTCTTTGGACAGTCCTTCACTAAATGTCCCGCATCTCCACAATGAAAACAACCAGTCTTCTTTTTCTTTCTACAATCTTTGCTGAGATGGCCAGGCGTCCCACAATTGAAGCATTTCTTCTTCCCTTTGCCATTATTGTTTTTACCACCCTTCTTATTTTGCTGTTGGGGTTTCTTCTGATCCCCTTTCTTTTCAACTGCCTTATCCTCATGCATAAGTGCCATTTCTACTAGCTTTTCAAAGGTGGCTCCCATAGGGATGTGGGTCATAGCCAACCCTTGCAACGGTTCATTCAAGCCTCTAACGAACCTCAAAGCTTTCTTCTCTGGCGTGTTCACCAACTCCAAGCCAAACCTTGCTAACTGATTAAATTTATTGACATATTCCTTTACTGATGAGCTCCCTTGCTTTAGTGCCAGGAATTTTTCCATATTTAAGTTCTCCTCTGCCCTTGAAAGAAACTTTGCCTCAAACCTTCGTCTGAAATCCGCCCATGAATCAACTGGACGTTCCCCGTTAGTGACCTCCCACCAAAACGAGGCCTCTCCCTTCATTAACCAAGCAGCTAAACGGACTTTCCTCCCATCTTCCACTTCAAAGATATCCAACAATTCCTCAGTCTCCTTAAGCCAATCTCTGGCCTCCACAAACGTCTCAGTCCCTTGAAAAGTTTTTCTCCCATAGCCTTGAATTCCTTGCACGTCTTTGCAAAAGTGTCAACACGAGGAGGAGGAGGAGGAGGAATGGGTGCAACTAGGGGTGGAGGAGTATCCGCTGGGCCTGCAGTGGTGGCCCTAGCCTCCAAGTATCTCCTAAACCACCCTGGAATCGTCACACCTTCTGGGAGATTAAGATCTTCAGCCATGCCGAAACGAAAAAGGAAAGATTCAAAATGGAGAATTCGAAAGATAAAGATAAGGATGTGGCTATTTGGGATTATGTTTTTCATAAAAACTCTCTTTAAATAACATGTTTTTTTTTTTTTTTTTGAAAGCACTTCTTCCAAAAATACTTTAGAAAAAAAAAAATTCTAAATTTTTTTTTTATCTGTTCTGGTAACCTTATGCTCTGATACCACGTGTAACACCCCACGTCCATTAATGTCACTCACAAAGGGAATGCATTAACTTCCATGGAGGTTTTAAGTGAATATAGAACAGTAAAATTACAACAAGACAGATATAAAATAGTACTTGGAAATTCAAAAACTTTATTTCATTGTAGCAGAAGTCAAAACATGTTTGATTACATCATAACACCATATTCAATGTCAAGTACAATATCTATCTTGATAAAACAAGTACATAATCCCATTACATGAATAGCCATTAAAAAGAAAGATAACAAGCTGGACTTTACTTCAGCAGTCCAAGCTTTCCAGAAGATAAGCGATCCAACTAGACTCCACTAGAACTTGGCCCAACCTGCGGACCTGAAGGGAAGAAAAAGGATGGAAAAGAGGGGGTCAGACATAAAGTCTGGTGAATATGATAATTCTACAATACTATTACCAAAATAACTGGACTAAGGCATAAGCTGGAAAACAAGAAAATGTCTATGAAGAGCAGATTAAGGACATAGACAATCGCTAAAGGCAACGTTATAGGCGCTCCTAAATACTAAAGGATAAACATTATACTGCACCAGTCACCCTAAAGATTCATCCCACTTAGCTTCACTTAGAAACTTTCCCAATGGCTTTACGTACCCCTAGCTGACTACATAGGTGCCGCCTGCCCCTATCTCCACTAGGTGTACCCTACTTCCCATTATTCGATCGGCTCCCTAACTCGTAGGTACCCGTGCTGGCCCCACAGTGGGGTGTATCACTCCCCTAAAGTGGCAACCTGATACAACGGACAAGCACGGCTTATACCTACACGATGCAACAACGTCTTACCTACCAGCCCGGGTCCACACACGCATATGAAACCCGTTGGACTCGCGTTGCCACCGCTCCCTGTTTTGGCCTCTTATAGTCAAACCCAGTATGCGTGTCCCGTCCTCGACTTGGGTCGAGCCCACAAAGATACGTTTTGGGATACTGGTTGAAATGGGCCCCCACTATTTACCACAAGCATTCCACCTAAGCTTGTCCCCATTAGTCCATCCCACTTAACCCACTTAGTCATGTTCATTTACATGTGTGTTTGGTTAAGTCTAATCGTATTTCAAATGCCTCTAAAGGCAACCACCAGATTCCTCATGCCACCCAAGGCACCTACTTAACCCCCATGTCCCACCTTACATGATTATCTGGTTAAGTATTTCTTAGTTCATTAAGGCCATAACCTCATAAAGACCTCTCACATTAGACTGGCATTTATGGCAGCTGGATTTGCCGGGCGGGTCCGGGCAGTCTTACACCATAAAAGAGTCTAACCTCGTGTCTTTACAACTGTTATGCTTTAGTTTGGGCCTAGGACCTCTCACATTGGGCCGACATTTGTGACTACTGGATTTGCCGGGCGGGTCCGGGCAGGTTTACATCACAAACGGGTCCAACCTCGTGTCCTAAGCATTGATTATTAATAATAATCCACTTTCCCCCAATTTTAATAATTCCCTACTTGAATTATTAATTACTTCCAATTTTTAACAATGTCCATAATTGACTCAATTATGGACATCCATTCATGGTATGCAAAATCTTACAAAATTGCACCCAATTTATTAATTCCTAATATTACCCCTACCCCACGTTTGAACGTTTATTCGCAAAATATATGTTAGACTCGAATAGTCTAACTCATAGCATAAAAGAGATTATCATAATAACAACATGTATATATGACCAAATGAATCATAATAAGGGGTGAAACTTGCATATGTCCAACTTGCATAGATTATACATGTCATGGACCTAAAGGTGTCAACTTGTTCAAAATTCACCTAATATAATCTCAATCAATTTTCATAAACTTACATATGAACATGTGTGAATCAACATCATCTAATTTTTTAACAACATGGTTTTATATGGGTACACCTAACTCAATAGGCAAATTCCCATATTCAAGTTTTATTTAATTATAGTTTCAAGTTTATGGGTACACCTAACCTAATAGGCAAATTCCCATAAACAAGATCCATTTAAATTAAAAAAACATAACTTTAAGCATGTTCCAACAACATCATGATTTTACAACATAATATAGCATGATTTATAACATGGCATAGTATGATAGTATAACATAGCTTGACATGATTCTCAACATAGCACGACATAGCATAAGAGAATTTACAACATAGCATGACATAGCATATATAATTTACATCATACGACAACATAATAACATAATAAGAGATCCACAATATATAGAATTTACAATTACAAATCACATCACTTTCTTGTGATCCATTCATAACTGAGTCAAATTAGTTTGTAATAGTCTTGTGAGAATCATCATACTCACCAACAAAAGAAGAGAATTAGAGAGAGAGTTCTTTGGTTTGATTTGTTTTGTTGAGTAGAATTTAGTTGTAGTAGATTAGGCTTCCTCTTCTTAGTTTGTGACGGCTACGCTGAACTCCATGGCAGCAGCATGACGGTAGCTTCTCTAATTTTACAAGTGATTTAGGTTTAGGGTCTACCCACTTATTTATAGATTTTAGAATGCATTTAGGCCATTAGATTTATCCTAGAAATAACCGCAGCCATTCAGACAAGATGGCGTTTATCTTGTTGACTCAGCAATGAGTCAGAAGTGACTCAGCAAACACTCAGCAATATATATATATATATATATATATATATATATATATATATATATATTCTACAATGTACACATTATATACATCCCCCTTTACTTATTATTGTTTTTATATACATATTAGATACATCCCCTCTCTTACATACTTATTAATATTTTTATATTCATATTAGATACATCCCCTCTCTTACACACTTATTAATATTTTTATATTCATAATAGATACATCCCCTCTCTTACACACTTATTAATATTTTTATATTCATAATAGATACATCCCCTCTCTTACATACTTATTAATATTTTTATATTCATATTAGATACATCCCCTCTCTTACATACTTATTAATATTTTTATATTCATAATAGATACATCCCCTCTTCTACACACTTATTATTATTTTAGCAACTTTAGTGTTAATAGAAAATTCGTGGTGTTACACACCCTGTTTTCAACAACATTAAAAGAGTATATATTGAAGAATAATTAATTTAATATTCAGAATTAAGGGAAATGGACTGCTCCATTGCATCCGTCTCGAAATTCTGGACGAGATAGACATCTGGTTTGCGTAAAACGGATAACGTACGAAGAAGTTATGGACGGTAGAAGTTTGGCGAAAAGAGCAGGAATTCCCGGCGCACTTGACAAGTGCGCCTATGTATTTTTGCACTGGTGCACCTGTAAGGTGCACCCATGTATGTTTTTAGGCACCCGGACCCAAGTAGGTGTCGACCCAAGGCCCGATTCACCCTAGGGCTGAGGTGGCATTCGAATTCTGGAGGTTGGGAGCTATAAATATACATCAATTCTCTTGTTTTCTCATACTAAAAACAATGGAGGCCAGATGCTGTCAGTGCCTGAACTGAATCTAATCCTATCTTTTTCTACAAATCAAGTTTAAAAGATTCAAGTGTTTCAAGAATAGATCTGAGATTAAACACTAACAAATTCTTTTATATCATCTAAAATACAAACACTTTGAGTTAGTTACTTTTATATTTAAATGATTAAAAGTAAACATGATATGACTGTGATTTGGATATATGCCTGTGTTTGAATCATACTGGATCTATCATAATTTGTGAATCTATAATATTCTATGACTTAGATCAAAATCTTTATCATATCAGATCTATTGGGACTTTTGAATCTATGACATAACTGTGATGTGGATAATTTATCATGTCATGTTAGATCTACCATTATAGATCTAATTCGTTTATCATGTCATGCTAGATCTACCTTTATAGATTTGATCCGTTTGTGCTTAATTTATCATGGAATGCTAGATCTACCTTTAAGATCTAATTTGTTTGTGAATAATTTATCATGTCATGTTAGATCTACCTTTATAGATCTAATTCATTTGTGGTTCATTTATCATGTCATGCTAGATCTACCTTTATAGATCTAATTCGTTTGTGGTTAATTTATCATGCCATGCTTCGTTTGTGGTTAATTTATCATCTCATGCTAGATCTACCTTTATAGATCTAATTTGTTTGTGGTTAATTTATCATGTCATGTAAGATCTACCTTTATAGATCTAATTCGATTATGGTTAATTTATCATGTCGTATTTGTGGATCTTAAACATTATCATGCTTGATCTACCTTTATTGATCTAATTCTCTTGTGGTTAATTTATCAAGTCACATTTGTAGATCTTAACCTTTATCTATGTTTGTAGCTAATTTGGATTTGTCATTATTTGGACAGTTATAACCTTACTTAGATCTAATTCTATTTAGATCATTCTGTACCTATCATGTTGTAGTTGATTGGATCTTAACCGTTATCATGTCAAATCTACTTATGGATCTAATTTTTTTTAGATCATTTGGTACTTATCATGTTGTGGCTAGTTTAGATCTGTCATTAATTGGACATATGAACCCTTATTTATTCATGCCTATTATGACATCCTTAGTATGTTAGATCTAGTTTTATTATCACTTTCTCACTAGATCTATTTTTATATGTCCACCTTATCACTATGCCAATTACATGTTTATGTCACTTTTGTTAAAATAATCATTATTGTCATCTTTCCCTTTTATTGTTTATGGCTAGGCTATTTTCTAGCCTAGGCACGACGCCAAATATATGCGAATGCGTTAGTTAGGGAACGGGGGAAAACATTAGAATTGGCATAACTTGAATGACGAATATGAGTTTGGACATATAATCCATTATGAATATAATTGGGTAAATAGGCATGAACGCCTATAAAGACATAAGTATAGTTAATTGGTTAATTTAAATGCCTAGGATTATAGTAATTAGAAAACTTTAACTGCACTTTTGACACGAGGTTAGATTGCATTTGTGGTGGAAGTCTGCCCAGACCCGACCGACATATCTAGCAACCGAAAATGTTGAATCTAATGTAAGGGGTCTAAGTACACAAATACGAGACGGGCTAAGACACGAGGTTAGGCCCAACTTGTGGATGAATCTTCCCGGACTCGACAGGCATATACAACATCCATAAGTTGTAAGACTAATGTGGGAGGTCTAGCCCATTCTAAACATAAATGGACATGGTAACGAATTGGAATATTTAACCTTGTTGAATCCATAGGGATTGTACGAACATGTTAACTTGAATAGTGATTAAGTAAACTTGGTTGAAACAGTGGGTGGGTTAAGTAAATCTTGTGGCGGTGGGTAATACACACACACACACACACACACACACACACACACACACATATATATATATATATATGCCCATGGACTTAACCTATTTCATACTTTTGGGTTATGCAACTTTGTTAAGTAAACTTGCTTGGATCAGTGAGGGTTAAGTAAATCTTGTGGCGGTGGATAATATTTACATATAAGCCCAAAAACTTAACCTGATAAGGTTATATAATTAAAGATACCTAGTGATATACATAACCGGTGGAAATAATAAAGTTATGTAATTAAAGACACCTTTTTGGGTAAGCATAACTTGTAGAAATAATAGGGTTATGTGATTAAAGACACATAGTGGTATACATAGCTAAAGAAAACCAAGTGGGGGATATAAGACAATGGGGAGAGATTGTATCATATTGTGTTGGACCCGTTTCAGCCAGTAACCAGGAGTAGGTATCAAACATGTACTCCGAACTATGTCGAAGAAGGGGCACTCTTACTGGACTGATTGTAGAGATCCAAACATCGAGGACAGTGTGGGCGGCGCAAATCGACCGGGCCATGTGCATGCATGAGCCGGGCAGAGTGGGATAAGACGACTGTGACACCTGTATATATGGGGCTTTGCATATCAGCGAAGGGTTGCCACTTTAGGACGTGATACATCCTACGGCGGGGCTGGCACAGAGTATCTGCGCAGATTAGGGAGTCGATTGATTAGGGTAGTAGTTAGGGTACATTTGGACGTATGCCTAAGTCTACCACCTTATAGTGGAAGGGATCATCTCATTCTGGGTATACTAGTAGTAGTGCAGAGTAATCATTAGAAGCGTATACACCCTATCTTGTTTATCTTGTCATACCTTCTTTTATGTAGTTATCTCTCTTATCCACTTTATATGCCTGTCATGCTACTTTTATTTATTTACTTGCTAAAAGTAACTAGACTCGCCAGACTCTATGTCTAACCCTTTTTGTTTCCTCTTCTTTCTTCCATTTCCCCCCAGGTTCTCAAGGAGAGAGTTTTCAGGCTTAGTCAAGATTCTGCTATCGTCTTGCTTGGAGCTGCTAGATGTACTGCTCAAGCTTCTATCTTTGCTATTATGACTATGTTTTCACTTGGGGATTATGCTTCTTCTAATTTGTACTCTGGTGTTTAAGAATAACACAAATGTTTTAACGTTGAAATGGTTTTCATGTATTTCAGACAAGGGATGTTTTGACCATGTTACTTTATGATAAATAATGTTTTTATTTCCACTGCTATTTTTATGTCTGTCTTGTAATATTTCTGTTTCTGTTTACCTATAACGCTTCACGAAACTCAATGCATTCCCTTTGTGAGTGACATTAACGGACGTGGGGTATCACACTTGGTATCAGAGCTAAAGGTTACCAGATTGGATAAAGTTTTTGAAAATTGTTTTAAAAAAGGTTTTAGAAAAATCATTTTCAAAAGAAAAGTCTGTTTTGAAAAACATATTCCCCAAAGCCACAGGAAATATCTCTCGATTCTTCATTTGATTCATTTTTTTTTTGTTTGGAGAACCAATCTGTAATAACCCGGAAAATCTGGGCCAGTTTAAAATTTTTATTTTGGCAATTTTAGCGAATTTTGGATATTTAAAATGAATTATTTTAAATAATATCGGCGAGAAAATTTATTTTGAATATAATTAGAACGTATATATTATATACGCCGTCGTTAGAATATAAATATTTATATATAATTATAAATAGAATTGAAAATGGCGCGGTAGTTCGATAATTCGATTTCAAACTTCAATTGAATGTACCGGGTGCAAAACAATCCGGATTTCAGTGAAACCAAAAACATTAGGATCTATTTGATAATATCTTTCCAACGAATCCGAATAATCAAAATTTCATAGCGGGAATCAAAAGATATGTCCAGTTGAAAATTCTGAATAGTCGCTATGGAATTCAGGCCCTTAAAAATGGACATTTTGCAAATGACCTCGGATTTCGATGAAACCACTTTTGTTGGGTCCGTGATGTCAAGTTATTGCTAGATTCCAAATTTCATAATTTTCCGAATCAATATGTGAGCGTGGCAAAGGAAAACGTGTTTTGACCATTTCAGTTGATTTTAATCGACTGGAAATTGGCCATTTTTCCAACGGTCTCAGAATTCGACGAAACTAGTTTTGTTAGGACCGTATCGTCCATACGAAGCTAGAAAATATTTTTCTGGAATTTTTCTAGTTAGTATGTGACCCCGGTAATTTGAAATGTACGTTTAAAATTCAATATAGCGATTTAAATGTAAATTTAAAGGAAACTGATTCAAACGATCATATCAGCTTGCGATATATATCCCATTATGTTCGGAATGGGGGTAATACGCTATGGACGACAGGCAGTGGGCCTCGTTTAGAGGTCGTATGTGAAAGTCAACTTTTTGAAAAATAAAATAATAAAATCAATAAAAGAAAAAAAATTAATTAAACTTCTCCTTATTCATATCAGACCCCCCCCCCGACTAAAATCATTTAAATCAAAAGAAAAAAAGAAAAAAAAATTGGGATCGACGGCGGAGGGGAAACCGCCGCCGCCCCATCGCTCCCCTCTCCTCCACCCATCGCCGATGAAGCCCTACCCTCGCGCCCTCCTCCTTCCTCAGTCCTCCGTCCTCTCTCCTCGACCAAAACCGTATCGCCCTCGACCCTCCACCTCGCGCAGCGATCGAGACCCCACCGCCAGAGCCCCCAAACGCGAGCGCCTCCTCCCCTTCACGGCCACCGCGAGCTCAGGCGCCTCCGACACCTCCGACCCTTCCCTCCTTGAAACAGTGAGTGGTTAAATCTTTTTTTTTGTTTATTATTTATAATAAAATCGGATATATATATATATATTGTAATAATAAAAATATAATCTTTATGTTAAAAACTGAATTTTTAGGCTATTAAAAATATAGATTTCTGGAATGGAAAATATAATTATCGTTGGTTTATAAAATAAAGTTATCATTGTTTTCAAAATATCTATAGAAGAAATAAAAATATGATTTTTATATTTTTAAAATAATAAAAATATGATCTTTACTATATAGAAGTAGTGAAAATGTGATTTTTATATTTTTAAAGAGTTAAAAATATAATTTTTACATGATAGAAATATTAAAAATATCATCTTTATATGTGTAGAAAAATAAAAATGAGATTTAAAAAAAAAAGGCGAAATCTTTAAATTTAAAAAGGTGAAATCTTTAAATTTAAAAAGGCGAAATCTTTAAATTTAAAAAGGCGAAATCTTTAAATTTAAAAAGGCGAAATCTTTAAATTTAAAAAGGTGAAATCTTTAAATTTAAAAAGGTGAAATCTTTAAATTTAAAAAGGCGAAATCTTTATATAGGAAATAGCGTGATAAAAATATAATTTTTATCTATATAACATAGTAGTAAAAATTCGATTTTTAAATATTGAATAGCATAGTAAAAATCCGATTTTTAATATATGAAGTGATTATAAAAATATGATTTTTAAATTGAAAGTGAATAAATAAAAATGTGATTTTTATTTTAAAGACATCTAAATATAAAAATGTGTGATTTTTATATATGTAGTGACTACGGGCAACGAAGATGATAAAAAGGCGAGAATGAAGAAGATTTCTCTAAATAAAGTGTCATGAAGTTGGGATAGCTTTCGGTGAGAACTTCTCACTCTTCAATTTCTATTATAGTTATAAATATAAACTAGGATGCAGACGGTGTTTAGTAGCACCGGACACCCGTCATCCACAGACCATGGATGGCTTGTTTGTTAAATTGTTTGATTTCAAAAATTAATTAGATTATTTGATTGAAATTGAATTGTTTGGTGAGAATGAATGGATTTGATTGATGTGTGAATGGCGTGGGCCTTCACTAGACCGGGGATAAGGCTAGGCCTTGTCCTGTTTCTAGTATCGTGCCGTTATGCCGCCGAAATTTTCTAAAATATGTTAGAAAAATAAAAAGTATCATTTTATTGAATAAATGAATCGAATAGAATATTCATAGGTTGAATAAAATGTTTTATCGTTAGAAATATAATTTTTAACGTGAATGTGAATAAAATATTCATTTACAAACCGGACGGTTTGTCTATGTACACTGATTTGACTGACATTGATTGGGTCGATAAATTTTACACATCGCCCAACTACACAAATAAAATCTGTGTTTGATTGTTTGAAACCCCACACGGGTGTTGGGATGAAATATGAATTCCACTCATCCTGATTAATTAAATATGTCGATCGATTGATTGACAGGCTGTATAAGCGTTAGATATCTATATTTGATGCTTATACAGTGTAGTGCACTTTGGTTGATGGTTGATCATTTTTCAATGTTATTATATACATGTGTTGTATGAAAATCCATATAATTAACTTTATATGGTGATTGACTGGGCCTCATTCCAATTTAGAAGATAAAGAATAATATAAAATAAAGGTTCATGTGTTGACTGTACTCATCCGTTGAGATCAGTCATGTGTTGAACGAATTATTTTTATAATAAAATTTACATCTTTATCAATATAAAATAAAGGTTCATGTGTTGACTGTACTCATCCGTTGAGATCAGTCATGTGTTGAACGAATTATTTTTATAATAAGATTTACATCTTTATCAATATAAAGTAAAGGTTCATGTGTTGACTGTACTCATCCGTTGAGATTAGTCATGTGTTGAACGAAGTATTTTAACAAAAATAGTCACACATGGACGGTACTCATTCGTTGAGATTAGTCGTGTGTTGACAAAAAGAAATATTTGAAATAGAATATATAAAGCCGTGTTGAATAGTGATGCGCCATTTTGACGCGAACGATATTTATAACGATTTCGAAATGAATTGAATATATAACGATTTCGAAATGAATTGAATATATAACGATTTCGAAATGAATTGAATATATAACGATTTCGAAATGAATTGAATATATAACGATTTCGAAATGAATTGAATATATAACGATTTCGAAATGAATTGAATATATAACGATTTCGAAATGAATTGAATATATAACGATTTCGAAATGAATTGAATATATAACGATTTCGAAATGAATTGAATATATAACGATTTCGATTTGAATTGAATATAAAACGATTTCGAATTGAATGAAATAGAAAACCAATTTGATTTCAATTGAATATATAATGAATTGGATTCAAATAGAAAACGAAACGAATTTGATTTGAATAGAAAATGAATTTGAATCGAATAGAAAATCAATTTGAATTGAATCGAATAGAAAACGACTTTGAAATTGGATTGAATTGAAAACGAATTCAAATTTAATCGAAAGCAAAGTGAAATGAATTCAAATTGAATTGAAATTTGAATTGAATAGAAATGATTTTAAAACGAATTTATAAAGAAGAATTCAATTTTGATTTGAATTGAAATGGAAGTTGAAATTGCTTTTGAAACGAATTTAAAACTATTTATATAATTCGTTTTAAATAGAAATCGACGAAATATATATTATATATATTATATATATAATATAATGGCCTGAATAGAACGCGCCGCGCCGCGGCAGTTCGTAAATTTCGACCATTTATTTCAAACGGACATTACGGGAGATCCGACCGTCGGATTCTCCTAAAACCGGAACCGTTGGGTTCGTATCGAAAAGGGATTTCTAACGAATATTAGAAATTTGAAATCTAACGGTTGGATTTGGAAATACGTCCAAATCAAATTCGAAAAAGGTCGCTGTAAGTGCAGTTCGATGGCCATTGTTGGAAATCGATTGTACGGGCCTTAATAAAATTATTAAAAATATCAATAATTTGTGTAAAATCATAAGAAATGATTTGGGCAAATTTGGGGTGAAAAACCCCATATTTGAAATGATAAAAATAGATTTTTATCGAAATGAACTAGTTTTGAACTAAATTTAAAACCCAATTATTTTTATATAAATAAATTAGATTTAAAAGGGGTTTTAAATAATCGGGATTTCTAATATATTTGATTGGATTTGAAATGGGTTTATCGTGAACTGTGTTTTAAATAACACTAGTTCTTTAACCCGATAATAAATAGAATGTGATTTGGGTTTACCGTGAGCTGTGTTTTAAATAACACCTAGTTCTTTAACCCAGTAAAAGGAGTTTAACAAATCTGCAATTAGATTGAAATGCGAATGGATAATCTAAATTATCAAATTTAGAAAATGAGCGAGAATGGAGTATCGCCAGTTTTGCTCCAAAGCGATAGTTAAATCTTTAATTAGATTTGAACATGAAATGGTAATTAATTTTACCGATAACACCACGGTGTTAGATATGGAGTATTACCAGTTTTGCTTCATGGGATGAATAGGTTGGGATTGGGAAATAAAATAAATAATTACTTCGTTACGGTTCGCTAATCTCGACTAGTTGGAAAAACCATAATTTGGTTTTAAATGACATCCAAAGGAAGATTACAGGATAAATTTTAAAGAATTTATCTTGGATAAAATTAATGGGAACCTTTCCCTAAGAATGTGGAATTTAGAAACTAGCTGTAGGTTGGCTAAGAAGAATGGTTTCCTGGGTATTGATCTGATGTTGGTTTCGGCCTTCGGGGTTAATTTTTGGGAAATTGTTCTCTTGCTAATTTGCGGTTAGTGACTAATGAATTGGAATGAGGCGTATGTTGTGTTTGCGTAACATTTGTTTTAATACGCGGGTTGTTCGGAAAGTCCGGGTTTATACCCATTCTGAATAACCGATTCGACGATAAGTCGAAGATGAAGACGGTGGTCGAAGACCGGAAGTCTTCACATCGTTTGGGCAATTACTGACGATCCTGATTGGGCTGTACACCTAAGAGGATGGAAATAGTTGGTGGTCGTCCAGACGTACTTGGAGATGGATGGATATGCGAGGAAAGTGCCTCCGGTTTCGTTCAGACCCAGAACGGACTTGTAAATGGATTGTGTGTCTGACATTGGATTTTATTCTATGTTGATTGATTTCTATTAAATATACATCTGCTTGGCGGCGGAGAATTTATTCTTTTGCTTAACGCCCTTCTCTGAGACGTACGAGCTCAGAGGTTGTATATCGATGGACATCAGTCGCATGGCATGAATTGCCTATGTGGCACGCTGAGATGCAATGATCAAGGCTTCTGTAGAAAAGCAAAGTCTTGTGGTTGATGATCAAAGCATGGCCTTTGTGGCGTAGCTTTGTGTATAGCGTGAATTCGCGATCCTCACACCTCGGTATGAGTTAAAAACGGGATACGGACCGCTGGGAGAGCACGATGTTTCTTTCTAGCTTTGGTGGTGTCAGTGACTTACCAGCCCTGACATTTATATACTTTTCACCTTTGTGGTTGTTGGAATGAGGCGCCTCGATTATAGGTCTGTAAGGACCGGGAAACGTGTGTTCAGGCATAATTAATCCTCTAACGTAAGTGAGGACCGGCCCAGCCGCATCCAGGGTTACCCAGTGTGCGTAGTCCTGAGGCATTTGCTAGAGTGTCTCGAATGCGGAGAGGAGCTTGCCCTTTGCCTCGACTCATGACGGAAATCCAATTTCCAATACGTGTATTTCGGTTTTATTTGTAGAGCCTAGTATGGCGACATAGTGGGATGGGGCACTCATGCCGTCTATGATTTATATTTATGATTGAAATTTTTTGACACTATACACTTATTATAGTATCAAATGATTTGTTTTTAAACGTACCAAGCATGTTTGGCTATCATAAGGTAAAACCCTATCCTCCGGCTTGCGTTGCATTGTGTGATGGGACCTGGGTCTTATAATAGCTTCATTTTTCGAAAAAGCATTGCGTTGTTTATTTTATGCACTGGTATTCTTGGGAGGAAACCCGTTCCGTGTTATACGGCGTGGTCCCTTGAATTACTCTCTTTTAAAGTAAAGTTTTAAATAACTCTTTTAGTTCTCACACCAGTCACATGACTGACCTGGAGTTTATTGTTTTAACCTAAACTCTGGGTGCCCCTATTTTCCGCACGGGCAGCTAGTAGTTTTGGTTTTGCAGATTTATATTCACAGGATCCTGGTTTACAGCTGGAATGATATCCGGAAAGCTCTGTATCCGTATATCACCTTCAGTTGTGCTTTGTATTATTTTCCGCTGCTATGTAATTTATTGTAATCTCTGATATTTCTGTGTAATATTTATTCATTTATACTCTGTATATTCTTGTAATCTGATGCATTGTTGTAATATACAATGAAATGTTCTTCTGTTTGTGTTCTGATTTGTCCTGTTCTCAACGTTCAGGGGTTTCGAACGGTCTAGATCGGTTTAACGACTGATTCGGATCGAGCGAAATTCCCGGCCGTCACATTTGGTATCAGAGCTTTGGTTTACAGAGCTCGAGAACAAGACACATTAGAACCATACGAAAGAATTCATCAGATATTGGATTAGTAATATCCAATTAGAATGACTCGTTAGAGATAGGATCAGTAGTATCCTAGAACGAGTGTGAAGAGTATATTTTTCAAATGAAAACAACTTTGTTTTGAAAATTTAAACCATTTTAAACGTATTTGATTATTTATTTATTTCGAATATGGACAATCGAGTATATAAAGACTTCGCGTATACGCGTCATGAACGTATATTCGAAGTTTTAATATATTGGATAGATATAGAATCATACTCTAGTGGCCCGAAGATGATTCTAATGATTGACTAGTTGTCATTAGTATTCATGTTCGAGTAACGAAGGTGTGATATCGATATATTTCCATTCGACTGGTGTGAGAACCAAAACTTATATAGTTAGAACACTTTGTTGTGAATTAGCACCAAAACATGATTTTTTGTATATGTATCAAAATTATGAATTTGAAAACTCTAATCCACTAATTGATTGATGTTTGTGTTGTTTGTTTAATTGTTTGCTAATTTTGAACCATTTAGCCTAACTGTATCAAATATTGAATTGTACTGAAAATTGGTCGCATTTGCTTGCATATACATATACTTACATTGAACAGGTCATAGCAAGGAGGCTAGAGCAGAGAATAAAATTTGTTTGCCCGACAAATAGGTACATGTTTACTACATAATTTCCTGTTTTGTTTGGGTGATGATGATTTTGTGAGCCTATTGGCTAGCCGCTTGGCTTTTAATTTTTCTTTTTGAGATCTGAAGGACTGGGGAAGCTATTTGAAATTCCCCGATGCTCCCATTGCAGGGGAGGTTATGGCGAAATTTTTCGAAAATTTAGGGTGTTAGCCAAATTTTTGAAATTTTGAAAATTCTCAAAACTGAAAAGTTGGAGAATGGAAGCCAGATCGAACGTAGAGTTAATTAATCAAACCACTTTCGACTTTGTTCCTTTTCGGGGACGAAAAGTTTTAAGTGGGGGAGATTGTAATAACCCGGAAAATCTGGGCCAGTTTAAAATTTTTATTTTGGCAATTTTAGCGAATTTTGGATATTTAAAATGAATTATTTTAAATAATATCGGCGAGAAAATTTATTTTGAATATAATTAGAACGTATATATTATATACGCCGTCGTTAGAATATAAATATTTATATATAATTATAAATAGAATTGAAAATGGCGCGGTAGTTCGATAATTCGATTTCAAACTTCAATTGAATGTACCGGGTGCAAAACAATCCGGATTTTAGTGAAACCAAAAACATTAGGATCTATTTGATAATATCTTTCCAACGAATCCGAATAATCAAAATTTCATAGCGGGAATCAAAAGATATGTCCAGTTGAAAATTCTGAATAGTCGCTATGGAATTCAGGCCCTTAAAAATGGACATTTTGCAAATGACCTCGGATTTCGATGAAACCACTTTTGTTGGGTCTATGATGTCAAGTTATTGCTAGATTCCAAATTTCATAATTTTCCGAATCAATATGTGAGCGTGGCAAAGGAAAACGTGTTTTGACCATTTCAGTTGATTTTAATCGACTGGAAATTGGCCATTTTTCCAACGGTCTCAGAATTCGACGAAACTAGTTTTGTTAGGACCGTATCGTCCATACGAAGCTAGAAAATATTTTTCTGGAATTTTTCTAGTTAGTATGTGACCCCGGTAATTTGAAATGTACGTTTAAAATTCAATATAGCGATTTAAATGTAAATTTAAAGGAAACTGATTCAAACGATCATATCATCTTGCGATATATATCCCATTGTGTTCGGAATGGGGGTAATACGCTATGGACGACAGGCGGTGGGCCTCGTTTAGAGGTTGTATGTGAAAGTCAACTTTTTGAAAAATAAAATAATTAAATTAATAAAAGAAAAAAAATTAATTAAACTTCTCCTTATTCATATCAGACCCCCCCCCCCCCCGACTAAAATCATTTAAATCAAAAGAAAAAAAGAAAAAAAAAAATTGGGATCGACGGCGGAGGGGAAACCGCCGCCGCCCCATCGCTCCCCTCTCCTCCACCCATCGCCGATGAAGCCCTACCCTCGCGCCCTCCTCCTTCCTCAGTCCTCCGTCCTCTCTCCTCGACCAAAACCGTATCGCCCTCGACCCTCCACCTCGCGCAGCGATCGAGACCCCACCGCCAGAGCCCCCAAACGCGAGCGCCTCCTCCCCTTCACGGCCACCGCGAGCTCAGGCGCCTCTGACACCTCCGACCCTTCCCTCCTTGAAACAGTGAGTGGTTAAATCTTTTTTTTTGTTTATTATTTATAATAAAATCGGATATATATATATATATATTGTAATAATAAAAATATAATCTTTATATTAAAAACTGAATTTTTTGGCTATTAAAAATATAGATTTCTGGAATGGAAAATATAATTATCGTTGGTTTATAAAATAAAGTTATCATTGTTTTCAAAATATCTATAGAAGAAATAAAAATATGATTTTTATATTTTTAAAATAATAAAAATATGATCTTTACTATATAGAAGTAGTGAAAATGTGATTTTTATATTTTTAAAGAGTTAAAAATATAATTTTTACATGATAGAAATATTAAAAATATCATCTTTATATGTGTAGAAAAATAAAAATGAGATTTTAAAAAAAAAGGCGAAATCTTTAAATTTAAAAAGGTGAAATCTTTAAATTTAAAAAGGCGAAATCTTTAAATTTAAAAAGGCGAAATCTTTAAATTTAAAAAGGTGAAATCTTTAAATTTAAAAAGGTGAAATCTTTAAATTTAAAAAGGCGAAATCTTTATATAGGAAATAGCGTGATAAAAATATAATTTTTATCTATATAACATAGTAGTAAAAATTCGATTTTTAAATATTGAATAGCATAGTAAAAATCCGATTTTTAATATATGAAGTGATTATAAAAATATGATTTTTAAATTGAAAGTGAATAAATAAAAATGTGATTTTTATTTTAAAGACATCTAAATATAAAAATGTGTGATTTTTATATATGTAGTGACTACGGGCAACGAAGATGATAAAAAGGCGAGAATGAAGAAGATTTCTCTAAATAAAGTGTCGTGAAGTTGGGATAGCTTTCGGTGAGAACTTCTCACTCTTCAATTTCTATTATAGTTATAAATATAAACTAGGATGCAGACGGTGTTTAGTAGCACCCGACACCCGTCATCCACAGACCATGGATGGCTTGTTTGTTAAATTGTTTGATTTCAAAAATTAATTAGATTATTTGATTGAAATTGAATTGTTTGGTGAGAATGAATGGATTTGATTGATGTGTGAATGGCGTGGGCCTTCACTAGACCGAAGATAAGGCTAGGCCTTGTCCTGTTTCTAGTATCGTGCCGTTATGCCGCCGAAATTTTCTAAAATATGTTAGAAAAATAAAAAGTATCATTTTATTGAATAAATGAATCGAATAGAATATTCATAGGTTGAATAAAATGTTTTATCGTTAGAAATATAATTTTTAACGTGAATGTGAATAAAATATTCATTTACAAACCGGACGGTTTGTCTATGTACACTGATTTGACTGACATTGATTGGGTCGATAAATTTTACACATCGCCCAACTACACAAATAAAATCTGTGTTTGATTGTTTGAAACCCCACACGGGTGTTGGGATGAAATATGAATTCCACTCATCCTGATTAATTAAATATGTCGATCGATTGATTGACAGGCTGTATAAGCGTTAGATATCTATATTTGATGCTTATACAGTGTAGTGCACTTTGGTTGATGGTTGATCCTTTTTCAATGTTATTATATACATGTGTTGTATGAAAATCCATATAATTAACTTTATATGGTGATTGACTGGGCCTCATTCCAATTTAGAAGATAAAGAATAATATAAAATAAAGGTTCATGTGTTGACTGTACTCATCCGTTGAGATCAGTCATGTGTTGAACGAATTATTTTTATAATAAAATTTACATCTTTATCAATATAAAATAAAGGTTCATGTGTTGACTGTACTCATCCGTTGAGATCAGTCATGTGTTGAACGAATTATTTTTATAATAAAATTTACATCTTTATCAATATAAAGTAAAGGTTCATGTGTTGACTGTACTCATCCGTTGAGATTAGTCATGTGTTGAACGAAGTATTTTAACAAAAATAGTCACACATGGACGGTACTCATTCGTTGAGATTAGTCGTGTGTTGACAAAAAGAAATATTTGAAATAGAATATATAAAGCCGTGTTGAATAGTGATGCGCCATTTTGACGCGAACGATATTTATAACGATTTCGAAATGAATTGAATATATAACGATTTCGAAATGAATTGAATATATAACGATTTCGAAATGAATTGAATATATAACGATTTCGAAATGAATTGAATATATAACGATTTCGAAATGAATTGAATATATAACGATTTCGAAATGAATTGAATATATAACGATTTCGAAATGAATTGAATATATAACGATTTCGAAATGAATTGAATATATAACGATTTCGAAATGAATTGAATATATAACGATTTCGATTTGAATTGAATATAAAACGATTTCGAATTGAATGAAATAGAAAACCAATTTGATTTCAATTGAATATATAATGAATTGGATTCAAATAGAAAACGAAACGAATTTGATTTGAATAGAAAATGAATTTGAATCGAATAGAAAACCAATTTGAATTGAATCGAATAGAAAACGACTTTGAAATTGGATTGAATTGAAAACGAATTCAAATTTAATCGAAAGCAAAGTGAAATGAATTCAAATTGAATTGAAATTTGAATTGAATAGAAATGAATTTTAAAACGAATTTATAAAGAAGAATTCAATTTTGATTTGAATTGAAATGGAAGTTGAAATTGCTTTTGAAACGAATTTAAAACTATTTATATAATTCGTTTTAAATAGAAATCGACGAAATATATATTATATATATTATATATATAATATAATGGCCTGAATAGAACGCGCCGCGCCACGGCAGTTCGTAAATTTCGACCATTTATTTCAAACGGACATTACGGGAGATCCGACCGTCGGATTCTCCTAAAACCGGAACCGTTGGGTTCGTATCGAAAAGGGATTTCTAACGAATATTAGAAATTTGAAATCTAACGGTTGGATTTGGAAATACGTCCAAATCAAATTCGAAAAAGGTCGCTGTAAGTGCAGTTCGATGGCCATTGTTGGAAATCGATTGTACGGGCCTTAATAAAATTATTAAAAATATCAATAATTTGTGTAAAATCATAAGAAATGATTTGGGAAAATTTGGGGTGAAAAACCCCATATTTGAAATGATAAAAATAGATTTTTATCGAAATGAACTAGTTTTGAACTAAATTTAAAACCCAATTATTTTTAAATAAATAAATTAGATTTAAAAGGGGTTTTAAATAATCGGGATTTCTAATATATTTGATTGGATTTGAAATGGGTTTATCGTGAACTGTGTTTTAAATAACACTAGTTCTTTAACCCGATAATAAATAGAATGTGATTTGGGTTTATCGTGAGCTGTGTTTTAAATAACACCTAGTTCTTTAACCCAGTAAAAGGAGTTTAACAAATCTGCAATTAGATTAAAATGCGAATGGATAATCTAAATTATCAAATTTTGAAAATGAGCGAGAATGGAGTATCGCCATTTTTGCTCCAAAGCAATAGTTAAATCTTTAATTAGATTTGAACGTGAAATGGTAATTAATTTTACCGATAACACCACGGTGTTAGATATGGAGTATTACCAGTTTTGCTTCATGGGATGAATAGGTTGGGATTGGGAAATAAAATAAATAATTACTTCGTTACGGTTCGCTAATCTCGACTAGTTGGAAAAACCATAATTTGGTTTTAAATGACATCCAAAGGAAGATTACAGGATAAATTTTAAAGAATTTATCTTGGATAAAATTAATGGGAACCTTTCCCTAAGAATGTGGAATTTAGAAACTAGCTGTAGGTTGGCTAAGAAGAATGGTTTCCTGGGTATTGATCTGATGTTGGTTTCGGCCTTCGGGGTTAATGTTTGGGAAATTGTTCTCTTGCTAATTTGCGGTTAGTGACTAATGAATTGGAATGAGGCGTATGTTGTGTTTGCGTAACATTTGTTTTAATACGCGGGTTGTTCGGAAAGTCCGGGTTTATACCCATTCTGAATAACCGATTCGACGATAAGTCGAAGATGAAGACGGTGGTCGAAGACCGGAAGTCTTCACATCGTTTGGGCAATTACTGATGATCCTGATTGGGCTGTACACCTAAGAGGATGGAAATAGTTGGTGGTCGTCCAGACGTACTTGGAGATGGATGGATATGCGAGGAAAGTGCCTCCGGTTTCGTTCAAACCCAGAACGGACTTGTAAATGGATTGTGTGTCTGACATTGGATTTTATTCTATGTTGATTGATTTCTATTAAATATACATCTTTCTTGGCGGCGGAGAATTTATTCTTTTTCTTAACGCCCTTCTCTGAGACGTACGAGCTCAGAGGTTGTATATCGATGGACATCAGTCGCATGGCATGAATTGCCTATGTGGCACGCTGAGATGCAATGATCAAGGCTTCTGTTGAAAAGCAAAGTCTTGTGGTTGATGATCAAAGCATGGCCTTTGTGGTGTAGCTTTGTGTATAGCGTGAATTTGCGAGCCTCACACCTCGGTATGAGTTAAAAACGGGATACGGACCGCTGGGAGAGCACGACGTTTCTTTCTAGCTTTGGTGGTGTCAGTGACTTACCAGCCCTGACATTTATATACTTTTCACCTTTGTGGTTGTTGGAATGAGGCGCCTCGATTATAGGTCTGTAAGGACCAGGAAACATGTGTTCAGGCATAATTAATCCTCTAACGTAAGTGAGGACCGGCCCAACCGCATCTAGGGTTACCCAGTGTGCGTAGTCCTGAGGCATTTGCTAGAGTGTCTCGAACGCGGAGAGGAGCTTGCCCCTTGCCTCGACTCATGACGGAAATCCAATTTCCAATACGTGTATTTCGGTTTTATTTGTAGAGCCTAGTATGGCGACATAGTGGGATGGGGCACTCATGCCGTCTATGATTTATATTTATGATTGAAATGTTTTGACACTATACACTTATTATAGTATCAAATGATTTGTTTTAAAACGTACCAAGCATGTTTGGCTGTCATAAGGTAAAACCCTATCATCCGGCTTGCGTTGCATTGTGTGATGGGACCTGGGTCTTATAATAGCTTCATTTTTCGAAAAAGCATTGCGTTGTTTATTTTATGCACTGGTATTCTTGGGAGGAAACCCGTTCCGTGTTATACGGCGTGGTCCCTTGAATTACTCTCTTTTAAAGTAAAGTTTTAAATAACTGTTTTAGTTCTCACACCAGTCACATGACTGACCTGGAGTTTATTGTTTTAACCTAAACTCTGGGTGCCCCTATTTTCCGCACGGGCAGCTAGTAGTTTTGGTTTTGCAGATTTATATTCACAGGATCCTGGTTTACAGCTGGAATGATATCCGGAAAGCTCTGTATCCGTATATCACCTTCAGTTGTGCTTTGTATTATTTTCCGCTGCTATGTAATTTATTGTAATCTCTGATATTTCTGTGTAATATTTATTCATTTATACTCTGTATATTCTTGTAATCTGATGCATTGTTGTAATATACAATTAAATGTTCTTCTGTTTGTGTTCTGATTTGTCCTGTTCTCAACGTTCAGGGGTTTCGAACGGTCTAGATCGGTTTAACGACTGATTCGGATCGAGCGAAATTCCCGGCCGTCACACAATCCTTCCCAAAAGGTTTCCCCATTGCAGCATGCTTCCGTAGGCATGTTAAGACTACGACACATGTCGAAGGGCAATGAAGTGCCTAGCCTCCATCTATAGCCATAGTAGTTTTACCTACGACTAACTTTCTCGAGCTTCGTAAGGATTTCCATGCGATAGTGGCAGCTTTCGAGAGACTAGTTGGCTTGTTACATAAATATGGTAAAAAGGAAAATTATGGAGTTAGGGTTAAGGAGCACAACCCAAGGATGAGAAAAATGACAGCCCGGGAAGGGAACGTAGATAAAGTTCAAATAAAGGTGAAAAGGAAGAAGTTAGGGTTGAGGAAACACAAAATAAAAAGGTATGGCCCAGGAAAGGACGACAACAACAACAAAAAATGCGCGGAAAGAACGACAAGGCTAAGGATAAGAGGAAGTGCCATAATTGTGTGCGAGGAGGTCACATGGTCAAGGACTACAAGAAGAGGAAGAACGCTCGCTTCAGTTGCGGAGAGATTGGACACTTTTCTATGGAGTGCCCAATGAAGCAAGGGCATGGTCAAAGTACAGCAACCCGTGGAGGGCAATCGAATGCTCTCGTGGCAAGTGTGCCGGATAGAGGTAAGGAAGTTTCCATGAAAGGTTTGATTTCTCTTTCCAATCAACCTGTTAGAACTCTTTTCGATTCTGGCACTTCGCCTTCGTTTATATCTAGTTCTGTAGTTGATTCTCTGCTCTTAAATACTAGTACAGTAGTGGATCTCATTGTTGTATCAAACCCCATAGGTGGTTCGGCTCATTTATCTATGATTAGTCGGGATTTGAGAATATCAGTGTTAGGCGTCGAGTTCGAGTGCGACACATATATGCTTAGGTTCATAGGTTATGGGTTGATTCTAGGGATGGATTGGCTAACCATATATGGTGCCATTTTGGATTGTGAGAGGAGGGTTGTTAGGCTTCTGACTTGCCAAGGGAGGACCCTCGAGATTTCTTTTGACCCCAAGGGGTCTGCTATGTTGAGTCTTCTAGCGTCACTTGACGCATCCATCGATGATCTAAAATATGTTCCAGTAGTCCGTGAGTATCCTGATGTCTTTGATGAGGTTCAGGGTTTCCCCCCATGGCACGAGATCGATTTCCACATATATTAGGTGTACACTGCAAATCCAGTTGCATTGCACGTGCGCCATATGGCTCCAAGGGAAAGAAGGGAGCTCAGCAAACAAGTAGAGGAGCTACTTGAGAAAGGGTTTTCTTTTGGGATGGGATGAAGAAAGATGTAGCAGAATTGTTTCTCAATGTCTGATTTGCCCGCAAGTCAAAGCTAAGCAAAGGGAGCCCGGTGGCTTGCTTTATCCTTTAGAGGTCCCGCAGTGGAAGTAGGAGAGCTTCTCCATGGATTTCATCAATGGTTCGCCTAGATCAAGGAGAGGCAACACCAGCATTTTGGTGGTAGTAGACATGTTTACTAAGTGCGCTCATTTCATACAGTTAAGAGTAAGCGGACGACAGCATGGTTGGCAACAGTTTATGTTTGTGAGATAGTCCGTCTTCATGGAGTACTTTCCAAAATCGTAAGTGATCTTGATCCCATTTTCACCAGTAAATTTTGGAGAGGCTTGCAAGAAGCATTAGGTACACAGTTATGTTTGAGCACCGCTTATCATCCTCAGACCGATGGACAGACGGAGAGGGTGAATAGAATTCTTGAGGATCTTTTAAGGTTGTGTATCCTAGATTTCGGAGGAACTTGGGAAGACCATCTTCTTTTAGTAGAATTTGCCTACAACAACAGTTATCAAGCTAGCATTAGCATGGCCCCCTTCGAAGCATTGTACATACAACTCTCTAGATCACCGACTCGTTGGTAGGGATCTACACAAAGACTTTTACTTAATTAGGAGGTTTAGAAGTTAAACAAATGAGAAGTCAAGTTAGTAAAACTCAGTGGGAGACAACCAAGAGGATGCAACTTAGGAGACCGAAGACAAGATTCGCGCTTCGTACCCTTTTCCCTTAGAGGGTATGTTCTTAACTTCTTTCTCCAAACTATTATTCATGCTTGTTTCTATCATTTGAATATTTCCTATCGATCAAATCTTCGACCTTTAGGTAGGAATCCCATGATTGCAAACATGTATTTGAGACATTTTATGTTTGATGGACGCAAGTGGATGCAAGTGGTTGCTAGTGGCTGCTCGTGGATGCATATACACACATTAGACACAAGATCGACTCAATCACTCTCATACTACATATGGATGAGTGTGCCTTTTTCTTTCTTTAATGGATGAAAATGGATGTATCATCATATGGATGTTGCATTTGGACGGATGATTGTGCACACATATAGAACTTACCTGTTGTACTAGGATTATTTGCATACATGTTGGATTCATGACACTAACATACATTGCATTAAAGAGGTCAACTGAATCAGTGGATCGCCTAATCTTTCGCATTAGTGTTGGGACATATACACACACACCCCTTTGCATATGTTCATATAAGCATTAGAAAATTTTAAGGACAATGGATGCCTGTGATTGGTGGATGAGTAGATGGATGATGGATGGTAGGATACATTCTTCTTAACTAGGAGATAGTTTCGGGGATGAAATCTTCTGAGTAGAGGAGAATGTAACACCCCGTATTTCAACAACATTAAAAGAGGATAAATTAAAGAATAATTAATATAATATTCAGAATTAAGGGAAACGGACTGCGCGATTGTGTCCGTCTCGAAATTATGGTCAAGATAGACACTCGGTTTGCATAAAACGGATAACGTATGAAGAAGTTATGAACGATAGAATTTTGGCGAAAAGAGCTGGAATTCATGGTGCACTTGACAAGTGCGCCTATGTATTTTTGCACTAGCGCACCTGTAAAGTACACCCATGTATGTTTTTGGCCACTCGGACCTGGGTGTCGACCCATGGCCCGATTACCCCTAGGGCTGCGGTGGCATTCGAATTCTGGAGACTGGCAACTATAAATGTACCTATATTCTCTTGTTTTCTCATACTAAAAACAATGGAGGAAAGATGCTGTCAGTGCCTGAACTGAATCTAATCCTATCCTCTTTTACAAATCAAGTTTAAAAGATTCAAGAATAGATTTGAGATTCAACACCAACAAATTCTTTTCTATCTTCTAAAATCCAAACATTGTGGGTTAGTTACTTTTAGATTTAAATGATTAAAAGTAAACGTGATATGACTGTGATTTGGATATATGCATGTGTTTGAATCATACTGGATCTATCATAATTTGTGAATCTATAATATTCTATGACTTGGATCTTAATCATTATCATGTCAGATCTATTGGGACTTTTGAATCTATGACATAACTGTGATGTGGATAATTTATCATGTCATGCTAGATCTACCTTTAGAGATCTAATTCCTTTGTGGTTAATTTATCATGTCATGTTAGATCTACCTTTATGATCTAATTCGTTTGTGGATACTTTATCATGTCATGTTAGATATACCTTTATAGATCTAATTAGTTTGTGGTTAATATACCATGTCATGCTAGATCTACCTTTATAGATCTAATTCATTTGTGTTTAATTTATCATGTCATGCTAGATCTACCTTTATAGATCTAATTCGGTTGTGCATAATTTATCATGTCATGCTAGATCTACCTTTATAGATCTAATTCGCTTGTGGTTAGTTTATCATATCATGCTAGATCTACCTTTATAGATCTAATTCGTTTGTGGTTAATTTATCATGTCATGTTAGATCTACCTTCGTAGATCTAATTCGTTTGTGGTAATTTATCTTGTCAAGTTAGATCTACCTTTATAGATCTAATTCGATTGTGGTTAATTTATCATGTCACATTTGTGGATCTTAAACATTATCACGCTAGATCTTGCTTTATAAATCTAATTCGCTTGTGGTTAATTTATCATGTCCCATTTGTGGATCTTAGCCTTTATCTGTATTTGTAGCTAATTTGGATCCGTCATTATATGGACAGTTAAAACCTTACTTAGATCTAATTCTATTTAGATCATTTTGTACCTATCATGTTGTAGTTGATTGGATCTTAACTGTTATCATGTCAAATCTACTTATGGATCTAATTATTTTTAGATCATTTGGTACATACCATGTTGTGGCTAATTTAGATATGTCATTAATTGGACATATGAATCATTATTTATTCATGCCCATTATGACATCTTTAGTATGTTCGATCTACTTTTATTATCACATGCTCACTAGATCTATTTTTATATGTCCACCTTATCACTATGCCAATTACATGTTTATGTCACTTTTGTTAAAATGATCACTATTGTCGTATTTCCCTTTTATTGTTTATGGCTAGGCTATTTTCTAGCCTAGACATGACACCAAATATATGCAAATGTGTTAGTTAGGGAACGGAGGAAAACATTATAATTGGCATAACTTGAATGACGAATATGAATTTGGACATATAATCCATTATGAATATAGTTGGGTAAATGGGAATGAACACCTATAAAGACATAAGTATAATTAATTGGTTAATAATTTAAATGCCTAGGATTACAGTAATTAGAAAACTGTAACCGGACTTATGACATGAGGTTAGATTGCATTTGTGGTGGATGTCTGCCCGGACCCGACCGGCATATCTAGCAACCGCAAATGTTGAATCTAATGTGAGGGGTTTAAGTGCACAAATACGAGACAGGCTAAGACACGAGGTTAGACCCAACTTGTGGAAGAAGTCTGCCTGGACCCGACTGGCATATTCGGCATCCACAAGTTGTAGGCCTAATGTGGGAGGTCTAGCCCATTATAACCATAAATGGACATGGTAACGAATTGGAATACTTAACCTGTTTGAATCCATAGGGATTGTATGAACATGTTAACTTGAATAGGGGTTAAATAAACTTGGTTGAAAAAGTAGGTGGGTTAAGTAAATCTTGCGGCGATGGGTAATATATATATATATATATATATATATATATATATATATATATATATATATATATAGGCCCACGACATAACCTATTTTATACTTTGGGGTTATGCAACTTTGTTAAGTAAAACTGCTTGGACCAGTGAGGGTTAAGTAAATCTTGTGGCGGTGGGTAATATTTACATATAGGCCCACAAACGTAACTCGATAAGGTTATATAATTATAGACACCTAGTGGTATACATAACCGTTGGAAATAATAAAGTTATGTAATTAAAGACACCTTTTAGGGTAAGCATAACTTGTAGAAATAATTGGGTTATGTAATTAAAGACACCTAGTGGTATACATAGCCAAAGAAAACCTAGTAGGGGATACAAGACAAAGGGGAGAGCTTGTATAATATTGTGTGGTAACCGTTTCAGCCAGTAACCCGGAGTAGGTATCAAACATGTACTCTGAACTAGGTCGGAGAAGGGGCACACTTACTGGACTGATTGTAAGAGATCCAAACGTAGAGGACGGTGTGGGCGGCGCAAATCGACCGGGCCATGTGCGTGCATGAGCCGGGCAGAGGAGGATAAGATGACCATGACACCTGTAGATATGAGGTTGTGCATATCAGCAAATGGTTGCCACTTTAGGATGTGAAACATCCTACGGTAGGGCCGGCACATAGTATCTACGCGGATTAGGGAGCCGATCGATTATGGTAGTAGTTAGGGTACATTTGGACGTATACCTGAGTCTACCACCTTATAGTGGAAGGGATCATCTCATTTTGGATATACTAGTAGTAGTGTAGAGTAATCATTGGAAGCGTATACACCATATCCTGTTTATCTTGTCATACCTGCCTTTTATGTAGTTATCTCTCTTATCCACATTATATGTCTGTCATGCTACTTTTATTTATTTACTTGCTAAAAGTAACTAGACTCACTAGACTTTATGTCTAACCCTTTTTGTTTCCTCTTCTTTCTTCCGTTCCCCTCACGGTTCTCAGGGACGGAATTCTCAGGCTTAGTCAATATTCTGCTATCGTCTTGCTTAGAGCTGCTCGATGTACTGCTCAATCTTCTATCTTTGCTATTATGACTATGTTTTCACTTGGGGATTATGCTTCTTCTATTTTGTACTCTGATGTTTAAGAATAAGACAGAAGTTTTAACGATGAAATGGTTTTCATGTATTTTAGACAAGTGATGTTTTGACTATGTTATTTTATGATAAATAATGTTTTAATTTCCGCTGCTATTTTTATGTCTGTCTTGTAATATTTCTGTTTCTATTTACCTATAACGCTTCACGAAACTCAATGCATTCCCTTTGTGAGTGACATTAGTGGATGTGGGGTGTCACAGGTTTTCTACATAAGGATCGATGATTCAAACGATTGGAAAACAAAATTCGAATTCAAAAAGCTTAGAAAGGAATTAAGAATGTACTCTCAAAGAGAAAAGGGTAAGAAGCGCGAATTTTGTCGTTAGGTTTCCAAGTCGCATCATCACGATATTCTCCTTATTACATCTTCACTAACTTGATCTCCTTGTTGTGTAGTTTCTTAACTTATGATCCAAGAATACAGGTGGGAACTTTTCTAAATGATGCCTCCTTCTTTATCTCTACATTCTTGAGTGCACTTAGCTCAACTACCTTTTCTGAATCATGTAAACATTTAATCAAGTGGGAAACATAGAACACGTCGTGAACTCCCGCCAGCCTCTCTGGTAGTCTAACTCTGTAGGCCATCTGGCCTATCCTTTCAACTATGGGTAATGACCCTACAATCCTTAGCGCCAACTTCCCTACTGAACCAAAGCAAACAACGTTTCTTAGAGTGATACCTTGATGAAGAGCATATCTCCTACCTCAATTTCTAAGTCAGTCTTCCTTCTATCGGCATATGACTTCTGCCTGTCCTGAGCTGCTTTCATTCGTCTGCAATAACGTCTATCTTCTCAGAAGTTTCTCTCACTATCTCAGACTCAAGTAGAAGTCTGTCCGTAGACTCCCACCAACAAGTCGGTGATCTGCAAGGTCATCCATAAAGTGCATCGAAGGGTGTGATACCAATGCTTGAATGATAACTATTATTATAGGCAAACTCAACCAATGGGAGATGCTCCTACCAAGTCCCTCTGAAATCTACGATACATAGTCTCAATAAATCCTCGAGAACCTTATTGACACTCTGACTATATCCATCTACCTAAGGCGACAAGTTGTGCTAAGTCATAATTGTGTACATAGTCCCTTTTGCAAACTCCTCCAAAACTCACTTATGAAGAGGGGGTCACGGTCACTTACAATACATGAAGGTACCCCATTAAGTTGGACGATCTGTCTAAGATACACCGATGCTAGCCAAGTTGTCGTCCTTTTGCTTTTGACAGGAATAAAATGAGCGCTCTTCAATAATCTATCTACTATAACCCATATACTCGTGTTGCCCTTCCTCGATCTGGGCAGTCCATCAATAAAGTCCATAGAGACGCTCTCCCATTTCCATTGTGGGATATCCAAGGGCTGAAGCAATCCGCTAGGTTTCATTTGCTCAGCCTCCACTTGCTGACAAGTGAAACATCGAGTCATGAATTCTTTTACCTTCTTCTTCATGCCAGTCTAATGAAAAACACTCTTCATATCTCGATACGTCTTGTCATAGCCGGGATGGATAGTCATCTGAGAGTTATGAGCTTCCTTAATAACTAATCTTTGCAAATCCCTAACTCTGGGAACACACAATCTCCCATTTCGTCTTAGCCACCCTTTCTCATCCATAGAATATCTAGCTAGGTGAGTAGACATCTCTCTCCTACCGAGCCTATTCAAGATGTCCAATAACTTCTGATCCTCTCGCTGTATGAATCAAATACGCTCCATAAGAGTAGGTCGCACAACGACGCCAAAAAACCAAGTGTAAAATCCATAGATGGCCTAAAATCAAAGGTCCAGATAAACTCCAAGCTCTACCTCTCTACGAATAGAGTACTTAAGGTCATCCTGTTCCTACTTGACGCATCCTCAACCATATTACCCTTGCCTAGGATATAAGCTATCTCAAAATCATCGGATGCAAGAAACTTCATCCAAAGTTGCTGTCTTAAATTAAGATCCTTCTGCGAGAACAATTATTTGAGCGACTTATGATCCATGTATAGCTTAAATCTCTCCAAGTAGATAGTGCTGCAAAAAATTAAGTGCAAACACGATTGCAACCAACTCCAAGTCATGGGTGTGGTTGTTCTTCTCGTGAACTCTTAATTCTCTACTTCCATAGAAGACTACCCTACCGTTTTACATCAAAACAACAGCTAATATTGTGCCATAAGCATTTGTTTAGACCATAAATACCTTGCTACAATCGCGAAGAGTCAGAACATGGGTTAATGTCAGAGCCGTTTTTAACCTTTGGAATGCATCCTCGTAATCAATGCTCCAAGCGAAAGCCAAATTCTTCTTCGTTAGACGGGTGACCGAAACTGATATTCGAGCATAGTCCTTAATGAATTTTCTGTAATAACCCGCCAATCCCAAGAAAATCCTAACCTTCGTCGTATTCTTAGGCTCTTTCCAATTTTGCACGGCGATAACTTCCGCGGGGTCCACCGCTATCACATCCTTGAAGATTACATTCCCTAGGACCCTTACTTCCTTTCTTTAGAAATGACATTTAAAAATTTTAGCCTTAAGCTAATGCGATCTGAGAGTACTGAGAACCTCCTCTATGTGTCTGTCGTGCTTTTCCTCGCTCCTCGAGCAAACCAGAATGTCATCCATGAAAACCATCATGAACTTGTTTAGATACTCCCTAAACTCCCAACTCATTGAATCCACGAAGTATGCGGATGCATCAGTCATCCCAAAAGACATGACCAACCACTCAAAGAAATCGTTTGGAGTTATGAAAGCTGAAATATTATCGTCTGCTACGTACCCTAATCTAACGAAATCCCGTGGCTAGATCCAACAGTGAGAAAACTGAAGTGCCTACTAGCTGGTCAAACAAGTCATCAATCCTCGGAAGTGGGAGCCTATTTTTCTTAGTGAGTTTATTCAACTATCTATAGTCCACGCATTGACGGAGAGAGCCGTCTACCTTGATCGCAAAGACAACTGGAGTTCCCCACTTAGGAATACCCTGTCTAATGAATCCCTTCTCGAATAATTCACCTACTTGTTTGCTGAGCTCCTTTCTTTCCCTAGGAGCCATGTGGCGCACTGGTAACGTGTCTGGTTTTGCATTCTTCACCAAGTAAATCCGAAAATCTATCTCCTATCTAGGAGGTAATCCTCTAACCACATCGAACAGGTCTAAAAAATCTCTGAATATGGGTACCGATTGAAGATCGTCAACAGAAGCATCAGGGGAATCTAGGAAATAGAGCATAACTGATCCTCGTGGGTCACATGAAATCTCGAGAGTTATCCTGTGGCACGTCAGAACCCTAACAACTCTTCTTTCACAATCTAGAATGGCACCATTCAAGGCTTGCCATTCCATTCCTAGAATAAGCCTGTAACCCCTAAAGCCAAGAACATATGCGTCACATTCAAACTCGACGCCCATAATAGAAATTCTTAAATCCCTACATATCATAGATAAATGAGCAGTACTTCCTATAACAACGGGGTCAGAAACCATACGAGTGTCTAGGTGCAGACTATCTAGTACAGACTTGTATATGAATAATGAGAAGCACCAGAATCAAAGAGAGTCCTAATAAGAGAGTCCAAAAGAGAAATTAAACCTTTTACGGTGACTTTCCTACCACGATCCGGTCCGCCAGCCTTAAGCACATGTACTTCCCTCCGGATGATCCAACCTTATGTCCTTGCTTCTTAGGGCACCACTTGGTATAATCTCCAACTTGACCGCAACTGAAACAAACATTCTTCCACTTCCTGCAATCCCTAACAAAGTGCCCCAAATTTCGCTAGCCATGGCATTTAACCTCAGTCTTGATTTGTAACTTATCAAGTTTTCCTTGTTTCTTTGGCGCCCCTTCTTGGCCCACCACTTCTTCTTGACCATCTTGGGTTGTGTCTGCTCGGTCTTAACTTCTTTCTTTTCCTCTTTCCGGTCCTCGTGCATCAAAGCCATGTATGCCAGCTTCTCGAAAGTCGCTCTCATTTGGTATATGCATCAATGCTATTCCTTGGAGCGGTTGGTTCAATCCTTTCACCAACCTCAAAGCCTTCTTATGAGGAGTGTTTACCGAATCCAAACCAAACCTTGCCAATTGGTTAAAGCTATTGGCATATTCCTTCACTGTCATACCCCTTTGTTTTAAATTTAAGTACCTCTCCGTTTGCATTCTTTCCTTAGCTTTCGATAAGAATCTCATCTCAAATCTATTCTTAAATTCATCCTAAGTGGCCACCATCTTCCCGTACTGAATCACCTCCCACCAATACGATGCTTCGTCCTTTACTTGCCAAACGATCAACCAAAATTTTCTCCTATCCTCAAGCTACAACAAGTTAAAAAAATTCTCCATCTCTCTAAGCCAATTGCATGCCTCCACGAAACTCTCAAGACTACGAAATAGTTTTCTTCTCATCGCACAGAAGTCCTTACAAGGATAAGAGAAGTTGACTACAGGATTGGGTGGAGCTGCTGTAACACCCCACATCCGTTAGTGTCACTCACAAAGGGAATGCACTAAGTTCTGTGGAGCATTTAGGGTAAAAGATGCAGATAAATTACAAGACAGACAGAAATTAAACAGCGGAAAATAAAACTTTGCTTTATTGATAAAATAGTTTGTACAAAGATTTCTTTACAATATCAGAGTATCATCTGTCTTACAAAATAAAGAAGCATAAAACAACATTTATATTTCCCCAAATTTTAGCAAGAGCCAGCCATAGCATCTGATAAGAGAATCCAAGCAAACTTCGAGCTGGGAAAGAGTGACAGTCCAACTTGACCTAAGCTATACTACTCCCTCCTCTACTACCTGGGGGGGGGAACGGAAGAAAAGAAGACGAAAGAAAAACAGAGTCAGACATAAAGCCTGAGTAAGTTCAGTAACTTCTAGCATGTGAACATGGAAAACAAGACGACATGAATTAGCTGAATACAAGATTACACCATGACGATAGGGTCAACAAGATTAGACAAGGTAGTCACAAGATATGCTAAGATAAACTGGATACGCTCTAATACTTTCGTCGCTTCGCTATTTCCTTGTTATACTGGTTTCTATATCTCTGCACCGCCTATCTAGTGTCCCATCTAGTAACGATAACGTGATCCCAATCCCTGTATTTTCCATTGCCTTCCGGCATACATTCATTATTTATTACCTAGATCAAATCTAGGGTTTTCTATCAAGTGCTTTCCAGATTTAACCAGAGTTTTACGCTATCTGATGAACGCTTCTCGAGTTCAGGGTTTATGCCACCTAGTCCAACTAGGGATTACGCTACCTGTCGAACGATGCCCCCAAGTCTAGGACACACCACCTAGAGTGGTATATGTTCCTATACTTCCCCACGCATGTATCGCGAATCGTTATCGCTTGTCTAGATGCACATGTCCTGTAATGTCCGGTCCGAGTCCTATGACAGGGCAAATCAAGGAATACAGAACTCGGTCGGGAGCTTTCAGATATCTGCCGATGCAGATGCTAAGGTCTGTTTTTATTTCAGTGGCTATGGTCCTACTTGACCCCTCCCTCAACTAATGAAAGGCACCCTTTGTAAAATGAGAACTATACGCTGGCCCCCGGTGCCCCACTATCCTATGGCCATCCTCACCCATAACTAGATAGCAATTATGGTCTTTTGGAGTTCTCCGCCTTTCCGCTTCACGTATCTCGACTGACTCAAGATGGATGGTAGACGACGAGTTGCTATCACAGGGCTACCGTCTTCTCGCCGAATCACGCTGGTCCATCCTGGTCTTTAGGTTGCCATGTATTGCAACCAAGGCATACTCCTGGTTCTTCTACGCAGACCTTAACCTCTGTGGGCCCAGGCGGATCATCTGCAGCCTCACAGAGGGATACCAAGAGTACCCTCACGTCCCCTCGAAGCCTCGGGCTTCGTAACCCAATTCGTTGGAGCCTTCTCTCTATTCAGACGGACATTCGCTCCTTCCCGTGTTATACTAAGAATTACTACTTAGTTCCCTTTCCCGTCAATTTGGATTGGTTAAGTGTCATTAGTCAATTCAAGCCAACTTAACCCTCTTCATTCATCCTGTTATACTGGTTAAGTGTTATCAGTAATTCATGTTGACTTAACCCCACCACAAACCAAGTTATATTGGTTAAGTATTTCTTATTACTTAACCTTACCCATTCACCCTGTATTGATTCAGTGTTCCTTTTTAACTTAACCTTGCCCGTCTGTTTTAACTAACCTGTTATTAACGGTTAAGTATTATCCCTTCATGTTTTAGACTTAACCCTATTCCTTTATCAAAATCTGATGGTTAAGTGTTCAAGTTTGCTTAACCCTACGGTCTAGCCCAGCTAACATATCAAATTGGCTAAGTGTATTAACTTTACTTAACCACTACAAGTCTCGTTTTGCTACCTTGAGTTCGGTTAAGTGTCTCTATGGACTTAGCCCTCCCATTCTAGCTTAACTGTGTTAAGTTGGTTAAGTGTTCTTATGGACTTAACCCTCCCTTTCTAGCTTAACTGTGTTAAGTTGGTTCCTATGGACTTAACCCTCCCATTCTAGCTTAACTGTATGAACCTAACCCCACCTACCAGTCTTGTTACCATGTTGAGTTGGTTAAGTGTCTTAGTTAACTTAACCATAGCATTCTTGTTCTAGCTTTAACTAAATAAATTAAAGCCACGACCACTCACATTAGACAGATATTGTTGCGATTACTGGATGTGCCGGTTGGTTCCGGGCAGGTTTACATCGCAACTCAGTCTAACCTCGGGTTAGGCCTATTCGTGTTTTGTAGTTCAAAGGGTTTTGATTAATTTTCAAATTAGGTTTTGAAAATAACCATCCCGTCCGTCGGATCAGTTAGGGATGGCTAGGGAGAGCAGGAAACTTGTATTTTCCAAACCCAAGCCCAGACACTATCCTCTCTGTCACCCTAGAACTTTCTGGTGTTTCATTAAAAGAGATGTCGTTAATAAATCTTTAATTTGTCTAGATTAATATTTCCTCATTTAGGACAAATTCTATAAGTAAATTTATCCTAATTTACTTATTTCCCCATTTTCTCTTTTAATGTAAATTGTCAACATTTATTCTTACGGCCCATTTTCCCCTCTATATCATGTTTATGCTTTTTGGTATGTAAACCATACCAAATGAAGTGTCACTAACCATGATTCTGCTAATCCTGACAATTACCCCCAATTATGGCCAATTTCAAGTTTATGCCAATATACTTATCGAGCCAAATTAGCTAATCCAATTCTGATTAACATTCTAATTCACGTCAAACTAGACTTATTACTCTAGTTCACTATTCATGTAAATGCTAGATTTACACGTCAATACAAGATTCAAATTACACATCTTATAATTCATGTCAAATTTATCCAATTTGCATTTCTATGAACATGCCATAATACATGTTCCCAATTTATGCCAATTTCCAAGTTAAACTACGTTTTAGTAAATTTCATATTTTGCCCCAAATCGCATTCCCACCGTTCGTAAAATCGTGTTTCAATCTAGATTCCAGATTCGTAGCAAATAGGGAATGAACCAAAGATTGCTATGAAAAGGATAGATATAACAACTGGCATAAAATGGTTTTGAATAACGACGTAGGTTCAAGAACATGGGTAGACCTAACTAAATAGGTAAATTCCCAAGGTCTAAAACCAAGAATAGACAGAATAGAGACAGAGGTTCAAGAACATGGGTAGACCTAACTTAATATGTAAATTCCCAAGGTCTAAAACCAAAGATAACCAAGAATAAACTGAATAGAAAGTCAGGCCTAGATCCAAAATAAACAACATGGTTTTATAACTACAATGTCATAGGCATAAATAATAATCTAATATTCATAGTCATAGGCAATAATCCTCACAGTTCAATGAATCACAGTCTTAGGCGATGTTCATAGTCATAGGCAATAGTCCTCACAGTTCAATGAATCACAGTCTTAGGCGATGTTCATAGTCATAGGCAACGTTCATAGTCATAGGAAATATTTTATGTCCCAAAATCAAAGGCTTATGTTCATAGTTCCAAGGCATATGGTTCCAAAGTCCATAGTTTCACCGTCACAGTCTTATTGGTCATCAAATCACAACAATTCTTAATTAGGTCCAAAGGTACAAGCACTGATTCAAGAAGAAAGATTAGGCATAGTCTTTTATCCCTTTAATTTCATGTCGCGAATAAAAGAAAAATGTTCAAATCTAAAAATAACTGACTTTCAGAGAATAGATTAGAATAAAATGGAGGCGTTGCTATGATTCCTAGAAGATCATTCGTTGAAGTCGTTTGAACCTCCTTTTGAATCCTAGCTTGAATCTCTTCTTCTTGAAAGTCTTTTGAGCAGCATCTCCTCGTCTTGTTTTATTTTATATATATTATTTATTTATTTATATATTTTAGAGGAGGAGAAGAAGCCATGTCTAACTAGAATCTTCGCAGCATAAGGGTAGAAAAAGAATTGTGAATAGAGAAGAAGAACAAGTCTGCTTATATAGTGCTAGGCGGACGAACCTGGTTAGAAAACGTGACCAAATACAGCAGAACGAACCATCTACAGAAAGCTGAAAAAAGCGGGCAGGTCGACACCCGTGTCGACTGGGCAGTCGACACGGGGGGGGGGGGGGGTGTCGACTGTGCAGTCGACACCCCTGTCTACTTGACCTGGGCGGGAATTTTCCCGCCCTGCCCCCTGCGCGTTTGAATTTCGAATTTAACTCTATTTTAAACTGTTTTGAACTTGGAATTTTCTGAAAACTTTGACGGGCCATATCTTGGTCATACGGACTCCGATTTTCGAAAACTCGGACTCTATTTCGCGTATTTTCCGAGACGAACGCAATGGCGCAGCCCGTTTCCCTTGATTTTGACTTTAACTTCTAATTCTTCCTTGATTTGCGAATCTTAGTGTTACAGAATTACGTGGTGTTACATTCTCCCCCACTTAAAAGGATTTCGTCCCCGAAATCTCCAAGTTAGGAAGAATGTGTCCTACCATCCAATCACCATCTACTCAACCATCAAACACGAGTATCCATTGTCCTTAAAAGACTTCTAATGCTTCATGATCATATGCGAAGTGTGTGTGTACATGTACTTATCTAATGCAAAATCAGGCGGTCTACTGATTCAGTTGACCTCCTTAATGCGAATTATGTAAGTGCCATGAATCCATTATGTATGCAAGCATCCCTAGTGATGTAAATACTACATGCGTGCACAGCCATTCATCCACATGCAACATCCATATGATAACATATCAAGTTCAACTTACAAACAAATAAATATCTGTAAATGAAATATGAAAGCGTCCGAACTTGATCTAGTGCCTAATACGTATGCATATGCATTCACGAGCAACCATTTGCAACCACTTGCAACCATTCAACCATAACATGTTTCAAACACATGTTTACATCCATTGGTTTCTACCTAAGGATCGATGATACGTCCTAGAGGATATACTTTGGAGAGAGAGAAACAATTAAACAAAAGAAATCAAGGATGCACCCAAGGAAAAAGGGTATGATGCTAGTATCTAGCCTCCTTGAGCTTTACTCCACTGTATCTTGACTAATTTAACTTCACGATTGTGAAGTTTCTGACCTCCATCTCCAAAGTAAACATATGTCAACTATGATACCAAGTGTATGTACTAGGATGATCAGAGATCTCTCCTCCTAGCTTATCCATCATGCCATAACTATAAGGGTCAAAAGGTTGCTACGTGCTTTTTGGAGTGCCTGTCACAACTATTCATCTCTCACGCAAACCACCCTAGTCGAACTCGACATTCCTCAAGTACAAGCCCCAAAGGCCTAAACCAATATCAGACAAGCATCGAATTTAGACGACCTACGTGAGGTGATATAAGCAAACTCGATAGCTATTCTCAAATCCTACTAACCAAAAATAAACTGGTCGGACCACCAATTGGACTTGAGACTCTAGTGGGATCTTTCTACTATACAAGTACTATGGTGCAGAGACCCAACTATGGAAGTGGATATGAACAACTGAGAAGCGCTAGAACCTAAGGAAATAGTACGAACAGAAAACTAGACTCTTCCAACAGAACTTTACTACCTTTTTCCTAGGTACGCTTGGTGGTGAAAGTATGTACTTGCCCTTCTGAAAATCTTGTTCCTCATTCTCAGGTTGTGCTCCTTAGCCAAACTCCTCATCCCCTTCTGTGTGTAGTCATGTTGACAAATACCTCGAAAGCTGCCTCCATCGTATGGAAAATCCTACTAAGCTTGGAAGAAAACTAACTGCAGGTGAAACTACTACAGTTATAGATGGAAGTCGGGCACTACTTCGCCCATCGATGAGGTTACCTCCCAGAAAGCCAGGAGCCCCAGAGACTCAAGAAAGAAGGAGACAAGAATTCAAACAGAGGAAGAGAAGACAATGCGTATGGCTTTGGGGAATATGCCTTTAAAACAAATCTTTTCTCTTGAAAATGCTTCTTTTAAAACCATTTTGAAAATAAATTTTCAAATCTTTTATCTGATCTGGTAACCTTCAGCTCTGATACCACGTGTAACACCCCACATCCGTTAGTGTCACTCACAAAGGGAGTGCACTAAGTTCTGTGGAGCATTTAGGGTGAAAGATGCAGATAAATGACAAGACAGACAGAAATTAAACAGCGGAAAATAAAACTTTGATTTATTGATAAAATAGTTTGTACAAAGATTTCTTTACAATATCAGAGTGTCATCTGTCTTACAAAATAAAGAAGCATAAAACAACATTTATATTTCCCCAAATTTTAGCAAGAGCCAGCCATAGCATCTGATAAGAGAATCCAAGCAAACTTCGAGCTGGGAAAGAGTGACAGTCCAACTTGACCTGAGCTATACTACTCCCTCCTCTACTACCTGGGGGGGGGGGGGGAAACGAAAGAAAAACAGAGTCAGACATAAAGCCTGAGTAAGTTCAGTAACTTCTAGCATGTGAACATGGAAAACAAGACGACATGAATTAGCTGAATAC
This sequence comes from Allium sativum, assembly GCA_030737875.1. Classification (NCBI taxonomy): domain Eukaryota; kingdom Viridiplantae; phylum Streptophyta; class Magnoliopsida; order Asparagales; family Amaryllidaceae; genus Allium; species Allium sativum. The sequence goes on along the minus strand of CM060927.1, from coordinate 21,544,113 downwards.
AAGATTACACCATGACGATAGGGTCAACAAGATTAGACAAGGTAGTCACAAGATATGCTAAGATAAACTGGATACGCTCTAATACTTTCGTCGCTTCGCTATTTCCTTGTTATACTGGTTTCTATATCTCTGCACCGCCTATCTAGTGTCCCATCTAGTAACGATAACGTGATCCCAATCCCTGTATTTTCCATTGCCTTCCGGCATACATTCATTATTTATTACCTAGATCAAATCTAGGGTTTTCTATCAAGTGCTTTCCAGATTTAACCAGAGTTTTACGATATCTGATGAACGCTTCTCGAGTCCAGGGTTTATGCCACCTAGTCCAACTAGGGATTACGCTACCTGTCGAACGATGCCCCCAAGTCTAGGACACACCACCTAGAGTGGTATATGTTCCTATACTTCCCCACGCATGTATCGCGAATCGTTATCGCTTGTCTAGATGCACATGTCCTGTAATGTCCGGTCCGAGTCCTATGACAGGGCAAATCAAGGAATACAGAACTCGGTCGGGAGCTTTCAGATATCTGCCGATGCAGATGCTAAGGTCTGTTTTTATTTCAGTGGCTATGGTCCCACTTGACCCCTCCCTCAACTAATGAAAGGCACCCTTTGTAAAATGAGAACTATACGCCGGCCCCCGGTGCCCCACTATCCTATGGCCATCCTCACCCATAACTAGATTGCAATTATGGTCTTTTGGAGTTCTCCGCCTTTCCGCTTCACGTATCTCGACTGACTCAAGATGGATGGTAGAAGACGAGTTGGTATCACAGGGCTACCGTCTTCTCGCCGAATCACGCTGGTCCATCCGGGTCTTTAGGTTGCCATGTATTGCAACCAAGGCATACTCCTGGTTCTTCTACGCAGACCTTAACCTCTGTGGGCCCAGGCGGATCATCTGCAGCCTCACAGAGGGATACCAAGAGTACCCTCATGTCCCCTCGAAGCCTCGGGCTTCGTAACCCAATTCGTTGGAGCCTTCTCTCTATTCAGACGGACATTCGCTCCTTCCCGTGTTATACTAAGAATTACTACTTAGTTCCCTTTCCCGTCAATTTGGATTGGTTAATTGTCATTAGTCAATTCAAGCCAACTTAACCCTCTTCATTCATCCTGTTATACTGGTTAAGTGTTATCAGTAATTCATGTTGACTTAACCCCACCACAAACCAAGTTATATTGGTTAAGTATTTCTTATTACTTAACCTTACCCATTCACCCTGTATTGATTCAGTGTTCCTTTTTAACTTAACCTTGCCCGTCTGTTTTAACTAACCTGTTATTAACGGTTAAGTATTATCCCTTCATGTTTTAGACTTAACCCTATTCCTTTATCAAAATCTGATGGTTAAGTGTTCAAGTTTGCTTAACCCTACGGTCTAGCCCAGCTAACATATCAAATTGGCTAAGTGTATTAACTTTACTTAACCCCTACAAGTCTCGTTTTGCTACCTTGAGTTCGGTTAAGTGTCTCTATGGACTTAGCCCTCCCATTCTAGCTTAACTGTGTTAAGTTGGTTAAGTGTTCTTATGGACTTAACCCTCCCTTTCTAGCTTAACTGTGTTAAGTTGGTTCCTATGGACTTAACCCTCCCATTCTAGCTTAACTGTATGAACCTAACCCCACCTACCAGTCTTGTTACCATGTTGAGTTGGTTAAGTGTCTTAGTTAACTTAACCATAGCATTCTTTTTCTAGCTTTAACTAAATAAATTAAAGCCACGACCACTCACATTAGACAGATATTGTTGCGATTACTGGATGTGCCGGTTGGTTCCGGGCAGGTTTACATCGCAACTCAGTCTAACCTCGGGTTAGGCCTATTCGTGTTTTGTAGTTCAAAGGGTTTTGATTAATTTTCAAATCAGGTTTTGAAAATAACCATCCCGTCCGTCGGATCAGTTAGGGATGGCTAGGGAGAGCAGGAAACTTGTATTTTCCAAACCCAAGCCTAGACACTATCCTCTCTGTCACCCTAGAACTTTCTGGTGTTTCATTAAAATGTCGTTAATAAATCTTTAATTTGTCTAGATTAATATTTCCTCATTTAGGACAAATTCTATAAGTAAATTTATCCTAATTTACTTATTTCCCAATTTTCTCTTTTAATGTAAATTGTCAACATTTATTCTTACGGCCCATTTTCCCCTCTATATCATGTTTATGCTTTTTGGTATGTAAACCATACCAAATGAAGTGTCACTAACCATGATTCTGCTAATCCTGACAATTACCCCCAATTATGGCCAATTTCAAGTTTATGCCAATATACTTATCGAGCCAAATTAGCTAATCCAATTCTGATTAACATTCTAATTCACGTCAAACTAGACTTATTACTCTAGTTCACTATTCATGTAAATGCTAGATTTACACGTCAATACAAGATTCAAATTACACATCTTATAATTCATGTCAAATTTATCCAATTTGCATTTCTATGAACATGCCATAATACATGTTCCCAATTTATGCCAATTTCCAAGTTAAACTACGTTTTAGTAAATTTCATATTTTGCCCCAAATCGCATTCCCACCGTTTGTAAAATCGTGTTTCAATCTAGATTCCAGATTCGTAGCAAATAGGGAATGAACCAAAGATTGCTATGAAAAGGATAGATATAACAACTGGCATAAAATGGTTTTGAAAAACGACGTAGGTTCAAGAACATGCGTAGACCTAACTAAATAGGTAAATTCCCAAGGTCTAAAACCATGAATAGACAGAATAGAGACAGAGGTTCAAGAACATGGGTAAACCTAACTTAATAGGTAAATTTCCAAGGTCTAAAACCAATGATAACCAAGAATAAACTGAATAGAAAGTTAGGCCTAGATCCAAAATAAACAACATGGTTTTATAACTACAATGTCATGGGCATAAATAATAATCTTATATTCATAGTCATAGGCAATAATCCTCACTGTTCCACGAATCACAGTCTTAGGCGATGTTCATAGCCATAGGCAATAGTCCTCACAGTTCAATGAATCATAGTCCTAGGCGATGTTCATAGTCATAGGCAACGTTCATAGTCATAGGAAATATTTTATGTCCCAAAATCAAAGGCTTATGTTCATAGTTCCAAGGCATATGGTTCCAAAGTCCATAGTTTCACCATCACAGTCTTATTGGTCATCGAATCACAACAGTTCTTAATTAGGTCCAAAGGTACAAGCGCTGATTCAAGAAGAAAGATTAGGCATAGTCTTTTATCCCTTTAATTTCATGTCGCGAATAAAAGAAAAACGTTCAAATCTAAAAATAACTGACTTACAGAGATTAGATTAGAATAGAAAGGAGGCGTTGCTATGATTCGTTGAAGTCGTTTGAACCTCCTTTTGAATCCTAGCTTGAATCTCTTCTTCTTGAAAGTCTTTTGAGCAGCATCTCCTCGTCTTGTTTTATTATATATATATATATATTATTTATTTATATATTTTAGAGGAGGAGAAGAAGCCATGTCTAACTAGAATCTTCGCAGCATAAGGGTAGAAAAAGAATTGTGAATAGAGAAGAAGACCAGGGCTGCTTATATAGTGCTAGGCGGACGAACCTGGTTAGAAAACGTGACCAAATACAGCAGAACGATCCAGCTACAGAAAGCTGGAAAAAGCGGGCAGGTCGACACCCGTGTCGACTGGGCAGTCGACACGGGGGGGGGGGCTGGTGTCGACTGTGCAGTCGACACCCCTGTCGACTTGACCTGGGTGGGAATTTTCCCGCCCTGCCCCCTACGCGTTTGAATTTCGAATTTAACTCTATTTTAAACTGTTTTGAACTTGGAATTTTCTGAAAACTTTGACGTGCCATATCTTGGTCATACGGACTCCGATTTTCGAAAACTCGGACTCTATTTCGCGTATTTTTTCAAGACGAACGCAATGGCGCAGCCCGTTTCCCTTGAATTTGATTTTAACTTTTAATTCTTCCTTGATTTGCGAATCTTTGTGTTACAGAATTACGGGGTGTTACAGCTGCTAAGGCTGTAGTTGGGGGAGGTATACTACCATGCACTTCGATACGTGTTGTAGCCTCTATGTATCTACAGAACCATGTCGGAATGGCAATGCCCTCGGGGAATTTAGGAGCCCCAGACATGCTGAAAAAGAGAAGAAACAACGATTGGGAAAGAGATTGAAGGAATATTGTAAATGGCTTGCGGGGATATATTTTTCAAAATATGTTTTACTTGAAAACACTTTGCTTTTAAAATACTTTTCCAAAAAAAATATTTGATCTTATAATCTTAGGCTCTAATATAAAATGTGACATCCCACGTCCCTTAATGTTACCTATAAGAGGATACATTAAGTTCTTCGAAGCGCAGAAATAATACAGAGACTAATTTTTACAAGACATAATACAAAATGCCGTGGAAAAACTTTAAATTTTTATTTCGAACCAAATGTAGCATTTCATTTTTCAAACTAAATCATCAATGTCATAACCATAAACGTTTGTCTCATAAACCATTAGAGTACAAAACCATAAAGTAACATCCCTCACATGCCATAACAATAAACACAAAAGAAACTGAAGTAATACGTGGAAAGGGAAGTAATCCAAGTCTAAGATGGATAAAGTCACAGTCACTGCTATTATCCACCATCAGTTTGAAAACTTGAGACAGTGGGAGAAGGAAGAGAGGGAAGGAAAAAAAATAGGTTAGACATAAAGTCTGGCCAGTTCCAGTGTTTTTTAGCATAAGCATAGAATAGGAGGTATCATGAAAAATATGGGGTACTGGATAAGAAATGTAGTAAAATACAACAAGTACGAAATAAACGAGATAAGGTAAAGATCAAGTAAGCTTCTCATTCATATACCAAGAACCAGTTTATGCACCACTATCAGAATAACAGGATTAGATTTTACCCTAAATACTACCCATGCGATCAATTCCTTATAGACACGAATAACCTGTGCCAGCCACGACGGTAGGGGATATTAATTCATAACCTATCAACTTACAGAAACAAACCTATTCGTCGATGTTACAACCTCTTAGTTTCCCTCATCGGACATATGCACGCTCATGACTCAACCGGAACGCGTCCATAACCACCTCCAAGACTTTGAACCTCATACAATACAGATCAGTAAAGCGTGCCCTGGATCCTACCTAGTGCGAGGTCCCGATATGATACCTACAGGGATATTGACTGATACGGGTTCCAAAAAACAACAGAATTGACACAAGCCACCCCCCAGGCTTGGTCCCCCAAGTAAACTTGGATTTTATGTGTCCCAAACTGGATATAAACAGCAAGATGTGGAACCTCTAGTTTATTAATTAATAGGTTTTACATAGTAGGTTTAAAGTAATTAATAAGCATGGTTGTAAGACATTTCCTGTTAAATGTAATTCTACATACAACCCTTTCCCAAAAAAGACAGGCACCTGCTCAGATGTATATAGCCTATAGTGACATGTTTTAATTAATTACATCTGATTCACATAAGTATTCATAACATGTTCTACTTAATACCAAATTAAGTTGAACCTATTCAGATAAACATGTTTTGCATATTATCCTAATTATACAATCAATGATTCTCATTTTCCATTATGCCTAATTCTCCCTTTTTACTGTTATTACAAGTTATTTCATTTTAACCCAATTTACGCAATTCTAATGGAAATATCCTAGGCTCTCGATGGCCTAGACTTAGTGTAAGATAAAAAGGAAATAAGAGAAAATATAGATCCAAATCAAAAATACGTAAACTGAATAAATGGGAATAAGACTGTGAGTAAAACTAAGACAAAAGGTTGATAATTAGGATGTACATGTAACAGGTTATAACTGAAATCTGAATGGATAATTTGACAACAAATGAACAATAACATATAAATGTATAAACATTGTTACTTTTCAAGTCCAAATTATTTGCTGTAAAGAACACATTTTAAATATCAGATCTAAAAAAAAATAGAACTCAAAGTGGTTTAAATTAGATCCAAAAAAGGCTTTGTAATAATTTTTGTAGAAGAAAATCAATAGTTATTCCTTCAATCTACGTTTAGGAAGTACCTCGACATTCTCTTAATTTATATTTAGAACATAGCTTGGAGTAAGAAGACGAAGAATGTTTATGTGTAAGAAAATGGTGAGGCTGCTAGCCTAATTGTAGATTAGTTAGGATATATCTAAACGATTAGATATTAGGTTATTAAATCAAACCATACACCTTAGGCTGAGTCGGCATATGTATATATTATATAAAATAGTCTAGTTTTTGGTGCAGGAATCTTCCCTACATGCAAGTAGGTCGACCCACCTTCAGCCTACGTCGACACAAGGGTCGACCCATGTATAGCTGGGTCGCCCAGTAAACTTTTTTCTGCATTGTTATTTATATTGTTATATATATATTTTAGTCATTATTCTTTGGTTCAAAACTTAATAATATTTAATCTTATTTAAGGAAACCAATAGTTTATCTGAACCAAAATTTTGTAATGAATGCAACGTGAAAGTCTGTTTTACCTAATTCTGAATATTTAATTAATTAAAATTCATTTTATTATCTCCTTTATATATTTACCACGTATTAAAATGTGGGGTGTTGCACCCTTTTCCTGTAGAAGATGTTAGTGAATAATATCGTCGATACATAGTTGTCATAATAAAAATCTTGTTCAAAAGTGGAGGTTCTAACACACTTTTTATATGTATGATAAATATGTAAGATTTGGGGAACAAAAACCTAAAGGCACTAGTTCAGATATGAGATTTGGGATTGCTTTATCGGTGAGTGAGAAACTTATAAATTAATTTGATAATAGATCTAGTTCGTTGGCATAAATTTGAATTCATATGCCTAAATCTGATATTTATTTGTAGAATTTTCAATTTTAATATTATTTTCTTTCATATAATTCCTTCTTATATCTTGTGGTTATTGTATACACCTAAAATATGAAGATTATTACCTAAATATTATTGAGATTTGTGTAATTGTTTATTTTAGATTTGTAAAATTAGGTGTAGTAGTAAGTTTTGTGTAAATTACCATTATTGGTTTGTAAATCTATCTGTGTTTGGGATTGGTTTAGGTTTTTCTCGATTTTGTAAAATTAGGTGTTTTGTACGTAGTTTATACTGTTTGTTCCAAATTAAATATTAACTTTTTATGCCAAAAAGTGACACAAACAGTGAAAGAATTTATTTTTTGAAAATTGGTACACTTATTGCTAAAACCAATTAAAACCTCCTTTATAAGCCTCATTAAAACCTTGCAATCCCCCTAGTGTGTACTTTAAAGGAAAAAGAGTACTTATAAATTTTGATAGATACAATACATCTATAAGAAGATAACCAAAAGAAAAAATTACAACAAAACGTAAAACAAAAGGACTAAGAAATTCCTTTTGCACTGGCCCAAAAAGCCCAAGTCAAACTAGTTTCACCTCTTCAAAGAGTTCAAACTACTTCGTCCCTATCCAGAGTCATTTTATTCAATACCCCACCGTTCTAACAGCTGTTCGTTCCTTGAATTACAAGCAGATTTAGATCTATTTCCACGAACTAGATCTACAATTTCTTTCTCAATTTTCAACAAAGTAATTGATGCAAGAGTTCTTCGATTCTAAAATACCCGCATGTTTCTTTCACCGCAGATGAAATACACAGCAGTTGTAAAGGCACCAAACGCTAAATCTCTAACTTGATCCTTACTCGAAAATTGAGTAATAAGATTTCTAGCTTCTTCTTGAAGATCAGCGAGAAGATTGAGTGACAAATTAAACTTTCCTTTTAAGGATAACCAGATAAAGGAGGAAAAATCACATTGGAAGAACAAATGATGTATGGATTCTGGATGGTTATCACATAAAGGGCACATAGTATTTTCAATAGCACTGAATCTAAGTAAGCGATCCTTGGTGTTTAGTCTGCCTAACACTGCAAGGTACATGATAAAAGACATTCTTTTGCTGTTTTTCTTATGATAAACAACTGAAAAAATAGAATCAGAAACCCCACTTGAACGAATATACTCCCATGCTTTATGAAATGAAAAAATACCTCCTTCACACCACTCGTAATAGTCCAGATTTTGACTAGAATTAGTTACTATTGGACTAATTTCTTCAATTAATGCTCTTGTCACAGGATGAATTTTAAGGATTAAAATCTTCATTTCTGATTATAATGTTAACTTTTTGCTCAGAGTTTCCAATTATTTGAAGTCTACCAAAACCCAACAGATCCACCATGCATTTGCAGTTAATCCAAGGATCAAACCACAGATAAGTATTCTCTCTTTTGCGTATTACCCTGTTAAATAATTGCTTTGAGTGCGATCTAAATTTAAGAATAGCTTACCATGTACTTGAAGAATTTGGATCAGCAACTATTGACCAAAAATATTCTTTTTTGCAATATCTATTATGGATCCATTTGCTCCATAAAGAAGTATTAGAAAGGAAATTCCAAAGCAGTTTAATACATGCAACTTTTTTCAATTCTGACAATTTCCTTAAACCAATGCCCCCTTCACTCTTAGGTTTGCATAGTGTAGCCCAAGCAACTTTATGACATGTTCCTACCCAAAAAAAATCAGCTCAAAGAGATTGTAATTTATCCAATGTGAATTCTGGTATTTGACAAATGAATAACCAGTATAAAATCATAGGAGTGATCACTGAATTTATTAATTCTGCACGCACAGCAAAACTTAACAGTTTAGTCTCCTATCCTTGGATCTTACTTTGAACTCTTTGAATCAGTGAATTGCATTCAGAATAATGCAAGTAATTAGATGAAAGAGGAACACCTAAGTATTTTACAGGTAAGATACCTTGCTCAAAACCAAAAATATCCAGTATTTCATGACTGTTCAATGTTGAAATAATAAAAAAATATTTATTTTAGAAGCATTTACATTCAAACCTGCATAAACACTTAGCTTTTGAAAAATACCCTTTAATGTAATTGCATTAAGAGTAGAAGACTTGCCAAAAACCATTAAATCATCTGCATATAGGAGGTGAGAAATTACTGGCTGAATTCTACTACTAGGCTGAAAATACTTAGAAATAGTTGCTTCATCCATCAGAAAAGTGAAATATTGCATGCCAATAGAAAACAAATAAGATGATAAGGGATCTCCTTGCCTAGTTCCTCTTGTAGATGTGATAAAACCCTTAGAAATTCCATGAATCATGATAGAAAAAGTAGCTATTGCTATACATTCATATATCAAATTTATAAAGTGATTAGGAAACTTCGTTTTTCCCATTAAAAAACATATAAATTCCCTGTTGACTTTATCATATGCTTTCTGTAAATCTACTTTAACACTCATTTTTGGCATGCCTGCTTTTTTGAAATCTCTCAATAGCTCATGAGATAAAAGAATATTATCACCAATATATGTTCCTTTAATGAATGCACTCTGATTTTCTAACACTAGGAATGAGGGAAAAGGTTTTAGCCTATTACAAAAAAAAATTGATTTTTTTTAAAATAGACATTGCAACATGATATAGGCCTGTAGTGAGAAATTTCAGATGGTTTGTCATTTTTTGGTACAAGTGTTATAAAAGTATGATTTAAAGCCTTAGGAAATTTTCTAGAATGGAATATATCTGAAATAGCTTCCAATAAATCAGTTTTTAAACTTTCCCAATAAACTTTAAAAAAATTAACACTCATACTGTAACACCCCGGATTTTCTGTTAACCGTAAATTAACAAATTTGAGTATAATTAATTCTTAATGAAAGAATTAAGGGAAACGGGTTACGCCATTGCGCTCGTCTTGAAATTCTGCCTGAGATAGTGTCCGAGTTTGCATGAATCGGATTCCGAATGAAGGAGTTATGACCTCCGGAAGTTTCAGAATTCAATTTAAAATTCAAACGGTTCAAAATTCAGTTCAAATTTCGAATTCAGACCAAGACTGGGCTGGGCGGGAAAATTCCCGCCCAGGCACCAGGTCGACCTGGGGGTCGACCTGGGTGACCAGGTCGACCATAGGGTCGACCTAGGGGTCGACCTACCTAGTCGACCAGGTTTGGCCCTGACTGGCCTGGTCGGGTTCTGGTCAATTTCTGAGGCTTGGCTGTGTCACTAGGGCTGATTTGTCACATTTTGGTTGGCTCCTCTCGAAGTGAGTGGTCTAGATTCGTCTATGATCATCTGACGGCTCAAATCAATCTGAAATTCTATATAAACAACTTAAGACTCCAACCTAAATTCACATAAGAAATTATAGACGGAGCCGCCATGCTTTCGGTATAAAACTAAGAGGAGCCTCCACTTGTAGAAAAGCTTAGAGACGAGTCAAATTAAAGTTAAAACAAGAATCGAATCAACGTTAGTCTACCCCAAGGAAAGAAATTCAAATTCAGAACTCAGAAATCAGAAAACAAGACCGTCGTTCGTTGTAAGTATAGTGATTTTTCCGATGTGAATAAAAGTTAGGATTTGATTCGATGTAAAACGGAAATGGAATTGTGTTATTGTGTAACAACGATGTTAATTCACATCTATGTATTGAAATGATTGTGGTATTGTGATGTTTGTGGTATAGTTGAGTTGATATTGATCCTATTGTACATATAGAATCACATGCAAGTTGTATAGTTCATGTTGTAATCGACACCTATATGTTTATATGATTATATAGGTTGTATGTGATTAATATTTCATGTATATATATGCTAGAACCTTTATGCCTAAACGATTATGTTCACATACATGCTAGTATGTTTGTAAGAAAGTTGCAAGTTCCAAAACTGAATCCATGCCAAGATCCACTTTAATAAATGTTTCATGTTGTAATTAGACATATGATTGGATCTAGTTCACACCCTTGTCACAAAATTATACATACTTTATGAAATTGTCATATTCTTGTCATATGCTAGTTATGCTCGATGTTATGCCTAGATCCAAAACAAGTTTAGGCTTATGTTATCTAAATCATATGCTAATTTATGTGGAACCTATTTGGTTAGATACCTATATCAATGCAAGTTCACATATATGTTGATTTAGGCTATGTTGCAAGTTCACACCTATGACATTCATGTTGACTATTTTGCAAGTTCGCGCCTATGATGTTCATATTGACTATGCCAAAAATGCCAAGTTTACACCTATGTCATGTTCATGTTTATGATTTCCCTTATGTCAATTTTGTGTGCGCTAAATTAAGCTAAGTTTTTAGCCTAATATTATATGTTAAAAACCATGCGAACGAAAATTAGGCTAAGATTGTTAGCCTATTGTTTAAACGGGGTAACATTGGGAATATTAATAAAATTTGACATAAAAATATATGAAATTGGCATGTTTTGTCACATGCCGAAATTGGTGGCATTTAAACGGTATAAATTCTTATACCAAAAATGTTAAACTTGGAAAGTGGGCCACAACATTTAATTGTTGACAAATTTACATATATTATGTTATAAAGACAAATATGTAAATTTAGAAAATACGAGTATGCTTAACACGAAGTTGGATTGAGTTGTGATGTAAACCTGCCCGGACCCGCCCGGCTGTCCAGTAATCACAACAATACCTATCCAATGTGGGTGGTTAAGCATAGAGCCCAATAAGGACCCGAGGTTAGACTAAGTTACGGTGTAAATCTGCCTGGAACCGACCGGCACATCCAGTAACCGTAACAATATATGTCTAATGTGAGTGGTCGGTACTTTAAAAAGCTAAGGAAAGACTATCAGGATGGTAGGGTCAAGTTAACTAAAACACTTAACCAAATTCAACATGTTAAATTAAACTGATGGGTGGGGTTAGGTAAATACAGACACTTAACCACTTAACATGTTTGATAAGAAAACCCTAGTAACGGGGACCCATTTCAGCAATAACCCAATTAGGTATCATGGTACCCTTGAAATTATGCAGGGTGGGGCACGATTACTGGGCTGATTGTAAGCGGTCAAAGCGATGGCGGTGGGTGCAACAGTGTGGGTTCTAACGGAGTGCGGGCGTGCACACACTTCGGAGCAGACAAACAGGGCACTGGGGGCACTAGTAGTATAACCTATGCATTTCTAGTTTTGTGTTGGGCCGCCACCATGGGACTTGATACACCCCATGGTGGGACCAACATAGGTATCTACAATCTTTGGGGGTAGTAAGACACAGATGATTATACGAGTAGGAGCCGATCTTTAGAAAAAGGGGATCACTTCATCCTCAACATGGGGTGCCAGTTAAGACAATAAAAGTAGGTGCAGAGATATAGTTTGGGGTGCGATAGTATATTCGATTCAAACTGCTTTATCTTAGTTTATGATATTTTCCTGTTTCCAGTTTATACCTATCATGCACTTACTCTTATTCTCGTACTGAAGAGTCACTAGACTTACCAGGCTTTATGTCTGACCCTATTTTCTTTCGTCTTCTTTTCTTCCGTTCCCCCCCGGTCCACAGGGAGGAAACAAATCAGCTTAGTCAGACTCTTTGCAAGCTTCAAGATAGTAGATGTACGGTTTGGATTATCTCTCCTTGGATATGGCTGTTGGACACAATCATGGGGATTTGTGCAGTTTTAATTATGTTTTATGCTTCTTTATTTAATAACCAAGACAGAAATGATGATGTAATGTTTTGGAAGTTATTATGTGACAGTTATGGAAAAGTTTTGTATGAACACGTATTTATGAAATAAAAAGTCTGTTTGTTTTCCGCTGCTTATATATAAGTGTTTATATCTGTCTTGTGTTTTATCTGTAACTTTTACTTACAAACCTCCACCAAAGTTAAGGCATTCCCTTTGTGAGTGACCTTAATGGAGGGTGGGGGTGTTTCACTTGGTATCAGAGCATAGACTTACCAGATTAGATAAAAGTTTTTGAAAATATTTTCAAAAAGAAGTTTAAAGAAGCATTCTTTTTCAAGAAAAAATCTTGTCTTGAATACTTTCCTTTTTGTTACAGCATGTCTGGAGATCTTAACCTTCCGGAAGGAGTACCGATACCTGGCTGGTTCCAAAGGTACCTAGAGGCTAGGGCCAATGGTGCGGGCGCAGCAGACATTCTCCCACAGTGGCAGCAGTTCCTTCACCTCCTCCTCCTCCTCATGGAAATACTTTCGCTAAGATATGTAGAGACTTCAAAGCTATAGGTGGAAAGGACTTTCAAGGAACTGAATCCTTTGTGGTAGCAAGGAACTGGCTGAAGGAGACCGAAGATTTGTTCATCATCTTCGAAGTTGACGACAGGCAAAAGATATGGCTAGCAGTATGGTTGCTTAAAGATGAAGCTTCCTATTGGTGGAAAGTTACCCATGCTGAGAGGCCATTGGAAACTTAGGAAGATTTTAGGACGAGGTTTGAGATGAAATTCCTCTCCCAAGCTGAAAGAAGCCTGCAAATGGAGAAGTTCCTAACTCGGAAACAAGGAAGTATGACGATCAAGGAGTACATCAATCAGTTTAATCAACTGGCCAGATTTGGGCTTGATTTAGTAAACACCCAACACAAGAAGGCCCTTCGCTTTGTCAAGGGTCTAAATGAACCTCTACACAGCCTTGCAATGACCCATATACCCATGGGGGCGACCTATGAAAGCTTGGTGGACATGGCGCTACTACACGAGGAAGATAAAGGCAAGAAAGAGACAAAGGCGGAAGTGCCTCAAGAGAAGAAAGAGGGTTTACAGGCTAAGAAAACAGACTTCAAGAAAGGCGGTAAAAACAACAAATCCCGTGAAAAGAGAAAGTGCAATTTCTATGGCATTGTGGGACATATAGCGAAAGACTGCAGAAAGAAGAAGGCAAATATGAATGGTGGTTGCTTCAGTTGTGACGAGACTGGACATTTGGCTAAGGACTGCCCAAAGAAGCGGGGGCAGGGACAGAGGACTGGATCCACCTAAGGAGGACAGGTTCACGCGCTGGTGGCACCTCCGTAGGAACGAGGTAGAAATATTTCTGTTGAAAGCTTAGTTTATCTGTATGATCATCCAGTTCGCACTCTCTTTGATTCTGGTGCATCACACTCCTTTATTTCATCTGCTTTAGTAGAATCTCTGCACCTGGACACTAGTATGGTAGAAGATCCCTTAGTTGTTTCAAATCCAATTGGGGGCTCGGCCTATTTGTCGTTGGTTTGCTTGGATTTGAAAATCTCTATTCTAAGTGTTGAATTTAGATGTAGTGCCTTTGTTTTGGGCTTCTCAGGATATGGATTGATCTTAGGCATGGACTGGTTATCCAGTAACGGTGCCATTCTTGATTGTGAGAAAAGAGTGGTTAGGCTCTTGACTCGGCTCGGTAACACTCTAGAAATTTCTTGTAATCCCTTGAATGCTGTTATGCTTAGTTATCTAGAGTCCCTTGACGCTTCTGTTGAGAATTTGCAGTCGGTTAGAGTGGTCCAGGAATATCCGGATGTCTTTGAAGAGGTTAAAGGCTTACCTTCGAAGCTGGAAATAGACTTCCGCATATACCTTGTCGATAATGCAAAGCCCGTAGCTCTGCCTGTTAGACACATGGCTCCAAAGGAGAGAAAGGAGCTCAGTAAGCAAGTTAAGGATCTTCTCGAGAAGGGGCTTATAAGGAGAAGTATCTCGGAATGGGGTGCTCCAGTGGTGTTCGCCACCAAAGGAGATGGTTCACTATGTCTTTGTGTGGACTATAGGGAGCTAAACAAGCTGACTAAAAAGAAAGACACACGCTTCCCAGAATAGACGATTTGTTTGATCAGCTTGTAGGTGCGTCGGTCTTCTCCCAACTTGATCTAGCTACTGGGTTCCATCAGCTAAGGGTAGCTGAAGATAGCATTGATAAAACGACATTCAGAACCCCAGACGGTTTCTTCGAGTGGCTTGTCATGCCTTTCGGCTTGACAAATGCACCCGCTTATTTCGTAGACCTGATGAGCAGGGTGTTCAGAGAATTCCTCAATAAATTCGAGGTGGTTTTTGTAGATGATATTTTGATCTTCTCAAAGAATGAGGAAGAACATGCTTGGCATCTGAAAGAAATCATGGATACTCTCCGTGCACATCAGCTAAAAGCCAAATTCTCCAAGTGCCACTTTTGGAGAGAAGAAGGAATATTTCTAGGATATATAGTGTCCAAAGAGGGGTTAGCTGTGGACCCCGCGAAAGTGGTGGCTGTGCAAGATTGGAAGACACCAAGAAATGCAACAGAAGTCTGAAGCTTTCTTGGGCTAGCCGGTTTTTACCGAAAGTCCATTAGGGATTTCGCGAAAATCTCAGCTCCACTCACAAGGATAACAAAGAAGAATCTGGCGTTCGCTTGGGATTTGGATTGCGAGTTTGCTTTCCAACGATTAAAAAGGGCTCTTACAATAGCCCCAGTTCTGACTTTTTCCGATGGAAGGAAGATGTTCACAGTATATACAGATGCTTGTGGTATGGAGCTAGGCATTGTTCTAATTCAGGAAGGGAGGGTAGTAGATTATGGTGGATGACAATTGAATGTTCATGAAAAGAACTACACAACCCACGATCTTGAGTTGGCCGCCATCGTCTTTGCGCTTAAGTCGTGGCGCCATTATCTCCTAGGTGAGAAGTTCGAATTATATACTGACCATAAATCGTTGAAATATCTCTTCTCGCAGAAAGATCTTAACTTAAGGCAGCAAAGATGGATGGAGTTCCTTGCCTCATATGACTTTGAGATTTCCTATACTCCCGGCAAAGGCAACGTAGTAGCAGACACGTTGAGCAGAAAGAAACTGACCTTAAGACCTGTCTTTGTGGAAAGACAAAGCTTGGAGTATATAGCTAGTTTTGACTTTAGGCCATCCTCTGATTTTGTACCTGGTTTATTGGCCTCCCTAGAAATACGACCCACTCTTTTAGACTTAACGGGGGCCGCACAACGTGAAGACCCTCAGCTTGTGGATGCGATTGATAAGCTAATTAGGGGTGAAACTTCCAGTCACCTCAATAGGTACTCCATCGATGATAAGGGTTAGCTGAGGCGAGATGGAAGACTGTGCGTCCCACAAGCAAGGGAGTTGGTAAAGAAGGTTCTCGAAGAAGCACATCATTCCAAGATGACAATACAACCAGGCAGGGACAAGATGTACAAGGACGTAAAGTGAGTTTTCTTTTGGGACGACATGAAGAAGGACGTGGCAGATTTCGTTTCTAAGTGCATGATATGCCAACAGGTCAAGGCAGAACAGAAGAAGCCTGGAGGACTGCTTCATCCTTTAGAAGTCCCGCAATGGAAGTGGGATAGCATTTCAATGGACTTCATTAATGGGTTGCCGAGGTCAAGAAGGGGCAATACTAGCATTTGGGTAATAGTGGACAGGCTCACAAAAAGCGCCCACTTTATACCTATCAAGAGTAGAAGGACTGCCTCGTCTCTAGCTTCTCTTTATCTCAAGGAAATAGTTCGACTTCATGGGATACCCTCTAGATAGTGAGTGACAGAGATCCCATCTTTACGAGCGAATTTTGGCGGAGTCTGCAAGAAGCTGTAGGCACACAGTTATGCTTGAGCACGGCCTATCACCCTCAAACTGATGGTCAGACAGAACGGGTGAATAGAGTATTAGAGGATCTTTTGAGACTATGCGTTCTTGACTTCGGAGGGACATGGGAGGATCATCTTCCTTTAGTGGAATTCGGCTACAACAACAGCTACCAAGCCCCCATTGGTATGGCGCCCTTCGAAGCTTTGTATGGAAGACCGTGCCGATCACCAAATTGTTGGTGGGAGTCTACTGACAAACTTATACTTGGGCCGGACATGATTCGAGAGACTTCATAGAAAGTGGATTTGATACGAAGGAGAATGAAGACAGCCCAAGACAGACAGAAATCCTACGCCGACAAAAGAAGGACCGACCTTGAGTTTGAGGTTGGGGACAGGGTTTTCCTTAAGGTATCCCCTTTAAGGAACTTCATTCGCTTCGGATCCTCGGGAAAGCTAGCACCAAGATTTGTAGGACCGTTCCCTATCATTGAGAAGATTGGGAAAATGGCTTATAGAGTAGAGCTGCCCGAAAAGTTGGCCGGAATTCACAACGTCTTTCACGTTTCTCATCTCCGAAAATGTCTACATGAATCTATGGAAGTGGTGGAGCCAAACATTCTAGAAGAAACCGAAGTGGAACGCGAAGCAACTGTAAGAAGAGTTCCAACTCGAATCGTAGGAACTGAAATCAAAAAGCTACGCAACCGCGAAGTAAAGCTCGTTAAAGTTCAGTGGAGCGATGCCGAGGAAGATGCGACTTGGGAAACTGAGGACAGAATACGCGCGGCTTACCCTTTTCTTTTTAAGGGTACATCTTTGATCTCTCTTTTTCCTTAAGTTGTGCTTGAATCTATCTACTTAGGTATATTTCCTCGATATTATCCTTTATCCTTAGGTAGGAACCCCTTTGGATGTGAACATGTATTTGAAACATGTTATGGTTGATGGCTGCAAGTGGTTGCTCGTGGATGCATATACACACACAACCTAGGTTTTAGATCGGCTCAATCACTTCATATTGCATATGCATATGTGTATTCCTATTTGTATGCGGTTGAAACTTGATATGTTGTCATATGGATGTCGCATTTGTATGAATGGTTACGCACTCATGTAGAATTATTAATAGGAAAAAAATTTTTGCGTACATAACGGATTCATGGCACTTACATGATTTGCATTAAGGAGGTCAACTGAATCAATAGACCGCCTGATTTTGCATCAGATAAGGACATGTACACACACTGTGCATATTGATCATGAAGCATTAAAAATCTTTTAAGGACAATGGACGCCTGTGTTTGATGGTTGAGTAGATGGACGATTGGATGTTAGGACTTACGTTCTCTTAGACTTGAAGATTTCGGGGCCGAAATCCTTTAAGGAGGGGAGAATGTAACACCCCGGATTTTCTGTTAACTGTAAATTAACAAATTTGAGTATAATTAATTCTTAATGAAAGAATTAAGGGAAACGGGTTACGACATTGCGCTCATCTCGAAATTCTACCTGAGATAGAGTCCGAGTTTGCGCGAATCGGACTCCGTATGAAGGAGTTATGACCTCCGGAAGTTTCATAATTCAATTTAAAATTCAAACGGTTCAAAATTCAGTTCAAATTTCGAATTCTGACCCAGACTGGGCTGGGCGGGATAATTCCCGCCCAAGCACCAGGTCGACCTGGGGGTCGACCTGGGTGACCAGGTCGACCATAGGGTCGACCTAGTTTGGCCCTGGCTGGCCTTGTCGGGATCTGGTCGATTTCTGAGGCTTGACTGTGTCACTAGGGCTGACTTGTCACATTTTGGTTGGCTCCTCTTGAAGTGAATGGTCTATATTTGTCTATGATCATCTGACGGCTCAAATCAATCTGAAATTCTATATAAACAACTTAAGACTCCAACCTAAATTCACATATGAAATTAGAGACGGAGCCGCCATGCTGTCGGTAGAAAACTAAGAGGAGCCTCCACTTGTAGAAAAGCTTAGAGACGAGCCAAATTAAAGTTAAAACAAGAATCGAATCAACGTTAGTCGACCCAAAGGAAAGCAATTCAAATTCAGAACTCAGAAATCAGAAAACAAGACCGTCGTTCGTTGTAAGTATAGTAATTTTTCCGATGTGAATAAAAGTTAGGATTTGATTCGATGTAAAACGGAATTGGAATTGTGTTATTTTGTAACAACGATGTTAATTCACATCCATGTATTGAAATGATTGTGGTATTGTGATGTTTGTGGTATAGTTGAGTTGATATTGATCCTATTGTACATATATAATCACATGCAAGTTGTATAGTTCATGTTGTAATCGACACCTATATGTTTATATGATTATATAGGTTGTATGTGATTAAGATTTCATGTATATATATGCTAGAACCTTTATGCCTAAATGATTATGTTCACATACATGCTAGTATGTTTGTAAGAAAGTTGCAAGTTCCAAAATTGGATCCATGTTAAGATCCTCTTTAATATATGTTTCATGTTGTAATTAGACATATGATTGGATCTAGTTCACACCCTTGTCACAAAATTATACATACTTTATGAAATTGTCATATTCTTGTCCTATGCTAGTTATGCTCGATGTTATGCCTAGATCCAAAACAAGTTTAGGCTTATGTTATCTAAATCATATGCTAATTTATGTGGCACCTATTTCAAAGCAAGTTCACATATATGTTGATTTAGGCTATGTTGCAAGTTCACACCTATGACATTCATGTTGACTATTTTGCAAGTTCACACCTATGATGTTCATATTGACTATGCCAAAAATGCCAAGTTTACACCTATGTCATGTTCATGTTTATGAATTCCCTTATGTCAATTTTGTGTTTGCTAAATTAGGCTAAGTTTTTAGCCTAATATTATATGTTAAAAACCATGCGAACGAAAATTAGGCTAAGATTGTTAGCCTAATGTTTAAACGGGGTAACGTTGGGAATATTAGTAAAACTTGACATAAAAATATATGAAATTGGCATGTTTGTCACATGCCAAAATTGGTGGCATTTAAACGGTATAAATTCTTATACCAAAAATGTTAAACTTGGAAAGTGGGCCACAACATTTAATTGTTGACAAATTTACATATACTAAGTAATAAAGACAAATATGTAAATTTAGAAAATACAAGTATGCTTAACACGAGGTTGGATTGAGTTGTGACGTAAACCCGCCCGGTTGTCCAGTCGTCCCAACAATACCTATCCAATGTGGGTGGTTAAGCATGGAGCCCAATAAGCACCCGAGGTTAGACTGAGTTACGGTGTAAATCTACCCGGAACCGACCGGCACATCCAGTAACCGTAACAATATCTGTCTAATGTGAGTGGTCGGTTCTTTAAAAAGCTAAGGACAGACTGTCGGGATGGTAGGGTTAAGTTAACTAAAACACTTAACCAAATTCAAAATGTTAAATTAAACTGATGGGTGGGGTTAGGTAAATACAGACACTTAACCACTTAGCATGTTTGACTAGAAAACCCTAGTAAAGGGGACCCATTTCAGCAATAACCCAATTAGGTATCATGGTACCCTGAAACTAGGCACGGTGGGGAACGATTACTGGGCTGATTGTAAGCGGTCAAAGCGACGGCGGTGGTTGCAACAGTGTGGGTTCTAACGGAGTCCGGGCGTGCACACACTTTGGAGCAGACAAACAGGGCACTGGGGGCACCAGTAGTAAAACCTATGCATTTCTAGTTTTGTGTTGGGCCGCCACCATGGGACTTGATACACCCTTTGGTGGGACCAGCATAGGTATCTGCAATCTTTGGGGGCCGTAAGACACAGATGATTATACGAGTAGGAGCCGATCTTTAGAAAAAGGGGATCACTTCTCCCTTAGCATGGGGTGCCAGTTAAGACAATACAAGTAGGTGCAGATATATAGTATGGGGTGCGATATTATATTCGATTCAAACTGCTTTATCTTAGTTTATGATATTTTCCTATTTCCACTTTATACCTATCATGCCCTTACTCTTATTCTCATACTGAAGAGTCACTAGACTTACTAGGATTTATGTCTGACCCTATTTTCTTTCGTCTTCTTTTCTTCCGTTCCCCCCTAGGTCCACAGGGAGGAAACAACTCAGCTTAGTCAGACTCTTTGCAAGCTTCAAGATAGTAGATGTACGGTTTGGATTCTCTCTCCTTGGATATGGCTGTTGGACACAATCATGGGGATTTATGCAGTTTTAATTATGTTTTATGCTTCTTTATTTAATAACCAAGACAGAAATGATGATGTAATGTTTTGGAAGTTATTATGTGACAGTTATGGAAATGTTTTGTATGAACACGTATTTATGAAATAAAAAGTCTGTTTGTTTTCCGCTGCTTATATACATGTGTTTATATCTGTCTTGTGTTTTATCTGTGACTTTTACTTACAAACCTCCACCAAAGTTAAGGCATTCCCTTTGTGAGTGACCTTAATGGAGGGTGGGGTGTTTCACATACCATCAGGTCCAGGGCTTGACTCGTCATGGATTGAAAAAACTGCATCTTTTATTTTAGCTAAATCTACCTTTCTCAATAAGATTCTTTGACCTTGTTCATTAATAAAGGAAATGGGCTGAAAATTAGGAAATCACTTGATTTGGGACCATTAAACAAAGAAGAAAAATAGTTAATGGCTGCAGATTCAATTTCAGTAGCTTTAAATAATAAAGATCCATTAGAGTCAATCAATGCTCTAATATGGTTGAAATATCTTCTATTAGACATGCGAGAATAGAAAAATTTGGAGTTTGTATCACCTTGCTGCAGCCAATAAATTTTTGCTTGTTGTTTAAATCCTGACAAATATATGTATTACAATTCCTGATACTCCTTCTTTGCTTGTAGATAGTCATCATAAATTTATATATCCTCTGGATGAAGATCAACTTCAGATTCAAGCACAGATACTTTCTGCTCAGCCTGTTTAATGTTAGAATTATTTTTGTCTCTAATTCTATTCCAATTCTTTAGCTCAGTTTACAGTATTTTAACTTCTAATAAAACTGATAACTGTGAAAACACCATACATTAGAATTTAAACCCTTTTGCGCAGCTTCAGAATATCCTGCATAAATACACCAATCATTCTTGTATCTGAATGGAAAACCCTTTAATTCTTAAGTAGGAATAAGATCTAAAACAATAGGACTGTGATCACCACATCTTTGGTGAAGAGAAAAATCTTTCATATTAAGAAATTGATGTAGGCATACATTATTCACCAAAATTTTATCAATATGAGTTGCTACTCCTCTTCTACGTCAAGTAAAATTAAATCCCAGTGGTTTCAATTTAGATAAACAAGTTTGAATTAAAAATTTCTGAAATTCTCTCAAATGTTGATAAGGAATTGGAGGACCCCCTTTTTTGTCTTTTGGTGATAATGCATTATTAAAATCTCCCATAAGTATCCAACATTGTGAATAAGAAATTGATTCTCTAACCAATGTTTCCCATAAACCAAGTCTTTCTACAAATGTATTACTACCATATATAACAGTAAAAACCATTTCAAAACCTCCTTTATTTGTTGCTTTCACTGTCAAGTGCTGAGTAGAAAAAGAAAGAGTGAATAACTCCCAAACATTAGAATCCCAGATTAATAAAATTCTACCAGTAGCCAAAACAGAATTGTTCGTCAAATACTTCCAATCAATTGGCATTAAAGAGGAAAAAAGTACCAAATTAGCTGCAGACAGTTTTGTTTCAACTAAACCAACCAAGGTTGATTTAGTTTTATTTAGGAGTGAGAATACATCTTTCATACGAAAAGATGTATTCATACCCCTAACATTCCAAGATAATAATGTCATTTAATCGAAGAGGAACTCCTTTGTCCAAATCATTTACTTTATCAGATTCCTCTATATGATCAGCAACATTGTTTAATGCATCAGGAATAATATTTTCAGGAAGCTTGGAATTTAAAAAAACAAGATCATCAATATTTTCAGAAGAGGAGTGCATTATATTGATATTTCCAGTTGATTGTGGATCTAAATCATGTTTCTTTGGCACTTCTGGAACTTCTTCTGGAGATTCATCGTCAGGTGGTTTCCACCGAGGATCAGAAGATTCATGATGATATTCATCATCATGCCCAAACAATCTACACTGGAAACACTTCATAGGTTCAAATTCTTACTCAACTGATATTGAAATCCTTTGACCAATATGCAACTGAATAGGTATTTCAGTTTTTAAGTCTGTATCAGTATCAATTAATAGAAGAACTCTCGCATACTTCGAATATTTCTTTCCTGCTGTATTTGAATCAATCAACAGAGGTTTTGAAATAAAACTAGCTAACATTTGAATATCATTTTTAGACCAAAGTTCAAATGGTAAATTGATTAACCGGATCCAGATCTGAACCATATTACTCTGTTTCTCATTAAAATCAAAACCAGGGTACCAAACTTCAACATATAATAGCCTACCAAAGTATGAATATGTTGAACATTCTTTGATACGCTCAAAATCTTCTTTATACTCAAACTGAACTATAAAATTATAGACACATGAGTATTGAAATTACCTAAAGGCTTCCAAACCTTTGAGATATACTCCTTTAGTTTAATTGTTGAAAGTCTAAAATAGATCGGAATTGAAGCAACAGTGTTAATCCATGAAATCTCTGATTGATTATATATATTCTCAGGAATGAAGACAAAATCATATCCCGGTGGTACATAATTGAGCTTCCTGTTATTCAGATCCAAATCCAGATCTGCATTAGAAGATGAGTTCACAGCTGCATTTGGTTGAGATTTATTTGATTGAATCGATGAATTGATTTTTGGAGATGAGTGAAATTAATGTATTAATGTCCGCCATTAATGATGTATAATATATGACGTACCAAATGAGATTATAAAGAAGAGAAATAAATGAAGAAATATAAATGAAAAATTTGCGACGACCACCCGTATCTCCTACAGCAAACTAAGAAAAAGTGCACTGTATGATGTGCCAGGCCGATATAAGACGATCATCAAGGAAAATAACTCGAAATAAATTCTGACATATAAATCCCAACTCATGGATAACATATAATAAAAAATATAGAACATGACTTAGTAGTGAAGCAAACCCGAATAGAAAATTAATTTTCGATAAAATCTAAGAGTCATCAATACAAGAACACCCATTGAAATAAATATATATACAACAAGCCTCGCTACATATCTTTCAGAGTATTAACGACCAATATTATACAATGGAAATCAACAAGTATCTAAATAGTAGAAAATAATACGCCAGCATCCAGCTTGTCATTGCATAACATCATCAAAAACCGTCACCTTCTATCTCAGTCTACTCACAAACAATATTGATGAGAAGCCTAAGGAAGTAAGAGGAAACATAAAACCTTGAGTCAAATAACAAACTTAGGGAGCGATAACATAACAATCAACAGTTACATAGGATATTTGAGTATAAACAATTCAACCATCTGATCTGTCTCAGCAACCAAAGGATCGGCCCAGGATAATCATCAATTATATGCCACTCCAAAATAGGAAAAGTACATCCCACAATCTCACTTCTCCTCGACAACCTATGGTGATAGCCTACCTAGAGAAAATAGAGAAGAAAGCACACAATCAACCACATCATCGATATCAACCAATACCCTAGCTATCATCGAATAATGCCTTGAATGCATTAATCATCGAATAACCGGCCGTTGCCGTTCATCAAGGGCTAATGGAAAAAACCCTGTTCTAGTCATACTTCCATATGCCCATCTTGCGTATGCTTGCCTCCGTCCGAGAGAACAAGGTCACTCCCAAAGCTCGATCCAGAGTACATGATCCGTCTTATCCTAATGGGCGTCCCCATGATACCCCTGCTTTGAGCCCATTAGAACATGAAATACGATTCCTTAGGACTTTAAATATTTCAAGCTTTTAATCTTGGCGACTTCGTCTTCAGTTTGAGCCACTTTTCAAACCAATTTCATCATCATCTGCGATCAACTCCCATCCGAGTCAATCTTCCATCTCACTGAATCGTGCATCGTCCCATGGCTAGTATCATATCAATTCAGCTCCGACCACTCCATCTTGAGTTCATAATGAAAGCATCATCCACCTTCGAGTTGCACTCTGATCATCAGAATTCCATTCGTCAGCA
Organism: Allium sativum; assembly: GCA_030737875.1. Classification (NCBI taxonomy): domain Eukaryota; kingdom Viridiplantae; phylum Streptophyta; class Magnoliopsida; order Asparagales; family Amaryllidaceae; genus Allium; species Allium sativum. The sequence goes on along the minus strand of CM060927.1, from coordinate 21,519,499 downwards.
AACTTTACCAGCAACCCCCAGAAGACGCCACAAACAAGCTCACAAAATTTGAGCCCTAAATTATCTCATCCAATGGATCGATACTGGTCCATCCACTATGGACCACTAGAGGTCCATACCTTTAGTAAAAATTAAGCTAAGTGTTGAATCCTCTCCATCCTATCCTCCAGAATTTCATGTCGGTCCATCCTCGAAACCAAATTCCTTTTCGATGAGTTCTCCTGGCATTCCATCGACCAATGCTTGAACAATCAACTTCAACCATTCCCAAATCACATCAATAAAAATTTGCATGCAGCTTTGATTTGCCACCATGATTCCACTTCCCAAAAATCAAAGCCATATTCCATACTGTGACGTACCGGTGCTGATACGTCGGCCATGGACCAGTGCCAATCTATACAGTTTATGTATTTTGACCCACAATTTTGGGTTCCCTCCTATCGTCTTATAGAGGTCCTCTGCCAAGTTTCATATGATTTCGATCATCTGAATGTCTAATTTGCTCTGTACTTCAAACCTAAGATCTATGGCAAAAAATTATGTTCAAGCAATGCATTAATTAAACCAAAACAAACAACGATTCATCCAATCTTGATAATACATAATGCACATGTCATGAGCATATCGTAAAACAATAGATCTAAATGTGATTTGGATCAAAAAATATTCAAGAACACGATTAATTAACTTATTTATGGTTTATATGACTAAATTAGATTGTCGTAAGACGTCTGAATTTGAATTAAACATAGATGATCAGATCCAACGCAAAGATAACATGTATGGTGTCAGTTAATCCAAATTTTACTTATATAGTCTATAGTTTTCATATGATAGATATCTATCACTCACATGAATCTTGATTCGTTGCAAACCCAATGAAATCATATATGAGCAGCGATGAAAACCCCCAAAATCGAAGCAATTTCATGTGATGTAATATTCTCGGATGATGATCTAGCCTCTAGATGCTATAGATGATGAATTAAAATGCTTAGAATGGAGAAATCAGGGTTTAGGTTGAATTCGGAGAATCACAGACACAAGACTAAATGTTTAAATGAAGAGAGAAACCTTAGTTATCTCCCGAACCCTCTATTTATAGCTGCAGTTCATTAGCCAAACGAGCTTACCTAATCAGCCCATTTGCAACTAATTAGTCTACCTAACAAAAAATAAAACTTCAAATAGTGATTTCTCCTAATTAGCTAAACCAAATCTTTAACGTGACCACTCTACGGAATCTGCAACTACATCCTATTGAAAACGATTTCAGCATCTGATTCGATTTGAATCAAAAGTTACATCTAAAACAATATTTAGAAGGGTAAATTGATCACAATTAAGTTTGGGAAAATCGTGGATATGTCTCACGTTTTAGTGAACAACATAATAAAATCTTTGGATGATCCAAGAATTATGGAACTAAAAATAATTATTTTATGATCCTTCAATACATAAAAATATTGGTCGTTACATTCCTCCCTTTAGAAATTTCGCCCTCGAAATTCCAAGCTAACACGGGAAAAAAAGGGATTTCATATGCGTACCATCCGTGAGTATCCAATCTTTCATCCATTCTAGCATCCAATAGTCCATGCCTCCAAAATCCTACCCTAGCATGCGGAACTCTAATAGTGTAAGTCACTATAATACAAGTAAGATACGATAAATGGGATATGCCACTTAAAGAGTTCTGGATGGGTCGACCTCAATCTCTCTTCCGTTTTCCATGTGCAACCGCCATCGTCCTTGCCCTATTGTGCCTTGACTAGCTTGACAACCTTCCTTCTAAGCTATTTCGAGTCACTTCTTATGACACGAATATACCTACGAGGCCTAGAAACTTCAAGCTTGACTTCTAAGCTTCATTCGGATCAGGAGATATCACAACATTCGAGTCGCGAGCAAACTTCCATTGAAACGACACATGAAACACATTGTGCACACCCACTGTGACACCCCACGTCCATTAATGTCACTCACAAAGGGAATGCATTAAGTTTCGTGAAGCATTTAGGTAAGTAGACACATAATTTTACAAGATAGATATAAAAAAATTGCAGTGGAAATAAACAACTTTATTAATCATCAAAATACTGTGGTCCAAAGCATCATATGTCTGGAATATAAAAACCCAATACAACATATAAACCACTTTCTTGTACTTCAAAAATATCAGAGTACATAAAAGAAAGAAAATTCCCCAAGAACAAAATATGGCCATAGCAACAAGGACAGGAGCTTGATCCATACATATCAGCAGCTCCAGCAAAACAAGCAGAATCAAGATCAAGCCTGTGTGTTTCCTCCTTGAGAACCTGGGGAGAGTGGGGAGGGGGGAAACGAAAGAAAGAAGGGGAAACAAAAAGGGTCAGACATAAAGTCTGGCGAGTCTAGTTACTTTTAGCTAGTAAATAAATAAAAGTAACATGATAGGCATACAAAGTGGATAAGAGAGATCACTACATAAATGGAAGGTATGCAAGTTAAAAAGGACAACAGGATAGAATAGATAGCGCTTCTTAATACTTTCCTTGCTCTGCACCAATACTAGTATAACAGATATGTAATAGGATTACATACTCCCCAATTGCTTAACAAAAACAGAATGATCCTAATAGAAACATAATGGTAGTTTTAGGTGTACTCTAGTAACGGGTTTTAACCCAAACAGAACTGGTACCTAAACAGAAATAACGGGTATTAGCCTAGACAGAAACACAGGTACCCCACAGAAACAGATAGGACTAGATGCACCCTATTTACTACCCCCAGTCGATCGACTCACTATTCCGTAGATACCCTATGCTGGCCCCGCAGTACGGTGTATCATTCCCTAAAGTGGCAACCCTTTATTTTCCTGATGTGCACAACTATATCTACCGATGTCATAGCGTCTTATCTTCCTCAGCAGGCAGAGTCATGCACACACATGACCCAGTTAGAACGTGCCATCAACACCGCCTCCACATTTGGATCTCTTATAATCAGCTCAGTAAGCGTGCCCCACTCCGACCTAGTTCGGATTACCTGTTTAATACCTATTTAAGGGTTACTGACTGAAAAGGGTCCCACACAAGATGATGGAAGCTCTCCCCTTTGTCTTGCATCCCCACTACTAGGTTTTCAACTGTTTATGTTTACCAAAATTGTCTTTAATTACATAACCTTATCAGGTTATGTTTGCGGGCCTATATATACTAATATTAACCACCTACCCAAGACTTACTTAACCCGCCCACTGATTCAAGCATGTTTATTTAACGGTTAAGTTTATGGGCCTATATATACTAATATTACCCACCTACCCAAGATTTACTTAACCCTCCCCTTTTATTCAGCCAAGTTTACTTAACTCCCAACTAAAATTTAAGTTCATACAATCCCTATGGATTAATTTAGGTTAAGTAGTCACCATGTCCATTTATGGTTATAATGGGCTAGACCTCTCACATTAGGCCTACAACATGCAGATGTTGGATATGCCGGTCGGGTCCGGGCAGTCTGATTCCACAGTTGGGCCTAAACTCGTGTCTTAGCCCGATTCGTATTTACATACTTAGACCTCCCACATTATGTTCAACATTAGTGGCTGCTGGATATATCGGTCGGGTCCGGGCAGACTTCCACCACTAATGTAACCTAACCTCGTGTCATAAGTACAATTACAATTCCTAATTGTAATTACTAAACATTCCATTTTTGATAAATTAATTTATTAATTAATCCTTTCCTTTTATAGGTGTCAATACCTATTTTACTGATAATTTGAATTATATATCAGTTCATTTAAAGATTACATGCCAATTATAAATCCCTTTTTTCCCCGTTTCTTCCACAAACATATTTGCACGTATTTTGATGGCATCTAGGCTAATAAGTAGTCTAGCCATAACAATGAAAAGGGGAATATGATAGAGGTGATAGTTTCAACATATATTGACATAAACATAATAGCATGATAACAAAGTGAATGGACATGTAATTAACATCATATCAAGGTGAACATACATATTGTCATGAACATGTAATCATAATCATAACGGGATCTAACATAAATATTGCTTTAGATCTATAGGTTTATAAATAGATCTACCCAAATCCACATCATAGAGGTTACAATTAAGATAAAGGTGTGGACCTATTCCTAATCAATTCAAGGTGGCATATGTTCATGGTTCACATAAATGATTTGATCAATCCAAATGAAAAAAAATAACATACTAGAATAATGACAATTGAATTGGATCCGGAGAGATAGATCTATCATAGCATAAGATATGATCATAAAATGGATCCAGGATAAAACATGATCATAAAGTTGATCTAGCGTAATACATGATAATAACATGTTTAGATCTAAATATGTCCAACTTACAACACAACTAAGTTGATCGCAACATGAAAGGTGATTTACATACAAAATTTGACCTAACCAATGTTGCTACTATCAAGATTAATAGATTTACATTTACCACAACGTAGTTACAAATCAAGATCCATAAAGGCAACATCCTAGTATAGCCACAATTGCATCAGATCTAGGGAATTAGATCTATCATGATCTACATTGTATAAGATTTAATACTGGCATGGATTCATATTTTACAACATATCCAATTCATTGTCTATCAAAGCATACTTTTATTTATCTAAACCTAAAAGTAATCTAGAAACTCACAACGTTTGGTTTAGAGATTTGAGAGAGAATAAATCTGAATTCTGAATTTGATTAGCTAAACCATTGTTGTAGAGTTTGATCTTCTAATTTGACTTGATGGAGAAGAAAGGCTTGTTTTAATTTAGATTAGAGTAGCATGAAGGTGCCATGGATGGTAACAATGAGATTAGGGTTAGGTTTAGGTGTTTATTTATAGATGTATTTGGTGAATTAGGACCTTTAGATTAGGTTAGGAACCATCTGAACCATACAGACCAGAAAAACACGTCATCCATGCAATCCCTGAAAGACACGTCATCATGGAACTCTCCAGAATTCTGTAGATCTGGCTCGGCCTGTGTACACTTCCTAGGTGCGCCAATGTATTTTTGTTTTGGCACACTTCACAAGTGCGCCAATTATTCTGGCCCATTTCCTAATTGTCCTGCCCAACTTCTATCGTCCATAACTCCTTCATACGATATCCGTTTTACGCAAACTCAGAATCTATCTCAAGAAGAATTCCGAGACGAACGCAAGACATAACCAGTTTCACTTAATTCTTCATTAAAAATTAATTATTCTTTAATTATCTCTTATGTCATGTTTTAAATTACTGGGTGTTACACCCGCTATTTTCTTAGCTAGATCCACCCGATAGGCGATCTTCCTAACATGCTCGATAATCGGAAATGGCCCAACAAAGCTTGGTTCTAATTTTTCTTTCCTTCCAAAATGAACAACATTCCTTAGAGGCGAAACCTTAACAAAAGCCAAGTCTCCGACTGAGAATTCTAAATCTTTTAGTTGCTTATCGGCATAACTCTTCTGACGATCTTGGGTTGCTTTCATTCGTTGCCGATTAATCTCAATATTGTCAATCGTCTCTCTTATCTTCTCAGGCCTAAGTACCAACTTCTATTCGGTCTCTAACCAACAGAATATAGAATTACAGGGTCTACCATAGAACACATCATTCGGTGCCATTCCAATGCTCGACTGGTAGTTGTTATTATAAGAAAACTCAACAAAATGCAGATGGTCTTCCCATGATCCTTCAAAATCTAATACCCAAGCTCTAATAACATCTTCAAATACTTGATTAACTCTCTCAGTCTGACCATATTTCTTGGGATGATATGTTGTACTCGAACATAGCTCGGTTCCCAACGTCTCTTGCAAAGTCTTCCAGAATCTACTAGTAATAATGGATCTCGATAGCTAACAATACTCTTTGGTATCCCATGGAGTCAACTATCCACTTAAGATATAAATAGCAAACTTCGACACCATCCTAGTTAATATGATAGTAATAAATCTAGCGCTTTTGGTTAAACGATCCACGACAACCCAAATACCTTCATTTCCTGCCCTTGTCCTAGGTAATACATTGATAAAATCCATGACGCTTGCCTTCATTTCCATGTAGTAACTTCCAGTGGATGCCACAATCCACTCGACTTCTTCTGTTCATCTTTAATCAACTGACAATTCATAAACATTGAGATAAATTTCCCGATATCCCTCTTCATACATTCGCAGTAGTAGACTCGCTTCATATCTCGATAATCACTAGAGTGAATCTCAATCTAGAGTGATGACATTCCGTTAGAACCTCATTTCTCAATTCTTATATCAATAACAACCAGTCATCCATTCTTGCAAAGCCAACCATCTCGATCGACTTCAAAATTCTTAATTTCCTTACCCTCATCTCTAATCTTTGAATAATCTTCATAAATTTAGAGTCATGCTTGTGGTTTTTGCCAGTCCTTTTGATGAAAGTTGCCCTAATCGACAAGCTTGCTAACATCTCGGGCTCTAACCCACAATGAAGGCTGAAATCAAATCTATCCAAATACTCGAGATGCTTTCATTCCGAAAGCATAACTCCCAAACTAGCACGTCTTCTCGCACCGACAACTGCATTACCCTATGATGCAGTATTGGCTATACAAAATTCATATGACGCTAAAAATTCAAACCATCGTCGCTGCTAAAGATTCAATCCTTTTGATAAAACAGGTACTTTAATGACATATGATCCGTAAACAACTCAAATCTAATTCCCAATATGTAATGCCTCCAAGTCTTCAAATTAAACACTATCACCGCTAACTCCAAACCGTAAGTAAGGTATTTCCTTTTGTGTGGTTTCAGTCGTCGACTTGCATAAGCCACAACCTTATCATTCTGTATTAGCACCGCTATAAGTCCAGTACCACATGCTTCGGTATATATCGCCATCTCTTCATAACTGCTAAGAATAATGAACACGGGAGCACTCTTAGTCTCTCTTTCAAAATTCTAAATGAAATTACACACACTTCACATTCCACACGAAGACCTTATTCTTCTTTGTAAATCCAGTTAATGGTGCAACTATCTTCGAGAAATCCTTGATTAATCATAGGTAATATCTGGCTAAACAAAAGAAACTCCTAACATCCTTCACACTTTTGGGTCGATCCCAATCCTGGATTGCTGCCATTTTAGCGGGATCCACCACTGTCCCTTGTCCCGACACGACATGACCTTGGAATCTCACTTCTTCCATCTAAAAGTGACGCTTCAATCCTTCATTTAATGTTTCCATGAGAATTTCGAAACCATCCTCAAGTGTTTCTCGTGTTCCTCCTCAACCCTGGAATAAACCGATATATCGTCCACGGACACGAGCACGAACTCGTTTAACTAATCTCTTAAAACGCGATTCATAAGATCCACAAAATATTCATAGATTCCGGATAGTGTCCTAAAAGCAGTCTTCGACACACTATCCTTAGCCACTCTCAGTTGGTGAAAGCCAGATGCTAAATCCATTAGGGAAAGCACCTTGGCTTCATGATGTCGATCAAGAAAGTCCTCGATTCTTGTAACGGATACTTGTTCTTCTTAGTCACCTTGTTAAGCACACAATAATGCACACACAATCACAATGATCCATTAGCCTTGGTCGTAAATACCACTGGTTCACCCTATTCTGGTACGCTTCCCCTAATGAATCCCTTAGGTAAAAAGTCATTCACTTATACCTCCAACTCTATCCGTTCCTTGTGGCTATCTTTCTAAGAGGCATAACAATCAGTCTAGCTCAATCCACAAGATTAATCCAAAACTTAATCTCTTGATGCAACGGTAGTCTTTAACTTCTTCATAGACATCTGGAAACTCTAACCGATGACAATCCTTTCGTGGAATTAGAAGCGAATATAAAAAGCTGACCAGAACACCATCCTCCGGTAAACAACTTATCACCATCGTTCGCCTTTCCACATTCTCGATCATCACCTCGAGCCTCTCGCAATCCACAATAGCCACATACTTCTTGAGACGGTCCATTTACCGAATAATCCTAAACCCAGCTAAGTTCAAAACAAAGCAATCACAAACAAAAGAGCAACCATGACTTGATAGGGCTAGACCACGACAAAACATACAACGACGGGAAGATCTTCCTACTAGATTAGTCATAACTAATGGTCTATCAACAATCTCAGTTTCTAAACCTAACTTGCAAACAATTTAATTACAAATAAAAGAATGTGATGCTCCAGTATAAAACAAAACTAAAATTGAAATGCCCCAGATAGAAAGCATAACTTGCACAATGACACTCTTCCCTTTTTTTGAAGTAGTTGTGAAACACCCCACCTCCATTAAGGTCACTCACAAAGGGATGCCTTAACTTTGGTGGAGGTTTATAAGTAAAAGCCACAGATGAACTCAAGACAGATATAAATACACATATTTTAAACAGCGGAAACCAAACAAACTTTTATTTCATAAATACGTGTATCAAACAAAAGATTTCCATAATTGTCTCAAAATACTTCCAACATTACAACCTCATAACTGCCTTGATTATTAAAGAAGCATGAAAACATAAATAAAGTGACAAAAATCCCCATAGTGATATCCAAAGCCATTTTCCGAGTAAGAAAGATCCAAATCATACATCTACGTTCTTGGTGCTTGTAAAGAGCCTGACTGAGTTGAGTTGTTTCCTACCTGTGGACCTGGAGGGGGAAACGAAAGAGAAGAAGACGAAAAGAAAATAGGGTCAGACATAAAGCCTGAGTAAATTTAGTAACTCTTCAATATGTGAATAAGAAAAGGGTATGATGGATGTAAACTAAAAATAGGAAAGTGTCACAAGCTAAGGAAGTGTCGAATGTACTATCACACCCATACTATATCTCTGCACCTACTCGAGTTTATTCTTACCGGCACCCCATGGTGAGGGTGAAGTGATCCCCATTCTTATTAAAGATCAGCTCCTATTCACGTTAACATGTGTCATACGGCCCTCAAGAATTGTAGATACCTATGCTGGTCCCACCATGGGGTGTATCAAGACCCATGGTGGCGGCCCCGACACAAAACTAGAAGACATAGGTTATACTACCGGTGTCCCCAGTGCCCTGGTTGTCTGCTCCGGAGTGTGTGCACGCCCGCACCCCGTTAGACCTGCACTGTGCACCCACTGCCGTCGTTTGACCGCTTACGATCAGCCCAGTAATCGTGCCCGACCCTGCCTAGTTTCAGGGTACCGTTGATACCTAACTTTGGGTTACTACTGAAACGGGTCCCTCGTTACCAGGATTTTCTAATCAAACATGTTAAGTGGTTAAGTGTCTGTATTTACCTAACCCCACCCATCAATTCTTGTTAACACGTTGAATTTGGTTAAGTGTTATAGTTGACTTAACCCTACCATCTGTCCTTAGCCTCTTAGGAACACCAGACCACACACATTAGACATGTATTGCTACGGTTACTGGATGTGCCGGTCAGTTCCGGGCAGGTTTACACCATAGCTCAGTCTAACCTCGGGTCCTTATTGGGCTCAATGCTTAACCACCCACATTGGATAGGTATTGTTGTGACTACTAGACAGACGGGCGGGTCCGGGCAGGTTTAAATCACAACTCAATCCAACCTCGGGTTAAGCATATCGTGTTTTCTAAATTTACATATTTTATTACTTTTCAACTATATGTAAATTTCATATCTTTTATTTTTGGGTATTTCAATTCATACCGCTTATGTGTCATAATCATTGGCATGTGCCAAACATGCCAACATATATTTTCATATTTTACACCCAACGTTATTACCCCCGTTTGTTCGCAACGTTATAACATTAGTTGGGCTTGTCACAATTCAGCCCAACTTTATAAACGTGAGGAAAAGGGGAAATCAAGAACATGTAATACATGAAGGTGTGTAGCGCATGAACTTGCAGTTTGGCGATTCAACTAACATATAACATGGGTCATGTGAACTTGCATTCAAATCAAAGTATGACTAAGTAGGTGACATATGAAATAATGGCATAGTTTAGGCAAATACAAACTTGTGTTTAAACATGTTTAACTTGGCATAATATCGACCACAAAACTAGCATGTTATATATTCATCAAAAACGTACAATTTTTACATCTAATCATATAGCCTATTTCAACATGAACTTGCATAGTTTTATGAAACCCAAACGATGTTTTACAGAGAACCAATTATATTTTGCAAATAAACATGAACTTGCATAGTTTATGAAGCATAGATCCAATTATACTTGCAAACATAGATCTAATTATACTTGCCAATAAACATAAGGATGATGTCATAGGTTTTTGGTCATGTAGGCATAAAAGGTCTATAACATGTTTACACAAATTCTAATTTAGACTAAGGGAATATACATAGTCCGTGCCATCGACATATACAAAAAGGGATCAATTTCTAGTTTTTGCCACAAGCTTGCAAGTGCCATTGTTTTTTATATACAATTGTTCCATAGGCTTGCATCAATTAATTTATGCCACAAACATCAATACACAAGTCATGATAGAACCATCACAATACACAAAGATTATAACAACACGATTCTATTTTCATTTACATCGAATCACATCACAGTTTTTATTCATATTTTGAAAGGTCACTATACTTACAACGTGTGATGAATTCTTGTTTTCTGATTTCTGTTATTCTGATTTTGGAGATGCTCTCCTTTGGGTAGCAAAGTTGCGTTGAATGATTTGATTAAGCTTTGATCTTCTTTTAATTTGATTCGTCTCTTAGGCTTGTTGGCTTGTCTCTAGGCATTCTAATTGACGGCCATTCCTAGTTCCTCTCCAGCAGCATGCCGGCTTTTGTATTCTATTATTTGTGTGAATTTAGGGTTAGACTTGAGTTGTATTTATAGAATTTTAAATTGTTTTGAGCCATCGATGAAGCTAGGGTGAATCCAGACCATCCATCTCAAGAGAGGCCAATAAGAAAGAGACATGTAAGCCCTAGTGACTTAGCCAAGCATTAGAATTCGACCAGACCCTGACCAGGCCAGCCAGGGCCTGACCAGCAGGTCTTTCTGACCTGGGTGCACTTGGCAGGTGCGCCAGGCCAAAATTGTACTGGCGCACTTCCCAAGTGCGCCAGTTCAACTTTGTTCTGGCGCACTTCACTAGTGCGCCAGTGCATTCTGACCCGTTTTCCGGTTTTTCTACCCAACTTCATTCGTCCATATCTTCTTCATACGATATCCGTTTTACGCAAACTTGAACTCTATCTCAAGCAGAATTTCGAGACGAACGCAATGGCGTAACCCATTTCCCTTGATTTCATCATTTATAATTAATTATACTTTAATTCGTGAAGCTTAACGTTATAGAATTCACGGTGTGTTACAAGTTGGACCCCTTGAGGAAGACGACACAACATCCAGAGCATACACTCTCACAACCTGCTTACCCATAGGTGATCCTGGACAATTCTTCCTCATATGCTCAGGCTTGTCACAATTAAAGCACTTCTTGTCCACCTTAGATTTCTTACAATCCTTGAAATAATGTGTAACACCCCACACTTTTCTATTCCCAAATTTCGACAAATATCAAAACTTGAACACATCCAAGCATGAAGCGTATACCTGGTACGTGCAATTAAATAAGCATGAGCATAATTAGAGTATGGTGAGATAACTTACAACGAAAACAAAATAGGATAAACTAGTATTAACTCAAGCAACTACCTTTTTAAAGTAAGTCACTTTGCTAATACCGAGCATGAGAGAGAACAAGAACTAAAAGCCAAACTTAAAAACCTATGAGAACCTGACCTTCTCTTGGAAACCTGGTGTAACACACCACCTCCGTTAAGGTCACTCATAAAGGGAATGCCTTAACTTTGATGGAGCGTTTTAGTAGCCAGAACAGAAATTTACAAGACAGATAAAACAATACTTGAAAAATTTATAACTTTATTACAACAGAAACCGAAGTAAGTTTGGTTACATCTTTTCAAATCACAATATCAGAATTCAGTTACAAAAATATCAGTCTTGTACAAAAGCCTTCAGAATGCATAGTTTTTAAAATCATAATCCCCAACATAAACTGCCATGGAAAGATAGAGCCAAGGCCAAGCGATACTTCAAGCAGAGAAAGTCCAAATCAAGTTCCTAGATTTGCACCCTACAAACCTGGGGGGGGGGGAAACGGAAGAAAAAGGGGCAAAAACAAGCAAGGTCAGACATAAAGTCTGGCAAGTCCAGTGACTTTCAGCATATGAACAGATGATAATAATTATGACATGAAAATAAATCTGGATGCGAGATAACAGTAACAGGAGTAGCAGATATACTTAGGTTAAACAGAAGAAACAGAATAATATTAATTTTCACCTCTCTGCACTAATACTAGTATAACAGGATTAGGTGTCACCCCAATGCCTAAACTGAAACAGAAACGGGAACAGAATAATTTCCATAGAAGAGAATGCTAGTAATGGGCCTTTACCACCCCAACAGAAACAGACAGAAACAGAATGCTAATAATGGGCCTTTACCACTCGAACAGAAGGCACAGAAACAGAAAAAGATTAATCCCTACGGAAACAGAATGCAGAATTAGATGTACACTAGTAAATGGGCCTTTACCACCCGAACAGACGGTACCACGTATAAACAGACAGGTGTTACCACCCAACAGAAACAGACGGTACCAACAGAAACAGACAGAACTAAGTGTACCCTAAAACCCTACACCAAGCGATCTGCTCCCTAATACATAAATACCCTGTGCCAGCCCCACAAAAGGGTGTATCACTCCCCAGAGTGGCAACCTTTAAATGACACAGACCTATTTACAGATGTCACGGCGTCTTGCATCCTCAGAGGCAGACCGGGATCCATGCACGCACATGACGCGGTTGGAACGCACCATCAACACCCCTCGCCATTATCAGAATGAACCGCTTATAATTAGTTCAGTAAGCATGCCCGTACCCTACCTACTGTTGGGTCAAAGTTTTGATACCAGAAAGGGTTACTGACTAATATGGGTTCCAAACAACAGATGACACAAGTAATTTCCCTCCTAACCTTGTGTCCCTAGACTAACAGATTTTAGATTAACTTGTTTACAAGTTCAGACATACAAAGTTCAAATCAACTAGTTCACAGATCAGACAAGTTTTCAGACTAACGGATCAGATATACGGATTTAACAGATTTACAGATTTGTCTAACTTTGTAATTGGGCCTACAGATTCACGAAACGGGTTTGTTAAATTCATTAGTCCAATTGGTTCAACCCTATCCACCCAACGCGTTTTAGACATCATATTTATCTTAGATTTGTATTAATTAAAAATTAATGCGCAGACCTCTCACATTAGACCGACAGTTTGCGGCCACTGGTTAGGCCGGTTAGTTCCGGGCAGATTTCTACCGCAAACTGAGTCTAACCTCGGGTTCCAGGCACGTTATGACTAACTTCTCACATTAGAACCTATTGTTTGCGGCCACTGGATGTGCCGGGCGGTTCCGGGCAGGATTACGCCGCAAACTCATTCTAACCTCGAGTTAGCCATGTTTCATGTTTTGCCAATGCATTCATTCACAAACTATGCTAATATCAGACTAATCATGCTAATTTAACAAATTAACTTTTGTACAAGTTACAGAAGATTATTCGAGATTCTATTAACAAGTTTTGCTCAATTTTAAATCGATCCTACAGATATTCATACTCAAATTTCAATACTCAGTTTTCAACAGATTTAGCAGATGAACAGATCTAGCAGATTAGGCAATATAACAGAACTAGCAGATTAGGCAATATAACAGAACTAGCAGATTAGGCAATATAACAGAAATAGCAGATTAGGCAATATAACAGAACTAGCAGATTAGGCAATATAACAGATTTAATCATTCCTTAAAGTTTCATAGACATATCTTGCCTAATTATAAATTTGGCCTAAGTTTGCATGCCTAAATAGTTGTCATGATTCACAATATGATCATATACCCCACGTTTGCATTGAATTTACATGGCACAGATTAGGGTCATAATTCACCATATGACACATGTCCCAAATTTAGTTAAACTTGCCTAGAACAAAAGATTCACATATAAATTATACCAAATATAGCCATCGATTTCAATGCATGTCATATATTCAAAAATCTCCCACTTAGGTGTTATTCACATTTAATAGTTATCAAATCTTAATATAGATCTTCACACCTAAGTCATATTCTCTTTTTATCTCAAGTCATGAATCGTTATATAAAAATATACCCAACAATCTAGAACTTTAAATTATAACAGATCTTAATTCAAAATATGCGTTATGTCCAATGTCTCAGGTCACATGTTAACATACAATGGTTCCTCTTCTTCCAATTCACAGAATATGCATAGATCTAAATCTAGTTTACAACATCAGTCACAGATTAGCCATGTCCAATTATTCCAACATTCATTATTTGCCCCAAAGTTTAGCGTTCGTGCATTAATCTCTTATGAGATGTGGCGCAGGCTTGTGGTAGCCTGGCTATCGAACAGAAAGAAGAAAGAGATACAGAATAATATATATCAGAACAGAACGTACACAACCTCAAATTCAGATTTACAATCATGTCACAATTATAATTAAAGTTTATATCGGAAAATAACTGTACTTGCCTTTCGTGGTTTTAAGAAAGGATAATAAACTGTTGTTGATGCAGAAATGCTGAATTACTCCTCTTTAATTGTTGTTATGGCTCTAAACTTTGATTTGAGATTTGATTTAGCTTTTAATTCAATTCAGGTTAGAAGAAGATGCATGAGTCCAAGTTTTGATTCCAGCAGAGTAGCGACGCCATTTTTATTTTTAATTAGAACAGAGACAGAGTATAAACAGAATGAAACTGTGTAGAGAAAATGAGGCTAGGGGCAGTTTATATAGGATTAGGCGGACGAATCTAGACAGAAAACAAGACCGGATACATCAGAATGAACCAGGTTCAAAAACTGGGTTTCGGGAGCAGGTCGACCCCCAGGTCGACTCCCCAGTCGACCTAGTCATGGGGAGGTCGACACCCTAGTCGACCTGGTTAGGGGGGGGGGGGTCGACTCCCCAGTCGACCAGGGTATATAGGCGGGAATTTTCCCGCCAGCCTTCTCTGGGTTTGAATTTCGAATTTCTGGCTTTATTTTCGAGCTGTTTTATTTTATTCAAATTCCTGAAACTTCGGAGGGTCATATCTTGGTCATACGGACTCCGATTTTCGAAAATCGGACTCAATTTCATGCAGAATTCTGAGATGAACGCAATGGCGCAACCAGTTTCCCTTGATTCTGATTTTTAAAATTAATTATTCTCTGATTTGTTACTTATACGTTCACAGAAAATACGGGGTGTTACACCTGGGTGGTTGTAATGAGGAGGGGGGTCAGAATGACAAGGTTATGGTGAACAGGAAATGTACAACATATACTATAATACACAGATGTATCCCGTTTGGTTCAACCCAAGATGTATGTCTACCAAGGTTAGTGGTTCTAGCCTAACCTTGTAAATGTTTATGCACAAACTTACTACCCTTCCTAAAGTAGTATTTCAAGATATAATTCCAAGATAGAATGTTTACGCACATATTTAGAAAGCCTTTAGACCACGATTTAACTGGTTATTAGACCGAGGCATGAACCCCTGATTGAGGAGTCTACATATATACCTTTCTATCCACTTAACCTTTTTAACGCCTCACTCTCAGTGATAGATAGGGTGGATCCACCCGATCACTTAAGATCCTAGGCAGACTTATTGGTCGGTGGACTTATTGGCCACTTAATTCCTCTCGGTAATTTGTTCAACATTCTTATAAACAAGAGGGAACTAGCTACGGGCCCTACTAGTTAAGTCTTTCATCATTCATGCTTATACCCTTGCCCCATATAAGGTGGGATATTGTATTTTATCACTCGCTATACCTTCTAGCCGACCTTATTGGATAACCTCCTTAGTCGCTTACTACTTCCCGTAGGGTAGGTAGCCATATCTGACGTTTTTAGTTTCTAGGTTTGGGTAGGCCCCACATACTTACGCCATTTAAGACCCCTAAACTGAAAGACTTACTCCTAGGTGGACTCTTCAAACCTAGCAGCTTAAGACCCATGAAGCGGACTATACGCGAAGGTTATTAGGTTCATACCCCATTAACCCTTAGTACCTTTCCCTATTAGGATAAAGTTGGCTATGTCATTACGTCCTTTGCGTTTAGTCACTCTCCACAAAAATATTATCTGCATAAAATTTATTATCGTCACGGGTTCCTATGGTTAATAATATTTTTACATCATTAACCAACTTAAGTCCGACTCTACTTTTAATTATTAGTTCTATATTCATTAATATAAATAAGGAAAGTTATATACTGTTTACCCTAGGATATTTATTTGTTTACTTCCCTTAATTGGACTTAGTACTTAAACAACAATTAATATCCATTAATCCCCTTAATACACACATTTACTTCATATTTCTTGTTTACTTCCCTTTTATGACCATAACAGCCATAGTTTCCTAAGGCAACCATTTATTTGTCCCAAGGTATCTATTTGTTGTATCCCAATAAACAATTTCTATTCTTATTTATTTATTTATTTATTGCTTGTTATATATATATATATATACAAATAAATAAATAAATATATATATATATACAAACATATATATATATATATATATATATATATATATATTTGTTCACCGGAATTCTCACATTAAGTTGGCCACTTGTAGATGCTGGATTTGCCAGTCGGTTCCGGGTAGACTTCTACCACAAGTTGAACTTAACCTCGTGCCTTGGTACACTTATCTTTACACATTAAATCCCTCACATTAAGCAGACCATCTGTGGATGTTGGATTTACTAGTCTGTTCCGGGCAGACTTCTGCCACAAGTTAAGCTCAACCTCGTGTCCAAATGCGGTTATAACTTAAATTTTCTAATTAGGGTATACAACATTCATCCTAATTAATTTTGGAATTGTAACCATTATCCTATTATATTTACTTTCCCCAATCAAACATTGGTAAAACTGCTATTTATTGATTTGCAGTCCCATTTATGGCAATAAATTATATTAATTGCTACTATGGTCACCACAAATATATTAATTCAATATGGATTACATTTTTATATAATTCCATAATTGAACATCATTCAATACAATGAATATTTTACTGTTTTACACTGATTTGGATGAATAATATGTATTTATTTATATTTATATTTTTTTGCGTGGTCAACATAGTTATCTTTTATTCTTATTACTATTCTTTTAAATTTAATGATTTGGTTAAATTACTAAACAGAAATTCCATTTTGCATTCCATCTTACCATAAAGATTACAAATCTTACAAAAAAAGACCGTTAGCTGTAATTATTGTAAATTATTCCTGATCAGTAAAATAGACGTATTTCAAATTCACAAGAAATATATATGTATATATATATTTTTGGAATAGTTAATGCAAACTACACACAAATATGTATATTTATATTTATACGTACATTTGCACCACTTTTCCCTTTTTCAATCTTTTTCTCATATCTCTCGTGAATCCAAAATAATATCTTTTTGTTCAAATGAGGATAACGGCATATTTACAAGATTCAAGCCAAAACCCAACAAAATTGAATACAAACAGGCATATTTATTTTTAAAATTACAATCACATAATTCACCATTGTATCTTTTTATCCTAATTCACATAATTTATCATTCAACACTGAAATTATAGATCTGGAATATGACTACATCTAACGGTGTTAAATGGGACTGATTTCCAAATCTACAGTGCTTTGCAACAATCACAATATAATTTGCAAAATAATTATAAGAAATATGTATAAACAAATTTAAGAATCCTACATTTAATATTATGTCTAACCATAATTTTCAATTTACAAGTTTGTCAATTTTTTTACAATCAGATCCGATAGGTTTCAGTTCAATTACAACAATGTTATAAACATATCTAATGAAAATGGGCATATATTTTGATATCTAATTTAAACGAAATAAATAGGCTATATAACTATATATGTAAATTTCCCACTGGAAGCATCCAAATCCATAGTTTGAATCTTTTAGGCCTATAATTCCAAAATCCTTATAAATCTACAATTGTCTAAAAATGGGTGTTAACTCCGTTATAAAACATGATTCAAAAGGTCATATGTGCTACATACAAGAATGATATATTATTTATAATATGGGTCAGACGCAGTTTAAATGATGGATTAAATACACGGAAACAACGGTTAAGTCAAAAACATATTATATATGGTTCAGTCAATAACATTATAATGGATCGACATATTCTGTGTTATGGATCAGCATATTCTATGTTATGGATTGACATATTATATGTTATAGATTAGCTTATATTATCCCATGCAGAAGAAACTTAAATCTCCATCGTGAAACCGCGCAGGTACACGTAGAATAGTTTCATGCTATAGACAATGTATATAATGCATGTTATGGGATCGACCATCATCTGTATGTCAATATAAATATGGATCAGCTCAGAGCCATTTATATGGATTGACACAACTACATAATTCGGCAATTACATAGTATGGATGGGCAGTTCACACGCGTAGTATGAATATGGGTCAGTTATTTTTATGTATGCAAGCAACGTGTAGCCAGCCACGTGTATTTATGGATCGACTTCATGGGTAAAGCAGCATGGGTTGACATGCTATAAACAATGGATCGTTGCTTTGATCATGGGTAGTACATTAGTTTGCTAGCATAATGTGTGTATGAATGGACACGTGACTTACTTATGCCTACAATATGGGACATATATACAACATATGTGCAGTGTACATGGAAAACAGGGAAAATACTGCTTCATATATAACTATTAATCTCAAGTATAACATGGATCGGAAAGACTTAATTCATGGATCGGTTATTAATATAAGACGGTGGTAGAGATGTAAATAATATGGATCAGATGAATATATTATATAATAATATATAGTATATGGATCAACAGTTTGATTTGGTACATGGCAATTATGTGAATAACATACGTTAATATATGGGTCGGTCGATAACTATAAATAATGAATCGACTTCATATAGGAAGCATCTTGAAGCATAAAACATGAACACGTGGAATGGATTGGTGGCATATTTGTATTGATGGGTCGGTTCGTTTGTTACCAGGATGGATCAGTATATAATAAATTACATGGATCGACAATTCTGGAAGAGTAAAGCAGTGCACGATCCATACAAAAGAAAGAAATGTGTGAACCAATCCATCAACCTATGCAAAAAAATTACAACTCCACCACTCCATCCAAATCCACCTATAAATACCCTATCTCCACACACATTTAGAAAAAACTTTCTCTAAACGAAGTGTTGCCCAACTCATTTCTCAACTACTCCAAATCACTCCAACCCCCATTAAAGTTCTTCCAAGCTTAGATTCAACATCTTAACCACCATGAAATCATCGAAGATCGTCTAATTTCTCTAGTTGTTGAAGATCTACCCCAACAATCATTGTAATCAAAGAGATCTCATCATTTCCATGGTGAAATTGAGTGAATCCAAAGATTAAAGAGAAGTAGAGAGAAATATTTTAAAAGAGAGAAAATGAGTGGAGTTAGAAAAATTATGTACCTTGTAACATTGAAAGTGATAATGAAAGCACTCTTTAAAGTGGACGTAGGCGAAATCTAGGCCGAACCGCTATAAATCTCCTTGTTTTTACTTGATTTTTGTGTTTGTGGCTACCACTTTTCTAAATCTAAATTTCTTGTGAAATTTTGAATTACACCTTAGGGGTATTAGTGTTGTTCAGCATTAAAATTTCTGGCGCCCTCCGTTGGGCCACATCCTAAAGGTTAAGTGCTTTGTGGAGGATTCCAAAATTGAGGGCTTGTTTTCTTACGATAGGTTCTCAAAATCTAAAATCCAAGCCAATCTAGATATTGTCTTCAAAGATAAAAAGCTTTTCTGAAAAAATGCCACTGAAGAAAACGGCTAGTAAGTCCATAAGAGCTTCGGGCTCAGGATATGTCGTAGATAATCCTACTGCTCCGCAAAATAATTTTCATGAAGTTGGCCAATCCTCAAGAGCAAGAATCGGTGTAGTCAGGAATGAATTGAATGAATCCGTTGTCAGTCTGACTCAGTAGATGGAGATCTCAAATAAATCTATGATGGATAGAGTAGAAGCACTTTTCGCTACTCAAAACACTGTGGCAAATGCGAATGTCAATGTCAACCTTGCAGATAATGCCAATTCTTCTTCTTCAAGTCCTAATCATGATCGGTCTATTCAAGAGATTGATGAGTCGGATAATGTCAAGAATGAAGAATCTAAACCAATTGCTTAGAACCATTCCACAAGAGAAACTTCTCGAACCGTGGTTAGTCCCACCAATGGGGCACCTCCCCAAAAAGGAGGTCTAGGGTCACGAATCCGGAACCGAGTTCATTCGCTCAAACGAACATCCAACAAAGGTAATGACACACGCCTCGTGAGTCAGCATGGTGAAGAAGAAAGTTTTTTGGAAATGGTGAGGCAGATCAATAAGGAGAACATGGAAAGAGACGATGACGAGAAAAAATAGGTGCTTGCCCCTAGTAAGACTCTACTCACTGAAAGAATTAGTAAGGCCAGGTTCCCGAAAACGTTTACTCCACCAACTATTTCAGCTTATGGTAGGACTGGTGATCCCAATTTATTCTTATACAAATACGATCAACACATGGATGGTGCACGAGCCACCGATGAGATTAAATGCTTATACTTCCCTACATATCTCGAAGGAGTCGCATCACTCTGGTTCACCAGGTTGCCACCAAAATCGGTGGATAACTTCTCTATCTTGGCATAGAAATTCAGAGAGTAGTTTAGGCTGTAAACCACCAAAGTCAAAGATGTGATGTCACTCAATGACTTAAAATAAAGACCGGGAGAAACAGTTAAAGCCTTTTTGACTCAATTTAATGCTGCTATAGTAGTAGTGGAAAATTCAGAACCTCATATGGTTTTGATGGCACTAAACCGGGCTATAAACGAAAAGTCAGAGTTCAGGAGGTGGATCAAGATAAAGAAGCCTACCGCTTTGGAAAAATTCTATTAAAAAGTAGAAGAATTCATCAGTGTGGAGGATGACCCTTCTCTTGTTCAGAATGTTGCTAAAAGAAGTGTCATGGAAGATAAAAAAGTAATGATACTCAAGGTGACGAGAAGAATGACGGAGGTCTAAAAAGGAAAACCGAAGACAATAGAAAAGTAGAGAATGATAACAAACGATTCCGTTTATCATATCCGAAGAGCTAACACCCCTAAATGATACTCCGGGAAACATCTTCTTTGTCACCAAAGATGCAGGATATTGTCCAACTCCACGACCAATCAAAGTAGATGATAAAGCAATTGATTCTGGAATGTTCTACCGATATGACAACCAGTCTAGTCACGATACTAATAAATGCATATACTGAATGACCCTGACTTAGAAGCTAATTAGGAAAATAAGCTACAACTGTATGTGAAATAGGCCACTAGTAACTAACACCTCTTCAGCCGCTCACTGACGAGTTCAAGCTAATGACGGCCGATAGAGTTCAAATATTCAAAGCCTGGAATAATGACCATTCATGTCAACTTTTAATAAAAAACATTGTTCATTTCTTATGAAAAGTTTTTGTAATTTCTTCTTACAAGTATAAACCCACCATGACTGGGGGCATTTTACCCAAATATTTGTTGTTTCCATTATGAATGAAGCTTGCACTCAATCAACTTTTACGATTCCTAGCAAAATTCCATTGCTAGCTTAGAACTGCATGATTCTAAAATTGTTATAATATTGCAGGCTATTCAAGGATCGCTTGCTTCCTCATGGTTCAACTAGACTGAGTGATACTTACAACACACCCTTACGATGACAGCTCAAGTGTCAAGTGCAACAAGCATCATTCCGCACATAAGCGAAGGTGTAATGTACCACCATGTAGATCGAAGGTGGAGTCACTTAAGGTCAAGCGGAATGGAAAGGCACAAGCAAAGCATTAAACAAAGTCACCAAGGCCAGATTGACTCGGCCCGGTTGCAACAAACGTTGAGTGAAAGGAAATGTCTTCCTTACGTGAAGATGATACCAAAAACCTTCCTTACGCGAAGGTGAATCGAATGACTTCCTTACGCGGAGGTGCCCAGTCGAATCTTCGGCGCCATTACTCGGCCGGATGAGATGAACGATGAGGTAATCCAACGTCTTCCTTATACGAAGACGAAACCAAACGTCTTCCTTACACGAAGATGAAACCAAAAACCTTCCTTATGTGAAGGTGAATCAAACAACTTCCTTTCGCGAAGGCGCCCAGTCGAATCTCTGACGCCATTACTCGGCCAGATGAGATGAACGCTGGGGCAATCCATCGTCTTCCTTATGCGAAGACGAAACCAAACGTCTTCCTTACGCGAAGATGAAACCGAAAACCTTCCTTATGCGAAGCTGAATCAAACGCCATCCTTACGTGAAGGTGCTCAGTCAAATCTCCGACGCGATTACTCGACCGGATGAGATGAACGCTGGGGTAATCCAAGTCTACCTTATGCAAAGTCAAAACCAAATGTCTTCCTTATGCGGAGATGAAACCAAATACCTTCCTTACGCGAAGGCGGACCTAAAGTCTTCCTTACGAAAATACTCTTAGTCGAGTCTCTGACGCCATTACTGGGCCGGATGAGACGAAGGATAGGGAAATCCAACGTCTTCCTTGCGCGAAGGCGGCCAGTCGAATCTCCGAATCCATTACTTGGTCGGATGAGATGAATGCTAGGGAAAAACAGGAGTCTTCCTTATGCAAAGACCAAACCGAGACCTTGCTTACAAGGAAGGCAAATCGAAAGTCTTCCTCACGTGAAGGATCTCAGTCAAGTCTCCGACGCCGTTACTCGGTCGAATGAGATGAATGTTGGGGCAAAAGCCTTCCTAACGCGAAGGCACCTAGCCAAGCCTCAGATGCCATTACTCAGCCAGTTGAGACGAACACAAGGGAAATCTAAAGTCTTCCTTATACAAAGGCATTCAATCGAGTCTTCAACGCCATTACTCGGCTAGATGAGATAAGTCTCAGAATAAACCAAGAGCTTCCTTTCGCGGGGGCGTTCAAACTTATTTCTCTGAAGCTTGATTTATCATGTAGAAAGAGACAAGAGTTAAATTAAGAGAAAGACCTCTCCGAAGAAGAGGCATATTATCATCTACTAATGTTGGGTTCCCTAGATATATTGGCAAGCTCAGGATCTCTAAATAAGCTGGTAAAAGCAAGAAGACTTTGCCAACAAATTAGAAGCTTCTAGTACTACAATTTGAATCAAGGAAATCCGACACAGTTGATCACTTTCATCTCACACAACTCGTGACAACCTGTAACACCCCACCTCCGTTAAGGTCACTCGCAAGGGAATGCCTTAACTTTGGTGGAGCGTTTTTAGTAGACAGAACAAAAATTTACAAGACAGATAAAGTAGTACTTGAAAATTTTATAACTTTATTACAACAAAACAGAAATAAGTTTGGTTACATCTTTCAAAATCACAATATCGGAATTCAAGTACATAAATATCGGTCTTGTACAAAAGCCTTCAGAATGCATAGTTTTTAAAACCATAATCCCCAATATAAACTACCATGGAAAGATAGAGCCAAAGCCAAGCAATACTTCAAACACTTCAAGTAGAGAGAATCTGAGTCAAGCTCCTAAGTTTCCACCCTGAAAACCTGGGGGGGGGGGGAACGGAAAGAAAAGAGGAGAAACAAACTACGTTAGACATAAGTCTAGTGAGTCCAGTGACTTTCATCATATAAACAGATAATAGTATCATGACATGTAAATAAAACTGGATGAGAGATAACCGTAACAGGAATAGCAGGTTAACAGAAGAAACAGAATGATATAGGCTAAGCTAAACTTTTCACTTCTCTGCACTAATACTAGTATAACAGGATTAGGTGTTACCCTAATGTCTAGACTGAAACAGAAACGAAAACAGAATAATCTCTACAGAAACATAATGCTAGTAATGGGCCTTTACCACCAGAACAAAGACAGACGGTACAGAAATAAAATGCTAATAATGGGCCTTTACCCCTGAACAGACAGAAGGTACAGAAGCAGAATACTAATAATAGGCCTTTACCACCCGAACAGACAGAATGTACGGAAACAGAATCAGAAACGGAATCCGAGACGGAAACAGAATAATCCCTATGGAAACAGAATGTTAGAATTAGGTGTACACTAGTAATGGGCCTTTACCACCCGAACATACAGTACCACGCGGAAACAAATAGGTGTTACCACCCAATAGAAACAGACGGTACCCACAGAACAGACAGAACTAGGTGTACCCTAACGTCTAAACTGAAATAGAAACGGAAACAGAATAATCTCTATAGAAATAGAATGCTTGAATTAGGTGTACATTAGTAATGGGCCATTACCACCCGAACAGACGGTACCACGCAGAAACAGACAGGTGTTACCACCCAACAGAAACAGACGGTACCCACAGAACATACAGAACTAAGTGTACCCTAAGTCCTACCCCCAAGAGATCGGCTCCCTAATACATAAATACCCTGTGTCGGCCCCATAGTAGGGTGTATCACTCCCTAAAGTGGCAACCTATTGGCACAGACCTATTTACAGATGTCATGGTGTCATACATCCTCAGAGCAGACCGGATCCATGCACATACATGACCCGGTTGGAATGCGCCATCAACACCCCTCACCATTATCAGAGTGAACCTCTTACAATTAGTTCAGTAAGTGTGTCCGGACCCCTCCTAGGGTTGGGTCATAGTTTTGATACCTAAAAAGGGTTACTGACTAATATGGGTCCCACACAACAGATGACACAAGTAATTACCCCTCCTAACCTTGTGTCCCCATGCTAACAGATTTCAGATTAACTTGCTTATAGATTTTCAGATGTACAAAGTTCAGATTAACTAGTTCTCAGATCAGACATTATTAGAATGAACCGCTTATAATTAGTTCAGTAAGCGTGCCCGGACCCCTACATAGCGTGGGGTCAAAGTTTTTGATACCAGAAAGGGTTATCGACTAATATGGGTCCCAAACAACAGATGACACAAGTATTGCCCCTCCTAACCTTGTGTCTCCAGACTAACAAATTTCAGATTAACTTGTTTACAAGTTTTAGAAATACAGAGTTCAGATTTACTAGTTCACAGATCAGAAAATCAAGTTAACATGTTTTCAGACTAACGAATCAGATGTACAGTTTTAACAGACTTACAAATTGTTTAACTTTATATTGGGCCTACAGATTCACGAAACGGGTTTATTAGATTCATCAGTCCAGTTGGTTTAACCCTATCCACCCAACACATTTTTAGACACCACATTTCTCTTAAATTTGCATTAATTAAATATTAAGGCATAGACCTCTCACATTAGGTCTGTAACACCCCACGTTATACGTTCGCTTATTCAACGCAGAATATACGTTAGACTCGAATAGTCTAACTCATAGCATAAAAAGAAATTATCACAACAACAACATATACATATGACTAAAATAGATCTAATCATAAAAAGGTGAAACTTTCATGTGTGATAGAAGTCCAACACCTAAACTTGCATAGGCAAAAACTACAACTTGCATAAAACTACACATGTCATGGATCTAAAGGTGTCAACTTGTTTGGTAAAATGTCACAATTCACATAATATGATCATAATCCAAATTCATGTGTAAACTTGCATATGTGGTTTATGCAACATAATGATGGTGTGAACTAGCATCTAACACATAGAATTCACATACGTCATAGCATAATTCTAGATCTAAATAGATGTCATAATTCTAGATCTAAATAGATGTCATAGGATATGTGAGATTATACATACTAATCAATCTAAACTTGTATAGGTACATGTGATTTATCATGTGAATCATCATAGCCCCAGACATATATATATAACCAACATCATGATTTGATCAAGCTTAAGATAACTATAACATAAATAATAACATCATGACTTTGTAACATCGCAACTTAGCATAGAAACTTGCAACAATATATATAATATCATCATAGCATGATTTACAACATATAGGATATCACCATCACATAACATAGGATTTACAACATACATGATAACATAAGGTCTACAACAACATATATGACAATTCACATCATTTTCTTATAATCCATTCATAACTTAATCTAATTAGTTTAATAATAATCTTGTTAAGATCATCATACTCACAATTAGAGAAGAAAGAGAGTCTTGATTTGCTTTAGAGTTGAGTAGAATTAGGGTTTTGATTAGCTTTCTTCCTTCTTAGTTGGCGGCGGCTACACTGAGTTCCATGGCAGCGGTATGATGGTGGCTATTCTATTTTTCATGTGAATTAGAGTGAGAGACTACCTAGGTATTTATAGAGTTTAGGATTTATTTAGACCGTCAGATCAACTCAGAACTAACCTGAACCGTTAAATTTGCCAACTCAGCCCTAAAGACACATCAGCAGCTCAAGATTGGGCTCAGTCAAACCCTAGCTGCCTGAACCAGGTCGACACCCAGGTCGACTGCCCAGTCGACTCCCCAGTCGACCTGGGGGGGTGTCGACTGCCCAGTCGACTCCCCAGTCAACCTGGGGTGCTGGGCGGGAAATTTCCCGCCTAGCCTGTTTGACTTCGAATTTTGAATTTTAAATTTTCTGAAATCTGTTTTGAATTTTCTAAAACTTCCGATGGCCATAACTACTTCATACGAAGTCCAAATCATGCAAACTCAGACTCTATTTCAACCAGAATTCCGAGACGAACACAATGGCACAACCGGTTTCCCACAATTCTCACGTCTGAGATTAGTTATTCTTTAATTTGTGAATGTTAATATTAACAGAATTACGGGGTGTTTCATTCTCCCCTCCTTAAAGGATTTCGACCCCGAAATCTTCAAGTCAAGAAGAATGTATATCCTAACATCCAATCGTCCATCTACTTAACCATCAAACACAGGCATCCATTGTCCTTATAGACTTCTAATGCTTTCATGTTTAAATGCACAGTGTGTGTATATATCCATATCTAATGCAAAATCAAGCGGTCTACTGATTAAGTTTACCTCCTTAATGCAAATCATGATAGTGCCATGCGTCCATTATGTATGCAAAAGTTCCTTAATGCTACATATTATCTCTATATGCATGCACAATCATCATCTGAATGCAGCATCCATATGAAAGCACAAACATTATACATCCATTAACTTAACTATGTACACACATTTATATGCAATATGAAATATGAAGTGACTGAGCCGATCTAGTGCCTAATAGTGTGTGTATATGCGTCCACGAGCAACCACTAGCAAACACTTGCATCCACTTTGCATCCATCATACATAACATGTCTCAAACACATGTTTCAACCATAGGATGATCCTAACTAAAGGTCAAGAATACTAGCGAGAGGATACTCTAAAGGTAAGATAAGTACAAGATAAGCGATAAAGGAGAAATTAAAGAACATACCCTCAAAAAGAAAAGGGTACAACGAACGCATCTTCTCTTCCGTATCCCAAGTAACGTTGCTCTCATCATCTCCCCATTGTACTTTGACTAGTTTGACCTCTCGATTTCTCAGCTTCTTGATCTCCGACCCAAGAATGCATGTAGGAGCTCGTCGAATCGTCGCATCACGCTCTATCTCCACCTCTCTAAGCAAGTTTGGCTCTACCACTTCCGCGGTCTCGTGTAGGCACTTCCTCAAATGTGACACATGGAATACGTCGTGTACACCACTAAGTCTCTCAGGCAACTCCACTCTATACGCCATCTGTCCAATCTTCTCCTTAATAGGAAACGGCCCTACAAACCTTGGTGTTAATTTCCCAACGGACCCAAAACGAACGACATTTCGTAATGGAGACACTTTGATAAAGACCATGTCCCCAATCTCAAGATCTGTCCTCCTTTTGTCTGCATAAGATTTCTGCCTATCTTGCGCCGCCTTCATCCTCCTTCGAATCAAATCAATCTTCTCCGAAGTTTCTCTAATCATATCGGACCCAAGTAAGATCTTATCCGTAGATTCCCACCAACATGTAGGTGAACGACAAGGTCGTCCATAAAAAGCTTCCAAAGGTGCCATGCCAATGCTAGATTGAAAGCTGTTATTATATGCGAACTCTACCAAAAGAAGATGCTCTTCCCATGTACCCCCAAAGTCTAGGATACATAGCCTCAAAAGATTCTCTAGAATGCGATTCACTCTCTTAGTCTGGCCGTCCGTCTGAGGATGATATGTGGTGCTCAAACATAACCGAGTCCTTACCGCCTCTTGCAAGCTCTTCCAAAATTCGCTAGTGAAGATAGGATCACGGTCGCTTACTATGCTAGAAGGAACACCATGCAAACGAACTATCTCTCGAACGTATACAGAAGCCAACCATGGAGCAGTCCTCTTACTCTTCACGGGAATGAAATGGGCGCTCTTAGTAAGTCTATCAACTATAAACCAAATCCCCGTATTACCCTTCCTTGATCTTGGTAATCCATCCATAAAGTCCATCGAGACACTGTCCCACTTCCAAAGTGGAACCTCCAATGGGTGAAGCAACCCACCGGGTTTCTTTTGCTCCGCTTTTACTTGTTGGCACACCAAGCATCTAGCGACATACTTGGCTACATCCCTCTTCATACCGGCCCAAAAGAAAACTCGCTTCATGTCTTTGTACATCTTGTCCCCGCCGGGATGAATGGTCATCTTCGAACGATGTGCATCATCAAGAATATCCTTCCTCAAACCTTCATCTCGAGGTACACAAAGTCTACTATCCCTACGTAACCAACCCATATCATCTAGGTTATTCCTACGGAGATGGCTTCATGACTCCCCTCTTTTGAGCTTTTCTACTAACTCAACCAACTGTGGGTCGTCTCGCTGTGCCTCGCCAATCCGTCCCAAAAGCGTAGGTCTGACTTCCAAGGATGCTAACAAACCGGGTACAAAGTCAACGGAAGGTCTAAATTCAAACATAGAGATGAATTCTAAGTATCGCCGTTCAACAAACAACGGACTCAAGGACAGCCTTTTCCTACTTAAGGCATCTGCCACCACGTTACCCTTGCTAGGGGTATATGCTATTTCGAAATCGTAGGACGCTAAGAACTCCATCCACCTTTGCTGCCTTAAGTTCAAGTCCTTCTGAGAGAACAAGTATTTTAAAGATTTGTGGTCAGTGAATAATTCGAATTTCTCGCCAAGAAGATAATGATGCCAAGACTTAAGCGCGAAAACAATAGCGGCCAACTCTAGGTCATGTGTAGGGTAATTTCTTTCATGCACTCTCAACTGCCTTCCACCATAGGCTATTACCCTTCCCTCTTGCATTAGGACTGCGCCTAGTCCTGTCCCACAAGCGTCAGTATAAACGGTAAATGGCTTACTCCCATCTGGCAATACTAAGACTGGGGCTGAAGTCAAAGCTCTCTTCAAATGTTGGAGCGCATCATCACAATCTACGTCCCATGTGAAAACTAGGTTCTTCTTCGTCAAACGTGTTAATGGAGCTGATATCTTTGCGAAGTCTTTGATAAACTTCCTATAGTAGCCAGCCAACCCCAAGAAACTCCTTACTTCGGTAGCATTTTTAGGAACCTTCCAATCTTGGATGGCCACCACCTTCGCGGGATCCACGGCTATCCCTTCTTTGGAAACCACGTGCCCTAAGAATCGCACTTCTTTCCTCCAAAAGTGACATTTGGAAAATTTAGCTTTAAGGTTATGCGCTCGTAGGGTCTCCAACACTTCCCTAAGATGTAGGGCATGCTCTTCTTCATTCTTAGAAAAGATCAAGATGCCGTCTACAAAGACCACCATGAATTTGTTAAGGTACTCCCTAAACACCCTACTCATCAAATCAACAAAGTATGCGGGGGCGTTTGTCAAACCCGAAGGGCATCACTAGCCATTCATAGAAACCGTCTGGAGTCCTAAAGGCAGTCTTGTCTATGCTATCCTCAGCCACTCTCAATAGATGGAAACCAGTGGCTAAGTCCAACTGCGAAAACACTGAGGCGCCAACTAACTGATCGAAGAGATCGTCAACCTTCGGCAGTGGGTGTCTGTTCTTCTTAGTAAGCTTATTAAGTTCTCTATAGTCCACACAAAGTCTAAGGGACCCATCCACCTTCGTGGTAAATACTACTGGAGCACCCCACTCCGATGTACTTCGTCTTATGAACCCCATCTCAAGCAACTCCTTCACTTGCTTATCGAGTTCCCTCCTTTCACGAGGAGCCATGTGGCGTACTGGCAAAGATACTGGTTTTGCATTATCCACAAGATATATTCGAAAATCTATCTCCCGCTTTGGAGGCAAGCCCTTCACCTCCTCAAACACATCCGATTATTCTCGGACCACTCTAACAGATCGTAGATTCTCCACAGACGCGTCAAGCGATTCTAAATAACTTAGCATAACGGAATTTATGGGATTACAAAAGATTTCGAGAGGGTTGCCAAGGCGAGTCATGAGCCTAACTACTCTCCTTTCACAATCAACAACGGCCCCATTTCTGGATAACCAATCCATTCCTAAAATTAGCCCATAGCCCGTGAAGCCCAAAACATAAGCATCACATCTAAACTCAACGCTATGTATAGAAATTTTCAAATCCAAACACATCATGGACAAATAAGCTGAGCCCCCAATTGGATTCGAAACAACTAAGGTATCCTCTACTAAACTGGTGTTTAAGTGTAGTGATTCAACTAATGATGTAGAGATAAATGAATGCGATGCGCCCGAATCGAATAAGGTACGGACATGATGATCAAACAGAAAAAACTAAGCTTTCAACAGAAATGGTTCTACCTCGTTCTTGCAGCGGTGGGGCCGCGAGAGCCTGAACTTGTCCCCTTGAAAAGGTTTTCCACCCATAGCCTTAAATTCCTTGCATGTCTTTGCAAAAGTATCAACGCGAGGAGGAGGAGCGGGTGCAACTGGTGGTGGAGGAACATTGGCTGGACCTGCAGCGGCCCTAGCCTCTAATAACCTCCTATACCATCCAGGTATCGTTTCACCATCCGGAAGGTTAAGATCTTCAGCCATGCTGAAACGAAAAAGGAAAGATTCAAAATGGAGAATTCGAAAGATAAAGATATATGGCTATTGGGGATTATGTTTTTCTTAAAAACTTTCCTCTTTAAATTACTCATCAAGACATGTTTTTGAAAACACTTCTTCCAAAAATAATTTAGAAAAATAGTTTTTCTAAAAAAAAATTATATGTTCTGGTAACCTTAAGCTCTGGTACCACGTGTAACACCCCACGTTATACGTTCGCTTATTCGACGCAGAATATACGTTAGACTCGAATAGTCTAACTCATAGCATAAAAAGAAATTATCACAACAACAACATATACATATGACTAAAATAGATCTAATCATAAAAAGGTAAAACATTCATGTGTGATAGATGTCCAACACCTAAACTTGCATAGGCAAAAACTACAACTTGCATAAAACTACACATGTCATGGATCTAAAGGTGTCAACTTGTTTGGTAAAATGTCACAATTCACATAATATGATCATAATCCAAATTCATGTGTAAACTTGCATATGTGGTTTATGCAACATAATGATGGTGTGAACATGCATCTAACACATAGAATTCACATATGTCATAGCATAATTCTAGATCTAAATAGATGTCATAACTCTAGATCTAAATAGATGTCATAGGATATGTGAGATTATACATACTAATCAATCTAAACTTGCATAGGTACATGTGATTTATCATGTGAATCATCATAGCCCCAAACATATATATATATATATATATATAACCAACATCATGATTTGATCGAGCTTAAGCTAACTGTAACATAAATAATAACATCATGACTTTGTAACATCGCAACTTAGCATAGAAACTTGCAACAACATATATAATATCATCATAACATGATTTACAACATATAGGATATCACCATCACATAACATAGGATTTACAACATACATGATAACATAAGGTCTACAACAACATATATGACAATTCACATCATTTTCTTATAATCCATTCATAACTTAATATAATTAGTTTAATAATAATCTTGTTAAGATCATCATACTCACAATTAGAGAAGAAAGAGTGTCTTGATTTGCTTTAGAGTTGAGTAGAATTAGGGTTTTGATTAGCTTTTTTCCTTCTTAGTTGGCGGCGGCTACACTGAGTTCCATGGCGGCGGTATGACGGTGGCTATTCTATTTTTCATGTGAATTAGAGTGAGAGACTACCTAGGTATTTATAGAGTTTAGGATTTATTTAGACCGTCAGATCAACTCAGAACTAACCTGAACCGTTAAATTTGCCAACTCAGCCCTAAAGACACATCAGCAGCTCAAGATTGGGCTCAGTCAAACCCTAGCCGCCTGGACCAGGTCGACACCCAGGTCGACTGCCCAGTCGACTCTCCAGTCGACCTGGGGGGGGGGGTGTCGACTGCCCAGTCGACTCCCCAGTCGACCTGGGGTGCTGGGCGGGAAATTTCCCGCCTAGCCTGTTTGACTTCGAATTTTGAATTTTGAATTTTCTGAAATCTGTTTTGAATTTTCTGAAACTTCCAATGGCCATAACTTCTTCATACGAAGTCCAAATCATGCAAACTCGGACTCTATTTCAAGCAGAATTCCGAGACGAACACAATGTCGCAACCCGTTTCCCACAATTCTCACGTCTGAGATTAGTTATTCTTTAATTTGTGAATATTAATATTATCAGAATTATGGGGTGTTACAAGGTCGGTAGCTTGTGGCCGCTGGATGTGCCGGGCGATTCCGGGCAGACTTCTGCCACAAGCCAGACCTAACCTCATGTCTAAGGATATTTTAGTTATGCCTACGACCTCTCACATTAGATTGATAGTTTGTGGTTGCTGGTTAAGCCGGTTGGTTCCGGGCAGGCTTCCACCGCAAACAGAGTCTAACCTCGTGTCATAGCCACTTTATTCCATTACATAATATATCAGCCTAATTATGTCCATTTAACAGATTTAACTTCTTTACAAGTTACGGCAGAATATCCAAAGTTCTATTAACATGTTTTTGCTCAATTTTAGATCGAGCCTACAGATTACATACCCAATTTACAATTATTCATCTTCCAACAGATTAGGCAGTTCAACAGATAACAGATCTAGCAGATTAGGCGATTCAACAGATTTAGCAGATTAGGCAATTCAACAGATTTAGCAGATAATAGATTTAGCAGATTAGGCAATTGAACAGATTTAGCAGATTAGGCAATTCAACAGATTAGGCAATTCAACAGAAAATTCTATTTACATATCTTGCCTAATCATAAATTAAGCCAAAACTTACATGCCTAAATCATGGTCATAATTCATAATACAACATATGCCCAATTTTTTTTAGTTAAACTTTGCACAGTACATAATATTCTCTAAAAGCCCAAATCATGATATACAATATGAATTATGCCAAATTATAGCCTTTAAAGCCAAATATCCAAAAATCCACTTTTAGCGTATTCACATTGATAGTTATCCTATTATAATATAGGTCTCTACGCCTAAGTCACATATTCCTTTTTCAAGTCAAGAATCGTTACATAAAATTTACCCAAAAGTCTAGATCTTTAAATTATAACATCTCAAAATAAGATCTTAATTTTAGTACGCATTATGTCCCCATGTTTCAAGTCATATGTTATCATACAATGGTTCCTCTTCTTCCAAATCACAGAGTATGCACAGATCTAGATCTAATTTACAACATATGTCCATTTTCTAAAATCAGTCACAGATCAGTCATGTCCAATTATGCATTATTCAGTTTTTTCCCCAAAATTTAGCGTTCGTGCATTAATCTTTTATGAGATTTGGCTCAGGCTCGTAGTAGCCTGGTTATAGAGCAGAAAGAAGAAAGAGATACGGAATAGTCACAGTTAAACAGATCTGACAGATACGAATATGCATAACCTCAGATTCAGATTTATAACCATGTCAAGATCATAATAAAAGTTCATATATGAAAATAACTGTACTCATGATTGAAAAGGTAAATCTTGATTTCTGGGATCTGTATTCTGACACTGAATAGTGCTCCTTTGGCGTAGACTATCGATTAGATTAGAAAATAGTTGTTCTCTTTTAACTCTATTCTGATTGGAAAAAGATGCACTAGTTCTAGTTTTGATTCCAACAGAGTAGCGACGCCATTTTTATTTTTAATTAGAATAGAGGCAGAGTATAGGCAGAATGAAATTGTGCGGAGAGAAAGCTTGGTTTGGGGGTGTTTAAATAGGTTAGAGCTCACGAATCCGGTCAGAAAGGCGTCCAGGTGCAGAAAAATGGATCTGTCTCCAGATCTGGAAAAGGGGGGGAGGTTGACCCTAAGGTCGACCCTAGTGTCGACCTGTTTACCCAGGTCGACCCCCAGGTCGACCTGGGTCCTGGACGGAAATTTTCCCGCCTAGCCCGGGTGTCTGTTTTGAATTTTGAAATCTGAATTTTGAATTTCGGGGTGGTTTTTATTGAAACTTGTAAAGGCCATATCTTCTTTAAACGGAGTCCGATTTACACAAACTTGGACTCTATTCCAAGCAGAATTTCGAGACGAACGCAATGGCGTAACCATTTCTCTTAATTATTATGTTACAATTTAATTATTCTCTGATTTGTTATTCTTATGTCCACAGAAAATACGGGGTGTTACATTCTCCCCTTCTTAAAGGACTTCGTCCCCGAAATCTTCTAGTTAGGAAGAATGTATCCTTCCATCCAATCACCCATCTACTCAACCATCATCCACAAACATTCATTGTCCTTAGAAAACTTCTAATGTTGCATGAACATATGCAACAGTGTGTGTACATGTTCCTTATCTAATGCAAAGATTAGGCGGTCCACTGATTCAGTTGACCTCCTTAATGCAAATTATGTCGGTGCCATGAGTCCAACATGTATGCAATTTTCCTATTACATATCATTTCAATATGAGTGTACAACCATTCATTCATACGCAACATCCATGTCCTGAGTCAACAATTTCACATCCATAAAAATTTTAAAAATGCACACACATCCATATGCAGTATGAGAGGGTTTTTGAGCCGATCTAGTGTTCGTGTATATGCATCCACGAGCAACCACTAACAACCACTTGCATCCACTTGCAACCATCAAACATAACATGTCTCAAACACATGTTTACACCCATTAGTTTCTACATAAAGGTCGAAGATTCAGTCGATAGGATAAAGCCGAGTGATAAAAGCAAGTACAGTTAAAACAAAAGCTTGGTTCCCATTAGACATCGGTTTAATAGAATAACCCCCCATGTATCAACCCCGAAGACCAAAATCAACATCAGATTGACACTCGGAGAACTACTCCCATTAAACAAATGTCCAACTGGAAAATGTACTTCACGCTTTGAGTAAAAAACCCTATCCTTTTCAGAAATATTCAGATACTT
Source organism: Allium sativum (assembly GCA_030737875.1). Classification (NCBI taxonomy): domain Eukaryota; kingdom Viridiplantae; phylum Streptophyta; class Magnoliopsida; order Asparagales; family Amaryllidaceae; genus Allium; species Allium sativum. The sequence goes on along the minus strand of CM060927.1, from coordinate 21,483,935 downwards.
ACAGACTACTGGTATAGATCAGATTATCAAATGATTCTTAGGAAACTAAGCATGATAAAACCCTACCATATCCCACAAAAACCAGAATGTATGCATCACAATCAACTTAACGCTTAACATAGATACCCTCAAACCCCAACCTATCACAAACAGATGAGTCGTAACCCTTATGGGGTTTGAGACCATAGCGGGATCAGAAATAAGACTAGTATTTAAGTGCAGAGACTCAACTACAGAATTAAAATGCTAGAATGATCAGATAAGGAAATTAAACTTTCTACGAAATTTTTTCCACCTCTATCTTGTCCACCAACTACGAGAGTATCCACCTACCCTCCAGAAGATTCTACCCTTTTGCCCTTGCCTTCTGGGGCAATCCTAGTTCAGATGTCCTGTCTCACCGCACTGAAAACAACCAGTCTAGTTAACAAATCTTTCCCTAATGTTGCCCTCATCGCAAGGAAAACCTTAAGAAGCTCGGAAGAGGATTTGCCGTAAGTGTAATTATTGCAGCTACAGATGTAAGTTAGGAACTTCTTTGCCCTTCGACAGACGTCGTAGTCTCATCATGCCTATGGAACCATGTCGCGATGAGGTTACCTCCCAGAAAGCCAGGAGCCCCAGAGACTCAGAAAAGAAGGAAACAAGGATTAAACAGAAAATCAAAAGATAGATATATGGCTTTGGGGACTATGTTTTGCAAAATAAACTCTACTTTTGAAAATACTTCCTTTTTAAAACCTTTTTGAAAATAGTTTTCAAAAACTTTTTATTGAATCTGGTAACCTTCAGCTATGATACCAAGTGTAACATCCTACCTCCGTTAAGGTCACTCGCAAGGGAATGCCTTAACTTTGGTGGAGCGTTTTTAGTAGACAGAACAAAAATTTACAAGACAGATAAAGTAGTACTTGAAAATTATATAACTTTATTACAACAAAACATAAATAAGTTTGGTTACATCTTTCAAAATCACAATATCGGAATTCAAGTACATAAATATCGGTCTTGTACAAAAGCCTTCAGAATGCATAGTTTTTAAAACCATAATCCCCAATATAAACTGTCATGGAAAGATAGAGCCAAAGCCAAGAAATACTTCAAACACTTCAAGTAGAGAGAATCTGAATCAAGCTCCTATGTTTCCACTCTGAAAACCTGGTGGGGGGGGGAACGTAAAGAAAAGAGGCGAAACAAACTAGGTCAGACATAAGTCCGGTGAGTCCAGTGACTTTTAACATATAAACAGATAATAGTATCATGACATGTAAATAAAACTGGATGAGAGATAACCGTAACAAGAATAGCAGGTTAACAGAAGAAATGGAATGATATTGGCTAAGCTAAACTTTTCACTTCTCTGCACTAATACTAGTATAACAGGATTAGGTGTTACCCTAATGTCTAGACTGAAACAGAAACGAAAACAGAATAATCTCTACAGAAACATAATGCTAGTAATGGGCCTTTACCACCCAAACAGAGAAAGGCGGTACAAACAAAATGCTAATAATGGACCTTTACCACCCGAACAAACAGAAGGTACAAAAGTAGAATACTAATAATGGGCCATTACCACCCGAACAGGCAGAAGGTATGGAAACAGAATAAGAAACGGAATCCGAGACGGAAACAGAATAATCCCTATGGAAACAGAATGTTAGAATTAGGTATACACTAGTAATGGGCCTTTACCACCCGAACAGACGGAACCACGCAAAAACAGATAGGTGTTACTACCCAACAGAAACAGACGGTACCCACAGAACAGACAGAACTAGGTGTACCCTAATGTCTAAACTGAAAAACAAACCGAAACAGAGAAATCTCTGCAAAAACAGAATGCTAGAATTAGATGTACACTAGTAATGAGCCTTTACCACCCGAACATACGGTACCATGCAGAAACAGATAGGTGTTACCACCCAATAGAAATAGACGGTACCCACAGAACAGACAAAACAAAGTGTACCCTAAGTCCTAACCCCAAGTGATCGGCTCCCTAATACATAAACACCCTGTGTCGGCCCCATAGTAGGGTGTATCACTCCCTAAAGTGGCAACATATTGGCATAGACCTATTTACAGATGTCACGGTGTCTTACATCCTCAGAGCAGACCGGATCCATGCACGCACATGACCCGGTTGGAACGCACCATCAACACCCCTCGCCATTATCAGAATGAACTGCTTATAATTAGTTCAGTAAGCGTGCCCGGACCCCTACATAGCGTGGGGTCAAAGTTTTTGATACCAGAAAGGGTTACTGACTAATATGGGTCCCAGACAACAGATGACACAAGTATTTCCCCTCCTAACCTTGTGTCCCTAGACTAACAGATTTCAGATTAACTTGTTTACAAGTTTCAGGCATACAGAGTTTAGATTTACTAGTTTACAGATCAGAAAATCAAGTTAACAAGTTTTCAGACTAACGGATCAGATGTACAGTTTTAATAGATTTACAGATTGTCTAACTTTATATTGGGCCTACAGACTCACGAAACGGGTTTATTAGATTCATCAGTCCAGTTGGTTTAACCCTATCCACCCAACACGTTTTTAGACACCACATCTCTCTTAAATTTGCATTAATTAAATATTAATGCATATACCTCTCACATTAGGTCGGTAGCTTGTGGCCGCTGGATGTGCCGGGCGGTTCCGGGCAGACTTCTGCCACAAGCCAGACCTAATCTCGTGACTAAGCATATTTTAGTTATGCCTACGACCTATTACATTAGACTGACAGTTTGCGGTTGCTGGTTAAGACAGTTGGTTCGGGCAGGCTTCCACCGCAAACAGAGTCTAACCTCGTGTCATAGCCACTTTATTCCATTACAGAAAATATCAGCCTAATTATGTCCATTTAACAGATTTAACTTCTTTACAAGTTACGACAGATTATCCAAAGTTCTATTAACAAGTTTTTGCTCAATTTTAGATCGAGCCTATAAATTACATACCCAGTTTACAATTATTCAGCTTTCAACAGATTAGGCAGTTCAACAGATAACAGATCTAGCAGATTAGGCGATTCAACAGATTTAGCAGATAACAGATTTAGCAGATCAGGAAATTCAACAGATTTAGCAGATAATAGATTTAGAAGATTAGGCAATTCAACAGATTTAGTAGATTAGGCAATTCAACAGATTCAGCAGATTAGGCAATTCAACAGAAAATTCTATTTACATATCTTGCCTAATCATAAATTAAGCCTAAACTTACATGCCTAAATCATGGTCATAATTCATAATACAACATATGCCCAAATTTTTTTAGTTAAACTTTGCACAGTACAGAATATTCTCTAAAAGCCCAAATCATGATATACCATATGAATTATGCCAAATTATAGCCTTTAATGCCAAATATCCAAAAATCCACTTTTAGGCATATTCACATTGATAGTTATCCTATTATAATATAGGCCGCTACGCCTAAGTCACATATTCCTTTTTCAAGTCATGAATCGTTACATAAAATTTACCCAAAAGTCTAGATCTTTAAATTATAACATCTCAAAATCAGATCTTAATTTTAATATGCATTATGTCCCCAAGTTTGAAGTCATATGTTATCATACAATGGTTCCTCTTCATCCAAATCACAGAGTATGCACAGATCTAAATCTAATTTACAACATATTTCCTTTTTCTCAAATCAGTCACAGATCAGTCATGTCCAATTATGCATTATTCATTTTCTTCCCGAAATTTAGCATTCGTGCGTTAATCTCTTATGAGATTTGGCTCAGGCTTGTAGTAGCCTAGCTATAGAGCAGAAAAAAAGAGATACAGAATAGTCACAGAAAAACAGATCTGGCAGATAAGAATATGCATAACCTCAGATTCAGATTTATAACCATGTCAAGATCATAATAAAAGTTCATATCTAAAAATAACTGTACTCAAGATTGAAATGGTAAATCTTGATTTCTGGGATCTGTATTCTAACACTGAATAGTGCTCCTTTGGCGTAGACTATCGATTAGATTAGAAAATAGTTGTTCTCTTTTAACTCTATTCTGATTGGAAGAAGATGCACTAGTTCTAGTTTTAATTCCAACAGAGTAGCGACGCCATTTTTATTTTTAATTAGAATAGAGGTAGAGTATGGGCAGAATTAAATTGTGTGGAGAGAAAGCTAGGTTTGGGGGTGTTTAAATAGGTTAGAGCTCACAAATCCAGTCAGAAAGGAGTCCAGGTGCAGAAAAATGGATCTGTCTCTAGATCTGGAAAAAGGGGGGGGGGAGGTCGACCCTAAGGTCAACCCTAGTGTCGACCTGTTTACCCAGATCGACCACCAGGTCGACCCTATTGTCGACCTGGGTCCTGGGAGAGAATTTTCCCGCCCAGCCCGGGTGTCTGTTTTGAATTTCGAAATCTGAATTTTGAATTTCAGGCTGGTTTTTATTGAAACTTCTGAAGGCCATATCTTCTTCATACGAAGTCCGATTTACGCAAACTTGGACTCTATTCCAAGCAGAATTTCAAGACGAACGCAATGACATAACCCGTTTCCCTTAATTATTCTATTACAATTTAATTATTCTCTGATTTGTTATTCTTATGTCCAAAGAAAATATGGGGTGTTACACAACCCATAGTATGGGGGCAACACAACAACATAAGGATTGGAAAATGCTCGGAAAAACATACCACGGGCTCATTACGACATCGTACTACGCAAAAAATCGACTTGCGCTCAACATTAAGGTGTATACACTTGGAAATAAATGAGCTAGAGTGCAGGAAATAAGAAATCTCGACTTAGAAGCTTGGCAAAAGGACCTCGATGGGGCATTTGAAAATTTTGATAAAATCAATATGCTCGATGATAAGACTCATTACACCGATGTAATTCAACCTTGGAAATCCAACGAGTAAACGTCGATTGGTTACAAGCTTCATAAAGAAGAAAAGTTGGATATATCGGTCAAATTGAATCAAAAGCAATCTCTTATGAGAATCCTTTATTAAGCAAATATAGAGTCCCTCAACCCAAAATCTTCCTCTTCTGCAACGCTCTAATCATAAATAACTCAAAGAACCCGAGGGTATTCTACTTCAAACTTTAGAATAAGCAATGCTTATAAGGAGACTGTGCGAATACGGAATAGTTCGAATCCGAAGAAGCAATAATGCTTCCCAATAATTGAAGCTAGTATCCATCAATGGTGTCAGTATAAGTCATAAGAAGAAGATTAAGCAATGGTCATGCGTAGGGGCAAGCCGTTATGAAGTTGAGATTCAAAGGTTTATATAACCCGGGATGATCCACGATATCAAACACTGTTGGAAGAGATTGCGATTCCACAAGGCTGTAATGTCCAAAAGAGCATCCCAGAATATGGGGAAAGTTAATATATGGTAAATGCAGGAATAATGCAAGAAGCAATTCATTTCTACACAACATGTAAATTCCAAATCCTAGCTCCTAGACTCATAGTTGCCAAGATGGATGCTTCAAAGGCAGAAGGCAAATGTTGGCTTAATATAACTTATTAAGCAATGCACGTAAGCCACTTAGTATCCCTAAAATCCTATGGTCATTGCCACCAAACAGGATTGGCAGAGAGCAAGAGTTAAGGTGACTGGGCATTGCTAATAACTATATGAGTCAAGCTGGACCTAAAAATTCCATTAGACAAATTGTCAAGGTACGCACCTTTCATAAATCATGAATGATGTGAAATAAAAGTCCAAAAAGAGGATGCCTAGAAGTCGCATTCCAAAACATAGGCTGGAGAATCTTAAATATCGTTGACTAGTTCAAAGGCTATGTGCTAATTTAAATTCAAATTTCTGAATCCAACCTAGCAACTGTAACAAGCTTAAAGATGAAAAACGACAAATTCTTCCTTCCTTGGCAATTTCGAGTCAGAACCGGGAATTCCAAACCGAATGCAAACTTGATTAAATATATGTCGAGCTAGCACGGAATGGCATCACTTTAGCAAATTGTCAAGAGGACGGTGAATAACCAAACATTGACCCATTCGTAATTCAAAAGCTGCAGCTGCTCTAGCCTCAGAAATTCAAATTGAAACTCCTGTTCAAGTAGAAGTGATTTCCAGTTCATAATGATAACAACTCTTCTGTTTCGTATTCACTTTGCACATGGAACCTTATTTTCAAACGAATTACAGGTACACGTTCCATAAGATATAAATAATCATACAAAATTATATAAATCATTAAAAGATGTAGCTTAAAATCTACAATCGACATGTGCTGATCAGTCGAATTAAAGCGTCGCTGCAAATTCAGATTAAAAATGTTGTATTTATACAAGCGACGTTCAATGGATTTTAAATAGTTGAATAAATTGTTTCTGTGTAAATTTCTCATTCAATTCAGAACCAGAAATTCGCTGTAGACAATTTTTTTAATGATGAAATAATCTGTTGCCGATGCGGGCAGTCGACAACAAAATATTCCCCCATAAACGTGCAAATATTTTTGTTGTTACAGAACATGTTATAACAACAAAAAGACATGTTTAGTGCATCAATTTCTAGTACAAGTTGTTGGTTAAATGCTTTAAAACATTTTGTATGGCTTTGGCAAGGCTCACTGATGAAGAAAATCCCAAAGGCATGCAACTTTTCAATGGAATATATGTGGCTAATCCAACATGGATGGGGTTTGACCTATTCATCATGGATCAGGCACGATCCATCCAACATGGGTCGGGATCGACCGATCCATCATGGATCAGGCACAAAAGATCCATAATTTTAACCGAAATCAGAACATGCCTTAGAGGGGCTTTTAGTAATCAAAGTACATGGCAAGTGTCGGAATGCCAATGAACAAATGTACTAAGTCCAGATTCATGCATCACCAACAAACAATAAGTGTTCATCATCAAAGACTGGCAAATCAGACCGAAGATGCAAAAGGCCGAGAACATAAAGTTATTCAAAGGCATTCCCACAATATGGAAATGTAAAGACGATAAATTCAGAGCAACGATCATTAGCAAATGCAATCTGTAAAAAAGTTGAAATCCGAATTTGTTGATCCAAGACAAAATATATTAAACAAAAGAATTGAGGAGCAACTTGTCAATATACACATCAAGTGTTGAAGTACAAAGCGGTACCAGAGCTATACATCATCACCAAAAACAAGCTGATGAATTCTGTTTTAGGCGTACATCATAAAACCAATGCAACAACTCCAGTCACAAAAACCGAAGATTAATACAGCAAGATCCGTGCCGCAAGTTCATCCATTGCAAAACCAAAATGTACAACACTGCAGTACAAATTAGCATCAAATGCTAATAAAAAAATCAATGCAAAATCATCATACAAGCATGAATTCATTCGAACGTTCAATGGTTAAAGCTTGATTACAACAGAAAATCGATCCATGAAAATACAAAAACAAACTACTCAAATCCACAACACTCTGAGGAAAATCAAAATTGACAAGATTAGTTTGAAGTCGTCGAATACAGGTTATTATTTTGAGGTTCGATCAGCCCAGGGTTCTTATTCAACAGCATTGAAATTAAGTATGAATCCCAGCTCAGTCAAATCTAATTCGTGCTTATAAACCCCAAATTCATGACATCACCTCGACATAAAGATTGAAACCTCAATTTCGAGAAGCCAAAGCATGAAATCAATTTACAGCATCTATTGACGAGGCGGTTCGATTTAAGATCTGAAAAAGACTCATGTTGAAATTTGAATTAGGTGAAGTTGGCGGATGATTGAGCTTAAATCAAATTATGGACTTCGGGTAACCAGCGATGAGGTTGTCTGCTCTAAATCTGATTGGAATCAAAGTTGATTGGTGGAGGAGTTTGCCATCATGGTTTGTTGGAGATTTCTTTGGAGGAAGCTAGCCTCCATTAAAATATTTTCTTTGGCATGGAGAGTAAAATGTAGCATCAAATCCCAAAAAAGGAAATATAAAGGCAAGGAATAGATGGGCTGTCCCAATCCTTGGTGGCAAGTTACACCCGATCCGATCAAATCTATTTGTGTCCGATCCATGGTAACGTATGTCTTCTAACCTATATGTATATATAAAGAACCATTTCTGACCCACCAAAATAAAATATTGGTGATCTATTAGTATGTGTTAACACCGATTATAACATTCGTTTCGAAGTTTATATTTTTCACATGCAAAAATATAAATTTCGAGGGGCAATTGTAAATTCCATTATAAAACGTGATTCAAAAGGTCATACGTGCTACATTAAAGACTGATAGTTCATTTATATTTATGAACAATGGATCAGGTGTGTTAGCCTACTTTGTGAACTAGGCTACACAAAGAGAAAATAGTGAGAAAGCCACCAACCGGTCCGGATCGGAGGGAACCAGCGCAGGAAAGAAGCAAAAATCAAAGACGCAAACATCACATCAGTTCGGTTCGGAGAAGTACCTCAGCGACATCAAAAGGGAGCAAGTAGCCCCATCGGATCGGAGGCGGCCGATCCGAACCCCTTTTCTCTGAGCCTGTGACCGTTGCTACACACATTTCCTGAAGACTCGGACCAAGCACGACCATTTCTCCCACGATCTCCCACTAAATCGATGTGCTGTCACCATCTGAAGGCCTCTGAACCCGACTCTTATGGGATGGGTGCCACATATTTCCGAACCGGAGTCACTTCGAGGGGATTTTTCACCTATAAATAGGCCATCAAGTGTCATTTGAAGGGATCTTTTGGCAAATTCACAGCTCTAACTTCCTTCATAGCCGAATTTCACAACCATATTCAGATCAAAAATCATCTCTTAAAGTCTATTTTTGAGAGATTTGAGTGAGCTTATGCATTGTAATTTTGAAGTTGAGTGAAAATCATTGCTGTATTTGCATTCAAATCATCATTTAAAAGAATAGAAAGTGGATGTAGGCTATTTAACGCCGAACCACTATAAATCGTGTGTTCTTCATTGCTTTTTAGTTCTATTTCATTAAAATCATAGCTAATTTGGGTGTTAGAACCAATTTTTGGTCTAACATTTTGGTGCTTCCACTGAGAAGTGTTCGAATTCTCAGCCTTTTTGGGATTATCATTCTACTATTTGGGCTTTCAAGTTCAAAGAAGTTAATCCTCTGATTTTGACATCCTTAAGTACTTGTTGACTAACTGTTGAAGAATCGAGTATCATGGCTAAGACCAAAGGAAAAGAAGTGCAAGGCGCAGGGGGAAATGATGCTAGAGAAGATCAGCAAGCCATCGTGTTAACGAGGTCACGCGCTCAAAGCTCTGGAGTAGATCGTTCCGACCAGGTGGATCCGAACCGGATGGAAGGCACCGATCTGAACCGGGTGGAAGGCACCGATCCGATCCGGTCTGATGAGGTCAAATGCACTCACTCTCTCCATCCGAACTGCCCCGACCAGGCCACTGCGAACCGATCCGATCCGAACCAGAATGAAGCTGGAACTTCTACTCGAGCTCCCACCAACGCTCCGATTCCAACCACGATGGCTAATGTTTAGCCTGATCCATCTGCACCCATTACCCAGGGAGATTTTTTACGCTTTCTTGACATGCTCCAGAGCACTAAAGAAGCATTGGAAGCCCAGAGGCGTGACAGCCTTCGCATGCAGGAAAGCATGATCACTATAGGTAGAGAACTACAGGAGATCCAGAGGCAGAAGACTCCTTCCCCAACTCGCCGTATTGCTACAGATGATTCGTCTTCTTCAGACGAGGGACGCCCTCGCGAGAGAAGGCCGCTTGAACGACCTCAGAACCGCAATCAGTTGACTTTTGGATATTTAGGATCCCGAGAAGATGTCGCTCGTGTATTGGGCCCTGATGACCCAAGCCTGCAACAGCCCATGTTGCTACCCATGCACGGATCTCACGTCCTACCCAGGGATCCTAATATCACAAACCCTACGCAGCAGCAGCTTCTCCCACCCCTACCTCCTGAGATTGACCGGGAGCGCAGAGAGCAACGTAGAGCAGCTACCGCTAGAAACAGGAGGTTATCCCCCGATCAAGAACCCATGGGTAATTCGAATATCAAACCTAGAGAGCCTGTGCAGACATTAACAAATGTCGATGTATGGGCAATGGTGCGCTAGATTATGTCTGAAAGTCGGTGGTATACTAATGAAGATTGGGGCATTGAGCGCAGTCATACCCCTTTCACACATGATATATTGGATTTCCAGTTCCCTCGGCGATTTATCTTGCCTTAGATGGATCGATATTCAGGAAGAACAGACCCAGGGCAGCATCTGATGAGGTATGCATGGTTCATGAATGCGGCAGCAGCTCCAGATACTGTGAAATGCAAAGCTTTTCCAATTTATCTTGAAGACGTAGCGTTAATGTGGTTCACCCGACTCCCTCCTCGGTCGATATCAAATTTCACAGAATTGAGTGAGCGCTTCATGAATCAGTTTCGACTTCATGCCCGAAAGTCCAAGAGCGTCATAGAATTGTCACAGATTAAACAGGCCCCAGGAGAATCTTTGAAGTCATATTTGGATCGCTTCAACCTGGCCGTCACCGAAGTTAGTGATCCCCATGAGCCTACTATCCTGATGGCCTTGATAGAAGGGGTAGATCCTGACACAGAATTCAGGGATTACTTGTCTGGGAAACCGCCTCCTACTAGAGAATTGTTCTATGAAAAAGCTAATATCCGCTTAAGGCGAGAAGAAGCCAAGGCCAATCGGAAGAGAAAGTACGAAGGGGCCTCGAGGGAAGGTGTACAGAGTAATGTTAGTGTGAAACAATCTGGTGACAGTTCAGGGAAGGTGGAAGTAAATGTTGGCAACCAGAATGGAGGTAATAGCAACAGAAATGGGAACGACAATAGAAGGAACAGGAACCGAGGGAATAGCTCTAGTAAAAGACCCAGATTCCAGACTTTTGAAAATTATACGCCATTAAATGTTACGTTAGAGAATATTTATTTGGATACATATAGCATATTGCAGTACAAAAAACACCACCCAAAGACTCCACTGAGAAAGAAATTGCAACATGAAAGTTTTGCTTGTTTCATGGAACCCATGGTCATTCCACCAATGAATGCCATCATTTGAGAGATATTGTCGAAAGATTACTGCAAGAGGGGAAGTTAGACGAGTACAAGGTCGCCCCAAGGGACAAGGGGCAAGGGGAACAAGCCCCAGACCAAAACCAGCCTACCTCAAAACCCATAGCCCAGCAAAAAGGTAAGGGGGTCGTCATTAATACTATTATAGGCGGAACTCACCTAGTTGGTCGTAGTTTAAAAGCAATGGATCAGTACGTCAACGCCGCCAAACACTTTGAGGTAGGAGAATGCAGTAGCTTCGAAGACTTTACTCCAGTAAAACAACAAAAGACGATGTCAGACGACGACGTATTCCGCAATAGAGGTGATTCCGGAGTTCAATCTCCAACCGACGATCCACTAGTGATTACCACAACAATTGGCCCTGCTTTAGTCCATAAAGTGTTAGTGGACAACGGGAGCCCAGTCAATATCCTTTTCAAGAAAGCTTTCGAACAAATGAGACTCGAAGCAAAAGATTTAAAGCCATGCGAAGGATGGATACGTGGCTTCAACGGAGCATCGACGGCTCCGATGGGATTTGTGGAATTACCAGTCACAATAGGGCAGGGAGATCACCAGAGAGTAAGGATCCTGCCATTTGTAGTTTTGGATGTGGAGTCACCCTACAATGCCTTCCTAGGCCGACCGGCCCTTGCCGAGTTCATGGCATGCGTTGCACCTTGGTGCTTGCTGCTTAAATTCCCGACTGACTCGGGAATTGGGGTGATGAGGGGTGACCAAGCTACGGGACGAGCTTGTTACGTGACGGAGTTAAAGATGCTAATGAATGGGTTGAATATAGAAGCTAAGTATGATTCCACCCCTCCAAAGGAGAACTCATCATAGCAATTAAGGGGTCCTACCCCAAGAGAGTCGCCCTCAGACGTGCTCGAGGATATAGATCCCAGAGAGGATAGAGAACCCGGGGACAGGAAGGCAACTCCCAATGAAATAACAATAGATATACCTATTGATGAAACAGACTCAACAAAAGTACTAAAGATTGGCTGGCAATTAGATCTAGTTCGAGCGAGGCAATTGGCTGATTTCTTTAAGGCAAATCTAGATGTGTTTGCCTGGACTCACGCTGACATGCGTGGAATTTCTCCTACCATCATGAGCCACTCTTTGTGTATTAATCCAAAGCACCCACCAGTCAAGCAGAAAAGACGGATGTTAGGCCCAGAGCGGTCAGCAGCTTTAAAAGAAGAAGTAGAGAAACTAAAAGATAATGGATTCATTAAGGATTCGAAATATCCTGACTGGATATCGAATCCTGTCCTGGTCAAAAAGTCAAACGGGAAGTGGCGAACGTGTATCGACTTGTCTGATTTGAACAAGGATTGCCCGAAGGATAGCTTTCCTCTTCCCAGAATTGATCAGCTAGTAGATTCGATGGCCGGGCATGAGCTTTTGCTTTTATGGACGCCTATTCCAGGTACAATCAAATTCCCATGCACATACCAGATCAAGAGCATACAAGCTTTATCACAGACTTAGGGTTATATTGTTACGTGGTAATGCCATTTCGGTTAAAGAATGCAGGAGCCATGTATCAGCATCCAGTCAACTGCATGTTTTACAATCAAATCGGGAAGACCATGGAGGTTTACATGGATGACATGCTTGTGAAGTCTAAACTGTCTTCCGATCATACAAGGGACTTAGCTGAAATGTTTAATATTCTTCGAAGGTATGGGATGAAGTTAAACCCCCTAAAATCTTCGTTTGGGGTCGCATCTGGAAAATTCCTAGGTTTATTGTGAGTTCTCGAGGAATTGAGATAAATCCTAACCAAATAGCAACAATAAGGGACATTGAAGAACCACACAAGATCAAAGACGTTCAAAGCTTGGCCGGAAAAGTTGCTGCATTGAGTAGGTTTATTTCCAAAGCTACAGATAGATGTGTACCTTTCTTCGATCTCATAAAACGGGGAAAGCGAAATTTTGAGTGGACTCCCGACTGTGTGGAGGCGTTCCCGAATCTATTAGACTTCTTAGAAAAGTCTCCAATATTATCAAAGCCTGTGGAACATGAGGATTTGTTTATCTACTTGGCGGTATCATCTCACGCCGTCAGTACCGTATTAGTACGTGAACAGGATAAAGTCCAGAAACCTGTATATTACGTAAGCAAAAAACTAGCTGCTGCAGAACATAATTATCCGAAGATAGAAAAGCTTGCCTATAGCCTGCTGATTGCTTCCCGCAAACTTCACCATTATTTCCAGGCACACCCGATAGTTGTATATACCGATCAACCTTTGAGACAAGTGTTGCAAAAACCCGAAGCATCGGGGCGGTTACTTAAATGGAACATTGAGCTGAGTCAATTTGATTTGAACTTCCAGCCACGAAGATCAATAAGGGGGAAGGCATTGGCTGACTTTATAGCTGAATTTACAATTCCCGAAGAGGAAATGGTGGGTGGCAAGGTAGTTACTATGGATCGAAAGTTAGAGCTTAGTCCGTGGAAACTATATACGGACGGAGCCAAGAACGATCAAAAGTCCGGCACTGGAGTTGTTTTAATAACTCCTGAAGGACGTTCTATCTACTATGCAATACGATTAGAGTTTGTTGCTACTAACAACAATTACGAGTATGAAGCCCTGATTGCCCGGCCGAAACTCGCCAAAGAATTGGGAGTGAAGACTCTAGATATATATTGCGATTCCAAGATAGTTGTATGTTAAGTTCGGGAAGAATTTACTGCAAAAGGATCTCGACTCATTACTTATCTCAAAAAGGTAAAGGAGTTGTTGGGAAGTTTGGAGCATTATAGCATAACACATATTCCAAGAGCGGAAAATCAGAAAGCAGATCGACTGGCGAAGCTAGCAAGTTCTGATAATCCTAAAGAGACTGAAATGGTTCCGATAGAGGTGTTGGAATCACCAAGTTTCGACCTAATGGAAGCAGAGCTAGCCTTGGAAGTTGAACCAGGGAGAGAATCTTGGATGACATCGATTAAGAATTTTCTTAAGAATGGAACCCTCCCGTTGAAAAAAAGCGAAATGCGAGCTGTAAGACGCAAGGCTGCAAGATACGTTTTACGGGACGACGTCCTTTATCGCCAAGGGTTTTCAATGCCCCTATTGCGGTGTATCGCACACGACGACATTAAACGTGTGCTGCAAGAAGTACATGAAGGTGAGTGTGGAGATCACACTGGGGGCCAAACCCTAGCAAAGAAAGTATTACGGTACGGATATTTCTGGCCTACCGTGAATAAAGACGCGGCTGATTATTGACGACGCTGCGATAGATCTCAAAGATTCGCCAAAGTTCCCAGAGCGCCTCCGACCTAGCTCAAGTCGATGGTAAGTTCATGGTCGTTTGCCATGTGGGGAATTGACATTATTGGAGTGTTACCTATTGCCATAGGAGGAGCAAAGTACGCGATCATTGCCGTGAACTACTTCACAAAATGGGTGGAAGATGAAACTTTAACCATCACGGCGAGGAAGGTGATCAGTTTTGTGATCAGAAACATTATTTGTCGATTTGGGATACCGAAGACCATCATAACTAATAATGGGACGCAGTTCTACAGCATCGAGTTTGGAAAATTCTGCCAGAAATACAAGATTGATAAACGATACACTGCAGTAGCTCACCCACAGTCTAATGGCCAGGTCGAAGCCATAAACAAGGTTATTAAATAAATTCTGAAGAAGCGGTTGGAGTGGGTCAAAGCTAGATGGGTAGACGAGTTGCCATTAGCTTTATGGGCCTATAGGACAACCTTTAAGACGACTACCGGCCATACTCCCTATTCACATTCCTTTGGGTCAGAAGCAGTGATCCCGGTAGAATTAGAAGTCCCTTCTCATTGAGTTGCGTATTATGATCCAATGACAAATAAAGCACTCCTCCCAGAATCTCTTGATATGATTGAAGAAAAAAGAGATGAAGCCGATTTGCGTGCCTCGAGACATCGACATCAAGTAGCACGTTATTATGGCCGTAAAGTTCGCTTCAAAACCTTCGAACCAGGAGACCTAGTACTGAAACGAATCTTCCTGCCTTCGACCCAATTGGGTCCAAAATGGGAAGGGCCATACACCATCCATCGGAAGATTGATACAAGAGCATTCAAGCTAACGACCGTGGACGGTGAGGAGATTCCCAGAGCCTGGAACGCTCAGCACTTACGACGATATCTGAACTAGATATGAAATGTCATCCCTTTTGTTTTTATGAGCTATGTAAAAAGGCACGACTTGCCTTAAAAAGTCTGTTTGTATGAACAAAGGATTATGAAGTGGATGTAGGCTACGACTTAGCTGAACCACTATAAAAATATCGTGTGTCATTTACTTTTCTGCATTATTTATGTCTTCAACAATTATTCTATCATGACAATGAAACACTAAATGTTAAATTAAATTTGGAAAGTTGGAGATGACCTATGTGCAGGAGCAAATAAAATGACTGTTTGTACGATAAAACACAGAAGAATGGGAAGATGACATTCTTAACTCTAACTCTCAAGAATCGAGAGAGAGTATTAAGGGCAGGAAGACGACGTCCCTTGAGGCGTGAAGGTGCACCCAGATGAGAGACCACCTCAACGATACTCTAACCTGGTTATGAGACAGGAGAGTATAAAGATGCTAGAAAGAATAGGCATCAATGACGAAAGGAATATGGCCCCGTCAGTGAATCGGGGGCAATTGGATTTTTAATTTAATCAATCTTGAATGATTCTTGCTCGGTTATCTAAGATTGACTTGGGGCATATATGTGCATACATATTCCCCTCAACAATGACTTCATTACATAACTTTAATATGACATGCTTTTGCATTTTCACTTAAGTACTAAACTAACAACTATCAGACACTGCAGGAAATAAACTATTTTTATTTACAAACATGCGAGTTTGTACAAAGAAATCAAGCAAAAAATGCGAGCGCCGCACTCGCTGCAACAATTTCGGACTAATTGAGTATCAAAATAAAACAAAGCACCTCATCACTTGGGCTTTGGAGCGGACTTGGATTTTTTGGCAGCCTTCTGAGCATTCTTAGCCTTTTTTTCAGCATCAGTCATAATACGCTTTGGCTTTTTGTTCTCTACATTAGAAGTGCTAGACTCGATTGATTTTTTCCTAGGAGTCGGAACACTGGAATCAAGAGAAGACTTTTTAGCAAGCTCTTCTGTAATATACCTAGTTGAAAGCTTAACGACTAACCTTGATCCAGGATCCACTACTGCAAGAGGCTTAAGGCTTTCAGCGTTCAGGTCTTCAACTTTTAGCTGTATACATTTTTATTGTTCAGCTTTCATTTCAGCCAAAGAGATGTCATCAGTACTTTTTGAACCCCCAATTATAGCCACATCAGGGTCTTCCTCATGCCCCTCACTACCAACATCGTCTTTCAAGGCATCTATCATCTCGTCATCGTGAGAAGTGTCGGTCTTAGACAGTTCAGCTCCCCATCCTGACTCTACAATGGTAGCCTTATCCTGTTCCCCTTGAGTCTTTTCCACGGATTTTACCCCAGTGGTGGTTCCCTGGTGCATGTCAGTCTTCTCGGTCGGCTCAACACCTGCAGAATGAGAAGCAACAGTTATCAACTCAGGAGAAAATAAAGGATCCTCCATCGATTGCCCAATTATGTGTTGAAAAGTGGAGACGGCCTTGACGAATTGAGGTGAAAAGGTAGAAATACCTTCCGATGGTTTCTCAATTGGAGTGACTACCGTCTCTGACAATGATTCGGGTATAGGAGATAAAAGAGACGCTTGAGGGATCCCAGGGTTCTCGGGATCATACCCCTTGACTTTAGGATTTTTAGCGGTAGCGGAAGAACAACCATTCTCATGGATATTCTTTTGTTTGGCCATCCGCTTCTCCTCCTCCATAGCAACGGCAATGAGGTGACGCCCCTCGGCCAGGCGTACCGGCTCATCATCTCTCAGATACTTTTCCATAAGTTTATCTTCGTCGACGAAGTCTACCTTAAGTTCCTCTTTCTCCCATTCGATAATTTGACTCCATACGTGAACTAAGGTAGTTGTATAGTCTTCAATCCAAGAGATTTTTCGGCGACGAATTATGTGCGCGAAGAATTCAATCAGTAATTCGCCAAAACCATGCACCTCTTCCTGAGCCTCTGATAGCTATTTACGGGTCTCTTCAGCAGACTTAATGACATTTTCCACATTCCCCTCAACTAGGGTAGCCCTATTCTCGGCTTCCATTAACTTGGACTCCAAGTCAGCGTTTTATTTCTCTAGTTCATCATTTTTTCTAGCTAACTCAGCTTTTTCTTCCTCAAAAGTATTGTAAGCCAGTTGCATTTTGACATTGTCCGACTTAGCATCTTCCGCTTGTTTCTTCAACTCTAAATGCTCTTGACTATGAGATTCCAGCAAGTCATGATAACGCTTCTATAACTCCTCAAATTGCTGCTTGAAGTTGCTAGCCTCTCGTTGAGCAATGGCAAGTTGAGCATGTGTGTCCTCAAGGTCCTTCTCTAAATTTTTCAAGGCCTTTTCATCGGCATCTGCAGTCTTTTTCATCGAATTAACATCTGTAATTAAAGTCCGAATGATTCTGGAGAGATTGCGTGAATACGTGAACAGCTCCGAACATTGCTTCTCGACTACGTCAATCTTCGCTTTAGCCTCATCTGCCTACTTTGAGGAAATAGGCTCAAGGGCAGGTAAAAAACTCAGCTTTTGAAAATAATGATCTGGGAGCTGCTTCTCCAGATATGCCAGTTGAACTTTGGACTCAGCATCCAGTGGTGGAGGTTTGCAATATGTTAGCTCAGTGTCTCTACGCTTAGTAGGCACGATGGTTGCGTCATCCTTTCCATACCGCTTCTCAGAAATCTTATGTTTGTCTCGTGAATCGGTATGTTTCGGTGGACTTTTTCCCTGACTGTGTTTGTCTTGAGGAGAAGTTCGGTCTTTGGGCTGCAACGTGTCTTCTCCTCGACGACTCTGATAGCTTTTATATCGGTCTGGATCCGACCGGACGGGGGAGCGAGAACGCGAGGTATGTGGCCGATAAGAATCATGAGGCCTTCTGTCATCTCTACCCCGGCTTTCATGGTGATCATGCTCGACATCGGAAGGGGGTCTAGACATGCTACGACGTATTCTCCTGACATCATAGTAGGGGCGAGACATTGTACCTACGCAACAATGTAAAGGAATTCAGAATCAGTGTTCACATGAGAAGTGAGTGCTGTGAAATGTGGTGCTATTGTGTTGGGTGCATCCTAAGTGGTGTTCCCCCCGACAAACCCGAGTCCGAAGCCAGGCCAACGCGAGTGGGCTCTTTGGCCTTCACGGGAGTAGTCTCCTCTGAGGAAGTGAAAATTAAAGGATTTGTGAAAAAGTCCTCTGAAGTATAGATGGTTTCAGGTAGGGGGAGATCTCCTAAATCCTGAAATGTGGAATCGTCGGTAGTAGGGACATCTCCTTGAGAAGCGTCTGTTGGCAACTCTCTAGGGGACGTTGACTTCTCAGGAGAAATAGCATCATCAGGAACGGTATACCCTTCTCTGTGCTTTTCTGCTATGTTGGCTAACTCGTCGTCTTGAGTTGAAGATGGAGAAGGTGAAGTCCGAAGAGGTATTATTGGACTTCTCGAGCCTTCGCCCATTTCAGGAATAATGTCCACTGGGGTATGTATACATATGGACCCAACCCATGACCTATGCTACGGGTAATCGATAGTAACCCATGATGATGGAGATACTCATCCTTAAGAACTTCGTCGATAGTTAGAAACTTTTGATCGCCATTGATAAGCCGATGCAACCGATCAAAGAACAATTGACCCGATATTTGTTTTGGGTTATCAACTGCGAATAAAAGAGAAAGCAGGTTAATGTGTTGGTATGAACATTCAAAATCGAGATCTAGAAAATCGATGCTTTACTTGATTTGGTCCATCTCCTGGCGCACCCCGGCTGTTGCCTGATATAAAACCATTCGAGCTTAGAATCGCCGGCTTTGCTGCTAAATGGAGCTGAAATAATTTTCCTTTTTGGGACTGATTCAAAATAGGAGAAGGAAGGAGTCTCTTGAGTTCGATGTTTGAAATTATAAAAAAAGTGGACGTCATCGAAAGTAGGCTCTATACCTAAAACTTCTCTGTATGCTATGTATAAGGTATATAAATAAGCATAAGAGTTGGGGTGTAACTACATGGGGGCAATCCGCATATGTCTCAGAAAGTCGACGACAAAAGGCGGAAACGGTGGAATAGACCCAACCATGCACATCAATCGGGTAACTTCCATAAATCCTTCTGGAGGATTGTGGGGACGATCAGCTTTCGATGGCACCAGGGTATCTCTTTTCAGTATCCCGTGCTTTGGACATATTCGAACAAGTCTGTCATCATCAATCGTCGATTCAACAGAATCTTTGGGTAACTCCAATATAATGGCGGACTCAAACTCACCAGGAGCTCGATTATCTCCTATCCCTCCTTCCTCTTCATCGCCCAGAGAAACTTCACTATCGGAAGGTGTTTCACTATTATGTGCTCCTACTTCATAATCTAAGCCCTCACCGTCCCATTTGGGGTCTTAGGAAGAGGATATGTCATCAAGAGGAAATCTCTCAGAAGTTTCCGCAACCTCTATCTTCTTTGCTAACCTAGATGAACGTCTATCGGCCATGATCACTAAACTACTGAAGAAGTAATAACATAAGTTAGAGTAAGATGGCCCGCATCCCCCCGAGTGTGCATGTGAACTAAAGTGTGTGCTACGTGTACCAAAGATGCAAAGTAAACACATGAGAGCGTGATGTAAAGATTCAAAGGAGTAATAATGTTTCAGAATAGTTCTTGATATTTGTTATGTTTGTAAGGCGCTATCCTAACTGTTCATCAAGTTTAAGGTTATGCCGAGCATTGATTAAGCTTGTTGGATAAATTCTCGCGCGTTGAGTTGGACTGTTTCGGTTCGGTTCGGGTATTTGTATTGGGATCAGATCAGGGGGCAAAGTCATGTTTCGGTCTGAAGCAGACATTCACACCCAGCAAGTAAAACCGGATCGGTTCGGACATAGGCGACCGGATCGGTTCAGATTGACTTGAATAATCGTGCCTCTTCTCCTCCTTGTCTCTTATTCCAATCCGACCCGGTCAGGTAGGCTTTGTTTCCCCTTTTTTGCTCCGACCCGATCCGGTCTTGTAAACATCTTTCCCTTCCCTTCACTCCGACGTTTCTCTACCCGAACCGATACTAGTTCCTCTCCTCTTCTTCATCTTCTCCATTTTCCATCTCGCTTAACCAATACCGAACCCAACTCCATTTCAAAAACCCCAATTATGACCAAGCACTTACGTGCTCAAATATCCAGTAGGATCCTAATCCCCTCTCCCAACGCCTCGAGGTGGTGACAGAACCACCAACAATGACGGCGAGGAGAGAGAAGGCCAAGGCGTCGAAGCCAGGCAGGGGCCATGACCAAATCGCTCGAAATTGACCACAAATTTTAACTGAGATCGGTTATTACAAGGATAATCAAAGTTTTTAACCTATTTACGAGCTTGATTTGAAGACTAACGAGAAGAATTTTTGGAGTTTTTGAAAGATAGGGTTTCGGTGTAAAATATGATAAACAGCAGCAATAAAATAAAAGAAAGAGGAAGGAGATAGGCAGCGAGTTTATATATGTGTTTATGGTGACCCATTGTATTCCCAGCCTTTTTACCCCCTTTCGGACCAGAGTTGCAAGCCCATAAATGCTTTCTGGCCTGTTAATCCAGTGTTGAGCAATACAAGAGAGAAATCCGTTCAGGTCGGAATTCGAACCGAAAGGGATTTTACATATTGACTTGGCACGCAGGTTGAATTCAAGGGAAAATAAAGGAAAAGCTTTCCTGGAGGAATCACTGGACATTGAAAAAAGCTCTCAAAGTTGTTTGAAAATAAAGAAAGTAATTCATATGGTTTATGGATATATATAAGCAACAAAAGGCACGACTTTATGAAGCGACACAACTCTACAACTAAATGAAAGCGATCATTCAATGGTTTTAATTCAAAGGATGTTTTGTAAACTACTTCGAAGCACACTTTATCTTAAATAAGAGTGTACTTCGAGGGGGCAAAATGTTAGCCTACTTTGTGAACTAGGCTACATAAAGAGCAAATAGTGAGAAAGCCACCAACCGGTCCGGATCGGAGGGAACCAGCGCAGGAAAGAAGAAGAAATCAAAGACGCAAACATCACATCGGTTCGGTTCGGAGAAGTACCTCAGCGACATCAAAATGGAGCAAGTAGCCCCATCGGATCGGATCGGAGGCGGTCGATCCGAACCCCTTTTCTCTGAGCCTGTGACCGTTGCTACACACGTTTCCTGAAGAATCGGACCAAGCACGACCATTTCTCCCACGATCTCCTACTATATCGATGCGCTGTCACCATCTAAAGGCCTCCGAACCCGACTCTTATGGGATGGGTGCCACATAGTTCCGAACCGGAGTCACTTCGAGGGGATTTTTCACCTATAAATAGGCCATCAGGGGTCATTTGAAGGGATCTTTTGGCAAATTCTCAGCTCTAACTTCCTTCATAGCTGAATTTCACAACCATATTCAGATCAAAATCATCTCTTAAAGTCTATTTTTGAGAGATTTGAGTGAGCTTATGCATTGTAATTGTGAAGTTGAGTGAGAATCATTGTTGTATTTGCATTCAAATCATCAATTAAAAGAATAGAAAGTGGACATAGGCTCTTTAACGTCGAACCACTATAAATCGTGTGTTCTTCGTTGCTTTTTAGTTCTATTTCATTAAAATCATAGCTAATTTGGGTGTTAGAACCAATTTTTGGTCAAACAAGGTGATGTTTTAATATGGGTTGGACACAATTTAAATGATGGATCGAATACATGCAAACAATGGTTCAGTCACAAACATATTATACATGGTCCGGTAAATAACGTTATAATGGATCGTCATATTCTATGTTATGGATCAGCTTATATTATCCCATGTGGAAGAAACTTAGATCTCCATCACGAAGTCACACAGGTACACATGGAATAGTTTCATGCTATAAACAATGTATAGAGTCCAAGTTATGAGATGGGTCATCATCTATATGTCAATATAAATATGGATCGGCTTAGAGACATTTATATGGATTGACACAACTACATGATTCGGCAATTACATAGTATGGATGGGAAGTTCACATGTGTAGTATGAATATGGGTCAGTTATGTTTATGTATGCCAACAACGTTTAGCCAGCCGCATGTATTTATGGATTAGCTTCATGGGTAAAGCAGCATGGGTTAACATGCTGTAAACAATGGATCGGTTGCTTTGATCATGGGCAGTATATTAGTTTGCCGACATAACGCATGTATGAACGGACGTTTGGCTTTCTTACGCCTACAACAATGGACATATATACAACATACGTGCCGTGTACATTACAAACAGGTAAAATACTTCTTTATATATAAATATTAATCTCAAGTATAACATGGATCAGGTGAATATGTTATATAATAATACATAATATGGATCGGTAGTTTGATTTGGTACGTGGCAATTGTGTGAATAGTGTATGTTAATATATAGGTCGATCGATAACTATAAAGAATGGACCGGCTTCGTGTAGGCATGTGGCTTGAAGCATAAAACATGAACACGTGGAATGTGTCGGTGGCATATTTGTATTGATGGGGGGGGGGTACATTTGTTACCGGGATGGATCGGTATAGAATGAAGTGCGTGGATCGACATTTCTAGGAGCATGAAGCATCACACGATCCATTCAAAAGAAAGAAATGTGTGAACCGATCCATCACCTGGTGCAACCAAATTATAACTCCGACACTCCATCCAAACTCCACCTATAACTACCCCATCTCCACACACATTTAGAAAAAAACTTTCTTTAAACAAAGTGTTGCCCAACTCATTTCTCAACCACTCCAAATCACTTCAACCTCCATTAAAGTTCTTCCAAGCTTAGATTCAACATCTCAACCACCATGAAATCATCGAAGATCATGTAAGTGCTCAAATTTTTGAAAATCTAATCCAACAATCATTGCAATCAAAAAGATCTCATCATTTCCATGGTGAAATTGAGTGAATCCCAAGATTAAAGAGAAGAAGTAGAGAGAATATTGTAAAAGAGAGAAAATGAGTGAAGTTAGAGAAATTATTACCTTGTAACATTGATAGTGATAATAAAAGCACTCTTCAAAGTGGATGTAGGCCAAATCTAGGCCAAACCACTATAAATATCCTTGTTTTTACTTGCTTTTTGTGTTTGTGGCTACCACTTTTCTAAATCTAAATTGCTTGTGAAATGTTGAATTACGCCTTGGTGTGTTAGTGTCATTTTTAGAAATAACAAGGGGATAATTTGAGATCTGTAGGTATGTAAAAAATAGGTCGAGAGAGGAGAATCTACTGTTGATTGCCAATTCACATTCTTTTCCATTGAATCTGATAATCCTCTTAATTTTATATGATTTGTATTTGATTTGTTTTATATGAATATATTTTTAATTAAGAAAGTAGGTTTGAAGAGGGAGGAAAATGGTAGAGCTTCGCTGCTGCACACAGATTTGTGTGGAAAAGAATGAGGCCTTACCCCTTTATTTATAGGAGTGGAATTGGCCGTGAACCGTTAGAATTATTTTAATTAACATCCATCCGCATATATTTAATATTACATAGCAAAAACCCTAGCCGTCACTGCCTAGCTCGACCAAGCGGTCGGCCGCTTGGTCGACCTGGCAGTGAGGTGGCTAGGGAATTATTACTTCCTATATATATAATATTCTATTTTTTTTCGTCCATTATCGTATTTCATTCGTAACTTTTTCATACGGACTCCGTTCGCGAAACTCTAAACATAAAAGTTGACCAGAATCTATGACAAACGCATCGGTTAAGGTTTCGTGGTCAAATTCCATCATTTGCAAAAATTCATATTTTTTTTAATTCTAATAATTAATTCCTATTGCCAAAATTTGGGGTTGTTACATTCTTCCCTTCTTAAAAGGAATTTCGTCCTGAAATTTTGACACCTAGTTATTCTGCCCTACACAACCAATTTGTGTACATCCACTTGGCAACTATGTGTATATGTGCAAGGTGTACATAGTGCAATTCAACCATAAAACATGCATGCAAGATGATTCTAAATCGGGCCCTCTATATATATGCATTGAGATTATTATTTTTAAAAAAAAATACCTTTTAGAATGTGATGCAAAGCATCCTAAATATACTTGTAGTACTACATGAATGCAAATTTTGAAAACCCCTTTTTATCCATTATCTTCAAACAACTATGAATAAAAGTGTGAAGCAACCAATTTTGCCTTCAAACCCTACTATCCGAAACATTACGCAATTTAATTGTTTCCTATTTAATTTCTCCTAAATAGGAAAAAGGAAATCAAAGCAAAGAATTTTAATGTTTCCCAAAAATTGAACACACAAATCATCCAAACATCTTCATTAGGGAAATCATCCAAAAATTTCGATCCTACTGCATCACTAAAATGCATACACAAATCATCCAAACATCTTCCTTATGCTATTTATATGAACAAAAATTGAAATTTTTTCATAAAATAAATTTTCGCTTAAAAACTTCTTGTGTTCATTTTGAAAATTCCTTTTCAATACCGCTTTACTTTCAGTATGAGATTACTATGAAAATCAAAATGTTGGTAGCGTGCACTTTGAGCCATTCAAATCGTCTAACTTAATGTAAAATAGACGTTTAAATATCCATAATTTGCCATATCCAAATTTTGCGTTTATGCACAAACCGAAATAAAAGAAAGTAAATCAGTTAATTTTCTTTTTCAAACAATGTTTCCCAAATGCTTTAAAAAATGTATTTTTGTGGAAACTTAAATGATTCAAGTCACATGTTGGCAAACAAGGAAGCCAATTATGCAAAAATGTGAAAAACTGAAATCACACATAAAAGACCAAAATAAATTTTCGCTTGATAAGGAACGGTGATTCATTTATTTATATACCCATGACGAAAACAATGCAAAACCAGTCCTTTGCTAAATTTACCCAACAAAGAATTCTATTCTTTCCAGCTCTAGGACAACTGTTAGTTTAAATAAGAAATGAGATCTCATTCAAACGGGCATGCGTGAATGATATAAACATTCCAAACATAGAAATTTCGTTAACCTAAGTCGTACGATTTAAACAACACTAACAGTAACAAGCATGAATCACCGCAAAGCCAAGAACCCGAGGATGGAAAGGGAAAACAACCAAGATGTCGACAAAACAACAACGCTGAAACTAATAAAATAATGTCTATAAACAAACGAGATGTCTTGCTCCGCGGTTTGAGCTAAAACCAATTTTTCTAATCTTTAATTAACCCTATTATGGTGGCATGATTCTCAATCTCGTGTTACAAACACTACTGGTGTTGTTGGAGGTTCCCACATCACCAGCTCTTCTAAGAGAGAATTTATGATGAGAAAAGAAACCTACCACAAAACTGCTCCTTACGGAAATCCACCTAATATTGTCTATGGATAAAATGGATCGACGAAATTACAGAAAGTATCTTCATTAGACAACAGACAAGGACAACAAGCTGAATCGAATTTGATGCGTCACTAAATGATGGTTACGCCATCGATCATGCTAAAGATTAATTTTCGCACCATGAGATAATTCTAGTCATAACTTCCCATTTATGGAATAATGTGCTAAATGGGTCATACGTCTACATGGGCAATTCGAACATAGATTCCCAACAGAAGAATTGGCATTAAGAAAAATAGATTTGCTGCAAAATCTCCAAAGCCAGCCAAACCAAGAAGACCATGCAAGTCCGCGTACAACACATATTCCTCTAAAATCTCATCGAGATTCTACTTAGAAGAACCATCCAAAGATAGCTTAATCTTCATCTCCGAAATGTAAATCGCCTTCGAAAAGACCTATTCCAACAAGGTATAAAAAAGGAGATTGCAGTACAAATAACCATCCTATTCCCAAATCCCAAAGCAATGGATCAATGCAAGTCCAATTGCCACAACAAATTTTCTTAGCCCGAAAACGGTGAGACCTTTATGCTTATTCCGATCCAACCAAATTATCATTCTCCCTAAGGACGAGACTTAAAAGGTATAAGTAATATTAGATAGCGCAATTAGCTATTATGAACTAAGAAATGATCAGAGAGAAGAAATTAGTTCTTGGAGTACTAGTGAGGAAAGATCTAATGCGTAAACAAGCGCAAAAAAAGAGGAGATGAGGCGGAAACAAAGAAAGAGAAGGAGGATAAGAATATGGTTCAGATAGATGAGGAAGGAAGGACAAGATAAAGAAGTCAAGGGGGTAATTTGGACGTAATTTTTATGGTTGAGTCCTATGTCCAAGTTGTACCAAACTTATCAACAAACTGACTGTCGTAGTATAACACTAAACAGTCAACTACCAAATGGGCTTTGGACAGAGGTTGAACCTTGGCCTTATTAGGACGGATTAAAATATTAATCTTCAAGCGTCCTCTTTTAAAATTTTACGCGATCTGAAAATAATTATTTTCATCATGACGGTATCAAAGATCGTAGTCAAACTTCGAACCAACTCCAAAGATTTATAGTCTTAACAACAATGCTGCGACTACACAACGAACGAACTTAAAACATAAAATCAACTAGAAATCCGAAATAAAATTAAATATGGATTTTCCTTTAACTAGCTGACATAAAACAGACGATTCATGAAATAAAATACCATAAAAATCCGGACAAAGGATTTTCCTTAGCCTTTTCGAAGAAAAATTTAAAACGTATCAAAAATGTATTTTATTTTAAACTAACGGTTTCGTATTTATAAATCCATCTTATATTTTTTTTTATTATTATTTATATTCCAGTTTATATTACAAACTGGAAAACCTTTTCGTGTTAAAAAATGTAGGAGCTTTAAAACATTAAGGATTAATTGTGACAATTTCAATAAACTATCCAATAAATATAGGGAGATGGATATTAAAAATCACAAGGAATGGATACTTTATTATTCTTAAGTTTAGTGGCATATTCCTTGATATTTCTAATTCCTTTCTTTATACCAATTGGAATATATTTATTAAAATTACACAAAGCCCAAAAATTTTGAAACACGAATAGATTAAAATCTAAAAACCATATCTTTATAAAACTAGGCCGTT
Source organism: Allium sativum (assembly GCA_030737875.1). Classification (NCBI taxonomy): domain Eukaryota; kingdom Viridiplantae; phylum Streptophyta; class Magnoliopsida; order Asparagales; family Amaryllidaceae; genus Allium; species Allium sativum. The sequence continues at coordinate 21,456,697 of CM060927.1, read as the reverse complement.
TAAAATTATTTTATGAAACCAAATTTCATAACTTTCGAACCCCATTTTTATTTTCTCTAAATAGTTTTAAAAATAAATTTCTTTAAATACAAGGCCAAGAAGTCAATTAAATATTTTAATAAAGGTAGATTTGGAAATTCAACGAAGTAACAAACGAATATATCTCGTAATTATATTTTTCGAAATAGATATGACATAATAACGTGAAATTTTCCCGTATTGGATCTAGTAATGGTCCTAATTGGAACTACCAACGAAACCAAAAAATTAAAATCGTGACTATCTCGGTTATAGTTAGATTTTTGTCTAGTCTCCAAATTCGAATCAACAGAACCCCCCATCTATCATCATCATGCTCTTCAAAATGAGATTGCCAACGTTCTGTGGGGTAAGACAGAATTGGCTAGAAACCCAAAGTCAATATACTTCAACACTTAGTCTCTTAAAGTCCATTTTATATAATTAGTCCCACAACTAATTCAATGTTGAAATAAATTAAAACCGAGTAAGAAAGACAAAGAAAAACAAAAAAGAAAATCGAATTACGTTCTCTCACGAGTCCTAATTTAACTAACTCCTCTGATTGTTAACCTATGCTCTGATACCAAATGCAACACCCCACACTTTCCTGTGCCCAAATTTTGACAAAAATCGAGACTCGAACACATCCATGAATAGAGCATATATTTGGTACCTACAAATAAATGAGCATGATCATAACTAGAGTACGATAAGATAACTCACAGCAGAAATAAAATAGGATAAACTAGTTTTAACCGAAGCAAATACCTTTTTAAAGCAAGTCACTTTTTCAATACCGAGTATGAGAGAGAACAAGAACTGAAATCCAAACCCAAACACCTGTGATAACCCGACCTTCTCTACGAATTCTGGGTGGTTGTAATGTGGAAGGGGGTCACAACGACAAGATTTTGGTGAACACGAAATGTACAACATAGACTATAATACACAGTTGTATCCCCTTTGGTTCGACCCAAGAATTATGCCAACCAAGGTTAGTCATTCTTGCCTAACCTCGTAAACGTATACACATGAACTTTCTACCCTTCCCAACGTATACAAGATATAATTCCGAGGTAGAACGTTTACGCACATATTTAGAAAGTTTTTGGGCCATGATTTAACTGGTTATTATACTGAGAAGTAAACCCCTGATTGAGGAGTCTACATGTATATCTTTCCATCCACTTACCCTTTTAACGCCTCACTATCAATGATAGATAGGGTGGATCCTCCTGATCACTTAAGACCCTAGGCAGACTTAATGGTCGCTTAATAACTCTCGATAAATTGTTCGACATTATTATAAACAAGAGGGAACTAGCTAAGGGACCTACTAGTTAAGGCTTTCGTCATTCACGCTTATACCCTTGCCATGTATAAGGTAAGAGACGGTATTTTATTGCTTGCTATATGAAACACCCCACCTCCGTTAAGGTCATTCACAAATGGAATGCATTAACTTCGGTGGAGCATTATAGGTAAAAGATACAGATAATTTACAAGACATACATATAAATAGCGGAAAAACTAGAATTATGTCATAAGCAACATGGTCTAGTCAAAACATTACAACCATTGTCTCAAAACCCAACTTCCAAGTTATTACAATAAAACTTCTGTCTTGATTAAAAACTCAAAATACATAAAGAAGAATAAAGCAGTAGTAAAGCGGCAGAAATCCCCAATAAAAGTGTAACCACAGTCATAGCCCAAGAAAAGAGAATCCAAGCAATACACCTACTCTCTCTTCAAGCTGGAAAAGGTCTGAACTAAGCTGAAGTATTCCCTCCCTGCGAACCTGGGGGGGAGGAAGAAAAGAAGACAAAAGAAAACGGGTCAGAGTCTGGTAAGTCTTGTGATTTTTTAGCCTGTAAACAAGAAAAAAGATCATGACATGAATAAACTGAATACAGGACAATACTATAGTGACAAGATAACATAAGGTAAGATAAGGCAAGATCTGAATATGCTATAGCACTCATTTCCATTTCTCTGCACCTACTAACAAATGTTTCAACTAGCATCATATGTTCATAATAAAATGATCCCTTTATCAATCGGCTCCTACTCGCATGCATTTATTACTTGTGTCATTCGGCCCCGCTTGTTTGTAGATACCTGTGCTGGTCCCACCATGGGGTGTATCAATCCCTATGGTGGCAACTCGACACAATTTAAGATGCACACTGTATAACTACTGATGCTCAGTGCCTGATTTTTCCACTCCGGAGTACGTGCATGCCCGAACTCCGTCGGAACCTACACTGACGCACTACCCGTCGCAATTTTGACCGCTTATAATTAGCCCAGTAATCGTTCCCAACCCTGCCTAATTCAGGGTACCATGATATATCTATGTGGGTTACTGCTGAAATGGGTCCTCGTTAGGGTTTCCTAATCAACATGTTATAATGGTTAAGTGTTCTCCATGTAACCTAACCCCACCTATCTGTTTAATTAACATGTTGTATTGGTTAAGTGTTGCATAAGTTAACTTAACCATACCATTCTTAGCATGTCCGTTCATTAGCATTAATTCATTCATTAATGCCTCAACCTCTCACATTGGAACTGTTGTTTGCGGTCGCTGGATGTGTCGGGCAGTTCCGGGCAAACTTCTACCGCAAACTCATTCTAACCTCGTGTTTTAGGCTTAATGCACTAACCTCTCACATTAGATCTATTGTTGCGATCGCTGGATGTGCCGAGCAGTTCCAGGCAGTCTTCCACTGCAACTCAATCTAACCTCGTGTTAGGCATGTTCATCTTTTAGCCAAATTACATATTCACCATACATGCCCAAATCTAGAAATCTATATGCTAATTACCCACAATTGTATTCAATTCAAGTTATGCCACATTTACTTGTTATGCCCAAAATTGCTCAATTAAGTTATACCCAATTCCCCGCGTTTCGATCGTACGTACAACAAGATTCAATCTAGGTTCCGAATGAACCTAGTATTCATAAAATATAAAAAAAGGGAATAGAGAAGGAACACAAGAATTGACATAAGAAACAAAATAGGCATGTAAAGGTGTACCCAAATCCAAGAATCATGTTTCCAATAGGCATGTTGTACATTAACAATAAGTATGGCCAAACTGAGCAAGTTACATCATAGGCATAAAGATTCGATAGAATTGAATATAAGAGAATAACCAATTTGGTGTACAACATGATAGGTTCCATTGTTTCAATCACAACGGTCTCATAAGCATAGGTAATTCAGAAATGACAAAAGGATAAGCATGAATCAGAATTGATTATCTCACAATTAGGCATAGTGGTGTACAACATGATAGGTTCTATTGATTCAATCGCATCAGTCTCGTAAGAAAAAGGATAAGCTTGAATTAGAATTGATTATCTCACAATTAGGCATAGTTCTAGATCTGATTATCACAGTCATGATTTCTATTAGGTGTTCAAATCTGAATAACAACTGAACTTATAGTAAAAGGATTAGAAAAGTGAATTAGTTGACGGTGTAGCGATTCTAATATTTCTTTGTTGATTGAAGAAGAAAACCTCTACTTTGATTTCAAGCTCTCTCTCTAATTTGATTTCTATTTTGGAGAAGATGGAGGCTAGGCTAGCTTAGGGATGGACAGCATGATGGCTTCATAGAATAGGGTTGTGAGGTTTACTTCTAAGGTTTGATCTGATTATATAGGAGTATAGGATTGGTTTGAGCCTTTGGATCAACATAGGATCCATCCAAACGATCCAGTCCAAGAAAATGTGTCATCAGGTCAATCAGAAGTCGCCACGTAGCCCTACGACTCAGAAAATCGTCACTGTCCAGAAAAGTCAGCAGGGGTCGACCCCTACCAGGGGGTCGACACCCATGTCGACACCCCTTGTCGACACCCCCTGGGGGGTCGACTCCCATGTCGACACCCCCTGAGCGAGAGATTTCCCGCTCAGCTGCTTTCCTGAATTTTGAATTTCGAATCGGTTTTGATTACTTAATTAATATTTTAATTTAATTTCTGCTTACACTTGAAATCTTCTAACCTCCATAACTTCTTTATACGGAGTCTGATTCACGCAAACTCGGAATCTATCTCAAGCATAATTCCGAGACGAACGCAATGGTGTAACCCGTTTCACCTAATTCTTCTTCTAAAAATTAAGTGTTCTTAAATATGTTAATTTTAATATTCATAGTAAATACGGGGTGTTACATTCTCTCCTCCTTAAAGGATTTTGTCCTCGAAATATCTGAGTTAAGAATAATGTATCCTAACATCCAACATCCATCTACTCAACCATCAATCACATGCATCCACTGTCCTTAAAAAGATTTCTAATGCTTTCATGATCATATGCATAGTGTGTGTATATGTCCTTATCTAATGCAAAACAGGCGGTCTACTGATTCAGTTGACCTCCTTAATGTGAATTATGTCAGTGCCATGAGTCCATTATGTATGCAATTATTCCTAATCTTACCTTATAACTTCTACACTAGTGCACAATCATTTATACAAATGCAACATCCATACGATAATGCATCAATTTTCAATCCATATACAAATAGATATATGCATATGCAACATGAAAGTGACTGAGGCGATCTAGTACCTAATGTGTGTGTATATGCATCCACGAGCAACCACTAGCAACCACTTGCAACCATCAATCATAACTTGTTTCAAATACTTGTTTACATCCATTGGTTTCTACCTAAGGATTAAGAATATGACCGAGGAGATGTACTTAAAAGATAGATAAAAGCATGCATAAACTTATGAAAAAAGTGATCAAGAATGTACCCTAAAAAATATAAGGGTAGGCGGCATATATCTTGTCTTCAGTCTCCCAAGTCGCGTCTTCCTCAGCGTCACTCCGTTGTACTTTTACTAGCTTGACCTCACGATTGCATAGCTTTTTAACTTCTATTCCCAAGATACGAGTTGGAACTCTTCTCATCGTCGCTTCTCATTCCGCTTCTATTTCCTCTTATGCTTGGCTCCACAACTTCCGTAGACTCGTGTAAGAACTTTTTTAGATGAGAAACATGAAAAACATTATGAACTCTAGTCAGTCTTTCAGGCAACTCTACTCTATAAGCCATCGTCCCAATCCTCTCAATGATAAGAAATGGCCCTACAAACCATGGTGCCAATTTCCCTATGGATCCAAAGCGAATGACATTCCTCAAAGGAGATAATTTAAGGAAAACCCTGTCTCCAACCTCAAACTCAAGGTTGGTCCTTCTTTTATCCGCATAGGACTTCTGTCTATCTTGTGCGGTCTTCATTCGTCTTCGTATCAATTCCACCTTCTTTGAAGTATCTCTGATCATGTCGGGCCCAAGTATAAGCTTGTCTGTAGACTCCCACCATCAAGTTGGTGATCGGCATGGTCTTCCATATAAAGCCTCAAAGGGTGCCATTCCTATGGTGGCTTGGTAGCTATTGTTGTAGGCGAACTACACCAAAGGAAGATGATCCTCCTATGTTCCTCCAAAGTAAAGAATGCACAATCTCAAGAGATCTTCTAACACTCTATTCACCCTTTCCATCTGACCATCGTTTTGAGGGTGATAGGCAATGTTCCTACAGCCTCTTGCAAACTCTTCCAAAACTCACTCGTAAAGATAGGATCTCGATCACTTACTATGCTAGAGGGTATCCCATGCAGTCGAACTACCTCTTTGAGATAAATGGATGCTAACGATGAGGCAGTCCTCCTACTTATAACAAGTATAAAGTGAGCACTTTTAGTGAGCCTGTCAACTATTACCCAAACACTAGTATTTCCCCTTCTTGACCTAGGCAACCCATCTATAAAATCCATCGAAATTCTATCCCATTTCCATTGTGGGACCTCTAGAGGATGAAGAAGACCACCAGGCTTCTTCTGCTCCGCCTTGACTTGCTAGCATATCAAGCATTTAGAGACAAATTCAGCTACATCCTTCTTCATGCCATTCCAAAAGAAAACCCTTTTTATGTCTTTATGCATCTTGTCTCCACCTGGGTGTATGTTCAACTTAGAATGGTGTGCTTCTTCGAGAACTGTCTTCACCAAATCCCTTGTTTGTGGGACGCATAGTCTTCCATCCCATCTCAACCAACCATTATCATCGATGGAGTATCTATTGAGGTGCCTAGAAGTCTCACCTCTAATCAACTTATCCATCATATCAACTATCTGAGGTTCTTCACGTTGCGCGGTTCCTATTGAGTCCAATAGCGTAGGCTGCACCTCTAGTGTTGCTAACAAGCTAGGTACAAAATCAAAAGAGGGTCTAAAGTCAAAGGTTGCTATGTACTCCAAGTTTTGCCTTTCCACAAAGAGAGGACTTAAGGTTAGCTTTTTCGTACTCAAGGCATCTGCTACCACATTGCCCTTGCCAGGGGTATAAGCAATCTCAAAATCGTATGAGGCAAGAAACTCCATCCACCTTTGTTGTCTTAAGTTAAGATCTTTTTGTGAGAAAAGGTACTTTAATGATTTATGGTCAGTAAACAATTCAAACCTTTTTCCAAGTAGGTAATGGCGCCATGACTTAAGAGCGAAAACAATGACAGCTAACTCTAAATCTTGAGTTAGGTAGTTCTTCTCATATACCTTCAACTGCCTTCCCCCATAACAAACTACCTTGCCTTCTTGCATCAAGACAACGCCTAATCCTGTACCGCATACGTCTGTGTATACTGTAAACATCTTAGTCTCATCAGGCAATGTCAGAACTGAGGCTGTTGTCAGAGCCCTTTTTAATCATTGGAAAGCGACATCACAATCCAAATCCCAAGCAAAAGTTAGGCTCTTCTTCGTCAATCTTGTAAGTGGGGTTGAGATCTTCGCAAAGTCTTTAATGAACTTTCTATAATAGCCTGCTAGTCCGAGAAAACTTCGTACTTCAGTTGCATTCCTTGGAATCTTCCAATCTTGCACCTCAACTACTTTTGCGGGATCCACTGCTATCCCCTCTTTGGACACCACATGTCCAAGAAATCTTAATTCTTCTCTCCAAAAATGGCATTTGGAGAATTTAGCTTTTAGTCGATGTGCTCAAAGAGTATCCATAACTTCCCTTAAATGCAAGGCATGTTCTTCCTCACTTTTTGAGAAAATCAAAATGTCTCCCACGAAGACCACTACAAATTTATTAAGGAACTCCCTGAGCACCCTACTCATCAAGTCTACGAAATAGGCGGGTGCGTTTGTCAAGCCGAAAGGCATGACAAGCCATTCGAAGAAACCATCCGGGGTCCTGAACGTGGTCTTATCTATGCTGTCTTCAGCTAGTCTTAGCTGATGGAATCTAGTGGCCAGATCTAGTTGGGAGAAAACTGATGCATCTACAAGCTGGTCAAAAAAGTTGTCTATTCTTGGAAGTGGGTGCCTGTTCTTCTTGGTCAGCTTGTTTAGCTCCCTATAATCCACGCATAGGCGAAGTGAACCATCCGTTTTGGTTGCGAACACTACTAGAGCACCCCATTCAGAAATACTCCGCCTTATGAACCCCTTTTCGAGCAACTCTTTAACTTGCTTGCAGAGCTCCTTCCTTTCCCCTGGAGCCATGTGTCTAATGGGTAAAGCAATGGGTTTTGCATTACCAACCAGGTATATGCAGAAGTCTATCTTTCGCTTTGGAGGTAAACCCTTCACCTCTTCAAAGACATCCGAGTATTCACGGACTACTCTAACAGATTGCAAGTTTTCAATAGATGCATCTAGAGATTCTAGGTAGCTAAGCATAACAGAATTCATGGGATTACAAGAGATTTCGAGAGTATTACCGATGCGAGTCATAAGTCTAACCACTCTCTTTTCACAATCGAGGATGGTACCATTACTGGATAGCCAATCCATGCCTAGAATCAACCCATAGTTCGTGAAACCCAAAACATAAGCATTACATCTAAACCCAACGCTTAGTATAGATATTTCCAAATCTAAACAAATCATTGAAAAATAAGCTGAACCGCCAATTAGATTTGAAATAACCATGGGATCCTCTACTATACTGGTATCAAGGTGCAGAGATTCAACTAAAGTAGTAGATATAAAAGAGTTTGATGCGCCAGAATCAAAAAGAGTACGAACTGGATGATCAGAAAGATAAACTAAACTCTCAACAGAAACATTTCTACCTCTCTCTTTCGGAGGTGCAATGAGAGCGTGAATCTTCCCTCCAGAAGTAGATCCCGTCCTCTGCCCTTTCCCTTGCCTTTTTGGGCAATCCTTAGCCATATGTCCTGTCTTGGCACATTGAAAACAACCACCCATCTTCCTTTTCTTCTTTCTGCAGTCCTTAATCAAATTTCCAGGTATGCCATGAAAATTACACTACCTCTTGTCACGGGGTTTGTTATTCTCTCCTCCCTTCTTGGAATCCATCTTCTTATTTTACGATCCCTCCACTTTCTTGTCTAGAGGTCCTTCCACCTTTGTCTCTTTCTTCCCATCCTTGTCTTCCTCCTATAATAGTGCCATATCCACCAGTCTCTCATAAGTCGCACCTATAGGCATATAGGAAATAGTTAGGTTGTGCAGTGGCTCATTCAACCCTTTAACGAAACGGAGAGCCTTTTAAGTGGAGTGTTTACCAACTCCAGTCCGAATCTAGCCAGCTGGTTGAATTGGTTGACGTATTCCATAACCGATAGGCTTCCCTGTTTGAGTGCTAAGAACTTCTCCATCTGTAGGCTTCGTTCAGCTTGTGAGAGGAACTTCATTTCAAACCTCATTCTGAAATCCTCCCAAGTCTCAACTGGTCTTTCAGCATTAGTAACTTCCCACCAGAAAGAGGCTTCGTCCTTAAGTAACCATACAGCCAATTGTATCTTCTGCCTATCGTCCACTTCGAAGATAACAAACAAATCTTATGTTTCCTTGAGCCAGCTTCTTGCTTCCACGAAAGATTCAGTCCCATTAAAGTTCTTTCTGTCCATAGCTCGAAAGTCTCTACATATCTTCGAGAAAGCTTTCACACGTGGAGGAGGAGGAAGAACGTCTGCAGCTGGGAAAGGAGGAATGTCTACTGGGCCTGCGGCATCAGCCCTAGCCTCCAGATACCTTCTGAACCAGCCAGGTATTTGTATGCCCTCGGGAAGATTAAGATCCCCAGACATGCTGAAACAAAAGGAAAAGGTTCAAAACAAAGGATAGAAAGATAGTTCATATGGCTTTGGGGAATATGCCTTTAAAATAAAACAACACTTTTCTTGAAAATGCTTCTTTAAAACTTCTTTTTTGAAAAATAGTTTTCAAGAATTTTAATCTGATCTGGTAACCATCAGCTCTGATACCAAGTGAAACACCCCACCTTTGTTAAGGTCACTCACAAAGGAATGCAATAACTTCGGTGAAGCATTATAGGTAAAAGATACAGATAATTTACAAGACAAACATATAAACAGCGGAAAAACTAGAATTATTTCATAAGCAACGTGGTCTAGTCAAAACATTACAACCACTGTCTCAAAACCCAACTTCCAAGTTATTACAATAAAACTTCTGTCGTGATTAAAAACTCAAAATACATAAAGAAGCATAAAGTAGTAGTAAAGCGGCATAAATCCCCAATAAAAGTGCAACCACAGCCATAACCCAAGAAAAGAGAATCTAAGCAATACATCTACTCTCTCTTCAAGCTGGAAAAGGTCTGAACTAAGCTGAAGTATTCCCTCCCCGCGGACCGGGGGAGGGGGGGTGGGGGACGGAAGAAAAGAAGACGAACGAAAACGGGTCAGAAATAAGTCTGGTAAGTCAAGTGATTTTTCAGCATGTAAACAAGAAAAAGGATCATGACATGAATAAAATGAATATAGGACAATACCATAGTGACAAGATAACATAAGGTAAGATAAGGCAAGATAAACTGAATATGCTATCGAACTCATTTCCATTTCTCTGCACATACTAACAAATGTTTCTACTAGCATCATGTGTTTATAATAAAAGGATCCCTTTATCAGTCGGCTCGTACTCGCATGCATTTATTACTTGTGTCATTCGGCCCTGCTTGTTTATAGATACCTGTGCTGGTCCCACCATGGGGTGTATCAATCCTTATGGTGGCAACCCGACACAATTCAAGATGCACAGTGTATAACTACTGATGCCCAGTGCCTGATTTTTCCACTCCGGAGTACGTGCACGCCCGAACTCCATCGGAACCTAAACTGACGCACCACCCACCGCTATTTTGACCGCTTATAATAAGCCCAGTAATCGTGTCCCACCCTGCCTAGTTCAGGGTACTATGATACATCTATGTGGGTTACTGCTAAAATGGGTCCCCAATACTAGGGTTTCCTAATCAACATGTTATAATGGTTAAGTGTTCTCCATGTAACCTAACCCCACCCATCTATTTAATTAACATGTTGGATTGGTTAAGTGTTGCCTAAGTTAACTTAACCATACCATTCTTAGCATGTCCGTTCATTAGCATTAATTCATTCATTAATGCCTCAACCTCTCACATTGGAACTGTTGTTTGCGGTCGCTGGATGTGTCGGGCGGTTCCGGGCAGACTTCTACCGCAAACTCATTCTAACCTCGTGTTTTAGGCTTAATGCACTAACCTTTCACATTAGATCTATTGTTGCGATCGCTGGATGTGCCGAGAAGTTCCGGGCAGTCTTCCACTGCAACTCAATCTAACCTCGTTTTAGGCATGTTCATCTTTTAGCCAAATTACATATTTACCATACATGCCCACATCTAGATTTTTATATGCCAATTACCCACAATTGTAGTCAATTCAAGTTATGCCACATTTACTTGTTATGCCCAAAATTACTCAATTAAGTTATACCTAATTCTCTGCGTTTCAATCTTACGTACAACAAGATTCAGTCTAGGTTCTGAATGAACCTAGCATTCATAAAATAAAACAAAAAGGGGAATAGAGAAGGAACACAAGAAATGACGTAAGAAACAAAATAGGCATGTAAAGGTGTACACAAATCCAAGAATCATGTTTCCAATAGGCATGTTGTACATTAACAATAAGTATGGCCAAGTTGAGCAAGTTACATCATAGGCATAAAGATTTGATAGAATTGAATATAAGAGAATCACCAATTTCTTGTACGACATGATAGGTTCCATTGTTTCAAATCACAACGGTCTCATAAGCATAGGTAATTCAGATTTGACGAAAGGATAAGCCTGAATCAGAATTGATTATCTCACAATTAGGCATAGTGGTGTACAACATGATAGGTTCCATTATATCAATCACAACAGTCTCGTAAGAAAAAGGATAAGCATGAATCAGAATTGATTATCTCACAATTAGGCATAGTTCTAGATCCGATTATCACAGTCATGATTTCTATTAGGTGTTCAAATCTGAATAATAACTGAACTTACAGTGAAAGGATTAAAAAAGTGAATTAGTTTACGTTGTAGATATTCTAATCTTTCTTTGTTGATTGAAGAAGAAAATGTCTACTTTGATTTGAAGCTCTCTCTCAAATTTAATTTCTAGTTTGGAGAAGATGGAGGCTAGGATAGCTAGAGATGGACAGCATGACGGCTTCATGGAATAGTATTGTGAGGTTTAGGGCTAAGGTTTGATGTGATTATATAGGAGTATAGGACTAGTTTGAGCCTTTGGATCAACATAGGATCCATCCAGACAATCCAGTTCAAGAAAATGTGTCATCGGGCCAATCAGAAGTCGCCACGTAGCCCTACGACTCAGAAAATCGTCACTATCTAGAACAGTCAGCAGGGGTCGACCCTTACTGGGTGGGGGGGAGGGGGTCGACACCCATGTCGACACCCCTAAAGGGGGGTCGACTCCCGTGTCGACACCCCCTAGGGAGGTCGACACCCCCTGAGTGGGAGATTTTCCGCTCAGCTGCTTTCCTGAATTTTGAATTTCGAATCTATTTTGATTTTTTTTATTATTTTAATTTAATTTCCGCTTACACTTGAAATCTTCTAACCTCCATAACTTCTTCACACGGAGTCTGATTCACGCAAACTCGGACTCTATCTCAAGCAGAATTCCGAGATGAACGCAATGGCGTAACCCATTTCACCTAATTCTTCTTCAAAAAATTAAGTGTTATTAAATATGTTAAATTTAATATTCATAGGAAATACAGGGTGTTACACTATACCTTCTAGCTAGCCTTATCGGATAACCCCCTTAGTCGCTTACTACATGCCGTAAGGTAGGTAGCCTTATATGACTTGTTAGTTTCCAGGATTGGGTAGGTCCCACACACTTACGCTATTTAAGGCCCCTAAACCAAAAGACCTACTCGCAGGTGGACTCTTCAACCCCAACAGCTTAAGACTCAGGAAGCGGACTATACACGAAGTTTATTAGATTTGTACCCCATTAGCCCTTAGTACCTTTCCCTATTGGGATAAAGTGGGACACGCCATTACGTCCTTTCCATTTAGTCACTCTCCACAGAAATATTATCTCCATAAGATTTATTATCGTCATGGGTTCCTATGGTTAATAATAATTTTACATCATTAACCTACTAAGTCCAACTCTGCTTTTAATTATAAGTTCTATATTCATTAATATAAATAAGGAAAGTAACATCTTCTTTACCCTAGGATATTTATTTGATTACTTTCCTTAATTGGACTTAGTATTTAAACAACAATTAATATCCATTGATCCCCTTATTACACACATTTACTTCTTATTTCTTGTTTATTGCCCTTTTATGAACATAATGGTCATATTTTCCTAAGTCAACCATTTATCAGTCCCAAGGTATCTATTTATTATAACCTAACAAACAATTTCTATTTTTATTTATTTATTTGTTGCTTGTTATATATAAACACACATACATATACACACAAATATATATATATATATATATATATATATATGTATGTATGTATTTGTGCACTAGACTTGTCATATTAAGTTGACCACTTGTGGATGTTGGATTTGCCGGCGGTTCCGAGTAAAATTCTACCATAAGTTGAAATTAACCTCGTTCCTTGGTACATTCATATTTACGCATTAGACCCCTCACATTAAGCTGACCACCTGTGGATGATGGATTTGCCATCGGTTCCGAGCAGACTTCTACCACAAGTTAAGCTAAACCTTGTGTCCAAATGCGGTTATAATTTAAATTTCCTAATTGGGGTGTACAACATTCATACTAATTAATTTAGGAATTGTAACCATTATCCTATTATATTTACTTTCCCCAATCAACATTGGTCACAATGGCTATTTATTGATTTACGGTCCCATTTATTGCAATAAATTATATTAATTGCTACAATGGTCACCACAAATATTTTAATTCAATATGGATTACATTTTAATATAATTCCTTAATTTAGCATCATTCAAACATTCAATACAATGTATATTTTACCATTTTACAGTGATTTGGATGGATAATATGTATATCTTTATATTTATATGTTTTTGCACGGTTAACATAGTTCTCTTTTATTCTTATTATTATTCTTTTAAATTTAATGATTTGGTTTAATCACTAACAAAACATTCCTTCTTGCATTCAATCTCGCCAAATGGTTTCAAATCTTACAAAAAAAGATTGTTAGCTGTAGTTATTGTAAATTTTGCCTGATTAGTAAAATAGACATATTTCAAATTCACAAGAAATATATGAATATATTTTTGGAGTAAATGATTCAAACTACACACAAATCTGTATATTTATACGTATGTTTGCATCGCTTTTTCCCTTTTCAATCTTTTTGTCATATCTCTTGTGAATTAAAAATAATATATTTTTGTTCAAAAGAGAAAAATGACATATTTACAACAATTAAGCCAAAACCCAACAAAATTGAGTATAAAAATGCATATTTATTTTTAAAATTGCAATCACATAATTCACCATTGTATCTTTGATAGGGATTGTAGGATGCAGATCTTAAGGCAGGACAAACACTAGAAAGTGGGGTGAATAGTGTTTTCAAGAAATTTAAGAAAATCTAAAACTTATATGATCTACTATATGAATCACACACAATAGAGATGATCAAAGACACATAATCAAACACAAACAAAAAAAACAGATAAATATAAAATGTAGAAAAGGAAAGACCACACCGGATTTTATAATGGTTAGGATTACTCCTATGTCCAATCCCACTCAACGCTAGATTGCGCAGAGTTTTATTGATATTACTTATCCAAGTACAATCCCGTTGGTTTCACGGCTACAAGGTTAACACCGCTTCAAACACCCTTGATTTCACAGCTACAAGGTTAACACCGCTCCCTTTCCTTGATTTCAGGGCTATAAGGAACACATCATTTCCCAAACACTTCCCAAAAGATTACAATAGCCCTATAACTCATCAATAGCACTTCAAATAAGAGAGTAATGAGTAGAGAGTGAGAAAAGAATAAGTTTTATAATTGGAGTAAAAATTGGCAAAGTAGAAGGTAGAAATCAATAAAATAAGAAATATTAATGGTGCGATAAAGTGGGGTGAAGATGGACAAGACGAATGGTTAGAAAAATTCGAAATACACCCCTATTTATAAGATTTGAAAGGTTGCAACGCTTCTGGTATGTTACAAATAATGAAAAGACACTTCCATTGAAAATTGAAAAAATCACAGTTGTATGTTGACATAACAACATATGTATGTCGACATATATATGTGTAAAATATTTTTTTAAACCATTTCTCAAGTGTTTAACAAATTGTATATTTTTGGAAATTCTTGAATTAAAACTTAGTGATATAAATGAGTATTCTAAAATATAAAATCATAATTATATACTATACAAAAATAATTATAAAATTATAAAGTTTAAAACTATAAATATAAAACTATAAAAGTATATAACTATATAAATATATATAAACTTAAGTAAACTTTAAATTTAATATTTGAAATCAAAAGTAAGATAGAAAACTATTTGAAATTAGAATTTTATTTTTGAAAGTTAGAATTTGAAAAACAGAAATTGAATTTGAACCTGGAGTGTTATTCAGAGTCTTACATATAAACTAGACTTTATTACTATATTAGTCTTGAACTCTTAAACTCTTGGTAACTTGATCACTCATGAGTCTTGAATCTTCTCTGAATTCTGAATCTCTTGGAACTCTAAAACTGTACAGTCTTCAGTATTTAAGTCTTATATACAAATCCTGCATATACACACACACACACACACACACACACATATATATATATATGTATGTATGTATATTCTTGATAGAGATGTTAGTACATATTTTATAATCAATGATAATTGAATTAAGGTTGTTGTCATCAAAACTCTATTCTCCAACAATCCCCCTTTTTTGATGATGACAACCTTAGTTTACAAAATATTCATACATGTTCATACTTGTTGATTCTGATCCTTCTAATACTCCCCCAGTCATCATGAATTCTATATTCTCTCCCTTAAACTAATCCCTATTTTTTAATTTCTCCCCCTTTGTCCTTATCAAAAAGAAATTCTAAACAAACTCCCCCTAAGTCCTATATCTATCGTATCTTATATTCATACTAAAGTAAATTACTCCTGCTAAATTCATGGCTATATAAAATAATCAATACCAAGTGTATCAATCCATATATATACAAGTTTTTAAATCCAAGCAAATCAATCCACGCAAATAATCAAACATCTCATGGAAGTTCTACCCATCCATCTTTTCCAGTGATTGGGTTCTTCTGGATGACCTTCCAGCCTTCTTCATTGGTGAGTGGTATTTAGTTATTTTCATTTCTGAAATGAGAAGAGATTGACTAACGAATTTCATCAATGTGTTTCTCTTGATATTCAACCACTCGCGTCTGAGTTAATTCTTGATGACGCTAATTTCTTAGTACTATGGATTGGATGTTCTTAAAGGAATTCAAAGATTCTTCAAGATTATCACTCAAATTATGTATTGGATTTGCCATAATTTGATAGTTTTGGTTAAGAATTGATTAGAGATGAAGGAAGAATGATAGAATAAATTTTTTTGAAGAAATAGGATTATATAGGGTCTGGAATTCGTTTGGATTTGAATGGACACGAGTTGGTTATTTAAATTTTAAATTTTGAATAATTTTGAAAAACTGGTAGTTATATGTCGACATAGTGACATATATATGTCGACATATTATATAAAAAATTTGAAAATTTCATTTTTGAGTCATTTGTTATTATATTATATTAATAAATTTAATTCTAGTGTTTTCACAGTAACTTAAAGATAATTTTGACATAAATAAAACTCCATTCATAATTACTCAAAAGAAAATACATCGAACTAATTACTAGGCACTAAATACGAGATTCGAAAGCAAATACAAGCAAATACTAAGGACAACTTAAATTAGATAGGCTTAGATTTCAGCGGTTGATGAGGGTGAAGATGAAATTCCAAGTTTTCTTCCTATCTTGCCAATGAAATTAGACATATGAGTAAGCGTCTTTTTGAGCTTCTTTTGGTTTTTGACTATTTTTACTTGATTTAGAATAAGCGTCTCTTTGGAAATGGTTCTACTTTTGATCGGACACTCAACACTTTCCAAAGCAGTTTCTTCTTCTTCGATGTTCATAGGCTCTTGTTGTTGTTTCATGAGGTTTAAAGGTGAGTGGAATTTGCATAAGGTGTGTACTGGCTGAGTCAAACACCTTTCTTAGTACAAACAATTTTCCCTTAAGATCAACTCAAAATATTTAAAGATACGAGTAAGATAAACTGCATAATAAAGATTTTTCTCTTGTTGATGTTTCTATGGTCTTAAATTCTTTTAATATAACATCGGCCCAATTGATGTCATAGCCACCAATAATAGCAAAGAGTGCCATTTGGATTTGAGAGGTTGGTGTTGAAGTTTCCGGAACATGATGTTATGGCATGCTGAAGGAGGAGGTTTACAATTCTTGTTTTTGCGCAGAAAAAACGATTTTTGAATTCCATGTGAGCATCGCTTTCAAACATGTAATGATAAGTTTCAAAATCTGGTTCTTCGATTTTGAATTTTGAAAAATCTGAGCCCGTACTTTCGTAATTTAAGATATTGCCCAAATTTTCACAATCTAGAACAATTTTTGTTCCTTTTATGCTACTCCAAATTTGATTTTTCATCTCCTTCGTAAAAGTCATGATTAAGATTTGCATAGAATGTTTTGACGAGTTTCGGGTAACATGCTTCATCGTTATCTCGAGCATCAATTAGTCTCAACACTTCATTATGATTGAAAAGAGAAGGAAGACCATAAGATGGAAAATCTCCAAAGATTGCGAAAGCTCCCGTATTGAGTTTTGTATTTGCTACATAGTCAACATAGTTTTTGATTGCTTCTCTATCATTAGTGAGATATCCCTTGATGGGTTTGGACAATTTCACTGTTTGAGGAGTGCTAGAGGAAGCTATTAGCGATTTGTTTTTGAAGAGAATAGATATGAAGATTGTTGTTTGAATTTTGAATGAAAGTTAGAGAGAATAAGATTGAAGAGATACATATATAAATAGATATCGAATATGTATACGTTGAATGGGCACAGATTTTTTGAAATCAGTGACATCTTTTCAGTCCTTCGGAGTTGGTGAAAAATTGGAGGGAAGTTTGAAAGTTTAAACCTTTGAAATTCAAATTTTAAATTTCATTTTATAGGCCTTTATGTCGACATACATGCATAAATTTCGAAGAACATATGATTTTGTGACTTTTGGTTTTATATGATCGATTTATATTTCAGGTTTAACTATTTCCTGAAATAATATTAATCCTAACAAACATCAAAAATTTATTTTATTATTATATTTATTATTTTATTAATATTATGAATTTCAAAATGTAAAGTTCAATTTTGAAATTTAAATTTCAAGTTTCAATATTAATGTTTAAATTTCAAATTCAAAACAAAGCAAACAAGCAAGGCAAACAAAACATTCATTCAACCAAAAAAAATATAAAAATTAATTAAGGCGTACCTGGTTTTTAGATCAACCTCTTTGATATTATCTGAATTCTAAATTGTTGTGAAACACATATTTGAGTTTCCGGTTTCTAGCTCTTCATCGCTTGATGATGAATCATCTAAAGTTGCTACGTGTGCCATCTTTCTTTTCTTTGATGAATTGCTATTGTCCGTCTATTGAATTGATTTATCTAGATAATGACACATTCTCTTTATATGGCCTGGTTTATTGCAGTTATACCATCAATCAGCATTTCTTCTAGAACTTCCTTGATTGCTTCTTTTAATTTTTTTTCTCCTTCTGTATTTCAGAAATTTCTCGTCATTAAGGTTGTTTCTTCATCATCTTCACTGCTTGAGTCAGAACTATTTGTTGTTTCTTTAAATGCAATTGATTCATTTTCAGTTGGCTTATTTTCCTTTTTTCTGTAATTGGACTTCAAAAGACATAAAATTCTCGATTAACTCCTCAATCTTCATTTCATTGACATTATTGGCTTCTTCAATCACCAGTATTTATGATCCCAATTTAGAGTCAATGAACTCTATATTCTTCTGAAAAAGTTTTTCCTAATGCTATTAATGAATGCACTATCTCTTGAAATATGCAATACACATCGGAGATAGACTCATTCTTGTTCATCTTGAATAACTCAAACTGATTAATTAGCATTGATATCTTTGTTTGTTTAACTTTACTAGTTCGTTCATGAGTAACTCTTAAAGTTCTCTATATTTCATAAGCAGATTTACAAACTGATACTCTATTAAATTCATTCCTATCTAATGAACAGAACAACATATTCATGGCTTTAGTGTAACGACCCGCCTTTTCGCTCGATTATCACCGGTAATTAAACCGACTTAAACCATTCACAAAGACGAATTGTTATGGGTACATACATATATTGAACAAAATAACCGGACTTTTATTTCATAATGCACTATTACATCAGAGTTACACGGAATATCAGAGTTACAACATATACACAGCGGAAGAAAAAGATACAAATATACTCTCAGTGGAAGGACAAAAATATACAGCGGAGGCTTCAACTCTAGCGTAGACTCCAACTCAGAAAGCGCTTCGAACCTTGCTCCAACGAATCATAACTGCAAAACTAGACTACTAGCTGCCCGTGTGAAAAATTAGTGGGAACCCAGAGTTTAGGAAGGAACAATAAACTCCAGGTCAGTCATGGGATTGGTATGAGAACATAAAAGAGTTTCTTTATGATTTATTTTAAAGTTGGGAAATTCACCGAACCACGCCGCTAACGCGGAACGGGTTTACTCCATGTGAATGCCCGTCCATATAAATACACAATGACTTTTGAAAATGAAGTTATCATAAGCTCATCCCACATCACACAATGCAAGCGCACACCAGATGGGCGAGTTTTAGCTTAAGATAACCAAAAATGCCTTCATATGTGAAAATCCTCTTCTAATATTATCATTAGTACAGTGTATGGAAAAAAAAATCATTTCGCAAATAAATATAGAATCATAGCCCCCATAACCCCAATTGGTTATATTGACATATAAGTATAAAAACAAAATCCGCATTGCTCGTATTGGAGATTTGGGTTTCCAACTTGATGATTCCTGGCACGAAAGATCAATCAGGGATATGAAGTGAAGTGTAACACGGCTTTTCCGTCCATCTCAGACACCAACAACAAATCGCAGGGCAAATCAATGGTTTTCGACCAGACACGACCCCCCGAACATACCTAATTATCCCCAACTTCATAAGTGGTTTCCCACTGCTGCAGCTTCATCATCAATTCTTACATTAGTATACAACCTAACCGCTAGTTTCTCATCCATCCAGGATGTGAGGTTTTTCGATGTCACGTCATACACAGAGCATGCCTAGAGAAGCAATGCCTTGATCGTACAAGCTCATTTCATTTCTTAAGTATGTCACATTGTCCATTCACAACATGACCACTGATTTACATCTATACATAACCACTTCGAGCTCATACGTCACAAACCAGATATCTATTAATGGAAATCAGTGTTGTGTTGTCAACTACAACGTCAGAAACATAATCCATACAAGTCCATTCTGGGGCTGAACGGATCCAAATCCGAAAGTTCTCCCAATATGTTCGGACTTCCTACCACTTCGGTAATAGGGCATCTCTCTATTGTAGCTATTTAGTAAGGAAACCTATCGGCAGACAGCCCGTTCAATGTGAAGAACCACGGTCTTCATTCATCGATTCCAAGTCTTGAATTTGCTTCATGCATCGTATTATTACTTGGAATGGTTTTCGGATTTACATCTGATTCCGGTCTTTCCAAGTAATAAGCGTATTCATAAAACAATGGTTATGGACCATACAAGTTTCAATTCAAATTTCCTTCCAATCTTCGTTCATTTATTTACAAATCATGGTTGGATTGAACGTAAATTCCGTTATCATCATAACTCTTCCTTTGAAATCAAATATTCGATTTACCAATCCTTTTATTCCAAAACATAACCTTTCAATTATTATACTTTAAAACATACCACTTTATTCCTTCCTTACATCTTCCAATTTACCAAATCTTTATTTGGATGACAATTCAATTTACGATAATCCAAAATATTTATATTCAAACATAAGTTTTGATTGAGTTAAATCGACTTATATTCAATATAAATTCACAACTCAATCAAACACTATCAAAATGTTGAGGTGAACATTTCTAATGTTTCTGATAGTATTTGTTCAACCTTCGAATTACATATCGAATATCCGACACAACCCTATCCAACTCATTTCCCTTTAAATTCTAACCTTTAGAATTAATAGATAATTCCATGCATCATCACAAAAAAAAAATCTTTCCAAACCATTTTACAACTCTTTTATCCATTAAAAATAATGGTTCGTGATTTATAAATTCCAAACCAATTTATTTTGGAAATGAGATAATAACGTTTGAACGTTACTAAAAGCGCTGCAATAGCCATTTAAATCAAGTGGATTACAAATCATAAAGATTCAAATAATTCAATTCTAATTACTTTAAATTAATAAAGTCATATTTTCATACAATTCCTTCTAATCCTTTCGAATTTGAATTTAAAATTTCAAAACAATTAAATTTCCAAACTGGTTTTTAATTTTAATCCACTCAATTCCAAATCTTAATTTAAATGTGAATATGTTTTAAACCATAGGAATTCAAAATTCTTTTAATTTAAATTTTAAATTTAAACTTCATAAATGGTCCTCACGCGACATTTATTATTTTAATTCCAATTGGTTTTCTAAGTTTTAAAACAACTTCAAATTTAGATTTTAATGCCAGGGAGAGCAGGAAACTGGGTTTCCAAACCCAAGCCTAGATACTATCCTCTCTGTCATCCTAAAACAGTCTGGTCTATATTATCATAGAATATTATATTTAAATTCCAAATCACTTTTCAAATTAACTGGATGAAAAAATATTTTAATAATTTGAAAATCGATCTTATTTATATGGAAGGAAAATTAAATCGATCATCTGTATAATTCCACAACTATGGTGTTGTGTGTGCTTTCATGCAAACATAATAAAACAACCATATAAATCGGATGATCGTAAATTATAATCATCACCTGTACACAACAATACAGCTGTGTACAAGTGTTACGGACAATAACGCTTTCAGTGTCCAGTGTCATCTAATTACATGCACATCCATTCACACCAGAACATCCATACCCGACCAACAACTAATTATAATTAATCTCATCTAATTATACTTATTCAATACTACTATTAAATAAAAAATTAAATTAAATCTTCTCAACGACACAGCTCCAGAATCTTTACTGTCAGGATGAACAAACCAACAAACACTGCTACTGTTACACGTACTGCTTTCCAATCAATTCCATTAGCATTCGATGATTGGTCTGCTAATTTTATATATTGGAATTGGATCAATACTCATCGTTTACTATATATTATTATATATATGTAGGGACACTTTATTTTGTTTTATCATAAAATATACTTAACTAAAATTACCAAACCTATATATAATTATATTCTATTTTCAAATACGATCCTAAGGAAATCAACAGTGTGTAATTCCGATTTGAAACGATTTAGTTATCAGATAACAAAGTTTATATTTAAACTTAGAAAATTAAAAAGATTATTCCTTAAAAAAAATTGGCCCAAGGTCCAAATCTTCGAACTAAGACCGAGCCCAACATCTAAAGCTTCAAGCCCGCGTCCGCACCTTCCTTTCTTCTCCTCCCTCCACGCTCTGCTCTTACACGCCCGAGCCCATGAACTCGTTCACGCCTCGTGCATTTGCACGTCCCCAAATCATCACCAAACCAACAACTAAGATCACCAACGAACCCCTCTTCACCTCCTCATTCGAACACACCACCTCGTCCTCGAACTCAGCACCCCAACGAAAATCCACCATCGAAGCCGGGACCTGGAAACTGTGGCCTGCTACTACCAAAAACGCGTGAAACAAACTCGTCGCACCCCGCATTCGGGCACCAGTCACCTTCAAACTCTGCCATACGAAAGCCCTCTCCATCCTCCTCACAACTCCATCATCCATTCCTTCTATCATCGCTCAAATCACCAACAAACTCTAAACCTAGTTTTCGACATCCAAAATCATCGTCACAGAATCGCCTCAAACTTACACCAAAAATACTACACCTCCTGCTGATCGCAACGGCGCTGACGGTGCGAACTAATTCGAAGCAGATTGGGGGAATTTTTTTTTTCAAAGTTTCCAACATAAATTTTCCCCTTACTGTAAATCCGAGATTTCTCCTTCGATACTCAATGAAATCTGGATTCGTCAATTTCTAAAAATCATAATCGATGATCCAGACAACTTTCATGCGAATTGTTTTGGCTAAAATCGAACGGATTGGAAGTTAGGGATTTTTGAATGGAGTAGGAAGTGGGTTTTCCTTTATTGGAGGTTGAAAAACGAGATACAGATGAAGAATAAGACGTGGATTTTTGAACAGAGAAGAAAACATATTTTTGTATAGGAAATTAAAAAAAAAGTATTTTAGTTATTTAATTAGGGACACTTGGTTTCTTTCCATGAACTCGATAACAAGCATCGAGCCACCTAATCCTTGTTTTAAAAATTTATCCAATGCATGTTTGGAAATTATCTACTAATTTATTTATTTGTTAAATTTTATTTTTAGCTACACTTTAGTGATGTTTACAAATGTTGTAAAAATATCAATACTTATGAGTGTAACCAAAATATTACTTAAGATTTATAACATACATAATATTTCAAAAATACTCGTTAATTATTACTTTATCAAATATAAATTATTAAAATGAGGTTTAGAAACTCAATAAATCTTCATGGAAATCATTATATTTTATAAAACTAAATAATATCATTACTTATTAATATAAAAATGTTTATTTAAATAAAATCTTAAATGTAATCTTAAAAAAAAGTTACTCATATTCTAATAAATCAAAACAAAATATTAATTCAATGCATATGTATATAATATTTTAAAACAATAATTATATTTAAATCTTTTTAAATCCACTTGGTATTCATAAAATTGAAATTATATCATATATTAATCATGGAAAATCTTGGATCGTTACAATCTCCCCCACTTAAGACTTTTCGTCCTTGAAAAGGAGAGTTCGTAAAATTATACATTAGTAAAATAAATCTTACCTATAATTTAAATTTTTGAAAACTTAAGATGATCTCTCGGACTTGGAATCCCATCTTCCATTTCAAACCATTGAAATACACTAATTCCTCTCATATAGAAAATCGTATTTCCCTTCGGGATTACCAAAACCAATTTGCTTCCAAAATTTAAAATATACTATGACGAAATTTATACGTCATTAGTTCGAGAAGTTTATCCTCAGACAGGGCAATTGAGTATCACCGAAATCCAATCTTTCATCCCAACCCATATTTAGTCGTGGTTACTCGAACAAACCAAATCATTTCTTATCCCGAAGTTGTAAATCATTTCATAATCATACTTTACAAATACTTATTGTTTTCTAAATATTTCAAAGTATCGGGATTCTAGTCGTCGTAATTTCTTTTTATTTACAAGTCATTCATCACATCCAAAATAATTGGAAATTAAATTCGTTCAATTGAGAATAAAATTCAACCTCAAACATTCAAACTTTACATTCTAAAATATCGAATTTAAGGATCTTATTCAACGTTTCAAACTCTAAGTCAAAAATTTTAAGAACAATATTCATAGGTTCAATTCATTTTGAATCATCTAATTATCTACCAAAGTAAATGTTCATATAAACCATAAAACTTTTCCCATTGCTCAATATGGTTTCTTTAGCAACTTTTCCAATAAGCCTATCTACATTCTATGAACGTTAACTACACAAGTCGTTTAAATTTTCTTTAGTTGAAATTCTAAATTGTTTCAAATATTTCCAAGATCTCCGGTAAATTTTCATATCTTCTATTGTTGGATTTCATCTCTTAGTTTCATATTCACATAATCAAATAAACCTTTTCTTTATAATTCGCTTGAAATTCGAAGTATATGATTTTTCTTCTTTCAAGTATTGAAGCCCATTTCAGAAAAATTCCTTTACTCACTAGTCGGAAAAATCATCCATTTAAAATAAAATCATGCTTCCGTTATGCTACTCTGATTCAAAATATTTCAAACTAGTATTGTTTCAAGCATTTATTCAACAATTTGAGTTAAATTTTCAAAATCAACCAACATTTATAAATCCAAATTTCTTGTATAATTTAGACCCTTTATTTAAAATGCTTTTAATTACTACGCAATGTCTATTTATTAAGATTTGGTCAACATAATATTCTGGATAGATCACCATTATCTAATTTGAATTTAAAACTTAGCTTCGTTCGAGAAATCAAATTACATGTACTCGAATCGGGTCGTAGATAAAAGTTCAATATCAGAATGAGGGTTCGAATCAAATCACTTGACTAAGTTCATAAGACAAAAGGTATGAATAATGCTCTTCAAGAACAATTGTTTCGAAAATGGAACTAGCGTAGGTCAAAATAGAAAAATCGAGTGCGCCTGACGATACGATTATGAAAAATTCAATTAAGGTAAACTTTACTTTAATATTTCCTTTGCATCTTAAGCAATTGCTTGTTAAATAAATTTCCAGCTGAATTACTCATATCGCCACAATAAGGAAGGGTAGTTTCCTCCCTCACTTAAGACGTTAGTTATATTTTAAATCATTCTTTTAAACAAATTCTCAACTTAACTCAAAATTACCCTCAAATTTCTTGAGGGGATTTGCTTCGCAAAATTATACTTTCAAACAAAATAATTTAACTTGCATATTACCATTTTCAATACATGCTTGGTCTCGATTTTGATTGTTGCTTATATTAACCTATTTAACATCCATCAAGAAGTATAATATCTTCTCTGATTATAACTTATTAGACTACAAAATTCATATTCAAATTTTCATTATAATTGACCCATTATTCTTACCAAATTTAGGATATGGGTAAGTTATCTTTCTTACGTGCATTTTCAACCATTTATTTCCAAATTCTTTAAGTGAGATTACTCTAAAAAATCTTTAATTATTCAAGCACTTATTGTTTACCATATTTAAGTTTTATAGTTCAAAGCCTTGAAGTATTCTTAAGCTAATCTCAATTCCTTTTTCAAACTTTTAGTTTTGTTTTCCCAAATTAAATTCCTATGTTAATTTATCAAACTATTTCATTAAGATTATTCATTAAAACACTTAGTTAGATGATTTTAAATATTCTTCGATGTTTAAACTGGAATCTATTGTCATCACACCTTCGAAACTTGAAAATAAATATCAGCGATGTCGCGCTCATCCCAGAATTTATTTCCAAGAGACTAGAGTGTGATTCTACGTCTATCTAGTATATACTGGACTTCGTATATACGTTAGCTAGGTGTATATTCAAAATCCCTATTTGCTCGATAGTCCAATCACGAAGTCAATAAAATACTTAAAATCCTTATTAAACGTTATATTCCCAAAATTGTATTTCAAAATAATTATCATTTTCAAAATGATTTACCAGTTTCAAAATAATATACATAGACTTCAAAATACGCTCTCTCGACATAATATTCCAGAATCTCATTCTAGGGCATTTCTAACCCTATCTCCAATGAGGTATTATAAATCTGATGAGTTCTATCTTTTCGTTCAAAATATGTCGTACCCTGTAGCTTTGTATAACCAAAGCTCTGATATCAACTGTAGCGACCCGCCTTTTCGCCCGATTTTCGCCAATAATTAAACCGACTTAAACCGTTCACAAAGACGAATTGTTATGGGTACATACATATATTGAACAAAATAACATAACTTTTATTTCATAATGCACTACTACATCAGAGTTACATGGAATATCAGAGTTACAACATATACACAGCGGATGAAAAAGATACAAATATACTCTAAGCGGAAGGACAAAAAGATACAGCGGAAGCTTCAACTCTAGCTTAGACTCTAACTCAGAAAGCGCTTCGAACCTTGCTCCAATGAATCATAACTACAAAACTAAACTACTAACTGCCCGTGTGAAAAATTAGTGGGCACCCAGAGTTTAGGAAAGAACAATAAACTCCAGGTCAGTCATGGGACTAGTGTGAGAACGTAAAACAGTTGCTTTAAGATTTATTTTAAAGTTGGGAAATTCACCGGACCACGCCGCTAACGCGGAACGGGTTTACTCCATGTGAATGTCCATGCATATAAATACGCAATGACTTTTGAAAATGAAGTTATCATAAGATCGTCCCATATCACACAATGCAAGCGCACACCAGATGGGCGAGTTTTATCTTATGATAACCAAAAATGCCTTCATACGTGAAAATCCTCTTCTAATATTATCATTAGTACAATGTATGGAAAAAAATCATTTCGCAAATAAATATAGAATCATAGCCCCCATAACCCCAATTGGCTATATTGACATATAGGTATACAATCAAAATCCGCATGGCTCATATTGGAGATTTGGGTTTCCAATTTGATGATTCCTGGCACGAAAGATCAATCAGGGATACGAAGCGAAGTGTATCACGGCTTTTCCGTCTATCTCGGACACAAACAACAAATCGTAGGGCAGATCAACGGTTTTCGACCAGACACGGCTCCCCAAACATACCAATTTTACACTAGTTCATAAGTGGTTTCCCACTGCTGCCGCTTCATCATCAATTCATATATAAGTATACAACCTAACCACTAGTTTCTCATCAATCCGGGGTGTGTGCTTTGTCGATGTCACGTCATACACAAAGCATGTCTAGAGGAGCAATGCCTTGATCATACAAGCTCATTTCATTTTTAAGTATGTCGCATTGTCCATTCACAACATGGCCACTTATGTCCATCTATACATAACCACTTCGAGCTCATACGTCACAAACCAGATATCTATTAATGGAAATCAATGTTGTGCTGTCAACTACAATGTCAGACACACAATCCATACAAGTCCATTCTTGGACCGAACGGATCAAAATCCGAAAGTTCTCCGAATACGTTCGGACATCCTTCCACTCCGGTAATAGGGCATCTCTCTATTGTAGCTATTTAGTAAGGAAACCTATCGGCAGACAGTCCGTTCGATGTGAAGAACCACGGTCTTCATTCGTTGATTCCAAGTCTTGAATTTGCTTCATGCGTCGTATTATTACTTGGAACTGTTTTCGGATTTACATCTGATTCCGGTCTTTCTAATTAATAAGCGTACTCATAAAACAATGGTTACGGACCACACAGGTTTCAATTCAAATTTCCTTCCAATCGTCGTTCATTTATTTACATATCAAGGTTGGATTGAACGTAAATTCCGTTATCATCTTAACTCTTCCTTTGAAATCAAATATTCGATTTACCAATCCTTTTATTTCAAAACATAACCTTTCAATTCTTATACTTTAAGACATACCACTTTATTCCTTCCTTACGTCTTCCAATTTACCAAATCTTTATTTAGATGACAATTCCATTTACGATAATCCAAACAATTTATATTCAAACATAAGTTTTGATAGATTTAAATTGACTTATATTCAATATAAATTCACAATTCAATCAACCACTATCAGAATCTTGAGGTGAATATTTCTAATGTTTCTGATAGTATTTGTTCAACCTTGGAATTACATATCGAATATTCGACACAACTCTATCTAACATATTTCCTTTAAATTCAAACCATTAGAATTAATAGATAATTCCATACTTCATCACAAAAAAAAATCCTTCCAAACCATTTTACAACCCTTTTATCCATTAAAAATAATGGTTCGCGGTTTATAAATTCCAAGCCCATTTAGTTTGGAAATGAGATAATAACGTTTGAACGTTACTAAAAGCGCTACAATAGCCATTTAAATCAAGTGGATTCCAAATCATAAAGATTCAAATAATTCAATTCTAATTACTTTAAATTAATAAAGTCTGATTTTCATACAATTCCTTCAAATCCTTTCGAATTTGAATTTAAAATTTCAAAACAATTAAATTTCCAAACTGATTATTTAATTTAATCCACTCAATTCTAAATCTTAATTTAAACGTGAATAAGTTGTAAACCATAGGAATTCAAAACTCTTTTAATTTAAATTTTAAATTTAAACCTCATAAATGGTCCTTACGTTACATCTATTATTTTAATTCCAATTTGTTTTCTAAGTTTTAAAACAACTTCAAATTCAAATTGAAATTTTATTTGAATTAATTGTTCCATCCATCAGACCAGCTAGGGATAGCCAGAGAGAGCAGGAAACTGGATTTCCAAACCCAAGCCTAGACACTATCCTCTCTGTCATCCTAGAACAGTCCGATATATATTATTATAGAATATTATATTTAAATTCCAAATCTCTTTTCAAATTAACTGTATGAAACAGTATTTTAATAATTTGAAAATCGATCTTATTTATATGGAAGGAATATTAAATCGATCGTCTGTATAATTCCACAACTATGGTGTTGTGTGTGCTTTCATGTAAACATAATAAAACAACCATATAAATCGGATGATCATAAATTATAATCATCACCCGTACACAACAATTCAGCTGTGTACAAGTGTTACAGTCAATAACGCTTTTAGTGTTCAACGTCATCTAATTACATGCACATCCATTCACACCAGAACATCCATACCCGACCAACAACTAATTAAAATTAATCTCATCTAATTATACTTATTCAATACTACTAATTAAATAAAAAATTAAATTAAATCTTCTCAATGACACAGCTCCAAAATCTTTACTGTCAGGATGAACAAACCAACAAACACTGCTACTGTTACACGTACTGCTTTCCAATCAATTCCATTAGCATTCGATGATTGTTCTGCTAATTTTATATATTGGAATTGGATCAATACTCATCGTTTACTATATATTATTATATATATGTAGGGACAATTTATTTTGTTTTATCATAAAATATACTTAACTAAAATTACCAAACCTATATATAATTAGATTCTATTTTCAAATACGATCCTAAGGAAATCAACAGTGTGTGATTCCGATTTAAAACGATTTAGTTCTTAGATAACAAAGTTTATATTTAAACTTAGAAAATTAAAAAGATTATACCTTAAAACAAATTGGCCCAAGGTCCAAATCTTCGAACTAAGACCGAGCCCAACATCTCAAGCTCGAAGCCCGCGTCTGCACCTTCCTTTCTTCTCCTCCCTCCACGCTCTGCTCTTACACGCCCGAACCCATGAACTCGTGCACGCCTCGTGCATTTGCACGTTCCCAAATCACCACCGAACCAACAACTAAGATCACCAGTGAACCCCTCTTCACCTCCTCGTTCGAACGCACCACCTCGTCCTCGAACTCAGCACCCCAACGGAAATCCACTATCGAAGCCGAGACCTGGAACCCGTGACCTGCTACTACCAAAAACACGTGAAACAAACTCGTCGCCTCCCATTCGAGCACCAGTCCCCTTCAAACTCCGCCACATGAAAGACCTCTCCATCCTCATCACAACTCCATCATCCATTCCTTCTATCATCGGTCAAATCACGAAAAACTCTAAACCTAGTTATTGGCATCCAAAATCTTCATCACAGAATCGGCTCAAACTTACACCAAAAATACTACACCTCCTGCTGATCGCAACGGCGCCGACGGCGCGATCTAATTCGAAGCGGATTGGCAGATTTTTTTTCAAAGTTTCCAATACAAATTTTCCCTTTATTGTAAATCCAAGATTTCTCCTTCGACACTCAATGAAATCTGGATTCGTCAATTTCTAAAAATCATAATCAATGATCCGGACAACTTTCATGCGAATTGTTTTGGCTAAAATCGAACGGATTTGAAGTTTGGGATTTTTGAATGGAGTAGGAAGTGGGTTTTCCTTTACTGGAGATTGAAAAATGAGATACAGAAGAAGAATATGTCGTGGATTTTTGAACAGAGAAGAAAACATGTCTTTTTATAGGAAATAAAAAAATTAATTATTTAATTAGGGACACTTGGTTTCTTTCCATGAACTCAATAACATGCATGGAGCCACCTAATCCTTGTTTTAAAAATTTAGCCAATGCATGTTTGACAATTATCTACTAATTTATTTATTTGTTATATTTTATTTTTAGCTACAATTTAGTGATGTTAGTAAATGTAGTAAAAATCTCAATACTTATGAGTGTGACCAAAATATTGCTTAAGATTTATAACATACATAATATTTCAAAAAATACTCATTCATTATTATTTTATCAAATATAATTTATCAAAATGAGATTTAGAAACTCAACAAATCTTCATGAAAATCACAATATTTTATAAAACTAAATAATATCATTACTTATTAATATAAAAATGTTTATTTAGATAAAATCTTAAATGTAATCTTCAAAATAAGTTGCTCATATTCTAATAAATCAAAACAAACTATTTATTCAATACATATGTATATAATATTTTAAAACAATATTTATAGTTAAATCTTTTTAAATCCACTTGATATTCAGAAAATTGAAATTATATCATATATTAATCATTGAAAATCTTGGATCGTTACAATCTCCCACACTTAAGACTTTTCGTCCTTGAAAAGAAGAGTTCGTAAAATTATACATTAGTAAAATAAATCTTACCAATAGTTTCAATTTTAGAAAACTCAAGGTGATCTCTCTGACTTGGAATCCCAATTTCCATTTCAAACCGATGAAATAAACTAATTCCTCTCATATAGAAAATCCTACTTCCCTTCGGGATTTCCAAAAGCAATTTGCTTCTAAAATTTAAAATATACTATGATGAAATTTATATGCCATTAGTTCGAGAAGTTCATCCTCATGATAGGGCAACTGAGTATCACCCATTTTATAAGATTTGAAAGGTTAAAAAATTCGAATTCAAATTCAACCCCTATTTATAAGATTTGAATTCGAATTCAACCCCTATTTATAAGATTTGAAATGTTGCAATGTTTCTGGAATGTTACAACTACTGAAAAGACACTTCCTTTGAAAATTGAAAATAATGACAGTTGTATGTCGACATAGCAACGTATGTATGTCGACATATATATATGTGTAAAATATTTTTTAAACTATTTTTCAAGTGTTTAACTAAATATATATTTCTGGAAATTCTTGAATTATAATTTAGTGATATAAATGAGTATTCTAAAATATAAAATCATTTTAAAACATAATTATACATTATATAAACATATTTATAAAATTATAAAGTTTAAAACTATAAAATTATATAACTATATAAATATATATAATTTTAAATAAACTTTAAAAATAATATTTGAAATCAAAAGTAAGATAGAAAACTATTTGAATTTTGAAAGTTAGAATTTTAAATTTGAAAAATAGAATTTGAAAAACAGAAATTGAATTTGAACCTGGAGTGCTATTCAGAGTCTTACATATAAACTAGACTCTATTACTATATTAGTCTTGAACTCTTGATAACTTGATTACTCATGAGTCTTGAATCTTCTCTGAATTATGAATCTCTTGAAACTCTAAAACTATACAGTCTTTAGTATTTAAGTCCTGTACATAAATCCTGCATATGTGTGTGTGTGTGTGTATAGATATATTCTAGATAGTGATGTTAGTATATATTTTATAATCAATGATTATTGAAATAGGTTGTTGTCATCAAAACTCCATTCTCCAAAAATCTTTTTATCCAAATTCACAAAATTTATCATTCAACACGGAAACTAGAGATCTGGAATATAACTACATCTAAACGGTTTTTAATGGGACTGATTTCCAGATCTACAGCGCTTTGCGACAATCACAATATATTTTGCAACATAATTGTAGGAAATATGAATAAACAAATTTAAGAATCCTACAATTAATATTATACCTAACCACAATTTGTAATTTACAAGTTTTCTCAATTTTTTTACAATTAGATATGATAGGTGTCAATTCAATTACAATAATGTTATGAACAGATCTGATGAAAATAGGCATATATTTTGAGATCTAATTCAAACGAAATAAATAGGCTATTATAACTATATATGTAAATTTCACACTCACCTGATAGCATCCAAATCCAAAGTTTGAATCTTTTAGGCCTACAATTCCCAAATTCATATAAATCTACAATTTATCTGAAATAGAGCTAATTTCAGATCTGTAGATATGTAAGAAAATAGGAAGAGAGGGGAGATACTACTGTTGAGGGCCAATTCACATTCTTTTCCATTGAATATGATAATCCTCTCAATTCTATATGATTTGTTTTTGATTTGATGTATATGAATATATTTTTAATTTAGAAATTAGGTTTGAAGCAGGAGGAAAATGGCAGAACTTCACTACTGCCCACATATTTGTGTGGAAAAGAATGCGGCCTTACCCCTTTATTTTTAGGAGTGGAATTGACCATGAACCATTAGATTTATTTTAATTAACATTTGTCCGCATATATTTAATATTACGTAGCCAAAACCCTAGCCACCACTGCCTAGCTTGACCAAGCGGTCGCAACCAGCGATCGACCACCGGTCGACTGCCCTGGTCGACCGCTTGGTCGACCTAGCAGTGAGGTGGATAGGGAATTATTACTTTCGATAAATATAATATTCTATTTATTTTCCATCCATTATCGTATTTCATTGGTTACTTTTTCATATGGACTCCATTCGTGAAACTCCAAACATGAAAGTTGACTAGAACTCTAAGACGAACGCATCAGTTAAAGTTTCGTGGTCAAATTCCATCGCTTGCAGAAACTCCTATTTTTAAAATTCAAATAAATAATTCTTATTTCCAAAATTATGGGTTGTTGCATAATGACCTTTCTCTTGACAGTTATAGTAGGTAACCTCATCCTCCAGTTTCTTCTGGCCTTTTTCCCCTTATTGTTTCTTTTTACCATTCAACTTTTTCTTATTACCATTACCCTTTTGTGGATTTGATTCATCTTTTCTCTTAACATCTGCCTCTAATTTATATGGAAACAAATACTCTTCCTTAAAGCCTTCTCGACTATCCTCTCATAAGAATCATCACTATGGTCGATCAGTTGTTTTCCAAGACACTTGTACAATCCTAATATGAACTTCTCATCCTCCTGGTAAGGAGTCTCAATATACGAACGGGCATAGTTGGATAGAGCATTGAACCCATCCACATTACTTGAAAATAGTTCTACCTCCTTGTGTAAGCTCAACAATCTTCTTAAAGATAACTGACCTTTGGATCATCGAAACAAACTTTGCCTCGAAGCCAGATCAGCAGTGATCCAAGGAATATCATCCTCTGGAGTCTCTAAAGTAATGGAATTCCACCAATCCATTGCTCGTCCTTGCAGCTTACTTGATGTAGTTTCCTCGTTGTTGCAACATTAATTTCCAAATTTCCGAAGATGCGAACATAGGTATCAAACCATTTTTAATCTCAATAGCAGGTTCCATCCCAAAAAATCGCTAGCCACATAGAGAAGTATAGTCCTTGCAGTGCTTAGCGAAATCAACCACCCTACGTTCCCGAATAGGTATCCTCCTCATGATTATGGCCATCATAGCCTTGAAGATAACAGGATAATTGGGTATATGAGCATCATCTCCCAACTAGTTTCCCTCGCCTACCCCTCGGCTTAACCCTAGCAGCATGTCTCGAAGTTCTACGACTCGTTCTCTAACTAAAACAAGAATGATTAACCCAAGTTAGAGAAAAGTCGCAATGGTGCCCAAGTGCTAACTAACCTACTATATTGTAACACCCCACGTCCATTAATGTCACTCACAAAGGGAATGCATTAACTTCCATGGAGGTTTTAAGTGAATATAGAACAGAAAAATTACAACAAGACAGATAATAAGTAGTACTTGGAAATCTAAAACTTCATTTTATTGCAGTGGAATTTAAACATGTTTGTTACATCATAAAACCATAAATCAGAGTCAAGTACAATATCCATCTTGATAAAACAAAATACATAATACCATTACATAAATAGCCATTAAAGAAGATAACAAGCTGGACTTTACTTCAACGGTCCAAGCTTTCCAAAAGAGATAAAGCAATCCAATCAAACTCCGCTAGAGCTGGGTCCAACCTGAGGACCTGGAGGGGGAAAAGGATAGAAATAGAGGGGGTCAGACATAAAGTCTGGCGAGTATGATAATTCTAACAATACTATTATCAAAGTAACTAGACTAAGGCATAAGCTGGAAAACAAGGAAATGTCTATGAACTATTGGGTATGGAAGATCAGACAAAGATAACGTTAAAGGCACACATAATTACTAACGAATAATTACTACACAGCACCGCACCAGTCACCCTAAAGGTTGATCCCGCTTTCTTCACACAGAAACTATGTAAATAGCCTTGCGTACCCCTAGCTGACTACATAGGTGCCGTCTGCCCCTATCTCCACTAGGTGTACCCCACTACCCACTTTCGATCGGCTCCCTACTCGTAGATACCTGTGCTGGCCCCACAATAGGGTGTATCACTCCCCTAAAGTGGCAACCCGATACAACTTGAGAATGCATGACTTATACCTACACGATGCAACAACGTCTTACCTACCAGCCCGGGTCCACACACGCATATGAAACCCGTTGGACTTGCGTTGCCACCGCTCCCCGTTTTGGCCTCTTACAGTCAAACCCATCATGCGTGTCCCGTCCTCGACTTGGGTCGAGCCCACAAAGATACGTTTGGGATACTGGTTGAAATGGGCCCCCACGAGCTACCCACCTAAGCTTGTCACCACTAGTATATCCCACTTAACCCTCTTAGTCATGTTCATTTACATGTGTGTTTGGTTAAGTCTTACTAATCGTATTTCACATGCCACTAAGGGCACCCACTAAATTCCTCATGCCACCCAAGGCACCTACTTAACCCCCATGTCCCACCTTACATGTTTATCTGGTTAAGTATTTCTTAATTCATTCAGGCCATAACCTCATAAAGACCTTTCACATTTGACTGGCATTTATGGCAGCTGGATTTGCCGGGCGGGTCCGGGCAGTCTTACACCATAAAAGAGTCTAACCTCGTGTCTTTACAACTGTTATGCTTTAGTTTGGACCTAGGACCTCTCACATTGGGCTGACATTTGGGACCACTGGATTTGCCGGGCGGGTTCGGGCAGTTTTACGTCACAAACGAGTCCAACCTCGTGTCCTAAGCATTGATTATCACTTATAATCTTTTACCCCAGTTTTAATAATTCCCTGTTCAAATTATTAATTACTTCCAATTTTAATGATGTCCATAATTGACTCAATTATGGCCATCCATTCATGGCATGCAAAATCATATCAATTGCACCCCAACTTCTTATTATTGAATCCTTAATATTACCCCTACCCCACATTTATACGTTCGCTTATTCAACGCAGAATATACGTTAGACTCGAATAGTCTAACTCATAGCACGAAAATAAATTATTACAACATATAGACAAATAAAATAAATCTAATCATAATAGGGGTGAAACTTGCATAAACTACACATGTTAAGGATCTAAAGGTGTCAACTTGTTGAATGTCACAATTTACATGATATGATCATAACCCAAATTATGTGTAAGCTTGCATATGGGGTTTTATGCAACATAATGATGGTGTGAACTAGCATCTAATACATAGAATTCACGTATGTCATAGCATAATTCTAGATGTCATAATTCTAGGTCAAAATAGATGTCATGGCATATGTTCATAATCTTTACTAATCAATCTAAACTTGCATATGTGACTTGTCATATAGATCAACATAGCCCAAATAATATCAACATTATGATTTGATTAACATGAACTAATTAGCATAGATAATAACATCATGACTTTATAACATGTATGATTTATCACAATTTAGCATAGAAAATTCCAACCTATACAATATCATCATAGCATGATTTACATCATATAGGATATCATCATCACATAACATAGGATTTGCAACATACATGATAGCATAAGGTTTACAACAACATATATGACAATTCACATCATTCACTCATAATCCATTCATAACTTAATCTAATTAGTTCAGTAATAATCTTGTTAAGATCATCATACTCACAATTAGAGAAGAAAAGAGAGTCTTGATTTGCTTTAGAGTTGAGTAGAATTAGGGTTTGATTAGCTTTCTTCCTTCCTAGTTTGCGGCGGCTACACTGAGTTCCATGGCGGCGGTATGACGGTGGCTATTTTATTTTTCATGTGAATTAGAGTGAGAGACTACCTAGATATTTATAGAGTTTAGGATTTATTTAGACCGTCAGATCAACTCAGAACTAAACTGAACTGTTTAATTTGCCAACTCAGCCCTAAAGACACATCAGCAGCTCAAGATTGGGCTCAGTCAAAACCCTAGCCGCCTGGACAGGTCGACACCCAGGTCGACTCCCCAGTCGACCTGGGTTGGGGTCGACTGCTCAGTCGACTCCCCAATCGACCTGGGGTGCTGGGCGGGAATTTTCCCGCCTAGCCTGATTTGACTCCGAATTTGAAATTTAAATTTTCTGAAATCTGTTTTGAATTTTCTGAAACTTCCGATCGCCATAACTTCTTCATACGAAGTCCAAATCACGCAAACTCAGACTCTATTCCAACCAGAATTCCGAGACGAACACAATGGTGCAACCCGTTTCCCACAATTCTCACGTCTGAGATTAGTTATTCTTTAATTTGTGAATATTAATATTAACAGAATTACGGGGTGTTACATTCTCCCCTCTCTAAAGGATTTCGACCCCGAAATCTTCAAGTCAAGAAGAATGTATATCCTAACATCCAATCGTCCATCTACTCAACCATCAAACACAGACATCCATTGTCCTTAAAGACATCTAATGCTTTCATGTTTAAATGCACAGTGTGTGTATATGTCCATATCTATTGCAAAATCAGGCGGTCCACTGATTCAGTTGACCTCCTTAATGCAGATCATGATAGTGTCATGCGTCCATTATGTATGCAAAAGAACCCTAATGCTACATATTATTTCTATATGCGTGCACAATCATCATCTGAATACAGGATCCATATGATAATACAATCATCATACATCCATTTTACTAAATACATCCATTTATATGCAATATGCAGTATGAAGGGACTGAGCCCATCTAGTGCCTAACAGTGTGTG
This sequence comes from Allium sativum, assembly GCA_030737875.1. Taxonomy (NCBI): domain Eukaryota; kingdom Viridiplantae; phylum Streptophyta; class Magnoliopsida; order Asparagales; family Amaryllidaceae; genus Allium; species Allium sativum. The sequence continues at coordinate 21,419,116 of CM060927.1, read as the reverse complement.
TATATGCGTCCACGAGCAACCACTAGCAAACACTTGCATCCACTTTGCATCCATCATCCATAACATGTTTCAAACACATGTTTCAACCATAGGATTATCCTAACTAAAGGTCAAGAATACTAGCGAGAGGATACTCTAAAGGTAAGATAAGTACAAGATAAGCGATAAATGAGAAATTAAAGGACATACCCTTAAAAAGAAAAGGGTACAACGAACGCATATTCTCTTCCATTTCCCAAGTAGCGTTGCTCTCATCATCTCCCCATTGTACTTTGACTATTCTGACCTCTCGATTCCTCAGCTTCTTGATCTCCGACCCAAGAATGCATGTAGGAGCTCGTCGAATCGTCGCATCACACTCGATCTCCACCTCTCTAAGCAAGCTCGACTCTACCACTTCCGCGGTCTCGTGCAAGCACTTCCTCAAATGTGACACATGGAATACGTTGTGTACACCACTAAGTCTCTCAGGCAACTCCACTCTATACGCCATCTGTCCAATCTTCTCCTTAATAGGAAACGGCCCTACAAACCTTGGTGCTAATTTCCCAACGGACCCAAAGCGAACGACGTTTCGTAATGGAGACACTTTGACAAAGACCATGTCCCCAACCTCAAACTCAAGATCTGTCCTCCTCTTGTCCGCATAAGATTTCTGCCTATCTTGCGCTGCTTTCATCCTCCTTCGAATCAAGTCGATCTTCTCCGAAGTCTCCCTAATCATATCGGGCCCAAGCAAGATCTTATCCTAGATTCCCACCAACATGTAGGTGAACGACAAGGTCGTCCATAAAGAGCTTCGAAAGGTGCCATGCCAATGCTGGACTGAGAGCTATTATTATATACAAACTCTACCAATGGAAGAAGCTCTTCCCATGTACCCCCAAAGCTAGGATACATATCCTCAAAAGATCCTCTAGGATGCGATTCACCCTCTCGGTCTGGCCGTCCGTCTGAGGATGATATGTGGTGCTCAAACACAACTGAGTCCCTACCGCCTCTTGTAAGCTTCTCCAAAATTCGCTAGTGAAAATAGGATCGCGGTCGCTCACTATGCTAGAAGGAACACCGTGCAAACGAACTATTTCCCGGACGTATACAGAAGCTAACCATGGAGTAGTCCTCTTACTCTTCACGGGAATGAAATGGGCACTCTTAGTAAGTCTGTCTACTATAACCCAAATCCCCGTATTACCCTTCCTTGATCGCGGTAATCCGTCAATAAAGTCCATCGAGACGCTCTCCCACTTCCATTATGGGACCTCCAATGGATGAAGCAACCCACTGGGTTTCTTTTGCTCCGCTTTTACTTGTTGGCACACCAAGCATCTAGCGACATACTCGGCCACATCCCTCTTTATACCGGCCCAAAAGAAAACTCGCTTCATGTCTTTGTACATCTTGTCCCCGCCGGGATGAATGGTCATCTTTGAATGATGCGCTTCTTCAAGAATAGCCTTCCTCAAACCTTCGTCTCGAGGTACACAAAGTCTACTATCCCTACGTAACCAACCCTTATCATCTATGGTATACCTACGGAGATGGCTTGATGACTCCCCTCCTTTGAGCTTTTCTACTAACTCAACCAACTGTGGGTCGTCTCGCTGTGCCTCGCCAATCCGTCCCAAAAGCGTAGGTCTGACCTCCAAGGATGCTAGCAAACCGGGTACAAAGTCAACGGAAGGTCTAAAGTCAAACATCGAAATGAATTCTAAGTTTCGCCGTTCAACAAACAAAGGACTTAAGGATAATATTTTTCTACTTAAGGCATCGGCCACTACGTTACCCTTGCCTGGGGTATATGCTATCTCGAAGTCGTAGGGTGATAAGAACTCCATCCACCTTTGCTGCCTTAAGTTCAACTCCTTTTGAGAGAATAAGTATTTTAAAGATTTGTGGTCAGTGAATAATTCGAATTTCTCGCCAAGAAGATAATGACGCCAAGACTTAAGCGCGAAAACAATAGCGGCCAACTCTAGGTCATGTGTAGGGTAATTTTTCTCATGCGCTCTCAACTGCCTTCCACCATAGGCTATTACCCTGCCCTCTTGCATTAAGACTGCGCCTAGACCTGTCCCACAAGAGTCAGTATAAACGGTAAATGCCTTACTCCCGTCAGGTAGCACTAAAACTGGGGCTGAGGTCAAAGCTCTCTTTAAATGTTGGAATGCATCATCACAATCTACGTCCCATGTGAAAACTAGGTTCTTCTTCGTCAGGCGTGTCAATGGATCTGATATCTTTGCAAAGTCTTTGATAAACTTCCTATAGTAGCCAGCCAACCCCAAGAAACTTCTCACTTCGGTAGCATTTTTAGGGACTTTCCAATCTTGGATGGCCACCACCTTCGTGGGATCCAAGCTATCCCTTCCTTGGAAACCACGTGCCCTAAGAATCGTACTTCCTTCCTCCAGAAGTGACACTTAGAAAATTTAGCTTTAAGATTATGCGCTCGTAGGGTCTCCAACACTTCCCTAAGATGTAGGGCATGCTCTTCTTCATCCTTAGAAAAGATCAGGATGTCGTCTACAAAGACTACCACGAATTTGTTAAGGTACTCCCTAAACACCCTACTCATCAGATCAACAAAGTATGCGGGGGCGTTTGTCAAACCGAAGGGCATCACTAGCCATTCATAGAAACCGTCCGGAGTCCTAAAGGCAGTCTTGTCAATGCTATCCTCAGCCACTCTCAACTGATGGAAACCAGTGGCTAAGTCCAACTGTGAAAACACTGAGGCGCCAACTAACTGATCGAAGAGATCGTCAATCCTTGGCAGTGGGTTTCTATTCTTTTTAGTAAGCTTATTAAGTTCTCTATAGTCCACACAAAGTCTAAGGGACCCATCCGCCTTCGTGGCAAATACTACTGGAGCACCCCACTCCGATATACTACGTCTTATGAACCCCTTCTCAAGCAACTCCTTCACTTGCTTATCGAATTCCCTCCTTTCACGTGGAGCCATGTGGCGTACTGGCAAAGATACTGGTTTTGCATTATCCACAAGATATATTCGAAAATCTATCTCCCGCTTCGGAGGCAAGCTCTTCACCTCCTCAAACACATCCGAATATTCTCGGACCACTCTAACAGATCGTAGATTTTCCTCAGACGCGTCAAGCGATTCTAAATAACTTAGCATAACAGAATTTATGTGATTACAAAAGATTTCGAGAGTGTTGCCAAGGCGAGTCACGAGCCTAACTACTCTCCTTTCACAATCAAGAACGGCCCCATTTCTGGATAACCAATTCATTCCTAAAATTAGCCCATAGCCCGTGAAGCCCAAAACATAAGCATCACATCTAAACTCAACGCTAAGTACAGAAATTTTCAAATCCAAACACATCATGGACAAATAAACTGAGCCCCCAATTGGATTCGAAACAACTAAGGGATCCTCTACTAAACTGGTGTTTAAGTGCAGTGATTCAACTAATGATGTAGAGATAAATGAATGCGATGCGCTCGAATCGAATAAGGTACGGACATGATGATCAAACAAAAAAACTAAACTTTCAATAGAAATGTTTCTACCTCGTTCTTGCAGCGGTGCGACCGCGAGAGCCTGAACTTGTCCCCTTGCCTGCCCTGGTGCCATAAGAGCCTGCACCTGTCCTCCCGAGGTAGCTCCTGCCCTCTGCCCCTTCTTTGGGCAGTCCTTCACTAGAAGTCCCGCTTCACCACAGTGGAAACAGCCAGTCTTCTTTTTCTTTCGACAATCCTTGCTGAGATGGCCTGGTGTCCCACAGTTAAAGCATTTCTTCTTTCCCTTGCCATTATTGTCTTTACCACCCTTCTTGTTTTGCTGTTGTGGTTTCCTATGATCCCCTTTCTTCTCGGGTGCCTTATCAGCTTTAGTGCCTTTCTCCTCGTGCATGAGTGCCATGTCTACTAGCTTCTCAAAGGTGGCCCCCATAGGGATGTGGGTCATAGCCAACCCTTGCAACGGTTCATTCAATCCATTAACGAACCTCAGAGCCTTCTTCTCCGGCGTGTTCACTAAATCCAAGCCAAACCTTACTAACTGATTAAATTTGTTGACATATTCTTTCACTGATGAGCTTCCTTGCTTCAATGTCAAGAACCTTTCCATATATAGATTCTCTTCTGCCCTTGAGAGAAACTTCGCCTCAAACCTATGTCTGAAATCCGCCCAAGAATCAACAGGACGCTCCCCATTAGTGACCTCCCACCAAAACGAGGCCTCTCCCTTCATTAACCAAGCTGCTAATTTGACATTCCTCCCTTCTTCTACTTCAAAGATTTCTAGCAATTCTTCCACCTCCTTAAGCCATTCTCTAGCTTCCACAAACGTTTCTGACCCTTGAAAAGGTTTTCCACCCATAGCCTTAAATTCCTTGCACGTCTTTGCAAAAGTATCAACGCGAGGAGGAGGAGGAACGGGTGCAACTGGTGGTGGAGGAACATTGGCTGGACCTGCAGCGGCCCTAGCCTCTAATAACCTCCTATACCATCCTGGTATCGTTACACCATCCGAAAGGTTAAGATCTTCAGCCATGCTGAAGTGAAAAAGGAAGGATTCAAAATGGAGAATTCGAAAGATAAAGATATGGCTACTGGGGATTATGTTTTTCTTAAAAACTTTCCTCTTTAAATTACTCATAAAGACATGTTTTTGAAAACACTTCTTCCAAAAATACTTTAGAAAAATAGTTTTTCTAAAAAAAAAATCTGTTCTGGTAACCTTAAGCTCTGATACCACGTGTAACACCCCACGTCCATTAATGTTACTCACAAAGGGAATGCATTAACTTCCATAGAGGTTTTAAGTGAATATAGAACAGAAAAATTACAACAAGACAGATAATAAGTAGTACTTGGAAATCTAAAACTTCATTTTATTGCAGCGGAATTTAAACATGTTTGTTACATCATAAAACCATAAATCAGAGTCAAGTACAATATCCATCTTGATAAAACAAAATACATAATCCCATTACATAAATAGCCATTAAAGAAGATAACAAGCTGGACTTTACTTCAACGGTCCAAGCTTTCCAAAAGAGATAAAGCAATCCAATCAAACTCCGCTAGAGCTGGGTCCAACCTGAGGACCTAGAGGGGGAAAAAGGATAGAAATAGAGGAGGTCAGACATAAAGTCTGGCGAGTATGATAATTCTAACAATACTATTATCAAAGTAACTAGACTAAGGCATAAGCTGGAAAACAAGGAAATGTCTATGAACTATTGGGTATGGAAGAGCAGACAAAGATAACGTTAAAGGCACACCTAATTACTAACGAATAATTACTACACTGCATCACACCAGTCACCCTAAAGGTTGATCCAGCTTGCTTCACACAGAAACTATATAAATAGCCTTGCGTATCCCTAGCTGACTACATAGGTGCCGTCTGCCCCTATCTCCACTAGGTGTACCCCACTACCCACTTTCGATCGGCTCCCTACTCGTAGATACCTGTGCTGGCCCCACAGTGGGGTGTATCACTCCCCTAAAGTGGCAACCCGATACAACTTGAGAATGCACGGCTTATACCTACACGATGCAACAACGTCTTACCTACCAGCCGGGTCCACACACGCATATGAAACCCGTTGGACTTGCGTTACCACCGCTCCCCGTTTTGGCCTCTTATAGTCAAACCCAACATGCATGTCCCGTCCTCGACTTGGGTCGAGCCCACAAAGATACGTTTGGGATACTGGTTGAAATGGGCCCCCACAAGCTACCCACCTAAGCTTGTCACCACTAGTATATCCCACTTAACCCTCTTAGTCATGTTCATTTACATGTGTGTTTGGTTAAGTCTTACTAATCGTATTTCACATGCCACTAAGGGCACCCACTAAATTCCTCATGCCACCCAAGGCACCTACTTAACCCCCATATCCCACCTTACATGTTTATCTGGTTAAGTATTTCTTAATTCATTCAGTCCATAACCCCATAAAGACCTCTCACATTAGACTGGCATTTATGGCAGCTGGATTTGCCGGGCGGGTCCGGGCAGTCTTACACCATAAAAGAGTCTAACCTCGTGTCTTTACAACTGTTATGCTTTAGTTTGGACCTATGACCTCTCACATTGGGCTGACATTTGTGACCACTGGATTTGTCGGGCGGGTCCGGGTAGTTTTACGTCACAACCGAGTCCAACCTCGTGTCCTAAGCATTGATTATCACTTATAATCTTTTACCCCAGTTTTAATAATTCCCTATTCAAATTATTAATTACTTCCAATTTTAATGATGTCCATAATTGACCCAATTATGGCCATCCATTCATTGCATGCAAAATCATATCAATTGCACCCCAACTTCTTATTATTGAATCCTTTATATTACCCCTACCCCACGTTTATATGTTCGCTTATTCAACGCAGAATATACGTTAGACTCGAATAGTCTAACTCATAGTACAAAAATAAATTATTACAACATATAGACAAATAAAATAAATCTAATCATAATAGGGGTGAAACTTGCATAAACTACACAGTTTAAGGATCTAAAGGTGTCAACTTGTTAAATGTCACAATTTACATGATACGATCATAACCCAAATTCATGTGTAAGCTTGCATATGGGGTTTATGCAACATAATGATGGTGTGAACTAGCATCTAATACATAGAATTCACATATGTCATAGCATAATTCTAGATGTCATAATTCTAGGTCTAAATAGATGTCATGGCATATGTTCATAATCTTTACTAATCAATCTAAACTTGCATATGTGACTTGTCATATAGATCAACATAGCCCAAATAATATCAGCATTATGATTTGATTAACATGAACTAATTAGCATAGATAATAACATCATGACTTTATAACATGTATGATTTATCACAATTTAGCATAGAAAATTATAACTTGTACAATATCATCATAGCATGATTTACAACATATAGGATATCATCATCACATAACATAGGATTTGCAACATACATGATAGCATAAGGTTTACAACAACATATATGACAATTCACATCATTCACTCATAATCCATTCATAACTTAATCTAATTAGTTCAATAATAATCTTGTTAAGATCATCATACTCACAATTAGAGAAGAAAAGAGAGTCTTGATTTGCTTTAGAGTTGAGTAGAATTAGGGTTTGATTAGCTTTCTTCCTTCCTAGTTTGTGGCGGCTACACTGAGTTCCATGGCGGCGGTATGACGGTGGCTATTTTATTTTTCATGTGAATTAGAGTGAGAGACTACCGTGGTATTTATAGAGTTTAGGATTTATTTAGACCGTCAGATCAACTCAGAACTAAACTGAACCGTTTAATTTGCCAACTCAGCCCTAAAGACACATCGGCAGCTCAAGATTGGGCTCAGTCAAAACCCTAGCCGCCCGGACAGGTCGACTGCCAGGTCGACTCCCCAGTCGACCTAGGGGAGGTCGACTGCCCAGTCGACTCCCCTGTCGACCTGGGGTGCTGGGCGGGAATTTTCCCGCCTAGCCTGATTTGACTTCGAATTTGAAATTTAAATTTTCTGAAATCTGTTTTGAATTTTCTGAAACTTCCGATGGCCATAACTTCTTCATACGAAGTCCAAATCACGCAAACTCGGACTCTATTCCAACCAGAATTCCGAGACGAACACAATGGCGCAACCCGTTTCCCACAATTCTCATGTCTGAGATTAGTTATTCTTTAATTTGTGAATATTAATATTAACAGAATTACGGGGTTTTACATATATTATACATTACAATATAATAATCATCCATTAGATATTACAAGTACATCTCTCATATGCGTTTACTCTCGTGAACTTTAGGTAAAATCGATTAACCTAAGATCTGATACCAAATGTGACGACCGTCCTTTATCTCCTGCACCGAACTAAGGAAAAGTACGTTGTGTGACGTGCCAAGACAATATGGAATGATCATTAAGGAAAATTAATTGAAATAAAATATATCATATAACTCATAATGCATGGATAACATATAATAGAAAATATACAATATGACACAGTAGTGAAGCAGAACAAAATAGAAAATCAAATCTCTATAACATCTCAGAGTCATCAATACAAGAATATCCATGAAAATGGAAATCTTCACATCAAGCCTAACTACATTTCTCCTAAAGTATTAGCGACCTACAATATACAACGTAAATCAACAAGCATCTATATAGTAGAAAATAATACGTCAACCTCCAGCTCATTATCGCACAGCATCATCGGAACCAAACCCGTCACCAGCTATTGAAGTTTACTCACTAACAACATTGATGAGCAACCCAAGGTAATACGAGGAAACATAAAACCTTGAGTCAGAGAACAGTCATAGTGAGTGATAACATAACAATTAATAGCTACACAGGATATATGAGTGTACACAGTTCAACAATCTGATATGTCTCAACAACCGAAGGATTAGCCCAGGATAATCACCCATCGTATGATGCTTCAGAAGAGGAAAAGACATCCCCTAATTCCACTTCTCTTTGACGACCTTAAGTGATAGCATACCCAAAGAAAATAGATAAGAAAGCACACAATGAAAAGTAGCATCCACAATAACAAGTATCCTAGCTATCACTGACTAAATCGATGAACACATCAATCGTCGAATGACCGACCGCTGCTGTCCGTCAATGGCTAATAGAAAAAACCTGGTTCTAGTTATATTGCCATACATCTGTCTTGCGTATGCTTGCCTTTGTGTCAGACAACAAGGTCAATCCTAGAGCTCGATCCAGGGTACGCGATCCATCTGATTTCAATGGGTTCCCCAAAATACCCTTACTTAGAGCTTGCTAGAATCTTTGATTACCAACGATTCCTCAGCACTTCAAATCTTTCAAACCATCCTTATTGGCGACTTCACATTTAGTTCAAGCCACTTCGCGAACCAATTCCATTATCATCTGCGATCAACTCCCATCCGAGTCAATCTACCATCTTACTGAATCATGCATCATCCCACAACCAATATCACATCAATTCAGCTCAGACCACTCCGTCTTGAGTTCACAGTAAGAGCATCAACCACATTTGAGTTTCACTCTAATCATTAGAATTCCATTCGTCACCAAACTTCACTAGCAACCCGCAAAAGGCATCATACCCACATTCACCAAATTCTAGCCATAAATCGACTCATCTAATGGATTAGTATCGGTCCATTTGCTATGGATCGGTATCGGTCCATAAACTTAGGCGAAATTCGGATAAATGTTGGTCTTCTTCCCATTCTCGGCCACTTCCTGCCTGTCCATCTTCGATTCCAAATATGTTTTCGATGAATTCTCTTATCAATCCATCCACCAATGCTCTAGCAATAAACTTTGACCATTCCCAAATCACATCTAAATCACTTGAAAATTTTACATGCAGCTTCGATTTACTACCAAGGTGCTATGCCCTAAATATCAGTCCCATCCACGCTACTGTGACGGACCGGTGTTTATCATACAGTTAGTGTATTTTCAACCCAAAATTTTTAGTTTTCCTCCTTTCGTCCTCCAGAGCTCGTCCTCTAAGTTCCATCTGAATACGATCAACTGAACCTCTGATTTTATGTGTTCATCAAACCTAAGATCTACGACAAAAAATTCTATTCAAGCAATGCATTCAATTCAATCAAAACAAGCAATGATTCATCAAATCTTGATCATACAAACATACACCTATAAAAAACATATGATAAAACAATAGGTCTAACATATTTTGGATCAAAACATATTCAAGAACATGACTAATCTAACTTCTTGTTGGTTTATATGATTAAATTAGATTATCCTCAGGCGTCTAAATTTGAGTCAACTACATATAATAAGATCCAAGGTGAATTTAACATGTATGATGTCATTCAAATCTAATTTAACCGATATAATCTATAGTTTTCATGTGAGAGATATTTATCACTCACATAGAACCTTGATTTGATGCAAACCTAATGAAATTAGATCTATGTAGCGATGAAATCTCCAAAAATCAATGCAATTTGATGTGATCTAATTTCCTAGATGATGATCTAGCCTCTACATGCTATAGATGATGAATTAGAATGAATATAAAGGAAAAATTAGGGTTTGGATTAAATCTAGGGAATCACGGACACAAGCCTAAATTGTTGAATAAAGAGAGAAACCTTAGTTCTCTCCTCACATTCCTCTATTTATTATGTAGTTCATTAGCCTAGTGGGCTTATCTAATCAGTCCATTAGCACATAATTAGTCTACCTAACAGAAACTGAAATTTTAAAAAACGTTTCCTCCCATATAGCTGAACCAAATCTTTAATGTGACTACTGTACGGTATTTTCAATTTCCAATTCGATCCAATGAAATCAATTTTAGCATATGTTTGATCCTATCAAAAATTATAGATTAAAAACGGTCATAAAGGTAATTTTATGGCAAATTAATTTTAGTAAAAATCATGGACGTCTCACATTCCCATGAACACCATATTAAAATCTGAGAATGATCCGAACACTACGGAATTAAATATAATTATTTGACGATCCTACGATACGTAAAAATAAGGGCCGTTACAAAAATAAAGAGGAAATCACACACAAGGATTTATAGTGGTTCGACTATGAGTTGCCCACATCCACTTTATAACATCTCTTTAAAATATTAATGAAAATGATATTACAATTGTTTGAGATTCTCAAATCATGAGTACACAGGAATACAAACAGTAGAAACCCTTAAAGAAGCTAAAAGTCCTATTCTTGCAGCTTTAGGGGACTATTTATGTGAGATATCAAATTTCGGGTTAATAGGGACATGCAGCACCCATCCGAATCCACAAATGTCCATGGGTTTGATCACGATGCTAAAGGACTAGTCTTTAGGAGATATTTCTGATTTGGTCTATGTTGGGTGGACATAGCCATTTCGAAGTCTTGTCAAACTGAAGTTGTCTCCACTGTCTTCATCAATCCAGATTTTGGCGGACCCGGATGATGACCGACCCAGATTTTGCATTTTGTTTAGCTTAGCTGAGTCGGGTTATACAGAGCCGGAATTGAAGCCAGTTGTAGGTTGCTTTATTCAACTCTATTGCATATGAATATGCATGAATCATGTCTCAAGTTCTTCGATTATGAATCTTGACGGCCTTGGCGAAAGGAATGTCAACATTTTTCCCCTCGAAGTACATTGCATTGCAGACGGGACATGCTTCGAACCTATTGCGCTACATGTCTCTAAGATGTTATTTATCTAGAAATAATTTGTGTCTTTTTTGGTAGTCGTGACATTTAGATTCTTCTTTTTGGTATGAATATCCAGTTATGCTTCACACTGTGCTCGATGGTAACTTTCGGGCCAAAGTCGGTGTCTTGATTCATCGAGATACACATGTAATCATTCAAACCCTGTTGATTTAGGAGGTTTAATATATTTTTCACATAGTCAAGTTGTGTTGAGTCATTTGCTCATGTATGTGATTGCACACACAGAGGTTGTTACCAAGCGTTATCATCGTTTTGCATGAGTCGGGCGCGAGATGAAGTCCGGATTAGATCAATAGGTAACACAACTAGAAGGCAGAATGTCTCTGTTTTGTGCCAATATATCGGGTCCACCTCATTATTATATTATCTACTTTTACCGGTACCGAACCGAGATTTCTCCGAGTCAAATCCTCAATTTGATTCGAACCCAAGCTTTGAATTTTTGTAGTACACCTCTTCGATTTCGAACATAAACTGATTTTGGTGGGTTTTCAATGATTTATTTCATTTTTTTGGTATGAATCGATTAAAAATTCTTGATTTTGTTAGTTTTGGCTTCATTAACGTTGAAGGTGAAGGAAATGGTGGTTCTTTCATTGCGACAATGTCACAAGGTGGGAGAAGGTTAGGTAGGGCAGTCGAGGAGGTAGAGACTACGGATTGATGTGCGGAGAAGTATCGAGGGAGAAGATAGAGTTTGTGTTTCTTTTCAAGTCGATGTAACCTATTGGTGAAGATAGACTTCAGAAATATGGGGGACCCACGATGTTAGTGAAGAAGAGGAGGAGATGAGAAAGTGAGGTGTTGACATATTCAATTTGGCATGGTCGCACCGAAGGAGGATTGAGAGGTTGGAGAATTGTTGAAGTGTCTAAGTCGGCAAGGTTGTTAGCCGATCCAGATGTATGTCGATTGGATATAGGTCGAGCCAGATTCATCGAAACAAAGACGATCGAGCCTATAACACTGCGTATTTTAATAGAAAATAATCAAATAACGAAGTGTAATAAAACAAATATTAATTAACATAATATTCAAAACTAGGAAAAGAGGATTTCACCATTGCGTCCGTCATGAAATTCTGATTCAGATAGATTTTTAGTTTGCGAAAATCGGACGAAAATGAATAAAATATGATCAACTAAAGTTTAAAATGTAAATTAGAAAATTTAATAAATAACCGAAATTAATCGACGGTGAATAGGCGACCCAGCCCTTAACTGGATCGACTCCTGTGTTGACCCATGTATAAGGTGGGTCGACCAGTGTGAGCTAGGCACAAAACCGTGCAAGGCCGATGACGAGCCTACTGCTGCTATGTTCTGCAGTCTTCTGTGCTGATGTTTTAATGAGGTGTCTTCCAAGGTTAAGATTAAAATACTACAAGCCTAAGGCCTAAATTGTCCTTCCACACCTATAAATAGACTGCTACTCTTCACTTCTCTCCTACACCTCTTCTTCTTCTTCATTTTGTTAGCCTCCACTACATTATGCTCTAAAATGAAATAAAATTGGAGAACAAGTCAAAGTGCTATCAAATTGTAGATCTGAAAGGATATTCTTCTTTTTATCTTTTCAAGGACTTTTGTGGATCTACAGTATTTCCCTTTGAGTTTTAAGTGATTTTTAGATCAACTAATTTTATAAGAAGGACTTGATAGTAAAATAGTTTGGATCTACAAGTTTTACATTTACAGTAAGTATAAGTTTGTTTCTACAAGTTATTATGCAACCTATTTACTATCTATTGTTTATCCTTTATCATTTGTTTAATTATTAAAAGTAATTCTTCTTCCCTATCCCCTTCTCTATTATTATTATTATTATTATCATTATTATTATTATTATTTTATTTACCATTAAGTCTAGGCCTTACGAGTAGCCTAAACCTATTTCCTTTTACTTTTTGCGATGAGCCTAGACCAACGAGAGCCTAAGCCTTTATTGTTTAATTTATGTAAAAAATGGAATAATACCGAAACAAAGTCAACAAAGGGATTTTGGGCTTACTAGGAATTTGTAAATATTACACTCAAATTATGGACTATAAATTAGGATAAACTCTAATGGAAAAATATTCAAACTTATGAATTGGAATAACATATACTTAATCGTGCATTAAATAATATATGATTAGAAAACATGTGAATTGAAATAAAATACACAAAATAGACTACTAAGTGACATGTAATTGTGAAACAAAATAATGATAGATTAAACTTAATTGGATATTAAGTGACATGGGAAGGGTTGTATAGAAATATAACATTTAATTAGAAATGTGTACTACAACCTAGGAATATAACACACGGTTATATTGGGCTTATTAATGAACTTAAATGTGTTAAGTTAAAACTGTTAGATAATGAGCTAAAATCGTTCAGGGGTCCGTTCCAATGAGATATAAGAGGCTCATAGAAATCCTAGTTAAAAATTAGGGATGAACTCTAGGGATGACTTTTGTTAAGTGCATTTTGTGTGGCAACCCATATCAGTCAGTATCCCTGTTGTTATCATCGGAGTCTCGCACTAGGTAGAGGTTAGGGCTCATTTTACTGAACTAATAGTAAGAGGTTTAAAAACAAGGTGGTTTTGGGCATGTTTTGGATGAATCATAAGCCTGCGTTGGTTCGAATAGAGAGGGTAAGACATTGTAATGCTTGTGATAAAGGCTGTGTATTTTTAGTTGATGGGTTCGAGATTAATAACCCTGAATTCCATAGCTGGAACATGTTATTCACGTCTAGGTAGAGAAATCGATAGATGAGTAGAAATTAGTTTAAGCCTAATTATGATATTTGGTAGTTGGTGCAACAAATTTTCGGATAGTAAAGGGAAGCCTACTTTATTTCATGTTCTCTACTTTACTATATTTTCATGTCCAAACTATTCATCTGTCTAAATACATCCTTATCTTATTCTCATGCTAAAAATTAATAGAACTCGATAGACTTATATCTGACCTATTTGGTTTTCTCCTTGTCTCTTCCTTTCCGCCTAGGTTCTCAGGGTAGAGAATTGCAGCAGTGACTTTTGATCTTTTGGCTCATCTTGGATTCAGACTATTTCTTGCTTCATGTATTCCTTCAATACTTGCTATATGAATATTGCAATGACTTATGAGGGAGATGACTTTTGTAGTTTAACTATTATATTCTGATAATTTTCAATGAGACAACTTGTTATTTTATGTTATTATATGGTATTTTAAATTGTAATCAATATTATGACTGGATTGATTTAATAAAAAAAATTGAAAAATTTCTGCTGTTTTACAGTTTTGTCTTATGAATTTTAGTCTATCTGTTGTTACTTTATACCTTCGCGCTTCACAAAACTTAAAGCATCCACATATGGGTGACATTACGGGATGTGGGGTGTCACAAAGGGGGAATTAATCAATCTAGAAAAGTCAATCCAGATTGATCGACCTAAACTTGATCAATGCAGAATGGCTGGCTCGAGCTTGATCGAACCGGCTTTGATTATTCCACCTCAACATTTCAATTGAACTTGACGAATGCAATAATAACGAATCAATTCTGAACAAACATCCGAACTATTAGGATATATGATACTTTTGTACTTGCATACAAACTTGACTCGACGTTTCATATGACTTTGTATAGCTCAAACAATTAACATATAATGCTTTATTTATGTTGTTGTATTTATACAACTTCCACTACCCGCACGACATTAGTAAACACACTGGAGGTATGGATTAATTACTCTAACCAGGGTTATATCTTGGGTAGCATAGATATAACATCTGGAAGATACCCTATACAAGGCTCAAAAGCCAGAAAGGGAAAAACAACTTTGCGAGATCTTAAGATTGATTCCAACTCTAATACCAATTCAAATGACGATTAATAGTTCGAAGTTCAACAACACGATGTGGAGTCGGCCACCTCATCGTCCAAGGAAGCATCTCCGTCAGGAGAGGAGAAAGAATCTAAGGAAAAGGGAGCACCATTTACTTACGCCGAGGTTGCCTTACTAAAGAACCCAGTTGATTCTTGGCCTAGCACCATGGATGAACCAAAATTAAGAATGTTGTGTGAGAAGCACAAAATACCATTCAATCAGATCTGTATGCCGACTCCGAGTGAAACCGCGTACAATCCTTTAGAGGGCTACATGACCATCAACCGACAGATGTGCATGGTGGGGTGCATTCCTGCTTTCATCCCTTTAGTTGTCAAATTTCTTCACCGCACAGAACTGGCACCCATGCAACTACATCCTACTGCATATGCATATATTTTCTCATTGTACATTATCAATGGAGAGCACCTGCACCGCGAGCTTTCCATCAACGTCATTGTCTCCTTCTACAACTTCAAACACCAAAGAGACAATCCGTCCTATAATTTCTTTGAGTCCACCTCGGCTAACCAAGTTATAATAGAAGGATTCAACAAGTTGAAGAACATACAAATGGACTGATTTTACATTCCTCAACCTGAAAGTTGTGCAAGGCGATGGATCCAAGACCTTAAGAGTCTAGTCCCAACTTACTTCTTGGAATTTCACTGAAGAATTTCTAAAATTAGTGCTCCTTTGAAGGTGATAATCCAACCAAGCCTTACAACGATGTATATCGTGCTCGTCTTGCTAATTTGAGGGGCACTCCAGAGAACGCTCGTAGTGTTAAAAGATGTTTAACCGATGAGTTTCTACATAAATTTCACCTACTCCATATGGAGAGATATTTAGGTTTAAGCAATGCTCGGGCTTTTGCTGAAGCACCACTAGTAGTTTGCCCCATGTCCAGGAGCCAGCGGCCGTGCTCTTAGTCGAGGAGTGGGCAGTCATTCCAGCTCGACCCCGAGTCCGGGTCAAGAAAGCCGCTAAGGGGAAAGCTTTACCCAGGCCCTGTCGAGAGCCTGTGGAAGGGGGAAAAGAGAAGTCCCCTGAGAAAGGGCTTGAAGAAGTGCCCAAGTGCTCTCCATTGAAAGTGTAAGCTGGAGTCAATCCTGATTTTAGAACTCTATCTCTGATGAAATCTCTAGCCCATGGCTCCTACTTAGGGGGCAAGGAGTCGCCATTCAGCGGCTCAAGCAATTTTCCATTGTCGAACATCATCTGCACATCCCAAAATTTGGACTTCACCACTTTCTTCCCATGCTTTTAGGAAGAAATAACTCCCGTCAAGGATGGTAAAACAACGATGGCAAGCCTACCGGGCATAAGTCTGTAATAGGATCACTAGGACACACGTGACATGAACACTACACGCCACAATACTCTTTTCACTTCGTGTATGACGAATTCTAACTTGAATCTTTTTATTGAATTATAATTCCCTTGACAAAAGGAAATAAATACCACACACAGATTGGCGCTAGTCTTACTAAGTGTGGTTTTGGGTACCCAAGCTCCTTACAAGAGAGCCATGACCATAAGGATACAGACCATGAGAAGGAGAAGGAGAGGGATAAAAAGGAAAAAGATCGAGCTTGGGAGAGGGAGAGGGAGAGTGCAAAAAAGAAAGATGTCACCATGAAATCGCTCCCCGTACTTACGACAAATTCTCTCGATCATATGACAAGATGACTAGCGAGAACCCCCAAGCCAAAAGCTCATCACAATATAAGACTTCAACCAAACCTTCCCCGCAGTCCAAGTCACCAGCATCCAACCGTCAGGTGCCCGTCATTCCGAACGGATGTAAAAAAGAACCCCAACTTGTTATTCCTCCAGAGGAGGAGATGACCAATGAACAAAAAAAATAGAGTTGGAGGAATCCTTCCGTCAACATTACATCTCTCAGATCGTGAGACACCACGCATCCATTAATGTCACTCATAAGAGAACGCATTAAGCTTGGTGAAGCACAATAGGTAAACAGTAAAGAATTTCACAAGGAAGATATAAACTAAACAGCAGAAAATTTCAAATAAAAAAACGTAGTCTCAAACAGGTTACAACAAACCAGTTCCATCAAATCTGTCTCATAAGACATCTCATAAAACAAAGCATCAGAGTACATAAAATTATATCCCGCACCATAATAGAATAGAGAGCAAGTCAAACGGTACATCTCAAGAAATCCAAGTCCAAGTTGTAAGAGAAATCCTAGTCACTGTTGAGTGCTTCCACTGAGGACCTTGGAGGGGAGTAGGGAAAAAGAGGTGAAAGAAAAAGGGTCAAACATAAAGTCTGGCGAGTTCCATTGATTCTCAAATAAGCATAAAATAGAAATGCCAAGAAAGGTAAATATGACTAGATGAGAAAGGTATAGTGTCATAAAAGGTAACATATAAACAAAACAACATGATTGACAGGAATAACAAGTATAAACTATGATCAAGTAATGCTTCACATTTATATCCTAAAACAGGTATGTCTGCACCAATAATAGTATAACAAGTTTAATAGGATTAGGTTATCAACCTAATTACATATCAGCAGGATTAACAATAGAACTAACAGCAAGATTAGGCGTACCCTAATTATATAACCAGATTAGGTGTTAACCTAATTATACAACAGCAGGATTAGGTGTACCCTAATTACTACCCATGAGATCGGCTCCCTACTACGTAAATACCCTTTGTCAGCTCCGAAAGTAGCATATGTCACTCCCTAACCCTACAATCATATAACACAGACCTATTTACTATTGTTACAGCGGCTTATCCTCCATAATCGTACCCATGCACGCTCATGACTCCGCCGAAATGCGACCATACCTACCCCCATGTGAACCTCTTACTATCCAGTTCAGTAAAGCGTGCCTTCGCCCCTACCTAGTGTGAGGCCTCCCCTAACAAAATACTAACAGGGATACTGACTGATATGGGTTCCAAACAACAGATTGACACAAACCAAAACCCCTAAGATTGTGCCCCAAAAATTAGGATTTAAGAGTCCCCAAAACCCGATACAACAGCAGAACGAAGGACCACTTAGCTTACTTATACTCATGTTTAACCTAGCAGGTTTAGGTTTACTAATAAGCGTGGTTGTAATGTTACATGTCATTATATGTGTACAACCCTTCCCCAAAACACCTGCCCAGACGTATGTAAAATTACCATGACAATTCAGTTTATTGGCCTACATCTAACACTTATAATATTCTTAATATGTTATGCTTAATGTCCATATTAGTCAAACTTAACATGTCCATTAAATATGCATACTATTCATAAACATATACAGGTTTATGCATATTATCCATTTCTACCGATTTACAGCAAGTATATACACATTATCCCTTTTTATCAGTTTATAACAAGTCTAAACATGTGTATATTATCCTTTTCCCAAATTACAGTTAAATAGTCATATTTTAACAACGTACCTAAATTCCTCTTTTTATGCCATTCATTATTGCCCCAATTATACGCACACTCTAATCGGATATAGCCTAGACTTCCAAAAGCGTAGGCTAACGTAAACAAAAAGGGAAAACAGAGGAAGGAGAATAGAATCAAATCACGTATGCATATAGGCAAGACTGGAAATAAACATAAAACGTAGAAAATGGGATAAGAAAGATAAATACATATAACTTATTAATTATCCAACAGCAAAGGCATATGGTTTACTTATCATAACGACATAGGTGATTAACAGTGAAAAAACGTATAACATTTATCTTACAAAAATTTTATGTCCTAACCTAATTGTATTTAACTATCAAGTTATAGGCTTAAAAATCAGATCTGAAAATGACAAGTAACTCACAGTGGGTCTTGGTGAAGAAGAAATTAAATCTCTCTCTTATATATATATATATGTGTGTGTGTGTGTGTGTGTGTGTGTGTGTGTGTGTATGTGTGTGTAATTCTATGCCGTTGACATATCTAATCGAATCCTTTTAGTTTTATGTATGCAAGTCCGGAATGTTGTCTTTGTAGATCTAGGCCTCAGCAGCATTCCCCCATTACAAGTTTATATTTTTAGAATAATTTCATAGAGGCAGAAGACATAAAGAAATGATGTGTATTTGAATGGGAGAAGCCACCTATTTATAGGTTCACAGAGTCAACCTTAGCTTTAGGTTCTAGGGTTTTAATCCAAACCGTACATGTAGCGCTATGTCAGCAACAAATATAGACAGAAAATCAGTCTAGATTCACGAAAACGCACTTGCCCAGATCGTCGCTGGGTCCACCCAACTGCCCATGGGGTCGACCCGACCGACCCATGGGTCGATCCAAGCCGTTTGTGGGCTATCGCACAATGGTCTATTTACTGTTTAATCCCGCGTTGATTTTCGTTTGAATATTTTTACATTATATTTACACATAAGCTCCTTATATGTATACAAACTTCTAAGGTTCATAACTTCTTCATACGTTATCCGTTTTACGCGAACTTGGAGTCTATCTAAACAAGAATTCTAAGACGAACGCAACGGTAATGCCAGTTTCACTTAATTCTAAATATTTAGTTAAGTAATACCCAATTTATTATATTTAAAGTATGGTTATAGTGTATTAAATTTTGGGGTGTTACATTACCTCTTACTTAAAGGATTTCATCACCAAAATCTCCAAGTTAAGAAGAAAGTTATTATTCTAACAACCACCTTCAACCATCTACTAATCCATCATCCACATGCATCCATTGTCCTCATGAATTTCTAATGCTTGTATGAACATATGCAAAAGTGTTGTGTGTATATGTCCCTACACTAATGTGGAAATCCGGCGGTCGACTGATTCAGTTGACCTCCTTAATGCAATATATGTTTGTTCCATGTGTCCAAAACGTATGCAAACAATCCTAGTATGACATATAAAACTCTATATGTACACACAATCATTCATCAAAATGAAACATCCATACGATGATTCACCCATTTCCATCTATAGAAAATTAAAAATGCACACACATTCATATGCAGTATCTAATTTATTGGGCCGATCTGGTGCCTAGTGTGTGTATATGCATCCACGAGCAACTATTAGCAAACAGTTTCATCCACTTGCTACCATCAATCATAACATGTTTCAAACACATGTTTCCAACCATTGGATTCTACCTAAGGCTCGATAGTTCGAATGATAGGATATACGAACTTGAATGATAGAAGAAAATGCAAAATAAAAGCTTTGGATAAGAAATCAAGAACGTACTTTCAAAAACAAAAGGATAAGAAGCGCCAATCCTATCTTCGGGCTCCCACGTCGCATCTTTGCGGTCTCCTCCCCATTGTACTTTCACCAATCTGATCTTCTTGTTACGTAGCTTCTTCATTTCAGATCCAAGGATATGAGTAGGAACCCTCCTCACTTATGCTTCCTTCTCAACTTCCACGTCTTGAAGTGTGCTTGACTCTACTATCTCTTCCGTATCATGGAGACATTTCATCAAATGGAAAACATGAAATATGTCGTATATGCCCGCTAGTCTATCAGTAGCTTAATCCTATAGGCCATCCGACCTATTCTCTCTAGTATAGGGAATGGCCCTACATATCTCGGTGCCAACTTCCCTACTGAGCCAAAGCGAACTACATTCCTTAGCGCTGATACTTCAATGAAAACCATATCTCCCCCTTCAAATTCCGAGTCGATCCTCCTTTTATCGGCATAAGATTTCTGTTTGTCTTGAGCGGCTTTCATTCTTTGGCGGATAAGATCAATCTTCTCGGAAGTATTCCGAATCATATCCGGTCCAAGCAGAAGTCTGTCCGTAGATTCCCACCAACAAGTCGGCGATTTGCAAGGTCGTCCATAAAGGGCTTCGAAGGGTACCATGCCTATGCTCGATTGGTAACTGTTGTTGTAGGCGAACTCCACCAAAGGGAGATGCCCCCAAGTCCCTCCAAATTCTGGGATACACAGTCTTAGAAGATCCTCGAGAACTCTATTCACCCTCTTAGTCTGTCCATCTATCTGAGGGTGGTAGGCTATGCTCAAACTAAGATTTGTACCTTACGCCTCTTGTAAGCTCTTCTAAAACTCATTAGTAAAGATGGGGTTGCGAACTATTACTATCCTAGAAGATACCCCATGTAATCCAACCATCTCTCGAAGATATACTGATGCCAGCCAAGCCGTCGTCCTCTTACTCTTAACAGGAATAAAATGAGCATTCTTCATAAGTCTATCCACAATCACCCAAATTCTCATATTTCCCTTCCTTGATCGAGGAAATCCATCAATGAAAGCTGTAGAGACGCTCTCCCACTTTCGTTGTGGGACGTTTAAGGGTTGAAGAAATCCGTCGGGTTTCTTTTGTTCAGCCTTTACTCTTTGGCAAGTCAAGCATCGAGCTAAAAATTCCACCACATCTTTCTTTATGCCAGTACAAAAGAAAACCCGCTTTATGTCTCGATACATTTTGTCGCTGCCTGGATGGATAGTCATCCGAGAATGATGAGCTTCCTAAATCACTGCCTTAAACAATTCCCCAATCTTAGGGAACCATAGTCTTCCATCTCATCTTGGCCACCCTTTAGCATCCATAGTGTATCTAGCAAGGTGACTAAAAGTCTCTCTTCTATCAATCCTGTCCAAGATGTTTGATATCTGCGAGTCCTCCTGCTGCATAGATCCAATAAGCTCTAGTAGAGTAGGTCGCACCTCCAATGATGCTAACAATCCCAATGTGAAATACGTTGATGGCTTAAAACTAGAGATCAAGATGTACTCCAAGCCCTGCCTTTCGATGAATAGAGGACTCAAAGTCATCCTCTCCCTACTCAATGCGTCCACCACTACGTTACCCTTTCCTTGGGTATAAGCTATCCCGAAGTCATAGGATGCTAATAACTCCATCCACCGTTGTTGCCTTAGGTTGAGATCCTTTTTTGAAAACAAGTATTTGAGTGACTTATGATCCGTGTATAGCTCAAATCTCTCTCCAAGTAGACAGTGTCGCCAAGACTTCAATGTGAACACTATAGCAGCCAAATCTATATCATGGGTAGGGTAGTTCTTCACATGAACTCTCAGTTGTCAACTTCCATAGCGTACTACCCTTCCCTCTTGCATCAGAATGGCACCAAGCCCTGTGACACAGGCATCTGTGTAGACCGTGAACATCTTGCTTCCATCTATGAGAGTCAGAACTGGGGTTGTTGTCAGAGCCTTCCTCAGTCTCTGAAAGGCATCCTCACAATCAATGCTCCATGAAAAAGCTAAGTTCTTCTTCATCATTCGGGTAAGTGGGGATGATACCCTTGCAAAGTCCTTGATAAACTTTCTAAAATAGCCCGCTAACCCTAGAAAACTTCTCACTTCACATTCTTTGGAGCTCTTCATTCTTGAACTGCAATGAATTTTTCGAGGTCCACTGCTATCCCGTCCTTGGAGGCTACATTCCCTAGGAACCTTACTTCCTTTCTTCAAAACTGACACTTAGAAAACTTTGCCTTGAGATGATGTAACATGAGAGTGTGTAGAACCTCTCTTAAGTGTTGGGCATGCTCCTCCTCATGCTTTGAGAAGATCAGAATGTCATCCACAAAAAACCATGACAAACTTATTCAGAAACTCCCTAAACACCCTACTTATCAAGTCCACAAAATAGGCGGGTGCATTGGTTAGCCCAGAAGGCATAACCAACCATTCAAAGAAACCGTCTGGAGTTCTGAATGCAATCTTATCAATGTTGTCCTCTACTACCCATAGATGATGATACCCCGTGGTCAAATTCATCTATGAGAAAAATGATGCGCCTGTTAACTGATCAAACAGGTTGTCTATCCTTGATAGCGGGTGCCTATTTTTCTTAGTGAGCTTATTTAGTTCCTTATAATCCACACATAGATGAAGTGAGTTGTCTGCTTTAGTTGCAAAGACGACTGGTGCTCCCCACTCTGAAATGTTTCGCCTAGTAAAACCTTCTTCGAATAGCTCCCCTACTTGCTAGATGAACTCCCTTCGTTCCCTATGGGCCATGCGGCGCACTGGAAGAGCAACTGGCTTTGCATTCTTTACCATGTAAGTCCGGAAGTCTACCTCGTGCCTTGGAGGTAGTCCATTAACCTCCTCAAACACATCCGGGTAGTCTCTGACTATGGGTACAGATCACAAGTCGTCAGCAGAAGTATCAGGTGATTCTAGGAAACTAAGCATCATCGACCCCTGTGGGTTGTAGGAAATTTCGAGAGTTCTACCAGGACAAGTGAGAAGTCTAACTACTACCTTTTCGCAATCAAGGACTACACCATACATGGCTAGCCAATCCATGCCTAAAATCAAACCATAGTCCATAAATCCCAGCACGTATGCATCACATTCAAACCGGACGCCCAAGACAGAAATTCTCAAACCCCTTCTCATCATGGATAAATGAGCCGATCCTCCTATGGGGTTTGACTCCTTTGGGGTTTGAGACCATTACAAGACGAGAGACTATACTAGTATCAAGGTGCGGTCTGTATACAAAAGAACTGGATATAAATGAATGTGAAGCGCCGGAATCAACAAGGTTCTAACAGGATGGTCAAAAAGGGAAATCAAACCTTCAACCGTGACTTTCCTACCTCGATTAGGTCCACTAGCCTCTAAAGCATATATGAAACACCCCACCTCCGTTAGGGTCACTCTCAAAGGGAATGCCCTAATTTTGGTGGAGGTTTATAAGTACAAGTCACAGATATACAAGACAGATATAAGAACACATATTTGTAAAATAGCGGAAGAACAACAAACTTTATTTCATTAAGTCAAATACGTGTTACAACAACATCCTTTCCAAAAACATAACATAACACTTTCATAATCTGTCTTGAGTACATTATTTAAAGAAGCATAAATAAAACATAGATAAACTGCAAAATCCCCTTAGTGGATTGTCCAAAGCCATAGTTCAAAACAGGAAAGTCCAAGCAATACATTTCTCTTCTTCAAGCTGGATGTTGAGGCTGGTCCAGCTGCTGTGTTCCCTCCCTGAGGACCTGGGGGGGGGGGGAAACGGAAGAAAGAAGACGAAAGGAAAATAGAGTCAGGCATAAAGCCTGAGTAAGTCTAGTACTACTTTGTCTATGAATAAAGAACTGGGTATGATAAGTAAAACAGGAAGTGGGCAAACACTATGAACTTGGTTAAGTTATCTAGGATCGAATATACTATCGTACCCCATGTTAATCTCTGAACCCATATAAACTAGTTTCCAATTTGCACCCCATAATCAGGGTGATGTGATCCATTCAATGATGATCGGCTCCTACTCGCATAGTTACATGTGTCTTACGGCCCCCGATGTCTGTAGTTACCTATGCTGGTCCCACCATGGGGTGTATCAAGTCCCATAGTGGCAACCCGACACAACCTTAGAGTGCACAGGTATGCTACTGGTGTCCAGTGCCTTATTTTTCTGCTCCGGAGTGTGTGCACGCCCGCACTCCGTTAGAACCTACACTGCTACACCACCGCCGTCGCTTTGACCTCTTACAATCAGCCCAGTAAACGTGCCCCACCCTGCCTAGTTTCAGGGTATCCTGATACACCTTTTAGGGTTACTGCTGAAAAGGGTCCCCCGTTACTAGGTTTTCTATCTCTAGCCAGCATGCTAAGTTGGTTAAGTGTTCCCTACCTAACCCCACCAGTCTGTTTAGTTTAGCATGTTCCATTTTGATTAAGTCTTTAGTTCACTTAATCCTAACAATCCTGACTCAGCCTTAATTGTCTTATTAAGGCCCTGACCTCTCATATTAGACAGGTATTGTTGTGGCTGCCTGTTGCCGGTTGGTTCCGGGCAGTCTTACGCCACAACTCAGTCTAACCTCGGGTCCTTGCTGGGCTCCATGTTTAACCTCCCACATTGGATAGGTATTGTTGTGACTACTGGACAGCCGGGCGGTTCCGGGCAGGTTTACATCACAACTCAATCCAACCTCGGGTTAAACACATCGTATGTTCTTCATTTACATATTTTGTCATTCTTCTTTATTTATATGTAAATATTTGCGGCCCATTATTAAGTTAATGGTGTAAAGATTACACCAATCACGGGCCCAACCCATACTTGAATTTGGGCCCTTCTATTTTATATTTTCATTCATTAATTAATTTTAACCCAACGTTATTTTCCCCCGTTTTACACGTCCGTTCATATATATTGGGCTTAGCCTTTTAAAGCCCAATTTAGCCAGGCGAAAGGGGAGGCTTATGGCGTATACACAAAGAGGGGAAGGTGAGCGCATGAACTTGCAATACGACGTTGGAAAATACATAATAGAAATTGGTGAACTTGCATAGTGGTAACATAGGTGACATGAATCAAAGCATGTGAACTTGCATAGGTTTAACTACAACATGAACCTATATTCTTATTTAGGCATAATGTCAAACATAAGCATGGCATAAATATTGCTAGCATAAACGTGGCATAATGTCAAACATAAGCATGGCATAAATACTGCTAGCATAAACATGGCATAATGTCAAACATAAGCATGGCACAAATATTTCTAGCATAAACATAAACAAGTCATGTTCATAAGGTTTCTACATGTTTACAAAGGGATACTTTGTTACTAACACAAAAGGCATAGTTCAACTTAATCATGATTTAAGTCTAATTACATAACAATGGTATAAACATCCCTATGCATAAATATTCCTAATCATGGTGTTTGCTTTAAACTTGCAAAAAGGGATTTTTGAGTCTAACCTAGCCATGTCTCACATATGTCATCATATAATTCTTTTAAACAAGATAGACTTAATCATAGATTTCAATTATGCCAAATATCATTCATAGCCTAGCCATATTCATAAGTTTTGCAAAAGCATGACTTAATACATGGATTATGGAGTCAAAATTCCAACATAGTTTCATATGAACTATAACAACCAAACTTGTTTCAATTACTTGCAAAATGATTTATGCATAAAACTATACATCATGATGGCATAATAACAAAGCCCCAAACTTGCATGAATTTCACTCAACTACATACATGTAGCTTCAACATAGATTATATAATTTGCGCAATATTCCAAACGTATATTTGCATAGAACTACCGCATGTAGTTCTTTATAATGAATAACATAATTTTGCACAAACATGAATTACTTCCATTGCCACAATTCAAGCATACATATCAACACAGTTGTTTATTTATACCAAAGTAATACTCTACTTACAATGGTTGCGGCGAATTCTCTAATTAAGAGACACGATTCCTTTGTTGAATTGATTAGCTTTAGGTTGCTTGAATTGCTTTAGGCTTTAGAACTTTTCTTCCTAACTCTCTCTCTAGTCGGCGGCTACTCTTTGTCGTTCCTCAGCAACATGGCGGCTATAATCTTATTTTGAATGAATAGATTAGGGTTTAGTCTAGGGTTGTTTATATAGAGGTTAGGAATTGATTAGGACCATTGATGTTGCTAGGTTAGATCGTAGCCATTCATTAGGAAGAGAGACCAATAAAAACTCGCCACCTAGCCCTAATGACAAAGCAAGCTTCTGAAAATCGGCCAAACACAGACCTGGCCAGCCAGGGCTAGACCAGACCTGGCCAGCAGGTCATTTTTGACCTGGGCGCACTTGGCAGGTGCGCCAGGTCAAAAATGTACTGGCGCACTTCACAGGTGCGCCAGTTCATTTTTGTTCTGGCGCACTTCCCAAGTGCGCCAGTGCATTCTGGCCCTTTTTCGGTTTTTTGCCCAACTTCGTTCGTCCATAACTTCTTCATACGATATCCGTTTTTCGAAAACTCGGACTCTATTTCGCTTATTTTTCCGAGACGAACGCAATGGCGTATCCCGTTTCCCTTAGTTCTTTGATTTGAAATTAATTATACTTTAATTTGTGAGTTTCACAGTCATAGAATTCACGGGGTGTTACATTCTCCCCCACTTAAAAGGATTTCGTCCCCGAAATCTTCAAGCTAGGAGGAATGTATATCCTAACATCCAATCATCCATCTACTCATCCATCAAACACGAGCATCCATTGTCTTTAAAAGACTTCTAATGCTTCATGATCATATGCGAAGTGTGTGTATATGAACTTATCTAATGCAAAATCAGGCGGTCCACTGATTCAGTTGACCTCCTTAATGCGAATTATGTAAGTGCCATGAATCCATTATGTATGCAAATTTTCCTATTTTTGCTTCTACATGAGTGCACAATCATTCAGTACAAATGCAGCATCCACATGACAACACATTATAGTTCAACCATATACGAAAGCAAACATATATGCATATGCAATATGAAGTGACTGAGCCGATCTAAAACCTAGATTGTGTGTGTATATGCAACCACGAGCAACCACTAGCAATCACTTGCAACCACTTGAAACCATCATACATAACATGTTTCAACTACATGTTTCCATCCAAAGGGTTTCTACCTAAAAGATAAGGTCGAGGAAGTATACCTAAAAAGATAGATAAAAGCGCAACTTAAGGAAAAGGAAAGATCAAGGATGTACCCTCGAACAGAGAAGGGTAGGCTGTGCGTATTCTAGCTTCAGTTTCCCAAGTCGCGTCTCCCTCGACGTCGCTCCATTGAACTTTGACGAGCTTGACTTCGCGGTTGCGTAGCTTCTTCACTTCCGTTCCTAATATGCGGGTTGGAACTTTCCTCATGGTTGCTTTGCGTTCCACTTCAGCTTCTTCTAGGATATTTGGCTCTACCACTTCAGCAGACTCATGTAGACATTTTTCGGAGATGTGAAACGTGGAAGATGTTGTGAACTCCGGCCAATCTTTCGGGTAGCTCTAATCTATAGGACATTTTCCCAATTGTTCCTATCTAAAGGTATAGTCGAATGATAGAAGCAAGTAAAAACTTTGTGCCCATTAGGCAATGTCAAAACTGAAAACCTATGCCACATATATATTGATTAGGAGAAGAACTCTCTAAGCATCAGCCCCGAAGACCGAAATCAACATCAGACTGACACCCAAAGAGTTACTCAACCCAACCACCATATATGATTCTAGGAAACTAAGCATGATGGACTCCTTTTAGGTCATAAGGGAGTCCCTTCCTAAGACCAATCTGTATCCTATAAAGCCCAAAAACTTTAGTAAAATCAACGAACACCCTCGAGCCCCAACATGTGTTACTAACAGGTGAGTCATACTCCCTATGTGGTTTGCAACAGAAATTGGATTGAGAATGGGACCGAGAGGATATACACAAAAGATAGCATGCAAGTAAGCTCTACAGGAAGAGAGGGATCAAAGATATACTCTTAAGAAGAGATATGATGCACGATTCTAGTCTTCAATCTTCTAAGTCGCATTTCTTGAGCTTAACTCCATTATGCTTTGTCCGTCTTTAACTTCACAATTTTCGTAGCTTCTTAATTCTTGTTTCCAAAATATGAGTTGGAACCTATTTCACTAGGAGATAGTGTCGCCAAGACTTGAGTGCAAAGACGATGGCGGCTAACTCAAGATCGTGGGTTGGGTAGTTCTTTTCGTGCACCTTCAACTGCCTCCCGCCATAAGCTACCACCCTTCCTTCTTGCATTAAGACGGCGCCTAGCCCTGTTCCACATGCATCCGTATAAACAGTGAACATCTTGCTCCCATCTGGCAGCGTCAAAACTGGGGCTGTTGTAAGAGCCCTTTTCAGTCGTTGGAAAGCAAACTCGCAATCCAAGTCCCAATTGAACACTAGATTCTTCTTAGTCAATTTCGTGAGCGGAGCTGAGATTTTCGCAAAATCCCTTATGAACTTTCGATAGAAACCTGCTAGTCCTAGAAAGCTTCGGACCTCAGTCGCATTCCTTGGTGTCTTCCAATCCTGTACCGCCACTACCTTAGCAGGGTCCACTGCTAACCCTTGTTTGGATACTATGTGCCCAAGGAACCTCACCTCTTCTCTCCAAAAGTGGCATTTGGAGAATTTGGCTTTTAGTTGATGGACTCGCAAAGTTTCCATGATTGCCCTTAAGTGCTGAGCATGTTCCTCTTCACTCTTTGAGAAGATAAGGATATCATCTACGAAGACTACTACGAACTTGTTGAGGAAATCTCTAAATACCCTACTCATCAGGTCCACGAAGTAAGCAAGTGCATTTTTCAAGCCAAAAGGCATGACAAGCCATTCAAAGAAGCCGTCTGGGGTTCTGAATGCCGTTTTATCGATGCTATCTTCAGCCACCCTTAGCTGATGAAAACCGGTTGCTAAATCGAGTTGGGAGAAAACAGACGCTCCTACAAGCTGGTCAAATAAATCGTCAATTCTTAGGGAGAGGGTGCCTATTCTTTTTCGTTAGCTTGTTGAGCTCCCTATAGTCAACACATAGACGGAGTGAACCATCCGCCTTTGTAGCGAACACCACCGGAGCGCCCCATTCTGAAATGCTCCTCCTAATGAACCCCTTCTCTAGAAGCTCTTTAATCTGTTTACTGAGCTCTTTCCTTTCTCGTGGAGCCATATGTCTAACGGGCAACGCAACGGGCTTTGCATTATCTACAAGATATATGCGGAAGTCTATTTCCCGCTTCGGAGGCAAGCCCTTCACCTCTTCAAAGACATCCGGATATTCTCGGACCACTCTAACTGATTGCAAGTTTTCAACAGAGGCATCTAGCGATTCAAGATAACTAAGCATAACCGCATACGAGGGATTACAAGAAATTTCCAAAGTATTACCGAGCTGGGTTAGGAGCCTAACAACCCTTTTCTCACAATCAAGGATGGCCCCATTACTGGATAGCCAATCCATACCCAAAATCAAACCATACCCCGAAAAGCCCAAAACAAAGGCACTACATTGAAATTCAACACTTAGGATAGAAATTTTCAATCCCACACAGATCATAGACAAATGAGCTGGGCCCCCAATTGGGTTTGAAACAATTAAGGGGTCCTCTACCATACTAGTTTCTAGGTGCAGAGATTCTACTAAAGCAGACGAGATAAAGGAGTGTGATGCGCCAGAGTCAAATAAAGTGCGAACGGGGTGATCACAAAGATAAACTACACTTTCTACAGAAGTATTTATACCTCGCTGATGCAGAGGTGGCGCTTCCAGCACATGAACCTGTGCTCCTGGGGTGGATCCAGCGCCCTGCCCCTGTCCTCGTTTCTTTGGGCAGTCCTTAGCCCTATGGCCTGTCTCACCGCAAGAAAAGCACCCACCATTCTCCTTGGCCTTCTTTTTCCGGCAATCTTTCACTAAGTGCCCCACTTTGCCACAGAATCTACACTTCCTCTTCTCTCGGGACTTGTTGTCTTTCCCGCCTTTCTCAAAGTCTGTCTTCTCAGGGCAGTCTTTGTTGATGTGTCCAGTCTCCCCAAAATGAAAACATTCTCCTTGCTTTCTTTTCCTCTTTCTACAATCCTTGGCTATGTGCCCCTCCGTACCACAAAAATTGCATTTCCTTTTTTTCTCGTTTCTTATTATTACTGTTACGATCCTTTCTTGTTTGACTATTATTCGTCTTCCTACTCTGGGACTCTTCCGCTTGCTGGTTCACGTGGAGGAGGAGGAGAGAAAGCGTCAGCAGCTGGGGAGTAAGGTCTCCAGACATGCTGGAACAGAAAGGAAAGATTCAAAACGAAGGATAGAAGATAGTACCTATGGCTTTGGGGGGGGACTTTGCCTTTTTCAAATAAAATAATATGTTTTTTTTTTAAAAAAATGCTTCTTTAAATTTCCTTTTTGAAAATAAAATTTCAAAACTTTTTTATCTTATCTGGTAAACCTATGCTCTGATACCAAGTGAAACACCCCACCTCCGTTAGGGTCACTCTCAAAGGGAATGCCCTAATTTTGGTGGAGGTTTATAAGTACAAGTCACAGATATACAAGACAGATATAAGAACACATATTTGTAAAACAGCGGAAGAACAACAAACTTTATTTCATTAAGTCAAATACGTGTTACAACAACATCCTTTCCAAAAACATAACATAACACTTTCATAATCTGTCTTGAGTACATTATTTAAAGAAGCATAAATAAAACATAGATAAACTGCAAAAGCCCCTTAGTGGATTGTCCAAAGCCATAGTTCAAAACAGGAAAGTCCAAGCAATACATTTCTCTTCTTCAAGCTGGATGTTGAGGCTGGTCCAGCTGCTGTGTTCCCTCCCTGAGGACCTGGGGGGGGGGGGGAAACGGAAGAAAGAAGACGAAAGGAAAATAGAGTCAGACATAAAGCCTGAGTAAGTCTAGTACTACTTTGTCTATGAATAAAGAACTGGGTATGATAAGTAAAACAGGAAGTGGGCAAACACTATGAACTTGGTTAAGTTATCTAGGGTCGAATATACTATCGTACCCCATGTTAATCTCTGAACCCATATAAACTAGTTTCCAATTTGCACCCCATAATCAGGGTGATGTGATCCATTCAATGATGATCGGCTCCTACTCGCATAGTTACATGTGTCTTACGGCCCCCGATGTCTGTAGTTACCTATGCTGGTCCCACCATGGGGTGTATCAAGTCCCATAGTGGCAACTCGACACAACCTTAGAGTGCACAGGTATGCTACTGGTGTCCAGTGCCTTATTTTTCTGCTCCGGAGTGTGTGCACGCCCGCACTCCGTTAGAACCTACACTGCTACACCACCGCCGTCGCTTTGACCTCTTACAATCAGCCCAGTAATCGTGCCCCACCCTGCCTAGTTTCAGGGTATCCTGATGCACCTTTTAGGGTTACTGCTGAAAAGGGTCCCCCGTTACTAGGTTTTCTATCTCTAGCCAGCATGCTAAGTTGGTTAAGTGTTCCCTACCTAACCCCACCAGTCTGTTTAGTTTAGCATGTTCCATTTTGATTAAGTCTTTAGTTCACTTAATCCTAACAATCCTGACTCAGCCTTAATTGTCTTATTAAGGCCCTGACCTCTCACATTAGACAGGTATTGTTGTGGCTGCCTGTTGCCGGTTGGTTCCGGGCAGTCTTACGCCACAACTCAGTCTAACCTCGGGTCCTTGCTGGGCTCCATGTTTAACCTCCCACATTGGATAGGTATTGTTGTGACTACTGGACAGCCGGGCGGTTCCGGGCAGGTTTACATCACAACTCAATCCAACCTCGGGTTAAACACATCGTATGTTCTTCATTTACATATTTTGTCATTCTTCTTTATTTATATGTAAATATTTGCGGCCCATTATTAAGTTAATGGTGTAAAGATTACACCAATCACGGGCCCAACCCATACTTGAATTTGGGCCCTTCTATTTTATATTTTCATTCATTAATTAATTTTAACCCAACGTTATTTTCCCCCGTTTTACACGTCCGTTCATATATATTGGGCTTAGCCTTTTAAAGCCCAATTTAGCCAGGCGAAAGGGGAGGCTTATGGCGTATACACAAAGAGGGGAAGGTGAGCGCATGAACTTGCAATACGACGTTGGAAAATACATAATAGAAATTGGTGAACTTGCATAGTGGTAACATAGGTGACATGAATCAAAGCATGTGAACTTGCATAGGTTTAACTACAACATGAACCTATATTCTTATTTAGGCATAATGTCAAACATAAGCATGGCATAAATACTGCTAGCATAAACGTGGCATAATGTCAAACATAAGCATGGCATAAATACTGCTAGCATAAACATGGCATAATGTCAAACATAAGCATGGCACAAATATTTCTAGCATAAACATAAACAAGTCATGTTCATAAGGTTTCTACATGTTTACAAAGGGATACTTTGTTACTAACACAAAAGGCATAGTTCAACTTAATCATGATTTAAGTCTAATTACGTAACAATGGTATAAACATCCCTATGCATAAATATTCCTAATCATGGTGTTTGCTTTAAACTTGCAAAAAGGGATTTTTGAGTCTAACCTAGCCATGTCTCACATATGTCATCATATAATTCTTTTAAACAAGATAGACTTAATCATAGATTTCAATTATGCCAAATATCATTCATAGCCTAGCCATATTCATAAGTTTTGCAAAAGCATGACTTAATACATGGATTATGGAGTCAAAATTCCAACATAGTTTCATATGAACTATAACAACCAAACTTGTTTCAATTACTTGCAAAATGATTTATGCATAAAACTATACATCATGATGGCATAATAACAAAGCCCCAAACTTGCATGAATTTCACTCAACTACATACATGTAGCTTCAACATAGATTATATAATTTGCGCAATATTCCAAACGTATATTTGCATAGAACTACCGCATGTAGTTCTTTATAATGAATAACATAATTTTGCACAAACATGAATTACTTCCATTGCCACAATTCAAGCATACATATCAACACAGTTGTTTATTTATACCAAAGTAATACTCTACTTACAATGGTTGCGGCGAATTCTCTAATTAAGAGACACGATTCCTTTGTTGAATTGATTAGCTTTAGGTTGCTTGAATTGCTTTAGGCTTTAGAACTTTTCTTCCTAACTCTCTCTCTAGTCGGCGGCTACTCTTTGTCGTTCCTCAGCAACATGGCGGCTATAATCTTATTTTGAATGAATAGATTAGGGTTTAGTCTAGGGTTGTTTATATAGAGGTTAGGAATTGATTAGGACCATTGATGTTGCTAGGTTAGATCGTAGCCATTCATTAGGAAGAGAGACCAATAAAAACTCGCCACCTAGCCCTAATGACAAAGCAAGCTTCTGAAAATCGGCCAAACACAGACCTGGCCAGCCAGGGCTAGACCAGACCTGGCCAGCAGGTCATTTTTGACCTGGGCGCACTTGGCAGGTGCGCCAGGTCAAAAATGTACTGGCGCACTTCACAGGTGCGCCAGTTCATTTTTGTTCTGGCGCACTTCCCAAGTGCGCCAGTGCATTCTGGCCCTTTTTCGGTTTTTCGCCCAATTTCGTTCGTCCATAACTTCTTCATACGATATCCGTTTTTCGAAAACTCGGACTCTATTTCGCGTATTTTTCCGAGACGAACGCAATGGCGTATCCCGTTTCCCTTAGTTCTTTGATTTGAAATTAATTATACTTTAATTTGTGAGTTTCACAGTCATAGAATTCACGGGGTGTTACAATATACTTGTCCTGAAGTTCCTGCCCTTTATCCTTGCTTGCTAAGGAATTGCTTATAGAAGTGTCCTACTTGTGCGCAATTAAAGAAGGCTTTCTTTGTCCTTCTTCAGTCCTTCACAAAATAACCCATAACTCCGCAACCATGACACTTGATATCTTTCGTGATCTGAGCCTTGTCAGGCTTTCCACCTTTCTATTTCTTTTGCTTTACTTTCCTAGGCCACCATTTTTATTTCTCGCCCTTAGCCTATGTTTCCTCAATCTTAATGTCTTTCTTCTCATCCTTGCCATCTTCATGCATAAGCGCCATATCAAACAGCCTTTTAAATGTCGCCCCCATCGATATATTAGATAAAGAAAGTCCTTGGAGAGGTTGATTCATCCCTCTTGCAAATATCAGCGCCTTGGGCGTATTCACCAAGTCCAGTCCATATCACGCCAACGGATTAAAAATATTCACATAATAATTAACAAAAATGTCCCCTTGTTTCAAAGACAAGAATCTTTCCATCTGTAATCCCTTTTCCACTTGAGATAAAAACTTCATCTCGAACCTTTGTTTGAAATCATCCTAAGTAGCTACTGGTTGTACTGCTTGCGTTACTTCCCACCAGTAGGAAGCTTCATCCTTTAACTGTCATGCTAGAAACTGTATCTTCCTTTTGTCATCAATCTCGAAAAGTCCAAACACATTCTTCGTCTCTCATAGCCAATTCGTGCTTTATCAAAGATCTTAGTGCTACAGAATGATTTTCCTTCCACAGCGTAGAAGTCTTTACATAACTTAGAAAAGTTATCTACTTGTGGAGGTGGAGCAACAAAAGCTACAACTGGGGGTAGTGCATCTCCTTGTCCTGCGGTAGGTGCCGTAGCCGCAAGATACCTACGGAACCATGTCAGTAATGGAATGCCCTCGTGAAGGTTGGGTGCCACAAACATGCTAAAAAAAGAAAAAGCATTCAATAAGAGATCGAGAGAATATTGACTATGGCTTGACGGGATATGTTTTTCAAAAACAGATTTTATTTGAAAATACATTGCTTTTGAAAAAAAAATCTAATTTTATAATCTTCGGCTCTATTACCAAATGAGACACCCCATGTCCGTTAATGTCACTCATGCGAGAATGCATTCAGTTTAGCAATGTGCAATAAGTAAACAATACAGAATTTCACAAGATAGATATAAAAAAGGCAGCGAAAAATTTCGACTTTATTACTGAAAACAAAACGTAGTCTCAAACAGGTTACCACAAAACCAGTTACATCAAATCTATCTTGTAAAACAAAGCACCAGAGTACATAAAATTATATCCCTTACCATAAGCCATAATAGAATAGAGAGCAAGTCAAACGGTACATCTCAAGAAATTCATGTCCAAGCTGTAAGAGAAATTCTAGTAACTGTTGAGTGCTTCCACTTTTGAGGACCTAGAGGAGGAAAAAAGAGGCAAAAGAAAAAGGGTCAGACATAAAGTCTGGTGAGTTCCAGTAATTTTCATATATGCATAAAATACAAATGCAGGGACAGGTAAAAAAGACTAGATGAGAAAGGTATAATGTCATATAAAGTAATAGATAAACAGAACAACATGATAGACAAGAATAACAGGTATAAATTATGATCGAGTAATACTTCACACTTATATCCTAAAATAGGTATGTATGCACCAACACTAGTAGAACAAGTTTAACAGGATTAGGTTCTCAACCTAATTGCATAACAGCAGGATTAATAACATGATTAAACAACAGGATTAGGCATACCCTAATTACATAACCAGATTGGGTGTTAACCTAATTACACAACAATAGGATTAGGTGTAACCTAATTCCTACCCATGTGATCAACTCCCTACTGCATAAAAACCCTGGGTCAGCCCTGGTAGTAGGGCTTATCACTCCCTAACCCAAAAATTACATAAAAAAGACCTATTTACTGGTGTTACAATGACTTAAATTCCATATTCGGACCCATGCACGCTCTTGACCCTACCGAAATGCGCCAGTACCCACCTAATGCAAACCTCTTACTATTCACTTCAGTAAAGCGTGCACTGGCCCCTACCTAGTGCGAGTCCCCTCTAACAAAATACCGACCGGAGTACTGATTAATATGGGCTCCAAACAAAAGATCAACACAAGCCAAAACCCCTAAGATTGTGCCCCAAAAATTAGGATTTAAGAATCCCCAAAACCCAATACAACAGCAGAATGAGGGACCTCTTAGCTTATTAATAATCATGTTTAACCTAGTAGGTTTAGGTTTACTAATAAGCGTGGTTGTAATGTTACATGTCATTATGTGTGCAACCCTTCCCCAAACACCTGCCCAGATGTATGTAAAATTACCATGACAATTCAGTTTATTAGCCTACATCTAACACTTACAATATTCTTAACACATTATTTACTTAATGTCCGTGTTAAGTCAAACTTAACATGTCCAATACACATGCATATTATTCATAAACAAATACATGTTTGTGCATATTATCCATTTCTACTGATTTACAGCAAGTATATACACATTATCCCTTCTTACCAGTTACAACAAGTCTAAACATGTGTATATTATCCCTTTCCCAAATTATAGTTAAACAGTCCCAATTTAACAATATGCCTAAATTCCTCTTTTTATGTCATTCATTATTGCCCCAAATGATACGTACACTCTAATCGGATATAGCCTAGGCTTCCAAATGCCTAAGCTTCCAAATGCCTGAGCTTCCAAATGCCTAGTCTTAGCGTAAATAAAAAGGGAAAACAGAGGAAGGATAATATAACCAAATCACATAGACATATAAGCAATACTGGAAATAAACATAAAACATAGAAAATGGGAAAAAGAAGATAGATACATATAACTTATTAATTATTCAACGGCAAAGGCATATCTTTGACTTATCATAACGGCATAGATGATTAACAGTAAAAAACATGTATAACATTCAAACACATTATATCATAACCTAATTTTTTAACTATCAATTTATAGTCTAAGAAATCAAATTTGAAATGACAGGGAACTCACAATGGGTCTTGGTGAAAAAGGGATTAAATCTCTTATATATATACATAATTCTATGCCATAGAAATGTCCAATCCAATCCTTTTAGTTGTATATATGCAAGTCCTGAATG
The DNA here is from genome assembly GCA_030737875.1 of Allium sativum. NCBI lineage: Eukaryota > Viridiplantae > Streptophyta > Magnoliopsida > Asparagales > Amaryllidaceae > Allium > Allium sativum. Next base: position 21,381,867 of record CM060927.1, on the reverse strand, counting down.
TTGTCTCTGTAGATCTAGGCCTCAACAGCATTCCCTCATTATAAGTTTTTATAGTTTTGGAATAAATTCATAGAGGCAGAAGATATGAATAAATGGTATGTATTAGAATTAGAGAAGCCACCTTTTATAGAGTCACAAAGTCAACCTCAGCCTTTAGATTCTTGGGTTTTAATCCAAACCGTATGTGTAGCGCTGAGTCAACAACGAATAGACAGAAAACCAGTCCAGATTCATGAAAATGCACCTGCCCAGATTGTCGTTGGGTCGACTCATCGACCCATGGGGTCGACCTTATGGTAGACCCAACCGGCCTTGGGTCGACCTATGGTCCGACCAAGGCCGTTTGTGGGTAGTCCCACAATCGTCTGTTATCCCGCTTAAGCCCGTGTTGATTTTTGTTTGAATATTTTTACATTATACTTACACGTAAGTTCCTTATATGTATACAAACTTCTAAGGTTCATAACTTCTTCATACGTTATACGTTTTATGCAAACTTGGGGTCTAACTGAACTAGAATTACAAGACGAATGCAACGGTAATACCAGATTCACTTAATTCTGAATATTTAATTAAGTAATACCCAATTTATTATCTTTAAAGTATAGTTATATTGCATTAAATTTTGGGGTGTTATGGTCGTAATTCTGCCCTCTCTACATCCTATTTTGAAGTTCTTCGAGGATAGGTCTAAAGAGGATGCAAATGACATTCTTACTCAGTATTGGAAGATGGTGACATATTCGAGCCGATTATCTGAAGTAATAAGTGGTTTGAAGCTTGAAATTGATAACACAAATCAAGAGTGGGATTGCGATGAAAGTGCACTTGAACATACGAAGATGGATTTTCCAAAGTATGAGGCCCAACTCATAGGCACCAAAAAATCGCTTGAGAAGACCCCGATCGATCTTGACAGTACTCGAAATTGATTCAATGCCGAGCTCAAACAGTGGTCACTTAAAATAATATCTATTGAGGACGAGATGTAGTGAGTTAAGCAGGAAAATGTACTATCTAAGGCCAAGAATGAGGCGCTAAAAAAGGAGAAGGAACAATTGATTTAGGAGAATGCATCGCCTAAGGTCCAATTGGATGCCTTTGAAGAAGCTAGAAAGAGAGCTAAAGAAAATGACCGCACTGCTCCTGAGTCTGCCACGAACTCTCAAGCCTTATACGATAGAGAAATCTAGGAGCACAAGGCTAAAGTGGCCGGGGCAAAAAAGATGGAGGAAGAATTGGGCTCTCGAGTGTTGAACTTCTATGCTCGATTTCTCGGTTACCGGATTTAACATAAGTTGAAAATTACCTGCAAACTTTGGTCGATACTTGGGACCAATCCATGGAGGAGGAAATACTGGCTTCTGCAGATGGCATAGTGAATGAAGTGGAGCTTAGAGCCAGATTCTTGAGGGGCGATGAGCCTGAAGTTCTTATTGAAGGTAGGCACCTTGTTAAGGAAGAGGAGGATGCAAAGTGACTTCGGCTCAAAGGCAAGTCAATAGCCGAGGAGACTCCAGACATGGATATGGAAGATGAGACTTCCACACAATCAAATAGTCAACCTATCCCTACTACTGATCCACTTGCTCCAAGAGTAGTCGCTCTGCCTCTACCTGCACAGGGCTTTGAAGGGATAGAGGAGTATAATCCTGATGATTCGGATCTTGGCTCGCGAAGTCCTTTAACACCTATTCCAAAAATTAAGACTCCCGCAAATCCTGAAGATGGTTATGCAGAAGGTATTCCTTTAATTTCTCCTCAATTTCTGAAAGTCATCAGGGCTTGTCGGCTACCAGTTGGGTTTCGACTCTAGAGAACCGTTATTCCGCAAGGAATGATTATTGCTCTTCCATCTTTAGTTACACCTTCGGTCAAGGTCTCTTCAGAAGTAGAAGAAAAGAAGCGGAGGAGCCTCATGTGCCCATTGGCAGCGATTTGGCCAAGGAGGAGGGGTTGATTGATGCTCTCAAAGACTTGGATGGAAAAGAGACTCCCGCCGAAGGTGATGAAGATGTAATATGCCGACGATTCTGGAAAGATCAGAGCCTTAGGCATGGCGAAGTTGAAGGCACTGCAGAAGGAAAGATGGTCGAGACAAAATTCGAGTCAATGTCCAGGCCTATTTCCGTCAACCCTCTACAAACCATCCCTGATTAGGGAACTGTCGCGTCATCTGGGCTAACTACATTTCCACGTTATTAAAACCGCCTAATAAAGAAATACGACCAACCCAAGTCGGGTGTGAAAGAGTCGTTTACTGAGAAGTCTCGGAAGCATTTTCTTACAGAGGCATAACTTGAGAAGAGAAAAATAAGAAGCCAAAAATAGGTGAAACAACACCGAAATCTTAGTAGACTTCATTCTTACATTTCACTTTTCGTAAGCTTGTTGCTGATGGTGCGAGTGCGGTCCTCATGTTTTTGACTAAGCCATTGTATAAACCTTCATTATAAATAAGTTAGTTATTTTATTTTCAAGTTTATGTAGCTTCCCATTCAGTGTCCTTGTGAATTAATTTTTCTACTGTCAAGTGTAACTCATAATCTACCTTGTTTGGATTGAGTAAGTGTCGTACTCTGGAGGATTATGTTCGAATCACGTTTGTAATGGCCCGAACTTGCATACTCTTTGAGTTGACTAAATACATCACACGTCCAAACCAAATTGCATAGAAATACGAATCATTGTCAAATAAAGAAGAAAAAGATAGAAGAAGAACATAAACAACAACACAAAATCTCACATTGCAACGGAATAAAATATAATATATATATATATATATAACAATCTTTGAAATACAAAATTTGTACTTACATACATCATCAGAGTACATAGCATATACAATATAGCAAAATATAAATAGTAAATATCTAACACTGAAGCCTCCTACTCCAAACTCCTCCTAAGGAATCTGTAATCACCTGATATACTTGACTGCCCATATAAATTTGGGCACCCAGGAGTTTAGGTAAAACAAAACAAAATAAACTCTAGGTCTATCATGGGACTAGTGTGAGTAAACTTTAACCACTTGGTTTTACTTAAAAAATCATTTTAAAAGAATAGATAATTGTAAGGCTGATCCACACATAAACACAGATGGTTTTTACCATACGATAACCCAAAACATTTCTTTAAAATCAATACTATTCTGATATTATAATAGTGTCTAAATCAAATAAATAACAATCTAGCAGAGCGTTTGCATTTCACACTCTACATACATAATGTACAATCAAAACTGCTGGTGCTTACTGGGCAATGGATTTCCACCTATGACAGGGTATGGAACCACCTTTTGATAGTTTATCTCTAGAGGGGAATACACTTTGTTCAACAAGAACATCTTGCAACCCGGCCACACATGACTGACCACTCATTTCGCTTGAGTGTATCGAATGTATATCACCAACGGTTGAGATCAGCAACCATTTTCCCAAAAGGGACAATATCGATAGATTAAAGAAGGAAATGAATTTTTTCTGTATAAGTGATAATACACCCTAATTGGGAGTGACCCACTTAGCCATGCTGTGTGCCTGATTTTGTCATTTTCCGGTTGTGGGGTTTGAGGTTACGATTACTTTCCTTTCATTGAAAGCACAGTTACTTTGAATGCCACATTATCAGATCCTAACCACTAAATGATTTGCATAAATATATTCTGGATATTATTCTAAGAGAACAAATTCTCCGCCACTAAATTTATATTTGTACAGATCAACTTATGCGATCATTGGAAATACTTAGTCAGACATTCGTCCGTACAAGTTCGTTCTGGGATTGAACAAAATCGAAGGCACAATTTCCATTAATCTGTCTTAGGCAATTTCTACCTAGGATTAACAGAAAAATCCCTTGCACTTTACTCCATCTTTGATTGTCTTCATATAATACGATTCGCAATGCTACTGCCAATACGGAGTTGTTCTCGTATAATAATCCAACCGGTCTCTTCGTATTGACAACGATATTGGCCAATACTTCGATAGTCGGTTATTTAAATATCGAAGAAAAACGAACAGTTCATCCAAAGCATCAAAAAATTTCTGGGCCCCTTAATTAATATTTCATTAATTAAATCGCTTCTCAGTTTCCTTATTAATATTTGTTAACCCAATATTTTCAACAATCATCTTGGCCTCTTACGCTATTTGGAAAACATTTTCATATATCACCTTCTTTTATTTTCTATACTTAGAAAATATCTTCTATTTATAACTGGAAAACATACCAATTACTTATCTCTTTCCCGAACTCATTTATATCTATACTTAGGAAATGTTCATTATTATATTTCCAAACTTACACTTATTTGGGTTAAAACGGATGTCGTGTAAAAATCGTTATGACAACCAAATACTGTATATAAGTAACTATATTTAAAATGTTATATTGTTTCCTTTCCGATCATCATTTACTATAGATGAAAACCTTGATTACAATGCTTTAAAATTTTATTAACCGATTTGGTTTCTAGTTTCATATATAATCGATAAGTAGATTTTAAGTTATCGAATTTTCTTAAAAAAATTCTATGTCCTTAAATTTCTGGAAAATTTCGGCAATGTCTTCTTTGTATGGGTCACTCGGTACAACTACAAATTGCCTCTCTGGGCCCTTTCCACTCATAAAGAATATCAAAATGCCAAGTAGCTTGGCAAATAGGCTAGTAAAATCTCATATTAAACTAAATACGTACCTGTTTTGCCAGGCATTCAATTTATATCTCTTCATACACTTCATTCCAAATCTTCTTAACATATATCTAACTATACCCAATTTATTCCAACTCAACACAATCGTTTTTAACTCAATTTGTTAATTCATTCTCTAATCGGCTCTTTTGCCTATTTAACTTTTTATTTGAAAATATCACGTTCTTACATATTTTTAATTTTCTTATAAATCAGTGGAATGCCATTTCCAACTCAAATTTCATATTCGATTTCAAATATAAATTCGCCCATCCAATTCACTTATACAAAGTTCGATTTCGATTCAAATATAAACTCCACTTGAATTAATATTTATTTTATAACTCACGCATAGGTTTTTCTAACGGAAAATTTTAGTTATTATTTGCTAAAAATATTTTTATTAATTTAAATAAAACCTTTATGGTTTAATAATGAATATAGCGCTGTTATTCCGAAAATTTGATTTTGACATAACTCAAAATCTATAAGACGATATCCATATTTTTCTCTTCCATTAGAAAACTAGTATTTAATCGGTCCTGACGATTCTTGTTTCAAAGAATTCTGACTTAAATTGAGTTCTATATACTCAATTGAAGTTCCAAGAGTCAAATTACGAACTACCGCGTTGCGGCGAGCTCGTTTTAATTATATTTTAATATAAACGTTTGAACTTCGTTTATTAATAAATTTCAACTCTATTCTTATGTATTTTAATATATATTAAATCCATTTTTCCTATCCAACATAATATTTCTAATTACCCTTAATCCTCTATTTTTCATAATTCAGTTATAAATTTATTTATAATTAAATCTTCTATACTGAATTCCAACTCCATTTGAGATAAATTATTTTATAAAATTCTATATAATCGAAATTCATTTTTAAATCCGTTAGATTTTTCTCAATTCAGTTTATATTCTGAATTCCAGAATATAATCTATTATTCCATTTATCAAAATGTTTCCAATTCACTTTTAAATTCATACTTGAATTTAAACTTCTAAATCATCTAATGATAATTTATTTCACTAGATTTATAAACATCGTTTATAAATTCAACTTCGTTGTTTTATACATTAAAACAAGTTCTATTTTAAAATCTATTTGAAACCCGAATCTTATTTTGGAATACTTTATTTTTATAACTTATATATATATAATTGTAGAATCTATTTTCGTATTTAATGTCAGTTTCAATCTAATACAATTTAAAATTTCCATTTTGGAAAACTTATTTTTATAAAATCGACATAGTCGAATTCCAATCATAAATCCATATGGATTTATTTTAAATCAATTTTCATTTCGATCATCGGAATAGATTTCATCATTTATTTTTGAAACTAAATTTAATTCCACTTTCTAAATTCACATTTGAATTTACATTCCCTACATTATCCAATGATAATTATTCCATTTCATTTATAAACAACGTTTATAAATTCAATGCTTATTTTATTATTCAAAATAAGTTAATATTTCCTAGCCCATTTGAAATTCAAATTCTATATTAGAAAAATAGATTTTTCCCTTTTAAATCTAAAAATTCCTTTTTACGATATTTTTATATATCAATATTTAGGGCCAATTATATTCAAACATCCAAAACAACCCAATTATCAATCGTAGGTTTTCTATCACATCATATATGATAATATATATATATGAAAACAAACAATAGGAAATTTTGAGGAATCCAGTTGGATCCCTCTAACCTGTTTTTCCTGCATCCATAGCAGTTAGCCAACATAAATAATACCCATCTTGCTTCAATGCATGATATCACGGTATAGAAGGTCATCCACTATATATATTGTGGGACGCATGGGGAAATCTTCTACTAATGGAACTGCGGGCATCAACTAATGGTACTGTGGGAAATATCCAATATATATATATATATATATAATAGCCACAACCACGAGGCATAAATATAACTAATATATATATAATAGCCACAATACGTCAACAATTATTCAATACATCCAAACAGTCAACAAACAACATATAAAAATTATTTAAAATAAAAATTAGTTTATAATAAAATTAAAAACAAATCCAAATAGTGAGTTTACTCACCTTGATTTTAATCTGTCGAATATCCCAATTTAATTTAAAACGAATACCATTCAATTTAAATTAAATTCCAGTCAACGCTGATCGACTGCTAATAAATTCCAGATTATAAGATCTGCAATTATGAATTCTATTTTACTATTTTCCCACTTTGTATAAATTTAATATATTGAATTATAGACTTCTTTGATTGATTATATAAACTTAAACAAATTAACTAAATTGAATATTAAATTTATACCTTAACTCTTTCTTCCTCTCTGGAAAAAAACCACGATGCCCTTACTGACTTCAGACCTTCCCTACTCTCCCATTCCTCCATTCGAACTTCACCAACCCATTGACAAAAAAAAATCGAACTTCACCAATGGGCGTAGCAGCTCACTACACCCGTCCTCAACTCAGACTTCTTCTCAAATTCTAATAGCATACACGCATGAAACCAACCCCCATTTTAAACTTCATCTTCCCAAATTAATCTATATAGTACACATTCCTAAAACTCCCCTACACCATTACTGAATGGTCTCTAACTCCTCACAAACGTCGGCTAAAAAAACTCACAGCCCCTTCAACACTGTCATCCTAAATTGCACGCACCTCATTATTCTCTAGTAATAATAATCTCCACTGCAACCACTCCTAAACCCAAGCGTCTTGCCACCTACAATTCAACGCCTACCTCAAAATGCGTGCGTTAGCCTTTGCCCACCCTATACAGCAAAACCGCGACATCCATTGGTCCATCTCCCCCCTGCGTTGCTGGTGAGTCACTGCGCTTGGTCACTACTCGAATGTTGAGACTAGGGATTAAATCGGGCTCTAAACTAGTATTCTAAATCAATAAATCTTGATTTCATTTGGGAAGGAATCAAGATCCTTTTTTATGAAGCAGCGGTTCTCGATTTTCCGAATGATAGAAAAAAAGGGAATGAAAGAATGAGCTGAATTGGGGAAATGAAGTCGAAGGTGTTGGCCATTTTATAGGCGCGAAAGTGAGACAGACGTACTCACCATTTCAATTTTTTCTTTACTTTGTAATGAAGGTGACAGAACATTCATACGCAATTTTGAAAGAAGCTGTAGCTATAAGGTAGGCTTTTCAGAATAAGCTTTGATCGTAAGCAATAAGCAGATAAGTCTATTTTGTAAGGGTACAGATCAGCCTCCAATTTTATATTTTGATTTTTAACCGATGTGATTTAATATAAAAAATCATGCGATTTCGAAACCCTATTTGAGCACAACAAACGACAACCCCAGACTTATACCACTATTCTAAATAGAATGGAATAGGTTTTGAAGTCTCATTCGATCATATGTAAAGGATATCAACTTAAATCGATATGATATAAATTAAATTCAAAACAATTAATTCCTTGATAACAAATTATTACTATTATCGTCTATATTCAGATAGAATTTATATTGATCATCTGAATCATCTTGATTTGGTTTTAATTTGGAATTCAATTATTTCTTTTTTTGTATTATGATAATTTAATATATCCAAAATTAAATCGTAAACGATTATTAAATCGTTAAACTCAATATAAATATCCAATTACATTATTAACTCAACATTTAAAACAATATTAAATGTTAAAAATTGATCGATCAAAAATCTGGGGAGTTACATTCTTTCCCCTTAAAAGAATTTTGTCCCCAAAATTACTAAGATAGGAAAAATGCTACAAACCCATTAACTTTTCAAAAAATCACTTATGTTGAAACTCAACTTTCGTATTACCACAAAATTTAGTTCGAACAAAACTTTTGGTTTCCATTCACATTGCACAACATCTATAATCATATTAATTCAATTCAAATGATTTAGAATCAAGATAGTCACATCCAATTCATATTGCATTTATATGCATTTAAATTCATTCAAATTAATTCTAAATCATTGATCCATTTAACTTGCTTAAGTTAAATTTTAATTCGAGAATTCAAATTCTTAGGCTTCTACTTCAAATCCTTTAGAAATCACATAAATATATACAAATATTTATAATCCATCACGAATTCAAAACGTTGGAATTTTTCCAAAACAACTTGTTTTTTTCAAACAAGTTTAGATCAAAACTTTTCTAAGGCAGTCATCATCAGAATTATTTTCCAGCGACTGAAGTGAGTTCAGTGCTTTATCGCTTTCAAAATCCATTGAAAATGATTTTTAATCAAAAATCCCTCCAAATCTAAGCTATATTATTTTAATATACTTCAGAAAAATATTATTCCATTCCCCCAGGCTTTAAATTCCAAATTCTTGTTTTAATTCAATACCAGCTCATCGTATTTATATATTTAATTCATATACTAATTCTATTTGGTTATATATAACCATTTCAATTTTATAGTCGCATTTGATTATAATAACCAACACATCCATATATTATAATAATTTCAGAAAATTATTCCTTCTATATAAAAATAGAATTTTTGGTAAAATTGTTTCATTTACCCACTTTAAAAGAATATTGTTTCAAATTTCTCTGCTCAAGTGTTTAGAAACACCTATCGATACAGTTGTACTTACTGTACCAACCTTATCTCTATTGAGTAAGCACCACCAAAGCCTTGGTGTTCGCTCAACCTAAGCTCTGATACCAACTGTAATGGCCCGAATTTCCATCCTCTTTGAATTGACTAAAGACAACGCACGTCCAACCCAAATTGCACAGAAATACAAATCATATGAAATAAAGAATAAAAGATAGAAGAAGTACAGAAACAACAACACAAAATATCACATCGCAGCGGAATAAAATATAATATATATAACAATTTTTGAAATTAAAAAATTTGTACTTACATACATCATTAGAGTACATCACGTATACAATACAACGGAATATAAACATCATATATTTAACACTAAGGCGTCCTACTCCAAGCTCCTCCCAGGTATCCGTAAACACCTGAACTACTTGAATGGCCGTATCAATTTGGGCACCCAAGAGTTTAGGGTAAAACAAAACAAAATAAACTATGGGTTAGTCATGGGACTAGTGTGACTAAACTCCAACCACTTTGTTTAACTTTAAAAAAATCCTTTTAAAAGAAATGATAATCGTAAGACTGATCCATACATAAGCATAGATGGTTTTTAACTTACAATAACCCAAAACATTTCTTTAAAACCAATACTGTTCGGATATTATAATAGTGTCTAAATCAAATAAATAACAATCTAGCAGAACACTTACATCTCACGCTCTGCATACATAATATGCAATCCAAACCATGGGCGCTTATTAGATAATGGATTTCCAACTATAACAGGGCATGGAACCACATTCCGATAGTGTATCATTGAAGGGGAATACACTGGGTTTAACAAGAACATCTTGCAACCTGGCAACACATGACCGACCACTAATTTCTCTTTAGTGTATCGAATGTATATAACCAACGACAAGGATCAACAATCGTTTTCCCAAAAGGGACAACATCGATAGATTAAAGAAGGAAATAATTTTTTTCTAAATAGGTGATAATACACCCTAATTAGGAGCGACCCACTTAGCCATGCTGCTTGCTCGATTTTTTTCATTTTCCAGTAGTGAGGCTTGAGATTACGATTACTTACCTTTCATTGATAGCACAATCACATTATATGCCACATTGTCATATCTGTTAACCACTAATTGATTTTCATAAATATATTCTTCATATTATGCTAAATGAATAAATTTTCCGCCAATAAATGTATATTTGTACAGACCAACTTATGCGACCATAGGAAATACTCTATCAGACATTCGCCTATACAAGTTCATTTTGGGACTGAACGAAACCGAAGGGATAATTTCCGTTAATCCATCTTAGGAAATTTCTACCTGGTATTAACAGAAAAAAGCCCTTGCATTTTACACCGTCTTCAATTGTCTTCATATGATCTTCTATTTATAATTAGAAAACATTCCCATTACTTATCTCTTTCCCAAACTGATTTATTTCTATAATTAGGAAATATTCGTTATTGTATTTCCAAACTAACACTTATTTAGGTTAAAACAGATGTTGCGTAAAACATCATTACGACAACCCAAATACGGTATAAAACTAGCTACATATTTAAAAAAAAAGACTTTCTGTTTTAAATAAATAAAAATATAACTAGCTATATTTTAAAATCTTATATTATTTCCATTCCGATCATCATTTACTATAGATGAAAACCTTGATTACAACGCTTTCAAATTTTATTAACATGATTTGGTTTCTAGTTTCATACATAGACGATATCCACATTTGAATTTACGGTATGAAACCAAATTTAATTCCCCTTTTTATATTCACATTTGAATTTACGTTCCCCACATTATCCAATGAAAATTATCCAATTTCATTTATAAACACCGTTTATAAATTCACTACTTGTTTTTGTTATTCAATGCAAGTTAATATTTCCTAGCCCACACGAAATTCAAGTTCTATTTTAGAAAAATAATTTTTCCTTTTTGATTCTCAAAATTCCTTTTCATAATATTTTTGTATATCATTATTTAGGGCCAATGATATTCAAACATCCAAAACACCCAATTTTCAATCATAGGTTTTCTAACACATCATATATGATAATATATACAAAAACAAATAGTAATAACTTTTGAGGAATCTAGTTGGATCCCTCCAACCTGTTTTTCCTATATCCATAGCTATTGGCCAACATAAATAATATCCATCGTGCTTCAAAGCAGGATATCGCGGTATAGAAGGTCGTCCACTATATATATTGTGGGGCGTATAGAGAAATCATCCGCTAATGGTACTACGGCCATCCTCTAATGAAACTGTAGGAAATATCCAATATATATAATAGCCACAACCACCAAGCCCAAATATAACTAATATGTATATATATATACATACATATATAATAGCAATAATTCATCAACAATTATTCAATACATCCAAACAGCCAACAAAGAGCATATAAAAATTATTTAGAATAAAAATTCGTTTATAATAAATTATAAACGAATCTGGATAGTGAGATTACTCATCTTGATTTAAATCGAATACCATTCGATTGAAACTAAATTCCAACCAATGTTGATTGATTCCAAATGAATTCCAAATTATAAGATCTGCAATTATGAATTCTATTTTACTATTTTCCCACTTTGTATAAATTTAATATATTGCATTATAGACTTTTTTGATTGATTATATAAAATTAAATAAATTAACTAAATTGACTATTAAATTTATACCTTAACTCATTTTCCTCTCTGAAAAAAAACTGCGAAGCCCTTGCTTACTTTAGACCTTCCTTAATCTCTCATTCCTCCATTTGAACTTCACCAACCTGCTGCTAAAAAGAGAACGAACTTCACCAATAGGGGTAGCAGCTCACTGCACCTACCCTCAACTAAGACTACTTCTCCAATTCTAACAGTATACATGCATGAACCAATCCCCATTTTAAACTTCATCTTCCCAAATTAAACTATACAGTACGCATACATAAAACTCCCCTTCACCATTACTGAATCGTCTCCAACTCCTCACAAACGCCATCTACAAAAACTCGCACCCCTTCAACACTGTCACCCTAAATCTACATGCACCCCATTATTCTCAGATACAGATAATCTCCACTACAACGACCTCCAAATCTAAGCATCTTGCCCACAACAATTCAACGCCTACCTCAAAACCTGTGCGTCACCCTATGCCCTATTATGCAACAAAATCGCGACCTCCATGGGTCCATCTCCTCTCTGCATTACTGGTGAGCCACCTCCCTTGGTCACTTCTTGAATGTTGAGCATTAGGGATTAAATCGAGCTCTAAACCAGTATCTGAAATCAATAAATCTCGATATCATTTAGGAAGGAATCAAAGTATTTTTTGGTGAAGGAGCAGTTCTTGATTTTGCGAATGAAAGAAGAAAAAGGGAACGAAAGAATGAACTGAATCGGTGAAATAAAATTGAAGGCATTGGCCATTTTATAGGCGCGAACGAGGGACAGACGTACTCGCCATTTCAATCCGTGCTTTACTTTGTAACGAAGGTGGGAGACCATTCGTCTGTGATTTTGAAAGAAGTTTCTGCTATAAGGTAGATTTTTCAGAATAAGCTTTGATCATAAGGAATAGGCAGGTAGGTCTGTGTTGTAAGGGTATAGACCAACCTCCATTTTTATATTTTGATTTTTAACCGATGTGATCTAATATAAAATATCGTGCAATTTCGAACCCCTCTTTGAGTGCAACAAATGACAATCCTAGGATTATACCACAATTCTAAATATACTAGATTAGGATCCGAAGTCTTATACGATCGTATGGAGAAGATATCAATTCAAATCGATATAATATAAATTAAATTCAAACTTGATAATAAATTATTATTATTATCGTCTATATTCAAATAGAATTTATATTAATCATCTGAATCATCTTGATTCAGTTTTAATTTTGAATTCAATTATTTTTGTTTTCATATTACGATAATTTAATATATTACAAATTAAATCGTAAACGAATATTAAATCGTTAGACTCTATATAAAAATCCATTTATATTATCAACTCAACATTTAAAACAATATTAAATGCTTAAAATTAATTGATTAAAAATTTTAAGTTGTTACATCATGCCAAGTCAAGGGCCTGTTAGAAGTTAATTTGTAAGTTTGCGCTGATGCCCCAGTGTCAGTGGGGATTATGCTAAGTCTATTGGACGTTCAATCCTTACTCTCCCATTAATTTTCGGGTTTGAGTTATAGGTTAAGCAATCTAATTCATGGTGTGCCCTTCATGGTAACCCAATTGTTTTATACTCTATCTAAAGTCATGATAGTTCAAGTTGGTCATGCAAACGGTCATTGTGACATTCTCCTTGGCATCGTTTCTATGCATTAATCTTTAAAGCGAAGATCGTTGGATCAAGTGACAGAATCAATCTTTAATTTTGTTAACACTTATCTGACTAGCCGCAGAGTTGAGTAAGCTCGTGAAACATAAGCAAATGAATGTTATTGGGGGATTACTTATTCCCTTCGTTAAAATTTTGGCACAGGTTGGTTGAATCACAACACTTAGCCAAATTTTTACACATAGTCATAGAGCATAGAAGGAGCTTTTATTTAAAAACAATGATAATTCAGCATGCCATGCCTTATTACATGGTCCAAAAAGGTAAGGGCTGAGATGTTGATGATGATGATTTTGATGACAACAACCTTTTTTCAACTTTTTTTCAATTATTATAAAATATACACTTAAACTATTATCTAGAATATGTGTATGCATATACATGAAATTTATGCAGTTGTTAATTTTTGAAGACTGTAAAGTTTAGAGTCTAAGGATTTCGAAGTAGAAGAGTTCAAGATCAAGACCCATGAGTATCGAGAATTCAAAAATTCAGGATTTCAAGAAAATAGAGTAATAATGTCTAGATATCTTTTTAAAATTCTTCTTAGCACAGAATTCTGTTTTCAAACATCTTTCACCAAAATATTATCAAAGATTACCTTCTTGTTTTAAATCTATTTTCAAATTGATTTCAAAATTACTTCCCTATTTTAATTTTATCTTTCTATCCTTAGATTTATTTTAACTCCTGAAATATATTTTAAATCTTGTTTTTAAATTTATACTTAATATATTGTAACTCTTAAATTCAAATGTTTTTACTTATTTTTAATACTAATTGTAATATATTTACTTATGTTTTCAATCTCATTATTAAGTTTCAAGTATATTCACAATTTTTATATATGTTTACTTTTATATCACTTTATATTTAGTTTTTAATCATTTCTTAAATTATTTTTAATATGTGTTTTTAAATATATAATTCTACTTGGAATACTCTATTTTAAAGGAATATAGTTTGTTTTCACTCAGGAATCACCATACTTGATTTAGAATTATTTATTATGATTTAAAAAATTTATTTTTGAAATTAACTAGGATATGCTGAAATACGTACCATTAACTTGTTTTTTAAATTTTGAAAAGTTGTGTCTTTAGAATTCTGATTTTTTCTAAAAGGTTGTGTTTGTTGGAAAACTTTAAAAAGGCTTCAAAATTCGAATTTTTTAACTACTCTTTATCTCCTTTTCCTTTCTTAATCCTCTTGCCATTATTCTTCTTAATTTCTTAAAATTCTATACTTATACTCTATCGATTTTCATATAAATTATATCAATCTCTTTCTCTTTCAATTCTATATCAACCTCTCTCTGAAATTAGAGTGCTACTGAAGAGTTAAAGGCAGTTTATAATCAAAGAACGCAAGATCAAGTTCTATTAAATCTATCCTATAAAACTAATAAGGAAAAGGTGTGGTCTTTTCCCGTATAAATCAACTAGGTGCGATTGTGTCTAAGAAATTAATTGGGTATAAAATTGTGGCCTGAATGATTAATTAAGTATCATTGTATTCTGAAGTTGTTGGGGTGTGCCCTTATAGCCCTGAAATCAAGGGTTGTAATTTGGATATTAGTTGAATAAAAGTCCACATCAACCCAACATTTTGTGGGACTGGATGTACGGAAGTCCCGAACCAGGATAAAATCTTGGTGTGTACTTTCCATTTATTGCTTTGTGTTTTATTTTCTGCATCTGTGATTGTTGATATCTGTGATTTGCATAACACTGTTTAATCCAAAAAGATTTCAAGAATTTAATAAAATCCATAAAATACTATTCATCCCTCTAGTGTTTAACTTACCTTAAGATCCTTAATCTACATCCCC
This sequence comes from Allium sativum, assembly GCA_030737875.1. NCBI lineage: Eukaryota > Viridiplantae > Streptophyta > Magnoliopsida > Asparagales > Amaryllidaceae > Allium > Allium sativum. Next base: position 21,366,357 of record CM060927.1, on the reverse strand, counting down.
AACAATTGGTATCGGAGCCAAGTTCACAAAGTTTCCATAATTTAAGTTTTTGAAGAACAAAATGGCAACCTACAATGGAATTGTCAATAATAATAGTTCTTGTGTTGAGGGTCAGTCCACGGGTAGACCACCACTATTCGTTGGTAATAATTATGCATATTGGACTTGTAGAATGAAAATTTATTTAAAATCTGTAGATTAAACACTTGGAATATCACATAAATTGAGTATATTGAATCCACTATTAATTTTGTACAATGGACTAATGATCAGAAAGCCATTACACAAAATAAATCAAAATCTATGGATATTTTATTTTGTTCACTAGATAGAAATGAGTTAACAGGGCATTTGTTTGTAAATCTACATGTAATACCCCACCTCTATATTCGTGTTAGCCAAGGCCATTGCAAGCAACTGTGTTAACTAACCTAAAGAATAAGGTTGTTGAAGAGCGACTATCTGTATATTAGCTTTGAATGATTGTTAAATATGTCGGATAACGTGGTCTTACTTTTTAAATATCATGAGGAAATCCAACACATCTGATCAAAGTCCAAATCTACTACACTGTGGCTATATATAATTCGAAAAGCAATATAAAATACATAACAATAAAATCGGAGTCATACACAGATATTCACATCATTAAGGCGGAAATGGATATGAATATAACACATAAGGGTTACACAAAGATAGTGGTCAGCTAAGGTCCACTATATAACAAAATAATAGGTACAAGGCTACTCAAAATAATATGCACATAAAGGAGTCTCATATAAATATAAAGTAGTTCGCCCAAAAGTGGAGGATTCCATTCCAGAATCAAGAAGAATCACTTGAAATACCTCAGTCTGGCCCAAGTATTTTTTACACAAAGATAAACAATAAACGGATCAGTCTAGCTGTACATCTCACAATCTAGGATATAATAAGAGATAAAAATAAATGTAGACATGAATACGATAATAACAATGTCAAGTATAAGTGTGAAGCCCAGAAATATCTATGGTATATCTCAACATCTATATTAGAGCTATAAAAGAATATCTCATTCAAAATTATAAAGCTACTCATACGAAATTATAACTCATATCAAATCAACTCAAAAATTGATAACACAATATCAACAAACTCAAATTCCAGAAATCAATAATTAGAAATCTAGAAATCACAGAGGGAAGGGGTAAGGCCTATCTCAAAACGGGAGTCCAAAGACTTAACTAACACGTATATCCTAAATAAGACACGATCTCTAGGTAGCTAGCCTAAAATATTGAGCCGAAGCTCCTCAAATAGTCTAAAGAACTCGGGTTAAGACCCCACAAAACAGTCCGAAGGCCGACAAAAGCATAAATCTACAAAAATGAACCAAAATTACTTAAAATGATCCGAAGACCATTAAAATACTCAAAATGAACCGAAGTTCCTCAAAATGATTTGAAGATCATTAAAATACTCAAAATGAACCCGAAGTTCCTCGAAATGATCTGAAGATCATCAAAATACACAAAATAAACCAAAGTTCCTCGAAATGATCCGAAGATCATCAATGATCAAAATTAATCAAGTATAGTGTAAACTACGCTAAGCTAGTAAATATAAGAGTCGAGCTTCATGTCCCATTACCACTTGTCTACTCGAATATTTACGAAAAGTTGTATATTCCACTAGAAATATGAAATGATCATTACCACGGTTTTCAGTCGAACGAGTCCAAGAATTAACAATCAAAGCAAATGCAAGGGTTCATATTCCTTGTTTTTACTTAGGCATTTAATTATATTTCTCATACAAACGAGAAAATGGTTTAAAAATATATACTAATTGATTTGTAAATCAATTCGGAAGATAACTTCACATAATAAAGTGGAGTTAGAAACCATTTAGTAAAAGATAAGGTATCTACTAATAATTTGAGACCCTTCTATATAATTTCGAAGTGGAAAATCTCGTATAATGGCGATCGAAATAACGACCGAACTAAGAATTCTTGTTTTAATAATGTAAATAAAATCTCACGACTATTGATTATAACTTCATTCACCATGAATAAATATAAAGTCTATGAAATTAAAATGCAGAAATATGTGAACTAGAGAAACTAAAAAGTCACAAAAAGGTCGAAATGTCCAAAATTTTGGCCGGGAAAGAGCCTGAATGGACCTAAACTGTTGACTGTGGTTTCCACCGGTCAACAGAAAAAAACAGGATTTAACATGTAAAATAAAAATTCAGATGTCTGAATGCTGTTCCATAGACTTATGTCTCTGTCTAAGATTCAGACTACTGAATTTTCCAATTCAAACATCTGAATTGAAATTCAGATGTCTGAATTGAAAAATACAGAATTCTGAATTGATTTCTTTTGTTTTTTAATTATTCACCGCAGGTTAGACGTCTGACCTAAAATATTCAAACATCTGAATCTGGGCCAGAGCTTCATTTTTTCTATATAACATGCTTAAAATGATTTCGACAAATGCCCGTAGGCTTATAACGTTATATATGCAAAATGGAGCATCCAAGGCTTGCCGAAACAACTTATAACACCAAAATTCACATGCACCCCAAGAATCACAATGGAAATCAACAAATTGATGTCAGAACTCATAAACTGGAAATGTTAAAGAATAAACCAATCAACATGACCAAATACACAAGTCATAAGCCATATATATGTGCCAAGTGCACACTAGACAAGCATTAAAGCTTGAGGCATAGATGTGAGTTCATAGGAACTCAACTTTGGCTCAATGGTGGATAAATGAAGGATCTTTCAACTTAAAAATGAATGAGAGGCTCATAGATAAGGCAAGAACACTTTCTCTTCAACCAAAATATAAGAATCATCAACCTATGATCATATGAACATGCTTGCTAATAATTAGGTCATAGGAATTATGATGAATTCAAGTGGAATTGAGATAGAGAAGATGAAGATGGAGCATACCTAAGCTTCTCCACGGATATGCACATGATTTCCACAAGAATTGGATTCCTAAAGATTAAGCTAGGGTTTAGGGAATTTAAATTTTCCTTTCCCCATTTGTGGAATATGAGGAAATGAATGAAGGAGGAGTGACCATTTATGGAGTATGAGGAAATGAATGAAGGAGGAGCGAGCTAGGTAAGTTATAAGAGTGGGTTGGGTTTAGCCAACTCAAAACCAAACCAAGGTCCCAATTTTCACATACTCGAATTTTACTGAAGTTTATAGTTTCTGATCTCGTAAATGGCATTTTAGTCTCAATGGAAGTGGTTTCAAGTCTAAATTCATCCGTATGCAAAATGTGACTTTTTGGGACACACACTCGATTAACGGTTAATGGCATCATATTTAAATAAAATATTTAAATATATTATCGTTAATTATGCGAGTTGTTACAAACTTCCCCCTTAAAGAAATTGCGTCCTCACAATTATTTAAGGAAAATCTCAATTTAAACAATAGCCACGCATCAACAAGATATACAAAAAATTTATTGACTCAAAAATCCAATTTTGAATTATTTCAAAATTTATTTAACTTTGAGTATTAAATCACTATATTATACACGTATAATGTTCCAATAAAAGTCACGAACATATATGAGAAACTAATTATTTTTCTAATATGTGATTTCAAGAAAATAGAATTTTTTTAACTTATATTCTAAACGTTCTAATGTTCGATTTCAATAATTATTTAAATTTTAATCGAAAATTACCTTACCATGATTTTCTTTCACTAGAAAACTATAATCCAATAGATTAGGATAATTCTCGTTTCGAAGAATTCCGACTTCTATTGGATTCTATACACTCATTTGAAGTTCAGTTCAAAAATTACGAACTACCGTCATGCGACAAGCTCGTTCTAATAAAAATTAATTAATTCGCTTAACGTCCAATAAGTTTATAAATTATAAACCCATACTATTACATTTTCAATTTGAACTAATTAAACATTTTAAATTCAACTCGGAAGTATCAACTATCCAAAAACGTCGAACATTCCCTATCAAGATTTAGCTAGAAAGTATTATCACCTAGAATTTCCTTAATAGTATTCTAGCTTGCAAGAATTTCCTTAAACTGAAAAGGATAAGGGATCTAGTTGGGGAAGCAAGATCATGAAATAAAAATCCACGTAGAAAATATGAGCATGTTTTCTACTATTTAAAAAAAATTAAATTGGAACTTTTAAGTTTCCAATAAACCCCCAAAAATCTCAAATTTTAAATATTAGCACGTCCTCTAATATTTCAAGATAGATTTTTCTAAATCATGCTAGCATGATAATGATAGAAGTTGAACAAATTAAATAGAATTTGAAAACTTCATCTTTCCAATACTAAAACATATCACCAACAAGGACGAGTCCAAACCAGTCTGGTCACGACCTCGCAAATTTGGTTCACTGATGGTTAACAAAACAAACTAGAGAATATGTTAACCTCAAATGACAAACTAAGCAAGAAATGGAGCCAAATATAATCAAACCTTTTCAATTAAAAAGTTAGTGATAACCGATTGCTAAGTCAAAAAGAGAAATGACTATAGCACAACAAACTTATCAAATAGATTATCAATCTGAGGTAAAGAATTTTATTAAGCTTGTCGTGGTCGCAAAGCTAAAACATTCCATCGGATTTCTCCACAAAATAGCTCCCATTTATCCTTAATGGTCGATCACTAAGGAAACCATCCAATAAATTGATTGAGCCACGAAAAGGAAAATAAATAAATTTCAAACTCAATTACCCATTAAGGTAGTCATCCTAAAATAGGTGTAAAGATGCCAAAAATTAACGAGCAATGCGAAATACAAAAGCACGACTTCCTTAAGGTCATTCTCGTAGTTATGAGAATTTATAAAACATAAGGAAGCTAATGAATCTAAGTTAGAATCGTAAAGAACAACAAAATTTCGTCTCACATATAAGGGGTATCGAACGTGGATGATATTCAAAGAAAATAATATGTAGACCTCAGAATGGATAGGTTAATCCATCCCGAGAATCAACACGAAAGTAGACCCAATAAGACATGCAAATAAGCATGGAAAGAGTAGCCGCATAAAAGAGAGTTAATCATCCATAAAAACAAGATTTTTAAAAATCCACCAAAATTAGTCTCAAGAATGACTTCTTAAAGGAATAACAACTTTTTTGCAAAGTTGATTTATCGAAACACTAAACCCAATTTAGTACACAATAGATGAATATTGGAAATCATAAAAGAACCCCACATCATGAAAGGCCGAAGATCGAGATTCAAAAATCCGGAGACAAGAAACTAAGTTCAATAAGGAAAATATAACTTATTTCTTTTGAAGATGAGATACAAGATAATTTTCAATGAAAACTCGAATCACCCAAGCTCTAGAAGTCACTCAAAGATATCTAGAAAAATATAAAATGGATAGACACTCAACCCATAACAAGTGCGAACACATAAATCCATAATTCAAAATGTTATTCAAAAATGGTTCTCATAACGCGATAACGGATTCACATAAAAGTGCACCAAAAACACAAATGAGGACAAAGCTCTATAAAAGAACACGTAAGTAATTCGTGTCATAAATAAAGAGAACCCATGAAATACTGAAATCACCATATAATCATAAATACTTCGATGTCTTCGAAGAAATGTAAATATATATATATATATATATAAGGTAGTCATTACGAAAATGGTGAATTCATGAATAACACGAAATCACAGAGTGATCATCAACGATCAACAAAGAAAGCATAATTTACATTATGCTAGTAAATAAGCGAGTTTAGCCAAATGTCTCATAACCATTGACTTAACTCAAATATTCACTAACAATTTGGAAACTCCACTATAAAAAAAAACGATCGCAGAAAAATTTGCAAAAGGCATAGCCCAAAGGTTACTCAAGAAAGTTCAAAATGGCCATCATAACCAAGCATAAGAAGAAGGGAAATCAATTCAAACAATTCTTACTTAGAAATATGAAAATAAATCTTGATGATGCTGCAGTCATCACCAAAATTATTTTCTTTAAATATATCGAGATTGACATCCAACAATGAAATTGAATTTCAATTGACCAAGTCCAAAATTTAACCGGTAAGGTAAACGCAAGTGTGTCGACCAGCTCATTTTTTCCAAGACGTTAATCAATTTCCTTATTCAATTGAAAAGGCAAAATTACTTGGTTGAAACAAGTAAAACACAAAAACAAAAGAGACTATGTAATCATTACCGAAAGAAAACTAAAGTCATATAAATAGAAAAATAAATGGGTAATGAAAACTCTAGGTAGCATGTAGAATTTTTACAAAACATATGTTTGCAAAATCTACATACTAAGATATAAGACATGCTCCTTCTAATTCCTAAGGACATGGTGTCCTTAATTTCACTTGACGCAAAGAAGGTAGATGATAATAAGTTCAAAAGAACTCAAATGAGACGATCATAGTATCATCATCATAAAGGATAAAGAGGATCGTACCCTTATAGGCATTAGCTTCCTTACCAAATAAGATATCTCAAATTCATAGTTAAAAATTCAAACTATGAAAGTTGTAAAGGGTATATACGATAGTCATATATATATATATATCCCATTCTCAAATAATTATCTTATTAAAATCCCTACGGTTGCAAATTAACAATCAATACTAATGATTTGCCTCGCCATTTATTTATATAAAATTTCTAATGCTAAGGTCCAATGGCGATGCACGTCGTTAATATTTAATATAAGGGTTGTGTCGGAATCATCTCATTGAAGTGTTTAGAAACTCTTATCGATATCGTGGCGTACCACTTCTCAATTAGAACTTCCAACATACTCAATGGGCAACTCAACACGATAAAACAAATTACGTCCAAATATGGGCATAAATTTGTGAATAAATAAACAAAGGTGCAACCATTTATTTATGAACTAAACTTTTAATCATAAATAAATAAATGAAAACATTTCATAGTACTTAGCGGAAATAATTGATGTTTTCTCTTTGTAAAGCTAATCTCAAATGGATTATTATTTTAATTGGCCAAATTAATTTTATTAAACCAATTTATAAAATAATTTAGAACTCATCAAAACTAAGTCCCAAAAGTTATTACAAATCAAAAATTGGCAATAGTTTGAATTCCTACCCAAGAAAAGGGACGGGTCTCTAGGATTGTCAAGGCCAAGATTTCACATAGAAGAAGTCAAATAAATTTGATTTGTCAAACAAGGATCATGATATAAGATAGGATATGACGGGTCCTAAGACTCGAGCTAAGTCCTAAAAAACGATTTCCTAAGAGAGACTTAGGCAATGACCATCGCCATAATATTTTATATTGCTCCGAACTTAGATCTAATACCAATTGTAATGCCCCACCTCTATACTGGCGTTAGTCAAGGCCATTGCAAGCAATGGTGCCAACTAACCAGAAGAATATGGTTGTTGAGGAGTGACCATCTATATATTAGCTTTGAACGAGTGTTAAATATGTCAGATAACGTGGTCTTATTTTTTAAATATCATAAGGAAATCTGACACATCTAATCAAAGTCCAAATCTACTACATAGCGGCTATATATAATTCGAAAAGCAATATAAAATTCATAACGATAAAATTAGAGTCAGACATAGAAATTCACGTCACTAAGGCGGAAATAGATATGAATATAACACATAAGCGTATACACAAAGATAGTGGTCAGACAAGGTCCAATATACAACAAAATAATGGTACAAGGCTACTCAAAATAATATGCACAAAAAGGAGTCTCATATACATATAACCCAAAAAGTATAACACTAAAGTCGTTCGCCCAAAAGTGGAGGATTCAATACCGGAGTAAGGAAGAATCACCTGAAGTACCTCGGTCCGACCCAAGTGTTATTTACCCAAAGATAAACAATAAACAGATCAGTCTAGCTGTACTTATCTCATAATCTTGGATATAAGAGATAAAAATAAAGGTAGACATGAATATGATAATAACAATGTCATGTATATGTGTGAAGCTCAGAAATATTTTGAGCTATAAAAGAATATCTCATTCAAAATTATATAGCTACTTATATGAAATGATAAATCATATCAAATCAACTCAAAAATTGATAACACAATATCAATAAACTCAAATTCCAGAAATCAATAATCAGAAATCTAGAAATCTCAAAGGGAAGTTGTATGGCCTACCTCAAAATGGGAGTTCGAAGACTCAACCAACACGTGTATCCCAAATGAGACGCGATCTCTAGGTAGCTAGCTTATAATGTTGAGCCGAAGCTCCTCAAATGGTCCGAAGACCTCGGGTCGCGACCCCGCAAAATGGTCTGAAGGTCGTCAAAAGCATACATCCACAAAAAAGAACTAAAATTCTTCAAAATGATCTGTAGACCATTAAAATACTCAAAATGAACTGAAGTTCCTCAAAATGATCCGAAGATCATTAAAATACTCAAAATGAAGTTCCTCGAAATGATCTGAAGATCATTAAAATACTCAAAATGAACCCAAGTTCCTCGAAATGATCCGAAGATCATCAACGATCAAAATTAATCAAGTATAGTGTAAACTACGCCAAGCTAGTAAATATAAGAGTTAAGCTTCATTTCCCATTACCACTTGCTCTACTCGAATATTTACGAAAAGTTGTATATTCCACTAGAAATACGAAATGACCATTGCCATGGTTTTCTATCGAATGAGTCCAAGAATTAACCATCAAATAAAATGCAAGGGTTCATAGTCCTTGTTTTCACTAAGGCGTCAAATTAGATTTCTCATACGAACAAGAAAAGGGTTTATAAAATATATACTAGTAGATTTGTAAATCAATTCGGAAAATAGCTTCATATAATGAAGTGGACATAGAAACCTTTTAGTAAAAGTTAAGGTATCTATTAATAATTTGAAACCGTTCTATACAATTTTGAAGTAGAAAATCTCGTATAATAGCTATCGAAATAACGACCGAACTAAGAATTCATGTTTTAATAACGTAAATAAAATCTCAGGACTATCGATTATAATTACGTTCACCACGAATAAATATAAAGTCCATGAAATTAAAATGCAGAAATCTGTGAACGATGGAAACTAAAAAGTCACAAAAAATTCGAAATAGGCCGAAACTTGGCCGGGAAAGAGATTGAACGGACTAAAACTGTTGACTGTGGTTTCCACTGGTCAATAGCAAAAAAACAGGATTCAGGCGTCCAAAATAAAAATTCAGATGTCTGAATGTTATTTCCAGAGACTTATGACTCTGTTCGAGATTCAGACTTCTGAATTTTCCAATTTAGACATCTAAATACAAATTCAGACGTCTGAATGGAAAATTTTAGTCTTCTGAATTGATTTCTTTTGTTTTATTAATTATTCGTAGAAGGTCAGACGTCTGACCTAAAATATTCAGACGTCTGCATCTGGGCTAGAGCTTCATTTTGCCTATATAACATGCTTAAAATGATTTCGACAAACGCCCGAAGGCTTATAACGTTATATATGCAAAATGAAGCATCCAAGCCTTGCCGAAACAACTTATAACACCCAAATTCACATGCACACCAAGAATCACAATGGAAATTTACATAACGATGTCAAAACTCATAAATTGGAAATGTTAAAGCATAAAACAATCAACACGACCAAATGCACAATTCATAAGCCATATATACACGCCAAGAGCACACTAGACAAGCATGAAAGCTTGAGGCATAGATGTGAGTTCATAGGAACTCACCTTTGGCGCAATGGTGGATAAATGAAGGATCTTTGAGCTTGAAAATGAATGAGAGGCTCATAGACAAGGCAAGAACACTTTCTTTTCAACCAAAACATAAGAATCATCAACCTATGATCATATGAACATGCTTGCTAAGAATTAGATCATAGGAATTATGATGAAGTGAAGTGGAATTGAGATGGAGAAGATGAAAATAGAGCTTACCTAAGCTTCTCCATGGATTTGCACATGATTTCCACAAGAACTGGATTCCTATGATTAAGCTAGGGCTTAGGGAATTTTAATTTCCCTTTCCCCATTTCTAATTTTGTGGAGTACGAGGAAATGAATAAATTGAAATGAGCTAGGTGGGTTATAGGTATAAGCTTGGTTTAGCCAACTCAAAACCCAACCAAGGTCCCAATTTTCACATACTCGAAATATATCAAAGTTTATAGTTTTTGATCTCGTAAATGACATTTTGGAGTTAATGGAAGTGGTTTCAAGTCATTCGTATGCAAAATGTGACCTTTTGGACACACACTTGATTAACGGTTAACGAAGTTATATTTAAATAAAATATTTAATTATGTTATCGTTAATAATGCTGGTTGTTACACTACATATAAAATCTAGAAAAATTAGCAAGTAACCCATGAAGGAACTAGCAAAGTTAAACAAACCAAAATATCTGTATTAACCAATCAGTTTGAATTATTTAAAATGAATCAGAATGAGCCTATCTCCGTTATGTATTGTAGGTTCTACGAAATCGTGCATTCACTAATGGCCATGTGAAAATATTTTCTAAGGAAGATCAAGTTAATTAGAAAAGTTTTGATTTCATTAACATTAGATTGGGGTCAAAAAACACTTGCAATTGAAGAGGATAATGATTTTAATACAATGAAAATTGAAGAATTAATCGGGAACTCAATGTTGTTTGAAGTCCAGATGCAAGAAAGGAAAGAAAACAAGCCATCAAAAAAGAAATTAGTTGCATTTAATGCAACAACTGACGATTCTGACCAAAATAGCGCCGATGATAAAGAGATGGCCTCAATGACAAGAAACTTTAGACAATTCCTAAGATACAAAAAAAGAAATAATTTCTTGAGGAATAAGCAAAGAAATTCTACAAAAAATACAGAGTTTTCGAATAATGTCAGATGTTATAACTGCGATGAACCAGGCTATCTGAAAAGATTTTGTCCATATTCAGAAAAACAAAATCAACTTATAAACGATTATTCATCATAGTAGAGAAAAAGAGCGTATGCAGCGACTTTGGATGATTTTGATTCATCCTCTAGCAATAACGAACTAGAAATGAACAATTATAATATGTTCTTCACAGTAATTCATGAATCATATGAAATCAAAGAAAGGATCTAAAAATTGGTACGCCTTTATAATAATTTTTACAATGATTGTTTCCTTGTTTGAAAAATTGCATTTTTCAAAATTCAAAATTAAAGATTTTAAATAAAAATTATTTGATAAAATAATAATGAAATAATATAAAAATTATTTTTATAATAAATATTATCCTAGGAAATAACTAAATAAGAATATAAGATATAAATTAATCAAGAAATAAAAAATAATATCACTTTAGAAAAAGCAAAAGACATATTAATATACATGTTTATACATGTCAACATATGTGTGTGTTCTGAAATTTGAAATTCAAAATTTTGAATTTCAATCTCTTGCATTTCCCTCCACCTTTTCACCTAACCCAATGTACTGAAAATGTATCCCTTCACCAAGTAATATGCCCTTTGATTCTCTATTTAAATTTATATTTCTTCCATACCTTTCTACCTTTAATTCAAAATTCAATCTTATCTTCATTTTCCTATACTCTTCAATAAAAAATCTCTAATGGCTTCCTTTAGCACACCAAAAAAATAAGGCTAACCAAGATAACAAAAGCCTTCCTTCATAACAAACCGGATGCTATCAAAGATTACATGAGCTATGTAAACTTTAGAAAAGTAAACATGGGAAAATTTGCAAATTTGGTCAGTTTTCTACTTATGATCTTGAATCTCTTTTTCATTAAAATGGTATATTTATGTCTTGTTGATTCTCGGGAAAATGATGATGTTTGTTATCCTAATCTTGTGAAAATGTTTTATGCAAACTTGAATCATGATTTTTATCAAGGCAGTGAAAGTGAAACAGGGAGTAGTGTTAAAGAAACTCAAATTGTTTTGAATTGCAATGTTTTAAGAATATTTTGGGTTGCAAGAACACGGGAATGGATCACTTGAATTTTAAGTTCATTGAAAATGATTTGAAACTTTCAACGTATTTTTGAAAGTAATGAAAATTTGGAATTCAAAAAGAATTTTTATCGTCCTAAAGCTAGAAATTCAACTTTCATCTCCAACATACCATCACCCCTCATTACAGAAATTTTAACAACCATATTTTGAAAGTTAATAAAGCCCTTTTGCTATTTTTGGAAACTACGACATCAATTGGGGTCAAGTGATATTAAGTGAGTTTTTACCAAAGGAAATAATCGTCAGAAGAAGATACTTTATGCGATGGAGTTTACCGTACATGTATTTTCAAATATTTTGGTGTTGATTTCAAAGGAGAAGAGTTTGCTTCTGGAAAAGTTACAATATCGGAAACATATCTCTTATGAAGATTTCGCTAATGCTTCAACTATATGAAATATACACGGAAGAACAAGCAAGAGTGGAAGAAGTAGCAGCCGATCAAATGGATATCGAATAAGAGGACTTCGAAATTATTGAATTTCTCGCTAACCCTTCCAAGAAAAACCTTCTCAAAAACTTAACGATTCTAGCCAAAAACAAAAGGATACTTAAGAGATCATTTATTAATAAAATTGAAAAGATGTCTACTAAACTGAGCAAGTTCTTTGGGAAAGTTGGAAGAAAATTTGACTTATCATCCTCCTCCTCCACTTCCTATGCTGAACTCTAAGTTTATTATCATGTTATATTCTCTTGTATTTAATTCTCCGTAATTTTTATTTCGTGTTTAAGTTCTTATTTGATGTATCGTTATCGTTAGTGTGAAGTAAAGCTTAATATTTTTGTTAATTCTTGTCTAAACATATCTGGAAAAAACATTAAAATAGTATAAATAAATAAATAAAAGTCAAAACAAGTCAAAAAATCACTAAACAACATAAAATTTGAAATATACATACATATGTCGACATACAGGTTTACATATGTCGACATATAACTGTATAAAATTCGGATTTGTTTAAATTTGAAAACTTCTTTAAACAACAAATGTCTATTCAATTCAAATGAATTCCAGAGCCTATTATAACCATTTCTTCCAGAAACACTTCTCTATTCAGTCGTCCTTCAATTCCTTTCATTGTTTCTTAATAATATCAATTCCAAGGCTACTGAAATCCATAATTTAAGTGAAAACCTTGAGGAAATCTTTAATTATTTTAAGAATATTCTCTCTATCATTCTTCACAATCAGCACACTTAGAGTTATGTCAAATACAGATGATAAAGCAACAAGAAAAGCATTTTTATGCAATTCAATGGATGATCTCTTCTCTTTCCAAAGAAGAAGACAACATCATTGGAACATCCCTCTCTAAAGACAACAAAGACTGGGATGCTGTAAAGGCTGATCCGATCTTCAGTAGAGACGGTTGGGTAAAAGTTACCAAAAATATATGAATTTGTCTTCATAAATTTGTGTATTTTGATTGAATTGATATAATTTAAATTTGTAATTAAATAACTTAAAGATTGGTGAGATTTGGATTGGGTTGACTAATTGTACTGACATTTATTGTATATATATGATTTGGTTTGAATTGTATGCTTTGAAACATAACTTAGCTTAACATAGTTTATAATCATTCAAGTTATTACTTAGGATAAATAGGTTTCTATTGTATAGTGTTAGACTTATGTATTAGGATAGTTTTAATTTCACTAGTCTTACCTTTAGATATTACTTAGGATAAATAGGTTTCTATTGTATAGTGTTAGACTTATGTATTAGAAATATGTCTTAGTTTTAGAGGAAGTATTACCGTCTAGTTAGGGTTATAGAATTTTTGTTGATGACAAAGGGGGAGAATTATAAAATAGGACATAGATTAATGGGGAATTAGCCGGAGTTAATGATTTAAGGGGGGTAACTGAGCAAACAAGACGCCAGGTATGAACAAGTATGATATTTTATAAAACCAAGGTCATCATCATCAAAAAGAGGGAGATTGTTAGGGACTGAGATATTGATGATGATGGTTTTGATGATAGTAACCTTGTTTCAACTTTACTTCAATTATTATTATTATTATTATTATTATTATTATTATAAAATATATACTAGCACTACTATCTAGAATATATATATATATATATGTGTGTGTGTGTGTATGCGTGAAAACTATGCAGGTATTAATTATTGAAGACTGTACAGTTTAGTGAATCAAGATTTCAAAGTACAAGAGTTTAAGATTCAAGACTCGTGAGTATCAAGAATTAAAGATTTCAAGAAATATAGAGTAATAGTGTCGATATATCTTGTTAAAACTTTGTTTAGCACTGCATTTTGTTCTCAAACTTCTTTAACTATTTTCAAAGATTACCTTCCTGTTTTGCATCTATTTTCAAATTGATTTCAAAATTACTTCCTAATTTTGATTTTATCTTTCTATTCTTAGATTTATTTTAACTCCTGAAATATACTTCAACTCTTGTTTTCAAATATATACTTAATATATTGTAACTCCTAAATTCAAATTTATACTTATTTTCAATACTAATTTTAATATAGTTACTTATGTTTTCAATTTCATTATTAAGTTTCAAACATATTCATAATTTTATACCTATGCTTTTACATCACTTTATATTTAGTTTTTAACCATTTCTTAAATCATTTATAATATATGTTTTTAAATATATAATTCTACTTGGAATGCTCTATTTTAAAGGAATATAGTTTGTTTAAACTCAATAATCACCATAATTTATTTAAACATCGTTTACTTTCATTTAAAAAATTTATATTTGAAAATCAACAAGGATATGTCGACATATATACCGTTAGCTTGTTTTTAAAATTTTGAAAAGTTTGTCTTTTGAATTCAAATCTTTTCTGAAAGGTTGTGTCTATTGGAAAACTATTTAAAGGCTTCAGAATTCGATTTTTTTTAACTACTTTTCATCTCCTTCTTCTTCCTTAATCCTCTTTCCATTATTCTTCTTAATTTCTGAAAAATCTATACTTATACTCTTCAATTTTCTCTTTCAATTCAACATCAAACTCTCTCTAAAATTCAAGTGCTACTTAGGAGTTTTAAACTATTTGTAATCAAATATCGCAAGATCAAGTGCTATCAGTCTATCCTCCACAACTGATAAAGAAAAGGGTGTGGTCGTATCCCGTATAAGTCGACTAGGTGCGATTGTGTCTCGAAAATCGATTGGGTGTAAACTTATGGCTAGAAAATCAACTGAGTCTCACTGTACTCTGAAGAAGTTGGAGTGTGCCATTGTAGCCCTGAAATCAAGGATAGTAATTTGAATATTAGTTGAAAAAAATCCATATCAACACAGCTTGTGTGAGAGTGGCTGTAGGGGAGTCCTGAACTAGTATAAAATCTCGGTGTGTACTTTCCTTTTAATATTTTTTATTTTTATTTTCTGCATCTATGTCTGATTCTGTGATTGTTGATATTTGTGATTTACATAACCAAGGTTTTAAATCTTGGATATCGGTCGCGTTTCATCTCGGGAATTTTAGAGACTTGATCTCGTATCGAGGGAGATCACGGATGAGAAGAGTCTAAATCGAGGATTCTCCTCGGATTTCCATCACGGGTCTGAAAGTTCATATCGGAACATTCTCAAGGTACATAATATGTTAAAAAATGATACTTTTACAAAATAATTTTATGGATCATATTAAAACATAGTAACTTAAACTTGAATTGGAAAATCACTTTATTTTTCTTAATTTATGAAAGATCATTCATACTCTAAGCTGTAATATGATTAAAACAGAATTAGAAAACAATATAAATATATTGGTGCTTAAAACATATAATCCATGAAAATGAATTATTGTTAGACATAAAACTTTAAAAAGATTCAAAACATTTAAAAATACAGCATAAGTAAACCATAAAATACATAATTCCATTGGTAACATGTATGTAAAGAAGACGAATTTGAAAATCATAAGCATTATAGAACATATATGAACTTACGATATGGTTAACATGCAAAATGTAAAATAGAAGAGATTATCGTGGCTAGATTTGAGTTTTTAATTATTGTTATGGTTCAGGCATTTATTTGAATCTCAACCAAAAAACCAAGATCTCGGATGATATTTCAGTATTTCGTATCGGTCGATATATCATTCGATATCGCAATATCTCGAAAGATATATTCGAAAGGAGACTTATAGTGATATTTGTTGTTTCATTTCGGAAGGAGCCCAAAATGAGATCTTAGAGGATCTCAGGAGATACTTTTGAGATTTGAAACATTGTACATATCACTCTATTTAATGCAGAAAATTTCAAGAATTTAGTAAAATCCATAAATCACTATTCAACCCCCTCTAGTGTTTAACTTGCCTTAGGATACTTAATCTGCATCCCCTATGCAAAAATGAAATGATTTTTACAAAATTACAAAAATAAAAGCTTAATACAAATAATGCCTCATATGCCCGACATCCCATGCTCTTTGGAGTTAGCTGCCATCAATGGTCGATAGCCAGAAAGTTCCATTACCAAGCCTGCGTTGAAGCTTGCAAGTTAGCCTCCACTTCTTCTCGTTAAGTGTAACACCCCACCTCCGTTAAGGTCACTCACAAAGGGAATGCCTTAACTTTGGTGGAGCATTTTAGTAAACAGAACAGAAACTTACAAGACAGATAAAACAATACTTGAAAATTTTATAACTTTATTACAACAGAAACCGAAATAAGCTTGGTTACATCCTTTCAAATCACAATATTAGAATTCAAGTACAAAATACCAGTCTTGTACAAAAGCCTTCAGAATGCATATTTTAAAATCATAATCCCCACAGAAGAAGACAAGCCATACTTTAAGCACTTCAAGCGGAAGAAATCTGGATCAAGCTAGAGTACTCCCTTCTACAAAACCTGGGGGGGGGGGAAACGGAAGAAAGGAGGCGAAACAAGAAGGGTCAGACAAAAAGTCTGGCAAGTCCAGTGATTTTCAGTTATGAACAGATAATAATAACATGACATGAAAATAAAACTGGATGAGAGATAACAGTAACAGGTGTAGCGGATATTACAGAAGAACAGAATGACATAAGCTAATAATGGGCCTTTACCACCCCAACAGAAACGGACAGAAACAGAATGCTAATAATGGGCCTTTACCACCCCAGCAGAAACGGACAGAAACAGATTAATCCCTATAGAAACAGAATGTAGAATTAGGTGTACACTAGTAATGGGCCTTTACCACCTGAACAGACGGTACCACTCAGAATTAGACAGGATTTACCACCCAACAGAAACAGACGGTACCAACAGAAACAGACAAAACTAAGTGTACCCTAAAACCCTACCCCAAGCGATCGGCTCCCTAATACATAAATACCCTGTGCCAGCCCCACAAAAGGGTGTATGACTTCCCAAAGTGGCAACCTTTAAATGATACAGACCTATTTACAGATGTCACGGCGTCTTACATCCTCAGAGGCAGACCGGGATCCATGCACGCACATGACCCGGTTGGAACGCACCATCAACACCCCTCGCCATTATCAGAATGAACCGCTTATAATTAGTTCAGTAAGCATGCCCGGACCCTACTTACTGTTGGGTCAAAGTTTTGATACCAGAAAGGGTTACTGACTAATATGGGTCCCAAACAACAGATGACACAAGTAAATTCCCTCCTAACCTTGTGTCCCCAGACTAACAGATTTCAGATTAACTTGTTTACAAGTTCAGACATATAGAGATCAGATTTACTAGTTCACAGATCATACAATTAAATCAACAAGTTTTCAGACTAACGGATCAAATGTACAGATTTAACAGAATTTCAGATTTGTCTAACTTTGTATTGGGCCTAAAGATTCATGAACGGGTTTATTATATATATTAGTCCAGTTGGTTTAACCCTATCCACCCAACACGTTTTGGACAACATTTTTATCTCAGATTTGCATTAATTAATTATTAATGCACAAACCTCTCACATTAGGTCGCTAGCTTGTGGCCGTTGGATGGGCCGGGCGGTTCCGGGAAGACTTCTGCCACAAGCTAGACCTAACCTCGTGTCTAAGCATATTATGACTAACTTCTCACATTAGAACCTATTGTTTGCGGCCACTAGATGTGCCGGGCGGTTCCGGGCAGGATTACGCCGCAAACTCATTCTAACCTCGAGTTAGCCATGTTTATCTTTGCGGCCAATTAATTAATAATTTACCATTTATGCCCGTGCCTAATATACATGTCAATTATTCATAGCTAATTCAGATTATGTCAATAACAGACTGAATATATCAACTTAACAGATATAGCAGATAAAAGATTTTCGCAGATTTGGCGACTTAACGGATTCAGCAGATTAAGTAATTTAGCAAATTTAGCATATAAAAGATTTGGCATTTTCAACAGACTTAGCAGATGACAGATTTGGCAGATGAACAGATCTAGCAGACTAGGCAGTAGAGCAGAACTAGCAGATTAAGCAATATAACAGAACTAGCAGATTAGGCAATATAATAGAACTAGCAGATTAGGAAAATATAGCAGAACTAGCAAATTAGGCAAATATAACAGATTTAATCATTCCTTAAAGTTTCACAAACATATCTTGCCTAATTATAAATTTGGCCTAAGTTTGCATGCCTAAATAGTTGTCATGATTCACACTATGATCATATACCCCACGTTTGCATTGAATTTACATGTCACAGATTATGGTCATAATTTACATGTCCCAATTTAGTTCAACTTGCCTAGTACAAAAGATTCACATATAAATTATACCAAATATAGCCATCGATTTCAATGCATGTCATATATTCAAAAATCTCCTACTTAGGTGTTATTCACATTTGATAGTTATCAAATCTTAATATAGATCTTCACACCTAAGTCATATTCTCTTTCAAATAATGAATTATTATATAAAAAATATGCCCAACAATCTAGTTATAACAGATCTTAATTCAAAATATGCGTTATATCCAATGTCTCAAGTCACATGTTAACATACCATGGTTCCTCTTCGTCCAATTCACAGAATATGCATAGATCTAAATCTAGTTTACAACCTATGTCCTTTTTCTTAAATCAGTCACAGATTAGCCATGTCCAATTATGCCACATTCATTATTTGTCCCAAACATTTTAGCGTTCGTGCATTAATCTCTTAGGAGATTGGCGCAGGCTCGTAGTAGCCTGGCTATAGAATAGAAAGAAGAAGAGATACAGAATAAAATAGATCAGAATAGAACATACACAATCTCAAATTCAGATTTACAATCATGTCACAATTATGATTAAAGTTTATATCGGAAAATAACTGCACTTGCCTTGATTGGATTCTAAAAGAAAGATAGTTGTAGCGACGTTAGTTGATCTTCTTTAACCGTTGTTGAAGTTTCAAGCTTGAATTGAGTTGCTTAGGTTGATGTTGATTAGCTTCTAGTTTTGATTCCAGCAGAGTAGCGACGCCATTTTTATTTGTATTTAGAACAGAGGTAGAGTAGAAGCAGAATAGAATTGTGTGTATAGAAGGCTAGGTTTGGGGCTGTTTAAATAGGTTTAGGCAGACGAATCTAGGCAGAAAACGAGACCAAATACATAAGAATGCACCCAGGCCCAAAACCAGGTTCGGGGACCAGGTCGACCCCCAGGTCGACTGCCCAGTCGACCTGGTCGGGGGGGGGGGTTCGACTGCCCAGTCCACTCCCCAGTCGACCTGGGTGTTGGGCGGGAAATTTCCCACCCAGTCTGTTCTGGGTTTTGAATTCGAAATTTGAATTCGAATTCGAGCTGTTTTGAACTCTGAAAATTCCTCAAACTTTGGAGGGCCATAACTTGGTCATACGGACTCCGATTCTCGCAAACTCGAACTCGTTCTCAAGCAGAATTTCGAGACGAACGCAATGGCTCAACCCTCTTTCCCTGATTCTTATTTTATATTTTAATTACACTTAGATTTGTAATTCTTAAGTTCACAGAAAATACGGGGTGTTACATTCTCCCCTCCTTAAAGGATTTCGGCCCCGAAATCTTCAAGTTAAGAAGAATGTGTCCTACCATCCAACATCCATCTACTCAATCATCAATCACTGGCGTCCATTGTCCTTAGAAACTTCTAATGTTGTATGAACATATGCAAAAGTGTGTGTATATGTTCCTTACCTAATGCAAAGATCAGGCGGTCCACTGATTCGGTTGACCTCCTTAATGCGAATTATGCCAGTGCCATGAGTCCAACATGTATGCAATTTTCCTACTCGATACATATCATTTCTATATGAGTGCACAACCATTCAGTCATATGCAACATCCATGTGCTAAGTCAATCAATTTGCATCCACAAAAATTACAAATGCTCACACATCCATATGCAGTATGAGAGTGTTTTCGAGCCGATCTAGTGCCTAGTGTGTGTATATGCATCCACGAGCAACCACTAGCAAACACTTGCATCCACTTGCAACCATCAAACATAACATGTCTCAAACACATGTTTACTCCCATTAGTTTCTACCTATAGTTCGAAGATTCGATCTATAGGATACAGTCGAATGATGGAAGCGAGTACAGATAAAACAAAAACTTGGTTCACATTAGACATGGGTCCTAAGTATCGTCCCCGAAGACCGAAACCAACATCAAATTGACACCCAGAGGATTACCCTCTGTAGATAATGTCAAAACTGGAAATCTTAACCATATTGGGAATATTCAGATATTTACAGATTACTAGTACAGATCAGGTTACTGAACTAAGCATGATAAAACCCAGAATGTATGCGTCCTACTTGACGCCTAACACAGATATCTCTCAAACCCCAATCTATCACAAACAGATTAGTCATAACCCTTATGGGTTTGAGTCTACAGCGGAATCAGAAACAATACTAGTATTAAAGTGCAGAGTATTGATTACAGAATCAAAATGCCAGAATCAGAAAGAGTTTTAACTCAACAATCAGATAAGAAAATTATACCTTCTACTTAAATTTTCTTATTTCTACCCTATCTACCAGTCCCTTGAGCATTCGCATGTCCTCCAGAAGTGGGTTCTGCCCTCTGCCTTTGCCCTCGTTTCTTCGGGCAGTCCCTAGTGAAGTGTCCCATCTCACCACAGTTGAAGCAAGTGCCCTTCCTTTTTCTGCAATCCTTGTTCAGATGAGTCGAGCTTCCACAAGTAAAGCACTTTTTCCCCTTCTTATCTTTAGACTTCTCATCCTTCTTTTGTGTTTCCTTTTTTGGTCATGCTTTCTTATTCTGTGGTTCTTCCTTCTTTGTCTCTTTCGGGCCCTTGTCTTCCTCGTGCAGTAGTGCCATGTCCACCAATTTCTCGTAAGTCGCTCCCATGTGTACATGGGTCATGGCTAGGCTGTGCAGTGGCTCGTTCAATCCTTTAACAAAGCGGAGAGCCTTTTTATGCTGAGTGTTGACTAAATCCAATCCGAACCTAGCCAGTTGGTTGAACTGGTTGAAGTATTCCTTGACCGTCATACTTCCTTGCTTAAGAGATAAGAACTTTTCTAGTTGTAAACTTCGTTCAGCTTGCGAGAGGAATTTTGTACCAAACCTTGTTCTGAAATCCAACCATGTTTCAACTGGCCTCTCGGCGTTAGTGACTTCCCACCAATAGGAAGCTTCGTCTTTGAGCAGCCATACCGCCAACTGTACCTTCTGCCTATCGTCCACCTCGAAGATAACGAATAGATCCTCAATTTCTTTGAGCCAGCTCCTCGCTTCTACGAATGATTCAGTTCCCTTGAAATCCTTCCCACCCATGGTCCTAAAATCTCTATAGTTCTTTGAGAAAGAAATTGCACGAGGAGGTGGTGGAGGAGGGGGATCATTTGCTGGACCTGCGGCGGTGGTCCTAGCCTCAAGATATTGATGAAACCAACCGGGTACATGAACACCCTCTGGTATCTCAGATGCTTCGGACATGCTGAAACGAAAAAGGAAAGATTCAATTACAAAAAGGACTGAAGGAAAGGTATATGGCTCTGGGGATTATGTTTTTCAAAATAAGCTTTATTTTTGAAAATACTTCCTTTTAAAACCTTTTTGAAAATAGTTTTCAAAAACTTTACCCAATCTAGTAACCTTAGGCTCTAATACCAAGTGTAACACCCCACCACCGTTAAGGTCACTCACAAAGGGAATGCCTTAACTTTGGTGGAGCATTTTAGTAAACAGAACATAAACTTACAAGACAGATAAAACAATACTTGAAAAATTTATAACTTTACTACAACAGAAACCGAAATAAGCTTGGTTACATCCTTTCAAATCACAATATCAGAATTCAAGTACAAAATACCAGTCTTGTACAAAAGCCTTCAGAATGCATAGTTTAAAATCATAATCCCCACAGAAGTAGACAAGCCATACTTTAAGCACTTCAAGTGGAAGAAATCTGGATCAAGCTTGAGTACTCCCTTCTACAAAACCGGGGGGGGGGGGGGGGGGGATGGAAGAAAGGAGGCGAAACAACAAGGGTCAGACAAAAAGTCTGGCAAGTCCAGTGATTTTCAGTTATGAACAGATAATAATAACATGACATGAAAATAAAACTGGATGAGAGATAACAGTAACAGGTGTAGCGGATATTACAGAAGAACAGAATGACATAAGCTATTTCTTTACACTTCTCTGCACTAATACTAGTATAACAGAATTAGGTGTCACCCTAATGTCTAAACTGAAACAGAAATGGGTACAGAACAATTTCCACAGAAGAGAATGCTAGTAATGGGCCTTTACCACCCCAACAGAAACGGACAGAAATAGAATGCTAATAATGGGCCTTTACCACCCCAGCAGAAATGGACAGAAACAGATTAATCCCTACGGAAACAGAATGTAGAATTAGGTGTACACTAGTAATGGGCCTTTACCACCCGAATAGACGGTACCACTCAGAAATAGACAGGTGTTACCACCCAACAGAAACAGACGGTACCAACAGAAACAGACAAAACTAAGTGTACCCTAAAACCCTACCCCAAGCGATCGGCTCTTTAATACATAAATACCCTGTGCTAGCCCCACAAAAGGGTGTATCACTTCCCAAAGTGGCAACCTTTAAATGAAACAGACCTATTTACAGATGTCACTGCGTCTTACATCCTCAGAGGCAGACCGGGATACATGCACGCACATGACCCGGTTGGAATGCACCATCAACACCCCTCGCCATTATCTGAATGAACCGCTTATAATTAGTTCAGTAAGCGTGCCCGGACCCTACTTACTGTTGGGTCAAAGTTTTGATACCAGAAAGGGTTACTGACTAATATGGGTCCCAAACAACAGATGACACAAGTAAATTCCCTCCTAACCTTGTGTCCCCAGACTAACAGATTTCAGATTAACTTGTTTACAAGTTCAGACATACAGAGATCAGATTTACTAGTTCACAGATCAGAAAATCAAATCAACAAGTTTTCAGACTAACGGATCAGATGTACAGATTTAACAGAATTTCAGATTTGTCTAACATTATATTGGACCTACAGATTCATGAACGGGTTTATTATATATATTAGTCCAGTTGGTTTAACCCTATCCACCCAACACGTTTTGGACATCATTTTTATCTCAGATTTGCATTAATTAATTATTAATGCACAGACCTCTCACATTAGGTCGCTAGCTTGTGGCCGCTGGATGGGCCGGGCGGTTCCGGGCAGACTTCTGCCACAAGCTAGACCTAACCTCGTGTCTAAGCATATTATGACTAACTTCTCACATTAGAACCTATTGTTTGCGGCCACTGGATGTGTCGGGCGGTTCCGGGCAGGATTACGCCGCAAATTCATTCTAACCTCGAGTTAGCCATGTTTATCTTTGCGGCCAATTAATTAATAATTTACCATTTATGCCCACGCCTAATATACATGTCAATTATTCATAGCTAATTCAGATTATGCCAATAACAAACTGAATATATCAACTTAACAGATATAGAAGATAATAGATTTTCGCAGATTAGGCGACTTAACGGATTCAGCAGATTAAGTAATTTAGCAGATTTAGCATATAACAGATTTGGCATTTTCAGCAGACTTAGCAGATGACAGATTTGGCAGATGAACAGATCTAGCAGACTAGGCAGTAGAGCAGAACTAGCAGATTAAGCATATAACAGAACTAGCATATTAGGCAATATAACAGAACTAGCAGATTAGGCAAATATAGCAGAACTAGCAAATTAGGAAAATATAACAGATTTAATCATTCCTTAAAGTTTCACAAACATATCTTGCCTAATTATAAATTTGGCCTAAGTTTGCATGCCTAAATAGTTGTCATGATTCACACTATGATCATATACCCCACGTTTGCATTGAATTTACATGTCACAGATTATGGTCATAATTTACATGTCCCAATTTAGTTCAACTTGCCTAGTACAAAAGATTCACATATAAATTATACCAAATATAGCCATCGATTTCAATGCATGTCATATATTCAAAAATCTCCTACTTAGGTGTTATTCACATTTGATAGTTATCAAATCTTAATATAAATCTTCACACCTAAGTCATATTCTCTTTCAAATCATGAATTGTTATATAAAAAATATGCCCAACAATCTAGTTATAACAGATCTTGATTCAAAATATGCGTTATATCCAATGTCTCAAGTCACATGCTAACATACCATGGTTCCTCTTCGTCCAATTCACAGAATATGCATAGATCTAAATCTAGTTTACAACCTATGTCCTTTTTCTTAAATCAGTCACAGATTAGCCATGTCCAATTATGCCACATTCATTATTTGTCCCAAACATTTTAGCATTCGCGCGTTAATCTCTTAGGAGATTGGCGCAGACTCGTAGTAGCCTGGCTATAGAACAGAAAGAAGAAGAGATACAGAATAAAATAGATCAGAATAGAACATACACAATCTCAAATTCAGATTTACAATTATGTCACAATTATGATTAAAGTTTATATCGGAAAATAACTGCACTTGCCTTGATTGGATTCTAAAAGAAAGATAGCTGTAGCGACGTTAATTGATCTTCTTTAACCGTTGTTGAAGTTTCAAGCTTGAATTGAGTGGCTTAGGTTGATGTTGATTAGCTTCTAGTTTTGATTCCAGCAGAGTAGCGACGCCATTTTTATTTTTATTTAGAACAGAGGCAGAGTAGAATCAAAATAGAATTGTGTGTAGAGAAGGCTAGGTTTGGGGCTGTTTAAATAGGTTTAGGCAGACGAATCTAGGCAGAAAATGAGACCAGATACATAAGAATGCACCCAGGCCCAAAACCAGGTTCGTGGACCAGGTCGACTGCCCAGTCGACCTGGTCGGGGGGTCGGGGGGGAGGGTCGACTCCCCATTCGACCTGGGTACTGGGCGGGAAATTTCCCGCCCAGTCTGTTCTGGGTTTTGAATTCGAAATTTGAATTCGAATTCGAGCTGTTTTGAACTCTGAAAATTCCTGAAACTTTAGAGGGCTATAACTTGGTTATACGGACTCCGATCTCGCAAACTCGGACTTGTTTTCAAGCAGAATTTCGAGACGAACGCAATGGCGCAACCCGCTTTCCCTGATTCTTATTTTATATTTTAATTACACTTAGATTTGTAATTCTTAAGTTCACAGAAAATACGGGGTGTTTCATTAATCATGTCCAGCAACTCTAGAATATGAGCCTTAACAGTCAAAGGATTGTAGTACATATTATATGAGAGGGAACTTCAAGCTCTACTAGAATGACTACTTCAGAGCAAAAAGATAGCACGAATTAAGTGTGGCCAGTCGCTGAATTGTGGGTCGTTAGAATATGCCCGAAGGGCCAAAGGTATTTCATCAACCCACTAACCTTTAGCCTGTACCAATATCTTCTTCAGAATGGGCTTGATAATCTTGTTCATAGCCTCGACCTTTCATTTGATTACGGGTGTGTAACTGCAATATAACTCTTCTCGATGCGAGGTCATTAAAAGAAGTCTTTAAACTTTGAGCTATCGAACAGGGTCCAATTATTAGTTATGATAGTCTTGGTATAACCCTCCACAATTTTCTATGCCCAATTTTGACAAAAATCAAATCTCAAACACATCCAAGCATGGAGCATGTATATCTGGTACCTGCAATAAATGAGCATGAGCATAGTTAGAGTATGATAAAATAACATGCAGCGGAAACTAAATAGGATAAACTAGTATTAACTCAAGTAACTACCTTTTTCTATGTAAGTCACTTTGCCAATAACGATCAAGAGAGAACACGAGAACAGAAAGACAAACTTAAAAATCTGCGAGAACCCGGCCTTCTCTAGGAAACCTGGGAGGTTGTAATGAGGAGGGGGTTAGAATAACAAGTTCTGGTGACTAAGAAATGTACAACACAGACTGTAATATAGAGATGCATCCCGTTTTGTTCAACCTAAGATGTGCACCTAAAAAGGTTAGTAATTCTAGCCTAACCTTGTAGATGTTTACGCACGACTCTACTACTCTTCCCAAAGTATAATACCGAGATGGGACGTTTACACATATTTTTGCAAAGCCTTTATACCAGAGTTTGGCTGGTTACTATATCGAGATTAGACCCCAAATCACGGAGTTTTTGTATCCACATACTTTCATTTGCTTATCCTTCATTATTTATTACCTCGCTATCAATGATAGATAGGGTGGATTCTTCTTGATCGCTTAAGACCCTAAGCGGATGGATTGGTCACTTATTATTTTTCGATAATTTACTTAACTTTAACATGAACTAGAAGACACTAGCTCGGGTCCTACTAGTTAAGGTTTCCGTCATTCTAGCATATACCCTTGCCCCACATAAGGTGAGAGATGGTATTTTATCATTCGTTATACCTTTAGCTGACCTTATTAGATAACCACCTTAGTCGCTTGTTACTTTCCATAGGATAGGTAGCCATATATGACGTTTTAGTTTCCAGGTTTGGTTAGGCCCACACACACTTTCCATTTAAGACCCCTAAATTGAAAGACCTATTCCCAGGTGAACTCTTCAACCCTAGCCGCTTAAGACCCAGGAAGCGGACTATATGTGAAGGTTAGTGGTTCGTATCCCACTAGCCTTCTATACCTTTCCTTATTTGGGATAAGGTGGGATACATTATTAAGTCATTCTCGTTTATTCCTTCTACACGGAAATGCTATAGTACATGATTCATTTTCGCCATGGGTTCATATGGTTAATAATATTTTACATTATTAACCTACTAAGTCCAACTATAATTTATATTATAAGTTCAATTTTCATTGATATAAATAAGGAAGATTATATCTCATTTTTCCTTAGGATATTTATTTGATTTCTTCTTTAGTTTGGACTTAATATTTAAACGACAATCATAAATGCCCTTATGACACCAATTTCCTTTTATTTATATTTTATTGCTGTAACACCCCACCTCCGCTAGGGTCACTCTTTCGGGGGCACTAGCTTCTGGGGGGCGTTAGAACTGGGTAAGCATGCATAATGATATATCAAGGCAGAACAAGAACATAAATATATATGTAAAACAGAGTAAGTGAGAACAAAACAGCAGAATATCTCAAACCATCTCAAAACAAGTCTAGTACATCATAAAGTCAACTGCCAAAATAAACATGTCTAGTACATCATAAACAGAAATACTGAAATACATAGTGCTATCCCCAAAAATAAAGATGATAAACCATAGCGAGCTCAATGTCCAGACATACATGAGCTATCCAGCGAACAAGCAAGCGATCCAAGCTAAGCACCACTGTTCCCTCCCTGAGAACCTGGTGGGGGGGGGGAAACGGAAGAAAAGAAGCGAAAGAAAACAGGTCAGTCAAAAAGACTGGTAAGCCCTACTACGATCAGTCTATAAACTAATAAAGCTAACATCATGATGGAAACTGAGATGAATATACTGGCAATAGATAAAGGTGTCATCACATAAAGAAGATTAAGCTTTACACCACAGTGTACTAGCAAACTAACATAACAGGTATTGATCCCTCAGCCCAAACTTTGGCCCAATAGCATGAGGTGACCTTAATGCAAGGTCCAGCCCAACGGTCTAGTCGATCGGCTCCCTATAAACCTAACACGTCAAGTGTTGGTGTCCGTACGACCCACATATGGTTGTAGTCAGACTGTGTTGGGTCCACCTTCGGGTGTATCAAGCCCTCGGGTGTCAACCCCAGACACCTAAGCAATAATGCACAGTCT
This sequence comes from Allium sativum, assembly GCA_030737875.1. Lineage (NCBI taxonomy): Eukaryota > Viridiplantae > Streptophyta > Magnoliopsida > Asparagales > Amaryllidaceae > Allium > Allium sativum. Next base: position 21,338,205 of record CM060927.1, on the reverse strand, counting down.
AAACCTACTGGTACCCGTGCCTCGAGTTTGTCCAACACCGAACTACGTGCACGTCCGTAGCCCACCTGGACCCGCACCGCTGTACCACTCAGCCGTCGCTTTGGTCGCTTACATCAGTCCAGTAATCGTGCCCCGCCCTAGCCTAGCCTCTAGGGTTGTGAATGATACCAAACTGGGATTACTGCTGGAACAGACCACGTTGCTAGGGTTTTCTAAGAGGGTTAAGTGTGGTTTAACCCCTCACTAATCATGGATTAAATTAGTTAAGTGTAACCAACAGTTCACCACTTAACCCCATTTAATCTCTCGCATCCCCAAAATTGGTTAAGTATTAGTGGGCCATGACTTAACCCTAATCATGAGGCATTAATTTAATTGTACCTTAACCTCTCACATTAGACTTTGTTGTGGTTACTAGTTAAGCCGGGCGGGTCCGGGTAGCTTTACACCACAACTTGGTCTAACCTCGGGTCCAAGGTACACATGACCAACTTCTCACATTGGGTCCTATTGTTTGTAGCAACTAGTTAAGCCGGTCGGTTCCGGGTAGGTTTACACTACAAACTCAACCCAACCTCGAGTTGGCCACACATGTTTTCTAAGTGTCATGTCCACTTTATTTTCAAACCATAATTACAAGTTTAACAAATACTTGGGTAGACCTAACTTAATAGGTAAATTCCCAAGGGGTAGACCTAACTTAATAGGTAAATTCCCAATCTTATATTTTCATGTATTTTAAGTTTGACCCAACCCCCCCCCCCCCCCCCCCAACGTCATTCTATCGCTTACATATTCGTCATAACGCATAAAGGATAGAAAGAGGGAACTTGGCACAACATACATGATAAATCTTACATATCATAATAAACATGCATAACATGTTGGACTTGCATAACTTAGCATAGTGAACTTGCATAAACATGCATAACTTGTTAAACTTGCAAATCATGGCATAGTGAACTTGCATAAACATGCATAACTCAATAAGCTTGCAAATCATGGCTTAGTGAACTTGCATAAACATGCATAACTTGTTAAACTTGCAAATCATGACTTAGTGAACTTGCATAAACATGCATAACTTGTTAAACTTGCAAATCATAGCATAGTGAACTTGCATAAACATGCATAACTTGTTAAACTTGCAAATCATGACTTAGTGAACTTACATAAGCATGCATAACTCATTAAACATGCATAACATAGCATAGTGAACTCGCATAAGCATGCATAACTTATTAAACATGCATATATCCCAACTTTCATCACATATTAACTTTAGAGTTTCTAAAATGAAGGTAAGAGGGCTTACAAATATTATGAAGACACAAATCTACTAATAAAGATTGAGAAGCCCTTTTATGCAAGCATATAAAAACCCAAAACAAAGCTCCAATTAACAAAAATCCCAAAAACTCTAGCTTAGCAAATAAAGCTTGCAACTTGATGATGTATGCAAGCTAATGATCATTCATACAACTTAGAAAAGCTTGTATGAACATCAAAATCTTCATAGAAATGATTTTTGAAGAGGGTGGAAGCTAGGGTTTTTAGGTGGAGGCCATTTGAGAATTCAATTTGACATAGTTTGGTTGCTAGATTGAATAATGAGGTTTTAGGGTAGGATTAGGGGCTTATTTATAGAAGATTAGAGTGTTTTTAGCCCTAGGATTAACCCTAGGTTAGTTTAGGTCCGTCAGATTTAGGAATTCTCTAGAACCAAGCCACAAGACCAAGCCCCAAATCAAAATGGTGCGCCAGGCAAAACTGCCCGGCCACCCCGTATCGACAGGGCAGTCGACACCCTAAGACCCCTGTCGACATGCCTGTCGACATGGGGGTCTTGGCGGGACTTTTCCCGCCTGACGCCAATTAGCCCTAATCCTTGTTTTTAATTTAAAATTTAAATCTGTTTTTACTATGGAAATTTCTGAAAACTTCAATGGGCCCTAACTGGGACATACGGACTCCGATTTTCGGAAACTCGGACTCTATTTCGCGTATTTTTCCGAGACGAACGCAATGGCATAGCCCGTTTCCCTTGATTCAGATTTTAGAATTAAATTCTGCCTCGATTTATGTTATAACAGGTTTTTGAAAATACGGGTTGTTACATTCTCCCCTCCTTAAAGGATTTCGTCCCCGAAATCTTCAAGTTAGGAAGAACGTATCCTACCATCCAATCATCCATCTACTCAAAGCATCATCCACGAGCAATCATTGTCCTTAAAAGATTCTAAATGCTGTATGAACATATGCAAAAGTGTGTGTATATTTACTTATCTAATGCAAAGATCAATGCAAAATATGTTAGTGAAATGTATCCATATGTATGCAAATCCCTAACATAATGTATAATATCTACATGCGTGCTCAATCATACATCCATATGCAACATCCATGTGATGGCATACAAATTTCATCCAAGAATAAGCATAAACACTCATGCACATGCAATATGAGGAGTGTGTGAGCCGATCTAGTGCCTAATGTGTATCATGCATCCATGAGTAACCACTTGCAAACACTTGCAACCACTTGCAACCATCAAACATAACATGCTTCAAACACATGTTTCATCCCAAGGGTTTCTACCTAAGGTTCTCATGACAAGATTAGCACGATAACTAGATAAACATGGATAGCAAAGAGAAAGATATGCTAAACAAAGGAAAGAGATTGAGAGTGTACCCTCAAAAAGGAATGGATAAAGCCCACGCATCTTCTCCTCGGTTTTCCAAGTTGCGTCTTCTTCGGCTTCACCCCATTGAACCTTCACCAGCTTGACCTCTCGATTCCTTAGCTTCTTGGTCTCCGTCCCCAAGATACGAATCGGAGCTCTCCTCAAAGTTGCCTCTTTCTCTACTTCCACGTCTTCAAGAATGCTAGGTTCAACCACCTCAGCGGACTCATGTAGGCACTTTCGGAGATGCGAGACATGAAAGACATTATGCACTCCGGACAACTTCTCGGGCAATTGCACTTTATAAGCCATCTTCCCGATTCTCTCTATGATAGGGAAGGGTCCAACAAATCTCGGTGCCAACTTCCCAACAGCTCCAAATCGGACCACATTCCGCAAAGGAGAAACCTTTACGAAAACCATGTCCCCAACATCAAACTCCAAATCGGATCTTCGCTTATCAGCATAGGATTTCTGTCGGTCTTGGGCCACCTTCATCCGTCTTCTAATCAACTCGACCTTCTCGGATGTATCTCTAATCATGTCGGGTCCAAGTATAAGCTTATCTGTAGTCTCCCACCAACATGTAGGTGACTTGCACGGCCTCCCATATAAAGCTTCAAATGGTGTCATCCCTATGCTCGCCTGATAACTGTTATTATATGCAAACTCAACAAGAGGAAGATGGTCTTCCCAAGCACCACCAAAATCCAGAATGCAAAGCCTCAACAAGTCCTCAAGTACCCTATTCACCCTTTCTGTTTGGCCGTCTGTTTGTGGGTGATAGGCCGTACTCAGGTTCAACCTCGTGCCCATAGCTTCCTGCAAACTGTTCCAGAACTGACTAGTAAAGATGGGGTCTCGGTCACTGACTATGCTGGAAGGGACTCCATGTAGTCGTACTATCTCACGAAGATATACTGATGCTAGTCCAGATGCGGTCCTTTTGCTCTTCACCGGAATGAAATGAGCACTCTTCGTAAGCCTATCTACAATGACCCATATGCTCGTATTCCCTTTCCTTGACCTTGGAAGCCCATCAATAAAGTCCATAGAAATACTCTCCCACTTCCATAGCGGGACCTCTAGAGGATGCAATAGCCCACCGGGCTTCTTCGACTCAGCTTTTACTCTCTGACAAACGATACATCTAGAGACAAACCCTGCCACATCCTTCTTCATTCCAGGCCAGAAGAAAATGCGCTTCATATCCTTATACATCTTATCTCCACCCGGATGTATAGTCATTTTGGAGCGATGTGCTTCATCAAGAACTTTCCTTACCAAGTCTTCCACCATCGGAACACAAAGCCTTCCGTCTCTCCTCAGCCAACCCTTATCGTCTATAGAATATCGAGCAAGGTGACTAGATGTCTCCCCTCGAATCAGCTTATCCATGATCTCAATTATCTGAGGGTCTTCCTTCTGCGAAGCCCCAACTTGATCCATAAGGGTAGGCCTGAGCTCTAGAGATGCTAAAGAACCGGCCATTGACTCCACTGCCAAAGAGAAATCAAAGGTTGCCAAGAACTCTAAATTCTTCATCTCAACAAATAGAGGACTTAGTGTCAACCTTTTTCTACTCAACGCATCCGCTACAACATTCCCCTTGCCAGGGGTATAGGCTATATCAAAATCATAGGACGCCAAGAATTCCATCCATCTTTGCTGCCTTAAGTTCAGATCCTTCTGCGAAAAGAGATACTTCAAAGACTTATGATCAGTATACAGCTCAAATCTCTCTCCCAGAAGATAATGACGCCAAGCCTTGAGTGCATATACTATCGCTGCCAGCTCTAGATCATGAGTGGGATAATTCTTCTCATGCACCTTAAGTTGCCTCCCACCAAAACATATAACTCTGCCCTCTTGCATCAGAACGGCGCCCAATCCCGTGCCACAAGCATCAGTGTACACGGTAAATATCTTACCACCATCGGGTAAAGCTAGAACCGGTGCAGAGGTAAGGGCTCTCTTGAGTCTTTGAAAAGCAAGCTCACAGTCCATATCCCAAGCAAAAACTAAGTTCTTCTTCGTCAACTTAGTAAGAGGAGCGGATATCTTCGCGAAGTCCTTGATGAACTTTCGGTCAAAACCCGCAAGACCTAGAAAACTTCTCACCTCGGTTGCATTCCTTGGAGTCTTCCAATCCTGAACTACAACCACCTTAGCGGGATCCACCGCTAAGCCTTGCTTGGATACGATATGCCCAAGGAATCTGACTTCCCTTCTCCAAAAGTGGCACTTGGAGAACTTGGCCTTTAACTGATGTGCTCTAAGTGTATCCATCACCTCTACAAGATGCCTCGCGTGCTCTTCTTCATCCTTGGAGAAGACCAGAATATCATCCACAAAGACCACGACAAACTTGTTCAAGAACTCCCGAAACACCCTACTCATCAAGTCCACAAAATACGCGGGTGCATTCGTCAAACCGAACGGCACAACAAGCCATTCAAAGAATCCATCTGGAGTTCTGAATGCAGTCTTGTCTATACTATCTTCAGCCACTCTGAGCTGATGAAATCCGGTAGCAAGATCAAGCTGAGAGAAAACAGAAGCACCAACAAGCTGGTCAAAGAGATCATCGATCCTCGGTAACGGGTGTCTGTTCTTCTTAGTCAGCTTATTCAATTCCCTATAGTCCACACAGAGTCGAAGAGAACCATCTGCCTTAGTAGCAAACACCACAGGCGCTCCCCATTCGTATATACTTCGTCTGATGAAGTTCTTTTCAAGCAACTCTTTTACTTGCTTGCTGAGCTCCCGTCTCTCACGCGGAGCCATGTGCCGAACGGGCAAAGAAACAGGCTTAGCATTATCCACCAGATAAATGCGAAAATCAATCTCTTGTTTAGGGGGCAACCCCTTAACTTCTTCAAAAACATCTGGATAATCTCGGACCACCCTTACAGACTGAAGTGCTTCCTCTGACGAGTCGAGAGATTCAAGATAGCACAACATGACGGGGTCCTTCGGATTGCATGAAATCTCTAAGGTGTTGCCAAGGCGAGTCACAAGCCTCACAACCCTATGCTCACAATCAAGAATGGCTCCATATCGGGACAGCCAATCCATGCCCAATATCAATCCGTATCCCCTGAAACCAAGAACATATGCACTACACAAGAACTCTACACTGAGTATAGAGATCCTCAGATCCTCACATATCATAGATAGATGAGCAGAACCCCCGATGGGATTCGAAACACAAACGGGATCATCCACTAAGCTAGTACTAAGGTGCAAGCTATCAACAAGATCAGATGAAATAAAGCTATGTGATGCACCAGAATCAAACAAGGTACGAACTGGAAGATCAGAAACATAAACAAGGTTCTCAACAGAAACACTACCTCGGTCGGGAACCGGAGCGGTATTGAGAGCATGAACTTGCCCTCCTGAAGGTCCAGCCTGTCCTTTCTTCTTCGGGCACTCCTTGCTGAAGTGTCCAGCCTCACCACAGGAAAAACATCCACCACTAAGCTTCCTTTTCTTCTTCCTACAATCCTTAGCAAAGTGTCCAGGCACACCACAGTAATTGCACTTTCCCTTGCCTTTGTTGTTGTTCCCCTTCTTGTTCTTGCTCTGATTCCCCTGACTGCTTTGACCACCTTGATTGCCTTTGCCTTGAGAATCAGTCTTCTTTGCTTGAGTATCACTCGTCTTGGCCTCTTTCTTTCCATCTCCCTGAAGTAGAGCCATATTGACCAAACTCTCAAAAGTAGCCCCATGCGGAATATGTGACATTGCCAAACCCTGTAACGGCTCATTCAACCCTCTAGCAAATCGAAGAGCCTTCTTCTCAGGAGTGTTCACCATATCCAAACCAAAACGGGCCAGCTGATTAAACTTGTTCACATACTCCTTGACAGACATATCACCTTGCTTTAATGCAATGAACTTCTCCATCTGTAAATTCGCCTCAGCAGAAGATAGAAACTTGGCCACAAATCTAGCCCTCAAATCGGCCCAAGTCTCAACGGGCCTCATCCCATTGGTGACTTCCCACCAATAGGCTGCTTCATCCTTCAAAAGCCACACTGTCAATAAGATTTTCCTCTCGTCATCAATCCCAAAGATAGCAAACAAGTCCTCAGTGTCTTTCAGCCAATTCCTAGCTTCAACAAAAGATTCCGTGCCTAGGAAATTCTTGCCTCCCATTGCCTTGAAGTCTTTACAAACCTTCGTAAACTCAACCTGAGGATGCTGAGGGGGAGGAGGAGGAAGAGGAGCCTCAGCAACTGGAGGAGGAGGAACATTAGCAACGGGAGGAGGAATATTAACCACTGGAGGGACCACCGGGGGAGGGACATTAGGGGGAGGATTCTCAACTACAGGAGGAGGAGTGGGAGTAGGGTTTGCGGGGCCGGCTGCCGCCCTAGCTTCTAGAAGTCTCCTATACCAGAGTGGCACATTTACTCCATCCGGGATGGCAAGATCCTCAGCCATACTGAAACGAAGGATAAGATAAGATTAGGTCAAGGGAACGAAGGATAACGCTAATGGCTTTTTTGGGGAATAGCCTTTTAAAATACTAGACTTTTCTTTGGAAAATACTTTATACTTGTTTTGAAAATAGTTTTTCAAAAGTCTTTTAAAAACTTTTTGTCCTTTCTTGTAAACCATATGCTCTGATACCAAATTTGTAACACCCCACCTCCGCTAGGGTCACTCTTTCGGGGGCACTAGCTTCTGGTGGGCGTTAGAACTGGGTAAGCATGCATAATGATATATCAAGGCAGAACAAGAACATAAATATATATGTAAAACAGAGTAAGTGAGAACAAAACAGCGGAATATCTCAAACCATCTCAAAACAAGTCTAGTACATCATAAAGTCAACTACCAAAATAAACATGTCTAGTACATCATAAACAGAAATACTGAAATACATAGTGCTATCCCCAAAAATAAAGATGATAAACCATAGCGAGCTCAATGTCCAGACATACATGAGCTATCCAGCGAACAAGCAAGCGATCCAAGCTAAGCACCACTGTTCCCTCCCTGAGAACCTGGGGGGGGGGGGGGGGGGAGGGGGAAACGGAAGAAAAGAAGCGAAAGAAAACAGGTCAGTCAAAAAGACTGGTAAGCCCTACTACGATCAGTCTATAAACTAATAAAGCTAACATCATGATGGAAACTGAGATGAATATACTGGCAATAGATAAATGTGTCATCACATAAAGAAGATTAAGCTTTGCACCACAGTGTACTAGCAAACTAACATAACAGGTATTGATCCCTCAGCCCAAACTTTGGCCCAATAGCATGAGGTGACCTTAATGCAAGGTCCAGCCCAACGGTCTAGTCGATCGGCTCCCTATAAACCTAACACGTCAAGTGTTGGTGTCCGTACGGCCCACATATGGTTGTAGTCAGACTGTGCTGGGTCCACCTTCGGGTGTATCAAGCCCTCGGGTGTCAACCCCAGACACCTAAGCAATAATGCACAGTCTAAACCTACTGGTACCCGTGCCTCGAGTTTGTCCAACACCGAACTACGTGCACGTCCGTAGCCCGTCTGGACCCGCACCGCTGTACCACTCAGCCGTCGCTTTGGTCGCTTACATCAGTCCAGTAATCGTGCCTCGCCCTAGCCTAGCCTCTAGGGTTGTGAATGATACCAAACTGGGATTACTGCTGGAACAGACCACGTTGCTAGGGTTTTCTAAGAGGGTTAAGTGTGGTTTAACCCCTCACTAATCATGGATTAAATTAGTTAAGTGTAACCAACAGTTCACCACTTTACCCCATTTAATCCCTCGCATCCCCAAAATTGGTTAAGTATTAGTGGGCCATGACTTAACCCTAATCATGAGGCATTAATTTAATTGTACCTTAACCTCTCACATTAGACTTTGTTGTGGTTACTAGTTAAGCCGGGCGGGTCCGGGTAGCTTTACACCACAACTTGGTCTAACCTCGGGTCCAAGGTACACATGACCAACTTCTCACATTGGGTCCTATTGTTTGTAGCAACTAGTTAAGCCGGTCGGTTCCGGGTAGGTTTACGCTACAAACTCAACCCAACCTCGAGTTGGCCACACATGTTTTCTAAGTGTCATGTCCACTTTATTTTCAAACCATAATTACAAGTTTAACAAATACTTGGGTACACCTAACTTAATAGGTAAATTCCCAAGGGGTAGACCTAACTTAATAGGTAAATTCCCAATCTTATATTTTCATGTATTTTAAGTTTTACCCAACCCCCCCCCCCCCCAACGTCATTCTATCGCTTACATATTCGTCATAACGCATAAAGGATAGAAAGAGGGAACTTGGCACAACATACATGATAAATCTTACATATCATAATAAACATGCATAACATGTTGGACTTGCATAACTTAGCATAGTGAACTTGCATAAACATGCATAACTTGTTAAACTTGCAAATCATGGCATAGTGAACTTGCATAAACATGCATAACTCAATAAACTTGCAAATCATGGCTTAGTGAACTTGCATAAACATGCATAACTTGTTAAACTTGCAAATCATGACTTAGTGAACTTGCATAAACATGCATAACTTGTTAAACTTGCAAATCATAGCATAGTGAACTTGCATAAACATGCATAACTTGTTAAACTTGCAAATCATGACTTAGTGAACTTACATAAGCATGCATAACTCATTAAACATGCATAACATAGCATAGTGAACTCGCATAAGCATGCATAACTTATTAAACATGCATATATCCCAACTTTCATCACATATTAACTTTAGAGTTTCTAAAATGAAGGTAAGAGGGCTTACAAATATTATGAAGACACAAATCTACTAATAAAGATTGAGAAGCCCTTTTATGCAAGCATATAAAAACCCAAAACAAAGGTCCAATTAACAAAAATCCCAAAAACTCTAGCTTAGCAAATAAAGCTTGCAACTTGATGATGTATGCAAGCTAATGATCATTCATACAACTTAGAAAAGCTTGTATGAACATCAAAATCTTCATAGAAATGATTTTTGAAGAGGGTGGAAGCTAGGGTTTTTAGGTGGAGGCCATTTGAGAATTCAATTTGACATAGTTTGGTTGCTAGATTGAATAATGAGGTTTTAGGGTAGGATTAGGGGCTTATTTATAGAAGATTAGAGTGTTTTTAGCCCTAGGATTAACCCTAGGTTAGTTTAGGTCCGTCAGATTTAGGAATTCTCTAGAACCATGCCACAAGACCAAGCCCCAAATCAAAATGGTGCGCCAGGCAAAACTGCCCGGCCACCCCGTGTCGACAGGGCTGTCGACAGGGCAGTCGACACCCTAAGACCCCTGTCGACATGCCTGTCGACATGGGGGTCTTGGCGGGACTTTTCCCGCCTGACGCCAATTAGCCCTAATCCTTGTTTTTAATTTAAAATTTAAATCTGTTTTTACTATGGAAATTTCTGAAAACTTCAATGGGCCCTAACTGGGTCATACGGACTCCGATTTTCGAAAACTCGGACTCTATTTCGCGTATTTTTCCGAGACGAACGCAATGGCATAGCCCGTTTCCCTTGATTCAGATTTTAGAATTAAATTCTGCCTCGATTTATGTTATAACAGGTTATTGAAAATACGGTTTGTTACAATTGACCTTTATGGCCATAACGGTCATATTTTTCCTAAGGCAACAATTTATCCGTCCTAAGGTAGTTATTTTTTGTTCCCTAATAGACAATTCCTATTATTACTTATTTATTTATCAACTGCTATATATATATATACTAGGCCTCTCACGTTAAGTTGACTAATTGTGCATGTTGGATTTGTCGGTCGGTTTCGGGCAGACTTCTACCACAAATTAAACTTAATCTCGTGCCTTAGTACATTTATATTTACACATTAGACCCCTCACATTAAGCTGACTACCTATGGTTGCTGGATTTGCCGGTCGGTTCCGGGAAGGCTTATACTAAAGTTGAGCTTAACCTCGTGTCTAAATGAGGTTATAATTCAAATTTCCTAATTAGGGTTTACAACATGTATCCTAATTGATTTTAAGAACTGTAACCATCTTCCTATCACATTTGTTTCCTCCAATAATATTGGTTACAATGGTTATTTATTGATTTGTGGTCCTATTTATGGCAATTAATTATATCGATTGCTACAAATGGTCACCACAAATATATTAATTCAATATGGATTACATTTACATATAATTCCATAATTGAACCTTATCCAAACATTCAACATTCCATGCAATGTTTAGTTTACAGTTTTACGCTTATTTGGACGAATAATATGTATATATTTATTTTTATGTTTTAGTGCAATCAACGTAGTTATTATTTTTATTATCATTATTATTCTTGTTTTAAATTAAATAATTTGGTTGGATCAATTAACCAAACATTTCCTTTTTATATTCAATCTGGCCAAAATAGTACCAAATATTACAAAAGACCGTTAGCCATAATCATTGTAAATAATGCCTAATTAGTAGAATTGACATATTTCCAAATCACAAGAAATACAGGTAAATATATATATATATATATATATATATATATTGGAATAGTCAATGCAAATTACATACAAATATATGTATTTATATTTATATGTACATTTGCAACACTTTTCCTTTTTTTAATCCTTTTTATCATATCTCTAGTGATTTCAAAATAATGGCCCTTTTTTCAAAGGAGGAAAACGACATGTTTACAATGACTAAACGAAAACCCAACAATATTGAATACAACCAGGGATATTTCCTTTATTATTACAATCACAGAAGTAACCAATCTCATCTTTTTACCCAAATTCAAATATTTTATTTTTCAACATTGAACTAAAGATCTGGAATGTAACTACATCTAAATGGTGTTTAATGGGACTAATTTCCAGATCCATAGTGCTATGCATCATATACAACATATTTCATGACATAATTGTAGGAACTTGTATGAGCAAGTTTGAGAATCCTACAATTTATATTATACATAACCACAACTTATAATTCTCAAGTTTTAACCATATTTATAATTAGATTTGATGGTTGTCAATAGATTCACAATATTCAAATGAACATATCCGATAGGGAATAAGATAAAAACATAGATCTAATTTAGATGAAATAGATAAGTTATTATAACTATATTCGTAAATTTCCTGCTCACCTTATAGCCTCCAAATCCAAAGTTTGAACACTTTAGGCCTACAATCCCCAAATTCTTATAAATCTATAATTTATCTAAAAATGGGAAAATTTTAGATCTGTAGAAATGTAAGAAAAAATGAAGAGAGGGTTGAATCTGATTTGGAGCATCAATTGGCATTCTTTTCCATTAGATCTTCTTTTCCTCTCAATTTCATATGAATTGGATTTGATTTGTTTGTATGAATATATTTTTATTTTAGAAATTAGGTTTAGAGAAGGAGGAAAATGGTAGAGCTCCGTTGCCTCTGTAGATTTATGTGGAAAAAGAATGAGGCCTTACCCCTTTATTTATAAGGATGGAAATGGACTACAACCATCATATTAGTATTAAGTTATATCCATCCATCCATTTTAATAACATAATAAACCAAATCCTAAAAACATAGTCGTCACTGGGCGGTCTTACGCCTGGTAGGTCGATCATGGCAGTTGATAGTCGGTCGACCCCTACGGTCGACCGCTTGGGCATCAGATTGCCCAAATCGACTTGATTTATTTATTTTCCGTCCGTTTTCGTATTTCGTCCTTAACTTTTTCATACCCACTCCGTTCGCGAAACTCCAAACATGAAAGTTGACGGAATTCCGACAAGAACGCATTGGTTAATGTTTCATGGTCAAATTCCATCTTTTTCAGAAATTTCAATTGTTGAAATTCTAATAATTAGTTTATATTGCCAAAATTTCGGTTTGTTACATTCTTCCCTCCTTAAAAGGAATTTCGTCCCGAAATTCTGACACCTATAGTCCTATTCTACACAACCAATTTGTGTACATTCACTTTGTAACCATGTGCATATGTGCATGGTGTACATAATGCAATTCCACCATAAAATATGTATGCAAGATGATTCCAATCAGATCGCCTATATGTTTGCATTTATATTTTTAAAACACTTTTGAAAACATGGTGCAAAACTCCTAATTATACAGGCAGTTCTATATGTATGCAAATTTCAAAAATCCTTTTTCATCCATAACCTTCACATAATTTCGAACAAAAGTGTGAAGCAACCAATTTTGTATCCAAACCTTACCATCCAAAATGTCACGCAGTCTAATCGTTTCCTATTTAATTTCTCCTGAACCGGAAAAAGGAAATTAAGACAAAGAATTTTAACATTTCTTCCGCTACAAAATATTCCATTTCCCGCCCTATAGTTGAACTTTCACCACAGTTATCCAAAATACTCCAAAAAATTTCATCTGTAGACTATAAAGGAGGCTTAAAACAAGCTCTGAAACATAAAGCGAGTTAATTAATAGCTCGCGCGCATCATTGACAAGGTATGGAAACAACTTTTCCAAGGCAAAAACAGCTTTTTCCTTGTTATTATTAATGCTTTAATCATATCGCTGGTCTTATTGCACTGCTAAAACATACACACAAAGCATCTAAAAATCTTCCTTACACCATTCATGTGACCATAAATCGAAACTTTTCATAAAAATAAATTCCCGCTTGAAAACTTGTCATGCCTATTTTGAAAATTTTCTTTTCAAAACCACTTCACTTTCCTATAAAGTAAGAAAATGATTAAAAAAATCGAATTTTTTTTTTCCAAAATCTACAAAAATGTATTTTTTTGGAAATTTAGACGATTCAAGTCACATGTCGACGAAAAAGGAAGTCAGTTATGCCAAAAATGTGAAAACTAAGATCACACAAAAGACAAAATTAAATATTAGCATTAACAAGGAATGGTGATTTATTTATTTATATACCCGTGACGTGGAACCGGTCCTTTACTAAAATTTATCCAACCAAAGATTCTATTGTTTCCAGTTCTAGGACAAGTGCTATTAAATAATGGGATTTCATTCAAATAATCGTGCATGAATGACAAAACACATTTTTTCAACATAGAAATCTCATTACTAAAGTCATGCAGATTTTCATTACTAGGAACTACTGACACTACAACTACAACAAAGATAAAAATGCTGGAAAGGGAAACACATGATACGACATGCACAAAGCATGTACTAACAACAACAACAACAACAACTAACACTACCCATAGTAGGCTGGTCTACCTCCACGGCTGGAACCTAATCCATTACCACGTCCGCGCCAGGAGCGTAGTATAGCGGAGATGCAACCAATCTCATGTGCCCGTCGGTACTTCTCGCCACGCGCCATGAACTTATCTGAGCTCGGCTTGCATAGCACGGATGGCTGTGAGCTCAGGGCTCTCACGACTGGGCTGCTGGGGCTACTGAGGCTGTTGAGCTGGAGCGGGTGGTGCAGGAGCAGAAACATCGGGTAGCTAAATGCGCATCTTCGGAAGAGTGGCGCGACAGATGGCTGTTGGCGGATTCTTCACTGGCATCTCCCATGAGAGTCTCACTTGGAAGTGTCGGAAGACACGATGAGCAGATGGCTATAGGGAAAATGGCTCCAGGAGGTGCCGACGAAGGGCTCATGAAGATGGATCATAAGCACGCGTGCCCAATTGACAGCTATGCCGCAAAGGATAGCATAGGTGGCGCGGCGAACAGAAGGGTAGATCTGCTCCAGGCTTCCCATCTTTGGGATGATGTTGTGATGTATGATACACACAACTATACGGGTGATGGGTCGTAGATTGGCAGTGGTCCAGGCTCTGGACTCGCCTAAGAAGATATGTTGAAGGATCTGAGGGTCCTCTATCTCAATAGTATCGAACCAGGCTTCGAATATCGAGATGCCCATAATCGGAGCAAAGTCGTTATCGGTGAACTCAATGTGGGTGCCCATGACCTCAGATCTGAGGATGCAGGATTCGTCATCAATGTTGGCTTCCATTTGAGCATCGAATAGACGGACGCAACGCGGATACAGATCGTGCTTAAAAGTGTCGAAGCACAGGATCAATGCTAGGCCTGCAGCAACAAAAGCCTCCTCCAAACCAAATGTGGCGTAGTCGGCGAACTTCGTAGGTCAACCAATCTGGTACACATAACCGGTTGTGGCTAAGTACTGCTTAATCTTTGCCTCATCGCGATCTAACCAAGCGGCTTCCTAAGGCGTGAGGCCAGGGTGTTGGTTGTCAGGTGCCATGGAGGAATCAGCGAAACGGGCAAGAGAAACTGTAAATCCGGAGTATAGTCGGGTAGAGATCTATAAGCAAAGTATTTTGGTGGTAATTAGGGGCGAAACGAAGCGGTGTTTGCTCGGATTGGAGCTTAGGAAGGAGGAGGGTTTTCGGTTTTCGATTTAATTGGGGTTGGGGAGGAAGAGTCCAGGCACGTCAAATAGGGGAAAGCGGTCGACCTGGCCATAGGAGGGCAGTCGACCGCTCGCTCTTAAAAAGGCACGGTCAGAACCTCGGCCCAACGGCCTGTTTAAGTTAAATATAAATTAAATTTAAAATTTCTATTATGTCGAAATAACTTCTACTCCCAACCGAATTCTCGTATCGACTTCCACCACTCGTCGAATCAAGAAATTTAATTTTCTAACGCCTTTTCCCTACCTCCAAAAAGATTTGCGACCACCAAAACTAATGAACTTAAAACAGGAAATCAGGTAGAAATCCGAAATAAAACTCTAAAATGGATTTTTCCCCTGACTAGCTGACATAAACTAAATGATTCAAATTCAAATACCCTAATAATCAAGATGAAGGATTTTTCCTTAGCATTTTTGTAAAAAAAAAATTAAAAAATGTAAATTATTATAAACTAACGGTTTCGTATTTATAAATCCATATTATTATTATTATTTATATCCTAATTTTATATTCAAACTATAAAACCTTTCTATGTTCAAAAATATTGGAGCTTAAAACAATTAAGATAAATTTTGATAACTTCAATAAATTATCCAATATATATAAGAAGATGGATACTAAAAATCACAAGGAATGGATATCCATTATTCTTGATTTTTAGTGGTATATTCCTTTTCATTTCTAACTCCTTTCTTCTCATCAATCGGATTACATTTATTAAAATTACCGAATGGCTCAGAATTTTTTTAAAACACGAATAGATTAAAAATTAAAAAACTATATCTTTACAACTATTTTTCGAAACCGTATTTCAAAACCGTTGAATTCCATTTTTAATTTTCGAATAGTTTTGAAAATAAAATTTCCCCGAATATAAGGCGAAGAACTCAATTGAATATTTCAACAAAGGTAAATCTGGAATTTTAGTAACAAATGGACGCACCTTGTAATATTGTCCTCATATCTTTACGACGAGATTGCTAAATTACTGTGGGGGTAAGACATAATTGGCTAGAATCTTGAACTATACATGTTTCAACTCTTAGTCGCTCAAATCCCATTTTATATGATTAGTCCCATGACTGTGACACCCACACGTCTATTAATGACACTCTTTAAAAAATGGGTTAAGTTCCGTGAAGAGTTATAGGTAAACAGAACAAAATCTCACAAGACAGATGTAAAATAGCAACGAAAATTTATAACTTTATTTTCCAACAGAAAACACTATGGTCTCAAAATCTAGTTACAACATTAGACTGAAGTACGGGAACCAAATACATCAAATAAAAATATATGTCTTGCGCTAAAAACCATAAGAGTACAGAAATAAAAAATCATAATCCTCATAAGTAGCTATAAACAAGTAGACAAGTAGTCAAAGCGATACATCGAAGCAGGTCCAAATCCAGCAGAAACAGAAGAGAGAGTCCTAAATAAGTGTATGGTCCCGTATTTTTCGGTATAATAATTAATTTATTTAATTATTTAAATAGAGATTTAGAGATTTAAATGGTTGTTTAATTAAATAATATTGAATATTTAATCAATACAATAATTAAATAATATATTTAATTGTAAAATAATTAGAATTAGCTGAAATGGCAATATTGTATGAATTGAATCATTTAACTGATTTAATTCAGTTTAGAATTTGAATTATATTAATGAATTTATTTATAAATGACGTTAAAACGTATAAATTATATTATAAGTATAATCGAGCTCGAAATGGCGTGGCAGTCGTAATTTGCCGATTCGAACTTTAAACGAATATACAAAATCCGTTTTAAGTCGGATTTCTATGAAACAAAAAATGTTCGGAGCTGGTGAAGTATATTTTTCTAATGGAAGAGAAAAATCGGGATTTCGTCGTGTAGATTTTGATTTATTATCAAATCAAATTTTCAAAAAGAGCTATGGAATTCCTTTATAATTTATAACGATTTATTTATATTATAAAAGGGTTTTTAATATAAATTGAATATCTATTTATCCTGGATTTGAAATATCAAGTTACAAATACAGATATGTATATTTTGGAGCTGTATGATATTCTACGTGAATATATGCGATAATATTAAGTGAAAATTAGGTTCACATCCTTAAAACTAAACTTAATTAAGCTCATATCCTCCCATTCTAAAACATATAAATATCATCCCTATTTTTGAACAGCGGCTAATTTGTTTCCAGCACTGCCCTTTTCGCAATTAAAGGCGCGATTAACGTGGTGCTAAATCCATGTTATACAGATCTAGTATATCCAGAAACATATTTTTCTATCTCCATGGCGACGCTGTTATCGATCAAAAAAATTGATTTTGGATTTTGTCGATCTAAAATTCAATTTACTTGGGAATTTTTCAGAGATTTAGTTAGATCGTTACTTGATCTATGTAATGGATGTTACTTCTTCAAGGTAATTTACACATTTTATTAAAAAAAATTGTATTCGTGTATTATTTTTTGTTTTGATAATTATATTAATTGATTATTCTGATGTTCTATTTCTTGTCGAGTTTTGTCAATGGATAATTTATTTATTGTATAAAGTTTTAGAGTTGTTATTGATCATTCAGCCGTATTTATGAATTTCTAAATATATTTGTTCTTCTATTTCGAATACGTGTATAAAAGTATGCAAATATTGTGAATTTTACATACAATTATGAAACTATTTGGTAGAATATGTGCTTACTGGTGTTTTGCATTTATTCAGGAAAGTCGTGTGTGACAGTGCATATGTTCTATATATATACATCCAAATATGCAAATCTTTTGAATATCTATTTGTATGCGTGTTTGACGAAAAGGTTGCATAAAAATTATCTGTTTGTTTGCATGCTGGATGATTATTGTGTACAAATATGCATATATTCTTAATATATTCATATTAAAGGTGTTCTTCATATATTTTGTATAAAAATATGCGCGAATATTCTGAAATTTAACAATAAGTATGCAGCTATTACTGTTATATGCATACATGTATGAATCTATTTATAATTATATGAACATGTTTATGTAATTTTATTTGATGAATGTAGATTAGGCTTATTAATGTTGATTTTTTTTCTTTTTATAACCGTGTTCCTGCAAATATTGGTGTATTGGTGTATAGGTAGAAGAATGCCTTGTCGTCCATCATCGTCTAAAAGGATGAAATCTGCAGGTGAATTTACGAAGACTGCTAGATGTGGTTTGTATAACAGTGTTCCTGCTGATATTGGTGTATTGGTACTGTTGAAGTTTGGGAATGATAGCTGGTCTATTCATCTTTATTTTGAAAGTTCCGTTGATATTGTGAGAGATGCACTATTCTTCAAAAGACATCTAACTGCATTTTGTTTTGGCATTTTATTGTTTATTTTATGACACTTGGTTATAGTGTTTACTGTTAGTAATTGTTATGAACATTTTTGTGATGTTTTCAATTTAGTTTAGTATTTATTGTTACTTTCTGTGATGTTTACAGTTATTTTTTCAGCTTATATGTTTACAGTTATTTTTGTAATGTGCTTTTTGCAATTTGTTAATTTCTGTGAAGTTCACAGCAATATGTTTATAGTAATTTCTGTGATGTTTACATTTACTGGCTAATATGTTCACAGTTATATGTTTTTAGTTATTTTTATTACATATTCTGTAAAACTTTTGCAGTTTTGTTCATACAGCAAGTATTCCAAACATCGAAGACAGCACCAGCTATTTTATTAATACTGCAAATATTTGCTGTTATGTAAGCAATTATTAGGAAAAAATGCATAAATGTATGTAAGTATTCAAAAAATTACACACAACAAACATTTAGAACATTTGCTTATATGTATGCAACTAATAATAAAACTTTCATATAGGTATGAAAGGATCCAGAATATTTTGGCAATTCAAATGTGCAGAACATTTTGCCTTGCAAAAAAATAGGCGGAACATTTCATAATGTTTGCGAATAAGTATGCAAGTATTTCAAATAAGTGTACACAAGTAAGAAAAATTTCATAATATCATTTAAAATCAGAATAAATTAATTCAGTACATAAAATTCCCCAGTAATTCAGTCTAGAAACTACATAAACATGTTTGTGTAGTTCGAAAATAGAATACCAGTCAACATTTTTACAAGAAATCAAAACAACATTTTTTCACAATTTTAATCACTAAGACGTTTGCATCTAATAGCAGGTACGTCTGTGTGTAGTGATCATCTACAGTCCAACTATAACGTTTGCAACTGAGAATCTTGTGAGCAAGCACAAGTCGTTGAGCATTAACAGCGTCACCACTGTATATTTCATCATCTTTATCGATTTCTTTGTCCTCGCTTCTTTGTTTCATTGTAGGCTTCGGCTATTAGCACCCTTTATTTTACATTACACCCCCCAGTTATGGTATAAAATTTAAAATTCCATTTTTGTCCTTCATCCATTAATCAGATAAAATTTTCAATTTATCTTTATATCTAGCATCTTTTCCTATTACAATAATGAGATGCAGGTTTCATAAATAAGGAATATATGTCGATAATTGTAAATCACTACCACCCTAAGATGTTAATTTTTATTTACAAAAATAGATAAAAAATGAATAACTATAATTATATAATTACAACACTATTTTGATATATTTTTTAAATCATATTTACCCTTGTTTACCCATTTCCATTGATATTCGATTGAGAGTTTGAAAATTTAAAAGGAAATGAAGAAGCACTAGAATGAAAGAGAAATAAAAGAACTAGTAGGATATTAAGGATAACACCTAAAGAAGATAAGGTCAAAAATGGAATAAATGGGGTGAGAAAAGTAAAAGATGTGATGAGAGTTTTATTTTTAAAATTTTGGGGTGGGAAAAGCAATTGATGGGGTGAGAATAGACATGGCCTTCATTATATTGGCAATGAACATTCTACAATCGATGCTGTAGAATTGTAAAAAGATGTCAATTTGTTTGAATAATTGTTTTTGACTTGAAAACATGCATACAAATATGCAAGAATCCTCAATATCTACATACAATATAAAATATACAACTTTTCTGAATATCTGCATATAAGTATGCTAATATTTAGGAAATCTGCCTACAATTATTCTAATATACATTCCCAATTTTCCGAATAAATGCATACAAACGTGCAAATATTTTGAATAGATACGCAAGGGTGTGAATGTAGTCTGAATAGATGCACACTAATGTGATAGTATTTCTGAATTGATGCACAGTAGTGAGCAAATATTCTTAATAGATGCACATTAGTGTGAAAGTATTATGAATACATGAACACTAGTGTGAAAGTATTCTGAACAGATGCCCACAAGTGTGCAACTATTATGAAAAGATGCTCAAAAGTGTGCTAGTATTTTTAATAAGAGCATAACATCATGCACAAACTGTTAATAATATAAGCATGCAGCTATTTTAAACATCTGCATACAACTATGGAATTATATTTATTATCTGCATACAAGCATGCAAATATTGTCAATATTTGCATACAAGTATCCCAATATTTCTAATATTGGCATACATGTATGCAAATACTCTTAAAATTTATATACATGTATGCAACTATTCTGAATTTATTTACTTACGTATGGACTTGTTGGGGGAAATTAGCCAATTCAAGCTGTTCGTGTTTTTTATATTCGTTCTTTTTAAACTCTCTCGAAATTCCATTGATGTAATTTCTCTATATAAAAACATATACATTTAAAAATGTTGTTAACAATTCACATGCAAATTTGCATATGAATTATGATCAATTTACATAACATATCATGCAATAGTACTTAATAACAGCAGACAATAATGCAAGAATTCTTATTAAAAGCATACAATCATGCAATATTCCTTAATAATAACGTACAATCATGCTAGAATTCCTTATACAAGCATAATCGCAATCAGTAATACTTAATAAGAGCATACAATCATTCAATAATAATTAATAATATCATATAAACGTTCAATAATTCCTTAAAAAAGCATACTTGCATGTAATAATTTTTAATAACAGGAAACAAGCACGCACAATATTTCGTTCAGTCTTATTACAGTATATACTACGCAGAGATTATCAATGGTCGGAGATGAAATAAAAAATTAAGAATTAATACCTTCTTTCTCGCCATTTCTTGTAAATCATTGCTGAATACGATAAATAATTTGCAGATTTTTTTTGAGATCTAGATTAAAACGATGAAGATCGACTGTGGATTTTAATTTTTCTCGTTTATCGATTGAGGTAAAAAACGATCGACTGTGGAATTAGGGTTTTAGCAAGATTAAAGGAGCGAAATGACTGATTAAATGAGGACACATCGTTGTTGGAGGGTTTTTTTACTACATAAGGGTAGAACTGTATTTTTCAGTGGAATTTCAAAAATAGGGATGTATTCTATATTCTTTTTATCAGTGGGTTTTTTTATATTTTAAAACTTAATAGGGACCTGTAAAAAACGCACCCTAATATTAATTTATTAATATTAAATTAAATTGTTTTTAAATATATTTATATTTTTATTGGTTTATTTGAAGCCTTAAAAATAGTCAGTTTCACAAACGAGCTTCGTTTTCAATGAAACTAATTTTGTTGGATTCGGAATATTAAATTATTGATAGATTTCAATTTTCGAGATTTTTGGAGTCAGTATGTGGCCGTACGGGTTTTTAATGCGAAAAACAGTCGATAATTCGACTTTAAAAATATGCTGTGTGAGCAAACAGACTCGGAATTCGACGAAACAATTTTCATTGGGTCCATAATGTCGAACTCTAATTGTATGTCCATTTGCGTCGAATATATCATATGTGACCACATGAATTTTTAATAGGATAAAGTAAACAACGATTGATTATAATAAATATAATAATCGATTAAAAAAAATTTAACTATCCTATAAATAACCTCAACCTTTGCCTAACCCTAGAATTTTCTTCAGTAGTCAAACATAATTTCCGCCGTCCTGTTTTTTCCCAAACGTGAGTTTTCATCTTGTGAAAAATCATTAAAAAGAAAATCAAATACAATAAATCACTATATGTATATATTACGATTGCTGGTGTTAAGCTCTTCAACCTCATACAAAATTTATGGGTTGCGGTGCTAATGATGGAGGTCTGATATTTGTACAGGAGTTTCGTGAAGGTAGGGTTGAGTTTTTAACATGATTGAGTTATTGATTTCATAAATGGAGTTCGAATTCGTTAAGGTGCAGGAGTTTAGCACCTCTGGTGGATTTTTGGGGTTTAATGGTGAAAAAAAAATGTCACACTTGTGTACTGTTGCGAGCATGAAGGTCTGAAAACCGCGATGTGATGTAGTGCGTAGAGTTTGAAGTTGATGGCATGGGATGATAGAGAAATCGAAGGGAGGATTTTTGGTAGAGTTGGTTTAGCTTTTTAACAAAGCATAGACTGAGTTTTGATTTTTAGAAAATATCGGAAATGGTGTATGAAATGTCTGGAGATGAAATGAGGGATGCGAGCATCGAGTTATTTGTGAATGGAATAGATTGTTGAGTAATTTGAAGAGAAAGAAGATGATGGTTTTTAGTTTGAATTCCATTAAGTAGAAAAGGAGATTCGGGGAAGTGAAGTTTTGGCCATGGAAATGGTATACGGGCTCGACCGATGCTGTTGAGAGGGAAGGAGATGGTGAAGTTTTTAAATGAACTGGTTGTGTTATGGTGGATATGGGCCCGGAGTATGGTAGAGCCCAAATATTTAATTAATTTAGTTTAAGTTAAATTTAAATAGTATATGCACATGTATGATGTATATCTTATTCATACGTTATCCGAATTCAGCAAAACTGGATCCGTCAGGATCGTATGGACAACTACGCAATGGAACTGACTGGGAGTGAATTGGAGCTCATTACAATTTATAGCGAAATAAATTTCTGTCTTAATCAACCGACAGTTATCGTTATTTAACAATGATCTTCCAATGTGAGTAAATCTCACTAACTCTACCCAGTTATATTTTTATAACATATTTTTAGAATTGATAAATGATGGTTGATTGCTGTGTGTTGTTTGTTTGGATGAACTGCTAATTGATTGGTTGAAATTATAGATAACGATATATATAAATATATAACATTAATCAAATACTGATTCTGTTTATCGGAATATTTCATATTGAAATGAAATCGATGATGTTTATATTTTTTAACATCTGTGGATGCAGGGAAACAGGTTGGAGGGATCCAACTAGATTCCTCAATATTTATAATAATGTTTGTTTTCATATATTGTGATATATGATGTGATATATAATCTATGATTGATTATGATCACACTGGCCTTGTTATTTGGTATTTTAAATACCATAAGAAACACTGGAATGTAAAAAGGGAATTTTCAAAGTGTATATTGAAAATAAAATATTTATTTGGGAAATAAATATATTATAAATGAAATATTTATATGAGATAAACAGGGTATTAAAAATGAAATATTTATATGAAACAAAGAGGATATTATAAATGAAATATTCATATGAAATAAACAGGGTATTATAAAAGGAAATATTTATATGAAATAAATATAATTATAAAAGGGATTATTTGGAAAATAAATAGAAGTATAAAATAAGAAAATTGGCGAGATATAAAAGAACTAAGAGATGATGGATTTAAAGGAGATTTTTAAATAGAAATATGTTTTAATAGATAAATGGAGAAGATTAATTTATAAGTAATGTTTTTATAAATTAAGTGAAATAATTTATCGTGAGATAAATTGAATATACAAGTCTGAATTTATATAGAGGAGTAGAAATCGGTTTTAATACCGATATTTTAAATAGGAATTGAACTTACCATTTATAAAGGGAAATATAAATGAGACTTAATGTTAGAAGTAAAACGGAGATTTTCAATAATTAATTCTATAAATATAAGTATAAATAGAATTTAGAACTGGGGATATTATTTTTAAATGCGAAATCAAACTTAATGCATTATATAAAAGAAACATTATTCACATTCGATGTGAATAATGGATTAAAATGAATATTTTACAAATTAAAACATTTATAATGAAAATTGGGTTTTGAAATAGGAATTCAAATAGGAATTTGAATGAGATAGGAAATAGAGTTATCGAACATAAGTTGTTCGAATAGAGTTAAATCAAATATTAGTTATTCGAACAGAGTTAAATCGAATTTAAGTTATTCAAATAGAGTTAAATCGAATAATAGTTAATTAAATAAGAGTTATTCGAAATAGAGTTAATCGAATATTAGTTATTCGAATAGAGTTAAATCGAATATTAGTCACTGGAACAGAGTTAATCGAATATTAGTTATTCTAACAGAGTTAAATCAAATATTAGTTATTCGAACAGAGTTAAATCAAATATTAGTTATTCGAATAGAGTTAATCGAATATTCTTTATTCAAATAGAGTTAAATCGAGTATTAGTTATTTGAATAGAGTTAATCGAATATTAGTTATTCGAATAGAATTAGTTGAATATTAGTTATTCGAATAGAGTTAATCGAATAGAGTTAATCGAATTAGAGTTAGTCGAATATTAGTTATTCGAATAGAGTTAATCGAATATAGTGATTCGAAGAGAGATTATCGAATATAGTTTATTCGAAGAAAAGAGTTCTCAAATATAGTTATTTGAAGAAAGATTATCCAATATAGTTTATTCGAAAAAGAGATTATCGAATATAGTTTTTTCGAAGAAAAGAGTTATCGAATAGAGTTTATTCGAAAGAGAGTTATCCAATAGAGATTATTCGAGAGAGAATTATCCGTTGAAATTCGATTTTATCGAATTCGGGAAAGTACTATTCACTTTCCGTTTTTAATCAAGATTTATTTATTTATTAATATATTAGTTGTTCGTTTATTTATCCAAATTAATAAATAAAAGTTATATTTAAGTTATTATATTTCGTAAGCATGGGATTATAACAATATTGTTATAATCAAATGATTTCTGTAAAAAGAAGTGGATTCGTAAATAGAATCCGAGAGTTACGTAAGGACGTTTGTTAAAGACTTAAAAGGTGAAGTTTGTTTATTTCGAGGTTAGAAATGTTTTTCAGTTAAGGTCTGAGAGGTAATTATACACCAACTTTTCTGACTTCATTTTAACTAAGGAATGGTTAAGGTTCGACAGTGAAGGTTGGTTAACTGAATTTAGTTAATGAGTGTAACAGTTTGAGTTGGCATAGCAATGTTTTATTTAAACATCTTTTAAATCCAATGAAGGAATTTTGGAAATGTTTTCCAAATAAGAATCAGAAATGTTTTCTAATATAAAAAAATATAAATGAGAGTAAATATGGAAATGTTTTCCAATGATTAATAACGTATATTTTCTAAATTTAGAAAATAAGAATTTACGAATATATGGAAACACAAATAGGGAAATGGATAATTGAATGACAAATTAAATTAAAGGGGATCAATGTTGATTGATGATTTGCTCGGTAAGATTTCAATTTGGAAATATGACCGTTGTTTGTACACATGTTTTCGTTTGATAGTTAAATAACCGACTATCAAAGTTTTTGACCATTTTCATTGTCAATACGGAGAGACCAGGATTAGATTTATTATCTGAAAACTACTCCGTATGGGAATTAGCGTTGCGAATTAAATACGATCAAGATAATTGAAGACGGAGTTTATGCAAGTGTCATTTTGGCAAATCCTAGGTAGAAATTGCCTAAGACGGGTTTACAGAATAGTGCCTTCGGTTTGCCTAGTCCCAGGACAACTTGGTATGGAAGAATGTCTAACAGAGTATATTTAGTAGATCACGTATGTTGATCTCTTCAAACGTATTTACGTTTGGTGGCGGGGAATTCGTTTCTCTTAGCTGTATACCTGTGGTATTTTTAGAGAAATCAATTTGTGATCAGGCGGGTATGACGATGTGACATTCAAAGGAAATAAAGATGTGATCTGTATAATGATACGTTATGACCACAAGCCTCATCAACCGAGAAATGACAGAAATCGGGTTGGTAGCATGGCTAAGTGGGTCGCACCCAATTAGGGTATATTGTCGCTATCTAGAGAATATTCATATTTGTTACTTCTTTCAATTTTGTATCTCTCGGGAACGGTTATGTTGGTATACCAACCGTAAGGTGAAAATATATTCAGAACATTCAAGCGAAATGAATGGTCGGTCATGTGTGGCCGAGTTACAAGATGTTCTTATCAAACTCCAGTGTGTCCCTTCTAGAGTACACTGATCGGAAGGTGGTTCCATACCTTGTCATAGTTGGAATCCATTACCCAATAAGAGGCCGCGGTTTTTGATTGTATATTATATATGTAGATCATGAGATGAAAGCGTTCTTCTAGATTGCTATCTACTTGATTTAGACATTATTATAATATTAGAAAATATTAATCTTAAGAAATATTTTGGGTTATCGTAAGTAAAAACCATCTGTATTTATGTGTGGATCAGTCTTACAATTATCAATTCTTTTGAAAAGGAGTTGGAAAAGTTAAACCAACTTTTTGGAGTTTACTCACATCAGTCACATGACCGACCAAGAGTTAATTTTGTTTTGTTTTCCCTAAACTCTTGGGCGCCCAATTTTGTACAAGCAGTCAAGTAGTCGGGATTTTACAGATAGTTGGAGAGTTGGAGAGTTGGAGCAAGAGGCTTCAGGATTATATAGCTATTGTTATTTCCTTTGTGTTGTAAGTGTTGTACTCTGATAATAGTATTGTATGCCGATACTGTTTCATTCCAAAGTTATGCCATATAAGATATTTTATTCGTTCCACAGTGAGATTCGTGTTACTCTAATGTAGTTGTAGTTGTAATGACCCGCATTCTACACATCGGAAAATTGTAGAATATTTATTTCTTTTTCATTCGAAGTCGTATGGTCATGTAACTTTAGGGAACGACTATTAGGGTCATTTACCATGTTCATGATTTTTGCCGATTTTTAAATGACCGTTTTGCCCTTGGCGAATCTTGTTTCGCCCATAACTTTAGATTGGTAAGGATTTTTGACCTGAAACCACTTCCATTGGATTCAGATGATGGTTTCTCTTTCCATAGAGTAGTCACACTAATCAAACGAACTTACTGTTTGGGAGATATGGCTGAAATAAGGTTTGGAAGGTGAAAAACAGCTTAATTGGGCTTAATTGGGTAATTAGCAGCTTAGTCCATTAGGGATTAGGGGTATTTAAGGGCTGATAGAGGCTAGAGAAACCCTCCTTTTTCATTTTTCAGCCGCCACTTTCACTTTCCTAACCCTAGTAATGGCCTCCACTCTCAAATTCTTCATTTAAACACCTCCTAATTGCTTTCTAATCGAAGATTAAGCTAAGCTACATCAAATCAAGGCAAATCAACACCAAATCAAAGTTGGAGCTACTGTGTTTCATAGGAATTTGACCCAAACAGTAGAAAAGTTTCAGATTTAAGATTATTTGTGTCTAAGGTGAGTGATTTGCATTGTTTTCACTAATTACGGCTAATTAGGGGTGATTAGTGTTCATTAGCGAAATTATAACTCAGAAAAATTTGGAAAAATGTTTAGAAATTCTTAAATATTATTTTATGCCTCTATTAGAAATTTGGATTAATTTGGACATGTTGTGCTAATCGTACGTTTAAATTATGATTAAGGGGATTTAGGGGAAAACATGGATATTGGGTATGTTTGGTCTATATTAACATGTTAGATTGTTGTTTTGGTGTTAATGGTCGATTATTTATGTTGCTATTACTGTTTGGAATGCTTCATGATTGTTTAGCAAAGTTAGAATGGTCAAAAACGTCGTCGTATGGCGTAAATAGCTCGTTGGAAAACTTGAAGCAAACTGGTCAGTAACCCGTTAGTGTAGCACCCTCACGACCCGACCCTTAGGATCGTGAAGCACCCTCACACCCTAATCGTGAGGAAGAGGGTGAACCCTAGGAGAGAGAACGTGAGGAAGAGGGCAAACCCTAGGAGGGCAACCATGAGGAAGGGCAAACCCTAGGGGAGCGAACCCTAGGATGGCAAGCCGTGAACCGCACTAAGAAGGAAAGAGCAACCACAAGAACATGTCATGAGCCGATGCAAGGACGGGGTCATGAACCGAGCCACTGTAGTAACCACGAGCTGACCACATGCGAGGACCCACGTGCCGAGGAAGTTGACCACAAGCCGGAGGTTATGAAGCGTCATGAACCGACACAGGAGAGGAGGACCGCGAGCATGTGTCACAACCCGAACAGAGGTCCACGAGCATATCATGAGCCGATGCAGGAAAGGGGGATCATGACCCGGAATGGAGAAGCACGAACCGCACATATCTGAACTAAAGTGTGAACATGTATGGAAGCTTGGAGCTACGAAACGAACGGGAATGATGACCAAAAACCCGAGATACAAAGGTAGTCCAAATGAGAAGTTGTGACTCAGGATTCAGACAGGAACCAACGAGTTGACTTCATGATTGGACTTTGCTACGGGACGTGTGCAAAGGGGATATCGATACATATAACATTGGTTCACCACTGAGAGATGGATTAGGGGCTCGTAGTGATAGTAATATGGGGTTAGACTCTGTCATGGCCCAAAGATTAGGTGTCCAAAGTAGTGGATACCGTACGCTTTACGCACTGTGTGAGAGATGTAAGGATGATTGCTATGTTAGATGTTTACTATAATCATGTCATGCACACCCCATATTACTTTTACACTTTATATTAGTGTTACCTTAGAGTACTATACATCTTGTTATGCTAACTCTTTGGTTTTAGGTCTAGGTATGATTGGATTATACATGTTATTGTTCTGTTTTGTTGCTTATCGCTCATGCTAGACTTTTGTCTGACCCAGAGTTTTACGTCTCTTCTTATTACTCTGGGAGCTCCTAAACGAGCAAACTAGAGACAGGTTAGGTGGTAATGCGCGAGTAGCTGTCCGGAGACGAGCAGGAGGCTTCCACGTATGATATACATATATACTCCCTGTGTTGTAGCTGGTCATTGCTTGGGCATTAGTAGTGTACCTTTTCTTTCTTTTGCTATAGAGATAGAAATTTGAAGTTGTAATAATGATGTTGGATCATAAGTTGTACTATGGATTCTGCTGCTATGGTGATTTAGTTTTCAGCTTATGCACTGTCTCGCGTGTTTTATCTCAAAGTTATGTTGTTATTATATTTTATTCCATGCGCTTGAGATATACTACTGGTTCCTTGGCAGTTTTAGCTTCACGACCTTTTTCTTTGGCGACCATACCATGCTAGTTGGACATCGGCACAGTGCACTTCGGAGAAATGTCGGCTAGTCCGGGGAGGGCCGTCACATTTGGTATCAGAGCGAGGTTGCGTAGTTAACCTAGGGAAAGGCACCAGGGAAAGATAATATACGTATATGAGAGCTTGTGTTTGTTATATTTTGGTTTTCAAAAGCTATATATCTATATATATATATATATATACTATTAGTATATCTAAGGAGGAAGTCGCACTGCACTGGCACCACTGAAGAGATGGTTAATCGTTTTCTCTTTACAGATTGAACGATGAGCCAATATACGAGGAGTACGGGTTCAGGAGAAAACCATAGGGATGTTCCTGATATGAGAACGATGTTTACCACCTTCATGAGGGAGATGCTTAGGGATGTTTAGGGAGCAGTTCGTAATGCTGCTAACAGTGATGGTGCAGTAGTGCAGGCGCCTAAGGACAATTTCGCCAAGTTTAACAAGGATTATACTAGTCTTGGTAGGGAGTCGTTCAACGGAATGAAATCAGCAACAGAGGTTCAAGATTGGCTTGATAGTTGTGAGCGTATCTTCGAGGATTTGGATATCGAGGATGCGATGAAGAGAAAGCTATCATCGCGTCAGCTTCAAGGATGGGCGATGACTTGGTGGAATGCTATTAACGCAGCTACTCCTAAGGATCAAGTTACTTGGAATCAGTTTAAGGCCCGATTCAGTGATAAGTTTATTGTAGCTGCTCAGAAATCAGAATTGTTTAGGAATTTCTTGGAGCTTAAGCAGAATAGTAGGGTAGTCATGGAGTATATTGCTGAATTTGATACATAATCGAAGTATGGATTGTCCCTTATCGATACGGCTGAGCAGAAGAACGAGAAGTTCATAACTGGCCTAGGTGAGTGCTTGGGGGAGAAACTCATAAACCATATCGATGAGACTTTAGAATCTATTGTGGGAAAGACATTGAGATCTGAGAGCCTTTACCCTAAGTCGAAGACCGAGGTTGCTATTATATCTACAAAGGAGCCAAAGCCGCAGGCAAGCGGTGGAGGAAAGAATAATTCCCAGAATAAGAGGAAACAAGACCAAACCAAGGATGGCCAGAATAAGAAGAATAAGAAAGATGGTGAGTGCTTTAGCTATGGCAAGAAGGCCCACTATGCCGGAGATTGTCAGGAAAGGCCTAGGGAAAGGAAGTGCTTCAATTGCGGCCAAGCGGGACATCAAAAGGATAAATGTTTGCAACCTCCTAGGTAGAAGCAGATCATGAAAGCGTATGCTATCAACGCTGTTCTTTCTTCGTCGAATGTCCCAAATGCGGCGGAAAAGGTAAAGGGTGTTGTTATTCGAGGTATGCTTTCTATTTATGATGTTCATGTTCAAGTTTTGTTTGACGAGGCTTCCCATTTCTTTGTATCTGGTGACCTGGTAGATAGTTTGGAATTGGAACTCGAGATTTGTTGTAATTTAGTCTTATAGAGTCACAGATGCATGTTTGCTTATGATTATTTTTTTTAGGCTTTACTGGGTTTAGCATTATTTTGGGAGTCGATCGACTCCAAGGGTATAGGGTCGTATTGGGTATCTACCTAGTAATGGCAATAATAACTGGAACTAAGGGATACTTGAGACTGAGTCTGAGTTTGTGGATAGTCGTCGGCGATGCCGACTAGTGTAATAGAGAGAATATCGTTGTTGTAAGTTCTAGTTGTCTCTGGGAGGCAAATGTTTGTTGGACATGCAGTAGTCTGGTTAGAAGTAGGGTTGCCATTTACGCTTGACATATGGCATGGGCTGTCATGAGATCAACGATTGTTTCGAAGCAGGATTGGCGAGGATAGCCAGAGTTAGTTATGAGTGCTCGAGTGTTTGGTTGTTTTGTTCATATCATCTCACGTAGATTCTCTGAATTCGGAGGAGATGTTCCTTAAGTGATTGTCTGATATTGGCTTAGGCCTTTGGGGCTTGTGCTTGGGGAATGTCGAGTTCGACTAGGATGGTTTGCATGAGATATAGGTAGGTGTTGTGATTTCCATTGGATGATGTCTTGGTTTACTCCAGGAATAAGGTGCAGCTCGGAACATGATAAGACTGTTCGATGATGTGGACTGCCCCGAGTTGGACTTGATAGGGCTATGAGATGACTCGAGTTCGACTTGAGAAGGCTGCAAGGTAATGAGATGACTCGAGTCGGACTCGAAAAGGCGACAAGGTAATGGATTGACTCGAGAGGGTTGCAAGAAAATGGATTGACTTGGGTGGGACTCGAATTGAAGATGGAGTTGTGGATAGCTCTTCTGATGGAGGGCCAAGGAATCATCGATAGTTTGGAGTATTCTAGGTGGACTCGAAGCAGGGATATCTTGGGATGCCCATTTACCTTGGATCCGTTGGACGTGATCTAGTTATTCTTGGAGGATAAACGTACTATGCACGTGCGGTAGACCGTTTGGAGCTGGGGTTTCTATTAGCCCTTGAGATTGGTTGGACTAGTCATATGGGTATCGACGTATTCATGGCTTTAGCAGGCGATAGATAGGACTTGTTTGATGGATTCTATAGTTGCTATGCTTGTTCCTATTTTTCTTCTTTTGAGTAGATTATCACCTGTATGGTTCTAACGATGGGGAACAAAGAGATGATGGTATATACGGGTGCCTATAGTACCGGACTTGGTGCGGTAACGGGTGCATTTAGTAGGAGATATGCCAGTCTAGGGGCTATGTTCCTGGGATGGAAGCAACTAGAGTATATCATGGGACATGATTTCAGACCTAAGTATGGATTAGATCCAGAAATGTTAGCAAGTTTGACGGTTAGACCGATTTTGATTGAGCGGATTGGTTCCAGTCAGAGGGACGATCCTAACCTAATGGGAATCATCTCCAAGGTAGGGATGAATATTGATGGTGAGAAAATGAACAAGTATGGACTTGATAGAAAAGGATGGCTTCGAAAGAATGGGAGACTAGTTGTACTCAACGTTAATGGATTAAGAAGTGAAGTGCTTAGAGAATGTCATTACTTGAAATTGACTATACATTCAGGTGGCAACAAAATGTATTGAGACATGAAGCAAACCTATCACTGGGAAGGGATGAAGAGGGACGTTGGGAAGTTTATCTCCAAGAGTATGAATTGTCACTTAGTTAAAGATGAGCAAAAGAAGCCTAGTGGTTTGTTACAACCGTTGGAAATTCCCAAATGGAATTAGGAATAAGTCTCAGTAGACTTCATCGATGGTTTACCAAGGACTAGATCGGATCATGATAGTATTTAGGTAATTGTGGATCGATTGTCCAAAAGTTGGATTACCAGACAAGATGGCGGGAGTTCACAACGTATTTCATGTTTCCCAGTTAAGGAAGTTTGTGCACGACCCTAATCTGGCTATTTCACCAGATCAGTTGGATGATATCGAGGTAAAACCCGAGGCGGTTGGGAACCGCAGACCTATTCGTATTGTCGAGCACGATACGAAGCAGCTTTGAAGGAAGACGGTCCAAACTAGTCAAAGTCCAGTGGGGTGATAATGTAGGAGATTGCACTTGGGAAACAGAGGAGAACATAAGGAAGACGTATACAGAGCTCTTTGCCTGGTAAGGTTTTAATATCGATAGGATAGGCTTGTTGTGTTGTTATGTATGTTTGATTGTTGCAAATGATTGATAGGTATGCGGGATCCTTTGTATGTTTGGTTAAGGAATTTCGGGGGTGAAATTTCTTAAAGAGAGGGGGGAGGGGATGTAACGACCCGCATTCTACGCATCGAAGGATCGTAGAATATTTATTTCTTTTTCTTATGAAGTCATTTGGTCGTGTAACTTTGGGGAACGACTATTGGGGTCATTTCCCATGTTCATGACTTTGGCCGATTTTTAAATGACCGTTTTACCCCTAGTGAATCTTGTTTTGCCCATAACTTTTGATTGGTAAGGAGTTTTGACCTGAAACCACTTCCACTAGATTCAGATGATGTTTCCTCTTTCTGTAGAGTGGTCACATTAATCAAACGGACTTACCCTTTGGGAGGTATGACTGAAATAAGGTTTGGAAGGTGAAAAACAGCTTAATTGGGCTTAATTGGGTAATTAGCAGCTTAGTCCATTAGGGATTTCGGATTAAGGGTATTTAACAGCTGATAGAGGCTAGAGAAACCCTCCTTTGTCATTTTTCAACCACCACTTTCATTCTGCTAACCCTAGTAATGGCCTTCACTCTCAAATTCTTCATTTAAACACCCCCTAATCGCTTTCTAATCGAAGATTAAGCTAAGCTACATCAAATCAAGGCAAATCAACACCAAATCAGAGTTGGAGCTGCTGCGTTGCATAGGAATTCGACCCAAACAGTAGAAAATTTTCATATTTAAGATTATTTGTGGCTAAGCTGAGTGATTTGCATTGTTTTTCACTAATTACGGCTAATTAGGGGTGATTAGTGTTAATTAGCGAAATTATAACTTAGAAAAATTTGGAAAAATGTTTAGAAATTCTTAAATATTATTTTATGCATCTGTTAGAAATTTGGGTTAATTTGGACATGTTTTGCTAATCGTATGGTTAAATCATAATTAAGGGGTTTTAGGGGAAAACATGGGTTTTGGGTATGTTTGATCCATATTAACATGTTAGATTGTTGTTTTGGTGTTTATGTATGTTGCTATTACTGTTTGGAATGCTTCATGATTGTTTAGCAAAGTTAGAATGGTCAAAAACGCCGTCGTATGGCGTAAATAGCTCGCTGGAAAAGTTGCAGGAATTGATCAGTAACTCGTTCGTGAACCACCCCCACTACCCGACCCTAGGATCGTGAAGCACCCTCACGACCCGACCCCTAGGATCTTGAAGCACTCTCACACCCCGACCATGAGGAAGAGGGCGAACCCTAGGACAGCGACCGTGAGAAAGAGGGCGAACCCTAGGAGGGCGACCATGAGGAAGGGGGCAAACCCTAGAAGGGCGACCATGAGGAAGGTGGCGAATCCTAGGATGGCGAGCCGTGAACCGCAACAGGAAGGAAAGAGAAAACCACAAGAACATGTCACGAGCCGATGCAAGGACGGAGTCACGAACCGAGCCACTATTGTCACCACAAGCCGACCACATGCGTGGACCCACGGGCCGAGGAAGCTGACCACGAGCCGGAGGTTATGAAGCATCACGAACCGACCCAGGAGAGCAGGACCGCGAGCATGTATCACTACCCGAATATGGGTCCACGAGTAGATCAAGAGACGATCCAGGAAAGGGGGATCACGACCCGGACTGGAGAAGCACGAGCCACACATATCTAAACTAAAGTGCGAACATGTATGGAAGCTTGGAGCTACGAAAAGAACGGGAATGATGACCAAAAACCCGAGATGCAAAGGTAGTCCAAATGAGGAGTTGTGACTCAGGATCCAGACGGGAACCAACGGGTGTACTTCATGATTGGACTTTACCGCGGGACGTGTGCAAAGGGGTTATCGATACCTATAACTTTGGTTCACCACTTAGAGACGGATTAGGGGCTCGTAGTGATAGTTGTATGGGGTTGGACTCCGTCATGGCCCAAAGATTAGGTGACCAAAGCAGTGGATATCATATGCTTTACGCACTGAGTGAGAGATGTGAGGATGATTGCTATGTTAGATGTTTGCTATCACCATGGCATGCACACCCCGCATTACTTTTAGACTTTATGTTAGTGTTACCTTAGAGTACTTTACATCTTGCTGTATTAACTCTTTGATTGCAAGTTCAGGTATGATTGGACTATACCCGTTATTGTTATATTTTGTTTCTTATCGCTCAAACTAGACTTTTGTCTGACCCAGAGTTTTATGTCTCTTCTTATTACTCTGGGTGGTCCAAAACGAGTAAACTAGAGACAGGTTAGGTGGTAATGCGCGAGTAGCTGTCTGGAGACGAGCATGAGGCTTCCACGTATGATATACATATATACTCCCTGAGTTGTAGCTGGTCACTGCTTAGGCATTAGTAGTGTACATTTTCTTTCTTTTTCTTTAGATATAGAAATTTGAAGTTGTAATAATGACGTTGGATCATAAGCTATATTATGGATTCTGCTACTATGATGATTTAGTTTTCAGCTTATGAACTGTCTTTCCTGTTTTATGTCAAAGTTATGTTGTTATTATATTTTATTCCGTGCGTTGTGAGATACACTACAGGTTCCTTTGACAGTTTTAGCTTCACACCCTTTTTCTTTGGCGACCGTTCCGTGCTAGTTGGACATCGACACAATGCATTTAGGAGAAATGCCAGCTAGTCCGGGACGGGCCATCAAAGTAGTTGTGTTCTTCGTCTATTCTAATTTTATATCTTATTAATTCTCACCCTCTAACTTCTTTCTATTAAATATCCAGTATTTCCGATGATTGGATAGTTGACATTGAGTTTATGTCAGAGCTAAAGGTTAGGTGATTACCTTGGCTCTGTGGCGTAACTCGATAGAGATGGGGTTAGTAATACCCTATATTGAGTTTGAGTGTATATATATGAGAAAATATTTGTTATTTGATATAAAAATAATTTTTATATTGTGGAGATTTAGTGGTTCAGTTGTTTATGAGTTCTGGTCGATTAGTTTGATCCACTGCATCGGTAGGAGTTTCTAAACAATTGAATATGATGAACCGACACAGTATGTTTTGAAAAAGGGTAAATGAAATAATTTTACCCAAATTGTATTTTGGTATAAAGATAGCATTTATATTGGAATTATTATAGTATATTTGAAGTGTTGGTTATCATTATAAGCGAACGAGGTTACAAAAGTAAAATGGTTATGTAAATAGCCAATCGGAATTCATATGAATGTAATAAGTGAAATCAGATGAATTAAATCTGAAATTTAAATCAGAAGTGGAATTAAAATTCCAAAAAATTGGAAAAGTGTTTATAAATGGATTTGGATTGAATATATGAGAATTTTAAAATCCTGGGAGATTTTAAGTTGTTTTACAAGCATTGTGAATGGTATTTTGAAGCATATTTCAAAATGGAATTGTTTAAAAATGTTTTTTAAAGTGATGTGTTATTGAACTCACTTTGATCACTGGAAAATAATTCTGATAATGCTGGCCACATCATCAGTGTTCATTTTCGAGATTCTAAGTGACAGATTACTACAAAAGATATTGTTTTTGGAAATGTTTTGAGAAAGCAAGTTGTTTTGATTCCGAAAGGGGATATTTGAAATTCAAAAAGGGTTGTTTGATTTTAGAAAAAAAATTCCAAGGTGTTTAAAACTTGCAGGAAGAGATTGTTTTAAAATAAAAACCAAAATGAATTGAAATTTGGGAAAGCAAATTGGAATTAAAATAAAGCCAGTTAAGTGGTAATTGAAATTGAAATGGATTGATTTTCAAAATAAAAATCTAATTTGAGTTATGAGATAAAGATCTCTGGTTAGAGAAATTAACCAGTTAATGAAATATGGGATGGAACTTAACTTGGTTAAGTATATCGATTGGTGAGTTAAGAAATTGAAAATCAAGAATGGTACTTGAGATTGAGAATGGAATTTGGCTTGTATAAGCGAATGATTGTGTTGGAGATAAAAGTGATTTGAATTTGATTGGGATGACATTTGTATATGCTGAATTGGCAGCAGATGGAAGGGATATAATGATATGCCCGACAAAAAGGTATAAGTTTATATTTTATATGAGTTTGGTGATTTATGAGCCTGTTTGACAAGCCGCTTGGCTGTTTGATTTTCTTTTAGATTGGAGATGGCCTAGAGAGGCGAGTTGTAGTTGTATCGATTGAGCCGTATAAAAGTGGTGCTGGCGAAATTTTCCAAAAATTTAAGGTGTTAGAAAATTTTCAGAATTTTTGAAAATTTTACTTAGTCGGAATGAATTATTATTTTAATTGAAATTAATTAGTTCGGTTGGAACTAAAGTTAAGAAGTAAAAAAAATAATTTTTGACCCAGTTAATAGGGTTTGTTTTCTACCTTAACAATTTCGAG
This sequence comes from Allium sativum, assembly GCA_030737875.1. Classification (NCBI taxonomy): domain Eukaryota; kingdom Viridiplantae; phylum Streptophyta; class Magnoliopsida; order Asparagales; family Amaryllidaceae; genus Allium; species Allium sativum. The sequence continues at coordinate 21,300,932 of CM060927.1, read as the reverse complement.
GACAAAATTATTTTTAAGGGGGGAAGAATGTAACGTCCCGAAATTTTACTGTATCATAATTTATTTAATTAATTATTTAAATAGTGATTTAGAGATTAAAATGGTTGTTTACTTATATAACATTGAATATTTAATTAATATAATAAATAAATAATATATTTAATTCTGAAATAATCAGAATTAGCTGAAATGGCAATATTATGTGAATTGAATCATTTAACTTACTTAATCTAGTTTAGAATTTGAATTACATTAACGAATTTATTTAAAAATGATGTTAGAGCGTATAAATTATATTATAATTATAATTGAGCTCGAAATGGCGCGACAGTCGTAATTTGGCGATTCGAACTTTAAACGAATATACAGAATCCGTTTTAAGTTGGATTTATGTGAAACAAGAAACGTTCAGAGCTGGTGAAGTATATTTTTCTAATGGAAGCGATTTCGTCGTGTAGATGTTGATTTATGATCAAACCAAATTTTCAAAAATTCGCTTGGGATTCCTTTATAATTTATAATGAGTTATTTATATTATAAAAGGGTTTTTAATATAAATTGAATATCAATTTATCCTGGATTTCAAAAATCGAGTTATAAATCCAGATATGTATATTTTAGAGTTGTATGGTATTCTATGTGAATATATACGATAATATTAGTTTATTAATATTAAATTAAATTGTTTTTAAATATATTTATATTTTTGTTTGTTTATTTGAAGCCTTAAAAATAGTCAGATTTGCAAACGAGCTCTGTTTTCGACGAAACTAATTTTGTTGGATTCGGAATATTAAATTATTGCTATATCTCAATTTTCATGATTTTTGGAGTCAGTATGTGGCCGTACGGGATTTTAATGTGAAAAACAGTTGATAATTCGACTTTAAAAATATGCTGTGTGAGCAAACAGACTCGGAATTCGACGAAACAAGTTTCGTTGGGTCCGTAATGTCGAACGCTAGTTGTATGTCCATTTTCGTCGAATTTGGATATCATATGTGACCACATGAATTTTAGTAGGATAAAGTAAGCAGCGATTGATTATAATTAATATAATAATCGATTAAAAATATATTTAAACTATCCTATAAACAACCCCAACCTTTGCCTAACCATAGAATTTTCTTTATTAGTGAAACATAATTTCCGTTGCTCCGTTTCTTCCCAAATGTGAGTTTTCGTCTTGTGAAAAATTATTAAAACGAAAATCAAATACAATAATTCACTATATGTATATATTACGATTCCTGGTGGTATGCACTTCAACCTCGTACAAATTTTATGCGTTGCACTGCTAATGTTGGAGGTGCAATATTTGTACAGTGCATTTTTGTGAAGCTAGGGTTGAGTATTTAGCATGATCTAGTTATTGATTTCATAAATGGAGTTTGAATTCGTTAAGGTGCAGGAGTTTAGCACCTCTGGTGGATTTTTGGGGTTTAATGGTGGGAAAAAACATGTCGCGCTTGTGTACTGTTGCGAGCGTGAAGGTTTGAAAACCGCGATGAGATATAGTGCGTCGAGTTTGAAGTTGATGGCATGGGATGATAGAGAAATCGAAGGGAGGATTTTTGGTAGAGTTGGTTTAGTTTTTAACGAAGCATAGACTAAGTTTTGAGTTTTAGAAAATTTCGAAAATGGTGTATGAAATGTCTGGAGATGAAACGAGGAATGTGTGCATCGAGTTTTTTGTGAATGGAATAGATTGTTGAGGAATTTGAAGAGAAAGAAGATAATGGATTTTAGTTTGAATTCCATTAAGTAGAAAAGGAGATTCAGGGAGATGAAGTTTTGGCCGTGGAAATGGTGTACGGGTTCGGCCGATACTATTGAGAGGGAAAGAGATGGTGAAGTTTTTAAATGAGCTGGTTGTGTTATGGTGGATACGGGCCTAGAGTATGGTAAAGCACAAATAGTTAATTAATTTAGTTTAAACTAAATTTAAATAGTATATGCACTTGTATAACGTGTATCTTATTCACATGTTATCTGGTTTCAGCAAAACTGGTTCCGTCAGGATCATTTGGACGACAACTACGCAATGGAACTGACTGGGAGTGAATTGGAGCTCGTTACAATTTATAGCGAAATAAATTGTTTGTCTGAATCAACCGATAGTTATCGTTATTTAACGATGATCGTCCAATGTGAGTAAATCTCATTAACCCTACCTAGTTATATTTTTATAACGTATTTTTAGAATTGATAAATGATGGTTGATTGTTGTGTGTTTTTTATTTGGATTAACTGCTAATTGATTGTTTGAAATTATAGATAACGATATATATAAATATATATTGTTAATCAAATTCTGATTCTGTTTATCGAAATATTTCATATTGAAATGAAATCGATGTTATTTATATTGTTTAACATCTGTGGATGCAGGGAAACAGGTTGGAGTGATCCAACTGGATTCCTTTATATTTATAATATTGTTTATTTTCATATATTATGATATATGATGTGATATATAATCTGTGATTGATTATGATGACACTGGTCTTGTTATTTGGTATTTTAAATACCATAAGAAATACTGGAATGTAAAAAGGGAATTTTCAAAGTGTATATTGAAAATAAAATATTTATTTGGGAAATAAATAAATTATAAATGAAATATTTATATGAAATAAACAGGATATTATAAAGTGTCCTACTATTCGCACCCCACTTTCCTCTTCCGGCCACCACATATTTCCGTTCGGCCGTTAACGACCGAACCTCCTTCACATTCGTCGACCATAAATGGCCGACCAACAGTGCAAATTTTGAGAGGTAACCCGTTCAGTGGTAAACGACCGAACGGTGTGGTGGCCAGAAGAGGGAATTTGGGTGTGAATTGCAGTGCACTATTATAAATGAAATATTTATATGAAAAAAAGGATATTATAAATGAATTATTCATATGAAATAAATAGGATATTATAAAAGGAAATATTTATATGAAATAAATAGAATTATAAAAGGGATTATTTGGAAAATAAATAGAAGTATAAAAAAAGAAAATTGGCTAGATATAAAAGAACTATGAGATGATGGATTTTAAGGAGATTTTTAAATAGAAATCTGTTTTAACAGATAAATGGAGAAGATTAATTTATAAGTAATGTTTTTATAAATTAAGTAAATAATTTATCATGGGGTAAACATAAGTCTGAATTTATATAGTGGAGTAGAAATCGGTTTTAACACCGATATTTTAAATAGAAATTGAACTAACCATTTATAAAGGGAATTATAAATGATACTTGTAGTGTTAGAAGTAAAAAGGAGATTTTGCATAATTAATTCTATAAATAGAAGTATAAATAGAATTTGGAACAGGGGATATTATTTTTAAATGCGAAGTCAAACTTAATGGAATATATAAAAGAAACATTATTCACATTCGATGTGAATAATGGATTAAAATGAATATTTTATAAATTAAAACATTTATAAGGAAAATTGGGTTTTGAAATAGGAATTCAAATGGGAATTTAAATGAGATAGGGAAAATAGTTAATCGAATATAAGTTATTCGAATAGAGTTAAATTGAATATTAGTTATCCGAACAGTGTTAAATCGAATATAAGTTATTCGAATCGAGTTAAATCGAATAAGAGTTAATCGAATAAGAGTTAATCGTATAAGAGTTAATCGAAATAGACTTAATCGAATATTAGTTATTCGAACAGAGTTAAATCGAATATTAGTTATTCGAACAAAGTTAATCGAATATTAGTTATTCGAACAGAGTTAAATCAAATATTAGTTATTTTAGCAGAGTTAAATCGATTAATAGTTATTCGAATAGAGTAAATCGAATATTAGTTAGTCGAATAGAGTTAAATCGAATATTAGTTATTCGAATAGAGTTAATCGAATATTAATTATTCGGATAGAATTAATTGAACATTAGTTATTCAAATAGAGTTAATTGAATAGAGTTAACCGAATTAGAGTTAGTCGAATAATAGTTATTCGAATAAAGTTAATCGAATATAGTGATTCGTAGAGAGATTATCGAATATAGTTTATTCGAAGAAACGAGTTCTCGCATATAGTTATTTGAAGAAAGATTATCGAATATAGTTTATTCGAAAAAGAGATTATCGAATATAGTTTATTCGAAGAAAAGAGTTATCGAATAGAGTTTATTCGAAAGTGAGCTATCGAATAGAGAGTATTCGAGAGAGAATTATCTGTTGAAATTCGATTTTATCGAATTCGGGAAAGTATTATTCACTTTCCGTTTTAATCAAGATTTATTTATTGATTAATGAATTATTTGTTTGTTTATTTATCCAAATTAATAAATAAAAGTTATATTTAAGTTATTATATTTTGGAAGCATGGGATTATAACACTATTGTTATAATAAAATGATTTCTGTAAAAGAAGTGGATTTGTAAACAGAATCCGAGAGTTACGTAAGGAAGTTTGTTAAAGATTTAAAAGGTGAACTTTGTCTATTTCGAGGTTAGAAATGTTGTTCAGTTAAGGTCTAAGAGGTAGTTACACCCTAACATGATTGACTTCATTTCAACTATGGAATGGTTAAGGTCCGACAGTGAAGGTTGGTTAAGTGAATTTAGTTAATGAGTGTAATGGTTTGAGTTGGCATAGCGATGGTTATTTAAACATCTGTTTAAATCCAATGAAGGAGTCTTGGAAATATTTCCCAAATAAGAATCAGAAATGTTTTCTAATATAAAAAAATAAAAATGTGAGTAAATATGGAAATGTTTTCCAATGATTAATAACGTATATTTTCTAAATTTAGAAAATAAGAATTCATGAATATATGTAAACAGGAATATGGAAATGGATAATTGTATGAAAAATTAAATTAAAGGGGATCGGTGTTAATTGATGATTTACTTGGTAAGATTTCCGTTTGGAAATATGACCGTTGTTTGTACACACGTTTTCTTTTGATAGTTAAATAACCGATTATCAAAGTTTTTGACCATTTCCGTTGTCAATACAGAGAGACCGGGATCAGATTTATAATCTGAAAACCACTCTATATGGGCATTATCTTTTCGAATCAAATATGATCAAGATAATTAAAGACGGAGTTTATTCAAGGGTCGTTCCAACAAATCCTAGGTAGAAATTGCCTAAGATGCGTTTACAGAATAGTGCCTTCGGTTTTTCCAGTCCCAGGACAACCTGTATGGAAGAATGTCTGATAGAGTATATTTAATAGATCACGTAAGTTGATCTCTTCAAACGTATTTACGTTTAGTGGTGGGGAATTCATTTCTCTTAGCTGTATACCCGTGGTATTTTTGGAGAAATCAATTTGTGATTTAGTGGGTATGACGATGTGACATTCAAAGGAAATAAAGATGTGATCTGTATAATGATACGTTATGACCTCAAGCCTTATCAACCGAGAAATGACAGAAGTCGGGCATGCAGCATGGCTAAGTGGGTCGCACCCAATTAGGGTATATTGTCACCATCTAGAGAATATTCATATTTTTTACTTCTTTCAATTTTGTATTTCCCGGGAATGGTTATGTTTGTATACCAACTGTAAGGTGACAATATATTCGGAACATTGAAGCAAAATGAATGGCCGGTCATGTGTGGCCGGGTTGCAGGATGTTCTAGTTGAACTCAAGTATATCGCTTCTAGAGTACACTGATTGGAAGTTGGTTCCATACATTGTAATAGTTGGAATCCATTACCCAATAAGAGCGCGCGATTTTTGATTGTATATTATATCTATAGAGCGTGAGATGAAAGCATTCTACTAGATTGCTAGCTACTTGATTTAGACATTATTATAATATCAGAAAATATTGATCTTAAGAAATATTTTGGGTTATCGTAAGGTAAAAACCATCTGTATTTATGTGTGGATCGATCTTGTATGGGCAGTCAAGTAGTCGAGATTTTACAGATACTTGGAGAGATGGAGCAGGAGGCTTCAGGATTATATAGCTATTGTTATTTCCGTTGTGTTGTAAGTGTTGTACTCTGATAATAGTATTGTATACCGATACTGTTTTATTCCAAAGTTATGTTATATAATATATTCTATTCGTTCCGCTGTGAGATTCGTGTTACTCTGATGTTGTAGTAGTTGTGTTCTTCTTCTTCTTTTATTCTAATTTTCTATTTTATCTATTCATACCCTCTAACTTCTTTCTATTAACTATATGGTATTTCTGATGCTTGGATAGTCGACATTGAGTTTATGTCGATAACCAAGGTTGCAAATTCCCTGGGTCGTTACATTAAGCCTTAGCGTTCCCACCTTGAGAACCTAGAGTGAGGAGGAGAAAAGGAAACAAAATGAGTCAAACATAAAGTCTGGCGAGTCCAGTGATTTTTAGCATATAAAGATGTTAAAGTATCATGATAGGCATATAAATTTGATAAGAGATAACAGTATTGTCTAACAGGTACTAATAGGTTGACTATAATAAGCAGAATAAATGGAGTAGATTATGCTTCTCAATTACTTTTCTCTGCAAAAATACTAGTATAACAGATATGTGACGGGATTAAGTATCCCCTAATTAATTAACAGAAACGGAATGATCCCAACGGAAACATAAATGGTAGACTTAGGTGTACTTCTAGTAATGGGTTTTACCCCAAACAGAAATAACAAGTACCTAAAGAGAAATAATGGTTGTTACCCTAAATAGAAATAACAGGTATCTAAATAGGACTAGATGTACCCTAATTACTACCCCCAAGCGATCGACTCCCTACCATTTAAATACCCTGCGTTGGACCCACAGTAGGGTGTATTATTTCCTAAAGTGGCAACTACCAGAAGGACACAGACCTATTTACAAAGGTTATGCGGCTTATTTTCCCAAGCAAGCCGGACTCATGCACGCGCATGATTCCACTGGAAATCGCCATCAGAACACCTCCACCCAAATGAACCTCCTATAATCAGTTCAGTAAGCGTGCCCTGACCCATACCTTGTGTGGGGTTCCCATTTAATGCCAAAATGGGTTACTGACTGATATGGGCCCCACACAACAGATGAAACAAGCCATGTTTAGGCTTGTATCCCCAATTAACTAGTATTTTGACATGTTATGTCTAACAGATTAACAAGCCCTCATAACCCCAACATATTAAACAGGTTAAATTTACAGGTTCGTATAACTCCCCTAGATTTAGCAGATTGACTTAACCCCACAGATTCAACAAGTTTAGGTAACCCCACCCATAGATTAAACAAGCCACATATTAACAGGTTTATATGTATATAACCCCCATGGATTAAACAGGTTAATAGGTATGCATAACCCCCAACATGTTTCATAGGTTACTTATAGTTTCATTAACATGTTCTGCTTATTCTTTAAATTAAGCCTACTGATTTATATGCCCCAAACCACAAATCATAATTCACAGTCTAAGATATGCCCTAAATTTTAGTCATATTTCACATTATAGTTTATGCCCCAAAATCCCAGCCATGGTTCATAGTACAAGATATACCCCAATTTTTCATTCCCAACCATTCCCAAATTTATCCCAGTTGCATTCGTTCGCATGTTTCAGCGATATTGGCCTAGTCCCGGAGGTAGCGTAGGCTATATAAAAGTAAAAAGGGAATGAGGGAAAGGAGACAGAATAGGCATATAAAACAAAATAATCACATAATAACAGAGGTGGGCATATGATAGCAGGAATAGGCATATAAGAACTGAACAGTAGATCAGGTGTACTGAACAATACATGTAATAATAAAACTGTTTTGGTATGAATCAGATTCTTAATAGGTATAGGTTTAGATCCGGGTTTATAAACATGTCAGGATTACTTGTTAAATTTTTATATCTAAAAGTAACATGAACTCACAGAGATTGGATCTAAAGGATAGAGATAATATGCTAATGTTGCAGAAGAGATTCTTGTATACGTATATGCCGTTATTGTAGAAGATAGTCTAATTTCAATCCAAGTTGTGGAAGCATCTCCTTATCTCCACTATTTTTAGGTGAAGGAAATAAGAGAAATGACAGCTTATACATGGACTTTATCCAACGAACCCAGTCAGAAATTTCCTCCAGCTACAACAAGAAGAATTCAGCCAGATCTAGTGTGAGTCGACCCAAACCCACCTAGGCGTCTTACATTGAGTTGACTACTTGTGGATGCTGGATTTTTCGGTCGGTTCCGGTTAGACTTCTGCCACAAGTTAAACTTAACCTCGTGCCTTAGTACATTTATATTTACACATTAGACCCTGCATATTAAGCAGACTACCTCTGGTTGTTGGATTTGTCGGTCGGTTCTGGGAAGGCTTATACCAAAGTTGAGCTTAACCTCGTGTCTAAATGCGGTTATAATTCAAATTTCCTAATTGGGGATTACAACATGTATCCTAATTGATTTTAAGAATTGTAAACATCTTCCAATCACATTTGGTTTCCCCAATCAATATTGGTTACAATGGTTATTTATTGATTTGTTGTTCTATTTATGGCAATTAATTATATCGATTGCTTCAAATGGTCACCACAAATATATTAGTTCACTATGGATTACATTTACCTATAATTCCATAATTGAACCTTATCAAAACATTCAACATTCCATATAACGTATAATTTATTGGTTTACGCTGATTTGGACGGATAACATGTATATATATATATATATTTATTTATGTTTTATTGTGGTCAACGTACTTATTATTTTTATTATCATTGTTATTCTTATTTTAAATTAAATGATTTGGTCTAATCAATTAACCAAACATTTCCTTTTTCTATTCAGCCTTGCCAAAAAGGTTCCAAATCTTACAAAAGAGCGTTAGCCGTAATCATTGTAAATAATGCCTAATTTGAAGAATTGACATATTTCCAAATCACAAGAAATATATATATATATATATATATATATATATATATATATATATATATTTGTGTGTGTGTGTGTGTGTGTATTGGAATCGTCGATGCAAATTACGTATGAATATATGTATTTATATCTATATGTACATTTGCACCACTTTTCCCATTTTAATACTTTTTAAAATATATCTTTTGATTTCAAAATAATGGCCCTTTTTTCAAAGGAGGAAAACGACTTGTTTACAATGACTTAGCCAAAACCCAACAATATTGAATACAAACAAGAATACTTCTTTTATTATTACAATCACATAATTTACCAATTTCATCTTTTTACCCAAATTCACATATTTTATTTTTCAATATTGAACTAAAGATCTGGAATGCAACTACATATACATGGTGTTTAATAGGACTGATTTTAAGATCCACAGTGTTATGCAACATATACAACATATTTCATGACATAACAGTAGGAACGTGTATGAACAAGTTTGAGAATCCTACAATTTATATAATACATAACTACAATTTATAATTCACAAGTTTTAACCATATTTATAATTAGATCTGATGGTTGTCAGTAGATTCACAATATTCAAAATAATAGATCTGATATGGAATAGGCATGAAAACATAGATCTAATTCAAATGAAATAGATAAGTTATTATAACTATATTTGTAAATTTCCCACTCACCTTGTAGACTTCGAATCCCAAGTTTGAACCCTTTAGGCTTATAATCCCCAAATTCTTATAAATCTATAATTTCACTGAAAAGGGAAAAATTCCAGATCTGTAGAAATGTAAGAAAACTGGAAGAGAATGGAGAATCTGATTTGGAGCATCAATTTGCATTCTTTTCCATTAGATCCGTTTATCCTCTCAATTTCATATGAATTGGATTTGGTCTGTTTATGAATATATTTTATTTTAGATATTACGTTTAGAGAAGGCGGAAAATGGCAGAGCTCAGCTACCTCTGCAGATTTATGTGGAAAAAGAATGAGGCCTTACCCCTTTATTTATAGGGGTGTAAATGACCTAGAACCATAAGATTCGTTTTAAGTTATATATGTCCATCCGTTTTAATAATATAATAAACCATACCCTAAAAACCTAGCCATCACAGAGCAGTCTGACGCCCAGTAGGTCGACCGTAGCGGTCGACTGCCGGTCGGCCCCTACGGTCGATCGCCTGGTCATCAGATTGCCCAGGTCATCTTGGTCAAATAAGGTAAATTATAATTATAAATTCTAGTTTATTTATTTTCTGTCCACTTTTCCATCCATAACTTTTTCATACGGACTCCATTCTCGAAACTCCTGTGATGACTGCCATAACATCTACACTAAACAAGAGGAGTAATGCGCTGAAAGGTGTGCCAGACAGCTATGGACGATCATCAGAGTAGGCAAACACAAGCAGAACCTGTCGTATAACTCACAGCGTAAGGATAAAGTATAATAAAACATATACAACAGGCAGAAATAGTGAAGCATCATATATCAAATTATCAAACTTTCACAACATCCTAAAAGATCATCCATACATCAACTGTATATAACATCAAAGTTTGTACAAGAAGCCTCACTACAAATACTATAAAAGCAGAAATAAAGATACTATATAATAGCAAGATAATATGCCAGCCTCCTGCTCACTACCGCATAGCAACATCATCCTAACTAATCACCTGACACCTGCCACCTAGTCTGCCCATCCGTAACATCATGGATGAACAACCCCAGGTAATAAGAGGAAACATAAAACCTTGAGTAAGACAACAGTCTTAGTGAGCGATAAAATAGCTATCAAACATCATCAACAAAGTATATGAGAATATCTAGACTAACAAACCAATCTACCAAACCCCAGGAAAGAACCCAAACCAGTCTTCCCCACATCTAATAGTGATAGCCTTTACAATCCAGCAATCTAGAAATAAAAGTTCAATCATGACTATTAGGAGTAACCAGACAATAGCATAACAACTAACATCTAACAACAATCATAGCAACTAGTTATATCTCACGTAAAACATCCTAATCGAGGTCAACATCTCTCAAGCAGAAGCCCCAGAGGCCTAATCCAATATCATACAAATACCCAAGCAACATTTCCTTCGACTTCAGACAACTTACGTGAGATGGTGCAAGCAAAGCAAACATCTTACTCATGAACCTGGATATCACTGCCTTTCCTGCTTCGAAACGATCGTTAATCGTATGATGACCACTTGTCATATGTCAAGGGCTAATGGTAAACCACAGTTCTAGCAAAAACTCTACATGCCTTCATGACTCGTATGCTTGTCTTTCCAATCTCGATAACTAGGCCCTTCACGACTGCCCAAGGTACGAGGCCCTTCACGACTGCCCAAACTACCTCTGCTTTGAGCCCGTTGGAACCTAATGACAACGATAATCTCTCAGCCTTCACATATCTAGTCATCAACCCCAAAGACCATTCACAAGATCAAGTCCCCCTCGAGCAACCATTATCCACGAACTTAAAACACCCTTGAGTCGTCTTCACATTCGTTGGTTTACACCGATCAACAAATATATCACAACACTTCGAACATTCCTCTTTGAATTTACTTCGAAGCCACGATCATCGCCGACCCAAAAACATAAGTCGTTTAGCCGATATTCAATCCATAGCATCTCATCCTTATTGCTAGGAAAAACATACGACAACACTTTAATTTCCATCCATAACGTTTTAGGAACGCTGTCACTTTTCTGCCCGGTCCATCATAGAAATTCTCGATCCATGGAAATGTCTGGTCCACCAATTCCGCCCACTCCATGCTTCAAGAAAAACTACCCAGTCCATGCTTCGAAAAACTGCCCGATTTAAGCTTCGAAAAAATTTCCCGATCCATGTTTCAAAAAACTGCCCGTTCCATGCTTTGAAAAACTTCCCGGTCCATCACTAGAAAACAAGTCCGATCCATCTAGAAGATATGTCTAATCCATCTAGAAGACAAGTCCAATCCATCACCAGAAGACAAGTCCAATCCATCAAACATGCATGTCCGATCAATCAAACATACATGTCTGATCCATCAATAATACATGTTCGATCCATCCAAAAACATGCATGTCTGATCCGTCAAACATACATGACTGATCCATCAAACATACATGTCTGATCCATGAAACATACATATAACACCCCATATTTTAAAAAAAAACTAAAAAGGATAAATTAAATAATAATTAATTTAATATTCAGAATTAAGGGACATGGACTAAGCCATTGCGCCGATCTCGAAATTCTAGTTAAGATAGACATTTTGATGGCGTAAAACAGACACCATATGAAGAAGTTATGAGAGTTTGAAGTTTGTATACGCACAAGAAGATTTTATATATACAAACAAACCAAATATTCAAAAAAATTCAAAGCAATCAGCGGGAAGACCAGGGGCGGAACTGACCGTTTTTGGGGCTCGAGACCCTATTTGGTCGATCTAGGGGTCGACCCTGCTGGGTCAACCCAAGCTCTTTGGGGTCGACACATGGGTCGACCCCGTGGTTGACACCTAAAGGGGTAGGTCAACCCCTATACAGATCTGGGCATAATTCGGTTCCTGCAACTAGGCACAGTTCTGAGCGAGATTCGTGAATCCTAGGCTATAAATAAGACCCCATTCTCAGTGTTTTATTCATTTTAATATAATGGAGAACTAGATGCTGCCTCTGCCTAGATTCAAATAGCCTATATTTCTACAACAACAAGAGTTATACAAATTCAGAGATCTATGCTTCAACAATACAACTATTCTTCTGTCTCATAGATCTATTCTCTGTGTGTCTACGTTATTTTTAGATAAAAATAATTAAAATGCAATCTTGACATGCCTATAAATTAGATCTAAGCTTGTGACTTTTGGAATCATATCAGATCTGCTATATTTCTATATCTAATTCACTAATCAGATCTCATCATGCCTGTTTATGATCATGACACTATTCATAATCAGTCCTGTTACTACATGTTCATCGGATCTGTTCTGATATGCCTATATCTGTTCAATGTATCTGTTCTTATATGCCAATTTCTGCTATCATATACCCATTTCCGTTAATGTTTGTTTTTATGCCTATTATGTCCTTCTCTCTCTCATTCCCTTTTTATTTTCATAGCCAGGCTACTTTTGATCTTAGGCCGATATCGCTGAAATATGTGTACGAATGAAATGGAGTTAAATTGGGAATGACTGGAAATGGTAATTTGAGGGCATAACTTATACTTTGACTCACGATTGGGATCTAGGGGCATAAACTATATTGTGAAATTGGACTAAAAAATTTGGGCATGGTTTATATGGTGAATTATGACATGTGGTTTGGGACATGTCATTCTACAGGCCTAATTTAAGATTAAGTGAAACATGTTAATGGAACTGTAAAGAATCGGCAAAGCCTGTGTAATCCATTGAATTTGGGGAATAACTTGAATTGAAAATATGAATATGGATCTGGGCATAATTCAAATAGTGATTTATATCCTAATTGAGGGCATGTAGTACATGATGAACATGACTTGGGAAAGGGGTATGAAAACCTATAACGAAATAGGTATAATTGGTTAATAATGGAAATGCCTAATTTACAGTAATAAGTAACTGTAACCATGCTTAGACACGAGGTTAGATTACTAATAATGGAAATGCCTAATTTACAGTAATAAGTTACTGTAACCGTGCTTAGAGACGAGGTTAGATTACATTTGTGGTAGAAGTCTGCCTGGACTCGCCCGGCATATCCAGCTACCACAAGTGGTGAATCTAATGTAAGGGGTCTAAGTGCATAAAGACGTGACAGTGCTAAGACACGAGGTTATGTCCGACTTATGAAAGAAGTCTGCCCAAACCCGACCGACATATCCAGCATCCACAAGTGGTAGACTTAATATGGGAAGTCTAGCGCATTATAACCATAAATGTATGTATGGCAATGAACTTGTAATACTTAACCTGTTTGAATCCATAAGGATTGTATGAGCCTGTTAAATCGATGGGGTTAAGTAAACCTATTAAGTATGTGGGGGTTAAGTAAGCCTGTTAAACCGGTGAGGTTAAGTAAGCCTGTTAAATCGGTAGGGTTAAGTAAGACTGTTAAACCAGTGGGGTTAAGTAGGCCTATTAAATCGGTGGGGTTAAGTAAACCTGTTAAATCTGTGGGCTAAGTAAACCTTTTAAATATGTGAGGGTTATACGAAGCTGTTAATTTAGAAAACTTAACCTGTTAAATCTGTTGGGGTTATATGGACTCATTAACTTGTAAAGTTTAACCTGTAAATCTGTAGGGGATTATGTGAATCTGTTAAATCTGTTAGGCATAACCTATCAAAATCCTAGTTAGTTGTGGACACAAGATCTGTAAGGGTTGGCTTGTGTCATCTTTTGTGTGCGACCCATATTAGTCAATAACCCATTCTAGTATTAAAAAGGGACCCCGCACTAAGTAGGGGTCAGGGCACGCTTACTGAACTGATTGTAAGAGGTTCATCAGAGAGGAGGTGTGTACTGGCGTGCTACAACGGACTCATTTGTGTGCATGAGTACGTCCTGCATCTGGGAAAATAAGCCGTTGTAGCACCAGTAAATAGGTTTGTGTCCTTCTGTAGGTTGCCACTTTAGGAAGTAATACACCCTACTGTGGGGTCGACACAGGGTATTTACGGGATAGGGAGCTGATAGATTGGGAGGTTGTCTGTTTCTGTAGGGTACCTATGTTTCTGTCTGGGCTAACACCCATTATTTCCATTTAGGTACCGGTTAATTCTATTTGGGTTAAAACCCGTTACTAGAGTACACCTAAAACTAACATTATATTTCTATTAGGATCATCCTGTTTCTGTTAAGTAATTAGAGAGTATGTAATCCTGTTACATATCTGTTGTACTAGTTTTGGTGCAAAGAAAGTAAAGTGTTAGGGAAGTGCTATTTATTCTATATTGTTTGTCTTGTTTACCTTGTCATGCCTCTCTTATATGATGTTATCTCCCTTATCCAGTTTATATGCCTGTCATGATGCGGTTACTTATTTATACGCTAAAAGTAACCGGACTCGCAAGACTTTATGTCTGACCTTTTTGTTTCCTCTTCTTCCTTTCGTCCCCCCCTCCCCCAGTTTCTCAGGGTGGGAATACTATGGCTTAAACAGGACTTGGTTATCATCTTGCTGGGAGATGCTTTTGAAGTATTGCTCAAGTTCTTGTCTTTACTACTGTGGCTTTGTCTCTTTTGGGGAATTATGCTTTTTCTTTTATGTATTTCTGTACTCTGATGGTACAAGACAGAAGCTTTATATTGTTGTAATGGTTTTTATGTAGTTCCATCCTTGTGATATTTTGGACCACGATGTCATGAATTATGTTTTAAATAAAATTTTAAATTCTGCTATTAGCTTTTATTTCTATCTTGTAATGTTCTGTGTCTGTTTACCTATAATGCTTCATGAAACTTAATGCATTCTCTTAATGAGTGAAATTAACGGACGTAGGGTGCCACACTTGGTATCAGAGCTAAAGGTTACTAGATTAGATAAAAGTTTTTAAAACTATCTTCAAAAAGGTTTTAAAAGAAGGCATTTTTAAAAAAGAAAAGTCTGTTTTGAAAAACAAATTCCCCAAATCCATATGCAATATCTTTCGATCCTTTGTCTGAATCTCTTTCCTTTTCGTTTCAGCATCTCTTGGGGACCCTAATATTCCAGAGGGCGTTACGATACCATGATGGTTCCGTAGGTATCTAGAGGCCACGACACCTACCGAAGGTCAAGATGGCTGTTAGCCTACATTGTGATCAGGCTACCCAAAGCCAGGAATTTGAGTACGAACTTACATTGATTGATGCTCACTTGGATGGAGTGATAGATGGTTGGAAAACTTGAATTGTGTATGCAAATGTCACTGGATCGGAGCCCCTTTTCGGATCGGATCAGATCCCCCTTTTTGTCGTTCGAATCGGATCCCCCTTTCTGATCGGATCAGAGTACCCCCCTATCTGATCTGCCCTGTGCCTGCTGCTCTAAAACATTTATGCCACGTCATCCATGAACCCATTCTCTTGCCTATAATGTCGGATCGGTACACACTTGTCACCCCATGAATTGAAGGTTGTTTCACTACTTTCTCCACTACTCTCGAGATCTTCCCTGATGCTGCCACGTGTCAACTCAACCTAACCAATTTTCTGCCTGTAAGTACATGAAAACGCATCACATGAAGGGGACTTTTTGGCCCTAAGGATGCTCTACGTATCTTGTCCATGGCTGCCAATGAAGAATCAATATTTTCTTCAACAAAATCAATGAATTCAGAGAGCATTACTCATTGTAATCGAGTGATTGGGTGTCTATACTCATTGTAATTAAAATTTCTGAATGAATTGAGAAACTATGAAGTGGATGTAGGCTTGTTAAGGCCGAACCACTATAAATCTCGTATCTTTGCTTCATTTTCTACGTTTTAGATTATTGTTCACAAATCCTAGACAATTGGGTGTTAGTGCCATTTTTTTGTCTAACATTTTGGTGCTTTCACTGAGTACGGACTGGTTCTCAACCATAGATCTCTTCATCTACTAATGGATGTCATAGTTCGTTGAGAGGAGATTTGTATTACATTTTAAAAGATTCACTTGCTACTTGGATGCGCAAACCAATATGGATCAGATCTACATGGCCTCTGATGGGTTCGAAGTTTCTGGGTCCTGAAGGAGTTGGAGATGTGCTGAACCAACAGCGTTTTGGTTGGAAGTCAGGGTCAGATCAATCGGAGTAGATCTGAACAAAGATGTACAGGCCTCGCGAATCGGAATTCCGTTTTTTGTAACACTAGGAGACTGGGTCGGAGAAGGAGATCCTACCCGCATATACCAAAAGCTTAACCAGGCAGACTGAATGGTAGTCCTAGATCAGATGATAGCCCGGTTTAGATCGGGGTACCGATATCCGACCCGCTCTGCTCCTAAAGAACAACAACAAGCCGCAGGAGTGGCACCCGAACCGACCACGTGATGATGCTCCGATCCGAATCGGAAGAACTAATCTGATCCGACCCCAACTTAAAGACATCTCTGAACCACAACTTGAAGGCAAATTTCGATCCGACCCAGTTCGGCTGTTTTTGGGAAAAATACATTTTTCAGTTCATTTCTGAAAAGGCTCCATCTTCCAAAATCGAAAAAATACATTTTTCAGATCGCCGCCGGGACTGTGGGACCCCGGACCCCTACCGGCGCTGTGCCCGGACCCGCTCACGGCCTCGCCTTCAGCTTGGAGCACGGCTCGCCTTCGGTTCGACATATATTTTGGCCAACAGCAGTCATTACAGCTTGTCAATGAAGATTAAACGGATAGTCTGAGCGTATCACAACAAGATGACAACGACTTGGATTTTTTCCCATAGCCATGACACCTACTTACATCAGTAACCCAGTGAGAGGAGCTATCGATCAGATTCAGCTTGTTATCATCGACAGTATTCGAGATAATGATTGTCTCATAGCAGCTTCCTCTTCCATAGTTCCGATGGTTTGTAAATTTCATCAATGCAAT
Organism: Allium sativum; assembly: GCA_030737875.1. Lineage (NCBI taxonomy): Eukaryota > Viridiplantae > Streptophyta > Magnoliopsida > Asparagales > Amaryllidaceae > Allium > Allium sativum. The sequence goes on along the minus strand of CM060927.1, from coordinate 21,283,518 downwards.
TGATGATGTTCCCTAACGAGCAGTGACCACCTTATTTATGTAACTTAAACCTGTCCAATCGGCGGAGCATCGAATGACGATTATATGGCACAATCCGAGCAATACTCCAAAGATGATTCATATGATCTTAGTGACCATGATTGTCAATAATGGGATGTCGGAAAGCAGCCAAGGATCCCAACATCCCAAAGCTACATTTCAATTGTATGATGTGATGAATGAAATATGTCCTATGGTGCACCTCCTTAAAAACTCGGCCCTAATCGTCGGCCTACAACGATTCCGAAGACGAGGCCCTGATCGTCGGCCTGAAACTCGTTTAGGAGTTGGGAGTAGCGCCGTTGAACATCTTTGTAACTCGCAGATTATTATTTTCCATTTTCGGAGGGAATTCCAGATGAAGAGACCATGACTTGCAGCTTACCTAGAACGGACAGAGGAGCTGTTGGATAGATGGGAACATTACACCATGTCTCTGAATGATATTCATTCCTTTAAGAGGATTACTCTTTAACCATGACTCTTATATTTTAATGCTTTATAATTTATTGATGTAATTGTCTCAGATGAATTAATATATGGATGGTGTAGGTACCCCTGTTTTAACATCGATCAGACTTCTAGCACCCACATATGGAGTTATGGAATAAACCCATTATGAGCTCGGCAGAACTGCTCATATACAAAGCCACACCCTCTATTATATAGAGTTATATAGCTCAAAGTCAGAATCTAACTACAGATAGACGCAGCCCGATTAGCTACATGGCTCGATCCTATGCACGACACCACCAGATTACATGAATTCGATTAAAGGAGGCAACACTGCCCCTTGATATGCTGACTTTTCAATTATGTGATCTACTTTTACATGCTTCCTGAATTATTTACATAACTAACTCGTGCGACATGATTGGTGCAGGTACCTGAAGTTTAGTGCCAATTAGTCCTCCCGCATATTGAATGGAAGAACGCAAAGATTCGGCAAGTGTGGCCCGACCACTTGCTCGATAATGAACATCCTCCAGAGCGAAGTGGGAAGTATGGATTAAAATCGAGTTCGAGAACGACGCTTGAGCCGGTAGAATCCCGCTCCTAGAATTAGAGCGCAGAAGGAAAGCCGGGGCGAATGACATGACTATTCGCCAGATTAACTCTAACTCTCATGATTTGAGAGAGATTATAAAGGAAAGGAAGATGATGTCCCCAAGGCATGATGGTGCACCACGATTAAAAGACTGCCTTGATTCCACTCTACCCTGGGTATTCGATGAGAGTGTATAAAGGCGCCAGGGACTGAGCACTGCAAATGAACTCCTACCCTACTGAAGGATTGGGGGGCAGAATGAAAGCTGAGTTCGACCTCTACCCTAGATATACGACAGAAGAGTGTAAAGGCATTGCGATTAAATGCCATGGAAGGGCTCCTACCTCGCTGTAGGATCGGGGCCAAGAATGGAAGTTGAACCCGAACCCCTCATTTCCGGACATGGGGGCGATGCACTGTCGATCCAAATCAATCCCAAACAATCCCTGGCCATGCAATTTATTCACTATTAATTGGGGCATACACACACGTCACACCCCTACGATGGCTGCAATATGATATGCTATTTATTTGTAGGGATTATGATTTGAAGCGATACCGAATTGAAACCCTTATCTGATTTGTGATGTAATTTATTGCTTACTACTCAGTGTAGTAATGCTCTGACTACAAATATATTCGATTGAAATATATAACAAACTTGCAAATGTATGATATTGCAGGAATACCACTTTGTTTTCTGGTTGTAGATTTACAAAGGATAACTAGTCAAGAACACGAGGCATGCACTCGCAACAACAGCAGGCCAGTAGAAAACAAATAAAGGGCCACATCCAGAAGGATGATGTTGATGCCTGATGATAACTATCCTACGTAACTCAAGGTGGCGACCCAAACGAGGCCTTTAGAGTGAATTATTCAGTGACATGTCATGCGACTTAATACTCGCGGCTGGGAAGGACCCGGCGAAGCCCTAGGATTATTGGATTTATACCTGGCCATAATACGATCTCGAGTGATTGTCGATTTTCCGGTCTTAATACGATCTGACACGGTCGTGGCATTTAGGATTTTTATGGACTGAAAATTTCCCTGACTATCCAAAATACGCCTCCCTACGTCTATATTTGAAAACGACGCGATCTAACCACAACCTGTCTTACGCCATTACCCCCGGACTGGAGGTCGTTTGAGGACCACAACATGGATGTAGAGTGAACGTCCATTTGCTAGTCTCTACCGATTTTCCGATTGAAACACCTCGGATGAGGGGGCACACTATTAATTTGACTTCTAGCTTGCGAGGAAGCGAATTGCCTGATACTTCAACTCAAGGGCTACGAAGAAGGAAGATAGAATTTTTTCCATGCTGAGGATGTTGGTGCAGAAGGCGCTAGGAACGAAGGAAGTCAACAGATTTCTTCTTGCGGTGATCCCTCAGCATGTCAGACTAGATATGACATAGATGGTGCCATTGCTGAATTGAGAACCCGGATGCTCAGCAAGATGAACTTGTCCAGAAATAATGGAAAATTATGGATAACTTCTTTACTTGGATAGACGGAAGGCCGAGAAACCATGATTTACTCGAAGGAGTGAGCACCGTGGGAATTCAAGCGACAATGAACTTGGCTCGAACACTCCCTGCTCCATAGTTCATATCGCAAGAGACTCTACGACAAGTTGACAAAGTCATCTTGGATGAAACGAGGGGAAATCAAACTCCTCTTAGACATATGCAGCATGTAACTTCTAATGTAACATTCTGGATGAAAACGACGGCAATGCAAGAACCACTAGAAACTTAAATGGAGTCCGACAAACCTCTGCTCCAATTCGTATGAATGTTTCAAATCCAAAACAACTCAACTTCGACATAAAGCTCCCCATTCCTTAATGTAGGGGCAAGTGGAAGCATTTGATCTACCTGTAATTTTAATCTTATCGCACCCAACTCCGATCCTCAGAACTTGGATGGGAGACCTAAGACTAACCCACATACATCCGAGCAACGGCTCACCATCCAGAATTAAAACACGAAAGCCTGATTGATGACTATTACATATGCGGACCTGAGAAGCTAGAGACCGGCTTTCGCCCACTTCAAGACTTCATGCTGGGGGCACCAACGTTAAATTGAACAATTGGCGAAGATTCCTCGAAAGAAAAGGCCAGATTGCCAATGTTAATTGAGGCTTCACCAGAGGCGGTACACCTCAAAGGCAATGTAAGTAACATCAGTCAAAACTCTTCACATGAGGCATCAGGGATTTCAGCAACTCCCTACACTTCAAGCTACCATTTCTGGATCTTGGCTCACATAGTTTTTGTACGATTTTTTGTGGCATCCATCTGATTTGATCAACCGCTGGAACGTGTTGGTCACCCACTTCGTTGAGCGATCAAAGGTCCACGTCTATCGATCCAAGAATGTCATATTACTCACTTCAATCAAACAAAGGTCCGGCGAGACCCTACATTCTTTCGTCATAAGATTCAATGCTACAACAGCAACTATATATCGACCTGGACCATCTATGGTGTTTATAGCAGCAATATCGGGTATTTTAGACTCAGACTTCAAAGTCTCTCCTCGTCAAGACCCACCAAAAGGCCTGGGCAGATTCCCCTCTGGAACAAACCTCAATATCTTTATACCATTAGATTTTCCTAGAGAAGTTGGTGAAAAGTATCTTGAGACAGATTCCTGCAACAAGAGGATACTAATATTGAGATAAACATTCTCAATGTTTTCATGATGACGAATAGAGCATCATCCGACTCTTGAAATGATAAAGACAAAAGGAAAGCCCGGGAAAAGACCGGTAGGAATGTAAAATTCCAAAAAGGACTAATTTCATTGATGAAGCCCGCGATCTTGATTGTCAAGCTCAATGAAACCAAGCATGAGAGATAGACTCAAAAGGACTATGATGGCTATTACGGATTATGCCAAATCATGAAACAAAGGAGCTCGAATATCTCCCTAACAACATTCCTCGCTTGCATGATTGACGACCATACTCAACTCTGTGGCTGATGCGAGGAGAGTATCTGTATTCGCTGACACTCGATAAGGCAATCCTCACTTTCTCACTAAAGAAACAAGATGACACCAAAGCGAACATGATTCGACCATTCATGCATACAACTTCAACTCTTGCTGACTTAAGAAAGTGTATAGAATGACTTGGGTCGACTACGATTGCCTAACCTACAGCTCTAACCCGATGCGATAATGAAAAGTAAAATGGCTAGAAGACTAGATGTCTGATTGACCTGGTCTAACCCCCATCGATGCTGAGGGCATAAACATTGACTTCATTTATCCTCCACTAACGATAGGAGCACGAGATTTAACTCTCAGACTGAATTTGAATATGACCCTGACTTTGTGCATAATTCAGAACAATAAGCTATATCTCTGGATTATGATATGATTCATCCCGAACGTTCAAGAAATCCAACTAAATGATCAATCATGAATCCAAAGACTTGATCCGCAATTGCATCGAATGGAGAGTGTGATAAACTCCTCTGATACCTTACGATTGTGATGATCCTACCAACTACTAACTTGCATATTTTCAACATCTCGTGCTGACTCGTATGTGATCACGGGATTACAAAACGATCTGGAGTGTCATGGCTTTCGATGCCCTATTGTTATGATTCGATGTAATCGGAGAGCTCTAGATTAATATCCAGATATCGAGATAGTCCAAATCCAAGCACAAGTGACAGATCCATATGCCAATTCTGAAGCACTATATCCTAATTAGCCAGATGCTAGATTAAGGCCCGAAGATTTTGATACTACCCTATGACTTGGATGACTACTCCACACATTGACATACACATAAAAGAAATCCTGACTCAGTAATACACTTGACTTGCATAGTAAGACAACGTCGTTTGGCATTAACTTGTGCATGTGAGATCTCACATGGATGCCAATGATCCTACTTGACTTATGATGAAGGAATTCAACCTCTTGATTTGACGAGATCCTGATGATCACTTGATCAGCTTGACCGCTCTAGCCACGAAATTTGGCCCGGTAAGCTTCAACAGAAGTAGTGCGATATATGACAAGCCATTTATATAGGAAAAAATCCATGTGATGGGACTACTCAATAGGACACAACAATCTGGTAAAGCCTCCTTAATGGTGGATGACGTTTCAAAAAGATTCAACATGACTTATTCGAAGAACATCTCATCTACAATAAGACGAACTTTGGGGGGCAAAATGTTAGCCTACTTTGTGACCAGGCTACCCAAAGCTAGGAATTTGAGTATGAACTTACACTGATTGATGCTCACTTGGATGGAGTGATAAAAGGTTGGAAAACTTGAATTGTGTATGCAAATGCCACCGGATCGGAGCCCCTTTTTGGATCGGATTGGATCCCCTTTTTTTGGTTCGGATCGGATCCCCCTTTCGGATCGGATCGGAGTACCCCCTATCTGATCTGTCCTATTCCCGCTGCTCTAAAACAGTTATGCCACATCATTCATGAACCGATTATCTTGCCTATAATACCTGATCGGTACACACTTGTCACCCCACGAATTAAAGGTTATTTCCCCACTTTCTCCACTACTCTCAAGATCTTCCCTGATGCCGCCACGTGTCCACTCAGCCTAACCAATTTTCTACCTATAAGTACATGAAAACGCATCACATGAAGGAGACTTTTTGTGCCCTAAGGAAGCTCTACGTATCTTGGCCATGGCTGTGAATGAAGAATTAAGATCTTCTTCAACAAAATCAATGAATTCGGAGAGCATTACTCATTGTAATCGAGTGATTGAGTGTCTATACTTATTGTAATTATAATTTCTGAATGAATTGAGAAACTATGAAGTGGATGTAGGCTTGTTAACGCCAAACCACTGTAAATCTCGTGTCTTTGCTTCATTTTCTACGTTTTAGATTATTGTTCTTCACAAATCCTAGACAATTGGGTGTTAGTGCCATTTTTTCGTCTAACACTGGCGTTCCTCCCCCAGCTGCACCCGTCGTTCCTCCTCCTCCTCTAAGAGCAGATAATTTTGCTAAGATCTATAAGAATTTCTATACCATGGGAGGGAAGCCATTCCGCGGAATCGAAACATTCGTAGAGGCAAGGAATTGGCTCAGGGATACCGAGGACTTGTTCGTAATCTTTGAAGTGGAAGATCGAAGGAAATTTCTGTGACGGCCCGCCCCGCACCAGCCGCCATCTCCCTGAAAAGCGCTGTACCGATGTCTAACAAGCACGGGACAATCGCCAAAGAAAGGAATTTGAACTAACAAAGAACCTGTAGAATGTCTCACAACCCATGGGATAAAATATAATTATAACATAACTTTGACATAAAACAGGCGAGACAGTGCATAAGCTGAAAACTAAACCATCATAGCAGCGGAAAGATTCAAAATACAACTTATCATCCAAACCAACATTATTACAACTTGGAAATATTGTCTCTAAAGCAAAAGAAAGGAGTACACTACTAATTCCTAAAGTAGTGACCAGCAACAACACAGGGGGAATATATGGGAATATTACGTGCAAGGCTCCTGCTTGTCTTCGAACAGCTACTCGTGCATAACCAGCTAACCTGTCTCTAGTCTGCTCGTTTCAGAGCACCCATAGTAATAAGAGGAGACGTAAAACTATGGGTCAGACAAAAGTATGGTATGAGCGATAAGCAGCAAAAACAGAACAATAACAGGTGTACATAACCATACCTGAACCTACAACCAAAGAGTTAGCACAACAAGATGTACAATACTCTACTGTGACACTAACACATGGTGTGAAAATAATGGGGAGGGGGTATGCATGACATGGTGATAGCAAACATCAAACATAGGAACCATCCTCACATCTCTCGCTCAGTGCGTAAAGCATACAATATCTACCACTTTGATCACCCTATCCTTTGCTACGATCACTTTGCCCCATGGAGTTATGATAACTCCCCTGCACTGATCCATAGCCACTAATCCTTTGCTATGTCCACTCTGTCCCTTGGAGTAATGACAACTCCACAGCACTAGCTCGTAGCCCTGCTATGATCACTTTGCCCTATGAAGTCATGACAACTTCACTACACTGATTCATAGCCAATATTTGTCCCTCCGTGGTGAGTGAAAGTTATATATATCAATAACCCCTTGCACATGTCCCGCAGCAAAGTCCAATTCATGACGTTAACTCATTCATTCCCACCTGGATCCTGAGTTCTAACTCCTCACTTGGACTTCCTTTGCATCTGGGATTTTGGTCGAATTTGAGTTGGTCTTCAGAAGAGTCATCACGTAGTAGTAGTGAAAGCTCAATTTGGTTCGGTTTGATCTGCTTCAATCGGTTCGGTTCAAATACATCATCCCCAGGCTTCCTATTCGGTTCAGTGCTCAACTTCAAATCGGTTCGGTTCGGGTGTATGTGTTCTCCCCATTCGGGTTTGTTCGGTCCTTCTTGCTCGGTTCGTGCTCACCATTTCCGATCCGATCCCCACGCCATCGCTTCCGATCCGATCCCCACGCCCTCGCTTCTGATCTGAACCCAACTCCAACTCTTATGCAAATGTCCTTCCTTCTTGCCAAGCCTCTTGTGCCAAGTTCCGATCCGGTTCGAATTTCCTTACCCAGTTCTCATATCCGATCCGAGCCCTATAATCCGATCCGATCTGAAACCCTGCACATTTTCCAGTGGACAATATCGTCCATTTTTGCTATATGACGGTGTTTTTAACCATTCTAACTTTTCTAATCAATCATAAAACATTCCAAACAGTAGTAATAACATATAGGATAAATCAACAAGGTCAAAACATCAAGCATATAGGTCATTTTAGATCAAACATACCCCAAAAGCATATTTTAGATCAAACATAGGATTAACAAAACTTGTCCAAATTAACCCAAATTCTTATCAGAGCCCTGAAATAATATTTAAGAATTTTTACATATTTTTCCAGAATTTTAACATGCATAATTTCTCTAATTAACACTAATCACCACTATTTAGCCGTAATTAGTGAAAAACAATGTAAATCACTCACCTTAGCCATAAATAAAACTTTAGATCTAAAACTCTACTGTTTTGGGGTGTTTTCCTATGCAATACCACAGCTCCAACTCTAATTTGGTGTTGATTTTCCTTGATTTGATGTAGATCTTCTTAATTAGTGATTAGAAGATGATTTGGGATGATTTTAGAAGGTGGAGGTCATTGTTAGGGTTAGAGAAATGTTTTAGGCGGCTGAGAAAATGAAATAAAATAGTTTCCTAACTGATTTCAGCCTCCCGATAACCCTAATCCCGAAATGGGTTATGGGCCTAGCTGTTAATCACCCTAATTAGGCCTGGTTAAGCTGTTTTTCACCTTCCAACCCTTATTTTAGCCATATCTACCAAACAGTAAGTCAGTTTGATCAATGTGACCACTCTACGGAAAGGTAAACCATCATCCAAATCCAATGGAAGTGGTTTCAGGTCAAAACTCCATACCAATCAAAAGTTATAGGAGAAACAAGATTCGCCAGGGGAAAAAAAGTCATTTAAAAATCGGGAAAAATCGTGAACATGGTAATTGACACCAATAGTCATTCCCCAAAGTTACACGACCATACGACCTCATATGAAAAGAAATAAATATTCTATGACCCTTCGATACATAGAATGCGGGTCATTACACTCTCCCCCCTTAAGAAATTTCACCCCTGAAATTCCTTAACTAAGAAAATAACAATCGGTTCCGCATGCCTATCAACCATTTACAACAACCAAACATACATAATGAAACACCCCACCTCCATTAAGGTCACTCACAAAGGGAATGCCTTAACTTCGGTGGAGCATTAAAGGTAAAAGACAGAAAATTTACAAGACATAAATATAAGCAGCGGAAAATAAAACTAACTTTTATTTCATACGGGGTTCAATACAAAACCATTACAGTAAATTGTCTCAACATAACTTTCAAAACATTCCATCATAATCTCTGTCTTGATTAAAACATAAAGAAGCATATAACATAAGTAAAACTGCACAAGTCCCCAAGTCTAATGTGTCCAAAGCCATAGCCAAGATAATAGGTTCCAAGTCGTACATCACAGAGTCTTCAAGCTTGGAAAGATGAACGGTCCAAATTAAGCTGAGCTATTCACTCCCTGGCTACCTGAGGGGGGGGAACGGAAGGAAAGAAGCCGAAAGAAAAATGGGTCAGACATAAGTCTAAATAAGTCTAGTGACTTTTCAGTGCGTGAATAAGGAAAAGGGTCATGACAGGAAATAAAATGAAAAATAGGACAGTACCAGAACAACAAACTAACATAAAACTATATAAGGCAGGATAACCGAATATACATCACATCCATGTTTAATTCTCTCCACCCACTTATACTTGTCTAACTAGCACCATGTATTCATGGTAAAATGATTCCCTTATATCGATCAGCTCCTACTCGCATACATTTACCACGTATGTCCTTCGGCCCCCGCTTGACTGTATATATCTGTGCTGGTCCCACCATGGGGTGTATCAAATCCTATGGTGGCAACCCGACACGATTCAAGATGCACAGTGTATGATTACTAATGCCCAGTGCCTGCTTTTTCCACTCCGGAGTACGTGCACGCCCGATACTCCGCCGGAACCTAAACTGATGCACCACCGCCTATGTTTTTGACAGCTTATAATAATCCCAGTAATTGTGTCCCACCCTACCTAGTTCAGGGTCCCATGATACATCTACGTGGGTTACTACTGAAATGGGTCCCCGTTACTAGGGTTTTTCCAACCAACATGTTAAATTGGTTAAGTGTCCAAATTCACCTAACCCTACCCATCAGTTTAGCTAACATATTGAATTGGTTAAGTGTTTCCTTAATTGACTTAACCCTACCACTCTTGACTTAGCTTTATTAGAGCACCAACCACTCACATTAGATAGGTATTGTTATGGTCACTGTATGTGCCGGTCGGTTCTGGGCAGTTTTACACCACAACTTAGTCTAACCTCGGGTCCTTTTTGGGCTCAATGCACTAGCCACCCACATTGGACAGGTATTGTTATGGTTACTGGATGTGCTGGTCGGTTCCAGGCAGTTTTACACCACAACTCAGTCTAACCTCGAGTTAGGCATATTCGTCTTTTCTAAATTTTATATTTTTATCCTTTTATGCTTATATATAAATTTGTCAACAATTTATTGTCATGGCCCGCTTTCTTTCTAAGTCAAATTCATAATTTTTGGTAAGTAAATTATACCATTTTAATTCCATACCATTTATATGGTTATGAGCCAAATATGTTAATTATAATTCTCATGTTTTCCCCAACGTTACCCCCGCTGTACGTTCGCAAAATTACATAAGATGTTAGGCTCGACATTTTAGCCTAACTAATAAACTAAAAATGGAAAAAGAGGAACTTGCAACATTCCAACATCATATAAAAATATGGATCTAACTACAGAACTGTCACGTGAACTTGACATAATATACTTTTAATTATGAACTTGCAAACTAGATCTATGCAACATGAATCATAAAATAATATTATTGCATAGAACTACCAAAAGCTAATTAGACATGTAGTGGTGAACTTGCATAGGTTGAATCATGCCAATATTGATCTAACATAAAGGCATGTGGTTCTAACATGTAAAGTTGTAGATCTAAATATATAGGTTTACATAGTCATGTTTTTAACCTATAATCTTGCATGTATTCATAACATGATAGCATCACTTAACTTGCATAAACATGGCATAATTTCTAAATTAACATACAACATATAGATGTCATCACAAGGTCGTAGATCTAAACATGTATGCATAATGGATCTAGTCAATTAGGCATAAACTACATGACTTAGCCTAAAACTTGTATAATATCACCAAACTTACATATGATAATTTCATAACATCATAGGTTTATTCACCAATTTCCACATAACATGATACACCACAATAATACATAGGCATATACGATAGAATGGACATGAATAAACACAAATCAACATCACATACAACTTGATACAATTCTGTTTTACAATCTATTACAAACCATGTCTTTAATTCATTCACATCTGAAAGATAACTATACTTACAAACAAAAAAGGAATTCTTGAGTTCTGGGATCTGTATTCTAAAATTGAATTGCTCGCCTTTGATGTAGATCGTTGAATTTTCTTAGTTAAATTAGATTAGGTTTAATTTTGACGTAGCTTCAATCTTGCCTTTGAGTTGAAAGGGATGACGGCTATTCTAGGTTCGCCATTGATGGCATGGCGACTCTTGGTATGAATATTTGTGATATAGGGTTGAGAGTTATGTTGTTTTTATAGAGGTTTAATTAATTTAGAGCCGTCAGATTAACCCTAGAAATAATCAAGACCATCCAGTCAAGATAGGATAACACCTCAGCCCTAATGACTAAGCAGGGAGTCAGAAATCGTCTTCCTTTCAGATCTACCCGGGGGGGAGGGTAGGTCGACCCCTAGGTCGACCTGGCCTGGGTGGGAATTTTTCTTGCCCTGCCCTCTCCTGAGTTTAAATCTGAATTTTGAATTTTTGAAACTTCTGAAGGCCGTAACTTCTTTGTACGAAGTCCAATTCACGCAAACTCGGACTCTATCTCAACCAGAATTCCGAGATGAATGAAATGGCGTAACCCGTTTCCCCTAATTATCACATTTAGAATTAGTTATCCTTTAATTCGTTACATTAAGGTTTATCGAAAACACGGGGTGTTACATTCTCCCCTCATTAAAGGATTTTGTCCCCGAAATCTTCAAGTCAAGAAGAACGTATATCCTACCAACCAATCGTCCATCTACTCAACCATCAAACATAGGCGTTCATTGTCCTTAAAAGCCTTCTAATGCTTCATGATTATATGCATAGTGTGTGTACATGTCCTTTCCTAATGCAAAATCAGGCGGTCTACTGATTCAGTTAACCTCCTTAATGCAAATCATGTCAGTGTCATGCGTCCATAATGTATGCAATCTTCCCCAATCATACTTTATACATGAGTGCACAATCATTCATACAAATGCAACATCCACATGATAACACATCAAGTTTCGATCATATACAAGTACATATATGCATATGCAATATGAAAGTGACTGAGCCGATCTAATACCTAAAGTGTGTGTATATGCATCCACGAGCAACCACTAGCAATCACTTGCAACCATCAATCATAACATGTTTCAAATACATGTTTACATCCATTGGTTTCTACCTAAGGATCGAGAATGACACTATGGAAAATACTAAAAAGATAGATACGAGTATGATCAAACTTAAGGAAAAAGAGATCAAAGATGTACCCTCAAAAAGAAAAGGGTCGGCTGCATGTATTTTGGACTCAGACTCCCAAGTCGCGTCTTCTTTAGCGTCACTCCATTCAACTTTTACAAGTTTGACTTCATGGTTGCATAGCTTTTTGACTTCTGTACCCAGGATACGAGTTGGAACTCTTCTCATAGTCGCCTCTCGTTCTACTTCTACGTCCTCTAATATGCTTGGTTCCACCACTTCCGCAGACTCATGTAAGCACTTTCGTAAGTGAGAAACGTGAAAGACATTATGAACTCCAGCCAATTTTTCGGGCGGCTCTACTCTATAAGCCATCTTTCCAATCCTTTCAATGATAGGAAACGACCCTACAAATCTTGGTGCCAACTTTCCTGCGGATCCGAAGCGAACGACGTTCCTCAAAGGAGATACTTTAAGGAAAACCCTGTCCCTAACCTCAAACTCAATGTCGGTCCTTCTCTTATCTGCGTAGGACTTCTGTCTATCTTGGGAAGTCTTCATTCTTTTTTGTATCAAGTCCACTTTCTATGAAGTTTCTCTAATCATATCTGGTCCAAGTATGAGCTTACCTGTAGACTCCCACCAACAAGTTGGTGATCGGCATGGTCTTCCATATAAAGCTTTGAAGGATGCCATACCTATGGTGGCTTGGTTGCTATTGCTGTAGGAAAACTCCACCAAAGGAAGATGATCCTCCCATGTTTCTCCGAAGTCAAGAATGCATAATCTCAAGAGGTCTTCTAATACTCTGTTCACTCTTTCCATCTGACCATCGATTTGGGGGTGATAGGCCGTGCTTAAGCATAACTGTATGCCTACAGCTTCTTGCACGCTCTTCCAAAACTCGCTCGTAAAGATAGGATCTCGGTCGCTAACAATGCTGGAGGGTATCCCATGGAGTCAGACTATCTCTTTAAGATATATGGATGCTAAAGATGAGGCAGTCCTTCTACTCTTAACGGGTATGAAGTGAGGGCTTTTTGTGAGCCTGTCCACTATTACCCAAATACTGGTATTGCATCAACTTGACCTTGGCAGCCTATCAATAATGTCCATCGAGATGCTATCCCATTTCCACTGTGGTACCTCTTGAGGATGAAGCAAACCACCAGGCTTCTTTTGTTCTGCCTTGACTTGCTGGCATACTAAGCACTTTGACACGAATTCAGCTACATCCCTCTTCATGGCATCCCAAAAGAAGATCCTTTTGATGTCTTTGTACATTTTGTCTCCACCGGGGTGTATGGTCAACTTGGAATGGTGTGCTTCTTCAAGAACCTTCTTCACCAAATCCCTTGCTTGTGGGACGCATAGCCTTCCATCCCGCCTCAACCAACCCTTATCATTGATGGAGTATCTATTGAGGTGACTAGAAGTCTCACTCCTACTTAACTTATCTATCACATCAACTAGCTGAGGGTCTTCACGTTGTGCGGTCCTTATTGAGTCCAAAAGATTAGGCCGCACCTCTAGCGATGCTAACAAACCAGTCACATGATCGACAGAGGGTCTAAAATCAAAGTTGGCTATATACTCCAAGCTCTGCCTTTCAACAAAGAGAGGGCTTAAGGCCAGCTTCTTTCTACTCAAGGTGTCCGCTACTACATTGCCCTTGCCAGGGGTATAGGAAATCTCGAAATTGTAGGATGCCAAGAATTCCATCCATCTTTGCTGCCTCAAGTTATGATCTTTCTGCGAGAAAAAGGTACTTCAATGATTTATGGTCAGTATATAATTCAAACTTCTCACCTAGAAGATAATGGCGCCAAGACTTAAGTGCAAAGACGATGGCAGCCAACTCTAGATCGTGGGTTGGGTAATTTTTCTTATGTACTTTCAACTGCCTGCCTCCATAAGCTACTACCTTCCCCTCTTGCATCAAGACAGCTCCTAATCCCATACCGCAAGCATCGGTGTATGCGGTAAACATCATGCTCCCATCCGGCAATGTTAGAACTGGGGCTGTTGTTAGGGCTCTTTTTAAGCGTTGGAAAGCAATATCGCATTCCAAATCCCAAGTGAAAGTTAAGTTCTTCTTTGTCAACTTTATAAGTGGAGCTGAGATTTTCACAAAATCTTTGATGAACTTCCGGTAAAAGCCCGCTAGCCCGAGGAAGCTTCGGACTTCGGTTGCATTCCATGGGACCTTCCAATCTTTCACCGCAACTACTTTTGCGGGGTCCACAGCTAATCCTTCTTTGGACACCACGTGTCCAAGAAACCTTACTTCTTCCCTCCAGAAATGGCATTTGGAGAATTTTGCTTTTAACTGGTATGCACGAAGAGTATCCATGACTTCCTTTAGATGCTGAGCATGCTCTTCTTCACTCTTCGAGAAAATCAAAATGTCATCTACGAAGACCACCACAAACTTATTGAGGAACTCCCTAAACACACTGCTCATCAAATCGACGAAATAAGCGGGTGCATTTGTCAGGCCAAAAGGCATAACAAGCCACTCGAAGAAACCATCCGGAGTTCTGAACGCGGTCTTGTCAATGTTGTCTTCAGCCACTCTCAGCTAATGAAACCCGGTAGCTAAATCTAGTTTGGAGAAAACCGATGCACCTACAAGCTAATAGAAAAAGTAGTCTATTCTTGGAAGTGGGTGCCTATTTTTCTTGATTAGCTTGTTTATCTCCCTATAATCAACGCATAGGCGAAGTGAACCGTCCGCTTTAATTGCGAACACTACTGGAGCACCCCATTCGGAAATACTCCGCCTTATAAACCCCTTCTCAAGCAGCTCTTTAACTTGCTTGTTGAGTTCTTTCCTCTCCCTTGGAGCTATGTGTCTAACGGGTAGGGCGTCAAGTTTTGTATTATCAATGAGGTATATGCGGAAATCTATCTCCCGTTTCGGAGGTAACCCTTTAACCTCTTCAAAGACATCCGAGTATTCACGGACTACTCTAACATACTGCAAATTCTCAATAGACGCATCAAGAGATTCTAGATAGCTAAGCATAACAGAGTTCATGGGATTACAAGAAATTTTGAGAGTGTTACCAAGGCGGGTCATGAGTCTAACCACTCCCTTTTCACAGTCGAGGATGGAACCATTACTAGATAGCCAATCCATGCCTAGAATCAACCCATACCCCGTGAAGCCCAAAACATAGGCATTGCATCTAAACCCCACACTTAATATAGAAATTTCCAAATTCAAACAAATCATTGACAAATAAGTTGAGCCCCCAATTGGATTTGAAACAACCAAGGGATCCTCTACTAAACTGGTGTCTAGGTGCAGGGATTCAACTAAAGCAGTAGATATAAAAGAGTGCGATGCACCAGAATCAAAGAGTGTACGGACAGAATGACAAAAAGATAAATTAAACTCTCAACAGAAACATTTCTACCTTGTTCTTGCGGAGGTGCCATGAGAGCGTGAACCTGCCCTCCAGAAGTAGATCCAACTCTCTGCCCTTTCCCTTGCTTTCTTGGGCAGTCCCTAGCAATGTGTCCTGCCTCGCCACAATGGAAACAGCCACCCATCTTCCTTTTCTTCTTCCTTCAGTCCTTAACCAGATGTCCAGGAATGCCACAAAAATTACATTTCCTCTTATCACGGGTTTTGTTGTTTTTCCCACCCTTCTTGGCATCTGTCTTCTTGCTCTGTGATCCTTCCACTTTCTTGTCTTGAGATGCTTCCACCTTTGTCTCCTTCTTGCCAACCTTATCTTCTTCTTGTAATAGTGCCATGTCCACCAGTCTTTCATAAGTTGCACCCATAGGTATATGGGACATAGCTATGCTGTGCAGCGGCTTATTAAATCCTTTAACAAAGTGGAGAGCCTTCTTATGTGGAGTGTTCACTAACTCCAATCCGAACCTAGCCAGCTGATTAAATTGGTTAATGTATTCCTTGACCGACATGCTCTCCTTTTTGTGAGCTAAGAACTCCATCTGCAGGCTTCGTTCAGCTTGTGAGAGGAATTTCATTTCAAACCTCATCCTAAAATCCATCCAAGTTTCAATTAGTCTTTCAGCGTTAGTGACTTCCCACAAATAGGAAGCTTCGTCTTTGAGCAACCATACCGCCAACTATATCTTCTGCCTATCATCCACTTAAAAGATCTCAAACAAATCCTCAGTTTCTTTGAGCCAGTTTCTTGCTTCCACAAAGGATTCATTTCCATTAAAGTTCTTTCCACCCATGGCTTGAAAGTCCCTACATATTTTTGAGAAAGCATTTGCAAGAGGAGGAGGAGGAACCCCTGCAGCTGGGGGAGGAGGAATGTCTGCTGGGCCTACATCGTTGGCCCTAGCCTCTAGGTACCTCCTGAACTAGCCGGGTATCGGTACCCCCTCTGGAAGGTTAAGATTCCTAGACATGCTGAAACGAAAAAGGAAAGATTCAAAACAAAGGATAGAAAGATAATGCATATGGCTTTGGGGGATTATGCCTTTTTAAAGTAAAAAAATACTTTTTCTTGGAAACATGCTTCTTTTTTAAAATAGTTTTCAAAAACTTTTATCTAATCTAGTAAGCCTTTGCTCTGATGCCAAGTAAAACACCTACCTCTGTTAAGGTCACTCACAAAAGGAATGCCTTAACTTCGATGGAGCATTATAGGTAAAAGACACTGAAAATTTACAAGACAAAAATATAAGCAGCGGAAAATAAAACTAACTTTTATTTCATACGGGGTTCAATACAAAACCATTACAGTAAATTGTCGCAACATAACTTTCAAAACATTCCATCATAATCTCTGTCTTGATTAAAACATAAAGAAGCATATAACATAAGTAAAACTGCATAAATCCCCAAGTCTAGTGTATCCAAAGCCATAGCCAAGATAATAGGTTCCAAGCCGTACATCACAGAGTCTTCAAGCTTGGAAATATGAACGATCCAAATTAAGCTGAGTTATTCCCTCCCTGGCTAACTAGGCGGGAGGGGAGGAAACAGAAGGAAAGAAGCCGAAAGAAAAATGGGTCAGATATAAGTCTGAGTAAGTCTAGTGACTTTTCAGTGCGTGAATAAGGAAAAGGGTCATGATAGGAAATAAACTGAAAAATAGGATAGTACTAGAACAGCAAACTAACATAAAACTATATAAGGCAGGATAACCGAATATACATCGCACCCATGTTTAATTCTCTCCACCCACTTATACTTGACCAACTAGCACCATGTGTTCATGGTGAAATGAATCCCTTATATCGATCAGCTCCTACTTGCATACATTTATCACGTATGTCCTTCGGCCCTCGCTTGACTGTAGATACCCGTGCTGGTCCAACCACGGGGTGTATCAAATCCTATGGTGGCAACCCGACACGATTTAAGATACACAGTGTATGACTACTGATGCCTAGTGCCTGCTTTTTCCACTCCGGAGTATGTGCACGCCCGATACTCCGCCGGAACCTACACTGATGCACCACCGCCGATGTTTTTGACCGCTTAAAATCAGCCCAATAATCATGCCCCACCCTGCCTAGTTCAGGGTCTCATGATACATCTACATAGGTTACTGCTGAAATGGGTCCCCGTTACTAGGTTTTTCCAGCCAACATGTTAAATTGGTTAAGTGTCCAAATTCACCTAACCCCACCCATCAGTTTAGATAACATGTTGAATTGGTTAAGTGTTTCCTTAATTGACTTAAGCCTACCACTCTTGACTTAGCTTTATTAGAGCACCAACCACTCACATTAAACAGGTATTGTTGTGGTCACTGGATGTGCCGGTCGGTTCCGGGCAGTTTTACACCACAACTCAGTCTAACCTCGGGTCCTTTTTGGGCTCAATGCACTAACTACCCACATTAGACAGGTATTTTTGTGGTTACTGGATGTGCCGGTCGGTTCCGGGCAGTTTTACACCACAACTCAGTCTAACCTCGGGTTAGGCATATTCGTCTTTTCTAAATTTTATATTTTTATCCTTTTATGCTTGTATATAAATTTGTCAACAATTTTTTGTCATGGCCCACTTTCTTTCCAAATAAAATTCATAATTTTTGGTAAGTAAATTATACCATTTTAATGCCATACCATTTATATGGTTATGAGCCAAATATGTTAATTATAATTCTCATGTTTTTCCCAACGTTACCCACATTGTACGTTCGCAAAATTACATAAGATGTTAGGCTCGACATTTTAGCCTAACTAATAAACTAAAAAGGGAAAAAGAGGAACTTACAACATTCCAACATCATACAAAAATATGGATCTAACTACAGATGTGTCACATGAACTTGGCATAATATACTTTTGATTATGAACTTGCAAACTAGATCTATGCAACATGAATTATAAAATAATAGTATTACATAGAACTACCAAAATCTAATTAGCCATGTAGTGGTGAAATTGCATAGGTTGAATCATGCTAATATTGATCTAATATAAAGGCATATGGTTCTAACATGTAAAGTGTAGATCTAAACATATAGTTTTACATAGTCATGTTTTTAACCTATAAACTTGCATGTATTCATAACATGATAGCATCACTTAACTTGCATAAACATGGCATAATTTCTAAATTGACATAAAACATATAGATGCCATCACAAGGTCGTAGATCTAAACATGTATGCATAATGGATCTAGTCAATTAGGCATAAACTACATGACTTAGCCTAAAACTTGTATAATATCACCAAACTTACATATGATAATTTCATAACATCATAGGTTTATTCACCAATTTCCACATAACATGATAGACCACAATAATTCATAGCCATATACGATAGAATGGACATGAATAAACGTAAATCAGCATCACATACAACCTGATACAATTCTATTTTACAATCTATTACAAACCATGTCTTTAATTCATTCACATCCGAAAGATAACTATACTTACAAACAAAAAAAGGGATTCTTGAGTTCTGGGATCTGTATTTTGAAATTGAATTGCTCGCCTTTGATGTAGATCGTTGGATTTTCTTAGTTGAATTAGGTTAGGTTTAATTTGGATGTAGCTTCAATCATGCCTTTGAGTTGAAAGGGATGACGTCTATTCTAGGTTCACCATTGACGGCATGGCGGCTCTTGGTATGAATATTTGTGATTTAGGGTTGAGAGTTAGGTTGTTTTTATAGAGGTTTAATTAATTTAGAGCCGTCAGATTAACCCTAGAAATAATCAAGACCATCTAGTCAAGATAGAATAACACCTCAGCCCTAATGACTCTGCAGGGAGTCAGAAATCGTCATCCTTTCAGATCTGCCCGAGGGGGGGGGGGTAGGTCGACACTAGGGTCGACCTCCTGGTCGACCTGTCCTAGGCGGGAATTTTTCCTTCCCTGCCCTCTCCTGAGTTTAAATCTAAATTTTGAAGTTTTGAAACTTCCGAAGGCCATAACTTCTTCGTACGAAGTCCAATTCACGCAAACTCGGACTCTATCTCAACCAAAATTCCGATACGAACGCAATGGTGTAACCCGTTTCCCTTAATTCTTACATTTAGAATTAGTTATCCTTCAATTCGTTACTTTAAGGTTTATCGAAAACACGGGGTGTTACACATAACAACATAACAATCCAATCCTAGCATGCGGTTTACTAACAAGGGGATAACTAAATGGTCATTAAAATCTTACCAGGTAAAGAGTTCTGGATACAACATCCTTATGCTCTCCTCTGTTTTCCATGTACAGTCATTCTCGTTATCACCCCCACTAGACCCTGACTAGTTGCACCGTCTTCCTTTGAAGTTGCTTTGTATCATACTCGACAATACGGATCGGCCTGCGGTTCCCAACCGCCTCGGGTTCTACTTCGATGTCATCCAACTGATCTGGTGAAATTGTCATATCAGGGTCATGTATGAACTTCCTTAACTGGGAAACATGAAATACATTGTGAACTCCTGCCATCTTGCTAGATAATCCAACCTTATATGCTAAATTCCCAACTTGTTCGAGAACTGGGAATGGACCAAGAAATCTTGGTGCTAACTTGCCTCCCCTACCAAATCGAATCACACTCTTTAGCGGAGAAATCTTGACAAACACCAAGTCGCCAATGGAAAATTTTAAATCTCTTTGCCTCTTATCCGCATAACTCTTCTGCCTATCTTGGGCAGCCTTCATTCGCTGTTGGATAACATTGATCTTGTCTGAAGTTTCTCTTATCACATCTGGCCCAAGAACGAATTTCTCACCGATTTCTAACCAACACGATGGTGAATTACGCGGTCTTCCGTATAAAGCTTCAAATGGAGCCATAACAATACTGGACTGATAAATGTTATTATATGTGAATTCAACCAGATGCAAATGGTCATCCCATGACCCTCCAAAATCCAATATACAAGCTCTTAAGAGATTCTCCAATATATGATTCACCCTCTCTGTCTGACCTTCGGTTTGAGGTTGGTACGCGATACTGAGATGTAATTCTGACCCTAAAGCCTCTTGTATGCTCTTCCAAAATCCACTAGTAAACAACGGATTTCGGTCGCTCACAATGCCTTTGGGTATTCCATGAAATCTCACTACCCACTTCATATACAGTTCTGCTAACTTAGCTGTCATTCTAGTCGACTTAACCGGTATAAACCTTGCACTCTTGGTCAATCGATCTACGATAACCTTAGTACTATAATGACCCAATCTAGTCCTCGACAACCCATCAATGAAATACATTAAGACTTGTTCCCATTTCCATTCCGGAACTTCCAACTGTTGTAACAAACCACTAGGCTTCTATTACTCGGCTTTAACTAGCTAGCAATTCATGCATTTGGATATAAACTTCCCAACGTCTCAATTCATTCCTTCCCAGTAGTAGGTCTGCTTCATGTCTTGATACATTTTGTTACCACCGGGATGTATGGTCAGCTTTGAGTGATGACATTCTCCAAACACTTCATCTCTCAATCCATTGACATTTGGTACAACTAGTCTCCCATTCTTTCTAAGCCATCCTTCTCGATCAAGCCCATACTTGTTCATCTCCTCACTGTCGATACCCATCTCTAACTTGGAGATAACTTCCAATAAGTTAGGATCGTCCTTTTGACTGGAACCAATTCGCTAAATCAAGGTAGGTCTGACCATCAAACTTGCTAACATCTCTGGATCCAATTTGCACTTTGGTCTGAAATCATATCCAACGATATACTCCAATTGCTTCCATTCAAGAAACATAGCCCCTAAATTGGCATGTCTCCTACTCAATGTATCAACTCCTGCATTGCCCTTTCCTGGTGTATATGTGATATCGAAATCATAGGAAGCCAAGAATTCTAACTATCTCTGCTGATGGAGATTTAAATCCTTCTGAGAGAAAAGATACTTTAATGATTTTTGATTAGTAAACAACTTGAATATTTCTCCCAAGATATAATGTTTCCACATCTTCAACACGAATACGCTCGTTGCCAATTTGAAATCATGGGTAGGATATCTTTTCTCATGCGGTTTCAGCTGTCGACTAGCATATGCTACAACCCTACCTCTTTGCATCAGTACAGAACCTAGTCTGGTACCACATGCATCCGTGTATACTATCATCTCTTCATTCCCTTTAGGAATGACTAACACTGGAGCACGTGTCAACTTTTCCTTTAGAATCTTGAATGCATTTTCGCACCTTTCGTACCAGACAAAAGCTTGATTCTTCTTGGTCAACTGAGTTAATGGTGCCACTATCTTGGAGAAGTCTTGGATAAACTTACGATAATATCCAGCTAATTCAAAGAAACTTCTTACATCTATTGCATTCTTGGGCATAGACCAACCTTGTACCGCAGCCACCTTCGCAAGGTCCACGGTAATTCCATTCTCTGAAATAACATAGCCCAAGAATCTCACTTCCCTCCTCCAGTAGTGACACTTAGAAAACTTTGCTTTCAATTGATGTTTTCTCAACACCTCCATCACTACTCTCAATTGTTCCTTGTGTTCTTCCTCTGTCCTCGAATAAACAAGTATATCATCCACGAACCCAAGAATAAACTTATTCAATTGATCTCGGAACACTCTATTCATAAGATCCACAAAATATGTTGGTGCATTGGTCAAACCGAATGGCATGACAACCCAATCATAGAATCCAGACGGTGTTCGAAAGGCCATTTTAGGTATACTCTCAGCTGCTACTCGGAGCTGATGAAATCCTGTCGCAAGATCCAACTGGGAGAACACTCTTGCTCCTTCCAGTTGATCAAACAAATCGTCTATCCGTGGAAGAGGATACCTATTCTTTTTAGTCAACTTATTCAACTCACGATAGTTGAACCATCTGCATTAGTGGCAAATACAACTGGTGCTCCCCACTCGGAAATACTTCTTTTGACAAATCCCTTCTTTAAAAGATCGCTTACTTGCACCCCGAGCTCTCGCTGCTCCCTTGGTGCCATACGATGAAGTGGCATCACTATAGGTCTGGCATCTTTCACTAAGTCAATACGGAACTCAATCTCTCGGTGTGGTGGAAGTCCAGTCACTTCCTCGAAGATATCCGAATACTGACCAGCAATGGGAACCCCTGATAACTCGTCTTACGGGATGTCGAGGGAATATAGAAAACTAGCCATCACCTCATCACTAGGTAGCCACCAAACACTACCCTCCGTCCATCATCCGCCCTAATAGTCACCGAAAATCCCTCACAGTCTACCACCACCCCGTACCTTTGGAGCCAATCGACTCCCAAAATAATGCCAAACCCAGTAAAGCGCAAAACAAATCAATCACAAGCAAACATACATCCATGACTCGATAAGACCACATTACGACAAATCATACTAAGGCTAGTCGAACAACCAATCGGGCTCGTCACCACTAATGGTCTATCGACTGTTTCGGGTTCCAATCCCAACCTATCTACCAGGTCACTATATATGAAGGAACGTGGAGCCCCGGTATCAAACAATACTCGAACAGGAACATTATAAATAGAAAGCATACCTTGAATGACGACATTCTTTCCTTTCTCCACCGCGGGTGGGGCATTCGACGAAGAAGGAACAACATTAATAGCATATGCTTTCACAACATGCTTCTCTTTAGGGGTTTGCAGACATTTTTCCTTGTGATGTCCCACTTGGCCACAGTTGAAGCACTTCCTGTCCGCTGGCTTTGGTTGACATTCTTTAGCATAATGGCCCTTCTTGCTACAACTAAAGCACTCTACATCTTTCCTGTCTTTCTTTTTCTGACCATCCTTGATCTGACTCTGCTTCCTTTTTTTTTGAGAATTATTCTTGCCTCCACCGCTTGCCTGCGGCTTTGGCCACTCTGCAGATGCAACAATGACTTAAGTCTTGGGCTTAGGATAAAGGCTCTCTAACCTCAATGCTTTCCCAACAATCGATTCAAAAGTCTCATCAATATGATTTATAAGCCTTTCCCCTTAGTACTGATCTAAAACAGTTATGAACTTCTCGTCCTTCTTCTCGGCAGTATCGATAAGAGATAATCCGTACTTCAATAAAGTATCAAACTCCGCAATATATTCCGAGACTTCCCTACCATTCTGTTTAAGCTCCAAGAACTACCAAAACAACTCTGACTTCTGGGCAACTGGGATAAACTTATCGCTGAATCGGGCTTTGAACTGATCCCAAGTAACTTGATCCTCAGCGGTAGCTGTCTTAATAGCATTCCACCAACTCATAGCCCGTCCTTGCAGTTGACGGGATGTTAGCTTCCTCTTCATCGCGTCTTCGATTCCTAAATCCTCGAAGATACGCTCACAACAATCAAGCCAATCCTGAACTTCTGTAGCCGATTCCGTTCCGTGGAACGGCTTCCCACTAAGACTGGTGTAGATCTAACAGAGCTTGGCGAAATCGGCCCTAGGCGCCTGCACTACAGCACCACAACCATTTGCAGCATTAGGAGCTTCCCTCTGAACAACCCTAAACATCTCCCTCATCAAGTCAGTGAACAACGTCCTCATATCAGGAGCATTCCTATTTTGGCTCCTGAACTAGTATTCCTCATGTATCGGCTCATCGTTCAATCTGTAAAGAGAAAACGATTAACCATCTCTTCAGTGGTGCTAGTGCAGTGCGAATTCATCCTTAGATATAATAATAGTGTGTATATATATCTTTTGAAAACCAAAATATCACAAATACACGCTCTCATATACGTATTATCTCTCCCTGGTGTCTTTCCCTAGGTTAACTACGCAACCTAGAGCTCTGATACCAAGTGTGACGGCATGCCCTGCACCAGCCGACATTTCCCAAAAATGCGCTGTACCGATGTCCAACCAGCACGGGACGGTCGCCAAAAAAAGGAATTTGAACTAACAAGGAACCTATAGAATGTCTCACAGCACATGGGATAAAATACAGTAATAACATAAATTTGACATAAAACAGGCAAGATAGTGCATAAGCTGAAAACTAAACCATCATGGCAGCGGAAAGATTCAAAATACAACTTATCATCCAAACCAACATTATTACAACTTGGAAATACTGTCTCTAAAGCAAAAGAAAGGGGTACACTACTAATGCCCAAAGTGGTGACTAGCAACAACACAGGGAGAATATATGGGAATAATAGGTGTAAGCCTCCTGCTCGTCTCCGGACAGCTACTCGTGCATAACAAGGTAACCTATCTCTAGTCTGCTCATTTTAGAGCACCCAGAGTAATAAGAAGAGACATAAAACTCTGGGTCAAACAAAAGTCTGGTATGAGCGATAAGTAGCAAAAACAGAACAATAACAGGTATACAAAACAATACCTGAACCTGGACCTGCAACCAAAGAGTTAGCACAATTAGATGTACAATACTCTAAGGTGACACTAACACATGGTGTGAAAATAGTGGGGAGGGGGTTGTGCATGACATGGTGATAGAAAACATCAAACATAGCAACCATCCTCACATCTCTCGCTTAGTGCGTAAAGCATACAATATCTACCAATTTGATTTCCCAATCCTTTGCTACGGTCACTTTGCCCCATGGAGTCACGATAACTCCACTACACTTATCCATAGCCACCAATCCTTTGCTATGTCCACTCTGCCCCATGGAGTGATGACAACTCCACTGCACTAGCTCATAGCCCTGCTACGATCACTTTGCCTTATGTAGTCATGACAACTTCACTGCACTGATCCATAGCCAATATCCGTCCCTCCGTGGTGAGTGAAAGCTATAGACATCGATAACCCCTTTGCACACGTCCCGCAGAAAAGTCCAATTTATGAAGTTAACGCGTTGGTTCCCATCTGGATCCTGAGTTATAACTTCTCACTTGGACTTCCTTTGCATCTCGGGTTTTGGTCGAATTGGAGTTGGTCTTCAGAAGAGTCATGACGTAGTAGTAGTGGAAGCTCAATTCCATTCGGTTTGATCTACTTCAGTCGGTTTGGTTTAAATACATCATCCCCAGGCTTCCCATTCGGTTCGGTGCTCCACTTCAAATCGGTTCGGTTTGGGGGTATGTGTTCTCCCCATTCGGGTCGGTTCGGTCCTTCTTACTTGGTTCGTGCTCACCATTTTTGATCCGATCCCCACGCCCTTGCTTCCGATCCGAACCCAACTCCAACTCTTATGCAAATGGACTTCCTTATTGGCAAGCCTCTTGTGCCAAGTTCTGGTCCGGTTCGAATTTCCTTACCTAGTTCTTTTATCCGATCCGATCCCTATAATTTAATCAGATCCGAAACCCTGCACATTTTCTAACGAGCATATATCGTCCATTTTTTCCATACGACGGCGTCTTCGACCATTCTAACTTTTCTAAGCAACCATAAAGCATTCCAAACAGTACTAATAACATATAGGATAAATCAACAAGATCAAAACATCAAGCATATAGGTCATTTTAGATCAAACATACCCAAAAAGCATGATTTTCCCCTTAATCCCCTTAATCATGTTTTGACAATAGGATTAACAAAACATGTCCAAATTAAACCAAATTATTATCAGAAACCTAAAATCATATTTAAGAATGTTTACATATTTTTCCAGAATTTTTACATGCATAGTTTCGCTAATTAACATTAATCACCACTATTTAGCCGTAATTAGTGAAAACAATGCAAATCACTCACCTAGCCATAAATAAAACTTTAGATCTGAAACTCTACTGTTTTGGGGCCTTTTCCTATGCAACACAACAACTCCAACTCTGATTTGGTGTTGATTTGCCATGATTTAATGTTGATCTTCTTAATTAGTGATTACAAGGTGATTAGGGATGATTTTAGAAGGCGGAGACCACTGTTAGGGTTAGAGAAATGTTTTAGGCGGCTGAGAAAATGAAGTAAAATCATTTCCTAACTGATTTCAACCTCCCCGTAACCCTAATACCGAAATGGGTTATGGGCCTAGCTGTTAATCACCCTAATTAGGCCCAGTTAAGCTGTTTTTCACCTTCCAAACCTTATTTCAGCCATATCTGCCAAACGGTAAGTCAGTTTGATCAAAGTGACCACTCTACGGAAAGGTAAACCATCATCTGAATCCAATAGAAGCGGTTTCAGATCAAAATTCCATTGCAATCAAAAGTTATAGGCAAAATAAGATTCGCTAGGGGAAAACGGCCATTTAAAAATCGGCAAAAATCGTGAACATGGAAAATGACCTCAATTGTTATTCCTCAAAGTTACACGACCATACGACCTCATATGAAAAAGAAATAAATATTCTACAATCCTTCGATACGTAGAATGCGGGTCGTTACAGATTCAGTTAGCTGCCTGGCTACTGAAAGATGAAGCTTTGTTCTGGTGGGAAGTAACCCAAGCGGGGCATCCAGTGGAAACTTGGGATGATTTTAGATAGAGGTTTGAAATGAGGTTTCTTTCCCAAGCTGAGAAAATCACGCAAATGGAGAGATTCTTGGCACTCAAATAAGGAAACATGACTGTTAAGAAATATATGAACAAATTCAACCAGCTAGCAAGGTTTGGATTGGAATTGGTTGATACTTCGCATAAGAAAGCTTTGTAGTTTGCTAAAGGGTTGAATGAACCTCTTCATGGGTTGTCCATGTCCCATATTCCAATTGGAGCTACTTTTGAAAGGCTAGTTGATATAGCCTTGATGCATGTGATAGACAAGGGAGAAAACAAGGAAGTAAAAACTGAGGAAACAAAGCAAAATAAGCAGGTATATGGCCCAAGAAAGGACAGTAGCAATAACAACAACAAAAGAAGGGCGAAAATAATGACAAGGCTAAGGATAAGAGGAAATGTCACAGTTGTGGACGAGAGGGTCACTTGGTCAAAGACTATAAAAGAAGGAAGGATACTTGCTTAAATTGTGGAGAGGTCGGACACTTTGCTAGGGAGTTCCCGAAGAAACAGGGACCATAGGTACAAGGTCAAAGGGCAGGAGCTTCTGGAGGGCAGGTGCATGCTCTCACGACCATTGCTCCGGATAAAGGTAGAAAGATTTCTTTGGAAGGTTTGATTTCTCTTTCCATTCACCCTATTAGAACATTTTTTAATTCTGGCGCTTCACATTCATTTATATCTATTTCTGTGGTTGAATCTCTGCACTTAAATACTAGTATGGTAGTGGATCCCATTGTTGTCTCAAGCCCCATGGGTGGTTCGGCTCATTTGTCTCTGATTTTTTGGGGTTTGAGAATATCTGTATCTGGTGTCGAGTTTGAGTGCGATGCGTATGTGCTCGGTTTTATGGGATATGGTTTGATTCTAGGGATGGATTGGCTAACCATGTATGGTGCCATTCTAGATTGTGAGAGGTGGTTCGTTAGACTTTTGACTTGCTGCGGGAGGATCCTCGAGATTTCTTGTGACCCACAAGGGTCTGTTATGCTTAGTTTCCTAGAGTCTCTTGATGCATCCATAAATGATTTGCAAATTGCTCCAGCAGTCCGAGATTATTTTGATGTTTTTGATGAGGTATGGGGCTTTCCCTCGAGGTGTAAGATCGATTTTCGTATATATTTGGTAGACAATGCAAAGCTAGTTGCATTACTAGTGCACCATATGGCTCTAAGGGAATGGAGGGAGCTTAGTAAGCAAGTAGGGGAGCTACTTGAGAAAGGGATTATCAGGCGAAGTATATCTAAATGGGGTGTTCCAGTTGTATTCGCGACTAAGGCGGATGGTTCGCTTCGTTTGTGTGTGGACTATAGAGAGTTGTACAAATCACAGAGAAGAATAGGTACCCACTTCCAAGGATAAATGACTTGTTTGACCAACTTGTTGGTGCTTCGGTATTTTCTCAGTTAGACTTGGCCACGGAGTTTCATCAGTTGAGGGTGGATGAGGACAGTATAGATAAGACTGCTTTTAGGAATCCAGATGGTTTCTTTGAATGACTAGTTATGCCTTTTGGGTTGACGAATGCACCCGCCTATTTTGTCGATCTGATGAGTAGGGTTTTTCGGGAGTTTCTAAATAAATTTGTTGTGGTCTTTGTTGATGATATCTTGATCTTCTCAAAGAGCGAAGAAGAGCACGCCCAACATTTGAGAGAAGTTAAACTCTCTGTGTGCATCAGCTTAAGGCAAAGTTCTCTAAATGCCATTTTTGGGGAAAAGAGGTGACATTCCTAAGGCATGTGGTTTCCAAAGATGGGATAGCCGTAGATCCCGCAAAGGTAGTTGCAGTTCAAGATTGGCAAGTTCCGAAAAGTGCAACAGAGGTAAGAAGCTTTCTTGGATTGGCAGGCTATTTTAGGAAGTTCATTAAGGACTTTGCAAAGATATCAGCCCCACTCACAAGGCCGACAAATAAGAATTTGACGCTGTTGTGGGATATAGATTGCGATGTTGCTTTCCAACAATTGAAGAGGGCTTTGACAGTAGCCTTGTCTTAACCTTTCCTGATGGAAATAAATTGTTAATGGTTTACACTGATGCATGTGGTACACGGCTTGGTGCGGTTCTGATGCAAGAAAGATTGGTAGTATTTATGGGGGTAGACAACTAAGGGTTCATGAGAAGAACTATCCTACCCATGATTTAGAGCTAGCTGCCATAGTATTCGCGCTTAAGTTATGGCGTCATTATTTGCTTGGAGAGAAGTTCGAGTTGTACACCAATCATATATCTCTCAAGTATTTGTTCTCGAAGAAGGATCTTAATTTAAGGAAAAAAAGGCGGATGGAGTTCCTAGCTTCTTATGATTTTGAGATTGCTTATACCCCTGGCAAGGGTAATGTTGTGGCAGACGCACTGAGTAGGCAGAGGATGGCGTTAAGTCCCCTGTTTGTGGAGAGGAAAAGCTTGGAGTTCATATCGACTTTTGATTTTAGACCCTCCATCGAGCTTTTGCCTGGTTTGTTTGCATCGCTAGAGATACGACTTACTCTTGTGGATCAGATAGGAGCTTCGTAGCGAAATGATCCACAGATTAGACATCTTGGAAAGGCTTAATAAACGGGAGACTTTTAGTCACCTCAATATATATTCCATTGACGATAAAGGGTGGTTGCGACAAGATGGAATGCTTTGTGTTCCTCAAACTGGAAGTTTGTTAAAGGCAGTCCTAGAAGAAGCCCATCATTCTAAGATGATTATTCACCCAGAAGGTGATAAGATGTATAGGGACATGTAGAGGATTTTCTTTTGGGTTGGGATGAAGAAAGATGTGGCCGAGTTTGTTTCTCAATGTTTAGTTTTCAGCAAGTCAAAGCTGAGAAAAAGATGCCCGGTGGTTTACTTCATCCTTTGGAGGTACCATAGTGGAAGTGGGAGAGCGTCTCTATGGAATTCATAGATGGTTTGCCTAGATCAAAGAAAGGCAACACCAGTATTTGGGAGGTATTGGATAGATTTACTAACAGTGCTCATTTCATTCCAGTTAAGAGTAAGAGGATAACAGCATGGCTAGCAGCAATTTATGTTCGTGAGATAGTCCGTCTTCATGGAGTACCTTTGTAACGACCCACATTCTATGCATCGGATGATCGTAGAATATTTATTTTATTTTTATATGAAGTCGTATGGTCATGTAACTTTGAGGAACGACTATTGGAGTTATTTCACATGTTCACGATTTTTACCGAATTTTAAATGACCGTTTTGCCCCTGGAGAATCTTGTTTTGTGTATAACTTTTGATTGGTAAGGATTTTTGACCTGAAACCACTTCCATTGGATTCGGACGATGGTTTACCTCTCTATAGAGTGGTCACATTGATCAAACGGACTTACCGTTTGGGAGATATGGCTGAAACAATGTTTAAAAGGTGAAAAACTGCTTAAACAAGCTTAATAGGGTAATTAGTGGATGAGCCCATAACCCATTTCGGGATTAGGGTTATAGGGAGGCTGAAATGAGTTAGGAAACCATCTCATTTCAATTTTCTCAACCGCCACTTTCATTTCTTTAACCTTAGCAACGGCCTCCACCTTCTAAATTCATCTTTAATCACTTTCTAACCGCATATTAGCCAAATCTACATCAAATTAAAGCGGAATAGCATAGAAATCGAGATAGAACTGCTGGAATGCATTAGGATCCATGCCAAATCAGTTAGAGATTCAGACTATAATTTATTTGTGGCTAAGGTGAGTGATCCGCACTTTTATTTACTCATTACGGCTAATTAGGAGTGATTAGTGATAATTAGTGAAATTATGCATCATAAAAATATGGAAAAATATGTAGAAATTCTAAAATATTATTTTATGTCACTGGTAAAAATTTGGGATAATTTGGATTAAGTTTGCTAGTTCTATAGTTAAAACATTGTTAAGGGCGATTAAGGGGAAAATCATGGTTTTGGGAATGTTTGATCAATAATTACATGTTAAATCTTTGTTTGGATGTATATGGTTGTTTCTATATGTTGCTATTACTGTTTTCGATGTTTTGTGGTTGCATAGGAAGGTTAGAATGGTTGAAAACGCCGTCGTGTGGCGAACATTGCTTACTAGAATGTATGCAGGAAATGGGGCGGTCGCACCTATGACAACATTTACAAAATGCTGTGGTCGATCGCACCTACAACAGCATTTGTGAAATGCTATGGTCGGTCGCGCATGAGTTTCGGTCGCACCTTAGCTACGACAGCACTTCTGAAACACTGTAAAAAGTGCAGAAACGCTGTGAAAGCCAGTTTTGTTTAGCTCTTCACATCAGATGAATGAAGAATTAAACCAGGGGATATAACAGCATTTCAGTAACGCTGTAAAAGGCTGTTTTTGACATTTTTTCAAGTTTTCATAGCCTAAACAGCTTTGTTGCGGGACGTGTGCAAAGGAGTTATTGATGTCTATAACTTTGGTTCACCGTTGAGAGAGGGGGTATGTAGACGAACTAGAGCTAGAGGATGTATGGACTGGGAAAGGTTATTAGCTATAGACCAGAAGGGCATGGTCATGGAAATTAGTTGTACGGAGTCCAAAAGGGCATGGACCCGTCATGGCACTAATGGAGTTTGTGATCAAAGTAGTGGATATTGTATGTTTTATGCACTGAGTGAGAGATGCAAGGATGATTGTTATGTTTGATGTTTTTCTATCACCATGACACACACACTCCTGTTTTACACTCTATGTTAGTGTTACCTTAGAGTACTGTACATCTTATTGTGCTAACTCTTTGGTTGTAGGTCCAGATTCAGGTATGATTGTTTATACCTGCCCTTGTTTTATTTTGCTGCTATCGCTCATACTAGACTTTTGTCTAACCCAGAGTTTTATATCTCTTCTTATTACTATGGGTGCTCCTAAACGAGCAGACTAGAGGCATGTTAGGTGGTTATGCACAAGTAGCTTTCCGGAGATGAATAGGAGGCTTCCATGTACTATTTACACATATTCTTCCTGTGTTGTTGTTGGTCACTACTTTGGGCATTAGTAGTGTACCTTTTCTGTTTTGCTTTAGAGACAGTATTTTGAAGTTGTAATAATGATGGTTTGGATCATAAGTTGTATTTTAAATTCCACTACTCTGATGGATATGATTTAGTTTTTCAGCTTATGCACTGTCTCGCCTCTTTTATATCAAGTTATGTTATTATAATATTTTATTCCATGTGCTGTGAGATATACTACAGGTTCCTTTGTAGATCATAATTTCAGATTCCTTTCTTTTGACGACTGTCCCGTGCTGGTCGGGCATCAGCACAAGCTTTTTGGGGAAATGTTGGCTGGTTCGGGGCGGGCTATCACACTTGGTATTAGAGCCTAGGTTGCGTAGTTTAACCTAGGGGAAGATATCAGCGAGAGATAGTATACGTATATGAGAGCATGTATTTTTGATATTTTGGTTTTCAAAAGCTATATATGTATGTATGTATATATATATATATATATATATATATATATATATATATTATCAGTGTAGCTAAAA
Organism: Allium sativum; assembly: GCA_030737875.1. NCBI lineage: Eukaryota > Viridiplantae > Streptophyta > Magnoliopsida > Asparagales > Amaryllidaceae > Allium > Allium sativum. The sequence continues at coordinate 21,250,907 of CM060927.1, read as the reverse complement.
ATGAAGTCGCACTGCACTGGCACCACTAAAGAGATAGTTAACCGTCTTTCTCTTTACAGATTGAACGATGAGTTGATATACAAGGAGTAGGGGTTCAGGGACCAACAATAGGAATGTCCCTGATATGAAGACGATGTTTATTGCCTTCATGCGAGAGATGCTTAGGGATGCTCAGGGAGCAATTCATAATGCTGCTAACGGTGGTGGCACAGCAGTGCAGGCGCCTAGAGCCAATTTCGCCAAGCTCAGCAAGGATTATATTAATCTTGGTGGAAAGCCATTCCACGGAACAGAATCGGCAACGGAAGTTCATGATTTTCTTTATGGTTGTGAGCGCATCTTCGAGGATTTGGGAATCGAGGATGCAATGAAGGGAAAGTTTGCATCACATCAGCTTCAAGGACCGGCTATGAATTGGTGGAATGCCATTAAAGCGACAACTCCCAAGGATCAAGTTACTTGGAATCAGTTTAAGACTCGCTTCAGTGACAAGTTTATTCCGGCTGCTCAGAAATCAGAATTGTTTAGGAAGTTTTTGGAACTTAAGCAGAATGGTAGGGCAGTCTCAGAATATATTGCTGAATTCGATAACTTGTCGAAATATGGATTATCTCTTATTGAGACTGCCGATGGGAAGAATGAGAAGTTCATAACTGTCCTAGATGAGTACTTAGGGAAAGGACTTATAAACCATATCGATGAGACATTTGAATCCATTATCAGGAAGGCATTGAGATCTGAAAGCCTTTACCCTAAGTCGAAGACCGAGGTTGATGTTACATCTGCAGGCAAGCGGTGGAGGCAAGAATAATTTGCAGAATAAGAGGAAACAGGACCAAAACAAGGATGGTTGGAAAAAGAAGAATAAGAAAGAGGCCCAGTGCTTTAGCAGCGGCAAGAAGGGTCACTATATCAAAGATTGTCGAGCGAAGAAGGGGGAGAGGAAGTGCTTCGATTGGGGACACTTCAAAAATGAATGTCCACAACCCCTTAAAGAGAAGAAGATCGTGAGAGCATATGCTATCAACGTTGTTCCTTCTTCGTCGAATTCCCTAGCTGCGGCGCAGAAAAGAAAAGACGTCATTATTCAAGGTATGCTTTCCATTTATGATGTTCTTGTTTGAGTATTGTTTGATACCGGAGCTTCCCATTCCTTCGTATCTAGCGACCTGGTAGATAGGTTGGAATTGGAACCTGAGCTTGTCGATAAACCTTTAGTTGTGACGAACCCGATCGGTGGTTCGACTAGCCTTAGTGTGATTTGCTGTAATTTGGTCTTATTGAGTCATGGATGTATGTTTGCTTCTGATTGCTTAGTTTTGGGCATTACTGGGTTTGGCATTATTTTGGGAGTCGATTGGCTCTAAAGGTATGGGGTGGTGGTAGACTGTAAGGGGTCTTCGGTGACCATTAGAGTGGATGATGAACGGAGGGTGGTATTGGGTTGCCTAAATAGTGATGGGGTGATGGCTAGTTTCTAAATTCCCTCGACATCCTGCATGCTGAGTTATCAGATGTTCCTATTGCTAGCGAGTATCCGGACATCTTCGGAGAAGTGACCAGACTTCCACCACACTGAGGGATCGAATTTCGAATTGATTTAGTGAAAGATGCCAAACCTATAGTGATGCCACTTCGTCGTATAACACCAAGGGAGCAGCGAGAGCTCGAGGTGCAAGCAGGCGATCTTTTGACGAAGGGATTTATCCGAAAAAGTGTTTCTGAGTGGGGATCACCAGTTGTGTTTTCTTCCAAGGTCGATGGCTCTCTTCGCTTATGTGTGGATTACCGCGAGTTGAACAAGGTGACTAAGAAGAATAAGTATCCTCTTCCGTGGATTGATGATTTGTTTGATCAATTGAATGAAGCAAGAGTATTTTCCCAGTTGGATCTCGCGACAGGTTTTCATCAGCTCCGAGTAGCAGTTGAGAGTATACCTAGAACGGCTTTTCGGACGCCATCTGGATTCTATGAGTGGTTGGTCATGCCATTCGGGTTAACCAATGCGCCCGCACATTTTGTGGATCTTATGGATAGGGTTTTCAGAGATTAATCGAATAAGTTTGTTCTTGTGTTTGTAGACAATTTCTTGGTTTACTCAAGGACAGAGGAAGAATACAAGAAACATTTGAGGTCAGTGATGGAGGTGTTGAGGAAACACCGATTGAAAGAAATTTTTCTAAGTGTCACTTCTGGAGGAAGGAAGTGAGATTCTTGGGCCATGTTTTTTCAGAGAATAGTATTGCCGTGGATCTTGCGAAGGTGGCTACGGTACAAGATTGGTCTACGCCTAAGAATGCAACGGACGTGAGAAGTTTCTTAGGATTAGCTGGATATTATCGTAAGTTTATTCCAGACTTCTCCAAGATAGCTGCACCATTAACTCAGTTGACCAAAAAGAATCAACCTTTCGTCTAGGACGGATGGTGTGAAAACACATTTAAGGATCTAAAGGAAAAGTTGACGTGTGCACCAGTATTAGTTATTCCTAAGGGGAACGAAGAGATGACGGTATACACTGATGTCGGTGGAAACGGACTAGGTGTTGTACTGATACAAGGAGGTAGGATTATAGCTTATGCTAGATGGAAACTGAAACCGCATGAGAAAAGATATCGTACCCACGTTTTGGAATTGGTAGTGATCGTATTCACGTTGATGATGTAGAGACATTATATCTTGGGAGAAAGATTTGAGTTGTTTACCGATCATAAGTCGTTAAAGTACCCTTTCTCTCAAAAGGATTTAAATCTTTGTCAGCAAAGAAGATTGGAGTTCTTTGCTTCATATGATTTCAATATCGCATAGACACCCGGGAAGGGCAATATGGTAGCTGATGCATTAAGTACGAGACATGCCAGTTTGGGAGCTATGTTTCTGGAATGGAAGCAACTGGAGTATATCGTAGGATATGATTTCGGACCTAGGTGTGAATTAGATCCAAAAATGTTAACAAGTTTGACGTTCAGACAGAATTTGATTGAGCGGATTGGTTCAAATCAGAGGGACGATCCTAACCTATTGGAAATCATCTCCAAGGTAGAGATGGGCATCGACGGTGAGGGAATGGACAAGTATTGACTTGATCAAGAAGGATGGCTTCGAAAGAATGGGAGACTGGTTGTACCCAATGTTAATGGATTGAGAGATGAAGTGCTTAGAGAACGTCATCACTCAAAACTGACTATACATCCCAGTGGTAACAAAATGTATGGAGACATGAAGAAAACCTACTACTGGGAAGGGATGAAGAGAGACGTTGGGAAGTTTATATCTATGTGCATGAATTGCCAACTAATTAAAGACGAGCAAAAAAAGCCTAGTGGTTTGTTACAACCACTGGAAATTCCTGAATGGAAATGGGAACAAGTCTCAGTGGATTTCATTAGTGGTTTGCCTTAGACTAGATCGGGTCATGATAGTATTTGGGTGATTGTGGATCGATTGACCAAAAGTGCAAGGTTTATATCCGTCAAGTGGAATAGAACGACAACTAAGTTAGCATAACTGTATATAAAGTGGGTAGTGAGATTTCATGGAGTACCCAAAGTTATCGTGAGTGACCGAGATCCATTATTTACTAGTGAGTTTTGGAAGAGCTTACAAGAGGATTTAGGGTCAGAATTACATGTTATTGTGTACCATCCTCAAACCGACAGTCAAATAGAGAGAGTGAATCGTGTGTTATAGGATCTCCTGAGAGCTTGTATATTGGATTTTGGAGGTTCATGGGATGTCCATTTGCATCTATTTGAGTTCGCATACAATAATAGTTATAGGTCCAGTATTGGTATGGCTCCATTTGAAGCTTTGTACGGAAGGCCGTGCAATTCACCATCTTGTTGGTTGGAGACCGGTGAAAAATTTGTGCTTGGGCCAGATGTAATAAGAGAAACTTCAGATAAGATCAAGGTTATTCAACAGAGAATGAAGGTTGCTCAAGATTGGCTGAAAAGTTATGCTAATAAAAGATGAAGAGATTTGAAATTCTCCATTGGCAACTTGGTATTCGTCAAGATTTCTCCATTGAAGAATGTGATTCGATTTGGTAGGAAAGGTAAATTGGCACCAAGGTTTGTTGGTCCATTCCCAGTTATCGAACAAGTTGGGAATTTAGCTCATAAAGCTGGATTGCATGACAAGATGGCGGGAGTGCACGACGCATTTCATGTTTCCAGTTAAGGAAGTTCGTGCATGATTCTGATATGATTATCTCACCCGATCAGATGGATAATATCAGGACAGAACCCGAAGCAGTTGAAAATCGTAGACCGATTCATATTGTCGGACATGATACGAAGTAACTTCGGAGGAAGACGGTGAAACTGGTTAAGGTCCAATGGGGTGATAACGAGAGTGACCGCACTTGGGAAACTGAGGAAAACACAAGGAAGTCATATCCAAAGCTCTTTACCTAGTAAGATTTTAATCGCGATTTAGTTATTCCGCATGCTAGGATATGCTTGTTGTGATTATTAGGTATGTTTGATTGTTGCAAATGGTTGATAGGCATGCAGGACCTTTTAGCTGTTTCTTAGTTAAGGAATTTCAGGGGCGAAATTTCTTAAGGTGGGGAGAGTGTAACGACCCACATTCAACGTATCGGAGGATCGTAGAATATTTATTTCATTTTTATACGAAGTTGTATGGTTGTGTAACTTTGTGGAGCGACTATTGCGATCATTTCCCATGTTCATGGTTTTTACCGAATTTTAAATGACCGTTTTGTCCCAAGCGAATCTTGTTTTTCCAATAACTTTTGATTGGTAAGGATTTTTGACTTGAAACCACTTCCATTGGATTCAGATGATGGTTTACCTCTTAGTAGAGTGGTCACATTGATCAAACGGACTTGCCGTTTGGAAGACAAGGCTGAAACAAGGTTTAAAAGGTGAAAAACTACTTAAACGGGCTTAATAAGGTAATTAGTGGATGGGCCCATAACCCATTTCGGGATTAGGGTTATGGGGAGGCTGAAATGAGTTAGGAAACCATCTCATTTCATTTTTCTCAGCCACCACTTTCATTTCTTCAACCCTAGCAATGGTCTCCACCTTCTAAATTCATCTTTAATCACTTTCTAATCACATATTAGCCAAATCTACATCAAATTAAAGCGGATTTGCATAGAAATCGAAATAGAGCTACTGGAATACATTGGGATCCATGCCAAATCAGTTAGAGTTTCAGATCTATAATTTGTTTATGGCTAAGGTGAGTGATTTGCACTTTTATTCACTAATTACAGCTAATTAGGGGCGATTAGTTATAATTAGCGAAATTATGCATCATAAAAATATGGGAAAATATGTATAAATTATAGAATATTATTTTATGTCACTGGTGAAAATTTGGATGAATTTGGATTAAGTTTGCTAATTCTACAGGTATAACAAGGTTAAGGGGATTAAGGGGAAAATCATGGTTTTGGGAATGTTTGATCCAAAATTACATGTTAAATCTTTGTTTGGATGTTTATGGTTGATTCTATATGTTGCTATTACTGTTTGGGATGTTTTGTGGTTGCATAGGAAGGTTAGAATTGTTGAAAACGTCATCGTGTGGCGAAGATTGCTTGATGAAATGTATGCAGGAAATGGGATCGGTCGCACCTACGACAACGTTTGTGAAATGCTATGGTCGGTCGCGCATGGGTTTCGGTCGCACCAGCGACAACATTGTGAAATGTTGTGGTCGGTCATGCATGGGTTTCGGTCGCACCTACGGCCGCATTTGTGAAATGCTTTAGTCGGTTGCACCTATGACAGCATTTGCGAAATGTTGTGGTCTGTCGCACCTAAGACAACATTTGTGAAATGCTTTGGTCGGTCGCGCATGGGTTTCGTTCGCACCTGAGCTACGCCAGCACTTCTGAAATGCTGTAAAAAGGGCAGAAACGCTGTGAATGCTAGTTTTGATGTTTTGTTTTGCTCTTCACACCAGATGAATGCAGAATTGAACCAGGAGATATAACTGCATTTCAGCAACGTTGTAAAAGGCTGTTTTTCACCTCTTTGCCAGTTTTCATAGCCTAAACAGCTTTGTTGCGGGACTTGTGCAAAGGAGTTATCGATATCTTTAACTTTGGTTCACCATTGAGAGAGGGGGTATGTAGACGAACATGAGCCAGCGGATATATGGACTGGGAAGGGTTATTGGCTATAGACCAGAAGGGCATTATCATGGAAATTAGTTGTACGGAGTCCAGAAGGGCATGGACCCGTCATGGCCCCAATGGAGTTGGTGATCAAAGTAGTGGATATTGTATGCTTTATGCACTGAATGAGAGATGTGAGGATGATTACTATGTTTGATGTTTGATGTTTGATATCACCATGACACGCACACTCCTATTTTACACTCTATGTTAGTGTTACCTTAGAGTACTGTACATCTTGTTGTGCTAAATCTTTGGTTGCAGGTCCAGGTTCAGGTATGATTATTTATACTTGTTCTTATTTTATTTTGCTGCTATTGCTCATACCAGACTTTTGTCTGACCCAGAGTTTTATGTCTCTTCTTAATACTCTGGGTGCTTCTAAACGAGCAGACTAGATGCAGGTTTGGTGGTTATGCACAAGTAGCTGCTTGGAGACGAGCAAGAGGCTTCCACTTACTATTTACATATATTCTCTTTGTGTTGTTGCTGGTCACTGCTTTGGGCATTAGTAGTGTACCTTTTCTTTTTTGCTTTAGTGACAGTATTTTGAAGTTTTAATAATGATGGTTTGGATCAAAAGCGATATTTTAAATTCCGCTGCTCTGATGGATATGATTTAGTTTTTCGGCTTATGCGTTGTCTCGTCTGTTTTATATCAAGTTACGTTATTATTGTATTTTATTCCATGCGCTGTGAGATATACTACAGGTTCCTTTGTAGATCATAGTTTCAGATTCCTTTCTTTTGACGAATGTCCCGTGCTGGTCGGGCACCAGCACAACGCATTTCGAGGAAACGTTGGCTGGTTCGCGGCGGGCCATCACAACCTTCCTGCATCGTTAGCGATTGTGACCCCATCTTCACTAGTGAATTTTGGAGGTGCTTACAAGAAGCAATAGGTACACAGTTATGTTTGAGCACCGCTTATCATCCTTAGACCGATGGATAGACGGTGAGGGTAAACAGAATACTTGAGGATCTTTTGAGGCTGTTTATCCTAGACTTCGGAGGGACTTGGGAAGAGCATCTTCCTTTAGTAAAGTTCACCTACAAAAACAGTTATCAAGCAAGCATTGTCATAGTGCCCTTCGAAGCAATGTACGGACGACCCTGTAGATCACTAACTTATTGGTGGGAATCTACAGAAAGGCTATTACTTGGACTAGATATTGTTCGAGAAACATTCGAGAAGATTTTACTTATTAGACGACGAATGAAGGCCGCTCAAGATAGGCAGAAATCCTACGCAGACAAGAAAAGCACTGACATTGAATTTGAAGTAGGAGATATGGTTTTCATTAAAGCATCACCTTTGAGGAATGTGGTTTGCTTCGGATCTGTAGGGAAGTTGGCACCAAGATTCGTAGGGCCATTTTCCATAACAGAAAGGATTGGCCAAATGGCCTATAGAGTAAAGCTGCTGGAGAGACTATCAGGCATTCATGATGTTTTCCACGTTTCTCAATTATGGAAGTGCTTGCGTGATACTGAGGAAGTAGTTGAGCCGAGTGTATTGGAAGAGGCAGAGGTGGAACGGGATGCGACAGTCAGACGAGTTCCTTCCCGTATTCTTGGATCAGAAGTCAAGAAGCTACGCAATAGAGAAGTCAAGTAGGTGAAAGTTCAGTGGGGAGATAACCCAGAAGATGCAACTTGGGAAACCGAAGACAAGATTCGTGCTTCATACCCTTTTCTTTTTAAGGGTATGTTCTTAACTCCTTTTCTAAAGCTTTTATCTATGCTTGTTTCCATCATTTATGTATGTCCTATCGATCGAATCTTCGACCTTTAGGTAGGAATCCAATGAATGTAAACATGTGTTTTAGACATGTTATGTTTGATGGATGCAAGTGGATGCAAGTGTTTGCTAGTGGTTGCTCGTGGATGCATATACACACACATTAGGCACTAGATCGGCTCAAGCACACTCATAGTGCATATGGATATGTGTGCAGTTTCTTTTCTTTTTTTGGATGAAATTGAATGTATCATCATATGGATGTTGCATTTGGACAGATGTTTGTGCTCCTATATAGAACTTACATGTTAAAATAGGATTATTGCATACATGTTGGATTAATGACACTAACATACATTGCATTTACGAGGTCGACTGAATCAGTAGACTGCCTGATCTTCGCATTAGTATTGGGACATATACACACACCTTTGCATATATTCATATAAGAATTATAAGTCTTTAAGGACAATGGATGCCTGTGATAAGTGGATTAGTAGATGGGAGATGGATGGTAGGATATGCATTCTTCTTAACTTGGAGATTTCGAGGAAGAAATCATTTAAGTAGGGAGAATGTAACACCCTATAATTTTAACAACAATAAAATGGATAAATTAAATAATAATTAATTTAGTATTTAGAACTAAGGGAAACAGACTACGCCATTGCGTCCGTCTTGAAATTCTGGTCAAGAGAGGCATTTGGTTTGTGTAAAACGGACACCATATGAAGAAGTTATGAGGGTTTGAAGTTCGTATATGCAAAGAAGATTATATATATACAAACAAACCAAATATTCAAAAAAAAAAAAAAAATGTAACACCCCGTATTTATATTAACACTAAAGTAACGAATTAAAGAATATTTAATTTTTAATGTGATAATTAAGGGAAACGGGTTACGCCATTGTGTTCGTCTCGGAATTCTGGTTGAGATAGAGTCTGATTTTGCGTGAATAGGACTTCGTATGAAGAAGTTATGGCGATCGGAAGTTTCAGAAAAATTCAAACAGATTTCAAAAATTCGAAATTCAGACTCAGATTGGCTCAGGCGGGAAATTTCCCGCCAGGGCTAGGTCGACCAGGGGGTCGACCTGGGGGTCGAACTACCTATACAGGTCGACCTAGAGGTCGACCTGGGGGTCGACCTGCCCCCCTGTGCAGATTTGTTTGATGACGATTTAGTGACTATTTTCTGAGTCATTAGGGTTTCTGATATGGTCTGAATGGCTGGGGTTAATTCTGGGTTGATCGAACGGCCTAAATTAATTCTAAACTCTATATAAACACATGTAGACTCAAACCCTAAAATCAAATAAAAATTTAGAACCATGGCTACCATGCTGTCACCTTGCAACGTAGAGTAGTAGCCACCATTTAGGAGGAAGAAAAGCTAATCAATTCAATTCTATTCAACTCAAATCTAAACAACAACGAATTTGTCTTCTTCAAAGGAGAGATAAATCAATTTCAGAACTCAGATTCCAGAACTGAAGACCTTCTTTGAGTTATGAGTTCGATTTCTTTAATAAGATAATTAACAATTTAATTAGGTTGAGTTATATTTGGGTTATATGGTTATGTTGTGAATCATTGACCGTTATGTTATTATCTATGTTGTAAATCTATGATGTTATTATCTATGTTGTAAAGCTGTGATGTTGTTATCTATGTTGTAAATCTATGTTAATTGTTGGTTTATGTACAATTAATTCATAATGATGCTTCATATGCCAGTTTGGTTATGTTGTTGGAACTAATTCATATGTTAAATCATATGTAAGTTTAACTTGATAATTCTATATGCAATTTGGGATGCTAATTTAGATGTGAATCATATGCAAGTTAGTAAGGATCATATACAACCTTACATGTTTCATGACATCTATTTTATGTGTAAGATTGGATCTAAAGTTTAGGCTATGACATGTGTGAGTTAGATGCAAGTTTACATCATAATTTATGTTGCATAAATCACATGTGTAAGTACATATATGTTTGGGGGCATGAATCATGTAATGAAAGTTTGAGATTCCTATGCAAGTTCAAACCTTTATGTTAAAACTACATAAGTTATGAAAGTACATGTGTTATACACCCATTGTCTATGCAAGTTTAGATGAAACACCTTATTCACACATGCAAGTTCACCCCTTATGTTTAGATCTATATGCCAATTCATGTCATGACTTTTGTTTGCAAGTTAGATCTAATTTATATTCTATGCATGTTGTGATGTTTTCTCTTTATTCCATAAGTTAGACTATTCGAGTCTAACGTATATTTCACGTTAAACGAACGAACGTACAACATGGGGCAATGGGATAATATTAAAAGATTTAATATTGAAAAATTGGTATAAATGCCTTAAATGGCATATAATTAATTTGTGATGTTAATTGGTATAATTTTATATACCATAAATTGATGGACATAATTAAGGTGTTAATTATGGACATAGTTAAATTTGTAATTGATTGACAATTTGAATAGGGAAATTAATTCTAATTAGGGATATTAATCCAATTTGGGGTTAAATGAAATATGTAATAATAAACCGCCCGAGACACGAGGTTAGACTTGTTTGTGGTGTAAGACTGCCCGGACCCGCCCGGCAAATCCAGCTGCCACAAATGCCAGTCTAATATGGGAGGTCTTAGGCATAAATTAAATGCGTAACAGTTGTAAAGACACGAGGTTAGGCTCGTTTGTGGTGTAAGACTACCCGGACCCGCCCGGAAAATCTAGCTGCCATAAATGCCAATCTAATGTGGGAGGTCTTTACAAGGTTGCGGTCTTAATGAATTAAGAAACACTTAACCAGATAAACATGTAGTGGGACATGAGGGGATTAAGTGGGTGCCTTGGGTGGCATGTGGAATTTAGTGGTTCCTGGGGTGGCATTTGAAATACGATTAGATGCACTTAACCAAGATTTAAACATGTAAGAAGACATGAATAAGAATGGGGTTAAGTGGGGAAAAACCTTAGAGGGGACCAAGCATTGGTGGAAAGCTTGTGTCATGCATGGGGGCCCTTTTCAAACCAGTAACCCATTAAGTATCTTTGTGGGCTCGACCCAAGTCGACGACGGGACATGCGTACTAGAGTTGATTGTAAGAGGTCAAAATGGTTCAGCGGTGGCATCGCAAGTCCAATGGGTTCATATGCGTGTGTGGGCCCGGGCTGGTAGGTAAGGCGTTGTTGCATCGTGTAGATATAAGTCGTGCATTTTTGGTTGTATCGGTTGCCACTTTGTGGAGTGATACACCCCATTGCGGGGCCAGCATGGGTATCTACGAGTTAGGGAGCCGATCGAATGGGGGTAGTGGGTACACCTAGTGGAGATAGGTGCAGACGACACCTATGGAGGTAGCTAGGGGTACACTAAACTACCATTAGCAGTATTAAGTCTGTAGGTGGGATCAACTTTTAGGGTGACTAGTGGTGGTGCAGTGTAGTAATTACCCTATAGTGATTAGGGGCGCCTTTAACGTTATCTTTGTTCGTCTTATTTCCTTGTTTTCTCTGTCATACCGAATTGTTCACAGACATTTCCTTATTTTCCAGCTTATGCCTTATCCTAGTTATTTTGATAATTATATTGTTAAAGTTATCGCACTCGCCAGACTTTATGTCTAATCCCCTTTTCTTTCCACCTCTTTTCTTCCTCCCCCCCCCCCCCACCCCAGGTTTGTAAGGAGGGAATACTGCAGCTTAGTGCCGATTTCTTCCAGTTGCTTGAAGAGAGTAGATGTATCGCTTTGGACTCTCTTATCTTTATGGCTTTGCTTATGCTCAGTGGGTATTTATGCATTTATTTTATTTAAGTATTTGCTTCTTTATGTACTATGAAGTTTTTGGAAACGACTATTGATCCTGGTTTTGGAGACTACTTATGTAAACTCGTTTTGAGTTATGATGAAATGAAATAAGTTTTATCTTCCGCTGTGTTCTTTTATTTATTTATTCTTGTAATTTATCTGTTCTATACAACAATAACATTTCATGGACATTGATGAATTTCCTTTATGAGTGACATTAATGGACATGGGGTGTTACATGTGGTATCAGAGATATGGTTACAAGAATAGATAAAAAGTTTTGAAAAGTGTTTTCAAAAGTATTATTTTTCTAGAAAGTATTTTCAAAAACTTGTTTTAAAGAAGCTATTTTCAAGGAAAGATTACTTTAAAGAGCATAATCCCCTCAAGCCATACATCTCTCTTTCGCTTTCCTTGTTTTGAAACTCTTTCTTTTTCTTTTCAGCATGTCTGGAGCATCTGAGATACCAGAGGGTGTTCATGTACCCGGTTGGTTTCGTCAATATCTCGAGGCTAGGGCCACTGCCATGGGACCGACCAACGTTCCTCCTCCTCCTCCCCCAGCTCCAATCATTCCTCCGCGTGGAGATACTTTCTCCAAGATATGTAAAAACTTTCGTTTGATGTGTGGAAAATCTTTTAGTGGGACTGAAACGTTCATTGAAGCTAGAAATTGGTTGAAAGAAGTGGAGGATCTGTTTGGCATTTTCGATTTGGACGATTATAAGAAGGTCCAATTGGCTGCTTGGTTGATGAAGGACGAAGCTTCGTTTTGTTGGGAAGTCACTAATGGAGAGTGTCCAGTTAATACATGTCCATATTTCAAGCGTAGGTTTGAGGCAATGTTTCTCTCACGGGCTGAAGAGAATTTATATATGGAAAGATTTTCGGCGTTGAAGCAAGGGAATCTGTCAGTAAAAGAATACGTCAACAAGTTCAATCAATTGGCGAGATTTGGCTTGGACTTGGTGAATACACCCGAAAAGAAGGCTCTGAGATTTGTCAAGGGTTTAAACGAGTCGCTACATGGGTTAGCTATGACCCACATCCCTATGGGGGCTACCTTTAAGAGACTAGTTGACATGGAGCTTATGCTTGAAGAGGAAAAGAGCGCCAATGCTAATAAGGCACCCGAGAAGAAAGGGGATCAAAAGAAACCGCAGCAGCAACAACAGAACAAGAAAGGTGGTAAAAGCAATAATTGCAAAGGAAAGAAGAAGTGTTTTAATTATGGTACACCAGGCCATCTGAGTAAAGACTGTAGGAAAAAGAAGAAGACTAGCTGTTTCCACTGTGGAGAGGCAGGCCATCTAGTTAAGGACTGCCCAAGGAAACAGGGACAAGGGCAAAGAACTTCTGGAGGGCAGCTTCAGGCTCTCATGGCACCGGGGCAGGCAAGAAGCAGGTCCAGGCTCTTTCGGTCCCACCACTACAAGAACGACGTAGAAACATTTCCATTGAGAGTTTAGTTTTTCTGTTTGATCATCCTGTTCGTACTTTGTTTGACTCTGGCACATAACCCTCGTTTGTATCTGCTTCATTAGTTGAAACACTGCACCTAAATACTAGTCTAGTTTCAGATCCCATTGTAGTCTCAAATCCTATTGGTGGTTCAACTCATCTTTCTATGATTTGTCGGGATTTGAGAGTGTCTATCTTGGGCGTTGGGTTTGAGTGCAACGCCTTTGTTCTTGGCTTCATGGGCTACGGCTTGATTCTAGGTATGGATTGGCTAACTAGATACGGTGCCATCATAGATTGTGAAAGAAGGGTAGTTAGATTGTTGACTCGTTGTGGAAAGACCCTTGATATTTCTTGTGACCCTAGAAGTCCAGTAATGCTTAGTTACCTAGAATCTCTTGACGTATCCAATGATGATTTGAAATTTGTTTGTGTGGTCCGTGAATATAGTGACGTCTTCAAAGAGGTTCGAGGTTTACCCCTGAGGCGTGAGATAGACTTTCGAATATATCTAGTAGATAATACAAATCCAGTTGCATTACCAGTGCGCCACATGGCTCCGAGAGAGAGAAGAGAACTCAGTAAGCAAGTGAAAGAATTGCTTGAGAAGGGGTTCATAAGAAGAAGCATTTCGGAATGGGGTGCTCAATTGTTTGGTTGCATTGCTAGTATCATCTCACGTAGATTGTCCGAATTCGGGGGAGATATTCCTTGGGCGCTTGTCTGATATTGGTTTAGGCCTTTGGGGCTTGTGCTTGGGGAATGTCGAGTTCGACTAGGATGGTTTGTGTGAGATAAATAGCTGTGGCGATTTTCATTACATGATATCTTGGTTTTCTCGAGAAGTGATGTGCAGCCGTGACAAGATAAGACTATTCGATAGTATGGACTGCCTCGAGTTAGACTCAATAGGGTTATGAGATGACTCGAGTGAGACTCGAGAAAGATGTGAAGTAATGGATTGTTTAGGACCCTATGTTGATGCCATTTTTTTTCCTTGAGGAAGAAGGCGGGATTCTTAGGACACGTGGTCTCTAAGGAAGGGATAGCCGTGGATCCCGCGAAGGTGGTGGCAATCCAAGAATTGAAGGTTCCAAGAAAAGCAACGGAAATAAGAAGTTTTCTAGGAGAGACGGGCTGCTATAGGAAGTTCGTTAAGGGCTTTGTGAAGATATCAGCCCCAGTTTTAACTTTGCTAGATGAAAGCAAACCGTTCACAATATATATATATCGGTGCTTGCGAGACAAGGCTTGGAGTAGTTTTCGGTGCAAGAGGAAAAAAGGTGATATTCAAAAGGCGGTAAGTACGAGCATCGCTTGTCGTCCACAGACAGATGGACGAACATAAAGGGGTGAATAGAATCCTTGAATATCTTTTGAGGTTATGTATCCCAGATTCTGAAGGGACATGAGAAGAGGCAACTAGCTTAGTGGTGTTCACGACGTGTTCCATGTATCACATTTGAGGAAGTGCTTGCACGAGACCGCGGAAGTGGTAGAGCCGAGCTTGCTTAGAGAGGTGGAGATATAGCGTGATGCGACGGTTCGACGAGCTCCTACATGCATTCTTGGGTCGGAGATTAAGAAGTTGAGGAATCGAGAAGTCAAGCTAGTCAAAGTGCAATGGGGAGATGATGAGAGCGACGCTACTTGGGAGACGGAAGAGATGATGCGTTCATTATACCCTTTTCTTTTCGAGGGTATGTCTTTTAATTTCTCCTTTATCGCTTAGCTTGTACTTGTTCTATCTTTGGTATGTCCTCTCGCTAGTATCTTCGACCTTTAGATAGGGTAGTCCTATGGTTGAAACATGTGTTTGAGGCATGTTATGTATGGTGGATGCAAGTGTTTGCTAGTCGTTGCTCGTGGATGCATATACATACACTTTAGGCACTAGATCGACTCAGTCACTTTTATATTG
Source organism: Allium sativum (assembly GCA_030737875.1). Lineage (NCBI taxonomy): Eukaryota > Viridiplantae > Streptophyta > Magnoliopsida > Asparagales > Amaryllidaceae > Allium > Allium sativum. The sequence continues at coordinate 21,235,802 of CM060927.1, read as the reverse complement.
CATATTGCATATAAATGGACGTATTTAGTCAATTGAATGTGTGTATCATATGGATGTTGCATTTAAATGAACGGTTGTGCACACTTGTAGTAATGATATGTATAGGGTTCTTTGCATTCATGATGGATAAATGGAACTATCATTATTTGCATTAAGGAGGTCGACTGAATCAGTGGACCTCCTGATTTTGCATTAGTATACGGACATATACACACACTATGCATGTGTACATGAAAAGCATTAGAAATCTTTTAAGGACCATGATTTCTAGTGGTTTATGGTTGAGTAGATGGATGATTGGATGGTAGGATACGTTCTTGTTGACTTAGAGACTTCGAGGACGAAATCCTTTAAGTAGGGGAGAATGTAACACCCCGTATTTCTGTTAACACTAAAGTAACGAATTAAAGAATATTTAATTTTTAATGTGAGAATTAAGGGAAACGGGTTACGCCATTGTGTTCGTCTCGGAATTCTGGTTGAGATAGAGTCCGAGTTTGCGTGAATTGGACTTCGTATGAAGAAGTTATGGCGATCGGAAGTTTCAGAAAAATTCAAACAGATTTCAAAAATTCGAAATTCAGACTCATATTGGGCTAGGCGGGAAATTTCCCGCCAGGGCCAGGTCGACCAGGGGGTCGACGTACCCGTACAGGTCAACCTGGGGGTCGACCTGCCCCCCTCCCCCCGGGCAGATTTGTTTAATGACGATTTAGTGACTATTTGCTGAGTCATTAGGGTTTCTGATCTGGTCTGAATGGCTGGGGTTAATTCTGGGTTGACCGGATGTCCTAAATTAATTCTAAACTCTATATAAACACATGTAGACTCAAACCCTTAAATCATATAAAAATTTAGAACCATGGCTACCATGCTGTCACCTTGCAACCTAGAGTAGCCGCCACTATTTAGGAGGAAGAAAAGCTAATCAATTCAATTCTATTCAACTCAAATCTAAACAACAACGAATTTGACTTCTTCAAAGGAGAGCTAAATCAATTTCAGAACTCAGATTCCAGAACTCAAGACCTTCTTTGAGATGTGAGTTCGATTTCGTTAATAAGATAATTAACAATTTAATTAGGTTGAGTTATGATTTGGGTTATATGGTTATGTTGTGAACCATTGACCATTATGTTATTATCTATGTTGTAAATCTATGATGTTATTATCTATGTGGTAAAGCTGTGATATTATTATCTATGTTGTAAATCTATGTTAATTGTTGGTTTATGTACAATTAATTCATAATGATGCTTCATATGCTAGTTTGGTTATGTTGTTGGAACTAATTCTTATGTTAAATCATGTTTAAGTTTAACTTGATAATTCTATATGCAAGTTGGGATGCTAATTTAGATATGAATCATATGCAAGTTAGTAAGGATCATATAAAACCTTACATGTTTCATGACATCTATTTTATGTGTAAGATTGGATCTAAAGTTTAGGCTATGACATGTGTGAGTTAGATGCAAGTTTACATCATAATTTATGTTGCATAAATCACATATGTAAGTATATATATGTTTGGGGCATGAATCGTGTAATGAAAGTTTGAGATTCCTATGCAAGTTCAAACCTTTATGTTAAAACTACATAAGTCATGAAAATACATGTGTCATACACCCATTGTCTATGCAAGTTTAGATGAAACACCTTATTCACACATGCAAGTTCACCCCTTATGTTTAGATCTATAAGCCAATTCATGTTATGACTTTTGTTCGTAGGTTAGATCTAATTTATATTCTATGCATGTTGTGATGTTTTCTCTTTATTCCATAAGTTGTACTATTCGAGTCTAACGTATATTTCATGTTAAACGAACGAACGTACAACGTGGGGCAATGTGATAATATTAAAAGATTTAATATTGAAAAATTGGTATAAATGCCTTAAATGGCATATAATTAATGTGTGATGTTAATTGGTATAATTTTATATACCATAAATAGATGGACATTATTAAGGTGTTAATTATGGATATAGTTAAATTTGTAATTGATTGACAATTTGAATTGGGAAATTAATTCAAATTAGGGATATTAATCCAATTTGGGGTTAAATGAAATATGCAATAATAAACCGCTTGAGACACGAGGTTAGACTCGTTTGTGGTGTAAGACTGCCCGGACCCGCCCGGCAAATCCAGCTGCTACAAATGCCAGTCTAATGTGGGAGGTCTTTACAAGGTTACGGTCTTAATGAATTAAGAAACACTTAACAAGATAAACATGTAGTGGGACATGAGGGGGGATAAGTGGGTGCCTTGGGTGGCATGTGGAATTTAGTGGTGCCTGGGGTGGCATTTGAAATACGATTAGATGCACTTAACCAAGAATGAAACATGTAAAAAGACATGAATAAGAATGGGGTGAAGTGGGGGAATAACCTTAGAGGGGACTAAGTATAGGTGGAAAGCTTGTGTCATGCATGGGGGCCCTTTTCAAACCAGTAACCCATTAAGTATCTTTGTGGGCTTGACCCAAGTCGAGGACGGGACACGCGTACTGGATTTGATTGTAAGAGGTCAAAACGGGTCAGCGGTGGCAACGCAAGTCCAACGGGTTCATATGCGTGTGTGGGCCCGGGCTGGTAGGTTAGATGTTGTTGCATCGTGTAGATATAAGCCGTGCATTTTTGGTTGAATCGGTTGCCACTTTGGGGAGTGATACACCCCATTGAGGTGCTAGCACGGGTATCCACGAGTTAGGGTGCCGATCGAATGGGGTAGTGGGTACACCTAGCGGAGATAGGGGCAGACGACACCTATGGAGGTATCTAGGGGTACAATAAACTACCATTAGCAGTATTAAATCTGTAGGCGGGATCAACTTTTAGGGTGACTAGTGGTGGTGCAGTTTAGTAATTACCCTATAGTGATTAGGGGCGCCTTTAACGTTATCTTTGTTCGTCTTATTTCCTTGTTTGCTCTATCATACCCAATTGTTCACAGTCATTTCCTTATTTTTCAGCTTATGCCTTATCCCAGTTATTTTGATAATTATATTGTTAAAGTTATCGCACTCGCCAGACTTTATGTCTGACCCCCTTTTCTTTCCACCTCTTTTCTTCCTCCCCCCCAGGTTTGCAAGGAGGGAATACTACAACTTAGTGCCGATTTCTTCCAGTTGCTTGAAGAGAGTCGATGTATCGCTTTGGACTCTCTCATCTTTATGGCTTTGCTTATGCTCAGTGGGTATTTATGCATTTATGTTATTTAAGTATTTTCTTCTTTATGTACTTTGAAGTTTTTGGAAAAGACTATTGATCCTGGTTTTGGAGACTACTTATGTAAACTCGTTTTGAGTTATGATGAAATGAAATAAGTTTTATCTTCCGCTGTGTTCTTTTATTTATTTATTCTTGTAATTTATCTGTTCTATACAACAATAACGCTTCATGGACATTGATGCATTCCCTTTATGAGTGACATTAATAGACATGGGGTGTTACAAAAAAAATACCAAAACAGTCAGTGGGAAGACCCAGGGATGGAACCGATCATTTTTTGGGGGTCGACCCACGGGTCCACACCCAAGGGGGGGGTGGGTCGACTCCCATACAGATCTGGGAAGAATTCAGTTTCTGCACCTGGACACAGCTCTGAGAGAGATTCGTGAATCCTAGGCTATAAATAAGACCCATGTAACACCCCGAATTTTCTATTAACACTAAAGTTGCTAAAATATTAATAAGTGTGTAAGAGGGGGGATGTATCTAATATGAATATAAAAGTGTGTAAGAGGGGGGATGTATCTAATATGAATATAAAAGTGTGTAAGAGAGGGGATGTATCTAATATGAATATAATAATATTAATAAGTGTGTAAGAGAGGGGATGTATCTAATATGAATATAAAAATATTAATAAGTGTGTAAGAGAGGGGATGTATCTAATATGTATATAAAAACAATAATAAGTGTGTAAAAGGGGGGATGTATCTAATGTGTACATTGTAGAATATATATATATTGCTGAGTGTTTGCTGAGTCACTTCTGACTCATTGCTGAGTCAACAAGATAAACCCCATCTTGTCTGAACGGCTGCGGTTATTTCTAGGTTAAATCTAATGGCCTAAATGCATTCTAAAATCTATAAATAAGTGGGTAGACCCTAAACCTAAATCACTTGTAAAATTAGAGAAGCTACCGTAATGCTGCTGCCATGGAGTTCAGCGTAGCCATCACAAACTAAGAAGAGGAAGCCTAATCATCTACAACTAAATCTACACAAATCAAATCAAAAGATCTCTCTTTCTCTAATTCTTTTCTTTTGTTGGTGAGTATGATGATTCTCACAAGACTATTACAAACTAATTTGACTCGGTTATGAATGGATCACAAGAAAGTGACGTGATTTGTAATTGTAAATTCTATATATTGTGGATCTCTTATTATGTTATTATGTTGTCGTATGATGTAAATTATATATGCTATGTCATGCTATGTTGTAAATTCTCTTATGCTATGTCGTGCTATGTTGAGAATCATGTCAAGCTATGTTATACTATCATACTATGCCATGTTATAAATCATGCTATATTATGTTGTAAAATCATGATGTTGTTGGAACATGCTTAAAGTTATGTTTTTTTTTAATTTAAATGGATCTTGTTTATGGGAATTTGCCTATTAGGTTAGGTGTACCCATAAACTTGAAACTATAATTAAATAAAACTTGATTATGGGAATTTGCCTATTGAGTTAGGTGTACCCATATAAAACCATGTTGTTAAAAAATTAGATGATGTTGATTCACACATGTTCATATGTAAGTTTATGAAAATTGATTGAGATTATATTAGGTGAATTTTGAACAAGTTGACACCTTTAGGTCCATGACATGTATAATCTATGCAAGTTGGACATATGCAAGTTTCACCCCTTATTATGATTCATTTGGTCACATATACATGTTGTTATTATGATAATCTCTTTTATGCTATGAGTTAGGCTATTCGAGTCTAACATATATTTTGCGAATAAACGTTCAAACGTGGGGTAGGGGTAATATTAGGAATTAATAAATTGGGTGCAATTTTGTAAGATTTTGCATACCATGAATGGATGTCCATAATTGAGTCAATTATGGACATTGTTAAAAATTGGAAGTAATTAATAATTCAAGTAGGGAATTATTAAAATTGGGGGAAAGTGGATTATTATTAATAATCAATGCTTAGGACACGAGGTTGGACCCGTTTGTGATGTAAACCTGCCCGGACCTGCCCGGCAAATCCAGTAGTCACAAATGTCGGCCCAATGTGAGAGGTCCTAGGCCCAAACTAAAGCATAACAGTTGTAAAGACACGAGGTTAGACTCTTTTATGGTGTAAGACTGCCCGGACCCGCCCGGCAAATCCAGCTGCCATAAATGCCAGTCTAATGTGAGAGGTCTTTATGAGGTTATGGCCTTAATGAACTAAGAAATACTTAACCAGATAATCATGTAAGGTGGGACATGGAGGTTAAGTAGGTGCCTTGGGTGGCATGAGGAATCTGGTGGTTGCCTTTAGAGGCATTTGAAATACGATTAGACTTAACCAAACACACATGTAAATGAACATGACTAAGTGGGTTAAGTGGGATGGACTAATGGGGACAAGCTTAGGTGGAATGCTTGTGGTAAATAGTGTGGGCCCATTTCAACCAGTATCCCAAAACGTATCTTTGTGGGCTCGACCCAAGTCGAGGAAGGGACACGCATACTGGGTTTGACTATAAGAGGCCAAAACAGGGAGCGGTGGCAACGCAAGTCCAACGGGTTTCATATGCGTGTGTGGACCCGGGCTGGTAGGTAAGACGTTGTTGCATCGTGTAGGTATAAGCCGTGCATGTCCGTTGTATCAGGTTGCCACTTTAGGGGAGTGATACACCCCACTGTGGGGCCAGCACGGGTATCTACGAGTTAGGGAGCCGATCGAATAATGGGAAGTAGGGTACACCTAGTGGAGATAGGGGCAGGCGGCACCTATGTAGTCAGCTAGGGGTACGTAAAGCCATTGGGAAAGTTTCTAAGTGAAGCTAAGTGGGATGAATCTTTAGGGTGACTGGTGTGGTGCAGTATAGTGTTTATCCTTTAGTATTTAGGAGCGCCTATAACGTTGCCTTTAGCGATTGTCTATGTCCTTAATCTGCTCTTCATAGACATTTTCTTGTTTTCCAGCTTATGCCTTAGTCCAGTTATTTTGGTAATAGTATTGTAGAATTATCATATTCACCAGACTTAATGTCTGAACCCCTCTTTTCCATCCTTTTTCTCCCTTCAGGTCCGCAGGTTGGGCCAAGTTCTAGTGGAGTCTAGTTGGATCGCTTATCTTCTGGAAAGCTTGGACTGCTGAAGTAAAGTCCAGCTTGTTATCTTTCTTTTTAATGGCTATTCATGTAATGGGATTATGTACTTGTTTTATCAAGATAGATATTGTACTTGACATTGAATATGGTGTTATGATGTAATCAAACATGTTTTGACTTCTGCTACAATGAAATAAAGTTTTTGAATTTCCAAGTACTATTTTATATCTGTCTTGTTGTAATTTTACTGTTCTATATTCACTTAAAACCTCCATGGAAGTTAATGCATTCCCTTTGTGAGTGACATTAATGGACGTGGGGTGTTACACGTGGTATCAGAGCATAAGGTTACCAGAACAGATAAAAAAAAAAATTTAGAATTTTTTTTTTCTAAAGTATTTTTGGAAGAAGTGCTTTAAAAAAAAAAAAAACATGTTATTTAAAGAGAGTTTTTATGAAAAACATAATCCCAAATAGCCACATCCTTATCTTTATCTTTCGAATTCTCCATTTTGAATCTTTCCTTTTTCGTTTCAGCATGGCTGAAGATCTTAATCTCCCAGAAGGTGTGACGATTCCAGGGTGGTTTAGGAGATACTTGGAGGCTAGGGCTACCACTGCAGGCCCAGCGGATACTCCTCCACCCCTAGTTGCACCCATTCCTCCTCCTCCTCCTCCTCGTGTTGACACTTTTGCAAAGACGTGCAAGGAATTCAAGGCTATGGGAGGAAAAACTTTTCAAGGGACTGAGACGTTTGTGGAGGCCAGAGATTGGCTTAAGGAGACTGAGGAATTGTTGGATATCTTTGAAGTGGAAGATGGGAGGAAAGTCCGTTTAGCTGCTTGGTTAATGAAGGGAGAGGCCTCGTTTTGGTGGGAGGTCACTAACGGGGAACGTCCAGTTGATTCATGGGCGGATTTCAGACGAAGGTTTGAGGCAAAGTTTCTTTCAAGGGCAGAGGAGAACTTAAATATGGAAAAATTCCTAGCACTATAGCAAGGGAGCTCATCAGTAAAGGAATATGTCAATAAATTTAATCAGTTAGCAAGGTTTGGCTTGGAGTTGGTGAACACGCCAGAGAAGAAAGCTTTGAGGTTCGTTAGAGGCTTGAATGAACCGTTGCAAGGGTTGGCTATGACCCACATCCCTATGGGAGCCACCTTTGAAAAGCTAGTAGAAATGGCACTTATGCATGAGGATAAGGCAGTTGAAAAGAAAGGGGATCAGAAGAAACCCCAACAGCAAAATAAGAAGGGTGGTAAAAACAATAATGGCAAAGGGAAGAAGAAATGCTTCAATTGTGGGACGCCTGGCCATCTCAGCAAAGATTGCAGAAAGAAAAAGAAGACTGGTTGTTTTCATTGTGGAGATGCGGGACATTTAGTGAAGGACTGTCCAAAGAAGGGGCAGAGGGCAGGGTCTACCTCGGGAGGACAGGTGCAGGCTCTTATGGCACCAGGGCAGGCAAGGGGGCAAGTTCAGGCTATTGCGGCCCTACCGCTGCAAGAAAGAGGTAGAACATTTTCTGTTGAAAGCTTAGTTTTTCTGTTTGATCATCCTGTCCGTACCTTATTCGATTCTGGCGCATCTCATTCGTTTATCTCTGCATCATTAGTTGAATCACTGCACTTGAACACCAGTTTAGTAGAGGATCCCTTGGTCGTTTCAAATCCAATTGGGGGTTCGGCTCATTTGACCATGATATGTTTGGATTTGAAAATCTCTATACTTAGCGTTGAATTTAGATGTGATGCTTATGTATTGGGCTTCACGGGATATGGGCTAATTTTAGGAATGGATTGGTTGTCTAGAAATAGGGCCATTCTTGATTGTGAAAGGAGAGTAGTTAGGCTTGTGACTCGCCTTGGTAATGCTCTCGACATCTTTTGTAATCCCATAAATTCCGTTATGCTAAGTTATCTTGAATCGCTTGACGCGTCTGTAGAGAACCTGCTATCGGTAGAAGTGGTCCGGGAATATCCGGATGTGTTTGAGGAGGTGAAGGGCTTACCTCCAAAGCGGGAGATAGACTTTCGAATTTATCTTGTGGATAATGCTAAACCCGTATCTTTGCCAGTGCGCCACATGGCTCCTCGTGAAAGGAGGGAACTCAATAAGCAAGTAAAGGAGTTGCTTGAGAAGGGGTTCATAAGACATAGTATATTGGAGTGGGGTGCTCCAGTAGTTTTTGCCACAAAGGCGGATGGGTCTCTTAGACTTTGTTTGGACTATAGAGAACTAAACAAGCTTACTAAAAAGAACCGACACCTACTGCCGAGGATTGACGATCTCTTTGATCAGTTAGTTGGCGCCTCAGTGTTTTCGCAGTTGGACTTAGCCACTGGCTTTCATCAACTGAGAGTGGCTGAGGATAGTATAGATAAGACTGCTTTTAGGACTCCTGACGGATTCTATGAATGGCTAGTGATGCCCTTTGGTTTGACAAACGCCCCTGCATATTTTGTTGATTTGATGAGTAGGGTGTTTAGGGAATACCTTAACAAATTCGTGGTAGTCTTTGTGGATGACATCTTAGTCTTTTCTAAGAATAAAGAAGAGCACTCCCTACATCTTAGGGAAGTGTTGGAAACCCTTCGAGCACATAACCTTAAGGCAAAATTTTCTAACTGTCACTTCTGGAGGAAGGAAGTACGGTTCTTAGGGCACGTGGTTTCCAAAGAAGGGATAGCAGTGGATCCCGCAAAGGTGGTGGCCATCCAAGATTGGAAGGTCCCTAAAAATGCAACCGAAGTAAGAAGTTTCTTGGGGTTGGCTGGCTATTATAGGAAGTTTATCAAAGACTTCGCAAAAATATCAGCTCCATTAACACGGTTAACGAAGAAGAACCTGGTTTTTACGTGGGACAAAGATTGCGATGATGCGTTCCAACGTTTAAAGAGAGCCTTAACTTCAGCCCCAGTCTTAGTGTTGCCAGACGGGAATAAACCGTTTACCATCTATACTGATGCTTGTGGGACGGGACTTGGCGCGGTCCTCATGCAAGAGGGAAGAGTAATAGCCTATGGTGGAAGGCAGTTGAGGGTTCATGAAAAGAATTACCCCACGCATGACTTAGAGCTAGCCGCAATTGTTTTCGCGCTTAAGTCTTGGCGTCGCTATCTTCTTGGTGAGAAATTCGAACTGTTCACTGACCACAAATCATTAAAATACTTATTCTCTCAGAAGGATTTGAATTTAAGGCAGCAACGGTGGATGGAATTCTTAGCCTCCTACGATTTTGAAATAGCATATACCCCGGGCAAGGGTAACGTGGTGGCAGACGCCTTAAGTAGGAAAAGGTTGTCCTTGAGTCCGTTGTTTGTTGAACGACAAAGCTTAGAATTCATCTCTATGTTTGACTTTAGACCCTCCGTTGACTTAGTACCCGGTCTGTTAGCATCCTTGGAGGTTAGACCTACACTTCTAGGACGGGTTGGTGAGGCACAGCGAGACGACCCACGGTTGGTTGAGATAGTAGAAAAGCTCAAAGGGGGGGAGTCGTCAAGCCATCTTCGTAGGTATACCCTAGACGATAAGGGTTGGTTACGAAGGGATAATAGACTTTGTGTACCACAAGACGAAGACTTAAGGAAGGCCATTCTTGATGATGCTCATCGCTCAAAAATGACCATTCATCCCGGCGGGGATAAGATGTACAAAGATATGAAGCGGGTTGTCTTTTGGGCCGGTATGAAAAGGGATGTGGCCAAGTACGTCGCTAGATGCTTGGTGTGCCAACGAGTTAAAGCAGAACAAAAGAAACCCGGTGGGTTGCTTCACCCATTAGAAGTTCCACTATGGAAATGGGAAAGCATCTCAATGGATTTTGTGGATGGATTACCAAGATCAAGGAAGGGTAACACGGGGATTTGGGTTATAGTAGATAGACTTACTAAAAGCGCCCATTTTATTCCCGTGAAAAGTAAGAGGACTGCTCCGTGGTTGGCTTCTGTATACATTAAGGAGATAGTTCGTTTGCACGGTATTCCTTCTAGTATAGTAAGCGACCGTGACCCCATCTTTACTAGCGAATTTTGGAAGAGTTTACAAGAGGCGGTAGGGACTCAGCTATGTTTGAGCACCGCATATCATCCTCAGACAGACGGCCAGACCGAGAGGGTGAATCGCATTCTAAAGGATCTTTTAAGGCTTTGTATCCTAGACTTTGGGGGTACATGGGAAGAGCACCTTCCGTTAGTAGAATTCGCATATAATAATAGCTTTCAGTCTAGTATTGGCATGGCACCTTTCGAAGCTCTTTATGGAAGGCCTTGCCGTTCGCCTACATGTTGGTGGGAATCTACCGATAAAATCCTACTTGAGCCCGATATGGTTAGGGAAACCTCGGAGAAGATTGAGTTGATTCGAAGGAGAATGAAAGCCGCACAAGATAGGCAAAAATCGTATCCTGATAAGAGGAGGATAGATCTTGAGTTTGACATTGGGGACATGGTTTTTATCAAAGTATCTCCGTTACAGAATGTTGTTCGCTTTGGGTCCGTGGGGAAATTAGCACCAAGGTTTGTAGGGCCGTTTCCTGTAAAAGACAGGATTGGGAAGATGGCATATAGGGTGGAGTTGCCTGAGAAACTTAGTGGAGTACACGACGTATTCCATGTATCACATTTGAGGAAGTGTTTGCACAAGACCGCGGAGGTGGTAGAGCCGAGCTTGCTTAAAGAGGTGGAAATAGAGCGTGATGCAACAATTAGACGAGCTCCTACATGCATTCTTGGGTCGGAGATCAAAAAGTTGAGGAATCGAGAGGTCAAACTGGTTAAAGTGCAATGGGGAGATGATGAGAGCAACACAACTTGGGAGACAGAAGAGAAGATGCGTTCGTTGTACCCTTTTCTTTTTGAGGGTATGTCTTTTAATTTCTCCTTTATCGCTTAGCTTATCTTAACTTATCTTTAGTATGTCCTCTCATTAGTATCTTTGACCTTTAGTTAGGATAATCCTATGGTTGAAACATGTGTTTGAGACATGTTATGTATGATGGATGCAAAATGGATGCAAGTGTTTGCTAGTGGTTGCTCGTGGATGCATATATACACACACTTTAGGCACTAGATCGGCTCAGTCACTACATATTGCATATTGCATATATATATGGATGTATTTAGTAAAATGGATGAACGATGGTTGTATTATCATGTGGATGCTGCATTCAGATGATGGTTGTGCACGCATATAGAAGTATTATGTAGCATTAAGAATCTTTTGCATACATAATGGATGCATGGCACGATCATAGTTGCATTAAGGAGGTCAACTGAATCAGTGGACCGCCTGATTTTGCATTAGATACGGACATATACACACACTGTGCATTTAAACATGAAAGCATTAGAAGTCTGTAAGGACAATGGATGTCTGTGTATGATGGATGAGTAGATGGACGTTTGGATGGTAGGATATACATTCTTCCAGACTTGAAGATTTCGGGGACGAAATCCTAAAAGGAGGGGAGAATGTAACACCCCGAATTTTCTATTAACACTAAAGTTGCTAAAATATTAATAAGTGTGTAAGAGGGGGGATGTATCTAATATGAATATAAAAGTGTGTAAGAGGGGGGATGTATCTAATATGAATATAAAAGTGTGTAAGAGAGGGGATGTATCTAATATGAATATAATAATATTAATAAGTGTGTAAGAGAGGGGATGTATCTAATATGAATATAAAAATATTAATAAGTGTGTAAGAGAGGGGATGTATCTAATATGTATATAAAAACAATAATAAGTGTGTAAAAGGGCGGGATGTATCTAATGTGTACATTGTAGAATATATATATATATATATATATATATATATATATATATTGCTGAGTGTTTGCTGAGTCACTTCTGACTCATTGCTGAGTCAACAAGATAAACCCCATCTTGTCTGAACGGCTGCGGTTATTTCTAGGTTAAATCTAATGGCCTAAATGCAATCTAAAATCTATAAATAAGTGGGTAGACCCTAAACCTAAATCACTTGTAAATTTAGAGAAGCTACCGTCATGCTGCTGCCATGGAGTTCAGCGTAGCCGTCACAAACTAAGAAGAGGAAGCCTAATCATCTACAACTAAATCTACACAAATCAAATCAAAAGATCTCTCTTTCTCTAATTCTTTTCTTTTGTTGGTGAGTATGATGATTCTCACAAGACTATTACAAACTAATTTGACTCAGTTATGAATGGATCACAAGAAAGTGACGTGATTTGTAATTGTAAATTCTATATATTGTGGATCTCTTATTATGTTATTATGTTGTCGTATGATGTAAATTATATATGCTATGTCATGCTATGTTGTAAATTCTCTTATGCTATGTCGTGCTATGTTGAGAATCATGTCAAGCTATGTTATACTATCATACTATGCCATGTTATAAATCATGCTATATTATGTTGTAAAATCATGATGTTGTTGGAACATGCTTAAAGTTATGTTTTTTTTTAATTTAAATGGATCTTGTTTATGGGAATTTGCCTATTAGGTTAGGTGTACCCATAAACTTGAAACTATAATTAAATAAAACTTGATTATGGGAATTTGCCTATTGAGTTAGGTGTACCCATATAAAACCATGTTGTTAAAAAATTTGATGATGTTGATTCACACATGTTCATATGTAATTTTATGAAAATTGATTGAGATTATATTAGGTGAATTTTGAACAAGTTGACACCTTTAGGTCCATGACATGTATAATCTATGCAAGTTGGACATATGCAAGTTTCACCCCTTATTATGATTCATTTGGTCACATATACATGTTGTTATTATGATAATCTCTTTTATGCTATGAGTTAGGCTATTCGAGTCTAACATATATTTTGCGAATAAACGTTCAAACGTGGGGTAGGGGTAATATTAGGAATTAATAAATTGGGTGCAATTTTGTAAGATTTTGCATACCATGAATGGATGTCCATAATTGAGTCAATTATGGACATTGTTAAAAATTGGAAGTAATTAATAATTCAAGTAGGGAATTATTAAAATTGGGGGAAAGTGGATTATTATTAATAATCAATGCTTAGGACACGAGGTTGGACCCGTTTGTGATGTAAACCTGCCCGGACCCGCCCGACAAATCCAGTAGTCACAAATGTCGGCCCAATGTGAGAGGTCCTAGGCCCAAACTAAAGCATAACAGTTGTAAAGACACGAGGTTAGACTCTTTTATGGTGTAAGACTGCCCGGACCCGCCCGGCAAATCCAGTTGCCATAAATGCCAGTCTAATGTGAGAGGTCTTTATGAGGTTATGGCCTTAATGAACTAAGAAATACTTAACCAGATAATCATGTAAGGTGGGACATGGGGGTTAAGTAGGTGCCTTGGGTGGCATGAGGAATCTGGTGGTTGCCTTTAGAGGCATTTGAAATACGATTAGACTTAACCAAACACACATGTAAATGAACATGACTAAGTGGGTTAAGTGGGATGGACTAATGGTGACAATCTTAGGTGGAATGCTTGTGGTAAATAGTGGGGGCCCATTTCAACCAGTATCCCAAAACGTATCTTTGTGGGCTCGACCCATGTCGAGGACGGGACACGCATACTGGGTTTGACTATAAGAGGCCAAAACAGGGAGCGGTGGCAACGCAAGTCCAACGGGTTTCATATGCGTGTGTGGACCCGGGCTGGTAGGTAAGACGTTGTTGCATCGTGTAGGTATAAGCCGTGCATGTCCGTTGTATCAGGTTGCCACTTTAGGGGAGTGATACACCCCACTGTGGGGCCAGCACGGGTATCTACGAGTTAGGGAGCCGATCGAATAATGGGAAGTAGGGTACACCTAGTGGAGATAGGGGCAGGCGGCACCTATGTAGTCAGCTAGGGGTACGTAAAGCCATTGGGAAAGTTTCTAAGTGAAGCTAAGTGGGATGAATCTTTAGGGTGACTGGTGTGGTGCAGTATAGTGTTTATCCTTTAGTATTTAGGAGCGCCTATAACGTTGCCTTTAGCGATTGTCTATGTCCTTAATCTGCTCTTCATAGACATTTTCTGTTTTCCAGCTTATGCCTTAGTCCAGTTATTTTGGTAATAGTATTGTAGAATTATCATATTCACCAGACTTTATGTCTGACCCCCTCTTTTCCATCCTTTTTCTCCCTTCAGGTCCGCAGGTTGGGCCAAGTTCTAGTGGAGTCTAGTTGGATCGCTTATCTTCTGGAAAGCTTGGACTGCTGAAGTAAAGCCAACTTGTTATCTTTCTTTTTAATGGCTATTCATGTAATGGGATTATGTACTTGTTTTATCAAGATAGATATTGTACTTGACATTGAATATGGTGTTATGATGTAATCAAACATGTTTTGACTTCTGCTACAATGAAATAAAGTTTTTGAATTTCCAAGTACTATTTTATATCTGTCTTGTTGTAATTTTACTGTTCTATATTCACTTAAAACCTCCATGGAAGTTAATGCATTCCCTTTATGAGTGACATTAATGGACGTGGGGTGTTACAACCCACTTCTCAGTGTTTTATTCATTCTAAAACAATGGAGAACTATTTGCTGCAGCTGCCTAGATTAGAATAGCCTATATTTCTACAACAACAAGAGTTAGGCAAATTCAGAGATCTGTGCTTCAACATCTGCAACTATTCTTCTAACTCTTAGATATATTCTCTGGGGGTTTACATTATTTTTGATAAAAATAATTAAAATGTAATATTGACATGCCTATAAATTAGATTTAAGCCTGTGACTATTGGAATCATATCAAACCTTCTATATTTGCATATCTAATTCACTGATTATATCTCATCGTGCCTGTTTATGATCATGACACTATACATAATCAGTCCTGTTATTACATGTTCATCAGGTATGTTCTTATATGCCTATATCTGTTCATCAGGTATGTTCTTATATGCCTATTTATGCTATCATATGCCCATTTATTTCACCGTTGGTTTTTATGCCTATTTTATCCTTCTCTCTCTCATTCCCTTTTTATTTTTATAGCCAGGCTACATTCGAGCCTAGGCGGATATCGCTGAAATATGCGTACAAACGAAATTGGGTTAAATTGGGAACGACTGGAAATGGTAATTTGGGGGCATAATTTGTACTTTGACTCACGATTGGGATCTAGGGGCATAAACTATATAATGAAATTGGACTAAAAAAATTGGGCATGATTTATATGGTGAATTATGACTTGTGGTTTGGGACATGTAAACCTACAGTCTTAATTTAAGATTAAGTGAAACATGTTAATGGAACTGTAAAGAATATGTAAAGCCTATTTAATCCGTTGAATTTGGGGGCATAACTCGAATTGAAAATATGAATATGGATCTGGGAATAAATCAAATAGTGATTTATATCCTAATTTGGGCACGCGGTACATGATGAACATGACTTGGGAAAGTGCTATGAAAACCTGTAATGAAATAGGTATAATTGGTTAATAATGGAAATGTCTAGATTTACAGTAATAACTAACTGTAACCAAACTTACACACGAGGTAAGATTACATTTGTGGTAGAAGTCTGCTCGGACCCGCCCGGCATGTCCAGCGACCACAAGTGGTGAATCTAATGTGAGGGGTTTAAGTGCATAATGATGTGATGGTGCTAAGACACGAGGTTATGTACGACTTGTGGAAGAAGTCTGCCCGGACCCGACCGACATATCCAACATCCACAAGTGGTAGATTTAATGTCGGAGGTCTAGCGCATTATAACCATAAATGCATGTACGACAATGAAATTGTAATACTTAACCTGTTTGAATCCTTAAGGATTGTATGAGCCTGTTAAATCTATGGGGTTAAGTAAACCTATTAAGTATGTGGGGTTAAGGAAGCCTGTTAAATCGGTGGGGTTAAGTAAGCCTGTTAAATCGGTGGGGTTAAATAAGCCTGTTAAACCGGTGGGGTTAAGTAGGCGTGTTAAGTCAGTGGGGTTAAGTAAACCTGTTAAATCTGTAGGGTTAAGTAAACCTTTTAAATACGTGGGGGTTATATGAACCTGCTAATTTAGAAAACTTAACCTGTTAAATTTGTTGGGGTTATATGGAAACGGAATAAAGAAGGAGAATCAAAAGGGTCAGACATAAAGCCTGGCGAGTCCAGTTACTTTTAGCCAGTAAATAAATAAAAGTAACATGATAGACATATAAAGTGGATAAGAGAGATCACAACATAAATAGAAGGTGTGACAAAGTAAGCAAGATAAGGTGTATGTGCTTCACTAATGATTTCTCTGCACTATTACTAGTATAACTAAAATGAGATGATCCCTTCCACTATAAGTTGGTAGACTTAGGGCATACGTCCGAGTGTACCCTAACCACTACCCTAATCGATCAGCTCCCTACCCCGTAGATATCCAGTGTTGGCCCCACAGTAGGAGGTATCACTTCCTAAAGTGGCAACCATTAAGGTGTGCACAACCATACCTACTGGTGTCATGGTCGTCTTATCCCCTTCTGCCCGGCTCATGCACGCACATGGCCCGGTCGGTTTGTGCCGCCCACACCATCCGTCTCGTTTGGATCTCTTATAATCAATCAGTAAGCGTGCCCCTTCTCCTCTTAGTACGGAGTTCTTTACTTGATACCAACACTGGTTTGCTGACTGAAATGGGTCCCAAACAGTATGATACAAGCTCTCCCATTTGTCTTGTATCCCCACTAGGTTTTTCACAGACTATGTATACCCTTAGTTGTATTTAATTACATAACCTTATGTCAGTTATGCTTACCCTTAAGGGTGGCTTTAATTACATAACTTTATTATATTTTCCACCGGTTATGTATACCACTAGGTGTCTATAATTACATAACCTTTTTGGGTTAAGTTTGTGGGCATATATGTAAATAGTACCCATCCTTTCTAATTTACTTAACCCACCCACTACCCATCCGATTTTACTTAACCCTAACTTAAGTTCATAATCATACAATCCTTATGGATTAAATTAGGTTAAGTAGTCCAATTCAATACCATGTCCAAATATGGTTATAATGGGCTAGACCTCCCATATTAGGCCTACAACGTGTGGATGATGGATATGCCGGTCGGGTCCGGGCAGTCTTATTCCACAATTGGGCCTAACCTTGTGTCTTAGCTCGATTCTTATTTGCGCACTTAGACCTCTCACATTAGGTTCAACATTCGTGGCTGCTGGATATGCCGGTCCATTCCGGGCAGACTTCTGCCACTAATGCAACCAAACCTCGTGTCATAAGTGCAATTACAATTCCTAATTGTAATTACTAAATATTCCATTTTTATCTAAATCTACCTATGTCATTATAGGTGATTATTTCTATGTTTCCCTATTTGAATTAAATGTCAATTTGTATATATATTACATAAATTATGCCAATTATAAATTCCTTTTCCCCATTTCCTAACTAACGTATTTACACGTATCTTAGCAGCATTTAGGCTATAAAGCAGCCTAGCCATAACAATGAAAAGGGAATATGACAAACGTGATAGTTTCAACATATCTTGGCATAAACTAGCATGATAACATGGTAAGTGGATGTGTAATTAACATCATCACTAGGTGGACATAAAACTGATTACTTGTGGCAATTACTACGATGTCAAAGCAAGCATAATGAGATCTAAATTAACCATTTTAGGTGTCCACTATTTAGATCTAGCATAATTAGGGTGACATAGTAACATGTTTAGATCTAATGATGGCTTCACATGTCAAGTTTACAAAATATCTAGATTGATCACAATATGACAAGTGAAAAAGGGGATTTACTTAAAGAACTAGATCTAGCCAATATTACAACTATCCAATTTAATAGATGTATATTCACCACAATACAGTCACAAGTCAAGATCCACATAAACAACATAATAGAATAACCATTGTTATATTAGATCTAGGGAAATAGATCTATCAAGGCATAGTATAGGATTTAATACTAGCACAGAGTCATGCTTTACAACATATCCAATTTACAGTCTTTCACAATTAAATTTCATTTATCTAAACCTAAAAGTAATCTAAAAACTCACATTGTTAGGTTTAGAGAATTGAGAAAGAACGGATCGTGAATTCTGAATTTGATTTGCATAGTATGTAGTTGTAGAAAACCTTTCTGTTCGCACTCCAATAGCATATGTCCTCCATGATTTCCAATGAAGAAAATAAGAGAATAGGACTCATATATACAGATGCTAGACCCCCTTAAACCATGTGCCACGTCAGCCCTAGGGGTGTCGACACCCCTGTGGGTCGGTCGACCCATATTTCGACACCCCTTCAGGGGGGTCGACCCCTAGGTCGACACTTCTCTAGCAGGGTCGAACCCTAGAGCGGGAATTTTGCCGCTCTGACGAATTTTTCGAATTTGAATCGTTCTGGATGAAATTCGGACTCTTCTCTGATTCATCTCTGACTCATGCGTATATATATAATTTTTCTACGTGTATACAAACCTAAAACCCTCGTAACTTCCTCATACGTGTCCGTTTTACGCAAACCAAATGTCTATCTTGATCAGAATTTCGAGACGGGCGCAATGGTGCAGTACGTTTCTTCTAATTCCAAATATTAAATTAACTATTATTTAATTTATCCTCTTTTAGTGTTGGTGCGAATTCGGGGTGTTACATTCTCCCCTACTCAAAGGATTTCGTGTTGAAATCTCTAAGTTGAGAAGAATGCATATCCTACCATCCATCATCAATGTACTCATCCACCAACCACTGGCATCCATTGTCCTTAAAGATTTCTAATGCTTAAATGAATATATGCGAAGGTGTGTGTATATGTCCCAACACTAATGCGAAGATCAGGCGTTCTACTGATTCAGTTGACCTCCTTAATGCAATGTATGTTAGTGCCATGAATCCAATATGTATGCAATTAATCCAATTATTTCAAGTGAGTTCTATATGTGCGCACATTCGTTCGTCCAAATGCAACATCCATATGCTAACTAGTCTATTTCCATCCATAAAAGAAAAGAAAATGCACACACATCCATATGCAGTATGAGAGTGATTGAGCAGATCTTAGTGCCTAATGTGTGTGTGTATACGTCCACAGGCCACCACTAGCAAACACTTGCATCCATCAAACATAACATGTTTTAAACACTTGTTTACATCCATAGGATTCCTATCTAAAGGTCAAAAATACTATGGATAAGATCTACTCTATTGACATAAACAAACACTAATAAACTTAGGAAAAGGAGTTAAGAACATACCCTCAAAAAGAAATAGGTACGAAGCACGAATCTTGTCTTCGGTCTCCCAAGTCGCATCTTCTGGGTTATCTCCCAATTGAACCTTTAGCAACTTGATCTCCTTATTGCGTAGCTTTTTAACTTTTGACCAAAGAATATGGGTAGGGACTCGTCAGACTATCGCCTCCCGTTCTATTTCGACTTCTTCCAACATACTCAGCTCAACAACTTCTGTGGTGTCATGCAGGCACTTATGCAGATGAGAGACGTAGAAAATGTCATGAACACCGGATAGATTTTTAGGGAGCTTTACTCGGTAGGCCATTTGGCCAATCCTCTCGGTTATGGGAAATGGTCCCACAAACCTAGGTGCCAACTTCCCTACTGATCCAAAGCGAACCACATTCCTTAAAGGCGATACATTGATAAAAACCAAGTCTCCCACTTCAAATTTGATGTCAGTCCTTCTCTTTTCTTCATAGGACTTCTGCCTATCTTGAGCTGTCTTCATCCACCGTCGAATAAGATCAACCTTTTCGGACATTTCACTAACCATATCTGGTCCAAGTAATAATCTTTCTGTAGATTCCCACCAACAAGTTGGCGATCTACAGGGTCGTCCGTACAACACTTCGAAGGGTGCCATGCCGATGCTAGCTTGATAACTGTTATTATAGGCAAAATCTACTAAAAGAAGATGCTCTTCCCATATCCCTCCGAAGTCTAGGATACATGGTCTTAAATGATCTTCAGGAATCCTGTTCACCCTCTCTGTCTGTCCATTAGTCTGAGGATGATAAGCGGTGCTCAAACACAACTGTGTACCTAATGGTTCTTGAAACTCCTCCAAAATTCACTGGTGAAGATGGGGTTACGATCTCTTATGATGCTGGAAGGTACTCCATGAAGACGAACTATCTCACAAACATAAATTGCTGCCAACCATGTTGCCATCCTCTTACTCTTAACCGAAATAAAGTGAGCGCTCTTAGAGAGTCTATCCACTACCACCAAAATACTGGTGTTACCTTTCTTCGATCTAGGAAAACCATCTATGAAATCAATAGAGATGCTCTCCCATTTCCACTGTAGAACCTCCAACGGATGAAGTAATCCACCGGGCTTCTTTTGCTCAGCTTTGACTTATTGGCAAACTAAACATTGAGAAACAAATTCGGCCACATCTTTCTTTATCCCAGCCCAAAAGAAAACCCTCTTCGTGTCTTTGTACATCTTGTCACCATCTAGATGAATAGTCATCTTAGAATGGTGGGCTTCTTCTAGGACTGCCTTTATCAAGCTTCCAGTTTGAGGAACACAAAGCCTTCCATCTCATCGTAACCACCCCTTTTCATCTATGGCATATCTACTGAGGTGACTAGAAGTCTTCCCTCTTCTGAGCTTATCCGTGATGTCTATAATCTGTAGGTCACCATGTTGTGAAGCTCCTATCTGGTCCATAAAGGCCGGTCATAACTCCAAGGATGCAAACAAATCAGGCAAAACCTCGATGAAGGGTCTAAAATCAAAAGCTGATATGAACTCCAAGTTCTTTCTTTCCACAAACAGAGGACTCAGGGCCACCCTCTGCCTACTTAGTGCGTCTGCCACCACATTACCCTTGCTAGGGGTATAAGCAATCTCAAAATCATATGAAGCTAAGAACTCCATCCATCGTTGTTGCCTCAAGTTGAGCTCCTTCTGTGAGAATAAATACTTGAGAGATTTATGATTGGTGTATAACTCGAACTTTTCTCCATGTAAATAATGATGCCACTTCTTTAACGCGAATACTATGGCAGTAAGTTCTAGATCATGGGTGGGGTAGTTCTTCTCATGAACTCTCAACTGTCTACCCCCATATCGTATTACTTTCCCTTCTTACATCAGAACCGCACCAAGCCCTGTATCGCACACATAAGCGTAAACAGTAAACACTTTACTTCCATCAGGAAAGGTCAAGACTGGGGCTATTGTTTGAGCCTTTTTCAGTCGTTGGAAAGCAACATCACAATCTTTGTCCCATAAGAATGCCAAATTCTTCTTTGTCAGCATGGTAAGAGGGGCTGATATCTTCGCGAAGTCCTTAATGAACTTCCTATAATAACCTGCCAACCTAAGAAAGCTTCTCACCTCGGTTGCATTTTTAGGAATCTCCTAATCTTGCACTGTAACCACCTGGGCGTGATCTACAGCTATCCCTTCTTTGGAGACCACATGCGCTAAGAATCTCACCTCTTTTCTCCAAAAATGGCATTTGGAGAACTTTGCCTTAAGCTGATGGTCACGGAGAGTTTTCAAAACTTCTCTCAAATTTTGGGCATGCTCTTCTTCATTCTTAGAGAAGATCAAAATATCATCAACAAAGACTACAACAAATTTGTTTAAGAACTCCCGAAACACCCTACTCATAAAATCAACAAAATAGGTGGGTGTATTTGTCAACCCAAAAGGCATAAGTAGCCATTCAAAGAAATCGTCCAGAATTCTGAAAGCAGTCTTATCTATGTTGTCCTCAGCCACCCTCAATTGATGGAACCCCGTAGCCAAGTCCGACTGAGAAAATATTGAGGCACCAACAAGTTGATCAAATAAACCATCGATCCTATGAAGTGGGTGCCTATTCTTCTTGGTAATCTTATTCAATTCTCTATAGTCAACAGATAAACAAAGTGAACCGTCCACTTTAGTTACAAATACTACTGGAGCACCCCATTTAGATATGCTTCGTATGATAAACCCTTTCTCAAGTAGCTCCCCTACTTGCTTAATCAGCTCCCTACTCTCCCTTGGAGCCATATGGCGCATTGGTAATGCAACTGGCTTTGCATTGTCCACCAGATATATGCGGAAGTCAATCTCGCGCCTTGGAGGTAAACTCCGTACCTCATCAAAAACATCGGAATAATCTCGAACCACTGGAACAGATTGTAAATCATATATGGATGCATCTAGAGACTCTAGGAAGCTAAGGATAACAGACCCTTGGGGGTCACAAGAAACTTCGAGGGTCTTCCCATGACAAGTCATGAGTCTAACAACCCTCCTCTCACAATCCAGAATGGCCCCATACATGGTAAGCCAATCCATTCCAAGAATCAATCCATAGCCCATAAACCCGAGCACATATGCGTCGCATTCAAACTCGACGCCTAACACAGATATTTTCAAACCCTGACAAATCATTGGTAAATGAGCCGAACTAACAATAGGGTTTGAAACAACTACGGGATCCACTACCATATTAGTAATTAAGTGCAGAGATTCAACTACAGAACTTGATATAAACGAGTGTGAAGCACCAGAATCAAAAAGTGTTCTTACTGGATGGTTTGAAAGAGAAACTAAACTTTCTACGAAAATTTTTCTACCTCTTTCAGGAGCACTGATCATGAGAACATGCACCTGCCCTCCAGAAGTCCCTGCTCTTTGACCTTGTCCCTACGATCCCTGTTTCTTCGGGCATTCTTTAGAGAAGTGTCTGACCTCTACGCAATTAAAGCAATTGGCCTTCCTTCTCTTACAATCCTTGGTCAAGTGACCCTCCTTTCCACAATTGTGACATTTTCTCTTATCCTTGCCTTTATCATCTTTCCCGCCTTTCTTCTGCTGGTGTTGCTGTTGTTGCTTCCCCTTCTTGGGCCACACTTTCTTATTCTATGATGTCCCCTACGCTTTTGTTTGTAACAACCCGTAAAATGCGAGCCAGTTTGAAATTTTTATTTTGGCAATTTTAGCGAATTTTGATTATTTAAAATGAATTATTTTAAATAATATCGACGAGAAATTTATTTTGAATATAATTATAACGTATATATTATATACGTCATCGTTAGAATATATAATAATTATATATAATTATAAAAGGAATTGAAAATGGCGCGGTAGTTCGATAATTCGATTTCAAACTTCAATTGAATGTACCGGGTGCAAAACAATCCGGATTTTAGTGAAACCAAAAATGATAGGATCTAATTGATGATATCTTTCTTTCGAATCCGAAAAATCAAAAGTTCGTAGCGGGAATCAAAAGATATGTCCAGTTGAAAATTCTGAATAGTCGCTATGGTATTCAGGCCCTTAAAAATGGACATTTTGCAAACGACCTCGGATTTCGACGAAACCAGTTTTGTTGGGTCCGGGATGTGAAGTTATTGCTAGGTTTCAAATTTCATAATTTTTCGAATCAATATGTGAGCGCGGCAAAGGAAAACGCGTTTGACCAGTTTTAGTTGATTTTAATCGACTGGAAAATGGCCATTTTTCAAACGGTCTCAGAATTCGACGAAACTAGTTTTGTTAGGACCGTATCGTCAATACGAAGCTAGAAAATATTTTTCTGGAATTTTTCTAGTTAGTATATGACCCCGGTAATTTGAAATGTACGTTTAAAATTCAATATAATGATTTAAATGTAAATTAAACGGAAACTGATT
The DNA here is from genome assembly GCA_030737875.1 of Allium sativum. Lineage (NCBI taxonomy): Eukaryota > Viridiplantae > Streptophyta > Magnoliopsida > Asparagales > Amaryllidaceae > Allium > Allium sativum. Next base: position 21,211,876 of record CM060927.1, on the reverse strand, counting down.
CAAACAGTCGAATCAGTTTGCGATACATATCCCATTGTGTTCGGAATGGGGGTATTACCCTAGGGACGACAGTCGGTGGGCTCAAAAAGGAGTTCGAATTTCTAAAGTAACTTTTTGAAGATAAAATTAAATTAAAAATATAAATTAATATATATACTTCTTTATAATAACCCCCCCCCCCCCCCCGTTTATTCTTCAATTCAATCAGAAGAAAGAAAAAAAAACGAATCGAACGACGGAGCTGCTCCCCGTCGTCGACGGCCACCGCGCCCACCTCGCCCCCTCCCTCAGCTCGCCGCCCTCCCCTTCTTCTCCTCCTCCGCCACCTCGAAGCTCCGACCCCCCCCCCTGCCCTAATCGACCGCAGCCCCCCCCCCCCCCCAGTTTCGAAGCCCACCGCCGAGCTGCTCCACGCCAGGGCGCCTCCGACGAGTCCCTCTCCTCTTCCAGTCAACGACAACCATGAGTTCGGCCCCCTGAAAGATGCAGTATGTTTATCTTGCTTTTAATTTAGTTTAAATTAGAAAAAAAAAACTGATTTTTGTTAGATATTAGAAAATAAAACTAATTTTAGGTTAATTTTTAAAACGGATTTTATGTTAATTTTTAAAAACTGATTTAAGTTAAATTTTAAAAACTGATTTTAACAAGGTATTTAAAACTGATTTTAAAAAGGTATTTAAAACTGATTTTAAAAAGGTATTTAAAACTGATTTTAAAAAGGTATTTAAAATTGATTAGAAAAAGGTTAAAACTTTAAATAGAAAAAGGTTAAAACTTTAAATAGAAAATCTAAATTTGAAATGATTTTTAAATATAAGAATTAGCATTGTTGAAAATATATCTATATCGCAAAGTTTTGAATATGTATATATCACAAGGTTTTGAAAATATATGGGAATGTTTTAAAAATATATATCATATGATTTTTATATATTGAATAGCGAACTAAAAATTCGATTTTTATATATTGAATAGCGAACTAAAAATTCGATTTTTATATATTGAATAGCGAACTAAAAATTCGATTTTTATATATTGAATAGCGAACTAAAAATTCGATTTTTATATATTGAATAGCGAACTAAAAATTCGATTTTTATATATTGAATAGCGAACTAAAAATTCGATTTTTATATATTGAATAGCGAAGTAAAAATTCGATTTTTACATATGTAGTGAAAGCGGACAACAAAGGTGACAAAAAGGCGAAACGACGAAGACTTCTGCAAAAGAAGTGCCGTGGAGCTGGATAGCTATAATGTGAGAATTTCTCACTCTTCAATTTATTTTCTAGCTATATATATATATATATATATATATATATATATATATATATATATATACTAGGATGCAGACGGTGTTTAGTAGCACCCGACACAATCGTCCACAGACCATGGACTTGTTTGTTTGGCTGTTTGGTGATTGTTTGCGATATTGGTTTGAATGTGGTTTGTGGTGTGGAAAATCGAATCGATAAATGGGTTAGGATTAGACGTGCGCCGTTATAAGGCGAAGGAGTAAGGCTAGGTTAGACTCTTACTCCAAATTTTGTGGTTTGCATAATGAATTGATTTGATTGATGTGTGAATGGCGTGGGCCTTCACTAGACCGGGGATAAGGCTAGGCCTTGTCCCGTTTCTAGTATCGTGCCGTTATGCCGCCGAAATTTTCTAAAATAAGTTAGAAAAATAAAAATATCATTTTATTTAAAGAATGAATTGAATAGAAATTCATAGGTTGAAATAAAATGTTTTATCGTTAAAAATATAATTTTTAACGTGAAGTGAATAAAATAGAAAATTCATTTACAAACCAGACGGTTTGTTTATGTACACCTATTTGAATGACATTGATTGGGACGATAAATTTTACACATCGCCCAACAGCACAAATAAAATATGTGTTTGATTGTTTGAAACCCCACACGGGTGTTGGGATGAAATTTGAAGTTCACTCATCCTGATTGATTAAATATGTCGATCGATTGATTGACAGGCTGTAATAAGCGTTAGATATCTTTATTTGATGCTTATACAGTGTAGTGCACTTTGGTTGATGGTTGATCATTTTTCAATGCTATATATACATGTGTTGTATGAAAATCCATATAATTAATTTTATATGGTAATTAATTGGGCCTCATTCCAGTTTAGAAATAGAAATATTTGAAATAGAAATATTCGAAATGGAATATTTGAAAATATCAATATATGAAGCCGTGTTGATTAGATTGACGCCATTTTGACGTGAACGATATTTATATCGATTTTAAAACGATTTCGAAATGAATTGAATTGAAAACGATTTCGAAATGAATTGAATTGAAAACGATTTCGAAATGAATTGAATTGAAAACGATTTCGAAATGAATTGAATTGAAAACGATTTCGAAATGAATTGAATTGAAAACGATTTCGAAATGAATTGAATTGAAATCGATTTCGAAATGAATTGAATTGAAAACGATTTCGAAATGAATTGAATTGAAAACGATTTCGAAATGAATTGAATTGAAAACGATTTCGAAATGAATTGAATTGAAAACGATTTCGAAATGAATTGAATTGAAAACGATTTCGAAATGAATTGAATTGAAAACGATTTCGAAATGAATTGAATTGAAAACGATTTCGAAATGAATTGAATTGAAAACGATTTCGAAATGAATTGAATTGAAAACGATTTCGAAATGAATTGAATTGAAAACGATTTCGAAATGAATTGAATTGAAAACGATTTCGAAATGAATTGAATTGAAAACGATTTCGAAATGAATTGAATTGAAAACGATTTCGAAATGAGTTTAATTGAAAACGATTTCGAAATGAATTGAATTGAAAACGATTTCGAAATGAATTGAATTGAAAACGATTTCGAAATGAATTGAATTGAAAACGATTTCGAAATGAATTGATTTGAAAACGATTTCGAAATGAATTGAATTGAAAACGATTTCGAAATGAATTGAATTGAAAACGATTTCGAAATGAATTGAATTGAAAACGATTTCGAAATGAATTGAATTGAAAACGATTTCGAAATGAATTGAATTGAAAACGATTTCGAAATGAATTGAATTGAAAACGATTTCGAAATGAATTGAATTGAAAACGATATCGAAATGAATTGAATTGAAAACGATTTCGAAATGAATTGAATTGCAAACGATTTCGAAATGAAATGAATTGAAAACGAATTCAAATTGAATTGAAACGAATTCAAATTGAATTGAAAGCGAATTTAAATGAATTCAAATTGAATTGAAATTTGAATTGAATAGAAATGAATTTTAAAACGAATTTACAAAGAAGAATTCAATTTTGATTTGAATTGAAATGGAAGTTGAAATAGATTTTGAAACGAATTTTAAAACTATTTATATAATTTGTTTTGAATAGAGAATCGACGAAATATATATTATATATATAATATAATGGCCTAAATAGAACGCGCCGCGCCGCGGCAGTTCGTGAATTTCGACCATTTATTTCAAACGGACATTACGGGAGATCCGACCGTCGGATTCTCCTAAAACCGGAACCGTTGGGTTCGTATCGAAAAGAGCTTTCTAACGAATATTAGAAATTTGAAATCTAACGGTTGGATTTGGAGATACGTCCAAATCAATTTCGAAAAAGGTCGCTGTAAGTGCAGTTCGATGGCCATTGTTGGAAATCGACTGTACGGGCCTTGATAAAATTATTAAAAATAGTAATAATTTGTGTAAAATCATTAGAAATGATTTGGGAAGAATTGGGATGAAAAACTCCATATTTGAAAAGATAAAAATAGATTTTTATCGAATTGAACTAGTTTTGAACTAGAATTATAATTCTATTTATTTTTAAATAAATAAATTGAATTCGAAAAGGGTTTTAAAAATAACCAAAATTTCCAATGATTGCATTGGAATGGATTTGAATCGAAATTGTCTTCGGAATATTTCGATGTTGAAATTCGTGATTATACAGGTGTTGTTATGGAAATTTGAAAGATATAGATATTTATATCGTTATTTCCAATACGACATTTGTTAATCGTAGAATTTGATATTGAATATAAGCCGGGATATTTTCTATTCAGAGCCTTGTATTTAATATCAAATGTGATTTGGGTTTGTCGTGAATGGTGTCTTCATTAACACTGTTCTTGAACCAGTTGAGGAAAGGTTAAATCTTTTTATTTAGATTTAATGAAGTGTACCAATTAAATGATATTTAATTGGAATTGAATTGATTTTTGGGTTTATCGTGAACAGTGTTTTAAATAACACTCGTTCTTTAACCCGATAATTAATGGAATGTGATTTTGGGTTTATCGTGAACCGTGTTTTAAATGACACTGATTCTTTAACCCAGTCGAAGATTAAAACTAAGTGGAGTTTTAATGAATCTTTAATTAGATTGAAATGATCGAAAATGGAGTATCACCAATTTTGCTCCAGGCGATAGTTAAATCTTTAATTAGATTTGAACGTGAAGTGGTAATTGAATTTACCGATAACACTGTGGTGTTAGATATGAAGTATTACCAGTTTTACTTCATGGGATGAATAGGTTGGGATTGGGAAATTAAAACAAATAATTACTTCGGTAAGGTTCGTTAATCCCGACTAGTTTGAATTAATATTCAAAAATAGATTATAGAATAAATTCAAGAAATTTATCTTGGATAAAATTAATGGGAACCTTTCCCTATGAATGTGAAATTTAGAAATTGACTGTCGGTTAGCCAAACAGAATGGTTTTCTGGATATTGATCTGATGTTGGTTTCGGCCTTCGGGGTTAATATTTGGGGGAATTATTCTCTTGATTAATTTACGGTTAGTGACTAATGAATTGGAATGAGGCGTATGTTGTGTTTGTGTAACACTTTTATAATATATACGCGAGTTATTCGGAAAGACCGGGTTTATCCCATTCTGAATAACTGATACGACGATAAGTCGAAGATGAAGACGATGGTCGAAGACCGGAAGTCTTCACGTCGTTTGGGTAATTACTGATGATCTTGATTGGGCTGTACACCCAAGAAGATGGAAACAGTTAGTGATCGTCCAGACGTACTTGGAGATCGATGGATATGCGGGGTACTAGGTGCCTCCGGTTTCGTTCAGACCCAGAACGGACTTGTAAATGGACTGTGTGTCTGACATTGGATTTTAGTCCGTGTGATTGATCTCTATTAAATATATATCTGTTTGGCGGCGGAGAATTTATTCTCTTGCTTAACGCCCTTCTCTGAGACGTACGAGCTCAGGGGTTATATATTGATGGATATCAAACGCATGGAGTGAATTGCCTGTGTGGCATGCCTAAGTGGCAATTGATCGAGGCTTCTGTTGAAAAGCAAAGTCTTGTGGTGATGATCAAAGCAAGTCCTTTGTGGCGTAGCTTTGTGTAACGGTTACTTCGCGTGTTTCACACCCGGTATGAACCAAAAACGGGAGACGGACCTCAGGGAGGGCATGCGTTTCTTTCTAGTTAGAAGTGGCGTCAGTGGTTTTACACGCCCTGACGAGTTTGACTTATGTGGTTGTTGCAGTTGCGAGGCGCCTCGGATTGATCGGTCGTTCTCGAACCGATGGAGTCATTTAGTTGGCTCGTTTACGCCCCATAGGGCGGGGAAATGCATGTCCAGGGTTTAAGTTTAATCCACATCGGTGGACCGGCCCTGACGATCCAAGGGTCGATGCGCTCTGACCCTGTGGCTCGGGCTAGAGAGTCACGAAAACGGTTGAGGACTATCTTTTGCCTCGGTTCATAGACGGAAATCCAATTTCCAAATACGTGACATTTGCGGTTTTATTTGTAGAGCCTAGTATGGCGACATAGTGGTATGGGGCATTCATGCCGCCTATGATTGATACTTATGATTTGAAGTTGTTTTATACACTATACACTTATAAAAGTATCAAATGATTTGTTTTCAACGTATCAAGCATTCTTGGCTGTTATAAGGAAAAACCCTATCCTCGGCTGTGTTGCATTGTGTGATGGGACCTGGGTCTTATAATAGCTTCATTTTTCTTTATTTAGCATTGCGCTGTTTGTTTTATGCACTGGTATTCTTGGGAGGAAACCCGTTCCGTGTTATACGGCGTGGTCCCTTGATTTACCTAACTTTAAAAATAAAGATTAACTGTTTTAGTTCTCACACCAGTCACATGACTGACCTGGAGTTTATTGTTTTAACCTAAACTCTGGGTGCCCCTATTTTGACACGGGCAGCTAGTAGTTTTGGTTTTGCAGATTTATATTCACAGGATCCTGGTTTACAGCTGGAACGATATCCGGAAAGCTTTGTATCCGTATATCTCATTCTAGTTGTGTATTGTATTATTTTCTGCTGCTATGTATTTAAATGTAATTTAAATCTCTGATATTGTGTAATATTTATTTATACTCTGTATATTCTTGTAATCTGATGCATTGTTGTAATATAGCAATGAAATGTTCTTCTGTATGCGTTCTGTTGTGGCTTGTTCTCGAACTATCCGACGCTTTCCTTTACGGGGAAGTTGCGGGTTTTCACAGTTGGTATCAGAGCTTTGGTTTACAGAGCTCGAGAACGAGACACATTAGAACCATACGAAAGAATTCATCAGATATTGGATTAGTAATATCCAATGAGAATGACTCGTTAGAGATGGGATCAGTAGTATCCTAGAACGAGTGTGAAGAGTATATTTTTGAAAACGAAAACAAATTTTTGTTTTGAAAATTTAAATCAATTATACGTATTTGATTATTTATTTATATTGATTAGGACAGTCCAATATATAAAGATTTCGCGTATGCGCCTAGCTAGCGTCTATTCGAAGTTTTAATATACTGGATAGATATAGAATCACACTCTAGTCGCCTGGGGGTGATTCTGATGATTGATATATCATCATCAGAGTTTATATTCGAGTGACGAACGTGTAACATCTATATATTTCCTATTGACTGGTGTGAGAACCAAAATTAGATAGGGCTAATTGTTGTGATTTGGCATCAAAAATCTGATTTTTGACTATATATCAAAAGTATGAATTTGAAACGTTAAATTCACTAATTGATTGATGTTTGTGTTGTTTGTTTATTTGTTTGCTAATTTTTAGCCATTTAGCCTAATTGAATCACATATTAAATTGTATTGAAATTTGGTCGCATCTGCTTGTATATACATGTATATCATTGAACAGGTCCTAGCAAGGAGGCTAGAGCCAGAGGATAAAATTTGTTTGCACGACAAATAGGTACATGTTTACTACATAATTTCCTGTTTTGTTTGGGTGATGATGATTTTGTGAGCCTATTGGCTAGCCGCTTGGCTTTTTCTTTTTCTTTTTGAGATCTGAAGGACCGGGGAAGCTATTTGAAATTCCCCGATGCTCCCGGTGCAGGGGAGGTTATGGCGAAATTTTTCAAAAATTTAGGGTGTTAGCCAAATTTTTGAAATTTTGAAAATTCTCAGAAACTAAAGAGTTGGAGAATGAAAGCCAGATCGAACGTAGTGTTGATTAATCAAACCACTTTCGACTTTGTTCCTTTTCGGGGACGAAAAGTTTTAAGTGAGGGAGATTGTAACAACCCGTAAAATGCGAGCCAGTTTGAAATTTTTATTTTGGCAATTTTAGCGAATTTTGATTATTTAAAATGAATTATTTTAAATAATATCGACGAGAAATTTATTTTGAATATAATTATAACGTATATATTATATACGTCGTCGTTAGAATATATAATAATTATATATAATTATAAAAGGAATTGAAAATGGCGCGGTAGTTCGATAATTCGATTTCAAACTTCAATTGAATGTACCGGGTGCAAAACAATCCGGATTTTAGTGAAACCAAAAATGATAGGATCTAATTGATGATATCTTTCTTTCGAATCCGAAAAATCAAAAGTTCGTAGCGGGAATCAAAAGATATGTCCAGTTGAAAATTCTGAATAGTCGCTATGGAATTCAGGCCCTTAAAAATGGACATTTTGCAAACGACCTCGGATTTCGACGAAACCAGTTTTGTTGGGTCCGGGATGTGAAGTTATTGCTAGGTTTCAAATTTCATAATTTTTCGAATCAATATGTGAGCGCGGCAAAGGAAAACGCGTTTGACCAGTTTCAGTTGATTTTAATCGACTGGAAAATGGCCATTTTTCAAACGGTCTCAGAATTCGACGAAACTAGTTTTGTTAGGACCGTATCGTCAATACGAAGCTAGAAAATATTTTTCTGGAATTTTTCTAGTTAGTATGTGACCCCGGTAATTTGAAATGTACGTTTAAAATTCAATATAATGATTTAAATGTAAATTAAACGGAAACTGATTCAAACAGTCGAATCAGTTTGCGATACATATCCCATTGTGTTCGGAATGGGGGTATTACCCTAGGGACGACAGTCGGTGGGCTCAAAAAGGAGTTCGAATTTCTAAAGTAACTTTTTGAAGATAAAATTAAATTAAAAATATAAATTAATATATATACTTCTTTATAATAACCCCCCCCCCCCCCCGTTTATTCTTCAATTCAATCAGAAGAAAGAAAAAAAAAACGAATCGAACGACGGAGCTGCTCCCCGTCGTCGACGGCCACCGCGCCCACCTCGCCCCCTCCCTCAGCTCGCCGCCCTCCCCTTCTTCTCCTCCTCCGCCACCTCGAAGCTCCGACCCCCCCTGCCCTAATCGACCGCAGCCCCCCCCCCCAGTTTCGAAGCCCACCGCCGAGCTGCTCCACGCCAGGGCGCCTCCGACGAGTCCCTCTCCTCTTCCAGTCAACGACAACCATGAGTTCGGCCCCCTGAAAGATGCAGTATGTTTATCTTGCTTTTAATTTAGTTTAAATTAGAAAACAAACTGATTTTTGTTAGATATTAGAAAATAAAACTAATTTTAGGTTAATTTTTAAAACGGATTTTATGTTAATTTTTAAAAACTGATTTTAGGTTAAATTTTAAAAACTGATTTTAAAAAGGTATTTAAAACTGATTTTAAAAAGGTATTTAAAACTGATTTTAAAAAGGTATTTAAAACTGATTAGAAAAAGGTTAAAACTTTAAATAGAAAAAGGTTAAAACTTTAAATAGAAAATCTAAATTTGAAATGATTTTTAAATATAAGAATTAGCATTGTTGAAAATATATCTATATCGCAAAGTTTTGAATATGTATATATCACAAGGTTTTGAAAATATATGGGAATGTTTTAAAAATATATATCATATGATTTTTATATATTGAATAGCGAACTAAAAATTCGATTTTTATATATTGAATAGCGAACTAAAAATTCGATTTTTATATATTGAATAGCGAACTAAAAATTCGATTTTTATATATTGAATAGCGAACTAAAAATTCGATTTTTATATATTGAATAGCGAACTAAAAATTCGATTTTTATATATTGAATAGCGAACTAAAAATTCGATTTTTATATATTGAATAGCGAAGTAAAAAATCGATTTTTACATATGTAGTGAAAGCGGACAACAAAGGTGACAAAAAGGCGAAACGACGAAGACTTCTGCAAAAGAAGTGCCGTGGAGCTGGATAGCTATAATATGAGAATTTCTCGCTCTTCAATTTATTTTCTAGCTATATATATATATATACTAGGATGCAGACGGTGTTTAGTAGCACCCGACACAATCGTCCACAGACCATGAACTTGTTTGTTTGGCTGTTTGGTGATTGTTTGCGATATTGGTTTGAATGTGGTTTGTGGTGTGGAAAATCGAATCGATAAATGGGTTAGGATTAGACGTGCGCCGTTATAAGGCGAAGGAGTAAGGCTAGGTTAGACTCTTACTCCAAATTTTGTGGTTTGCATAATGAATTGATTTGATTGATGTGTGAATGGCGTGGGCCTTCACTAGACCGGGGATAAGGCTAGGCCTTGTCCCGTTTCTAGTATCGTGCCGTTATGCCGCCGAAATTTTCTAAAATAAGTTAGAAAAATAAAAATATCATTTTATTTAAAGAATGAATTGAATAGAAATTCATAGGTTGAAATAAAATGTTTTATCGTTAAAAATATAATTTTTAACGTGAAGTGAATAAAATAGAAAATTCATTTACAAACCAGACGGTTTGTTTATGTACACCTATTTGAATGACATTGATTGGGACGATAAATTTTACACATCGCCCAACAGCACAAATAAAATATGTGTTTGATTGTTTGAAACCCCACACGGGTGTTGGGATGAAATTTGAAGTTCACTCATCCTGATTGATTAAATATGTCGATCGATTGATTGACAGGCTGTAATAAGCGTTAGATATCTTTATTTGATGCTTATACAGTGTAGTGCACTTTGGTTGATGGTTGATCATTTTTCAATGCTATATATACATGTGTTGTATGAAAATCCATATAATTAATTTTATATGGTAATTAATTGGGCCTCATTCCAGTTTAGAAATAGAAATATTTGAAATAGAAATATTCGAAATGGAATATTTGAAAATATCAATATATGAAGCCGTGTTGATTAGATTGACGCCATTTTGACGTGAACGATATTTATATCGATTTTAAAACGATTCGAAATGAATTGAATTGAAAACGATTTCGAAATGAATTGAATTGAAAACGATTTCGAAATGAATTGAATTGAAAACGATTTCGAAATGAATTGAATTGAAAACGATTTCGAAATGAATTGAATTGAAAACGATTTCGAAATGAATTGAATTGAAAACGATTTCGAAATGAATTGAATTGAAAACGATTTCGAAATGAATTGAATTGAAAACAATTTCGAAATGAATTGAATTGAAAACGATTTCGAAATGAATTGAATTGAAAACGATTTCGAAATGAATTGAATTGAAAACGATTTCGAAATGAATTGAATTGAAAACGATTTCGAAATGAATTGAATTGAAAACGATTTCGAAATGAATTGAATTGAAAACGATTTCGAAATGAATTGAATTGAAAACGATTTCGAAATGAATTGAATTGAAAACGATTTCGAAATGAATTGAATTGAAAACGATTTCGAAATGAATTGAATTGAAAACGATTTCGAAATGAATTGAATTGAAAACGATTTCGAAATGAATTGAATTGAAAACGATTTCGAAATGAATTGAATTGAAAACGATTTCGAAATGAATTGAATTGAAAACGATTTCGAAATGAATTGAATTAAAAACGATATCGAAATGAATTGAATTGAAAACGATTTCGAAATGAATTGAATTGAAAACGATTTTGAAATGAAATGAATTGAAAACGAATTCAAATTGAATTGAAACGAATTCAAATTGAATTGAAAGCGAATTTAAATGAATTCAAATTGAATTGAAATTTGAATTGAATAGAAATGAATTTTAAAACGAATTTACAAAGAAGAATTCAATTTTGATTTGAATTGAAATGGAAGTTGAAATAGATTTTGAAACGAATTGTAAAACTATTTATATAATTCGTTTTGAATAGAGAATCGACGAAATATATATTATATATATAATATAATGGCCTAAATAGAACGCGCCGCGCCGCGGCAGTTCGTGAATTTCGACCATTTATTTCAAACGGACATTACGGGAGATCCGACCGTCGGATTCTCCTAAAACCGGAACCGTTGGGTTCGTATCGAAAAGAGCTTTCTAACGAATATTAGAAATTTGAAATCTAACGGTTGGATTTGGAGATACGTCCAAATCAAATTCGAAAAAGGTCGCTGTAAGTGCAGTTCGATGGCCATTGTTGGAAATCGACTGTACGGGCCTTGATAAAATTATTAAAAATAGTAATAATTTGTGTAAAATCATTAGAAATGATTTGGGAAGAATTGGGATGAAAAACTCCATATTTGAAAAGATAAAAATAGATTTTTATCGAATTGAACTAGTTTTGAACTAGAATTATAATTCTATTTATTTTTAAATAAATAAATTGAATTCGAAAAGGGTTTTAAAAATAACCAAAATTTCCAATGATTGCATTGGAATGGATTTGAATCGAAATTGTCTTCGGAATATTTCGATGTTGAAATTCGTGATTATACAGGTGTTGTTATGGAAATTTGAAAGATATAGATATTTATATCGTTATTTCCAATACGACATTTGTTAATCGTAGAATTTGATATTGAATATAAGCCGGGATATTTTCTATTCAGAGACTTGTATTTAATATCAAATGTGATTTGGGTTTGTCGTGAATGGTGTCTTCATTAACACTGTTCTTGAACCAGTTGAGGAAAGGTTAAATCTTTTTATTTAGATTTAATGAAGTGTACCAATTAAATGATATTTAATTGGAATTGAATTGATTTTTGGGTTTATCGTGAACAGTGTTTTAAATAACACTCGTTCTTTAACCCGATAATTAATGGAATGTGATTTTGGGTTTATCGTGAACCGTGTTTTAAATGACACTGATTCTTTAACCCAGTCGAAGATTAAAACTAAGTGGAGTTTTAATGAATCTTTAATTAGATTGAAATGATCGAAAATGGAGTATCACCAGTTTTGCTCCTGGCGATAGTTAAATCTTTAATTAGATTTGAACGTGAAGTGGTAATTGAATTTACCGATAACACTGTGGTGTTAGATATGAAGTATTACCAGTTTTACTTCATGGGATGAATAGGTTGGGATTGGGAAATTAAAACAAATAATTACTTCGGTAAGGTTCGTTAATCCCGACTAGTTTGAATTAATATTCAAAAATAGATTATAGAATAAATTCAAGAAATTTATCTTGGATAAAATTAATGGGAACCTTTCCCTATGAATGTGAAATTTAAAAATTGACTGTCGGTTAGCCAAACAGAATGGTTTTCTGGATATTGATCTGATGTTGGTTTCGGCCTTCGGGGTTAATATTTGGGGGAATTATTCTCTTGATTAATTTACGGTTAGTGACTAATGAATTGGAATGAGGCGTATGTTGTGTTTGTGTAACACTTTTATAATATATACGCGAGTTATTCGGAAAGACCGGGTTTATCCCATTCTGAATAACTGATACGACGATAAGTCGAAGATGAAGACGATGGTCGAAGACCGGAAGTCTTCACGTCGTTTGGGTAATTACTGATGATCTTGATTGGGCTGTACACCCAAGAAGATGGAAACAGTTAGTGATCGTCCAGACGTACTTGGAGATCGATGGATATGCGGGGTACTAGGTGCCTCCGGTTTCGTTCAGACCCAGAACGGACTTGTAAATGGACTGTGTGTCTGACATTGGATTTTAGTCCGTGTGATTGATCTCTATTAAATATATATCTGTTTGGCGGCGGAGAATTTATTCTCTTGCTTAACGCCCTTCTCTGAGACGTACGAGCTCAGGGGTTATATATTGATGGATATCAAACGCATGGAGTGAATTGCCTGTGTGGCATGCCTAAGTGGCAATTGATCGAGGCTTCTGTTGAAAAGCAAAGTCTTGTGGTGATGATCAAAGCAAGGCCTTTGTGGCGTAGCTTTGTGTAACGGTTACTTCGCGTGTTTCACACCCGGTATGAACCGAAAACGGGAGACGGACCTCAGGGAGGGCATGCGTTTCTTTCTAGTTAGAAGTGGCGTTAGTGGTTTTACACGCCCTGACGAGTTTGACTTATGTGGTTGTTGCAGTTGCGAGGCGCCTCGGATTGATCGGTCGTTCTCGAACCGATGGAGTCATTTAGTTGGCTCGTTTACGCCCCATAGGGCGGGGAAATGCATGTCCAGGGTTTAAGTTTAATCCACATCGGTGGACCGGCCCTGACGATCCAAGGGTCGATGCGCTCTGACCCTGTGGCTCGGGCTAGAGAGTCACGAAAACGGTTGAGGACTATCTTTTGCCTCGGTTCATAGACGGAAATCCAATTTCCAAATACGTGACATTTGCGGTTTTATTTGTAGAGCCTAGTATGGCGACATAGTGGTATGGGGCATTCATGCCGCCTATGATTGATACTTATGATTTGAAGTTGTTTTATACACTATACACTTATAAAAGTATCAAATGATTTGTTTTCAACGTATCAAGCATTCTTGGCTGTTATAAGGAAAAACCCTATCCTCGGCTGCGTTGCATTGTGTGATGGGACCTGGGTCTTATAATAGCTTCATTTTTCTTTATTTAGCATTGCGCTGTTTGTTTTATGCACTGGTATTCTTGGGAGGAAACCCGTTCCGTGTTATACGGCGTGGTCCCTTGATTTACCTAACTTTAAAAATAAAGATTAACTGTTTTAGTTCTCACACCAGTCACATGACTGACCTGGAGTTTATTGTTTTAACCTAAACTCTGGGTGCCCATATTTTGACACGGGCAGCTAGTAGTTTTGGTTTTGCAGATTTATATTCACAGGATCCTGGTTTACAGCTGGAACGATATCCGGAAAGCTTTGTATCCGTATATCTCATTCTAGTTGTGTATTGTATTATTTTCCGCTGCTATGTATTTAAATGTAATTTAAATCTCTGATATTGTGTAATATTTATTTATACTCTGTATATTCTTGTAATCTGATGCATTGTTGTAATATAGCAATGAAATGTTCTTCTGTATGCGTTCTGTTGTGGCTTGTTCTCGAACTATCCGACGCTTTCCTTTACGGGGAAGTTGCGGGTTTTCACATTGTTTCCTTCTTTTCTCCCTTTTCCTCCCCATGCATTAAGGCCATATCAACAAGCTTTTCAAAGGTTGCCCCTATTGGAATATGGGACATAGCTAAACCATGGATGTAATACCCCGTAATTCTGTTAATATAAATATTCACAAATTAAAGAGTAACTAATCTCAGACGTGAGAATTGTGGGAAACGGGTTGCGCCATGGTGTTCATCTCGGAATTCTGGTTGAAATAGAGTCTGAGTTTGCGTGATTTGGACTTCGTATGAAGGACATATGGCCATCGGAAGTTTCAGAAAATTCAAAATTCAAAATTCGAAGTCAAACAGGCCAGGCGGGAAATTTCCCACCCAGCACCCCAGGTCGACTGGGGAGTCGACTGGGCAGTCGACACCCCCAGGACCAGGTCGACTGCGCAGTCGACTTGGGTGTCGACCTGGTCAAGTCGGGCAGGTTTTGGCAGAGCCCAATCTTGAGTTGTTGATGTGTCTTTAGGGCTGAGTTGGCTAATTTAACGGTTCAGGTTAGTTCTGAGTTGATCTGATGGTCTAAATAAATCCTAAACTCTATATATACCTAGGTAGTCTCTCACTCTAAAATCACATGAAAAATAGAATAGCTGCCGTCATGCCATCGCCATGGAACTCAGTGTAGCCGCCGCCAACTAAGAAGGAAGAAAGCTAATCAAAACTCTAATTCTACTCAACTCTAAAGCAAATCAAGACTCTCTTTCTTTTCTAATTGTGAGTATGATGATCTTAATAAGATTATTAGCAAACTAATTAGATTAAGATGTGATATGGATCATAAGAAAATGATGTGAATTGTCATATATGTTGTTGTAAACCTTATGCTATCATGTATGATGTAAATCCTATGTTATGTGATGATGATATCCTATATGTTGTAAATCATGCTATGATGATATTATATATGTTGCAAGTTTCTATGCTAAGTTGCGATGTTACAAAGCCATGATGTTATTATGTTGTAGTTAGCTTATGAATCATGATGTTGATTATATATATTTGGGCTATGATGATTCACATGACAAATCACATGTACCTATGCAAGTTTAGATTTATTAGTATGTATAATCTCACATATTGTATGATATCTATTTAGATCTAGAATTATGACATCTATTTAGATCTAGAATTATGCTATGACATGTGTGAGTTCTATGTGTTAGATGCTAGTTCACACCATCATTTTGTTGCATAAACCACATATGCAAGTTTATACATGAACTTGGGTTATGATCATATTATGTAAGTTGTGACATTTAACCAAACAAGTTGACACCTTTAGATCCATGACATATGTAGTTTTATGCAAGTTTCACCCCTATTATGATTAGATCTATTTTATTTGTCTATATGTTGTGATAATTTATCTTTGTGCTATGAGTTAGACTATTCGAGTCTAACGTATATTTTGCGTTGAATAAGCGAACGTATAACATGGGGTAGGGGTAATATTAAGGATTTAATATTAAGAAATTGAGGTGCAATTGATATGATTTTGCATACCGTAAGTGGATGGCCATAATTGAGTCAATTATTGACATCATTAAAATTGGAATTAATTAATGATTTGAATAGGGATATATTTAAAACTAGGGTAAAAGATTATAAGTGTTAATCAATGCTTAGGACACGAGGTTGGACTCGTTTGTGACGTAAAACTGCCCGGACCCGCCCGACAAATCCAGTAGTCACAAATGTCAGCCCAATGTGAGAGGTCCTAGGCCCAAACTAAAGCATAACAGTTGTAAAGACACGAGGTTAGACTCTTTTATGGTATAAGACTGCCCGGACCCGCCCTGCAAATCCAGCTGCCATAAATGTCAGTCTAATGTGAGAGGTCTTTATAAGGTTATGGCCTTAATGAATTAAGAAATACTTAACCAGATAAACATGTGAGGTGGGACATGGGGGTTAAGTAGGTGCCTTGGGTGGCATGAGGAATCTAGTGGGTGCCTTTAGTGGCATTTGAAATACGATTAGTAAGACTTAACCAAACACACATGTAAATGAACATGACTAAGAAGAGGGTTAAGTGGGATATACTAGTGGGGACAAGCTTAGGTGGATATCTTGCGGTAAGTAATTGGGGGCCCATTTCAACCAGTAACCCAAACGTATCTTTGTGGGCTCGACCCAAGTCGAGGACGGGACACGCATACTGGGCTTGACTATAAGAGGCCAAACGGGTTAGCAGTGGCAACGCAAGTCCAACGGGTTTCATATGCGTGTGTGGACCCGGGCTGGTAGGTAAGACGTTGTTGCATCGTGTAGGTATAAGTCGTGCATCCTTAGGCTGTATCGGGTTGCCACTTTAGGGGAGTGATACACCCCACTGTGGGACCAGCACGGGTATCTACGAGTAGGGAGCCGATCGAAAGTGGGTAGTGGGGTACACCTAGCGGAGATAGGGGAAGGCGGCACCTATGTAGTCAACTAGGGGTACACGAAGTTATTTATAAAATTTCAAAGTGAAGCAAGTGGGATCAACCTTTAGGGTGACTGGTGTGGTGCAGTGTAGTAATTATTCGTTAGTATTAGGTGTGCCTTTAACGTTATCTTTATCTGCTCTTCCATACCCAATAGTTCATAGACATTTCCTTGTTTTCCAGCTTATGCCTTAGTCTAGTTATTTTGATAATAGTATTGTTAGAATTATCATACTCGCCAGACTTTATGTCTGACCCCCTCTATTTCTATCTTTTTCCCCCTCCAAGTCCTTAGGGTGGGCCCAGCTCTAGTGGGGCTTGATTGGATTACTTTATCTCTCTTTTGGAAAGCTTGGACCGTTGAAGTAAAGTCCAGCTTGTTAACTTCTTTAATGGCTATTTATGTAATAGGATTATGTATTTTGTTTTATCAAGATGGATATTGTACTTGACTCTGATTTATGGTTTTATGATGTAACAAACATGTTTAATTTCCGCTACAATGAAATAAAGTTTTAGATTTCCAAGTACTACTTATTATCTGTCTTGTTGTAATTTTTCTGTTCCATATTCACTTAAAACCTCCATGGAAGTTAATGCATTCCCTTTGTGAGTGACATTAATGGACGTGGGGTGTTACACGTGGTATCAGAGCTTAAGGTTACCATAACAGATAATTTTTTTAGAAAAACTATTTTTCTAAAGTAGTTTTGGAAGAAGTGTTTTCAAAAACATGTCCTGATGAGTAATTTAAAGAGGAAAGTTTTATGAAAAACATAATCCCCAATAGCCATATATCTTTATCTTTCGAATTCTCCATTTTGAATCTTTCCTTTTTCGTTTCAGCATGGCTGAAGATCTTAACCTTCCGGAGGGTGTAACCATACCAGGATGGTATAGGAGGTTATTAGAGGCTAGGGCCGCTGCAGGTCCAGCCAATGTTCCTCCACCACCAGTTGCACCCGCTCCTCCTCCTCCCCCTCCTCGCGCTGATACTTTTGCAAAGACATGCAAGGAATTTAAGGCTATGGGTGGAAAACCTTTTCAAGGGTCAGAAACGTTTGTGGAAGCTAGAGATTGGCTTAAGGAGGTGGAAGAATTGCTAGAAATCTTTGAAGTAGAAGAAGGGAGGAAAGTCAAATTAGCAGCTTGGTTAATGAAGGGAGAGGCCTCGTTTTGGTGGGAGGTCACTAATGGGGAGCGTCCTGTTGATTCTTGGGCGGATTTCAGACGTAGGTTTGAGGCAAAGTTTCTCTCAAGGGCAGAAGAGAATCTATACATGGAAAGGTTCTTGACATTGAAGCAGGGAAATCTATCAGTGAAAGAGTACGTCAACAAATTTAACCAATTGGCAAGGTTTGTCTTAGATTTGGTGAACACGCAGGAGAAGAAGGCTCTGAGGTTCGTTAATGGCTTGAATGAGCCATTGCAGGGGTTGGCTATGACCCACATCCCTATGGGGGCCACCTTTGAGAAGCTAGTAGACATGGCACTCATGCATGAGGAGAAAGGCGCTAATGCTAATAAGGCACCCGAGAAGAAAGGGGATCAGAAGAAACCACAACAGCAAAACAAGAACGGTGGTAAAGACAATAATGGCAAAGGAAAGAAAAGATGCTTTAACTGTGGGACACCAGGCCATCTCAGCAAGGATTGCAGAAAGAAAAAGAAGACTGGCTGTTTTCACTATGGTGAAGCGGGACATCTAGTGATGGACTGCCCAAAGAAGGGGAAGAGGGCAGGGTCTACCTCGGGAGGACAGGTGCAGGCTCTTATGGCACCAGGGCAGGCAAGGGGACAAGTTCAGGCTCTCGCGGTCCCACCGCTGCAAGAACGTGGTAGAACCATTTCTGTTGAAAGCTTAGTTTTTCTGTTTGATCATCCTGTCCGTACCTTATTTGATTCGGGCGCATCGCATTCGTTTATCTCTACATCATTAGTTGAATCACTACACTTAAACACCAGTTTAATAGAGGATCCCGTAGTTGTTTCGAATCCAATTGGGGGCTCAGCTTATTTGTCCATGATATGTTTGGATTTGAAAATTTCTATACTTAGTGTTGGGTTTAGATGTGATGCTTATGTTTTAGGCTTCACGGGCTATGGGCTAATTTTAGGAATGGATTGGTTATCCAGAAATGGGGCCGTTCTTGATTGTGAAAGGAGAGTAGTTAGGCTCATGACTCGCCTTGGCAACACTCTCGAAATCTTTTGTAATCCCATAAATTCCGTTATGCTAAGTTATCTAGAATCGCTTGACGCGTCGGTGGAAAATCTACAATCTGTTAAAGTAGTCCAAGAATACTCGGATGTGTTTGAGGAGGTGAAGGGCTTGCCTCCGAAGCGGGAGATAGATTTTCGAATATATCTTGTGGATAATGCAAAACCAGTATCTTTGCCAGTACGTCACATGGCTCCTCGTGAAAGGAGGGAACTCAATAAGCAAGTGAAGGGGTTGCTTGAGAAGGGGTTCATAAGACGAAGTATATCGGAGTGGGGTGCTCCAATAGTATTTGCCACGAAGGCGGATGGGTCCCTTAGACTTTGTGTGGACTATAGAGAACTTAATGAGCTTACTAAGAAGAACAAACACCCACTGCCGAGGATTGACGATCTCTTCGATCGGTTAGTTGGCGCCTCAGTGTTTTCGCAGTTGGACTTAGCCACTGGTTTCCATCAGTTGAGAGTGGCTGAGGATAGCATTGACAAGACTGCCTTTAGGACTCCGGACGGTTTCTATGAATGGCTAGTGATGCCCTTCGGTTTGACAAACGCCCCTGCATACTTTGTTGATTTGATGAGTAGGGTGTTTAGGGAGTACCTTAATAAATTCGTGGTGGTCTTTGTAGATGACATCTTGATCTTTTCTAAGGACGAAGAAGAGCATACCCTACATCTTAGGGAAGTATTGGAGACCCTTCGAGCACATAATCTTAAAGCTAAATTTTCTAAGTGTCACTTCTGGAGGAAGGAAGTACGGTTCTTAGGGCACGTGGTTTCCAAAGAAGGGATAGCTGTGAATCCCGCGAAGGTAGTGTCCATCCAAGATTGGAAGGTCCCTAAAAATGCTACCGAAGTGAGAAGTTTCTTGGGGTTGGCTGGCTACTATAAGAAGTTTATCAAAGACTTCGCAAAGATATCAGCTCCATTAACACGTTTGACGAAGAAGAACCTAGTTTTCACATGGGAAGTAGATTGTGATGATGCGTTCCAACGTTTGAAGAGAGCTTTGACTTCAGCCCCAGTCTTAGTGCTGCCAGACGGGAGTAAGCCATTTACTGTTTATACCGATGCTTGTGGGACAGGACTAGGCGCAGTCTTAATGCAAGAGGGAAGGGTAATAGCCTATGGTGGAAGGCAGTTAAGGGTGCATGAGAAAAATTACCCTACGCATGACCTAGAGTTGGCCGCAATTGTTTTTGCGCTTAAGTCTTGGCGCCATTATCTTCTTGGCGAGAAATTCGAATTGTTCAGTGACCACAAATCTTTAAAATACTTATTCTCTCAGAAGGACTTGAACTTAAGGCAGCAAAGGTGGATGGAGTTCTTAGTGTCCTACGATTTCGAAATAACATATACCCCTGGCAAGGGTAACGTGGTGGCAGACGTCTTAAGTAGGAAAAGGTTGTCCTTGAGCCTATTGTTTGTTGAGCAGCGAAACTTAGAATTCATCTCTAGGTTTGACTTTAGACCTTCCGTTGACTTTGTACCTGGTTTGCTAGCATCCTTGGAGGTTAGACCTACGCTTTTCGGACGGATTGGTGAGGCACAGCGAGACGACCCACAGTTGGTTGAGTTAGTAGAAAAGCTCAAAAGAGGGGAGTCATCAAGCCATCTCCGTAGGTATACCCTGTATGATAAGGGATGGTTACGTAGGGATAGTAGACTTTGTGTACCTCGAGACGAAGTTTTGAGGAAGGCTATTCTTGACGAAGCACATCATTCGAAGATGACCATTCATCCCGGCGGGGACAAGATGTACAAAGACATGAAGCGAGTTTTCTTTTGGGCCGGTATGAAGAGGGATGTGGCCGAGTATGTTGCTAGAAGCTTGGTGTGCCAACAAGTAAAAGCGGAGCAAAAGAAACCTGGTGGGTTGCTTCACCCATTGGAGGTTCCACTATGGAAGTGGGAAAGTGTCTCGATGGACGTTGTGGATGGATTACCAAGATCAAGGAAGGGTAATACGGGGATTTGGGTTATAGTAGACAGAATTACTAAGAGCGCCCATTTCATTCTCGTGAAGAGTAAGAGGACAGCTCCATGGTTAGCTTCTGTATACGTCCGAGAGATAGTTCATTTGTATGGTGTTCCTTCTAGCATAGTAAGCGACCGTGATCCTATCTTCACTAGCGAATTTTGGAGGAGCTTACAAGAAGCGGTAGGGACTTAGTTATGTTTGAGCACCGCATATCATCCTCAGATGGACGGCCAAACCGAGAGGGTGAATTGTATTCTAGAGCACCTTTTGAGGCTATGTATTCTAGACTTTGGGGGTACATGGGAAGAGCATCTTCCATTGGTGGAGTTCGCATATAATAATAGCTTTCAGTCCAGCATTGGCATGGCACCTTTCGAAGCTCTTTATGGACGACCTTGTCGTTCACCTACATGTTGGTGTGAATCTACCGATAAGATCTTACTTGGGCCCGATATGATTAGAGAGACTTCGGAAAAGATCGACTTGATTCGAAGGAGGATGAAGACGGCGCAAGATAGGCAGAAATCTTATGCAGACAAAAGGAGGACAGATCTTGAGTTTGATGTTGGGGACATGGTCTTTATCAAAGTGTATCCATTACGGAATGTTGTTCGCTTTGGGTCCTTTGGGAAATTAGCACCAAGGTTTGTAGGGCCGTTTCCTATTAAGGAGAAGATTGGACAGATGGCGTATAGAGTGGAGTTGCCTGAGAGACTTAGTGGTGTACACGACGTATTCCATGTGTCATATATGAGGAAGTGCTTGCACGAGACCGCGGAAGTGGTAGAGCCGAGCTTGCTTAGAGAGGTGGAGATAAAGCGTGATGCGACAATTCGACGAGCTCCTACGCGCATTCTTGGGTCGGAGATCAAGAAGTTGAGGAATCGAGAGGTTAGACTAGTCAAAGTGCAATGGGGAGATGATGAGAGCAACGCTACTTGGGAGACAGAAGAGAAGATGCGTTCATTTTACCCTTTTCTTTTTGAGGGTATGTCTTTTAATTTCTCCTTTATCGCTTAGCTTGTACTTATCTTATCTTTAGTATGTCCTCTCGCTAGTATCTTTGACCTTTAGTTAGGATAATCCTTTGGTTGAAACATGTTTTTGAGACATGTTATGTAAGATGGATTCAAAGTGGATGCAAGTATTTGCTAGTGGTTGCTCGTGGACGCATATACACACACTATTAGGCACTAGATCGGCTCAGTCACTTCATATTGCATATTGCATATATATGGATGTATTTAGTAGAATGGATGTATGAGGATTTTTTTATCATATGGATGTTGCATTCAGATGATGATTGTGCACGCATATATAGATAATATGTAGCATAGAGGAACTTTTGCATACATAATGGACGCATGGCACTATCATGATTTGCATTAAGGAGGTCAACTGAATCAGTGGACTGCCTGATTTTGCATTAGATATGGACATATACACACACTGTGCATTTAAACATGAAAGCATTAGAAGTCTATAAGGACAAAGGATGCCTGTGTTTGATGGTTGAGTAGATGGACGATTGGATGTTAGGATATACATTCTTCTTGACTTGAAGATTTCGGGGTCGAAATCCTTTAAGGAGGGGAGAATGTAATACCCCGTAATTCTGTTAATATAAATATTCACAAATTAAAGAATAACTAATCTCAGACGTGAGAATTGTGGGAAACGGGTTGCGCCATTGTGTTCGTCTCGGAATTATGGTTGAAATAGAGTCCGAGTTTGCGTGATTTGGACTTCGTATGAAGGAGATATGGCCATCGGAAGTTTCAGAAAATTCAAAATTCGAAGTCAAACAGGCCAGGCGGGAAATTTCCCGCCCAGCACCCCAGGCTGACTGGGGAGTCGACTGGGCAGTCGACACCCCCAGGACCAGGTCGACTGCGCAGTCGACTTGGGTGTCGACCTGGTCAAGTCGGCTAGGTTTTGGCAGAGCCAAATCTTGAGCTGCTGATGTGTCTTTAGGGTTGAGTTGGCTAATTTAACGGTTCAGGTTAGTTCTGAGTTGATCTGACGGTCTAAATAAATCCTGAACTCTATATATACCTAGGTAGTCTCTCACTCTAAAATCACATGAAAAATAGAATAGCCGTCGTCTTGCCATCGCCATGGAACTCAGTGTAGCCGCCGCCAACTAAGAAGGAAGAAAGCTAATCAAAACTCTAATTCTACTCAACTCTAAAGCAAATCAAGACTCTCTTTCTTTTCTAATTGTGTGTATGATGATCTTAATAAGATTATTAGCAAACTAATTAGATTAAGATGTGATATGGATCATAAGAAAATGATGTGAATTGTCATATATGTTGTTGTAAACCTCATGCTATCATGTATGTTGTAAATCCTATGTTATGTGATGATGATATCCTATATATTGTAAATCATGCTATGATGATATTATATATGTTGCAAGTTTCTATGCTAAGTTGCGATGTTACAAAGCCATGATGTTATTATGTTGTAGTTAGCTTATGAATCATGATGTTGATTATATATATTTGGGCTATGATGATTCACATGATAAATCACATGTACCTATGCAAGTTTAGATTTATTAGTATGTATAATCTCACATATTGTATGACATCTATTTAGATCTAGAATTATGACATCTATTTACATCTAGAATTATGTTATGACATGTGTGAGTTCTATGTTTTAGATGCTAGTTCACACCATCATTATGTTGCATAAACCACATATGCAAGTTTATACATGAACTTGGGTTATGATCATATTATGTAAGTTGTGACATTTAACCAAACAAGTTGACACCTTTAGATCCATGACATGTGTAGTTTTATGCAAGTTTCACCCCTATTATGATTAGATCTATTTTATTTGTCTATATGTTGTGATAATTTATCTTTGTGCTATGAGTTAGACTATTCGAGTCTAACGTATATTTTGCGTTGAATAAGCGAACGTATAACGTGGGGTAGGGGTAATATTAAGGATTTAATATTAAGAAATTGGGGTGCAATTGATATGATTTTGCATACCGTAAGTGGAAGGCCATAATTGAGTCAATTATGGACATCATTAAAATTGGAATTAATTAATGATTTGAATAGGGATATATTTAAAACTGGGGTAAAAGATTATAAGTGTTAATCGATGCTTAGGACACGAGGTTGGACTCGTTTGTGATGTAAAACTGCCCGGACCCGCCCGACAAATCCAGTAGTCACAAATGTCAGCCCAATGTGAGAGGTCCTAGGCCCAAACTAAAGCATAACAGTTGTAAAGACACGAGGTTAGACTCTTTTATGGTATAAGACTGCCCGGACCCGCCCGGCGAATCCAGCTGCCATAAATGTCAGTCTAATGTGAGAGGCCTTTATAAGGTTATGGCCTTAATGAATTAAGAAATACTTAACCAGATAAACATGTGAGCTGGGACATGGGGGTTAAGTAGGTGCCTTGGGTAGCATGAGGAATCTAGTGGGTGCCTTTAGTGGCATTTGAAATACGATTAGTAAGACTTAACTAAACACACATGTAAATGAACATGACTAAGAAGAGGGTTAAGTGGGATATACTAGTGGGGACAAGCTTAGGTGGATAGCTTGTGGTAAGTAATTGGGAGCCCATTTCAACCAGTAACCCAAACGTATCTTTGTGGGCTCGACCCAAGTCGAGGACGGGACACGCATACTGGGCTTGACTATAAGAGGGCAAATGGGTTAGCGGTGGCAACGCAAGTCCAATGGGTTTCATATGCATGTGTGGACCCGGGCTGGTAGGTAAGGCGTTGTTGCATCGTGTAGGTATAAGCCATGCATCCTTAGGCTGTATCGGGTTGCCACTTTAGGGGAGTGATACACCCCACTGTGGGACCAGCACGGGTATCTACGAGTAGGGAGCTGATCGAAAGTGGGTAGTGGGGTACACCTAGCGGAGATAGGGACAGGCGGCACCTATGTAGTCAGCTAGGGGTACACGAAGTTATTTATAAAATTTCTAAGTGAAGCAAGTGGGATCAACCTTTAGGGTGACTGGTGTGGTGCAGTGTAGTAATTATTCGTTAGTATTAGGTGTGCCTTTAACGTTATCTTTATCTGCTCTTCCATACCCAATAGTTCATAGACATTTCCTTGTTTTCCAGCTTATGCCTTAGTCTAGTTATTTTGATAATAGTATTGTTAGAATTATCATACTCGGCAAAATTTATGTCTGACCCCCTCTATTTCTATCTTTTTCACCCTCCAGGTCCTCAGGGTGGGCCCAGCTCTAGTGGAGCTTGATTGGATTACTTTATCTCTCTTTTGGAAAGCTTGGACCGTTGAAGTAAAGTCCAGCTTGTTATCTTCTTTAATGGCTATTTATGTAATGGGATTATGTATTCTGTTTTATCAAGATGGATATTGTACTTGACTCTTATTTATGGTTTTATGATGTAACAAACATGTTTAATTTCTGCTGCAATGAAATAAAGTTTTAGATTTCCAAGTACTACTTATTATCTGTCTTGTTGTAATTTTTTTGTTCTATATTCACTTAAAACCTCCATGGAAATTAATGCATTCCCTTTGTGAGTGACATTAATGGACGTGGGGTGTTACAATGGAGAGGCTCATTCAGCCCTTTAGCAAACTGCAAAGCCTTTTTGTGTGGTATATCCACCTACTCTAACCCGAACCTTGCCAGCTGGTTGAACTTGTTCACATACTCCTTTACCATAAAATTTCCTTGTTTGAGTGCTAAGAACCTCTCCATTTTCATGCTTCTCTCAGCTTGGGAAAGAAATTTCATTTTGAACCTCTGTTTAAAATATTCCCAAATTTCCACCGGACGTCCAGCTTAGGTGATTTCCCACCAAAATGAGGATTCGTCCTTAAACAGCTAAGCAGCTAACAGAATCTTTCGTCGGTCCTCCACTTCAAAGATTACAAACAAGTCCTCGGTTTCCTTAAGCCAGTTCCTTGCTTCTACGAATGTCTCATTCCCATGGAATGGCTGCTCGCCCATGGCACGGAAGTCCATGCAGACCTTGGTAAAGTTATATTCTCTTAGAGGGGGAGGAGGACGAATGACTGGTGCAGTTGAGCGAGGAACGTCTCTTTGGCCTTCGGTAGACGCCGTGGCCTCCAAATCCCTATGGAACCATTCGAGTATTGTAACCCCCTCTGGGATATTAGGAATGTTTTGTTCCCCGGACATGCTGAAAAAGGGAAAAGGAAGAAATTTAGATAAAGGAACGAAGGATACTACATATGGCTTTTTGTAGAATGTTTTTTAAAATAGTCTTTTCTTTTGAAAATACTTTCTTTTAAAACCTTTTTGAAAATAATTTCCAAAAACTTTTATCTAATCTGGTAACCTTCAGCTCTGATACCAAGTGTGACACACCACGTCTGTTAATGTCACTCTCTAAGGGAATACATTAAGTTTCGTGAAGCGTTATGGGTAAGCAGAATCATAATAATTACAAGACAGATATAAATTAGGTAGTAGAGGAAATTTTTAAATTTTTATTTCAAACATAAATCATAATGTCGTGGTCCATAATATCATAAGTCACAAAAACCATTACAATAAAACATCTTCTGTCTTGCATCATCAGAGTACATAAGAATATGAAAAACATAGTTCCCCAATTAAAAGAGTTAAGGCATAGTAGAGACAAGAACTTGAGCCATACTTCAGAAGTAGCTCGAAGCAAGATGATATCTGAGTCCTGACTAAGCCTGAGTGTTTGCTCCCTGAGAACCTGGGGGAAACGGAAGAAAGAACGAGAAACAAAAGGGCCAAACATAAAGTCAGGCGAGTCTAGTTACTTTTAGCCATTAAATAAATAAATGTAATATAATAGGCATATAAAGTGGATAAGAGAGATCACTGCATAAATTGCAGGTGTGACAAGGTAAACAAGATAAGGTTTATGTGCCTCACTATTGATTTCTCTACACTATTACTAGTATAACTAAAATGAGATGACCCCTTCCACTATAAGTTGGTAGACTTAGGGCATACGTCCGAGTGTACCCTAACCACTACCCTAATCGATCGACTCCTAACCCCGTAGATATCCTGTGCTGGCCCTATAATAGGAGATATCACTTCCTAAAGTGGCAACCATTAAGGTGTGCACAACCATACCTACTGGTGTCACAGTCGTCTAATCCCCTCCTGCCCGGCTCATGCACGCACATGGCCCAGTCGGTTTGCACCACCCACGCCATCCGTCTCGTTTAGATCTCTTATAATCAATCAGTAAGCGTGCTCCTTCTCCGCCTAGTACGGAGTTCTATATTTGATACCAACTCCGGGTTACTGACTAGAATTGGTCCCATACAATATGATACAAGCTCTCCCCTTTGTCTTGTATCCCCACTAGGTTTTTCACTAACTATGTATACCCTTAGGTGTTTATAATTACATAGCCCTATGTCAGTTATGCTTACCCTAAAGGGTGGCTTTAATTACATAACTTTATTATATTTTCCACCGATTATGTATACCACTAGGTGTCTATAATTGCATAACCTTTTTGGGTTAAGTTTGTGGGCCTATATGTAAATATTACCCATCCCCTCTAATTTACTTAACCCACCCACTACCCATCCGATTTACTTAACCCTAACTTAAGTTCATAATCATACAATCCTTATGGATTAAATTAGGTTAAGTAGTCCAATTCAATACCATGTCCAATTATGGTTACAATGGGCTAGACCTCCGACATTAGGCCTACAACGTGTGGATGCTGGATATGTCGGTCGGGTCCGGGCAGTCTTATTCCACATATGGGCCTAACCTCGTGTCTTAGCCCGATTCGTATTTGCGCACTTAGACCTCCCACATTAGGATCAACATTAGTGGCTGTTGGATATGTCGGTCGAGTCCGGGCAGACTTCCGCCACTAATGCAACCTAACCTCGTGTCATAAGTGCAATTACAATTCCTAATATTAATTACTAAATATTCCATTTTTATCCAAATCTACCTATGTCATTATAGATGATTATTTCTATGTTTCCCTATTTGAATTAAATGCCCAATTTGTATAAATATTACATAAATTATGCCAATTATAAATCACTTTCCCCCATTTCCTAACTAACATATTCACACGCATTTTGGCAGCATCTAGGCTATAAAGCAGCCTAACCATAACAATGAAAAGGGAATATGACAAAGGTGATAGTTCCAATATATCTTAGCATAAACTAGCATGATAATAAGGTGAATGGATAAGTAATTAACATCATCACAAGGTGGACATAAAAATGATAACTTGTGGCAATTACTACGATGTCAAAGCAAGCATAATGAGATCTAAATTAACCATTTTAGGTGTCAACTATTTAAATCTAGCATAATTAGGGTGACATAGTAACATGTTTAGATCTAAAGATGGCTTCACATGTCAAGTTTACAACATATCTAGATTTATCACAATATGACAAGTGAAAAAGGGGATTTACATAAAGAACTTGATCTAGCCAATGTTACAACTGTCCAATTAAATAGATGTACATTCACTACAATACAGTCACAAGTAAAGATCCACATAAACAACATAATAGAATAATCATAGTTATATTAGATCTAGGGAAATAGATCGATCATGACATAGTATAGGATTTAATACTAGCACAGAATCATGCTTTACAACATATCCAATTTACAGTCTTTCACAATTCACTTTCATTTATCTTAATCTAAAAGTAATCTAGCAATTCACAGCATTAGGTTTAGAGAATTGAGCAAGAACGGATCTTGAATTCTGAAATTGATTTGCGAAGTATGTAGTTGTAGAAAACGATTCAGTTCACACTCCAGCAGCATATGGTCTCCATGATTTCCAATGAAGAAAATAGGACATATATATACATATATATAGCTGCTAGAATCCCTAAAACCGAGTGCCACGTCAGCCCTTAGGGTTTTGACACCCCTGTGGGTGGGTTGACCCCATAGGTCGACAACCCCTTCAGGAGGGTCGACCCTTAGGTCGGCACCCTTCTAGGGGGGTCGACCCCCTAGAGCGGGAATTTTGCCGCTCTGACGAATTTTTCGAATTTGAATCGTTCTAGATAAAATTCTGACTCATCTCTGACTCATGTGTATATATATATATATATATAATTTTTCTACGTGTATACAAATTTAAAACCCTCATAACTTCCTCATATGATATCCTTTTTGCGCAAACCAAATGTCTATCTTGACCAGAATTTCGAGACGGACGCAATGGTGTAGTCCATTTCTTCTGATTCCAAATATTGAATAAGTTATTATTTAATTTATCCTCTTTTAGTGTCGGTACAAATTCGAGGTGTTACACTTTACGAAGAATATCTATGCAATCAACACGTCCCAATCGACCAATTTCACTCAAGCAATCAATAATCATCATACAATTATATATAGTTCACCAATTCATGATAAATCAATGAATCAACAAAGTAATAGATCTAAACTTGCATAAACATATGAATTAACATAGAAATTACTGGTTTTAAGTTGCAAGATTAGATCATATGGTGGTTCATATGAAAATATACTTACCATGATGAAGATCTAGGTGAAAACAACTTGAAAATGATGAAATAATGAACAAACCGCTCATATACTTGATTGAATTCATGTGAGATATGCATATCACTCACCAAATCTTCAAATCTACACAAAACACCTAGATCAAAATCTGAATAACGAAGAATTAGCTTCAAACTCTTCGATTTGATGAAATCTCTCTTTGATTGATGTAGATCTAGCTTTAAACAATGTAGATCTTCGATTCTCTTATGCAGATCCAGAATGTTAATGGTGGAAAGGTGTATTTGATTGAGCAAGGAGGATCACAAGCTCAACCAGATGAGAGAATAAATAATGTAAATTAATCTCCATGCCTCTATCCCCCAATTTATAGCCTCTCACCAATCCATTGGTGGAACTCTCCAAATCAGCCCACTAATGGTTTAGAAATCTAAACAGCAAACTGTGAAACACAAAAATAATGATTCCTCCCAAACCGCTGAACCAAATATTTAATATAACCACTCTACGGAATTGGCAACACCATTTCCTTTCCGATGAGACTGACCTCAATACACAAAAGGGGAAAAAGAGGAACATGTAATATTCCAACATCATAAAAAATATGGATCTAACTACACATGTGGCATAAAACAATATACATTTAATTATGAACTTGCAAATTTAGATCTACTCAACATGAATCAGAAAATAGGGGTTTTACATAGAACTACATAAACCTAAATTAGGCATGTAGTTGTGAACTTGCTAATTTAGTTGGATCAAATTTAGCATAAACCTAATCATATTAGCATGTAGTTTTGGTCATATATGTGATCATGGTTGAACTTGCATAAACATAGCAAAATTCCCAAATTGACATACAACATATAGGTGTCATCACAAAATTATACAACATGATATGTCATCGACAAATTATACAATACGATATGTCATCGCCAAATTATACAACATGATACGCCATTGCCAAATTATGATATATCATCGCCAAATTAAACAACATGATATGTCATCGCTAAATTATATAACATAATATGTCATCGCCAAATTACACAACATATAAGTTCATTGCCAAGCATCTAACATGGTAGTTTTATCATCAATTTACATACAGCATGATCACAAACTTAACATGATAAGAGTCATAGTCTTAATCAATTTCAGTTTTAACAAAAGGATGGGTATAAATTTACATTAGGCGTTGTTCTACATCCAATTATTTAGTTACGATTCTAATATCGTTTAGGTCTAAATGATAACTGGACTTATAAAAAGGAGACTAGTCTTGTGTTCTGGGATCTGTATTCTGAAATTGAATAGCTCTCCTTTGTTGTAGACGTTGAATTAGATTTGATTTGTAATTTCTAACTTGCTTCCTAGTTGAAGAAGAATGGCGGCTACTCTAGGTTGAGTACTGACAGCATGAAAGCTCTAGGAATCTTTTTGTGTGGCTTAGGGTTTAGATTTAGGTTACTTATATGGAAGTTTGATTTAATAGGAGCCGTTAGATCAACATAGGGCAAATCAAATCCATTCAAACCTTAGAGAACCGACTAGAATTTGCCACATAAGCCCTTATGACTCAGAGAATCGTCACATAGAGAAACACGTCAGGCTTCAGATCTGGCCCGAGGGGGAGGTAGGACCCCAGGTCGAACCCTTGGTCGACCTATGTGACCCAGTCGACCTGATTTCTAGGCGGGAAATTTCCCGCCCAGCCTGCTCCGGGGTTTTTGAATTTCGAAACTTGAATTTGAATTTTCGGGCTGGTTTTATTATTTAAATTCTTGAATCTTCTTGAGGTCATAACTCCTTCATACGGAATCCGATTTACGCAAACTCAGACTCGATCTCAAGCAGAATTCTGAGATGAACGCAATGGCGTAACCCATTTCCCTTAATTCTCACATTTTAAATAATTATTCTTTAATTTGTTACTTTAATGTTTACAGAAAATACGGGGTGTTACATTCTCCCCTCCTTAAAGGATTTCATCACCGAAATCTTCAAGTATAGAAGAACGGATATCCTACCATCCAATCGTCCATCTACTCATACATCAAACACAGGCATCCATTGTCCTTAAAAAGACTTCTAATGCTTCATGATCATATGCATAGTGTGTGTACATGTCCTTATCTAGTGCAAAATTAGGCAGTCTACTGATTCAGTTGACCTCCTTAATGCAAGTCATGTCGGTGCCATGAGTCCATTATGTATGCAATCATCCCTAATCATAATTTCTACATGAGTGCACAATCATTCATACAAATGCAACATCCACATGATAACACATCAAGTTTCAATCATATACAAGTACATATATGCATATGCAATATGAAAGCAACTGAGCCGATCTAACACCTAATGTGTGTATATGCATCCACGAGCAACCAATAGCAATCACTTGCAACCACTTCCAATCATCAATCATAACATGTTTCAAATACATGTTTACGTCCATTGGTTTCTGTCTAAGGATCAAGAATAGCACTGAGGAAATACTTAAAAAGGTAGATATGAGCATGAATAAACTTAAGGAAAAAGAGATCAAAGGTGTACCCTCAAAAAGAAAAGGGTAGGCTACGCATATCTTGGCCTCAGTCTCCCAAGTCGCGTCTTCCTCAGCGTCACTCCATTGAACTTTAACAAGCTTGACTTCGCGGTTGCATAGCTTTTTGACTTCTATACCCAAGATACGAGTTGGAACTCTTCTCACAGTTGCCTCTCGTTCTTCTTCTACTCCCTCCAATATGCTTGGTTCCACCACTTCCGCAGACTCATGTAAGCACTTTCATAGGTGAGAAACATGAAAGACATTATGAATTCTAGCCAATCTTTCGGGCAACTCTACTCTGTAAGCCATCTTTCCAACCTTTTCAATGATAGGAAACGACCATACAAATCTTGGTGCCAACTTTCCTGCAAATCCAAAGCGAACGGCATTCCTTAAAGGAGATACTCTAAGGAAAACCCTGTCTCTAACCTCAAACTCAAGGTCGGTCCTTCTTTAATCTGCGTAGGACTTCTGTCTATCTTGGGCAGTCTTCATTCTTCTTTGTATCAAGTCCACTTTCTATGAAGTTTCTCTAATCATATCTGGTCCAAGTATGAGCTTGTCTGTAGACTCCCACCAACAAGTTGGTGATCGACATGGTCTTCCATATAAAGTTTCGAAGGGTGCCATGCCTATGGTGGCTTGGTAGCTATTGTTGTAGGAAAACTCCACCAAAGGGAGATGATCCTCCCATGTTCCTCCAAAGTCAAGAATGCATAATCTCAAGAGGTCCTCTAATACTACGTTCACCCTTTCCATCTGACCATCGGTTTGGGGGTGATAGGCCGTGCTTAAGCATAGCTGTGTGCCTACAGCCTCTTGTAAGCTCTTCCAAAACTTGCTCATAAAGATAGGATCTCGGTCACTCACAATGCTGGAGGGTATCCCATTGAGTCGAACTATCTCTTTAAGATAAATGGATGCTAAAGATGAGGCAGTCCTTCTACTTTTAACGGGTATAAAGTAAGCGGTTTTTGCGAGCCTGTCCACTATTACCCAAATACTGGTATTGCTCCTTCTTGACCTAGGAAGCCCATCAATAAAGTCCATTGAAATGCTATCCCATTTCCACTGTGGGACCTCTAGAGGATGAAGCAATCCACCAGACTTCTTTTGCTCCGCCTTGATTTGCTGGCATATTAAGCACTTATAGACGAATTCAGCTACATCCCTCTTCATGCCATTCCAAAAGAAAACCCTTTTTACATCTTTATACATCTTGTCTCCACCTAGGTGTATAATCAACTTGGAATGGTGTGCCTCTTCGAGAACCTTCTTCACCAAATCCTTTGCTTGTGGGACGCATAGCCTTCCATCCCGCCTCAACCAACCTTTATCATTGATGGAGTATCTATTGAGGTGACTAGAAGTCTCACCCCTAATTAGCTTATCCATCACATCAACTAGCTGAGGGTCTTCATGTTGCGCGGTTCCTATTGAATCTAAAAGAGTAGGCCACACCTCCAGCGATGCTTACAAACCAGTCACATGATCGACAGAGGGTCTAAAGTTAAAGTTGGCTATGTATTCCAAGCTCTGCCTTTCCACGAAGAGAGGACTTAAGGTCAGCTTCTTTCTACTCACGACATCTGCTACTACATTGCCCTTGCCGGGGTATAGGAAATCTCGAAATTGTAGGACGCCAAGAACTCCATCCACCTTTGTTGCCTCAAGTTAAGATTTTTCTGTGAGAAAAGGTACTTCAACGATTTATGGTCAGTATACAAATCAAACTTCTCACCTAGTAGATAATGGCGCCAAAACTTAAGCGCAATGACGATGGCAGCCAACTCTAGATCGTGGGTTGGGTAGTTTTTCTCATGTACTTTCAGCTATCTGCCTCCATAAGCTACTACCTTCCCTTCTTGCATCAAGACAGCACCAAGTCCCGTACCACATGCATCCGTGTATACAGTAGATATCTTGCTCCCATTAGGCAATGTCTGAACTAGCGCTGTTGTTAGAGCCCTCTTCAATCGTGGGAAAGCAACATCGCAATCCAAATCCCAATTGAAAGTTAGGTTCTTCTTCGTCAACCTTGTAAGTAGAGCTAAGATTTTCACAGTCTTTGATGAACTTTCGGTAAAAGCCCGCTAGCCTGAGGAAGCTTCAGACTTCGGTCGCAATCCGTGGAACCATCCAGTCTTGCACCACAACTACTTTTGCGGGGTCCACAGGTAACCCTTCCTTGGACACCACATGTCCAAGAAACCTTACTTCCTCTCTCCAGAAGTGGCATTTGGAGAATTTGGCTTTCAATTGATGTGCTCGAAGAGTATCCATAACTTCTTTTAAATGTTGAGCATGCTCTTCCTCACTCTTTGAGAAAATCAAAATGTCATCTACGAAGACCACCACAAACTTATAAAGGAACTCCCTGAACACCCTACTCATCAAGTATACTAAATAAGCGGGTGCGTTTGTTAAGCCGAAAGGCATGACAAGCCACTCGAAGAAAACATCTAGGGTTCTGAATGCAGTCTTATCAATACTGTCTTCGGCCACTCTTAGCTAATGAAACCCAGTAGCTAGATCTAACTGGGGGAAAACCAATGCACCTACAAGTTGATTGAACAAGTCATCTATCCTTGGAAGTGGGTGCCTATTCTTCTTGGTCAGCTTGTTTATCTCCCTATAATCGACGCATAGGTGAAGCGAACCATCTGCTTTGGTTGCGAATACTACTGGAGCACCACATTCAGAAATACTCCGCCTTATAAACCCCTTCTCAAGCAACTCTTTAACTTGCTTGCTGAGTTCTTTCCTCTCCCTTGGAGCCATGAGTCTAACGGGTAAAGCAGCGGGTTTTGCATTATCAACGAGTTATATGCGGAAGTCTGTCTCCCGCTTCGGAGGTAACCCCTTCACCTCTTCAAAGACATCCGAGTATTTACGGACAACTCTAACAGACTGCAAATTCTCAATAGACGCATCAAGAGATTATAGATAGCTAAGCATAACAGAGTTCATGGGATTACAAGAAATTTCGAGAGTGTTACCGAGGCGAGTCATGAGTCTAACCACTCTCTTTTCACAATCGAGGATGGCACCATTACTGGATAGCCAATCCATGACTAGAATCAACCCATAGCCCATGAAGCCCAAAACATAGGCATTACATCTAAACCCAACACTTAGTATAGAAATTTCCAAATCCAAACAAATCATTGACAAATAAGTTGAGCCCCCAATTGGATTTGAAACAACCAAGGGATCCTCTACTAAACTGGTGTCTAGGTGCAGAGATTCAACTAAAGCAGTAGATATAAAAGAGTGCGATGTGCCAGAATCAAAGAGTGTACGAATAGGATGGTCAAAAAGATAAACTAAACTCTCAACAGAAATATTTCTACCTCGTTCTTGCGGAGGTGCCATGAGAGCGTATACCTGCCCTCCAGAAGTAGATCCATCTCTCTGCCCTCGTCCTTGCTTTCTTGGGCAATCCTTAGCCATGTGTCATGTCTCGCCGCAATGGAACCAACCACCCATCTTCCTCTTCTTCTTTCTGCAGTCCTTAACCAGATGTCCAGGAATGCCACAAAAATTACACTTCCTCTTATCATGGGTTTTGTTGTTCTTCCCTCCCTTCTAGGAATCTGTCTTCTTGCTCTGTGATCCCTCCACTTTCTTATCTTGAGGTACTTCCACCTTTGTCTCTTTCTTGCCAGCCTTATCTTCTTCTTGTAACAGTGTCATGTCCACCAGCCTCTCCTAAGTCGCACCCATAGGTATATGGGACATAGCTACGCTGTGCAGTGGCTCATTCAATCCTTTAACAAAATGGAGAGCCTTCTTATGTGGAGTGTTCACTAACTCCAATCCGAACCTAGCTAGCTGGTTGAATTGGATAACGTGTTCCTTGACCGACATACTTCCCTGTTTGACAGCTAAGAACATCTCCATCTGTAGGCTTCATTCATCTTATGAGAGGAATTTCATTTCCAACCTCATTCTGAAGTCCATCCAAGTTTCAACTGGTCTTTTAGC
Organism: Allium sativum; assembly: GCA_030737875.1. Taxonomy (NCBI): domain Eukaryota; kingdom Viridiplantae; phylum Streptophyta; class Magnoliopsida; order Asparagales; family Amaryllidaceae; genus Allium; species Allium sativum. Next base: position 21,175,581 of record CM060927.1, on the reverse strand, counting down.
ATTAGTAACCTCTCACCAATAGGATGCTTCATATTTAAGCAACCATATGGCCAACCGTACCTTCTGCCTATCGTCCACTTCAAAGATAACAAACAAATCCTCAGTTTCTTTGAGCCAGTTTCTTGCTTCCACGAAGGATTCATTTCCATTGAAGTTCTTTCCACCCATGGCTCGAAAGTCCCTACATATTTTTGGGAAAGCATTTGCAGGCGGAGGAGGAGGAGGGGGAACCGCTACAGTTAGGGGAGGAGGAACGTCTGTTAGGCCTGCGATATTATTCCTAGCCTCTAGGTACCTTCTGAACCAGCCAGGTACCGGCACGCCCTCTGGAAGGTTAAGATCCCCAGACATGCTGAAACAAAAATGGAAATATTCAAAACAAAAGGGTAGAAAGATAGTGCATATGGCTTTGGAAGATTATGCCTTTTTAGACTGAAACACTTTTTCTTGAAAATTTCTTCTTTAAACTTTTTTTTGAAAAATAGTTTTCAAAATTTTTATCTGATCTGGTAAACCTTTGCTCTGATACCAAGTGAAACACCACAATTTTGTCAACGTCACTCACAAAGGGAATGCCTTAACTTTGGTGGAGCATTATAGGTAAAAGACACAGATAATTTACAAGACAGGCATATATAAGCAGCGGAAAAACCAAATTAATTTCATATGTGGTTCATAACAAAACATTACAGCAAAATGTCTCAAAACAACTTCTAAATCACTACATCAAAATCTCTGTCTTGATTATCACATAAAGAAGCATAAAACATAAATAAAACTACATAAATCCCCAAGTGGTAGTGTGTCCAAAGCCATAGCCAAAGATAAGAGGTTTCAAGCTATACATCATAGAGTCTTCAAGCTTGGAAAGATGAATGGTCCAAATTAAGCTGAGCTATTCCGTCCCTGGCTACCAGAGGGGGGGGAACGGAAGAAAAGAGAGTGAATGAAAAATGCGTCAGACATAAGTCTGGTAAGTCCATTGATTATTCAGCATGTAAACTAATAAGAGAACCATGACATGAATAAACTGGACGCAGGATAATAACAAAGAAATAAGGTAACATAGGATAAGGCAAGATAAACAAGGCAAGGTAAACTAATCATACTATCGCACTCATATCCATATTCTCTACACCTACTAGATTTTTCAAATTTCATCATGGGTTCAAATCCAGTGATCCCTTTTTATCGATCGGCTCCTACTCGCACGCATTTGCTACTTATGTCATATAGCCCTACTCGATTGTAGATACCTGTACTGGTCCCACCATGGGGTGTATCAAATCCTATGGTGGCAACCCGACACGATTCAAGATGCACAATGTATAACTACTGAATGCCCAGTGCCTGCTTTTTCCACTCCGGAGTACGTTCACGCCCGTACTCCGTCGGAACCTACACTGATGCACCAACCATCGTCGTTTTGACCGCTTATAATCAGCCCAGTAATCGTGCCCCACACTGCCTAGTTCAGGGTACCATGATACATCTATGTGGGTTACTGCTGAAATGGGTCCCCGTTACTAGGGTTTTCCTAATCGACATGTTAAATTGGTTAAGTGTCCAAGTTAACCTGACCCCACCCATCAGTTTAGTTAACATGTTGTATTAGTTAAGTGTTGCCTTAATTAACTTAAATCTACCATTCCTGACTTAGCTTTAATTCATTCATTAAAGCACCAACCACTCACATTAGTATTGTTGCGGTCACTGGATGTGCCAGTCGGGTCCGAGCAATTTTACACCGCAACTCAGTCTAACCTCGGGTTCTTTTGGGCTCAATGCACTAACCTCTCACATTAGATATGTATTGTTATGGTAGCTGGATGTGCCGGGCGGTTCTGGGCAGTCTTACACCATAACTGTAACACCCCACACCCGCTAAGGTCACTCACTAAGGGAATGCCTTAACTTCGGTGGAGTATTTTAAGTGAATATAGAACAGAAAAATTACAACAAGACAGATATAAGTAATACTTGAAATTTAAAACATCATTTCATTGCAGCAGAAGGTAAACATGTTTGGTTACATAACAAGAGCCAAGTACAAAATATCAATCTCGTTAAAACATAAGTACATAATCCCACTACATAACTAATAGCCATAATAGAAAAGATAACCGAGCTTTACTTCAAGAGTCCAAGCTCCAAAAGATAGATAGAGCAATCTGATCAAAGTCCACTAGTGCTAGGCCCACTCTGATAACCTGAGGGTTGGAAAAAAAAGATAAAAACAACGGGGTCAGACATAAGTCTGAGTGAGCCCTATAACTTTAACAATACAATCATTAAAGTAATTAGGGTATGATATAAACTTGGTACGGTGATGACTGGGGATAAATGACTACACTAAGCAGCCAACTAGACATAGGATGAACTAAGATAACAGTAAAGACGCATCTACCCACCCAAGGGTAATTACTACACTACACCACACTAGTCATTCCTACTCAAAGGTTGATCCCACCCAAGGACTTAGAAAATTTAACTAGTAGTTTCGTGTGCCCCTAGCTGACTACATAGGTGCTGTCTGCCCCTATCTCCACTAGGTGTACCCACTACTCCCCAAGCGATCGGCTCCCTACCGTAGATACCCGTGCTGGCCCCACAGTGGGGTGTATAACTCCCCAAAGTGGCAACCCGATACTATCAATGGTGCACGGCTTATATCTACACGATGCAACAACGTCTTACCTACCAGCCCGGGTCCACACACGCATATGAAACCCGTTGGACTTGCGTTGCCACCGCTAACCCGTTTTGGCCTCTTATAGTCAAGCCCAGTACGCGTGTCCCGTCCTCGACATGGGTCGAGCCCAATAAGATACATATGGGTTACTGGTTGAAATGGGCCCCCACAAGCTACCCACCTAAGCTTGTCCCTTTTTCTAGTGCATCCCACTTAACCCTTTAATCATGTTTAATTACATGTTTCCACTTGGTTAAGTATTCTAATCGTATTATCTATTGCCACCCAAGGCAACCCACTAGATTTCCACATGCCACCCAAGGCACTTACTTGATTTCCACATGCCACCCAAGGCACACACTTAACCCCTCATGCCCCACTACATGCTTATCTGGTTAAGTGTTTCTTAATTGATTAAGAACGTAACCGTTGTAAAGACCTCTCACATTAGACTATTTTTTATGGCAGCTGGATTTGCCGGTCGGGTCCGGGCAGTCTTACGCCATAACCGAGTCTAACCTCGTGTCTTTACACTTGTCACGTATTTAGTTTATGCCTAAGACCTCTCACATTGGGCCAATCATTTGTAGCCGCTGGATTTGCCGGTCGGTTCCGGGCTGTCTTATGCTACAAAAGGGTCCAACCTCGTGTCTTAGTCGATTAATTACACCTAATTAATCACCCCCATAATTTGTATTAATTAACCCTAATTAATTATAAATTTAACGATGTACATAATTGACTCAATTATGTTCATCCACTTTATGGTATGCATAATCATACCAACTTCACACCATTTCATTAACATGAATATTAACCCCATCGTTCCCCACGTAATACGTTGACATGACATACTTAAAAGGGAAGATTCATCACAAACAAAATGGGTTCAACTTGCATAACATTAGCATCAACATGGGTTTTAAAGGTGTCAACATGCATATATGACCATGGCATCAAACCCAACTAGCATAAATAATCAACCAAAACTTGCATGAATCACATATGTCATAAAGAGGGTAACTTGCATAAGTTACTTATGTCATACAAAGGGGTAAACTTGCAAATGTATGTATGACATATAAAGGGGTTAACTTGCATATGTATGCATATCATACAAAGGTGTAAACTTGCACATGTTACTTGCATATAATCAAAAACCAAACTTGCATAACATGTCATATATGAACTTGCATATAATCAAACACCAAACTTGCATAACATGTCATATATGAACTTGCATATAATCTAACACCAAACTTGCATAACATGGTGTCATAATGGATCAATGTTTATCATAGTGATTTGCACAACTAGCATCATGAACACATAGCATAAAACTTGCATAACTTGCATAACATCATGAACACATAGCATATGATTTGCATAACTTGCATAACATCATGAACACATAGCATATAACTTGCATAACATCATGAACACATAGCATATGACTTGCATAACTTGCATAACATCATGAACACATAGCATATAACTTGCATAACTTGCATAACATCATGAACACATAGCATATGATAACGTAACTTGCATTGATCCACATACATAACCATAACCTCATTATATCCTATCGTAATTAGTTTAGCTATTGCTTGCTAAAGGCATAGAAAATCACAACTTGTTGATTAGCACTCCTATGAAGAAGATTAAGTTGCTAGAGTTGATTAGAAGTTGATTTGAGAAGCTATCTTCTTCTACAATTTGATGGAGGCTCCTTCAAGTTGCATTTTGACGGCATAACGACGCTGTATCTATTTTTAGTATGAATTAGGGTAGTCTTAGGGTGTATTTATAGATTAGTTAAGTGTTTTAGGCCATTATATTAACCCTAAATCAGATTAGAGCCGTCTGATCTCGTCACTAGCCACCAAGCACAGCCCAAAGCTCAAATCAGTGCACCCAGGCCAAACTGACCGACAGGGGGGGTCGACCCCTGGGTCGACACATGTGTCGACCCCTTGGGGGGGGGTCGACACCCATGTCGACCCCTGTGTCGACCCCCTCTGTCTGGCGGGAATTTTCCCGCCTCTTTTGAAATCTGAAATTTGAATATTTTAAATCTGTTTTGAATTTTCTGAAACTTCTTCGGGCCTTAACTGGGTCATACGGACTCCGATTTTCGAAAACTCGGACTCTATTTCGCGTATTTTTCCGAGACGAACGCAATGGCATAGCCCGTTTCCCCTGATTCAGAACTTAAAATTTAATTCAGCCCTGATTTATATTATAACAAGTTATTCAACATACGGGGTGTTACATTCTCCCCTACTTAAAGGATTTCGTCCCCGAAATCTCTAAGTCAAGAAGAACGTATCCTACCAACCAAACAACCATCTACTCAAACCATCAAACACTGGCATCCATTGTCCTTAAAGTTTCTAATGCTGTATGAACATATGCAAAGAGTGTGTGTATATGTTCCCTATCTAATGCAAAATCAGGCGGTCTACTGATTCAGTTGACCTCCTTAATGCAAACCATGATAGTGCCATGCATCCAATATGTATGCGAAAGAACCCTATCGACACATACTATTTCTACATGAGTGCACAATCATTCACCAAAATGCATCATCCATATGATAACACAACCATTATACATCCATTAATATAGCTACCTACACACAATTATATGCAATATGCAATATGAAGTGACTGAGCCGATCTAGTGTCTAAAGTGTGTGTATATGCATCCACGAGCAACCACTAGAAACCACTTGCATCCACATGCATCCATCAATCATAACATGTCTCAAACACATGTTTCAACCATAGGTTTACCCTATCTAAAGGTCAAAGATACTAATGAGAGGACATACTAAAGATAAGATAAGTACTAGACAAACGATAAAGGAGAATTTAAAAGACATACCCTCAAAAAGGAATGGGTACAATGAACGCATCTTCGCTTCTGTCTCCCAAGTAGCAATGCTCTCATCCTCTCCCCATTGCACTTTGACTAGTCGAACCTCTCTGTTTCTCAACTTCCTAATCTCTGACCCAAGAATGCGGGTAGGAGCTCGTCGAATAGTCGCATCATGCTCTACCTCCACTTCTCTAAGCAAGCTCGGCTCTACCACCTCTGCGGTCTCATGTAGGCACTTCCTCAAATGTGACACATGGAATACGTCATGCACACCACTAAGTCTCTCGGGTAAATCCACTCTATATGCCACCCGTCCAATCCTTTCCTTAATAGGAAACGGTCCTACAAATCTTGTTGCTAACTTCCCAACGGACACAAAGCGAACAACATTCCGTAATGGAGATACTTTGACAAAGACCATGTCCCCAACATCAAACTCCAGATCCGTCCTTCTCTTATCCACGTAAGATTTTTGCCTATCTTGCGCTGCTTTCATCCTTCTTCGAATCAAATCAATCTTTTCTGAAGTCTCTCTAACCATATCAGGCCCAAGCAAGATCTTATCCGTAGACTCCCACCAACATGTAGGTGATCGACAAGGCCTTCCATAAAGAGCTTCGAAAGGAGCCATACCAATACTAGACTGAAAGCTGTTATTATAGGCGAACTCTACCAATGGAAGATGCTCTTCCCATGTACCTTCAAAATCTAAGATACATAGCCTCAAAAGGTCTTCTAGAATACGGTTCACCCTCTCAGTCTGGTCGTCCGTCTGAGGATGATATGCGGTGCTCAAACACAACTGAGTCCCTACTGCCTCTTGCAAACTCTTCCAAAACTCGCTAGTGAAGATAGGATCTCGATCACTCACTATACTAGAAGGTACCCCATGCAATCGAACTATTTCTCGAAGGTAAACTGAAGCTAGCCATGGAGCAGTCCTCTTACTCTTCATGGGTATGAAATGGTCACTCTTAGTAAGTCTGTCTACCACAACCCAAATTCCCGTATTACCCTTTCTCGATCTCGGTAACCCATCAATAAAATCCATAGAGACGCTATCCCACTTCCATTGCGGAACTTCCAATGGGTGAAGCAACCCACCAGGTTTCTTTTACTCCGCTTTCACTTGTTGGCACACCAAGCATCTAGCGACATACTCGGCCACATCTTTCTTCATACTGGCCCAAAAGAAAACTCGCTTCATGTCTTGGTACATCTTGTCCCCACCGGGATGAATGGTCATCTTTGAACGATGCGCATCATTAAGTATAGCCTTCCTCAAACCCTCGTCTTGCGGTACACAAAGTCTACCGTCTCTACGCAACCAGCCCCTATCGTCTAGGTCGTCCAGATGTGCCTCGCCAATCCGTCCCAAAAGAGTAGGTCTGACCTCTAAGGATGCTAGCAAACCGGGTACAAAGTCAACGGAAGGTCTGAAATCAAACATCGAGATAAATTCCAAGCTTCGTCGTTCCACGAACAATGGACTCAAGGACAACCTTTTTCTGCTTAAGGCGTCCGCCACCACGTTACCCTTGCCAGGGGTATACGCTATCTCGAAATCATAGGATGCTAAGAACTCCATCCACCTTTGCTGTCTCAAGTTCAAATCCTTCTGAGAAAACAAGTACTTCAATGATTTGTGGTCAGTGAACAATTCGAATCTCTCGCCAAGAAGATAATGGCGCCAAGTCTTAAGCGCAAAAACAATAGCGGCCAACTCTAGATCATGTGTAGGGTAATTTTTCTCTTGCGCTCTCAACTGCCTTCCACCATAGGCTATTACCCTTCCCTCTTGCATTAAGACTGTGCCCAGTCCTGTCCCACAAGCATCGGTATAGACAACAAATGGCTTACTCCCATCTGGCAACACTAAGACTGGAGCTGTGGTTAAAGCTCTCTTTAACCGTTGGAACGCATCATCACAATCTACGTCCCATGCGAAGACTAGATTCTTCTTCGTCAAGCGAGTTAATGGGGCTGATATCTTCGCGAAGTCCTTGATAAACTTCCTATAGTAGCCAGCCAACCCCAAGAAACTCCTCACCTCGGTAGCATTCTTCGGAACCTTCCAATCTTGGATGGATACTACCTTCGCGGGATCCACAGCTATCCCTTCCTTAGAGACCACGTGCCCTAAGAACCGTACTTCCTTCCTCCAGAAGTGACATTTAGAGAATTTAGCCTTAAGGCTATGCGCTCGAAGAGTCTCCAACACTTCCCTAAGATGTAGGGCATGCTCTTCTTCACTCTTAGAAAAGACTAAGATGTCATCCACAAAGACCACCACGAACTTATTAAGGTACTCCCTGAACACCCTACTCATCAAATCAACAAAGTATGCAGGGGCGTTCGTCAACCCAAATGGCATCACAAGCCACTCATAGAAACCATCCGGAGTCCTAAAGGCAGTCTTCTCTATACTATCCTCAGCCACTCTCAACTGATGAAACCCCGTGGCCAAGTCCAACTGCGAAAACACTGAGGTGCCAACCAATTGATCAAAAAGATCATCAATCCTCGGCAATGGGTGTCTATTCTTCTTTGTGAGCTTGTTGAGTTCTCTATAGTCTACACAAAGTCTGAGGGACCCATCCGCCTTCGTGGCAAAAACCACTGGAGCACCCCACTCTGATATACTTCGTCTTATGAACCCCTTCTCAAGCAACTCCCCTACTTGCTTATGGAGTTCCCTCCTCTCACGAGGAGCCATGTGGCGCATTGGCAAAGATACTGGTTTAGCATTGTCTACCAGATATATTCGGAAGTCAATCTCCCGCCTCGGAGGTAAGCCCTTCACCTCCTCAAACACATCCGAGTATTCCCGGACCACTCTAACAGATCGCAAACTCTCGACCGAAGCGTCAAGCGATTCAAGATAACTTAGCATAACAGAATCCATGGGATTACAAGAGATCTCGAGAGTGTTACCCAAGCGGGTCATGAGCCTAACAACTCTCCTTTCACAATCAAGAACGGCACCATTACTGGATAACCAGTCCATGCCCAAAATCAACCCATAGCCCGTGAAGCCCAAAACAAAAGCATCACATCTAAACTCATCGCTAAGTATAGAAATCCTCAAACCCAAACATATCATGGACAAATAAGTGGAGCCCCCAATTGGGTTTGAAACAACCAAGGGATCATCTACTAGACTGGTGTCTAAGTGCAGTGACTCAATTAATGATGATGAGATAAACGAATGCGATGCGCCAGAGTCAAATAAAGTACGGACAGGATGATCAAACAGAAAAACCAGACTTTCAATGGAAATAGTTCTACCTCTTTCCTGAATCGGTGGAACCGCGAGAGCCTGAACTTGCCCCCTTGCCTGACCTGGTGCCATAAGAGCTTGCACCTGTCCTCCTGAGGTAGATCCCGTCCTTTGCCCCTTCTTAGGGCAGTCCTTCACTAGATGCCCTGCTTCGCCACAGTGGAAGCAGCCGGTCTTCTTCTTCTTCCGACAATCTTTGCTTAGGTGGCCTGGTATCCCGCAATTGAAGCACTTCTTCTTTCCCTTGCCACCGTTGCCTTTCCCACCCTTGTTTTGCTGTTGCTGTTGAGGTCTCTTCTGATCTCCTTTCTTCTCGGGTGCCTTATTAGCATTGGGACCCTTCTCTTCCTCATGCATGAGTGCCATGTCTACTAGCTTCTCAAAGGTGGCACCCATAGGGATGTGAGTCATAGCCAATCCATGCATCGGTTCATTCAAGCCTTTAACGAACCTCAAAGCCTTCTTCTCTGGTGTATTCACCATGTCTATGCCAAACCTTGCCAATTGATTAAACTTGTTGACATATTCCTTCACTGATAGGTTTCCTTGCTTTAGAGTCAAGAACGTTTCCATATACATATTTTCTTCCGCCCTTGAAAGAAACTTTGCCACAAACCTTTGCCTGAAATCCGCCCAAGACTCAACAGGGCGCTCTCCATTAGTGACCTCCCACCAGAACGAGGCCTCTCCCTTCATTAACCAAGCAGCTAACTTGACTTTCTTTCCTTCTTCCATCTCAAAGATATCTATCAATTCTTCCACCTCCTTAAGCCAATCCCTAGCTTCCACAAAAGTTTCTGATCCTTGAAAAGGTTTCCCTCCCATAGCCTTAAATTCCTTGCAAGTCTTAGCAAAAGTATCCGTGCGAGGAGGAGGAGGAGGAAGATCGGGTGCTACTGTTGGTGGAGGTACACTTGCTGGACCCGCAGTGGCGGCCCTAGCCTCCATCAACCTCCTATACCATACTGGTATCGCTACACCCTCCGGAAAGTTAAGATCTTCCACCATGCTGAAACGAAAAAGGAAAGATTCAAAACGGAGAATTCGAAAGATAAAGATATGGCTATTGGTAACCTTCAGCTCTGATACAACGTGTAACACCCCACACCCGCTAAGGTCACTCACTAAGGGAATGCCTTAACTTCGGTGGAGTATTTTAAGTGAATATAGAACAGAAAAATTACAACAAGACAGATATAAGTAATACTTGAAATTTAAAACATCATTTCATTGCAGCAGAAGGTAAACATGTTTGGTTACATAACAAGAGTCAAGTACAAAATATCCATCTCGTTAAAACATAAGTACATAATCCCACTACATAACTAATAGCCATAATAGAAAAGATAACCGAGCTTTATTTCAAGAGTCCAAGCTCCAAAAGATAGATAAAGCAATCTGATCAAAGCCCACTAGTGCTAGGCCCACTCTGATAACCTGAGGGTTGGAAAAAAGATAAAAACAACGGGGTCAGACATAAGTCTGAGTGATCCCTATAACTTTAACAATAAAATCATTAAAGTAATTAGGGTATGATATAAACTTGGTACGGTGATGACTGGGGATAAATGACTACACTAAGTAGCCAACTAGACATAGGATGAACTAAGATAACGGTAAAGACGCATCTACCCACCCAAGGGTAATTACTACACTGCACCACACCAGTCATTCCTACTCAAAGGTTGATCCTACCCAAGGACTTAGAAAATTTAACTAGTAGTTTCGTGTACCCCTAACTGACTACATAGGTGCCGTCTGCCCCTATCTCCACTAGGTGTACCCACTACTCCCCAAGCGATCGGCTCCCTACCGTAGATACCCGTGCTGGCCCCACAGTGGGGTGTATCACTCCCCAAAGTGGCAACCCGATACTATCAATGGTGCACGGCTTATATCTACACGATGCAACAACGTCTTACCTACCAGCCCGGGTCCACACACGCATATGAAACCCATTGGACTTGCGTTGCCACCGCTAACCCGTTTTGGCCTCTTATAGTCAAGCCCAGTACGCGTGTCCCGTCCTCGACATGGGTCGAGCCCAATAAGATACATATGGGTTACTGGTTGAAATGGGCCCCCACAAGCTACCCACCTAAGCTTGTCCCTTTTTCTAGTGCATCCCACTTAACCCTTTAATCATGTTTAATTACATGTTTCCACTTGGTTAAGTATTCTAATCGTATTTTCTATTGCCACCCAAGGCAACCCACTAGATTTCCACATGCCACCCAAGGCACTTACTTGATTTCCACATGCCACCCAAGGCACCCACTTAACCCCTCATGCCCCACTACATGCTTATCTGGTTAAGTGTTTCTTAATTGATTAAGAACGTAACCGTTGTAAAGACCTCTCACATTAGACTATCTTTTATGGCAGCTGGATTTGCCGGTCGGGTCCGGGCTGCCTTACGCCATAACTGAGTCTAACCTCGTGTCTTTACACTTGTCACGTATTTAGTTTATGCCTAAGACCTCTCACATTGGGCCAATCATTTGTAGTCGCTGGATTTGCCGGTCGGTTCCGGGCAGTCTTATGCTGCAAAAGGGTCCAACCTCGTGTCTTAGTCGATTAATTACACCTAATTAATCACCCCCATAATTTGTATTAATTATCCCTAATTAATTACAAATTTAAAAATGTACATAATTGACTCAATTATGTCCATCCACTTTATGTTATGCATAATCATACCAACTTCACACCATTTCATTAACATGAATATTAACCCCATCGTTCCCTACGTAATACGTTGACATGACATACTTAAAAGGGAAGATTCATCACAAACACAATGGGTTCAACTTGCATAACATTAGCATCAACATGGGTTTTAAAGGTGTCAACATGCATATATGACCATGGCATCAAACCCAACTAGCATAAATAATCAACCCAAACTTGCATGAATCACATATGTCATAAAGAGGGTAACTTGCATAAGTTACTTATGTCGTACAAAGGGGTAAACTTGCAAATGTATGTATGACATATAAAGGGGTTAACTTGCATATGTATGCATATCATACAAAGGTGTAAACTTGCACATGTTACTTGCATATAATCAAACACCAAACTTGCATAACATGTCATATATGAACTTGCATATAATCAAACACCAAACTTGCATAACATGTCATATATGAACTTGCATATAATCTAACACCAAACTTGCATAACATGGTGTCATAATGGATCAATGTTTATCATAGTGATTTGCATAACTAGCATCATGAACACATAGCATAAAACTTGCATAACATCATGAACACATAGAATATGACTTGCATAACTTGCATAACATCATGAACACATAGCATATAACTTGCATAACATCATGAACACATAGCATATGACTTACATAACTTGCATAACATCATGACCACATAGCATATAACTTGCACAACTTGCATAACATCATGAACACATAGCATATGATAACATAACTTGCATTGATCCACATACATAACCATAACCTCATTATATCCTATCATAATTAGTTTAGCAATTGCTTGCTAAAGGCATAGAAACTCACAACTTGTTGATTAGCACTCCTATGAAGAAGATTAAGTTGCTAGAGTTGATTAAAAGTCGATTTGAGAAGCTATCTTCTTCTACAATTTGATGGAGGCTCCTTCAAGTTGCATTTTGACGGCATAACGACGTTGTATCTATTTTTAGTATGAATTAGGGTAGTCTTAGGGTGTATTTATAGATTAGTTAAGTGTTTTAGGCCATTAGATTAACCCTAAATCAGATTAGAGCCGTCAGATCTCGTCACTAGCCATCAAGCACAGCCCAAAGCTCAAATCAGTGCACCCAGGCCAAACTGACCGACGGGGGGGTCGACCCCTGGGTCGACACATGGGTCGACCCCTTGGGGGGGTCGACACCCATGTCGACCCCTGTGTCGACACACTCTGTCTGGCGGGAATTTTCCCGCCTCTTTTGAAATCTGAAATTTGAATATTTTAAATCTGTTTTGAATTTTCTGAAACTTCTTCGGGCCTTAACTGGGTCATACGGACTCCGATTTTCAAAAACTCGGACTTTATTTCGCGTATTTTTCTGAGATGAACGCAATGGCATAGCCCGTTTCCCCTGATTCAGATCTTAAAATTTAATTCTGCCCTGATTTATATTATAACAAGTTATTCAACATACGGGGTGTTACAATAACTCAATCTGACCTCGGGTCAGGCATATTCGTCTTTTCTAAATTTACATATTTACCTCTTTATGTTTATATGTAAATTATTGTCATTGAAGTCAAGCCCCATTTTCCCTTTAAATCAAGTTCATAATTTTAGGTATAAAATTTTATACCACTTTTATGCCATAATACATTTACATGTTTATAAGCCAAATATGCCAATTATATGTAATTTCATGTTTTTCCCCAACGTTACCCCCATTAAACGTTCGCATAAGTCACGTAAAATGTTAGGCTCGCTACATAGCCTAACTCATACACAAAAGGGGAAAAAGAGGAACATGTAATATTCCAACATCATAAAAAAAAATGGATCTAACTACACATATGGCATAAAACAATATACATTTAATTATGAACTTGCAAATTTAGATCTACTCAACATGAATCGTAAAATAGGGGTTTTACATAGACCTACATAAACCTAAATTAGGCATGTAGTTGTGAACTTGCTAATTTAGTTGGATCAAATTTAGCATAAACCTAATCATATTAGCATGTAGTTTTGGTCATATATGTGATCATGGTTGAACTTGCATAAACATAGCAAAATTTCCAAATTGACATACAACATATAGGTGTCATCACAAAATTATACAACATGATATGTCATCGACAAATTATACAATATGATATGTCATCGACAAATTATACAACATGATATTCCATTGCCAAATTATGATATGTCATCGCCAAATTATAAAACATGATATGTCATCGCTAAGTTATATAACATAATATGCCATCGCCAAATTATACAACATATAAGTTCATTGACAAGCATCTAACATGGTAGTTTTATCATCAATTTACATACAACATGATCACAAACTTAACATGATAAGAGTCATAGTCTTAATCAATTCAGTTTTAACGAAAGGATAGGCATAAATTTACATTAGGCGTTGCTCTACATCCAGTTATTTAGTCACGATTCTAATATCGTTTAGGTCTAAATGATAACTGGACTTACAAAAAGGATATTAGTCTTGTGTTCTAGGATCTGTATTCTGAAATTGAATAGCTCTCCTTTGTTGTAGACGTTGTATTCTCTTAGTTGAATTAGATTTGATTTGCAATTCCTAACTTGCTTCCAAGTTGAAGGAGAATGGCGGCTACTCTAGGTTGAGTACTGACAGCATGTCAGCTCTAGGAATATTTTTGTGTAACGACCCGTATTCTACACATCATAGGATTGTAGAATATTTATTTCTTTCCCGTGTGAAGTCATATGGTCATGTAACTTTGGGAAACATCCATTAGAGTCATTTCCCATGTTCATGATTTTTGTCGATTTTTAAATGACCATTTTGCCCCTAGTTGGTACTGTTTTGGCCATAACTTTTTATTGGAAAGGAATTTTGATCTGAAACCACTTCCATTAGATTCGTTTGATGGTTTACCTTTCCGTAGAGTGGTCATAATAGCCAAACGGACTCACCGTTTGGGAGATATGGCTGAAATAAGGTTTGGAGGGTGAAAAACTGCTTAACCGGGCCAAATCGGGTGATTAGTGAGTAGGCCCATAACCCATTTCGGGATTAGGGTTATGGGGAGGGTGAAATGAGATAGAGGATCATTCCATTTCAGTTTTCTAGCCTCCACTTATCACCAAGGAACCCTAAAAATGGCCTCTAACCTCTAAATCACCTCCAAATCATCTTTTGGTCAAGGATTAAGCTTAACAACCCCTAATCAAGGAAGATCTTCACCAAAGCAACATAGGAGCTGCTGTTTGGCATTGAGATTCACATCAAATCAGAGAATTATTTCAGATCTTAGTTTATTTGTGGCTAAGGTGAGTGATTTGCATAGTTTTGCACTAATTATGGCTAATTAGGGTTGATTAGTGTTAATTAGTGAATTTAAACATGATAAAATTCGGGGAAAATATTCATAAATTCCTAAATGATGTTTTAGACCTCTGATATGAATTTGGGTTAATTTGGTTAAGTTTTGCTAATCGTGTCATTAGTTTCACCTAAACATGCTTAGGGGGAAATATGGGGTTTTGGGTATGTTTGATCCATTTTAACCTATCATGTTGATGTTTTGATGTTTGTGGTTAATTATGCATGTTGCTATGACTGTATGAAATGCGTTGTGATTGATTTCAATAGTTAGAATGGTCGAAAACGTCGTCGAATGGCGTAAACACTTGCTGGAACAGTTTCAGAAAACAGTGCAGGGTTCGGATCGGATCGGATATGGGGCTCGGATCGGATATGTTGAACTGAGCAATGGAATTTGATCGGATCGGAACCCAGCACTTGGGAAAAATGGCAAAATGGAAGGCCACGCTAACTGAACTGGGATCGGATCGGATTAAGGAGGACGGATCGGAGCAGAGGCATGAGAATGGATCGGATAGGAGCATGTGAAGGACGAGGAGACGGATCGGAACAGAGGCACGAGCTGGAGAGGAGATGACACCCGACCCGACCCGAGGTGAAGCACCCGACCCGAACCGATGGAGTGGCACCCGACCTGAACCGCACCAGAAGAAGACCCGAACCGCACCAGAAGAAGACCCGACCCGAACAGATGGAGGATACCCGACCCGAACCGATGGCTTGAGAAGGAACCCGACCCGACCCAGTATTGACCAATAACCCGAGATGCAAAGGTAGTCCAAATGAAGGGTATTGACTCAGGATCCAGATAGGAACCAATGAGTGGACTTCATGAGTTGGACTTTGCTGCGGGACGTGTGCTAAGGAGTTGTCGACATTCATAACTTCGATTCACCACTAAGAATGAATGATGGGCTACTTATCAGTGCAGTAGGGTCATCATGACCTGAGGGGCAAAGTGATGGTAGCGAGACTACGTTATCAGTGCAGTAGGGTCATTATGACCCGAGGGGCAAGGTGATACGTAGTAAGACTATGAGCCAGTGCAGTGGGGTCATTGTGACTCCATGGGGCAGAGTGGACATAGTAAGGATTAGTAAGGCTATGAGCCAGTGCAGTGGGGTTTTTGTGACTCCATGGTGCAAAGTGGACATAGCAAAGGATTAGTGGCTACGTTATCAGTGCAGTGAAGCCATTTATGACTTCATGGGGCAGAGTGATCGTAGCAAGGTATGTTGGGTGATCGAAGTGGTGAATATCGTATGCTTTACGCACTGAGTGAGAGATGTGAGGATGGATGCTATGTTTGATTGTTTGCCATCCCTATGACATGCACACCTCCCCCACCTCCGTATCTTTACACTGTTTGATATGGTACCTTAGAGTGTTGTACAATATGTAGTGCTAACTCTTTGGTTGCAGGTCCAAGTTCAGGTATGTTTTAGTCTACCTGTTATTGTTCACTTTAGATGCTTATCGCACATACCAGGCTTTATGTTTAACCCAGAGTTTTATGTCTCCTCTTATTACTCTGGGTGCTCACACGAGCAGACTAGAGACAGGTTAGCTGGTGATGCGCGAGTAGCTGATTCAGAGGCGGGCAGGAGGCTTCCACGTATGATATATATATACACATTCTCCCTGTGTCATTGGTGGTCGCTACTTGGGCATTAGTAGTGTACCTCTTTTATCTTTCTTTTGCTTTGAGACAGTTTGAAAGTTGTAATAAGCTGTATTTTGGATTTCCGCTGTTATGATGTTTAGTTCTGATTTTCAGCTTATGCACTGTCTCTCCTGTTTTATGTCAAGTATGTTATTATTATATTTTATTCTATGCGTTGTGAGACATTCTACATGTTCTTTGTATGTTCATTTCCTTCTTACCTTTCCTTCTGACGACCCGTTCCGTGCTAACTGGACATGTATACAACGCACCTTTGGAGTAAATGTCGGTTGGTGCGGGGCGGGCCGTCACACTTGGTATCAGAGCTCTAGGTTGCGTAGTTAACCTAGGGAAAGACACTAGGGAGAGATAGTACGTATATGAGAGCGCGTATTTGTGAT
Organism: Allium sativum; assembly: GCA_030737875.1. Classification (NCBI taxonomy): domain Eukaryota; kingdom Viridiplantae; phylum Streptophyta; class Magnoliopsida; order Asparagales; family Amaryllidaceae; genus Allium; species Allium sativum. The sequence continues at coordinate 21,158,590 of CM060927.1, read as the reverse complement.
TACTTTGGTTTTCAAAAGCTATGTATATATATACTATTAGTAGTATAAAGATGAAGTCGCACTGCACTAGCACCACTATGGGGTCGTTAATCGTTTCCCATTTTCAGATTGACGATGAGCCGAGATACGAGGGGTGCTGGTAGGGGGACCAACCAAGGGAATGCCGCTGACATGAGGGCGATGTTTACTAACCTCATGAGAGACATGCTCAGAGAAATGCAAGGGGCAGTTCCCAATCCCGGAGTTGGTGTTGGCCCAGTAGTGCAGGCGCCTAGGGTCGATTTCGCCAAGTTGTGCAAGGATTACACTAATCTTGGTGGAAAGCCGTTCCACGGGACGGAGTCAGCCACAGATGTTCAAGATTGGATGGATAGCTGTGATCGTATCTTTGATGACTTGGGTCTTGAGGATGCGATGAAGAGAAGGTTAGCGTCCCGTCAGCTGCAAGGGCGAGCGATGAATTGGTGGAATGCCATTAGAACAGCTACTCTAGAGGATCAGGTTACTTGGGTTCAGTTCAAGGCTCGCTTTAGCGAGAAGTTCATTCCAGCTGCCCAGAAGTCAGTGTTGTTTAAGAGGTTCTTGGAACTCAAGCAGAACGGAAGGGCAGTTTCTGATTATATTGCTGAGTTCGACACTTTATCGAAGTATGGACTGTCTCTCATTGATACTCCTGAAAAGAAGAATGAGAAGTTCATTACTGGTTTGGATGGATACTTGGGGGAAAGGCTTATCAACCATATCGATGAGACTTTTGAATCGATCGTGGGGAAAGCTTTGAGATCAGAGAGTCTTTACCCTAAGTCAAAGAATGAGGCTGCATCTGCAGAAGGGCCAAAGCCGCAAGCAGGCGGTGGAGGCAAGAATAACTCTCAGAATAAGAGGAAGCAGGACCAATCTAAAGGTGGCCAGAAAAAGAGCAAGAAGGATGTTGAGTGCTTCAGCTGTGGAAAGAAGGGCCATTATGCTAAAGAATGTCGGGCCAAGCCAGCGGAAAGGAAGTGCTACAACTGTGGTCAAGTGGGACATCAGAAGGATAAGTGTCCGCAACCTCTTAAGGAGTAGCAGATTGTGAAAGCATATGCTATTGATGTTGTTCCTTCTTCGTCGAATGCCCTAACTGCGGCGGAGAAAGGAAAGAATGTTGTTATTCAAGGTATGCTTTCTATTTATGATGTACCAGTTCGAGTTTTGTTTGATACTGGGGCTTCCCGTTCCATCATATCTAGTGACTTGGTAGATAGGTTGGGACTGGAACCCGAGATAGTCGATAGACCATTGGTTGTGACGAACCCGATTGGTGGTTCGACTAGCCTTAGTATGATTTGCAGGAATTTGGTCTTATCGAGTCATGGATGTAAGTTTGTTGTGATTGCTTTGTTTTGGGCTTTACTGGGTATGGCATTATATTGGGAGTCGATTGGCTCCAAAGATACGGGGTGGTGGTAGACTGTGAGGGCTTTTTGGTGACAGTGAGGGTGGATGATGGGCGAAGGCTGGTGTTTGGTAGTCTACCTAGTGATGGGGTTATGGCTAGTTTTGTAAATTCCCTCGACATCCCGCAGGATGAGTTGTCAGATGTGCCTGTGGTTGGCCAGTATCCGGATGTCTTCGAAGAGGTGACCGGGCTTCCACCACACCGAGAGATTGAGTTCCGTATTGATTTAGTGAAAGATGCCAGACCTATAGTGATGCCACTTCGTCGTATGGCACCAAGGTAGCAGCGAGAGCTCGGGGTGCAAGTCAGCAATCTTTTGAAGAAGGGATTTATTAGGAGTGTCTCCGAGTGGGGAGCACCAGTTGTGTTTGCCACTAAGGCAGATGGTTCCCTTCGTTTGTGTGTGGACTATCGCGAGTTGAATAAGGTGACGAGGAAGAATAAGTATCCTCTACCGCGGATAGATGATTTGTTTGATCAACTGGAAGGAGCAAGAGTGTTCTCCTAGTTGGACCTCGCGACAGGATTTCATCAGCTTCGAGTAGCAGATGAGAGTGTTCCGAAAACGGCATTCAGGACGCCGTCTGGATTTTATGAGTGGTTGGTCATGCCATTTGGGTTGACCAATGCACCAGCCTACTTTGTGGATCTTATGAATCGAGTATTCAGAGATCAGTTGAATAAGTTTGTTCTTGTGTTCGTGGATGATATCCTTGTTTATTCAAGGACAGAGGAGGAACACAAGGGATACTTGAGGATAGTAATGGAGGTGTTGAGGAAACACCAATTGAAAGCGAAATTCTCTAAGTGTCATTTTTGGAGAAGGGAAGTAAGATTCTTGGGTCATGTTGTTTCCGGGAATGTTATTGCCGTGGACCCTGCGAAGGTGGCTACGGTACAGGATTGGCCTACGCCCAAGAATGCTACAGATGTAAGAAGTTTCTTGGGGTTAGCTGGATATTATCGTAAGTTCATCCAGGACTTCTCCAAGATAGCTGTAACAACCCGTATTTTCAATAACCTGTAATAACATAAATCGAGGCAGAATTTAATTCTAAAATGGGAATCAAGGGAAACGGGCTATGCCATTGCGTTCGTCTCGGGAAAAATACGCGAAATAGAGTCCGAGTTTTCGAAAATCGGAGTCCGTATGACCAAGATATGGCCTCGCGAAGTTTCACGAAAATTCCCAAATTAAAGTATACTTAATTAAGTGAAATGGGTTGTGTAGATATATATATATATATATTGATATATATATATATATATATATAATTGAAAATTTAATAAATAAATATGCAAAAATGCTCAAAACAGCGAATTGGGAGAGGGGAATAACCGAACCGGCCGATTTTTGAAGTCGACCCGAGCCCGCTGGGTCGACTAGGGGTTAATCCAGGGTGTTTGGCTGTCAACCCGTGGGCCGATTCGCTCAAGTGCAGATTTTGCATTTGAATGGTTCTCATGGTCCATCTTTAATCTAAAGGCCCTAGATGGTTCCTACACTTGACTTCTTCCCCAAGACATGCTTTGATGGCTTGGATTGAATCTAGGGTTAATCCTATGGCCTAAAACACTTGCCTAATCTATAAATAAGACCCTAACCTACCCTAATTCATTCATAATTAAACCTAGTGACTAAACTATGGCAAAATGCTAGCTCTCATGGCCTCCACTAATTTTATGAAGAGGGTTGCATACTAATCACTCTCTAATCAACTTCTAATCCCTTCTTAGCATCTTAATCTTCTTCATTTGGTGTTCAAAGTTGCTAGTTGTGAGTTTCTATCACTTTGATGATCTTTTGGTAAACTAATTAGATGAGATGTGATGAGATTTATGGTTTTGTATGTGGGTTAATGAGCTTTGAATCATATGATATGATGTTAGCATTAATCTTATGTTTATGCATGTTGAGTATGTAAGCTTATGCAAGTTTAATATGATGTATGTTATGTTTGCATGATGCTAAATATGCAAGTTGTGGGCTATGTAATCATATGCATGTTATGCAAGTTCATGGTAATATGCTATGCAAGTTACATGTATGTAAATATGCAAGTTACATGTTTGTTAATATGCAAGTTACATGTATGTAAATATGCAAGTTACATGTTTGTTAATATGCAAGTTACATGTTTGTTAATATGCAAGTTACATGTATGTAAATATGCAAGTTACATGTTTCTTTATATGCAAGTTACATGTTTGTTAATATGCGAGTTACATGTATGTAAATATGCAAGTTACATGTTTATTAATATGCAAGTTCATGATGACACATTATGCAAGTCTATAAGCTAATATGCAAGTTTGTTATGCAAAATGAATATGTAAGTTATGTGACATATTATATGCAAGTTATGTGACATGTTATGCAAGTTCATATGCAAGTTATGTGTTTGTTAATATGCAAGATGGCACCTTTGAAACATGTTCATTCATATGCAAGTTGACACCTTTTATATGTGTTATATCATGAACGAAATTACGTGGGAACGATGGGGTAATTAAATGCATAAGTTAATAAGATTGTGTGAAATTAATATAATTATGCATAACACAAAATAAATAAACATAGTATGGGAATTTGCCTATTTGGTTAGGTGTACCCATACTATGTGTTGGGAATTTACCTATTGAGTTAGGTCTACCCCATGGGAATTTACCTATTAAGTTAGGTCTACCCATGTTAAGAAAACTTGATTAATTAGGGATAATTAATATAAAATTATGAGGGTGATTAATTAGGTGTAATTAATTGACTAAGACACGAGGTTGGACTCAGTTGTAGCGTAAAACTGCCCGGACCCAACCGGCTTAACCAGTTGCTACAAATGTTAGCCCAATGTGAGAGGTCTTAGGCACAAACTAAATACGTAATTAATGTAAAGACACGAGGTTAGACTCTGTTATGACATAAGGCTGCCCGGACCCAACCGGCTTAACCAGCGGTCATAAAAGACAGTCTAATGTGAGAGGTCTTTACAAAGGTTACGTTCTTAATTAATTAATTAAGAAACACTTAACCACATTAGCATGTAGAGGGACATGAGGGGTTAAGTGGGTGCCTCGGGTGGCATGAGAAAATCTAGTGGTTGCCTTGGGTGGCAATAGAAAATACGATTAGAATACTTAACCAAAATGGAACATGTAATTAAAACATGATTAAAGGGTTAAGTGGGATATACTAGAAAAAGGGACAAGCTTAGGTGGGTAGCTTGTGGAGGCCCATTTCAACCAGTAACCCATACGTATCTTTGTGGGCTCGACCCATGTCGAGGACGGGACACGCATACTGGGCTTGACTGTAAGAGGCAAACGGGTTAGCGGTGGCAACGCAAGTCCAACGGGCTTCATATGCGTGAGTGGGCCCGGGCTGGTAGGTAAGCCGTTGTTGCATCGAGTAGATATAAGCCGTGCACCTTTAGTTTCATCAGGTTGCCACATTGGGGAATGATACATCCCACGGTGGGGCCAGCACGGGTATCTACGTTAGGGAGCCGATCGAATGGGAAGTAGTGTGTACACCTAGTGGATTGTAAGGCCCCGTGGCGCCTACTTGGTCACCTAGGGGTACGCAGGTACTAATTAGTAAATTTTATAAGTCCTTGGGTGGGATCAACCTTTAAGTTAGGAACGACTGGTGTGGTGCAGTTTAGTAATTTACCTTAGGGAGGGTAGATGCGTCTTTATCCTTTATCTTCGTTTAGTTGACTGCTTAGGGTAGCCATTCATCCCTATATGTTACCGTATATCAGTTTATGTCTTCTCTGGTTACTTTAACGATTGTATTGTTAAAGTTATAGGACTCGCTCAGACTTATGTCTGACCCCGTTGTTTTTATCTTTTTCCCAACCCTCAGGTCCTACGGTGGATCCTAGCAGTAGTGGAGCTTGATCGGATTGCTGTTCCAGTCTTTAGGAGCTTGGATAGATGTAAAGCTCCAGTTATCCAGTTATCTTTTCTTTTGTTTGGCTATTGTATGAGAGTGGGATTATGTACTTCTTTATTTTGATGGATATTGTACTTGACCTTTATTGTGGTTTTATGATGTAACCAGACATGTTTTACTTCCGCTGTTATGAGATGATGTTTTAAAATTTCAAGTACTATTTATATCTGTCTTGTTGTAATTTTTCTGTTCTATATTCACTAAAATACTCCACCGATGCTATGGCATTCCCTTAGTGAGTGATCATAGCGGGAGTGGGGTGTTACACGTGGTATCAGAGCTTAAGGTTACCAGAACAGATAAATTTTTTGAGAAAAACTACTTTCTAAGAGTATTTTCGAAGAAAGTATTTTTAAAAGCATGTCTTCTAAGAGAAAAAGTTTTTGAAAAAGAAAAGCATAATCCCCAATAGCCATATCTTTATCTTTCGGAATCTCCTTTTTGAATCTTTCCTCTTTCGTTTCAGCATGGCTGAAGATCTTAACATCCCGGAGGGTTTAGTTATACCACTATGGTATAGGAGGTTGCAAGAGGCTAGGGCCGCGGCTGCGGGTCCGGCCAATGCTACTACACCAGAGACAACCGCTCCTCCTCCTCAGCCTAGAGTGGATAATTTTGCTAAGGTTTGCAAGGAGTTCAAGGCTATAGGAGGAAAACCTTTTCTTGGTTCAGAGACTTTCGTAGAGGCTAGAGATTGGCTTAAGGAAGTGGAAGAGTTGCTAGATATCTTTGAAGTGGAAGAGGGAAAGAAAGTCAAGTTGGCGGCTTGGTTAATGAAGGGAGAGGCCTCATTCTGGTGGGAGGTCACTAATGGAGAACGCCCTGTTGACTCTTGGGCAGATTTTAAGCAAAGGTTTGGGGCTAAGTTTCTCTCAAGGGCGGAAGAGAATCTGTTTATGGAGAAGTTCTTGAATTTGAAGCAAGGGAATCTCACGGTGAAAGAATATGTCAACAAATTCAATCAATTAGCAAGGTTTGGCATAGAGTTGGTGAATACACCGGAGAAGAAGGCTTTGAGGTTCGTTAGAGGCTTGAACGAACCATTGCAAGGAATAGCTATGACTCACATTCCTATGGGGGCCACTTTTGAGAAGCTTGTCTACATGGCACTTATGCATGAGGATGATAAGAATTCTAAGGCACCAGAGAAAAAGGGGGATCAGAAGAAACCGCAACAGCAACAACAAGGCAAGGGCGGAAAAGGCAATGGTGACAAAAAGAAGACGAAGAAGAAGTGCTTCAATTGTGGAACACCAGGACACCTTAGTAAGGATTGTCGCAAAAAGAAGAAGACCGGTTGCTTTCATTGTGGTGAAGCAGGGCATCTTGTGAAAAACTGCCCAAAGAAGGGGCAGAAGACGGGGTCTACCTCAGGAGGCCAGGTGCAAGCTCTTATAGCACCACCTCAGTCAGGGGGGCAAGTTCAGGTTCTCTCAGTTCCACCGATTCAGCAGAGAGGTAGAACTATTTCCGTTGAAAGTCTGGTTTTTCTGTTTGATCATCCAGTTCGTACTTTGTTTGACTCTGGCGCATCGCATTCTTTTATCTCATCATCGTTAGTTGAGTCACTGCACTTAGACACCAGTCTAGTTGATGATCCCTTGGTTGTCTCAAACCCAATTGGGGGCTCCATATATCTGTCTATGATATGTTTGGGTTTGAAGATTTCTATACTTAGCGTTGAGTTTAGATGTGATGCTTTTGTATTGGGCTTCACGGGCTATGGGTTGATCTTGGGCATGGACTGGTTATCCAGTAATGGTGCCGTTCTTGATTGCGAAAGGAGAGTTGTCAGGCTCATGACCCGCTTGGGTAACACTCTCGAGATCTCTTGCAATCCCATGGAATCTGTTTTGCTAAGTTATCTTGAATCGCTCGATGCTTCGGTCGAGAGTTTGTGTTCTGTCAGAGTAGTCCGGGAATATCCGGATGTGTTTGAAGAAGTAAAGGGTTTGCCTCCGAAGCGGGAGATAGATTTCCGAATTTATTTGGTGGATAATGCCAAACCAGTGTCTTTGCCAGTACGCCACATGGCTCCTCGTGAGAGAAGAGAACTTCATAAGCAAGTAGGGGAGTTGCTTGAGAAGGGGTTCATAAGGCGAAGTATATCGGAGTGGGGAGCTCCAGTAGTGTTTGCCACGAAGGCGGATGGGTCCCTCAGACTTTGTGTGGATTATAGAGAACTTAATAAGCTCACGAAGAAGAATAGACACCCATTACCGAGGATAGATGATCTCTTTGATCAGTTGGTTGGCGCGTCAGTATTTTCGCAGATGGACTTAGCTACAGGGTTTCATCAGTTAAGAGTGGCGGAGGACAGTATAGAGAAGACTGCTTTCCGGACTCCGGATGGTTTTTATGAGTGGCTAGTGATGCCATTTGGGTTGACAAACGCCCCCGCATACTTTGTTGATCTCATGAGTAGAGTGTTCAGAGAGTATCTGAATAAGTTTGTAGTAGTTTTTGTGGATGACATCTTGGTCTTTTCCAAGAATGAAGAAGAGCATGCCTTACATCTCAAGGAAGTGTTGGAGACTCTTCGAGCGCATAGTCTTAAAGCTAAATTCTCTAAATGCCATTTTTGGAGAAGAGAAGTGCGATTCTTAGGGCATGTGGTCTCTAAGGAAGGGATAGCTGTGGATCCCGCAAAGATAGTATCTATCCAGGATTGGAAAGTTCCTAGAAATGCTACCGAGGTAAGAAGTTTCTTGGGGTTGGCAGGATATTATAGGAAGTTCATCAAAGACTTCGCGAAGATATCAGCCCCATTAACCCGCTTGACGAAAAAGAATCTGGTTTTCTCATGGGATGTAGATTGTGATGATGCTTTCCGACGGTTAAAGAGAGCTTTGACCACCGCTCCAGTTTTAGTGCTCCCGGATGGGAGTAAGCCGTTTGTTGTTTATACCGATGCTTGTGGAACAGGATTAGGCGCAGTCTTGATGCAGGAGGGAAGGGTAATAGCCTATGGAGGGAGACAATTGAGAGTGCATGAGAAGAATTACCCTACCCATGATCTAGAGTTGGCCGCGATTGTTTTCGCACTTAAGTCTTGGCGCCATTATCTTCTTGGTGAGAGATTCGAGTTGTTCACCGACCATAAATCATTGAAGTACTTATTCTCTCAGAAGGATTTAAACTTAAGACAGCAAAGGTGGATGGAGTTCTTAGCATCCTATGATTTCGAGATAGCGTATACCCCTGGTAAGGGTAACGTGGTGGCAGACGCCTTAAGTAGAAAAAGGCTATCTTTGAGTCCATTGTTCGTGGAACGACGAAGCTTGGAGTTTCTTTCTTTGTTTGACTTCAGACCTTCTGTTGATTTTGTACCTGGTTTATTGGCATCCTTGGAGGTTAGACCTACTCTTTTGAGACGGATTGGCGAGGCTCAGCGAGACGACCCACAGTTGGTTGTGTTGGTAGAGAAGCTTATAAGAGGGGAGTCGTCCAGCCATTTGGGTAGATACACCATAGATGATAAGGGATGGTTGCATAGAGACGGTAGACTTTGTGTACCGCAAGATGAGGGTTTGAAGAAGGCTATTTTGGATGATGCACATCGTTCAAGAATGACTATTCATCCCGGTGGAGACAAAATGTACCAAGACATGAAGAGAGTTTTCTTCTGGGCCGGTATGAAGAAAGATGTGGCCGAGTATGTGGCTAGATGCTTAGTGTGCCAACAAGTTAAAGTGGAGCAAAGGAAACCCGGTGGGTTGCTACACCCATTGGAAGTTCCACAGTGGAAGTGGGATAGTGTCTCGATGGATTTCATCGACGGGTTACCGAGATCGAGGAAGGGCAATACGGGAATTTGGGTTGTGGTAGACAGACTTACCAAGAGTGCCCATTTTATACCCGTAAAGAGTAAGAGGACCGCTCCATGGCTTGCTTCAGTCTATGTTAGAGAGATTGTTAGATTGCATGGCGTACCATCCAGCATTGTGAGTGATCGAGATCCTATTTTCACTAGTGAGTTTTGGAGAAGTTTGCAAGAGGCGGTAGGGACTCAGTTGTGTTTGAGCACCGCATATCATCCTCAGACGGACGGTCAGACTGAGAGGGTGAACCGTATCTTAGAAGATCTTTTGAGGCTTTGTATCTTGGATTTTGGAGGTACATGGGAAGAACATCTTCCTTTGGTGGAGTTCGCATATAATAACAGCTTTCAGTCCAGTATTGGTATGGCTCCTTTCGAAGCTCTTTATGGAAGGCCTTGTCGATCTCCTACATGTTGGTGGGAATCTACGGATAAGATCTTGCATGGGCCGGATATGGTTAGAGAGACTTCAGAGAAGATTGATTTAATTCGAAAAAGGATGAAAGCAGCGCAAGATAGACAGAAATCTTATGCGGATCGGAGAAGGACGGATCTTGAGTTTGAGGTTGGGGACATGGTTTTTGTCAAAGTATCTCCATTGAGAAATGTTGTTCGCTTTGGGTCCGTAGGGAAGTTAGCACCGAGATTTGTTGGGCCGTTTCCTATTAAGGAAAGGATTGGACGGATGGCATATAGGGTGGAGTTGCCCGACAGACTTAGTGGTGTTCATGATGTATTCCATGTATCACATTTGAGGAAGTGCTTACATGAGACCGCGGAGGTGGTAGAGCCGAGCTTGCTTAGAGATGTAGAGGTAGAGCGTGATGCGACGATTCGACGAGCTCCTACTCGCATCCTTGGGTCAGAAACTAGGAAGTTGAGGAACAGAGAAGTTCAGCTAGTTAAAGTGCAATGGGGAGATGACGAAAGCAATGCTACTTGGGAGACGGAAGCAAAGATGCGTTCTTTGTATCCATTTCTTTTTAAGAGTATGTCTTTTAACTTCTCCTTTATTGCTTGTCTAGTACTTATCTTATCTTTAGTATATCCTCTCGCTAATACCTATGACCTTTAGATAGGGTAAAACCTATGGTTGAAACATGTGTTTGAAACATGTTATGGTTGATGGATGCATATGGATGCAATTGTTTGCTAGTGGTTGCTCGTGGATGCATATACACACACATTAGGCACTAGATCGGCTCAGTCACTTCATGTTGCATATTGCATAAATGGATGTGGTAGTTAGATTGATGGATGTATCATGGCTGTGTTATCATATGGATGATGCATTTTTGTGTATGGTTGTGCACGCATGTAGAAATTTGTATGTGTCAATAGGGTTTCGCATACATATTGGATGCATGGCACTATCATGGTTTGCATTAAGGAGGTTTACTGTATCAGTAACCGCCTGATTTTCGCATTAGGTAAGTACATATACACACACTTTTGCATATATCCATCCAGCATTTAGAATCTTGTAAGGACAATGATTGCTCGTGGATGATGCTTTGAGTAGATGGATGATTGGATGGTAGGATACGTTCTTCCTAACTTGAAGATTTCGGGGACGAAATCCTTTAAGGAGGGGAGAATGTAACAACCCGTATTTTCAATAACCTGTAATAACATAAATCGAGGCAGAATTTAATTCTAAAATGGGAATCAAGGGAAACGGGCTATGCCATTGCGTTCGTCTCGGGAAAAATACGCGAAATAGAGTCCGAGTTTTCGAAAATCGGAGTCCGTATGACCAAGATATGGCCTCGCGAAGTTTCACGAAAATTCCCAAATTAAAGTATACTTAATTAAGTGAAATGGGTTGTGTAGATATATATATATATATATATATATTGATATATATATATATATATATAATTGAAAATTTAATAAATAAATATGCAAAAATGCTCAAAACAGCGAATTGGGAGAGGGGAATAACCGAACCGGCCGATTTTTGAAGTCGACCCGAGCCCGCTGGGTCGACTAGGGGTTAATCCAGGGTGTTTGGCTGTCAACCCGTGGGCCGATTCGCTCAAGTGCAGATTTTGCATTTGAATGGTTCTCATGGTCCATCTTTAATCTAAAGGCCCTAGATGGTTCCTACACTTGACTTCTTCCCCAAGACATGCTTTGATGGCTTGGATTGAATCTAGGGTTAATCCTATGGCCTAAAACACTTGCCTAATCTATAAATAAGACCCTAACCTACCCTAATTCATTCATAATTAAACCTAGTGACTAAACTATGGCAAAATGCTAGCTCTCATGGCCTCCACTAATTTTATGAAGAGGGTTGCATACTAATCACTCTCTAATCAACTTCTAATCCCTTCTTAGCATCTTAATCTTCTTCATTTGGTGTTCAAAGTTGCTAGTTGTGAGTTTCTATCACTTTGATGATCTTTTGGTAAACTGATTAGATGAGATGTGATGAGATTTATGGTTTTGTATGTGGGTTAATGAGCTTTGAATCATATGATATGATGTTAGCATTAATCTTATGTTTATGCATGTTGAGTATGTAAGCTTATGCAAGTTTAATATGATGTATGTTATGTTTGCATGATGCTAAATATGCAAGTTGTGGGCTATGTAATCATATGCATGTTATGCAAGTTCATGGTAATATGCTATGCAAGTTACATGTATGTAAATATGCAAGTTACATGTTTGTTAATATGCAAGTTACATGTATGTAAATATGCAAGTTACATGTTTGTTAATATGCAAGTTACATGTTTGTTAATATGCAAGTTACATGTATGTAAATATGCAAGTTACATGTTTCTTTATATGCAAGTTACATGTTTGTTAATATGCGAGTTACATGTATGTAAATATGCAAGTTACATGTTTATTAATATGCAAGTTCATGATGACACATTATGCAAGTCTATAAGCTAATATGCAAGTTTGTTATGCAAAATGAATATGTAAGTTATGTGACATATTATATGCAAGTTATGTGACATGTTATGCAAGTTCATATGCAAGTTATGTGTTTGTTAATATGCAAGATGGCACCTTTGAAACATGTTCATTCATATGCAAGTTGACACCTTTTATATGTGTTATATCATGAACGAAATTACGTGGGAACGATGGGGTAATTAAATGCATAAGTTAATAAGATTGTGTGAAATTAATATAATTATGCATAACACAAAATAAATAAACATAGTATGGGAATTTGCCTATTTGGTTAGGTGTACCCATACTATGTGTTGGGAATTTACCTATTGAGTTAGGTCTACCCCATGGGAATTTACCTATTAAGTTAGGTCTACCCATGTTAAGAAAACTTGATTAATTAGGGATAATTAATATAAAATTATGAGGGTGATTAATTAGGTGTAATTAATTGACTAAGACACGAGGTTGGACTCAGTTGTAGCGTAAAACTGCCCGGACCCAACCGGCTTAACCAGTTGCTACAAATGTTAGCCCAATGTGAGAGGTCTTAGGCACAAACTAAATACGTAATTAATGTAAAGACACGAGGTTAGACTCTGTTATGACATAAGGCTGCCCGGACCCAACCGGCTTAACCAGCGGTCATAAAAGACAGTCTAATGTGAGAGGTCTTTACAAAGGTTACGTTCTTAATTAATTAATTAAGAAACACTTAACCACATTAGCATGTAGAGGGACATGAGGGGTTAAGTGGGTGCCTCGGGTGGCATGAGAAAATCTAGTGGTTGCCTTGGGTGGCAATAGAAAATACGATTAGAATACTTAACCAAAATGGAACATGTAATTAAAACATGATTAAAGGGTTAAGTGGGATATACTAGAAAAAGGGACAAGCTTAGGTGGGTAGCTTGTGGAGGCCCATTTCAACCAGTAACCCATACGTATCTTTGTGGGCTCGACCCATGTCGAGGACGGGACACGCATACTGGGCTTGACTGTAAGAGGCAAACGGGTTAGCGGTGGCAACGCAAGTCCAACGGGCTTCATATGCGTGAGTGGGCCCGGGCTGGTAGGTAAGCCGTTGTTGCATCGAGTAGATATAAGCCGTGCACCTTTAGTTTCATCAGGTTGCCACATTGGGGAATGATACATCCCACGGTGGGGCCAGCACGGGTATCTACGTTAGGGAGCCGATCGAATGGGAAGTAGTGTGTACACCTAGTGGATTGTAAGGCCCCGTGGCGCCTACTTGGTCACCTAGGGGTACGCAGGTACTAATTAGTAAATTTTATAAGTCCTTGGGTGGGATCAACCTTTAAGTTAGGAACGACTGGTGTGGTGCAGTTTAGTAATTTACCTTAGGGAGGGTAGATGCGTCTTTATCCTTTATCTTCGTTTAGTTGACTGCTTAGGGTAGCCATTCATCCCTATATGTTACCGTATATCAGTTTATGTCTTCTCTGGTTACTTTAACGATTGTATTGTTAAAGTTATAGGACTCGCTCAGACTTATGTCTGACCCCGTTGTTTTTATCTTTTTCCCAACCCTCAGGTCCTACGGTGGATCCTAGCAGTAGTGGAGCTTGATCGGATTGCTGTTCCAGTCTTTAGGAGCTTGGATAGATGTAAAGCTCCAGTTATCCAGTTATCTTTTCTTTTGTTTGGCTATTGTATGAGAGTGGGATTATGTACTTCTTTATTTTGATGGATATTGTACTTGACCTTTATTGTGGTTTTATGATGTAACCAGACATGTTTTACTTCCGCTGTTATGAGATGATGTTTTAAAATTTCAAGTACTATTTATATCTGTCTTGTTGTAATTTTTCTGTTCTATATTCACTAAAATACTCCACCGATGCTATGGCATTCCCTTAGTGAGTGATCATAGCGGGAGTGGGGTGTTACAATAGCAGCACCGTTGACTCATTTGACTAAGAAGAATCAGTCCTTCGTCTGGGACGGAGTGTGTGAGGATGCCTTCAAGAGTCTAAAGGAGAAGTTGACGCGTGCGCCAGTGTTAGTCATTCCTAAAGGGAATGAAGAGATGACGGTATACACGGACGCTTGTGGTACTGGACTGGGTGCAGTATTGATGCAAGGAGGTAGGGTTGTAGCTTATGCTAGTCGACAGCTAAAGCCGCATGAGAAGAAGTATCCTACCCATGATTTGGAACTAGCAGCGATTGTGTTTGCGCTGAAGATGTGGAGACACTATCTCTTGGGAGAAAGATTTGAGTTGTTTACCGATCATAAGTCGTTAAAGTATCTCTTCTCTTAGAAAGATCTGAATCTCCGTCAGCAGAGATGGTTAGAGTTCTTGGCTTCGTATGATTTTGATATCGCATACACACCTGGGAAGGGTAATGCGGTAGCCGATGCCTTGAGTAGGAGACATGCCAGCTTAGGGGCAATGTTTCTTGAATAGAAGCAACTGGAATATATCGCGGGGTTTGATTTCAGACCAAAGTGCGAATTGGATCCAGTTATGCTAGCTAGTTTGACGATCAGACCCACTTTGATAGAGCGGATTGGTTCCAGCCAGAGGAACGATCCTAATCTATTGGAAATCATCTCCAAGTTAGAGATGAACATCGACAGTGAGGAGATGAGTGTGTATGGGCTTGATCGAGATGGATGGCTTCGGAAGAATTGAAGACTAGTTGTGCCCAACGTGAATGGTTTGAGAGATGAAGTGCTTAGAGAATGTCATCACTCAAAACTGACTATACACCCTGGTGGTAATAAGATGTATCGAGACATGAGACAGACTTACTACTGGGAAGGGATGAAAAGAGACGTTGGGAAGTTTATATCCAAATGCATGAATTGCCAGCTAGTTAAAGCCGAGCAAAAGAAGCCTAGTGGGTTGTTGCAACCATTAGAGATTCCCGAATGGAAATGGGAGCAAGTCTCGATGGATTTCATCGATGGTTTACCAAGGACTAGATCGGGACATGATAGCATTTGGGTAATTGTGGATCGATTGACTAAGAGCGCAAGATTTATACCAGTCAAATCGACCAGGACGGCAGCCAAGTTGGCAGAATTGTATATGAAGTGGGTAGTGAGATTTCATGGAGTACCCAAAAGCATTGTGAGTGACCGAGATCCGTTGTTCACTAGTGGGTTTTGGAAGAGCTTACAAGAGGCTCTAGGGTCAGGATTACATCTCAGTACCGCATATCATCCTCAGACCGACGGTCAGACGGAGAGGGTGAATCGTATATTGGAGGATCTCTTGAGAGCTTGTATATTGGATTTTGGTGGATCATGGGATGACCATTTGCATCTAGTAGAGTTTGCATATAATAATAGCTACCAATCCAGTATCGGTATGGCTCCATATGAAGCTTTGTACGGAAGACCGTGTAACTCACCATCATGTTGGATAGAGACTGACGAGAAGTTTGTGCTTGGACCAGATGTGGTGAGAGAAACTTCAGATAAGATTAAGATCATTCAACAACGAATGAAAGCTGCCCAAGATAGGCAGAAGAGCTACGCTGATAAGAGGAGAAGAGACTTGAAATTCTCCGTTGGTGACTTGGTGTTCATCAAGATCTCTCCGTTGAAGAGCGTGATACGATTTGGCAGGAGAGGCAAGTTGGCACCAAGATTTGTTGGCCCATTCCCTGTTCTTGAACTAGTCGGGAATTGGGCATATAGAGTTGGCTTACCAGAGAAAATGGCTGGAGTTCACAATGTATTTCATGTTTCCCAACTAAGGAAGTTCGTTCACGAGTCATATATGACTATTTCACCTGATCAGTTAGAGGACTTCGAAGTAGAACCCGAGGCAGTTGGGAACCGCAAGCCGATTCGTATTGTGGGGCACGATACGAAGCAACTTCGAAGAAAGGCGGTGGAGCTAGTCAAGGTTCAGTGGGGCGAGGACGAGGATGATTGTACTTGGGAGACAGAGGAGAGCATTAGAAAGGCATATCCAGAACTCTTTGCTTGGTAAGATTTACTTTGCGATTTAGTTAATCCGCATGCTAGGATAGACTTATTTTACTTGTTTTGCATGTTTGATGGTTGTTTTATGGTTGATAGGCATGCGGGACCTTTGTGTGTGTTTGGATTAAGGAATTTCAGGGGCGAAATTTCTTAAGGGGGGAAGAGTGTAACGACCCATATTCTACACATCATAGGATTGTAGAATATTTATTTCTTTCCCGTGTGAAGTCGTATGGTCATGTAACTTTGGGAAACATCCATTAGAGTCATTTCCCATGTTCATGATTTTTGTCGATTTTTAAATGACCATTTTGCCGCTTGTTGGTACTGTTTTGGCCATAACTATTGGTTGGAAAGGAATTTTGACTTGAAACCACTTCCATTAGATTCGTTTGATGGTTTACCTTTCCGTAGAGTGGTCATAATAGCCAAACAGACTCACCGTTTGGGAGATATGGCTGAAATAAGGTTTGGAGGGTGAAAAACTGCTTAACCGGGCCAAATCGGGTGATTAGTGAGTAGGCCCATAACCCATTTCGGGATTAGGGTTATGGGGAGGCTGAAATGAGATAGAGGATCATTCCATTTCAGTTTTCTAGCCTCCACTTATCACCAAGGAACCCTAAAAATGGCCTCTAACCTCTAAATCACCTCCAAATCATCTTTTGGTCAAGGATTAAGCTTAGCAACCCCTAATCAAGGAAGGTATTCACCAAAGCAACATAGGAGCTGCTGTTTGGCATTGAGATTCACATCAAATCAGAGAATTATTTCAGATCTTAGTTTATTTGTGGATAAGGTGAGTGATTTGCATAGTTTTGCACTAATTATGGCTAATTAGGGTTGATTAGTGTTAATTAGCGAATTTAAACATGATAAAATTCGGGAAAAATATTCATAAATTCCTAAATGATGTTTTAGATCTCTGATATGAATTTGGGTTAATTTGGTTAAGTTTTGCTAATCGTATCATTAGTTTCACCTAAACATGTTTAGGGGGAAATATGGGGTTTTGGGTATGTTTGATCCATTTTAACCTATCATGTTGATGTTTTGATGTTTGCGGTTGATTATGCATGTTGCTATGACTGTATGAAATGCTTTGTGAATGATTTCAATAGTTAGAATGGTCGAAAACGTCATCGAATGGCGTAAACACTTGCTGGAACAGTTTCAGAAAACAGTGCAGGGTTCGGATCGGATCGGATATGGGGCTCAGATCGGATATGTTGAACTGAGCAATGGAATTTGATCGGAACGGAACCCAGCACTTGGAAAAAATGGCAAAAAGGAAGGCCACGCTAACTGAACTAGGATCGGATCGGATTAGGGAGGACGGATCGGAGCGGAGGCATGAGAATGGATCGGATAGGAGCATGTGAAGGACGAGGAGATGGATCGGAACGGAGGCACAAGCTGGAGGGCAGATGACACCCGACCCGACCCGAGGTGAAGCACCCGACCCGAACCGATGGAGTGGCACCCGACCCGAACCGCACCAGAAGAAGACCCGAACCGCACCAGAAGAAGACCCGACCCGAACAGATGGAGGATACCCGACCCGAACCGATGGCTTGAGAAGGAACCCAACCCGACCCAGTATTGACCAATAACCCGAGATGCAAAGGTAGTCCAAATGAAGGGTATTGACTCAGGATCCAGATAGGAACCAATGAGTGGACTTCATGAGATGGACTTTGCTGCGGGACGTGTGCTAAGGAGTTGTCGACATTCATAACTTCGATTCACCACTAAGAATGAATGATGGGCTACTTATCAGTGCAGTAGGGTCATCATGACCTGAGGGGCAAAGTGATGGTAGCGAGACTACGCTATCAGTACAGTAGCGTCATTATGACCCGAGGGGCAAGGTGATGCGTAGTAAGACTATGAGCCAGTGCAGTGGGGTCATTGTGACTCCATGGGGCAGAGTGGACATAGTAAGGATTAGTAAGGCTATGAGCCAGTGCAGTGGGGTTTTTTTGACTCCATGGGGCAAAGTGGACATAGCAAAGGATTAGTGGCTACGTTATCAGTGCAGTGAAGCCATTTATGACTTCATGGGGCAGAGTGATCGTAGCAAGGTATGTTGGGTGATCGAAGTGGTGAATATCGTATGCTTTACGCACTGAGTGAGAGATGTGAGGATGGATGCTATGTTTGATTGTTTGCCATCCCTATGACATGCACACCTCCCCCACCTCCGTATCTTTACACTGTTTGATATGGTACCTTAGAGTGTTGTACAGTATGTAGTGCTAACTCTTTGGTTGCAGGTCCAGGTTCAGGTATGTTTTAGTCTACCTGTTATTGTTCACTTTAGATGCTTATCGCTCATACCAGGCTTTATGTCTGACCCAGAGTTTTATGTCTCCTCTTATTACTGTGGGTGCTCACACGAGCAGACTAGAGACAGGTTAGCTGGTGATGCGCGAGTAGCTGATTATGAGGCAGGCAGGAGGCTTCCACATATGATATATATATATACACATTCTCCATGTGTCGTTGGTGGTCGCTACTTGGGCATTAGTAGTGTACCTCTTTTATCTTTCTTTTGCTTTGAGACAGTTTGAAAGTTGTAATAAGCTGTATTTTGGATTTCCGCTGCTATGATGTTTAGTTCTGATTTTCAGCTTATGCACTGTCTCTCCTGTTTTATGTCAAGTATGTTATTATTATATTTTATTCTATGCGCTGTGAGACATTCTACAAGTTCTTTGTATGTTCATTTCCTTCTTCCCTTTCCTTCCGACGACCCGTTCCGTGCTAACTGGACATGTGTACAGCGCACCTTTGGAGTAAATGTCGGTTGGTGCGGGGCGGGCCGTCACATTTTGTGTGGCTTAGGGTTTAGATTTAGGTTGCTTATATGGAAGTTTGATTTAATAGGAGCCGTTAGATCAACCTAGGGCAAATCAAAGCCATTCAAACCTAAGAGAACCAACCAGAATTTTCCACAGAAGCCCTTATGACTCAGAGAATCGTCACATAGAGAAACACGTCAGGCTTCAGATCTGGCCCGAGGGGGAGGTCGACCCCTAGGTCGACTCCCTGGTCGACCTATGTGACCCAAGTCGACCCCCTAGTCGAGCTGAATTCTGGGAGGGAAATTTCCCGCCCAGCCTGCTCCGGGGATTTTGAATTTCGAAACTTGAATTTGAATTTTCGGGCTGGTTTTAATATTTAATTTCTTGAATCTTTTGAAGGTCATAACTCCTTCATACGGAGTCCGATTTATGCAAAATAAAACTCTATCTCAAGTAGAATTCCGAGACGAACGCAATGGCGTAACCCGTTTCCCTTAATTCTCAAACTTGTAATTAAGTATTCTTTAATTCGTTACTTTAGTGTTTACAAAAAATACGAGGTATTACACTTACTGTTCTTACTCTTATTACCACCTGGCTGTGGTTTCTGTATCTCCATGGTTTTAGCAACAACAGTTCCCTCCTTTGGAAACAAGATTTCATGTCATATAGCTTTTTCCACAATCTTCTCATATGGATCGTCAAGATGATCCACCAATGGTCTCCCAATGTTGGTATCCAAACCCATCACAAACTTCTCGTTCTTCCGACAAGGAGAATCAATGTACAAATGAGCATCCTTCGACAAAGACTCGAAATCAGAAACAAAATTAAGCACTGGTCGACCAATCTGTTTCAGCTCCCTAATTTTTTTGAGTATAACAGACTTCTGAGCAGTAGAGATAAACTTCATCTCGAAGTTGACTAGAAACTGTTCCGATGTAATATCATCTTCCGGAGTCTCGAGCATAACAGAGTTCCACCAATCCATGGCTCTGCTTAGGAGCTGCCTCGATTTAGCTTTCTCTTTTTTGCATCATCCACAACCAAGTCTCTAAAAATCCTCACACAAGCATCCAACCATCTCTGTACTTCTTCAGTTGTCTCTATCCATCTGAACATTTTCCCTCCCATAGATGTATAGTCCTTGCATAGCTTCGCAAAATCCATAGCCCTGGGTACTTGCACTTGAGCCCCTACATCTACCGCAGCTGTATTTGGAGTGATAGCCCTCCTCGTGATCACTGAAACCATGGCCTCGAACATGGGCGTACCGCCATTTTCCCCTCCAGAACCAGCTTCCTCCCTAGCAGCATGTCTTGATGGTCGACGACTCATTCTAAATATGTAATATAGAATGATTAGCCACTGCAAGAAAACTGCTAATGGAATTCAAATTCTATCACTATATACTAATATATAGTCTGCATCCATCAGAAATCTACAAGTACGTCTCTCATACATTATTACGTCTTTAAATTTGGCTAAAATCAATAAGCAGAGCTTTGATACCAAATGTGACGACCACCCACAACCCTAGCACTAAATAAGAGGAACAATGCATTGAAAGGTGTTCCAGATTACTATGGACGATCATCAGAGTAGGTAAACACAGGCGGAACCTGTCATATAACTTACAGTGCAAGGATAATGTATAATAGAACATATAAAATAGACAGAAATAGTGAAGTATCGTATATCAAATTTTCATACTTTCACAACATTCTGAAAGATAATCCATACATCAACTGTATATAACATCAAAGTTTGTACGAGAAGCCTCACTACAAACTCTCTCAAATAGCAGAAATAAAGATACTATATAATAGCAAGATAATACGCCAGCCTCCTGCTCGCCACCGCATAGCAACATCGTCCTAACTAATCACCAGTCAACTGCCACCTAGTCTGCCCATCCGTAACATCGTGGATGAACAACCTAAGGGAATAAGAGGAAACATAAAACCTTGGGTCAAACAACGGTCTTAGTGAGCGATAAGATAACCATTTAACATCATCAACAAAGTATATGGGAGTAGGTAGATTAATAAACCAATCTACCAAACACTAGAGAAGAACCCAAACCCGTCTTCCCCACATTTGAAAGTGAGCCTTTACAATCCAACAGTCAAGAAACAAAAGTTCAATCATGACAACCAGTAGTAACCAGACAATAGCATAACAACTAACATCCAACAGAAATCGTAGCAACTAGTTATATCCTATGGAAATCATCCTAATCGAGATCAACATCCCTCAAGCATAAGCCTGAAAGGCCTAACCTAATATTAGACAATTACACAAGCAATATCGCCTTCGACTTCAGACAACTTACATGAGATGGTGCAAGAAAACCAAACATCACACTCGTGACACTGGTTAACACTGGTTATCACTGCCTTTCCTGGTTCGAAACCATCGTTAATCATATGACGGCCACCTGCCATATGTCAAAGGCTAATGGTAAACCCCAGTTCTAACAAAAATTCCATGCGCCTTCATGACTCATATGTTTGTCTTTCCAGTCTCGACAACTAGTCCCTTCACGACTGCCCAACTTCACGACTGCCCCCAAGTACCTCTGGTTTGAGTCTGCTAGAACCTACGACAATGATAAAATCTCAACCGTCGCATCTCTAGTCATCAACCCTGATGACCATTCACAAGCTCAGGTCCCCATAAAGCAACCATTATCCATGAACTCAAAACACCCTCGAGTCGTCTTCACATTCATTGCTTTACATCGATAAACGAACACATCACAACACTTTGAACATTCCTCCTTGAATTTACTTCGAAGCCACCATCATTGTCGACCCAAAAACATACATTGTTTTGTCGATATTCAATCCATAACATCTCAACCTTTTCACTATGAAAAACATACCACAACACTTCAATTTCCATCCAGAACGTTTTAGAAACGCTATCTGTAACACCCCACATTTTTGTGACGATTAAAATGTAGGTAGACGATGGTGATGCATAACAAGTTCATACGTTGTAAAGAATGAAAAATTAATACGATAACAATGCAGAGGAATATATTAATGTCAATGTTAAAAATTAATGTGCAGTAGAATTTACAATTAAAATATTAATGCACGAAATAAAATTCAATACGTTAAAATAGGCAATGTGTCAGTGCAATACATGCGATAAAAAGAAATAAATTTCAAGCAAAGGTATTAAATTGCATGCAATGAATGTTTTGGCATTAAAGGGTATCATAATTAGTGCATATATATATATATATATATATACTAATATTAAAATGCAAACGGAAGAAAGAGGTGAATTAATAACATGCAATTAATTATGTGCATGTGAATATATGCATAAGTTAATATATTGAAAGTTATGTTGTTAATGCATAGAATAATAAAAAGAATTGAGCGCATAAAAGTAGAGTGCATTAATTACAATGAGTTAATAAATAAATAAATTCATTAAAGGTAAATTGATTGTAAAATAAGGACGTGTAATCAAAACAAAAAGAAAGTTAAATGCACGAAGGAAAAAAAGTTAATTGATTGGAGAAAGAATGATATATGCAATGCGGTGTGAAAGCGGTTAAAAAGAAGGTTTAATTAAAAAGATGGTGTGAAAGGGGTTATGTAGAGAGGAGGTTAAGAAGAGAAATAAATAACCTAATTTATTAGGGAAAGAATAAACCATATAATTGTTCGCATACAATTACTTAGTTTACGCACAACGGTGAATTATAAATGAAGATAAGTTAAAACTAGCGCTGCGCGTGAACAAAGGAATAACAAAACAAAGAAAGAAAAGATTGTCTTGAAATTTTATTTATGTGCAATGAATAAAAATTTCAAATCAAAAAGAGAAAAAAATATATATAATAATAATAATAGCACATGCCCCTGCGCATGGTCTATGGGTGCAACGCACCCTGGCTGTGTTGGCTGGGTTCTGGAATGTTCTTTTCTAGGGTGAAGTGGACGGTTTAGATGAGTTTTATTTAATCCTAAGGGCCCAGTTCTTCTAACCCACTTGTAAATAAAACCTTAAACCCATTGATTTATTCATCTAATTCTATGGTGACAACGAAGTGCTGCTTCAACGTAGATTGTTCTAGCCCTTTTCATCTTCAACCTATTAGAGGAATTCATGCTTGGAGATTTAGGAATCTACATCAGCAATCCCTAGAACTAATTTAAGATCTTCTCTCTTCTCTTTCAAATCTCTTCTTCAAAAATAAAAGAAAAATAGATTTAAGAGTTCCTTTACATCAAATTAAAAAGAAAAGGGATTCAGTTCTACAATTTACGCTGCGCAAGGAAAGGGAAAAACCAAAGATAAATCAGATCTATGAATTGGAGAGCAAAATTAAGGTGAGTGGATTTACAATACACTTTTTGTATAATAGTATAAATATCGTTCGTCATTCCCGAGTTAAAGATTCAATTTAAAATTCATGTTGTAATAATTGTAATGCTTGTTGTATACCTATTCTATTCTTCTTCATCCCAATTCCTTCTTATTTTTAAGCCTAGGCTACCTTCGAGCCTAGTTTAGATATCGTTACGATTAATATTAATGTAATTTGGAATAATATTGGAAAATTATTGAGGTATAATCTGTAATTGGGAATTTTGGAGCGTAATTCATAATGAATCTTTGAGTATAACTTGGGAACGATAAGCTATGCTAAATAGCACATAATTATGAATTCCGGTCTAAGACATTAACAGGAATATGTGTGAATTGAAATCATTGGATATGGAATGGGATTTGGGAAGAGGTGATTCAATGCGGATCTAATATTATGGGTTTGATGTTTTAAAATATAAGTTTGAATTGGGGATTTGGAAAACGGATTTAAAATCTAAAAATCTTAATTTGATAAAGGAATGGGTAAATTAGAAACCTAATTAAAATTATATAGATTAGGGTAAAACTTATCTTAGGTAATTATTGAACCTAACTTATAAGTCTGAAATTAAAGACATGAATACTTTCATAAATTTGGGTTATTGATATGTTAAACATAATTTAGGGCATGAATCGAAAGTGTACAATCCGTTTAAAAGATGAACATGCCAAAAACCTGAGGTTAGAATGAACTTGCGGTGGAAGTCTGCCCGGAACCGCCCGACATAACCAGCAACCGCAAGTAACATGTCTAATGTGAGAGGTTATTGACATATTTACATAACGCCTAGACACGAGTTTAGACTGCAATTGCGATATCAGTCTTCCCGAAACCACCCGGCATATCCAGCATCCGCGAAAGCTTAGTCTAATGTGGGAGGTCTAGTGTGTAAACATATAAATCTGTTTTTATAAGAATCAAATGTAACACTTAACCAAGATAATACACGAGTGGTCATATGAGCGTAATAATAAAAAGGGGTTAAGTGGGTTTGATTGAATAAAAGGATAGGGTTAAGTCAACTTGGGTAAATGGACAAACTTAACCAAGGTAATAATGGGGAATGATAGCAACCTATTATGAACATATAATGGAAATATGAAAGTCATATAATAGGTAGACTTATCCTAGGGACAAGGGAAGATGATAATAAGACTAGAGAATGGGACAACTTATAATATAACATAAGTTGAATATAAACTACAAAGCGATAATGAGTAATCTTTTGATAAACATAACATGGGTTATGAGTAGAAAACCTTAGTTAAGAGGACTAAGCAAATAACGATAAAGAGAACTAAGTAATAAGCCTTAGTTAAGAAAATTAAGCAATAAGCCTTAGTTAAGAAAACAAAGTAAACAATGATGGATTGTGGTGACATCAATAGATGGAAGTATAACTGAATAAGAAGATATGAGGAAAAACTTATATAAGAAATGAGTTAAGATGTATAGTGGGGTATAAAGCTTATTAAGGAAACTTACAAGTAATGAGTCATACATGAAACATTAATAAGCAAGAGAAACTTGGTAATTAGAATCGAAAGGCAATATGAATAAGGATAACCAAGTTATAAAGATACCTGATGAAGAAGAACAAGCGCATAATTGGACAATTAGACATAGTTCTAATAACACATAAGAATGAGGCGCTTGGACCAGTCCATACGTTAGAGGATGAATAACCATAAGGGGTAGATCATCGGGATGTCAAAAGATACAAAGAGGAGCGCATGTCCATCCAGATATTCTTATAGGCTCCAACGAACAGGGTTAAGAATCACACGACTTCCGGGGATGTAGGGTACTCTTGGTATTCCTCTATGAGTGGCAGATGAGACGCCTGTGCTCATAGAGGTTAGGTCTGCCTGGGTGAACCAATGAGTATGCCTTGATTGCAATTATAAGGGGCAATCAAAAGGCTAAGATGGACCAACATGATTCGACGAGACCAGCTTGTGCCTTGTGATAGCAACTCGTCGTCTACCTACCATATTCAGTCAGTACGTAAAGCGGAAAGGCAGAGAACTCCAAAAGACCATATACTTCACTATCTAGTTGTGGGTGAGGTTGGCCTATAGGTTTGAAGGGCATGGGGGGGGGTTAAGTTCTCATTCTTGATTTTCTTGGGTGCCTTTCATTTGTTAGTTGAGGGAGGGGTCTAGTGGGACCATAGCCACTGTAAAAGCAGATCTTAGTATCTGCAATCGGTAGATATCTGGAAGCTCCCGACCGAGTTCCATGTTTCTTGATTAGCCCTGCCACGGGACTCGGGCGCACATATAGAGAACATGAGCAATAGACATCGAGAACGATTGATGATACATACGTGGGAAAGTATAGGTACACTCATGTCGCTCTGGGTGGTGTATCATAGACTAGATGGCATTACGTAAGAACCTATTGGGATCTAGGGCAGCAGTCCAAACGCTCACGTAATACAGAGGATTCTACGAAAACGTAGCGTCGATATATATATATATATATATATATATATATATATATATATACACGTACACACACATACGGGAATTTGTACGAACATTGAGTAAAGGGACTGCATACTTACGGAAAAGACTGTGCGAGTAGGGGGTAGCTACATATACACTATATTAGGTTGATCTACTGGTGAGTAGATGGTTGCGACGTGTGTGTAAGCCTAGAGTGCTAATATCACAAATAACCTAATAAACTAAGAAAAATATAATAGAATGGTATATGTAGGATTATTCAGAAGTTTATTCTAAATTCATTCACACAGAACTTATGTTCTGACCCCCTCCTCATAACATTGGCAAGTTAGGTTCATGACAGAGACTGTATGACTTTTGGATACTGATTTGCAGTATTATTATTATGGTAAAGTTATGTTTTAATTTCATTATATTTTATTCCTTCCGCTGTGAGGTGTTTTCCGAACACTGACATGTTTTATGTCTCTGTCTTTCCTGCAGGATACCAAGCAAACCAACTCAGGTTTCGATGGATTGGAAAAAAAATTCGGTCTGTTGGAATTCGGCTTGTCACACTTGGTATCAAAGCTTCGGTTTAGGATCCTTATATAGATAATGAGTGGACGTATTTGTATTTTCTAAAATATAAATATATTATATATATAAACCTAGATCCACAAGGGAGCCCATTAGATAAAAAGAGTAGAATGTGGAAAGAAATGGGAAAACTGTTTTGTACACTAAAAGAATGAACATGGAAAGTTGAGACCCTTAGGTATGTTGGGTGGAAAGTGTACAAAATGATTGGTATTAGAAAAAGATGTATTCCATACGATAGTAACTGAGACTAGTGGGTTTAGTAGGGAAACCTTAAAAATTTGAAAAAGGTTCAATTATGGAAAATGGATTAGGAATATATATAGTTGGGAGATACGATTTCGTGGATGTATCTAGGAAGGTCTAGGTAATTTGGAAACCCAAATAAGAAAATAGTTGTCTTTGTCTACTCCAGTTGTGTGATTAGAAATAAAAAATGTTTTGCATTTTTTTTAATGTTGTAACATGTTTTTATGGTTTGGCAAAAGTAAATTTTGGCAAAGAAAGTAAAAGTTTTAGCATTCTTAATTTTTGGAAGAAAAATGTAATGAAAAAAAAGAGAAAAGCCAAACCATGTTTTAAAAAGAATGGAGTAGGTAAGGATTAGTGCTGAGAAAGAACAAGAAGAAATTTGAGGCTATAAGTAAATAGCAAGGACCATCTTGGAATAGTGGAATATTCCCGTAGAATGCATAAGCATTGTGAGGCCTAGAGTTGTTGCTTGAAAAAAAATGTAGGCTAGTAATACACAGCAAGGACTAGTAGTGACTACTAGATAGTGGAAGGGCAGGTAAGTGTTGAGAATTGTGGTAGGACTTTTCTTTAGTGAAATAACCTTACGGTTCATGGCCCTTGGTAGTAGCTGTGTAGGATGTTGAAAGATGGAAAGGCTGAATGGAAAGATAAGCTAAGAAAGAGAATAGCCTAACTAAGAAGAAAACAACAAATTCAGTAAAGCAACAAACGTGACGGAAAAAGAAAATGAAAATCTTAAGAAAAGATGAATAAAAATGAAATTTTTCCAAGATAAGTTGAAAAAGAAGAGAAATTTTTCTTATGTAGTTGTACTTGGATAGAAAAATAGGAAATCTTTATAGAGTAGTTACATAAAAATCCAAGTACAATTAGAAAAGGTACATAAAAGAAAAACGAAAGAAGTGAATTTTTCCTTTTTATACCTTTTTGTAACATAAGAAATTGAATTTAGAAAATTAGATTTTTCTAAATTTTGAAATTTAATGATGATTGGTAGGGTTTTGGATGCAATAATTGGATGAACTATGCCCTTATTCTGTAAGAGTGTGGGAAAATTTGGGTGAAAAATGTTTTGATTTTCAAAAATATTGCATTCATGTAGAACTGCAAATATATTTAGGATGTGAGCATCAATTTTTAAAAGAGATTTAAAAAAAGGTTTGCACACATATAGGTGGTACCAAATTAGGCATACATACATTACTATGATGTATTTCACTTTGCACATGTGCATAATGTTTGTAAAAAATTGGATGCACACTTGATGGATATTATGCGAAGGATTATCTATTTTACCCTCATCGAATTTCGAGGACGAAATTCCTTAAAGGTGGGAGAATTTAACACCCCGCATTATTATGACGATTAAAATGTACGTAGACGATGGTGATGCATAACAAGTTCATACATTGTAAAGAAGGAAAAATTAATACGATAACAATGCAGAGGAATATATTAATGTCAATATTAAAAATTAATGTGCAATAAAATTTTCAATTAAAATATTAGTGCATGAAAGAAAATTCAATACGTTAAAATAGGCAATGTGTCAGTGCAATACATGCGATAAAAAGAAATAGATTTCATGCAAAGGTATTAAGTTGCATGCAATGAATGTTTTGGCATTAAAAGGTATCATAATTAGTGCATATATATATATATATATATATATATATATATTAATATTAAAATGCAAACGGAAGAAAGAGGTGAATTAATAACATGCAATTAATTATGTGCATGTGAATATATGCATAAGTTAATATATTAGAAGTTATATTGTTAATGCATAGAATAATAAAAAGAATTGAGCGCATAAAAGTAGAGTTCATTAATTACAATGAGTTAATAAATAAATAAATGCATTAATGGTAAATTGATTGATTGTAAAATAAGGATGTGCAATCAATATAAAAAGAAAGTTAAATGCATGAAGGAAAAAAAAAAGTTAATTGATTGGAGAAAGAATGATATATGCAATGCAGTGTGAAAGCGGTTACAAAGATGGTTTAATTAAAAAATGGTGTGAAAGGGGTTACGTAGAGAAGAGGTTAAAAATAGAAATAAATAATCTAATTTATTAGGGGAAGAATAAACCATATAATTGTTTGCATACAATTACTTAGTTTACGCACAGCGGTGAATTATAAATGAAGATAAGTTAAAACTAGCGCTGCGCGCGAACAAAGGAATAACAAAACAAAGAAAGAAAATATTGTCTTGAAATTTTATTTATGTGCAATGAATAAAAATTTCAAATCAAAAAGAGAAATATATATATATATATATATATATATAATAGCACATGCCACTGCGCATGGTCTATGGGTGCAACGCACCTAGGCTGTGTTGGCTGGGTTCTGGAAAGTTCTTTTCTAGGGTGAGGTGGACGGTTTAGATGAGTTTTTATTTAATCCTAAGGGCCCAGTTCTTCTAACCCACCTATAAATAAAACCTTAAACTCACTGATTTATTCATCTAAGTCTATGGCGACAACGAAGCGCTGCTTCAACGTAGATTGTTCTAGCCTTTTTCTTCTTCAACCTATTAGGGGAATTCATGCTTGGAGATTTAGGATTCTACATCAGCAATCCCTAGAACTAATTGAAGATCTTCTCTCTTCTCTTTCAAATCTCTTCTTCAAAAATAAAAGAAAATTAGATTTAAGAGTTCCTCTACATCAAATTAAAGAGAAAAGGGATTCAGGTCTACAATTAACGCTGCGCAAGGAAAGGGAAAAACCAAACATAAATTAGATCTATTAATTGGAGAGCAAATTTAAGGTGAGTGGATTTACAATACACTTTTTATATAATAGTATAAATATCGTTCGTCATTCCCCAGTTAAAGATTCAATTTAAAATTCATGTTGTAATAATTATAATGCTTGTGGCATACCTATTCTATTCTTCTTGATCCCAATTCCTTTTTATTTTTAAGTCTAGGCTACCTTCGAGCATAAGTCAGATATCGTTATGATTAATATTAATGTAATTTGGTATAATATATTATTGAGATATAATCTGTAATTGGGAATTTTGGAGCGTAATTCATAATGAATCTTTGAGTATAACTTGGGAACGAGAAGCTATGCTAAATAGCACATAATTATGAACTCCGATCTAAGATTCTAACAGGAATATGTGTGAATTGAAATCATTGGATCTGGAATGGAATTTGGGAAGAGGTGATTCATTGCGGATCTAATATTATGGGTTTGAAGTTTTAAAATATAAGTTTGAATTGGGGATTTGGAAAACGAATTTAAAAGCTAAAAAACTTGATTTGATAAAGGAATGGGAAATTAGAAACCTAATTAAAATTATATAGGTTGGGGTAAAACTTATCTTAGGTAATTATTGAACCTAACTTATAAGTCTGAAATTAGAGACATGTATACTTTCATAAATTTGGTTAATTGATATGTTAAACATAATTTGGGGCATGAATCGTAAGTGTACAATCCGTTTAAAAGATGAACATGCCAAAAACCCGAGGTTAGAATGAACTTGCGGTGGATGTCTGCCCGGAACCGCCCAGCATAACCAGCAACTACAAGTAACATGTCTAATGTGAGAGGTTATTGACATATTTACATAACACCTAGACACGAGGTTAGACTGCAATTGTGGTAGAAGTCTGCCTGGAACCACCCGACATATCCAGCATCTGCAAAAGGTTAGTCTAATGTGGGAGGTCTAGTGTGTAAACATATAAATCTGTTTTTATAAGAATCAAATGTAACACTTAACCAAGATGACACACGAGCGGTTACATGAGCGTAATAAGAAAAAGGGGTTAAGTGGGTTTGATTGAACAAAAGGATAGGGTTAAGTCAACTTGGGTATATGGACAAACTTAACCAACGTAATAATGGGGAATGATAGCAACCTATTATGAACATATAGGGGAAATATGAAAGTCATATAATAGGTAGACTTGTCCTAGGGACAAGGGAAGATGATAATAAGACTAGAGAATGGGACAGCTTATATTATAAAATAAGTTGAATATAAACTACAAAGAGATAATGGGTAATCTGTTGATAAACATAGCATGTGTTATGAGTAGAAAATGTTAGTTAAGAGGACTAAGTAAATAACGATAAAGGGAACTAAATAATAAGCCTTAGTTAAGGAAACTAAGTAACAAGCCTTAGTTAAGAAAACAAAGTAAACAACGATGGATTGTGGCGACATCAATAGATGGAAGTATAACTGAATAAGAAGATATGAGGAAAAACTTATATAAGAAATGAGTTAAGATGGATAATGGGGTATAAAGCTTATTAAGGAAACTTACATGTAATGAGTCATACATGAAACATTAATAAGAAAGAGAAACTTGGTAATTAGAATCGAAAGGCAATACGAATAAGGATAACCAAGTTATAAAGAAACCTAATGAAGAAGAACAAGCGCATAATTGGACAATTAGACATTGTTCTAATAACACATAAGAATGAGGTGCTTGGACCAATCCATATGTTAGAGGATGAATAATCATAAGGGGTAGATCATCGGGATGTCAAAAGACACAAAGAGGAGCGCATGTCCATCTAGATATTCTTGTAGGCTCCAACGGACTGGGTTAAGAAGCACGCGGCTTCCGGGGACGTAGAGTACTCTTGGTATTCCTCTGTGAGTGCTGATGATACGCCTGTGCTCATAGAGGTTAGGTCTGCGTGGGTGAACCAATGAGTATGCCTTGATTGCAATAATAAGGGGCAATCAAAAGACTAAGATTGACCAGCGTGATTAGGCACTAGATCGGCTCAGTCACTTCATATCGCATATTACATATAAATGTGTGTACATAATTAAGTAATGGATGTATAATGGTTGTACCATCATATGGATGTTGCATTTTGGTGAATGGTTGTGCACACATGTAGAAATGATATGTATCGATAAGGTTCTTTCGCATACATAATGGACGCATGGCACTATCATGGTTTGCATTAAGGAGGTCAACTAAATCAGTAGACCACGTGATTTTGCATTTGATAAGGGATATATACACACACTTCTAGCATATGTTCATACAACATTAGAAATTTATAAGGACAATGGATGCCCGTGTTTGATGGTTGAGTAGATGGTTGTTTGGATGGCAGGATATGCATTCTCCTTAACTTGGAGATTTCAAGGGCGAAATCCTTTAAGGAGGGGAGAATGTAACACCCCGGATTTTTGAATAATCAAATTAACTAAAATAAAGAATAATTAATCTCAGACATGAGAATTAAGGGAATGGGGTTGCGCCATTGCGTTCGTCTCAGAATTCTGGTTGAAATAGAGTCCGAGTTTGCGGGAAACGGGTACCGGATGAAGGAGTTATGGACGAACGAAGTTTGGCGGCAAAACAGAAAAAATAAATTGCACTGGCGCACTTGGGAAGTGCGCCAGTACAAATTTGCATTGGCGCACCTGCCAATTGCGCCCAGGTCGAGGCAGCAGGCCTGCACAGCTTTCTGGTTCAGGCTGACCCATGTTGCTGAGTCCTTTCTGACTCCTTGCTGAGTCATTAGGGCTGAGGTGTCACCCTATCCCGACTGAATGGTTTTGATTAACTCTAAGATCATCCGACGGCTTAAATTAATTCAAAACTCTATAAAAAGACCCATAGACTCAAACCCTAAATCGGAATTAAAACTGAAACTATGGACGTCATGTTGTCGTCTTGAACCCTAGAGTAGCCGCCACCAATTAAAGAGGAAGAACAGCAAATCAAATCAAATCAGTTCTATTCAACCATAACAATGAATCTTCTTCAAAGGAGAGCTAATACAACTCCAGAAATCAGAATTCAGAACTCAAGACCGCTTTTGAGTTGTGAGTTCGATAATTTTAATAAAATAATTAGTAAATTAATTGGATTGAGTTATGATGCGGATAATTTGGATATGATGTGAATTATTGACTGCATGTTGTAATTATATTGTAGAATTGTGTTGTAATTTCTATGATGTTATGTTATGATACTATCATTTACGATGTAAAGTTATGATGCTATCACTCATGTTGTAATTCTATGATTGGCTTATGTCTAGTTGAATCATCATGTTGTTCATATGTTAGTTTGGTTATGTTGATTCATGTGATAAATCATATGTATGCAAGTTTAGATTTTGATTCAAACATGAATCATATACAAGTTGGGTAAAATTATATGTGACCTTACATAGTTATGACATCTAGTTCATGTGAAAATTTGATTAAAAGTTAGGCCATGACATGTGTGAGTTATACGCTAAATTCTACATGATACTTTACATGTTAGATGCAAGTTTACACCTTTAGATGTAGATCTATGACATACATGATTTATGCAAGTTTGTGGCCATTATCTCAACAAGTTCACACCTTTAGATTTGGATCCATGACATATGTTGTTTATGCAAGTTGTAACTTTGGCCTATGCAAGTTTTAGATGTAGAGCACCATTCACACATGCAAGTTCACCCCTATGTTTAGATTTATGTTTTAATTATGTGTATATTGTGATGTATTCTCTTTATTCCATGAGTTAGACTATTCGAGTCTAACGTATATTTTACGTTAAACGAACAAACGTACAACGTGGGGTAAAGGGGATAATATTAAAAAGATTTAATTGGCATAAATGCCTTAAAAGGCATAAAATATAATTGTGGTGAAAATTGTTATGATTTTACATACCATAAATGGGTGGACATAATTGAGTCAATTATGGACATCGTTAAATTTGGAATTGATTGATAATTTGAATAGAGAAAGTAATTCAAATTGGGGAATGATTAATTAGGAGTAATTAATCGTCTAAGACACGAGGTTAGGCTCTTTTGTGGTGTAAGACTGCCCGGACCCGCCCGGCAAATCCAACTGCCACAAATGCCAGTCTAATGTGAGAGGTCTTAGGCATAAACTAAACACGTAACAATTGTAAAGCCACGAGGTTAGGCTCTTTTGTGGTGTAAGACTGCCCGGACCCGCCCGGCAAATCCAGCTGCCACAAATGCCAGTCTAATGTGAGAGGTCTTTATGAGTTTGCGGTCTTAATGAATTAAGAAACACTTAACTAGATAATCATGTAGTGGAACATGAGGGGGTTAAGTGGGTGCCTTGGGTGGCTTGTGGAATCTAGTGGGTGCCTTGGGTGGCATTTGTAAATACGATTAGAAACACTTGACCAAAATTGAAACATGTAAGTGAACATGAATAAGAAGTGGGTTAAGTGGGATGTACTAGAGGGGACCAAGCTTAGGTGGATAGCTTGTGTCAAGTAATGGGGCCCCATTTCAACCAGTAACCCATACGTATCTTTGTGGGCTCGTCCCAAGTCGAGGACGGGACACGCATACTGGGCTTGACTGTAAGAGGCCAAATCGGGTTAGCGGTGGCAACGCAAGTCCAACGGGTTCATATGCGTGTGTGGACCCGGGCTGGTAGGTAAGACGTTGTTGCATCGTTTAGGTATAAGCCGTGCATTATTTGTGGTATCGGGTTGCCACTTTGGGGAGTGATACACTCCACTGTGGGGCCAGCACGGGTATTTACGAGTTAGGGAGCCGATCGAATGGGGAAGTTAGTGGGTACGACTAGTGGAGATAGGAGCAGGCGGCACCTATGACAGCAGCTAGGAGTACAGCTACCATATTATGAATATTGTAATTAGAATGGGGAGGGTAGTGGGTACCATTAGTGGAGATAGGAGCAGGTGGCACCTATGATAGCAGCTAGGGGTACACGAAACTACCATTATTATTATCACTTATGTTCAGTAGGCGGGATCAACCTTAGGGTGACTAGTGGTGGTGCAGTATAATATAGTGGTGGTGCAGTATAGCAATTATCCTATAGTGTTGGTGTAGTTTAGTGATTATCTTACAGTGGGTTAGGTGCGCTTTAACGATATCGTCGTTCATCTTGTTTCCTTATTTACTCTGCCATACTCAATGATTCATGGTCATTCCCTTATTTTCCAACTTATACCTTAGCCTAGTTACTTTGTTAATTATATTGTTAAAGTTATTGCACTCGCCAAACTTTATGCCTAACCCCCCTTTGTTTCCTCCTCTTTTCTTCCTTCCCCCCCCCCCCCCCACCCCAGGTGCTCGGGTTGGAACTAGCACCAGTGGAGCTTGATTTTGGACAGCTTATTTCTTGCTTTTAGAAGATTGCTTGGATCGCTGAAGTAAAGTTCATCCTCTCTTATTTATGGCTATTTTGTATTGGGGATTATGTCTTTCAGTTTATGTACTTTGACTTAGTCAAGATGGATATTATGTACTTTGACTCTGGTTTTTGATGATGTAATCAAACATACGTGTTTTCCGCTGCAATGAAATAAAGTTTTAAATTTTCAAGTACTGATTATATCTGTCTTGTTGTTAAGTTTCTGTTCTATACTAACTTAAAAAGCTCCATAGAAGTTAATGCATTCCTTTGTGAGTGACATTAATGGACGTGGGGTGTTACACGTGGTATCAGAGCTGAAGGTTACCAGAACAGATAAGAATTTTGAAAAACTATTTTTCAAAACAAATTTTATAAAGAAGTACCTTCAAAAGTATGTTTTAAGGAAAGTGTTTTCAAGAGAAAAGTATATTTTAGAAAGCATAATCCCAAGAGCCATAATCTTTCCTTCGATTCTCCGTTCTGAATCTCTTCCTCTTTCCCTTTTTCTGAATCTCTTCCTCCACGTATAGATGCTTTTTCCTAAAGATATATGAGGACTTCCGTGCGATGGGCGGAAAACCGCTTCATGGGACTTAGACGTTTGTTGGGACTAGAAGTTGGATCAAGAAAGTGGAGGACTTGTCGGTATCTTTGAGATAGACGAAGGGAGGAAGGTTCGACTAGCTACTTGGTCGATGAAGGACGAAGTTTCTTGTAGGTCGGAAGCCACGAATGGAGAACGTATAGTGGAGGCATGGATAGGGCAGGGTACGAAAGTATAACCTAAGAAGGGTGCAAAGAATAAAAACCCCGTGACAAGAAGAAAGGATGCTTTAACTGTGGGACACCCGGCCATTTAAGCAAAGATTGTAGGAAGAAAAAGAAGACTGGTTGTTTCCACTATGGCGAGGCGGGACATCTTATTAAGGACTGTCCAAAGAAAGGGCAGAGGGCAGGGTCTACATCGGGAGGATAGGTGCAGGCTCTTATGGCACCAGGGCAGGCAAGGGGACAAGTTCAGGCTCTCGTGGTCCCACCGCTGCAAGAACGAGGTAGAGCAATTTCCGTTGAAAGTTTAGTTTTTCTGTTTGATCATCCTGTCCGTACTTTATTCGATTTTGGTGCATCCCATTCGTTTATTTCTACATTATTAGTTGAAACACTGCACCTAGATACTAGTCTAGTTACTGATCCCTTAGTAGTCTCAAATCCTATCGGTGGTTCGGCTCATCTTTCTATGATTTGTCGGGATTTGAGAGTGTTTATCTTGGGCGTTGAGTTTGAGTGCAATGCTTTTGTTCTTGGCTTCATGGGCTACGGTTTTATTCTAGGTATGGATTGGCTAACTAGATATGGGGCCATCTTAGATTGTAAAGGAAGGGTAGTTAGATTGTTGACTCATTTTGGAAAGACCCTTGATATTTCTTGTGACCCTAGAGGTCCAGTAATGCTTAGCTACCTAGAATCCCTTAACGCATCCGATGATGATTTACATTATGTTCCCACAGTCCGTGAATATGCTGATGTCTTCGATGAGGTGAGGGGTTTACCCCCAAAACGTGAGATAGACTTTCGAATATATCTAGTAGATAATGCTAAGCCAGTTGCATTACTAGTGCGACACATGGCTCCAAGAGAGAGAAGAGAACTCAGTAAATAAGTGAAAGAATTGCTTGAGAAGGGGTTCATCAGACGTAGTATATCGGAGTGGGGGTGCTCCAGTAGAGTTTGCCACGAAGGCGGATGGGTCCCTTAGACTTTGTGTGGACTATAGAGAACTTAGTTTTCATGTGGGACGTAGATTGTGATGATGCGTTCCAACGTTTAAAGAGAGCTTTGACCACAGCCCCAGTCTCAGTGTTGCCAGATGGGAGTAATCCATTTACCGTTTATACCGATGCTTGTGGGACAGGACTAGGCGCAGTCTTAATGCAAGAGGGAAGGGTAATAGCCTATGGTGGAAGGAAATTGAGAGTACATGAGAGAAATTACCCTACACATGACCTGGAGTTGGCGGCTATTGTCTTCGCGCTTAAGTCTTGGCGCCATTATCTTCTTGGCGAGAAATTCGAATTGTTCACTGACCACAAATCGCTAAAATACTTATTCTCTCGGAAGGACTTGAACTTAAGGTAGCAAAGGTGGATGGAATTCTTAGCGTCCTACGATTTCGAAATAGCATATACCCCTGGCAAGGGTAACGTGGTGGCAGATGCCTTAAGTAGGAAAAGGTTGTCCTTGAGTCCATTGTTTATTGAGCGGCGAAGCTTAGAGTTCATCTCTGCGTTTGACTTTAGACCTTCCATTGACTTCGTACCCGGTTTGCTAGCATCCTTAGAGGTCTGACCTACGCTTTTGGGATGGATCGGCGAGGCATAGCGAGATGACCCGCAGTTGGTTGAGTTAGTAGAGAAGCTCAAAAGAGGGGAGTCATCGAGCCATCTCCGAAGGTATACCCTAGATGATAAGGGTTGGTTACGTAGGGACGGTAGACTTTGTGTACCATGGGATGAGAATTTGAGGAAGGCCATTCTTGATGATGCACATCGTTCGAAGGTGACCATCCATCCCGGCGGGGACAAGATGTACATGGACATGAGATGATTTTACTTTTGGGCCGGCATGAAGAAGGATGTGGCCGAGTTTGTCGCTAGATGCTTGGTGTGCTAACAAGTAAAAGTAGAGAAAAAGAAGCCCGGTGGATTGCTTCACCCATTGGAGGTCCCACAATGGAAGTGGAAAAGTGTTTCGATGGACTTTGTTGACGGATTACCAAGGTCGAGGAAGGGTAATATGGGGATTTGGGTCATGGTAGACAGACTTACTAAGAGCGCCCATTTCATTCCCATGAAGAGTAGGATGACTGCTCCATGGTTAGCCTCCGGATACATTCGAGAGATAGTTCGTTTGCACGGTGTTCCTTCTAGCATAGTGAGCGACCGCGATCCCATCTTCACTAACAAATTTTGGAAAAGCTTGCAAGAGGCGGTAGGGACTCAGTTATGTTTGAGCACCGCATATCATCCTCAGACGGACGGCCAGACCGAGAGGGTGAATCGTATTTTAGAGGACCTATTGAGGTTATGTGTCTTAGACTTCGGAGGTACATGGAAGGAACATCTTCCGTTGGTGGAGTTCGCATATAATAACAGCTTTCAGTCTAGCATTGGCATGGCACCGTTCGAGGCTCTTTATGGACGACCATGTCGTTCGCCTACATGTTGGTGGGAGTCTACAGACAAGATCTTACTCGGGTCCGATATGATTAGAGAGACTTCGGAAAAGATTGATTTGATTCAAAGGAGGATGAAGACGGCGCAAGATAGACAGAAATCTTATGCGGACAAGAGGAGGTCAGATCTTGAGTTTGATGTTGGGGACATGGTCTTTGTCAAGGTGTCTCCATTACGGAACGTCGTTCGCTTTGGGTCCGTGGGGAAGTTAGCACCAAGGTTAGTAGGGCCGTTTCCTATTAAGGAGAGGATTGGACATATGGCGTATAGAGTGGAGCTGCCCGAGAGACTTAGTGGCGTACACGATGTATTCCATGTATCACATTTGAGGAAGTGCTTGCACGAGACCGCGGATGTGGTAGAGCCGAGCTTGCATAGAGAGGTGGAGATAGAGCGCGACGCGACGATTCGACGAGCTCCTACGTGCATTCTTGGGTCGGAGATTAAGAAATTGCGGAATCGAGAGGTCAAGCTAGTCAAAGTGCAATGGGGAGATGATGAGAGCAACGCTACGTGGGAGACGGAAGAGAAGATGCATTTGTTGTACCCCTTTTCTTTTCGAGGGTATGCCTTTTAAATTTCTCCTTTATCACTTACCTTGTACTTATCTTATCTCTAGTATGTCCTCTCGCTAGTATCTTTGACCTTTAGAAAGGGTAGTCCTATGGTTGAAACATGTGTTTGAGACATGTTATGTATGATGGATGCATGTAGATGCAAGTGTTTGCTAGTGGTTGCTCGTGGATGCATATACACACACTTTAGGCACTAGATCGGCTCAGTCACTTCATATCGCATATTGCATATAAATGTGTGTACAAATTTAAGTAATGGATGTATAATGGTTGTACCATCATATGGATGTTGCATTTTGGTGAATGGTTGTGCACACATGTAGAAATGATATGTATCAATAAGGTTCTTTCGCATACATAATGGACGCATGGCACTATCATGGTTTGCATTAAGGAGGTCAACTGAATCAGTAGACCACCTGATTTTGCATTAGATAAGGAACATATACACACACTTCTAGCATATGTTCATACAACATTAGAAATTTATAAGGACAATGGATGCCCGTGTTTGATGGTTGAGTAGATGGTTGTTTGGATGGTAGGATATGCATTCTCCTTAACTTGGAGATTTCGGGGGCGAAATCCTTTAAGGAGGGGAGAATGTAACACCCCGTATTTTTGAATAATCAAATTAACTAAAATAAAGAATAATTAATCTCAGACGTGAGAATTAAGGGAATAGGGTTGCGCCATTGTGTTCGTCTCGGAATTCTGGTTGAAATAGAGTCCGAGTTTGCGGGAAACGGGTACCGGATGAAGGAGTTATGGACGAACGAAGTTTGGTGGCAAAACAGAAAAAAAAATTGCACTGGCGCACCTACCAAGTGCGCCCAGGCCGAGGCAGTAGGCCTGCACAGTTTTCTGGTTCATGCTGATCCATGTTGCTGAGTCCTTTCTGACTCCTTGCTGAGTCATTAGGGCTGAGGTGTCACCCTCTCCCGACTGAATGGTTTTGATTAACCCTAAGATCATCCGACGGCTTAAATTAATTCAAAACTCTATAAAAAGACCCATAGACTCAAACCCTAAATCGAAATTAAAACTGAAACTATGGTCGTCATGTTGTCGTCTTGAACCCTAGAGTAGCCGCCGCCAATTAAAGAGGAAGAACAGCAAATCAAATCAGTTCTATTCAACCCTAACAACGAATCTTCTTCAAAGGAGAGCTAATACAACTCCAGAATTCAGAACTCAAGACCGCTTTTGAGTTGTGAGTTCGATAATTTTAATAAAATAATTAGTAAATTAATTGGATTGAGTTATGATGTGGATAATTTGGATATGATGTGAATTATTGACTGCATGTTGTAATTATGTTGTAGAATTGTTTTGTAATTTCTATGATGTTATGTTATGATGCTATCATTTACGATGTAAAGTTATGATGCTATCACCCATGTTGTAATTCTATGATTGGCTTATGTCTAGTTGAATCATCATGTTGTTCATATGTTAGTTTGGTTATGTTGATTCATGTGATAAATCATATGTATGCAAGTTTAGATTTTGATTCAAACATGAATCATATACGAGTTGGGTAAAATTATATGTGACCTTACATAGTTATGACATCTAGTTCATGTGAAAATTTGATTAAAAGTTAGGCCATGATATGTGTGAGTTATATGCTAAATTCTACATGATACTTTACATGTTAGATGCAAGTTTACACCTTTAGATGTAGATCTATGACATACATGATTTATGCAAGTTTGTGGCCATTATCTCAACAAGTTCACACCTTTAGATTTGGATCCATGACATATGTTGTTTATGCAAGTTGTAACTTTGGCCTATGCAAGTTTTAGATGTAGAACACCATTCACGCATGCAAGTTCACCCCTATGTTTAGATTTATGTTTTAATTATGTGTATATTGTGATGTTTTCTCTTTATTCCATGAGTTAGACTATTCGAGTCTAATGTATATTTTACGTTAAACGAACAAACGTACAACGTGGGGGGTAAAGGGGATAATATTAAAAAGATTTAATTGGCATAAATGCCTTAAAAGGCATAAAATATAATTGTGGTGAAAATTGGTATGATTTTACATACCATAAATGGATGGACATAATTGAGTCAATTATGGACATCGTTAAATTTGGAATTGATTGATAATTTGAATAGGGAAAGTAATTCAAATTGGGGAATGATTAATTAGGAGTAATTAATCGTCTAAGACACGAGGTTAGGCTCTTTTGTGGTGTAAGACTGCCCGGACCCGCCCGGCAAATCCAGCTGCCACAAATGCCAGTCTAACGTGAGAGGTCTTAGGCATAAACTAAATACGTAACAATTGTAAAGACACGAGGTTAGGCTCTTTTGTGGTGTAAGACTGCCCGGACCCGCCCGGCAAATCCAGCTGCCACAAATGCTAGTCTAATATGAGAGGTCTTTATGAGGTTGCGGTCTTAATGAATTAAGAAACACTTAACCAGGTAAACATGTAGTGGGACATGAGGGGGTTAAGTGGTGTAACGACCCAGAAAATCTGAACCAATTTAAAAATTTTAAATTGGCTAAAATAATGGGTTTTAAATATTTAAAATAAATATTTTCAATAATGTCGATGAAAACTGAGTTTGAATCGACAATTGAAAACGAATATAATTAATTATAATTATAAACAAGGCCTGAAATGGCGCTGCAGTTTCAAAAATTGAATTCAAACTTTGTCGGACTGTACCGGGTGCAAAACAATCCGAATTTTAGTGAAACCAAAAATATTTAAATCTGTTAGTGAATACCTTTCTAACGAATCTGACAAATCGAAATTTGATAGCGGGAATCAAAAGATATGTCCAGTTGAAAATTCTGAATAGTCGCTATGGAATTCAGGCCCTTAAAAATGGACATTTTGCAAACGGCCTCGGATTTCGACGAAACCACTTTTGTTGGAACCGTGATGTTAAATTATTGTTAGATTCCAAATTTCATAATTTTTCGAATCAATATGTGAGCGTGGCAAAGGAAAACGTGTTTGACCAGTTTCAGTTGATTTTAATCGACTGGAAAATGGTCATTTTTCAAACGGTCCCAGAATTTGACGAAACTAGTTTTGTTAGGACCGTATCGTCAATACAAAGCTAGAAAATATTTTTCGGGAATTTTTAAAGTCCGTATGTGGCCCCGGTAAGTTGAAATGTGCGTTCAAATTCAATATATAGAGTTATATTTTGATTTTGACGAAAACTGATCGAAACGATCGAATCAGCCTACGATACCTATCCCGTTGTGTTCGGAATAGGGGTATTTAGCTAGGGGCGACAGTCGTTGGGTTCGATTTGTTGTTTAAACGTGCAATTCACTTTTAAGAAACAAATGGAATTAAATATTAATTAAATAATTTATATAAAAAGGGCAAAACCCTATTTCTCTTCCTAACTACAGATTCCGCCGCCTCCTATGAAAACCACGGCTGAAATCGTTCGAAATTCATGCCACAATAATTCCTAATCCACTTCGAATTGATTCCCAACTCCAAAGCAAAATTAAAGATCTCTTTGGGAGCTTTAAATTGATACCCCTGAGATCGTATTTCATATTTTGGTTCGCTCGATTTCTGGGACTGAAGGAAGACCGCTCGCACACGTTGTCTGGCCACGGTGGGCCATCTGGTCCTGCGCCGTTGCTGGTGGTGGTGTCTCATGGGAAGGGCTTTCCAATGGTGGTTGCTGATCGACGTCAGGGTGGCCGATGGAGGTGCGGTTTTGGGATAAAGAATGGAGCTCATCGGTTTTTGCGGTTCAGAACAATACGAAGAAGATGAAGGTAACATGCCGATTTTCTTAATGTAATTAACTAGTTAAACTAGTGATTAAGGAAGGTTATTGTTATATATATATAATAATAATTAAATAGTATAAGCTTAAATTGTTTTAAAAATATAAATATCCTTTGTTTAATAAAATCAGTTTTTATAAAATATATATAGCATGAAGAAAAATAACATTGATTTTATATAGAAAATTAACTATGTTTAGGAAAAAAAATATAACGATGCTTTGTTTTAAAAAAATATAAAATAGCTTCGTAAAATATAAATATGATTTTTAAAATATAAAATAGCTTTGTAGAAGATAAATATGATTTTTAGATAATAGAAGATATGATTTTTTTTTTAAAAAAAACTATAAAGATATGATTTTTCTATGAATGAAAAATAGGGTTTATAATATATAAAGATTATATTTTGAAGGGAAAAAATATTATATTTTTAAACTAGAGAAGTTAGGATTTTTAGAATATGAAAAGAACGAAGTAAAAATATGATTTTTATATATTGAACATCGAAGTAAAGATTCGATTTTTATATATCGAACATCGAAATAAAAATTCGATTTTTATATATTGAATAGCATAATAAAAATTCGATTTTTATATATTGAACATCGAAGTAAAAATTCGATTTTTATATATTGAACATCGAAGTAAAAAATTCGATTTCTATATATTGAATAACGAAGTAAAAATTCGATCTTTACATATGTAGTGAATACGGGCAACGAAAGCGACAAAAGGCGAGAGCGGTGAAGATTTATGCAAAGAAGAGTCGTGGGA
Source organism: Allium sativum (assembly GCA_030737875.1). Taxonomy (NCBI): domain Eukaryota; kingdom Viridiplantae; phylum Streptophyta; class Magnoliopsida; order Asparagales; family Amaryllidaceae; genus Allium; species Allium sativum. Next base: position 21,115,457 of record CM060927.1, on the reverse strand, counting down.
TTGAATTAGCTATTCGGTGAGAATTTCTCACTCTTCAATTTCTTTTTCTAGCTATATATATATGTGCTGAAATAAAAGTGAATTGCTATATATAAATATATATATATATATACGCCCCCTCGTCCACAAACCATGGACGATATTTATTGGTTGAAATTGTTGTGAAAATTGATTGATAGCGAATGATTGTTTAGGATTGTTTGTGGTTGATATTGATTGATTGTGGTTGAAAAATACCCGTTTGTGGTTGAGAAATATTTGGTTGAAACCACATAGGATTAGTTTGTGGAAATGAAATAAATATATGCATGCCGCCTGCGTGCGAACTAGATGCATGATCCCCATTGTCAAAAACCGCGAGGTTTTAAGGTAGAGCGAGGAGCCGTACTAGGGACGGTCCCGGTTTTAACTACCCTGCCGTTATGCTGCCGAAATTTTGAATAATATTTGAGTGTTTGAATTATTTGCATCTGCTTAAACTATATTTATTCATTGAATAGAAAACCTTCATGTGTTGAATTGATATTCATTCGTTGATTAGAAATTCATGTGTTGAATGGTATTCGCGTTTTAAATATAAAAATCACATTTCTATCTATATATAGAAACTATAGAAAACCTTCATGTGTTGAATTGATATTCATTCGTTGATTAGAAATTCATGTGTTGAATGGTATTCGCGTTTTAAATATAAAAATCACATTTTTACCTATATATAGAAACAATAGGAAACCTTCATGTGTTGAATCGATATTCATTCGTTGATTTGAAATTCATGTGTTGAATGGTATTCATATTGTGAAATAAATCGTTTGATAATAAAAATCACCTTTTATCGACTATATGAACTGTGTAAAATAATCTCGTTTTGAAAGAAATTGTTTTATAAGAAAAATCCTATTTCTGTCACCAATATGAGATATATAAAATAATAGTGTTTTGAAATGAGTAGTTTTACAATAAAAATCACATTTTTATTGTATGCATGAATCGTTGAAATGAGAAGTGTTAAAAATAGCCACTTGTTCAAATAAACATATATGAGTTGAAACATTCATTAATTAGCTAATGAAATGATTTGTACCTATGTATGTAACATTAGAATGAATGGTGTTTTTAAACCAAATAGAAATCAAATATGAAGTTGAATAGAAAATGATAAATGATAAGAACTATATATATGTACATGCATATTCATTGAACAGGTTATAGCAAAGGGGCTAGAGAAGAGGAATAAAATTTTGTGCCCGACAAATAGGTACACATTTACTGTTTTGTTTGGGTGATGATTTTATGAGCCTGTTGGCTAGCCGCTTGGCTTTTTCTTTTTCTTTTTGAGATTAGAAGGACCGGGAAAGCTATTTGCGATTTCCCGATGCTCCCGGTGCAGGGGAGGTTATGGCGAAATTTTCCAAAATTTTAAGGCGTTAGTGAAATATTTGAAGTGAAAACGATATTGAAATTGTTAAATGAACTATATTTATATAATTATATAAATATAAATAAAATTAAAACGAAACGTGGCCGTGCAGTTCGCATTTTGAAACCGTGATTTCAAACAACTAGTACGGGGAATCCGACCATTGGATTTTCCCGAAACTGGAACCGTTGGATCCGTTTTGAAAAGACCTTTCTAATGATGTAAATTTTGTGAAGATCCAACGGTTAGATTTTCAGATATGTGTAAATCAATTCTGAAGAAAAACAGCGCCACGGCCGCTCTATGGCCCGAAACGTCGTTCTGAATAAATTAGCTATTTTAAAATAAATAAAAATAGCGTTAAATAGTTATAAAATATCATAAGCGATATGGAATAGAAATAAGCTGAATTTGCTCGATTTATGTGGCTTTTGATGGTTGAATGTTTTTGGTGTGAAAATTACATTAAAGAACAAGATTGGTGTTGTCAAATAATTTAACCATTGAAATACATTGATTTGAAATTCTAAATATACGTGAATTATTTGAAAAGGCCGAGTTAATTCTCATTTCAAATAATCGACCGACGATTGAAATTCGAAGATGAAGACGATGGTCGAAGACCGGAGATCTTCACCTCGTTTGGATGGTAACCGAGGTCCTGATTGGGAGGCATCCCGAAATATGGATAATGAGTGGTGATCTTCCAGACGTACGTAGTGATCGATGGGTTTGCGAGGTATTTAGTGCCTCCGGTTTCGTTCAGACCCAGAACAGACTTGTAAATGGACTGTGTGTCTGACATTGGATTTTATTCTATGTTGATTGATCTCTATTAAATATACATCTGTTTGGCGGCGGAGAATTTATTCTTTCGCTTAACGCCCTTCTCTGAGACGCACGTGCTCAGAGGTTGTATATCGATGGACATCAGTCGCATGGCATGAATTGCCTGTGTGGCATGCTAAGATGCAGTGATTAGGGCTTCTGTTGAAAAGCAAAGTCTTGTGGTGATGATCAAAACACCGCCTGTGTGGCGTAGCTTTGTGTATAACGTGAATTCGCGGGCCTCACACCCCTGTATGAACCTAAAACGGGAGAGGACATCAGGGAGGGCCTGCGTTTCTTTCTAGCTAGGGTGGTGTCAGTGACCTACCAGCCCTGACATTTATATACTTTTCACCTATGTGGTTGTTGCTGTTGCGAGGCGCCTCGGTTTGATCGGGCAATTCGGGTCCGATGAAGTCATTCGTTGGCTCATTTACACCCCAAAGGGTGGGGAAACGCAGTGTTCAGGAATTTTAATCCACATCGGTGGACCGGCCCTGACGATCCAAAGGCTTGACTGAGTACTTGCCTGAGGGGCGGGCTAGAGCGTCTCGAATTCGGTAAGGACTATCTTTTGCCTTGGTTCATGATGGAAATCCAATTTCCAAATACGTGACTGTGCGGTTTTGATTGTATATCTATATATATGGCGACATAGTGGTATGGGGCATTAATGCCGTCTACGATTGATAGTTATGATTTGAAACATTTTCAAGACATATAAACACTAGCAATAATATCAAATGCCTTTGTTTTATTCGTATCAATCATATTTTGGCCATTATAAGGTAAAACTCTATCCTCCGGTTTGCGTTGCATTGTGTGAGGGGAACTGAGTCTTATAATGGCTTCATTTTTATAAAAAGCATAGCGGTGTTTAAAAGAAAGATTTGTTTTAAAGCACTGGCAATCCAATGGAGTAAACCCGTTCCACGAAAGTGGCGTGGTCCTGTGATTTGCCAAATTATATATGTGTTGAGTAGATTTCTCATACCAGTCCCATGACTGACTCGTAGTTTGTTTCACTCTCAAACTCGGGTGCCCCTTTTTCTACACGGGCAGCCTTGTATTCAGGATTAGCTGGTTCTTTCTCTGGATAGCTGGAGCTGAAGATGGATTCTATCATTTATCTCTTTTTATGCTGTTCAGCTCCTATTGTACATATTTTGTTTGTTTTCCGCTGTAGACATTTATGTATAGCTGAACTGTATTTGTACTAAGTAATATCCTGTATACTGTGTAACTCTGATGATTACTTTTATCCAGTATATTCTATTGTTCATTATCTGGTGTATTTATTTAATTTTTGTTCTGCTATTATCTGTTTCTGTGTTATATTCCAAAGATAACCCTTGTTTCCGTGAAAACGGGATTTCGGGTCGTCTCAAGTGGGTGCCTTGGGTGGCATGTTGAATCTAGTGGGTGCCTTGGGTGGCATTTGAAAATACGATTAGAAACACTTAACCAAAATTGAAACATGTAAGTGAACATGAATAAGAAGTGGGTTAAGTGGGATGTACTAGAGGGGACCAAGCTTAGGTGGACAGCTTGTGTCAAGTAATGGGGGCCCATTTCAACCAGTAACTCATACGTATCTTTGTGGGCTCGACCCAAGTCGAGGACGGGACACGCATACTGGGCTTGACTGTAAGAGGCCAAACCGGGTTAGCGGTGGCAATGCAAGTCCAACGGGTTCATATGCGTGTGTGGACCAGGCTGGTAGGTAAGACGTTGTTGCATCGTGTAGGTATAAGCCATGCATTATTTGTGGTATTGGGTTGCCACTTTGGGGAGTGATACACCCCACTGTGTGGCCAGCACGGGTATCTACGAGTTAGGGAGCCGATCGAATGGGAATGTAGTGGGTACGACTAGTGGAGATAGGAGCAGGCGGCACCTATGACAATAGCTAGGAGTACAGCTACCATATTATGAATATTGTAATTAGAATGGGGAGGGTAGTGGGTACCACTAGTGGAGATAGGAGCAGGCAACACCTATGATAGCAGCTAGGCGTACACGAAACTACCATTATTATTATCACTTATGTTCAGTAGGCGGGATCAACCTTAGGGTGACTAGTGGTGGTGCAGTATAGCAATTATCCTATAGCGTTGGTGTAGTTTAGTGATTATCTTACAGTGGGTTAGGTGCGCTTTAACGATATCGCCGTTCATCTTGTTTCCTTATTTACTCTGCCATACTCAATGATTCATGGTCATTTCCTTATTTTCCAACTTATGCCTTAGCCTAGTTACTTTGTTAATTATATTGTTAAAGTTATCGCACTCGCCAGACTTTATGTCTGACCCACTTTGTTTCCTCCTCTTTTCTTCCTTCCCCCCCCCTCCCCCAATGTGCTCAGGTTGGAACTAGCACCAGTGGAGCTTGATTTTGGACAGCTTATTTCTTGCTCTTAGAAGATTGCTTGGATCGCTGAAGTAAAGTTCAGCCTCTCTTATTTATGGCTATTTTGTATTGGGGATTATGTCTTTCAGTTTATGTACTTTGACTTAGTCAAGATGGATATTATGTACTTTGACTCTGGTTTTTGATGATGTAATCAAACATATGTGATTTCCGCTGAAATGAAATAAAGTTTTAAATTTTCAAGTACTGCTTATATCTGTCTTGTTGTTAAGTTTCTGTTCTATACTAACTTAAAATGCTCCATAGAAGTTGATGCATTCCCTTTGTGAGTGACATTAATGGACGTGGGGTGTTACATGTGTGTAAGCCTAGAGTGCTAATATCACAAATAACCTAATAAACTAAGAAAAATATAATAGAACGGTATATGTAGGATTATTCAGAAGTTTATTCTAAATTCGTTCACACAGAACGTATGTTCTGACCCCCCTCCTCATAACATTCGCAGGTTAGGTTCAGGACAGAGACTGTATGGCTTTTGGATACTGATTAACAGTATTATTATTAAGGTAAAGCTATGTTTTAATTACATTATATTTTATTCCTTCACCTGTGAGGTGTTTTCCGAACACTGACATGTTTCATGTCTCTGTCTTTCATACAGGATACCAAGCAATCCAACTCGGGTTTCGATGGATTGGAAAAAAACTTCCGTCCGTTGGAATTTGGGTTGTCACACTGTCACTTTTCTGCCCGGTCCATCATAGAAATGCCCGGTTCATGAAACGATCGATCCATGGAAATGTCTGGTTCGTCAATTCCATCCAGTCCATGCTTTGAAAAACTGCCTGGTCAATCACTAGAAAACAAGTCCGATCCATTTAGAAGACAAGTCCGATCCATCAAGAAGACAAGTCAGATCCATCACTAGAAGACAAGTCTGATCCATCAAACATACATGTCCGATCCATCCAAAAACATACATGCCCGATCCATCAAACATACATGTCTGATCCATCCAGAAACATACATGTCTGATCCATCAAACATACATGTCGGATCCATCACACATACACGTCGTATCCATCAAACTGTCTAGTCCATCACCAAAACTTCTGATCCGTCATCAAAACTTCTGATCCATCCTCAAAACTTCCAATACATATGATTTAACACTTCACGAAGAATATCTTTGCAATCAACTCGTCCAAATCGACCAATTTCACTCCAGCAATCAATAATCATCGTACAATCATATAGAATTCAACAAATCATGATAAAACAATGAGTCAACAAAACAATAGATCTAAACTTGCGTACACATATAAACTAACATAGAAATTATCGGTTTTAAGTTGCTAAAGTGGATCCTATGGTGATTCATATGAAAATATACTTAACATGTAGTAGATCTAGGTGTAAACAACTTGAAAATGATGAAATAATGATCAAACAACTCATTTCCTTGATTGAATCTGTGTAAGAGACGCATATCACTCATCAGATCTACAAAACAACACAAAAACACTTGGATCTAAATCTTGACAGCGAAGAATTAGCTTCAAACTCTTCGATTTGATGAAATCTCTCTTCGATTGATGTAGATCTAGCTCCAAACGATGTAGATCTTTGATTCTTTAATGTAAATCTATAATTTTAATGGTGGAAAGGTGTATTTTATTTAGCAAGGAGGATCATGAGCTCAACCAAATGAGAGAATGAATAAATTAAACTATTCTCCATGCCTCTAACCCCCTATTTATTGTCTGCCACCAGCCCACTAATGGCCCTCTCCGAATCTGCCCACTAAATGTTCAAAAATTTGAACAACAAACTGTGAAAATGAAAACAGCGATTCCTCCCAAAACGTGAAACAAATATTTAATGACCACTCTACGGAATTGGCAACACCATTTCCTTTCCAATGAGACCAACCTCAGCACCTGATTCGACCCCAGTCAAAAGTTATGATATGCACAAAACTGACAGGGGCAAAATGGTCACAAATGAAATTGGTAAAAATTATAGACATGTCTCACATATCCATAACCAACATATTAAAATATGAGATTGGTATTACCCTCAGGGAATAAAATAAAAATATTTTACGATCGCCCAATACGTAAAAAGTGGGCTTTTACAACTCCAAACATGAAAATTGACCAGAATACTGAGACGAACGCATCGGTTAAAGTTTCGTGGCCAAATTCCATCGTTTGTAGAAATTCCAAATTTTGAAATTCTAATAATTAATTTGTATTGCCAAAAATTCAGTTTGTTACACATGAGGGGTCCTAATTAACATATGATGTTTTCGACAATATAGCTGATTACCCATTTTGTTGAGATCGTGGTCAGTGGTTCATCTTTGGCCTACTTCGTGAAATAGTCGATTGTCGCGATCACATACTTCGTACCATCCTTCGATATCGAAAGGCTGCAGATAATGTATACTCTTGTTACAGAAAACAACCATGGGCTAACCATCTGGGTGAGCAAAATCGACAAATATGTTGAAATCTTCGCAAAAATCTAGCATTTGTCACACCATCATGAATAATCAGCCGCGTCTTGGTTAACAGTAGGCCAGAAGTAGTCACACTGAATTATCTTCTTTGCATAAGTTTGCCCCTGTTAGATTGCCGCACTCGCCATAGAGTACATCTTGCGATATCATTCGGCGGCGTCGTAGGCAATACACCGGAGCAAAGGAACCAAGAAACCCTTTTGGTAAAAAATGTCTCCCTGGATGATGTATCTAGGAGATTTACATACGATAGCATGACTTTAATTCTTTTACTATGGAAGGGTTCCATGTAAGAAAAAATATTTGATTGGAGTCATCCATGATTCTCTTTCAAGTTCGACATCCAGCAACACATCAACTTCCATCTGATCTATGCTGGGCAATGTCAATGTCAATGTCTCTATCATGATCGTCTACATTTGCGTTGGGTTGTTAGAAAGCCAGCTTTTCCATATAGTTAGCATGATCATTTCGCTCTCATGGGATGTAAAAGATGTTATATTAGTCAAAATAGTTCAATAGCTTTTCCACCCAATCAAGATAGGCGTCTAGTCGTGTCTCTTTTGTTTGGAATTCCCTCCTGACCCAAAATGCAACTACATGTGAGTCACAGAAAATATATATTGCTTTTACTTCTAGTTCTTTTGTGAGTATTAGCCCGGCAATCAGGGCTTCAAAATTGGCTTCAATATTGGTAGCTCGAAATTCCAACTGTAACGCATAACCGATCGACCATTTTTTTGGAGTTAATAAAACAACTCCAGCGCCATAACATTGATTATCACAGGCTCCATCTTTATATAGCTTCCATATGACGGTTATCTGATTAAGCTCTACTTCATCATTATCACCTGAAGCTATAAACTTTACTATAAAGTCTACCGGTGCTTGTCCCAAAATTGCTTGCTAAGGGATGAATGAAATATCAAACTGACTTAGCTCAATATTCCATTTGATTAACTTTCCAGACTCCTAAGGTCATTTAAGGACCTGTCCTAGTGGCAGGTCAGTATACCCTTTAATAGGATAAGCTTGGAAATATTGTCATAGCTTTCTCGAGGGTATCAAAAGGCTATAAGCGAGATTTTCGAGATTTAATTAGTTTTATTCTGCGCCTTTCAAACTCTTGCTTATATAATACACTGCCGTTGAACTCGATTTTCTTCACGAACGAGTGTTGAGCTGATAGCATGCAAAGATTCCGCCAGGTAACTGAACAAGTCCTTATGATCAAACCACTTTGAGAGTACTGGATGTCTCACCAGATGATTCAACAAATTTTGGAAGGCTCCGATATAGTCAGGCGTCCAAGCAAAGTAAGATTCCCTCGCTTTACCAAGTCAAAGAAAGTAATGCACTTATCTGTGGCCCTAGATATGAACCTGCCCAAGGTTGCTACTTTCCCATTCAGGCTTTACATGTCTTTGATCTTCCAAGGCTCTTAAATGTATCGTATGGCTTTAATTTGGTTGGGGTAGACCTCAATTGCACCGAGCGCGGATGATGAAACCCAAAAACTTCATTGAAGCACTGCCGAAAGAGCATTTCAAAGGGTTGAGCCTCATCATATATTGACAGAGAATTCCAAACATTTTCGCCAAATTATCAACAATTCGGCGACTGCCTCGACGTAACGAGCATGTAATCAACATACACCTCCATTAACTTTCTGATTTGATTCTGGAACATGCTGTTAACAAAGCATGTCATGACCTCCCATAACTCCTGCACTTAACAAGGGAAATAATGCATTGAAAGACGTGTCAGGCAGCTATGAATGATCATCAGAGTTGAATAACACAATGCGGCAGCTGTCGTATAACTCACAGCGCAAGGATTAAATACGATAGAGCATATACAACAGGCTATAATAGTGAAGCATTTCTGAGAAGAAACTTAAACTTTCATAACAACTAGAAAGAATATCCATACACCCTTGGATTACGACATAAGTGTCGGTACAAATTTACCTCACTAAAAAACTCAGAGAAAACACCAATCATAACAACAAAGCAACAAAACTAGATAGTAGAAAAACTGATACGCAACCCCCCTGCTCGTCATCGCTCTGCATCCTCGCCTCACTAAGTTCTACCACCTGTAACCTGCTACTCAGTCTTCCCATCCAAAACCGAATGAAAACCCAATGTAATAAGAGTAAACATAAAACCTTGAGTCAGACAACAGTCTTAATGAGCGATAAAACAGCTATCTAACATCATCAATAAGGTATATGAGAATAGGCAGATTAATCAATTGATCTACCAAAACTCCAGAGTAGAATCCAAACCCGTCTTCCTCACATCGACAGTGATAGCCTTTACAAACAAGCATTTACAAACAATAGTTCATTCGAAGTAATTAAAAGTAACCAGACAATAGTAACCATAGCAACCAATTATATCTCACGTAAACCACCTTAATTGAGATCAACATTCCTCGAGCACAAGCCCCGAAGGCCAAAACCAACATTAGACAAGCACCCAAGAAATATCTCCCTCGACGTCAGACAACTTATGTGAGATGGTATAATCAAAACAACCAACATCCAAGACCCCGGCTATCACTGCCTATCCTACTTTGAAACCTTCGTTAATCATATGACGGCCAACATTGCCATACATCAAGGACTAATGGTAACCCCGGTTCTAGTTAAAACTCCATACACCATTCAACGATACGTAACTAGGTCTTTCAACTATACCCAGAGTGCTCGACCAGTAATCTTCCAGTCTTTTAGGTGCCCTTGTTATATGCTCGCTTTGAGCCCGCTAGAACCTACGACAACGATAATCTATCAGCCTTCAATATCTCTTAGCCATCCAACCTGAAGGTCATTTATAGCTCAAGCAACCTCTCGAGCAACCATTATTTACGAACTCAACACCCTTGAGTCATCTTCACACTCGTTGCATTACTATGATCAACGAACACTTCATGATGTTTCAGGCATTCCTCCTTGAATTTTAACCGAATCTATAACCATCGCTGACTCAAAAACAAGCTTCGTTTGGTTGACATTCTTCAGGTCTTGAACTCCTTAGGTCTTACCCCTCAGGTCTTGCTCCTTAGGACTTGCCCCTTAGGTATTGCTCCTTAGATCTTGCTTCTTAGGTCACAAAATGACCTAAGACCTAATGATCTAAGACATAAGACCTAAGACCTAACGACGTAAGACCTAACGACCTGAGACCTAACACCTAACTGCTTAGGTCTTAAAAATGACCTAACAAACTAGCGACCTAAAACGAACGACCCGACCTTCATCCCTTTCTTGTGGAACAAGACACACGATCCAAATTCCATGCCACATCATCAACGACCTAAGAAAATGACCCGACTCCAGATCTGACCAAAATAGCCCCAATCTTGAACAAATCATCACTAAACAACCACATTGATGCAAACAACTCATCTAAATCGTTCAATTCCACAATCAACACTTTTGAAACCATCAACATCATCAAAATGACTTGGTCATCAAAATGACTTAGTCATCAAAATGACAATTATTCATCAATAATCATATAAGATTAACTAAATCATGATAAATGAACGAATAAACTTAAATAATGGATCTGGTTGCATGAACATATGAATTATCCTAAGAATTACTGGTATTAAGTTGTTTGATTAGATCATATGGTGATTCGAATGAAAATATACTTACCATGATGTAGATCTAAGTGAAAGCATCTTAAAATGATGAAAATATGAACAAACAACCCATATACTAGATCGAATCCGTGTGAGAGAAGCTTTCACTCACCAATTCTTCGAATTAACTCGAAATCACTAAATTCTCAATCCGGACAGTGAAGAAAATGCTTCAAATCTCTTGATTTGATGCAATCTCTCTTCAGTTGACGTAGATCTAGCTTCAAATGACGTATATCTTCAATTATCTTATGTGGATCCAAAATTTTAATGGTGGAAAGGTGTATTTGATTGAGCAAGGAGAATCACGAGCTCAACCAAATGTGAGAATGAAAAAAAGTAACCCTCTCTCCTTGCCTCTAACCCCCTATTTATAGCCTCGCACCAGCCCACTAATGGCCCACTCCAAATCAGCCCATTATGGCTTACAAAACCTAAACAGAAACAGTAAAACACAAAAACAGCGATTCCTCCCAAACCGCTAAACCAAATCTTTAATATGACCAATCTACAGAATTGGCAACACCATTTCCTTTCTAATGAAACTGGCCTCAGCACATGATTCTATCCTTGTCAAAAGTTATACCCTATACAAGACTGATAGGGGTAAAATGGTCAGAAATAAAATTGGTAAAATTTTTGGACATGTCTCACATCCCCATAACCAACATATCAAAATATGAGAATGATCCAACACTCAGGGAATTAAACAAAAATATTTTACGATCCTCCGATACGTAAAATGCGGGTTGTTACATTCTCCCCTCCCCCTCCCTAGGTATTTCGCCCCTGAAATCCCAAGCAAATACAAGCAACCAAAACAATTCTGCATGCGTATCATCCATGTGCTGCCAATTTACCATCCAAACTTTCATCCATTAATCCATGCATCTATAGTCTTAACCTAGCATGCGGAATTCTAACAACGATAGTACAAGCTACAATAATGTAAGGTGACATAACATTAATGGGTTGTACCAACGAAGAGTTCTGTATGGGTCGCCTTCATACTTTCTTCCATCTCCCATGTACGATTTTCTTCATCCTCACTCCATTGTATCTTCACCAACTTAACCGTCTTCCTCCTAAATTATTTCGTTTCATTCCCCATAACACAAACTGGCTTATGAGGTTTCATAACTATGGACTCAACTTCTAGGTTTTCGTACTGCTCTGGAGATACCACCACATTCGAATCATGCACACACTTCTGTAGAAATGACACATGGAAAACATGTTTCAATCAAATCTATTCGCGGCCTTCCAATCCGCTCGACTATCGGAAATGGTCCAACTTCCTTGGAGCCTACATTCCTTCGCTTCTGAATCGAACAACATGCTTTAATACTGAAATCTTCATGAAAACCATGTCACCAACATCAAATTCCAAATCTTTTTTACGTTTATCATCATAACTCTTATGATGGTCTTGGGCTGCTTTCATTCGTTGTCGAACGATCTTGGTACAGCCTGGTGTTTCTCTTATCATCTTAGGGCCCAAGTATCAGCATATCTCCAGTCTCTAACCAACAGGCTAGAGAATTATAAGGTCTTCCATACAAAGCCTTGTATGGTTCCATCCCAATGCTTGGCTGGTTGCTATTATTATATGCAAACTCAACTAGGTGTAGATAGTCTTCCAATGATACTCCAAGATATAATACACAAGCTCTTAGGAGATCTTCCAAAACTCGGTTAACCCCCTCGGTTTGACCATCGGTTTGGGGATGATAAGCCGTACTTAAACACAACTCGGTTCCCAGAGTCTCTTGCAAACTCTTCCAAAATCCACTTGTGAACAATGTACCTCGACCACTCACTATACTCTTTGGGATACCTTGGAGTCGAACTATCCATTTTATACAATGCTTTGCCAAATTTGATGTTGTCCTAGTCGATTTGACAGGAATAAACCTTGCACTTTTTGTCAAACGATCCAGGATGACCCAAATTCCTTCATTTCTTGTTCTGGTTCTAGGTAGTCCGTCGATTAAATCCATCGATATTTGCTCCCACTTCCATGTAGGAACATCCAATGGCTGAAGCAATCCAAACGGCTTCTTCTATTCAGCTTTCATCAACTGACAGGTCATGCACTTGGAAATAACTTTCCAATATCCCTTTTTATCCCTTCCCAGTAGTAAGATCGCTTCGTGTCCTGATACATCTTATTACCACCGGGATGAATCTTCAACTTTGTGTGATGACATTCCCTCAGAACCTCATCTCTCAATCCGTCAATATCAATAACAACCAATCATCCTTGCTTTTGAAGCCAACCTTCTCGATTGACCTCGAATTCTTTATCCTTTGGTACCAACTTGTTTATAAACTCGACAAGCTTTGCAACTCGCTTTTGGCACTTGCCAATTATTTCGACTAGAGTAGGCCTTATCGATAAGCTTGCCAACATTTCAGGTTCCAACTCACATTATGGTATGAAATCAAATCTCGGTAAATACTCGAGGCTCTTCCGTTCTGAAAACATCGCTCCGAAACGTGCGCGTCTTCAACTTAATGCATCAGCCACTGAGTTACCTTTACCAGGAGTATTGGCTATACCAAAATCATATAATGCAAGAAACTCTAACCACCGCTGCTGCCGAAGGTTCAAATCCTTTAGGGAGAAAATATACCTTAACAACATGTGATCCGTACACAACTCGAAACAAACTCCCAATAGGTAAATCCTCCACATCTTCATAGCAAACACAATTGCTGCTATCTCCAAATCATGGGTTGGATAATTCCTTTCATGCGGATTCAGCTGTCGACTCCCATAGACTACAACTTTACCCTTCAGCATTAGCACTGCTTCAAGTCCAGTACCACATGCATTGGTGTATAACACCATTTCTTCATTCCCACATGGAATCGCCAAAAAAGGAGCACTCATTGGTCTCTCTTTAATGATTCTGAAAGTTTGCTCACACTTTGCGTCCTATGTGAACACTTGGTTCTTCTTCGTCAATCATGTTAATGGAGAAGCTATCTTGGAGAAATCCTTGATAAACCGTCAGTCATAACCTGCCAATCCAAGGAAACTTCTCACATCCGTTGCATTCTTAGGTCTATCCCAGTCCTGGATTGCTTCCACCTTAGTGAGGTCTGCCGCTATTCCATTTCCAGAAACTACATGTCCTCAGACCTCACTTCGCTCTTCCAGAAGTGAAACATTGAAAACTTAGCCTTCGACTGATGCTTTCGCAAGATTTCCAAAACAACTCTCAAGTGTGTCTTATGCTCTTCCTTATTCGGGGAATAAACTAGAATATCATCCACGAACATAAGCACAAACTTGTTCAACTAATCTCTGAAAACCCTATTCATAAGATCCACAAAATACATTGGTGTGTTAGTCAATCCAAATGGCATCACCCTCAACTGGTGGAATCCCATTGCCAATTCATTTGAGAAAACATTTTGGCTTCGTAATGCTGATCGAACAAGTCATCGATCCTCAGTAACCGATACTTGTTTTTCTTGGTCACTGTTGACACACTTTTTGGTCAAAGCTGTCACACATGGAATTCCTGGATAATAACACGCTAAAGTGGTGGGAACAACGTCAGAAGACATAGAGTGATTTAGTCGAAATCGCAACATCAACATAAACAGGCCCGAAACTCCTATCAGACGACCTCTTTTGGGCTCAAAAATAGCAATTATGGTGCCTTGCATAGTAAAACCTGTATCCCTCTGAATTAGCTCCAGGTAGAGCTTTGGTTTGTCTCAATCGGACTTACGGTTTGAAAGTTATGCCTGTTTCCGTGAACTGGCGTAAACTAGCATCGAGAACCTGGATCTTGGCACCGGCTCGCCCCCTAGGGCTCGCCCTCCCCCCACCCCCCCCACCCCCCCACTCGGCTCGTGACACACCCATGGACAACAATTCGCTCGTGATGAACCCTCGACTCCAGCACCATTCCTCGGCTCGTGACCCACCCGACTCATGGAGCATATGTAGGTCACGACCCCTAGACTTCAACACCACCTCCATCACGATCCACCTCCGGTTCGCCATCACGACCCCATGACCATGAACCAACCACCGAACCTGCTAATACACGCTTAGATCTTGACCTATTCTAAAGGCTATTCCTATTCTTATTTTCCCGGATCAGGGGCCACATGCCTCATCACGAACCGGTCCTCCCAGAGGCTCTTCTACAGCTATAAATATACCACCACATGGAATTTTGAGAGGATTCTTTCGGACGGTTGGCTGGGACTTTCTCCTACATCTCCACAGTCTCCGACATTACCGAGTGCAAGGATTTCGCACCTTTTTACATCTAAATTCTCCTATTGAAATCTCAATTAATACATGGATTGTGTGTCTACATGTAACTGATTCTTGTAATCTGTCGCTATAACAATAAGATTACAAAGTGGATGCAGGCTATATCTATAGCCGAACCACTATAAAAACTTCGTGTGTCTCCTCTTGTTTATCAGTTTCTGCATTCTATGATCTGTGATCTGCATTTGGGCGTTAGTTCCGTTTTTTGGTCTAACATTTTAGCGCGCCAGGAAGGGGGCACACGATACTACTTCAATTTCTAGCTCAGAAGGATTCAGATTGCTTGGCGATTGGTACAATGGCAATCAAAAGGAAGAAAACTGGAACTTCCTCTCATGTTGAGGATGCTGATGCTGAAGGCACTAGAAACGAAGCAAGCCAGGGGGCATCCTCTCATGGAGATCCTTCTGCATACTTGACTAGAGAAGAGATGGACAACGTTGCCAATGAACTAAGAGCCCAGATGGCAAAGCAAGATGTTCTCCTTAGGAAATAACAGGAGATGATCGATGGATTCTTTGCTCGGATGGATGGAAAGCCGAGCAACATTCAAGCCAAAGTAGCTCAGGCATCACATGGACTCAGGGGCAACCCCCTCGCTCTTGGAAATAGTCAGGCTCAACCATCTTCAGCTCCGCTTCGAATGAATATCAGAATGTAAGCTCCTGCTCCGAATCAGGACCCGGCTCGTGATGGGCATCCAGACCCGGCTCGTGATAGGCATCCAACTCTGGCTCGTGATGGGCATCCAGACCCGGCTCGTGATGGGGACCCACGACCCGGCCCGCTCGCCCCTCATGGCCCACGAACCGGTCCTTACGAACCGCTCCCAGCAGCTTACTAACATCTTCCTCACTCTCCTGCACTCAACACTGGAGGCACCAGCTCTGATATCGGCAATTTACAATAGCTTTTTGAAGGAAATCGGCTAGCAAATCTGATTGAACGCTTCTCGAGAGGTCGTACATATCAAAGCGACGTGATGACGTCAACCACACTCCTTTCACTAAGAAATCAGGAATTCCCGAAATCCCTCGGATTTCAAACATCCACAACTGAAGCCCTACAACTGTAGGACAGATCCTGCCGTGCACCTAATACGCTACAAATGGCATATAGAAGTTCAATCGGCGTCGGAAAACTTCATTGAAAAATGTTTTCCCCTCATTCTAGCTATTATAGCCGCTATGTGGATTCGACAACTAGAAATAGAATCGATCAGCAGTTGGAACATGTTGGTCACACACTTCATTGAACAATTTCGGGCTCACATTACGCGAACCAAGAACGTCATGTCAGTCACTACAATCAAGCAGAGGCCCAAAGAAACTCTACATTCATTCCTGGAAAGATTCAACGTTGCAGCAGCATCAGTTGATCTCCCTGAACCATCCTTGGTACTAATGGCAGCATAACCGGTGTTCCAGATAACTTAGAGTTCAAAAAATACTTGTACCGACATCCACCACGAAATCTCGGCGAATCCTATCATGAAGCAGATAGATTTCAGCGGGAAGAAGATGCAACCTCCGAGAAGAAAGTTCTCGATGTCAACATGCTCAAAGACGAAGAACCATCTGATTATGACAAGGGCAAAGGAACTGCCACTGCAAAGAATGATCCCAATGCTCAGCCCCGAAGAGGGACCAGATATGAAAAGTACACCGAACTCAATTCAATGCTGACTGACATTTACATGGACACAGGTGGTGCCACCTCCTATCCAAGGCCTCCCAAGTGGGAGCCAACGCTAGCACAACGCAATTCTGGCAGACATTGCATGTTTCATGACATGGACGGTCATAACACAGATGATTGTAGACATTTGCGAGACCTCATTGAGAATTGGGTCAGACGAGGAGAGCTACCCGAGAATGTAACTCAACTAATAGCACCTACACTGGCACTGGCACCACCTATTCCCCAGAAAGGGAACGACCCTGGATCGAGCAATCGCTGGCTTATCATTAACTGATCCCACTCCTCGGGTCTCTTCAGTTTGCCGGATTTCGGTCTGCAGTTCATGTTTTTAGGCTTTTCGGGCGACTTCCCTCCCCTCTTTGTTTTCTTTGCATGTAATAAGCACGACAACATCGGCCAACACGCATGAAACCGACCCGTAGTCTCTAGTCCTGTTCAGGGTTAGAATAACTGCCACTTAGCTTTCATGAATCAATAAAGATCATTGATGAGCTCCGGCTCCCAACTGGATCCATCCAGTATAAACAGACATGAGCTCCGGCTCCAAGCTGGATCCGTCCAATATAAACATTGAGCTCTGGCTCTGAACTACATCCGTGCGGGACAAACAAACTCTCGTTAGCCTATCCTTGGTCGTCTTACTCCGATAAGGCCATCTTGGAATCTCATTAGCTTTTCCTTGGCCGTCATACTCTGGTAAGGCCATCTTGGAATCTCATTAGCTTTTCCTTGGTCGCCTTACCTCGGTAAGGACAACTTTGAACCCCATAGCCCTTCCTTGGTCGTCTTACCCCGGTAAGGCCGTCTCGGAACCATTTTTGCATTGTTTGTCTTATCTTTTTGCAGGTATGGATTATGGGTTTCATAGATTATCCAGAGCACATCTTCCTTCAACTAGCAAGATATTTTCATGGGGGAAAACTTGTTGACACACTTTTTGATTAAAGCTGTCACACATGGAATTCCAAGATAAAAACACGCTCAAGCATTAGGAACAACATCAAAAGACATAGAGTGATTTTGGTCGAAATCGCAACATCAACATAAACAGGCCCAAAACTCCTATCAGACGACCTTTTTTGGGCCTGAAAACAGCAAGTACGATGCCTTGCACAGTAAAACCTGTAGCCCTCTGAATTAGCTCTAGGTAGAGCTTTGGTTTGTCTCAATCAGACTTATCGTTTGAAAGTTATGCCCGTTTCCATGAAGCGGTGTAAACTAGCATCGAGAACCGAGATCTTAGAACCGACTCGCCCCCTAGGGCTCGCCCCCTAGGGCTCGCCCCCCCACTCGTCTCGTGACACACCCATGGACCACGATTCGCTCGTGATGCGCTCGTGATGCACCCTCGGTTCCTGCATAATTCCTCGGCTCGTGACCCCCCGACTCGTGGAGCATATGTGGGTCAGGACCCCTTGACCTCAACACCAACTCCATCACGATCCACTTCCGGTTAGCCATCACGACCTTATGACCACGAACCAACCACCGAACTTGCTAATACACACGTAGATCTTGACCTATTCTAAAGGATATTCCTACTCCTAATTTCCCAGATCAAGTCCATGTGCCTCATCACGAATAGTTCCTCCCAGTGGCTCTTCTACAGTTATAAATACACCACTACACGGAATTTTGAGTGGATTCTCTCGGACGGTTGGATGGGACTTTCTCCTGCATCTCCAGAGTCTCTGCCATTACCGAGTGCAAGGATTTTGCACCTTTCTACATCTAAATTCTCCTCTTGTAATCTCAATTAACACACGGACTGTGCGTCTGCATGTAACTGATTCTTGTCATATGTCTTTATAACAATAAGATTATAAAGTGGACGTAGGCTACATCGACAACCGAATCACTATAAAAACTTCGTGTGTCTCATCTTGTTTGTCATTTTCCGCATTCTGTGATCTGCATTTCGGTGTTAGTGCCATTTTTTGGTCTAACATTTTGGCGTGTCAGTAAGGGGGCACACGATACTACTTCAATTTCTAGCTCGGAAGGAATCGGATTGCTTAGCTATTGGATCAATGGCAATAAAAAGGAAGAAAACTGGAACTTCCTCTCATGCTCAGGATCTTGATGCTAAAGGCACTAAAAACAAGGCAAGACAGGGGCATTCTCTCATGGCGACCCTTTTGCATACTTGACTAGAGAAGAGATGGACAACGTTCTCACTGAACTGAGAGCCCAAATGGTAAAGCAAGATGATCTCCTCAGGAAATAACAGGAGATGATCGATGGATTCTTCGCTCGGACGGATGGAAGGCCGAGCAACGTTCAAGTCATAAGAAATGAAGCCACCGAAGCGGCTCATGCATTACATGGACTCGGAGGCAACCCCCTCGCTCTTGGAAACAGTCGGGCTAAACCATCTCCAACTTCGACTCAAATGAATACCAGAATACAAGCTCTCGCTGCACACCAGGACCCGGCTCGTGATGGGCATCCAGACCTGGCTTGTAATGGGCATCCAGCTCCGGCTTGTGATGGGCTTCCAAACCTGGCTCGTGATGGGGACCCATGACCCGGTCGGCTCATCCCCATGGCCCACGAACCGATCCACACAACCCGCTCCCATCAGCTCACTAACTGCTTCCTGACACTCCTACACTCTACACTAGGGGCACCAGCTCTTATATCGACAATTTGCAACAGATTTTAGAAGGAAATTGGCTAGAAGATCTGATTGAACGCCTCTCAAGACGCCGTACATCTCAAAGCGACGTGGATGACGTCAACCCCACTCCTTTCACTCAGGGAATCAGAAATGCCCGCAATCCCCCGGATTTCAAACTTCCACAACTAGAGCTCTACAATGGCAGGACAGATCCTACCGTGCACCAGATGCACTACAAACGGCATATGGAAGTTCAATCGGTGTCAGAAAAAGTCATGGCAAAATTTTTTCCCCTCTTTTTGACTAATATAGCCGCTATGTGGATTTGGCAGCTAGAAACAGAATCGATCAGCAATTAGAACATGTTGGTCACACGCTGAAACACCCCACCTCCGTTAGGGTCACTCTCAAAGGGAATTCCCTAATTTTGGTGGAGGTTTATAAGTATAAGTCACATATATACAAGACAGATATAAGAACACATATTTTTGAACAGCGGAAATCAACAACAACTTTTATTTCAACAAAATACGTGTTACACAAACCATGTCATAATTTGTTTTACAATACTTCCAAAAACATAACATCTTCATAACTGTCTTGATTACATTATTTAAAGAAGCATAAAGAAAACATAAATAAACTGCATAAGTCCCATAATTGTTGTCCAAAGCCATAGTCCAAAACGAAAAAGATCCAAGCAATACATTCTTTCTCTTCAAGCTGGATGTGAAAGCTGGTCAAGCTGCGGTATTCCCTCCCTGTGGACCTGGGGTGGGGGGGGGGGAAACGAAAGAAAAGAAGGAGAAAGAAAAGTAGAGTCAGACATAAAGCCGGAGTAAGTCTAGGACTATTCAGTCTATGAATAAAGAACTGGGTATGATAAGTATAAACTGGAAATGGGAAAGCACCACAAACTAAGTTAAGTTGTCTGGAGTCGAATATACTATCGTACCCCATATTAATCTCTGTACCCATATAAACTAGTTCCCAACAGGCACCCCATAATCAGGTGAAGTGATCCATTTCTGATGATAGGCTCCTACTCGCATAGTTACATGTGCCTTACGGCCCCCGTTTTTGTAGTTACCTATGCTGGTCCCACCATGGGGTGTATCAAGTCCCATGGTGGCGGCCCGACACAATCCTAGAATGCACAGGTATGCTACTGGTGCCCAGTGCCTTATTTTTCTGTGCCGGAGTGTGTGCACGCCCGCACCCCGTTAGAACCTACACTGCTGCACCACCGCCGTCGATTTGACCTCTTACAGTCAGCCCAGTAATCGTGCCCCACCCTGCCTAGTTCAGGGTATCCTGATACACCTTGTAGGGTTACTGCTGAAAAGGGTCCCCCGCTACTAGGTTTTCTATTTCTAGCCAACATGCTAAGTTGATTAAGTGTTTTGTAAACCTAACCCCCAATCAGTCTGTATAGTTTAGCATGTTCCATTTTGATTAAGTATTAATATAATTTACTTAATCCTATCAATCCTGACTCAGCCTTAATTGTCTTATTAAAGCCTTGACCTCTCACATTAGACAGGTATTTTTGTGGCTGCCTGTTGCCGGTTGGGTCCGGGCAGTCTTACGCCACAACTCAGTCTAACCTCGGGTCTTTATTGGGCTCCGTGTTTAACCACCCACATTGGATAGGTATTTTTGTGACTACTGGACAACCGGGCGGGTCCGGGCGGGTTTACATCACAACTCAATCCAACCTCGGGTTAAACACATCGTATTTTCTACATTTACATATTTTGTCTCTTTCCTTTTTATATGTAAATATTTGCGGCCCATTATTCAAATTCATCTTTATTGTTTTAAATTTATTTATGCCACTTAATTATTTTTCAAGGTTGTTGGCATGCGTCAAACATGCCACACATATGTTCTATATTTTAACCCAAACGTCATTACCCCCGTTTTACACATTCGCTACAATATAAGATATGTTGGGTTTAACATTTAAACCCAACTTAGCCATATGAAAAGGGAAGGCTTATAACATGGTGTTTATAAGGTAACATAAAAAGGGGAGTGTGAACGCATGAACTTGCAACATAACGATTCAATTAACATGAACTAGGCACATGTGAACTTGCATTGTAATAGCATATAATCATGGCATAAACAATACTTAAACATGAATCATTCTATTCATATAATCATGGCATAAACAATACTTAAACATGAACCATTCTATTCATATAATCATGGCATAAACAATACTTAAACATGAACCATTCTATTCATATAATCATGGCATAAACATACCTCACTAAGAAGGCCTATTTTGATATCATCAAGAGTCAATGTATCACGGTCATAGACTAAACTATTTGCAAAACCCATATAATAATCTGACAAACACAATAGTATCTTCGCCTTCTGTTCTTCCTCAATTTTCAAATCTACTGCCTTTATCTTCATTAGTAAATCATCAAACACATTTAAGTGCGGCTTTAGTGAAGTTCCTTCCAATATCTTGTATGTAAAGAATATTCGCAATAAGGTCAAGTGATTTTCAGTGACTTCTTCATATATGATTCCTCAATTTGTCCCAAATTCCAATAGCGGCCATCTCAATATTAATTTCGAAGAAAACATTATCCTTCATAGCAAGTTGCAGTGTATTAGATGCATAATCTTCCATTTCCTTTCTCTCCACATTCGAGATGTATGTTGGCAATGTGTATCAAACACCACCCGATTATTTCGATTTCGCTTAAGAACTACTTTCATATTCCATTGTCATATTTCAAAATCATTATCGTCATACCACTTGTAGATAACTAATTATGATCCAGAATGTGCATATGAACCATTTACATAAGGAGCTACACCACTTGGACCAACTTTAGAGGCACTATATGAACCTGATTATGACATTTCTATAACTATCTACGAACATCAATTCTCTGATACCAATTGTTGTAGAGAATTTTGGCTCAAGATCGCTTAAAACTCCAAACATAATGGAAGATGAGATCGTGGAAAAAGTGCAGAAGCAACCAATCAATATCTCAAAACTATCTCAACCTAATCCAATAACCAATCACAATCACCAAACAAGATATATAATAAAGCAATAACGGAAAATAAATCACATAATGATTTATCATGGAACCACCAACGTCTTGTTAGTATACATCCACTTTGAGAGAGAGTGTTTATTATATACCGATAGAAGAGTACTAGAGGAAGAATACAATAATCAATATTTTCTAGAAAAAATTGATTTTGTGAAGATGAGAATTGAAGAAGATTAGGATTACCAAACCCTAATTAGAATAGACCTTTATCAATCTCTTAAGTCATACTTTGAATCTGAGAAGAGTTTATATAAGGAGAGACTAATCTTTGGTAATTTTCCAAACTACCCCTTGAACCTACACAAATAAACATGCCTAGTCAAAAGCTAGAAACCGCCTTAGACGTCTGGTTTATAAGGTCAGACATCTGTCTCCAAACTCTAGAAATTTTCCCATATACGAATAGACGTCTGACCCATGTTACCAAATGATAGACTTGCTTTTTATTTCATCTTATGCATCTAACCAAAAGTCAGATGTTTGTTGCAGCTAGCTAGTTGCATAGGTAGCTCGGTCAGACTGTAACACCCCGTAAAATACATATATATTAATAACAAATAAATAAGCAATTAAATAATAAGGTTGGAAAATGAGATTTTGCAGCTTTAGGAATTTGTCTACGAAATTCTTTTGTTTGGATTTGTGGCAAAATTCTGAATCATTTTCATATATAATATGCTGAGAACGGTCAATGTATGAGGAAGTTATAAGAGAATGAAATTGGATAGTAAAATGCAGAAAAAATATATGTATAATTAGATGGATAACATTTATATGTCCAAAATATATTTAAGTTAAAGAGGGGGAATTTGAAATTCAAACAAAGGATAAGAATATGGGCATAGAGAATATTTTATGTAAGGAAAGAGATTAAGAACATAAAGCAACATACTAATTAAATAAACACCTCAGCGCAACAACGTTCGTTAGGTGTTTCAGTGACTAGGAGGTCGACCACCCCTATAAGAAGGGTACCGACTGTCGGTCAACCGCCCAGGTCGCCCGCTTGGCGGTTGAGGAGCCTAATGAATCTATGTTTGGTTAGGGTTTTCTAAAGGGATATATAAATAAATGGTCAAGATTAAATCTGAATAATCTAACGGCTTAAGCTCACACAAGCAACTATATATAGGCCATCATATCACACTACAAAACCCTAGCCACTCTATTTTATCTACCTCCATGTTTTCCTTTTGCCATTGCCAAATTCTAGAAAAAGATTAATAATTTCTTTTATTCCTATAACTTTTATTCTTATCTTCTCTAATCTATATTCATATATGTTTTCGTATGAAATCTGGAATTTAGTATACACATATAAGATTCTAAAATATGTTTCTTACATATATATTAGGAGGATTGGAGCACATCTATCAAAAATATTAAGCATAAATTTAGATCTACAACAAGAATCCTATTTATTCTTCCTCGGATCTATGAGTGGAATATCGTGTTCTTAGGCATATTCTATTTTTTTAATAAATTAACATGTTGATAGTTATGCCAAGAGGATTTGGAAATCGATAACATCAATATTATAATCCCTAAATTCTCTTTCTTTGTTTGCGTATGAATTATCAATATATTGTTATTTGGGTTTATGGAATTGGATTTTAATAATTGGATTGAGAATAAAAGGGGTGTTGTTATTGTTTCTACTTTGTATAATACACCCTTATGTAAACATTTGAACCTAAAAGGGTTTAAATTTGGTTGTTCCATGATTTGATTAGGTTTGGATTCTATTTTGAATCCAAACGTATTCATACCTGAAATATATCAAATGTAAATGTTTTTATGTGCAAACCACAAAAAAGGGGTGAATTGGATAAAGTAGAACTTATAAACATACATGTATATATTATAGGTATATGTTATACTATATTTTTATCCATTATTGAAATCATACCAATAAGCTTAGGATGCAAGTTTAAGTTTATATGTATGATTATATTTTTCTGTTGACTGCCATATGTTATTATGTTCTTATGCCATCATGTCGTCATGCCTATATTGTAGCGGTCAGGATATGGAAAAACTAACTTGTATACCTTAATTCAGATAAATTGGCAATTTTATCTCGTTAGAACGTTCTCTCGTTCATACGAGTACTAACGTTAATTGTGCAGTATAATTAATCTATTAATATAGCGTAATCAACGTAAGTAACGTAACATTAATGTAATACATGCAATTAGGATATAATTCGAATTCGAAATGTCCCCGCAAATATATATATATATATATATATATATATATATGTATATATGTATATGTATATATGTTGATTGCTTGTGTGTGCGTATAAAATGGATTTACATATATTAATTGTGACAGGTAGACACAAGGTTAGTTGCTTTGTGCTAGAAGCCTGCCCGGAACCAACCAGGAAATCTAGCAACCACAAGTGGACCCAACTAATGTGAGATGTCTAGGTGTCACAGGCCATTCAAAACTTAGTACACTAGACATGAGGTTAAATCTACTTGTAGTAGAAGCCTGCCCGGAACCGCCTCACATATCCAGCATCTACAGTTATATGGTTTAATGTGAGAGGTCTAGTGTTTGTATATATTACTATATATATAAGTCTATTGTGTATGAAGATAGGAAGGTTTACCACACCTTGAGAAGGTCTTAAGTGGCAGACTCTCTTCTTATCTAATTTGAGTCTTAAGTGGTTAGGACTAGGATCCCTCCTAAGGTTTATTCCTTGGAGAGAAACCAAATTCATGGGACCTACCCTTATTAGATTCGAACTAAGTCTTTGGGTCTTCCTTCTCTAAAAGTTATTAGGCATAAGCGGTAATGGAGTAGGGTAGTTCACGGGGGATGTCCACTTCCTCTAGAAGCTTGTAAGGGCTCAATTAGGGACATAATTGGTATATAAAAGATATGTGACCATTGCATGCTCACCAACTATCTAAGGGAAGTCTTAAGCGACATCGGTGTTCTACCATAACATCGGTTAAGTAGTAACGTACCCAATACTACTTCTCATATTACAATTTAGAGTACAGACTTAAGAACGTTGACGTACTAGGACGAGGTCTTAAGGGGCTAAAGGTCCGCCTTAGGCTTATAAGAGATCATAAGAATCCACCTTTAGTAGGGCCATAAGTGACCGAGAATGCCCACCTTGTTGGGTCTTTACCCTATAAACACTAATGAGCGTTTGACTTGGATATCCACCTCATTGGTTAGACACTTGGTGTTTGTGTGAATGTTGTGTGCTGCATAAACATACCTTGACATATGTAACCTGCTAAAAATATAGGGTATGGACTTCAAGTTAACACAATATTTTAGTCACACAGAGCTCCAGTAGGTCAGTAGATGTGGTAAAAGTCATGGACGTTATCATGATGGGAGCTGAAGATGAAGACAAAGTCATTATGCTATTATTAGTAGTTATTGCTTTACTTCTTTTGAAAACATGTGAGAATGAATTATTTGATGTACACATGGAACAGGTGTAACTTTGACTGTTGTGTCGGAAATTTGTGATTTTAAATAGTACATCTTATTCCAGTATTATTTTTTCTCTTTCCCGTGTTGTCAGCTTTCCATTCGAAGTATATGTATATTATCTATGCAAATGTAATTCCTTACAGAAACCAACGACTGGTTTAGAATGGTTCTGTAACGACCCGTATTCTACATATCGAAGGATCGTCGAATATTTATTTTATCTTCATACGAAGTTATATAGTAGTGTAACTTTGGAAAATGACTACTGGGGCCATTTCCCACATTCACGATTTTTGCCGGATTTTAAAATGACCATTTTGCCCCTGGCGAATCTTATTTCACCTATAACTTTTGATTGCTAAGGATTTTTGACCAAAAACCACTTCCATTGTATTTGAATAACGGTTTCTAATTCCGTAGAGTGGTCACATCAATTAAACGGACTTACCGTTTGGGAGATATGGCTAAAATAATTTTGGAAAATGGAAAATAGCCTAATTGGGCTTAATTTAGTGATTAGCAGCTAGGACCATAACCCAATTTGGGATTAGGTTCATGGGAGCGGGAAAAGAGTTGGAGAATCATCTCCTTTCATCTTTCTAGCCGCCATAAACCTTTCTCTAACCCTAATCATGGCTTCCATCTTCTAAATCTCTCTCTAATCACTTTCTAATCACAAATTAATCAAATCTACATCAAATCTAACCGAATTGGCACCAAATTCAAGATAGCTATTGCTCCACATTGGAATTTGAGCCAAATCAGTAGAAATTTTAAATCTATCATTTATTATTGGCTAAGGTGAGTGATTTGCATGTTTATATACTAATTAGTGCTAATTAGGGGTGATTAGTGAAAATTAGCGAAATTACACATCCAAAAATTATGGAAAATATGTATAAATTCTAAGATCTTATTTTATGTCACATATATGAAATTGGGTTGATTTGGATTTATTTTGTTGATCCCGGAATTTAGGAGATTGAGGGTAAAATCATGGATTTGGGTATGTTTGATCTAAATTAACATATGAGATCATTGTTTTGACGTTTTTGGTTGATACATGTTACTACTGCTGTTTGGTATGTTTCTGATTGCATAGGAAAGTAAGAATGGTTGAAAACGCTGTCGTTTGACGAATTAGCTTACTGGAAAACTACAGGATTTCGGTTCATGATGGTGACCCCAGGGTGGTCACGACCCCCATGATCACGACCCTATAGCCACAACCGCTATGGTCACGACCCCCATGGTCGCGACCCCCATGGTCGCGACCCCCATGGTGACCACGACCCCTATGGTGACCATGAACCGATGGTGATCACGAGCTGATGATGACCACGAACCGAGCCGCGATGGTGACCCCGAACCGAACTGAATTTGATCTTCTACCACGCGAAGGCGATCATGAACTCTTTTGAAGATTAACTCCAACTCGACCAAACCCGATATGCAAAGGAAGTCCAAGCGGAATGTTATCGCTCAGGTTCCAGATGGGAACCAACGAATTAACTTCAAGAGTTGAGCTTTGTTGCGGGACGTGTGCAAAGGAGTTATCGATATCTGTAACTTTGGTTCCCCATCGCGAGAGGGGGCATGTTGATGAACTAGAGCCAGATCGGTGTGGACTGGTTGGCCTGTACCCTATAGCCAGGGCGATGTGGACTGGGTAGGGTTATTGACTATAGACCAGGGCAGTTGGTCATAGCAATACTTGTACGGAGTCTAGAGCGGTGTGGACCCATCATGACCCCAATGGATTTGGTGATCAAAGCGGTGGATATCGTATGCTTTACGCACTGAGTGAGAGATGTGAGGATGATTGTTGTGTTTGATGTTTGCTATCACCATGACACGCACACTTCCATTTTACACTCTATGTTAGTGCTACGTTAGAGTATTGTACATCTTGTTGTGCTAGCTCTTCGGTTGCAGGTCCAGGTCAGGAATGATTATTTATAACTATTATTGCTTTATTTAGAGATATAGATTTGCTATCGCTCACACCAGACTTTCGTCTAACCCAGAGTTTTATGTTTCTTCTTATTACTTTGGGTGCTCCTAAATGAGCTGACTAGAGGCAGCTTAGGTGGTTATGCACGAGTAGTTGTCCGGAGACGAGCAGGAGGCTTCCACGTACCATATATATATATTCTCCTTGTGTTGTTGTTGGTCACTACTTTGTGCATTAGTAGTGCACCTCTTTTATTTCCTTTTAGAGACAGTATTTTAAAGTTTTAATAATTGGATACAAAGTTGTGTTTTGGATTCCCTACTTTGATGGATATGGTTTAGTATTCAGCTTATGTGTTGTCTTGCCTGTTTTATATCAAGTTATGTTAATATTATATTTTATTCCATGCTCTGTGATATACACTACAGGTTCTTCGGTAATTCATCGTTTCCACCCTTTTGGCGATCGTCTCGTGCCAGTCGGGCATTGGCATAGAGCATTTCGAGGAAATGTCTGATGGTACGAGGAGGCCATCACACTTGGTATCAATGCCTAGGTTGTGTGGTTTAACCTAGGGAAAGACATTAGGGAGAGATAGTACACGTATATGAGAGAGCGTATTTGTGATATTTTGGTTTTCAAAAACTATATATATATTATTAGCATATCAAAGGATGAAGTCGCACTGCATTGGCACCACTAAGGAGATGGTTAATCATTTTTCCTTTACAGATTGAATGATGAGCCGAAATACGAGGATTACGGTGAGGAACCCCGCGTCGGGAGTCGAAGAGGGAGCGGGTTCGGGAGCCAATAATGGTAATGTCCCTGATATGAGAACGTTGTTTTCTGCCTTCATGCGAGAGATGCTTAGGGATGCTCAAGGAGCAGTTTCTAATGCCGCTATCGATGGTGGTGCAGTAATGCAGGTGCCTAGAGCCGATTTTTCCAAGCTTAGCAAGGGTTACACTAGTCTTGGTGGGAAGCCGTTCCATGGAACAAAATCGGCTACAGAGGTCTAGGATTGGCTTGATAGTTATGAGCGCATCTTCGAGGATCTGGGATCGATGATGCAATAAAGAGAAAGCTAGCATCACGTCAGCTTCAAGGATGGGCAGTGAATTGGTGGAAAGCTATTAAAGTGGATACTCCCGAGGATCAGAATACTTCGAATTAGTTTAAGACTCGCTTCAGTGACAAGTTTATTCCAACTGCACGAAAATAAGAATTGTTCCGGGAATTTTTGGAGCTTAAGTAGAGTGGTAGGGCAGTCTCGGAATATATTGCCGAATTCGATACCTTATCAAAATATGGATTATCTCTTATCGATACTGCCGAGAAGAAGAACGAAAGTTCATAACTGGCCCAGATGAGTACTTGGGTGAAAGACTTATAAACCATATCGATTAGACTTTCGAATATGTTGTAGGGAAAGTGTTGAGATCAGAGAGCCTTTACCCAAAGCCGAAGACTGAGGTCGCTGTTACATCTACAGAGGAGCCAAAGTTGTTGGCAAGCGATGGGGGTAATAAGAAGTCCCAGAATAAGAGAAAACAGAACCAAACCAAGGGTGGTCAGAAAAAGAAGAATAAGAAAGATATCGAGTGCTTTGGCTGCCGCATGAAGCGCCACTATATTAGAGATTGTCGAGCAAAGAAAGGGGAAAAGAAGTGCTTCAACTGTGACCAAGTGGGACATTTCAAGAATAAATGTCCACAACCCCGTAAAGAGAAGCAGATCGTGAAAGCATATGTTATCAACGTTGTTCCTTCTTCATCGAAACCCCAACTGCGACGGAGAAGGAAAAGGGTGTCATTATTCAAGGTTTGCTTTCTATTTATGATGTTCATGTTCGAGTATTGTTTGATACCAGGGCTTCCCATTCCTTCGTATTTAGTGACCTGGTAGATAGTTTGGGATTGGAACCCAAGATAGTCGATAAACCTTTAGTTGTTACGAACCTGATCGGTGGTTCGACTAGCCTTCATATGATTTGTCATAATTTAGTCTTATCGAGTCATGGATGTATATTTGCTTGTGATTGCTTTGTTTTGGGCTTTACTGGGTTTGGCATTATTTTGGGAGTCGATTGGCTCCAAAGGTATGGAGTGGTGGTAGACTATAAGGGGTCTTCGGTGACCATTAAAGCGGATGATGGGCGGAGGGTGGTATTGGGTTGCCTACCTAGTGATGGGGTGAAGGCTAGCTCTTTAAATTCCCTCGACATCCCGCATGACAAGTTATCAGATATACTTATTGCTGGTAAGTATCCAGGCATCTTTAGGAAGTGGCCAGACTTCCACCACACCAAGAGATTGAGTTTCGGATTGATTTAGTGAAAGATTCTAAACTAATAGTGATGCCTCTTCGTCGTATGGCGCCAAGGGAGCAGCGAGAGCACGAAGTGCAAGTAGATGATTTTTTGAGGAAGAGATTTATCCGAAGAAGTGTTTCCGAGTGGGGAGCACCAGTTGTATTTTTCTACTAAGGCTGATGGTTCCCTTCGCTTATGTGTGGACTACCGTGAGTTGAACAAGGTGATTAGGAAGAATAAGTATCCTCTTCCACGGATAGATGATTTGTTTGATCAACTAAATGGAGCAAGAGTGTTCCCCCAGTTGGATCTCGCGACAGGATTTCATTAGCTCCAAGTAGCAGTTAAGAGTATACCTAAAACGGCATTTCGGATGCCGTCTAGATTTTATGAGTGGTTGGTCATGCCATTCAGGTTGATCAATGCACCTGCATATTTTGTGGATCTTATGAATAGTATTTTCAGGGATCAACTAAATAAGTTTGTTCTTGTGTTCGTGGATGATATCTTTATTTACTCGAGGGCAAAGGAAGAACACAAGGAATGTTTGAGGATAGTGACGGAGGTGTTGAGGAAGCACCAATTGAAAGCGAAATTTTCTAAGTGTCACTTCTGGAGGAGGGAAGTGAGATTCTTGGGCCATGTTGTTTCAGAGAATGGTATTGTTGTAGATTCTACGAAGGTGGCCACGGTGAAAGATTGGTCTACCACTACAACAAAAACACCATATTACAACTTTAGTTTTACAACGGTGGTAAAAGCACCGTTGTAATAAATGTTTTTTACAACTTTTTTTCCAGAAAAGTTGTAATAAACTTATTTTTAACAACTGTGTTATTTTGACAGTTGTAATAAAAGCCTATCACAACTTTTATTTTTTGACTGTTGTAATATACGACTATATTTTAATATAATTAACAACTAATAATTAATATTTAATACATTTATATTGATTATTTATATTGACTGTTGTAATATAATGATTAATAAGTTGTATTTAATAATTAAGAAGTAATATTTATTTTTAGTGTTAATATTTATGGTTAATAATTATATCTAGTATATAATATTTCAAAAAGTTTTAAATGTTCAAATTTTCTAAACTAAACTCTAAAATATTTATAAAATTTATAAAATTTTCAAAAATTAAATAAATTTAATACTTTATAAAATATCCAAAAATTCAGAAAACTTGTTAGTTCCCACTTCTGCAAAATTTCAGCATTTGATTTTCTCTATTTCATACGATAACTTCAAGTCGAAATGAATATTAAGTGATTGAACCAAGATGATCCATAGTAACAAAATCAATTTGATTGTGGAGATTGCTTAACCGATTAGTTAAAGAAATAATATTATGTATAGTGTAGAAAAACATTGAATCAAACAAAAATATTTCTGCATTTTCTAGTATCAATCAACCAAAAAGTGATAAAATTAAACATCCGAACAACGACAACTAAATTTTTTGGCGGGTCAACAATTATATTTCATCGTGCCCGCTTTGTGCTGAGTTATAACTTCCTACCCGCTTCACCATCCCAAACCCTTAGTCTTTCAATTCATCATAGGGTTTCGCTAAATCCCTTGGTGTTCCAAAGGCTGCTACATGATTTTATTCACGAATTAGGGAATTGCGAGAGCACCAGGCCGCCTAGATATCCAATCCTTTTTCTGAAACGCGTAGATGAATTATTCCGCAATCCATAGAGATGTGTCGATATATTCAGATTTTGAGCCATCGCCTTCAATTTGAGCGACGCCGCCACCAATCTCGAGACCCACATCAAAGACCGCCACCACTTCAGCCTCCAAGCTATCGCCTGCGATCCACCTTGAATTGGAAAAAATTCGAAGCCGATTCCTCTCTTCGACTTCGAGTATTTGCGGTGCTACTGAACATGGCTGCGCCGGTCCTTATTCACCGTTTATTGTAAGTATTATGCTTACGATTAAATTACTGTTTTCAAGTCATTGATTTCAGTCAAAATTAGAAATAAGATAGTGAAGGGCTTTGATATTTAACTGTGGCTTTGTTCTGACTTTACCGTTGCTTGATGTCAAAACCCGTCTGCGCCCATGTTTGTGCTCACCTTGTCAATCCTGAAACACCCTTTTTAGTATATTTAGTCTTAATCTTGTCTATTTTATATTTGTATGGAAATTGATTTTTGGGTACTCATCAATCCTCTATTAACTGAAATAAAAACATAAAATAGATAAATAAATAGCTTGCTGTTGGATACATAAAATGAGAAAGTTTTACTTATTTTTAAATGTCATATTGCACAGTATGTACGTGGACATATTATAGTTGTTCAGGGACATGCACTGAAGGCTTGTGCCTTATTCATAATACTGGAATATACATCCATGTCCGACGCTTTAAAAATAATGCTGCATGGGTCTAGGAAACTGGATAAATAATTTGTTTTCCGTTAAACTTGGGGTCTGAATGTTTTAAATATATATTACAATGAACCATATTAATGATTCGGGGTAGAATTTGCATACCTCAAACAATTGTAGATGTGATTGTTTAGAGGGAACTCTATGTGATTCATATGTGAAGTCATGGGTTGCAGAATGAATTTTTATGTAAGAGTATGCATACATAAGAAATGATTAAAAGAAATGCACCAGATTCCTTTATGCACACTATAACATCATCTCTCTCATATTTTTTTAATTCTAAAATCATGTCCACTTTAAAATCTATGGTATGCAGCATACGTATATATGTAATGGTTGTAATTAAATTGGAACCTTACACTAGCTTTATTGTTCTCCGCTAGTTAGACACATCCATAAAGCTGCAAGTATGCACTATTATATATATGCTTATTTGTTTATATCTGTAGTTGTATACACATTATAACAGTGCGAACTTCACTGTTCCTTTCATACAAATTTATATTTGTAATGATAATACTGTAGTTGTGGATGCATTGTTGGAGCGACGGAGATATGTCGGTGCTATCGACGCGTGGGGGGATCGGTACATGGAGCTCAATCGTGGCAATATTCCTCAGAAGCAGTGGCAGGAGGTCTCCTTTTTGGTATAACATTCTATTGGCTATATACCAATTGCATTACTGAAACATATATTTGAATTTCTTATTATACTCTGATTATAGTGTTAGGTTATCTCAAATGGTTAACATCCCACAATCTTTGTTCATGTCGCTAGTTGATTTTTTGTTTTTGTTTTCAAGAAACCCCTCTTCGCTTATGAAACATATAGGATTGTGCATCAATTGTTACATGTTGTTTGCAGATCAAAACATTTCGGGAAAAAATGAGTACTGATGATTTGATTGCCAATACTATGTAGATGTTATAAAAATACATGGTAATTAATGTTATATGATCTCAATCTGTTTTCCTGAATAACATCGTTTCCTGATGTCAATTAATAAGGTGACATCTTATACTATGATATACAACCTTGACATAGTGAAAATTTTGAGTACAGAATTAAATTTGATTACAACTCGAAAATAGATTTAGAAATTTTTAACATGGTAGTTTCCAGACATGATATGAGTGAAATATGGGTTTACCTGTTTCTACCTACATATATGTAATATAGGTCCTTCAGCAAAACGTTGTCGCGGTCCTCACCATTGTTTTCTATGTGGTTCATTGAGTCATCTTAGATCTGGCTATAAATTGATTGCCAAGCAGCCCCCACTTATAAAATCCTTTAGTTTCAATGCTCAAAATTCAATCTTGGATTTTGAAGATGAAACATATAGGTTTTTTCTTAGAACTCTTTTCCTCTCTGTAATTTTCTTTCCGTTGTTTTTTTCAGTTGTAAGCTACCATGTTTTATGTCATTACCATTTATTTTAACTCTTTATATTATACTCTTTTATAGTTCATCAACTTATATCAATTGATTTAATCTGCTCTTGTGTTCCTTTGTTCTTATCATGTTTAAATTAATCCCTGTGAGAATTCATGCACTGCCTAATGGAACTAATTGTTCCACTTATTTAAGGTGCTGAACTATTACCTCCTTTGTATATTATAATACATATAAAATACTGTTAGCACTGGACTATTGTAACTATCCGGATTGATGTTTGTTGTTTGCTGTTGCCTTCACTAGGTTTGTTGCTCTGCAAAACACCATTCATAATTATTTGTACACGTCTTTTTTTCCCCTTTTTTTGCCATGGATTTTTCATTCGCCTGTTGCATTTTGACTGCCTCGCGGTCATTTAAATCATATAACCCTTTTTTTAACATGCTATTTCTGATAAGTGAAGTTGTATTTGACAATATAATATATTCACATAATGTCTTCATTCTATATTATTAGGCCGAGACATTTGGCACATGTTTATTTTAAAAATTCAAAATCACTGCGGCAGTGAACACCAGTTTACAAATAGCTCCTTCCATATGAAGAGTTCTAATCCGATGGAATTAGGACACTGAACACCACGAAAATTAGTGCAATGAATAACTTGTGTATTGAATGCTAGTTATGTTTGATGCTATTAAGATTTGGTATTTTTGGCTTTAAAAAACACTTTTTGTTCTTTTTTCTAACAACAGACATATTTTTATGCAACAGGTTTGATCACTGCAGGAAACTTGCACCAAAAAGATAAATGACGTAAAGATTTCGTTGTCTTCGACTAGTGTACTCCCGTAGG
This sequence comes from Allium sativum, assembly GCA_030737875.1. Classification (NCBI taxonomy): domain Eukaryota; kingdom Viridiplantae; phylum Streptophyta; class Magnoliopsida; order Asparagales; family Amaryllidaceae; genus Allium; species Allium sativum. Next base: position 21,080,533 of record CM060927.1, on the reverse strand, counting down.
ATATGCAATATTTTGTGGATAACTTGTGTTTGTACTAAGTTGCTTTGTAACGGTCAAGTATGTAATAATGCACGAAATGTTGTCTGAAACTTATTGTTTGTAATATTGAATATTTGAGTATTTTAATAAATTAGTTTGCAAATAATTGTAATATCTGATTTACTTATGTAGTATTGCTATTTTTTTTAAAACCCAAATGTCAATCACAACGGTGCATAACAGTTGTAGTAGATATTATTACAACGGTGCATAACTGTTGTAATAAAGTTTATTACAACGGTGGAAAAATGTTGTAAAATATACATATTACAACGGTGTTGCAACGGTGCAAAAAAGTTGTAAAAGATTTTAGTCTATTAAAACTTCTTAATACACGACGGTTAGTCCACCGTTGTAAAATGTAGTTCCACCGTTGTAATAGGGTCATTTTGTTGTAGTCTACGCTTCTGAATGCAACGGATGTGAGAATTTTCTTGGGATTAGCTAGATATTATCATAAGTTTATTCAAGATTTCTCCAAGATAGCGGCACCATTAACTCAGTTGACCAAGAAGAATCAAGCTTTTGCTTAGGACGAAAGGTGTGAGAATGCATTTAAGAGTCTAAAAGAGAAGTTAACATGTGCATTAGTGTTAGTTAATCCTAAAGGGGATGAAGGGATGACGGTATACACAGATGCGTGTGGTACCGGACTAGGTGTTGTACTGATGGAAGGAGGTAGGTTTGTAGGCTATGCTAATCGGCAACTGAAACCACATGAGAAAATATATCTTACCCATGATTTGGAATTGGCATCAATCGTGTTCATGTTAAAGATGTGGAGACACTATGTCTTGGGAGAAAATTCGAGTTGTTTACTGATCATAAGTCATTGAAGTATCTTTTCTCTCAAAAGGATTTAAATCTTCGTTAGCAGAGATGGTCAGAGTTTTTGGCTTCATTTGATTTCAATATCACATACACACCCGGGAAGGGCAATGCGATAGCTGAGGCATTGAGTAGAAGACATGCCAGTTTGGGGGCTATGTTTCTTGAATGGAAACAACTAGAGTATATCACGGGATATGATTTCAGACCTAAATGTGAATTAGATCCAGAGATGTTAGCAAGTTTGACGATCAGACTGACTTTGATAGAGCGGATCGGTTCCAGTCAAAGGGCGATCCTAACATATTGAAAATCATCTCCAAGGTAGAGATGGGTATCGACGGTGTGGAAATGAACAAGTATGGACTTAATCAAGAAGGATGGCTTCGAAAGAATGGGAGACTAGTTGTACCCGATGTTAATGGATTGAGAGATGAAGTGCTTAGAGAGTGTCATCACTCAAAACTGACTATACATCCCATGGGTAACAAAATGTATCGAGACATGAAGCAGACCTGCTACTGGGAAGGGATGAAGGGAGACATTGAGAAGTTTATATCCAAGTGCATGAATGGCCAATTAGTTAAAGCCGAGCAAAGGAACCCTAGTGGTCTGTTACAACCTACGGAAATTCCTGAATGGAAATGGGAATAAGTCCCAATGGATTTCATCGATGGTTTACCAAGGACTAGATCTGGTCATGATGGTATTTGGGTGATTGTGGATCGATTGACCTAAAGTGCAAGGTTCGTACCGGTCAAGTCGAATAGAACGACAGCTAAGTTAGCAGAATTGTATGTGAAGTGGGTAGTGAGATTTCATGGAGTACCTAAAGGTATTGTGAGTGACCGAGATCCATTATTTACTAGTGGATTTTGGAAGAGCTTACAAGAGGCTTTAGGGTCAGAATTATATCTCAGTACCGCGTACCATACCCAAACCGACGGTCAAATAGAGAGGGTGAATCGTGTATTAGAGGATCTCTTGAGATCTTGTATATTGGATTTTAGAGCATTATGGGATGACCATTTGCATCTGGTTGAGTTCGCATATAATAATAATTATCAGTCCAGTATTGCTATGGCTCCATTTGAAGCTTTGTATGGAAGACGGTGCAACTCACCATCATGTTGGTTGGAAACTGGTGAGAAATTTGTGCTTGGGCCAGATGTAATAAGAGAAACTTCAGATAAGATCAAGGTTACTCAACAGCGAATGAAGGCTGCCCAAGATAGGCAGAAGAGTTATGCTGATAAAAGGCGAAGAGATTTGAAATTATCTGTTGGCGACTTGATATTCATCAAGATTTCTCCATTGAAGGGTGTGATTCGGTTTGGTATGAGAGGTAAATTAGAACCAAGGTTTGTTGGTCCATTTCCAGTTCTCGAACAAGTTGGGAATTTAGCGTATAAAGTTGGATTGCTTGACAAGATGGTGGGAGTGCACAACGTATTTCATGTTTCCCAGTTAAGGAAATTCGTGCACGATTCTGATATGACTATCTCACCTTATTAGTTCGATGATATCGAGGTAGAATCCGAAGGAGGTTGAAACTGCAAACCGGTTCGTATTGTCGGACATGATACGAAGCAACTTCGAAGGAAGATGATGAAACTGGTTAAGGTCCATGGAATGATAATGAGAATGATTGTACTTGAGAAACCAAGGAGAACATAAGGAAGTCTTATCCATAGCTCTTTACCTGGTAAGATTTTAATCACGATATAGTCATTCGTTTGTTAGTAAACCGCATGTTACGACAGGCTTGTTGTGTTTGTTACGTATGTTTGATTGTTTGTAAATGGTTAATAGGCATGCGGGACACTATTGTATTTTCCTTGGTTAAGCAATTTCGGGGACGAAATTTCTTAAGAGGGGGAGAGTGTAACGGCACGTATTCTGTGTATCGAAGGATCGTAGAATATTTATTTTATCTTCATACAAAGTCATATAGTCGTGTAACTTTGGGGGAATGACTATTGGGGCCATCTCCTACATTCACGATTTTTGCCGGATTTTAAAATGACGATTTTGCTCCTGGAGAATCTTGTTTTGCCTATAACTTTTGATTGGTAAGGAGTTTTGACCTGAAACCACTTTCATTAAATTTAGATGATGGTTTCCCATCCCGTAGAGTGGTCACATTAATTAAAAGGACTTACCGTTTGGGAGATATGGCTGAAGTAAGGTTATGAAAAAATAGCCTAATTGGGCTTAATTAAGTGATTAGCAGTTAGGCCCATAACCCAATTTAGGATTAGGGTTATGGGAGAACTGAAAGAAGTTGGAGAATCATCTCCTTTCATTTTTCTAAATACCAAAAAACTTTCTCAAATTCTAATCATGACTTCCATCTTCTAAATCTCTCTTTAATCACTTTCTAATCACAAATTAATCAAATATACATCAAATCCAGCCGAATTAGCACGACATTCAAGATAGAGCTGCTGCACCATATTGGAATCCGAGCCAAATCGGTAAAAGTTTTAGATCTATCATTTATTATTGGCTAAGGTGAGTGATTTGCATGTTTATAAACTACTTAATGCTAATTAGGGGTGATTAGTGATAATTAGCGAAATTACACATCCAAAAATTATGAAAAAATAAGTACAAATTCCAAGATCATATTTTATGTCATATATATGAAATTGGGTTGATCTGTATTTATGTTATTAATCCTGCAATTTAGGGGATTAAGGGGAAAATCATGGATTTGGGTATGGTTGATCTAAATTAACATATGAGATCATTGTTTTCACGTTATTGGTTGATTCTACATGTTACTACTGTTGTTTGGTATGTTTTGTAACTGCGTAAGAAAGTTAGAATGGTTGAAAACACCATGATTTGGTGAAATCAGCTTGCTGGAAAAACTACAGGATTTCGGTTTGTGATGGTGACCCCAGGGCGGTCACGACCCCTATGGCCACGACCCCCATGGTCACGACCCTATGGTCACGATCCCCATCTTAACACCCCCATGGTCACAACCCTATGGTCACGACCCCGATGGTCACGACCTCTATGGTCATGACCCTCATGGCGACCACGACCCCTATGGTGACCACAAGACCTATGGTGATCATGAGCCGATGATGACCCTGAACCAAGTCGTGATGGTGACCCCGAATCGAACCGGATTTGAGCTTCTACCACGCGATGATGATCGTGAACTCTTATGAAGATCAACTCCAATTCGACCAAACCCGAGATGCAAAGGAAGTCCAAGCGGAAAGTTATCGCTCAGGATCCAGATGGGAACCAACGAGTTAACATCAAAAGTTGAGGTTTGCTATGGGACGTGTGCAAAGGAGTTATTGATATCTACAACTTTGGTTCACTATTATGGGAGAAGGCATGTAGATGAACTAGATCCAGGGTGGTGTGGACTGGTTGGCCTGTACACCAGAGCCAGGGAGGTGTGGATTGGGTAGGGTTATTTATCATAGACTAGGGCAGTGTGGTCATAGCAATAGTTGTACGGAGTCCAGGGAGTTGTGGACCCGTCATGACCCAAATAGATTTAGTGATCAAAGGGTGGATATCGCATGCTTTACGAACTGAGTAAGGGAGGCGAGGGTAATTGCTATGTTTGATGTTTGCTATCACCATGACTCATACACTTCCATTTTACACTCTATGTTAGTGTCACCTTAGAGTATTGAACATCTTGTTGTGCTAACTCTTTGGTTGCAGGTCCAGGTCAGATATGATTATTTATACCTGTTATTGCTTTATTTAGAGATATAGATTTGCTATCGCTCACACTGGACTTTCATCTGACCCGGAGTTTAATATATATATATATATATATATATATATATATATATATATATATATATATATATATTCTCCCTTTATTGTTGCTGGTCACTGCTTTGGGCATTAGTTTTGTACCTCTTTTATTTCCTTTTAGAGAGAGTATTTTAAAGTTGTAATAATTGGATATGAAGCTATGTTTTGGATTTCACTACTCTGATGGATATGGTTTAGTTTTCAGCTTATGTACTATCTCGCCTGTTTTATATCAAATTATGTTATTATTATATTTTATTCCGCGCGCTGTGAGATGTACTACAAGTTCTTCTATAATTCATCGTTTCAACCATGTTTGCGGTCGTCATGTGTTAGTCGGGCATTGGCATAACATATTTTGGGGAAATGTCTGATGGTACGGGGAGGCTATCACATGTTCTGAGTTTCGGTGGGCCTTTTCTACGTCAAAATTTAGGCTTATTACGGGCAGGTTGTTACATTTGGTATCAGAGCCTAGGTTATTCGAATATAAAGGAATTATATGCATGAGAGACATATTTGTATATTGAAAAAGATTTTTCAAACTATATATAATATATATTTACCCTAATAAGCATATGCATCTATACTAAGCAGCTTTATCGTTTTCTTCCCTTTAATCTTAAATACTATCTTAGGAGTATCCACTAAAGAATCTTTCTTTTCAGAAAGCGGAATGGAAGATAATCCTACAGAGTAGGGTAACTAGGAAAGGCCATGATACTTTCCAGAATGGTTCCAACAGTAACTCCGTACTGTGGAACAGGTCCCTGTTTCTAATCCTTCCCCAGCGGCACATGCAACTCCTGCCGCTGAGGTAGTCTTTGACTTTTCTTGCTTCTGTAAGAGCTTTGTGAATCTTGGAGGGAAACCATTTACCAGGAAGGAAAGTTTTACTAATTCCCAATCTTAAATAATGGACTGTGAAAGAATTTTTGAAGCTATTGGCTGGCCTAATGAAGTGAAAAGGAGAATTGCAGCCTGGCAAAGATGAGGCTCTTGAATGGTGGAACTTAGTATCTGCAGAGAATGAGGGCTAGATATTTAGCTAGGCCGAATTCAAAACCCGTTTCGAAACATAGTTTCTGCCAAGGGCGGAAATGACTATCGGTTGGAGAATTTTATTCACCTCGAGCAAGGAAGCTTGAGCTTGCAAGAGTATGTAGCCAAGTTTATCGAACTAAGTAAGTTTGGAAGAGGGCTGGTAGAGGCCCCCATGAACAAAGCCTTGAAATTTGTTAAAGGTCTGAACTCTCTGTTGAAGGAAACTCTATTAGCCCAAGTAACTTTTTGGGCAACTTTTGAAAGCCTAGTAGCGATAACTATCTTATGTACGGCTGAAGGTTCCAAGGAGGATAAAGAATGTGAGAAAGGAGAAGGAAGTTACAACAAAAATAATAAAAAGGAATGGTGGAAAAACAAGAAGAAGGGAAGCAAATTCAAGAAGGAAGCAAAGACTTGTACGATGTGCAACTGCAAGGGCCATGAGGTGAAGGATTGTAGGATCTTGTTAGCGAAGAAGGAATTTAAAGGAAAGTGTTACAACTGCCATGAAGAAGGATACATGTCTAAGGATATCCAAAAGCCCAAAGTCATCAAGAGTGGCCAGAACTATGCAATAGAGGCAGCATCAATTCAAAGCCGACCCCCAAAGAACCAAAGGCAACCCGCACTAAAAGGTATAACTTCTATTTTAGGAAATTTTATATATACCTTGCTTGATTCAGGAGTGACCCATTCTTTTATCTCTAAGAGACTAGTTAATCTATTGAACCTTCCCATGTCTATCTCTGATAGTCCAATAGAGGTGGCCAAACCTATCGGAGGATTTAAGTACCGTGAGATGTTTTGTAAAGACCTAGTATTGGAAGTGGACAACGTTGAGTTCCTTTGCGAAGCGTATGCGTTGGATTTTATGGCGTATGACCTTATCCTAGGTATGGATTGGTTATCATTTTATGGGGTCGTCCTAGATTGCGGCAAGAGAATCGTTCGTCTTAGGAGCCGAGGAGGACGTAGTCTGAGTATTCCTTGTAATGTTAGGAACAAGGATAAAGCCTTGTTATATTCCTTATCTCCTAGTTCTTAAGGACCATCTTCGGTCCTTATAGTTTGTGAGTTCTCCGATGCTTTTGAGGATGTCACGTGAATTCCACCCCACAGAAAATCTCTTTTTGTATTGACCTAGAGAAGGATGCTAGACCTGTAGCACTACCCTTGAGGCACATGGAGCCTAAGGAATGAAGGGAGTTGGATAAGCAGATTTCAGAATTGTTACAAAAAGGTTTCATTCGACGAAGTACCTCAGAATGGGGTGCACCTATTGTGTTTTCCACCAAAGTAGATGGATTTTTAAGGCTTTGTGTGGATTATATTGAACTTCATAAGTTGACCAAGAAGAATAGGTACCCCTTACCTAGAATCGATGATCTTTTTGACCACTTGGGAGGAGCTCGAGTATTTTCCCAACTAGAACTTGCTACTGGATTTCACCAGTCAAGAATTGCGGAGGACAGTAAGGACAAAACAGCGTTTAGGACTTCGGATGGATTGTTCCAATGGGAGGTTATGCCCTTCGGACTAACGAATGCATCCGCCTTCTTTATTGACCTTATGAGTAGAGTGTTTAGGGGCATTCTAAACAAGATTGTGGTAGTCTTCATAGACGATATACTTATATTTTCAAAAGACCACAAAGAGCATGAAAATTGCTTAAGACAAGTGTTAGGGATATTAAGGTAGAAACAATTGAAAGTAAAATTCTCGAAGTGCCATTTCTGGAGGGAAAAAGTAAGATTTTTAGGATATATTGTGTCAAGTAAAGGCTTGGTCGTCGACCCCGCAAAGATCGAGGCAATCAAGGAATGGAGAATACCTCGAAATGCTACGGAAGTAAGAAGCTTCCTTGGATTGGCCGGGTATTATCATAAATTCATTAAAGACTTTGCCAAGATTGCTACTCCTTTAACCCAATTAACAAAGAAAATTTTGGTGTTTTGTTAGAGTAATAAATGTGATATAGCCTTTAAGAAATTGAAGAAAGTATAAACTAGCACGCCAGTCCTAATTATACCCGACGGTTCGAATTTATTTACAATTTACACCGATGCGTGTTGGACCGGTTTAGGAGCGGTCCATATGCAATAAGGAAGAGTAGTTACTTACGCTAGTAGACAACTCAAGGATCCAGATAAGAGATACCCAGTTCATGACCTTAAGTTAGTCGCAGTAGTATTCGCCCTTAAAATGTGGAGGCATTATATTTTAGGGGAGAAATTTGAACTTTTTACCGACCACAAATCCCTAAAATAATTATTTTCTCAACGTGAGCTAAACTTGAGACAACAATAGTGAATGTAATATATTGCCTCATTTGATTTCATGATTCAGTATACCCCGGGAAAGTGGAACGTTGTGACGGATGCTTTAAGTAGGAAACATGCGACTTTGAATGCGATAATAGAATGGAAACAATTAGAGTTCCTCTCTAATTTCATTTGCAACCATCATTGTGACAACCGCCTATAACCCCTGCACTAAACAAGAGGAATAATGCGCTGAAATGTGTGCCAGGCAGCTATGGACGATCATCAGAGTAGGTAAACAACATCGGAACATGTCGTAGAACTCACAGCGCAAGTATAAAATATAATAGAACACATACAACATGTAACACCCAGAATATTCTGAGGATATTAAAATTAACAAATTCAAGAACACTTAATTTTTAGAAGAAGAATTAAGTGAAATGGGTTGCGCTATTACGTTTGTCTCAAAATTTTGGTCAAGATAGACATTTGGTTTGCATAAAATGGATACCTTATGAAGAAGTTATTAAGCCTTAAATTGGTATGCATTTGAGAAAAAAATATATATAGATATATATAAAAATTAAATAAATAAATATGCAAAAAAGTTCAAAACAGCGAATCGGGAGGGTGAATAACCGAACCGGCCCATTTTTGAGGTCGACCGAGCCCCGCTGGGTCGACTTGGGGTTGTTTCAGGGTGTTTGGCTATCAACCCGTGGGCCGATTCGCTCTAAGGCAGATGCGGAATCTGATTGGTTCTCATGTTTCAGGGTTAATCTAATGGTCCTAAAACACTCTCTACAACTATATAAGGACCCTAAACCTAAAACCTAATTCTATTATTCACTCTCATTTAACCTAGCCGCCACTAAAACCTAAATCAAATTAAATCTAATCTAATTCAACTAAGAGAATTCAATGATCTACGTCAATGGCGAGCAATTCAATTTCAGAATACAAATCCCAGAACTCAAGAATTCTTTTTTGTTTGTAAGTATAGTTACCTTTCAGATGTGAATAAATTAAAGACGTGATTTGTAATGAATTGGAAAATAGAATTTGAACCAAGTTGTATGTGATTGATGATGCGAATTCATGTCTAATTCTTGCGATAATTTGGTCATGTATGTCTTGGAATGATTGTGGTTTATTTGAACTTATTGTATCATGTGGAAATTGGTGATAAACTTATTATGATTTAGGGAATAAAACCATCATACCATATATAAGTTTGACAATCAATTCATGATGTGTCATATGCAAGTTACATGTTTTATGTTAGTCAAGATCTATATATATGTTCATATGCAAGATACATGTTTTATGTTAGACCCAAGTCAAGATCTATATATGTTCATATGCAAGTTTCATGTTCTGTGTTAGATCCAAAAATTAGATCTATATTTATATGCATGTTTATAAAGTGGATTCATGCAAGTTCATATGATCATTATTGTTAGATCTAGTTCACACCTACATGTAAAAGTTAAACCTATACATGCTTTGGTAATGTACATGTCATGATTCTCCTAAATTATGCTAGTTTAGAAACCAAGTTGTGTTCACCAATGCCAAGATCTACATGTTCACATGCTTAGGCTTATGCTAGTTCTATCCAATTTAATTGCAAGTTTCATGAGACATGTTAATTTAAATTTATGTGACATATGTTTGATTAAATGTTCCCTTCTTTTACCTCTTGTTTATAAATTGGGCTAATTTGCGGGCCCAATGACTTTATGTGATTAACGCGAACGTACAACGGGGGTAACGTTGGGAAAAACTTGAAAATTACCGACATATTTGGCTCATAGTCATGTAATTAATGAGTGGCATAAAAATGGTATAATTTTTATGCCAAAAACCATGAACTTGAATTAGAGGGAAAGTGGGCCATGACAATAAATTGTTGACAAATTTACATATAAGCATAAAAGGATAAATATGTAAATTTAGAAAAGACGAATATGCCTAACGCAAGGTTAGACTAAGTTGTGGTGTAAAACCCCGGAACCGACCGGCACATCTAGTGACCACAACAATACCTGTCTAATGTGGGTGGTTAGTGCATTGAGCCCAAAAAGGACCCGAGGTTAGACTGAGTTGTGGTGTAAAACTACCCAGAACCGACCGTCACATCCAGTGACCACAATAATACTTGTCTAATGTGAGTGGTTGGTGCTTTAATAAAGCTAAGTCAAGATTGGTAGGGTTAAGTCAATTAAGGATACACTTAACCAATTCAACATGTTAACTAAACTGATGGGTGAGGTTAAGTAAATTTAGAAAACTTAACCGTTATAACATGTTAATTAGACAAGTGGGTGAGGTTAAGTAAATTTAGAACACGTAACCGTTATAACATGTTAATTAGGCAAGTGGGTGAGGTTAAGTAAATTTAGAACACTTAACCGTAATAACATGTTAATTAGACAAGTGGGTGAGGTTAAGTAAATTTAGAACACTTAACCTTTATAACATGTTAATTAGACAAGTGGGTGAGGTTAAGTAAACTTAGAAACACTTAACCAAGATAACTTGATTTATGGAAAGGTTAAGTTAAAATAAGAGGGCAACACTTAACCAATATAACTTGATTTGTAGTGGGTTTAAATTAACACAAGATGGCAACACTTAACCAAAGTAACATGACACATAGAATTGATTGATGACACTTAACCAATACAACAAGATGAATACATGGGGTTAAGTTAACAACAAACACTGGACCAATATAACTTGATGAACGAACGGGGTTAAGTTAACAGGAAACACTTAACGATCCAACATGATAAGTAAGGAGGGTCAAGTTAATAAGAAATGCTTAACCAACATGACATGATGAATGAGTGGGTTAAGTTAACATGAGCGACAACACTTAACTAATATGGTGTAATGTGCGGGAGGGTTAAGTACATATCGGGTTGGTGGGTAATATTAGTAAATATAGGCCCAAAAAACTTAACCATTAAATAAACATGCTTGAATCAGTGGAAGGGTTAAGTACATATCGGGTTGGTGGGTAATATTAGTAAATATAGGCCCACAAAACTTAACCATTAAATAAACATGCTTGAATCGGTGGAAGGGTTAAGTACATATCAGGTTGGTGGGTAATATTAGTAAATATAGGCCCACAAAACTTAAACATTAAATAAACATTCTTGAATCGGTGGACGGGTTAAGTACATCTCGTGTAGGTGGGTAATATTAGTACACATAGGCCCACAAAACTTAACCGTTTATTAAAAATGCTTAAATCGATGGGAGGGTTAAATACATATTGGGTTGGTGGGTAATATTAGTAAATAGGCCGACAAACTTAACCAATAGGAAACTCTAGTAACAGGGACCTATTTCAGCTGTAACCCACATGGATGTATCACGGTACCCTGAACTAGGCAGGGTGGGGCACGATTACTGGGCTGATTATAAGCGGTCAAAGCAGCGGCAGGGGGTATGTCAGTGTAGGTTCCGACGGTTTACGGGCGTGCACGTACTCCGGAGTGGGAAAAACCAGGCACTGGGTACCAGTAGTTATACACTGTGCATCTTGAATCGTGTCGGGTTGCTATCATAAGGATTGATACACCTTATGGTGGGACCAACACAGGTTATCCACATGTAAGAGAGGGCTGATTGACACAGACACATGGAACATGAATACAAGTAGGGAGCCGATCAATAGGGTAGCAAGGGTATATCTTACATGTTCATGGCAATTAGGCAGATTGAGGTGGAATACTCACAATAGATGTACACCTGAAGGCTACCATAATTACGGGGTTTGGGATCACGATTATCATTTTATACAGATTACTAGTTGGGACACTAGTTAAGTGGTGTAGAGATAAATGTAGAAATCAGATTAACAGAGTAGTAGCGAAGCATAGAAAAAGTAGAAGCACATTCAGTTCACCTTGCACTTATCTTGTCTTTAGTTACCTTGTTTTTATGGTATTGTCCTATTTTCGGTTTATTCATGTCATGATCCTTTATCTTGTTTGCATGCTGAAAGATCACTGGACTTACCAGAGTTATGTCTGACCTAGTTTGTTTTTCGCCTCTTTTCTTCTGTTCACCCCCTCCAGGTAGTCAGGGAGGGAATAGCTCAGCCTAACTTGGACCTCTTCTTTTTCCAAGCTTGAAGATTAGTTGGTGTATCGTTGTGGACTCTCTCTCTTCCACTGCTATGGCTGGTTCATGCTTTATCGGGGAATATCATTGTTTTTATGCTTCTTTTATTCTTGGAAGTTTTTAAATCAAGATATAAGTTCTATGTATTACTTTTAGTATGATTGAGACAACTGTTGTAAAAGCTTGACTGAACCACATTGTTAATAAAATGACTTTATTTTCCGCTGTTTTATTTGTCTGTCTTGTAATTTATCTGCATCTTTTACCTATAATGCTCCACCGAAGTTAAGGCATTCCTTTTGTGAGTGACCTTAACGAAGGTAGTGTGTTTCACTTGGTATCAGAGCTGAAGGTTACAGGATCAGATAAAATATTTGAAAAATTATTTTAAAAATGATTTTAAAAGAAGCATTTTCAAAAGAAAAGTTTTGTTTTAAAGGCATATTCACCAAAGCCATATGCACTATCTTTTTGATCCTCTGTTTGAATCCTTGTTTCCTTCTTTCCTGAGTCTCAGGGGCTCCTGGCTTTCTAGGAGGTAACCTCATCGCGGCATAGTTCCGTAGGCTTGATGGGACCACGACACATATTAAAGGGCAAATAAGCGCCTAACATCCAGCTATAGCCGCAGTAGTCTCACCTACTGCTAATTTTTCTTTCGAGCTTTGTAGGATTTTCCGTGCGATGGAGGCAGCTTTCAAAAGACCTGTCAACAAGTTACACATGGATGGCAAAGATGAGAATGAGGGAGTTTGGCTAAGGAGCACAACCCAAGGATGAAGTATGTAACACCCCACCTCCATTAAGGTCACTCACAAAGGGAATGCCTTAACTTCAGTTGAGCGTTTTTGGTAAACAGACACAGAATATCACAAGACAGATATAAAAATTTTGCAGCGGAAACAAATAACTTTATTAAATCTCCCAAAATACTTTGATGCATATTACCATAAGTCATAAAACTATTACAATAAAACACTTCTGTCTTATATCATCAGAGTACATAGGTTTTTAAAAGAAAATCATCATTCCCCAGATTAAAGAGCAAGCCATATAAGAGACAGAGACTCGAGCCATACTTCAGAAGTAGCTCCTAGAAGATGATATCCAAATCCTGACTAAACCTAGGTGTCTCCTCCCTGAGAACCTGGGGGGAAACGGAAGAAAAGAGGCGAAACAAACTAGGTCAGAGATACGTCTGGTGAGTCCAGTAACTTTTAGCCAGTAAATAAATAAAGGTAAACATGATAGGCATACAAAGTGGATAAGAGGATTCACGGTACAGATGGCAGGTATGATAGGACAAATAAGGTAAGATGTATGCTTTACTACAAACCACTCTGCACTATTACTAGTCGAATCAAGATGGGATGATCCCTTTCGCTAATGATAACAATGTTGGTAGTTTCGTTTATTCCTAGCCGCTGTCATAGGTGCCGCCTGCTCCTATCTCAACTAGTCATACCCACTACCCTCCTACTATAAATTAGTAGACTTAGGGCATATGTCCGGATATACCCTAACCACTACCCTAATCGATCGGCTCCCTACTCTGTAGATACCCTGTGATGGTCCCATAACTAGGGGGAATCACTTCCCTAAAGTGGCAACCTAAGGTGTGCACAGTTATACCTACTGGTGTCACGGTCGTCTTGTCCCCTTCTGCCCGGCCCATGCACGCACATGTCCCCGGTCGGTTTGCGCCACCCACACCATCCGTCTCGTTTTGGATCTCTTACAATCAATCAGTAAGCGTGCCCCTTCTCCACCTAGTACGGAGTTCTTTACCTTGATACCCTCCAGGTTACTGACTGAAATGGGTCCCACACAACATGATACAAGCTCTCCCCTATGTCGTGTATCCCCACTAGGTTTTCTACTGACTATGTATACCCTAAGGTGTCTTTAATTACATAGCCCTCAATCAGTTATGCGTACCTATAGGTTTCTTTAATACATAACCCCTATTCTACCTATCGGTTATGCGTACCTATAGGTGTCTTTAATACATAACTTTATCTATTCCCATTAGTTATGCGTACCCCTAAGGGTGTCTTTAATACATAACTTTACTATTCTGCGCCGGTTATGTATACCATTAGGTGCCTTTAATTACATAACCCTTTTTATCCGGTTAAGTTTGTGGGCCTATATATATTAACATTACCCACCTACCCTTCAGTTGTACTTAACCCTCCCACTGATTTAATCCTATTTATTTAATGATTAAGTTTGTGGGCCTATATATTAATATTACCCACCTACCCATCAATTGTACTTAACCCACCCACTGATTTAATCCTATTTATTTAATGGTTAAGTTTGTGGGCCTATATATTAATATTACCCACCTACCCATCAATTGTACTTAACCCACCCACAATCCAACTCATTTTACTTAACCCTAACTTATGTCAATCATCATACAGTCCATATGTACTAAGTTAGGTTAAGTAGTCTTTTCTTATTGCCATGTCCAATTATGGTTATATTGGTTAAGCTGGTTTTAACCCTTTCACTTAGTTTATGATTAGGTTCTTCTTAGTCCACCAATAAATTGGTTAAGAGAATAACTCCCTAAGTACCAACCCCGAAGACCGAGATCAACATCAGATCGTTACCCAGAGAATCACTCACTCAACCAAACTTCTGTTTATCATCCATATTTGTCTTTAATCAGCATTAATTAATTATTGAGACAGCTAATCGTATTTCACATGCCACCGAAGTCACCCACTTAATTCCACATGCCACCCAAGGCATCCACTTAACCCCTCATGTCCCACTACATGTTTATCTGGTTAAGTGTTTCTTAATTCATTAAGACCGTAACCTTATAAAGACCTCCCACATTAGACTAGCATTTGTGGCAGGTGGATTTTTCGGGCGGGTCCGGGCAGTCTTACACCACAAACGAGCCTAACCTCGTGTCTTTACAATTGTTACGCATTTAATTTATGCCTAAGACCTCCCACATTAGACTGACAGTTGTGGCACCTGGATTTGCCGGGCGGGTCCGGGCAGTCTTACACCACAAAAGAGCCTAACCTCGTGTCTTAGACAATTAATTACTCCTAATTAATCATTCCCCAATTTGAATTAATTTCCCTATTAAAATTATCAATCAATTCCAAATTTAACTATGGCCATAATTGACTCAATTATGTCCATCTATTTATGGTATGTAAAATTATACCAATTATCACCACCAATTTATTTTATGCCATTTAAGGCATTTATGCCTCTCAATATTAAATCTTCAGACTTTAATTGCTTAAACATTCCTCTTTTGATTAATTAAGTTAATTAATTAATCCTTTCCTTTTTCATAGGTGTCAATACCTATCTTATTAACAATTTGGATTTCTTATCCATAAATGGTCATATTCAAATTATACCATTTTTACCCAATTTCACCCATGTCATAATAGGTAATTATTTATATGTTTCCCTACTTGAATCATGTGTCCAATTTACATAGTCACTATGTAAATTATGCTTATTACAAATTCCCCTTTTCCCCATTTCTTAACTAGCGTAACCGTTTGCATTTTTGGCGTCATCGAGGCTACAAAGTAGTCTCGCCATAACAATAAAATAAAGGGAATGTCAAGGTGATCGTTTTTAGTACAATTTTTGGCATAAGCATGACAACTAGGGAAAATGACATGATAACTTCGCATATAATTATGATTCACCACATAATTAACATCTTGCATAGATTCATGATTTTGCAACATAACAACTTGCATAGGTAACTTGCATGGGTTCATGAATTAACAACATAATTAACAACTCACATAGATTCATGATTTACAACATGTTTAACAACTTGCATAACATAATAACTTGTATAGTTTCATTAATAATAACTTGCATAGGTTCATGAATTAACAACTTGTATAGGTGACTTGCATGATCTCGTAACAATTTACATAGATTCATGATAACGACTTGCATAGATTCATAGTAACAACTTGCATAGATTCTTGATAACGACTTGCATAGATTCATAGTAACAACTTGCATAGATTCATGAATTCATCACACAATAACTTACATAATTTCATGATCAATAATAACAATAAACTTGCATAGGTTCATAGTTTCTCAACATAATAACTTGCATAACTTCATGATTCACAACAATAATGAACTTGCATCATTTCATGATTCACAACAATAATGAACTTGCATAATTTCACGATTCACAATAACAAACATGCATAACTACAAACAACATATACCCAAATCATAGTCTACCATGATTCACTTTTATTTATTTAAACCTAAAAGCGACTAGAACTCACCGAATAAGGGGTCTTGAGTTCGGGGATCTGAATTCTGTAATTGATTAGCGTTCCCTTGTTGTAGACAATTTCGTTGTTGTAGTTTTAGGCTTGATTTGAATTGAACTGTTGTCTTTAACTTTCTTTTAGTTGGTGGCGGCTACTCTAGGGTTTGGAGTGACAACATGACGACCACTGATCTAATTCTGATTTGATTCTAGGGTTTGAGTCTACACATGTTTATATAGAATTTCAATTTAATTATAGCAGTTGAATGATCTTAGGGTTAATCAAAACCACTCAGTCCAGATTAGAACTATCCAGAAACCCTAATGACTCATTAACTAGTCAGAAATGACTCAGCACTGACTCACCGTTCGAACCAGAGCCTCAGAAATCTGTGCAGATTTTTACCTCGGCCTGGGCGCACCTGCCAAGTGCGCCAGTGCAATATTGCATGGGCGCACTTCCCAAGTGCGCCAGTGCAATTTTGTTCTGGCGCACTTCCCAAGTGTGCCAGTGCATTCTGGCCCGTTTCTGGTTTTTCTGCCTAACTTCATTCGTCCATATCTTCTTCATACGATATCCGTTTTACGCAAACTCGGACTCTATCTCAAGCAGAATTCCGAGACGAACGCAATGGAATGAACGTTTCCCTTAATTCCCACATTTGAAATTAAGTATTCTTAAATTTAGTTAATCTGATTATTCAAAAATTCGGGGTGTTACATTCTCCTATACTTAAAGGATTTCGTCCCCGAAATCTTCAAGTTAAGAAGAATGTGTCCTACCATCCAATCACCCATCTACTCAACCATCATCCACAGGCATCCATTTTCCTTAGAAAACTTCTAATGTTGTATGAACATAAGCAAAAGTGTGTGTATATGTTCCTTATATAATGCAAAATCAGGCGGTCTACTGATTCAGTTAACCTCCTTAATGCAAACCATGATAGTGCCATGCGTCCATTATGTATGCGAAAGAATCCTATCGATACATATTATTTCTACATGTGTGCTCAACCATTCATCAAAATGCAGCATCCATATGATAACACAACCATTGTTCATCCATTAACCTAAATATGCACACACATTTATATGCAATATGAAAGTGATTTGAGACGATCTAGTGCCTAATGTGTGTGTAAATGCATCCACGAGCAACCACTAGCAAACACTTGCAACCATCAAACATAACATGTCCCAAGCACAAGTTTACATCCATGGATTTCCTATCTAAAGGTCGAAGATTCGGTTGATGGGATATAAACAAATAATATAACTAAAGCAAAAGCTTTGTTCCCATTTGACATCGGTTAAGAGAATAATTCCCTAAGTCTCAGCCCCGAAGACCGAAATCAACATCAGACTGACACTTAGAGAATTACCCCCATTAAACAATGTCAAAACTGGAAATCTACTTCATGCTTCGAGTAGAAACCCCTATCCTTCAGAAATATTCAGATACTTATAGACTACTGGTACAGATCAAATTACAGAATGATTCTCAGAAAGCTAAGAAAAACAGACCCTCGTGGGTCACAAGAAACTTTGGGGGTCTTCCCATGACAAGTTAGAAACTTAACGACCCTCCTCTCAAAATCTAGAACGACTTGGGGTTGCGCTATTACGTTCGTCTCAAAATTTTGGTCAAGATAGACATTTGGTTTGCATAAAATGGATACCTTATGAAGAAGTTATTAAGCCTTAAAGTTGGTATGCATTTGAGAAAAAAAATAGATATACATAAAAAATAAATAAATAAATATGCAAAAAAGTTCAAATCAGCGAATCGGGAGGGGGAATAACCGAACCGGCCCATTTTTGAGGTCGACCGAGCCCCGTTGGGTCGACTTGGGGTTGATTCAGGGTGTTTGGCTATCAACCCGTGGACCGATTCACTCTAAGGCAGATGTGGCATCTGATTGGTTCTCATGGTTCAGGGTTAATCTAATGGTCCTAAAACGCTCTCTACAACTATATAAGGACCCTAAACCTAAAACCTAATTCTATTATTCACTCTCATTTAAAGCTAGTCGCCACTAAAACCTAAATCAAATTAAATCTAATCTAATTCAACTAAAAGAATTCAACGATCTACGACAAAGGCGAGCAATTCAATTTCAGAATACAAATCCCAGAACTCAAGAATTCCTTTTTGTTTGTAAGTATAGTTACCTTTCAGATGTGAATAAATTAAATAGGTGATTTGTAATGAATTGGAAAATAGAATTTGAACCAAGTTGTATGTGATTGATGATGCGAATTCATGTCTAATTCTTGCGATAATTTGGTCATGTATGTCTTGGAATGATTGTGGTTTATTTGAACTTATTGTATCATGTGGAAATTGGTGATAAACTTATTATGATTTAGGGAACAAAACCATCGTACCATATATAAGTTTGACAATCCTTTCATGATGTGTCATATGCAAGTTACATGTTTTATGTTAGTCAAGATCTATATATATGTTCATATGCAAGATACATGTTTTATGTTAGACCCAAGTCAAGATCTATATATGTTCATATGCAAGTTTCATGTTCTGTGTTAGATCCAAAAATTAGATCTATATTTATATGCATGTTTATAAAGTGGATTCATGCAAGTTCATATGATCATTATTGTTAGATCTAGTTCACATCTACATGTAAAAGTTAAACCTATACATGCTTTGGTAATGTACATGTCATGATTCTCCTAAATTATGCTAGTTTAGAAACCAAGTTCTGTTCACTAATGCCCAGATCTACATGTTCACATGCTTAGGCTTATGCTAGTTCTATCCAATTTAATTGCAAGTTTCATGAGACATGTTAATTTAAAATTATGTGACATATGTTTGATTAAATGTTCCCTTCTTTTACCTCTTGTTTATAAATTGGGCTAATTTGCGGGTCCAATGACTTTATGTGATTAACGCGAACGTACAACGGGGGTAACGTTGGGAAAAACTTGAAAATTACTGACATATTTGGCTCGTAGTCATGTAATTAATGAGTGGCATAAAAATGGTATAATTTTTATGCCAAAAACCATGAACTTGAATTAGAGGGAAAGTGGGCCATGACAATAAATTATTGACAAATTTACATATAAGCATAAAAGGATAAATATGTAAATTTAGAAAAGACGAATATGCCTTACACAATGTTAGACTAAGTTGTGGTGTAAAATTGCCCGGAACCGATCGGCACGTCAAGTGACCACAACAATACCTGTCTAATGTGGGTTGTTAGTGCATTGAGCCCAAAAAGGACCCGAGGTTAGACTGAGTTGTGGTGTAAAACTGCCCGGAACCGACCGTCACATCCAGTGACCACAACAATACTTATCTAATGTGAGTGGTTGGTACTTTAATAAAGCTATGTCAAGATTGGTAGTGTTAAGTCAATTAAGGATACACATAACCAATTCAACATGTTAACTAAACTGATGGGTGAGGTTAAGTAAATTTAGAAAACTTAACTGTTATAACATGTTAATTAGACAAGTGGGTGAGGTTAAGTAAATTTAGAACACTTAACCGTTATAACATGTTAATTAGGCAAGTGGGCGAGGTTAAGTAAATTTAGAACACTTAACCGTTATAACATGTTAATTAGACAAGTGAGTGAGGTTAAGTAAATTTAGAACACTTAACCTTTATAACATGTTAATTATACAAGTGGGTGAGGTTAAGTAAATTTAGAAACACTTAACCAATATAACTTGATTAATGGAAAGGTTAAGTTAAAATAAGAGGGCAACACTTAACCAATATAACTTGATTTGTTGTAGGGTTAAATTAACACAAGATGGCAACACTTAACCAAAGTAACATGACACGTAGAATTGATTGATGACACTTAACCAATACAACAAGATGAATACATGGGGTTAAGTTAACAACAAACACTTGACCAATATAACTTAATGAACGAACGGGGTTAAGTTAATAGGAAACACTTAACCGATCCAACATGATAAGTAAGGAGGGTCAAGTTAATAAGAAATGCTTAACCAACATGACATGATGAATGAGTGGGTTAAGTTAATATGAGCGGACAACACTTAACTAATATGGCGTAATGTGCGGGAGGGTTAAGTACATATCGGGTTGGTGGGTAATATTAGTAAATATAGGCCCAAAAAACTTAACCATTAAATAAACATGCTTGAATCAGTGGAAGGGTTAAGTACATATCGGGTTGGTGGGTAATATTAGTAAATATAGGCCCACAAAACTTAACCGTTAAATAAATATGCTTGAATCAGTGGAAGGGTTAAGTACATATCAGGTTGGTGGGTAAGATTAGTAAATATAGGCCCAAAAAACTTAACCATTAAATAAACATGCTTGAATCAGTTGACGGGTTAAGTACATCTCGTGTAGGTGGGTAATATTAGTACATATAGGTCCACAAAACTTAACCGTTTATTAAAAATGCATGAATCGATGGGAGGGTTAAGTACATATCGGGTTGGTGGGTAATATTAGTAAATAGGCCCACAAACTTGACCAATAGGAAACTCTAGTAATGGGGACCCATTCAGCTGTAACCCACATGGATGTATCACTGTACCCTGAACTAGGCAGGGTGGGGCACGATTACTTGGTTGATTATAAGCGGTCAAAGCAGCGGCAGGGGGTATGTCAGTGTAGGTTCTGACGGTTTACGGGCGTGCACGTACACCGGAGTGGGAAAAACCTGGCACTGGGTACCAGTCGTTATACACTGTGCATCTTGAATCGTGTCGGGTTGCTATCATAAGGATTGATACACCTTATGGTGGGACCAGCACAGGGTATCTACATGTAAGAGAGGGCTGATTGACACAGACACATGGAACATGAATACAAGTAGGGAGCCGATCGATAGGGTAGCAAGGGTACATCTAACATGTTCATAGCAATTAGGCTGATTGAGGTTGAATACTCACAATAGATGCACACCTGAAGGCTACCACAATTACGGGGGTTGGGATCACGATTATCATTTTATACAGATTACTAGTTGGGATACTATTTAGGTGGTGCAGAGATAAATATAGAAATCAAATTAACAGAGTAGTAGCGAAGCATAGAAAAAGTAGAAGCGCATTCAGTTCACCTTGCACTTATCTTGTCTTTAGTTACCTTGTTTTTATGGTATTGTCCTATTTTTGTTTTATTCATGTCATGATCCTTTATCTTTTATTCTTGGAAGTTTTTAAATCAAGATATAAGTTCTATGTATTACTTTTAGTATGATTGAGACAACTGTTGTAAAAGCTTGACTGAACCACATTGTTAATAAAATGACTTTATTTTCCGCTATTTTATTTGTCTATCTTGTAATTTATCTGCATCTTTTACCTATAAAGCTCCACCGAAGTTAAGGCATTCCCTTTTTGAGTGACCTTAACGGAGGTAGCGTGTTTCACTTGGTATCAGAGCTGAAGGTTACCGGATCAGATAAAAGATTTGAAAAATTATTTTCAAAATGATTTTAAAAGAAGCATTTTCAAACGAAAAGTTTTGTTTTAAAGGCATATTAGCCAAAGCCATATGCACTATCTTTTTGATCCTCTGTTTGAATCCTTGTTTCCTTCTTTCCTGAGTCTCCGGGTCTCCTGGCTTTCTAGGAGGTAACCTCATCGCGGCATAGTTCCGTAGGCTTGATGAGACCACGACAAATATTAAAGGGCAAATAAGCGTCCAACTTCCAGCTATAGCCGCAGTAGTTTCACATATGGCTAATTTTTCTTTCGAGCTTTGTAGGATTTTCCGTGCGATGGAGGCATCTTTCAACAGACCTGTCAACAAGTTACACAAGGATGGCAAAGATGAGAATGAGGGAGTTTGGCAAAGGAGCTCAACCCAAGGATGAAGAACTCATGGATATAGACTTGGTTCACAAAGGAGGGGAGGAAAGAATAGTAAAACCTAAGACAAGAGGAAGTATCTTTATTACGGTATAACAGGTCGTATAATTAAGGACAAGGGCAAGAACAAAGGACAGGATTTTCCGGAAAGCAAGTGCATGCTCTCACTGCCAGCATACCTGAGAGAGAGGTAGTAAAGCTTCGGCTGAAAAAGTCTAGTTTTTCTTTTTGATCATCTTGTTCGTACCCTTTTTGATTTTAGCGCTTCACATTCGTTTATATCTGCTTCCATAGTTGAGTATCTGCACCTTAGTACTTGTATAGTAGAAGATCCCATTATTGTCTCAAATCCAATTTGTGGTTCGGCTCATTTATCTTTGGTTTCTAAGGATTTGTGATACTTATGTTTTTGGTTTCATGGGTTATGGGTTGATTC
Source organism: Allium sativum (assembly GCA_030737875.1). NCBI lineage: Eukaryota > Viridiplantae > Streptophyta > Magnoliopsida > Asparagales > Amaryllidaceae > Allium > Allium sativum. Next base: position 21,057,840 of record CM060927.1, on the reverse strand, counting down.
TAGGCATGGATTGGTTAGCTAGTAATTGTGAAAGGAGGGTAGTTAGACTTTCGACTTGCCTCGGGAATACCCTCGATATTTTGTGCGATCCTAAGGGATCAGTTTGTCTGGGCTACCTAGAATCATTTGATGCATCTATCGACGATTTCCGATCCATTAGAGTAGTCCATGAGCACGCAGACGTTTTTGATTAGGTTAAGGGTTTTCCCCCTAAAACTCGAGATAGACTTCCGCATATATCCAGTTGACAATACAAAGTCAGTTATGCGATCAACGATAGTTTTAGAGCAAGATTGGCGAGGATAGCCAGAGTCGGTTAAGTGCTCAATTGTTTGGTTGTTTTGCTAGTATCACCTCACATAGATAGTCCAAATTCGAAGGAGGTATTCCTTGGGTGCTTGTATGATATTGGTTTAGGCCTTTGGGGCATGTACTTGAGGGATGTCGAGTTCGACTAGGATGGTTTGCATGAGAGATAAATAGTTGTGGAAGGCGCCCTAAGTAGAAAATGAAACACCTCACCTCCGTTAAGGTCACTCACAAAGGGAATGCCTTAACTTCGGTGGAGCTTTATAGGTAAAAGATGCAGATAAATTACAAGACATACAAATAAAACAGCGGAAAATAAAGTCATTTTATAAACAATGTGGTTCAGTCAAGTTTTTACAACAGTTGTCTCAATCATACTAAAAGTAATACATAAAACTTCTGTCTTGATTTAAAAACTTCCAAGAATAAAAGAAGCATAAAAACAATGATATTCCCCGATAAAGCATGAACCAGCCATAGCAGTGGAAGAGAGAGAGAGTCCAAAGCGATACACCAACTAATCTTCAAGCTTGGAAAGAGAAGAGGTCCAAGTTAGGCTGAGCTATTCCCTCCCTGATTACCTGGGGGGAACAGAAGAAAAGAAGCGAAAAACAAACTAGGTCAGACATATGTCTGGTAAGTCCAATGATCTTTCAGCATGCAAACAAGATAAAGTATCATGATATGAATAAACCAAAAATAGGACAATACCATAAAAACAAGGTAACTAAAGACAAGATAAGTGCAAGGTGAACTGAATGCGCTTCTACTTTTTCTTTGCTTCGCTACTGCTCTGTTAATCTGATTTCTGTATTTATCTCTGCACCACCTAACTAGTGTCCCAACTAGTAATCTATATAAAATGATAATCGTGATCCCAACCCCCGTAATTATGGTAGCCTTCAGGTGTACATCTATCGTGAGGATTCCACCTCAATCAGCCTAATTGCCATGAACATGTTAGATGTACCCATACTACCCTATCGATCGGCTCTCTACTTGTATTCATGTTCCATGTGTCAATCGGCCCTCTCTTGCTTGTAGATACCCTATGCTGGTCCGACCATAAGGTGTATCAATCCTTATGATAGCGACCTGACACGATTCAAGATGCACATTGTATAACTACTGATACCCAGTGCCTGCTTTTTCCTACTGCGGAGTACGCGCACGCCCGTAAACCGTCGGAACCTACAATGACGTACCCCCTGCCGCTGCTTTGACCGCTTATAATCAGCCCAGTAATCGTGCCCCACCCTGCCTAGTTCAGGGTACCGTGATACATCCAAGTGGGTTACTGCTGAAATGGGTCCCCGTTACTAGGGTTTTCTATTGGTTAAGTTTGTGGTTCTATATTTACTAATATTACCCACCAACCCGATATGTACTTAACCCTCCCATCGATTCAAGCATTTTTAATAAACGCTTAAGTTTTGTAGGCCTATATGTACTAATATTATCCACCTACACGAGATGTACTTAACTCTCCCATCGATTCAAGCATGTTTATTAAATAGTTAAGTTTTGTGGGCCTATATTTACTAATATTACCCACCAACCTGATATGTACTTAACCCTTCCACTGATTCAAGCATGTTTATTCAAGCATGTTTATTAAATAGTTAAGTTTTATGGGCCTATATTTACTAATATTACCCACCAACCTGATATGTACTTAACCCTTCCACTGATTCAAGCATGTTTATTTAATGGTTAAGTTTTATGGGCCTATATTTACTAATATTACCCACCAACCCGATATGTACTTAACCCTTTCACTGATTCAAGCATGTTTATTTAATGGTTAAGTTTATGGGCCTATATTTACTAATATTACCCACCAACCCGATATGTACTTAACCCTTTCACTGATTCAAGCATGTTTATTTAATGGTTAAGTTTTGTAGGCCTATATTTACTAATATTACCCACCAACCCGATATGTACTTAACCCTCCCGCACATTACGCCATATTAGTTAAGTGTTGTCTGCTCATGTGAACTTAACCCACTCATTCATCATGTCATGTTGGTTCAACATTTCTTATTAACTTGACCCTCCTTACTTATCATGTTGGATTGGTTAAGTGTTTCATATTAACTTAACCCCGTTCGTTCATCAAGTTATACTGGTCAAGTGTTTCTTCTTAACTTAACCCCACATATTCATCTTGTTGTATTGGTTAAGTGTCATCAATCAATTCAAGTTAACTTAACCCACCTACATGTCATGTTACTTTGGTTAAGTGTTGCCTTCTTGTGTTAACTTAACCCTACTACAAATCAAGTTATATTGATTAAGTGTTACCCTCTTATTTTAACTTAACCTTTCCATAAATCAAGTTATATTGGTTAAGTGTTTCTAAATTTACTTAACCTCACCCACTTGTCTAATTAACATGTTGTAAAGGTTAAGTGTTCTAAATTTACTTCACCTCACCCACTTGTCTAATTAACATGTTATAACGGTTAAGAGTTCTAAATTTTCTAAACCTCACCCACTTGTCTAATTAACATGTTATAACGGTTAAGTCTTCTAAATTTACTTAACTTCACCTACTTGTCTAATTAACATGTTATAACGGTTAAGTGTTCTAAATTTACTTAACCTCACCCATCAGTTTAGTTAACATGTTGAATTGGTTAAGTGTTTCCTTAATTGACTTAACCCTACCAATCTTGACATAGCTTTATTAAAGCACCAACCACTCACATTAGATAGATATTGTTGTGGTCACTGGATGTGTCGGTCGGTTCCGAGCAGTTTTACACCACAACTCAGTCTAACCTCAGGTCCTTTTTGGGCTCTGTAACAACCCGTATTTTGAATAACATGTTATAACATAAATCAAGGTAGAATTAAATGTTAAATTCTAAATCTAGGGAAATGGGCTGTGCCATTGTGTTCGTCTCGGAAAGATACGCGAAATAGAGTCTGAGTTTTTGAAAATCGGAGTCTGTATGGCCAAGTTATGGCCCGTCAAAGTTTTCATAAAATTTCAAGTTCAAAAACAGTTCAAATTTCAAATCTGGAGCCAAACAGACTGGGCGGGAAAGTTTCCCGCCCAGTCCCCAAGTCGACTGGGGAGTCGACTTGGGAGTCGACACACCCCAGCTGGTGTCGACTGCCCAGTCGACAACCCTGTCGACCTGGGTGGTCGGACCAGTTTGGCCTGGTGCACCGGCTATCCACTTTGAGTCTTGTTTCTGGCCCTGTGACGAATTCTGATGGCTAGGATCTAAACTAGGGTTAATCCTATGGCCTAAACTAACCTAAACTTCTATAAAAAGACCCTAAGACCTAGCCTAAACCCACACAAATCAATCCTACAACTAAGTGCTGCCAAAATGCTCCCTAATCATGGCCTCCATCTTCATATAATAGCCTCCACCTACATTCCTATGAGCTTGAGCATTCAAAGCTAGATACAAGGCAAAAGTGCAACCTTTCTTCATCAAAACAAGGAGCTTCTTATTATTCTCAAGGCTTTGTGTGGAGCTTACTATTTGGAGACTTCTAGTGTTGCTACATCATTCCTAGAGCTTCTACAACGTCTCTATCTTGTTCTATCTTGTTCTAGTCTTCATAGCCATGCTTTGTAAGCCCTATTCTACTCTTAGATTTAAACTATGAACATAATATGACATGTAGCAAGTTGAAATGAGACTTTTCTGTTATGTTTTCCTTGGAATTCATGCATAGATTCATTCATGACCCTTTTGATCTATGTTTGTGAACCTAATGTTTACCTATCATGAATCTAGTACCATTTATGTTGACTTTTGGGTGGAAAGCTATAAGCTTTATGTGGTGATTGTGCATAAATGCAACATAGAAACCCTCATGACCTTGATGTTAACTTTCCATGATGCGACCTATATGCTAATCACAAGTGTATCACCCTATTTGCTAAGTTTAATGCCATACATGTGTAGATTGGAATTGGACCTAAGTGCAATATTTGCCTTGAACCCATCATTATATGCATAGGTCTATTCATGCCTCTCTTGATCTATGATTGTGGATCTATCATGAACCTAGTATCGTTCATGTTGACTTTAGGGGAAAATGCTATGAAATGGATTATGGCTTATGCATGTTAACAAACCTTAACCTCTCATGTTCCTTAACATGCATATGATGATATTGAACCTATTTGCTATGCACAAGTTAGGATTGTCACCCTATGTCAACTATTACCATGTTACCACCCTATTTGCTAATTATGCTATCATACATGTTTGTGGCCAAATCACCCTTATGCTATTATGCATGCTTGAGGCCAAAGCACCCTTATGTTATTTGATATGTTTGAGGCCAAGTCACCTTTTATGCTATCGTACATGTTGAGGCCATATGCTAGTATGTTGAACCCCTTTTGCCTCAAATATCACCATGTTTAACTTGTGATAGACTTTGTCATCTTATGCCCAACTTATCATATCATTATGTTCCCCCTTTTTATCTATTTGTGTTGATGCGAACTTACGTGCGATGGGGTTACGTTATGGGTAAACTTAAATGACATGAAACATGACTTGAAAATATGACATGTGATTATGCTTGAAAACATGAACGTGGACATGACATGTAGAAAACATGAAAGTGGCCAACTCGAGGTTGGGTTGAGTTTGTAGCATAAATCAACCCGGAACCAACCGGCTTAACTAGTAGCTACAAACAATAGGACCCAATGTGAGTAGTTGGTCATGTCGCGCTTAAGACCCGAGGTTAGACTAGGTTGTGGTGTAAAGCAACCCGGACCCGCCCGGCTTAACTAGTAACCACAACAAGGTCTAATGTGAGAGGTTGGGGTGCATTAAGTTAATTAATGCCACATGATAGAGTTAAGTCATGGACTACTTGAATACTTAACCAATTAAACACGATGGATTGGTAGGGTTAAGTCATGGACTACTTGAATACTTAACCAATTAAACACGATGTATTGATACGGTTAAGTCATGAACTGCTTGGATACACTTGACCAACTCAATACATGGTTAGGATAGGGTTAACCACACTTAACCCGTTTGAAATCCTAGTTACGGGGTCCTTTTCAGCAGTAACCTATAGTATCATGGATACCCTAGGACTAGGCTAGGGTGGGGCACGATTACTGGGCTGATTGTAAGAGACCAAAAGAGACGGCTGAATGGTGCACCAGTTAAGTTCAGGCGGACCATGGTCGTGCACATTAAGTCCGGAGTTGAACATGGGCACCAGTAGGTTTAGACTGTGCGTGCTTGTTTTGTGTCTGTGGTTTACACCCTAGCACTGGATACACCCTAGGGTGGACCTTGCACAGTTAACTACATTCCACGATTAAGCCGTATGACACCGATACACGACGAGTTAGGCTTATAGGGAGCCTATCGACTAGACCGAGTAGTTGGACCTTGATTTAGGTCATCTCATGAGTTTGGGCCAATATTGGGCTAAGGGATCATTTCTTGTTTATACTTGACATGGATTAGAATACTAGTACAGTTGGTGCAACTTAACCTTGTATATGCGATGCCACTCTTACTAACTTTTCACCATGCCAGTTATCATCCTATGTTTCATCTCTGTTTTACATGTCCAGTTAACTTTATTAGTTTTTATACTAATAGTAGGTAGGACTTACCAGTCTTTTTGACTGACCTGTTTTCCTTTCGCCTCTTTTCTTCCGTTCCCCCCCCCCCCCCCAGGTTCTCAGGGTGGGAACACTAGCACTTAGCTTGGACCTTTAGCTTGCTTTCTGGATAGCTCATGTACGGTTTGGACTTGAGCTCGCTATGGCTTTACCATGTCTACTTTGGGGATAGTTTACTTTATGTTATTTCCAGTTTTCAGTTTATGTTTCTAGACTTGTAGTAGTTGGAAAATAATGACTAAGTACTTTGATGTAACTTGACTATGGTTTTGAAATAGTAATTTTATCCGCTGCTTTATTTACTCTGTTTTACTCATATGTTCTGTCTTGTGATATCTTCATGCATGTTTACCCCGTTTAACGCCCCCTCCAAAGCTAGTGCACTTGCAAGAGTGAACCTGGCAGAGGTGGGGTGTTACATTTGGTATCAGAGCATAATGTTTACAAGATTTGAGCAAAAGGTTTTTTAAAACTTACTTTTTGAAAAACTATTTTCAAAACTAATTAAGTATTTTCCAAGAAAGTCTAGTTTATTTTAAAAGGCTATTCCCCAAAAGCCATTAGCACTATCCTTTGTTTCCTCGTTCTCAATCTATCTTTTTCTTCGTTTCAGTATGGCCGATAATTTTGCCATTCTGGAGGGCATACCAGTACCTATTTGGTTTAGAAGGTACATGGAGGCAAGGGCGAATGAAGCTGGCTCCACGAACATTCCTCCTCCTTCCGCAGCTGAGGTTCCTCCTCCTCCTCCTCAGCATCCGCAAGAAGATTTCGCGAAGATTTGCAAGGACTTTAAGGCGATGGGTGGAAAGAATTTTGTTGGGACGGAGACTTTTGGTGAGGCAAGAAACTGGTTAAAAGAAACTGAAGACCTCTTTTCCATCTTTGATGTGGAAGACCATAGGAAAGTTCTGTTGGCAGTATGGCTATTGAAAGAGGAAGCTGCATATTGGTGGGTAGTCACCACCACTACTAGGCCAATTCATACTTGGGATGACTTTAGGAGAAGGTTTAGACTGAGGTTTCTATCATCGACAGAAGAGAACCTTCAGATGGAGAGGTTCATATCACTAAAGCAAGGGGACATGACCGTTAGGGAATACATGGATAAGTTTAATCAGCTTGCTCGGTTCGGTTTAGACTTGGTTAACACAGCTCAGAAGAAGGCTCTACACTTTGCTCTAGGATTGAACGAGCCATTGCACGGTTTGGCCATGTCTCACATACCCATGGGGGCGACCTTCGAGAGTTTGGTAAATATGGCCCTGCTTCAAGAAGAAGATAAGAGTGGCAAGAAGGAGATCAATGCGAATGAGTCTCGAGGCAAGAAGGTAGATTCCGAGAAAGGAGGCAAGAACAACAACAGCAAGGACAACAAGTCAAGAGAAAGGAGGAAGTGCAACTTCTGTGGGATCACTGGGCACATAGCCAAAGACTGTAGGAAGAAGAAAAGGAAGTTGGGAGAATGCTTTCATTGTGGAAAGTCTGGACACTTCAGTAAGGATTGCCCAAGGAAGCGAGGACAAGGGCAAAGGCAAACTCAGCGAGCAGGACCCTCTAGAGGGCAGTTGCAGGCTCTCCTCGCTCTTCCAGCTTTTGATCGAGGTAGTGTTTCTATAGAAAGTCATGTTTACATTTCTGATTTCCCTGTTCGTACCTTATTTGATTCTGGCGCATCGCATAGTTTTATTTCTGATCTTGTTGGAAGTTTGCACCTAAGTACTAGTCTAGTTGAGGATCCCGTTAGTGTTTCAAATCCAATTGGGGGTTCCTCCCATCTATCTATGATTTGTATGGATTTGAGGATTTCTATCTTGAGTGTAGAATTCAGGTGTAATGCTTGTGTTCTCGGGTTTATGGGATACGGGTTGATTTTGGGCATGGATTGGTCGTCCAGTTATGGAGCCATTCTTGATTTTGAACATAGGGTTGCGAGGCTCATGACTCGCCTCGGTAATACCCTCGAAATCTCGTGTGACCTTTAGGGTTCCGTCATGATTAGTTACCTCGAATCCCTTGGCACTTTTGTTGGAAATTTGTAATCCAATCAAGTAGTGTTCGCCACTAAGGCGGATAGTCCATTTCGCTTAAGCATGGGTTATAGAAATCACCCTAGTAAGTACATTTGGCAACGTGGATGGGCATTTGTTTTCAAGAGATAGTTCTTCTGCGTGGAATACCGTATAGTATGTAAACGAGATCCAGGATTCACTAACGAATTTTTGAAAGCTTACATGATCACCATGAGCACGCAGTTATAGCCAAGTATTTTTAGGAAAAGAATAAGGGGAAGTGGAACGAGAGGCAACGGTGAGACGAGTTCCAACTCATATTTTGAAACTACGAAATTGTGAAGTTGAAAGACGGTCAAGGCACGATGGGATTAAGCACAAGAAAATGCGACTTAAAAGATTGAAGACTAGATACGCGCATCATATCTCTTTTTAAGAGTATATCCTTGATCCCTATTATTCTGTAGAGCTTACTCGCATGCTATCTTTTAAGTATATCCTCTCGGTCCTATTTTCAATCTTAGTTCTATTGCAAACCCCATAAGGAGTATGACTCGTCTGTTTGTGATATATAGTTGGGGTGAAGGTGTCCACTTAGTTGACCAAACTTTTTGGGCTTTATGGGATATGGGTCATAGTTGATAGACTTACGAAGAGTGCTCACTTTGTTCCGTTGAAGAGCAAGAGGACCGCATCATGGCTAGCATCTGTTTATCTTCGAGAGATAGTGCGATTGTATGGAGTTCTTTCTAGCATAGTTAGCAATCGTGACCCAATCTTCACTAGCCAATTTTGGAGTAGTTTGCAAGAAGCGATGGGTACGCAATTGAATCTAAGTACAACCTATCACCCACAGATGGATGGCCAGACCGAAAGGGTGAATAGGGTACTAGAAGATCTGTTGAGGCTATGCATTCTTGACTTTGGTGGCACATGGGAAGACCACCTTCCTCTCGTAGAGTTTGCTTATAACAACAGCTATCAGGCAAGCAAAGGGATGGCACAATTCGAAGCTTTGTATGGAAGACCGTGCAAGTCACCAACTTGTTGGTGGGAGACCACGGATAAGCTTATACTCAGGCCCGATATGATAAGGGACACATCCGAGAAGGTTGAGTTGATTCGAAGGCGGATGAAAACGGCCCAAGACAGACAGAAATCCTATGCAGACAAGCGAAGGACAGACTTAGAGTTTGAAGTTGGAGATATGGTCTTTGTGAAGGTTTCTCCTGTGCGAAATGTGGTTTGTTTTGGAGCAGTTGGGAAGCTGGCACCAAGGTTCGTAGGACCCTTCCCTATCATAGAGAGGATTGGGAAGATGGCTTATAAGGTGGAATTGCCCGAGAAGCTGGCCGGAGTGCACAATGTTTTTCATGTCTCGCATCTTCGAAAGCGCCTACATGAGTCAGCCGAGGTAGTTGAGCCTAGCATTCTTGAAGACATGGAGGTAGAGAAAGAGGAAACTTTGAGGCGAGCTCTGATTCGTATCTTGGGAACGGAGATCAAGAAGCTGAGGAATCGAGAAGTCAAGTTAGTAAAGGTTCAGTGGAGTGAAGCCGAAGAGGACGCAACTTGGGAAACTGAGGAGAAGATGCGTGGGCTTTATCCATTCCTTTTTGAGGGTACATTCTCAATCTCCTTTCCTAGTTAGCATGTCTTTCTTTTTGCTATCCATGTTTATCTTGTTATCTCGTTAACCTTGTCATGAGAAAATTAGGTAGAAACCCTTTGGATGAAACATGTATTTGAAACATGTTATGCTTGATGTTTGCAAGTGGTTGCAAGTGTTTGCAAGTGGATACTCGTGGATGCATGATACACATTAGGCACTAAGATCGGCTCACACACTTTCATATTGCATATGCATGAGTGCTTATACTTATTCATGGCTGAAACTTGTTATGCTATCACGTGGATGTTGTATATGGATGAATGTTATGTGCACTCATGTAGAGCTTATGAATTATGTTAGGAATTTGCATACATATGGACTCATTTCATTAACATACTTTGCATTAAGGAGGTTTACTAAATCAGTAACCGCCTGATTTTCGCATTAGATAAGTACATATACACACACCTTTCGCATATGATCATACAGCATTTAGAATCTTTTAAGGACAATGACTGCTCGTGGATGATGTTTTGAGTAGATGGATGAGGGATGGTAGGATACGTTCTTCCTAACTTGAAGATTTCGGGGACGAAATCCTTTAAGGTGGGGAGAATGTAACAACCCGTATTTTGAAAAACATGTTATAACATAAATCAAGGCAGAATTAAATGTTAAAATCTGAATCAAGGGAAACAGGCTGTTCCGTTGCGTTCGTCTCAGAAAAATACGCGAAATAGAGTCCGAGTTTTCGAAAATCGGAGTCCGTATGGCCAAGTTAGGGCCCGTCAAAGTTTTCAGAAAATTTCAAGTTCAAAAACAGTTCAAATTTCAAATCTGGAGCCAAACAGACTGGGCGGGAAAGTTTCCCGCCCAGCCCCCAAGTCGACTGGGGAGTCGACTTGGGAGTCGACACACCCCAGCTGGTGTCGACTGCCCAGTCGACACCCCTGTCGACCTGGGTGGTCGGACCAGTTTGGCCTGGTGCACTGGCTATCCCCTTTGAGTCATTTTTCTGGCCCTGTGACGAATTCTGATGGCTAGGATCTAAACTAGGGTTAATCCTATGGCCTAAACTAACCTAAACTTCTATAAAAAGACCCTAAGACCTAGCCTAAACCCACACAAATCAATCCTACAACTAAGTGCTGCCAAAATGCTCCCTAATCATGGCCTCCATCTTCATATCATAGCTTCCACCTTCATTCCTATGAGCTTGAGCATTCAAAGCTAGATCCAAGGCAAAAGTGCAACCTTTCTTCATCAAAACAAGGAGCTTCTTCTTATTCTCAAGGCTTTGTGTGGAGCTTACTATTTGGAGACTTCTAGTGTTGCTACATCATTCCTAGAGCTTCTACAACGTCTCTATCTTGTTCTATCTTGTTCTAGTCTTCATAGCCACGCTTTGTAAGCCCTATTCTACTCTTAGATTTAAACTATGAACTTAATATGACATGTAGCAAGTTGAAATGAGACTTTTGTGATATGCTTGCCTTGGATTTCATGCATAGATTCATTCATGACCCTTTTGATCTATGTTTGTGAACCTAATGTTTACCTATCATGAATCTAGTACCATTTATGTTGACTTTTGGGTGGAAAGCTATAAGCTTTATGTGGTGATTGTGCATAAATGCAACATAGAAACCCTCATGACCTTGATGTTAACTTGCCATGATGCGACCTATATGCTAATCACAAGTGTATCACCCTATTTGCTAAGTTTAATGCCATACATGTGTAGATTGGAATTGGACCTAAGTGCAATATTTGCCTTGAACCCATCATTATATGCATAGATCTATTCATGCCTCTCTTGATCTATGATTGTGGATCTATCATGAACCTAGTACCGTTCATGTTGACTTTAGGGGAAAATGCTATGAAATGGATTATGGCTTATGCATGTTAACAAACCTTAACCCCTCATGTTCCTTAACATGCATATGATGATATTGAACCTATTTGCTATGCACAAGTTAGGATTGTCAACCTATGTCAACTATTACCATGTTACCACCCTATTTGCTAATTATGCTATCATACATGTTTGTGGCCAAATCACCCTTATGCTATTATGCATGCTTGAGGCCAAAGCACCCTTATGTTATTTGATATGTTTGAGGCCAAGTCACCTTTTATGCTATCATACATGTTGAGGCCATATGCTAGTATGTTGAACCCCTTTTGCCTCAAATATCACCATGTTTAACTTGTGATAGACTTTGCCATCTTATGCCCAACTTATCATATCATTATGTTCCCCCTTTTGATCTATTTGTGTTGATGCGAACTTACGTGCGATGGGGTTACGTTATGGGTAAACTTAAATGACATGAAACATGACTTGAAAATATGACATGTGATTATGCTTGAAAACATGAATGTGGACATGACATGTAGAAAACATGAAAGTGGCCAACTCGAGGTTGGGATGAGTTTGTAGCATAAATCTACCCGGAACCGACCGGCTTAACTAGTAGCTACAAAATATAGGTCCCAATGTGAGTAGTTGGTCATGTCGCGCTTAAGACCTGAGGTTAGACTAGGTTGTGGTGTAAAGCTACCCGGACCCGCCCGGCTTAACTAGTAACCACAACAAGGTCTAATGTGAGAGGTTGGGGTGCATTAAGTTAATTAATGCCACATGATAGGGTTAAGTCATGGACTACTTGAATACTTAACCAATTAAACACAATGGATTGGTAGGGTTAAGTCATGGACTACTTGAATACTTAACCAATTAAACACGATGTATTGATAGGGTTAAGTCATGAACTGCTTGGATACACTTGACCAACTCAATACATGGTTAGGATAGGGTTAACCACACTTAACCCATTTGAAATCCTAGTTACGGGGTCCTTTTCAGCAGTAACCTATAATATCATGGATACCCTAGGACTAGGCTAGGGTGGGGCACGATTACTGGGCTGATTGTAAGAGACCAAAAGAGACGGCTGAATGGTGCACCAGTTAAGTTCAGGCGGACCATGGTCGTGCACATTAAGTCCGAAGTTGAACATGGGCACCAGTAGGTTTAGACTGTGCGTGCTTGTTTTGTGTCTGTGGTTTACACCCTAGGACTGGATACACCCTAGGGTGGACCTTGCACAGTTAACTACATTCCACGATTAAGCCGTATGACACCGATACACGACGAGTTAGGCTTATAGGGAGCCTATCGACTAGACCGAGTAGTTGGACCTTGATTTAGGTCATCTCATGAGTTTGGGCCAATATTGGGCTAAGGGATCATTTCTTGTTTATACTTGACATGGATTAGAATACTAGTACACTTGGTGCAACTTAACCTTGTATATGCGATGCCACTCTTACTAACTTTTCACCATGCCAGTTATCATCCTATGTTTCATCTCTGTTTCACATGTCCAGTTAACTTTATTAGTTTTTATACTAATAGTAGGTAGGACTTACTAGTCTTTTTGACTGACCTGTTTTCCTTTCGCCTCTTTTCTTCCGTTTCCTCCCCCCCCCCTAGGTTCTCAAGGTGGGAACACTAGCACCTAGCTTGGATCTTTAGCTTGCTTTCTGGATAGCTCATGTACGGTTTGGACTTGAGCTCGCTATGGCTTTACCACGTCTACTTTGGGGATAGTTTACTTTATGTTATTTCCAGTTTTCAGTTTATGTTTCTAGACTTGTAGTAGTTGGAAAATAATGACTAAGTACTTTGATGTAACTTGACTATGGTTTTGAAATAGTAATTTTATCCGCTGCTTTATTTACTCTGTTTTACTCATATGTTCTGTCTTGTGATATCTTCATGCATGTTTACCTTGTCCAACACCCCTCCAAAGCTAGTGTACTTGCAAAAGTGACCCTGGCGGAGGTTGGGGTGTTACAGGCTCAATGCACTAACCACCCACATTAGACAGGTATTGTTGTGGTCACTGGATGTGTCGGTCGGTTCCGGGCAGTTTTGCACCACAACTCAGTCTAACCTTGGGTTAGGCATATTCGTCTTTTCTAAATTTACATATTTCTTATTTATGACAAATTCCATATGTAAATTATTCCCAATTTAATTATGCCATAATTATCCTTTTAATTATGCTCACAATTAATGGTATACTGAATATACCATTTCATGAACCAATCTATGCCATGTAATTTTTCATGTTTATCCTACATATTTATATGTAAATTATAAATCAATTATTGTCATGGTCCACTTTCCTTCTAAATCACGTTCAAAACTTTAGGTATATAGATTATACCATTTTCATGCCACTTATCATGCTTATGTGTCAAACATGCCAACTACATGTAATTTCATGTTTTCCCCAACGTTACCCCCGTTATACATTCGCAAAATTACATAGAATGTTAGGCTCGATATTATAGCCTAACTTATAAAACAAAAAGGTAAAAGAGGAACTTTGCAACATTCCAACATCATACAAAAGTATTGATCTAACTACACATATGTCACATGGATTTGGCATAGAACAATATACTTTTAACTATGAACTTGCAAATTTGATCTATGCAACATGAACCACAAGCATAAGAATTTACATAAAACTATACAAGTTAAACTTGGCACGTAGTGGTGAACTTGCAAATTAGATCTATCATAAAGGCATATGGATCTAATATATAAAATTGTAGATCTAAACATATAAGGTCGTAGATCTAAACATGTATGCATAATGGCTCTAAACAATTAGGCATAAACGACATGACTTAGCCTAAAACTTGTATGTATCATAATATCACCAAACTTACATATGATAATTTCATTCCCAAATTCCTATACAACATCATAGATTTACTCATCAATTTCCACATAACATGATAGGTTCGATAGACCACAATAGTTCGTAGGCATATATGATAGAATAGACATGAATAAACATGAATCAGCATCACATACAACTTGATACAATTCTATTTTACAATTCATCACAAATCATGTCTTTAATTTATTCACATCTGAAAGATAACTACACTTACAAACAAAAAGGAATTCTTGAGTTCTGGGATCTATATTCTGAAGTTGAATTGCCCGCCTTTGATGTAGATCGTTGAATTCTCTTAGTTGAATTAGATTAGATTTAATTTGATTTAGGTTTTAGTGGCGGCTAGGTTTAGATGAGAGTGAATAATAGAATTAGGTTTTAGGTTTAGGGTCCTTATATAGTTGTAGAGAGTGTTTTAGGACCATTAGATTAACCCTGAACCATCAGAACCAATCAGATGCCACATCTGCCTTAGAGCGAATCGGCCCACGAGTTGACAGTCAAACATGCTGAATCAACCCCTAGTCGACCCAGCGAGGCTCGAGTCGAGCTCAAAAATGGGCTGGTTCGGTTATTCCACCTCCCGATTCGCTATTTTGAACTTTTTGCATATTTATTTATTTAATTTTTATATATATATATATATATATATATATATATATATATATTTATCATATGCATACAAACTTCAAGGCTTAATAACTTCTTCATAAGGTATCCGTTTTATGCAAACCAAATGTCTATCTTGACAAAAATTTTGGGATGAACGTAATAGCGGAACCCATTTCACTTAATTCTTCTTCTAAAAATTAAGTGTTCTTGAATTTGTTAATTTTAATATTCTCAGAAAATTCGGGGTTTTACATTCTCCCCTCCTTAAAGGATTTCGTCCCCGAAATCTTCAATTTAAGAAGAATGCATCCTAACATCCAATCATCCATCTACTCATCCATCATCCACAAGCATCCTTTGTCCTTAAAAGACTTCTAATTCCATATGAACATATGCAGAGTGTGTGTATATGTCTCTTATCTAGTGCAAAATCAGGCGGTCTACTGATCCAGTTGACCTCCTTAATGCGAATCATGAGAGTGTCATGCGACCAATATGTATGCAAATATCCCTAATCATGTAAATACTATATGCGTGCATATTCACTCATCCATATGCAACATTCATATGATAACACATCAAGTTTCAATCCATATACAAATACATTCATATGCATATGCAATATGAAAGTGACTGAGCCGATCTAGTGCCTAATGTGTGTATATGCATCCACGAGCAACCACTAGCAAACACTTGCAACCACTTGCAACCATCAATCATAACATGTCACAAACACATGTTTTCATCCATTGGCTTCTACCTAAGGATCGAGGATAGGACCGAGAGGATATACTTAAAAGATAAAGACTAGCATGCAAATAAATATTACAGAAAAAGGAGGAATCAAGGATATACCCTCAAAAAGGGTATGATGCGTGTATCTAGTCTTCAGTCTTCTAAGTCACAACTTCTTTGAGCTTCACTCCATTGTACCTTAGCTAATTTAACTTCACGATTGCGAAGCTTCTTGACCTCCATATCCAAAGCCACTAGTAAAGAAAGGACCTCGATCACTTACTATGCTAGAGGGTATCCAATGTAGTCGAACTATATTTCCAAGATAAATTGATGTCAACCATGATACAAAGTGTATATACTAAGATGATTATAGGTCTCTCCTCTACTTAGTTTATCCATCATGTCACAAATCTGAGGGTTGATATCTCTCACGCAAACCATCCTATTCAAACTTGAAATCCCTCAAGTACAAGCCCCAAAGGCCTAAACCAATATCAGACAAGCATCCAAGGAATACCTCCACCGAATTTGGACGATCTGTAACAACCCGTATTTTCAATAACCTGTTATAACATAAATGGAGGCAGAATTAAACTGTAAAATCTGAATCAAGGGAAACGGGCTATGCCATTGCGTTCGTCTCGGAAAAATACGCGAAATAGAGTCCGAGTTTTCGAAAATCGGAGTCCGTATGACCAAGATATGGCCTCGCGAAGTTTCACGAAAAATTCCCAAATTAAAGTATACTTAATTAAGTGAAATGGGTTGCGCAGAGAAATATATATACATATATTGATATATATATATATATAATTGAAAATTAAATAAATAAATATGCAAAAATGTTCAAAACAGCGAATTGGGAGAGGGGAATAACCGAACCGGCCGATTTTTGAGGTCGACCCGAGCTCGCTGGGTCGACTAGGGGTTAATCCAGGGTGTTTGGCTGTCAACCCGTGGGCCGATTCGCTCAAATGCAGATTTTGCATTTGGATGGTTCTCATGGTTCATCTTTAATCTAAAGGCCCTAGATGGTTCCTACACTTGACTTCTTCCCCAAGACATGCTTTGATGGCTTGGATTGAATCTAGGTTTAATCCTATGGCCTAAAACACTTGCCTAATCTATAAATAAGACCCTAACCTATCCTAAATCCTCATTATTCATTCATGCAACTAAACTATGGCAAAATTTTACCTCTCATGGCCTCCACTCTCTTCATAAAATTTCTAAATGGTTTCTATGAGAGATTTTCCATGCATACAAGTGTTTTCAAGCTTGTATGAGTGTCATTAGCTTGCATTCAAGTCAAGTTTCTATCTTTGCATCATAAAGCAAGGGTTTTGATCATTTTGGCTCAAGGGTTTTTATGTTAGAGCTTGCATTTTGGGTCTATTTGATTGCATAAGGGCTTTGTCATATCTTTTGTGCCTTCATAGCAATGTAAGCCCTTTCCCTACTCTTAGATATTAACTATGAAGTTAAATGTTCATGTTGCAAGTTTGGGTTTGATCATTGAGTATGATACATGCTATCATGTCATGCATGTTTATGAAGTCATTATCTTGATCTTGTGAGCTAAAAGCTACAACCTTTATGTTGAAATGTTGCATTAGGCAACATGAGAACCCTCATAACATTTATGTCAACTTGCATATGAAGTCATAACCCTTATATGATGATATATGCGAGTTACTAGTGATCATTCCATATCTTTTGTCACCATGATTCACTTATGTGCCAAGTTTGGGTTTATGCATGTTTTGAGGCTTAAGAATGTAACATGCAAGTTAATGAACACATTTGTGCCTCATTTGCCACCATGATTAACTTGTGGCTTAATATCCATTTTTCTCATGCCTTTGCCAAGTCTCTTCTTTTAATCCATTACGTTGTCGCGAACGTATATGCGAGTTTAAAAGCGTTGGGTTATGTTATGGGTAATTTCTAATGACATGAAAATACAACTTGAAAACATGACTTGAAATATAACATGGAAGTTGACATGTAAGTATGCATAAAAACATAAGCTTGGGAATTTACCTATTAAGTTAGGTCTACCCTTTGGGAATTTACCTATTAAGTTAGGTCTACCCAAATGCTTGAAAACTTGTAACATGTTTTGGGAAACATGATGGACATGACACTTAGATAATATAAGTGTGGCCAACTCGAGGTTGGGTTGAGTTTGCAACGTAAAACTACCCGGAACCGACCGGCCTAACTAGTAGTTGCAAACAATAGGACCCAATGTGAGAAGTTGGTCATGTTGTGCTTGAACCCGAGGTTAGACCAAGTTGTGGTGTAAAGCTACCCGGAACCGACCGGCTTAACTAGTAACCACAACAAAGTCAAATGTGAGAGGTGAAGGTGCATTAAGTAATTAATGCCATATGATAGGGTTAAGTTAATTTGATTAATGACTCTTAACCAAATATGACATGGACAAATGGGTTAAGTAATTTGATTAGGCTAATGATACTTAACAAAACATGACAAGGTTGGGTAGGTTAAGTAACTTGATTTGCCTAATGACACTTAACCATTTTTATATGACTAGTGGATGGGGTTAAGTTAACCAACACTTAATCAATCCAACGCGATAACTTGGTAAGGTTAAGTAAGTTTTCTTAATGACGCTTAACCGAAAAATACGGTTAATGAATGGGGTTAAGATTAGACTCAACTAGTCTAAACATGGAAATCGGATGGGGTTAAGTTAGCCTAGACTTAATTAATCCCACTTGGTAGTTTAATGGGGTTAAGTTAAACACTTAACTAATCTAAACATGATGAATTGATGTGGTTAAGTGACCTATACTTATCCAATCTAACTCGTTAATTTATTGGGGTTAAGTTAACCAATACTTAACCAATATAACGTGAAAACATGATAAGGCTAAGTCACGAATCGCTTGAATACATGACCAATTTGACTAAGTAAATTGATAGGGTCAAGTTAATATATACTTAACCAATCTAGAATGATAATTGGACGAGGTTAAGTCGTGAATTGCTTAATATACTTAACCAACTTGAGCATGGTTTGTAAGGTTAAGCCTTGAACTTGGATACTTAGCCAATTTTGACAGGATTTGTAGACGGGTTAAGTCATGAAATTAAGTGACACTTAATCCATTATGTAAACCCTAGTTCTGAGGATTAGGTGGATAACCGTAGTTAACAAGGATAACGGGAACAATGCTAAGTGGTAAACCTTAGTTGAAGAATAACTAAGTAACGATTCTTAGTCAAGGAAATTTAGACCAGTTCATAAATAGATGAGTAACCTGATACGGTAGGTCATCGTTTAAGTATACGAGTAGGAGCAAGTATCTGATTTAGATAAAGGCTCCAGCGAACTGGGTAACGAAGCAGCGGCTTCGGGGAACGTGAGGATATTCTTGGTATCCCTCTATGAGCTGCCAGGTGATTATACTAGGCTCATGAGAGGTTAAGGTCTACGTTAGAAGAACCAAGAGTATGCCTTGGTTGCTATGCGAGCGACCTAAAGACGGGGATGGATAGGGGATAGTCGACGATACACGGTCGTACCCTAGATAGCATTTCGTCAGGCTACCTACCATCTTTGGTCAAGCGTGTACGTACGGAAAGGCAGAGAACACCCAAAAGACCATAATTGCTATCTAATTATGGTTGCGGTAAGGCTTGGATGTGGGTTGGCCAGTGTTGTGTTCTCATACAGGATTTATCCTGTCTTGTCTTTCACTAGTTGAGGGAGTGGTCTCGTGGGACCATAGCCACGTATAAGAAAAACAGACCTTAGCATCTGCATCGGCAGATAAATCGGAAGCTCCCGACCGAGTCCTGTATTTCTTGATTTGCCCTGTGACAGGACTCGGATGGCACGATGTGATACATGTGCATACAGTCATGGAAAAGCGATTCATGATGAATGCGTGGGGAAAAGGGCGCGGTTGGCGGTTAGCGTAATCCCTAGCAGCCCTAGGTAGCATAAGTCCTAGTTGTACAAACAATAATTCATGTTGGAAGACCCTAGCTAGGTTTAGGGTAACAGTCCAAACCGATCTTAAGGATCATGGAACTATGTTAAAGTAATATAGAATCTCATGGGAAGGCCCGTATGGTCTACGGCAAGGGACTGAACATTTACATGGAATAAAACATACAAGTTGAGTAACCTATATATGCGATATATTAGGTTGACATGGACCATTACACGACTTTTGAGTGAGGGTCATTCTTGGTTAACACATGACACGGTGGGGATACTAGTACGGTAGGTGCAGAGCTAAAATACAGGATAGATATCACGGGGCGTTATACGTGACAGATATCTTGGGGATATTATACTTGATAGAAACCTGACGATGTGATACCTCGTTTTATCTTGACATCGTAATTTATCATGACACCTTAGTTTATCTGAGTTCAGTAGTTCATCCTGTTATTTTGATTTAGCTTATCTATCTTGTTATCATGCTTATGTTCATCTCAGTTTCTCATGTCAGTTAACTTTACTAGTTTTTATGCTAATGGTAGATAGGGCTTACTCAGTCTTTTTGACTGACCCGTTTTGTTTCGCCTCTTTTCTTCCGTTTCCCCCCCCTAGGTTATAGGGAGGAAATACTGTTGTTTAGTTCGGACTTCTTCTGCTTGAAGGTCATCATGGATGGCTTGGACTTTTCTTGGCTAATGGCTACTTTACTGTTTTTACTTGGGGAATAATTTATGAAAATGTCTTTATGCTTCTTTACTATTGCAAGACAGGTTTTGATGTACTCTGATGTAAAAGGCTTTAGACCTTATTTATTCATGTTATGAAAGTTTGATTTTACTTCCGCTATTTTATATGTTCTGTCTTGTGATATTTCTGTGCATGTTTACCAATAATGCCCCTCTAAAGCTAGTGCATTCCTTTGCGAGTGACCCTAGCGGAGGCGGGGTGTTACACGATCTATGTGAGATGATACTAGCAAAACAACCAAACAATTGAGAACATAACCGACTCTAGCTATCCTCGCCAATCTTGCTCCAAAACTATCGTTGATCGCATAACTGGCTTTGCATTGTCAACTGGATATATGCGGAAGTCTATCTCGAGTTTTTAGGGTGGGAACTCCTAACCTTAATCAAAAAACATATGCGTACTCATGGACTACTCTAACGGATCGAAAATCATCGATAAATACATAAAGTGAGTCTAGGTAGCTAGACAAACTGATCCCTTAGGATCGCACGAAATTTCGATGGTATTCCCGAGGCAAGACGAAAGTCTAACTACCCTCCTTTCACAATTACTAGCTAACTAATCCATGCCTAGAATCAACCCATAGCCCATGAAACCAAAAACATAAGTATCTCAAATCCTGACAAACCAAAGATAAATGAGCCGAACCACAAATTGGACTTGAGACAATAATGGGATCCTCTACTATACAAGCTCTAGGGTGCAGAGACTCAACTATGGAAGCAGATATAAAAGAATGCGAAGCGCAAAAATCAAAAGGAGTACTAGCAGGACGATCAAGAAGAAAAACTAAACTTTTCAACCGAAACCTTACTACCTCTCTCAGGTATGCTGGTGGTGAGAGCATGCACTTGCCTTCTGGAAAATCCTGTCTTTTGTTCTTGCCCTTGCCCTTAATTATACGACCCGTTATAAAAAAATAAAGATACTTCCTCTTGTTTTAGGTTTTACTATTCTTTCCTCCCCTCCTTTGTGAACCAAGTCCATATCCATGAGTTCTTCATCCTTGTGTTGTGCTCCTTAGCCAAACTCCCTCATTCTCATCTTTGCCATCCTTGTGTAACTTGTTGACAGGTCTCTCGAAAGCTGCCTCCATCGCACGGAGAATCCTACAAAGATCGAAAGAAAATTAATCGCAGGTGAAACTACAACGGCTATAGATGGAAGTTGGACACTTTTTTTCCCTTTGACAAGTGTCATAGTCTCGTCGATCCTACGGAACCATGCCGCGATGAGGTTACCTCCCAAAAAGCCAGGAGCCCCGGAGACTCAGGAAAGAAGGAAACAAGGATTCAAACAGAGGATCAAAAGATAGTGCATATGGCTTTGGGGAATACGCCTTTAAAACAAAACTTTTCTTTTGAAAATTCTTCTTTTAAAACCGTTTTGAAAGATAGGTCAGACATAAGTCTAGTAAGTCTAGTGATCTTTCAGCATGCAAACAAGATAAAGTATCATGATATGAATAAACTGAAAATAGGACAATACCATAAAAACAAGGTAACTAAAGACAAGATAAGTGCAAGGTGAACTAAATGCGCTTCTACTTTTTCTCTGCTTCGCTACTACTCTGTTAATCTGATTTCTATATTTATCTCTACACCACCTAACTAGTGTCCCAACTAGTAATATGTATAAAATGATAATCATGATCCCAACCTCCGTAATTGTGGAAGCCTTCAGGTGTACATCTATCGTGAGGATTCCAACTCAATCATCCTAATTTCCATGAACATGTTAGATGTACCCTTACTACCCTATCGATCGTCTCCCTACTTGTATTCATGTTCCATGTGTCTGTGTCATTCGGCCCTCTCTTGCGTGTAGATACCCTGTGTTGGTCCCACCATAAGGTGCATCAATCCTTATGATAGCGACCCGACACGATTCAAGATGCACAGTGTATAACTACTGGTACCCATTGCCTTTTTTCCCACTCCGGAGTGCGTGCACGCCCATAAACCGTCGGAACCTACACTGACGTACCCCATGCCGCTGCTTTGACCGCTTATAATCAGCCCAGTAATCGTGCCCTACTCTGCCTAGTTCAGGGTACCGTGATACATCCATGTGGGTTACTGCTGAAATGGATCCCCGTTACTAGGGTTTACTACTGGTTAAGTTTGTGGGCCTATATTTACTAATATTACCCACCAACCCGATATGTACTTAACCCTCCCATTGATTCAAGCATTTTTAATAAACGGTTAAGTTTTGTGGGCGTATATGTACTAATATTACCCACCTACACGAGATGTACTTAACCCTCCCATCGATTCAAGCAAGTTTATTTAATAGTTAAGTTTTGTGACCTGTATTTACTAATATTACCCACCAACCCGATATGTACTTAATCCTTCCACTGATTCAAGCATGTTTATTTAATGGTTAAGTTTTGTGGGCCTTTGTTTACTAATATTACCCACCAACCCGATATGTACTTAACCCTTCCACTGATTCAAGCATGTTTATTAAATGGTTAAGTTTTGTGGGCCTATATTTACTAATATTACCCACCAACCCGATATGTACTTAACCCTCCCGCACATTACGCCATATTAGTTAAGTGTTGTCCGCTCATGTTAGCTTAACCCACTCATTCATCATGTCATGTTGGTTAAGCATTTCCTATTAACTTGACCCTCCCTACTTATCATGTTGGATCGGTTAAGTGTTTCCTATTAACTTAACCCCGTTCGTTCATCAAGTTATATTGGTCAAGTGTTTCTTGTTAACTTAACCATACGTATTCATCTTGTTGTATTGGTTAAGTGTCATCAATCAATTCAAGTTAACTTAACCCACTTACGTGTCATGTTACTTTGGTTAAGTGCTGCCTTCTTGTGTTAACTTAACCCTACTACAAATCAAGTTATATTGGTTAAGTGTTGCCCTATTATTTTAACTTAACCTTTCCATAAATCAAGTTATACTGGTTAAGTGTTTCTAAATTTACTTAACCTCACCCACTTGTCTAATTAACATGTAATAAAGGTTAAGTGTTCTAAATTTACTTAACCTCACCCACTTGTCTAATTAACATGTTATAATGGTTAAGTGTTCTAAATTTATTAAACCTCACCCACTTGTCTAATTAACATGTTATAATGGTTAAGTGTTCTAAATTTACTTAACCTCACCCACTGTCTAAGTAACATGTTATAACGGTTAAGTGTTCTGAATTAACATAACCTCACCCACTTGTCTAATTAACATGTTATAACGGTTAAGTGTTCTAAATTTACTTAACCTTGCTCATCAGTTTAGTTAACATGTTGAATTGGTTAAGTGTTTCCTTAATTGACTTAACCCTACAAATCTTGACTTAGCTTTATTAAAGCACCAATCACTCACATTAGACAAGTATTGTTGTGGTCACTGGATGTGCCGGTCGGTTCCGGGCAGTTTTACACCACAACTCGGTCTAACCTCGGGTCCTTTTTGGGCTCAATGCACTAACCACCCACATTAGACAGGTATTGTTGTGGTCACAGGATGTGCCGGTCGGTTCCGGGCAGTTTTACACCACAACTCCGTCTACCCTCAGGTTAGGCATATTCGTCTTTTCTAAATTTACATATTTCTTATTTATGACAAATTCCATATGTAAATTATTCCCAATTTAATTATGCCATAATTATCCTTTTAATTATGCTCACAATTAATGGTATGCTAAATATACCATTTAATGAACCAACCTATGCCATGTAATTTTTCATGTTTATCCTACATATTTATATGTAAATTATAAATCAATTATTGTCATGGCCCACTTTCCTTCTAAATCACGTTCGAAATTTTAGGTATATAGATTATACTATTTTCATGCCACTTATCATGCTTATGTGTCAAACATGCCAATTACATGTAATTTCATGTTTTCCCCAACGTTACCCCCGTTGTACGTTCACAAAATTACATAGAATGTTAGGCTTGATATTTTAGCCTAACTTATAAAACAAAAAGGGAAATGTGGAACTTTGCAACATTCCAACATTGTACAAAAGTATGGATCTAACTACACATATGTCACATGGATTTGGCATAGAACAATATACTTTTAACTATGAACTTGCAAATTTGATCTATGCAACATGAACCACAAGCATATGAATTTACATAAAACTATCAAATTAGATCTATCATAAAGGCATAGGGATCTAACATATAAAGTTGTAGATCTAAACATATAAGGTCGTAGATCTAAACATGTATGCATAATGGCTCTAAACAATTAGGCATAAACGACATGACTTGCAAATTAGATCTATCATAAAGGCATGTAGTGGTGAACTTGCAAATTAGATCTATCATAAAGGCATATGGATCTAACATATAAAGTTGTAGATCTAAACATATAAGGTCGTAGATCTAAACATGTATGCATAATGGCTCTAAACAATTAGGCATAAACAACATGACTTAGCCTAAAACTTGTATGTATCATAATATCACCAAACTTACATATGATAATTTCATTCCCAAATTCCTATACAACATCATAGGTTTACTCACCAATTTCCACATTACATGATAGGTTCTATAGACCACAATAGTTCATATGCATATATGATAGAATAGACATGAATAAACATGAATCAGCATCACATACAACTTGATACAATTCTATTTTACAATTCATTACAAATCATGCCTTTAATTTATTCACATCTGAAAGATAACTACACTTACAAACAAAAAGGAATTCTTGAGTTCTGGGATATGTATTCTGAAATTGAATTGCTCGCCTTTGATGTAGATCGTTGAATTCTCTTAGTTGAATTAGATTAGATTTAATATTATTTAGGTTTTAGTGGCGGCTAGGTTTAGATGTGAGTGAATAATAGAATTAGGTTTTAGGTTTAGGGTCCTTATATAGTTGTAGAGAGTGTTTTAGGACCATTAGATTAAGCCTGAACCATGAGAACCAATCAGATGCCACATCTGCCTTAGAGCGAATCGGCCAACGGGTTGACAGCCAAACACGCTGAATCAACCCCTAGTCAACCCAGCGGGGCTTGGGTCGACCTCAAAAATGGGCCGGTTTGGTTATTCGCCCTCCCGATTCGCTGTTTTAAACATTTTTGCATACCTATTTATTTAATTTTTATATATATCTATATATATATTTCTCATATGCATACAAACTTCAAGGCTTAATAACTTCTTCATAAGGTATCCGTTTTATGCAAACCAAATGTCTATCTTGACCAAAATTTTGAGGCGACTGTAATAGCGCAACCCATTTAACTTAATTCTTATTCTAAAAATTAAGTGTTCTTGAATTTGTTAATTTTAATATTCTCAGAAAATTCGGGGTGTTACAGAAAAAAAGACCAACCTTAAGAGAGGTAAAAAAAAGTACATAGCAACCTACGGCTTTAGACCCTCAGATTTGTGACATGATGGATAAGCTAAGTAGAGGAGAGACCTCTAATCATCTTAGTATATACACTTGGTATCCTGGTTAACATCTGTTTATCTTGGAAATATAGTTTGACTACATTGGATACCCTCTAGCATAGTAAGTGATCGAGGTCCTATCTTTACTTGTGGGTTTTGGAAGTGGAGATCAAGAAGCTTCGCAATCGTGAAGTTAAATTAGCTAAGGTACAGTGGAGTGAAGCTCAAGAATATGCGACTTAGAAGACTGAAGACTGGATACACGCATCATACCCTTTTTGAGGGTATATCCTTGATTCTTCTTTTTCTATAAAGTTTATTTGCGTGCTAGTCTTTATCTTTTTAGTATATCTCCTCGGTCCTATTCTTTATCCTTAGGTAGAAACCCATTTGGATGTAAACATGTAATTGAAACATGTTATGGTTGATGATTGCAAGTGGTTGCAAGTGGTTGCAAGTGGTTGCTAGTGGTTGCTCGTGGATGCATATACACACATTAGGCACTAGATCGGCTCAGTTACTTTCATATTGCATATGCATATGAATGTATTTGTATATGGATTGAAACTTTATGTGTTATCATATGGATGAGTGAATATGCACACATATAGTATTTACATGATTAGGGATATTTGCATACATATTGGACGCATGACACTCTCATGATTCGCATTAAGGAGGTCAACTGGATCAGTAGACCGCCTGATTTTGCACTAGATAAGAGACATATACACTCTCTGCATATGTTTATATGGCATTAGAAGTCTTTTAAGGACAATGGATGCTTGTGGATGATGGATGAGTAGATGGATGATTGGATGTTAGGATGCATTCTTCTTAACTTGAAGATTTCGGGGACGAAATCCTTTAAGGAGGGGAGAATGTAACACCCCGAATTTTCTAAGAATATTAAAATTAAAAAATTCGAGAGCACTTAATTTTTAGAAGAAGAATTAAGTGAAATGGATTGCGCTATTACGTTCGTCTCAAAATTTTGGTCAAGATAGACATTTGGTTTGCATAAAACAGATACCTTATGAAGAAGTTATTAAGCCTTGAAGTTTGTATGCATATGAGAAAAATATATATATAGATATATATAAAAATTAAATAAATAAATATGCAAAAAAGTTCAAAACAGCGAATCGGGAGGGGGAATAACCGAACCTGCCCATTTTTGAGGTCGACCTAAGCCCCGCTGGGTCGACTAGGGGTTGATTCATGGTGTTTGGCTGTCAACCCGTGGGCCGATTCGCTCTAAGGCAGATGTGGCATCTGATTGGTTCTCATGGTTCAGGGTTAATCTAGTGGCCCTAAAACACTCTTTACAACTATATAAGGACCCTAAACCTAAAACCTAGTTCTATTATTCACTCTCATCTAAACCTACATGCCACTAAAACCTAAATCAAATTAAATCTAATCTAATTCAACTAAGAGAATTCAACGATCTACATCAAAGGCGAGCAATTCAATTTCAGAATACAGATCCCAGAACTCAAGAATTCCTTTTTGTTTGTAAGTATAGTTACCTTTCAGATGTGAATAAATTAAAGACGTGATTTGTAATGAATTAGAAAATAGAATTTGACCAAGTTGTATGTGATTGATGATTTGAATTCATGTCTAATTCTTGCGATAATTTGTTCATGTATGTCTTGGAATGAATGTGGTTTATTTGAACTTATTGTATCATGTGGAAATTGGTGATAAACTTATTATGATTTGGGGAACAAAACTGTCGTACCACATATAAGTTTGACAATCCTTTCATGATGTGTCATATGCAAGTTATATGTTTTATGTTAGTCAAGATCTATATATATGTTCATATGCAAGATACATGTTTTATGTTAGACCCAAGTCAAGATCTATATATGTTCATATGCAAGTTTCATGTTCTGTGTTATATCCAAAAATTAGATCTATATTTATATGCATGTTTATAAAGTGGATTCATGCAAGTTCGTATGATCATTACTGTTAGATCTAGTTCACATCTACATGTAAAAGTTAAACCTATAAATGCTTTGATAATGTACATGTCATGATTCTCCTAAATTATGCTAGTTTAGAAACCAAGTTGTGTTCACCAATGCCTAGATCTACATGTTCACATGCATAGGCTTATGCTAGTTCTATCCAATTTAATTGCAAGTTTCATGAGACATGTTAATTTAAATTTACATGACATTTATTTGATTAAATGTTCCTTTCTTTTACCTCTTGTTTATAAATTGGGCTAATTTGCGGGCCCAATGACTTTATGTGATTAACGCGAACGTACAACGGGGGTAACGTTGGGAAAAACTTGAAAATTACTGACATATTTGGCTCATAGTCATGTAATTAATGAGTGGCATAAAAATGGTATAATTTTTAAGCCAAAAACCATGAACTTGAATTAGAGGGAAAGTGGGCCATGACAATAAATTATTGACAAATTTACATATAAACATAAAAGGATAAATATGCAGATTTAGAAAAGACGAATATGTCTAACCCGAGGTTAGACTGAGTTGTGGTGTAAAACTGCCCGGAACCGACCGGCACATCCTGTGACCACAACAATACCTGTCTAATGTGGGTGGTTAGTGCATTGAGCCCAAAAAGGACCCGAGGTTAGACTGAGTTGTGGTGTAAAACTTCCCGAAACCGACCGGCACACCCAGTGACCACAACAATACATGTCTAATGTGAGTGGTTGGTGCTTTAATAAAGCTAAGTCAAGATTGGTAGGGTTAAGTCAATTAAGGAAACACTTAACCAATTCAACATGTTAACTAAACTGATGGGTGAGGTTAAGTAAATTTAGAAAACTTAACCGTTATAACATGTTAATTAGACAAGTGGACGAGGTTAAGTAAATTTAGAACACTTAACCATTATAACATGTTAATTAGGCATGTGGGTGAGGTTAAGTAAATTTAGAACACTTAACCGTTATAACATGTTAATTAGACAAGTGGGTGAGGTTAAGTAAATTTAGAACACTTAACCTTTATGACATGTTAAATAGACAAGTGGGTGAGGTTAAGTGAATTTAGAAACACTTAACCAATATAACTTGATTTATGGAAAGGTTAAGTTAAAATAAGAGGGTAACACTTAACCAATATAACTTCATTTGTTGTAGGGCTAAGTTAACACAAGAAGGCAACACTTAACCAAAGTAACATGACACATAGGTGGGTTAAGTTAACTTGAATTGATTGATGACACTTAACCAATACAACAAGATGAATACGTGGGGTTAAGTTAACAAGAAACACTTGACCAATATAACTTGATGAACGAACGGGGTTAAGTTAATAGGAAACACTTAACCGATCCAACATGATAAGTAAGGAGGGTCAAGTTAATAAGAAATGCTTAACCAACATGACATGATGAATGAGTGCGTTAAGTTAACATGAGCGGACAACACCTAACTAATATGGTGTAATGTGCGGGTGGGTTAAGTACGTATCGGGTTGGTGGGTAATATTAGTAAATATAGGCCTACAAATCCTAACCATTAAATAAACATGCTTGAATCAGTGGAAGGGTCAAGTACATATCAGGTTGGTGGGTAATATTAGTAAATATAGGCCCGCAAAACTTAACCATTAAATAAACATGCTTGAATCAGTGAAAGGGTTAAGTACATATCGGGTTGGTGGGTAATATTAGTAAATATAGGCCCACAAAACTTAACCATTAAATAAACATGCTTGAATCAGTGGAAGGGTTAAGTACATCTCGTGTAGGTGGGTAATATTAGTACATATAGGCCCACAAAACTTAACCTTTATTAAAAATGCTTGAATCGATGGGAGGGTTAAGTACATATCGGGTTGGTGGGTAATATTAGTAAATATAGGCCCCCAAACTTAACTAATAGGAAACCCTAGTAATGGGGACCCATTTCAGCAGTAACCCACATGGATGTATCACGGTACCCTGAACTAGGCAGGGTGGGGCACGATTACTGGGCTGATTATAAGCGGTCAAAGCAGCGGCAGGGGGTACGTCATTGTAGGTTCCGACGGTTTACGGGCATGCACGTACTCCGAAGTGGGGAAAAGCAGGCACTGGGTACCAGTAGTTATGCAATGTGCATCTTGAATCGTGTCGGGTTGCTATCATAAGGATTGATACACCTTATGGTGGGACCAGCACAGGGTATCTAAAAGCAAGAGAGGGCCGATTGACACTGACACATGGAACATGAATACAAGTAGGGAGCCGATCGATAGGGTAGTAAGGGCACATCTAACATGTTCATGGCAATTAGGCTGATTGAGGTGGAATCCTCACGATAGATGTACACCTGAAGGCTACCACAATTACGGGGGTTGGGATCACGATTATCATTTTATACAGATTACTAGTTGGGACACTAGTTGGGTGGTGCAGAGATAAATATAGAAATCAGATTAACAGAGTAGTAGCGAAGCAAAGAAAAAGTAGAAGCGCATTCAGTTCACCTTGCACTTATCTTGTCTTTAGTTACCTTGTTTTTATGGTATTGTCCTATTTTTGGTTTATTCATGTCATGATCCTTTATCTTGTTTGCGTGCTGAAAGATCACTGGACTTACCAGACTTATGTCTGACCTAGTTTGTTTTTCGCCTCTTTTCTTCCGTTCCCCCCCCCCCCCAGGTAGTCAGGTAGGGAATAGCTCACCTAAACTGGACCTCTTCTCTTTCCAAGCTTGAAGATTACTTGGTGTATCGCTTTAAACTCTCTCTCTTCCACTGCTATGGCTGGTTCACACTTTATCGGGGAATATCATTGTTTTTATGCTTCTTTTATTCTTGGAAGTTTTTAAATCAAGACAGAAGTTCTATGTATTACTTTTAGTATGATTGAGAAAACTGTTGTAAAAGCTTGACTGAACCAGATTGTTAATAAAAATGACTTTATTTTCCGCTGTTTTATCTGTTTGTCTTGTAATTTATCTTCCTCTTTTACCTATAATGCTCCACCGAAGTTAAGGCATTCCCTTTGTGAGTGACCTTAACGGAGGTGGGGTGTTTCACAACAAGTAATAG
This sequence comes from Allium sativum, assembly GCA_030737875.1. NCBI lineage: Eukaryota > Viridiplantae > Streptophyta > Magnoliopsida > Asparagales > Amaryllidaceae > Allium > Allium sativum. The sequence goes on along the minus strand of CM060927.1, from coordinate 21,026,982 downwards.
TAATGAACCATCATATAGCAAACTTTTGAAACTTTCTTAACCTCCTGAAAGGTTATCCAACTGATACCAAAGTTTGTACATAAGACCTCACTACAACCCTCATAGAACACTCAAACAGCGGAAACAAAGATACTAGATAGTAGTAAAACTGGTATGCCAGCCTCCTGCTCGCCTCTGCACAACATCATTGTCCTCACTAATAACCTGTAACCTGCTACTTAGTCTGCCCATCCACAACCGGTGAACAGCCTAAGGTAATAAGAGGAAACATAAAACCTTGAGTCAGACAACAGTCTTAATGAGCGATAAAATAGCTGACAAAATTCAACAATAAAGTATATGAGAATAGGAAGATTGACAAACCAATCTACCAAACATCAAATAAGAACTCGACTCCCATCTTCCCCACATCAGACAGTGATAGCCTTTATGATAAACAATTCAAACATTCATCCATGCAAACCAGACCACCCATTCAATCATGGTTAGAACTCATAACATCCAGATTATATATATCTCATGTAAAACATCTAATCGAATTATACATCCCTCAAGCACAAGCCCTAGAGGCCTAAACCAATATCAGACAAGCACTCAAGGAACATCTCCTTCGACGTTGGATAACCTACATGAGACGGTACAAACAGAACAACCAATCATCCATGACTGACTCTGGCTATCACCGCCAATCCTGCTTTGAAACCATCGTTAATCATATGATGGCCAACCTTGCCATATATCAAGGGCTAATGGTAACCCCAGTTCTAGCATAAACTCCATACGCCTTTCAACGATATGCATGTATGTCCAACCTTGACAACTAGGCCTTTCAACGATACCCAAGGTACTCTACCTACAACCGGTCTTTTGGGTGCCCCCATCGTACCTTTGCCTTGAGCCTGCTAGAACTTATGACAACGATAACCTCTCGGCCTTCACATCTCTAGTCATCCAGCTTGACGACTTTTCGTAGCACAAGCAACCTTCTCGAGCAACCATTATCCACCAACTCACGACCTTCGATTTGTCACCTCATTTGCTGCTTTTCACCGATCAACGAACACATTACAAAACTTCAAACCATCCTACTTGAACTTGTGTCTAAGTAGAACCATTATCGACTCAAAAACAAGCTTCGTTTGGTCGATACTACATTTTATAGCATCTCTAGCCTTTTCGCTATGAAAAACTGGCCAAAATGTCAAAACAGCCTTTTATAGCGTTTCTGAAATGTTGTTATATCCCCTGGTTCAATTCTGCATCCATGCGCGACTATGCGCGACCGACCACAGCATTTCACAAATGTTATCGTAGGTGCGACCGACCACAGCATTTCTCAAATGTTGTCGTAGGTGCGACCCAAAACTCATGCGTGACCGACTACAATATTTCACAAATGTTGTCACATGAGCGACCCAAAAACTCATGCGCGACTGACCATAGCATTTCGCAAATGCTGTCGTAGGTGTGACCGACCACAACATTTCTCAAATGTTGTCATATGCGCGACCGACCACAGCATTCCACAAATGATGTCATATGCGCGACTGACCACAACATTTCACAAATATTGTCATATGCACGACCCAAAAACTCATGTGCGACCGACCATAGCATTTCACAAATCCTGTCATAGGTGCGACCGACCATAACATTTCTCAAATGTTGTCATATGCGCGACCGACCACAGCATTACACAAATGTTGTCATTTCTCTGGTGCGACCCCTGGCCTGAACAACCCCAGTCTAAGTCCAATTTCGACCAAAACTTCGCCAGTTGATATAATCAATGAAATATACTCATTTAATTCATTCAACACAACCACAAGCATGTTATGAAATCACTAACAACATGAATATGACGATTTTTACCAAAATTGTGCAAATTTCACCAAAATCATGACAAATGAACATATGAACAAAAATGATAAATCTAACTTGCATAAACGTGTGAAATAGCATAGGAATGACCGATTTTAACTTACTAAATCAGATCCTAAGGTAATTCATATGAAATAGGACTTACCATGATGTAGATCTATGGATAATAACTTGAATTTGATGAAAAACAGGACCAAACACTCATACTTCATTGAATCCATGTGTGAGATGCAAACCACTCGCCGATTCTCCAATATAAGCTAAAATTGATGAAATAAGAATCTGGACAGCAAGCACCTGGCACCAAACATGTGACGATCCCAAACCCGTACGAAGGCATTAAGGATAATCATTGGAATATAACACATTAATCATCATTAGCAAAGTACAGATAATAGCATAAATAAAAAATAGAATAATTTACATCAATATGACAGCGGAATCATAATATGTAATAAACATCAGAGTAGCACAGTGCAGGATACAACTTAGTGCATAAAAGGAACTTATCAGTCTACATCAAGATCACTAGGACATATACATCATAGAGTACATAATAGAAGTAAATCTGTCTACATCGTGATAAGCGGAACATATACATAAGACACTAATGGCGGAATATCAAATAGCCAAAATACTGAAAGATCTAGTCTCGCCATATAAGTGAAAAGGTGCACTACATGCTGCAGTGCAAATGCCAAAATCTAACTTGTCACCTGTCACTAGGCTGCCCGTGTGAAAATAAGGGTACCCGAGTTTGCAAAGTAAAACAAACTACGAGTCAGTCATGGGACTAGTATGAGAAATCTACTTAACTATTTAAACAACAATAACACGGCAAATCATAGGACCACGCCACTTTCATGGAACGGGTTTACTCCTGTGAATGCCAGTGCATGAAATAAAGTAAATCTTTTGAACAACGCGATGCTTTTTATAAAAATGAAGCTGTTATAAGACTCAAGTCCCAACACACAATGCAATGCAAACCAGAGGATAGAGTTTTACCTTATAATGGTCAAACTATGCTTAATACGTGTAGAGCAAAATCATTTGATATTATTACTAGTGCATATATGTTTCAAAAGTAAATTTAATCATAAATATCAATCATAGACGACATGAGCGTCCCATGCCACTATGTCGCCATATATAAGTTACAATCAAATCCGTAATTTCGTATTGGAAATTTGGATTCCATCATGAGTCGAGGCCAGGGATGGCTCCTCTCCGTTCGAGACACTCTAGCAAATGCCTTAGGGCTCAGACGCTGGGGAACCCTTGGATCTTTAGGGTCGGTCCACACATAGCGGATTGGTTATACCGAAACACTCATTTCCCAGCCCTATCGAACCTATATCCATCGGCTCCGTAGAGACCGATATAGGCGCCTCGCATTCCAACAACCACACAGGTAAAAATAATAATAATATCAGGGCTTGTAAAACGCTGACACCACGCATAGCTAGAAAGAAACGTCGTGCACTCCCTGTAGTCACGATCCCATTTTTGACTCATACCAAGGTGTGAGACTCCCGAATTAACGCCATACACAAAGCTATGCCCTTTAAGGCCGTGTTTAGATCATCAACCACCAGATTCTTCTTTTCAACAAAAGCCTTGATCACTGCATCTCCGCATGCCACACAGGCAATTCACGCCATGCAACTGATTTCTATCTATATATAATCTCTGAGCTCGTACGTCTCAGAGAAGGGCGTTAAGCAAGAGAATAAATTCTCTGCCGCCAAACAGATATATATTTAATAGAGATCAATCGACACATAATAAAATCAAATGTCAGACACACATCCATTTACAAGTCCATTCTGGGTCTGAACGAAAAACGAGGCACCTTATTCCTCGTTCCGTATGTCCAATACAGAAGAGAGGCCCTCGCACATCTGGACAATCAATAAGTACGTCCAGACCGCTACCACTGTAATCTCGTCAAGGGAGCTACCAACCTCAAAGGCATCAGTAGTAATCTAAATGATGTGAAGATCACCAGTCTTTCACCGTCTTCGTATCTTCGACATTTATTCATCGATCAATTATTTGAAATGAGAATTAACTCGACCTTTTCTAATAATTCACGTATATTAGAATTCAAATCAATTTTGTTCATGGTTAAATTATTCGACATCCCCATTTCAGTTCTTTATATAATTTTCATATCAAACACATTAAACCAACAAATGTCAAGTAAACCAAGTAGAAACGGTTTATTTCCATTCCATATCGCCTATAATATTTTATAACGATATATCATTATTTTTATTTATTTAAAAATAGTGCCATTTAATTAAACGACGTTTCAGGCCATAACGTGGCCCTGACGTTGTTTTTCTCTAATTTTGATTTACACATTTCTCAAAATCTAACCGTCGGATCTTAATGAAGTTAAGTCCATTGGAAAGATCTCTCCTAAGCGAACCCAACGGTTCCGGTTTCAGGAAAATCCGATGGTCGGATCTCTCGATATAATCGTTTAAAGTTACGATTTCAAAATATGAACTACAGCGTCGTTAATCGTTTTATTTAATTTATATTTATATATATAAATATAATTCATTCGACGATTTCCATATCGTTCTTCACCTCAAATATTTCACTAACGCCTTTAAATTTCAGAAAATTTCGCCATAACCTCCTTGGTACGGGGAGGGGTTTGGAAATTTATTGGGCCGTATTAGGCACCCAGTAAATCCTAATAAGCATGCACATATTTATAGTGATATATTCCGGTGTCCACAAGGGAGTGTGTATAGATCATAACTCCAGAGAATAAATTCTCGTCACCCTATAAATGGTTTTTGTGCCTTAATGACTAGAGAGACGTGTTTATTGTCATCTCCAGAACCATGTGGGGTTATATTAATCTGGCAATTTACCGTTATATTTTATATAGTCCATATCAGTCTTCAGTTCAACCTGAAATATAGTCATCGCCATACAAGCCTCTCGCTTGTATGGTATATCTTCAACCTCATCACATAAGCTCCAAATGCCTATGTGGTATATGATAGGGTGTGCTATCTTTAAGAAGTATGCCATGTAGTATAGTTCAAAATTAATTGTTACTATCCTATAACGACGTTTATTATTTCATACAGAACATCCAGTACTTCGCATCCAATGGCATTCACAGGAGTTCATATAATAATAAAATTGCGTAGCCAACTCATTAAGGCTTACCTATTTGTCGGGCATGCAAATATATTTTTTACTCAACAGCTAATCCATATTCCTGTTCAACATATGTAAATATATGCAGAACCAAGCTAAAAATAATATTTCTAGCGAACAAATGTTTATTTCAACACATGTGTATTTTTAGCGAGTCGTATACATGATAAAAATGATATTTTTATCGTTCAAAATATTAATTCAACACATGAATGTTCTTAGCACTTCATATTCACAATAAAAATGTAAATTTTATTGTTCAATCATTTTATTCAACACATAAATCCTTTTCAACACATGAATATTTTATATACTTCATACATATAATAAAAATGACATTTTTATTGTTAAAACAATTTATTTAAAACACGAGTATTTTTTATAGTCCGTATATAGGATAAAAATGTGATTTTTATTGTTAAAACAATTTATTCAACACATGAATATTTCATATACTTCATATGCATAATAAAATTGTGATTTTTATTATCTAAACAATTTATTTAACACATGAATATAATTGAACATATGAAAATAATTCAAACACATGAATATTTTTGAAAATTTTGGCAGCATAACGGTAAGGGGTTTAAAACCGGCACCGTCCCGAGTACGGCTCCTCGCACTACCATAGGCCTCGCGGCGTTCCATAAGGGGCTTATCTTAACGATCTAAGATCAATTTCATATCATATGAATTTTCCACAACAATTTCCATTTGTTTCAACCACAAACAATTTCTTTCAACCACAAATAATTATTCTCAACCATTCGCATTATTAACCAATTTCACGTCAATCACAATCAATTCATATCGTCCATGGTCTGTGGACGAGGGGAGTATATATATATACGTATATAAATATATTTCATTTCCATTCCAATACATATATGATTTTTATAACGCATGAATAATTTATAAATCGCTCATATAACTTATACAACGCTCATACATGAGGTGTATAACGCATATATAATTTATACTTTGCTTATGTAATTAATACAACGCATTTCCATTCCATATTTGAATTTAGAAGTCTCACATCGATTTTAATCCTTCTGAAATTTGTAGCGAGCTCGGAATACGTTCTAGCTTATTCTAGAATGTAGATGACGTCGCTACGAGTCCGATGTCTCATGTTTCATCGAATTTCGTCAACATAGCAAAAAGATATGATTTTTATTTGAAAATCATAAATAGCAACGCTTAAAAGTGTTAAAATCTGTTTTTTAAACCAAGGCTGTATACCTTCACGTTTGATTCAAAACTAGGTTTTGAATTTTCGCAAGATCCGTGCAACAATTGGACAATCGACCTTCACCACGATGGAGTGCTTGGAGTCTTCGCGCATAGGGGGCCCAACCATGGTGAACTCGACGGCAGGGTTGGAGCTGGGCGGCGGTTTGAAGACCCAAAGTTTGTGGAGGTGAATCTCGACGTAGGTGCGATGAGAGGGGATGAGGTCGGTACTGATTTGAAGAGAAGGAGAAGGACATCAAAAGGTTTAACTGGGGCGACGGGGATTGATGAACGGAATCGCTAGAAATTGGCCGGGAAGGGAAGAACAACCTCCGTCGTTGAGAGCAAGTTACGGGGGGGGGGGGGTTCTGGTTTTTTTATAAAACTAAATAATAAAAGAAAAAAATCATATTCGCCGATATTTATATTAATTCGAAAATTAGGGTTTTTTCCATATGAACTCCAATCCAAACCCAACGATTGTCGCCCCTAGCTAAATACCCCTATTCCGAACACAATGGAATATGTTTCGTAAGCCCATTCAACTTTTACAGTCAGTTATTCTTCAAATTAAAATATAAAACACTCAAATTCTGTTTTGAACATACATTTTAATTTGCCGGGGAAACATACTGATTCCAAAAATTCCCGAAAAATAAATCTAGCTATGTTGGGACGATATAGTCCCAACAAACCTGATTTCATTGAATTCTGAGACCGTTCAAAAAATGATCGTTTTCTGGTCGATCCAATTTGACTGAAATCAACCAAACACGTTTTCCTTTGCCACGCTCACATATTAATTCCAAAAATTATGGAATTGGAAACCTTGCAATAAATTGACGTCCCGGATCCAACAAAAGTGGTTTCGTCGAAAACGGAGGTCGTTTGCAAAATGTCTATTTTCAAGGGCTATATTTATTCTATAGCGACCGTTCTGAATATTCAACTGGCCATAACTTTTGATTCCCGCTATGAAATTTCAATTTTTCAGATTCGTTAGAAAGATATTGTTAAACAGATTTAAATATTTTTGGTTTCACTAAAATCTGTTTTATTTTTCATCCTGTACGTTCAGTCAAAGTTCAAATTCAAATTTTCAAACTGCCTCGCTATTTCTAACTCGTTATTTAATTAAAATAAATTATTTCAATTACTCCAAATTCGTTAAAATAACCAAATTAAAATTTTTAAATTGGCTCGAATTTTCCGGGTTGTTATAATCTCCCCCACTTAAAACTTTTCGTACCCAAAAAGGAAACAGTAGTAAAGTAGCAAACAAAAGGAAAAGCAAAGTATTGTGAATGTACCTTGCACCAGAGTTAGTCAGAGATGTCCACTCTGCAATTGAGATAAGCTTGCTTAATGCTTTCTTCTGTCTCCCAAGTACAGTCTCTAGGATCTCCACTCCACTGCACTTTAACTAAATGAACCTTCTTGATCCTTGGCTCTTTAGTTTCTTTGCCAATAATCTTTATAGGCTCTCTTCTCACTGTTAATTCTGGAGTAATCTCCAAGTCCTATTGCGCTGCTTCTTCTACAACAAGATCTGGATCATGCACATGCTTTGGAAGTTGAGATATGAGAAACACATCATGTACTCCAGGCAACCAGTCAGGTAACTGAACCCTATAAGCAAGAGTTCCAATTCGTTCAAGTACGGGGAATGGACCAATAAATCTAGGCGCCAACTTCCCTGTTTTACCGAATCAGACTACCCCTCTCATCGGAGAAACTCGCAAATAAACATGATCACCAACAACAAATGCTAAATCTCTTCTTCTAGAATCTGCAAAACTCTTCTGTCAGCTTTGAGCTATTTGTAATCATTTCTTAATGAAATCACTTTGTCAGAAGCTTCACGAATCATATCTAGACCTAATACAAGTCGGTTTCCAGGTTCTACCCAACATGCAGGAGATCTGCATGGTCTACCGTATAATGCTTCGAACGGTGACATTTTCAAGCTCGCTTGATAACTTTTGTTGTACGAGAATTCAGCTAAATGCAAGTGGTCTTCCCATGATCCGCCAAAATCTATAACACAAGCCCTCAGTAAATCTTCAAGTATACGGTTTACCCTCTTAGTTTGGCCATCTGTTTGAGGACGACAGGTGGTGCTTAGATTCAGCTTCGTTCCCAATTCTATTTGGAACGCTTCCCAGAATTTGCTAGCAAAGATTGGGTCTCTATCACTGACAATGATGATGGGAACTCCGTGCAGTTTAACGATTTCTTTGAAATAAATCTTTGTTAGACTTTGAGCGGTTCTATTGGATCTAACAGGTATGAAATGGGCAGTTTCCGTGAAGCGATCTACGATCACCCAAAATACTGTCATTTCCCTTCTTGGTTCGGGGAAAACCATCTATGAAATCCACGTAAATCTGTTCCACTTCCAATTTGGAATTTCCAACGGTTGCAACAATCTGGTCAGTTTCTGGTGATTGCTCTTAACTTGTTGGCAAGTGGAGCACCTGCTGACATATAAGGAAATATCTCTTTTCAACGACTTCCAACAGAATGTGCGCTTAAGATCATTGTACATTTTTCCACCCCTGGATGGATACTAAGTTTGGACTTGTGACATTCATCCAGTACTTCCCTTCTAAGCTCAGGGATTTCTGGAATACAAATTCTCCCTTGTAATCGCAGAATCCCTTTATTATCCACACTGAAATCTGAAGTCTCGCTTTCTCGAATTCGCTGGCTAATCCTTTTAATAAATTCGTCGTCTTTCTGGAGAACAATGATCTTGTCAATCAATGAAGGCGTAATTATAAGATTGGCGATGATTGCAGCTTTTCTGCTAAGCGCATCCGCTACCACATTGGCTTTTCCCGGCGTATACAGAATATCTAGATCATAGGCTGCAAGAAATTCTAGCCAACACTGTTGCCTCATGTTCAAGTCTTTCTAGGTGTACAAATATTTCAATGATTGATGATCGGTATATAATTCGAACTTCTCACCCAATAGATAATGTCCCCAGATTTTCAAAGCAAATACGACGGCTAGCAACTCAAGATCATGAGTTGCATAATTCTTCTCATGCGGCTTCAACTGACGGCTAGCATAAGCGACTACTTGGCGCCCCTTTGCACTAATACTGCACCAAGACCTCTAATAGAAGCATCCGTCCAGACCATCAAATCCTGATTGCCATCGATTATCGTTAATACTAGAGCGGTTGTCAATTTTAATTTCATCTCTTGGAAAGCTGCCTCACATTCTGGAGTCCACTTAAATCTTTCGTGCTTCTTTGTAAGCTTTGTTAATGAACCGGATATCTTTGAAAAATCCTTAATGAATTTCCGATAATAACTAGCCAATCCCATAAAACTTCGGACCTATGTGGGTGTAGTAGGCTGCTTCCAATCTTGAAATGTTGTAATCTTGCTGGGATCTACATAAATTCCTTTCTTTGATACGAAGTGACCAAGGAACTTCACTTCATCTTGCCAGAAGATACATTTAGAGAATTTAGCTTTGAAGACGTTCTTTCTCAGAATTCCCAACACTTGTTCTAAATGTTTTTCATGCTCGCTTTCTGACTTGGAGTAGATTAAAATATCATCGATGAATACCAAAACAAGTTTATTCAGGACTCCTTTGAACACTCTATTCATTAAATCAACGAAGTAAGCTGGAGCGTTACACAAGCCGAACGGCATTACTAACCACTCATAAAAATATGTCTAGACCTCTTAAAGCTGTCAAAGGAACACATTCTTCGGTAATTCTCAGTTGATGGAAACCTGTAGCTAGGTCCATTCTGGAAAATACTCGCGCTCCATTCAATTGATCCAACAAACCATCTACGCGGGGTAATGGATATTTGTTCTTGAGCGTCTGCTTGTTGAGGTCTCAGTAATCAACACACAATCGGAGAGAACCATCTGACTTAGGAACAAACACTACGGCCGCACCCCAATTAGATAAGCTAGGTTTGATCAGACCCTTCCATAGCAATTGATGAGTTTGATCACCCAATTCTTCTTTTTCTTTTAGAGTCATTCTTCGAATTAAATGCACTACTGGCCTGGCATTCGGAATTAGATCGATCGTGAATTCAATTTCTCTTTGCATAGATAAGCTTTCGACTTCTTCAAACACATCCGCATAGTTTTTAACGATAGGAATCTTCTCTAACAAAGTGGGAATAACTTCTAGCGCAGACCAAAACTCTTTCCTATCTGTTTCTGAGCCACAGCATGGTATAGTAATATGCCCAAGCTTTGTTTTAAATTTTGCTTCTCTTTCGACACATCTTACTTCGGCCTTGTATTTGGTTAACCAGTCCAGTCCAAGTATGATATCAAATTCGGAAAAGTTCATGACAATCAGATCAAAAGAAAACTTGTAACAAGAATAAGAGACTGGCACTCTACAATATCAACTGAGAACAATAGAACCTCCTATCGAATTATGAACTCTAACCGATTCTTTAAGCTTTGTTAGATTTAACTTTAACTTTTTAACAGTGTTACTTGCAATAAAACTTTGTGATGCACCAGTGTTAAATAGTACGGAAACATGAACATTTTTAGTAGTAAGGGCACCTCCCAAAAAATCGGGTTTACCTACCCCATTTGAAATAGCTGGCAGATTCGCCCCGTCGTATACATGCGCAACCTGAGCATTCCTCATCAATGGATAATCTTTGACAAGATGCCCTGTCTGGCGGCAATTGTAGCATGGTCTAGAGTTGCGGGGGTCCTGGCTCGAGCTTGGTTGGTCTTCTGCTGCTTTGGAGCGGTGCATACATTGGAGTAATGTCCAGCTTGACCGCAGTTGTAACAACTTCCCCTGAGTGGCCTATTTGTTTGCAACTTGGCATTTTCTGTTGTGTTTCTGGATTTGGGATGCCTTTCAGAAGTCTTGCGCTTGTTTCCTTCTTGATTCTTTGTGCAGTTTATTTGCATGTTCCTCATATCCAGGCTCTCATAATTGCAAGCCATATCCACCATCTCGGCGAATGTAAGGTTAACGTGGCTCATTGTCCTATCCTGGTACCTGCGCTGAAGTCCATGAATGAACCTCTTATTCTTCGCCTTAACAGTCTGAACAAGCTTTGGAGCGTAGCGATATAGCTGAGTGAACCTGTTGAGGTACACCTGGATGGTGCGATCTCCTCGTTGGAGATTGGCAAACTCATCATGCAAGCGCTCCATCTCTTGCTCTGGAACGAACTTCTCTTTGAATAGTGTTTTGAATTCATTCCATGTCATCTCTACCTCTTCCTCATTCAAGGTGATGGCTTCCCACCATAGTTGGGCCTCGTCTTATAATAACCAAGCACCCATAAAGCTTTTCCTATGATCCTCAAGACCTATGCCCCTGAAGATCTTCTCATAATTTTTCAACCAACCCAAGGCTTCAATTGCAGTACCGGTGCCCGAGAATGGCTTGCCTCCAAGATTCTTATATGTCTTTCCCACTCGGTCTAAATCAAACTGTAGCGGGGCGGTGGTGGCCGAATCAAAGGCTCTGGGACAATGGGGATATTCCCCCGCCGTCCACCTCGGCCTCCTCTAGCTCTAGCTGCTCGAGTAGCCATCTAAGTCAAGTTCTGTACAAGTAAGAAAAGATTCAAGCCCACAGAAATGATAATTTTAAGATATAGTAAAAGCAGAAGAATATATGGAAAGATAACGATTTACTGATCAAGTTATTTTGCTATTCCGCTTAGCTCATTCTAGGAAATTACTAATCCTATCTCTAATGAGCTATTTTCCTTAGAACACTACTAATTCTATTTTGACGAGGTGTTTAATGTGTTTAATTCCAGAACTAAGATTAACCAAAGCTCTGATACCACCTGTGACGATCCCAAAACCCCGTACGATGGAATTAAGGATAATCATTGGAATATAGCACATTAATCATGTGACGGCCCGCCCCGCACCAACCGACACTTCCTCCAAGTGTGCGCTGTACACATGTCCAACTGGCACGGAACGGTCGTCATAAGAAAAGAAAGAAGAGAATGAACTAATCAAGGAACCTGTAGAATGTCTCACGGCGCATGGAATAAAATATAATAATAACATACTTGACATAAAACAGGTGAGACAGTGCATAAGCTGATAACTAATAATAAATGTCAACATCAGAGCAGCGGAAATCCAAATACAGCTTATTACAACTTTTCAAAATCTACTGTCTCTAAACAAAAGAAAGCTAAAGTGGAAGATGCACCACCAATGCCCAAGCAGTGATCTTCGACAACACAGGGAGAATACTATATATATATTACGTGGAAGCCTCCTGTTCGTCTCCGGATCATCTACCCGTGCATCACCAGCTAACCTGTCTCTAGTCTGCTCGTGTGAGCACCCAGAGTAATAAGAAGAGACATAAAACTCTGGGTCAGACAAAAAGTCTGGTATGAGCGATAAGCATCTAAACAGAACAATAACAGGTATACTAAACCATACCTGAACCTGGACCTGAAACCAAAGAGTTAGCACTACATACTGTACAATACTCTAAGGTGCCATCAACATATGGTGTAAAGAAATACGGGGGTGGGGGTGTGCATGTCATAGGGATAGCAAACAATTCAATCATGGCAACCATCCTCACATCTCTCACTCAGTGCATAAAGCATACGATGTATACCGCTTTCAACCACTAGACCCATCGAAGTAGTGACGGAGTTCGGCTTGTACAATTACTGCTACCACCAAGCTTACCCCATGGAGTCATGACTAAACCTTTACAAATGACCCCACTTCATTGGTCTATAGCTCTTTTAGTCGTACCTAGACCACTGTGGCCCTGAATCCGTTCACGTACCCCCTATACATAGTGATCCAAAGTTACAGACATCGACAGCCCCTTAGCACACATCCCGCAGCAAAGCCCAATCATGAAGTTAACTCGTTGATTCCCATCTGAATCCTTGGTACAAACTTCCCATTTGGACTACCTTTGCATCTCGGGTTATGGTCTTCTTCGGTTCGGTTCGGGTCTCTTCCTCCTATTCGGTTCGGTTCGGGCGTCCTCCTCCTATCCGGTTCGGTTCGGGTCTCCTCCTCTATCCGGTTCGGTTCGGATCTCCTCCTCCTATCCGGTTCGGTTCGGGTGTCTCTTCCTATCCGGTTCGGTTCGGGTGTCTCCTCCTATCCGGTTCGGTTCGGATCTCCTCCTTCTATTCGGTTCGGATCGGATCTCCTCCTCCTATCTGGTTCGGTTCGGGTGTCTCCTCCTATCCGGTTCGGTTCGGGTGTCTCCTCCTATCCGGTTCGGTTCGGATCTCCTCCTTCTATTCGGTTCGGATCAGATCTACTCCTCCTATCCGGTTCGGATCGGATCTCCTCCTCCTATCCGGTTCGGATCGGATCTCCTCCTCCTATCCGGTTCGGATCGGGTGTTCTTCCTAACCGGTTCTGAAAATCTGCAACTTTTTCCAGCAAGCTATTTTCGCCGAACGACGGCGTTTTCAACCATTCTAAACTTCCTATGACATTACAAAACATTCCAAACAGCAGTAACAACATATAGAATCAATCACAAACATTAAAACATCATTTACATGAAATACTTTAGATCAAACATACCCAGAAACCCATGTTTTCCCCTTAATCCTTCTTAACCGTGATTATGCATACAATTAGCAAAACTTATCCAAATTAGCCCAAATTTTTATCAGAGCCATAAAACATCATTATAGAATTTTAGGAATTTTTCCAGAATTTATTAATGTATAAATTCGCTAATCTTCACTAATTACCCATAATTAACCGTAATTAGTGTAAAAGCAAGCTAATCACTCACCTTTGCCGCCACTAAAACCCCAAAACTGAAATATTCTCTGATTTGGCACTGTTCCCAATCTTACACAGCAGCTCTACCTCGGTTCTCGTGCTAATACTCCTTGATTTGATGTTTGCTAAGCCTAATCTTCAATTAGAAAGTGATTAAGAGGTGTTTTGAAGAGATTTAGAAGGTGGAGGCCATGGCTAGGTTAAGAGGAATGAATAGTGACGGCTGAAAAATGAGAAAAAGATATTCTCCAAACCCTAACAGCCCTTTTAAACTCCTAATCCCGAAATTCCCCTTTGGGCCTAGCTGTTAATCACCCGGTTAAGCCCAATTAAGCTGTTTTTCACCATCTGAAACTTGTTTCAGCCATATCTCCCAAACGGTGAGTCCGTTTGGCTAATATGACCACTCTACGGAATTGTAAACCATCATCCGGATCCAATGGAAGTGGTTTCAGGTCAAAATTCTTTTCCAGTCAAAAGTTATGGTCAAAACAAGTTCAACTAGGGGCAAAACGGTCATTTAAAAATCGACAAAAATCTTGAACATGGGAAATGACCCTACTAGTCGTTTCCCAAAAGTACACGACCATACGACTTACTAAGAAAAAGAAATAAATATTCTACGATCTTCCGATGCGTAGAATGCAGGTCGTTACATTCTCCCCCCCTTAAGAAATTTCGCCCCCGAAATTCCTTAACAAAGAAACAAACAATGAATCCTGCATGCCTAACAATCATTCACAGCAACCAAACATGCAAAACAAGCAAAACAAACATAACCTAGCATGCGGAAAACTAAATCGCTAATTAAATCTTACCAGGCAAAGAGTTCTGGATACTTCTTCCTTATGTCCTCCTCTGTTTCCCAAGTACAGTCTTTCTCATCCTCACCCCACTGGACTTTGACTAATTTCACCGCCTTCCTTCGAAGTTGCTTCGTATCGTTCCCAACGATACGCATAGGCCTACGGTTCCCAACCGCCTCAGGTTCAACCTCGATATCGTCCAACTGATCAGGTGAAATAGCCACATTAGGGTCGTGCACAAACTTCCTTAACTGGGAAACATGAAATACGTTGTGAACTCCCGCCATCTTGTCTGGTAAGTCAATTCTATATGCCAAATTCCCGACTAGTTCAAGAACAGGGAATGGGCCAACGAATCTTGGTGCCAACTTTCCTCTCCTACCAAATCGTATTACGCTCTTCAACGGAGAAATCTTGACAAACACCAAGTCGCCAACGGAGAATTTTAAGTCTCTTCTCCTCTTATCGGCATAACTCTTCTGCCTATCTTGGGCAGCCTTCATTCGTTGTTGAATGGTCTTGATTTTATCTGAAGTTTCCCTCACCACATCTGGTCCAAGCATAAACTTCTCGCCAGTCTCTATCCAACATGATGGTGAGTTGCATGGTCTTCCGTACAAAGCTTCAAACGGAGCCATACCGATACTGGATTGGTAGCTATTATTATATGCAAACTCTACTAGATGCAAATGGTCATCCCATGATCCACCAAAATCCAATATACATGCTCTCAAGAGATCTTCCAAAATACGATTCACCCTCTCCGTCTGACCATCGGTCTGAGGATGATATGCGGTACTGAGATGTAACTCTGACCCTAGAGCTTCTTGTAAGCTCTTCCAAAACCCACTAGTGAACAACGGGTCTCGGTCACTCACAATGCTTTTAGGTACTCCATGGAATCTCACTACCCACTTCATATACAATTCTGCTAACTTAGCTGCCGTTCTGGTCGATCTGACTGGTATAAATCTTGCACTTTTGGTTAATCGGTCCACAATCACCCAAATGCTATCATGTCCCGATCTAGTCCTTGGTAAACCATCAATGAAATCCATCGAGACTTGCTCCCATTTCCATTCGGGAATTTCTAATGGCTGTAACAACCCACTAGGCTTCTTTTGCTCGGCTTTAACTAGCTGGCAATTCATGCATTTGGATATAAACTCCCCAACGTCTCTTTTCATCCCTTCCCAGTAGTAAGTCTGTCTCATGTCTCGATACATCTTATTACCACCGGGGTGTATAGTCAGTTTTGAGTGATGACATTCTCTAAGCACTTCATCTCTCAATCCATTGACATTGGGTACAACAAGCTTTCCATTTTTTCTAAGCCATCCATCTTGATCAAGCCCATACTTGCTCATCTCCTCATCGATACCCATCTCTAACTTGGAGATGATTTCCAA
Source organism: Allium sativum (assembly GCA_030737875.1). Classification (NCBI taxonomy): domain Eukaryota; kingdom Viridiplantae; phylum Streptophyta; class Magnoliopsida; order Asparagales; family Amaryllidaceae; genus Allium; species Allium sativum. Next base: position 21,010,686 of record CM060927.1, on the reverse strand, counting down.
TAGGTTAGGATCGTCCCTCTGACTAGAGCCGATCCGCTCAATTAAAGTGGGTCTGATCGTCAAACTTGCTAACATTTCTGGGTCCAATTCGCACTTTGATCTGAAATCAAACCCCGCGATATACTCCAGTTGCTTCCATTCAAGGAACATAGCCCCTAAACTGGCATGTCTTCGACTCAAAGCATCGGCTACCGCATTGCCCTTTCCCGGTGTATATGCGATGTCGAAATCATATGAAGCTAAGAACTCTAACCACCTCTGCTGACGAAGATTCAAATCCTTTTGAGAGAAAAGATACTTCAGCGACTTATGATCAGTAAACAGCTCGAATCTTTCTCCCAAGAGATAATGTCTCCACATCTTCAATGCGAATATGATCGCTGCCAATTCCAAATCATGGATAGGATACCTCCTCTCATGCGGTTTCAGTTGCCTGCTTGCATAAGCTACAACCCTACCACCCTGCATCAACACAGCACCTAGTCCGGTACCACAAGCATCTGTATATACCGTCATCTCTTCACTCCCCTTGGGAATGACTAACACTGGTGCACTTGTCAACTTTTCTTTTAGACTCTTGAATGCATCCTCGCACCTTTCGTTCCAAACAAAAGCTTGATTCTTCTTTGTCAACTGAGTCAACGGTGCTGCTATCTTGGAGAAGCCTTGGATAAACTTACGATAATATCCCGCTAATCCCAAGAAACTTCTTACGTCTGTTGCATTCTTGGGCGTAGACCAATCTTGCACCGTAGCCACCTTAGCAGGATCCACGGCGATACCATTTTCTGAAACAACATGGCCCAAGAATCTCACTTCCTTCCTCCAGAAGTGACACTTAGAAAACTTTGCTTTCAATTGGTGTTTCCTTAACACCTCCATCACTGTCCTCAAATGTTCCTTGTGTTCTTCCTCGTTCCTTGAGTAAACCAAAATATCATCCACGAACACAAGAACAGACTTATTCAACTGATCTCTGAATACCCTATTCATAAGATCCACAAAATATGCCGGGGCATTAGTCAGCCCAAATGGCATAACCAACCATTCATAAAATCCAGACGGCGTTCGAAATGCCGTTTTAGCTATACTCTCAGCTTCCACTCTAAGCTGATGAAAACCTGTCGCGAGATGCAACTGGGAGAACACTCTCGCGCCACTCAACTGATCGAACAAATCATCTATCCGCGGGAGAGGATACTTATTCTTCCTCGTCACCTTGTTCAACTCGCGGTAGTCTACACACAAACGAAGGGAACCATCCGCCTTGGTAGCAAACACAACTGGTGCTCCCCATTCAGAGACACTCCTTCTGATAAATCCCTTCTTCAAAAGATCGCTGACTTGCACCTCGAGCTCTCGCTGCTCCCTTGGTGCCATACGACGAAGTGGCATCACTATAGGTCTGGCATCTTTTACCAAATCAATACGGAACTCAATCTCTCGGTGTGGTGGAAGTCCGGTCACTTCTTCGAAAACATCCGGATACTGGCCAACCACGGGCAAACCTGACAACTCACTATGCGGAATGTCGAGGGAGTTTAGAAAACTAGCCAATACCCCCTCACTGGGTAGACCACCAAACACTATCCTCCGCCCATCGTCCGCTCTAGCTGTCACCAAAAAGCCCTCACAGTCTACCACCACCCCGTATCTTCGGAGCCAATCTATTCCCAAAATAATGCCAAACCCAGTAAAGCCCAAAACAAAGCAATCACAAACAAACATGCATCCATGACTCGATAAGACCACATTACGACAAATCATGCTAAGGCTAGTAGAACCACCAATCGGGTTCGTCACTACTAAAGGTCTATCGACAATCTCGGGCTCCAATCCCAACCTATCTACCAGGTCACTAGATATGAAAGAACTGGAAGCTCCGGTATCAAACAAAACTCTAACAGGAACATCATAAACAGAAAGCATACCTTGAATGACGACATTCTTTCCCTTCTCCGCCGCAGTTGGGGCATTCGACGAAGAAGGAATAGCATTAAGGGCGTATGCTTTCACCATTTGCTTTTCTTTAGGGGGTTGCGGACACTTGTCCTTGTGATGTCCCATTTGGCCACAGTTGAAGCACTTCCTATCCGCTGGCTTGGCCCGACAATTACTAGCATAATGGCCCTTCTTACCACAGCTGAAGCACTCAACATCTTGTTTATTCTTTTTCTTCTGGCCATCCTTAGTCTGACTCTGCTTTCTTTTATTCTGGGAACCACCCTTGCCTCCACCACTTGCTTGCGGCTTTGGCTCATCTGCGGATGCAACCTCAGTCTTCGGCTTAGGGTAGAGACTCTCTGATCTTAATGCTTTCCCCACAATCGACTCAAACGTCTCATCGATGTGGTTAATAAGCCTTTCCCCTAAGTATTGATCTAACCCAGTTATGAATTTCTCATTCTTCTTCTCGGCAGTATCAATAAGAGATAACCCATACTTTGACAAAGTGTCGAATTCAGCAATGTACTCCGAGACAGCTCTGCCATTCTGCTTGAGCTCCAAGAATTTCTTAAACAGCACTGACTTCTGAGCAGCTGGAATGAACTTCTCGCTAAAGCGAGCTTTAAACTGCTCCCAAGTAATCTGATCTTCGGGAGTAGCTGCCTTTATAGCATTCCACCAATTCATTTCCCGCCCTTGCAGCTGACGGGACGCTAGCTTTCTCTTCATCGCATCCTCGATACCCAAATCCTCGAAGATACGTTCGCAACTATCCAACCAATCCTGAACATCTGTGGCCGACTCCGTTCCGTGGAACGGCTTCCCACCAAGGCTAGTATAATCCTTATTCAGCTTGGCGAAGTCAACTCTTGGCGCCTGCACTATTGGACCACCGCCATTTCCACCATTGGGAGCTGCCCTCCGTACATCTCTAAGCATCTCTCTCATGAGGTCAGTAAACATCGTCCTCATGTCAGCAGCATTCCCATTATTGGCTCCCCTACCAGCACCTCTAGTATCTCGGCTCATCGTCAATCTGAAAAAGGAAACGATTAACGATTCCATAGTGGTGCTAGTGCAGTACGACTTCATTCTTATACTACTAATAGTATATATATAGCTTTTGAAAACCAAAATAACCACAAATACGCTCTCTCGTATACGTATATTATCTCTCCCTGATAACTTCCCTAGGTTAACTACGCAACCTAGAGCTCTGATACCAAGTGTGACGGCCCGCCCCGCACCAACCGACACTTCCTCCAAGTGTGCGCTGTACACATGTCCAACTGGCACGGAACGGTCGTCATAAGAAAAGAAAGAAGAGAATGAACTAATCAAGGAACCTGTAGAATGTCTCACAGCGCATGGAATAAAATATAATAATAACATACTTGACATAAAACAGGTGAGACAGTGCATAAGCTGATAACTAATAATAAATGTCAACATCAGAGCAGCGGAAATCCAAATACAGCTTATTACAACTTTTCAAAATCTACTGTCTCTAAACAAAAGAAAGCTAAAGTGGAAGATGCACCACCAATGCCCAAGCAGTGATCTTCGACAACACAGGGAGAATACTATATATATATATATATTACGTGGAAGCCTCCTGCTCGTCTCCGGATCATCTACCCGTGCATCACTAGCTAACCTGTCTCTAGTCTGCTCGTGTGAGCACCCAGAGTAATAAGAAGAGACATAAAACTCTGGGTCAGACAAAAAGTCTGGTATGAGCGATAAGCAGCTAAACAGAACAATAACAGGTATACTAAACCATACCTGAACCTGGACCTGCAACCAAAGAGTTAGCACTACATACTGTACAATACTCTAAGGTGCCATCAACATATGGTGTAAAGAAATACGGGGGTGGGGGTGTGCATGTCATAGGGATAGCAAACAATTCAATCATGGCAACCATCCTCACATCTCTCACTCAGTGCATAAAGCATACGATGTATACTGCTTTCAACCACTAGACCCATCGAAGTAGTGACGGAGTTCGGCTTGTACAATTACTGCTACCACCAAGCTTACCCCATGGAGTCATGACTAAACCTTTACAAATGACCCCACTTCATTGGTCTATAGCTCTTTTAGTCGTACCTAGACCACTGTGGCCCTGAATCCGTTCACGTACCCCCTATACATAGTGATCCAAAGTTACAAACATCGACAGCCCCTTAGCACATGTCCCGCAGCAAAGCCCAATCATGAAGTTAACTCGTTGATTCCCATCTGAATCCTTGGTACAAACTTCCCATTTGGACTACCTTTGCATCTCGGGTTATGGTCTTCTTCGGTTCGGTTCGGGTCTCTTCCTCCTATTCGGTTCGGTTCGGGCATCCTCCTCCTATCCGGTTCGGTTCGGGTCTCCTCCTCTATCCGGTTCGGTTCGGATCTCCTCCTCCTATCCGGTTCGGTTCGGGTGTCTCCTCCTATCCGGTTCGGTTCGGGTGTCTCCTCCTATCCGGTTCGGTTCGGATCTCCTCCTTCTATTCGGTTCGGATCGGATCTCCTCCTCCTATCCGGTTCGGTTCGGGTGTCTCCTCCTATCCGGTTCGGTTCGGGTGTCTCCTCCTATCCGGTTCGGTTCGGATCTCCTCCTTCTATTCGGTTTGGATCGGATCTACTCCTCCTATCCGGTTCGGATCGGATCTCCTCCTCCTATCCGGTTCGGATCGGATCTCCTCCTCCTATCCGGTTCGGATCGGGTGTTCTTCCTAACCGGTTCTGAAAATCTGCAACTTTTTCCAGCAAGCTATTTTCGCCGAACGACGGCGTTTTCAACCATTCTAAACTTCCTATGACATTACAAAACATTCCAAACAGCAGTAACAACATATAGAATCAATCACAAACATTAAAACATCATTTACATGAAATACTTTAGATCAAACATACCCAGAAACCCATGTTTTCCCCTTAATCCTTCTTAACCGTGATTATGCATACAATTAGCAAAACTTATCCAAATTAGCCCAAATTTTTATCAGAGCCATAAAACATCATTATAGAATTTTAGGAATTTTTCCAGAATTTATTAATGTATAAATTCGCTAATCTTCACTAATTACCCATAATTAACCGTAATTAGTGTAAAAGCAAGCTAATCACTCACCTTTGCCACCAATAAAACCCCAAAACTGAAATATTCTCTGATTTGGCACTGTTCCCAATCTTACACAGCAGCTCTACCTCGGTTCTCGTGCTAATACTCCTTGATTTGATGTTTGCTAAGCCTAATCTTCAATTAGAAAGTGATTAAGAGGTGTTTTGAAGAGATTTAGAAGGTGGAGGCCATGGCTAGGTTAAGAGGAATGAATAGTGACGGTTGAAAAATGAGAAAAAGGTATTCTCCAAACCCTAACAGCCCTTTTAAACTCCTAATCCCGAAATTCCCCTTTGGGCCTAGCTGTTAATCACCCGGTTAAGCCCAATTAAGCTGTTTTTCACCATCTGAAACTTGTTTCAGCCATATCTCCCAAACGGTGAGTCCGTTTGGCTAATATGACCACTCTACGGAATTGTAAACCATCATTCGGATCCAATGGAAGTGGTTTCAGGTCAAAATTCTTTTCCAGTCAAAAGTTATGGTCAAAACAAGTTCAACTAGGGGCAAAACGGTCATTTAAAAATCGACAAAAATCATGAACATGGGAAATGACCCTACTAGTCGTTTCCCAAAAGTACACGACCATACGACTTACTAAGAAAAAGAAATAAATATTCTACGATCTTCCGATGCGTAGAATGCAGGTCGTTACAAATCATCATTAGCAGAGTACATATAATAGTATAAATAGAAAATAGAATAATTTACATCAATATGACAATGAAATCATAATATGTAATAACCATCAGAGTAGCAGAGTGTAGGATACAACTTAGTGCATAAAAGGAAATGATCAGTCAACATCAAGATCACTGGGACATATACATCATAGAGTACATAATAGAAGTAAATCTGTCTACATCGCGATAAGCGGAATCATATACATAAGACACTAATGGCGGAATATCAAATCGCCAAAATACTGAGAGATCTAGTCTTCGCTATACAAGCCAAAAGGTGCACACCATGCTGCAGTGCAAAAGCCAAAATATAACCAATCACCTGTAACTAGGCTGCTCATGTGAAAATAAGGGCACCCGAGTTTGCAAAAGTGAAATAAAATACGAGTTAGTCATAGGACTGGTATGAGAAATCTACTTAACTGTTTAAACAACAATAACAAGGCAAATCATAGGACCACGCCACTTTCGTGGAACGAGTTTACTCTAGTGATTGCCAGTGCATGAAATAAAGTAAATCTTTTGAACAACGCGATGCTTTTTATAAAAACGAAGCCGTCATAAGACTCAAGTCCCATCACACAATGCAACGCAAACCGGAGAATAGAGTTTTACCTTATAGTGGCCAAACTATGCTTAATACGTGTAGAGCAAAATCATTTGATATTATTACTAGTGCATATATGTTTCAAAAGTAAATTCCATCATAAATATCAATCATAGACGACATGAGTGTCCCATGCCACTATGTCGCCATATATAAGTTACAATCAAATCTGTAATTTCGTATTGGAAATTTGGATTCCATCATGAGTCGAGGCCAGGGATGGCTCCTCTCCGTTCGAGACACTCGAGCAAATGCCTTAGGGCTCGGACACTGGCGAACCCTTGGATCTTCAGGGCTAGTCCACACATAGCGGATTGTTTATACCTGAACACACGTTTCCTGGGCCTATCGGACCTATATCCATCGGCTCCGTAGAGACAGATATATCTGAGGCGCCTCGCATTCCAACAACCACACAGGTAAAAATAATGATAATGATAGGGCTTGTAAAACGTTGACACCACCCATAGCTAGAAGGAAACGTCGTGCACTCCCTGCAGTCACGATCCTGTTTTTGACTCATACCAAGGTGTGAGGCTCGCGAATTAACGCCATACACAAAGCTATGCCCTTTAAGGTCGTGCTTTGATCATCAACCACAAGACTCTGCTTTTCAACAGAAGCCTTGATCAATGCATCTCTGCATGCCACATAGGCAATTCACGCCATGCGACTGATTTCTATTTATATATAACCTCTGAGCTCGTACGTCTCAGAGAAGGGCGTTAAGAAAGAGAATAAATTCTCCGCCGCCAAACAGATATATATTTAATAGAGATCAATCAACACTGAATAAAATCCAATGTCAGACACACTGCCATTTACAAGTTTGTTCTGGGTCTGAACAAAATTAGAGGCACCTTATTCCTCGTTCCATATGTCCAATACGGAAGAGAGGCCCTCGCACATTCGGACGATCAAAAAGTACGTCCAGACCATTACCACTGTAACCTCGTCAAGGGAGCTACCCATCTCAAAGGCATCAGTATTAATCTATACGATTTGAAGATCACCGGTCTTGCACCGTCTTCATATCTTTGACATTTATTCATCTATTTGAAATGATAATTAACTCGGCCTTTTCAAATAATTTACGTATATTAGAAATCAAATCAATTCTATTCATAGTTAAATTATTCGACATCCCCATTTCAGTTCTTTATATAATTTTCATGTCAAACACATTCAACCATCAAATATCAAGCAAACCAAGTAGAATCGGTTTACTTCCATTCCATATCGCCTATAATATTTTATAACGATATATCGCTATTTTTATTTATTTAAAAAGGGCGCTATTTAATTAAACGACGTTTTGGGCCATAACGTGGCGCTGGCGCTATTTTTCTCTAATTTTGATTTACACATTTCTCAAAATCTAACCATCGGATCTTAACGAAGTTAAGTATGTTGGAAAGATCTCTCCAAAGCAAACCCAACGGTTCTGGTTTCGGGAAAATCCGATGGTCGGATCTCTCGATATAATCGTTTAAAGTTACGATTTCAAAACACGAACTACAATGTCGTTATTCGTTTCATTTAATTTATGTTTATATATATATAAACATAATTCATTCGATGATTTCCATATCGTTCTTCACCTCAAATATTTCACTAACACCTTTAAATTTCAGAAAATTTCGCCATAACCTCCTTTGTACGGGGAGGAGTTTGGAAGTTTATTGGGACGTATTAGGCACCCAATAAATCCTAAAAAGCATGTTCATATTTATAGTGATATATTCCGGTGTCCACAGGGAGTGTGTATAGATCATAACTCCAGAGAATAAATTCTCGTCACCCTATAAATGGTTTTTGTGCCTTAATGACTTGAGAGACATGTTTATTATCATCTCCAGACCCGTGTGGGGATTTTATCAATCTTGTAATTTACCGTTATATTTTATATAGTCCATATCAGTCTTCAGTTCAATCTGAAATATAGTCATCACCATACAAGCCTCTCGCTTGTATGGTATATCTTCAACCTCGTCACAAAAGCTCCAAATGCTTATATGGTATATGATAGGGTATGTTATGTTCAAGAAGTATGACATGTAGTGTAGTTCAAAATAAATTGTTACTATCCTATGGCGACGTTTATTATTTCATATAGAACAAGCAGCACTCCGCATCCAATGGCATTCACAGGAGTTTATATAATAATAAAATTGCGTAGCCAACTTATTAAGGCTTACCTATTTGTCGAGCACGCAAATATATTCTTTACTCAATAGCTAATCCATATTCCTGTTCAACATATGTAAATATATGCAGAACCAAGCTAAAAATAATATTTCTGGCGAACAAATGTTTATTTCAACACATGTGTATTCTTAGCGACTCGTATACATGATAAAAATGATATTTTATCGTTCAAAATATTAATTCAACACATGAATGTTCTTAGCACTTCATATTCACAATAAAAATGTAAATTTTATTGTTCAATCCTTTTATTCAACACATAAATCCTTTTCTACAAATGAATATTTTATATAGTTCATACTATAATAAAAATGATATTTTTATTGTTAAAACAATTTATTTAAAACACTAGTATTTTATATAGCCCATATATAGGATAAAAATGTGATTTTTATTCTTAAAACAATGTATTCAACACATGATTGTTATTCAACACATGAATTCCCAACACACGAATATCTCAACACATGAATATTTCATGTGCTTCATACGCATAATAAAAATGTTATTTTTATTATCTAAACAATTTATTCAACACAGGAGGTGTACAACGCATATATAATTTTACTTTGCTTATATGATTTATACAACGCATTTCCATTCCATATTTGAATTTAGAAGTCACACATCGATTTTAATCCTTTTGAAATTTGTAGTGAGTTCGGAATACGTTCTAGCTTCTTCTAGAATGTAGATGACGTCGCTACGAGTCTGATATCTCCTGTTTCATCGAATTTCGTCAACATAGAAAAAAGATATGATTTTTTTTTGAAAATCATAAATAGCAATGCTTAAAAGTGTTAAAATCAGTTTTATAAACCAAGGCCGTATACCTTCACGTTTGATTCAAAACTAGGTTTTGAATTTTCGCGAGATCCGTGCAATGATTGGACAATCGGCCTTCACCACGATGGATGCTTGGAGTCGCGCTCCTGAGGGGCCCAACCACGATGAAATCGACGGCAGGGTTGGAGCTGGGCGGCGGTTTGAAGACCCGAATTTCGTGGAGGTGAATCTCGACGTAGGGGCAACGAGACGGGATGAGGTCGGTACTGATTTGAAGAGGAGGAGAAGGACTTCAAAAAGTTTAACTGGGGCGAGGGGGATTGATGTACGGAATCGCCAGAAATTGGCCGGGAAGGAAAGAACAACCTATGTCGTCAAGAGCAGGTTACGAGGCGAGGGGGGTTCTGATTTTTTTATAAAATTAAATAATAAAAGTAAAAACCCTATTCGCCGATATTTATATTTATTCAAAAATTAGGGATTTTTCCATACGAACTCCAATCCAAACCCAACGATTGTCGCCCCTAGCTAAATACCCCTATTCCGAACACAATGGAATATGTTTTGTAAGCCCATTCGACTGTTGCAGTCAGTTATTCTTCAAATCAAAATATAAAACGTTCAAATTCTGTTTTGAATGTACATTTAAATTTGCTGGGGCCACATACTGATTCCAAAAATTCCCGAAAAATAAATCTAGCTTTGTTGGGACGATACAATCCCAACAAAACTGATTTCGTCGAATTCTGAGACCGTTCGAAAAATGGCCATTTTCTGGTCGATCCAATTTGACTAAAATCAACCAAACACATTTTCCTTTGCCAGGTTCACATATTAATTCCAAAAATTAGGGAATTGGAAATCTTGCAATAAATCGACATCCTGGATCCAACAAAAGTGGTTTCGTTGAAAACGGAGGTCGTTTGCAAAATGTCTATTTTCAAGGGCTATATTTATTCCATAGCGACCATTCTGAATATTCAACTGGCCATAACTTTTGATTCCCGCTATGAAATTTCAAATTTTCAGATTCATTAGAAAGATATTCTTAAACAGATTTAAATATTTTTGGTTTAGCTAAAATCCATTTTATTTTGCATCTTGTATGTTCAGTGAAAGTTCGAATTCAAATTTTCAAACTGCCTCGCTATTTCTAACTCGTTATTTAATTAAAATAAATTATTTCAATTACTCCAAACTCGTTAAAATAGCCAAATTAAAAAATTTAATTTGGCTCAGATTTTCTGGGTTATTACAAAACACCTTGATCCGATGAATCCTTGCCTCAATTGATGTTGATCTAACCTCCAATGATGTAGATCTATGATTTCCCTCCTTGGATTTGGATTTTTAAAGGTGGAAAGGTGTTTAGAGGAAAGAGGAGCAAAAGGCACCAAATGAGAAAATGGGAGAAGTAACCTCTTCTCCATATCCCTCACCCCCTATTTATAGTTTCCACCAGCCCACTATTGGGCCTTCCCAATTCAGCCCATTTTGGCTCAAAATCCTGAACATCCGACTGAAAAACCTTAAAATAGCAATTCCTTCCAAACCGCTGAACCAAATCTTTAATGTAACCACTCCAGGGAAAGGTAATCATCAATTCCTTTCCAATGGCATAGGTCTCACCCTCTGATTTGACCTGAGTCAAAAGTTATGCCCTGTACAAGAGTGAAAGGGGAAATTGTCACAGATAAAATTGGTAAAAATTAAGGACATGTCTCACATCCCCATAAACAACATATTAAAAGATGAGAATGATCCAACCCTCAAAGAATGAAATAAAAATATTTTACGTTCTTCCGATACGAAAAATGCAGGCTATTACACTCACCAACCACTTCAAATGGTTTTCTTGGAGCTATGGTTATCAGACCTACTTTAAAAGGGAGGATTCGAAGTATGCAAGACCTTGACGATGAATTAAAAAGCATAAAGGAGAAAATGGAAAAGAAGGAGACTTTCCCTCATTCAACTAGATATTCGATTGGCAATGATGGAAGTTTACTTTGGGATGGACGACTTCTTGTTCCTAAAGATGAAGGGTTGAGGAAAGAAATTCTAGAGGAGTGCCATAAGTGAAATATTACCATACACCCCAGTGGGGATAAAGTGTACAGTGATATGAAGAGGAATCTCCATTGAAAGGGGATGAAGAGAGATATAGTCGGGTTCGTGGCCAAATGTTTGACATGCCAGAAAGTAAAAGCGGAGCAAGGGAAGCCCGGAGGATTGTTATTACCTTTAGAGATCCCTATGTGGAAGTGGGAACATATTTCCGTGGGCTTTGTAGATGGACTTCCTAGAAGCCAGAAGTGTAATGAGGCCATTTGGGTTGTGGTAGATCGTTTAACCAAAAGCGCCCACTTTATACCAGTCAAGAAGACAAGGACTGCAGCCTCGTTAGCCTAACTATACATCAAAGAGATAGTCAGACTTCATGGTATTCCATCAAGTATTGTGAGTGATAGAGACCCCTTGTTCACAAGTGAATTTTGGAGATGCCTACAAGCAATATTGGTAACGACCCTCAACTTAAGCACAGCCTATCATCCTAGACCGACGGACAGACGGAAAAAGTAAATCGAATCTTGGAAGACTTACTCAGAGCTTGCATCATCGACTTTGGAGGAGTTTGGTAGAAGCACTTACCACCTATGGAGTCCACCTACAACAACAGTTCTCAAACGACGATTGGTATGGCCCCTTTTGAAGCGCTTTATGGGAGGCCATGCAAATCGCCAACTTGTTGGTGGGAAACTACCGACAAGGTTCTACTTGGACTAGACTTCGTCCGTAATTCCACGAAGAAGATACCTTTGATTAAGCAGAGGATAAAGGCAGCCCAAGACCATTAGAAATCATATGTCGATAAGCGAAGGAGGGAACTTGAATTTAATATTGGAAATTTGGTATTCGTAAAAGATCCCCTCTCAAGAAGATGGTTCGGTTTGGGATGGGAAGTTGGTTCCCAGATTTATTAGACCTTTTCGAGTCGTCGAGAAGATAGGATCTTTGGCATATTGAGTGGAGCTCCCAGAGCATCTATCGGGAATCCACAATGTTTTCATGTATCTCATCTAGGGAAATTCCTTCATGATTCTTCTATCAGACCAAATCTTGATGAAATTGGGGACATAGAAAAACTCGAGTTGGAGTACAGGGTGCCCCCGCCACTACAAGGATTGTACAGCACGGAATGGGTCTCCAATTGCTTACATATTGCATCACTTTTTACACCTACATGCTAGGATAGAGCTCGCTTTAGTGGGTCTCTAGTTCATAATCACCGCGAGTCATGGATGCTTGTGGATGAATTAAAAATAACATGGATGTTTTGAGCGAGTTGTGTTTTTTACCCCTTCAAACAAATTTCAGGATGAAATCTAATTTAAGGACGGGGAGAATGTAACACCCCGTAAAATACATAAATATTAATAATAAATAAAGAAGAATAAAAACAAGCAATTAAATAATAAGGCTGGAAAATGAGATTTCGCATCTTTAGGAATTTGGCTAAAATTCTTTTATTTGGATTTGTGAAGAAATTCTAAATCGTTTTCATATATAATATGTTGAAAACGATCAATGTATGAAGAAGTTATAAGAAAATGAAATTGGACAGTAGAGTGTAGAATATTTATATATATATACATATACATAATTAGATGGATAATATATATATATATCCAAAATATATTCAAGCTAAAGAGGGAGAATTTGAAATTCAAACAAAGGATAAGATTATAGGGTACAAAGAATATTTTATGTAAGGAAAGAAATTAAGAATATAAAACAATGTATTAATTAAATAAACACCTAGGCGCAACAACGTTCATTGGGCGTTTCAGCGACCAGGAGGTTGACCACCCCCAAGAAGGGCATCGACTGCCGGTCGACCGCCCAGGTCGACCGGCTAGCAGTTGAGGAGCTCAATGAATCTATATTTGGTTAGGGTTTTCTAAAGGGATATATATATATATATATATACAAATAAATGGCCAAGCTTAAATCTGAATAATCTAACAGCCTACGCTCAGACGAGCAACTATATATAGGCCCTCATATCACACTACAAAACCTTATCCACTCTATTCTATCTACCTCCATGTTGTCCTTCTGCCATTGCTAAATTCCAAAAAAAAGGTTAAGAATTTCTTCTATTCCACTAACCTTTATTCTTATCTTCTCTAATCTATATTCATGTAGGTTTTAGTATGAATTATGGAATTTAGTGTGTGTGTATATATATATAAGATTCTAAAATATGTTTCTCACATATATACTAGGAGGATTGGAGCACGTCTATCGCAAAGATTAAGCCCAGGTCTAGATCTACAACAAGAATCCTGTCCATTCATCCTTAGATCTGTGAGTGGAATATCGTGTTCTTTGGCATGTTATATTTTTCTATGGAATAACATGTTGATAGCTATGCCAAAGAGGATTTGGAAATCGATAACACTAGTACTATAATCCCCAAATCCTTTATTCTATGTTACGTATGAATTGTCAATTTATTGTCATTTGGGTTTATTGATTTGGATTTTAAAAATTGGATTAGGAATTAAAGGGGTGTTGTTATTGTTTCTACTTTGTGTAATCCACCATTATATAAACATTTGATTGTAACTTAAAAGGGTTTAAATTTGGTTGTTCCATGATTTTATTAGGTTTGGATTCTATTTTGAATCCAAACATATTTATACTTGAAATATATCAAATGTAAATGTTTTTATATGCAAACAACCAAAGAGGGGTGTATTAGATAAATTAGAACTTATAAACATACATGTATATATTATATGTGTATGTTATACTCTATTTTTTTTATCCATTATTGAAATTGTCCCAATAAGCCTAGGATGCAAGTTCAAGCTTATATATATGATTGTAGTTTTCCATTCGCTCCTATATGTTATTATGTTCTTACGCCATCATGTCATCATGCCTAAATTGTAGCGGTCAAGACATGAAAAATCTAACTTGTATAACTTAATTCAGAAAAATTGGAAATTTTATCTCGTTAGAAAATCCTTGTAATGTCCAATATTTTTTTGTGGTTTAAAATTCATTTATTGAATTATTTTAATATATTGGTTTGATAACTCAAATGGTTTGAATTCAAATATTTTGAATATTTAATAAATATAAACATTGGAATAATATAATTTTTCCGAAACAGTCAGAAATAGATGAACTGATAATATTGTGTGAATCGGATAATTTAAGATATTTAATCGGGTTTATATTTGAGTTATAATAACGTATATTTTATTTGGATGACATTTGAACGTAATAATTATATTATAATTATAAATGAGCCGTAACATCGCGGTAGTTCGTAATATTGAGTTTCGAACTTTAAACGACTATACAAGATTCGTTATAAGTCAGATTTCTTCGAAACAAGAAACGTTTGAATCAGTTAAGCTATATTTTTCTAATAGAGGTGGAAAATCTCGATTTTATCATGTAGATTATGAGTTATGACCAAATAAATTTTCAAATAATCGTTATGGAGTAGTTTATAAGCCATAACGATATATTTAATTATAATTCAATATTGATTTCGAATTTGGACAAGATTTTTAAGACGTACTGTTAATTTAATTTGTGGAATTTTTCTGTAACTTTTATTTTGGAAAATAAACAACTTTTTGTTTAAAGTAATGTACACCCTATATCAGCGATTTTGGAGTTTCACAATATAAGCTAACTTGTTTATTTCATTATATTTTTGGGATCGTAACTCATTGCTTGTTAGAACTATATCACCGTTTTTGTCGATAATAGTCCATAAACAAATGAAAATTTTACACAACACCGGATCCTTAATAAATATATAGAATAAAATCATGGCCGTTTTCAAAATAAATCACACTTCAGTCAGCTGGCTCAAATCTTTACCAAATCTCATCCGAAGTTTTTACAAATCCATACCAAATTTTTATACGTAATTTTCAAATCTTTATAAGGATTTATTTCATCCTTTGTTCAAAAAGTTTAGCCAGTCCAACTGGGTATGATTTGACTTCTTTCTCTTTATTCTGTTTGATTCAAAATCTCGCACCGTATCTGAAGCCATGTGCATATGTAACAACAATACAATAAATAAAATAATAAATCCAAACAAATATGTCATAGCAACCAAAATACAACTCGTGCAGACCTATTTCATTTATGTACATATGGTTTTGAAATCTCCACCACTTCAGTACTAAGCAGATGATTTAAAACAAAGCAACCATGCCTACTCTGTAATACTATACTGTGAACGCACATCTTCTCGCAGCCTACATGAAAAGAACACTTGAAGCAAATCGAACACTAAGGAAGGGAAAGAACACTGCACGTACAAGCAAATCACTGAAAACCTAAGGATCAAAAGCCTACCCTAATGTAAATTCGCTACCGCTATCTCCACTTGGCAAACAAAATATAACCTACAAACATATATTGTCTCTTACAACTGAACAGCAAGTCCTATATCTTAAATGTAAAGGCAAAGGAATATATGAGAGTACTACCTACCCTATTCTATGTCGACCCAAATACGTGGGTGCCAAGCTTCACAATTATATATATATATATATATATATATATATATATATATATATATATATTCGAAATCTCTTCCATTTGCGGTATGGTTTTCCAGTAAAAAGGAAATGGTGAACGCCGATCTAAGACAAGTAATTCCAACCAAAAATTTATTCTAAAAATTACAGTGTATATATTTATGAGACCATTAAAATAAGAGCTTTAAGCCCATGTATCTTTCCTTAAGCTCCATCACGGTTTTTGGTGAAGTCGAGTATGTGTAGTATCCCTTAGGCTCGCAAGTTGTAAGGAGGAAGGAGAAAATGGCGGATGGCGTTGTGTTCATGGGAGTGAGGCGCCTCCATTGGCATCATTTAGTGAGTTTTGGTGCCAGAAAATGTCGTTGAGTTTACTGTTGTAGCGGTAAAGAGCTTGGGTTCGCAATTTATTGGGAGGAGAAGCAGGTCAGGCTAAGAGGGAGATTGCGGAGAGGACAGCAGATACTTACGTTCGAAATTTATGGGAGCTGAGAGTTTTCGAGATGACCATTCTTTCTGCGTGAATACTGGAGTGGATATAATACTTTAGAGGAGATGAAATTGGAAGCGGGTCTCGTTTCTTTTTGGTGTGACGTGGGCTAAGTGGCAAGCTCGTTTAGCAAAAAAAAATGTGCTTGTGGGAAATTTTTAAAGGAGTTGAGATTTGTCTGGAGGAGCGGGATACATATTACAGGCAGAAGGAGAACGCACTGTTCAAAACTTGTACATGCATGAATTGGGCTAGGTTATAGATGTGAAGCCCAACTTAAAAAAAAAGAGAAATTGGAATGAAAAATAATGGTCATGGGGTAGAAAGGCACGAGCAACAGTAGCTCGTTGCGTGGGGAGGACAGAACTATATGCGTGTCCGGGTAACGAGTTGGAGATGGACTAGATATATATTAGTGAGGCCCATTTATAAAATTTAATTAAATTTAAATTTAATTAAATATGGTATGAATTTGTTAATGTTATATTTCGCACATACATTATCAGATTTATAAACAGATCATCACATTGGAATCGTGCTCGCAGACTACACGATGGGACCAGTCTGGAGAGATTTGGAGATCGTTTCAATTTTTGGCGGAATTACATGCTTGATTTAACCTATCAACCATAAATCGTTATTTAACAGTTAATGACTAACTGAGTAAATTCACTAACTTTGACCAATTCTATAATTGTATAAATGTTTTTCAACATTGATAAATGATATTAGATTGATGTGTGATGGTTGTTTGGATGAATTGATAATGGATTGGTTGAAATTTTAAATACAGTTATATATATAAACCATTAGTTAAATATTGATTCCATTTATTCTAATATTTCATATTGATATGTAATCAATGTTATTATGTTAATTAACATTTGTGGATGTAGGTAAACAGGTTGGGGGGATCTAACTAAATTCCCCAATAATTATATTATTGTTTTTCATATATTACATTATCTGATATGACAAATAATCGGTAATTGATTATTATGTGTTATGGGATGTTGAATACATTGACCTGAAATAATTGGTATTTAAATATCGTAAAATATATTCGAATATATTAGAAAAGAAATTGGATTTTTAAAAAGGAATTTCTATCTTAAAAAAATAGAAATCGAATTT
The DNA here is from genome assembly GCA_030737875.1 of Allium sativum. Classification (NCBI taxonomy): domain Eukaryota; kingdom Viridiplantae; phylum Streptophyta; class Magnoliopsida; order Asparagales; family Amaryllidaceae; genus Allium; species Allium sativum. The sequence continues at coordinate 20,993,132 of CM060927.1, read as the reverse complement.
CAAATGGACTGGAGTATAATAACTTGTTTTAATTATATTAAAAGAAGTAGCTGGATATATAAACAATATTTATAAATGAAATAGGAAAAAATATTATTAAATTATTTGGGATTCCAAATTCAGGAATGAATATAAAGGAGAAATTAAATTCGTTTTAAAAAAACGATGAAAATATTTCGAGGTTCGAAATGTAAATAGAGTGGAAACAAATCCATAAGAATTTATGATGAAAACGTGACTAAGTCGGATATTAGTAAAATAGGTTTTTTTAGAAATTATATATATAATGCAGAATGTGACAAGAAAGTTAATATTTGGTCTAACATCAATAATTTATAATATAATTTGTTGTCGAGATTTAAGTTATAAACTTGGTATATAATTAACAAGAAGTTGATTTATAAATGGATCTATGAAGTGAAATATAAATACCAATTTATAAAATAACTCGATAAAAAGGATTTGAACCTGTACTGGTATTTATAAATAAAACCAAAATTTGATTAATATAACGAGTCCAGTTTCTGTAAAGGAATAAGATTCATGTATTAAAGTGAACAATGGTTTAGAAGCAAACGTTTTGCAAATCTAAAGGGTGATAAAAGGAAATTGTTGATGTTTTGTAAATGATAAATTTAGAAATGAATTTAGAATTTGAGTTGACTTGAAATGGTAAATTATCCTGAAGTCCGGAACATTAATTGAATAGGAATTTTTCGAAAAAGAGTTATACGTGGAAATTCGACTATATCAAATTTAGGGAAGTAATATTTACCTTCCATTTTTAAATGAAGGTTATTTATTTAATTTATTAATTAAATATTTTTTAATTATTCAAAGTGTAAAAAATAAAAGTAATATTTTAAAGTTAAATATTTTGGAAACAGAGATTATAATGCTATCGTTATAATCAATATTTTCTGTAAAGGAAGTGGATTCATAAACCAAATCCAAGAGTTGCGTAAGAAATTATTTAATAAGAAATTAAATCGAGTTAAGATAATTAGAAAGTGACTGGATATTAGTTAAGTCGAACGGTTTCCTGAGTATCAATCTGTTGTTGGTCTTGGCCTTTTGGGTTGATACTTAGGGAGTTGTTATATTACTAGTTTACTGTTAGGGACTGATGGACGTGAAAGAATAGTGATGTATAAATAAGATGGAAATGTTTTCCAATAATAACGTATATTTTCTAAATATAGAAATTCGAATTTTGTGAATATATGGAAATATTTTTCCAATGTAAATAAGAAATATCTTTGGAGATATAGAAAATAAATAGTTTAAATAGATGGAATCATTTTCTAAGGAATCGTAAGAGGATAAGTAAGTTGGAGAAAATATTAGGTAAAATATATCGATGGGGAATTGGGAAATGAAATGATTATTGATAAACCCATTTAAAGGGGCTCAGTGTTGATTGATGATTTACCGGTAAGATTTTCGTTTGGAAATATGACCGTTGTTCGAATGTATGTTTTCCTTTGATAGTTAAATAACTGGCTATCAAAGTTTTGACCATTTCCGTTGTCAATACGGAGAGACCGGGATCAGATATATTATCTGAAAACCACTTCATATGGGCATTAGCGTTGTGAATCAAATATGATGAAGATAATTAAAGACCAAGTTTATGCAAGGGCTGTTTTGGCGATCCTAGGTAGAAATTGCCTAAGATAGATTTACAGAATAGTGCCTTCGGTTTGTCCAGTCCCAGGACAACATATATGGACGATTGTCTGACAGAGTATATCTAATAAATCGCGTAAGTTGATCTCTTCGAACGTATTTACATTTGGTGGCGGAGAAATTCGTTTCTCTTAGCTTTATACCTGTGGTATTTTTGGAGAAATCTATTTGTGATTTGGAAGGTATAACGATGTGACATTCAAAGTAAATGAAGGTGTGATCTGTCAAAGGATACGCTATGACCTCAAGCCTCATCAATCGGGAGGCAGCATGGCTAAGTGGGTCACACCCAGTTTGGGTATATTGTCACCATTTAGAGAATATTCATATTTGTTACTTCTTTTCACTTCTGTATCTCCCGGGAACAGTTATGTTGGTATTACAAATATAGATGACAATATATTCGGAACATTCAAGCGAAATGAATGACCAGTCATGCATGGCTGAGTTGCAAGATGTTCTTGTTGAACTCCAGTGTATTCCCTCTAGAGTACACTGATCGGAAGGTGGTTCGATGAATTGTCGTAGATGGAAATCCATTTCCTAATAAGAGCCCGCGGTTTTGGATTGTATATTATATGTGTGGAGCATGAGATGCAAGTGTTCCGCTTGACGGCTATTTACTTGAATTAGACACAATTATAATATCAGAATAGTATTGATTTTAAAAGTGTTTTGGGTTATCGTAAGGTAAAAACCATTCGTGTTTATGTGTGGATCGGTCTTACGATTATCTATTGTTTTGAAAAGGACATTTAAAAGTTAAACCAAATTATTGGAGTTTACTCACACCAGTCCCATGACTGACCCAGAGTTTATTTTGTTTTGTTTTACACTAAAATCTCGGGTGCCCAAATTTGTATGGGTAGTCAAGTAGTCGGGATTTTACAGATATCCATGGAGGAGCTTGGAGCAAGAGGCTTCAACATTAGTATATATATATATAGAGTTTATTTCCGCTGTGATGTTATGTGATAATGGTATGTATATACAGTTGTAGTTTTGTATTTCAAAAGTTATATTATATAATATATTTTATTCGTTCTGCTGTGAGATTCATGTTTACTCTGATTCTGATAGGTTGTCTTCTTCTTCTATTCTAACTTTCTTTATTTCTATTTTCACCCTTTAACTTCATTCTATTAATGTTTGGATCAAAAATGACTCAAACACCAATGGTGTGAAATCATACTTCACCAATTATGGTTGGAAATTAAAAGAGCCACAATCGCAAAATAAATGAAGAAAAACAAGTAAAGTACACGGGTTTTTTATAGTGGTTCAATTCAATGTGAATCTACGTCCACTTTTCAATCATTTTTCATCATTACGGAGAGGATAACAAAGTTTATGATCTTATATATTTTTCTTATTACACTCGATCACTTTTGAGATAATTCACCACTTTTGCTCTCTTTATGCTTTAGATCACGCTTAGATTCGAAGAGGAACGGATTGGATCGTGCAATTATAAACTTTTCCTTCGTTCCATCATGAAAATAATTTTAGATCCGTGCATTGAGGAGGAGCCATGGTGGTTGGAGATCACTTGGAGTAGATCGGAGTATGAATTAATGGTGCTCGGAGAAAATGAGATCCATTTCATGTAGGAGGGAGAAGGAGAGAATGTTGGCGACCATTAATGGAGTTTTATAAGCTCTAGAATGGTTTAGGAATGATTTTGGCAGCCCTTCGGGGTAGTGAAATCGGTCCCTTGAATTGTTGAGCAAGGGCTATTTATAGAAGAAGTTTGGAGGTAGTGCCAGTTTTGTAATTATGGGGTGCAGAGTTTGGATCAAGCATAAGTTTGGATCGGGCTAAAACTAATTACAAAAATGCCACTGGTCCACTTTACAGTTGTGTACAACTGTCATGTCCCATAATTACAGTTCTGCCATCGCTTTATTGAATATACCGACACATTCTTGCCTTTATCATACCGATCCACTTCCAAATAAGCGCACTGATCCATTTCCTTTTTAATGTGCTGCCTCCGCCTTTTTCATTAGACCGATCCATTTATGCTGAACAGTACCGATCCATCTTAAAATGTTGTTGTGGTGTACCGATCCACTTCTACTGAAACATGGACGGACCACGTGTCCACTTTATTACCAATCCGCATTGCCTTATTTTGTAGCAACCGACCCATCTATATATTTGTATACCGGTCCACGTGGAAAGATATTGACTGATCCATTTTGTTAGTTCAGAACCGTCCACTTAATTTGCATTATGCCAACCCATTTGAGATGCCTCCTTGTGTATTTTCTGTGCACTTTGTAATATCACGCTAACTTCATCTAGATTTCATGAAATGGACCGGTCTCATGCACTACTGCTTGCATGTACATGGAGCTGGCTCACATGAACCTCACACAATTATAATGTGTTGGTCCTGTTTTTCATTCAGTATGGCACTTGTATGGACTGACGTGTCCATATATATGTGTTGCAATGTTGCATGCAACGTTGCCAATGAAGTGAATTTCATTATTTCCTGTGGCCATCCATGTGTTCTAATGATTGTTACATGGAACTGCATTATGTAAATGATGCTCAGCTTGGCTTACAATGTGCTACTCACGTTAACACTTCATTTGTTAATTCCATTTGTGGAATGATCCTTTGTGTTCCATTTTCAATGTACACGCTTCATGGTGCGATTCCCATGCATATAACATGTTGTAGCATGTTTCACGGTATGAATCAGGCCGATCCAACTTGACTTGAATATAGGAACAGACTCAAATTGCTTGCATGTCATCACGCTTAAATGAAGACCATCATAATAATCATGAGTTTGCTATCCCATACGATCATGTTTTTATGTGTGACCTGCATGTACTCGTTACATTGATCCATCTCATTTGTTTTGGAGATGATCCGCATGTTGAAATCGACCGACCCAGTTGGAGAAGCCGACCGGTCCGCTCAGACCGACCCATACAGCTGTGACCGACCTGGTTAGTCTCTTACAGGACCGATCCGAAAATAATACCGACCCTGTGCTTTAATACTAACCGACCCAGTGTCTTGCAACTAGCCGACCCGATCCGTCAATACTGACCGACCCGGCTCCTTGGTACTGACCGACCCGATCCGCACTGTTAAGGCAGACCCATATTTGTGACCGACCCAGTGTTTTGAACTGTGTTTTAATAGGGTTAACATTTTCCCCTCGAAGCTTGTATTTTTTGCTTGCGAGAAATTTGGGCTTCGAAATAAACATCGTTGTTGATATATTCTGCATTGAGATCCAATCATAGCTTTTTGTCTGCTATGGCGAACCATGCTTTGAATTTGTATACTCCATGCCAACCTGTTATGTAATTAAAACAAGCACTTGCATGATTTTGGACTTATACTTCACCATCGACAGTCCACATCGATAGTGAATTAGTTAAGTATGAAATAAAGTGAATTTTATTTTGAACTGAATAAAGTGTTTGCACAGACTTGTTCTCCTCAACGGTTTATAACTCAGCAAGTGTCGTCTGCACAAGTACGATATTCTAATTCGAATTCGCTATAACGCTTAAAATCAACTAGTTGAGATAACTCAACTGTGGATTTTAAACGTTGTTGTCTTAATGACATGTATGGTGGTAGACAGCATTTTCATGTTTCTGGAAATGCATATTCATAATTTATTCCCTGCTTCCTTTTGGAGAAGGCTTGGATATTTTTTCCCTGGTTTAGGAGATCGTTATCAACCTTCCTCTAGGGTAGTACTTTGGATTTGTTGCCTTTGCTTAGGCTAAAATTTAATATTTGTCATGTCTGAGGTTTTCAAACACAACACAAGTTAACTGGTTAAATCTGAATTTCATCTGTAATTCGGCTTGGCTAATTTAGATATTAGAGACTTTCGTCACTCAATTGTATTGATTAATCCAAGCATCGGTAATTTTAGATGGAGTGCCTCTAGAAAGGACTTCGGTTAAGACCCAATGTTTATCGTGATTGGATCAGGTACTTCCTGATTCTGATGATCAATTGGGTGCCCCCGGAGAGGACTTTAGTTGAAACCCCAATGTTTGTTGTTATCGCATTCGCATCAAGTACTTCCCGATTCTGGCGATCAATTGGGTGCTCGACATTCTTCACATCTGGGATTTTCAGATGCTACGCAAATGGTTTAACACTCTTTACATCTGAGATTCCAGATGCTACACAAGTGGATTTCATTCTTCACATCTAGGGATTCCAAATGCTACACAGATGGTTTAACACTCTTCACATATGAGATTCTAGATGCTACACAAGTGGATTTCATTCTTCACATCTGGGGATTCCAGATGCTATGCAAACGATTTGATACTCTTCACATCTGAGATTCCAGATGCTACGCAAGTGGAATTTCATTCTTCACATCTGGGGATTTCAGATGCTATGCAAATGGATTGACACTCTTCACATCTGAGATTTCAGACGCTACGTAAGTGGTCTTCATTCTTCACATCTGGGGATTCCAGATGCTACGCAAATGGATTGACACTCTTCACATCTGAGATTTCAGATGTTACGCAAGCAGTTTTCATTCTTCACATCTAGGGATTCCAGATGCTACGCAAATGGATTGGCACTCTTCACATCTGAGATTTCAGATGCTACGCAAGTGGTTTTCATTCTTCACATCTGGGGATTCTAGATTCTACGCAAATGGATTGGCACTCTTCACATCTGAGATTTCAGATGTTATGCAAGTGGTTTTCATTCTTCACATCTGGGGATTCCAGATGCTACGCATATGGATTGGAGCGGTCGTTGTATTGTCCAAGGGGTAGCTATTAGCTCATTTGTCGAACGATCGACTTGGCAGGCTATTTCAGTTTTAGGAACTTGAAGCTTTGAACTTCCCACTTGGGGGGGGGGCGTCGACAAAGGTTATAGCTCCCTTGTTTGTTTGCTATGGCGCTTGCTCATTGTTTGAATCTTTGCGACTTTCCCATTCACTTTTCAAGGCAGTGCTTTTTCTATTTTCATATTTGTGCATGTTGATATTTAAAGCATTTGGCACTTGAACTATCGTTGTTGGGGTCGCTATGTTACAAGAACAAGCGCTCAACAAATAGCCTGCAACATGAAATCATCTTTTAAGAAAGTTTTGATTTGACATATAATTTTGCAAGCAAGAAATTCATTCATACAGATATGCTCTTATTCGCAGAGCTAATGTTCAGTGCATCACTTGCAGATTATTGTAGACTGCTTACAAGAAGTTTGGAGTATAATAGAAAGTAAAACGCGAAGTAAAGCATGAACTTAAGTAGGAAATAGAGCATGAAGTAAAGTGGTAGCGATGTTGATCGCTTATTTTGAGCCATTGGAATTGGATCTCCATTAGCAATTATCAATTGATAATCAGCCTTGGCATGATTTGAGCAGAAGCTACGTTGCTTGGACCAGACTGATCGTTTGATGCCCCTTGGCCCTGGGGAGTTGTAGACGGATTCATGGCTTGCAGATTCTTTACATACTTCTGTAGCCTATTTTTCCTGATCAACTCCTCAATAAGGTTCTTTAGGTGCCGGCACTCATTAGTGTTATGACCAGGATGGTTGTGAAATCTGCAGAACTTTCCAGAGTTTGCTGCTTTATCGCTTATCCTTATTGGATTTGGCTCCGCATACTCTTCAGAATTCTTTGTTGCAAGATAGATATTTTCAAGAGTGTCGTTCAAAGGCGTCAGCTCTGATGAGTTGAAAAGGTGAGATTCTTATTAGCCTTATTGTCGTTCCCATCATTGGCGCGCTTCTGCCCCTGAGTGTTATTCTGATAATACTGAGCAGCAGCATTTTTAAAAGCTTCAGGAGGTTGGTTTGAATTAGTAATCTGAAGAGGTGCAGCCTTATTCTCCAATCTCATGTACTCCTCGGCCTTTTATAGAATTTGTCAAGCGTGCTTGGCTCTTTCATTTTGATCCATTTGCCAAATTTGCTATTCTCATCTATGGCACCGATTAGAGACATTAAGATCATATGAGGCTCGGGATTTCCTACTTCGGATACAGCAGCATCGAATATTTTGAGGAAAGCTTTGGTAGGTTCTTCTGGTTTTTGTTTCATTGAAGTAAGATAAATAATGTCATTTGCCTTCGTTGCTTGCAGCCTGAACTGCTCTTTGAATTTCAGGATCAAATCTTCAAATTGGTTGATGGGTTTGGGCGGGAACCTTGCGAACCATGATGATGCGACACCTTCTAGATAGAGAGGGAAGCACAGGCATTTGATCTCGTCTCTTGCTTTAGCTCCATTCATATACCATTCGTATTCGTATAGGAAGTGATTCGGATTAGAAGTCCTGTAGTACGGAGGCAGAGTAGGATGAGTGAACTTCTTGGGAAATTCGGCCTTGCAGATCCTCTTTGTGAATGGATTTTTGCGGAGAGAGAAGTCTCATTCCCTTTCACTATCCTTCCGAGGCATGTTGTCTTTCATGATTTGCTTTACCACATCCGCGATATATTCCTTTGAGTTGTGTCGTTCCGGAGAGGGGACTTCGATCTCTTTTCTGGATGCTCGTCGTGGCGAGCGATCACGTTTAGAGGATCTAGGTCTTTTACTTCTGCTATGGGAAGGTGGCCCCTTGACGGGTCTCGCAACTCATCGATTATTTCAATTGGAGTGGTTTATAGCATTCAATTTTGTGTCTTCAACAATAGTGTCGTCTTTGCCAACAAATCCTTCCAATTTGTCATTATGAGGATCAAAGGCTGATGAATTTGCATTCTCTTCAAGGTTGACATGGATTTCCGGAAGAGGAGCGGGATTTGCTTGAGCATTTAGGAGAGCGCTCCCTTTATCCATCAAAGCTTGATTAGCATCCACGAGAGTTTTTTTAGCATTGATCAAAGCTTTGCTGGAGGCTTCCATGCGTTGATTCAAGTTAGCGATGATGGTGTCTAATTCGGCTTTAGTCACTCCAGCTCCGGCCATTGAATTTTCTCCAGCTTCAACATGATTGGCAAGTGGAGTAGTCTCATTGTTAGCAACATTGTCGTTTTTTTCAACGGCATTGCTAGTAGTCTTCTTAGATTTTGCCATGATCTCGGACAAGGCCTTGAATTTTGAAGAGAATTCGTCGATTGGCCTAGACCTTAGATTTGCGGAATCTATGGTAGAAGTAGGCTTAGAACTTCAATGTGAAGAAAGGAGATGCGAACACGGCCCCACGATGGGCGCCAAATGTTTGGATCAAAAATGACTCAAACACCAATGTTGTGAAATCACACTTCACCAATTATGGTTGGAAATTAAAGAGCCACAATCGCAAAATAAATGGAGAAAAACAAGTAAAGGACACGGGATTTTTATAGTGGTTCGATTCAATGTGAATCTACGTCCACTTTTCAATCATTTTTCATCATTAGGATTACAAAGTTTATGATCTTATACATTTTGCTTATTACACTCGATCACTTTTGAGATAATTCACCACTTTTGCTCTCTTTATGATTTAGATCACACTTAGATTCGAAGAGGAACGGATTGGATCATGTAATTATACACTTTTCCTTGGCACCATCATGAAAATAATTTTAGATTCGTGCATTGAGGAGGAGCTATGGTGGTTGGAGATCACTTGGAGTGGATCGGAGTGTGAATTAATTGTGCTCGGAGAAGATGAGATCCATTTCATGTAGGAGGAAGAAGGAGAGAATGTTGGTGGCCATTAATGGAGTTTTTAGAAGCTCTAAAATGGTTTAGGAATGATTTTGGCAGCCCTTCGGGGTAGTGGAATCTGTCCCTTGAATTGTGGAGCAAGGGGCTATTTATAGAAGAAGTTTGGAGGTAGTGGCAGTTTTGTAATTACGGGGTGCAGAGTTTGGATCGAGCGTAAGTTTGGATCGGGCTAGAACTAATTACAAGAATGTCACTGGTCTACTTTACAGCTGTGTGCAGCTGTCATGTCCCATAATTACAGTTCTGCCACCGCTATATTGAATATACCGACCCATTCTTGCCTGTATCGTACCGATCCACTTCCAAATGAGCGCACCGATCCATTTCCATTTTAATGTACTGCCTTCGCCTTTTTCATTAGACCGATCCATTTATGCTGAATAGTACCGATCCATCTTGAATGCTGCTATTGTGTACCGATAAACTTCTACTGTATGGGACCGATCCAACAGTATTGCACAGTAACTTAAACATGGACGGACCACGTGTCCACTTTATTACTGATCTGCATTGCCTTATTTTGTTGCAACCGACCCATTTATATATCTATATACCGGTCCACGTGGAAAGATATTGACTGATCCATTTTGTTAATTTAGAACCGTCACACTTATTTTGCACTGTGTCAACCCTTTTGATATGCCTCCATGTGTATTTGCCATGCACTTTGTAATATCATGCTAGCTTCATCTAGATTTCATGAAATGGGCCGGTCTCATGCACTACTGTTTACATGTACATGGAACTGGCTCACATGAACCTCACGCAATTATAATGTGTTGATCCTGTTTGTCGTTCAGTATGGCACTTGTGTGGACCAACATGTCCATATATGTGTGTGTGCGCGTTATACAATGTTCCATGCAACGTTGCCAATTAATTGACTTTCGTTATTTCCTGTGGTCATCCATGTGTTCTAATGATTGTTACATGGAACTGCATTGTGTAAATGATGCTCAGCTTGGCTTACAATGTGCTACTCACATTAACACTTCATTTGTTAATTCCATTTGTAGAATGATACTTTGTGTTCCATTTGCATTGTACACGCTTCATGGTGCCATTCCCATGCATATAACATGTTATAGCATGTTTCACGGTATGAACCGGACCAATCCAACTAGACTTTAATATAAGAACCGACTCAAATTGCTTGCATGTCATCACGCTTAAATGAAGACCATCACAATAATCATGAGTTTTTTGTCCCATACGATTATATTTTAATGTGTGACCTACATGTAATCATTACATTGATCCATCTCATTTGTTTTGGAGTCGATCCGTATGTTGAAATCGACCGACCCAGTTAGCGAAGCCGACCGGTCCGCTCAGACCGACCCATACAGCTGTGACCGACCCAGTTAGTCTCTTACAGGACCGATCCGAAAATAGTACCGACCCTGTGCTTTAATACTGACCGACCCGGTGTCTTGCAACTGACCGACCCGATCCGTCAATACTGACCGACCCGGTTCCTTGGTACTGACCGACCCAATCCGCACTATTAAGGCTGATCCATATTTGTGACTGACCCAGTATTTTGAACTATGTTTTAATAGGGTTAACAATTAATGATCTGGAATTTTCGATGGTCGAATAATTAACATTGTGTTTTGTGTTGATTTTCGGGGTCGAAAATACCTGTTCGTTACAGTGATATCAGTGCTGAAGGTTAAGTGATTACCTTGGCTCTGTGGCGTGACTCAATAGAGATGGGGTTGGTAATACCCTAGATTGAGTCTGAGTGTGTATATATGAGTGCGTATTTGTAAATTGATATAAAAACTATTTTATATTGTGTTGATTGATTTGTCAAGTAGTTTGTGAATTCTGGTCGATACAATAATGCAAACTGTGCCAATAGGTGTTTCTAAACTCTCGAACAGAGTAATTAGACACAGTATGTTTTGAAAAGAGGGTAAATGAAATAATTTTACTCGAAATATCTTTGGATATAAAAGAATGATTGATATAAGAATTATTACAGTATATCGGATGTATTGATTATTATTATAATCAAATAGGATTATAATTAAAATGGTTATGAATAACCAATTAGAATTCATATTAATATAACCAGGTGGATTAAATCTGGATTTAAAACCAGATTTGAAATAAAACTCTAAAAATTTGGAAAAGTGTTCGTAAATGGATTTGAATTAAATATATGGAAATTTTAAGATCCTAGGGGAATTTAGAAATGTTTTCAAACATAGCGAAGGATATTTTGATAGGATTTCAAGATGGAAGTATTTAAAATATTGTGACAGTGATATAGTATTGAAATCACTTCAGTTACTGGAAAATAACCCTAGTGATGTTAGCCACATCATCAGTGTTCATTTTTAAGTTCTAAGTGATGGATTACTACCAAAGATTTTTGTTTCCGAATTGTTTTGAGAAAACAAGTTATTTTAAATTTTGGAAAGGAATATTTGATTTTGAAAAAAGAAAAGTTGTTGAAAAATTCATAGGAAGAGGTTGGTTGAATTTAAAACATAATAAATAGAATTTCGTAAAAGAAAATTGGAATTGAATCGAAACCAGTTAAGTGGGAATTGAATTGGAGTAGAATATAACTTGGTTGAGTAATTATATTTGTAAGATAGGTTTTTGGGATTGGATTGGATTGTTGAGTAAGAAACTGGAATTGGAATTGGAACAGGAGTTTGAGATTGGAAGTTGGCTTGGATTTAAATGAGGATTGGATTTAAAGATAAATTGATTGTAAATTAATTGGCAATGCGTGAGTATATGCTGAATTGATAGCAAACGGAAGAGACAGAGTTGTATGTCTGACAGAATGGTACGAGTTTTTATTATATTGAGTATGAGATTTTTATGAGCCAATTTTGTAAGCCGCTTTGCTGTTTGATTTTCTTTTGGATTGAGGGAAGCCTAGGGAGGCGAGTTGTAGTTGTACCAACTGAGTCGTGCAAAGGAGAAGCTGGCGAAATTTTTCGGAAATTTAAGGTGTTAGAAAATTTTCAGGATTTTTGAAATTTTCTGCTAATGAGAATAAATTAATATCTTAATTAATTGGTTTAGTTGAATTGAATCAAAGAGGTAAAACAAAATTCTTTTAACTTGGTTAATAAAGATTTGTAGCATTTTCATACCTCCTTAATTTCGGGGACGAAATTCTTTTAAGGGGGAAGGAATGTAACGTCCCGTATTTTTTTGTAATTTAAAAATTCATTTATTGAATTATTTTAATATATTGGTTTGATAATTCAAATGGTTTGAATTCAAATATTTTGAATATTTAATAAATATAAACAGTGGAATAATATAATTTAATTGCCAAAACAGTTAGAAATAGCTGAACTGATAATATTGTGTCAATCAGATAATTTAAGATATCTAATCGGGTTTATATTTGAGTTATAATAACGAATATATTATTTGGACGACAATTGAACGTAATAATTATAATATAATTATAAACAAGTCGTTACGTCGCGGTAGTTCGTAATATTGAGTTTTGAACTTTAAACGACTATACAAGATTCGTTATAAGTCGGATTTCTTCAAAACAAGAAACTTTTGAATCAGTTAAGCTACATTTTTCTAGTAGAGGTGGAAAATCTAGATTTCATCGTGTAGATTGTGAGATATGACCAAATCAAATTTTCAAATAGTCGCTATGGAGTCGTTTATAAGCCGTAATGATATATTTAATCATAATTCAATATTGATTTCAAATTTGGACAATATTTTTAAGACGTATTTTTAATTTAATTTATGGAATTTTTCTGTAACTTTTATTTTGGAAAATAAACAACTTTTTGTTTAACATAATGTGCACCTGATATCAGTGATTTTGGAGTTTCACTATATAAGCTAACTTGTTTGTTTTATTATATTTTTGGGATCGTGACTCATTGCTCGTCACAACGATATCATCGTCTTTATCGATAATTGTCCGTAAACTAACGAAAATTTTATGCAACGCCAGATCCTTAATAAACATATAGGATAAAATCATGGTCGTTTTCAAAATAAATCACACTTCAGTCAACCGACTCAAATCTTTACCCAATCTCTTCCAAAGTATTTACAAATCCATACCAAATTGTTATACGTCATTTTCAAATCATGATAAGGATTTATTTCATCCTTTGTTCAAAAAGTTTAGCTAGTCCAACTGGGTATGTTTTGACTTCTTTGTCTTTATTTTGTCTAATTCAAAATCTCGCACTATATCTAAAGCCATGTGCATATGTAACAACAATACAATAAATAAAATAATAAATCTGTCATAGCACCCAAAAGACAACTCGTGCAGGCCTATTTCATTTGTGTACATATGGTTTCGAAATCTCCACCATTTCGGTACTAAGCAGATGATTTAAAACAAAGCAACCACGACTACTCTATAATATTATACTATAAACACACATCTTCTCGCATATTTCATGAAAAGAACTCTGGAAGCAAATTGAACCTTAAGGAAGGGAAAGAACACTGCACGTACAAGCAAATCACTAAAAACCTAAGGATCAAAAGCCTACCTTAAGGTAAATTCGCTACCGTTGTCTCCTCTTGGCAAATCAAAATATAACCTGTGAACCTATACTGTCTCCTACAATTAGACAGCAAGTCCTATATCTTAAATGTGAAGGCAAAGGAATATATGAGAGTACTACCTACCCTATACTATATCGACCTAAATGCGTGGCTGCTAAGCTTCACAATAATATATATATATATATATATATATATATATATATATATATATATATATATATATATATTTGAAATCTCTTCCATTTGTAGTACGGTTTTCTAGTAAAAAGGAAATGGTGACAACCAATCTAAGAAAAGTAATTCCAACCAAAATTTTATTCTAAAAATTACAATGTATATATTTATGAGACCATTAAAACAAGAGCTTAAAGCTCATGTATCTTTCATTAAGCACCATCACAGTTTTTGGCGAAGTCAAGTACGTGCAGTACCTCTTAGGCTCTGGTTTTCGCGAGTTGTAAGGAATAAGGAGAAAGTGGCGGATGGAGTGGTGTTCATGGGAATGAAGCGCCTCCATCGGAGGCATTCAGTGAGTTTTGGTGCCAGAAAATATAGCCGAGTTTTACTGTTGCGGCGGTGAAGAGCTCAGGTTCGTGATTTATTGGGAGGAGAAGCAGGTGAGGCTAAGAGGGAGATTGCAGAGAGGAGAGTAAATACTTTCGTTCGAAATTTATGGGAGCAGAGAGTTTTTGAGATGACCATTCTTTCTACGTGAATACTGGAGCAGATATAATAATTTAGAGGTGATGAAATAGCAAGCTGGTCTCGTTTCTTTTTGGTGTGGCGTGGGCCAAGTGGCGAGCCCATTTAGTTAAAAAAATGTGCTTGCGGGAAATTTTTAAAGGAGTTGAGATTTGTCTGGAGGAGCAGGATACTTATTACAAGCAGAAGGAGAACGCACTATTCAAAACTGAACTGGGTGTACGTGCGTGAATTGGGCCAGGTTATAGATGTGAAACCCAATTTAAAAAAAATAAAAGAAGAGAGATTGGAATGAAGAATAATGGTCATAGGGTAGAAAGGCACGAGCAACAGTAGCTCGTTGCGTGGGGAGGACAGAAGTATATGCGTGTCTGGGTAACGAGGAGGAGATGTACCAGATATATATTGATGAGGCCCATTTCTAAAATTAAATTTAAATTTAATTAAATATGGTATGAATCTGTTAATGTTATATATCGCACATACACTATCAGATTTACAAACTTATTGTCACATTGGAACCGTACGATCGTAGGCTACACGATGGGGCCAGTCTGGAGAGATTTGGAGTTCGTTTCAATTTATGGCGGAATTAAACGTCTGATTTAACCAATCAACCGTAAACCGTTATTTAACGGTTAACGACTACGGCGAGTAAATTCACTAACTCTGATCAATTCTATAAATTTATAAATGTTTTTAAATATTGATAAATTATATTTGATTGTTGTGTGATGGTTGTTTGGATGAATTGCTTATTTATTGGTTGACATTTTAAAAATAGTTATATATATACCGTTAGTTAAATATTGATTCCATTTGTTATAATATTTCATATTAAAATGAAATCAGTGTTATTATGTTAATTAACATCTGTGGATGTAGGGAAATAGGTTGGAGGGATCTAACTGGATTCCTCAACAATTATATTATTGTTTTTCATATATTACATTATCTGATGTAACAAATAATCGGTGATTGATAATTGTGTGTTTTGGGATGTTTGAGTAACATTGACCTGAAATAATTGGTATTTAAATACCGTAAAATATATTCGAATATATTAGAAAAGAAATTGGATTTTTAAAAAGGAATTTCTATCTTAAAAAATAGAAATTGAATTTCAAATGGACTGGAGTATAATAACTTGTTTTAATTATATTAAAAAAAGTAGTTGGATTTATAAACAATATTTATAAATGAAATAGGAAAAAATATATTTTTAAATGATTTGGGATTGCAAATTCAGGAATGAATACAAAGGGTAAATGGAATTCGTTTTCAAAAGAAAACGATGAAAATATTTCGAGGTTCGAAATGTAAATACAGCGGAAACAAGTCCATAAGAATTTATAATGAAAACGCGACTAAGTCGGATATTAGTAAAATAGATATTTTTAGAAATTATATATATAATGTAGAATGTGTCAAGAAAGTTAATATTTCGTCCAACATCAATAATTTATAATTTAGTTTGTAGTCGAGATTTAAGTTATAAACCTAGTATATAATTAACAAGAAGTTGATTTATAAACGGAGTCTATGAAGTGAAATATAAATACCAAATTATAAAATAACTCGATAAACAGGATTTGAACCTGTAATGGTATTTATAAATAAAAATCAAGATTTGATTGATATAACGAGTCCAATTTCTGTAAAGGAATAAGGTTCACGTATTAAAGTGCATAATGGTTTAGAAGCAAACGTTTTGCAAATCAAAAGGTGATAAAAGGAAATTAGTGATGTTTTGGAAATGATAAATTCAAAAATGAATTTAGAATTTGAGTTGACCTGAAACGGTAAATTATCCAGAGGTCCGGAATATTAATTGAACAGGAATTTTTCGAAAAAGAGTTATACGTGGAAATTCGACCATCTCAAATTTGGGGAAGTAATATTTACCTTATGTTTTAAATAAAGATTATTTTTTATAATTTATTAATTAAATATTATTTAATTATTCAATGTGTAAAGAATCAACGTTATATTTTAAAGTTAAATATTTTGGAAACAGAGATTATAATGCTATCATTATAATCAATATTTTCTGCAAAGGAAGTGTATTCGTAAACCGAATCCAAGAGTTGCGTAAGAAATGATTTGATAAGAAATTAAGAAACCAAGTTAAGATAATTAGAAAGTGACTGGATATTAGTTAAGTTGGACGGTTTCCTGAGTATCGATCTGATGTTGGTCTCGGCCTTCGGGGTTAATACTTAGGGAGTTGTTATATTACTAGTTTACGGTTAGGGACCGATGGACGTGAAAGAATAGTGATGTATAAATAAGATGGAAATGTTTTCTAATAATAACGTATATTTTCTAAATATAGAAATACGAATTTTGCGAATATATGGAAATATTTTTCCGACGTAAATAAGAAATATTTCTTCAGATATAGAAATTAAATAATTTGAATAGATGGAAATGCTTTCTAAGGAATCGTGAGAGGATAAGTAAGCTGGAGAAAATATTGGGTAAAGATATCGATGGGGAATTAGGAAATGAAATGATTATTGATAAATCCATTTAAAGTGTCTTAGTGTTAATTGATGATTTACCAGTAGGATTTCCGTTTGGAAATACAGCCGTCATTTGAATGTATGTATTCCTTTGATAGTTAAATAACCGACTATCAAAGTTTTGATTATTTCCGTTGTCAATACGGAGAGACCAGGATCAGATATGTTATCTGAAAACCATTTCGCATGGGGATTAGCATTGCGAATCAAATATGATGAAGATAATTGAAGACGGAGTTTATGCAAGGGCTGTTCTGGCGATCCTAGGTAGAAATTTCCTAAGATAGATTTACAGAATAGTGCCTTCGGTTTTTCCAGTCCCAGGACAACGTATGTGGACGAATTTTGACAGAGTATATCTAATAAATCGCGTAAGTTGATCTCTTCAAAAGTATTTACGTTTGGTGGTAGGGAAATTCGTTTCCCTTAGCTTTATACCCGTGGTATTTTTGGAGAAATCAATTTGTGATTTTGCGGGTATGACGATGTAACATTCAAAGTAAATGAAGGTGTGATCTATCAAAGGATACGCTACGATCTCAAGCCTCATCAACCGGGAAATGACAAAAATCGGGCAGGCAGCATGGCTAAGTGGGTCGCACCCAATTAGGGTATATTGTCATCATTTAGAGAATATTCATATTTGTTACTTCTTTTCACTTCTGTATCTCCTGGGAAGGGTTACATTGGTATACCAACCATAAGGTGACATTATATTCGTAACATTCAAGCGAAATGAATGGCTGGTCATGTGTGGCTGAGTTGTAAGATGTTCTTGTCAAACTCTAGTGTATCCCCTCTAGAGTGCACTGATCGTAAGGTAGTTCCATACCTTGTCATAGTTGGAAACCCACTACCCAATAAGAGCCCGTGGTGTGACACCCCACGTCTGTTAATGTCACTCATTAAGAGAATGCATTAAGTTTTGTGATGCGTTATAGATAAACGGGAACAGAAACATTACAAGACAGATATAAAACAGTAGCAGAATTTAAAATTTTATTAAGCAGAAAACATCGTAGTTCAAAACATGGTTACATCATATGTATAAAATGCATAAAACCCAATACATCATTAACATTTCTTTCTTGTACTCAAAACATCAGAGTACAATAATAAAAGAAGCATAATCCCCAAAACATAGCCATAGTAGAGAGATATGAAATCAAGCAGTACATCTAAGAAGCTCCAAGCAGGATGAAAGCAGAATCCTGATTAAGCTTGAGTATTCCCACTCTGAGAGCCTGGGGGAACGAAAGAGAAAGAAGAGGAAACAAAATGGGTCAGACATAAAGTCTGACGAGTCCAGTTACTTTTAGCATGTAAATAAGTAAAAGTATCATGACAGACATATAAAGTGGATAAGAGAGATAACATCATAAAAAGGTAGGTATGACAAGGCAAACAGGATATACGTGATAGAATGTATTGCGCTTCTCTAGTACTTTCTCTTTCTCTGCACCAATACTAGTATAACCAAAATGAGATGATCCCAACAACTATAAGATGGTAGACTTGGGCGTACTTCTAGCGAGAGGTTTAACCCCATACAATAAACAGGCAGCCCAACATACCGAAGTTACCCCTAAGGATAATAATGGGCTCATAAACATACCAAAGTCTAGATGTACCCTAATTACTGCCCCAATCGATCGGCTCCCTACTCCGTAAATACCTTGTGTTGGCCCCACAGTAGGATGTATCACTTCCTAAAGTGGAAACCCTTCATTTTGGATGTGTACAACCATATCTACTAATGTCACGACGTCTAAACCACCTTTGCAGGACCCATGCACGCACATGACCCTGTCGAAACGCGCCGCCCACACCACCCCTTTGTTGGGATCTCTTACAATCAGCCCAGTAAGCGTGTCGCGACTCCAACCTAGTTCGGAGTACTCGTTTGATACTTATATATGGGTTACTAACTGAAACGGGTCCCACACGCAAGATGGTACAGGCTTCCCCCTACTCTTGCATCCACACTAGGTTTTCCACAGGTTATGCCATACCAGAGTAAAAGATTGCATAACCCCACAGGTTAAGTTTGTGCTCATATATATAAATATTACACAACAACCCACGATATACTTAGCCCTCCCACTATTTCATAAAACTTTACTTAACCTCTACTCAAGTTAACATATACTATCCATATGGATTCAACTAGGTTAAGTATTCAATTTCATTTCCATATATTCATTTATGGTTATAATGCGTTAGACCTCCTACACTAAGCCTATAGCTTGTGGTTGGTTATGCCAGTTGGTTCCGGGCAGACTTCTTCCACAAGTAGGGATTAACCTCATGTCTTAGCTCGTTTCGTGTTTATGCACTTATACCTCTCACATTAGATTCACCACTTGTGGTCGCTGGATATGTCGGGCGGTTCCGGGCACACTTCCACTACAAGTGTAATTTAAGCTCGTGTCTAAGCGCGGTTACAGTTTCTAATTACTGTAATTCTAGGCATTTCCATTATTAACCAATTATTCCTATGTCATTATAGGTTTTTATGCCCCTTTCCCAAGTCATGTTCATAATGAACCATATGCCACTAATTAAGGTCTTTAATCACTGTTGCGGTTTTATGCCCCAAATCCACATTCAGGTATTACATTCAGTTTATGCCCAAATTTCCCAATACAAGTTATGCCCAAATTTTAACGTTTCCCCTCGTTCCCAATTTTACGCATTCGTATAATCCAGCGACATGCCTAGGCTCGAAGGTAGCCTGGCTATAAAAATAAAAAGGGAAAATAAGGAGGGAAGAGAACAGAAGTAATCATAATAAAAGGGTTGACATATGATGGTAAAATAGGCATAGCAACTAATAAGCATACAGTGACAAAGTTGGGCATAATGATAACATAGGCATAAAGGAACAGATCTGATGAATATGTGATAGTAGAACTGATTCTCACATAATAGGGACATCATGAACATGCATGATGAGATCTAAACAATGAATAAGATCAACAAACAATGACAAATCTGACATGATAAATAGGTATAGGCTTAGATCTAGTTCATAATCATGTCAGAATAACTTAGATACATAGGTTATAGCAGATCTGATATGATTCAAATAGTCATAGGCTTAGATCCAGGTTATAGTCATGTTAAGATTAACTTCTAAGTATTTAGATATAAAAATAACGCAGACTCACTGTGATTGGATCTAAGAAATAGAAGAGGGATTGTAGATGTTGAATCACAGATATCTAAACTTGAATAACTCTAGTTGATTGTTGAAGAAGAAAAGACTTGATTTAATCTGGGTAGAGGCAACATCTAGTTCTCCATTGATTTAGAATGAATAAAACAATGAGTATAGGGTCTTATTTATAGCCTAGAACTAACGAATTTGGTCAAGAAAGGAGTCCACTTTCAGAAAAATGAATTTTGCCTCAGATCTGGCCCATGTGTCGACACCTCCCTTATGGGGTCGACCCCTGGGTCGACGCCCAGAGAGGGAATTTTCCCGCCTATAGTTTGGCACTGATTTGAATTATTTTGAATTGATTTTGGATTGTTATGTTTATATATGATTCTCTTGTGCATATATAAATTTCAAACCTTTATAACTTCTTCATACGGTGTCCGTTTTACGCAAACCAGTTGTCTATTTTGACCAGAATTCCGGGGTGAACGCAATGGCGCAGTCCGTTTCACTTAATTTTGAACATTTATTTAATTATCCTTTAATTTACCATCTTTAGTGTTGTTAAAATTAGGGGGTGTTACACGCGGTTTTTGATTGTATATTATATGTATGGAGCGTGAGATGCAAGTGTTCCGCTAAATGGCTATTTACATGAATTAGACACTATTATAATATCAGAAAATATTGATTTTAAAAGTGTTTTGGGTTATCGCAAGGTAAAAACCATTCGTTTTTATGTGTGGATCGGTCTTATGATTATCTTTTGTTTTGAAAAGGATTTTTAAAAGTTAAACCAAATGATTGGAGTTTACTCACACCAGTCCCATGAATGACCCAGAGTTTATTTTGTTTTGTTTTACCCGAAACTCTCCGGTGCCCAAACTTGTATGGGCAATCAAGTAGTCGGGATTTTACAGATACCCTTGGAGGAGCTTGGAGCAGGAGGCTTCAACATTAGTATATATAGAGTTTATTTCCGTTGTGATGTTATGTGATAACGGTATATATATACAGTTGTAGTTTTGTATTTCAAAAGTTATGCTATATAATATATTTTATTCGTTCCACTGTGAGATTCATGTTTACTTTGATTCTGATCTGTTATCTTCTTCTTCTATTCTAACTTTTCTTCTTTCTATTCTCACCCTCTAACTTCTTTCTATTAATGATCTGGAATTTCCGATGCTCGAATAATTGACATGGTGTTTTGTGTTGATTTTCGGGGTCGAAAATCCCTATTCGTTACAGTTCTCTCATTCATACGAATAATAACATTAATTGTGCAGTGTAATTATTCTACTAATATAGCGTAATTAACGTAAGCAACGTAACACTAACGTAATAAATGTGATTAGGAAATAATTCGAATTTGAAATGTCCTCATAAATATATATGTTAATTGCTTGTGTATGCGTATAAAATGACTTTACATATATTGATAGTGACACACAGACACGAGGTTGGTTGCCATTTATGGTAGAAGCCTGCTCGGAACTGACCAGCAAATCCGGCAACCACAAGTGGGCCCAACTAATGTGAGATGTCTAGGTGCCATGGGCCATACAAAACTTAGTACACTGGACACGAGGTTAAACCAACTTGTAGTAGAAGCCTGCCCGAAACCGCCTGACATATCCAACATTTACAGGTATATGGTTTAATGTGAGAGGTCTAGTGTGTGTATATATAACTATATATATAAGTCTATTGTGTGTGAAAATAGGCAGGTTTACCATACCTTGAGAAGGTCTTAAGTGGTTGACTCTCTTCTTATCTAATTTAGGTCTTAAGTGGTTAGGACTAGGATCCTTCCTAAGGTTTATTCCTTATAGAGGAACCAAAGTCATGGGACCCACCCTTATTAGATTCGAAGTAAGTCTTTGTGTCCTCCTTCTCTAAAAGTGGTTATACATAAGCAGTAATGGAGTAGGGTAGTTCCCAGAGGATGTCCACTTCCTCTAGAAGCTTGTAAGGACTCAACAAAGGACAGAATTGGTATATAAAAGGCATGTGGTCGTTTCACGCTCACTATCTGTCTAAGGGAAGTCTTAAGCAACATAGGTGTTCTACCGTAATACCAGTTAAGTAGTAACGTCCGCAATATTACTTCTCATACTACAATTGAGAGTATAAACTTAAGAACGTTGACGTACTAGGACAGGGTCTTAAGGGGCTAGGGGTATGCCTCAGGGTTATAAGACATCATAAGAATCCACCTTTAATAGGGTCATAAGTGACCAAGAATGCCCACTGCGTTGGGTCTTTACCCTAAAAACACTAATGAACGACTGACTTGGATATCCACCTCATTGGTTGGACACTTGGTGTTTGAGTGAATGTTGTGTGCTGCGTAGACATACCTTGACATATGTACCTGCTAAAAATATAGGGTATGGACATCAAGTTAACATCATATTTCAATCACACAGAACATTATGTTCTGACCCCTCTCCAATAGGTTAGTAGATGGGGTAAAAGTCATGGACGATATCATGATAGGAGCTGAAGACGAAGACGAAGTCATTATGCTATTATTAGTGGTTATTGCTTTACATCTTTTGGAAACATGTGAGAATGAATTATTTGATGTACTCATGGAACAGATGTAACTTTGACTGTTGTGTTGGAATTCTGTGATTTTAAATAAGTGGTACATTTTATTTCAGTATTATATTTTCTCTTTCCGCTGTGTAAGATTTCCATTCGAAGTATATGTATATGTAATTCCTTACAGGAACCAAAGACCCATTTAGAATGGTTCTAAGTTTTGATGGGCCTTTTCTGAGTTGAAATTTAGGCTCATTCCGGGTGGGTTGTTACAAGACGTCTGCTTTTTGGTCAGACGTCTGAGCGGAATTCCAGAAACTGTATTTGTCCTTTTCACCTGCAACTTCCTCCTACGAGCTCTGATTTATGAATCACCTTCTCCATTACGAAGCGACTTCAATCCTACCATATAGTGTTGAAAAATTCAATAATAACAAGACAACAATGTATTTAAACATGGAAGTTTGTTGAATAGAGAATCTGTTTGAAAATGCAAAATAAGCACATGACTGGAGATTTGAAATGTGTATATTAAAATAAAATAGGATTGTAAATAACTAATTAATTGTTTGTTTTCTTAATTATTTTGGTAAAATAAATGATATACTGTAAAATTATAAATGGTTCGAATTCAGTTCAAACAAGCTATACATTGTAAAACATTTTAATACTGTCGTGATGCGAAAAAAACATTTTCTACATGAACCTCTATCATTTACATTCCAACTTGATAGTTGTCCCGTTACCATTCTCATGCTTCGGATGTAGAGCTGTCAATGGATGCGTACGAATGCTGATAGTGGCATATCTGTATCCACATTCGAAATCATTTTCGGGTGTTGGATATCCGCATTTGCGAATACAGATGGGTACCAAGTAATTAGTTAATTTTCCAACGATCGATAAACTAAGAAACATAAATGAAAATTTTACCTTAACATAGAGTTTTTCTTAACCCAATTACTATCAAAGTGCTAAAAGTGAATAATATGACGATAATAATAAACGGGTTTGAACAATTAATATGTGTATAACATAAACTTTCAAGTTAATGGAATAATAAATTCGTGTATTTCATTATGCTAAAATATACATGATTTAAACTATTATCATAAAAAAGCGGATGTAAATTCTCGGATGCAGATGTGTCTATGTCTGATTCTGCATCCATTTTTTCGGATATTAGATATTTATCCAATTTTTCAGATGCGAACGCCAACGGATTTTGATTTGTTCGGATATCCATTGACAGCCCTATTCAGATGCATGAAGAATAGTATTATGTCAATAATTTGGCAATAGTTATTAGATAAATTTATTGGTATATCTAAACTACAAAGAGCACAAATTTCATTTTACAGTGTTTCTGCACATGTAAATTAATTTGACTTGTTCACATAAAATATTTCCATTTGAATAAAGACGAGCAAAATTATATATATATATATATATATAACCAGAGAAGAAAGATTCGCTTGTAAACTCTGAGAAAGTATGCAAATGCCACCTCCACATACTCCAGGTAAATCTCAGCTATAACTGAAGCTGGTGAGAATCAAACCCTCGACCTCTTGGTCGAGCGCCGCATGTCCTTACCAGTTGAGCTACCGCTGCGGATAAATTATATATATATAGAGAGAGAGAGATAGAGAGAGCACCCAAAATAGTGTAGCACCCCTTTAACCCCCTTGATTTCCACCATGCAATCTCGTTTCTCTCTATTCCCACTAACTCTCTCTTCCTCCACTACCTTATCAAATAATAAATGCATGGCTATTATAGAGGGGCAAATGGGGTGCTAGAAAAGAGGGGTGCCCTGGAAATCCCTTATATATATATATATATATATATATATATATATATATATAGAGAGAGAGAGAGAGAGAGAGAGAGAGAGCGAGGAGCGTTCAATGGCACCCCAAATAGTGCGCACCCTATTTGCTATTATATATAAACCACGCATTTATATTAAAATAAGTAAGTGTGAGGTGAGAGAATGAGTGGAGGGAGAGAGAAACAGAATATGTGGTGGAAATCATGGGGCATTTAGGAATGCTGCACTATTTGGGGTGTCATTGAACGCTCACCATATATATATATATATATATATATATATATATATATATATATATATATAATAAACACCAATTGAACACTTTGTATTTTGAATCAAATGATCATTAATGTAAAGTGAGCAAAATAATGGTCACTGCACTATATCACAATCATCTGCATCCCTAATTTTGAGGAGACAAACGTAGGTCGTATGCCTTGTATTGTCTGTTGCTTGCTCGCATTTTTGGCTTTGTTGATGTTAAAATATGAAAGCATATTTTATTAACAGTTGTCTTTTAAATACGAAAACTTTTGGTCCGACCGTGAACTTTCAAAAATACTCTTATAAATCTTTTGTTTTATGTCACTTAAAAGTAGTATCTAACGATTGAAACTTCTTACAAATTTAAACTAAATTTAATGCAAAATTAATTTTTAATATCACTTATATGTTCTAACATTTATGCATTCTTTTCGTCATTGTTCCTTATCATTTAACAATGCATACAATAAATTTTATAATAGATTGAACTAATAAAAAGTCAAACACTACAACCCATAAATAAATTCATACTAATTACATATGAATTCAATGAAAAAAAATATAATTGAATGTTCATGAAAATCATTTTCTGTTGAATGTGTTAAACATATACAGTTTCTAGAAATATAACTCACGTACAAAATATGTATCATGGTCATGAGCCAGAACGCTCAATTTTGTAGTTAGTATACTCATCCATGTTCCTTCTACTTCCACACCTCTATTCTCAGTTTTCTATTCTCGTTTCATTTCATTTCAGAGTTGCCCAAATTTTCAATCTATAAAGCATTATACAATTTATATTCATATAAATATAAAATTTTGGATAGACGTAAGATCAAATTCAATTTTTTTTAAATTATAGGTGCTTAAATAAACAAAGGAAAATAAAAGCTAAATTAGTAAGAAATAGACATATGTGTAAAAAAAAGATTTGTATGCTTATATACAAGTTTAGGTAGTGCGCAACATTCTATATATCAATACATATTTGGCTCACGATACACAACTTTCGAACATGATGTCTTTCACATTTAAATCGAAATGTCTAACCGCTAGAACAAGGGTGCTGCTCACAAACGCATATATTTGTAAAAAATATTAAGGAATTTTTGTAGGTACTGTCTTTAAGTTTCTATATACAAATCCATCTCTTTTTCATAATAATTTTTCTTTTTAAAACAAATAATATAGTAATTTTGGTATGTTTCCAAAAAATTGCAAATATTTTTAAGAAAAAATTGACATGAAATTACCATTTAATTATCATAGAAAGATGCAACTAGTTTCTTTTATTGTTCTCAATAATGAATGAAATGATATTTTATTTTTATGGAAAATAAAAACAAAGGTATGATTTAGAACACATCGAATAAAACTTGAAAAGTAAAGAATATTAAATATAGCACAATCAAGCTCGTATGGTATGGTCAAAATCAAAGATAGCAAGAAAATGAGGAAAGGAAAATGCGATGGTGGTGAATTAGATTTCACATCTTGCACCATCAAAGAATCAACCTTTTGTATGATAGCAGAACATATCATACTCTTCTTCATTGGACCATATAAATGCATATCCATACTCTACATGCACGTCCATTTCATTTAAACGGTTATGCATGCGCAAATAAACTCTGTATATATTTTGGTACTCATACGTAAAACTGTATGGCATTATCAAGTACGCACGCACCCGACGAGTAGTTGGATCGGGAACTGTCCGTGCCAATTCAAACAACAGAAAAACATCAAAATATTTTTTTTACAAATATATCTTCGTACATTTTCTCTTGTCATGTTCGTGGTTCAAATGAGAATCGTACCGACATCGATCGAACATCTTATAGTCTTGAACAGAATGATGCAACGGATTGTTTCAATGTATTTGATCTTGTTATTTGATTTTATGTCAAATTTTGTATTCAATACAATATATTTGTGATTTTGGTTTTCCCTATGTTGCAAAAGAATAGCAAATATCAATAGGAAAAACCGCAAATGTATTTCGTTTTCTTTAACAGAAAGTGCAAATATAATGATACCAAATATGAGTAAATCATCCACATATAAACATATAATGATACCATATCTATCAGTAAATTTTGAATAGATACATTTATCAGCATTATTATGTTTAAAACCATTGGACAAAATCACAGAGTCAAACTTTTTATGCCATTGCTTTGGGGCCTGTTTTAATCCATATAAAGATTTAACAAGTTTGCAAACTTTGTGTTCATTCACAGGCATAACAAAACCTTCTGGTTGTTCCATGTATACTTCTTCATCCAGATTTCCATTAAGAAAAGCAGTGTTTACGTCCATTTGATGTACATGCAATCCGTGAATGGAAGCAAGAGAAAATAGAAATCCAATGGACGTTAGTCTTGCAACAGGGGCATATGTATCGAAGAAATCAATACCTTTCTTTTGTCTGAATCCGTTAGCAACTAATCTTGCCTTGAAAGTTTGTATTGATCCATCTGTATTGCATTTCTATGAAATACCCATTTAGATCCAGTTGGTTTTGATCCATAAGGTAAGTCTGTTAATTCCCAAGTATTATTAGACAGGATTGAATCCATTTCATCTTATATAGCTTCTTTCCAGAAAGTCGCATCCCTAGAGGCCATTGCCTCTTTAAAAGTTTTAGGATCACCTTCTGTATTTAGGACAGAAATAATATCATCGATAATATTCTCTCTATCACCTATTACTAGATGAATTACATCACCAGGTGAAATAAAATCTGGTCCTAAATCTTTAGCTTTCCTTTCTCTTTGACTTCTTCTAGGTTCTTCCGGTATATTTGAACATTTCCTTTTGTTAGAAGAAGTTTGTTGAGACATTTCATTTTCTTTATCAGGAATTTCCTGAGTAGGAGATGAGATTTAAATGGAATCACAAATAAACTTATTTTCAATGAATTCTACATCTCTTGATTCTATTATAACATTAGAGTCTAGGTCTAGTATCTGATATGCTTTTGAATTCTCAGCGTATCCTGCGAATACACCTTTCAAAGCCCTTGGTCCTAATTTTACCCCTTTTGGATCTATTATTTTATAAAAGGTTAGACAACCCCAAACTCTCAAGTATTTTAAACTTGGTTTTCTTCCTTTCCATAACTCGTAAGGAGATTTTTTTTCCTTGATGGAATTCTATTATGCAAATGACATGCTGTTAAAAGTGCTTCCCCCCACAAATTTATATTTTTCTTTGCATTCACAATCATAGCATTAGTCACTTGTACTAATGTTCTATTTTTACGTTCGGCTAGACCATTCTGTTGTGGGGTATATGGTGCACTTGATTGATGTAAGATTCCATTTTCTTCACAGAATGAGGAAAATTCCATAGAGAAATATTCTCCACCTCTATCACTACGCAACACCTTAATTTTCTTTTCCTTTTGATTTTCAACCGTAGTTTTGAAAAGTTTAAACATATCAAATGCTTGGTCTTTTCTTTTAAGCAAGTAAACATGTGTATACCAAGAATAATCATCTATAAAAGTAATGAAATATCTATTCCCTCCTCTAGTCAAAATACCATTTAATTCCATATATCAGTGTCAAGTAATTTTGTATTTCTTTCAGATTTGGGAAAAGACATTTTGCACATTTTGGCTTCAACACAAATTTCATATTTTGATGCATCTTTATTTTCATATGAGATCAAGCCATCCTTAGACATAAATTTTAAAGATTTGAAATTTAAATGCGCTAATCTATTATGCCATAAATCAAAAGAATCAAGAACATAAGCAAATTCAGTCATTTTATTAATACTTAATTTGAACAGCCCGTTACAAGCATATCCTTTTCCAACAAATTTTCCTCTTTTTGTTAATATGAGACTGTTGCCATCTAGTACACATTTTACACTTTTACCACAAAGAAGACTTGCGGAGACAAGGTTCTTCCTCATATCTGGAACGTGTAGAACATTTAGAAGTACTAGTTTCTTTCCAGAAGTAAATTCCAACTCCACGGTCCCTTTTCCAATGACATTTGATGTATTATGATTGCCCATCAGAACTTTGTTGTCATCAGAAACTTTTCAGAGAAACTAAACATTGACTGATTATTGCAGACATGTACGGTAGAACTAGAATCATACCACCAGTCGGTATCCTTGGTGTTATCGGCCATGTTCAATTCTGTCACCATTGCAACAATCGGTGATCCTTCATGTTGCACCATATTCGCAAAATCTGATTTATTGTTTCCATGATTGGAGTTCTGTCCTTGTTCCTTCTTTGCCTTTTTGTAGAATCTGCAGTCTCTTTTGAAATGCATTGTCTTTCTGCAGAAATAACAGTCCTTCCCTTTAGCCTTGTTCTGATTGTTATCCCTTTTCTGCTTTCCAGATTCCTTATGCCCTTTTTTTATTGGTATCAACTACATGTATATTTGAATCAGATTCAAATACTTTTTTTCACGATTTCTTCTTTCTTCTTCGATATGAAGATGCTTTTGAATCTGTTCCATGGAGAAATCCTCCGTTGAGTGCATAAGTTTCTTTCTATAGTCACTCCATCCGCGAGGGAGTTTGGCCATAACAGCGCCAACTTGTAGCGGTTCAGGAATATCAATCTTAACATTTTTCAATTTATTGAAAATAACTTGTAACTCATGGACTTGATCTAGTACCGATGCATTGTCAAGCATTTTAAATTCAAAGAATTTGTAAATTAGAAACCTATCTGCGTCTTGTTTTTCGTTGCTATACTTGGTCTCCAGCGCCTTCCAGATTTCCCTCGGAGATTTAACTGAAGTAAAAAGATCATATAAATGATCCGAGAGTGTGTTGAGAATATGGCCTCTGCATACAATTTCGTCTTCCTCGCGTTTCTTTCTCTGGGCCTTAATTTCTGCATTATCCTTGTCAGTTGGCGGTGGTATCGGTCCTAAGTTATCATCAAGCACATATGCAATCTTCAATGTGGTTAGGAGAAACATAATTTTATCTTGTCATCAGGTGTAATTTGTGCCATCAAAACGATCTAGTTTAGCGAACTCCTGATTCATAATTTTGTACGTCGATCCGGATGTGGTAGCCATAATAATTCCTTACGATTGTTGTTTATCTACTGCAATGAATCAGTAATCCGAGGACCAGACGTTTGAGGCACGTACAGAACGTTTTCCTTAAGGAATTATTCGCCCCCACAAATTATGAAGAAGAAGCAGGTGAAATTCCTCCAGGATACAACAAACAGAGTATGTTTACTGAAGAACAGAAAAAGAAAGAAGAGCAATTTCGAAGTGGTCTGGAAAAGCAGAAATGAGGTATATATATAGTGGCTAAAGAGTCATGACTGTTGGAAGTGGCTGTGCGCGAATGGATGCGTCAGTTCGGTTTAAAAGACTCACGATACACAACTTTCGAACATGATGTTCACATTAAAATCGAAATGTCTAACCACTAGAACAAGGATGCTGCTCACAAACGCATATATTTATAAAAATATTAAGGAATTTTTGTAAGTACCGTCTTTTAAGTTTCTAAATACAAATCCGTCTCTTCTTAAGAATAATTTTTCTTTTATCAAAAAAAGAGTATATTGATTTTGGTATGTTTCCAAAAAATTGCAAATATTTATAAAAAGAAGGGCAAATATTTTGCATTTTTTAATTGGAGCTGCGAATACTTTTAATTTTTTTTAGAAAAAATTGACATGAAATTACCGTTTAATTATCATAGAAAGATGCAACTTATTTCTTTTATTGTTTTCAATGAATGATTTTTTTTAATTTTTTTTATGGAAAATAAAAACAAAGGTACGACTTAGAACACATCAGATAAAACTTGAAAAGTAAAAAATATTAAATATAGCACAATCAAGCTTGTTTGGTGTGATCAAAATCAAAGATAGCAAGAAAATGAGGAAAGGAAAATGCGATGGTGGTGAATTAGATTTCACATCTTGCACCATCAAAGAATCAACCTTTTGTATGATAGCAGAACATATCATACTCTTCTTCGTTGGACCATATAAATGCATATCCATACTCTACATGCACGTCCATTTAATATAAACGGTTATGCGCAAGTAAACGCTGTATATATTTTGGTACTCATACGTAAAACTCTATGGCATTATCAGGTACACACGTAGCTGGACTTGTTATTGCACAGTAATGATTGGTTAACATTGAAAGAAGACGATGCTAATCCAATTGTAAAATTGTCTCAAAAGATAAAAAGGATAAGTGCATGGTAACCACGCACCGACGAGTAGTTGGATCGAGCGTTGTCCGTGCGAATTCAGACAACAGAAAAACATCAGAATATTTTTTTACAGATATGTTTTCGTACATTTTCTCTTGTCATGTTCGTGTTTTAAATGAGAATCGTACGAACATCGATCGAACATCAGTCTTGAACCGAATGATGCAACGGATTGTTTCAATGTATTCGATCTTGTTATTTGATTTTATGTCAAATTTTGTATTCAATACAAAATATTTGTGATTTTGGTTTTCCCTACGTTGCAAAAGAATAGCAAATACAAATAGGAAAAACCGCAAATGTTTTCTTTAACAGAAAGTGCAAGTATTTCCAATTTTTCTAGAAAAAGTAGATATAAAACTATTGCTTATTATTATAAAACAAAGCAACTGATTTTAGATTTAATTTTCTAAAATAAACCAAAAGCTAATTAATTTATATTTACCAAAATAAAATAAAAATACAGTCCTAAAAATTACGAATTATTAGATATAGCACAATCAAAACGGTATCATGAAGTTTCTGGACAAGTTCGTATGGTCAAAATCAAAGTTAGCTAAAAAATGCGAAAAAGAAAATGCAGTGATGGTGAGTCATATTCACATATTGCACCATCAAAGAACCAACCTTTTGCATGAAAACAGAATCACATTATACACTCAATTGGACTATACATTACCACTACATAATATATAAACGCATATCATCTATACTCCACATGCACGTCCATTTCATTTAAACATATATACGTAAGTAAACTGCATGTATTTTCGTAATACGACATAAAACTGCATGTCATTATCAAGTACATACTTAGCTGGACTTATATTGCACAGTCATGATTGCTTGACATCTTCACCTTTGATTTGATTATAATCGTGATATGTAAATGGTGAAAACTCAGCGAATGATGAGAAAGAAACGTTTAATTGTAATTAAACTTACGTTCTTTCAAGGTTTAATTGCAAAACAAAGAAAATCAGTATGTCCTGATTTGTTGAGTCCAGAGAACGAGGACATTTTGAGTTCAGGTTATTTCATTCTACTTGATAGAGCCATTTAATCATTTTCTCTACATTTTTAAATGCAAATCATTTTCAACTCACACTCTATAACCGTTTAGATCATCCGTGAAGGAACAGTTTGAATCATTTTGTCATTTATTCAATAAATCATAAACATTTCATTTTTTCAGATTGCTACATGCAAATCATTTTCAAATCACACGCTATAGTTAAAGGTCTTTTAGTCATAGTTAGATTGACTAAGAAATTCGTCCTTTGCTTTGCAAAATAAGAAATTAGTCTTTGCTGACTATTACTTTTCCTTCGGTTGCTTTAGGTATAGTTACAATCCTATTGATTTGAATTAAGTAGCTTATATGTGATATATTTCAAATACAAAGTCTTCTCTTTTTAAGAGTAAATTTTACAGAATATATGTGAGTTTGGTTTTCAGTACGTTGCAAAAGGATTGAAAATATCAATAGGAAAAACGGCAAAGACAATGCTAGAACAACTTGGAAAATTGTGGTTAAATTAATCGACGACTGAACTATGCGGTAGATATGCACTGGTAGCAAATAATCCAATGGCTCCCGTAGTAACCACACTTTCGCATTTCCGGTTGACATAGCATTTTCGAAATCGCAAATGTTTGCGTTTCAAGTGCAAATATTTCTAATTTTTCTAGAAAAAGTAGACATAAAATTATTGATTATGATAAAACAAAGCAAATGATTTTAGATTTGATTGCTTGAAATAAAACAAAAACTACTTTTTATCGAAATTAAAATAATGAGTACTTTTGGCATAGGTCCTTATTAAGATTTAAAATACATGAAATGTACTTCACTAAATTTCAGTGTAAATTAGACCTCTATTTTTTTTTAATTTCAAATTGTTGTAGACATATTAGCAATATTTCATTAAAGTTGCTAACATATTATTAACTTTTCTGTACATGGTATAAAAGTTGTTAATATATCAGCAATTATTTATAAAAGTTGATAACATTTCAACAATAATTTTCACTTTTCTGTACATTATATAAAAGTTGTTGACATATCAGCAATTATTTATAAAAGTTGCTGACATTTCAGCAATAATTTTTCTTTTATTTCTGAAAAACAGGGATCGGATTACATTGAAACTTTATCAGTAAAAGTTACTGACATATTAACGATTATTTATAAAACTTGCTGACATGTCAACAATGATTTTCTTGTTTTTAGAAAATAGCACCGGATTATAATGAAATTTTGACAAGGACCGACTTTACAATATGAAAGTAGAATAGGAATGTCTTCCTAGTTTTTACTAAAAAAAAAAAAAAAAAAAAAAAAAAGATATAATCTAAAACACGTAAATTAAAACTCTAAAAATTAGGAATTATTAGATATAGCACAATCAAAACGGCATCATGAAGTTTCTGGGCAAGTTAGTATGGTCAAAATCATAAGTTAGCTAGAAAATGCGAAATGCAGTGGTGGTGACTCAAGTTCAATCTTACACCATCAAAGAATCAACCTTTTGTATCAAAACAGATGAGAAGTTAGCTTGAACATTGCTCGTATGGACCAGATAAAGGACGAGCAAATTTCAGACAATGTAATAACATCGAACATTTTTCTTACACTTTTTTGTCTAAAATCTGTTATAAATTATTGCACGGTCATGATTGCTTAACATCTGCACCTTTGCTTTGATTGTCGTGACATGTAAATAGTGCAAGCTTAGCGAATGATGAGAAAGAAATGCATATAATTTTAGGTCCACAATAATTTGAATGATGGTCCATATGTTATGGGCCCGGCCTGCAGTATGTGTTTTGTACCGTCAGATCTTTTTGTGATGTCGGCAATGTTTAAGTAAAGCCCAACTTGGAGTGTACAAGTAGAAAAAGAAAAGCACAAACAAATCGATGATATAATCTGCATAAAAATGCCCCAAGTAGAAGACAGAACAAATATAATGGAAACGCGCATCATGCATAGCAGGATAGAGCAACATTACAATTTATCATATGTCATGTAAAAAGGTGTCGGCACATGGTCTAGGAAGTACACAACAAATGTCAGGTGTGTTTACTTTGTTTAATCTTCACACTTCGTGCAATTCATTTTTGAGCTTTCTTCTTTGCAAGTGAAGACACTATATAACTTGAACTTGAATTTCATGTTGCATTAATCTCAATCAAGATCGGTAGTATGAATGTATCTTAGCGAGGGTTATATTTTATCTCTGGATTTTGATAGAGACCACAAGAAGATATTAACCTTAATTTTTTTAGTAGAAACGATAGACCTCTATAGGCATGATATAACAACCTCTCCAGAATGTGCGTAAATTCCGATCCAGAAAAGACTCATCGGAACTTATAGTCGATTTATTTATTTTTTATTTTATTTTTGTTAATTGTTTTTTTTAAAGCAAAATAAACATATAATAAAAACCAAAATAAAGGTCAACATGGCTTGACCGCCAGCCATAGAGGGTGCCCACACAAGCATAATGCGAAACACCCAAGATAAAACTGAATAATACAAAAAGTAACACGCCAAAACAAAGGCAGCGCGGATAAAAACCAGCACACAAAAGAAGCGCTTCCAAAAAAGCAAAGGAAGACCTAGAACCACCACTAATAGAGCCAAACAGCAAAGACATATCCATAGGGTCACAACATCGCAAGCTAGAGGGCCAAGATCGGCACATGAGATATAAAAAAGCAGTCCAAGCGCAATACTTGTCTTAAAGGACAGGCAAAAACAAGGATAAAGGAGCACCACCAGGATATATCAAGCCAAACTCCGAAGAAAAACAACAATCAACACTTAAATATCACAAGGCCATGGAGATATGTGGAGTTGAGAAGAAGCAGGCGATATAAACCAGAGATGCACAACTTCAAAGACCATCAAGATGTTTCGGCAAACACAGTACGGAGACAACAAAACTACATCAACCAGTAAGATCAAGCACCAGTAGCCCGAGTTGATTGAAGTAGAGCAAACCCAATAACAGGATAATAGAACTTTGGCTGAAGAGGAATGACATAAGCAGCACGGGAATAACTAACCCAAGGAGGCAAAGCAACCGAGAATCAATACATTCAAACGTGCATCGAGAAGCAGCATCCATGAGCACGATGACATTCAAAACATATCATATTCAAAAGGCAAGCACGATGACATTGAAAAACAACATAGAACCAGATGTACTCTCAACCAACGACCAGCTAAAAAATAACCAATCCAAATACCAAAGACATAGAGAAAAAATATGGCAGGGTATCAACAAATCTGTCGAAACATAGCAAAAACCTAACAATAAGAAAGTATTGACAACAACCAAGAGCAAGTAATAACCACGCAACAAATTTCTTTCAATTCCTAAGCCAAAACTCACAGAGCTAACTTAAGAACGCGCTTCGGTATCACAAACATTGATGGCCACCGCAACCTACAAGTCAGGCACAACATGTGCTAACAAGCATCAACTGCACTTACTCAGATCTGAAGCAGATGGACCAGAAGGCGAAAAACTAGGGCAAGCTGAGGACCAGAGAGCAAGAAAGCCAACTGAAAATCTTGAAGGAAATAGATTCGACAAAATCCAACAGTGGAGACACTGACCACTGACTAGCTGAATCTAGCTGACATGAATACGGAGCTCAAAAGCACTAGCTGTTGAACTAAAGCTGCGAAAAATTTTCAGATCTGAGAAAGAATAGGAAATTCAAATTGGGGCACGTTTGTTCCTAAGGACGTGGGAGAAAGCTCGAGATGAGAGAAGGTAGCGGGAAGAAGTAGTACGAGAAGAATAAGAAATGGAGGGAAAGCTGTGTTGGAAAAGTTAGATGCGACAGGAAGAAGAAGAAATCCTAGTCCCCATGGCCAAGAAAAACACGTGTGCTAAATACAGGTACTTTATTTAAGTTTCATGTATGAAAAATTTAGAGTCATTCTAAACGTATTGTTGGTTCATATAAGAATTATGTAAACAATGCCAATTAAAAGCGAAACCGGAATCTCACATTGTAAGGGGTAAAATATAATTAAAAAAAGTAGATGTACCATTAATTAAAACACATAAATATTGAATACATAAAATCTCAACTATCAACAAGGGTACATCGATAATAATAGTAATATCTCAATTAGGGCTGTTAATTTCCAACACGACCCGAAACCCGATCCGTAACCTGCACGAATATTAGCAGGTTAACCCGACCCTTTTAGTTGGCTGGTCATTTTCGAGTCAACTCGAATTTGACCTGTATATAAATGGGTAGGTTTAGGGTTGACCCGCTAATCCGATTTCGTCTCGCCAAACCCGATTATATATTGTATCTCTTCCATACTGTTAGTATTTTTTGTATGCTGTTAGTGTTAGTCTTCTATGTATACAGTAATCAATATGCTCATATATTCTTGTGTAAGATGTTATACTTTACAAATTTATTTTTGTAAGATGTTAGTTATATTTAACTTATAACAACTATATCTCTTCTATGTTGTTAGTCTTTTATATATGCAGTATGATCGTATGTTCTTATGTATGGAGAACGATTTTTTTGGATATGGTGATTACATGCTTTATATATGTGATGTCTATTGGCGTTTATATAATGGTGCTACTTATTGGTGATTTAGTTATTTCGTTGTTTATATTAGTGGGAAATATTTTTCAATGGGTCAAACAGATAAACCTAACCTGACCCGACACGACCCATTTTGTTAAATGGGTTACATGGGTTGGGTCAGGTCAACCCATTTATAAACGAGTCGGGTTAGGTTTAAGAAAAAATGACTTATTTAATAAACAGGTTGACCCGACTCGTTTATAAATCTACCTGAACCCCACTTGAACCGATCTGAACCCGACCCGACACAACCCATTGACAGCGCTAGTTCCAATAAACAATAATCATAATAAAGATAATAACTAAAGATCCTTCTTCGTTAGGCTCCCACATCCATGACTGCATCAATCGAGCGTTCTCACCTACTAACATGTTCGTTGTTAAGAGGAGAGAGGTCAGAACAAAAATTCTTGTGAATGAAAATCACATAAGTTTAAGGAATGTCTGTTTCCTATATATGACAGTATAAATTTATCAAATTATGTCTACGCAAGCTCAACGCACAAATTCATGTACAAATTAGGTGGATTATCCGAAAGTCACTTAAGGCCAATATGCACATTTACAAGAGAGAATTCAATTATCACATAATACCCTACAAGGAGGACGACCATTTGGTTACTTAAGGCCAATAGATAAGTGCTTACTTGTAGGTGGATCCCCTTGAT
This sequence comes from Allium sativum, assembly GCA_030737875.1. Taxonomy (NCBI): domain Eukaryota; kingdom Viridiplantae; phylum Streptophyta; class Magnoliopsida; order Asparagales; family Amaryllidaceae; genus Allium; species Allium sativum. The sequence goes on along the minus strand of CM060927.1, from coordinate 20,955,636 downwards.
CACTTAAGACTCTATGACGGACTATAGTCACTTAAGACATCATTTTATAATCGTCAACACTATAAAATTCTCTCTTTTATAATAAGAGAAATAGTAAGCCACCACTTAATACAGGTTTAGGTAAACACTCACTGTCGTTTAAGACCCTCCAACGAACCCTTTTGTTACTATTTAACTGGTATTACGGCAACTCCTAACCACTTAATACTTCTCTTAGACATACAATCCTTTAGAAAGCTTCCAATTCCTCTTCGTTAAATTTATACTGCATATCCCTCTAGGTAGGCCCTCACACAGTCTCTAGAGAGGATGATGTCAACTTCTAGAGAACTACCCCACTCAACATATATCGTTATTTAAGACCATTTAATAATTATTTAAGAGAAAGGCGGACCTCATGACCACCTGACACCTTTGTATGGGCGAGTCCCACGACTTGGGTCGTAAACCACAGAGTGAACCTTAGAAATGGATTAGTCCTAACAATTTGATACCCAAACTAAGTAGGTCAGCCACTCAATAGCTTCTCTAGGAAGTCCTTTTTCACATACACACACACACATACACACAAATATATATATATATATATATACACACACACACTCATAAGACATCTCACATTAAACCTACCACCTATATATGTTGGATTTGCTGGGCGGTTCCGGGCAGGCTTCTACTACAAGTTGGGATTAACTTCGCACCTTTGTGAAATTATTATAAGGGCCCATGACATCTCGACCTCTCATATTAACCTAACTAACTGGCAGATGCTGGATATGTTAGTCGGTTCTGGGATGGCTTCTACTACAAGTAGGGATTAATCTTGTGTCTATGTGTCATTAATACTAATAAAAGCCATTAAACTTATACACACACAAATTTCCTATAGAGACATTTATAATTCTAGTTTCCTATTCTAATGTATTTAGTGCGCTATTTAATACAAATTTAATATGCATTAATAATACGTTAATTATGCTAATAGATAATGGTAAATAAAAAGTAAATTAAGCGCACGTGAATAAACACCCTAATTCGTTTGAAATGTCAATACTAACATCAAAATAAGGTTTGCAAGTTTATTTCCCCTAACTTCCTCAATATGGCGTAAACATGTTTATCACAATCAATAATAAGGAAATAAAAGCACATACATTAAAACTTGTAACCAAGGTTTAAATGATTATTTCAATAACAAAAGAAAGACAAAGTGCGATAATTCAATTATGTATGTAAAGTTTACTTTTTAGTACTGCTTCACTTTTCATAACATTAACATATATATATATATATATATATACACACATACGAAAACTTAAGACGTAAATGATTTGTATATAATATGTTCAGACTATCAACTTTAGGAATATATGCTTAAACCTATTATATTTACGATACTGATGTCTTATGCCTTTGCACACATATATATATAATTTACAATATTTACAAGAAAATGAATAAGACTATTATCAGAAATTGTACAACACCTAAAATTCTATCTTTCATTACATCGATAATCAAAACTCAAATATATAACAATTGATTAACCATTTCCGCCGTTCATAAGAGATTTGGAGAATTTTCAATGTTTCATTTTTGCGTAAATCCAAATCTCTTTAGGCATAACAATCCAAATTTACACTAACATTACATAGAAAATAGAAAATTGTTGTACTTTCCACTCATAGCGATAGGATGAGAAGGATAATGCAGAATCAACCAATTTGGATTGAACCTTCGAATCAGAATAGTCCAACTTCCCCTAATATATATATATATATATATATATATATATATATATATATATACATACATACATATATATAAGAATCATATTTAGAATTTCATATATGTATATATATATGTGTATATTATACTTAATTCTAGAATATATATATATATAAATTCATATTAAAGGAGATAAATGTAGATAGAAGAAGAGGAGAAACCTAACCTTTCCTTGGAATTAAAAATGGAAGAGAGATAGAATGAAGATGTAAAGGAAGATGAATGTAGGGTTTTGGGGGAGAGGCTACGGGTCATTTTATAGTCGCTAGTGTGTATGTGGACCGTAGGATTAATTAGATTTAATTTGGATAGTCCAATAAAGCAAAACTACAGAATAACCCTTAAAAATAGTCTCTCTCTCTTACCCTTGACCAACATGGCGGTCGATCTACTCTTCAGGAGGGAGGCCGACCGGTTAGCCGACTCTCATCGGCGTAGGTAGATTTGTTTTCTTTAACGTTACTTTCTATATTAATTAATTACTATTAACTCTTACTGTTTGCTATTCGTTCTTGTATATATATATATATATATATATATATATATATATGTATGTATGTGTGTGTGTGTGTGTATCCACACGCAATTTCAAATCTTTAGAGAATATTCTATTGTGCCAGCAATATATATATATATATATATATATATATATATATTCCATATTTTATTTAGTTTGAAATTCATATCTTATATGCATACAATTATCATGTAACTTTTTTTATTAATACCTTCTTCGTATGAACACCATTTTCGACAAATAAAATATGAAAACGGATCAGAATCTCCCCACAAAAACAATAGTAATATTTTCATATCCAAATTTTCAATATTACAGAATTCTTATTTTTTGCCCATTAATATTTTTTTAATTTACTATTATTTATACTTAGTTTAATTATCTATGTCTATTTAAGTTATATTTCATGGGTTGTTACATTATTTCCCCTTAAAAGAGTTTTTGTCCCGGAAACTTTCAAAGGGGAAAAACACAATTCGCTATAACAAACATGTTATACACCTAATTTATTTATACACATCAATAAAACATCCATTACTCGATGTGATTATGCACTGCAGGCTTGCTAAGGCGAGCTCAGTCCTAGATGAAAGAGTAACATGTGATGCTATATGTATGCAAAACACTCTAACATGCATATAATTTCTATGTGAGTGCTCGGTGTATTTGTTTTGCAAATAATTCCTAACATTCAATCTAGCAAGTACAATGCAACCATAAAATCCAAAAATTTCCAAAAAAAGGCTACAAAATTTTTAATCTTCATGCGTTTCATCGAATTCTCCTTTATGTACTTGAACCAATCTAACTAAATGTTACGGAGCCTTGTAATCCCGTGCTCCACAATATCCGTGGTGGCATGGAGCACTAAGAGTTCCATCTTTGTCCAAGGTTCTTGATCAAGCCCTACCAAAATTTTCCATATTATGAAGATATCTTATCAAATATAAAAGTATAAAATGTCAGAGCTCCTATCATCAGTAATATCTTTCATTTCCCTAATATACGGAAAGACCCAAAATATGATGCCGACTTTCTAACCGCCACAAGCTGCCTAACCAAATTAGAAAATTTCCCAAAATCTACTCACAAATTTGGTTCAGGTGAAATATATTGATGGTTTTTCACCAGCACTTCGGTGATTCGCATAACCTTCTTGAAATACTTCAAGAGAGATACCTTGACCATTATACGTCATGTAAAAAGGTTTCGGCATAGGGTTTAGGAAATACAAAACAAATATCAATTGTGTTTACTTTGTTTAATCTTCACATTTCATGCAATTCATTTGGTTGAATAAGTTTTGAAAAAAAATTAAGGATTGAATCGTTCGAACCCTACTTCTAGTGCCGAAAATGTTAAACCAAATCTTAGTTAAACATTCATGATGACAAACTGAATTGAGATTCTTGAACTTTCTTCTTTGTAAGTGAAGTCTCTTATATGACTTAAACATGAATATCATGTTGCATTAATCTCAATCAAGCTCAATAACATAAATGTATTCAAAGTGGAATCCATGTGCATATGTATATTCAGCAAATGACCTATGCTTTTAATTCTATGACGAATTATAAGCAATTAGTCATAAGAAATGAAGTCCTTGAACTCTTGTGGACTAAGGTGAAGCAGTCTTAATAAATAAAAGTACTATGCATCTGCTAACTAAGGTGGGACAGCCTTCTTGATGAACAAAGGCGACAAATCTTGCCTTATATCATTTGAATAGTCATACTATTTGATAATGAGGATGAAGATATCCATAGTTATGTAATGATCGTTCTCCAAGCATTTTGAAGGATAACCACATCAATCTCAACGATGGCTTTAAGTCAAATAAGGCCACATCAAGTTATGCATATGTAAGCTGTAACAAATTGGAATTTTGTGATAATTAAATTAGTTATTTAGTTAGGCTCTAAAAATGTATTTTTGCAAACGATGGAATTTGACTATGAAACTTGCGTTGTTGCATTCGTGACAGAATTCTGGTCAACGTTCATGTTTGGATCTTCGCGAACAGAGTCCACATGAAAAGTTACGAACGAAATACGAACTCGAGATCCATACAAGGTGGATGGACAAGCAATCGAAAAGGAGTTCCACAAACGGGAACCCTCCTCCCGAGAGAACGAACCAACACTTCAAAATGCCGTAATCAAAGCGTTCGGAACCTAAAGAAAAGGCAGTAAGAGCCAAGACTTCCGGAACCAAAGGGAAAAGCAGCTGACAGGGTACTGCTGACCCATTTGCAAAAGGGGCCTCGATTTGTCTATAAATAAGACCCCAGGGGTCTCATTTTTATGGAAATTTTCTCATTCTCATTCGTGTACTCTTTTTCTCTAGAGTAAACCTTAATTGTTAAATCAAATTGGTTTGTAATCACCCGTGTAATCCAAATAAAAGATCAATAAAGAGTGGGTAGTACTTAGTGTATTTACTTACGTGTTTCTCATGGTATTTCTTAGCTATCACTATTGCAACCTGTTATTTACTCCCTACATGCATACAAACTCTTACACTAGCCTAAATCCTTCCGCAAAATCAGTACGGAAACCCTTCCGATAAGCCGTTTATCCCTTATTGAGGGTTGTGCTTAGGGAACCAGTGTCCCAAGATAACTATTAGTTCTTGAGTCACTTAAGCGTGATACTCACCCTATTGAGGGAAGAGTAACTAATCTTTTGGACTCAAAACCTTGATATCTAAGAAATAGTGAACTATCTTAAAGTCGTGAAAGCTAAATAGACCAGTTTTTCCCTTAGGTCCACTTCTGTAGACCTATCTCCGGTGTTGACGAAAAATAGTGTTAACATTTGGTCGCTAGAAGAAGGGCTTGAACTTCTGACCTTATAGTTAACCTTCCCTCATATCTAGCTGTGTTGTTCCATCCGAGGTTGGACTAAGTTTTGAAGAAGAAAGATTATGGGTAAAAGGTCCCAACGAGGGTCTTCTGAATCACAAATGGCTATGTCAGGTGCTACTGACTTAAGAGTGATGGAAGAACAAAGGTTAAGAATGGAAGCCTTGCAAATAATCAAGTGGAAAAGGGAAACAGAACAACATGATTTTAATATTGGAATGACAACCCTCGCTACATAGAACAATCCCGAACCCTTCCTCTAAATGGCTCTACATCAAAGGATTATAACATCTTCTCTTCTATAACGGAAGCCCTCCACAAACAAATCGAAGGAATGGTGTTCGAACAAGAAATAATAGAAGAGTTCATCCACTTCGCTTCCAAATGGTCTAAAAGGGTAGCACTCCAATCCTAACCTGTCTTGGAAAGAGAAAACAAGGGTATGAATGGAGAAATAAGGTTTGGTAACAGAAGAATTAAGTCTCAACAGTAAGAAAGGAGGTTTACACCAAGGCTACCTAAACGATACCACCTTACTGCTTCGATGGAAAATGTCTATTTCCTAACCAAACATGAGCTCAATTATTGGCCATCTACAAAAAAGAAGCCCAAGAATGAAAGGAAATTGGGAAGATCTTATTGTCACTACCACATGATGAATGGACATGAGACTAACCGCTGTAGAATTCTCGAAGGGATGGTCATTAAGTTCTTCAATCAGGACCAACTACGGGAGTTCTTAAAAATATAAAACTAAGTCTAGTAAAAATCCTTAGGAAAAGGATTGTCTGCATGACTTAGGGTATAGAACCCCCTAAGAATAGAAATAACCAAAGATGGGTTAACCCACAAAGGGATAAAAATCCTTTTCACCGCTGAGTTGGCCAGGGTAAGGCACCTTCCGGAGGGGGGGGGTGGTGTGTAAGCCTTTCTTCGCGCCCAAATCGGAAAGGGCCAGGTTAAAGCATCAAAAGCATAAGCCTTCGACACGCACCGGAAATGGTCATGACGGAGCATTTAATTAGCACGCCATGCCTCTGCTCGTAGAAGAGTACACCCTGCCTCTGCTACGAACTAACCACGTCCTAGCTCTGCTCGCAGAAGAGCACGCCCTACCTCTTCTTATGTTCCGCGTTACATGTAGAATGGAACGCAAACCCCTATCATTTCCTACGATGGTCATGATAGGGCACCCCCTAGAGGGGAGTGGAGTGTATGCCTCTATCATTGCCTACGATGGTTAGGATAGAGCATCAAAAGAGTAAGCCTTAATTCCGTGTCTATGATGGCCCGGTTTAAGTATCTAAGACCTTATTATCGCCTACAATGGTCTGGTAAGGCGCCTCCCGGAGGGAGGTCGGGTAAGTCGTTGGGCCCTGCTTGTTGACAAGCTAGACAAGCGCATCGGACGCACAGTCTCAAAGAGTGGCCAACAAAGCACGTACATACTATGCTTTGACAATAAAAGCTCAAAGAGTGGCTTAAGATGCACGTACAGCCTCTGCTTCATAAATCAAACCCAAAAGGGGTAACGAAACATTAATACGAGAGGCGGATTTCTGGTCTTCAATCTTTAAATTCTCGAATAATGGTTGTTCGAGTCTTCTATTAATACCAAAATGTGCAATTCTGGTCTTCAATCTATTAAATACTCGAATCTGGGTCACTTCGGACTTCCTATCAAATACCCGAATCTGGGCCGGTTTGGAAGCTCAACTATTATCAAAAGAGATATTTGACCTTCTTAATAATCTGAATCTGGTTGGGAACCAGATTTATATTACTACCAGAAGCAGATTCTTAGTCTTGCATCCTGATCCAGAAAATGAATCAGAGTCATATCACTATTAGAAGGCAGTTTCTGGAAATCTATCTTTAATACCTTAATCCGGGTCACGAAATCCTAATACTCGAGGAAGGGATATGTAATCAACCAACCAACTTAAGCCCGATTACCCAAGAAGCCTTCAAGCAAGGACAAGAACCTTCTGTATTTCTCAAGGAAGATTCCTTAACCCACGCACTCGGAAAATTCACTATTCATTATACCAAGTACACATGCAATACATATTATCACATAACATTAGAATACATATTCGGGCGAAAGCTCAAACATGTATCTTAGGTCCCCTTCAATAAAGCTCTAGGACAGGAGTTTCTTTTTTCTCGGAGAGGGATATTCCCTGGAAGTACCTAACATGCAAGAAGACTTCTATTAGTGCATGAGTATATGTAAACTCATTAATTATTTCATTAAACCAATATCATGATGCATTTAATTCCGATAAGAGTAGGTGGTACTTTACAAATGTCTTTTAGACCAACCTTTAATAAATTGCATTAAGTTCATGAATGATGCTACGCTGAATTAATGAAAAGAGAATGTTTCCATCGTAGGCTAAGGCCACATGTTAAGTAAAACCTTTATAAGTCATTACTCCATTCATAAGCACTATTACTATAGACCATTACACATGAAATATAGTACACTGCTCATATTTTGCAGGATTATTTACAAATGGATTTTGGAATAAGTGCCTCTCTAGTAAAAAAGCATCCTTACTCTAATATTGATACTTATGTATAAGCATGATTTAGTTCTCAAAAGCATAATGATAGGTGCTTAGTATTGATTCATAATAAAAACAACCTTCCTCACTTTGTCCAAGGTGTCAGCAGATAGGTCAAGTGAGGAATCAAGTGGGATTCCAAAACCATCTGGTGTGTAAACCGGAGGACACTTGCGATAATACCACTCTCCGGCAGGTGGACTATTATAACCCCAAGTTAGCTTTGTTCGATATGCACGGATCTCTCTTAAAAGTTGATCCTTTTTGCTGCTAAGGCAGTCAAGGCAAATCTTAGGGTATTGAGTATAAACCTTCTCAAGGTCCCTTAGGAAGCAATATCACGCAAATAGGGAGGACTCAACGAATCTCGATATTCTCTTTTCAACTTAACGTAAGCCCCTAAGAAATTTCTAGAAAGCAAACTTGAATTAGAAGAGAGACTCTGAAGAAAACATCAAAGAAATAAGTAGAAAGACAATTCATTACATCATAATATAAACAACCACATTCATTACAAATAGCCCTCTTTCTCATACAAGATAGATATTTTAAAAGTCTTGGATACAAATCCATGCTTATTAAACTTAAGTTTGCCTAAAGGTAATTCTCTGGGAATGGAGGTAACTCGGGGATGGTTCCAGCATTCGCCGGGTGAAGGTCCATGCCACGCTCATCTGGGTACCTTCTGTGGAGGTGTCTAAGCAAGCCCCCGCTACGATCACCTAAAAAGGAAAAATCCACTGTTTCTTATCTACTGTAAATTTGGTACAGAAAGTCTACTAATATGTCCCTATCCTCAATTAACACCCAGGACAAAGTCGTGATCTCGGTATTTTCTCTTAAAATCCTCTCGCATCATAAACTGGCAGTTCTTAACCTAGGGGCGACTTCTTTCTCCTTAAAAAGTAGTAGTTTTGCGGCACTTCTGTCAAGAAGGTAGTATCTGTTGGACAAGATGTTATATTTGTCTATTTGTTCGTTCAGCCCCTAGTAAGACCAATCACTTTTGATTGAGCCTTTTTAAGATTAAAATACCTAGAACCTAACTTCCTTCTCTTCGCCTAAGCAAAAAAGGGGGTAGATGTCAATTGCTGAAAAGAAGTAAAAGAAGCATGTGTTATAAAGACTGTCATACCTCAGAGAAGAAACTCGGGTAGTCTCAACCGAGGAAGCACCCTTGAAACCTGGATCTTTCCCCACTTTCCACACTATGGAAGGATTGGGGGATTCAACCAAAGCAAGATTACCTTCGACGATTTCAATATCCTTTCCACGCACCTCATCTCGACCATAAAAAATTGAGAAGGTGCAACCAACATCAGCAAAGTTACCACTATACTCTTCTCCATACTCAACAGAATCTATGAACTTGGGATTATCACTATTAACACCGACAATCTTTGGTACCTCAATAAGAGCTCTTGCGTCATTAGCATACGGTCCCTCAAAGGGGATATCTTCAATAAACAAAAGTTCAGCTATGTTGGTTTCCTCCCTCGTAGGAACTTCTTCTCTTCTACTCACAGAGGATATCTTGGACATAAATCTTTCCACTAAAGATGGATCGAGAGAAGAAAAATCTAGATCCGAACATCTGTCCATGTTGTCAGCATAAAGAAGAAGGAAAGCGTCCTCGAAAGAGTTAACCATAATTTCGTCCAAGGTGGTCTAGAGAATGCAAGAAATCCTCTACTTAGCATCATTCACCGCTCTAACATAGTTGTCCAATAAAGTATCCTTCCTGCTAAGCTCGATCTTGAGGGAACCATTATCTTTTTCTAAAAGAGAATTTTTTTTTTGTAAAGAGAAACAACGAGAATCAAGCACGACAATATTTTCTTTGGAATTTTCCAAAGTCTACTTTAAAGTCCTGACTTCTTCAGCCATAGCCAAACGGGATTCCCTTTCCATGTTATTTGAATTCTTCGCCTCTGCTAGAATTGACTCTAGCTTATTCCTCTCCGCAGCTAAACCTTCTTTGCCAAGGATAAAGGCATCATTTTTCTTCCTCAAAAGTGTATTTTCTTATTTAAGACGCCACAACTCCGAAGAAGGTTCGAAAAATTATCTTGTGATAAAAACCAACGCTTAATAACCTATAAAGAACACAATTGACATAGATGAGGCAATTGGATGAAACGCGGGAAAACAAGAAAGATAAAAGTTTATACCAGCATATTCGACTAGAGCTTGGTAACCACTGGATAAATCAAATGAAAAATCAACATTGGAAAAGGTAGAACAGGAAATAATCTACCTAACTAATTCATTGAAGTTATCACCACTAGGAGTGTTGACAAAGGCAGGAGGGGCAGTGTCCTCGGCAGAAGAAGAAAATCCCATCGCATAATGCAATTCGTTAGAGACTTCAGAAGTCCCGACTAGATGAGCGTTCAAAATTCGGGACCTCTTTGGAGAAGTAATCTCCGGAAGAACAAAAACCGCATCGGAACAAATGGATGGACTGGCTAAATCTTTTGGTTTTTTGGGGAGAGGATCTTCTAAACTCCTTTCCATATGCTTCTTTTTCACGTTTTCCCTAGACTTTAATAATGCATCCTTAAGAGAAGAAACTCCATCCCTTGGAACCGAGGAAACAGAGCCGGTCTTACGAGACTCAATACGTACAACTCCTAACATACAGTAAAGGAAAACTGAATAAAACCTCAATTATGATTCCATTCTGAAAACACCACATAAAGAGTGTACCTGGATTACCAAGAAATAAAGAAGCGTTGGGGGAGAAGGGAGAATTTCTTCCCAGTGATAAAGAGAGGGTCCCTTTGCTAAACAGGACCAAAGGTGGTTGCCCAATAATGCATTGATCGGAAGGCAACAGGGATTGCCTCCGAAGGATAGAAGAAGTAAGTAGTGAAGACCTGTTACCATATTGACTAGAGGTAGTGCCAAGAAGGTCAATTACTCCCTTATCCGCAAACTCGGCAATTTGGGAGCAGCATTTAAAAAACATATGTAAATGGTAAAAAAAATAGAGCATTCAGACATATTTGGAGTGTTGAAGCTACCGGAAACACCGGGAGGACGACGGACAAAGAAAAATTGGGTCTTCCAGTCTTTAAATCAAGTTGTCCCTTCTGATAACAATTTCTTCGTGGGTTTGCACGGAAGACATGAGGATTCGTGTCACTAAGTTTGGAAGGGTGAACTAAGTAATCAAGCATAGAGGGGATTAAAGAACCATTACCCGATTCCAAGGATAACCATTCTAGGCCTAACAAGTAGGCATAAGTGTTGGTAGAGAGTTGGATGGGAGAAATTCCCAAACATTGTAAATATCGATGAAGGAAGTCGGAAAGGGGACAAACCCTCTATGCCAAATATGGTTCGCAGAATAGGCAAAATAGCCATCTGGAGGGGAAGAGATAGTGTCCATTTCATGAGGAGGAATGGCTTCAACACCCGAAATAATCCTGAAGAATGGCATTAACCTGCTCTTGAAACAAAATCAAGGAATGTTTCTAGACAATGCTAACCTTCCTAGTGGTGGAAGGGTAATTTGGTAAAGGATGGTTCCTATCCGGTTTAAAAGCAATGTGCTTCTTTCTTATAGTGCTAGGTACAATCTGTTTATATTTTATACAATAAGGTAAGAACAACACCCGAAAAAATAGCAACCTTGTTATCCTGAAAAGGCACCAATAATAAAGTGACTATACCTTTAACGCCATCACAAAAACAAAATCAAGGTAAAAAATTTAATTAGAGCTACCAAATAAGTTCAGAATCGATTGCCAAGAACTGATAATTAGGAACCTAAGATCAGTCTGTAGCAAGCAAAGCCAATAGTTGCCTCATCTCGAGTTTAATTAACAGTATTTTGATTTAAATATGAATGACTTACTGAGATACTTATTTAAATAATATTGATGCTTTTCCAAGAAATGATGAAGAAAAGAGGCTAATAATGCGGAGCAAGGAGAGTATATATGCAGGAAGGAAGAAATAATCAATTCATTCAAAAGGTTTGATTTGAAAAGTCAAAAATACCCCTTCAATAGAGGGCAAATCTTACTACCAAAATTACCTCTGAAACAAGGCTGTCAGTGAAGGGGCAGCGGACCACAACAAACATACAATGGTCTTTCGTAAGCAGAAGCCAAGCGTAGGTTAAGGCCGAAAGCATGAGGAAAATAATCCAAGAACAGTGCAACCGACACCATTCTTAAAGTAAAGAGTTCAAAATCTATACAAAGAAAGGATACCGGCAGGGTGGTTCCGACATGATGAGCAAGTAGCGGAAGGTCACCCAAGACCAGAAGCCAATGGAGAGAAAGATCACTGATCCTACAAACTGAGACCTAGAAGGATTAGAGGGGCTATTGGTATTAACTTGCTTAACACCAATACATAAGAAGGCAATGGCATCAAAGATACAAAGTTTAAAGCATATGGAGATTATCTGGAACCAATTACTGAGACCTCCTTTAGTTGGTTCACGAGAAGTTACCCTAACGAGTAACCAGCAAAGCACCGGAACCAACCTCCTAGAAAAGCAAGGATGCACTTCGGGAGTCTACCGATAGGCAAGCGGGAACCCCAAAGATAGGCAAGTTATCCACACTAATTTGCTTAGTGTCGATACCAGTAGGGTGGCGGACCCGGCAACCTTTCACTTGAATCACAAAGACAAGCTCCTCAAAGAATTAACAGCAAGACCGAGGGTCCGCAACCGGAAGTCTATATTTGGAAGCCAGAACCTTCCGAAAAGTCGTTCGCTCTAACAAACTCGAGATCTATACAAGGTGGATGGACAAGCAATCGAAAAGGATTTCCGCAAACCGAAACCCTCCTCCCGAGAGAAGAAACCGACAGTTCAAAAATCCATATAAAAAGCCTTTAGAACCTAAAGAAAAGGCGGCCTAGAGCCAAGACTTCCGGAACCAAGGGGAAAAGCGACCGACAGGGTTAACTACTGGCCCAATAACAATAGGGACCCCGATTTGTCTATAAATAAGACCTATATGGTCTCATTTTCAGGGCGCTTTTCTCATTCTCATTCTTGTACTCTATTTCTCTAGAGTAAACCCTAATTTCTAAATCAAATTGGGGATTTCAGTTGTAATCACCCGTGTAATCCAAATCAAAGATCACTAAAGAGCGAATTAGTACTTAGTGTGTTGCCTTACGTGTTTCTCATGGTATTTCTTAGCTATCACCCAGGCAACATATTATTTACTCCTTACATGCATACAAGCTCTTATCCTAGCCTAAACCCTTCCGCAAAATCAGTACGGAACCCCTACTGACACGCCATTTAGCCCTTATCGAGTGTTGGGCTTAGGGAACCCTTGTCCTAAGATAACCGTTGGTTCTTGAGTTGCTTAAGCGTGATACTCACCCCATTGAGGGAAGAGTAACTAATCTTTTGGACTCAAAACCTTGATATCTAGGAAATGGAGAAGTATATCAAACTCGTGAAAGCTAAATAAACCATTTTTCCTTTTAGGTCCACTTCCGTAAACCTATCTTCGGTGCTGACCAAAACATAAATGGTTAATAATAAATAAAACTTAGCAACTATGTTAACCACGCTTAAAATATAATTATATATACAAATCTTATCCATCCATATCTATGTAAATAACATTAATATATTATAATAAATGTTTTTTGTTATGTGTTATATTATTTTTCGTTTATGGGAATATATATGGAATTGTAACCCTTGTTTAATGAAAATGAATACTATGAACGTTATAGCAATAAAAATAATTGATTTTCTATAAATGAATAAAATTTTCATAAGTACAACTATAAATATTGTAACCTTATTTGATTTGGGGAAATGAATTGAATAGGATAAACTTTCTTAAATGGTTACAAGTTGAATTATGTTAGGAATGAGAATTATAACTCCAATTAGGGAATCTAATAAATAATAAACACACACACACACACACACACACACACACACACACATATATATATATATATATAAGAAACAAATAGAATTTAATTATAGTAATAAGTAGGAATTACAGTATTTAGATTAGAATTAAAATGGGAATGATATAAATGGCATTTAGTAGGATAATAAATGCCTTAGGAAAATATGACTGTTAGTGTCATAAATGACATGAAATAGGTTAATTGATGCCTTAAGAAATATGAAAGTTAGGGCTATTAGTGGAAGGTAACCTAGTTAATAATAGCAAAAAGAATAGAAAGGGAAATTAATAGGGATTGATTGGCATGGTAAATGCTAAGCCCATTAAGTAAAATAATAAGTAAACATCTAAGGATAGGAAGTCATAAGTTTTCCTTATCCATTTCTAGTTAATCGAGAATTAATATAATTAAGAATCAAGAATTGGACTTAGTATTTAAATGATGTGAGGTCAGTTGTCTTATTCGATAGAAATCTTCACTTTCTAGCCGTCAGATATATGTACAAATGATGTGAGATATCATTAACCATAGGAATCCATGACGATAGTTAATTCCGTAGCGAGGATTGTTTCCTAAAATAAGGTTTATCTAAAGTGTGAGGTATTAAGTTGTTGGAGGTCCCACCTTCCATCCTAAAAGAGGAAACCTTAGAAAGGAAATAATTTGTAAACGTAAGCTTGATTTGGTTCGAGGTATTAAGTAGTTATATCCGACTCTTAAAGGGTATTAAGTGATCGTGTAGCCCACCTCCCCATAATCAAGTAGTATTAAACGACTATTGGGTACGAGATAGGTAATCCCTAGATGGTCTGCTTTCTTTAGGTATTAAGTGGTCGAGTTAAGAGTTCACATTGGGATTATGTATTAAATGACTGCTACGTAGGTTCCACAGGTCTGCCAATCGTGGGGGAAGTATTAAGTGGTTAGGGAATTATATAATAAGGCTTGCTAGATAGTAACAAAAGGGTCTGCTGAGGTAAGGTCATAAATGATGAGATGTTGCCTACCTATCATGTAGGTAATAAGTGACTACTTACTATCTCTCGCTTTATGCAGGACATGGGTATACGTGAGAATGAAAGAAGCCTTAAATTAGTAGGACTTGTAGCTAGTGTTCTCTAATTTATATTAGGGCAGAGTAAACCACCGAATAAGGTGTTAAGTGATCGATAGGTCAGCCTTGGGTCTTAAGTGATCGAAAGGATCAACCCTTATCTTATATTGGTAGTGTGGTCTTAAGTGATCGAAGGATCTACCATAATCTTATATAAATAGTGATGTCTTAAGTGGTTATATAAAAATTATTAACCTCCTTATGGAACATTGAGTAGCTGGGAGCTTACCTCTTAGACTTGATTAACTAGTTGAATGGTGGTTTAAAGGCTTCATATTTATGCGTAAACGTTCTATCTGGGTATCAATATCGTTATCATTTGGGAAAGCTACCTTGGGTATGGTAGTTATTTGTCATGCACAAATCTTTACAAGATTAGGTTAGAATTACTAGCCTTGGTAGACATATGTTTTGGTTCTGGCAGAAAGATATACACTTGTGTATTATAGACAGTGTTATACTTTTTCTACTCACCAGGACTTATTGTTCTGACCCCCTTCTTCATAATAACTCTCAGGTCTAGCTTGGGAAAGGAAGGACTTAACATGCGTCCAGATTGATTTTCGGTACTTATTCTCTCGTGCATGATATCGATGTGGCGATATGCTTATGATAGTCACCCTGGTCGGTATCCGTTATTCTGTTTTGTTTCTGCTATGAGTTAGTTTTATTTTACTCTGATTATTCTCATGCTCATTATTTGTAGGTAGCAGATATATACTCTCCATACTTGGAGGGGATAGAGTTTCGATTTTTGTTGAAATTCGGGTTCGGAAAAGTGTGGGGTGTTACATAAGCCCTAAAACTTCGACACTATTGGAATTCTATTTGTTAACGCGGGAAACTGGTGACTCACACACTCTAACCCCCAAGAGTTGGTTTAGAGCAAACCCGATATGCAGATAACCAAATGCAGTGAAATGTAATAGGGCACACAACTTTTTAAAGTTGTTCGGCACTAACGCCAACATCCACTTTATCATAATCATTCATCATCATTTTGTCGATTACAATGATTGCTCGATATTTAACACTTTGAGTTTACAAAGTTACTAACGTAATCCTTGTTAATTCCCAACTTTTCCCGAAATGACCTTCTTCTTCTTCCTTAGACCAAAATGTGTGAAAAAGGTTCCAGTATCCAATGAAAAGCTTCAATGTCCAGCGGTATCCAAGAATTCTCCAAAGTGTAAGTTCCAACACTTGTGGAGTTGTGCAAAGCAAACCAAAAGTCCAAATGAATGCCAAAATGTTGTAAGAAAACTTCTAAGTGAAGTTTACAAGTCCAAGAGGTATCCTAAAGCCATAGGAATGACCATGGAAGCCATTAATAAGCTCCAAAAGGAGCTATCCCATATGCCCAAAGTCTAAAAATGCAAAGCCAAGCTAAGCCAGCCCCATTGAATGCCAAGAGAGGTGGTATTTATAGGTGAAGTTTCCATGCATCTGCCAAAATTTTGTATTTCGAGGGTAAAAGGACTTCATATCCCTGGGGATCGGCCAAAAAATCGACTCCCAACGCAAATTTTTTTATTGAATCCTGGTAAAACATTAATCGACACATGTGGATCACTAAAAAGCAGCGATCCGGTGAAATTCTGGTCAACTTTCATGTTAGGAATTTCATGAACGGAGTCCATATGAAAAAGTTATAGACAAAATATGAAAATGGATGGAAAATAAATGTAACACCCCGCCTCCGCTAGGGTAACTCGCAAAGGAATGCACTAGCTTTAGAGGGACATTATTGGTAAACATGCACAGAAATATCACAAGACAGAACATATATAAATAGCGGAAGTAAAATCAAACTTTCATAACATGAATAAATAAGGTCTAAAGCCTTTTACATCAGAGTACATCAAAACCTGTCTTGCAATAATAAAGAAGCATAAAAACCTTTTCATAAATTATTCCCCAAGTAAAAACAGTAAAGTAGCCATAGTCAAGAGAAGTCCAAGCCATCCATGATGACCTTCAGGCAGAAGAAGTCCGAACTAAACAGCATTGTTTCCTCCCTGTAACCTGGGGGGGGGGAACGGAAGAAAAGAGGCGAAACAAAACGGGTCAGTCAAAAAGACTGAGTAAGTCCTATCTACTTCCAGTATAAAACAGGTAAAGGTAACATGACATGCATAAACTGAAAGTAAACATAAGGATAACTACAAGATAGATAAACCAGGGTAGCCGGTTGAACTACTGCGGCAAGGTAAACTAAGGTATCATGATATACTACGGTGTTACGATAAGTCAAGGTATCACATCGTCAGATTTCTATCGAGTACATTATCCCAAGGTATCTACCCCGTCTAACATCCCACGGTATCTATTATGTATATTCTTCCTAGTTCTAACATGTATATTTGCTCTGCACCTCTCGTACTAGTATCCCTACCCGCGTCATGTGTTAACCATGAATGTCCCGTGCTCAAAGTCGTGTAATGGTCCATGTCGACCTAATATCGCATATATAGGTTACTCAAATCACATGCTTCTTTCCATGTATATAAGTTCAGTCCTTTGTCGTACCTCGTACGGGCTTCCTCATGTCGTATTATCCTTGAAATCGTTTGGACTGTCACCCTTGTTCTAGCTAGGCTCTTCCATATGAATCATCGTTTGAACTACTAGGACTTACGCCACCTAGCACCACTAGGGATTACGCTTACCTATTGCACGCTTTCGTATTTCGGTTTGGGTTAAACCACCTAGGCCACTAGGGATTACGCTAACCCTCAACCGCGCCCTTTTCCCCATGCATTCATCGTGAATCGTTTTTCTATAACTGTATGCACATGTATCACATCGTGCCATCCGAGTCCTGTCACAGGGCAGAACTAGAAATACAGGACTCGGTCGGGAGCTTTAGATTTATCTGCCGATGCAGATACTAAGGTCTGCTTTTCTACACGTGGCTATGGTCCCACGAGACCCCTCCCTCAACTAGCGAAAGGCAACACAAGAGAAAATCTTGCATCTTTTGATTTGAACTTGATTTTAGTGCATAGGCTCTAGGGATTTGAGATGGAGGTCATGATCAAGATTGATTTTGGCAGCACTTAGTTGCTAGGTTTGATTTTTAGGGATTTAGGCTAGGTTTAGGGCCTTTTTATAGAGATTAGGATAGTTTTAGGCCCTTAGATTAACCCTAGGATAGATTAGGACCATCAGATCTCTGAAGCTTCCAGACCCAGCCCAAGAACAAGACTAGGTGAGACAAACAGGTGCGCCAGGCTATATGCCCCGGCCACCCCCTGTCGACAGGCAAGTCGACAGGGCTGTCGACTTGGCCTGGGCCCAAGTCGACAGGCCTGTCGACAGCCCTGTCGACATGGCCTAGGCGGGAAACTCCCCGCCTAGCCCTAGATCTGATTACCAAAATCTGTTTCCGAAATTCAAATTTCCAGAAATCTTCTTTGGGCCTTTAACGGGTCATACGGACTCCGATTCTCGAAAACTCGGACTCTATTTCGCGTATTTTTCCGAGACGAACGCAATGGCATAGCCCGTTTTACTTAATTCAGAGTTTAAAATTAAATTCTGCCTTGATTCTCATTTTAACATGTTATCGAAATACGGGTTGTTACATTCTCCCCACCTTTTAGGATTTCGTCCCCGAAATCTCTAAGTTAGGAAGAACATATCCTACCATCCATCATCCATCTACTCAAAACATCATCCACAAGCAACCATTGTCCTTAGATGATTTCTAATGCTGTATGAATACATGCAAAATGCGTGTGTACATGTTCCTTAGCTAATGCTAATGATCAGGCCTGGATAATCTTTCTAATGCAAAAATATGTATAGTGCCATGAATCCAACATGTATGCAAATAGTCCTAGCCATATAGATACTATATGCGTGCACAATCATTCATTCATATGCAACAACCGCATGATAACACATTCGATTTCATCCATAAACAAGTATAAATACTCGCGCATATGCAATATGAAATGTGATCGCGTCAATCTAGTATCTAACGTGTATTCGCGCATCCACGAGCAACCACTTGCAACCACTTGCAACCATATCAATCATAACATGTTTCAAATACATGTTTACATCCATAGGGTTCTACCTAAGATTCCCTGAAACAGGGTCGAAAAGATAAACAGGACAAACTCCTTACGGGTTTGTAACAGAAAATAGGACCGAGAGGATGTCCACAAAAGATAGCCTACAAGTAAGCTCTTACAGAAAACAGGGATCAAGGATATACTCCCAAAAAGAGATATCATGCGCGTATCTAGTCTTTGACCATCAAAGTCGTACTTCCTTGAGCTCAATTTCCTTGTGCCTTGACCGTCTTTGCGATTTCGTAGCTTCTTACTTCCTGTTTCCATAACATGAGTTGGAACTCATTTCCTCGTCGCCTCTCGTTCCACTTGCACTTATTCTTTCCCTAGTATACTTGGCTCAACCATATCTACGTACTCAAGCCAGCTCTCCAAAATTCACTAGTGAATTCTGGATCTCGTTTTCCGATGCCAATCCAAATTGCCAAGAGTCCTTACTAGGGTGATTCCCATAACTCATACATAATCGAAACGAACCATCCGCCTTAGCGGCGAATTCTATTCAAACGGATTACCAACAACTGTATCCTGGGATTCTAGGTAACTAGCCATGACAGAACCCAAAAGGTTACACGAGATTTCGAGGGTATTACCAAAGCAAGCCAAGAGTCTAACTACCCTCCTTCTAAAACCGAGAGTGGCACCCCTTACTGGATAACCACTTCATCCCTAGAATCCATCCACAACTTATAAACATAAGCACTATTTCCAAGCTCAACACTTGATATAGACATTCTCAAATCCAAACAAGCCATGAGTAAATGGACCGATCTTCCAATATGACTTAAGACAAAAACGGGATCCTCTATTATAATAGTACTAAGGTGCAGAGACTCAATTATCGAAGCGGACTAAAAAAAAATGTGGTGATCCAAACAAAGTCCCGACGGGATGATAGAGAAGAAAAACTAAACCTTTAACAAGATCGTTACCCTCCTTCCGAGGTACCCTAGAAATGAGAGCATACTATTGCCCTCCGAATGATCTTGTCCCTGTCCCATAATACTTAACTATCCGCCCCGTTTTACCATGCCAAAGGTACTCTCTCGTCATGGGTTTCATTGTTCATCTCTCTCCCTCCTTTGAGGACTAAGCCATACCAACAAGTTGCTCATCCTTAAGCTCGTATCCTTTATCCTTCTTTCTCACGATCCTTTCTTATAACGCGGTCACTGGTCTCTCGAGAACCACCTCCATCGTATGGAAAGCACTTTCGTAGGTAGAAAAGACTAGTCGCAGTTAAAACTACTGTGACTACAGATGGAGGAAAGAAAGGAAAAGAGACTCAATTAAGGAAACAAGGATAGTGCTAATGGCCTTTGGGGAATAGCCTTTTTCTTTTAAAAGAAAATTTTCTTGAAAAATGCTTCTTTGTAAACGATTTTCAAATAGTTTTCAGAAGGTCTTTAAAAACTTTTGCCCAGTCTGGTAACCTTCTACTCTGATACCAAATGTAACACCCCGCCTCCGCTAGGGTCACTGGCAAAGGAATGCACTAGCTTTAGAGGGACATTATTGGTAAACATGCACAGAAATATCACAAGACAGAACATATATAAATAGCGGAAGTAAAATCAAACTTTCATAACATGAATAAATAAGGTCTAAAGCCTTTTACATCAGAGTACATCAAAACCTGTCTTGCAATAATAAAGAAGCATAAAAACCTTTTCATAAATTATTCCCCAAGTAAAAACAGTAAAGTAGCCATAGCCAAGAGAAGTCCAAGCCATCCATGATGACCTTCAGGCAGAAGAAGTCCGAACTAAACAGCATTGTTTCCTCCCTGTAACCTGGGGGGGGGGGGGGAAACGGAAGAAAAGAGGCGAAACAAAACGGGTCAGTCAAAAAGACTGAGTAAGTCCTATCTACTTCCAGTATAAAACAGGTAAAGGTAACATGACATGCATAAACTGAAAGTAAACATAAGGATAACTACAAGATAGATAAACCAGGGTAGCCGGTTGAACTACTGCGGCAAGGTAAACTAAGGTATCATGATATACTACGGTGTTACGATAAGTCAAGGTATCACATCGTCAGATTTCTATCGAGTACATTATCCCAAGGTATCTACCCCGTCTAACATCCCACGGTATCTATTATGTATATTCTTCCTAGTTCTAACATGTATATTTGCTCTGCACCTCTCGTACTAGTATCCCTACCCGCGTCATGTGTTAACCATGAATGTCCCGTGCTCAAAGTCGTGTAATGGTCCATGTCGACCTAATATCGCATATATAGGTTACTCAAATCACATGCTTCTTTCCATGTATATAAGTTCAGTCCTTTGCCGTACCTCGTACGGGCTTCCTCATGTCGTATTATCCTTGAAATCGTTTGGACTGTCACCCTTGTTCTAGCTAGGCTCTTCCATATGAATCATCGTTTGAACTACTAGGACTTACGCCACCTAGCACCACTAGGGATTACGCTTACCTATTGCACGCTTTCGTATTTCAGTTTGGGTTAAACCACCTAGGCCACTAGGGATTACGCTAACCCTCAACCGCGCCCTTTTCCCCACGCATTCATCGTGAATCGTTTTTCTATAACTGTATGCACATGTATCACATCGTGCCATCCGAGTCCTGTCACAGGGCAGAACTAGAAATACAGGACTCGGTCGGGAGCTTTAGATTTATCTGCCGATGCAGATACTAAGGTCTGCTTTTCTACACGTGGCTATGGTCCCACGAGACCCCTCCCTCAACTAGCGAAAGGCAACACAAGAGAAAATCTTGCATCTTTTGATTTGAACTTGATTTGAGTGCATAGGCTCTAGGGATTTGAGATGGAGGCCATGATCAAGATTGATTTTGGCAGCACTTAGTTGCTAGGTTTGATTTTTAGGGATTTAGGCTAGGTTTAGGGCCTTTTTATAGAGATTAGGATAGTTTTAGGCCCTTAGATTAACCCTAGGATAGATTAGGACCATCAGATCTCGGAAGCTTCCAGACCCAGCCCAAGAACAAGACTAGGTGAGACAAACAGGTGCGCCAGGCTATATGCCCCGGCCACCCCCTGTCGACAGGCAAGTCGACAGGGCTGTCGACTTGGCCTGGGCCCAAGTCGACAGGCCTGTCGACAGCCCTGTCGACATGGCCTAGGCGGGAAACTCCCCGCCTAGCCCCAGATCTGATTACCAAAATCTGTTTCCGAAATTCAAATTTCCAGAAATCTTCTTTGGGCCTTTAACGGGTCATACGGACTCCGATTCTCGAAAACTCGGACTCTATTTCGCGTATTTTTCCGAGACGAACGCAATGGCATAGCCCGTTTTACTTAATTCAGAGTTTAAAATTAAATTATGCCTTGATTCTCATTTTAACATGTTATCGAAATACGGGTTGTTACAATAAATACAAGAGAATATATAATAATTAAACGCCATTAATAACCCGCCTTTATTAGGAAAATCGACCTAGGGCAGTTGGCCCTAGTGGTTATCGGACGGTCGACCTAGCATGAATTTTCCCAACGGCGGCTAGGGTTAGTGTGTTTATTTTATATATATAAGTTATATATACAGATGGATCTTTATTAAATTAAATCCAATGGGTTAGGGTCATTTCAACACCTATAAATAAATTGTTAGATCCCCATTCTCTTGCATGCAATTCTGAAAGCAGTAGCAAGGCTTTGCCATTTTCTCTTCTTCCAAATCTTTTCTAAAAAAATATAACCATAAACAAATTAAACAAACATAGATTTGAGATGACTAGAATCAGATTCCTATGCAGAAGAGATAGTGCTACGAATATGCGTTCTTCCATTCAGATTTCCTTCCTCTTTCCTATTTTCAAGCAGATCTATAAATCTAAAAGAATCCCTTTTTTGACATAATTGCAGATGTGTAAGATTTGGGACTTGTAGGCCTATAAGTTTTGTTCAGATTCAAATTTAGATAACTTTCAGGTATATGAGAAATTATAAACATCATTTATAATAACCTATTTAATTTGTTTGTATAGTCTGAGCTATATGCCTAAAATTTATCAGATTTATTTGTTTGTTTTTATCAACTCTGAAATAATAGGTTGTGGTTTGAATATTGGATCTGTACGCCTATTTGGTTAATACAATTTTATTATGTGCAATTGTTCTAAAGTTTGTTTGTGGTTACTGTAAACACCTCGGATCTGGAAATCAGTCCCTAATTCATTGTTATATTTGTAGTAATTATTCTAGAATCTTAGATTTGGTGTTGATTACATGTTTATGTAAATTTTGATTAAAAAGATATACTTGTTTGTGTTCGATATTTTTTTGGATTTTACTTGGTTATTGTAAATATGTTCTTTTTGTTCTTTTAAATATAAAGGTATTATTTGGAATCAATAAGAAATATGTACAAAAAATAGGCAGGGATGTGTAAATTCATGTACATTTGTAAGCAGTTTATACAGTAATTCCAAAAATATACATATTTCATATTTCTTATGATTTGAAATACGCCTATTCCTCTTTCAATTATTTTAGGAAAAAATTTACAGTAACTGCAGTTATTAAACTTTATATAAGATTTTGAATCTTAAACAATATTAAACATAAAATGGTTTGTTTTGGTCATTGGTTTAGACCAAAACATAAATGGTTAATAATAAATAAAACTTAGCGGCTACGTAAATTGCGATTAAAATATAATTATATATAAAAAAAATTATCCGTCCAAATCTACCTAAATAACGTTAGTATATTATAATAAATGTTTGTTGTTGTGTGTTTGAATAGTTTCCACTTTTTGGGAATATATATGGAATTATAACCCATGTTAAATGGAAATGAATATTATGACAGTTATTGCAATAAGTATAATTGATTTGCTATAAATAAATAAATTGGTCATGAGTAAAGTAATAAATATTGTAACTATATTTGATTGGGAAAAATGAATTGAATAGGATAAACATGCCTAAATTGTTATAATTTGAATTGTGTTAGGAATAAGAATTGTAACTCCAACTGGGGAATCTAATAAATAATAAACATACAAATAAGAAATAAATAGAACTTAACTATAGTAATAAATAGGAGTTACAGTATTTGGATTAGAATTAAAACGGGACTGATATAAATGTCATTTAATCGGATAATAAATGCCTTAGGAAAATATGAGCACTAGTGTCATAAATGGCATTAAATTGGTTAACTGATGTCTTAGAAAATATGATCATTTGGGTCATTAGTGGCAGATAACATAATTAATAATAATAAAAGGAATAGAAAGGGAAATTAAAGAGATTAATTAGCGTAGTAAATGCTAATCCAATTAGGAAATTAATAAATAAACATCCTAGGATGGGAAGTTATAAGTTTTCCTTATCTATTTCTAGTTAATATGGAATTAATATAATTAAGATTCAAGAATTGGAATTAGTATGGTAATGATGCAAGGTTAGCCGCCTTATTCGATAGAAGTCTGCACTTTCGAACAGCCGGATTTATGTACAACTGACATGCGATGTCATTAACCATAAGAATCTATGACGATAGTTAATTGTGTAGCGAGATAATAATATTTTATTATTCATTTAATATAAATAATTGATTTTAAAGTGAAAATTTTGGAAATATTGGTTTCAAGCATAATTTTATATTTTAATATAAAGTTTAAACTCATTTTGAAGTAGTTAGACGAGATTTTGTTACAAATTTGAATCGTAGCCTTAACAGGACTAGTCGTGCTGTGATAATTCACGAATTTCAATCATATATTTCAAATGCTTATAATAGGAACAATTTATATCTGATTTCCTCGAAATGAAAAACGTATGTTCCTATATGGTATTAGTTTTCAAACGAAATTGTATAAGTTTCTTGTTATGTTTAAAACTATTTTGAATAAAGGTCGTTGTAAACGAAGTTTGTTGACCATAACGGTGAATAACCATTTTAATTTATAAGAAAACATGATTTTTCTAAAAAAAATTAACTATTTAAAAGTGATTTGAGATGGAAAAATGAATTTTGAATAATATAAAGGTTGCTTTGATCAAACTAGCTTATATAAGCCATTTTGAAACACTTTTTGTAACGCTTTTGAGATGCTTTTTCAGCAATAATTTGATTTAAAGCTTTAGGCTCGTCTACGATTATGGAAATCATTTTCAAATGATAAATAAAATATTTTGAGAAGTTTAAAATAGTTAAACAAGTTGGTTGTTACTGAATTCAACTTTACTTAAGATTTAAAGGGTTTTTTTCCAATATTAAATAAATTGGATTTAGATAGAAAAAAAATCTTCGGATATTTGATATTAAATTCATAGTTAAACCTATAGTATTTGTGGAATTTAAAAGGTACTTATACCGTTATTCCACTTATGGTATTTGTTGATTGTGAGAATTGATAATGGATATAATCTGATATAATTTCTTTTTAAATCCTATATTTAATATCATTTGGTTCTGCGTTTGTTGTAAATGGTGTCTTAAATAACATTATTCTTTAACCCAGTTGAGATTAAGTTATTTTTGGAAAATAATAAGGATTATGATCTTTTAATTAAAGATTTATGGAGATACCATTACATACGCTTAGGTTGAGAAATAAGTTTTTGAGTAAAATAAACCTTGGTTAAAGATTTAATAAATGTTTTTTAAATAATTTCTAATTAAGGAATGAAAGGATAAGAAATAAATGAAAGGTTGTTAAGGGAAATTCTTTTTTGTTCGATAAAAGATCTATGGAGGTAAAGAAAAGATAAATATTGGTCTAAAAGGATAAGAGGATGAATATGGAATTGATTTCTAATAATAAATAATAAAGGCTTTGTAAAGGGTGTGAATATGAATTGATTTATGATATGAATAATAAACGCTTTGTAAAGGAAGTTTTCTTTGAATTATAATTCATGGTTTTGGAAATCAAATAAGGCAATTTTATGAATTTTATTTTATGTTATGAAATGAATGATTATGGGTTTTCATAATACAAAAAATGGTTTTAACTAACCAATCGAATTGGAAAGAGACTTAACAAATCATGTATTTCCATGTGGTTTTTAAACTGCGCTTTTCATTCGAAAAGACTGAGATTAGATCTATATTCAGAGATCATTCTGAATGATGATACGACGAAATGGAGAAAATAAATGTTATAAAGACCATATATTTACAAATCTAAAGGACCACTCATTGACTTTCTCTTCATTAGCTGATCACCAATATAGAGATGAATATCACCGTTTTTAATAGTGTCCGGACAATGCCTTCGGTTTCGTTCAAACCCAATATGAACTTTTATGGATGTGTGTCTAACATTGTATTTTTGTAATATATTATTTGATTTTTACTCACCATATTTCTGTTGGTGGCGGGGAATTTATTCTCTTATCTTAACACCCTTCTTTGAGACGTATGAGCTTAAAGGTGATATGGTGAGTGATTATCAATTATATGTTATGAAATGACAACATGGCATGCCAAGTGATTGAGCTATGGACGATCAAAGCATGGCTTTGTATAAGCGCATCTTTGTGTAATGTGACCTCGTCAAGCCTTACACCTCGGTATGATGGTAAACTGGTGGTTAGATTTGTATGCTTGTTTCAGTGATCACCAATTAGATATGATGAAGGGGTATTACGAAGCCCCCAGTCTGGGATGCTATTTGTTGGGTACTCTGATTCATGTTATATGCGCTAGTATAATGATGTCTAAGCCTGGACGTGCAATCGCGAGTACTCTGACCTGTCATGTGCGTAAAGGTCTTGAGTCCACGATTGATCTTTCATACCAGAAACCATCATGTTGGAAACCCATTCTCCAATATGAGCCCATAAGGTTTTAGATGTATACTATTGCATCAGCATAGTATATGGTACCTTCGTTGGCTAAGATTGATATATTTAGTTGCATGGTGATTTTCCATAGTATGCACTAATAATAATATCAAATGGTTTTTGCGTATCAAGCATTTTTGGTTATCATAAGGACAAAAGTCTCCCAAATGTTCAAACGGTTGTGTAGTACCACGCTACACATCCGTTTGCTCTAAAAAAAACTGTCCTAAATGTGTGCGCTTGCGTTGTGCGTTATGTGGTGAACCTTATGATAGCTTTATTTTCCAAAAAGCATGTACGATTTATCTGCACTAGTATTCATAAAGAAAAACCCGTTCCATGTTTATACAACATGGTTTTATGAGTTACCTCAATATATATTAAATAAACTATTGCAAGTTCTCACACCAGTCCCATGACTGACTTGGAGTTTATTGTTCTACCACCTAAACTCTGGGTGCCTGTAATTTTCCATATAGGCAGCCAGGTAGTTATGGTTTGTAGATTAGTCTTATAGTTAAGTTTAAAGTAGTTGTTGGGTTAAGGATGGAGTTAAAATTGGATCATTTTGCATTCTTCCACTAAGTGCCATAGAAATTTCTGCTGTGTAATCAATGTACTCTGATATATCTTGTAAACTCTAATTTAAATATCGTTATATCAATAAAAGTTCCATTTTGTTTTTGTTCTGATGTGTTATTACCCCAAGCGATGTGGATTCCGACATTTGAAACTTCGATGTTTGAATACCAACTTTGTATTAAGTGTCGATTTCCTAAAATAAGGTTTATCTCAAGTGTGAGGTATTAAGTGGTTGTAGGGCTAGCCTCCCGTCTCAAAAGACGAAACCTTAGAAAGAAAATAATATATAAACGTAAACCTGCTTCGAGTTAGAGTTATTAAGTAGTTAGATCCTCCCTTAAATGTGTATTAAATGATTGTGTAGCTCACCTCCCCATAATCAAGTAATATTAAATAACTAATGGGCACGAGATTGGTAATCCCTGCGAAGGTCCGCTTCCTCTAGGTATTAAGTGACTGGATTGAGAGTTCGCCTTGGGATTAGGTATTGAATGACGCTACTGAGGTACTATAGGTCTGTTCATCCCGCAAGAAGTATTAAGTGGCTAGGGAATTATCTAATAAGGTCACCTAGACAGTAACAAAGGGCTCCAGCGTGGGGATGTCATAAACGACAAATCTACCTATCATGTGGGTAATAAGTGACTCCATACTATCTCTCACCTTATGTGTGGCATGAGTACATGCATAAATAATGGAAGCCTTAAATTAGTAAGAATTGTAGCTAGTGTCCTCTAATGTACATTAGTGTAGAGTAAACCACCGAATACGGTATTAAGTGATCGATAGGTTCGCCTTGGGTATTAAGTGATCGAAAGGAGCCACCCTTGTCTTATATTGATAAAGGGGTCCAAAGTGATCAAAAGGATCCACCCTTATCTTATATAGATAGTTTGTTAGGTCTTAAGTGACTATATAGAAATAATTAACCTCCTTATGGAATAATGAGTAGTTGAGAGCCCGCCTCTTAGTCTTTGTTAATTAGTTGAATAATGGTTTAAAGGCTTCATATTTATGTGTAAACATTCTATCTCAGTATCAATATCGTTATCATTTGGGAAAGGTACGTTGGGTATGGTGGTTAGTCGTCCTGCATAAATCTTTTACAAGGTTAAACTAGAATGACTGGCCTTGTTAGACATATGTTTTGGTTCTGACCGAACAGGATACATTTGTGTATTGTACACAATGTTATACATTTTCTACTCACCAGGACTTGTAGTTCAGACCCTCCGCCTCATAATATCTCTCAGTTTTAGCTTAGGGAAGGAAATCTTAGCAGGCCTTCAGTTTGGTTTTTGGTTCTTGTTCTCTTATGCTTTATATCAATGCGGCGATATGCTTATGGTAGTCGCCTTAGTCAGTATTTGTTATTCTATTTTGTTTCTGCTGTAAGTTAGTTTTACTCTGATTATGCTCATGCTCATTATTTGCAGGTACCGGATATATACTCTCCATTCTTGGATGGGTTTGAGTTTCGAATTTTATCGAAATTTAGGCTTGGAAAAGTGTGGGGTGTTGCATAAGCCCAAAGACTTTGGCATTATTGGAATTCTATTTGTTAACACAGGAAACTGGTGACTCTCACACACCACACCCCAAGAGTGGGTTTAGAGCAAACCTGATATCCAAATAACCATATCAAATACAGTGAAATGTAAGGAGACACACAACTTTTTATAGTGGTTCGGCACTAACGCCTACATCTACTTTATAGTAATTATTAATCATCATTTTGTCGATTACAATGATAGTTCGATATTGAACACTTTGAGTTTACAAAGTTGCTAACAAAATCCTTGTTAATTCCCAAATTTTTCCGAAATACCCTACTTCTTCCTTAAGCAAAAGCGTGCAAAAAAAGCTCCAATGTCAAATGAAAAGCTTCAATGTCCAAGAATGTCCAAGAGTATCCAGGAATTCTCCAAAGTGTTAGTCCCAACACTTGGAGTTGCGCAAAGCAAGCCAAAAGTCCAAGTGAATGCCAAGATGTTGTAAGCAAACTTCCAAGTGAAGTTTACAAGTCCTAAAAGTATCCCAAAGCCATAGGAATGACCATGGAAGCCATTAATGAGATCTAAATAGAGCTATCCCTTATGCATAAGGTCTAAAAATGCAAAGCCAAGCCAACCCCTTTGAATGCCAAGAGAGGGATTATTCGTAGGTGAAGTTTCCATGCATCAACCAAAATTTCGTATCCCCAGGGGATACAAAATTCATATCCCCGGGACTTAGCCAAAAAAATCGAATCCCAACTCAAAATCCCAAATCTTGGAAAAATCATGAAAAACAGTGATCGACACGTGCAGATCACCTAAAAAGCAGTGATCCACACATAAGACATATTTGCCAAAATCATGGCCTAATTCGAATCCCCACCAACATACCAAAATCGAATCCAGAAAATGCGGTGTGCTTAAGCCAAAAACGTGGATCCGCATGACGCACTCAAGGAAATTTCGTGTGCGAAATCCTAACCAGAGATTTCAAATCCTAAATCCGCGTCAAAATCTGAATTGTAAAACCATGATTCGAACCAATGGAAAAAATTTAAATATCGGGATGCTCTAGTTGTTTTTGAGTTGCCAAAAACCAAAGGATCGTACACCTGGAGGGATACGATTTTGTATCCCTGTAGGGATACAAATATGGTATTTTGTATCCTATGTGGGATACGAAATCCGTACTTTCCTATCCCTAGGGGAAATGAAATACCTGCTCTTTGCCGAAACCTAGTAGCCTACCAGGACCAGTGCGCTCATGGGAAAAATGATGTTCCCACCGTATTGATCATCCAATTTTTAAGTCCAAAACATCATTTTCTAAACTGGCTGATTCGGTGCACTGTGCTGATCCGTTGAGTTGCGCACGTAAAAATACTTGATCGAGCTGTGTTGCACATCTCTTTTTGAATGATCCAACCTGAACTCGCCAAAATCCAATATATTTTGCCTTGTCGAATTTTTCTGCGTGATCAGACTGAGGTGATCTAGGATTTTTAGCTGATCCAGCCAAGTCAATCAAGTATTTTTGCGATGCCAGTTTTCCAAGATTTTAAAGACTTTACCAATCTGATAATGCCGATCCAGGAATCAAAAATATTTCTAACCTTTTCCAAACACTTTGCGACTTCGACCAAATCGCTTTGCGTTTTCCAACGAACGTTCTTGAATCTCAAGCCTGTCGTTAACCATAAACTTGACATATGACTGTTTTACCAAAAAGCGCATCAACACTTTTCCCCCCTAAAACATACCTTCCTTAACCGAAGGAAGATGTGTTTCGCGAGTAAGCCAGAAATCCATAAACCAAAGGCAGGAGAAGTCCGTAGGGAATTCCAATAACTAGAATGACAAAGAACCACGATCCTGCCGGATCATTTTAGCCATAGAAAAAAACTTGAAATCCAATAAAAGCCGATGATCGCTCCAAATAGTAACAAAATGGAAATCCACAATCACTGATGTCGTAATTTGTTAGATCATTGAATTCGAGATGTATGGAATCCAGAGAACCGAAAGCCATGGGTGTTTCGGGTTCTATCGAAGCAAGCGTGTACCTGCAAAAGAGCTTCGTACTTGGAGGATCAAGTCACGAGGTATTGTGTACTTGACAGACCAAGTTATTAAGATTTCCATGCTAGAAGGGTTAAGGCAAGGAACTTCCGTACTTAGAGGACCAAGCAATGTAGTTCTTACGCTTGAAGAACATAGTAAGAGAATCTTAGTACCTGGTAGACCAAGTTATAAAGAGTCCTAGATGGAGTCCAAAAGTTGCGAACCGGAGTTCGTGGACCGAAATCCGTGCACTTGAATCCAGAAGTTTTGAAAACCTAAGTTCGAGGACCTGAGTTCGAAAAGGTTTTGCGAACCTAATTTCAAGGAGCTGAATCCGAAAAGGTTTTGTGAACCTAAGTTCAAGGAGCTGGATCCGAAAAGGTTTTGCGCACTTGAGTCCAAAAGTTTTTTGTGGGCTGTATCCCATATTTTGTACTTAGCTGACAAAGTGCGGGATTGGAGTCCGAATTTTATACTTGGTTGGCCAAGTGTGGGACCGGAGTCTGACTTTTATACTTGGCTGACTAAGCCCAGGATCGTAGTTCAAATTTTATACTTCGTTGATCAATTATGGACTAGAGTTTGATTTTATACTTGGCCGACCAAGTGTGGGACCGAAGTCCGAATTTTATACTTGACTGATCAAGTGTGGGTCCGGAGTTCGAATTTTATACTTAGCCAACCAAATGTGGGACTGGAGTCCTAAAATAGTCTTTCAATAATACCAAAGAGGTAAAAGGTCAATAGCCAAGCTCAGCGCATGTTTGAGGACCACAGGTCTGTTCATTGTGTGTGCGAATTGGCGTAGCCGCTTCGATTACAAGTTGCATGAACCAAAAAGCGAATGATAAAAAACAAAGAGAAAACATATGTAATGGACTGTAGTCCGGAAAGCCTAAAAGATCTATAGGGCTGGATCAGCTGATTACCATGCCATTTCCACGGGATCCTGGTCGTTCCTGTCCTGGGAGGTGGTGGGGGATGAGCATTGGCAACTGTTATAGCATGGTTCCTGACATAATGTTGTAGCTCGCCATACTTGACATGTGTCTTAATCTGATAACGAAGCTTCCTGCAATGGTCGGTGTCATGACTTGGCAACTCATGGAACACATAGTCCTGCCAGATTTGATTTGCTTTTAGTCAGGTTCCTCTTGAGAGGCTTTTGAAAAGGAGTATGTCATGAACATGGAGATAGATCATTTCCAAGCCATGAATGAGCTCAGTGTACGACGCAAACTTATGATCGATGTGAGGTTATGTATTCCGATCGTCCCAAAATTTACGCATTTCGTTTTTGGGGGTAGAGGTCCTCCGCCCATTGCCGGTTGATTTGATGAACCAGATTTTCATCTCAGGAATCCTCCTCCCGTAGAAATCTTTTCGCTTCGAAGTAGAATTCGGAGAGATCACTTGGAGGGTCCCATCACAATAAGATTTGGAAATCGGTTTTTCAAGAATATCTGAGACGTCGGCCATTAGAACCATGGATGAATCCAGTCTACCGACAGAGGCCAATGTCGCGTTGAACCTCTCCAGAAATTTTCGTTAAGTCTTGTTTGTCCTTTGCCTTACCGTTGTTAGAGTTATAACATTCTTAGGCTAGGCAAAATAAACTCTGAACTACTCGACAAAATTTCCGATCAAGACGTTCCAACTATTAATACACTCTAGTTCCAACTGCCTCAACCACAAGGCAACAATGTCTATGAGATAAAGCAGGAAGCACTTTGCCATAACATTGTCCACAGCCAAAAATATTTCCATATGTCATTAAGTGAAGTGTAGGATCCTTCCTTCCATCGAAAACTTCTAACACCGGGAATTTGAATTATGGTGGGTTCTAAGAATTCCTAATATCCCGAGGAAAGGGCAGCGAGTAACACCACCCAAACTCGCACGGGGTTCCCCTCCATGGGTAAGGCGTTGAATAACATCAGCGACTTGACTTTCATTTCCTGTACCGAATAACTGCCTCCAGCCATTAAAATTGACACTGGTTCCCTCAACGCTAAGTCCAACATTAGCGAAATTTTGAGCCCCAACCAGAATATCTGGCTCAATCCTGACCTGAGGTGCCTCGACTGGCACGAATCCAACATTCGAAACTATGGGAGTTCCTGTATCCAAAGTTGTTGATGTCGGCACTTGAGAGACATTACCAACACCTAGGCCTGAAACCTGATTAACCAAAACTTGAGCCGAACCTTGAATGGGAATGGGGGTGGTGCCCTCGAGCCTAGCTGATACGGTAGCTGTCTGCGGATTGGTGTCGACACAGGATTGTTCTTCGGGAATTGGACCTAAGTCCCGAGCTAATCCTTGCAAAACACTAGCACTTGATCCAACCATATATGTTACCATGTCCTGACAGCATCGTGATTCCTTCGAATCAAGCGACAAGAGTATTCATATTAACTTCCTATCCAAGGGAATGTTCTTCTCGTTGCTACAAGCGAGAAGTGAGATCCTTTGTTAAATCCTTAACGACTCCGTCGATATCATCCTACGTAATGTAGTTTGATGGATATCTGGTCGAGGAAACTTCCTGAATTTCCTCCATACCTGCTCCTACTGTGTGAGTCAAGCTTGTTTGTTTCTTTTAACCATAGAAAAATTAGAGAGAAATCAAGAAGAATATGAGAAAATCCGAGATCTAAAACCAAAGCCAAAGTCGAAGTTGTCATGTCCATTCCTAGTGTGCAAAAGTGTTGATGCAGGAAAGTGGTGCCTCTCATATGCCAACCCCATGAGAGTGGGTTTAGAATCAAACTCGATATCCAAATAACTAAATGCAGTGAGATGTAAGGGGACATGCAACTTTTATAATGGTTCGACGCTAATGCCTACGTCGACTTTATAGTAATAATTCATCATTATTCTGTCAATTACAATGATTTTTCGATATTGAACACTTTGGGTTTACAAAGTTTCTAACAAAATCCTTGTTAATTCCCAACTTTACCCAAAATGTCCTTCTTCTTCCTTAGCCAAGTGGGTAAGGAAAGCTCTAATGTCCAATTAAATGCATCATTGTCCAAGAGTATCTAGGAATTCTCCAATGTGTAAGTTCCAACACTTGGGGTTGTGCAAAGGAAGCCGAAAGTCCAAGTGATTGCCAAAATATTGTAAGCAAACTTCTGATTTAAGTTTACAAGTCCAAGAAGTATCCTAAAGCAATAGGAATGACTATGGAAGCTCCAAATAGAGTTGTCTCGTATGCCCAAAGTCCAATAATGCCAAGCCAAGCCAACCCTTTTGAATGCCAAGAGAGGGAGTATTTATAAGTGAAGTTTCCATGCATCAGCTAAAATTTTGTACCCTGGGGGATACGAAATTCGTGATCCCTGGAACTTAACCAAAAAATCGACTTCCAATGCAAAATCTTGAATCATGGAAAAATCATGAAAAATACAGTGATTGGCACGTGCGGATCACCTAAAAAGCAGTGATCCACACGTACCAGGTCGCTTTGCCAAAATCGTGGCCTATTTCGAATCCCCTACAATGTGCCAAAATGAATCCCGGAAAACGAGTGCGTTCAAGCCAAAAATGTGGATCTGCACGATGCGTTCAGGGGAATTCCGTATGTAAAATCCTAACCAGGGATTTTGATTCCCAAATCCGTGCTAGAAGCCGAATTCCAAACCATGAGTAGAACCAAGGGAAAAAGATGATCAGACCGGAGCGCTCAAGTTGTTTTCGAGTTGCCTAAAACCAAAGGTTCGTTACCCATGGAGGGGTACGATTTTGTATCCCTATGGGGATATGAAATATGGTATTTCGTATCCTGTATGGGATATGAAATATGTATTTTCATATCCCTAAAGGAGTCAAAATACCTGCTCTTTGTCGAATCCTGAAAGCTTGTCGGGGCCAGTGCACGCATGGGAAAAATGATGATCCCACCATGTTGATCAGCCAAATTGGAAGTACCAAACCATCTTTTTTTGAAGTGGCCAATCCGTTGAGTTGTGCATGTGAAAATACTAGATCGTGCTATGTTGCACAACTCTTATTGAGTGATCCAATATAAACTCGCCAAAATCCAGTATATTTTTCCTTGTCGAGTTTTGTTGCGTGATTGGACTGATGTGCTCAAGGATTTTGAGTTGAATCAGCAGAGTCGGTCACATATTTTTGTCGTCCCTGTTTTTCAAGATTTTAACCACTTTTCCAATCGGATAACGCCGATCCAAGAATAGATGGTATTTCCAACCTTTTCCAAACACTTCGCAACTTTTACCAAATCGCTTTGCATTTTCCGATGAGCGTTCTCGAATCTCGAGCCCATCGCTAACCACAAACTTGACGTGTGACTGCTTTACAAAAATGCATGTCAACACTATTTATTATGGAACATGTTCAATTTGAAGTTCAATATATACTTAGAATATGCGAGCTTAATCCCATATTAAATAAATCTCAATAGTGTCGCTTGCAAAGTCCTTAGGCCAAGATATTCCTTGGCTCTTTATTAAAATAGTAAAAATTATAAATTTAAGCAAATTTATCTTCAATTCGGTTTAGAGTTTATAATATTGAGTAAGAAATCAAATGATACAGGTATAGAGGGAAATCAAGTTTGGCCTTTCTAACAATCCAGTTCAATTCTATTTACAAGGTTGGGTTAAGGGTTCTCAGACCCCAAGCATGTTGCCTTTGTCGTATTGACCCTGATGACAGTGTTCTTTGTTGAAGAGCTAACATGTAGCCTTTTGGTTTTGGCTTTACCCTTGTTGCCTTGTTGTCCTTCTTCTGTCACTATTCTTGTTTGGTTTCTAGCGCCTTTGTTGTTCATCCCTTATTGCATTATTGTGCATTTTAGTTTTACAGTTTTAGAATGCTTCCTTAGTTCTTCAAACCTTGGGAAACATACCAATTGATCATGGTAAGTACCATCAAGATACGTAGCGGGGATGAAAATGACATATGCCATACTGGTTTGGAAATTAAGAGGAGTTTTTTAGGTATTCTGAAGCATAGCTGTGACAATAATGAGGCGATATAGTGTAGTGAGGTGTTAAAGAAGCGATTTATTTATTTATTAAGAGTGAGGCAATATAGTCAAATGACTGTAATTAGAGAGGTGACACCGAATATTGATGGAAGCAGCTTGTTTCTGATGAGTGACAAGGGTAGCAAGGATTTAGGGAGATTCCTTTTTTTTTTGTCTGGTTTTGAGAGAGGCGACAAGAAGCTATTATATGTGAAATTGTAACCTTTTTTATTTAGCAAAAGGGATAGACCTCTCTAGGCATGGATGAAAGAAAAATGATCTGTGACATATCCTTTGAAGGCGGAAAGCTTTCTACTCCATGCTGATGTATTTTGTGAAGATGGAATTACTAATCTCAACAGT
Source organism: Allium sativum (assembly GCA_030737875.1). Taxonomy (NCBI): domain Eukaryota; kingdom Viridiplantae; phylum Streptophyta; class Magnoliopsida; order Asparagales; family Amaryllidaceae; genus Allium; species Allium sativum. The sequence goes on along the minus strand of CM060927.1, from coordinate 20,919,501 downwards.
AGAAGGTAGTATGCTTATCGACCTGGTCGATGCGGTCATTATTATTGTCCTAGTTGTAACGACCCAAACCCCAACAAATCTGGATTTTTGCAAAATGATAAAATTCAAATCCACTAAAGCTCGATTTTGGTGCTTTGGTATCCTATAAATAAGCAAACGTAATATATTAAAGCTCAAAAAATACCTACAACGGAAATAATAAAAACGTAATAATATGTAAGTACTCACCAACTTGTAATGATACTTTTTTTTTAAATGTCTTTAAGCTGAATAATGTTTGCCTTTTATCTAACTTTCAAGTTGTTATGAGAAGGGGGTCAAAACTAATGTTTTGGTGAATGGCAAATTATATACTTTCAAGAATAATATATATATATACCATTTTATTTCCATTTTTATTATATTTGGTTTATCAAGGTTACATTATTCACACCTTCATGCATAAATTGTACCCATATACTCCTAGGTAGACCAAAACTAATAGCCACTATATATATGTAGCTACATGCCTTTGGACCGCCTCGGTTTTAGGTACCACCTGTAGTACCCTTTCATATTCTTTGTTTTAGATGTCACCATCTCACTATGAGAGTGCTCAAACCACATGTAATGGCCCGCCTCGTAAGCCCTGCAATATAGATGTTGCATCTTGCAATAAGCAAAAATGTAAACTACATTTGTAATGTGTCGCTCCAATGTCTACGCTATGAATATCCACAATGGACTGCTCCATGTCTATATTGTGGACTTTCACATAATCGTTCTTTCCATATTTTTGAACTTCACTCACATGTGGCACTTCAAGCCCACTCTGTATGGAATTCAATCGATAATTTACTATTACTATGGTATGTCCTTTTATCTATATGGCTATGGCCCCACAAAACCACCCCTGAATTAGTTGGAAGGCATTTTTAGTAGGCTAACGGCCATGCCATAAACAAACTAACTAAAACAAGCATATGGTGTTGCCTACCTCAATCCATATCTCGATAGTGAAAGATCATGGCTTATCAGTTTAACCCAGATGCTTTCCCATTCTCGCTCTGGCTAATGATGATTGACACCCGATCGGTTACTATCCTTATGGGCACCCTCACTGAAACTTGCTTCATATAGGCACCTCCAAATGCCAAATTACCCATTAATCTTTAGACTACTCAATGCAGTCTAGGCATGCCCTTTTGATAGACCTACCTTTAATGAGCCATCCCGATGGCTACATCAAAGGACCATCCTTGGGTACCATCCGTGTCTCATTAAATTCATTTACCTTCAAATGCCAACAAAATTCTGATCGTCATCGATACTGTCTTCCTTTCCTCTAAAGGATCTGCAATGCACCACCTAGATTGACTACATCCGATTTCCTTTTAGATTGTCCCAAATGCATTGCATTTTTAATATGAAGTGCTTTTTTTGACAAAATAATTAATTATATGTAAATACGTGTTTGGAAAATGTAAGTTTTTTTTCCAAGGCAAGCCAGATTATAGTGGCTGTACCACTTTTATATAATATAAGGAACAAATGAACTGCACATGCATAGCTCAGCTAATAGCTGGAAGACCAGTCACAAAATGAAAGCTACAATAAAAGCAGATACAATGATTAAAAAAACTACATAGCATCATCCCCAGAACCATCAACCTCCGCGTCAATGGTAAAAGTGATCATAATGTCGACATAATTACGAGTAATTTCATCCAGATTCTCAACATAATCGGATGATTCTGGAGAGAAAATGTACTTCCGATCCCAAGATGTGTCCTGCATAATAATATAGTTACCTTCTCCAAGCTCGCCTTCATCCCATAGCTGCAACTGTTGCCCAACAGGCGGTAGAAAATATGTCTAGTTTCACCTTCACTCCTAATAACCTTATAGAAATATCACTCAGCATTAAAACACATCCTATGCTCTCGTGTACCCAAGCGTGATCTACATCATTCCAATGTACACATGTATTCTCAATCTAATCCACCAAAGAAGGGGCAATGATGGGAGTTCCGATTCTAGCCTTAGGAACCCAAATGCAGACAGGAGGTCGTCGAAGTGGGATTTTAGGAAAAGGCGAGGCTCCGCCAGAGAAATCACAAGAATCCACAGTATGGCCAAAAGCTTTGCAAGTCATGCAAATATCAAGTTTCCACTTGTGTGTCACCTCAATTAAATATACACGATCCTCCAATCTGAGAATGGAGAGGCTTCTCAAGAGAGACCTCAATCAAGGCGTGTTCATAAGATAGGTTCTTTTGGCTTCCGTATTAGCGTCAAAGCACTTCAACTTTCCAATGTGGCATGCTAACCAATTTAGGCCTAGAAGAGGCTGAAGGATAGATGGAACGTGAGTAAATTGGGTCCAGACAGGAATAGATAACACTTGCTCTTTAACCCATTCAGTTGTAGTGCCCCAAGGCATTACAATCAAATGTCTGCCAACAATGATAGCTGGAGGACTCTCCAAAACATGAAGATGATCATCTGTCACGGAAAATTTCAGGTAATAGAGTCCATCAACAAAGGTTAATCGCATGCCACCTCTTATTCTTCAAGCCTTACAACACTCAAAATTCATATCCACCTCAGGAGACTTGGAATCCAAGAAAAACGCAACTAATTGATCCTTCCAAAAAATGTAGCTTCTTGTAGCAGTTTAGAAGGCGGAACTGAACCATGTTCAACAGTGGGAATGTTGAACTCAACTAGAGAAAATACGCCAGCAATATTGGGAAGTTTAGTAAAGAGGGACGTCCAAATTGTCCTGGCATTCTCAGAAGGAATATCTAGAGAAGCAGATTTGTTTTAGCCATTATAACAAGCAGGTAGTGAGCACGACAAATCTGAACATATCAGTGGGACTAGAAGGCATGTTGGCGTTCAAACAACTTCGATCGGGTGACGCAGCACCCCTCGCACTCGACTCTCGACCATTATCACAACCAACAGGATCAACATTACAACCCAAATTTCAATTTAAAGACCCAACATTCATGGTTTCAAACAAACTGCCCGGCAAAGGCCAACCAGAAGAAGCTTGCGTAATTATGGAAGATAAAGGAATCTTACCGCGGTCTATGTGGAAGTTGATGGAAGACTGCCATATTCCACCTTAATGGTGTTCTGGGGATGGGATTCAGGAAGAGAGTAAACCTGATGTGGTGGAGGAGCCGCAACAATTCAGGGTCTAACTTGGAATCGGATAACGACTGCAACGACTTTGAGCAGCTTGCAGATCTAGTGGTTATAGATGGACGGGAAGGAAACTTTGCTTTTTTGTTTTTGGCCATGAAGATGGAAAGGAGAAAGTCGAAGAGGTAAGAAGGGAAAGAGATCGGAGGCGCAGAAAACTAGGTAAGATTTGAGTCACTGCAAGATGGAAGAAACGCTCCGCCATTGTTTTTTAAGTAATCATTAAATTGAGTTTGAAAATGTAAGTTGTTGAAATCATAAAATAAAATAAAAGTTATGTTTGGAAATAGTTAAATAGATTTATAAATCGATAATATAGTGTTGAATTGTGTTAAAATGGAATAAATCGTAAATCGTTGTTAATGTGAATTTTGGCAATAAAACTGTGTTTGCAAGATCTATTGTATGTAACTAAAATATAAAGGGAAATATTGATGGAGAATCAGTGTTTAAGTACTAAAAATAATTTTAATTGGCTAATACATTTATTTTGTTAAAATACTGTGTTTAATAAGAAAATGTGAAATAAGAACGTGTTTATAATTAGAAATTAAAGTTATGCAAGTGTAAATAATTATTTGAATGTGTTGTTAGTAGATTTTTATGAATTATAAACAAACGTATCTATATAATTTGGTGTTAGATTTGGTTGGTTGGATGAGGTTTTCTCTTTACCTAGCTTTTAGGATCCTGTTGGTATCTATTTCAAGAAAATCTTCCTTTTTGCTCTAATATGTTTTCTTTTATCTTGATTCTTAATGGACATTGGGTTTGGATATATAATAGGCCTTGGTTTTTTTGTTTGAACTCTGTAGATAAAGCAGGTTGTTTGGTGTTTCGACTGCACTTCATGTTCTTGGAGGGGACTTTGATGCTCAATTTTTTCCATGTCCATGACTTGTTTTTTATACTAATTATTTACCTAGGATGAGTCATGCTTTTCTTTGACATATAGGTATAGTTGATTTTACAGTGGCTAGGTTGTTATTTTGGTTGGCCTTGTATTTCATAGTCTTGTTCATTTTCATTTTTGTAGCTTGTCTTTTGGGTAGCGCGCTCAGGTAGAGCAGATTAAATCATATGCAGATAAAAGGAGGAAGTAACTTGAATTTGGCATTGGAGATTTAGTATTTGTGAAATTTCCCATCTTAAGAAAACAATTCAGTTTGGAAAGACTAGGAAGTTGGCTCCCATATTTATTGAGCTATTTAATATCATTGATAGGATAGGGAAACTGGTTTATCGTGTTGATCTTGCAGAACGCTTATCGGGGGTCTATAACATTTCCCATATTTCTCATCATCGGAAATCCCTTCATGATTCTGCCGTCATACTCGAGCTAGATGAAATTTGAGACTTTGGAAGCTTTGAGTTAGAGTCTAGGGTGCCCCGTGCCGACGTAAAGATTATGGGGCATGGAGTCAAAAGACTCTGCAACAAATCTATTCGTCTAGTCTGAGTATAATGGGGAGATAACACTACGGAAAGTACATGGGAAACCGAAGTGAAGATAAAGTAAACTCATCCAGAGTTTTTCTTGAGTAATTATTTCCTCTAAAGTTCTTTTTATGGTTTCTAGATTGGATGGTAGAAGACGGTTGCAACACAAATGCACTGTGCACTCATATAGAAAAATTTACATATTAGGATGTTTGCATACATACAACATCATTTTTTACACGTACGCGAGGACTGAGCTCACTTTAGCAAGTCTTCAGCACATAATCACTTTGAGTAATGGATGTTTACAAATAACATGGGTGTCTAACCGATTGTTAGAGCGAGCTATGTTTTTCACCTCTTTGGAAAGATTTCGGGACGAACTTTCTTTTAAGGGAGGAGAATGTAACACCTCGTAAATTTTCATCCTAAAAAACATATGATAATTAAATTGGAAATAGATAATAATAGCCAGTAATAAATTTAGTGGGCCAAAAAATATAATTTTGGGCAACCGAGAATTTTTCCTTTAAAGTATTATAGTTGTATTCGTGGCAAGATTCTGATCTGTTTTCATATTTTATTTGCTGACAACGGAGTCTGTATGCAAAAGTTATTAATAAAACAAGTTATACGTAATTTGTTTACACATAAAACTTGAAATTCAAACCGACAAATTATAAATCTGGAATATAATTAATTATCAATTGGCATAAAGGAATATTCCATAAGTATATGTACATTTTGTGTGTGTGTATATGCAGAGGGGACAAGAACAATCAACAAACAGAAAGGAATCAATTTCATTAATCAAATAATTAATACAAAAATAAACATTCAAGGAAAATTCCCTGACTCGACCCTAGAAGGGGGTCAACCACCCTTCGTGTGATGGCTGAGGACGGCTTTGCTTTTTTAGGGTTTATTTATAATTTTGCAACAACGAACTATCCTGATTAAATCTAACCAATCAGACGGTCTGTATACACATTTTTAGCTATAAATAAGACCCCATAGCCACTCCCTAAACCCTACCCCTAATTAATTCCATGCCTCCACTTCGTCTCCCTATTTCTTAATTCCCAAATTTTTTTTAACCTGCATTCTATATTTCTAGATCTAAACTCTTATAGGTATAACTCTAGAATTAATTTATATGTATATAAGATTTTAAACTTTGATTTTCCTATATATATATAATAGGTAGACTTGGAATACATTGGTACGAAGGCAAAAACCAAGATTTTTAGTAGATTCCATACTATATTCCACTAATCTCCTCTTCTAATCTGTATTAGCGGAATTTTCATAAGTCTGTTATTTACTATATTCTAATAGTGTAAAATTTGTATTATTGTGCCTAATAGGGATTTGGATTTATACGTAAACGTAATAATATCAAATCCTCCAAATCACTTATTATTTGTATTTGTTTACAGAAATGGTCAATCAATTGTATTTAGGCTTTGACTGATGATGTAATGAAAGAAAAGACATTTGGTTGTTTGTATAATTCTTGAAAATGTTCTAATCCGCTTCATTGTATATTTGTAAATTCATATATATGCATTTATGTTGCAAAGGCTTAAGAACTTGGGTACTGTGAATTGAATAAGTTCAAGCATCTATTTTCAAAATAGATTATTTAAACGTATTATTTGCAAGTCACTAAAGTGTTAAGATTTCGTATACAACAATTATATAAACAGTGCATAAGTACCAAAAAGAGGATATGTACCAAAAAGAGGATTATACATATGTATTTGGAAATATATCACATTGTCTCTATTTTGTTATTGAAAGAATCACTCAAACCTTAGTTACAAGTTGGGCTATGAATGTTTGTTATTTCCCTGTTATTTAAATGTAAATACACATTTTATGTTAAGATTAGAGAAATTAGGGAAATAAATTTGTATACCTTTGCTATCCTGTTGGGATTGACATTTTAAACGATTTAGGATGTTTCTTTACGTACGCTTGATTTACGCCTCATTTTGTACTGTACATTTATAACATAATTTACGTAATATTAATACGTATTAGATGCTTACTAAACACACTTAAATTAGGTAATTAGAAATTAAAATGTCCCTGCATGAGATTTTTAAGTATGTGAGTTAATGACTTAATTAGTATTAATGATACACAGACACGAAGTTGACCATTACTTATCGTAGAAGCCTACCCGTAACCGACCAACATATCCAGCATCTACATGTAAGATCGGTTAATGTGAGAGGTCTAGTTATTATGGGCCAGTATAATTATTACACTAAGACGCAGGGCTAAGCCCAACTTGTAGTGGAAGCTTTCTCGGAACCGCATGATAAATCCTGCATCTATGTTGACGGGCAAAATTGTCGCACGCCAACACCCAAATGTGTGTGTGTGAACAATTATCCAAATAAGCAGTAAAGTACGTAAATGCGGGGAGACACAACTTTTATAGTGGTTCGGCACTAACACCTACATCCACTTTATAATCACCGTTCATCATATCTTTGGTTGATTACAAAGTTGTACAAGTTCAGACAATAGCTAAGTTCAAAGTGTTACAATGGAATAGCAAAATACATGCTTGGTCTACACTTTGACTAAATTGCCCTTCTTCTTCGTTGAAAGGCATTGACTTGGTCAACAATCCCCAAGTTTAGTGTTCATGTCCACGAAGTTCAAATGTAGCATAATAATCCTTTTTAATGTTTAAGTGTTGAAGGAAAACACGCATGCAGTATTTTAATTGTCCATGCCATCTCCCATGGTCATGGTGGAGGTGATGGAAGCCATTAATGAGTATTTGGAGCTCTCAAGGTCCAAAAATTCCAAGGGACAAGGCCCAAATGAAGGCCAAGGCTTGAGGTATTTATAGGAGCAAGGTTATGTGGGAGTAGGTGAGCAGCGGGACCCACAAGAGCAAATTTCGCACCCCAAAATAAGACATATAGAGAAAACTCGCACCCCTTGGTGAAGGGTTCGAAATTTCGTACCCCTTCCCGGGGGTTCGAAATTTCAAACCCACTGGTGGGGTTCGAAATTTCAACTCCACCAGGGGGTTCGAAATTTCGAACTCAATGGTGGGGTTCGAAATTTCGACCCCACCAGGGGGGTTCGAAATTTCGAATCCACTGGTGGAATTTGAATTTCGACGCCACCAGGGGATTTGAAATTTCGAACTCACCAGTGTGGTTCGAAATTTCGACCCCACCAGGGGGGTTCGAAATTTTGACCCCACTAGGGGGTTCATAATTTCGACCCAACCAAGGGGGTTCGAAATTTTGACCCCACCAGGGGGATTTCGAAATTTCGACCCCACCAAGGGGTTACGAAATTTCGAACACCCTAATAGATTGCGAATTTTTGACCACACCGGGAGGTATGAAATTTCGAACACCCTAGAGAGGTTCGAAATCGATAGAGATGACGCAGAAATCATGTTGCCGAGGGAGTTGAAATTCCCGAATGCGCAGTGAAGGAATCCGAGGTTTTGCTGGCCGGAAGCGAAGGAATCTGGGCTTCCAGCATGGAGAAAATCAGATGAATCGAGCGATGCCCACTGTTTCGAGATCGCCGCCGAGACTGTGAGGCCCCGGACCCCCACCGGCGCTGCGCTCGAACCCACTTGACGGCTCGCCTTCAGGTCGGATGACGATTTGCTTAAGATTTCATTTGTCCCGTAAGAGGCCATCTGATAGAGGTTTCGGGTCTCTTAGTGTTTGCGACGCGACTTTAACCCTATTGCTTTGTGTTTTTTGATGCTTGAGCGCGTTTCTCACCAAATACTTGAAGTGTGACAGCTTTGACAAAAAAGCGTGTCAACAATCTACAATTTATCGGTTTAATGTGAGATGTCTAGTGTGTGTATGTGTGAAGCAGGTCTGCCTTAAGAAGGTAGTAAGTCGGGCGACCTACCTTGTTTGGTACTAAGTAGTTAGGACTAGGTCTGTTCCTAAGGTTCACTCTTTGATTTTGGACCAAAGTCATTGGACTCGCCCTTATTAGGTCTTAATTGGTCATTAGGTCTGTCTTTCTCTTATGTGGTATTAAATGGTCTTTGTAAACAATAGCGTATGAGCAGGTTTGTTCTCTGGATGTGTCCGCTTCTTATTTAGGGGCTAAGTGAGGGTTGACCTAGGGATAAGCTACTAAGAGTTCCGCCAATTATATATGGGGGACCGCCTGACTAAGGGAAGAATTAAGTGGCTGGGAGCTCACCCGTAATACTAATTAAATAGTAAAGCATGGGTCCGTCGGAGGGATCTTAAATAATGGTGAATGTCTTACTTGGTCCGGTATTAAGTGGTAGATTACTATACCTTGTATTGCAATGGAGAGAATATGTAATAACTTTAAAGGTTATAAGACGGGATGTGACGACCCGAATTTCAACCCCTTCGAACTGACCATAAACCACACAGGTTCGATCCGAAAGACAGGAAAGCTGGGATTGTCATGAGAACACGACACATCAAAACGCAGAACAAGAGAACATTTCATTGCTATTACCATAATTTACATCACAGTACAAGATATTAGAGTACGAATAAATAATATACAACGGAAAAATATCAAAGATCAATAAATTACAAAATGGTGAAAATTTAAATATATAGATACAAACACAATGAAAGACTACAAAATAGTCCAAAGGACAGCTCCAGCCACAATAAAGGATCCAGTTAAATAATATCTGCAAAAATCAAGACTACTAGCTGCCCGTGTGGAAAATATGGGCACCTAGAGTTTAGGTAGGAAACAATAAACTCCGAATCAGTCATGGTATTGGCATGAGGACTAAAACAATACTAACTTTACTTCAAAGTTGGGTAAATCACGGGACCACACCATATAATATGGAACGGGTTTTCTCCCATGAATACAAGTTCATAAAACAAACAGTGCAATGCTAAAAGAAAATTGAAGCTATTATAAGACTCAGGTCCCATCACATAATGCAAGCATAAGCCGGAGGATAGAGTATTACCTTATAATAGCCAAACATGTTGGATACGCAGAATTTTTCTTTTATTATTATTATAAGTGCAGAAATCAATTTCAAATATAAATGTATCAATCCTAGACGACATAGCACCCTATCCTACTACGTTGCTATATAGGTTTACAACTAAAATCGCAAGGTTCGTATTGGAAATTGGGTTTCCAGCTATGAGCCAAGGCAAGGGATCTTCCTTATCCTCGAAGCACCTCTGGCAAGATGTCTAGGACTCACATGCATGTGCACCTAGGTGCGACAGGGTCGAACCACTTTTTCAGATGAGTTCAGATTTCTCCTGAACAATACATTCCTCGGTCCTATTTGACCTAAAATCTGGTCAGTACGTCGACCTTTTTGATCTGTATGTCAACCATCAATGGGCTTTGTACGGCTGTATCTGAGGTACCTCGCTTTCCATCAACCATATAAATAAATTTCCTAGGCTCTATACCATGGCATCACTTCTAACTAAAAGGCAACGTATGTCCTTTTCTCTGCTGTCCTTCATCCCATTTTTGGCTCATACCGGGGAGTGAAGCTCGCGAATTAACGCTATACACGAAGCTATGCTATATTAAAGCGGTGCTTTGATTATCATCCACAACGCTCTTATTTTCAACAAAAGCTTTGATCCATGCATCTCAGCATGCCACATTGTCAATCCATACCATACCATTGATTTCCACAAATATATAACCTCTAAGCTCGTACGTCTCAGAGAAAGGTGTTAAGCAAGAGAATAAATTCTCCACCCCCAAACAGTTATATATTTAGCATTGATCAACGAATACAAAACAAAATACAATGTCAGACATACAATCACTACGTCATAGATGGCCTACTTCAACGAAAATCCAAGGTGTTGCTAGCTAAAATGTTGCCATAGCTATGCTGATTTTTGCCTAATGCAACACACGCTTCAATATGTTAGCATAGATATAAACCATGTGTTGCAGTAGCCCGTGAATAAAATTATCAATCTGCATCAACACGATCCAATGGTCCACGCTACTGATCTGCGTCATTATGATATTCCTTCATCGCCTCACCTCCTTTGCCCCTAAATTTTCATTTTCTCGCTGATCATAATTCATGCTATTTTTCACTTGATAAAAAATACAGTCGCTTCCTTTTCAATGGCGATGGAAAATCAGGGTTTTTCCCTCTTCAACAAATCACGACTTCAGCTTCTTTAATTCAAGATGAATTGCTTCAAATTACAACTGCTTCTGTCGTCATCGATTTCTCGAATGCTACTAGTGCTTCGATAATCTTCGATCCTGGTCTTGTTGAGATGAAATCTATCTTTGAAATTAGTACATGATTTTCCCCCTTTTTACTTTTGATTATTGTTTTGTTGTTCAATTACAATCCCACCTTTACCTGTAATGAATTCGTGTGAATATGGGGTTCTGAATCCCTAAATAATCTCTGATTTCAACATTAAATTTGGTTGTGATTTGTAGCTTGGATTTTGTCGAGTTTGAAATATTCAAACTTTCTGTAATTTAATTTTGTGATGAAGGACTCGACTGAAATTAGATCTTCTAGAATTAAATTTCTGAAATTATATGTTGATTAATGGAAGATGAATTTTGGGCAAATCAATTTATTTGCAGATTCAATGATAAACTCTGGATGAACTTTGGCCAAAGATGATAAGTTTTTTACTGGCTATACCTTGCTTGTGCACTTAAACATGTTTGTGCACTCTGCCTTATAACTTGTTATTTGCTACCTTTCCTTGTGCTTGAATTGCTGCTGACTTGCTTGTGAGTTTATTGAATTGTTTGCACTTGTATATGTTGCACTCTGGTCTCTCTCTAGTTTAACCTTTAATTTGCCATATGAAACAACATACAAACTTGTAACCATTAAGAATTGGTTTGAATTATTTGAAGGCGGTCAAGTAAGCTTATTTTATTGATCAAAATACGTCAATGCATACATTGTATGTATATGCAGTGCTTAAAGGCATTTACTTGAATCTTACTGTAACACCCCGTAATTTTAATAACACTTAAACAGGATAAATTAAAATTAATTTAATATTCAAAATGAAGGGAAACGAACTGCGTCATTGCGTCTGTCTCAAAACTATTGTCAAGATAGACATTTAGTTTGCGTAAAACGGACACTGTATGAAGAAGTTATGAAGGTTTGAAATTTTTATACGCTAGAAGAATTATATATATATATAAATATATATATATATATAATTAAATTAGAAAAATCAGAAAACCGTTTGAAAATCAAAAATCCGGAGGCGACAATCTTCCTGCCCCAGGGGAGTCGACCACTTGGGGGGGGGGGTGTCAACCCAAGGGACGACCCCCTAAGGGAGGGTCGACCCCCATAGGGCTGAGATGGCAGTCGAATTATAGGGGATGGCAGCTATATATATGTCTTCATTTTATAGTTTTGTCACATTGAAAATCAATGGAGGCCTAAGTTCTGCTGGTGCCTGGAATGAATCAAAACTCTTTCTTCTTCTGCAATCAGATTTAGAGATTCAAGTGTAGATCTGAGATTCATCAACTGCTTTTCTCCTTCTATTTCTTTAGATTCGAACATTATGAGTTTCAAGTTTCTTTTAGATTTAAATAAATAAACAATAAACATGACAGGACTATAATTTGAATCTATGCATGTTAATCCTTGAATCATTTCAGATCTATTGTAATTTGTGAACCCATGATATTCTGAATTATCTATGACTTGGATCTCAACCTTTATCAAGTTAGATCCACTTTTTTTTATGGATCTAATTTATTATCTTGTAGCTATCATGTTGTGGTTAATTTGGATCTGTCATTAGTTGGACATCTAAATGCTTATTTAGATCTAATCATGCCTATTATGACATCCCTACTATGTTAGAACCTGTTTTATTATCACAAGTTCACCAATCTGTGCTTATATGTCCATCTTATCATTATGTCATCATATGCTTATGTCAGTTCTGTTAGAATAATCATCTCTTTCATCTTCCCTTCACCCTTTCCCTTTTTATTTTATATAGCCATGCTACTATCGAGCCTAGGCATGTCACTTAATTACGCGATTACGTTAGTTTGGGAATAAGGGGGAAAAACATTAAAATTGGGCATATCTTGTGAATTGGGAATTTGGGAACAATTGGTAAATAATTGAAAATTGGCATAATTTGAATGATGTATACATACATGAATTTGGACATATAATTCACTATGAACATATTTGGGGAAAAGGGGGCATGGAACCTATAACCTATAACGACATAGGTAAAATTGGCTAATAATGAAATGCCCAGAAATATAGTAATTAGAAACTATGATTGCGCCTAGAGACGACGTTAAATTACACTTGTGTTGGTAGTCTTCCCGGAACCACCTGGCATATCCAGCAGTCACAAGTAGTAGATCTAATGTGGGCGGCCTAGGTGCACAAATACGAGACGTGCTAAGACACGAGATTATGCCCGATTTGTGGAATAAATCTGCCCGGATCCGCCTGGCATGTCCAGCATCCACAAATGGTAGGCTTAATTTGGGAGGTCTAGCATATGTAACCATAAATGAAAATATGGTAATAAACCTTGAATTCTTAACCTAGTTGAACGCATAGGGAATTGTATGTATATAAACTTAAGTTGGGGTTAAGTAAACTTGGTCGAACAGTGGGTAGGTGAAATAAATCCGAGGGGGTGGTAATATTTACTTATAGGCCCACAAACATAACCTGATAGGGTTATGTAATTAAACACACCTAGTGGGATACATAACCAATGAAAATATTAGAGTTATGTAATTAAAGACACCTTTTTAAGGTAAGCACAACTTGTAGAAATGATAAGGTTGTGTAATTAAAGACACCTAGTGGTATACATAACCGATGGAAATCCTAAAGGGTATACAAGACAAGGGGAAGAGCTTGTATCATATCGTGTAGGACCCATTTCAGTTAGTAACCCTTAATAGGTATCAAACGAGTACTCCAAACAAGGTCGGAGTCGGGGTACGCTTACTGGACTGATTTTAAGAGATCCAAACGAGGAGGACGGTGTGGGCGTGTAAACCGACCGGGGAAATATGCGTGAATGGACCGGGAGAGAATGCTAAGACCACCGTGACACCTGTAGATATGGCTATGCATATCAGTGAATGGTTGCCACTATAGGACGTGATACATCCTATGGAGGGGTCGACACAAAGTAACTACACAAAGTACGGAGTCGATCGATTAGGGTAGTGGTTAGGATACATCTAGACGTATGCCTAAATCTACCATCTTATAGTTGTTGTAATCATATCATTTCTAGTTATACTAGTACTAGTGCTGAGTAATCTTCAAAGAAGCATATACACTCTATCATGTTTACCTTGTCATACCTACCTTATATGTTTTTGTCTCTCTCTTATCCAATTTACATGCCTGTCACGCTACTTTTACTTATTTACTTGCTAAACGTAAATGGACTTGCCAGACTTTATGTCTGACCCTTTTTGTTTCCTCTGCTTTCTTCCGTCCCTCCCCACCCGCCACAAGTTCTCAGGGTGGGAATACTCAGGCTCGACCGTGATTCTGCTTTCATTTTGCTGGAGCTGCTTAGATGTATAGCTCAAGCTCCTATCCTTACTACTATGGCTATATTTTATTTAGGGATTTTTTCTACTTTTATGTACTCTGATGTTTAAAGTACAAGACAGTAGTTTCTATGATGTAATGGGTTTTTTGTGTATTTCAGACATGTGATGTATTTGAACCAAAATGCTTTATGATTAATAAAGTTTTTAATTCCGCTGTCATTTTATATCTTTCTGTTTCTGTTTACCTATAACGCTTTATGAAACTTAATGCATTCCCTTTGTGAGCGACATTAACGGACGTGGGGTGTCACACTTGGTATTAGAGTTGAAGGTTACTAGATTAGATTAAAAAAATTGGAAACTACTTTCAAAAAGGTTTTAAAAGAAAGCATTTTTCAAAAAGAAAAGTCTATTTTGAAAAACATTCCCCCAAAGCCATATGTAATATCCTTCGACCCTTTGTCTAAATCACTTTCCTTTTTGTTTCAGCATGTCTAGGGAACCTAACATTCCAGAAGGCATTACGATACCAGGCCGGTTTCGCAGGTATCTAGAGGCCACGGCGCCTGTCGAAGGCCATGGAAATGTTCCTTCCCTAGCTGCACCCGTCATTCCTCCTCCTCCTCCTCCTCCTCGAAGAGAAGATAATTTCGCTAGGATTTGCAAAGATTTCTGCTCCATGGGAGGGAAGCCATTCTGTGGAACCGAAACATTCGTAGAGGTAAGAAATTGGCTCAAGGAGACCGAGGACTTGTTTGTAATATTTGAAGTGGAAGATCGAAGGAAGATTCAGTTAGCTGCCTGGCTACTGAAAGATGAAGCTTCGTTCTGGTGGGAAGTAACCCAAGCTGGACGTCTGGTGGAGACATGGGATGATTTTAGGATGAAGTTTGAAATGAAGTTTCTCTCTCAAGCTGAGAAAAGCATGCAAATGGAGAGGTTCTTGGCGCTCAAACATGGAAACATGACTGCTACAGAATACGTGAACAAGTTTAATCAGCTAGCAAGATTTGGATTGGAATTGGTAGATACTCCACACAAAAAAAAATTGCAATTTCCTAAAGGGATGAATGAACCCCTTGATGGGTTAGCTATGTCCCATATTCCAATGGGAGCTACTTTTTAAGGCTTGTTCATATGTCCTTGATGCATGAGGAAGACAAGGGATAAAAGAAGGAAGTAAAAGCTGACGAAACAACGCAATACAAGAAGGTATGGCCCAAGAAAGGGCAGCAGCAGCAACAACAACAAAAGAAAGGTGGAAAGAGTGATAAGGCTAAGATAAGAGGAAATGTCGCAGTTGTGGACGAGAATGTCATTTAGTCAAAGACTGTAAAAGAAGGAAGAATACTTGATTCAATTGTGGAGAGGTCGGACACTTTTATAGGGAGTGCCCGAAGAAACAGGGACCATAGGGACAAGGCTAGAGGGAGGAGCTTCTGGAGGGCAGGTGCATGCTCTCGTGATCAGTGCTCCGGATAGAGGTAGGAAAATTTCCGGGGAATGTTTGATTTCTCTTTCTAGTCATCCTATTAGAACTCTTTTTGATCTGGAGCTTCACATTCATTTATATACAGTTCTGTGGTTGAATCTCTGCACTTAAATACTAGTATGATAGTGGATCCCGTTGTTATCTCAAACCCCATTGGTGGTTCGGCTCATTCGTCTATGATTTTTTGTGGTTTGAGAATATCTATCTTAGGCGTTGAGTTTAAGTGTGACGCGTATGTGCTCGGTTTTATGGGATATGGGTTGATTCTAGGGAAGGATTAGTTAGCCATGTATGGTGCCATTCTGGATTGTGAGAAGAGGGTGGTTGTAACACCCCGTAATTCTGTAACATTAAGTTTCACAAATTAAAGTAAAAATAATTTTTAGATGAAGAATTAAGATAAATGGGTTACGCCATTGCGTTCGTCTCGAAATTCTTCTTGAGATAGAGTCCGAGTTTGCGTAAATCGAACTTCGTATGAAGAAGTTATGGCCTTCAGAAGTTTCACGAATTTAAATAAATAAAAACAGATTCAAAATTCGAATTCAAAACACACACCCAGGCTGGGCAGGAAATTTCCCGCCTAGGACCCAATTCGACCAAGCAGTCGACCAGTGTACATAGGTCGACCAGGGGGTCGACCTCCCCCCCCCCTTAGGTCGACCAGGGGGTCGACCTGCCCTGTTTTTCCAGATCTCGACTGCAACGATTTTGACCTATTCTAGACGGACCGGACGGCTTCTAGGGCGATCTAATGGCTCTAAAACACTCTCTACACCTATAAAAGAATGCCTAGACCTAAGGTTTCTCCACACGAATTCTTTGAGGCGTCTACATGCTGTTTCTCTCTATTCTAGCCTTCTCCATTAAAATAAATCTTATTCTCCACTAAAACAAGTTATAGTTCTTCTTAAAATTGGAGATTCAAATCAAGTTAAAGCTTCAAGAAGGGAATCAAAGGCTAATTCAACGGCTTCGAGCAACATCACCCGAATCATAGCAAATCACCACAACACTATCTTATTATCCTTTTCTAAACCGATCACTGTAAGTTCAGTTATTCTTTAGATTTGAACGTGTAATTGGACTCGTGAATGTAATGAATTAAAATATAGAACTATGCCTATTTGCAACTTAATTATCTTTGATTCATGCTTATGTCAAATCTAACGTTATCTATGCCTTTGGATCTAATTCTCGATTGTGGCCTATAACTTATTGTGGCTAATTGCCAATGACTATGATTATGGGACTTTTGCCTAAGACTATGAGTATGAAACTGTTGACCATGAAACTATCGCCCATGACTATGATTCATGACAAAGAGACTATTACATATGACTATGACTATAAGACTGTTGCTTATGACTATGACTATGATTCATAATTTTGAGACTATTGCATATGATTCATGACTATGAGACTATTACCAAGATTCATGACTATGAGACTATTGCCTATGACATTGACTAAGAAACTATAAATATTAGTCTCCCATGACTATTGTGGTTAATTGCTTATAACTATTGTAGTCAGTGACTTATGCCTATTCCCATTAACATATTAGGTTATACTTCAAACTGGCATTATGTTGGACCAAATCACCTATGCCTATCCCCTTAATTATGTTGGATCTCATTTTTTGGGGTGTAACTTGTCTAGTTTATTCCTATTCACTGTTATGTACATCAAACCCATTGGAACCATTATTTTTGTATTTGGTTCATTTTTGCATGGCTATTCTTTTATGTCAATTCTCGTGCTTATCCCCTATTCCTTGCTTTGATACTATTAGTATCATTTCATGAGCACTTAGAAACTTGTGAAATTATGTTATACGTACGATTACGACGTGGGAATTTGGGTGTAGCTTAATTAAGTTAATTTGGCATAAAAAATATGTTGGCATTATCTAAATTTTCTATAATAGTGAATGATTTACATGCATATTAGACTTGGGGATAAATTGATAAATTTAATTGGCCGCAAAATGTGTAATTGGTGAGTAAACCAACTTTTGGACATAAACGGTAAACTAGAATATTAAATCAAGTTTTGACATTATGTTAATTTGCATAACAGTTGAATATGATTTAGGCTACATTGATTTATGGAAAAATTTACATAAATAGTAAATATGTAAATTTAGTAAAAGACGAATATGCCAAACCCGAGGTTAGACTGAGTTGTGGTGTAAAACTGCCCGGAACAGACCGGCACATCCAGTGACCACAACAATACCTGTCTAATGTGGGTGGTTAGTGCATCAAGCCCAGAAGGACCCGAGGTTAGACTGAGTTATGGTGTAAACCTGCCCGGAACCGACCGGCGCATCAAGTAACCGCAACAATATCTGTCTAATGTGAGTGGTTGGTGCTTTAATTAATTAATTAATTAAGGCTCATGAATAAATCAAGCTAGAAATGGTGAGGTTAAGTAACCAGGGAAACACTAAACCATAATAACATGTTAACAAAGACAAAAAGGGTGGGGTTAAGTAATCGAGAAAACACTTAGCCAATTCAACATGTTAACTAGACAAGATTGATACGGATCAAGTTAATTTGGACTCTTAACCAACTTTACATGTTAACAAGGCAAGATTTGTGGGGGGTTAAGAAATTAGGGGAACACTTAACCATAATAACATGTTAACTAGACAAGTGGGTAGGGTTAAGTAGGTATTTAACATGCCAACTAGACTAGATGGCGAGGTTAAGTAAATTTAGAACACTTAACCGTCGAAACATGTTAGTTAGACAAGTGGGTGAGGTTAAGTTAATAAGAAACACTTAACCAATATATATATATATAACATGATGTGTGATAGGGTTAAGTAACACAAGAGGAACACTTAACCGAAATATATATATAACATGATATGTGATAGGGGTTAAGTAACACAAGGGAACACTTAACTAATATGTGTATATATATATATATATATATATATATATATTATAACATGATGAGTGGGCAGGTTAAGTTAACTTAAATGAATCGATAACACTTAATCTAGAATATATATCAACTTGAATCAGTGGGAAGGTTAAGTACATATCGGGTTGGTGGGTAATATTAGTAATATAGGCCCACAAACTTAACCATTAAATAAATATGCTTGAACCAGTGGAAGGGTTAAGTACGTATCGGGATCGGTGGGTAATATTAGTACATATAGGCCCACAAACTTAAACATTAAATGGACAAGCTTGAATTGGTGGTAGGGTTAAGTACATCACGTGTAGGTGGGTAATATTGTATATATAGAGGCCCACAAACTTAAACAGTAGGAAACCCTACTAACGGGGACCCATTTCAGCAGTAACCCACATAGATGTATCACAGTACCCTGAGCTAGGCAGGGTAGGGCACGATTACTGGGCTGATTATAAGAGGTCAAAATAGCGGCAGGGGGTACATCAGTGTAGGTTCCGACAGTTTACGAGCGTGCACGTACTCCAGAGAGGAAATAGCAGGCACTGAGTACCAGTAGTTATACACTGTGCATATTGAATCATGTCAGGTCGCTATCATAAGGCTTGATACACCTTATGGTAGGGCCAGCACAGAGCATCTACACGCAAGAGAGGACTGACTGACACAGACACATGGAAAATTAATACAAAGTAGGTAGCATAATCCCTAGTTGGACCAATGTCGCGTTAACCCTGAATCTGATAAGCATTCAATAGGTAGCATAAACCCCATTGGCCCTGGGTAGCATAAAACCTAGTTGAATCTGGGAAGCGCTCGATAGTAAACCCTAGATTAGATCTAGGTAATAAATGGAATCCCCATAATAAATGTACACCCGAAGGCAACCGCAAATATGGTGATTGGGATCACGTTATCATATGATCATCGATTACTAGTTTGGACACTAGTAGGTAGTGCAAAGATATAGAAATCAGTATAACAGGGTAGTTGCGAAGCAGAGAAACAGTAGAAGCCCATTCAGTATATCAGTACATTCAGTTTATTGGTACTTTCAGTTTATCTTTCCATATCCCATGCTTACGCCCATGTTATCTTGTTACTATGGTTTAGTCTTATATTTAGTTTATTCATATCATGACCCTTTTCCTCGTTTAAATACTAGGAATCACTGGACTTACCAGAATTTATGTCTGACCTAGTTTGCTTTCGCCTCTTTTCTTCCGTTCGCCCCTCCCCCCCCCCAAGGTAGTTAGGGAGGGAAAATCTCAGCTCATTTTGGGGCTGTTACTCTTTCCGAGCTTGAAGATTCTTTGGCGCATTGCTTTGAACTCCATTTTCTACTGCTATGGCTGGCTCATGCTTTATTGGGGAATATCATTGCCAGTTTGTTCTTCTTATATATTAAATAAGACAGATGCTTTCTTGTAATAAGTATTGGTGTTGTAAAACAATCTTTGTACAAGCTGTTTTAATCAATAAAGGTTATTTATTTTTTCGCTGCTTTATTTGTCTGTCTTGTAATTTTCTGCATCTTGTACAAAAAAATGCTCCACCGAAGTTAAGGCATTCCCTTTGTGAGTGACATTAACGGAGGTGGGGTGTTTCACTTGGTATCAGAGCTGAAGGTTACCGGATCAGATTAAAAGATTTGAAAAATTATTTCAAAATGGTTTTAAAAGAAGCATTTTCAAAAGAAAAGTTTTGTTTAAAGGCATATTACCCAAAGCCATATGCACTATCTTTTGATCCTCTATTTGAATCCTTGTTTCCTTCTTTCCTAAGTCTCCGGGGCTCCTGGCTTTCTGGGAGGCAACCCCATCGCGACATGGTTTCGTAGGCTCGACAAGACTACGACACTTGTCAAAGGGCAAACAAGTGCCCAACTTCCATCTGTAGCCCTAGCAGTTTCACCTGCGGTTAATTTTCTTTCGAGCTTTATAGGATTCTCCGTGCGATGGAAGCAGGTTTCGAGAGACATGTCAACAAGTTACACAAGGATGGAAAAGTTGAGAATGAGGGGGTCTGGCTACGGAGCACAACACAAGGATGAAGAACCCATGGATATGGACTTGGCTCACAAAGGAGTGGAGGAAAAAAATAGTAAGACCTAAAACAAGAGGAAGTATCTTTATTTTGGTATAACGGGTCGTATAATTAAGGGCAAGGGCTTTATTTTGGTATAACGGGTCGTATAATTAAGGGAAAGGGCAAGAACAAGGGACAGGATTTTCCGAAAGGCGAGTGCATGCTCTCACCGCCAGCATACCTGAGAGAGAGGCAGTAATATTTCGGTTGAAAGATTCTTTCCTTTTTGATTATCCTGTTAGTACTCCTTCCGATTTTAGCGCTTCACATCCGTATATATTTGCTTCCACAGTTGAGTTCTGCACCCTAGATATTGTGTAGTAGAGGATCCCATTATAGTCTCGAACCTAATTGCGGGTTCGGCCCATTTATCTTTGACTTGTGAGGATTTGAGAATAGCTATAGTTATGCTTATGTTTTTGGGCTATGGGTTGATTCTATGCATTGATTGGTTAAGTAATAATTATGAAACAAGGGTAGTTAGACTTTTGACTTGCCTCGAGAATACCCTTGATATTTTGTACGATCCTAAGGGATCAGTTTGTCTTAGCTACCTAGAATCACTTTACTTATCTATCGACGATTTTCGATCCGTTGGGGGTAGTCCATGAGTACGCAAGATGTTTTGATTAGGGTAGGGGTTTTCCCCCTAAAATTTGAGATAGACTTCCGCATGTTTCTAGATGACACTACAAAGCCAGTTATGCGATCAACGATAATTTTGGAGCAAGATTGGCGAGGATAGCCAGAGTCGGTAAAATGCTCAATTGTTTGGTTGTTTTATTAGTATCATCTCACATAGATCGTCCGAATTCGAAGAAGGTACTCCTTGGGTGCTTGTCTGATATTGGTTTAGGCCTTTGGGGCTTGTACTTGAGGGATGTCGTGTTCGACAAGGATGGTTTGCGTGAGAAATAAATGGCTGTGGCAAACGCCCTAAGTAGGAAAAAAGACTAACCTTTAGAGAGGTAATAAGCACGTAGTAACCATTAGCTTTAGACCCTCAGACTTGCAGCACGATGGATAAGCTAAGTAGAGGAGAGACCTCTAATCATCTTAGGATATACACTTGATATCATGGTTAATATCTGTTTATCTTGGTAAGATAGTTCGACTACATTGGATACCCTCTAGCATGGTAAGTGATCGAGGGCCTATATTTACTAGTGGGTTTTGGAAATGGCGGTCAAGAAGCTTCGCAACCATGAATTTAAATTAGATAAGGTACAGTGAAGTGAAGCTCAAGAAGATGCGACTTAGAAGACGGAAATACGCGCATCCTACCCTCTTTCTTGAGGGTATATCCTTGATCTCTTTTTCTAGGAATTTTAGGCATTCTTGTTTCCATCTTTTTAAGTATATCCTCTAGGTCCTATATTCGTGATCCTTAGGTAGAAACCAATGGATATAAACATGTATTTGAAACATGTTATGATTGATGGTTGCAAGTGGTTGCTCGTGGATGCATATACACACATTAGGCAGTAGATCGGCTCATTTACTTTCATATTGCATTTGCATATATGTATTTGTTTATGGATTGAACTTAATGTGTTGCATTTGAGTGAATGGTTATGCACTCATAAGGAAATGATATGTATCGTTAGGATTGCATACATATTGGATGCATGGCACTGGCATAATTCGCTTTAAGGAGGTCAACTGAATCAGTAGACTGCCTGATTTTGCATTAGATAAGGACATATACACACACTATGCATATGAACATAAAAGCATTCAAAATCTTTTTAAGGACAATGAATGCCTGTGATTGAATGGTTGAGTAGATGGATGACTGAATGGTAGGACACATTCTTCCTAACTTGAAGATTTCGGGGACAAAATCCTTGAAGGGGGGAGAATGTAACAACCCGTAATTCTATAACATTAAGTTTCACAAATTAAAGTATAAATAATTTTTAGAAGAAGAATTAAGGGAAATGGGTTACGACATTGCGTTTGTCTCGAAATTCTTCTTTAGATAGAGTCCGAGTTTGTGTAAATCGGACTCCGTATGAAGAAATTATGGCCTTTAGAAGTTTCAAGAATTTAAATAAATAGAAACAGATTCAAAGTTTGATTTCAAAACACACACCCGGAATGGGCGGGAAATTTCCCACCCAGGTCGACCACGGGGTCGACCTTTGTACATAGGTCGACTAGGGATCGACCCCTCCTATAGGTCGACCAGGAGGTCGACCTAGGGGTTAACCTGCCCTGTTTTTTCAAATTTGGACTGCAACGATTTTGACCTATTCTGGACGGACGGGATGGCTTCTAGGGCGATCTAATGGCTCTAAAACACACTCTACACCAATAAAAGAATGCCTAGACCTAAGGTTTCTCCATACAAATTCTTTGGGGCGTCTACATGCGGTTTCTCTCTATTCTAGCCTCCACCATTAAAAATAAATCTTATTCTCCACTAAAACAAGCTATAGTTCTTCTTAAAATTGGAGATTCAAATCAAGTTAAGCTTCAAGAAGGGAATCAAAGGCTAATTCAACGGCTTTGAGCAACGTCACGCGAATCATAGCAAATCACCACAACGTTATCTTATTATCCTTTTCCAAACCGATCACTGTAAATTCGGTTATTCTTTAGATTTGAACATGTAATTGGACTCGTGAATGTAATAAACTAAAATATAGAACTATGCCTATTTGCAACTTAATTATTTTTGATTCGTGCTTATGTCAAATCTAACGTTATCTATGCCTTAGGATCTGATTCTCGATTGTGGCCTATAACATATTGTGGCTAATTGCCAATGACTATGATTATGGGACTTTTGCCTAAGACTATGGCTATGAAACCGTTGCCTATGAAACTATCGCCTATGACTATGATTCATGACAAAGAGACTATCACACATGACTATGACTATAAGACTGTTGCCTATGACTATGACTACGATTCATAATTTTGAGACTATTGCATATGATTCATGACTATAAGACTATTACCAAGATTCATGACTATGAGACTATTGCCTATGACATTGACTAAGAAACTATTGTGATTAGTCGCCCATGACTATTGTGGTTAATTGCCTATAACTATTGTAGTTAGTGACTTATGCCTATTCCCATTAACCTATTAGGTTATAATTCGAACTGGCAACATGTTGGACCAAATCACATATGCCTATTCCCTTAATTATGTTGGATCTCATTTTTTGGGGTGTAACTTGCCTAGTTTATTCCTATTCACTGTTATGTACATCAAACCCATTGAAACCATTATTTTTGTATTTGGTTTATTCTTGCATGACTATTCTTTTATGGCAATTCTCATGCTTATCCCCTATTCCTTGCTTTGATACTATTAGTATCATTTCATGAGTACTTAGAAACTTGTGAAATCATGTTATACGTGCGATTACGGCGCGGGAATTTGGGTGTAGCTTAATTAAGTTAATTTGGCATAAAAAAATATGTTGGCATAATATAAATTTGCTATAATAGTGAATGATTTACATGCATATTAGACGTGGGCATAAATTGATAAATTTAATTGGCCGCAAAGTGTATAATTGGCGTGTAAACCAAGTTTTGGACATAAACGGTAAACTAGAATATTAAATCTAATTTGACATGAACCGTAAATTGGAATATTAATCTAGATTGGGCATGAATTGTAAAAAGGGAATATTAAATCTAAATTGGTATAAACTGCAAGTTGGGTTAATTGATTGGTAAATCAAGCTTTGGGCATAGAATATAAGTATGTTAATTTACATGACAGTTGAATATGATCTAGGCTAAATTGATTTAAGAAAAATTTACATAAATAGTAAATATGTAAATTTAGTAAAAGACGAATATGCCTAACCCGAGGTTAGACTGAGTTGTGGTGTAAAACTGCCCGGAACCGACCGGCACATCCAGTGACCACAACAATACCTGTCTAATGTGGGTGGTTAGTGCATCAAGTCCAGAAAGACCCGAGGTTAGACTGAGTTGTGGTGTAAACCTACCCGGAAGCGACCGGCACATCCAATAACCACAACAATATCTGTCTAATGTGAGTGGTTGGTGCTTTAATTAATTAATTAATTAAGGCCCATTAATAAATCAAGCTAGAAATGGTGAGGTTAAGTAACTAGGGAAACACTTAACCGTAATAACATGTTAACAAAGACAAGAAGGGCAGGGTTAAGTAACCGAGAAAACACGTAGCCAATTTAACATGTTAACTAGACAAGATTGATAGGAGTCAAGTTAATTTGGACACTTAACCAACTTCGCATGTTAACAAGGCAAGATGTGTGGGGGGTTAAGTAACTAAGGGAACACTTAACCATAATAACATGTTTACTAGACAAGTGGGTAGGGTTAAGTAAGTGTTTAACATGCTAACAAGACTAGATGGTGAGGTTAAGTAAATTTAGAACACTTAACTGTCATAACGTGTTAATTAGACAAGTGGGTGAGGTTAAGTTAATAGGACACACTTAACCAATATATATATATATATATATAACATGATGTGTGATAGGGTTAAGCAACACAAGAGGAACACTTAACCAATATATATATATATAACATGATATGTGGTAGGGGTTAAGTAACACAAGGGGAACACTTAACCAATACATATATATATATATATAACATTATGAGTGGGTAGGTTAAGTTAACTTGAATGAATGGATAACACTCAACCACAAACTTGACCATTAAATAGACATGCTTGAATCGGTGGGAGGGTTAAGTACATCACGTGTAGGTAGGTTATATTGTATATATATATAGGCCCACAAACTTAACTAGTAGGAAACCCTAGTAACGGGGACCCATTTCAGCAGTAACCCACATAGATGTATCACGGTACCCTGAGCTAGGCAGGGTGGGGCACGATTACTGGGCTGATTATAAGAGGTCAAAATAGCGCCAGGGGTTACGTCAGTGTAGGTTCCGACGGTTTACGGGCGTGCACGTACTCCAGAGTGGAAAAAGCAGGCACTGGGTACCAGTAGTTATACACTGTGCATCTTGAATCGTGTCGGGTCGCTATCATAAGGCTTGATACACCTTATGGTGGTGCCAGCACAGAGTATCTACACCCAAGAGAGGGCCGACTGACACAGATACATGGAAAATTAATACAAATTAGGTAGCATAATCCCTAGTTGGACCTAGGTCGCATAAACCCTGAATCCGAGAAGCGTTCAATAGGTGGCATAAACCCCAGTGGCCCAGGGTTGCGTAAACCCGGGTTGAATCTGGGAAGCGCTCTATAGTAAACCGTAGATTAGATCTAGGTAATAAATGGAATCCCCATAATAGATGTACACCTGAAGGCAACCCCTAATACGGGGATTGGGATCACGTTATCATATGATCATAGATTACTAGTTTGGACACTAGTAGGTAGTGCAGAGATACATAAACCAGTATAACAAGGTAGTTGCAAAGCAGAGAAGGAGTAGAAGCACATTCAGTTTATCAGTGCATTCAGTTTATCGGTACATTCAGTTTATCTTGCCATATCCCATGCTTACCCCCATGTTATCTTATTACTATGGTTTAGTCTTATATTTGGTTTATTCATGTCATGACACTTTTCCTCGTTTAAATACTAAGAATCACTGGACTTACCAGAATTTATATCTGACCTAGTTTGCTTTTGCCTCTTTTCTTCCCCCTCCCCCCCTGAAACACCCCACCTTCGTTAAGGTCACTCACAAAGGGGATGCCTTAACTTTGGTGGAGCATTTTAGTAAACAGAACAGAAACTTACAAGACAGATAAAATAGTACTTGAAAATTTTATAACTTTATTACAACAGAAACCTAAATAAGCTTGGTTACATCTTTTCAAATCACAATATCAGAATTCAAGTACAAAGTATCAGTCTTGTACAAAAGCCTTCAGAATGCATAGTTTAAAATCATAATCCCCACAGAAGAAGACAAGCCATACTTTAAGCACTTCAAGCAGAAGAAATCTGGATCAAGCTAGAGTATTCCCTTCTACAAAACCTGGGGGGAAACGGAATAAAAGGAGGCGAAACAACAAGGGTCAGACATAAATTCTGGCAAGTCCAGTGACTTTCAGCATATGAACAGATAATAATAATAATGACATGAAAGCAAAACTGGATAAGAGATGGAAGTAACATGAGCAGCAGATATACTTAGGTTAAACAGCTGAAACATAATGATGTAGGCTAAGCCATGCTTCTTATTCATATCTTACTTCTCTGCACTAATACTAGTATAATAGAATTAGGTGTCACCCTAATTTCTAAACTAAAACAGAAACGGGTACAGAATAATTTCCACAGAAGAGAATGCTAGTAATGGGCCTTTTCCACCCCAACAAAAACAGACAGAAACAGAATGCTGATAATGGGCCTTTACCACCCGAACAGAAACAGTCAGATTGATCCCTACGGAAACAGAATGTAGAATTAGGTGTACACTAGTAATTAGGCCTTTACCACCTGAATAGACGGTACCACGCAGAAACAGACGGGTGTTGCCACCCAACAGAAACAGACGGTACCAACAGAAACGGACAGAACTTAGTGTACCCTAAAACCCAACCCCGAGCGATCGGCTCCCTAATACATAAATACCCTGTGTCGGCCCCACAGTAGGGTGTATCACTCCCTAAAGTGACAACCAATTGGCACAGACCTATTTACAGATGTCACGGCGTCTTACATCCTCAGAGGCAGACTGGGATCCATGCACGCACATGACCCGGTTGGAACGCACCATCAACACCCCTCGCCATTATCAGAATGATCCGCTTATAATTAGTTCAGTAAGCGTGCCCGGACCCTACCTACTGTTGGGTCAAAGTTTTGATACCAGAAAGGGTTACTGACTAATATGGGTCCCAAACAACAGATGACACAAGTAATTCCCCTACTAACCTTGTGTCCCCAAACTAACAGATTTCATATTAACTTGTATACAAGTTCAGACATACAGAATTCAGATCAACCAGTTCACAGACAAGTTTTCAGACTAACGGATCAGATATACAGATTTAACAGACTTACCGATTAACCAGTTATAGATTAACAGACTTACAGATTTGTCTAACTTTGTAATTGGGCCTACAGATTCACGGAACAGATTTATTAAATTCATCAGTCTAGTGGGTTTAATCCTATCCGCCCAACACGTTTTAGACATCATATTTATCTCAGATTTTCATTAATTAAATATTAATGCACAGACCTCTCACATTAGACTGACAGTTTGCGGCTACTGGTTAGGCCGGTTGGTTCCGGGCAGATTTCTGCCGCAAACTGAGTCTAACCTCGGGTTTCAAGCACGTTATGACTAACTTCTCACATTACAACCTATTGTTTGCGACCACTAGATGTGCTGGGCGGTTCCGGGCAGAATTACGCCGCAAACTCATTCTAACCTCGAGTTAGCCATGTTTATCTTTGCGGCCAATTAATTAATAATTTACCATTTATGCCCACGCCTAATATACATGTCAATTATTCATAGCTAATTCAGATTATGTCAATAACAGACTGAATATATCAACTTAACAGACATAGCAGATAACAGATTTAGGCGACTTAACGGATTCAGCAGATTAAGCAAACTAGCAGATTTAGCAGATAACAGATTAGGCATCTCAATAGGTTTAGTTTAGCAGATTTGGCATTTTCAACAGACTTAGCAGATGATAGATTCGGCATGTGAACAGATCTAGCATACTAGGCAGTAGAGCAGAACTAGCAGATTAAGCAATATAACAGAGCTAGCAGATTGGCAATATAACAGAACTAGCAGATTAGGCAAATATAGCAGAACTAGCAAATTAGGCAAATATAACAGATTTAATCATTCCTTAAAGTTTCACAAACATATCTTGCCTAATTATAAATCTTGCCTAAGTTCACATGCTTAAATAATAGTCATGATTCACAATATGATCATCTACCCCATGTTTGCATTAAATTTACATAGCACAGATTATGGTCATAATTTACCATATATCATATGTTTCAATTTTTATTAAACTTGCATAGTACAGAAGATCCATATATAAATTATACCAAATATAGCCATCGATTACTATGCATGTCATATATCCCAAAGATCCCTTACTTAGGTATTTATTTACATTAATAGATATCCTACTTTCATGTAAATCTTTATACCTAAGCCATATTCTCTTTATCTCAAATCATATGTTCAATACAGTCTATATTTATGTCCAATTATGTGTCCTCAAATCATATGTTCAATACCCCTTTATGTTATAAATATAACATGTCCAGTCATATGTCTCAGATTTATGTTCTAGCTACAGTCCATGTTCTTTCCTCAAATCAGTCACCTATTGGTTATGCCCAATTTATGCATCATTCATTTTACTGTCCCAAACATTTTAGCATATGTTAATCTCTTAAGAGATTGGCTCAGGCTCGTGGTAGCCTGGCTATAGATAAGAAAGCAGAAAGAAATACAGAATAAGGTAGATCTAAACAGAACAGAACATATATAATCTCAGATTCAGATTTACAATTCATGTCATGATCAGAATTAACGTTTATATCGGAAAATAACTGTACTTGCCTTGGTTGGATTAAAGAAAGAACTAAATTGTTGTAGAATCGTTGCAGAAGCTTTAATCTCTAGTTTGAATTGAGTTGCTTAGATTGATGTTGATTAGCTTCTAGTTTCGATTCCAGTAGAGTAGCGACGCCATTTTTATTTTTTTATTTAGAACAGAGGCAGAGAAGAAGTAGAATAGAATTGTGTGTAGAGAAGGCTAGGTTTGGGGCTGTTTAAATAGGGTCAAGTCAACGAATCTAGACAGAAATCGGACCAGATACATAAGAATCCACCTAGGCTCAAAACCAGGTTCGGGGACCAGGTCGACACCCAGGTCGACTGCCCAGTCGACCTGGTCTGGGGGGTCGACTGCCCAGTCGACTCCCCAGTCGACCTGGGTCTGGGCGGGAAATTTCCCGCCCAGTCTGTTCTGCGTTTGAAATTCGAATTTTGAATTCGAATTCGAGCTGTTTTAAACTCTTGAATATTTCTGAAACTTTGGAGGGCCATATCTTGGTCATATGGACTCCGATTCTCACAAACACGGACTCGTTTTCAAGTAGAATTTCGAGACGAACGCAATGGCGCAACCCGTTTTCCCCGATTCTTATTTTATATTTTAATTATTCTCAGATTTGTTACTTATATGTTCACAGAAAATATGGGGTGTTACATTCTCCCCTCCTTAAAGGCTTTCGTCCCCGAAATCTTCAAGTTAAGAAGAATGTGTCCTACCATCCAACATCCATCTACTCAATCATCAATCACTAGCATCCATTGTCCTTAGAAACTTCTAATGTTGTATGAACATATGCAAAAGTGTGTGTATATGTTCCTTATCTAATGCAAAGATCAGGCGGTCCACTGATTCAGTTGACCTCCTTAATGCGAATTATGCCGGTGCCATGAGTCCAACATGTATGCAATTTTCCTACTCGATACATATCATTTCTAATGAGTGCACAACCATTCAGTCATATGCAACATCCATGTGCTAAGTCAATCATTTTGCATCCACAAAAATTGAAAATGCTCACACATCCATATGCAGTATGAGAGTGTTTTCGAGCCGATCTAGTGCCTAGTGTGTGTATATGCATCCACGAGCAACCACTTACAACCATCAAACATAACATGCCTCAAACACATGTTTACACCCATTAGTATCTACCTAAAGTTCGAAGATTCGATCGATAGGTTATAGTCGAATGATGGAAGCGAGTACAGATAAAACAAAAACTTGGCTCCCATTAGACATGGGTCCTAAGTATCGGCCCCGAAGACCGAAACCAACATTAAATTGACACCCAGAGGATTACCCTCTTTAGATAATGTCAAAACTGGAAATCTTAACCTTATCAGAAGTATTCAGATATTTACAGATTACTGGTACAGATCAGGATATTGAACTAAGCATGATAAAACCCAGAATGTATGCGTCCTACTTGACGCCTAACACAGATATCTCTCAGACCCCAATCTCTCACAAACAGATGAGTCATAACCCTTATGGGTTTGAGTCTACAGAGGAATCAGAAACAATACTAGTATTAAAGTGCAGAGTATCAATTACAGAATCAAAATGCCAGAATCAGAAAGAGTTTTAACTCAACAATCAAATAAGAAAATTTAAACCTTCTACTTGAATTTTCTTATTTCTACCCTATCTACCAGTCCTTTGAGCATTCGCCTGTCCTCCAGAAGTGGGTTCTACCCTCTGCCCTTGCCCTTGTTTATGCGGGCAGTCCTTAGTGAAGTGTCCCATCTCACCACAGTTGAAGCAAGTGCCCTTCCTTTTTCTGCAATCCTTGTTCAGATGAGTCGAGCTTCCACAAGTAAAGCACTTTTTCCCCTTCTTATCTTCAGACTTCTCATCCTTCTTTTGTGTTTCCTTTTTGGGCCCTGCTTTCTTATTCTGTGGTTCTTCCTTCTTTGTCTCTTTCTGGCCCTCGTCTTCCTCGTGCAGTAGTGCCATGTCCACCAATTTCTCGTAAGTTGCTCCCATGGGTACATGGGTCATGGCTAGGCTGTGTAGTGGCTCGTTCAATCCCTTAACAAAGCGGAGAGCCTTTTTATGCTGAGTGTTGACTAAATCCAATCCGAATCTAGCCAGTTGGTTGAACTGGTTGACGTATTCCTTGACCGTCATACTTCCTTGCTTAAGAGATAAGAACTTTTCCAGTTGTAGACTCCGTTCAGCTTCGAGAGGAATTTTGTCTCAAACCTTGTTCTGAAATCCATCCAAGTTTCAACTGGCCTCTCGGCGTTAGTGACTTCCCACCAATAGGAAGCTTCGTCCTTGAGTAGCCATACTGCCAACTGTACCTTCTGCCTATCATCCACCTCGAAGATAACGAATAGATCCTCAGTTTCTTTGAGCCAGTTCCTCGCTTCTACGAATGATTCAGTTCCCTTGAAATCCTTCCCACCCATGGCCCTAAAATCTCTACAGATCTTTGAGAAAGCAATTGCATGAGGAGGGGGATCATTTGCTGGACCTGCGGTGGCGGTCCTAGCCTTAAGATATTGACGAAACCAACCGGGTACATGAACACCCTCTGGTATCTCAGATGCTTCAGATATGCTAAAACGAAAAAGGAAAGATTCAATTACAAAAAGGACTGAAGGTAAGATATATGGCTATTTGGGATTATGTTTTTCAAAATAAGCTTTATTTTTGAAAATACATCCTTTCAAAACCTTTTTGAAAATAGTTTTCAAAAACTTTACCCAATCTGGTAACCTTCAGCAGTGATACCAAGTGAAACACCCCACCTCCGTTAAGGTCACTCACAAAGGGAATGCCTTAACTTTGGTGGAGCATTTTAGTAAACAGAACAGAAACTTACAAGATAGATAAAATAGTACTTGAAAATTTTATAACTTTATTACAACAGAAACCGAAATAAGATTGGTTACATCTTTTCAAATCACAATATTAGAATTCAAGTACAAATTATCAGTCATGTACAAAAGCCTTCAGAATGCATAGTTTAAAATCATAATCCCCATAGAAGAAGACAAGCCATACTTTAAGCACTTCAAGCAGAAGAAATATGGATCAAGCTAGAGTATTCCCTTCTACAAAACCTGGGGGGAAACAGAAGAAAAGGACGCGAAACAACAAGGGTCAGACATAAAGTCTGGCAAGTCCAGTGACTTTCAGCATATGAACAGATAATAATAACAATGACATGAAAGCAAAATTGGATAAGAGATGGCAGTAACATGAGCAGCAGATACACTTAGGTTAAACAGCAGAAACAGAATGATGTAGACTAAGCCATGCTTCTTATTCATATCTTACTTCTCTGCACTAATACTAGTATAACAGAATTAGGTGTCACCCTAATTTCTAAACAGAAACAGAAACGGGTACATAATAATTTCCACAGAAAAGAATGCTAGTAATGGGCCTTTACCACCCCAACAGAAACAGACAGAAATAGAATGCTGATAATGGGCCTTTACCACCTGAACAGAAACAGTCAGATTGATCCCTACGGAAACAGAATGTAGAATTAGGTGTACACTAGTAATTAGGCCTTTACCACCTGAACAGACGGTACCACGCAGAAACAGATGGGTGTTGCCACCCAACAGAAACAGACAGTACCAACAGAAACAGACAGAACTTAGTATACCCTAAAACCCAACCCCGAGCGATCGGCTCCCTAATACATAAATACCCTGTGTCGGCCCCACATTAGGGTGTATCACTCCCTAAAGTGACAACCAATTGTCACAGACCTATTTACAGATGTCACGGCGTCTTACATCCTCAGAGGCAGACCGGGATCCATGCACGCACATGACCCGGTTAGAACGCACCATCAACCCCCCTCGCCATTATCAGAATGAACTGCTTATAATTAGTTCAGTAAGCGTGCCCGGACCCTGCCTACTGTTGGGTCAAAGTTTTGATACCAGAAAGGGTTACTGACTAATATGGGTCCCAAACAACAGATGACACAAGTAATTCCCCTCCTAACCTTATGTCCCTAGACTAACAGATTTCAGATTAACTTGTTTACAAGTTCAGACATACATAATTCAGATCAACCAGTTCACAGACAAGTTTTCAGACTAACGGATCAGATATACAGATTTAACAGACTTACCGATTAACCAGTTACAGATTAACAGACATACAGATTTGTCTAACTTTGTAATTGGGCCTACAGATTCACGGAACAGATTTATTCATCAGTCTAGTGGGTTTAATCCTATCCGCCCAACACGTTTTAGATATCATATATATCTCAGATTTTCATTTATTAAATATTAATGCCCAGACCTCTCACATTAGACTGACAGTTTGCAGCTACTGGTTAGGCCGGTTGGTTCCGGGCAGATTTCTGCCGCAAACTGAGTCTAACCTCGGGTTTCAAGCACGTTATGACTAACTTCTCACATTAGAACCTATTGTTTGCGGCCACTGGATGTGCCGGGCGGTTCCGAGCAGAATTACGCCGCAAACTCATTCTAACCTCGAGTTAGCCATGTTTATCTTTGCGGCCAATTAATTAATAATTTACCATTTATGCCCACGCCTAATATACATGTCAATTATTCATAGCTAATTCAGATTATGTTAATAACAGACTGAATATATCAACTTAACAGACATAGCAGATAACAGATTTAGGCGACTTAACGGATTCAGCAGATTAAGCAAACTAGCAGATTTAGCAGATAACAGATTAGGCATCTCAATAGGTTTAGTTTAGCAGATTTGGCATTTTCAACAGACTTAGCAGATGATAGATTTGGCAGGTGAACAGATCTAGCATACTAGGCAGTAGAGCAAAACTAGCAGATTAAGCAATATAACAGAGCTAGCAAATTGGCAATATAACAGAACTAGCAGATTAGGCAAATATAGCAGAACTAGCAAATTAGGCAAATATAACAAATTTAATCATTCCTTAAAGTTTCACAAACATATCTTGCCTAATTATAAATCTTGCCTAAGTTCACATGCTTAAATAATAGTCATGATTCACAATATGATCATATACCCCATGTTTGCATTAAATTTACATAGCACAGATTATGGTCATAATTTACCATATATCATATGTTTCAATTTTTATTAAACTTGCATAGTACAGAAGATCCATATATAAATTATACCAAATATAGCCATCGATTACTATGCATGTCATATATCCCAAAGATCCCTTACTTAGGTATTTATTTACATTAATAGATATCCTACTTTCATGTAAATCTTTATACCTAAGCCATATTCTCTTTATCTCAAGTCATATGTTCAATACAGTCTATATTTATGTCCAATTATGTGTCCTCAAATCATATGTTCAATACCCCTTTATGTTATAAATATAACATGTCCAGTCATATGTCTCAGATTTATGTTCTAGCTACAGTCCATGTTCTTTCCTCAAATCAGTCACCTATTGGTCATGCCCAATTTATGCATCATTCATTTTACTGTCCCAAACATTTTAGCGTATGTTAATCTCTTATGAGATTGGCTCAAGCTCGTGGTAGCCTGGCTATAGAACAGAAAGCAGAAAGAAATACAGAATAAGGTAGATCTAAACAGAACAGAACATATATAATCTAAGATTCAGATTTACAATTCATGTCATAATCAGAATTAACGTTTATATCGGAAAATAACTGTACTTGCCTTGGTTGGATTAAAGAAAGAACTTTAATTGTTGTAGAATCGTTGCAGAAGCTTTAATCTCTAGTTTGAATTGAGTTGCTTAGGTTGATGTTGATTAGCTTCTGTTTTGATTCCAGCAGAGTAGCGACGCCATTTTTATTTATTTTTATTTAGAACAGAGGCGGAGAAGAAGCAGAATAGAATTGTGTGTAGAGAAGGCTAGGTTTGGGACTGTTTAAATAGGGTCAAGTCAACGAATCTAGACAGAAATCGGACCAGATACATAAGAATGCACCCAGGCTCAAAACCAGGTTCGGGGACCAGGTCAACACCTAGGTCGATTGCCCAGTCGACCTGGTCTGGGGGGTCGACTGCCCAGTCGACTCCTCAGTCGACCTGGGTCTGGGCGGGAAATTTCCTGCCCAGTCTGTTCTGCGTTTGAAATTCGAATTTTGAATTCGAATTCGAGTTGTTTTGAACTTTGAATATTTCTGAAACTTTGGAGGGCCATATTTTGGTCATACGGACTCAGATTCTCACAAACTCGGACTCGTTTTCAAGCAGAATTTCGAGACGAACGCAATGGCACAACCCGTTTTCCCTGATTCTTTTTTTATATTTTAATTATCCTCAGATTTTTTACTTATATGTTCACAGAAAATACGGGGTGTTACACCCCCCCAGGTAGTCAGGAGGGAAAAGCTCAGCTCATTTTGGGGCCGTTACTCTTTTCGAGCTTGAAGATTCTTTGGCGCATTGCTTTGAACTCTCTACTGCTATGGCTGGCTCATGCTTTATTGGGGAATATCATTGCCAGTTTGTGCTTCTTATATATTAAACAAGACAGATGCTTTCTTGTAATAAGTATTGGTGTTGTAAAACAATCTTTGTACAAGCTGTTTTAATCAATAAAGGTTATATATTTTTCGCTGCTTTATTTGTTTGTCTTGTAATTTTTCTGCATCTTGTACTAAAAAAATGCTCAACCGAAGTTAAGGCATTCCCTTTGTGAGTGACCTTAACGGAGTTGTGGTGTTTCACTTGGTATCAGAGCTGAAGGTTACCGGATCAGATAAAAAGATTTGATTATTTCAAAATGGTTTTAGCAGAAACATTTTCAAAAGAAGAGTTCTGTTTTAAAGGCATATTCCCCAAAGCCATATGCACTATCTTTTGATCCTCTATTTGAATCCTTGTTTCTTCTTTCCTAAGTCTCCGAGGCTCCTGGCTTTTTGGGAGGTAACCTCATCGCGACATGGTTTCGTAGGCTCGACAAGACCACGACACTTGTCAAAGGGAAAACATGTGCCAACCTTCCATCTGTAGCCTTAGCAGTTTCATCTGCGGCTAATTTTCTTTCGAGCTTTGTGGGATTCTCCGTGCGATGGAAGCAGCTTTCGGGAGACATGTCAACAAATTACACAAGGATGGCAAAGTTGAGAATGAGGGGGTCTGGCTATAGAACACAACACATGGATGAAGAACCCAAGGATATGAACTTGGCTCACAAAGGAGGGGAGGTAAAAAATAGTAAAACCTAAAACAAGAGGAAGTATCTTTATTTTGGTATAAAGGGTCGTATAATTAAGGGCAAGGGCAAGAACAAGGGATAGGATTTTCCGGAAGGCGAGTGCATGCTCTCACTGCTAGCATACCTTAGAGAGAGCCAGTAAGATTTTGGTTGAAAGAGTTTATCCTTTTTGATTATCCTATTAGTACTTGATCCGATTTTAGCGCTTCACATCCATATATATTTTCTTCCATAGTTGAGTCTCTGCACCCTAGATATTGTGTAGTAGAGAATCCCATTATAGTCTCGAATCCAATTGCTGGTTCGGCCCATTTATCTTTGACTTGTGAGGATTTGAGAATAGCTATATTTATGCTTATGTTTTTGGGCTATGGGTTGATTCTAGGCTTTGATTGGTTAGCTATTAATTATGAAACAAGGGTAGTTAGACTTTCGACTTGCCTCGAGAATACCCTTGAGATTTCGTACGATCCTAAGGGATCAGCTTGTCTTAGCTACCTAGAATCACTTTACTTATCTATCAACGATTTTCGATCTGTTGGGGTAGTCCATGAGTACGCAAGATGTTTTGATTAGGTTAAGGGTTTCCCCCCCTAAAATTCGAGATAGATTTCCGCATCTATCTAGATGACACTACAAAGCCAGTTATGCGATCAACGATAATTCTGGAGCAAGATTGGCAAGGATAGCCAGAGTCGGTAAAATGCTCAATAGTTTGGTTGTTTTTTTAGTATCATCTCACATAGATCATCCAAATTCGAAGAAGGTATTCCTTGGGTGCTTTTCTGATATTGGTTTAGGCCTTTGGGGCTTGTACTTGAGGGATGTTGAGTTCGACTAGGATGGTTTGCGTGAGAAATAAATGGTTGTCGCAGATGCCCTAAGTAGAAAAAAAGACTAACCTTAAGAGAGGTAATAAGCACATAGTAACCATTAGCTTTAGACCCTCAGACTTGCAGCATGATGGATAATCTAAGTAGAGGAGAAACCTCTAATCATCTTAGGATATACACTTGATATCATGGTTAATATCTGTTTATCTTGAGAAGATAGTTCGACTACATTGGATACCCTCTAGCATGGTAAGTGATCGAGGGCCTATCTTTACTAGTGGGTTTTGGAAATGGAGGTCAAGAATCTTCGCAACCATGAAGTTAAATTAGATAAGGTACAGTGGAGTGAAGCTCAAGAAGATGCGACTTAGAAGACGGAAGACTAGATACACACATCATACCCTCTTTATTGAGTGTATATCCTTGATATCTTTTTCTAGGAATTTTAGGCATTCTTGTTTCCATTTTTTAAGTATATCCTCTAGGTCCTATCTTCGTGATCCTTAGGTAGAAACCAATGGATATAAACATGTATTTGAAATATGTTATGATTGATGGTTGCGAGTGGTTGCTAGTGGTTGCTCGTGGATGCATATACACACATTAGGCAGTAGATTGGCTCAGTCACTTTCATATTGCATTTGCATATATGTATCTGTTTATGGACTGAACTTAATGTGTTGCATTTGAGTGAATGGTTGTGCACTCATATAGAAATGATACGTATCGTTAGGATTGCATACATATTGGACGCATGGCACTGGCATAATTCGTATTAAGTAGGTCAACTGAATCAGTAGACCGCCTGATTTTGTATTAGATAAGGACATACACACACACTATGCATATGAACACGAAAGCATTAGAAATCTTTTTAAGGACAATGAATGCCTGTGATTGAATGGTTGAGTAGATGGATGACTGAATGGTAGGACACATTCTTCCTAACTTGAAGATTTCGAGGACGAAATCCTTTAGGGGGGAGAATGTAACACCCCGTAATTCTGTAACATTAAGTTTCACAAATTAAGGTATAAATAATTTTTAGAAGAAGAATTAAGGGAAATGGGCTATGACATTGCGTTCGTCTCGAAATTTTGCTTGAGATAGAGTCCGAGTTTGCGTAAATCAGACTCCTATGAAGAAGTTATGGCCTTCAGAAGTTTCAAGAATTTAAATAAATAAAAACAGATTCAAAATTTGAATTCAAAACACACCTGGGCTACCGCCCAGGACCCAGGTCGACCTGGGGGACGACCTATGTACATAGGTTGACAAAGGGGTCGACCTCCCCCCTATACGTTGACCAGGGGGTCGACCTGCCCTGTTTTTCCAGATCTGGACTGCAACGATTTTGACCTATTTTGGACGGACCGGATGGCTTCTAGGGCGATCTAATTGCTCTAAAACACTTTCTACACCTATAAAAGAATGCCTAGACCTAAGGTTTCTCCACACAAATTCTTTGAGGTGTCTACATGTTGTTTCTCTCTATTCTAGCCTCCGCCTTTAAAATAAATCTTACTATCCACTAAAACAAGTCATAGTTCTTCTTCAAATTGGAGATTCAAATCAAGTTAAAGCTTCAAGAAAGGAATTAAAGGCTAATTCAACGGCTTCGAGCAACGTCATGCAAATCATAGCAAATCACCACAACGCTTTCTTTATCCTTTTCTAAACCGATCACTGTAAGTTCGGTTATATTTTAGATTTGAACGTGTAATTGGACTCGTGAATGTAATAAATTAAAATAGAGAATTGTGCCTATTTGCAACTTAATTATTTTTTATTCATGCTTAAGTCAAATCTAACGTTATCTATGCCTTTGGATCTGATTCTCGATTGTGGCCTAGAACTTATTGTGGCTAAGTGCCAATGACTATGATTATGGGACTTTTGCCTAAGACTATGACTATGAAACTGTTGCCCATGAAACTATCGCCTTTGACTATGATTCATGACAAAAAGATTATTATATATGACTATGACTATGACTTTGATTCATAATTTTAAGACTATTGCATATGATTCATGACTATGAGACTATTACCAAGATTCATGACTATGAGACTATTGCCTATGACATTGACTAAGAAACTATTGTGAATAGTCGCCCATGACTATTGTGGTTAATTGCCTATAACTATTGTAGTCAGTGACTTATGCTTATTCCCATTAACCTATTAGGTTATACTTCGAACTGGCATTATGTTGGACCAAATCACCTATGCCTATTCCCTTAATTATGTTGGATCTCATTTTTTGGGTGTAACCTGTCTGGTTTATTCCAATTCACTGTTACGTACATCAAACTCATTGAAACCATTATTTTTGTATTTGGTTCATTCTTGCATGGTTATTCTTTTATGTCAATTCTCATGCTTATCCCCTATTCCTTGCTTTGATACTATTAGTATCATTTTATGAGTACTTAAAAACTTGTGAAATTATGTTATACGTACGATGACGGCGTGGGAATTTGGGCGTAGCTTAATTTAGCTAATTTGGCATAAAAAATTATGTTGGCATAAACTAAATTTGCCATAATATTGAATGATTTACATGCATATTAGACTTGGGCATAAATTGATAAATTTAATTGGCCGCAAAGTGTGTAATTGGTGTGTAAACCAAATTTTGGACATAAACGGTAAACTAGAATATTAAATCTAGTTTTGACGTGAACCGTAAATTTGAATATTAATTTAGATTGGTCATGAATTGTAAAAGGGGAATATTAAATCTAAATTGGTATAAACTGCAAGTTGGATTAATTGATTGGTAAATCAAGCTTTGGGCATAGAATATAAGTATGTTAATTTGCATGACAGTTGAATATGATCTAGGCTAAATTGATTTACGGAAAATTTACATAAATATGTAAATTTAGTAAAAGATGAATATGCCTAACCCGAGGTTAGACTGAGTTGTTGTGTAAAACTGCCTGGAACCGACCGGCACATCCGGTGACCACAACAATACCTGTCTAATGTGGGTGGTTAGTGCATCAAGTCCAGAAAGACCCGAGGTTAGACTGAGTTGTGGTGCAAACCTGCCCGTAACCGACCGGCACATCCAATAACCACAACAATGACTGTCTAATGTGAGTGATTGGTGCTTTAATTAATTAATTAATTAATTAAGGCTCATGAATAAATAAAGCTAGAAATGGTGAGGTTAAGTAACTTGGGAAACACTTAACCGTAATAACATGTTAACAAAGACAAGAAGGGTGGGGTTAAGTAATCGAGAAAACACTTAGCTAATTCAACATGTTAACTAGACAAGATTGATAGGGGTCAAGTTAATTTGGACACTTAACCAACTTCACATGTTAACAAGGCAAGATTTGTGGGGGGTTAAGTAACTAAGGGAACACTTAACCCTAATAACATGTTAACTAGACAAGTGGGTAGGGTTAAGTAAGTGTTTAACATGCCAACCAAACTAGATGGTGAGGTTAAGTAAATTTAGAACACTTAACCGTCATAACATAACATGATATGTGATAGGGTTAAGTAACATAAGAGGTAAACTTAACCAATATATATATATATAACATGATATGTGATAGGGGTTAAGTAACACAAGGGGAACACTTAACCAATATATATATATATATATATATATATATATATATATATATATATATATAACATGATGAGCGGGTAGGTTAAGTTAACTTGAATGAATGGATAACACTTAACCAAGAATATATATCAACTTGAATCAGTGGGAGGGTTAAGTACATATCGGGTTGGTGGGTAATATTAGTAATATAGTTCCACAAACTTAACCATTAAATAAACATGCTTGAACCAGTGGAAAGGTTAAGTACGTATCGGGATCTGTGGGTAATATTAGTACATATAGGCCCACAAACTTGACCATTAAATAGACATGCTTGAATCGGTGGGAGGGTTAAGTACATCACGTGTAGGTAGGTTATATTGTGTATATATATATATAGGCCCACAAACTTAACTAGTAGGAAACCCTAGTGACGGGGACCCATTTTAGCAGTAACCCACATAAATGTATCACGGTACCCTGAGCTAGGCAGGGTGGGGCACGATTATTGGGTTAATTATAAGCGGTCAAAATAGCAGTAGGGGGTACGTCAGTGTAGGTTCCGACGGTTTATGGGCGTGCACGTACTCCGGAGTGGAAGAAGCAGGCACTGGGTACCAGTAGTTATACACTATGCATTTTGAATCGTGTCGGGTCGCTATCATATGGCTTGATACACCTTATGGTGGGGCCAACACAGAGTATCTACCCCCAAGAGAGGGCCGACTAACACAGATACATGGAAAATTAATACAAAGTAGGTAGCATAATCCCTAGTTGGACGTAGGTCGCGTAAACCTTGAATCCGAGAAGCGTTCAATAGGTAGCATAAACCCCTATGGCCCTAGGTAGCGTAAACCCTGGTTGAATCCGGGAAGCGCTCGATAGTAGACCCTAGATTAGATCTAGGTAATAAATGGAATCCCCATAATATATGTACACCCGAAGGCAACCGCAAATACGGGGATTGGGATCACGTTATCATATGATCATAGATTACTAGTTTGGACACTGTTGGTAGTGCAAAGATATAGAAATCAGTATAGCAGGGTAGTTGCGAAGCAGAGAAGGAGTAGAAGCACATTCAGTTTATCAGTACATTCAGTTTATCAGTACATTCAGTTTATCTTGCCATATCCCATGCTTACCCCCATTTTATCTTGTTACTATGGTTTAGTCTTATATTTAGTTTATTCATGTCATGACCCTTTTCCTCGTTTAAATACTACGAATCACAGGACTTACCAGACTTTATGTCTGACCTAGTTTGCTTTCACCTCTTTTCTTCCATTCCCCACACCAGGTAGTCAGGGAGGGAAAAGCTCAGCTCATTTGATGGCCGTTACTCTTTCCGAGCTTGAAGATTCTTTGGCGCATTGCTTTGAACTCCATTTTCTACTGCTACAGTTGGCTCATGCTTTATTGGGGAATATCATTGCCAGTTTGTGCTTCTTATATATTAAACAAGACAGATGCTTTCTTGTAATAAGTATTGGTGTTGTAAAACAATCATTGTACAAGTTGTTTTAATCAATAAAGGTTATTTATTTTTCGCTTCTTTTTTTGTCTGTCTTGTAAATTTTCTGCATTTTGTACTAAAAAAATGCTCCACCGAAGTTAAGGCATTCCCTTTGTGAGAGACCTTAACGGAGGTGGGGTGTTTCACTTGGTATCAAAGCTGAAGTTTACCAGATCAGATAAAAAGATTTGAAAAATTATTTCAAAATGGTTTTAAAAGGAGCATTTTCAAAAGAAAAGTTTTGTTTTAAAGGCATATTCCCCAAAGCCATATGCACTACCTTTTGATCCTCTATTTGAATCCTTGTTTCCTTCTTTCCTAAGTATCCGGGGCTCCTGGCTTTCTGGGAGGTAACCTCATCGCAGCATGGTTTCATGGGCTCGACAAGACTACGACACTTGTCAATGGGCAAACAAGTGCCCAACTTCCATTTGTAGCCCTAGCAGTTTCACCTACGACTAATTTTCTTTCAAGCTTTGTAGGATTCTCAGTGCGATGGAAGCAGCTTTCGAGAGACATGTCAACAAGTTACACAAGGATGGCAAAGTTGAGAATGAGCGGGTCTGGTTACGGAGCCAACACAAGGATGAAAAACCCATGGATATGGACTTAGCTCACAAAGGAGGGGAGGAAAAAAAATAGTAAAACCTAAAACAAGAGGAAGTATCTTTATTTTGGTATAACGGGTCGTATAATTAAGGGCAAGGGCAAGAACAAGGGACAGGATTTTCCGGAAGGCGAGTGCATGCTCTCACCGCCAGCATACCAGAGAGAGAGGCAGTAAAATTTCGGTTGAAAGTGTTTTTACTTTTTGAATATCCTATTAGTACACCTTCCAATTTTAGCGCTTCACATCTGTATATATCTGCTTCCATAGTTGAGTCTCTGCACCCTAGATATTGTGTAGTAGACGATCCCATTACAGTCTCGAATCTAATTGCTGGTTCGGCCCATTTATCTTTGACTTGTGAGGATTTGAGAATAGATATATTTATGCTTATATTTTTGGGCTATGGGTTTTTGATTCTAGGCCTTGATTGGTTAGCTAGTATTTATGAAACAAGGGTAGTTAGACTTTCGACTTGCCACGAGAATACCCTTGAGATTTCGTACGATCCTAAGGGATCAGTTTGTCTTAGCTACCTAGAATCACTTTACTTATCTATCAACGATTTTTGATCCATTGGGGTAGTCCATGAGTACGCAAGATGTTTTGATTAGGGTAGGGGTTTTCCCCCTAAAATTCAAGACAGACTTCTGCATGTATCTAGATGACACTACAAAGCCAGTTATGCGATCGACGATAATTCTGGAGCAAGATTGGCGAGGATAGCCAGAGTCGGTAAAATGCTCAATTGTTTGGTTGTTTTGTTAGTATCATCTCACATAGATCGTCCAAATTCGAAGAAAGTATTCCTTGGGTGCTTGTCTGATATTGGTTTAGGCCTTTGGGGCTTGTACTTGAGGGATGTCGAGATCGACTAGGATGGTTTGCATGAGAAATAAATGGTTGTGGCAGACGCCCTAAGGAGAAAAAAAGACTGACCTTAAGAGAGGTAATAAGCATATAGTAACCATTAACTTTAGACCCTAAGACTTGCAGCATGATGGATAAGCTAAGTAGAGGGGAGACCTCTAATCATCTTAGGATATACACTTGACTTCATGGTTAATATCTGTTTATCTTGGGAAGATAGTTCGATTACATTGGATACCCTCTAGCACGACAAGTGATCGAGGGCCTATCTTTACTAGTGGGTTTTGGAAATGGAGGTCAGGAAGCTTCGCAACCATGAAGTTAAATTAGATAAGGTACAGTGGAGTGAAGCTCAAGAAGATGCGACTTAGAAGACGGAAAACTGGATATGCGCATCATACCCTCTTTCTTGAGGGTATATCCTTGATCTCTTTTGCTAGGAATTTTAGGCATTCTTGTTTCCATCTTTTTAAGTATATCCTCTAGGTCCTACCTTCGTGATCCTTAGGTAGAAACCAATGGATATAAACATGTATGTGAAACATGTTATGATTAATGATTGCAAGTGGTTGCTTGTGGTTGCTCGTGGATGCATATGCACACATTAGGCTGTAGATCAGCTCAGTCACTTTCATATTGCATTTGCATATATGTATTTTTTTTATGGATTGAACTTAATGTGTTACATTTGAGTGAATGGTTGTGCACTCATATAGAAATGATATGTATCTTTAGGATTGCATACATATTAGACGCATGGCACTGGCATAATTCACGTTAAGGAGGTCAACTGAATTAGTAGACCGCCTGATTTTGCATTAGATAAGGACATATACACACACTATGCATATGAACATGAAAGGATTAGAAATCTTTTTAAGGACAATGAATGCCTGTGATTGAATGGTTTAGTAGATGGACGACTGAATGGTAGGACACATTCTTCCTAACTTGAAGATTTCGGGGATGAAATCCTTTAAGGAGGGGAGAATGTAACACCCCGTAATTCTGTAACATTAAGTTTCACAAATTAAAGTATAAATAATTTTTAGAAGAAGAATTAAGGGAAATGGGTTATAACATTGCGTTCGTCTCGAAATTCTGCTTGAGATAGAGTCCGAGATTGCGTAAATTG
Source organism: Allium sativum (assembly GCA_030737875.1). Taxonomy (NCBI): domain Eukaryota; kingdom Viridiplantae; phylum Streptophyta; class Magnoliopsida; order Asparagales; family Amaryllidaceae; genus Allium; species Allium sativum. The sequence goes on along the minus strand of CM060927.1, from coordinate 20,874,546 downwards.
GACTCCGTATGAAGAAGTTATGGCCTTCAGAAGTTTCAAGAATTTAAATAAATAAAAACAGATTCAAAATTCGAATTCAAAACACACACCCGGGCTGGGCGGGAAATTTCCCGTCCAGGACCCAGGTCGGCCTGGGGGTCGACCTGTGTACATAGGTCGACCAGAGGGTCGACCTCCCCCTCTATAGGTCGACCAGGGGGTCGACCTGCCCTGTTTTTTCAGATCTGGACTGCAACGTTTTTGACCTATTCTGGACGGACCGGATGGCTTCTAAAGCAATCTAACGGCTCTAAAACACTCTCTACACCTATAAAAGAATGCCTAGACCTAAGGTTTCTCCACACAAATTCTTTGAGGCGTCTACATGTTGTTTCTCTCTATTCTAGCCTTAACCATTAAAATAAATCTTATTCTCCACTAAAACAAGTTATTGTTCTTCTTCAAATTGGGGATTCAAATCTAGTTAAAGCTTCAAGAAGGGAATCAAAGGCTAATTCAACGGCTTCGAGCAACGTCATGCAAATCATAGCAAATCACCACAACGCTATCTTATTATCCTTTTCTAAACCGATCACAGTAAGTTCGGTTATTCTTTAGATTTGAACGGTAATTGGACTCGTGAATGTAATAAATTAAAACATAGAACTGTTCCTATTTGCAACTTAATTATCTTTGATTCATGCTTATGTCAAATCTAACGTTATCTATGCCTTTGGATCTGATTCTCAATTGTGGCCTAGAACTTATTGTGGCTAATTTCCAATGACTATGATTATGGGACTTTTGCCTAAGACTATGACTATGAAACTGTTGCCCATGAAACTATCGCCTATGACTATGATTCATGTCAAAGAGACTATTACATATGACTATGACTATAAGACTGTTGCCTATGACTATGACTATGATCCATAATTTTGAAACTATTGCATATGATTCTTGACAATGAGACAATTAACAAGATTCATGACTATGAGACTATTGCCTATGATATTGATTAAGAAACTATTGTGATTATTCGCCCATACTATTGTGGTAAATTTCCTATAACTATTGTAGTCAGTGACTTATGCCTATTCCTATTAGCCTATTAGGTTATACTTCGAACTGGCATTATGTTGGACCAAATCACCTATGCCTATTCCCTTAATTATGTTGGATCTCATTTTTTGGGGTGTAACTTGTCTAGTTTATTCCTATTCACTGTTATGTACATCAAACCAATTGGAACAATTATTTTTGAATTTCGTTCATTCTTGCATGGCTATTCTTTTATGTCAATTCTCGTGCTTATCACCTATTCCTTGCTTTGATAATATTAGTATCATTTCATGAGTACTTAGAAACTTGTGAAATCATGTTATACGTACTATTACGGCGCGGGAATTTGGGCATAGCTTAATTAATTTAATTTGGCATAAAAAATATGTTGGCATAATCTAAATTTGCTATAATAGTGAATGATTTACATGCATATTAGACTTGGGCATAAATTGATAAATTTAATTGGCCGCAAAGTGTGTAATTGGCGTGTAAACCAAGTTTTGGACATAAACGGTAAACTAGAATATTAAATCAAGTTTTGACATGAACCGTAAATTGGGATATTAATCTAGATTGGGCATGAATTGTAAAAGGGGAATATTAAATCTAAATTGGTATAAACTGCAAGTTGTGTCAATTGATTGGTAAATCAAGCTTTGGGCATAGAATATAAGTATGTTAATTTGCATGACAGTTGAATATGATCTAGGCTAAATTGATTATGGAAAATTTACATAAATAATAAATATGCAAATTTAGTAAAAGACGAATATGTCTAACCCAAGGTTAGAATGAGTTGTGCTGTAAAACTGCCCGGAACCGACCGGTACATCCAGTGACCACAACAATACATGTCTAAGGTGGGTGGTTAGTGCATCAAGCCCAGAAAGACCCGAGGTTAGACTGAGTTGTGGAGTAAACCTGCCCGGAACCGACCGGCACATTCAGTAACCACAACAATATCAGTCTAATGTGAGTGGTTGGTGCTTTAATTAATTAATTAATTAAGGCTCATGAATAAATCAAGCTAGAAATGGTGAGGTTAAGTAACTAGGGAAACACTTAACCGTAATAACATGTTAACAAAGACAAGAAGGGTGGGGTTAAGTAATCGAGAAAACACTTAGCCAATTCAACATGTTAACTAGACAAGATTGATATGGGTCAAGTTTATTTGGACACTTAACCAACTTCACATGTTAACAAGACAATATTTATGGGGGGTTAAGTAACTAAGGGAACACTTAACCATAATAGCATGTTAACTAGACAAGTGGGTAGGGTTAAGTAAGTGTTTAGCATGCTAACTAGACTAGATGGTGAGGTTAAGTAAATTTAGAGCACTTAACCGTCATAACATGTTAATTAGACAAGTGGGTGAGGTTAAGTTAATAGGACACACTAAACCAATATATATATATATATATGTAACATGTTGTGTGATAGGGTTAAGTAACACAAGAGGAACATTTTACCAAATATATGTATATATAAATATGCAACATATATATATATATAACATGATATGTGATAGGGGTTAAGTAACACAAGGGGAACACTTAACTAATATATATATATATATATATATATATATATATATATATATATTTAACATGATGAGTGGGCAGGTTAAGTTAACTTGAATGAATGGATAACACTCAACCAAGAATATATATCAACTTGAATCAGTGGGAGGGTTAAGTACATATTGGGTTGGTGGGTAATATTAGTAATATAGGCCCACAAACTTAACCATTAAATAAACATGCTTAAACCAGTGGAAGGGTTAAGTACGTATCGGGATTGGTGGGTAATATTAGTACATATAGGCCCACAAATTTAACCATTAAATAGACATGCTTGAATCGGTGGGAGGGTTAATATTGTGTATATATATAGGCCCACAAACTTAACCAGTAGGGAACCGTAGTAACGGGGACCCATTTCAGCAGTAACCCACATAGATGTATCACAGTACCCTGATCTAGGCAGGATGGGGCATGATTATTGGGCTGATTATAATCGGTCAAAATAGCGGCAGGGGGTACGTCAGTGTAGGTTCCGACGGTTTACGGGCGTACATGTACTTCGGAGTGTAAAAAGCAGGAACTGGGTACCAGTAGTTATACACTGCGCATCTTGAATCGTGTTGGGTCGCTATCATAAGGCTTGGTACACCTTATGGTGGGGACAGCACAGAGTATCTACACGCAAGAGAGGGCCGACTTACACAGACACATGGAAAATTAATATAAAGTAGGTAGCATAATCCCTAGTTCGACCTAGGTCGCGTAAACCCTGAATCTGAGAAGCGTTCAATAGGTAGCATAAACCCCAGTGGTAGCGTAAACCCTGGTTGAATCTGGGAAGCGCTCGATTGTAAACCCTAGATTAGATCTAGGTAATAAATGGAATCCCCATAATAGATGTACACCTGAAGGCAACCACAAATACGGGGATTGGGATCACGTTATCATATGATCATAGGTTACTGGTTTGGACACTAATAGGTAGTGCAGAGATATAAAAATCAATATAACAGAGTAGCTGCGAAGCAGAGAAGGAGTAGAAGCGCATTCAGTTTATCAGTACATTCAGTTTATTGGTACATTCAGTTTATCTTTCCATATCCTATGCTTACCTCCATGTTATCTTGTTACTATGGTTTAGTCTTATATTTAGTTTATTCATGTCATGACCCTTTTCCTCGTTTAAATACTAAGAATCACTGGACTTACCAGACTTAATGCCTGACCTAGTTTGCTTTCGCCTCTTTTCTTCCGTCTACCCCCCAAGGTAGTCAGGGAGGGAAAAGCTCAGCTCATTTTGGGGCCGTTACTCTTTCCGAGCTTAAAGATTCTTTAGCGCATTGCTTTGAACTCCATTTTCTACTGCTATGGCCGGCTCATGATTTATTGGGGAATATCATTGCCAGTTTGTGCTTCTTATATATTAAACAATACAAATGCTTTCTTGTAATAAGTATTGGTGTTGTAAAACAATCTTTGTACAAGCTGTTTTAATCAATAACGGTTATTTATTTTTCGCTGCTTTATTTGTCTGTCGTGTAATTTTTCTGCATCTTGTACTAAAAAATATGCTCCACCGAAGTTAAGGCATTCCCTTTGTGAATGACCTTAACGGAGGTGGGGTGTTTCACTTGGTATCAGAGCTGAAGGTTACCGGATCAGGTAAAAAGATTCGAAAAATTATTTCAAAATGGTTTTAAAAGAAGCATTTTCGAAAGAAAAGTTTTGTTTTAAAGGCATATTCCCCAAAGCCATATGCACTGTCTTTTGATCCTCTATTTGAATCCTTGTTTCCTTCTTTCCTAAGTCTCCGGGGCCCTTGGTTTTCTGGGAGGTAACCTCATCGGGGCATGGTTTGGTAGGCTTGACAAGACTACGACACTTGTCAAACGGCACACAAGTGCCCAACTTCCGTCTGTAGCCGTAGCAGTTTCACCTCCGGCTAATTTTCTTTCGAGCTTTGTAGGATTCTCCGTGCAATGGAAGAAGCTTTCGAGAGACATGTCAACAAGTTACACAAGGATGGCAAAGTTGAGAATGAGGGGGTCTGGCTACGGAGAACAACACAAGGATGAAGAACCCATGGATATGGACTTGGCTCACAAAGGAGGGGAGGAAAAAAATAGTAAAACCTAAAACAAGAGGAAGTATCTTTATTTTGGTATAACGGGTCGTACAATTAAGGGCAAGGGCAAGAAAAAGGGATAGGATTTTTCAGAAGGCGAGTGCATGCTCTCACCGCCAGCATACTTGAGAGAGAGGCAGTAGAATTTCGGTTGAAATAGTTTTTCGTTTTTTATTATCCTGTTAGTACTCCTTTCGATTTTAGCGCTTCACATCCGTATATATCTGCTTCCATAGTTGATTCTCTGCACCCTAGATATTGTGTAGTAGAAGATCCCATTATAGTCTCGAATCCAATTGCTGGTTCGGCCCATTTATCTTTGACTTGTGAGGATTTGAGAATAGCTATATTTATGCTTATGTTTTTGGGCTATGGGTTAATTCTAGGCATTGATTGGTTAGCTAGTAATTATGAAACAAGGGTAGTTAGACTTTCGACTTGCCTCGAGAATACCCATGAGATTTCGTACGATCCTAAGGGATCAGTTTGTCTTAGCCACCTAGAATCACTTTACTTATCTATCGACGATTTTCGATCCATTGGGGTAGTCCATGAGTACGCAAGATGTTTTGATTAGGGTAGGGGTTTTCCCCCCTAAAATTAGAGAAAGACATCCGCATGTATCTAGATGACACTTCAAACCCAGTTATGAAATCAACGATAATTCCGGAGCAAGATTGGCAAGGATAGCCAGAGTCGGTAAAATGCTCAATTGTTTGGTTGTTTTGTTAGTATCATCTCACATAGATCGTTCAAATTCGAAGAAGGTATTCCTTGGGTGCTTGTCTGATATTGGTTTAGGACATTGAGGCTTGTACTTGAGGGATGTCGATTTCGACTAGGATGGTTTGTGTGAGAAATAAATGGTTGTGGCAGACGCCCTAAGTAGAAAAAAATACTGACCTTAAGAGAGGTAATAAGCACATAGTAACCATTAGCTTTAGACCCTTAGACTTGCAGCATGATGGATAAGCTAACTAGAGTAGAGACCTCTAATCATCCTAGGATATACACTTGATATCATGGTTAATATCTGTTTATCTTGGGAAGATAGTTCGACCACATGGGATACCCTCTAGCATGGTAAGTGATCGACGGCCTATCTTTACTAGTGGTTATTGGAAATGGAGGTCAAGAAGCTTCGCAACCATGAAGTTAAATTAGATAAGGTATAGTGGAGTGGATCTTAAGAAGATGCTACTTAGAAGATGGAAGACTAGATACGCGCATCATACCCTCTTTCTTGAGGGTGTATCCTTGATCTCATTTGCTAGGAATTTTAGGCATTCTTGTTTCCATTTTTTTAAGTATATCCTCTAGGTCCTATATTCGTGATCCTTAGGTAGAAACCAATGGATATAAACATGTATTTGAAACATGTTATGATTGATGGTCGCAAGTGGTTGCTCGTGGATGCATATACACACATTAGGCAGTAGATCGGCTCAGTTACATTCATATTGCATCTGCATATATGTACTTGTTTATGGACTGAACTTAATGTGTTGCATTTGAGTGAATGGTTGTGCACTCATATAGAAATGATATGTATCGTTAGGATTGCATACATATTGGACGCGTGGCACTGGCATAATTCGCATTAAGGAGGTCAACTGAATCAGTAGACCGCCTGATTTTGCATTAGATAAGGACATATACACACACTATGCATACGAACACGAAAGCATTAGAAATCTTTTTAAGGACAATGAATACCTGTGATTGAATGGTTGAGTAGATGGATGACTGAATGGTAGGAAACATTCTTCCTAACTTGAAGATTTCGGGGACAAAATCCTTTAAGGAGGGGAGAATGTAACAACCCATAATTCTGTAACATTAAGTTTCACAAATTGAAGTATAAATAATTTTTAGAAGAAGAATTAAGGGAAATGGGTTACGTCATTGCGTTCGTCTCAAAATTCTGCTTGAGATAGAGTCTGAGTTTGCGTAAATCGGACTCCGTGTAAAGAAGTTATGGCCTTCAGAAGTTTCAAGAATTTAAATAAATAAAAACAGATTCAAAATTCGAATTCAAAACACACACCCGGGATAGGTGGGAAATTTCCCGCCCAGGACCCAGGTCGACCAGGGCGTCAACCTAGGGGTCGACTTGTGTACATAGGTCGACCAGGGGGTCGACCTCACCCCCTATACGTCGACCAGGGGGTCGACCTGGGGGCCGACCTACCCTGTTTTTTCAGATCTGGACTGCAACGATTTTGACCTATTCGGACGGACCAGATGGCTTCTAGGGCGATCTAATGGCTCTAAAACACTCTCTACACCTATAAAAGAATGCCTAGACCTAAGGTTTCTCCACACATATTCTTTGAGGCGTCTACATGCTGTTTCCCTCTATTCTAGCCTCCACCATTAAAATAAATCTTATTCTCCACTAAAACAAGTTATAGTTCTTCTTCAAATTGGAGATTCAAATCAAGTTAAAGCTTCAAGAAGGGAATCAAAGGCTGATTCAACGGCTTCGAGCAAAGTCACGCGAATCATAGCAAATCACCACGATGTTATCTTATTATACTTTTCTAAACTGATCACTGTAGGTTCGGTTATTCTTTAGATTTGAACGTGTAATTGGAATCGTGAATGTAATAAATTAAAATATAGAACTATGCCTATTTACAACTTAATTATCTTTGATTCATGCTTATGTCAAATCTAACGTTATCTATGCCTTTGGATTTGATTCTCGATTGTGGCCTAGAACTTATTGTGGCTAATTGCCAATGACTATGATTATGGGACTTTTGCCTAAGACTAAGACTATGAAACGGTTGCCCAAGAAACTACCGCCTATGACTATGATTCATGATAAAGAGACTATTACATATGACTATGACTATAAGACTGTTGCCTATGACTATGACTATGATTCATAATTTTGAGACTATTGCATATGATTCATGACTATGAGACTATTTCATATGATTCATGACTATGAGACTATTGCCAAGATTCATGACTATGAGACTATTGCCTATGACATTGACTAAGAAACTATTGTGAATAGTCGCCCATGACTATTGTGATTAATTTCCTATAACTATTGTAGTCAGTTACTTATGCCTATTCCCATTAATCTATTAGATTATACTTCGAACTGGCATTATGTTGGACCAAATCACCTATGCCAATTCCCTTAATTATGTTGGATATCATTTTTTGGGGTGTAACTTGTCTAGTTTATTCCTATTCACTGTTATGTACATCAAACCCATTGGAACCATTATTTTTTTATTTGGTTCATTCTTGCATGGCTATTCTTTTATGTCAATTCTCATGCTTATCCCCTATTCCTTGCTTTGATACTATTAGTATCATTTCATGAGTACTTAGAAATTTGTGAAATCATGTTATACGTACGATTACGGTGCGGGAATTTGGGCGTAGCTTAATTAAGTTAATTTGGCATAAAAAAATATGATGGCATAAACTAAATTTGCTATAATAGTGAATGATTTACATGCATATTAGACTTGGGCATAAATTGATAAATTTAATTGGCCGCAAAGTGTGTAATTGGCGTGTAAACCAAGTTTTGGACATAAATGGTAAACTAGAATTAAATCTAGTTTTGACATGAACTGTAAATTGGAATATTAATCTAGATTGGGCATGAATTGTAAAAGGCGAATATTAAATCTAAATTGGTATAAACTGCAAGTTGGGTTAATTGATTGGTAAATCAAGCTTTGGGAATAGAATATAAGTATGTTAATTTGAATGACATTTGAATATGATCTAGGCTAAATCGATTTACGGAAAATTTACATAAATAGTAAATATGTAAATTTAGTAAAATACGAATATGCCTAACCCGAGGTTAGATTGAGTTGCGGTGTAAAACTGCCCAAAACTGACCGGCACATCCAGTGACCACAACAATACCTGTCTAATGTGGGCGGTTAGTGTATCAAGCCTAGAAAGACCCGAGGTTAGACTGAGTTGTGGTGTAAACCTGCCCGGAACCGACCAACACATTCAGTAACCACAACAATATCTATCTAATGTGAGTGGTTGGTGCTTTAATTAATTAATTAATTAATTAAGGCTCATGAATAAATCAAGCTAGAAATGGTGAGGTTAAGTAACTAGGGAAACACTTAACCGTAATAACATGTTAACAAAGACAAGAAGGGTAGGGTTAAGTAATCGCGAAAACACTTAGCCAATTCAACATATTAACTAGACAAAATTGATAGGGGTCAAGTTAATTTGGACACTCAACCGACTTCACATGTTAACAAGGCAAGATTTGTGGGGGGTTAAGTAACTAAGGGAACACTTAACCATAGTAACATGTTAACTAGACAAGTGGGTAGGGTTAAGTAAGTGTTTAACATGCTAACTAGACTAGATGGTGAGGTTAAGTAAATTTAGAACACTTAACCATCGTAACATGTTAATTAGACAAGTGGGTGAGGTTAAGTTAATAGGACACACTTAACCTATATATATATATATATATATATATATATATATATATATATATATATAACACATGATATGTGATAGGGGTTAAGTAACACAAGGGGAACAATTAACCAATATATATATATATATATATATAACATGATGAGGGGACAGGTTAAGTTAACTTGAATGAATGGATAACACTTGACCAAGAATATATATCAACTTGAATCAGTGGGAGGGTTAAGTACATATCGGGTTGGTGGGTAATATTAGTAATATAGGCCCGCAAACTTAACCATTAAATAAACATGCTTTAACCAGTGGAAGGGTTAAGTATGTATCGGGATCGGTGGGTAATATTAGTACATATAGGCCCACAAACTTAACCATTAAATAGACATGCTTGAATCGGTGGGAGGGTTAAGTACATCACGTGTCGGTGGGTAATATTGTATATATTGAGGCCCACAAACTTAACCAGTTGGAAACCCTAGTAACGGGGACCCATTTCAGCAGTAACCGACATAGATGTATCACGGTACCCTGAGCTAGGTAGGGTGAGGCACGATTACTGTGCTGATTATAAGCGGTCAAAATAGCGGCAGGGGGTACGTCAGTGTAGGTTCTGATGGTTTACGGGCCCCTACGTACTCCGGAGTGGAAAAAGCAAGCGCTGGGTACCAGTAGTTGTACACTATGCATCTTGAATCGTGTTGGGTCGCTATCGTAAGGCTTGATACACCTTATGGTTGGGCCAGCACATAGTATCTACATGCGAGAGAGGGCTGACTGACACAGACACATGGAAAATTAATATAAAATAGGTAGCATAATCCCTAGTTGGACCTAGGTCGCGTAAACCCTGAATCCGAGAAGCGTTCAATAGGTAGCATAAACTCCAGTGGCCCTGGGTAGCGTAAACCCTGGTTGAATCTGGGTAGCGCTCGATAGCAACCCCTAAATTAGATCCAGGTAATAAATAGAACCCCCATACTAGATGTACACCTGAAGGCAACTGCAAATACAGGGATTGGGATCACGTTATCATATGATCATAGATTTCTAGTTTGGACACATGTAGGTAGTGCAGAGATATAGAAATCAGTATAACATGGTAGTTGCAAAGCAGAGAAGGAGTAGAAGCGCATTCAGTTTATCAGTACATTCAGTTTATCGGTACATTCAGTTTATCTTGCCATATCCCATGCTTACCCCCATGTTATCTTGCTACTACGGTTTAGTCTTATTTTTAGTTTATTCATGTCATGACCCTTTTCCTCGTTTAATTACTAAGAATCAATGGACTTACCAGACTTTACGTCTGACCTAGTTTGCTTTCGCCTCTTTTCTTACGTTCCCTCCCCCCCCCCCCCCACTAGGTAGTCAAGGAGGGAAAAGATCAGCTCATTTTGGGGCCGTTACTCTTTCCGATCTTGAAGATTCTTTGGCGCATTGCTTTAAACTCCATTTTCTACTGCTATGGCTGGCTCATGCTTTATTGGGGAATATCATTGCCAGTTTGTGCTTCTTATATATTAAACAAGACAGATGCTTTCTTGTAATAAGTATTAGTGTTGTAAAACAATCTTTGTACAAGCTGTTTTAATCAATAAAGGTTATTTATTTTTCGCTGCTTTATTTGTCTGTCTTGTAATTTTTCTGCATTTCATACTAAAAAATATGCTCCACCGAAGTTAAGGCATTCCTTTTGTGAGTGACCTTAACGGAGGTGGGGTGTTTCAGTGGTTAGGCTTTTAACTTGTCATGGGAGGACCCTCGAGATTTCTTGTGACCCGCAAGGATCGGTTATTCTTAGTTTCCTAGAGTCTCTTGATGCATCTATCAATGATCTGCAATCTGTTCTAGTAGACCGAGATTATTCTGATGTCTTTGATGAGGTTCGGGGTTTACCTCTAAGGCTCAAGATAAATTTTCGCATATATTTGGTAGATAATGCAAAGCCAGTTGCATTACATGTGCGCCATATGGCTCCAAGGGAGAGAAGGGAGCTTAGCAAGCAAGTTTGGGAGCTACTTGAGAAAGGGTTTATTAAGTGAAGCATATCTGAATGGGGTGCTCCAGTAGTATTCGCGACTAAGGCGGATTGTTCGTTTCGTTTGTGTATGGACTATAGAGAATTGAATAAACTCACTAAGAAGAACAGGCACTTACATCCGAGGGTAGATGACTTGTTTGACCAACGTGTTGGTGCCTCGGTATTTTCTTAGTTAGACTTGGCCACGGGGTACCATAAGTTAAGAGTGGCTAAGGACGGTATAGATAAGACCGCTTTTAGGACACCAGATGGTTTCTTTGAATGGCTAGTTATGCCTTTTGGATTGACGAATGCACCCGCCTATTTTGTTGATCTGATGAGTAGGGTGTTTGGGAGTTTCTAAATAAATTTTGTGGTCTTTATTGACGATATCATGATCTTCTTAAAGAGCGAAGAAGAGCATGCCCAACATTTGAGGGAAGTTTTGAAAACTCTCTGTGCGCATCAGCTTAAGGTAAAATTCTCCAAATGCCACTTTTGGAAAAAGTTGATGAGATTTCTAGGGCATGTTGTTTCTAAAGAAGGGATAGCAGTAGATCCCGTAAAGGTGGTTGTGGTTCAAGACTGGCAGATTCCAAAGAATGCAACAGTGGCCAGAAGCTTTCTGGGGTTAGCCGTCTATTATAGGAAGTTCATTAAGGAGTTCGCAAAGATATCAGCCCCATTCACTAGGCTGACGAAGAAGAACATAACGTCTTCATGGGATATAGACTGTGATGTTGATTTTTAATGACTAAAGAGGGTTCTGGCAACAACCCCAATCTTGACCTTGCCCGATGGAAACAAAGTGTTTACAGTGTACACTGATGCATGTGGTATAGGACTTGGTGCGGTTCTAATGCAAGAGGGAATGGTAATATGTTAGGAGGGGTCAACTAAGGGTTCATGAGAAGAACTACCCAACCCATGATTTAGAGCAAGCTGCCATAGTATTCGTGCTTAAGATGTGGCATCATCATTTGCTTGGAGAGAAATTCGAGTAGTACACCAATCATAAATCTCTCAAGTATTTGTTCTCACAGAAGGATCTTAATTTAAGGCAACAAAGGTGGATGGAGTTCCTAGCTTCTTATGAATTCGAGATTGCTTGTACCCCTACTAAAGGTAACGGTGGCAGATGCACTGAGTAGGCAAAGGATGAGCTTAAGTCCTCTGTTTGTGGAAAGGAAAAGCTTGGAGTTCATATCGACTTTTGACTTTAGACACTCCATCGAGATTTTGCTTGGTTTGCTTGCATCGTTAGAGATACAACCTACTCTTATGGATCAGATAGGAGCTTTGCAGCGAGATGATCCACAGATTTCAGACATCTTGGATAAGCTCATTAAAGGGAAGACATCTAATCTCCTCAATAGATATTCTATTGATGATAAAGGGTTGTTGCGACGAGATGGAAGACTTTCCGTTCCTCAAACTGGAAGTTTGCTAAAGGCAGTCCTAGAAGAAGCCCATCATTCTAAGATGACTATTCATCCAGGTGGTGATAAGATGTATAGGGACATGAAGAGGATTTTCTTTTGGGCTGGGATAAAGAAAGATGTGGCAGAGTTTGTTTCTCAACCTTTAGTTTGTCAGAAAGTCAAAGCTGAGCAAAAGAAGCCCGGTGGTTTACTTCATCCTTTAAAGGTTCCACGGTAGAAGTGGGAAAGCGTCTCTATGGATTTTATAGATGGTTTGTCTAGGTCAAAGAAAGGCAACACCAGTATTTGGGTGGTAGTAGATAGACTTATTAAGAGCGCTCATTTCATTCCAGTTAAGAATAAGAAGACGACAGCGTGGTTAGCAGCATTATGTGTTCGAGAGATAGTCCGTCTTCACGGAGTACATTCCAGCATCGTAAGAGATCGAGACCCCATCTTCACTAGTGAGTTTTTGAGGAGTTTGCAAGAAGCATTACATACACAGTTATGTTGAGTACCGCTTATCATCCTCAGACTGATGGGCAGATGGAGAGGGTGAACAGAATTCTAGAAGATCTTTTGAGGTTGTGTATCCTAGACATCAAAGCGACTTGGGAAGAGCATCTTCCTTTAGTAGAGTTTGCCTATAACAACAGTTATCAAGCCAGCACTGGCATGGCACCCTTCGAAGCATTGTACAGACGATCATGTAGATCAACAACTTGTTGGTGGGAATCTACCGAAAGGCTATTGCTTGGACCATATATGATTAGAGAAATGTCCGAGAAGACTGATCTTGTTAGACGATGAATGAAGACCACTCAAGATAGGCAAAAATCCTACGTAGACAAGAGAAGAACTGACATTGAATTCAAAATAGGAGATATGGTTTTCATTAAAGTGTAACCTTTGAGGAATATGGGTCGCTTCGGATTTATAGGGAAGTTGGCACCAAGATTCGTAGGGCTATTTCCCATAAAAGAAAGAATTGGCCAAATGGGCTATAGCGTAAAGCTGCCAGAGAGACTATCCAGTATTCATGATGTTTTCCACGTTTCTCATTTGCTTAAGTGCTTGCATGATACAACAAAAGTAGTTTAGCTAAGTGTATTGGAAGAAGTAAATGTGGAAGGGAGGCGACAGTCAGACGAGTTCATTCACGTATTCTTGGATCAGAACTTAAGAAGCTACGCAATAAAGAAATCAATTGGTGACGGTTCAGTGGGGAGATAACCCAGAAGATGCAACTTGGGAGACCGAAGACAAGATTCATGCTTCGTACCCTTTTCTTTTCGAGGGTGTTTCTTAACTCCTTTTCCAAAGCTTTTATTTATGCTTGGTTCTATCATTTAAGTATACCTTATCGATCGAATCTTCAACCTTTAGGTAGGAGTCCCACGGATGTAAACATGTGTTTAAGACATGTTATGTTTGATGGATGCAAGTGGATGCAAGTGTTTTATAACACCCCATATTTTCTGTGAACATGAAAGTAACAAAACAAAGTATAATTAATTTTTAAAAGAATAATTAAGGAAAATGGGTTATGCCATTGTGTTCATCTTGGAATTCTGCTTGAAATAGAGTCTGAGTCTGCGTAAATCGGGCTTCGTGTAAAGAAGTTATGGCACTTAGAAGTTTTAGGAATTTAAAATAAAAACTAGCCCGAATTCAAATTCATAGTTTCAAAATTCAAATCACACACCCGGGCTCGGCGGGAAAATTCCCGCCCAGGAACCAGGTCGACCTGGGTAGAACAGGTCGACTATTGGGTCGACCTCCCCCCCCCCCTCTTTTTCCAGATCCGTCGACAGATTCGTTTTTCCATATTTAGACGCCCGTTCTCACCAGATTCATTGCTCCTAAGCTATTTAAACACCCCAAACCTCACTTTCTCTCCACACAATTTCATTACTCTAATACACTGCCCTAATTCATGTTAATATAAATCAATGGCGTTGTTACTCTGCTAAAACCTAAGCTAGAACAAGTACTCCTTCTTCTTCCAATCTGAATAGGAGTACAAGAGAACAACTACAACCCTTTTTCTTTTAGAATCTAACCAAGGTGAGTACAGTTATTTTCAGATATGAAATTTAATTATGATCTTGACATGGTTATAAATCTGAATTGGAGATTATGCATATTCTTGTTTATCAGATCTGTTTTCCTACGTAGATCTGATTTTGAGGACATAATACATGTTGTAATTTAAGATCTAGATTTGGGGGCATATTTTATATGACGACCTATGACTTGGAAGAAAAAGGATATATGATTAAGGCATAAAAGATCTATATTAAAATAGGATAACTATTAATTGTGAATACACCTAAATGGGGATTTTGGATATTTGACATACGCTGAAATCAAAGGCTATAATTTAGCATAATCCATATTGTATATCATGATTTGGAGGTTTTTTAAGAATATTCTGTACTATGTAAATTTAACTAGGAATTTGGGGCATATGTTATATTGTGAATTATGACCATAATTTGAGCATGTAAAATTAGGCTTAATTTTATGATTAAGCGAGGTATGTCAATGGAATTTTAAGGCATGATTAAATCTATTAAATTTCCTAATCTGCTAAATCTATTAAAACTAAATACAGTAATTTGGGGTATGAAAATCTGTAGACTCGATCTAAAATTTAGTAAAACATGTTAATAGAACTTTGGATAACTTGCTATAACTTGTAAAGAAGCAAATTTCTTGAATTGGCATAATTAGTCTGATATTGGCATAATCTGTGAATGAAAACTTTAGCTATAATAAGGATGCTGAGACACAAGGTTAGACTCTGTTTGCGGTAGAGCCTGCCCGGACCCAACCGGCTTAACCAGCAACCGCAAACTATCAGTCTAATATGAGAGGTCGTAGGCCTAAAGATGCTTAGACATGAGGTTAGGTCTGGCTTGTGGCAGAAGTCTTCCCGGAACCGCCCGACACATCCAGCGGCCAAAAGCTACCGACCTAATGTGAGAGGTCTGTGCATTAATGTTTAATTAATGCTAATCTAAGATAAATATGACGCCTAAAACGTATTGGGTAGACAAGTTTAAATCAACTGGACTGCTGAATCTAATAAGCCCATTTGAAAAATTTGTAGACCTAATACAAGGTTACGTGAAACAATCTGTAAGTCTGTTAATCTGTATATCTGATCTGTTAGTCTGAAAACTTGTTAATCTGTATATCTGATCTGTTAGTCTAATAACTTGCTAACTTGTATGTCTGATCTGAGAACTAGTTGATCTGAAATTTGTACATCTGAAATCTGTAAGCAAGTTAATCTGAAATCTGTTAGTCTGGGGACACAAGGTTAGGAGGGGTAATTACTTGTGTCATCTGTTGTTTGGGACCCATATTAGTCAGTAACCCTTTCTGGTATCAAAACTTTGACCCAACACCAGGTAGGGGTCCAGGGCATGCTTACTGTACTAATTGTAAGAGGTTCACTCTGATAATGGCGAGGGGTGTTGATGGTGCATTCCAATCGGGTCATGTGCATGCATGGATCTGGTCTGCTCTGAGAAGGTAAGACACCGTGACATCTGTAAATAGGTCTGTGTCTATAGGTTGCCACTCTAGGGAGTGATACACCCTTCTGTGGGGCTGGCACAGGGTATTTATGTATTAGGGAGCTAATTGCTTGGGGTAGAATTTAGGGTACACTTAGTTCTGTCTGTTTCTGTTGGGGTACCGTCTGTTTCTGTTGGGGTGGTAACACGTGTCTGTTTCTGTGTGGTACCGTCTGTTAGGGTGGTAAAGGCCCATTACTAGTGTACACCTAATTCTAACATTCTGTTTCCGTATGGAATATTTTGTTTCCGTCTCTGATTCCGTTTCTGCTTCTGTTTCTATACAGTCTGTCTTTGTTCGGGTGGTAAAGGCCCATTACTAGCATTCTGTTTCAGTACATCTGTCTCTGTTAGGGTGGTAAAGGCCCGTTACTAGCATCGTGTTTCTGAAGAGATCGTTCTGTTTTCTATTTAGATATTAGGAAAACACCTAATTCTGTTATACTAGTATTAGTGTAGAGAAGTTAAAACCAAGTAAGAAGCTTAGTTTAGCCTATATCATTCTGTCTCTTCTGTCAACCTGCTACTCCTTTTATGATTATCTCTCATCCGGTTTTATTTAAATGTCATGATACTGTTATCTGTTTATATGCTGAAAGTCACTGGACTCACCAGATTTATGTCTGACCTAGTTTGTTTCGCCTCTTTTCTTCCATCCCCCCTAGGTTCTCAGGCCAGAAACATAGGAGCTTGATTCAGGTTCCAACTGCTTGAAGTGCTAGAAGTGCTTGAAATATTGCTTGACTTTGATTCTGCCTATTTATGGCATTCTCTGTTGGGGATTATGGCTTTAAAATTATGCATTCTGGAGGATTTTGTATAAGACTAATATTTGTGTACTTGGGTTTTGGTATTGTGATGTAACCAAACTTATTTCTGTTTCTGCTATAATAAAGTTATAAATTTTTCAAGTACTACTTTACATATCTGTCTCGTAAATTTCTGTTCTGTTTACTTATAACGCTCTACCGAAGTTAAGGCATTCCCTTTGTGAGTGACCTTAACGGAAGTGGGGTGATACACTTAGTATCAGAGCTGAAGGTTACCAAATTTGATAAAAAGTTTTTGAAAACTATTTTCAAAAAGGTATTAAAAAGGAAGTTTTTTCAAAAGTAGAGTTTATTTTGGAAAAACATAATCCCCAAAAGCCATATATCTTTCCTCTGATTCTCCGTTTTGAATCTCTTCCTTTTTCTTTTTAGCATGTCCGGGGTACCCGAGATACCCGAAGGCATACCGATACCAAATTGGTTTAGAAGGTATTTGGAGGCAAGGGCCACCGCTGCAGGCCCAGCAGACATTCCTCCTCCTCCTCCCCCTCCCCGTGTGGATACTTTTTCGAAGATATGCAAGGTCTTTCGGGCAATGGGCGGGAAACCTTTTCACGGATCAGAGATGTTTGTTGAAGCTCGGAATTGGCTTAAGGAGGTGGAAGATTTGTTTGGTATCTTCAAGATAGGAGATGGAAAGAAGGTCCAATTAGTTGCTTGGTTAATGAAGGACGAAGCCTCGTTTTGATGGGAGGTCACGAGTGGAGAGCATTCAGTAGAGACGTGGATGGATTTCAGGCATAGGTTCGATATGAAATTCCTCTCACGAGCGGAAGAGAATTTATACATGGAGAGGTTCTTAGCATTGAAGCAAGGGAATTCATCAGTGAAGCAGTACGTCAACAAGTTCAATCAGTTGACAAGATTCGGCTTAGACTTGGTGAACACACCTGAGAAGAAAGCCCTGAGATTTGTTAAAGGTTTGAATGAGCCGCTACATGGGTTGGCTATGACCCACATTCCTATGGGGGCTACCTTCGAGAAATTGGTTGACATGGCATTAATGCATGAAGAGGATGCCAAAAGTGAGAAGAAAGAAGAAATGCTCGAAGGACCACAAAACAAGAAAGTGTGGCCCAAAAAGGAAACACAAAAGAAGGATGAAAAGTCTGAAGATAAGAAGGAGAAAAAGTGCTTTACTTGTGGAAGCTTGACTCATCCAAACAAGGATTGCAGAAAGAGGATGGGCGCTCGCTTCAACTGTGGAGAAATGGGACACTTCACTAGGGACTGCCCGAAGAAACATGGGCAAGGACAAAGGGCAGAACCTACTTCTGGAGGGCAGGCGAATGCTCACGTGACTGGTAGATAGGGTAGAGATAGGAAAATTTCTGTAGAAGGTTTAATTTTCTTATTTGATTATTGAGATAAAACTCTCTTTGATTCTGGCATTTTGATTCTGTAATTGAGACTCTGCACTTTAATACTAGTCTTGTTTCTGATCCCGCTATAGTCTCAAACCCCATAAGGGTCACGACTCATCTATTTGTGATGAGTTGGGGTTTGAAGGTATCTGTGTTAAGCGTTAAGCTGACTATGACACATACATTCTGGTTTTTGTGGGATGTGGTGGGGTTTTATCATACTTAGTTTCCTAAGACTCATTTGATAATCTGATATGTACCAGTAGTCTGTAAGTATCTGAATATTTCTGAAAAGGATAGGGGTTTTTTACTTGAAGAGTGAAGTAGATTTCCAGTTTTTACATTGTTTAATGGGAATAATTCTCTGAGTGTCAATATGATGTTGATTTCGGTCTTCGGGGTTGATACTTAGGGATTTATTTTCTTAACCGATGTCTAACGGGAACAGAACTTTTGTACTTGCTTCTATCACTTTGCTGTATCCTATCGATCGATTTGTCGACCTTTAGGTAGAAACTAATGGGTGTAAACATTTATTTGAGACATGTTATGTTTGATGGTTGCAAGTGGATGCAAGTGGTTGCTAGTGGTTGCTAGTGGATGCATATACACACACTACGCACTAGATCGGCTCAAAAACACTCTCATACTGCATATGGATGTGTGTGCATTTTTCAATTTTTGTGGATGCAAAATGATTGACTTAGCACATGGATGTTTCATTTGGATGAATGGTTATGCACTCATATAGAAATGATGTGTATCAAATTGGATTTCTTGCATACATAAGTGGACTCACGGCACTAACATAATTCGCATTAAGGGGGTCAACTGAATCAGTAGACCGCCTGATCTTTGCATTAGATTAGAGACATATACACAAACTTTTGCATATGTTCATACAACATTAGAAGTTTTCTAAGGACAATGGATGCTTGTGGATGATGGTTGAGTAGATGAGTGATTGGATGGTAGGACACATTCTTCTTAACTTGAAGATTTCGGGGACGAAATCCTTTAAGGAGGGGAGAATGTAACACCCCGTATTTTCTATGAACATGAAAGTAATAAAACAAAGTATAATTAATTTTTGAAAGAAGAATTAAGGAAAACGGGTTACGCCATTGCGTTCATCTCGGAATTCCTCTTGAGATAGAGTCCGAGTTTGCATAAATCGGACTCCGTATGAAGAAGTTATGGCACTTAGAAGTTTCAGGAATTTAAAATAAAAACCAGTCCGAATTCAAATTCAAAGTTTCGAAATTCAAATCACACACCCGGGCTGGGCGGGAAAATTCCCGCCAAGGACCCAGGTCGACCAGGGGGTCGACCTGGGGACAGACCTGGGGGCAGACCTGGGGGTCGACCTGGGTAGAGCAGGTCGACCATGGGGCCGACCTGGGGGTCGACCTCCCCCCTTTTCCAGATCCGTGGACATATTCGGTTTTCTATATTTAGACGCCCGTTCTGACCAGATTCATTGCTCCTAAGCTATTTAAACACCCACAAACCTCACTTTCTCTCCACAAAATTTCATTATGCTTATACTCTGCCCTAATTCATGTTAATATAAATCAGTGGCATCATTACTCTGTTGAAACCAAAGATAGAACAAGTACTCCTTCTTCCAATCTGAATAGGAGTAAAAGAGAACAACTACAAACCCTTTTTCTTTTAAAATCCAACCAAGGTGAGTACAGTTATTTTCAAATATGAAATTTAATTATGATATTGACATGGTTATAAATCTGAATTGGAGATTATGCATATTCTTGTTTATCAGATCTGTTTTCCTGCGTAGATCTGATTTTGAGGACATAATATGTGTTGTAATTTAAGATCTAGATTTGGGAGCATATTTTATATGACGACCTATGACTTGGAAGTAAAAGGATATATGATTTAGGCGTAAAAGATCTATATTAAAATAGGATAACTATTAATTGTGAATATGCCTAAATGGGTGTTAACCATCTTTTTTGGCAAGAGTCTCAACGAGCCAGACCAAAGCCCAAACGCGCAAACACACATAAGCCGTGCTTCAGGAAGCCCAACAGAAACACAGTCCAAAGTAATCACATGTCGACCCAAGTCCTGAATAGCCAGAGTGACTGCTCACCCCGGAAGAATAGGTCTCATGGTCGACCAAGTTTCTCGCCTCTGGATAGAATGCATCGACCGATAATCTCGGGCCAGCATGGAAGATTTCTACAGAGTTAGTCCACCTAATGTCCCGATTTTCAAGGCAGAAAAGGCGGTCAAACCATATGCGGACAAAGCTCTACTTTTGATATTCCTCGCCGTTGATGTCACGTCAGCCACTACTTCCGAGGATACTATTTATGAACAGTGGAATCAGTCCTTCAGCCGCAATTCAAGCCAATAGATGGATTCCACGTGTCCAGGCTTTCCTGAAATGGCCAGACCATACCGCAACAATCCATGCTGCATTCTCCACCTATAAATACCTCTAAGCTTAAAGAAGAAAGGGACTTTGAAGATTCTTGGTTTTCTCTTCAACTCCATTACATCCTATAGGAGTTTGCATCTCTCAATCTCTTATAAGAAGAAGGGAAAATAATCATCTTCTTTCTCTTCTTAAGAAAAAGCATTGTACTTGTAATCAAAAAAGAGAAATAATATATAAAGTAGACGTAGGCATCGTAATTGCCGAACCACTATAAAAACTCTGTGTGTGCTTCCCGTTCTTTTACTTTTTATTGCATTTTTAATCTTTATTCGTGTGTTGATCACGCGACTTGGGGTTGAGCGTCACTAGTAACCAACTTTTGACGTCAACACTTTGGCGCGCCAGGTAGGGGCAGCGCACCGACATCACCATCGAACTCCTGCTTATTTCAGGTCATGGCAAACAAACGAAAGAAAGATGCAACATCCTCTCATCCCGCAAACGCCGATGCAGCCGACATCGATGCTGCAGAAGTAAGCCACGAAGCTTCCTCTCATGACGACATGTCTCGATTCCTTACCCGGGACGACATGGATAAAATCATGGTCGAACTCCGAGACCCTATAACATCTCAAGGTAAAGTCCTCGAACGACAGCAACAGTTTATGAATCACCTTATCGGTCGATTGGAAACAGGGTTGAACGCTTCAACATCAATTCCTCCACATGCCGAGATTGGAACAACAACTGACCCTCAGTTTACTCGAAATCAGGCCGCCGATCGGGCTACACCTTTATTTCATCCTGATTTGGTCCCACCAACCAATCAAGCCCAGCCAGGAGCATCGCTTCCAACGACTAGCGCGGTTGTGGCCACAGAACATCAGGAGACGAATGATCAAGATCTAGGTTGTCTAGCAAATATGCCTCTGCTCTTTGGAACATCTCGACCTGTCGAATCGGTCGAGCTACCACCGGGTCCCTCAGAATCAATGTCATTCCCATTACAACCCGGGATCTTGCCACAGGCCAGCCTAACCACTCTTCCTTTTCAACGAAGAGTTGGAGTAACCTTCCCTTCGAACGAGGGAAGCCAACCTACCATGCCGGCCCTCACCGTAGCAGAAGAAAACGCTACCGTAAACCCTCCTAACTACGCTTCAAGCGGGGGCAACCCTGGCCTCTAAACATCACATGCTATGTTGGATCAGCCCAGACCCTTTGTTACAGGCATGGCTCGACCCACGACTGATCAGGTTCCAGAGGGGCCATTCTTCCTAGAACCACCCACCAGGTCTCACCTTCCCTCACACCTTCACTCAAATCCCGGAGGTCGAGCCCAGACAACGGCCACCCTTCCGAGCATGCTTTTGCCGGATCCTCGTGCAGAACCCTCTCAGGATGCAGAGCTAAGTTCATGGCAACGACACCTCGGAGATGGGAGCCAGCTTGCAAGCATCATCCGATGCTTCACTCAGGGCAACTCTTCGCTGCAAGACACAGAAAATGTCAATCACAGCCCCTTCACTAGAGAAATCAGAAATTCTCGAAATCCTTCAGACTTCAGGTTCCCAGCCATCGAGCCATATAATGGTTGCACTGACCTGACCATTCACCTCATGCGATACATGCAACATATAAGTACTTAGTGCATCGATCGGCTTCATAGCGAAGTTCTTTCCTCTGTTTCTCATAGATACAGCCAGTATGTGGTTTCGGCAGCTAACAATGGAGTCGATCAGTAGCTTGAATACTATGGTCACCCGCTTCATCGAACAGTTTCGTGTGCATATCTCTAGACCGAAAAGTGTCATGTTTTTATCTACCATCAAGCAGCGATCCGGAGAGACGCTAAGATCCTTTCTCGAAAGATTCAATGCAGCTATAGCATCTGTCGATTGGCCCAAGCCATCGACGGTGCTGATGGCAGCCATCGCAGGAGTTTAGAAGAGATCAGAATTCTCAAACTCCTTAACCAGAGATCCCCCCAAAGATATAGTTGATTTCTACTCCGAGGTCGAGAGATTCCTCCGACAAGAGGATGCCAACCTTGAAATGGAGAGCCTTGAAGTTTTTGTAGCCAAACAACAGGGTCCACTCAACGGCAATGGCCATAATAAAGGAGGAGGAAAGGCCCCGGAAAAGGATGAACGCAATGTGCGACCTCGAAATGAAAACAAATATGATCGGTACACTAAGATCAATTCTTCTTTGCTCGATATCTACCTCGATATACACGAGTCCTTGCCTACTCAAAGACCACCTCGACGAGAACCGACCTGGATGGAACTCGATTTTGGCAAGCATTGTATATTCCACAACGTAGGTGGACATAATACAAATGATTGCCGACATCTGCGCGATCTGATCGAAGGACGAGTCAGAAAAGGGGAACTCGTTGAATATGTCAAAGATCGCGCCCCGGCCATGCCGCCGCGACCCTCTGCTCAAGCTCCTCAGGCTGGTCCTTGAGCTCCTAGAAACGGAAAGGACACTAAGACTAGCACTCGCGGCATTATCATTAATTAGATTTTTTATCTTTTCTTTCGATAACAAGGACTCCTTGATTTTAGCTCTTGAGAATGCTCTGTAATCAATCGTTGTCCTCTTAGAATTTTTTCTTCAGTTGCTTAGCAGTTATGAATTTTACTTTTTGTAAAAGTAGATCATGTTGTGAAGTCTTTAAGCCAAAGTACTCGCCCTCATGTTTTGTGTGGTCAGTGCGAAAGCCCACCACCATTTTAAACACCTACTCCTTCAAGTGAGTGAGGTCATATTTTCTAAATACGAGTGTGGACAACTCCCTCTACTTTACACCACGAGCATGCGTAGCTTGCTAAACTAACCAACCTAACATGAGTCGAGCATACGAAACACTTGCCCTAAGCCGAGCATGGTTTATGCTCGCTCCCAAGCCGAGTATGGTTAATACTCGCCCTCTCTAAGCCGAACATGGTTTATGCTCGCCCCTAAGCCGAGTATGGTTAATACTAGCCCTCTCTAAGCCGAGCATGGTTTATGCTCGCCCCCAAGCCGTGTATGGTTAATACTCACCCTCTCTAAGACGAGCATGGTTTATGCTCGCCCCTAAGTCGAGTATGGTTAATACTCGCCCTCTCTAAGCCGAGCATGGTTTATGCTCGCCCTAAGCTGAGCATGGTTGAAGCTTGCGGCCCTCTAAGCCGGGCATGGTTTATGCTCGCCCCTAAGCCGAGCATGGTTGATGCTCGCCGCCCTCTAAATCCAAGTAGGATAAAATGCTCGAACCATCGCCCTCCTCCAAAACGAGGATAGTTTGTTTTGTATTTGTAGGAACCAACTCTCATACAAATGGCAATCATCATCTCGGCCTTAATACGGTTCCCGATGGTTGTAGGTTTTCTGGCCTTAATACGACCAGGCATGGTCGTTGGGTTGCCGGCCTTAATACAATATCGGACCGTCGGTTTTCTGGCCTCAATATAGTCCGGTGCGACCATAGCAGCTCGAGCGTTTGTGCTTCAGTTCGGATTTCAGAATACATCTCCCTCTGACGATGAAGATGCATTCTGAGAGGCAAAGTGTTAACCCTCTTTTTTGGCAAGAGTTTCAACGAGCCAGACCAAAGCCCAAACGCGCAAACACACATAAGTCGCGCTTCAGGAAGCCCAACAGAAACATAATCCAAAGCAATCACATGTCGGCCCAAGTCCAGACTAGCCAGAGTGACTGCTCACCCCGGAAGAATAGGTCTCATGGTCGACCGAGTTTCTCGTCTCTGGATAGAATGCATCGACCGATTATCTCGGGCCAGCATGGAAGATTTCTATAGAGTTAGTCCACCTAATGTCCCTATTTTCAAGGCAGAAAAGGCAGTCAAACCATATGCGGACAAAGCTCTACTAATGATATTCCTCTCCGTGGATGCCACGTCGGCCACTACTTCTGAGGATACTATTTATGAATAGTGGAATCAATCCTTCAGCCGCAATTCAAGCCAATAGATGGATTCCACGTGTCCAGGCTTTCCCGAAATGGCCGGACCATACCGCAACAATCCAAGCTGCATTCTCCACCTATAAATACATTTAAGCTTAAAGAAGAAAGGGACTCTGAAGATTCTTGGTTTTCTCTTCAACTCCATTACATCCTATAGGAGTTCGCATCTCTCAATGTCTTATAAGAAGAAGGGAAAATAATCATCTTCTTTCTCTTCTTCAGAAAAAGCATTGTACTTGTAATAAAAAAAGAGAAA
The DNA here is from genome assembly GCA_030737875.1 of Allium sativum. NCBI lineage: Eukaryota > Viridiplantae > Streptophyta > Magnoliopsida > Asparagales > Amaryllidaceae > Allium > Allium sativum. The sequence continues at coordinate 20,849,533 of CM060927.1, read as the reverse complement.
TAATTTATAAAGTGGACGTAGGCATCGTCTTTGCCGAACCACTATAAAAACTTTGTGTGTGCTCCCCGTTCTTTTACTTTGTATTGCATTTTTAATCTTTATTCGTGTGTTGATCACGCGATTGGGGGTTGATCGTCACTAGTAACCAACTTTTGATGTCAACAATGGGGATTTTGGATATTTGGCATACGCTGAAATCAAAGGCTATAATTTGGCATAATTCATATTGTATATCATGATTTGGGGTTTTTGAAGAATATTCTGTACTATGTAAATTTAACTAGGAATTTGGGGAATATGTTATATTGTGAATTATGACCATAATTTGAGCATGTAAAATTAGGCTTAATTTTATGATTAAGCGAGGTATGTCAATGGAATTTTAAGGGATGATTAAATCTGTTAAATTTCCTAATCTGCTAAATCTATTGAAACTGAATACGGTAATTTGGGGTATGAAAATCTGTAGGCTCGATCTAAAATTGAGCAAAACATGTTAATAGAACTTTGGATAATCTACTGTAACTTGTAAAGAAGTTAATTTGTTGAATTGGCATAATTAGTCTGATACTGGCATAATCTGTGAATTAATACTTTAGCTAAAATAAGAATACTGAGACACAAGGTTAGACTCTGTTTGCGGTAGAAGCCTGGCCGGACCTAACCGGCTTATCCAGCAACCACAAACTGTCAGTCTAATGTGAGAGGTCGTAGGCATAAAGATGCTTAGACACGAGGTTAGGTCTGGCTTGTGGTAGAAGTCTGCCCGGAACCGCTCGGCACATCCAGCGGCCACATGCTACCGACCTAATGTGAGAGGTCTATGCATTAATATTTAATTAATGCAAATCTAAGATAAATATGATGCCTAAAACGTATTGGGTAGATAAGGTTAAATCAACTGGACTGAAGAATCTAATAAGCCCGTTTGAAAAATTTATAGGCCCAATACTAGGTTAGGTGAAACAATCTGTAAGCCTGTTAATCGGTATATCTGATCCGTTAGTCTGAAAACTTAATAATCTGTATATCTGATCTGTTAGTCTAAATACTTGTTAACTTGTATGTTTGATCTAAGAACTTGTTAATCTGAACTTTGTACATCTAAAATCTGTAAGCAAGTTAATCTGAAATCTGTTAGTCTGGGGATACAAGGTTAGGAGGGGTAATTACTTGTGCCATCTGTTGTTTGGGACCCATATTAGTCAGTAATCCTTTATGGTATCGAAACTATGACCCAACACTAGATAGGGGTCCAGGGCACGCTTACTGATGTAAGAGGTTCACTCTGATAATGTCGAGGGGTGTTGATGGCGCATTCCAACCGGGTCATGTGCGTGCATGGATCCAGTCTGCTCTGAGGATGTAAGACACCGTGACATCTGTAAATAGGTCTGTGTCTATAGGTTGCCACTTTAGGGAGTGATACACCATTCTGTGGGAACGACACAGGGTATTTATGTATTAGGGAGCCGATCGCTTGGGGTAGAATTTAGGTTACACTTAGCTCTGTCTGTTTCTGTTGAGGTACCGTCTGTTTCTGTTGGGGTGGTAACATCTATCTGTTTCTGTGTGGTACCATCTATTGGGGTGGTAAAGGCCCATTACTAGTGTACACCTAATTCTAACATTCTGTTTCTGTAGGGAATATTCTGTTTTTGTCTCTGATTCCGTTTCTGTACCGTCTGTCTCTGTTCTGGTGTTAAATGCCCATTACTAGCATTTTGTTTCGGTACATCTGTCTCTGTTAGGGTGGTAAAGGCACATTACTAGCATCGTGTTTCTGAAGAGATCGTTCTTTTTTCTGTTTAGATATTAGGACGACACCTAATTATTTTATACTAGTATTAGTACAGAGAAGTGAAAACCAAGTAAGAAGCTTAGTTTAGCCTATATCATTTTGTCACTTCTGTTAACCTGCTACTCCTGTTATGGTTATCTCTCATCCAGTTTTATTTACATGTCATGATACTGTTATCTGTTTATATGCTGAAAGTCACTGGACTAACCAGACTTATGTCTGACCTAGTTTTTTTCACCTATTTTCTTCCGTTCCCCCCTAGGTTCTCAGGTTGGAAACATAGGAACTTGATTCAGGTTCCAACTGCTTGAAGTCCTAGAAGTGCTTGAAATATTGCTTGGCTTTGATTCTACCGATTTATGGCATTCTCTGTTGGGGATTCTGGCTTTAAAATTATGCATTCTGGAGGATTTTGTATAAGACTAATATTTGTGTACTTGGGTTTTGGTATTGTGATGTAACCAAACTTATTTCTGTTTCTGCTGTAATAAAGTTATAAATTTTTCAAGTACTACTTTACATATCTGTCTCGTAAATTTCTGTTCTGTTTACTTATAACGTTTTACCGATGTTAAGGCATTCCCTTTGTGAGTGACCTTAACGGAAGTGGGGTGTTACATGTTTGCTATTGGTTGCTCATGGATGCATATACACACACGTTAGGCACTGGATCGGCTCAATCACTCTCATATTGCATCTAGATGCATGTGCATTTTCTTTGCTTTTCTTATGGATGAAATTGAATGTATCATCATATGGATGTTGCATTTGGACGGATGTTTGTGCACCCATGTAGAACTTACATGTTATAATAGGATTGTTGCATACATGTTGGATTCATGGCACTAACATACATTGCATTAAGGAGGCCGACTGAATCGTAGATCGCCTGATTTTTCGCATTAATATTGGGGCACATACACACACCTTCGCATATGTTCATATAAGCATTAGAAGCCTTTAAAAACAATGGATGCCTGTGATTGGTGGGTGAGTAGATGAGTGATGGATGGTAGGATGTACATTCTTCTTAAATTGGAGATTTCGGGGATGAAATCCTTTGAGTTGGGGAGAATGTAACACCCCTTAATTTTAATAACACTAAAAATAATAAATTAAAAATTAATTAATTAAATATTCAGAATTAAGGGAAACAGACTACACCATTACGTCCGTCTTGAAATTCTGGTAAAGATAGAAATTTAGTTTGCATAAAACAGATACCTTATGAAGAAGTTATGAAGGTTTGAAGTTTGTATACACGGAGAAGAATTATATATATGTATATATATAACTAAATCAGAAAAATCAGAAAACTGTTTGAAAATCAAAAATCTGGAGGTGACAATCTTCCCGCCCCATGGGAGTCGACCCCTTAGGGGGTGTTGACTCCGCGGTCGACCCATAGGTCGACCCCACTAGGGTTGAGGTGGCAGTCAAATTCTGGGGCTGGCAGCTATATATACGGCTTCATTTTCTGGTTTTCTCACACTGAAAATCAATGGAGGCCTAAGTGCTGCTGGTGCCTGGACTGAATCAAAAGTCTTTCTTCTTCTGCAATCAGATTTAAAGATTCAAGTGTAGATCTGAGATTCATCAATGGCTTTTCTCCTTCTATTTCTTTAAACCCGAACTGTAACGACCCGCGTTCTACGCATCATAGGATCGTAGGATATTTATTTCTTTCACATACGAAGTCGTATGGTCATGTAACTTTAGGAGACGACTATTGGGGTCATTTCCCATGTTCATGATTTTTCCCGATTTTTAAATGACCATTTTACCCCTAGTTGGCACTGTTTTGGCCATAACTTTTGACTGGAAAGGAATTTTGACCTGAAACCACTTCCATTGGCTTCGGATGATGGTTTCTCTTTCCGTAGAGTGGTCACATTAGCCAAACGGACTTACCGTTTGGGAGATATGGCTGAAACAAGTTTCAGATGGTTAAAAACAGCTTAATTGGGCTTAACCGGGTAATTAGCAGCTAGGCCCAAGGGGAATTTCGGGTTTAGGGGTATATGGAGGCTGATTAGGGTTAGAAAACATTTCTTTAGACAATTTCCAGCCGCCACTTTCATTTCTCTTGACCTAGCCATGGCCTCCACTCTCTAAATCTCTCTAAAACACCCAAAAATCACTTTCTAATTGGAGATTAGGCATAGCAAACATCAAACCAAGGAGTATTAGCACGAGAACCGAGGTAGAGCTGCTGTGTAGGATTGGGAACAGCGCCAAATCAGAGAATATTTCAGTTTTGGGGTTCTAGTTGTGGCAAAGGTGAGTGATAACATCATTTTGACACTAATTACGGTTAATTAAGGGTAATTAGTAAGGATTAGCGAATTTATACACCAATAAATTCTGGAAAAATTCTTAAAATTCTAAAATAATGTTTTAAGGCTCTGTTAGAAATTTGAGATAATTTCGATGTGTTTTGCTAATTGTATGCTTAAGCATGATTAAGAGCGCTTAAGGGAAAATATGAAGTTTTAGCTACTTTTGATCCATTTTGATTCATTTGAATTGTTGGTTGCTGTTTGTGGTTGCTATTACATGTTTCTATGACTCTGTGGTATGTTTCATGATTGATTAGAATAGTTAAATTGCTCGAAAACATCGTCGAATGGCGTAGAAAGCTCGCTGGAAAGTTGCAGAAGTGTGCAGGCTCCGAACCGGTTCGGATCGGAAAAAGGGGTCGGATCGGACTAGGGAACTGACCAAGGGAATCCGAACTGGATGAGGGCTTGCCACTGGAAGAAGTTTGGCAGAAAGGAAGGCCATTGTTTAGAGTTGGAGTCGGACAGAAGATCGGATCGGAGCGATGGAGCGGATCGGATCGGAGTAAGCTAGGGAGCGGAGCGGATCGGATCGGAAGAGTGATTGAAGGCCAGATCGGATCGACTTGGAGACGCAGGGATCGGATCGGAATACGTGAAGAAATAAGGGGGCGGATCGGAGCGCTGGAAGGAAGGACACCCGACCTGACCTGAAGGAGAAGGACCCGACCCGGAGCGAAGTAACCGACCCGAATCGAATGAAAGAAGGCAAGGAGAAGGACCCGAACCGAGCATGGGTGACCGAACCGAGCCGAGCATGGGTGACCGAACCGAACCGAGCATGGGTGACCGAACCGAACCGAATTATAGAGCTGCTACTGCACGACAACTTTTCTGAAGGCCCACTCCAATTCGACCAAACCCGAGATGCAAAGGAAGCTCAAATGAGAAGTTAGAGCTTAAGATTCAGATAGGAATCAACAAGTTCGCTTCATGATTGGGCTTTGCTGCGGGACGCGTGCCAAGGAGTTATCGACACCTATAGCTTTGGACCACTATGGTAGGAGGTACGAAGGCGGATTCAGGGCCATTATGGCATTGGTAGAACCAAGGGCTATGACCAATGAAGTGGGTCATTGAAATGTTTGGTCATGACTCCAAGTGTTTGGCTTGGTCACAGCAGGGTTTCTACAAGTCGGGATTCGTCGTTGCCTCAGTTTGTCTAGTGTTCCAAAGTGGTAGATGTCGTACGCTTTAGGCACTGAGTGGGAGGTGTGAGGATGGTTGCTATGGATGATTTGTTGCTATCATTGTGACATGCACACCCCACCCCCGTATTCTTACACTATTTATTATGGCACCTTGGAGTATTGTACGGTATGTGGTACTAACTCTTTGGTTGCAGGTCCAGGTTCAGGTATGGCTTAGTATACCTGTTATTATTCTGTTTAGATGCTTATCGCTCATACCAGGCTTTATGTCTGACCCAGAGTTTTATGTCTCTTCTTATTACTCTGGGTGCTCACACGAGCAGACTAGAGACAGGTTAGCTGGTGATGCACGGGTAGATGATCCGGAGACGAGCAGGAGGCTTCCACGTACTATATACATATTATTCTCCCTGTGTTGTTGAAGATCACTGCTTGGGCATTGTTGGTGTATCTTCTATTTTAGCTTTCTTTTGTTTAGAGACAGTAAATTTGGAAAGTTGTAATAAGCTGTATTTGGATTTCCGCTGCTTTGAGATTGATGTTGGTTTTAGTTATCAGCTTATGCACTGTCTCGCCTGTTTTATGTCAAGTATGTTATTATTATATTTTATTCCATGCGCTGTGAGACATTCTACAGGTCCTTTGATTAGTTCGTTCCCTTCTTTCCTTTCTTCCGACGACCGTCTTGTGCTAGTCGGGCATGTGTACAGCGCACTTTTGGAGGAAATGCAGGCTGGTACGAGGCGGGCCGTCACACTTGGTATCAGAGCTCTAGGTTGCGTAGTTAACCTAGGGAAGTTATCAGGGAGAGATATTATACGTATACGAGAGAGCGTATTTGTGATTACTTTGGTTTTTAAAAGCTATATATATATATACTATTAGTAGTATAAGGATGAAGTTGTACTGCACTAGCACCACTATGGAGTCGTTAATCGTTTCCTTTTTCAGATTGACGATGAGCCGAGATACTAGAGGTGCTGGTAGGGGAGCCAATAATGGGATTGTTGCTGACATGAGGACGATGTTTACTGACCTCATGAGAGAGATGCTTAGGGATGTGCAGAGGGCAGCTCCCAATGGTGGAAATGGTGGTGGTCCAATAGTGCAGGCGCCAAGAGTCGACTTCGCCAAGCTGAATAAGGATTATACTAGTCTTGGTGGGAAGTCATTCCATGGAACGGAGTCGGCTACGGACGTTCAGGATTGGTTGGATAGTTGCGAACGTATCTTCGAGGATTTGGGTATCGAGGATGCGATGAAGAGGAAGCTAGCGTCCCGTCAGCTGCAAGGACGGGCAATGAATTGGTGGAATGCTATAAAGGCAGCTACCCCCGAAGATCAGATTACTTGGGAGCAGTTCAAGGCTCGCTTTAGCGAGAAGTTCATTCCAGCTGCTCAGAAGTCAATGTTGTTTAAGAAATTCTTGGAGCTCAAGCGGAATGGCAGGGCTGTCTCGGAGTATATTGCTGAATTTGACACTTTGTCAAAATATGGGTTATCTCTTATAGATACTGCCGAGAAAAAGAATGAGAAATTCATAACTGGTTTGGATCAATACTTGGGGGAAAAACTTATTAACCACATCGATGAGACGTTTGAATCGATTGTGGGGAAAGCGTTAAGGTCAGAAAGTCTCTACCCTAAGCCGAAGACTGAAGTTGCATCCGCAGAAGAGCCAAAGCCACAAGCTAGTGGTGGAGGCAAAGGTAGTTCTCAGAATAAGAGAAAGCAGAATCAGGCTAAGGATGGCCAGAAGAAAAAGAATAAGCAAGATGTGGAGTGCTTCAGCTGTGGTAAGAAGGGCCATTATGCTAGTAATTGTCGGGCCAAGCCAGCGGATAGGAAGTGCTTCAATTGTGGTCAATTGGGACATCACAAGGACAAGTGTCCGCAGCCCCCTAAGGAAAAGCAAATGGTGAAAGCATACGCTCTTAATGCTATTCCTTCTTCGTCGAATGCCCCAACTGCGGCGGAGAAGGGTAAGAGTGTCGTCATTCAAGGTATGCTTTCTGTTTATGATGTTCCTGTTAGAGTTTTGTTTGATACCGGAGCTTCCAGTTCTTTCATATCTAGTGACCTGGTAGATAGGTTGGGATTGGAGCCCGAGATTGTCGATAGACCTTTAGTAGTGACGAACCCGATTGGTGGTTCGACTAGTCTTAGCATGATTTGTCGTAATGTGGTTCTATCGAGTCATGGATGCATGTTTGTTTGTGATTGCTTTGTTTTGGGCTTTACTGGGTTTGGCATTATTTTGGGAGTAGATTGGCTCCAAAGATACGGGGTGGTGGTAGACTGTGAGGGCTTGTTGGTGACAGCTAGAGCGGATGATGGGCGGAGGATAGTGTTTGGTGGTCTACCCAGTAAGGGGGTATTGGCTAGTTTTCTAAACTCCCTCGACATTCCGCATAGTGAGTTGTCAGGTTTGCCCGTGGTTGGCCAGTATCCGGATGTTTTCGAAGAAGTGACCGGACTTCCACCACACCGAGAGATTGAATTTCGTGTTGATTTGGTAAAAGATGCCAGGCCTATAGTGATGCCACTTCGTCGTATGGCACCAAGGGAGCAGCGAGAGCTCGAGGTGCAAGTCAGCGATCTTTCGAAGAAGGGATTTATCAGAAGGAGTGTTTCTGAATGGGGAGCACCAGTTGTGTTTGCTACCAAGGCGGATGGTTCCCTTCGTTTGTGTGTAGACTACCGCGAGTTGAATAAAGTGACGAGGAAGAACAAGTATCCTCTGCCGCGGATAGATGATTTGTTCGATCAGTTGAGTGGCGCGAGAATATTTTCTCAGTTGGATCTCGCGACAGGTTTTCATCAGCTTAGAGTGGAAGCTGAGAGTATAGCTAAAACGGCATTTCGAACGCCGTCTGGATTTTATGAATGGTTGGTTATGCCATTTGGGCTGACTAATGCCCCGGCATATTTTGTGGACCTTATGAATAGGGTATTCAGAGATCAGCTGAATAAATCTGTCCTTGTGTTCGTTGATGATATTTTGGTCTATTCGAGGACAGAGGAAGAACACAAGGAACATTTAAGGGTAGCGATGGAGGTGTTGAGAAAACACCAATTGAAAGCAAAGTTTTCTAAGTGTCACTTCTGGAAGAGGGAAGTGAGGTTCTTGGGCCATGTTGTATCAGAGAATGGTATTGCCGTGGACCCAGCGAAGGTGGCTACGGTACAAGATTGGCCTACGCCCAAGAACGCAACAGATGTAAGAAGTTTCTTGGGATTAGCGGGATATTATCGTAAGTTTATCCAAGGTTTCTCCAAGATAGCAGCATCATTGACTCAGTTGACAAAGAAGAATCAAGCTTTTGTCTGGGATGAAAGGTGCGAGAATGCATTCAGAAGTCTAAAGGACAAGTTGACAAGCGCACCAGTGTTAGTCATTCCTAAGGGGGATGAAGAGATGACGGTATACACGGATGCCTGTGGTACCGGACTGGGTGCTGTATTGATGCAAGGCGGTAGGGTTGTAGCTTATGCAAGTCGGCAATTGAAACCGCACGAGAGAAGATACCCTACCCATGATTTAGAATTGGCAGCGATTGTGTTCGCGTTAAAGATGTGGAGACACTATCTCTTGGGAGAAAAGTTTGAGCTGTTTACAGATCATAAGTCGTTAAAGTATCTATTCTCCCAGAAGGATTTAAATCTCCGTCAGCAGAGATGGTTAGAGTTCTTAGCTTCCTATGATTTTGACATCGCATACACACCAGGAAAGGGCAATGCGGTGGCTGATGCATTGAGTAGAAGACATGCCAGCTTGGGGGCTATGTTCCTTGAATGGAAGCAACTGGAGTTTATCGCGGGGTTTGATTTCAGACCAAAGTGCGAATTGGATCCAGAAATGTTAGCGAGTCTGACGGTCAGACCCACTTTGATTGAGCGGATCGGCTCTAGTCAGAGGGACGATCCTAACCTATTGGAAATCATCTCCAAGTTAGAGATGGGTATCGATGAGGAGGTGAACAAGTATGGGCTTGATCGAGATAGGTGGCTTAGAAAGAATGGAAAGCTTGTTGTACCCAATGTCAATGGATTGAGGGATGAAGTGCTTAGAGAATGTCATCACTCAAAACTGACTATACACCCCGGTGGTAATAAGATGTATCGAGATATGAAGCAGGCCTACTACTGGGAGGGGATGAAAAGAGACGTTGGGAAGTTTATATCCAAATGCATGAATTGCCAGCTAGTTAAAGCCGAGCAAAAGAAGCCTAGTGGGTTGTTGCAACCATTAGAAATTCCCGAATGGAAATGGGAGCAAGTCTCGATGGATTTCATCGATGGTTTACCAAGGACTAGATCGGGATATGACGGCATTTGGGTAATTGTAGATCGACTGACTAAAAGTGCAAGGTTTATACCAGTCAAATCGACCAGAACGGCAGCTAAGTTAGCAGAGTTGTATATGAAGTGGGTAGTGAGATTTCATGGGGTACCTAAAAGCATTGTGAGCGACCGAGACCCGTTGTTTACTAGTGGGTTTTGGAAGAGCTTACAAGAGGCTCTAGGGTCAGAGTTACATCTCAGTACCGCATATCATCCTCAGACCGACGGTCAGACGGAGAGGGTGAACCGTATTTTGGAAGATCTCTTGAGAGCATGTATATTGGATTTTGGAGGATCATGGGATGACCATTTGCATCTAGTAGAGTTTGCATATAATAATAGCTACCAATCCAGTATCGGTATGGCTCCGTTTGAAGCTTTGTACGGAAGGCCGTGTAACTCACCATCATGTTGGATAGAGACTGGCGAGAAGTTTATGCTTGGACCAGATGTGGTGAGGGAAACTTCAGATAAGATCAAGATCATTCAGCAACGAATGAAGGCAGCCCAAGATAGGCAGAAGAGTTATGCTGATAAGAGGCGAAGAGACTTAAAATTCTCCGTTGGTGACTTGGTGTTTGTCAAGATTTCCCCATTGAAGAGCGTAATACGATTTGGCAGGAGAGGCAAGTTAGCACCAAGATTTGTTGGCCCATTCCCTGTTCTTGAACTAGTCGGGAATTTGGCATATAGGATTGACTTACCAGAGAAGATGGCGGGAGTTCATAACGTATTTCATGTTTCCCAACTAAGGAAGTTCGTTCACGACTCAGATATGACTATTTCACCTGATCAGTTAGAGGACTTCGAAGTAGAACCTGAGGCGGTTGGGAACCGCAAGCCGGCCCGTATTGTCGAGTATGACATGAAACAACTTCGAAGGAAGGCGGTGAAGCTAGTCAAGGTACAGTGGAGCGAGGACGAGAGTGATTGTACTTGGGAAACAGAGGAGGACATAAGGAAGAAGTATCCAGAACTCTTTGTCTGGTAAGATTTTGACTTCGATTTAGTTTTTCCGCATGCTAGGATAGGCTTGTTTGCTTGTTTTGCATATTTGATTGTTGTATATGGTTGTTAGGCATGCGGGATCCTTTGTATGTTTTGGGTTAAGGAATTTCGGGGGCGAAATTTCTTAAGGGGGGAAGAGTGTAACGACCCGCGTTCTACGCATCATAGGATCGTAGGATATTTATTTCTTTCACATACGAAGTCGTATGGTCATGTAACTTTAGGAGACGACTATTGGGGTCATTTCCCATGTTCATGATTTTTCCCGATTTTTAAATGACCATTTTACCCCTAGTTGGCACTGTTTTGGCCATAACTTTTGACTGGAAAGGAATTTTGACCTGAAACCACTTCCATTGGCTTCGGATGATGGTTTCTCTTTCCGTAGAGTGGTCACATTAGCCAAACGGACTTACCGTTTGGGAGATATGGCTGAAACAAGTTTCAGATGGTTAAAAACAGCTTAATTGGGCTTAACCGGGTAATTAGCAGCTAGGCCCAAGGGGAATTTCGGGTTTAGGGGTATATGGAGGCTGATTAGGGTTAGAAAACATTTCTTTAGACAATTTCCAGCCGCCACTTTCATTTCTCTTGACCTAGCCATGGCCTCCACTCTCTAAATCTCTCTAAAACACCCAAAAATCACTTTCTAATTGGAGATTAGGCATAGCAAACATCAAACCAAGGAGTATTAGCACGAGAACCGAGGTAGAGCTGCTGTGTAGGATTGGGAACAGCGCCAAATCAGAGAATATTTCAGTTTTGGGGTTCTAGTTGTGGCAAAGGTGAGTGATAACATCATTTTGACACTAATTACGGTTAATTAAGGGTAATTAGTAAGGATTAGCGAATTTATACACCAATAAATTCTGGAAAAATTCTTAAAATTCTAAAATAATGTTTTAAGGCTCTGTTAGAAATTTGAGATAATTTCGATGTGTTTTGCTAATTGTATGCTTAAGCATGATTAAGAGCGCTTAAGGGAAAATATGAAGTTTTAGCTACTTTTGATCCATTTTGATTCATTTGAATTGTTGGTTGCTGTTTGTGGTTGCTATTACATGTTGCTATGACTCTGTGGTATGTTTCATGATTGATTAGAATAGTTAAATTGCTCGAAAACGTCGTCGAATGGCGTAGAAAGCTCGCTGGAAAGTTGCAGAAGTGTGCAGGCTCCGAACCGGTTCGGATCGGAAAAAGGGGTCGGATCGGACTAGGGAACTGACCAAGGGAATCCGAACTGGATGAGGGCTTGCCACTGGAAGAAGTTTGGCAGAAAGGAAGGCCATTGTTTAGAGTTGGAGTCGGACAGAAGATCGGATCGGAGCGATGGAGCGGATCGGATCGGAGTAAGCTAGGGAGCGGAGCGGATCGGATCGGAAGAGTGATTGAAGGCCAGATCGGATCGACTTGGAGACGCAGGGATCGGATCGGAATACGTGAAGAAATAAGGGGGCGGATCGGAGCGCTGGAAGGAAGGACACCCGACCTGACCTGAAGGAGAAGGACCCGACCCGGAGCGAAGTAACCGACCCGAATCGAATGAAAGAAGGCAAGGAGAAGGACCCGAACCGAGCATGGGTGACCGAACCGAGCCGAGCATGGGTGACCGAACCGAACCGAGCATGGGTGACCGAACCGAACCGAATTATAGAGCTGCTACTGCACGACAACTTTTCTGAAGGCCCACTCCAATTCGACCAAACCCGAGATGCAAAGGAAGCTCAAATGAGAAGTTAGAGCTTAAGATTCAGATAGGAATCAACAAGTTCGCTTCATGATTGGGCTTTGCTGCGGGACGCGTGCCAAGGAGTTATCGACACCTATAGCTTTGGACCACTATGGTAGGAGGTACGAAGGCGGATTCAGGGCCATTATGGCATTGGTAGAACCAAGGGCTATGACCAATGAAGTGGGTCATTGAAATGTTTGGTCATGACTCCAAGTGTTTGGCTTGGTCACAGCAGGGTTTCTACAAGTCGGGATTCGTCGTTGCCTCAGTTTGTCTAGTGTTCCAAAGTGGTAGATGTCGTACGCTTTAGGCACTGAGTGGGAGGTGTGAGGATGGTTGCTATGGATGATTTGTTGCTATCATTGTGACATGCACACCCTACCCCCGTATTCTTACACTATTTATTATGGCACCTTGGAGTATTGTACGGTATGTGGTACTAACTCTTTGGTTGCAGGTCCAGGTTCAGGTATGGCTTAGTATACCTGTTATTATTCTGTTTAGATGCTTATCGCTCATACCAGGCTTTATGTCTGACCCAGAGTTTTATGTCTCTTGTTATTACTCTGGGTGCTCACACGAGCAGACTAGAGACAGGTTAGCTGGTGATGCACGGGTAGATGATCCGGAGACGAGCAGGAGGCTTCCTCGTACTATATACATATTATTCTCCCTGTGTTGTTGAAGATCACTGCTTGGGCATTGTTGGTGTATCTTCTATTTTAGCTTTCTTTTGTTTAGAGACAGTAAATTTGGAAAGTTGTAATAAGCTGTATTTGGATTTCCGCTGCTTTGAGATTGATGTTGGTTTTAGTTATCAGCTTATGCACTGTCTCGCCTGTTTTATGTCAAGTATGTTATTATTATATTTTATTCCATGCGCTGTGAGACATTCTACAGGTCCTTTGATTAGTTTGTTCCCTTCTTTCCTTTCTTCCGACGACCGTCTTGTGCTAGTCGGGCATGTGTACAGCGCACTTTTGGAGGAAATGCAGGCTGGTACGAGGCGGGCCGTCACACGAACACTGTGAGTTTCAAGTTTCTTTTAGATTTAAATAAATAAATAGTAAACGTGATAGGACTATAATCTGGATTTGTACATGTCAACCCCTGAAACATATCAGATATATTGTAATTTGTGAACCCATGATATTCTGAATTTTCTTATGACTTGGATCTAACTTGATATGGATCTCGACCTTTATTAAGTTAGATCCACATTTTATTATGGATCTAATTTATTATCTTGTACCTATCATGTTGTGGTTAATTTGGATCCGTCATTAGTTGGACATCTAAATCCTTATTTAGATCTAATCATGCTTATTATGACATCCCTACTATGATAGAACCTGTTTTATTATCACAAGTTAACCGATCTGTGCTTATATGTCCATCTAATCATTATGCCATTATATGCTTATGTCAGTTCTGTTAGAATAATCATCTCTGTCATCTGCCCTTCACCCTTTCCCTTCTTATTTTATATAGCCAGGTGTTTTCACCAAAAAATGCCTCAAACATCAAGGGTACGAGAAACGTACTTCACCAATATGGTTAGAAAGTAAATGGGGCCACACTCAACAAAAGTTGAAAGTAAAAATGCGAAGAAAGTAAAATGGAGACAAGGTTTTAGAGTAGTTCATCCCTAAGCTAGGCCTACGTCCACTGTGAATGTAGTTTGCATTATCATGATGATTACAAAGCATGTAAATTCTCTTTGTTCATACATTTTCTCATTCTCTTAACTCTCAACATAATCTCACTCTTACACACAAATCTCGCTTAAATTCACGGAATTCAACGGAGGAATGGTGGAAGCAGCGGAGGAGAAGGACGGATGAGCAATGAAGCAGGAGGGTTCTTTAACCTTTTTTCACTTATAAGATCTTAATGGATGCCATTGCCCAAATAGATGAAGATCCTTCAAATAGAGATGATGATGATGGCTAAGAATGTTTAAGGAATGGTGGAGGAATGAATTTTAGCAGCACTCCATGGTTGCCAAGTCTCAATCCCCTTTATGGTAGAAGCCATGGCTTATTTATAGGTGGACTCCCTTGAAGAAATGAAATGAAATTCATATATGCATGTTAGGAGTTGTTTGTCTTATTAATTACAAAAATGCCACCGCCTACCTGTATCTAATCTGCCAATAGTTGTCCTGTACGAGCATTATAAGACCCCGTATTTTCTGTGAATGTTAAAGTGACGAATTAAAGAAAACTTAATTTTAAAAGTGGGAATTAAGGGAAACGGGTTACGCCATTGCGTTCGTCTCGGAATTCTGCTTGGGATAAAGTCCGAGTTTGCGTAAACCGGACAACGTACGAAGAAGTTATAAGCCGTAGAAGTTAATATACACGTAAGGAAGTGTATATATATACACACACAAAGTCATCTCCAGAACTAAAATAAGTCAAAGATGAGTGAGTGGGAAAGATCCCGCTCAAATGGTGTTGACCCCCTTTAAGGGGTGTAGACATAGGTGTCGACCCCCCTTAAGGGGGGTAGACCCTTTCCGAGATCCAGATCCTATGACGATTTCTGTAGTTCTGAGCAGATGTGGCCTTCTCTGATTGGCCCAGTGACGAATTCTGATGTATTAGGGCTTATGTGTCGTACTGTGATTGGCTGAGTGACACATCTCTTTGGTTTAGATGGCGCTGATTACTCCTAGGCTAATCTAAAGGCTAGAATTAATCCTAGACTTCTATATAATCAACTCAAACCCTAAACCTAAAACACATAAACACATTCTATGAAGTCGTCATGCTGTCTCTCTCTGAACTAGCGTAGCCTCCATCTTCTTAAAACTAGAATATCTTCTTCAACTAGAAATCAATTAGAAGAACATCAATAGTCTACATCAAAGGAATAGCTTAACTAATTCAGAAATCAGATTCCAGAATACAAGAACTGTTCTTTTTCTGTAAGTTCGGTTATATTTCAGATTTAAATATATAAAAGTCATGACTTGAAATAAATCGAATCTAGAACTATGCCTAATTGTGATTCTAATTCATGTTTATCCTTATGACAAATCTGAAATTAACTATGCCTATGTGACTATTGTGATTTGTATAATTGAACCTATCATATTGTATATTAATTTGGTGATGCTTTTATGTTATGTTATGTACATTTTCATAAACTAAGTCATGTTCATATATGCTTATATGTTTAGATCTACATGCTTGCTTTTATGTTATGTTATGTACATGTTCATAAACTAAGTCATGTTCATATATGCTTATATGTTTAGATCTACACGCTTGCTTTTATGTTATGTTATGTACATGTTCATAAACTAAGTCATGTTCCTATATTCTTACATGTTTAGATCCAAGTTAATACATATGTTTAAGAGCTATGTAAATTCCTATTCATATGCTTAAGATCTATGTTAATTGGATCTAACTCAAGTACAAGTTCACATTGATATGCTTGATTAAGTTTGTATTGCTCACGAAAAATTTCTATTACACATGCTTAGTAGATTCATGTTATTTTGTGCTATTGGAATGCTATATGTTCCTTTCTTTTCCCTTTTGTTTATGAGTCATGCTAATTTGCGAGCCTAACGTTCTATGTAAATAATGCGAACGAATAACGGGGGGAAACGTTGGGGTAAAACATTAAATTTACATGCTAATGGCATAGATTGTCTCATAATCATGTAAATGATAAATAACATGAAATGGTATAATTTGTTTACCATTAATTATGAACATAATTTAAATAGTAAATGTGACATGACAACAGTTGTGGATAATTTACATATAAACTTGACATAAATGACGAACATGTAAATTAAATAAAGGATGAACATGCCTAACCCGAGGTTAGATTGAGTTGTGCTGTAATACTGCACGGAACCGCCCAGCACATCCAGTAACCGCAACAACTCCTATCTAATGTGAGAGGTTAGTGCATCATTCCCAAGAAAAACCCTAAGTTAGATTGAGTTATGGTGTAAAACTGCCCAGAACCGCCCGACACATCCAGTAACCGCAACAACACAGATCTAATGTAAGTGGTTGGTGCATTAATAATTCAATTAATGCTAATGAACAGGACATGTTAAGAATGGTAGTGTTAAGTTTATTAAAGCAACATTTAACTAGTACAACATGTTAATTAAACAAATGGTACGGTTAAGTTAACTAAGGCAACACTTAACCAGTACAACATGTTAATTAAACAAATGGTAGGGTTAAGTTAACTAAGGCAACACTCAACTAGTACAACATGTTAATTAAACTAATGGTAGGATTAAGTTTACTAAGGCAACACTTAACCGATA
Organism: Allium sativum; assembly: GCA_030737875.1. Classification (NCBI taxonomy): domain Eukaryota; kingdom Viridiplantae; phylum Streptophyta; class Magnoliopsida; order Asparagales; family Amaryllidaceae; genus Allium; species Allium sativum. The sequence continues at coordinate 20,832,852 of CM060927.1, read as the reverse complement.
TAACATGATGTATGGTAGGGTTAAGTAACACAAGATGGCAACACTTAACCAATATATAACATGATGTATGCTAGGGTTAAGTAACACAAGAAGGCAACACTTTACCAATATATATAACATAATGTATGGTAGGGTTAAGTAGCACAAGAAGGCAACAATTGACTAATATATATATAACATGATGTATGATAGGGTTAAGTAACACAAGATGGCAACACTTAACCAATATAACATGATGAACGAGTGGGGTTAAGTTAATAAAAACACTTAACCAATACAACATGATGTGTGGGTGGGTTAAGTTAACATGAATGGACAACACTTAACCAATATTACATGAACAAAGCGGATAGAGTTAAGGCAAGCTTAACCAACAATACGTATTGACTTGATCAGTGGGAGGGTTAAGTACATCTCATGTAGGTGGGTAATATTAGTATATATAGGCCCACAAACTTAATTGTTAAATAAACATGCTTGAATCGGTGGGAGGGTTAAGTACATCTCATGTAGGTGGGTAATATTTGTATATACAGGCCCACAAACTTAACCAGTAGGAAACCCTAGTAACGGGGACCCATTTCGTCAGTAACCCACATAGATGTATCATGGTACCCTGAACTAGGCAAGGTGGGGCATGATTACTGGGCTGACTATAAGCGTTCAAAATAGCGGCAGGGGGTACGTCAGTGTAGGTTCCGACGGTTTACGGACGTGCACGTACTCCGGAGTGGGAAAAAGCTAGCACTGGGTACAAGTAGTTAGACACTGTGCATCTTGAATCATGTCGGGTGGCTATCATAAGGATTAATACACCTTATGGTGGGACTAGCAAAGGGTACCTACATGCAAGGGAGGGTCGATTGACAAAGACACATGGAACATTAATAGAAGTAGGGAGCCGATCGATAGGGTAGTAAGGGTACATCTAACATCTTCGTGGCAATTAGGCTGATTGAGGTAAGATCCTCCTACTAGATGTACACCTGAAGGTTACCACAATTTTGGGGATTGGGATCACGTTGTAATATTATCATTTTATACAGATTACTAGTTGAGACACTAGTTAGGTGGTGCAGAGATATAGAAATCAGAATAACAGGTAGTACCGAAGCAGAGAAAGAGTAGAAGCGCATTCAGTTTACCTTGCCTTATCTTGTCTTAAGTTATCTTGTTTTATGGTATTGCCCTATTTTTAGTTTATTCGTGTCATGATCCTTTATCTTGTTTACATGCTGAAAAATCACTAGACTTACCAGACTTATGTCTGATTTGTTTTCTTTCGTCTTCTTTTCTTCCGTTTCCCCCATGTAGTCAGGGAGGGAATAGCTCAGCTTAGTTTGGACCGTTTATCTTTCCAAGCTCGGAGATTCCGTGATGTATGGCTTGGAACCTCTTATCTTTGGCTATGGCTGTGACTGCACTTTAATTGGGGGACTTATGCTACTTTGCTATGTTTTATGTTTCTTATATACTTGGAAGTTTTTGAATCAAGACAGAAGTTTTTATGTAATACTTTTAAGTATGATTGAGTCAATTGTTGTAAAAGCTTGACTGAACTACTTTGCTTATAAAATGAATTTATTTTCCGCTGCTTTATTTGTCTATCTTGTAATTTATCTTCATCTCTTACCTATAACGCTTCACTGAAGTTAATGCATTCCCTTTGTGAGTGACATTAATGAACATGGGGTGTTTCACTTGGTATCAGAGCTGATGGTTACTAGATCAAATAAAATATTTGATAAATTATTTTCAAAACGGTTTTAAAAGAAGCATTTTCTAAAGAAAAGTTTTTTTTCAAAGGCATATTCCCCAAAGCCATATGCATTATCTTTTGATCCTCTGTTTGAATCCTTGTTTTCCTTCTTTATAGAGTCCCCGGGGCTCCTAACTTTCTGAGAGGTAACCTCATCGCAGCATGGTTCTGTAGGCTTTATGAGACTACGACACCTATCAAAAGGCGAAGAAATGCCCAACTTCCATATATAGCTGCAGTAGTTTCACCTGCGGCTAATTTTCTTTCAAGCTTTGTAGGGTTTTCCATGCGATGGAGGTAGTTTTCATGGGACTTGTCAACAAGTTACACAAAGATGGCAAAGATAATAATAAGTGAGTTTGGCTAAGGAACACAACCCAAGGATGAGAAACTCATGGATATGGACTTGGTTCACATAGGAGGAAAGAACAGAAAAATCTAACACAAGAGGAAGTGTCGTTATTATGGTATAACGGGTCATATAATTAAGGACAAGGGCAAGAACAAAGGACAAGATTTTCAGGAGGGCAAGTGATGCTCTCACCGCCATCGTATCTGAGAGAGAAGTAGTAGAGTTTCTATCAAAAAAGTCTACTTTTTATTTTTGATCATCCTGTTAGTACTCTTTTTGATTTTAGCGCTTCACATTCATTTATATATGTTTCCATAGTTGAGTCTTTGCATCTTAGTGCTTGTATAGTAGAAGATCCCATTATTCTCTCAAATCCAATTGGTGGTTCGGCTCATTTATCTTTGGTTTGTAAGGATTTGAAAATAGCTATATTAAGTATTGGGTCTAAGTATGATGCTTATGTTTTTGGTTTCATGGGCTATGGGTTGATTCTAGGCATGGATTGGTTAGCTAGTAATTGTGAAAGGAGGGTAGTTAGACTTTCGACTTACCTCGGGAATACCCTCGAGATTTCGTGCGATCCTAAGGGATCAGTTTGTCTTAGCTACCTAGAATCACTTGATGCATCTATCAACGATTTGCGATCCGTTGGAGTAGTCCATGAGTACACAGATGTTTTGATTAGGTTAGGGGTTTGTCCCCTAAAACGCGAGATCGACTTCCGCATATATCTAGTTGGCAATGCAAAGCCAGTTGCATTACCTGTATGACACATGAATCTAAGGGAAAGGAAGGGCTCGGTAAACAAGTAAAAGAGTCACTTGAAAAAGGGTTCATAAGGCGAAGTATTTCTGAATGGGGTGATCCAGTCGTTTTCGTTACAAAGGTGGATGGTTCACTTCGCTTGTGTATAGATGATATTTTGGAATGAGGAAGAACATGCTTTGCATCGAAGGGAAGTCTTGGATACTCTCCAAGCACATCAACTTAAGGCGAAGTTCTCCAAAAATGCCATTTTTGGAGAGAAGAAGTAAGGTTTCTTGGACATGTGGTGTCCAAAGAAGGGATAGCAGTATATCCCACAAAAGTAGTTGTGGTGCAAGACTGGAAGGTCCCAAGGAATGCAACAGAAGTAAGAAGCTTTCTTGGACTAGCGGGTTAATATAGGAAGTTCATTTGGACTTTACGAAGGTATTAGCCCCACTTACAAGATTGACGAAGAAGAATCTAACCTTTGCTCGGGATATTGGTTGTGATATCGCTTTCCAACAATCGAAGAGGGCTCTTACAACGGCCCCAGTTTTGACTTTTACCTTACAGTAGTAAAAGGCTTACGGCATACACGGATGTATGCGACATGGTACTAGGCGCCATTTTGATGTAAGGGTAAGGTCGTAGCGGATGCCTTAAGAAGAAAAAGGTTGACTTAAGTCCTCTTTATGTGAAAAGGAAAAGTTCATAATACGTATCCACCTTTGATTTTAAAACCTTTGGTTAAGTTAGTAGTTGGCATCGCTAGGAGTAAGACCTATGCTTTTGGATCAAATAGGGACTTCACAAAGAAAAGACTCTCAGATAATTGACGCAATGGATAAGTTAAGTAGAGAAGAGACCTCTAATAACATCAATAACTACACTTGGAAACATGGTTAGCATCTGTTTATTTTCAAGAGATAGTTCTTCCACATGGAATACCCTCTAGTGAATTTGGAAGACCCTGTGAGGAAATGTTAGCATGACACAGCAGAAGTTGTAGTCCCGAGTATACTAGAAGGAGAAGAGGTGGAACGAGAGGCGACAGCGTAATGGGTTCCAACTCATATTTTGGAAACAGAAATTAAGAAGCTACGCAATCGTGAAGTTAAGACAGTCAGAGCAATATGGAGTGAAGCTCAAGAAGATGCGACTTAGAAGACTGAAGACTAGATACGCGCATCATACCCTTTTTGAGGTTATATCCTTGATCTTTCTTTTTCTGTAAAGTTTATTTGCTAGTCCTTATCTTTTAAGTACATCCTCTTGGTCCAATCCTCGATCCTTAGATAGAGACCAATGGATGTAAACATGTATTTGAAACATGTTATGATTGATGGTTGCAAGTGGTTGCTAGTGGTTGCTTGTGGATGCATATACACACACACACAAGGTACTAGATCGGCTCAGTCACTTTCATATTGCATATGCAAATATGTGTATATATATGGATTGAAACTTGATGTGTTATCATATGGATGTTGCATTTGTATGAATGATTGAGCACTCATGTAGAAGTTATAAAGTACGATTAGGAATAATTGCATACACGATGGACTCATAGCATTGATATAATTTGCATTAAGGAGGTCAACTGAACCTGTAGACCGCCTGATTTTGCATTAGATAAGGGCATGTACACACACTATGCATATGGTCATGAAAGAATTAGATATTTTTTTAAGGATAATGGATGCCTGTGATTGATGGTTGAGTAGATGGATATTGAATGTTAGGAAACATTCATCTTAACTTAGAGATTTTGGGGACGAAATCCTTTAAAGGAGGGGAGAATGTAACACCCCGTATTTTCTGTGAATGTTAAACTAACAAATTAAAGAATACTTAATTTTAAAAGTGGGAATTAAGGAAATGGGTTACGCCATTGCGTTCGTCTCGGAATTCTGCTTGGGATAGAGTCCGAGTTTGCGTAAATCGGACAACGTATGAAGAAGTTATAAGACGTAGAAGTTTATATACGCGCAAGGAAGTATATATATACACACAAAATCATATCCAGAACCAAAATAAGTCAAAGATGAGTGAGTGGGAAAGATCTTGCTCAACTGGTGTCGACCCCTCTTAAGGGGTGTAGACATAGGTGTCGACCCCTTTTAAGGGGGGTAGACATAGGTGTCGACCCCCCTTAAAGGGGGTAGACCCCTTCCGAGATCCAGTTCTTGTGACGATTTCTATAGTTCTAAGCTGATGTGGCCTTCTCTGATTGGCCCGGTAACGAATTCTGATGTATTAGGGCTTATGTGTCGTACTGTGATTGGCTGAGTGACACATCTCTTTGGTTTGGATTGCTCTGATTACTCCTAGACTGATTTAAAGGCTAGAATTAATCCAAGACTTCTATATACTCAACTTAAACCCTAAACCTAAAACACATACACACATTCTATGAAGCTGTCATGTTGTCTCTCTCTGAACTAGCGTAGCCTCCTTCTTCTTGAAACTAGAATATCTTCTTCAACTAGAAATCAATTAGAAGAACATCAATAGTCTACATCAAAGGAATAACTTAACAAATTCAGAAATCAGATTCCAGAATACAAGAACTGTTCTTTTTCTGTAAGTTCAGTTATATTTCAGATTTAAATATATAAAAGTCATGACTTGAAATAAATCGAATATAGAACTGTGCCTAATTGTGATTCTGATTCATGTTTATCCTTATGACAAATCTGAAATTAAATATGCATACGAGACTATTGTGATTTGTACAATTGAACCTATCATATTGTATATTAATTTGGTGATACTTTTATGTTAAGTTATGTACATGTTCATAAACTAAGTCATGTTCATATATGCTTATATGTTTAGATCTACATGCTTGCTTTTATGTTATGTTATGTTATGTACATGTTCATAAACTAAGTCATGTTAATATATGCTTACATGTTTAGATCTACACGCTTGCTTTTATGTTATGTTATGTACATGTTAATAAACTAAGTCATGTTCCTATATGCTTACATGTTTAGATCCAAGTTAATACATATGTTTAAGATCTATATAAATTCCTATTCATATGATTAAGATCTATGTTAATCGGATTTAACTCAAGTACAAGTTCACATTGATATGCTTGATTAAGTTTGTATTGTTCATGAAAAATTTCTATTACACATGCTTAGTAGATTCATGTTATTTTGTGCTGTTGGAATGCTGCATGTTCCTTTCTTTTCCCTTTTATTTATAAGTTAGGCTAATTTGCGAGCCTAACGTTCTATATAAATAATGTGAATGAATAACGGGGGGAAACGTTGGGGTAAAACATTAAATTTAGATGCTAATGGCACAGATTGGCTCATAATCATGTAATGATTAATAGCATGAAATGGTATAATTTGTATACCATTAATTATGAACATAATTTAAATAGTAAATGTGACATGACAACATTTGTGGATAATTTACATATAAACTTGACATAAATGACGAATATGTAAATTAAATAAAGGATGAACATGCCTAACCCGAGGTTAGTTTGAGTTGTAGTGTAAAACTGCCCAGAACCGCTCGGCACATCCAGTAACTGCAACAACACCTATCTAATGTGAGAGGTTAGTGCATCATGCCCAAGAAAAACCCGAGGTTAGATTGAGTTGTAGTGTAAAACTGCCTGGAATCGCCCGGCACATCCAGTAACCGCAACAACACAGATCTAATGTGAGAGGTTGGTGCACTAATAAATCAATTAATGCTAATGTACAGGACATGTTAAGAATGGTAGGGTTAAATTTACTAAAGCAACACTTAACCAGTGCAACATGTTAATTAAACAAATGGTAGGGTTAAGTTAACTAAGGCAACACTTAACAAGTACAACATGTTAATTAAACAAATGGTAGGATTAAGTTAACTAAGGCAACAATTAACCAGTACAACATGTTAATTAAACAAATGGTAGGGTTAAGTTAACTAAGGCAACACTTAACCGATATAGCATGATGTAGGGTAGGGTTAAGTAACACAAGAAGGCAACACTTAACCAATATATATAACATGATGTATGATAGGGTTAAGTAACACAAGAGGGCAACACTTAACCAATATAACATGATGAACGAGAGGGGTTAAGTTAATAGAAAACACTTAACCAATACAACATGATGTGTGGGTGGGTTAAGTTAACATGAATGGACAACACTTAACCAATATTACATGAACGAAGCAGATAGGGTTAAGGAAAGCTTAACCAATAATACGTATTGACTTGATCAGTGGGAGGGTTAAGTACATCTCTTGTAGGTGGGTAATATTAGTATATATAGGCCCACAAACTTAACTATTAAATAAACATGCTTGTATCGGTGGGAGGGTTAAGTACATCTCATGTAGGTGGGTAATATTTGTATATATGGGCCCACAAACTTAACCAGCAGGAAACCCTAGTAATGGGGACCCATTTCAGTAGTAACCCACATAAATGTATCATAGTACCTTGAACTAGGCAGGGTGGGGCACGATTGCTGGGCTGATTATAAGCGGTCAAAATAGCAGCAGGGGGTACGTCAGTGTAGGTTCTGACGGTTTACGGGCGTGCACGTACTCCGGAGTAGGAAAAACAGGCACTAGGTACGAGTAGTTACACACTATGCATCTTGAATCGTTTCGGGTTGCTATCATAAGGATTGATACACCTTATGGTGGGACCATCACAGGTTATCTGCACGCAAGAGAGGGTCAACAGACACAGACACATGGAACATTAATACAAGTAGGGAGCCGATCGATAGGGTAGTAAGGGTACATCCAACATATTTGTGGCAATTAGGCTAATTGAGGTAAGATACTCCTACTAGATGTACACCTGAAGGCTACCACAATTGCGGGGATTGGGATCACATTGTAATATTGTCAACTTATACAGATTACTAGTTGGGACACTAGTTAGGCAGTGCAGAGATATAGAAATCAGAATAACATGGTAGTAGCGAAGTAGAGAAAGAGTAGAGGCGCATTTAGTTTACCTTGCCTTATCTTGTCTTAAGTTATCTTGTTTTATGGTATTGTCCTATTTTCAGTTTATTCATGTCATGATCCTTTATCTTGTTTACATTCTGAAAATCACTGGACTTACTAGACTTATGTCTGACATGTTTTCTTTCGTCTTCTTTTCTTTTGTCGTCCCCCCAAGGTAGTTTGGGAGGGAATAGCTCATCTTAGTTTGGACCGTTTCTCTTTCCCAAGCTTGGAGATTCTGTGATGTATGGCTTGGAACCTCTTATCTTTGGCAATGGCTGTGACTGCACTTTAATTGGGGGACTTATGCTACTTTGTTATGTTTTATGATTCTTATATACTTGGAAGTTTTTGAATCAAGATAGTAGTTTTTATGTAATACTTTTAAGTATGATTGAGTCAATTGTTGTAAAAGCTTGACTGAACTATGTTGCTTACAAAGTGACTTTATTTTCCGCTGCTTTATTTGTCTGTCTTGTAATTTATCTGCATATCTTACCTATAATGCTTCACTGAAGTTAATGGATTCCCTTTGTGAGTGACATTAATGAACGTGGGGTGTTTCAAGCGACTTCATGAGAGCGAGCGGTTGCATAGGAGCGAGCGATTGCACAGGTTCGAATATGTTGAATAGGTGAACATTCGATGAGCGTTTAGGCGGCTCGTCGAAGTTTCTTGGTTAGTATAAGAACGACCGGTCGGATCATCATGTTAAGGCTTTCGTAACTTACAGGCATACACCATCTGGTTGGAGCATCTGTGTCTAATGGAAGATGGGCGACCGATCAAACCTTTTAGAGCAGACATATGTGCGATCGCTCTGGAATTGATATCTGTTGGATCAGTAGGTAACATATGATTGTAGCATTAGTGGCAGATTGAGGAATGAGCGACCGACTGAGGTTGCAATCCATGAGCGGACATGGGATGCATGCGCGACTTCTTGCATCTTTGTGTTCCCTGCTACGTACAATCGATCAGGGTTGTGCGGATGAACGACTATAGAATGGAACATGTGGCCGGAACCAATTCTTTTCCTCATCCTGTGCGACCGATTTCTTTGGTACAAGAATGAGCGACTTCCTTTACATGGGCGATCTTTGCAGGATGTACGAGCCTCGCCGTCCTTGGGCAGTACCATTCTTGAGCTGGCTTCGTGCATGCGACCCCTCTATATGACTGTATTATGTTGTAAGACCGACCCTGACTGTGTTGAGTGGATGACCCAACTTGTTCTGATGTATGTGACCTCCCTTGTCGTGCTTAACCTTAAGTTAGCGCTTGAACCTTTGTTTTGTGTGATCGTTCCTTACTCTTCACAAACTGTCTGGGTGTACTGGATTGGAGTGGATTATACACGACCAACCCCGATGACGCTTGTCCCCTAGACCAGCATATGTATAAGGGATAAACATTAGCCCCTCTATGTTTGTAATTTTTAGTTTACAAAAAATTACAAGCTTCGATATAACTGATCATGACATATATCTAGGGTCGTTCCTTCTCATGAGCGAGAGGTCTAAGTCACTCACACTATTTCCATTGAGCCGAAGTATCGTCACGATTGATCAAATCATGGGGATACGGGCAAGCCAGCTTGTCCCTTATGGGCCACTTATTCTTGCACAATCGAGTATTGAGCTGACGTTGCAAGAATGATCTGGATGTGCGTCTCTTAATCTTCCCTGTCATTTTCTTACTCCTATCTTTAATTCACTTTTATTCCCCAGATAAAACACATCGGTACCAGCTACTTCATTTTTTAAAAATCCCTAATTTCTACTTCGTCTTCCTTTCGATTAGATTCTCTTGGTCAAAAAACCCCGTACTCCTTCCTATCATCAATTTGTGAAGCACAGCTTTGTCATTCTTATTTATTCTTGTACCTCTTCTGAATTGATAATATATGCTTTAATAGGAGATAAGTTCTTTTTATGCTTTCTTGGACTACTTTCTGAAACCCTTATGATCATTAGATACGATCTATGTTGCTGTTGATCTTTCATGATGACAATAGTTGGAATTTTTGGACTAGATCTGCGTTATTTTGAGCATGCACTTGTCTGAGAACTTTTAACTTCGATATTCCTTTTTCTTCTGGTTCTAAGCTTCGTACACATGATATGCTTATTGAAATGCTTAAGATAAGTTCATATCTTGCCCAATTCCTATCCTTATGTCCATGTGCTAATAATTTATTCCCTGTTATCTGTGTCCCACACATGATGTTTGACGAAATGCTTAAACCTTGCGGCCTTGATATTGTCACTATGAACTACACTTCTAATCTGACTCCTTCGGCCGCCCAAGTGTGTTTGATAGAGGGTTGTTCCCCTCCCTCCTTCTTCTTCTTTTTTTTAAAAAAAAATGGCCCTCTCTTGGTTAAACATGAGCCACTGTTTTTAGTGAATCATGCAAGAATAACATGGACTTGTTTTGTGCGACCGAGGTCAGAGTGACCGGTTATTTGCGGTTCTGGTTTTTGGTTGCGTTACTTGTTTAATCATGACTGACCCTTTAACTTCCTGAATTGCATAGCCATTCACTAGTTCGCTTATACATGATGGATTCGTCTCCGGAGCGACGTCAGTTGGAAAGGTTTTTTGACTTGGATGTTCAGATAACTAATGTTCAATCGACCGGTCAACCGTCTGTGAACTCTCCTCTCTGTCCCTCTTATACAGAACTTCAAACAATCATTAATAAACCATGCCCCTAGGCTATGCAATCCCAAGCTTTCTAAATGACTCAAAGGCTGGAGTTTGCAAGGAGTATCTTCTAATGTGGACATATCTCCGTTGGATCATCAAACTCTTTCTTGTGACATGATTGCCGTGAAGTGTCAGATGCTTTCCCATTTTGAGACTGCTATGTACCAGTTTGGAAAGCAGATGGATCTGCTCAAAGATCATTCTGTAAAACAAATGTGCGGTTGGCGCACTCTAGCCTGCGATCTCCAAAAGCTTCATAGGGATAATCTTGTATCTCCGCCCTAGAGGATGACATGGTGAAATTGATCTAAGCTCTTAGTTCCAGATATAGTGTAGTCGCTTCTTTTGCTTCGAGAGATGTTGAGTTGGCATTTTCAAAGCGCAAAAAGTCCTTGGCTGATGAACCTCCATCCTGCTCTACTAAATCTAAGAGGAAGGTTGGAAAACCCAGGAAGAACAAGGATCTATAGGTTTTCTATCTTGCCTTTGGTCGTTTCTTTTGCGAACTATGCTTTTAGATCGGTTGTATAAGCGGGTGTCGATCCTCGCATTTAATTTTATGTTAGTCTGCATCGCGACTTGTGCTTATTTTGGTGTTTTGGTGACCCTATGAATGGTTTGTGACGTTGTGACGCTTCTGTGCTCTATTTGGTTAGGATGGGATGATGTTCTTGTTTGTTACTCTATGTTCTTTCGTCCTGTTTGATAGCATTTGCATTACAATTTTCTTTGACGACCATGCATTAATATCGTGCTTACAGCGTGTAACCTTAACGCTACCGACTCACTTTTCAAAATTATAATAGTTTGTTGTAGTTTTGTATATTGGAAGCGATCAGCTTCTTAGAATTCAGTTAACTGATCATATGCCACTTTTATTTCTTTTTGGTGATCGTGCATTCATTCGTACGTTCGCCAATTTGGTGACCCAAGTCCTTCGAACTTTGATCTTGAATGCATGCTGTCTAAAGAGGGTTATAAATTTTATGATATATTTAATTTTTTATTAACTCAATGACTTGATTCCTTCGGAGATTTTAATTTAAATGCATGTTTTTGGTTTCTGGTGGATTTAACAATATTTCTCTCTAACTCAGTGACCCGAGTCCTTCGGAGACTTGGTTAAACACATATTCGTACATATATGCATATTGTTGTCATTTATTAGAATGTATTCAACACCATATCTCACTAACTCGGTGACCCAAGTCCTTCGGAGATTGGTTTTGAGTACGTACCCCAAGGGAGGACTTGGGTTTTAAGTTTCGATCCAATTTTGGTCCTGTTTGATTTGGTTATTTCGGAATCAAAAAAGATCTAAATTAGATACCCCTTTTTGGCTAGTATTTCTATTACCCCCTATCGGCTAGGATTTCTGTTTACGCTGGTCCTTTCAGCATGTTTGCCGGTCCTTTCGGCACTAGGATTGGTGCTTCCAACCTAGGTTTGTCGATCCTTCCGACTGCTGGTCCTTCCAGCTTTTTTGCCGGTCCTTCCGGCACTAGGTCTGGTACTTCCAGCCTAGGTTTTATCGGTCCTTCCAACTTTATTCTTCATCCCGGGAGGTGGACACTAGTTCATCTTATCGAGTTTTGGTTCGATTTGAAGAATTTGTGTCCTGCACCTAACAAGGTGCTTCTTTTTGGATTGGCGATCTTTTATCCATGGGACAAATTTGGTTGTTTCCAACTTTTCATTATTTTCGCAGTTTGGCACCAATTCTATTGCTTAATGCTTACTGAGGATTTAGTGTTTTTGCGATGAAAGATGCAGCTTTCTGATTTGTCACTCATTCATTGCTTAGTTTGAATGAAGCTCTGACACTCAATGTTTTTTGAATTGTTCCATCCAGGTTATGCTTGGGAAGTCTCCAACTATGGTTGGATTTTGAGAGAGTTATTGTTTGCCTGCATAAAGAACTCAGCTTTTAGCAGAAGTTTGCAAATATATGATTCGTGTAAGCAAATGGAGTTTCTCACTCATTTTTTATGTACATAGTTTGAATGCAAAGTTTTTTGCAAATATTCACAGCTTTTACAATAGATTTGAATAATGCTTCAGAACCGAAAGCTAAGGAAAAGGGAGTGTGCCCAATCATAGTTTTATGAGTGGTACGGTATGCCTATAGTGCTAGTGGAAGCTCATCTGTCCAACCACCCTTGGATTTCTCCAATCATTTCTTTATGGTCGATTTAATGATTTTGTTTACCGCTTCTACTTTCCCGTTTGCTTACGGATGGGCAACTACAAAAAACTTTTCTAGATTTTATACTTGGCACAGAAATTTTGGAATTCTTCGCTCCCAAATTGGGTTTTGTTGTCTGTGATAATTTTTTGTGGCACTCCGAACCTACAAATGATTTTTTTTTCAAGACAAAGTTAATAACTTTCTTTGAGGTTATAGTTGCTAAAGTTTCTGCTTCAGCCCATTTTGTGAAACAATCAATAGCAACAATGGCATATTTAAAACCAGATTTCGCAGTGGGAAGTGCTCCTATAAGGTCGATTCCCCAGATGGCGAATGGACATGGGCTGACCATCTGGGTTATAACTATTGATGGCATCCTTGGAACTTTTGTAAACTTCAGACATCTATCGCATCTTTTAGTATATGCTACGGAGTCCTTATTTATGTCTGGCCAGAAATAACCATATCGTAGAATTTTATTGGCCAATGTCTGGCCACCGGTATGACCTCCGCATTCACCCTCATGTAATTCTATCATGATTGCTTTTGACTCCTTTTTGGTAAAACAACGAAGTAAGGGCATAGAAAATCCTCGTTTGTATAGCCATCCATCCTGAATGAGATACATAGGGGCTTTTCTTAAGATTTTCCTTCGCTTGTTAACTTCTGCCGGGAGTGCACCGGTCATGAGATACTCTTTGATTGGTGTCATCCACAAGTCCGACTCATTATCCACCTCCATGACCCGATCCATCTCAATTTGCTCCGTGCTGGGGCTGAAAAGGACTTCCACTGGGACTAATCCTATAAGTTGTGCATCTCCTGTGCTTGCATATTTTACCTGTGAGTCTGCCTTGGTATTTTCTTCTCTCAGAATGTGAGATATAGTATAATGCTCGAAGCTCTCTAGTACTTCCAAGGCCTTAGATAGATAAGACGATAAGTTACCCATTTTGGCTTGGAACTCTCCCCGGATCTGACACACCACTAGTTGGGAATCACTGAAGATTTGTATGGTCATTAGCTGCAATTATCTTGCTAGTCTTATTCCTGGAATGAGGGCTTCATATTCAGCTTTGTTATTCGTTGATGGAAATTCTAGTCTTAGTGCATAGAATATAGATCTTCCTTCAGGGTTTTTCAGGACTACCCCTGCCCCAAAACAGTAATCATTTGATGCTCCATCAATGAATAATTTCCATTGGATGTTGGTTTCAGTGTCAGGCTCCTCTTTTATATCTCCTCGGTCAGTAAATTCTGCGATGAAATCTGCAAATGCTTGTCCGTTAATTGCTTTTTGGGGATGGTATGTAATGTCATACAGGCTAAGCTCAATATTCCACTTTAATAACCTTCCGGAAGTCTCTGGTCGAAACAACACCTGCCTCAAAGGTTGATCTGTGAGGAACTTGATAGGTTGAGCCTGAAAGTAGGGTCGAAGCTTCTTTAATGCGATAAGTAGACAATAACCAAGCTTCTCGAGTTTAGGGTAGTTCAGTTCTGCCTCGGATAATCTCTTACTGATGTAATAAACTGGTCTTTGAACCTTCGAATGCTCCCTCACCAATGTTGCGCTTAGAGCATGGGCGGGTACTACGAGATATAAAAACAAATCTTCTCCATCACTAGGCTTCGACAGCATTGGAGGTGTCGCCATGTGTTGGATTAGTTCTTCAAAACTTTCTGGCATTCAGAAGTCCATTGTATCTCTTTCTTTCCTTTCCTAAGGGCTTCGAAGAAGGGATGACATCTGTTCGTTGCCCTAAATATGAAATGATTCAATGCTGTGATTTTTCCATTTAAACATTAAAGCTCTTTCTTGGATCCTGGGGTGCGCATTTCCCTTAAGGCTGTTATTTTTACTGGATTGGCTTCTATTCCCCTAGCATTGACCATAAATCCTAGGAACTTGCCCGAACCGACCCCGAAGGAACATTTCAAAGGATTTAGCTACATACCATATTGGCGTAGAATATCGAACATCTGGGATAAATCCTCCAAATGATCAATTGCCCTTCTTGATTTTACCAACATATCGTCGACATAGACTTCCATGGTCCTGCCAATTTGTTTTTTGAACATAGTGTTTACCAATCGTTGGTAAGTCGCCTTTGCATTCTTTAGGCCAATGGCTTCACTTTGTAGCAATATAGGCCTAGATCAGTGATAAAACTTGTGTCCTCTTGATCTGGTCCGTACATCATGATTTGATTGTAGCCAGAATATGCATCCATAAAGACAGCAACTCATGCCCAGCCGTGGAATCCACCAATTGATCTATTCTGGGAAGAGGGAAACTATACTTTGGACAAGCTTTTGTTTTCTTTACAAGTACAGGATTGGAAACCCAGTTTAGGTTGGTAGATTCCTTGAGTTGTTCTCCATTAGCCTGTCAACTTCCTCCTTCAATGCCTTTGATCTTTTCAAACCCTGGGTCCTGCTTTTCTGTTTGATGGATGGAACATGTGGATTAATATTAAGTTTATGAACAACTACCTCTGGAGATATGCCGCTCATTTCAGAATGTTTCCATGAAAACACGTCCAAATTAGCTTTTAAAAGGATAATTAGTTGACTCTTCAATTCGGGGCTCAACCGAGATCCTATATTCAGCACACGGTTTGGATCCTTCGGATGAATAGCTATAGGAATTGTGATCTCAGCCAGGACCGTTCTTTCGTCCTCTGCACTCGCTTTTTTAGGATCGATTTCCTTTTGCGCTCCACTATGTTTGCCACTGTAGAGACCATTCCTTAATGGTTATAAGGGAAGTTTGTGAAGGGCGGAGCCTCCGCATTCTTCCCCAAGTCTTTCTTTTTTACCTCACGCAGCTCTGCTATCCCTTGCAGTGGCCTGATCGGCCCTTAATTACACCAACTCCATTCTCAGTTGGAAACTTCATAGTTAAACACCATGGAGCTAGTGCAATTTTAAAGCCTGTGAGGGTCGTTCGCCTGAGGAATGCGTTATAGGAGGAGAGCTCGTCCACCAAGAGGAAGGTTTGCATCGTAGAGACCTTGCGTTCGCCATCTGCTAGTTCGATGAGCAAGTCAATTGTACCAATGGATTGCGTGCGTTATGCAGTAAATCCATGGATTTTGTTTGGATAGGCTCGTAGTTCTGTCATAGAAAGATTCATTTCTTGGAACAATGAAGATCACATTAACAGATGCCTCTGTGTCAAGTAGGACTCTTTTCACAACTGCAGGGACAAGACCAATCGTGACTACCATGGCATCAATGGTTGGTGCAAGTAATCCATCAGCATCACTATCTTTGAATACCACATCATCGGTCGAAGTTTTGGGTATCTTCATTGGAAGCTCATTGCTTAGGATCATGCACCTTTCTCCTATCGAGACACCCTTCATCTCATTAGCGTACCTTTCCATATCTGCCTAGCTACTTCCGGCTGGGTGGGGCCTGCCGAAGATCATGTTGATCACTGGCCTTGAATCAACGGGTGCC
This sequence comes from Allium sativum, assembly GCA_030737875.1. NCBI lineage: Eukaryota > Viridiplantae > Streptophyta > Magnoliopsida > Asparagales > Amaryllidaceae > Allium > Allium sativum. The sequence goes on along the minus strand of CM060927.1, from coordinate 20,816,644 downwards.
TGAGCTTTCTCTCCCGAACCGGATTGATTGGTGGTATTATTCTGTCCTTGGGTAGTCGGAGCGTTTTGAGGTTTCTTCACATACTGTTGAAGTTGGTTCTTTCTGATGAGTTCTTCGATCAAACTTTTCAGGTGCTGACATTCATTAGTGCTATGCCCTAGTTGATTATGAAACCGATAGAATTTACTGGAGTTGGCTTGTTGCTCAGTAATCTTTTGAGCCTTCATTTGAGGAAAGATGCCCGAATCCTTTGTGGCGGTGTAGGTCCTCTCTGGGGTTTCATTCAAGAGAGTCAATTCTGAATGCTTGTTAAGTCGCGTTTTCTTATAGGCTTTGTTATCCTTCTCATCACTTCCCCTCTTCTGCCCAGAATCATTCTTCTGCACGTTTTGAAACTCATTGCCTTTCCCTTCTTTGATAGCACTACTTTCTATGACCTTCTGAACATTTGGTGCATTATCTTCCACACTCATATATTCTTCGGCTTTCTTATAAAACTTCTTTAGAGTTTTAGGTTTCTTCATCTTGAGCCTTTTCCCGAATTCTGATTTCTTATCAATAGCACCCTTCAGAGCTACTAATAAGTACCAAGGTTCCTGTTCTATGACTTCCACCGGTGCAGCATGGAATCATGTAAGAAAATCTTTGATGGTTTCCCCAGGGATCTGTTCCATCTCGATGAGTGACATCACATCCCTTGCTTTGGTTGTTTGAAGATGGAATTGGTCTTGAAATCTTCTCACCAAATCGACAAATTGATCAATGCATTTAGGTGGAAGTCTAGTGAACCCCAGTGAAGCCACACTTTCTAGGCATATGGGAAAGTACAAGCATTTTATCTCATCAGTTGCCCTAGCTCCGTTCATGTGTTGGTCGTACTTGAATAGGAAGATATTTGGGTCTCCCGTTCCGCCATAAGGTATTATTGTCAGAGGTGTGAATATCTTACGAAACTTTGCTTGATAGATTCTTTCTGTAAATGGGTTTTTACTGGGTGAAAATTCCCATTCTTTCTCTTTATCCTCTTAGATCGTTTTTTGTTTCATTATTCATTGGATCATATCTACAATGTGCTTCTCATCGATCACTCGTTCCATAGGATCGGCATCGATGCTTTTATTGGTGCGATCGTGGTTCAAGCTCTGATTCCTTGCACCTCTTTTGGGAGGTGTCCTTTTGGTGGGATTTGCGACGCTCTGAGTTGCACATTTATCCTCGTGCTGTGGGGATTTAACCTTGAGTCCTCAACACTGACCCCTTCCTTATTTTCCATAAAGAAGTGGGATCTACTAGGGTCTGAGGCTGAATAGTCCTGTAATACCCCATATTTTCTATAAACATAAAAGTAACAAAACAAAGTATACTTAATTTTTAAAAGAAGAATTAAGGCAAATGGGTTACTCCATTGCGTTTGTCTCGGAATTCTTCTTGGAATAGAGTCCAAGTTTACGTAAATCGGACTACATATGAAGAAGTTATGGCCTTTGGAAGATTCAACAAAAATTAAGAATTTACATACAAAAATACCCAGGCAATCGACCTGGGGGTCGACCTACCAAGGGAGGTTGACCTAGGGGTCGACCTGGGTCATAGGTCGACCAGGGGGTCGACCTCCCTCCCTACAGGTCGACCTGTTTTTGCCCAGATCCGATTTTCTTTGGCTTGTGACGTGGTATTGGCTGTTCTGATGGTCTGAATTGGTTTTAGGTTGATATCTAAGGCCATAAACACTTATGTTCTCCTATAAATACATCTCTAAGCCAAAACCTAAATCTCTTACATTATTCTCTAGCCTCCATTTCTCTCTTCTTCTCTAAAAATAAATAAATGGCGTCGCTACTCTACTGAAACCTAAGCTAGAACTAGTACTTCTTCCAATCTGAATATGATTAAAAGATAGCAAATCAACACCTACATCAACGGAAAGCAAAATCAACTCCAGAAAATTAGATCCCAGAATTGTTCTTCTCTTATTGTGAGTACAGTTATTTTCAGATATGAAATTTAATTATGACCTTGACATGGTTACAAATCTGAATTGGAGATTATGCATATTCCTGTTTATCAGATTTGTTTTATTCTGTGTAGATCTATCTTATTCTTGTTTATCAGATCTGTTGTATTTTATGTAGATCTATCTTATTGTAAATATTCTGTATCTCTTCCTTCTTTCTGTTCTATAGCCAGGCTACCACGAGCCTGAGCCAAATCTCATGAGAGATTGACACGCGAATGCTAAATTTGGGGAAACTATTGAATGATGCATAATCGGATATAACTGATTTGTGACTAAATTGAGAACACAACATAAGTTGTAATTTAAAGATCTAGATCTTGGCACACTATATATGACGGTTTATGATTTGGAAGAAGGAGAATTATTATATGATAACATATGACTTGTAACTTGGGGGACATAATGCATGTTATAATTCACGATCTGATTTTGAGGACATAATACATGTTGTAACTTAAGATATAGATTTGGGATATATATTATATGGCGAATTATGACTTGGAAGATAAAGGATTGAAAAACCTATATTAAAATAGGGATAACTATTAATGTGAATACGCCTAATTCGGATTTTTGGATATTTGACATACGCGGTAATCAACGGTAATAATTTGGCATAATTTATATTGTGCATTATGATTTGGGGTTTTTAGAGAATATTCTGTACGGTGCAAATTTAACTAAAATTTGGGACATATGTTATATATTGAATTATGACCATAATTTGGGCATGTAAAATTAGGCATAATTTTATAATTGGGCGAGGTATGTCAATGGAATTTTAAGGGATGATTAAATCTGTTAAATTGCCTAATATGTTAAATCTGTTGAAAACTGAATACGGTAATTTAGGTATGAAACTTGTAGGCTCGATCTAAAATTGGGCAAAACATGTTAATAGAACTTTGAATAATCTGTTGTAGTTTGTAACGAAGTTAATTTGTTTAATTGGCATAATTAGTCTGATATTGGCATAATTTGTAATGGAATACATTGGCTAAAATAAGAATGCTGAGACACGAGGTTAGACTCCGTTTGAAGTAGAATTCTGCACGGAACCAACCGGCTTAACTAGCAACCGCAAACTGTCAGTCTAATGTGAGAGGTCGTAGGCATAAAAATGCTTAGACATGAGGTTAGGTCTGGCTTGTGGCAGAAGTCTGTCCGTAACCACCCGTCACATCCAGCGGCCACAAGCTACTGACCTAATGTGAGAGGTCTTTGCATTAATATTTAATTAATGCAAATCTAAGATAAATGTGATACCTAAAACGTGTTGGGTGAATAGGGTTAAAACAACTGGACTAATGAATCTAATAAGCCCGTTTCGTAAATCTGTAGGCCTAATACAAGGTTAGGTGAAACAATCTGTAAGTCTGTTAATCTGTATATCTGATCCGTAAGTTTGAAAGCTTGTTAACCTGTATGTCTGATCTAAGAACTAGTTAATCTGAACTTTGTACATCTGAAATCTGTAAGCAAGTTAATCTGAAATCTGTTAGTCTGGGGACACAAGGTTAGGAGGGGTAATTACTTGTGTCATCTGTTGTTTGGGACCCATATTAGTCAATAACCCTTTCTGGTATCAAAACTATGAACCCACACTAAGAGGGGTCCGGGCACGCTTACTTGTAAGAGATTCACTCTGATAATGGCGAGGGGTGTTAATGGCGCATTCCAACTGGGTCATGTGCGTGCATGGATCCGGTCTGCTCTGAGGATGTAAGACACAGTGACATCTATAAATAGGTCTGTGTCTATAGGTTGCCACTTTAGGGAGTGATACACCTTTCTGTGGGGCCGACACAGGGTATTTGTGTATTAGGGAGCCGATCGCTTGGGGTAGAATTTAAAGTACACTTAGTTATGTCTGTTTCTGTTGGGGTACCGTCTGTTTCTATTGGGGTGGTAACACCTGTCTGTTTCTGTGTGGTACCGTCTGTTGGGGTGGTAAAGGCCTATTACTAGTGTACACATAATTCTAATATTCTGTTTCCGTATGGATTATTCTGTTTCCATCTCTGATTCTGTTCCTGCTTCTGTTTCTGTACATCTGATTCTTTTTGGGTGGTAAAGGCATATTACTAGCATCATGTTTCTGAAGAGATCGTTCTGTTTTTTGTTTAGACATTAGGACAACACCTAATTCTGTTATACTAGTATTAGTGCAGAGAAGTGAAAACTAAGTAAGAAGCTTAGCTTAGCCTATATCATTCTGTTTCTTCTGTTAACCTACTATTCCTTTTACGTTTATCTCTCATCCAGTTTTATTTACATGTCATGGTACTATTATATGTTTATATGCTGGAAGTCACTGGACTCACCAGACTTATGTCTGAGCTAGTTTGTTTCGCCTCTTTTCTTTCCGTTCCCCCCACCCCCTACCCCCAGGTGCTCAGGGTGGAAACGTAGGAGCTTGATTCAGACTCTCTCTTCTTGAAGTGTTTGAAGTATAGCTTGGCTTTGACTCTATCTTTCCATGGCAGTATATGTTAGGGATTATGGCTTTAAAAACTATGCATTCTAAAGGTTTTCGTACAAGACCGAAATTTATGTACTTGAATTCCAATATTGTGGTTTTGAAAGATGTAACCAAACTTATTTTTGTTTCTTCTATAATAAAGTTATAAATTTTTCAAGTACTGTTTTATCTATCTTGTAAATTTCTGTTCTGTTTACTTATAACGTTCCACTGAAGTTAAGGCATTCCCTTGCGAGTGACCTTAACAGAAGTGGGGGGTTACAAGTCCCCTTTCTCGTCAACATTATTTACAGCATTCGGAGGCGAAAGATTGGTTTGAGCATTAATCAGGGCTTCAAGCCTTTCCATCATTATTTTTGTCGTAGCATCCATTTTTTCTTTCAAGCCGGTCATAGCCACATTCAATTCATCTCTCGTTACAGATGGCCTAGAGGTCTCCTCACTTTTCGATTCAAAGTTTGCGGTGTAGCTACATCACCATGAGTATCCTCAACAATTGGGGTACCTCTAACGGACTTGTTATTTTTATTCAAACAGGCCATAGGTTCGACGAAGGAAGCGGTTCAGCACTTCAATGGTAGGTTGTTGGAATTGGAGGAAAGTGAGGAAGGAAATACGAACACGGCCCCACGGTGGGCGCCAAATTTTTTCACCAAAACATGGCTCAAACACCAAGGGTACGAGAAACATACTTCACCAATATGGTTAAAAAGTAAATAGGGCCGCACTCAATAAAAGTTGAAAGTAAAAATGCGAAGAAAGTAAAATGAAGACAAGGTTTTAGAGTGGCTCAGCCCTAAGGTAGGCTACTTCCACTATGAAGGTAGTTTGCATTATCATGATGATTACAAAGCATGTAAATTCTCTTTGTTCATACATTTTCTCATTCTCTCAACTCTCAACATATTCTCACTCTTACACACAAATCTCTCTTAAATTCACGGAATTCAATGGAGAAATGGTGGAAGCTGTGGAAGAGAAGGACAGATAAGCAATGGAGCAGGAGGATGTCATTAACCTTTTTTCACTTATAAGATCTTAATCGATGCCATGGCCCATATGGATGAAGATCGTTCATATGGAGATAATGATGATGGCTAAGAATCTTTAAGGAACGGTGGAGGAATGGATTTTAGCCACACTACATGGTTGCCAAGTCTCGATCCCCTTTATGGTGGAAGCCATGGCCTATTTATAGGTGGACTCCCCTGAAGAAATGAACTGAAATTCATATATGCAGGTTAGGAGTAGTTCGTCTTATTAATTATGAAAATGCCACAGCTTAGTTGTAGCCAATCTGTCAATAGCTGTATTCAGTTGTCCTGTACGAGTGACTTCATGGGAGCGAGTTGTTGCATAGGACCGAGCGACTACATAGGTTCAAATACGTTGAATAGGTGGACAGTCGATGAGCGTATAGGCGGCTTGTCGAAGATTCTTGGTTAGTATAAGAACGACCGACCGGATCATCATGTTAAGCCTTTCGTAATTGACAGACATACACCATCTGGTTGGAGCATCTGTGTCTGATGGTAGATGGGAGACCGATTAAAGCTTTTAGAGTAGACATATTTGCGATCGCTATGGAATTGATATCTGTCGGATCAGTAGGTAATATATGATTGTAGCATTAGTGGTTTATTGAGGAATGAGCGAGCGACCGAGCTTGCAATCCATAAGCAGATATGGGATGCATGCACGACTTCTTGCATCTTTGTGTTCCCTGCTACGTACGATCGATCGAGGTAGTGTGGACGAATGACTACAAAATGGAACATGTGACAGGAACCAATTCTTTTCCTCGTCATGTACGACTGATTTCTTTGGTACAAGAATGAGCAACTTCCTTTACATGGGTAATCTTTGCAGGATGTACGAGCCTCGTCGTCCTTGGGTATTACCATTCTTGAGATGGCTTCGTGCATGCGTCCCCTCTGTATGATTGTACTATGTTGTAAGTCCGATCCTGTCTGTGTTGAGTGGACGACCCAACTTGTTCTAATGTATGCGACCTCCGTTGTCGTGCCTAACCTTAAGTTAGTGCTTGAACCTTTGTTCTGTGTGATCGTTCCTTACTCTTCACAAACTATCTGGGTGTACTGGATTGGAGTGGATTATGCACGACCGGCCCCGACGACGCTTGTCCCGTAGACAAGCATATGTGTAAGGGATAAAACACCAGGCTACTATCGAGCCTAGGCATGCCGCTTAATTATGCGATTACGTTAGTTTGGGAATGAGGGGAAAAACATTGAAATTTTGCATATCTTGTGAATTGGGAATTTGGGCATAATTGGTAAAAAGTTGAAAATTGGCATAATATGAATAATGTATATGTATATGAATTTTGACATATAATTCACTATGAACATATTTGGGGAAAAGGGGGCATGAAACCTATAACCTATAACGACAAAATTGGCTAATAATGAAATGCCTTAGATTATAGTAATTAGAAACTGTAATTGCGCATAAACACGAGGTTAGATTACACTTGTAGTGGAAGTCTTCCCAGAACCACTCGGCATATCCAGCAATCACAAGTAGTAAATCTAATGTGGGAGGTCTAGGTGCACAAATACGAGATGTGCTAATACACAAGGTTAAGCCCAATTTGTAGAATAAGTCTACCCGGACCCGCCCGGCATGTCCAGCATCCACAAATGGTAGGTTTAATGTGGGAGGTCTAGCATACTATTACCATAAATGAAAATATGGAAATAAACCTTGAATGCTTAACTTAGTTGAACCCATAGGGAATTGTATGAATATAAACTTAAGTTGGGGTTAAGTAAACTTGGTTGAACAGTGGGTGGGTTAAGTAAATCTGAGGGGGTGGGTAATATTTACATATAGGCCCACAAACTTAACATGATATGGTTATGTAATTAAAGACACCTAGTGGTATACTTAACCGATGGAAATATTAGAGTTATGTAATTAAAGACACATTTTTAGGGTAAGCATAACTTGTAGAAATGATAGGGTTGTGTAATTAAAGACAACTAGTGATATACATAACCGATGGAAATCCTATTGGGTATACAAGACAAGGGAGGTAGCTTGTATCATATTGTGTGGGACCCATTTCAGTCAGTAACCCTTAATAGGTATCAGACGAGTACTCCAAACTAGGTCGGAGTTAGGGTACGCTTACTGGACTGCTTGTAAGAGATCCAAACGAGGAGGACAGTGTGGGCGGCGCAAACCGACCGGGGACATGTGCGTGCATGGGCCGGGTAGAGGGGGCTAAGACGACCATGACACCTGTAGATATGGTTGTGCATATCAGCGAAGGGTATCCACTATAGGACGTGATACATCCTATGGTGGGGCCGGCACAGAGTATCTACGCGGAGTAGGGAGCCGATCGATTGGGGTAGTGGTTAGGATACATCTGGACGTATGCCTAAATCTACCATCTTATAGTTGTTTGGATCATATCATTTCTGGTTATACTAGTATTAGTGCAGAGTAATCTTTAAAGAAGCATATACACTCTATCATGTTTACCTTGTCATAACTTCCTTATATGTTGTTGTCTCTCTCTTATCCACTTTATATGCCTGTCACGCTACTTTTGCTTATTTACTTGCTAAAAGTAACTGGACTCGCCAGACTTTATGTCTGACCCTTTTTGATTCCTCTTCTTTCTTCCGTTCCCCCCTCCCCCAGGTTCTTAGGGTGGGAATACTTAGGCATGACCATGATTCTACTTTCATTTCGCCAGAGCTGCTTAGATGTTTGGCTCAAGCTCCTGTCCTTACTACTATAGCTATATTTTATTTGGGGAATTTTGCTTCTTTTATGTACTCTGATGTTTTAAAGAACAAGATAGTAGTTTTTATGATGTAATGGTTTTTTTATGTATATTTGACATGTGATGTTTTTGAACCACGATGCTTTATGATTAATAAAGTTTTTAATTCCGCTATCATTTTATATTTGTCTTGTAATATTTCTGTTTACCTATAACGCTTCACGAAACTTAATGCATTCCCTTTATGAGTGACATTAACGGACGTGGGGTGTCACACTTACTACAGCTAAAGCGATTCTAAGGAGCTTATTGTTTGAAACTGGAACTGGAGTGAAATAGCATACAAACTCGTATGTATGCATCCTCTTGTTTTCTCTACTGCACTACATCCAATTGTTTATTTGTTTTGTTTGATAATAACTTGATATTTATGTATTACTAGGTGTGATCATATCCTATTGTTTGGAAATGGAACGATTAAACTACACAAGAAGTGGTGCAGTATGCAGGATATGCAATGATGAGCAGTTTTGATAAGTGCAGTATGCAGGGTATGTTTTGAGGTGGTGCTGAAGGAGGATAAGTGCAAACAGGGGGACGCTAGGTGTTTGTGGTCGGAGAGGATGTAAGTATGTAACAAAAGTGGAAGTTTTGAAGTTTAGTGTTTGTTGTTGTTGTTTAAGGCTTTGGGTTGTTACAACCGGGACTGTGGGTCCCTGGACCCCTACCGGTGCTGCGCTCGGACCCGCTTCTCAGCTCACCTTCGGCTCGGCACTCGACTTGCCTTCGTCTCGATATATATTTGTTAGTGCTAGTGTTTGTATAAATTGAAATTGCATATGTAATGAGTGAACTGAGTGATGTAGTGAGGAATAACTGTATATGCGAATAATCAATGTTGTAGTAAATCATTGAGTTGTAAATAGTTGGAGCCAAAAATTTGTATTATTCCAGTTGTAGAAATAAAATATTTTATTTAACAAGACATTGTTTGACTTCAAATTACGTACATTAGTATTTTATTAAATAAATATTTAATCATGTAAAAGTGTTACCATTGGCTGGTAAAAGTGTTGTCATTGAATGGTAAAAGTGTTACTATAGATAATGTGGGACCCACTTGTAAGTAAAATTAGTATCTATGACATCACCATGAAAATGTCGCCATTGGGTCGCAAAGGTGTTGCCTTTGACCTCTATGGCAACATGGAAAAATGCAACACCAAGAAAGTGTTGCCAAAGATCATTTTTTGCCTATAGGAACATTTTTTGGCACTTCCTGCATTACTTCTCTGGTGTTGCAGTATGCAATCTATGGCGTAGTGAATCCATTTGCAAGTCCATTCTAGGTTTGAACGAAATCGGAGGCACCTTATTCCCATCCTATATGTCCAATACTGGAGAGAAGGCCTCGCATATCCGGGCGATCTCCAAGTACATCTGGATGATCACCACTTATAACCTCGTCTTGGGTGTACCTCCCAATCGAGACATCAGTAATAATCCAAACAATGTGAAGATCTCATGTCCTCAACCACCGTCTTCAATATCTTCGACTTTTAATTGGTGTATTAGTTATTCAGAATGGGTTAAATCCAGTCTTTTCGAATAACTCACGTATCTTATAATTAAGTGATATAAAAACACATCATATGCCTCATTCCAATCCAGAATATTCTTTTATTCAAATATTATTTACTTTGGGAAAGGTTCCCATTAATCTTATCAAAGATTATCGTATTTAAACTTATTGTTTAATCCATTCCTCGGAAATCATTTCAAAAGATTTTGTAGTATCTTTTCACAATATAAACCAAATTAAGGTTTATAAAACTAGTCGGGATTATCGAGCCGTATAGAAGTAATCATTCATTTTATTATCCCAATCCCATTCCCAACCTATTCATCCCATGGAGAAAAACTGGTAGTACTCCATATCTAACACCCATTGTGTTATTGGAAAATTTAATTACCATTTAACATTTCAAATCTAATTAAATATTTAACTATCACGTGGATTAAAACTGGTGGTACTCCATCTCGAACACTTCTCAAATTCGGTAAATTTAATTACCCCTTTTCCATTTCAATCTAATTAAAGATTCGTTAAAACTCCAATTTAGTTTTAATCTCAAAAATCATTATTTAATGATTATTTAATTTTAGGAAATTAATCCTGTCTTTAACTGGGTTAAAGAACGAATGTCATTTAAAATATCGCTCACGATAAACCCAAAATCAATTTCTGTTTAATATGGAAACTTCATGAAAATCAGATCGTTCATAATCAATATGAATTTCCATATCAGACTAGTACTATAGATGGGATAACGGCAAAGCCTCTTTAAATTTCATAAATACTAAAGGCCTTCCTCCACGGAAGTTCTTCTCGATTATTATAAAATTGAATTCCACTCCATTCCAATTTTATTTGTTAAATTGGAAAAACTTCACTTTGGAAATTTTCCATTAAATCTTAACTAAAATATTTATAAATTCCAAATCGTAACTTCACTGTTAATTGGGTTAAAGAACTAATGTTATTTAAAACATTGTTCACAATAAACCAAAATCAACTTCTATTTTATTCCAATTATATTTATTAATTGCAAAACTTCATTAATTTAATTAAAAGATTTATTCTATTTTCAACTAGGTTTTGAGAACAGTATTGTTAAAGATACCATTCATGATAAACCCAAAATCCAATTTGATGTTAAATACAAGGCTTTGAATAGAAATTATATCTACTTATACTTAACATCAAATTCTGAAACCAATAGATATCGTATTGGGAATAACGTTACTTATATCTTCCGATTTCCTCAATGGTATCTGTATAATCATAGAATCCAGTACTAAAATATCCGAAGATAATTTCCTTTATAATCCTTTCCAATTTATACGTCGGAAAATTCTGGTTATATTAAAACCATTTCAATTCCTTTTAGTTATTTACTCAAGTTGATAAACAACTTATTCAGATAAAAATATCTATTATCTTTATAAACTTGGAATATTTCATCCAAAATCTTTTCAAATCATTTATTATGATGTAATGTAATTTTCCCTATTTTTAACCATTTAAAAATACGCTCTTTTAGTTAAGTGATGTTTCAAGCCATTTAACTACACTGGCGATGTTTTTATTCAAATTTCAATTGAACATTTCACAAAATATAACCACTAGACTTCGAATATCTTATTATCATTTGAAAGAACTTTTCGATGCAAACCCAACCGTTCTAGTTTTAGGAGAATTCGAAGGTCGGATCTCCCGTTACGTCAATTCGAAGTTAAGGGTTAAACTTCGCGAACTGTCGCTGCGCGTCACGCCCTATTCAAACCCGAGTCGATTAGTAAATAAAAATAAATCAAATTATTTTCCAAAATATTTTATAAATTATCTAAAATATTTTCAACTGCCATTTGAAATTTTATTTCAGTCATTTACTTCAAAACCAAATATCTTCATATTAAGCCATTATAGTATATATAATAGATTTCATTGATTTCCATTCAAAACGTATTTTATAAAATGTTTATAATCTCGTTTAAAAACGATTTCAACTTCCACTTCAGATTTAAATAAAAATTGAACATCGTATTATTATTATTATCTTAAAATAATAATATTTTCAAAATATCAAATTTTGAAATTCAATTTTCTAGATATTCATTATAAAACGAATAAAACCGATAGAAAAATCTGTTCTAGTTAAAACGTCGTTTATTTACTTAACGCAACTTCATATTTCAATATTTTCGTGTCCATCCAAAATCGGACATACAAAAAACTTCAACTTTTCACTGAATATTATATTAAAATATTCGTTTATTTCTGATTGAAATGATATTCCACCAATTACCATATAATTTTAGTTGTATGGGTTTCATATATCACATGTATTCAACAGTAGTTATAAACAACTATCAAACATCCAATTCACATCTAGAGTGTGTCTACAACTGTATAAGCATTAAATAAAGTTTATAACGGTTTGTCAATCATTTGATTGACATACAAACTAAACACAACGGAGATGTGCTAACTAATTATCATCCCGAGACCCGTATGGGGTTTTTAACCAATATTTATAATAGGGTGCGTTTTTTATAGGTCCCTGTTAAGTTTCAAAATCAGGCTCACATCCGGTCATAGTTTATAATATTAACCTGCCCCCTATTTCTGAATTCCCGCCTCCTTTTTTTGTAGGATCCGCATCCTACTTTCATGGTTCCGCCTGCTACTTATTTTGTTACACCTTCTGCATTTTCTTCCAGAAAAAACTGCGGCGGTGATTAAAAAAAATTATAAAATCTGGAAAAAATAGCAGAAGTCCACTCCAAGAAAAAAAAGTTGCATATATGTATGCAAGTATTGCCAATACTTGCATACATATATGCAATTATTGCTTAAATGGAATTATGTTAACGGTTTGCTTGCAGGTATGTCGCACACATGTGTGCATGTTTCGGATTTATTAGCACACTTGAATGCAAATAAAAATGAACTGAGTTGCATTGTTATGAAATATTGCATATTTTTATGCAAGAATGATACAATACTTGCACAAAAATATGCAAAAAAAATAAACGCGAATGCAACTCTGGAAATACTTGCACGTATATATGCAAGAAATTGGAATTTTTTCATAACATTATGCATTTAACTGCATTTTCGCTTCTTTTTTTTTTGCGTGTTTTTTAATTTTTTTTGATAGATTTTTTTGTCGAATGCATAATTTATTTAAATAATAATTTTCGTATTTTTTTATTCATTTTTTTGCTACTTTTAAAAAATAGGGACATAATTTATAATAAGTTTATGACCGGATGTGATCCTAATTAAGTTTGCTTTTAGGGATATGTGCATAATTTTCACTTAATAATATAAGCGTTATTATTTGCATACTTGGGCGAAATGTAAAATTATCGTCCTAATACCCGTGTAGGGTCTACATCACAATTCATGTGAATTTATCTACATACATGGGACACGTGTGGGTCAATTGTCATCCAAAAATAATTTATAATATAAACTTTTTATTCAACAATGCATATATTCATAATTTAATAATAATAACATTAAAACTGTAAACATCAATCCATCATAAAACAAGCATTGCGACCACAGACAACCAATATATATATATATACATATATATATATATATATATTCAGTTATAAAATAAAATAATTGTACAAATTAGTTGAGTGAGAGAATTCTCACATTGATTGGTTCAGAAATTGTTAAACAACGATTCGTTTAAATAAAATTAAACAGACATTTGATTTTATCAAAAATTCCTATATCTGTTGTTTCTGTCCAAATTGGTTTCATTGTGTAGTGCTTGATATGACGATTCCAACGCATCTGAGTTTGTTGAATCCTGATCACGCAGTAAAAAGATATGACATTTTAAACTTTTAAACAACATAAATTAGTTAACTTGGGACTTAATTAATTAATCACCATTTAATTTTCTTAATCCATCGTTTAACTGCCTTCCTCCCCATTCGTTTTCTCCATTCACGAACCCAAACCTCGCCACCAACCCTTCACGTCGCACGTTATCCAAGGAGGTCGGGATCCTATCCACCATCTACGTGCTGTAGCCCTTCACTATGCCACCCACCACTATGAACGCCACCCAACTCGACACTCCCCTCACATGGGAAAAAGCCTTCGAACGACGCAGCTTCCAAGAAAAATTTCGGCCTCCACAGTTTACAAAATTCGATCATGATTGTTGGATATCAAGATCTTGTTGAGCATTACAATATTGTAGCTGAAGATTTCGCGAGTCAATGAGTGAATTGATCGATTTTTGGTGTTAAAATCGAGAAGATGCTGGCCATTAAAATGAATAAAGCGGCGACAACTGATAATGGCCCAAGGGTTCAGTGGAAAAATTATTTACACACACACATACACACACACACACAGATATATATATATATATATATATATATATATATAATTTTAATCCTATTATTTTTGTTTCACATCGAACTCCAAACGGACCCCAATGGTTTTCGCTCAATATGATATGTTTCGTAAGCTGATTTGACTGTTTTGATCGGTTTTTATCAAAATTAAAATATAACATTAAATATTGAATTTGAAAGTACGTTTTAATTTGCCACGACCACATACTGATTTCAAAAATTACGAAATTTGAAATCTAGCCATTTTTCACCAATGCGATTCTAATGGACATGGTTTCGTCGAATTTGGAGACCGTTTGAAAAATGGCCTTATTTTTGGGTTATTGAATTTAAACTGAATTTGAACACGCGTTTAAATTTACCGCGCTCACATATGAATTCCAATTTACTGAAATTTTAAACCTGACAATAATTTAACTTCCGAATCCAATAAAATTGATTTCGTCGAAATCAGAGGTCGTTTGCAAAATGGCTATTTTAAGGGCTTAAATAATATTAAAATGTTAATAAATTTCGTAGCAGTTATTTTAAATTTTGAACTGGACATAACTTACAATTTAATTATAACATGAAATATCAGTTTCTTACATTCGTTAGAAAGATATTGTTAAATAAATACGAATGTTTCTTGTTTTACTGAAATCCGACTTATTTTGAATTCGATATATTCATTTAAAGTTCAAAACTAAATTTTCAAACTGCCACGACATTACTAGTTCGTTTTAATTAAATTTTAAATTCTTCCATTCAAACTTCGTTTAAAAATAAATTATAAGTCGTTTATTCGTAAATTAAATCATTTTAAATATTTAAAATCAATTAAAAATCAAATTTTAAATTCGCCAAAAATGCGGGTTGTTACACAGGATCTTAAGTGAGTAGGGTCCGCCATAGGGTATTAAGTGATAGTGGGAATCTACCCAAGAATAAATATAAAGTGATGACCTTGAGTGACCAGTTACAGTCCGCCTCGAAGGGTACTATGCGATCATAGTGAATCCACCCTTAAATAAGCATTGTAGGCCTTAAGTGACTGTAGGGTAGTATGTCTCGTAAATGAATATGATCGATTGTGTGTTAAACTACGTAAACATAATATGAAGAAATTATAATATCAAATATAGGAAATGGTTATTCCTTACAACTTATGTGATTTTCATTCATCAGAGCTCTATGTTCCGACCTCACTCCACTTAGCATGATAGCAGATTAGAAGGTGGGCTCACTTGCTTAATCTATGGAGCCTGGTGATGGAGGATCCATAGTTATTATTATTGTTTATGATTGGCAGTACCTTTTGTATTTGTGGGATAGTTATTAGTATCATTGTGATGTACCTATTTTTGAAATAACGTTATAGCTGAACGTGGTTAATTTAAAAAATACAAGAGCATTTTTGAAATAAATCAGGGTGTGAAAGGAAAATAGTGGGGTGTGAAAGGAGGAAACAAGAGTGAAAATAGATCTAGCCTTTTTTTACTGGTACATCTATTTTTTGATATTATATTTCATCAATTATGCTGTGTGAGATTTCAATTTCACTTAGTCTAGTCTGTTGTTTTTTTTTTTATAAATATTTCCTTATAGTAATCAACGATCTGACTTTAAGTTCCGATTGGCCTTTTCAAAATTGAAATTTAGGCCCATTCCAGATGGATTGCTACACTCTAAATGCGAAAGAAAAACGTAATGGTGGTGACTCATAGTCCGTCACATCTTGCACCATCAAATTAGAATGAACCTTTTGTGTGATAGCGGAAATATATCATACACTTCAGTGGACCATATAAATGCATATTATCAACACTCCACATGCACGTCCATTTCGTTTTAACATTTATGCCTCCTTAGTAAATAAACTCTATATGTTTCCGTACTCCCACGTATGTCACGGTCCAGTACATTCCTTGTTGGACTTTTATTGCACGATGACGATTGTAATTTGTAAATACCGGAAGCTTAACGAATGATGAGAAGACGAATGTATACTCAGGACCACGATATTTTTGGAGGTGGTCCATGTTTAAGGGACCACCTGTAGCAAGTTTTTTGTTATCTCCTGATCTTTACTGGATGTCAGGCCCATTCATGTAGAAGCCCAACTCGAGAAAAATACTACAGATGTGAATATTTTTGCCTTTTTAAGTAGAAAAAAGGAAAAGCGTAAACAAACGGGTGAAATTGAAGTGATTGCTAATACAGAAGTAATTCCTCATCATGTTACTTTTTAATACAAACACTATCTACATTAATGTTGGAGAATCGAATACTATGGAAACGCACATATAGCAGGAATGAGCAAAATGGCAAAGATCAAAACATACCAATTTATCATATATTAACGAAAAAAGTGTCAGCTGACAAGATTTAGAAAATAGAAAATAAATGCGAAGAACAAATGATGGTAGATGTGTTAAACATAAATAACACTTAAAAACCATCGTACATTTCCTAAATGCACGAAAAGAACTGAAAACAAATGATGGTCTGTATTCGTCCGAATTCTTATAGAACAGAGCTGAACGTACCTTCGTTCGGTCAGATCCAACTGTCCTATAAGAAAGATAGCATAGAATATCTAAATGTTCAATCACTAAGTTGTTGACCACTTCTTATACTCACTAAGATGTCGGGCCCATTCATGTAGAAGCCGAACTTGCGAAGAAATACTACGTACAAATATGAATATTTTTGTACTTTTAAGTAGAAAAAGGAAAGCACGAACAGACGGGAGAAAATGAAACGATGGCTAACACAGAAGTCTTTGCTCATCGTGTTAATCATTGGAGTTTTGCCTCCTGTATATTCTCATACCAATGATGTTTAGTTCTACTTCCGCTTGGTGAAGTTTGCATGTGTTGTAACTTGCGCTGCTGCCTAAAAGAATATTTGTAATTGATTTTGTTATTTTTATTTACTTCCCTTATTTTTTTTAGTTTAAATGCGCGTAGTGTTACCAGTCAGATCCGATATTATAGCAGCAAACTCGATGGGAACACTTCATGTCTATGTTTTCTATTTAGCTTAGATTTTGAACATGTTCCATTGCCACTATTTTTATTTTTTCTTACCAGCCCGTAATCTGATCATATAAGCATATGCACTAAGTTCCATAGAAGTACTTCGTGTCTTATTTTTGTTGTGTTGTATTTGTAGTTTCTTTGTAGGATCCCATGATTTTAATGATAGAATATCTAAATATTCAATCACTTAATTAGTTATTGATCATATCTTATACTCGCTTTTTGCATATATACCTTTATTCAATTAGAATTTAAAATCATTTCCATTAAGTCTGAATTGATGATGCAAACTTTTTTGAGTATAATCATTAATATGTTGCGATAGATGGATTTTTAACATGTAACATGCACTCGATCAGTAAATCAATTCCAAAAGCCAACTTTCGCATAGAATGAATATATTATTACTAAAAAACGTGGCTGTTTTCAAATTTAATTTTCGAAGCATATTAGAAAATAAATTTATCAAAAACAAAAATGAAACTTAAAACAGGTTTTAAAAAAAAAAAAAAAAAAAAAATATCGAACATAACGGAGTAGTGATGATTATAGCACAATCAAAAGGCCATCATCCATGCATGCATGAGGGAACAAGTAAGAAAGGAAGTTTCTTGGCAAGTTCATATGGTCAAAATCAAAGTTAGCAATGAAAGTTAGCTAAGAAGTGCGAAAAGAAAACGTAACGGTGGAAACTGAAATTCCATCACATCCTGCACCATCAAAGGATCAATCTTTTATATGAAAGTGGAAACATATTATACGCCCAACATTACCACCACACACGTCCATTTCATTTAAACATTTATGCGTATGTGAACTCTGTCTATTCTCCATACTCCTACGTAAAACTATGCCTTAATTATCCGGTACATACGTTACGATGATTGCATATCTTCTTGACCTTTATTATCCTGACACGTAAATAGCGCAAACTTAACGAACGATAATAAAATTAATGTTTATTTAGCCCCACAATGTTTTTAGAGGTGGTCCACATGTTATGGCCCAGCCAGTAGTAAGTAAGCGCTATGTATCAACCGATCTTTTTTGGATGTCGGTAGCATAAGCCCAACTTGGGAAAAAAATACAGAATACATGAAAATTTTATGTAAGCTGAAAAAGAAAAGCCCAAACAGAAGGGTGAAAATTGAAATGATCGCGGATGTACAAGTTCTAGGCTTCTAGCTCATAATAGTACCTCACTGGAGTTTGATCCCCAGTATTTTAAATAATGCTATTGTTTATGGTAATTTTTTAACTTAAAAGCAGCTTGAATTTTATATTTGGTTTAGTTGGTTGGTTAGGTTTTCAAAATTTAAAACATAAAACCAACCAATAAACCAAAATAATTTGAAAATGAAAACCAAAACCATCCAATAAACCAAGGACGGAGGCCATATTGATTTGTAGACCGGTAAGAAACTAATGGAAACCAATATTTTATTTGTTATATGCTACTGCCTCAAGCTGGCATATTGATTTATTCAGTAATACATTTTTTTGCCTACTAAATGTCATTTGGCCACGTTTTTGTTAACTTGTTTGATACCATGAATGTGACTGTAAAATTAAAAAATACCATGAATGTGACAATAAAAATAAAAAACACCATGAATGCACATCAGAAGAAGAAATTTAAGTAAATCTACAAGTTGTTTTATCTGATATTTTTACTATTAAAAAATAATTTCGGGGGCTATCCCCCCGAGCCCCCGTTGTTTTTTCCGTCTGTGACATCACCAGCAATTATTTCGGGCTCCGCCACTGCAGCTAACTAGGAAATCCAAACCAAACCGGCCAAACTTAATGGTTTATTTTGTTTAATCAATAAATGCTCACCCCTATCCTGTTTGGCCTTTTCTTTTTCTGCTTGCATAAAATTTGCATGTTTTTAGTGTTTCTTCTCAAGTTGGCCTTCTACTTAAATAGTGCCGACTTCAAAAAGAAAAGAATAAAAAGAAAACAGGGGATAGAAAACACATACTACAGGCTGGGCCGATATTTGGAAACAGGGTCCATATGTTATCGGCCCAGCCTGTAGTATGTGTTTTCAATTCATATTAATATTTAGTAATAATAATATTATTATTTCAATTCATATTAATATTTTTCGAGGATGAGTTTGTTTTTAAAAATATTTACATCATGTAGACTCAATTAATTACTTTAATCTTATATTATGTTTGTAACTATAAGAACAAATTAATTTAAAGTAAACCAAAAAGACCAACCAAACCAAATCAATTATCATCAGTTTGCTTGGGTTTGATTTAAATTTATTTGGGTTGGTTTAGATCGGTTTATATATTTTGAATGGTTATTTTGGTTTTAAATTTTTTGATTAATTCGAACAAACCAACCATTTGCTCACCCCTAAAACAAAAGGAATAAAGGGATGAAACTATTATTATTTTTTAAATCAAAGGGGTGAAATGATTGCGGATGTAGAAGTTGTTGCTCATCATGTTACTTTAATATCATTGGGTTTTGTCCCTGTATTTTTCGATACTTTTCAGTTTGGATTCTCACGTGTTTACTACGAGTTGGACTATGGAACCTTTTGATATTATTCACTTCTTTGAATTTTCAGGTCTTTCATACATGTTTCTTATTGAAATACAAACTGGTCAATTGTGACACCGCAAATTAGATTAGAGTCGATGCAGTAATGGTAAATTTACCATCTTCTATGATAAAATATCACTAATATTTCTTTTTAAACCAACAATAACGGGAATTATCAATCAATTTACAGTGCTAGATATTCATATAATTTGCCACATTATAGGTAATTGGAAACAAAAAAAAACAATTAAATTAAATTAAGTAATTCAACTCAAATGACGTTAAATACATTTTTTTTCTTTTTCATTGATTTATTTTTAAGTAACACGATAAAATATATAATAAGGCATCATTACAGTGTGAATATATATGTTACATCATTGATTTTCCCGACAAATGGTAATCCACCTTTATAAATGTAACGGTTACCAACTATTAATATACCAGTCTGTGGTATACCAGTCAATGGGCAATGGTATGATATTTAGCTTATCTGTAAAAACGAAGATGATGGTATTTCCTATGCGGTAATGGTAACCATTATCATAACAATTCTACATTAGATAATAGGAAAGATGAAAAACAAAATCTTTTCTACATATTTACTAATGGTAAAGCACAAATTTAAAGCTCTTCTATTAATTATGTTTTCTCAGTTCTCCCTTATTCTTTTCATGTTTAGATATTTTATTTTCAAATTTTGTGATATATGACTTGTCAACGGTACGTGTTTCAGCTCGAGCTTGGTCTAAGCACTCCCTGTTAATGTAGATATAGGTTTAGCCTTTACTATCCAGGCCCGACCTGGTTATTATTAGGGTTATTAGGGCTAGGCATGGATATTTCAGAACCCCACCCTATTATTTGTTTTTCGTTATACCAAAACATGAATATATGTTATTTATCTGCCATATTATTTATTTGCATGTAGATATTTTTACATACTTCTGTTGTGAACTTAATTGCATCAACATCCAATTTATATGTTAACATTGCTTGTACATAATTTTTACAAAAGAATGCAACTATAAAGTATGATTTTAACATAAATTTATGAGTTAGGTATACGAGTACCACCGACGGGCATAAAAAACACGACTAGCCAGGCTCAAGCCATCTTTTGAAATATCTTATGGTTTCGAGTCGGATTCGAGCTTCAATTATCATAATCGGGCTCGAGTTCTAGGTTTTATGATGTTTGGACCGTGCCCGACCCCTTAATTGGCGTATTGACAACTATTACACTAAATTTACTCCATAGTTCACAATTAAATACCTACTTCTTGAAAATAACTTCTACCTTTGCAAATTGTTGTTCTGGTCCAAATTTTATGATACTTAGACCATGGTCGCCCCGTCGATAGGATACTAGCAGTGCCGGCCCTAGGGCAAGGCCCATCAGGCACCAGCCTCGGGCAACCCCCTTGGCAACATGGTGGTGGGGATGATGGTGATGCTAAAAAATATATGTTAAATATGTTTATGTACCTTAAGTTTAATAAAAGTGTGCTTGGTGAAGTTGGTTGGGCATGCAAATTTGGTGTCTGAGGTTCTAATTTCAATTCCCATGAGCTACATATTTTGCCTGCTACTTTTTGATGTTGCCTATCTGCCTTGGCCAACCCAAGGTGTCAGACCAGCCCTGGATACTAGCTAACATTACACCAAATTTCCTCTGCTATTTTACAATTAGATACAAACTTCTTATACATAAATACATTTGCAAATCTTTTTCGGGTTCTTTCCAAGTATTTTACATTAAAGCCCATGTTTTTAAAGAACAATTAAAATCCAAATTTTGAACTAATTGCTCAGTTAAGTAATGTTAATTTTTACATCAAATAAATCCTAAAAGATATCATTCAATAGGTAAAGCATAATATGTCAATAAGTTGGGTACAAAATTTTTTGGAAGATACAACTATATATAGATTACAATACTCAAAATATAATATTTAATGATTTATTTATATATTTTTTTCACCTAAATTATACGTTACATTATAAATTTTATTAACTTCAAGTGCTTACCTTTTAAGTTTTCTACGATTATTGCTCATAAACCCTTGAGAATTCTCTGTTAAATATTTTATGTTCAAGTCCATCTATTTAAC
Source organism: Allium sativum (assembly GCA_030737875.1). NCBI lineage: Eukaryota > Viridiplantae > Streptophyta > Magnoliopsida > Asparagales > Amaryllidaceae > Allium > Allium sativum. Next base: position 20,794,731 of record CM060927.1, on the reverse strand, counting down.
AGGTTGTGTAATCTTTTATTTGAAATATTACAATAAATTCAATTAACTAATATTCATTAATTCTTCTAGTAAGTCAAAAATATGACCTCTTTCTAATTTGTTCAGGAGGGGAACCGATCGGAGTCGTAAAACCCTCCCTAGTGCACCAAGCTCGACCCAAAAATATGACAATTTTGATATATAATAATAATAATACTCCATATACTAATAATGGTGACAAAACAGGCGATAGTTCCTGTAACTATATCTCCATCTTCATCATGTTCTCAACCACCTGATCCACCACCGTTCCCAACCGTGACTTCACCCACCAAAGCGTCAGCATCTCCTCCTCCCAAAACATACGCTAATGCTGTTCGCCAACCATAAACCGCACATGCTTCTCCTCCAAACCATCGTCTCCATTACTCCAAACCTTCTGCCTCTTACGTATTCAACACCAAAGAAACCTATGCTAAATCAAAAGACGAATGGAAAAACACACTTGTTCTCCATCCTGTCAACTTTCGACTCTTAGTGAAGAAGTTGAAGGATTGCATTAGTAAAGTCTGGAAATAGACAGGGGATTACTACGTCCACATAGCCCCATGTTATAGATTCAACGTCAGGTTTGAATATAAATCAGTTTTTCAGAAAGTACTCACGACTTCGACTTATTCATACTTTGGGAAACTCTTGATGGTCGATGAGTGGGCAACTGGAAATGATTACATCAAGTTCAATACTGATAATGTTAAAATATGGGCTCGATTACTGTAACGGCCCAGAAGATTTTCGGCCCCGGAAATCGACATAAATACCTTTACCGTAACTCATGCCGACCCTCCAAGCACCGAAAACAACCAGATAGTTAAGAGAAAGAATATTAGAGGGTGAGATAAGGAAGAAAGAAAGTTAGAATAGAAGAAGAAGAAGAACCAACACACCACAGAGTCTCACATCGCAGCGGAACAAAATATAATATAGAAATAAATCTTTATTTAGAGCTTTTAAAAATACTTACAATTATCAGAGTACATCACACATCTGGACAGTTATGATAACCTGTCCTCATATACAACACACACAGCGGAATATCATACGTTTGAACTCCTTTAGCTCGTCTCTTCACAGCATTCGAAAACCTGAACCTGTACACCCCGGGCTAACCCGAGCATTTACAAAACACCGGGTCAGTCTGGTGAACCAAAGTGAGAAAAACTCGCACAGTATTAAGGGTAAATCATCCAACATGATTTTAAAGTTCAAAATCTTTTCAAAAGAAAAGGATAATCGTTAGACCAAATCCACACATAAACACGGACGGTTTTAACCTTACGATAACCCAAAACAGTTTTGAAATCAATATCTTGTCTGATATTATCATAATGTCTAATACAAGTAAATAGAATCTAGTAGAACGCTTGCATCTCACGCTCCACATATATAGTATACAAACAAAACCGCGGGCGCTTATTGGAGATTGGATTCCGATCTTGACAAGGTATGGGACCACCTGCCGCTAGTGTACCTCTAGAGGCGAATACACTGGGTTTAACAAGAACGTCTTGCAACCCGGCCCTCACATGACCGACCACTCATTTCGCTTGAGTGTATCGAATGTATATCACCAACGGTTGGGCTCAAACCACCGTTTCCCGAAAAGGGACAGCATTGAAATAGATTCAAGAAGCAAAAGGAATTTCTCTAGATAGGTGATTATACACCCTAATGGGAGCGACCCACAGCCATGCTGCCTGCCCGATTTTTGTCATTTCCCGGTTGATGAGGCTTGAGGCTACGCTTCATTAGCACATCACATTCACTTCGAATGCCACATCGCCAGATCCATCAACAGTCACTAATTGACGTCCCTAACAATACACTACGTGTTAGCTAAAAGAAGTCTCCTTCTCCGCTTCCACTCTTGGTATGGTTGAAGAAATCAATGTACGTGACTTTTCTGGAAATACTCTGTCAGACATTCATCCATACACGTCATCCAGGAACAAGATGAACCGAAGGCACCCTCCTACTGCATTCTAGGAATCACCCTGAGAATCAATAGCGAGAAGTCCTTGCGAATCCGTAGATTCCAACCACGACAGAATCACAGTATATCTCTGCTTGCAATCAGAGATTTTAAGTAATTCTTTCGCTTATGAAAATCAACGGTCTTCAATAGCTCCGTCTTGAATCAGCATCCACTACACCATAATGGTCATTTGGCAACCCTTTTTTTTCACAATCGCCAACACTTATTTGTGTTGTAGGGTTATAACAATAGTATGCGTTGCTATATTAAAAAAGTGTTACCAAAAATACATAATAATAATTTTATTACTGGCAACGCTTATTGGGGTTGTTACAGATGGATTCTGGGGGTAAAAACATAAAGTAACCACCGAAACCCTATTTCCCCATTCACTTTCGTTTGTCCCAACGCTTTCACAGTATCGGCCGCCTAAATCACTAATTCCATATACCACGATTCATAAAAAAAAATCCGAGCATGGCGAAAATGAAAGAGTTCAAGTCTGTTCTTGTCTAATCGAATTTTAGGGGTGGCTTCAGGGTAAAACCGCGAAGAAGTATTTGAATCCGTTCATCCCTAATCAGACATCAGAAAATCGATTTGGCTTCAGGGAAATCGTTTGAATTTCGATTTCAGGTACCCGATTTCAGTTTCGATTTCAGGTTAGAATAACGTCGTTTGAATCTAAACTATTTTTTATCCCTTTGAATCCCCTTTAGATTCCGTATTGCTTAAACATGGTATCGCGAGGCTTAAACATGGCTTGTTTATCTGTTTACAGTTTGAATCCCCTTTGAATCTGAACTATTTCGATCTTAGGTATTGCGAAGCTCAAACATTGGTTTGTTTATGTACTTTGTATTAACTTTACATGTATGTTATTTTTGCAGGCTAAAGACCATACATATGTTCTCTTACATTTGTCTCAGGCTCAAATTAGACGACTTTTGTTCCCACTTGGTGGTATTTTGAAGGTTTGCCTTTCTTATACACTAACAACCTGCTTAAATTAGAGTATTCCATATTTGCATTATTTGTCAATCTATAAACTGGTGATTCATAGTATATGTGTATATGAATAAGTTCGTAAACTTGCTAAGAAGTTGGATCTTTCAGTAAGGACAGGAAGGGTTCTAAAGGAATTTACTTTTGTTGAACGGTAAATCATTGGATGACCAGTTTCCTTAATGCAACTGAACTATTGTTTTAGTGATATAATTTGTATTGTTTTGAATGCTTATATCAAAGCCTTAGTCCTTCTACAGCTACATAATTTTTTAATCTTGTAATATGTGCCTTTATATTAGCAACCGATGATAGTATATAGGTGAAGTGCACAGGAATTTTTTAATCTTGTAATATGTGCCTTTACATAATTTTTTAATCTTGTAATATGTGCCTTTACATGATGTTGTGAAGTGCACAGGAATTTTGTAGTGTAGGTGACGATTCTTGTTTGATTTCCTGGGATGCTTGTGTTGGTACCAATCCGTCTATCAGGGTAAGATTGTATCATCATCATTCTAGTTCACAAGGACATATACATTAACACTAGTTCAAGTGCATAAAATCTCCGCTGATCTCCCTTGAACTTCAGGCATGTTTTTTTAACTTGTTTAGGTTTATTTCTTATGCTTGTGTTGGTACCAATCCGCTGATCTCCCTTGAACTTCAGGCATAGTTAGATCATGTTCACATGTTCCTTACTTTAGTTTATTTACCGTAGAGAATTTGGGTGAATGAAATGTAGTCATCTTTTTTTAACTTGTTTTGGTTTATTTTCTATTATGTAGCCTATCACTGATTAAGAAATAGTGCTAGGGTAATCCAACCAACAAGCATTTCAAATTGAATTTTAACAGGTGTAATGAAGTTCATGCCTTTCGTTCTTTTCATTGTTTCACAACTTAAAACATTCTGATTGATTTAAAAAATCAGGTGAAGGAACGGGGTTGCTTCGTCTTCATAGCATATACAGACATGGTTTGAAAATATATAGCCCCGATGAAGGCTGTGTTCAGGTATGCTATCAGTTGTACATTGGTATGTGTACCATGTGCATCTTGCAAGCGATAAATATTATCCTTTAATACTTATGTTTCTAATATCTAGTTTACTGTTATGAACTTGATCTTATCTTGCATTTCTACGTTATTTTCAGGTTTCTCCTGTTAGTAAAGATTCATCCATGTTGGATGGCTTTGAAAATGCTAGTATTGAAATGGAAGAAGCAAAGGTTTGTATTTCACATGGATTACCTTTCTGAGAAACAGTTTTCAAGAAGTTGATAAATCTATTTATACTTACCGTCTGTGCTGTTCATTATCCTGATTGTTCAATGCTATAATCAAATTTCTTGTATATGCAAGTATGAAGTGAACGGTAACGTATGTGTACGTGTATCATATGAGACATAATATATTAGACAACAATAATTCTTCAACTAGTTGGATAATCACAATTTTTTCTCCTTAATTACATGATATATACAAAAAAATATCAGGCAAAGCTTCATGAGATGTTAATATCAGAAAATAAAGCAGTCCAGAAAAACGGTGCTTCAGAATATCACTGGATGATTGATGGAGCTGGCTTGCCTCCTATTGCTTCCGAGCTTCTTCCAAAAATGGTAGGTTTGTAATTTTTCTTCGAATTTTGAGGTTCTAGATTACATTATGCTAAGCTTTGCGGGTATCCCAGTGATATTAATAGTCAGAGATAAATAAGTGAGACCTATTTAGTGGCGGACTCCCTTTATTTATCTCTTACCATTTCTATTCTGCAAGAGTGGCGATTAACATTTGTATTACTCAAATTTTTAGCTTTGGTTATTTAGTGGAGGACTCCCTTTATCAGTTTGAGTTTCCCCATCCTTGTCCGAGGCTATAATCTTAACTGAAGTCATCAAATGTCACTCTTATAACAGTAGCTTGAACTTGAGCATCCATTTTCATCGTTGTACATTTGGCGCTGAAGGCAGTGAGCATACATTTTCAGGTTATTATGAACCATATTTCAACCTTTCCCTTTGTTATTAATGCTATTGTTATCGTTTTTTTATGTCTGTTCACTGAGGATGAACATATATTGTAAATGCATTCAACCTTTCTTTATTTAGTTTTATTAACCACTACACTACAATGCTTCATTTTTCTTGCATTTTAGCAGTTTTGTAACAGATGTCTCATGATATATAGTTGTATTACTTAAACAGTTTGCATGCAAGCATTTGAAGATGATTATGTTGTGTTTCAGGTAGACATGGCACCATGAAAAATATATCATGACGATCCAAATGTTTTCAAGGCACTGCACCATGAAAATTCTCATCGCTGTACATTAAAGGTATGGAATGGTTTGTAACATTGAATATTAGTAATATACTTTTGTCCTTAGATACAGTAGATGAATCTTTGGATTACAACTCAGGCACATGAAAACAATGAAAATCATGTTCACTTAGTTTTACTGAGCCTAATAGGCTTAGTTTAAGTGAGCATAACGGCTCAGTTTAACTGAACCATAGTGGCTTATGATGCTTCACAGGTATTTTGCTAATTTTATCTACCTATACTTAACTATGATAATACTATATATGTCTTACATGACATTTCATGTAATAAATTGCAGGTCAAAATTGGTAAAATAAAGAAAGAGAGGGGAGCAGCAGTAGTGGTTGGTACTTGCGTTTTGGAACTGATGCTGCAAGAAAGGTATTGCGGTATGTTGTGTAACTGCATGATGTTTATAACACGGCTCCTATAGAGATGTAACAAGAAAGTGATAAAAAAATGAAACATGCTTGAAGGTTTCTTTATGTATTCCAGTTTAAAATCAATTCTTAGATTTTTTTGTTTTGAATCAATTTGTTTTTAAGTAGAAATAATATAATTCAATGGTAAAGGATTGGTTGTGGGATATGATTATTAGCAGTTTAGTGCAATTTGTTTTTGAGAAGAAACCCAACCATACAAATTTTGCATATAAGTTACTGCTTCTATTGTTTATCAGTATTCCAACCTAATTTATATTACTACACATCTACTTTATTTAAATTCAAATAGCTGATTATGAGTTATAATCAGTGTATTTGGTCTTTCTTTTATGGGAGCTTCAAATAGCCAGGCTCAGTTAGAAACTGAGTTTGTAAACTCAGTTAGAAACTGAGTATGCAAACTCAGTTAGAAAACCGAGTTTGCAAACTCAGTATGAAACTGAGTTTGCGAACTCAGTTCGTAAACTCAGTTTCCGAACTCAACGGAAACTGAGTTTCCGAACTGAGTTCGCAAACTGAGTTTCCGAACTGAGTTCGCAAACTGAGTTTCCGAACTCAGTTTCCGAACTGAGTTCGCAAACTAAGTTTCCGAACTGAGTTCGCAAACTCAGTTTCATACTGAGTTTGCAAACTCAGTTTTCGAATTGAGTTTGCAAACTGAGTTTCTAACTGCGATAAACTCAGTTTTGATGTGGTCACATTGATAGATGCATTATAGTTCAATGCCTTAAAAGAATTTAGTTAACTTACCCAACAAAAACACAAATAAATGCCAAACCAAATAATTGGTATTAAAATTATCTTTTGTAAACAATTTATATAATGTTATATTAATTATTGTTGTCAACTTTGATCTTTCTTGTAGGCCTTAGCAAATCCAAAAGCAAATATTTCACGAACGATGATTTGGAAGGCTGGACATAAAAGAAATTCGAGAGAAGTACTACCATGTTTTGTATTCGGTATTTGTAGAATTTCATTTATCTATTGAATTTTGCGACTTAATTATGTATCGAATTTAGAAACTTAGTTATGTATTATACTTGTATATTGTTAACTGATGTTAATTCTATGTCGTTACTTAATTATGAATGTTGTCAATTGGTATTCATTGAACTATACTTTTTAAATTGAGAATAATATCTATTTTGAATTCATATTAAATATCGTCTATATTATAATTATGTTAGTTATTGTGAATGAAAATCTTGCAACATGTATAAGCGTTGCAAACAAAAATAATGCAACATGTATAAGCGTTGCAAACAAAAAACTACCAACGCTTATAAGCGTTGCGAATGAAAATATACCAACGCTAATAAGCGTTGGGAGAGAAAATCTACCAACGCTTATAAGCGTTGGTACTACATTGCCACGCCCCCGTAGCAACACTAATAAGCGTTGCTGAAATTGTTTGCGACGGTTATACTCGTTGGCAATCACCTGTTTTGGTGTAGTGATCTTTAACGTATTCGTATTTGCTGGACGGAATGGTTTCGAATATATATTCGATCGCGGTCTTTCCGTGCCAACAATCGTATGGCCAAATTTTGATAGTCGGTTATTTAACTATCAAATAAACAACCATTCATCCATAAAAGAAAATGGATCCACTGATCTAATACTCAGTATCATTTAGCCTCTTTGATGAACCATCTGTTAATTTCATTCTTTAAAATTTCCCATGTTTTAAACATCGCTTTTACTTCTTATTATAAAATAAAATATTCACCAAACTTATTTATTCAACTTATAAACTTTTCGAAAACAGATTATAATATCATCTACGGGAATCATAACTTATGTTTCCCTCAACTTCCTCGCTTATAAACTAATATCGTTCTTGGATAATCCTGTAGTCGTTCAAGTTGGGGTATTTTATTTACCTCTCAGACCTTGACCAACAACATTCATATCTTCAGAACAAATAGAAGTTTATTAGTCACACGTTCCTTTGAAAAATCTGATTTAAACCTCGACGAAACTTTGGTTCTATTAGAAATAGAATCCTTAAGAAAATTCTTTAATATCTCTTTATTATAATATTACAAATTATTTCAATAATTCAATTTCATTTGTTTAAACCCACATAAACAAAACTTTTATAAATCTCATATTAATACCTTATACATTTGTTATATTGATATACTTTTCAAATTCTTATATTGATCAAAACAATTTAACTTATCATCTGTAACAACATTACAGATTCCATTTCAAAGCCATTTTACTTCCACTTATCACATTCTCTTTAAATAATACTCGACTACCTATTGGTTATCTAAAATCATATGATAATCCTTCAAAAACTTATGTCTAAAATAGTTCATCCCACTTGTAACCAATGTTACAAAACACATTTACAAACCACTTGCTTTATTTACTAAATCGAATTCATTAAATTTCCATTTACAAAATCTTTTGTAAATTAATTACGATAACTTACCATTCACTTTCACTTTGTTAACTGCATTTAAAAATCCCATTTCCAATTCATTATCGACAACTAACATTCGTTGTCGTTATTCAAATCTTTTACTATCCATACCCTTAGTTAATATCCCGAACTTCAGAATATTGCATTCCGAACCTCGGCATAACTCACTTTCATTTATTTGACTAAATCTCATTTATAAATTTCATTTATAAATAAATAGTCATAATTTCAATTTTGATTTCATTAAAAATATGGAAACTTCATTTCCAAATCACCACTCATTTCAAATATATTGATTTGTTAACTTTATTCACGAAATGATATTTAATCACGTTTCGTATCATTTAAAACCATTCGTTAAAATGATCATTTATCACAAAAATATCACTCTTTAAACTTTCTTCTAAACTCTAGTATATCCATGATTCACTTATTCTGTTTCGATATCAGGTTAAACTTCCTTCACGACCATTAAGGCCTTTGCAAAACCATTTTCACACGATAAGTTATATCGTCAAACATTTTTTTGATAATATCTTGCATCTCTACTAGTTATATTTTACATAGTTATAAAAATTATAAATTTAACTTCGATATTTATTTTCATAATCAAAACTGCATTTCCAATCCATATATATAAATATATTTATATTTTTGAAACCATTCGGAATTCATTTAACATTGATTTCGACAAATCATTTCTTTTGATTGACGGTACTAAAGAGACAAATGACTACTATGGTACCAAACCGTAAATTATAAACCAATTTCACATTTCATAACAACCAATGTAATCATATTGACAAATATTATCAATATCAGTGAGGAATCCAGTTGGATTCCTCCATCCTGTTATTCACTGCAAAACAATGGTTATCACAATTCAAATCATTCCATTTAATATGGCAATCAAGGTTTGGTTTCCATCTAAACAGATGACATAAAAAAAGTTTAACAATAACAGTCGACAATAACTGTAAGGGCTAATAATAAAAATTCAAGCATTCACTATTTATTTATAACGTTTATAGTGTTATAAACGTAACCACTGAGGTAAGTTACCTCAATTGGATTCAGTTGTTATAAATAACGATTTTGTTTTCAATTAAATTAAACGAACGTTTAATTTAACCGTTTCAGTCAATATTTGAATAAAATCAACAAACAAACGAACAACCATTAACAACCATAGCACACAAATATAAAACCCGACTTATATAAAATATAAGAGGGGAGAACTGAGTGAGTTTAACTCACCTTGAGTTTTCCATCTACAACCAAACCGGTTCCAAAATGCGACGCTCGTCGGCTCGATTCCAACGTCCACAGTTTTATCCAAATCTGTTACCATAGATGCCTGTTATACTGATTATACGACTACGGGTTTTAAATTAGTTAATTACTTAATTTAATAACATAAATATTGTTAACTACGTTTTATGTGTATGGTCCAAAATTAGTATAGTGATTTAGAAAATTTGCTAACTTCGTAAAAAAATGTACGTATACATATACTTATGAAAACTCTAATATTTACGTTTGAGTTAAACCAACATTTTGCCATGTTCAATCTGATTAGGCATGGGTTAAACATTAAACTAAAATGACCACTTTAGTGTATAGCTGGGCGCGCTACACATATAAAGTATTTACCTTAAAGTCTAAACATTGGTCACCGCCTTACTGTTGTGACTCAGCACCATTTCTTTAATACCCAATGTTTGTTAATACTTTAATAGTTGATATCATAGAAAATCTACTTTAATCAAATTCCACATGATTATTCTAACAGCATGGTTTGGTTAGTTTGATTTTAGAACGTTAAATAAAAATTGTGGTTAAAGCGTATAAAATGATACCTGGTCATGCGCTAAACATTGTTCATCCGTCCCCTTGTCACCTGCTGTCGTATATCTTCCCACTTGATTGGTTCCCAACGCTCGGACTTTTTTTTTCTTTTTTAACCCGTTATGAGTCCATGCAAAACAGAAAGCATCAACCCCTTTTTCCATCTGTAGCAAGCGCATACATGTCTCCACTCATTTCCTCCTGTTCTTTGCTCCTCTCATTATGTCCACCCACTACCCTTATTTCCATCATCCGCTATTCTTCTACACAGCGCAAGTCCTTTTTTTTATCTTTTTTTCCTCCTTCTCTCTCTTTTTATTATTATTATTATTATATATTTTTTTAAACCCACCGTACTAGGTTAGGCAACCGCATAGTTAAACGAGGTTAGACAAGTTCAAGAACTGATTTGGTTTAATAAAATGTGAATGGGCATATAGTCAGGGGCGGAGGCAGTATTAGGCCAGCTAGGCCTCCGCCCCACCTGGAAAATGATTGTTCTGGCATAAAATAGGCTTCTACAAGTGGCTGCCCTACCTGGGACATAAGGTCTGCCCTATCTGGGCATGCAAGCAGTCTTCATCTTGAGGCTTAGCAAGCCATATAACTGATTTGTAAAGCTTAGTACACTGGTTATATATATACAGAACATTGTGCTGAAAGTTTGTGATGTGGGACTTTGTTTTTTTCCCTACCTCATTTTGGTGGCTAGCTCCGCCACTGCATACAGTAAACACCCTTTGACATTTTTTTAAAAATAAAGTTAGACAATTTATAGTTACTGTAAAAACTTGGCTTAACGTACACTTATGCATATAAACAGTATTGGATGATTACTGTGTGTTTTAAATATTACCAGGCTTTCTACTGTGCTTCTTCTCCTTTCATTCTCAAACTTCCTACTTCTAAATAATCTGCTACAGATTATTTCCTCCATCCCATTGCCGCATGGATCAAAGGTCCTTCTACCATTTTTGAAACCAACATCATGGTCAAACGCCACTCCTCCTCCTTGTCACGTTTGCCAACACCCTGCTGGACTTCTCTTGATCATCGGAGCAGCACCACCCGCGTGCTACACTCCATCTGCACCCATTTGAACCCGTCATCCCATGCATAGCGCACCTGCCTTCTTCCTCCACTACATACATGCTACCGCTCCTTTCCTTCAACACCAGTAATTCACGCCTCCATTCGGATATAAAATAATAGCCTCTTTTGTTTTCTCCAGTTCCGTATTTTCCGTCCTGTTCTTTTTTTTTATATATATAGTTGGAGAAATTTTCGATTTTCATTTCAGGGAGGAATGGAGAAAACCGAATGGAGTAGCAGTATTTTATATGGGTTAGTGTCTTGGGTAGCAAGGAAAAATTAAGGTACAGATTTGCAGATTAGCTGTAAAGTGGACGCGAACTTCGAAAACGTGGTTGGCACGGTAAAGGTAATTTGGTAATCAAGGCATTAAAAACGTGGGGCGCAAGGGAGACAATTCTGAACGCAAGAAAAAATGGAAAGAAGGGTAGTGCGCAAGGAAGCTAAGAATGGTTTGGACGCAAGGAGCCACTACGTAACCAAAGAGAAAGCAAAAAGAAAGGTTAGTTTGGGATTGATTTAATAATAAAATAAATGTGCGAAAACTTCATCGTGGAGAAATCGTGTTAAAAACTACCATATAAAATTTCTGTTTACTGATAAAAATGCTATTCTTGTTGTAAAATGATATTCCGGATCCAATGGAACAAGTTTTGTCGAAATCCGACATCGTTTGGAAAAAATTCCTCTATAAAACCGAAAATTTAACACGCGTTTAATTTTTTCACGATCACCAGATAAATCACATCAATTTGAAACTTCGAAATCTTATAATAATTTTTCAATATGAACCCAACGGCACTAGTTTCGTCGCATTCTGAGATCGTTTCCCCGGTAGGCCATTTTTACCGTGCACCGCAATACCCTTTTTAACACCAAATTTCTTGGTCTCTAAAAATAACAAACTATATACCTATCCTGACTCTAATCGACGATACGAATTCAACGGAACTGATTTCGCAGCCTAATTCGATCGTCTGCTCAAGTTATGCCCAATTATCCCTTTATTAATTTAATTGCGCGCTATAGGAATTGAACGAGCGTTTATGGCTGCCGTGGTCACATACGACATCGGTTTGCCACGCCATTCAACACCGTACAATAATTTAACGATACGGTTCCAATGAAACTGATTTTATCGAAAACAGAGTCCGTTTGCAAAACGGCTATTTTAAAGGTCGATATTTTAAATAACGATTCACAGCGTTTTTCCCCAAAATTTGATTTAGCCGTAACTCGCAATCTATAACACGAAATCTGGATTTTTCTCTTTCATATGAAAACTATCGTCAACATGATCCCAACGTTTCTTGTTTCACGGAAATCCGACTTATATCGGATTCTGTATTCTTAGTTGAAGTTCAAAACTCAAATTTACGAACTGCATGCCATTTTCAAGCTTGATTTTTAATTATATAAATGTATAACGTTCGAACTTCGTTTAAAGATTTCAACTATCGAAGCTAGAAGCATGAGAAGATGTTGGAGAATGGAGTTTTTATGACAACAAACTTATTTCAATATTAATCTATTATAAAATATATACTAACACTTTTGTCTAGAATATATATATATATACACACACACACATACATATGCAGGATTTATATACAGGAATTAATACTGAAGACTGTACAGTTTAAGAGTTTCTAGAGATTCAAAATTCAGAGATGATTCAAGACTCATGAGTAATCAAGATTTCAAGAGTTCAAGATAAATATAATAATAGAGTCTAGTTTATGTAAGACTCTGAATATCACTCCAAGTTCAAATTCAAATTCTGATTTCAGATTCTATCTTCAAATTCTATTTTCAAATTCTATCTTCAATCTTTATTTTCTCTATTTTACATTTTCTATTTTTAAACTCAAGTTTTATAGTTTATAAGTTTTATATATTATATACTTTATATTTATATAGTTTTTAACTTTATGATTTTATAAATATGTTTATATAGTATATACTTATGGTTTCAAATGATTTTTTACTTTGTAATATTCATTTACAACACTATGTTTTAGTTCAAGTGTTTCTAGAATTATATATATATATATCAAAACACTTCAAAAGTGTTCAAAATTCAATTTTATACTAGGTTATGTCGACATACATTTATGCCTATGTCGACATATAACTGTCATATTTTTTATTTTGAAAGGAAGTGTCCTATGTCGACATATAACTGTCATATTTTTGATTTTGAAAGGAAGTGTCTTTTCTCTATTTGTAACATTCCAGAAGCATTGCAATCTTTCAAATCTTATAAATAGGGGTTGATTTCAAATTTTTTCATCTTTCTTCTTCTCCATCTTTATCCCTTTTCTTTACACCATTATTATTTCTTATATTTATGATTTCTACATTTATACTCAACCGAATTCAATTCTATTTATATAAAACTTCTTCTCTTCTCACTCTCTACTCATTACTCTCTAAATCAAAGTGCTATTGAAGAGTTATAGGGCTATTGTAATTATTTGGGAAGTGTTTGGGAAAAAAGGGGTTTCCTTGTAGCCTTGAAATCAAGGAATCGGAGAGGCGTTAACCTTGTAGCCGTGAAATCAAGGGGAATATACTTGATCAAGGGTGTTTGGAATCGGTGCTAACCATGTAGCCGTGAAATCAAGGGGTTGTACTTGGATATTGATATAGTAATAAAACTTTACGCAATCCAGCGTTGTGTGGGACTGGACGTAGGAGTAATCTGAACCAGTATAAAATCTGGTGTGTTCTTTCCTTTTCTGCATTTTATTTTCGTTTATCTTGTGTTTGTGTTTGATTCTGTGTCTGTCTTTGTTTTTGTGGTGTGCGATTCATATAGTAGATCATATAAGTTTTATATTTGGTTTAATTTTTCAAAAACACTATTTACCCCCTCTCTAGTTTTAGTTTTGCCTTAACGATCAATTACGCAATCCCTAACAATTGGTACCGGAGCAAGGTCTTTCAAAAATTTCATAATCTGATTTTTGAAAAAAAAATATAGAAAATTTTGAAATAATTGTTAACACTAGTGTCAATTCATGCATTGTACCAATGTTGAAAGAGTTTGCACATAATCGTGTTGTAAAATCAAGTGATCTACTAAAATATTATTCATTACAGGAAAAGATGTGTTTTATGGCTTTTGAAAATTCAAAATTTGAAAAGATGGGTGAAGTGGCTATTGCAAATTCAAATTCTGAAATGGTGACTATTTTGGAGAATGGAGTTTTGATGACGACAACCTTATTTCAATTATCATTGAATATAAAATATATACTAACATTTTTTGTATAGAATATATATATACACACACACATATATGCAGGAATTATATACAGGAAATATTGCTGAAGACTGTACACTTTAAAGATGATAAGAGATGAAAAGATCAGATAAATTTCAAGACTCATGAGTATTCATGATTTCAAGAATTCAAGAGTTCAAGATTAATATAGTTATAGAGTCTAGATTGTGTAAGACTGTAAATAGCACTTTAGGTTCAAATTCTAATTCTATTTTTCAAATTCTGATTTTTAATTCTATCCTCAATTCTCTCTATTTTATTTTTTATCTTTTCTATTTTTTCCTTTCTTATTCTTCTTTATTTTTCAAACTTAAATATTATATAATTATATTCTTACACTTTATATTTATATAATTTATAAACTTATAATTTTATAAATATTTTTATATAGTTTAAATTTATGTTTTCATATGATTTTCTACTTTACAATATTAATTTACAATACTATATTTTGATTCAAGAATTTCTAGAATTATATTTATATCAAAACACTTGAAAAAAATGTTTTAAAATTCAAAAATACACTAGGGTATGTCGACATAACAAAAATACTATGTCGACATATAACTGTCACTCTTTCAATTTTGAAAGGAAGTGTCTTTTCACTATTTGAAATGATTCAGAAATGTTGCAACCTTTCACACACTATAAAAGGGGTTAAAACCGAATTTTTAAACATATAATCTTCTCCACTTTCATCCTCCTTCATTATATAATCATTCTTAGTCATTTTTATGATTTCTACACTTATACTCTGCCGAATTCAATTCTGTTTTGATCAAACTTCTTCTCTCTACACTCTCTTCTCATCTCTTTCTGAATCAAGTGCTATTGAAGAGTTCTAGGGTCGTTTGTAATTATTTGGGTTGAGCAAAAGAGGAATCAGTGGTATCCTTGTAGCCGAGAAATCAAGGAAGTAGGAATTGGTGCTTCCTTGTAGTCGAGAAACTAGGGAAGTAGAAATCGGTGGTATCCCTTGTAGCCATGAAATCAAGGAGGGTGTACTTGACTATTGATATAGTAATAAAACTCTGCGCAACCCAGCGTTGTGCGAGACTGGACGTAGGAATAATCCGAACCAGTATAAAATTTGGTGTATTCTTTCATTTTCTGCATCTTTATTTCTGTTTATTTTGTATCTGTGTTTGAATCTGTGTCTGTGGTTGTGTTTGTGGTGTTTGATTCATCCCGTAGTCCACATAAATTTTAGATTTTGTTTATATTCTCACAAACACTATTCACCCCCCTCTAGTGTTTGTTTTTCCTTAACGATCTATTTCACATTCCCTAACAATTGCTATCAGAGCAAGGTTTTTTTAAAAAGTTCATAATATTATTTTTGAAAATGGTGATAATGGCAAAGTTTGGAATCTATGTTAATACTAGTGTCAACTCATGCATTGCATCAATGTTGAAAGAGTCTACATATAATAATGTTAAAGAGGCATGTAATCTACTGAAATATTGTCTAATTCAGAAAAGGATGAGTTCTATGGCTTTTGAAAATTCAAAAGTTGAAAAGATGGGTGAAGTGGCCGTTGGCAATTCAAATTCTGAAAAGGTGGCTGTTTGAAATTCAAATCCTGAACTGGTGGGTTACATGGTTGTTGAAAATTCAAATTCTGGAAAGCAATTGGTGGAAATTTGAAAAAGGACAAATGGATATTGGATAGTGGATGTTCAAGACATATGACTGGGAATCCAGAACTACTCAATAATCTGATATATGAAGATGGTGGAATGGTAAACTTCAGAGATAATTCTAGAGGATACATTATTGGAATCGGCAATGTCGGTAATTCTGAAACTCCTACTATTTTTGATGTTTTATTAGTTAGGAATTTAAAACACAACTTTCTAAGTATAAGTCAACTTTGCGATAAGGGTTATAAGATAAATTTTGAAAAGAATAAATGTTTTACAGAAGATAGGAATTGAAAAGTTATATTCGAAGGAGATAGAAAGAAAAATATCTACATATTAAGTATGAAAATCTCTAGCAATAATTTTTGTCTTATAGCCAATACAAGTAATCCCTGGATCTGGCATAAGAGATTCGGTCATACAAATTTCAAGCACATTTCTAGAATTTCTAAATTAGATTCAGTTAGAGGATTACCCAAAATGAAATTTAAAGTTGATAATTTATGCGATGCTTGTCAATTTGGAAAATTAAAGAAGAGTTCGTTTAAGTCAAAAGAAAAAATTACAACTTCAAAACCATTAAAGTTAATACACATGGATTTATTTGGTCCATTCCAAGTTCAGTCAATAAATCATAACAGATATGTGTATGTAATAGTTGACGACTTTTCTAGATTTACTTGGACTTTGTTTCTTAAGAATAAAAGTGATGCTTTCGATCAGTTTAAAACCTTTTCTAAAAGAATTCAAATTTTATTATCACTAAAAATTAAAATAATATGTAGTGATCATGGTGGAGAATTCGAAAATGAGAATTTTGAAAAATATTGTAATAAAAAGGGAATAACTCACAAATTTTCAATTCCTTGTTGGACTTTTGTTGCACGATGATGATTGTAAATACCGCATGCTTAATGAATGATGATAAGGTAAATGTATATTGAAGCACCCCGCCTTCGTTAAGGTCACTCACAAAGGAAATGCCTTAACTTCGGTGGAGCATTATAAGTAAAAGATGCAGATAAATTACAAGACAGACAAATAAAGCAGTGGAAAAATAAAGACATTTTATAAATAACTTAATTCAGTCAAAATTTTACAACAATTTCCTCAATCATACTTAAATGTAATACATAGAACTTCTGTCTTGATTTAAAAACTTCTAAGAATAAAAGAAGCATAAAAACAATGAAATTCCCCAATAAAGCATGAACCAGCCATAGCAGTGGAAGAGAGAGAGTCCAAACCAATACACCAACTAATCTTCAAGCTTGGAAAGAGAAGAGGTCCAAGCTAGGCTGAGCTATTCCCTCCCTAACAACCTGGGAGGGGGGAACGGAAGAAAAAGAGGCGAAAAACAAACTAGGTCAGACATAAGTCTGGTAAGTCCAGTGATCTTTCAGCACGCAAACAAGATAAAGGATCATGACATGAATAAACTGAAAATATGAAAATACCATCAAAAAAAGATAAATAAAGACAAGTGCAAGGTAAACTGAATGCGCTCCTACTCTTTCTATGATTCACTACTACCTAGTTATTCTGATTTTTATATCTATCTCTGCACCACCTAGTAATCTGTATAAAATGATAACATGATCCCGATCCCCGTAATTGTGGTAGCCTTCAGGTGTACATCTATCGTGAGGATTCCACCTCAATCAGCCTAATTGCCATGAACATGTTAGATGTACCCTTACTACCTTATCGATTGGCTCCCTACTTGTATTCATGTTCCATGTGTCTGTGTCAATCGACCACCTCTTGCGTGTAGATACCCTGTGCTTGTCCCACCGTAAGGTATATCAATCCTTATGATAGCGACCCGACACGATTCAAGATGCACAGTGTATAACTACTGGTACCCAGTGCATGCTTTTTCCCACTCCGGAATACGTGCACGCCCGTAAACCGTCGGAACCTACACTGACGTACCCCGGCCGCTGTTTTGACTGCTTATAATCAGCCCAGTAATCGTGCCCCACCCTGCCTAGTTTCAGGTTACCATGATACATCTATGTGGGTTACTGCTTAAATGGGCCCCCGTTACTAGGGTTTCTTATTGGTTAAGTTTGTGGGCCTATATATACAAATATTACCCACTTACACGAGGTATACTTAACCCTCCCATCGATTCTAGCAAGTTTACTTAATGGTTAAGTTTGTGGGCCTATATTTACTAATATTACCCACCAACCCGACCTGTACTTAACCCTTCCACTGATTCAAGCATGTTAATTTAATGGTTAAGTTTTGTGGGCCTATATTTACAAATATTATCCACCAACCCGGTATGTACTTAACCCTCCCACACATTACGTCATATTGGTTAAGTGTTGTCCGTTCATGTTAACTTAACCCACTCATTCATCATGTCATGTTGGTTAAGCGTTTCTTATTAACTTGACCCTCCTCACTTATCATGTTGGATCGGTTAAGTGTTTCCGATTAACTTAACCCCATTTGTTCATCAAGCTATATTGGTCAAGTGTTTCTTGTTAACTTAACCCCACATATTCATCTTGCTATATTGGTTAAGTGTCATCAATCAATTCAAGTTAACTTAACCCACCTACGTGTCATGTTACTTTGGTTAAGTGTTTCCTTCTTGTGTTAACTTAACCTTACTACAAATCAAGTTATATTGGTTTAGTGTTGCTCTCTTATTTTAACTTAACCTTTCCATAAATCAAGTTATATTGGCTAAGTGTTTCTTATTACTTAACCCTACCCATTCATCATGCTATACTGGTTAAGTATTCTCTATTAACTTAACCCTAGTCATTCATCTTGTTATATTGGTTAAGTGTTTCTAAATTTACTTAACCTCACCCACTTGTCTAATTAGAATGTTATAAGGGTTAAGTGTTCTAAATTTACTTAACCTCACCCACTTGTCTAATTAATATGTTATAATGGTTAAGTGTTCTAAATTTACTTAACCTCACCGACTTGTCTAATTAACATGTTATAACGGTTAAGTGTTCTAAATTTACTTAACCTCACCCACTTGTCTAATTAACATGTTAAAACGGTTAAGTGTTCTAAATTTACTTAACCTCATCCACTTGTCTAATTAACATGTTAAAACGGTTAAGTGTTCTAAATTTACTTAACCTCACTCACTTTGGTGTATTGGTTAAGTGTTACCTTAATTAACTTAACCCTACCATTCCTGTCTTAGCTTTAATTCTTTTATTAAAGCACCAACCACTCACATTAGACAAGTATTGTTACGGTCACCGGATGTGCCGGTCGGTTCCAGGCAGTTTTACACCGTAATTCAGTCTAACCTCGGGTTCTTTTGGGCTCAATGCGCTAACCTCTCACATTAGATCTATATTGTTACGGTTGCTGGATTTGCTGGACGGTTCCTGGCAGTCTTATACCGTAACTCAATCTAACCTCGGTTTAGGCATATTCGTCTTTTACTAGATTTACATATTTATCCTTTTATGTAAATTATCAACATTTTATCGTCATGGCCCACTTTCCCTCTAAATCAAGTTCATAATTTTAGGTATATAGATTATACCATTTTCATGCCACTTATCATGTTTATGTGTCAAACATGCCAATTACATGTAATTTCATGTTTTTCCCAATTTTACCCCCGTTGTACGTTCGCAAAATTACATAAAAGGATAGGCTCGATATTTTAGCCTTACTTATAAAACAAAAAAGAAAAAATAGAGGAACTTGCAACATTCCAACATCATACAAAAATATGGATCTAACTATACATGTGTCACATGAATTTGGCATAGAACAACATATTTTTAATTATGAACTTGCAAACTAGATCTACGCAACATGAATCATAAGCATATAGATTTACTTAAAACTACACAAATTAAACTTGGCATGTAGTTGTGAATTTGCATAGGGGTTGAATCAAGTTAACATAGATCTAACATAAAGGCATATGGATCTAAACGTATAAGGTTGTAGATCTAAACATATAGGTTTACATAATCATGTTTTAGCCTATAAACTTGCATGTATCCATAACATGATAGCATCGCCAAACTTGCATATAACATGATAGTTTCTCATTCCCAAATTCCTATACAACATCAATAGATTCATTCACCAATTTCTACATAACATGATAGGTTCGATAAACCGCAATAGTTCATAGGCATACATGATAGAATAGACATTAATAGACATGAATCAGCATCACATACAACTTGGTACAATTCTATTTTATAATTCATTACAAATCATGTCTTTAATTTATTCACATCTGAAAGATAACTACACTTACAACAAAAAAGGAATTCTTGAGTTCTGGGATCTGTATTCTGAAAACTGAATTGCTCGCCTTTGATGTAGATCGTTTGAATTTTCTTAGTTGAATTAGATTAGATTTGATTTGATTTTGATGTAGCTTCTATCTTGCCTTTGAGTTGAAAGAGATGACAGCTATTCTAGGTTCGGCATGGCGGCTCTTGGTATGAATATTTGTGATTTAGGGTTGAGAGTTAGGTTGTTTATATAGAGGTTTAATTAATTTAGAGCCGTCAGATTAACCCTAGAAGCAATCAAGACCATCCATTCAAGATAGGATAACACCTCAGCCCTAATGACTCAACAGGGAGTCAGAATTCGTCATTTTTCAGATCTACCCGGGGGTGGGTTGACCCCCAGGTCGACCTATAGGGTACGTCGACACTAGGGTCGACCCCCTGGTCGACCTGGCCTGGGGTGGGAATTTTCCTGCCCTGTCCTCTTCTGTGTTTGAATAGCGAAATTTTGAAACTTCCGAAGACCATAACTCCTTTATACGAAGTCCAATTCACGCAAACTCGGACTCTATCTTAACCAGAAGTCCGAGATGAACGCAATGGAATAATCCGTTTCCCTCAATTCTCACATTAAAATTAATTATTCTTTAATTCGTTACTTTAAGGTTTACAGAAAATATGAGGTGTTACATTCTCCTCTCCTTAAATGATTTCATCCCCGAAATTTTCAAGTCAAGAAGAACGTATATCCTACCATCCAATCGTCCATCTACTCAACCATCAAACACAGGCGTCCATTGTCCTTAAAAGACTTCTAATGCTTCATGATCATACGCATAGTGTGTGTACGTGTCCTTATCTAATGCAAAATCAGGCGGTCTACTGATTCAGTTGACCTCCTTAATGCAAGTCATGTCGGTGCCATGAGTCCATTATGTATGCAATCACCCCTAATCATGCTTTCTACATGAGTGCACAATCATTCATACAAATGCAACATCCACATGATAACACATCAAGTTTCAATCATATATAAGTACATATATGCATATGCAATATGAAAGTGACTGAGCCGATCTAGTGCCTAATGTGTGTATATGCATCCACGAGCAACCACTTGCAACCATCAATCATAACATGTTTCAAACACATGTTTACATCCATTGGCTCCTACCTAAGGATCGAAGATATGACCTAGAGGATATACCTAAAAAGATAAAGACTAGCATGCAGATAAACTTTTCAAAAAAAGAGGAATCAAGGGTATACCCTTAAAAAGGTATGATGCGCGTATCTAGTCTTCAGTCTTCTAAGTCGCATCTTCTTGAGCTTCACTTCACTGTACCTTATCTAATTTAACTTCACGATTGCGAAGCTTCCATTTCAAAAACCCACTAGTAAAGATAGGACCTCGATCACTTACTATGCTAGAGGATATCCAATGTTGTCGAACTATCTTCCAAAGATAAGCAGATGTTAACCATGATACCAAGCGTATATACTAAGATGATTAGAGGTCTCTCTTCTACTTAGCTTATTCATCATGTCACAAATCTGAGAGTCTAAAGCTAAAGATTGATATGTACTCTTAAGGTCAGTCTTACTTAGGGAACTACCACAACCATTTATTTCTCACACAAACCATCCTAGTCGAACTCGACATCCCTCAAGTACAAGCCCCAAAGGCCTAAACCAATATCAGACAAGCACCGAAGGAATACCTCCTCCGAATTTGGACGGTTTATGTGAGATGATACTAGCAAAACAACCAAACAATTGAGCACTTAACCGACTCTGGCTATCCTTGCCAATCTTGCCCCAAAACTATCGTTGATTGCTAACAGCCTTTGCATCGTCAACTAGATATATGCGGAAGTCTATCTCGAGTTTTAGGGGGAAAACCCCTAACCTAATCAAAACATCTGCGTACTCATGGACTACTCCAATGGAAAATCGTCGATAAATACATAAAGTGATTCTAAGTAGCTAAGACAAACTGATCCCTTAGGATCGCATGAAATTTCGAGGGTATTCCTTAGGTAAGTAAAAAGTCTAACTCCCCTCCTTTCGCAATTACTAGCTAACCAATCCATGCCTAGAATCAATCCCTAGTCCATGGAACCAATAACATAAGCATTACGCTTGAACTCAATACTTAATATAGCTATTCTCAAATCCTTACAAACCAAAGATGAATGAGCTGAACCACCAATTGGATTTGAGAAAATAATGGGATCCTCTATTATACAAGTACTAAGGTGCAAAGAACCTATGGAAGTAGATATATACGAATGTGAAGCGCTAAAATCAGAAGGAGTACTAACAGGATGATCAAAAGGGAAAAACTCTTTCTATAGAAATATTACTGCCTCTCTCTCAGGTATGCTGGCGGTGAGAGCATGCACTTGCCTTCCGCAAAATCCTATCCTTTGTTCTTGCCCTTGCCCTTAATTATACGACCCGTTATACCAAAATAAAGATACTTCCTCTTGTTTTAGGTTTTACTATTCTTTCCTCCCCTCCTTTGTGAACCAATTCTATATCCATGAGTTCTTCATCCTTGTGTTGTGCTCCTTAGCCAAACTCCCTCAGTCTCATCTTTGCCATCTTTGTATAACTTGTTGACGGATCTCTCGAAAGCTGCCTCCATCGCATGGAAAATCCTACAAAGCTCGAAAGAAAATTAGCCGCAGGTGAAACTACAGTGGTATAGATGGAAGTTGGGCACTTCCCCGCCCTTTGACAGATATCGTAGTCTTATCAAGCCTACGGAACCATGCCGCGATGAGGTTACCTCCCAGAAAGCCAGGAGCCCTAGAGACTTAGGAAAGAAGGAAACAAGGATTCAAACAGAGGATCAAAAAGATAGTGCATATGGCTTTGGGGAATATGCCTTTAAAAACAATTTTTTTTTTAGAAAATGCTTCTTTTAAAACCGTTTTGAAAATAATTTTTCAAATCTTATCTAATCTGGCAACCATCAGCTCTGATACTAAGTGAAACACCCCGCCTTCGTTAAGGTCACTCACAAATGGAATGCCTTAACTTCGGTGGAGCATTATAGGTAAAAGATGCAGATAAATTACAAAATAGACAAATAAAGCAGCGAAAAAATAAAGACATTTTATAAACAACTTAATTCAATCAAGGTTTTACAACAATTTCCTCAATCATACTTAAATGTAATACATAGAACTTCTGTCTTGATTTAAAAACTTCCAAGAATAAAAGAAGCATAAAAACAATGATATTCCCCAATAAAGCATGAACCAGCCATAGCAGTGGAAGAGAGAGAGAGTCCAAAGCAATACACCAACTAATCTTCAAGCTTGGAAAGAGAAGAGGTCCAAGCTAGGCTGAGCTATTCCCTCCCTGACTACCGGGGGGGGGGGGAACAGAAGAAAAAGAGGCGAAAAACAAACTAGGTCAGACATAAGTCTTGTAAGTCCAGTGATCTTTCAGCATGCAAACAAGATAAAGGATCATGACATGAATAAACTGAAAATAGGACAATACCATCAAAACAAGATTACTAAAGACAAGATAAGTGCAAGGTAAACTGAATGCGCTCCTACTCTTTCTCTGCTTCGCTACTACTTAGTTATTCTGATTTTTATATCTATCTCTGCACCACCTAGTAATCTGTATAAAATGATAACGTGATCCTAATCCCCGTAATTGTGGTAGCCTTCAGGTGTACATCTATCGTGAGTATTCCACCTCAATCAACCTAATTGCCATGAACATGTTAGATGTACCCTTACTACCCTATCGATCGGCTCCCTACTTGTATTCATGTTCCATGTGTCTGTGTCAATCGACCCTCTCTTGCGTGTAGATACCCTATGCTGGTCCCACCATAAGGTGTATCAATCCTTATGATAGCGACCTGACATAATTCAAGATTCACAGTGTATAACTACTAGTACCCAGAGCCTGCTTTTTCCCACTACGGAATACGTGCATGCCCGTAAACCGTCGGAACCTACACTGATGTACCCCTGCCACTGTTTTGATCGCTTATAATCAGCCCAGTAATCGTGCCCCTACCCTGCCTAGTTTCAGGGTACCATGATACATCTATGTGGGTTACTGCTGAAATGGGTCCCCGTTACTAGGGTTTCTTATTGGTTAAGTTTGTGGGCCTATATATACAAATATTACCCACCTACACGAGATATACTTAACCCTCCCACCGATTCTAGCATGTTTACTTAACGGTTAAGTTTGTGGGCCTATATTTACTAATATTACCCACCAACCCGATATGTACTTAACCCTTCCAAAGATTCAAACATGTTTACTTAATGGTTAAGTTTTTTGGGCCTATATTTACTAATATTACCCACCAACCTGATACGTACTTAACCCTCCCGCACATTACGTCATATTGGTTAAGTGTTATCCGTTCATGTTAACTTAACCCACTCATTCATCATGTCATGTCAGTTAAGCATTTCTTATTAACTTGACCCTCCTCACTTATCATGTTGGATCGGTTAAGTGTTTCCTATTAACTTAACCCCGTTCATTCATCAAGTTATATTGGTCAAGTGTTTCTTGTTAACTTAACCCCACGTATTCATCTTGTTGTATTGGTTAAGTGTCATCAATCAATTCAAGTTAACTTAACCCACCTACTTGTCATGTTACTTTGGTTAAGTGTTGCCTTCTTGTGTTAACTTAACCCTACTACAAATCAAGTTATATTGGTTAAGTGTTGCTCTCTTATTTTAACTTAACCTTTCCATAAATCAAGTTATATTGGTTAAGTGTTTCTTATTACTTAACCCTACCCATTCATCATGCTATACTGGTTAAGTGTTTCCTATTAACTTAAACCTGATCATTCATCTTGTTATATTGGTTAAGTGTTTCTAAATTTACTTAACCTCACCCACTTGTCTAATTAGCATGTTATTACAGTTAAGTGTTCTAAATTTACTTAACCTCACCCACTTGTCTAATTAACATGTTATAACAGTTAAGTGTTCTAAATTTACTTAACCTCACCCACTTGTCTAATTAACATGTTAAAACGGTTAAGTATTTTAAATTTACTTAACCTCACCCACTTGTCTAATTAACATGTTAAAACGGTTAAGTGTTCTAAATTTACTTAACCTCACCCACTTGTTTAGTAACATGGTGTATTGGTTAAGTGTAACCTTAATTAACTTAACCCTACCATTCCTGTCTTAGCTTTAATTCTTTTCTTAAAACACCAGCCACTCACATTAGACAGGTATTATTACGGTCACTGGATGTGTCGGTCGGTTCCGGGCAGTTTTACACCGTAACTCAGTCTAATCTCAGGTTCTTTTGGGCTCAATGCGCTAACCTCTCACATTAGATATATATTGTTACGGTTGCTGGATTTGTCGGGCGGTTCCGGGCAATCTTATACCGTAAATCAATCTAACCCCGGGTTAGGCATATTCGTCTTTTACTAGATTTACATATTTATCCTTTTATGTAAATTATCAACAATTTATTGTCATGGCCCACTTTCCCTCTAAATTAAGTTCATAATTTTAGGTATATAGATTATACCATTTTCATGCCACTTATCATGTTTATGTGTCAAACATGTCAATTACATGTAATTTCATGTTTTTCCCAACGTTACCCCCGTTGTACGTTCGTAAAATTACATAAAATTTTAGGCTCGATATTTTAGCCTAACTTATAAAACAAAAAAGGAAAAAAAGAGGAACTTGCAACATTCCAAACATCATACAAAAATATGGATCTAACTATACATGTGCCACATGAATTTGGCAGAGAACAATATATTTTTAATTATGAACTTGCAAACTAGATCTACGCAACATGAATCATAAGCATATGGATTTACATAAAACTACACAAATTAAACTTGGCATGCAGTTGTGAATTTGCATAGGCGTTGAATCAAGTTAACAAGATCTAACATAAAGGCATATGGATCTAAACGTATAAGGTTGTAGATCTAAACATTTAGGTTTACATAATCATGTTTTAGCATATAAACTTGCATGTATTCATAACATGATAGCATCGCCAAACTTGCATATAACATGATAGTTTCTCATTCCCAAATTCCTATACAACATCAATAGATTCATTCACCAATTTCTACATAACATGATAGGTTCGATAAACCGCAATAGTTCATAGGCATACATGATAGAATAGACATGAATAGACATGAATCAGCATCACATACAACTTGGTACAATTTTATTTTATAATTCATTACAAATCATGCCTTTAATTTATTCACATCTGAAAGATAACTACACTTACAAAAAAAAAAAATCTTGAGTTCTGGGATCTGTATTCTGAAACTGAATTGCTCGCCTTTGATGTAGATTGTTTGAATTTTCTTAGTTGAATTAGATTAGATTTGATTTGATTTTGATGTAGCTTCTATATTGCCTTTAAGTTGAAAGAGATGATGGCTATTCTAGGTTCACCATTGATGGCATGGCGGCTCTTGGTATGAATATTTGTGATTTAGGGTTGAGAGTTTAGTTGCTTTTATAGAGGTTTAATTAATTTAGAGCAGTCAGATTAACCCTAGAAGCAATCAAGACCATCCAGTCAAGATAGGATAATACCTCAGCTCTAATGACTCGGTAGGGAGTCTGAATTCGTCATCTTTTCAGATCTTCCCGGGAGTAGGTCGACCCCCAGGTCGACCTGTAGGGTAGGTCGACACTAGGGTCGACCCCCTGGTCGACCGGGCTTGGGGCGGGAATTTTCCTGCCCAACCCTCTTCTGTGTTTAAATTTGAATTTTGAATTTTTGAAACTTCCGAAGGCCATAACTTCTTCAGACGAAGTCCAATTCATGCAAACTCGGACTCTGTCTCAACCAGAATTCCAAGAAGAACGCAATGGCGTTATCCATTTCCCTTAATTCTCACATTTAAAATTAATTATTCTTTAATTCGTTACTTTAAGGTTTACAGAAAATATTGGGTGTTACATATATTTTGGACCACAATATTATTAGACGTTGTCCATGTATAAAGGGCCCGACCTGTAGTAAGGATTTTGTTATCTCCTAATCTTTGTTGGATGTCAGGTCCATTCATGTAGAAGCCCAACTCGAGAAAAATACTACAAATATGAATATTTTTGCATTTTTAAGTTGGAAAAAGGAATGCGCAAACAAATACTATCTACATTAATGTTGGAGAAACGAATACTATTGAAACGCACATCATAGCAGGAATGAGAAAAATGGAAAAGATCGAAACATGCCAATTTATTTTATATTAATGAAAAATGTGTCAGCTGATAAGATTTAGAAATGCAAAACAAATGGAAGACAAAATCTAAATGCACAAGAAGTCCATAAAACACTTCCTATATTATTTTTTAGAAACATGTGTGTACTAAAAGAAAAAAAGGGTAAAACTTGTGACATGCGAAGAACAAATGATGGTAGATGTGTTAAACATAAATAACACTTAAAAACCACCATACATTTCCTAAATGCACAAAAAGATCTGAAAAGAAAAAAAGGAAAAGGCAAAAACTATAAAAGATAACATAGAATATCTAAATGTTCAATCACTAAGTTGTTGACCACTTCTTATACTCACATTTTTTTTTGCATACGATTGAATAATGATTTTTAGGATCCCTATATTGAATCTGATTTGATGGTGCAATCAATTTTTTTAAGTATGATATCTATTAGAGAACCCTGAATTATCAAAAAACCAATTGGCAATGTGAAGGGTGAACTCTTAATAGTTATACAAGATTTATTTTACAAATTCCCCGGTGTGGGACTTGTCTCAACACGCCCTCGCACATGTAGCATATCATGAGACTAACACGTGGATCTTATTGGGTGACGTGGATAAGTGTGGCAATTATGTGCACACGAATTAAACCCGCTCTTATACCATGTTAGAGAACCCCAACTTTCTCCTTGCATTTCACTATTCTCATTTTCTTTTTGTAGGCATTCAGGGCTATCAATATTTACATAAATACATTACATAAATAACCCGCATTTATTCTTTTGTCATTAATTATATATATTACATATGTGTAATATATAATAACATATATAACAAATGACAACTTCTACCATTAATATTTACATAAATACATTACATAAATAACCCGTATTTATTCTTTTGTCATTAATTATATATATTACATATGTGTAATATATAATAACATATATAACCAATTGCAACTTCTACCATTGATATATAGTATTTAATGAATACCATATATCAATTATTCTAACACTCCCCCGCGGTCAAAGCAGGCCGTTGTCGGACATTGAGGCTATCTCGAAATTCATCAAATAGCACATGCGGAAGAACTTTTGTAAAAATATTAGCAATTTGATCACGGGATGGGACATGGAGAACTCGAACTTCGCCTTTTGCTACTTTTTCACGGACAAAGTGCATATCCATTTCAATATGTTTTGTGCGTTGATGCTGAACTGGATTACCAGATAAGTAGATTGCACTTACATTGTCACAATAAACCAAGGTGGCTTTCTGAATAGGAACATGCAACTCTAATAACAAATTTCTGATCCAACATGAGTCGGAGACAACATTAGCAACTCCTCTATACTCAGCTTCTGCACTAGAACGAGACAATGTAGGAAGACGTTTAGAGGACCAAGAAATAAGATTATCTCCAAGAAATACACAATACCTGAGGTGGAGCATCTAGTATCCGGGCATCCACCCCAATCATCATCTGTATAGGCGATAAGTTTGTCAATAGAAGACTTATGCAGATGCAAACCATAAGATAGTTTACCCTGAATATAGCGCAAAATGCGCTTGAGAGCAGTAATGTGCTCAACTTTCGGATCATGCATATGAAGACACACCTGTTGTACATCATAAGAAATATCAGGCCTTGTGAAGGTAAGATACCGAACAACACCCGCAAGACAACGATACTTAGTAGGATCCTCAAATGGGGCATCCTTAGTAGCACTAAGTTTAGCTTTAGTGTCAACAGGATTAGGGCAAGGACTGCAGTTTGACATTCCAGCTCTGTCAATGATATCTGCAGCATACTTTTTCTAAGATAGAAATAAGCCATTTGTAAGACGAGTAACAGCAATACCCAAAAAAAACTTTACTGACCAAGATCCTTCATAGCAAATTCTGAACTCAAGAGAGTAATGAAAGAATTGCGCAAGTGATTTGAAGAAGCAGTAAGAATTATGTCATCAACATACAACAGTATATATGCCATATCTGAACCTTGTCTATAAATGAACAAAGAGTGATCAGATTTACTATGAGTAAATCCAATGGATGCAACAAAGTCTGCAAATCGCTGATACCAAGCCCAAGGAGCTTGTTTTAAACCATATAGAGATTTTTTTAGCAAACACACATGATCTGGATGTCTCTTGTCTCGAAACCCCATGGGCTGATGCATATAGACAGTCTCATTAAGATGACTATGTAAGAAGGCATTCTTGACATCCAATTGATGAATATGCCCAGATTTTGAAAGAGCGATACTAAGAACTGCTCGTATGGTTGCTGGTTTAACCACTGGGCTAAACGTTTCTTCACAATCATACCTTGTTGCTGAGTTTTACCACCACCTACAAGATGGGCTTTATGCCGCTCAAAAGAACCATCAAATTTGTACTTATGACGAAAAATCCACATAGACCGGATTACATTCACATTAGGTGGCCTAGGCACTAATTCCCATGTCTTATTATCAATTAAAGCATTGAATTCATTCAACATTGCACTATTCCAGTTATGGTCATGAAGAGCACTAATAGGGTCCTTAGGTATAGGAGATATGTTTGTGGTGGATGTATGTAAATTGGTAGTGTATTTAGGATTTGGTTTTAAAATGCCATCCATTGCTCGGGTTGTCATACGAGGTAATATGAGGTTGTTAGGCCGAGGAGAACTTTGGAGCTTTGGGCTTGGTTCGTTTGAGCAGTCGTGATGGAGATGTTTGGGGAAAGAAATGCCGTTGACCTAGAGTTTTGAGATTGGGCAGCCGATTGAGCAGGGTGAGTGGGTTGTGTTTGTGGACTGAAAAGAAGTGGAGTGGGTTGTGGGCTTAGCTGGTTTTGTCGACCAACCTAAGTGTTGACAGAACATGGAGAGAATTGTAGGGGAGCTGAGCCCGTAGGAGCTAGTGGCACAACAGAAGAGGATGCAAGTGGGTCGGGTTGAGGTCGTGGCCCAGTAAGAGAAGGCTGATGTTGAGGGCTAAAATAAGATGTGGGCTCTGTTATGTTAGGAGGCTTTGAAGTGGAATGCAAATAATTCATTAAAGAATTAGAACTATTGGTAGTTAAAAAATCATACATTGCATTTGTGGTTTTGTGTGAAAGGGAATTCGGTCTCAATGAATTTCACATAACGACAAATAATGATTTTGCCACTTGCCATATCGTAACACTTTGAGCCTCTATGGTTGGGAGCGGGACCAAGATAAGCACATGGAGTGGATCGAGCTTGCAATTTGTGGATAGAAGTGGTCGGAAACAAAGGAAAACATGGGTAGCCAAATACACGCAATTCCGAGTATTTGGGATCACACTGATATAGAATTTGGGTGGGAGACTGAAATTCTAAGACTTTAGTTGGAAGTATGTTAAGAAGATATGTGGCCATTTCTAAAGCATGATGCCAAAAAGAAGGTAGCATTGAGGCATTAGCGAGCAAAGTACGAATGATGTTGTTTATTAATTTAATGTGTCATTCGGCTTTGCCATTTTGAGGAGAGGTGTGGGGACAAGAAAGGCGGAATAACATCCCATTATGATCAGAGAATTGTTTAAAGGTGCCATTGATGTATTATGTACCATTGTCACATTGGAATGTTTTAATATTACGTTCAAATTGAGTTTTGATTAGAGCATGGAAATATTTGAATAAGTATTTAACTTGTGACTTTTTGGCAATGGGGAATGTCCACAAAAAATTGCTATAATCATCAAGAAAAAGAACATAATAACAGTGGCCACAAGAACTAACAACGGGCGATGTCCAAAGATCGCTGTGAATAATATCAAAAGGTAGCAAAGTGTATGACACAGAATCATAAAACGGTAATTTAGAATGTTTGCCAAGAGGATAAGAAGAACAATAAGTTTTACAAGCCTTATTACAATTAATGAAGTTTTTATGAATTAATGATTTAAGCACAACATCGCCCGGATGTCCTAAGCAGTTATGCCAAAGATCTGGAGAGAGAGCAGTAAAGACTGACTGGTTAATAAAGGGAGTGGCTTGATGATTGGAGAAGAGAGGATAAAGATCCCCAGTGCTATCACATCTCATTAGTTTGGTCCCTGTCTGTAAATCATTAATAGAAAATCCAAACGGATCAAATTCAACAGAAACCATATTATCAGTGGTGAACTTGTGAAAATATATCAGGTTTTTAATAAGTTTGGGAGCATGTAAAACATTTTTTAGGATAAATGGAGGGTATGGTAAGGGTAAACTAGTGCTACCATGACCAACAATTGGAATTAGATGACCATTGCCAACAACAATGTTATGATAATTATTGCTAGAATTGAAATAAGAAGAAAGTATACCTTGATCCGCTATCATGTGAGATGTGGCACCGGTATCCATATAAAAATTTCCATCGGGTTGCGAGAATGATAGAGCATGCATGGCAGCTTCAATATCGGTTGGTGTGCATCCAACGGATGGAGCCATAGTGTTGTACGCCTGTGGACGAGACCCAAGGACTCCTTGCCTAGTAGCACGTTGGGCTTGATTTACTTTCCTCGGTTTCCATGGTGATGAGGGATATGGATAAGGAGGTGGACTGACATACCAAGAGTTCCAAGATTCAAATGGATTTTTCCATTGCTGCTGTAAGCCTGCTTTGTGACCAGACTATCCAAAGCCGAAGAACTCTATCAGGAAGGCCACTCAGGGCTTGAGTATGAACTGCCAGAGATCGACATCTGCTTGGACGAAGTAACGAAGGATGGGAAAACTCGTATTTCTGTGCACATAAGCTTCGGGTTGGATTCCACCATTTCGGATCAAGCTAAAGCGAATATTTCTGACCAACCAAACCGGATCGGGTAAACCGGATCGGGTCATCCGGATCGGGTAAACCGGATCGGGTCATCCGGATCGGGTTATCCGGATCGGACCAACCGGATCGGGTCTCTACCCCTAACCGAATTCTGGGCAGTTAAAGACCATTTCCCCATGTTCTCCACTACTTCCGAGATTTACTCTGAAGCTGCCACGTGGCCACTCAACCCTAACCGAATTTCTACCTATAAATACACATACAACACATCATTTAAGGGGACTTTTTGGCCTCAAGGAAGCTCTATCTATTTCGGCCATGGCTACCAATGAAGAACCTTCATCCTCTTTAATAAAATCAATGAATTCGGAGAGTATTATTCATTGTAATTGAGTGCTTGAGCATCAATACTCATTGTATTTGTAATTTCTGAATGAATTGAGAAGCTATGAAGTGGATGTAGGCTTGTTAACGCCGAACCACTATAAATTCCGTGTGTTGATTGATTTTTCTTGCTTTTTGTTCATGATTCCTCATTATTCTCTACAAAACATTATCAATTGGGTGTTAGGACCATTTTTTGGTCTAACAGCTGCTATCTTGGTAGAGGGCGTGAGAACCATTGATGATGATTGGGTTGCCGACCTGGCATGTGATTGGATCACCAGTTTGCTTTCGTCTCCCCTTACCATTAGTTTTGGCATTATTATTGTTTCTTCTTCTGTTATTTTGGTAACTTTGGATGGGGTTGGTGTTTGAATTCTCTGGCTTTGAAGGGGTTTCAGCTAGTAGCGCAACACCACCACTGGTGGTCCCACCATTCTCTTTTGCCAATCGATTTTTAATTGTTTGTTCAGCCAACTTGAGGCGGGTTCGGCAGCTCCCAAAGGGAGGTAAGGGATCTTGGTTTTGAATGTAATCTACGGTGCCGGCATATGCTTTTGGTAAGGCTCCTGTGAGACGTAATACAAGCCTGCTATTAGTCACCGGGGCACCGACATCTGCCAATCTATCTGCCAATGATTTAAGGTGGGTGAAAAATTTGTCAATTGAATTAAATTGTTCAAAATCAATTGTTGCAAGTTCTTCTTCAAGATGAGTTTCCCTTGAAGCTTTGTTGTCTTGGAACATGGATTCAAGTCGTTTCCATGCAACCTCAGCTGTATCGTCGCGGAGAAGAGTGGTATGAAGGAGATCGGAGGAGATTGTACTGTATATCCATTGAAGGACAACAACATCAAGTCGTTTCCACAGGGCTGGGTCTGCGGATTTGACAGCCTCATAGGCTTTCGGTTGGTGGTACAATGTGATGGTAGAGGCCGTGAACTCGAACAAGAATGGCAAATAATGCTGCCCAAGAATGATACATGCCATTTTCATTGTCTAATGTAATCGGTATGAGGGATTTTACATTAGTAATGGTTAGAGCAGAGTGGTATTTGGAGGATTCAGCCATTGGTGGTGATTTTTTTTTAAAAAAATTTGTTGAAGAAGAAGAAGAAAGTGAGGAGGATGGGAGAGCACAAGTTTAGATATTCGAAACCTGCTCTGATACCATGTTAGAGAACCCTGAATTATCAAAAAACCAATTGGCAATGTGAAGGGTGAACTCTTAATAGTTATCTAGGATTTATTTTACAAATTCCCCAATGTGGGATTTGTCTCAACAATATCGATATAGCGATAAACGGATTTTTAACATGTTATTACAGTCGATTCTTAAATCAATTCAAAAAGAAAACTTTGGCATACGGTGAAAATATTATCATAGAAAAAGATGGTTACTTTTAAATTTAATTTTCAAATAAAATTAAAAATTAAATTTATCAAAAATAAAAATGTAACTTAAAACAACTCAAATAAAAATGGAACATTATGGAATATTAATCATAGCATAATAAAAAGGCCATCATCAAGGCATTAGGAAGTAAGCAAGAAAAGAAGCATCGTGGCAAGTTCTTATGGTCAAAATCAAAATTAGCTTTGAAGTGTGAAAGCAATAATGTAATGGTGGTGACTCAAAACTCCATCACACCTTGCACTATCAAATAATCAGTCTTCTGTATAAAAGCGGAAACATATCATAAACTCAACTGTACTAGATATATAACTGCTACATATATATAAATGCACGTCCATTTCATATACACGATTATGCATTAAGTAAAATCGGTATATATTTTCGTACCCTTACGTAAAACTTTACGTCATTATCAGGTACATACGTAGCTGAAGGATGATCATCTGAACCCAAATCCTCTTGGCCTTCTGGACTCTGATTTGATCACATACAATTAAACTCACATCCTTTCAGATGTTTAATTGCAAAATAGAGGAAATCAGGGTGTTTTGATTGGTTGGGTTCAGGGATCTTGGGTATCAGGTCCATTTAAGTCGAAGCACAGCTTGAGACAAACGCCCAAAACATGAAAATTTTATGCAAACAGAAAAAAAGGCCTAATAAAGGAACAAAGGGGTGAAACTATTTTTTGTAAAAAAAACAAAGAGGTGAAATGATTGCAAACATAGAAGTTCTTGCTCATCCTGTTAATTTAAATAGTGTTTGGTTTATTTTGTGCTTTTAGTTTTTGTTTTTCAGCATTAATTATGAAAGTTGAGATAATTTGAAGTATAGCAGAGGCGATGGATTAAAGGCGGAGGGTATGACGGAGGGGATCACGAGATGGTGAATAGATTAATTTACTATTGTCCTCTTGTTGTTTCTTAAAATATAGAAAATAACAAGAAGTTGTTTTTGTTTTTGTGTGTTAACTTCATTTTGTAAAACAATCGTTTTTCACGAGATATGTGCGTGTTGGTACTTTTGTATGTGTGAAAACTTAAAAATAAAAAATGTAAAACAAACACACCCTTAATATCGTTGGGGTTTGTCCCTGTATTTTCTGATACTTTTGAGTTTATCTTCTGACCTGTTTTTTGCGAGTTGGACTATGGACCTTTTTGATATTATTCTCTTCTTTGGATTTTCAGGTCTTTTTATACATGTTTCTTATTGAAATACAAACTGGTCAATTGTGAAACCACAAATTAGATTAGGGTCGTTGCAGTCGTTTTCTATGATAAAATATAAGCAATTTTTTTTAAGAAAATCAACAATAGCGGAAATTACCAATCAATTTACAATACTACATATTCATATAGTTTGCCGCATTATAGGTTGTTGAAAGCAAAAAATATAATCAAATTTAATTAAGTAATTCAACTTAAATGACATTAAATGCACTTTTTCCCTTCTTTCTCATTTATATTTTTTCTTAAGTGATATGATAATATGTATAGCTGTTATGAAACGAACACAGAACAGAAGAAACAAGGGAGAGATGACATTTCTATTCATTTAGATGTGTCATTATTTCTATTACATTGGCTCCTTTATATATAGGCTTTAGAGCTGATGTTTAACTTATTCGCATGATGTGGAACTAAACAGAGAACTAATAAAAGCATATTCATAACATTTATATATTTTACAATACTCCCCTTTGAATATGCGTCTTCAAAATCTTGAATGCTCTGCTAACTTGAAGTTGTCCCTTTTAAAACATGTATGATGATTGCTCCCTCTTATTACTATCTTGATTGTATATATCCGTCCAGTCGAAACAACTATTGTCTGTTGCCTTTAAAACTCTATCAGGAAAACCCAGTGGGAAAAACCTTGAACGAGAAAAAAAAGTACACAACATTTGACATTATGGATATCATATTAAAATGATATTTTTTAAAAGAGTTTGATGCTTCAGGATCAAAATAATGCCTCATTAAAAATATTTTTATGGAAAACTCTTTGGGAAAAATCAAAAACAAGGAAAAGAGTGCAAATTTATTTCCTTTTTTGGTAACATGTTTTACAATGTTACCACAAGGGTTGATACTTCAGGATCAAGATAATGCCTCATTTAAAACCTTACTAACAAAAACCCAGTGGAAAAAATATTAGTGAAGGAAAAGAGTACATTAAAGCATAATTTTGTATGCTCCCCCTTATTTATAACTCATTATTCAATTAGATTATTGATGTAGTCACGCATGCCAATTTTGTACATCATCTTCTGGAATGCTGATTTTGAAATCGCCTTTGAGAACAGATCTACTCGCTTTTCTTGAACTGAATTTGTTTCTCCTCATTCTTGTTATCCTTTTATTCATGTGTGAAGAGAAATCCAGAAGAAATTTGCTCCATCCTATCAGCCTTGATATAATTCACTTGAATTTGAGCCATGCAAATTGCCTTGTCTTCACAAGTAATAGTTTACTGCATCAAAAGATGTTTGATACTTCTGGATCATAATGTTGCCTCGTTAAAACCTTACTAAGAAAAATCCGATGGGAAAAATCTTGGTGAAGGAAAAAGATACAATATAAAATGTCATATTTACTACGTCAAAAGTAGTATGATACTTCTGGACCAATGTTATGCCTCGTTAAAACCTTAATAAGAAAAACCCAATGGAAAAAATCTTAAATAAGGAAAAAGAGTACATTATAACTTATTTTTGTATGTTACTTTTGGGTTGATACTTCTGGATCATGACCCATGCCTCATTAAAACCTTACTAAGAAAGCCCAGTGGGGAAAAACTTAGTTAAGGAAAAAGAATGCATTATATCATACCTATGGATGCTCCCCCTGATTTAATAATTTCCTCTGAATTCGTATTCTTCTTTCAATAACTCAAATTGCTTACAAATACTTCTTAATGAAGTTTATCTTTTAAAACTTTATGTGTATTTCCATGCTTTAGGCATGCTTTCTTATTTAAAATGCCCCCTTTTTGTGATTTTTATGATACTACTATTCATTTATGAACACACTTCAGGTGCTTATGATTTTCTGTTTTAATCGGACTTGCATATTGCAATACATATTTGATGAATAAGACAACTTTCATTACTAAGCAGGAATTAAACTACTCACCTTGAAGTATATCAAGATTTTCGTTACAACAATACTTATAAGAATTAAGTATATCAAGATTTTCATTACAACAACACTAAGCAGGAAGTAATCTACTCACCTTGAAGTATATCAAGATTTTCATTACAACAGTACTTAGAAGAATATTGCAATCTATCATCCATGTTCTTGGTATTCTTTATAATAACAAATGTTATTTATGTTCTTCAGGAACTTATATATTATAATAAGTTTTGCATATCGCAACTACCACTTCAAGGGATATTAAGAGTTTTATTACAGCAATTCTTGAAAGTAGGAAGTGATCTACTCATCATGAATTATTTCAAGATTTTCATCACAACAATACTTAAAAGAATGTTGTAATCTACATTTCTTTCTCTTTATCACTACCAAAGTTATTTAAATTCTTATGGAATTTGTATACTTTCATCGTTTATACCTTCAGGGTATTGTAAGTCTTTTAAACACTTTCATCACTTTAATCAATTCAATTTTTTTTGAAAATACAATGCTCATGGCACTTACCATGTTGTTGACACTCTATGGTGCTTCAGTAACTTCTGTGTGCTTTTGTCATTATATATATTTCTATTTTTATCTTATGAACTACAGGTTCATATCTTATGGACCACAGGTCCATATATCTTATTTAGGAGAATTTCATGATGGCCAATCATGTTTCTCTCTAATATAGGATTTTTAATCCATTCATAAATATAAGCGCTTTATTATTTATTAATTTATCATCGATGATTATTTCTTGTCAGTTCTATACATAATTTATTGAGATCTCAAAACTTATCATGCTTTAGGTACCTAAACCACTTCTGGGGTTATTTTGACAATCATGTCATGGGTTTCTTTCAAAGTACCTTTTGTGTTTCTTCAGGAACACTCACTTTCTTTATTTTGCATCTTTATGACTTACTCCAAAGATATTTTGAACTGACTTTTATACCACATTTTCAGCTGTGATTTACACCTTTTGATCCTTCGGGGATTCAAATGTATATTGGAGAATAGTTCCAAAAAAATGTATATTGGAGAAAGTCTATTAGGGACATAATTGATAATTTATGCAAGTTACTTAATAGTTTGCATAATTCTATATGTTGGCAAATATTTAACATTGATGACTCCTTTATCCTCCCCTTCAATATTGACAAGCTTTGTCACTTTAAATAATAAACCTACTTTGGATTCATTTTTGATCCATTATAGCATCATAGCTAGCAAATACATTAGATGTATTTCAATTGTAGGAGGATAATGCTCTTATTAGTTGTGAGATGCATTCATATTGAATTGCTTATTCGCTTTCATTGGTCTGATGACTTGGAGGAATTTTCTATCATTTGAATATGCACATGACTTAAGGTCAATCAATATTGATGTCAATCGACTTTCTAAAATATTAAATAGTATATGCATAATTTATAATATGAGCTCATGACAACTTCAGGTTGTTAATTAAATATTCACATATATGTGTATATACGTGCGTCCACGTATTCCATATGTAATTGATTTGCATATTCTTTCTTATTCGAGTTACCTATTTTAGAACAAATTGTTCATAAGGTTCCAATCATTAATTTTTGCTTATCAAGCAATGTCAATGCAAATCTTAAAGATCGCATCATAATATCCTAAATATCTGATTTGGAACTGTATTGAACTTCTGGTTCAAATGTAATATATGAACAACTTCAAGTTTTAATCTATTTTGAACTTCTGGTTCTAATATTATATAAAGAATTTCAAGTTTGTTAAACTGTATTGAACTTCTGGTTCAACTGTATTGAACTTCTGGTTCCACTGTATTGAACTTCTGGTTCAACTGTGTTGAACTTCTAGTTCAAATAAAATATTTAGCAACCTTGAGTTGTTAAAATTTATTCTTCAATACAATATGTAAATATAAATATATAAGCAAGATACAACTCATTTTGAAAATTGTGCAATCTTTGGATGCATTATTAGTATTATCGCATATGATTTAACTTCTTTAAGAAGTGTAATGTTATTATTTCATACGGTTTGAATAAAGCTTCAGGCTTTTAAATTATGAAGTGTTTCAAATTCATTGATTGAGGACCTTTGAGTTCCAATGCATATATATATATACATATGTATATCAATTTTATAAATTTGTGATGAACTTTTGGATCTCAATCTTTTAACATACTTTTAATTTAAAAGCTTTTACATTTTTGCTAATTGACAACATTTCAAACTTGTATACCAAGACCTCAGGTCCAAGACTTTGAGTTATACAACTTCCAGTATTAATATTTTCTTTGCACAACTTCAGGTTGTGGTTCTATCCTTTCTTCCATAACATTAGTTATTACTAGCTAAATACATCGAATAATAATACATATGTTTATTCTTGTTCCAAATACAAACATACATCAATTAACTAACAATAACTAATGCATTCAATGCATTTATGACAATAAGGTAATATAATATATTATCATAACAATGCATTCTCTAACATTCAATGCATTTATGACAATAAGGTAATATAATATATTTATCAATCACATAATCAATATTTTACATTCTCTAACATGAATGGTTCAAAAATTTACAGATCTGTACATAAAATTCACAACTATAAACAAAAATAAACTACATGTCTCATATTCAATTTTTTTGCCTCATTCTTCAATATGAATGATTTGAAAAACTTGTAAATTTATACATAAAATTCACAAACATAAAAATGTAATTTTTTTTTGATTCAAAATATACAACCCATATAAAGATCTTTTAGATCTTTCTTTTTATATCAAAATTGCTTCTTGCCTTTTAGAAACTGCAAGTTCTAAATTTTCATGTAATGACAAAAATTGTTTTTGCATTCACTTCCGGTGTGCAGAATTAAGATCAATATTTAGATCTTAACATAATATGATCTTCAGGATGCATATTTTCTTTATAAAAGTATTTCCTAAGAAACAATAAAAACATTTCTTCTAGAAATATGATATGTTCTAAAATTATTGTAATAAAACTTCAGGTTTTATTATTATTGACATATTATTATTGTATATTTTAAATGGAAGCAAATCCTCTAGGTTTTCTTTTATCTACATATGATAGTCATTTCCTTAATAAATATGATACAATGCATCATAAATAAATTACATAAAAAAATGTCTTAAATTAATGCCATATAAAAATTACATATAAATGACATAGCAAATGTGTTAAGTAACATTAATGAACATAATAATAGCTATGATGTATATATGATCATTGTATAGCTACATAAAATGCTACTATGTCATTTTTCCTTTGGTTTATTATTGGAATACTTAACTAAGCCATAAATGATGCAGTTTATATAAACATGCAAACTATTGCTCCTTTTATTTTATGCTGACTGAAATATGAAAGTGCAACATATCTTTCACATGCGCCATACATATAAAATATATGTATCTATTAAGCATAAATGCATTAAATAATTTTTTTTCTTATTCCTACTAGAAACAAGCTGAATTACTTAATTTCCATAACCAAAGCATTTAATGCATTTATGATATTACCATAACAACCACAATTATTGCATTTATAAAAAAATGCAATGGATCATTATGTGGCCAAAAAAATGTAAACCAATATTATAGTGAATTGGTTTAATTGCAAATATATATAAAACAATGAAACAAAAAACATTTCATTGCAGATCTAGGCATGCACACTTGATTCAAAATTTCTAAAATATCCCATATACCATATATATAACTGTATGTCCAAATTAATTAAATCAAGGAGCTGATTTCCTTTCATAAATGGTTCTAGATTATTCAAACCATTATATTCAATCAATAAACAGTAGAGGAAAACAATCGTTTATAGCATATTCAAAATGTTCTTTCTAAGTGATTCAGAACAATTTGCAATAACTTATGTTATGACTGGCAAAATTTGTTTTCCAATTTTTAGAGCGATTCAGATTATTTCCAAAAAAAATGACTTAAATTTTTTAATCTTCTAGATCTATCTTTTGAAACCAAAAGAGTTTCATAAGTTAACCGTTAATTTTCAATGCAAAAGCAAACCAAAGATTGCAAGTGGAAACATAAGTTATATGTTCAGATCTGAATCCAAAAAAAAATATCGGATGAAATCACAAACTGTAAACATCAAAACCCTAATTTCATATATTCTTCAAACAAGAAAATTTCTCAATAAAATCAATTATGGGCGGCTCTGATACCACTTATTCGAATTTCTATATACTTGATAATTGACAAATCATGAAATTCCATATTTGAATAGATGACCCCATATTGATTTAATTGAGAATAAATCAGAGAGAAAGTAAAATGAATTAGCAGAAGCCATACATGAATCCAGATGTTTACAGAGTGAAGATTAACCAAATTAAGTCATGGATCCGATTATCAAACCTGATATAAGCATTAGATCTAAATCCATAGTTGCTGCTTTCATCAACTTAGATCTGATCTGTATCTAGAGCTTCGTGCTGATAACGTGTTATAAAACGAACACAGAATAGAAGAAATAAGGGAGAGAGGACATTTCTATTCATTTAGATGTGTCATTATTTCTATTACATTGGCTCCTTTATATATAGGCTTTGGAGCTGATGTTTAACTTATTCCCATGATGTGGGACTAAACAGAGAACTAATAAAAGCATATTCACAACATTTATATATTTTACAACAATAATAAGACATCATTGCAGTGTGAATATATGTCAAATCACTGATTTTCCAAATAAATAGTAATCTACCTTTATAAATGTAACGGTTACCAGTTTATTGGTATATCAGTTTTCTCTATACCAGTCAATCCATAATGATTAACTATTTAGCTTATCAGTAGCAATGGTATGGTAGTGGTACTTGCTATGCGGTAAGGATAACTATTACCATAATAACTCTACAGTAGATAACACAAAATAAAAAAAGTCCGTGTATTAACATTTTTTTTGAAATTGGGTAAACCGTCTCGTTAAAAACCTGTGCATGTACTCGACGTGAATACAAGACAAGAAAAGATAGTGCAGCGCTTTATTGATAACGCATCAATAAAAAGTACAAAAGTACAAAGGCAAGTAAACATCCCATAACCATGCTTTCCAAACCCAAAATAAAAAATCATCAAAAAGCCCAAAAAGGCCCAAACACCACATCTCATACACGAATCATATAAAAAGGGAAACATCTGATAAAAACCCCAAAAACATCTCTCATGGCGGAGGAGAACTCAACCGGGATCCAAGCTATCAATACCCCAATTCTGAAGGATTTTTGCCTGATTAAGCACATTCTTCCTCTTCGACTTCATCATCAGGTATCTCACATCCATTTCGATGGATTCCCATCTTCTAAACTTATCCATGAATCCATTTTCATGGTTGCGAGCATTTCTCTCATCCCAGATATGATAAACCGTAGTAAACCACACTTCAAAAGGCCAAATCTTTGTATATGTCACTAATAGTGTATTTCGATTTCAGAAAATCCACTTCGTCATTCAAGATGAATGAAAGATTCATGGTGGGAGGAGAATTCATCTTCAGCCTGCACCTAGCCCACAAATATAATGAGTAGGGACACGTAATAAAATATGAGATCTCTAGTCTCCCTACATTCCAAGCAAAGAACACAAGTAGGATTAACTTCATATCCCCAATTAATAAGATGATCTTTGGTAGATAGCCCATTGAGAATAGCTTTATACATGCACATTGACATTTTAGGACTATTATATAATTCCATGCAATAGAACACCAATCAAGATCTGGCTTATGAATTCTAGAAATGTCCCATGCCAAGTGAAACGAGAAACCATTTTTGCTATCATTCCAGCTCCAAAAATCAGAATCAAAGTTAGATCTTATACGCACCTCATTAATTTTATCTGCAAGCATTCTGGTAATCGTATGTTGGTTGGCGTTGAAAACACCATTCTGAACAATACAAACCACTTTTAGGTTATCACCACCACACACACTTAAGCAATCCCACCCCCAAAATGTTCACAAAAATTTCGTTGTTTAACCAAGGATCATACCAAAGCATTGTATCACGACCACTCACTATACACCCATTAATACACTTTAGTGCCTCTTGTCTATTTCTAAGCATCGTTTTCCAAGTACACGAGCTTTTAATATCGATTTTCATGACCCAAAAATTATTTTCTTTGCAATATCTACTATTCATCCATTTCTTCTGCATGCTCTCCCTACTCACAAAATACCATATCAGTTTAAACGCATCATCTGATTTAATGTCAACAAATTTCCTTAAACCTGCACCCCCTTAAATTTTTGGGCTGCATAACGTATCCCAAGCTATCTTATGAATTTTCCCTTTCCAAACAAAATTAGCACATATCTTGTCCAGCTTACTAATTGTCGCCGCATGAAGTTGCTAGACTAATAACTAATACATGACCATAGGGGTGATAACCGATTTAATCAATTCAATTTTCCTAGCCATGGATGGAAGCCTACAATCCCAGCTAACCATTTTCCTTTTTATTTTATCAAAAAGATCACCACAATCAGAAAAGTGCAAATAATTATTGGACAAAGGAACACCTAGATATTTAATAGGAAAACTCGCCTCCTTCATGTCAAGCAAACCTGTTAGTTCACCCTTATTATTCACCGATTTGCTGAAAAAACCTTAGACTTTAGACAGTTAACTTTCAAACCTGCCATAACCTTTAAGCTATTTAAAATCTTAGAAATTTCGCTAGCACTTTTAGCCTTAGCTTTAGAGAAAATAATCAAATCATCTGCAT
The DNA here is from genome assembly GCA_030737875.1 of Allium sativum. Lineage (NCBI taxonomy): Eukaryota > Viridiplantae > Streptophyta > Magnoliopsida > Asparagales > Amaryllidaceae > Allium > Allium sativum. The sequence continues at coordinate 20,750,615 of CM060927.1, read as the reverse complement.
ATATCAAATGATTTATGTATGGCTCATTTTTAAAGATAGGTGGGACCAGTTCCAATTTACTCGCCTTAAACATCATAATAGAGAAATACTCCATAACAATACAAAACAAATATTGGGAGAGTGGATCATCTTGTCTTAAACCCATGATTGCTGGAAATAAAACCAATAGGGATGCCCCTCAAAAAAATAGAAAACGTTGGTGTGGTAATGCATGTTTTGATAACTTTAACAAGTTTGCTAGGAAAACCCATCATTCTCAACATGTGACAAACAAATCTCCTATTAACCATGTCATATGCCTTTTGTAAGTCAATTTTAATGAACATGTTACCACTGCCCTCTCTCTTGAAATGTCTAATTTGTTCATGAGTGAGCAAAACATTCTCAGTAATATATCTTCCAGGGATGAAAGCAGATTGATTTTTAGGTATCAGATGCTAAAGACATGGCTTAATTCTATTGAAAACAACCTTAGAAATGATTTTATAAATTACGTTACAGCACGAAATAGGCCTATAGTACAATATGTTCATAGGTTTCTCAACTTTAGGGATAAGAGTGATAAAAGTATGATTTATACCTTTAGCAAGCTTTCCATTTCTGAACACTCCTTGAATTAAATCTGTAAGAAAATATTTTATATCCTCCAAGTGAATTTTGAAAACTTAAGTTGTGAACCCATCAGGACCTGGAATTTTATCATCTGGAATAGAGAAAATAGCCTCATGCACTTCTTCAGTAGTTATGCTAGATGTTAGTGCTCCCATCTTCTATCATTAATCCTGACTTTATAGTTAATTTCTGGAAAAATAGGTGTTTGCAATCTATCGTCATAAAACAAGTTAGAAAAGTAGCATAAAGCCTCCTTTCCAATACAAGCAGAATCTTGCAAAAGCTCCCCATTAGAAAGAATAATATCACCCCAATTGTTTATGTGCCTTCTCAATGACATTTTAGCATGAAAAATTTTTGAGCATGAATCACCTTCTTTTAACCAAGTGATCTTAGCCTTTTGTTTGGGGTTCATATACCCTGTGTTACTTTGATCTTTCCACCTTCTGTACAGATTTTCAAGCTTTTCAAACAAAAAATGATCAGTAGGATTACATCTGCTTCTTTAAGGGTAGCAAAGTATTCCTCTTCCACTCTTTTAATATTATTTTTATATTCCCAATTGCTGCAATTCCATCGCTTCAAATTGAACTTACAACACCTAGGAAACATCTGAAATATAAACATTTTAGAACCTTCCCAATGCATCAAACTCAGCTGCTCCAAAGCCGAATGGAAACAATCCCAATATCCTTCTTGCTTATGCCACGTGTTGACATATCTAAAGGGAATATTTTTTTTCTTTTAAGTTCAGTAGGGCTAAATTTCACACATATAGGGATGTGATCACTAAGAGGATTCTATTCACCAAAAGTAGTCAACTCAGGAAACATGTCCAAAAATTGATAATTACATAATAATCTATCGATTTTGGTTGCTAAGCCTCTCCTTCTCCATGTATATTTAAAACCCTTGATAGGAATATCCATAAGCTCTGCCTCAGCAATACAGTTGATTAAGCCAGAAATATGTCTTAAAGGTGAAAGTGTACGTGTGTACTTGCCAAGTATAATGCACACAAGGATCGTGTAATATGACGAACAATAGTCAAGTATGAAGTAATAGATAATCAAAGATATAAAATAGTAAATGCAGTAAAAAGGAAAAATCACACCAGGTTGTTTATACTGGTTCGGAGCACCATCCTACGTCCAGTCCCAGACTTCTATCTGGATTTCCACTAACAACAACCTCACTTCACCCGGAGGAAACATGTATACAACACCCGAGCAGCAGAACAGGAATTTCACGCCTCTATCAACACAAGGACTTTACAACTTGCCTCTTACAACACAAAGGACTTCAACACTTGCCTGATCACACACAGGACTTCAACTAATACAATGGTTTTGACTTCTGCTTTGTGTTCTTGTTTCAACACGGATAATCAACAGTTTGAGTACAATCTTCCTATAATCTAATCCTCGAGTATATACTTTGAATGCGTAGATTTAAGGAAGTATAATGCTTGTTGAATCAAATGATATTAAATTGATTCAAGGATTCAACAAGTATTTGAAATTTGGAGAGTTTTTATTTTGCAAAGAGTATGAAAATGCAATTCAGATATTAGAGAGAATATAGAATGATTCGGTGATTGAAAAACAAGTTTGAAGTTGTTTATATAATAGTAGAAAAGTAGTAATTCTTCATGAAGAGTTTCTACAAAAAGTTATGTCCATTTCCTTTGATTATTGAATAGAAATCTCTTCACAAATAGAAGCAACCTTTCAGAAAAAAGCTTGATGTTTCAAAACAGTCGAATGGTTGGAAATCACCGGTCGACTGGTTGAATTTAATTAAAATAAAAAATTCCAGAAAAATAGCCGTTATGAGCAAAAACATTAAAACCGGTCGATTGGTTCTTTTGGGCGGTCGACCGTTTTATGGCTGTGGACCAGAGGACCTCGGTCTACAGTCTATATCACTCTGCACTCTTTCCTGGTCGGAGCCTGGACCGTTTGGACTTTTTCTGTGACTTTTCAATTCCTCAAATATACAGATTTCAACGAAGATATGATATTGTTTTGTGCATTCGTGTTATACTTTGAGGATAGATTTTTACATATTTCTAACACGAGTCGATGTAAAAACCTTATCTCTGTGAAATGATGTAATGGATGGAATTTTCGACCCAGAAAATCAACATAAAAACACACTGTTGACTATTCAAGCATCGAAAACACCAGGACATTAATAGAAGAATTTAGAGGGTGAGAAAGAAAAGATAGAACTAATAGAATAGAAGAAGATCACAACTGAACAGAATCAGAGTAACACGAAACTCGCAGCGGAATGAAATAAATGTATTATATAACATTACTTTGAATTACAAAACTGTATTGTATATACATACCATATATCAGAGTACAATACATCACATCACAGCGGAAATAACTCTACATAACTAATGGTGAAGCTTCCTGCTTTTGAGCTCCTCCAAGTGAATCTGCAAAGCCTGAAACACTTGACTGCCCGTACAAATTTGGGCACCCAAGAGTTTAGGGAAAACAAACAAAATAAACTCTGGGTCAGTCATGGGACTGGTGTGAGTAAATTCCAACCATACTGTTTTACTTTGAAAATCCTTTTCAAAACAAGAAGATAATAGTAAGACCAGCCCACACATAAACATGGACGGTTTTTACCTTACTATAACCCGAAATATTCTTGATATCAAAACTAGTGATATTATGATAATGTCTAAACAAATAATTATACAAGTAGCAGAACGCTTGCATCTCACGTTCCACATATATATAATATAAAACCATAAACCGCAGGGCGCTTATCGGAGAATGGATTTCAACAGACAAGGTATGGGAGCACCTTCTGAATAGTGTACTCTAGAGGAGATACACTCAGGGTTCAACAAGAACGTCTTGCAACCCGGCCACACATGACCGCTCACTCATTTAGCTTGAGTGTCGCGAATATATTGCCATCACGGTTGCAGGCCATCCAACCGTCATCCGAAGATACAGAATCGAAAAGAAGTATAAATATGAATTTTCTCTAGATCGGTGACAATACACCCTGCTTGGGGATGACCCAACTAGCCATGCTGCCTAGCCCAACTTCTGTCATTCCTGGTTGTGAGGCTAGAGGCTACGTCAATCTTCAGAACATCTGATCACCATTCACTTTGAATGTCACATCGTCAAATCCATAATCACACATTGATTACACAAATGCACACTGGGTGTAGAATAAAGAGAAGTCACCTTCTCCCCACCAACTTGGTATATTCATAAAATCAACGGCGTGACCGTTGGAAATACTCTGTCAGACACTCGTCCATACAAGTTGTCCTGGGACTGGACAAACAAAAACACACCATTCTATAAGTGGACGATCCTTGCATTTAACTCCGTCTTCAATTATCTTCAGCATATCTCATTCGCAACGATTATGCCTATACGGAGTGGTTTTCGGGTAATAACCCAACCGGTGTCTCCGTATTGACAACGATGGTCAAAACACTTCGATAGTCGGTTATTTAACTATCGAAGTTAAAACAAACATCCATTCACAAACACTGGCCCTTTTATTTAATACAAACTTTCTAGTTTCCCATATTTCTATAAACTCTTCCTTACTTCCCTTCATTTCTACTCTATTAGTTCCTCGTTATAAATCGGTAAGTGAATAAATTTCTAAGTATCAACCCCGAAGGCCGAAACCAACATCAGATTGACGCCTCGAAAGTTACTCAACTCAACCAACGTACAACGGGTTCTAATTTCTTTAAAACTATATCACCTTCCTTATCATGCTCAGTATATCTTTTTAAAACATTATAACTTATCGACTTACTTTAAAACCGTTATATTTTAACTAATGCTGCTATCTTTTCCTTTATAACTAATGCAATACGCTACTATATTCTCTTTTATAACTACTGCAATACGCTGTTGTATTCTCTTTTATAGCTACTGCAATACGCTGTTGTATTCTCTTTTATAGCTACTGCAATACGATGCTATATTCTCTTTTATAACTACTGCAATACGCTGCCATATTCACATTTCATTTGATAAACTCTGTTTCTAAGTCAGGTTCTTATTAAATCAATATCAAGTTTATAACTAATTACTGATTACATATTCTATTATAATTTGTTGGTTTAAAACTAAATATTAACTAGCCTATCAGACTATAATTCCTAATAATGTTATTTAGGTTCAGGTCGTATATATAAATACTATACAACAAACAGTACATACAAATATTGAGGAATCCGGTCGGATTCTTCCAACCGGTTTCCGCATCCACAGGTGTCAATCAACACAATTTTCACTAACTCTATACTAGGGGATATTTTAATTGATGGAATCAGTGTTCAACTGATGATGTGTACATATATAAAACGGTATATAATATTCAACCAAATTAATTGTAATCAACCTAATCAACCATCACACATCATTCAAACAACATTAAAATATAATTGCAATATTTTAAAATAGATCAGAGTTAGTGATTTTACTCACCTTGCGCGTTAACCGTTAAATAACGATTTGCGTCAGTTGATTACATCCGGCGCTTTATTTTCCTAAAACTGTAATGTGCTCCAAATAGCTCCAGCCTACTTCTGTTGTGAAGCCGGCGACTGTACGGTCCCAACGGATCAGATCCGTTCCTTTACCAACCGGAATGCAAGTCCAACTAAAATCAACAACTTCGAACGCCCCCCTTTATGTTGGCATTTCACTCGCGTTCTTGGCGCTATGATAAACGTTGGTACTGCAACTGTCCCCTTTGTCACACAAAATACACGCGTCAGCTTTTTGGTTCCAACCGTAACCCTTTAGCCACTCCTTCATAATTCAATATCATTCCAGTATTTTCCACTCCATTGCCGTTCCTATGCACCATAGCTGTGACCACCAGTGCCGCTTGTCAGACCCACTCCCTGAGTTCACCACACGCAGTGACCTTCTAGCATCATCTCCCCATTTCCGAAGTATACCTGCCATGCACACCATGCATTCATCTTCCCACCTCCTGTCAACTTCCTTTACACAAAAAAACGTACACTCCATCACATAAAGCACAGTGAAGTCCCCATTTCTCAACTTCACGTTTCACCCTCCAACTTCCTTCTGTCCATCCAACCTCCACTTGCTCTTCACCGAACCCTCAGATCACTTCCGCTCCATTACCAGACAACATTCATGCCCATACACTATACCTACGAACCCACTGTTCACCCCACCAGCTTGCTACGCAACTTCACCACTTCATGACTTATCTGAGTATGTTCCGGTACGTCGAACAACACCACAACACTCACGCTCTGATCTCTCCTCCTCTTCCAATCCTCTTCTAGTCCATATACGCTCCACGTTTAGCTACTCCGGTAACCTCTACAAGGAAACACGACCCTAGATTACACCAATACCCACCGTCGCAACCCCGAGAATAGCGCCACCCTTCTGCTAGTGGCAAATCTTTGGCACGCGCTTTGTTTTTATTTGTATTTGACTTTCATTTTCAAATGCCATGGGGAGGCTTCGTTTTTAACTGGGCAATGACGTGCGAGAAGATGAAGAAAAGAATGGGATTGCTGTCCCCTATTTATATTATGGTTTCCTTGGCAGCGAAGGTTCGTGGGTAGCACATGCTTTAGCTGTAGAGTAGGCTTGCTGTGTCCATTAAGTTTCGATAAGGCTTGACATAGTTCTGTAGCTTATATTTCCAAAGTGTTCTAAGCCTAGTTATAGGAAACAGGTTGTACAAATTTCTTAATGGGTAAGGAAAGCGAACACAGTGAAAAGGACGTGCATACTTAGTTTTAGGTAGCTTTAGGTGTAGGCTTGCTTAACTGATTACAGTGTTTTTCTTTGTCACGAAGTATTCTGAGAAGGGACGTGCCTAGTTCCTTTAGCCATGTGAAGAGGTTAGGCTAATCTTAGTGGTGAAGGAATATGGTATAGGGTAGTTTATAGGAGTATGGTTTCTGTCATCTCATTTGATCAATACGAGAAGTATGGTTTGTTTTAGTTATAAATTCTGTTCACGTACGGACAGAAGTAAGAGTACAGACGTGCTCTATGAGGTGTCACGATTCCGAAAATATAATAATACGGGTAGGTTGACCCATATTTTGAAACCCCGAAATACCGATACAGGGTGCAAAATACTCCAAATAAAAATGTGCATATTTAATTATTTAAAAATTACAGTAAAATTCTAAAAATTAAATTATCACTGCGCCCCAAAAGAACCTTGTCCAAATTCGAATCCGATATCTAGTTATATCGAATAAACCGTTACGGTCGATATACGATTTCATAGCGACTTTTCGAATATTTGATTTGGACATATCTTGCAGTATATACGACGAAATCCTGATTTTTCACTTCTATTAGAAAAATACAGTTCAACAGATTCCGATGCTTCTTGTTTCGAAGAAATCTGATTCAGAACGAGTCCGGTACACTCAGTTGAAGTTCAGAACGTTAAATTACGAACTGCAGCGTCGTTATGGGCTCGATTATAATTAATATATATCTTTATACGTTCAACTTCGTTTTAATTAATATATAAATCCACTTATATTACAAATTCAATATTTAAACTGATTTAAATATTCAAATACCAACCGACAAAAATGCGAGACGTTACAGACCTTCCCCCTTAAAATAATTTCGTCCTCGAAATTGCTAAGATAGGGAAAATGCTACAATCTCTGTTATAACATGGTTAAAAATCTTTTTGTTTATTTCATAATTTCTGTTTCAACTGAACTGATTAATTCCACTTAAAATATTAATTTCTTCTTATTACCGAACAATTTCGAAAATTCTGAAAATTTCCTAATAGCTTAAATTTTCAGAGAATCTTGCCAACATCTCCTTCGCACGACTTATTCGGTACTACAACAACTTGCCACTCTGGGCCTTCTCCAATCCAAAAGAAAATCAAACAGCCAAAAGGCTTGCCCAAACTGACTCATAAAAATCTCGTACTCGTATATAAACGTGTACCTTCTTTGTTGGGCATTCAACTATATCTCTGCCATCTGCTATCAAGCCAGCATATCCAAGCATCCTTGGTTGATCTCTCATCAATCCGTTCTCAAACCAGTCTTTCGCTTTTACCAAGCCAAATTTCTATTTCAACTTCGATTCCACTCTCAGTTCTTAACCTTGTTAAGTTTTATTACGACATTTCATTTACTGATTTATTTCTCAAATCAGTTATCTCCATCTCTAATTCAAAATTCGATTCTTATTCTCCAAGAATCAATTCATTTTTAATAACTCGAATCTCCAATATTTTTCTTTTATAATTTTCATTCTGGATCTTTCAAAATTCAGTCCAGTTTTGTTATCTTTGTTTAAATTCCATTTTTACCATTTTAACTCTATAAGTTAAATTTTCATTTCAGAATTCAAATTCCTAGGATTTATTTCAAATCAGCTTGAAATCATATATAATTCAAAACATTTGAATTTCTGACAACTTGTTTCTCAAACAAAATCTTTGGTAGTAATCCGTCACTTACCAGCTCGAAAATGAACACCGATAATATCGCGATCATCATCGGAATTTATTTTCCAACCATCGAAGTGAGTTCAATACTATATTGCTTTTAAAAACTCATTTATAATCACTCTATTTTTGAAATTACTTCAAAATATCTTTCATAGCACTTGGAAAACAAATTTTCAAATCTCCCAGGATTTTAAAATTCCCTTATATTTAATTTAAATTCAATTTCAATTCTTTTCCAAGTTTCTAGAGTTTTATTTCAATTCTGGTTTTCAATTCAGATTCAGCTCATCTGATTTTGCATATCATACTTATATAATATTTCTTTTGGTTATTTATATAACCAACTCAACTATAAGTCTTATTTGATCATGATAATGATCATACATCTAATATACTATAATATTCTCAAGATATATACTTCTTAATAGCAAAGTATATTTTGGGTAAAAATTATTTTATTTACCCTCTTTTCAAAACATACTGTGTCGAATTACTCTGTTCACGAGTTTAGAAACACCTATCGACTCAGTTTGCATTACTGTTTCGACCAGAATTCATAAACCACTCGACTGACCAGTCAACACAGTATAAAACAGTTTTTATATTAATTACAAATACGCGCTCACATATATACACTCAACTCAATCTAGAGTATTACTAACTCCATCTCTATTGAGTTACGCCACAGAGCCAAGGTAATCACTTAACCTTCAGCTCTGATACCATCTGTAATGGATGGAATTTTCGACCCAGAAAATCAACATAAAAACACACTGTTGACTATTCAAGCATCGAAAACACCAGGACATTAATAGAAGAATTTAGAGGGTGAGAAAGAAAAGATAGAACTAATAGAATAGAAGAAGATCACAACTGAACAGAATCAGAGTAACACGAAACTCGCAGCGGAATGAAATAAATGTATTATATAACATTACTTTGAATTACAAAACTGTATTGTATATACATACCATATATCAGAGTACAATACATCACATCACAGCGGAAATAACTCTACATAACTAATGGTGAAGCTTCCTGCTTTTGAGCTCCTCCAAGTGAATCTGCAAAGCCTGAAACACTTGACTGCCCGTACAAATTTGGGCACCCAAGAGTTTAGGGAAAACAAACAAAATAAACTCTGGGTCAGTCATGGGACTGGTGTGAGTAAATTCCAACCATACTGTTTTACTTTGAAAATCCTTTTCAAAACAAGAAGATAATAGTAAGACCAGCCCACACATAAACATGGACGGTTTTTACCTTACTATAACCCGAAATATTCTTGATATCAAAACTAGTGATATTATGATAATGTCTAAACAAATAATTATACAAGTAGCAGAACGCTTGCATCTCACGTTCCACATATATATAGTATAAAACCATAAACCGCAGGGCGCTTATCGGAGAATGGATTTCAACAGACAAGGTATGGGAGCACCTTCTGAATAGTGTACTCTAGAGGAGATACACTCAGGGTTCAACAAGAACGTCTTGCAACCCGGCCACACATGACCGCTCACTCATTTAGCTTGAGTGTCGCGAATATATTGCCATCACGGTTGCAGGCCATCCAACCGTCATCCGAAGATACAGAATCGAAAAGAAGTATAAATATGAATTTTCTCTAGATCGGTGACAATACACCCTGCTTGGGGATGACCCAACTAGCCATGCTGCCTAGCCCAACTTCTGTCATTCCTGGTTGTGAGGCTAGAGGCTACGTCAATCTTCAGAACATCTGATCACCATTCACTTTGAATGTCACATCGTCAAATCCATAATCACACATTGATTACACAAATGCACACTGGGTGTAGAATAAAGAGAAGTCACCTTCTCCCCACCAACTTGGTATATTCATAAAATCAACGGCGTGACCGTTGGAAATACTCTGTCAGACACTCGTCCATACAAGTTGTCCTGGGACTGGACAAACAAAAACACACCATTCTATAAGTGGACGATCCTTGCATTTAACTCCGTCTTCAATTATCTTCAGCATATCTCATTCGCAACGATTATGCCTATACGGAGTGGTTTTCGGGTAATAACCCAACCGGTGTCTCCGTATTGACAACGATGGTCAAAACACTTCGATAGTCGGTTATTTAACTATCGAAGTTAAAACAAACATCCATTCACAAACACTGGCCCTTTTATTTAATACAAACTTTCTAGTTTCCCATATTTCTATAAACTCTTCCTTACTTCCCTTCATTTCTACTCTATTAGTTCCTCGTTATAAATCGGTAAGTGAATAAATTTCTAAGTATCAACCCCGAAGGCCGAAACCAACATCAGATTGACGCCTCGAAAGTTACTCAACTCAACCAACGTACAACGGGTTCTAATTTCTTTAAAACTATATCACCTTCCTTATCATGCTCAGTATATCTTTTTAAAACATTATAACTTATCGACTTACTTTAAAACCGTTATATTTTAACTAATGCTGCTATCTTTTCCTTTATAACTAATGCAATACGCTACTATATTCTCTTTTATAACTACTGCAATACGCTGTTGTATTCTCTTTTATAGCTACTGCAATACGCTGTTGTATTCTCTTTTATAGCTACTGCAATACGATGCTATATTCTCTTTTATAACTACTGCAATACGCTGCCATATTCACATTTCATTTGATAAACTCTGTTTCTAAGTCAGGTTCTTATTAAATCAATATCAAGTTTATAACTAATTACTGATTACATATTCTATTATAATTTGTTGGTTTAAAACTAAATATTAACTAGCCTATCAGACTATAATTCCTAATAATGTTATTTAGGTTCAGGTCGTATATATAAATACTATACAACAAACAGTACATACAAATATTGAGGAATCCGGTCGGATTCTTCCAACCGGTTTCCGCATCCACAGGTGTCAATCAACACAATTTTCACTAACTCTATACTAGGGGATATTTTAATTGATGGAATCAGTGTTCAACTGATGATGTGTACATATATAAAACGGTATATAATATTCAACCAAATTAATTGTAATCAACCTAATCAACCATCACACATCATTCAAACAACATTAAAATATAATTGCAATATTTTAAAATAGATCAGAGTTAGTGATTTTACTCACCTTGCGCGTTAACCGTTAAATAACGATTTGCGTCAGTTGATTACATCCGGCGCTTTATTTTCCTAAAACTGTAATGTGCTCCAAATAGCTCCAGCCTACTTCTGTTGTGAAGCCGGCGACTGTACGGTCCCAACGGATCAGATCCGTTCCTTTACCAACCGGAATGCAAGTCCAACTAAAATCAACAACTTCGAACGCCCCCCTTTATGTTGGCATTTCACTCGCGTTCTTGGCGCTATGATAAACGTTGGTACTGCAACTGTCCCCTTTGTCACACAAAATACACGCGTCAGCTTTTTGGTTCCAACCGTAACCCTTTAGCCACTCCTTCATAATTCAATATCATTCCAGTATTTTCCACTCCATTGCCGTTCCTATGCACCATAGCTGTGACCACCAGTGCCGCTTGTCAGACCCACTCCCTGAGTTCACCACACGCAGTGACCTTCTAGCATCATCTCCCCATTTCCGAAGTATACCTGCCATGCACACCATGCATTCATCTTCCCACCTCCTGTCAACTTCCTTTACACAAAAAAACGTACACTCCATCACATAAAGCACAGTGAAGTCCCCATTTCTCAACTTCACGTTTCACCCTCCAACTTCCTTCTGTCCATCCAACCTCCACTTGCTCTTCACCGAACCCTCAGATCACTTCCGCTCCATTACCAAACAACATTCATGCCCATACACTATACCTACGAACCCACTGTTCACCCCACCAGCTTGCTACGCAACTTCACCACTTCATGACTTATCTGAGTATGTTCCGGTACGTCGAACAACACCACAACACTCACGCTCTGATCTCTCCTCCTCTTCCAATCCTCTTCTAGTCCATATACGCTCCACGTTTAGCTACTCCGGTAACCTCTACAAGGAAACACGACCCTAGATTACACCAATACCCACCGTCGCAACCCCGAGAATAGCGCCACCCTTCTGCTAGTGGCAAATCTTTGGCACGCGCTTTGTTTTTATTTGTATTTGACTTTCATTTTCAAATGCCATGGGGAGGCTTCGTTTTTAACTGGGCAATGACGTGCGAGAAGATGAAGAAAAGAATGGGATTGCTGTCCCCTATTTATATTATGGTTTCCTTGGCAGCGAAGGTTCGTGGGTAGCACATGCTTTAGCTGTAGAGTAGGCTTGCTGTGTCCATTAAGTTTCGATAAGGCTTGACATAGTTCTGTAGCTTATATTTCCAAAGTGTTCTAAGCCTAGTTATAGGAAACAGGTTGTACAAATTTCTTAATGGGTAAGGAAAGCGAACACAGTGAAAAGGACGTGCATACTTAGTTTTAGGTAGCTTTAGGTGTAGGCTTGCTTAACTGATTACAGTGTTTTTCTTTGTCACGAAGTATTCTGAGAAGGGACGTGCCTAGTTCCTTTAGCCATGTGAAGAGGTTAGGCTAATCTTAGTGGTGAAGGAATATGGTATAGGGTAGTTTATAGGAGTATGGTTTCTGTCATCTCATTTGATCAATACGAGAAGTATGGTTTGTTTTAGTTATAAATTCTGTTCACGTACGGACAGAAGTAAGAGTACAGACGTGCTCTATGAGGTGTCACGATTCCGAAAATATAATAATACGGGTAGGTTGACCCATATTTTGAAACCCCGAAATACCGATACAGGGTGCAAAATACTCCAAATAAAAATGTGCATATTTAATTATTTAAAAATTACAGTAAAATTCTAAAAATTAAATTATCACTGCGCCCCAAAAGAACCTTGTCCAAATTCGAATCCGATATCTAGTTATATCGAATAAACCGTTACGGTCGATATACGATTTCATAGCGACTTTTCGAATATTTGATTTGGACATATCTTGCAGTATATACGACGAAATCCTGATTTTTCACTTCTATTAGAAAAATACAGTTCAACAGATTCCGATGCTTCTTGTTTCGAAGAAATCTGATTCAGAACGAGTCCGGTACACTCAGTTGAAGTTCAGAACGTTAAATTACGAACTGCAGCGTCGTTATGGGCTCGATTATAATTAATATATATCTTTATACGTTCAACTTCGTTTTAATTAATATATAAATCCACTTATATTACAAATTCAATATTTAAACTGATTTAAATATTCAAATACCAACCGACAAAAATGCGAGACGTTACAAATGATCTTCATTGCAACTTTATATGTAAGCATTGATCAAAATCTTGTTCTCAACATTCTCCCCCTTTTTGATTGATGACAACACTTTGGATTTTCTCCCTCTGAATATAAAGCTCCTCCTGAATTTCTGCAACATTTGTTAGTTCATAATATAAATAATCTTACCTTTTGATTCCTGCATTAACAAATGTTAGCACACATAATTTTAAATGATAGTATATGTAACATGTATGATATGTATCATCATGAGAAAAAATATTTCTCCCCCTCTGTCATCGATTAAAAAGAATAAATACCATAATAAACACAATAATCGAGAGTAGTAGAGAATAATTATAGCACCTTTAGGAGATACTAAATCATGTGATTTTTTGATAAGCTGAGTTTTCAAAGATATTTAGAACTATCGAATAACCTTCTCTTTATTGTGGTGTACCTGCAAAAATATAACATATATAGTTTTGGTACCCACTTGCTTTGTTTGGGTCCATGGGTTAGATGGAAGGTAACCATACCCAAGAGGGTTTAATGGAACCTTTAAATATAAATTTTTCATTATTAACTACAGAATCAAAATAATCATCGATATATTTTTCTCTGTTTTTCCAACTTACAGGAACCCAAATACTTAAGTAATCTCTAGTGATATTCCTTTTCGTACTTCTATATTTATTATAAATACCGCTAGTCATAGAAGTATTCAAATTTCTATAATAATTGGGTCTTGGATGTGCATTAGTACTAGCAGTGATATTCTTATTGCACATGAAAGCATATCTAGTACTATTTCTATGATTGGTTTTATTATATCCTATACCACTTTTGTCATGTAAAGGTCGAGATCTAGATAAAATCATGTTTAAATCATTTTGACCTTTATTAAATTTTGTGAACTTATTTGTACATTTATCAAATTTAATTCCAAGATCACGAGTGTCAAAAGAAATTTTGTTATTTTGAAAATTATCAATTTTCTTATTTAATTTAGAGTTCTTCCTTTTTAAAGCATTCTTAGTTTTGAGACCACAAATTTGAGATCCTGAATTAATTAAAGAAGATTGTAATTTTTCAAAATTTTCTTTTGAGTCAGAAATTTTATTTTGCAAAATATTATTATTCACCTTTAAAATCTCATATTCTTTAGATAATTCTAAATTATTTTCAGTTAAAGCTCCATTCTCTTTTTCAAGAGACGAAATTAAAGAACTAGAATTATTTAAAGAATCTTCTAATGATATATTTCTATTTTGCAAAAGATCGATTTTCTTTAAAAGAACATTGTTTTTATCTTCTAGTCGCCCATTTTCTTTTTGAAGGAAATCTTTTTGAGAAACAAGCTCTGATACTAAATGAAAGTGTACGTATGTACTTGCCAAGTATAATACACACAATGATCGTGTAATATGACGAACAATAGTCAAGTATGAAGTAATAGCTAATCACAGATATAAAATAGTAAATGTAGTAAAAAGGAAAAATCACATCAGACATTTTTATACTGGTTCGGAGAACCGTCCTACGTCCATCCCCAGACTTCTATCTAGATTTCTACTAACAACAACCTCACTTCACCCGGAGGAAACATGTATACAACACCCGAGCAGCCGAACGGGAATTTCACGCTTCTATCAACACGAGGACTTCACAACTTGCCTCTTACAACACAAAGGACTTCAACACTTGCCTGATCACACACAGGACTTCAACTAATACAATGGTTTTGACTTATGCTTTGTGTTCTTGTTTCAACACGGATAGTCAACAATTTGAGTACAATCTTCCTATAACCTAATCCTCGAGTATATACTTTGAATGCGTAGATTTAAGGAAGTAGAACGCTTGTTGAATCAAATGATATTAAATTGATTCAAGGATTCAATAAGTATTTGAAATTTGGAGAGCTTTTGTTTTGAAAAGAGTATGAAAATACAATTCAGAAATTAGAGAGAATATAGAATGATTCGGTGATTGAAAAACAAGTTTGAAGTTGTTTATATAATAGTAGAATGATAGTAATTCTTCATGAAGAGTTTCTACAAAAAGTTATGTTCATTTCCTTTGATTATTGAATAGAAATCTCTTCACAAATAGAAGCAACCTTTCAGAAAAAGGCTTGCTGTTTCAAAACAGTCGACTGGTTGAAAATCACCGGTCGACATGTTGAATTTAATTAAAATAGAAAAATAGCTGTTATGAGCAAAAACATTAAAAACGGTCGACTGGTTCTTTCTGGCCGGTCGACCGCTTTATGGCTGTGGACCAGAGGACCTCGGTCCACAGTATATATCACTCTGCACTCTTTCCCGGTCGGAGGCTGGACCGTTTAGGCTGTTTTTTGTGACTTTTCAATTCCTCAAATATACAAATTTCAGCAACGAAGATATGATATAGTGTTGTGCATTCTTGTTATACTTTGAGGATAGATTTTAACATATTTCTAGCACGAGTCGATGTAAAAACCTTATCTCTATGAAATGATCTTCATTGCAACTTTATATGTTGGAATCGATCAAAATCTTGTTCTTAACAAAAGGAACTATAGATCCCCCTTTCTTGTAACACCCCACCTCCGCTAGGGTCACTCACAAAGGGAATGCACTAGTTTTGGTGGAGTATTATCTAGGTAAACATACACAAAGATATCACAAGGCAGAACATAAATAAAGCAACGGTAGAAACTAAAAACCAAATTTTTATTACTTTCCAGAAAAGAGTCAAAACCCCATATATCCTAGGTACAACTTATTCCATTACATCAAGTTCCAAATAAAGAAGCATAAACTTAAGATAACAAAAGTAAATTATTCCCCATAAATAGCAGAAGCAGCCATAGCATAGCTCAAGACCAAACCATACATGAGCTGTCAGAAAGCAAGCTAAATCCAAGCTAAGAGCTAGTGTTTCCTCCCTGAGAACCTGGGGGGGGGGGGGGAACGAAAGAAAAAGAGGCGAAAGGAAAAGGGTCAGTCATAAGATTGGTAAGCCCTAGTGACTTTCAGTATAAAAACTAGAAAAGGTAGTATGACATGTGAAAACTGGAATTAAACATAAGGATGATAACAGGACTAGTATGACAATTAAGATAACAAGATAAGTCAAGTCTAGCATCGCATATTCATGGTTCGCTGCACCAACTATACTAGTATTCTAACCCATGTCAAGTATTAATCATGAAATGATCCCTTGGCCCAGTATCATGAAGTGACCCATTCCATTACGGGGTCCTACGGTACGATCTACTAATCGATCGACTCCCTACAAGTTCTAGATCATCATGTGTCTGTGTCATACGGCCCTATCCTAAAATGTAGTTACCTGTGCTAGGTCCACCATAAGGTGTATCAAGCCCTATGGTGCCAACCACCAACACGAATCAAGCACGCACAGTGTAAACCTACGGGTTCCCAATGCCTGCTTTTTCAACTCCGGACTACGTGCACGACCATAGTCTACCTGAACCTACAATGGTGCACCTACTCAGCCGTCGTTCTGGTCGCTTACAATCAGCCCAGTAATCGTGCGCCACCCTGCCTAGTCCCAGGGTATCGTGATACATCTAAGTGGGTTACTGCTGAAAAGGACCGCGTAACTAGGGTTTCTAATGGGTTAAGTGTTGTCATTCAAATTCGTGACATAACTCTATCCAAATCATGTATCAAGTTGGTTAAGTGTGTTCAAGCGGTTCATGACTTAACCCTATCAAATCATCGTGTCAAGTTGGTTAAGTATATTCAAGTGGTTCATGACTTAACCCTATCAAATCATCGTGTCAAGTTGGTTAAGTATATTCAAGTGGTTCATGACTTAACCCTACCATGTGGCATTAATTCATTGATGCACCCCAACCTCTCACATTAGACTAATTGTTGTGGTCACTGGATTTGCCGGGCGGTTCCGGGCAGATTTACACCACAACATAGTCTAACCTCGGGTTTTGCGTGTGATATGACCAACTACTCACATTGGATCCTATTGTTCGCAGTCACTGGATTTGCCGGGCGGTTCCGGGCAGATTTACACTGCAAACTCAACCCAACCTCGAGTTGGCCATTTTCAAGTTTATCTAAGTGTCATGCCCAGATTCAAGTTTCGAGTCTAAATTCATGTCAAGTTTTCAGGTCATGTTTCATGTCAAATCGTGTCAAGTTCATGTCTATATCCAGGTTCAAGTTATAACAACGTTCATGTTCAAGTTCAAAGCCAATTCATGTTTTACCTAATCTACCCAAATCGTATTCCCATCGCACGTAAGCTCGAATCGATACAAATAAATCTAATTAGGGAATAACCTAAGAAGGGACGGGTATAAGGTGGCTAAAATGATTACTAGCATAGCATGGTATGACTTGAGATAAATGATTATAACATTACTGGCATATGGAATATTGGCCTCAAACATAAAGATTCCAAATCTAGCAAAATAAGGTACTAGTCAAGATAACAGTTGACATAAGGTGATAGTATAGTCATGGTAACGGTTGACATAAGATGATAGTCATAAACTTGTGACTAATAGCATATTCAACATTGTAGGCATGATAATATGAGGGGGTTTTCCCTTTTTGATTTACAACATGAATAGGCCCCAAATCAATGTCATAGTAATATACCCAAAAGTCAAGATACAAGATGAACAAGAATGGATGTAAAACAGTCATCATACACAGGTCCAATTTCAATTTACAACATGTTCATATTGCATTTACAGTTTAAATGTAAAAGTAACTAGGGCTTACAGATTGTGGTTCGAGAATTAGAAAAAGAGAGTCGATGTTGAATCTTTATATGCTTAGTCAAGCCCTAACAGAAATCCCCAAATCAGCAATTCTCTTGATGTAGTTTCGACGTAGAAGAAGTAGTCCCTTTCTCTAACTTTTTAACCAGAATTGGAGCAACATAAGGTCAGAGAGAATTTTGTGTAGAGAGACTAGTGTTAGGGGCTATTTATATAGGGTCAGGTCAACGAATGTAGACAGAAACGAGGTCAGAAACATCAAAGTGAATCCAGCTTCAAATGTGGGCTCGGCCACCAGGTCGACCCCCAGGTCGACACTATGGTCGACCTGGTCCTGGGCAGGTCGACTACATAGTCGACCCCCAGGTCGACCTGGTCCTGGGCAGGAAATTTCCCGCCCAGTCTGTTCTGTGGTTTGAATTTGAAATTCGAATTCGAATTCTGAGCTGTTTTGAACTTGAAATTTTCTGAAAACTTCGAAAGGTCATAACTTGGTCATACGGACTCCGATTTTCGAAAACTCGGACTCGTTTCTAAGCAGAATTTCGAGATGAACGCAATGGCGAAACCCGTTTCCCTTGATTCTTATTTTAAAAATTAATTCTGCCTTGATTTATGGTTATTACACGTTATAAAAATACGGGTTGTTACATTCTTCCCTCCTTAAAGGATTTTGTCCCCGTAATCTCTAAGTTAGAAAGAATATATCTTACCATCCAATCATCCATCTACTCAAAGCATCATCCACAGGCAACAATTATCCTTAAAAGATTTCTAGTGTTGTATGAACATATGCAGAAAGTGTGTGTATATGTACTTATCTAATGCAAAAGATCAGGCGGTTACTGATTCAGTAAACCTCCTTAATGCAAAATATGTTAGTGTAATGAATCCAACATGTATGCAAATTCCTAACATAGTTTATAATCTCTACATGAGTGCACAAACATTCATTCATATGCAACATCCAAGTGATAGCATAACAAGTTCCATCCATGTACAAGTATAAGCACTCATGCATATGCAACATGAAAATGTGACTGAGTCGATCTAGTGCCTAATGTGTGTCATGCATCCACTAGCAATCACTTGCAAACACTTGCAATCATATGCAAACATCAACCATAACATGTTTCAATCACATGTTTACATCCATATGGTTCTACCTAAGGTTCTCAAGATAAGATCGAGAAGATAACAAGACAAACATAGGTAGTAGAAGCATGATACGAAAAGGTTTTCAAGTTTATAGGAAAAAGAGATCGAGAATGTGCCCTCAAAAAGAAGTGGGTAAAGCGCGCGTATCTTCTCTTCGGTTTCTCAAGTTGCGTCTTCTTGGGCTTCACTCCACTGCACTTTAACTAGCTTGACTTCTCGATTCCTTAGCTTTTTAATCTGCGTCCCCAAGATACGAATCGGAACTTGCCTCAATGTTGCCTCTTTTTCCACTTCTACGTCTTCAAGGATGCTTGGCTCAACCACTTCGGCCGACTCATGCAAGCATTTTCGGAGATGCGAGACGTGAAAGACATTGTGTACTCCAGTTAACTTCTCGGGTAAGTCTACCTTATAGGCCATCCGTCCAATCCTCTCAGTGATAGGGAACGGTCCTACGAACCTTGGTGCTAGCTTTCCAACTGCTCCAAAACGAACTACATTGCGTAACGGAGAAACTTTTATAAAGACCATATCTCCGACTTCGAACTCTAGGTCTGTCCTTCTCTTTTCCACATAAGATTTCTCTATCTTGGGCTGTTTTCATCCGTCTTCGTATCAACTCAACCTTCTCAAAAGTGTCTCTTATCATGTTAGGGCCAAGTATAAGCATGTCTGTCGTCTCCCACCAACAAGTTGGCGATTTGCATGGTCTTCCATAAAGGGCTTCGAACGGTGCCATTCCGATGCTAGCTTGGTAACTGTTATTATATGCAAACTCCACGAGAGGAAGATGGTCTTCCCAGGTACCACCAAAGTCAAGAATGCATAGTCTTAAAAGATCCTCTAGTACCCTATTTACCCTTTCGGTTTGTCCATCCGTCTGCGGGTGATAGGCCGTGCTTAAACTCAGTCGTGTACCCATGGCTTCCTGCAGACTATTCCAAAACTGGCTAGTGAAAATCGGGTCACGATCACTAACTATACTAGAAGGAACCCCGTGCAACCGTACTACCTCTCGAAGGTAAATAGACGCTAGCCATGATGCGGTCCTCTTGCTTTTCACCGGAATGAAGTGATCACTTTTTGTGAGTCTATCAACTATGACCCATATGCTAGTATTTCCCTTCCTTGACCTAGGCAGTCCATCCACGAAATCCATCGAGATACTCTCCCATTTCCACTGTGGAACCTCCAAAGGATGTAACAGCCCACCGGGCTTCTTCGACTTGGCCTTTACTTGTTGGCACACCATGCAGTTCAAAACGAATTCTGCCACGTCCTTTTTCATTCCAGCCCAAAAGAAAATGCGTTTCATATCTCTGTACATCTTATCCTCTACAGGATGTATGGTCATCTTCGAGTGATGCGCTTCTTCAAGAACTTTCCTTACTAGATCTCCCACTTGTGGGACACATAGCCTTCCATCGCGCCTTAGCCATCCCTTGTCATCTATGGCATACTGTAACGACCCAGAAAATCTGAACCAATTTAAAATTTTTAAATTGGCTAAAATAGTGGATTTTAAATATTTAAAATAAATATTTTAAATAATGGCGATGAAAACTGAGTTTGAATCGACAATTGAAAACGAATATAATTAATTATAATTATAAACAAGGCCTGAAATGGCGTGGCAGTTTCAAAAATTGAATTCAAACTTTGTCGGACTGTACCGGGTGCAAAACAATCCGGATTTTAGTGAAACCAAAAATATTAGGATCTAATTGATGATATCTTTCCAAAGAATCTGACGAATCGAAATTTGATAACGGGAATCAAAAGATATGTCCAGTTGAAAATTCTGAATAGTCGCTATGGAATTCAGGCCCTTAAAAATGGACATTTTGCAAACGACCTCGGATTTCGACGAAACCACTTTTGTTGGGTCCGGGATGTGAAGTTATTGCTAGGTTTCAAATTTCATAATTTTTCGAATCAATATGTGAGCGTGGCAAAGGAAAACGCGTTTGACCAGTTTCAGTTGATTTTAATCGACTGGAAATTGGCCATTTTTCAAACGGTCTCAGAATTCGACGAAACTAGTTTTGTTAGGACCGTATCGTCAATACGAAGCTAGAAAATATTTTTCTGGAATTTTTAGTGTTAGTATGTGACCCCGGTAATTTGAAATGTACGTTTAAAATTCAATATAGTGATTTAAATGAAAATTCAACGAAAACTGATTGTAACGATCAAATCAGCTTGCGATACATATCCCATTGTGTTCGGAATGGGGGTTAAACGCTATGGACGGCAGGCGGTGGGCCTCGTTTAGAGGTCGTATGTAAAAGTCAACTTTTTGCAAAATTAAATAATTAAATAATAAAAAAAAAAAAATTAATTCCCTCCCTTTATCTTTCTTTCTGGCCCCCACCCCCCCCCCCCCGATTTCATTAAACAGAGAAAAAAAGGAAAAAAAATAATAATAAAACCCCATCGTCGATCGCCCTTGAACCCCGTCGCCCCCTCGCCTTCGCCACCCCAGTAGCCGCCGGATCCGCCACCGCACATCGCCAGCCACGCCCCCACTTCCGCTCCGCCTCCTCCTTCTTCCAGCCCTCCCCTCGTTCGTCGAACCGCCAGTGACATCGCACCCCGCCCCCAGCCGAGACCATCGAAGCCAGCTCCGCCCTGACGACCTCCTGCCGCCGACTCTGACGACGCCCCCCCTTCTTCGCAGGTAAAGTAAGTTATTTTATTTTATTTTTATTTTAATCTGAAAATTTCGATTTTAGGGTTTTAAACTGATTTTTTTTAAAATGATTTAAAAATTGATTTTTTAAAGATTTAAAAACTGATTTTTTAAAGATTTAAAAACTGATTTTTTTTAAAAGGATTTAAAAACTGATTTTTTAAAGATTTAAAAACTGATTTTTTTTAAAGATTTAAAAACTGATTTTTGAAAAGATTTAAAAACTGATTTTATTTTGAAATTTAAAAAGAAAAAGATTTGAGATTTAAAAAGAAAAAGATTTGAGATTTAAAAAGAAAAAGATTTGAAATTTAAAAAGGAAAAGATTTGAACATCGAAGCATAATAA
Source organism: Allium sativum (assembly GCA_030737875.1). Classification (NCBI taxonomy): domain Eukaryota; kingdom Viridiplantae; phylum Streptophyta; class Magnoliopsida; order Asparagales; family Amaryllidaceae; genus Allium; species Allium sativum. The sequence continues at coordinate 20,728,321 of CM060927.1, read as the reverse complement.
AAATTCGATTTTTATATATTGAATAACATAGTAAAAAATTCGATCTTTACATATGTAGTGGCTACGGGCGAAAGCGACGAAAGGCGAGATTGGCGAAGATTTCTATAAAGGAAGAGTCGTAGTATTGGATAGCTATTGGTGAGAATTTCTCACTCTTCAATTTCTTCTTCTAGCTATTATATATATGTGTTGAAATAAAAAGTGAATTGCTATATATAAATATATATATATATATACGCCCCTCGTCCACAAACCATGGACGATATTTATTGATTGAAATTGTTGTGAAAATTGATTGATAGCGAATGATTGTTTGGGATTGTTTGTGGTTGATATTGGTTGATTGTGGTTGAAAAATACCCATTTGTGGTTGAGAAATATTTGGTTGAAACCACATAGGATTAGTTTGTGGAAATGAAATAAATATATACATGCCGCCTGCGTGCGAACTAGATGCATGATCCCCATTGTCAAAAACCACGAGGTTTTAAGGTAGAGCGAGGAGCCGTACTAGGGACGGTCCCGGTTTTAACTACCCTGCCGTTATGCTGCCGAAATTTTGAATAATATTCGTGTGTTTGAATTATTTTCATATGCTTAAACTATATTTATTCATTAAATAGAAAACCTTCATGTGTTGAATTGATATTCATTCGTTGATTAGAAATTCATGTGTTGAATGGTATTCGCGTTTTGATAATAAAAAAAATCACCTTTTATCTATATATAGAAACTATAGAAAACATTCATGTGTTGAATTGATATTCATTCGTTGATTAAAAATTCATGTGTTGAATGGTATTCATATTTTAAAATAAATTGTTTGATAATAAAAATCACCTTTTATCTATATATAAAAACTATAGAAAACATTCATGTGTTGAATTGATATTCATTCGTTGATTAGAAATTCATGTGTTGAATGGTATTCATATTTTGAAATAAATTGTTTGATAATAAAAATCACCTTTTATCTATATATAAAAACTATAGAAAACCTTCATGTGTTGAATTGATATTCATTCGTTGATTAGAAATTCATGTGTTGAATGGTGTTCATATTTTGAAATAAATTGTTTGATAATAAAAATCACCTTTTATCTATATATAAAATCCTATTTTTGTCACCTATATGAACTATATAGAAAAATAGTGTTTTGAAATGAATTGTTTTACAATAAAAATCACATTTTTATTGTATGCATAAATCGTTGAAATGTGAAGTGTTAAAAATAGCCGCTTGTTCAAAATAAACATATATGAGTTGAAATATTCATTGATTAGCTAATGAAACTATTTACACCTATGTATGTAACATTAGGATAAATGGTGTTTTTTTTTAAACCAAATAGAAATCAAATATGAAGTTGAATAGAAAATGATAAATGATAAGAACTGTATATATATGTACATGCATATTCATTGAACATGTTATAGCAAAGGGGCTAGAGAAGAGGAATAAAATTTTGTGCCCGACAAATAGGTACACATTTACTGTTTTGTTTGGGTGATGATTTTATGAGCCTGTTGGCTAGCCGCTTGGCTAGCCGCTTGGCTTTTTCTTTTTCTTTTTGAGATTAGAAGGACCGGGCAAGCTATTTGCGATTTCCCGATGCTCCCGGTACAGGGGAGGTTATGGCGAAATTTTCCAAAATTTTAAGGCGTTAGTGAAATATTTAAAATGAAAACGATATTGAAATTGTTGAATGAACTATATTTATATAATTATATAAATATAAATAAAATTAAAACGAAACGAAGCCGTGCAGTTCGTATTTTGAAACCGTGATTTCAAACAACTAGTACGGGAAATCCGACCATTGGATTTTCCCGAAACCTCAACCGTCGGGTTCGCCTTGGAAATATCTTCCCAACGGCACCAACTTTGTAAGAATCCAACGGTTGGATTGTCTGGAATGTTTAATTCAAATCTGAAGAAAAACAGCGCCAGAAACGATTATATTTATATATAAATATAAATATAATTTTAATAAATCGAATAACGACGCTGCAGTTCGTATTTTGAAATCGAAACTTCAAACGATTGTACCGGGAGATCCGACCGTCGGATTTTCCCGAAACTGGAACCGTTGGATTCGTTTTGAAAAGACCTTTCTAATGATGTAAATTTTGTGAAGATCCAACGGTTAGATTTTCAGATATGTGTAAATCAAATCTGAAGAAAAACAGCGCCACGGCCGCTTTATGGCCCGAAGCGTCGTTTTGAATAAATTAGCTATTTTAAAATAAATAAAAATAGCGATAAATAGTTATAAAATATCCTAAGCGATATGGAATGGAAATAAACTGAATTTGCTCGATTTATGTGGCTTTTGATGGTTGAATGTGTTTGGTGTGAAAATTACATTAAAGAACAAAATTTATGTTGTCGAATAATTTAACCATTGAAATAAATTGATTTGAAATTCTAAATATACGTGAATTATTTGAAAAGGCCGAGTTAATTCTCATTTCAAATAATCGACCGACGATTGAAAGTCGAAGATGAAGACGGTGGTCGAAGACCGGAGATCTTCACCTCGTTTGGATGGTAACCGAGGTCCTGATTGGGAGGCATCCCGAAATATGGATAATGAGTGGTGATCGTCCAGACGTACGTGGTGATCGATGGGTTTGCGGGGTATTTAGTGCCTCCGGTTTCGTTCAGACCCAGAACAGACTTGTAAATGGACTGTGTGTCTGACATTGGAGTTTATTCTGTGTTGATTGATTTCTGTTAAATATACATCTGTTTGGCGGCGGAGAATTTATTCTTTTGCTCAACGCCCTTCTCTGAGACGCACGAGCTCAAAGGTTGTATATTGATGGACATCCGTCGCATGGCATGAATTGCCTGTGTGGCATGCTAAGATGCAGTGATCAGGGCTTCTGTTGAAAAGCAAAGTCTTGTGGTGATGATCAAAGCACCGCCTGTGTGGCGTAGCTTTGTGTATAACGTGAATTCGCGAGCCTCACACCCCGGTATGAACCTAAAACGGGAGAGGACATCAGGGAGGGCCTGCGTTTCTTCCTAGCTAGGGTGGTGTCTGTGACCTACCAGCCCTGACATTTATTATACTTTTCACCTATGTGGTTGTTGCTATTGCGAGGCGCCTCGGTTTGATCGGACGATCCGGGTCCGATGGAGTCATTCGTTGGCTCATTTACGCCCCAAAGGGCGGGGAAACGCAGTGTTCAGGCATTTTAATCCACATCGGTGGACCGGCCTTGACGATCCTAAGGCTTGACAGAGTACTTGCCTGAGGCTCGGGCTAGGCAGTCTCGAATTCGGTAAGGACTATCTTTTGCCTTGGTTCATGACGGAAATCCAATTTCCAAATACGACATCGTGCGGTTTTGATTGTATATATATATGGCGACATGATATATGGTACCCATGCCGCCTATGATTGATAGTTATGATTTGAAATAGTTTTCAAAACATATAAACACTAGCAATAATATCAAATGCCTTTGTTTTATTCGTATCAAGCATATTTTGGCCGTTATAAGGTAAAACTCTATCCTCCGGTTTGCGTTGCATTGTGTGATGGGAACTGAGTCTTATAAGGGCTTCATTTTTATAAAAAGCATAGCGATGTTTAAAAGAAAGATTTGTTTTAAAGCACTGGCAATCCAATGGAGTAAACCCGTTCCACGAAAGTGGCGTGGTCCTGTGATTAGCCAAATTATATATGTGTTGAGTAGATTTCTCATACCAGTCCCATGACTGACTCGTAGTTTGTTTCACTCTCAAACTCGGGTGCCCCTTTTTCTACACGGGCAGCCTTGTATTTAGGTTTAGCTGGTTCTTTCTGGATAGCTGGAGCTGAAGATGGATTCTATCATTTATCTCTTTTTAGGCTGTTCAGCTCATATTGTACATATTTTGTTTATTTCCGCTATAGACATTTATGTATAGCTGAACTGTATTTGTACTAAGTAAGATCCTGTATACTGTGTAACTCTGATGATTACTTTTATCCTGTATATTCTATTGTTCATTTTCTGGTGTATTTATTTAATTCTGTTCTGCTATTATCTGTTTCTGTGTTATATTCCTAAGATAACCCTTGTTTCCGTCTGAACGGGATTTCGGGTCGTCTCAACGTGGTCTCCTGAGGTGACTTGACGTCTCACCACCAATCAGCTTGTCCATGATTTCGACTATCTGTGGGTCTTCCTTCTGTGAAGTCCCTACTTGATCTAGAAGTGTAGGTCTTAACTCAAGAGATGCTAACGTAGCAGTCAATGACTCAACAGCAGGTGTAAAATCAAAGGTTGCTATAAACTCAAGGCTTTTCCTTTCAATAAACAAGGGGCTCAAAGTCAACCTTTTTCTACTTAGCGCGTCCGCCACCACGTTACCCTTGCTAGGGGTATAAGCTATATCGAAGTCATATGATGCCAAGAACTCCATCCACTGCTGTTGTCTCAAATTCAAATCTTTCTGTGAGAAGAGGTACTTAAGCGATTTCTGGTCGGTATACAGCTCGAACCTCTCCCCTAGACGATAATGGCGCCAAGCTTTAAGTGCAAAAACAATCGCGGCCAACTCCAAGTCATGCGTGGGATAATTTTTTCTCATGAACTTTAAGTTGTCTGCCCCCGTAGCATATTACTCTTCCACCTTGCATTAGGACAGCGCCTAATCCCGTGCCGCACGCATCTGTGTACACGGTAAACATCTTACCTCCATCGGGTAATGCCAAAACTGGAGCTGTGGTGAGGGATCTCTTAAGTCTCTGAAAAGTAGCGTCACACTCTATGTCCCATGCAAAAGCTATGTTCTTCTTTGTTAACTTAGTAAGAGGGGCTGAAATCTTAGCAAAGTCCTGTATGAACTTCCTGTAGTAGCCCGCCAAACCGAGAAAGCTTCTCACCTCCATTGCATTCTTAGGAATTTTCCAGTCTTGCACCGCGACCACCTTTGCGGGGTCCACGTCTATGCCTTGCTTAGAAACTACATGTCCAAGTAACCGAACTTCCTTCCTCCAAAAATGGCATTTGGAGAACTTAGCCTTTAACTGGTGTGCTCTAAGTGTTTCCATGACTTCCTTGAGATGTCGAGCATGCTCTTCTTCATCTTTTAAGAAGATCAAAATATCATCCACGAAAACTACCACAAACTTGTTAAGGAACTCCCGAAACTCCCTACTCATCAAATCTACAAAGTATGCGGGTGCATTCGTTAACCCAAACGGCATGACGAGCAATTCGAAGAACCCATCCGGAGTCCTAAACGCAGTTTTGTCAATGCTATCCTCAGCCACTCTAAGCTGATGGAATCCTGTGGCAAGATCAAGTTGAGAGAAAACAGATGCTCCCACAAGCTGGTCAAACAAATCGTCGATTCTTGGTAGTGGGTGCCTATTCTTCTTTGTCAGCTTGTTTAACTCACGATAATCTACGCACAGACGAAGCGATCAATCCGCCTTAGTAGCGAATACCACTGGAGCACCACATTCAGAAATGCTTCGTCTTATGAAATTTTTCTCAAGCAACTCGTTAACTTGTTTACTGAGCTCTCTTCTTTCTCGCGGGGCCATGTGCCTAACGGGCAATGAAACTAGCTTGGCATTATCAACAAGATAAATTCGGAAGTCTATCTCGCGTTTAGGAGGTAACCCCCATACTTCATCAAAGACATCTGGATATTCTCGGACCACTCTTACAGATTGCAAATTATCGTCGGACGAGTCAAGGGATTCAAGATAACACAACATGACCGGACCCTTAGGGTTACAAGAAATTTCAAGGGTATTACCGAGGCGAGTCATTGGCCTCACTACCCTTCGTTCACAATCAAGAATGGCTCCATAATTGGACATCCAATCCATACCTAGGATCAAACCGTATCCCATAAATCCGAGAACGTAAGCATTACACATGAATTCTACGCTTAAGATGAAGATCCTCAAATCCATACACATCATAGATAAATGGGCGGAGCCCCCAATTGGATTTGAAACTATAACGGGATCCTCAACCAGACTAGTACTTAGGTGCAAATTTTCAACAATATCAGAAGAAATAAAAGTATGCGATGCGCCAGAGTCAAATAAGGTTCGAACAGGAAAGTCAGAAATGTAAACAAGGCTTTCTACGGAAATATTACTACCTCGGTCAAGAGCTGGAGTGGTGTTGAGAGCATGCAACTGCCCTCCAGAAGGTCCTGCTCGCTGGGTCTGCCCTTGCCCCTGTCCTTGCTTTTTAGGGCAATCCTTGCTGATGTGTCCAGTATCTCCACAATGAAAGCATTCACCCAACTTCCTCTTCTTATTTCTACATTCTTTAGCTAGATGTCCCGTAATACCACAAAAGTTGCACTTCCTCGTCTCACGTGGTTTGTTGTTGCTCTTGTTATTCTTGTTGCCCCCCTTCTTGGAGTCAACTTTCTTATTCTGAGTCTCATTAGGCTTAACCTCTTTCTTGCTTTTCTTGTCTTCCTCATGAAGTAGAGCCATATCCACCAAGCTTTCAAAGGTCGCCTCCATGGGTATATGAGTTATGGCCAAACTGTGTAGTGGCTCGTTCAATCCTCGAGCAAAGCGTACAACCTTTTTCTGGGCCGTGTTGACCAAGTCCAAACCGAACCGAGCAAGCTGATTAAACTTATTCACGTACTCCCTAATAGACATGTCCCCTTGCTTGAGTGCTAGGAACCTCTCCATCTGAAGGTTCTCTTATGCTAACGATAAGAATTTAAGCCCAAACCTCTCTCTAAAGTCTTCCCAAGTCTCAATTGGCCTGGTAGCGTTGGTGACTTCCCACCAAAATGCAGCTTCCTCTTTCAACAACCATGCTGCCAACTGAACTTTCCTATGGTCCTCCGCATCAAAGATAATAAACAAGTCTTCAGTCTTCTTTAGCCAGTTTCGTGCCTCAACAAAGGTTTCAGTTCCAACGAAGTTCTTGCCGCCCATTGCTTTAAAGTCTTTGCATATTTTGGCAAAGGCGGTACCAGGAGAGGGAGGAACTGCGGCCACTGGGGGAGGATGAGGAGGTATGTCTGCCGGGCCCGCGCCGTTGGCCCTGGCTTCTAAGTACCTTCGGAACCATCCAGGTACGGGTACTCCCTCAGGCAGGTTAAGATTAGCCATGCTGAAAAACGAAAAGAAAAAGATTCAAACGAGGAAACAAAGGAAAGTGCTAATGGCTTTTTGGGGAATAGCCTTTTTTAAACATAAAACTTTTCTTGAAAAATGCTTCTTTATAAATGGTTTCGAAAATAGTTTTAGAAGGTTTTTAAAACTTTTGCCCAGCCTGGTAACCTTCTGCTCTGATACCAAATGTAACACCCCATCTCCGCTAGGGTCACTCACAAAAGGAATGCACTAGTTTTGGTGGAGTATTATCTAGGTAAACATACACAGAGATATCACAAGGCAGAACATAAATAAAGCAGCGGTAGAAATTAAAAACCAAATTTTTATTACTTTCCAGAAAAGAGTTAAAACCCCATATATCCAAGGTACAAATTATTCCATTACATCAAGTTCCAAATAAAGAAGCATAAACTTAAGATAACAAAAGTAAATTATTCCCCATAAATAGCAGAAGCAGCCAAAGCATAGCTCAAGATCAAACCGTAAATGAGCTGTCAGAAAGAAAGCTAAATCCAAGCTAAGAGCTAGTGTTTCCTCCCTGAGAACCTGGGGGGAACGCAAGAAAAAGAGGCGAAAGGAAAAGGGTTAGTTATAAGACTGGTAAGCCCTAGTGACTTTCAGTATAAAAACTAGAAAAGGTAGTATGACATGTGAAAACTGGAATTAAACATAAGGATCATAACAGGACTAGTATGACAATTAAGATAACAAGATAAGTCAAGTCTAGCATCGCATATTCAAGGTTCGCTGCACCAACTGTACTAGTATTCTAACCCATGTCAAGTATTAATCATGAAATGATCCCTTGGCCCAGTATCATGAAGTGACCCATTACGGGGTCCTACGGTACGGTCTACTAATCGATCGGCTCCCTACAAGTTCTAGCTCGTCATGTGTCTGTGTCATACGGCCCTATCTTGAAATGTAGTTACCTTTGCTAGGTCCACCATAGGGTGTATCAAGCCCTATGGTGCCAACCACTGACACGAATCAAGCACGCACAGTGTAAACCTACGGGTGCCCAATGCCTGCTTTTTCAACTCCGGACTACGTGCACGACCATAGTCCGCCTGAACCTACAATGGCGCACCTACTCAGCCGTCGTTCTGGTCGCCTACAATCAGCCCAGTAATCGTGCGCCACCCTGCCTAGTCCCAGGGTATCGTGATACATCTAATTGGGTTACTGCTGAAAAGGACCGCGTAACTAGGGTTTCTAATGGGTTAAGTGTTGTCATTCAAATTCGTGACTTAACCCTATCCAAATCATGTATCAAGTTGGTTAAGTGTGTTCAAGTGGTTCATGACTTAACCCTATCAAATCATCGTGTCAAGTTGGTTAAGTATATTCAAGTGGTTCACGACTTAACCCTATCAAATCATCGTGTCAAGTTGGTTAAGTATATTCAAGTGGTTCATGACTTAACCCTATCATGTGGCATTAATTCATTGATGCACCCCAACCTCTCACATTAGACTAATTGTTGTGGTCACTGGATTTGCCGGGCGGTGCCGGGCAGATTTACACCACAACATAGTCTAACCACGGGTTTTGCGTGCGATATGACCAACTACTCACATTGGATCCTATTGTTTGCAGTCACTGGATTTGTCGGGCGGTTCCGGGCAGATTTACACTGCAGTCTCAACCCAACCTCAAGTTGGCCATTTTCAAGTTTATCTAAGTGTCATGCCCAGATTCAAGTTTCGAGTCTAAATTCATGTCAAGTTTTCAGGTCATGTTTCATGTCAAATCGTTTCAAGTTCATGTCCATATCCAGGTTCAAGTTATAACAACGTTCATGTTCAAGTTCAAAGCCAATTCATGTTTTAACTAATCTACCCAAATCGTATTCCCATCGCACGTAAGCTCGAATCGATACAAATAAATCTAATTAGGGAATAACATAAGAAGGGACGGGTATAAGGTGGCAAAAGTGATTACTAGCATAGCATGGTATGATTTGAGATAAATGATTATAATATTACTGGCATATGGAATATTGGCCTCAAACATAAAGATTCCAAATCTAGCAAAATAAGGTACTAGTCAAGATAACAGTTGACATAAGGTGATAGTATAGTCATGGTAACGGTTGACATAAGATGATAGTCATAAACTTGTGACTAATAGCAGATTCAACATTGTAGGCATGATAATATGAGGGGTTTTTCCCTTTTTGATTTACAACATGAATAGGCCCCAAATCATTGTCATAGTAATATACCCAAAAGTCAAGATCCAAGATGAACAAGAATGGATGTAAAACAGTCATCATACACAAGTCCAATTTCAATTTACAACATGTTCATATTGCATTTACAGTTTAAATCTAAAAGTAACTGGGGCTTACAAATTGTGGTTCGAGAATTAGAAAAAGAGAGTCGATGTTGAATCTTTATATGCTTAGTCAAGTCCTAACAGAAATCTCCAAATCAGTAATTCTCTTGACGTAGTTTCGACGTAGAAGAAGTAGTCCCTTTCTCTAACTTTTTAACCAGAATTGGAGCAGCATAAGGTCAGAGAGAATTTTGTGTAGAGAGACTAGTGTTAGGGGCTGTTTATATAGGGTCAGGTCAACGAATGTAGACAGAAACGAGGTCAGAAACATCAAAGTGAATCCAGCTTCAAAAGTGGGCTCAGCCACCAGGCCGACCCCCAGGTCGACACTATGGTCGACCTGGTCCTGGGTAGGTCGACTACATAGTCGACCCCCAGGTCGACCTGGTCCTGGGTGGGAAATTTCCCGTCCGGTCTGTTCTGTGGTTTGAATTTGAAATTCGAATTCGAATTCTGAGCTGTTTTGAACTTGAAATTTTCTGAAAACTTCGAAAGGTCATAACTTGGTCATACGGACTCCGATTTTCGAAAACTCGGACTCGTTTCCAAGCAGAATTTCGAGACGAACGCAATGGATTAACCCGTTTTCCTTGATTCTTATTTTAAAAATTAATTCTGCCTTGATTTATGGTTATTACATGTTATAAAAATACGGGTTGTTACATTTCTTGTCGTTAAATGATAAAATGTTATTAAAATCCCCAATGAAAAACCATGGATGTCAACTTGTTTAGCCTCTTTAGCAATTTCAGCCCACAAATTCTCTCTATGAAGCAAAAAGTTACTAGCATATATAAAAGTCACTTGACATAAAAAAAACCCAACATTCAAGCAATAGCTGAAATATGTTGATATGATTTACTAACTGACACCAAATCGTGCCAAATATTGCATCCCATGCCACAAGAATTCTTCCCTTACACTTACAGTCATTATTGTCTTTAGCTTTCCAATTATTCTGTAGCTTAAGCTGAAAAGTTTTCAACATACGATCATCCGTCTTGTTCTCAAGAAGGCCCACCAAGGATGTCGTAAATTTGTTAAAAATTTTGAGCACTTAACCTGTTTGTTTGAAGTGTTCAAACACCTAATGTTACATGCTAGAACATTCATTTAATCTTGCTTTGGCTCCTTGTCACGACTTTAGGAGGAGCAATGGTTTATGTGGTGCTATTCTTCTTGCTGTTCTTACTGATTTTATCAACTTTATCTATGAATTTTTTGTTGACTTCAACATTGTTACTAACATCCTTTTCCTTTTTCGTTGATGTTGGGTTACTATCTTCATTATTAAGCAAATCCGCTGCATCTTCCTCATCTATGTCAGCCCAGTCCTCCGCAACGAAGGAAGCACCCTCATCAGTCATAGCAACTATTCTCGAAACCGTTTTTTCACCACCTCGCGTGTCTGCGCCCTCAGATAAATATGTGTTGTTCAGATTATGAGACCTGCCACCCTCTTCCTCAATGGGTACCAACACACTGAATTTATTAATTACATTTGATAAGACAATTCTAGTAATGAGATTTCTAGGCTCATTTATCACGTGTTGAAGTCCAGTAATGTTTGGTTGTCCATTTTCCATGTCCAGGGAAACCGAATTATCCCTATCAAATTCTGAAGGTCCATTCACATTATGAGTAGACGTACACATGATGTTGTTTGCATTTTGCACATTATTCGACTGCAAGATGGCCTTTTGTTTCACCAGTTTTGGATCGGTCATTATACATGTCTTCTGTACAATCCAGTTATCACGTCCCCCATTTGTCTCCTCCAAAAGAGCACTAGTTTGCATGTCAATTTGCTCCCTCTGTTTATGTTCAGCCATGGTACACATGGTATTCAAATTCTCACCTTCCCCAATTGCTTCCTCCGCAAGATCGACAATTTCCATTGTTTCCGCATTTGCAGCAGACCCGTTACCAGTTTGTTCGGTTTGCTCGTTATTAGTACCATGAGTTTTTAGAACCTAGACTTCCTCCATTTTTGTTTTATACTGATTTGTTGAATGTCCGAACACCTTGCAATTGCTACATCTTAGAGGTTTATATATGTAATCAACCTTAATTTTCAACTCTTCTCCCGTGTGTAAAACCACATTGACCTCATTTGGGCATCGGATGACGCTTCCATCTCCACAAGAATCTTAGCGAAAACAACTCTTGATTCATCAGCTATAATCTTATCCATTTTAATTTGTTTACCCAATACACTAGCAATTACACTGAGCGCTTCTCTATCTCAAAATTCTAACCCAAGATTAGTCAGTTTAATCCACAGAGGCATAGTCGATAACAGATCCTTTTTAAATCTCAGTCCCATATTCCATTTTTTTATAATGATTATTCTGTTATCAAAAAGATAAGGTCCTCCTTTTAAAATGTTTTCACAGTCAGTATTATTTTCAAAACGTATTATGAAGAAGCCATTTTCTCTTGATAACAACTGAGAACTCCCTACTGGCTTGGTGCAATATAATTCTTTAGATGTATATGAAATGGTCTAGCCCCATACACATAATACACAATGGAATTACTCCATTTACTAACGATCTCAAGGTAGCACGTTCTCGAACACACGCCTTCAATTTGTTATTAATAATAGTTGGTGCAATGAAGTCCAGATCTACATATTCATCACGGTTTTGTCCTGTATCTCCGTTCGCCGCTCGAAGCCATGATTTCGGCAAACTCTTACTCGCATCGTTTTGAATTTGTCTCCAATTCTTCTCATAAAAGCTAGATCTAATACTTCCATGCTGGATCGGTGGGTTAGCGGCTTTGGATCGAGCATCCGCTCCCCCCATAGCCACAACCCTAGAAGGACGATCTGCCATCGCAAATTTTTGGGATGCGAGGTCCCCGTCGCTCCTCCGACCGGCAGTAGCGCCTTTCAACGAACTTCCATATTCGAAAACCCTACGTTCTTGGGTATGAATTGGTTGTTTCCCTACCACTTTCTCTCTCGAAGGAAACTCTCTTTCTCTCCTCCAATCCGGAGGTCTACCTGAATCCACTCCTTTCATCGCGTCGGCCAGAAGTTTTGAAGAGTCCGCCATTTTTGAAGAGTCCAGTTCTATTTTTACGTATTAACAAATGATAAAGCTAAAATTTAAAGCTCTTTTATTAATCCTATTTTGTTCAGTTCTCCCTTATTATTTTCATGTTTAGGTATCTTATTTTCAAATTTTGGGATTTATGCCTTATCAACGTTACGTGTTTCAGCCATATCCTAGTCCAAGCACTCCCTATTAATGCATATACTGGTTCAGCCTTTCCTATCTAGGCCCAACCTGGTTATCATTAGGGTTACTATGGTCAAGTATGGATTTTTTTCCGAAAGTCCACCGGGTTATTAAAGTGCTTTTGGTTTACATTTTTTAATTTTGAGTTTTCACACATACAAAAGTACCGACGACGCATGTATACCATGGAAAACAATCGTTTTACAAAACGAAGTTAACACACAAAACCAAAAACATTTTATTATTTTTCATATTTTAAGAAACAGTGGAAGGACAATAACAAATTCATTTTTCCAACATCCCGCGGTCCCATTCGTTACTCCCTCCGTCTTTGATCTGTCACCTCCGCTATAATTCAAATCTTCTCACCTTTCATAATTAACACTGAAAACTATAAACTCAAAACATAAAATAAACCAAACATTACCTTAGTTTTTCGTCGAGCCAAAACATGAATGTACGTTATTTGTCTGTCATTTATATGTTTGCATGTAGATACTTTTACATGTTTTTGTTGTGAACTTGGGTGCATCACCATCCACTTTATATGTTAACATTGTTTGTGCACAAATCTTATAAAAAATGCAACTTTAAATTACGATATTATCATAAATATTATGAGTTACATATACGAGTGTTACCGGTGGACTTAAAAACCCTAACGGGACGAGCTCTAGCTTTGTTTTGAAATACCTTATGGATTCGAGTCGGACTCAAGCTTCAATTATCATAATCGGGCTTGAGTACAGGTTTTATGATGTCTGGACCATGCTCGACCGGTTGGTTGGCATATTGACAACTATAACACTAAATTTCCCCCATTATTTCAAAATTAGATACCTACTTCTTAAAAATAACTACTACATTTACAAATCGTTTTCGTTTTCGGGTTTGCGTCTCAGTCCAGGTTTTACGATGCTTGGACCGTGCCCACCCCGTTGATAAACATGCCAACTAATATTACACTAAAATTTCTCTAATATTTTACGATTATATACCTACTGCTTAAAAATAACTACTGCATTTGCAAATCTTTTTCGGGTTCTTTCTAGTATTTTACATTAAAGCCTATATATTTTATAAATAATAGAAAATTGTGAACTAATTGCTCAGTTAACTTGTGTTAATTTATACATCAAATAAATCCTAAAAGATATCATTTCAGTAGGCTTAGCAAAGCGTACTAACAAGTTGGAATGATAAAAAAAAAAGGTAGATACAACTACATATAGATCACCAAACTCAAAATATATTCATTAACGATTTATTTTATATTCTTTTTGGCCTAAACTAATTTTCATACATTACACTATAAATTCTGTTAACTTCAAATACTTACATTTTAAATTTTCTATAATTATTACTCACACCCTTCAAAATTCTTTGTTAAATATTTTAAGTTTAAGTCCATCTATGTAACGACACAGTTTTTTAACCATTAAGTTAAACATTTAAATTTGGTTTTAAAATGTTAAATTAGGAATATATATGGATTTCTATTTATTGTAAAACGAAGATTGAACGTATAATTTATATATAATTTAAAAACAAGCTTGTAACCACACAACAGTTCGTAATATTAAGTTTTGAACTTCAATTGAATATATATAATCCATTTTAAGTCAGAATTCTTTGAAAAAGAATATTCGAATCTATTTGATTATAATTTTCTAATGGAAGAGAAAAATCAAGATATCATATTACAGATTTTGAGTTATGTCAAAATCAAATTTTCAAATAGTTGTTATGGAATTGTTTGTAAACCATAACGTTTTATTTGATAAAATACAAGGATTCTTAATAAATATGGATTCAATATCTCAATAATATTCATTTAACATTTATCAAACAAATATCATAATATGGCATTGTCGGTCTAAGTGTTAAGGTCATCAACACTAACACTATTCCAAACCAAATTTCAACCAAAATATTAACTGTCGTTAATAACTGAATAGTTATTATTTTCTAGCCAATCCAAATCAAGCACACCAACATACAACACGCAGAATTGTCTGCCCATGTCATGTTTATATTGACAAAAATCACGCCAATATAATTAGATGTTATTATTCATTCCATATACTTGTTATTCTAGTGAATATTTCAACTATCTTTTTCACTACGTATATATCATTTTGGATACTATAAATTATCCAAACCCCATTACTAACTATTTTAATCACGTAGCACCCAAAAATTATCTTGAAAATATTTATTTCCAACCAATGTACATGCTACATTTCAACCACGTTGTAATCCAATTTAACCAACCTTTTTCTTAGGGTACTTTTAACTTACTAAAACACTTACGTTACCATATCAACTACTAACTCACTTCCACAATTCACATCCGTACTCTAACCACATTTAACATTAAGAACATAAGCATATAATTCACTGGCAATATACTATATACAATATCAACAACTATATATGCAACATAGTAATTCAACAGTGGGAAGGGGGTATGGCCGATGGTGGATAGAGGAAGGGAGAAGAGATGGTGTAATAGAAGAAAGAAAATGAGAAGGAAAAGAAATGAAAATTGAAGTGAATTTCTTCCAAGGCTTTATGTACATATAGGAAAAGGGAATGAATGGAAGGGTGACACAAGGAATTGGAGACATGTTGTAACACCCCGAAATTTCAATGACACTAAAGATGATGAATTAAAAAATAATTAATTCAATATTCGGAATTAAGGGAAAGGGACAACGCCATTGCATCCATCCCGAAATTTTGGTCAAGGTAGACACCTGGTTTGCGTAAAACGGACTTCGTATGAAGAAGTTATTAAGGTTTGAAGTTTGTATACGCATAGGGGGAATATATATATATACATATATATACATACATACATAATATATATATATAATAGGTTCAAAAATTCAAAAATGGGTCCAGAAATTCGAAATTCGGTTCAAAATTCGAAATTTGGGAAGGTGGCAGATTTCCCGCCCAGGTAGGTCTACCCACCCGAAGGGGGGTCGACCCACACCTGAACAGATCTGGGAAAAATATTTCGTTTTATATTTGGACACCTTTCTGAGCAAGATTCATTGATCCTAAGGCTATATAAAGGACCATAAACCTAGGTTTTATTCATCTAAAAATGGCGGTGACGGCGGAGCTCTGCTGCAACGTAGATTGAATGACCTAGTCTTCTCTGAAACCAATTCAGCAAGCATTAAACAAATTCAACGACTTCTACAACAACAAATTCAACGTGTTCTTCGCAGTAACATGGATCTATTTCCTTAAGATCTATTCACCATGAGTTCATGTTGTTTTTAGATCTGAATATTTAAATAGTAATC
The DNA here is from genome assembly GCA_030737875.1 of Allium sativum. Taxonomy (NCBI): domain Eukaryota; kingdom Viridiplantae; phylum Streptophyta; class Magnoliopsida; order Asparagales; family Amaryllidaceae; genus Allium; species Allium sativum. The sequence goes on along the minus strand of CM060927.1, from coordinate 20,712,304 downwards.
GTGATATGTATATAAAAATTGGATCTTGAATTGGTGCCTAATCAGTTCTATTATGACATATTCCTCTGATCTGTTCTTATATGTTTATATCGTCACCAAATCTAATCTTGTCATAATATGTCTATTCAGTTTTTATGCTTATTTCTACCGTTATGTTATTGATTCGTTATCATGCCTATTCTGATTCTCTTCTCTCCCACTTTTCCCTTTTATTTTTATATAGCCAGGCTACCTTTGAGCCTAGGCCTAACGCTAAAACGTGCGAACGTGTGAAACTGGGAATGGCCGGGAAAGACCTAAATTGGGGCATAATTGGTATTGAAAATTATGAATATAAAGTTGGGCGTTAAATTGGAAAATATATGAACATAGATTTGGGGGACATGTTGGATAATATGAATATGAAACTAGGCATATATTGGAAAGTAGGTGAACAAGAATTTGGGTAAAATTTGCATTGGAACGTGTAAATATTGAATTGGGGTATAAGTTGGAATATATGTAATTATGAAATTAGGCATAGATTGTGACATATGCAAATGTCAATTTGGGGCATAAACTGGAACACATGTGAATATTGATTTAGGGCATGGAAACCTATAATTGAAATAGAATAATTGTAAATATAAATTGAAAAGGGCCATGAAAGTCTATACTTGGAATAGGGAGATTTATTTGAATATGCATAAAATAATGGAACCGTAGTAACGCTTAGACACGAGGTTAGGTTGCATAAGTGGTGGAAGTCTGCCCGGACCCGACCGGCATATCCAGCAACCAATGATGTTGAACCTAATGTGAGAGGTCTAAGTGCGCAAATACGAGATATGCTCAGACACGAGGATAAGCCTAATTTATGGAATAAGTCTGCCTAGATCCGACCGGCATATCCAACATCCACAAACGGCAGGCTTAATGTTGGAGGTCTAGCATACTATAACCATAAATGAAAATATGGTAATAAATCTTGAATACTAAACCTATTTGAATCCGTAGGGATTGTATGAATATAAAATAAAGTTGGGGTTAAGTAAATTTGGGTGAACAGTGGGTGGGTTAAGTAAATCGGAGGGGTGGGTAATATTTACATATATGCCCATAAACTTAACCCGATAAGGTTATGTAATTAAAGACACCTAGTGGTATACATAACCGTAGAAATAATAAAGTTATGTAACTAAAAGACACTGTTTAGGGTAAGCATAACTTGTAAGGAAATGAGACAACATGTGTAATAAGATAAGGGGTACTTAATTATAAATTAAGTAATATAAAAGTCTGGAACCTGCTTAGGCTTGTCCTAGGGACAAGAGTAAATTATAACATATGTTATAATTAATGGGTTGAGAAACTTGTTAATAGGCCTTAGTTAAGAAAACTAAGTTAATAAGTAAACAACGATAAGTTGTAGTGACAGGGTAAATTGAATTTATGATTAAATGAGAAAGGATGAGGAAAACTTATGAAATGATATGTTATATTTACATCAACGACATGTTGAAAGTAAACATGAAAAATGAGACGTACTAAATTACACATTAAATAAGAACATGTTATTGTAACTATGGAATCGGACGATGAAAATATAAAAGTGATTGTGGATTATAGACCTTGGGCCACAGTATAGAGAATAACATGTTGTGGGCTTATTAATGAACTTAAAGGGGTTAAGTTATATAACCAAAATTAATAAGCAAGAGGAACTTGGTAACTTGATTAAGAATTCAATATAAATAGGGATAACCAAGTTAAAAAGAAACCTGAGGAGGAAAAGCAAGTGCGTAATAGAATGATTAGACATAGCGTCTAATAACATATTAAAGTGAGGCGCTTGGACCAGTCCGCACGTTTGAGGGTGAATAACCTGACGGGGTAGATCATAGAGGTGTTATAAGGCACGAAGGGAGTGCACATTCATTTGATTGATTTGACGGCTCCAAAGGACTGTAAGGGGAAGCACGCGGCTTCCTGAGGTACGTAGGGTGCTCCTAGTAGTCCTATGTGTGGTGATAGATGTCTTAGGTTATGCTCGCAGAGGTTGGGTCTGCACGTAACTACTAGATGGGTGGGCCTTGACTGTAGATGTAGCTATGCTGTCAGAATGCTGTGACGAGGTGACACCAGGGGTGGTTCGACGGTTGCCTCACGAGGAGGCAGAGGGTTACGACCAATAAGGATAGTAGGTCATTGGATACCCGTCATCGGCAGCTAGCAGGATGCGAAAAGTCTAGAGCTAAACCCAAGATACCATTTCACCTTTCACTATCGAGGTACGGGGTTGAGGGGAGATGCCACATGGATGTTTAGATTGGTTGTTATTAGGGGCGGTTACTTAGCTCTTGTATTCTTTACTAGTTGAGGGAGGGGCCGAGATAGGGCCATAGCCACCATGGAAAACAGGCCCTAGGAAAATCTGTATTTGGAGGCTCTTAAAGGCGGGCCTATACAGGTATGGAAAAGCTCCCAGCCCAGTTCCATATTTCTTGTTTTTCCCTGCCATGGAACTTGGTGCACATTAGCGGACGTCTGATTGAGGCATCGAGCTACAACGACAGTACATACATGGGACAGTCTAGATACATGCATATCTTCTTTGGGTGGTGTATCGTAGACTAGAGGGCATTATTCTGATAAGGAATCTGATTCAATCGATGGTGGCAGTCCGTACGCTTACGTAGCATAGTAATGACGGATATATGTGGAATGTAACATTGTTATATAGAGATCCGTACGTCACTCCGGCGTAGGATGAGGGACTGCATTCATTATGGTTGAGACCGTGCGAGTGGGTTACCATGGAGTGTATCTCAATATTGAGAAATAGCTACATATATCGTATTAGGTGAATCCATGGGAAAGTAAATGGGTACGATGCACAGATAAGTCTTGAGTTCTACTAACCCAAGTAACCTAATAATCAATAAAATGTAATGGAATGGTATTGGTAGTGATCATTCTATTTCTGATATACTAGTATCTGTGCGGCGCAGAGAAATATATTTAAGAAGCGCAATATTTCCTATTCATCTTATCTTGCTCAGTTCACACTTGTTATTGTTACTGTTATCTTGTTCTTCCAGTTTTATATACCTGTCATGATACTTTTATTTATTTATATTTAAAAGTAACTGGACTCGCCATACTTTATGCCTGACCCTTTTTGTTTCCTCTTCTCTCTCTTCCGTTTCTCCTCCCGAGGTTCTCTGGGTGGAAGTGCTTAGAGTTGATTTGGATTCTTTCAGCTTAGCTTGGATTTTGGATATTGATGTACCGCTTTGACTTCTGGTCAACTCTCTTATGGCTTCACCTGGGAATTATGGTTTTATGTTTTTGTACTTTGGTATTTTTTGCAAGACAGATTATTAATGTAATTGGTTATTTCAAACCTATGATGTAAACTCAGTATTTGGGACCATGATGTTTTGATTTAAATAAAGTTTTTAATTCCGCTGCTAATTTACAGGTCTGTCTTGTGATATTATGTTCTTATTTACCAATAACGCTTCACGAAACTTAATGCATTCTTTATAGAGTGACATTAACGGACATGGGGTGTCACATTTGGTATCAGAGCATATGGTTATAAGATCGGATAAAATATTTTGAAAATGGTTTTCAAAAAGGTCTCGAAAACAAAGTATTTTAAAATAAAAGGTCTGTTTTCGAAAAGCATATTTCCCAAAGCCGTAAATACTGTCTTGATTCTTCGCTTGATTCCTTTTCCTTTTTGTTCAGGGAACCGTTTCTCCTTGAAAGGGTATCCCTATTTCGGCAAGGTTCCGTAGGCATGTTAAAACCACGGTACATGTCAAAGGGCAAAGAAGTGCCCAACCTCCATCTGTAGCCGCAGTGGTTTCACCTACGGCTTATTTTCTCTCAAGCCTCGTAAGGATTTCCGTGCGATGGAGGCAACTTTCAAGAGACTAAAAAGGATAATAAGTGAGTTGGGGCTAAGGAGCACAACCCAAAGATGAAAGAAAATGATGGCTTAAGAAGGAAATATAAATGAAAGAAGAAACGAGGAAATACCATTACTTCGGAATGGTGGGTCATCTGAAAAAGGATTGCAGAAAGAGGAAAGGCGTTGTTACCACTTTGGTAAGGCGGGACACCTTATTAAGGAGTGCCCAAAGAGACAAGGACAAGGCCAGAGGGTAGGAACTTCTAGAGGGCAAGCTAATATTCTCATAGCTGGAGGACAGGATAGGGGTAGGAAAGTTTCCGTCGAAGTATTGATTTCTATTTCTGATCATCCTATTAGGATTCTTTTTCTGGTGCTTCTCTTTCTTTTATATCTGATCCTTTAGTTGAGTCTCTGCACCTAGATACTAGTATGGTTTTGGATCCCGTTATTGTCTCAAACCCCATTGGAGGTACGACTCATTTGTCGAGGATTTGTCGGGGTTTGAGAATCTCTTTGTTAGGCATCGAGTTTGGTTGCGATGCATATGTTCTTGATCTTAGGAGATACGGTTTGATTCTAGGGATGGATTGGTTAACCACATATATGGAGCCATTCTAGATTGTGTGAGGAGGTTCATTAGACTTTTGGCTTGCAATAGAAAGTCTCTCGAGATTTCTTATGACCCCAAAAGGGTCTATCATGCTTTGTCTCCAAGAACCTCTTGATATATCTATCAATGATTTGCGATCTGTACCAATAGTTGTGAGTATCCTGATGTTTTTGATGAGGTTCTGTGTCTACCCCCGAGGCACGAGATTGGTTTCCGCATATACTTGGTGGACAATGCAAAGCCAGTTGCATTGCCTGTGCGACATATGACTCCTGAAAGAAAAGAGGGAACATTGTAAGCAAGTAGGGGAGCTATTTGAGAAGAGGTTTGATAGGTAAATTATATGTGAATGGGAAACCTATTGAAGATAGTCCTTGAGGAAGCCCATCATTCTAAGATGACTATTCATTCAAGAGGCGATAAACTGTATAGAGTTCGAGGTAGTGGAGCCAAACTTGTGAGAGGAAGTGAAAGTAGAGAAGGAAGCAATGATTGGACGAGTTCCGACTTGCATACTTGGATTGGAGGTTAAGAAATTGTGCAACAAAAGAAGTGAAGCTAGTAAGAGTGCAATGGGCAAAGGGCCGCGAGAACGCTACTTGGGAGGCTGAAGACAAGATTCGCGCTTCGTATCCTTTCCTTTTCGAGAAGATGTCCTTAATTTCTTTTTCCAAGCTTCGAATTAACACTTGTATCTATCGTTTGAATATCTCCTATTGATCAAGTCTTTAGGTAGAAAACTAATGAATGTAAACATGTGTTTGAGACATGTTATGTTTGATGGATGCAGATGGTTGCTAGTAATTGCTCGTGGATGCATATACACACAATAGGCACTTGATCGGCTCAATCACTTACATATTGCATATTTAATTTTTTATGTATGAAAATGGGCGTATCGTTACATTGATGTTGCATTTGGATGGATGATTGTGCACACATATAGAACTTACATGCATTAGGATAATATGCATACATTTTGGTTAATGGCACAAACATACATTACATTAAGGAGGTCAACTGAATCAGTGGACCGCCTGATCTTTCGCATTAGTTTACGAACATATACACACACAATTGCATGTGTTCATAAAAGCAATAGAAATTCCTTAAGGACATTGGATGGCTGTGATTGCTAGATGAATGTATGATTGTTGGACGTTAGGATATATGTTCTTCTTAACTTAGAGATTTCGGGGACGAAATCCTTTGAGTAAGGGGAGAATGTAACACCCCGAAATTTTAACGACAAAAAGATGATGAATTAAAGAATAATTAATTCAATATTCAGAATTATGGGAAACAGGTTGCGCCATTGCGTCCATCTCGAAATTCTGGTCAAGACAGACACCTGATTTGCATAAAACGGACTTCGTATGAAGAAGTTATTAAAGTTTGAAGTTTTTATACGCACAGGAAGAATATATATATATAAAATAGGTTTAGAAATTCAAAAATGGGTCTAGAAATTCGAAATTTGGGAAGGCGGTAGATTTCCTGCCAAGGTGGATCTGCCCACCCAAAAGGGGGTCGACCCACCCCTGAATAGATCTAGGCGAAATACTTCGTTTTGTATCTGGACATATTTTTGAGCAAGATTCATTGATCCTAAGGCTATAGAAAGGACCCTAAACCTAGGTTTTATTCATCTGAAAATGGCGGCGATGGCGGAGCTCTACTGCAACGTAGAATGAATGACCTAGTCTTCTCCAAAACCAATTCAGCAAGCATTATAGAAATTCAATGATTGCTACAACAACAAATTCAACATGTTCTTCGCAGTAATTTGGATCCATTTCCTTAAGATCTATTCACTGTTATTTCATGTTATTTTTAGACTGAATATTTAAATAGTAATCGTGATATGTATATAAAAACTGGGTCTTGAATCGGTGCCTAATCAGTTCTATTATGACATATTCCTCTGATCTGTTCTTATATGTTTATTTAGTCACCAAGTCTAATCTTTTCATAATATATCTATTCAACTTTTATGCCTATTTCCATCGTTATGTTATTGATTCGTTATAATGCCTATTCTGATTCTCTTCTCTCCCTCTTTTCCCTTTTATTTTTATATAGCCAGGCTACCTTCGAGCCTAGGCCTAGCGTAGAAAGATGCAAAAATGTGAAATTGGGAACGGTTGGGAAAGACATACATTAGGGCATAATTGATATTGGAAATTATGAATATAAATTTGGGCATAAAATTGGAAAATATACAAATATGGATTTGGGGGACATATTGGATAATATGAATATGAAATTAGGCATATATTGGAAAGTAGGTGAACAAGAATTTGGGTAAAATTTGCATTGGAACGTGTAAATATTGATTTGGGGTATAAGTTGGAACATATGTAATTATGAAATTGGGCATAAATTGTGACATATGCAAATGTCAATTTGGGGCATAAACTGGAACATATGTGAATATTGATTTAGGGCATGGAAACCTATAATTGAAATAGAATAATTGTAAATATGAATTGAAAGGGGGCATGAAAGTCTATATTTGGAATAGGGAGATTTATTTGAATATGCCTAAAATAATGGAACCGTAGTAACGCTTAAACACGAGGTTAGGTTGCATTAGTGGTGGAAGTCTGCCCGGACCCGACTGGCATATCCAGCAGCCACTAATGTTGAACCTAATGTGAGAGGTCTAAGCGCGCAAATACGAGACATTCTCAGACACGAGGTTAAGCCCAATTTGTGGAATAAGTCTGCCTGGACCCGACCGACATATCCAGCATCCACAAATGGCAGGCTTAATGTGGGAGGTCTAGCATACTGTAACCATAAATGAAAATATGGTAAAAAATCTTGAATACTTAACCTAGTTGAACCCATAGGGATTGTATGAATATAAACTAAAGTTGAGGTTAAGTAAAATTGGGTGACCAGTGGGTGGGTTAAGTAAATCGGAGGGGGTGGGTAATATTTACATATATGCCCATAAACTTAACCCGATAAGGTTATGTAATTAAAGACAACTAGTGGCATATATAACCGGTAGAAATAACAAAGTTATATAATTAAAAGTCACTGTTTAGGGTAAGCATAGCTTGTAAGGAATTGAGACAACTTATGTAATAAGATAAGGGGTACTTAATTATAAATTAAGTAATCTAAATGTCTGGAACCCGCTGATGTAAATAACATGTTTAGGCTTGTCCTAGGGACAATAGGAAATTATAACATAGGTTATAATTAATGGGTTGAGAAACTTGTTAATGGGCCTTAGTTAAGAAAACTAAGTTAATAAGTAAACAACGATAAGTTGTAGTGACGGGGTAAATTGAATTTATGATTAAATGAGAAAGGATGAGGAAAACTTATGAAATGATATAAGTTATATTTACATAATTGACATGTTGAAAAGGAAACATGTAAAATGAGACGTACTTAATTACACATTAAATAAGAACATGTTATTGTAACTATGGAATCGTACAATGAAAATATAAAAGAGATTGTGGATTATAGACCTTGGGCTACAATCTAGAGAATAACATGTTGTGGGCTTATTAATGAACCTAAAGGGGTTAAGTTATGTAACCAAAATTAATAAGTAAGAGGAACTTGGTAACTTGATTAAGAATTCAATATTAATAGGGATAACCAAGTTAAAAGGAAACATGAGGAGGAAAAGCATGCGCGTAATAGAATGATTAGACATAGGGTCTAATAACATATTAAAGTGAGGCGCTTGGACCAGTCCGCACGTTTGAGGGTGAATAACCTGACGGGGTAGATCATCGAGGTGTTATAAGGCACGAGGGGAGCGCACATTCATCTGATTGATTTGATGGCTGCAAAGGATTGGAAGGGGAAGCACGCGGCTTCCTGAGGTACGTAGGGTGCTCCTAGTAGTCCTTTGCGCGGTGACAGATGCCTTAGGTTGTGCTCGCAGAGGTTGGGTCTATGAGTAACTACTAGGTGGGTGGGCCTTGACTGCAGATGTAGCTATGCAGTCAGAATGCTGTGACGAGGTGACACAAGGGTGGTTCGGCGGTTGCCTCACGAGGAGGCAGAGGGTCATGACTAATTAGGATAGTAGATCGTCAGATACCCGTCATCTGCAGCCAGCGGGATGCGAAAAGACTAGAGCTAAACCCAAGATACCATTTCACCTTTCACTATCGAGGTACGGGGTTGAGGGGAGACGCCACATGGATGTTTAGATTGGTTGTTATTTGGGGCGGTCGCTTAGCTCTTATAGTCTTTACTAGTTGAGGGATGGGCCGAATTGGGGCCATAGCCACCATGGAAAACAGACCCTAGGAATATGTATATTTGGAGGCTCTTAAAGGAAGGCCTGTATAGGTATGGAAAAGCTCCATTCCGAGTTCTGTATTTCTTGTTTAGGCCTGCCATGGAACTCGGTGCACATTAGAGGACGTGCGATTGAGGCATCGAGCAACAATTGTAGTACATACGTGGGACAGTCTAGATACATGCATATCTGCTCTGGGTGGTGTATCATAGACTAGAGGGCATTATTCCGAAAAGGAATCTGATTCGATCGATGGTGGTAGTTCGTACGCTTACATAGCTGATCATCGCTTTTCTATGAACTAGAAAAGCGCGAAATTTTAAAATAAATTCTGCAAGCGCACAGATGTGTAGTATGTAGGTCGAACACAGGGAGGTAGATTAAAATCAAATTATTTATCTAATCTCTTGGGCGAGTTAGACAAAGTTTGGAGATTTGGTTGAAATAAAAACAAATTGAAATTGCAAAATTAGGAATATCCTTGAATCTAATCAAACAATTAATCACTAATGAAAGTAAAATAGCAAAGAAAACTTGATCTCTATCAAATCTAATTGAATAGATGGCACAAATTGCTTGGAAAATAAAATGCAAAACACAAATAAAATGCAGAAATTAAAATTGCGGAAAAAGAAGAACAACAAAAAGTAAAATTAGGATTGTCGTTGAAACTAATCAAACGACTAATCGCTAATAAAAAAAGTAAAATACAATTGGTGTTCTACCAAAACTAATTGTGAAGACAACAACAATTAGAAAAAGAAAAATGCTAGAAAATAAAAGAAGAAGAAGAAGAAGAAGAAGAAGAACTTTTATTAATGGAGGTTAAGATAGAAAAATGGGATGGTGGCTACAATGATATTACATGGGTATTTATAGGAGATAACCAAACCCTAACCCTAATTACAAATGGGCCTAGATATTTCAAGTAAGTTTTAGGCTTTTGTCATTTGGAACAAGTTCTATGCCTTTTCTCCTTTTCTCTTGCAAGCCTACTTTTATTTGAGATGTGAACGGCCTTTTTATCAATCATTTTCTTGTCCAACAACAACTAGATGTGAGATCTTCATCTACAATTCTTCAAAATGTAAATATATAGCAATCTGATCTCCATTTCTCTACTTTTCAGGTTACATGTGGGCTGGGTTGGAATATCTGTAAAAGTGACAAAACAATACCCAAGTAATATTTATTTATGTACAAAAGATAAGATATAAGAGCATAAAATAAACACATTTCTATGTTAATCAAATACCCCTACACTTATCTTTTACTCGTCCTCGAGTAAAACAAGAATTGAAAAACTAAACTAGATAGGTCACACTTTCGTAGGAAACACAATTGCATTGAGCGTATGCAGCAAGCCGTTAAACCTCTTGGTGTCCCTAGTAGGATGAATGGTGTCTCATGAGTGTTTTCAGCGGATACTACCCATAAAATTCAATTAACGTATGCTATGATTCTAATGAAACTACATGAGTGCAATGGGCATATGCAAAATAAAAACAAAAATGAAAACACGACTTGTTTCAGGAAAGTGGTACAACAATTTAAGTTAACAATTTCTAATCAGTTGATTGTTCTTTAGATACCTCAACCTATCATAAATTTTCAACATAAGTCAAGTTTTCAATGTCTAAACTCTAGTTTGGCCAGTTGGTTCGTTCGATAACATGGTGCAGCCATGAAATAAATTCTTAGTTTGCTTGTCATAGTTTGTTAAGTGGTATTCTAGTTTCCTTATGTATGGCCAGTCAAATCAATAAGGTCAAGAAATGTTTGGGCATCATCGCTTATTCTATATCTCTAAAAAAGTTAAAATTTATGATTAATTACATACACCTAACCTAAAATACCAAGGTATACCACCCATACACTGCCTTGCGGACTGACGGAGAGTTGGGATAGAGCTTGGCGGATTGTGCAGACCGACGCTGACTTTGTCAATATCATGTCGGTAATCCTTAGATGTCCAATCTCATAAAATGAGACCAAGATATTCCAACACTGACTTTGTCAACAACATGTCGGATAGAACTTGGCGGGTTTGCACACCAACGCTAGATATACAAGCAATGTTGGATACCCTTGGATGATTATTATTATTATTGAAAATATAAGAGTTACGCGAATTCAGCTTAACGCAACTTAGTTTTAATGATTCGAAAAGCCAATATAAGTGTTTTAAGTCTTCCACTAATTAAACAAAGACTACAATTTAGAATAAACTTCATGGCCATCACCTAAGAATCTCCCTATGTACTAGTTACACTATTATCCCTCAAAATTCAACTTTTCATTATATTTATATTCGATCTTAGCTGAGAGAAAAAAATACTATCAACTGATTAACAATCCTAAACTTATTTTGTTGTATCAATCTAAAATGTGTCGTATTTTCAAGGAAAAAATAAATAAATTTGACATGTTACTACGATCTAAAATGCATGATGGTCCTATATGAAAAGAAAGAGAAAAAGAAAAAAAATTAAAGAAAATAAAAGGATGTAATGCAGACTCCCCTCACACTAGAACTAAAAAGTGTCCACACTGTAACGTTTCCTAAATTTGAAAGATCGTACCCAAAGGTGAATGAGATGCAAAATTATTTGAAGAATGAAATGCAGTCTAGCTATATGTAAGAATGGATCATATATACAATGATATATGTGTTTCCGATGCAAAGAATGCCACCAACTTTCCCCCCACACTTGGATCTAGCCCGATGAATCAGATTCCCACTATGTCTAGGCATGTTTTCTAATAAGCAAGATTTTTGAAAACCATCTCATCTTTATACCTAGCTTTATAGTCCAGAAGATAAATGTCTAGGGTCATCCTAACATGAAGTTTTTCAACCAAGCCAGCATTCCAAAAATAATTCATATATTCAACAAATTTATCAGTGTAATTGTTCAAAAATTTGTGATGGTATAATTTCAGTGAAATTTGGATTCTGAGTGTTGTTCAAGATTATGTGATCACATTTATCAATTGACAATGTATTTTTGACACTGACAAATTCTAGTTCGTTTGAAACCTCAAAATCAAAATTTTCGAACTTGGATTGGTGGCTTGATTCAATTTCATCTTCATTTGTCAACTCATCCTCATACAATCCAAAAAATTCATGTTCATTAAAATCCTTCTCCAAACTTGAATTGAAAAATTCAACATTTTTATTATGTTCAATTTCTAGAATTTCAAGTTTCTCATAGCCTGAAAGAGGAAGATCAAAATCTGAGTTTAAATCTTTTTCCTAAAAAGAATCGAAGTCCAAATCATTTGTTGAATTTTGAACAATTTCATTTAGATCGTTATTCTCAATTTCCAAAGTTGTAACCTGAAAATTTTCACTATCAGTAAAGAATGGATTATTTTCTGATTAATCGCTTGTTTGAGTTTGATTTTGCTGCTCGAGTTATTCTTTAAAAGACGTCATTAAACAAAGAAGTTCATGAAGCTGCCTATCTTTTTCATCAAGCTGTCTATCTTGGTTTTCTACCCTTTCTTTAAGAATGTTAAGATGATATTCTTCAGAATCGTTGATTTCAGAGCTTTCATTTTGGATTTCTTGATTCTCAAAATTATAGTCCACATCAATTTCACAATCAATATTATTTCCAATGTGGTGGATGTTTGAATCTTCAGAAAAATGACAATGATATTGGAAATAATTTTGATTTTGAAAATTATGTTCGTAACCAAAACTGTTGGAAATTGAGGGAAAATTGCAGTTTTGGTTATTTTCAAGACGTTGATATGGGCTATAATTTTGAAAATTTTGGTTTACAACCCCATATCGATGTTGATCAAAGCTATATTGGGATTCAAAGCTATTTTGATGAGTATGTGGCCCATAATCGAAATTATTGATGTTAGAATTGAAATCGTAATTTCGATCATTTCTATGATTTTGAAAATGTTGGTCATTTGGAAAATTGCTGACATTGGATTCACGAAATTTTGGAAAATCTTGCCTCATGAATTGTAATTCATACTCATACTCTTCAAGAGGACGTCTACTCTGATTATTATCCCATATTTCTCTCAATGATTTTTTTGAATCAGATGTTTTAAAGAATTCACGGCAATACAGAAATTATTCTCACTTCAAAACTAAGCTATGCTTTATTAATTAACTGACTCAATTAGAAGGGGGAGAGGGTCTTATGGCCGTTCACGTATAGTATAAATACTAAGGGATACGACCAATGTTTTACGGGTAGTATGCAACCTCTTTTGCTAATAGTTCAATAAATTGAACTACTATATATCTGTGATCCAATTATACAAGACAATCAACTTCACAAAGCACCACTTTTCAATTATATTATTTTGCAATGTCTATTTTTATTGCTGAAAACAATGAGAATGCAGATTTCAGTTTTGGAAATATCAGTCAACCACTAACATCTGACAATAATAACTGCAGAAATTTAAAATATTGTACAAGCAAGCCGCTGCCCCTGCAGAAGATTTTTCGGCTTGCCCTGCAGAAGATTTTTACAAGAAATATCTATATATTTTCTTTGCAACAGAGCACCTGTAGAGTTCAGAAAATTTTATAATGGTGTATGGCAGTTCGTCCAAAGCAGTTAAATAGCACTATGGATTTGAACTCTACTCTTTGCAGTTACTCGATCCCTGAAATTCTTGTACTATTGCTTGAACACTTTCCACTTTTTTCTTGATTGAGTTTGATTTCTCTTCATTTTTTTATTGCTGAGTTGAGTGCAAATTGAAAATAGAAGGAGAAAAAAAGAAAAAACTAAATTACCAACTCAAACAAAAGGAAGCAAAACAAACGGCTTAAAAAAATGGAAATGTTTCTCAAATCACAATGCACTCAAAACACATACACTGATTTCTAGGAGCAATTAAACCCTCTCACGAAACCAAAGGAAGCTAACATTCATACGGCTCCTCTAAGATCAGATTTTGATCGGTTCCCCTGGAATCTCCAATTACCTAAAATACAATAAGCTAAAACACGCACTCAAAACCCAAAAAAATATACTCAGAAAGGCAGTCAATCCAAAACAAAATCGCCCCTTTATTTTTTATTTTGGTCTATAAATTTCCTCCAATACCTTACCGCAAAAAAAAACCGCGTTCTATAACAAATCGACAGAGCCCCCTTTTCTTTGTTTTTTTTCTTTCTTCGAAATCAAGTCAGGGCCTTGAGCCTTTGGGAGTCGGTTTCTGCGATTCAAGTATGGGGTATTTTGATTTCAGTTTAAGTATTTAATTCGAACTGGAATTAGGGATTTATGATTTCGAATTTTTTTTGTTTGAATTGGGTTTGGGTTTGGAAAGGTTTTCGGTGGAGAATGTTTGAATTGGGGTTGCGTGTATGGGGAGTCTTTGTAGTGGTTGACGGTTTGAAAGGGGAGAAAGTGTTGATGTGATGACAGAGAGGATGGGGTATTGCGATGATGTTTTCAAAAATTATGGTAGAAGGGATTCAGATGTGTGAGGTTTGGTTTTGCGAGTTGAATTTTGCATCTTGCAGTTCAGATATGCTCTTGGGATGTTTGCGGTGGGGATTTGTGAATCGAACTATTTTGGCTCTATTTTGGTTTGAAGGATGGCTTGTAGAAGGAACTTTGAACTAGCGATGGGTATGATTGAGGGTGGTCGGGTTTCCGTGATGTTGAAGTCTACGGTGGATTTACTGATGTAGACAGTGGATGTTGCTGAGAGGATGTGAAGGTGATTTGTTGTGGCTATGAGTTGAGGAGAGAATTGGATTCGTGATGAAGGTCGATAGGGTATGGGTTTGTTGGTGTAGAGATTAGGTGGCGATGAAGGTCAGCATGATGTTGGTTGAAGTTGCTGAGTTTTGTTTGTGGGGGGCTTTGTGGTCTGTTGAAGGGTTGTCGTTGACTGTATGGTTTAGCCAAAAAGGAGTGCGTTGCCTGAAGTGTGGGAGGAAGATGATGTTGGCAGAGATCTGGGTTATTGGTGGTTATTGACTGTGCGTAGATGGGGTAGGGAAAGAAGACCATTGCGTGGTTTACGACATGAAGGTTGGCTGATGGTTGGTGAATCTGTGGCAATGAAGGAGAAATTTGGTGAAGGGCTGATGAAGTGTTCTTTGAATTGGAGCGGTTTTGAGTGGCAGAAGGAAGGTAGATGCTTGTTGGTTCTGCAAAATAGATGGTGAAAAGGGTTTGAAGAGAAAAGAATATAGGAATCTACAGAGTAATGGAGGAAATAAATCAATGAAAAGATTTTTTTTGTGTGTGTGTAAAAGGAAAGCAATGAAAAGGGAGTAGCAAGGAATTCGTTGAAAAGAAGGAAGGATTTGTAAAAGAAAAGAAAGGGATTGAGAAATAAAAAGGAAAGAAATCAAAGAAAAACTAGCAAGATTTTTCTTCTTCTCTTGTATAGAAGATTATAGTATCAATAATTAATACTAAACCAACTAATTGAGAATTTTCTTCTATATACACAAGAAAACAAAACTAAAACAAATAAAATAAAAACTAATACGAATCGAAAATTAAATAAATAATAAAATTTAATCGTTACATCCCCGGCAATGGCGCCAAAAACTTGATCATCGCTTTCCTATGAACTAGAAAAGCGCGAAATTTTAAAATAAATTTTGCAAGCGCACAGATGTAGTATGCAGGTCGAACACTGGGAGGTAGATTAAAATCAAATTATTTATCTAAGAGTTAGACGAAGTTTGGAGATTTGGTTGAAATAAAACAAACTGAAATTGCAAAATTAGGAATGTCGTTGAATCTAATCAAACGATTAATCACTAATGAAAATAAAATATCAAAGACAACTTGAGCTCTATCAAATCTAATTGAATAGATGGCACAAATTGCTTGGAAAACAAAATGCAAAACGCAAATAAAATGCTGAAATTAAAATTGCAGAAAAAGAAGAACAACAAAAAGTAAAATTAGGATTGTCGTTGAAACTAATCAAATGACTAATCGCTAATAAAAAAATGTAAAATAAAATTGGTGTTCTACCAAAACTAATTGTGAAGGCAACACCAATTGCTAAGAAAAAGAAAAATGCTAGAAAATAAAAGAAGAAGAAGAAGAACACGAACTTTTTTTAATGGAGGTTAAGATAGAAAAATGGGATGGTGGCTACAATGATATTACAAGGGTATTTATAGGAGATAACCAAACCCTAACCCTAATTACAAATGGGCCTAGATATTTCATGTAAGTTTTAGGCCTTTTGTAATTTGGAACAAGTTCTAGGCCTTTTCTCCTTTTCTATTGCAAGCCTCCTTTTGTTTGAGATGTGCATGGCCTTTTTATCAATCATTTTCTTGTCCAACAGCAACTAGATGTGAGATCTTCATCTACAATTCTTCAAAATTTAAATATATAGCAATCTGATCTCCATTTCTCTACTTCTCTGGTTGCACGTGGGCTGAATTGGAGTATCTGTAAAAGTGACAAAACAATACCCAAGTAATATTTATTTATATACAAAAGATAAGATATAAGAGCATAAAATAAACACATTTCTATGTTAATCAGTAGCATAGTAATGACAGATATATGCGGAACGTAACATTGTTATATAGAGATCCGTACGTCACTCCGGCGTAGGTTGAGGGACTGCGTTCATTACAGTGGAGACTGTGCGAGTGAGTTACCATGGGGTGTATCTCAATATTGAGAGACAACTACATATATTGTATTAGGTGAATTCATGGGAAAGTAAATGGGTACGATGCGCGGATAAGTCTTGAGTTCTACTAACCCAAGTAACCTAATAATCAAGAAAATGTAATGGAACGGCATTGGTAAAGGTCATTCTATTTCTGATATACTAGTATCGGTGCGGTGCAGAGAAATGTATTTAAGAAGCGCAATATATCCTATTCATCTTATATTGCTCAGTTCACATTTGTTATTGTTACTGTTATCTTGTTCTTTCAGTTTTATATACCTGCCATGATACTTTTATTTATTTGTATTTAAAAGTAACTGGACTCGCCATACTTTAAGTCTGACCCTTTTTGTTTCCTCTTCTCTCTCTTCTGTTTCTCCTCCCGAGGTTCTCAGGGTGGAAGTGCTTAGAGTTGATTTGGATTCTTTCAGCTTAGCTTGGATTTTGGATATTGATGTACCGTTTTGACTTTTGGTCAACTCTCTAATGGCTTCACCTAGGAAATATGGTTTTATGCTTTTGTACTATGATATTTTTGGTAAGAAAAATTATTAATATAATTGGTTATTTCAAACCTATGATGTAAGCTCAGTATTTGGGACCCTGATGTTTTGATTTAAATAAAGTTTTTAATTCTGCTGCTATTTTACATGTCTGTCTTGTGATATTATGTTCTTATTTACCAATAACGCTTCTCGAAACTTAATGCATTCTTTATACAGTGACATTAACGGACGTGGGGTGTCACACATGTGTTCAAATGGTGTGTTGTCTAGTTCCTAAAGCCTTAGGAATTAGTGCTAATCCATGTAATTATTTATCTCTTTTATTACACTATGCCTATTTGTTTCCATTCGTATGACTACATACTAATCCTGATTGGTATGAAATTTGAAACCCTCCTATAATTCACAATTAAGGTTCAAGTGAACCAAGTTTGCATTAAATTCCGGGACCATTTGAAAAATGACATTATTTTTAGCTTTTAAATAGTTCTGAATTATCGATTTTGAAAATGTTCTTTTTAATTATCATTTTAATAATCCAATAACCTTATTTTAACTATTTTATAATATAAATTAAATTTAGAATTTATTTTTCAATAAATTTTTAGGTTTTAATTTTATATTTAAAATTTAAAATCCCTTTATATGTATTTAAAACCATATTTTAAATTGACTGAAAATTTAGGTCATTACTGATTTACTATTTTATCATTTTAAAGGATAATTAATCATTTTAATTGGCGACTCTTAAAATTTATTAGTTACTTAATGTTCATTTTAATTAGAAACTATTAAGATTTATTTACTACTTAATGTTATGCTTATGATTAATTAACTGAGTAATTAATGACACTTTTAAAATTTATTTATTTTTTAATTAATAATGTGATTAAATTTTGGTAATCATTTTATTTAACAATGTTTAGGAATAATCAAATATCTACTTAATATTTTTGGTAAGGCTAGGCGATTTCTATAGTGGACCGTCCACGTTTTCATTATAGCAAGTAATAAATACATACATTTGCCAAGAGTTGGGTTGATTGCCTAACTACTAAAAGAGAAAACTTGCCTAGACTAGTTACAGCATAGGAGAATGGCAAACTTGCCTCAAATTCTTAATACGAAATACAATCACCGTAAAGGATGTTCTTCCTTACACCACGCAGGGTGTCTAATTTACAAGTTCACAAACAAACACACAGAAGCAAGGGCCAATTTAAATGCGCCACTAAAATAGTGGTATCACAATGTACTACCAGGGACATAAAATCACACACCAGCTAGCTCAAAAGGACACATGGGCAACTTCATACCACCAACACGTCTACCAAGAAAACTTAAAATAACCGGCAAAAACATAGAACAAATATCAAATCCAACTACAACCCATGCACAAATAGAACCTAACAATCACACATCAAATATGATGAAATGGAAAAACCAACCAACAGGGACCAAAAGACCAAACAATAATACTCAAATACCCAACACCAGCATAGCATAGACCATACACTTTCAACACGTCGAATAGAGGTTCAATCCACACCCGAAAAACAAACTCGAAGTTGAATGGTGCAAGCCTTTCTTTCGGAGAATAATATAGAAAACTAAGCAATTGCGAGAAGAAAGAAAAACGGAGTAGTCAAAAGGGGAAGTCACAAATGATAGTTCGAGACGACAGAGAAGATCATGAAAAGAAAGGGCGAGAGGAACTCACAAGGTAAGAGGCGGATGCTCAGATGATGATGCAAGTTGCGGTTCACAGTGGAGAGGGCTATAGCTAAGGCGAAAGGCTAGGAGATAGAATGAAGTCTAAACCAAAATCTCTAAGAAAGGCAGATTTATACTCGAATATGGAAGAGGCAATCATGAAAATCAACCTATTCCCCAAGGGAAAAGCTAGGGTAGGAGAAACAGTGAGAGATGGGAACTAAGAAATGGAAGACATAAGAGCTAGAAACGGAACGAAAGGGACTAACTCAGTGGAGTGAGCGATGTCAAGAAGATGCAGGCGAAATCAAAAGTGGCGACAGGGGTGATAAACTCTAGTTCCCATTAATGACATAGGAATCTTTTTCCCTGTGTCTTTACGAATCAATCAAATGACCGTCATTTAGGTTGTTGGATATGTTTTCCACAATAATATCAATGAAAGGAGGAATATTATTTGTTTAAGTTCTTTTTAGACAATGGCAAATAGACCAATATATTCAGATCTAAAAAGGGTAGTAGCACCATCTGTCCTCAAACTAACTCCTCCATTATGTTCAACCAAGGTTAGGGCACATCTCCATTGGGTTAAGCCCTGCGTCTTCCCTAGTGGACTGACGCCCATTTAATGGGTGCCAGACATCAGACGCCAATTAAATAGAAGTTAGGGCTTTGGTGCCCATTAAATGAGCACCTAAGCCCCCCAACAACTCAGTTGCAACCGCTACCATTAATAGCGGATACAACTGTGTTGTTGGGAGGAGGGGGCTTGGACATCCATTTAATGGGCGCTCAAGCCCCGTTTAAGATCTCGAATTGGAACCATAACGCTAGCCTTAATTTACAGGCTGAATTCAATCGTTGGAGTGCATTCCATAATATTCAAGCTTAATTTTTCATCACTGAAGATTCCCTTGGAGGGAAGGGAATTTGTGTTGGGTAAAGTGTTTGACTTGAAAATGCCTCAAATACCAATGGTGTGAAATCACATTTCACCAATTATGGTTAGAAATTAAAAGAGTCGCAATCACAAAATAAACGGATAAAACCAAATAAGAGACACGGGATTTTTATAGTGGTTCAATTCGAAATGAATCTACGTCCACTTTTCAAGTATTTTTCATCATTATGGAGAGGATTACATAGTTTATCATCTCATACATTTTTTTTACTACACTTGATCATTTTTGCAATAATTCTCCGCTTTATGCTCTCTTTGCACTTTAGATCTCACTTAGATTCGAGAAGGAACGGATTGGATCATGTAATTATATACTTTTCCTTGGCTCCTTCGTGAAAATGGTGTTAGATCTGTGATTGCGATCGGAGATCACTTGGAGTGGATCGGAGTGTGAATTAATGGTGCTCGAAGAAGATAAGATCCATTTCATGTAGGAAGAAGAAAGAGTGAATGTTGGCGGCTATTAATGGAGTTTTTAGAAGCTTTAGAACGGTCGAGGAATGATTTTGGCAGCCCTCCGGCGTAGTGCAATCAGTCCCTAGAAGTGTGGAGAAAGGGGCTATTTATAGAAGAAGTTTGGAGGTAGTGACAGTCTCGTAATTATGGAGTGCAGAATTTGGGTCGGCCATAAACTTGGATCGGGCTAAAACTATTTACAAAAATGCCACTGGTCCGCTTTACAATTGTATACAACTGTCATGGTCCGTATTTACAGTTCTGCCACCGCTCTTTGTACTTGACCGATCTAAAATACCTACTGACCGACCAGGAAACGGTTTTGGCACCACCCCCTTTATATTTTAAAGCACTGATCCATATTGATTAAACAGTACCAATCCAATTTATGGAATGCACCGATCCACCTTTATTGCCATGTACCGGTCTAGATTTAAATACATGTCCTCTCCAGATATAAGTTGTCGTACCGGTCCAGCTTTTCTTAAATAGAACCGATCCATTTAATTTACCAAAATTGCCACTACGTGTTCTTTCTATACCGACCCAATTTCATTTCAACGTCCCGATCCAGTTCACTACAATGCCAATCCACATGTTTTATTACATTATCTAGAACCTGGATGCCATGTGGCTTTGCATTCTTCCCTTTGTTATATTTTGTAGTTGTCCATTCATAAGCTTGAAGCCGCCATTTCCTTTTGTATTAGACCACGCGTAATGGACTGGACTAATCATGGATCTTTTATAATACTACCTTACATCATGCTATGTATATGAACTCATCTTGTACATGTTAAGTATGCCGCATTCAATATTTTGGTCACTGCGAATTGAATATGGCCGACCCATATCTTGTTTTCATTTTTCACAAATCTCATCAATGGATCCTCCCAGTTATACGAAGAGCCTTCCTCTTATGCATATTCAAATTTAGTAACGTGCAAGCATGCACATTCAGACTAACAATTGCAGCATTTATATATACACGGACATGTTGTATATATGCCAATGCACGTGATGTCCTTATACAACCAATCACCAACAAGATGCTGACCGACCCACCAGTCAAGTGCCAACCTACCCGAGATGTTGTTGGTGCTCGTAGAAAGGCTGCATGACTTAGGCATGGAACACGGTTTCAATATTCTTGCATTATTTGAAAGTCCTTGGTCCACTTGACTACTAATACATATGATGATTTACTGGTGATATACATGTTTATCCATCCCGTAAGCGTTATGTAGGTGAATGTACACTACCCAAACTGTGTATATTAACGATGTGAACCTTCTACACCTTCACGTTTACTTGCTTTATATATATTATTTCTAGCATAGAGCACGTACTTTGGCCGTCACAATATTAGTTCTTTGCCACACACTTATGCCGACCCAGTTAGCATCTTACAGGACCGATCCGAAAATGGTACTGACTCGGTCCGTTAATACTGACCGACCCGACCCGTTCTTCGAGTGATTAAGACCGACCCATTATGAATGGACTAACACGTTGTTGTGACTGATCCGGCTCTTTGCAACTGATTGACCCGGTCCATTCTGAATGGACTGACCCGCTCTAAAGGAAATGGGCCGACCCAATGCTTTGAGACGAGGCCGATCCGATAATTCAAGACTAGGCCAATCCGATACTTTTGAGACTAGGCCAATCCGATACTTGGCCGACCTGTTGCTATCTGAATGGGCCGGTCCAATGCTTTAAAGAACATAGCGTCCCGTTATTGTGTTAACACGACCAATCCGCCTTGTTGAGGCCGATCCATATTTGCGACCGACCCGGTGCTTTGAACTGTGTTTTAACAGGGTTAACATTTGCCCCTCGAAGTTTGTATTTTTTGCTTGCGAGAAGTACGAGCTTCGAAATAAACATTGATGTTGATATATTCTGTATTGAGATCCAGTAATAGATTTCTATCTTACTATGGAAAACCTTTCTTTGAATTCATATGCTTCATATCACCTGTTTTATAATTAAACAAGCAATTGAACGATTTTGTACTTATACTCACCATTGATTGTCCATGTCGGTAGTGGATTAGTTAATCTTAAAATATGAATTATGGCGAATTTTATTTTGAATCGAATAATGTGTCTGCATAGAATTGTTTTATTTAATGGTTTATAAATCGTCAAGTATTGTCTGCACAAATACGATATTCTAATTCGAATCCTCAATGACGCTTAAAATAAACTAATCGTCTGAGCCAACTGTGGATTTCAAACATTATCTGAAACGACCCGAACTCCCCCGGTCCCCGAAAAGAAGGGAAAGAGCGGATTGTTTTGAGAACACGACAAAATAGAACACATACAAAAGAACTTTTCATTGTATATTACAACAATGCATCAGAATACAAGAATATACAGAGTATAAATGAATATTACACAGAAATATCAGAGATTTAAATTACATTTAAATACATCGCAGCTGAAAATAATACAATACACAACTAGAAGAGATATACGGATACAAAGCTTTCCGGATATCGTTCCAGCTGTAAATCAGGATCCTGTGAATATAAATCTGCAAAACCAAAACTACTAGCTGCCCGTGCGGAAAATAGGGGCACCCAGACTTTAGGTTAAAACAATAAACCCCAGGTCAGTCATGTGACTGATGTGAGAACTAAAACAGTTATCCTTTATTTTTAAAGTTAGGTAAATCAAGGGACCACGCCGTATAACACGGAACGGGTTTCCTCCCAAGAATACCAGTGCATAAAACAAACAGCGCAATGCTAAATAAAGAAAAATGAAGCTGTTATAAGACCCAGGTCCTATCACACAATGCAACGCAAGCCGGGGAATAGGGTTTTCCCTTATACCAGCCAAAGAATGCTTGATACGTTTTAAAACAAATCATTTGATACTACTATAAGTGCATAGTGTATAAAACAACTTCAAATCATAAGTATCAATCATAGACGGCATGGGTACCATATATCATGTCGCCATACTAGTTCTACAATTAAAACCGCAAATGTCACGTATTTGGAAGTTGGATTTCCGTCTGTGAACCGAGGCTAGGGATCGTCCTCACCGTCTTCGAGACTCTCTAGCCCGAGCCTCAGGGTCAGAGCGCATCGACCCTTGGAGCGACAGGGCCGGTCCACCGATGTGGATTAAACTTAAATCCTGAACACTGCGTTTCTCCGCCCTTTGGGGCGTAAATGAGCCAACGAATGACTCCATCGGACCCGGATCGTCCGATCAAACCGAGGCGCCTCGCAACAGCAACAACCATACAGGTGAAAAGTATATAAATGTCAGGGCTGGTAGGTCGCTGACACCACCCTAGCTAGAAAGAAACACATGCCCTCCCTGAGGTCCTCTCCCGTTTTTGGTTCACAACCGGGGTGTGAGGCTCGCGAATTCACGTTACACAAAGCTGTGCCACACAGGCTGTGCTTTGATCATCACCACAAGACTTTGCTTTTCAACAGAAGCCTCGATCAATTGCCACTTAGGTATGCCACACAGGCAATTCACTCCATGCGTTTGATATCCATCAATATATAACACCTGAGCTCGTACGTCTCAGAGAAGGGCGTTAAGCAAGAGAATAAATTCTCCGCCGCCAAACAGATATATATTTAATAGAGATCAATCACACGGACTAAAATCCAATGTCAGACACACAGTCCATTTACAAGTCCGTTCTGGGTCTGAACGAAACCGGAGGCACCTAGTACCCCGCATATCCATCGATCTCCAAGTACGTCTAGACGATCACCATCTGTTTCCATCATCTTGGGTGTACAGCCCAATCAAGATCATTAGTAATCACCCAAACGATGTGAAGACTTCCGGTCTTCGACCATCGTCTTCATCTTCGACTTATCGTCGTATCAGTTATTCAGAATGGGATAAACCCGGTCTTTCCGAATAACTCGCGTATATTTTAAATAAGTGTTACACAAACACAACATACGCCTCATTCCAATTCATCAGTCACTAACCGTAAATTAATCAAGAGAATAATTCCCCAAATATTAACCCCGAAGGCCGAAACCAACATCAGATCAATATTCAGAAAACCATTCTACTTGGCTAACCGACAGTTAGTTTCTAAATTTCACATTCATAGGGAAAGGTTCCCATTAATTTTATCCAAGATAAATTCCTTGAACTTATTCTTTAATCTTCTTTTGAATTTCGATTCAACTAGTCGAGATTAACGAACCTTACTGAAGTAATCATTGGTTTTAATTTCCCAATCCCAACCTATTCATCCCATGAAGTAAAATTGGTAATACTTCATATCTAACACCACGGTGTTATCGGTAAATTCAATTACCATTTCACGTTTAAATCCAATTAAAGATTTAACTATCGCCTGGAGCAAAACTGGTGCTACTCCATTCTCGGTCCTTTCAATCTAATTAAAGATTCATTAAAACTCCACTTAGTTTTAATCTTTGACTGGGTTAAAGAATCCGTGTCATTTAAAACACGGTTCACGATAAACCCAAAGTCACATTCCATTAATTATCGGGTTAAAGAACGAGTGTTATTTAAAACACTATTCACGATAAACCCAAAAATCAATATCAATTCAATTGCAATTAAATATTATTTAATTGGTACACTTCATTAAATCTAAATAAAAAGATTTAATCTTTTCTCAACTGGGTTCAAGAACAGTGTTAGTGAAGACACCATTCACGACAAACCCAAATCACATTTGATATTAAACACAAGGCTCTGAATAGAAAATATATCGGCTTATATTCAATATCAAATTCTACGACCAAAAGATATCGTATTGGAAATAACGATATATAAATATCTTTCAAATTTCCATAACAACATCCGTATAATCACGAAATCCAACATCGAAATATTCCGAAGACAATTTCGATTCAAACCCATTCCAATGCAATCATTGGAAATTCTG
This sequence comes from Allium sativum, assembly GCA_030737875.1. Lineage (NCBI taxonomy): Eukaryota > Viridiplantae > Streptophyta > Magnoliopsida > Asparagales > Amaryllidaceae > Allium > Allium sativum. The sequence goes on along the minus strand of CM060927.1, from coordinate 20,687,302 downwards.
GTTATTTTCAAAACCATTACAAAATCAATTTATTTATTTAAAAATAAATAGAATTATAATTCTAGTTCAAAACTAGTTCATTTCGATAAAAATATATTTTTACCTTTTCAAATATGGAGTTTTTTTTCATCCCAATTCTTTCTAAATCATTTCTTATGATTTTAAACAAATTATTGATATTTTTAATGACTTTATCAAGGCCCGTACGGTCGATTTCCATCAATGGCCATCGAACTCCACTTACAGCGACCTTTTTCAAATTTGATTTGGACATAATTCCAAATCCAACCGTTAGATTTCAAATTTCTAATATTCATTAGAAAGCTCTTTTCGATACGAACCCAACGGTTCCGGTTTTAGGAGAATCCGACGGTCGGATCTCCCGCAATATCCATTCGAAGTCAATGGTCGAAATTCGCGAACTGCCGCGGCGCGGCGCGTTCTATTCAGGCCATTATATTATATATATAATATATACTTCGTCGATTTCCTTTTAAAAACGTAGTTTATAAATCATTTTAAATTCGTTTTCAAAACGGTTTCAACTTCATATTCAATTTCAAATCAAAATTGAATATTCCAATATAAGTTCTTTTTAAATTCATTTCAAATCGATTTCAATTCGAATTGATTTCTAATTCAATTCATTTCTATTCAATTTCAATTCGAATTCATTTATTTTCAATTTCAATTCGAATTCATTTCTATTCAATTTCTATTCGAAATCATTTCTATTCAATTTCTATTCGAATTCATTTCTATTCAATTTCTATTCGAATTCATTTCTATTCAATTTCTATTCGAATTCTATTCGAATTCATTTCTATTCGAATTCATTTCTATTCAATTTCTGTCTATTCAATATTCATTGAAGAATGAATAAAATCGATGTAAATATCGTTCACGTCACAATGGCATCAATCTAACCAACACGGCTTCATATGTTTCTATTTTCAAATATTCTATTTCAAATATTTCTATTTCAAATATTTTTATTTCAAATATTTCTTTTCGAAACTGGAATGAGGCCCAATCAATTACCATATAATGTTAATTATATGGATTTTCTACAACACATGTATATATCAACAACGATGAATAATCAACCATCATCCAAAGTGCATTCTACACTGTATAAGCATCAAAGATAAATATTCAACGCTTATAACAGCCTATCAATCAATCGATCGACATACAACTAAACAATCGGGATTAGTGTACCTCAAATATCATCCCAATACCCGTGTGGGGTTTCAAGCAATCAAACGCAGATTTTTATTTGTGCAGTTGGGCGATGTGTAAAATTTATCGTCCCAATCAATGTCCTTCAAATAGGTGTACATAAACAAACCGTCCGGTTTGTAAATGAATATTTATTTATTCACATTCACGTTAAAAATTATTTTTTTAACGATCAAACTATTTTATTCAACCTATGAATATTCTATTCGGTTCATTTATTAAATAAAATGTTACCTTTATTTTTCTAACTTATTTTTAGAAAATTTCGGCGGCATAACGGCACGATACTAGAAACGGGACAAGGCCTAGCCTTATCCCCGGTCTAGTGAAGGCCCACGCCATTCACACATCAATCAAATCAATTTCATTTCACCAAACAATTCAATTCAAACCAAATAATCTAACCAACTACACAACCAAACAATTAAACAAACAAGCCATCCATGGTCTGTGGATGACGGGTGTCGGGTGCTACTAAACACCGTCTACATCCTAGTATATATATTTATAACTAGAAAAATTAATTTGAAAGGTGGGAAGTTCTCACCGATAGCTATCCGATCCCACGACTCTTCTTAGGTAGAAGTCTTCGTCGTTCTTGCCTCTTGTCACTTTCTCTGCCCGTATTCTCTACATATGTAAAAATCGAATTTTTACTTCGCTATTCAATATATATAAAATCGAATTTTTATCTTCACTTCGTTATAAAAATTATTTTTCTCTTCGCTTAATAAAGATTATATTTTTATTACTCTCCATGAATAAAAAATATATTTTTACTATGCCACTAGTATAAAAATTATATTTTTAACCTTTCTATATTATAATAAAATATTTTTACTATCTACATTAGATAAAGATCATATCTTCATATCTCCTATAAATTAAAAATCGAATTTTTATTCTTTCTAAAATATAAAAAATCCTATTTTTATCCTCTACATCATCATATGAAAAATCCGAAGTCTAAAACAATTTTATTTACATAGGATCTGAAATTAAAACAATTGCAAATAAACAAATGAATAAAAATAGTTATAAAACTCACTGTCGTTGGAGAAAATGGGATGTATGCGCTCGAAGGAGGAAGGGGAGGGGGTAATCGCTATTGAGTTCGCAGAAGGGGGGGGTGTCACGGTTCTTCAGCTGAGGGGGGCTCGACTGGCTCGATGGAGGGTGGAGGGTGCTGCGCGAGTTGGAGGAGGGGAGGGGCAGGAGGCGGAGGTGACGAGGTTGGTGGGTGCGTCGAAGTGGTGGTGGCCGGCTGCGTCGCGGTGGAAGAAGTCGGGCAGGCGGTGGTGCCAGGGAGGAGGAGGCGCGAGGGGGAGGGCTGCGGTGGTCAGCGCCACCTTGGGTGGGCGCGACGGTGGGAGGAGCGGCGGCTCCTCCCCCTTCTCTCTTTCCCTTTTTTTTCTGACCTAAATTGAAAGCTAACGGGGAGAGAGAATATAAGGGGGGGTTTTATAAACTTTTATATTATTTAATTTATTTAACTCCTAAAAGCAACTTTAAATTTCGGACTCGAAATCGAACCCGTCGACTGTCGTCCCTAGCGTTTTACCCCCGTTCCGAACACAATGGGATATGTATCGTAAGCTGATTTGACTGTTTCGATCAGTTTCCGTCAAAATCAAAATATAACTCTATATATTGAATTTGAACGCGCATTTCACTTTACTGGGGTCACATACTAACTCGAAAAATTCCAGAAAAATATTTTCTAGCTTCGTATTGACGATACGGTCCTAACAAAACTAATTTCATCGAATTCTGAGACCGTTAGAAAAATGGCCATTTTCCAGTCAATTAAAATCAACTAAAACTGGTCAAATGCGTTTTCCTTTGCCACGCTCACATATTGATTCGAAAAATTATGAAATTTGAAACCTAACTATAATTTGACACTGCGGATCCAACAAAAGTGGTTTCGTCGAAATCCGAGGTCGTTTGCAAAATTCCCATTTTTAAGGGCCTGAATTCCATAGCGACTATTCAGAATTTTCAACTGGACATATCTTTTTATCCCCGCTATGAAATGTTGATTTTTCGGGTTCGTTGGAAAGATAGTCACTATTAGATTCCATTATTTTTGGTTTCACTAAAATCCGGTTTATTTTGCACCCGGTACATTCAATTGAAGTTTGAAATCGAATTATCGAACTACCGCGCCATTTTCAATTCTATTTATAATTATATATAATTATTTATATTCTAACGACGATTCAAACGAATATATACGTTCGAATTATATTCAAAATAAATTTCTCGTTGTTATTATTTAAAATAATTCATTTTAAATAATCAAAATTCGCTAAAATTGCCAAAATAAAAATTTTAAACTGGCCCAGATTTTCGGGTTGTTACAATCTCCCCCACTTAAAACTTTTCGTCCCCGAAAAGGAACAAAGTCGAAAGTGGTTTGATTAATCAATTCTACGTTCGATCTGGCTTCCATTCTCCAACTTTTCAGTTTCTGAGAATTTTCAAATTCTTCAAAAATTTGGCTAACACCCTAAATTTTCGAAAAATTTCGCCATAACCTCCCCTGCACCGGGAGCCACGGGAAAATCCCGAATTTGCCATATAGGCCTTCTGATCTCAAAAAGAAAAGGAAAAAGCCAAGCGGCTAGCCAATCGGCTCATAAAATCATCATCACCCAAACAAAACAGTAAATTATGATAAACATGTACCTATTTGTCGGGCAAACAAATTTTATTCTTCGGCTCTAGCCTCCTTGCTTTGACCTGTTCAATGTAAGTACAAGTATATGCAAGCAAATGCTACAAATTTCAATATAATTCAATACTTGATCAAATTGGCTATATGGTTAAAATTTCAACTAATCAAAACAGTAATCAAACAACACAACCATCAATCAATTAGTGAATTATCATTGCAAATGCATAACTTTGATACACAGTCAAAAATCACATTTTTGATACCAAATCACAACAATAAGCCCTATCTAGTTTCGGTTCTCACACCAGTCAATAGGAAATATATAGAAATCTCACTTTCGTTACTCAAAAATAAATACTGGCGACGGTGCCCCATTACCAGAATTATCCCCGGGCACTAGAGGGATTCTATATCTACCCAGTATATTAAAAATTTGAATACACGTTTGCGAGACATATATGCAAAATCTTTATAAATCGGATTGTCCCGATCAATATAGAATAAATAATCAAATACGAATAGTTGATTTAAATTTCCAAAACAAAATTTTGTTTTCATTTTTTTTAAAATATACTCTTCACACTCGTTCTAGGATACTACTGATCCTATCTCTAACGAGTCATTCCCATTGGATATTACTAATCCAATATCTGATGAATTCTTTCGCATGGTTCTAAGGTGCCTTTTTCTCTGAGCTTTGTAAACCAAAGCTCTGATACCACGATGAAACGACCCGAACTCCCCCGGTCCCCGAAAAGAAGGGAAAGAGCGGATTGTTTTGAGAACACGACAAAATAGAACGCATACAAAAGAACTTTTCATTGTATATTACAACAATGCATCAGAATACAAGAATATACAGAGTATAAATGAATATTACACAGAAATATCAGAGATTTAAATTACATTTAAATACATCGCAGCGGAAAATAATACAATACACAACTAGAAGAGATATACGGATACAAATCTTTCCGGATATCGTTCCAGCTGTAAATCAGGATCCTGTGAATATAAATCTGCAAAACCAAAACTACTAGCTGCCCGTGCGGAAAATAGGGGCACCCAGAGTTTAGGTTAAAACAATAAACCCCAGGTCAGTCATGTGGCTGGTGTGAGAACTAAAACAGTTATCCTTTATTTTTAAAGTTAGGTAAATCAAGGGACCACGCCGTATAACACGGAACGGGTTTCCTACCAAGAATACCAGTGCATAAAACAAACAGCGCAATGCTAAATAAAGAAAAATGAAGTTGTTATAAGACCCAGGTCCTATCACACAATGCAACGCAAGCCGGGGAATAGGGTTTTCCCTTATAACAGCCAAAGAATGCTTGATACGTTTTAAAACAAATCATTTGATACTACTATAAGTGCATAGTGTATAAAACAACTTCAAATCATAAGTATCAATCGTAGACGGCAGGGGTACCATATATCATGTCGCCATACTAGTTCTACAATTAAAACCGCAAATGTCACGTATTTGGAAGTTGGATTTCCGTCTGTGAACCGAGGCTAGGGATCGTCCTCACCGTCTTCGAGACTCTCTAGCCCGAGCCTCAGGGTCAGAGCGCATCGACCCTTGGAGCGACAGGGCCGGTCCACCGATGTGGATTAAACTTAAATCCTGAACACTGCGTTTCTCCGCCCTTTGGGGCGTAAATGAGCCAACGAATGACTCCATCGGACCCGGATCGTCCGATCAAACCGAGGCGCCTCGCAACAGCAACAACCACACAGGTGAAAAGTATATAAATGTCAGGGCTGGTAGGTCGCTGACACCACCCTAGCTAGAAAGAAACGCATGCCCTCCCTGAGGTCCTCTCCCGTTTTTGGTTCACAACCGGGGTGTGAGGCTCGCGAATTCACGTTACACAAAGCTGTGCCACACAGGCTGTGCTTTGATCATCACCACAAGACTTTGCTTTTCAACAGAAGCCTCGATCAATTGCCACTTAGGTATGCCACACAGGCAATTCACTCCATGCGTTTGATATCCATCAATATATAACCCCTGAGCTCGTACGTCTCAGAGAAGGGCGTTAAGCAAGAGAATAAATTCTCCGCCGCCAAACAGATATATATTTAATAGAGATCAATCACACGGACTAAAATCCAATGTCAGACACACAGTCCATTTACAAGTCCGTTCTGGGTCTGAACGAAACCGGAGGCACCTAGTACCCCGCATATCCATCGATCTCCAAGTACGTCTGGACGATCACCAACTGTTTCCATCTTCTTGGGTGTACAGCCCAATCAAGATCATTAGTAATCACCCAAACGACGTGAAGACTTCCGGTCTTCGACCATCGTCTTCATCTTCGACTTATCGTCGTATCAGTTATTCAGAATGGGATAAACCCGGTCTTTCCGAATAACTCGCGTATATTTTAAATAAGTGTTACACAAACACAACATACGCCTCATTCCAATTCATCAGTCACTAACCGTAAATTAATCAAGAGAATAATTCCCCAAATATTAACCCCGAAGGCCGAAACCAACATCAGATCAATATTCAGAAAACCATTCTACTTGGCTAACCGACAGTTAGTTTCTAAATTTCACATTCATAGGGAAAGGTTCCCATTAATTTTATCCAAGATAAATTCCTTGAACTTATTCTTTAATCTTCTTTTGAATTTCGATTCAACTAGTCGAGATTAACGAACCTTACTGAAGTAATCATTGGTTTTAATTTCCCAATCCCAACCTATTCATCCCATGAAGTAAAATTGGTAATACTTCATATCTAACACCACGGTGTTATCGGTAAATTCAATTACCATTTCACGTTTAAATCCAATTAAAGATTTAACTATCGCCTGGAGCAAAACTGGTGCTACTCCATTCTCGGTCCTTTCAATCTAATTAAAGATTCATTAAAACTCCACTTAGTTTTAATCTTTGACTGGGTTAAAGAATCTGTGTCATTTAAAACACGGTTCACGATAAACCCAAAGTCACATTCCATTAATTATCGGGTTAAAGAACGAGTGTTATTTAAAACACTGTTCACGATAAACCCAAAAATCAATATCAATTCAATTGCAATTAAATATTATTTAATTGGTACATTTCATTAAATCTAAATAAAAAGATTTAATCTTTTCTCAGCTGGGTTCAAGAACAGTGTTAGTGAAGACATCATTCACGACAAACCCAAATCACATTTGATATTAAACACAAGGCTCTGAATAGAAAATATATCGGCTTATATTCAATATCAAATTCTACGACCAAAAGATATCGTATTGGAAATAACGATATATAAATATCTTTCAAATTTCCATAACAACATCCGTATAATCACGAAATCCAACATCGAAATATTCCGAAGACAATTTCAATTCAAACCCATTCCAATGCAATCATTGGAAATTCTGGTTATTTTCAAAACCATTTCAAATTCAATTTATTTATTTAAAAATAAATAGAATTATAATTCTAGTTCAAAACTAGTTCATTTCGATAAAAATATATTTTTACCTTTTCAAATATGGAGTTTTTTTCATCCCAATTCTTTCTAAATCATTTCTTATGATTTTACACAAATTATTGATATTTTTAATGACTTTATCAAGGCCCGTACGGTCGATTTCCATCAATGGCCATCGAACTGCACTTACAGCGACCTTTTTCAAATTTGATTTGGACATAATTCCAAATCCAACCGTTAGATTTCAAATTTCTAATATTCATTAGAAAGCTCTTTTCGATACGAACCCAACGGTTCCGGTTTTAGGAGAATCCGACGGTCGGATCTCCCGCAATATCCATTCGAAGTCAATGGTCGAAATTCGCGAACTGCCGCGGCGCGGCGCGTTCTATTCAGGCCATTATATTATATATATAATATATATAATATATACTTCGTCGATTTCCTTTTAAAAACGTAGTTAAAAAATCATTTTAAATTCGTTTTCAAAACGGTTTCAACTTCATATTCAATTTAAAATCAAAATTGAATATTCCAATATAAGTTCGTTTTAAATTCATTTCAAATCGATTTCAATTCGAATTGATTTCTAATTCAATTCATTTCTATTCAATTTCAATTCGAATTCATTTATTTTCAATTTCAATTCGAATTCATTTCTATTCAATTTCTATTCGAATTCATTTCTATTCAATTTCTATTCGAATTCATTTCTATTCAATTTCTATTCGAATTCATTTCTATTCAATTTCTATTCGAATTCTATTCGAATTCATTTCTATTCGAATTCATTTCTATTCAATTTCTGTCTATTCAATATTCATTGAAGAATGAATAAAATCGATGTAAATATCGTTCACGTCACAATGGCGTCAATCTAACCAACACGGCTTCATATGTTTCTATTTTCAGATATTCTATTTCAAATATTTCTATTTCAAATATTTTTATTTCAAATATTTCTTTTCGAAACTGGAATGAGGCCCAATCAATTACCATATAATGTTAATTATATGGATTTTCTACAACACATGTATATATCAACAACGATGAATAATCAACCATCATCCAAAGTGCATTCTACACTGTATAAGCATCAAAGATAAATATTCAACGCTTATAACAGCCTATCAATCAATCGATCGACATACAACTAAACAATCGGGATTAGTGTACCTCAAATATCATCCCAATACCCGTGTGGGGTTTCAAGCAATCAAACGCAGATTTTTATTTGTGCAGTTGGGCGATGTGTAAAATTTATCGTCCCAATCAATGTCCTTCAAATAGGTGTACATAAACAAACCGTCCGGTTTGTAAATGAATATTTATTTATTCACATTCACGTTAAAAATTATATTTTTAACGATCAAACTATTTTATTCAACCTATGAATATTCTATTCGGTTCATTTATTAAATAAAATGTTACCTTTATTTTTCTAACTTATTTTTAGAAAATTTCGGCGGCATAACGGCACGATACTAGAAACGGGACAAGGCCTAGCCTTATCCCTGGTCTAGTAAAGGCCCACGCCATTCACACATCAATCAAATCAATTTCATTTCACCAAACAATTCAATTCAAACCAAATAATCTAACCAACTACACAACCAAACAATTAAACAAACAAGCCATCCATGGTCTGTGGATGACGGGTGTCGGGTGCTACTAAACACCGTCTACATCCTAGTATATATATTTATAACTAGAAAAATTAATTTGAAAGGTGAGAAGTTCTCACCAATAGCTATCCGATCCCACGACTCTTCTTAGGTAGAAGTCTTCGTCGTTCTTGCCTCTTGTCACTTTCTCTGCCCGTATTCTCTACATATGTAAAAATCGAATTTTTACTTCGCTATTCAATATATATAAAATCGAATTTTTATCTTCACTTCGTTATAAAAATTATTTTTCTCTTCGCTTAATAAAGATTATATTTTTATTACTCTCCATGAATAAAAATTATATTTTTACTATGCCACTAGTATAAAAATTATATTTTTAACCTTTCTATATTATAAAAAAATATTTTTACTATCTACATTAGATAAAGATCATATCTTCATGTCTCCTATAAATTAAAAATCGAATTTTTATTCTTTCTAAAATATAAAAATCCTATTTTTATCCTCTACATCATCATATGAAAAATCCGAAGTCTAAAACAATTTTATTTACATAGGATCTGAAATTAAAACAATTGCAAATAAACAAATGAATAAAAATAGTTATAAAACTCACTGTCGTTGGAGAAAACGGGATGTATGCGCTCGAAGGAGGAAGGGGAGGGGGTAATCGCTATTGAGTTCGCAAAAGGGGGGTGTCACGGTTCTTCAACTGAGGGGGGCTCAACTGGCTCGATGGAGGGTGGAGGGTGCTGCACGAGTTGGAGGAGGGGAGGGGCAGGAGGCGGAGGTGACGAGGTTGGTGGGTGCGTCGCGGTGGAAGAAGTAGGGCAGGCGGTGGTGCCAGGGAGGAGGAGGCGCGAGGGGGAGGGCTGCGGTGGTCAGCGCCACCTTGGGTGGGCGCGACGGTGGGAGTAGCGGCGGCTCCTCCCCCTTCTCTCTTTCCCTTTTTTTTCTGACCTAAATTGAAAGCTAACGGGGAGAGAGAATATAAGGGGGGGTTTATAAAATTTTATATTATTTAATTTATTTAACTCCTAAAAGCAACTTTAAATTTCGGACTCGAAATCGAACCCGCCGACTGTCGTCCCTAGCATTTTACCCCCGTTCCGAACAAATTGGGATATGTATCGTAAGCTGATTTGACTGTTTCGATCAGTTTCCGTCAAAATCAAAATATAACTCTATATATTGAATTTGAACGCGCATTTCACTTTACTGGGGTCACATACTAACTCGAAAAATTCCAGAAAAATATTTTCTAGCTTCGTATTGACGATACGGTCCTAACAAAACTAATTTCATCGAATTCTGAGACCGTTAGAAAAATGGCCATTTTCCAGTCAATTAAAATCAACTAAAACTGGTCAAACGCGTTTTCCTTTGCCACGCTCACATATTGATTCGAAAAATTATGAAATTTGAAACCTAACAATAATTTGACACTGCGGATCCAACAAAAGTGGTTTCGTCGAAATCCGAGGTCGTTTGCAAAATTCCCATTTTTAAGGGCCTGAATTCCATAGCGACTATTCAGAATTTTCAACTGGACATATCTTTTTATCCCCGCTATGAAATTTTGATTTTTCGGGTTCGTTGGAAAGATAGTCACTATTAGATTCCACTATTTTTGGTTTCACTAAAATCCGGTTTATTTTGCACCCGGTACATTCAATTGAAGTTTGAAATCGAATTATCGAACTACCGCGCCATTTTCAATTCTATTTATAATTATATATAATTATTTATATTCTAACGACGATTCAAACGAATATATACGTTCGAATTATATTCAAAATAAATTTCTCGTCGTTATTATTTAAAATAATTCATTTTAAATAATCAAAATTCGCTAAAATTGCCAAAATAAAAATTTTAAACTAGCCCAGATTTTCGGGTTGTTACATTATCCTTTTAACAACTTATATGTTGGTGTACGATATTCCTCATTTGGGAAATACATATTGGTAACTTGTTCTCTGCTTTCTTTTGAAAAGTTTTTAATTATTAGTGCCTCGGCTTTGGAGGTCATCACTAGTTCTTCATTTTGAGAAGGATTTTTACTGCTCAATGTTTGTATGCTTTGCTGATCAGTTTTGATGTTGGAGACTTCGCTGGATGCCCCGTGTTTTGGAGAGGTTGTTTTACACCAACGCTTTGTCTTCTCTTGTCAACCGAATCAACATGATGGAACTCATTGAGCATTGTTGATTTTTCCTATGGAGAAATTTCTCTCTCTATGGAAATGATTTTTGGTTGTCGTATCGTTTCGTAGTGCGAACTCCAATGATCTTTGTGGTGAGGGTTGCACCGCTTCGTGCTATGAACTCCCACGCTTCGTTTCGCGCAACGAAATCCAACGAACCTCTGGTGGGTTTGCCTCTGCTATGGAAGGACTTTATTTTACCCCTACTATGGAGGGACTTGCCTCTGCTATAGGAGGAAAAGATTTCTATTTTCCCTCCGCTATGTGAGGACTTTATTTTACCCTTGCTATGGAGGGACTTGCCACTTCTATGGGAGGTCAAGATTTTTATTTTTCCTCTGCTATGGGAGGACTTTATTTTACCCTTACTATGGAGGGACTTGCCTCTGTTATGGGAGGACAAGATTTTTATTTTGCCTCTGCAATGAGGGGACTTTATTTTTGGCATTGTTCCAGAAGGTGAACATCAGTCCTCGTGTCGGATATGCTTAACTATGGTAAGCAATCACTGCTAGACTGAGAGGTTGTGACCCCTTGGAACTCGCGACTTATGGCATTGATCTTGGATAAGCTTGCTGAACTCTCCACCGTTTTACCCTTGGCAACTCCTTTCGCTCACTCTTTAAGGTGGTGCTTTCCATCTTTGCATTATGCATATCGATGGTTAGAGAACTTGATATTTGAACTGGTGTTTGTCAGAATTGCCTCACTTCGTCGGGCCTTGAGAGAGGAGATGCTCATTGGACAGCCTATAATGAAAATTCGTCTGTTAGCAAATTTTCATGTAAATTTGGCAAGTTAGAGATTCATACAGGCAGGTAATACTTCACTCGTAGGGCTATGATTCGGTACAATGCATATAAATCATTACATAATTTTTATAAGAAAGTAGAACAAAACAAGGAGTAAAGTAATGCAAGAAGTAAAGTAAAGGGGATAGTGATTGCTTATTTTAAGCTGCATATGTTAGATCATCATCAACGTTTGTCAGTCGATTATCAGCCTTGGAATAACTTGAGCAGATGCTACGTTGCTTGGACCGGATTAGTCATTTGATGCCCCTTGCCCTGGGGAGTTGTAGAAGGATTTGCATCTTAGGAATTCTTCACATACTATTGCAGACGATTCTTCTTAATCAGTTCTTTGATCAATGATCTCAGGTGCCTGCACTCGTTGGTGTTGTGGCCTGGCTGATTATGGAATCGGCAGAATTTTCCAGATTTGGTCAGATGATCATTCATACTTATTGGCTGAGGCTCCGGGTAATCTTCTTCATCCTTTGTGGCAAGGTAAATGTTCTCAGGAGTATCATTCAAAGGTGTTGGATCAGACGAGTCAAGAGGACGAAACTTTTTATTAGCTTTGTTGTCATTTCCATTGTTGGCTCGCTTCTGCCCCTGAGTATTCTTCTGATTGGATTGAATAGCTGCACTTTTAGGAGCTTCAAGAAGTTGGTTACCACCAATGATCTGAAGAGGTATAGGATTATCGTCCACTCTCATGTACTCTTCTGCTTTCTTATAGAATTTACCAAGCGTAGTTGGTTCCTTCATCTTTATCCATCTTCAGAATTCGCTTGTTTTGTCTATAGCATCAAGTTGACCAATGATGACTATGCGTGGTTCCGGATTCCTTACTTCTGACAAGGCAATATTGAATCGACTAAGAAAGGCTTTAACAGTTTCCCCTGGCTTCTGCTTCATGGCTGAGAGCATTATAGCATCCTTGGATTTTGTAGCATACAAGCGGAACTGCTCCTTGAACTTTTTTGTTAAGTCACAGAATTGATCGATGGATTTGGGTGGCAGCTTTGTGAACCATAATGATGCAGCACCTTCTAAGTAGTGAGGAAAATATGCGCATCTCATCTCATCGGTCGCCTTGGCCGCACTCATGTGCCATTCGTATTTGAATAGGAAGTAGTTAGGATCAATGAGGCCATTGTATGGAGGCAAAGTCGGAGGATTAAACTTCTTCGGATATTCTACTTCAAGCATTTTTTTTGGTGAACGGGGTCCTATCAGGAGAGAAGTTCCATTCTCTTTCATCGTCTTTGCTAGCTTGATTCCTTTTTGTAACAACCCAGAAATGCGAGCCAATTTAATTTATTTTTATTTTGGCAATTTCAGTGAATTTTGGATATTTAAAATGATTTATTTTAAATAATTCGAGGAGAAATTTATTTTGAATGGAATTCGAACATATATATTTCTCGAGATCGCCGTTAGAAAATAAATATTTATTTTAAATTATAAAAGGAATTGAAAATGGCGCGGTAGTTCGATAATTCGATTTCAAACTTCAATTGAACATATCGGGTGCAAAATAAACCGGATTTTAGCAAAACCAAAAATGTTAGAATCTATTTGATAATATCTTTCCAACGAATCCGAAAAATTGAAATTTCATAGCGGGGATAAAAAATATGCCCAGTTGAAAATTCAGAATAGTCGCTATAGAATTCTAGCCCTTAAAAATGGAAATTTTGCAAACGACCTCGGATTTCGACGAAACCACTTTTGTTGGATCTATGATGTAAAATTATTGCTATATTCCAAATTTCATAATTTTTCGAATCAATATGTGAGCGTGGCAAAAGAAAACGCGTTTGACCAGTTTCAGTTGATTTTAATCGACTAGAAAATGGCCATTTTTCAAACTATCTCAGAATTCGATGAAACTAGTTTTGTTAGGACCGTATCGTCAATATGAAGCTAGAAAATATTTTTCTGGAATTTTTCGTGTTAGTATGTGACCCCAGTAAATTGAAATGAGCGTTCAAATTCAATATATAGAGTTATATTATGATTTTGACGAAAACTGATCGAAACAATCGAATCAGCCTGCGATACATATCCCATTGTGTTCGGAATGGTGGTAATTAGCTATGGACGACAGGCGGTGGGTCTCGTTTAGAAGTCGAATAAAAAAGTCAACTTTTTGAAAATAAATTAATTAAATAAATTAAAAATAAAATATCTCCCTTCTCGCCATAACCCCTCAGCCCTCCCCCCGGTCTATTTTTAAAATCGAAAAAGAAATAAAAAGAAAAGAAAAAAAAAACCTAACACCATCGCGTCGCCCCCCTGCTGTCGCCGCCGCCGCTCTTCTTCCTCCTCCTCCCGTCGCTCTTCTCCTCCCCTCCTCCTCCACGACGTTGGCACACACCCCCTCCCCCTTTCTTCCAGCAAAAAAAATCCGAAAGGCCCTACCCTCCATGTCGCGAGACCCCCACCCAAACCGCACCCCCATCCACGAGCAGCGCAGCCCACCGAAGCCACCACCTGCCGCTGTTCCTCTCCACCTCGTGTTGCGCGCGCGGTGGATTACTGGCATCGAGCGATGGGTTCTAACTCATTTTGCCTGGAACGAGATTTTGCCTAAGGGTTTGCAGAAGAACAGTGAAAGGTAGTTTATTTATTTATATTTTACTTACTATGAGAATTGTTTTAAAAATAAAATCAGTGGTTTAAAATCAGTTTGTTTGTAAAAGTAAAGGTAGGAAGAGGCGACTTTTATAATGGAGTAGTGAAGATATAAAATATAATTTTTATACTAGTGGCATAAAAAAGATATGATTTTTATATAGGTATCATAGTAAAAATATGATTTTACTTAGGTAGAGTTTTAAAAATATGGTTTTTATTAAAGTAGAAATATAAAAATATAATTTTTATATAGTTATGATAATAAAAATTAAATCTTTATATTTGAAAAGGCGAAATCTTTATATTTGAAAAGGCAAAATCTTTATATTTGAAAGGGCGAAATCTTTATATTTGAAAAGGCGAAATCTTTATGTTTGAAAAGGCGAAATCTTTATATAGAGAATAGCGTGATAAAAATATAATCTTTATTATATAAACATCGATGTAAAAATAGAATTTTTATCTATATAGTAGCAATGTAAAAATAGAATTTTTATCTATATAGTAGCAATGTAAAAATAGAATTTTTATCTATATAGTAGCAATGTAAAAATAGAATTTTTATCTATATAGTAGCAATGTAAAAATAGAATTTATATATATAGTAGCAATGTAAAAATAGAATTTTTATCCATATAGAGTGATTATAAAAATGTGATTTTTATATACATGGCAACAATATAAAAATGTGATTTTTATATAAGTAGTGGCTACGGGTAACGAAAGTGACGAAAGGCGAGGACGGCGAAGACTTCTACATATGAAGAGTCGAGGAGTTGGGATAGCTTGTGTGAGAACTTCTCACTTTTAAATCTTCATTTCTAGTTAAAAATATATACTAGGATGCAGACGGTGTTTAGTAGCACCCGACACCCGTCGTCCATAGACCATGGACGGCTTGTATGCTTGTTTGATGTGTTGTGAAATTTGTTTGTGATGTTGATGTGAAATCGATAATAAAATGTAGATGGTTGAAATAAATTAATTATCGTTAAAAAATATAATTTTTAACGTGAATGTGAATAAATAAATATTCATTTACAAACCAGACGGTTTGTTTATATACACCTATTTGAAGGATATTGATTGGGATGATAAATTTTACACATCGCCCAACTGCACAAATAAAAATCTGTGTTTGTTGATTTGAAACCCCACACGGGTGTTGGGATGATATTTGGCGTACACTAATCCCATTATTTTTTAATTGTATGTCGATCGATTGGTCGACAGGCCGTGTAAGCGTTAATTATTTATAATTAATGCTTATGCAGTTGTGTGGTGCACGTTGGATGATGGTTGATTATTTATCGTTGCTATTTATATACATGTGTTTGTGGAAACCATATAATTAACATTATATGGTGATTGATTGGGCCTCATTCCAATCGGGAAAATAAAGAGTATAATAGAATATATTCATATGTTGAGTAAAATATTTTAACAATAAAATTTACATCTTTATCTTATTTAAGATTAGAACCACTTTACAGTTGGAATCTGATTAAAAATCAAATGATAGATACCATAATTTTATAAAATATATTACATAACAAAAATAGTCGTGTGTTGACAGTACTCATGTGTTGAGATTGGTCGTGTGTTGAACAAATATATATTCATGTGTTGAATAGAATAAATATTCATTTGTTGAATAGAATAACGAATTTATTGAAATATATAAAGCCGTGTTGATTAGAGATGCGCCATTTCGACGTGAACGATATTTATATCGATTATATTCGTTTTTATAATGAATATAGAAAAGGTAGTGATTTCAAAATATAACGTTTTGAAAATATTATCATTTATATAGTAATGATATGAAATATTCAATTTTGATTTGAAATTGAATATAGAGTTGAAATGGTTTTGAAAACGAAATTAAAACAATTTATAAAATACGTTTTAAAAAGGAAATCGACAAAATATAATATATATATATATATATATATATATAATGGCCTGAATAGAACGCGCCGCGCCGCGGCAGTTCGTGAATTTCGACCATTGACTTCGAATTGGCGTTGCGGGAGATCCGACCATCGGATTCTCCTAAAACCGGAACTGTTGGGTTCGTATCGAAAAGTGCTTTCCAATGAATATTAGAAATTTGAAATCTAACGGTTGGATTTGGAATTATGTCCAAATAAAATTTGGAAAAGGTCGCTGTAAGTGCAGTTCGATGGCATTTGATGGAAATCGACTGTACGGGCCTTGATAAAATTATTAAAAATATTAATAATTTGTGTAAAATCATAATATGTGAATTGGAAAGAACTGGGATGAAAAATTCCACATTTGAAAGGATAAAAATATATTTTTATCAAAATGAACTAGTTTTGAACTAGAATTAAAATCAATTTATTTTTGAAATGAATAAATTGAATTTGAATTGGTTTTGAAAATAACCAGAATTTCCAATATATATAAAGTGGAAGTGGATTTGAATCGAAATTGTCATTCGAATATTTCGATGTTGGATTCCGTGATTCTACGGATATTGTTATGGGAATTTGAAAGATATATTTATATCGTTATTTCCAATACGATATTTGTTGGTTTCAGAATTTGATATTGAATATAAGCCGGTATATTTTCTATTCAGAGCCTTGTATTTAATATCAAATGTGATTTGGGTTTGTCGTGAATCGTGCTTTAGATGACATTGGTTCTTTAACCCAGTTAAAGACAGGATATTGATTTTTGGGAAGATTAAAACGAAGTGGAGTTTTAATGAATCTTTAATTAGATTGAAATGTGAATTGATAATTTAAATTATCAAATCTGAAAAGTGATCGAGAATGGAGTATCACCAGGTTTGCTCCAAAGCGATAGTTAAATCTTTAATTAGATTTGAACGTGAAATGGTAATTAATTTTACCGATAACACCGTGGTGTTAGATAGGGAGTATTACCAGTTTTGCTCCATGGGATGAATAGGTTGGGATTGGGAAATAAAATAAATAATTACTTCGGTATGGTTCGCTAATCCTGACTAGTTTGGAAAACCATAACATGGTTTGAAATGATATCCAAAGGAAGATTAAAGAATTAATTTAGAAGAATTTATCTTTGATAAAATTAATGGGAACCTTTCCCTAAGAATGTGATTTTGTGAATAAAAGAATATTCTAAATTGGAATGAGGCGTATGTTGTGTTTGTGTAACACGTGTTTATTATATACGCAGGCTATTCAGAAAGACCGGGTTTATCCCATTCTGAATAACTGATTCGACGTTGAGTCGAAGATGAAGACGGTGGTTGAAGTCCGGAAGTCTTCATATCGTTTGGGTGATTTCTGATGATCTCGATTGGGCTGTACACCCAAGAGGAGAGAAACAGTTGGTGATCGTCTAGACGTACTTGGAGATCGATGGATATGCGAGGAAAGTGCCTCCGGTTTCGTTCAGACCCAGAACGAACTTGTAAATGGATTGTGTGTCTGACATTGGATTTTATTCTGTGTTGATTGATCTCTATTAAATATACATCTGTTTGGCGGCGGAGAATTTATTCTCTTGCTTAACGCCCTTCTCTGAGACGTACGAGCTCAGAGGTTGTATATCGATGGACATCAATCGCATGGAGTGAATTGCCAGTGTGGCACGCGTAAGTGGCAATTGATCAAGGCTGCTGTTGAAAAGCAAAGTCTTGTGGTTGATGATCAAAGCACGACTTGTGTGGCGCAGCTTTGTGTATAGCGTGAATTCGCGAGCCTCACACCTCGGTATGAGTCAAAAACGGGATAGTGACTACAGGGAGAGCACGACGTTTCTTTCTAGCTATGGTGGTGTCAGTGACCTACCAGCCCTGACATTTATATACTTTTCACCTGTGTGGTTGTTGGAATGTGAGGCGCCTCGGATATAGGTTTGTTAGGACCGGGAAACGTGTGCTCGGGAATAACTAATCCTCCAAAGTTAGGTGAGGACCGACCCTGAAGATCCAAGGATCATAGAGGGGTCCTGGGACATTTGCTAGAGTGTCTCGAACGGAGAGGAGCTTGCCCCTTGCCACGACTCATGACGGAAATCCAATTTCCAATACGTGATATTGCGGTTTTAATTGTAGAACTAGTATGGCGACATGATATATGGTACCCATGCCGCCTATGATTGATATTTATGATTGAAATTGTTTTGACACTATGCACTTATAATAGTATCAAATGATTTGTTTTAAACGTACCAAGCATGTTTGGCTATTATAAGGGAAAACCCTATCCTTCGGCTTGCGTTGCATTATGTGATGGGACCTGGGTCTTATAATAGCTTCATTTTTCGAAAAAACATTGCGTTGTTTTGTTATATGCACTAGTATTCTTGGGAGGAAACCCGTTCCGTGTTATACG
Organism: Allium sativum; assembly: GCA_030737875.1. Classification (NCBI taxonomy): domain Eukaryota; kingdom Viridiplantae; phylum Streptophyta; class Magnoliopsida; order Asparagales; family Amaryllidaceae; genus Allium; species Allium sativum. The sequence continues at coordinate 20,668,318 of CM060927.1, read as the reverse complement.
GCGTGGTCCCTTGAATTACTCTCTTTTAAAGTATAGTTTTGAATAACTGTTTTAGTTCTCACACCAGTCACATGACTGACCTGGAGTTTATTGTTTTAACCTAAACTCTGGGTGCCCCTATTTTCTACACGGGCAGCTAGTAGTTTTGGTTTTTGCAGATTTATATTCACAGGATCCTGATTTACAGCTGGAACGATACTTGGAAAGCTCTGTATCCGTGTATTTCTTCTAGTTGTTTGTTGTATTATTTTCCCGCTGCTATGTAATTTATTGTAGTCCCTGATATTTTCTGTGTAATATTTATTCGTTTATACTCTGTATATTCTTGTATCTGATGGAATTGTTGTAATAACAATGAAATGTTCTTCCGTCTGCGTTCTAGTTTGTCGTGTTCTCAAGATAATCCGTGCTTTCCTTACCGGGGAAGTTATGGGCTATCACACTTTTCATGACTCGTACTACCATATTTGAGATGTATTATTAAGTGTTATGGCGCTATGTGAAGTTGAGCTCCTTATCAAATGTTCATCTAGGCATACGATCTCGATTAGAGAGCTTTGGCCCTTTGCCTTCTTGACGAGGAGGTGCCCCGTGATAGAATTAGCGACCTTTCGAGCATTCACTTCGGAATGGTTCTTAGCTTTTGATCTCAATTCATCGATGTTAGATTTGTCCTTGTCATTCGCCCAATCACAATCATCTTCCATGTTGTCATTGCAGTTATGATCAGAAGCAGGCGATTTGTCATTCACTTCGAGACCAACATGGACTTTCGGAGGGGCTTGATTTGGGTGAGCGTTAAGGATGGCGTCAAGTTTTTCCATCATTGCTTTAGTAGAGGCATCCATTCGGTTGTTTACATTAGCATTAGCAGTGTTTAATTCATTTCAAGACACACCGGCTCCACTTACCGAGTTTTCACCAACATCGAAACGGTTAGTAAGCGGCGTAGTTTCATTAGGGGCATTATCGGCATTTTCAATGTCTTAACTTATGGTCTTCTTAGATTTCACCATCATGTCGGAGAAAGAGGTGGTTTAGAACTTCAATTCCAAGGCATTCAACTTTGTGAGAGTGTATGAAGGAAGGAGATGCGAACACGGTCCCACGGTAGGCGCCAAATGTTTGAATCGAAAATGACTCAAACACCAATGGTGTGAAATCACACTTCACCAATTATGACTAGGAATTAAAAGAGCCGCAATCACAAAATAAACAGATAAAACCAAATAAGAGACACGGGATTTTTATAGTGGTTCAATTTGAAATGAATCTACGTCCACTTTTCAAGTATTTTTCATCATTATGGAGAGGATTACATAGTTTATCATCTCATACATTTTGTTTACTACACTTGATCATTTTTGCGATAATTCTCCGCTTTATGCTCTCTTTCCGCTTTAGATCTCACTTAGATTCGAGAAGGAATGGATTGGATCATGTAATTATAAACTTTTCCTTGGCTCCTTCGTGAAAATGGTGTTAGATCCGTGCTTTGAAGAGGAACAATTGCAATTGGAGATCACTTGGAGTGGATCGGAGTGTGAATTAATGGTGCTCGGAGAAGATAAGATCAATTTAATGTAGGAAGAAGAAGGAGAGAATGTTGGCGGCCATTAATGGAGTTTCTAGAAGATTTAGAACGGTCGAGGAATGATTTTGGCAGCCCTCCGGCATAGTGCAATCAGTCCCTTGAAGTGTGGAGAAAGGGGCTATTTATAGAAGAAGTTTGGAGGTAGTGGCAGTTTCGTAATTATGGAGTGCAGAATTTGGGTAGGCCATAAACTTGGATTGGGCTAAAACTATTTGCATAAATGCCACTAGTCCACTTTACAGTTGTATACAGCTGTCATGGTCCGTATTTACAGTTTTGCCACCGCTCTTTGTACTTGACTGACCCAAAATAGCTACTGACCGTCCAGGAAATGGTTTTGGCACCGCCCCCTTTATATTTTAAAGCATCGATCCATATTGATTAAACAGTACCGATCCAATTTATGGAATGCACCGATCCACCTTTATTGCCATGTACCGACCTAGATTTAAATACATGTCCGCTCCAGATATAAGCTGTCGTGCCGGTCTAGCTGTTCTTAAATAGAACCGATCCATTTAATTTACCAAAGTTGCCACTACGTGTTCTTTCTATACCGACCCATTTTCATTTCAAAGTCCCGATCCAGTTCACTGCAATGTACCGATCCACATGTTTTATTACATTATCTATAACCTGGATGCCATTTGGCTTTGCATTCTTCCCTTTGTTATATTTTGTAGTTGATCCATTCATAAGCTTGAAGCCGCCATTTCCTTTTGTATTAGACCACGCGTAATGGACTGGACTAATCATGGATCTTTTATAATACTACCTTACATCATGCTATGTATATGAACCATCTTGTACATGTTAAGTATGCCGCATTCAATATTTTGGTCACTGCGAATTGAATATGGCCGACCCATATCTGGTTTTCATTTTTCACAACTCTCATCAATGGATCCTCCCAGTCATACGAAGAGCCTTCCTCTTATGCATATTCCAATTTAGTAACGTGCAAGCATGCACATTCAAATTAACGGTTGCATCATCTATATATACATGGACATGTTGTATATATGCCAATGCACGTGATGTCCTTATACAACCAATCACCAGCAAGATGCTGACCGACCCACCTGTCAAGTGCCAACCGACCCGAGATGTTGTTGGTGCTCGTAGAAAGGCTGCATGACTTATGCATGGAACACGGTTTCAATATTCTTGCAATATTTGAAAGTCCTTGGTCCACTTGACATACTAATACATATGATGATTTACTGGTGGTATACATGTTTATCCATCCCGTAAGCGTTATGCAGGTGAATGTACACTACCCAAACCGTGTATATTAACGATGCGAACCTTCTACACTTTCTCGTTTACTTGCTTTATATATATTATTTCTAGCATGGATCACGTACTTTAGCCGTCACAATATTAGTTCTTTGCCATAAACTTAGTTTTGTGCCTACCCGGTTAGCCTCTTACAGGACCGACCCGAAAATGGTACTGACTCGGTCCGTTAATACTGACTGACCCAACCCATTCTTCGAGTGATTAAGACCGATCCATTATGAATGGACCAACCTACTGTTGTGACTGATCCGGCGCTTTGCAACTGACCGACCCAGTCCGTTCTGAATGGACTGACCCGCTCTAAAGGAAATGGGCTGACCTAATGCTTTGAGACTAGGCCGATCCGATAATTCAAGACTAGGCTGATCCAATACTTTTGAGACTAGGTCGATCCGATACTTGGCCGACCCGTTGCAATCTGAATGGGCCAATTCAATGCTTTAAAGAACAGACAGACCCGCTATGGTGTTAACATGACCGATCCGCCTTGTTGAGGCCGATCCGTATTTGTGACCGACCTGGTGCTTTGAACTGTGTTTTAATAGGGTTAACATAATGTATATAAAGATGTGGCATTGCAAACACCCCCGACAGTAGGTTTGAGCTTTAATTTGGGTCATACTGAGTTTATTTGATCGCTAAATTTTTTATAATTGGACATCTGGCAACATAAATTATTAGTTTATGTCCACTATTACATACTTGTTTTATGCCTCCTACATTGATCTAGTATCATTTCAACAATCATATCAATTTTACGTTCAACAAAAAAATCATGTAATGCATATTTCTAAAATATTAACCATGCATATTTTCATATATTATAAGACATCTAAATTATTTATTTATGAAAAATAGGCATTTATTCTAATGTTGCAAATCATCAATACCCAACTTTTTTTTTGTTTGCACTGATAAAAATTTTGATTTGCAAACTAACGGAGTTAAATATTCAAATCAATATCTCAATTTATTTAGAAAATATACAAACATTTGAATATTCAACTATTTTAAACTAAACGCAGGTCAAAGCTTAATACTTTGGGGCGCTGTTTGATTATTTGTGCCATTTTTTCATACATCAGGTATGCACTTATTTTTCAACTACGAATTAAGGCCGTGGGTACATATTTTGTGGATAAGTATATGTCGGAAATAGTTTATGTTTGTTTGGCAACATCTTTTTTAAGTGTGTTAAATAAAGGTATCTTAATTATCGCACACTACAACAAAATACCCTATTACAATGTCCCTTTTACAACGAGCGCCAACTGCTCATTGTAATAGAGTGCTATTATAATGGTCCATTCAAGCCCATTGTAATAGATGCCCTATATGACACCCTTTTTACAACGGGCATCGATTCCCACTGTAATAAAATGCTATTACAACTGTTCTTTCTTGCCCCTTCTAACAAATGTCAATTTTACAACATTCACAAATGCTGGTTGTAATAGGTGTCAATTTTACAACGGTCATAAAATACCTATTGTAAGAGGTGCTAATTTTACAATGCTCATAATGCTCGTTGTAAGAGGTGCTAATAAATAAATAATAGTAAATACTAAATTAGTTATTAATATTTATTATTTAGTAATTAATAATTGATAATTTCTATTAAATATTGAATAGTTGATAATTAATATTTACAATGTAATTAATAATTAATAATTTCTATTAAATATAAAAGAATTAATAATTTATTTTTAATTATTTTTGTTTAATATGTAATTTTTAATAATTAAGAAGTGATATCTATTATTTCTTTTTTATTATTTAATAATGTAAATACTTGTTATATTTAACATTTAATATTCCAAGGAAATTAAAATTTAAAATTTTCCAAGATAAATTTACTAATATTCAAAAGAATTAGGTTTAAAATTTGAAATTTCAACAAAAATAAAAATTATAAATTAACATGTGATACATTATTCAAAAATTTAAAATTGTTAAAATAATTTTAAAATTATAAAAATATAAAGTTTTTATTGTAGATATGCCGTGGATAACTTTTTTCTATAATCAAAAAATATATTTTATATTTATTAATTTATAATGATTAGTCGTTAATAATTAGTAAATTATAATTTATGTTTACTTATGATTATGAAATAATAATTAATAACAGACATATAATGATTAGTGCTTAATAATTAATATTCAATTATAATTAATAAGCAACAAGTAACAACTGATAACAAATAACCAATAAATAAAAAGAAATATTTGCTAATTGATTATTACTATTAAATAGTCTGTATAAAATAATTAATAAGTAAGACTAATAATTGATAATTAATTAGTAATTATTATAATTAATAAGTAATTTTTATAATCTTGTATTTGATATTTAATATTTAAATTAATATTTTTGTTTCATAGTTTAAAAACATCAATTTTTTTTTGAAGTAGTTCTAATGTTTTTAAAAGTAGTTTTACACATTTGTTTTCGTTTTGATACATCGATAAATTTCAAAGTGGAAATTAGGCTGCGCCCCCTATTATAGTTTTAAATATAAGTCACGTCTGTCCTAACTTTTCCATGCAAATCCGGTCCCTATTTTTCCTACTTCCGTGTTTTACGTTTTTTTGCCCAAAAAAATGCGTCACTCAGTTAAAAAAATAATAATCTAAATTCTGAAAATGTTCCTAGAAGTCCACAGAAATATAAAAAAAGTTGCATACATGTATCCAACTATTACCAAGAGCTGCATACATGTATGCAACTTTTGCATAGCCTGTTTCTTTTGAAAATCGGACCGAAACTTGCATACATGTGTACAACTATTTGAAGTACTTGCACACATGTATGCAAGTATTTCATGAAGAAAATTAAACTGATATTTTGCCTGCTGATTGTTGCTTGCATGTGTGTAGCTTTTCTTTTTTACTGCACACCTAAATACAAATAAATGTGAACTGGTTGCATGCAAGTGAATAATTGCACACTTTTATGCAAGAATGTTGCAATACTTGCACAGATGTATGCAAGTAAAATCAACACAGATGCATGGATGAAAAATATGCACGGATGTATGCAAGAAAATACAAATACGTGCATACTATTATGCATTTAACTGCGTTTTCATTGTTTTTCTGTTTATTGGTTTTTGACGTGCTTTTTGATGGTTTTTATATAAATATGAATTTACGTGATTTTTTTATATTTTATTTATTTATTTACTGAATTTTCGAAAAATAGGGATGTATTTTATAATAAGTTTATGACCGGACATGAACCGAATTTTGAAATTTAATAGGGAACTGTGCCAAACGGACCCAATTTCAAAAGTAATAATGGAACACAAATATTTCATTATCATTTTATTTTGATTTTATGTTTTCAACTATTGATATGCTCCAATTATTTCATCTACATCCTCTTTTAATAACAAAAATCATATTGATATGGAAAATATCGACTATTTCATTTTCAACTATAGATAATGAAAATATCAAACATTTAGAAGGTGGATCTGGATGCATGGTCGCCGAAATAATATTTGGATATGAATACAAATATGGTGGTATCGGAATAAATATTTATAAGGATTGAAATGAAATACATATTTTATTATAATTTAATATTTAATATATGTTCTATTTTCATTAATTTGTCATACACAAACAATACAAATAAAAACATTTAAGCCCAGCCTGATCCAATTATCCCTTAATAAATCCCTGCTAGTCCCAATGGCCATTTCTCATAAAACTGGATATCTCTGTCTGCCTCCGCCTCCCATCAGAATAACCGTCGCTTCCCCTCAGAACAACTGCCGCCTACCTTCTGATTGCTGCATCCTTCCGTCTACCTCAAATCCGGTTGAAATTCGTGGAAACAAAGATTGGCAAGAACATGAATTTATATCACACACAACTTGGAAATCTGGAGACCGTTAATCTTTCTGATGTTGCTAATGACAAAGCACAAACGAATAAAATACAGTTTCTACTGATGTACCTTCGACGACGAAGAGAAAACCACACAGCCACGCGACGAGATCTGAAGGAGTGAGAAAGACAAGATGTGGTAAGAAAATTTTTGTCTTTAAATCTTCATCAAATAATAATTTAGATGTCACAGCTAAATCCTGCATGGAAGAATATGTTGAATGCTGCCAAAGACAAGTGACAAAAATGCAAAAAAAAAAAAAAATTGAGGAAATATGCACACAATTGTTGTTTAGATCATAAAAGTAGACTTTTACTACTATGGGACTCGCTATATTGGTCTAACATTATTATTCGCACAAACGACCAGTGCAAAACTTGTATCTTACACAATGCTAACGGTTTGAGTATTCTTTTCACTATGATATATGCTCACAATTCAGCTGATAGTAGGTATAAGATGTGGGACTGGCTAATTAAGCAGGTCAATCTAACCTACCTCCTGCAGATGATCACTGGGGATTTTAAATTTATTCTATTCAGTTAGGACATTGAACCAAGGATTACGTGGTTCTATTGGGGATACCAAATGCTTAACTTTTATATTTGTTGTCAAATAACTTGAACCCAATTTCTATGGCAATTATTTTGCATGGGGAGGACATGTTATCCATTCTATTAATAGTAAGATCAATAGGGTATTTGTGAACCAGCATTGGACAGACAAGTTTAGCATGTATGGTTTTCATCTTGGGAATCATTCATTTGGCAACTATATGTGAATCTACTTGTAGCTGGATGACACTTAATGTTATAGCGTTAGAATTCCTTTCTATACTAAGACTAATTTCCATGAATTACAAGTAAAAAGAACCATTTTATTATTGCACAATTATAATTTTAAGGCTACATTATATAAAGCCAAGCCCGTCATTTGACTTTGATTCAATATATATAAGCTGGATGTCTGTGATTTGGCTTTGATTCAATATATATATTTCTTGGTTTTACTTTAATTCAATTACATAAAGCATAGTAGTTATACTTTTTTTTTTTGGTCTTACATAGCACTGGTGTTTGTGTGCTGTCTATGGTCAGAGTTATTTCTAAGGCTTTGCAGTTAAGAGAAACTGGAACTACTGTGTTGTTGCAGCAACCGAATTAAATAGTTAAGGTGAGTTAATCACTCATACAATATATCTTTGAATTGTCAATTTTTTGTAAACAAATGATTTCTTTTAGTTGCATGCATTTGCATTTGGAGATTCCAGCACCATGAGTTGGACATTGCTAATTTTTATTTTCAAAAACCAAGCCTGAGTTGTCAAATTGATTGCATCAATGGTGGGAAGCAAAAAGCCCGAAAACTATAACTTGATGCCTATAATTTGACTTTGATTAATATATATATATATATATATATGTATGTATGTATGTATGTATATAAATATAAATATATATATATATGTATGGTGTGTGTGTATCTTGGTTTTACTTTAGATCAATTACATAGAGCATAGTAGTTATGCATTCTTTCGGTAATTAAGAGATGGACAAAAACTTTGTATAATTTATCATTTTTGTCAGTTTTAGTACTTCTAGATTGGATATCCTTTTTCTTTGATCTAAACTCATTCATAATAAGATTTTGAATTTATGTTGGTGTTGAGGAGCATTCATTGTAACAGAGCTATGGCATTGACAAAGTGCCAGAGGTGAGAGTCGGAAGGATATCGGTACTTCCTGAGTTCGCATTCAATGCGTACATTGTTCAGCACTAAGCTAGTATTTCCATGGGTAATTACAAAAGAATGTTTGTAGTATTTTACTTTATTAAGCGTAAATACAATAGAATATTATTTATTATTTTTTGTAAATGTACGACAGTATGTATAAACTTAATCAAATGTGCGACTTTATAAAAGTTGTGAATAAATATATTTGTTTTGTTTTTTAACAATAGCGAGTACAATCTGTGTATATATTGCATCAACGACTTTTTTTTTATTTTGCATTTTTTTAAACAACGGGCAAAAATAGTTGTAATAGACGTCTATTACAGTAGGTATTGTAGTCTTATTGCAACAGTCAATCGCCGTTGTAAGAAGGGGTATTACAACGTTTATTGCCCGTTGTAAAATCGGACCTATTATAACGTTGCCTATTATGACGGGCATATATGCCCGTTGTAAAACACATTTTACAACGAGCATTGCCCGTTGTTAACTGCTTTGTTGTATTGGCAGTACAAAAGTGAAGTTTATAAATTATGGAAAAAATAGTACGTGACAAAAAATATTTTATTGTGTGATTTTCCAATATAAATGTCAATTTTGACATAGCCATTGTAAAAGTTTGAATATAATCATGCCTTTTTGAGTCCAATCATTGAGTGCATTCGTATTGAACCAGCAGTGCAACCGTGAATAATTGAGCTCAGTGCTAGCTCTGGGCATAGACCACTTAGGCGGTGGCCTAGGGCCTTGGGTCCGGCAGCAGCAGGAGCAGGCAGGTTTGGAAGGGGAGGGGGAGGGCTCGAAGTTTTGGAAATTTTATGTTAAAAAGACTTTGAATTATCATCTACTGTGAAAGATTGTGTAGGCTAGGTGGCAAAATGAGCAGTTGCTAGCCATGCATCCCAGGTTCAATACCCAGTGTGTTTGTTTTACATGGTACTTCTTTTCTTCATCCTACCAGCTTTGTACTACCATACAACTTTGGGTCTAAATTTTTTTTGGCCTAGGGCCCAACTTAGCCCAGTGTCTGCATTGATTTAACTATATTATGGTCCCAGTAGTAGTACAATAATCAACTATTTGAGTAATTTTATTTTTTTTGAATTTGTTCAGGGGTGGGGGGGGGGAGAATCGACCGGAGCCATAAAACCCCTCTAGTGCACCTACCCCGGTCCGCAGATACCTACCACATAAGTGGCAGTCGTAGCGTATGCATATGGTAGACCCTTTTAGCATGGCCATTCCGGGTTTCGAACTATTTGATTAATGCCAGTTAATCATTCTATTATTAATTAATTACTTTAATAACAAGGGTTTAAATTAAATTAATTATTCGAATAATGATGTTTAAAAATTAAAATATTATTTTAATTTTATTATTATAAGGTTAATTAATCTTCCAAACAATGTTGTGTGAAGCACTTAATTAGGATTAAAGTTATTTAACTATTTTAAATACAACTATTTGAAAATAAGTTATCATTAATTTAAAATTTAATTGATCATTTTAAATAATGTTATTAAAGTAATAAATTTGGCTTTAAAAGTTAACCAATCCATTTTGATAAAGTGATTTTGAAGTTACTATTTAAAAGAAAAATTCTAGCACAAGTTGGCATTTAAAAGGAAAAAAAATCTGATGTGGATATAGAAAGAAATTTTCATAAATAGTATCGCCTATATGAAAAGTGTAGTTATACCTTTATTATTCGCATTGAGGTTTGACAACGTGTCTCTATCTCTAGTACTAAAAATATCGTTAAGGCAGTTGTAGTGACCCGTAACTTCCCCACAAAGAAGAGAGCGGATACTTTGAGGACAAGCCTCATCGGAACACAAACAGAAGAACATTTCATTGTTAATTACAACAATTTCATCAGAATACAAGAATATACAAAGTACGAATAAATATTATACATCAAAAAAATATCAGAGATATGAATACATTACTGCAGCGGAAAATAATACAATACACAATTGGAAGTAATACCCGGATACAGAGCTTTCCGAATATTGCTTCAGCTGTAAATCAGGATCCTGTGAATATAAATCTGCAAAACCAAAACTACTAGCTGGCCGTGCGGAAAATAGGGGCACCCAGAGTTTAGGTTAAAACAATAAACTCCAGGTCAGTCATGTGACTGGTGTAAGAACTAAAACAGTTATTTAAAACTTTACTTTAAAATAAAGTAAATCAAGGGACCACGCCGTATAACACGGAACGGGTTTCCTCCCAAGAATACCAGTGCATATAACAAAACAACGCAATGCTTTTTGGAAAAATGAAGCTATTATAAGACACAGGTCCCATCACACAATGCAACGCAAGCCGAAGGATAGGGTTTTCCCTTATAATAACCAAACATGCTTGGTACGTTTAAAACAAATCATTTGATACTAATATAGTGTATAGTGCCAAAACAATTTCAATCATAAATATCAATCATAGACGACATGGGTACCATATATCATGTCGCCATACTAGGCTCTACAATTAAAACCGCAAATGTCATGTATTGGAAGTTGGGTTTCCATCTGTGAACCGAGGCAAAAGATAGTCCTCTACCGATTCGAGATTGTCTAGCCCGAGCCTCAGGACAAGTACTCAGTCAGGCCCTTGGATCGTCAGGGCCGGTCCACCGATGTGGATTAAAATGCCTGAACACTGCGTTTCCCCGCCCTTTGGGGGCGTAAATGAGCCAAATGACTCCATCAGCTCCAGATAGTCAGCGATATATCCGAGGCGCCTCGCAACTGCAACAACCACACATGTGAAAATAATATAAATGTCAGGGCTGGTAGATCACTGACACCACCCTAGCTAGAAAGAAACGCATGCCCTCCCTGATGTCCTCTCCCGTTTCTGGTTCATAACCAGGGTGTGAGGCTCGCGAATCAACGCTACTCAAAGCTGTGCCACACAGGCGGTGCTTTGATCATCAACCACAAGACTTTGCTTTTCAACAAAAGCCTTGATCATTTGCCACTTAGGCATGCCACATAGGCAATTCACTCCATGCGATTGATATCCATCAATATATAACCTCTCAGCTCGTACGTCTCAGAGAAGGGCGTAAAGCAAGAGAATAAATTCTCCGCCGCCAAACAAATATATATTTAATAGAAATCAATCACCCAGAATAAAATCCAATGTCAGACACACAGTCCATTTACAAGTTCATTCTGGGTCTGAACGAAACTGGAGGCACCTTGTACCTCGCATATCCATCGATCTCCAAGTACGTCTGGACGATCACCAATTGATTCCCTCCTCTTGGGTGTACAACCCAATCAAGATCATCAGTAATTATCCAAACGATATAAAGACCTCCGGTCTTCGACCACCGTCTTCATCCTCGACACATTGTCGAATCAGTTATTCAGAATGGGATAAACCCGGTCTTTCTGAATAACCAGCGTATATGATAAACAAATGTTACACAAACACAACATACGCCTCATTCCAATTCAGAATATTCTTTTATCCAAATATTCTTATACTTTGGGAAAGGTTCCCATTTATCAAAGATAAATTCTTTAAATTTATTCTTTAATCTTCCTTTGAATATCAATTCAAACCAAATTATGGTTTATCCAAACTAGTCACGATTAACGAACCTTACCGAAATAATCATTTGTTTTAATTTCCCAATCCCAACCTATTCATCCCATGAAGTAAAACTGGTAACATATCTAACACCACGGTGTTATCGGTAAATTCAAATACCATTTCATGTTCAAATCTAATTAAAGATTTAACTATCGCCTAGAGCAAAACTGGTGATACTCCATTCTCGATCATTTCTACCCAATTAAAGATTCATTAAAACTCCACTTGGTTTTAATCTTCCCAAAAATCAATACCAATGATTGTTTAACTTGGGAAATCATATCATGTCTTTAACTGGATTAAAGAACCAATGTCATTTAAAACATGGTTCACTATAAACCCACAATCACATTCTATTAATTATCGGGTTAAAGAACAAGTGTTATTTAAAACACCGTTCACGATAAATCCAAAAATTAATTCCAATTCCATTCCAATTAAATATCATTTAATTGGTATACTCCATTAAATCTAAATAAAAAGATTTAATCTTTTTTTCCCTCAACTGGGTTTAAGAACGGTGTTAATGAAGACACCATTCACGACAAACCCAAATCCCATTTGATATTAAATACAAGGCTCTGAATAGAAAATATATTGGCTTATATTCAATATCAAATTCTACGACCAACAAATATCGTATTGGAAATAACGATAAAAATATATCTTTCAAATTTCCATAACAATATGTGTATAATCACGAAATCCAACATCGAAATATTCCAAAGGCAATTTCGATTCAAATCCATTCTAATTCAATTATTGGAAATTCTGGTTACTTTTAAAACCCTTTAAAATCCCATTTATTTATTTCAAAAATAAATGGATTATAATTCTAGTTCAAAACTAGTTCATTTTGATAAAAATCTATTTTTATCTTTTCAAATATGGAATTTTTCATCCCAATTCTGCCCAAATCATTTCTTATGATTTTACACTAATTATTGATATTTTTAATAATTTTATCAAGGCTCGTACAGTCGATTTTCATCAACGGCCATCAAACTGCACTTACAACGACCTTTTCCAAATTTTGATTTGGACATAATTCCAAATCCAACCGTTAGATTTTCAATCTCTAATATTCGTTAGAAAGCTCTATTCGATACGAACCCAACGGTTCTGGTTTTAGGAGAATCCGACGGTCGGATCTCCTGTAATATCCCTTCGAAGTCAATGGTCGAAATTCGCGAACTACCGCAGCGCGGCGCGTTCTATTCGGGCCATTTAATATATATAATATATATATATATTATATATATTTCGTCGATTTCCTTTTAAAACGTATTTTATAAATAGTTTTAAATTCGTTTTCGAAACGATTTCAACTTCATATTCAATTTCGAATCAAAATTGAATATTCCACATCGTCGATATACAAATGATAATATTTTCAAAACATTTTATTTTGAAATCAATTACTTTTCGATATTCATTATAAAAATGAATAAAATCGATATACATATCGTTCGCATCAAAATGGCGCATATCTCACCAACACGGCTTTATATATTTCAATAACTTCGTTATTATATTCACCAAACGAATTTTTATTCTATTCAACACATGAACTTTTCTTCTATTCAACACATGAATTTTCTTTCTATTCAACACATGAATTTTCTTTCTATTCAACACATGAATTTTCTTTTATTCAACATATTAATTTTCTTTTATAATATTCCTTATTTTCCAAATTGGAATGAGGCCCAATCAATTACCATATATTGTTAATTATATGGATTCCCTACAACACATGTATATAATAGCAATGATAAATCATCAACCATCATCCAGACTGCACCACACAACTGCGTAAGCATTAGAGAAAAATAATTAACCCTTACACAGTCTGTCAACCCATCGGTCGACATACTACTAAACAATTGGGATTAGTGTACGTCAATATCATCCCAACACCCGTGTTGGGTTTTCAAACAATCAAACACAGGTTTTATTTGTGTAGTCGGGTGATGTGTAAAATTTATCGTCCCAATCAATATCAGTCAAATGGGTGTACATAAACAAACCGTCCGATTTGTTTATAAATATTTATTTTATATACACGTTAAAAATTATATTTTTAACTATAAAATATTTATTCAATCCACACCACAGAATCAATTTTCACAACACACCAATCAAACAAACAAGCCATCCATGGTCTGTGGACGACGGGTGCCGGGTGCTGCTAAGCACCGTCTACATCCTAGTATATATTTCAACTAGAAAATAAATTAAAAGTGAGGAGTTCTCACATTTGGGTTCCACTCCACCATTCTATTCTGAACTTCTAAACCATTTGGTTTCGTTCGAAATTCCAACGCATCATTTTCACGCTGTTCATATATAAATAAAAGTCACATTTTTAATTCTCTATTATATATATAGAAATCAATTTTTTATTTCAAATCTATACATGTAAAATCAAATTTTTATTTCACTACTATATAGGTAAAAATCGAATTTTTATTCCGCTACTTCATATATATAAAGAAATTGAATTTTCATTCTATGTTTTCATATATAAAAATTATATTTTTATTTATAAACAAATATCACATTTTTATTTTGTTAATTTATAAACAAAGGTCACATTTTTATGCTAACCCCATTCACATAAAAAATCATATTTTTATAGCGATGTTCGCATTATAAAGATCACAAATTTTGGCATCGCTACGTGTATAAAGATCTCACCTTTATATTCATAAAAATCTCGCCTTTCTTTTTTTAAAAATCTCGCCTTTCTATTTTTTATAATCTCGCGTTTTCGCTTTTAAAAATCTCGTTTTTCACTTTTAAAAATCTCGTCTTTCACTTTTAAAAATCTATTCTTTATATTTTTAAAAATCTATTCTTTAATTTTCTACTTCATATATAAATATCGCCTCTTTAATCTAAAACCATATATGTATAAATCTTGTCTTTATACTACGTCATATATAATAAAAAACGGATTTTTCTATACTAATCATATTAAGAAAAACTAAATTAACTAAAAAACCTTACCTTTGTCAAACGAAGAGGGAGAAGGAGGTCGGAGGAATGGCGTCGGGCTGCAGGTGGATGTCGCAGGCAAGGTGTAGGCCGCTGGTGGCCGGCCCGGTACAAAAGGTGGCTGGCGGTCGTTTCTGCGCTGGAGGAATGGGGTGGGGCCACGTCGGTCGATTGTAGAAGAGTGGGAGAGGAGAACGGGGAGTCGAGGGTGGAGGCCAGAACTGAGCGGCGGTGGGGGCGTGGGCGCGCGCGATGGTGGCTGGAGGAAATCGCGATTTAGGTTTTTTTTTTTGAAATCGATTTCTGATGTGGACGGTGAGAGAGAAAAGGAAAGAGGTGGGGGGTTTAAATATAAAAATATATATTTACTTAATTTATTTTCTTCTAAAAGGTTGACTTTTCAAACGAGCTCTGCATAGAGTCTAACGACTGTCGTCCCTAAAGTAATACCCCATTCCGAACACAATGAGATATGTTTCATAAGCCAGTTCGATCGTTTCGGTCAGTTTTCGCTCAAATTAAAATATAAATCAATGTATATTGAATTTGAATGCATATTTCAATTTACCGGGGCCACATACGGACCCTAAAAATTCCCAAAAAATTATTTCAAGCTTCGTATTGACGATACGGTCCTAACAAAACTAATTTCATCGAATTCTGAAACCGTTTGAAAAATGGCCATTTTCTGGTCGATCGAAATTGACTAAAACTATTAAAACACGTTTAACTTCGCCACGCTCACATATTGATCTAGAAAATTATGAATTTTGGAATCTAGCAATAATTCAACATCCTGGATCCAACAAAAGTGGTTTCGCCGAAAACGAAGGTCGTTTGCAAAATTGCTATTTTTAAGGGTCAGAATTCCATAGCGACTATTCTGAATTTTCAACTGGGCATAACTTTTTATCCCCACAATGAAATTTCAATTTTTCGGATTCATTGGAAAGATATTTTTAAATGGATCCTAATATTTTTGGTTTTGGTAAAATCTGGTTTATTTTGAATCCTATACATTCAATTAAAATTTGAAATCGAATTTTCAAACTACCGCGCCATTTTCAATTCCTTTTATAATTATAAATAATTAATTATATTCTAACGATGATCTATATAAATATATACATTCTAATTCTATTCAAAATAAATTTCTCGTCGTTATTATTTAAAATAGTTCATTTTAAATATTCAAAATTCATCAAAATTGCCAAAATAAAAAATTTTAAATTGGCTCAGATTTTCCGGGTTGTTACAATCTCCCCCACTTAAAACTTTTCGTCCCCGAAATGGAACGAGGCTGAAAGTTGTTTTATAAACCAACTCAACTTCCATTATTTTCATTATGGCTTAAGTTCTTCAACTTTTCAGTTTCTAAGAATCTTTCAAATTTTTCAAAAATTTGGCCAACACCCTAAATTTTCGAAAAAAATCGCTTTAACCTCCCCTGCACTGGGAGCTTCGGGATATTTCAAATAGCCTCCCATGGCCCTCACCAATCCAAAAAGAAAAAGAAACAGCCAAGCAACTAGACAATCGGCTCATGAAATCATCCAAAACCCAAGAAATACAATAAACATGTACGTATTTGTCGGGCAAACAATTTTATTCCTCTTCTCTAGCCTCCTTGCTATGACCTATTCAATGTAAGTACATGTATATGCATGCAAATGTGACTAATTTTCAATACAATTCAATATTTGGTTCAATTTGGCTAAATGGTTCAAATTTTAAATAATCAACCAATAATCAAACAACACAATCAACAATCAATTAGTTGATTAGCTTTTCAAATTCATAACTTGGATACATAGTCCAAAAATCAGATTTTTGATGCCAAATCACAACAATAGGCCCTATCTAATTTTGGTTCTCACACCAGTCGATTGGAAATATATAGAAATCCCACTTTCGTCACTCGAACATACATTCTGATGATGAAGCTTCAATCATCAGAACCATCTCCGGGCGACTAGAGCGTGATTCTATATCTACCCAATATATTAAAACTTTGAATACCCGTGGGTCAGACGTATATGCAAAATCTTTATATATTGGATTGCCCAAATTCAATACAAATAAATAATCAAATACGAATAATTGATTTAAATTTTCAAAACAAAAATTGTTTTCATTTTGATTTTCAAAACACAACTCTTCACACTCGTCCTAGGATACTACTGATCCAATCTCTAACGAGTCATTCTTATTGGATATCGCTAATCCAATCTCTGATGAATTCTTTCGTATGGTTCTAATGTGTCTTGTTCTCGAGCTTTGTAAACCAAAGCTCTGATACCAACTGTAGTGACCCGTAACTTCCCGGCGAAGGAAAGAGCGGATACTTTGAGGACAAGCCACATCGGAACACAAACAGAAGAACATTTCATTGTTAATTACAACAATTCCATCAAAATACAAGAATATACATGGTACGAATAAATATTATACATCAAAAAAATATCAGAGATTTAAATACATTACTGCAGCGGAAAATAATACAATACACAACTGGAAGTAATACACGGATACAGAGCTTTCCGAATATTGCTTCAGCTGTAAATCAGGATCCTATGAATATAAATCTGCAAAACCAAAACTACTAGCTGCCCGTGCGGAAAATATGGGCATCCAGAGTTTAGGTTAAAACAATAAACTCCAGGTCAGTCATGTGACTGGTGTGAGAACTAAAACATTTATTTAAAACTTTACTTTAAAATAAAGTAAATCAAGGGACCACGCCGTATAACACGGAACAGGTTTCCTCCCAAGAATACCAATGCATATAACAAAACAACGCAATGCTTTTTGGAAAAATGAAGCTATTATAAGACCCAGGTCCCATCACACAATGCAACGCAAGCCGGAGGATAGGGTTTTCCCTTATAATAGCCAAACATGCTTGGTATGTTAAAAACAAATCATTTGATACTATTATAAGTGTATAGTTCCAAAACAATTTCAATCATAAATATCAATCATAGACGGCATGGGTACCATATATCATGTCGCCATACTAGGCTCTACAATAAAAACCGCAAATGTCACATATTGGAAGTTGGGTTTCCATATGTGAACCGAGGCAAAAGATAGTCCTCTACCGATTCGAGACTCTCTAGCCCGAGCCTCAGGACAAGTACTTAGTCAAGCCCTTGGATCGTCAGGGCCAGTCCACCGATGTGGATTAAAATGCCTGAACACTGCGTTTCCCCGCCCTTTAGGGCATAAATGAGCCAAATGACTCCATCGGCTCCACATAGTCACTGATATATCCGAGGCGCCTCGCAACTGCAACAACCACACTGGTGAAAATAATATAAATGTCAGGGTTGGTGGGTCACTGACACCACCCTAGCTAGAAAGAAACGCATGCCCTCCCTGATGTCCTCTCCCGTTTCTGGTTCACAACCGGGGTGTGAGGCTCGCGAATCAACGCTACACAAAGTTGTGCCACACAGGCGGTGCTTTGATTATCAATCATATGACTTTGCTTTTCAACAAAAGCCTTAATCATTTGCCACTTAGGCATGCCACACAAGCAATTCACTCTATGCGATTGATATCCATCAATATATAAACTCTGAGCTTGTACGTCTTAGAGAAGGGCGTTAAGCAAGAGAATAAATTCACTGCCGCCAAACAGATATATATTTAATAGAAATCAATCACACAGAATAAAATCCAATGCCAGACATGCAGTCCATTTACAAGTTCGTTCTGGGTCTGTACGAAACCGGAGGCACCTTGTACCTCACATATCCATTGATCTCCAAGTACGTCTAGACGATCACCAACTGATTCCCTCCTCTTGGATGTACAGCCCAATGAAGATCATCAGTAATTATCCAAACGATATGAAGACCTCCGGTCTTCGACCACCATCTTCATCCTCGACACAGCGTCGAATCAGTTATTCAGAATGTGATAAACCCGGTCTTTCTGGATAACCCGCGTATATGATAAAACAAGTGTTACACAAACACAATTTATGCCTCATTCCAATTCAGAATATTCTTTTATCCAAATATTCTTATACTTTGGGAAAGGTTCCCATTAGTTTTATCAAAGATAAATTCTTTAAATTTATTTTTTAATCTTCCTTTGAATATCAATTCAAACCAAATTATGGTTTATCCAAACTAGTCGGGATTAACGAACCTTACCGAAGTAATCATTTGTTTTAATTTCCCAATCCCAACCTATTCATCCCATGAAGTAAAACTGGTAATACTTCATATCTAACACCACTGTGTTATCGGTAAATTCAATTACCATTTCACGTTCAAATCTAATTAAAGATTTAACTATCGCCTGGAGCAAAAATGGTGATACTCCATTCTCGATCATTTCAATCCAATTAAAGATTCATTAAAACTCCACTTAGTTTTAATCTTCCCAAAAATCAATACCAATGATTGTTTAACTTGGGAAATCATATCCTGTCTTTAACTGGATTAAAGAACCAATGTCATTTAAAACACGGTTCACTATGAACCCACAATCACATTCTATTAATTATCGGGTTAAAGAACAAGTGTTATTTAAAACACCGTTCACGATAAATCCAAAAATTAATTCCAATTCCATTCCAATTAAATATCATTTAATTGGTATACTCCATTAAATATAAATAAAAAGATTTAATCTTTTCTTTTTCCTCAACTGGGTTTAAGAACGGTGTTAATGAAGACACCATTCACGACAAACCTAAATCCCATTTGATATTAAATACAAGGCTCTGAATAGAAAATATATCGGCTTATATTCAATATCAAATTCTACGACCAACAAATATCGTATTGGAAATAACGATATAAATATATCTTTCAAATTTCCATAGCAATATCTGTATAATCACGAAATCCAACATCGAAATATTCCAAAGACAATTTCGATTCAAATCCATTCCAATTCAATTATTGGGAATTCTGGTTACTTTTAAAACCCTTTCAAATCCCATTTATTTATTTCAAAAATAAATGGATTTTAATTCTAGTTCAAAACTAGTTCATTTCGATAAAAATCTATTTTTATCTTTTCAAATATTGAATTTTTCATCCCAATTCTTCTCAAATCATTTCTTATGATTTTACACTAATTATTGATATTTTTAATAATTTTATCAAGGCCCGTACAGTTGATTTCCATCGACGGCCATCGAACTGCACTTACAACGACCTTTTTCAAATTTTGATTTGGACAGAATTCCAAATCCAACCATTAGATTTCCAAACACTAATATTCGTTAGAAAGCTCTTTTCGATACGAACCCAACGGTTCCGGTTTTAGGAGAATCCGACGGTTGGATCTCCCATAATATCCCTTCGAAGTCAATGGCCGAAATTCGCGAACTGCCGCAGCGCAGCGCGTTCTATTTAGGCCATTTAATATATATAATATATATATTATATATATTTCGTCGATTTCCTTTTAAAACGTATTTTATAAATCGTTTTAAATTCGTTTTCAAAACGATTTCAACTTCATATTCAATTTCGAATCAAAATTGAATATTCCACATCATCGATATACAAATGATAATATTTTCAAAACATTATATTTTGAAATCAATTACTTTTCTATATTCATTATAAAAATGAATAAAATCGATATACATATCGTTCACGTCAAAATGGCGCATATCTAACCAACACGGCTTTATATATTTCAATAACTTCGTTATTCTATTCAACAAACGAATTTTTATTCTATTCAACGCATGAACTTTTCTTCTATTCAACACATGAATTTTCTTTCTGTTCAACATATGAATTTTCATTCTATTCAACACATGAATTTTCTTTTATTCAACACATAAATTTTCTTTTATAATATTCCTTATTTTCCAAATTGGAATGAGGCCCAATCAATTACCATATATTGTTAATTATATGGATTCCCTACAACCCATGTATATAATAGCAACGATAAATCATCAACCATCATCTAGAGTGCACCACACAACTGCATAAGCATTAAAAATAAATAATTAACGCTTACACAGTCTGTCAACCCATCGGTAGACATACTACTAAACAATTGGGATTAATGTACGTCAATATCATCCCAACACCCGTGTGGGGATTTCAAACAATCAAACACAGGTTTTATTTGTGCAGTTGGGCGATGTGTAAAATTTATCGCCCCAATCAATATCAGTCAAATGGGTGTACATAAACAAACCGTCCGATTTGTTTATCAATATTTATTTTATATACACGTTAAAAATTATATTTTTAACTATAAAATATTTATTCAATCCACACCACACAATCAATTTTCACAACATACCTATCAAACAAACAAGCCATCCATGGTCTGTGGACGACGGGTGTCGGGTGCTGCTAAGCACCGTCTGCATCCTAGTATATATTTCAACTAGAAAAAACATTAAAAGCGAGGAGTTCTCACCATTGGGTTCCACTCCGCCATTCTATTCGGAACTTCTGAACCATTTGGTTTCGTTCGAAATTCCAACGCATCCTTTTCACGTTGTTCATATATAAATAAAAGTCACATTTTTAATTCAGTATTATATATATAGTAATCAAATTTTTATTTCAAATTTATACATGTAAAAATCGAATTTTTATTTCACTACTATATAGGTAAAAATCGAATTTTTATTCCGCTACTTCATATATATAAAAAATCGAATTTTCATTCTATGTTTTCATATATAAAAATTATATTTTTATTTATAAACAAATATCACAATTTTATTTTGTTAATTTATAAACAAAGGTCACATTTTTATGCTAACCCCATTCACATAAAAATCATATTTTTATAGCGATGTTCGCATTATAAAGATCACAAATTTTGGCATCGCTACATGTATAAAGATCTCACCTTTATATTCATAAAAATCTCGCCTTTCTATTTTTAAAAATCTTGCCTTTTCGCTTTTAAAAATCTCATCTTTTCACTTTTAAAAATCCCGTCTTTTCACTTTTAAAAATCTATTCTTTATATTTTTAAAATTCTAATCTTTAATTTTCTACTTCATATATAAATATCGCCTCTTTAATCTAAAACCATATATATATATATAAATCTGGTCTTCATACTATGTCATATATAATAAAAATCGGATTTTACTATACTAATCATATTAAGAAAAACTAAATTAACTAAAAAATCTTACCTTTGTCATACAAAGATGGAGAAGGAGGTCGGGGGAACGGTGTTGGGCTGCATGTGGATGGCGCAGGCGAGGTGGAGGCCGCTGGTGGCCGGCGCGGTATAGGAGGTGGCTGGCGGTCGTTTCTGCACTGGAGGAATGGGGTGGGGCCATGTTGATCGATTGTAGAAGAGGGGGAGAGAGAATGGGGAGTCGAGGGTGGAGGCCGGAGCTGAGCGGCGGTGGGGGCGTGGGCGCGCGCGATGGTGGCTGGAGGAAATCGCGATTTAGGTTTTTTTTTTTAAATCGATTTCTGATGTGGACGGTGAGAGAGAAAAGGAAAGAGGTGGGGGTTTAAATATAAAAATATATATTTATTTAATTTATTTTCTTCTAAAAGGTTGACTTTTCAAACGAGCTCCGCATCGAGTCTAACAACTATCGTCCCTAACGTAATACCCTCATTCCGAACACAATGAGATATGTTTCATAAGCCAGTTCGATCGTTTCGGTCAGTTTCCGTTCAAATTAAAATATAAATCAATGTATATTGAATTTGAACGCATATTTCAATTTATCGGGGCCACATATGGACCCTAAAAATTCCCGAAAAATTATTTCTAGCTTCATATTGATGATACGGTCCTAACAAAACTAATTTCATCGAATTCTGAGACCGTTTGAAAAATGGTCATTTTCTGGTCGATCGAAATTGACTGAAACTGTTAAAAAACCTTTAACTTCGCCACACTCACATATTGATTTAGAAAATTATGAATTTTGGAATCTAGCAATAATTCGACATCCCGAATCCAACAAAAGTGGTTTCCTCGATACCGAAGGTCGTTTGCAAAATTGCTATTTTTGAGGGCCAGAATTCCATAACAACTTTTCTGAATTTTCAAATGGGCATAAATTTTTATCCCCGCTATGAAATTTCAATTTTTCGGATTCGTTGGAAAGATATTTTCAAGTAGATCCTAATATTTTTGGTTTCGCTAAAATCTGGTTTATTTTGAATCCTGTACATTCAATTGAAATTTGAAATCGAATTTTCAAACTGCCACGCCATTTTCTATTCCTTTTATAATTATAAATAATTAATTATATTCTAACGATGATCTATATAAATATATATGTTATAATTCTATTCAAAATAAATTTCTCGTTGTTATTATTTAAAATGATTCATTTTAAATATTCAAAATTCATCAAAATTGCCAAAATATAATTTTTAAATTGGCTCAGATTTTCCGGGTTGTTACAGCAGTGCCTAAAGGTAATGCTACCATCACTTGTGTGACGTTATTTTAACTGGGATATAGTACACATTCGAAATCGAAAAACAAGATAAGGCCATGGGGATTAATTTCCATATACGTTCATTTTGAATATTCCCAATAGTTGATTTGTTAACTATCATTTTAGGTTTCTCTTTTTTTATCGTCAATCTAAGACGATGTATTGCTCATTTGACCTCAGGAGAGTTAAAGCTCCGCAATATCCCCGCTATAGCCCGTACTATTCTTTGACCGCTATGTTACTTTAGTCTAGCGCTAATGAACAATAGATCCATTTTAAGCCGCTATTATTTGCTGAATCCGCTAAATCAAGGGTATTTAGCATCCATTTTAGCAATATTAACGCACAGAGGCTGATTTGTCAAGTTCTCTTTTAATAAAATCAAAAAAGTTACATCAAAGAGATAATTTAAAGGCATAAATGCTTAATTTAAGATATAAATCCATCATAACCATCTAATCTAATATGCAAAAACATGATATTCTTCAATTTTGTTATTTAAGAATAATTAATATTAGTTTCTTCTACATAAATGAAGTGATAATGATAATTAATTAATTTTAAACATTCCGTTTTATATCTAATGAACTTTTTAGCACACACTACATTCCCCACTACAACTTTTTGCGCCTCCACCTCTATGGTATCGCTAAACGCTTTAACTGCAAGATTTAAGCTTTGTTATTTTTATCGGAAATGGCTAATATTAGAAAGCGAATGGATGTTAAGCTATGTGGAGTTGCTGCAATTCGGGTATCTATACATCCACTCTAGAGTTAGGCCAGTCAAATGTGCACATCTATATGTGCACTTATATGTGAAATACACGGAAATTTAGGAAAGTTGGCAAGGTCTTACTTGTACATTTCATGGTGGTTTCATGATAGAAAATGACAATCTCAAGTATATTTCTAGAGGTATACTTTAGGCTCTAGGCGTACCATCCTAATCATTTGTTGTAAAATTTCTCTTAGTTTCCATTTTTTTGTGATATAAAAGGTGGTGAATCGTCAGATCCATGCCTTGATTATATATATATATTACAACCAAAAGGGACTAAAAGGTGAGATTACAACTAACAACCCCACCAAAAGAAAACAAATACATCCCCAACCATACGAACTACATCCAAAATGCAGTACATCAGACCCCCAAAACACATACAAAGAGTTACATATGACATTTACATATCATATTATATTTACATCAGCAGAAAAGTAAAGTAACAGCAGCACTTAGCTTCACCCATCTTCGGTGCTCACGACCTCTAGCTCTGTCATGCACCCTTGCTCCAATAATGTCCAGATACCTCCAATTCGAAACTCCTGTCCAAGAAAAAACAATTTAAGAATCAACATGATAATAGAATTACCACTTTTTCAACTTAAATTTAAATTTTCTCGGGTTTCTCTCATTCCAAAGTATCCAAGTATATGCAAAAAACAGCAACACAAAATCATTCCTAGCAACTGGCAACATATCACCAGTTTTATATTGCCAAACAAACAGATCATTAATATAATCCCTCCAAGCCAAATCCACATTCAAGAAAACTGGACATTTTGTCCAGACCTAAAATGCAAAATCACACTCCTAGAAAATATGATTATAATCCTCCACACTATAATCACAAAACACACACTTCTCTATATAATTCATTCCTTTCCTCCTCAAATTGGTAGCATTATTCAACTTGCCATGAATCACAATCCACATATGAACTCTTACTTTTAAAGGCACTACTTTATAACTCCACATAACATCGAAACTCGACCATCTTCTCCCTCCAAAATTAAGCAAATCGTAAATGCTTCTTACACTGAAAGTTCCTCCAGCACCACCTAACTTCCATACAAATTTATCTGCATCATCACATAATGAAATCCCTTCGAGCAATCTAACCAAACAATATAATTGAATCAATGCAGAACCAGCAATCACCCTACAAAATGTAAGCCTCCATTTGAAGTTTACATCTTCTCCATCAAACATATCTTTAACAGAAAAATCTTTGTTACACACCAAAACAAATAAATCTCCAAACTCAGCTTCCAACAAGATAGGAAGAAGCCATAGATCTCTCCAAAAAGAAATATTCCTCCCACATTTCACCACAACTTCAATGCCAATCTTAAACCAACCCACATTACCCATAACTCCCTTCCAAAACACCGAACAATTTGAAAAATAACTATTCCAATCAAACCTTCCATCATAACACGTGCTAATAATCCACTCCTTCCAAAACGAGCTTTTACAACTAAGAATATCCCAAATCCACATGCAAAAAAAGGATGAAATCATGTTCTCAAATTGAGCACACCTAATCCTCCTCCTTTCTTGGATTTACAAATTTGTTGCCAAGAAATGAGACAAGATAAACTGCAAGATTCTTTAGATCCCGTCCAAAAGAAATTCCTCCATAATGCATCAATTCTATTCACCACCTAGTTTGGACATCGCACAAACGAAAAGCAGTAAAGAGGAACAACAGATAGAACTGAATTTATCAGCAACAGCCTCCCTGCTCTAAATAGAGAATCGCCCTTCCATCTAGCTAGTCTTCGATCAACTTTATCAATAAGTAAATGCCAGTCCTGTTTTAAGATTTTCTTCGGCCTGATCCACATACCCAAGTAATTGGGAGGAAATTCACTAACTTTACAATTCAAAAGTTCAGCACAACAAGTCTTAAGCTCCTTTGAATAGCCAATTGCATACACACAGCTTTTATGGAAATTTATCTTCAAACCTAATAAACTCTCAAAAGCATAAAGTAAAAATTTCAATGCAACAATATATTTACATACATGTTTACTAAAAATGATAGTATCGTCTGCATACTGCAAAGAATTAATGCGTCCAATAATATGCTCACTGCCAAAACTTTGAATATTGCCTTTCTCACTACTAACTCTCAGAATTTGAGCGAAAACATCTGCTACTAAATCAAATAATAATGGCAAAAGCGGATCACCCTGTCTTAGATCTATCTTAGACTTGATAGTTTTTCCAGCAATGCCATTAACACAAATATTTGATCTACTAGATGAAAAAATACAAGAATTCCACTCAACCCATTTGGCAGGAAAACCTCTGGCTTTACAAACATCAATAAGAAATCTCTAATCAACAGTATTGAATGCCTTCGCAAAATCTAACTTTAGAATTGCACATGATTCATTGTACTTATTACAATGCGAAATTACTTCTTGTACCAAAGCATCCCCATCCTTTATCGTTCTCCCCTTGATGATGAAATTTATCGATTAGCACTTCCATCTTCATACTCAGTCGATTACCAAGAACCTTCGTAATTAGCTTGAATGTGCTATTCAATAAACTAATGGGTATAAAATCTACAGCAGTAACATTGCCCTCTGTCTTTGGAATCAACACCACATTAGCATAGCTCAATTTATCTAACCTCAAAACACCTTCATGAAATTCATCAAGCAGCTTCAACACATCAGCTTTCACCCAGTTCTAATATTTCTTGAAAAAGAAATTTGGGAAACCATCAGGACATGGTGCCTTATCGCTTGGCATTTCGTTAAGCGCAACCATTATTTCTTCAACAGAGAATGCTGCATCCAAACCACTTAAATCAGCAGTGATTGGATACAACAAATTCCAGTCAACTTCCACTCTTTTCTCACTACAATCCCCAAAAATCTTCTTATAAAATCAGTAAAAGTATTATTCAATTCTTCCTGTTGACTAACCTCCACACCATCCTTTTCGATGCTACAAATCAAATTCGATCTCCTCCTACCATTAGCTACTCTATGAAAGTAACTTGTATTATTATCTCCTTCTTTCAACCACCGTGACCTCGATCTTTGCCTCCAATATGCTTCCTCTTGATTTATCACTTTCAATAATTCTCTCTCTTTATTTTTAAGCAACATCTAACAGCCTCTCCTCTTCTAAAATGCTAAGTTCAAGAATTTCATTTTCCAACTTCTCCTTCTTAATTCTGATATTGCCGAATATGTCACTATTCCACTTCTCCAAAAAAATCTAAGCAGTTTCAGCTTCCTGCAAATACTACCCGCTGCATCCCCAACAACACCAAACTCCTCCCACTTCCTTCTAATCAAGTCATCAAAACCCTCTTCCAAACACCACATCTTTTCGAATTTAAATACCACCTTCCTCTTCACACTATCACCAGTGTCAAATAAAATAGGAAAATGATCTGAAATCAAAGATGACAACCCTTTCTGAGACTAAAGAGGATGAACATCTTCAAATTCAGGATTGATGGTAAAAATCCAGTCTTACTGAAGTAGCAGGTTCTCTTCTGCTACATCACGAGTATTTTCTATTTGGCATTGGCAAGTCAATGAGGTTACACTCTCTCACAAACTCACTGAAATCTTCTAAATCACCAGAATGATCAACACTTGTAATATTTCTTTCAAGTTCAAATCTGGTGACATTAAAGTCACCACCAATTATCCATGGCCCACATATGGAATTTAAAAAATCAATCCCCTTTTCCCACAAAATCGTCCTCTCACTTCTCGAATTGGGACTATAAAAATTAGCTAGAGATGAAATATGTCACTTTAGAAGCTCTATATTCCAATGCAACATGAACACAATGGGTCTGCTTAACTTCTTGCTTCAATAACCATCTATCACTATTCCAACCAGTAAACAAACCACCCGCGCTATCAATAGCTGGAATAAAACTCCAACCATCCAAAGCAACCCAACCCAAACATCTAAACGCATTAACTTCTGGATCCCCAAGCTTTGTTTCTTGCAACGACACAATATTCGGCTTACATGACTTCAAATAATTCCTAACTCTATGACACTTATGTAAAGTGCCCAGTCCTCTCACATTCCATGAAACAATAATCATGATGAATTGCTAAACCTCCCCATTTCCTTCCTCTAAAATTCGTTAATCAACTCCTCATTCATCACAAAGCCAGAACTACTTCCAAATTCATGTAATTGTTCACTAGATAATGAATTTAAAAAGACAGGGATAAAAACACTACCTTCCAGAGGATGATCCAAGCTCCTTGCGCTCCTGCGCAGAATTATCACTCCTTCATGCTCCATTCCCCTTTTTCCTTTGCCATCCATAGTCCTGGAACAAGCATTAGAGTTCACACGAGTAGCATCCCTTTCAGCATCATTGACCATCTCTCCCCCACAACCATCAAGTTCCCCTGCTTGTCAGTCACAACATCCACACCATCAATAGGACCCACATTAAAGCCTCTAACATCCTCCACTCCTATACCATCATAAGAATCCCCATCTTCCTCCATAACCTTACCAGACAACACTGGGATTCTCAACATCACCAACATCATCTATGTCCATCCTTACACCCACACCCGAAGTCCCCACTTCAGGTGAGGAACTCTTCTTGTTACATGATATCTTCAACTTCCCATTCAAAGACTTTGCAAACACATGCCATTTAATAGTCTTGTTGTCCAGACAAAAGTTTGGATCCCCTTCATACTTCTTGAGCAGCATCTCATGATCATAATTCTCAACACACACACCAACCGTAGTTAGAAGTTCACAAGATTCATCAACCAAAATCTCTGGCCTAATACTGGTAAAATTAGCTGCATGCAAAGCACTTAACTGCAATTTCATCACACAAACAATATTCCACATCACCCTCCTCAGAACATCCAGTTGATGACAAACCACTGGAACATTCCCCAGAATTACCCACATCTTCTGTTTTTTTCTTCGCACCCACACTTCCTACCTGTGCACTCCATTTCCTCAACCTCAGAGTAACCCCCCTGAGAAATTATAGAACCAAAGAAATTCTCCTTCAACAGAGCAAGAGGGAATCAAACAACAAATTCATCACCCATTCTCTTAACATCCCACCTCTAATTAGGTGCCTTATCACCATACTTCGACTTAAGCAAAACTTCAATTTGAAACATAGAGAAAGACCCTTGAGCAATCGAAATTACTGTCATGGATCTTTCCCTTCAAAAAGCCTTAGGAAAATTAACCGAAGAAATATTAACATGTTTTCCAGTCGCCATTTTTGTAATAGAAGAGAAATTACGATTTAACTGGCAATTATAACCTCTATTCCCAATTTTCTTGCATTTAAAACATACCAGCGCACTTCTACAATGGCGTGCCCAATGATTTGATAATCCACACCGAAAACATCCTTTCTTTGATTTGACACTACTAAGAAATTCACTATAGTTGTTATTTTTTCGAGACGATGATTTGAATTTCTCATTTAGGGATGAAAATCTTAGTGGATTATTAACCAACACATCTTTATACGATGGCACGTGAGGAGCATCACATTTTACTATTGAATCGGGCAAATAATCAAATAAATTCAGTAAATCACTGACCGAAGACGCAATTTTGGAGAACGAATTCTTGGAGGACGCCATTAGGGTTTGCCATTTGGAGGATACCATTACTGAAAGCCATTAATTGTCCTTAATTTATTTTTTAATTTATTCTGTATCATAATCGTATAGTGAAATGATGTGAATTTTCCACGACGCTCAATTATTTATATTCATCTTTGTGTTTGGATGATATTGTTGCGAGCAAAAACCTATTCTACATATAGCTGCATGTTCACGTGTGTTTATTGCTTATTTCTACTCTTTGTTTAGAGTTTTTGCTCGTATTAGGCTCATTGTCTATCTGATTTGTTTATTTTTCCTTTAAATTCGGGAGTACTTAGTTATAAATGAGCAAGTGGCTCAATTTTCTACATAATTATACATTTCTGTTGTATGATTATGCATGTATATTCTGGATTAGCTTGTGTTAAATCAGACTGTATAATTATTTCATTATAATAATCTTTTTAGTTCCTTTTCTTTTACACCCACGAAAATTCATCTTTCGAATGCTAGAAAACGACAAACGAACGGAAATGTTCCAAGTGTTGTTAAGGATCAGAAAGGTGGATCATCAAACCATCCAATCACTACACAAAGATTTCAACAAATTTTACAATCAAAACCTTCAATAAGAGATAAGTAAATAAAATTTGTGCTTTTGTGTAAAAAAAATATGTGGTCTTAACTAGATAAACGAAGATAGAGAAAATTAGGCCTAGTAGACTGCTTTTGTGTAAAAAAATAATCATGTGGTCTTGACTAGATATATCAAGATAAAGAAAATTAGGCCTAACTGATTGCTTTTGCCACTTAATACAGCTTCCGCTTACACTGTGTAAAAAATCATTTGCATACCTAAATATGATAAGAAGACAAATGTCGATCTTGTGACTTGTTATATCTTATACGCTCATTTTGAAAATTGTTGATGTAATCTATTAAATAATAGTAAAGCAGAAGAATCTGCTTTTAGCTTAATTCTAGGAGTTATCTTTTTTCTGCTTAATTCTCTCTTGATATATAATATTTGATTTTTTTAATTTCTTAGTTAAATTACCCAACAAAACTCACATTTTTTTTACAGTATGATACCTTTAAATGATAGTTTATCCCTTGAAATTCATGTACTCAGTCATATAATATCAAAAAATGATCTGATCCACAATACCAAGCTGTTCTTTTTAATCACTTTACTTAGGAGTGGTCAATCCCTTGAAATTCACATAGTCATTCATTTAGTATAAGAAATTACTCCTCTATCATCTATAAATAGGGTGTTGTATTTTTTTTTTCACATCACAATCATCTTCTTCTCCACGTAAACATTCCTACCCACAGTTCTTTTCTTTACACCACAATAAATCTGCTCACATATCGAGCAATTTAGGCACTTTCACTAGTTAAACCAATTATAACTATTCAAGTATTTTATATGGTTTTTTCCAATCATTCAGGCAGGTTTCTGATATTATGTTTCTATAGGTGAAATCATCCTACATACATCTAAAATCATCCGGACATATACATAGATGTAAACTCGTTCATTCATTCTTTATATGTAATTAAATTCTTCCCTTTACCTCTACAGTTATTAACCTATTTACAACTCTTCGGATCTCCATCCTTAAATTACAATGGGAAAGTTAATGTTTTAAAACCAGGTACTTTATATTATGCAATGCATTTATCTGCTTTGGTTTGCATCAGTATTCAGTTTTTTTTTTTTTTGGATTTACCTGCTTTGCTTTGCAACAACAGTTTGCACCAATATCCTATTTATACTGTGAATTATCTGAACCAATAACATGAACGAATATGTTTCATATTTTACTAGCCTAAGTGATGGATGCTATTTATGAACCGTAACATCTACCTTTTCCATGTTTCAATGCTAAGTAGAATGTAGCCTGGTAATGGGATACGAAGCACTAAAATTAAGTTCCATTTGGTGAACATGTGGTTGCATAAACATAGATAATGAACTAACATGGAATAGCGAAATACTTCTGTAGTATTCTAAAGAAGTTGTCCGTCCATACTCTAAAACATAATGGCATCTAAAGGACTTTGAGCTATAGGCAAGATATTGATGTCACTGTTACACTAGGTGTCCATGGAAATAAACTTCGATGCATTTTGTATGTTTTCAAATTATTGACGCATGTGCTACTTTCGTATGTAGTTCATATGTCAAATATCCAAGGATGCATATCAAAAATTTGATATAAACTTTCAAGTCTATGTTCCCCGTTATATTCTCTGAAGTATTAAATCCATAAAATTGAACAAAAATGGTACAGTAGGTGACAATTCCCTGTCTACAATCACTTAACTCACCTGTAGGCAAGTATACATTATTATCATTTAAAGCCTATGACCTGAACTGCATATATTATATATGTGGGAAAAAATCTTAATTTAAGGGTAATACGTACATGCTATCATTTGATAACAGAAAAAGAAAGTAAAAACTATATTTCAAATTACAAATAGATAGCTCAAAAGGTTAATAAGAAATAGAAGTAGCTTCAAACACCAGGGGCTGTTAAAGAAGTAAGTGAATATATAACATGTATAATATCCACATGCGTTATGAATATTTTTCCATATTGGCTATTTTTTTACTGCTTAGCTATTTACCTTTATTAAATGGTAATGCAAGATGTTTGATTTTTCCCTAGATATTATACATGAAGGGCCAAGCAAGTTCAAACTCTTTTGCTCATGATATAGAGTGTGATTCTCTTTTTACATATATAATATTATCTGAGTGCTCTGAGTAAATCATATCCTCAACTATTGTTTAAAAGAATGCATTTCTCTCTAATGAAGAAAATAAAGTCATTAGCGTATGAACACGTTTTATCATATTTAATGAAGACAATAGAGTCGTTAGTGTGTGAACACGTTTTATCATATTTAATGAAGAAAATAGAGCCGTTAGCGTGTGAACACATTTTATCATATTTAATGAAGACAATAGAGTCGTTAGCGTGTAAACACGTTTTATCATATTTAGTATGTTTTGTAATTATCTATTAGCCATTACAATGCTTCTCTATATAAGCATACATTTGTTACATTATTCCTTGTACAAGAAATAATATTCATCAATAAAAATCTTCTGCTTCCCCAATATTCTTCTTATTTTCTTCAATCTTATTCTTCAATTTGGTATCAGAGCAAATTGCCGAAAGGTTTTCTATCAACCAAGAGTTGTTTTATTTTATTATTTCTCCTCTGTTTTATTCTTTCTCCTCAGTGTTATTTTTTCTAATCAACTATGGCGAACAGTAATGAAGCCACGTCTACATCAACGGTCAACACTAGCACTAATCCACCACCAAACAGCCCTAACCTGATAAAACCCAAAAGTCAAATTATTACCACATCACTTGATTAAGAAAATTATATATTATGGAAATATCAAGTGGAAGTTGCCTTAAAAGTATATGGACTGCTGGAATACATCAATGGAACCATAACTATACCACCAGTCATGACTTTGAGTCAAGATGGTAGTACTGTTTCAAATCCAGATTATGTTAGATATCAAAAGCAGGATAATCTATTATCATCATGGTTTATATCTTCTATAAGTTCAAATTTGTTATCACAGATAGTAGGATGTAACAATTCTTGTAACACCCCGAATTTTAGTTAATACTAAAATTCACTAATTACAGGATAAATAATCTCAGACGTGGGAATTGGGGGTAACGGGCTGCGTTATTGCGTTCGTCTCGGAAAAATACGCGAAATAGAGTCCGAGTTTTCGAAAATCGGAGTCCGTATGGCCCGGTTATGGCCCAAAGAAGTTTGCAGAAAAATTAGAGTTAAAAACAGATTTAGGAATTTAAATTTAAATTTTAATTTAGAACCAGCGGGGCCAGGCGGGAAGATTCCCGCCCTAAGCATGTCGACAGGGCTGTCGACAGGCCTGTCGACAGGGGTGTTGACATGCCTGTCGACTTGCCTGTCGACATGGCGTGTCGAACCAGGGTGCTTGGGTGCACCAGATCTGGTTTTCTGGCTAGGGCTGGGCTTGGTTCTAGAGGTTTCCTAAATCTAACGGACCTAAATTAATCTAGGGTTAATCTAAGGGCCTAAAACACTCTCTTAATCTATAAATACACCCTAAACCTACCTTAATCCATACTAAAAATAGAAATGAAGGCCTCATGCCGCCAAATTAAATCCTAGAAGGAGTCTCCACTAATCTAAGAAGGAAGTTTCAAGCTAATCCCTCTCAAATCATTCTCTAATCATCATTATCTTCATAGTTAGCAACTAATTCTACTTCATAAGGTTGCTAATCTTGAGTTTGGTGAGTTTCTATCACTTTAACACCAATTGTTAAAGTAAGTAGATTGGGTGTAATGAGACTTATGGTCTTAAATGCGGATTAGTGAGTTTGAATCATGTATAATGATATGTTACTCTATGTTGTTCTATGATTATGCATATTTGATAAGTTGGTTTATGCATGCTTAATAAGTTGATTTATGCATGTTTAACAAGTTGATATATGCATGTTTAACAAGTGGATTTATGCATATTTAATGAGTGGAATTATGCATGTTTAACAAAGTAAGTTATGCAAGTTAAGTATATGTTTAAATGCATGTTTAATGTGATATGCAAGTTATGCATGCTTATGCAAGTATATGGATACTTATGCAAGTCATGTATATGTTTAAATGCAAGATTTATGTGATATGCAAGTTATGCATGCTTATGCGAGTATATGAATGCTTATGCAAGATATGTATATGCTTAAATGACATGATATGCAAGTTATGCATGTTTATGCAAGTATGTGAATGCTTATGCAAGTATGTGGATGCTTATGCAAGTATGTGAATGCTTATGCAAGTTATGTGTATGCTTAAATGCATGTTTAACATGTTATGCAAGTTATGAGAATGCCTATATGCAAGTTCAACATGTTATGCAAGATATGTGTATGATAATATGCAAGCTCATATGTAACATGTTATGCAAATCATGTGTATGATAATATGCAAGTTTGGGTTAAATATAGTTGGGTTAATATATGCTCATATATGCAAGTTGACATCCTTTAACCCATGACAAAGTTTTATGCTAAACCCATGATATTTGTGATGATCTTCCCCTTTATTATGTCATGTAACGAGAACGATTTACGCGGGGAACGATGGGGTTGGTAAATATGTAAATAAATGAATGATTGGGTATGATTAAGCATACCATAAAAATAAATTACCATAAGTGGGAATTTACCTATTGAGTTAGGTCTACCCCATGGGAATTTACCTATTGAGTTAGGTCTACCCATGTTATGGAAAACTTGATATTAATTAGGGATAATTAATATGGGGGTGATTAATTAGGTGTAATTAATCGACTAAGACACGAGGTTGGACTCATTTGTAGTGTAAAACTGCCCGGACCCGACCGGCTTAACCAGTTGCTACAAATGTCAGCCCAATGTGAGAGGTCTTAGCCATAAATTAAATACGTGATTAAGGTAAAGACACGAGGTTAGACTCTGTTATGACGTAAGACTGCCCGGATTCTACCGGCTTAACCAGGCGGTCATAACAGCCAGTCTAATGTGGGAGGTCTTTACGGGAGATCACGGTCTTAATTAATTAAGAAACACTTAACCATAGTAGCATGTAGTGGGACATGAGGGGTTAAGTGGGTGCCTTGGGTGGCATAAGGAAATTTTGTGATTGCCTTGGGTGGCATGTGGAATCTAGTGGGTTGCCTTGGGTGGCAATAGAAAATACGATTAGAATACTTAACCAAGTGGAAACATGTAATTAAACATGATTAAAGGGTTAAGTGGGATACACTAGACATTTGACAAGCTTAAGTGGGTAGCTTGTGGGGGCCCATTTCAACCAATATCCCAAACGTATCTTTGTGGGCTCGACCCATGTCGAGTGACGGGACACGCATATTGGGCTTGATTATAAGAGGCCAAAACGGGTTAGCAGTGGCAACGCAAGTCCAACGGGCTTCATATGCGTGTGTGGACCCGGGCTGGTAGATAAGCCGTTGTTGCATCGTGTAGATATAAAGCCGTGCACCGTTAGTATTGGGTAGCCACTTTAGGGGAGTGATACACCCCACTGTGGGACCAGCACGGGTATCTACGGTAGGGAGCCGATCGATGGGGAGTAGTGGGTACACCTAATGAAGATAGGGGCAGACAGCACCTATGTAGGGGTACACGAAACTACTGGGTAAGAATTACTGAGTACACCTAGTGGAGATAGGGGCAGACGGCACCTATGTAGTGGGCTAGGAGTACATGGAACTACTGGGGAAATTTTCTAAGTCCTTGGAAGGGATCAACCTTTAAGTAGGAATGACTGGTGTGGTGCAGTTAGTAATTATCCTTGGGTGGGTAGATGCGTCCTGACGGTTATCTTAGTTTATTCTAAGTCTACCAAGCTGCTTAGTGTAGCCATTCATCCCCAGATATTACCGTAGGTCAAATTTATGTCTTCTCTGGTTACTTTAATGATTGTATTGTTAAAGTTATAGGACTCACTCAGACTTATGTCTGACCCCGTTGTTTCTATCTTTTTCCCAACCCTCAGGTCCTACGGTGGATCCTAGCAGTAGTAGAGCTTGATCGGATTGCTGTTCCAGTCTTGAGGAGCTTGAGTAGATGTAAAGCTCCAGTTATCCAGTTATCTTTTCTTTCGTTCTGGCTATTGTATTGAGAGTGGGATTATGTACTTCTTTATTTTGATGGATATTGTACTTGACTTTTATTGTGGTTTTATGATGTAACCAGACATGTTTATTTCCGCTGTTATGAGATGATGTTTTAAAATTTCAAGTACTACTTATATCTGTCTTGTTGTAATTTTTCTGTTCTATATTCACTAAAATACTCCACCGATGCTATGGCATTCCCTTAGTGAGTGACCATAGCGGGTGTGGGGTGTTACACGTGGTATCAGAGCAAAGGTTACCAGAACAGATAAAATTTTTAGAAAACCATTTTTCTAAAAACATTTTTGGAAGAGATATTTTCAAAAACATGTCTTTTAAGAGAAAAGTTTTTGAAAGAAAAGCATAATCCCCAATAGCCATATCTATATCCTTCGAATTCTCCGTTTTGAATCTTTCCTTTTTCGTTTCAGCATGGCCGAGAATCTTAATCTTCCGGAGGATGTGACGGTACCAGTATGGTATAGGAGATTGATGGAGGCTAGGGCCACCACTGCGGGTCCAGCGAATATTCCTCCACCAACCGTAGCACCCGATCTTCCTCCTCCCCCTCCTCCTCGCACGGATACTTTTGCTAAGACTTGTAAGGAATTCAAAGCTATGGGAGGGAAACCTTTTCAAGGATCTGAAACTTTTGTGGAGGCTAGAGATTGGCTTAAGGAGGTGGAAGAGTTGATAGATATCTTTGAGATGGAAGAAGGAAAGAAAGTCAAGTTGGCTGCTTGGTTAATGAAGGGAGAGGCCTCATTCTGGTGGGAGGTCACTAATGGAGAACGCCCCGTTGACTCTTGGGCGGATTTTAAGCAAAGATTTGTGGCAAAGTTTCTCTCAAGGGCGGAGGAAAACTTGTATATGGAAAGATTCTTGACTTTAAAACAAGGAAATCTTTCGGTGAAGGAATATGTTAACAAGTTTAATCAATTGGCAAGGTTTGGCCTAGACATGGTGAATACACCGGAGAAGAAGGTTTGAGGTTCGTGAAAGGCTTGAATGAACCGATGCATGGGTTGGCTATGACTCACATCCCTATGGGGGCCACCTTTGAGAAGCTAGTTGACATGGCACTCATGTATGAGGAAGAGAAGGGTCCTAATGCTAATAAGGCACCCGAGAGGAAGGGAGATCAAAAGAGACCTCAGCAACAACAACAAAGCAAAGGTGGGAAAGGCAACGGTGGCAAGAGCAAGAAGAAGAAATGTTTCAATTGTGGGACACCTGGCCACCTAAGCAAGGATTGTCGCAAGAAGAAGAAGACCGGCTGCTTCCACTGTGGCGAAGCAGGGCATTTAGTGAAGGATTGCCCTAAGAAAGGGCAAAGGACGGGATCTACCTCAGGAGGACAGGTGCAAGCTCTTATGGCACCGAGTCAGGCTAGGGGGCAAGTACAGGCTCTCGTGGTTCCACCGATTCAGGAGAGAGGTAGAACTATTTCCGTTGAAAGTCTGGTTTTTCTATTTGATCATCCTGTCCGTACATTGTTTGACTCAGGCGCATCGCATTCGTTTATTTCATCATCATTAGTTGAGTTACTGCACTTAGACACCAGTCTGGTAGATGATCCCTTGGTTGTTTCAAACCCAATTGGGGGCTCCACTTATTTATCCATGATATGTTTGGGTTTGAAGATTTCTATACTTAGCATTGAGTTTAGATGTGATGCTTTTGTATTGGGCTTCACGGGCTATGGGTTGATTTTGGGCATGGACTGGTTATCCAGTAATGGTGCCGTTCTTGATTGCGAAAGGAGAGTTGTTAGGCTCATGACCCGCTTGGGTAACACTCTCGAGATTTCTTGTAACCCCAGGGACTCTGTTATGCTAAGTTATCTTGAATCGCTTGACGCTTCGGTCGAGAGTTTGCAATCTGTTAGAGTGGTCCGGGAATATCCGGATGTGTTTGAGGAGGTGAAGGGCTTACCTCCGAAGCGGGAGATTGACTTCCGAATATATTTGGTGGATAATGCTAAACTGGTATCTTTACCAGTGCGCCACATGGCTCCTCGTGAGAGGAGGGAACTCCATAAGCAAGTAGGGGAGTTGCTTGAGAAGGGGTTCATAAGACGGAGCATATCGGAGTGGGGTGCTCCAGTAGTATTTGCTACGAAGGCGGATGGGTCCCTCAGACTTTGTGTAGACTATAGAGAACTCAACAAGCTCACAAAGAAGAATAGACACCCATTGCCGAGAATAGATGATCTTTTCGATCAGTTGGTTGGCGCTTCAGTATTTTCTCAGTTGGACTTGGCCACGGGGTTTCATCAGTTGAGAGTGGCTGAGGATAGCATAGACAAGACTGCCTTTAGGACTCCGGATGGTTTCTATGAGTGGCTGGTAATGCCATTTGGGTTGACGAACGCCCCTGTATACTTTGTTGATTTGATGAGTAGGGTGTTCAGGGAGTTCCTTAATAAATTTGTGGTAGTCTTTGTGGATGATATCTTAGTATTTTCTAAGAGTGAAGAAGAGCATGCCCTACATCTTGGGGAGGTATTGAAGACTCTTCGAGCGCATAGCCTTAAAGCTAAATTCTCTAAATGTCACTTCTGGAGGAGGGAAGTACGGTTCTTGGGGCACGTGGTCTCCAAGGAAGGGATAGCTGTGGATCCCGCGAAGGTAGTATCAATTCAGGATTGGAAGGTTCCGAAGAATGCTACCGAGGTAAGAAGTTTCTTGGGGTTAGCGGGTTATTATAGGAAGTTTATCAAAGACTTCGCGAAGATATCAGCCCCATTAACCCGCTTAACGAAGAAGAATCTTGTTTTCACATGGGACGTAGATTGTGATGATGCGTTCCGACGGTTAAAGAGAGCTTTAACCACCGCTCCAGTTTTGGTGTTGCCAGATGGGAGCAAGCCATTTGTTGTCTATACCGATGCCTGTGGGACAGGACTTGGCGCAGTCTTAATGCAAGAGGGAAGGGTAATAGCCTACGGTGGAAGGCAGTTGAGGGCACATGAGAAAAATTACCCTACCCATGATTTAGAGTTGGCCGCTATTGTTTTTGCGCTTAAGATTTGGCGCCATTATCTTCTTGGTGAGAGATTCGAGTTGTTCACTGACCATAAATCTTTGAAGTACTTGTTCTCTCAGAAGGACCTAAACTTAAGACAGCAAAGGTGGATGGAGTTCTTAGCATCTTATGATTTTGAGATAGCGTATACCCCTGGCAAGGGTAACGTGGTGGCGGACGCCTTGAGCAGAAAGAGGTTGTCCTTGAGTCCATTGTTCGTGGAACGACGAAGCTTGGAATTTATCTCGATGTTTGATTTCAGACCTTCCGTTGACTATTTACCCGGTTTGCTAGCTTCTTTGGAAGTTAGACCTACTCTTTTGGGGCGGATTGGGGAAGCCCAGAGGGACGACCCACAGTTGGTTGAGTTGATAGAGAAGCTCAAAAGGGGGGAGTCATCCAGCCATTTGAGTAGGTACACCCTGGACGATAGGGGGTGCTTGCGTAGGGACGGTAGACTTTGTGTACCGCTAGATGAAGGGTTGAGGAAGGCTATTCTTGATGATGCACACCGTTCTAGGATGACCATTCATCCCGGTGGGGATAAGATGTACCAAGATATGAAGAGGGTTTTCTTCTGGGCCGGTATGAAGAAAGATGTGGCCGAGTATGTCGCTCGATGTTTGGTGTGCCAGCAAGTGAAGGCGGAACAAAGGAAACCAGGTGGGTTGCTTCACCCATTGGAGGTTCCGCAATGGAAGTGGGATAGCGTCTCGATGGATTTTATTGACGGGTTACCCAGATCGAGGAAGGGTAATACAGGAATTTGGGTGGTGGTAGATAGACTTACTAAGAGCGCCCATTTTATACCTGTGAAGAGTAAGAGGACTGCTCCATGGCTAGCTTCAGTATATCTTCGAGAGATAGTTCGATTACATGGGGTACCCTCTAGCATAGTGAGTGATCGAGATCCTATCTTCACTAGCGAGTTCTGGAGAAGTTTGCAAGAAGCAGTGGGGACTCAATTGTGTCTGAGCACTGCATATCATCCTCAGACGGACGGCCAGACTGAGAGGGTGAATCGTGTTCTAGAAGACCTTTTGAGCCTTTGTATCTTAGATTTTGGAGGTACATGGGAAGAGCATCTTCCATTGGTAGAGTTCACATATAATAACAGCTTTCAGTCCAGTATTGGTATGGCTCCTTTCGAAGCTCTCTATGGAAGGCCTTGTCGATCACCTACATGTTGGTGGGAGTCTACGGATAAGATCTTGCTTGGGCCTGATATGGTTAGGGAGACTTCAGAGAAGATCGATTTGATTCGAAGAAGGATGAAAGCAGCGCAAGATAGGCAAAAATCTTATGCGGACAAGAGAAGGACGGATCTTGAGTTTGAGATAGGGGATATGGTTTTTGTTAAGGTATCTCCGTTGAGAAATGTTGTTCGCTTCGGATCCGTTGGGAAGTTAGCACCGAGGTTTGTTGGGCCGTTTCCTATCAAGGAAAGGATTGGACGGATGGCATATAGGGTGGAGTTGCCCGACAGACTTAGTGGTGTTCATGATGTATTCCATGTATCACATCTGAGGAAGTGCTTACATGAGACGGCAGAGGTAGTAGAGCCGAGCTTGCTTAGAGATGTAGAGGTAGAGCGTGATGCGACTATTCGACGAGCCCCTACTCGCATCCTTGGGTCAGAGACTAGGAAGTTGAGAAATAGAGAGGTTCAACTAGTCAAAGTGCAATGGGGAGAAGATGAGAGCAACGCAACTTGGGAGACGGAAGCGAAGATGCGTGCATTGTACCCATTTCTTTTTGAGGATATGTCTCTACTTTCTCCTTTATCGTTTGTCTAGTACTTATCTTATCTTTGGTATGTCCTCTCGTTAGTACCTTTGACCTTTAGATAGGGTAAACCTATGGTTGAAACATGTGTTTGAGACATGTTATGGTTGATGGATGCAAGTGGATGCAAGTGGTTGCTAGTGGTTGCTCGTGGATGCATATACACACACTCTAGGCACTAGATCGGCTCAGTCACCTCATATTGCATATTGCATAAAATTGTGTGTAGGAAAATATATTTATGGATGTATAATGGTTGTGTTATCACATGGATGATGCATTTTGGTGAATGATTGTGCACTCATGTAGATATTGTATGTGTCGATAGGGTTTTTCTCGCATACATAATGGATGCATGGCACTATCATGGTTTGCATATGTTCATACATTAGATAGGGAACATATACACACACTCTTTGCATATGCTCATACATCATTAGAAATTGTTCTAAGGACAATGGATGCCCGTGGTTGATGATTTGAGTAGATGGTTGTTTGGATGGTAGGATATGCATTCTCCTTAGCTTAGAGATTTCGGGGACGAAATCCTTTAAGGAGGGGAGAATGTAACACCCCGAATTTTAGTTAATACTAAAATTCACTAATTACAGGATAAATAATCTCAGACGTGGGAATTGGGGGTAACGGGCTGCGTTATTGCGTTCGTCTCGGAAAAATACGCGAAATAGAGTCCGAGTTTTCGAAAATCGGAGTCCGTATGGCCCGGTTATGGCCCAAAGAAGTTTGCAGAAAAATTAGAGTTAAAAACAGATTTAGGAATTTAAATTTAAATTTTAATTTAGAACCAGCGGGGCCAGGCGGGAAGATTCCCGCCCTAAGCATGTCGACAGGGCTGTCGACAGGCCTGTCGACAGGGGTGTCGACATGCCTGTCGACTTGCCTGTCGACATGGCGTGTCGAACCAGGGTGCTTGGGTGCACCAGATCTGGTTTTCTGGCTAGGGCTGGGCTTGGTTCTAGAGGTTTCCTAAATCTAACGGACCTAAATTAATCTAGGGTTAATCTAAGGGCCTAAAACACTCTCTTAATCTATAAATACACCCTAAACCTACCTTAATCCATACTAAAAATAGAAATGAAGGCCTCATGCCGCCAAATTAAATCCTAGAAGGAGTCTCCACTAATCTAAGAAGGAAGTTTCAAGCTAATCCCTCTCAAATCATTCTCTAATCATCATTATCTTCATAGTTAGCAACTAATTCTACTTCATAAGGTTGCTAATCTTGAGTTTGGTGAGTTTCTATCACTTTAACACCAATTGTTAAAGTAAGTAGATTGGGTGTAATGAGACTTATGGTCTTAAATGCGGATTAGTGAGTTTGAATCATGTATAATGATATGTTACTCTATGTTGTTCTATGATTATGCATATTTGATAAGTTGGTTTATGCATGCTTAATAAGTTGATTTATGCATGTTTAACAAGTTGATATATGCATGTTTAACAAGTGGATTTATGCATATTTAATGAGTGGAATTATGCATGTTTAACAAAGTAAGTTATGCAAGTTAAGTATATGTTTAAATGCAAGTTTAATGTGATATGCAAGTTATGCATGCTTATGCAAGTATATGGATACTTATGCAAGTCATGTATATGTTTAAATGCAAGATTTATGTGATATGCAAGTTATGCATGCTTATGCGAGTATATGAATGCTTATGCAAGATATGTATATGCTTAAATGACATGATATGCAAGTTATGCATGTTTATGCAAGTATGTGAATGCTTATGCAAGTATGTGGATGCTTATGCAAGTATGTGAATGCTTATGCAAGTTATGTGTATGCTTAAATGCATGTTTAACATGTTATGCAAGTTATGAGAATGCCTATATGCAAGTTCAACATGTTATGCAAGATATGTGTATGATAATATGCAAGCTCATATGTAACATGTTATGCAAATCATGTGTATGATAATATGCAAGTTTGGGTTAAATATAGTTGGGTTAATATATGCTCATATATGCAAGTTGACATCCTTTAACCCATGACAAAGTTTTATGCTAAACCCATGATATTTGTGATGATCTTCCCCTTTATTATGTCATGTAACGAGAACGATTTACGCGGGGAACGATGGGGTTGGTAAATATGTAAATAAATGAATGATTGGGTATGATTAAGCATACCATAAAAATAAATTACCATAAGTGGGAATTTACCTATTGAGTTAGGTCTACCCCATGGGAATTTACCTATTGAGTTAGGTCTACCCATGTTATGGAAAACTTGATATTAATTAGGGATAATTAATATGGGGGTGATTAATTAGGTGTAATTAATCGACTAAGACACGAGGTTGGACTCATTTGTAGTGTAAAACTGCCCGGACCCGACCGGCTTAACCAGTTGCTACAAATGTC
Organism: Allium sativum; assembly: GCA_030737875.1. Lineage (NCBI taxonomy): Eukaryota > Viridiplantae > Streptophyta > Magnoliopsida > Asparagales > Amaryllidaceae > Allium > Allium sativum. Next base: position 20,624,454 of record CM060927.1, on the reverse strand, counting down.
AGCCCAATGTGAGAGGTCTTAGCCATAAATTAAATACGTGATTAAGGTAAAGACACGAGGTTAGACTCTGTTATGACGTAAGACTGCCCGGATTCTACCGGCTTAACCAGGCGGTCATAACAGCCAGTCTAATGTGGGAGGTCTTTACGGGAGATCACGGTCTTAATTAATTAAGAAACACTTAACCATAGTAGCATGTAGTGGGACATGAGGGGTTAAGTGGGTGCCTTGGGTGGCATAAGGAAATTTTGTGATTGCCTTGGGTGGCATGTGGAATCTAGTGGGTTGCCTTGGGTGGCAATAGAAAATACGATTAGAATACTTAACCAAGTGGAAACATGTAATTAAACATGATTAAAGGGTTAAGTGGGATACACTAGACATTTGACAAGCTTAAGTGGGTAGCTTGTGGGGGCCCATTTCAACCAATATCCCAAACGTATCTTTGTGGGCTCGACCCATGTCGAGTGACGGGACACGCATATTGGGCTTGATTATAAGAGGCCAAAACGGGTTAGCGGTGGCAACGCAAGTCCAACGGGCTTCATATGCGTGTGTGGACCCGGGCTGGTAGATAAGCCGTTGTTGCATCGTGTAGATATAAAGCCGTGCACCGTTAGTATTGGGTAGCCACTTTAGGGGAGTGATACACCCCACTGTGGGACCAGCACGGGTATCTACGGTAGGGAGCCGATCGATGGGGAGTAGTGGGTACACCTAATGAAGATAGGGGCAGACGGCACCTATGTAGGGGTACACGAAACTACTGGGTAAGAATTACTGAGTACACCTAGTGGAGATAGGGGCAGACGGCACCTATGTAGTGGGCTAGGAGTACATGGAACTACTGGGGAAATTTTCTAAGTCCTTGGAAGGGATCAACCTTTAAGTAGGAATGACTGGTGTGGTGCAGTTAGTAATTATCCTTGGGTGGGTAGATGCGTCCTGACGGTTATCTTAGTTTATTCTAAGTCTACCAAGCTGCTTAGTGTAGCCATTCATCCCCAGATATTACCGTAGGTCAAATTTATGTCTTCTCTGGTTACTTTAATGATTGTATTGTTAAAGTTATAGGACTCACTCAGACTTATGTCTGACCCCGTTGTTTCTATCTTTTTCCCAACCCTCAGGTCCTACGGTGGATCCTAGCAGTAGTAGAGCTTGATCGGATTGCTGTTCCAGTCTTGAGGAGCTTGAGTAGATGTAAAGCTCCAGTTATCCAGTTATCTTTTCTTTCGTTCTGGCTATTGTATTGAGAGTGGGATTATGTACTTCTTTATTTTGATGGATATTGTACTTGACTTTTATTGTGGTTTTATGATGTAACCAGACATGTTTATTTCCGCTGTTATGAGATGATGTTTTAAAATTTCAAGTACTACTTATATCTGTCTTGTTGTAATTTTTCTGTTCTATATTCACTAAAATACTCCACCGATGCTATGGCATTCCCTTAGTGAGTGACCATAGCGGGTGTGGGGTGTTACAATTCTCATGAAAATTGGTCATCTATTGAGCAAATTTTTAGTTCTCAATCTGCAGCTAGGATAATGCAGTATAGAAGGGATTTACAAAACTCTAGAAAAGAAGGCATGAGTATGAAAGAATAACAAAATTAAAAATACTTGTGATAGATTAAATGTTGTTGGGCATAAGATAAGTGATAGTGAACAAATATTGTTTATCACTGGTGGACTTGATGAAGAATATGATTCATTATTAACTGTTATTTCTACTCAGCAAACATTACCTGATTTGCACTTTGTTCGATCCGCTCTACTTGCTCATGAAGGAAGGATTGAACAAAGAAAAACAATACAAGGTGATTTTCCTGTCAACTATGCAGCAGCTAAGAGTAATCAACAAAGAAACAACTACAACAATGATTCAAACAGACAAGAAAGTCAGTATTCAAGAGGTTTTCAATCACAAAGAGGAGGTTTTCAAGGAGGTTTCCAATCACAAAGAGGGGGTTTCCAGTCTTAGAGAGGTCGTGGAAGAGGCCGATGGAATAATAAAAATCATGTAAAATGTCAAATTTGTCAAAAATTTGGTCATATGGCAAATAAACGTAACTTCAGGTACAATCCAGATAATAGTTCTCCAAGTAGTCAAGGCAGTTTTTCTCAGAAAGGAGCACATGCAAATTTTGCTATAATAAACTCAAGCATAAGCAACAGTGACAATCAAAGCAGTAATAATGCTGTTAAGGGTGATGATGGTAACTTTGAGGAATGGTATCTAGACTCAGGTGCAACCCATCATATTACAAATAATCTTCAGAATTTAAACATTGGTAACAAAGATTACTTAGGTATGAAATATTTGTATATGGAAAATGGTGAGACTACACGTATAACACATACTAGCAAAGGAACTCTTTTTGGTAAAAGACAACTTCAACTAAATAACATGCTAAGGGTTCTTACCATAAGTAAAAATCTTTTAAGTGTATCAAATTTGCCAGTGATAATTGTGTATATTTTGAATTTCATCCAAAATTTGGCTTAGTCAAAGATATTCTAAGTCATGAAATATTACTACGAGGTAGTCTACATAATGGACTTTACAGGTTTAACAACTTGAAGACTAGAAATTCAAGTGGTGAATTCTGGTGCAACAATGTGGACGCTTGTAGTAATAATGATTGCAGTAGTAATAAGCATTGTAATAGAAATAATGTTTTAGATAATATTACTTTATGGCATATGAAACTTGGTCATCCAAATTTTGAAATTGTTAGAACTTTTTTATCTATTAATAATATTGCTTTTAAAAACGCATCTGTTAAACACACATGTACACATTGTCAGCTTGGCAAGAGCCACAAGCTTCCTTTTAGTAATTATAAAACCAGGTATAACAAGCTATTGGAGCTTGTAGCTACAGATTTATGGGGTCCAGCACGTCTAAATTCATATCAGGGGAACATGTAATATCTTTCTTTTGTAGATGCCTATTCGAGATATACTTGGATGTATATGCTAAAAAATAAATCTGAAACTTCTTACACAATTATACAATTTATAACTCATTTTAAAAAGCAACTTAATTGTAATGTCAAAATTTTGCAAACCAATGGTGGGGCAGAATTCAAAGCTTTGGCTGATTATTTTGCTAAAAGAGGAATTAAACACAGATTAACATGCCCTCACATGTCTGAGCATAATGTTTTGGTTGAAAGAAAACACAGACACATTGTAGAAACTGGTTTAACATTGTTATCACAAAGCTCATTACCCATGAAGTATTGGAATGAAGCCTTTTTTACTTCAGTTTTTCTTATTAACATGTTACCCACTAAGATCCTAGATAATAAAACTCAACATGAGATGATATACAACGTTACACCAGACTATAAATTTCTAAAAATATATGGTTGTTTGTGTTTTCCATGTCTAAGAGATTATAATAAACATAAATTAAGTATGAGGTCAAGTCTATGCACATTTGTTGGCTATGCTCAAAATAAAAAAGGTTACAAATGTCTTGACAAGAATGATAGAATTTATGTCTCAAGACATGTGATATTTGATGTAAGTAAATTTCCTTATGAAGATAGTCATGATTCCAAAGAAGGCAATAGAGTCGAATCTATCATGACTGTGGAGTTTAGACCAGTTACTCTTGTAACAATTAAAGACAATGTACATTTAGGCACACAAGCTGAGGGTACAAGAGAAACAAGTATGCACATCAGTGGATTAGAAGAAAGAAATTCAGATGATACAAAAATAAGTCAATATGATAATAACATGCACAACACTGATGATGATGGTAGCAGGCAAAGCAACAACACTACAAGGATATCACAACAGGAACAACAACATCAAAACATACATCACATGACTACTAGACCAAAAAGCGGTACTTTTAAACCAAAATTCTATAATGTGGCCATCACAGAAACTGAACCACTTAATTTCACTCAAACACTAAAGTCAAGAAATTGGAAAAAGGCCATGGATATAGAATATGAAGCTCTTATAAAAAAACAAAACTTAGGAACTTGTTGTACCACTAGCACACAAGAATGTAATTGGTTGTAGATGGGTATATAAGATAAAAAGAAAGGCTGATGGATCTATTGACAAATAAAAAGTGAGACTAGTAGCTAAAGGTTATGCACAACAATTTGGTTTTGATTTCAATGAAACCTTTTCTCCAGTTATAAAACGCACTAATATTAGGATAATTTTAACTGTTGCCTAAAGAAAGGGGTGGAATATAAAACAACTTGATGTGAAAAATGCTTTTTGAATGGAGAATTAACTGAAGAAGTCTACATGCAACAACCTGAAGGATACAATTCTGATGATAGAAGGGTTTGCAGGCTTTATAAAGCAATCTATGGACTCAAGCAAGCTTCAAGGGCTTGGTATGAGAAACTCAAGATGACATTTTTAAATTTAGGTTTTATTCAAGCCAAGTTTGACAACTCATTATACATGAAACGGAGTAGGAAAGGAACTATCTTTATTTTAGTATATGTGGATGATATGTTAGTCATAGGAGATAATGATCAAGAGATAAGCAAAGTCATACAATTATTGGATCAACATTTTTCTGTTAAAGATCTAGGAGATTTAAAATATTTTCTTGGGATTCAAATTATAAAACACACTGAAGGAAAATTGATTTTATCCGAGGAAAAATATATTTTTGAAATTATGCACAGGGCCAATATGAAATATGCCAAACATCTACCAACACCAATGATAAGTAATCTACGCTTATCTAAACATAAAAGGGGGGCCATCACAAATGCAAAACAGTACAGAAGTTTAATAGGAGAACTGCAATTTGTAATAATCACTCACCCATATATTTGTTATAGTGTTAACAAGCTTAGCCAGTTTATGCAAAATCCATTATCAGAACATTGGATTGCTTTAAAAAGGGTTCTAAGATATTTGCAAGGCACAAAGCATTTAGGAATAATTATAAAATCAGAGAAACATTTTTCCTTACAGTGCTTTAGCGATACTGGTTGGGCAAATGATGTTGATGATAGACGATCTGTATCAGGATACGTATCAGGATACTGCGTTTACCTTGGAGACCACATAATTTCGTGTTGCACTAAGAAGCAACAGACTACATCCGTATCCAGTACAGAAGCTGAATATAGGGCTTTCGCAAGTGCAAGTGCAGAAGTATCTTGGATTGAAACGATGATGAAGGAATTAGGGCTGAGTTTAACACAAAAATCTGTCATCTGGTGTGACAACAAGAGTACGGTTTCTCTTTCCCTCAATCCAATTCAACATTCAAGGACAAAGCATTTTGAAATCGATCTTCAGTTCATCTAAGAAAGAATGTAGAATGGAAAGCTTGTCATCTGTCATATTCCTGCTTACTATCAACGAGCTGACGTTCTTACAAAAGCATTATCAACCAAGAATTTTGTAAGATTGAGAGAGGAGCTGAAGGTAGTTGGTGGAGGCGGAAATGAAAAAGGAAACCCTAGTTCGAACTGAGGGGAAATAATGAAGACAATAGAGCTGTTAGCGTGTGAACTTGTTTTATCATATTTAATGAAGACAATAGAGTCGTTAGCGTGTGAACACGTTTTATCATATTTAAAAGACAATAGAGCCGTTAGCATGTGAACACGTTTTATCATATTTAATGAAGACAACATAGCTGTTAGCGTGTGAACACGTTTTATCATATTTAATGAAGACAATAGAGCCATTCGCGTGCGAACATGTTTTATTATATTTAGTATGTTTTGTAATTATCTATTAGCTGTTACAATGCTTCTCTATATAAGCATACCTTTGTTACATTATTCCTTGTACAAGAAATAATATTCATCAATAATATCTTCTGCTTCCCCAATATTCTTCTTATTTTCTTCAATCTTATTCTTCAATTGTCTCCACTGTAGCTTGGATACCTCAAGTGGTCAGTGTAGAAATGATAAACAAATCAGTGGTTGCTCTAAAAATATGTGTGTTGCTGTAATTGAGATATGTAACATTTTTCTCAAAATGTATAATAAACGTATACAAAATATGAACCACAAACAATTATGTTTCTCTTAATAGAAACATTCAAAGCCTTAAAAATGGAATAGCTATAGAGCCAAAAATAATAATTTTTGCATGCCTGTTATAAAATGAACACAAAACAAAAGAAATAAGGGAGAGAGGACATTTCTATTCATTCAGATGTGTATTCTTTCTATTACATTGTCTCCTTTATATATAGGCTTTGGAGCTGATGATTAACTTTTTCCCATGATGTGGGACTAAATAGAGAACTAATAAAAGCATATTCACAACATTTATATATTTATTACAACACTCCCCCTTGAATATGCGTCTTTAAAAACTTGAATGGTCGGCTAACTTGAAGTTGTCCCTTTTAAAACATATATGATGATTGCCCTCCTTTATTATTATCTTGCTTGCATATATCCGTTCAGTCGATACAACTATTGTTTGTTGCCTTCAGAACTCTATCAGGAAAAATCAATGGGAAAAGCCTTAAATGAGAAAAAGAGTACAACGTCTGACATTATGAATATCATATTAAAATGGTATTCCTCAAAAGAGTTTGATGCTTCAGGATCAAAACAATGCCTCATTAAAAACCTTTTTATGAAAAACCCTATGGGAAAAATCATAAACAAGGAAAAGAGTGCAAATTTATTTCCTCTTTAGGTAACATGTTTTACAATGTTACCGTAAGGGTTGATACTTCAGGATCAAGATAATGCCTCACTAAAAACCTTATTAACAAAAACCTAGTGGGAAAAATATTAGTGAAGGAAATGAGTACATTATAGCATAATTTTATATGCTCCCCCTTAATTATAACTCATTATTCAGTTAGTCTATTGATGTAGTCGACGCATGCCAATTTTGTATATCATCTTCTGGAATGTTGATTTGGAAATTGCCTTTGAGAACAGATCTACCCACTTTTCTTGAAAATGAATTTGTTTTTCCTCTTTCTTGTTATCCTTTCATGCATATGTGAAGAGAAATTTAGGAGAAATGTGCTCCATCTTATCATACTTGATATAATTCACTTGAATCTGAGCCATCCAAACTGCCTTGTCTTCTTCATAAATAATAGTTTACTGCATCAAAATATGTTTGATACTTCTAGATCAAAACGTTGCCTCGTCAAAACCTTACTAAGAAAAACCCGATTGGAAAAATCTTAGTGAAGGAAAAAGAGTACAACATACAATGTTATATTTACTACGTCAAAAGTAGTATGATACTTCTGGATCAATGTTATGTCTCTTAAAACCTTATTAAGAAAAACCCAGTGGGAAAAATCTTAAATAAGGAAAAAGAGTACATTATAACTTATTTTTGTATGTTACTTTTGGGTTGATACTTCTGGATCATGACCCATGCCTCATTAAAACCTTACTAAGAAAACCCAGTAGGGAATAACTTAGTTAAGGAAAGAGAGTGCATTATATCATACTTATGGATGCTCCCCCTGATTTAATAATTTTCTCTGAATTCGTATTCTTCTTTCAATAACTCAAATTGCTTACAAATACTTCTTAATGAAGTTTTCCTTTTAAAACTTCATGTGCATTTCCATGCTTCAGGCATGCTTCTAATTTAAAACACCTCCCTTTTGTGATTTGTATGATACTAATATTCATTTATGAATACACTTCAGAGGCTTATAATTTTCTATTTCAATCGGGCTTGAATATTGCAATACACATTTGATGAGTGAGACAACTTTCATTACAACAACACTAAGCAGGCGATAATCTACTCATCTTGAAGTATATCAAGATTTTCATTACAACAATACTTAGAAGAATGTTGTAATCTATCGGGCATATTCTTTGTATTCTTTATGTTCTTCAGGAACTTAAATATTATAATAATTTTTGTATATCGCAATTACCACTTCAATGGATATTAAGAGTTTTATTACAACAATTCTTGAAAGCAAGAAGTGATCTACTCACCATGAATTATTTCAAGATTTTCAGCACAACAATACTTAAAAGAATGTTGTAATCTACATTTCTTGCTCTTTATCACTACCGAAGTTATTCAAATTTTTCTGGAATTTGTATACTTTCATCGTTTATACCTTCAGGGTATTGTAAGTGTTTTAAACACTTTCACCGCTTTAATCAATTCAAGTATCTCTAAAAATACAATGCTCATGGCACTTAACATGTTGTTGACACTCTATGGTGCTTCAGTAACTTCCGTGTGATTTTGTCATTATATATATTTCTATTTTTGTCTTATGAACTACAAGTTCATATGTTATGGACTGCCGGTCCATATATCATATTTAGGAGAATTTCATGATGGCCAATCATGTTTCTCTCTAATATGGGATTTTAATCCATTTATAAATATAAGCACTTTATTATTTATTAATTTATCATCGATGATTATTTCTTGTCAGTTCTATACATAATTTATTGAGATCTCAAAACTTATCATGCTTTAGGTACCTAAACCACTTCTGGGGTTATTTTGACAATCAAGTCATGGGTTTCTTTCAAAGCACCTTTTGAGTTTCTTCAGGAATACTCACCTCCTTTATTTTTCATCTTTATGACTTACTCCAAACATATTTTGAACTGATTTTTATATCACATTTTCAGCTGTGATTTACACCTTTTGATCCTTCGGGGATTCAAATATATATTGGAGAAAGTCTATTAGGGACATAATTGATAATTTATGCAAGTTACTTAATACTTTGCATAATTCTATATGTTAGCAAATATTTAACATCGATGATTCCTTTATCCTCCCCCTTAATGTTGAAAAACAATGTCACTTTGAATAATAAACCTACTTTGGATTCATTTTTGATCCATTATAGCATCAAGCTAGCAAATACATTAGATGTATTTCAATTGTAGGAGGATAATGCTCTTATTAGTTGATAAGATGCATTCATATTTCATTGCTTATTCCCTTTCATTGATCTGATGACTTGGAGGAATTTTCTATCATTTGAATTTGCACATGACTTCAGGTCAATCAATATTGATGTCAATCGACTTTTTGAAATATTAAATAATATATGCATAATTTATAATATGGGCACATGACAACTTCAGGTTGTTAATTAAATATTCGCATATATGTGCATATACGTGCGTCCACGTATTCCATGTGTAATTGATTTGCATATTCTTTCTTGTTCGAGTTACCTACTTTAGAACAAATTGTTCATGAGATTCCAATCATTAATTTTTACTTATCAAGCAATGTCAATGCGAATCTTAAAGATTGCATCATAATATCCAAAATATCTGATTTGGAACTGTATTGAACATCTGGTTCAAATGAAATACATGAACAACTTCAAGTTGTTAATCTATATTGAACTTCTGGTTCAAATAATATATAAACAATTTCAAGTTTGTTAAACTTTATTGAACTTCTGATTCAACTGTTTTGAACTTCTGGTTCCACTGTATTGAAATTATGATTCCACTGTACTGAACTTCTGGTTCCACTGTATTGAACTTCTGGTTCCACTGTGTTGAACTTCTGGTTCAAATAAAAAATATATAACAACTTCGAGTTATTAAAATTTGTTCTTCATTACAATATGCAAATACAAATATATAGGCAAGATACAGCTCATTTTGAAAATTGTGAAATCTTTGGATATCAGTTTTATTAATGTTATTATTTCACATAGTTTCAATAAAGCTTCAGGCTTTTAAATTATGAAGTATTTCAATTTCATTGGTTAAGGAACTTCAAGTTCCTATGCATATATAGACACACACACACACACACGCATACATATGTATCTCAAGTTTATTAATTTATGATGAACTTCTGGTTCTCAATCTTTTAACATACTTCTATTTTAGAAGCTTCCACATTTTTGCTATTGACAAGATTTCAAACTTGTATACTTTATCAAAAATGTTCATATATATATATATAATACAAGACTTCAGGTCAAAGACTTTGAGTTATACAACTTCCGGTATAAATATTTTCTTTGCACAACTTCAGATTGTGGTTCTATCCTTTCTTCCATAACATTAGTTATTACTAGCTAAATACATCGGATAATAATACATATGTTTATTCTTATTCCAAATATAAACATACATCAATTAACTAACAATAACTAATGTATTCAAAGCATTTACGACAATAAGGTAATATAATATATTATCATAACAATGCATTCTCTAACATTCAATGCACTTATGACAATAAGGTAATATAATATATTTATCAATCACATAATCAACATTTTACATTCTCTAACATGAATGGTTCAAAAATTTACAGATCTGTACATAAAATGCACAACTATAAACAAAAACATACTACATATCTCATATTCATATTTTTTTCTCATTCTTCAATATGAATGATTTGAAAAACTTGAAATTGCATACTTTTTTGATTCAAATTATACAACTCATATAAAAATCTTTTAGATCTTTCATTTTATATCAAAATTGCTTCTTGCCTTTTTAGAAACTGCAGGTTCTAAATTTTCTATGTAATGGCAAAAATTGTTTTTTTGCATTCACTTCCGGTGTGCAAAATTAAGATCAATATTTAGATATTAACTTAATATGATCTTTAGGATGCATATTCTCTTTATAAAAGTTTTTCCTAAGGAACAATAAAACTTTTCTTCTCGAAATATGATATGCTCTAAAATTACTGTAATAAAACTTCAAGTTTTATTATTATTCACATATTATTATTGTATATTTTAAATTGAAGCAACTTTTCCAGAAAGTTACATATGAGAGTCATTTTACTATTTTTCTTCAAGAAAATAGTATTTATTATAAATGTAATGATCTCTTCCAATAATAAGTTTCTTCAAGAGATTATATGTTGCATAAAGTTGGAATATAAGGCTTTTTCCTTTTTGCTGAAAATTTTCCTTTCATTGATTTTTCAAATCCTTTCCTTTTATAGGTCATTTGCTATATGCAATTATATGCTTTTATACTTTATTTCATGTTTCTCGTTTGAATATGAACTTCGGGTTCCTTGTTCGCATATGAACTTCAGGTTCCTTGTTTGCATTTGAACTTCAGGCCTCTTAAAAATATCAAGGCCTTTGCTTTGTCCTGCTGGGACATTTATTAACATTTTTAATGGTACTCTCTAAGCATTAAGATTGTAAATAGATTTCAAAGTTCAACATTTTTGTCAACTGCACAAAAATAATAATTGCAGATGCTTAATTAAACAAAATTCACATATCAGTATACATGTTCTATAATTATCAAAACGAATTAATAAATTAACGAACAAACAAAACGATGAAACAATAGTACTGTTATATCATAAAAAATTGCAGATCTCGTAAAATAGAATAGGACCGTAGACATGCATGTAATAAATTGAATATATTATGGCCCAGGATCATAAAAAATATATCCAAATCTGCAAGTCTTTCTCTATACATTTGCAATGAACTTCTTACAATAATGAAACAATACAAACCGTTAAGGAGCCATACACCATGTTACATAACATAAATAATGGCCACAGTAATACATATGTTGGCTAACAAGCAGCTTGCTATTTACATATATGCATACCTATTAGCAACGGCTTCTCTGTTATTGAAGAGATAAAGTAGCAAATGAAGATGATTTATATATGGCGTATGGGGGCAAAAGATTATATAATATTATAAAAAGAAAATGAATGGATCTTCCTAAAAAAATATTTGGTATACCATAATACCAGATCAAATATGAATAGGTGGATATCTAAAAACCACTAAGTTAAAAAAATAATTAGATCTAAAAAGTTTAGATCCACTAAAATAGAATCTAGATCCACAAAATCTGAAAAAGAAAAGTGATCTAGAAGTATGGATCACATCTAAGCAGAAGATACAACAAGTTCATATACGTAGATCTATATGATTTCAAAACATAAAAAAATAACTTACATGATAGATCCATAAATACAAATCTAGAATATTTCAAACAATAGCTCTAATAGAGCTTCGTGCTGATAACGTGTTATAAAATGAACACAAAACAAAAGAAATATGGGAGAGAGGACATTTCTATTCATTTAGATGTGTGTTTCTTTCTATTACATTGGCTCCTTTATATATAGGCTTTGGAGCTGATGTTTAACTTTTTCCCACGATGTGGGACTAAACAGAGAACTAATAAAAGCATATTCACAACGTTTATATATTTATTACAACAATGCCAATATTTAATTCTTATCAGATAGGAATTCTAAAATCCAAAAAGATACAAAATTATCCATCCAATGCGCTCTCAACAGTTAAATTGAAAGAAACGATAGAGAAAATCATAATAAGAAAGACTTAATGACACAAAGCTTTCAATAGTTGTGTTTTTTTTCTTCAGATTTATCCGCTTGATTTGCATCAGTATTTGGTTTCCAATAGTTGTGTCTGTATTGGGAGGTTCAGCTTGATGACCTAATTTTTTTATTTTAAGTCCAAAGAGTGGATGGTAAGCCTGGACATAATATATTGATAGATAATACCATTGGTTGCTCCAGCATTCCCGTTCCCATAGTATTCTTCATATCATAATAACACATTTTTGATGATGTGGCAAAATATGTAACTAATACCAACATTAATCTTTATACTAAACTATATTACTTTACTTTGAGCTGTGAGCGAACAAAAGTGATATATCATATACTTAGACTTTATCTATGATTAGTCTGTTTGGAGGTTTTAAGATAAACCATCTGCTATATACTGGGAACTTATATCACTATACTGCTGAACTCACGATTGGTTTCTTGCATATGACCTTATATTTTGAGTTATTTTGTAACCGGCATGTAACATATTTTAACATTATCAACATGCATATCTCTTTTACTCAAAATAAATTTATACAAAAACTTATGTTCTGTTGCGTGCATATAACCTTATATTTTGAATTATTTTGTACCCAGCTGTAACATATTTTTATATTGTCATATGTAACTTATTTTGTAACTGGCATGTAACACGCACGGACTCATCTGAATGTCATATGTAATAGGATGGAACTCAAAATAAATTAGAACAATTCCCCACATGCTGCATAAGTTACATATGCTTCAATAATGCTATAAATTTTATGCATTTAAATCGGAACTGTGGATGTTAACTCAGAATATTTATGTTCTGCTTAGTTAATAATAACATAAAGAACTTCATAATTAACTTAGAGACTAATTAAATGAACAAGTGGATGTTCAACGTACTAAATCTCATTATTGACAAGGATTAGCTTTTTAACTGTAAACTAATTATAGATAGACAATGGATGCTAAACAGCCCGATAAATAAAAATTGGTCCAAGTTAATGCAACATCATCCAAAGCTGCATCAGTGGAAAACAATAAAAATAAAAGTGCCAAAGGACCTACGCAATAGTCAACAGACCCTATCAGTAGATGAGTACGGTTAGGATGCTCATTTCACTTCTAAGTTGGTAAAGTACATGCGAATATAATTCACTAACATATACTAGTTGTTTAATTGAATTATTCAATAATGAAACTTTTTTTTTTAAAGATTAAGCATATGGAGGAAAATGGATGATGACAATGAAGATGATCGAGATGAAATATTTTATCAATAAATAAATTTTACCAAACTTTCTAACAAGACAACTGTATATTTTTAGCACTATCGTAGTACATGTTTTATTGTTGGAAATTTTTTAATTTACATTTGCATTCATTAAGGAATGATATGGTCTTTCTATTTTTTTTGACATTATTGTATAGTTTATCAATTTAGAGCTTTATTGATTGTATTTCTATATCAAACACAGTTGTATACCAAAAATGAAAGGTGAAAGAATGAAAAATATAAGAACAAAAGTTTTAACTGATGAACAAAGAGAACTTAACAGGTTAAGAGCTAGAGAACGACGACAAAGTATGACTTCAGAGCAAGGACAAGCATATCTAACTCGATGTCATCACGCTTATAGGTTATGTCGAGAAAGGCTTCAAAATACGTAGTCAAGTGGAAATTCAAATGAAATAACCAATGAAAATTTGGATGATAAACATCAGTCAACATCACAAGCAAACAACAAAATAGCAAATTTACATCAAAGTGAATAATGGGAAATGATGGTTATAAAGACAAATAACTCAAGTACCGCAAGTGGTTATATAAATGAGGAGTATCATCATTACCACCAAGAGAGAAATCGTCAAAGACAAAGAGTTCAAAGAGAAAATATGTCTACAATAGAAAGAGAACAATATTTAGCTTATTGTCGAGATTGTCATCGATAAAGACAACAAAATATGGAAAGTGATAGTCAAATGCAAAGACACCAAGAAGTGAGTATACATATAAGAACTCATAACATTGCAAAAAATTTCAAAGACCACATCGAATTTTGAAAACATTCATTATGACAACCAAGATTTTGTCCACACTGATCAACAAAAAAATTCGAACATGAAACATATTCTTTATGCTTTGAGAATGGACGAACTATGCTACCCCCACTGCACTCACCGATTAAGCTTTTTAACCTATTGAAAGTTTTTCCAAAACCTTTGTCAAATATGATCCGCTACAGAGGGGGTTCCAGGGGGTGGTAACCCTCCAAGGTAGGGGTGCGGGGACAACGCCCCCTCCAACGGGGTTCGACCTGCCCGATCAGGTGGCGGGGGTCTAGAGGGCAGCGCCGCGTCTGAAACGGTACATTTTGTGTACTGTAGAGTTCGAATTCTACAACCAACGGTAATAACTATTAGAAAACGGTCACGACCGTTCAAATCTAACGGACAACAGTAGATGAATAGATGTTTCGTCGCTATATAATAGTGCGTTCGCTCATTACACACTTCACTTTTTTTCTTTCTCGAATTCCTCAATCTTCTATATCATCAAATTAACTCTTTCTGATCTGTGCAAGTAACCACAACTTGCATAGATAACCTCCATTGTATCCTGAAAGAAGGTTTTCAATCAACCCATTGTGATTTAGAAAGGGAAAACATTCTTGAAAGACTTTGAATATTTCGTGCCTTGGAGTGAATCTTACTCAATAATTAACGATAGTTTCAAGAATGTCTTCTGTTCAAGATTCGTCGCTCAGCAGAATTACAGCGCAATCACTCGAAGTAATGAATCAGGATCTCACCCGCCTTGAAAGATTTGATGGCAATAATTGTACATACTGGCAGGAAACAATTTTGTTCTTTCTTACTGCCATTGGTATAAACCATATAATAAGTGATGATTTAGAACCAATTCCATAAGAAAAGGCTGTAGATTCAGAAGAACGAAAGAAGGAGTTAAAGGAATTAAGGCAGAAGCGAAAGAATGAAGACTTTCTTTATCAAGGGTACATTCTTAATGCACTTTTAGATTCAATATACAATGCATACAGAACTACAGATGGCGCAAAAGCTCTCTGAATGGCTCTGGAAGCAAGTGTCGCAATGAAGAGGCAAGTATTCTAATAAGCAATTATATTAATTATAAGATAAATGATGATGCTGATATTGTTTCCCAAGCCAATGAAATAAATTTGATTATTAGTAAACTAAAGGATGAAAAATAGAACTTCCTAAAGCATTTCAAGTAGGAGTTATAATTGCAAAATTGCCGAGTAGTTGGAATGGCTACAAAAAGAAATTGATGCATGTGGAAAAAACACATTCTCTGGAATCCCTCATACGACATTTACGTATTGAGGAAGAATCTCATGTGATGACCCAAACTCCCCTTTATGGGATAGCCCAGATTGCTTTGAGAACACGATGCATCAGAACACAAACAATAGAACAATTCATTGCTATTACAACAATTTACATCAGAGTATAAGATATCAAAGTATGAATAAATATTACGCAGCAGAAATTAAATAATATCAGAGATTAAAATACAAAGCAGCGGAAATTTAAATGTATAAATACAATTTATAGCGGAAAATGCATCAACAACACAACTGAAAGAAATACACAGCTACAAAGCTTTCCGAATATAGCTCCAGTTGTAAATATAGGATCCTGGGAAAAGAAGTAACCGCGAAAACAAAAACAACTAGCAGCCCGTGTGGAAAATACGGGCACCCAGACTTTAGGTAGAAACAATAAACTCCGAATCAGTCGTGGGACTGGTGTGAAAACTAAAACAGTTATTAACTTTATTTTAAAGTTGAGCAAATCAAGAGACCATGTCGTATGACACGAAACGGGTTTCCTCCTATGAATACTATAAAACAAAACTCTCCATGCTAAATAAAAGAAAAATGAAGCTATTATAAGACTCAGGTACCATCACACAATGCAACACAAGTCGGAGGATAGAGTTTTACCTTATAATAGCCATATATGCTTGGTACACGAAAGTTATCTTTTATTATTATAAGTGCATAGTGTAGAAATCAATTTCGAAAGCAAATGTATCAATCCTAGGCAGCATAAGCGCCCCATCCCACTATGTCGCCATATATATATAGGTATACAACAAAAACCGCAATGCTCGTACTGGAAAGTAGGATTTCCATAATGATGGCTGCTGATTTGAAAGATCTATCGCATAGTGCAATACTCCACGGGATACGTCACGGCTAGAGAAAACACTGTAATGCGCATCTGCCTTTTTGGGAAATTAAGTATCACCGCGGCTTACGTCCCAGCTAGAGAAAACACCACTTACTCAATCATTCCTGGGAATCGGGATATGTTCCCTATCCCTCTGAGCGTGGAGCGACACACCCAGCTCATCTCGGTCGACCGAATCCGTGACAACCCTAAGGGTGTCTATCCTCATCTCAAAAGCATACTGACCTGACCATCAGTTCACCATCATACCGGTGTGTGAGGCTCACGAATTAACGCTACACAAAGCTATGCTAATTAAAGATATGCTTTGATCATCATCCACAAGGCTCTGCTTTTCAATAATAGCCCTGATCCATGTATCTCAGCATGTCACATTGTCAATCCATACTATACCATTGATTTCTGCCGATATATAATCTCTAAGCTAGTATGTCTCAAAGAAGGGTATTAATTAAGAGAATAAATTCTCCGCTACCAAACATATATATATTTAGCAGAGATCAACGAATACAATATAAAAGAATACAATGTCAGACACACCATCCATTTGCAAGTCCGTTCTAGGTCTAAACGAAACTGGAGGCACCTTATTCCTTGTCCCGTATGTCTAATACAGGAGAGTGGCCCTCGCATATATCCGAATAATCAACAAATACTATGGATGCCCACCACTGTAGCCCCTTTAACGTAGCTATTCCAATCATGGGCATCAGTAGCAATCCATCTATTTGATGTGAAGATCGTCGGTCTTGCACGTCTTCAATCTCTTCGACTATTAGTCGTTGTATCAATTATTAGAATGGGTTAAACTCGGTCTTTCCGAATAACTCACGTATCTTATAATCAAGTGCTATAACAACACATCATACGGCTCATTCCAATCCGGAATATTCTTTTATTCGTATTTCTTTTATCTAGAAAGGTTCTCATTAATCTTATCAAAGATTATCACTTTTAAACACACTGTTTAATCCATTTCTTAGGAAATCATTTCAAGAGATTTTACAGTATCTTTTCACTCTTTAACCCAAATTAAGGCTTATCAAACTAGTCGGGATTAATGCCTTACCGAAGTAATCATTCATTTTACTATCCCATCCCAACCTATTCATCCCATGGAGCAAAACTGGTAGCACTCCATATCTAACACCACTGTGTTATCGGTAAATTCAATTACCATTCAACGTTCAAATCTAATTAAAGATTTAACCATCGCACGAAGTAAAACCAGTGATACTCCATTTTCGAACACTTTTTGAATTCGGTAAATTTAGTTACCACATTAACATTTCAATCTAATTAAAGATTCGTTAAAACTCCACTTAGTTTTAATCTCCAAAAATCATTATTTAACGATTATTCAAATTTAGGAAATATTCCTGTCATTACTGGGTTAGAAAACCAATGTCATTTAAAACATCGTCCACGATAAACCCAAAATCATCTTCCATCAAAATGGAATCTTCTTGGAAATCATAACAGTATACAGTCGATATAAATTTCTGTATCAAATCAATACTATAAATGGAATAATGGCAAAACCTTTTTAAATTCCATATATAGTATGGTCTACCTTTACAGAAGCTCATCTCGATTATTATCAAATCGAATTTCATTCAATTCCAATTTAATATATTAAATTGGAAATCTTTACTTTGGAAAATTCCATTAATCTTAATTAAAATATTATAAATTCCAAATCATATTCTTCACTATTAATTGGGTTAAAGAACAAATGTTATTTAAAGCACCATTCACGATAAACCCAAAAATCCAATTATTTTATTCAATTCCAATTAAATATTAATTAATTGGAAAAATTCACTAAACCTTAATTTGAAGATTTATTCTTTTCTCAATTGGGTTTAAGAACAGTGTTATTTAAGACATCATTCACGACAAACCTAAAATCCAGTTTGATATTAATATAAGGCTCTGAATAGAAATTATATCGGCTTATATTCAATATCAATTTATGAAACCAACGGATATCGTATTGGGAATAACGATATCTGTCTCTTCCAAATTCCTTAACAATACCCGTGTACTCACGGAATCCAATATCGAAATATTCCAAAGATTATTTCCATTCCAAATCCATTCCAATTTATTCATTGGAAAATTCTAGCTATTTTAAAGCCATCTTCCACTCAAATTTATTTATTTCTAAAAATAATTGGATTAATATTCTAGTTATTAACTAGTTCTTTTCAATAAAAATATATTTTTTATTTTTAAATATGGAAATTTTCATCCAAAATCTTTCCAAATCCTTATTATGAATTTACATAATTTTTTCATGTTTTTAATAATTTTAATATCGCCTGTACAGTCAGTTTTCAATATCGACCACCGAACTGCATCCATAGCGACCTTTTCCTAAACAGATTTGGACATAATTTGAAATCCAATTGTTAAAATTTAAATCTCTTATATTCATTGGAAAGATCTTTTCGATACAAACCCAATGGTTCCGGTTTTAGGAGAATCCGACGGTCGGATCTCCCGTAACATCAATTCGAAGTTAACGGTTGAAATTCGCGAATGGTCGCTGCGCGACACGTTCTATTCAAACCATTAATATATATAATATAGATTTCGTCGATTTCCGTTCAAAATGTATTTTATAAATTGTTTATAAATTCGTTTTAAAATGATTCCCACTTCTATTTCAATTTTAAATCAAAATGGAATATTCTATATCATTATAATATTAAAATGATAATATCTTCAAAATATCAAATTTTGAAATCACTTTTAGGTATTCTTTATAAAATGAATAAAATCGACAGAAAATCCAGTTCGTGTTAAAATGGCGTTTAACTACTTAACACAGATTCACATTTCAATATTTTCGTGTCCATCCAAAATCGGACATCAAAATCACATTTTGATTATTCACTGAATATTATTTTAAAATATTCGTAAATTCTGAACTGGAATCTGACTCAATCAATTACCATATAATTTCAGTCATATGGATTTCATACATCACATGTATACAACAATAATGATAAACAATCATTAAAAATTCATACAACATCGAGAGTGCATTTTACAACTGTATAAGCATTAAAATAAATAAATAACGCTTATACAGTCTATCGACCCACCGATCGACATATAGCTAAACAATTGGGATTAGTGTATGTCAAATATCATCCCAATACCCATGTGGGGTTTCAACCAACAAATACTGTTTATTATTTGTGCAGTTGGGCGATGTGTGAAATTTATCTTCCCAATCAATGTCAGTTAAATGAGTGTACATAAACAAACCGTCCGATTTGTAAATGAATATTTAATTTAGGAGAATTTTATACAGCATATATAAATAATTTATATATCGCATATATAAATAACTGAAACACGTTGTTTACAAAAAAAAAATCGGCATTATAACGGCGTGATATTAGAACCGTAATAATGTCTAGCATCATCCCTTTCCTGATATTGGCTCACGCCATGTACACCAATCAATCAACCACAGTCATATCACAATACAATCAATTTTTCCCACAATACAATCAAATTACACAAATCATCCTTGGTTTGTACAATAAATAGTGTCAAGAGCTACTAATCCCCATCTACAACCTATTATATAATAACTGTAAAATAATTTGAGTGAGAGAGAGTTCTCACCGTCGGTTTCCACTCCGTCATTCTTTGTTGGATGGTTTAGATTTAAATCTGCCCTAAATTCCAACGTGCTCAGTTTTGGTTCTGGTCAGCTCCATCGTGAAGCTCTCATTTTTCTGATTTCAATGCAACTGAAATCGTCCAATTCTGATTAGAATTGGAAAAGATATCATCGTTTTTACGTTTAATACTTTTAAACATTATTAATTTAATAATATAATTAATAAAAATAGTTAATTTAATTACCCCACATTAATCCTTTTATTTTTCTTGACACCGTCGACTTCGAGCTCCCTTCATTCAAATCGCCGCCCGCGCCTCCACCATCGACTGGACGTCGATCGACAGTGACCCCCGAACCGCCTTCATCCCCTCTTCCATCGACCAGAGTTGTTGGCGAACTCGAAGCGCCACCGTAGCCAGAAAACGAGCACGAGCGGAATGGGTTTGAGCCCCAATTTCTTCCACTATAGAACACCAGATCTGGTCATCCTTGTATGGATTTAAAGTCATGAAACACTATCCAATTTTCCCTTTGAAAGATTCATGAATTGATTAGAGAATCGGAAGAATTTAGGGGATTTACAAAGGAGCAATTTGGGCCCTTAATTTTTGAATGACGACGGAATTAGGGTTTTGCCAAATTAACGTGTATTTATTGATATTATTTAATATTATTTTATTCTAAGTTTATTTAATTTTGGCAATTTTGCATCCGAACTTTAAACGAGACCTAACGACTATTGTTCCAAGCTAAATACCCCATTCTGGACATAATGGGATATGTTTCGTAAGCTAATTCCACTGTTTCGATCGGTTTTTGTCAAAATTAAAATATAAATCAATATATATTGAATTTAAACGTACATTTTAATTTATCGAGGCCACATACTGACTCCAAAAATTATAGAAAAATAAATCTAGCTATGTTTTGATGATACGGTCCTAACAAAACTAATTTCATCGAATTTGGAGGCCTTTTGAAAAATGGTCTTTTTTCAGTCGATTAAATTCGAACAGAAATTACCAAACACGTTTAAATTAACCACGCTCACATATTAAATCAAAAAATTATGAAATTTGAAACATAACAATAATATGACATTCCATATCCAACAAAAGTGGTTTCGTCGAAAACGGAGGTCGTTTGCAAAATGGCTATTTTTAAGGGCTATATATTATATTAAAATATATATAAATTCCATAGCGACTATTTTAAATTTTAAATTGGACATAACTTTCAATTTATATTATGATATCTGAATTTTTCACATTCATTAGAAAGATATAATTAAACAGATTCAAATGTTCTGGTTTTACTAAAATTCGATTTATTTTGAATTCTGTACATTCAATTGAAATTTAAAATCGAATTTTCAAACTACCAAGCCATTTCAAACTATATTTATAATTAATATAAATTTATACATTCTAACTTCGATTTAAATAAATTTTAAATCATTATTATTAAAAATAAATCATTTTAAATATTCAAAATCCATCAAAATAGCGAAAATAAAAAATTTAAATTGGTGGCTTTGCCCAAAAAAATAAAATTAAATGGGTTCAGAAATTCCGGGTCATTGTAATCTCCCCCACTTAAAATCTTTTCGTCCTCGTAAAGGAACGGAGTTAAAAGTTGTTTAACTAACCAACTTAACTTTCATTCTTCAACTTTTCAGTTTCCAACAATTTTCTGATTTCTCAAAAATTTGGCTAACACCCTAAATTTTCGAATAATTTCGCCGTAGCCTCCTTTTTACGGGTTGATTGGTAAAACCACAACTTGCCTCACAGGGCCCTCATCATCCAAAAAGAAAAAGAAAAAGCCAATCGGCTCATAAAATCATCAAACCTAATGAATATAGTAAACATGTACGTAGTTGTCGGGCATACAATTTATTCCTCTTCTTAGCCTCTACGCAATAACCTGTACAACATATATATACATGTCTATGTATGAAATTGCAATCAATTTTCAGTTCACTTCAAAATTTTATTTGATTTGGCTTAATTTACCTTTCATTATCATATTGGTTTAAATTAATTATCATTCCAATATTTTTATTAGTTATACTAATAATCACATATCACAACCAGCAATCAATCACAAACAATAAATTCTAACTAAGTTTACTTCTCACACTAGTCAATTAGAAATATATAGATATCCTACTTTCGAAACTCGAACATAAATGTTGATGATGTCATGACAATCATCAGAATCCTCTCCGGGCGACTTGAGTGTGATTCTATATCTATCCAGTATATTTAAAACTTCATATACATGTGGATCAGACGTATATTAAAAATCTCCTAAAACCCAATAATCCAAAATCAATTTAAAATAAAATACTCAAATACATATAATAAGTATAATTTTCAAAACTAAATTTATTTTTAAAATTAACACTCTTCAAACTCATTCTAGAGTATCACTAACCCTATCTCTAACGAGCCATTCTCATAGGATATTTCTAATCCTATCTCTGATGAATTATTTTGTTTGATTCTAATGTGTCCTATTCTCTAGCTTTGTAAACCAAAGCTCTGATACCAACTGTGACGACCCAAAATCCCCCTTACGGGAAAGCCCGGATTGCTTTGAGAACACGACGCATCAGAAAACAAACAGTAGAACATTTCATTGCTATTAAAACAATTTGCATCAGAGTATAAGATATTAGAGTATGAATAAATATTACACAACAGAAATAAAATAATATCAGAGATTAGAATACAAAGCAGCGGAAATTTACATGTGTAAATACAATGTATAGCGGAAAATACTTCAACAACACAACTGAAAGAAATACACGGATACAAAGCTTTCCGAGTATCGCTCCAGCTATAAATCCAGAATCCTGGGAAAAGAAGTATCTGCGAAAACCAAAACTACTAGCTGCCCGTGTGAAAAATATAGGCACACAAAAGTTTAGGTAGAAACAATAAACTCCGAGTCAGTCGTGGGACTGGTGTGAGAACTAAAACAGTTATTAACTTTATTTTAAAGTTGAGAAAATAAAGGGACCATGCCATATGACACGGTACTGGTTTCCTCCCATGAATACTATAAAAAAAACTCGCCATGCTAAGTAAAAGAAAAACGAAGCTATTATAAAACTCAGGTCCCATCACACAATGCAACACAAGCTGAAGGATAGAGCTTTACCTTATACTAACCAAATATGCTTGGTACGCGAAATTTATCTTTTATTATTATAAGTCTATAGTGTAGAAATCAATTTTGAAAGTAAATGTAGCAATCCTAGGCGGCATAAGCGTCCCATCCCGCTATGTTTCCATATACATAGGTATACATCAAAAACCGCAAAGCTCGTATTGGAAAGTTGGATTTCCATCATGATCACTGCTGATTTGAAAGATGTATCGCGTAGTGCAATACTCCACGGCATACATCTCGGCTAAAGAAAACACTGTAATGCACATCGGCCTTTTTGGGAAATCAAGTATCACAGCGGCTTACGTCCCAGCTAGAGAAAACACCGCTTACTCTATCCCTCCTGGGAATGGGGGGAGGGTGTGCCCTATCCCTCTGAGCGTGGAGCGACCACACCTAGCTCATCTCGGTTGACCGAATCCGTGACAACCCTAAAGGTGTCTATCCTCATCTCAAAAGCGTACTGACATGACAATCAGTTCACCATCATACCACCGTGTGAGGCTCGCGAATTAACGCTACACAAAGCTATACTAATTAAAGTTATGCTTTGATCATCATCCACATGGCTCTGCTTTTCAACAACAGCCTTGATCCATGCATCTCAACATGTCACATTGTCAATCCATACCATACCATTGATTTCTGCCAATATATAACCTTTAAGCTCGTATGTCTCAGAGAAGGGTGCTAAGCAAGAGAATAAATTCTCCGCTACCAAACAGATATATATTTAATAGAGATCAACGAATATAGTATAAGGGAATACAATGTAAGACACACCATCCATTTGCAAGTCCGTTCTAGGTCTGAGCGAAACCGAACGCACCTTATTCCTTGTCCCGCATGTCCAATACAGGAGAGAGGCCCTCGCATATCCGAACAATCAACAAATATGTCCGGACAACCACCACTATAGCCCCTTCAAGGTAGATACTTCAATCATGGGAACCGGTAGCAACCCATCCATTTGATGTGAAGATCGTCGGTCTTGCACCGTCTTCAATCTCTTCGACTGTTAGTCGTCGTATCAATTATTCAGAATGGGTTAAACCCAGTTTTTCGGAATAACTTGCGTATCTTATAATCAAGTGCTATAACAACACATCATATGCCTCAATCCAATCTAGAATATTCTTTTATTCATATTTTTTTATTCTGGAAAGGTTCTCATTTATCTTATCAAAGATAATCACTTTTAAACACACTGTTTAATCCATTTCTTTGGAAATAATTTCAAAAGATTTTATAGTATCTTTTCACGGTTTAACCCAAATTAAGGTTTATCAAACTAGTCAGGACTAACCCCTTACCGAAGTAATCATTCATTTTATTATCCCCTCCCAACCTATTCATCCCATGGAGAAAAACTAGTAGTACTCCATATCTAACACCACTGTATTATCGGTAAATTCAATTACCAATCAACGTTCAAATCTAATTAAAGATTTAACTATCGCATGGAGTAAAACTAATGATACTCCATTTCAAACACCTCTTGAATTTGGTAAATTTAGTTACCACATTCACATTTCAATCTAATTAAAATTCATTAAAACTCCACTTAGTTTTAATCTCCAAAGATCAATATTTAATGATTATTCAAATTTAGGAAATAATCCTGCCTTTACTGGGTTAAGGAACCAATGTCATTTAAAACATCTCACGATAAACCCAAAATCATCTTCCATCAAAATGGAACCTTCACGGAATTCATAATAGTATATAGTCGATATAAATTTCTATATGAAATCAATACTATAAATGAAATAACTGCAAAATCTTTTAAATTCCATATATAGTAACAGTCTTCCTTTACAGAAGCTCATCTCGACTATTACCAAATTGAATTCCATTCAATTCCAATTTAATATATTAATTTGGAAATCTTTACTTTGGAAAATTCCATTAATCTTAATTAAAAGATTGTAAATTCCAAATCATATTCTTCAGTGTTAATTGGGTTAAAGAACAAATATTATTTAAAGCACCGTTCACGATAATCCCAAAAATCCAATTCTTTTATTCAATTCCAATTAAATATTAATTAATTGGAAAACCTCACTAAATCATAATTTGAAGATTTATACTTTTCTCAAATGTGTTTAAGAACAGTGTTATTTAAGACACCGTTCACGACAAACCCAAATTCCAATTTGATATTAATATAAGGTTCTGAATAGAAATTATATCGGCTTATATTCAATATCAAATTTTGAAACCAACAGATATTGTATTGGGAATAATGATATTTGTATCTTCCAAATTCCTCAACAATATCTGTGTAATCACGGAATCCAATATCAAAATATTCTGAAGATTATTTCCATTCCAAATCCATTCCTACTTATTCATTGGAAAATTCTCGTTATTTTAAAACCATTTTCAACCCCAATTTATTTATTTCTAAATATAATTAGATTATTATTCTAGTGATTAACTAGTTCGTTTCGATAAAA
Organism: Allium sativum; assembly: GCA_030737875.1. Classification (NCBI taxonomy): domain Eukaryota; kingdom Viridiplantae; phylum Streptophyta; class Magnoliopsida; order Asparagales; family Amaryllidaceae; genus Allium; species Allium sativum. The sequence goes on along the minus strand of CM060927.1, from coordinate 20,598,616 downwards.
ATATATTTCTATCTTTTCAAATATGGAATTTTTTATCCAAATCTTTCCAAAACCCTTATTATGAATTTACATAATTTTTTCATATTTTTAATAATTTTAATATCACCCATACAGTCGGTTTTCAATATCGACCACCGAACCGTATCCATAGCGACCTTTTTTTAAATTGATTTGGACATAATTTGAAATCCAACCATTCAAATTTAAATCTCTTATATTCATTGGAAAGATCTTTTCGATACGAGCCCAACGGTTCTGTTTTTAGGAGAATCCGACTATCGGATCTCCCACTAATATCAATTCGAAGTAATGGTTGAAATTTGCGAAGAGTTGCTGCGCGGCGCATTCTATTCAAACCATTAATATATATAATATATATTTCATCGATTTCCATTCAAAAGGTATTTTATAAATCGTTTATAAATTCGTTTTAAAACGATTCCCACTTCCATTTCAATTTTAAATCAAAATTGAATATTTTATATCATTATAATATTAAAATGATAAAATTTTCAAAATATCCGATTTTGAAATCGCTTTTCGATATTCATTGTAAAATGAATAAAATCGACAGAAAATCACGTTCATGTTAAAATGGCGTTTAACTACTTAACACGGCTTCACATTTCAATATTTTCGTGTTCATACAAAATCAGACATCAAAATCACATTTTGATTATTCACTGAATATTATTTTAAAATATTCATTAATTCTGAACTGGAATTAGACTCAATCAGTTATCATATAATTTCAGTTAAATGGATTTCATACATCGCACATATATAACAATAATGATAAACAATCATTAAAAATTCATACGACATCCAGAGTGCATTTTACAACTGTATAAGCATTAAAATAAATAAATAACCTTATACAGTCTGTCGACCCATCGATTGACATACAGCTAAAAAATTGGGATTAGTTTATGTCAAATATCATCCCAATACCCGTGTGGGGTTTCAACCAATAAATACAGTTTAGTATTTGTGTAGTTGGGCGATGTGTAAAATTTACCTTCCTAATCAATGTCAGTTAGATGGTTGTACATAAAAAAACCATCCAATTTGTGAATGAATATTTAATTCAGGATAATTTTATATAGCGTGTATAAATAGTATAAATACTTTATATATCGCATATATAAATAATTTATTGTTTACAAAAAAAACGGCATTATAACGGTGCGATATTAGAACCGGAATAATGTCTAGCATTATCCCTATCCTGATACTGGCTCGCGGCATACACATCAATCAATCAACTACAATCATATCACAATATAATCAATTTTTCCCATAATACAATAAAATCACATAAACCATCTATGATTTGTACAAAAAAATAGTGTCAGGAGCTACTAATCCCTATCTACAACCTGTTATATAATAACTGTAAAATAATTTGAGTGAGAGAGAGTTATCACCGTCGGTTTACACTCCGTCATTCTTTATTGGACGATTTGGATTTAAATCTTCCCTAAATTCCAACGTGCTCAGTTTTGGTTCTGGTCAGCTCCATCGCGAAGCTGTCATTTTTTGATTTCAATGCAAATGAAATCGTCCAATTCTAATAAGAATTGGAAAATATATCATCATTTATACATTTAATACATTTAAACATTATTAACTTAATAATATAATAAATGAAAATAGTTAATTAAATTAACCCGCGTTAATCCTTTTATTTTTCTGGATACCGTTGACTTCAAGCTCCCTTCGTTCAAATCGCCGTGGGTGCCTCCACCATTGACCGGACGTCGATCGACAGTGACCCCCCGAACCGCCTTCGTCCCCTCTTCCATCGCCCAGAGTCGCTGGCGAACCCGAAGTGTCGCCAAAGACAGAAAATGAGCACGAGCGGAATGGGTTTGAGCCCCAATTTTTTTGACTATAGAACACGAGATCTGATCATCCTTGTATGGATTTAAAGATCATGAAACACTCTCCAATTTTCCCTTTGAAAGATTCATGAATTGATTAGAGAATTGGAAGAACTTATAGGATTTAAAAAGGAGCGATTTGGGCCCTTAATTTTTGAACGACGGTGGAATTAGGGTTTTTCCAAATTAACGTGTATTTATAGATATTATTTAATATTATTTTATTCCAAGTTAACTTGATTTTGGCATTTTTGCATCCGAACTCTAAACGAGACCCAATGACCATCGTTACTAGCTAAATACCCCCATTCCGGACATAATAGGATATGTTTCGTAACCCAATTCGACTGTTTCGATTAGTTTTTGTCAAAATTAAAATATAAGTCAATATATATTGAATTTAAATGTACATTTTAATTTACCAGGGCTACATACTGACTCCAAAAATTACAGAAAATAAATCTAGCTATGTTTTGACGATATGGTCCTAACAAAACTATTTACGTCGAATTTGGAGGCCGTTTGAAAAATGGTCTTTTTTCAGTTGACTAAATTCAAACTAAAATTACCAAACACATTTAAATTTACCACGCTCACATATTATTAAATCCAAAAATTACGAAATTTGAAACATATTAATAGTTTGACATTCCAGATCCAACAAAAGTGGTTTCTTCGAAAACGGAGGTCGTATGCAAAATGGCTACTTTTAAGGGATATATATTATATTAAAATATATACAAATTCCATGGTGACTATTTTAAATTTTAAACTAGACATAACTTTCAATTTATATTATGAAATCTGAATTTTTCACATTCTTTAGAAAGATATAATTAAACAGATTCAAATATTTTTGGTTTTACTAAAATCCGATTTATTTTGAATTCTGTACATTCAGCTGAAATTTAAAATCAAATTTTCAAACTACCGTGCCATTTCAAACTCTATTTATAATTAATATAATTTATATGTTCTAAATTCGATTTAAATTATTTATAAATCGTTATTATTTAAAATAAATCATTTTAAATATTCAAAATCCATAAAAATAGCCAAAATAAAAATTATAAATTGGTTCAGAAATTCCGGGTCATTACAATCTCCCCCACTTAAAATCTTTTCGTCCTCGAAAAGGAATGAAGTTGTAAGTTGTTTAACTAACCCACTCAACTTTCATTCTTCAATTTTTCAGTTTCTAAGAATTTTCTGATTTCTCAAAAATTTGGCTAACACCCTAAATTTTCGGAATTTTTTGCCATAACCTCCTTTGTACGGGTTGATCGGTAAAACCACAACTTGCCTCACAGGGCCCTCATCATCCAAAAAGAAAAAGAAAAAGCCAATTGGCTCATAAAATCATCAAAACCAATGAATATAGTAAACATGTACCTATTTGTCGGGCATACAATTTTATTCCTCTTCTTAGCCTCTACGCAATAACCTGTACAACATATATATACATGTCTATGTATGCAATTGCAATAAATTTTCAGTTCACTTCAAAATTTGATTCGATTTGGCTTAATTTACCTTTCATTATCATATTGGTTTAAATTAATTATCATTCCAATATTTTTATTAGTTATACTAATAATCACAACCAGCAATCAATCATAAACATGCTTCTCACACCAGTCAATTAGAAATATATAGATATCCTACTTTCGAAACTTGAACATAAATGCTGATGATGTCATGACAATCATCAGAATCCTCTCCGGGCGACTAGAGTGTGATTCTATATTTATCCAGTATATTTAAAACTTCATATACATGTGGATCAGACGTATATCCTAAAACCCAATAGTCCAAAATCAATTTAAAATAAAATACTCAAATACGTATAATAAGTATAATTTTCAAAACTAAATTCATTTTTAAAATTAACACTCTTTAAACTCATTCTAGGGTATTACTAACCCTATCTCTAACGAGTCATTCTCATTGGATATTTCTAATCCAATCTCTGATGAATTCTTTTGTTTGATTCTAATGTGTCATGTTCTCTAGCTTTGTAAACCAAACCTCTAATACCAACTATGACGACCCAAACTCCCCCTTATGGGAAAGCCCGAATTTCTTCGAGAGCACGACGCATCAGAACATAAAAAGTAGAACATTTCATTGCTATTACAACAATTTGCATTAGAGTATAAGATATTAGAGCATGAATAAATATTACACAGCAGAAATAAAATAATACCAGAGATTAAAATACAAAGCAACAGAAATTTAAATGTATAAATACAATGTATAGTGGAAAATACTTCAATAACACAACTAAAAGAAATACACGGATACAAATCTTTTCGAATATGGATCCAGCTGTAAATCTAGGATCCTGGGAAAAGAAGTATCTGGAATACCAAAATTACTAGCTGCCCATGTGGAAAATATAGGCACCCAAAGTTTAGGTAGAAGTAATAAAATCCGAGTCAGTCGTGGGACTGGTGTGAGAACTAAAATAGTTATTAACTTTATTTTAAAGTTGAGTAAATCAAGGGACCACGCCGTATGAAGCGGAACGGGTTTCCTTCCATGAATACCATAAAACAAAACTCGCCACGCTAAATAAAAGAAAAGGAAGCCATTATAAAACTAAGGTCCCATCACACAATGCAACGCAAGCTGGAGAAAAGAGATTTACCTTATAATAACAAAATATGCTCGGTACACTAAATTTATCTTTTATTATTATAAGTGCATATTGTAGAAATCAATTTCGAAAGTAAATGTATCAATTCTAAGCGGCATAAGCGCCCCATCCCACTATGTCACCATATATATAGGTATACAACAAAAACCGCAAAGCTCGTATTGGAAAGTTGGATTTCCATCATGATAACTGCTGATTTGAAAGATCTATTGCATAGTGCAATACTCCACAGCATACATCTTGGCTAGAGAAAACACCGTAATGCACATCCGCCTTTTTAGGAAATCAAGCATCACTCCGGTTTACGTCCCAGCTAGAGAAAACACCGCTTACTCTGTCCCTCCTGGGAATCGATGGGGTGTGCCCTATCCCTCTGAGCGTGGAGCGACCACACCTAGCTCATCTCGGTCGACCGAGTTCGTGACAACCCTAAGGGTGTCTATCCTCATCTCAAAAGTATACTGACCTGACCATCAGTTCATCATCATACCGGTGTGTGAGGCTCGCGAATTAACGCTACACAATGTTAGGCTAATTAAAGCAATGCTTTGATAATCATCCACAAGGCTCTGCTTTTCAACAACAGCCTCGATCCATGCATCTCAGCATGTCACATTGTCAATCCATACCATACCGTTGATTTCTCCCGATATATAACCTCTAAGCTCGTTTGTCTCAGAGAAGTGTGCTAAGCAAGAGATTAAATTCTCCACCATCAAACATATATATATTTAGCAGAGATCAACGAATACAGTATAAAGGAATACAATGTCAGACACACCATCCATTTGCAAGTCCGTTCTAGGTCTGAACGAAACCGAAGGCACCTTATTCCTTGTCCCGTATGTCCAATACAATAGATAGGCCCTCGCATATCCGAATAATCAACGTCCGAACGACCACCACTATATCCCCTTCAAGGTAGCTACTTTAATCATGGGCATCAGTAGCAACCCATCCATTTGATGTGAAGATCGTCGGTCTTGCACCATCTTCAATCTCTTCGACTTTTAGCCGTCATATCAATTATTCAGAATGGGTTAAACCTGGTTTTTCGGAATAACTCATGTATCTTATAATCAAGTGCAATAACAACACATCATACGCCTCATTCCAATCTAGAAAATTCTTTCACTCGTATTTCTTTATTCTGGAAAGGTTCTCATTAATCTTATCAAAGATTATCACTTTTTGTAACAACCCGTATTTTTGAATAACATGTTATAACATAAATCAAGACAGAATTAAACTGTAAAATCTGAATCAAGGGAAACGGGCTTTGCCATTGCGTTCGTCTTGGAAAAATACGCGAAATAGAGTCCGAGTTTTCGAAAATCGGAGTCCGTGTGACCAAGTTATGGCCCGTCAAAGTTTTCAGAAAATTACAAGTTCAAAAACAGTTCAAATTTGAATTTAGAATTCAAATTCAGCCAAAACAGACTGGGCGGGAAAACTCCCGCCCAGACAGGTCGACAGGGGGGTCGACACTAGGGTCGACCTCCCCCCCAACCAGGTCGACACTAGAGTCGACCTGGGGGTCGACCTCCCTGGTCGGCCAGGTCGGCCCGGTGCACTTAATTGTGCTATTTGGACCTGTTTTGGAGGCTTGTGACGTGATTTGATGGCTCGGATTGGATCTAGGGTTAATCCTATTGCTAATACTATCCTAATCTTCTATAAAAGGACCCCTAAGCCTAGCCTAAATCATCATTATTCAACTCTACAACTAAACTATGCCAAATTTGTTCCTCTCATGGCCTCCACTCTCATGCTAAAATTTCTAAGTTTATTTATATGAGAGATTTTAAGTTCATACAAGTGTTTTCAAGCTTGTATGAGTGTTCTTAGTTTGCATTCAAGTCAAGTTGCAACATTTCTATTTCAAAGCAAGGGTTTTTATTGATTTGGCTCAAAGGTTTTTCATTTGGAGCTTGCATATTTGGGTGATTGCATAAGGGCTTCGTCTCAATCTTTATAATAAATATTCATTTGTGTCTTCATAGCATTGTAAGCCCTTTTCTACTTTCTTTTTTTGAACTCTAAAGTTAAATGAATGATGCAAGTTTGGGTTGATCATTGTGATATGCAAGTTTGGTTGATCATTATGTTATGCAAGTTGGTTTAATCATTATGTATGACACATGTTGCTATGTTATGCAAGTTTGGGTTGATCATTATACACATGTTATCATGTTATGCAAGTTAAACTTGAGTTTGTGAGCTTAAAGCTTCAAACTTATTTTTAAAGGTTGCATTTTGGAAACATGGAAGTTATCATATCCCTTATGGTAACTTGCATGTGAGGCTAAATGCGAACTTCTAGCAACTTCTACATATCATTTATCACCATGTATCACTTATATGCTAAGTTTGGTTTTATGCATACTTTTGAAGCCTAATAATGCAATATGCAAGTATATGAACATATGTACATTTCATATGCCACCATGTTAAACTTGTGGCTCAAACACCTTTTTGTCATGATTATGCCAAGTTCCCTATTTTATCCTTTATGCGTTGTTGCGATTATGTAAACGATGGGATTACGTTGGGGTTGGGTAACATTATGACATAAACATGGTTTTTATAACATGACGTGATATGTTAGCTTGTAATTATGTTTTGGAAACATAATGGACATGACACTTAGAAAATATGAGTGTGGCCAACTCGAGGTTGGGTTGAGTTTGTAGCATAAATCTACCCGGACCCACCCGGCTTAACTAGTGGCTACAAACAATAGGACCCAATGTGAGAAGTTGGTCATGTTGTGCTCGAACCCGAGGTTAGACCAAGTTGTGATGTAAAGCTACCCGGACCCGCCCGGCTTAACTAGTAACCACAACAAGGTCTAATGTGAGAGGTTAAAGCACATTAAGTTAATTAATGCCTCCTGATTAGGGTTAAGTCATGGTCCACTTAATACTTAACCAATTTGGGCTTGATGGGTTAATCGGGGTTAAGTCATGAACCTTGGGTACACTTAACCAATTTAATCCACGTTTGGATCGGGTTAACCACATTTAACCCGTTAAGAAACCCTAGTGGCGTGGTCCTTTTCAGCAGTAACCCTCTTGATAGTATCATAAGACCCTAGGGACTAGGCTAGGGTGGGGCACGATTACTGGGCTGACATGTAAGCGACCAAAACGACGGCTGAGTAGGTACGCCGGTGTAGGTCCAGGCGGACTATGGTCGTGCACATAGTCCGGAGTTGGAAAATCAGGCACGGGTACCAGTAGATCTAGACTGTGCATACTTGATTGGTGTCTGAGGTTGACACCATAGGACTTGATACACCCTAGGGTGGACCTAGCGCAGTTTAACTACATTTCATGTTTGGGCCGTATGACACCGACACTTGACGAGTTAGTCTTATAGGGAGCCGATCAATTAGACCGTGTAGTTGGACCTTGATTTAGGTCACCTCATGATATTGGGCCAAGCTTGGGCCAAGGGATCAACTCTTGTTTTACTTGACATGTTAGAATGCTAGTACACCCGTGGTGCAAAACTTAACCTTGGTTATGCGATGACACCTTTATCTATCTTGTTAGTTAATCATCATGCCAGTATGTTATTATCCTTATGTTCATCTCAGCTTCTCATGCCAGTTAACTTTACTAGTTCATGAACTGATAGTAGTTAGGGCTTACCAGTCTTTTTGAATGACCTGTTTTCTTTCGCCTCTTTTCTTCCGTTTCCCCCCCCCCCCCCCCAGGTCCTCAGGGTGGGAACATTGGAGCTCAGCTTGGATCTTTATAGCTTGCTTACTGGATTTGCTCATGTACGGTTTTGGACATTGAGCTAGCTATGGTTTATCACTTCACTTTGGGGATAGTACTTTATGTATTTCAGTTTTTCAGTTTATGCTTTTCTCTAGACTTTGTTTGTTGGAAAAATATGACCAAGTACTTTGTTGTAACTTGACTATGGTTTTGAAATGCTAGTTTGATCCGCTGCTTTATTTACTCTGTTTTACTTACTTGTTCTGTCTTGTGATATCTGCATGCATGTTTACCTTGTTTAACGCCCCTCCAAAGCTAGTGTGCTTGCAAGAGTTACCCTGGCAGAGGTGGGGTGTTACATTTGGTATCAGAGCATAAGGTTTACAAGATTTGAGCAAAAGTGTTTTAAAAAACTTACCTTTTGAAAAACTACTTTCAAATCCAATTAAGTATTTTCCAAGAAAAGTCTAGTTATTTTAAAAAAGGCTATTCCCCAAAAGCCATAGCACTATCCTTCGTTTCTTCGTTCTGAATCTATCTTTTTCCCTTTTTCAGTATGGCCGATCTTAACCTTCCCGAGGGAGTGACCATTCCCGGATGGTTCCGGAGGTACTTGGAAGCTAGGGCCAACGATGTGGGCCCAGCAAATACCCCCAATATAACTGAGGTTCCTCCTCCTCCTCCTCAGAATCCGCAAGCAGATTTCGCTAAGATTTGCAGAGTCTTTAAGGCGATGGGTGGCAAGAACTTTATTGGGACGGACACTTTTGTGGAGGCAAGACATTGGTTGAAAGAAACTGAAGATCTCTTCGCCATCTTTGATGTGGAAGATCATAGAAAGGTTTTATTGGCAGCACGGTTATTAAAAGAAGAAGCTGCTTATTGGTGGGAGGTCACCAATGCTACGAGGCCTATATAGACTTGGGCCGACTTTAGGACAAGATTTGGGCTTAAGTTTCTATCATCAGCTGAGGCGAATCTGCAATTGGAGAAGTTTATATCTTTGAAGCAAGGGGACATGACAGTGAGGGAGTATGTGAATGAGTTTAACAAGCTCGCCCGATTCGGTTTGGACATGGTTAATACTCCCCAGAAGAAGGCTTTACGCTTTGCACGAGGGTTGAACGAGCCGTTACAAGGTTTAGCCCTATCTCATATACCCATGGGGGCCACTTTTGAAGGCCTAGCGGACATGGCATTGCTTCAAGGAGACGATAAGAATGGCAAGAAAGAAGTCAAGCCTAATGAGACTTAAGCCCAGAAGACAGACTCCAAGTGGGGAGGAAACCAGAGCAATCAGAACAACAAGAACAACAAGAACAACAAGGGCAACAAGGCCAAGGCAAAGGACCCAAGAAAAGGCAACTACTGTGGGATTGTTGGGCACATAGCTAAAGATTGTAGGAAGAAGAAGAGGAAGTTGGGCGAATGCTTTCATTGTGGAGAGACTGGACACTTTAGCAAGGATTGCCCCAAGAAGCAAGGGCAGAATCAGCGTGCAGGACCTTCTGGAGGGCAAGTGCATGCTCTCAACGCTGCTCCAGCTCAGGACCGAGGTAGTATTTCTGTAGAAAGTCTTGTTTATATTTCTGATTATCCTGTTCGCACCTTATTTGATTCTGGCGCATCGCATAGTTTTATTTCTTCTGATCTTGTTGAAAGTTTGCACCTAAGTACTAGTCTAGTTGAGGATCCCGTCAGTGTGTCAAATCCAATTGGGGGTTCCGCCCATTTATCTATGATTTGTGTGGATTTGAAGATTTCTATCTTGACCGTAGAATTCACATGTGATGCTTATGTTCTCGGATTCACGGGATACGGGTTGATCTTGGGCATGGATTGGTTGTCCAGTTATGGAGCCATTCTCGATTGTGAACATAGGGTGGTGAGGCTCATGACTCGCCTCGGTAATACCCTAGAAATCTCTTGTAACCCTAGAGGTCCCGTCATGTTATGTTATCTTGAATCTCTCGACTCGTCCATCGATGATCTGCAATCTGTAAGGGTGGTCCGAGACTATCCCGATGTCTTTGAAGAAGTTAAGGGGTTACCCCCTAAACGAGAGATAGATTTCCGCATTTATCTAGTCGATAATGCCAAGCCAATATCATTGCCCGTTAGGCACATGGCCCCGCGAGAAAGAAGGGAGCTCAGTAAGCAAATCAAGGAGCTGCTTGAAAAGAATTTTATTAGGCGAAGCATTTCTGAATGGGGTGCTCCGGTGGTATTCGCTACTAAGGCGGATGGTTCGCTTCGCCTATGTGTTGATTATCGAGAGTTGAACAAGCTGACAAAGAAGAATAGACACCCGTTACTGAGGATTGATGATCTCTTTGACCAGCTTGTTGGTGCTTCTGTTTTCTCTCAGCTTGATCTAGCCACCGGATTCCATCAGCTTAGAGTGGCCGAGGATAGTATTGATAAGACTGCGTTTAGGACTCCAGATGGATTCTTTGAATGGCTTGTTATGCCATTCGGATTGACTAATGCACCCGCCTACTTCGTAGACTTGATGAGTAGGGTGTTCAGGGAGTTCCTTAACAAGTTTGTTGTTGTCTTCGTGGATGATATTCTGATCTTCTCAAAGGATGAGGAAGAGCATGCTAGGCTTCTCAAGGAAGTGATGGATACGCTTAGAGCGCATCAGTTGAAAGCCAAGTTCTCCAAATGTCATTTCTGGAGAAGGGAAGTTCGGTTTCTTGGACATATAGTCTCTAAGTAAGGCATAGCAGTGGATCCCGCGAAAGTGGTTGCAGTTCAAGACTGGAAGACTCCTAGGAATGCAACCGAAGTAAGAAGCTTTCTCGGTCTGGCGGGCTACTATAGGAAGTTCATCAGGGACTTCGCTAAGATTTCGACCCCTCTTACTAAGTTGACGAAGAATAACTTAGTCTTTGCATGGGACTTGGAGTGTGAGCTTGCTTTTCAAAAGCTCAAAAGAGCCCTTACCTCAGCTCCAGTTTTGGCATTACCTGATAGCGGTAAGATGTTTACCGTGTACACAGATGCATGTGGCACGGGGTTAGGTGCTGTTCTGATGCAAGAGGGAAGAGTGATATGTTACGGGGGTAGGCAACTCAAAGTTCATGAGAAGAACTATTCCACTCATGATTTGGAGTTAGCGGCGATCGTCTTTGCACTCAAATCCTGGCGCCACTATCTTCTAGACGAAAGGTTTGAGTTGTATACTGATCACAAGTCACTCAAGTACCTCTTCTCGCAAAAAGATCTGAATCTAAGGCAGCAAAGGTGGATGGAATTCTTGGCATCTTATGACTTCGAGATAGCTTATACCCCTGGCAAGGGTAATGTTGTGGCAGATGCACTAAGCAGAAGGAGGTTGACTTTGAGCCCCTTGTTCATTGAGATGAAGAACTTAGAATTCTTGGCAACCTTTGATTTCACGACGGCTGTTGAGTCGATGGCGGGTTCATTAGCATCCCTTGAGCTTAGACCCACACTTCTTGATCAAGTTGGGGCTTCGCAGAAGGAAGATCCGCAGATAGTCGAGGTCATGGATAAGTTGATTCGTGGTGAGACGTCTAGTCACCTTGCCAGATATACAATTGATGATAAAGGTTGGCTGAGGCATGATGGAAGGCTATGTGTTCCACAAGTAGGAGACTTGGTGCATAAAGTTCTTGAAGAAGCACATCACTCGAAGATGACTATACATCCGGGAGGAGATAAGATGTATAGAGATATGAAGCGCATTTTCTTTTGGGCCGGAATGAAGAAAGATGTGGCAGAGTATGTTTCAAAGTGCATGGTGTGCCAACAAGTGAAAGCCGAATCAAAGAAACCAGGTGGGCTATTACATCCATTGGAGGTCCCGCAATGGAAGTAGGAGAGTATTTCTATGGATTTTGTGGATGGATTGCCTAGGTCAAGGAGAGGGAACACAAGCATATGGGTCATAGTTGACAGACTTACGAAGAGTGCTCACTTCATTCCAGTAAAAAGCAAGAGGACCGCATCATGGCTGGCATCTATTTATCTCTGAGAGATAGTGCGGTTGCATGGAGTTCCTTCCAGCATAGTTAGCGATCGTGACCCAATTTTCACTAGCCAGTTCTGGAATAGTTTGCAAGAAGCGATGGGTACGCGATTGAATCTGAGTACAGCCTATCACCCCCAGACGGATGGCCAAACCGAAAGGGTGAATAGAGTGCTAGAAGATCTTTTGAGGCTCTGTTTTCTTGACTTTGGTGGTACTTGGGAAGACCACCTTCCTCTTGTAGAGTTTGCTTATAATAATAGCTATCAAGCCAGCATAGGGATGGCACCATTTGAAGCTTTGTATGGAAGGCCGTGCAGGTCGCCAACTTGTTGGTGGGAGACGACAAATGAGCTTATACTTGGGCCCGATATGATTAGGGATACATCCGAGAGGGTAGAGTTGATTCGAAGACGGATGAAGGCGGCCCAAGACAGACAGAAATCCTATGCAGACAAGCGAAGGACTGATTTGGAATTCGAGGTGGGAGACATGGTTTTCGTGAAGGTTTCTCCTTTGCGTAATGTGGTACGTTTTGGAGCAGTTGGGAAGCTGGCACCAAGGTTCGTAGGACCCTTCCCTATCATAAAGAGAATTGGAAAGATGGCCTATAAGGTGGAATTGCCCGAAAAGCTAGCCGGAGTGCATAATGTCTTTCATGTCTCGCATCTCCGAAAGTGCCTACATAAGTCCGCTGAGGTGGTTGAACCAAGCATTCTTGAAGACATTGAGGTAGAGAAAGAGGCAACCCTGAGAAGAGCTCCGATTCGTATTTTGGGAACAGAGATCAAGAAGTTAAGGAATCGAGAAGTCAAGTTGGTGAAAGTTCAGTGGAGTGAAGCCGATGAAGACGCAACTTGGGAAACCGAGGAGAAGATGCGTGGGCTTTATCCATTCCTTTTTGAGGGTACATTCTCGACCTCTTTCCTAATTAGCATATCTTTCTTTTTATCCGTGTTTATCCTGTTTATCTTATTATCTCGTTAAACTTGTCATGAGAACCTTAGGTAGAAACCCTTTGGATGAAACATGTATTTGAAACATGTTATGCTTGATGGTTGCAAGTGGTTGCAAGTGTTTGCACGTGGATACTCGTGGATGCATGATACACATTAGGCACTAAGATCGGCTCACACACTTTCATGTTGCATATGCATGAGTGCTTATACTTATTCATGGATGAAACTTGTTATGTTATCACGTGGATGTTGCATATGGATGAATGTTATGTGCACTCATGTAGAGACTATGAGTTATGTTAGGAATTTGCATACATATGGACTCATTTCACTAACATACTTTGCATTAAGGAGGTTTACTGTATCAGTAACCGCCTGATTTTTGCATTAGATAAGTACATATACACACACCTTTGCATATGATCATACAGCATTTAGAATCCTTTAAGGACAATAAATGCACGTGGATGATGTTTTGAGTAGATGGATGATGGATGGTAGGATACGTTCTTCCTAACTTGGAGATTTCGGGGACGAAATCCTTTAAGGAGGGGAGAATGTAACAACCCATATTTTTGAATAGCATGTTATAACATAAATCAAGGCAGAATTAAACTGTAAAATCTGAATTAAGGGAAACGGGCTATGCCATTGCGTTCGTCTCGGAAAAATACGCGAAATAGAGTCCGAGTTTTCGAAAATCGGAGTCCGTATGACCAAGTTATGGCCCGTCAAAGTTTTCAGAAAATTAGAAGTTCAAAAACAGTTCAAATTTGAATTTAGAATTCAAATTCAGCCAAAACAGACTGGGCGGGAAAACTCCCGCCCAGACAGGTCGACAAGAGGTCGACACTAGGGTCGACCTCCCCCCCAACCAGGTCGACACTAGAGTCGACCTGGGGGTCGACCTGGGGGTCGACCTCCCTGGTCGGCCAGGTCGGCCTGGTGCACTTAATTGTGCTGTTTGGACCTGTTTTGGAGGCTTGTGACGTGATTTGATGGCTCGGATTGGATCTAGGGTTAATCCTATGGCTAATACTATCCTAATCTTCTATAAAAGGACCCCTAAGCCTAGCCTAAATCATCATTATTCAACTCTACAACTAAACTATACCAAATTTGTTCCTCTCATGGCCTCCACTCTCATGCTAAAATTTCTAAGTTTATTTATATGAGAGATTTTGAGTTCATACAAGTGTTTTCAAGCTTGTATGAGTGTTCTTAGTTTGCATTCAAGTCAAGTTGCAACATTTCTATTTCAAAGCAAGGGTTTTTATTGATTTGGCTCAAAGGTTTTTCATTTGGAGCTTGGATATTTGGGTGATTGCATAAGGGCTTCGTCTCAATCTTTATAATAAATATTCATTTGTGTCTTCATAGCATTGTAAGCCCTTTTCTACTTTCTTTTTTTGAACTCTAAAGTTAAATGAATGATGCAAGTTTGGGTTGATCATTGTGATATGCAAGTTTGGTTGATCATTATGTTATGCAAGTTGGTTTAATCATTATGTATGACACATGTTGCTATGTTATGCAAGTTTGGGTTGATCATTATACACATGTTATCATGTTATGCAAGTTAAACTTGAGTTTGTGAGCTTAAAGCTTAAAGCTTCAAGCTTTATATTAAAGGTTGCATTTTGGCAACATGGAAGTTATCATATCCCTTATGATAACTTGAATGTGAGGCTAAATGCGAACTTCTAGCAACTTCTACATGTCATTTATCACTATGTATCACTTATATGCTAAGTTTGGTTTTATGCATACTTTTGAAGCCTAATAATGCAATATGCAAGTATATGAACATATGTACATTTCATATGCCACCATGTTAAACTTGTGGCTCCAACACCTTTTTGTCATGATTATGCCAAGTTCCCTATTTTATCCTTTATGCGTTGTTGCGATTATGTAAACGATGGGATTACGTTGGGGTTGGCTAACATTATGACATAAACATGGTTTTTATAACATGACGTGATATGTTAGCTTGTAATTATGTTTTGGAAACATAATGGACATGACACTTAGAAAATATGAGTGTGGCCAACTCGAGGTTGGGTTGAGTTTGTAGCATAAATCTACCCGGACCCACCCGGCTTAACTAGTGGCTACAAACAATAGGACCCAATGTGAGAAGTTGGTCATGTTGTGCTCGAACCCGAGGTTAGACCAAGTTGTGATGTAAAGCTACCCGGACCCGCCCGGCTTAACTAGTAACCACAACAAGGTCTAATGTGAGAGGTTAAAGCACATTAAGTTAATTAATGCCTCCTGATTAGGGTTAAGTCATGGTCCACTTAATACTTAACCAATTTGGGCTTGATGGGTTAATCGGGGTTAAGTCATGAACCTTGGGTACACTTAACCAATTTAATCCACGTTTGGATCGGGTTAACCACATTTAACCCGTTAAGAAACCCTAGTGGCGTGGTCCTTTTCAGCAGTAACCCTCTTGATAGTATCATAAGACCCTAGGGACTAAGCTAGGGTGGGGCACGATTACTGGGCTGACATGTAAGCGACCAAAACGACGGCTGAGTAGGTACGCCGGTGTAGGTCCAGGCGGACTATGGTCGTGCACATAGTCCGGAGTTGGAAAATCAGGCACGGGTACCAGTAGATCTAGACTGTGCATACTTGATTGGTGTCCAAGGTTGACACCCTAGGACTTGATACACCCTAGGGTGGACCTAGCGCAGTTTAACTACATTTCATGTTTGGGCCGTATGACACCGACACTTGACGAGTTAGGCTTATAGGGAGCCGATCAATTAGACCGTGTAGTTGGACCTTGATTTAGGTCACCTCATGATATTGGGCCAAGCTTGGGCCAAGGGATCTATTCTTGTTTTACTTGACATGTTAGAATGCTAGTACACCCGTGGTGCAAAACTTAACCTTGGTTATGCGATGACACCTTTATCTATCTTGTTAGTTAATCATCATGCCAGTATGTTATTATCCTTATGTTCATCTCAGCTTCTCATGCCAGTTAACTTTACTAGTTCATGAACTGATAGTAGTTAGGGCTTACCAGTCTTTTTGACTGACCTGTTTTCTTTCGCCTCTTTTCTTCCGTTTCCCCCCCCCCCCTCAGGTCCTCAGGGTGGGAACATTGGAGCTCAGCTTGGATCTTTATAGCTTGCTTACTGGATTTGCTCATGTACGGTTTTGGACATTGAGCTAGCTATGGTTTATCACTTCACTTTGGGGATAGTACTTTATGTATTTCAGTTTTTCAGTTTATGCTTTTCTCTAGACTTTGTTTGTTGGAAAAATATGACCGAGTACTTTGTTGTAACTTGACTATGGTTTTGAAATGCTAGTTTGATCCGCTGCTTTATTTACTCTGTTTTACTTACTTGTTCTGTCTTGTGATATCTGCATGCATGTTTACCTTGTTTAACGCCCCTCCAAAGCTAGTGTGCTTGCAAGAGTTACCCTGGCGGAGGTGGGGTGTTACACTTTTAAACACACTTATTAATCCATTTATCATTTCAAAAAAATTTGATGGTATCTTTTCACGGTTTAACCCAAATTAAGGTTTATCAAACTAGTCGGGATTAACCCCTTACCGAAGTAATCATTCATTTTATTATCCCATCCCAACCTATTCATCCCATGGAGCAAAACTAGTAGTACTCCATATCTAACACTACTCTGTTATCGGTAAATTCAATTACCGATCAACATTCAAATCTAATCAAAGATTTAACTATCACATGAAGTAAAACTGTGATAATCCATTTTTGAACACTTCTTGAATTCGGTAAATCTTGTTACCACATTCACATTTCAATCTACTTAAAGATTCATTAAAATTCCACTTAGTTTTAAACTCCAAAAATCATTATTTAATGATTATTCAAATTTAGGAAATAATCCTGTCTTTATCGGGTTAAAAACCAATGTCATTTAAGACATCTTTCACGATAAACCCAAAATCATCTTCCATCAAAATGGAATCTTCATGGAATTCATAACAGTATATTGTCGATATAAATTTCCATGTCAAATCAGTACTACAAATGAACTAACGGCAAAACCTTTTAAATTCCATATATAGTAACAGTCTTCCTTTATAGAAACTCATCTCGATTATTACCAAATCTAATTCCATTCAATTCAATTTAATATATTAAATTGGAAATCTTTACTTTGGAAAATTCCATTAATCTTAATTAAAATATTATAAATTCCAAATCGTATTCTTCAGTGCTAATTGGGTTAAAGAACAAATGTTATTTAAAGCACCGTTCACGATAAACCCAAAAATCTAATTCTTTTATTCAATTCCAATTAAATATTAATTAATTGGAAAACTTCACTAAATTTTAATTTGAAGATTTATTCTTTTCCCAGCTGGGTTTAAGAATAGTGTTATTTAAGACACCGTTCACGACAAGCCCAAATTCTAATTTGATATTAATGTAACGCTCTGAATAGAAATTATATTGGCTTATATTCAATATCAAATTCTGAAACCAACGGATATCGTATTGGGAATAACGATATTTGTATCTTCCAAATTCCTCAACAACATCCGTGTAATCACGGAATCCAATATCGAAATATTCCGAAGATTATTTCCATTCCAAATCCATTCCTACTTATTCATTTTAAAATTCTCGTTATTTTAAAGCCATTTTCAACTCCAATTTATTTATTTCAAAAAATAATTGGATTATTATTCTAGTTATTAACTAGTTCATTTCGATAAAAATATTTTTTTTTATCTTTTCAAATATGGAATTTTTTATCCAAAATCTTTCCAAAACCCTTATTATGAATTTACATAATTTTTTCATATTTTTAATAATTATAGTATCTCCCGTACAGTCGATTTTCAATATCGACCAACGAACTGCATCTCCATTGCGACCTTTTCTTAAATTGATTTGGACATAATTTGAA
This sequence comes from Allium sativum, assembly GCA_030737875.1. NCBI lineage: Eukaryota > Viridiplantae > Streptophyta > Magnoliopsida > Asparagales > Amaryllidaceae > Allium > Allium sativum. The sequence goes on along the minus strand of CM060927.1, from coordinate 20,580,470 downwards.
ATCCAACCATTCGAAATTAAATATCTTATATTCATTGGAAAGATCTTTTCTACATGAACCCAACGGTTCCGGTTTACGAGAATCCGAGGTCGGATCTTCCGTAACATCAATTCGAAGTTAATGGATGAAATTCGCGAATGGTCGCTGCGCGGCGCGTTCTATTCAAACCATTAATATATATAATATATATTTCATCGATTTCCGTTCAAAACGTATTTTACAAATCGTTTATAAATTCGTTTTAAAATGATTCCCACTTCTATTTCAATTTTAAATCAAAATTGAATATTCTATATTATTATAATATTATAATGATAATATTTCAAAATATCAGATTTTGAAATCACTTTTCGCTATTCATTGTAAAATGAATAAAATCGACAGAAAATCCCGTTCGTGTTAAAATGGCGCTTAACTATTTAACACGGCTTCACACTTCAATATTTTCGTGTCCATCCAAAATCGGACATCAAAATCACATTTAGATTATTCACTGAATACTATTTTAAAATATTCGTTAATTCTGAACTTGAATCAGACTCAATCAATTACCATATAATTTCAGTCATATGGATTTCATACATCGCATGTATATAACAATAATGATAAACAACCATTAAAAATTCATACAACATCCAGAGTGCATTTTACAACTGTATAAGCAATAAAATAAATAAATAACCTTATACAGTCTGTCGACCCATCGATTGACATACAGCTAAACAATTGGGATTAATGTATGTCAAATATCATCCCAATACCCATGTGGGGTTTCAACCAACAAATACTGTTTATTATTTGTGTAGTTGGGCGACGTGTAAAATTTATCTTCCCAATCACTGTCAGTTAGATGGGTGTACATAAACAAACTGTCTAATTTGGAAATGAAATTTAATTCAGGAAAATTATATACAACGTGTATAAATAATTTATACACGTTGTTTACAAAAAAATCGGCATTATAACAGCACGATATTAGAACCGGAATAATGTCTAGCATTATCCATCTCCAGGTGCTGGCTTGCGCCATACACATAAATCAATCAACCACAATTATATCACAATATAATCAATTTTTCCCATAATACAATCAAATCACATAAATCGTCCATGGTTTGTACAAAAAAATTGTGTCAGGAGCTACTAATCCCCATCTACAACCTATTATATAATAACTGTAAAATAATTTGAGTGATAGAGAGTTCTCGCCATCGGTTTCCGCTCTGTCATTCTTTATTGGACGGTTTGGATTTAAATCTGGCCTAAATTCCAACGTGCTCAGTTTTGGTTCTGGTCAGCTCCATCGCGAAGCTCTCATTTTTTGTCGATGCAACTGAAATCGTCCAATTCTAATAAGAACTGGAAAAGACATTATTATTTATACATTTAATACATTTAAACATTATTAACTTAATAATATGATAAATAAAAACAGTTAACTAAATTACCCATGTTAATCCTTTTATTTTTATGGACACCATCGACTTCGAGCTCCCTTCGTTCATATCGCCGACGGCGCCTCCACCATCGATCGGACGTCAATCGATAGTGACCCCCCGAACCGCCTTCATCCCCTCATCCATCGCCCAGAGTCGCTGGCGAACCCGAAGTGCCACCGGAGCAAGAAAACGAGCACGAGCAAAATGGGTTTGATCCCCAATTTGTCCGACTATAGAACACGGGATCTGATCATCCTTGTATGGATTTAAAGATCATGAAACACTCTCCAATTTTCCCTTTGAAAGATTCATGAATTGATTAGAGTACTGGAAGAATTTAGGGGATTTAAAAAGGAGAGACTTGGGTCCTTAATTTTTGAATGACGACGGAATTAGGGTTTTGCCAAATTAACATGTATTTATAGATATTATTTTATTCCTAGTTTATTAAATTTTGACATTTTTACATCCGAACTCTAAACAGACCCAACAACTGACGTTGGTAGCTAAATACCCCCATTCCGAACATAATGGAATATGTTTCGTAACCCAATTTGACTATTTGGATCAGTTTTCGTCAAAATTAAAATATAAGTGAATATATATTGAATTTAAACGTACATTTTAATTTACCGGGGCCACATACCGAGTCCAAAAATTACAGAAAAATAAATTTAGTTAGGATTTGACGATACAGTTCTAACAAAACTAATTTTGTCATCGAAAATGGTCTTTTTCAGTCGATTAAATTCAAACTAAAATTACCAAACACATTTAAATTTACCACGCTCACATATTACTAAATCCAAAAATTATGAAATTTGAAACATAACGTTAATTTGACATTCTGGATCCAACAACAGTGGTTTCGTCGGAAACGGAGGTCGTTTGCAAAATGGCTATTTTTAAGGGATATATATAAATTCTATAGCGACTATTTTAAACTGGACATAAATTTCAATTTATATTATGAAATTTGAATTTTTCACATTCGTTAGAAAGATATAATTAAACAGATTCAAATGTCTCTGGTTTTACAGAAATCCAATTTATTTTGAATTCTGTACATTCAATTGAAATTTAAAATCGAATTTTCAAACTATCGCGCCATTTCGAACTCTATTTATAATTAATATAAATTTATACGTTCTAACATCGATTTAAAAAAAATTTAAATCATTATTATTTAATACAAATCATTTTAAATATTCAAAATAAAATTTTTAAATTGGTTCAGAAATTCTGGGTCGTTACAAATCTCGTAAGAGAGATAAGAAAGAAGATCAGGAGATAGAAAAAGAAAATGTGGTTCAGGGAGAAATCTCTAAGAATCATAGTAATGAGAATGAAAAAAAAAATCCCGAAGGGAATAAACAGGAGAAATCCATGAAGCCCAAAGGTGATTGCTTTTACCATAAGAAACCTGGTCATTATGCCCGAGAATGCAGAATTTGCATAAGAGATGAGAAAGAAAAGAATAAACAGGTTAACATCATTGTTGATTTTGAAAACGAACCTAAATTAGTCGATGTTGTAGAGGAAGCCAACTATGTTACAGTTGAAGATGGATGGTGGTTAGACACAAGAGCAAGCATTCATATCTGTAATGATAAGTCACAGTTTCAGACTTATAATGAAGTCAGCGAAGTAAAAGAAGTCAAAATGGTAATGATGTTCATGCCAAAGTTGCTGGTATCAGGAATATTACTCTGAAGTTTACTTCATGGAAAGTTCCGACTTTGGCCGATGTATTAATTTCATGTTCCAGAAATGACGAAGAATGTAACACCCCATGTCCATTAATGTCACTCACAAAGGGAATGCATTAACTTTCACGGAGCATTTTAAGTGTGTATAGAACAGAAACTTAACAACAAGATAGATATAAACACTACTAAAACTTTAAAACTTTATTTCATTGCAGCGGAAAACACATAAGTGTGATTACATCATCAAAACCAGAGTCAAAGTACACAATATCCATCTTGACTAAATCAAAGTACATAAATTGAAAGACATAATCCCCAATACAAAATAGCCATAAATAAGAGAGGTTGAACTTTACTTCAGCGATCCAAGCAATCTTCTAAAAGCGAGAAATACAGCTGTCCAAAATCAAGCTCCACTGGTGCTAGTTCCAACCTGAGCACCTTGAGGGGGGGAGGGAAGGAAGAAAAGAGGAGGAAACAAAGGGGGTCAGACATAAAGTCTGGCGAGTGTGATAACTTTAACAATATAATTGCCAAAATAACTAGGCTGAGGCATAAGTTGGAAAATAAGGAAATGACTGTGAACCATTGCGTATGGCAGAGTGAACAAGGAAACAAGATGAACAACGATATCATTAAAGCGCACCTAAACCACTATAAGATAATTACAAAACTACATCAACACTATAGGATAATTGCTATACTGCACCACCACTAGTCACCCTAAGGTTGATCCCGCCTAAAGACTTAAATAATTATAATGGTAGTTTCGTGCACCCCTAGCCGCCTTCATAGGTGTCGCCTGCCCCTATCTCCATTAGGTGTACCCACTACCCCCAAGCGATCGGCTCCCTAAATCATACATACCCGTGCTGGCCCCACAGTGGGGTGTATCACTCCCCAAAGTGGCAACCCGATACCACAAATAATGCACGGCTTATACCTACACGATGCAACAACGTCTTACCTACCAGCCCGGGTCCACACACGCATATGAACCCGCCGGACTTGCATTGCCACCGCTAACCCGGTTTTGGCCTCTTACAGTCAAGCCCAGTATGCGTGTCCCGTCCTCGACTTGGGTCAAGCCCACAAAGATACGTGTGGGTTACTGGTTGAAATGGGCCTCCATTACTTAACACAAGCTATCCACCTAAGCTTGGTCCCCTCTAGTATATCTCACTTAACCCTCTTCTTATTCATGTTTCAATTACATGTTTCAATTTTTGGTTAAGTATTTCTAATCGTATTTCAAATGCCACCCAAGGCAACCACTAGATTCCATATGCCACCCAAGGCACCCACTTAACCCCCTCATGTCCCACTACATGTTTATCAGGTTAAGTGTTTCTTAATTCATTAAGACCGTAATCTCATAAAAACCTCTCACATTAGACTGGCATTTGTGGCAGCTGGATTTGCCGGGCGGGTCCGGGCAGTCTTACACCACAAAAGAGTCTAACCTTGTGTCTTTACAATTGTTATGTATTTAATTTATGCCTAAGATCTCCCACATTAGACTGGCATTTGTGGCAGCTAGATTTGCCGGGCGGGTCCAGACAGTCTTACACCACAAAAGAGCCTAACGTCGTGTCTTAGACGATAAATTACTCCTAATTAATCATCCCCCAATTTAAATTACATTCCCTATTCAAATTATCAATTAATTCCAAATTTAACTATGGCCATAATTGACTCAATTTTGTCCATCTATTTATGGTATGTAAAATCATACCAATTTTCATCACAATTTATTTTTATGCCAATTAAGGCATTTATGCCAATTAAATCAATTAATATTATCCCCTTTTTACCCCACGTTGTACGTTCGTTCGTTTAACATAAAATATACGTTAGGCTCGAATAGTCTAACTCATAGAATAAAGAGAAAATATCACAATATACATATAATTAAAACTAGATCTAAACATAGGGGTGAACTTGCATGTGTGAATGATGTTCTACATCTAAAACTTGCATAGGCCAAAGTTACAACTTGCATAAACTACATATGTCATTGACCCAAATCTAAAGGTGTGAACTTGTTGGGATAATGGTCACAAACTTGCATAAATCATGTATGTCATAGATATACATCTAAAGGTGTAAACTTGCATAGGCAATAACCACAAACTTGCATAACATCATTCAGATTCCAAACTCATATTTTCATATAAACTTGCATATGTGATTTATGCAACATAACAATGGTGTAAACTTACATTTAAACATGTAAACTAGCATGTAGAATTTGGCATATAACTCACACATGTCATAGCCTAACCTTAGATCTAAAATAGATGTCATGAAGCATATAAGGTTATACATATAATTTTCCCCAACTTGCATATGATTCATATCTTATTAAAAATCTAAACTTGCATACGTACTTATGATTTATCATATGAATCAACATACCCAAACTAGCATATGAACAACATGGTGATTCAATTATACATAAGCCAATCATAAAATTACAACATAGATGATCACAACTTTACAAGATAGCATCATAGAATTTACAACATAAACATCACAATTTTACTACATGAATAATTCACATCATATCCAAATAATCCACATCATAACTCAATCCAATCAATTTGCTAATTATTTTATTAAAATTATCGAACTCACAACTCAAAGAAGGTCTTGAGTTCTGAATTCTGAGTTCTGAAGTTGTAATAGCTTTCCCTTGAAGAAGATTTGTTGTTTAAGTTGAAAAGAATTGAATTAGATTAGCTTTCTTCCTCTCCAATTGGTGGCGGCTATGCTGAGTTGCTAGGTGACAGCATGGAGGCCATGAATCTAATTTTGTTTTGATTTTAGGGTTTGAGTCTAGAGGTGTTTTTATAGAGTTTAGGATTAGTTTAAGTCGTCCGATCAACCCAGAATTAATCCCAGCCAATCAGAGCATATCAAAAACCCTAATGAGTCAGCATCTAGTCATCAACAGGTCATAAAACAAATCTGCCGGGGGGGGGGGGGCAGGTCGACCTGGTCAGGGAAGGTCGACCCCCAGGTCGACCTGGACCTGGCGGGAATTTTCCCGCCTAACCTGTCTGGCTCCGAAATTTGAATTTTCTAAATCTGTTTTGAATTTTCTGAAACTTCCGATGTCCATAACTTCTTCATACGAAGTCCAATTCATGAAACTCGGACTCTATCTCAACCAGAATTCCGAGACGAACACACTGGCGCAACCTGTTTCCCTTAATTCTCCCGTATGAGATTAGTTATTCTTAAATTTGTGAATATTAGTGTTAACAGAATTACGGGGTGTTACATTCTCCCCTCCTTAAAGGATTTCGCCCCTGAAATCTCCAAGTTAAGGAGAATGCCTATCCTACCATCCAAACAACCATCTACTCAACCATCAAACACAGGCATCCATTGTCCTTATAAAATTCCTAATGCTGTATGAACATATGCAAGAAGTGTGTGTATATGTTCCTTATCTAATGCAAAATCAGGCGGTCTACTGGTTCAGTTGACCTCCTTAATGCAAACCATGATAGTGCCATGCGTCCATTATGTATGCGAAAGAACCCTATCGATACATATTATTTCTACATGTGTGCACAACCATTCACCAAAATGCAACATCCATATGATGGTACAACCATTATACAACCATTAAATTAAATATGCACACACATTTATATGCAATATGAAATATGAAGTGACTGAGCCGATCTAGTGCCTAAAGTGTGTGTATATGCATCCACGAGCAACCACTAGCAAACACTTGCATCCGCATGCATCCATCATACATAACATGTCTCAAACACATGTTTCAACCATTGGACTACCCTATCTAAAGGTCAAAGGTACTAGCGAGAGGACATACTAAAGATAAGATAAGTACAATGTAAGCGATAAAGGAGAAATTAAAAGACATACCCTCGAAAAGAAAAGGGTATAATGAACGCATCTTCTCTTCCGTCTCCCAAGTAGCGTTGTGCTCATCGTCTCCCCATTGCACTTTGACTAGCTTGACCTCTCGATTCCTCATCTTCTTAACCTCCGACCCAAGAATGCATGTAGGACCTCGTCGAATCATGCTATGTCTCTACCTCTCTAAGCAAGCTCGGCTCCACCACTTACGCAGTCTTGTGCAGGCACTTCCTCAAATGTGATACATGGAATACATCGTGTACACCACTAAGTCTCTCAGGCAATTCCACTCTATATGCCATCATCCCAATCCTTTCCTTAATAGGAAACGGCCTACGAACCTTGGTGCTAACTTCCCAACGGACCCAAAGCAAGTGACGTTCCATAATGGAGACACCTTGACAAAGACCATGTCCCCAATATCAAACTCAAGATCTGTCCTCCTCTTGTCCGCATAAGATTTCTGCCTATCTTGCGCCGTCTTCATCCTCCTTCGAATCAGATCGATCTTCTCCGAAGTCTCTCTAATCATATCGGGCCCAAGCAAGATCTTATCTGTAGACTCCCACCAACATGTAGGCGAATGACACGGCCGTCCATAAAGAGCCTCGAAAGGTGCCATGCCAATGCTAGACTGAAAGCTATTATTATATGCGAACTCTACCAACGGAAGATGTTCCTCCCATGTACCTCCGAAGTCTAAGACACACAACCTCAATAGGTCCTCTAGAATACGGTTCACCCTCTCGGTCTGGCTATCCGTCTGAGGATGATATGCGGTGGTCAAACATAACTGAGTCCCTACCGCCTCTTGCAAGCTCTTCCAAAATTCGCTAGTAAAGATAGGATCATGGTCGCTCACTATGCTAGAAGGAACACCGTGCAAACGAACTATCTCTCGAATGTATACGGGGGCTAACCAATGAGCAGTCCTCTTACTCTTCACAGGAATGAAATGGGAGCTCTTGGTAAGTCTCTCTACCACGACCCAAATCCCTGTATTACCCTTCCTAGATCTCGGTAATCCATCAACAAAGTCCATCGAAACACTTTCCCACTTCCATTATGGGACCTCCAACGGGTGAAGCAATCCACTGGGCTTCTTTTGCTCTGCTTTTACTTGTTGGCACACCAAGCATCTAGCGACAAATTCGGCCACGTCCTTCTTCATGCCGGCCCAAAAGTAAATTCATCTCATGTCTATGTACATCTTGTACCAACCGGGATGGATGGTCATCTTCGAACGATGTGCATCATCAAGAATGGTCTTCCTTAGGTCCTCGTCTTTTGGTACACAAAGTCTACCGTCCCTACGTAACCAACCCTTATTATCTAGGGTATACCTACTGAGATGGCTCGATGACTCCCCACCTTGAAGCTTCTCTACTAACTCAACCAACTGTGGGTCATCTCGCTGTGCCTTACCAATCCATCCCAAAAGCGTAGATCTGACCTCTAAGGATGCTAGCAAACCGGGTACGAAGTCAATGGAAGGTTTAAAGTCAAGCGTAGAGATGAACTCTAAGCTTTGCCGGTCAACAAACAACGGACTCAAGGATAACCTCTTCCTACTTAAGGCGTCCACCACCAGGTTACCCTTACCAGGGGTATATGCTATCTCGAAGTCGTAGGATGCTAAGAATTCCATCCACCTTTGCTGCCTTAAGTCCAAGTCCTTCTGAGAGAATAAGTACTTTAGTGATTTGTGGTCAGTGAATAATTCGAATTTCTCGCCAAGAAGATAATGGCGCCAAGACTTAAGCGCGAAAACAATAGCGGCCAACTCTAGGTCATGTGTAGGGTAATTTCTCTCATACACTCTCAACTGCCTTGCACCATAGCCTATTACCCTTCCCTCTTGCATTAAGACTGCGCCTAGTCCTGTCCCACAAGCATCGGTATAAACAGTAAATGGCTTACTCCCATCCAGCAACACTAAGACTGGGGCTGTGGTCAAAGCTCTCTTTAGACGTTGGAACGCATTATCACAATCTACACCCATGTGAAAACTAAGTTCTTCTTCGTCAAGCGTGTTAATGGAGCTGATATTTTTGCGAAGTCTTTGATAAACTTCCTATAGTAGCCAGCCAATCCTAGAAAACTCCTGACCTCGGTAGCATTTTTAGGGACCTTCCAATCTTGGATGGCCACTACCTTTGCGGGATCCACGGCTATCCCTTCTTTGGAAACCACGTGCCCTAAGAATCGCACTTCCTTCCTCCAAGAGTGACATTTAGAAAATTTAGCTTTAAGGCTATGCGCTCGAAGAGTCTCCAACCTCGCTCTTAGAAAAGATCAAGATGTCATCCACAAAGACTACCACAAATTTATTAAGGTACTCCCTAAACACCCTACTCATGAAGTCAACAAAGTATGCGGCGGCGTTTGTCAAACCGAAGGGCATTACCAGCCACTCAAAGAAACTGTCTGGAGTCCTAAAAGCAATCTTGTCTATGCTATCTTAAGCCACTCTCAACTGATGGAAACCCGTGGCTAAGTCCAACTGCGAAAACACTGAGGCGCCAACTAACTGATCGAAGAGATCGTCAATCCTCGGCAGCGGTTGTCTATTCTTCTTAGTAAGCTTATTAAGTTCTCTATAGTGCACACAAAGTCTAAGGGACCCATCTGCCTTCGTGGCAAATACTACTGGAGCACCCCACTCTGATATACTACGTCTGATGAACCTCTTCTCAAGCAATTCTTTCACTTGCTTAATGAGTTCTCTTCTCTCTCTCGGAGCCATGTGGAGCACTGGTAATGCAACTGGCTTTGCATTCTCTACTAGATATATTCGAAAGTCTATCTCACGTTTTGGGGGTAAACCCCTCACCTCATCGAAGACATCAACATATTCACAGACTATGGGAACAGAATGTAAATCATCATCGGATGCGTCAAGCGATTCTAGGTAGCTAAGCATTACTTGACCTCTAGGGTCACAAGAAATATCAAGGGTCTTTCCAAAATGAGTCAACAATCTAACTACCCTTCTTTCACAATCTAGGATGGCCCCATATCTAGTTAGCCAATCCATACCAAGAATTAATCCGTAGCCCATGAAGCCAAGAACAAAGGCGTTGCATTCAAACTCAACGCCCAAGATAAACACTCTCAAATCCCGACAAATCATAGAAAGATGAGCCGAACCACCAATAGGATTTGAGACTACTAAGGGATCTGTAACAAGACTAGTATCATGTTTCAACTAATGATGTAGAGATAAACGAATGTGATGTACCAGAATCGAATAAAGTACGAACAGGATGATCAAACAGAAAAACTAAACTTTCAACGGAAATTGCTCTACCTCGTTCTTGCAGCGGTGGGACCACGAGAGCCTGAACTTGTCCCCTTGCCTGCCCTGGTGCCATAAGAGCCTGCACCTGTCCTCTCGAGGTAGACCCTGCCCTTTCCTTGGGCAGTCCTTAATTAGATGTCCTGCTTCGCCACAGTGGAAACAACCAGTCTTCTTTTTCTTCCTACGATCTTTGCTTAGATGGACGGGTATCCCACAAAGATATGGGTGTCCAGTATGCGCGTCCCGTCCTCGACTTGGGTCGAGCCCACAAAGATACGTATGGGTTACTAGTTGAAACGGGCCTCCATTAATTGACACAAGCTATCCACCTAAGCTTGGTCCCCTCTAGTACATCCCACTTAACCCACTTCTTATTCATGTTCACTTACATGTTTCAATTTTGGTTAAGTATTTCTAATCGTATTTCAAATGCTACCAAAGGCACCTGCTAGATTCCACATGCCACCCAAGGCACCCACTTAACCCCCTCATGTCCCATTACATGTTTATCTGGTTAAGTGTTTCTTAATTCATTAAGACCGTAACCTCATAAAGACCTCTCACATTAGACTGGCATTTGTGGCAGCTGGATTTGTCGGGCGGGTCCAGACAGTCTTACACCACAAAAGAGCCTAACCTCGTGTCTTAGACGATTAATTACTCCTAATTAACCATCCCCCAATTTGAATTACTTTCCCTATTCAAATTATCAATTAATTCCGAATTTAACTATGGCCATAATTGACTCAATTATGTCCATCTATTTATGGTATGTAAAATCATACCAATTTTCATCACAATTTATTTTTATGCCAATTAAGGCATTTATGCCAATTAAATCTTTTAATATTATCCCCTTTTTACCCCGCATTGTACGTTCGTTCGTTTAACGTAAAATATACGTTAGACTCGAATAGTCTAAATCATGGAATAAAGAGAAAATATCACAACATACATATAATTAAAACTAGATCTAAACATAGGGGTGAACTTGCATGTGTGAATGATGTTCTACATCTAAAACTTGCATAGGCCAAAGTTACAACTTGCATAAACTACATATGTCATTGACCCAAATCTAAAGGTGTGAACTTGTTGGGATAATGGTCACAAACTTGCATAAATCATGTATGTCATAGATCTACATCTAAAGGTGTAAACTTGCATAGGCAATAACCACAAACTTGCATAACATGATTCATATTCCGAACTCATATTTTCATATAAACTTGCATATGTGATTTATGAACATAACAATGGTGTAAACTTACATTTAAACATGTAAACTAGCATGTAGAATTTGGCATATAACTCACACATGTCATAGCCTAAGCTTAGATCTAAAATAGATGTCATGAAGCATATAAGGTTATACATATAATTTTCCCCAACTTGCACATGATTCATGTCTTATTAAAAATCTAAACTTGCATACGTACTTATGATTTATCATATGAATCAACATACCCAAACTAGCATATGAACAACATGGTGATTCGATTATACATATGCCAATCATAAAATTACAACATAGATGATCACAACTTTACAAGATAGCATCATCGAATTTACAACATAAACATCACAATTTTACTACATGAATAATTCACATCATATCCAAATAATCCACATCATAACTCAATCCAATTAATTTGCTAATTATTTTATTAAAATTATTGAACTCGCAACTCAAAGAAGGTCTTGAGTTCTGAATTCTGAGTTCTGAAGTTGTAATAGCATTCCCTTGAAGAAGATTTGTTGTTTAAGTTGAAAAGAATTGAAATAGATTAGCTTTCTTCCTCTCTAATTGGTGGCGGCTATGTTGAGTTGCTAGGTGACGGCATGGATGCCATGAATCTAATTTTGTTTTGATTTTAGGGTTTGAGTCCAGAGGTGTTTATAGAGTTTAGGATTAGTTTAAGCCGTCCGATCAGCCCAGAATTAATCCCAGCCAATCAGAGCATATCAAAAACCCTAATGAGTCAGCATCTAGTCATCAACAAGTCATAAAACAAATCTGCCCGGGGGGGTGGGGCAGGTCGACCCTATGGTCGACCTGGTCAGGGAAGGTCGACCCTATGGCCGACCTGGCCCTGGCGGGAATTTTCCCGCCTAGCTTGTCTGACTCCGAAATTTGAATTTTCTGAAATCTATTTTGAATTTTCTGAAACTTCCGATGGACATAACTTCTTCATACGAAGTCCATTTCACGCAAACTCGGACTCTATCTCAACCAAAATTCCGAGACGAACACACTGGCACAACCCGTTTTCCTTAATTCTCCCGTCTGAGATTAGTTATTCTTTAATTTGTGAATATTAATGTTAATAGAATTACGGGGTGTTACGAAGAATCTGATTTCTGTAGATCGTTTAAACAAATGAGGGTTTAAGTTGATCACTGAATTAGATAGTGTTGTTATGCCCAAAAATAATGTATCTATTGGAAAAGGGTACTCATGTAATGGAATGTTCAAAATGAATTTAATAAAATCACTTTCTGGTTATATTATTGAATCTTTACCCTTATGGCATGGTACCTTAGGCCATATTAAGTATAATTGTATTCGAAATATGCATAATTTAGGACTTATTTCGAAATGCAATAGTGAGAATGTTGATAAGTGTGAAATATGTGTGCAAGGAAAATTAACTTGTAAATCACATATGTGACGATCTCGAAACTCCGTACGATGGAATTAAAGATAATCATCGGAATATAACACATTAATCATTTTTAGCAGAGAACAGATAATAGCATAAACAGAAAATAGAATAATTTACATCAATATGACAGCGGAATCATAACATGTAATAAACATAAGAGTAGCATATGTAGGATACAACTTAGTGCATGAAAGGAAGTGATCAGTCTACATCAAGATCTCTGGTACATATACATCATAGATACACAAAAGAAGTAAATCTGTCTACATCGCAATAAACGGAATCATATACATAAGGTACTAATGGCGGAATATCAAATAGCCAAAATACTGAGAAGTCAAGTCCTCACCATACAAGCCAAAAGATGCACTCCATGCTATAATGCAAAAGCCAAAATATACCCTATCACCTGTCACTAGGCTGCCCGTGTGTAAATAAGGGCACCCGAGTTTGCAAAGTGAAATAAACTACGAGTCAGTCATGGGACTGACATGAGAAATCTACTTAACTGGATAAACATCAATAATGAGGCAAATCATAGGACCATGCCACTTTCGCGGAATGGGTTTACTCCAGTGATTGCCAGTGCATTAAACAAGGTAAATTATTTAAACAACGCAATGCTTTTTATAAAAATGCAGCCATTATAAGACCCAAGTCCCATCATACAATGCAACACAAGCCGGAGGATAGGGTTTTAACTTATAATGGTCAAAATATGATTAATATGTGTAAAGCAAAATCATTTGATATTATTACTAGTGCATATATGTTTCAAAAGAAAATTCAATCATAAATAACAATCCTAGACGGCATAAGTGCCCCATACCACTATGTCGCCATATATAAGTTACAATCAAATCCATGATTTCGTATTGGAAATTTGGATTCCGTCATGAGTCAAGGTAAGGGGTAAGCTCCTCATCGCTTCGAGACACTCTAGAAAATGCCTCATGACTCCCCACAGAGAACCCTTGGATCTTCAAGGCCGGTCCTCTCTTACGTTTGAGGATTGGTTATTCCTGAACACACGTTTCCCGGTCCTATCGGACCTATCCCTCGGCTCTGTAGAGACCGATATATCTGAAGCGTCTCGCATTCCAACATCCACAAAGGGTAAAATAAACACCGATGCCTGGGCTAGTAAAACGCTGACACCACCCTAGCTAAAAAGAAACGTCGTGCACTCCCTGCAGTCACGGTCCTGTTTTTGACTCATACCGGTGTGTGAGGCTCGCGAATTAATGCCATACACAAAGCTACGCTATATCAAAGCCATGCTTTGATCGTCAACCACAAGACTCTGCTTTTCAACAAAAGCCTTGATCACTTGCATCTTTGCATGTCACACTGTCAATTCACACCATACCACTGATGCCTACCGATATACAACCTCTGAGCTCGTACATCTCAGAGAAGGGCGTTAAGCAAGAGAATAAATTCTCCGCCACCAGACAGATGTATATTTCGTAGAGATCAACGAATACAGCACATAATACACGTCAGACACACATCTATTTACAAGTCTGTTCTGGGTCTGAACGAAACTGGAGGCACCTTATTCCTGCTCCCGGATGTCCAATACAGGAGAGAGGCCCTCGCATATCCGGACAATCAACAAGTAGGTTCATACTACTACCACTGTAACCTCATCAAGGGAGCTACACATCTCAAAGGCATCAGTAGTAATCTACACGATGTGAAGATCACAGGTCTTGCACCATCTTCATATCTTCGACATTTATTTGTCGAACAATTATTTGAAATAAGAATTACTTGGCCTTTTAAAATAATTCACGTATATTAGAATTCAAATCAATTCTGTCCATGGTTAAATTATTCGACATCCACATTTACGTTCTTTATATAATTTTAATGTCAAACACATCCAACCATCAAATATCAAGCAAACAAAGTAGAATCAGTTTATTTCCATTCCATATTGCCTATAATATTTTATAACGATATATCGCTATTTTTATTTATTTAAAAATAGAGCCTTTTAATTAAACGACGTTTCAGGCCATAACGTGGCCCTGGCACTGTTTTTCTCTAAATTTGATTTAAACATTTCTCAAAATCTAACCGTCGGATCTTAACGAAGGTAAGTCCGTTGGAAAGATCTCTTCAAAGCGAACCCAACGGTTCTGGTTTTGGGAAAATCCGACGGTCGGATCTCTCAATATAATCATTTAAAGTTACGATTTCAAAACACGAACTGCAGCGTCGTTATTCGTTTCATTTAATATATATATATATATATATATATATATATATATATTCCATTCGACGATTTCCATATCGTTTTTCACTTCAAATATTTCACTAACGCCTTTAAATTTCAGAAAATTTCGCCACAACCTCCTTTGTATGGGGACGGGTTTGGAAATTTATTGGGCCGTATTAGGCACCCAATAAATCCTAAAAAGCATGCACATATTTATAGTGATATATTTCGGTGTCTTCAGGGGAGTGTGTATAGATCATAACTCCAGAGATAAATTCTTGTCACCCTATAAATGATTTTTGTGCTTTAATGACTAGAGAGACGTGTTTATTGTCATCTCCAGACCCGTGTGGGGTTTTTATTAATCTGGCAATTTATCGTTATATTTTATATATTCCATATCAATCTTCGGTTCAACCTGAAATATAGTCATCGCCATACAAGCTTCTCGCTTGTATGGTACATCTTCCACTTCGTCACATAAGCTCCATATGCTTATGTGGTATATGATAGGGTATGCTATCTTCAAGAAGTATGCCATGTAGTGTAGTTCAAAATTAATTGTTACTATCCTATGGCGATTTTTATTATTTCACACAGAACAACCAGCACTCCACTTCTAATGGCATTCAGAGGAGTTTATATAATATTAAAATCGCACGGCCAACTCATTAAGGCTAACCTATTTGTCGGGCAAGCAAATATATTCTTTACTCAACAGCTAATCCATATTCCTGTTCAACACATAGATATATATGTAGAACTAAAATAAAATAATATTTTTAGCGTACAAATGTTTATTTCAACACGCGGTTATTTTTAAAACTTCATACATAGGATAAAAATGTTATTTATGGTGAACAAAAATGTGTTTCAACACATGTGTATTTTTATCGAGTCGTATACATGATAAAAATGATATTTTTATCATTCAAAATATTTATTCCACACATGAATGTTTTTATCACTTCATATTCACAATAAAATGTTAATTTTATTGTTTAATCCTTTTATTCAACACATGAATCCTTTTCAACATATGAATATTTTAATTAGTTCATACATATAATAAAAATTATATTTTTATCGTTAAAACAATTTATTTGAAACACGAATATTTTATATACTTCATACATAAGATAAAAATGTTATTTTTGAAGTTAAAATAATTTATTTAAAAAACCTAATATTTTGTATAGTCCATACATTAGATAAAAATGTGAGTTTTACTTTTCAAACATTTTATTCAACACATGAATGTCATTCAACGCATGAATATCTCAACATATGAATATCTCATACATGCATACTTCATATACTTCACACACATAATAAAAATGTGATTTTATTATCTAAACAATTTATTCAAGGCATGAATATAATTCAATACATGAAAATAATTCAAACACATGGATATTACTGAAAATTTAGGCAGCATAACGGTAGGTGGTTAAAAACCGGCACCGTCCCGAGTACGGCTCCTTGCACTACCTTAGGCCTCGCGGCGTTTCATAAGGGGCTTATCTAAATGATCTAAGGTCAATTTCATACCATATGAATTTTCCATAATAATTCCCATTGTTTCAACCACAAACAATTTCTTTCAACCACAAACAATTATTTCCAACCATTCGCATTTCAACTAATTTTCAACCTTTCGCATTATCAATCAATTTCACGTCAATCACAATCAATTCATATCGTCCAAGGTTTATGGACGAGGGGAGTATATATATATATATATACATATATAAATATATTTCATTTCCATTTAAACACATATATGATTTTTACGATCCATATATAATTTATACATTGCTCATATAACTTATACAATGCTCATACATGTGGTGTACTACGCATATATAATTTATATTTCGCTCATATAATTTATACAATGCATTTCCATTCCATATTGAATTTAGATTTTTCACATTGATTCGAATATTTCTGAAATTTGTAGCGAGCTCGGAACATGTTCTAGCTTCTTCTAGAATGTAGATGATGTCGCTACGAGTCCGATGTTTCCTGTTTCATCGAATTTTGTTAACATAGCAAAAAGATATGATTTTTATTTGAAAATCACGATTTGCAACCCTTAGAAGTGTTATAATCAGTTATAAAAATCAAGGCCGTATACCTTTCAGCTGAGGTTCGAAACTAGGGTTTCAATTAACTTTCGATCTGTCGCACGAGGGAGCGATCAGGTTTCACCACCGTGGAGTGCTCCGAGTCGCGCATCAGCGGGGTGGTCCAGAGGAACTCAACGACGGGGTTGAGCTGTGGCGTCGCGTTGAACTTCCTAACTTTGGGGAGGTGGTCCTCACACAATACTCAACGAAAAATCTCAAATCTTATATGGATTTGAAGAGGAGATGGAGAGCTTCAAAAAGTTCCAAAGGGGTAGGGTCAAATTCGAAGTGGTTTGGCCGGAAAATGATCGGGAACGGAGGAAAGCTGTTTCTCCATCGGTCGAGGGAGATAGCGAGTTTTTCTGAATATTTTTATAATTTTTATTAATGAAAGAATAATTCATGTTGGTCGATGTATATTTATTCAAAAATTAGGGTTTTTTTCATACGAACTCCAATTCAAACCCAACGACTGTCGCCTCTAGCTAAATACCCCCATTCCGGACACAATGGGATATGTTTCGTAAGCCAATTCGACTGTTACAATCAGTTATTCTTCAAATTAAAATATAAAATATTCAAATTCTGGTTCGAACGTACATTTTAATTTGCTGGGCCACATACTGATTCTAAAAATTCCCGAAAAATAAATCTAGTTATGTTGGGACGATACGGTCCCAACAAAACTGATTTCGTCGAATTCTGAGATCGTTTGAAAAATGGCCATTGTCTAGTCGATCCAATTTGACTGAAATCAACCAAACACATTTTCCTTTGCCACGCTCACGTATTAATTCCAAAAATTATGGAATTTGAAACCTAGCAATAAATTGACATCCCAGTCCCAACAAAGTGGTTTCATCGAAAACAGAGATCGTTTGCAAAATGTCTATTTCCAAGGGCTATATTTACTCCATAGCGACCATTCTGAATATTCAACTGGCCATAACTTTTGATTCCCGCTATGAAATTTTAATTTTTCAGATTCTTTAGAAAGATATTCTTAAATAGATTTAAATATTTTTGGTTTCGCTAAAATCCGTGTAACGACCCAGAAAATCTGAACCAATTTAAAATTTTTAAATTGGCTAAAATAATGGATTTTAAATATTTAAAATAAATATTTTAAATAATGGCGATGAAAACTGAGTTTGAATCGACATTTGAAAACGAATATAATTAATTATAATTATATATAGAATTGAAAATAGCGCGGTAGTTCGATAATTCGATTTCAAACTTCAATTGAATATACCGGGTGCAAAACAATCCGGATTTTAGTGAAACCAAAAATAATGGAATCTAATTGGTAATATCTTTCTAACGAATCCGACAAATTGAAATTTGATAGCGGGAATCAAAAGATATGTCCAGTTGGAAATACTGAATAGTCGCTATGGAATTCAGGCCCTTAAAATTGAACATTTTGCAAACGACCTCGGATTTCGATGAAACCACTTTTGTTAGATCCGCAGTGTCAAGTTATTGCTAGGTTTAAAATTTCATAATTTTTCGAATCAATATGTGAGCGTGGCAAAGGAAAACGCGTTTGACCGATTTCAGTTGATTTTAATCGACTGGAAATTGACCATTTTTCAAACGGTCTCAGAATTCGACGAAACTAGTTTTGTTAGGACCGTATCGTCAATACAAAGCTAGAAAATATTTTTCGAGAATTTTTCTAGTTAGTATGTGACCCCGGTAATTTGAAATGTACGTTTAAAATTCAATATAGTGATTTAAATGTAAATTCAACAGAAACTGATTGTAACGATCAAATCAGCTTGCGATACATATCCCATTGTGTTCGGAATGGGGGTAAAACGCTATGGACGACAGGCGGTGGGCCTCGTTTCGAGGTCGTATGTAAAAGTCAACCTATTTGCGAAATTAAATAATTAAATAATAAAAAAAAAATATTTTCCCTCCTATCTCCTGCTTGCCCCCCCCCCCCCCCCGTTTCTTTTCTATTTCAGACAGAAAGAAAAGTGAAAAAAAAAAACCTAAATTAGATCGAGCCGCCTCCCTCCAGACATCGCCGCCCCCCCTCAAGACATCGCCGCCCTCACTATCGAAGACCTCGCCCCCTCCATCGATCGAAGACCCCGCTCCTCCCTCCATCGCGAGCGAAACCCGAGCCGCCACCACCGAACAACACAACCCTGCCGCCTCGTCTCGAAGTCGCGATGCCCCCCTGAAGCCTGCCGCCGACGAACACCATCGAGCCCCCCCCCCCTTCGCAGCTTCGGTGAGCATTTTCCTTTTTTTTTATTTTCTTTTTTATTTATTCTGTAAAACTGATTTGTTTAAAGAATTAAAACTGATTTGTAAAAATAATTAAAACTGATTTGTAAAAATAATTAAAACTGATTTGTAAAAATAATTAAAACTGATTTGTAAAAATAATTAAAACTGATTTGTTTAAAGAATTAAAACTGTTTTTGTTTAAAAAGAATAAAAACTGTTTTTGTTTAAAAAGAATAAAAACTGTTTTTGTTTAAAAAAAAAAAAGAATAAAAACTGTTTTTTAAAAAGGAACAACTGATTTTAAAAGCATTTTAAAACTGATTTTTTTTAAGAAATTAAAAACTGAATTTTTAAAGAGCAAAAACTGATTTGAAAATGAAATTTAAACTGATTTTTAAAGGGTATTGAAAACTGATTTTTAAAGTTAAAACTGATTTTTCGAAAAAAGATTTGAACTTTAAAAAGTAAAAATCATATTTTTATATATCGAAAGTCGAAGTAAAAATCATATTTTTATATATTGAAAGTCGAAGTAAAAATCATATTTTTATATATTGAAAGTCGAAATAAAAATCATATTTTTTTTTTATATTGAAAGTCGAAGTAAAAATCATATTTTTATATATCGAAAGTCGAAGTAAAAAATCATATTTTTATATATTGAAAGTCGAAGTAAAAATCATATTTTTATATATTGAATAACATCTTAAAAATTCGATTTTTACATATGTAGAGAATACGGGCGAAAGCGAAAAAAGGCGAAGATTTCTCTAAAGGAAGAATCGTAGTTGGATAGCTATTGGTGAGATTTCTGTTTTAAAAATATTATATATGTGTGAAATGAAAGTGAATAGCTATATATAAATATATATATATATATATATACGCCCCTCGTCCACAAACCATGGACGATATTTATTGGTTGAAATTGTTGTGAAAATTGAATGATTGTTTGGGATTGTTTGTGATTGATATTGGTTGATTGTGGTTGAAAAATACCCGTTTGTGGTTGTGAAATATTTGGTTGAAACCACTTAGGATTAGTTTGTGGAAATGAAATAAATATATACATGCCGCCTGCGTGCGAACTAGATGCATGATCCCCATTGTCAAAAACCGCGAGGTTTTAAGGTAGAGCGAGGAGCCGTACTAGGGACGGTCCCGGTTTAACTACCCTGCCGTTTTGCTGCCGAAATTTTGAATAATATTTGTGTGTTTGAATTATTTTCATATGCTTAAACTATATTTATTCATTGTATAGAAAACATTCATGTGTTGAATTGATATTCATTCGTTGTTTAGAAATTCATGTGTTGAATGGTATTCATATTTTGAAATAAATTGTTCGATAATAAAAATCACATTTTTATCTATATATAGAAACCATCGAAAACATTCATGTGTTGAATTGATATTCATTCGTTGTTTAGAAATTCATGTGTTGAATGGTATTCATATTTTGAAATAAATTGTTCGATAATAAAAATCACATTTTTATCTATATATAGAAACCATAGAAAACATTCATGTGTTGAATTGATATTCATTCGTTGTTTAGAAATTCATGTGTTGAATGGTATTCATATTTTGAAATAAATTGTTTGATAATAAAAATCACCTTTTATCGACTATATGAACTATATAGAAAAGTAGTGTTTTGAAATGAATCGTTTTACAATAAAAATCACATTTTTATTGTATGCATAAATCGTTGAAATGTGAAGTGTTAAAAATAGCCACTTGTTCAAAATAAACATATATGAGTTGAAATATTCATTAATTAGCTAATGAAATGATTTGCACCTATTTATGTAACATTAGAACAAATGGAGTTTTTAAACCAAATAGCAATCAAATATGAAGTCGAATAGAAATTGATAAATGATAAGAACTGTATATATATGTACATGCAATATTCATTGAACAGGTTATAGCAAAGGGGCTAGAGAAGAGGAATAAAATTTTGTGCCCGACAAATAGGTACACATTTACTGATTTGTTTGGGTGATGATTTTGAGCCTGTTGGCTAGCCGCTTGGCTTTTTCTTTTTCTTTTTGAGATTAGAAGGACCGGGAACGCTATTTGCGATTTCCCGATGCTCCCGGTGCAGGGGAGGTTATGGCGAAATTTTTCCAAAATTTAAGGCGTTAGAAAAATATTTGAAGTGAAAACGATATGGAAATCATTGAATGAACTATATTTATATAAATATATAAATATAAATAAAATTAAAACGAAACGAGGCCGTGCAGTTCGTATTTTGAAACCGTGATTTCAAACGACTAGTACGGGAAATCCGACCATTGGATTTTCCCGAAACCTCAACCGTCGGGTTCGCCTTGGAATAATCTTCCCAACGGCACCAACTTTGTAGAAATCCAACGGTTGGATTGTCTGGAATGTTTAATTCAAATCTGAAGAAAAACAGCGCCAGAAACGATTATATTTATTTATATATATAAATATAATTATATTTAATCGAATAACGACGCTGCAGTTCGTATTTTGAAATCGAAATTTCAAACGATTGTACCGGGAGATCCGACCGTCGAATTTTCCCGAAACTGGAACCGTTGGGTTCGTTTTGAAAAGACCTTTCTAATGATGTAAATTTTGTGAAGATCCAACGGTTAAATTTTCAGATATGTGTAAATCAAATCTGAAGAAAAACAGTGCCACGGCCGCCTTATGGCCCGAAGCGTCATTTTGAATAAAATGGCTATTTTAAAATAAATAAAAATAGCGATAAATAGTTATAAAATATCATAAGCGATATGGAATGGAAATAAACTGAATTTGCTTGATTTATGTGATGTTTGATGGTTGAATGTGTTTGGTGTGAAAATTACATTAAAGGACAAAATTGGTGTTGTCGAATAATTTAACCATTGAAATAAATTGAATTGAAATTCTAAATATACGTGAATTATTTGGGAAGGCCGAGTTAATTCTCATTTCAAATAATTGACCGACGATTGAAAGTCGAAGATAAAGACGGTGGTCGAAGACCGGAGATCTTCACCTCGTTTGGATGGTAACCGAGGTTCTGATTGGGAGGCATCCCGAAATATGGATAATGAGTGGTGATCGTCCAGACGTACGTGGTGATCGATGGGTTTGCGAGGTATTTAGTGCCTCCGGTTTCGTTCAGACCCAGAACGGACTTGTAAATGGACTGTGTGTCCGACAATGGAATTTGCTCTGTGTGATTGATAGCCATCAGTTGCACGGTGTGAATTGCCTGTGTGGCATGCTAAGATGCAGTGATCAGGACTTCTGTTGAAAAGCAAAGTCTTGTGGTGATGATCAAAGCACCGCCTGTGTGGCGTAGCTTTGTGTATAATGTGAATTCGCGAGCCTCACACCCCGGTATGAACCTAAAATGGGAGAAGGACCTCAGGGAGGGCATGCGTTTCTTTCTAGCTAGGGTGGTGTCAGTGACCTACCAGCCCTGACATTTATATACTTTTCACCTATGTGGTTGTTGCTGTTGCGAGGCGCCTCGGTTTGATCGGACGATCCGGGTCCGATGGAGTCATTCGTTGGCTCGTTTGCGCCCCAAAGGGCGGGGAGACGTATTGTTCAGGTATAATAATCCACATCGGTGGACCGGCCCTGACGATCCAGGGGGCAGTTGCGGCTGTTCCTGAGACATGATAGGCTAGATTGTCTCGAATTCGGTAAGGACTATCTTTTGCCTTGGTTCATGACGGAAATCCAATTTCCAAATACGTGACTGTGCGGTTTTGATTGTATACCTATATATATGGCGACATAGTGGTATGGGGCATTAATGCCGCCTATGATTGATAGTTATGATTTGAAATTGTTTTCAAAACATATAAACACTAGTAATAATATCAAATGCCTTTGTTTTATTCGTATCGAGCATATCTTGGCCGTTATAAGGTAAAAACTCTATCCTCCGGTTTGCGTTGCATTGTGTGATGGGAACTGAGTCTTATAACGGCTTCATTTTTATAAAGAGCATAGCGATGTTTCAAAGAAAGATTTGTTTTAAAAGCACTGGCAATCCAATGGAGTAAACCCGTTCCACGAAAGTGGCGTGGTCCTGTGATTAGCCAATTATATATGTGTTGAGTAGATTTCTCATACCAGTCCCATGACTGACTCGTAGTTTGTTTCACTCTCAAACTCGGGTGCCCCTTTTTCTACACGGGCAGCCTTGTATTCAGGTTTAGCTGGTTCTTTCTGGATAGCTGGAGCTGAAGATGGATTCTATCATTTATTTCTTTTTATGCTGTTCAGCTCCTATTGTACATACTTTGTTTATTTCCGCTGTAGACATTTATGTATAGCTGAACTGTATTTGTACTAAGTAAGATCCTGTATACTGTGTAACTCTGATGATTACTTTTATCCAGTATATTTTGTTGTTCATTCTGGTGTATTTATTTAATTCTGTTCTGCTATTATCTGTTTCTGTGTTATATTCCAAAGATAACCTTGTTTCCGTGAGAACGGGAAATCGGGTCGTCTCAATCCGTTTTATTTTGCATCCTGTACGTTCAGTCAAATTTCAAATTCAAAATTTTAAACTGCCGCACTATTTCTAACTCGTTATTTAATTGAAATAAATTACTTCAATTACTCCTAATTCATTAAAATAACCAAATTAAAATTTCTAAATTGGCTCGGATTTTCCGGGTTGTTACAATCTCCCCCGCTTAAAACTTTTCGTCCCTGAAAAGGAAACAGCAGTAAAGTAGGAAACAAAACGGAAATGCAAAGTATTGTAAATGTTCCTTGCACCGGAATTAGTCAGAGATGCCCACTCTGCAATTGGGATAAGCTTGCTTAATGCTTTCTTCTGTCTCCCAAGTACAGTTTCTAGGATCTCCACTCCACTGCACTTTAACTAAATGAACCTTCTTGTTCCTTAGCTCTTTAGTCTCTTTGCCAATAATCTTTATCGGCTCTCTTCTGACTGCTAATTCTGGAGTAATTTCCATGTCCTGTTGCGCTGCTTCTTCTACAAGAAGATCTGGATCATGCAC
This sequence comes from Allium sativum, assembly GCA_030737875.1. Classification (NCBI taxonomy): domain Eukaryota; kingdom Viridiplantae; phylum Streptophyta; class Magnoliopsida; order Asparagales; family Amaryllidaceae; genus Allium; species Allium sativum. Next base: position 20,555,834 of record CM060927.1, on the reverse strand, counting down.
ATGCTTTCGAAGTTGAGATACATGAAACACGTCATGAATTCCAGGCAACCAATTAGGTAATTGAACCCTATAAGCAAGAGTTCCAATTCGTTCAAGTATAGGAAAGGGATCAATTAATTTGGGTGCCAACTTCCCAGTTTTACCGAATCGGATTGCTCCTCTCATCGGAGAAACTCTCAAATAAACATAATCACCAACAACAAATGCTAAATATCTTCTTCTAGAATCCGCATATCTTTTCTGTCGGCTTTGAGCTGTTTGCAGCCGTTTCTTTATGAAATCGACTTTGTCAGAAGCTTCGCAAATCATATCGGGTCCCAACACAAGTCTATTGCCAAGTTCTACCCAACATGCGGGAGATCTGCACGGTCTACCGTATAATGCCTCAAATGGCGACATTTTCAAGCTTGCCTTATAACTGTTGTTATATGAGAACTCAGCCAAATGCAGGTGATCTTCCCATGATCTGCCAAAATCAATAATACAAGCCCGCAGTAAATCTTCTAGAATACAGTTTACCCTCTCAGTTTGGCCATCTGTCTGAGGGTGATATGCGGTGCTCAGGTTCAGCTTTGTCCCCAGTTCTACTTGAAATAACTCCCAGAATTTGCTAGTAAATAATGGATCTCTATCACTAACTATGATGATCGGCACTCCATGTAGCTTAACAATTTCTCTGAAATAAATCTATGCTAGACTTTGAGCGGTTCTATTGGATCTGACGGGTATGAAATGGGTGGTCTTCGTGAAACGATCTACGATCGCCCAAATACTATCATTCCCTTTCCTAGTTCGGGGCAAACCATCTATGAAATCCATGGAAATCTGTTCCCACTTCCAGCTTGGAATTTCTAACGGTTGCAATAATCCGGCAAGTTTTTGTTGGTCGCTTTTGACTAGTTGGCAAGTAGAGCACCTGCTAACATATAAAGAAATGTCTCTCTTTATTGCCTTCCACCAGAATGTGTGCTTGAGATCGTTATACATTTTACATACTCCCGGATGAGTGCAAAGTTTGGACTTGTGACATTCATCAAGCACTTCACTTTTGAGCTCACAGTTGTTGGGAACACAGATCTTCCTTTTAATCTCAGAACTCCTTCACTGTCTACTTGGAAACTGGAGACTTCGCCCCTTTGAATTCTTTTGATCATCTCCTTAACAAAATTATCGTCTTTCTGAAGAACGACGAACTTGTCAATTAATGAAGGCGTAATAATAAGATTGGCGATGATTACGGTTTTTCTGCTAAGCGCATCCGCTACTACATTGGCTTTTCCCGGCGTATATAGAATATCTAGATCATACGCTGCAAGAAATTCTAGCCGACGCTGTTGTCTTATATTCAAGTCTTTCTGGGTGAACAAATACTTCAACGATTGATGATCAGTATATAATTCAAATTTCTCACCCAATAGATAATGCCTCCATATTTTCATAGCGAACACAGTGGCTAATAATTCAAGATCATGAGTTTCATAATTCTTCTCATGCGGCTTCAACTGACGGCTAGCATAAGCGACTACTTGGCCTCCTTGCATTAACACTGCACCAAGACCTCTAATAGAAGCATCCGTCCAAACCGTCAAATCCTGATTGCCATCGATAATTGTTAATACTGGAGCGGTTATCAATTTTAATTTCAGTTCCTGGAAAGCTTCCTCACATTCTGGTGTCCACTTAAATCTTTCGTGCTTCTTTTTAAGCTTTGTTAATGAACCGAATATCTTTGAAAAATCCTTAACGAATTTCCGATAATAACTAGCTAATCCAAGAAAACTTCGGACTTCTGTGGGTGTAGTGGGCTGCTTCCATTCTTGAATTGCTGTAATTTTGCTTGGATCTACAGAAATTCCTTTCTTTGACACTACGTGGCCAAAGAACTTCACTTCATCTTGCCAGAAGATACATTTAGAGAATTTAGCTTTGAAGACATTCTTTCGTAGAATTCCCAATACTTGTTCTAAATGTTTTTCATGCTCTCTTTCTGACTTGGAGTAGATTAAAATATCATTGATGAATACCAGAACAAATGTAACACCCCGTATGTTGAATAACTTGATATAATATAAAACAGGGCAGAATTAAATTTAAAAATCTGAATCAGGGGAAACGGGCTATTCCATTGCGTTCGTCTCGGAAAAATACGCGAAATAGAGTCCGAGTTTTCGAAAATCGGAGTCCGTATGACCCAGATAAGGCCCAAAGAAGTTTTCAGAAATTTAAATTCAGATTTAAAAACTAAATTTTCAATTTTCAGAAGTGGCAGGAAAAATCCCGCCAGACCCAGGGGGTCGACCTGGGGGTGGACTGGGGAGTCGACCTCCCCCCCAGGTCGACTGGGGAGTCGACCCTAGGGTCGACCTGGGAGTCGACCTCCCTGGTCGAGCCCAGGTGACCTGGGTGCATTAGCTTGGCTTTTTGGCTGTGTTTTGGTGGCTAGGACGTGATCTGACGGCTCTAATCTAATTTAGGGTTAATCTAAGGGCCTAAAACACCTAACTAATCTATAAATACACCCTAAGACTACCCTAATTCATACTAAAAATAGTTACAACACCGTTATGCCGTCAAAATGCAACTTGAAGGAGCCTCCATCAATCTAAAGAGGAAGATGGCTTCTCAAATCAATCTCTAATCAACTCTAGCAACTTAATCTTCTTCTTAGGAGTGCTAATCAACAAGTTGTGAGTTTTCTATAGCCTTAATAACCAATTGTTGAAATGATTATGATAGGATATAATGAGGTTATGGCTATGAATGTGGATCAATGCAAGTTTATGTTATCATATGCTATGTGTTTGTGATGTTATGCAAGTTATGTGCTATATGTTCATGAAGTTATGCAAGTTATGCAAGCCATATGATACATGTTCATGATGTTATGCAAGTTAGGCAAGTCATATGCTATGTGATTATGATGTTATGCAAGTTATGCAAGTCATATGCTATGTGATTATGATGTTATGCAAGTTATGCAAGTCATATGCTATGTGTTTGTGGTGTTATGCAAGTTATGCAAGTTATGCAAGTTATGCAAGTTATGCAAGTCATATGATATATGTTCATGAAGTTATGCAAGTTATGCAAGTCATATGCTAGGTGTTTATGATGTTATGCAAGATATGCAAGTCGTATGAGAAACATTGATCCATTATGACACCATGATATGCAAGTTTGGTGTATGATTATATGCTAGTTAATACATGACATGATATGCAAGTTTGGTGTATGATTATATGCAAGTTCATACATGACATGATATGCAAGTTTGGTGTATGATTATATGCAAGTTCATACATGACATGATATGCAAGTTTGGTGTATGATTATATGCAAGTTCATACATGACATGATATGCAAGTTTGGTGTTTGATTATATGCAAGTAACATGTGCAAGTTTACACCTTTGTATGTCATACATAAATATGCAAGTTTACCCCTTTTTGTATGACATAAATAACCTATGCAAGTTAACCTTCTTATGACATATGTGATTCATGCAAGTTTGGGTTGATTATTTATGCTAGTTGGGTTGATGCTATATGCATGTTGACACCTTTAAAACCCATGTTAATGTCATGCAAGTTGAACCCATTGTATTTGTGATGAATCTTCCCTTTTATGTCATGTTGGCGAATTACGTGGGGAACGATGGGGTTAATATACATGTTAATGAAATGGTGTGAAGTTGGTATGATTATACATACCATAAAGTGGATGGACATAATTGAGTCAATTATGTACATCGTTAAAATTGGAATTAATTAGGGAAAATTAATTCGAAATATGGGGGTGATTAATTAGGTGTAATTAATCGACTAAGACACGAGGTTGGACCCTTTTGTAGCGTAAGACTGCCCGGAACCGACCGGCAAATCCAGCGGCTACAAATGATTGGCCCAATGTGAGAGGTCTTAGGCACAAACTAAATACGTGACAAGTGTATAGACACGAGGTTAGACTCGGTTATGGCGTAAGGCTGCCCGGACCCGACCGGCAAATCCAGCTGCCATAAAAGATAGTCTAATGTGGGAGGTCTTTACAACGGTTACGTTCTTAATCAATTAAGAAACACTTAACCAGATAAGCATGTAGTGGGGCATGAAGGGTTAAGTGGGTGCCTTGGGTGGCATATGGAGATTAAGTAAGTGCCTTGGGTGGCATGAGAAAACCTAGTGGTTGCCTTGGGTGGCAATAGAAAATACGATTAGAATACTTAACCAAAGTGGAACATGTAATTAAACATGATTAAAGGGTTAAGTGGGTGCCTTGGGTGGCATGAGGAAATCTAGTGGTTGCCTTGGGTGGCAATAGAAGATAAGATTAGAATACTTAACCAAAGTGGGACATGTAATTAAACATGATTAAAGGGTTAAGTGGGTGCCTTGGGTGGCATGTGGAAAAATCTAGTGGGTTGCCTTGGGTGGCAATAGAGAATACGACAAGAATACTTAACCAAAGGGGAACATGTAACTAAACATGATTAAAGGGTTAAGTGGGTGCCTTGGGTGGCATGTAGAAATCTAGTGGGTGCCTTGAGTGGCAATTGAAATATGATTAGATGACTTAACCAAACCTTAACATGTAAGTGGGCATGATTATGAAAAGGGGTTAAGTGGGATGCACTAGATTAAATGACAAGCTTAAGTAGTAGCTTGTGGGGGCCTTGAGTGGCAATTGAAATATGATTAGATGACTTAACCAAACCTTAACATGTAAGTGGGCATGATTATAAAAAGGGGTTAAGTGGGATGCACTAGATAAAATGACAAGCTTAAGTAGTAGCTTGTGGGGGCCCATTTCAACCAGTAACCCATATGTATCTTATTGGGCTCGACCCATGTCGAGGACGGGACACGCGTACTGGGCTTGACTATAAGAGGCCAAAACGGGGTAGCGGTGGCAACGCAAGTCCAACGGGTTTCATATGCGTGTGTGGACCCGGGCTGGTAGGTAAGACGTTGTTGCATCGTGTAGATATAAGCCGTGCACCATTTTCGGGTTGCCACTTTGGGGAGTGATACACCCCACTGTGGGGCCAGCACGGGTATCTACGGTAGGGAGCCGATCGCTTGGGGAGTAGCAAGTACACCTAGTGGAGATAGGGGCAGACGGCACCTATGTAGTCAGCTAGGGGTACAAGAGACTACTATTAAAATTACTAAGTTGTGGGTACATCTAGTGGAGATAGGGGCAGACGGCACCTATGTAGTCAGCTAGGGGTACACGAAACTATTATTAAAAATTACTAAGTACACTTAGTGGGATCAACCTTTAAGTAGGAATTACCCTTGGGTGGGTGGAACTGGTGTGGTGCAGTGTAGGAATTATCCTTGGGTGGGTAGATCTGGTGTGGTGCAATGTAGTATTTATCCTTGGGTGGATAGGCGCGTCTTTACCGTTATCTTAGTTATCCTAAGTCTAGTTGGCTACTTAGTGTAGTCATTTATCCCCAGTCGTACCGTACCAGGTTTATATCATACCCTAATTTTTCAGTTCAATATTCACTTAAATACTCCACCGAAGCTAAGGCATTCCCTCTGTGAGTGACCTTAGCGGGTGTGGGGTGTTACACGTGGTATCAGAGCTTAAGGTTACCAGAACAGATAAAACTTTTAGAAAATTATTTTTCTAAAAACATTTTTGGAAGAAGTATTTTCAAAAACATGTTTTTAAGAGAAAAGTTTTTGAAAGAAAAGAACATAATCCCCAAGAGCCATATATCCTTCCTTCGATTCTCCGTTTTGAATCTCTTCCTCTTTCTCTTTTTGAATTTCCCCTCCGCGTATAGATGTCTTTTTAAGATAAATAAGGACTTCCGTATAAAGGACGGAAGAACCACTTCAAGGGACTAAGTCGTTTGCCGGGTTAAGAAGTTAGTCCAAGGAGGTGGAGGGCTTATGGGTACCTTTAAGATGGACGAGAGAGGAAGGTTCAAATAGCTGTTAGGTAAATAAAGGACGAAACCTCATCGTGGTAAGAAGGCCACGAAAGGAGAATGTGAAGGGGAAGGCTAGTTGTTTTGGAGAAATAGGACACCTTGGGGTTGTCCAAAAAGGTAAGGACGAAGTTCAGGATCTTCTGGAGGGTAGATGTATCCCCTCACGACGGGTATACCTGATGGGGGTAGGACCGTCTAAGTTGAAATTTGGTTCTCTCGATCATCCTGTTCGAACTTTATTTGACTCTAGCGCACCACATTCATTTATCTCATCATCAGTAGTTGAGTCACTACACCTAGACACCAGTTAAGTAGATGATCCCGTGGTTGTTTTAAACCCAATTGGGCGGGCTCCACTTATTTGTCCATGATATGTTTGGGTTTGAAGATTTCCATACTTAGCGTTGAGTTTAGAGGTGATGCTTTTGTTTGGGCTTCACGGGCTATGGGTTGATTTTGGGCATGGACTGGTTATCCAGTAATGGTGTCGTTCTTGATTGCGAAAAGAGAGTTGTTGGGCTCATAACCCGCTTGGGTAACACTCTCGAGATCTCTTGTAATCCCACAGATTTTGTTATGCTATGTTAACTTGAATCGCTTGACGCTTCGGTCGAGAGTTTGCGATCTGTTAGAGTGGTCCGGGAATACTCGGATGAGTTTGGGGAGCTGAAGGGCTTACCTCCGAAGCGGGAGATAGACCTCCGAATATATCTGGTAGACGATGCTAAACCAGTATCTTTGTCAGTGCGCCACATGGCTCCTCGCGAGAGGAGGGAACTCCATAAGCAAGTAGGGGAGTTGCTTGAGAAGGGGTTCATAAGACGAAGTATATCGGAGTGGGGTGCTCCAGTAGTTTTTGCCACGAAGGCGGATGGGTCCCTCAGACTTTGTGTAGACTATAGAGAACTCAACAAGCTCACAAGGAAGAATAGACACCCATTGCCAAGGATTGATGATCTTTTTGATCGGTTGGTTGGCGCCTCAGTGTTTCACAGTTGGACAAGGGCTTAATTATTTAGCCGTTTTTCTAGTATCATCTCACGTAGGTCGTCTGAATTCGAAGGAGGTGTCCCTTGGGTGTTTGTATGATATTGGTTTAGGCCTTTGGGGCTTGCACTTGGGGGATGGCGAGTTCGACTAGGATGGTCTGCGTGAGAGATGGATAGTTGTGACGATTTTGTATGGGAGAATATCCTGGTTCTCTCCAGAAGTGGAGAAAAGCATGCCCTACATCTTAGGGAAGTGTTGGAGACTCTTCGAGCGCATAGTCTTGAGACAGCAAAGGTGGATGGAGTTCTTAGTATCCTAAGATTTCGAGATAGCATATACCCCTGGCAAGGGTAACGTGGTGGCGGACGCCTTGAGCAGAAAAAGGTTGTCCTTGAGTCCATTATTCGTGGAACAACGAAGCTTGGAATTTATCTCGATGTTTGATTTCAGACCTTCTGTTGACTTTATACCCGGTTTGCTAGCATCCTTGGAGGTCAGACCTACTCTTTTGAGATGGATTGGCGAGGCACAGCGGGACGACCCACAGTTGGTTGAGTTGGTAGAGAGGCTCATAAGGGGGGAGTCGTCCAGCCATTTGAGTAGGTACACCCTAGACTATAGGGGGTGCTTGCGTAGAGACGGTAGACTTTGTGTACCGCAAGACGAGGGTTTGAGGAAGGCTATTCTTGATGATGCACACCGTTCTAGGATGACCATTTATCCCGGTGGGGACAAGATGTACCAGGATATGAAGAAAGATGTGGCCGAGTATGTCGCTAGATGCTTGGTGTGCCAACAGGTGAAAGCGGAGCAAAAGAAACCCGGTGGGTTGCTTCACCCATTGGAAGTTCCGCAATGGAAGTGGGATAGCATCTCGATGGATTTTATTGATGGGTTACCTAGATCGAGGAAGGGTAATATGGGAATTTGGGTTGTGATAGACAGATTTACTAAGAGTGCCCATTTCATACCCGTGAAGAGCAAGAGGACTGCTCCATGGCTAGCTTCAATTTATCTTCGAGAGATAGTTCGGTTGCATAGGGAACATAACGTATTCCATGTGTCACATTTGAGGAAGTGCCTACATTGGACCACAGAGGTGGTAGAGCCGACCTTGCTTAAAGAAGTGGAGGTAGAGCGTGATGCGACTATTCGACGAGCTCCTACCCGCATCCTTGGGTCAGAGATTAGGAAGTTAAGAAACAAAGAGGTTCGACTAGTCAAAGGGCCAAGGGGAGAAGATGAGAGTAATGCTACTTGGGAGACAGAAGCGAAGATGCGTTCATTGTACCCATTCCTTTTTGAGGGTATGTCCTTTAAACTTCCCCTTTATCGTTTGTCTAGTGCTTATCTTATCTTTAGTATGTCCTCTCATTAGTACCTTTGACCTTTAGATAGGGAAAACCTATGGTTGAAACATGTGTTTGAGACATGTTATGTTTGATGGATGCATGTGGATGCAAGTGGTTGCTAGTGGTTGCTCGTGGATGCATATACACACACTCTAGGCACTAGATCGGCTCAATCACTTCATATTGCAAATTGCATAAAATTGTGTGTAGGTAGCTATATTAATGGATGTATAATGGTTGCGTTATCACATGGATGATGCATTTTGGTGTATGGTTGTGCACACATGTAGAGATAGTGTGTGTCGATAGGATTCTTTTGCATACATATTGGATGCATGGCACTATCATGGTTTGCATTAAGGAGGTCAACTAAATAAGTGGACCGCCTAATTTTGCATTAGACAGGGAACATATACACACACTCTTTGCATATGTTCATACAGCATTAGAAACTCTAAGGACAATGGATGCCAGTGTTTGATGGTTTGAGTAGATGGTTGTTTGGATGGTAGGATACGTTCTTCTTGACTTAGAGATTTCGGGGACGAAATCCTTTAAGTAGGGGAGAATGTAACACCCCGTATGTTGAATAACTTGCTATAATATAAAACAGGGCAGAATTAAATTAAAAAATCTGAATCAGGGGAAACGGGCTATGCCATTGCGTTCGTCTCGGAAAAATACGCGAAATAAAGTCCGAGTTTTCGAAAATCGGAGTCCGTATGACCCAGATAAGGCCCAAAGAAGTTTTCAGAAATTTAAATTCAGATTTAAAAACTAAATTTTCAATTTTCAGAAGTGGCGGGAAAAATCCCGCCAGACCCAGGGGGTCGACATGGGGGTCGACTGGGGAGTCGACCTCCCCCCCCAGGTCGACTGGGGAGTCGACCCTAGGGTCGACCTGGGAGTCGACCTCCCTGGTCGAGCCCAGGTGACCTGGGTGCATCAGCTTGGCTTTTTGGCTGTGTTTTGGTGGCTAGGACGTGATCTGACGGCTCTAATCTAATTTAGGGTTAATCTAAGGGCCTAAAACACCTAACTAATCTATAAATACACCCTAAGACTACCCTAATTCATACTAAAAATAGTTACAACACCGTTATGCCGTCAAAATGCAACTTGAAGGAGCCTCCATCAATCTAAAGAGGAAGATGGCTTCTCAAATCAATCTCTAATCAACTCTAGCAACTTAATCTTCTTCTTAGGAGTGCTAATCAACAAGTTGTGAGTTTTCTATAGCCTTAATAACCAATTGTTGAAATGATTATGATAGGATATAATGAGGTTATGGCTATGAATGTGGATCAATGCAAGTTTATGTTATCATATGCTATGTGTTTGTGATGTTATGCAAGTTATGTGCTATATGTTCATGAAGTTATGCAAGTTATGCAAGCCATATGATACATATTCATGATGTTATGCAAGTTAGGCAAGTCATATGCTATGTGATTATGATGTTATGCAAGTTATGCAAGTCATATGCTATGTGATTATGATGTTATGCAAGTTATGCAAGTCATATGCTATGTGTTTGTGGTGTTATGCAAGTTATGCAAGTCATATGATATATGTTCATGAAGTTATGCAAGTTATGCAAGTCATATGCTAGGTGTTTATGATGTTATGCAAGATATGCAAGTCGTATGAGAAACATTGATCCATTATGACACCATGATATGCAAGTTTGGTGTATGATTATATGCTAGTTCATACATGACATGATATGCAAGTTTGGTGTATGATTATATGCAAGTTCATACATGACATGATATGCAAGTTTGGTGTATGATTATATGCAAGTTCATACATGACATGATATGCAAGTTTGGTGTATGATTATATGCAAGTTCATACATGACATGATATGCAAGTTTGGTGTTTGATTATATGCAAGTAACATGTGCAAGTTTACACCTTTGTATGTCATACATAAATATGCAAGTTTACCCCTTTTTGTATGACATAAATAACCTATGCAAGTTAACCTTCTTATGACATATGTGATTCATGCAAGTTTGGGTTGATTATTTATGCTAGTTGGGTTGATGCTATATGCATGTTGACACCTTTAAAACCCATGTTAATGTCATGCAAGTTGAACCCATTGTATTTGTGATGAATCTTCCCTTTTATGTCATGTTGGCGAATTACGTGGGGAACGATGGGATTAATATACATGTTAATGAAATGGTGTGAAGTTGGTATGATTATACATACCATAAAGTGGATGGACATAATTGAGTCAATTATGTACATCGTTAAAATTGGAATTAATTAGGGAAAATTAATTCGAAATATGGGGGTGATTAATTAGGTGTAATTAATCGACTAAGACACGAGGTTGGACCCTTTTGTAGCGTAAGACTGCCCGGAACCGACCGGCAAATCCAGCGGCTACAAATGATTGGCCCAATGTGAGAGGTCTTAGGCACAAACTAAATACGTGACAAGTGTATAGACACGAGGTTAGACTCGGTTATGGCGTAAGGCTGCCCGGACCCGACCGGCAAACCCAGCTGCCATAAAAGATAGTCTAATGTGAGAGGTCTTTACAACGGTTACGTTCTTAATCAATTAAGAAACACTTAACCAGATAAGCATGTAGTGGGGCATGAAGGGTTAAGTGGGTGCCTTGGGTGGCATGTGGAGATTAAGTAAGTGCCTTGGGTGGCATGAGAAAACCTAGTGGTTGCCTTGGGTGGCAATAGAAAATACGATTAGAATACTTAACCAAAGTGGAACATGTAATTAAACATGATTAAAGGGTTAAGTGGGTGCCTTGGGTGGCATGAGGAAATCTAGTGGTTGCCTTGGGTGGCAATAGAAGATAAGATTAGAATACTTAACCAAAGTGGGACATGTAATTAAACATGATTAAAGGGTTAAGTGGATGCCTTGGGTGGCATGTGGAAAAATCTAGTGGGTTGCCTTGGGTGGCAATAGAGAATACGACAAGAATACTTAACCAAAGGGGAACATGTAACTAAACATGATTAAAGGGTTAAGTGGGTGCCTTGGGTGGCATGTAGAAATCTAGTGGGTGCCTTGAGTGGCAATTGAAATATGATTAGATGACTTAACCAAACCTTAACATGTAAGTGGGCATGATTATGAAAAGGGGTTAAGTGGGATGCACTAGATTAAATGACAAGCTTAAGTAGTAGCTTGTGGGGGCCTTGAGTGGCAATTGAAATATGATTAGATGACTTAACCAAACCTTAACATGTAAGTGGGCATGATTATAAAAAGGGGTTAAGTGGGATGCACTAGATAAAATGACAAGCTTAAGTAGTAGCTTGTGGGGGCCCATTTCAACCAGTAACCCATATGTATCTTATTGGGCTCGACCCATGTCGAGGACGGGACACGCGTACTGGGCTTGACTATAAGAGGCCAAAACGGGGTAGCGGTGGCAACGCAAGTCCAACGGGCTTCATATGCGTGTGTGGACCCGGGCTGGTAGGTAAGACGTTGTTGCATCGTGTAGATATAAGCCGTGCACCATTTTCGGGTTGCCACTTTGGGGAGTGATACACCCCACTGTGGGGCCAGCACGGGTATCTACGGTAGGGAGCCGATCGCTTGGGGAGTAGCAGGTACACCTAGTGGAGATAGGGGCAGACGACACCTATGTAGTCAGCTAGGGGTACAAGAGACTACTATTAAAATTACTAAGTTGTGGGTACACCTAGTGGAGATAGGGGCAGACGACACCTATGTAGTCAGCTAGGGGTACACGAAACTATTATTAAAAATTACTAAGTACACTTAGTGGGATCAACCTTTAAGTAGGAATTACCCTTGGGTGGGTGGAACTGGTGTGGTGCAGTGTAGGAATTATCCTTGGGTGGGTAGATCTGGTGTGGTGCAATGTAGTATTTATCCTTGGGTGGATAGGCGCGTCTTTACCGTTATCTTAGTTATCCTAAGTCTAGTTGGCTACTTAGTGTAGTCATTTATCCCCAGTCGTACCGTACCAGGTTTATATCATACCCTAATTTTTCAGTTCAATATTCACTTAAATACTCCACCGAAGCTAAGGCATTCCCTCTGTGAGTGACCTTAGCAGGTGTGGGGTGTTACACGTGGTATCAGAGCTTAAGGTTACCAGAACAGATAAAACTTTTAGAAAATTATTTTTCTAAAAACATTTTTGGAAGAAGTATTTTCAAAAACATGTTTTTAAGAGAAAAGTTTTTGAAAGAAAAGAACATAATCCCCAAGAGCCATATATCCTTCCTTCGATTCTCCGTTTTGAATCTCTTCCTCTTTCTCTTTTTGAATTTCCCCTCCGCGTATAGATGTCTTTTTAAGATAAATAAGGACTTCCGTATGAAGGACGGAAGAACCACTTCAAGGGACTAAGTCGTTTGCCGGGTTAAGAAGTTAGTCCAAGGAGGTGGAGGGCTTATGGGTACCTTTAAGATGGACGAGAGAGGAAGGTTCAAATAGCTGTTAGGTAAATAAAGGACGAAACCTCATCGTGGTAAGAAGGCCACGAAAGGAGAATGTGAAGGGGAAGGCTAGTTGTTTTGGAGAAATAGGACACCTTGGGGTTGTCCAAAAAGGTAAGGACGAAGTTCAGGATCTTCTGGAGGGTAGATGTATCCCCTCACGACGGGTATACCTGATGGGGGTAGGACCGTCTAAGTTGAAATTTGGTTCTCTCGATCATCCTGTTCGAATTTTATTTGACTCTAGCGCACCACATTCATTTATCTCATCATCAGTAGTTGAGTCACTGCACCTAGACACCAGTTGAGTAGATGATCCCGTGGTTGTTTTAAACCCAATTGGGCGAGCTCCACTTATTTGTCCATGATATGTTTGGGTTTGAAGATTTCCATACTTAGCGTTGAGTTTAGAGGTGATGCTTTTGTTTGGGCTTCACGGGCTATGGGTTGATTTTGGGCATGGACTGGTTATCCAGTAATAGTGCCGTTCTTGATTGCGAAAAGAGAGTTGTTGGGCTCATAACCCGCTTGGGTAACACTCTCGAGATCTCTTGTAATCCCATAGATTTTGTTATGCTAAGTTATCTTGAATCGCTTGACGCTTCGGTCGAGAGTTTGCGATCTGTTATAGTGGTCCGGGAATACTCGGATGAGTTTGGGGAGGTGAAGGGCTTACCTCCGAAGCGGGAGATAGACCTCCGAATATATCTGGTAGACGATGCTAAACCAGTATCTTTGTCAGTGCGCCACATGGCTCCTCGCGAGAGGAGGGAACTCCATAAGCAAGTAGGGGAGTTGCTTGAGAAGGGGTTCATAAGACGAAGTATATCGGAGTGGGGTGCTCCAGTAGTTTTTGCCACGAAGGCGGATGGGTCCCTCAGACTTTGTGTAGACTATAGAGAACTCAACAAGCTCACAAGGAATAATAGACACCCATTGCCAAGGATTGATGATCTTTTTGATCGGTTGGTTGGCGCCTCAGTGTTTCACAGTTGGACAAGGGCTTAATTATTTAGCCGTTTTTCTAGTATCATCTCACGTAGGTCGTCTGAATTCGAAGGAGGTGTCCCTTGGGTGTTTGTATGATATTGGTTTAGGCCTTTGGGGCTTGCACTTGGGGGATGGCGAGTTCGACTAGGATGGTCTGCGTGAGAGATGGATAGTTGTGACGATTTTGTATGGGAGAATATCCTGGTTCTCTCCAGAAGTGGAGAAAAGCATGCCCTACATCTTAGGGAAGTGTTGGAGACTCTTCGAGCGCATAGTCTTGAGACGGCAAAGGTGGATGGAGTTCTTAGTATCCTAAGATTTCGAGATAGCATATACCCCTGGCAAGGGTAACGTGGTGGCGGACGCCTTGAGCAGAAAAAGGTTGTCCTTGAGTCCATTGTTCGTGGAACAACGAAGCTTGGAATTTATCTCGATGTTTGATTTCAGACCTTCTGTTGACTTTATACCCGGTTTGCTAGCATCCTTGGAGGTCAGACCTACTCTTTTGAGACGGATTGGCGAGGCACAGCGGGACGACCCACAGTTGGTTGAGTTGGTAGAGAGGCTCATAAGGGGAGGAGTCGTCCAGCCATTTGAGTAGGTACACCCTAGACTATAGGGGGTGCTTGCGTAGAGACGGTAGACTTTGTGTACCGCAAGACGAGGGTTTGAGGAAGGCTATTCTTGATGATGCACACCGTTCTAGGATGACCATTTATCCCGGTGGGGACAAGATGTACCAGGATATGAAGAAAGATGTGGCCGAGTATGTCGCTAGATGCTTGGTGTGCCAACAGGTGAAAGCGGAGCAAAAGAAACCCGGTGGGTTGCTTCACCCATTGGAAGTTCCGCAATGGAAGTGGGATAGCATCTCGATGGATTTTATTGATGGGTTACCTAGATCGAGGAAGGGTAATATGGGAATTTGGGTTGTGATAGACAGATTTACTAAGAGTGCCCATTTCATACCCGTGAAGAGCAAGAGGACTGCTCCATGGCTAGCTTCAATTTATCTTCGAGAGATAGTTCGGTTGCATAGGGAACATAACGTATTCCATGTGTCACATTTGAGGAAGTGCCTACATTGGACCGCAGAGGTGGTAGAGCCGACCTTGCTTAAAGAAGTGGAGGTAGAGCGTGATGCGACTATTCGACGAGCTCCTACCCGCATCCTTGGGTCAGAGATTAGGAAGTTAAGAAACAAAGAGGTTCGACTAGTCAAAGGGCCAAGGGGAGAAGATGAGAGTAATGCTACTTGGGAGACAGAAGCGAAGATGCGTTCATTGTACCCATTCCTTTTTGAGGGTATGTCCTTTAAACTTCCCCTTTATCGTTTGTCTAGTGCTTATCTTATCTTTAGTATGTCCTCTCATTAGTACCTTTGACCTTTAGATAGGGAAAACCTATGGTTGAAACATGTGTTTGAGACATGTTATGTTTGATGGATGCGTGTGGATGCAAGTGGTTGCTAGTGGTTGCTCGTGGATGCATATACACACACTCTAGGCACTAGATCGGCTCAATCACTTCATATTGCATATTGCATAAAATTGTGTGTAGGTAGCTATATTAATGGATGTATAATGGTTGCGTTATCACATGGATGATGCATTTTGGTGTATGGTTGTGCACACATGTAGAGATAGTGTGTGTCGATAGGATTCTTTTGCATACATATTGGATGCATGGCACTATCATGGTTTGCATTAAGGAGGTCAACTAAATAAGTGGACCGCCTAATTTTGCATTAGACAGGGAACATATACACACACTCTTTGCATATGTTCATACAGCATTAGAAACTCTAAGGACAATGGATGCCAGTGTTTGATGGTTTGAGTAGATGGTTGTTTGGATGGTAGGATACGTTCTTCTTGACTTAGAGATTTCGGGGACGAAATCCTTTAAGTAGGGGAGAATGTAACACCCCGTATGTTGAATAACTTGCTATAATATAAAACAGGGCAGAATTAAATTTAAAAATCTGAATCAGGGGAAACGGGCTATGCCATTGCGTTCGTCTCGGAAAAATACGCGAAATAGAGTCCGAGTTTTCGAAAATCGGAGTCCGTATGACCCAGATAAGGCCCAAAGAAGTTTTCAGAAATTTAAATTCAGATTTAAAAACTAAATTTTCAATTTTCAGAAGTGGCGGGAAAAATCCCGCCAGACCCAGGGGGTCGACCTGGGGGTCGACTGGGAAGTCGACCTCCCCCTCAGGTCGACTGGGGAGTCGACCCTAGGGTCGACCTGGGAGTCGACCTCCCTGGTCGAGCCCAGGTGACCTGGGTGCATCAGCTTGGCTTTTTGGCTGTGTTTTGGTGGCTAGGACGTGATCTGACGGCTCTAATCTAATTTAGGGTTAATCTAAGGGCCTAAAACACCTAACTAATCTATAAATACACCCTAAGACTACCCTAATTCATACTAAAAATAGTTACAACACCGTTATGCCGTCAAAATGCAACTTGAAGGAGCCTCCATCAATCTAAAGAGGAAGATGGCTTCTCAAATCAATCTCTAATCAACTCTAGCAACTTAATCTTCTTCTTAGGAGTGCTAATCAACAAGTTGTGAGTTTTCTATAGCCTTAATAACCAATTGTTGAAATGATTATGATAGGATATAATGAGGTTATGGCTATGAATGTGGATCAATGCAAGTTTATGTTATCATATGCTATGTGTTTGTGATGTTATCCAAGTTATGCAAGTTATGTGCTATATGTTCATGAAGTTATGCAAGTTATGCAAGCCATATGATACATGTTCATGATGTTATGCAAGTTATGCAAGTCATATGCTATGTGATTATGATGTTATGCAAGTTATGCAAGTCATATGCTATGTGATTATGATGTTATGCAAGTTATGCAAGTCATATGCTATGTGTTTGTGGTGTTATGCAAGTTATGCAAGTCATATGATATATGTTCATGAAGTTATGCAAGTTATGCAAGTCATATGCTAGGTGTTTATGATGTTATGCAAGATATGCAAGTGGTATGAGAAACATTGATCCATTATGACACCATGATATGCAAGTTTGGTGTATGATTATATGCAAGTTCATACATGACATGATATGCAAGTTTGGTGTATGATTATATGCAAGTTCATACATGACATGATATGCAAGTTTGGTGTATGATTATATGCAAGTTCATACAAGACATGATATGCAAGTTTGGTGTTTGATTATATGCAAGTAACATGTGCAAGTTTACACCTTTGTATGTCATACATACATATGCAAGTTTACCCCTTTTTGTATGACATAAATAACCTATGCAAGTTAACCTTCTTATGACATATGTGATTCATGCAAGTTTGGGTTGATTATTTATGCTAGTTGGGTTGATGCTATATGCATGTTGACACCTTTAAAACCCATGTTAATGTCATGCAAGTTGAACCCATTGTATTTGTGATGAATCTTCCCTTTTATGTCATGTTGGCGAATTACGTGGGGAACAATGGGGTTAATATACATGTTAATGAAATGGTGTGAAGTTGGTATGATTATACATACCATAAAGTGGATGGACATAATTGAGTCAATTATGTACATCGTTAAAATTGGAATTAATTAGGGAAAATTAATTCGAAATATGGGGGTGATTAATTAGGTGTAATTAATCGACTAAGACACGAGGTTGGACCCTTTTGTAGCGTAAGACTGCCCGGAACCGACCGGCAAATCCAGCGGCTACAAATGATTGGCCCAATGTGAGAGGTCTTAGGCACAAACTAAATACGTGACAAGTGTATAGACACGAGGTTAGACTCGGTTATGGCGTAAGGCTGCCCGGACCCGACCGGCAAATCCAGCTGCCATAAAAGATAGTCTAATGTGAGAGGTCTTTACAACGGTTACGTTCTTAATCAATTAAGAAACACTTAACCAGCTAAGCATGTAGTGGGGCATGAAGGTTTAAGTGGGTGCCTTGGGTGGCATGTGGAGATTAAGTAAGTGCCTTGGGTGGCATGAGAAAACCTAGTGGTTGCCTTGGGTGGCAATAGAAAATACGATTAGAATACTTAACCAAAGTGGAACATGTAATTAAACATGCTTAAAGGGTTAAGTGGGTGCCTTGGGTGGCATGAGGAAATCTAGTGGTTGCCTTGGGTGGCAATAGAAGATAAGATTAGAATACTTAACCAAAGTGGGACATGTAATTAAACATGATTAAAGGGTTAAGTGGGTGCCTTGGGTGGCATGTGGAAAAATCTAGTGGGTTGCCTTGGGTGGCAATAGAGAATACGACAAGAATACTTAACCAAAGGGGAACATGTAACTAAACATGATTAAAGGGTTAAGTGGGTGCCTTGGGTGGCATGTAGAAATCTAGTGGGTGCCTTGAGTGGCAATTGAAATATGATTAGATTACTTAACCAAACCTTAACATGTAAGTGGGCATGATTATGAAAAGGGGATAAGTGGGATGCACTAGATTAAATGACAAGCTTAAGTAGTAGCTTGTGGGGGCCTTGAGTGGCAATTGAAATATGATTAGATGACTTAACCAAACCTTAACATGTAAGTGGGCATGATTATAAAAAGGGGTTAAGTGGGATGCACTAGATAAAATGACAAGCTTAAGTAGTAGCTTGTGGGGGCCCATTTCAACCAGTAACCCATATGTATCTCATTGGGCTCGACCCATGTCGAGGACGGGACACGCGTACTGGGCTTGACTATAAGAGGCCAAAACGGGGTAGCGGTGGCAACGCAAGTCCAACGGGTTTCATATGTGTGTGTGGACCCGCGCTGGTAGGTAAGACGTTGTTGCATCGTGTAGATATAAGCCGTGCACCATTTTCGGGTTGCCACTTTGGGGAGTGATACACCCCACTGTGGGGCCAGCACGGGTATCTACGGTAGGGAGCCGATCGCTTGGGGAGTAGCAGGTACACCTAGTGGAGATAGGGGCAGACGGCACCTATGTAGTCAGCTAGGGGTACAAGAGACTACTATTAAAATTACTAAGTTGTGGGTACACCTAGTGGAGATAGGGGCAGACGGCACCTATGTAGTCAGCTAGGGGTACACGAAACTATTATTAAAAATTACTAAGTACACTTAGTGGGATCAACCTTTAAGTAGGAATTACCCTTGGGTGGGTGGAACTGGTGTGGTGCAGTGTAGGAATTATCCTTGGGTGGGTAGATCTGGTGTGGTGCAATGTAGTATTTATCCTTGGGTGGATAGGCGCGTCTTTACCGTTATCTTAGTTATCCTAAGTCTAGTTGGCTACTTAGTGTAGTCATTTATCCCCAGTCGTACCGTACCAGGTTTATATCATACCCTAATTACTTTAATGATTGTATTGTTAAGGTTATAGGGCTCACTCAGACTTATGTCTGACCCCGTTGTTTTTATCTTTTTCCCCAACCCTCAGGTTCTCAGAGTGGGCCTAGCACTAGTGGGCTTTGATCAGATTGCTTTATCTATCTTTTGGAGCTTGGACTCTTGAAGAAAAGCTCGGTTATCTTTTCTATTATGGCTATTAGTATGTAGTGGGATTATGTACTTATGTTTTAACGAGATGGATATTTTGTACTTGACTCTTGTTGGTTTTTGAGATGTAACCAAACATGTTTACCTTCTGCTGCAATGAAATGATGTTTTAAATTTCAAGTATTACTTATATCTGTCTTGTTGTAATTTTTCAGTTCTATATTCACTTAAATACTCCACCGAAGCTAAGGCATTCCCTCTGTGAGTGACCTTAGCGGGTGTGGGGTTTACAACAAATTTATTCAAGACTTCTCTGAACGCTCTATACATTAGATTGACGAAGTATGCTGGAGCTTTGCATAAGCCGAACGACATTACTAACCACTCATAAAATATGTCTGGACCCCTGAAAGTTGTCAAAGGAACTTACCCTTCGGCAATTCTCAGTTGATGGAAACCTGTAGCTACGTCCATTTTGGAAAATACTCATGCTCCATTCAATTGATCTAACAAATCATCGATGCAGAGTAATGGATATTTATTCTTGAGCGTCTGCTTGTTTAGGTCTCGGTAATCAACACACAATCGGAGAGTACCGTCTGACTTAGGAGCAAACACTACAGCTGCACCCCAATTAGAAAAGCTAGATCTGATCAGACCCTTCCATAGCAGTTGTCGAGTTTGATCGCCTAATTCTTCTTTTTCTTTTAGAGTCATTCTTCGAATTGAATGCACTACTGGCCTGGAATTTGGAATTAGATCTATCTTGAATTCAATTTCTCTTTGCGGAGGTAAGCTTTCAACTTCTTCGAACACGTCCGCATAGTTTTTAACAACAGGAATCTTTTCTAATAAAGAAGGAATAACTTCTATTGCAGACCAAAACTCTTTTCTTTCTGAGTTTGAGCCACAACATGGTATAGTAATATGCCCAAGCTTTGTATTAATATTTACTTCTCTTTCGGCACATCTTACTTCAGTCTCGTATTTGGTTAACCAGTCTAGTCCAAGTATGATATCAAATTCGGAAAAGTTCACGATGTTCAGATCAAAAGAAAATTTGTAACAAGAATAAGAAACTGGTACTCTACAATACGAACTGAGAACAGTAGAACCTCCTATCGGATTATGAACTCTAACCGATTCTTTAAGCTTTCTTAGTTTTAATTTTAACATTTTAACAGTGTTACTTGCAATAAAACATTGTGATGCACCAGTGTCAAATAGTACGGAAATAGGAATATTTTTAATAGTAAGGGTACCTCCCAAAACATCGGGTTTACCTGCCCCATCCATAATAGCTGGTGGATTCGCCCCTTCGTATATATGCACAACCTGTGAATTCTTCAGCAAAGGACAATTCGCCTTGATATGCCCCTTTTGATGACAGTTGTAACACTCTCGCCTATCACAGAATTCTGACTCGAGCTTGCTTGGGTGGTCTTCTGCCGCTTTGGAGCGGCGCACATATTGGAGTAATGGCTAGCTTGACCGCAGTTGTACTACCTTCCTCTGGGTGGCCTATTCGTTTGTGGCTTGGCATTAGCTGCTGTGTTGCTGGATTCAGACTGACTTTCTGAAGTCTTGCGCTTGTTTCCCACCTGATTCTTTATGAAGTCTATTTGCATGTTCCTCATATCCAGGCTCTCATAATTGCAAGCCATATCCACCATCTCGGTGAATGTAAAGTTAACATAGCTCATTGCCCTATCCTGATACTTGCATTGAAGTCCATGAATGAACCTCTTATTCTTTGCCTTCACAGTCTGAACAAGCTCTGGAGCGTAGCGGGGTAGCTGAGTGAACCTATTGAGGTAATCCTGGATGGTGTGATCTCCTTGCTGGAGATTGGCAAACTCATCATGCAAGCGCTCCATCTCTTGCTCTGGAAAGAACTTCTCTTTGAACAGTGTTTTGAATTCATTCCATGTCATCTCAACCTCTTCCTCATTTAAGGTGATGGCGTCCCACTAGAGTTGGGCCTCGTCCTGCAATAGCCAAGCGTCCGTAAAGCTTTTCCTCTGATCCTCAAGACCCATGCCCCTGAAGATCTTCTCACAAGTGTTCAATCAGCCCAAGGCTTCAATTGCAGTACCAGTGCCCGAAAATGGCTTGCCTCCCAGATTCCTATATGTCTTTCCCACTCGGTCTAACTCAAACGGTCGAGGGGGTTGTGGTGGCTGAACCAAAGGCTCTAGGACAACAGCGATATTCCCCCGTCCTCCTAGCTGCAGCTGCTCGGGTAGCAATCTAAGTCAAGTTCTGTACAAGCAAGAAAAGAGTCAAGTTTACAGAAATGATAATTTTAAGATATGGTAAAAGAAGAAGGATATATGAAAAGATAACGATGTACTGATCAAGTTATTTTGCTATTCTACTTAGCTCATTCTAGGACATTACTAATCCTATCTCTAATGAGCTACTCGCCTTAGAACTCTACTGATTCTATCTTGACGAGGTGTTTAACGTGTTAAATTCCAGAACTAAGATTAACCAAATCTCTAATACTACCTGTGACGATCTCAAAACTCCGTACGATGGAATTAAGGATAATCATTGGAATATAACACATTAATCATTATTAGCAGAGAACATATAATAGCATAAACAGAAAATAGAATAATTTACATCAATATGACAGCGAAATCATAACATGTAATAAACATCAGAGTAGCACAGTGTAGGATACAACTTAGTGCATGAAAGGAAATGATCAGTCTACATCAAGATCACTGGTACATATACATCATAGATACATAATAGAAGTAAATCTATCTACATCGTGATAAGCGGAATCATATACATAAGGTACTATTGGCGGAATATCAAATAGCCAAAATATTGAGAAGTCAAGTCCTCCCATACAAGCCAAAAGATACACTCCATGCTGTAGTGCAAAAGCCAAAATATACCCTGTCACCAGGCTGCCCATGTGAAAATAAGGGCACCCGAGTTTTCAAAGTGAAACAAACTACGAATCAGTCATGGGACTGGTATGAGAAATCTACTTAATTGGATAAACAACAATAACAAGGCAAACCATAGGACCACGCCAATTTCGCGTAATGGGTTTACTCCAGTGATTGCCAGTGCATTAAACATAAATTATTTAAATAACACAATGTTTTTTATAAAAATGCAGCCATTATAAGACCCAAGTCCTATCATACAATGCAACGCAAGCCGGAGGATAGGGTTTTACCTTATAATGGTCAAAATATGCTTAATACGTGTAAAGCAAAATCATTTGATGTTATTACTAGTGCATATATGTTTCAAAAGCAAATTCAATCATAAATATCAATCCTAGACGGCATAAGTGCCCCATACCACTATGTCGCCATATACAAGTTATCAAATATGTGATTTCATATTGGAAATTTGGATTCCGTCATAAGTCGAGGCAAGGGGGAGTCTCCTCACCGCTTCGAGACACTCTAGCAAATGCCTCAGAACTCACCGCAGAGAACCCTTGGATCTTCAGGGCCGGTCCTCTCTTACGTTTGAGGATTGGTTATTCCTGAACACACGTTTCCCGGTTCTATCAGACCTATCCCTCGGCTCTGTAGAGACCGATATATCCGAGGCGCCTCGCATTCCAACATCCACAAAGGGTAAAATAAACAATGATGTCAAGGCTAGTAAAATGCTGACACCACCCTAGCTAGAAAGAAACATCGTGCACTCCCTGCAGTCATGATCCCGTTTTTGACTCATACCGGTGTGTGAGGCTCGCGAATTAACGCCATACACAAAGTTATGCTATATCAAGGTCGTGCTTTGGTCATCAACCACAAGACTCTGCTTTTCAACAAAAGCCTTGATCATTTGCGTCTTTGCATGCCACGCTGTCAATCCACACCATACCACTAATGTCTACCGATATACAACCTCTTAGCTCGTACGTCTCAGAGAAGGGCGTTAAGCAAGAGGATAAATTCTCCACCGCCAAACAGATGTATATTTAGTAGAGATCAAACAATACAACACAGAACATACGTCAGACACACATCCATTTACAAGTCCGTTCTAGGTCTGAACGAAACCGGAGGCACCTTATTCCTGCTCCCGTATGTCCAATACAGGAGAGAGGCCCTCGCATATCCAGACGATCAACAAATACGTTCAGACTACTACCATTATAACCTCGTCAAGGGAGCTACCCATCTCAAAGGCATCAGTAGTAATCTACACGATGTGAAGATCACTGGTCTTGCACCGTCTTCATATCTTCGACATTTATTCGTCGATCAATTATTTGAAATGAGAATCACTCGGCCTTTTCAAATAATTCACGTATATTAGAATTCAAATCAATTATGTCCATGGTTAAATTATTCGACATCCACATTTACGTTCTTTATATAATTTTAATGTCAAACACATCCAACCATCAACTATCAAGCAAACCAAGTAGAATCAGTTTATTTCTATTCCATATTGCCTACAATATTTTATAACGATATATCGCTATTTTTATTTATTTAAAAATAGCGCCTTTTAATTAAACGACGTTTCAAGCCATAACGTGGCCCTGGCGCTGTTTTTCTCTAAATTTGATTTTCATATTTCTCAAAATCTAACCCTCGGATCTTAACGAAGTTAAGTCCGTTGGAAAGATCTCTTCAAAGCGAACCTAAAGTTCCAGTTTCGAGAAAATCCGATAGTCGAATCTCTCGATATAATCGTTTAAAGTTACGATTTCAAAATACGAACTGCAGCGTCATTATTCGTTTCATTATATATATATATATATATATATATATATATATATATATATATATATATATTCCATTCGACGATTTCCATATCGTTTTTCACTTCAAATATTTCACTAACGCCTTTAAATTTCAGAAAATTTTGCCATAACCTCCTTTGTACGGGGAGGGGTTTGGAGATTTATTGGGCCATATTAGGCACCCAAATCCTCAAAAGCATGCACATATTTATAGTGATATATTCCGGTGTCCACAGGGGAGTGTGTATAGATCATAACTCCAGAGAATAAATTCTCGTCACCCTATGAATGGTTTTTGTTCCTTAATGACTAGAGGGACGTGTTTATTGTTATCTCCAGACCCGTGTGGTTTTTTTTATTAATTTGACAATTTATCGTTATATTTTATATAGTCCATATCATTCTTCAGTTCAACCTGAAATATAGTCATCGCCATACAAGCTTCTCGCTTGTATGGTACATCTTCCACCTTGTCACATAAGCTCCAAATGCTTATGTGGTATATGATAGAGTATGCTATCTTCAAGAAGTATGTCATGTAGTGTAGTTCAAAATTAATCGTTACTATCCTATGGCGATGTTTATTATTTCACACAGAACAACCAGCGCTTCGCATCCAATGGCATTCACAGGAGTTTATATAATAATAAAATCGCGCGGCCAACTCATTAAGGCTTACCTATTTGTCGGGCACGCAAATATATTCTTTACTCAACAGCTAATCCATATTCCTATTCAACACATAGATATATATGCAGAACTAAACTAAAATAATATTTTTAGCGAACAAATGTTTATTTCAACACGCGGTTATTTTAGCACTTCATACATAGGATAAAATGTTATTTTTGGCGAACAAAAATATGTTTCATCACATGTGTATTTTTAGCGAGTCGTATACATGATTAAAATGATATTTTTATCATTCAAAATATTTATTCCACACATGAATGTTTTTAGCACTTTATATTCACAATAAAATGTTAATTTTATTGTTCAATCTTTTTATTCAACACATGAATCCTTTTCAACATATGAATATTTTAATTAGTTCATACATATAATAAAAATTATATTTTTATCGTTAAAACAATTTATTTGAAACATGAATATTTTATATACTTCATACATAAGATAAAAATGTTATTTTTGAAGTTAAAATAATTTATTTAAAAAACTAATATTTTATATAGTCCATACATTAGATAAAAATGTGATTTTTACTTTGCAAGCAATTTATTCAACACATAAATGTCATTCAATGCATGAATATCTCAACATATGAATATCTTGTACATGCATACTTCATATACTTCACACGAATAATAAAAATATGATTTTTATTATCTAAACAATATATTCAACGCATGAATATAATTCAATACATGAAAATAATTCAAACACATAGATATTACTGAAAATTTCGACAGCATAACGGTAGGGGGTTAAAAACCGGCACCGTCCCGAGTACGGCTCCTCGCACTACCTTAGGCCTCGCGGCATTTCATAAGGGGTTTATCTAAATGATCTAAGATCAATTTCATATCATATGAATTTTCCACAATAATTCCCATTCTTTCAACCATAAACAATTTCTTTCAACCACAAACAATTATTTCCAACCATTCGCATTTCAACTAATTTTCAACCATTCGCATTATCAATCAATTTCACGTCAATCACAATCAATTCATATCGTTCATGGTCTATGGACGAGGGGAGTATGTATATATATATATACGTATATAAATATATTTTATTTCCATTTCAACACATATATGATTTTTACAACGCATGTATAATTTATACATCGCTCATATAACTTATACAATGCTCATACATGTGGTGTACTACGCATATATAATTTATATTTCGCTCATATAACTTATACAACGCATTTCCATTCCATATTGAATTTAAATGTCTTACATTGATTTGAATCCTTCTGAAATTTGTAGCGAGCTTGGAACACGTTCTAGCTTCTTCTAGAATGTAGATGATGTCGCTACGAGTCCGATGTTTTCTGTTTCCTCGAATTTCGTTAGCATAGCAAAAAGATATGATTTTTATTTGAAAATTACGATTTGCAACACTTAGAAGTGTTATAATCAGTTATAGAAATCAAGGTCGTATACCTTTCAGCTGAGGTTCGAAACTAGGGTTAACTTCCGATCAGTCGCACTAGGGAGCGATCAGGTTTCACCACCGTGGAGTGCTCCGGGTCGCGCATCAGAGGGGGGTGGTCTAGAGGAACTCGACGGCGGGGTGGAGCTGTGGTGGCTCGTTGAACTTCCTGACTTCGTAGAGGTGGTTCTCATACAACACTCAACGAAAAATCTCAAATCTTATATGGATTTGAAGCGGAGATGGAGAGCTTCAAAAAGTTCCAAAGGGGCAGGGTCAAATTCGAAGTGGTTTGGCCGAAAAATGATCGGGAACGGAGGAAAGCTGTTTCGCTGTCGGTCAAGGGAGATAGCGGGTTTTTCTGAATATTTTTATAATTTTTATTAATGAAAGAATAATTCCTATTGGCCGATGTATATTTATTCAAAAATTAGGGTTTTTTCCTTACGAACTCCAATTCAAACCCAACGACTGTCGCCTTTAGCTAAATACCCCCATTCCGAACACAATGGGGTATGTTTCGTAAGCCAATTCAACTGTTACATTCAGTTATTCTTCAAATTAAAATATAAAATATTCAAATTCTGGTTTGAACGTACATTTTAATTTGCCGGGGCCACATACTGATTTTAAAAATTCCCGAAAAATAAATCTAGCTATGTTGGGACGATACGGTCCCAACAAAACTAATTTCGTCGAATTCTGAGATCGTTTAAAAAATGGCCATTTTCTAGTCGATCCAATTTGACTGAAATCAACCAAACACATTTTCCTTTGCCACACTCACGTATTAATTCTAAAAATTATGGAATTTGAAAACTAGCAATAAATTGACATCCCGGACCCAACAAAAGTGGTTTCATCGAAAACGGAGGTCGTTTGCAAAATGTCTATTTCCAAGGGCAATATTTATTCCATAGCGACCATTCTGAATATTCAACTGGCCATAACTTTTGATTCCTGCTATGAAGTTTCAATTTTTCAGATTCATTAGAAAGATATTCTTAAACAGATTTAAATATTTTTGGTTTCGCTAAAATCCGTTTTATTTTGCATCCTATACGTTCAGTCAAAGTTCGAATTCAAAATTTTAAACTGCTGCACTATTTTTAACTCGTTATTTAATTGAAATAAATTATTTCAATTGCTCCAAATTCATTAAAATAACAAAATTAAAATTTTTAAATTGGCTCGGATTTTCCGGCTTGTTACAACATAAATCAGTAAGTAGGACAACTGAATTGCTTGGACTTGTGCATATTGATGTTGTAGACTTACATAGTAAAGTTTCACGAGGAGGAAATAAATACTTTGTAACGTTTATTGATGGTGAGCAAGTTTCTTATATATAAGGCAACAGTTGAAAATCAATTAAATCGTAAAATTAAAGTACTAAGATCCGACAGAGGTGGTGAATATAAATCGATAGAACTTTTAGAGTTATGTGAATCTAATGGGATAGTCCATGAATTTACATCACCATATTCACCAGAATCTAATGGTATTGCCGAACGGAAAAGTAGAACTTTAATGAATATGTTTAACTGAATGTTGTCAAGTTCTGGTTTATCTGGATAAAAAAGTTACCCGGCAAATTTATAGTCGGCATGGGGGAAGAATTTTTGAATTCTCTCCCCCTAATCGGTTTTAAATAAGTCGACTAAGCTCCGGTTGCTGAAGCAACCCTGTGACCCTCCATGATCCCCCTCTCCCGGTTGGGGGTCAATTGAAAAACAGCTGACCCTCATTGAGAGTGATCTAACTAGTTTAAATATAATTGGGTAGGATAAATTATTTTTGGACATAAATTGGTGATAGGAAATTGGACACAAAATCTAAACCATTATTTATTCGTTTAAATTTCATCGATAAACAAATTCAGTAGTTTTTAAAATTTATGTGTTTGGTTTTTTTGTTTAATTTCACCTTCTACTAGCCGCTTCTATTAGATAGTGCTATCAAAGTACATTTTGATGATTTTTCGGTTTTTCTTCTTTCTGTTTTAAATGCCCATGCGTATTTCAAATCTGTGTTGCCACTAATTGAAGATACAAAAAGTGAGCAATGATATGGTCAAAAACCGTTGAGAATAACTCCTTTACTTTTACAAACAACAAGTGCGCATAAATAGATTTTGGAATTGGACAAAGGTACATTACAATTCAAAAACTGTACAATAATAGTATGATACTTTTTAAAAAAAAATGTACGACTTTGAATAATTCAATGAGTACAACATTACATTATAGTATTATGTACCTCTTTCCGTCCATGCGAAGAAGAGAGTGAACAACTATTAATGTTTTTTAGTATGGCAACAAGTAATGCGTATTACCTAACACAAAGCAGAAAAAACCGATACTCAATATGCAATAGAGTATTGAAACAAATACAAGTGATGTATTGTGTACTAACTTAACAATGACATATATAAAATGATGCTTACGTATAAAGAACAAAGCATTCCCAAATCCCATATGGAAATTCCAAAAATTAGTTCGTTCAATGCATTTAGTACCAATAATTGTTCGAAAAATCAATTTATTCGTTTCTTCATAAACAGATAAAAGTTTCAGTAATTTACGACCACATGACCTTAGATGATAATATCAACACGAATGCAATTTTAAAATTCCTGTGTGCATAGCACGGATCACAAAATGATTGGTAAGGGTTGGTGATATGATTGGCGGCAGCCCCATGTTGATCACATGGGCTGCTATGGTCGCTTGGCAGTATTTAAATTAACTTGAATTTTTGTTAGTTTAATTGAAAACTTCTCTCCGTCATTTTTTCTTAAATTGTTGGTTCAAATGACTTACCTGTCGCTAGCTCAAACCTAAAGTCATTATTGACAACTACGTTTGTAGTATTTGAATGTTTCTTTCTATGCTTGTTCGCTCTGTTACAGCTAATATTTTAGTTAATAATAACCGTGTGAACATGATAATGTTTGTTTCATTGCACGTGCCCCATTTATAACTGTATTTTTATCCTATTTTTATCGGATGAAGGTTTCCTTAATGACAGAGTTGACGTATATATTAAACACATGCAGTAAGCGCCATAATTGCATTATGATATCTTAGGGCTGCATGACATTTTATGATATTCTACTCACTAATTATTTCTACAATAACACAATAAACAACGCCCATCACAGAGTTGCTTTTTTGTACTTTTCCTGTTTGGGAATCATATAAAGAGGTGAGTAATATACCACACATAACAGAGAAAACTTTCGTTGCTTGATCAATTTCCTTCTTCTTTCCTTTCATCAAAATTAATCTAGCCATGAATCCAGACACATATATTGCTCCTGTTTTCAATAGATTATTGGACAAGGTAGAACGGCATGCAAAGTATATAATTTCTACTTCCACTTACGTGAGAACTCTGCAAAAGAAAAGAGAGGTATTAAATGCTAGAAGAAACGACATCACTAGAATAATCAACGAAGGTGAAAGAAGATCAAAAAGGCCTACTGATGAAGTTCTCGTTTGGCGAAGTCAAGTTGTTGATGTGTTGGATAGAGTGGATACTGCAGTAAACATAGCCGAGGAGACAGGATCTTGCGTATGTTCGATTTGCACCAGGCATAAGCTAGGTCATAGCTGTGATGACATGATTAAAGAGGTGGATGAATTGCTGGCACAGGCATCTTTGTTCCAAAATGCGGAGATGGTGGATTGTGGTACTTCTAACACTGTCGTACCGATGCCGTATGTAGTGGCGGATTCACAAAAGCTTTATTTTACAGAGTCATGCAAGTGCATTGAAGATGACAATTCAAATGTAAATATTATCGGCATATGGGGACTTGGAGGCGTTGGAAAAACAACACTGCTTTCGAAGATCCATAATCATTTCATTGCAACTTCTTCCATGTTTGACACTGTCATTTGGACAGTGGCATCCAGCGAGCAAAGTGACATTTTCAGGGTTCAAAGTGAAATAGTTAAGAAGCTTGGACTTAAGAAGGATGATGACGTTCATTCACAGGCTAATATAATTAACAGTTATCTAGAAAACAAGAATTTCTTGTTGTTCATAGATGATTTATGGAAAGATGTGGATTTACATAAAGTTGGAGTTCCAAATCCTAACGTCGTTTATCATTGTAGTAAGAAACGTAAGGTGATTTTTACCAGTAGATCCATGATAGTTTGTGGTAACATGGAAGCAAGAAAGATAATTGAGGTAAAATGTTTAAATCCCACACAATCGTTGGCTCTTTTTACAGAAAAGGTTGGCGAGGAACTCATTCAGTCTTGTCCTGGTATTTCAAAAGTTGCTGAAGATATTGCGAAAGAATGTAAAGGTTTGCCGCTTGCTCTAATAACAATTGGCCGTCTTATGTCCACAATGTCGAATATGGAAGACTGGAAACGTATTCTTAATTTATTGAAAGACTCAGAAGTTCATAATAATTTGGCTGTAGAAGAACAGCTGCTATTCGTTTTGAAGATAAGTTATGACAACTTAGCTACTGACCAGTTGAAAAGGTGTTTTCTTACTATGTCACTATGGCCTGAAGATCAAATTATTTATAAAAGGGAGATAATAGAGTTTTGGATGGGCATTGATTTGATTGACAATTTTGGAAGTAAACAAGATGCTTATCAGTTTGGCCACTCTTTAATCAGAGGACTTCAAGCCGCATGTTTATTGGGGCATGTTGAATTTGACAGAGAGCTTTATATGGATGATTCGGTAAGAATGCATGATGTTTTAAGGCACTTGGCATTATGGTTAGTTTCTGACTGCGGGAAAAATAAAAACAAGTGGACGATAAAAGCTGGAGTTCAGATGCAAAAAGCAACAAACATGAAAGCAAAATGGAGAGAGGCTGAATGCATTTCACTTATGGATAACAAGATAAAAGAGCTGCCCTCTGGTATTCCTATTTGCTCGTCTCTCTTAACATTAGTACTTAAGAATAACCAGCTCACTGATAAATCTTGTTTCAGTAACTTTCACTCTTTAACCCACTTAGATTTGTCTAACAATTACATGAATAACTTTCCTGAATCGATATGCGACTTAGCAGAGCTTCGATATTTGAACTTGTCATTAAATCTAATGACAAACCTTCCTATGGAGCTAGGAAACTTAAAAAGTCTAAGGTATTTGATATTAAGACATAATTGCATAAGAAATATTCCAAGAGGAGTGTTTTCTGAGCTAGCAGAGCTGCTGGTATTGGACATGTTCAATGCAATTAATACTTTGGAGCATCCATCGATTGACGTTGAAGAATTGAAGAGCATAGAGGAAAATCTGTTATGCTTTGGAACAAGTGTTGGGAGTGAAGAGGAATTGAGTAAGCTTATGTTATTGTCTGAATTACCTTTGGATGATCTTTGCTTAGAAGGTTTGGTTAGTACAACCTTCCATCTTTTAGCAGTGATAAGAGACCCACATCGTTTAATGACATTATATGTCAGAAATTGTGCTAGTGGGTTAATGGAAATAGCTATTGACAAAAATGATACTGATCAGGATATTGTTTCATTAAATTTAGAGATTCTTTGGTTACGTAATCTCAACGGATTAAAACAGATAAGTTGGAAAGATATAGCACCACAAATATTTTTTGCTGAGCTACGTGAGATTGATATTTACGGATGTCCATATATAGAGGATATAACATGGATTGTTTATCTTCCGTCTCTCAAACATGTGTCCATAAATCACTGTAAGAGCATGAAAGTTGCAATCAATAATGATGTGGATGCACAAGTTCTGACTTTTCCTTCGCTATTGGTATTGTGTTTGAGAGGGATGAATAAACTGGAAAAAATATCCACCCGCATCATGGCTTTTCCACAACTCAAACAATTGCGTATTATCGACTGTCCTTTATTGAAGTCACTCCCGTTTGAGGTTAAAACAGTCCCGAAACTTAGAAGAATACAGGGATATGAAGAATGGTGGGAGGAGGTTGAGTGGGAAGATGATAACTCCAGGTCTCACTTCAACCAATTTTTCAACCATTGATAACTTCTGTTGATGTGCTGAAAGGGGGAAACCATGTCTATTGTTCACGGCCATGCTGATATGTACTTTTCAATTCCTTAGTTTGTTATTGTATAAATTATCATTTATTTTTTTGCATATGTGTGATATGCTAGCTTCTGTAATCAATTCATCTATCTTAATACAAAACTTATGCCTTGAATAAAGAGCTTGCATGTTTATATTTGCATTTTCTTAAGTGGCTATCAATTGAGTATATGGGAATATAATTAGTGATTTACCTACTTCGTAATATTTATTGGGAAGATTTGAAAACTTATTGCTGCTGAATATAGAATAGAAGGGAAGAGGAGAAGGGAAGAGAATGCAGCTTTAAAGCCTGTTATGTATTCATATGCCACTCATACTGTTCCCTAATATCATGCTATGTTCGAACCTAAAAATAATGTTATAATTGTCGTTTCGCCATTCTTGAACGGCTTGATGCTCACTTCATTGAAGACATATCTCGATCTCGCTCAGGGAACTGCAGGCTCGTAGCTGATAGACATGCCCTTATGTCAGCATATTATTGATGGACTTGGTACATCAAAATAAAGAAAATGATAATTGTCAGAATTCCACAGACCTCTCGGTGTATTAAATTTTTGATGTTCGTAATAGATGATTTCATTTCCAATTCTATCTCTTTTCAGTTTTTTCGTTTTGTTTTTTTAATTTAAAACTAATCTGGAAGAGAACCCGTATTAAAAGGTAATAAATTCATCTAGAAATCAAATGAATTTAGAAATATCCACTGTAAACTTGAAGATTTCGGTTAATCAAATTTTTTCAAGGAGGCTGAATGGAGAAAAAAGAAGTAGGTCTCGAGCCTCGCAACACACTGATTTTACAACGGTTTACAATGGCCGCAAACCGATTAATTCCGACGACTTTCAACAGTTTATTGTTTTCTTCGTAACCCAAGTTTAAAATTTTAAAAGTAGTTGGAAAGTTGCCGTTGGGACCGTTGGAGGCTTCCATCGGTATAAACCATTTGTTTTATAGTGTATTATTCTTACAACCCTTAATTTGATATAGTCAGACACTTGTATTATTGTATAATTATGGGTTAGTTTGGGACATTCCAGGTTCAATGAATCATGCAATCAGCTTACATGTTTTCCAAGCTTAAAGAAGATTAGATACATATAGAATCGATGATTCTAACTTTGCATTGTATAATCTCATGCGTGTATATCATTGTGATTTGCACTGGATATATTATTGTATATTGGATATTAAATATTTTCACTGCAATTGACTCTCTGTTCTACATATGTCATGTATATTATTCATAGTTTTGTTTTAGAGGCACGCATGTTTGTTATTTTGTACTGATATTACTAACATTTTTGGATTATATATGCATAGAGGTAGGGGTTGATCACAAATTATATAAGTTATTGTCAGTTTTGTATCTAGAAGTTCTTTGACATACTTCAATTTTATGTTAGTACTAGCAGGCGTGTGAACTGTGAATGATGGATAGTTTAGGTCCTACATATGGTACGTTATTAGATGAGTAAAGAAGTAACAATAATGATGTTATATATGATATATATCTGGAACTGTTCATTGTATACATGGGCTTCGTTTCTGTTGCATAATTGTATATACTCAGTAAACCTTGTTCATTATATATATGTGCAGCGTGTTTCAAACGGCTGGAACTAGTAATATTAATGTTAATGGGCGTCAGCAGCAGCCCATGAGTATAAAACGGGGCTGCCATCAACCAAACCAAGTCACCTTCAACCATGAAGCTAGCAGTCACCAGCCATGTTCTTACCCCCATACGTACAATATTTTAATCTCCATAAGAAACGTCCCATCTTCAATCCAATAGCAAGAAAAAGGAGATAAGCATATATAAAGAAAAAAGTACAAATAATGGGACTGTGTGTTAGAGTTGTCAACGAGTACCCGAAAAATTCAATATCCGTCCGCATCCGTATCCGAAAATACAAAATATATATATCCGTTATCCGATATGCGGAAACGAATATTCGATATCCGAAAATCATTCCGGATACGGATATGGTTATAGTGGTACCCGTATCCGAAAAATATTCGTCCGATTTTCTGATACGTGTATGTATGTGTGTATATATATTATATAATTTTTAATTTATATTTAAGATTAAATTAATATATAAATTTCCTTAAAACAGCTAAACTAAACTCAACTATTGAATTATAAAGGAATGTTGTATTTGGTATTATGCAACATTTTAAATCATGTACTCATTCTATTTTGTGGTTATAATTAAATCATAATTGAGTATGTGCTTCTATGATTTATGCTTTGTTTTATTTTAGTCTTAGGGTTGTGTATTTCATATTTTGAACACTTTAGCTCTTAAAATATTTGTTGTAAGAAATTTGTTTTATTGATGTCCTGCTTGTAATTTTTAATTAGACGTATTCACATTTTCAAAAAAATATTTAATGACCCAAATTTGCATATGAGGGATGTATTTGTAAACTTTTATTGTTTTATTTTCGGATATTTTCGGATATTTTTCGGATAACCACATCCAATGTACAGTTTTAAGTTTCGGATACGGATATTTTCGGATATCCGTATTCGCTAAGGCGGATACAGATATTTCCGAAAATATCCGCGGGTACGGATACAGATATTTTTAACTAGTATCCACGGATATCGGATACGGATTTGGATACAGATTTTCATTTTCGGATACGGATTCGGATACAGCACTATCCGTATCCGACTACATCCGTTTACAACCCTACTGTGTGTTAAAGTTAATAGTGTTTTGTTGCCATATTGTAATATTTCGTCAAATATAAAATCTACCATAGCCTAGAGTCACGCGCATAATGGAACGAACTCCGTTATCTAAGTTTGTGTTTTACCGTTTTTCATTTATTTATTTTCATCACAAATTTTATTATTAAGGAAATTCGCGTAATTTCCGGATAATTGAATTTAAATTCATGATTTATGAGAAAGGAAAAAAATACTATGAATAATGGACGCTAGTAAAGGAAAGGTAAACATCAAGAAATTCGATGGCGTAGGCTTTGGTTTTTTGAAAATCAAGAGTGAAGATTACCTATATGTTTAAAAGCTTTATCAGCCTCTCTTAGGAAAAAAGCCAAAGAACATGATGGATGCAGATGAGGCTCTTCTTAATAATGAGGCCCTCAGAGTTATTTAACTGATTTTAATATCTTGCAATGTTAATTTCAATATAACAAAGGAAAGGCCCACAACAAATTTTATCGTGACTTTCTCTAGTATTTATCAGAAGTAATAGGCCTCAAGAAAAGTCACTACAAATTTACCGTCGCAAGCCGTCGCAAAGTGCCGTCGCAATTTTTGTCGTCGCGATGCCAAAATTGCAACGGCTTGAGCGACGGCTCCGTTGCCATTTTAGCGACGGCTTACAACGGTAAATTGCTTACGTGGCAAGTAGTTGATTTTACCGCCAAGCCGTCGCAAACCGTTGTTAAGCGTTACAAAGCGGCCGTCGCAAGCCGTCGCAATATACCAACCAAATTGGCGTCGCAAGCCGTCGCAAACCGTCGCAATTCTGGAAAAAAATTGTTGCACTGCAAACAGCAGTTCCATTCCTTCAAGCCACACAACCACAAACCAATCAAATACCATCACATTGGCCACTACCAGACCACTATTATCCCATCAATTCGTCACCAACTCAAACCAAATGAAAAAGAAACCAAAATTAAAACCACCATCATAAAATATCATCACATAACATCCAAAACACTATATCCATCGTAAAAAATCGTCGTCATACACATCAAAACATACCATATCGTCATGAAAACACACCATAACGTCACCAAAACACACCATAACATCGTCAAACATACCATATCGTCATGAAAGCAAAGTATATGTACATACCTAAGCATAAACCAAAGTATATGTCATCCAAACTAATCTTCCGCCGCCTCGTCGTCGTCGTCGTCTTCGCCTCCTTCACTTGTAGCATCTCCTCCCTGCCCAGGCATAAACCCATACTCCTGAAGGTAAGCTGCAATGCGCTCATCTACGTCATGTTGCATCTGGGTTTTTCGCCAGTCCATCATTTCGTTCATCTGCTCCTGCATCCGAGCAATAGCCTCCTCCTCCATCGACCTCCTAAAAGCACTCTGAGTAGCCTGCGAAATAATTAAGTTCACATTAAATTTATTAGCTCCTGATTGTAAAATAAAACGCGTTATATTTCCAATTCAAAACATTAATATAAAATGCACTAATTAATACCCACAATTTATATATTTATGGCATCACATCGTTGTAAATTATTAAGTTTGTAATTTAAGTCTTACCTCCTGATTACCGTATCCATATCGCCTGTTACGAGAAGGCGGCTTTATGATAGAGTCCCATATACGATCAGACTGCGCGACTGTAAGCTCCTCTTGTCCACTAGCCTGCAACACTCTAGTAGACTCTGTGTAGTATCTCTCCTACATACCAATACAATTTTAATACCAATGTTGTAAAATTTACTTATATATTGTGATATGAACGAATATGAAACATTTTAATTCATACGGATAAGCATATTTACCATTACACCCGCACTCTTCGAATCCGCCCATTCATACGTAACATTTCCTTCCTCGTCGGTATGCTCCACCGCATGTGTACGTCTGAATACCTCTGCCATCGTAGGCTCTCTTCCGATCTTTGCATGCTGAGTAAACATACAGTAATAAAATTATTGAAAATATGAATAAATGATATACACTAAATTTTAACGTGAACATAAGCTACAAATATTTAAAATTTATACCAATTCTCTCCTATGATCTTGAAATGATTTAGAGCCACCACGGTGTAGACCAGGATTCTTTTCTCTGTTCGCTTTATTTCTGGATGCTACTTCCTATTACATTTGATACACGATTATGTAAAATACTGCAATCAATATAAATGTAAATATTTTCATTATATCTTACTTTAGCTTTTTCCGTCTGCCAGTACTGTTGAAATGCTCATCTAAGCTGAATTGGATTCTTTTAGTGAATTGGATGATGCTCATCTGAGCTGAACCGATGCGTTATCTTTGACTAACAAGTGCAATAAAATATCTATTCTTTACTCAAATCTGTTTTGTCTATGCTTGTTGCCTACTGCATTACCCTACACAATTGATTAGGTATTGATTAGACATAAAACAACTAAAAATACAGTAGCAATAAGTGTACAATACTCCAATTTAGAAAATAGTACGTGTCTTGGTGAATTATTTGTCATAATTGTTGTAGCTGCTAGTTTAAGAAGCAAGAACAGATTAAATGACATGTTAAACAAAACAATGCAGTCATTTTAATGCATGTTTATTGGTAAATTAAAATTCTATATTATGGAGAATATTAATTCTATATTATTATGTGAATCATACATGCAAGCTATACCTATGAGACAAAATCCTAGACATGGATAGCTAATGAGAAAGATTAGCGAATTTACAAATTAGTTGTAAATTTCAACGATTATGGCGCCAAAGAGGATCTTAAGTTCTAATATTTGAGCAACCACTATAATATAATCATATAGAAATATGATAGGAAGCATATAAGGGTAAACGAAAAAGGAATATGTTGATCCTAAAATAGTTTAAACTGA
The DNA here is from genome assembly GCA_030737875.1 of Allium sativum. Classification (NCBI taxonomy): domain Eukaryota; kingdom Viridiplantae; phylum Streptophyta; class Magnoliopsida; order Asparagales; family Amaryllidaceae; genus Allium; species Allium sativum. The sequence continues at coordinate 20,518,126 of CM060927.1, read as the reverse complement.
AGCTCGTTTGTAAAAATAAGCCTAAACCAGCTTAAGCTCAAGATCAATTGTAAAACTAAGATTAAGCTCAGTTGTTTAACTAAGTCGGGCTCAGTTGTAAAACTGTGCCTGAGATCAATTTTTAAAAAGCAGAGTCGAGCTCAGTAGTACAAAACTGACCAAGCTGAGTTGTAAAAAATGAGAACTGAGCTGAGCTCAGTTTTGACTGAACCATGCTCAATTGTAAAACTGAGCTGGCCAATTTGTAAGACTGTTAATTGAATGCTTTTTTAAGTTATATGGTTATGAAATTAAGAAGATTTCAATAAATCTCATAAGCAATTCATTTGAAGATGCATTTTATTAAGCAGTTATTTATACCATTGACTGAATAGTTTGTACAAGCTTTATATAAATGAATAATCACATGCTTCAGTGAGGTGATGATATTTTTAATAATAAACCAAGCATCAGAACTTCTGGTATAACCACAATAACAAATTGATATAGGTATACTATATAGGTATACTATAAAATGAAAAGCAAAATGATATTATTTTGGAAGTTAGATTCTTTTGTTATTTAGGATAAACTTACATATTTTACTTTGCTATATAAATTCATTTTGTTATATAGGTATAGATTTCAATATTATTGCCTGATTGGTCGATTCAATTACGGATTCTTAATAGTCATTCTTCATCGTATCTGATCCAGCAGTAGCTGGACACATACTCAAGGATAATTACAAAGCTTACTCCAAGGTGCATAGTCTCATATCTACAATTTTTATGTCATAAATGATCGATTCTTATGCTAGTAAATGGTATATAGGGATAACAGTAGAAATTTTTGAAATTTTGATAGGAAAATGCCAAGATGGTGAGATTTGGCAAGTCAGGAGACGAGCAGTTGTACCAGCATTGCATCAAAAGGTATTTTCCTTATTTTTTGATTCTTTACTTCCATTACATGTGAGCATAGAATGACTTATCTAATGCCCTTTTTTGCATGAACATTTCATTGTAGTATGTAGCTGCCATGATCAACTTTTTTGAAAATGCTTTATACAGACTATTTGAAAAATTAGATGCTGGTGCAACTGATGGAGAAGATGTAGAACTGGAATCTCTCTCCTCAAGATCAACTCTATTTGTTATCGGTAAAGCTAAGATCTGCTGTCGTAATTATTTAAGGATAAGAGCTGGTCAAATTAGGTAATATAATTGAAGTTTTTTATTTATTATAATGTGCATGGGTTAATACATGAGTTAAACCGAGCTTTAAGGCTCAATAATACTGAGCCTTAAGGGCCAGTTATACTGAGCCTTTGGCTCAGTATGACCGAGCTTTCGGCTCAGTCATACTGAGCATTTCAGCTCAGCAACACTGAGCCTTAAGGCTCAGCAGTACTGAGCCTTAAGGCTCAGCTTTACTGAGCCAATTGGCTCAGCTTTACTGAGCCAACTGTCCCTGTTTTAACGAGCCTTTCATCTCAGTAAAACTGAGCTGAAAGGCTCAGTAATATTGAGCCATTCGGCTCAGTATAACTAAGCCTAATTTTTCTTTCATGTGCTCCGGCAGTGGTGATGATTCTTTGTGGTTATTTATAATATCCTTCTAAACACAAGGTTCACAAGTGTGATGCCATTGAGTTAAGTAAGAATTTTTGTCGTTAAGTTCTTTTATTTATGGTGATTTGAATGATGAAGCTGCTGAAGATAAAGGGAATATTATCATTGTTGAGAATTAGAAGAATATGAGGTTAGTTTTTGTTTCTGTTTCATTTGCAGATTAATGATTACCATTTCAATAATGGTGTGAACATGCAACATTTGGCAATGTATTGCAATGAAGTTTAGGATGGAAGGTTAGTTTGTTTGAATGTTGATGAGATGGGTAGTTCGGATGGTTATATTATTTGTTTTTTCTGATGATAGGATTGATTCCAAGAACTGAATTTTGTTGATATGCAAAGAGATATGCAAACTGAATTCTACCAAAATTGCATATTATGAATAGACATCCAAAGGTTGGTGCTTGTCTAGGACAGTGCAGAGACAGATGAGGTCCATGCTCAGGTGACCCTCCAACCAGTAAACTCAGTGAGTGATCATCATTCTTAATTAATTGTTTGTCATAATATGTGTTTTTTAGTCGTTTCCATATCAATTTTAGAAGATTAAAGTAAAATAGCAAGAAAATGATTAATCTGTGGGCAGCGGACTTGTTCAGCATATTTATTTCATGACTATGTGCTTTACTGTTTTTATCTGATCTGATATTTTTGATCACTTCAGTATAATAGACTTAAGCTAATATGATTAGATTGTACGTATGTACCTCTACATATTGTTTGACTGAAAGATGCAATAGGTGCCCTGTATATTGGTTAAGTGGTAAGCATAGCTATTATTGATATGTAATTTGACCATGATGCATATTTTTCTCATCTTGTATATGCTTGTTATATATATGATCTGTAACTTCTTGCAACAATTTCTCAACCTAACATTTTCATTTTATTGTGTTAGTATGATAAGAAGCCATTGCTGGCTTCAGATCGTGCATTAAGATCTAACAAATCACAAATAAAGTTCTTATGTAAAATTTTAACAGCAAGTGATACAAGCATGCATGGGGAATTTTCAGTTCCTTGACGCGCTGCAGAAAAAACATTTCCTCCTCTTGTGAGTATAAGATAGGCTCAACATTAGCATAAATATCCATACTTCATAATTTGGATTCACTCTACGCTATATATAGGATCTCAGTATGTTGTATGCAGCCATCTGCTCAAGAATTACAGGCCAGGGACTTTCATGACAATGTTTGGACATTCTATCACATATATCAAGGTACACAAATTAATCGTTGAAGTACAGGTTTTTGTAGTTTTTGAGTGTGCTAAAATCTTGAATCTCTTCATCAGTAGTTCAAATTGTGTAACTGATAACATACTCTAAGTATCTTATAATAGTCACCTCGGTCAGTTGGTTTTATTAATACGCTATAAAACTTTTTTTTTTTTTGGGTAGTTGCTGTTAACAATTTAAGCCAATATAATTTATTAGATTGTTACCAAAACACTTGGATAGTTTAGGGTAGGAATACTTGTCTAGAAATACAATTTTACAAGGGTAAATGAATTTATGTAATGTACTTGACTATCATAGATGAGTTTTCACAAGGACCTTTCAAAGTTATTAAACTTATATCAGAATTAAAACAAGTTCACTTAAATTAATTGGGCATTCCTTCTTCATTAATTTATATATCAAATTAGTTGGTAATTTAGAACAAGCATTTTCATATTACATATTTTGTTTCAGAAAATCCAAGTTCGGTTTCTATGCAACACAACGATGTTGTAGAGTCTTCCTCTAAAAAAGCTCGTATGGAGGTTGAAATAAATTTTTCGAACCTTCCTACCGATCCTGGAGATTAGTTATGGTATTGTCTGCATTAGCACTTTTTGAAAATTATAATTGCCGCCCTAGCTGAATAATTATGCTAGCTCCGCCACTGCTATCAACCAGCTTGACACCCAAACTCATTACTACAACTATCTCATTATTACGTCTACAAGTGTACGTTAATGGCCGTTTGATTCTTATAGTTAAAAATATTTTACACGTTAATTAGTCAGGTCGTTATTCTTACTACATCAGGTAAACAGGAGGGAGTTAATTGATTTGATTGTTGATCTTTTGAAATTGAAAGTCAAAACAGATTTGATTGTTGATCTTTTGAAATTGAAAGTCAAAACAGATTTGATTGTTGATTCTTCCAGTATTATCGTTTAGTTCGCCTTCACTATTAAGTTGACACTTTCAGTATAAAAATTATCTTTCCGAATTAGGATTAGTAAAAAAAAAAAAAAATTGGTACATTCAAGGTATTGATAGGAAGACATTCAACAAAAAATGTGGTGCTTTTCTGAAATGATAAAGAATAGTGTATTTTTATGTATTTAAATAACGTTTGACTTGTTACTAAACACTTCTCAAAAACACTACAGTACTCAAAAATATGGTGCCTGTCTCAAATTCAAGCCATTGACTTGTTCTTGAACACCTCTCAAAAAATGTGCCTTGCGTGCAAAAACACAGTGTTGCTTTTACTGTGTGTTTCTAATTAGGGAAGCATTTTAAATAGGATTTTTTTTCGATTTGGCCGCCTTTTATAAACTTATAACACTTTTAGCCTAGTTTCAAAACTTATTACGAACATAGCCTGGTTTATGTCACATCAGCTCAAAACCGTTATCAACACAGCGGCATTTGAGATGACGCGTAGAGCGTTATTTCGGATGACGCATATAACTCACTTCTGGGCGTCATTTAAGATGCCACAGTTAGCGTCATCTTAAATGCCGCTTGTGTTAATAACTGTTTTGCGCTGATGTGACATAAACCAGGCTACGGCCCTAATAAGTTTTGAAACTAGGCTAAAAGTGTTATAAGTTTATAAAAGGTGGCTAAATCTAAAAAAGATCCTTTTAAATATTTTGATCCAGTCACACGTATTTGACTGTGCAGACCCATTATGGCAATATAAACTTTCCAAATAAACAAGGATTCAGCTGCGATGAATGTTATAATTCCTTAAAGTGGCTAATTATTATGCACTGAAGTAGGACTATGGTCACTTTCCTAATTCGAATATGAGGAGGCCAATCAAAAATTAATAATTAAATTCCGCATATCTTTACAAGCCTAAAATTTTGAACTGTGCTCGGCTCATCCTGTCAACTTATAAACTTAGCATTGGCATACCCTGCTGAATTTCAAACCTAAATTCTGTAGAAAACTATCAAAATCTCCTTATATCCAAATTCAGAGTGCCAGTGGAAATGTCCACACTGAAATCTTTAATCCAAATTTAGAGTGCCAAATTCAGAGTACCAAAATCAAGTGCACAAGCATCAAGTTCAAGTGATGCAGCAAAACGGGCAGTCAAGTACAACGGCCCATGTACAAACTGAGTCCATATCAAGAAAAGCCAAGACCAAGTGGAGACTCAATTCTTAAGTACTATACATGAAAAGGAACAAAGTGATAGCAACAAAACTAAGGTAAGAACTTTACAAAGAATTTTCAGAATATGTTTGTTGTTTTCTTTATGTATATTTGGGTATTTCAATAGAGCTTTACAAAGAATTCGTGGGATGAGATAAAGAGTTGGCTTAAGTTTCACTTAAAAAAAAATTACATTAATTGCTATTCTTATTTGCATTGTAAAATTGTCCAAAGACAACATGCTGTGACTTGTTGAATAATTACTGGATCCTTGTTTGACATGAAAAATCATTAGTGTAGTTGTGTAACACTACTGGATTATGAGAGCAAATCCTTTATACATAAAATCCTCTATCTCTCTGTATCCAATCAATCAGGACCTCTGATTTCTACTTTTTTGCAATTATGTCCTCTTTCTTTTTCTGATTTAATTAAAAAAAACTGAAAATTAAGGGGTTTTGATTGGTTGGATACAGGGAAATAGGTTGATTTCCTAGATTATCAGTGTAGTTATATTAGTTATTTTAAAATTATAGGAATTGCCACTTCAGTAGCGGATGACACAACCAGTGTATTATGCAATATAAACAGATATAACAGATGCATAATGATTAACTAAACTATGCTACTTTCTTTGTTAATCTATGTGCACTTTATGTTGCTACTACCTCTAAGTTATTTCTTGTAAAGCCACTTTCTTATGAATTACTGAAGTTTAATAACATAATTCCTGTAACTACTTATTATAATACAACGACATCCATTCTCATCATGTTACGCCAAATAAGCATACCGGTATCTTTCGTCGGTAATGGGTTAACTCTCAAAAAGTGTTCCCGTAGTGCTATGCCTACCCGTACGATGCATGTCTGAGCTTGCACGAAGTTAATTACCCTAATGCTACACTGTATATATGCAAAACGCATCGTCCATGCCAAAATAAACCATTATAGACTGAAATCTGCTCTAACCCAACTCTTATAAGGAACCAGTTTCCTATCCTGTAAGTCATATGCTCTGTTCAAATTAATCCAACTGTACAGTTCATTCCCAAGTTATATTAATTTCATTATTAAATTTTGGCCTTAGGCCAACGTTCAAGATACATAATTTTAAATTCGATTGGTCAACCAATTGTACCCTAAGGCCAACCGCTACCAACCGACCATTAGATACCCCAAGGTTAAGACTTGGATTTTTTTTTCAATATTGATTATTGTACGCATCTAAATCAAGGTCTAAAGAATGCCAAAGACTAGAAACTAGCACCGACATATTACAGATCATGGGAAATCAAGTTAGGGATTTAGTTGAATAAGAAAAGATGAATAGGGAGTGAAGCCATTTCATAAAAGGAAGAAAGTAATAAAAGTATTATTGATTTCAAAAAATCCCATTATTGATTTGGAAGAATTAGATTGAATCAGGGAGATGCTCTAGATTTACAGTTGATTGAGTCGAGGATGGATGACTTGGATGTTGGATTGATTCAGAGATGGCCAACTTTCAGTAAATTGAAAATTTTAGGGATTTAAAGATAAGTTTGAATGTGATGGATCAGCGCACACATCACCATTTTTTAATACTTACAGACTATTCATTTAAGGCTACAATATGCACTAACTTACAACTTATAAGATGTATACTCTCATGTGAAAGAGGTCATAAAATAAAGCAATATCAAGAAAATTTACCTGAGAACACAGTATCATATCAGAAAAAAAGCAGTAGGTAACTGCTAATGAAGTAATAATACATTTAACTAGATATTTAAACAATGAGCTAGCTAATAATTTATGCTTTTTGTTCTTTTTTCCATTTTCATCTTCCTTGCTATGTTTATTATATATTGACTCAAAATATGTCATTATTTTTGTGAATATTTGATTAAAAAAGATGAAAAAAAACAAAAAAATAAGAATAGTACTTATAATTATTAAATAAGCTCTCCTCTCAAATTTATTTTTTTATTTTTTTTTAATTTTTTTTTGCAGAGCTGCATAGGTGAAGCAATGTTATTTCAAAAAATAATTAACTAAGCTTCTCACAAAAATATGAAACAACCAACATTTGATGTTCTACGATCAGATAGTGCATCATAATGACAATTCGCATATAGTCTACGTCTACTGGTATTTGGAAGTTATTTTCACAAATATATTGATATCGTGTTCAAATATTTACACTAACAACCAAGTATAGTAATTGAATATAAGGATCATAAAGGAAGTATATTGTATTGTAATATATAATTTCTTTTGTCTTTTACACATTTACTTCATCATCTGTACATTTAAGAAAGAATCTTCATATATGTAATGCACCAACAAATCCGTACTATATGAGCTGACTGAATACACCACACGCCCAACCCAAATTGTACAGGAATACGAATCATTATGAAACAAAAAAGAAAGAAGCAGAAGAAAACAGAAACAACAACACAGAATCTCACATCGCAACTGAATAAAATATAATGTATAACATGTTTTGGAATATAAAATTTTAACTGTATATACATACCATTATCAAAGTATATCACTTACAATACAAAGGAAATAACAATACATATCTAACGCTGAAGCCTCCTGCTCCATGCTCCTCCAAGGGTATTTGTAAATACCTGAACTTCTTGACTGCCCGTACAAATTTGGGCACCCAAGAGTTTATGTTAAAACAAAACAAAATAACTCTGGGTCAGTCATGGAACTGATGTGAGTAAACTCCAACCATTGGTTTATCTTTTCAAAAATCCTTTTGAAAGGAAAGGCAATTGTAAGACCCATCAACACATAAACACGGATGGTTTTTACCTTACGATAACCCAAAATCATTTCTTTAAAATGAATACTATTTTGATATTATAATAGTGTCTAAATCAAATAAATAGAAATATGGCAGGACGCTTGCATCTCACGCTCCACATACATAGTATAAAATCAAAACCGAAGGCGCTTACTGGGGAATGTATTTTGAACTATGACAAGGTATGGAACCACCTTCCAATAGTGTATCTCTAGAGAGGAATACACTGGATTCAATAGATACATCTTGCAACCCGACCACACATGATCGACCACTCATTTCGCTTGAGTGTATTGAATGTATATCACCAATGGTTGGGATCAGCAACCGTTTCCCGAATGGGACAACATCGATTGATTAAAGATGGAAAAGAATTTTCTCTAGATAGGTGATAATACACCCTAATTGAGAGCGACCCACTTAGCCATGCCGCTTGCCTGATTTTTTTCATTTCCTGGTTGTAAGGATTTAGGCTACGATTACTTACCTTTCATTGATAGCACGATCACTTTGAATGCCACATTGTCAGATATGTTAATCATTAATTGATTTGCATAAATATATTCTGCATATTATGCTAAGAGAATAAATTCTTCGCCACTATATGTATATTTGTACAGAACAACATATGTGATCATTGGAAATACTCTGTCAGACATTCATCCATACAAGTTAGTTCCGGACTGAACGAAACCGAAGGCACAATTTCCATTAATCCATCTTCAACAATTTCTACCTAGGATTAACAAAAAAAAAACCTTGCACTTTACTCCGTTTTCGATTGTCTTCATATAATCTTATTCGCAACGCTACTGCCAATATGGAGTGGTTCTCGGATAATAATCCAACCGGTCTCTCCATATTAGCAATGATATTGGTCAATACTTCGATAGTCGGTTATTTAACTATCGAAGAAAAACAAACATTCATTCAAAGCATCAAACAATCGCTGGGCCCCTTAATTAATATTCCATTAATTAAATTTATCATTTCCCAATTTCTCTTCAATATCTTTACCCAGATATTTCTCCAAACCCGTTTAGGCTCTCACGATTCTTGGAAAAACATTTCCATCTATCGTAACTATCACTACGCCATAGATGGCCTATCGCAGCGAAAATCCATGGTGTTGCTAGCTACAATGTTCCATTGTTATGTTGTTTTTTGTCTATTGCAACACACGCTTCAGTGTGTTAGGATATATATCAAATTGTGTTGCAGTGGCTATAGATATATTCTAAATAAAAATATTTAAAAAAAATAAATACACCTCAGCGATCCATACCATTAGTTTAAACAAAATCTCAATCGTCCGTTCACATCATCAATCTGCACCTCACTTGTTTCTATTCCTGCTTTTATTTTCTTTCTACCGCCTCTCTTTTCATTTTGTTTCTACCCTAAATTCCAAAAATCACCGATCCCCAATTCCAAATCGAATGACCATCAATTCTCCCTACTAATTTCCATTTACAATCAAATTGGTCGGCTTCGAGACAATCAGCGTCCCTGCTCATCGTCGTTGTTTCGTTTCTCCTACCACTTCTTACTACCGTCCTCTGCGTCAGCAATTTCCCCTTTTTTGTTCGCCGCAATTCCAATCGGTTGTTGTGCCCTTCCTCCAACTCCGTCTTTACGTCAGTCTGGTTATTTTGTCAGTTGTCTCCCTTACGCTTTGCATTTATTGAGGTAAAATTCCTAATTTTTTTGTTTCACACAATTCATTTTCGAACAGTGCGTTACCTCAAAAACTGAGCTTGTGTTCAATCTAGATGCTTTGAGATATACTGGTAAAAACTAAGCTTCAGAATGCACTGTCTCAGACTATAATCTAGAATCTTCATCTACAAACAAGCCTGAAACTGAGGCTAGTTGTTTTGGCTAAAACAATGCTTCTAAATATGTGTAACACAAGTTTGATTCTGGGTTTGTAACTTAGTTTAGTTGAAGGAGTTTTGAAACTTAAAAACTAAGGTAGATATGAGCAGCAATATTGGGCATGATAGTGAAACAAAAAGTTGAAACTAAGATCTATAAATTGTAGATAGTGGTGTATTTTTGTGGTTTCGTTGTTTATTGATTCGCTGAAATGTTCTTTGAGCCGCTATTTGGTTGTTAATCAATTTAATAAAACAGAATTTTAGTTCCTAGTGAGGTGTGGTTGTGAACAATTAGACCAACGACCTTATATGAGCTGCATGTTCTAAACAACTACTCGGGTTTCCCAGGTTGCTGTTGCCTGTGATGATTGAGACATGATACATTGGTTTATGAAAATGGTTTCATAAGGATGCTTACATATACATGATAGTTATCATTTCTTAAGTATTATCATGATTTGTTTCAATAAGACCATCTAATAAGTATACGCATGATTTCTTAAGAGAGAGAGAGAGAGAGAGTGTGTGTGTGTGTGTGTAAGACTGGCTAATAAATATACGCATGCTTTGTTTTGATTATGAACACAAATACTGAATATACATGAAATACATGCCTGAAAGCCTACTGAATGATTTGCAGTTTGTGATATCACTTCAATTCTTCCTTCAAATCGAGTTGAATGACTCCAATCAATTTCTACTTAAAATTCGTCAATAGCGGCTGCGAGAAAGAACTGCCACCACAAAATCCCAGCGAAGATGAGGACTGTGAAGGTAGGGTCGAATGCGGGAAAGAAGTTTTTTGGTTGCTCCATGTAGCCGGTAAGTATAAATTAGGTTTTTTTTTTGTTGCTCCATGTCGATTATCATATCTTTCATTGATGTTTTACTCGAGAATTTAATATATGTGCAGAATGGCGATTGCGGGTATTTTATGTGGCATGACGAAGTGTATGAAATCAACAACAATTCTGAATTGGATGATACTACTGTTAAATTGATGGAAAAAGAAAAGACTATATCGCAATTGCTCGTGGAAAAGAAGACAATTGAAGAAAAGCTGTTGAAGCAAAAGCAAAAGAGGGCAAAAGTCGATGAATTTGTGGCAGATATAAAGGAAGAGTTGGCCCTAATGCGCATTGAATATGGAAAACACGAGACAGGAGAAAAATTCTTTGCAAAAGCTTTAGCTATGTCCTGGATCATGTTTGGAGTTCTTTTGTGTGTTGTTATGGCAATGTAGAGAAGTGAAGTTACATGAAATTGCATGCATAGGCAGTTTTTCAGGTATAATTTTAACTTTTGTCACATTGTAGATTAGTGATAATTTTTGCCACATTGCAGATTAGTGATAATTTTTGCCACATTGCCCATTAAACCTAAATTGTTGATTACATAATTTTTGCCACACTACTACACTTGTATACATATTGTTTAGATCTGTTATGTAACTTGGTTATGTTTAGATCAGTACATTTGTATCCACATTGTGCCTCTGTTATGTAACTCAGTTATGTAAATGAAACGCAAATGCAAATGAAACTCAGTTATGTTTAGACCAGTATACACTTGCATACACATTGTTTAGATCAGTTATGTAACTCACACATTGTTTAGATCGATACACTTTTATACACATTGTTTAGATCAGTATACTATGTTATACTGAAATGCAAATGGAATTCAGTTATGAAACTCAGTTTGTGCTGAAAGGAAACTCAGTTAGACTATGACGATAGTTTGTGCTGAAATGCAATTGAGGCATGCATACCTCTTATCTTGTGCTGAAATGCAACTGATGTATGTAGGTGAAGGAGGCAGTGATGAGGATTTTCAAGAACTTGTTACTGAAGGCACTAGAGGTACGCGATGTAGTAGAGGCATTGAAGGCTTGCGCTATATTTTGAAACTGTTTTAGTTTTATGTAAACATGAATTTAGGACTTGCTGTGTTTGTTTTTGAAATGTCTGTAAAATTGAATTTAGTGGCTATGTTTTGTTATTTTGTAGTTGACTAAGTACTAATTGTGTTTGCTAGTTAAATTGAAATAAAAAGTTCTTTGTTAATTTCAGTTTGATGTTATGTTATGTAATGTTGCCATATATATGATATAATGTTGCAGTATGTGATGTTAAATGTTGCCATAGCTATGATATAGTGTTTCCATCGGGTGGTAAAATTGTTGCCATAGATTTATGCATGTGGGCCCCACAACTGGATTTCGTGAACCCGGACTACAGATTTTAGTGGCGATTCTGTAAACCCGGGTTACAGATTTTAGTGGGTCCCACATTTTTGTAAATTTAGTACATGCGGCAACACCTGTGCTGATGTTACCTTAGGGTCGCAAATGTGTTGCCTTTGACTCTAAGGCAATGCGGCAAAAGACAACCCCAAAAAAGTGTTGCTACAGATCATTTTTTGCCTACAGCAACACTTTTTGGCACCTACTGCGTCATTTCTCTAGGGTTACCGTAGGCCATCTATGGCATAGTGTATTTATTTTCTATATTCTAGAAAATATCACTTTTTAAAATCGGAAAACATTTCCATATATTCACAAACCACTATTCTTCCACATTTACCAGTCCCTAACTGTAAACTAGTAAGAGAATAACTCCCTAAGTATCAACCCCGAAGGCCGAAACCAACATCAGATCGACACTTAGTAAGCTATTCAACTCGATTAATCTCCAGTCGGTTTCTAATTTCCTTAACTTCATTTCTTAACTTCTTATCAACAAAATCATTTCAATTTGCAAAACGTTTTCTTTTAAACCATCATTTACTTTAAGACGTATACATGTTTCTCCTTCTAATATCCAAAGATTTTATTTTGTAAATTCCCTTTCTTTCTTATAAAATTCCATTATATGTTTATCCGCTTATTAAATTGCATATATAATTAATAAGTCAATTTCTGGTTATCTAATTTTTGTTAAATTTTCTATCTCCTTAAATTTCTGGAAAATTTCGCCAACGTCTTCTTTTTACGGGTCACTCAGTACAACTACAAAATGCCTCTCTATGCCCTTTTCATTCGAAAAGAAAATCGAAAAGCCAAGCGGCTTGCCAAATCGGCTCATAAAATATCATATTCAATTAAATACGTACCTTTTTGACGAGCATTCAATTTATTTGTCTTCATACATTTCATTCCATATCTGTCTAATATATATATCCAATCATTCCCAATTTATTCTAACTTAATCCAATCGTTTTAACTCAATTCGCTAATTCGTTCTCTAATCAGCTGTTTTGCTTATTTCACTTTTTATTTGAACATATCACATTCATATATTTTTTTATTTACTTATAAACCAATCAAATTCCATTTTCAACTCAAGTTTCATATTCGATTTCGAATACAAGTTCACAAATCCCATTTACTTATCCAAAGTCAAACTTGATCCAAACTTGATTAACTAATTATTCTTCTACTTAGTTAATTCAGTTCAATAGTTAAAAATCTGATGTTTTGTTTCAAAAATCAATCCATTTACTACACTTGAATTCATATTCATCTTATATCTCTAGTCTGGATTTTTATAATGAAAATCCAAATTTTATTAACTTAAAATCCTTTGATTTTATTTATTTAATCGTTATAATTTATAAACGATTATACCACGGTTTTTCTGAATATTTTATTTTGACATAACTCAAAATCTATAAGATGAAATACAAAATTTTCTCTTTTATTAGAAAATTATTACTCAGTAGGTCCGTACAATTCTTGTTTCAAAGAATTCTAACTTAAATTGAATTCTATATACTCAATTGAAGTTTGAAACGTCAAATTACGAACTACCCCGCTGCGACGAGTTCGTTTTAATTATATTTAAATATAAACGTTCAAACTTCGTTTATTTTAAATTTTAAATTTCAAATCTTGTTCTTATATTTTTTAATATATATTAAGTCAATTTTCCAAATCTAACTTAATATTTCCAATTAACCTAAACCGTCGATTATTTCCGAACTCGGTTATAATTTTATTCACAATTCAATTTTCTATTTTAAATTCCAAATCCTCTGGAAATAAATTATTTTATAAAATTTGATGTAATCGAATTCCAATTTTAACTTACTTGGATTTAACTCAATTCAGTTTGTATTCCGAATTCCAGAATAAAATATGTTGTTCCCTTTTTGGAACGATTTCCAACTCTTTTTAAATTCATGCTTGAATTTATATTTCCAAATTATCCCATGATAATTATCTCACTTTATTTATAAACATCATTTATAAATTCTTTTCCATGTTTTACACATTAAAACAAGTTGCAATTCAAAATCTATTTGAAACCCGATTTTTATTTTGGAATATTTTATTATTATAACTTATATATATGATTGTAGAATCTATTTTCATATTTAATTTCAGTTTCTATCTAATACAATTTAAATATCCTTTTTGGAAATAATTTATTTTTATAAATTCGACAAAGTCGAATTCCAATCATAAATCCGTATGGATTTATTTTAAGTCAGTTTACATTCCGAACATCAGAATAGATTTCATCGTTTCTTTTTTAAACTAATTTCAATTCCCTTATTTATATTCACATTTGAATTTACATTTCCCACATTATCCAATGAAAATTATTCCGTTTCATTTATAAACATCGTTTATAAATTCACTGTTTTTATTATTCAAAACAAGTTAATATTTGCTAGCCCATTCGAAATTCAATTTCTATTTTAGAAAAATAGATTTTCCTTTTAAATCTCAAAATTCCTTTTCATGATATTTTTATACATCAATATTTAGGGCCAATGGTATTCAAACATCCAAAACACCCAACTATCCATAGATTTTCTAACACATCATATATGATATATATGTAAAACAAACAATAATAAATTTTGAAGAATCCAGTTGGATCCCTACAACCTGTTTTTCTGCATCCACATATGTTAGCCAACATAAATTATATCCATCCTGCTTCAAGGCAGGATATCACGGTATAACAAGTCATCCACTATATATATTGTGGGGGAACATAGGGTAATCATCCGCTAATGGTACTGCAGGCATCCACTAATGGTACTGCGGGAAATATCCAATATATATATATATATATATATATATATAGCCACAACCACTAAGCCTATATAACTAATATGTATAAAATAGCCATAATTACATTTCAATGCATCCAAACAACAAACAAACATCATATAAAAATTATTTAAAACAAAAAATCGTTTATAATAAAATTATAAATGAGTCCAGAGAGTGAGTTTACTCACCTTGATTTTTATTGCAGATCTGATACAATTTTAACTTAAATCGAAATATATTCGATTTAAATTAAAATTCTAGCACTGGTTTCCTTCGATTCTAAAAATTCCCAATTCAACTCTATCACGAAGACGACGTTGTTACAATTCCAATGTGATAGATCACAATGGATTTTGACCTATATTGGATGAGATACTATGCTTATAAATTCAATTTGAATCAAATGTTATTATAATTAAATATCATTAATAATTTAATTAACGACTTATTGCCCTTAATGATCTTCTTTCAATGACCTGATTGAAACCTACTAGTGATATAATCCATCATCTCTGATCCCTTTCAGTAACTAATCCCAAAGCATTCACACTTGTCTTCCTAAAACACCATGTACGATGTTTCCAACCTTTCTCACACGATCCACTCACCATGAAAACGGACATTAAAAATTAGTATTCCATTTTGCATCGCTATCTTCACCAACCTAACTCCCATGTTAAACTCGAGTGCCAGGTGTAGTCATGATCTGAAAGTTTTTCCTCACCTTACCCATCAAGGCGACCTAAAAATTTCCATATAGCTGCTATCACTAATTCAAATTGCTAGAAATGTCGCACCAAAATCTCGCATTCCAGTTCACCTATCTTCCACTTTTCATCGCTGAGCTAACCAGCCCTACACCATTTCGCCATCGATGCCTCAAAGAGCAACACGACTCAGCCATAGCTTCACGCGGTCACCAGAGCATTCGATCGACCCTGTTTTTTCGAACGTGTCTTCGATTTGTATTTTTTAATTGGTGAATCATTTTGATTCAGCTTTAACTTCGAATTCAATTGTATTCCTTTTTCGGATTACGATATTTCAATACAATCGAAATTAGTCATATATCGATTATAAATTCGATAAACTTGATATAAAAATCCATTTACATTATCAACTTACCATTTAAGATAAATTCAAATGTTCAAATCAAATCGAACAATAATCTGGGTCATTACAATATATATATACATGTTAACAAAAAATACATGGCCGAAATCGAACTAATTCAATAAGTTTCCATCTAATCAATAAAAGACGGTCTACATATCTTAAAATAATTTTGAAAAAAAAACTATTTGTCTATATAATTACACTAAACTATAGATTTAAACAAAGGAAGTAATTTTTTTTAATTCAGTGATAAACCCGTACAACTAAAGATAGCTATCACTCGGTTCTGATCATTTTCCACCACCATCATTCCCACATTTGGACAAGAAATACAACATACGAATTACAACCAATGGGAATGCAAGTTTGGGTGATAGTGAACTTTTTCATAATCACAACATAAGCAAGAGATAGTGAACGATTGTCAACATTTATTTGTATGCAAACTTATGGTTAAATATAAGTAAAGCTAAACATTAAATAATAATATAGAAAAAAGGTAGAAAACCTTTTAGCATGAACATTAGCAAGGAATGCAGAAGGATAGGCATCATAAGTGAAGCAAATTGTCAATAAATATTTTTGAACGTCCAAGATATCAACAAGCATAACTAAAATATTTTAACTTCATGTATTATTATTTTATGCAGTTTGTAAAATGGACAAACGATAGAATGATGTTGTTCCATCTTCATAAAATGTTTAATATTTAAAAATATTTAGCGAAATACATGCATTCTTGTTAAGTGTATGCTCAGGATTTACATTTGCATACATGACAAATTGACGAGTTTTCAAAAAATAGGTAAACACAACTAGAGGAAAAGGAAAACCTTCAAGACAAGAATACAAATATGAAAGTTGAGTAGTAAGTCTGCTATAATAGTGATAGATTTATCATTATCATACAAATACACTACAACAAAAAGGGGATCTAATAGCACAAACATTTAGCGTTTCCGCATATTACATTTAGTCCGCTCTCCAGGATAGGGTTTCAACGCTATTTGAATCCGTAAATTTATCGTATAACGCTATTCCGTGAAACGCAAGCGGGAAACTAAATTTGTGCGGGAACTGGGGAACTAAAAAAACATGTGCTTATGTGCTTTATTGCTTCCGCCTGTGGAAACTATTCTTCTTCTCACTTTATCACCTCCAGAAAACATTAGCCGACGTTATCCACCTCCCCGGAAACATTAACTCCGCGAAATAAATTCTACCTGCTATTGTCAATTGTTGATCGATCGATGATTCCAGTCCCAAAATATAGACCAGCGACTCCAATTTGAAACCTACAAGAGAGGTATTATTATATTTTTTTTCATTTAATTTTAATTATCTTTCTGCGTGAACAACTTGTTTTCTGCAATTGTTCTTCTATTATATCTATCTATGCTTCTGACACTAATTGCTCTACCATAGTCAATCTATGCTTCATTACAGGTTATGCAATTATATTATATATTTATACTTTAGGAATAATATGAAAGCTATGTTGTATTTGTTTAAATTATTTGTGGTTTCTTATTTTATTTGTTGTACTGTTATATATAAAATAGCAGGTAATTTAAAAACAAAAATGCAAGAAAATATAAATGATTAAAAACAAAGTAATTTGTGACTAATAACTCAACCATGCAACTACTATAATCATGAATCCACAAAACAATATTTGCTACGGATATTATGTCACTCAAGGCAACGTCATTCCTCTGCAAAGTCCACACACATGCTTTAAGCTGGACTACTTCAATTTATATAGTACTCTTGAAGTTTAATTAAATATATGCGTTTTGCTATAGATAACTATATTCATTTATCTTTCATGGTTTGATAAGGAGAAATGGTTTAATCTCTATTTCAAACTTGCTTGATTGAAATCTATGGGTTAGGTGATTGAATTTTGTCAAATTTCTTGTTATTTTGAACATGAACTGTGGTATTATACATTGAAAAATATTTATTTACTTTTGATAGGATTGATTTCTTTTCCATTGAGCTTTCACATATTTACCTATACAATTAAACAATGGGAAACATTTTTCACTTATTTTGTTGATACCTTTGCTAAGATTGATGTTCCATAGGCAGAAAATTGAATATTGACTATCCAACCATAGGTTTGTTGGAATTAATGCACCTCTTCGTATTTGCAGCAGCTTTAAATATAGTCAAATGGTTGTTAACATTTCCTAGACTATCATTTAAGTTATCAAAAAAATGAAATTTGTAGAGTTGTCTATTCGTTTAATATATATATGTAACAACTCTTTAGAGCATGTATGCAAGAAAGTAAGAAATAAAAATTGAGCTCAGCTGTAGCAACTCATCTTTATGTTAAATACTTTTTTTTATTCACTGTTTCTAACAAATTGGTATCAGAGCAAGGTTCGTTCTTATTTGGGCGTTCCAGTCAATTCAGAAAGATGTCTTCGGATGCTATAGAAAATTCGTCAAATTCATACTCTATCATTCCTATTTTTGAAGGAGAAAACTATGATTTTTGGAAACTGAAGATGATGACTTTGCTTCGGTCAGAAGGACTTTGGAGCATCGTCGAAAAAGGATTCGAGCGATTTGAAGATGAAAGCCAACTTACAAGAGCACAAAGAGACAAGTATGAAGCAGATGTGATAAAAGATGCTAAAGCTCTTTCCAAAATTCAAAATGGAGTTACTGTAGACATTTTTCCAAGAATTACAAGAGCCAATACAGTAAAGGAAGCTTAGGAGACATTAGAGAATGAGTTCCAAGGTGATAGCAAGGAAAGAACAATCAAGCTCCAGTCATTGCGAAGGGAATTCTACAATTTGAAGATGAAAGAAACAGAATGCATACAAGATTACTCAAGTAGAGTGGCTGAAGTGGTGAATCAAATGAAAACTCTTGGCAGTGAGATCTCAAACCAACAGATTGTTGAAAAAATATTAATTAGCTTGCCCGAAAAATATGATGCAGTAGTTGCGTCCATAGAAGAGTCTAAGGATCTCGCCACATTGACTGTTGAACACTTGATGGGTTCTTTAAAGGCTCATGAGCAAAGGAGGCTAAGGCGAAATGAACAATCTATGGAGAGCGCATTTCAATCCAAACTCACTATGAGATCTCAAAAGTCGTGCAAGAAAGAGAATTCCCGTGATGATCAGCGAGGTGGAGAGCAAAAGAATTGGAGGAAAGGCGAGTCCAGCAAACGAGATGAAAGCAAAAAATCATAAAGGTACAAATTTTAAGCCTAGTTGCAAGATCTGTAACAAAACTAATTATGAAACAGAAAGTTGCTATCACCGTGGAAAGCCTAAGTGTCATTATTGTAGCAAATTTGGGCACATTGAAAAGAACTGCAGGTTAAAAAATCCTACTCAAGCAAATTTTGCTGAAGGAAAAGAAGATGTCAATAAAGAAGCAAACTTGTTCTATGTTGCTCAGTCGTCATGCAACCAAGAAGATATTTGGTATGTCGATAGCGGCTGTAGCAACAATATGACAGCAAATGAAAAATTGTTTGTTGATTTGAACACCACAATCACTCCAAAGACAAAAATGGGAAATGACTACTATCTTCAAGCAAATGGAAGAGGTATTGTTTTAGTCACAACAAAAAATGGAGTAAAATACATTCGTGATGTTTTGCTTGTACCGCAAATAGATCAAAACTTGCTTAGTGTTGGGCAACTTATGCAAAATGGTTATAAACTTATTTTTGATGGTGATAGTTGCACTATCCTAGATAAAAGAGATAATGAATAGCATGTTGCTACGGTGAAAATGGAGCCAAACCGAAACTTTCCTCTCCAACTTCATTATGGAGTAGAGGTTGCTTTGAAGGTAGATATCATACAAGAAAGTTGGTTGTGGCACAAGAGGTTCTGTCATCTAAATTTTCAAGGGCTGAAGCTACTACATAAAAAAAGCATGGTGAATGGATTACCAAAGATTGAAGAAACAAATGATGCATGTGAAGGGTGTGTCATGGGAAAGCAACATCGCCACTCGTTTCCTAGACAAAGTACATGGCGAGCAAAGGCACCGTTGGAGCTTGTGCATACTGATATTTGCGGCAAAATGTCAACTCCGTCTCTAAGTCAGAACAGGTATTTTCTCACATTCATAGATGATTATTCAAGAATGACGTGGGTTTATTTTTTGAAGGAGAAATCAGAGACTTTTGTGATTTTTAAAAGATTCAAAGCTTTAGTAGAAAAGCAAAGTGGTTGCAGCATCAAAGTTATTCGCAGTGATCGTGGAGGTGAATACACTTCTCATGAATTCGAGACTTATTGCAAAGATGAAGGCATTTGGAAGCAAATGACCGCAAGTTACAGCCCTCAACAAAATGGAGTCGCTGAAAGGAAAAATCATACGATAGTGGAGATGGCAACTTCCATGATGAATGAGAAGGGATTACCAAAAAAGTTTTGGGCTGAAGCTGTGTTTACAGCAGTGTATATTCTCAATAGGTGTCCAACTAAAGCCACGAGGAACAAGACTCCATTTGAAGCCTGGAGTGGATTCAAACCTTCGGTAAGTCATTTCAAAATATTTGGCCGCATCTGTTATACTCACATTCCTGCTGAAAAAAGATCTAAGTTTGATGAGAAAAGCCAAAAATGCATCTTTGTTGGATATAGTTCGAGTAATAAAGGTTACCGGCTTTATAATGTTGAAACTAAGAAGTTAATTGAGAGTAGAGATGTTATATTTAATGAAAATGCTAGCCGGGATTGGGATAAGAATAATGTGAGGGAAGTTCCATATGTGTATGTGCAAAAGCAAGATGAAATTCCAAGAGAGCAGCAAGATGATGATGTAATTCCTCAATCTCCGGCTGCTGCAGTATGCAATTCAAATGCTGAAACTGATTCTCCAAATTATCCATCATCAGAAAGTCCTCCATTGAGAACTCGAAGCATGAGAGAATTGTATGAAACTTGCAATTTTGCTGGTATGGAACCTGAAAACTTTGAAGAAGCTCAAAAGTAAGAAGTATGGATGAATGCAATGAAGGAGGAAATGAGAATGATTGAAAAAAACAAGACTTGGGAGCTTGTTGATCATCCAAAAGATCGAGATGTAATTGGAGTAAAATGGATTTTTAAGACAAATTTCAATCAAGATGGAAGCATTCAAAAATACAAAGCGAGGCTAGTTGCTCGAGGTTTCACTCAAAAGCCCAGTATTGATTTTTCTGAAACTTTCGCCCCTGTTGCGAGACTAGAAACTATTTGAACTTTGATAGCAATGGCTGCCCAAAAGAGTTGGTCAATTTATCAACTTGATGTTAAATCTGCATTTTTGAATGGAGTATTGGAGGAAGATGTTTACGTAGAACAACCACAAGGCTTTCTAGTTAAAGGGGAAGAAGACAAAGTTTACAAACTGAAAAAGGCTCTTTACAGGTTAAAGCAAGCACCACGAACTTGGTATTTTGAGAATGATAAATATTTTTCAAAGAGAGGTTTTCAAAAGAGTCAAAGCAAGCCTACACTCTATGTACTGAAGAAGGGAGTTTCTGTCTTGATTGTGTCTCTGTATGTTGATGACTTGATTTTTACGGGCAATGATGAAGACTTAATACAACAATTCAAAAAAGACATGATGAGTACTATGGAATGAGTGATCTGGGATTGCTCCATTATTTTTTGGGATTTGAAGTTTCTCAATTGAAAAATGGGATTTTCATCTCTCAAAAGAAATATGCAGAAAATGTGCTCACAAAGTTTAATATGCTAGGCTACAAATCTGTAGCTACTCCATTAGTCGCTAATTGCAAGATGAAGAAGTTAGATGGTGCAAAGAAGACAGATGGAACAAAGTACAGAAGTTTGATTGGTAGTCTCTTGTATCTCACAAGCACTAGACCAGATATCATGTTTTCTGCAAGCATGCTTTCAAGATATATGGAAGAGCCAAGTCAAATCCATTATGGAGCTGCAAAAAGGGTGCTGCGATATGTGCAAGGCACGATCGATTATGGTATTCTTTACAGTACTGCAGAAAGATCAAGTCTTATTGGCTATACCGATAGCGATTTGGCTGGATGTCAAGATGATATGAAGAGTACATCAGCATATGTGTTCTCTCTTGGCTCAGGGGTATGTTCATGGGCTTCAAAGAAGCAAAATGTGGTGGCACAATCTTCTGCGGAAGCAGAATATGTGGCTACAGCAAAAGCAATTTCTCAAGCTGTTTGGCTGCGAAGAATTCTTGAGGACATTGGAGAAAAGCAAGACAAAGCAACTACAGTCTACTGTGACAACAAGTCAGCCATTTCCATTGGAAAAAATCCAGTCAGTCATGATCGTACGAAGCATATTGCCATCAAGTATCACTTTGTTAAAGAAGCAATTGAGAAAGGGGAAGTTGAACTCATGTACTGTAGAACAGAGGAGAAGCTTGCAGACCTTCTAACCAAGGCACTCCCGAAGGAAAAAAATTGTTACCTGAGAGAACTCAATGGAGTTGTGAAGAAAGTGCATTAAGGGGGAGTGTTGGAATTAATGCACCTCTTTATATTTGCAGCAGCTTTAAATATAGTCAAATGGTTGTTAACATTTCCTAGACTATCATTTAAGTTATCAAAAAATGAAATTTCTAGAGTTGTCTATTCGTTTAATATATATATGTAACAACTCTTTAGAGCATGTATGTAAGAAAGTAAGAAATAAAAACTGAGCTCTGCTATAGCAACTCATCTTTGTGTTAAATACTTTTTTTTATTCACTGTTTCTAACAAGGTTTACACATTCCGTCCATTTGTTGACTCAAGG
Organism: Allium sativum; assembly: GCA_030737875.1. Classification (NCBI taxonomy): domain Eukaryota; kingdom Viridiplantae; phylum Streptophyta; class Magnoliopsida; order Asparagales; family Amaryllidaceae; genus Allium; species Allium sativum. The sequence goes on along the minus strand of CM060927.1, from coordinate 20,495,487 downwards.
ACAATTTTGGTACATTTTTTGGTGGGATTTGTCATTTGCCTAAGTATGTCTAAACTAGTTCATTTTGTTCTGAGTTATAAGCATAACCCTACTAAATCTTTTAGTAAATAATTGTGTAATGCATTTGATGTATATTAGAACAATTTATTTGGTATGGGTGTTCCTTAAAGGTTTTATGTCTTTACCTTGAGGATACTGGGAAAAATTCTGAATAACAAGACGTTCAATATTGATTTGTCTTGTAAAATGAAATTCTCTTTTATATAACAAAGTAATGAATGTTTACAATGCATTCATGTTAATTAAAATTAATTATTCGTCAGTTTAAACATACTGCTTTTAGCATCAATAATACTTATAATGAATGTTTGCATTTATGTTAACTGAAATTACTTTGAAGTTTGAAATTATTCTTTTTGTATTGTGAATAACTATATTAAATGTTTTCTTGACTGTGTGTACAATCAAATAAACTAGATGGAAATCACATTAGCTGGTCTTGTATTGTCATAGTGTGTAGTATTGTATAGATTAGTGAAAAAACGTAATAATCTATTTTTCTAACTCATATTCACTTTGTATCAAAGTCCCACTTTCATTTATCAGTTGATTGGTCTTGCTTTGGTTTCCCTTTTTGACATCTGAACACAAAAGAAATTAAACTATGGATTTTGTCGAAGCCTTTATGCATGCGTACTTAGTTTGCAAAATAACTCTACTTCTTTTGGAACAATTATTCATGTTCAAGGTTCTAAACTATCCTTATGTATATTACAAGGCTATGATCTATGTTATCAAACGTCCATTTAAGTAACCTTGCTTTTGCTCCACTCCTTGAGTTTTCTTTTAACATTTTGAAGGTTTTTAATAAATGTAAATAGTGCATTGCCTTTGTGAAATATGCTTCATCCATTCATAGTTATATGAGAGTAATTTTCCATGCTAATGCATGCATTGTTGTATTTGAGTTTGTTTCTTTTTATTTCATTTATTCAAATTTTCCAAAGAGTTCACCGTTGATTTTTTAAAATCAATTATGCTTCCGATCATAGTTTTTACCATCTCTCAACCTATAATATGCAAGATTCTTGAAGAGTAGCTGATATTCAGTGAAGATCTCATCATTTTTGAATTTTATTCATGCTACTTCAACATCCAACAACCTCTACACTTTATGTTTACACAATAAAGATCCTTAATTATGCTTGCTTATGAACAGGCTTGAATATATGCTTGCATGAATAGACTTGGAGGGTGATGCTTGCTTGAATATGAGAAAAGGTGAATAGCTTGATTGAAGACATAATATCATGCTTGGCTGATGATGCTTGGTGCTACGTGGCACTTGAAGTAGGGAAACGAATCTGTGTACACGTTGGAAAAGTAGAAGCAATTGGTGCATTGAAGTTTGAAAATGGCCTGAAGCATGTGCATGCAAGTTGAGTAAGTGTATTGATCGATGAAAGTATTCATGATATCATTATTTAGTCAAACAGATTTTAGTATATGATACAAACATAGATATTTACTGATATTTCTGTTTTTTTGGTAATCAAATATCTGAATATAAAATAAAACATCCAACAAGAATTTTAATGAAATTTTGGAAAATAAGTTTCGTAAGCATGTAGCAGGTGAGAACAAAATCAAGAAGCTTTAGCTTTAAGTTCAACCAACGCAGAAATGATAATGACTGAGAAGTCAGAGAACTTAGCTTTTTCAGCTATAATCAAAACTTCCAAAAGAAGAGCTTTTTCTAGGTCATTCTCTGAGCTGCTTCCTTGGCAATAATCCTCTCTTTGGCTTTAGTCTTGGCCTGAGACTTGGATTCCATGATACAACCTCCCCACTTATTGCAGAACTCATCAAATTTGTCATTGAAGTTGGCCTTGATGGCTTCTAAAGTCTTACAGAATTCCAATTTGTCTTCATTTTTAGTCGTGGTCAAGCATAACACTGATGCATTTTCCTTATGAACAACAGATCCCATGCATGCTTTTCCCTTAACGATGCAGTAAGGGATTTCCATCTTGCGGCAGAGAGTAGGGAGCCAAACGACCAACTCGATAGGTTCAACATCATCTGTAATCACCACAAGTTGAGCTTTGTTCTGCTCAATGAGGTAAGTGACATGATAAAGCCCGTATTTAACAACATTTTTTTTTGAAAAGCTTTCTATCTAAAAAATGATCAAATCGACGTAGAGAATACTTAGTTTTTTTTTATATTAGGGAACTTTACCATGGTTCAATTTAACCTTAAGTCAGTCAAAAAACACAAATTTATCCATAAAATATATGAAATTGGTATCTTAAAGTAACTATAAAGGATAAATATTTTCACACAGCCTCATACTTTTAATATGATAACAGTTTCACAAACTATTATGAAATTAATAATTGAAATTAGCTTCATAAATTATGACAAGTCATTATCTCCTATTTTGCGGATCAAATGCTTATATTGCATTACTTCAATACAAATTTTTATTTCTTATTTGCGTTTAATGGCTTTTTGGAAATATGGAATCAATATTATTTATGTACGAAATAAACCATAGTGGCGCTAATATTATATGTGATAATGTTATTTTGATATGATTTTATGGTTCTATCTCTGGTTGTGCCGATATATTTGATACCTAGCGAAACAATGCAGGCTTGCTAATAAGGTCATGGTGTGTTGTATGTTTGGTAAGTTATCAGTTGCTTGGCTTGGTTAATTTTCATAAGATAATGTGTTGGAGATGTGGCAAAGTTGTAAAATGGCGATCTCATTAATCGTTCACTGCTTAAGACGTGCATATTAAAGAAATGTTATACAGAATTGTGAGATGTTAAGATAATATCCAAACAATTATGAGCTACAGGGAAACTTATGGGAAAATTACTCAAAATCAAAAGGTTCAAATTATTGTTATTATATTTTCTTCATGGCTACCAAACAAAATTATGTTTGACAGGTCTGTCATTCAAACAAAAATTCAACACAAAAGGGGGTAACACGTGAAAGAGTAAATAGTTCTCGCACTTTCAACCTTGGTGGTTCCTTGAAATTCATTACACATAATCTAAAAGATAATCCTTACTATGTGCATCTTCATACATCAACTTATAAAAATCCTAAATAATATTATTCTTACAAATAGCAATATTTCGATATGATACACATGAAAAAATAAATTATTGAAAAATATATAGAAATAATTAGATACTTATATATGAAAAACACCGAATTAAGATAACACCTGGTTGCTTAGAAAGCAAGCCTTAAGAGTTGTGCCTGAACAGTCAATGTTTAAAAAACTTAACTCTAATAAATTTATAGAGATTACCAATGTTTTAATTATAAATTTATATATAAAACATAAAACTAGCTTGTTCTTAAGGTTCATATGATGAACTCAAAATGGACGTGAGAGTGTAAAAGGCTAATTTAGAATTCTCCAACAACGAGAGCTCTACTAGTTTCAGTTACTTCATAGTTTAAGTGGTTGATCATTGAACTAGAGGATATGAAAGTGGTCAACATTATTAATTGGCATTAGAGTAAAAATATGATAATGGCCTTAAACTATTATGAAATTAGTTAGGGCACAGGTTAAACTAGTTTTCCCTTCTAATTTTTGTTGTTTCTAATTTTTTATAGGTCTTGCTAAATTATGAAAAATATAAAATCCTTACTGAGAATCTTCATTTTCCTATACCTTCACTTCTGAAACCTATAACTGTTGAGATAAGCTATTTCATTTTCATTTCCATCATTAATCACTATAAGAATGTTTAGAACTGCCAATTTCAATTCAATAAAAACAAATCAAGCATTTTCCTAGTATTGGTTTTATAGTCAGGCCTTTATCTCTGCAATAACATATAATAATGGTATTGCCCACATTCAAATGTTAAAGCAACATGAGTCTGTGATCTTGGTGTCATCCTACTTGATTTGTTCTTTCTAATAACAAATTATGATAATTGCTTTGCCATTTATTGCGGTATTTTCCTTCAAAAACTGTTAATGCTAGCAATAAATTTCTGTAGTTTTGGTAGCTCCATTAATTCTCTGGGAATTACCATGAAATTACTTGATTTCTCACAGATCTCCATTCTGCGCCTCTTCACATTTATACAGCAAAGGACAGCAGATAATGATATACTCAGGCATTCGTTTCTAATGCAATATTGACGCAGGATGATACTGCAATTTTTATATCCAGTCCAACAGCTTTACTTTAATCTATTGTGCCAATCGAATCACAAGGTATGAAAGAAAACCTTAAACTTTTCCTTAATCGAATCACCAGTGCATTCTGATTGAATCGATTGGTATTTATCTCATATTATCAGAATTGTTTGAAATTCTGAATGGATTGCTTTTAATTCAAAATGTGCATCTCCCCCACTTAAAACTTTTCGTCCCCGAAAAGGAACAAAGTCGAAAGTGGTTTGATTAATCAGCTCTACGTTCGATCTGGCTTTCATTCTCCAACTTTTCAGTTTCTGAGAATTTTCAAATTTTCAAAAATTTGGCTAACACCCTAAATTTTCGAAAAATTTCGCCATAACCTCCCCTGCACCGGGAGCCACGGGAAAATCCCGAAATTGCCATATAGGCCTTCTGATCTCAAAAAGAAAAATAAAACGCCAAGCGGCTAGCCAATAGGCTCATAAAATCATCATCACCCAAACAAAACAGTAAATTATGATAAACATGTACCTATTTGTCGGGCAAACAAATTTTATTCTCTGCTCTAGCCTCCTTGCTATGACCTGTTCAATAGATATATGTATATGCAAGCAAATGCGACTAATTTCAATACAATTCAATATTTGATTCAATTAGGCATAATGGTTCAAAATTATCAAACAAATAAACAAACAACACAAACATCAATCAATTAGTTGATTATCATTTCAAATGCATAACTTTGATATATAGTCAAAAATCAAATTTTTGATGCCAAATCACAACAATAGGCCCTACCTAATTTTGGTTCTCACACCAGTCAATAGGAAATATATAGAAAGTCCACTTTCGTCACTCGAACATGAATTCTAATGATGGAGCTCCATCATCAAAATCATCTTCGAGCGATTCGAGTGTAATTCTATATCTATCCAGTATATTAAAATTTCAAATACACGTTTGCAAGGTGCATATGCAAAATCTTTATATACTGGACTGTCCAAATCAATATAAATAAATAATAAAATACGAATAATTGATTTAGATTTTCAAAACAAAATTGTTTTCATTTGAAAAATATTCACACTCGTTCTAGGATACTACTGATCCTATCTCTAACGAGTCATTCTAATTGGATTTTACTAATCCAATTATCTGATGAATTCTTTCGTAGGGTTCTAATGTGCCTTGTTCTCTGAGCTTTGTAAACCAAAGCTCTGATACCAAATGAAGCGACCCGTTTCTTCCCCGGTCTCGGAAGAGATGAGAAAGAACGAATTACTGTGAGGACAAGACAAATCAGAACACAAACAGAAGAACATTTCATTGTATATTACAATAATGCATCAAATTACAAGAATATACAGAGTATGAATCAATATTACACAGAAATATCAGAGATTTAAATTACATTTAAATACATAGCAGCGGAAAATTATACAATACACAACTAGAAGGAGATATACGAATACAAAGCTTTCCGGATATCGTTCCAGCTGTAAACCAGGATCCTGTGAATATAAATCTGCAAAACCAAAACTACTAGCTGCCCGTGTCAAAATAAGGGCAACCAGAGTTTAGGTCAAAACAATAAACTCCAGGTCAGTCATGTGACTGGTGTGAGAACTAAAACAGTTATTAATCTTTATTTTTAAAGCTAGGTAAATCAAGGGACCACGCCGTATAACACGGAACGGGTTTCCTCCCAAGAATACCAGTGCATAAAACAAACAGCGCAATGCTAAATAAAGAAAATGAAGCTGTTATAAGACCCAGGTCCTATCACACAATGCAACGCAAGCCAGGGATAGGGTTTTCCCTTATAACAGCCAAAGGATGCTTGATACGTTTAAAACAAATCATTTGATACTATAATAAGTGTATAGTGTTTAAAACAATTTCAATCATAAATATCAATCATAGGCGGCATGCGTACCATATATCATGTCGCCATACTAGTTCTACAATTAAAAATGTTGAGTCGAAGCGTCGATGGTTATTTTGATTTATGACAAGAAGAAGCTTCTACATCGACAAAAATACCTTTATTATGCCAGGTTGTCATCAATCAAAAAGGGGGAGAATGTTGAGTCGAAGCGTCGATGGTTATTTTGATTTATGACAAGAAGAAGCTTCTACATCGACAAAAATGACTTCATAGGTTAGAAGTTGATTATTTAGAGTTATAAAATGTTAAAATCTATCCTCAAATAATCATACTTCTAATTGTTTGAAAATACTACTCATGAAAACATTTTTTATGCATATGACCGAAAACATGTCGACCTACAATTTTTTATAGGTCAACAGGTTTTTAGATTGTAACGGTCAAAAATAGGTCGACCTACAAAATTTTATAGGTCAACAGGTTTTTGAAATTCCAACGGCTAAAAACATGTCGACCTATAAAATTCTATAGGTCAACAGGTTTTTGAATTTTGACCGTTATATTGAAAAGTCATCTTCTTTCTTCAAGAGTTGCATCCATTTTTCTTCATGAATAATCACTCCTTTTAGATGCATCTTTTCACCAACATTTGCAACCTCTCGATCTCTATAAATACATGATTTTACAATCATCCAAATTACCGAATTTTCTCTCTATTTTCTGATCTATCTTGCAATATTCTTCTCGTTCAAAAAGCACTCAAAAAGCATTCATTTTATCGGTTGAATCTCCAAGCATATTTCATACACTTGTGATTCAATTCGATATTATACTTCCTAATCTTTCTAAACATCAAATTTCATTTGAGGATAAGATTATAGGAAGGGTGTACTCAATCGTTGGCTAATCAGTGTTGAAAGAAGAACACAGTCAGAAGTCAAACTCTTGTAATTGTCCTGTGTGGGTAAGCTTGTAGCCCGTGAAATCAAGTGGGTAAGCTTGTACCCCGTGAAATCAAGTGGGTAAGCTTGTGGCCCGTGAAATCAAGTGGGTAAGCTTGTGGCCCGTGAAATCAAGTGGGTAAACTTGTAGCCCGTAAATCAAGTAGTGTTGTGAACCTGTTCCTCCGGGTGAAGAGAGGGCGTTGTTTAGTGAAAAGCCGAAGAGGAGCTTCGGGACTGGACGTAGGACGGGAGGTCCGAACCAGTATAAAAATTCTAGTGTCGTTACTTTACTTTACTCTACTTACTGCATTTATATTTGTTAGTAATATATTTCTTGTTTGCGAATTTTTACCTGTGTAGCTATTGTATAATTTAGATTATCATTTACTTCCGCATAGCCATATTATAGATCCTGCACAAGTCGCGTACATACCTCGACTTTTCAAAAACCGCAATGTCACGTATTTGGAAATTGGATTTCCATCTATGAACTGAGGCTAGGGATCGTCCTCTACCGATTCGAGACTGTCTAGCCCGAGCCTCAGGCAAGTACTCTGTCAAGCCTTTGGATCGTCAGGGCCGGTCCACCGATGTGGATTAAAATGCCTGAACACTGCGTTTCCCCGCCCTTTGGGGCGTAAATGAGCCAACGAATGGCTCCATCGGACCCGGATCGTCCGATCAAACCGAGTCTCCTCGCAACAGCAACAACCACACAGGTGAAAAGTATATAAATGTCAGGGCTGGAAGGTCACTGACACCACCCTAGCTAGAAAGAAACGCATGCCCTCCCTGAGGTCCGTCTCCCGTTTTTGGTTCACAACCGGGGTGTGAGGCTCGCGAATTCACGTTACACAAAGCTATGCCACACAGGCTGTGCTTTGATCATCACCACAAGACTTTGCTTTTCAACAAAAGCCTTGATCAATTGCCACTTAGGCATGCCACACAGGCAATTCACTCCATGCGATTGATATCCATCAATATATAACCCCTGAGCTTGTACGTCTCAGAGAAGGGCGTTAAGCAAGAGAATAAATTCCCCACCGCCAAACAGATATATATTTAATAGAGATCAATCACACGGACTAAAATCCAATGTTAGACACACAGTCCATTTACAAGTCCGTTCTGGGTCTGAACGAAACCGGAGGCACCTAGTACCCCGCATATCCATCGATCTCCAAGTACGTCTGGACGATCACCAACTGTTTCCATCTTCTTGGGTGTACAACCCAATCAAGATCATCAGTAATCACCCAAACGACATGAAGACTTCCGATCTTCGACCATCGTCTTCATCTTCGACTTATCGTCGTATCAGTTATTCAGAATGGGATAAACCCGGTCTTTCCGAATAACTCGCGTATATTTTAAATAAGTGTTACACAAACACAACATACACCTCATTCCAATTCATCAGTCACTAACCATAAATTAATCAAGAGAATAATTCCCCAAATATTAACCCCGAAGGCCGAAACCAACATCAGATCAATATCCAGGAAACCATTCTGCTTAGCTAACCGACAGTTAGTTTCTAAATTTCACATTCATAGGGAAAGGTTCCCATTAATTTTATCAAAGATAAATTCTTTAATTTATTCTTTAATCTATTTTTGAATATCAATTCAAACTAGTCGGGATTAACGAACCTTACCGAAGTAACCATTTGTTTTAATTTCCCAATCCCAACCTATTCATCCCATGAAGTAAAACTGGTCATACTTCATATCTAACACCACAGTGTTATCGGTAAATTCAATTACCATTTCACGTCTAAATCTAATTAAAGATTTAACTATCGCCTGGAGTAAAACTGGTAATACTCCATTCTCGATCTTTTCAATCTAATTAAAGATTCATTAAAACTCCACTTAGTTTTAATCTGTGACTGGGTTAAAGAATCAGTGTCATTTAAAACACGGTTCACGATAAACCCAAAATCACATTTCCATTAATTATCGGGTTAAAGAACGAGTGTTATTTAAAAACACCATTCACGATAAACCCAAGAATCAATATCAACTCAATTCCCATTAAATATTGTTTAATTGGTACACTTCATTAAATCTAAATAAAAAGATTTAATCTTTTCTCAACTGGGTTCAAGAACAGTGTTAATGAAGACACCATTCACGACAAACCCAAATCACATTTGATATTCAATACAAGGCTCTGAATAGAAAATATATCGGCTTATATTCAATATCAAATTCTACGATTAACAAATGTCGTATTGGAAATAACGATATAAATATATATCTTTCAAATTTCCATAACAACATCCGTATAATCACGAATTCCAACATCGAAATATTCCTAAGACAATTTCGATTCAAATCCACTCCAATGCAATCATTGGAAATTCTGGTTATTTTTAAAACCCTTTTCAAATTCAATTTATTTACTTAAAAATAAATAGAATTATAATTCTAGTTCAAAACTAGTTTATTTCGATAAAAATCTATTTTTATCTTTTCAAATATGGAGTTTTTCATCCCAATTCTTTCTAAATCATTTCTTATGATTCTACACAAATTTTTGATATTTTTAATAATTTTATTAAGGCCCGTACAGTCGATTTCCATCAACGGTCATCGAACTGCACTTACAACGACCTTTTTCAAATTTGATTTGGACATAATTCAAAATCCAACCGTTAGATTTCAAATTTCTAATATTCGTTAGAAAGCTCTTTTCGATACGAACCCAACGGTTCCGGTTTCAGGAGAATCCGACGGTCGGATCTCCCGTAATATTCGTTCGAAGTTAATGGTCGAAATTCGCGAACTGCCGCGGCGCGGCGCGTTCTATTCAGGCCATTATATTATTTATATAATATATATAATATATACTTCGTCGATTTCAATTCAAAACGTGCTTTATAAATCGTTTTAAATTCATTTTCAAAACGGTTTCAACTTCATATTCAATTTCAAATCAAAATTGAATATTCAAATATAAATTCGTTTTAAATTCATTTCAAATTGATTTCAATTCAAATTGATTTCTAATTCCATTGCAGTTCGTTTTCAATTCAATTCAATTTCAATTCGAATTCATTTATATTCAATTTCAATTCAAATTCATTTATATTCAATTTCAATTCGAATTCATTTCTATTTAATTTAATTCGACTTCATTTCTATTCAATTTCAATTCGAATTCATTTCTATTTAATTTCAATTCGAATTTCAATTCTTTTCAAAATTTCAGATTTTGAAATCACTTTCGATATTCATTATAAAATGAATAAAATCGATATAAATATCGTTCACGTCAAAATGGCGTCAATCTAATCAATACGGCTTCATATATTCCTATTTTCAAATATTCTATTTCAAATATTTCTTTTTTTTAAACTGGAATGAGGCCCAATCAATTACCATATAATGTTAATTATATGGATTTTCTACAACACATGTATATATCAACAACGATGAATAATCAACCATCATCCAAAGTGCATTCTACACTGTATAAGCATCAAATATAAATATTCAACGCTTATAACAGCATGTCAATCAATTGATCGACATACAACTAAACAATCGGGATTAGTGTACGTCAAATATCATCCCAATACCCGTGTGGGGTTTCAAACAATCAAACACAGATTTTATTTGTGCAGTTGGGCGATGTGTAAAATTTATCGTCCCCCATTACGAACACAATGGGATATGTATCGCAAGCTGATTCGATAGTTACAATCAGTTTCCGTCAAAATCAACATATAACTCTATATATTGATTTTGAACGCACATTTCAATTTACCGGGGTCACATACTGATTCGAAAAATTACGAAATTTGGAATCTAGCAATAATTTTACATTCCGGATCCAACAAAAGTGGTTTCATCGAAATCCGAGGTCGCTTGCAAAATTTCCATTTTTAAGGGCCTGAATTCTATAGCGACTATTCAGAATTTTCAACTGGACATATCTTTTGATTCCCGCTATGAAATTTTGATTTTTCGGATTCATTGGAAAGATATTCACAATTAGATCCCATTATTTTTGGTTTCACTAAAATCCGGATTGTTTTGCACCCGGTACATTCAATTGAAGTTTGAAATCGAATTATCGAACTACCGCGCCATTTTCAATTCTATTTATAATTATATATAAATATTTATATTCTAACGATGACGTATATAATATATACGTTCTAATTATATTCAAAATAAATTTCTCGTCGATATTATTTAAAATAATTCATTTTAAATAATCAAAATTCGCTAAAATTGCCAAAATAAAAATTTTAAACTGGCCCAGATTTTCGGGTTGTTACAGCGTACCTTGGTATATGTTTTAAAACACATTTGTTAGACACATGCAAAAGATAATTATTTCAAAAGAAATGAATTTTACTCCTTTCTTAATTATAAGTTTGCTCATTGTTGAAAACCAAAACTGAATGTGCATCTTTATTCACAATTATGTCTCTCTTTTTTAACTCTGTAGCAGGCTGCTATAGAAACAGGACGTAGCAACGACTGCCTGCTGGTAGCATCAACAGCCTATTGTTGCTGCTGATAGGACCAGATAATTTTTTTTACAAGTAAAATTCAACTATTGACTTCTTTAATTTTTACATAATTCATAGTTCACATCTAGGGTAATTTAGTTATGTGATATACTATAGTTGCACATATTTTACTCTGGTTTTCTAGTATTGAACAAGCTACATTAAATGAAATAGACTAATTTGTAAGCATGTGGTGATATTACCAATAAGTTAGTAAGGGCGTGTACGTATTTTGCTGCCAAAGTTAACATTCAAGTGATGCATATATTGGATATACTATATTGTAAAAGAAATACTAATTAAATAGGTAGTTACTTACTTCAATGCTGATAACCCATTCGCAAATGTGTCACTAGCTAAAGAAGCAAAGATAACAATGAGATTCACAACTTCAGTATAATATGAACATTTTATTGGTAGTTTGTACTAGTGGGCAGAAAATGCACCAGTTTCAGTATAGTTTTTCTACTATAAACCATGTACAAATTTTATGGATTATGATAATTACCGTAATTTGACTCCGTAACTTACCGTTTGCTAAGAAGTGTTTACTTAAAGGTGGAGTTAATTGGAGTCGATAGAGTTACTTGAGGTCAGTGGTTAATCCGAGATTTATACTGAGTCTGTGACGGCCCGCCCCGCACCAACCGACATTTACTCCAAAAGTGCACTGTACACATGTCCAGTTAGCACGGGACGGTCGTCAGAAGGAAAGGAAAGAAGGAAATGAACTAACAAGGAACCTGTAGAATGTCTCACAGCGCATGGAACAAAATATAATAACAACATACTTGACATAAAACAGGTGAGACAATGCATAAGCTGAAAACAAACAAACATAGCAGCGGAAAATCCAAGTACAGCTTATGATCCAAAGCCAACATTATTACAACTCTTCAAACTGTCTCAAAAAGCAAAAGCAAGATAAGGGAGGTACACTACTAATGCCCAAGTAGCGACCACCAACGACACCGGGAGAATATCTATATATCATATGTGGAAGCCTCCTGCTCGCCTCCGAATCAGCTACTCGCACATCACCAGCTAACCTGTCTCTAGTCTGCTCGTGTGAGCACCCAGAGTAATAAGAAGAGACATAAAACTCTGGGTCAGACAAATGTCTGGTATGAGCGATAAGCAGCTAAACAGAACAATAACAGGTATACTAAACCATACCTGAACCTGGACCTGCAACCAAAGAGTTAGCACTACATACTGTACAACACTCTAAGGTGCCAATAACATGTGGTGTAAAGATAACGGGGGTGGGGTGTGTGCATGTCATAGTGATGGCAAACAATCAAGCATAGCAACCATCCTCACATCTCTCACTCAGTGCGTAAAGCATACGATATTCACCACTTCGATCACCTCAATACTTTGATATGATCACCTTGCCCCATGAAGTCATAAATGGCTTCACTGCACTGATACATAGCCACTAATCCTTCGCTATGTCCACTTGCCCCATGGAGTTATTCACCCCATCTGCGCTGGCTCATAGCCTTACCAATCCTTTACTATGTCCACTTTGCCCCATGGAGTTGTACACCCCATCTGCGCTGGCTCATAGTCCTACTAATCCTTTACTATGTCCACTTTGCCCCATGGAGTTGTTCACCCCATCTGCGCTGGCTCATAGTCTTACTACAATCACTTTGCCCCTCGAGTAATAATGACTCTACTGCACTGATAACGTAGTCCTATCATTCATGGTGAATCGAAGTTATGAACGTCGACAACTCCTTAGCACACGTCCCGCAGCATAGCCCAATCATGAAGTGAACTCATTGGTTCCCAACTGGATCCTGAGCTCTAACTTCCAACTTGGACTACCTTTTCATCTCGGGTTATTGGTCAATACTGGATCGGTTCGGATTCCTCCTTGCCATCGGTTCGGTTCGGTCATGTATATGCATCTCGGTTCGGTTCGGGTCCTTCACGTCGTATTGGTTCGGTTCGGGTTCCCTTTTGCTCCATCAGTTTGCTTCATCGGTTCGGTTCGGGTCCTCCACTCTCTTAGCTCCTGGCTTGGCCTTCTGGTCCGATCCGACCCCCTTCCTTATTCCCATCCGCTCCGATCTGATCCCCCTTCTTAGCCCAATCCGATCCCCCTTCCTATTCCCATCTGATCCGATCCGATCCCCCTTCCTTAGCCCAATCCGGTCCCAGTTCAACCTTTGTGGCCTTACTTTTTTCCATACTTTCTCTTGTGCTAAGCTACGGTTCGGTTCGGTGATCCTTTGCCCGGTCCGAGCCCATCCACCCGATCCGATCCGAAAGCCTGCACTGTTTTTCTGCAACTTTTCCAGCGAGCATTTTACGCCGTTCGACGACGTTTTCGACCATTCTATCTATTCTAATCAATCACAAAGCATACCACAAAGTCATAGCAACAAGTAGAAGTAACCTCAAACACCAAAACATCAATATGATAGGTTAAAATGGATCAAATATAGCCAAAACCCCATATTTCCCCTTAAGCATGATTAGGTGAAACTAATGATATGATTAGCAAAACTTAACCAAATTAACCCAAATTCATATCTGAGGTCTAAAACATCATTTCGAATTTTATAAATATTTTTTCATAATTTTATCATGTTTAAATTCGCTAATTAACACTAATTACCCTTAATTAACCATAATTAGTGAGGAACTATGCAAATCACTCACCTTAGCCACAAATAAGACTTAGATCTGAAATTAATCTCTGATTTGGCACGAATACTTATGCTAAACAGCAGCTCTAATCTTGATTTGGTGAAGATCTCCCTTGATTTGATGTTGCTAAGCTTAATCTTTGATTATAAGGCGATTTGGAGGTGATTTAGAGGTTGGAGGCCATTTTTAGGGTTTCCAAGAGGTAAGTGGAGGCTAGAAAACTGAAATAGAATGAAAACCTAACTCATTTCAGCCTCCCCTTAACCCTAATCCTGAAATGGGTTATGGGCCCATTTGCTAATCACCTCATTTGGCCCGGTTAAGCTGTTTTTCACCTTCCAAACCTTATTTCAGTCATATCTCCCAAACGGTAAGTCCGTTTTTCGCGTGTGACCACTCTACGGAAAGATAAACCATCAAACGAATCTAATGGAAGTGGTTTCAGGTCAAAATTCCTTTCCAATCAAAAGTTATGGCCGAAACAAGATCAGCTAGGGGCAAAACGGTCATTTAAAAATCGGCAAAAATCATGAACACGGGAAATGACTCTAATGGTTGTTTCCCAAAGTTACATGACCATTCGACTTCATATGAGAAAGAAATAAATATTCTACGACCCTCCGATGCGTAGAATGCGGGTTGTTACAGAGTCTTTTAATTTTGTTAATTGCTTGCTTATTTTTTTGGTTTGTAGAGTCTTTTAATGTTGATATTATATATCATTGTAGGGTTTTGTTATTTGGTGCATGTTTCTTTCGAAAATATCAAAAGTGGGTTGCTATAAGAACCTTGAACATGCAGGAGGATGCACAAATTGTGGCATACTGATCTTTGCAAATTCATTACTGGCTGGTACAAAAGTAAGCTGTTGTGGAAATTGGATTGCATTGTTTGTATCTAGGCTTCTCTGTTCTTGCAACAGAAGTTGGAGTTGCTTTCACGGTATGGATTATTACTGTGTTGATGAAAAAGAGTGATGGATATCAATTGCTGTTAACGGGGATGAAAGACAAGAGGATAAAGGCAACATATGAGACTCTGAATAGCAGTCAAGTTTCAGGTTTTTTTAATTGTTCTTCATTCTTGGTTCTATTTTACTACTACTGTTATGAAATAGAATGAAAATGGGTTGCTAAGATCACATGATAAAGAGAAATTTAAAAAAATTAACTAATTATCAAGATAACATTTACATGCACAACTCATGCATTTAATGCTTTTAAATTCGTTTCTCTTCAAATTTGAACAGTTGCAAACTTAATCCTAAAATTGTGCTTAAAATGCATAACTGTCATTTAATGCATTGGAAAATTAAAATCGGAAAATTTATTTAGCCAAGGATTCATTCGCACAGATATTGCGAGTAAGTTCCAGCAATGGTATTCTAAAAAGTTTTTAACGTGAGTATTTCCATATAGACATCTTACAATTTGAATATATTTCAATATCTCCTAAAGAATATACACTAACGAACGATACATCTTGGATGATATGGGACTAATATCTCAACGTAATAACAACTTTGACTTTTTAGAATAATAAGAATGGTATGAAGAGTGAGAATTAAGGGGATTTGTTTGCTAATTCCCCTGCTGTTAATAAAATTTGTTTTGTACCAGTGCGCATTAAGCATCTGAATTTTACGCGCATTTCATCCAAACAAATGAATAGCAGATTTCCAAATCCGTTGCGAACATAATATACTAAAAAAAAAGAAAAATGGAAATCAGAATCCGTCAATTCTTCGAATATAATTTCACTCAGCATTCAATCACAATTCAAACTGCAGTAAATCGACAGGGAAAAAAGAGAGTGGAGAATCTGGAGATGGAGAATTTACAAATTATCATGTATCAAATCGAAATGCATGAGAAAAAAAACAGGCAGGGAAACCATATATAAAAAAATTAACTAAACAAAAGATGCTAATAATGTATTACTCATTACAGCCGATGATCCAAAGTAATATCACTTGGTAATATCACTTTGTACAATCGATGCCGGTTCGATATACTAACCAGGATGACCGTATGTACAATAAAATTATGTTAACCGTAGATTGATGAGTTGATAAAATTGCTGTTATCATAACATGCATAAATGCACAAGATGATGACCTTTTTATTTTTCAGTGAATGGACTCGAAAATATAGTTGGAAATTTTTCTCAGCTTAATTCATGGAAGGGGGTTCCATGTCTTCCTTCAAACATAAAGTGGGACTGGCTAAAATGCAATACCGATGACATCCCAAGGGTTATATTATTGTTAGTTTCTACTGTTAATTTTCATTTTTTTTGAAACAAACTACTAATTAACTTTTGGCCTGATTACTACAATGTAATGCAGAAAACTTTCCAATTATAACTTGAAAGGTTCCATCCCCGATTTCAGTCAGATGCAAGCACTTGAAATCATGTAAGAAAATCACGCCAGGCTTATTTAGTATGTTTTGACACCAAGGAGGTTTTTGTAACAAAATATATTGTTTTTTCATGTTTAGAAATCAGAACCATAATCAGCTGAATGGAAAAGTTCCCGCCTTCTTTGGAATGTGCTGTCAAATCTAACACTTCTGTGAGCACTAATCTAAATAGCATTGCTTTATCACCTTCTATAGTGCTTTTAAATCAAATATGCATGATTTCTTGTATAGGAATCTCTCTTTTAACAATCTTGATACCAGAGATATGTCACCACATACGAGCGTCACAGCTACATATGAGTAAGATGCCATCCTTACCCGATTTTAAAATTGAAAGTTTTAACAAACAAACTGATGTAATGACTCTGTTTTGAAATTTGGTGAACAATCAGAAATATCAGTATAATGGAGATAACTACTATGCATATTGCAATGGCTACTGGAACATTCACAAATACTTTCTTTTCTTTCTTCTAATGATTCCTCTGTCAATCGCAATATGCTGGTTTTTCTTTCGAAAACATATACACGAAGAGACCACAGTAGTAACTAAGCCAGTGCGCATTTATGTAGAGACCACAGTAGTAACTCAGCCATTATACTAAATAGTAAGATGTCTATATGGAATGGAAACAAATTGTCATACTGGTATAGATATTGAAATATATTAAAAAAATTCGGATTAAACTAACTAATCAATACGTTTAAAAATTTAATGCACATCTCAAATGCTTGATCATGTCAAAAATGTTTTTTGGTAAAACGTTTGAAATTCGTTTTTCTTAGATTGTTCTATTTAGGGAAACTTATGCACTGCAAATTTTTGGTGTTGAATATTATGCATATGAGGATGATATGATAGCCGATTGAGTAAAATGCAAATTAAGCAAATAAATCTGCTTTTAAATGTTCCAAATGACTTGTCATAATTAATGCTTCATTATAACACATAGGGTTCATTCTCAATGAACGACAAGAGGCATATACCCGTTATTTGAGCAAAAAATGGTTTAAAGAAGAATGCATTAGTATATTGTGAGCGGAGAATCTGAGTGGAATATTTAAAATGTACATTTTAAAATAAGTTTGATTTATATTTTTTGTCCTAGTTGCATTTTTTCTTGTTTCTTTTACTTTGTTAATATATGATATAACAATTACTAACATCTTGACTGTTTATTTGATATTAACAGGGTCATTATTGTTGATGTTGAGAAGAAAATATCAGAAGCAAAACAAGATTAATCTATTGTTTGTTTGGTTTGTAAGTAATTTGTTGATACAAAAATGTATGACATATTATGTGGATGTAGAAAAGTTGATAAGACGATATTTATGAAATATTAAGTTGTTTGAATGATATGCATGGAATATAATGCAGTAATTTATATAATTGTTAGAGAAATATTGTTTCGTTTATATGTAGATGATTAATGTTTATATGTGTACATGAGAAAAATTGGAACAACTGTAAATAAAATATATAAATTAATAATACAGGTAATAGCGTTTTAAAAACGCTATAAAAACAACACATAAACGCTATAGAAATATCATGGTAAACGCTATAAAATATACCAAACACTATAGAAACTTACATGGAAACGCTATAGGAAGTAAATATTTGAAAGTGTATTCTATAGCGTTTTTGTTTCATGGCTAATAAAACCGCTATAAAATATACAAGAAACGCTATAGAAATTAACATGGAAACGCTATAGGAAGTAAATATTTGAAAGTGTATTCTATATCGTTTTCGTTTCATAGCAAATAAAAACACTATACAAAGTTTGTTTTTTATAGCGTTTTTATGTATGCTATTTAAACCAGAACGTCTAACATAGCATGTCGTTACATGGCTTTCTCTGAAACGCTATATTAGAATATAATAGCGTTTTTCAAACGCTATTAAAACTCCATTTTGTTGTAGTGATATCAAGTAAGTGGTAATTACTATTAAGCTAATTAGCATGTCGATGTTATCGATATGTTGATGCTAAATTTATCATATGATCAATGGTAAATATAACAATAAAAAAATGTCAAAACAACGTCGACATGTAAATTTACCAGCCATGTTAGTTTCAAATTTTAGGTATCTAAATTAATAATAATCACGGACACTTTTGAAGGCATATCAATTTTTTAAAAGATGTTTATAATATTATTTAAGATGTTTATTTTTTAATTTTATTAGGTACAAAACCTAAAGATTAGTAAACTCCTTATTTGATATCTTTGTAATAATTTGTCACAAATTAAGAAAAATTTCTACGTCAACCGAAGTAAGTTAAAATGTTATAATATATAGTCAAAATCAAAAACAAAATATTTAAAATATTTTATCATTATCTGAATTTTAATATTTTGTATTGATAAATTATCACTAGCAGCCAACAATTTACCAGCTTATAATCGATGCATCAATCATCATTTTACCAATGGCATCAATAAATTATCGGTGGTCATTTTTGACTTACCAACAATATTGGTAATGTGACACCCCACGTTCATTAATGTCACTCATTAAAAGAATGCATTAAGTTTCGTGAAGCGTTATAGGTAAATAGAAACAGAAACATTACAAGATAACCCAGTACATCATTAAAACTTCTGTCTTGTACTTAAAACATCAGAGTACAATAATAAAATAAGCATAATCCCCAAAACATAGCCATAGTAGAGAGATATCAAATCAAGTCGTACATTTAAAATAGCTCCAAGCAAGATGAAAGCAAAGTTCAGATCAAGCTTGAGTATTCCCACCCTGAGAACCTAGGGGGGTAACGGAAGAGAAAGAAGAGGAAACAAAATAGTTCACACATAAAGTCTGGTGAATCCAGTTACTTTTAGCATATAAATAAGTAAAAGTGTCATGATAGGTATATAAAGTGGATAAGAGAGATAACATTATAAAAGGCAGGTATGACATGGTAAACAGGATAAACATGATAGAGTATATTGCGCTTCTCTAGTACTTTATCTTTCTCTCTCGCTCTCTCTCTCTCTCTCTCTCTCTCTGCACCAATACTAGTATAATTAGAATGAGATGATTCCAATAACTACAAGATGGTAGACTTAGGAGTACTTCTAGTGAGAGGTTCAACCCCATACAATCAACATGCATCCCAACATATCGGAGTTACCCCTAAGGATAATAACGGGCTCCTAAACATACTGGTGTCTAGATGTACCCTAATTACTACCCCAATCGATTGGCTCCCTGCTCCGTAGATACCCTGTGCTGGCCACATAGTAGGATGTATCACTTCCTAAAGTGGCAACCCTTCGTTTTCAGGATGTGCACAACCATATCTACAGGTGACACGGCGTCTAAACCTGTAGTGTCCCGGCATTCTGGTACAATTTGAGCTGACTAAATAACACAAGTCCAACCCAAATTACACCGGAAACCAGAAAACTAATAGAAAGAAAACAGAGGGTGAGAATAGATAAGATAGAAACTTAGAATAGAAGAAGAAGAAGAACATACAACATCAGAGTGAACACGAATCTCATAGTGGAACGAACAACATATAATAGATAACGTATTTTTGAAATAAAATCAGTACGTGTATACAGTACCATTATTAGAGTATAGCACTTACAACCAGCGGAAATAACAATAGCTATACAATCCTGAAGCCTCCTGCTCCAGCTCTTCAAGTATCTGTAAAATCCCGGCTACTTGACTGCCCGTATAAAATTGGGCACCCAAGAGTTAAGGGAAATCAAAACAAAAGAAACTCTGGGTCAGTCATGTGACTGGTGTGAGTAAACTCAAATCATTTGATTTAACTTTCAAAAATCCTTTTGAACCAAAAGATAATCGTAAGACCGATCCACACATAAACACGGATGGTTTTTACCTTACGATAACCCAAATATTTTTCTAAAACGATACTTGTCTGATATTATAATAATGTCTAGATCAAGTAAATAGAAATCTAGCAGAAACGCTTTCATCTCACGTTCTACATATATAAGATACAATCAAAACCGCAGGCTCTTATTAGGGAATGGATTCCGACTATGACAAGGTACGGATCCACCTTCCGATCAGTGTATTCTAGAAGCGATACACTGGAGTTCAACAAGAACATCTTGTAACTCGGCCACACATGACCGACCACTCATTTCTCTTGAGTGTATCAAATATATTGTCACCTACGGTTGCTAGCAACATAACCGTTCCCGGGAGATACATAATTGAATGGAGTAACAAATATGAATATTCTCTAGATGGTGACAATATACCCTAATTGGGTGCGGCCCACTTAGCCATGCTGCCTGCCTGATTTCTGTCATTTCCCAGTTGATGAGGTTTGAGGTCATAACGTATATTTTAACAGATCACTCCTTCATTTACTTTGAATGCCACATCGTCGTACCCGTCAAATCACAAATTAATTCCCCTATAAATACCACGGGTATAAGCTAAGAGAAATGAATTCCTCTGCCACCAACGTAAATACGTTTGAAACGATCAACTTACGTGATCTGCTAGATATACTCTATCAGACATTCGTCCATTCAAATTGTCCTGGGAATGGACAATCCGAAGGCACTATTCTGTAAATAGGACAACCCTTGCATAACTCCGTCTTCAATTATCTTCGTCATATTTAATTCGCAACGCTAACGCCATACAGAGTGGTTTTCAGATAATATATCTGATCCTGGTCTCTCCGTATTGACAACGGAAATGGTCAAAAACTTTGATAGATGGTGATTTAACTATCAAAGGAAAACATGTGTGCAAACAATGATATTATTTCCAGATGGAAATTCTATCGATCAATCATCAATCAACATTTATTCATTTCCCCATTTCTCGTTCCATATATTCATCAAATCCTTATTTTCTAATTTTAGAAAATATATGTTATTAAATTTGGAAAATGTTTCCATTTCTGATTCACACATCACTATCTTTTCACATATATCAGCCTCTAACTGTAAACTAGTAAGAGAACAACCCCCTACGTATTAACCCCGAAGGCCGAAACCAACATCAGATCGATACCCATAAAGCCATTCAACTCAACTAATTTTCAGTCAATTCTAATTTCAGTAATTCCATTTAAATTCCTAATTCAAACCCCAAATTCCTTTATAATATTTTATTTGCAAAATATTTACTTTAAATCAATATCATGTTACACCCGTGTGCGAAGCACGGGTCTAAACCTTCCTAATGTAAACTTCTCTTTTTATAAACTATATTCATTTTCCAAATGTTTTCCTTTTTATAGATCTATTTACTTTCTAAATCAATATTCCTTTTATAATTCTATTTATTCTATATAAATCCTTTTATATAATTCGATTTATTTAACAAATAAATATTTCCTTTTATAATTCTATTTATTTAACAAATAAATATTTCCTTTTATAAAATCCTTTGATTTTATAATTATTTTCTTTTTAATATACACTTTGAAAATTCCCATTATACATTCCAGTATTTCTTATGGTGTTTAAAATACCAAATAACCATGATCAATATCATCCAAACACACATAATCAATAACAGATTATATATCACATCATATATTACAATATATGAAAAACAGTAAAATAAATGTTGAGGAATCCAGTTGGATCCCTCCAACCTGTTTCCCTGCATCACCGATGTTAAACAATATAATTAACATCGATTTCATTTCAATATGAAATATTTTGCTAAACAGAATCATATTTGATTAACGATTTATATATCGTTATCTATAATTTCAACCAATACATAAGCAATTCAACCAAACAGTTAACACACAACAATCAACAGATAATTATCAATTCTAAGAATATGTTATAAAAATATAACTGTTCATAGTTGGTGAGTTTTACTCACATTGGCAGTTCATCGTTAAATAACGGTAAATTTTTGTTGATTCGGATCAGACACTTTATTTTTCTATAAATTGTAACGAGCCCCGATTCACTCCCAGTCAGTTCCATTGTGTAGTGTCCGTCCATACGATCCTAACGGATCTTGTTTCACTGAATTTCGATCACGTGTGAGATAGTTATGACCTATACAAGTTCGTACTATTTTCAAACAAAATAAATTAAATTTCCTTTATAATTAATTGGGCTTAACCTATCCAAGTTGGCGCATCACACGTTTGAAGACCATGACCCACTAACCCTCTTCTTCCTCCTCCTGTACACTATCAAAGCCTACTCCCTTTTATCACCATAGCCGTGTTTTTGAATCCCCAAACCCCATTGTTTCTCAACCGAAATCAAAACTGACACCACCATTCTACTTCCCTTCCTATTCTTTTCCACCCCATCGCCTACTTGTTCAACTCGCGACTGATTCCGTCACTGCGTCGAACTGCTCCGACCGCACCTACAGTAAATCGCATGTCCCAAATCGCAACCGCACTTCACCAAAATCTCACAAACGATGCTCCTTTAAACCACAAATCCGAATATGAACTCAAATCAATCCACTTCTTCCTCAATTGCATAGTATGTCGAACCCTAATGGCCCTTACCCAATGCTGGGTGAAAAACAACAAACCCAAAATATTCAAAATGCCCTAAAACCTATACCAACACTTTGAGCATTACCTCACGAATCAAAAGATATATATATATATATATATATATATATATATATCGGGATTTACGGATTTTTCCTTGAATTGATTTTAGATTTTATTCTCTGGTTTTGCTCACGTTGGGTTACAGAGGAAGTGGCGGCGTATTTTTATTCATAGGAGATTAAAATGTTTAGGTCTTAAGGGTGAAAACTTAGGATATTTATAGGGAAAATATCTAGATATATATATATATATAATATTCCATTATAATCACGTCTAGCATTATAAGCTCGCACGGCTTCATAGCAAATCCGATTATCACGAAATTTGACATTCCGTTACATTTCAATATTACGGACCAGATAAAATTGGTTTCGACGAATTCCGACACTGTTTGCGAAATATTATTTTCACATATAAATAAAAATCGAATTAATATTTAACTGATTTTCAAACACTTCTATTCTTCGAAAATAAATTTATATTCTCGTTCACATTCAAATATGGTTTTCCGTTAGCTTCAAAATCAATTAAATTTCAGATTTATATATTCAATTTATATTGAAAATCCATTTATAATATAAATAAATCACTATAAATTATAAAGGAATTCCATAGCGACTTTTCTAAAATTTGATTTGGACATAACTCAAAATCTACACGACGAAATCCCGATTTTTCTCTTCCAATAGAAAAATATACTTCACCAACTCTGAACGTTTCTTGTTTCACAGAAATCTGATTTAAAACGGACCCTGTATATTCAGTTGAAGTTCAAATCGCCAAATAACGAACTGCAGTTCCATTTCAAGCTCGATTATAATTATAATACAATTTATACGTTCAACTATTGTTTATATAATATATTCGTTATTGTAAATCAAATTTTAAACTGAATTATATATTTTGAATTGCCTAATTCACACTATATTGTGAATTCAACTATTTTTGATTATTTCAGAATTAAATATATTATTCTATTATTTAAATTAATTAAATATTCTATATTATTTAATTCAACAACAATTTAAATTACTAATTCACTATTTTAAATAATTAAATAAATTAATTATTCGACCGTGAAAATACGGGTCGTTCCAAAACCTCCTCTGCCGGACCCATGCACACACATGACCCCGTTGGAACGCACCGCCCACACTGTCCTCCACTTTTGGATCTGTTATAATTAGCCCAGTAAGCGTGCCCCGACTCCGACCTAGTTCGGAGTACTCGTTTAATACCTATATATGGGTTACTGACTGAAACGAGTCCCACACACAAGATGATACAAGCTTCCCCCTAAGCTTGCATCCCCACTAGGTTTTCCACATGTTATGCCATACCAGAGTAAAAGATTGCATAACCTCATAGGTTATGCCGTACTAGAGTAAAAGATTGTATAACCCCACATGTTAAGTTTGTGGGCCTATATATATAAATATTACTCACCAACCCAAGATATATTTAACCCTCACACTATTTCATACAATTTAACTTAACCCCTACTCAAGTTAACATATACAATCCCTATGGATTCCACTAGGTTAAGTATTCAAGTTTATTATCATATTCATTTATGGTTATAATGTACTAGACCTCCTACATTAAGCCTAGAACTTGTGGATACTGGATATGTCGGGTGGTTCCGGGCATACTTCTTCCACAAATTGGGATTAACCTCGTGTCTTAGCACGTCATGTGTTTATGCACTTAGACCCCTCACATTAGATTCACCACTTGTGGTCGCTAGATATGCCGGTTGGTTCCGGGCAGACTTCCATGATAAGTGTAATCTAACCTCGTGTCTTAGCGCGGTTACAGTTTCTAATTACTGTAATTCCTGGCATTTCCAATATTAACCAATTATTCCTATGTCATTATAGGTTTTCATGCCCCTTTTTCCCAAGTCATATTCATCATATATCGTATGCCTCAAATTCAGATCTTTTATCAAAGTTTGGTTTATGCCCCAAATTCAGATCTTTTATCAAAGTTTGGTTTATGCCCCAAATTCATATTCATGTATTTCATTCAATTTATGTCCAAATTTTCCAATACAAGTTATGCCCCAGTTTTTACGTTTTCCCCTCGTTCCTAATTTAACGCGTTCGCATATTCCAGCGGCATGCCTAGGCACGGAAATAGTCTGGCTATAAAATAAAAAAGGAAAAGAAGAAGGAAAGAGAACATAAATAAACATAATAATGAGATTGACATATGATGGCAGGAATAGACATAGCAACTAATAAACATACAATGACAAAGTTGGGCATAATGACAAGATAGACATATAGGAACAGATCTGATGAACATGTGATAGTAGAACTGATTCTAACATAATAAGGACATCATAAACAGGCATGTTGAGATCTAAATAATGAATTAGACAAACAACCAATGGCAGATCTGACATGATAAATAGTTATAGGCTTAGATCTAGTTCATAGTCATGTCAGAATAACTTAGATATACAGGTTATAGTAGATCTAATATGATTCAAATAGTCACAGGCTTAGATCCAAGTTACAGTCATGTCAAGATTAACTTTTAAGCATTTAGATCTAAAATTAACATAAACTCACTGTGATTGGATCTAAGAAATAGAAGAGGGATTGCAGATGTTGAATCACAGATCTCTAAACTTTAATAACTTGATTGTTGAAGAAGAAAAGACTTAATTTAATCTGAGTAGAGGCAGCATCTAGTTCTCCATATTTTTTGGTGTGGAGAAACAAGATAAATGGGTTCTTATTTAAAGCCTAAATCCAACGAACCAAGTCAAGAATGGAGTCCACATTCAGCTAGAAGAATTCTGCCCAGATCTGCCGTAAGGGGGTCGACCCGACCTTGGTGTGTCGACCCAGGGGTCGACACCCACTTGATGGGGTCGACCCAAGGGTCGAAACACCCTTGATGGTGTCGACACCCATAGGCGGGAATTTCCCGCTCCCCTTTTCTACGTGAATTTTAAACTGTTTTGAATTCTAGACTAAATATATATATATATATTCTTCTTATGCGTATACAAATTTCAAACTTTAATAACTTCTTCATACATTGTCTGTTTTACGCAAACCAGGTGTCTATTTTGACCAGAATTCCGAGACGAACATAATGGCACAGTCCGGTTAGCTTAATTCTGAATATTTAATTAAGTATTCTTTAATTTATCATCTTTAGCGTTGTTAAAATTACGGCGTGTTACATTCTCCCCTACTCAAAGGATTTCATCCCCGAAATCTCCAAGTTAAGAGGAATGTATATCCTAACATCCACATCCATCTATTCATCCGCCAATCATAAGCATCCAATGTCCTTAAAAATTTCTAATTCTTATATGAATATATGCCAAGGTATGTGTATATGTCCCAATGCTAATGCGAAATATCAGGCGGTCTACTGATTCAGTTGACCTCCTTAATGCAATGTATGTTAGTGCCATGAATCCAACATGTGTGCAAATAATCCTATTATAACATGTATGTTCTATATGTGTGCACAATCATTCATCCAAATGCAACATCCATATGATGATACATCCATTTCCATCCATAAAAAGAAGAAGAAAATGCACATGCATCCATATGCAGTATGAGAGTGATTGAGCCGATCTTGTGCCTAATATTTGTGTATATGCATCCACGAGCAACCACTAACAAACACTTGCATCCGCTTGCATCCATCAAATATAACATGTCTCAAACACATGTTTACATTGCCTAAAGGTTGAAGATTCGATACTTAAATGATAGAAACAAGCGCAAATAAAAGCTTTGGAAAGGAAGTTAAGAACATACCCTTGAAAAGAAAAGGATACGTAGCGCGTATCTTGTCTTCGGTCTCCCAAGTTTCATCCTCTTGGTTATCTCCCCACTGTACTTTCATCAACTTGACCTCTCGGTTGCGTAGCTTCTTAACTTCTGATCCAAGAATACGTGTAGGAACTCGTCTAACTGTCGCCTCTCGTTCCACCTCTACTTCTTCCAATATACTCGGCTCAATTACTTCTGCGGTATCATGCAAGCACTTCCACAAATGAGAAATGTGGAAAACATCATGAACGCCAGATAGTCTTTCTGGTAGCTTTACTCTATAGGCCATTTGGCCAATCCTTTCTATTATGGGAAATGGCCCTACAAATCTTGGTGCCAATTTCACTACAGATCCAAAGCGAACCACATTTCTTAATGGTAATACCTTAATGAAAACCATGTCTCCACCTCAAACTCAATGCCAATCCTTCTCCTATCTGCCTAGGATTTTTTCCTATCCTGAGCTGTCTTCATTCCCTGTCTAATAAGATCAATCTTTTTGGAAGTTTCTCTAACCATATCTGGTCCAAATAGAAGTCTTTCTGTGGACTCCCACCAACAAGTCGGTGAACTATAGGGTCGTCTGTACAATGCTTCGAAGGGTTCCATGCCAATGCTAGCTTGATAACTGTTGTTGTAGGCAAAATATACTAAAGGAAAGTGCTCTTCCCAAGTCCCTCTGAAGTCTAGTATACACAGTCTTAAAAGATCATCAAGAATTCTGTTCACCCTTTCTGTCTGTCCATCAGTCTGAGGGTGATAAGCGGTGCTCAAACACAACTGCGTACCTAATGCTTCTTGCAAGCTCCTCCAAACTTCAATGTTGAAAATGGGGTCATGATCACTTACGATACAGGAAGGTACTCCACGAAGATGGGTTATCTTACGAACGTAAATTGCCGCCAACCATGCTGCCGTCCTCTTACTCTTAAGTGGAATGAAATGAGCGCTCTTAGTAAGTCTGTCTGCTACAACCCAAATACTGGTGTTGCGTTTCTTCGATCTAGGCAAACCATCTATGAAATCCATAGAGACGCTCTCCTACTTCCACCATGGGACCTCCACAGGATGAAATAAACCACCAGGCTTCCTTTGCTCAGCTTTGACTTGCTGACGAATCAAACATTGATAAACAAACTCTGCCACATCTTTCTTCATTCCATCCTAAAATAAAACCCTCTCCTTATCTCTATACATCTTATTATCACTGGATGAATAGTCATCTTAGAATGATGGGCTTCCTCAAGGACTGTCTTCAACAAACTCCCTATTTGGGGAACACAAGGCCTTCCATCTCGTCGCAACCACACTCTATCGTCTGTGGAACATCCACTGAGGTGACTGGAAGTCTCCCATTTACTGAGCCTATCCAAGATGTCTAAAATCTGTGGATCCTCTCGCTGTGAAGCTCCTATCTGATCTATAAGAGTAGGTCACACCTCTAGTGATGCTAATAAGCCAGGCAAAAACTCGGTGGAGGGTCTAAAGTCAAAAGTCGATATAAACTCCAAGCTTTTCCTCTCCACAAACAGAGGACTTAAGGTCATCCTCTGCCTACTCAGTGCGTCTGCTACCACATTACCATTGCCAGGGGTATAAGCAATTTCGAAGTCATAAGATGCTAGGAACTCCATCCACCTTTGTTGCCTTAAATTAAGATCCTTTTGCGAGAACAAGTACTTGAGAGATTTATGATCAGTGTACAACTCGAACTTCTCTCCAAGCAAATAATTGCGCCAAGTCTTAAGCGCGAATGCCATAGCAGCTATCTTTTATCATGGGTAGGGTAGTTCTTCTCATGAACTATCTACCCCATAACATACTACCCTTCCCTTTTGCATCAGACCCGCACCAAGCCCTGTACCACATGCATCAGTGTATACTGTAAATACTTTGTTCCCATCGGGCAAGGTCAAGACTGGGGCTGTTGTCATAGGCCTCTTCAATCGTTGGAAAGCAACATCACAGTCTATATCCCATGAAAACGTCAGATTCTTCTTCGTCAGCCTGGTGAGTGGGGCTGATACCTTCGCGAAGTCCTTAATGAACTTTCTATAATAGCCTGCCAATCCATGAAAGCTTCTCACCTCCATTGCATTCTTTGGGATTTGCCAATCTTGAAATGCAACTACCTTTGCGGGATCTACTGCTATCCCATCTTTAGAGACTACATGCCCTAGAAATCTCACCTCTTTTCTCCAAAAATGGCATTTGGAGAATTTCGTCTTAAGCTGATGCGCACCCAGAGTTTTCAAAACCTCCCTTATATGTAAGGCATGCTCTTCCTCGCAGGTCGAGAAAATTAAGATGTCATCAACAAAGACCACGATAAACTTATTTAGAAACTCCCGAAACACTCTACTCATCAGATCAACAAAATAGACGGGTGCATTCGTCAACCCAAAAGGCATAACGAGCCATTCAGAGAAATCATACGGAGTCCTAAAAGCATTCTTATCTATACTATCTTCGGCCACCCTCAACTGATGAAACCCCGTGGCCAGGTCTAACTGAGAGAAAACTGATGCACCAACAAGCTGGTCAAATAGGTCATCCATCCTCAGAAGTGGGTGCCTGTTCTTTTTTGTGAGTTTATTCAACTCCCTATAGTCTACACATAAGCAAAGCGAACCATTCGCTTTAATAGAGAATACCACCGGAGCACCCCATTCAGATATGCTTCGCCTAATAAACCCGTTCCCAAGTAGCTCTCCTACTTGCTTGCTAAGCTCCCTCCTTTCTCTTGGAGCCATATGGCGCACAGGCAATACAACTGGCTTTGCATTATCCACCAAGAATATACGAAAATCGATCTCGCACCTCTGAGCTAATCCTTGAACCTCATCAAAAACATCAGGATACTCACAGGCTACTAGTACAGATCGCAGATCATCGATAGATGCATCATGTGATTCTAGGAAACTAAGCATGATATACCCCTTTGGGTCACAAGAAATCTCGAGGGTCCTCCCATGGCAAGTCAAAAGTCTAACGACCCTCCTCTCACAATCCAGAATGGCACCATACGTGGCTAGCCAATCCATCCCTAGAATCAATACATAGCCCATGAAAACGAGCACATATGCATCGCATTCAAATTCCACGCCTAACACCGATATTCTCAAACCCTGACAAATCATAGATAAATGAGTCGTACCACCAATAGGGTTTGAGAAAACAACGGGATCCACTACCATACTAGTACTAAGGTGCAGAAACTCAACCAAAGAATCAAATATAAAAGAATGTGAAGCGCCAAAATCAAAAAGAGTTCTAATTGGATGACCGGAAAGAGAAATCAAACCATCAACGAAAACTTTCCTACCTCGATCTAGAGCGTTGGCCGCGAGAGCATGCACCTGCCCTCTAGATGCTCCTGCCCTTTGACCTTGTCCTTGCTTCTTCGAGCACTCCATAGAAAAGTGTCCTACCTCTCCACAATTGAAGCAAGCATTCTTCCTTCTTTTGCAGCCCTTTACCAAGTGACCCTCATGTCCGCAATTATGGCAGTTCCTCTAATCTTAGCCTTGTCATTCTTTCCGCCCTTCTTTTGTTGTGGTTGTTGTTGTCCTTTCTTAGGCCACACTTTCTTATTTTGTGTTTCCTCCACCTTAGTTTCTTTCTTTTCGCCTTTGTCGTCCTCATGCATCAATGCCATATCAACGAGCCTCTCAAAATTTGCTCCCATCGGAATATGAGACATATCTAACCCATGGAGGGGTTCATTCAATTCTTTAGCAAACCACAAAGCTTTCTAGGGGTATCCACTAGCTCCAACCCAAACCTCGCCAGTTGATTGAATTTGTTAACATACTCTTTGACAGTCATGCCTCCTTGCTTGAGTGTCAGAAACCTTTCCATTTGCATACTTTTCTCAGCATGAGAAAGAAACTTCATTTCAAACCTCTACCAAAAATCATTCCAAGTCTCCACTGGATGCCCTGCTTGCGTCACTTCCCACCAAAATGAAGCCTCATCTTTCAGTAGCCAAACAGCTAATCGAATCTTCCTACGATCCTCAACTTTGAAAATTCCAAACAAGTCCTCCGTCTCTTTAAGCCAATTCCTTCCTTCTACGAAAGTTTCAGTTCCTCGGAATGGCTTTCCACCCATATCACATAAATCTTAGAGAAATTATTTTCTCGTGGAGGAGGAGGATAAGGAACAACGGGTGCAGTTGGGGGAGGAACGTTTGCTGGACCACCGGTAGGCGCCGTGACCTCTACATACCTATGGAACCGGCCTTGTATCGTAATGCCTCAGGAATATTAGGTTCACCAGACATGATGAAAGGAAAAGGAAAAGGGATTCAAACAGAGAATCGAAAGATATTACATATGGCTTTGGGGAATATGTTTTTCAAAACAGACTTTTCATTTTGAAAAGGCTTTCTTTTAAAACCTTTTTGAAAATAATTTTCAAAAATCTTTTTTCTAATCTGGTAACCTTTAGCTCTAATACCAAATGTGATACTCCACGTCCGTTAGTATCACTCATTAGGAGAATGCTTTAAGTTTCGTGAAGCGTTATAGATAAGCTGAAATAGAAACATTACAAGATAGATATAAAATAGCAACGGAATTTAAAATTTTATTAAGCAGAAAACATCGTAGTTAAAAACGTGGTTACATCATATGTCTGAAATGCATAAAACCTTGTACACCATTGAAACTTCTATCTTGTACTTAAAACATCAGAGTGCAGTAATAAAAAAAGCATAATCCCCAAAACATAGCCATAGTAGAGAGATATGAAATCAAGCCGTACATCTAAAACAACACCAAGCAAGATGAAAGTAGAGTCTTGATTAAGCTTGAGTATTCCCAACCTAGCAACCTGGGAGGGGGAACATAAGAGAAAGAAGAGGAAACAAAATAGGTCAGACATAAAGTCTGGCAAGTCCAGTTACTTTTAGCATATAAATAAGTAAAAGTGTCATGACAGGCATATAAAGTTGATAAGAGAGATAACATCCTAAAAGGCAGGCATGACAAGTTAAACAGGATAAACATGATAGAGTATATTGCGCATATATAGTACTTTCTCTTTCTCTCTCTCTCTCTCTCTGCACCAATACTTGTATAACTAGAATGAGATGATCCCAACAACTACAGGTTGGTAGACTTAGGCGTACTTCTATTGAGAGATTCAACCCCATACAATCAACAGGCAGCCCAACATACCGAAGTTACCCCTAAGGATAATAATGGGCTCCTAAATATACCGGAGTATAGATGTACCATAATTACTACCCCAATAGATCGGCTTCCTACTCTGTAGATACCATGTACTGACCCCACAGTAGGATGTGTCACTTCCTAAAGTGGCAACCCTTCGTTTTCAGGACGTGCACAACCATATCTACAGGTGTCACGACGTCTAAACCTCCTCTGCCGGACCCACGCACGCACATGACCCCGTCGGAACGCGCCGCCCACACCGTCCCCCACATTTGGATCTCTTATAATCAGCCTAGTAAGCGTGCCCCGACTCCGACCTAGTTTGGAGTACTCGTTCGATACCTATATATGGGTTACTGATTGAAATGGTTCCCACATACAAGATGATACAAGCTTCCTCCTACGCTTGCATCCCCACTAGGTTTTCCATAGGTTTATGCCATACCAGAGTAAAAGATTGCATAACCCCACAGGTTAAATTTGTGGGCATACATACATACATACATATATATATATATATATATATGTATTACCCACCAACCTAAGATATACTTAACCCTCCCACTGTTTCATACAATTTTACTTAATCCCTACTCAAGTTAACATATACAATCCCTACGGATTCAACTAGGTTAAGTATTCAAGTTTATTACCATATTCATTTATGGTTATAATGTACTAGACCTCCCACATTAAGCCTACAACTTGTGGATGATGGATATGCTGGGTGTATCCGGGCAGACTTCTTCCACAAGTTGGGCTTAAACTCGTGTATTTGCACGTCACGTGTTTATGCACTTAGACCCCTCACATTAGATTCACCACTTTTGGTCGCTGGATATGCCGGTTGGTTCCGGACAGACTTCCACCATAAGTGTAATCTAACCTTGTGTCTTAGAGCGGTTACAGTTTCTAATTATTGTAATTCTTGGCATTTCCAATATTAACCAATTATTCCTTTGTCATTATAGGTTTTCATGCCCCCTTTTCCCAAGTCATATTCATCATGTATCATATTCCCCAAATTAAGATCTTTTATCAATGTTTGTTTAATGCCCCAAATTCATATTCATGTATTTCATTCAATTTATGCCCAAATTTAGCAATATAAGTTATGCCCCCAATTTTTACGTTTTCCCCTCGTTCCCATTTTAACGGATTCACATATTTCAGCGGCATGCCTAGGCTCGAAGATTGCCTGGCTATAAAATAAAAAGGGAAAAGAAGAAGGGAAAAGAACAGTAACATAATAACAAGATTTACATATGATGGCAGGAATAGGCATAGCAACTAATAAACATACAATGACAAAGTTGGGCATAGTGACAAGATAGGCATATAGGAACAGATCTGATGAACATATGATAGTAGAACTGATTCTAACATAATAAGGACATCATAAACACGCACGATGAGATCTAAATAATGAATTAGATCAATAAACAATGGAAGATCTGACATGATAAATAGTTATAGGCTTAGATCTAGTTCATAGTCATGTCAGAATAACTTAGATACACAGGTTATAGCAGATCTGATATGATTCAAATAGTCACAGGCTTAGATCCTAGTTATAGTCATGTCAAGATTAAATTTTAAGTATTTAGATCTAAAATTAACATAGACTCACTGTGATTGGATCTAAAAAATAGAAGAGGGAGTGCAGATGTTGAATCATAGATCTCTAAACTTGAATAACTTGATTGTTGAAGAAGAAAAGGCTTAATTTAATCTAGATAGAGGCAACATCCAGTTCTCCACTATTTTTGGTGTGGAGAAACAAGAGAAATGGGGTCTTATTTATAGCCTAAAGCCAATGAACCAAGTCAAGAAAGGAGTCCACATTTAGCCAGAAGAATTTTGCCCAGAAATGGGATCTACCGTGAGAGGGCCGACCCCCCTTCGTGTGTTGACCCAGAGGTCGACACCCCTGGACGGGAATTTTCCCACTCCCCTTTTCTATGTGAGTTTTGAACTATTGTGAATTTTGGACTAATTATATATATATATATATATATTTCTTATGCGTATACAAACTTCTAATCTTAATAACTTCTTCATACGGTGTCCGTTTTACGCTAACCAAGTTTCTATTTTGACCAGAATTCCAAGAAAAATGCAATGGCACAATTCATTTCACTTAATTCTGAATATTTAATTAAGTATTCTTTAATTTATCATCTTTAGTGTTGTTAAAATTACGGGATGTTACAGGTAAGGTATTTATTTTCTCATATCGTTAATGGTTACCATCACACTTCCCTAAAGTTTACAAGCTTAGTAGAGTTTTTTTAGTTTTCATAGAGATTTCTGACTTTAAGAAACCCTACAAGTTCAGTGATGGTTTATCAAATATAGGTATGGAAAGTTATGAGCTTAATAAATGCACACTGTGGGAATTAGTCAAACTTAAAAGTTACCTTTCTTGTAAGCAAGCGATCAGGCAATTCAAGTGACCTAGCCCACTGATTTCTACCAAGATTTCTCTTCTCAATGCCAGCATTTCTCTTGCGCAAAGGAGACCAACAGAACAAAGGTATTGCAAAATAATATGAAGCATATATCTGAGAAAAATAAAGTGTGAGTGAATTGAGAACTATGCATGTATTGTTTAGATTTGGATATAACAAAAGATGGAATCCGAATATGGGTAAAATTGAATTAGATCATAAAAGGATATGAGACCGAACACAATTACAAACATTTAGTAAATCTATGTGCATGTAGATTATACAATGTATAAATCTAACCTAAAGCGAAGGGAATATCTCAGTAACAAAAGATATGAAGCCACCAGAAGCAAGCAAGACTCCTTCAATTTGAATATCATGTTTAAGCAAGTACTGAGAAAACAAAAGAAGAGAAACAAAATGATTTGGTAGTGTAGTACTTTAGCATTATTCCCAATACAACAACTCCAAAAAGAAAATTCAATGCCCTAAGACCTGCCATTCCTTTCTCTGATGCACTAGCTTTACGGCCCCAATAAATAAATAGACAAACGTGAATGTTGTTAAAATTTAGCAGGCATAACATGCAATGTGCACAACACAGTTTCAAAACTGTGAGCTTTAGGAAAGTTTAGAATATTTTGTTGTGCAGTATACCATGGCAAACAACTGTCTCATGATAAATAATCATTGTTGTAGTAATCATACTGTAACACCCCGTGATTTTCAATATTAATGTTCACAAATTAAAGAATAACTAATCTCAGATGTGAGAATTAAGGGAAACGGGTTGCGCCATTGTGTTCGTCTCGGAATTCTGGTTGAGATAGAGTCCGAGTTTGCGTGAATTGGACTTCGTAGGAAGAAGTTATGACCATCAGAAGTTTCAGAAAAATTTAAACAGATTTCAAAATTCAAATTTCAGAGTCAGATTGGGCTAGGCAGGAAATTTCCCACCAGGGCCAGGTCGACCATAGGGTCGACCTGGGGGTCGACCTACCCTCACCAGGTCGACCTGGGAGTTGACCTGCCCCTCTCCGGGAAGATTTAATTGATGACCTGTTTATGACTGTATGCTAAGTCATTAGGGTTTCTGATCTGCTCTGAATGGCTGGGGTTAATTCTGGGTTGATCGGACGGCCTAAATTAATCCTAAACTCTATAAAAATACATGTAGACTCAAACCCTAAAATCAAATTAAAATTAGAATCATGGCCTCCATGCCGTCACCTTGCAACCTAGAATAGCCGCCACCAATTAGAGAGGAAGAAAAGCTAATCAAATTCAATTCTAATCTAAACCGCAACAAATTGTCTTCTTCAAAGGAAAGCTAATTCAACTTCAGAACTCAGATTTCAGAACTCAAGACATTCTTTGAGTTGTGAGTTCGATTTCTTTAATAAAACAATTAACAATTTAATTGGATTGAGATATGATGTGGATTATATGGTTATGTTGTGAATTATTGACCGCATTTTGTTATCTATGTTGTAAATTCTATGATGTTATCATCTATGTTGTAAAGTTGTGATGTTATCATCTATGTTGTAATTCTATGATTGGCTTCTGTATAATCAATTCATAATGATGTTTCATATGCTAGTTTGGTTATGTTGTTGGAACTAATTCATATGATAAATCATATGTAAGTATGCAAGTTAGGATGTTAATTGAGGCATGGATCATATGCAAGTTAGTGAAAATTTTATACAACCTTACATGTTTCATGACATCTATTTTTTGTGTAAATTGGATCTAAAGTTAGGCTATGACATGTGTGAGTTATATGCTAGTATACATGTAACACCCCACCTCCGCTAGGGTCACTCACAAAGGGAATCTACTAGTTTTGGTGGAGTATTATCTAGGTAAACATACACAGAGATATCACAAGGCAGAACATAAATAAAGCAACGGTAGAAATTAAAAACCCAATTTTTATTACTTTCAAGAAAAGAGTCAAAACCTCATATATCCAAGGTACAAATTATTCCATTACATCAAGTTCTAGATAAAGAAGCATAAACTAAAGATAACGAAAGTAAATTATTCCCCAAACATAGCAGAAGTGCAGCCATAGCATAGCTCAAGACCAAACCGTACATGAGCTGACAGAAAGCAAGCTAAGTCCAAGCTAAGAGCTAGTGTTTCCTCCCTGAGAACCTGGGGAGGGGGGGGGGCGAGGAACGAAAGAAAAAGAGGCGAAAGAAAAAGGGTCAGTCATAAAGACTGGTAAGTCCTAGTGACTTTCAGTATAAAAACTAGTAAAGTTAACAAGACATGAGTAAATGGAAAGTAAACATAGGGATGATAATAAGACTGGCAAGATAACTAAGATATCAAGATAAATCTAGCATCGCATATTCAAGATTCGCTGCACCAACTGTACTAGTATTCTAACACATGTCAAGTATTAACCATGAAATGATCCCTTGGCCCAATATCATGAAGTGACCCATTACGGGGTCCTACGGTACGATCTACTAATCGATCGGCTCCCTACAAGTTCTAGCTCGTCAAGTGTCTGTGTCATACGGCCCAATCACGAAATGTAGTCACCTGTGCTAGGTCCACCCTAGGGTGTATCAAGCCCTAGGGTGCCAACCACCGACACGAATCAACGAATCAAGCACGCACAGTGTAAACCTATGGGTGCCCAATGCCTGCTTTTTCAACTCCGGACTACGTGCACGACCATAGTCCACCTGAACCTACAATGGTGCACCTACTCAGTCGTCGTTCTGGTCGCTTACAATCAGCCCAATAATCGTGCCCCACCCTGCCTAGTCACAGGGTATCGTGATACATTTAAGTGGGTTACTGCTGAAAAGGACCGCGTAACTAGGGTTTCTAATGGGTTAAGTGTTGTCATTCAAATTCGTGACTTAACCTTATCCAAATCATGTATCAAGTTGGTTAAGTGTGTTCAAGCGGTTCATGAATTAACCCTATCAAATCATCGTGTCAAATTGGTTAAGTATATTCAAGTGGTTCATGACTTAACCCTATCATGTGGCATTAATTCATTAATGCACCCCAACCTCTCACATTAGACTAGTTGTTGTGGTTACTGGATTTGTCGGGCGGTTCCGGGCAGATTTACACCACAACATAGTCTAACCTCGGGTTTTACGTGCGATATGACTAACTACCCACATTGGATCCTATTGTTTGCAGTCACTGGATTCGCCGGGCGGTTCCGGGCAGATTTACACTGCAAACTCAACCCAACCTCGAGTTGGCCATTTTCAAATTCATTCTAAGTGTCATGTCCAGGTTCAAGTCTAAATTCATGTCAAGTTTTCATGTCATGTTTCATGTCAAATCGTGTCAAGTTCATGTCCATATCCAGTTTCAAGTTATAACAATGTTCACGTTTCAAGTTTATAGTAAATTCAGGTTTGCCTAAACTACCCAAATCGTATTCCCATCGCACGTTAATTCGAATCGATACAAACAAATCTAATTAGGGAATAACATAGAAAGAACGGGCATAAGGTGGCAAAAGTGATTATAAGTCAAGCATGGTATAACTTGAGATAAATGACTATAACAATACTGGCATATGGAATAGTGGTCTCAATTATCTAACCTAGCAAAATAGGGTGATAGTCATAGTAACAGTTGACATAAGATAATAACCTCAAACTTGTGAATAACAACTAATTCAACATCACAGGCATGTTAACATCATGGTCATGGGGGGTTTAGGTTTACAACATGTTTAGGCCCCAAATCAATATAAATATTACCACAAGTCAAGATTCAAGATGAATAGATCCAAGGTGAACAAATAGCAGATCCAAAATACTAGATTCAAAATGAACAATGATAGATCCAAGATATACAATGATAGGTCCAAGATGATTGTCATACTTATTTTCAGTTTCAATTTACAACATGTCCACATTAAGTTTAAAGTTTAAATCTAAAAGTAACTGGGGCTTACAGATCGTGGTTTGAGAATTAGAAAACAAAGAGGCGATGTTGAATCTCGAGTCTAACAGAAATCCCCCAAATAGCAATATTCTACACGTAGCCTTGCTGGAGAAGAAGCTATTCATTTTCTTTAACTTTTCAACCAGAGTTTTAGCAGCATAAGACCAGAGAGAATTTGTGTAGAGAGACTAGAGTAAGGGGCTGTTTATATAGGGTCAGGCCAATGAATCTAGACAGAAATCGGACTAGAAACATCAGAGTGAATTCTGACTCGAAAGTGGGCTCGGCAACTAGGTCGACACCCAGGTCGACCTGGCCCTGGGCAGGTTGACTCTATGGTCGACCCCCAGGTCGACCTGGTCCTGGGCGGGAAATTTCCCGCCCAGTCCGTTCTGGGGTTTGAATTCGAAATTTGAATTCGAATTCTGAGCTGTTTTGAACTTGAAAATTTCTGAAAACTTCGAAGGGTCATAACTTGGTCATACGGACTCCGATTTTCGAAAACTCGGACTTGTTTCCAAGCAGAATTTCGAGACGAACGCAATTGCGTAACCCGTTGCCCTTGATTCTTATTTTAAAAATTAATTCTGCCTTGATTTATGGTTATTACACGTTATTAAAATACGGGTTGTTACAATACAAAAATTCTATATGCTAGTTTACTTGTTTAGATGTAAGTTCACCCCATCGTTTATGTTGCATAAATCACATATGCAAGTATATGTATATATATGTTTGGAGTATGAATCATGTAATGTAAGTTTGTGGTTATTATCTATGCAAGTTTACACCTTATGATTAGATCCATGACATACATGGTTTATGCAAGTTTGTGACTATTATCTAAACAAGTTTACACATTTAGACTTAGATCTATGACATATGTAGTTTATGCAAGTTTGTGACTTTGGCCTATGCAAGTTTTAGATGTAGAACCTCATTCACACATGCAAGTTCACCCCTTATGTTTAGATCTAGTTTTATTTCTATGTGTGTTGTGATGTTTTCTCTTTATTCCATAAGTTAGACTATTCGAGTCTAACGTATATTTTACGTTAAACGAACATACAACGTGGGGCCATGGGATGATATTAAAAGATTTAATATTGAGAATTGGCATAAATGCCTTAAATGGCATAAAATAAATCTGTGATGATAATTGGTATAATTTTGCATACCATAAATAGATGGACATAATTGAGTCAATTATGGACATAGTTAAATTTGGAATTGATTGATAATTTGAATAGGGAAATTAATTCAAATTGAGGGATAATTAATTTTGTGTAATTAATCGTCTAAGACATGAGGTTAGGCCCTTTTGTGGTGTAAGACTGCCGGGACCCGCCCGACAAATCCAGCTGCCACAAATGTCAGTCTAATGTGGAAGGTCTTAGGCATAAATTAAATGCGTAACAGTTGTAAAGATACGAGGTTAGGCTCGTTTGTGGTGTAAGACTGCCCGGACCCGCCCGACAAATCCAACTGCCACAAATGCCAGTCTAATGTGGGAGGTCTTTACAAGGTTACGGTGTTAATGAATTAAGAAATACTTAACCAGATAAACATGTGGTGGGACATGGGGGTTAAGTGGGTGCCTTGGGTGGCTTGTGAAATATGATTAGAAACACTTAACCAAAATTTGAAACATGTAAGTGAACATGAATAAGAAGAGGGTTGAGTGGGATGTACTAGAGGGGACCAAGCTTAGGTGGATAGCTTGTGTCAAGTAATGGGGGCCCGTTTCAACCAGTAACCCATAAGTATCTTTGTGGGCTCGACCCAAGTCGAGGACGAGACACGCGTACTGGGCTTGACTGTAAGAGGCCAAAACGGGTTAGCGGTGGCAACGCAAGTCCAACGGGTTCATGTGCGTGTGTGGGCCCGGGATGGTAGGTAAGACGTTGTTGCATCGTGTAGGTATAAGCCGTGCATTGTTGGTGGTATCGGGTTGCCACTTTGGGGAGTGATACACCCCACTGTGGGGCCAGCATGGGTATCTATGAGTTAAGGAGCCGATCACATGGGGGTAGTGGGTACACCTAGTGGAGATAGGGGCAGGCGGCACCTATGAAGGCAACTAGGGGTGCATGAAACTACCGTTATCATTATTAAGTTCGGTAGGCGAGATCAACTTTAGGGTGACTAGTGGTGGTGTAGTATAGTAATTATCTTATAGTGGTTTAGGTGCGCCTTAACGTTATCTTTGTTCATCTTATTTCCTTGTTTACTCTGTCATACCCAATTGTTCACAGTCATTTCCTTATTTTCCAACTTATGCCTTAGCCTAGTTATTTTGGACAGCCGTATCTCTTGCTTTTAGAAGTTGCTTGAATCGCTGAAGTAAAAGTTCAGCCTATCTTATTTATGGCTATTTTGTATTGAGGTTATGTCTTTCAATTTATGTACTCTGATTTAGTCAAGATGGATATTATGTACTTTGACTCTGGTTTTTGATGATGTAATCAAACCTATGTGTTTACCGCTGCAATGAATAAAATTTTAAAGTTTTAAGTACTGTTTATAATTCATATCTGTTGTTAAGTTTGTGTTCTATACACACTTAAAACGCTCCATAGAAGTTAATGCATTCCCTTTGTGAGTGACATTAATGGACGTGGGGTGTTACACGTGGTATCAGAGCTGAAGGTTACCAGAATAGATACGAATTTTGAAAAATGGTTTTTCAAAAACACTTTTATAAAGAAGTACCTTCAAAAGCATGTTTTAAGGAAAGTATTTTCAAGAGAAAAGCTTATTTTAAAAAGCATAACCCCAAGAGCCATATATCTTTCCTTCGGTTCTTTTATATTGAATCTTTCCTTTTTTGTTTCATCATGTCTGGGGTTCCTAAGATACTCGAGGGGATACCGATACCAGGATGGTTTAGGAGGTATTTGGAGACTAGGGCCACCACCGCAGGTCCAGCAAATCCTCCTCCTCCTCCTCCTCGTGTTGATACTTTTGCAAAGATATGTAAAGACTTTCGGGCAATGGGTGGAAAACCTTTCCACGGGACGGAGACATTTGTTGAAGCTCGAAATTGGCTAAAGGAGGTGGAAGAATTGTTTGGGATCTTTGAAGTGGAAGATGGAAGAAAGGTCCAGTTAGCTGCCTGGATAATGAAGGATGAGGCCTCGTTTTTGTGGGAGGTCACTAATGGAGAGCGTCCAGTTGATACATGGCCAGATTTTAGGCGGATGTTTGAAGCAAAGTTTCTCTCATGGGCTGAAGAGAATCTATACATGGAAAGATTTTTGGCGTTGAAGCAAGGGAATCTATCAGTGAAAGAATAGTCAACAAGTTCAATCAGTTGGCGAGATTTGGCTTGGACTTGGTGAATACAATAGAAAAGAAGGCCCTGAGGTTTGTGAAGGGTTTGAACGAGTCGCTTCATGGGTTATCTATGACCCACATCCCCATGGGGGCTACCTTCGAGAGACTAGTTGACATGGCGCGTATGCATGAAGAGGAGAAGGGCGCCAATGCTAATAAGGCACCCGAGAAGAAAGGGGATCAAAAGAAACCGTAACAGCAACAACAGAACAAGAAAGGTGGTAAAGGCCACAATGGTAAGGGAAAGAAAAGATGCTTTAACTGTGGGACACCAGGCCATCTAAGCAAAGATTGTAGGAATAAAAAGAAGACTGCCTGTT
This sequence comes from Allium sativum, assembly GCA_030737875.1. Lineage (NCBI taxonomy): Eukaryota > Viridiplantae > Streptophyta > Magnoliopsida > Asparagales > Amaryllidaceae > Allium > Allium sativum. The sequence continues at coordinate 20,453,261 of CM060927.1, read as the reverse complement.
TCCACTGTGGCGAAGCGGGACATCTGATTAAGGACTTCCCTAGGAAAGGGCAGAGGGCAGGGTCTACCTCGGGAGGACAAGTGCAGGCTCTAATGGCACTAGGCAGGCAAGGGGGCAATTTCAGGCTCTCGTGGTTCCACCGCTGCAAGAACGAGGTGGAGCAATTTCTGTTGAAAGTTTAGTTTTTCTGTTTGATCATCCTGTCCGTACTTTATTCGATTCTGGCGCATCACATTCGTTTATCTCTACATCATTAGTTGAAACACTACACCTAGATACTATTTTAGTTACAGATCCCTTAGTAGTCTCAAATCCTATTAGTGGTTCGGCTCATCTTTCTATGATCTATCGGGATTTGAGAGTGTTTATCTTGGGCGTTGGGTTTGAATGCAACGCCTTTGTTCTTGGCTTCATGGGCTACGGCTTGATTCTAGGTATGGATTAGCTAACTAGATACGGGGCCATCCTAGATTGTGAAAGAAGGGTAGTTAGATTGTTGACTCGTTGTGGAAAGACCCTTGATATTTCTTGTGACCCTAGAGGTCTAGTAATGCTTAGCTACCTAGAATCCCTTGACGCATCCGATGATGATTTACATTCTGTTCGCATAGTCCGTGAATATGTTGATGTCTTCGATGAGGTGAGGGGTTTACCCCCAAAACGTGAGATAAACTTTCGAATATATCTAGTAGATAATGCAAAGCCAGTTGCATTTCCAGTGCGCCATATGGCTCCAAGAGAGAGAAGAGAACTCAGTAAGCAAGTGAAAGAATTGCTTGAGAAGGGGTTCATCAGACGTAGTATATCGGAGTGGGGTGCTCTAGTAGTATTTTCCACGAAGGAAGATGGGTCCCTTAGACTTTGTGTGGACTATAGAGAACTTAATAAGCTTACTAAGAAGAATAGGCACCCACTGCCGAGGATTGACGATCTCTTCGATCAGTTAGTTGGCGCCTCAGTGTTTTTGCAGTTGGACTTAGCCACGGGTTTCCATCAGTTGAGAGTGGCTAAGGATAGCATAGACAAGACTGCCTTTAGGACTCCAGACGGCTTCTTCGAGTGGCTTGTGATGCCCTTCGGTTTGACAAACACCCCCGCATACTTTGTTGACTTGATGAGTAGGGTGTTTAGGGAGTACCTTAATAAATTCGTGGTAGTCTTTGTGGACGACATCTTGATCTTTTCCAAAAGCGAGGAAGAGCATGCCCTACATCTTAGGGAAGTGTTGGAGACCCTTCGAGCGCATAGCCTTAAAGCTAAATTTTCTAAATGTCACTTTTGGAGGAAGGAAGTGCGATTCTTAGGGCACGTGGTTTCCAAAGAAGGGATAGCTGTGGATCCCGCGAAGGTAGTGGCCACCCAAGATTGGAAGGTCCCTAAAAATGCTATCGAGGTAAGGAGTTTCTTAGGGTTGGCTGGCTACTATAATAAGTTTATCAAAGACTTCGCAAAAATATCAGCCCCATTAACACGCTTGACGAAGAAGAACCTGGTTTTCACATGGGACGTAGATTGTGATGATGCGTTCCAACGTTTAAAGAGAGCTTTGACCACAACCCCAGTCTTAGTGTTGCCAGATGGGAGTAAGCCATTTACCGTTTATACCGATGCTTGTGGGACAGGACTAGGTGCAGTCTTAATGCAAGAGGGAAGGGTAATAGCCTATGGGGGAAGGCAGTTGAGAGTGCATGAGAAAAATACCCTACACATGACCTAGAGTTGGCCGCTATTGTTTTCGCGCTTAAGTCTTGGCGCCATTATCTTCTTGGCGAGAAATTCAAATTGTTCACTGACTACAAATCGCTAAAATACTTATTCTCTCAGAAGGACTTGAACTTAAGGCAGCAAAGGTGGATGGAATTCTTAGCGTCCTACGATTTCGAGATAGCATATACCCCTGGCAAGGGCAACGTGGTGGCAGACGCCTTAAGTAGGAAAAGGTTGTCCTTGAGTCCGTTGTTTGTTGAGCGGCGAAGCTTAGAGTTCATCTCTACGTTTGACTTTAGACCTTCCATTGACTTCGTACCCGGTTTGCTAGCATCCTTAGAGGTCAGACCAACGCTTTAGGGACGGATTGGTGAGGTGTAACACCCCGAAAATTCTATAACTGTGAAATTCATAAATTAAAGTATAATCAAATTCAAATCAAAGAACTAAGGGAAACGGGATACGCCATTGCGTTAGTTTCGGAAAAATACGCGAAATAGAGTCCGAGTTTTCGGAAAACGAAGTCCGTATGAAGAAGATATAGCCTTCGGAAGTTTTTAAATTAAGTTTAAAATTCAAACAGAATTAAATAATTAAATATTCCGAAGTCGGGCCCAATGGGCCAGGGCGGATAAACACCCGCCTAGGCCACCCAGGTCGACTGGGCTGTCGACCTGGGCCACCCATGTCGACAGGGCTGTCGACAGCCCTGTCGACAGGGGTGTCGACCTGGTCGAGCCCAGCCAACCTGGCTGGCCAGGTCTGTGTTTGGCCGATTCTCTGTGGTCTGCTTTGTCATTAGGGCTAGGTGGCGGGTTCTAATTGGTCTCTCTATCTAATGAATGGCTATGATCAATCCAAGCAACATCAAGGGTCCTAATCAGTTCCTAACCTCTATATAAACAACCCTAGACTAAACCCTAATCTATTCATTCAAAATTAAGAACATAGCCGCCATGTTGCTGAGGAACGACTAAGAGTAGCCGCCAACTAGAGAGAGAATTAGGGAGAAAGTTCTAAAGCCTAAAGCAATTCAAGCAACCTAAAGCCAATCAATTCAACAAAGGAATCATATCTCTTAATTAGAGAATTCGCCGCAACCATTGTAAGTAGAGTATTACTTTGGTATGAATAAACAACTGTATTGATTTGTATGCTTGAATTGGGATAATAAAGTAATTCACATTTGTGCAAAATTATGTTATTCATTATAAAGAACTACATGCGGTAGTTCTATGCAAGTATACGTTTGGAATATTGCGCAGATTATGTAATCTATGTTGAAGCTACATGTATGTTGATTGAAATTCATGCAAGTTTGGGGCTTTGTTATTATGCCATCATGATGTATATTTTTGTGCATAAATCATTTTGCAAGTAATTGAAACAAGTTTGGTTATTATAGTTCATATGAAACTATGTTGGAATTTTGACACCATAATCCATGTATTAAGTCATGCTTTTGCAAACTTATGAATATGGCTAGGCTATGAATGATATTTGGCATAATTGAAATCCATGATTAAGTCTATCTTGTTTAAAAGAGTTATATGATGACATATGTGAGACATGGCTAGGTTAGACTCAAAAATCCCTTTTTGCAAGTTTAAAGCAAACACCATGTTTAGGAATATTTATGCATAAGTATGTTTATACCATCGTTATGTGATTAGACTTAAATCATGATTAAGTTGAACTATGCTTTTGTGTTAGTAACAAAGTATCCCCTTTGTAAACATGTAGAAACCTTATGAACATGACTTGTTTATGTTTATGCCTAAATGAGAATATAGGTCTATGTTGTAGTTAAGACTATGTGACACCTAAGTTAGATTCTCATCTTAAGTTTACATGGTTTGGTTCATGTCACCTATGCTTTATGACCAAAGTATATATATGCAAGTACACCAGTTTCTATGATGTATTTCCAACGTCATATGCAAGTTCATGCGCTTACCTTCCCCTCTTTGTGTATGTAATCACGCTTTAAGCCTCCCCTTTTCGCATGGCTAAATTGGGCTTTAAAAGGCTAAGCCCAATATATATAAACGGACGTGTAAAACGGGGGAAAATAACGTTGGGTTAAAATTAATTAATGAATGAAAATATAAAATAGAAGGGCCCAAATTCAAGTATGGGTTGGGCCCGTGATTGGTGTAACCTTTACACCATTAACTTAATAATGGGCCGCAAATATTTACATATAAATAAAGAAGAAAGACAAAATATGTAAATGTAGAACATACGATGTGTTTAACCCGAGGTTGGATTGAGTTGTGATGTAAACCTGCCCGGAACCGCCCGGCTGTCCAGTAGTCACAACAATACCTATCCAATGTGGGAGGTTAAACATGGAGCCCAATAAGGACCCGAGGTTAGACTGAGTTGTGGCATAAGACTGCCCGGAACCAACCGGCAACAGGCAGCCACAACAATACCTGTCTAATGTGAGAGGTCAGGGCCTTAATAAGACAATTAAGGCTGAGTCAGGATTGTTAGGATTAAGTGAACTAAAGACTTAATCAAAATGGAACATGCTAAACTAAACGGACTGGTGGGGTTAGGTTAGGAAACACTTAACCAACTTAGCATGTTTGCTAGAGATAGAAAACCTAGTAATGGGGGACCCTTTTCAGCAGTAACCCTAAAAGGTGTATCAGGATACCCTGAAACTAGGCAGGGTGGGGCACGATTACTGGGCTGATTGTAAGAGGTCAAATCGACGGCGGTGGTGTAGCAGTGTAGGTTCTAACGGAGTGCGGGCGTGCACACACTCCGGTGCAGAAAAATAAGGCACTGGACACCAGTAGCATACCTGTGCACTCTAAGGTTGTGTCGGGTTGCCACTATGGGACTTGATACACCCCATGGTGGGACCAGCATAGGTAACTACGACATCGGGGGCCGTAAGACACATGTAACTATGCGAGTAGGAGCCGATCATCATAGAATGGATCACATCACCCTGATTATGGGTGCCAGTTGGAAACTAGTTTATATGGGTTCAGAGAATAACATGGGGTACGACAGTTTATTCGACCCTAGACAACTTAACCAAGTTTATAGTGCATGCCCACTTCTTGTTTATACTTATCATACCCAGTTCTTTATTCATAGACAAAATAGTACTAGACTTACTCAGGCTTTATGTCTGACTCTACTTTTCTTTCGTCTTCTTTTCTTCCGTTTCCCCCCCAGGTCCTCAGGGAGGGAACACAGCAGCTTGACCAACCTTAGCATCCAGCTTGAAGAAGAGAAATGTATTGCTTGGACTTTCCTGTTTTAAACTATGGCTTTGGACAATCCACTATGGGGCTTTTGCAGTTTATCTATGTTTTATTTATGCTTCTTTAAATAATGTACTCAAGACAGATTATGAAAGTGTTATGTTATGTTTTTGGAAAGGATGTTGTTGTAACACGTATTTGACTTTATGAAATAAAAGTTTGTTGTTCTTCCGCTGTTTACAAATATGTGTTCTTATATCTGTCTTGTATATCTGTGACTTGTACTTATAAACCTCCACCAAAATTAGGGCATTCCCTTTGAGAGTGACCCTAACGGAGGTGGGGTGTTTCACTTGGTATCAGAGCATAGGTTTACCAGATAAGATAAAAAGTTTTGAAAATTTATTTTTAAAGAAGGAAATTTAAAGAAGCATTTTTAAAAGAAAATATATTATTTTATTTTAAAAAAGACAAAGTCCACTCCCCAAAGCCATAGGAACTATCTCTTATCCTTCGTTTTGAATCTATCCTTTTTGTTTCAGCATGTCCCAAGAACTTAACTTGCCGGAAGGGGTGCCAATACCTGGTTGGTTTAGACGGTTCTTAGAAGCTAGGGCCACTCAGCCAGGTCCTACCGTTCCTCCTCCCCCAGCTGAAGGAAATCATCCAGCTGCAGCAGCACCTTTTCCTCCACCTCCTCCTCGGGGAAACACTTTTGCTAAGATATGTAAAGATTTTAAAGCCATGGGAGGAAGGGATTTCCATGGAACTGAGTCCTTTGTAGCAGCTAGGAATTGGCTGAAAGAAACTGAAGACCTGTTCATCATCTTTGAGGTAGAAGATAGACAAAAAGTACAATTGGCGGTGTGGCTATTGAAGGGCGAGGCTTCCTACTGGTGGGAAGTCACTAATGCTGAAAGACCAGTGGAGACATGGGAGGACTTTAGGGCAAGGTTTGAGACCAAATTTCTCTCAGATGCGGAAAGAAGTTTGCAGTTGGAAAAATTCTTATTTCTTAAGCAAGGGGACAAGACAGTCAGAGAGTATGTGAATCAGTTCGATGAGCTGGCTAGGTTTGGGCTTGACCTAGTCAACACCCCGCACAAGAAGGCTCTCCGTTTCGTCAAAGGGTTGAATGAGCCATTACACAGTTTGGCCATGACCCATATACCCATGGGAGCCACGTATGAAAGATTGGTGCAAATGGCATTGCTGAATGAAGAAGATAAGGGCAAGAAGGAGACAAAGGCAGAAAGCTCTCAAGGGAAGAAAGAGGGTTTGCAGCCTAAGAAGACAGACTTTAAGAAAAGCGGGGAAGCAACAAAGAGAAGAGGAAGTGTAATTTCTGTGGCAAAGTGGGGCACTTAGTAAAGGACTGCCGGAAAAAGAAGGCCAAGGAGAATGGTGGGTGCTTTTCTTGCGGGGAGATAGGCCACAGGGCTAAGGACTGCCCGAAGAAACAAGGACAGGGGCAGGGCGCTGGATCCACCCCAGGGGCACAGGTTCACATGCTAGAAGCGCCACCTTTGCAACAGCGAGGTACAAATACTTCTGTAGAAAGCGTAGTTTATCTTTATGATCACCCCGTTCGCACTTTATTTGATTCTGGCGCATCACACTCCTTTATCTCGTCTGCTTTAGTAGAATCTCTGCACCTAAAAACTAGTATGGTAGAGGACCCCTTAATTGTTTCAAACCCAATTGGGGGCCCAGCTCATTTGTCTATGATCTGTTTGGATTTGAAAATTTCTATCCTAAGTGTTGAATTTCAATGTAGTGCCTTTGTTTTGGGCTTTTCGGGGTATGGTTTGATTTTGGGTATGGATTGGCTATCCAGTAATGGGGCCATCCTTGATTGTGAGAGAAGGGTTGTTAGGCTCCTAACCCAGCTCGGTAATACTTTGGAAATTTCTTGTAATCCCTCGTATGCGGTTATGCTTAGTTATCTTGAATCGCTAGATGCCTCTGTTGAAAATTTGCAATCAGTTAGAGTGGTCCGGGAATATCCGGATGTCTTTGAAGAGGTGAAGGGCTTGCCTCCGAAGCGGGAAATAGACTTCCGTATATATCTTGTAGATAATACAAAGCCCGTTGCGTTGCCCGTTAGACATATGGCTCCACGGGAAAGGAGAGAGCTCAGTAAACAGATTAAAGAGCTTCTAGAGTAGGGGTTCATTTGAAGGAGCATTTCAGAATGGGGCGCTCTAGTAGTGTTCGCCACCAAGGCAGAAGGTTCATTTCGCTTATGAATGAATTTTGGAGAGCTTGCGTGAAACCATGAGTACGCCGTTATATTTGAGCCTAGTATACTAGAAGTAGAGTAAGTGAAAGAGGAACGAGAGGCAATAGTGAAATAGGTTCCAACTCATATTTTGGAAACAAGAATTAAGAAACTACGAGATTGTGAAGTTAAAGGCAGACAAAGCATAATGGAGTTAAGCTCAAGGAAATGCGACTTAGTAGATCGAAGACTAGATTCGTGCATCATATCTCTTCTTAAGAGTATATCCTTGATCCCTCTCTTCCTGTAGAGCTTACTTGCATGCTATCTTTTCTGTTTAGTCTCTCGGTCCCATTCTCAATCCCATTTCCGTCGCAAACCCCATAGGGGGTATGACTCATCTGTTAGTAACACATGTTGGGGCTCGAGGGTGTTCATTGGTTTGACCAAACTTTTTGGGTTTTATAGGATACGGGTTGGTCTTAGGAAGGGACTCCCTTGTGACCTAAAAGGAGTCCATCATGCTTAGTTTCCTAGAATCATATATGGTGGTTGGGTTGAGTAATTCTTTGGGTGTCAGTCTGATGTTGATTTCGGTCTTCGGGGCTGATGCTTAGAGAGTTCTTCTCCTAATCAATATATATGTGGCATAGATTTCCAGTTTTGACGTTGCCTAATAGGCACAAAGTTTTTGCTTGTTTCTATCATTCGACTATACCTTTAGGTAGGACCATTTCCTATCATTGAGAAAATTTGGAAAATGACCTATAGATTAGAGCTACCCGAGAAGTTGGCTGGAGTCCACAACGCTTTTCACGTTTCACATCTCCGAAAATGTCTACATGAGTCTGCTGAAGTGGTAGAGCCAAATATCCTCGAAGAGGCCGAAGTGGAACGCGAAGCAACCATAAGAAGAGTTCCAACCCGCATCTTAGGAACGGAAGTGAAGAAGCTACGCAACCGCGAAGTCAAGCTCGTCAAAGTTCAGTGGAGCGACGCCGAGGGAGACGCGACTTGGGAAACTGAAGCTAGAATACGCACTGCCTACCCTTTTCTATTCGAGGGTACATCCTTGATCTTTCCTTTTCCTTAAGTTGCGCTTTTATCTATCTTATCTTTTAGGTAGAAACCCTTTGGATGGAAACATGTAATTGAAACATGTTATGGATGATGGTTGCAAGTGGTTGCAAGTGATTGCTAGTGGTTGCTCGTGGTTGCATATACACACACAATCTAGGTTTTAGATCGGCTCAGTCACTTCATATTGCATATGCATATATGTTTGCTTTCGTCTATGGTTGAACATTAATGTGTTGTCATGTGGATGCTGCATTTGTATTGAATGATTGTGCACTCATGTAGAATCAAGAATAGGAAAATTTGCATACAAAATGGATTCATGGCACTTACATAATTCGCATTAAGGAGGTCAACTGAATCAGTAGACCGCCTGATTTTGCATTAGATAAGTACATGTACACACACACTTCGCATATGATCATGAAGCATTAGAAGTCTTTTAAGGACAATGGATGCTCGTGTTTGATGGATGAGTAGATGGATGATTGAATGTTAGGATTTACATTCCTCCTAACTTGGAGATTTCGGGGACGAAATCCTTTTAAGTGGGGGAGAATGTAACACCCCGAAAATTCTATAACTGTGAAATTCATAAATTAAAGTATAATCAAATTCAAATCAAAGAACTAAGGGAAACGGGATACGCCATTGCGTTCGATTCGGAAAAATACGCGAAATAGAGTCCGAGTTTTCGGAAAACGGAGTCCGTATGAAGAAGATATAGCCTTCGGAAGTTTTTAAATTAAGTTTAAAATTCAAACAGAATTAAATAATTAAATATTCCGAAGTCGGGCCCAATGGGCCAGGGCGGAAAAACACCCGCCTAGGCCACCCAGGTCGACTGGGCTGTCGACCTGGGCCACCCATGTCGACAGGGCTGTCGACAGCCCTGTCGACAGGGGTGTCGACCTGGGCCACCCATGTCGACAGGGCTGTCGACAGCCCTGTCGACAGGGGTGTCGACCTGGTCGAGCCCAGCCAACCTGGCTGGCCAGGTCTGTGTTTGGCCGATTCTCTGTGGTCTGCTTTGTCATTAGGGCTAGGTGGCGGGTTCTAATTGGTCTCTCTATCTAATGAATGGCTATGATCAATCCAAGCAACATCAAGGGTCCTAATCAGTTCCTAACCTCTATATAAACAACCCTAGACTAAACCCTAATCTATTCATTCAAAATTAAGAACATAGCCGCCATGTTGCTGAGGAACGACTAAGAGTAGCCGCCAACTAGAGAGAGAATTAGGGAGAAAGTTCTAAAGCCTAAAGCAATTCAAGCAACCTAAAGCCAATCAATTCAACAAAGGAATCATATCTCTTAATTAGAGAATTCGCCGCAACCATTGTAAGTAGAGTATTACTTTGGTATGAATAAACAACTGTATTGATTTGTATGCTTGAATTGGGATAATAAAGTAATTCATATTTGTGCAAAATTATGTTATTCATTATAAAGAACTACATGCGGTAGTTCTATGCAAGTATACGTTTGGAATATTGCGCAAATTATGTAATCTATGTTGAAGCTACATGTATGTTGATTGAAATTCATGCAAGTTTGGGGCTTTGTTATTATGCCATCATGATGTGTATTTTTGTGCATAAATCATTTTGCAAGTAATTGAAACAAGTTTGGTTATTATAGTTCATATGAAACTATGTTGGAATTTTGACACCATAATCCATGTATTAAGTCATGCTTTTGCAAACTTATGAATATGGCTAGGCTATGAATGATATTTGGCATAATTGAAATCCATGATTAAGTCTATCTTGTTTAAAAGAGTTATATGATGACATATGTGAGACATGTCTAGGTTAGACTCAAAAATCCCTTTTTGCAAGTTTAAAGCAAACACCATGTTTAGGAATATTTATGCATAAGTATGTTTATACCATCGTTATGTGATTAGACTTAAATCATGATTAAGTTGAACTATGCTTTTGTGTTAGTAACAAAGTATCCTCTTTGTAAACATGTAGAAACCTTATGAACATGACTTGTTTATGTTTATGCCTAAATGAGAATATAGGTCTATGTTGTAGTTAAGACTATGTGACACCTAAGTTAGATTCTCATCTTAAGTTTACATGGTTTGGTTCATGTCACCTATGCTTTATGACCAAAGTATATATATGCAAGTACACCAGTTTCTATGATGTATTTCCAACGTCATATGCAAGTTCATGCGCTTACCTTCCCCTCTTTGTGTATGTAATCACGCTTTAAGCCTCCCCTTTTCGCATGGCTAAATTGGGCTTTAAAAGGCTAAGCCCAATATATATAAACGGACGTGTAAAACGGGGGAAAATAACGTTGGGTTAAAATTAATTAATGAATGAAAATATAAAATAGAAGGGCCCAAATTCAAGTATGGGTTGGGCCCGTGATTGGTGTAACCTTTACACCATTAACTTAATAATGGGCCGCAAATATTTACATATAAATAAAGAAGAAAGACAAAATATGTAAATGTAGAACATACGATGTGTTTAACCCGAGGTTGGATTGAGTTGTGATGTAAACCTGCCCGGAACCGCCCGGCTGTCCAGTAGTCACAACAATACCTATCCAATGTGGGAGGTTAAACATGGAGCCCAATAAGGACCCGAGGTTAGACTGAGTTGTGGCGTAAGACTGCCCGGAACCAACCGGCAACAGGCAGCCACAACAATACCTGTCTAATGTGAGAGGTCAGGGCCTTAATAAGACAATTAAGGCTGAGTCAGGATTGTTAGGATTAAGTGAACTAAAGACTTAATCAAAATGGAACATGCTAAACTAAACGGACTGGTGGGGTTAGGTTAGGAAACACTTAACCAACTTAGCATGTTGGCTAGAGATAGAAAACCTAGTAACGGGGGACCCTTTTCAGCAGTAACCCTAAAAGGTGTATCAGGATACCCTGAAACTAGGCAGGGTGGGGCACGATTACTGGGCTGATTGTAAGAGGTCAAATCGACGGCGGTGGTGTAGCAGTGTAGGTTCTAACGGAGTGCGGGCGTGCACACACTCCGGTGCAGAAAAATAAGGCACTGGACACCAGTAGCATACCTGTGCACTCTAAGGTTGTGTCGGGTTGCCACTATGGGACTTGATACACCCCATGGTGGGACCAGCATAGGTAACTACGACATCGGGGGCCGTAAGACACATGTAACTATGCGAGTAGGAGCCGATCATCATAGAATGGATCACATCACCCTGATTATGGGTGCCAGTTGGAAACTAGTTTATATGGGTTCAGAGAATAACATGGGGTACGACAGTTTATTCGACCCTAGACAACTTAACCAAGTTTATAGTGCATGCCCACTTCTTGTTTATACTTATCATACCCAGTTCTTTATTCATAGACAAAATAGTACTAGACTTACTCAGGCTTTATGTCTGACTCTACTTTTCTTTCGTCTTCTTTTCTTCCGTTTCCCCCCCTAGGTCCTCAGGGAGGGAACACAGCAGCTTGACCAACCTTAGCATCCAGCTTGAAGAAGAGAAATGTATTGCTTGGACTTTCCTGTTTTAAACTATGGCTTTGGACAATCCACTATGGGTCTTTTGCAGTTTATCTATGTTTTATTTATGCTTCTTTAAATAATGTACTCAAGACAGATTATGAAAGTGTTATGTTATGTTTTTGGAAAGGATGTTGTTGTAACACGTATTTGACTTTATGAAATAAAAGTTTGTTGTTCTTCCGCTGTTTACAAATATGTGTTCTTATATCTGTCTTGTATATCTGTGACTTGTACTTATAAACCTCCACCAAAATTAGGGCATTCCCTTTGAGAGTGACCCTAACGGAGGTGGGGTGTTTCATGAGGCACAGCGAGATGACCTACAGTTGGTCGAGTTAGTAGAGAAGCACAAAAGGGGGGAGTCATCAAGCCATCTCAGTAGGTATACCCTAGATGATAAGGGTTGGTTACGTAGGGACGGTAGACTTTGTGTACCACGGGACGAGAGTTTGAGGAAGACCATTCTTGATGATGCACATCGTTCGAAGATGACCATCCATCCCGGCGGGGACAAGATGTACATGGACATGAGACGAGTTTACTTTTGGGCCGGCATGAAGAGGGATGTGGCTGAGTTTGTCACTAGATGCTTGGTGTGCCAAAAAGTAAAAGAAGAGCAAAAGAAGCCCGGTGGGTTGCTTCACCCATTTGAGGTCCCACAATGGAAGTGGGAAAATGTCTCGATGGACTTTATTGATGGGTTACCGAGATCGAGGAAGGGTAATACAGGGATTTGGGTCGTGGTAGACAGACTTACTAAGAGCGCCCATTTCATTCCTGTGAAGAGTAAGAGGGCTGCTCCATGGTTAGCCTCCGTATACATTCGAGAGATAGTTCGTTTGCACGGTGTTCCTTCTAGCATAGTCAGCGACCGCGATCCTATCTTTACTAGCGTGTTTTGGAAGAGCTTGCAAGAGGCGGTAGGGACTCAGTTATGTTTGAGCACCGCATATCATCCTCAGACGGACGGTCGGACCGAGAGGGTGAATCGTATTCTAGAGGACCTATTGAGGTTGTGTGTCTTAGACTTCGGAGGTACATGGGAGGAACATCTTCCGTTGGTGGAGTTCGCATATAATAATAGCTTTCAGTCTAGCATTGGCATGGCACCGTTCGAGGCTCTTTATGGACGGCCGTGTCGTTCGCCTACATGTTGGTGGGAATCTACAGATAAGATCTTACTTGGGCCCGATATGATTAGAGAGACTTCAGAAAAGATCGATTTGATTCGAAGGAGGATGAAGACGGCGCAGGATAGGCAAAAATCTTATGTGGACAAGAGGAGGACAGATCTTGAGTTTGATATTGGGGCCATGGTCTTTGTCAAGGTGTCTCCATTACGGAATGTTGTTCGCTTTGGGTCCGTTGGGAAGTTAGCACCAAGGTTCGTAGGGTCGTTTCCTATTAAGGAGAGGATTGGGCAGATGGCGTATAGAGTGGAGTTGCCCGAGAGACTTAGTGGTGTACACGATGTATTCCATGTATCACATTTGAGGAAGTGCTTTCATGAGACCGCGGAAGTGGTAGAGCCGAGCTTGCTTAGAGAAGTGGAGATAGAGCGTGATGCGACAATTCGACGAGCTCCTACGTCCATTCTTGGGTCGGAGATTAAGAAGTTGAGGAATCGAGAGGTCAAGCTAGTCAAAGTGCAATCGGGAGATGATGAGAGCAACGGTACTTGGGAGATGGAAGAGAAGATGCGTTCATTGTACCCTTTTCTCTTCGAGGGTATGTCTTTTAATTTCTCCTTAATCGCTTAGCTTGTACTTGTTTTATCTTTAGCATGTCCTCTCGCTAGTATCTTTAACCTTTATATAGGGTAGTTCTATGGTTGAAACATGTGTTTGAGACATGTTATGTATGATGGATACATGTGGATGCAAGTGTTTGCTAGTGGTTGCTCGTGGATGCATATACACACACTCTAGGCACTAGATCGGCTCAGTCACTTCATATTGCATATTGCATATAAATGTGTGTGCATATTTAAGTTAGTGGATGAATAATGGTTGTGCTATCATATGGATGTTGCATTTTGGTGAATGGTTGTGCACACATGTAGAAATAATATGTATCGATAGGATTCTTTCGCATACATAATGGACGCATGACACTGTCATGGTTTGCATTAAGGAGGTCAACTGAATCAGTAGACCGCCTGATTTTGCATTAGATAAAGAACATATACACACACTTCTTGCATATGTTCATACAACATTAGGAAATTTATAAGGACAATGGATGCCTGTGTTTGATGGTTGAGTAGATGGTTGTTTGGATGTTAGAATATGCATTCTCCTTAACTTGGAGATTTCGGGGGAGAAATCCTTTAAGGAGGGGAGAATGTAACACCCCGTGATTTTCAATATTAATGTTCACAAATTAAAGAATAACTAATCTCAGATGTGAGAATTAAGGGAAACGGGTTGCGCCATTGTGTTCATCTCGGAATTCTGTTTAAGATAGAGTCTGAGTTTGCGTGAATTGGACTTCGTATGAAGAAGTTATGGCCATCGGAAGTTTCAGAAAAATTTAAACAGATTTCAAAATTCAAATTTCAGAGTCAGATTGGGCTAGGCGGGAAATTTCCCGCCAGGGCCAGGTTGACCATAGGGTCGACCTGGGGGTCGACCTACCCTCACCAGGTCGACCAGGGGGTCGACCTGCCCCCCCGGGCAGATTTGATTGATGACCTGTTTATGACTGTATGCTGAGTCATTAGGGTTTCTGATCTGCTCTGAATGGCTGGGGTTAATTCTGGGTTGATCAGACGACCTAAATTAATCCTAAACTCTATAAAAACACATGTAGACTCAAACCCTAAAATCAAATTAAAATTAGAATCATGGCCTCCATGCCGTCACCTTGCAACCTAGAATAGCCGCCACCAATTAGAGAGGAAGAAAAGCTAATCAAATTCAATTCTAATCTAAACCGCAACAAATTGTCTTCTTCAAAGGAAAGCTAATTCAACTTCAGAACTCAGATTTCAGAACTCAAGACCTTCTTTGAGTTGTGAGTTCGATTTCTTTAATAAAATAATTAACAATTTAATTGGATTGAGATATGATGTGGATTATATGGTTATGTTGTGAAATATTGACAGCATGTTATTATCTATGTTGTAAATTCTATGATGTTATTATCTATGTTGTAAAGTAGTGATGTTATCATCTATGTTGTAATTCTTTGATTGGCTTATGTATAATTAATTCATAATGATGTTTCATATGCTAGTTTGGTTATGTTGTTGGAACTAATTCATATGATAAATCATATGTATGTATGCAAGTTAGGATGTTAATTGAGGCATGGATCATATGCAAGTTAGTGAAAATTTTATACAACCTTACATGTTTCATGACATCTATTTTATGTGTAAATTGGATCTAAAGTTAGGCTATGACATGTGTGAGTTATATGCTAGTATACAAAAATTCTATATGCTAGTTTACATGTTTAGATGTAAGTTTACCCCATCGTTTATGTTGCATAAATCACATATGCAAATATATGTATATATATGTTTGGAGTATGAATCATGTAATGTAAGTTTGTGGTTATTGCCTATGCAAGTTTACACCTTATGATTATATCCATGACATACATGGTTTATGCAAGTTTGTGACTATTATCTGAACAAGTTTACACCTTTAGATTTAGATCTATGACATATGTAGTTTATGCAAGTTTGTAACTTTGGCCTATGCAAGTTTTAGATGTAGAACCTCATTCACACATGCAAGTTCACCCCTTATGTTTAGATCTAGTTTTATTACTATGTGTGTTGTGATGTTTTCTCTTTATTCCATAAGTTAGACTATTCGAGTCTAACGTATATTTTACGTTAAACGAACGAACGTACAACGTAGGGCCATGGGATAATATTAAAAGATTTAATATTGAGAATTGGCATAAATGCCTTAAATGGCATAAAATAAATTTGTGATGATAATTGGTATAATTTTGCATACCATAAATAGATGGACATAATTGAGTCAATTATGGACATAGTTAAATTTGGAATTGATTGATAATTTGAATAGGGAAATTAATTCAAATTGGGGGATAATTAATTTTGTGTAATTAATCGTCCAAGACACGAGGTTAGGCTCTTTTGTGGTGTAAGACTGCCCGGACCCGCCCGGACCCGCCCGGCAAATCCAGCTGCCACAAATATCAGTCTAATGTGGGAGTTCTTGGGCATAAATTAAATGCGTAACAGTTGTAAAGACACGAGGTTAGGCTCGTTTGTGGTGTAAGACTTCCCGGACCCGCCCGGCAAATCCAGCTGCCACAAATGCCAGTCTAATGTGGGAGGTCTTTACAAGGTTACGGTGTTAATGAATTAAGAAACACTTAACCAGATAAACATGTGGTGGGACATGGGGGTTAAGTGGGTGCCTTGGGTGGCTTGTGAAATACGATTATAAACACTTAACCAAAATTTGAAACATGTAAGTGAACATGAATAAAAAGAGGGTTAAGTGGGATGTACTAGAGGGGACCAAGCTTAAGTGGATAGCTTGTGTCAAGTAATGGGGGCCCGTTTCAACCAGTAACCCATAAGTATCTTTGTGGACTCGACCCAAGTCGAGGACGGGACACGCGTACTGGGCTTGACTGTAAGAGGCCAAAACAGGTTAGCGGTGGCAACGCAAGTCCAACGAGTTCATGTGCGTGTGTGGGCCCGGGCTGGTAGGTAAGACGTTGTTGCATCGTGTAGGTATAAGCCGTGCATTGTTGGTGGTATCGGGTTGCCACTTTGGGGAGTGATACACTCCACTGTAGGGCCAGCACGGGTATCTACGAGTTAGGGAGCCGATCGCATGGGGGTAGTGGGTACACCTAGTGGAGATAGGAGCAGGCAGCACCTATGAAGGCAACTAGGGGTGCACGAAACTACCATTATCATTATTAAGTTCGGTAGGCGGGATCAACTTTAGGGTGACTAGTGGTGGTGTAGTATAGTAATTATCTTGTAGTGGTTTAGGTGCGCCTTAATGTTATCTTTGTTCATCTTATTTCCTTCTTTACTCTGTCATACCCAATTGTTCATAGTCATTTCCTTATTTTCCAACTTATGCCTTAGCCTAGTTATTTTGGTAATTATATTGTTAAAGTTATCACACTCGCTAGACTTTATGTATGACCCCCTTTGTTTCCACCTCTTTTCTTCCTTTTCCCCCCTGGTGCTCAGGGTGGAACTAGCACCAGTGGAGCTTGATTTTGGACAGTTGTATCTCTTGCTTTTAGAAGTTGCTTGGATCGTCGAAGTAAAAGTTCAGCCTATCTTATTTATGGCTATTTTGTATTGGGGTTATGTCTTTCAATTTATTTACTCTGATTTAGTCAAGATGGATATTATGTACTTTGACTCTGGTTTTTGATGATGTAATCAAACCTATGTGTTTACCGCTGCAATGAATAAAATTTTAAAGTTTTAAGTACTGTTTATAATTCATATATGTTGTTAAGTTTCTGTTCTATACACACTTAAAACGCTCCATAGAAGTTAATGCATTCCCTTTGTGAGTGACATTAATGGACGTGGGGTGTTACACATACGGCTATAGAGAAAACATCATTCTCCATACGAAAAAAATTGCATTATATTTAAGATAATTGTTTGCGTTATATTTAATGCACCCATTAGACTAGTTAGCTAATTATTTTTAATAATATCAACCTTAAGGACCATTTATTTTCTTTAAAATATTTTTAGACTCCACCAACCCACTGCTTCCATTTTTCGATAACATATTCCTTTTTGCCCAACCTCTGAGATGAAGCAGTTCTTTGCAAAGAAGGAAATACATGCAAAATTTTACCATGCAAACAATATAATCGATTACGATTCATACAGAACAAAGTACAATTCACTTTGTTAGTATCTCAGAACACATTATGTGCATCATGTTAAAAATCCATGTATATTTTCACTCGCAAAGCCATTAAACAATATTATGATATGTTCAGAACAAGCAATTCATTACAGCCTCATAGTAAATCCGAAGTGCAAGCATACAGTTTAGAACTTAATACACATGAGACACAACATTCAACCTACCAAATTCATATCAATTGGTATAAAATATAATCCATGTAATACCATGTCTTTTAACCATGATATTATTATAATATATAATATACATGAAAACTAATAACATACCTCATCATCCACTTCTGTATGTCCTTCAAAACGTAACAACAAAGGTAAAACATATGACTCGTAATCCTGTTGATAAGTAAGGAATTTTTTTAGTAGGAAAAAGAAATTTATAGGCCGTTTGGTTTATTTTGTGTTTTGAGTTTTCAACATTAACTAGAAAATAAAATAAAAATGAACGAAGAGAGTGCGATTGAGTGAAGGAGGAGACAACAGAAGGATGAATTGTCTCTCGTACTTCCATTATATCACAAAACACAAGAAATAAGAAAAAGTTGATTTTTCTGTGGTGTTTAAATTAGTTTTCTAAATCGATCATTCGTTATGATTGGCATGCATCATACACACTTTTATATGGGTGAAATATGAAACTAAAAAAGTAAACCAACCGCACCCTTAATTACTGTTATGAAGGCTGTAAGATGCTTCCATACAAGCGCTAAATCCTCTTTAAGGTATACATTAATACACAAACCTTAAAAATATTTGGGTGGCTCTTAAGATTTTGAACCTTTGATTAACAATCTTACGAATTATCCACTTCACTTCACTGTGCATTGCATTGTTGGTGGATTGCTTGTTGTTAGCACTATATGCTATAAAAAATGGAAAAAAAAATTCTTGGAACAAAAGTTATAGATTATGATATGTTGTCACCGAAAAGATAAGGTACAATATAGAAATACAAACTTATTCACTCATAAAAAATGTGTAGTACAAATATTAAATTTTAAATCTTAGTTACAAACTGTGATTTTCAATTACAATAGATAACAGTTTGGAACCTAGCAGTCTAATACAAGCAACATTTAAAAGCACTTACTTTTTTCTAAAGCATAAATTTCCATATTTCATCAAGTTTGAAGACAACATATGACCACGTATCAAACTCACGCAAGTAAGATGATATAAGCTAGCATTCAAATCAAAAGTAAACTTAGAACTAAGATAGATCATTGGAAAAATTAGCCCTCCTAAAAGTTTAAACAGAACTATTATACCCTATTAAGGAATAAATAAATCTAAATAAAGAACTAAAGTCATTTAAAACAAATACTTAAATAGTTCAATCATAAGGCAAGAATCAGTATATCAATGTAAACAATATTAGATGCAGACTACTAGTGTGAGCGATGGCGGAATCGACAATGGTTGCTGGCAAATTGAATAGCCGTGATGTGGTGGTTGCTAAGGTTACAAGTGTAGAACTTCATCATGACATTCATTTACAAGTGTTATTATATATTTTTGAGTCATAGTTGTCACATATGAGTCTTGGGAAAAAAGTGAATTTTGTACTTCTTCTTCCTCAAGCACTAAGCTGCAATTAATGAGTACATGGAGCTTTAGGAGATGTCAAATAAGCAAAAAAACCAACCGTTTTGAAGGCCAAGCTTGGGGGTATTTATAGTTTAAGGGTTAGGTGGGAGTAGGTAGGATTTGAGGACCACAAAACATAAGTTCATAACCTATAAAGGCCATGCTCACAATTTCGACTACCCAGAGAAAAGTGCTAGAAAATTCGTATCCCTCCTAAAGGATACGAATTTCGTATCCCAAGGGGTACAAAATTCTATTGGGATACGAAATTCGTGTCCGGTAGGATACGAAATGGAGTATCCTTGAGGGGATACGATTATTTCATATCCCTTAGGGGATACGAGTTCTTCGTATCCCCTAGGGGTACGAACCCCTGTCTATAAGATACGATCATTTGGATCCCTAAGGGATACGAGTTTTCGTATCCCCTCAAAGGATACGAACTTGTATCCCTGGGGATACATCGGAGGATATTTTGTATGAGGGGAATCAAAGTGCCTTTGCCAATGCAGAGGGAGTCGAATCATTTGGCGTTGAGGGATCTGAAATTCTAGAGGTCGTAATATCTGGTGTAGGATACTTGGAGGGACGGAGGGATACAAAATAACCGGGAAGCGAGGGAGTCGAGGAACCTGCTGTGGTGCATTCTCAAGGGGTTCGAAATATGCATATGCGGGGACTCAAAATACATATATTGAGGATTCGAAAGGTGGTAAATTCACTATTTTGTGGGATTGTGAGGCTTTTGCTTGCTGACTACTCTTAGTCTCGAATCCTTGGTGTTTTGGCGACACTCTGGGCTTTTATGCCATAAGACGTGTTGATTCGAGCATGCCTAGTGTACCTTTGGGAACTAGACCAAAAGGCTAGTTAACTTTTGCCCCCCCAAAGTACATCATATCTGGACAGGATGTGCTTTGAGTTAAAAAAGTCATTGCCATTGGTCGTCTAATTCCTGTTTTTGCTCATGAATTTAAATGTTAGTCGTCGACTCTCACCCATGTTGTAACGCGAACGAGTATTTATCGAAGTGATGTCGTGTGTACGCTCACACGTTTTCACATGGATTTGCCTGATGCGATTGAAGTTTGAAATATAGATAAGCGTGAAGTTGGATTTTGAGAAACGAAATCGAGTCGTGAATTCGATTACTTGTCGTACGTTCTTAAGTCATCTGGACTTATGAGAATGTTATCGGTTGGCGATTCGAACCGATGCCGGTTGTCGTTACGTCGAAATTGCACGTGCGTGGTCGTAGTAGGAATCGCGAGTTGGAGATTTCTCGAAGCTCAGAAACCTCATTCTCGTTCGTCTGTTATTTTCACGAACATGGATATACATATGTGTGACCATATATATATATATATATATATATATATATATATATATATAGACATGCGATTGTTTGAGATGCAAATATCTCCATATGCATACATATCATGGCAACAAATTTCGTATCCCGCATAGGGACACGAAATTCTTCTCTCCTTTTTTTGAAGGTTCGTATCCCATGCGGGAATACAAAATTTTGTGTCCCAATAGGATACAAAATTTCTTATTCCACACGGGGATACGAAATTGCATATCCCAGTGGGATGCGAAACTTTGTATCCTACTGGGATACGAATTGTCATACGGGCTGCTCTAGTTACACCCCCCCTATAAATTTGAACCGTTCCTCCTCTCCCCCTTCTTCTTCATTTTTCTTACTTGGCTATTGACTTAGGGATTTGTGACCCCAGTATTCGAATATTTTGAATACCGAGCTTGAAAGGGGTGGGACTATTATGCTCTCGGAGTTTATTCTCCATCGTTGCTCAAACTGTGCCTAAGGCCATGTCACGAATTGAACTCGAAATCAACCATGCCTTTGGGTTTGGGATGGTTGAAGTTGAACTTTGGTTTGAGTTGTTCTCATGGGGTTGAGTTCGGATTCAGGTGATAATTTAGGGAAGAAGGATTCGGTGAGGCAGAGGAGGGAGGTTCGAAGAAGAAGGGGACGTAGGAGTTTTGGAGGAGGAGAGGTAGAGAGTCGCAGTTTCAATGGAGAGGTATGGGGAAGGTGAAGTTTCAGGGTCAGAGTCAAAATCGGTGGCTGAAGCGTTGGATTTCATATCCCTCTATAAATGATACAAAATTTCATATCCTCAAGGGAATACAAGATTTCGTATCCATAGGGGATACGAATTTTCATATCCTTGAAGGGATATAGGATTCTTTGCTAGCCTGAATGTTTTGACTCCCGCCTCCGTGAAGCTTCGCGCTTCTCATTTGAGACATGGACTCTCGACTTCCCTCCTCGGGATTCGCGTTGCTGTACAATATAATCGAAACCTACGTTACTTACAATATGGTTGACAATTCAGCCTGGCACATAGGATTAGATCATATACTTGGACTACGGACATGACTGAACTATCGAACTATTGAACGCGTTTTCTCGATTTTTGTCATAATGTAGTTGCGACTCGATGTGAATCTAGCAGCATTGGTTAACGCCGACGATGGTTACAGTCTTGAGGACTGGTGATCATCGCAGTTTCCCAAGCTCTCGGGTTACAAGTGTACTAATCACCACAATGCACATACATGTTAGTTTACACCAGCACGAGGGGTACAGGTCATATAATGCGATGTCTAATGCAACTGTACTGAAAGTATATTTAGCAATCGAGACAGGTCTAAAAAACTGCAGGCTCTGGAAGCCAAAGCTTCGCGGAACTCACCGTCCTAGTCCAGTTCAGCTAGTGACACCAGTTCATAGGACAACAAGCTTGAGACCTCTAGAGAGTCCACTTCTATCCAACCGATGGGTCCGCCAAAAGTGCTCGATCAGGGAGTACAGCCGAAAGGACAACAATTGATGGTCGAGCATCCGACAGAGTTATGGTGCAGGGAAGGTTTGGAATAACAGGACGTGAGCCTGAAGGAGAAGAGATGAAACACCCCACCTCCGTTAAGGTCACTCACAAAGGGAATACATTAACTTTGGTGAAGCATTTTAGGTAAAAGACACAGATAATTTACAAGACAGGCGTATAAACAGCGGAAAACTGAAATCATTTCATAAATAGCGTGGTTCAGTCAAAATATTACAAGCATTGTCTCAAAACCCAACTTCTAAATTATTACAATGAAACATCTATCTTGATTTAAAACTCCAAGTACATAAAGAAGCATAAAACAGTAGTAAAGCAGCATAAATCCCCAATAAAAGTGTAACCACAGCCATAGCCCAAGAAGAGAGAATCCAAGCAATACATATACTTTCCTCAAACTGGAAAAGGTCTGCACTAAGTTGAAGTGTTCCCTCCCTGCGGACCTGGGGGGAGGGGGGGGGGACGGAAGAAAAGAAGGCGAAAGAAAATAGGTCAGACATAAGTCTGGTAAGTCCAGTGATTATTCAGCACATAAACAAGTAAAAGGATCATGACATGAATAAACTGAACATAGGACAATACCATAAAAATAAGATAACATAAGATAAGGCAAGATAAACTAAATATACTTATCACACTTGTTTCCATTTCTCTGCACCTACTACGAATGTTTCAACTACCACCATGTGTTCATAACAAAGTGATCCCTTTCCCGACCGGCTTCTACTAGCATGCATTTTTCTTACTTGTGTCATTCGGCCCCGCTTGATTGTTGATACATGTGCTAGTCCCACCATGGGGTGTATCAATTCCTATGGTGGCAACCCGACACAAATTCAAGATGCACAGTGTATACTAATGATGCCCAGTGCCTGCTTTTCCACTCCGGAGTACGTGCACTCTTATACTCCATCGGAACTACACTGCTGCACCCCCCGTCGCTATTTTGACTGCTTATAATCAGCCCAGTAATCGTGCCTCACCCTGCCTAGTTCAGGGTATCGTGATACATCTATGTGGGTTACTGCTAAAACAGGTCCCCGTTACTAGGGTTTCCTAATCAACATGTTATAACGGTTAAGTGTTCTAAAAATTTACCTAACCTCACCCATCTGTTTTGCTAACATGTTGTATTGGTTAAGTGTTGCCTTAATTAACTTAACCCTACCATTCTTAGCCTGTCTGTTCCTTAGCTTTAATTCATTCATTAAAGCACCAACCTCTCACATTAGATCTATATTGTTGCGATCGCTGGATGTGTCGGGCGGTTTCGGGAAGTCTTACACCGCAACTCAATCTAACCTCGGATTTTTGGGGCTTAATGCGCTAACCTCTCACATTAGATTTATATTGTTGTGGTAGCTGGATAGCCGGGCGGTTCCGGGTAGTCTTACACCGCAACTCAATCTATCCTCGGGTTAGGCATGTTCATCTTTAGCCAATTTACATATTTGTCATATGTGTCCAAATCTATGTGTCAAATTTTCCACAAGTCTAGTAAATACAAGTTTTTGCCACATTCCCAAGCTATGACCAAAATTTACTAAATTAAATTATACCCAACTTTCCCCGCGTTATAATCGCACGTACAACGAGATTCAATCTAAGTTCCGAATGAACTTAGTATTCACAAAAGCAAGTAAAAAAGGGGAAAAATAGAGAAGGAGAATAAGAATTGACATAAGGAATAATAGGCATGTAAAGATGTACCAAATTCAAGAATTATGTTTCAATGTTGTACATTAACACTATGTGTATACAAGCTAAGCAATTCACATCACCGGTATAAAGATTAGATAGAACTGGACTTAAGAGAATTACTAATTTAATGTACAACATGATAAGTCCCATTTGATAAATCCCAATTGTCTCATAGGCATAGGTTGTACAACATGAAAAGTTCCATCCTATCAATCACAACAGTCTCACAGGCATGATAGGTTCATTTATGTTTGTCCAACAGTTTCATAGGCATGATAGGTTCTATTATGTCAGTCCAAAAGTCTCATAGGCATGATAGGTTCTATTATGTCAGTCCAACAGTCTCATAGGCATGATAGGTGCCATTACATCAATCACAATAGTCTCATAGGCATAAGCAATTTAGATTAGACAAAAGGATAGGCACCAATCAGAATTAGGCATCGTTCTAGATCCGATTATTACAGTCGTGATTTCTATTAGATATTTAAATCTAAATAATAACTAAACTTACAGAAAAAGGATGGATCTAGTATTCTGGGATCTGATTTCTGAATTTGAAAATCTATCCTTTGATGTAGACGTTTGATTTGAAGTTCTTCTAATCGATTACTAGTTTGGATTTATTTTTCTAGTTAGGAGAAGATGAAGGAGGTTAGGCTAGCTTGTAGACAAACAGCATGATGACACCATAGTCTTAGGGTTATGAGGCTAGGGTCTAGGTTTGGCTACGTATATATAGATGTCTAGGATTATTTCTAGCCTTTAGATTAGTCTAGGAGAAATCAGAGCCATCAAACCAAAGAGATGTGTCATCCAGCCAATCATAGCACGACACATAAGCCCTAACACCTCAGAAATTAGTCATTGGCCAATCAGGGAAGTCCACATCATCACAGAGCTACTAAAATTTGTCATAGGAAGCAGATCTCAAAGGGGTCGACTCCCTACAGGGGGGTCGACACCTATGTCGACTCCCCTATAGGGGGATCGTCACCTATGTCGACTCCCCCTAGGGAGGGGGGGTCGACACTCTGAGCAAGAATTTTCTCGCTCAGCCTGTTCTGTTTGAATTTTGAACTGGATTTATTATTTAATTATTGTTTTCTGTTTATTCTTGAAATCTTCTGAACTCCATAACTTCTACATACGGAGTCCGATTCACGCAAACTCGGACTCTATCTCAAGCAGAATTCCGAGATGAACGCAATGGTGTAACCCATTTTCCTTAATTCTTCCTCTAAAAATTAAGTGTTCTTAGATTTGTTAATTTTAATATTCATAGAAAATACGAGGTGTTACAATCTCCCGTCCTTAAAGGATTTCGTCCCCGAAATCTCTAAGTTAATAAGAATGTATCCTAACATCCAACATCCATATACTCAACCATCAATCACAGGCATCCATCGTCCTTAAAAGGTTTCTAATGCTTTCATGATCAGATGCATAGTATGTGTATATGTCCTTATCTAATGCAGAATCAGGCAGTCTACTAATTTAGTTGACCTCCTTGATGCGAATCATGTCAGTGCTATGAGTCCATCATGTATGCAATTATTCCTAATTGCATTTTGTGACTTCTACGTGAGTGCACAATCATTCGTACAAATGCAACGTCCATATGATAACACATCAAGTTTCAATCCATATATAAATTCATATATGCATATGCAATATGAAAGTGACTGAGCCGATCTAGTACCTAGTGTGTGTGTATATGCATCCACGAGCAACCACTTGCAACCATCAATCATAACATGTTTCAAATACATGTTTGCATCCATTGGTTTCTACCTAAGGATCAAGAATAGGAACGAGGAGATTTACTTAAGAGATAGATACAAGCATGCATAAACTTTTGGAAAAAGAGATCAAGAATGTACCCTCAAAAAGATAAGGGTAGGTTGCGCGTATCTTGTCCTCAATCTCCTACGTCGCGTCTTCCTCAGCATCACTCCATTGTACTTTAACTAGCTTGACCTCACGATTACGTATCTTTTTAACTTCTGTACCCAAGATACGAGTTGGAACTCTTCTCACCGTTGCTTATCATTCCAGTTCTATTTCCTCTAGTATGCTTGGCTCCACCACTTCCGCAGACTCGTGTAAGCAATTTCGTAGATGAGAGACATGAAATACATTATGTACTCCAACCAATATTTCGGGCAACTCTACTTTATAAGCCATCTTCCCAATCCTTTCAATGATAGGAAATGGCCCTACAAATCTTGGTGCCAATTTTCCTATGGACCCAAAGTGAACGAAATTCTTCAAAGGAGATACTTTAAGAAAAACTCTGTCCCCAACCTCAAACTCAAGGTCGGTCCTTCTTTTATTAGCGTAGGACTTCTGTCTATCTTGTGCGGTCTTCATTCGTCTTCGCATCAAGTCCACCTTCTCTGAAGTTTCTCTGACCATGTCAGGCCCAAGTACGAGCTTGTTTGTAGACTCCCACCAACAAGTTGGTGATCGACATGGTCTTCCATATAAAGCCTCAAAGGGTTCCATGCCTACGGTGGCTTGGTAGCTATTGTTATAGGCAAACTCCACCAAAGGGAGGTGATCCTCCCATGTTCCCCCAAACTCAAGAATGCACAATCTCAAGAGATCTTCTAATACTTTGTTCACGCTTTCCATCTGCCATCGGTTTGAGGGTGATAATTAGTGCTTATGCATAGCTGTGTGCCTACAGCCTCTTGCAAACTCTTCCAAAACTCGCTCGTAAAGATAGGGTCTCGATCACGTACTATGCTGGAGGGTATTCCATGCAGTCGAACTACCTCTTCAAGATAAATGGATGCTAACGATGAGGCAGTCCTCCTGCTCTTAACAGGTATAAAGTGAGCACTTTTAGTGAGCCTGTCCACTATTACCCAAATACTGGTATTGCCCCTTCTTGATCTAGGCAACCCATCAATAAAGTCCATCGAAATGCTATCCCATTTCCACTGTGGGATCTCCAGAGGATGAAGCTGACCACCAGGCTTCTTCTGCTCTGCCTTGACTTGCTGGCATATCAAGCATTTAGAGACAAACTCAGTTGCATCCTTCTTCATGCCATTCCAAAAGAAAACCCTTTTTATGTCTTTATACATTTTTTCCCCACCAGGGTGTATGGTCAACTTAGAATGGTGTGCCTCTTCGAGAACGGTCTTCACCAAATCCCTTGCTTGTGGGACGCATAGTCTTCCATCCCGTCTCAACCAACCCTTGTAATCGATGGAGTATCTATTGAGGTGACTAGAGGTCTCACCTCTAATTAGCTTATCCATCACATCAACTAGCTGAGGGTCTTCACGTTGCGTGGTTCCTATTGATTCCAAAAGAGTAGGCCGTACCTCTAGCGATGCTAACAAACCAGGTACAAATTCAAAGGAGGTTCTAAAGTCAAAGTTTGCTATGTACTCCAAGCTTTGCCTTTCTACAAAGAGAGGACTTAAGGCGTCTGCTACCACATTGCCCTTGCTAGGGGTATAAGAAATCTAAAAATCGTATGAGGCAATAAATTCCATCCACCTTTGTTGCCTTAAGTTAAGATCTTTCTGTAAGAAAAGGTACTTTAACGATTTATGGTCAGTAAACAATTCAAACCTTTCTCCTAGCAGGTAATGATGCCATGACTTAAGAGCGAAAACAATGGCAGCTAGTTCTAAATCAATAGTTGGGTAGTTTTTCTCATGTACCTTCAACTGCCTTCCTCCATAGCAAACTAATCTGCCCTCTTGCATCAAGACAACGCCCAATCCTGTACTGCATGCGTGTGTGTACACTGTAAACATCTTACTCCCATCAGGCAATGTCAGAACCGGGGCTGTTTTTAGAGCCCTTTTCAATCGTTGGAAAGCAACATCGCAATCCAAATCCCAAGCAAAAGTTAGGTTCTTCTTTGTCAACCTACTAAGTGAGGATAAGATCTTCACAAATTCCTTAATGAACTTTCTGTAAAAGCCTGCCAGCCCGAGAAAACTTCGTACTTCGGTTGCATTCCGTGGGATCTTCCAATCCTGCACCGCAATTACTTTTGCGGGATCCACAGCTATCCCCTCTTTGGGCACTACATGTCCAAGAAATCTTACTTCATCTCTCCAAACATGGCATTTGGAGAATTTTGCTTCAGCTGATGTGCACGAAGAGTATCCATAACTTCCCTTAAATGAAAAGCATGTTCTTCCTCACTTTTTGAGAAAATCAAAATGTCGTCCACGAAGACCACTACAAATTTATTAAGGAACTCTATAAATACCCTACTCATCAAGTCTACGAAGTAGGTAGGTGCGTTTGTCAAGCCGAAAGGCATGACAAGCCATTCGAAGAAACCATCCGGGGTCCTGAACGCAGTCTTATCTATGTTGTCCTCATCCACTCTTAGCTGATGAAATCTGGTGGCCAGATCTAGTTGGGAGAAAACTGAGGCACCTACGAGCTGGTCGAACAAGTCGTTTATTCTAGGAAGTGGGTACCTATTCTTCTTAGTTAATTTGTTTAGCTCCCTATAGTCCACGCATAGGTGAAGTGAACCATCTACTTTGGTTGCAAAAACCACTGGAGCACCCCATTCAAAAATACTCCGCCTTATGAACCCCTTTTCAAGCAACTCTTTAACTTGCTTGCTGAGCTCTTTCTTTTCCCTTGGAGCCATGTGTCTAACGGGTAAAGCAACAGGTTTTGCGTTATCAACAAGGTATATGCGGAAGTCTATCTCTCGCTTCGGAGGTAAACCCTTCACCTCTTCAAAGACATTTGAGTATTCACGGACCACTCTAACAGATTGCAAGTTTTCAACAGACGCATCAAGAGATTCTAGGTAACTAAGCATAACAGAATTCATGGGATTACAAGAGATTTCAAGATTGTTACCGAGGCGAGTCATAAGTCTAACCACTCTCTTTTCACAATCGAAGATGGCACCGTTTCTGGATAACCAATCCATGCCTAGAATCAACCCATAGCCCGTGAAACCCAAAACATAAGCATTACATCTAAACCCAACGCTTAGTATAGAAATTTCCAAATCCGAACAAATCATGGACAAATAAGCCGAGCCCCCAATTGGATTTGAAACAACCATGGGATCCTCTACTATACTGGTATCTAGGTGTAGAGATTCAACTAAAGCAGTAGATATAAAAGAGTGCGATGCGCCAGAATCAGAAAGAGTACGAACTGGACGATCAGAAAGATAAACTATACTCTCAACAGAAATATTTCTACCTCTTTCTTGTGGAGGTGCCATGAGAGCGTGAATTTGTCCTCCAGAAGTGGGTCCAGTCCTCTGCCCTTGCCTTTTTGGGCAATCCTTAGCCATATGCCCTGTCTCGCCGCATTGAAAGCAACCACCCATCTTCCTTTTCTTCTTTCTGCAGTCCTTAATCAGATGTCCAGGTATGCCACAATATTTACACTTTCTCTTGTCACGGGGTTTGTTATTCTTCCCGCCTTTCTTGGAATCCTTCTTCTAATTCTACGATCCCTCCACTTTCTTGTCTACAGGTTCATCCACCTTTGCCTCTTTCTTTCCACCCTTGTCTTCCTCCTGTAACAGTGCCATGTCCACCAGTCTCTCAAAAGTCGGACCCATAGGTATATGGGACATAGCCAGGCTGTGCAGCGACTCATTCAACCCTTTCACGAAATGTAGAGCCTTTTTATGTGGAGTGTTTACCAACTCCAGTCCGAATCTAGCCAGCTGGTTGAATTAGTTGACGTATTCCTTAATTGATAGGTTTCCCTGTTTGAGTGCTAAGAACTTCTCCAGCTGTAGGCTTCATTCAGCTTGCGAGAGGAACTTCATTTCAAATCTCCTTCTAAAATCCTCCCAAGTTTCAACTGGTCTCTCAGCATTAGTAACTTCCCACCAATAAAAGGCTTCGTCCTTAAGTAACCATACAGCCAATTGTATCTTCTGTCTATCGTCCACTTCGAAGATAACAAACAAATCTTCTATTTCCTTGACCCAGTTTCTTGCTTCCACAAATGACTCAGTCCCATTAAAGTTCTTTCCACCCATAGCTTGAAAGTCCCTACATATCTTCGAGAAAGCATTCACCCGCGGAGGAGGAGGAGGAATGGCTGCAGTTGGGGGAGGAGGAACGTCTGCTGGGCCTGCGTCATTAGCCCTAGCCTCCAGATACCTTCTGAACCAGCTAGGTATCGGTATGCCCTCGGGAAGATTAAGATCCCCAGACATGTTGAAACGAAAAGAAAAGGTTCAAAACAAAGGATAAAAAGATAGTGCATACGGCTTTGGGGATTATGCCTTTAAAATAAAACAACATTTTTCTTGAAAATGCTTCTTTAAATTTCATTTTGAAAATAGTTTTCAAAAACTTTTATCTGATCTGGTAAACCATCGCTCTGATACCAAGTGAAACACCCCAACTCCATAAAGGTCACTCACATAGGGAATGCATTAACTTTGGTGAAGCATTTTAGGTAAAAGACACATATAATTTACAAGACAGACATACAAACAGCGGAAAACTGAAATCATTTCATAAATAGCGTGGTTCAGTCAAAACATTACAAGCATTGTCTCAAAACCCAACTTCTAAATTATTACAATGAAACATCTGTCTTGATTTAAAACTCCAAGTACATAAAGAAGCATAAAACAGTTGTAAAGCAGCATAAATCCCCAATGAAAATGTAATCACAGCCATAACCCAAGAAGAGAGAATCCAAGCAATACATCTACTTTCTTCAAACTGGAAAAGGTCTACACTAAGCTGAAGTGTTCCCACCCTGCGGACCTGGGGGGGGGGGGAAACGGAATAAAAGAAGGTGAAAGAAAATAGGTCAGACATAAGTCTGGTAAGCCCAGTGATTATTCAGCACATAAACAAGTAAAAGGATCATGACATGAATAAACTGAACATAGGGCAATACCATAGAAATAAGATAAGGCAAGATAAACTGAATATACTTATCGCACCCATTTCCATTTCTCTGCACCTACTACGAATGTTTCTACTACCATCATGTGTTCATAACAAAGTGATCCCTTTCCCGATCGGCTTCTAGTCACATGCATTTTTCTTACTTGTGTCATTCGGCCCTGCTCGATTGTAGATACCTGTGCTGGTCCCACCATGGGGTGTATCAATTCCTATGGTGGCAACCCGACACAAATTCAAGATGCACAGTGTATACTACTGATGCCCAGTGCCTACTTTACCACTCCGGAGTACGTGCATGCCCATACTCCGTCGGAACTACACTACTGCACCCCTTGCCGCTATTTTGACCGCTTATAATAAGCCCTGTAATCGTGCCCCATCCTGCCTAGTTCAGGGTACCGTGATACATCTATGTGGGTTACTACTGAAATGGGTCCCTGTTACTAGGGTTTCCTAATCAACATGTTATAACGGTTAAGTGCTCTCAAAATTTACCTAACCTCACCCATCTGTTTTGCTAACATGATGTATTGGTTAAGTGTTGCCTTAATTAACTTAACCCTACCATTCTTAGCCTGTCTGTTCCTTAGCTTTAATTCATTCATTAAACCACCAACCTCTCACATTAGATCTATATTGTTGCGGTCGCTGGATGTGCCGGGCGGTTCCAGGTAGTCCTACACCGCAACTCAATCTAATCTCGGGTTTTTGGGGCTTAATGCGCTAACCTCTCACATTAGATTTATATTGTTGCAGTAGCTGGATGTGCCGGGCGGTTCCGGGCAGTCTTACACCGCAACTCAATCTAACCTTGGGTTAGGCATGTTCATCTTTAGCCAATTTACGTATTTGTCATATGAGTCAAAATCTATGTGTCAAATTTTCCACAAGTCTAGTAAGTACAAGTTTATGCCACATTCCCAAGCTATTCCCAAAATTTACTAAATTAAATTATACCCAACTTTCCCCGCGTTATAATCGCACGTACAACGAGATTCAATCTAAGTTCCGAATGAACTTAGTATTCACAAAAGCAACTAAAAAGGGGGAAAACAGAGAAGGAGCATAAGAATTGACATAAGGAAAATTAGGCATGTAAAGATATACAAAATTCAAGAATCATGTTTCAATGTTGTATATTAACACTATGTGTGGACAAGCTTAACAATTCACAACACCGGTATAAAGATTAGATAGAATTGGACTTAAGAGAATTACTAATTTAATGTACAACATGATAAGTCCCATTTAATAAATCCCAATAGTCTCATAGGCATAGGTTGTACAACATGAAAAATTCCATCCTATCAATCACAACAGTCTCACAGGCATGATAGGTTCATTTATGTCAGATCAACTGTCTCATAGGCATGATAGGTTCTATTATGTCAGTCCAATAGTCTAATAGGGATGATAGGTTCTATTATGTCAGTCCAACAGTCTCATAGGCATGATAGGTGCCATTACATCAATTACAATAGTCTCATAGGCATAAGCAATATAGAGTAGACAAAAGGATAGGCACGAATCAGAATTAGGCATCGTTCTTGATCCAATTATTACAGTCATGATTTCTATTAGATGTTTAAATTAAATAATAACTAAACTTACAGAAAAAGGACGGATCTTGTATTGTGGGATCTGATTTCTGAATTTGAAAAGCTATCCTTTGCTGTAGACGTTTGATTTGAAGTTCTTCTAATAGATTACTAGTTTGGATTTATTTTTCTAGTTAGGGGAAGATGAAGGAGGCTAGGCTAGCTTGTAGACGAACAACATGACGACACCATAGTCTAAGGGTTATGAGGTTAGGGTCTAGGTTTGGCTACGTATATATAGATGTCTAGGATTAATTCTAGCCTTTAGATTAGTCTAGGAGAAATCAGAGCCATCAAACCAAAGAGATGTGTCATCCGGCCAATCATAGCACGACACATAAGCCCTAACACCTCAGAAATTAGTCATTGACCAATCAGGGAAGGCTACATCAGCTCATAGCTACTAAAATTCGTCACAGGAAGCAGATCTCAAAGTGGTCGACTCCCTACGGGGGGGGGGGGGGGGGTCGACACCTATGTCGACTCCCCCTGGGGGGGGGGGGGAGGTCGACACCCTGAGCAGGAATTTTCCCGCTCAGCCTGTTCTGTTTGAATTTTGAATTTTGAACTGGATTTATTATTTAATTATTATTTTCTGTTTATTCTTGAAATCTTCTGAACTCCATAACTTCTACATACAGAGTCCGATTCACGCAAACTCGGACTCTAACTCAAGCAGAATTCCGAGACAAACGCAATGGCGTAACCCGTTTCCCTTAATTCTTTTTCTAAAAATTAAGTGTTCTTAGATTTGTTAATTTTAATATTCATAGAAAATACGGGGTGTTACAAGAGAGCGTAGATATTACAGAGGGAAATACTCTGGAGGCACCGGATATGATGGTGGGAGAAGTCATACTTGAGGACCCGCCAGATTCGGTGAAACGACGGTAAGGCGTATGGTGATAGGTTTAATATTCCTTAAACAGAAGTTCGTGCACCTTAAAAAGACGACAGGGCTCACACAACTCTTGAAGGGTTCACTGCATGGAACATGCATGCATGCCCTTCTAGATGTGTGCCTCCGGCCAATTACTTCATTCAGGATATACTTCACTATTTTCGCCTAGCGCCTATGCTGCTACATCCGAATACGTATGCTTCCCTCCTAGGTACTGTAACACCCCATAATTTTAGCAACACTAAAGAGGACAAATTAAACAATAATTAATTTAATATTCAGAATTACGGGAAATAGACTATGTCACTGCGTCCATCTCAAAATTCTGGTCAAGATAGACATTTGGTTTGCATAAAACAGACACCGTATGAAGAAGTTATGAAGGTTTGAAGTTTGTATACGCGCAAGAGAACGTGTGTATATATATATATATATGTATATATATATATAGGGTCAAAGAATTCAAAAATTAGGTCCAGAAGTTCAAAATCGTTCAAATCGCGAAAAATTGGGTGAGCGGGAAAAATCCCGCTCAGGGGAGTCGACCCCTGGGTAGACCCATGGGTCGACCCCCCTAGGGATGAAATGGCAGGTCGGTTCTGGGGGCTGGCAGCTATATATACGGCCTCATTTCTCTAGTTTTCTCACAATGAAATCAATGGAGGCCTAAATGTTGTTGGTGCCTGGACTGAACCAAATTTTTTTTCTTCTACAATCATGTTTAGAGATTCAAGTGTAGATCTGTGATTCAACCTCTGCTTTTCTCCTTCTATTTTTCTAGATCCAAACACCATGAGTTTAAGTTACATTTAGATTTAAATAATTAAAAGTAAAACATGATATGACTGTAATTTGGATGTACCCTGTGACTGAATCATACCATATCTATTGTAATTTGTGAATCCATGATATTCTGAATTAACTATGACTTGGATCTTAACCTTTATCATGTTAGATCTACTTTTGATTGTAGATTTAATTCACTATTTAAATCATCTTGTACCTATCATGTTGTGGTTAATTTGGATCTGTCATTAGTTGGACATCTAAATCCTTGTTTAGATCTAATCATGCCTATTATGACATCCCTACTATATTAGAACCGGTTTTATTATCACAATTTCACCAGATCTGTTCTTGTATGTCCATCTTAACATTATGCCATTATATGTTTATGTCAATTTTGTTAGAATAATCATTTATGTCATCTTCCTTCATCCTTTCCCTTTTATTTTATATAGCCAGGCTACTTTCGAGCTTAGGCATGCCACTAAAAATATGCGAATGCATTAGTTTGGGAACGAGGGGAAAAACATTGAAATTAGGCATATCTTGTAAAGGGGAAATTCATCATAACTTGAATAATGTTTATGAATATTAATTTAGGGTATATAATTTTTTATGAACATATTTTGGGAAAAAGGGCATGAAACCTATAACGACATAGGTAAAATTGGCTAATAATGAAATGCCTAGGATTATAGTAATTAGAAACTGTAACTGCGCCTAGACACGAGTTAGATTGCACTTGTGGTGGAAGTCTGCCCTGAACCGCCCGACATATCCAGCAACCACAAGTGGTGAATCTAATGTGAGGGGTCTAGGTGCACAAATACGAGACATGATGAGACACGAGGTTAAGCCCGACTGGTGGAAGAAGTCTGCTCGGAACCGACCGACATATCCAGCATCCACAAGTGGTAGGCTTAATGTGACGGTCTAGCACATTATCACCATAAATGGACATGGTAATGAATTGGAATACGTAACCTAGTTGAATCCATAGGGATTGTATGAACATGAACTTGAATAGGGGTTAAGTAAATCTGTTTGAACAATGGGTGGGTTAAGTAAATCTGGGTAGGGTGGGTAATATTTATATATAGGCCCACAAACATAACCGGGTGGGGTTATGTAATTAAAGACACCGTTAGGTTAGCATAACCTGTAGAAATGATAGGGATATGTAATTAAAGACACCAATAGGTATAAATAACCTACGGAAATCCTAGTGGGGATACAAGACAAAGGGAAGAGCTTGTATCATCTTGTGTGTGAGACCCGTTTTAGTTAGTAACCCATATAACGGTGTCAAACGAGTACTCCGCCCTAGGTCGGAGTAGGGAAACGCTTACTGGGCAGATTGTAAGTGATCCAAAATTGGAGGACGATGTGTGCGGCGCAAACCGACCAGGACATGTGCGTGCATGTTCGGGCAGAAGGGGATAAGACGACCGTGACACCAGTTGATATGGTTGTGCACATCACGAAGGGTTGCCACTTTAAGAAGTGATACCTCCTACTGTGGGGCTGGCACTTGGTATCTACAGAGTAGGGAGCCAACCAATTGAGGTAGTAGTTAGGGTACATTTAGACATATGCCTAAGTTTACCATCTTATATTTGTTGGGATCATCTCATTCTGGTTATACTAGTATCGGTGCAGAGTAATATTTAGAGAAGTGTATACACTCTATCATGTTTACCTTGCCATACCTGCCTTTTTTTGATATTATCTCTCTTATCCACCTTATATGTCTGTCATGATACTTTTACTTATTTTCTTGCTAAAAGTAACTGGACTCGCCAGATTTTATGTTTGACCCTTTTTGTTTCCTCTTCTTTCTTCCGTTTCCCTCCCAGGT
The DNA here is from genome assembly GCA_030737875.1 of Allium sativum. NCBI lineage: Eukaryota > Viridiplantae > Streptophyta > Magnoliopsida > Asparagales > Amaryllidaceae > Allium > Allium sativum. The sequence goes on along the minus strand of CM060927.1, from coordinate 20,417,404 downwards.
TCTCAGGGTGGGAATACTCAAGCTTGACCAGGATTCTGCTATCTTTCGCTGGAGCTGCTTAGACATATTGCTCAAACTCCTGTCTTTGCTACTATGGCTATGTTTTATTTGGGGATTTTTATTCTTTTATATTTTACTCTGATATTTAAAGTGTAAGACAGAAGTTTTTATGATGTACTAGTTTTTATGTAATTCAGTCATGTGATATTTTGAACCATGATGCTTTATGATTAATAAAGTTTGTTTTTATTCCACTACTATTTTTATATTTGTCTTTTAATGTTTCTGTTCCTGTTTACCTATAACGCTTCACGAAATTTAATGCATTCTCTTAATGAGTGACATTAACGGACGTGGGGTGTCACACTTGGTATCAGAGCTGAAGGTTACCAGATTAGATAAAAGTTTTTGAAAACTATTTTCAAAAAGGTTTTAAAAGAAAGCATTTTCAAAAGAAAAGTCTGTTTTGAAAAACATAGTCCCCAATGCCATATTCGATCCTTTGTCTGAATCTCTTTCCTTTTCCTTTCAGCATGTCTGGGGAACCTAATATTACAGAGGGCGTTACGATACCAGGCTGGTTCCGTTGGTATCTAAAGGCCATGGCGACTGCCGATGGTCAAGTTAACGTTCCTCCCCCAGCTGCACCCGTCGTTCCTCCTCCTCCTCCGCGTGTAGACAATTTCTCTAAGATTTGCAAAGATTTCCATGCTATGGAAGGAAGGCCATTTCATGGAACCGAGACTTCATAGAGGCAAGGAATTGCCTCAAGGAGACAGAAGACTTGTTTGGAATTTTCGATGTGGATGATAGTAGGAAGATTCAGCTTGCCGTCTGGCTACTTAAAGACGAAGCTTCGATCCGGTGGAAGGTAACCCAAGCAGGGCGTCCGGTGGAAACATGGGATGATTTTAGATAGAGGTTTGAAATGAAGTTTCTTTCTCAAGCTGAGAAAAGCATGTAAATGGAGAGGTTCTTGGCACTCAAACAAGGAAACATGACTGTTAAAGAATATATGAACAAATTCAACCAGCTAGCAAGGTTTGGATTGGAATTGGTAGATACTCAGCATAAGAAGGCTTTGCAATTTGCTAAAGGGCTGAATGAACCCCTTCATGGGTTAGCTATGTCCCATATTCCAATGGGAGCTACTTTTGAAAGGCTTGTTGATATGGCCTTGATGCATGAGGAAGACAAAGGAGAAAAGAAGGAAGTTAAGACTGAGGAAATAACGCAAAACAAGAAAGTATAGCCCAAGAAAGGGCAGCAACAACAATAATAGAAGAAGGGAGGAAAGATGACAAGCCTAAGAATAAGAGGAAGTGTCATAGTTGTGGACGTGAGGGTCACTTGGTGAAGGACTGCAAAAGGAGGAAGAATTCTTGCTTCAATTGTGGAGAGGTCGGACACTAAGGGGTGCCCGAAGAAACAAGGACAAGGTCAAAGGGCAGAAGCTTCTAGAGGGCAGGTGCATGCTCTCGCAACCAGTGTTCCAGATAGAGGTAGGAAAATTTTCGTGGAAGGTTTGATTTCTATTTCCAGTCATCCTATTAGAACTCTTTTTGATTTTGGCGCTTCACATTCATTTATATCTAGATCTGTGGTTGAATCTCTGCACCAAAATATTAGTATGGTAGTGAATCCCATAATTGTCTCAAAGCCCATTGGTAGTTCAGCTCATTTGTCAATGATTTGTCGGAGTTTGAGAATATCTGTCTTAGGCATCGAATTTGAGTGCGATGCATATGTGCTTGGTTTTCTGGGCTATTGTTTGATTCTAGGGATGGATTGGTTAGCTATATATAGTGCCATTTTATATTGTGAGAGGAGGGTCGTTAGACTTTTGACTTTCCATGGGAGGACCCTCGAGATTTCTTGTGACCCAAATAAGTCTATTATGCTTAGTTTCCTAGAGTCTTTAGATGCATCTATCAATGATCTGCGATCTGTTTCAGTAGTCCATAATTATTCTGATGTTTTTGATGAGGTACGGGGCTTCCCTCCGAGGCGCCAGATCGATTTTCGTATATATTTGGTGGACAATGCAAAGCCAGTTGCATTACCTATGCGCCATATGGCTCCAAGGGAATGGAGGGAGCTGAGTAAGCAAGTAGGGGAGCTACTTGAGAAAGAGTTCATTAGGCGAAGCATATCTGAATAGGGTTCTCCATTTGTATTCGCGACTAAGGCGGATGATTCGCTTCGCTTGTTTATGGCAATAGAGATTTGAACAAACTCACTAAAAAGAACATGCACCCACTTCCGAGGATAGATGACTTGTTTGATCAGCTTGTTGGTGCCTCGATATTCTCTCAGCTATACTTGGCCACTAGGTCTCATCAGTTGAGGGTGGCAGAGGACTGTATAGATAAGACCGCTTTTAGGACTCCGGATGGTTTCTTTGAATGGCCAATTATGCCTTTTGGTTTGACGAATGCACCTGCCTATTTTGTTGATCTGATGTGTAGGGTGTTCCTAAATAAATTTGTCATGGTCTTTGTTGATGATATCTTGATCTTCTCAAAGAGCGAAGAAGAGCATGCCCAGCATTTGAGAGAAGTTTAAAAACTCTCCATGCGCATCAGCTAAAGGCAAAGTTCTCCAAATGTCATTTTTGGAGAAAATAGGTGAGATTCCTAGGGCATGTGGTTTCTAAAGATGGGATAGCAGTAGATCCCACAAAGGTAGTTACAGTTCAAGATTGGCAAATCCCAAAGAATGCAACGGAGGTGAGAAGCTTTCATGGATTGGCAGGCTATTATAGGAAGTTCATTAAGGACTTCGCGAAGGTATCAGCCCCACTCACCAGGCTGACGAAAAAGAATCTGACGTTTTCATGGGATATAGATTGTGATGTTGCTTTCCAACGATTGAAGAGGCCTATGACAACAGCCCCAGCTTGACCTTGCCCGATGGGAATAAAGTGTTTGCAGTATACCCTAATGCATGTGGTACAGGGCTTGGTGCGGTTCTGATGCAAGAGGGAAGGGTAGTATGTTATGGGGGTAGACATTTGAGTGTCCATAAGAAGAACTACCCTACCCATGCTCTAGAATTAGCTGCTATAGTATTCACGCTTAAGACTTGGCGGCAATATCTTCTTAGAGACAGGTTCGAGTTATACTTGGACCATAAGTCGCGCAAGTATCTGTTCTCACAAAAGGATCTCAAATTGAGATAGTAGAGTTAGGCTTCTACTTGGACCCGATACGACGAATGAAGACTGCTAAAGATAGGAAGGAATCCTACGCAGACAAGAGAAGGACTGACATCAAATTTGAAGTGGGAGACATAGTTTTTATTAAAGTGTCACCTTTGAGGAATGTGGTTCACTTCAGATCTATAGGGAAATTGGCGTCAAGATTTGTAGGGCCATTTCCTATAACAGAAAGGATCAGCCAAATGGCCTATAGAGTAAATCTACCCTAGAGAATATCTGGCATTCATGATGTTTTCCACGTTTCTCATTTACGGAAGTGCTTGCATGATTCCACAGAAGTAGTTGAGCCGAGTATATTGGAGGAAGAACAGGTGGAACGGGAGGCAACAGTCAGACGAGTTCCTTCCCATATTCATGGATCAGAAGTTAAGAAGCTATGCAATAGAGAAGTCAAGTTGGTGAAAGTTCAGTATGGAGATAACTTAGGGGATGCGACTTGGGAGACCGAAGACAAGATTTGTGCTTCGTACCCTTTTCTTTTCGAGGGTATGTTCTTAACTTCCTTTCCAAAGCTTTAATCTATGCTTATTTCTATCATTTAAGTATGTCCTATCGATTGAATCTTTGACCTTTAGGTAGGAATCCCATGGATTTAACCATGTGTTTAAGACATGTTATGCTTGATGGATGCAAGTGGATGAACGTGTTTGCTAATGGTTTCTCGTGGATGCATATACACACATTAGGCACTAGATCGACTCAATCACTCTCATACTGCATATGGATATATGTGCATTTTTCTTCTTTTAATGGATGAAATTGAAGGTATCATCATATGGATGTTGCATTTGGACGGACGATTGTGCACCCGTATAGAACTTACATGTTATAATAGGATTATTACATACATGTTGGATTCATGGCACTAACATACATTGCATTAAGGAGGTCGACTGAATCAGTAGGCTGCCTGATCTTCGCATTAGTATTAAGACATATACACCCACCTTTTCATACATTCATATAAGCATTAGAAGTCTTTAAGGACAATGGATTCTTGTGGTTGGTGGTTGAGTAGATGGGTGATGGATGGTAGGATATACATTCTTCTTAACTTGGAGATTTCCGGGACGAAATCCTTTGAGTAGGGGAGAATGTAACACCCCGTAATTTTAGCAACACTAAAGAGGACAAATTAAATAATAATTAATTTAATATTTAGAAATAAGGGAAACAGACTGCACCATTGCGTCCGTCTCGAATTACTGGTCAAGATAGATATATGGTTTGTGTAAAACGGATACCATATGAAGAAGTTATGAAGGTTTCAAGTTTGTATACACGCAAGAGAATATACATATACGGTCAAAGAATTCAAAAATTAGGTCTAGAAGTTCAAAATCGTTCAAATCACGAAAAACTGGTTGAATGGGAAAAATCCCGCCCAAGGGAGTCGACCCCTTAAGGGGGGTATCGACCCCTGGGTCGACCCCTCAAGGGGGGTGTCGACCCTCCTAGGGCTGACGTAGCAGGTCGGTTGTGGGGCCTAGCGACTATATGTACGACCTCATTTCTCTAGTTTTCTCACACTGAAATCAATGGAGGCCTAAATGTTGTCGGTGCCTGGACTGAATCAAATCTTTTCTTCTTCTGCCATCAAGTTTAGAGATTCAAGTGTAGATCTGTGATTCAACCTCTGCTTTTCTCCTTCTATTTTTCTAGATCTGAACACTGTAAGTTTAAGTTACCTTTAGATTTGAATAATTAAAGGTAAAACATGATATGACTGTAATTTGGATCTATCCATGTGACTGAATCATACCAGATCTATTGTAATTTGTGAATCCATGATATTCAGAATTAACTATGACTTGGATCTTAACCTTTATCATGTCAGATCTACTTTTGATTGCAGATCTAATTCACTATTTAGATCATCTTATACCTATCATGCTTTGGTTAATTTGGATATGTCATTAGTTGGACATCTAAATCCTTGTTTAGATCTAATCATGTCTATATGAGATCCCTACTATATTAGAACCAGTTTTATTATCATAAGTTCACCAGATCTGTTCTTATTTGTCCATCTTAACATTATGCCATTATATATTTATGTCAATTTTGTTAGAATAATCATTTCTGTCATCTTCTCTTCATCCTTTCCCTTTTATTTTATATAGCTAAGCTACTTTCGAGCTTAGGCATGCCACTAAAAATATGCGAATGCGTTAGTTTGGGAACGAGGGAAAAAACATTGAAATTGGGCATAACTTGTAAAGGGGAAATTTGGCATAACTTGAATAATTTTTATGAATATGAATTTAGGACATATAATTTATTATGAACATATTTGGGGAAAAGGGGCATGAAACCTATAAGGACATGGGTAAAATTGGCTAATAATGAAATGCCTAGGATTACAATAATTAGAAGTTGTAACTGCACCTAGACACGGGTTAGATTACACTTGTGGTGGAAGTCTGCCGGAACCTCCCAGCATATCCGGCGACCACAAGTGGTGAATATAGATGTGAGGGGTCTAGGTGCACAAATACGAGATGTGCTGAGATACGAGGTTAAGCCCGACTTGTGGATGAAGTCTGCCCGGAACCAACAGGCATATCCAGCATCCACAAGTGGTAGGCTTAATGTGAGGGGTCCAGCACATTATCACCATAAATGGACATGGTAATGAATTGGAATACTTAACCTAGTTGAATATATAGGGATTGTATGAACATGAACTTGAATAGGGGTTAAGTAAATCTATTGAACAGTGGGTGGGTTAAGTAAATCTGGGTAGGGTGGGTAATATTTGTATATAGGCTCACAAACTTAACCGGTTGCGGTTATGTAGTTAAAACACCGTTAGGTAAGCATAACCTGTAGAAATAATAGGGTTATGTAATTAAAGACACCAATAGGTATACATAACTTGTGGAAATCCTAGTGGGGATACAAGACAAGAGGGAGATCTTGTATCATCTTGTGTGTGGGACCCGTTTCAGTCAGTAACCCATATAACAGTATCGTACGAGTACTCCGCCCTAGGTCGGAGTAGGGACACACTTACTGGGATGATTGTAAGAGATCCAAATGTAGAGGACGGTGTGGGCGGCGCAAACCAACCGGGGCATGTGCGTGCATGTTCGGGCAGAAGGGTATAAGACCACCATGACGCTAGTAGATATGGTTGTGCACATCACGAAGGGTTGCCACTTTAAGAAGTTATACCTTGTACTGTGGGGCAGGCACAAGGTTTCTGCGGAGTAGGGAGCCGATCAATTGGGGTAGTAGTTAGGGTACATTTAGATGTATGCCTAAGTCTACCATCTTATAGTTGTTGGGATCATCTCATTCTGGGTATACTAGTATCAGTGCAGAGTAATCTTTAGAGAAGCGTATACACTCTATCATGTTTACTTTACCATACCTGCCTTTTTGTGATATTATCTCTCTTATCCACTTCCTATGCCTGTCATGATACTTTTACTTATTTACTTGCTAAAAGTAACTGGACTCGTCAGACTTTATGTCTGACCCTTTTTGTTTCCTCTTGTTTCTTCCGTTCCCCCCCAGGTTCTCAGGGTGGGAATACTCAAGCTTGACTACGATTCTGCTATCTTTTGCTGGAGCTACTTAGATGTATTGCTCAAGCTCCTATCTTTGCTACTATGGTTATGTTTTATTTGGGGATTTTGCTTCTTTTATTTTGTACTATGATATTTAAAGTGCAAGATAGAAGTTTTTATGTAATTCAGATATATGATGTTTTGAACCATGATGCTTTATGATTAATAAAGTTTGTTTTTATTCCACTGCTGTTTTTATATCTGTCTTGTAATGTTTCTGTTCTTGTTTACCTATAACTCTTCACGAAACTTAATGCATTCTCTTAATGAGTGACATTAACGGACGTGAGGTGTCGCAGGTACCTGAATTCTCTTAAGGGAATACCTGCTAATAAGTCCCACCAGAGATGACATCTGGTGCCAGTTTCAGTTGAATAGAAGACCTACCCTGCATCCATCTTTTTATTTCCTCGAAGCTCCGTCGATTACTAAATTCGTTAAGGGGAAATGAAGCAAGATGAGTGTGTTTAAGTGCAACCGGTTCTTTGTGCTCTGCCCTCCTGGATTTGCAAGGCGGTGGCCGGATGGAAGTGAGTGTACTTTTTTGTTTTGAATTTAGTGCTCGTTGAGTTACCTGCCTTGTGTTAAATTTGTTTTATTGTTAACAGGAAACCCTTCTGCTTCTTACGACATCGTGTACCCGCAAAGCCTGGAGTCATTGCTAGCCATTCCGGCTAGTGCACGTTCTACTGCGAGTGTTTTGGATCAGGAGTGGCTTCGTCATGCAGGATTACTTCCCTTAGGTCATACAAAATCAGACTGGCCATTGCTGGGGTTAAGAGGAAACGAAAAATGAAGGAGAAGTGAGATCTCTGGTCCGTAAAAAGAAAGCGTCTTCTATCAGGTCTAAGCCGCGCATGGCTGCGAAGATTCAAGAGGAAGCTGGTGGGGGTGAGACCAGCGATGAAGAGGCGTCTGCTAGAGATGAGGGCCCGTTGGATGATCCTTCCCTACCTAGGACAGGTGAGGCAAGGACAAAAGTGTCGTCTAGGCCGTACTCTCCAGTATCCCCAGAGACCGTCGTCTCGTTGGAGAAGGAGGGTCAGTTTGGCGAGCTGAACAATCTCTCGCTTTTTACGTCTCCTTGGCCTTGAGCCATAAGTATGGAGGAGTTATCTCTAACCGTTGGGGAGATGACTCCTTCGAGCGGCCCTCTATCTGCTCTGTTGAGACAACACTTAGGACACATACCCGTAAACACTGCATGGCATAACATTTGGTTGTGTGTATTGAGTGTCAGAGTCTAATCTTGAATTTGTTCCTTTCACCGGTGAAATGGCTAGAGGAGGTTGAGGCCATAGCCAGGGCTCCGGGCGTCATCGACCTTCGAGTAGTGCTTTCCTTAGAGATTTTAGAAGAGATGTTAGTTTGTCGATGAGCCCATGAACTCTCGTGACCTTGGCAGCGAATATCGTTACAGAATACGATCTCGATGTTCTGAATCTCCACTTCCATACACTCAGTCATCTGGGACAGAGACAATGTAACAACCCATACTTTTCTGTGCCCAAATTTTGACAAAACTCGAAACTCAAACACATCCAAGCATGGAGCGTGTGTTAGATCCAAAATTTGCTGTAACACCCAAACTAATAATAATTCTACCGAAATGAAATCAAAAACGACGAAAACACACAATTTATAGTGGTTCTACATTAAATAGCCTACGTCCACTTTCTACTCTTTGGATTGAAGATTCGAATGCAAGTACAACAGAAATTGTCACTCAATTTCTACTCATACGATGTATTGATTCACTCAATCTCCTTCACAATATGCTTCAAAGGATGATTATGATCTGATTAGCTTGGTGAAATTCGGATAGTAATGGAGTTTGAGTTCTGAAAATGCTAAAAAATCCTTCCAAATGCCTCTTGCTGGTGTATTTATAGGTGAAAAATGCTCCTGGGATGGCTCCGGTTCGATCCACGTGGCCTCCATTACATCACTTGCGGGTTCGGATATCACAAGATGGTGCCAGCACATTGATTTAGTGGATGAACGTGGGAACGTGGCCTTCTAACTGCTCCGAACTTTAAGGGAACGTTGGTGTGATAGTTGCAGTTCTGAGTGCATGGGTTCGGATCGGAGTCCTTCAGTTGAAGGGACGGATCGGGTTTGTCTTATCCGATCCGGTTTGACCCAAGCCCGTTCTTTCTCTGCTTTATGCTGACTTGCTCTGACCAAACGATCTCCGATCCGATCCGGTCCTTGGAGTGAATGTTCTTCATTACTTGATCATCTTGCTTTGTGTAGCCTAGTTCACAAAGTAGGCTAACATTTTCCCCCCTCAAAGGACGCTTCTATTGAAGATGGAGTGTGCTTTGACAATATTTTCCCATTAACCTTTGAATTCAAACTGTTGAACAGTCGCTTCCATTTGTGTATAGGGATGCGTTGCTCTGTAAGGTCGTGTTTCTTGCTGCTTATATATACACCATGTAATGCGCGAATTATTTTCTTCATTTTACATAATTCTGAGATTTCTTCTTGATGTCTAGTGACTCTTCCAGGTAGACTTCTTGTATATTTTTCTTTGAGTTTAATTCGCATGCTAAATTAAAGTGCACGATTTCATTGGGATTCGGTTTCCAGTCCGAACCCAGGGTGAGATCAAGGGGAAAGTACCACCGATCCGAACGACTCCTCTTTTAACCCTCTACTACTAAATTAATGGGCCAGATATACATACATGGGCTTGTATTCCAGTCCGAACGGAGTTAAAGGCTGGGAATACAAAGAGCCATCTTGAACCTATATAAGTCCGTCGCTCTTCTTCTTCTACCTCCCTTTCTTTTATCGTTTTCATCTTCTAGGTTTTACATCGAAACCCTAGTTCTCAAAAACTCAGAGAATTTTCACGCTAATCTTCGAATCAAACAAATAGGTAGGTTTATAACTTCAATTAACTTCGTAATAGCTGTTTTCAGTTAGGGTTTGTGGTTAATTTGGACGATTTGGGTATGGTGTTTGTTTGACCTTGACATCACGACCTCCTTCCATCGCCATCGTCGTCGATGGCCTTGTTACCATCTCGAGGCAGTTACAGAGGAGACTAGAACCTAATACTGGCCAAGCCAATGTATGATCATTCGGTTTTGACTTAGTTCTTGGCACAAAGTTGGGTTCGGTGTTGGCTAAGGAAGAAGAAGAAGAAGAAGAGAGGAGGATTTGGGATTGGTTCGGGCGGAGAGACATAAGAGTGAAGAGGATAGGGGTTTCATCTAATCAGATCGAATCAGATTGAAAAGTGAAGGGTAAAAGGAAAACAAGGCTTACTCAACCGGGCCGGGTCAGAACGAAAAGCAAAGAGAGAAAAGCATGGGCACTCAAGCCGATCCGGACAACATAGAATAACCATTCCGGTACCGATCCGATTTGCATATAGGGCATTAACTTCTGCTTCAAACCGAAATGTGATTTTTTCCCCTGGTCAATACACATCCGAACCAAACCGAATTCATCTAACTTAATGCACAAAGATCTGTTCAACTGGTTCAGTCATTGCTTGCCATGATCTACAACTTAATGAACAGTTAAGATAGTGCCTTGTAAACATGAGCGAACATTTAAGACTATTGTGAACATATTACTACTTCGTCAAACTTTTGCATTATGCTCTCATGTGTTTAATTTGCATCCTTTGCACACATAGCACACACTTTAGTTCACACACATACACGGGGGGATACGGGCTGTCTTACTCAAACTTATGTTATTGCTTCTTCAATAGTTTAGCGATCATGGCAGAGAGACGTTCATCTAGGTTAGCAGAAAAGATAGAAGTTGCAGAAACTTCCGAGAAACTCACTCTTGATGACATATCCTCTCCCTCAGATCCTGAATGGGATGATGAGGGACCAGATTATGAAGTGGAAGCACACAATAGTGAAATACCTTCTGATAGTGAAGTTTCACTTGGTGATGAAGAGCAAGGAGGGGTAGGAGATGATCGTGCTCCCGATGAGTTTGAAACTGCCACTATACTGGAGTTACCCAAAGATTCTGTTGAGTCGACGATCGATGATGATAGACTCGTCCGAATATGTCTAAAGCATGGAATATTAAAAAGAGATACCCTGGTGCCGTCGAAAATAGATCTCCTCCACAATCCACTGGAAGGATTTATGGCAATTACCCGATTGATTTGTCTGGTTGGGGCTATTCCACCGTTTCTGCCTTTTGTCGTCGATTTTCTGAGACAAATGCGGATTGCCCCCATGCAATTACATCCCAACTCTTATGCTTATTTATACACCTTGTATATAGCATACAAAGAAGTTTCAGTTATAGAGCCTACCTTCGATGACGTCCACTTTTTTTTATAATTTCAAGCATCGGACTCAAGAGACTCCCTCCTCATATTTTGAATCAGTCCCGAAAAGGAAAATTATTACGATTCCATTTAACAGCAAGGACGGCGATTCTAAACTTGAATGGTTTTATATCAGACAGCAGCTGGGGTATGCCAGAAGATGGACCAAATCAAGTAAAACACTGACCTTTTAGATTTCAATTTTAAGTGCTCATGCCAACGCATTAATTTGCTTTCTTTTTCATTCGCAGTTGATAACCCAAAGCAGATATCAGATCAATTATACTTTGATCGTTTGCATCGGCTTCTCAATGGCGATCAAAAGTTTCTAACCATCGACGAAGTTCTGAAGGATGAGTATCTCCATCATCACGGGTTACTATCTATTACCCGTAGTATAGGTCATGGGACAGGTTCATATGTATACATACCTCCGGTCGACATTATTCTTGAGACGGGCGAGGGCTCGAAATATCCAACAATACCTCTTCGGACTCCACCTTCTCCATCCTCAACTCAGGACGATGAGTTAGCCAACATAGCTGAAAAGCACAGAGAAGGGTATATCATCCCTGATGATGCTATTTCTCCTGAGAAGTCAACATCCCCCAAAGAGCTGCCAATAGATGCTTCTCAAGGAGATGCTCCTACTACCGACGATTCCACATTTAAGGGTTTAGGAAATCTTCCCCTGCCCGAAACTATCTATACTTCAGAGGACTTTGGCACGAATCCTTTAACCTTCAATTCTTCAGAGGAGACTACTCCCGTGAAGGCCAAAGAGCCCGCTCATGCTAGTCTGGCTTCAGACTCGGGTTTGTTGGGGGAACACCACTTAGGATGCACATAACACATTAGCACCGCACGTCATAGCACTCATGTCTTATGTGAGCATTGATTCTGAATTCCACTTATATTGTTGTGCAGGTACAATGTCTTGCCCTTACTATGATGTTAGGAAAATTCGTCGTAGCATGTCTAGACCTCCTTCCGACACCGAGCATGATCGCCGTGATAGCTGGGGCAGAGATGACAGAAGGCCTCATGATTCTCATCGACCACACACCTCATGCTCTCGTTCTCATGTTCGGTCAGATCCAGACAGGTATAAGAGCCACCAGAGTCATCATGGGGAAGACACATCGCAATCCAAAGATCTAACTTCTCCTCAAGACAAATGTAATAGAGAAAAAATCCACCGAAACATACCGATTCACGAAACAAACACAAAGCTTCTGAGAAGCGATCTGAGAAAGGCGGTGCAGCCAAGCGGAAACACATTGAACTATCATACTGCAAACCCCCACCACTAGATGCTGATTCCAAAATTAAACTGGCATATCTGGAGAAGCGGTTCCCAGATCACTACTTTGAGAATCTAACTTTCTTACCCGCACTTGAGCCTATTTCTTCAAAGTGGGCGGATGAGGCTAAAGCAAAGATTGACGCAATTGAGAAACAATACACGGAGATGTACAAGTATTCACGCAATCTCTCCAGAATCATTCGGGCCTTAATTACAGACGTTGATTCAATGAAGAAGGCTGCAGATTCCGATGAGAATGCTTTGAAAAATCTGGAGAAGGACTTAGAAGATACACAGGCTCAACTTGTCATTGCTCAACGAGATGCCAACAACTTCAAACAACAATTTGAGGAATTACAAAAGCATTATCATGACTTGCTAGAATCTCACAGTCAAGAACATTTGGAGTTGAAGAAACAAGCGGAAGACGCTAAGTCAAACAGTGTCAAAATGCAACTGGCTTACAATACTCTTGAGCAAGAAAAGGCCAAGTTGGCGAGGAAGAATGCCGAGCTGGAGAAACGAAATGCTGACTTGGAGTCTAAGTTAATAGAAGCTGAGACTAGGGCTTCCTTAGCTGAGGGGAATGTGAATAGCGCTATTAAGTCTGCTGAAGAAATCCATAAACAACTATCAGAGGCTCAAGAAGAACTGCACGGCTTTGGCGAACTAATGATTGAATTCTTTGCACACATAATCCGTCGCTGAAACATCTCTTGGATCAAAGACTATCCGACTACCTTAGTTCACGTATGGAGTCAAATCATCGAATGGGAAAAAGAGGAACTTAAGGTGGACTTCGTTGATGAAGACAAACTCATGGAGAAGTATATGAGAGATGATGAACCGACACATCTTGCCGAGGGGCGTCGCCTTATTGCTGCTGCCATGGAGGAGGAGAAACGCCTAGCCAAACAAAAGAATATCCTTGAAGTTGGTTCATCTTCTGCTACCGCCGAAACTAATGGAGTTGAGGGATATGATCCCGAAAATTCGGGAATCCCTAGAGCGTCTCTTTTGTCTCCTATACCCGAATCAGCGTCAGAAACTGTGGCCGCCCCAATCGAGAAATCATCGGAAGGTATTTCTACCTTTTCACCTCAATTTGTCAAGGCCGTCTCCACCTTTCATCACATCATTTGGTAATCGATCGAGGATCCTTTATTTTCTCCTGAGCTGATAACTGTTGCTTCTCATTCTGTAGGTGCTGAACCAGCCGAGAAGACTGATGAGCCTCGAGGAGCCTCCATTGGGGAATAATCCGTGGAAAAGACTCGGGAAGGACATGATAAGGCTACCATCGTCGAATCCGGAGGGGGAGCTGAACCGTCTAAGGCCGACACTTCTCACGATGACGAAATGATAGATGCGTTGAAAGACAACGATGGTAATGTGGGGCATGAAGAAGATCCTGATGTTGCTATAACTGGGGATTCGAAAAATGCTGATGACACGACTTTGGCTGACATGAAAGCCGAACAAGACAAGCGCATGCAGCTGAAAGTCGAGAACTTAAACCCCAAAAGCCTTAAGCCCCTTGCAGTGGTGGATCCTGGATCGAGGTTAGTTGTTAAGCTTTCAACTAGGTCAATTACATAAGAGCTTGCTAAAAAAATTTCCCTTGATTCCAGTGTTCCGACTCCTGGGAAGAAATATACCGATTCTGGTACTTTAACTTCAGAGAAGAAAAGGCCCAAGCGCCTCATGTCTGATGCTGAAAAAGAAGCTAAAAATGCTCTTAAGGCTGCCAAAAAATCCAAGTCTGCTCCAAAGCCCAAGTAATAATGTGCTTTGTTTTATTTTATTTTGATATTCCACTGGTCCGCTATTATTGTAGTGAATGCGGCCCTCGCATCTTTTGCTTAGTCTTCCTGTATAAACTTACATGTTTGTGAATAAAGTGGTTTGTTCCCTGCAATGTCTGATATCCGTAAATTTAACAATTAGGTAAAAATGCAAATGAACAACATGTCATATCACAGTTATATAATAATGTCGTTATTGAGGGGAACATGTGTACATATATATGCCCACAATCAATCTTGGATAACTGATTAAGACTTATCCAAGATTGCTTAAATTCAAAATTCAGCTGTCCCCGATTCTCTGATGGGGCCATATTCTTTTCGTCATTGATGCTTATTCTTTTTAGCATCTTTATACTCTCCTGTTTTATAACCAGGTTAGAGTATTACTGAGGCGGTCTCTTATCGGGGTGCACCTTCACGCCTCAAGGGACGTCGTTTTCCCGTCCTTTATACTCTCTCTTGTTTCATGAGAGTTAGAGTTAGGAATGTCATCTTCCCATTCTTTGCATCTTATCATGCAAACGGTCATTTTTTTTACTCCTGCATATGGGTTGTCTCCAATTTTTGAAATTTAATTTAGTGTTTTGTGTTTTATTGTCATGACAGAATAATGGTTAAAGATATAACTAATGCAGGAAAGTAAATGACACACGCTATTTTTATAGTGGTTCAGCTAAGTCGTAGCCTACATCCACTTCATAATCCTTTGTTCATATAAACAAACTTTTTAAGGCAAGTCGTGCCTTTTTACATAGCTTATAAAAACAAAAAGGAAGACATTAGCTCAGGTATCATCGCAAGTGCTGAGCATTCCAAGCTCTGGGAATCTCTTCACCGTCCACAGACTTTACCTTGAATGCTCCTGTATCAAGCTTCCGTTAGATGGTGTATGGCCCTTCCCACTTTAGACCCAATTGGGTTGAAGGCGGGAAGAGTCGTTTCAACACTAAGTCTCCTGGTTCGAAGGTTTTGAAGCGAACTTTCCGGTCATAATAACGTGCTACTTGATGTCGGTGTCTTGAGGCACGTAAGTCTGCTTCATCTCTTATTTCTTCAAGCATATCAAGAGACTCTAGAAGGAGTGTTCTATTTGTCATCGGGTCATACTATGTGACTCGATGAGAAGAGACTTCCAATTATACCAGGATTACTGCTTCTGACCCGAAGGAAAGTGAATAGGGAATATGGCCACTGGCCGTCTTAAAGGTTGTCCTGTAGGCCCACAAAGCTAGTGGCAACTCATCTACCCACTTGGCTTTGGCCCGTTCCAACCGCTTCTTGAGAACAGATTTAATGACCTTGTTTATTGCTTCGACCTGGCCGTTTGACTGCGGGTGAGATACAGCAGTATACCGTTTATCAATCTTGTACTTCTGGCAGAAGTTTCTGAATTCGACGTTGTCAAACTGTGTCACATTATCAGTTATGATGGTCCTCGGTATCCCAAATCGACAGATAATGTTTCTGACCACAAAACTGATCACTTTTCTTGCCATGATCGTTGCTAAAGGTTCAGCTTCCACCCATTTTGTGAAATAGTCCACGATGACGATAGCGTACTTAGCTCTACCTCTGGCAATAGGTAACACTCCAACAATATCAATCCCCCACATGGCAAACGGCCATGGGCTTACCATCGACTTGAGCTGAGTCGGAGGCGCTCTGGGAATCTTGGCAAACCTTTGACATCTATCGCAGCGTCGTGAATTATCAGCCGCGTCTTTATTCACGGTAGGCCAAAAATATCCATACCGTAATACTTTCTTTGCTAGGGTTTGGCCCCCCGGTGTGGTCCCCACACTCACCTTCATATACTTCTTGCAGTACACGTTTGATGTCGTCATGTGAAATACACCGTAGTAGGGGCATTGAAAACCCTTGGCGATAAAGGACATCATCCTGTAAAACGTATCTTGCAGCATTACGTCTTACAGCTCGTCTTTCGTTCTTCTTC
This sequence comes from Allium sativum, assembly GCA_030737875.1. Lineage (NCBI taxonomy): Eukaryota > Viridiplantae > Streptophyta > Magnoliopsida > Asparagales > Amaryllidaceae > Allium > Allium sativum. The sequence goes on along the minus strand of CM060927.1, from coordinate 20,401,226 downwards.
AACGGGAGGGTTCCATTCTTGAGAAAATTCTTGATCGGTGTCATCCATGATTCTCTCTCTGGATCGACTTCCAAGGCTAGTTCCACTTCCATCAGGTCGAAACTCGGTGATTCCAAAACCTCTATCGGAACCATTTCAGTTTCTTCGGGATTATCGGAACTTGCTAGCTTTGCCAACCGATCTACTTTCTGATTTTCCATTCTTGGAATATGCGTTATGCTGTAATGCTCCAAACTACCCAACAACTCCTTTACCTTTTTGAGATAAGTAACGAGTCGAGGCCCTTTAGCAATAAATTCCTCCTGAACCTGACATACAACTATCTTGGAATCGTAACATATCCAGTGTCTTCACCCCCAGTTCCTTGGCGAGTTTCAGCCCGGCAATCAGGGCTTCATACTCGGAATCGTTATTGGTAGCAGCAAGCTCTAATCGCAATGCGTAGTAAATAGATCGTCCTTCAGGAGTTATTAAAACAACTCTGGCGCCAGACCTTCGATCATTTTTAGCTCCGCCCGTATATAGCTTCCACGGATTAAGCTCTAACTCTTGGTCCAAAGTAACTACCTTGTCACCCAACGTTTCCTCTTCAGGAATTGTGAATTCGGCTATAAAGTCAGCCAATGCCTGCCCCCTTATTGATTTCCGTGGCTGAAAATTTAAATCAAATTGACTTAGCTCGATGTTCCATTTAAGTAACCGCCCCGATGCTTCGGGTTTGGCAACACTTGCCTTAAAGGTTGATTGTTGTATACAACTATCGGGTGAGCCTGAAAGTAGTGACGAAATTTGCGGGAAGCAATCAGGAGGCTATAACCAAGTTTTTCTATCTTCGGATAATTACGTTCTACAGCAGCTAGCTTCTTGCTCACGTAATATTTAGGCCTTTGGACTTTATCCTCTTCATGTACCAATGCTGTACTGACGACATGAGATGATATTGCTAGGTAGACAAACAAATACTCATGTTCCACGGGTTTTGATAATATTGGAGGCTTTTCTAATAAGTCTAATAAATTATGGAACGCCTCCACACAGTCAGGGGTCCACTCAAAATTTCGTTTTCCTCGTTTTATTAGATCGAAGAAAGGTACACACCTATCTGTGGCTTTGGAGATAAACCTGCTCAATGCAGCAACTTTTCCGGTAAGGCTTTGAACATCTTTGATCTTTCGTGGTTCTTTAATATTCCTTATTGCTGCTATTTGACTAGGATTTATCTCAATTCCTCGAGAACTCACGATCAACCCAAGGAATTTTTCAGATGCGACCCCAAAAGAGCATTTTAGGGGGTTTAACTTCATTCCATACCTTCGAAGAATATCAAACATTTCAGGTAAGTCCCTTGTATGGTCGGAAGATCGTTTATACTTCACAAGCATGTCATCCACGTAAACCTCCATGGTTTTCCCGATTTGATTATAGAACATGCGGTTGACCAAACGCTGGTATGTGGCTCTTTCATTCTTTAATCCAAATCGCATTACCACATAACAATATTACCCCAAGTCTGTGATGAAACTTGTATGCTCCTGATCTGGTATGTGCATGGGAATTTGATTGTACCCCGAATAGGCATCCTTAAAGGATAAAAGCTCGTGTCCAGCCGTCGAATCTACTAGCTGATCAATTCTGGGAAGAGGAAAGCTATCCTTCGGGCAGGCCTTGTTCAAATCAGAGAAGTCGATACATGTACGCCACTTCCCGTTAGATTTTTTGACCAGGACAAGATTTGATATCCAGTCAGGATATTTCGAATCCTTAATGAATCCATTATCCTTTAATTTCTCTACCTCTTCTTTCAAAGCTGCTGACCGCTCTAGGCCTAATATCCGTCTTTTCTGTTTGACTGGTGGGTGCTTTCGATTAATACATAAAGAGTGGCTCATAATGGCATGCGAAATTCCACACATGTCAGCGTGAGTCCAGGCAAACACATCCAGATTTTCCCTTAAAAAATCAACCAACTCTTGCGCTCGAACTGGATCTAGTTGCGAGCCGATCTTTAGTACTTTTGTCTAATCTGTCTCATCAATAGGTATATCTATTGTTATCTCGTTGGGAGTCTCCTTCCTATCCTCGGCTTTTCTATCCTCTCTGGGATCTATACCCTCGAGCACATCTAAGGGCGACTCTCTTGGGGCTGGACCCCTTAATTGCTATGTTGAGTTTTCCTTCGAAGGGGAAGAATCGTCCTTAGTTTCTATATTCAACCCCTTCATTAGCATCTTCAACTCCGTCATGTAACAAGCTCGTCCCGTAGCTTGGTCGCCTCTCATCACCCCAATTCCTGCGTCAGTCGGGAATTTAAGCAGCAAGCACCAAGGTGCAATACATGCCCTAAACTCGGCAAGGGCCGGTCGGCCTAGGAAGGCGTTGTATGGTGACTCTACATCCAAAACTCCAAAAGGCAGGATCCTCACTCTCTGGTGATCTCCCTGCCCTAATGTCACTGGTAATTCTACGTAGCCCATCGGAGCCGTCGACGCCCCGTTGAAGCCACGTATCCATCCTTCGCAGGGCTTTAGATCTTTTGCTTCAAGTCTCATTTGTTCAAAAGCTTTCTTGAAGAGGATATTTACCGAGCTTCCGTTGTCCACCAACACTTTATGGACTAAAGCAGGGCCGATGGTCGTGGTAATTACCAGTGGATCTTCAGTTGGGGATTGAATTCCGGAATCATCTCTACTACGGAATATGACATCGTCTGACATTGTCTTTTGTTGTTTTACTGGAGTAATGTCTTTGAGGTTACTGCATTCTCCTACCTCAAAATGCTTGGCGGCGTTGACATACGGATCCATCGCTTTGAAACTACGACTAGCTAGGTGGGGTCCGCCTATAATGGCATTGATAATGATCCCCTTACCTTTCTGCTGGGCTGTGGGTTTTGAAGTAGGCTGGTTTTGGTCCGGGGCTTGTCCCCCTTGCCCCATGTCCCTTGGAGCAACCTTTCAACTATATCTCTCAAATGACGGCATTCGTTGGTGGAATGACCGTGGGTTCCATGGAACAAACAAACATTTCCTGTTGCGATCACTTTTTCAGTGGATTCTCTGGGTGGTGGTTTTTTGTATTGCAATATGCAATATGTATCCAAGTAAATATTCTCCAACGTATCACTTAACGGCGTATAGTTTTCAGAAGTCTAGAATCTGGATCTTTTACTAGAGTTATTCCCTCGGTTCCTGTTCCCTCTATTGCCGTTCCCATTCCTGCTGCTATTACCTCCGCTCTGGTTGCTGACATTTACCTCAACTTTCCCCGAACTATCACCGGATTGCTTCACAGCAACATTACTTTGGACACCTTCCCTCGAGGCCCCTTCAGACTTTCTCTTCCTATTTGCATGAGCTTCTTCTCGTCTTAAGTGAATGTTAGCCTTTTCGTAAAACAATTCTCTAGTAGGAGGCGGTTTCCCAGACAAGTAATCCCCGAATTCTGTGTCAGGGTCAACCCCTTCTATCAAGGCCATAATAATAGTGGGCTCATGAGGGTCACTAACTTCGGTGAGGACCAGGTTGAAGCGGTCTAAATATGACTTCAAAGATTCCCCTAGGGCCTGTTTAATCCGTGACAACTCTATGACGCTCTTGGACTTTCGGGCGTGAAGTCGAAACTGGTTCATAAAGCACTCACTCAATTCTGTGAAATTTGATATCGGCCGGGGAGGGAGTCGGGTAAACCACACTAATGCCACGTATTCAAGATAAATTGGAAATGCTTTGCATTTTACAGTATCTGGAGCTGCTGCGGCATTCATGAACCATGCATACCTCATCAGATGCTGACCTGGGTTCGTTCTTCCTGAATATCGATCCATCTGAGGCAAGTTGAACCACCGAGGGAACTGGAAATCCAATATATCATCTGTGAAGGGGGTATGACTTCGCTCAATACCCCAGTCCTCATTAGTGTACCAACGGCTTTCGGACATAATCTGACGCACCATCGCCCATACATCGACATTTGTTAATGTCTGCACAGGTTCTCTAGGTCTGATATTCGGATTACCCCTGGCCTCCTGATTAGGGGATAACCTTATGTTTCTAGCGGCGGCTGCTCTACACTGCTCCCTATGCTCCCGGACGATCTCAGGAGGAAGGGGTTGGAGAAGTTGCTGTTGCATAGGATTAGTAATGTTAGGATCCCTGGGTAGAACATGGGACCCACGCATGGGCAACAACATAGGCTCTTTCAAGCTCAGGTCATCAGGTCCTAACACACGAACGACGTCTTCTCGGGATCCTAAAGATCAAAAAGTTAGCTGATCAAGATTCTGAGGTCGTTCAAGTGGCCTTCTTTCATGAGGGTGTCCCTCATCTAAGGAAGATGAATCGTCTACAGCAAGGCGGCGTGTTAGGAAAGGTGTCTTTTTCCTCCGGAGCTCCTGGAGTTCCCTACTCATAGCGATCATGTTCTCTTTCATGCGAAGACTATCACGCTTATGGGCTTCCAATGCCTCCTTAGTACTCTAGAGCATATCAAGAAAGCGTGAAAAATCTCCTTGGGTGACGGGTGCAGATGGGTCAAGCTGATCATTGTCCATAGCGGCTGGAATCAGAGCAGTGGAGGGAGCTCGAGTAGAAGTTCCAACTTCATTCTGGTTCGGATCGGAGCAAGGTAGTTGGACCCTGGGCAGTTAAAGCGCTCAACGGTTCCATAACGGTGGAGGTGCAAAAAGGTGTAGCGGGGATATAGCGGAGGCGCAAAAAGGTTCATAAAATGTGAAACCAAATATATAAAATTAATTCATTATCATTTTCACATTATATGTGTAAAAGAAACTAACATTAATTAATCATATATAGTAGAATCAAAGAATATCATGGTTACACACATTAGATTTGATGATTATAATAGATTTCTGGAATATATCGGACACTAATGCCTTAAAATTAGCTCTTTACACTAACTTTATTGATTTTTTTAAAAGAGAATTAGTCAAATCAACCTTTATATATTAATATTGCTAAAGCGGATGATAAAAAGAGTTGATTTAGCGGACGTAGCGGGTAATAGCGGGGCTACAAGCGGATCTACTGTTCATCAGCGCTAAATTGAAATAGCGTAGCGGTTGAAGAGCGCTATGGGCTATAGCGGGGATATTGCGGGGCTTTAGCGGGGCTTTAACTACATAGGTAGGACCGGACCGGTTCAGATGGGGGGAGCGAGTGACCTCAACGTCTTCTGATCGGCTCGGATCGGAGTCACCTGCTCGGATCGGACCTTCCTGACCGGAGCGGCCTGCTCCAGAGTCTTGTCCATGCGACCTCGTCAATAAAATGGCTTGTTGATCCTCTCTAGCATCGTTCCCCCTAGCGGCTTGCACTTCTTTTCCTTTCGTTTTGGCCATAGTGTTCAATTCTTCAACGTTTCACCAAAAGGTACTTAAAGATGTCGAAAACAGAGGGTTAACTTCTTTGAACTTGAAGGTCCAAATAGTGAACGATAATCCCAAAAAGCGAAGAATTCAAAGAATTCTCAGTGAAAGCACCAAAATGTTAGATCCAAAATTGGCTCTAACACCCAAACTAATAATAATTCTACTGAAATGAAATCAAAAACGACGAAAACACACAATTTATAGTGGTTTGGTGTTAAATAGCCTACATCCACTTTCTACTCTTTGGATTGATGATTTGAATGCAAGTACAACAGTAATTCTCACTCAATTTCTACTCATACGTTGTATTGATTCACTCAATCTCCTTCACAATATGCTTTAAAGGATGATTATGATCTAATTAGGTTGGTGAAATTCGGATAGCAATGGAGTTTGAGTTCTGAAAATGCTAAAAAATCCTTCCAAATGCCTTTTGATGGTGTATTTATACGTGAAAAATGCTCCTGGGATGGCTCCGGTTCGGATCCACGTGGCCTCCATTCCATCACTTGCGGGTTCAGATATCACAAGATGGTGCCAGCACATTGAGTTAATGGATGAACGTGAGAACGTGGCCTTCTAACCGCTCCGAACTTTAAGGGAACGTGGGTGTGATAGTTGCATTTCTGAGTGCATGGGTTCGGATCGGAGTCCTTCGGTTAAAGGGACGGATCGGGTTTGTCTTATCCGATCCGGTTTGACCTAAGCCCCTTCTTTCTCTGCTTTATGCTGACTTGCTCTGACCAAATGATCTTCGGTCTGATCCGGTCCTTGGAGTGAATGTTCTTCATTACTTGATCATCTAGATTTGTGTAGCCTAGTTCACAAAGTAGTCTAATAGCGTGTAAATGTGGTACTTGCAAATAAATGAGCCTGAGCATAATCAGAGTATGATAAGATAACTCACAACGGAAACCAAATAGAATATACTAGTACTAACTCAAGAAACTCTCTTTTTAAAGTAAGTCACTTTGCCAACACCGAGCATGAGAGAGAACGAGAACCGAAAGTCAAACATAACACCTGTGAGATCACGAACTTCTCTAGAAAACCTGGGTGGTTGTAATGACGAGGGAGGGGGTCAAAACAACAAGATTCTGGTGAATAGGAAATGCACAGCACAGTTTATAATACACATATGTATCCCGTTTGGTTCAAACCAAGATGTATGCCTACCAAGGTTAGTGATTCTAGCCTAACCTTGTAGTTTTTTACGCACGACCTTACTACTCTTCCCAAGGTAGTATTCCTAAGATATAATACCGAGATATAACGTTTACGCATATATTCATGAAGCCTTTGTACTAGAACATGGCTGGTTATTTGAGGTTAGACCCCTAGTTACATTGTTTTTATGCATGTATATATATATATATATATTTATATTTATATATTCATTCACTCATCTCATATTATTTAATGCCTCACTATTAATGATAGATAGGGTGGATTCTCCCTGACCGCTTAAGATCCTAGGCGGACCCATTGGTCGCTTATTATTCCTCGATAATTTATTCAATGATAACATAAACGAGAGCGCACTACCTACGACGCCCTACTAGTTAAGGCTTCTGTCATTCGCGCGTTAACCCATTTCTCGTGTAAGGTGAGAGACATTACTTTATCGCTCGCTATACCATCTAGCTGACCTTATTGGACAACCTCCTTAGTCGCTTACTACTTCGTGTAGGATAGGTAGCCATATCTGACGTTTTTAGTTTCTAGGTTTGGGTAGGCCTCACACACTCACGCCATTTAAGACCCCTAAACTGAAAGACCTACTCCTAGGTGTACTCTTCAACCCCAGCCGCTTAAGACCCAGGAAGCGGACTATACGCGAAGGTCATTATGTTTAATACCTTTCCCTATTGGAATAAAGTGTGTTATGTCATTAAGTCCCTTCCATTTAGTTTCTCTTCACGGAAATACTATTCGCACACGATTTATCATCACGGGTTCCTATGGTTAATAAAGTTTTACATCATTAACGTACTAAGAACAATTCTAACTTTTAATTATAAGTTCTATACTAACTATTATAAATAAGGAAAAGCATATCCTCCTTACCCAAAGTTATTTATTTGATTATTTCCATAATTCGACTTACTATTTAAACAACAATCAATACCCATTAATTCCTTTTTACACCTATTTGCTCCTATCCATAAGTTTATTGCCATTTATGACCATAGTGGTTATTTTTTCCTAAAGTAACCATTCACACTGACTATCCTTATTTTATCAGTCCCGAAGTGTCTATTTATTGTACCCCAACAGACAATTACATTCTTGTTTGTTTATTTAATGTTTGCTTGTTATATATATATATATTTGTGCACCAGACCTCTCACATTAAGTTGACCACTTGTGGATGTTGGATTTGTCCGTCGTTTCCAGGCAGAATTCTACCATAAGTTGAACTTAATCTCGTGCCTTAGTACACTTATATTTACGAATTATACCCCTTACATTAATTTGACCACCTGTGGATGCGGGATTTGCCGGGCGGTTCCGGGCAGGCTTCTACCATAAGTTGAACTTGACCTCGTATCCAGATGGGGTTAAAATTCAAATTCCCTAATTGGGGTTTACAACATTAATCCTAATCAATTTAGGAATTGTAACCATTATCCTATAATATTCACTTTTCCCTAATCAACATCGGTTACAATTGCTATTTACTGATTTGCGACCCTATTTCTAGCAATCAATTATATTAATTGCTTCAATGGTCACCGTAAATATATTAATTCAATATGGATTGCATTTTCATATATAATTCCGTAATTGAATATCATTCAAACATTTAATACAATGTATATTTTACCGTTTTACGCAGATTTTGACGGATAATGTGTATATATTTATATTTGTATTATTGCGCGGTCAATGTAGTTATATTCTTTTATTGTTAAATTTAATAATTTGGTTTAATTAATAACCAAACATTCATTTTTTCATTCAATCTTGCCAATAGGTTCCAAATCCTACAAAAAGACCCTATTGTAAATTATGCCTGATTAATGGAATTGTCATATTTTCAAATCACAAGAAATATACGTTAATGTATATTATGGAATAGTAGATGCAAACTGCACACAAATATGTATATTTATATTCATTTGTACATTTTCACCACTCTTCCATTTTTCAGTCTTTTTGTCACATCTCTTGTGAATTCAAAATAATGTCCTTTTGTTTGAAAAGTGGAAGACGACGTATTTAAAACAACTAAGCCAAAACCTTAACAACATTGAACCCAAATAGACATGTATCTTTTTTTATTTATTTAAAATCACATAATTCACCATTGAATCTCTTTTAGTTAGAATCACATAATTTATCTTTTTAACACTAAAACTTAGGATTTGGAAGGAAACTACATCTAAATAATGTTATTGGGACTGATTTCCAAATCTTCAGTGTTTTACTAGACACTACAATATATTCTCCGACATAATTGTAGGAAATATGCATAAACAATTTAAATAAACGTACAATTCATATTATATCTAACTACAATTCACAATTTCCAAGTTTTGACAATATTTATTAACAGATCTGTTAGGTGCCAATTCAAATTCAATAATATTATAAATAGATATGATAATAATTTGCATATATTTTGAGACCTAATTCAAACGAGATAAATTGGTTATTATAACTTTGTATGTAAATTTCCCACTCACCTGAAAGCATCCAAATTTGAAATCTGAATGATCTTTTATGTTTACAATTCCCAAATTCTTACAAATCTACAATTATTTTGAAAAGGGGGTACTTCCAGATCTGTAGATTTGTAAGAAAATGGGAAGATTGGGGAGAATCTGATGTAGAACCGCTTTAGACGTCAATTCACACTCTTTTCCATTGGATCTGGTAATCCATTTCAATTCTATATGATTTGTATTTGATTGGTTGTATAAGAATATATTTTTAATTAAGAAATTTGATTGGAAGAGAAAGGGAAATGATAGAGCTTCGATGTTGTTTACAAATTTATGTGGAAAAGAATGAGGTCTTACCTCTTTATTTATAGGAGTGGAATTGGCCACGAGCCGTTAGATTAACTTTAGTTTATATCCGTCCATTCATTTAATAATATAATATAACCTACCCCCTTAACCCTAGCCGTCAATAGGTGTTCTGGCACCTAGTAGGTCGCCTGCTAGGGTCGACCGCTTGGGTCGCCATATGAAGAACGAGTTAATTAATAACCATGTGGATCGTCGACAAGGTATGGAAACAACGTTCCCAAGGTTGAGACAACCTTTTCCATGGTGCCGTTAACGTTTTTGTCATATCATTGATCATATTGCACCGCTAAAACACGCACACAAGACATCTAAAGATCTTCCTTACACCGTTCATGTGACCAAAAATGAAAATATTTTTTAAAAATAAATTTTCGCTTGAAAACTTCTAATGTTCTTTTTGAAAATTTCTTTTAAAAACCATTTCACTTTCCTATAAAAATTAAAAATGATAAAAAGATTTCTTTTTCCTTTCTTTAAACAACGTTTTCCAAAAACTTCAAAAATGTATTTTATGGAGACTTTAACGATCCAAGTCACATGTTAGCGAAAAAGAATGTCAGTTGCAAAAAATGCAAAAAACTGAAATCAAACACAAAATACCAAAATAAATTTTAGCATAACAAGTAACAACGGTTTATATATTTTTATACCAGTGATGAAAACAATGCAAAACCGGACCTTTGCTAAAATTTATCCAACATAGAATTCTATTCTTTCCAGCTCTAGGATAATTGTTAGTTTAGATAAGTAACGAGATTTCATTCGAACAGGCATGCGTGAATGACATAAACATTCCTAACATAAAAATCTCATTAACCTAAGTTGTGTGATTTAAGCAACGCTAACAGTTACGAGTACGAATAACCACCTGGCCAAGAACCCGATGCTGGAAAGGGAAAACAACAAAGACGACAAACGAACAACAAGATGAATCGAATATGATGCAGTAGTCCTATGCAGTTAAAGCCCCGCAATATCCCCGCTATAGCCCGTAGCGCTCTTCAACCGCTACGCTATTTCAATTTAGCGCTGATGAACAGTAGATCCGCTTGTAGCCCCGCTATTACCCGCTACGTCCGCTAAATCAATGCTTTTTACCATCCGCTTTAGCAATATTAATATATAAAGGTTGATTTGACTAATTCTCTTTTAAAAAAATCAATAAAGTTAGTGTAAAGAGCTAATTTTAAGGCATTAGTGTCCGATATATTCCAGAAATCTATTATAATAATCAAATCTAATGTGTGTAACCATGATATTCTTTGATTCTACTATATATGGTTAATTAATGTTAGTTTCTTTTACACATATAATGTGAAAATGATAATTAATTAATTTTATATATTTGGTTTCACATTTTATGAACCTTTTTGTGCCTCCGCTATATCCCCGCTATTTCCTCGCTTTATCCCCGCTACACCTTTTTGCACCTCCACCGCTATGGAACCGCTGAGCGCTTTAACTGCCCAGTGCAGTACTAAACGGTGGTTCCGCCATCGATCAAGCAAGAGATTAATTTCCGCATCATGAGACAAATTTAGCCATAACTTCCTATCTATAAAACGATGTGCTAAATGGGTCACATATCTACATGGGAAGTTTAAACATAAATTCCCGAACTCAAGAACCGATATTAAGAAAAAGAGGTTTGCTGCAAAATCTCCAAGGCTGGTCAAATAAATGACAATTCAAGTCCGCATAAGACATGGATTCCTCTAAAATCTCATCGAGAATCTCCTCAGAAAAACCATCAAGAGATAGCAAAATCTTCATCTTCGAAATGATGATCGCCTTCATAAAAACCTATCCTAACAAGATATAAAAAGGTGGATGCAACACAAACAACAAATCCTATTCTAAGATCTCAAAGCAATGGATCAGTGCAAGTCCAACTGCCACGACGAATTTTCATAGCCTAAAATGGTGGGAACTATTTTTTTTGCTCATTCCTATCCGCCCAAATGATCTCTCCCTAACGATGAGACTTAAATGGTATGAGTAAGATCGGATAACGCAAATTGGTATTATGGACTAAGAAATGATGGAGAGAAGAAATTAGACCTTGGAGTACTAGTGTGGCAAGATCTAATGCGCAAATTAGCATGGGAAATGAGGAGATGAGGTGGAAACAAAGAAAGAGGAGAAGGATAGGAATATGGTTCGGCTAGATGAGGGAGGAAGGACGAAAGATGGAAGTTAAGGGGGTAATTTGGATGCAACTTTTACGGTTGAGTCCTAGGTTCAAGTTGCAACAAAGCTTATCAAATAGTTGACCATTCTTGCATAACGCTAGACGGTCAACTACTAGATGGGCTTTGGACAAAGGTTGAACCTTGACCTTATTATGTCGGATTAAAATATTAATCATCCCGCATAGTCTTTTAAGATTTAACGCGATCCGAAAAATACTTATCCTCATCCTGATGATATCAAAGACCATAGTCAAACTCCGAACCAACTCCAAGGATTCGAAGTAGTCTCAACAAAAAGTTGCGAACACACGACAAACGAATTTCAAAAATAATTCAGCTAAAAATCCGTAATATAAACTAAAACATATTTTTCCTTTATCTAAACGATAATAAACATACGATTCATGATACCAAACACCCCAAAAATCTGGATGAAGGACTTTTTTTAGCATTTTCGATGAAAAAATTAATTTTTTTCCAAACATGGAATTTATTATAAACTAACTGTTTCATATTTATAAATAAAATTTATTATTTATTATTATTGAAGTTCGTATTATAAACTGGAAAACCTTTTCGTGTTCAAAATGTTGGAGCTTTTAAAATCTTGAGGATATATTGTTATAATTTTAATAAATTATCCAATATATAGGGAGAGGGATATTAAAAATCATAAGCAATGAATATTTATTATTCTTAAGTTTAGTGGCATATTCCTTGTCATTTCTAATTTCTTCCTTCCTACCAATCAGATTATATTTATTAAAATTACACAGTAGCCCTAATAATTTTGAAACACGAATAAAATAAAATTTAAAAACCATATCTTTGTAAAACTAGGTCTTCATAAAACCATTTTCCGAAACCGTAATTCAAAATCCTTAAAACCCATTTTATTTTTTTAAATAGCTTTAGAAATAAATTTCTTCAAATGCAAGGCCAAGAACTCAAATGAATATTTCAATAAAGGTAGATTCGGAAATTTAATGAAGGAATGAATGAATATACATCGTGATTATATTTTCGAAATGGATATGACATACTAACGTGAACCTTTCCCTCTTTTGATCGAGCAATGGTCTTAACCGGAACTACCAAAGATTCCAAAAACCAGAAATCGCGACTATCTCAGTTGTAGCTATATATATATATAATTCCAGTCTCCAAACTCAAATCATTGAAATCCACCATATGTCATCCTCATGCTCTTCAAGATGAAATCGCCAATGTATTGTGGGGGTAAGACATAATTGCTAAAACCCTGAACTCAATATATTTCAATTTTTAGTCGCTTAAAGCCCATTTTATAAAATTAGGCCTATGACTAATTTCATCGCCGAAATAAATTTAAGCCAAGTAATAAAGATGAAGGAAAACAGAAAAGAAAATCGAATTACGTTCTCTCACGAGTCCTAATTTAACTTATTTCTCTGATCGTAAACCCATGCTATAATACCAAATGTAACACCCCACACTTTTCTATGCCTAAATTTCGACAAAAATGGAAACTCAAACACATCCAAGCATGGAGCGTGTAAATTTGGTACCTACAAATAAATGAGCATGAACATAATCAAAGTACGATAAGATAACTCACAAAGGAAACGAAATAGAATAAACTAGTATTAACTCAAGTAACTACCTATTTAAAGCAAGTCACTTTGCCAAAACCGAATATGAGAGAGAACGAGAACCGAAAGCCAAACTTAAACACATGTGAGATCCCAATCATCACTAGAAAACCTGGGTGGTTGTAATGAGGAGGGGGGTCAGAACAACAAGATTCTAGTGAACAAGAAATGCACAACATAGATTATAATACACAGATGTATCCTGTTTGGTTCAACCCAAGATGTATGTCTACCAAATTAGTGATTCTAGCCTAACCTCATACTTGTTTACGCACGACCCTACTACTCTTCCCAAGGTAGTATTCGTAACATACAATACCGAGATAGAACATTTTCACATATGTTCATGAAGCCTTTGTACTAGAACATGGTTGGTTATCTAATTATGAGGTTAGACCCCTAGTTACGGTGTTTTTATGCATATATATATTTTCATTCACTCATCCCTTATTATTTAATGCCTCATTATTAATGATAGACAGGGTGGATTCTTTCTGATCGCTTAAGACCCTAGGTGGACCTATTGGTCTCTTGTTATTCCTCGATAATTTATTCAGTGATAACATAAATAAGAGGGCACATGACAGGTGTGGTGGACACGAGTGTGCAGACAATGCACGACATGGTGGAGGCACAGAAGGCCCGGATGACAGCAAAGTCTGAGGAAAAGAAAGAATAAGGGAGGATGGACGAGGCGACCTTACAAGAGGCTCAAGTTAAGGCCATGAAGGATGATGAGAAGAAAGATGCAGCCAAGGTGGCGAGGAAAAAGGCTACTGATGAGGCGGAGAAGAAGAGGGCCGATGATGAGGCTAAGAAGAAGGAAGCTAACGAGGATGCCAACAAAAGAGGTGAAGAAGCATTTAAGAAGCTTAAGGCGGATGCAACCTCACAGCTTAAGTCTAAAAAGACAGCTAATCAAAAGGCTGCACTGGAGGGCAAGAAGAAGGCAGAGCTGGAAGCTAAGAAAGCTCAAGTAGGTAATGAGGCTATGTTGACCCTTGCCACCAACACCCCCCTAGACCACTGCAATGTATCCCAAATATGGATATCAAAGAAATCACAAGCAGTGAGGATGACAATAGGAAATGCAAGTCACTATTTCATGAGTCCATTTCCCCAGCTAAGGGCAAGGGAGGACAAGGCGGAGGCTACTCCAGGAGGAAGAGGACGAAAACTGGTGAGGGCTCGCCCTGTAACACCACGTAATTTTAAAAGAACACTATAATGATAAACTAAAGAATACTTAATTAAATATTAGGAAATAAGTGAAACGGACTGCGCCATTGCGTTCATCTCGGAATTCTGCTTAAGATAGACTCCGAGTTTGCGTAAAACGGAGATCGCATGAAGAAGTTATTAAGGTTTGAAGTTTGTATACACATAATAAAATATATACACATGCATCCTTGGATTGGAGGTCAAGAAGTTACGCAACCGAGAGGTCAAGTTGGTGAAAGTCCAATGGGGAGATAATCAAGGGAACGCGACTTGGGAGATGGAAGACAAGATGCATGCATCGTACCCTTTCCTTTTTGAGGGTATGTTCTTAACTTCTCCTCTTTCTACCGCTTTGTTTATACTTGTTCTATCGTTTAGTATATCCTCTCAATTACATCTTCAATCTTTAGGTATGAAAATCCTATTGTTGTAAACATGTGTTTGAGACATGTTATGTTTGGTGGATGCAAGTGGATGCAAGTGTTTGCTAGTGGTTGCTCGTGGATGCATTTACACACACATTAGGCACTAGATCGGCTCAATCACTTTCATATTGCACATGAATGAGTGTGCATATTTAAATTAAGGGATGTATATTGAATGCATTATCATATGGATGTTGCATTTGAATGAATGATTGTGCACTCATATAGAAATGATATGTATCATTAGGATTCCTTTGCATACATGTTGGACTCATGGCACTGACATAATTTGCATTGAGGAGGTCAACTGAATCAGTAGACCGCCTGATCTTTGAATTTGATAAGGAACATATACACACACCTTTGCATATGTTCATATAGCATTAGAAATCTTTTAAGGACAATGGATACTGGTGGATGATGGACGAGTAGATGGATGATGGATGGTAGGATATATTCTTCTTAACTTGAAGATTTCGGGGACAAAATCTTTTGAGTAGGGGAGAATGTAACACCCCGCATTTTTAATGAAATTTAAAATGTGGAAATACGTAGATATATTATATAAATAGATATATTTAAGAGAAAAAAATAAATATTGCAACAAAGCAGGAAAAAGAGGAATTGTAAACACCCCACGTCCGTTAGTGTCACTCACAAAGGGAATGCACTAACTTCTGTGGAGCATTATGGGTAAAAGATGCAGATAAATTACAAGACAGACAAACATTAAACAGCGGAAAATAAAATTTTGCTTTATTTATAAAATAGTTTGTACAAGATTGCTTTACAATATCAGAGTATCATCTGTCTTTACAAAATAAAGAAGCATAAAAAAATACATTTGTATTCCCCAATATAGCATGAGCCAGCCATAGCAATAGAAAAGAGAATCCAAGCAAAACTTCCACAAATCTTCGAGCTTGGAAAGAGCAGCGGTCCAATCTAACCTGAGCTGTACTATTCCCTCCTCAACTACCTTGGGGGGGGGAACGGAAGGAAAGAAGACGAAAGAAAAGTAGAGTCAGACATAAAGCCTGAGTAAGTCTAGTGACTATTCAGTCTATGGATAAGAAAAAGAGCATGATAAGTATAAACTGGAAATGGGAAAGCACCATAAACTAAGTTAAGTTGTCTAGGACCGAATCTACTGTCGTACCTCATACTAATCTCTGCACCACCTAACTAGTGTCCAAACTAGTAATGTTAACGTGATCCCAATTCTGGTTGTTTCGGTTGCCTTCAGGCATACATTTATTATTTATTACCTAGATCTAATCTAGGGTTTCTTATCAAGTGCTTTCTAGCTTCTACTAGAGTTTTACGCTATCTGCTGAATGCTTCTTGGATTCGGGTTTGATGCCACCAAGGTCTAACTAGGAATTATGCATCCGATCGAACGATGCCCTTTAGTCTAGGACACACTACCTAGAGTGGTATATGTTCCTAGACTTTCCCCACGCATGTATCGCGAATCGTTATCGCTTGTCTAGATGCACATGTCCTGTAATGTGCTACCCGAGATCCGTTGTCAGGGCTACTCTAGAAATACGGAACTCGGTCGGGAGCTTTCAATATCTGCTGATGCAGATGCTAAGGTCTGTTTTTCCAGTGGCTATGGTCCCACTCGACCCCTCCCTCAACTAATGGAAGGCACCCTTGTAAAATGAGAACTGTACGAAGGCCCCTATCTGCCCCACTAATCTATGGCCAACAACACCCCGCAACCACAACTAGATAGCAAGTATGTGGTCCGTATGAGTTCTCCGCCTCCCCGCTTCACGTGTCTCGCTTGACTGAAGATGGTAGGTAGACGACGAGTTGCTATCACAGGGCTACCGTTTTCTCGCCGAATCACGCTGGTCCATCCTAGTCTTTAGGTTGCCATATTTTGCAACCAAGGCATACCCTTGGTTCTTCTAACGCAGACCTTAACCTCTGTGGGCCCAGGAGGATCATCTGCAGCCTCACAGAGGGATACCAAGAGTACCCTCACGTCCCCTTGAAGCCTCGGGCTTCGTAACCCAATTCGTTGGAGCCTTCTTTTAAAATTAGATGGACGTCCGCTCCTTCTCGTGTTATACTAAGAATTACTACTTAGTTTTGTTAACTAAGATTTACCACTTAGTTTCTAGAACCGTTGTTTTCTTAACTAAGGTCTTAGTCCCCTTTTAACTAAGGTTTACTACTTAGTTTTCTTTCTCGTCAAGTTGGTTTGGTTAAGTGTCATTAGTCAATTCAAGTTAACTTAACCCATCCCTTTTGTCATATTAAACTGGTTAAGTGTTATTCATGTTGACTTAACCCTACCACAACTCAGATTATACTGGTTAAGTGTTGCCTCCTTGTGTTCACTTAACCTCACCATCTGTTTAACTAACCTGTTACAATGGTTAAGTGTCTCCTTAGCTAACTTAACCCTACTACTTGTTTAATTAACAGGTTATAATGGTTAAGTGTTGTCCATTCACGTTTAACTTTACTACAAGTCAAATTACACTGGTTAAGTGTTCTTGTTACTTAACTCTAATCATTCATGCTATATCGGTTAAGTATTTCTAACTACTTAATCCCAACCCATTTGTCAAATCAACTTGTTATCATGGTTAAGAGTTCTAATTTTTTTCTTAACCTCAATCACTTGTCTAACTAACGTGTTTCTATGGTTAAGTGTTCTAATTAACTTAACCTCACTCTCTAGTCCAGTTGATCATGTTATAATGGTTAAACATTTGCTTAACCTTACCCACTCCCCTAGTCAACATATTAAATTGGTTAAGTGTCCAGATTAACTTAACCCTACCCACCAATTTAGTTAATATGTTGAATTTGGTTAAGTATTTATTTAATTGACTTAACCCTATCAATCCTGACTTAGCCTTAATTTATTAACTAAAGCACTAACCACTCACATTAGACAGGTATCGTTGCGGTTACTGGATGTGCCGGTCGGTTCCGGGCAGGTTTACACCACAACTCAGTCTAACCTCGGGTCAGGCATCTTTCTAAATTCATAACCATCCCGTCCATTGGATCAGTTAGGGATAGCCAGGGAGGGCAGGAAACTTGTATTTTCCAAACCCAAGCCTAGACACTATCCTCTCTGTCACCCTAGAACATTTTGGTGTATGTGATTAGAAGGGATGTCATATATTTTAATTTTAAAACTAATGGTGTAAAGGTTTACACCAATCATGGCCCTAACCCATTTCATGATTTTAGGCCTACCTACATCATATTTTCTTAGTTTACATATTTTGTCTCTTTCCATTTTATATGTAAATATTTGCGGCCCATTATTCAAATTCATTCTTATTGGGTATAATAACTTATACCACATAAATGTTCTCAAGTCATTGGCATGTGTCAAACATGCCAACACATATGTTTTATTTTTACCCCAACGTTATTACCCCCGTTTTTATATGTTTGCTATATTATGACATATGTTGGGCTTCAACATTTCAGCCCAACTTAGAAACATAAAAAGGGAAAGCCTAGAACATGATATATTCTAAGCAGCATAAAAGGGGTGTGTGAACGCATGAACTTGCAACATGACCATTTAATTAACACAAATTAGAGGTGCATGAACTTGCAATATGGCCATTTAATTAACACAAATTAGAGGTGCATGAACTTGCAATATGGCCATTTAATTAACACAAATTAGAGGTGCATGAACTTGCAATATGGCCATTTAATTAACACAAATTAGAGGTGCATGAACTTGCAATATGGCCATTTAATTAACACAAATTAGAGGTGCATGAACTTGCAATATGGCCATTTAATTAACAAAAATTAGAGGTGCATGAACTTGCAATATGGCCATTTAATTAACACAAATTAGAGGTGCATGAACTTGCAATATGGCCATTTAATTAACACAAATTAGAGGTGCATGAACTTGCAATATGGCCATTTAATTAACACAAATTAGAGGTGCATGAACTTGCAATATGGCCATTTAATTAACACAAATTAGAGGTGTATGAACTTGCAATATGGCCATTTAATTAACACAAATTAGAGGCTTGTGTACTTGCATTGTAATATCATCTATTTTTGACATAAAACATGAACCTAAACATGAATCATGAGTTTCAATCAAATCACGTAAACTTGCATTCTAGAATATGAATCTACTCAATTAGGTGTCACATATATTATCACATGATTTTGATAACAACATAAGCCTAAAACATATTTTCATTTAGGCATAACACTAAACATAAACTAGTCATGTCCATAAAGTCATTAGGTGTTCACAAAGGTGTTTACTTTTGTCACTAATACAAAAGTATGATTCAACTAGAATTATTCCAACCTAAACTTATATGAATCATGTTACCAAAAAGGGTCAAAGCTACACTTGCAATGATCATAGTCATGTATGTTCAAGGGTCTAAGTTATGTTGACATAATAGTGGATCACATACTTGCATGAATCTCAACTTGGTTGTAACAAACTACCACAAGCATATAAGTGTCACTATGAATCATGTACTTGCAAATACCCAATAGATCTAATATTATCACACCACAACATCTCCAATTCATTTATAATTTGGATCATAGCATCACACAATTAAGAATTATCATCACTACAAATTATGTACAATTCCATTTACATTTTATACAAATCAAGATCCAATTGTTATTCATATCGGAATAGCACTCTACTTACAACGTATGACGAATCTTGTATTCAGGATTCTGAATTCTGAATTCTGAATTTGGTGATGCTATCCTTTGTTGTAGATGTTGTTTTGATTTATTTATTGTAGCTTTAATCTTTTACTTGTATTAGCTTTGTTGTTCATCTCTTTCAAATGGAGGCTCCCTCTAATTCTCATTCGACAGCATGGCGGCTTCAACTCTTATTTTCATGTGAATATTTAGTTGGAGACCTAAGGTCTTTTTATAGAGTTGCATTTTGATTTGAGCCGTCCGATAATGCTAGGGTTAATCAAGGCCATCAATTTCAAAAGAGGCCAATTATGTTCACAATTAAGGACTGTAAATTACTCCCATTTTAAATTATGTCATAATTACTATGCATGCAAATTACCCCCATTTTGTATTATGCCATAATTACTATGCACGCAAATTACCCCCATTTTGAATTATGCCATAATTACTATTTCAATTACATGTAATTTCATGTTTTAGCATATATATATATATATATATATATATATATATTCTACAATGTACACATTTCTCATTTAGGACAAATCCTATATGTAAATAATTCCTAATTTTACTTATGCCATAATTACTCTCTTAATGTACATTATCAACATTTACTATTATTTGTTAATTCATATAAATACGTACACATTAGATACATCCCCCCTTTGCACACTTATTATTATTTTTATATGCATATTAGATACATCCCCTCTTTTACACACTTATTATTTTTATATGCATATTAGATACATCCCCTCTTTTACACACTTATTATTATTTTAGCAACCTTAGTGTTATCAGAAAATTCGGGGTGTTACATTCTCCCCTCCTTTTAGGATTTCGTCCCCGAAATCTTCAAGTTAGGAAGAATGTGTCATACCATCCAATCACCCATCTACTCAACCATTCAATCACAAGCATTCATTGTCCTTAAAAGATTTCTAATGCTTTCATGTTCATATGCATAGTGTGTGTATATGTCTTTATCTAATGCAAAATCATTCAGTCTACTGATTCAGTTGACCTCCTTAATGCAAATCATGTCTGTGCCATGCGTTCAATCATGTATGCAAGCATCCCTAGTCATGTATATACTACTTGCGTGCACAGCCATTCATCCATATGCAACGTCCATATGATATTATATCAAGTTCAACCTACAAACAAATGCATATATGTAAATGCAATATGAAAGCGTTCGAACTTGATCTAGTGCCTAATACATATGCATATGCATCCCCGAGCAACCATTTGCAACCACTTGTAAACATTCAACCATAACATGTTTCAAATGCATGTTTACATTCATTGGCTTCTGCCTAAAGATCGCAGATGCGACATAGAGGATATACTTTGGAAAGAGAGAAACAACTATGCGTAAAGCTCCTAAACAGAGAAATCAAGGATGCACCCTTAAGAAAAAGGGTATGATGCTAGTATCTAGCCTTCTCGAGCTTTACTCCACTATATCTTAACCAATTTAACTTCACGATTGTGAAGCTCCTAACCTCCATTTCCAAAATAAACAGATGTCAACCAAGTGTATATACTAGGATGATCAGAGATCTCTCCTCCTATCTTATCCATCATGCCATAACTATAAGGGTTGAAAGGTCACTACGCGCTTTTCACAACTATTCATCTCTCACGCAAACCATCCTAGTCGAACTCGACATTCCACAAGTACAAGCCCCAAAGGCCTAAACCAATATCAGACAAGCACCCAAGGAATATCTCCTCCGAATTTGGACGATCTACGTGATATGATATAAATAAACTCGATAGCTATTCTCAAACCCCTACTAACTAGAAATAAACGGGTCATACCACCCACTGGGTTTGAGACAGATTGGGATCTTTCTGCTATACAAGTACTAAGGTGCAGAGATCAACTATGGAAGCAAATATGAACAAATGCGAAGCGCTAAATCCAAACAGAAAAACTAGATTCTTCCAACAGAAACTTTTACCACCTATCTCCTAGGTACGCTCAGCATGTACTTGCCCTTCTGAAAATCTTGTCTTTTGTTCTTACCCTCGTCCTTAATTATATGCCCTATCATACCCGAGTAAAGATACTTCCTCTTTTATAATTTCTTCCTCCTTCGTGAGCTAAACCTATCTCCATGAATTCCTCATCCTAGGGTTGTGCTCCTTTGCCAAACTCCTCACCTTTTTCTGTGTATAACCATGTTGGCAAATCCCTCGAAAGCTGCTTCCATCATACCGAAGACCCTACTAAGCTTGAAAGAAGACTGGCCGTAAGTGAAACAACTACGGCTATAGATGGAAGTCGGGCACTACTTCGCCCTTCGATGAGGTTATCTCCCAGAAAGCCAGGAGCCCCAAAGACTCAAGAAAGAAGGAGACAAGGATTCAAACAGAGGAAGAGGAGACAATGCGTATGGCTTTGGGAATATGCCTTTAAAACAAATCTTTTCTTTCGAAAACGCTTCTTTAAAAACCGTTTTGAAAATAATTTTTCAAATCTTTTATCTGATCCGGTAACCTTCAGCTCTGATACCACGTGTAAACACCCCACGTCCGTTAGTGTCACTCACAAAGGGAATGCACTAACTTCTGTGGAGCATTATGGGTAAAAGATGCAGATAAATTACAAGACAGACAAACATTAAACAGCGGAAAATAAAATTTTGCTTTATTTATAAAATAGTTTGTACAAGATTGCTTTACAATATCAGAGTATCATCTGTCTTTACAAAATAAAGAAGCATAAAAAAATACATTTGTATTCCCCAATATAGCATGAGCCAGCCATAGCAATAGAAAAGAGAATCCAAGCAAAACTTCCACAAATCTTCGAGCTTGGAAAGAGCAGCGGTCCAATCTAACCTGAGCTGTACTATTCCCTCCTCAACTACCTGGGGGGGGAACGGAAGGAAAGAAGACGAAAGAAAAGTAGAGTCAGACATAAAGCCTGAGTAAGTCTAGTGACTATTCAGTCTATGGATAAGAAAAAGAGCATGATAAGTATAAACTGGAAATGGGAAAGCACCATAAACTAAGTTAAGTTGTCTAGGACCGAATCTACTATCGTACCTCATACTAATCTCTGCACCACCTAACTAGTGTCCAAACTAGATATGTTAACGTGATCCCAATTCTGGTTGTTTCGGTTGCCTTCAGGCATACATTTATTATTTATTACCTAGATCTAATCTAGGGTTTCTTATCAAGTGCTTTCTAGCTTCTACTAGAGTTTTACGCTATCTACTGAATGCTTCTTGGATTCGGGTTATGCCACCAAGGTCTAACTAGGAATTATGCATCTGATCGAACGATGCCCTTTAGTCTAGGACACACTACCTAGAGTGGTATATGTTCCTAGACTTTCCCCACGCATGTATCGCGAATCGTTATCGCTTGTCTAGATGCACATGTCCTGTAATGTGCTACCCGAGTTCCGTTGTCAGGGCTACTCTAGAAATACGGAACTCGGTCGAGAGCTTTCAATATCTGCTGATGCAGATGCTAAGGTTTGTTTTTCCAGTGGCTATGGTCCCACTCGACCCCTCCCTCAACTAATGGAAGGCACCCTTGTAAAATGAGAACTGTACGAAGGCCCCTATCTGCCCCACTAATCTATGGCCAACAACACCCCGCAACCACAACTAGATAGCAAGTATGTGGTCCGTATGAGTTCTCCGCCTCCCCGCTTCACGTGTCTCGCTTGACTGAAGATGGTAGGTAGACGACGAGTTGCTATCACAGGGCTACCGTTTTCTCGCCGAATCACGCTGGTCCATCCTAGTCTTTAGGTTGCCATATTTTGCAACCAAGGCATACCCTTGGTTCTTCTAACGCAGACCTTAACCTCTGTGGGCCCAGGAGGATCATCTGCAGCCTCACAGAGGGATACCAAGAGTACCCTCACGTCCCCTCGAAGCCTCGGGCTTCGTAACCCAATTCGTTGGAGCCTTCTTTTAAAATTAGATGGACGTCCGCTCCTTCTCATGTTATACTAAGAATTACTACTTAGTTTTGTTAACTAAGATTTACCACTTAGTTTCTAGAACCGTTGTTTTCTTAACTAAGGTTCTCTACTTAGTCCCCTTTTAACTAAGGTTTACTACTTAGTTTTCTTTCTCGTCAAGTTGGTTTGGTTAAGTGTCATTAGTCAATTCAAGTTAATTTAACCCATCCCTTTTGTCATATTAAACTGGTTAAGTGTTATTCATGTTGACTTAACCCTACCACAACTCAGATTATACTGGTTAAGTGTTGCCTCCTTGTGTTAACTTAACCTCACCATCTGTTTAACTAACCTGTTACAACGGTTAAGTGTCTCCTTAGCTAACTTAACCCTACTACTTGTTTAATTAACAGGTTATAATGGTTAAGTGTAGTCCATTCACGTTTAACTTTACTACAAGTCAAATTACACTGGTTAAGTGTTCTTGTTACTTAACTCTAATCATTCATGCTATATCGGTTAAGTTTTTCTAACTACTTAATCCCAACCCATTTGTCAAATCAACTTGTTATCATGGTTAAGAGTTCTAATTTTTTTCTTAACCTCAATCACTTGTCTAACTAACGTGTTTCTATGGTTAAGTGTTCTAATTAACTTAACCTCACTCTCTAGTCCAGTTGATCATGTTATAATGGTTAAACATTTGCTTAACCTTACCCACTCCCCTAGTCAACATATTAAATTGGTTAAGTGTCCAGATTAACTTAACCCTACCCACCAATTTAGTTAATATGTTGAATTTGGTTAAGTATTTATTTAATTGACTTAACCCTATCAATCCTGACTTAGCCTTAATTTATTAACTAAAGCACTAACCACTCACATTAGATAGGTATCGTTGCGGTTACTGGATGTGCCGGTCGGTTCCGGGCAGGTTTACACCACAACTCAGTCTAACCTCGGGTCAGGCATCTTTCTAAATTCATAACCATCCCGTCCATTGGATCAGTTAGGGATAGCCAGGGAGGGCAGGAAACTTGTATTTTCCAAACCCAAGCCTAGACACTATCCTCTCTGTCACCCTAGAACATTTTGGTGTATGTGATTAGAAGGGATGTCATATATTTTAATTTTAAAACTAATGGTGTAAAGGTTTACACCAATCATGGCCCTAACCCATTTCATGATTTTAGGCCTACCTACATCATATTTTCTTAGTTTACATATTTTGTCTCTTTCCATTTTATATGTAAATATTTGCGGCCCATTATTCAAATTCATTCTTATTGGTTATAATAACTTATACCACATAAATGTTCTCAAGTCGTTGGCATGTGTCAAACATGCCAACACATATGTTTTATTTTTACCCCAACGTTATTACCCCCGTTTTTATATGTTTGCTATATTATGACATATGTTGGGCTTCAACATTTCAGCCCAACTTAGAAACATAAAAAGGGAAAGCCTAGAACATGATATATTCTAAGCAGCATAAAAGGGGTGTGTGAACGCATGAACTTGCAACATGACCATTTAATTAACACAAATTAGAGGTGCATGAACTTGCAATATGGCCATTTAATTAACACAAATTAGAGGTGCATGAACTTGCAATATGGCCATTTAATTAACACAAATTAGAGGTGCATGAACTTGCAATATGGCCATTTAATTAACACAAATTAGAGGTGCATGAACTTGCAATATGGCCATTTAATTAACACAAATTAGAGGTGCATGAACTTGCAATATGGCCATTTAATTAACAAAAATTAGAGGTGCATGAACTTGCAATATGGCCATTTAATTAACACAAATTAGAGGTGCATGAACTTGCAATATGGCCATTTAATTAACACAAATTAGAGGTGCATGAACTTGCAATATGGCCATTTAATTAACACAAATTAGAGGTGCATGAACTTGCAATATGGCCATTTAATTAACACAAATTAGAGGTGTATGAACTTGCAATATGGCCATTTAATTAACACAAATTAGAGGCTTGTGTACTTGCATTGTAATATCATCTATTTTTGACATAAAACATGAACCTAAACATGAATCATGAGTTTCAATCAAATCACGTAAACTTGCATTCTAGAATATGAATCTACTCAATTAGGTGTCACATATATTATCACATGATTTTGATAACAACATAAGCCTAAAACATATTTTCATTTAGGCATAACACTAAACATAAACTAGTCATGTCCATAAAGTCATTAGGTGTTCACAAAGGTGTTTACTTTTGTCACTAATACAAAAGTATGATTCAACTAGAATTATTCCAACCTAAACTTATATGAATCATGTTACCAAAAAGGGTCAAAGCTACACTTGCAATGATCATAGTCATGTATGTTCAAGGGTCTAAGTTATGTTGACATAATAGTGGATCACATACTTGCATGAATCTCAACTTGGTTGTAACAAACTACCACAAGCATATAAGTGTCACTATGAATCATGTACTTGCAAATACCCAATAGATCTAATATTATCACACCACAACATCTCCAATTCATTTATAATTTGGATCATAGCATCACACAATTAAGAATTATCATCACTACAAATTATGTACAATTCCATTTACATTTTATACAAATCAAGATCCAATTGTTATTCATATCGGAATAGCACTCTACTTACAACGTATGACGAATCTTGTATTCAGGATTCTGAATTCTGAATTCTGAATTCTGAATTTGGTGATGCTATCCTTTGTTGTAGATGTTGTTTTGATTTATTTATTGTAGCTTTAATCTTTTACTTGTATTAGCTTTGTTGTTCATCTCTTTCAAATGGAGGCTCCCTCTAATTCTCATTCGACAGCATGGCGGCTTCAACTCTTATTTTCATGTGAATATTTAGTTGGAGACCTAAGGTCTTTTTATAGAGTTGCATTTTGATTTGAGCCGTCCGATAATGCTAGGGTTAATCAAGGCCATCAATTTCAAAAGAGGCCAATTATGTTCACAATTAAGGACTGTAAATTACTCCCATTTTAAATTATGTCATAATTACTATGCATGCAAATTACCCCCATTTTGTATTATGCCATAATTACTATGCACGCAAATTACCCCCATTTTGAATTATGCCATAATTACTATTTCAATTACATGTAATTTCATGTTTTAGCATATATATATATATATATATATTCTACAATGTACACATTTCTCATTTAGGACAAATCCTATATGTAAATAATTCCTAATTTTACTTATGCCATAATTACTCTCTTAATGTACATTATCAACATTTACTATTATTTGTTAATTCATATAAATACGTACACATTAGATACATCCCCCCTTTGCACACTTATTATTATTTTTATATGCATATTAGATACATCCCCTCTTTTACACACTTATTATTATTTTTATATGCATATTAGATACATCCCCTCTTTTACACACTTATTATTATTTTAGCAACCTTAGTGTTATCAGAAAATTCGGGGTGTTACAGGAATGGGAAAAGAAAAATGTTTAGCATTGTTTTAAGGTTTGTAAACAAAAGACTTAGTGGCTCATTTGGTTAGAGCACGTGACTTGTATACAAGAGGTTCTGAGTTCAATCCCTGCCAGCGCCATATTTTTGTTTTAGGGGAATGGCCAAAACTTAGCCTAGTGCGAGCGCAGTTCAATTAAAAAAGCGGTTTAGTGTGAAAATGGTTAATTGAAAAGATAGTTAAAGGTATATATATATATATATATATATATATATATGTGTGTGTGTGTGTGTGTGTGTGTGTGTGTGTGTGTGTGACATGTGGGTGTAAACACCCCTGCTGCTGCGCATCATGCTGCACAAATGGCGCATTTTTATTTGTTAATGACGATTTTTGAGTTTTATAGTTGACGTGGCCTCTTCTGATTGGCTGGATGACGTGTCTTTGAGCTGTGTGGTTCTGATAATCTCCTAGTTAATCTAAAGGCTCTAACTAAGCTAATACATCTATATAAGCACATCTAATCTAACCCTAATCTAAACTAAATTCATTCATAATCCTCCGTGCTGCTGCATCCAAAACTAAACTAGTTTCTCTTCTTCAACGAATCAAAGCATAGGAATTATGAAAAAGGGGAACGATTCTAGAACAACAACAAACACTTAATTCAGATATATATTCTTTCTTCTTCTACCACTGTGAGTACAATTACTTTCACAATGTAATTAATTAAAAATAATGGTGATAAGTGTGAATTGGACTGTATGACTATGCCTATATCATATGCTATTAAATCGATTATGTTGAGATATGCCAGTTCTGTTATCATATGTTGTTGGATCTATTTTGTAGATTCATATGCGTAATTAATTCTACTTTATTCTATGCTATGCAAGTTCATGTTAATTAGATCCATTCTATTCTATGCAAGTTTATGTTAATTAGATCTATGCCAGTTTTTGTTAATTAGATCTATGCAAGTTTATGTTGATTAGATTTACCCTATTCTATGCAAGTTTTTGTTAATTAGATCAATGCAAGTTTATGTTAATTAGATCTATGCAAGTTTATGTTGATTAGATATATGCAAGTTTATGTTAATTAGGTCTATACAAGTTTATGTTGATTAGATCTATCTTATTCAATGCAAGTTTATGTTAATTAGATCTATGCAAGTTAATGTTAATTAGATCTATGCAAGTTTATGTTGATTAGATCTATCCTGTTCTATGCAAGTTTATGTTAATTAGATCTATGCAAGTTTATGTTAATTAGATCTATGCAAGTTTATGTTGATTAGAACTATCCTATTCTATGCAAGTTCATATTCCATATGATTATTGCATCTATATTATGTGTGGATGATGTCTCTTTCCCTCTTCTTTTCCCTTTTCTTATGAGTTAGGCTAACGACGAGCCTAACATATTATGTGAATTATACGTACGAATGTCGTAGGAATGTTAGGGAAAAGTTTGGGAAAAACATTGAATATTATGTAATTGGCATAAATTGGGTTGTAATCATGTAATTAACGTGGTGCATAAATTAGTATAATTTATGTACATGGAATTATGGACATAATTAGAATGAGAATTATGAACATAACCTAAATTGGGAATTATGGACAAATTGGAATATGGATATTAATTCAAACTGGGTTTTGAATAATAGAATGAGATAATGAACGCCTAAGACACGAGGTTAGACTCGGTTTGTGGTACAAGCCTGCCCGGACCCGCCCGGCACATCCAGCAACCACAAACGGCAGTCTAATGTGAGAGGTCAAAGGCATAAACTAGATGCGTAATCAGGCAAAGACACGAGGTTAGATTCGGATTGCGGTATAAGCCTGCCCGGACCCGCCCGACAAATCCAGCAACCGCAAAACGGAATCTAATGTGGGAGGTCTTGCAAGATTACGGTTATAATGAATTAAATAACACTTAACCAAGATAAGACAAGTAGTGGGACATGGAGTTAAGTGGGTGACATGGGTGACATGTGAAATATAATTAGAAACACTTAACCAAGTTGAAACATGTAAGAAGACATGAATAAGAAGGGGTTAAGTGGGAAATTCAAGTGGGGACCAAGCATAGACGGGAAGCTTGTGTCAAGTGTGAGGACCCTTTTCCACCAGTAACCCATTAAGTATCTATGTGAGCTCGAACTAGGTTGAGGACGAGACACGCTTGATGGGATTGATTATAAGAGGTCAAACGGTTTAGCGGTGGCAACGCAAGTCCAACGGATTCATGTGTGTGCACGGGTCCGGGCTGGTATGTAGGACGTTGTAGCATCGTGTAGGTATAAGTCGTGCATCCTTAGTAGTATCGGGTTGCCACTTTAGGGAGTGATACACCCTATTGTGGGACCAGTACGGGTATCTACGAGTTAGGAAGCCGATCGAATGAGGAGGGTAGTGGGTACAACTAGTGGAGATAGGAGCAGGCGGCACCTATGACAGCAACTAGGGGTACACGAAACTACCATTATCGTTATAATTAGTAAGAGGGATCAACTTTCTGTATAACTAGTATTGGGCGGTGTAGGAATTATCTTATAGTGATTAGAAGCGCAATCAACGTTTATCTTGTAAATCTTACTTACCTTGTCATACCTGTTTATGTTACAGACATTTATTATATCCAGTTTATGTTCTTATCCTGTTAATTTAATGATTATATTGTTAAAGTCACTGGACTCGCCAAACTTTATGTCTGACCTCGTTTGTTTCGCCTCTTTTCTTTCCTTTCCCTCCTCCAGGTTCTTAGGCTGGAATTAGTGGAGCTTGATTTAGATCTCTTTCTCTTTCTTTTGGAAGTGCTTGGAGGTGCTGAAAGTAATGTTCAGCTTTATCTTCTTTTCTTTATTATGGCTATTTGTAACGGGATTATGCTTTGGGTATTCATGCAATAATTTGACCAAGATGGATATTTGTGTACTTGGTTTTACAAGTTGGTTTTAATGTTGTAACCAAACTAAGTTCCGTTTTCGCTGCAATGAAGTTATTTTAATTTTGGAAGTACCAACTTTATATATCTGTCTTGTGATGTTCTGTTCTATACATCTATAATGCTCTATGAAAGTTGATGCATTCCTTTGTGAGTGACATTAATGGACGTGGGGTGTTACATGTGGTATCAGAGTTGAAGGTTACCGGAACAGATAAAAGATTTTGAAAGCTGTTTTCAAAAGCATTTTTTAAGAAGTATTTTCAAAAACATGTTTTAAATAAGGTGTTTTCAAGAGAAAAGTTTATTACGAAAAACATAATCCCCAAGAGCCATATATCTTTCTTCCGATTCTCCGTTTTGAATCTCTTCCTTTTTCCTTTCTGAATCTCTTCCTCTGCATTATATGTTTTCCCTAAGATATGTAAGGACTTCCATGCGATCGGCGGAAAACCGCTTCATGGGACTGAGACGTTTGTCGAGGCTCGAAATTGGCTCAAGGAAGTAGAGGACTTGTTTGGTATCTTTGAAATAGACGATGGAAGGAAGGTTCAACTAGCTGCTTGGTTACTGAAGGATGAAGCTCCATCTTGGTGGGAGGTCACGAATGGATAACGTGCAGTGGAGGCATGGATATGACCCAGGATAAGAAAGTAGAATATAAGAAGGGTGGAAAGAATAATATACTCCGTGACAAGAGGAAGATAGGTAGTTATTTCCAGTATGGTGAAGCAAGGACAAGGATAGATGGCAGGATCTTCTGAAGGGCAGGTTGTGTTCTCGTGGTCAGTATACTGGAAAGAGATGGGAAATTTCTGTTGAAGATTTGATTTTTTCCCCTAGAACTCTTTCCGACTCTTGCGCTTCGCACTCATTATGTGACGGCCCGCCCCGCACCAACCGACATTTACTCCAAAGGTGCGCTGTACACATGTCCAGTTAGCACGGAACGGGTCGTCAGAAGGAAAGGGAAGAAGGAAATGAACATAAAAAGAACCTGTAGAATGTCTCACAGCGCATAGAATAAAATATAATAATAACATACTTGACATAAAACAGGTGAGACAGTGCATAAGCTGAAAACCAGAACTAAACATCATAGCAGCGGAAATCCAAAATACAGCTTATTACAACTTTTCAAACTGTCTCAAAGAAAAAGTAAGATAAAAGGGGTACACTACTAATGCCCAAGTAGCGACCACCAACGACACAGGGAGAATGTGTATATATATATCATACGTGGAAGCCTCCTGCCCGCCTCCGAATCAGCTACTCGCGCATCACCAGCTAACCAGTCTCTAGTCTGCTCGTGTGAGCACCCAGAGTAATAAGAGGAGACATAAAACTCTGGGTCAGACATAAAGCCTGGTATGAGCGATAAGCATCTAAAGTGAACAATAACAGGTAGACTAAAACATACCTGAACCTGGACCTGCAACCAAAGAGTTAGCACTACATACTGTACAACACTCTAAGGTACCATATCAAACAGTGTAAAGATACGGAGGTGGGGGAGGTGTGCATGTCATAGTGATGGCACACAATCAAACATAGCATCCATCCTCACATCTCTCACTCAGTGCATAAAGCATACGATATTCACCACTTCGATCACCCAACATACCTTGCTACGATCACTCTGCCCCATGAAGTCATAAATGGCTTCATTGCACTGGTAACGTAGCCACTAATTCCTCGCTATGTCCACTTGCCCCATGGAGTTATTCACCCCATCTGCGCTGGCTCATAGCCTTACCAATCCTTACTATGTCCACTTGCCCCATGGAGTTGTTCACCCCATCTGCGCTGGCTCATAGTCTTACTACGCATCACCTTGCCCCTCAGGTCATAATGACCCTACTGCACTGATAACGTAGTCTTGCTACCATCACCTTGCCCCTCAGGTCATAATGACCCTACTGCACTGATAAGTAGCCATCGTTCATTTTTAGTGGTGAATCGAAGTTATGAACGTCGACAACTCTTTAGCACATGTCCCGCAGCAAAGCCCAACCATGAAGTGAACTCATTGGTTCCCAACTGGATCCTGAGCTCTAACTTCCCATATTGGACTACCTTTGCATCTCGGGTTATTGGTCAATACTGGATCGGGTCGGATTCTCTTCAAGCTATCGGTTCGGGTCGGGTATCCTCCATTGGGTCGGGTCGGGTCTTCTTCTGGTACGGTTCGAGTCGGGTATCCTTCATCGGTTCGGGTCGGGTCTTCTTCATCGGTTCGGGTCGGGTGTCATCCCCCTCCAGTTTGTGCCTCCGCTCCGATCCGCCTCCTCATCCTTCACGTGCTCCAATCCGATCCATTTTTGTGCTTCCGCTCCGATCCGTCCTCCTTAATCCGCTCCGATCCAAGTTCAGTTAGCGTGGCCTTCCTTTTTGCCAATTTTCTCAAGTGTCAGGCTCCGATCCGATCGAATCCCTTGCCCAGTTCAATATATCCGATCCGAGCCCCATATCCGATCCGATCCGAAACCTGCACTATTTTCTGAAACTGTTCCAGCAAGTGTTTACGCCATTCGACGACGTTTTCGACCATTCTAACTATTGAAACCAATCACAAAGCATTTCATACAGTCATATCAACATGCATAATCAATCACAAACATCAAAACATCAATATGATAGGTTAAAATGGATCAAACATACCCAAAATCCCACATTTCCCCTTAAGCATGTTTAGGTGAAACTAATGATAGGATTAGCAAAACTTAACCAAATTAACCCAAATTCATATCAGAGGTCTAAAACATCATTTAAGAATTTATGAATATTTTTCCCGAATTTTATCATGTTTAAATTCGCTAATTAACACTAATCACCCCTAATTAGCCATAATTAGTGCAAAACTATGCAAATCACTCACCTTAGCCACAAATAAACTAAGATCTGAAATAAATCTCTGATTTGATGTGAATCCTAATGCTAAACAGCAGCTCCAACGTTACTTTGGTGTAGATCTTCCTTGATTAGATGTTGCTAAGCCAAATCCTTGACCAAAAGGTGATTTGGAGGTGATTTAGAGGTTAGAGGCCATTTTTAGGGTTCCTTGGTGATAAGTGGAGGCTAGAAAACTGAAATGGAATGATCCTCTATCTCATTTCAGCCTCCCAATCACCCTAATCCCGAAATGGGTTATGGGCCTACTCACTAATCACCCGATTTGGCCCGATTAAGCAGTTTTCACCCTCCAAACCTTATTTCAGCCATATCTCCCAAACGGTAAGTCCGTTTGGCTATTATGACCACTCTACGGAAAGGTAAACCATCAAACGAATCCAATGGATGTGGTTTCAGGTCAAAATTCCTTTCCAATCAAAAGTTATGGCCAAAACAGTACTAACTAAGGGCAAAATGTTCATTTAAAAATCGACAAAAATCATGAACATGGGAAATGACTCTAATGGATGTTTCCCAAAGTTACATGACCATACGACTTCACATGCGAAAGAAATAAATATTCTACGATCCTATGATGTGTAGAATACGGGTCGTTACACTCTCCCCCCCCCCCCCCCTTAAGAAATTTCGCCCCCGAAATTTCCTAATTAAAACACACACAAAGGTTCCCGCATGCCTATCGACCATAAAACAACCATCAAACATGCAAAACAAGTAAAATAAGTCTATCCTAGCATGCGGAATAACTAAATCGCAAAGTAAATCTTACCAGGCAAAGAGTTCTGGATATGCCTTTCTAATGCTCTCCTCTATCTCCCAAGTACAATCATCCTCGTCCTCGCCCCACTGAACCTTGACTAGCTTCACCGCCTTCCTTCGAAGTTGCTTCGTATCATGCCCCACAATACGAATCGTCTTGCGGTTCCCAACCGCCTCGGGTTCTACTTCGAAGTCCTCTAACTGATCAGGTGAAATAGTCATATCGGAGTCGTGAACGAACTTCCTTAGTTGGGAAACATGAAATACATTGTGAACTCCCGCCATTTTCTCTGGTAAGCCAACTCTATATGCCAAATTCCCGACTAATTCAAGAACAGGGAATGGGCCAACAAATCTTGGTGCCAACTTGTCTCTCCTGCCAAATCGTATCACGCTCTTCAACGGAGAGATCTTGACAAACACCAAGTCACCAACGGAGAATTTTAAATCTCTTCTCCTCTTATCAGCATAAATCTTCTGCCTATCTTGGGCAGCTTTCATTCGTTGTTGAATGATCTTGATCTTATCGGAAGTTTCCCTCACCACATCTGGTCCAAGCACAAACTTCTCGCCAGTCTCTATCCAACATGATGGTGAGTTGCACGGTCTTCCGTACATAGTTTCATATGGAGCCATACCGATACTGGATTGGTAGCTATTATTATATGCAAACTCTACTAGATGCAAATGGTCATCCCATGATCCACCAAAATCCAATATACAAGCTCTCAAGAGATCTTCCAATATACGATTCACCCTCTCCATCTGACCGTCGGTCTGAGGATGATATGCGGTACTGAGATGTAATCCTGACCCTAGAGCCTCTTGTAAGCTCTTCCAAAACCCACTAGTGAACAACGGGTCTCGGTCACTCACAATACTTTTGGGTACTCCATGAAATCTCACTACCCACTTCATATACAATTCTGCCAACTTGGCTGCCGTTCTGGTCGATTTGACTGGTATAAATCTTGCACTTTTAGTCAATCGATCCACAATTACCCAAATGCTCTCATATCCCGATCTAGTCCTTGGTAAACCATCGATGAAATCCATCGAGACTTGTTCCCATTTCCATTCGGGAATCTCTAATGGTTGCAACAACCCACTAGGCTTCTTTTGCTCGGCTTTAACTAGCTGGCAATTCATGCATTTGGATATAAACGTCCCAACGTCTCTTTTCATCCCTTCCCAGTAGTAATTCTGCTTCATGTCTCGATACATCTTATTACCACCGGGATGTATAGTCAGTTTTGAGTGATGACATTCTCTAAGCACTTCATCCCTCAAACCATTCAAGTTGGGCACAACTAGTCTTCCATTCTTCCGAAGCCATCCATCTCGATCAAGCCCATATGCATTCATCTCCTCACCGTCGATGTCCATCTCTAACTTGGAGATGATTTCCAATAGATTAGGATCGTCCCTCTGACTAGAACCAATCCGCTCTATCAAAGTGGGTCTGATCGTCAAACTAGCTAGCATGACTGGATCCAATTCGCACTTTGGTCTGAAATCAAACCCCGCGATATACTCCAGTTGCTTCCACTCAAGAAACATTGCCCCTAAGCTGGCATGTCTCCTACTCAAGGCATCGGCTACCGCATTACCCTTCCCAGGTGTGTATGCGATATCAAAATCATACGAAGCCAAGAACTCTAACCATATCTGCTGACGGAGATTCAGATTTTTCTGAGAGAAGAGATACTTTAACGATTTATGATCGGTAAACAACTCAAATCTTTCTCCCAATAGATAATGTCTCCATATCTTCAGCGCAAACACGATCGCTGCTAATTCCAAATCGTGGGTAGGATACTTCTTCTCATGCGGCTTTAGCTGTCGACTAGCATAAGCTACAACCCTACCTCCTTGCATCAATACAGCACCCAGTCCGGTACCACAAGCATCCGTGTATACCGTCATCTCTTCATTCCTTTAGGAATGACTAACACTGGCGCACGCGTCAACTTCTCTTTTAGACTCTTGAAGGCATCCTCACACACTTCGTCCCAGACGAAGGACTGATTCTTCTTAGTCAACTGAGTCAACGGTGCTGCTATCTTGGAGAAGTCCTGGATAAACTTACGATAATATCCAGCTAATCCCAAGAAACTTCTCACATCTGTCGCATTCTTGGGCGTAGGCCAATCCTGTACCGTAGCCACCTTCGCAGGGTCCACGGCAATACCATTATCGGAAACAACATGACCCAAGAATCTCACTTCCCTTCTCCAAAAATGACACTTAGAGAATTTCGCTTTCAATTGGTGTTTCCTCAACACCTCCATCACTATCCTCAAGTGTCCCTTGTGTTCCTCCTCTGCCGTTGAATAAACAAGGATATCATCCACGAACACAAGAACAAACTTATTCAAGTGATCTCTGAATACTCGATTCATGAGATCCACAAAGTAGGCTGGTGCATTGGTCAACCCAAATGGCATGACCAACCACTCATAAAATCCAGACGGCGTCCTAAATGCCGTTTTCAGAATACTTTCATCCGCTACTCGTAGCGGATGAAATCCTGTCGCGAGGTCCAACTGGGAGAACACTCTTGCTCCTTCCAGTTGATCAAACAAATCATCTATCCGCGGCAGAGGATACTTATTCTTCCTCGTCACCTTATTCAACTCGCGATAGTCCACACACAAACGAAGGGAACCATCTGCCTTAGTGGCAAACACAATTGGTGCTCCCCACTCGGAGACACTCCTTCTAATAAATCCCTTCTTCAAAAGATTGCTGACTTGCACCCCGAGCTCTCGCTGCTCCCTTGGTGCCATACGACAAAGTGGCATCACTATAGGTCTAGCATCTTTCACTAAATCAATACGGAACTCAATCTCTCGGTGTGGTGGAAGCCCGGTCACCTCCTCGAAGACGTCCGGATACTGGCCAACCACGGGCACATCTGACAACTCATCCTGCGGGATGTCGAGGGAATTTACAAAATTAGCCATAACCCCATCACTAGGTAGACTACCAAACACTACCCTCCGCCCATCATCCGCCCTCACTGTCACCAAAAAGCCCTCACAGTCTACCACCACCCCGTATCTTTGGAGCCAATCGACTCCCAATATAATGCCATACCCAGTAAAGCCCAAAACAAAGCAATCACATACAAACATACATCCATGACTCGATAAGACCAAATTCCTGCAAATCATACTAAGGCTAGTCGAACCACCAATCGGGTTCGTCACAACCAATGGTCTATCGACTATCTCGGGTTTCAGTCCCAATCTATCTACCAGGTCACTAGATATGAAGGAACGGGAAGCCTCAGTATCAAACAAAACTCGAACTGGTACATCATAAATAGAAAGCATACCTTGAATAACAACATTCTTTCCTTTCTCCGCCGCAGTTGGGGCATTCGACGAAGAAGGAACAGCATCAATAGCATATGCTTTCACAATTTGCTTCTCCTTAAGAGGTTGCGGACACTTATCCTTATGATGTCCCGCTTGACCACAGTTGTAGCACTTCCTTTCCGCTGGCTTGGCCCGACATTCTTTAGCATAATGGCCCTTCTTACCACAGCTGAAGCACTCAACATCCTTCTTGCTCTTTTTCTGACGACCTTTAGATTGGTCCTGCTTCCTCTTATTCTGAGAGTTATTCTTGCCTCCACCGCCTGCTTGCGGCTTTGGCCCTTCTGCAGATGCAGCCTCAGTCTTTGACTTAGGGTAAAGGCTCTCTGATCTCAAAGCTTTCCCCACAATCGATTCAAAACTCTCATCGATGTGGTTGATAAGCCTTTCCCCCAAGTATCCATCCAAACCAGTAATGAACTTCTCATTCTTCTTCTCAGGAGTGTCGATAAGAGACAGTCCATACTTCGACAAAGTGTCGAACTCAGCAATATAATCAGAAACTGCCCTTCCGTTCTGCTTGAGTTCCAAGAACCTCTTAAACAACACTGACTTCTGGGCAGCTGGAATGAACTTCTCGCTAAAGCGAGCCTTGAACTGATCCCAAGTAACCTGGTCCTCTGGAGTAGCTGTTCTAATGGCATTCCACCAATTCATCGCTCACCCTTGCAGCTGACGAGACGCTAGCCTTCTCTTCATCGCATCCTCAAGGCCCAAGTCATCAAAGATACGATCACATCTATCCATCCAATCTTGAACATCTGTGGCCGACTCCGTCCCGTGGAACGGCTTCCCACCAAGGTTAGTGTAATCCTTGCACAACTTGGCAAAATCGACCCTAGGCGCCTGCACTACTGGGCCAATACCAACCCCGGGATTGGGAATTGCCCCTTGCACTTCTCTAAGCATGTCTCTCATGAGGTTAGTAAACATCGCCCTCATGTCAGCAGCATTCCCTGGGTTGGTTCCTCTACCAGCACCCCTCGTGTCTCGGTTCATCGTCAATCTGAAAAAGGAAACGATTAACGACCCCATAATGGTGCTAGTGCAGTGCGACTTCATTCTTATACTACTAATAGTATATATATACATAGCTTTTGAAAACCAAAATAATTACAAATATGCGCTCTCATATACGTACTAACTCTCCCTAGTGTCTTTCCCTAGGTTAACTACGCAACCTAGAGCTCTGATACCAAGTGTGACGGCCCACCCCGCACCAACCGACATTTACTCCAAAGGTGCGCTGTACACATGTCCAGTTAGCACGGAACGGGTCGTCGGAAGGAAAGGGAAGAAGGAAATGAACATACAAAGAACCTGTAGAATGTCTCACAGCGCATAGAATAAAATATAATAATAACATACTTGACATAAAACAGGTGAGACAGTGCATAAGATGAAAACCAGAACTAAACATCATAGCAGCGGAAATCCAAAATACAGCTTATTACAACTTTTCAAACTGTCTCAAAGAAAAAGTAAGATAAAAGGGGGTACACTACTAATGCCCAAGTAGCGACCACCAACGACACATGGAGAATGTGTATATATATATCATACGTGGAAGCCTCCTGCCCGCCTCCGAATCAGCTACTCGCGCATCACCAGCTAACCTGTCTCTAGTCTGCTCGTGTGAGCACCCAGAGTAATAAGAGGAGACATAAAACTCTGGGTCAGACATAAAGCCTGGTATGAGCGATAAGCATCTAAAGTGAACAATAACAGGTAGACTAAAACATACCTGAACATGGACCTGCAACCAAAGAGTTAGCACTACATACTGTACAACACTCTAAGGTACCATATCAAACAGTGTAAAGATACGGAGGTGGGGGAGGTGTGCTTGTCATAGTGATGGCACACAATGAAACATAGCATCCATCCTCACATCTCTCACTCAGTGCATAAAGCATACGATATTCACCACTTCGATCACCCAACATACCTTGCTACGATCACTCTGCCCCATGAAGTCATAAATGGCTTCACTGCACTGATAACGTAGCCACTAATTCCTCTCTATGTCCACTTTCCCCATGGAGTTATTCACCCCATCTGCGCTGGCTCATAGCCTTACCAATCCTTACTATGTCCAATTGCCCCATGGAGTTGTTCACCCCATCTGCGTTGGCTCATAGTCTTACTACGCATCACCTTGCCCCTCAGGTCATAATGACCCTACTGCACTGATAACGTAGTCTTGCTACCATCACCTTGCC
This sequence comes from Allium sativum, assembly GCA_030737875.1. Classification (NCBI taxonomy): domain Eukaryota; kingdom Viridiplantae; phylum Streptophyta; class Magnoliopsida; order Asparagales; family Amaryllidaceae; genus Allium; species Allium sativum. The sequence continues at coordinate 20,361,998 of CM060927.1, read as the reverse complement.
CCTCAGGTCATAATGACCCTACTGCACTGATAAGTAGCCATCACTCATTTTTAGTGGTGAATCGAAGTTATGAACATCGACAACTCCTTAGCACACGTCCCGCAGCAAAGCCCAACCATGAAGTGAACTCATTGGTTCCCAACTGGATCCTGAGCTCTAACTTCCCATATTGGACTACCTTTGCATCTCGGGTTATTGGTCAATACTGGATCGGGTCGAATTCTCTTCAAGCTATCGGTTCGGGTCGGGTATCCTCCATTGGGTCGGGTCGGGTCTTCTTCTGGTACGGTTCGAGTCGGGTATCCTTCATCGGTTCGGGTCGAGTCTTCTTCATCGGTTCGGGTCGGGTGTCATCCCCCTCCAGTTTGTGCCTCCGCTCCGATCCGCCTCCTCATCCTTCACGTGCTCCAATCCGATCCATTTTCGTGCTTCCGCTCCGATCCGTCCTCCTTAATCCGATCCGATCCCAGTTCAGTTAGCGTGGCCTTCCTTTTTGCCAATTTTCTCAAGTATCAGGCTCCGATCTGATCGATTCCCTTGCCCAATTCAACATATCCGATCCGAGCCCCATATCCGATCCGATCCGATCCAAAACCTGCACTATTTTCTGAAACTGTTCCAGCAAGTGTTTACGCCATTCGACGACGTTTTCGACCATTCTAACTATTGAAACCAATCACAAAGCATTTCATACAGTCATAGCAACATGCATAATCAATCACAAACATCAAAACATCAATATGATAGGTTAAAATGGATCAAACATACCCAAAATCCCACATTTCCCCTTAAGCATGTTTAGGTGAAACTAATGATAGGATTAGCAAAACTTAACCAAATTAACCCAAATTCATATCAGAGGTCTAAAACATCATTTAAGAATTTATGAACATTTTTCCCGAATTTTATCATGTTTAAATTCACTAATTAACACTAATCACCCCTAATTAGCCATAATTAGTGCAAAACTATGCAAATCACTCACCTTAGCCACAAATAAACTAAGATCTGAAATAAATCTCTAATTTGATGTGAATCCTAATGCTAAACAGCAGCTCCAACGTTACTTTGGTGTAGATCTTCCTTGATTAGAGGTTGCTAAGCCAAATCCTTGACCAAAAGGTGATTTGGAGGTGATTTAGAGGTTAGAGGTCATTTTTAGGGTTCCTTGGTGATAAGTGGAGGCTAGAAAACTGAAATGGAATGATCCTCTATCTCATTTCAGCCTCCCCAAAACCCTAATCCCGAAATGGGTTATGGGCCTACTCACTAATCACCCGATTTGGCCCGGTTAAGCAGTTTTTCACCCTCCAAACCTTATTTCAGCCATATCTCCCAAACGGTAAGTCCGTTTGGCTATTATGACCACTCTACGGAAAGGTAAACCATCAAACGAATCTAATGGAAGTGGTTTCAGGTCAAAATTCCTTTCCAATCAAAAGTTATGGTCAAAACAGTACTAACTAAGGGCAAAATGGTCATTTAAAAATCGACAAAAATCATGAACATGGGAAATGACTCTAATGGATGTATCCCAAAGTTACATGACCATACGACTTCACATGGGAAAGAAATAAATATTCTACGATCCTATGATGTGTAGAATACGGGTCGTTACACATTATATCTGCTTTGTTACTTGAAACACTGCACCTAAATATTAGTTTAGTTATGGATCCCATTGTAGTCTCAAATCCTATTGGTGGTTCGACTCATTTATCTATGGTTTGTCGGTATTTGAGAGTGTCTATCTTGGGCGTTGGGTTTGAATGCAACGCCTACGTTCTTGGTTTCACGGGCTATGGGTTGATTCTAGGAATGGATTGGCAATCCAGATATGGTGCCATCCTAGACTGTGAAAGGAGGGTAGTTAGATTGTTGACTCGTTGTGGAAATACCCTTGATATTTCTTGTGACCCTAGAGGATCGGTGCTGCTTAGCTACCGAGAATCAGTTGACACATCCATTGATGATTTGCAATCTGTTCGAGCAGTCCGTGAGTATGAAGATTTCTTTGAGGAGGTTAGGGGCTTACCTCCAAAACGCGAGATAGATTTTCGTATCTACTTGGTGGACATTGCAAAGCCAGTTGCATTTCCTGTGCGCCACATGGATCCAAGAGAAAGGAGTGAGCTTAGTAAACAAGTGAAAGAGCTACTTGAGAAAGGGTTCATAAGAAGAAGTATTTCAGGATGGGGTGCTCCAGTTGTGTTTGATACAAAGGCTGATGGTTCACTTAGATTGTGTGTGGACTATAGGGAGCTAAATAAACTTACAAAGAAAAATAGACACCCATTACCGAGGATAGATGATTTGTTCGATCAGTTGTTGGCGCTTCGGTTTTCTCGTAGTGGGACTTAACTACAGGATTTCATCAGTTGAGGGTAGCTGAGGAGAGTATAGATAAGACTGCTTTTAGGACTCCCGACGGTTTCTTAGAATGCCTCGTCATGCCTTTTTGTTTGACGTATGCTCCCGCATATTTCGTAGACTTGATGAGTAGGGTGTTTAGGGAGTTTCTAAACAAGTTCGTAGTAGTCTTTGTGGATGACATTTTGATATTCTCTAGAAGCAAGGAAGAACGTGCCCTACATCTTAGGGAAGTCTTAGAGACCCTTCGAGCACATCAACTCAAGGCTAAGTTCTCCAAATGCCATTTTTGGAGGAAGGAAGTGAGGTTCTCAGGACACATGGTCCCTAAGGAGGGGAGAGCAGTGGATCTCGCGAAGGTGGTCGCAATCCAAGATTGGAAGGTTCCTAGAAACGCAACGGAAGTAAGAAGTTTTCTAAGGTTGGCGGTCTATTATAGGAAGTTCATTAAAGACTTTGCATTTCACGAGACGAGAGCTTGAGAAAGACAATTCTTGAAGACGGCACAGTGCCGACAAAAGTCATATGCTGATAAGAGAAGGACCGATCTTGAGTTCGGTATTAGGGACATAGTTTTTTTTCGTTTTGGATACGTAGGGAAGTTGGCACCGAGGTTCGTAGGGCCATTCCCCATTTCAGAGAGGATTGGACAGAGGGCATACAGAGTGAAGTTGCCGGAGAAGCTTAGTGGTGTTGATGATGTATTTCACGTGTCGCATTTGCGGAAGTGTTTACATGATACCGCGGAAGTAGTAGAGACGAGCATGCTTAGAGAGGTGGAAATAGAGCGAGATGCCATGATTAGACGAGCTCCTACATGCATCCTTGGATCGGAGGTCAAGAAGTTACGCAACCGAGAGGTCAAGTTGGTTAAAGTCCAATGGGGAGATAATCAAGGGAATGTGACTTGGGAGACGGAAGACAAGATGCGTGCGTCGTACCCTTTCCTTTTTGAGGGTATGTTCTTAACTTCTCCTTTTTCTACCGCTTTGTTTATACTTTTCCATCGTCTAGTATATCCTCTCGATTACATCTTCGATCTTTAGGTAGGAAAATCCTATGGTTGTAAACATGTGTTTGAAACATGTTATATTTGGTGGATGCAAGTGTTTGCTCATGGATGCATTTACACACACATTAGGCACTAGATCGGCTCAATCACTTTCATATTACATATGTATGAATGTGCATATTTAAATTAAGGGATCTATATTGAATGCGTTACCATATGGATGTTGCATTTGAATGAATGGTTGTGCACTCATATAGAAATGATATGTATCATTAGGATTCCTTTGCATACATGTTGGACTCATAGCACTGACATAATTTGCATTGAGGAGGTCAACTGAATCAGTGGACTGCCTGATCTTTGCCTTAGATAAGGAACATATACACACACCTTTGCATATGTTCATATAGAATTAGGAATCTTTTAAGGACATTGGATGCTGGTGGATGATGGATGAGTAGATGGATGATGGATGGTAGGATATATTCTTTTTAACTTGAAGATTTCGGGGACGAAATCCTTTGAGTAGGGGAGAATGTAGCACCCCGCATTGTTAATGAAATTATAAATGTGGAAATATGTACATATATTATATACATAGATATATTTAAGAGAAAAATTAAATATTGCAACAAAACATGAAAAAGAGGAATGAGAAAAGAATAATGTTTAGCATTGTTCTAAGGTTTGTAAACAAAAGACTTAGTGACTCATTTGGTTAGAGCACGTGACTTGTATACGAGAGGTTCTGAGTTAATCCCCGCCAGCGCCATAATTTTGTTTTAGAGGAATGGCTAAAAAGTGGCCTAGTGTGAACGCAGTTCAATTAAAAAAGCGGTTTAGTATGAAAAGGGTTAATTGGAAAGATAGTTAAAGAAATATATATTTATATATATATGATATTTGGGTGTCAACACCCCTGCTGTTGCGCATCATGTTGCACACATGGCGCATTTTTATTTGTTAATGGCGATTTTTGAGTTTTAGGGCTGACGTTGCTCTTCTGGTTGGCTGGATGACATATCTTTGAGCTGTGTGGTTCTGATAATCTCCTAGTTAATCTAAAGGCTCTAACTAAGCTAATACATCGATATAAGCACATCTAATCTAACCCTAATCTAAACTAAATTCATTCATAAGCCTCCAAACTTCTGCATCCAAAACTAAACTAGTTTCTCTTCTTCAACGAATCAAAGCCTAGGAATTTTGAAAAAGGGGAACGATTCTAGAACTACAACAAATGCTTAATTCAGATCTATATTCTTTCTTCTTCTACCACTATGAGTACAGTTACTTTCACAAGATAATTAATTAAAAATAATGGTGATAAGTGTGAATTGGGTCCAAGACTATGCCTATATCATATGCTATTAGATCTATTATTTTGAGATATGCCAGTTCCGTTATCATATGTTATTGGATCTATTTGTAGATTTATATGCGTAGTTAAATCAACTCTATTCTATGCTACGCAAGTTCATGTTAATTAGATCCATTCTATTCTATGCAAGTTTATGTTAATTAGATTTATGCAAGTTTATGTTAATTAGATCTATGCTAGTTTATGTTGATTAGATCTATCCTATTCTATGCAAGTTTATGTTAATTAGATCTATGCAAGTTTATGTTAATTAGATCTATGCAAGTTTATGTTGAATAGATCTATCATATTCTATGCAAGTTTATGTTAATTATATCTATGCAAGTTTATGTTAATTAGATATATGCAAGTTTATGTTAATTAGATCTATGTAAGTTTATGTTGATTAGTTCAATCCTATTCTATGCAAGTTTATGTTAATTAGATCTATGCAAGTTTATGTTAATTAGATCTATGCAAGTTTATGTTGATTAGATCTATCCTTTTCTATGCAAGTTTATGTTAATTAGATCTGTGCAAGTTTATGTTAATTAGATCTATGCAGGTTTATGTTGATTAGATCTATTCTGTTCTATGCATATATTATGTGTGGATGATGTCTCTTTCCCTTTTCTTTTCCTTTTTCTTATGAGTTAGGCTAACGACGAGCCTGACATACCATGTGAATTATACGTACGAATGACAAAGGAACGTTTGGGAAAATTTTGGGAAAAAAATTGAATATTATGTAATTGGCATAAATTGGTTTGTAATCATGTAATTAACCTGGGGCATAAATTGGTATAATTTACGTACATGGAATTATGGGCATAATTAGAATGAGAATTATGAACATAGCCTAAATTGGGAATTATGGACAAATTGGAATATGGATATTTATTCAAATTGGGTTTTGAATAATAGAATGAGATAATAAACGCCTAAGACACGAGGTTAGACTCAGTTTGCGGTATTAGCCGACCGGGACCCGCCCGATACATCCAGCAACCGCAAATGGCAGTCTAATGTGAGGTCAAAGGCATAAACTAGATGCGTAATAAGGCAAACACATGAGGTTAGATTCAGATTGCGGTATAAGCCTGCCCAAGCCCGCCTGGCAAATCCAGCAACCGCAAAATGGAATCTAATGTGGGAGGTCTTGCAAGATTAAAATTATAATGAATTAAAAAGCATTTAACCAAGATAAGACATGTAGTGGGACATGGGGTTAAGTGGGTGACGTGGGTGACATGTGAAATATAATTAGAAACACTTAACCAAGTTGAAACATGTAAGAAGACATGAATAAGAGGGGGTTAAGGGGGAAATCCTAGTGGGGACCAAGCATAGACGGGAAGCTTGTGTCAAGTGTGGGGGACCCTCTTCAACCGGTAACCCATTTAGTATCTATATGAGCTCAAACTAGGTCGAGGATGGGACACGCTTACTGGGATTGATTGTAATAGTTCAAACAGGTTATTGGTAGCAACGCAAGTCCAACGGAGTCATGTGCGTGCATGGGTCCGGCTGGTAGGTAAGACGTTGTTGCATCGTTTAGGTATAAGCCGTGCATCCTTAGTAGTATCGGGTTGCCACTTCAGGGAGTGATACACCCTACTATGGGACTAGCACGGGTATCTACGAGTTAGGGAGCCGATCGAATGGGGAGGGTAGTGGGTACAACTAGTGGAGATAAGAGCAGGCGGCACCTATGACAGCAACTAGGGGTGAACGAAACTACCATTATCATTATCATTATAATTAGTAACAGGGATCAACTTTCTGTATAACTAGTATTGGTGCGGTGAAGGAATTATCTTATAGTGATTAGAAGCACAATCAACGTTTATCTTGTCCATCTTGCTTACCTTGTCATACCTATTTATGTTTCAGTCATTTCTTATATCCAATTTTTGTTCTTATCCTGTTACTTTAATGATTATATTGTTAAAGTCACTGGACTCGCCAAACTTTATGTCTGACCTCGTTTGTTTCGCCTCTTTTCTTTCCTTTTCCCCCTCCAGGTTTTCAGGGTGGGACTAGTGGAGCTTGACTTGGATCTCTTTCTCTCTCTTTTGGAAGTGCTTGGAGTTGTTGAAAGTAAAGTTCAGCTTTGTCTTCTTTTTTTATTATGGCTATTTGTAATGGGATTATGCTTTTGGTTTTCATGTAATAATTTGACCAAGATGGATATTTGTGTACTTGGTTTTACAAGTTAGTTTTGATGTTGTAACCAAACTATGTTCCATTTTCGCAGTAACGAAGTTATTTTAAATTTTGAAGTACCATTTTTATATATCTGTCTTGTGATGTTCTTTTCTATACACTTATAATGCTCCATGAAAGTTGATGCATTCCCTTTGTGAGTGACATTAATGTACGTGGTGTGTTACATGTGGTATCAGAGCTGAAGGTACCGGAAAAGATAAAAGATTTTGAAAGCCGTTTTCATAAGCATTTTTTTAAGAAGTATTTTCTAAAACATGTTTTAAAGAAGGTGTTTTCAGGAGAAAAGTTTATTATGAGAAACATAATCCCCAAGAGCCATATATCTTTCTTCCGATTCTCCATTTTGAATCTCTTCCCTTTTTCTTTCTGAATCTCTTTCTCCGCGTTTAGATGCTTTTTCTATGATATGTAAGGACTTCTGTGCGATGGGCGGAAAACCTCTTCATGGGACTGAGACGTTTGTCGAGGCTAGAAATTGGCTTAAGGAAGTAGAGGACTTGTTTGGTATCTTTGAAATAGACGATGGAAGGAAGGTTCAACTAGCTGCTTGGTTAATGAAGGATGAAGCTCCATCTTGGTGGGAGGTCACGAATGGAGAACGTGCAGTGGAGGCATGGATATGACACAAGATAAGAAAGTAGAACCTAGGAAGGGTGGAAAGAATAATAAACTCCATGACAAGAGGAAGACAGGTGGTTGTTTCCAGTATGGTGAAGCATAGACAAGGAAAGAGGGCAGGATCTTCTGGAGGGCTGGTTGTGTTTTCTTGATCAGTATACCGGAAAGAGATGGGAAGTTTCTGTTGAAGATTTGATTTCTTTTTTTCCTAGAACTCTTTTCGACTCTTGCGCTTCGCATTCGTTTATATCTGCTTCGTTAGTTGAAACACTGCACCTAAATACTTGTTTAGTTATTGATCCTATTGTAGTCTCAAATCCTATTGGTGGTTCGGCTCATTTATCTATGATTTGTCGGGATTTGAGAGTGTCTGTCTTGGGCGTTGGGTATGAATGCAACGCCTACGTTCTTGGTTTCACGGGCTATGGGTTGATTCTAGGAATGGATTGGCTAGCCAGATATGGTGCCATCCTAGACTGTGAAAGGAGGGTAGTTAGATTGTTGACTCGTTGTGGAAATACCCTTGATATTTCTTGTGACCCTAGAGGTTCGGTGCTGCTTAGCTACCGAGAATCAGTTGACACATCCATTAATGATTTGCAATCTGTTCGAGCAGTCCGTGAGTATGAAGATTTCTTTGAGGAGGTTAGGGGATTACCTCCAAAACGCGATATAGATTTTCGTATCTACTTGGTGGACATTGCAAAGACAGTTGCATTTCCTGTGCACCACATGGCTCCAAGTGCAAGGAGGGAGCTTAGTAAACAAGTGAAAGAGCTACTTGAGAAAGGGTTCATAGAAGAAGTATTTCGGGATGGGGTGCTCCAGTTGTTTTTGCTACAAAGGCCGATGGTTCACTTAGATTGTGTATGGACTATAGGGAGCTAAATAAACTCACAAAGAAAAATAGACACCCATTACCGAGGATGGATGATTTGTTCGATCAGTTGGTTGGCGCTTCTGTTTTATCTCAGTGGGACATAGCTGCAGGATTTCATCAGTTGAGGGTAGCTGAGGAGAGTATAGATAAGACTGCTTTTAGGACTCCCGACGGTTTCTTCGAATGGCTCGTCATGCCTTTTTGTTTGACGAATGCACCCGCATATTTCGTAGACCTGATGAGTTGGGTGTTTAGGGAGTTTTTAAACAAGTTCGTAGTAGTCTTGTGGATGACATTTTGATATTCTATAGAAGCGTTGAAGAACATGCCCTATATCTTAGGGTAGTCTTAGAGACCCTTCGAGCACATCAACTCAAGGCTTAGTTCTCCAAATGCCATTTTTGGAGGAAGGAAGTGAGGTTCTTAGGACATGTGGTCTCTAAGGACGGGATAGTAGTGGATCCCGTGAAGGTGGTCGCAGTCCAAGATTGGAAGGTTCCTAAAAACACAACAGAAGTAAGAAGTTTTCTACGGTTGGCGGGCTATTATAGGAAGTTCATTAAAGACTTTGCGTTTCACGAGACGAGAGCTTGAGAAAGACAATTCTTGAAGACAACACATGGGCGGCAAAAGTCATATGCTGATAAGAGAAGGACCGATCTTGAGTTCGGTGTTAGGGACATGGTTTTTATTCGTTTTGGATCTGTAGGGAAGTTGGCACCAGGTTCGTAGGGCCAATCCCCATTTCAAAGAGGATTGGACAGAGGGCGTATAGAGTGAAGTTGCTGGAGAAGCTTAGTGGTGTTCATGACGTATTTCACGTGTCACATTTGTGGAAGTGTTTACATGATAGCGCAGAAGTAGTAGAGCCGAGCATGCTAAGAGAGGTGGAAGTAGAGCGAGATGCCATGATTAGACGAGCTCCTACATGCATCCTTGGATCGGAGGTCAAGAAGTTACGCAACCGAGAGGTCAAGTTGGTTAAAGTCCAATAGGGAGATAATCAAGGGAACGCGACTTGGGAGACGTATGACAAGATGCGTGCATCGTACCCTTTCCTTTTTGAGGGTACGTTCTTAACTTCTCCTTTTTCTACCGCTTTGTTTATACTTGTTCTATCGTTTAGTATATCCTCTCGATTACATCTTCGATCTTTAGGTAGGAAAATCCTATGGTTGTAAACATGTGTTTGAGACATGTTATTTTTGGTGGATGCAAGTGGATGCAATTGTTTGCTAGTGGTTGCTCGTGGATGCATTTACATACACATTAGGCACTAGATTGGCTCAATCACTTTCATATTGCATATGAATGAGTGTGCATATATAAATTAAGGGATGTATATTGAATGCGTTATCATATGGATGTTGCATTTGAATGAATGGTTTTGCACTCATATAGAAATGATATGTATCATTAGGATTCCTTTGCATACATGTTGGACTCATGGCACTGACATAATTTGCATTGCGGAGGTCAACTGAATTAGTAGACCGCCTGATCTTTGCTCTAGATAAGGAACATATACACACACCTTTTCATATGTTCATATAGCATTAGAAATTTTTTAAGGACAATGGATGCTGGTGGATGATGGATGAGTAGATGGATGATGGATGGTAGGATATATTCTTCTTAACTTGAAGATTTCGAGGGCGAAATCCTTTGAGTAGGGGAGATTGTAACACCCCGCATTTTTAATGAAATTAAATATGTGGAAATATGTATGTATATTATATACGTAGATATATTTAAGAGAAAAATTAAATATTGCAACAAAACATGAAAACGAGGAATGAGAAAAGAATAATGTTTAGCATTGTTCTAAGGTTGGTAAATAAAAGGCTTAGTGGCTCATTTGGTAAGAGCACGTGACTTGTACACAAGAGGTTCTGAGTTCAATCCCCGCCAGCACCATATTTTTGTTTTAGGGGAATGGCTAAAAAGTGGCCTAATGTGAACGATGTTCAATTAAAAGAGCGGTTTAGTGTGAAAGAGGTTAATTGGAAAGATAGTTAAAAAGAAAAATAAATAAATAAATAAATAAATATATAATATATGTATATATATACATATGTGGGTGTCAACACCCTTGCTGCTGCGCATCATGTTGCACACATGGCGCATTTTATTTGTTAATGACGATTTTTGAGTTTTAGGGCTGACGTGGCCTCTTCTGATTGGCTGGATGATGTGTCTTTGAGCTGCGTGGTTCTGATAATCTCCTAGTTAATCTAAAGGCTCTAACTAAGCTAATACATCTATATAAGCACATCTAATCTAACCCTAAACTAAATTCATTCATAAGTCTCTATGTTGCTGCGTCCAAAACTAAACTAGTTTCTCTTCTTCAACGAATCAAAGCATAGGAATTGTGAAAAAGGTTAACGATTCTAGAACAACAACAAACGCTTAATTCAGATCCATATTCTTTCTTCTTCTACCATTGTGAGTACAGTTACTTTCACAAGATAATTAATTAAAAATAATGGTGATAAGTGTAAATTGGACTGTATGACTATGCATGTATCGTATGCTATTAGATATATTATTTTGAGATATGCTCTGTTATCATATGTTATTGGATCTATTTTGTAGATTCATATGCTTAATTAAGTCTAATCTATTCTATGCTATGCAAGTTCATGTTAATTAGATCCATTCTATTCTATGCAAGTTTATGTTAATTAGATCTATGCAAGTTTATATTAATTAGATCCATGCTAGTTTATGTTGATTAGATATATCCTATTCTATGCAAGTTTATGTTAATTAGATCTATGCAAGTTTATATTAATTAGATCTATGCAAGTTTATGTTGATTAAATCTATCCTATTCTAAGTGAGTTTATGTTAATTAGATCTATGCAAGTTTATGTTGATTAGATCTATTCTATTCTATGCAACTTTATGTTAATGAGATCTATGCAAATTTATGCTAATTAGATATATGCAAGTTTATGTTAATTAGATTTATGCAAGTTTATGTTGATTAGATCTATCCTATTCTATGCAAGTTTATGTTAATTAGATCTATGCAAGTTTATGTTAATTAGATCTATGCAAGTATATGTTGATAAGATCTATCCTATTCTATGCAAGTTTATGTTAATTAGATATATGAAAGTTTATGATAATTAGATCTATGCAGTTTATGTTGATTAGATCTATCCTATTCTATACAAGTTCATATTCCATGTGATTATTGGATCTATATTATATGTGGATGATGTCTCTTTCCCTCTTCTTTTCCTTTTTCTTATGAGTTAGGCTAACGAAGAGCCTAACATATTATGTGAATTATACGTATGAATGACGTAGGAACATTGGGGAAAAGTTTTGGAAAAACATTGAATATTATGTAATTGGCATAAATTGGTTTGTAATCATGTAATTAACCTAGGGCATAAATTGGTATAACTTATGTACATGGAATTATGGACATAATTATAATGAGAATTATGAACATAGCCTAAATTGGGAATTACGAACAAATTGGAATATGGATATTAATTCAAATTGGGTTTTGAATAATAGAATGAGATAATGAACGCCTAAGACATGAGGTTTTACTCGGTTTGCGGTATAAGCCTGCCCGGACCCACCCGGCACATTCAGCAACCGCAAACGTCAGTCTAATATGAGAGGTCAAAGGCATAAACTAGATGCGTAATAAGTCAAAGACGCGAGGTTAGATTCGGATTACAGTATAAGTCTGCCCGGACCCGCCCGGCAAATCCAGCAACCGCAAAACGAAATCTAATGTGGGAGGTCTTGCAAGATTACGGTTATAATGAATTAAATAACACTTAACCAAGATAAGACATGTAGCGGGACATGGGGTTAAGTGGGTGACATGGGTGACATGTGAAGTATAATTAAAAACACTTAACCAAGTTGAAACACGTAAGAAGACATGAATAAGAAGGGGTTAAGTGGGAAATCCTAGTAGGGACCAAGCATAGATGGGAAGCTTGTGTCAAGTATGGGGACCCTTTTCAACCAGTAACCCATTTAGTATCTATATGAGCTCGAACTAGGTCGAGGACGGGACATGCTTACTGGGATTGATTGTAAGAGGTCAAACGGGTTAGCGGTGGCAACGCAAGTCCAATGGAGTCATGTGTGAGCATGGGTCCGTGCTGGTAGGTAAGATGTTGTTGCATCGTGTAGGTATAAGCCGTGCAACCTTAGTAGTATCGGGTTGCCACTTTAGGGAGTGATACACCCGACAGTGGGACCAGCACGGGTATCTGCGAGTTAGGGAGCCGATCGAATAGGGATGGTAGTGCGTACAACTAGTGGAGATAGGAGTAGGCGGCACCTATGACAGCATCCAGGGGTTCACGAAACTACATTATCATCATCATTATATTTAGTAAGAGGGATCAACTTTCTGTATAACTAGTATTGGTGCGGTGTAGGAATTATCTTATAGTGATTAGAAGCGCAATTAAGGTTTATCTTGTCCATCTTGCTTACCTTGTCATACCTGTTTATGCTACAGTCATTTCTTATATCCAGTTTATGTTCTTATCCTATTACTTTAATGATTATATTGTTAAAGTCACTGGACTCGCCAGACTTTATGTCTGACGTCGTTTGTTTTGCCTCTTTTCTTTCCTTCCCCCCTCCCGGTTCTCAGGGTAGGACTAGTGGAGCTTGACTTGGATCTCTTTCTCTCTCTTTTCGAAGTGCTTGGAGTTGCTGAAAGTAAAGTTCAGCTTTACCTTCTTTTCTTAATTATGGCTATTTGTAATGGGATTATGCCTTTTGTTTTAATGTAGTAATTTGACCAAGATGGATATTTGTGTACTTGGTTTTACAAGTTAGTTTTGATGTTGTAACCAAACTATGTTCCAATTTCGCTGCAATGAAGTTATTTTAAATTTTGAAGTACCATTTTTATATATCTGTCTTGTGATGTTCTGTTCTATACACTTATAATGCTCCATGAAAGTTGATGCATTCCCTTTGTGAGTGACATTAATGGACGTGGGGTGTTACATGTGGTATCAGAGCTAAAGATTACCGGAACAGATAAAAGATTTTGAAAGCTGTTTTCAAAAGCATTTTTTAAGAAGTATTTTCAAAAACATGTTTTAAATAAGGTGTTTTCAAGAGAAAAGTTTATTACGAAAAACATAATCCCCAAGAGCCATATATCTTTCTTCCGATTCTCCGTTTTGAATCTCTTCCTTTTTCCTTTCTGAATCTCTTCCTCCGCATTATATGCTTTCCCTAAGATATGTAAGGACTTACGTGCAAAGAGCGGAAAACCGCTTCATGGGACTGAGACGTTTGTCGAGACTAGAAACTGGCTCAAGGAAGTAGAGGACTTGTTTGGTATCATTGAAATAGACGATGGAAGGAAGGTTCAACTAGCTGCTGGGTTAATGAAGGATGAAGCTCCATCTTGGTGGGAGGTCACGAAGGGTTGAAAGAATAACAAACTCCGTGACAAGAGGAAGACAGTGGTTATTTCCAGTATGGTGAAGCAAGGACAAGGATAGAGGGCATGATCTTCTGGAGGGCAGGTTGTGTTCTCGTGGTCGGTATACCGGAAAGAGATGGGAAGTTTCTGTTGAAGATTTGATTTCTTTTTTTCCTAGAACTCTTTTCGACTCTTGTGCTTCGCATTTATTTATATCTGCTTCGTTAGTTGATACACTGCACATAAATACATGTTTAGTTATGGTTCCTATTGTAGTCTCAAATCCTATTGGTGGTTTGGCTCATTTATCTATGTTTTGTCGGGATTTGAGAGTGTCTATCATGGGCGTTGGGTTTGAATGCAACGCCTACGTTCTTAGTTTCACGGGCTATGGGTTGATTCTAGGAATGGATTCGCTATCCAGATATGGTGCCATCCTAGACTGTGAAAGGAGTTTAGTTAGCCTGTTGACTCGTTGTAGAAATACCCTTGATATTTCTTGTAGCCCTAGAGTTTCGGTGATGCTTAACTACCTAGAATCACTTGACACATCCTTTGATGATTTGCAATCTGTTCGAGTTGTCCATGAGTATGAAGATGTCTTTGAGGAGGTTAGGGGATTACCTCCAAAATGCAAGATAGATTTTCGGGTCTACTTGGTGGATAATGCAAAGCCAGATGCATTTCCTGTGCGCCACATGGCTCCAAGAGAAAGGAGTGAGATTAGTAAACAAGTGAAAGAGTACTTGAGGAAAGGTTCATAAGAAGAAGTATTTCGGGATGCGGTGTTCCACTTGTGTTTGCTACAAAGGCTAATGGTTCACTTAGATTGTGTATGGACTATAGGGAGCTAAATAAACTCACAAAGAAAAATAGACACCCATTACCGAGGATAGATGATTTGTTCGATCAATTGGTTGGCGCTTCGGTTTTCTCGCAGTGGGACTTAGCTACAGGATTTCATCAGTTGAGGGTAGCCGAGGAGAGTATAGATAAGACTGCTTTTAGGACTCCCAACGGTTTCTTCGAATGGCTCGTTATGCCTTTTTGTTTGACGAATGCACCCGCATATTTCGTAGACTTGATGAGAAGGGTGTTTAGGGAGTTTCTAAACAAGTTCATAGTAGTCTTTGTGGATGACATTTTGATATTCTCTAGAAGCGAGGATGAACATGCCCTACATCTTAGGGAAGTCTTAGAGACCCTTCAAGCACATCAACTCAAGGCTAATTTCTCCAAATGCCATTTTTGGAGGAAGGAAGTGAGGTTCTCGGGACACGTGGTCTTTAAGGACGGGATACCAATGGATCCCGCGAAGGTGGTCGCAATCCAAGATTGGAAGGTTCCTAGAAACGCAACGGAAGTAAGAAGTTTTCTAAGGTTGGAGGGCAATTAT
Source organism: Allium sativum (assembly GCA_030737875.1). Taxonomy (NCBI): domain Eukaryota; kingdom Viridiplantae; phylum Streptophyta; class Magnoliopsida; order Asparagales; family Amaryllidaceae; genus Allium; species Allium sativum. The sequence continues at coordinate 20,346,699 of CM060927.1, read as the reverse complement.
AGGATGTTTATTAAAGACTTTGCGTTTTACGAGACAAGATCTTGAGAAAGACAATTCTTGAAGACGGCACAGGGCCGACAAAAGTCATATGTGTATAAGAGAAGGACCGATCTTGAGTTTGGTGCTGGGGACATGGTTTTTATTCGTTTTGGATCTGTAGGGAAGTTGGCACTGAGGTTCGTAGGTCCATTCTGCATTTCAGAGAGGATTAGACAGATGGCGTATAGAGTGAAGTTGTCGGAGAAGCTTAGTGGTGTTCATGACGTATTTCACATGTCGCATTTGCGGAAGTGTTTACATGATACCGCAGAAGTAGTAGAGCCGAGCATGCTTAGAGAGGTGGAAGTAGAGCGAGATGCCATGATTAGATGAGATCCTACATGCATCCTTGGATCGGAGGTCAAGAAGTTACGCAACCGAGAGTTCAAGTTGGTCAAAGTCCAACAGGGAGATAATCAAGGGAACGCGACTTGGGAGACAGAAGACAAGATGTGTGCATCGTACCCTTTCCTTTTTTAGGGTATGTTCTTAACTTTCCTCTTTCTACCACTTTGTTTATACTTGTTCTATCATTTAGTATATCCTCTCGATTACATCTTCGATCTATAGGTAGGGAAATCCTATGGTTGTAAATGAAACGACCCGCAAATCCGTGCTATCTGAGTTGACTAATAACACTACACGTCCAACCCAAATAACACAGAAATACGACTAATTATTAGAAAGAAGTTAGAGGATGAGAAATAGAAAGAGAGAAATATTAGAATAGAAGAAAACAAAGATCACAAACTCACAGCGGAACGAATAAAATATATTATATCATATACTTTTGTAATACAAAATTTCTGTATACATGTACATTCAGAATCAGAGTTCAACACTTACAATACAGCGGAAGATAACCACTAGATAACTAACGCTGAAGCCTCCTGCTCCAAGCTCCTCCAATGGCATCTGTAAATACCTGAACTACTTGACTGCCCGTACAAATTTGGGCACCCAAGAGTTTAGGGAAACAAAACAAAACAAACTCTGGGTCAGTCATGGGACTGGTGTGAGTAAACTCCAACCACTTGTTTAACTTTCAAAATCCTTTCGAAAGAAAAGATAATAGTAAGACCAGCCCACACATAAACATGGACGGTTTTTACCTTACTATAACCCAAAACACTTTGATACGAAAATCCAGTGATATTATAATAATGTCTACATCAAGTAAATAACCAAATAGCAGAACGCTTGCATCTCACGCTCCACATATATAGTGTATAATCAAAAACCGCATGGCGCTTATTGGAGATTGGATTTCCAACATGACAAGGTATGGGACCACCTTCCGACAGTGCATCTCTAGAGGCGAATACACCTGGGTTCAACAAGAACGTCTTGCAACCCGACCCACACATGACCGACCACTCATTTCGCTTGAGTGTATCGAATGTATATCACCAACGGTTGGACTCAAACCACCGTTCCCGAATGGGCAGAATCGATAGATTTAGAAACAAAAGGAATTTCTCTAGATAGGTGATTATACACCCTAATGGGTGCGACCCACATAGCCATGCTGCCTGCCCGATTTTTGTCCTTTCCCGGTTGTTGAGGCCTGAGGCTACGAATACTTACCATTCATTGATAGCACAATCACTTTGAATGCCACATTGTCAGATCCGTTAATCACTAGTTGAGTTTGCACAAATATTCTGGATATTATGCTAAGGGATAAATCCGTTGCAACCATATACATTCATACAGACCAACCCATTTGATCATTGGAAATACTCTGTCAGACATTCGTCCATATACGTTCGTTCTGGGACTGAACGAAACCGAAGGCACTATTTCTATTTAATAGAAAAGCCCTTGCACTTTACTCCGTCTTCAATATATTCAGCATACTTGGTTCGCAACGCTTATGCCGATACGGAGTGGTTCTTCGGATAAAAATCCAACCGGTCTCTCCATATTGACAACGATGGTCAAAACTTCGATAGTCTGTGATTTAACTATCGAATAAAAACAAGTGTTCATCCAAACATATCAAACAAATCACTGGGCTCTTTAATTAATATTTCATTAATTAAATCTCTTTTCCATTTCCTCTATCAATATTTGTTACCCAAATATTTTCAATAATCATCTCGGCCTCTTATGCCATTTGGAAAACGTTTTCAAATATCAATTCTTTTATTTTCTATATATTAGAAAATGTCTCTATTTGCAATTGAAAACAATTTCAATCACTTATCTTTATCCCTTTTTGTTTACAACATTCGATTTTTATATTCACTTTACTATCGAATTCAATATGTCGATACAATGATTTCAAATTATCAAAATATCTTAAAAATATTCTAACTCCTTAAATTTCCGGAAAATTTCGCCATAACCTCCCCTGTATCGGGAGCATCGGGAAATTTCAAATAGCTTCCCGGTATCTTCCTCAATCGAAAAGAAAAAGGAAAAGCCAAGCGGCTTGCCGATACGGCGCATAAAACCCATATATGAATTAAACATGTACCTTTTTGTCGGGCATTACGTTTATAAACTTCATATACCTCATCCCATACCTGTTTACACATGTTCACCTGTTTTCAATTCAATTCAACACTATCTAATCGTTTGAATTCAGTTTCGCCATTTATTCTTTAAATCGGCCATTTGCCTATTTTGCTTCTTTGTTGAACATATGTTCAAATAAAATATTTAACTCGTTCATAACCAAATCGAATTTCGATTTCAATTCTAGTTCCCTTTTCTATTTCGAATATAAATTCTCAAATCGAATTCACTTATTTGAAGCTCAATATTCATTCGAAATCTCATTAACTAATTTCTATTCGAATTAGTTAACTCTATTCAATAAATCAAAAATCTGATTTCTATTTCAGAAATCAACTCATTACTCCACTGGAGTTCACATATATTTTATAACTCACATCTGGATTTTTCTAAATAGAAAATTTCGATTTTTATTTACTTAAAATCCTTTAATTTAATTAAATAAACCGTTATGGTTTTATAATGGTTCTGGCGCTGTTTTTCTGAAAATTTGATTTTGACATAACTCAAAATATATACGACGAAATTCAGATTTTTCTCTTTCATTTGAAAACTATTATCAAACCGGTCCTGACGTTTCTTGTTTCGAAGAATTCCGACTTCAATTGAGTCCTGTATATTTGATTGAAGTTCGAATCGCTATTTTACGAACTGCAGCGCTGCGGCGAGTTCGTTTTAATTATATATATATAAACTTTTCCAAACTTCTTAGAAATGAATTCAACTTTATTTAATTCTCCATTTGAATTCCTTGATTCAAATTCCCATCTCACTTTTGAATTCTATATTTCAAATCACAATTTCTTTTCTATTGGATATTCAAATTCAATACTTGAATTCATTTGAATTCTCTTATTCAAATTCTATATCTAAATTCCATTTGAACTTCTATATCCCAATTTCTATATTTGAATTCTATTGGAATTCAAATATTCAAGCTTCTCTTTAAATTCTTTATTCAAATTTCCATAGTTTAAAACCCATTTGAATTTCATATTCAAATTCCATAGGTCAAATCTCATTTGAATTCAATTTGAATCTCCTATATTCAAATTTCATTTTCCATTTCCATTTGAATTTTAATATTCAAATTTCATTTTCGGCCCCATTTGAATTCTAATATTCAAACTCATTTTGAATTCTAATATTCAAACCCATTTGAATTTCTTCACTCAAACCCATTTGAATTCCCCTGAATTCAAATCCCATTTTCAAAACCATTTGGATTTTCTATTTGAAATCCTATTTTTGAAATTCCATTTCCCATTTCTACTTCGAAATCTTATTTTCAAAGTTTATTTCAATTTCTATTTTTGAAATTCTATATTCAAATCTCTATTTGAATTCCTTTATTCGAATTCCTTTTCAAATTCTTTATTCGAATTCCATGTCAAATCCTCTATTCGAATTCCCACTTTAATTCAACTCCTTTTTGAATTTCTATATTTGAAATTCATACTTGAACTTAAATATCCAAACTCCATTTAAATTTCTATTTGAAATTCTAAATGTTTCAAATTCTATTTTGAAATCTCATATTCAAATTTCTACTTGAATTTCTATATTCAATCCCATGTTCAAATTCAACACTTGAATTCCTATTTCAAATCTCAATTCAAATTTCATATTTGAATTCTAATTCAAATCTCTATTCAAATTTCACATTTGAATTCTTCTTTGAAATACTATATTTCAAATTCTATTTTGAAATTTTACATTGAAATCTCTAATTGAATTTCTAATATTCAATCTCCTTTTAAAATTCAAACATTTAAACTCCTTTTAAAATTCAAATGTTATACTCAAATTTCATTTGAGTTATATATTTAAAAATTCCATTTCAAAATCCGATTTCACGCTTGTATTTCTATTTTGAATTATCAAATGATAATTCTTTTCACTTCATTTATAACTTCGTTATAAAAGAACTATTTATAAACTTTGTTTATAAAGAAACTACTTGTTTTATTTTTCAAAAACAAGTTTATATTTTTATTCCCATTTAAAATTCAAATTCTATTTAAAAATAGAATTTTCCTTTTTAAATTTCCAATATCCTTTTTACGATATTTTTAAATATCATTACTTAAGCCCAGTAATAAAACACACAAAGCAACCAATTATTTATTTTTCTAACACATCATATATAACAATATATATATGCAAACAAATAAACAAACAGATAATATATTTTTGAGGAATCCAGTTGGATTCCTCCAACCTGTTTTTCCTGCATCCACAGATGTTAGCACATAAATAATACCCATTCTGCTTCGTGGCAGAATATCGCGGTATAGAAGGTCATCCACTAATCATAGCGTGGGCGTATAGGGTAATCATCCGCTATGAAACTGCGGGCATCCGCTAATGAGACTGCGGGAATCCAACCAATCAATCAACCCAATATATATATATAATAGCCTAAATAACTAATATATATATAAAACAACCAGAAAGCATGCACACAAGCAATAAACAATTATTTTTAATGAAATAAAAATAATTCTAAAGGTGAGTGAGATTTACTCACCGTGATTTTCCTTTGCCGAATATCCTGTGAAATTCAAATCTTACTGCTTCGAATCGCCTCGAATGAATTTTATCGTGTACCTATGATAATTTTATTTAAATTTACAGGTTAAACATCTATTCATTTAAATTTACTATTCAAACGAATAACTAATTTTCCTATATATTTTAATTAACCAAGTTAAACATTAATTTGCATACTCAACTTTTAGCCTATGGATTTTATTTCTATACCAATTTATTTCTTTATATAACTGATTTTATAAATTGATTTTCTTTAAATAAATGACAAACTAATTCTCTATTTAAATTTATGACACACTAATTAATTCTTTAACTAAACTAGACTAACTAAATAAATAAATTATTAACTAAAAAAAATTTAATAAATTACCTAAATTCATCCTCTTCACTTCATCAGCCCCTAAAACCGCTATTCTCCATTATGACAATTCATCGAACGCTTTGCAAGCATCTCTATTTCCTTTACTAAACAGACAGGGTCGCCCTTCTTCCTGAACCTCCCTGTGATGGCGTTGTTTTCCAGGCCGACCCCTACAATTTCTTCACATCAGCTTCCACCGATGAGATCAGTAAACTGTCGCGCTCCCTGAACCCTCATCGCAGTCATCTCCACCAAGCTATCCTCCCAAACCTCACCACGAAGATACTGTCGCACCTCCTTCATCATCAAACCAACATCAGAACCCCGACATTACCAAGTTCGCACAGACCGCTCCCCTCATAAATCCCACTTTCGCACTCATCAGTACCCCCAGGTCGACCTCCACTCAATCCATCTCAGAATAATCGAGCTTCACAACCCTAAAAATCAGAGATTTAATCTCCTCAACCGCCGAACCCTCAACCCTCCAGTCCACCGTTAACTTAGTCGAACTCCCCCTTGTCGCACGCCTCCCTTTGATTCGAACTCCATGGTTTCGAACGCAAATCCCTTTTCCCTCTTTTTCCCTTCTTACGGTGGGTTTTGATTTGCTATAACTGGCAAAAAGAATGAAGAGGAAAGGATTTGGTTGTTTCGGGTTTTAAAATGGAGAAATGATGAAGCTCCGAGTTGATTATATAGATGTGGTAGTAAACAATTAGTACGAGACCATTAATTCTTTGTTTCGTTGATATAGAAAATGGAAGACAGGAATTTGGGGCTCGAGGAGAAATATAGGCTGCGGAATTAATTACTTAGGTCTGCGTTCTTTTTTTTTTTTTTTTTTTTTTTTTGATTTTATTTCAATTAAATAATTAAAATATCTCGCGGTCCTTAACTAGTAATCCCGAACCCCTATTCAACCGTGACGACCGACGATACCAGATTATAACGCTATTCCGAACTCAACGGAACTGATATTGAAATTTAAATTCGAATGTAAATATAAACGGCCATATTAAATTGAAAATTCAATAAAAATATCATTTATATTATCAACTAAATATTTAAAATAATATTAAATATTTAAAATAAATTATTCAAAAATCTGGGTCGTTACATTCTTCCCCCCTTAAAATAATTTCGTCCTCGAAATTGCTAAGGTAGGAAAAAGGGTACAAATCCATTCCTTTTCAACATCTCACTTATGTTGAAACTCACCTCTTCATATTTCAACAAATTTAGCTACAACCAAAACTTTTGGTCCTCACCCATTTGATTCGAATGATCTACGATCAATCCATTTATATCCAACCTATATTCCATTAAATCTATTCAAATCGATTCTAGTTAATTGATTCACTTCAATCCATTTAACTAGTCTACGTTAAATTTCAATTCCAGAATCCAAATCCTTGGGTTTTCTTTTCAAATTCTTTTGAAATCCCATAAATATATACATATATTCATTTTCATTTCAAATTCAAAACATTTGAATTTTCAATCTACTTGTTTTCTTTCAAAACAAATTTCCATCAAAACTTTCTAAGGTAGCAATTCATCACTTAGAAACTCGGAAATGAACACTGATGATGTTGCAATCATCATCAGAATTATTTCCCAGCCACTGAAGTGAGTTCAGTGCTTTATTATTTCAAAATCCATGATTTTCTTTCAAATCCTTTAAAACAAATCTATATTATTTTAATATACTTTGAAAAATATTTTTCAACTTTCCAGGATTTTGAATTCTTAAATTCTGGTTTGAATTTAATTCTAATTCATCTCATTTGTATATTTAATTCCTATACAAATGCTATTTTGGTTATAAATAACCATTCCCATATTATAATCTCGTTTGATTATAATCTTAACAATCAACACATCCATATAATATAATAATTTCAAAAATTATTCTTTCTATATCAAATAGAAATTTTGGGTAAAATTATTTCATTTACCCACTTTAAAACAATATCATGTCGTATTTTCTGTTCAAGTATTTACAAACTCCTATCGACGTCGTGGCGTCCCACGATTCGACCAGAATTCATAAACTACTCAACAGACAAGTCAACACAATATAAAATGGTTTTTATATCAATTTACAAATACGCTCTCTCGTATATATACACTCAACTCATTCTAGGGTACTACTGACCCTATCTCTAATGAGCACATTTCCACACAAGCCTAGGTGTTCGCTCAACCTAAGCTCTGATACCAACTGAAACGACCCGCAAATCCGTGCTATCTGAGTTGACTAATAACACTACACGTCCAACCCAAATAACACAGAAATACGACTCATTATTAGAAAGAAGTTAGAGGATGAGAAATAGAAAGAGAGAAATATTAGAATAGAAGAAAACAAAGATCACAAACTCACAGCGGAACGAATAAAATATATTATATCATATACTTTTGTAATACAAAATTTCTGTATACATGTACATTCAGAATCAGAGTTCAACACTTACAATACAGCGGAAGATAACCACTAGATAACTAACGCTGAAGCCTCCTGCTCCAAGCTCCTCCAATGGCATCTGTAAATACCTGAACTACTTGACTGCCCGTACAAATTTGGGCACCCAAGAGTTTAGGGAAACAAAACAAAACAAACTCTGGGTCAGTCATGGGACTGGTGTGAGTAAACTCCAACCACTTGTTTAACTTTCAAAATCCTTTCGAAAGAAAAGATAATAGTAAGACCAGCCCACACATAAACATGGACGGTTTTTACCTTACTATAACCCAAAACACTTTGATACGAAAATCCAGTGATATTATAATAATGTCTACATCAAGTAAATAACCAAATAGCAGAACGCTTGCATCTCACGCTCCACATATATAGTGTATAATCAAAAACCGCATGGCGCTTATTGGAGATTGGATTTCCAACATGACAAGGTATGGGACCACCTTCCGACAGTGCATCTCTAGAGGCGAATACACCTGGGTTCAACAAGAACGTCTTGCAACCCGGCCCACACATGACCGACCACTCATTTCGCTTGAGTGTATCGAATGTATATCACCAACGGTTGGACTCAAACCACCGTTCCCGAATGGGCAGAATCGATAGATTTAGAAACAAAAGGAATTTCTCTAGATAGGTGATTATACACCCTAATGGGTGCGACCCACATAGCCATGCTGCCTGCCCGATTTTTGTCCTTTCCCGGTTGTTGAGGCCTGAGGCTACGAATACTTACCATTCATTGATAGCACAATCACTTTGAATGCCACATTGTCAGATCCGTTAATCACTAGTTGAGTTTGCACAAATATTCTGGATATTATGCTAAGGGATAAATCCGTTGCAACCATATACATTCATACAGACCAACCCATTTGATCATTGGAAATACTCTGTCAGACATTCGTCCATATACGTTCGTTCTGGGACTGAACGAAACCGAAGGCACTATTTCTATTTAATAGAAAAGCCCTTGCACTTTACTCCGTCTTCAATATATTCAGCATACTTGGTTCGCAACGCTTATGCCGATACGGAGTGGTTCTTCGGATAAAAATCCAACCGGTCTCTCCATATTGACAACGATGGTCAAAACTTCGATAGTCTGTGATTTAACTATCGAATAAAAACAAGTGTTCATCCAAACATATCAAACAAATCACTGGGCTCTTTAATTAATATTTCATTAATTAAATCTCTTTTCCATTTCCTCTATCAATATTTGTTACCCAAATATTTTCAATAATCATCTCGGCCTCTTATGCCATTTGGAAAACGTTTTCAAATATCAATTCTTTTATTTTCTATATATTAGAAAATGTCTCTATTTGCAATTGAAAACAATTTCAATCACTTATCTTTATCCCTTTTTGTTTACAACATTCGATTTTTATATTCACTTTACTATCGAATTCAATATGTCGATACAATGATTTCAAATTATCAAAATATCTTAAAAATATTCTAACTCCTTAAATTTCCGGAAAATTTCGCCATAACCTCCCCTGTATCGGGAGCATCGGGAAATTTCAAATAGCTTCCCGGTATCTTCCTCAATCGAAAAGAAAAAGGAAAAGCCAAGCGGCTTGCCGATACGGCGCATAAAACCCATATATGAATTAAACATGTACCTTTTTGTCGGGCATTACGTTTATAAACTTCATATACCTCATCCCATACCTGTTTACACATGTTCACCTGTTTTCAATTCAATTCAACACTATCTAATCGTTTGAATTCAGTTTCGCCATTTATTCTTTAAATCGGCCATTTGCCTATTTTGCTTCTTTGTTGAACATATGTTCAAATAAAATATTTAACTCGTTCATAACCAAATCGAATTTCGATTTCAATTCTAGTTCCCTTTTCTATTTCGAATATAAATTCTCAAATCGAATTCACTTATTTGAAGCTCAATATTCATTCGAAATCTCATTAACTAATTTCTATTCGAATTAGTTAACTCTATTCAATAAATCAAAAATCTGATTTCTATTTCAGAAATCAACTCATTACTCCACTGGAGTTCACATATATTTTATAACTCACATCTGGATTTTTCTAAATAGAAAATTTCGATTTTTATTTACTTAAAATCCTTTAATTTAATTAAATAAACCGTTATGGTTTTATAATGGTTCTGGCGCTGTTTTTCTGAAAATTTGATTTTGACATAACTCAAAATATATACGACGAAATTCAGATTTTTCTCTTTCATTTGAAAACTATTATCAAACCGGTCCTGACGTTTCTTGTTTCGAAGAATTCCGACTTCAATTGAGTCCTGTATATTTGATTGAAGTTCGAATCGCTATTTTACGAACTGCAGCGCTGCGGCGAGTTCGTTTTAATTATATATATATATAAACTTTTCCAAACTTCTTAGAAATGAATTCAACTTTATTTAATTCTCCATTTGAATTCCTTGATTCAAATTCCCATCTCACTTTTGAATTCTATATTTCAAATCACAATTTCTTTTCTATTGGATATTCAAATTCAATACTTGAATTCATTTGAATTCTCTTATTCAAATTCTATATCTAAATTCCATTTGAACTTCTATATCCCAATTTCTATATTTGAATTCTATTGGAATTCAAATATTCAAGCTTCTCTTTAAATTCTTTATTCAAATTTCCATAGTTTAAAACCCATTTGAATTTCATATTCAAATTCCATAGGTCAAATCTCATTTGAATTCAATTTGAATCTCCTATATTCAAATTTCATTTTCCATTTCCATTTGAATTTTAATATTCAAATTTCATTTTCGGCCCCATTTGAATTCTAATATTCAAACTCATTTTGAATTCTAATATTCAAACCCATTTGAATTTCTTCACTCAAACCCATTTGAATTCCCCTGAATTCAAATCCCATTTTCAAAACCATTTGGATTTTCTATTTGAAATCCTATTTTTGAAATTCCATTTCCCATTTCTACTTCGAAATCTTATTTTCAAAGTTTATTTCAATTTCTATTTTTGAAATTCTATATTCAAATCTCTATTTGAATTCCTTTATTCGAATTCCTTTTCAAATTCTTTATTCGAATTCCATGTCAAATCCTCTATTCGAATTCCCACTTTAATTCAACTCCTTTTTGAATTTCTATATTTGAAATTCATACTTGAACTTAAATATCCAAACTCCATTTAAATTTCTATTTGAAATTCTAAATGTTTCAAATTCTATTTTGAAATCTCATATTCAAATTTCTACTTGAATTTCTATATTCAATCCCATGTTCAAATTCAACACTTGAATTCCTATTTCAAATCTCAATTCAAATTTCATATTTGAATTCCAATTCAAATCTCTATTCAAATTTCACATTTGAATTCTTCTTTGAAATACTATATTTCAAATTCTATTTTGAAATTTTACATTGAAATCTCTAATTGAATTTCTAATATTCAATCTCCTTTTAAAATTCAAACATTTAAACTCCTTTTAAAATTCAAATGTTATACTCAAATTTCATTTGAGTTATATATTTAAAAATTCCATTTCAAAATCCGATTTCACGCTTGTATTTCTATTTTGAATTATCAAATGATAATTCTTTTCACTTCATTTATAACTTCGTTATAAAAGAACTATTTATAAACTTTGTTTATAAAGAAACTACTTGTTTTATTTTTCAAAAACAAGTTTATATTTTTATTCCCATTTAAAATTCAAATTCTATTTAAAAATAGAATTTTCCTTTTTAAATTTCCAATATCCTTTTTACGATATTTTTAAATATCATTACTTAAGCCCAGTAATAAAACACACAAAGCAACCAATTATTTATTTTTCTAACACATCATATATAACAATATATATATGCAAACAAATAAACAAACAGATAATATATTTTTGAGGAATCCAGTTGGATTCCTCCAACCTGTTTTTCCTGCATCCACAGATGTTAGCACATAAATAATACCCATTCTGCTTCGTGGCAGAATATCGCGGTATAGAAGGTCATCCACTAATCATAGCGTGGGCGTATAGGGTAATCATCCGCTATGAAACTGCGGGCATCCGCTAATGAGACTGCGGGAATCCAACCAATCAATCAACCCAATATATATATATAATAGCCTAAATAACTAATATATATATAAAACAACCAGAAAGCATGCACACAAGCAATAAACAATTATTTTTAATGAAATAAAAATAATTCTAAAGGTGAGTGAGATTTACTCACCGTGATTTTCCTTTGCCGAATATCCTGTGAAATTCAAATCTTACTGCTTCGAATCGCCTCGAATGAATTTTATCGTGTACCTATGATAATTTTATTTAAATTTACAGGTTAAACATCTATTCATTTAAATTTACTATTCAAACGAATAACTAATTTTCCTATATATTTTAATTAACCAAGTTAAACATTAATTTGCATACTCAACTTTTAGCCTATGGATTTTATTTCTATACCAATTTATTTCTTTATATAACTGATTTTATAAATTGATTTTCTTTAAATAAATGACAAACTAATTCTCTATTTAAATTTATGACACACTAATTAATTCTTTAACTAAACTAGACTAACTAAATAAATAAATTATTAACTAAATTTTTTTTAATAAATTACCTAAATTCATCCTCTTCACTTCATCAGCCCCTAAAACCGCTATTCTCCATTATGACAATTCATCGAACGCTTTGCAAGCATCTCTATTTCCTTTACTAAACAGACAGGGTCGCCCTTCTTCCTGAACCTCCCTGTGATGGCGTTGTTTTCCAGGCCGACCCCTACAATTTCTTCACATCAGCTTCCACCGATGAGATCAGTAAAATGTCGCGCTCCCTGAACCCTCATCGCAGTCATCTCCACCAAGCTATCCTCCCAAACCTCACCACGAAGATACTGTCGCACCTCCTTCATCATCAAACCAACATCAGAACCCCGACATTACCAAGTTCGCACAGACCGCTCCCCTCATAAATCCCACTTTCGCACTCATCAGTACCCCCAGGTCGACCTCCACTCAATCCATCTCAGAATAATCGAGCTTCACAACCCTAAAAATCAGAGATTTAATCTCCTCAACCGCCGAACCCTCAACCCTCCAGTCCACCGTTAACTTAGTCGAACTCCCCCTTGTCGCACGCCTCCCTTTGATTCGAACTCCATGGTTTCGAACGCAAATCCCTTTTCCCTCTTTTTCCCTTCTTACGGTGGGTTTTGATTTGCTATAACTGGCAAAAAGAATGAAGAGGAAAGGATTTGGTTGTTTCGGGTTTTAAAATGGAGAAATGATGAAGCTCCGAGTTGATTATATAGATGTGGTAGTAAACAATTAGTACGAGACCATTAATTCTTTGTTTCGTTGATATAGAAAATGGAAGACAGGAATTTGGGGCTCGAGGAGAAATATAGGCTGCGGAATTAATTACTTAGGTCTGCGTTCTTTTTTTTTTTTTTTTTTTTTTTTTTTTGATTTTATTTTAATTAAATAATTAAAATATCTCGCGGTCCTTAACTAGTAATCCCGAACCCCTATTCAACCGTGACGACCGACGATACCAGATTATAACGCTATTCCGAACTCAACGGAACTGATATTGAAATTTAAATTCGAATGTAAATATAAACGGCCATATTAAATTGAAAATTCAATAAAAATATCATTTATATTATCAACTAAATATTTAAAATAATATTAAATATTTAAAATAAATTATTCAAAAATCTGGGTCGTTACAGTAAACATGTGTTTGAGGCATGTTATGTTTGGTGGATGCAAGTGTTTGTTAGTGGTTGCTCGTGGATGCATTTACACACACATTAGGCATTAGATCGGCTCAATCACTTTCATATTGCACATGAATGCGTGTGCATATTTAAATTAAAGGATGTATATTGAATGCGTATTCATATGGATGTTGCATTTGAATGAATGGTTGTGTACTCATATAGAAATGATATGTATCATTAGGATTCCTTTGCATACATGTTGGACTCATGGCACTGAAATAGTTTGCATTGAGGAGGTCAACTGAATCAGTAGACTGCCTGATCTTTGCATTTGATAAGGAACATATACACACACCTTTGCATATGTTCATATAGCATTAGAAATCTTTTAAGTACAATGGATGCTGGTGGATGATGGATGAGTAGATGGATGATGGATGGAAGGATATATTCTTCTTAACATGGAGATTTCAGGGACGAAATCCTTTGAGTAGGGGAGAATGTAACACTCCGCATTTTTAATGAAATTAAAAATATGGAAATACGTAGATATATTATATACATAGATATATTTAAGAGAAAAATTAAATATTGTAACAAAGCAGGAAAAAGAGGAATGAGAAAAGAATAATGTTTAGCATTGTTATATGCTTTGTAAACAAAAGACTTAGTGGCTCATTTGGTTAGAGCATGTGACTTGTATACTGGAGGTTCTGAGTTCAATCCCCGCCAGCGCCATATTGTTGTTTTAGGGGAATGGCCAAAAACTAGCCTAGTGTGAGCGCAGTTTAATTAAAAAAGTGGTTTAGTGTGAAAAGGGTTAATTGGAAAGATAGTTAAAAAGAAATATATATATATATGACATGTGGGTGTCAACACCCCTGCTGCTGCGCATCATGTTGCACACATGGCACATTTTTATTTTTTAATGATGATTTTTGAGTTTTAGGGCTGATGTGGCCTCTTCTGATTGGCTGGATGACGTGTCTATGAGCTGTGTGATTCTGATAATCTCCTAGTTATTCTAAAGGTTCTAACTAAGCTAATACATCTATATAAGCCCATCTAATCTAACCCTAATCTAAACTAAATTCATTCATAAGCCGCCATGCTGCTGCATCCAAAACTAAACTAGTTTCTCTTCTTCAACGGATCAAAGCATAGGAATGGTGAAAAATGGGAACAATTCTAGAACAACAACAAACACTTAATTCAGATCTATATTCTTTCCTCCTCTACCACTGTGAGTACAGTTACTTTCACAAGATAATAAATTAAAAATAATGGCGATAAGTGTGAATTGGACTGTATGACTATGCCTGTATCATATGCTATTAGATCTATTATTTTGAGATATGCCAGTTCTGTTATCATATGTTATTGGATCTATTTTATAGATTCATATGCGTAATTAAATCTACTCTATTATGTGCTATGCAAGTTCATGCTAATTAGATCCATTCTATTCTATGCAAGTTTATGTTAATTAGATCTATGCAAGTTTATGTTAATTAGATCTATGCTAGTTTATGTTGATTAGATCTATCCTATTCAATGCAAGTTTATGTTAATTAGGTCTATTCAAGTTTATGTTAATTAGATCTATGCAAGTTTATGTTGATTAGATCTATCCTATTCTATGCAAGTTTATGTTGATTAGATCTATTCTATTCTATGCAAGTTTATGTTAATTAGATCTATGCAAGTTTATGTTAATTAGATATATTCAAGTTTATGTTAATTAGATCTACGTAAGTTTATGTTTATTAGGTCTATCCTATTCTATTCAAGTTTATGTTAATTTGATCTATGCAAGTTTATGTTAATTAGACCTACGCAAGTTTATGTTGATTAGATCTATACTATTCCATGCAAGTTTATGTTAATTAGATCTATGCAACTTTATGTTAATTAGATCTATGCAAGTTTATGTTGATTAAATTTATCCTATTCGATGAAAGTTTATATTCCATGTGATTATTGGATCTATAATATGTGTGGATGATGTCTCTTTCCCTCTTCTTTTCCTTTTACTTATGAGTTAGGCTAACGTCGAGCCTAACATATTAGGTGAATTATACGTACGAATGACGTAGGAACGTTGGGGAAAAGTTTGGGAAAAACATTGAATATTATGTAATTGGCATAAATTGGTTTGTGATCATGTAATTAACTTGGGGCATAAATTGGTATAATTTACGTACATGGGATTATGGAAATAATTAGAATGAGAATTATGAACATAGCCTAAATTGGGAATTATGGACAAATTGGAATATGGATATAAATTCAAATTGGGTTTTGAATAATAGAATGAGATAATGAACGCCTAAGACACGAGGTTAGAATCGGTTTGTTGTATAACCTGCCCGGATCTGCCCGGCACATCCAGCAACCGTAAACGGCAGTCTAATGTGAGAGGTCAAAGGCATAAACTAGATGCGTAATAAGGCAAAGACACGAGTTTAGATTCGGATTGCGGTATAAGCCTGCCCGGACCCGCCCGACAAATCCAGCAACCACAAAACGGAATCTAATGTGGGAGGTCTTGCAAGATTATGGTTATAATGAATTAAATAACACTTAACCAAGATAAGACATGTAGTGGGACATGGGGTTAAGTGTGTGACATGGGTGACATGTGGAATACAATTAGAAACACTTAACCAAGTTGAAACATGTAAGAAGACATGAATAAGAAGGGGTTAAGTGGGAAATCCAAGTGGGGACCAAGCATAGACGGGAAGCTTGTGTCAAGTGCGGGGGCGCTTTTCAACCAGTAACCCATTTAGTATCTATGTGAGCTAGAACTAGGTCGAGGACGGGACACGCTTACTGGGATTGATTGTAAGAGGTCAAACGGGTTAGCGGTTGCAACACAAGTCCAACGGAGTCATGTGCGTGCATGGGTCCAGGCGGGTAGGTAAGACGTTGTTGTATCATGTAGGTATAAGCCATGCATCCTTATTAGTATCGGGTTGTGTAACACCCCGAATTTCGGTTAATGCTAAAATTCACTAATTGCAGAATAAATAATCTCAGATGTGAGAATTGGGGGAAACGGGCTACGTCATTGCGTTCGTCTCGGAAAAATACGCGAAATAGAGTCCGAGTTTTCGAGAATCGGAGTCCGTATGGCCCAGTTATGGCCTAATGAAGTTTTCAGAAAATTTAAAGTTCAAAACAGATTTAAAATTCGGGTTCAAATTTCGAAATTGGGGCCATTGGGCCCAGGCGGGAAAAATTCCGCTGAGCTAACCAAGTCGACAGCCCTGTCGACTGGGCAGTCGACTTGGCTAGGACCAAGTCGACAGCCCTGTCGACTTGGGTGTCGACAGGGGGTGCTCGTCCAGTTTAACCTGGTGCACCATTTCAGAGTTTGGGCTGTGTTTTGGGGCTGGTTTCTGGAAGCTTCCGAGATCTGATGGTCCTAATCTAATTTAGGGTTAATCTAATGGCCTAAAACACTTGCCTAATCCTATAAATAAGACCCTAAGCTAGCCCTAAATGATCATAATCCTATCTCCTAACTAAACTATGCCAAAATTTTCTATGATCATGGCCTCCACTCAAATGGCTAGCCTCCATCCTATTTCTAAACTATTTCTATGAAGGCTTTCATGTTCATACAAGCATCTTTGAGTTGTATAAGTGATCATTAGCTTGCATTCATCATCAAGTTGCAAGCTTTATGTTCAACGCTAGAGTTTTTGGGTGGTTTTTGGCAAGGGTTTGCTTATGGGAGTTTAGTGGTGAGTTTCTATAGCCCTAATAATCAATTGTTAAATTGATTATGATAGGATATGATAAGATATGGCTATGTTTGTGGATAAATGTGCTTATGCAAGTTTAGTATAGTGTATGTTGTGTGTTTTGCAAGTTTTATGCCATATGCAAGTTTAATGCTATGTTTTATGATGCTCACTATGCAAAACACTATGTTGAACATTTATGCATATGTAACATGTTATGCAAACTATACGTGAGATTATATGCAAGTTATATGTAGCATGTTGTGCATGCTAAGTATTTGGTTTTATGCATGCTAAGTATTCGGTTTTGTGCATGCTAAGTATTTGGTTTTATGCATGCTAAGTATTCGGTTTTATGCATGCTAAGTATTCGGTTTTGTGCATGCTAAGTATTTGGTTTTATGCATGCTAAGTATTTGGTTTTGTGCATGCTAAGCATTTGGTTGTATGCATACTAAGTGTTTGGTTTTATGCAAGTCAGTCTCTTTTTATGATATGCATAATATATGCAAGTTGCCTCTAAAGTATGGCATGTTATGCAAGTTCATATGCAAGTTATGATGCAAGTTCATATGCAAGTTATGATGCAAGTTCATATGCAAGTTATGATGCAAGTTCATATGCAAGTTATTATGCAAGTTCATATGCAAGTTATGATGCAAGTTCATATGCAAGTTATTATGCAAGTTCATATGCAAGTTATGATGCAAGTTCATATGCAAGTTATGATGCAAGTTCATATGCAAGTTTGCCTCTATGTATGACATAAGTACATGTGCAAGTTCATCCCTTTTAGACCTATGACATGTATGCAAGTTGACACCTTTATGTCTATGACATGAACAATTATGCAAGTTACCCCCTTTGCGACATATGTGCTTCATGCAAGTTTGGGTTAAATGCTAGTTGGGTTTAATGTATGCTCATATATGCAAGTTGACACCTTTTAAACCCATGATAAAGTTATATGCTATGTTGGTTAAACCCATGGCATTTGTGATGAATCTTTCCTTTATTACGTCATGTATGAGAACGAATTACGTGGGGAACGATGGGGTTAATATGCATGGTAATAAAATGGTGTGAAATGGGTATGCTTAAGCATAACATAAAGTGAATGGACATAATTGGGAATTTACCTATTAAGTTAGGTCTACCCATATTATGGAATTGGGAATTTACCTATTAAGTTAGGTCTACCCATATTATGGAATTGGGAATTTACCTATTGAGTTAGGTCTACCCATATTCTTGAAATTGGTAATTAATTAGGGATAATTAATACAAATTGTGAGGGTGATTAATTAGGTGTAATTAATCGACTAAGACACGAGGTTGGACTCAGTTGTAGCGTAAAACTGCCCGGACCCAACCGGCTTAACCAGTTGCTACAAATGTTAGCCCAATGTGAGAGGTCTTAGGCACAAACTAAATACGTGATTAATGTAAAGACACGAGGTTAGACTCGGTTATGACATAAGGCTGCCCGGACCCAACCGGCTTAACCAGCGGTCATAAAAGATAGTCTAATGTGAGAGGTCTTTATGAGGATCACGGTCTTAATTAATAAAGAAACACTTAACCATATTAGCATGTAGAGGGACATGAGGGGTTAAGTGGGTGCCTTGGGTGGCATGTAGAAAAATCTAGTGGTTGCCTTGGGTGGCAATAGAAAATACGATTAGAACACTTAACCAAAGTAGAACATGTAATTAAACATGATTAAAGGGTTAAGTAAGTGCCGTGGGTGGCATGAGGGAATTAAGTAAGTACCTCGGGTGGCATGAGGAAATCTAGTGGGTGCTTTAAGTGGCAATTGAAATATAATTAGATGACTTAACCAAACCTTAAAGGGGGCATGATTATAAAAGGGATTAAGTGGGATGCACTAGATAAAATGACAAGCTTAAGTAGTAGCTTGTGGGGGCCAATTTCAACCAATATCCCAAACGTATCTTTGTGGGCTCGACTCAAGTCGAGGACGGGACACGCATATTGGGCTTGACTATAAGAGGCCAAAACGGGGTAGCGGTGGCAACGCAAGTCCATCGGGTTTCATATGCGTGTGTGGGCCCGGGCTGGTAAGTAAGACGTTGTTGCATCGTGTAGGTATAAACCGTGCACCATTGATTATCGGGTTGCCATTTTGGGGAGTGATACACCCCACTGTGGGACCAGCACGGGTATCTACGGTAGGGACCCGATCGCTTGGGAGTAGTGGGTGCACCTAGTGGAGATAGGGGCAGGCGGCACCTATGTAATCAGCTAGGGGTACAAGAAATTACTGGGTAAAATTACTAAGTACACTTAGTGAGATCAACCTTTAAGTAGGAATTACCCTTGGGTGGGTAGAACTGGTGTGGTGCAGTGTAGGAATTACCCTTGGGTGGGTAAAGCTGGGGTGGTGCAATCTAGTAATTATCCTTGGGTGGATAAATGCGTCTTTTCGGTTATCTTAGTACATCCTATGTTTAGTTGGCTACTTAGTGTAGTCATTATCCCCAGAGGTACCGTACCTTGTTTATATCATACCCTAATTACTTTAATAATTGTATTGTTAGGGTTATAGGACTCACTCAGACTTATGTCTGACCCCGTTGTTTCTTTATCTTTTTCCCAACCCTCAGGTTTTCAGAGTGGGCCTAGCACTAGTGGGCTTTGATCAGACTGCTTTATCTATCTTTTGGAGCTTGGACCGTGGATGTGAAGCTCAGTTTATCTTTTCTATTATGGCTATTAGGTTATGTAGTGGGATTATGTACTTTTGTTTTTATCAGGATGGATATTATGTACTTGACTCTTATTTATGGTTTTGGTGTAACCAAACATGTTTTACTTTCCGCTGAAATGAAATGATGTTTTAAATTCTCAAGTATTACTTATATCTGTCTTGTTGTAATTTTTCTGTTCTATATTCACTTAAAATACTCCACCGATGTTATGGCATTCTCTTAGTGAGTGACCGTAGCGGGTGTGGGGTGTTACACGTGGTATCAGAACTTAAGGTTACCAGAACAGATAAAATTTTTAGAAAAACTATTTTCTAAGAATATTTTTGAAAGGAGTATTTTCAAAAACATGTCTTTTAAGAGAAAAGTTTTTGAAAGAAAAGCATAATCCCCAATAGCCATATCTATATCTTTCGAATTCTCCGTTTTGAATCTCTTCCTCTCTCGTTTTGAGTTTCCCCTCCGTGTATAGATGATCTTTCTAAGATAGATAAGAATGGAAAACCACTTCAAGGGACTTAGACGTTAGTCAGATTAGAAGTTGGTTCAAGAAGGAGGAGGACTGGTAGGTACCTATTAGATAGACGATGGAAGGAAGGCTTAAATAGTTGTTTGGTTAATGAAGGATGAAACCTTATTGGTGGGAGGTTACGAGTGGAGAATGGGAAGAAGAAAGCGAGTAGTTATCCTTTTGGAGGAATAGGACACCTTATTAGGATTGTCCAAAGGGGCATGGGCAAGGTATGGAATCTCCTGGAGGGTAGTTGTATTCCCTCGCAGCTGGTGTACCAGATGGGGATAGGACCGTCTAGGTTGGAATTTGGATTTCTTTATTATCCGGTTCGAACTTTATTTGATTCTGACGCATTGAGTTCGTTTATCTCATCATTGTTAGTTGAGTCACTGCACTTAGACACCAGTTTGATAGATGATCCCTTAGTTGTTTCAAACCCAATTGGGGCTCCATGATGTGTTTGGGTTTGAAAGTTTCTATACTTAGCGTTGAGTTTAGATGTGATGCTTTTTGGGCTTCACGGGCTATGGGTTAGTTTTGGGCATGGACTGATTATCCAGTAATGGTACCGTTCTTGATTTTGAAGGGAGAGTTGTTAGGCTTATGACCCGCTTGGGTAACACTCTCGAGATCTCTTGTAATCCCATGGAAAAACTGTTATGCTAAGCTATCTAGAATCGCTTGACACGTCAGTCGAGAGTTTGCGATCTGTTAGAGTGGTCCGGGAATACTCGGATGTGTTTGATCGGGTGAAGGGCTTACCTCCGGAGCGGGAGATTGACTTCCGAATATATCTGGTAGACAATGCCAAACCAGTATCTTGGCCAGTGTGCCACATGGCTCCTCGTGAGAGGAGGGAACTCCATAAGCTAGTAGGCGATTTGCTTGAGAAGGGGTTCATAAGACGAAGTATGTCGGAGTGGGGTGCTCCAGTAGTTTTTGCCACGAAGGAGGATGGGTCCCTCAGACTTTGTGTAGGCTAAAGAGAACTAAATAAACTCACAAAGAAGTATAGACACCCATTGCCGAGGATTGATGATCTCTTTGATCAGTTAGTTGGCGCCTCAGTATTTTCGCAGTTGGACTTAGCCACGGGGTTTCGTTAGTTGAGAGTGGCTGAGGATAGTATAGAGAAGACTGCCTTTAGGACTCCGGATGGTTTTTTTTATGAGTGGCTGGTGATGCCATTTGGGTTGACGAACGCCCCCGCATACTTTATTGATAAGAAGGGTGTTCAGGGAGTACCTAAATAAGTTCGTGATGGTCTTTGTAAATGACACCTTGGTCTTTTCTGGGAGCGAAATAAGTTTTCGTATGTGCTCAATAGGTTGAGCAAAGTCAGTTATGGAATAAGCGGTGGTTTTTGGAGCGAGACTGGCAAGGACATCCAGAGTTGGACAAGGGCTTAATTATTTAGCCGTTTTTACTAGTATCATCTCACGTAGGTCGTCTGAATTCGAAGGTATCCCTTAGGTGTTTGTCTGATATTGGTTTAGGCCTTTGGGGCTTGCATTTGGGGGATGTCGAGTTCGACTAGGGTGGTCTGCGTGAGATATGGACAGTTGTGATGATTTTGGATGGGATTCTTAGCACCCTATGAGTTTGAGATAGCGTATACCCATGGCAAGGGTAACGTGGTAACGAATGCCTTAAGTAGAAAAAGGTTGTCCTTGAGTTCATTGTTCGTTGAACGACGGAGCTTAGAGTTTATTTCTATGTTTGACTTTAGACCTTCCGTTGACTTTGTACCCGGTTTGCTAGCCTCCTTGGAGGTTAGGCCTACTCTTTTGGGGCGTATTGGAGGAGCAGCGGGACGACCCACAGTTGGTTGAGTTAGTAGAGAAGCTCATGAGGAGGGGGAGTCGTCCAGCCATTTGAGTAAGTACACCCTAGATGGTAAGGGGTGGTTGCGTAGAGAGGGTAGACTTTGTGTACCGCAAGACAGGGGTTTGAGGAAGGCTATACTTGATGATGCACATCGGTCGAAGATGACCATTCATCCCGATAGGGACAAGATGTACCAAGACAGGAAGCGAGTTTTCTTTTGGGCCGGTATGAAGAAAGATGTGGCCGAGTATGTCGCTAGATGCTTGGTGTGCTAGCAAATGGAAGCGGAGTAGAAGAAACCCGGTGGGTTGCTTCACCCATTGGAGGTTCCGCTATGGAAGTGGGATAGTGTCTCGATGGATTACCGAGATCAAGGAAAGGTAATACGGGAATTTGGGTTGTGGTAGACAGACTTACTAAGAGTGCCCATTTTATACCCGTGAAGAGTAAGAGGACTACTGCAGAGCTAGCTTCAGTTTACATTCGAGAGATTGTTAGATTACATGGTGTACCTTCCAGTATAGTGAGCGATCGAGATCCTATCTTCACTAGAGAATTTTGGAAGAGTTTGCAAGAGGCGGTAGGGACTCAGTTGTGTTTGAGTACCGCATATCATCCTCAGACGGACGGCCAGACCGAGAGGGTGAATCGTATTTTAGAAGACCTTTTGAGGCTATGTATCTTGGATTCTGGAGGTACATGGGAAGAGCAACTTCCATTGGTGGAGTTCGCATATAATAACAGCTTTCAGTCTAGTATTGGCATGGCTCCTTTCGAAGCTCTTTATGGAAGGCCTTGTCGATCACCTACATGTTGGTAAGAATCTACGGATGAGATCTTGCTTGGGCCCGATATGGTTAGAAAGACTTCGGAAAAGATTGATTTGATTCGAAGAAGGATGAAAGTGGCGCAAGATAGACAGAAATCTTATGCGGACAAGAGGAAAGCAGAGCTTAAGTTTGATGTTGGGGACATGGTCTTTGTCAAAGTATCTCCGTTACGGAATGTTGTTCGCTTTGGATCCGTGGGGATGTTAGCACCGAGGTTTGTAGGACCGTTTCCTGTTAAGGAAAGGATTGAACAGATGGCATATAGAGTGGAATTGCCCGAGAGACTTAGTGGTGTACATGATGTATTCCATGTGTCACATTTGAGGAAGTGCCTACATGAGACCGCAGAGGTGGTAGAGCCGAGCTTGCTTAAAGAAGTAAAGGTAGAGCGTGATGTGATTATTCGACGAGCTCCTACCCGCATCCTTGGGTCAGAGATTAGGAAGTTGAGAAACAGAGAGGTTTGACTAGTCAAAGTGAAAAGGGGAGAAGGTGAGAGCAGTGCTACTTGGGAGACAGAAGCGAAGATGCGTTCGTTATACCCATTCCTTTTTGAGGGTTTGTCCTTTAAACGTCTCCTTTATCGTTTGTCTAGTGCTTATCTTATCTATAGTATGTCCTCTCATTAGTACCTTTGACCTTTAGATAGGGTAAACCTATGGTTGAAACATGTGTTTGAGACATGTTATGATTGATGGATGCATGTGGATGCAAGTGTTTGCTAGTGGTTGCTCGTGGATGCATATACACACACTCTAGACACTAGATCGGCTCAATCACTTCATATTGCATATTGCATATAATTGTGTGTAGGTAGCTATATTTATGGATGTGTAATGGTTGTGTTATCATATGGATGATGCATTTTGGTGAATGATTGTGCACTCATGTAGATATTGTATGTGTCGATAGGGTTCTCTCGCATACATAATGGATGCATGGCACTATCATGGTTTGCATATGTTCATACATTAGATAGGGAACATATACACACACTTTTTGCATATGCTCATACATCATTAGAAATTGTTTTAAGGACAATGGATGCCCGTGTTTGATGGATTGAGTAGATGGTTGTTTGGATGGTAGGATATGCATTCTCCTTAGCTTAGAGATTTCGGGGACGAAATCCTTTAAGGAGGGGAGAATGTAACACCCCGAATTCCGGTTAATGCTAAAATTCACTAATTGCAGAATAAATAATCTCAGATGTGAGAATTAGGGGAAACGGGCTGCGTCATTGCGTTCGTCTCGGAAAAATACGCGAAATAGAGTCCGAGTTTTCGAGAATCGGAGTCCGTATGGCCCAGTTATGGCCTAATGAAGTTTTCAGAAAATTTAAAGTTCAAAACAGATTTAAAATTCGGGTTCAAATTTCGAAATTGGGGCCATTGGGCCCAGGCGGGAAAAATCCCGCCGAGCTAACCAAGTCGACAGCCCTGTCGACTGGGCAGTCGACTTGGCTAGGACCAAGTCGACAGCCCTGTCGACTTGGGTGTCGACAGGGGGTGCTCGTCCAGTTTAACCTGGTGCACCATTTCAGAATTTGGGCTGTGTTTTGGGGCTGGTTTCTGGAAGCTTCCGAGATCTGATGGTCCTAATCTAATTTAGGGTTAATCTAATGGCCTAAAACACTTGCCTATTCCTATAAATAAGACCCTAAGCTAGCCCTAAATGATCATAATCCTATCTCCTAACTAAACTATGCCAAAATTTTCTATGATCATGGCCTCCACTCAAATGGCTAGCCTCCATCCTATTTCTAAACTATTTCTATGAAGGCTTTCATGTTCATACAAGCATCTTTGAGTTGTATAAGTGATCATTAGCTTGCATTCATCATCAAGTTGCAAGCTTTATGTTCAAGGCTAGAGTTTTTGGGTGGTTTTTGGCAAGGGTTTGCTTATGGGAGTTTAGTGGTGAGTTTCTATAGCCCTAATAATCAATTGTTAAATTGATTATGATAGGATATGATAAGATATGGCTATGTTTGTGGATAAATGTGCTTATGCAAGTTTAGTATAGTGTATGTTGTGTGTTTTGCAAGTTTTATGCCATATGCAAGTTTAATGCTATGTTTTATGATGCTCACTATGCAAAACACTATGTTGAACATTTATGCATATGTAACATGTTATGCAAACTATATGTGAGATTATATGCAAGCTATATGTAACATGTTGTGCATGCTAAGTATTTGGTTTTATGCATGCTAAGTATTCGGTTTTGTGCATGCTAAGTATTTGGTTTTATGCATGCTAAGTATTTGGTTTTATGCATGCTAAGTATTCGGTTTTGTGCATGCTAAGTATTTGGTTTTATGCATGCTAAGTATTTGGTTTTGTGCATGCTAAGCATTTGGTTGTATGCATACTAAGTGTTTGGTTTTATGCAAGTCAGTCTCTTTTTATGATATGCATAATATATGCAAGTTGCCTCTAAAGTATGGCATGTTATGCAAGTTCATATGCAAGTTATGATGCAAGTTCATATGCAAGTTATGATGCAAGTTCATATGCAAGTTATGATGCAAGTTCATATGCAAGTTATTATGCAAGTTCATATGCAAGTTATGATGCAAGTTCATATGCAAGTTATTATGCAAGTTCATATGCAAGTTATGATGCAAGTTCATATGCAAGTTATGATGCAAGTTCATATGCAAGTTTGCCTCTATGTATGACATAAGTACATGTGCAAGTTCATCCCTTTTAGACCTATGACATGTATGCAAGTTGACACCTTTATGTTTATGACATGAACAATTATGCAAGTTACCCCCTTTGCGACATATGTGCTTCATGCAAGTTTGGGTAAAATGCTAGTTGGGTTTAATGTATGCTCATATATGCAAGTTGACACCTTTTAAACCCATGATAAAGTTATATGCTATGTTGGTTAAACCCATGGCATTTGTGATGAATCTTCCCTTTATTACGTCATGTATGAGAACGAATTACGTGGGGAACGATGGGGTTAATATGCATGTTAATAAAATGGTGTGAAATGGGTATGCTTAAGCATAACATAAAGTGAATGGACATAATTGGGAATTTACCTATTAAGTTAGGTCTACCCATATTATGGAATTGGGAATTTACCTATTAAGTTAGGTCTACCCATATTATGGAATTGGGAATTTACCTATTGAGTTAGGTCTACCCATATTCTTGAAATTGGTAATTAATTAGGGATAATTAATAAAATTGTGAGGGTGATTAATTAGGTGTAATTAATCGACTAAGACACGAGGTTGGACTCAGTTGTAGCGTAAAACTGCCCGGACCCAACCGGCTTAACCAGTTGCTACAAATGTTAGCCCAATGTGAGAGGTCTTAGGCACAAACTAAATACGTGATTAATGTAAAGACACGAGGTTAGACTCGGTTATGACATAAGGCTGCCCGGACCCAACCGGCTTAACCAGCGGTCATAAAAGATAGTCTAATGTGAGAGGTCTTTATGAGGATCACGGTCTTAATTAATTAAGAAACACTTAACCATATTAGCATGTAGAGGGACATGAGGGGTTAAGTGGGTGCCTTGGGTGGCATGTAGAAAAATCTAGTGGTTGCCTTGGGTGGCAATAGAAAATACGATTAGAACACTTAACCAAAGTAGAACATGTAATTAAACATGATTAAAGGGTTAAGTAAGTGCCGTGGGTGGCATGAGGGAATTAAGTAAGTACCTCGGGTGGCATGAGGAAATCTAGTGGGTGCCTTAAGTGGCAATTGAAATATAATTAGATGACTTAACCAAACCTTAAAGGGGGCATGATTATAAAAGGGGTTAAGTGGGATGCACTAGATAAAATGACAAGCTTAAGTAGTAGCTTGTGGGGGCCCATTTCAACCAATATCCCAAACGTATCTTTGTGGGCTCGACACAAGTCGAGGACGGGACACGCATATTGGGCTTGACTATAAGAGGCCAAAACGGGGTAGCGGTGGCAACGCAACTCCATCGGGTTTCATATGCGTGTGTGGGCCCGGGCTGGAAAGTAAGACGTTGTTGCATCGTGTAGGTATAAACCGTGCACCATTGATTATCGGGTTGCCATTTTGGGGAGTGATACACCCCACTGTGGGACCAGCACGGGTATCTACGGTAGGGAGCCGATCGCTTGGGAGCAGTGGGTGCACCTAGTGGAGATAGGGGCAGGCGGCACCTATGTAATCAGCTAGGGGTACAAGAAACTACTGGGTAAAATTACTAAGTACACTTAGTGAGATCAACCTTTAAGTAGGAATTACCCTTGGGTGGGTAGAACTGGTGTGGTGCAGTGTAGGAATTACCCTTGGGTGGGTAAAGCTAGGGTGGTGCAATCTAGTAATTATCCTTGGGTGGATATATGCGTCTTTTCGGTTATCTTAGTACATCCTATGTTTAGTTGGCTACTTAGTGTATTCATTATCCCCAGAGGTACCGTACCTTGTTTATATCATACCCTAATTACTTTAATAATTGTATTGCTAGGGTTATAGGACTCACTCAGACTTATGTCTGACCCCGTTGTTTCTTTATCTTTTTCCCAACCCTCAGGTTTTCAGAGTGGGCCTAGCACTAGTGTGCTTTGATCAGACTGCTTTATCTATCTTTTGGAGCTTGGACCGTGGATGTGAAGCTCAGTTTATCTTTTCTATTATGGCTATTAGGTTATGTAGTGGGATTATGTACTTTTGTTTTTATCAGGATGGATATTATGTACTTGACTCTTATTTATGGTTTTGGTGTAACCAAACATGTTTTACTTTCCGCTGAAATGAAATGATGTTTTAAATTCTCAAGTATTACTTATATCTGTCTTGTTGTAATTTTTCTGTTCTATATTCACTTAAAATACTCCACCGATGTTATGGCATTCTCTTAGTGAGTGACCGTAGCGGGTGTGGGGTGTTACAGGTTGCCACTATAGGAGTGATACACCCTACTGTGGGACCAACACTGGTATCTACGAGTTAGGGAGCCGAAAGAATGGGGAGGGTAGTAGGTACAACTAGTGGAGATAGGAGCAGGCGGCACCTATGACAACAACTAGGGGTACACGAAAATACCATTATCATTATAATTAGTAAGAGGGATCAACTTTCTATATAACTAGTATTGGTGCCGTGTAGGAATTATCTTATAGTGATTAGAAGCACAAACAACGTTTATCTTGTCCATCTTGCTAACCATGTCATACCTGTTTATGCTACAGTCATTTCTTATATCCAGTTTATGTTCTTATCATGTTACTTTATCGATTATATTGTTAAAGTCACTGGATTTGCCAGACTTTATGTCTAACCTCGTTTGTTTCGCCTCTTTTCTGTCCTTTTCCCCCCTCTAGGTTCTCAGGGTGGAATTAGTGGAGCTTGACTTGGATATCTTTCTCTCTCTTTTGGAAGTGCTTGGAGTTGCTGAAAGTAAAGTTCAGCTTTATCTTTTATTTTATTATGGCTATTTGTAACGGGATTATGCTTTTGGTTTTCATGTAATAATTTGACCAAGATGGATATTTGTGTATTTGGTTTTACAAGTTGGTTTTGATGTTGTAACCAAACTATATTCTGTTTACGTTGCAATGGAGTTATTTTAAATTTTGAAGTACCATTTTTATATATCTGTCTTGTGATGTTCTGTTCTATACACTTATAATGCTCCATGAAAGTTGATGCATTCCCTTTGTGAGTGACATTAATGGACGTGGGGTGTTACATGTGGTATCAGAGCTGAAGGTTATTGGAACAGATAAAAGATTTTGAAAGCCGTTTTCAAAAGCTATTTTTAAGAAGTATTTTCAAAAACATGTTTTAAAGAAGGTGTTTTCAAGAGAAAAGTTTATTTTGAGAAACATAATCCCCAAGAGCTATATATCTTTCTTCCGATTCTCCGTTTTGAATCTCTTCCTTTTTTCTTTCTGAATCTCTTCCTCCGCGTTTAGATGCTTTTCCTAAGTTATGTAAGTACTTCCGTGCGATGGGTGGAAAACCGCTTTATGGGACTGAGATGTTTGTCGAGGCTAGAAATTGGATCAAGTAAGTAGAGGACTTGTTTGGTATCTTTGAAATAAACGATGGAAGGAAGGTTCAACTAGCTGCTTGGTTAATGAAGGATAAAGCTCCATCTTGGTGGGAGGTCACGAATGGAGAACGTGCTGTGGAGGCATGGATATGACACAGGATAAGAAAGTAGAACCTAAGAAGGGTGGAAAGAATAATAAACTCCATGATAAGAGGAAGACAGGTGATTGTTTCCAGTATGGTAAAGCAAGGACAAGGATAGAGGGCAGGATCTTCTGGAGTGCAGGTTGTGTTCTCGTGGTCAGTATACCGGAAAGAGTTGGGAAATTTCTATTGAAGATTTGATTTCTTTTTTTCCTAGAACTCTTTTTGACTCTTGCGCTTCACATTCGTTTATATCTTCTTCGTTAGTTGAAACACTGCACCTAAATACTAGTTTAGTTATGGATTTCATTGTAATCCCAAATCCTATTGGTGGTTCGGCTCATCTATCTATGGTTTGTCGGGATTTGAGAGTGTCTATCTTGGGCGTTGGGTTTGAATGCAATGCCTACGTTCTTGGTTTCACGGGCTATGGGTTGATTCTAGGAATGGATTGGTTAGCCAGATATGGTACCATCCTAGACTATGAAAGGAGGGTAGTTAGACTGTTGACTCGTTGTGGAAATACCCTTGATATTTCTTGTGACCGTAGAGGTTTGATGATGCTTAGCTACCTAGAATCACTTGACACATCCATTGATGATTTGCAATCGGTTCGAGTAGTCCATGAGTATGAAGATGTCTTTGAGGAGGTTTGGGGCTTACCTCCAAAACGCGAGATAGATTTTCGTATCTACTTGGTGGACAATGCAAAGCCAGTTGCATTTCCTGTGCGCCACATGGCTCCAAGAGAAAGGAGGGAGCTTAGTAAACAAGTGAAAGAGCTACTTGAGAAAGGGTTCATAAGAAGAAGTATTTCGGGATGGGGTGCTCCAGTTGTTTTTTCTACAAAGGCTGATGGTTCACTTAGATTGTGTCTGGACTATAGGGAGCTAAATAAACTCAAAAAGAAAAATAGACAACCATTACCGAGGATAGATGATTTATTCGATCAGTTGGTTGGTGCTTCGGTTTTCCCGTAGTGGGACTTAGCTACAGGATTTCATCACTTGAGGGTAGATGAGGAGAGTACACATAAGACTGCTTTTAGGACTCCCGATGGTTTCTTCGAATGGCTCGTCATGCCTTTTTATTTGACGAATGCACCCACATATTTCGTAGACTTGATGAGTAGGGTGTTTAGGGAGTTTCTGAACAAGTTCGTAGTAGTCTTTGTGGATGACATTTTGATATTCTTTAGATGCGAGGAACAACATGCCCTACATCTTAGGGAAGTCTTAGAGACTCTTCGAGCACATCAACTCAAGGCTAAGTTCTCCAAATGCCATTTTTGGAGGAAGGAAGTGAGGTTCTTAGGACATGTGGTCTCTTAGGAAGGGATAACAGTGGATCCTGCGAAGGTGCTCGCAATCCAAGATTGGAAGGTTCCTAGAAACGCAACGGAAGTAAGAAGTTTTCTATGGTTGGCGGGCTATTATAGGAAGTTCATTAAAGACTTTGCGTTTCACGAGACGAGTGCTTGAGAAAGACAATTCTTGAAGATGGCACAGGGCCGACAAAAGTCATATGCGTATAAGAGAAGGACCGATCTTGCATTCGGTGTTGGGGAAATGGTTTTTATTCGTTTTGGATCTGTAGGGAAGTTGGCACCGAGGTTCGTAGGGTCATTCCCCATTTCAACGAGGATTGGATAGAGGGCGTACAGAGTGAAGTTGTCAGAGAAGCTTAGTGGCGTTCATGGCGTATTTCACGTGTCGCATTTACGGAAGTGTTTACATGATACCGCGGAAGTAGTAGAGCCGAGCATGCTTAGAGAGGTGGAAGTAGAGCTAGATGCCATGATTAGACTAGCTCCTACATGCATCCTTGGATCGGAGGTCAAGAAGTTACGCAACCCAGAGGTCAAGTTGATTAAAGTCTAATGGGGAGATAATCAAGGGAACACGACTTGGGAGACGGAAGACAAGATGTGTGCGTTGTACCCTTTCCTTTTTGAGGGTATGTGTAACACCCCATGTCAATTAATGTCACTCACAAAGGGAATGCATCAATGTCCATAGAGCGTTATTATTGTATAGAACAGATAAATTACAAGAATAAATAAATAAAACAGCACAGCGGAAGATAAAACTTATTTCATAGCATCATAACTCAAAACAAGCATACATGTAACACCACACCTCCGTTAAGGTCACTCACAAAGGGAATGCCTTAACTTTGGTGGAGCATTTTAGTAAACAGAACAGAAACTTACAAGACAGATAGAATAGTACTTGAAAAATTTATAACTTTATTTCAACAGAAACCGAAATAAACTTGGTTACATCCTTTCAAATCACATTATCAGAATTCAAGTACAAAATATCAGTCTTGTACGAAAGCCTTCAGAATGCATTGTTTAAAATCATAATCCCCATAGAACGGAAGCTATACAGAGCCAAGCCATACTTCAAGCACTTCAAGCAGAAGAAATCCGGATCAAGCTAAAGTATTCCCTCTTAGGATAACCTGGGGGGAACGGAAGAAAGGAGGCGAAACAACAAGGGTCAGACAAAAAGTCTGGCAAGTCCAGTGATTTTCAGTTATGAACAAATAATAATAACATGACATGAAAATAAAACTGGATGAGAGATAACTGTAACAGGTGTAACAGATATAACAGAAGAACAGAATGATATAAGCTATTGTTTTACACTTCTCTGCACTAATACTAGTTTAACAGAATTAGGTGTCACCCTAATGTCTAAACTGAAACAGAAACGGGTACAGAATAATTTCCACAGAAGAGAATGCTAGTAATGGGCCTTTACCACCCGAACAGAAACAGACAGAAGCAGAAACGGATTAATCCCTACGGAAACAGAATGTAGAATTAGGTGTACACTAGTAATGGGCATTTACCACCCGAACAGACGGAACCACACAGAAACAGACAGGTGTTACTACCCAACAGAAACAGACGGTACCAACAGAAACAGACAGAACTAAGTGTACCCTAAAACCTTACCCCAAGCGATCGGCTCCCTAATACATAAATATCCTGTGTCGGCCCCACAGTAGGGTGTATCACTCCCTAAAGTGACAACCAATTGACACAGACCTATTTACAGATGTCACGGCGTCTTACATCCTCAGAGGCAGACCGAGATCCATGCACGCACATGACCCGGTTGGAAAGCACCATCAACACCCCTCGCCATTATCAGAATGAACCGCTTATAATTAGTTCAGTAAGCGTGCCCGGACCCTACCTACTGTTGGGTCAAAGTTTTGATACCAGAAAGGGTTACTGACTAATATGGGTCCCAAACAACAGATGGCACAAGTAATTCCTTCCTAGCCACGTGTCCCCAGGCTAACAGATTTCAGATTAACTTGTTTACAAGTTCAGACATACAGAATTCAGATCAACTAGTTCACAGATCGGACAATCAAGTTAACAGGTTTCCAGACTAACGGATCAGATGTTCGGATTAACAGGCTTACAGATTAACTGGTTACAGATTAACAGACTTACAGATTAATTGGTTACAGATTATCTAACTTTGTATTGGGCCTACGGATTCACGAAACGGGTTTATCAGATTAATTGGTCCAATTGGTTTAACCTTACCCAACATGTTTTAGACATCATAATTATCTCAGATTTTCATTAATTAAATATTAATGCCCAAACCTCTCACATTAGACTGACAGTTTGCGGCTACTGGTTAGGCCAGTTGGTTCCGGGCAGGTTTCTGTCGCAAACTGAGTCTAACCTCGGGTTTCAAGCACGTTATGACTAACTTCTCACATTAGAACCTATTGTTTGCGACCACTGGAATATGCCAGGCGGTTCCGGGCAGAATTACGCCGTAAACTCATTCTAACCTCGAGTTAGCCATGTTTATCTTTGCGGCCAATTAATTAATGATTTACCATTTATACCCACGCCTAATATACATGTCAATTATTCATAGCTAATTCAGATTATGTCAATAACAGACTGAATATCTCAGCTTAACAGATATAGTAGATAACAGATTTTCGCAGATTAGGCGTCTTAACGGATTCAGCAGATTAAGCAAACTAGCAGATTTCGCAGATAACAGATTAGGCATCTCAACAGATTTAGTTTAGCAGATTTGGCATTTTCAACAGACTTAACAAATGACAGATTTAGCAGATGAACAAATCTAGCAGACTAGGCAGTAGAGCAGAACTAGCAGATTAAGCAATGTAACAGACTAGCAGATTAGGCAAATATAGCAGAACTAAATAGCAGATTTTATTATTCCTTAAGGTTTCATTGACCCATCTTGCCTAATTTGGCCTAAGTTTGCATGCCTAAATAATTATCATTGTTCACAATATGATTATATACCAAATATAGCCATCTATTACTATGCATGTCATATATCCCAAAGATCCCTTACTTAGGTGTTTATTTACATTAATAGATACCCTACTCTCATGTAAATCTTTATACCTAAGCCATATTCTTTTTATCACAAATCATATGTTCAATACCCATTTATGTTATAAATACAACATGTCCAGTCATATGTCTCAAATTTATGTTCTAACTACAGTCCATGTTCTTTCCTCAAATCAGTCACCTATTGGTCATGCCCAATTTATGCATCATTCATTTTACTGTCCCAAACAATTTAGCATAGGTTAATCTCTTATGATATTGGCTCAGGCTCGTGGTAGCCTGGCTATAGAACAGAAAAGAGATACAAAATAAGATAGATCTATACAGAACAGAACTGATATAACCTCAGATTCAGATTTACAATTCATGTCACAATCAGAATTAACGTTTATATCGGAAAATAACTGTACTTGCCTTGGTTGGATTAAAGAAAGAACTTTAATTTGTTGTAGAATCGTTGTAGGAGCTTTAATCTCTAGTTTGAATTGAGTTGCTTAGGTTGATGTTGATTAGCTTTTAGTTTTGATTCCAGCAGAGTAGTGACGCTATTTTTATTTTTATTTAGAACAGAGGCAGAGAAGAAGCAGAATAGAATTGTGTGTATGGAAGGCTAGGTCTTAGGTTGTTTTTATAGGTGTAGCAATTCATTTCAGCCATCAGATTAACCCTAAAACCAATCCGGACCATCAAAAATCGTCCCTGGGTTTCAAAAACGTGTTATGGACCGAAACAGGCTGACCAGGTCGACCTGTAGGGGGGGAGGTCGACACTATAGTCGACCCCCATGGGGGAGGTCGACTCCCAGGTCGACCCCCTGGTCGACCTGGCCCCCAGGTCGACCTGCCCAGTTCTGACCGAAACCTTCTGAATCTTCTACAGGCCATAACTTCTTCATCCGGACTCCGATTTTCGAAAACTCGGACTCTATTTCATGTAAAATTTCGAGAGGAACGCAATGGTGATGTCCATTTTACCTAATTACTGATTCTTAAATTAATTATCCTCATTTTACTATGTTTTCCGTTACATACACCGTTATCGAACTAATTTTTCTTCTCTTTCATGTATTAATTAATTCTTCTTATGCATCACCATTATTTACCTATCATAAGCATATTTTCATATATTTTATTTCATTTTTAATTGTACTTAAAAATGCGGGGTGTTACCTTCTCCCCTCCTTAAAGGATTTCGTCCCCGAAATCTTCAAGTTAAGAAGAATGTGTCCTACCATCCAACATCCATCTACTCAATCATCAATCACTGGCGTCCGTTGTTAGAAACTTCTAATGTTGTATGAACATATGCAAAGGTGTGTGTATATGTTCCTTATCTAATGCAAAGATCAGGCGGTCCACTGATTCAGTTGACCTCCTTAATGCGAATTATGCCAGTTCCATGAGTCCAACATGTATGAAAATTTTCCTATTTGATACATATCATTTCTATATGAGTGCACAACCATTCAGTCATATGCAACATCCATGTGCTGAGTCAATCATTTTGCATCCACAAAAATTAAAAATGCTCACACATCCATATGCAGTATGAGAGTATTTTCGAGCCGATCTAGTGCCTAGTGTGTGTATATGCATCCACGGGCAACCACTAGCAACCACTTGCAACCATCAAACATAACATGTCTCAAACACATGTTTACAACCATTAGTTTCAACCTAAAGTTCGAAGATTCGATCGATAGGATACAGTCGAATGATAGAAGCGAGTACAGATAGAACAAAAACTTGGTTCCCGTTAGGCATGGGTCCTAAGTATCGGCCCTGAAGACCGTAACCAACATCAAATTGACACCCAGAGGATTACCTTCTTTAGACAATGTAAAAACTGGAAATCTTATCAGAAGTATTCAGATATTTACATACTACTGGTACAGATCAGGTTCCCTAATGGTTCTTAGGAAGTTAAGTATGATAAAATCATACCCCACGAAAACTCAAAATGTATGCGTCATACTTGACGCCTAACACAGATATCCCTCAAACCCCAATCTATCACAAACAGATGAGTCATAACCCTTATGGGTTTGAGTCTACAACGGAATCAGAAACAATACAAGTATTAATGTGCAGAGACCCAACTACAGAATCAGAGTGTCAGAATCAGAAAGAGTTCTACTCAATAATCAGATAAAGAAATTAAACCTCCTACAGATAGTTTTCCTATTTTTGCCCTATCCACTAGCCTCGAGAGTGCTCGCCTGCCTTCCAGAAGTAGGTCATGTCCTCTGCCCTTACCCTCGTTTCTTTGGGCAGTTCCTAGTGAAGTGTCCCATCTCACCACAGTTGAAGCAAGCGCCCTTCCTCTTTCTGCAATCCTTGTTCAGATAAGTCGAGCTTCCACAAGTAAAACACTTTTCTCCCCCTTATCTTCAGACTTTTCTTTCCTTTTTTCCTACTTTGTGAACCAAGTCCATATCCGTGAGTTTCTCATCCTTGGGTTGTGCTCCTTAGCCAAGCTCCCTCATTCTCATCTTTACTATCCGTGTGTAACACGTTGACAAGTCCCTCGAAAATGGCCTCCATCGCACGGAAAATCCTACAAAGCTCGAAAGAAAATTAGCCATAGGTGAGACTACTGTGGCTACAGATGGAAGTCGGGCACTTATTTACCCTTTGACCGGTGTCGTAGTCTTATCAAGCCTACAGAACCATGCCGCGATGAGGTTACCTCCCAGAAAGCCGGGAGCCCCGGAGAAAGAAGGAAACAAAGATTCAAACAGAGGATCAAAAGATAGATATATGGCTTTTGGGAATTATGTTTTTCAAAAATAAATTTTCCTTTTGAAAATACTTTCTTTTAAAGCCTTTTTGAAAATAGTTTTCAAAAACTTTTATCTAATCTGGTAACCTTTAGCTCTGATACCAAGTGTAACACCCCACCTCCGTTAAGGTCACTCACAAAGGGAATGCCTTAACTTTGGTGGAGCATTTTAGTAAACAGAACAGAAACTTACAAGACAGATAGAATAGTACTTGAAAAATTTATAACTTTATTTCAACAGAAACCGAAATAAACTTGGTTACATCCTTTCAAATCACATTATCAGAATTCAAGTACAAAATATTAGTCTTGTACGAAAGCCTTCAGAATGCATAGTTTAAAATCATAATCCCCATAGAACGGAAGCTATACAGAGCCAAGCCATACTTTAAGCACTTCAAGCAGAAGAAATCCGGATCAAGCTAAAGTATTCCCTCCTTGGATAACCTGGGGGGGAAACGGAAGAAAGGAGGCGAAACAACAAGGGTCAGACAAAAAGTCTGGCAAGTCCAGTGATTTTCAGTTATGAACAGATAATATTAACATGACATGAAAATAAAACTGGATGAGAGATAGCTGTAACAGGTGTAACAGATATAATAGAAGAACAGAATGATATAAGCTATTGTTTTACACTTCTCTGCACTAATACTAGTTTAACAGAATTAGGTGTCACCCTAATGTCTAAACTGAAACAGAAACGGGTACAGAATAATTTCCACAGAAGAGAATGCTAGTAATGGGCCTTTACCACCCGAACAGAAACAGACAGAAGCAGAAACGGATTAATCCCTACGGAAACAGAATGTAGAATTAGGTGTACACTAGTAATGGGCCTTTACCACCCGAACATACGGTACCACACAGAAACAGACATGTGTTACCACCCAATAGAAACAGACGGTACCAACAGAAACAGACAGAACTAAGTGTACCCTAAAACCCTATCCCAAGCGATCGGCTCCCTAATACATAAATATCCTGTGTCGGCCCCACAGTAGGGTGTATCACTCCCTAAAGTGACAACCAATTGGCACAGACCTATTTACAGATGTCACGGCGTCTTACATCCTCAGAGGCAGACCGAGATCCATGCACGCACATGACCCGGTTGGAACGCACCATCAACACCCCTCGCCATTATCAGAATGAACCGCTTATAATTAGTTCAGTAAGCGTGCCCGGACCCTAGCTACTATTGGGTCAAAGTTTTGATACCAGAAAGGGTTACTGACTAATATGGGTCCCAAACAACAGATGGTACAAGTAATTCCTTCCTAGCCATGTGTCCCCAGGCTAACAGATTTCAGATTAACTTGTTTACAAGTTCAGACATACAGAATTCAGATCAACTAGTTCACAGATCGGACAATCAAGTTAACAGGTTTTCAGACTAACGGATCAGATGTTCGGATTAACAGGCTTACAGATTAACAGACTTACAGATTAACTGGTTACAGATTATCTAACTTTGTATTGGGCCTACAGATTCACGAAACGGGTTTATCAGATTCATTGGTCCAATTAGTTTAACCTTACCCAATACGTTTTAGACATCATAATTATCTCAGATTTTCATTTATTAAATATTAATGCCCAAACCTCTCACATTAGACTGACAGTTTGCGGCTACTGGTTAGGCCGGTTGGTTCCGGGTAGGTTTCTGTCGCAAACTGAGTCTAACCTCGGGTTTCAAGCACGTTATGACTAACTTCTCACATTAGAACCTATTGTTTGCGACCACTGGAATATGCCGGGCGGTTCCGGGCAGAATTACGCCGCAAACTCATTCTAACCTCGAGTTAGCCATGTTTATCTTTGCGGCCAATTAATTAATGATTTACCATTTATACCCACGCCTAATATACATGTCAATTATTCATAGTTAATTCAGATTATGTCAATAACAGCCTGAATATCTCAGCTTAACAGATATAATAGATAACAGATTTTCGCAGATTAGGCGTCTTAACGGATTCAGCAGATTAAGCAAACTAGCAGATTTCGCAGATAACAGATTAGGCATCTCAACAGATTTAGTTTAGCAGATTTGGCATTTTCAACAGACTTAACAAATGACAGATTTGGCAGATGAACAAATCTAGCAGACTAGGCAGTAGAGCAGAACTAGCAGATTAAGCAATGTAACAGACTAGCAGATTAGGCAAATATAGAAGAACTAAATAGCAGATTTTATTATTCCTTAAGGTTTCATTGACCCATCTTGCCTAATTTGGCCTAAGTTTGCATGCCTAAATAATTGTCATGGTTCACAATATGATTATATACCAAATATAGCCATCTATTACTATGCATGTCATATATCCCAAAGATCCCTTACTTAGGTGTTTATTTACATTAATAGATACCCTACTCTCATGTAAATCTTTATACCTAAGCCATATTCTTTTTACCACAAATCATATGTTCAATACCCATTTATGTTATAAATACAACATGTCCAGTCATATGTCTCAAATTTATGTTCTAACTACAGTCCATGTTCTTTCCTCAAATCAGTCACCTATTGGTCATGCCCAATTTATGCATCATTCATTTTACTGTCCCAAACAATTTAGCGTAGGTTAATCTCTTATGAGATTGGCTCAGGCTCGTGGTAGTCTGGCTGTAGAACAGAAAGAGTAAAGAGATACAAAATAAGATAGATCTAAACAGAACAGATATAACCTCAGATTCAGATTTACAATTCATGTCACAATCATAATTAACGTTTATATCGGAAAATAACTGTACTTGCCTTGGTTGGATTAAAGAAAGAACTTTAATTTGTTGTAGAATCGTTGTAGGAGCTTTAATCTCTAGTTTGAATTGAGTTGCTTAGGTTGATGTTGATTAGCTTCTAGTTTTGATTCCAGCAGAGTAGCGACGCCATTTTTATTTTTATTTAGAACAGAGGTAGAGAAGAAGCAGAATAGAATTGTGTGTAGGGAAGGCTAGGTCTTAGGTTGTTTTTATAGGTGTAGCAATTCATTTCAGCCATCAGATTAACCCTAAAACCAATCCGGACCATCAAAAATCGTCCCTGGGCTTCAAAAACGTGTTCTGGACCGAAACAGGCCGACCAGGTCGACCTGTAGGGTGGGAGGTCGACACTATAGTCGACCCCCATGGGGGAGGTCGACTCCCAGGTCGACCCCCTGGTCGACCTGCCCAGTTCTGTGCTGACCGAAACCTTCTGAATCTTCTACAGGCCATAACTTCTTCATCCGGACTCCGATTTTCGAAAACTCGGACTCTATTTCATGTAAAACTTCGAGAGGAACGCAATGGTGATGTCCATTTTACCTAATTCTGGATTCTTAAATTAATTATCCTCATTTTACTTTCTTTTCCGTTACACACACCGTTATCGAACTAATTTTTCTTCTTTTTCATGTGTTAATTAATTCTTCTTATGCATCACCATTATTTACCTATCATAAGCATATTTTCATATATTTTATTTCATTTTTAATTATACTGAAAAATGCGGGGTGTTACAATACATAAGTAGTTTCCAAAACCATTACAACAGGATCAATAGTCTTTTCCAAAAACATCAAAGTACATAAAGAAGCAAATACTTAAATAACATAAATGCATAAATCCCCAGTGAGCATAAGCAAAGCCATAAAGATGAGAGAGTCCAAAGCGATACATCTACTCTTTTCAAGCAACTGAAAGAAATCGTCACTAAGTTGTAGTATTCCCTCCTTGCAAACCTGAGGAGGGAAAGGAAAGAAAAGAGGTGGAAACAAACGGGTCAGACATAAAGTCTGGCGAGTCCAGTAATTTTGACAAATAATAGGTAAGGTAAATGATAAAGTCATAAATAGGCATCATGATATGGCTGTAACTTAGATAAGGTAGATAAAAAGAATGGACAAGATGATTTCGTTCCTAAGTACTAAGACAATCCTACACCTTGGCTAAGCGAACAACCCTCCAAGTACTAACCCCGAAGACCGAAGTCAACATCAGACTAGCACCCAAAGGACTATCTAACTAAACAAACATGTATTTCGTTGCACCACACTTTTGCTAAGTTACACCACATTACTTAATTACACCACACATCTACTAGTCTCTTTTTACTAGAGGTTGATCCCTTCCCACTAACTGTACTCACATGACAAACTTGGTAGTTACTTGTACCTAGCTGCTATCGTAGGTGCCGGCTTGCTCCTACCACCGCTAAGGTACCCTTAATCTACCCATTCGATCGTCTCCCTAAACCCCATAGGCACCCGTGCTGGCCCCACAGTGGGGTGTATCACTCCCCAAAGTGGCAACCCCGATACCAACATGAAATGCACGGCCATACCTATACGATGCAACAACGTCTTACCTCCCAGCCCGGACCCATGCACGCACATGAACCCGTTGGACTTGCGTTGCCACCGCTATTCACGTTTTGACCTCTTATATTCAAGCCCAGTAAGCGTGCCCCAACCCTGGCCTAGTACCGGGCCCAATTAGATACTCAAACGGGTTACTGGTTGAAACGGGTCTCCATCCAACACAAGCCTCCGACTTATGCTTGGTCCCCACTAGGTTTTTCTCCTACTTAACCATTTTAATTTAAATGTCCATGTCTTACACATGCTACGGTTAATTCCATACTTACATGTCATAATTTACATGTCCTATCTTATTCCGGTTAAGACCATATTTACATGTCATAATTTACATGTCACCCCACTTAACCCTCTAACCATACCCATGTCTTATTATGGTTAGTATTCTTTAATTCATTCCTTATGACGAACGGTGCATGACCTCTCACATTAGACCGAACACTTTGTGGCCGCTGGATTTGCCGGGCGGTTCCGGGCAGTCTTACGCCACAAACTGGGTCTAACTTCGTGTCATTAACCGTTACACCTACAATTCATTCCTTTGACCTCTCACATTAGACGTCCAATTGTGACCGCTGGATTTGCCGGGCGGTTCCGGGTAGTCTTACGTCACAATTGCGCCTAACCTCGTGTCAAAGGTTCATTAACATCGTATTTCACCCGTACCCAATTTTCATGTCATATATATCCAATTAAACATATAATCATGTCTATAATATTGCCTATTCCAAATTGTCACTAATTACACATTAATTAGCCTCAATTACAAATT
The DNA here is from genome assembly GCA_030737875.1 of Allium sativum. Taxonomy (NCBI): domain Eukaryota; kingdom Viridiplantae; phylum Streptophyta; class Magnoliopsida; order Asparagales; family Amaryllidaceae; genus Allium; species Allium sativum. The sequence continues at coordinate 20,304,944 of CM060927.1, read as the reverse complement.
TACAATTTTAGGCAATTTCATCAATTCCATGTAATTCATACCCAAATATGCTAATTTCACATATTATCCAATTATCAAAAATATCCAATAATATCCAATTTTCCAATTTTCCCATATTCCCAATATTCCACATCGTTCCCACATATTCGCATTCGCGCGTATTTTTAATATAGGCACGATGGTAGCCTAGATCCACAAATAAAAGGAATAGGGGTAAGAAGAGAGAATCAATTCATAAAAAATTGGAATAAAACATCATCATGAAATAAAGAGGCATATAGACTGGCATAGAGGCATAATAAAAGATTCAACATGAATAAACTGATAAAAGGTATGAACTTTACATAGAAACATAGGCATATGATGACATGAATCAAAAAGGTGAAGACTTGGTGAGATTTTCATTACAAACATATATATGAATACTTTTTACAACTTTTCATGTTACTTTAATCCCATTAGATTTGTGAAAATAACTGTACTCACCTTTCCTAGCTTAAGAAAAGGATTAATTAATTGAAATTGGTGCAGAAACGTTGAATTTACGTTGATTAATCTTCTTTAATTGTTGTTGAAGCTCTAAACTTTGATTTGAATTGTGTATGAACACGTGAGATTTAATTTGGAGGCGGCGGCTAGGGTTTAAGAGAGAGCTTGGCAGCATAATGGTGTCATAGATAATATTTTATGAATTAGGGTTAGGTCTTAAGGTGTATATATAGATGTCTAGGATCGATTAGAGCTCTTAGATTAACCCAGAAATCATCAGGACCACTCAGATGCAACATCAGCCCTCAGCGCGAATCGGGCCACGGGTTGACAGCCAAACACCCTGGATTGAACCCTAGTCGACCCAGCAGAGCTCGGGTTGAATCCAAAAATGGTGCGGTTCGGCTATTCCCCCTCCCGATTTGTTGTTTTGAACTTTTTTGAATATTTATTTATTTAATTTTTATATATATCTCTATATATATTTCTCTCATATGCATACAAACTTCAAGGCTTAATAACATCTTCATAAGGTATCTGTTTCGTGCAAACCAAGTGTCTATCTTGACCCAAAATTTTGAGACAAACATAATAGCGCAACCCATTTCACTTAATTCTTCTTCTAAAAATTAAGTATACTTTAATTTGTGAATTTTAATGTTATAAAATTACGGGGTGTTACATTCTCCCCTCTTTAAAGGATTTCGTCCCCGAAATCTCCAAGTTAAGAAGAATGTATCCTACTATCCAATCATCCATCTACTCAACCATCATCCACAAGCATCCATTGTCCTTAAAAGATTTCTAATGCTTTTCATGTACATATGCATAGTGTGTGTATATGTCTGTATACTAATGCAAAATTAGGTGGTCCACTGATTCAGTCGACCTCCTTAACGCAAATAATGATAGTGTCATGTATCCATCATGTATGCAAAGAACCCTATACATATCATTACTACATGTGTGCACAACCATTCATTTAAATGCACAACCATTCATTTAAATGCAACATCCATATGGTACACACATTCAATGTACATTCATTTTACTAAATACATCCATTTATATGCAATATGCAATATGAAAGTGACTGAGCCGATCTAGTGCCTGAAGTGTGTGTATATGCATCCACGAGCAACCGCTAGCAAACACTTACATCCACATGTATCCACCATACATAACATGTCTCAAGCACATGTTTCAACCATAGGACTACCCTATCTAAAGGTCAAAGATACTAGCGAGAGGACAGGCTAAAGATAGAACAAGTACAAGCTAAGCGATAAAGGAGAAATTAAAAGACATATCCTCGAAAAGAAAAGGGTACAATGAACGCATCTTCTCTTCCGTCTCCCAAGTAGCGTCGCTCTCATCATCTCCCCATTGCACTTGACTAGCTTGACCTCTCGATTCCTCAACTTCTTAATCTCCGACCCAAGAATGCATGTAGGAGCTCGTCGAATCGTCGCATCACGCTCTACCTCCACATCTCTAAGCAAGCTCGGCTCTACCACTTCCGCGGTCTCATGCAAGCACTTCCTCAAATGTGATACATGGAATACGTCGTGTACACCACTAAGTCTATCGGGCGACTCCACTCTATACGCCATCTGTCCAATCCTCTCCTTTATAGGAAACGACCCTACGAACCTTGGTGCTAACTTCCCAACGGACCCAAAGCGAACAACATTCAGTAATGGAGACACCTTGATAAAGACCATATCCCCAATATCAAACTCAAGATTTGTCCTCCTCTTGTCTGCGTACGATTTCTTCCTATCTTTTGTCGTCTTCATCCTCCTTCGAATCAAATCAATCTTTTCCGAAGTCTCTCTAATCATATCGGGCCCAAGCAAGATCTTATCCGTAGATTCCCACCAACATGTAGGTGAACGACACAGCGTTCATAAAGAGCCTCGAAAGGTGCCATGTCAATGCTAGACAGAAAACTATTATTATACACGAACTCCACCAAAGGAAAATGCTCCTCCCACGTACCTCCGAAGTCTAAAACACATAGCCTCAAAAGGTCCTCTAGAATACGATTCACCCTCTCGGTCTGGTCGTCCGTCTGAGGATGATATGCGGTGCTCAAACATAACTGAGTCCATACCGCCTCTTGCAAGCTCTTCCAAAACTCGCTAGTAAAAATAGGATCGCGATCGCTCATATGCTAGAAGGAACACCGTGCAAACGAACTATCTATCGAATGTATATGGAGGCCAACCATGCAGCAGTCCTCTTACTCTTCACGGGAATGAAATGGGCGCTCTTAGTAAGTCTGTCTACCACGACCCAAATCCCCGCATTACCCTTCCTCGATCTTGGTAACCCAATAACAAAGTCCATCGAGACACTATCCCACTTCCATTGTGGGACCTCCAATGGGTGAAGCAACCCACCGGGCTTCTTTTGCTCTGCTTTTACTTGTTGGCACACCAAGCATCTAGCGACAAACTCGGCCACATCCCTCTTCATACCGGCCCAAAAGTAAACTCGTCTCATGTCCATGTACATCTTGTCCCCGCCGGGATGAATGGTCATCTTCGAACGATGTGCATCATCAAGAATGGTCTTCCTCAAGTTCTCGTCTCGTGGTACACAAAGTCTACCGTCCCTACGTAACCAACCCTTATCATCTAGGGTATACCTACTGAGATGGCTCGATGACTCCCCCTTATAAGCTTCTCTACTAACTCAACCAACTATGGGTCATCTCGCTGTGCCTCACCAATCCGTCCCAAAAGCGTAGGTCTGACCTCTAAGGATGCTAGCAAACTGGGTACAAAGTCAATGGAAGGTCTAAAGTCAAACGTAGAGATGAACTCTAAGCTTCGACGCTCAACAAACAACGGACTCAAGGACAACCTTTTCCTACTTAAGGCATCTTCCACCACGTTACCCTTGCCAGGGGTATATTCTATCTCGAAATCGTAGGACGCTAAGAATTCCATCCACCTTTGCTGCCTTAAGTTCAAGTCCTTCTGAGAGAACAAGTATTTTAGTGATTTGTGGTCTGTGAACAATTCGAATTTCTCGCCAAGAAGATAATGGCGCCAAGACTTAAGCGCGAAAACAATAGCGGCCAACTCTAGGTCACGTGTAGGGTAATTCCTCTCATGCACTCTCAATTGCCTTCCTCCACAGGCTATTACCCTCCCCTCTTGCATTAAGACTGCGCCTAGTCCTGTCCCACAAGCATCGGTATAAATGGTAAATGGCTTACTCCCATCTGGCAACACTAAGACTGGGGCTGTGGTCAAAGCTCTCTTTAAACGTTGGAACGCATCATCCCAATCTACATCCCACATGAAAACTAGGTTCTTCTTCATCAAGCGTGTCAATGTGGCTGATATCTTTGCGAAGTCCTTGATAAACTTCCTATAGCAGCCTGCCAACCCCAAGAAACTCCTCACCTCGGTAGCATTTTTAGGGACCTTCCAGTCTTGGATGGCCACCACCTTCGCGGGATCCACAACTATCCCTTCTTTGGAAATCACGTGCCCTAAGAATCGAACTTCCTTCCTCCAAAAGTGACATTTAGAAAATTTAGCTTTAAGGTTATGCGCTTGAAGGGTCTCCAACACTTCCCTAAGATGTAGGGCATGCTCTTCCTCGCTCTTAGAAAAGATCAAGATGTCATCCACAAAGACCACCACGAATTTATTAAGGTACTCCCTAAACACCTTACTCATCAAGTCAACAAAGTATGCGGGGGCGTTTGTCAAACTGAAGGGCATCACAAGCCACTCATAGAAACCGTCTGGAGTCCTAAAGGCAGTCTTGTCTATGCTATCCTCAGCCACTCTCAATTGATGGAAAGCAGTGGCTAAGTCCAACTGCGAAAACACTGAGGCGCCAACTAACTGATCGAAGAGATCGTCAATCCTCGGCAGTGGGTGCCTATTCTTCTTAGTAAGCTTATTAAGTTCTCTATAGTCCACACAAAGTCTAAGGGACCCATCCGCCTTCGTGGCAAATACTACTGGAGCACCCCACTCCGATATACTACATCTTATGAACGCCTTCTCAAGCAACTCCCCTACTTGCGTATTGAGTTCCCTACTCTCACGAGGAGCCATGTGGCGTACTGGCAGAGATACGGGTTTTGCATTGTCTACAAGATAAATACGAAAGTCTATCTCACGTTTTGGGGGTAGACCCCTCACCTCATCGAAGACATCAACATATTCACGGACTATACGAACAGAATGTAAATCATCATTGGATGCGTCAGGTGACTCAAGATAACTAAGCATCACCGATCCTCTAGGGTCACAAGAAATATCAAGGGTCTTTCCACTACGAGTCAACAATTTTACTACCCTTCGTTCACAATCTAGGATGGCACCATGTCTGGCTAGCCAATCCATCCCTAGAATCAACCCATAGTCCATGAAACCAAGCACAAAAGCATTATATTCAAAACCAACGCCTAAGATAGACAATCTCAAATCCTTACAAACCATGGATAAATGAGCCGACCCACCAATAGGATTTGAGACTACAATGGGATCCACAACGAGACTAGTATTTAAGTGCAGTGTTTCAACTAATGATGTAGAGATGAACGAATGTGATGCGCCAGAATCGAATAAAGTTCGGACTGGATGATCAAACAAGAAAATAAAACTTTCGACATAAATTTTTTCTACCTCCTTCCTATCCCGGAGCCATGAGAGCGTGAACCTGCCCTCCCGAAGTAGAACCTGCCCTCTGCCCTTGCTTCTTAGGACAATCCTTGACAGCATGACCTCAATCACCATAATGATAACAAGCGAACTTCTTCTTCTTCCTACGGTCTTTCTTCAAATGGCCGGGTATCCCACAGTTGTGACACTTCCTCTTTTCTTTACCACCTTTCTTTTGTTGTTGGGCTTTCTTTGGATCCTCCTTCTTATCTTGCGGCCTAAAAGTACTTACACCCTTCTCTTCTTCATGCATGTATGCCATATCAAAAAGCTTTTCATACGTAGCCCGCATTGGAATGTAGGACATAGCGAAACTGTGAAGCGGTTCATTTAGGCCCTTTGCAAACCTCAAGGCCTTCTTGTGAGGCGTATTCACCAACTCTATTCCAAATCTCGCCAACTTATTAAATTCGGTCACATACTCCTTCACGGTCAAGTTTTTCTGCTTCAATGTCAAGAACCTCTCCATGTACATACTCTCCTCAGCTTGAGAAAGGAATTTCAACTCAAAACTTCCCCTAAAATCTTCCCACGTCTCTACAGCACGCTCTCCATTAGTAACCTCCCATCAAAATGAAGCTTCATCCTTCAGCAACCAAGCAGCCAATTGGACCTTCTTACAATCGTCCAAATCGAAAATGCCAAATAGATCCTCCACTTCTTTCAACCAATTTCTGGCTTCAACGAACGTTTCAGACACACTAAAAGGTTTTCCACCCATCGAACGAAAGTCTTTACATATCTTGGAGAAAGCATCTCCACGCGGAGGAATGAATGGAGCTGGGGGAGGAGGAGGAGGAACGTCGGTCGGACCCGCGGCAGCGGCCCTAGCCTCGAGATATTGACGAAACCAACCGGGTACATGAACACCCTCTAGTATCTCAGATGCTCCAGACATGCTGAAAAGAAAAAGAAAGAGTTTTAAAACAAGGGAAGCGAAAGATAGATGTATGGCTTGTGGGGATTATGCTTTTTAAAGTAAACTTTCCTTGAAAACAGCTTCTTTAAAACAAGTTTTTGAAAATACTTTCTAGGAAAATAATACTTTTGAAAACACTTTTCAAAACTTTTTATCTGTTCTTGTAACCATAGCTCTGATACCACATGTAACACCCCATGTCTATTAATGTCACTCACAAAGGGAATGCATCAATGTCCATGGAGCGTTATTGTTGTATAGAACAGATAAAGTACAAGAATAAATAAATAAAACAGCACAGCAGAAGATAAAACTTATTTCAAAGCATCATAACTCAAAACAAGCATACATAAGTAGTTTCCAAAACCATTACAACATGATCAATAGTCTTTTCCAAAAACTTCAAAGTACATAAAGAAGCAAATACTTAAATAACATAAATGCATAAATCCCCACTGAGCATAAGCAAAGCCATAAAGATGAGAGAGTCCAAAGAGATACATCTACTCTTTTCAAGCAACTGAAAGAAATCGGCACTAAGCTGTAGTATTCCCTCCTTGCAAACCTGAGGGGGGAAAAGGAAAGAAAAGAGGTGGAAACAAACGGGTCAGACATAAAGTCTGGCGACTCCAGTAATTTTAACAAATAATAGGTAAGGTAAATGATCAAGACATAAATAGGCATCATGATATGGCTGTAACTTAGATAAGGTAGATAAAAAGATGGACAAGATGATTTCGTTCCTAAGTACTAAGACAATCCTACACCTTGGCTAAGCGAACAACCCTCCAAGTACTAACCCGGAAGACCGAAGTCAACATCAGACTAGCACCCAAAGGACTATCCAACTAAACCAACATGTATTTCGTTGCACCGCACTTTTGCTAAGTTACACCACATTACTTAATTACACCGCACATCTACTAGTCTCTTTTTACTAGAGGTTGATCCCTTCCCACTAACTGTACTCACATGACAAACTTGGTAGTTACTTGTACCTAGCTGCTATCGTAGGTGCCGGCTTGCTCCTACCACCGCTAAGGTACCCTTAATCTACCTATTTGATCAGCTCTCTAAACCCCATAGGCACCCGTGCTGGCCCCACAGTGGGGTGTATCACTCCCCAAAGTGCAACCCCGATACCAACATGAAATGCACGACCATACCTACACGGTGCAACAACGTCTTACCTACCAGCCCGGACCCATGCACGCACATGAACCCGTTGGACTTGCGTTGCCACCGCTATTCACGTTTTAACCTCTTATATTCAAGCCCCGTAAGCATGCCCCAACCCCGGCCTAGTACCGGGCCCAATTAGATACTCAAACGGGTTACTGGTTGAAACGGGTCCCCATCCGACATAAGCCTCCCACCTATGCTTGGTCCCCACTAGGTTTTTCTCCCACTTAACCATTTTAATTTAAATATCCATGTCTTACACATGCTACGGTTAAGTCCATACTTACATGTCATAATTTACATGTCCTATCTTATTCCGGTTAAGTCCATATTTACATGTCATAATTTACATGTCACCCCACTTAACCCTCTAACCATACCCATGTCTTATTATGGTTAGTATTCTTTAATTCATTCCTTATGACGAACGGTGCATGACCTCTCACATTAGACCGAACACTTTGTGGCCGCTGGATTTGCCGGGCGGTTCCGGGCAGTCTTACGCCACAAACCGGGTCTAACCTCGTGTCATTAACCGTTAGGCCTACAATTCATTCCTTTGACCTCTCACATTAGACGTCCAATTGTGACCGCTGGATTTGCCGGGCGGTTCCGGGCAGTCTTACGTCACAATTGCGCCTAACCTCGTGTCAAAGGTTCATTAACATCGTATTTCACCCATACCTAATTTTCATGTCATATATATCCAATTAAACATATAATCATGTCTATAATATTGCCTATTCCAAATTGTCACTAGTTACACATTAATTAGCCTCAATTACAAATTTACAATTTTAGGCAATTTCATCAATTCCATGTAATTCTTACCCAAATATGCTAATTTCACATATTATCCAGTTATCCAAAATATCCAATAATATCTAATTTTCCAAATTTCCCATATTCCCAATATTCCACATCGTTCCCACGTATTCGCATTCGCGCGTATTTTTAATATAGGCTCGATGGTAGCCTAGATCCACAAATAAAAGGAATAGGGGTAAGAAGAGAGAATCAATTCATAGAAAATTGGAATAAAACATCATCATGAAATGAAGAGGCATATAGACTGGCATAGAGGCATAATAAAAGATTCAACATGAATAAACTGATAAAAGGTATGAAATTTACATAGAAACATAGGCATATGATGACATGAATCAAAAAGGTGAAGACTTGGTGAGATTTTCATTACAAACATATATATGAATCCTTTTTACAACTTTTTCATGTTACTTTAATCCCATTAGATTTGTGAAAATAACTGTACTCACCTTTGGCTTAAGAAAAGGATTAATGAATTGAAATTGGTGCAGAAACGTTGAATTGACGTTGATTAATCTTCTTTAGTTGTTGTTGAAGCTCTAAACTTTGATTTGAATTGTGTATGAACACTTGAGATTTAATTTAGAGGAGGCGACTAGGGTTTAAGAGAGAGCTTGACAGCATAATGGTGTCATAGATAATATTTTATGAATTAGGGTTAGGTCTTAAGGTGTATATATAGATGTCTAGGATCGATTAGAGCTCTTAGATTAACCCAGAAATCATCAGGACCACTCAGATGCAACATCAGCCCTCAGCGCGAATCGGGCAATGGGTTGACAGCCAAACACCCTGGATTGAACCCTAGTCGACCAAGCAGAGCTCGGGTCGAATCCAAAAATGTTGCGGTTCGGCTATTCCCCCTCTCGATTTGCTGTTTTGAACTTTTTTGAATATTTATTTATTAATTTTTTATATATATCTATATATATATATTTCTCTCATATGCAAACAAACTTTAGGGCTTAATAACATCTTCATAAGGTATCCGTTTCGTGCAAACCAAATGACTATCTTGAACCAAAATTTTGAGACGAACATAATAGCGCAACCCATTTCACTTAATTCTTCGTCTAAAAATTAAGTATACTTTAATTTGTGAATTTTAATGTTATAAAATTACGGGGTGTTACGGTATGTTCTTAACTTCTCCTTTTTCTACCGTTTTGTTTATACTTGTTCTATCGTTTAGTATATCCTCTCGATTACATCTTTGATCTTTAGGTAGGAAAATCCTATGGTTGTAAACATGTGTTTGAGACATGTTATGTTTGGTGGTCGCAAGTGGATGCAAGTGTTTGCTAGTGGTTGCTCGTGGATGCATTTACACACACATTAGGCACTAAATCGTCTCAATCACATTCATATTGCTTATGAATGAGTGTGCACATTTAAATTAAGGGATGTATATTGAATGCTTTATCATATGGATGTTGCATTTGAATGAATGGATGTGCACTCATATAGAAATGATTTGTATCATTAGGATTCCTTTGCATACATGTTGTACTCATGGCACTGACATAATTTGCATTGAGGAGGTCAACTGAATCAGTAGACCGCCTGATCATTGCATTAGATAAGAAACATATACACACACCTTTGCATATGTTCATATAGCATTAGAAATCTTTTAAGGACAATGGATGCTGGTGGATGATGGATGAGTAGATGGATGATGAATGGTAGGATATATTCTTCTTAACTTGAAGATTTCGAGGACGAAATCCTTTGAGTGGGGGTGAATGTAACACCCCGCATTTTTAATTAAATTAAAAATGTGGAAATATATATATATATATATTATATACATAGATATATTTAAGAGAAAAAATAAATATTGCAACAAAATATGAAAAAGATAAATGAGAAAAGAATAATGTTTAGCATTGTTCTAAGGTTCGTAAATAAAAGACTTAGTGGCTCATTTGGTTAGAGCATGTGACTTGTATACAAGAGGTTCTGAGTTCAATCCCAGCCAGCGCCATATTTTTTGTTTTAGGGGAATGGTTAAAAAGTGGCCTAGTGTGAACGCAGTTCAATTAAAAAAGCAGTTTAGTGTGAAAAAGGTTAACTGGAAAGATAGTAAAAAAGAAATATATATATATATATATATATAACATATATATATATAACATATGGGTGTCAACACCCCTGCTGATGCGCATCATGTTGCACACATCTAGTTAATCTAAGGCTCTAACTAAGCTAATACATCTATATAAGCACATCTAATCTTACCCTAATCTAAACTAAATTCATTCATAAGCCTCCATGCTGCTGCATCCAAAACTAAACTAGGTTCTCTTCTTCAATGAATCAAAGCATAGGAATTGTGAAAAAGGGCAACGATTCTAGAACAACAACAACCGCTTAATTCAGATCTATATTCTTTCTTCTTCTACCACTATGAGTACAGTTACTTTCACAAGATAATTAATTAAAAATAATGGTGATAAGTGTGAATTGGATTGTATGACTATGCCTGTATCATATGCTATTAGATCTATTATTTTGTGATATGCCAGTTCTGTTATCATATGTTATTAGATCTATTTTGTAGATTCATATGCGTAATTAAATCTACTCTATTCTATGCTATGCAAGTTCATGTTAATTAGATCCATTCTATTCTATCCAAGTTTATGTTAATTAGATCTATGCAAGTTTATGTTAATTAGATCTATGTTAGTTTATGTTGATTAGATCTATCCTATTCTATGCAAGTTTACGTTAATTAGATCTATGCAAGTTCATGTTAATTAGATCTATGCAAGTTTATGTTGATTAGATCTATCCTATTCTATGCAAGTTTATGTTAATTAGATCGATGCAAGTTTATGTTGACTAGATCTATTCTATTCTATGCAAGTTTATGTTAATTAGATCTATACAAGTTTATGTTAATTAGATATATGCAAGTTTATGTTAATTAGATCTATGCAAGTTTATGTTAATTAGATATATGCAAATTTATGTTAATTAGATCTATGCAAGTTTATGTTGATTAGATCTATCCTATTTTATGCAAGTTTATGTTAATTAGATCTATGCAAGTTTATGTTGATTAGATCTATCCTATTCTATGCAAGTTTATGTTAATTAGATCTATGCAAGTTTATTTTATTTAGATCTATGCAAGTTTATGTTGATTAGATCTGTCCTATTCTATGAAAGTTCATATTCTATGTGATTATTGGATCTGTATTATGTGTGGATGATGTCTCTTTCCCTCTTCTTTTCCTTTTTCTAACGAGTTAGGCTAACGACGAGCCTAACATATTATGTGAATTATACGTACGAATGATGTAGGAACGTTGGGGAAAAGTTTGGAAAAAAATTGAATATTATGTAATTGGCATAAATTGGTTTGTAATCATGTAATTAACTTGGGGGCATAAATTGGTATAGTTTATGTACATGGAATTATGGACATAATTAGAATGAGAATTATGAACATAGCCTAAATTGGGAGTTATGGACAAATTGGAATATGGATATTAATTCAAATTGGGTTTTGAATAATAGAATGAGATAATGAATGCCTAAGACACTTGGTTAGACTCGGTTTGTTGTATAAGCCTGCGTGGACCCGCCCGGCACATCCAGCAACTTCAAACGGCAGTCTAATGTGAGAGGTCAAAGGCTTAAACTAGATGCGTAGTAAGGCAAAGACACGAGGTTAGATTCGGATTGCGATATAAGCCTGCCCGGACCCGACCGGCAAATCCAGCAACCGCAAAACGGAATCTAATGTGGGAGGCCTTGCAAGATTACGGTTATAATGAATTAAATAACACTTAACCAAGATAAGACATGTAGTGGGACATGGGGTTAAGTGGGTGACATGGGTGACACGTGAAATATAATTAGAAACACTTAACCAAGTTGAAACATGTAAGAAGACATGAATAAGAAGGGGTTAAGTGGGAAATCCTAGTGGGGACCAAGCATAGATGGGAAGCTTGTGTCAAGTGTGGGGACCCTTTTCAACCAGTAACCCATTTAGTATCTATATGAGCTCGAACTAGGTCGAGGACGGGACATGCTTACTGGGATTGATTGTAAGAGGTCAAATGGGTTAGCGGTGGCAACGCAAGTCCAATGGAGTCATGTGTGAGCATGGGTCTGTGCTGGTAGGTAAGATGTTGCATCATGTAGGTATAAGCCGTGCAACCTTAGTAGTATCGGGTTGCCACTTTAGGGAGTGATACACCCTACTGTGGAACCAACACAGGTATCTACGAGTTAGGGAGCCGATCAAATGGGGAGGGTAGTGGGTACAACTAGTGGAGATAGGAGCAGGCGGCACCTATGACAGCAACTAGGGGTACACGAAACTACCATTATCATTATCATTATAATTAGTAAGAGGGATCACCTTTCTGTATAACTAGTATCAGTGCGGTGTAGGAATTATCTTATAGTGATTAGAAGCGCAATCAACGTTTATCTTGTCCATCTTGCTTACCTTGTCATACCTTTTTATGTTACAGTCATTTCTTATATCCAGTTTATGTTCTTATCCTATTACTTTAATGATTATATTGTTAAAGTCACTAGACTCGCCAGACTTTAGTTATGACCTCGTTTGTTTCGCCTCTTTTTTCTTTTTCCCCCCTCCAGGTTCTCAGGGTGGGACTAGTGGAGCTTGACTTGGATCTCTTTCTCTCTCTTTTGGAAGTGTTTGGAGTTGCTGAAAGTAATGTTCAGCTTCATCTTCTTTTTTATTATGGCTATTTGTAACGGGATTATGCTTTTGGTTTTCATGTAGTAATTTGACCAAGATGGATATTTGTGTACTTGGTTTTACAAGTTGGTTTTTATGTTGTAACTAAACTATGTTCCGTTTTTGCTACAATGAAGTTATTTAAAATTTTGAAGTACCATTTATATATATATGTCTTGTGATGTTCTGTTCTATACACTTATAATGCTCCATGAAAGTTGATGCATTCCCTTTGTGAGTGACATTAATGGATGTGGGGTGTTACAGTTCTTCATTCCTTTGCTTCATCACTTCAAAAGATGTTGCCGCCAAACTTCAACGCTGTGCGCCACTGTCTGATGATCGTCCTCGATCAGCCTGTGCCGCCTGGAGCACCTTAGCTCGCTCCCTGTTCATCATGAACATTTTCGAAAAGCTTCTTCACCCATTTCCCAACTGAAACTCTCAAACCCACTTGCCTCATCAACCCAAACAAAACAATCCACGTAGTTGCTCTCCTCCCCCACCGTGACTTCCATTCTGGTGTAAAACGCTGCATTTCTTTTTTTTAGAGGAGTTCGACCATTTCTTTCCTTGGTTTTCACCTTCTTCAAGTGAATGGCTGCTGTGTGTATATATATGCAAAGGGGATAAGAATGATGTCTCCTTTCACATCATACACCGTACATCATAGGGTGAGTAGTCTCTGCAGTTAGATTTTAGTGTGTATTTACTTAATCGTGAAGTCGGTAGCATGGATTGGCGAAGAGAGCATGTGCGTAAGTTGACTGATGAGAAGGCACATAGGGTAGCTAGGTTAACACAGGCGCAAATGTTAGGCTATGCTTATTGTGTTTTCTTTTTGCTAGCTGTACCTTTTAGCTTATATGGGTTTTTATTATGCACGTTAAAGTTACTGAAGATTTTTGCTTAGGCATGTTGAAGTTACTAAAGAAGGGCTAGAGCACGCTTCCTAGGCTATACGTGAATTTACAGAAAAAGGAGGATAGACTAATCTTTTCTTTTCATATGTATACATAGTATAACTAGGGAATTTAATATACGAAGGCACTTGCATTCGTTAGAGGTTAAGTTTTATAATATATTTCGTTGTAATACAGTTTGTTTATTATACTGCTAACCGTTAATCGCTCTATATTCACATCGTTGTACATAAACTCAAAACACAAGGAAAATGGACATACTGTTACGTCTTATCGTTCTGAAGCCAATGGAACTCGTTTGGTCGAAAACCGACTTTGTTTGCACAATGGTATTATTTTAATTTCAATTTAATTATCGGTTCACCTTTAAATTGCATACACAAATAAAACAACTCCAATTGGCTCCAAACTAGAAATCTAGCAATAACAAGCTATACATATTCAAGTAAGTCTCGTTTCATTAAAAACGGAGGTCATTAGAAAATAACTATTTCTAAAGCTTATAAAATAACGATAAAATATTATACAAATACCAAATCAATTCAATTAAATAATAATAAATTATTATTATTGTATCTCTCCAAATAAAATAATTTACAGCTTCGGAATAAATCAATATATATTTTAAACTCAACGTTTAAAATTTTGGATTAAACGATATTCAATTTATAAAAAAATTCCTTATATATATATTTAATAAATCGTTATTATTTACAAACGATTTCCATAGCGACTATTTTAAAATTTGAATTGGACATAACTCACAATCTGTAACATGAAATCACCAATTTTCTTTTTCATTAGAAAATTATAATCAAATAGATTCAGATGATTCTTATTTCAAAGAATTCCGACCTATATCGGATCCTGTATATTCAATTGAATTTTAAATCGTATATTATGAACTACTGCGGCGTTACGAGCTCGATTTATATTTATACATAAATTAAACGTTCAAACTTCGTTTAGTAAACAAACTATATTTATAAACAATTTATAATTCCAAATCAATATTTAATATAATAAAATAAATTAAATATATGACTACCAAAAAATATGGGACGTTACATGACATGTGAGAATAACCCATGATGAAAAGCATACATATAGGTGTATATACAGGGCTAAAATAGTTATGAAGTTAAGTAGTCTGTTCATAATAGTACTGTGTTCGTAACAGTGTGTGTGTGTGTGTGTATATATATTATAGTGTCAAAGCCACATATACTGGGCTAAAATAGCCATGAATGATTTTCTCATTCAGCATATATATGGTCATACAACAACATATATTTAGGTTTAATAAACCATGATGAATATCATACCTATATGTGAGATAACATCAGGCAATACTAGGCTAAAGTACTCATGAACAACACATCATGTAAATAGGGTGCAGTTTGTTTTCCATGATATATATGTGGTTGTTAACAGGGTAGCAACATGTGATTCGAGCATTTCAGAACTAACATGATAGCAACGTGTGTTTCAGAACTAATAGGGTAACAAGGCATTTCAGAACTAAGTCTATCATTTCAAAATTTATATATATGCAACAGGATAATGGTTCAATTCTTATCATAAATTCAACAACGTAATTATTGGCCTGATTATCCAAGAGCAGTACATTAGTTAACCCTTTATATGGGTTATTCTTAAATTATATTTTTATTAAAAGATTCACCACTGATCTAACATTACCTAGGGAAGAGCTACAACAAGATATATGGACATATATGTTTGAGAGAACCCATGCCAAATTCAATAGGGGACATAAGTATATATGTGAATTTCAGTACTTCCATTTTAATCTATTAAAGCCATAAGCAGTTTTTAACAAAATGCCTTAGGTATATTTCAACGCAATATGACTAACATATGTGTGTCCTTTTTAACTTCACCATAATTGGTT
This sequence comes from Allium sativum, assembly GCA_030737875.1. NCBI lineage: Eukaryota > Viridiplantae > Streptophyta > Magnoliopsida > Asparagales > Amaryllidaceae > Allium > Allium sativum. The sequence continues at coordinate 20,289,268 of CM060927.1, read as the reverse complement.
TCGGGCACGTATGGGGTAGAATCATATGGTGCAGAATGTCGAAAAATCATTTCATGAGTTTAGTGCAGACCAACATATATAGCAGGTATGAAACATGAAAAATAAGGGAAAGCTCAAGCCACCAGCAAAATAGGAATTTCAACTAGGCAACGTAAGTATATGTTCGGGTTCAAGTTTATCTAGACAGGGAAGTGGAAATAGTCGATGAACTCATGTGTTTCAGTGCAGCAAGCGTATGGAGTAGTTGTGTATGTCGAAAATACATGTACATATATTAGAGTATATATATACACGTATAAATTGGCTACCACATATGTCCCCATACTGTATATAAATTATGCTAGTGCAAATCTGAATATTGACGTATGCTGTTAATACCTATATACACATACGCAGTATACACACACATATATAACAGCCTCCACATCTATACCTAACACATTCCCAAATTCTAGCAAGCAAGACCGACGATAAACCAACCAAGATAGTCACGCAAGAGATGACATGCAATAGCCAAAGCCCACAACATATTATACTTAGTGAACACGAAGCAGACAAGCCTGAAACAAGTTTAATCATATGTTAAACTTACCTTGAACAACGAAGAAGAAAAGAACATGCTCAGATGGAATGACGTGGGCATTAGTGGCGACGAGTTGGTGATAGCGAGGCAGAGCTTCAGTCTGATAAAGACAGAAACTGGAGGAAGTCGAAGAGCGACGACTTCGATACCTGATTTGATTCAATTGAAGGACCAGTCCCTCAATTTTAGGAGAAACGATTTTTGTTTTTTTAAAAGGAGGAGAGAGGTGTCGAGATGGAGAGGAAAGGTAGGAGATCCTCCTGCGATGGTCGAAGGTGGGTGCGACTTCGATCGAAGGTGATGGAGTGAAGGTCGATTGGGGAGGTAGGAGCGACGCTGAAACACCCCACCCTCCATTAAGGTCACTCACAAGGGACTGCCTTAACTTTGGTGGAGGTTTGTAAGTAAAAGTCACAAATAAAACACAAGACAGATATAAACACATATATATAAGCAGCGGAAAACAAACAGACTTTTTATTTCATAAATACGTGTTCATAAAGCGACATGTAAGCCCTAGCGACTCAGCCAAGCCTCAAAAATCGACCAGAACCCGACCAGGCCAGCCAGGGCCTGACCAAGCCAGTTTTCTGGCCTGGGCACACTTGGCAGGTGCGCCAGTGCAAATTTGTACTGGCGCACTTCCCAAGTGCGCCAATGCATTTTTGTTCTGGCGCACTTCCCAAGTGCGCCAGTGCATTCTGACCCGTTTCTGGTTTTTCTGCCCAACTTTGTTCGTCCATATCTTCTTCATACGTTATCCGTTTTACACAAACTCGGACTCTATCTCAAGCAGAATTCCGAGACGAACGCAATGGCGTAACCCATTTTCCTTAATTTCATCACTTAGAATTAATTATACTTTAATTTGTTAAGTTACAGTTAACAGAAAATTCGGGGTGTTAAATTCTCCCCTCCTTAAAGGATTTCGTCCCCGAAATCTTCAAGTCTAGGAGAACGTAAGTCCTAACATCCAATCGTCCATCTACTCAACCAACAAACACAGGCGTTCATTGTCCTTAAAAGACTTCTAGTGCTTTATGATTATATGCACAGTGTGTGTATATGTCCTTAACTAATGCAAAATCAGGCGGTATACTGATCCAGTTGACCTCCTTAATGCAAATCATGTAAGTGTCATGAATCCATTATGTATGAAAATTTGTCCTAACTCATAATTCTACATGAGTGCGCAACCATCAATACAAATGCGACATCCATATGACAACATACCAAGTATCAACCACATACAAATATGAATACATATATGCATATGCAGTATGAAGTGACTGAGCCGATCTAAAACCTAGGGTGTGTGTGTATATGCATCCACGAGAAACCACTAGCAATCACTTGCAACCACTTGCAGCCATCAACCATAACATGTTTCAAATACATGTTTACATCCAAAGGGGTTTCTACCTAAGGATAAAGGATAATATCGAGGAGATATACTTAAAAAGATAGATACAAGCACAACTTAAGGAAAAAGAGAGATCAAAGATGTACCCTCAAAAAGAAAAGGGTAGGCTGTGCGTATTCTGTCCTCAGTTTCCCAAGTCGCGTCTTCCTCGGCATCGCTCCACTGAACTTTAACGAGCTTGACTTCGCGGTTGCGTAGCTTTTTCACTTCAGTTCCTACGATTCGAGTTGGAACTCTCCTCACAGTTGCTTCGCGTTCCACTTCGGCTTCTTCTAGAATGCTTGGCTCCACCACTTCCGCTGATTCATGTAGACATTTTCGGAGATGAGAAACGTGAAAGACGTTGTGAATTCCAGCCAACCTTTCAGGCAGGTCTACTCTATAAGCCATCTTCCCAATCTTCTCGATGATAGGGAACGGTCCTACAAATCTTGGTGCTAGCTTTCCTGCGGATCCACAGCAAACGACGTTCCTTAAGGGAGATACCTTAAGGAAAACCCTGTCCCCAACCTCAAACTCAAGGTCAGTCCTTCTTTTGTTGGCGTAGGATTTCTGTCTGTCTTGGGCCGTCTTCATTCTCCTTCGTATCAAGTCCACTTTTTCTGAAGTCTCTCTAATCATGTCTGGCCCAAGTATAATCTTGTCGGTAGACTCCCACCAACAAGTTGGTGATTGGCAAGGTCTTCCATACAAAGCTTTGAAGGGCGCCATACCGATGGTGGCTTGGTAACTGTTGTTATAGGCGAATTCCACTAAAGGAAGGTGATCCTCCCAAGTCCCTCCGAAGTCAAGAACACACAATCTTAGAAGATCTTCTAGTACTCTATTCACTCTTTCTGTCTGACTATCAGTTGGGGTGATAGGTCGTGCTCAAGTATAACTGTGTGCCGACAGCTTCTTGCAGACTCCGCCAAAATTCGCTCGTGAAGATGGGATCTCTGTCACTCACTATGCTGGAGGATATTCCATGGAGTCGAACTATTTCTTTGAGGTAAAGAGAAGCTAGAGACGAAGCAGTACCTCTACTCTTGATAGGTATAAAGTAGGCGCTTTTAGTAAGCATGTCCACTATTACCCAAATGCTAGTATTGCCTCTTCTTGACCTAGGCAACCCGTCAATGAAGTCCATTGAAATGCTATCCCACTTCCATTGCGGGACTTCTAGAGGATGAAGCAGTCCTCCAGGCTTCTTCTGTTCTGCCTTGACCTGTTGGCATGTCATGCACTTAGAAACGAAATCTGCCACGTCCTTCTTCATGCCACTCCAATAGAAAACTCTCTTTACGTACTTGTACATTTTGTCTCTGCTTGGGTGTATTGTCATCTTGGAATGATGTGCCTCCTCGAGATCCTTCTTCACTAAATCCCTAGCTTGTGGGATGCATAGCCTTCCATCCCGTCTCAGCCAACCCCTATCATCGATGGAGTACCTATTGGTGTGACTGGAAGTTTCACCCCTAATTAGTTTATCAATCACATCCACAAGCTGTGGGTCTTCACGTTGTGCGGCCCCTATCGAGTCTAAAAGAATGGGCCGTACTTCAAGAGATGCTAACAAACCCGGTACGAAATCAGAGGAGGGCCTAAAGCCAAAACTGGCTATATACTCCAAGCTTTGCCTTTCTACAAAGAGAGGGCTTAGGGTGAGCTTCTTTCTGCTCAACGCATCTGCTACTACGTTGCCTTTGCCAGGAGTATAGGAAATTTCAAAGTCATACGAGGCAAGGAACTCCATCCACCTTTGCTGCCTCAAGTTAAGATCTTTCTGCGAGAAAAGATACTTCAACGATTTATGGCCAGTATATAATTCGAACCTCTCTCCTAGGAGATAATGGCGCCAAGACTTAAGCGCAAAGACGATGGCGGCCAACTCAAAATCGTGGGTTGGGTAGTTCTTTTCATGCACTTTCAATTGTCTTCCACCATAAGCTACTACCCTCCCTTCTTGCATCAGAACAGCGCCTAGCCCCGTACCACAAGCATCCGTATATACTGTGAACATTTTGCTTCCATCCGACAAAGTCAGAACTGGGGATGTTGTGAGAGCCCTTTTTAATCGTTGGAAAGCAAACTCGTAATCCAAATCCCAAGTGAACGCCAGGTTCTTCTTTGTTAGCCTTGTGAGTGGAGGTGAGATTTTCGCGAAATCCCTAATGAACTTTCGGTAAAAACCGGCTAGCCCAAGAAAGCTTCGGACTTCAGTTGCATTTCTTGGTGTCTTCCAATCTTGCACTGCCACCACTTTCGCGGGGTCCATGGCTAACCACTCTTTGGACACTATATGTCCAAGAAATCTTACTTCTTCTATTCAAAAGTGGCACTTCGAGAATTTGGCTTTTAGCCGATGAACTCGAAGAGTTTCCATGATCTCCTTCAGATGCTGAGCATGTTCTTCCTCATTCTTTGAGAAGATCAAAATATCGTCTACGAAGACCACCACGAACTTATTGAGGAATTCTCTGAACACCCTGCTCATTAGGTCCACGAAATAAGCGGGTGCATTTGTCAAACCGAAAGGCATGACAAGCCACTCATAGAAACCGTCTAGGGTTCTGAATGCCGTTTTATCAATGCTATCTTCGGCTACCCTTAGCTGATGGAACCCAGTTGTCAGATCAAGTTGGGAGAAGACCGACGCACCTACAAGCTGATCAAACAAGTCGTCTATTCGGGGAAGCGGGTGTCTATTCTTTTTGGTCAGCTTGTTTAGCTCCCTATAGTCCACACAAAGACGTAGTGAACCATCTGCTTTTGTGGCGAACACCACTGGAGCACCCCATTCCGAGATACTCCGCCTTATAAACCCCTTCTCGAGAAGCTCCTTAACTTGCTTACTGAGCTCCTTTCTCTCCTTCGGAGCCATGTGTCTAACAGGCAGAGCTACGGGCTTTGCATTATCAACAAGATATATGCGGAAGTCTATTTCCCGCTTCGGAGGTAAGCCTTTCACCTCTTCAAAGACATCTGGATATTCCCGGACTACTCTAACCGACTGCAAATTCTCAACAGAAGCGTCAAGCGACTCTAGATAACTAAGCATAACATCATTCAAGGGATTACAAGAAATTTCTAGAGTGTTACTGAGCCGAGTCAAGAGCCTAACCACTCTCTTCTCACAATCAAGAATGGCACCGTTACTGGATAACCAGTCCATGCCTAAGATCAGTCCATATCCTGAGAAGCCCAAAACAAAGGCACTACATCTAAATTCAACACTTAGAATAGAGATTTTCAAATCCAAGCAAACCATCGACAAATAAGCCGAGCACCCAATCGGATTTGAAACAACCAAGGGATCTTCTACCATACTAGTGTCTAGGTGCAGAGATTCTACTAAAGCAGATGAAATAAAGGAGTGTGATGCACCAAAATCAAAGAGATTGCGAACTTGATGATCATAAAGATAAACTAAGCTTTCTACAGAAATATTTCTACCTAAGGTTCTCAAGATAGGATTGAGAAGATAAGCAGGATAAAACAAAGCATTTAGGAGAAGAAGTTAAAGATGTACCCCCAGAAGGTCCTGCTTGCGGGCCTTGCCCTTGCTTCTTAGGGCAGTCCTTGCTAATATGTCCAATATCACCACACTGAAAGCATGCTCCCATCTTCATCTTCTTCTTTCTACAATCCTGGACTACATGCCCAACAATTCCACAGAAATAACATTTCCTTTTCTCACGTGCCTTATTATTATTGTTGTGGTCCTTTCCTCCTTAACTATTATCCGTCTTCTTGTTCTGTGATTTTTCCGCTTGCTATTTCACGTAGAGGAGGAGGAGGAGTAAAAGCGTCTGTAGCGGGGGAGTAAGGTCCCCAGACATGCTGAAACGAAAAGGAAAGATTCAAGACAAAAGGATAGAGAGATAGTGCGTATGGCTTTGGGGGACTATGCCTTTAAAAAACAACACTTTTTCTTGAAAACAATGCTTCTTTAAACTTCTTTTTGAAAATATTTTCAAAAACTTTTATCTAGTCTCGTAAATCTGTGCTCTGATACCAAGTGAAACACCCCACCTTCCATTAAGGTCACTCACAAGGGACTGCCTTTACTTTGGTGGAGGTTTGTAAGTAAAAGTCACAGATAAAACACAAGACAAATATAAACACATATATATAAGCAGCGGAAAACAAACATGTTGGATCTAGATTAACCCTAGAGGGGGGGTGAATAGGGTTTATCACAGTTTTTAAACTGAATTGAAAAAAAAACTGACAGGATATTAAAATAATAAACATATCACAGAATGCAGCAGAAATAAAAGTGCAGAAAATAAATCACACACAGATATACCCAGCTTCGGCAAAACACTGCCTACTGCTGCATTCCTAAGGTTTCTACTAGGTGTTATAAACAGATCCCGCATACAAGACCATGTACACTCGCAGCGCCTGCTCCAGTCCTAACCCTACGCTCAAAACCCTAGACTGACCGATATCCCCTCGATCAGATTTCCCCTGATTACAACCCCGTAACCAGTACCCAGATTTTACAGACTCTGACAACTGTTTGATCGGTTTACAATTCAAAACAAAAAAAAGATACAACACCAGAAATTAAACTAAAAACAAAGAAAACCCTAGTAAAATAAAACAAAGATTAAATCTCCCCTTCAAGTAAATAGGCTAAGCCCACTTGTTCACATCCGACCCACACTCATTTTATTTGCCCCGATTCTCTTGTGTTCTGGAGAATGAAAATGGCGGCGTCATTGGGAATTAGGGTTTCTTTGTCCCTTAAATCGATCGATTGATGATGTAAAGAAACTAGATGGCTTTGTATTCTTGTATGTTTCTTCGTGATCAATTCCAGAGGCTTCTTGCTTCACTGGTTTAGGGTTTCGATTTGAATCCTCCCCAAATCAATTTGATGATGTGATAAAGAGCTATGGATGTTAATCACTGAAGGCTCGAATGCTTTGTTGCTCTCGTTCTTCGATTTACTTGCTTGGTTCTCGATCGAAAATCTTGTAAGTAAATTCTGAAAATATTACTCTAATTTTTCTCTCGATTTTGGCTTGTTGTTTTCGATGCTTAACTGCCTGTGATGATGTTAGTGTTAAATAGGATTATATTATCCTAAATTCCTCTCTGATTTCGTTTGATGACCTGGCTGATTTCGGTTTCCCCTTTTTTGCTTGCCAAAAATAGAATCGGCCTTTGAATTTCTTTGATGAGCATGAAAAAAAAATTGCCCCTTTTTGTAGCTTGATTTATGCTCTGCTTTAAAATCACTTGCCGAGATTTTAAGCTTGCCAAAAAAGAATTCGTCCCACTATGGTTTTTGGAAACACTTAATACTTGTCATATATGATTTTCTGCTAATTAAACTTTTGCCAAAAGATTTTCCATGCCTTGCCCCACTTTGCTGTTGCCATGTTTGAATTGCCAAAGCAATTCTTCACTTGTCTATTTTCCCTTGATAGTTGCCAACATTGATTCATCTCAAACTAGAAATTGTTCATCACACATGACTGGGCATGATCCTTTTAGCACATATATTTGGTACATTCATTTGGCACTTTAATTAACGAACTATTTGCCATACTGACTTGAAACACCTTCGCTGAAATTCTTTATGAGATTGTGCTTTCCTGTTTGCACCCATATAACTTGTCTTGTTTAATCATTATGCATGTTGGTTTAAACTTGAGCATGTTGTTTCTCTATGTTGCCTTACCATCACTTGTACATGTTCACCACTGTTGTGAGTTTGAACAAAGTTTTGTACACTTGCTTCCATAAGTTTTCTTGCACCATTTTATAGCTCTGCCATGCCATGTACATGCACTGTGCTTTACTGTATCATGTTTGATCTTGATCATGTTGCATTTCCATATCACTGTTTTGCTTGAACCATGAAGTTTGCTCCACCATAGACTTGCTTGAAAATTTGAAACAGTTTTGTGCTCGACCATGTATTCTCGACCACTTTGCTACACACACATGTATTTGTTATTGCCATGTAACCTGTACTTTGCTTTTTGCCTTGTTTGAGCTCGACAAACTTTGGCATTTTTGGCATGACAGATTTTTGAATACATGCATGTTCATGTTTGTTGACATACCCATATGTGTATACTTGAACAAACTTGATATGGTTACACTCCTTTGCATGAAAATGAGTTAAAAACTGTTTGACCATACCAGTATGTATTTGTTGAGTCACCATATACTTGTTGCACCGACCATACATTTTGTTTCACTATGTTGTACCATGTTGAACTATAGCTGTGACCATTCCATACTTGTACTTGCTGAAACATTTGCCATGCCACTTTATTCATTGTTCATTTTTTATGCTGCTCGGCCATCTTTGCTTGAATTTGTTTTGTCCCTTTATGTTGGCTGCACCATTTTGAATTTGTTGTCTGTTTTTGTTTTGGCTTGAACTTCTTGGCTCGACACTTGGAGTTGTCTTGACTTTTTGTATTTTTTGGCTTCATGTTGACTTTGGCTCCATGTGCACTGAGTCGAGAAGGTCCACGTGGCTACTCCTCAGTTGCACACTGGATTGGCAAGGCAGTGCACATGTGTATATATACGCGTGTGTATATGCAGCCATCAGAAGAGATTTCCTGTCCCTGCATTGATATATATATATATATATGTTGTCTGCCTTGTGGTATTTACAGTGTATCACTGTGAATATCACAAGCTGTCTAGACCCAGATTGATGGTTTTATAATTCAGATCAAGTCATGAAAAATGATGAGAAACACACCAGAAATCTGAGGCAAATAAAATTAAAAATAAAATTTATAAAAATAAAATTTATATTTGCCTATATACAGTTTTATTCTTTGTTGCAGTGTACTGTGTGTTTCTATTTCATGTGACAGGTGAAGATGATGACTGGACTGACTTGAAGACTGTGAAGATTTGTAACACCCCAAATTTCAATTAACACTAATGGTTAGTAATTAAAGTATAATTAATCTCAGATGTGAGAATCAGGGGAAACGGGCTACGTCATTGCGTTCGTCTCGGAAAAATACGCGAAATAGAGTCCGAGTTTGCGTAAAACGGGTACCGTATGAAAGAGATATGGACGAACGAAGTTAGGCAGAAAAACCCGAAACAGGCCAGAAATGCACTGGCGCACTTGTGAAGAGCGCCAGCACAAAAATACACTGGCGCACTTGGGAAGTGCGCCCATGTCGGGACAGGAAACCTGCACAGTTTCTAGAGAGTTCTGTGGTTGGGTGCACCAGTTTGGGGTTTGGGCTTGGTCTTAGGGCTGGTTTCTGGAAGGTTCCGAAATCTAAGGGTCCTAATCTAATTTAGGGTTAATCTAAGGGCCTAAAACACTCACCTAATCTATAAATACACCTTAAACCCACCCTAATCCATACTAAAAATAGAATTGAGGGCTACATGCCGCCAAATTAAATCTTAGAAGGAGCCTCCACTAATTTATGAAGAGGGTTGCAAGCTAATCACTCTCTAATCAACCTCTAATCCATTCTAAGCATCTTAATCTTCTTCATTTGTAGTGCAAATTGGCTAGTTGTGAGTTTCTATCACTCTAATGATCAATTGCTAAACTAAGTAGATGAGATATGATGAGATCATATGGTTTTGTTTGTGGATTAATGGGTTTTAAGTCATATGACATGATGTTAGTTTGCTAATGTATGTGGGTTATGCAAGTTTTGTGCTTTGTGATCATATGTTAATATGCAAGTTATATGTATGATAATATGCAAGTTACATGTATGATAATTATGCAAGTTGTATGTTTCTTCATATGCAAGTTTATGAGTTCATATGCAAGTATGTAACATGTTATGCAAGTTCATATGCAAGTTTATGAGTTCATATGCAAGTTATGTAACATGTTATGCAAGTTCATATGCAAGTTATGTGACATATTATGCAAGTTCATATGCAAGTCATGTATTGGTTAATATGTAAGTTTATGTAACATGTTATGCAAGTTAATATGCAAGTTATGTGACATGTTATACAAGATTATATGCAAGTTATGTGACATATTATGCAAGTTCATTTGCAAGTCATGTATTTGTTAATATGTAAGTTTATGTAACATGTTATGCAAGTTAATATGCAAGTTATGTGACATGTTATACAAGTTAATATGCAAGTTATGTGACATGTTATACAAGATTATATGCAAGTTATGTGACATGTTATGCAAGTTCATATGCAAGTTATGTGTTGTTAATATGCAAGATGGCACCTTTGAAACATGTTCATACATATGCAAGTTGACACCTTTTATATGTGTTATGTCATGAGAACGAGATTACGTGGGAACGAAGGGGTTAATTAAATGCATATGTTAATAAGATTGTGTGAAATTAATATAATTATGCATAACATAAAATAAATGAACATAGTATGGGAATTTGCCTATTAAGTTAGGTGTACCCATACTATGTGTTGGGAATTTGCCTATTAAGTTAGGTGTACCCACACTTTGGAGTTGGGAATTTTCCTATTAAGTTAGGTGTACCCATATTCCTAAAATAAACATGATAATTAACACAAATTATGGGGGTGATTAATTAGGAGTAATTAATCGATTAAGACACGAGGTTGGACCCGTTTGTAGTGTAAGACTGCCCGGAGTTTACCGGCTTAACCAGGCATCTACAAATGACGGTCCAATGTGAGGGGTCTTAATCATAAATTAAATACGTAACAAGGGTAAATGACACGAGGTTGGACCCGTTTGTAGTGTAAGACTGCCCGGAACCTACCGGCTTAACCAGGCATCTACAAATGACGGTCCAAGGTGAGGGGTCCTTTACACGGTTACGGTGTTAATCAGTTAAGAAACACTTAACCAGATAAGCATGTAGTGGGGCATGGGGGTTAAGTGGGTACCTTGGGTGGTATGTGGAAATTGCTAGTGGTTGCCAATAGAAAATATGATAAAATACTTAACCAAGATGAAACATGTAATTAAACATGATTAAAGGGTTAAGTGGGAAACACTGGTGTGTGGGCCAAGCTTAGGGGGATGGCTTGTGCTGGGGGCCCATTTCAACCAGTAACCCATACGTATCTTAGTGGGCTCGACCCATGTCGAGGACGGGACACGCATACTGGGCTTGACTATAAGAGGCCAAAGTGGGTTAGCGGTGGCAACGCATGACCAACGGGTTTCATATGCGTGTGTGGGCCCGGGCTGGTAAATAAGACATTGTTGCATAGTGTAGATATAAGCCGTGCACCGTTAGTTTTATCAGGTTGCCACGTTGGGGAATGGTACACCCCATGGTGGGGCCAGCACGGGTATCTACGTTAGGGAGCCGATCGAATGGGGAGTAGTGTGTACACCTAGTGGATTGTAGGGCCCCGTGGCGTCTACTTAGTCACCTAGGGGTACGCGAGAACTATTAAGTTAATTTTATAAGTCCATGGGTGGGATCAACCTTTAAGTTAGGAATGACTGGTGTGGTGCAGTTTAGTAATTTACCTTTGGAAGGGTAGATGCGTCTTTATCTTAGTTTAGTTGACTGCTTAGTGTAGCCATTCATCCCCATTAGTTACCGTATATCAGTTTATGTCTTCTCTGGTTACTTTAACGATTGTATTGTTAAAGTTATAGGACTCGCTCAGACTTATGTCTGACCCCGTTGTTTTTATCTTTTTCCCAACCCTCAGGTCCTACGGTGGATCCTAGCAGTAGTGGAGCTTGATCGGATTGCTGTTCCAGTCTTTAGGAGCTTGGATAGATGTAAAGCTCCAGTTACCCAGTTATCTTTTCTTTTGTCATGGCTATTGTATAGAGTGGGATTATGTACTTCTTTATTTTGATGGATATTGTACTTGACTTTTATTGTGGTTTTATGATGTAACCAGACATGTTTTACTTCCGCTGTTATGAGATGATGTTTTAAATTTCAAGTACTATTTATATCTGTCTTGTTGTAATTTTTCTGTTCTATATTCACTAAAATACTCCACCGATGCTATGGCATTCCCTTAGTGAGTGACCATAGCGGGAGTGGGGTGTTACACGTGGTATCAGAGCTTAAGGTTACCAGAACAGATAAATTTTTTTAGAAAAACTATTTTCTAAGGATATTTTTGAAAGGAGTATTTTCAAAAACATGTCTTTTAAGAGAAAAGTTTTTGAAAGAAAAGCATAATCCCCAATAGCCATATCTATATCTTTCGAATTCTCCGTTTTGAATCTCTTCCTCTCTCGTTTTGAGTTTCCCCTCCGCGTATAGATGCCCTTTCTAAGATAGATAAGAATGGAAAACCACTTCAAGGGACTTAGACATTAGTCGGATTAGAAGTTGGTTCAAGAAGGAGGAGGACTGGTAGGTATCTATTGGATAGACGATGGGAGGAAGGCTCAAATAGTTGTTTGGTTAATGAAGGATGAAACCTCATTGGTGGGAGGTTACGAGTGGAGAATAGGAAGAAGAAGGCGAGTAGTTATCCCTTTGGGAGGAATAGGACACCTTATTAGGATTGTCCAAAGAGGCAGGGACAAGGTACGGAATCTCCTGGAGGGTAGTTGTATTCCCTCACGGGTAGTGTACCAGATGGGGATAGGACCGTCTTGGTTGGAATTTGGATTTCTTTGTTATCCTGTTCGAATTTTACTCTGGCGCATCGCATTCTTTTATCTCATCATCGTTAGTTGAGTCACTGCACTTAGACACCAGTCTAGTTGATGATCCCTTGGTTGTTTCAAACCCAATTGGGGGCTCCATATATCTGTCTATGATATGTTTGGGTTTGAAGATTTCTATACTTAGCGTTGAGTTTGGATGTGATGCTTTTGTATTGTGCTTCACGGGCTATGGGTTGATTTTGGGCATGGACTGGTTATCCAGTAATGGTGCCGTTCTTGATTGTGAAAGGAGAGTTGTCAGGCTTATGACCCGCTTGGGTAATACTCTCGAGATCTCTTGTAATCCCATGGAATCTGTTTTGCTAAGTTATCTTGAATCGCTCGATGCTTCGGTCGAGAGTTTGCGTTCTGTCAGAGTGGTCCGGGAATACCCGGATGTGTTTGAAGAGGTGAAGGGTTTGCCTCCGAAGCGGGTGATAGATTTCCAAATTTATTTGGTGGATAATGCCAAACCAGTGTCTTTGCCAGTGCGCCACATGGCTCCTCGTGAGAGAAGAGAACTTCATAAGCAAGTAGGGGAGTTGCTTGAGAAGGGGTTCATAAGGCGAAGTATATCGGAGTGGGGAGCTCCAGTAGTGTTTGCCACGAAGGCGGATGGGTCCCTCAGACTTTGTGTGGATTATAGAGAACTTAATAAGCTCATGAAGAAGAATAGACACCCATTACCGAGGATAGATGATCTCTTTGATCAGTTGGTTGGCGCCTCAGTGTTTTCGCAGATGGACTTAGCTACAGGGTTTCATCAGTTGAGAGTGGCGGAGGACAGTATAGAGAAGACTTCTTTCCGGACTCCGGATGGTTTTTATGAGTGGCTTGTGATGCCATTTGGGTTGACAAACGCCCCTGCATACTTTGTTGATCTGATGAGTAGAGTGTTCAGAGAGTATCTGAATAAGTTTGTAGTGGTCTTTGTGGATGACATCTTGGTCTTTTCCAAGAGTGAAGAAGAGCATGCCTTACATCTCAGAGAAGTGTTGGAGACTCTTCGAGCACATAGTCTTAAAGCTAAATTCTCTAAATGTCATTTTTGGAGAAGAGAAGTGCGATTCTTAGGGCATGTGGTCTCTAAGGAAGGGATAGCTGTGGATCCCGCAAAGATAGTATCTATCCAGGATTGGAAAGTTCCTAGAAATGCTACCGAAGTAAGAAGTTTCTTGGGGTTGGCAGGATATTATAGGAAGTTCATCAAAGACTTCGCGAAGATATCAGCCCCATTAACCCGCTTGACGAAGAAGAATCTGGTTTTCTCATGGGACGTAGATTGTGATGATGCTTTCCGACGGTTAAAGAGAGCTTTGACCACCGCTCCAGTTTTAGTGCTTCCAGATGGGAGTAAGCCATTTGTTGTTTATACCGATGCTTGTGGGACAGGATTAGGCGCAGTCTTGATGCAGGAGGGAAGGGTAATAGCCTATGGAGGGAGGCAATTGAGAGTGCATGAGAAGAATTACCCTACCCATGATCTAGAGTTGGCCGCGATTGTTTTCGCACTTAAGTCTTGGCGCCATTATCTTCTTGGTGAGAGATTCGAGTTGTTCACTGACCATAAATCATTGAAGTACTTATTCTCTCAGAAGGATTTAAACTTAAGACAACAAAGGTGGATGGAGTTCTTAGCATCCTATGATTTCGAGATAGCGTATACCCCTGGCAAGGGTAACGTGGTGGCGGACGCCTTGAGTAGAAAAAGGCTATCTTTGAGTCCATTGTTCGTGGAACGGCGAAGCTGGGAGTTTCTTTCTTTGTTCGACTTCAGACCTTCTGTTGACTTTGTACCTGGTTTGTTAGCATCCTTGGAGGTTAGACCTACTCTTTTGGGACGGATTGGCGAGGCTCAGCGAGACGACCCACAGTTGGTTGAGTTGGTAGAGAAGCTTATAAGGTGGGAGTCGTCCAGCCATTTGGGTAGATACACCATAGATGATAGGGGATGGTTGCATAGAGACGGTAGACTTTGTGTACCGCAAGATAAGGGTTTGAAGAAGGCTATTTTGGATGATGCACATCGTTCAAGAATGACTATTCATCCCGGTGGAGACAAAATGTACCAAGACATGAAGAGAGTTTTCTTCTGGGCCGGTATGAAGAAAGATGTGGCCGAGTATGTGGCTAGATGCTTAGTGTGCCAACAAGTTAAAGCGGAGCAAAGGAAACCCGGTGGGTTGCTACACCCATTGGAAGTTCCGCAATGGAAGTGGGATAGTGTCTCGATGGATTTCATCGATGGGTTACCGAGATCGAGGAAGGGCAATACGGGAATTTGGGTTGTGGTAGACAGACTTACCAAGAGTGCCCATTTTATACCCGTGAAGAGTAAGAGGACCGCTCCATGGCTTGCTTCAGTCTATGTTAGAGAGATTGTTAGATTGCATGGTGTACCATCCAGCATTGTGAGTGATCGAGATCCTATCTTCACTAGTGAGTTTTGGAGAAGTTTGCAAGAGGCGGTAGGGACTCAGTTGTGTTTGAGCACCGCATATCATCCTCAGACGGACGGTCAGACCGAGAGGGTGAACCATATCTTAGAAGATCTCTTGAGGCTTTGTATCTTGGATTTTGGAGGTACATGGGAAGAACATCTTCCTTTGGTGGAGTTCGCATACAATAACAGCTTTCAGTCTAGTATTGGCATGGCACCTTTCGAAGCTCTTTATGGAAGGCCTTGTCGATCTCCTACATGTTGGTGGGAATCTACGGATAAGATCTTTCTTGGGCCAGATATGGTTAGAGAGACTTCAGAGAAGATTGATTTGATTCGAAGAAGGATGAAGGCAACACAAGATCGACAGAAATCTTATGCGGATCGGAGAAGGACGGATCTTGAGTTTGAGGTTGGGGACATGGTTTTTGTCAAAGTATCTCCGTTGAGAAATGTTGTTCGCTTTGGGTCCGTTGGGAAGTTAGCACCGAGGTTTGTTGGGCCGTTTCCTATTAAGGAAAGGATTGGACGGATGGCATATAGGGTGGAGTTGCCCGACAGACTTTGCGGTGTTCATGATGTATTCCATGTATCACATTTGAGGAAGTACTTACATGAGACCGCAGAGGTGGTAGAGCCGAGCTTGCTTAGAGATGTAGAGGTAGAGCATGATGCGACGATTCGACGAGCTCCTACTCGCATCCTTGGGTCAGAAACTAGGAAGTTGAGGAACAGAGAAGTTCAGCTAGTTAAAGTGCAATGGGGAGATGACGAAAGCAATGCTACTTGGGAGACGGAAGCGAAGATGCGTTCTTTGTACCCATTTCTTTTTGAGAGTATGTCTTTTAACTTCAACTTTATCGCTTGTCTAGTACTTATCTTATCTTTAGTATATCCTCTCGCTAGTACCTATGACCTTTAGATAGGGTAAAACCTATGGTTGAAACATGTGTTTGAAACATGTTATGGTTGATGGATGCATGTGGATGCAATTGTTTGCTAGTGGTTGCTCGTGGATGCATATACACACACATTAGGCACTAGATCGGCTCAGTCACTTCATGTTGCATATCGCATAAATGGATGTGGTAGTTAGATTGATGGATGTATCATGGCTGTGTTATCATGTGGATGATGCATTTTTGTGTATGGTTGTGCACGCATATAGAAATTGTATGTGTCAATAGGGTTTCGCATACATATTGGATGCATGGCACTATCATGGTTTGCATTAAGGAGGTCGACTGAATCAGTAGACCGCCTGATTTTGCATTAGTATACGGACATATACACACACTTTCTGCATATGTTCATACATCATTAGAAGTTTCTAAGGATAATGGTTGCTTGTGGTTGATGGTTTAGTAGATGGTTGTTTGGTTGGTAGGATACGTTCTTCTTGACTTAGAGATTTCGAGGACGAAATCCTTTAAGTATGGGAGAATGTAACACCCCGAATTTCAATTAACACTAATGGTTAGTAATTAAAGTATAATTAATCTCAGATGTGAGAATCAGGGGAAACGGGCTGCGTCATTGCGTTCGTCTCGGAAAAATACGCGAAATAGAGTCCGAGTTTGCGTAAAACGGGTACCGTATGAAAGAGATATGGACGAACGAAGTTAGGCAGAAAAACCCGAAACAGGCCAGAAATGCACTGGCGCACTTGTGAAGTGCGCCAGCACAAAAATACACTGGCGCACTTGGGAAGTGCGCCCATGTCGGGACAGGAAACCTGCACAGTTTCTAGAGAGTTCTGTGGTTGGGTGCACCAGTTTGGGGTTTGGGCTTGGTCTTAGGGCTGGTTTCTGGAAGGTTCCGAAATCTAAGGGTCCTAATCTAATTTAGGGTTAATCTAAGGGCCTAAAACACTCACCTAATCTATAAATACACCCTAAACCCACCCTAATCCATACTAAAAATAGAATTGAGGGCTACATGCCGCCAAATTAAATCTTAGAAGGAGCCTCCACTAATTTATGAAGAGGGTTGCAAGCTAATCACTCTCTAATCAACCTCTAATCCATTCTAAGCATCTTAATCTTCTTCATTTGGAGTGCAAATTGGCTAGTTGTGAGTTTCTATCACTCTAATGATCAATTGCTAAACTAAGTAGATGAGATATGATGAGATCATATGATTTTGTTTGTGGATTAATGGGTTTTAAGTCATATGACATGATGTTAGTTTGCTAATGTATGTGGGTTATGCAAGTTTTGTGCTTTGTGATCATATGTTAATATGCAAGTTACATGTATGATAATATGCAAGTTACATGTATGATAATTATGCAAGTTGTATGTTTCTTCATATGCAAGTTTATGAGTTCATATGCAAGTATGTTACATGTTATGCAAGTTCATATGCAAGTTTATGAGTTCATATGCAAGTTATGTAACATGTTATGCAAGTTCATATGCAAGTTATGTGACATATTATGCAAGTTCATATGCAAGTCATGTATTGGTTAATATGTAAGTTTATGTAACATGTTATGCAAGTTAATATGCAAGTTATGTGACATGTTATACAAGATTATATGCAAGTTATGTGACATATTATGCAAGTTCATATGCAAGTCATGTATTTGTTAATATGTAAGTTTATGTAACATGTTATGCAAGTTAATATGCAAGTTATGTGACATGTTATACAAGTTAATATGCAAGTTATGTGACATGTTATACAAGATTATATGCAAGTTATGTGACATGTTATGCAAGTTCATATGCAAGTTATGTGTTGTTAATATGCAAGATGGCACCTTTGAAACATGTTCATACATATGCAAGTTGACACCTTTTATATGTGTTATGTCATGAGAACGAGATTACGTGGGAACGAAGGGGTTAATTAAATGCATATGTTAATAAGATTGTGTGAAATTAATATAATTATGCATAACATAAAATAAATGAACATAGTATGGGAATTTGCCTATTAAGTTAGGTGTACCCATACTATGTGTTGGGAATTTGCCTATTAAGTTAGGTGTACCCACACTTTGGAGTTGGGAATTTGCCTATTAAGTTAGGTGTACCCATATTCCTAAAATAAACATGATAATTAACACAAATTATGGGGGTGATTAATTAGGAGTAATTAATCGATTAAGACACGAGGTTGGACCCGTTTGTAGTGTAAGACTGCCCGAAGTTTACCGGCTTAACCAGGCATCTACAAATGATGGTCCAATGTGAGGGGTCTTAATCATAAATTAAATACGTAACAAGGGTAAATGACACGAGGTTGGACCCGTTTGTAGTGTAAGACTGCCCGGAACCTACCGGCTTAACCAGGCATCTACAAATGACGGTCCAAGGTGAGGGGTCCTTTACACGGTTACGGTGTTAATCAATTAAGAAACACTTAACCAGATAAGCATGTAGTGGGGCATGGGGGTTAAGTGGGTACCTTGGGTGGTATATGGAAATTGCTAGTGGTTGCCAATAGAAAATATGATAAAATACTTAACCAAGATGAAACATGTAATTAAACATGATTAAAGGGTTAAGTGGGAAACACTAGTGTGTGGGCCAAGCTTAGGGGGATGGCTTGTGCTGGGGGCCCATTTCAACCAGTAACCCATACGTATCTTAGTGGGCTCGACCCATGTCGAGGACGGGACACACATACTGGGCTTGACTATAAGAGGCCAAAGTGGGTTAGCGGTGGCAACGCATGACCAACGGGTTTCATATGCGTGTGTGGGCCCGGGCTGGTAAATAAGACATTGTTGCATCGTGTAGATATAAGTCGTGCACCGTTAGTTTTATCAGGTTGCCACGTTGGGGAATGGTACACCCCACGGTGGGGCCAGCACGGGTATCTACGTTAGGGAGCCGATCGAATGGGGAGTAGTGTGTACACCTAGTGGATTGTAGGGCCCCGTGGCGTCTACTTAGTCACCTAGGGGTACGCGAGAACTATTAAGTTAATTTTATAAGTCCATGGGTGGGATCAACCTTTAAGTTAGGAATGACTGGTGTGGTGCAGTTTAGTAATTTACCTTTGGAAGGGTAGATGCGTCTTTATCTTAGTTTAGTTGACTGCTTAGTGTAGCCATTCATCCCCATTAGTTACCGTATATCAGTTTATGTCTTCTCTGGTTACTTTAACGATTGTATTGTTAAAGTTATAGGACTCGCTCAGACTTATGTCTGACCCCGTTGTTTTTATCTTTTTCCCAACCCTCAGGTCCTACGGTGGATCCTAGCAGTAGTGGAGCTTGATCGGATTGCTGTTCCAGTCTTTAGGAGCTTGGATAGATGTAAAGCTCCAGTTACCCAGTTATCTTTTCTTTTGTCATGGCTATTGTATAGAGTGGGATTATGTACTTCTTTATTTTGATGGATATTGTACTTGACTTTTATTGTGGTTTTATGATGTAACCAGACATGTTTTACTTCCGCTGTTATGAGATGATGTTTTAAATTTCAAGTACTATTTATATCTGTCTTGTTGTAATTTTTCTGTTCTATATTCACTAAAATACTCCACCGATGCTATGGCATTCCCTTAGTGAGTGACCATAGCGGGAGTGGGGTGTTATAAGATTGGACTAACAGTGAAGACTGAAGACAAGAAGGCAGAAGACAGTGTCAGTGTATTAGTGTATCAATGTGTCTGTATATGAAAAAGTCTGTAAACGAGTCTGTGAATGTATTGTAATGTAGTGAATATCAGTGAATATAAGAGAAATGTATAAACAGTGGAGTTTGTATTGTTTTGATATTGAAATAAAATATTATATTTAAACAAAATACTGTGTAAATATTTATATTTCTGTACAGTCGTATTTTATTTAAATATAAATATTATATTCCAGTCTGTGATGTATAATAACAGTACAATATCAAACACATTAAAATAATATTTATTTGGTTGTTATCATCAAACAAAAATCATATAATTGTGTATACAACACCGTTATATACAACAATCTCCCCCTTTTGATGATGACAAACAAATAAAGATTTTGTATACAATAGATGTGTTTGACAATGAATATTGAACTCCCCCTATTTATAGCTCCCCCTACAACAGACAACTCCCCCTATAACTGTGCATGAGTGAAATGTATGAGTAATAAGAAATTTCCAAAATTAAAAATATTTATAAAATATTCACTCATAAATCAAAATCTAATCCATTCTCCCCCTTTTGTTATCATCAAAAGGATACAGAGGTTAAAATACAGATGAAAAACGATTAAAAATATAATTTCAGCTTGAGAAGAAGAATGGTCATCATAAAATTCAATCAGTCAAACAAAAATCATAATATTCTAAGAACTGGAGGCATATTTCACATTTTAGAGAACGACGGATATATGATGAATTTTATATAAAATGGAGAGAGTTTTAAAAAAAATTATTTCCAATTATTTTCAAAGTTTTTTTTTATAAAAATAAAGCACAAAAACAGTGATGGATTTGGACTATAATAAATAATTCAATTTAAGTGACAAGATCGAATAATCTCAAATCCCAATATCTATCAATCAACAAATCATAATACGTCATAATATTTCAACATATTTCACAGATTAGAAAGATGGATTGATAGGCTGGTTTTTATACACTGAAGAGAATTTCAAATTTATTTCTATTTTTAGCACTTTATTTTATTTAAGAGCACACTGACCACGCATAACCAGAGCTTGGATTTTTAAATGAGATCAGTCGCAGCTTAAATTATAAGACGTCTCATAACCATGCATAACCAGAGCTTGGATTTTTAAATGAGGTTAGAGACACTCTTATATATTAATTATATTTTTATCATTTTCAGCTTAAAAAAAAACTCCTCGGTATATGAAACCAATATGGATGATAGAAATGTGGTAGGTACAGAAATGGACTGTGAAATAAATTTCTAAATTAATTATTTTATGAAATAAGCTCGACTGTACCGGAATTATTGAAAATTTTCATTTATCACTAATTTTGAAAAAAATAATATAGTCCCATTTCTATCACAAATAATTTTCACTGTTTTAAAATAAGAAGATTTTTCTTTAAAAAAAAATAAACTCTCCAAATTAATATTAAATCATGATGGATGATAGACGGGTGATAGATAAAGGAGATGGTCGTGAAATAATTCCCAGTTCAAAGATATTATAATAAATATTCAACCATCATGAAAATCCAAATATATTCTCCTCTTGTTGTGAAACATACTGCAGTCACAATTCATCACAATTTCAAAATCTAATACTAATTTTGATGAATTACAAATACAGCACAAATTGGATATTGATTTCAATTTCTGAATGAATAAAAAATAAATAATTTTAAAATTGAAAAACAATTACAAGAAGAAATTAAACAGATTAAAAAAAATTGAACCTATACAGGGTGATAATTCAAAAAACAGATGAGTGAAAAAGACTGATACCAAATGTTCTCGCTTATTGAGGAATTTAATTACACCCTGCTGGACTATCATGGACATCTCAGACTAAAGAAATTTAAACACAAACCCCGCCAGACAAATTTAGCACATTTATTTGTATAAGGCAAAAAAATGGATCTATACAAGGTGAAAATTTTGAATCTCAGTACAGATGAGTGAAACAAATATAAGGCGCTTCTGATACCACTTGGTGTCTCTATTTACGAGGAATTTTAACATGATACTGAACAAGAATGTCATAAAAAAAAAATATTAAGTACCAAGCCCAAACAGACAGATAATAGATTATACACATGTATCAGAGCAGCAAGCATGTGATTCCAGAACAAACATTTTTCAAAACAATATCAGAGCAACACAGAACATAGTTTCAAATCATATTTGTCAGGATGATGGCCAGATTCATGATCTAATGATTAAAATACTGTTTACTTGAAATCATTTGAGGAATATGAAAATATCGGAATTTAATGAATCAATCACACCAGATTATAAATTTTTGATTTGAGATATGTGTGAGATTCAATAATTTCAAATGATTTTAAACAAACAAATAGTTAGATCAAATAATCATGAAATATGAGTGAATTTCAAGACCAGATTTTCAAAGGAATTTTTCACAAAAATTTTTAAGAATGATTTCAGATCATTTACATCAAATAATTAGGAGATATTCATGATCCATAAATAAATAATTTATTTGAAATCACTTGAGTCAATGTCAAGTTTGAGATATAATGAATTATTCACACAAGATTGATTATTTCAAATTCAAGAGGTGTGTGATATTCAAAATATCAGGAATTTCAGATGATTTCAAACAGACATATTCTAACCATAATGATCATGAATAAAGATGGAATTCAGGATGTATCACTGATTCAAGCCAATCCGAAAATCAATGAAATTATCACAACTGATAAATAATAGAGTGCTGTAGTGAGTATAATATTTTCAGCTTTTCTAAAATGAATTAGAATAAACTCAGAACAGCAAAGGTGTGTGAAATTTCATTAAATATTCAGATCTTCAAAAAATTTAGAATTCAAATTAACAGTGTTCAAGATATGACATGAATGCTTCAGCACTGTTATTAATTCAAGAATAAAGTAAACTTCTAAACAATTGCAGATAATTACAAGATTAAATTCAGAATCTGGAAATGATTATAGGCAAGAGAGTTTTATTCAAATAAAATGAATTTCCAGAAAATTATGAGAACTGCAATTGGAAGTTTAAGAAGCACAAAATAAACAAAGAGATATGGCAGTGACAAATCAAATAAAAACAAATAGAAGAAAATAAAATAGAAACGGGTAGAAGAAGCAGAAATAAACAATGAAAATATATTTACAAGGATGAGGTTAGAAATCATACCTGATTCACGGAATACGTTGTGGATCTCTAACTCATCAGACATGGCTAAGGAATAGTAGATGATTCAATGATGTGAAGAATTCAGTTTCTCTTTTAGGCACAGTTGTTCCTCAGCCACTTCAGGTACCTAACAGTTGATAAGATTGAGTGGTCTAACAAAGTTTGTAAAACCACCCACAGTTGTATTTATTCGTTTTGGTACCCAAACCTGTTTGTATAACAAACCCTCTGAATTTACTTTTGTACCCTTTGGAACCCAAATCTGTTTGAATTTCACGAAGTTTGGTTTATTTCTTTTTGGGATTCAGGATTGTGTAGAAGGATTATTATAAAACAATTTCTCATTTTGACTCAAAAAACCTTTGAAATTATAAGAGTTCAAATTTTCAAATCGATTCTTTTCAAAGTTGTTTGAAGGATTTTTCAAATCATTCGAAATTCGTCTTTCAAAAACATTATTTTTCCCAAACCCAAGTCCACGTTTATTTTGAACAGAAAATTGGTTTTTCAACAACATATTCAAAGATTTTTCACCGTTTGAAAAATTAGACAAGATTGTTTCAAGTTGTTGAATTTCAGTTTTAAGATCACCATTTTCTTTCAATAAATCTGAACAACGATTTTTAGTGATCTCACATCTTTCAAAATCAGATTTCAAAACCAAATTTTCATCATTGAGTAACTTTATTTTGGTTTGGGACTCAGCAATCTCAGACTCAAAATGTTTTCGATTTTCAAATTCAACTTTCTTGAGTTTTTCAATCTCAATTTCTAACTCATTCAAAATAGACTCAGTTTTCAACAAATTTTCATTTTCAGCAATTTCTAGTTTGGAATGTATATCAATTTTAAAATTTTCAAATTCCTTTTGTAGAAGACTGTTCAAACTTGATAACTCAATCTTGTTCTCATTTAAGATTAGAATTTCATTTTCAAATTTTTGAATATTTTTATTGAGTTGAACAAGATTGGTTTCCAGATTTAAACAATTTTTGCAATTAGAATTTGAAGAATTCTTAACGTTTTTGAGTTTTGATTCCAAAACATTATTTTTGCAGATCAACTCAAGCTTCTCAGATTTCAGAAGTTTATTTTTAGATTTTAACTTCTCAACAGATTCAGTCAAACCATTTAAACGGTGAATCAAAGAAATATTTCCTGTTGAGTCTCCATCTGGATTTCCATCTGTACAACCTGTTAAGCACAAATCTGAAGCTGAGTTATCTTTCTGGGATTTTGAGCATTTGTCAGTTTTTCCATATAGTGCGTTGAGAGTCTGCCAGATTTCCTGCGCAATCAAACAATGGGAAATAAGGCTATATTGAACATCATCAATATAAGAATATAAAATATGAGTAGCATGTAAATTAAATTCAATATCAACCCTACTTACAATATCATACCCATTTTTAATACTATTCCAACATTTAATATCAACAGATTTTAAATAAGATTTCATTTCTGATTTCCAATTTAAAAAATCTGTACCATTGAAAATAGATGGAATATGACTGGACTGACTCTCTATGGACTGACAACTAGGATTCACCATTACTCTAGAGTTAACCGAATACCTGGCTCTGATACCAAATGTTTGATCTAGATTAACCCTAGAGGGGGGGTGAATAGGGTTTATCACAGTTTTTAAACTGAATTGAAAAAAAAACTGACAGGATATTAAAATAATAAACAGATCACAGAATGCAGCAGAAATAAAAGTGCAGAAAATAAATCACACACAGATATACCCAGCTTCGGCAAAACACTGCCTACTGCTGCATTCCTAAGGTTTCTACTAGGTGTTATAAACAGATCCCGCATACAAGACCATGTACACTCGCAGCGCCTGCTCCTGTCCTAACCCTACGCTCAAAACCCTAGACTGACCGATATCCCCTCGATCAGATTTCCCCTGATTACAACCCCGTAACCAGTACCCAGATTTTACAGACTCTGACAACTGTTTGATCGGTTTACAATTCAAAACAAAAAAAAAGATACAACACCAGAAATTAAACTAAAAACAAAGAAAACCCTAGTAAAATAAAACAAAGATTAAATCTCCCCTTCAAGTAAATAGGCTAAGCCCACTTGTTCACATCCGACCCACACTCATTTTATTTGCCCCGATTCTCTTGTGTTCTGGAGAATGAAAATGGCGGCGTCATTGGGAATTAGGGTTTCTTTGTCCCTTAAATCGATCGATTGATGATGTAAAGAAACTAGATGGCTTTGTATTCTTGTATGTTTCTTCGTGATCGATTCCAGAGGCTTCTTGCTTCACTGGTTTAGGGTTTCGATTTGAATCCTCCCCAAATCAATTTGATGATGTGATAAAGAGCTATGGATGTTAATCACTGAAGGCTCGAATGCTTTGTTGCTCTCGTTCTTCGATTTACTTGCTTGGTTCTCGATCGAAAATCTTGTAAGTAAATTCTGAAAATATTACTCTAATTTTTCTCTCGATTTTGGCTTGTTGTTTTCGATGCTTAACTGCCTGTGATGATGTTAGTGTTAAATAGGATTATATTATCCTAAATTCCTCTCTGATTTCGTTTGATGACCTGGCTGATTTCGGTTTCCCCTTTTTGCTTGCCAAAAATAGAATCGGCCTTTGAATTTCTTTGATGAGCATGAAAAAAAAAATTGCCCCTTTTTGTAGCTTGATTTATGCTTTGCTTTAAAATCACTTGCCGAGATTTTAAGCTTGCCAAAAAAGAATTCGTCCCACTATGGTTTTTGGAAACACTTAATACTTGTCATATATGATTTTCTGCTAATTAAACTTTTGCCAAAAGATCTTTCCATGCCTTGCCCCACTTTGCTGTTGCCATATTTGAATTGTCAAAGCAATTCTTCACTTGTCTATTTTCGCTTGATAGTTGCCAACATTGATTCATCTCAAACTAGAAATTGTTCATCACACATGACTGGGCATGATCCTTTTAGCACATATATTTGGTACATTCATTTGGCACTTTAATTAATGAACTATTTGCCATACTGACTTGAAACACCTTCGCTGAAATTCTTTATGAGATTGTGCTTTCCTGTTTGCACCCATATAACTTGTCTTGTTTAATCATTATGCATGTTGGTTTAAACTTGAGCATGTTGTTTCTCTATGTTGCCTTACCATCACTTGTACATGTTCACCACTGTTGTGAGTTTGAACAAAGTTTTGTACACTTGCTTCCATAAGTTTTCTTGCACCATTTTATAGCTCTGCCATGCCATGTACATGCACTGTGCTTTACTGTATCATGTTTGATCTTGATCATGTTGCATTTCCATATCACTGTTTTGCTTGAACCATGAAGTTTGCTCCACCATAGAATTGCTTGAAAATTTGAAACAGTTTTGTGCTCGACCATGTATTCTCGACCACTTTGCTACACACACATGTATTTGTTATTGCCATGTAACCTGTACTTTGCTTTTTGTCTTGTTTGAGCTCGACACACTTTGGCATTTTTGGCATGACAGATTTTTGAATACATGCATGTTCATGTTTGTTGACATACCCATATGTGTATACTTGAACAAACTTGATATGGTTACACTCCTTTGCATGAAAATGAGTTAAAAACTATTTGACCATACCAGTATGTATTTGTTGAGTCACCATATACTTGTTGCACCGACCATACATTTTGTTTCACAATGTTGTACCATGTTGAACTATAGCTGTGACCATTCCATACTTGTACTTGCTGAAACATTTGCCATGCCACTTTATTCATTGTTCATTTTTTATGCTGCTCGGCCATCTTTGCTTGAATTTGTTTTGTCCCTTTATGTTGGCTGCACCATTTTGAATTTGTTGTGTGTTTTTGTTTTGGCTTGAACTTCTTGGCTCGACACTTGGAGTTGTCTTGACTTTTTGTATTTTTTGGGTTCATGTTGACTTTGGCTCCATGTGCACTGAGTCGAGAAGGTCCACGTGGCTACTCCTCAGTTGCACACTGGATTGGCAAGGCAGTGCACATGTGTGTATATATACGCGTGTGTATATGCAGCCATCAGAAGAGATTTCCTGTCCATGCATTGATATATATATATATATGTTGTCCGCCTTGTGGTATTTACAGTGTATCACTGTGAATATCACAAGCTGTCTAGACCCAGATTGATGGTTATATAATTCAGATCAAGTCATGAAAAATGATGAGAAACACACCAGAAATCTGAGGCAAATAAAATTAAAAATAAGATTTATAAAAATAAAATTTATATTTGCCTATATACAGTTTTATTCTTTGTTGCAGTGTACTGTGTGTTTCTATTTCATGTGACAGGTGATGATGATGACTGGACTGACTTGAAGACTGTGAAGATTGGACTAACAGTGAAGACTGAAGACAAGAAGGCAGAAGACAGTGTCAGTGTATTAGTGTATCAATGTGTCTGTATATGAAAAAGTCTGTAAACGAGTCTGTGAATGTATTGTAATGTAGTGAATATCAGTGAATATAAGAGAAATGTATAAACAGTGGAGTTTGTATTGTTTTGATATTGAAATAAAATATTATATTTAAACAAAATACTGTGTAAATATTTATATTTCTGTACAGTCGTATTTTATTTAAATATAAATATTATATTCCAGTCTGTGATGTATAATAACAGTACAATATCAAACACATTAAAATAATATTTATTTGGTTGTTATCATCAAACAAAAATCATATAATTGTGTATACAACACCGTTATATACAACAAAACAGACTTTTTATTTCATAAATACGTGTTCATACAGAGACATTTCCATAACTGTTACATAAAAACTTCCAAAAAAACATTACATCATCATTTCTGTCTTGGTTATTAAATAAAGAAGCATAAAACATAATTAAAACTGCATAAATCCCCATGATTGTGTCCAACAGCCATAGCCCAAGCAAAAGATTCCAAACCGTACATCTACTAACTTGAAGCTTGCAAAGAGTCTGACTAAGCTGAGTTGTTTCCTCCCTGTGGACCTGGGGGGAGGGGGGAACGGAAGAAAAGAAGACGAAAGAAAATAGGGTCAGACATAAAGCCAGGTAAGTCTAGTGACTCTTCAGTATGAGAATAAGAATAAGGGCATGATAAGTATAAACTGGAAATAGGCGAGTGTCATAAGCTAAGACAAAGCAGTTTGAATCGAATATACTATCGCACCCCATACTATATCTCTGCACCTACTTGTATTATCTTAACTGTCACCTCATGCTGGAGGTAAAGTGACCCCCTTTTCTAAATATCGGCTCCTACTCGCATAATCATCTGTGTCTTATGGCCCCCAAAGATTGTAGATACCTATGCTGGCCCCACCATGGGGTGTATCAAGTCCATGGTGGCGACCCGACACAAAAGCAGAGATGCATAGGTTATACTACTGGTGCCCCCAGTGCCCTGTTTGTCTGCTCCGAAGTGTGTGCACGCCCGCACTCCGTTAGAACCCACACTGTTGCACCCACCGCCGTCGCTTTTGACCGCTTACAATCAGCCCAGTAATCGTGCCCCACCCTACCTAGTTTTAGGGTACCATGATACCTAATTAGGTTACTGCTGAAATGGGTCCCCGTTACTAGGGTTTTCTAGTCAAACATGTTAAGTGGTTAAGTGCCTGTATTTACCTAACCCCACCCATCAATTTCATTAACATGTTGAATTGGTTAAGTGTTTTAGTTAACTTAACCCTACCATCTGTCCTTAGCCTTTTAAAGCAACGACCACTCACATTAGACAGATATTGTTACGGTTACTGGATGTGCCGGTCGGTTCCGGGCAGATTTACACCGTAACTCAGTCTAACCTCGGGTCCTTATTGGGCTTCATGCTTAACCACCCACATTGGATATGTATTGTTGTGAGTACTGGACAGCCGGGCGGGTCCGGGCAGATTTACATCACAACTCAATCCAACCTCGTGTTAAGCATATTCGTATTTTCTAAATTTACATACTTGTCTTTATTACTTAATATATGTAAATTTGTCAACAATTAAATGTTATGGCCCACATTCCAAGTTTAACATATTTGGTATAACAATTTATACCGTTTAAATGCCACCAATTTTGGCAAGTGACAAACATGCCAATTTCATATATTTTTATGTCAAGTTTTGCTAATATTCCCAACGTTACCCCGTTTAAACATTAGGCTAACAATCTTAGCCTAATTTTCATTCCCATAGTTTTAACGTATAATATTAGGCTAAAAACTTAGCCTAATTTAGCGCACACAAATAGGCATAAGGGAATTCATAAACATAAAAATGACATAGGTGTAAACTTGGCATTTTTGGCATAGCCAATATGAACATCATAGGTATGAACTTGCAAAATAGTCAACATGAATGTGAACTTGCAACATGGCCTAAATCAACATATATGTGAACTTGCATTGAAATAGGTATTTATCCAAATAGGTGTCACATAATTTAGCATATGATTTAGATAACATAAGTCTAAACTTGTTTTTGGATCTAGGCATAACATCAAACATCACTAGCATATGAAAAGAATATGGCATTTTCATAAATATGTATAACTTTATGACAAGGGTGTGAGCTAGATCCAATCGCATATCTAGTTACAACATGAAACATGTACTAAAGTGGACCTTGACATGGATCCAATTAGGAACTTGCAACTTTTGTATAAACATAGGGACATGTATATGAACATAACCATTTAGGCATAAGGGTTCTAGCATAAAGTATATACATGAGGTTCTAATCACAAATAACCTATATAATCACATAAACATGAACTATACAACTTGCTTGTGATGTTGTTGTCATTCTAAAAGTACAATAGGATCAACATCAATCTTAATTATACCACAAACATCCCAATTTCATTCGCAACACAATCATTTCAATACATATATATGAATTAACATCGTCGTTACATAATAGCACAATTCCACTTCCAATTTACATCGAATCAAGTCTTAGTTTTATTCTCATCGGAAAAATCACTATACTTACACCGAACGACGAACTTGGATTCTGGATTCTGAATTCTGAATTTGATATGCTTTCCATTGGGTAGACTAACGTTGTTTTGATTCATGTTTTACTTTAGTATTAGCTTGTCTCTAAGCTTTCTAACTGACGGCCACTCCTAGTTTCTTTCCAGCAGCATGACGGCTTTAGTTCTATATTATTTGTGTGAATTTAGGTTTAGACTTGAGTTGTATTTATAGAATTTTAAACTGATTAGAGCCGTCGATGAAGCTAGATTGAATCCAGACCATCCATCTCAAGAGAAGCCAATCAGAAAGCGACATGTAAGCCCTAGTGACTCAGCCAAGCCTCAGAAATCGACCAGAACCCGACCAGGCCAACCAAGGCCTGACCAAGCCAGTTTTCTGGCCTGGGCGCACTTGGCAGGTGCGCCAGTGCAAATTTGTACTGGCGCACTTCCCAAGTGCGCCAGTGCATTTTTGTTTTGGCGCACTTCCCAAGTGCGCCCGTGCATTCTGACCCATTTCTGGTTTTTCTGCCCAACTTTGTTCATCCATATCTTCTTCATACGGTATCCGTTTTACGCAAGCTCGGACTCTATCTCAAGCAGAATTCCGAGACGAACGCAATGGCGTAACCCATTTTCCTTAATTCCATTATTTAGAATTAATTATACTTTAATTTGTTAAGTTACAGTTAACAGAAAATTCGGGGTGTTACAGACGCAGTCATTCGGAGGCCACTTTTTTTGTTTAGGGGAAAAATCGATTTTGAAAAATGATTTTTTTGAAGCCACTAAAATGAAAAAATAGCAATTGTTTTTTTAGGAAATTTGGGGAAGAAAGCATGATTTATAGAAGCGAAATGAAGGGGATAAAAACAATGTTAAATCAAAAATATTATGGTGGCGGTGCAAATCAGACGTAGGTCTGCGCGGGTTTTAATTGAGGTGGGTATATACTTGGGGACAGATTGTTTATGTTTAATTTAATATTAATTTTACCGTGGACTATCGCCGAAGGCCCAGTATTTGTACCTTCAACACAATCTTCAAATGTAACAAAAATTATACGTTCTGAATTCAATAAAATAATTTTGGTCGTAATTCGACTCCGTTTGTTTATCACGTTATTTTATTAAATTATCTATCAGTTCACCGATTTTATTATGTTTGTCCAAACAACAACTCCTGTAACACCCCGTAATTTCACTATGCCATATATGGCCTACGACAACCCCAGAGAAGTGACGCAGTAAGTGCAGAAAAGTGTTGCTATAGGCAAAAAATGATCTTTGGCAACACTTTCTTGCGGTTTCCTTTTGCCGCATTGCCTTAGAGTCAAAGGAAACACATTTGCGACCGAAAGGCAACATCAGCACAGGTGTTGCCGCATGTTCTAAATTTACAAAAATGGGGCCCACTAAAATCTGCAACCCGGGTATATGGAATCGCCACTAAAATCTGTAGCCCGGGTTCACGGAATCCAGTTGTGTGGCGTACATGCATAAGTCTATGGCAACAATTTTACTACCCAATGGCAACACTATATCTTAGCTATGAAACATTTAACATCACATACTACATCATTATATCATATATATGGCAACATTACATAACATAACATCAAACTGAAATTAACAAAGAACTTTCTATTTCAAATTAATTAACCAAAAAACACAAGTAGTACATAGTCAACTATAAAATAACAAAACATAGCCACTAAATTCAATTTTACAGACATTTCAGTTACAAACACAGCTAGTCCTAAATTCATGTTTACATAAAACTAAAACAGTTTCATAATATAGCGCGCCTCCAATGCGTTCAATGCCTCTACTACATCGATCATACCTCTAGTACCTTCAGTAACAAGTTCTTTAAAATCCTCATCACTGCCTCCTTCACCTACATACATCAGTTGCATTTCACCACAAAATAAGAGGTATGCATGCCTCAATTGTATTTCAGCACAAACTATGGTCATAGTATAACTGAGTTTCCTTTCAGCACAAACTGAGTTTCATAACTGAATTCCATTTGCATTACAGTATAACATAGTATATTGATCTAAACAATGTGTATACAAGTGTACTGATCTAAACAATGTGTGAGTTACATAACGGATCCAAACAATGTGTATACAAGTGTATATTGATCTAAACATAACTGAGTTTCATTTGCATTTGCGTTTCATTTACATAACTGAGTTACATAACAGAGGCACAATGTGGATACAAGTGTATACTGGTCTAAACATAACTGAGTTACATAACAGAGGCACAATGTGGAAACAAGTGTATACTGATCTAAACATAACTGAGTTACATAACCGAGTTACATAACTGAGTTACGTAACTGATCTAAACAATGTGTATATAAGTGTATACTGATCTAATCATAACTGTGTTTCATTTTCGTTTGCGTTTCATTTACATAACCGAGTTACATAACGGAGGCAGAATGTGGATACAAGTGTATACTGATCTAAACAATGTGTATACATAGTATAACAGAGGCACAGTGTGTATACAAGTGTATACTGAGTAAACAATTAGACAGTTACAATGTTGATAAATTTATCAGTAATCAGTAATTTAGGTTTAATGGGCAATGCGGCAAAAAATATCACTAATTTGCAATGTGGACAATTATCAGTAATTAGTAATGGACAATTATTAGTAATCGGTAATGGACAATTATCGCTAACTTAAAATTATACCTGAAAAACTGCCCATGCATGCTATTTCATGTTACTTCAGTGCTCTACATTGCCATAACAACACAAAAGAACTCCAAACATGATCCACTACATAGCTAAAGCTTTTGCAAAGAATTTTTCTCCTGTCTCGTGTTTTCCACATTCAATGCGCATTAGGGCCAACTCTTCCTTCATATCTGCCACAAATTCATCGGCTTTTGCCCTCTTTTGCTTTTTCTTCAGCAGCTTTTCTTCAGTTGTCTTCTTTTCCACGAGCAACTGTGATACAGTCTTTTCTTTTTCCATCAATTTAACAGTAGTATCATCCAATTCGGCATTGCTGTTGATTTCATACACTTCATCATGCCACATAAAATACCGCAATCGCCATTATGTACATATCTTAAATTCTCGACTAAAACATCAATGAAAGATATGATAATCGACATGGAGCAACAAAAAAAACCTAATTTATACTTACCGGCCGCATGGAGCAACCGAAAAACTTCTTCCCCGCATTCGACCCTACCTTCACAATCCCGATTTTCGCTGGGATTTTGTGGTGGCAGTTCTTTCTCACAGCCGTTGTTGACGAATTTGAAGTAGAAATTGATTGAGCGGTCATTGAACTCGAATTGAAGTAAGAATCAAAGTGATATCACAAACTGTAAATCATTCAGTAGGCTTTCAGGCATGTATTTCATGTATTCAGTATTTGTGTGCATAACCAAAACAAAACATGTGTATATTTATTAGCTAGTCTTACACAAACACACTTAAGAAATCATGCGTATACTTATTAGATTGTCCTATGGATACAGATCATGATAATACTTAAGAAATGATAACTATCATGTATATGTAAGCATACTTAAGAAACCATTTTCATAAACCAGTGTATTATGTCTCAATCATCACAGGCAACAACAACCTGGGAAACCCGAGTAGTTGTTTAGAATATGCAGCTCATATAAGGTCAATGTGTAACACCCTGAATTTTCTGTGAATACTAAAATTAACAATCATAAGAATACTTAATTATTAAAGTAAGAATTAAGGAAAACGAGTTACGCCGTTGTGTTCGTCTCGAAATTCTGCTTGGAATAGAGTCCAAGTTATCGTAAATCGGACTTCGTATGAGGAAGTTATGGGCCTCGGAAGTTCCAGCAATTTTAAATAAATTAAAACAGTTCAGAAAAATAAATTCAAAATTCAAAATTCAAACAGGGGAGCAGACTGGGCGGGAATTCTCCCGCCTAAGGGCCAGGTCAACCAAGGCGTCGACCTGGGGGTCGACCTACCCATACAGGTCGACCAGGTGGTCGACCTGGGGGTCGACCTACCCCGTCGGGCAGATATGAAATGTGACGATTTCTGACAATGTGCTGAGTCATTAGGGATGATGTGGATTTTCTAGATAACTCTATCTAGTCTAGATGGTTGGATTTGCTCCTATGATAATCTAACAGCTTAGGTTGATTTAAACTTCTATAAAAGAGTGCCTAGACTTAAACCCAAAATCAAAACAAAATTTGTCTCATGGCCACCATGCTGCTGCTAGGATAGTTCTCCTTCCTAAAGCTTAGGATTTAGCAAGTCAGAATTCTAATTCAAAAGACGAACAAATCATTCTCTTCTCTAACCTATCTTTGTGAATGCTATTTCTTTCACAATATAATCGATAATTTAATTATGATGGGTTGTATTTGTATTATGTGAACATGTCTGTTGAATCACGTGATGTTGTTAAACTTTGTTATTTTATGTTGGTAGATCTATTTCAAATGTCCAATTATACATGTTCAACTTGATTCATTATATGCAAGTTTGGGATGTTAAATCATATGTTAATTCATATGTGAATCTTATGCAATTTTGGGATATTAAATCATATGTTAATTCATATGTGAATCTTATGCAAGTTTGGGATGTTAAATCATATGTTAATTCATATGTGAATCTTATGCAAGTTTGAATGTTAAATCATATGCTAATTTGTATGTGAATTTTATGCAAGTTTGGGATGTTAAATTGTATGTTATTTTGAATATGAATCTTGTGCAAGACTATATGTTAATTGTACACAAGTTTATATGTGAATCAAGTATATACATATGCTAGTTTATATGCAAAAACATGTGATAAATTCATATGCAAGTTGTAGAAATCCATATGCATGTTTAGGTGAAAAACTATATTCACATTTTTAGGTGAAAATTATATTCACATATGCAAGTTAGGTGAGACCCATAATTTATATATGCAAGTTCACAATTTCATGTTTATATCTATATTTAGATCCATGGTAGTTTATGCAAATATATGATTCTATATGACCATTGTCTATGTAAATTATTGGCTATGCAATTTTATGTTATAATTCCTATTTGCATGTTAGATCTATTTTTATGTGTTATGCAAGTTGTGATGTTTCTCTTTTATAAGTTAGACTATTTGCGAGTCTAACGTATTTCATATTTCAACGTACGAATAACGTGGGGACAAAAAGGGAAAATATTAATTATGCAAATTGTGAATTGTCATAAAAATAACTTTAAAAAGGCATTAATTGGTATAACTTTTTATACCTAAAAATTATGGACATAATTTAGGTGACAATTATGGACATAATTAAGTTGGAAATTATTGACAATTTGAATAGGGATAATTAATTCAAATTGGGGTGAAATAATGTATAATAATAAACGCCTAAGACACGAGGTTAGACTCTTTTGTGGTGTAAGACTGCCCGGACCCGTCCGGCAAATCCAGCAACCACAAACGGTAGTCTAATGTGAAAGGTCGAAGGCATAAATTAAATGTATAACAATTGTAAAGACAAGATGTTAGACACGTTTGCGGTATAAAACTGCCCGGACCCGCCCGACAAATCCAGCAACTGCAAACGGAAGTCTAATGTGGGATGTCTTACAAGGTTACAGTTATAATGAACTAAGTAACACTTAACCAAGATAAACATGTGGTGAGACATGGGGGTTAAGTGGGTGACATGGGTGGCATGTGAAATACGATTAGAAACACTTAACCAAATTTAAACATGTAAGAAGACATGAATAAGAAGGGGTTAAGTGGAAAATTCTAGTGGGGACCAAGCGTAGGTGGAAAGCTTGTGTCAAGCATGGGGGACCCATTTCAAACTAGTAACCCATTAAGTATCTTTGTGAGCTCGAGTTAGATCGAGGACGGGACACACTTACTGGGTTTGACTGTAAGAGGTCAAAACGGGTTAACGGTGGCAACGCAAGTCCAATGGGGTCATGTGCTTGCATGGGCCCGGGCTAGTAGGTAAGACGTTGTTGCATCGTGTAGATATAAGCTGTGCATCTTTAGTGATATCGGGTTGCCACTTTGGGGAGTGATACACCCCACTGTGGGACCAGCACGGGTATCTACGAGTTAGGGAGCCAATCGCATGGGGGTAGTGGGTACAACTAGTGGAGATAGTGGCAGGCAACACCTATGAAGATGGCTAGGGGTAGACGAACCTACTATTATGATTATTATGTTGGCGGGATCAACTTGTAGGGTGATTAGTAGTGTTGCTGTATAGTTATTATCCTATAGTGATTAGGAGCGAGATTAACGCCATAATATTCCTCTTGTTTGTTTGGTCTTGCCCACTTGTTTCACAGTCATTCCTTGTTTTACCAGTTTATGCCTTATCCTAATTACTTTAATAATTATATCGTTAAAGTTATGGTACTCGCTAGACTTTATGTCTGACCCCCCCTTTGTTTTCGCCTCTTTTCTTCCTTTCCCCCCTAGGTTCTCATGGTGGGACTAGTGCTAGTGGAGCTTGATTTGGATCTTTCTCTCTCTTTGGAAGTGCTTGGATTGCTGAAAGTAAAGTTCAGCTCATCTCTTTTATGGCTACTTATGTTGGGGTTTATGCTTTTTATTTTATGTACTCAGAAAACAATTTATCAAGATGGTTACTAAGTGTATTTGGTTTTTCTGTTGGTTTATGATGTTGTTTTAATCAAACTATTTCTCCCATGCAATAAAAGTTGTTTTAAAATTTTCAAGTACCAATATATGTACCTGTCTTGTTATATTCTGTTCTATTCACCAATAATACACCATGAAAGTTAATGCATTCCCCTTGAGAGTGACAATAATGGACGTGGGGTGTTACACGTGGTATCAGAGCTGAAGGTTACAAGAACAGATAAGAGATTTTGAAAATCTGTTTTTCAAAAGAGTTTTATAAAGAAATACTTTCAAAAATATGTTTTAAGGAGAGTATTTTCAAGAGAAAAGTTTGTTTAAAAAAAACTTAACCCCCAAGAGCCATATATCTTTCTTTCGAATTCTCCGTTTTGAGTCTCTTCATTTTCTTTTTAGCATGTCTGGGTTACCCGAGATACCCGAGGGAATACCGATACCAACCTTGTTCAAAAGGTATCTGGAGGCTGGGGCCACCGCCACAGGCCCAGCAGACATCCTTCCTCCCCCAGCTGCAGCCGCTCCTCCTCCCCTTCCCCGTGTTGATACTTTTTCAAAGATATGCAAAGACTTTCGAGCAATGGGCGAAAAACCTTTTCACGGATCAGAGACGTTTGTTGAAGCTCGAAATTGGCTTAAGGAAGTAGAAGACTTGTTTGGTATCTTCGAGGTAGAAGATGGAAGGAAGGTCCAATTGGCCGCTTGGTTAATGAAGGACGAAGCCTCATTTTGGTGGGAGGTCACGAATGGAGAGCGTCTAGTAGAGACTTGGATGGATTTCAGACATAGGTTCAAGATGAAGTTTCTCTCACGAGCAGAAGAGAATCTATACATGGAAAGGTTTTTGGCATTGAAGCAGGGGAATTTATAAGTAAAGGAGTACGTCAACAAGTTTAATCACTTGGCGAGGTTTGGCTTAGACTTGGTGAACACACCTGAAAAGAAGGCCCTGAGATTCGTTAAAGGTTTGAATGAGCCGTTACATGGGTTAGCTATGACCCACATTCCTATGGGGGCTACCATTGAGAAACTAGTTGACATGGCGCTTAGGCATGAAGAGGAGAAAGGCGCTAATGCTAATAAGGCACCATAAAAGAAAGGGGATCAAAAGAAGTCACAACAACAACCTAAGAAAGATGGTAAGGGCAGCAATAGCAAAGGAAAGAAAAGATGCTTTAATTGTGGAACACCATGCTATCTGAGCAAAGACTGTAGGAAGAAGAAGAAGACTGGTTGTTTTCACTGTGGAGAGGTGTAACACCCCGAATTTCAGTTAATACTAATATTCACTAATTACAGAATTAATAATCTCAGAAGTGAGAATTGGGGGAAACGGGCTGCGTCATTGCGTTCGTCTCGGAAAAATACGCGAAATAGAGTCCGAAATTTTGTAAATCGGAGTCCGTATGGCCCAGTTATGGCCCAATGAAGTTTACAGAAAATTCAAAGTTCAAAACAGATTTAAAATTCAGGTTCAAATTTCGAAATTGGGGCCATTGGGCGCAGGCGGGAAAATTTCCGCCTAGCTACCCAAGTCGACAAGCCTGTCGACTGGGCAGTCGACTTGGCTAGGACCAAGTCGACAGCCCTGTCGACTTGGGTGTCGACAGGGGGTGCTCGGCCAGTTTGGCCTGGTGCACCATTTTAGGGTTTGGCTGTGTTTTGGGGCTGTTTTCTGGAAGCTTCCGAGATCTGATGGCTCTAAATAGAATTAGGGTTAATCTAAGGGTTAGAAACACATCCTAATCCTATAAATAAGACCCTAAGCTAGCCCTAAATGATCATAATCCTATCCTCTAACTAAACTATGCCAAAATTTTCTATGATCATGGCCTCCACTCAAAACCCTAGCCTCCATCCTCTTTAAAGACTATTTCTATGAAGGCTTTCATGTTCATACAAGCATTTTTAAGTTGTATGAGTGATCATTAGCTTGCATTCATCATCAAGTTGCAAGCTTTATTTTCAAGGCTAGAGTTTTTGGGTGATTTTTGGCAAGGGTTTTCTTATTGGAGTTTAGTGGTGAGTTTCTATAGCCTTAATAATCAATTGTTAAATTGATTATGATAGGATATGATAAGATATGGCTATGTTTGTGGATCAATGTGTTTATGCAAGTTTAGTATAGTGTATGTTGTGTGTTTTGCAAGTTTTATGCTATATGTTATGCAAGTTTAATGCTATGTTTTATGATGCTCATTATGCAAAACACTATGTTGAACATTGATTCATATGTAACATGTTATGCAAGCTATATGTGAGATTATATGCAAGATCATATGTAACATGTTATGAAAGCTATATGTGAGATTATATGCAAGTTCATATGTAACATGTAATGCAAGTTATGTGCATGATTATATGCAAGTTCATATGTAACATGTTATGCAAGTTATGTGTTTGGTTATATGCAAGTTATGTGCATGATTATATGCAAGTTCATATGTAACATGTTATGCAAGTTATGTGTTTGGTTATATGCAAGTTATGTGCATGATTATATGCAAGTACATATGTAACATGTTATGCAAGTTATTTGTTTGGTTATATGCAAGTTATGCGCATGATTATATGCAAGTTCATATGTAACATGTTATGCAAGTTATGTGTTTGGTTATATGCAAGTTAACTTGTGACATGCTATGCAAGTTCACACCTTTGTATGACATAAGAATCATATGCAAGTTACCCCTTTTGTGACATATGTGCTTCATGCAAGTTTGGGTTAAATGCTAGTTGGGTTTAATGTATGCTCATATATGCAAGTTGACACCTTTTAAACCCATGATAAAGTTATATGCTATGTTGGTTAAACCCATGGCATTTGTGATGAATCTTCCCTTTATTATGTCATGTTATGAGAACGAATTACGTGGGGAACGATGGGGTTAATATGCATGTTAATAAAATGGTGTGAAATGGGTATGCTTAAGCATAACATAAAGTGAATGGACATAATTGGGAATTTACCTATTAAGTTAGGTCTACCCATATTATGGAATTGGGAATTTACCTATTAAGTTAGGTCTACCCATATTATGGAATTGGGAATTTACCTATTGAGTTAGGTCTACCCATATTCTTGAAATTGGTAATTAATTAGGGATAATTAATACAAATTATGGGGGTGATTAATTAGGTGTAATTAATCGACTAAGACACGAGGTTGGACCCTTTTGTAGTATAAGACTGCCCGGAACCGACCGGCAAATCCAGCGACTACAAATGATTGGCCCAATGTGAGAGGTCTTAGTCATAAACTAAATACGTGACAAGTGTAAAGACACGAGGTTAGACTCTGTTATGGTGTAAGGCTGCCCGGAACCAACCGGCATATCCAGCTGCCATAAAAGACAGTCTAATGTGAGAGGTCTTTACAAAGGTTACGATCTTAATTAATTAAGAAACACTTAACCAAATTAGCATGTAGTGGGGCATCAGGGGTTAAGTGGGTGCCTTGGGTGGCATGTAGTAAGTAGTGGGGGTGCCTTGGGTGGCATGAGGAAACTAGTGGGTTGCCTTGGGTGGCAATAGAAAATACGATTAGAATACTTAACCAAAGTGGAACATGTAATTAAACATGATTAAAGGAAGTGCCTTGGGTGGCATGTGGGAATTAAGTAAGTGCCTTGGGTGGCATGTGGAAATCTAGTGGGTGCCTTGAGTGGCAATTAAAATATGATTAAAAGACTTAACCAAAATTTATAACATGTAAGTGGACATGGTTAAAGGGTTAAGTGGGATTCACTAGAAATGACAAGCTTAGGTGGGTAGCTTGTGGGGGCCCATTTCAACCAATATCCCAAACGTATCTTTGTGGGCTCGACCCAAGTCGAGGACGGGACACGCATATTGGGCTTGACTGTAAGAGGCCAAAACGGGTTAGCGGTGGCAACGCAAGTCCAACGGGTTTCATATGCGTGTGTGGACCCGGGCTGGTAAGTAAGACGTTGTTGCATCGTGTAGGTATAAGCCGTGCACCATTGATATTATCAGGTTGCCACTTTGGGGGATGATACACCCCACTGTGGGGCCAGCACGGGTATCTACGTTAGGGAGCCGATCGCTTGGGGAGTAGTGGGTACACCTAGTGGAGATAGGGGCAGACGTCACCTATGTAGTCAGCTAGGGGTACACGAAACTACTATTAAAAATTACTAAGTACACTTAGTGGGATCAACCTTTAAGTAGGAATTACCCTTGGGTGGGTAGATCTGGTGTGGTGCAGTGTAGGAATTACCCTTGGGTGGGTAGATCTGGGGTGGTGCAGTGTAGTAATTATCCTTGGGTGGGTAAATGCGTCTTTTCGGTTATCTTAGTACATCCTGTGTTTAGTTGGCTACTTAGTGTAGTCATTATCCCCAGAGGTACCGTACCTTGTTTATATCATACCCTAATTACTTTAATGATTGTATTGTTAAGGTTATAGGACTCGCTCAGACTTACGTCTGACCCCGTTGTTTTTTTATCTTTTTCCCAACCCTCAAGTTTTCAGAGTGGGCCTAGCACTAGTGGGCTTGGATCAGACCGCTATATCTATCTTTTGGGGCTTGGACCGTAGAAGTAAAGCTCGGTTTATCTTTTCTATTATGGCTATTATCTATGTAGTGG
The DNA here is from genome assembly GCA_030737875.1 of Allium sativum. Classification (NCBI taxonomy): domain Eukaryota; kingdom Viridiplantae; phylum Streptophyta; class Magnoliopsida; order Asparagales; family Amaryllidaceae; genus Allium; species Allium sativum. The sequence continues at coordinate 20,248,193 of CM060927.1, read as the reverse complement.
GATTATGTACTTCTATTTTATCAGGATGGATATTATGTACTTGACTCTTGTTATGGTTTTGTGATGTAACCAAACATGTTTTACTTTCCGCTGCAATGAAATGATGTTTTAATTTTCAAGTATTACTTATATCTGCCTTGTTGTAATTTTTCTGTTCTATACTCACTAAAAATACTCCACCGAAACTAAGGCATTCCCTTAGTGAGTGACCTTAGCGGGTGTGGGGTGTTACAAGAGGCAGGACATCTAATTAAAGACTGCCCGAGGAAAAAGGGGCAAAGAACATGGTCTACTTCTGGAGGATAGATTCAGGCTCTCAGAGCACCAGGGCAGGCAAGAGGGCAAGTTAATGCTCTCATGACACCAGAACAGGAGAGAGGTAGAAACATTTCTGTTGAAAGTTTGGTTTTTCTGTTTGATCATCCTGTTCGTACTTTGTTTGATCTGGCGCTTCACACTCATTTGTGTTTGCTTCGTTTGTTGAAACACCACACCTAAATACTAGTCTAGTTACGGATCCCATAGTAGTCTCAAATCTTATTGGTGGTTCGGCTCATCTTTCAATGATTTGTCAGGATTTGAGAGTGTCTATCTTGAGCGTTGAGTTTGAATGCAACGCCTTCGTTCTCGGCTTCACGGGCTATGGATTGATTCTAGGCATGGATTGGTTATCCAGTAATGGTGCCATCCTCGATTGTGAAAAGAGAGTGTTTAGACTTATGACTCGCCTTGGCAACACTCTAGAAATCTCTTGTAATCCCATACATTATGTATGCTTAGCTACCTAGAATCTCTTTATGCGTCTGTTGAAAACTTGCATTCGGTTAGGGTAGTCCGTGAATACTCAGATGTATTTAAAGAGGTGAAGGTCTTACCTCTGAAGCGGGAGATAGACTTCCGCATATACCATGTTAATAATGCAAAACCCGTAGCTCTGCCCGTTAGACACATGGCTCCAAGGGAGAGAAAAGAGCTCAGTAATCAAGTCAAAGAGTTGCTCGAAAAGGGGTTTATTGAAACACCCCACCTCTGTTAAGGTCACTCACAAAGGGAATGCCCTAACTTCGGTGGAGGTTTATAAGTAAAAATCACAAATAAAACACAAGACAGATATAAACATATATATATATATATATAAGCAGCGGAAAACAAACAGACTTTCATTTCATAAATACGTGTTCATACAAAACATTTCCATAATTGTCTCACAATAACTTCCAAAACATTACATCATTATTTCTGTCTTGATTATTAAATAAAGAAGCATAAAACATAATTAAAGCTTCATAAATCCCCATAGAACGTGTCCAAAAGCCATAGCCAAGGAAAGAGAGTCCAAACCATACATCTACTATCTTGAAGCTTGCAAAGAATCTGACTAAGCTGGGTTGATTCCTCCCTGTGGACCTGGGGGGGAACGGAAGAAAAGAAGACAACATAAAGCCTGGTAAGTATAGTGACTCTTCAGTATGAGAATAAGAAAAAGGGCATGGTAGGTATAAACTGAAAACAGGAAAGTATCATAAACTAAGATAAAGCAATTTTGAACTGAATATACTATCGCACCCCACTCTATATCTCTGCACCTACTAGTATTTGTTCCGATTGGCGCCCCATGATCGGGGTGAAGTGATCCCCTTTCTAAAGATTGGCTCCTACTCGCAAAATCATATGTGTCATATGGCCCCCAATGATTGTAGATACCTATGCTGGTCCCACCATAGGGTGTATCAAGTCCCATGGTGGCGGCCCGACACAATTCTAGAATGCATAGTGTATACTACTGGTGCCCAGTGCCATGTTTGTCTGCTCCGAAGTGTGTGCATGCTCGCACTCCGTTAGAACCTACACTGCTGCACCAACCGCCGTCGCTTTTGACCGCTTACAATTAGCCCAGTAATCGTGCCCCACCCTTCCTAGTTTCAGGGTACCATGATACCTAATTGGGTTACTGCTGAAATGGGTCCCCGTTACTAGGGTTTTCTATTCAAACATGTTAAGTGGTTAAGTGTCTGTATTTACCTAACCCCACCCATCAGTTTAATTAACATGTTGAATTGGTTAAGTGTTTTAGTTAACTTAACCCTAGCATCCTGACTTGTCTATCCTTAGGTTTAATTAGTTAAAGCACCAACCACTTACATTAGACAGGTATTTTTACGGTTACTGGATGTGCCGGTCGGTTCCGGGCAGGTTTACACCGTAACTCAGTCTAACCTCGGGTCCTTATTGGGCTCAATTCCTTAACCTCCCACATTGGATAGGTATTGTTGTGATTACTGGACAGCCGGGCGGGTCCGGGCAGGTTTACATCACAACTCAATCCAACCTCGGGTTAAGCATACTCGTATTTTCTAAATTTACATATTTGTCTCTATTACTTGTTGTATGTAAATGTTATGGCCTATTTTCCAAGTTCGTTTTTTTAGGCATGGCAATTCATACCATTTTAAATGTCACCAATTATTGGCATGTGCCAAACATGCCAACACATATATTTTTCATGTTCAATCCCAACGATATTCCCCCGTTTGTACGTTCGCAAGGTTATAATGAATGTTGGGCTAGATATTTCAGCCCAACTTATAAACATAGAAGGGAAAGCCAAGAACATGAAATATTCTAAATGACATAAAGGGTGTGTGACATATGAACTTGCAACTTTGCGATCTAATTAACATAAATCATGGGTTTCAACTTGTCATGTGAACTTGCATTAAAATAAGAATCTAATTAAATAGGTGTCACATGAAATGGCATAATTTAGACTCGCATAAAACATAAGCCTAAACATATTTTTATCTAGGCATAACTTCAAACACAAACTAGCATGTGACAAGGTTATTACATGTCCATAAAAATGTCTATTTTTGACATTAACCCAAAAGCGTGAACTAGATCAAATCATGTATCCTATTATAACATGAAACTTGTAATAATCGTGTGAAATTGAATGGTACTTGGCATGGACCCAATTACAAACTTGCAAAGAACATAAGAACATATACATGGGATTTTATCATGTAGGCATAATGGTCTTAACATAGAACATGTGTATATAAGTCTTAACTTGGACTTAGAAAAATGTATACAACCTACGTTAAACATATATACATATAGGTGTAAATTCTAAAATTAACCATATACTTGTATGTGATGTTGCTTTCATTCTAAATGAACAATAGGACCAACATCAAGTCAATTATACCACAAACATCCCAATACCATTCACAATACAATCATTGCAATACACAGATATGAATTAGCATCGTCGTTATACAATAGTAAAATTCCATTTCCATTTTACATCGAATCAAGTCTTAATTTTATTCTCATCGGAAAAATCACTATACTTACAACAAACGACGAACTTGAATCTGGTTTCTGAGTTCTGAATTTGCAATGCTTTCCTTTGGGTAGATAAAGGTTGTTTGAATCCTGTTTTTACTTTAGTTTTACTCGTCTCTAAGCTTTCTCCAACTGACGGCTACTCTTAGTTTCCTCCCGGCAGCATGACGGCTCTAGCTCTATTTTATTTGTGTCAATTTAGGTTGAGTGTTGGGTTGTATTTATAGAATTTCAGATTGATTTGAGTCGTCAGATGATCATAGAGTGAATCCAGACCATACACACCAAGAGGAGCCAATCAGAAAGTGACAAATCAGCCCTAGTGACACACTAGAACTCAGAAAATTGCTCAGAACCCGACCAGGCCAGCCAAGGCCTGACTAGGTTGACTGGGCAGGTCGACCCCCTGGTCGACCTGGGTACCCAGGTCGACCCCCTGGTCGACCTGGGTACCCAGGTCGACCCCCTGGTCGACCATGGTCCTGGGCGGGAATTTTCCCGCCTAGCCCAATTTGGGTCTGTTTTCGAATTTTGAACTGAATTTTGAACTGTTTGAATTTTAAATTGAATTCTGAAACTTCGGAAGGTCATAACTCCTTCATACAGAGTCCGATTTACGCAAACTCAGACTCTATCTCAAGCAGAATTCTGAGACGAGCGCAATGGCGTAACCCGTTTCCCTTAATTCTTCATTTTGAATTAAGTATACTTTAATTTGTTAATTTAATGTTAACAGAAAATTCGGGGTGTTACATTCTCCCCTCATTAAAGGATTTCGTCCCCGAAATCTTCAAGTCTAGAAGAACGTATATCCTAACATCCAATCGTCCATCTACTCAACCACCAAACACAGGCATCCATTGTCCTTAAAAGACTTCTAATGCTTCATGATCATATGCATAGTGTGTGTACATGTCCTTATCTAATGCAAAATCAGGCGGTCTACTGATTCAGTTGACCTCCTTAATGCAAATCATGTGAGTGTCGTGAATACATTATGTATGCAAAAATTTTCCTTACTCATAATTCTACATGAGTGTGCAACCATTCATACAAATGCGACATCCATATGACAACATATCAAGTTTCAACCACATACAACCATGAATACATATATGCATATGCAATATGAAAGTGACTGAGCCGATCTAATACCTAGGGTGTGTGTGTATATGCATCCACTAGTAACCATTTGCAGCCATCAACCATAACATGTTTCAACTACATGTTTACATCCATATGGGTTCCTACCTAAGGATAAAAGAGTAAGACCGAGGAGATATACCTAAAAAGATAGATACAAGCATAACTTAAGGAAAAAGAGAGATCAAAGATGTACCCTAAAAAAGAAAAGGGTAAGCCACGCGTATTCTGTCCTCAGTTTCCCAAGTCGCGTCTTCCTCGGCATCGCTCCATTGAACTTTAACAAGCTTGACTTCACGGTTGCGTAGATTTTTGATTTCAATTGCTACGATTCGAGTTGGAACTCTCCTCACAGTTGTTTCTCGTTCTATTTCAACTTCTTCCAGAATGCTTGGCTCCACCACTTCCGCAGACTCATGTAAACATTTCCGGAGATGAGAAACGTGAAAGACATTGTGAATTCCAGCCAACCTTTCGGGCAGCTCTACTCTATAAGCCATCTTCCCAATCTTCTCGATGATAGGGAACGGTCCTACAAATCTTGGTGCTAGCTTTCCTGCAGATCCAAAGCGAACGACGTTCCTTAAAGGAGATACCTTAAGGAAAACCCTGTCCCCAACCTCAAACTCAAGGTCGGTCCTTCTCTTGTCCGCGTAGGATTTCTGTCTATCTTGGGCAGTCTTCATTCTCCTTCGTATCAAGTCCACTTTTTCTGAAGTCTCTCTAATCATATCTGGCCCAAGTATAAGCTTGTCTGTAGACTCCCACCAACAAGTTGGTGATCGGCACGGTCTTCCATACAAAGCTTCGAAGGGCGCCATGCCGATGGTGGCTTGGTAGCTGTTGTTGTAGGAGAATTCCACTAAAGGAAGATGATCCTCCCATGTCCCTCCAAAGTCAAGAACGCACAGTCTCAAAAGATCTTCTAATACCCTGTTCACCCTTTCCGTCTGACCATCGATTTGGGGGTGATAGGCCGTGCCCAAGCATAACTGTGTGCCTACAGCTTCTTGCAGACTCCGCCAAAACTCGCTTGTAAAGATAGGATCTCGGTCACTCACTATGCTGGAGGGTATTCCATGGAGTCGAACTATTTCCTTGAGATAAAGAGATGCTAGAGATGAGGCAGTCCTTCTACTCTTGACAGGTATAAAGTGGGCGCTTTTTGTGAGCCTGTCCACTATTACCCAAATGCTAGTATTGCCCCTTCTTGATTTAGGAAACCCATCAATGAAGTCCATTGAAATGCTATCCCACTTCCATCGCAGGACCCCTAGGGGATGAAGCAGTCCTCCAGGCTTCTTCTGTTCCGCCTTGACCTGTTGGCATATCATGCACTTAGAAACGAAATCTGCCACGTCCTTCTTCATGCCGCTCCAAAAGAAAACTCTCTTTACGTCCTTGTACATCTTGTCTCCACCTGGGTGTATTGTCATCTTGGAATGGTGTGCTTCCTCGAGAACCATCTTTACTAAATCCCTTGCTTGTGGGACGCATAGTCTTCCATCCCGCCTTAGCCAACCCTTATCATCGATGGAGTACCTATTGAGGTGACTGGAAGTTTCACCCCTAATTAGCTTATCAATCACCTCAACAAGTTGAGGGTCTTCATGTTGTGCGGCCCCTATTGAGTCTAAAAGAGTGGGTCGTACTTCTAGTGATGCCAACAAACCAGGTACAAAATCAGAGGAGGACCTAAAGTCAAAACTGGCTATATACTCCAAGTTTTGCCTTTCTACAAAGAAAGGGCCTAAGGTCAGCTTCTTTCTACTCAAGGCGTCTGCTACTACGTTGCCTTTGCCAGGAGTATAGGAAATCTCAAAATCATACGAGGCAAGGAACTCCATCTACCTTTGTTGCCTCAAGTTAAGATCTTTCTGCGAGAAAAGATACTTCAACGATTTATGGTCAGTATATAATTCGAACTTCTCAGCTTGGAGATAATGGCACCAAGACTTAAGCGCAAAGACGATGGTGGCCAACTCAAGATCGTGGGTTGGTTAGTTCTTTTCATGAACTTTCAATTGTCTTCCACCATAAGCTACTACCTTCCCTTCTTGCATCAGAACAACGCCTAGTCCCGTACCACAAGCATCCTTGTATACTGTGAATGTCTTGCTTCCATCGGGCAAAGTCAGAACTGGGGCTGTTGTAAGAGCCCTTTTCAAGCGTTGAAAAGCAATATCACAATCCAAATCCCAAGCGAATGCTAGATTCTTCTTTGTTAGCCTTGTGAGCGGAGCTGAAATTTTCGCGAAATCTCTAATGAACTTTCGGTAAAAACCTGCTAGCCCGAGAAAGCTTCGGACTTCGGTCGCATTTCTTGGTGCCTTCCAATCTTGCACCGCCACCACTTTCGCGTGGTCCACAGTTAACCCCTCTTTGGACACTATATGTCCAAGAAACCTTACTTCTTCTCTCCAAAAGTGGCACTTGGAGAATTTGGCTTTCAGCTGATGAACTCGAAGAGTTTCCATGATCTCCTTCAGATGTTGAGTATGTTCTTCCTCATTCTTTGAGAAGATCAAAATATCGTCTACGAAGACAACCACAAACTTGTTGAGGAATTCTCTGAACACCCTGCTCATTAGGTCTACGAAATAAGCGGGTGTGTTTGTCAAGCCGAAAGGCATGACTAGCCACTCGAAGAAACCATTTGGGGTTCTGAACGTCGTTTTATCAATGTTATCTTCAGCTACCCGTAGCTGATGGAACTCAGTAGCCAGATCAAGTTGGGAGAAAACCGACGCACATACAAGCTGATCAAACAAATAGTCTATTCTGGGAAGCGGGTGTCTATTCTTTTTAGTCAGCTTGTTTAGCTCCCTATAGTCCACACAAAGATGTAGTGAGTCATCTGCTTCGGTGGCGAACACCACTGGAGCACCCCATTCTGAGATAATCCGCCTTATAAACCCCTTCTCGAGAAGCTCCTTAACTTGCTTACTGAGCTCCTTTCTTTCCTTTGGAGCCATGTGTCAAACAGGTAAAGCTACGGGCTTTGCATTATCAACAAGATATATGCGGAAGTCTATTTCCCGCCTCAGAGGTAAGCCCTTCACCTCTTCAAAGACATCCGGGTATTCACGGACCACTCTAACCGACTGCAAATTCTCAACAGAAGCATCAAGCGACTCTAGATAACTAAGCATAACAACATTCAAGTGATTACAAGAAAATTCTAGAGTGTTACCGAGCCGAGTCAAGAGTCTAATCACTCTCTTCTCACAATTAAGAATGGCACCATTACTGGATAACCAGTCCATGCCTAAGATCAATCCATATCCCGAGAAACCCAAAACAAAGGCACTACATCTAAACTCAACACTTAGAATAGAGATTTTCAAATCCAAACAAACCATTGACAAATAAGCTGAGCCCCCAATTGGATTTGAAACAACTAGGGGATCTTCTACCATACTAGTGTCTAGGTGCAGAGATTCTACTAAAGCAGATGAAATAAAGGAGTGTGATGCACCAGAATCAAAGAGAGTGCGAACTAGATGATCATAGAGATAAACTAAGCTTTCTACAGAAATATTTCTACCTCGTTCCTGCGGAGGTACCACCAGCGCGTGAACCTGTCCCCCTGAAGTGGATCCAGTCCTCTATCCCTGCCCCCGCTTCTTTGGGCAGTCCTTAGCCATGTGTCCAGTCTCCCCGCAATGGAAACAACCACCATTCATCTTCGCCTTCTTCTTTCTGCAGTCTTTCACTATATGTCCAACAATGCCACAGAAATTACACCTTCTCTTTTCACGGGACTTGTTGTTCTTTCCGCCTTTCTTGAAGTCTGTTTTCTTAGCCTGTAAACCCTCTTTCTTTTCTTGAGGCACTTCCACCTTTTCCTCTTTCTTGCCTTTATCTTCCTCGTGTAGCAGCGCCATGTCCACCAAGCTTTCATAAGTCGCTCCCATGGGTATATGGGTCATAGCAAGGCTGTATAGAGGCTCATTCAGACCTTTGACAAAGCGAAGAGCCTTCTTGTGTTGGGTGTTTACTAAATCCAGCCCAAATCTGGCCAGCTGATTAAACTGATTGACGTACTCCTTGATCATCATACTTCCTTGTTTAAGAGTTAGGAACTTCTCCATTTGCAAGCTTCTTTCAGCTTGGGAGAGGAATTACATCTCAAACCTCATCCAGAAATCTTCCCAAGTTTCCACTGGCCTCTCAGCATGGGTAACTTCCCACCAATGAGAAGCTTCGTCTTTAAGCAACCACACTGCTAGCTGTATCATTTGCCTGTCGTCAACTTCGAAGATGACGAACAAATCTTCGGTCTCCTTCAGCCAGTTCCTTGCTACCACAAAGGATTCAGTTCCATAAAAGTCCTTTCCACCCATAGCCTTGAAGTCTCTACACGTATTTGCGAAATCATTTCCACGAGGAGGAGGAGGAGCCGCTGCCACTGTGGGAGGTGGAATGTCTGCTGGGCCCGCATCATTGGCCCTAGCCTCTAGGTACCTTCGGAACCAGCCAGGTATCGGTACTCCTTCTGGAAGGTTAAGATCTCCAGACATGCTGGAACAAAAGGAAAGTATTCAAGACAAAAGGATAGAGAGATAGTGCATATGGCTTTGGGGAATTATGCCTTTTAAAAACAACGCTTTTTCTTGAAAAAAAATGCTTCTTTAAACTTCTTTTTAAAAATAGTTTCAAAAACCTTTATCTAATCTGGTAAATCTGTGCTCTGATACCAAGTGAAACAACCCACCTCCGTTAAGGTCACTCACAAAGGGAATGCCTTAACATCGGTGGAGGTTTATAAGTAAAAGTCACAGATAAAACACAAGACAGATATAAACACACACATATATATAAGCAGCGGAAAACAAACAGACTTTCATTTCATAAATACGTGTTCATACAAAACATTTCCATAATTGTCTCACAATAACTTCCAAAACATTACATCATTATTTCTGTCTTGATTATTAAATAAAGAAGCATAAAACATAATTAAAGCTGCATAAATCCCCATAGAACGTGTCCAAAAGCCATAGCCAAGGAAAGAGAGTCCAAACCATACATCTACTACCTTGAAGCTTGCAAAGAGTTTGACTAACCTGGGTTGTTTCCTCCCTGTGGACCTCGGGGGAAACGGAAGAAAAGAAGACGAAAGAAAAATAGAGTCAGACATAAAGCCTGGTAAGTCTAGTGACTCTTCAGTATGAGAATAAGAAAAAGGGCATGGTAGGTATATACTGGAAACAGGAAAGTATGATAAACTAAGATAAAGCAGTTTTGAACCGAATATACTATCGCACCCCCACACTATATCTCCGTACCTACTAGTATTTGTTCCGATTGGCGCCCCATGATCGTGGTGAAGTGATCCCCTTTCTAAAGATCGGCTCCTACTCGCAAAATCATATGTGTCATACGGACCCCAATGATTGTAGATACCTATGCTGGTCCCACCATGGGGTGTATCAAGTCCCATGGTGGCGGCCCGACACAATTCTAGAATGCATATTGTATACTATTGGTGCCCAGTGCCCTGTTTGTCTGCTCCGAAGTGTGTGCACGCCCGCACTCCGTTAGAGCCTACACTGCTGCACCAACCGCCGTCGCTTTTGACCGCTTACAATCAGCCCAGTAATCGTGCCCCACCCTGCCTAGTTTCAGGGTACCATGATACCTAATTGGGTTACTTCTTAAATGGGTCCCCGTTACTAGGGTTTTCTAGTTAAAACATTTAAGTGGTTAAGTGTCTGTATTTACCTAACCCCACCCATCAGTTTAATAAACATGTTGAATTGGTTAAGTGTTTTAGTTAACTTAACCCTACCATCCTGACTTGTATGTCCTTAGCTTTAATTAGTTAAAGCACCAACCACTCACATTAGACAGGTTTTGTTACGGTTACTGGATGTGCCGGTCGGTTCCGGGAAGGTTTACACCGTAACTAGTCTAACCTCGGGTCCTTATTGGGCTCAATGCCTTAACCTCCCACATTGGATAGGTATTGTTGTGATTACTGGACATCCGGGCGGGTCCGGGCAGGTTTACATCACAACTTAATCCAACCTCGGGTTAAGCATACTCGTATTTTCTAAATTTACATATTTGTCTCTATTACTTGTTATATGTAAATGTTATGGCCTATTTTCCAAGTTCGTTATTTTTTTTAGGCATGGAAATTCATACCATTTAAATGTCACTAATTATTGGCATGTGCCAAACATGCCAACACATATATTTTTCATGTTTAATCCCAAAGATATTCCCTTGTTTGTACGTTCGCAAGGTTATAATGAATGTTGGGCTAAATATTTCAGCCCAACTTATAAACATAGAAGGGAAAGCCAAGAACATGAAATATTCTAAATGACATAAAGGGTGTGTGATATATGAACTTGCAACTTTGCGATCTAATTAACATAAATCATGGGTTTCAACTTGTCATGTGAACTTGCATTCAAATAAGAATCTAATTAAATAGGTATCACATGAAATGCCATAATTTAGACTCGCATAAAACGTAAGCCTAAACATATTTTTATCTAGGCATAACTTCAAACACAAACTAGCATGTGACAAGGTTATTACATGTCCATAAAAATGTCTATTTTTGACATTAACCCGAAAGCGTGAACTAGATCAAATCATGTATCCTATTATAACATGAAACTTGTAATAATCGTGTGAAACTGAATGGTACTTGGCATGGACCCAATTACAAACTTGCAAAGAACATAAGAACATATACATGGGATTTTATCATGTAGGCATAATGGTCTTAACATAGAACATGTGTATATAAGTCTTAACTTGGACTTAGAAAAATGTATACAACCTATGTTAAACATATAAACATATAGGTGTAAATTCTAACATTAACCATATACTTGTATGTGATGTTGCTTTCATTCTAAATGTACAATAGGACAAACATCGAGTCAATTATACCACAAACATCCCAATACCATTCACAATACAATCATTGCAATACAAAGATATGAATTAGCATCGTCGTTATACAATAGTAAAATTCCATTTCCATTTTACATCGAATCAAATCTTAATTTTATTCTCATCGGAAAAATCACTATACTTACAACAAACGACGAACTTGAGTTCTGGTTTCTGAGTTCTGAATTTGCAATGCTTTCCTTTAGGTAGATAAACGTTGTTTGAATCTTGTTTTTACGTTAGTTTTGCTCGTCTCTAAGCTTTACTCTTAGTTTCCTCTCGGCAGCATGATGGCTCTAGCTCTATTTTATTTGTGTTAATTTAGGTTGAGTGTTGGGTTGTATTTATAGAATTTCAGATTGATTTGAGCCGTCAGATGATCATAGAGTGAATCCAGACCATACCCACCAAGAGGAGCCAATCAGAAAGTGACAAATCAGCCCTAGTGACACACCAGAACTCAGAAAATCGCTCAGAACCCGACCAGGCCAGCCAAGACCTGACCAGGTCGACTAGGCAGGTCGACCCATAGGTCGACCCCCTGGTCGACCAGGGTCCTAGGCGGGAATTTTCCTGCCCAGCCCAATTTGGGTCTGTTTTCGAATTTTGAACTGTTTAAATTTTAAATTGAATTCTGAAACTTCGGAAGGTCGTAACTCCTTCAAACGGAGTCCGGTTTACGCAAACTCGGACTCTATCTCAAGCAGAATTCCGAGACGAGCACAATGGCGTAACCCGTTTCCCTTAATTCTTCATTTTGAATTAAGTATACTTTAATTTGTTAATTTAATGTTAACAGAAAATTCGGGGTGTTACATTTATAAGGCGGAGTATTTCTGAATGGGGTGCTCCAGTAGTATTCGCAACAAAAGCGAATGGTTCACTTCGCCTACGCGTTGATTATAGGGAGCTAAACAAGCTGACCAAGAAGAATAGGCACCCACTTCCAAGAATAGATGACTTGTTTGATCAGCTTGTAGGTGCGTCTGTTTTCTCCCAACTAGATTTGACTACCGGGTTCCATCAACTAAGAGTGGCTGAAGACAACATTGATAAGACCGTGTTCAGAACCCCGGATGGTTTCTTTGAATGGCTTGTCATGCCTTTCGGCTTGACAAACGCACCCGCTTACTTCGTTGACTTAATGAGTAGGGTGTTTAGAGAATTCCTTAATAAGTTTGTGGTCGTCTTCATAGACGACATTTTGATTTTCTCAAAGAATGAAGAAGAACATGCTTTGCACTTAAGAGAAGTCATGGATACTCTTCGGGCACATCAGTTGAAAGCCAAATTCTCCAAATGCCATTTCTGGAGAGAAGAAGTGAGATTTCTTGGACATGTGGTGTCCAAAGAAGGATTAGTTGTGGACCCCACAAAAGTAGTTGCGGTGCAAGATTGAAAGGTTCCATGGAATGCAACCGAAGTCCGAAGCTTTCTCGGGCTATCGGGCTTTTACTGAAAGTTCATCAAAGACTTTGCGAAAATCTCAGCTCCACTTACAAGGTTGACGAAGAAGAACCTAACTTTCAATTAGGATTTGGATTGCGATGTTGCTTTCCAACGATTGAAGAGGGCTTTAACAACAACCTCAGTTCTGACATTGTCGGACGGGAGCAAGATGTTTACCGTATACACGGATGCATGTGGTACGGGACTAGGTGTTGTCTTGATGCAAGAAGGGAAGGTAGTAGCTTATGGAGGCAGACAGTTGAAAGTACATGAGAAAAACTACCCAACCCACGATCTAGAGTTGGCTGCCATCGTCTTTGCGCTTAAGTCTTAGCACCATTATCTCCTAAGTGAGAAATTTGAAGTGTATACTGACCATAAATCGTTGAAGTACCTTTTCTCGCAGAAAGACATTAACTTAAGACAGAAAAGGTGGATGGAATTTCTGGCCTCATATGATTTTGAGATTTCCTATACCCCAGGCAAGGGTAATGTGGTAGCAGGCGCCTTAAGTAGGAAGAAGCTGACCTTGAGTCCTCTCTTTGTAGAAAGGCAAAGCTTGGAGTATATAGCAAACTTTAACTTTAGACCCTCCTCTGAAATTGTGCCTAGTCTGTTAGCATCGCTAAAGGTGCGGCCTACTCTTTTGGACTCAATAGGAACCGCGCAACGAGAAGACCCTCAGCTAGTTGACATGATGGATAAGCTAGTTAGGGGAGAGACTTCTAGTCACCTGACTAGATACTCCATCGATGATAAGGGTTGGTTGAGACGGGATGGAAGGCTATGCGTCCCACAAGTATGGGATTTAGTGAAGACGGTTCTCAAAGAAGCACACCATTCTATGCTGACCATACACCCAGACGAAGACAAGATGTATAAGGATATAAAAAGGGTTTTCTTTTGGAATGGCATGAAGAGTGATGTAGCTGAGTTCGTCGCTAAATGTTTGATATGCCAGCAAGTCAAAGCAAAGCAGAAGAAGCCCGGTGGTCTGCTTCATCCCCTAGAGGTCCCACAGTGGAAGTGGAATAGCATTTTGATGGACTTTGTTGATGGGTTGCCTAGGTCAAGAAGGGGCAATACCAGTATTTGGGTAATAGTGGACAGGCTCACTAAAAGCACTCACTTTATACCTGTTAAAAGTAGAAGGACTGCCTCGTACCTAGCATCCATTTATCTTAAAGAAATAGTTCAACTCTATGGGATACCCTCCAGCATAGTGAGTGATCGAGATCCTATCTTTATGAGCGAGTTTTGGAAGAGTTTGCAAGAGGCAGTAGGCACACAATTATGCTTAAGCACGACCTATCACCCCCAAACCAATGGTTAGACGGAAAGGGTGAATAGAGTATTGGAAGACCTCTTGAGATTGTGCATTCTTGACTTTGGAGGGACATGGGAGGATCATCTTCGCCTACAACAATAACTACCAAGCCACCGTAGGCATGGCGCCCTTCGAAGCTTTATATGGAATACCATATCGATCACCAACTTGTTGGTGGGAGTCTACAGACAAGCTTGTACTTGGGCCAAACATGATTAGAGAGACCTCAGAAAAGGTGGACTTGATAAGAAGACGAATGAAGGCTGCACAAGATAGACAGAAGTCCTACGCAGACAAAAGAAGGACCGACCTTGAGTTTAAGGTTGGAGATAGGGTGTTCCTTAAAGTATCTCCTTTGAGGAATGTCATTCGCTTTGGGTTCGTAGGAAAGCTAGCACAAAGATTTGTAGGACCATTTCCTATCATTGAAAGGATTGGGACGATGACTTACAGAGTAGAGCTACCTGAAAGACTGGCTGGAGTTCATAATGTTTTTCATGTTTCTCAACTACGACAATGCTTACATGAATCTGCCGAAGTAGTGGAGCCAAGTATATTAGATGAAGTAGAAGGGGAACGAGAAGCGACTGTGAGAAGAGTTCCAACTCGTATCTTAGGTACGAAAGCCAAAAAACTACGCAACCGTGAAGTCAAGCTTGTTAAAGTTCAATGGAGTGACGCTAAGGAAGACGCGACTTGGGAAACTGAGAGGAAAATACGTGCAGCCTGCCCTTTTCTCTTTGAGGGTACCTCCTTGATCTCTTTTTCCACAAGTTTATTCATGCTTATATCTATCTTTTAAGTATATCTCCTCAGTCATATTCTTTATCCTTAGGTAGAAACCGATGGATGTAAACATGTATTTGAAACATGTTATGATTGATGGTTGCGAGTGGTTGCAAGTGGTTGCTAGTGGTTGCTCATGGATGCATGTACACACACTTTAGGCACTAGATTGGCTCAATCACTTTCATATTGCATATAAATGTTTGTGCATATTTAAATTAATGAATGTATAATGGTTGTGTTATCATATGGATGGTGCATTTTGATGAATGGTTATGCACACATGTAGAAGTAATATGTATCGTTAGGATTCTTTTGCATGCATAACGGACGCATGGCACTATCACGATTTGCATTAAGGACGTCAATTGAATCAGTGGATCGCCTGATTTTGCATTAGATAAGGAACATATACACACACTTTTTGCATATGTTCATACGGCATTAGAAATCTTGTAAGGACAATGGATGCCTATGTTTGATTGTTGAGTAGATGGATGATTGGATGTTAGGATATACATTCTCCTTAACTTGGAGATTTCGGGGGTGAAATCCTTTAAGGAGGGGAGAATGTAACCCCCTGAATTTTCTATGAATATTAAAATTAACAATCCTAAGAATACTTAATTATTAAAGTAAGAATTAAGGGAAATGGGTTACGCCGTTGTGTTCATCTCGAAATTCTGCTTGAAATAGAGTCCAAGTTTTCGTAAATCGGACTTCGTATGAGGAAGTTATGGGCCTCGGAAGTTTCAGCAATTTTATATAAATTAAAACAGTTCAGAAAAATAAATTCAAAATTCAAAATTCAAATAGGGGAGCAGGCTGGGCGGGAATTCTCCCGCCCAAGGGCCAAGTCGACCAGGGGGTCGATCTGGGGGTCGACCTACCCTTACAGGTCGACCTACCACCCCCCGGGCAGATCTGAAATGTGACGATTTCTGACTCTGTGCTGAGTCATTAGGGCTGATGTGGCTGTTCTAGATAACTCTATCTAGTCTGGATGGTTGGATTTGCTCCTATGATAATCTAATGGCTTAGGTTGATTCAAACTTCTATAAAAGAACGATTAGACTCAAACCCTAAATCAAAACAAAATTTGTCTCATGGCCACCATGCTGCTGCTAGGATAGTTCTCCTTCCTAAAGCTTAGGATTTAGCAAGTCAGAATTCTAATTCAAAAGACGAACAAATCATTCTCTTCTCTAACCTATCTTTGTGAGTGCTATTTCTTTTACAATATAATTGATAATTTAATTATGATGGGTTGTAATTGGATTATGAGAATATGTCTATTGAATCACATGATGTTGTTGAACTTTGTTATCTTATGTTGGTAGATCTATTTCATATGTCCAATTATACATGTTTAACTTGATTCATTTTATGCAAGTTTGGGATGTTAAATCATATGTTGATTCATATGTGAATCTTATGCAAGTTTGGGATGTTAAATCATATGTTAATTCATATGTGAATCTTATGCAAGTTTGGGATGTTAAATCATATGTTAATTCATATTTGAATCTTATGCAAGTTTGAATGTTAAATCATATGCTAATTCGTATGTGAATTTTATGCAAGTTTGGGATGTTAAATTGTATGTTAGTTTGAATATGAATCTTATGCAAGTGTATATGTGCATTGTACACAATTTTATATGTGAATCAAGTATATACATATGCTAGTTTATATGCAAAAACATGTGATAAATTCATATGCAAGTTGTAGAAATCCATATGCATGTTTAGGTGAAAAAGTATATTCACATTTATGCGTGAAAATTATAATCACATATGAAATTTAGGTGAGACCCATAATATATATATGCAAGTTCACAATTTCATGTTTATATCTATATTTAGATCCATGGTAGTTTATGCAAATATATGATTCTATATGACCATTGTCTTTGAAAATTATTGGCTATGCAATTTTATGTTATAATTCCTATTTGCAAGTTAGATCTATTTTTATGTGTTATGCAAGTTTTTATGTTTCTCTTTTATAAGTTAGACTATTTGCGAGTCTAACGTATTTCATATTTGAACGTACGAATAACGTAGGGACAAAAAGGGAAAATATTAATTATGCAAATTGTGAATTGTCATAAAAATAACTTTAAAAAGGCATTAATTGGTATAATTTTTTTACCTAAAAAGTATGGACATAATTTAGGTGACAATTATGGACATAATTAAGGTGGAAATTATTGACAATTTGAATAGGGACAATTAATTCAAATTGGGGTGAAATAATGTATAATAATAAACGCCTAAGACACGAGGTTAGACTCATTTGTGGTGTAAGACTGCCCGGACCCGCCCGGCAAATCCAGCAACCACAAACGGTAGTCTAATGTGAGAGGTTGAAGGCATAAATTAAATGCGTAACAATTGTAAAGACACGAGGTTAGACACGTTTGCGGTATAAGACTCCCCGTACCCGCCCGACAAATCCAGCAACCGCAAACGGGAGTCTAATGTGGGAGGTCTTACAAGGTTACAGTTATAATGAACTAAGTAACACTTAACCAAGATAAACATGTGGTGGGACATGGGGGTTAAGTGGGTGACATGGGTGGCATGTGAAATACAATTAGAAACACTTAACCAAATTTAAACATGTAAGAAGACATGAATAAGAAGGGGTTAAGTGGAAAATTCTAGTGGGGACAAGCGTAGGTGGAAAGCTTGTGTCAAGCATGGGGGACCCATGTCAAACCAGTAACCCATTAAGTATCTTTGTGAGCTCGAGTTAGATCGAGGACGGGACACGCTTACTGGGTTTGATTGTAAGAAGTCTAAATGGTTTAATGGTGGCAACGCAAGTCCAATGGGGTCATGTGCTTGCATGGGCCCGGGCTATTAGGTAAGACGTTGTTGCATCATGTAGATATAAGCTGTGCATCTTTAGTGCTATCGGGTTGCCACTTTGGGGAGTGATACACCCCACTGTGGGACCAACACAGGTATCTACGAGTTAGGGAGCCAATCACATGGGGGTAGTGGGTACAACTAGTGGAGATAGGGGCAGGCGGCACCTATGAAGACAACTAGGGGTACACGAAACTACCATTATGATTATTATGTAGGCGGGATCAACTTGTAGGGTGACTAGTAGTGGTGCAGTATAGTAATTATCCTATAGTGATTAGGGGCGAGATTAACGCCAGAATATTCCTCTTGTTTGTTTGGTCTTGCCTACTTGTTTCACAGTCATTCCTTGTTTTACCAGTTTATGCTTTATCCTAATTACTTTAATAATTATATCGTTAAAGTTATGGTACTCGCCAGACTTTATGTCTGATCCCCTTTGTTTTCGCCTCTTTTCTTCTTTCCCCCCTAGGTTCTCAGGGTGGGACTACTGCTAGTGGAGCTTGATTTGAATCTTTCTCTCTCCTTGGAAGTGCTTGGCTGCTGAAAGTAAAGTTCAGCTCATCTCTTTTATGGCTACTTATGTTGGGGTTATGCTTTTTATTTTATGCACTCAGAAAACAATTTGTCAAGATGGTTACTAAGTGTACTTGGTTTTTCTGTTGGTTTATGATGTTGTTGTTATCAAACTATTTCTCTGCTGCAATAAAAGTTGTTATAAAATTTTCAAGTACCAATATATGTACCTGTCTTGTTATATTCTATTCTATTCACCAATAATACTCCATGAAAGTTAATGCATTCCCCTTGAGAGTGACATTAATGGGCGTGGGGTGTTACACAATGGTCTAATTGTTCCCAACCACACTTCACTAGGAACTAAAGTTCTGTGTTATTAAATTGATTAACAACCAAACAGCGGCTCAAAGAACATTTCAGTGAATCAACATACAACAGAACCACTAAAAAACACCACCAACCAAACAAAATTATACTCATGGTGATAATAATTTCCATTTCTCGATAGACTAATGAATAGCGATGATAAAAAAAACAACAGAAACGTACTTGAGAAACACAGGATAAAAAGCTAGCACCTTTCTTCTCGGATTGACTGCCATTTTATGACGGGGAAGAGGAGAAGTAGGTGTGTTTAGAGTCGAGGACTCGATGGAAGAAGTGGAGGACGCATAGTGGGTTGGAGTGGAAGAAGATGAATGAAAATTAGGGATTGGAATTGGAATTTTGGGGGTGAGAACAAACAGATCTGAGAAATTGAGAAAGAGGAATCCAATGAGTAACGTAAGTTTATTTACTGTTGGTGGGGAAGAATTTCAACGGATTGGTGATGTGTCAACTTCAGATGTTGGTTTTAAAAGGTAAATTGATGGATATATATGCATCTTTTTATAGATGTAGATTGATGACGTGGCAAATTAAACTTATAAGTTTATAACTATAGCTACTGCAACACAATTTGATACTATGGTAACACATTGAAGAGTGCGTTGCAATACACAAAAATTAACACAACTGTGGCAATATTTTAGTTGGCAACATCTTGGATTTTCGTTGTAGTAGTAAATCTATGGCGTAGTGTTTTAGCAACACTAAAGATGATAAATTAAAGAACAGTTAATTAAATTTTCAGAATTAAGTGAAATGGATTAGGCCATTGCGTTTGTCTCGGAATTCTGCTTGAGATAAACACCGAGTTTGTGTAAAACGAACACCGTATAAAGAAGTTATTAAGGTTTGAAGTTTGTATACGCATAAGAAGAATATATATGAATAAAATAAGTCCAGAAATTCAAAACAGTTCAAAATCATGTGGAGGGCCTGGGCGCGAAATTTCCCGCTCTGGCTGTTGACCTAGGGGTTGACACTATCATTGGGGTGTCGACACCCATGTCTACACCCACACAGGGGGGTCGACCCCCATTTCGACACCTCTGCCAGATCCGAGGCAGAATTCATTTTTCTGAACGTAAACCCCTTTCTTGACTAGATTCGTTGGTTCTAGGCTATAAATAGGACCCTGTACCCATTGTTTTCTTCACAAAAAATAATGGAGGACTAGATGCTTCCTCTGCCTAGACTAAAATAGCTTGTTCTTCTTCTACGATGGGGGCTAGACTAATTCAGAGATCTGTGATTCAACATTTGCAATTCTTCTTATATTTCTTAGATCCAATCATAGTGAGTTTATGTTAATTTTAGATCTAAATACTTAAAAGTTAATCTTGACATGACTATAACTTGGATCTAAGCCTGTGACTATTTGAATCATATCAGATCTGCTATAAAATGTGTATTTAAGTGATTCTGACATGGCTATGAACTAGATCCAAGCCTATACCTATTTATCATGTCAGATCTACCATTGTTTGTTGATATAATTCAATATTTAGATCTCATTATGCTTGTTTATGATATCCTTATTATGTTAGAATAAGTTCTACTATCACATGTTCATAAGATTTGTCCCTATATGCCTATCTTGTCATTATGCCTAACTTTGTCACTGTATATTTATTAGTTGCTATGCCTATTTTACCGTTACATGTCAATCCTGTTATTGTGACCATATTTATCCTCTACCCTTCTTTTTCCTTTTTATTTTATAGCCATGCTACCTTCGAGCCTAGGCATGCCGCTGAAATATGCGAACGTGTTAAATTGGGAACGAGCGGAAAGTATTAAATAGGGGCATAACTTTTACTGGGAAATTTGGGCATAAATTGAATGTAATACATAAATGTGGATTTGAGGCATAAACAACAATTGTAATTAAAAACTTTAATTTGGGGGCATATGGTTCATTATGAAAATGATTTGGGAAAGGGGCATGAAAACCTATAATGACATAGGAATAATTGATTAATAATGAAGATGCCTAGAATTACAGTAATTAGAAAATGTAACCTCACTTATACACGAGGTTAGATTACACTTGTGGTGGAAGTCTTCCTGGAACCGACCGGCATATCCAATGACCACAAGCGGTGAATCTAATGAGAGGTGTCTAAGTGCATAAACACGAGACGTGCTAAGAAACGAGGTTAAGCCCGACTTGCGGAAGAAGTCTGCCCGGACCCAACCAGCATATCTAGCATCCACAAGTTGTTAGCTTAATATGGGATGTCTAGTACATTATCACCATAAATGAATATGGTAATAAACTTTAATACTTAACCTAGTTGAATCCATAGGGATTGAATATGTTAACCTGAATAGGGGTTAAGTAAAATTGTATGAAACAGTAGGAGGGTTAAGTATATCTTGGGTAAGCGGGTAATATTTATATATAGACTCACAAACTTAACCTATGGGGTTATGCAATATTTTACTCTGGTATGGCATAACCTGTGGAAAACCTAGTAGGGATGCATGCATAGGGGGAAGCTTGTATCATCTTGTGTGTGGGACCCGTTTCAGTCAGTAACACATATATAGGTATCAAACGAGTACTCCGAACTAGGTAGGAGTCGAGGCACGCTTACTGGGATGATTGTAAGAGATCCAAAAGTGGGGGACGGTGTCTGATGGAACGTTCCACCAAGCTCATGTGCGTGCATGGGTCCGCCTGCCCGGTAAAATAAGACATTGTGGCATCAGTAGATATGGTTGTGCACATCCAGGAAATGAAGGGTTGTCACTTTAGGAAGTGATATATCCTATTGTGGGGCCAACACAGGGTATCTACGGAGTAGGGAGCCGATCGATTGGGGTAGTAATTAGGGTACATCTTGACTCCGGTATGTTTAGGAGCCCGCTCTTATCATTTGGGGTAACTCCGTTATGTTGGGTTGCATGTTGATTGTATGGGGTTAAACCTCTCACTAGAAGTACGCCTAAATCTACCATCTTGTAGTTGTTGGGATCATCTCATTCTGGTTATACTAGTATTTGTGCAGATAAAGGGAAAGTACTAGAGAAGCGCAATATACTCTATCATATTTATCCTATTTACCTTATCATACCTGCCTTTTATGATGTTATCTCTCTTATCCACTTTATATGCCTGTCATGACACTTTTACTTATTTATATGCTAAAAGTAACTGGAATCGCCAGACTTTATGTCTGGCCTATTTTGTTCCCCCTTCTTTCTCTTCTGTTACCCCCAGGTTCTCACGATGGTAGTACTCAAGCTTGATCAGGACTCTACTTTCATCTTCTTGGAGCTGTTTTAGATGTACGGGTTGATTTCATATCTCTCTACTATGGCTATGTTTTGGGGATTATGCTTCTTTTATTATTGTACTTTGATGTTCTAAGTATAAGATAGAAGTTTTAATGATGTACTGGGTTTATGCATTTCAGACATATGACGTAATCATGTTTTGAACTACGATGTTTTCTGTTTAATAAAATTTTAAATTCCGCTGCTATTTTATATCTATCTTGTAATTTTTCTGTTTCTATTCACCTATAAAGCTTCACGAAACTTAATGCATTCTCTTAATGAGTGGCATAAACGGACGTGGGGTGTGACACTTGGTATCAGAGCCGAAGGTTACTAGATCAGATAGAAAATTTTGAAAATAATTTTCAAAAAGTTTTAAAAGAAAGCATTTTCAAAAGAAAAAGTCTATTTTGAAAAACATATTCCCCAAAGCCATACGTAATATCTGTTGATAACAAGATTTTGATTAATGCCATCAAAAAGAAGTGCAATGGAAATCATGTCATAAAGATAAGGTTTTATATATATGTACATTGAGTCATGTTAGAATTATGTTAAAATCTATTCTCAAGTGTAACACGAATATACAAAACAAATCATATATATATATATATATTTCAAATGATCTGAAACAGTCTGACTGGAAAAAAATGCCTGAACCAGTCGACAGGTTCAAAATCAACCAGTCGACTGGTCAGACAATTTTGTCTCAGTAACGGCTAGTTTCTGAATATTTTTAATATATATGGTTTCATACTTTTTCAACCCGTCAACTGATTAATTTTAACCAGTCAACTGATTCGAAACAACACATATTTTCCGAAAGGTTGTCTTCATTCTTAAAGAGAAATCTCTTCATTTCTGAAAGGAAATAAAAGCTTCTTTTGGTTAAAACTCTTCGTGAAGAATTGCTATATTTCTACTATTACATAAACACTTCAAACATGATTTACAAACATCGAAAATTATTCTATCTATTCTCTGATTTGCACTTCTATATTCATTGCAAATAAAAGCTCTCTAAATTTCAAGTTACTTGTTAAATCCTTGATAACCTTTCATATATCTTGATTCGATAAGCAACAATATTCCTTCAGTCTTTGCATTCAAATCATATACTTGAGGATAAGATTATAGGAAGGGTGTACTTAAAACGTTGACTATCCGTGTTGATCAAAGAACACAAAGCAGAAGTCAAAATACTTGTAATTGTTGAAGTCCTGTGTAGTTGCTCAGAGGCATCCTTGTTGGGGCTCGGGTGTACTGACCTATTCCTCCAGGTTAAGAGAGGGCGTGATAGTGAATTCCGAAGAGGAGCTTCGGGACTGGACGTAGGACGGGAAGTCCGAACCAGTATAAAATTCCTAGTGTCACTTTACTTTACTTATTTCTTTTATCTACTTATGATATATCATATCAGTTCTTATTTATCTGCATAACTATTTTATATTAGCTAGTTAGTATGTCATCTACATTTCCCGCTATATCCATATAGATCCTGCTTAAGTCGTACACACCGACTTTTCAGTTGGTATCAGAGCCTGGCATTCTAGAGATCGTAACACCATCCTAGAACAAATGGCAATAAGGAAGTCTAGTCAAGGAATTGGAAAGTGGAAGAATAACAAAGCAGAATCAACGAAGCAAGAAAGAAAATGGCTCATGGCTAAAGTCAGATAACAATCGGTATGTACAGATTCATTATATAAAGATCTTTTGTTAGAGCATGAAAAATTATTGAAAGATTTTAAGACTTTGGGTAAACTCAATACAGTCATTTTAGCCAAGTCAAAAATTGTGAGCAAGAAAATTCCAAATTAAAAGAAGAAAACAATTTTTTAGTAAAACAAGCCAAATCCTTAGAAGAGCTTGTTTTTCAAAAGAATTTCCTTCAAAAAGAAAATGAGCAACTAGAAGATAAAACAATGTTCTTTTAAAGGAAATTGATCTTTTGCAAAATAGAAATAAATCATTAGACAATTCTTTAAATAATTCTAGTTCTTTAATTTCGTCTCTTGAAAAAGAGAATGGAGCTTTATGTGACGGCAAGGAATTTCGCTCGGTCCGAACCAGTCGCTAAACCGACCCAGACCGTTCGAAACGCCCTATCGTTTGAGAACACGACAAAATAGAACGCATATAGAAGAACATTTCATTGTATATTACAACAATGCATCAGATTACAAGAATATACAGAGTAAGAATAATATTACACAGAAATATCAGAGGTTTAAATTACATTTAAATACATAGCAGCGGAAAATAATACAATACACAACTAGAAGAGATATACGGATACAAAGCTTTCCGGATATCATTCCAGCTGTATACCAGGATCCTGTGAATATAAATCTGCAAAACCGAAACTACTAGCTGCCCGTGTCAAAATAGGGGCACCCAGAGTTTAGGTTAAAACAATAAACTCCAGGTCAGTCATGTGACTGGTGTGAGAACTAAAACAGTTATTAATCTTTATTTTAAATCATTAGGTAAATCAAGGGACCACGCCGTATAACACGGAACGGGTTTCCTCCCAAGAATACCAGTGCATAAAACAGACAGCGCAATGCTAAATAAAGAAAAAATGAAGCTGTTATAAGACCCAGGTCCCATCACACAATGCAACGCAGTCGAGGATAGGGTTTTCCCTTATAACAGCCAAAGAATGCTTGATACGTTTAAAACAAATCATTTGATACTATTATAAGTGCATAGTGTATAAAACACTTCAAATCATAAGTATCAATCATAGGCGGCATGAGCGCCCCATCCCACTATGTCGCCATATATAGGTTTACAAATAAAACCGCAAATGTCACGTATTTGGAAATTGGATTTCCATCTATGAACCGAGGCAAAAGATAGTCCTCAACCGATTCGTGACTCTCTAGCCCGAGCCACAGGCAAGCGCGCAGGCAAGCCTTTAGATCGTCAGGGCCGGTCCACCGATGTGGATTATTATGCCTGAACACTACGTTTCCCCACCCTATGGGGTGTAAGTCTGGTCCGTCAGCCGACCAGAATGCATCGGCCGAAACCGATATAACCGAGGCGCCTCGCAACAGCAACAACCACATAAGTCAAACTCGTCAGGGCGTGTAAAACCACTGACGCCACTTCTAACTAGAAAGAAACGCAAGTCCTCCCTGAGGTCCGTCTCCCGTTTTTGGTTCATACCTGGTGTGAAACACGCGAGGTAAACGTTACACAAAGCTACGCCACAAAGGCCGTGCTTTGATCATCACCACAAGACTTTGCTTTTCAACAGAAGCCTTGATCATTTGCATCTTAGCATGCCACACAGGCAAACCATCCTATGCAACCGATATCAGTCACACAGAATGAAATCCGATGTCAGACACACAGTCCATTTACAAGTCCGTCCTGGGTCTGAACGAAACCGGAGGCACCTAGTACCCCGCATATCCATCGATCTCCAAGTACGTCTGGACGATCACCAACTGTTTCCATCTTCTTGGGTGTACAGCCCAATCAAGATCATCAGTTATCACCCAAACGACGTGAAGACTTCCGGTCTTCGACCATCGTCTTCATCTTCGACTTATCGTCGTATCAGCTATTCAGAATGGGATAAACCCGGTCTTTCCGAATAACTCGCGTATATTTTAAATAAGTGTTACACAAACACAACATACGCCTCATTCCAATTCATTAGTCACTAACCGTAAATTAATCAAGAGAATAATTCCCCAAATATTAACCCCGAAGGCCGAAACCAACATCAGATCAATATCCAGAAAACCATTCTACTTGGCTAACCGACAATTAGTTTCTAAATTTCACATTCATAGGGAAAGGTTCCCATTAATTTTATCCAAGATAAATTCCTTGAATTTATGTTTGAATCTCAATTCGAACTAGTCGGGATTAGCGAACCTTACCGAAGTAATCATTTGTTTTAATTTCCCAATCCCAACCTATTCATCCCATGAAGTAAAACTGGTTATACTTCATATCTAACACCACAGTGTTATCGGTAAATTCAATTACCATTTCACGTTCAAATCTAATTAAAGATTTAACTATCGCCTGGAGCAAAACTGGTGATACTCCATTTCGATTATTTCAATCTAATTAAAGATTCATTAAAACTCCACTTAGTTTTAATCTGTGACTGGGTTAAAGAATCAGTGTCATTTAAAACACGGCTCACGATAAACCCAAATCACATTCCATTAATTATCGGGTTAAAGAACAAGTGTTATTTAAAACACTGTTCACGATAAACCCAAAAATCACATTCATTAATTATCGGGTTAAAGAACGAGTGTTATTTAAAACACTGTTCACGATAAACCCAAAAATCAATATCAATTCAATTCCAATTAAATATTATTTAATTGGTACACTTCATTAAATCTAAATAAAAAGATTTAATCTTTTCTCAACTGGGTTCAAGAACAGTGTTAGTGAAGACACCATTCACGACAAACCCAAATCACATTTGATTAATTATCGGGTTAAAGAACAAGTGTTATTTAAAACACTGTTCACGATAAACCCAAAAATCAATACCAGTTCAATTCCAATTAAATATTATTTAATTGGCACACTTCATTAAATCTAAATAAAAAAGATTTAATCTTTTCTCAACTGGGTTCAAGAACAGTGTTAGTGAAGACACCATTCACGACAAACCCAAATCACATTCGATATTCAATACAAGGCTCTGAATAGAAAATATATCGGCTTATATTCAATATCGAATTCTACGACTAACAAATGTCGTATTGGAAATAACGATATAAATATATATCTTTCAAATTTCCATAACAACATCTGTATAATCACGAATTCCAACATCGAAATATTCCGAAGATAATTTCGATTCAAATCCACTCCAATGCAATCATTGGATATTCTGGTTATTTTTAAAACCCTTTCTAATTCAGTTTATTTATTTAAAAATAAATAGAATTCTAATTCTAGTTCAAAACTAGTTCATGTCGATGAAAATCTATTTTTATCTTTTCAAATATGGAGTTTTTCATCCCAAATCTTCACAAATCATTTCTTATGATTTTACACAAATTATTACTATTTTTAATAATTTTATCAAGGCCCGTACAGTCGATTTCCATCAATGGCCATCGAACTGCACTTACAGCGACCTTTTTCAAATTTGATTTGGACATAATTCCAAATCCAACCGTTAGATTTCAAATTTATAACATTCGCTAGAAAGCTCTTTTCGATACGAACCCAACGGTTCCGGTTTTAGGAGAATCCGACGGTCGGATCTCCCGTAATGTCCGTTTGAAATAAATGGTCGAAATTCACGAACTGCCGCAGCGCGGCGCGTTCTATTCAGGCCATTATATTATATATATAATATATATAATATATATATCGTCGATTTCTATTTAAAACGAATTATATAAATAGTTTTAAATTCGATTCAAAAGCAATTTCAACTTCCGTTTCAATTCAAATCAAAATTGAATTCTTCTCTATAAATTCGTTTTAAAATTCATTTCTATTCAATTCAAATTTCAATTCAATTTGAATTCATTTCAATTCGCTTTCAATTCAATTTGAATTCGTTTTCAATTCATTTCGAAATCGTTTTCAATTCAATTCATTTCGAAATCGTTTTCAATTCAATTTATTTCGAAATCGTTTTCAATTCAATTCATTTCGAAATCGTTTTCAATTCAATTTATTTCGAAATCGTTTTCAATTCAATTTATTTCGAAATCGTTTTCAATTCAATTCATTTCGAAATCATTTTCAATTCAATTTTTGATATTCATTTTAAAATGAATAAAATCGATATAAATATCGTTCACGTCAAAATGGCGTCAATCTAATCAACACGGCTTCATAAATTTCTATTTTCAAAATAGTTGTTATTATCAAAATATTTCGTTCAACACATGACCAATCTCAATGAATGAGTACTGTCAATACATGAACTTTTATTTTATAATATTCTTTATTCTCTAAATTGGAATGAGGCCCAATCAATCACCATATAATTTTAATTATATGGATTTTCATACAACACATGTATATAATAGCATTGAAAAATAATCAACCATCAACCAAAGTGCACTACACTGTATAAGCATCAAATATAGATATTCCACGCTTATAACAGCCTGTCAATCAATCGATCGACATATTTAATCAATCAGGATGAGTGAACTTCAAATTTCATCCTAACACCCGTGTGGGGTTTCAAACAATCAAACACATATTTTATTTGTGCAGTTGGGTGATGTGTAAAATTTATCGGCCCAATCAATATCAGTCAAATCAGTGCATATAAACAAATCGGCCGATTTGTCTATAAATATCTATTTATTCACTTTCACGTTAAAAATTATATTTTTAACGATAAAACATTTTATTCCAACATATGAATTTCTATTCAGTTCATTCTCAATAAAATGATATTTTTATTTTTCTAACATATTTTAGAAAATTTCGGCGGCATAACGGCACGATACTAGAAACGGGACGAGGCCTAGCCTTATCCCCGGTCTAGTGAAGGCCCACGCCATTCACACATCAATCAAATCAATTTCCAATTCAACCAATCAATCAAATCCAAATCAAATAATCTAACCAACTACACAACCAAACAAACAAGTCCATGGTATGTGGACGGGTGTCGGGTGCTTCTAATAAGCACCGTCTGCATCCTAGTATATATATATAACTAGAAAAATAGAATTTGAGTGAGAAGTTCTCACCTATAGCTATCCTAGCTCCACGGCACTTCTAATGCAGGAAATCTTCGCCAACCCGCCTTTTGTCGCTTTCGTTGTCCGCTTTCACTACATATGTAAAAATCGAATTTTACTTCGCTATTCAATATATAAAAATCATATTTTTCATTTCGAAGTTCACTATATAAAAATCATATTTTTATCGCTAACTTCATATTGTGAAAATAGAATTTTCATCGCTATTTCATATTTGTAAAAATAGAATTTTCACTTCGTTATACTTTATATAAAAATTGAATCTTTACTATGTTATTCAATATATAAAAATCTTGCCTTTTCTAATTTAAAAATATCGCCTTTTCATATTTAAAAATATCGCCTTTTCATATTTAAAAATATCGCCTTTACATATTTAAAAATATCGCCTTTTCATATTTAAAAATATCGCCTTTTCATATTTAAAAATATCGCCTTTACATATTTAAAAATATCGCCTTTTCATATTTAAAAATATCGCCTTTTCATATTTAAAAATATCGCCTTTACATATTTAAAAATATCGCCTTTTCATATTTAAAAATATCGCCTTTTCTTTTGCTACCTATATAAAGATGATATTTTTTAATATTCCTATTATGTAAAAATTATATTTTTAATTTTCTACCTAACCAAAAATCATATTTTTACATCATCTATATAGTAAAGACTATATTTTTAATACTTTAAAAATATAAAAATCATATTTTTACTTTGAAGTTCAACATATAAAAACTATATTTTTATTTAGATAAACCTCTTCACTTTGTTTAACTAAAAATCTATACTCTCTTCTATATGAAAACTAATCTTTATATTTTAAAATACCATCTTTTTATATGTAAAAAGATAATCTTTTTTTATAATTGAAAATATAATCTTTAGGTTAAAAATCATATCTTTTATATATTAAAAATCATATCTTTTCTAATAATAATCAAATCAGATTTTGTTTATATATATATACAAATAAATAAATATATATATATATATAAAACAACCTATCACAAAATAAAATAAATAATAAAAAAAAAAACTTACCGTTTACTCGAAGGGGGTGCTCGCTGTCGGGGGAAGGTGCTGGCGCGGTCGGAGGTGGTGCAGTCGACTGGGATGGCGGGGGTGGGCTTACCGTGGGGGCGGCGCTAGGGTTCTGATGGAGGGGGGGGGGCTGCGTCGTGGGGGCTTCGGGTGCTTTGGCTGCGGAGGAGGGAGAAGCGAGAGGGGGAAGGGAAGGAGGGGGATCGGAGAACAGGAGGTGGGGGCGGTGAACGACGGCGGCGCCAGGAGGGTGGTTCCCCGTTCGTCGATTTTTCCTCTTTCTTTTTTTTTTATTTTTTATTTTATTTTTCTGAACGGGGAAGAGAAGGGGGGGGGGTTATTATAAAAGTTATATTTTTTAATTTATTTTTATTTTTAATTGCAAAAAGGTTGACTTTCACAAACGACCTCTAAACGAGGTCCACCGCCTGTCGTCCATAGCGTTTTACCCCCATTCCGAACACAATGGGATATGTATCGCAGGCTGATTCGACTGTTTCGATCAGTTTCTGTTTAATTTACATTTAAATCACTATATTGAATTTTAAACGTACATTTCAAATTACCGGGGTCACATACTAACTCTATAAATCCCATAAAAATATTTTCTAGCTTCGTATTGACGATACGGTCCTAACAAAACTAGTTTCGTCGAATTCCGAGACCGTTTGAAAAATGGCCAATTTCCAGTCGATTAAAATCAACTGAAACTGGTCAAACGCGTTTTCCATTGCCACGCTCACATATTGATTCGAAAAATTATGAAATTTGAAACCTAACAATAACTTTACATCACGGACCCAATAAAACTGGTTTCGTCGAAATCCGAGGTCGTTTGCAAAATGTCCATTTTTAAGGGCTATATATTATATTAAAATATATATAAATTCCACAGCGACTATTCAGAATTTTCAACTGGACATATCTCATCATTTATAAAGTGAAATCTCAGTTTCTCAACTTCGTTGGAAAGATATCATCAGTTAGATCCTAATGTTTTTGGTTTCACTAAAATCCGGATTGTTTTGCACCCGGTACATTCAATTGAAGTTTGAAATCGAATTATCGAACTACCGCGCCATTTTCAATTCTATTTATAATTATATATAATTATTTATTCTAACGACGACGCGTATAATATATACGTTTGATTTATATTCAGAATAAATTTATCGTCGATATTATTTAAAATAATTCATTTTAAATAATCAAAATTCGCTAAAATGGCCAAAATAAAAATTTTAAACTGGCCCAGATTTTCGGGTTGTTACAATCTCCCCCACTTAAAACTTTTCGTCCCCGAAAAGGAACAAAGTCGAAAGTGGTTTGATTAATCAACTCTACGCTCGACCTGGCTTCCATTCTCCAACTTTTTAGTTTCTGAGAATTTTCAAAATTTCAAAAATTTGGCTAACACCCTAAATTTTTGAAAAATTTCGCCATAACCTCCCCTGCACCGGGAGCATCGGGGAATTTCAAATAGCTTCCCCGGTCCTTCAGATCTCAAAAAGAAAAAGAAAAAGCCAAGCGGCTAGCCAATAGGCTCACAAAATCATCATCACCCAAACAAAACAGGAAATTATGTAGTAAACATGTACCTATTTGTCGGGCAAACAAATTTTATTCTCTGCTCTAGCCTCCTTGCTATGACCTGTTCAAAGATATATATGTATATGCACGCAAATGCAACCAATTTTCAATATAATTCAATATTTGGTTCAATTAGGCATAATGGTTCAAAATTAGCAAACAAATGAACAAACAACACAAACATCAATCAATTAGTGAATTTAACGTTTCAAATTCATAATTTTAATACATATACAGAAAATCTTGTTTTTGATGCCAATTCACAACAAAGTGTTCTAGCTATATAAGATTTGGTTCTCACACCAGTCTAATGGAAATATATAGATATCACACCTTCGAAACACGAATATAAATATTGATAATGCGGCCGCATTACCAAAATTATCTCCGGGCGACTAGAGTGTGATTCTATATCTATCCAGTATATTAAAATTTCAAATAAACGCGGATCAGACGTATACGCAAAATCTATATATACTGGATTGTCCACAACAATATAAATAAATAATCAAATACGAATAATTGATTTAAATTTTCAAAACAAAAATTTGTTTTATTTTAAAAATAAACTCTTCACACTCGTTCTAGGATACTACTGATCCCATCTCTAACGAGTCATTCTAATTGGATATTACTAATCCAATATCTGATGAATTCTTTCGTATGGTTCTAATGTGTCGTGTTCTCTAAGCTTTGTAAACCAAAGCTCTGATACCAACTGTGACGGCAAGGAATTTCGCTCGGTCCGAACCAGTCGCTAAACCGACCCAGACCGTTCGAAACGCCCTATCGTTTGAGAACACGACAAAATAGAACGCATATAGAAGAACATTTCATTGTATATTACAACAATGCATCAGATTACAAGAATATACAGAGTAAGAATAATATTACACAGAAATATCAGAGGTTTAAATTACATTTAAATACATAGCAGCGGAAAATAATACAATACACAACTAGAAGAGATATACGGATACAAAGCTTTCCGGATATCATTCCAGCTGTATACCAGGATCCTGTGAATATAAATCTGCAAAACCGAAACTACTAGCTGCCCGTGTCAAAATAGGGGCACCCAGAGTTTAGGTTAAAACAATAAACTCCAGGTCAGTCATGTGACTGGTGTGAGAACTAAAACAGTTATTAATCTTTATTTTAAATCATTAGGTAAATCAAGGGACCACGCCGTATAACACGGAACGGGTTTCCTCCCAAGAATACCAGTGCATAAAACAGACAGCGCAATGCTAAATAAAGAAAAAATGAAGCTGTTATAAGACCCAGAGTCCATCACACAATGCAACGCAGTCGAGGATAGGGTTTTCCCTTATAACAGCCAAAGAATGCTTGATACGTTTAAAACAAATCATTTGATACTATTATAAGTGCATAGTGTATAAAACACTTCAAATCATAAGTATCAATCATAGGCGGCATGAGCGCCCCATCCCACTATGTCGCCATATATAGGTTTACAAATAAAACCGCAAATGTCACGTATTTGGAAATTGGATTTCCATCTATGAACCGAGGCAAAAGATAGTCCTCAACCGATTCGTGACTCTCTAGCCCGAGCCACAGGCAAGCGCGCAGGCAAGCCTTTAGATCGTCAGGGCCGGTCCACCGATGTGGATTATTATGCCTGAACACTACGTTTCCCCACCCTATGGGGTGTAAGTCTGGTCCGTCAGCCGACCAGAATGCATCGGCCGAAACCGATATAACCGAGGCGCCTCGCAACAGCAACAACCACATAAGTCAAACTCGTCAGGGCGTGTAAAACCACTGACGCCACTTCTAACTAGAAAGAAACGCAAGTCCTCCCTGAGGTCCGTCTCCCGTTTTTGGTTCATACCTGGTGTGAAACACGCGAGGTAAACGTTACACAAAGCTACGCCACAAAGGCCGTGCTTTGATCATCACCACAAGACTTTGCTTTTCAACAGAAGCCTTGATCATTTGCATCTTAGCATGCCACACAGGCAAACCATCCTATGCAACCGATATCAGTCACACAGAATGAAATCCGATGTCAGACACACAGTCCATTTACAAGTCCGTCCTGGGTCTGAACGAAACCGGAGGCACCTAGTACCCCGCATATCCATCGATCTCCAAGTACGTCTGGACGATCACCAACTGTTTCCATCTTCTTGGGTGTACAGCCCAATCAAGATCATCAGTTATCACCCAAACGACGTGAAGACTTCCGGTCTTCGACCATCGTCTTCATCTTCGACTTATCGTCGTATCAGCTATTCAGAATGGGATAAACCCGGTCTTTCCGAATAACTCGCGTATATTTTAAATAAGTGTTACACAAACACAACATACGCCTCATTCCAATTCATTAGTCACTAACCGTAAATTAATCAAGAGAATAATTCCCCAAATATTAACCCCGAAGGCCGAAACCAACATCAGATCAATATCCAGAAAACCATTCTACTTGGCTAACCGACAATTAGTTTCTAAATTTCACATTCATAGGGAAAGGTTCCCATTAATTTTATCCAAGATAAATTCCTTGAATTTATGTTTGAATCTCAATTCGAACTAGTCGGGATTAGCGAACCTTACCGAAGTAATCATTTGTTTTAATTTCCCAATCCCAACCTATTCATCCCATGAAGTAAAACTGGTTATACTTCATATCTAACACCACAGTGTTATCGGTAAATTCAATTACCATTTCACGTTCAAATCTAATTAAAGATTTAACTATCGCCTGGAGCAAAACTGGTGATACTCCATTTCGATTATTTCAATCTAATTAAAGATTCATTAAAACTCCACTTAGTTTTAATCTGTGACTGGGTTAAAGAATCAGTGTCATTTAAAACACGGCTCACGATAAACCCAAATCACATTCCATTAATTATCGGGTTAAAGAACAAGTGTTATTTAAAACACTGTTCACGATAAACCCAAAAATCACATTCATTAATTATCGGGTTAAAGAACGAGTGTTATTTAAAACACTGTTCACGATAAACCCAAAAATCAATATCAATTCAATTCCAATTAAATATTATTTAATTGGTACACTTCATTAAATCTAAATAAAAAGATTTAATCTTTTCTCAACTGGGTTCAAGAACAGTGTTAGTGAAGACACCATTCACGACAAACCCAAATCACATTTGATTAATTATCGGGTTAAAGAACAAGTGTTATTTAAAACACTGTTCACGATAAACCCAAAAATCAATACCAGTTCAATTCCAATTAAATATTATTTAATTGGCACACTTCATTAAATCTAAATAAAAAAGATTTAATCTTTTCTCAACTGGGTTCAAGAACAGTGTTAGTGAAGACACCATTCACGACAAACCCAAATCACATTCGATATTCAATACAAGGCTCTGAATAGAAAATATATCGGCTTATATTCAATATCGAATTCTACGACTAACAAATGTCGTATTGGAAATAACGATATAAATATATATCTTTCAAATTTCCATAACAACATCTGTATAATCACGAATTCCAACATCGAAATATTCCGAAGATAATTTCGATTCAAATCCACTCCAATGCAATCATTGGATATTCTGGTTATTTTTAAAACCCTTTCTAATTCAGTTTATTTATTTAAAAATAAATAGAATTCTAATTCTAGTTCAAAACTAGTTCATGTCAATGAAAATCTATTTTTATCTTTTCAAATATGGAGTTTTTCATCCCAAATCTTCACAAATCATTTCTTATGATTTTACACAAATTATTGCTATTTTTAATAATTTTATCAAGGCCCGTACAGTCGATTTCCATCAATGGCCATCGAACTGCACTTACAACGACCTTTTTCAAATTTGATTTGGACATAATTCCAAATCCAACCGTTAGATTTCAAATTTCTAACATTCGCTAGAAAGCTCTTTTCGATACGAACCCAACGGTTCCGGTTTTAGGAGAATCCGACGGTCGGATCTCCCGTAATGTCCGTTTGAAATAAATGGTCGAAATTCACGAACTGCCGCAGCGCGGCGCGTTCTATTCAGGCCATTATATTATATATATAATATATATATCGTCGATTTCTATTTAAAACGAATTATATAAATAGTTTTAAATTCGATTCAAAAGCAATTTCAACTTCCGTTTCAATTCAAATCAAAATTGAATTCTTCTCTATAAATTCGTTTTAAAATTCATTTCTATTCAATTCAAATTTCAATTCAATTTGAATTCATTTCAATTCGCTTTCAATTCAATTTGAATTCGTTTTCAATTCATTTCGAAATCGTTTTCAATTCAATTCATTTCGAAATCGTTTTCAATTCAATTTATTTCGAAATCGTTTTCAATTCAATTCATTTCGAAATCGTTTTCAATTCAATTTATTTCGAAATCGTTTTCAATTCAATTTATTTCGAAATCGTTTTCAATTCAATTCATTTCGAAATCATTTTCAATTCAATTTTTGATATTCATTTTAAAATGAATAAAATCGATATAAATATCGTTCACGTCAAAATGGCGTCAATCTAATCAACACGGCTTCATAAATTTCTATTTTCAAAATAGTTGTTATTATCAAAATATTTCGTTCAACACATGACCAATCTCAATGAATGAGTACTGTCAATACATGAACTTTTATTTTATAATATTCTTTATTCTCTAAATTGGAATGAGGCCCAATCAATCACCATATAATTTTAATTATATGGATTTTCATACAACACATGTATATAATAGCATTGAAAAATAATCAACCATCAACCAAAGTGCACTACACTGTATAAGCATCAAATATAGATATTCCACGCTTATAACAGCCTGTCAATCAATCGATCGACATATTTAATCAATCAGGATGAGTGAACTTCAAATTTCATCCTAACACCCGTGTGGGGTTTCAAACAATCAAACACATATTTTATTTGTGCAGTTGGGTGATGTGTAAAATTTATCGGCCCAATCAATATCAGTCAAATCAGTGCATATAAACAAATCGGCCGATTTGTCTATAAATATCTATTTATTCACTTTCACGTTAAAAATTATATTTTTAACGATAAAACATTTTATTCCAACATATGAATTTCTATTCAGTTCATTCTCAATAAAATGATATTTTTATTTTTCTAACATATTTTAGAAAATTTCGGCGGCATAACGGCACGATACTAGAAACGGGACGAGACCTAGCCTTATCCCCGGTCTAGTGAAGGCCCACGCCATTCACACATCAATCAAATCAATTTCCAATTCAACCAATCAATCAAATCCAAATCAAATAATCTAACCAACTACACAACCAAACAAACAAGTCCATGGTATGTGGACGGGTGTCGGGTGCTTCTAATAAGCACCGTCTGCATCCTAGTATATATATATAACTAGAAAAATAGAATTTGAGTGAGAAGTTCTCACCTATAGCTATCCTAGCTCCACGGCACTTCTAATGCAGGAAATCTTCGCCAACCCGCCTTTTGTCGCTTTCGTTGTCCGCTTTCACTACATATGTAAAAATCGAATTTTACTTCGCTATTCAATATATAAAAATCATATTTTTCATTTCGAAGTTCACTATATAAAAATCATATTTTTATCGCTAACTTCATATTGTGAAAATAGAATTTTCATCGCTATTTCATATTTGTAAAAATAGAATTTTCACTTCGTTATACTTTATATAAAAATTGAATCTTTACTATGTTATTCAATATATAAAAATCTTGCCTTTTCTAATTTAAAAATATCGCCTTTTCATATTTAAAAATATCGCCTTTTCATATTTAAAAATATCGCCTTTACATATTTAAAAATATCGCCTTTTCATATTTAAAAATATCGCCTTTTCATATTTAAAAATATCGCCTTTACATATTTAAAAATATCGCCTTTTCATATTTAAAAATATCGCCTTTTCATATTTAAAAATATCGCCTTTACATATTTAAAAATATCGCCTTTTCATATTTAAAAATATCGCCTTTTCTTTTGCTACCTATATAAAGATGATATTTTTTAATATTCCTATTATGTAAAAATTATATTTTTAATTTTCTACCTAACCAAAAATCATATTTTTACATCATCTATATAGTAAAGACTATATTTTTAATACTTTAAAAATATAAAAATCATATTTTTAATACTTTAAAAATATAAAAATCATATTTTTACTTTGAAGTTCAACATATAAAAACTATATTTTTATTTAGATAAACCTCTTCACTTTGTTTAACTAAAAATCTATACTCTCTTCTATATGAAAACTAATCTTTATATTTTAAAATACCATCTTTTTATATGTAAAAAGATAATCTTTTTTTATAATTGAAAATATAATCTTTAGGTTAAAAATCATATCTTTTATATATTAAAAATCATATCTTTTCTAATAATAATCAAATCAGATTTTGTTTATATATATATACAAATAAATAAATATATATATATATAAAACAACCTATCACAAAATAAAATAAATAATAAAAAAAAAACTTACCGTTTACTCGAAGGGGGTGCTCGCTGTCGGGGGAAGGTGCTGGCGCGGTCGGAGGTGGTGCAGTCGACTGGGATGGCGGGGGTGGGCTTACCGTGGGGGCGGCGCTAGGGTTCTGATGGAGGGGGGGGCTGCGTCGTGGGGGCTTCGGGTGCTTTGGCTGCGGAGGAGGGAGAAGCGAGAGGGGGAAGGGAAGGAGGGGGATCGGAGAACAGGAGGTGGGGGCGGTGAACGACGGCGGCGCCAGGAGGGTGGTTCCCCGTTCGTCGATTTTTCCTCTTTCTTCTTTTTTTTTTATTTTATTTTTCTGAACGGGGAAGAGAAGGGGGGGGGTTATTATAAAAGTTATATTTTTTAATTTATTTTTATTTTTAATTGCAAAAAGGTTGACTTTCACAAACGACCTCTAAACGAGGTCCACCGCCTGTCGTCCATAGCGTTTTACCCCCATTCCGAACACAATGGGATATGTATCGCAGGCTGATTCGACTATTTCGATCAGTTTCTGTTTAATTTACATTTAAATCACTATATTGAATTTTAAACGTACATTTCAAATTACCGGGGTCACATACTAACTCTATAAATCCCATAAAAATATTTTCTAGCTTCGTATTGACGATACGGTCCTAACAAAACTAGTTTCGTCGAATTCCGAGACCGTTTGAAAAATGGCCAATTTCCAGTCGATTAAAATCAACTGAAACTGGTCAAACGCGTTTTCCTTTGCCACGCTCACATATTGATTCGAAAAATTATGAAATTTGAAACCTAACAATAACTTTACATCACGGACCCAATAAAACTGGTTTCGTCGAAATCCGAGGTCGTTTGCAAAATGTCCATTTTTAAGGGCTATATATTATATTAAAATATATATAAATTCCACAGCGACTATTCAGAATTTTCAACTGGACATATCTCATCATTTATAAAGTGAAATCTCAGTTTCTCAACTTCGTTGGAAAG
The DNA here is from genome assembly GCA_030737875.1 of Allium sativum. Taxonomy (NCBI): domain Eukaryota; kingdom Viridiplantae; phylum Streptophyta; class Magnoliopsida; order Asparagales; family Amaryllidaceae; genus Allium; species Allium sativum. The sequence continues at coordinate 20,209,358 of CM060927.1, read as the reverse complement.
ATATCATCAATTAGATCCTAATGTTTTTGGTTTCACTAAAATCCGGATTGTTTTGCACCCGGTACATTCAATTGAAGTTTGAAATCGAATTATCGAACTACCGCGCCATTTTCAATTCTATTTATAATTATATATAATTATTTATTCTAACGACGACGCGTATAATATATACGTTTGATTTATATTCAGAATAAATTTATCGTCGATATTATTTAAAATAATTCATTTTAAATAATCAAAATTCGCTAAAATGGCCAAAATAAAAATTTTAAACTGGCCCAGATTTTCGGGTTGTTACACTTTAACTGATATGAATTTAGAATTATCTAAAAATGTGAGTTGTTTAAGGTAAATAATTATATTTTGCAAAATGAATTTCTGACTCAAAAGAAAATTTTGAAAAATTACAATCTTCTTTAAATAATTCAGAATCTCTAATTTTTTGGTCTCACAACTGAGAATGATACTTTATAAGGGAAGAATTCTGAATTAAATAAGGAAATTGATAATAACAAAATTTCTTTTGAAAATGTCAATCGCGACTTTGGAATTTTTTTTGATAAATGTACATGTAAGTTTGCGAAATTCAATAAAGGTCAAAATGATTTGAATATGTTTTATCCAGATCACAACCTTTATATGACAAAATTGGTTTTGGATATAATAAAACCAATCATAGAAATAGTACTAAATGTGCTTTTATGTACAATAAGAATATCACTACTACTAATGCACATCCAAGATCCGGTTATTATAGAAATTCGAATACTTCTATGACTAGAGATGTTTATAATAAATCTATAAGTACAAAAAGAGATATCAATAGCGATTACTTAAGTGTTTGGGTTCCAGTAAATTGGAGAAATAGAGGAAAAATATATCGATGATTATTTTGATTCAGTAGTTAATAATAAAAAAATTATCTTTAAAGATTCCATTAAACCCTCCTGGGTATGGTTACCTTCCATCTAACCCCTGGACCCAAATAAAGCAAGTGGGTACCAAATTATATACATCATAATTTTTGCTGGCACACCACAACAAAGAGAAGTCCATTACGATATATCTAAATGTCTATGAAAATTCAGCTTATCGAAAAAGCACGTGATTCAATATTTCCTAAGGATGCTATAATTATCTATATTTTCTACTATTCTCGATTACTAATATCTCATGATACTTATTCTTTCTAATCGATGACAAAGGGGGAGAAATATGTTTTCAATGTTATCTAACATTTTGGTACACGAAATGATAAGCTTTTTAGTTAGGAGGAGATAAGCATATACAAGCATACATTCAGGGGGAGCTAAACATTCAGGGGGTGAAAATCAGATATGTTGTCATCAATCAAAAAGGGGGAGAATGTTGAAAACAAGATTTTGATTAATGCCAACAAAAAGAAGTGTAACGGAAACCATGTCATAGAGATAAGGTTTTTTTTTCATAATATATATATATATATATATATATATAGACATTGAGTCGTGTTAGAATTACGTTAAAATCTATACTCAAGTATAACACGAATATACAAAACAAAGCATAAATATATATATATATATATATAAATATTCCAAATGACCTGAAATAGTCTGACTGGGCTAAAATATCTGAACCAGTCGACTGGTCCAAAATCAGCCAGTCGATTGGTCAGACAATTTTGTCTCAGTAACGGCTAGTTTCTGAATATTTTTAATATATACGATTTCATACTTTTTCAACCAGTCGTGAAACACCCCACCTCTGTTAAGGTCACTCACAAAGGGAATGCCTTAACTTCGGTGGAGCATTATAGGTAAAAGATGCAGATAAATTACAAGACAGACAAATAAAACAGCGGAAAATAAAGTCATTTTATTAACAATGTGGTTCAGTGAAGCTTTTAAAACAGTTGTCTCAATCATACTAAAAGTAATACGTAGAACTTCTGTCTTGATTTAAAAACTTCCAAGTATAAAAGAAGCATAAAAATAACAATGATATTACCAATGAAGCATGAACCAGCCATAGCAGTGGAAGAGAGGGTTCAAAGAAAACAACGACTATCTTCGAGCTTGAAAAGAAAACTGAGCTAAGTGGTAACATTTCCTCCCTGAGAACTGGGGGGACAGAAGAAAAGAGGCGAAACAAAACTAGGTCAGACATAAGTCTGGTAAGTCCAGCTACTTTCAGCATATGAACAAGCAAGAACAACATGACATGAATTATACTGAATAAAGACATAAGCATGATGATAAGGAACATAGGATACATAGGATAAGCAATAGGCAAGACAAACTAAGTATAACATCGCATGTTAACTATTCTCTGCTTCGCTACTACCCTGTTATTCTGATTTCTATATCTCTGCACCACCTAACGAGTGTCCTAACTAGTAATCTGTATAAAGGATAATATTACAACGTGATCCCAATCCCCACAATTGTGGTGGCCTTAAGGTGTACATCTTTTATGAGGATTCCACCTCAGTCTGCCTAATTGCCATAAAGATGTTAGATGTACCCTTACTACCCTATCGATCGGCTCCCTACTTGTACAAATGTTGTCTATGTCCGTGTCAATCGGCCCTCTCTTGTGTGTAGATACCCTGTGTTGGTCCCACCATAAGGTGTATCAATCCTTATGATAGCAACCCGACACGATTCAAGATGCACAATGTATAACTACTGGTACCCAGTGCCTGCTTTTTCCCACTCCGGAGTATGTGCACGCCCGTAAACCGTCGGAACCTACACCGACGTACCCCCCTGCCGCTGCTTTGACCGCTTATAATCAGCCCAGTAATCGTGCCCCACCCTACCTAGCTCAGGGTACCGTGATACATCTATGTGGGTTACTGCTGAAATGGGTCCCCGTTACTAGTGTTTCCTACTGATTAAATTTGTGGGCCTATATTTACTAATATTACCCACCAACCTAATATGTACTAAACCCTCCCGCACTGATTCAAGCATGTTTATTTAGCGGTTAAGTTTGTGGGCCTATATGTACTAATATTACATACCTACACGAGATGTACTTAACCCTCCCATCGATTCTAACATGTTTATTAAACGGTTAAGTTTTATGGGCCTATATTTACTAATATTACCCACCAACCCGACGTATACTTAACCTTCCCACGGATTCAAGCATGTTTATATAATGGTTAAGTTTTGTGGGCCTATATATTTACTAATATTACCCACCAACCCGACGTGTACTTAACCCTCCTACTCATCATGCCATGTTGGTTAAGTGGTTCTTATTAACTTAACCTTTCTCACTTATCATGTTGGATTGGTTAAGTGTGATTTATTAACTTAACCTTGTTCATTCATCAGGTTATATTGGTTAAGTATTTCCCATTTAACTTAACCCCATTCGTTCATCAAGTTATATTGGTCAAGTGTCATTAATCAATTCAAGTTAACTTAACCCACCCACTCGTCTTGTCATGTTGGTTAAGTGTTTCCTTTTGGTGTTAACTTGACCCTAGCTCAAATCATGTTATATTGGTTAAGTGTTGCCCTCTCGTGTTAACTTAACCCTTCCCATACATCGTGTTACATAATTGGTTAAGTGTTTTCCTCTTGTACTACTTAACCCCACTACATGTCATTATATATTGGTTAAGTGTATCCTCTTGTGCTACCTAACCCTACCACAAGTCATTATATATTTTGTATAAGTGTTACTTTAGTCAACTTAACCCTATCATCTTCTTAATTAACATGTTATAATGGTTAAGTGCTGCCTTAGTTAACTTAACCCTACCATCCGTTTAGTTAAAATGTTATAACGGTTAAGTGTTCCCTTAGTTAACTTAACCCTACCCTATATCATGTCTTGTTGGTTGGGTGTCCTTTGTCCATTCAAGTTTAACTTAACCCACCCATATGTCATATTGGTTAAGTATCAATTAACTTAACCCTCCAATACTTAGCATATGTCAATAGCATTAATTCATTCATTAAAGCACCAACCACTCACATTAGACAGGTATTGTTGCGATCACTGGATGTGCCGGTTGGTTCCGGGCAGTTTTACACCGCAACTCAGTCTAACCTCGGGTTCTTATTGGGCTCAATACCCTAACCTCCCACATTAGATATGTATTGTTGTGGTTACTGGACAGTCGGGCGGTTCCGGGCAGTTTTACACCAAAACTCAATCTAACCTCGGGTTAGGCATATTCATCTTTCCTACAATTTACATATTTCTTATTTATGACAAATTCCATATGTAAATTATTCCCAATTTAATTATGCCATAATTATCTTTTTAATTATGCTCACAATTAATGGTACAATTAATATACCATTTCATGAACCAATCTATGCCATGTAATTTTCATGTTTATCCATCATATTTATATGTAAATTTTAAATCAATTATTGTCATGGCCCACTTCCGTTCTAAATCATGTTCATAATAAATGGCATACCAATTATACCGTTTTCATGCTAATTACCCAAATCCACCAAAACTAGTCATGATCCTGTTTCTCAAGTTATGCCCAACCAATTCCAGTTTCAAGTTATTAATCAAAATAGGCTATACCCCGTCACCCCAAACTTGCAATAATAGTCATTCCCAAAATCACTATGTCATATATTTGGCGTTCCAAATCAATAGTTAAGCCCAATCTAGTTTTAATATTCTAGTTTACAGTGTATGGCCAAAACTTGGTTTACAAGCCAACTAACCCAAACTTGCAGTTATAATGATAACAATGCCCCAATGTCAATTACAAGTTTCGCCCAACCATTTCACCAAATATGTTATGTTCAGTTACTTTCCCCAATTATGTTATGCCAATATTGTCAATTTCATGTCTATGCCCCAATAACCCAAATCTTCCCCGTATTCCCATCGTACGTATATCGTGATTCAACATAGATTATACGTCAATCTAGATTCACAAATAAAAAGGAACAAATAGGAATAATATGACAATGATAGGCTAAGAACTGGAACAAGATGATAGTCCCAAAACACAAGAATTACAGATCTAATAGAATTACAGTATAACTGAATAAACTGATTTAGAATCATTGCAGGCATATAGATCTGATTATGAACAATATTATGGACATGAAAGGCTTGAATAATAAACTAGGTTCGACAACTTTTATAGGTTCGATTGGTTCGATAAGAAGCAACACAAAGTCATAAATTCACAAAGGCTAAGAATAGATCGAAATAGAAATTCAAGCATTGGTCCAAATTCATTTTATTCCATGTCCATACTATAATTGGTTGTCTAAATCTGAAAGTAATCGTGAACTTATAGCGTTTGGATTAGAAAAGATAATCTAATTGCTTGTAGTTATTGAAGAACTCTAACTTGATATTTACTAATCCTCTAGGTTGATGAAGAACTTTTTCTTTTAATTTGATTTAGGTTTTAGTGGCGGCTAGGTTTAGATGAGAGTAAATAATAGAATTAGGTTTTAGGTTTAGGGTCCTTATATAGTTGTAGAGAGTGTTTTAGGACCATTAGATTTACCCTGAACCATCAGAACCAATCAGATGCCACATCTGCCTCAGAGTGAATCGGTCCATGGGTTGACAGCCAAACACCCTGAATCAACCCCTAGTCGACCCAGCGAGGCTCGGGTCAACCTCAAAAATGGGCCGGTTCGGTTATTCCCCCTCATGATTCGTTGTTTTGAACTTTTTTGCATATTTATTTATTTAATTGTTATATATATCTATATATATTTTTCTCTCATATGCATACAAACTTCAAGGCTTAATAACTTCTTCATAGGGTATCCGTTTTATGCAAACCAAATGTCTATCTTGACCAAAATTTTGAGACGAACGTAATAGCGCAACCCATTTCACTTAATTCTTCTGCTAAAAATTAAGTGTTCTCGAATTTGTTAATTTTAATGTTCTCAGAAAATTCGGGGTGTTACATTCTACCCTCCTTAAAGGATTTCGTCCCCGAAATCTTCAAGTTAAGAAGAATGCATCCTAACATCCAATCATCCATCTACTCATCCATCATCCACAAGCATCCATTGTCCTTAAAAGACTTCTAATGCCATATGAACATATGCAGAGTGTGTGTATATGTCTCTTATCTAGTGCAAAATCAGGCGGTCTACTGATCTAGTTGACCTCCTTAATGTGAATCATGAGAGTGTCATGCGTCCAATATGTATGCAAATATCCCTAATCATGTAAATACTATATGTGTGCATATTCACTCATCCATATGATAACACATCAAGTTTCAATCCATATACAAATACATTCATATGCATATGCAATATGAAAGTGACTGAGCCGATCTAGTGCCTAATGTGTGTATATGCATCCACGAGCAACCACTAGAAGACACTTGCAACCACTTGCAACCATCAATCATAACATGTCTCAAACACATGTTTTCATCTATTAGATTCTACCTAAGGATCGAGGATATGACCGAGAGGATATACTTAAAAGATAAAGACTAGCATGCAAATAAATATTACAGAAAAAGGAGGAATCAAGGATATACCCTCAAAAAGGGTATGATGCGCATATCTAGTCTTCAGTCTTCTAAGTCGCATCTTCTTTGAGCTTCACTCCACTGTACCTTAAATAATTTAACTTCACGATTGTGAAGCTTCTTGACCTCCATTTCCAAAACGCACTAGTAAAGATAGGACCTCGATCATTTACTATGCTAGAGTGTATCCAATGTTGTCGAACTATCTTTCCAAGATAAACACAAGTTAACCATGATACCAAGTGTATATACTAAGATGATTAAAGGTCTCTCTTCTACTTAGCTTATCCCTCATGTCACAAATCTGAGGGTCGATATCTCTCATGCAAACCATCCTAGTCGAACTTGGCATCCCTCAAGTACATGCCCCAAAGGCCTAAACCAATATCAGACAATCACCTAAGGAATACCTCCTCCGAATTTGGATGATTTATGTGAGATGATACTAGTAAAACAACCAAACAATTGAGCACTTAACCGACTCTGGCTATCCTCGCCAATCTTGCTCCAAAACTATCGTTGATCGCATAACTGGCTTTGCATTGTCAACTAGATATATGCGGAAGTTTATCTCGAGTTTTTAGGGGGGAAACTCCTAACCTTAATCAAAAAAAATATGCGTACTCATGGACTACTCTAACGGATTGAAAATCGTCGATAAATACATAAAGTGATTCTAGGTAGCTAAGACAAACTGATCCCTTAGGATCGCACGAAATTTCGAGGGTATTCCCGAGGCAAGTTGAAAGTCTAACTACCCTCCTTTCACAATTACTAACTAACTAATCCATGCCTAGAATCAACCCATAGCCCATGAAACCAAAAACATAAGTATCTCAAATCCTTACAAACCAAAGATAAATGAGCCGAACCACAAATCGGACTTGAGACAATAATGGGATCCTCTACTATACAAGCTCTAGGGTGCAGAGACTCAACTATGGAAGCGTATATAAACGAATGTGAAGCGAAAAAATCAAAAAGAATACTAGTAGGATGATCAAGAAGAAAAACTAAACTTTTCAACAGAAACCTTACTACCTCTCTCTCAGGTATGCTGGTGGTGAGAGCATGCACTTGCCTTCCGGAAAATCCTGTCTTTTGTTCTTACCCTTACCCTTAATTATACGACCCGTTATACCAAAATAAAGAAACTTCCTCTTGTTTTAGGTTTTACTATTCTTTCCTCCCCTCCTTTGTGAACCAAGTCCATATCCATGAGTTCTTCATCCTTGTGTTATGCTCCATAGCCAAACTCCCTCATTCTCATCTTTGCCATCCTTGTGTAACTTGTTGACAGGTCCCTCAAAAGCTGCCTCCATCGCATGGAGAATCCTACAAAGCTCGAAAGAAAATTAGCCGTAGGTGAAACTACTACGGCTATAAATGGAAGTTGGGCACTTGTTTGTCCTTTAACAAGTGTCGTAGTCTCGTTGAGCCTACGGAACCATGCCGCGATGAGGTTACCTCCCAGAAAGCCAGGAGCCCCGGAGACTCAGGAAAGAAGGAAATAAGGATTCAAACAGAGGATCAGAAGATAGTGCATATGGCTTTGGGGAATACGCCTCTAAAACAAAACTTTTCTTTTGAAAATGCTTCTTTTAAAACCGTTTTGAAAATAATTTTTCAAATCTTTTATCTGATCCGGTAACCTTCAGCTCTGATACCAAGTGAAAGACCCCACCTCCGTTAAGGTCACTCACAAAGGGAATGCCTTAACTTCGGTGAGCATTATAGGTAAAAGATGTAGATAAATTACAAGACAGACAAATAAAACAGCGGAAAATAAAGTCATTTTATTAACAATGTGGTTCAGTCAAGCTTTTACAACAGTTGTCTCAATCATACTAAAAGTAATACATAGAACTTCTGTCATGATTTAAAAATTTCCAAGTATAAAAGAAGCATAAAAATAACAATGATATTCCCAATGAAGCATGAACCAGCCATAGCAGTGGAAGAGAGGGTTCAAAGCAAAACATCGACTATCTTCGAGCTTGAAAAGAAAACTGAGCTTAGTGGTAACATTTCCTCCCTGAGAACGTGGGGGGGGGGGGGGGGGGGTAAGAAAAGAGGCGAAACAAAACTAGGTCAGATAAGTCCAGCTACTTTCAGCATATGAACAAGCAAGAACAACATGACATGAATTAAACTGAATAAAGACATAAGCATGATGATAAGGAACATAGGATACACAGGATAAGCAATAGGCAAGACAAACTAAGTATAACATCGCATGTTAACTATTCTTTGCTTCGCTACTACCCTGTTATTCAGATTTCTATATCTCTGCACCACCTAACGAGTGTCCTAACTAGTAATCTGTATAAAGGATAATATTACAACGTGATCCCAATCCCCGCAATTGTGGTAGCCTTCAGGTGTACATCTATTATGAGGATTCCACCTCAGTCTGCCTAATTGCCATAAATATGTTAGATGTACCCTTACTACCCTATCGATCGGCTCCCTACTTGTACAAATGTTCCCTGTGTCCGTGTCAGTCGGCCCTCTCTTGCGTGTAGATACCCTGTGCTGGTCCCACCATAAGGTGTATCAATCCTTATGATAGCAACCCGATACGATTCAAGACGCACAGTATATAACTACTGGTACCCAGTGTCTGCTTTTTCCCACTCCGGAGTATGTGCATGCCCGTAAACCGTCGGAACCTACACTGACGTACACCCCTGCCGCTGCTTTGACCCCTTATAATCAGCCTAGTAATCGTGCCCCCACCCTGCCTAGCACAGGGTACCGTGATACATCTATGTGGGTTACTGCTGAAATGGGTCCCCGTTACTAGGGTTTACTACTGGTTAAGTTTGTGGGCCTATATTTACTAATATTACCCATCAGCCTAATATGTACTTAACCCTCCCACACTGATTCAAGCATGTTTATTTAGCGGTTAAGTTTGTGGGCCTATATGTACTAATATTACCCACCTACACGAGATGTACTTAACCCTCCCATCGATTCAAGCATGTTTATTAAACGGTTAAGTTTTGTGGGCCTATATTTACTAATATTACCCACCAACCCGACGTATACTTAACCTTCCCACGGATTCAAGCATGTTTATATAATGGTTAAGTTTTGTGGGCCTATATATTTACTAATATTACCCACCAACCCGACATGTACTTAACCCTCCTACTCGTCATGCCATGTTGGTTAAGTGGTTCTTATTAACTTAACCTTTCTCACTTATCATGTTGTTAAGTGTGATTTATTAACTTAACCCTGTTCATTCATCAGGTTATATTGGTTAAGTATTTCCCACTTAACTTAACCCCATTCATTCATCAAGTTATATTGGTCAAGTGTCATCAATCAATTCAAGTTAACTTAACCCACCCAATCGTCTTGTCAAGTTGGTTAAGTTTTTCCTTCTGGTGTTAACTTGACCCTACCTCAAATCATGCTATATTGGTTAAGTGTTGCCCTCTCATGTTAACTTAACCCTTCCCATACATCGTGTTATATAATTGGTTAAGTGTTTTCCTCTTGTATTACTTAACCCCACCACATGTCGTTATATATTGGTTAAGTGTATCCTCTTGTGCTACCTAACCTTACCACAAGTCATTATATATTTTGGTTAAGTGTTACTTTAGTTAACTTAACCCTATCATCTGCTTAATTAACATGTTATAATGGTTAAGTGCTGCCTTAGTTAACTTAACCCTACCATCCGTTTAGTTAACATGTTATAACGGTTAAGTGTTCCCTTAGTTAACTTAACCCTAACCTATATCATGTCTTGTTGGTTAGGTATCCTTTGTCCATTCATGTTTAACTTAACCCACCCATATGTCATATTGGTTAAGTATCAATTAACCTAACCCTCCCATACTTAGCATGTGTCAATATCATTAATTCATTCATTAAAGCACCAACCACTCACATTAGACAGGTATTGTTGCGGTCACTGGATGTGTCGGTCGATTCCAAGTAGTTTTACACCGCAACTTAGTCTAACTTCGGGTTCTTATTGGGCTCAATGCCCTAACCTCCCACATTAGATATGTATTGTTGTGGTTACTAGAAAGCCGGGCGGTTCCGGGCAGTTTAACACCACAACTCAATCTAACATCGGGTTAGGCATATTCATCTTTCCTACAATTTACATATATCTTATTTATGACCAATTCCATATGTAAATTATTCCCAATTTAATTACACCATAATTATCCTTTTAATTATGCTCACAATTAATGGTATACTAAATATACCATTCCATGAACCAATCTATGCCATGTAATTTTCATGTTTATCCTTCATATTTATATGTAAATTATAAATCAATTATTGTCATGGCCCACTTCCCTTCTAAATCATGTTCATAATTAATGGCATAACAATTATATCGTTTTCATGCTTATTACCCAAATCCACCAAAACTAGTCATGATCCCGTTTCTCAAGTTATGCCCAACCAATTCCAATTTCAAGTTATTAATCAAAATAGGCTATACCCCGTCTCCCCAAACTTGCAATAATAGTCATTCCCAAAATCACTATGTCATATATTTGGCGTTCCAAATCAATAGTTAAGCCCAATCTAGTTTTAATATTCTAGTTTACAGCGTATGGCCAAAACTTGGTTTACAAGCCAACTAACCCAAACTTGCAGTTATGATGATAACAATGCCCCAATGTCAATTGCAAGTTTTGCCCAACCATTTCACCAAATATGTTTTGTTCAGTTACTTTCCCCAATTATGTTATGCCAATATTGTCAATTTCATGTTTATGCCCCAATAACCCAAACCTTCCCCGTATTCCCATCGTACATATATCGCGATTCAACCTAGATTATACGTCAATCTAGATTCACAAATAAAAAGGAACAAATAGGAATAAAATGACAATGATAGGCATAAGAACTGGCACAAGATGATAGTCCCAAAACACAAGAATTATAGATCTAATAGAATTACAGCATAACTGAATAAACTGATTTAGAATCATTGCAGGCATATAGATCTGATTATGAACAATATTATGGACATGAAAGGCTTGAATAATAAACTAGGTTCGACAACTTTTATAGGTTCGATTGGATCGATAAGAAGCAACACAAAGTCATAAATTCACAAAGGCTAAGAATATATCCAAATAGAAAATCAAGCATTGGTCCAAATTCATTTTATTCCATGTCCATACTATAATTGGTTTTCTAAATCTGAAAGTAATCGTGAACTTACAGCGTTTGGAGTAGAAAAGATAATCGAATTGCTTGTAGTTGTTGAAGAACTCTAACTTGATATTGATTAATCCTCTAGGTTGATGAAGAACTTTTTTTAATTTGATTTAGGTTTTAGTGGCGGCTAGGTTTAAATGAGAGTAAATAATAGAATTAGGTTTTAGGTTTAGGGTCCTTATATAGTTGTAGAGAGCGGTTTAGGACCATTAGATTAACCCTGAACGATCAGAACCAATCAGATGCCACATCTGCCTTAGAGCGAATCGGCCCACAGGTTGACAGCCAAACACCCTGAATCAACCCCTAGTCGACCCAGCGGGGCTCGGGTCGACCTCGAAAATGGGTCGGTTCGGTTATTCCCCCTCCCCATTCGCTGTTTTGAACCTTTTTTGCATATTTATTTATTTAATTTATATATATATCTGTATATATATTTTTCTCATATGCATACAAACTTCAAGGCTTAATAACTTCTTCATAAGGTATCCGTTTTATGTAAACCAAATATCTATCTTGACCAAAATTTTGAGACCAACGTAATAGCGCAACCCATTTCACATAATTCTTCTTATAAAAATTAAGTGTTCTTGAATTTGTTAATTTTAATATTCTCAGAAAATTCAGGGTGTTACAAGTCGACTGATGAGTTTTAGCCAGTCAACTGATTCGAAACAGCACATATTTTCTGAAAGGTTGTCTTCATTCATGAAGAAAAATCTCTTTATTCCTGAAAGAAATTAGAAGCTTCTTTTGGTTAAAACTCTTCATGAAGAATTTCTATCTTTCTACTATTATATAAACACTTCAAACATGATTTACAAAGATCGAAAATTATTCTATTCTATCTATTCTCTGATTTGCACTTCTATATTCATTGCAAACAAAAGCTCTCTACATTTCAAGTTACTTTTAAATCCTTGATAACATTTCATATATCTTGATTTGTCAAGCAACAATCTTCCTTCAATCGTTGCATTCAAATCATATACTCGAGGATAAGATTATATGAAGGGTGTACTTAAACCGTTGACTATCCATGTTGATCAAAGAACACAAAGCAGAAGTCAAAACACTTATAATTGTTGAAGTCCTGTGTAGTTGCTTAAGCGAAAGGCATCCTTGTTGGGGCTCGGGTGTACTAGCCTATTCCTTCAGGTTAAGAGAGGGCATGATAGTGAATTTCGAAGAGGAGCTTTCGGACTGGACGTAGGGAAGGAAGTCCGAACCAGTATAAAATTTCTAGTGTCACTTTACTTATTGCTTTTATCTACTTGTGATATATCATATCAGTTCTTATTTATCTGCATAACTATTGTATATTAGCTAGTTAGTATATCATCTACATTTCCCCTATATCCATATAGATACTGCTTAAGTCATACACACCGACTTTCCAATATCTATCGATTCTCTTCTTGAATCCCTTTTCCTTTTCTTTTCAGCATGTTTAGGGAGCCTAATGTTCCTGAGGGCGTTACGATACCAAGCTGGTTCCATCGTTATCTAGACACCATGACACTTACTGGTGGCTAAGCAGACGTTCCTCCCCCAGCTGGACCCGCTGTTCCTCATCCTCCTCCTCTGCGAGCAGATATTTTCTCTATGATCGATTTCTGTGCTATGGGTGGAAAGCCATTCTGAGGAACCGAAACTTTCGTAGAGGCAAGGAATTGGCTTAAAGAGACGGAGGATTTGTTTGGAATTTTTGAAGTGGATGATCGTAGGAAGATTCAGTTAGCCGCTTGACTGCTGAAAGATGATGCTTCATTCTGGTGGGAAGTGACGCAAGCAGGGCATCTAGTGGAGACTTGGGATAATTTTCTCCATAGGTTTGAAATGAAGTTTCTTTCTCAAGTTGAGAAAATAAGCAAATGGAAAGGTTTATGGCACACAAGCAAGGAGAAATGACTGTCAAAGAGTATGTTAACAAGTTCATTCAACTGGCGACGTTTGGGTTGGAGCTAGTGGATACTCAGCATAAGAAAGCTTTTCGGTTTGCTAAAGGACTAAATGAACCCCTCCATGGGTTAGCTATGTCACATATTCTGATGGGAGCAACTTTTGAGAGGCTCGTTGATATGACATTGATGCATGAGGAAGAAAAAGTTAAAAGAAAGAAGTTAGGGTGGAGGAAACATAAAACAAGAAAGTGTGGCCCAAGAAGGGACAACAACAAAATAAGGGTGGAAAGAATGACAAGGCTAAGGATAAGAGGAAATGTCACAATTGTGGACGTGAGGGTCATTTGATCAAGGACTGCAAAAGAAAGAAGAATGCTTGCTTCAGTTGTGGAGAGGTCTTACACTTTTCGAAGGAGTGCCCGAAGAAGCAAGAACAAGATCAAAGGGCAGGAGCTTCTGGAGGGCAAGTGCATGCTCTTGTGACCAATGCTCCGGATAGAGGTAGGAAAGTTTCCGTTGAAGGTTTAATTTCTCTTTCCAGTCATCCGGTTAGAACACTTATTGATTCTGGCGCTTTACATTCATTTATATCTGATTCTGTGGTTGAGTCTTTGCACCTTAGTACTAGTATGGTAGTGGGTCCCATTGTTGTCTCAAACCCTATTGGTGGTATGGATCATTTGTCCATGATTTTTCGGGGTTTGAGAATATCTGTGTTAGGCGTCAAATTTGAGTGCGACGCATATGTGCTCGGTTTTATGGGCTATAGTTTGATTCTAGGGAGAACCCTCAAGATTTCTTGTGATCAAAAGGGGTATGTCATGCTTAGTTTCCTATAGTCACTTGATGTGTCTATCGATGATCTATGATCTATACCAGTAGTTCCTTAGTATCCAGATGTTTTTGACGAGGTTCTGGGTTTACACCCGAGGCGTGAGATCAATTTTCGTATATACTCGGTGGACAATGCAAAGCCAGTTGCACTGCTTGTGCGCCATAAGGCTCCAAGAGAAAGGAGGGACCTTAGCAAGCAAGTAGAGGAGCTATATGAGAAAGGGTTTATTATAAGAAGCATATCTGAATGGGGTGCTTCGGTGGTATTCGCAACTAAAGAGGATGGTTCGCTTCGCTTATGTGTGGCTATAGGGAGTTGAATAAAATCACTAAGAAGAAATGGCACTCACTTCCGAGGATTGATGATCTATTTGACCAACTTGTTAGTGCATCTGTTTTCTCTCAGTTTGACTTGGCCATAGGATTTCATCAGTTGAGGGTGGCTGAGGACAGTACAGACAAGACCGCTTTTAGGACTCCAAATGGTTTCTTTGAATGGCTCGTTATGCCCTTTGGGTTGACGAATGCACGCGCCTATTTTTTTGATCTGATGAGTAAGGTGTTTCTAGAGTTCCTAAATAAATTGGTTGTGGTCTTTGTTGATGACATCTTAATTTTCTCGAAGAGCGAGGAAGAGCATGCCTTATAAATACGGGAGGTTTTGAAAACTCTACGTGTGCATCAACTTAAGGCAAAGTTCTCCAAATGTCATTTTTGGAGAAAAGAGGTGAGATTTCTAGGGCATGTGGTCTCTAAAGATGGGATAGTAGTATATCCTACAAAGGTAGTTGCAGTTCAAGATTGGCAAATCCCAAAGAATGCAATGGAGGTGAGAAGTTTTCTTGGATTGGCAGGTTATTATATGAAGTTCATTAAGGACTTCGAAAAGATATCAGCCCCACTCACCAGGCTGACGAAGAAGAATTTGACGTTTTCGTGGAATATAGATTGTGATGTTGCTTTCCAGTAATTGAAGAGGGATCTGACAACAACCACAGTCTTGACCTTGCCCGATGGGAACAAAGTGCTTACAGTATACACTGATGCATGTGGTACAGGGCATGGTGTCGTTCTGATGCAAGAGGGAAGGGTAGTATGTTATAGGGGTAGATAGTTAAGAGTTCATGAGAAGAACTACCCTACCATGATTTAGCGCTAGTTGCCATAGTATTCACGCTTAAGACTTGGCTCCGTTATTTGCTTGGGGAGAAGTTTGAGTTGTACATCGATCATAAATCTCTCAGGTATTTGTTCTCGCAGAAAGATCTTAATTTAAGGCAACAAAGGTGGATGGAGTTCCTAGCATCTTATGACTTCGATATTGCTTATACCCCTGGAAAGGGTAATGTGGTGGCAGACGCACTCAGTAGGCAGAGGATGGCCTTATGTCCTCTGTTTGTGGAGAGGAAAATCTTGGACTTTATATTGACTTTTGACTTTAGACCCTCCATCGAGATTTTGCATGACTTATTTGCATCACTGGAGGTGCGACCTATTATGGATCAGATAGGAGCTTTACAGTGAGAGCATCCACATATTTTATACATCTTGGATAGGCTCAATAAAGGGGAGACTTCTAGTCACCTCAGTAGATATTCCATAGACGATAGAGGGTGCTAGCGATGAGATGGAAGGCTTTGTGTTCCCCAAATTGGGGGTCGTTTGAAGACTGTCCTAGAGGAAGCCCATCGTTCTAAGATCACTATTCATCTAGGTGTGATAATATGTATAGAGACATGAAGAGGGTTTTCTATAAGGCTGGGATGAAGAGAGATGTGGCAGTGTTAGTTTCTCAATGTTTGGTTTGCCCGCAAGTCAAGGTTGAGCAAAAGAAGCCTGATGGTTTACTTCATCCTTTCGAGGTTCCATATTGGAAGTGGGAGAGCGTCTCTATGGATTTCATTGATGGTTTGCCTGGATAAAGTAAAGGCAACACCAACATTTGGGTTGCAGTAGACATACTTACCAAGAGCGCTCATTTCATCCCAGTTAAGAGTAAGAGGACGGTGGCATGGTTGGCAGCAATTTACGTTCGTGAGATAATCCGTCATCATGGAGTACCTTCCAGGATCATAAGTAATCGTGACCCCATTTTCACAAGCAAATTTTGGAGGAGCTTGCAAGAAGCATTAGGTACATAGTGGTGTTTGATCACCGCTTATCACCCTCAGACCGATGAACAGACGGAAAGGGTGAAAAGGGTTCTTGAGGATCTTTTATGGCTATGTATATTAGACTTCGGAGGGACTTGGGAAGAGCATCTTCCTTTGGTAGATTTCGCCTATAACAATAGTTATCAAGCTAGTATTGGCATGGCACCCTTCAAAGCATTATACGTATGACCCTGTAGATCACCGACTTGTTGGCGGGAGTGTAACACCCCGTAATTCTATTAATATTAATATTCACAAATTAAAGAATAACTCATATCAGACGTGAGAATTGTGGGAAACGGGTTGCGCCATTGTGTTCGTCTCGGAATTCTGGTTGAAATAGAGTCCGAGTTTGCGTGAATTGGACTTCGTATGAAGAAGTTATGGCCATCGGATGTTTCAGAAAATTCAAAACAGATTTCAGAAAATTCAAAATTCAAAATTCGGAGTCAAACAGGCTAGGCGGGAAAATTCCCGCCCAGCACCCCAGGTCGACTGGGGAGTCGACTGGGCAGTCGACCCCCCCCCCCAGGTCGACTGGGGAGACGACCTGGGTGTCGACCTGTCCAGGCGGCTAGGGTTTGGCTGATGTGTTTTTAGGGCTAAGTTGGCAAATTTAACGGTTCAGTTTAGTTCTGAGTTGATCTGACAGTCTAAATAAATCCTAAACTCTATAAATACCTAGGTAGTCTCTCACTCTAATTCACATGAAAAATAGAATAGCTACCGTCATACCGCCGCCGTGGAACTCAGTGTAGCCGCCGCCAACTAAGAAGGAAGAAAGCTAATCAAACCCTAATTCTACTCAACTCTAAAGCAAATCAAGACTCTCTTTTCTTCTCTAAATTGTGAGTATGATGATCTTAACAAGATTATTGTTAAACTAATTAGATTAAGTTATGAATGGATTATAAGTGAATGATGTGGATTGTCATATATGTTGTTGTAAACCCTATGCTATCATGTATGTTGTAAATCCTATGTTATGTGATGATGATATCCTATATGTTGTAAATCATGCTATGATGATATTGTATAGGTTGTAGTTTTCTATGCTAAATTGTGATGAATCATACATGTTAAAGTCATGATGTTATTATCTATGCTAATTAGTTCATGTTTATCAAATCATAATGTTTGGGCTATGTTGATCTATATGACAAACCATGTATGCAAGTTTAGATTGATTAGTAGAGATTATGAACATATGCTATGACATCTATTTAGATCTAGAATTATGACATCTTGAATCATGCTGTGACATATGTGAATTCTATGCTAGTTCACACCATCATTATGTTGCATAAAACCCCATATGCAAGTTTATACACGAATTTGGGTTATGATCATATCATGTAAATTGTGACATTTAACAAGTTGACACCTTTAGATCCTTAACATGTGTAGTTTATGCAAGTTTCACCCCTATTATGATTAGATTATTTTACTTGTCTATATGTTGTGATAATTTATCTTTATGCTATGAGTTAGACTATTCGAGTCTAACGTATATTCTGCGTTGAATAAGCGAACGTATAACGTGGGGTAGGGGTAATATTAAGGATTTAATATTAAGAAGTTGGGATGCAATTGATATGATTTTGCATGCCATGAATGGATGGCCATAATTGAGTCAATTATGGACATCATTAAAATTAGAGTTAATTAATAATTTGAATAGGGAATTATTAAAACTGGGGTAAAAGATTATAAGTGATAATCAATGCTTAGGACACGAGGTTGGATTCGTTTGTGACATAAACCTGCCCGGAACCGCCCGGCAAATCCAGTGGTCACAAATGTCAGCCCAATGTGAGAGGTCCTAGGCCTAAACTAAAGCATAACAGTTGTAAAGACACGAGGTTAGACTCTTTTATGGTGTAAGACTGCCCGGACCCGCCCGGCAAATCCAGCTGCCATAAATGTCAGTCTAATGTGAGAGGTCTTTATGAGGTTATGGCCTGAATGAATTAAGAAATACTTAACCAGATAAACATGTAAGGTGGGACAAGGGGGTTAAGTAGGTGCCTTGGGTGGCATGTGGAATCTAGTGGGTGCCCTTAGTGGCATGTGAAATACGATTAGTAAGACTTAACCAAACACACATGTAAATGAACATGACTAAGAGGGTTAAGTGGGATATACTAGTGGTGACAAGCTTAGGTGGGTAGCTTGTGAGGGCCCATTTCAACCAGTATCCCAAACGTATCTTTGTGGGCTCGACCCAAGTCGAGGACGGGACACGCATACTGGGCTTGACTATAAGAGGCCAAAACGGGGTAGCGGTGGCAACGCAAGTCCAACGGGTTTCATATGCGTGTGTGGACCCGGGCTGGTAGGTAAGACGTTGTTGCATCGTGTAGGTATAAGCCGTGCATTCTCAAGTCATATCGGGTTGCCACTTTAGGGGAGTGATACACCCCACTGTGGGGCCAGCACGGGTATCTACGAGTAGGGAGCCGATCGAAAGTGGGTAGTGGGATACACCTAGTGGAGATAGGGGCAGACGACACCTATGTAGTCAGCTAGGGGTACGCAAGACTATTTATATAGTTTCTGTGTGAAGCAAGTGGGATCAACCTTTAGGGTGACTGGTGCGGTGCAGTGTAGTAATGTGCGGTGCAGTGTAGTAATCATTCGTTAGTAATTAGGTGTGCCTTTAACGTTATCTTTATCTGCTCATTCCATACTCAATAGTCCATAGACATTTCCTTGTTTTCCAGTTTATGCCTTAGTCTAGTTATTTTGGTAATAGTATTGTTAGAATTATCATACTCGCCAGACTTTATGTCTGACCCCCTCCATTTCTATCCTTTTTCCCCCTCCAGGTCCTCAGGTTGGACCCAGCTCTAGTGGAGTTTGATTGGATCGCTTCATCTCTCTTTGGAAAGCTTGGACCGTTGAAGTAAAGTCCAGCTTGTTATCTCTTTTTAATGGCTATTTATGTAATGGGATTATGTATTTTGTTTTATGAAGATGGATATTGTACTTGACTCTGATTTATGGTTTTATGATGTAATAAACATGTTTAATTTTCCGCTGCAATAAAATGAAGTTTTAGATTTCCAAGTACTACTTATTATCTGTCTTGTTGTAATTTTTCTGTTCTATATTCACTCAAAACCTCCATGGAAGTTAATGCATTCCCATAGTGAGTGACATTAATGGACGTGGGGTGTTACACGTGGTATCAGAGCTTAAGGTTACCAGAACAGATATTTTTTTTAGAAAAAACTATTTTTTTCTAAAGTATTTTTGGAAGAAGTGTTTTCAAAAACATGTCTTAAATGAGTCATTTTAAAGAGGAAAGTTTTTAAGAAAAACATAATCCCCAATAGCCATATCTTTATCTTTCGAATTCTCCATTTTAAATCTTTCCTTTTTCGTTTCAGCATGGCTGAAGATCTTAACCTTCCGGACCGTGTAACGATACCAGGATGGTATAGGAGGTTATTAGAGGCTAGGGCCGCCGCAGGTCCAGCCAATGTTCCTCCACCACCAGTTGCACCCGCTCCTCCTCCTCGCGTAGATACTTTTGCAAAGACGTGCAAGGAATTTAAGGCTATGGGTGGAAAACCTTTTCAAGGGTCAGAAACGTTTGTGGAAGCTAGAGACTGGCTTAAGGAGGTGGAAGAATTGCTAGAAATCTTTGAAGTAGAAGAAGGGAGGAAAGTTAAATTAGCAGCTTGGTTAATGAAGGGAGAGGCCTCGTTTTGGTGGGAGGTCACTAACGGGGAGCGTCCTGTTGACTCTTGGGCGGATTTCAGGCGTAGGTTTGAGGCGAAGTTTCTCTCAAGGGCGGAAGAGAATCTATATATGGAAAGGTTCTTGACAGTAAAGCAAGGAAGCTCATCAGTGAAAGAATATGTCAACAAATTTAATCAGTTAGCAAGGTTTGGCTTGGACTTAGTGAACACGCCGGAGAAGAAGGCTCTGAGGTTCGTTAATGGATTGAATGAACCATTGCAAGGGTTGGCTATGACCCACATCCCTATGGGGGCCACATTTGAGAAGCTAGTAGACATGGCACTCATGCACGAGGAGAAAGGCACTAAAGCTGATAAGGCACCCGAGAAGAAAGGGGATCAGAAGAAACCACAAAAGCAAAACAAGAAGGGTGGTAAAGATAATAATGGAAAGGGAAAGAAGAAATGCTTTAACTGTGGGACACCAGGCCATCTCAGCAAGGATTGCCGAAAGAAAAAGAAGACTGGCTGTTTCCACTGTGGCGAAGTGGGACATCTAGTGAAGGACTGCCCAAAGAAGGGGCAGAGGGCAGGGACTACCTCGGGAGGACAGGTGCAGGCTCTTATGGCACCAGGGCAGGCAAGGGGACAAGTTCAGGCTCTCGCGGTCCCACCGCTGCAAGAACGAGGTAGAACCATTTCTGTTGAAAGCTTAGTTTTTTTGTTTGATCGTCATGTCCGTACCTTATTCGATTCGGGCGCATCGCATTCGTTTATCTCTACATCATTAGTTGAGTCACTGCACTTAAACACCAGTTTAGTAGAGGATCCCTTAGTTGTTTCGAATCCAATTGGAGGCTCAGCTTATTTGTCCATGATGTGTTTGGATTTGAAAATTTCTATACTTAGCGTTGAGTTTCGATGTGATGCATATGTTTTGGGCTTCACGGGCTATGGGCTAATTTTAGGAATGGATTGGTTATCCAGAAATGGGGCCGTACTTGATTGTGAAAGGAGAGTAGTTAGGCTCATGACTCGCCTTGGCAACACTCTCGAAATCTTTTGTAATCCCATAGATTCCGTTATGCTAAGTTATTTAGAATCGCTTGACGCGTCGGTGGAAAATCTACGATCTGTTAGAGTGGTCCGAGAATATTCGGATGTGTTTGAGGAGGTGAAGGGCTTGCCTCCGAAGCGGGAGATAGATTTTCGAATATATCTTGTGGATAATGCAAAACCAATATCTTTGCCGGTACGCCACATGGCTCCACGTGAAAGGAGGGAACTCGATAAGCAAGTGAAGGAGTTGCTTGAGAAGGGGTTCAGAAGACGTAGTATATCGGAGTGGGGTGCTCCAGTAGTATTTTCCACGAAGGCGGATGGGTCCCTTAGACTTTGTGTGGACTATAGAGAACTTAATAAACTTACTAAGAAGAACAGACACCCACTGCCGAGGATTGACGATCTCTTCGATCAGTTAGTTGGCGCCTCAGTGTTTTCGCAGTTGGACTTAGCCACTGGTTTTCATCAGTTGAGAGTGGCTGAGGATAGCATAGACAAGACTGCCTTTAGGACTCCGGACAGTTTCTATGAATGGCTAGTGATGCCCTTCGGTTTGACAAACGCCCCCGCATACTTTGTTGATTTGATGAGTAGGGTGTTTAGGGAGTACCTTAACAAATTTGTGGTAGTCTTTGTAGACGACATCCTGATCTTTTCTAAGGATGAAGAAGAGCATGCCCTACATCTTAGGGAAGTGGTGGAGACTCTACGAGCGCATAATCTTAAAGCTAAATTTTCTAAGTGTCACTTCTAGAGGAAGGAAGTACGATTCTTAGGGCACGTGGTTTCCAAAGAAGGGATAGCTGTGGATCCCGCGAAGGTGGTGGCCATCCAAGATTGGAAGGTCCCTAAAAATGCTACCGAAGTAAGAAGTTTCTTGGGGTTGGCTGGCTACTATAGGAAGTTTATCAAAGACTTCGCAAAGATATCAGCTCCATTAACATGCTTGACGAAGAAGAACCTAGTCTTCACATGGGACGTAGATTGTGATGATGCGTTCCAACGTTTAAAGAGAGCTCTGACCTCAGCCCCAGTCTTAGTATTGCCAGATGGGAGTAAGCCGTTTACTGTTTATACTGACGCTTGTGGGACAGGACTAGGTGCAGTCTTAATGCAAGAGGGTAGGGTAATAGCCTATGGTGGAAGGCAGTTGAGAGCGCATGAGAAGAATTACCCCACGCATGACCTAGAGTTGGCCGCTATTGTTTTCGAGCTTAAGTCTTGGCGTCACTATCTACTTGGTGAGAAATTCGAATTATTCACTGACCACAAATCTTTAAAATACTTGTTCTCTCAGAAGGACTTGAACTTAAGGCAGCAAAGGTGGATGGAATTCTTAGCATCCTACGACTTCGAGATAGCATATACCCCTGGCAAGGGTAACGTAGTGGCTGATGCCTTAAGTAGAAAAAGATTATCCTTAAGTCCTTTGTTTGTTGAGCGGCGAAGCTTAGAATTCATTTCGATGTTTGACTTTAGACCTTCCGTTGACTTTGTACCCGGTTTGCTAGCATCCTTGGAGGTCAGACCTACGCTTTTGGGACGGATTGGCGAGGCACAGCGAGACGACCCACAATTGGTTGAGTTAGTAGAAAAGCTCAAAGGAGGGGAGTCATCAAGCCATCTCCGTAGGTATACCCAAGATGATAAGGGTTGGTTACGTAGGGACGGTAGACTTTGTGTACCTCGAGACGAAGGTTTGAGGAAGGCTATTCTAGACGAAGCACATCGTTCAAAGATGACCATTCATCCCGGCGGGGACAAGATGTACAAAGACATGAAGCGAGTTGTCTTTTGGGCCGGTATGAAGAGGGACGTGGCTGAGTATGTCGCTAGATGCTTGGTGTGCCAACAAGTAAAAGTGGAGCAAAAGAAACCCGGTGGGTTGCTTCATCCATTGGAGGTCCCACAATGGAAGTGGGAAAGCGTCTCGATGTACTTTATTGATGGATTACCGCGATCAAGGAAGGGTAATACGGGGATTTGGGTTATAGTAGATAGACTTACTAAGAGCGCCCATTTCATTCCCGTGAAGAGTAAGAGAACTGCTCCATGGTTAGCTTCTGTATACGTCCGAGAAATAGTTCGTTTGCACGGTGTTCCTTCTATCATAGTGAGCGACCGCGATCCTATTTTCACTAGCGAATTTTGGAGAAGCTTACAAGAGGCAGTAGGGACTCAGTTATGTTTGAGCACCGCATATCATCCTCAGACGGACGGCCAAACCGAGAGGGTGAATCGTATTCTAGAGGACCTTTTAAGGCTATGTATCCTAGACTTTGGTGGTACATGGGAAGAGCATCTTCCATTGGTGGAGTTCGCATATAATAACAGCTTTCAGTCTAGCATTGGCATGGCACCTTTCGAAGCTCTTTATGGACGACCTTGTCGTTCACGTACATGTTGGTGGGAATCTACGGATAAGATCTTACTTGGGCCCGATATGATTAGGGAGACTTCGGAGAAGATCGACTTGATTCGAAGGAGGATGAAAGCAGCGCAAGATAGGCAGAAATCTTATGCGGATAAGAGGAGGACAGATCTTGAGTTTGATGTTGGGGACATGGTCTTTATCAAAGTGTCTCCATTACGGAACGTCGTTCGCTTTGGGTCCGTTGGGAAGTTAGCACCAAGGTTCGTAGGGCCGTTTCCTATTAAGGAGAAGATTGGACAGATGGCGTATAGAGTGGAGTTGCCTGAGAGACTTAGTGGTGTACACGACGTATTCCATGTATCACATTTGAGGAAGTGCTTGCACGAGACCGCGGAAGTGGTAGAGACGAGCTTTCTTAGAGAGGTGGAGATAGAGCGTGATGCGACGATTCGACGAGCTCCTACGCGCATTCTTGGGTCAGAGATTAAGAAGCTGAGAAATCGAGAGGTCGGACTAGTCAAAGTACAATGGGGAAATGACGAGAGCAACGCTACTTGGGAGACGGAAGAGAAGATGCATTCGTTGTACCCTTTTCTTTTTGAGGGTATGTCCTTTAATTTCTCCTTTATCGCTTATCTTGTACTTATCTTACCTTTAGAGTATCCTCTCGTTAGTATCCTTGACCTTTAGTTAGGATAATCCTATGGTTGAAACTTGTGTTTGAGACATGTTATGTATGATGGATGCAAAGTGGATGCAAGTGTTTGCTAGTGGTTGCTCGTGGACGCATATACACACACTATTAGGCACTAGATCGGCTCAGTCACTTCATATTGCATATTGCATATATATGGTTGTATTTAGTAAAATGGATGTATAATGGTTGTGCTATCATATGGATGCTGCATTCAGATGATGATTGTGCACGCATATAGAGATAATATGTAGCATTAAGGAACTTTTGCATACATAATGGACACATGACACTATCATGATTTGCATTAAGGAGGTCAACTGGATCAGTGGACCGCCTGATTTTGCATTAGATATGGACATATACACACACTATGCATTTAAACATGAAAGCATTAGAAGTCTATAAGGACAATGGATGCCTGTGTTTGATGGTTGAGTAGACGGTTGTTTGGATGTTAGGATATACATTCTTCTTAACTTGAAGATTTCAGGGTGAAATCCTTTAAGGAGGGGAGAATGTAACACCCCGTAATTCTGTTAATATTAATATTCACAAATTAAAGAATAACTAATCTCAGACGTGAGAATTGTGGGGAACGGGTTGCGCCATTGTGTTCGTCTCAGAATTCTGGTTGAAATAGAGTCCGAGTTTGCGTGAATTGGACTTCGTATGAAGAAGTTATGGCCATCGGAAGTTTCAGAAAATTCAAAACCGATTTCAGAAAATTTAAAATTTAAATTCGGAGTCAAACAGGCTAGGCGGGAAAATTCCCGCCCAGCACCCCTGGTCGACTGGGGAGTCGACTGGGCAGTCGACCCCCCCCCCCCCCCCCAGGTCGACTGGGGAGTCGACCTGGCAGTCGACCTGGGTGTCGACCTGTCCAGGCGGCTAGGGTTTGGCTGATGTGTTTTTAGGGCTGAGTTGGAAAATTTAACGGTTCAGTTTAGTTCTGAGTTGATCTGACGGTCTAAATAAATCCTAAACTCTATAAATACATAGGTAGTCTCTCACTCTAATTCACATGAAAAATAGGATAGCTACCGTCATACCGCCGCCATGGAACTCAGTGTAGCCGCCGCCAACTAAGAAGGAAGAAAGCTAATCAAACCCTAATTCTACTCAACTCTAAAGCAAATCAAGACTCTCTTTTCTTCTCTAAATTGTGAGTATGATGATCTTAACAAGATTATTGTTAAACTAATTAGATTAAGTTATGAATGGATTATAAGTGAATGATGTGGATTGT
Organism: Allium sativum; assembly: GCA_030737875.1. Classification (NCBI taxonomy): domain Eukaryota; kingdom Viridiplantae; phylum Streptophyta; class Magnoliopsida; order Asparagales; family Amaryllidaceae; genus Allium; species Allium sativum. The sequence goes on along the minus strand of CM060927.1, from coordinate 20,183,704 downwards.
CATATATGTTGTTGTAAACCCTATGCTATCATGTATGTTGTAAATCCTATGTTATGTGATGATGATATCCTATATGTTGTAAATCATGCTATGATGATATTGTATAGGTTGTAGTTTTCTATGCTAAATTGTGATGAATCATACATGTTAAAGTCATGATGTTATTATCTATGCTAATTAGTTCATGTTGATCAAATCATAATGTTTGGGCTATGTTGATCTATATGACAAACCATGTATGCAAGTTTAGATTGATTAGTAGAGATTATGAACATATGCCATGACATCTATTTAGATCTAGAATTATGACATCTAGAATCATGCTATGACATATGTGGATTCTATGCTAGTTCACACCATCATTATGTTTCATAAAACCCCATATGCAAGTTTATACACGAATTTGGGTTATGATCATATCATGTAAATTGTGACATTTAACAAGTTGACACCTTTAGATCCTTAACATGTGTAGTTTATGCAAGTTTCACCCCTATTATGATTAGATTATTTTACTTGTCTATATGTTGTGATAATTTATCTTTGTGCTATGAGTTAGACTATTCGAGTCTAACGTATATTCTGCGTTGAATAAGCGAACGTATAACGTGGGGGTAGGGGTAATATTAAGGATTTAATATTAAGAAGTTGGGATGCAATTGATATGATTTTGCATGCCATGAATGGATGGCCATAATTGAGTCAATTATGGACATCATTAAAATTGAATTTAATTAATAATTTGAATAGGGAATTATTAAAACTGGGGTAAAAGATTATAAGTGATAATCAATGCTTAGGACACGAGGTTGGACTCGTTTGTGACGTAAACCTGCCCGGAACCGCCCGGCAAATCCAGTGGTCACAAATGTCAGCCCAATGTGAGAGGTCCTAGGCCTAAACTAAAGCATAACAGTTGTAAAGACACGAGGTTAGACTCTTTTATGGTGTAAGACTGCCCGGACCCGCCCGGCAAATCCAGCTGCCATAAATGTCAGTCTAATGTGAGAGGTCTTTATGAGGTTATGGCCTGAATGAATTAAGAAATACTTAACCAGATAAACATGTAAGGTGGGACATGGGGGTTAAGTAGGTGCCTTGGGTGGCATGAGGAATCTAGTGGGTGCCCTTAGTGGCATGTGAAATACGATTAGTAAGACTTAACCAAACACACATGTAAATGAACATGACTAAGAGGGTTAAGTGGGATATACTAGTGGTGACAAGCTTAGGTGGGTAGCTTGTGGGGGCCCATTTCAACCAGTATCCCAAACGTATCTTTGTGGGCTCGACCCAAGTCGAGGACGGGACACGCATACTGGGCTTGACTATAAGAGGCCAAAACGGGGTAGCGGTGGCAACGCAAGTCCAACGGGTTTCATATGCGTGTGCGGACCCGGGCTGGTAGGTAAAACGTTGTTGCATCGTGTAGGTATAAGCCGTGCATTCTCAAGTCGTATCGGGTTGCCACTTTAGGGGAGTGATACACCCCACTGTGGGGCCAGCACGGGTATCTACGAGTAGGGAGCCGATCGAAAGTGGGTAATGGGGTACACCTAGTGGAGATAGGGGCAGACGGCACCTATGTAGTCAGCTAGGGGTACGCAAGGCTATTTATATAGTTTTTGTGTGAAGCAAGTGGGATCAACCTTTAGGGTGACTGGTGCGGTGCAGTGTAGTAATGTGTGGTGCAGTGTAGTAATTATTCGTTAGTAATTAGGTGTGCCTTTAACGTTATCTTTAACGTTATCTTTATCTGCTCATTCCATACTCAATAGTCCATAGACATTTCCTTGTTTTCCAATTTATGCCTTAGTCTAGTTATTTTGGTAATAGTATTGTTAGAATTATCATACTCGCCAGACTTTATGTCTGACCCCCTCCATTTCTATCCTTTTTCCCCCTCCAGGTCCTCAGGTTGGACCCAGCTCTAGTGGAGTTTGATTGGTCGCTTCATCTCTCTTTGGAAAGCTTGGACCGTTGAAGTAAAGTCCAGCTTGTTATCTCTTTTTAATGGCTATTTATGTAATGGGATTATGTATTTTGTTTTATGAAGATGGATATTGTACTTGACTCTGATTTATGGTTTTATGATGTAACAAACATGTTTAATTTTCCGCTGCAATAAAATGAAGTTTTAGATTTCCAAGTACTACTTATTATCTGTCTTGTTGTAATTTTTCTGTTCTATATTCACTCAAAACCTCCATGGAAGTTAATGCATTCCCATAGTGAGTGACATTAATGGACGTGGGGTGTTACAGGGAGTCTACAGAAGACTTCTACTTGGACCAGATATGGTTAGAGAAATGTCCGAAAAGTTTGATCTCATTAAATGGCGAATGAAGACAGCTCAGGATAGGAAGAAGTCATATGCAGACAAGTGAAGGACTGACATTGAGTTTGAGGTGGGAGACATGGTTTTCGTCAAGGCATCACCTTTAAGAAATGTTGTTTGCATCAGATCAATAGGGAAATTGGCACCAAGATTTATAGGGCCATTTCCCATCACAGGGAGGATTGGCCAAACGGACTATAGAGTAAAGCTACCAGAAAGACTATCCGATGTTCATGATGTTTTCCACGTTTCTCATTTGCGGAAGTGCTTGCATAATGCCACAGAAGTAGTTGAGCCGAGTATATTGGAAGAAGTAGAAATGGAACAGGTGGCGACGGTTAGACAGGTTCTACCTGTATTCTTGGATCAAAAGTTAAGAAGCTACGCAACCGAGAAGTCAAGTTGATGAAAGTTCAGTTGGGAGATAACCCAGAGGATGCAACTTGGGAGACCAAAGGCAAGATTCGCGCTTCGTACCCATTCCTTTTCAAGGGTATGTTCTTAACTTCCTTTCCAAAGCTTTTGTTTACGCTTGTTTCTATCATTTAAGTATATCCTATCGATTGAATTTTCGACCTTTAGGTAGGAATCCCATGAATGTAAACATGTGTTTTGACATGTTACGTTTGATAGATGCAAGTGGATGCAAGTGTTTGCTAGTGGTTGCTTGTGGATGCATACACACACACACATTAGGCACTAGATCGGTTCAATAACTCTCATACTTCATATAGATGTGTGTGCATTATTTTTCTTTTTTTTATCGATGGAAATGGATGTATCATCAAACGGATTTTACATTTGGATGGATGATTATGCACACATATAGAACTTACATGTTATAATAGGATTATTTGCATACATATTGGATTCATGGAACTAACATACATTGCATTAAGGAGGTCAACTGAATCAGTAGACCGCCTGATCTTTCTCATTAGTATTGGGACATATACACACACCTTTGCATATATTCATACAAGCATTAGAAATTTTTAAGGACATTGAATGCTTGTGATTGGTGGATGAGTAGACAGATGATGTATGTTAAGATATACATTCTTCTTAACTTAGAGATTTCGGGGACGAACTCCTTTGAGTAGGGGAGAATGTAACACCCCGTAATTTTAATAACACTGAAGAAGATAAATTAAAGAACAATTAATTAAATATTCAGAAATAAATGAAATGGACTATGCCATTGCATTCGTCTCGGAATTCTGCTTGAGATAGACTTCGAGTTTGCGTAAAATGGACACCGTATGAAGAAGTTATTAAAGTTTGAAGTTTGTATAAGCATAAGAAGAATATATATGAACAAAATAAGTCAAGAAATTCAAAACAGTTCAAAATCACGCGGAGGGCCTGGGCGGGAAATTTACCACTCTGGGTTGTTGACACCATCATACGATTGTCGACACACCCATGTCGACCCCCACACAGGGTGGTCGACCCCCATGTCGACACCCTACCAGATCCGTGGTAGAATTCATTTTTTTGAATGTAGACCCCTTCTTGCCCAGATTCATTGGTTCTAGGCTATAAATAGGACCCTATACCTATTGTTTTCTTCACATAAAAATAATGGAGGACAAGATGTTGCCTCTGCCTAGACAAAAATAGCTTGTTCTTCTTCTACGATGGGGGTTAGACTAATTCAGAGATCTGTGATTCAACATCTACAATTATTCTTCTATTTCTTAGATCTAATTACAGTGAGTCTATGTTAATTTTAGATCTAAATACTTAAAAGTTACTCTTGACATGACTATAACTTGGATCTAAGCCCGTGACTATTTGAATCATATCAGATCTGCTATAACCTGTGTATTTAAGTTATTCTGACATGACTATGAACTAGATCTAAGCCTATACCTATTTATCATGTCAGATCTGCCATTGTTTGTTGATCTAATTCATTATTTAGATCTCCTCATGCCTGTTTATGATATCCCTATTATGTTAGAATCAGTTCTACTATCACATGTTCATCAGATATGCTCCTATATGCATATCTTGTCATTATGCCCAAATTTGTCACTGTATATTTATTAGTAGCTCTTCCTATTTTACCGTCACATGTCAATCCTGTTATTGTGATCATTGTGTTCCTTTTCACTTCTTCTTTTCCCTTTTTATTTTATAACTAGGCTACCTTCGGGCCTAGGCATGTCGCTGAAATATGCGAACGCGTTAAATTGGAAACGAGGGGAAAACGTTAAATTGGGGCATAATTTGTATTGGGAATTTTGGGCATAAATTGAATGTAATACATAAATGTAGATTTGAGGCATAAACAACAATTGTGATTAAAAACCTTAATTTGGGGGCATATGGTTCATTATGAACGGGACTTGGGAATGGGGCATGAAAACCTATAACGACATAGGAATAATTGATTAATAATGAAGATGCCTAGAATTACAGTAATTAGAAACTGTAAGCGCACTTAGATACTAGGTTAGATTACACTTGTGGTGGAAGTTTGCTAGGAACCGACTGGCATATCCAGCGACCACAAGCGGTGAATCTAATGTGAGGGGTCTAAGTGAATAAACACGAGACTTGGTAAGACACGAGGTTAAGCCCGACTTGTGGAAGAAGTCTGCCCGGACCCAATTGGCATATCTAGCATCCACAAGTCGTAGGCTTAATGTGGGAGGTATAATACGTTATAACCATAAATGAATATGGTAATAAATTTGAATGCTTAACCTAGTTGAATCTGTAGGGGTTGAATATGTTAACTTGAATAGGGGTTAAGTAAAACTGTATGAAACATTGGGAGGGTTAAGTATATCTTGGGTTGGTGGGTAATATATATATATAGGCCCACAAACTTAACCTATAGGGTCATGCAATCTTTTACTCTAGTATGGCATAACCTGTGGAAAACCTAGTGGGGAAGCAAGCGTAGGGGGAAGCTTGTATCATTTTGTGTGTGGGACTCATTTCAGTCAGTAAACCATATATAGGTATCAAACGATTGCTGTGAACTAGGTCGGAGTCGGGGCACACTTACTGAGTTGATTGTAAGAGATCCAAAAGTGCGGGACAGTGTCAAAAAATGCGTTCCATTGGGCTTATGTGCGTGCATGGGTCCACGTGCCCGGGAAAATAAGACACTGTGGCATCAGTAGATATGGTTGTGCACATCCTAGAAAGGAAGGGTTGCCACTTTAGGAAGTGATACATCCTATAGTGGGGCCAACACAGGGTATCTACGGGGTAGGGAAATGATCGATTGGGGTAGCATACATCTAGACTCTGGTATGTTTAGGAGCTCGTTATTATCCTTAGGGGTAACTCTGGTATGGTGTTGCCTGTTGATTGTATGGGATTAAACCTCTCACTAGAAGTACGCCTAAGTCTACCATCTTGTAGTTGTTAGGATCATCTCATTATGGTTATAATAGTATTGGTGCAGACAAAGGGAAAGTACTAGAGAAGCGCAATATACTCTATCATATTTATCCTGCTTACCATGTCATGCCTGCCTTTTATGATGTTATCTCTCTTATCCACTTTCTGCCTGTCATGGCACTTTTACCTTTTTATGTGCTAAAAGTAGTTGGACTCGCCGGATTTTATGTTTGACCTATTTTGTTTCCTCTTCTTTCTCTTCCGTTTCCCCCCAAGTTCTCAGGGTGGGAATACTCAAGCTTGATCACGACTCTGCTTTCATCTTGCTTGGAGTTGTTTTAGATGTACGACTTGATTTCATATCTCTCTACTATGGCTATGTTTTAGGGATTATGCTTCTTTTATTATTGTACTCTGATGTTTTAAGTACAAGACAAAAGTTTTAATGATGTATTGGATTTATGCATTTCAGACATATGATGTAACCATGTTTTGAACTACGATGTTTTCTGTTTAATAAAATTTAAAATTCCACTGCTATTTTATATATGTCTTGTAATGTTTCTGTTTCTGTTTACCTATAACGGTTCACGAAACTTAATGCATTCTCTTAATGAGTGACATTAACGGACATGGGGTGTCACAACTCCATTCAATTCCAAATTTGAAACTTTAAATTCCAATTTCCTTATATACACAAATACACATGTATCCACGCCAATTTTCCATATTTAAATAAATAAAATTTCCAATTTATTTAATGTTAATAACGTTTATTTTAAATACAACAGTTTATATTTTCTAGTCTCCAATTCAAATAACCAACCAATTTCAATTCAAATATTCAACAATAAACATTTGATTTCCAACCAATCATTTTGAATTAAATGTTGAATTCAATTCATACACAAGTAATATATTTGCTTTTTAATTTCTAACCCAAGTATCAATATAAAAATTGATTATTCATAGTTTAATCATTTATTAATCCCATATTCCAGTTTTCGAAATTTCTCGGACGTGAGAGCCAATCTTAGAAGAGATGACGAGAGGGTCTATGGTTGGGATATCAATTCCCGTAGACTCCCTCTCCCGGAAGACAATGTCGTCATGCATTATCTTCTCGAGCTTGGCAAGGACAGATTCGTCCATAGCAGAGCATGCTTCGTAACTGGCATCCTTGATAGAGTTGGCATATTCTTCTATTTTTCGGATCTCATGTGCGGGGAAAGATCCACCGTAGATAGTGTTGATCACAATGTTATGTGGTCTTTGATTGGACGGCACTAGGGCCTCATTAGTTGAAAAAAGAGCGGGCGTTGAAGGGCCCGCGGCTACTTCGGAGGGAGTAGGATTTTGAACATACTATTCCAAATGTTTCTCGCAAATGAGCTTTTCGATCGCATCTTTGAGGTGGCGAAAGTCGTTGGTGTTATGCCCACATATGTCATGAAATCTGCAATACCTGCTGGAGTTTTTCTCATGGTTAGTGGATTCCTAGGTGTTGGGATTTTCGTATTTAAGAGTGTCACGGGTCTCTAAGTAGATTGTCTCCATATCTCAATTGAGCGGAGTGTAGTTCCTGTAATTTTGATAATGTTCATGCTTCTTGAGATCCATGGGAGATTGGCTGCTGTTTTGACCACCAGGTTTGTCGTTGTTCGGCTTGGGCTTGTACGCGGTCGCGCCTTTGCCCTTGTCGGAAGATTCTTTGACTTGTTTTCCTTTGACACTGTCTTCGACGGGGCCAGTGTGTGAATTGTTAGGGTGGCCGCCTTGAGTAGCCCTATCACACCGAGCTTTTTCTTGACATAGAAACTGCCTGGCCTTTTCGTAGAAAGCCTCAAGAGTCTTAGGTTGCTTCATTTATATCCATGCCCCAAATTCGAAGTTAGTGCGAATGCCTTTAGCGAGATGGATGTGGACTGTGCGTGGTTCCTGATCGTCAACCTCGTCAAGGGCGGTGTTGAAGTGCTCGAGTTAGCTTTTGAGGCTTTCTATTGGGCCCTGATAGAGGTTGGGGAGGGTGAAAGAGTTCTTTTGGTATCCTGGACTTTCTGACCATTTATGTTACCAACTGGTCAAAGTTACTAATAGATTGAAGTGGAAGGTGGGTAAATGAAAGCAAGGACGTGCCTTCCAAAAATATGGGAAGCATTTGCACTTGATGGCATCGGTGGCCCAGCTGGAGTCCATTGCCACTCGTAGCGGTTTAGAAAAGCACAGGGGTCAGTCGTCCCTACATAGAACCCTAGCTATGGCATGTTGAAGCGTTGAGAACACTCGACTTCGTGCACGACCCGGGTGAAGGGGATACGTATCAAGTGGGTTTCCCATATGTCATTGATGTTCCCACGCATATTCCTCATGATCGTTCAGATCATGTTAGGGAGATATGCCTGACGAACTTCTCTGATGGGATCCGTTGATTATTGTCTACCTCGGGGGTTCTGGGTCGTGGACATCGTCTAGGATGGACATCGGGATCGTCCTCATCCATGTCATCATCATTATTGTTCTGATTCTAGTATGGTTGATGAGGTTGAGCAGGTTAATGAAGATTCTAATTAGGTGGAACTTGGTCCTGTGGAGTTGCTCAACGCGTAGTCTCCAAGTTTAGAGCGGTGATAGTTGGTTTTTATCGAGGAGGGGGTCGGCTACTCTGACCTGGTTCATCATTGATAAATAACCGAAAACAATCGTTTTGACACATTCCCTCGCTAACGGTTATGGATGCTCCAGTTGTCATTGTCGTTGGTATAGGCGTTAGTGCGGGCAGCAACATTAGTGTTGATAATGAATCTTCTTCTTTGGCTTCGACCCCGAGTTTCGAAAGAGTCACTTTTCGAGGAGTTGTGCTGCGATCGAGCGTTGTTTTAAGCGATGAAACGTTGACTATCCTGGAGTTGACGCATACGTTTGATGTTATTTTTCAATGCGTCGTTGAGCTCTAGAGATCTGTTTTCCAACCTATTATTAAGTGCGTATATCTACTCTTGAGTTGCTGGAGCATCGAGATCCGTTGGAAGAAGGATGTCCGCTTCGGCCGGGTTTTCCTCCAATTGAAGTTTTTGAGAAGTGGCAGCGCCGGCTGCTGCCGAAGTCCCAATCATCAGGTTCTTTGCTCTCTTAACCATCGTAGGAAGACTCGAGCTTTAGGTTAGGAAGAAACATGGGTAGCGCGTCAAAGTCAAGATGGAAATGTGCGACAAATAAGTGAGTCTAAGTTCTCATTGATTGCACCAAAATGTCGATGCCAAAAATTGTTGTAACACCCAAGGATTCTTAATTATTGGAGAATAATGTTTTGTGTGGGAAAGTAAGTGCAAAAAGCAGTAAAAAATATGGGAATTTATGTGGTCCGGTCTGCAATGAACCTATGTTCACTTTGAAGAGTTTTGCTGATATTTTACTCACAATAATGAGTTGCAAGCATAGAACTTCATCATGACATTATTTACAAGTGTTTCTATGTGTTTTTGAATCATAGTTGTCATGTATGAGTCTTAAAAAATAAGTGACTTTTGTACTTCCTCTTCCTCAAGCACCAGGCTGCCATTAAATAGTTTTAGGAACCGTAGGAGATGTCAAATCAGCAAAAATCCAACACTTTTGAAGGCCAAGCTTAGGGGTATTTGTAGCTGAAGGTTTAGGTGGGAGCATGTAGGATTTGGGGACCACACAGCCTAATTTCGTATCCCCGGAAGGCCATGCTAAGGATTTCGACTCCCTAGTCCCCCTAGAAAAGTGCAAGAAAAATCATATCATTCTTGCAGGATACGAATTTCGTATCCCAAGTGGTATGAAATTCGCTTCCCTTGGGATACGAATGTATTATCCCTGGAGGGATACGATTATTTCATATCCCTTAGGGGGCACAAGTTCTTCGTATCCCTTAAGGGATATGAACCCATATGCCTAAGGATATGATTATTTCGTATCCTAGGGGATACGTCAGAGGATGTTTAACATAAGGGAAATCGAAGTGCATTTGCTAAGGCGGAGGGATTCAAATCATTCGGCGTTGAGAGATCCGAAAGTCTACGGGTCGAAATATCTGTGTAACATACTTGGAAGGACGGAGGGATACAAAATAAACGGGAAGTGACGGAGTCAAGGATCTTGTTGTGGTGCATTCTCAAGGGGTTCGAAATATGCATATAAGGGGACTCGAAATACATATATTGAGGGATTCAAAATGTTCTAAATGCATTGTTTTATGGGGTTATGAGGCTTTCTCTTGCGCGACTTCTCTTTGCCTTGAAACCCTGGTGTTTTTGCGACACTTCAGGATTTTATGCCATGCGATGTGTTGAGTCGAGCGTACCTGGTGTACTTTTGGGAACCGAACCAAAAGGCCGGTTAACAATATTTGTGTAATCGATAGCTGTAAATAGGACCATAAAAAATTAATAAATATTGTAACCGACGTTAATTTGTGGTAGAAGTCTGCCCAGAACCGACCGGCAAATCCAACATCCACAAGTGGCCGGCTTAATATGAGAGGTTGGGTTTACATATATATATATATATATATATATATATATATATATGACAGGCACTAAATAAATAAAATTTAGGAATGTCTTTGGGGAGCAATAAATAAATGTTTCGAGACTGATATATTCCATTGTTAATTAATGTCTTAGGAAAATTATGAACGTTTAGGCTCATAAACGATATTAATTATAATCAATGGAAATAAATGGTAATTGAGGATAATTAATGTCTTAGGAAGATTATGACCGTTAGGCTCATAAATAACATTTATTATAATCAATGAAGATAAATGATACTTAAAGATAAATTGTTGCCTTAGGAAAATATGATCGTTATGGTCCTAAATAGCGACGACTTTATTAAATAGAATAAAGGGAATCAAACGGGGATTTATGAGAAACGATCACTATAATAAATACTAAGTCCGGTAAGGAAACTACTAAATAAATATCCTACAATAAGGAGAATATAACTTTCCTTATTTATACAATTTAATATAGAAAAATAAAGAATGGACTTTGTATGTAGGTAATGGAAAAAATATTATTTACCATAGGAACCCGTGACGGCAGATGCTTGGCGTACGGACAGTATTCCCGTAAAGTGAAATTAAAAGAGAATAATTCAATAACTTAACCCGCTTTACTTCCATAAATAGAGGCACTAAAGGCTAATTGGGTACAACCTATGCAGTTTATTCCCCGCTATTACCCTGCCATATCCCCGTTATATCGTGTAGCGGGTTTCTAACGCTACGCTATTCCAAATATTCTATGAAATAGCCTTTCCGATTTAAACCCCGTTATATTTTGATATTCCCGATATTTCAGCTATATTCCACTGTTTCTGCTATATTTTCTGTAAGAGAAATGAATTAAAAATGCCATTTATGCGTTAAAAAATTATTTTGTAAATATAATATGTTGACATATAATTTTCAAATTTTTTTTATTATAATATCCTATTAAATTTAGTCAAGATAAATAAAAGTTTACAATTATTTACATATATTTGTTTATGATTTTATATAAAACTAAGTAAGTACTAGTAATAATTAATTTGAATGATAATCTTCCATATATTTATCATTTATTTTGTAAAAGCATTAAATATGAGTTTTATATGCTATTTTAGACTCATCTGTTATATCCTTTTATTTCCTCACTTTATACCCGCTACAACTTTTTACATCTCCGCCGCATTGGATCCGCTGAGCGCTTTAACTACACATGTACAAACTTGATAATCTTTGCTTATAGTCCGCTTCCTTGTGTCTTAAGCGGCTTGGGTCGAGAAGTCCACCTGGGAGTAGGTCTTAAATGGTGTGTGTGGGGCCTACTTAAACCTGGAATTTTAAAAATGTCCGGTATGGTCATTCCATAGGACTACCTATGCTACAGGAAGTATAAAGTGACTAAGCAGATTATCCAATAAGGTCAAATAGATGGTAAAGCATAACACCGTCTCTCACCTTACATAGGGTATGGGTTTATAGGCATGAATGACGGAAGCCTTAACTAGTAGGGCCCCATAGCTAGTGCCCTCTAGTTTATATTAACATTGAATAAATCATCGAGAGGTATTAAGTGGCCAACAGGTCCGCCTAGGGTCTTAAGCGAATGGGAGAATCCACCCAATCTACCATTCGATAGTGAGGCATCAAGTGGCTAAGGATGCGTGTTTGAATGGGTAAACTCCATAATTAGGAGTTCACTCTCGATTTAATAACCAACTAAGTTCCGGTTTAAAGACTTCATAAATATACGCGTAAACATTCTATCTCGGTATCAATATCATTGGGAATACTACCTTGGGAAGGGTAGTTTGAGTCGTGCATAAATGTTTACAAGGTTAGGTTAGAATTACTAACTTCGGTAGGCATACACCTTGGGTTGAACCAAACGAGATACATCTGTGTATTGTAATCTGTGTTGTACTTTTCTTATTCACCAGAACTTGTTGTTCTGACCCCCTCCTCATTACAACCTACCAGGTTTCTAGTGAAGGTCAGGTTCTCACATGTGTTTAGGTTTGGCTTTCAATTCTTGTTCTCTCTCATGCTCGATATTGGCAAAGTGACTTACTTTTAGAAAGGTAGTTACTTGAGTTAATACTAGTCTATCCTATTTTGTTTTCGCCATGAGTTATTTTTTTATTATCGTACTCTGATTATGCTCATGCTAACTTATTTGCAGGTACCAGATTTACAAGCCCCATGCTTGGATTCGTTCGAGTTTTGATTCTTGTTGAAATTTAGGCTCGAAAAAGTGTGAGGTGTTATATTTGCTATCAGAGCATATGTTAGACAATCAGTGGAATTAGTTAAAATAGGACTTGTAAAATAACGTAATTTGAATTTTCTTTTCTATTTTTCTTTGTCTTTCTTACTCGACTTAAATTTCTTTCAACGATGAAATAGTCACGGGCCTATTTATAATGGGTCTTAAGCGACTGGGAGTTGAAATATGTTGAGTTCGGGTATTTAGCCAATTCAGTCTTACCCCACAATACGTTGGTGATTTTGTTATGAAGAGCATGAGGATGGTATATAATGGATTCCGTTGGTTCGAGTTTGGATACTGGACAAAAATCTAGCTACAATCGAGATAGTCGCGATTTCTGTTTTGGTATCATTGGTAGTTCCGGTTAAAGACCTTTGCTTGACCCAAAACGGGAAAATTCACGTTAGTATGCCATATATATTTGAATATATAACTATGAGGTAAACGCATTCGATGCTTCGTTAAAATTCCGAATATTCTTTTGTGGAAATTTTCATTTGAGTTCTTAGCCTTGTATTCGTGGAAATTTTATTTTAAAGCTATTTTGAAAAAATGGATTGCGAAAGGTTTGAGATTATGGTTTTGGAAAATGGTTTCATAAAGACAGGTTTTATAAAGATGTGGTTTTAAAATTTTAATCTATTCGTATTTCAGAATTGTTGGGCTTTGTGTGATTTTAATAAATATAATCCGGTTGGTAGAAAGAAGGGAATTGGAGACGACAAGGAATATGCCACTAAACTTGAAAACAATTAATTCTCATTCCTAGTATTTCTAGTATCCCTCTTTTTATATATATTGGATGATTTATTGAAATTATCGCAGTCAAAACTTGAGATTTTGAAGTTCCAACATTTTTTAGCACGAAAAGGTTTTTCAGTTTATAATACAAACTGGGACATAAATAATAAAAGTAATAATAATAAATTGGATTTATAAATATGAAAATATTAGTTTATAAGAATTTCCATTTTTGAAGAGTTTTAAGTTTTTCTTCGAAAAGGTTAAGAAAAATCCTTCATCTCTATTTTTGGGGCATTTAATTTTGAATCATTTATTTGTTTGTCAGCTAGTTAAGGGGAAAAATCCATTTTAATTTTATATTATAAATTTCTAACTGAACTGTTTTGGAAATTTGTTTGTTGTGTGGTTGCAGCATCGTTGTTAAGACTACTTCAAATCCTTGGAGTTGGTTCGGAGTTTGACGACGGACTTTGATACCGCCTTGATTAGGATAATTATTTTTGGGTCGCGTCAAATCTTTAAAGATGATGAGGGGCGATTAATATTTTAATTCCGCCTAATAAGGTCAAGGTTCAACCTTTTTTCAAAGCTCATTTGACATTTGACCGTTTAGCGTTATATCTAGAGCGGTCAACTAGTTGATGAGTTTTGGTACAACTTGGACCTACTACTCAACCATAAAAGTTGGATCCAGATCACTTTCTTAACTTCTTTCTTTCATCCTTCCTTATCTAGCCAAACCATATTATTATCCTTCTTCTCTTTCTTTATTGTCGCCTTGTCTCCTCTTTTTCCATGCTTATTTGCACATTAGATCTTACCCACTAGTGCTCCAAGATCTAATCTCTTCTCTCCGATCATTTCTTAGTCCATAATGCCTATTTGCACTACCCGATCCTTCTAGTACCATTTAAGTCACATCCTTAGGGAAATATCATATGGTTGGGTCGGATTGAGAGGAAAGGTCTCATCGCTTTATGGTTAAGATTTTTTTTTGTGACAGTTGGGCTTGCACCGGCCCATTACTTCGAGATATTAAGATAGGATTGTTGTTTGTGTTGCATCCACCTTTGTTATATCTTTTTGCAATAGATTTTGATGAAGGCGAATCTTTGGATGGTTTTTCTAAGAAGAATCCTGATAAGATTATAGGGGCATTCATGTTGTACGTAGACTTGAATGGTCTTTTGTTTGACCGGCTTTGGAGATTTTTCTGCAAATATCTTTTTCTTAGTGTCAGTTCTTGAGTTTGGTAATCTATGTTCGAGCTGCCCATGTAGATGTGTGACCCATTTAGCACATTGTTTTAAAAATGGGAAGTTATGACTAGATTTATCTCAGGATGAGGAAATTAATCTTTTGCTTGATCGATGGCGTAACCATCATTTAGTGTCGCATCATATTTGATTCACCTTACTGTTCTTACGTGTTGTCTCATGGAGTTACTTTCTGTAATTTCACCTATCTATAAGAAGCAGTTTTGTGGTAGGTTTCTTTTCTCATCATAAATTCTATCCTAGAGGAAATGGTGATGTGGAAACCTCCAACAACACCGACAGTGTTTTTAACTCGAGGTTGAGCATTTTGCTACCATGATATAATTAATTAAAGATCATAAAAATGGTTTGAGCTCCAATCGTGGAGCAAGACATCCCATTGTCTATAGCCATTGTTTTGGAAGTTTCGGTGTTGTTGATTTGTCGTCGTCTTTGTTTTCTTCCCTTTACAGCATTTAGTCTTGGTTTTGTGGTGATTCATGCTTGTAACTGTTAGTGTTTATTTCCTTTGAAATTGCACGACTTATGATAATGAGATTTCTTTTGTTTGAAATATTTGTGTCATTCACGCATATTTGTATGGATGAAATCTCATTTTTCTTATCTAACTAACAATTTCCCAAGAGCTGGAAAGAATAAAATTCTATGTTGGATAAATTTTAGCAAAGAATCGGTTTTGCAATGTTGTTCGTCACAAGTATAAATAAATCAACGTTTCTTGTCAAGCTATAATTTATTTCTTCTTTTTTGTGTGATTTTAGTTTTTGCATATTTACGTGACTAACTTTCTTTGTCGCCAACATGTGACTTTAATCGTTTAAGTTTCTGCAAAATATAATTTTGAAGCACTTTGCAAACGTTGTTTGAAAGAAAAAAATCTTTCATCATTCTTACAAATTTTTCACTGATTTACTTTCTTTTATTTTTGATTTGCATGAGAACACAGGATTAGGGTACGATAGTTTTCGTGTGTTTAAAACGTCTATTTTACATTATATAGACGGTTTGAATGGTGCAAAGCACAAGCTACCGAAAATTTGATTTTCATACAAATCTAATATGGAAAGTGAAACGTTATTGAAAGGAAATTTTCAAAATAAATATAAGAAATATTAAAGAAGAAGTTTATTTTTATGCAAAATTTTGATTTTTCGTCACATGAACAGCGTAAGGAAGATTTTTGAATGACTTATGTGTGCGTTTTAGTGGTGCAATAGGATCGACATGCGATAAAAACGTTAGCGACAACAAGGAAAAGACCGTTTTAGCCTTGGAAACGTCGTTTCCACACCTTGTTAGCGATACATGCGACTTGCTAATTTACTTGTTTTACGTTTTAGACCCTGTTTTAAGCATCCTTTACAGTTTACAGATGGAATTTTTTGGAGTATTTTGGGTAGCTATGATGAAATTTCCATTCTAAGTCGAGAAATGGAATATTCACAAGTGAAGGGAATGATAGAATTCTTCGCTTTGATTTCCTTTTTCCGGTTTTGGAGAAATAAAACAGGAAGCGATTAGTTGCATGAAGTTTTTGAATAGTAGGATTTGGATGCAATAATTGGTTGCTTCAAACTTTTATTCGTAATCATGTAAGGGTTATAGATGAGAAAGAATTTTGAAAATTTGCATTCATATAGAACTGCCAGTATATTTGGGATATTATGCATCATGTTTTCAAAAGTGTTTTAAAAATTTAACGCATACATATAGGAGGATTCTATTGATTTAGAACCATTGTGCATACATGTTTTGTGGTTGAAATGCATTATGTACACTGTGTACATGTTTGAAAAGTGGATATACACAAATTGGTTGTGTAGGGTAGGATAAGTAGGTGTCAGAATTTTTAGAGAAAATTCCTTTTAAAGGGGAAGAATGTAACAACCCAGAATTTTAACAATATATTAGCTTTTTACTTAGATTTAAAAAATAGGAATTTTCACAAATAACGGAATTTGACTATGAAACTTTAATTGCTGCGTTCGTCTCGGAATTCTGGTCAACTTTCATGTTTGGAGTTTCACGTACGAAGTCCGTATGAAAAAGTTACGGATGAAATTTGATAAACAGACTCAAATAAATAAAATGGAATATTATACATATAGTTATTAATAATCCCGTTATCCACCTCACTGCCAGGTCGACCACGTGGTGGACTACTGGCTGCGACCGCTTGGTTGAGCCCGGAAAGTGTGACTGAGGTTTTAGCTGTACAAAATGTTATATAAATGAACGGATATTTATTTAATTAAATCTAATGGTTAACGGCCACAATTCCACTCCTATAAATAAAGGGGTAAGGCCTTATTCTTTTCCATCCAAATCTGTAGGAAGCTGTGAAGCTCTACCATTTCCCTTTCTCTTCCAATTAATTTTTTAATCAAAAATATATTCATACACAATCAATCAAACATAAATCATATAGATTTGAAAGGGATTGTCAAATTCAAATGGAAAAGGTGTGAATTGACGGCTTGGCTATTCTACATTAGGTCTCCCATCTTTTCCTATTTTCTTGCAAAACTCTAGATATGAAAGTATCCCCTTTTCAGATTAATTATAGATCTGTAAGAATTTGGGAATTATAGGCCTAAAAGATTATTCAGATTTAAGATTCGGATGCTTTCAGGTGAGTGATAAATTTATATACAAAGTTAAAATAGCTTATTTACCTTGTTTGAATTAGATCTCAAAATATATGCCTAGTATTATCAGATCTGTTTATAATATTGTTAAATATAAAATGACACCTATCTGATCTGCTTATGAATGTTGATAGTGTTTATAAATAATATTATTTGTAGGCTTACTTAATTGTTCATACATATTGCCTACAATTATGTTTGAAAATATATTGTGGTTATTGCAAAACACTGTAGATTTAGAAATCAGTTCCAATAAACACTATTAAGATGTAGATTTATTCCATATCTCTAATTTTAGTGTTAAATAATAAATTATTTAATTTTGATTGGAAAGATATAAACTTGTTTGTGTCTAGTTTTTTTGGGGTTTTGACTTAGCTATTGTAAATATGCCTTTTTTCTCTTTTTAAACAAAAAGACATTATTTTGAAACCGTTAAGAAATATAACAAAAGATTGAAAAAGGCAAAAGTAGTGCAAACTTATATATAAATATAAATATGCGTATATATGCGTATTTTGCATCAACTACTCCGAAATATACATAAATTATATTTGTTATGGTTTGTAAATATGTTTATTGCAAATTCAGATATAGTTTACAATAACTACAGTTGACGATCTTTTTGTATGATTTAGAACCTTATTGCAAAATTGAATACGTAAATGAATGTTTGGATACTAACCAAGTTATTAAACCTAATGATAATAATATAAAAGAAAATAACTATGTTAACTGCACAAAAAAATATAAATATAAATATGTATACATATTTCGTCTAAATCTACATAAACAACGAAATATACATTATAATGAATGATTGAATATTTGAACAAAATTCATTTTGTGTTGTTAATAATGTAAATGTAATCCATATTAAATAAATATATTTGTGGTGACCATTGTAGCAATTAGTGTAATTTATTGCTATAAATAGGAGCATAAATAAATTAATAGCCAATGTAACAAACGTTGATTGGGGAAACAAATTTAATTGGGCATTTAAGACTAAAGGTTACAATTTCTAAATTGGCTAGGATATATGTTGTAAACCCCAATTAGGGAATTGAATTACAATTGTACTAAGACATGAGGGTAAGCTTAATTTGTGGTAGAAATCTGCCTGGAAGTAACTGGCATACCCCAAATCCACAAGTGGTCGGTTTAATGTGAGAGGTCTGGTGCATATATATATATATAACAGTACATAAATAAATAAAATTTAGTATTGTCTTTGAGGTACAACAAATATATATCTCAGGACTAATAAAATAAGGATATTCCATTTTTAATTAATGTCTTAGGAAAATTATGACCGTTTAGGCTCATAAACTACATTAATTATAATCAATGGAAATAAATGGTAGTTAAGGATAATTAATATCTTAGGAAGATTATGACCGTTAGGCTCATAAATGACATTTATTGTAATCAATGAAGATAAATGATAATTAAAGATAAATTCTTGCTACAGGAAAATATGACCGTTATGGTCCTAAATGGCAAATATATTAAATAGAATAAAGGGGTAAAATGGGGATTTATGGGAGACGATTACCGTTTTAAATACTAAGTCTAGTAAGGAAACTAACTAAATAAATTTCCTAGGATAAGGAGAACATAACTTTCCTTATTTATACAATTTAACATAGAAAAAATAATGGAGTTAGTAGGTAGGTAAAGGTAAAATATTATTTACATAGGAACCTGTGACGGCGGATGCTTGGCATCCCGTAAAGTGAAAGTAAACAGGAATAACTCAATAACATGGCCCGCTTTACTCCCATAAGGAGAGACATTAAAGTCTAATTGGGTACAAACTTGATAATCTTCACGTATAGTCCGCTTCCTTTGGTCTTAAGTGGATTGGGTTGAGAAGTCCACTGAGGAGTAGGCCTCTAGTCTAGGGGTCTTAAATGGTGTGCATGAGAGGCCTACCCAAACCAAGAATTTTAAAAATGTCTGGTATGGTCATTCCATAGGACTACCTATCCTACGGGAAGTAATAAGCGAGTAGGGAGATTATCCAATAAGGTCAAATATATGGTAAAGCAAAACACTGTCTCTTACCTTACACGGGGTATGAGTTTATATGTGTGAATAACGGAAGCCTGAACTATTATGGCCCCGTAGCTAGTGCCCTCTAGTTTATATTAACATTGAACAAATCATCGAGAGGTATTGAGTCACTAGTAGGTCCACCTAGGGTCTTAAGAGATCGGGGGAATCCACTCAATCTATCATTCAATGGTGAGGCATTAAGTGGCTAAGGATGCACATGTGAATTAGTGAACTCTGTAATTAGGAGTTCACTCTTGATTTAATAATCACCTAAGTTTTGGTTTAAAGGCTTCATATCATTGGGAATACTACGTTGGAAGGGTAGTTTGAGTCGTGCATAAATGTTTACAAGGTTAAGATAGAATTACAAACCTCGATAGGCATATATCTTAGGTTGAACCAAATGGGACACATCTGTGTATTATAATCTGTGTTGTAGTTTACTTGTTCGCTACAACTTGTTGTTTTGACCCCTTTCTCAATACAACCTCCCAAGTGTCTAGATAAGGTCAGGTTCCCATAGGTGTTTAGGTTTGGCTTTCATTTCTCTTCTCTCTCATGCTCGATATTGGCAAAGCGGCTTACTTTTAGAAAGGTGGTTACTTGAGTTAGTACTAGTCTATCCTATTTTGATTCCACTACAAATTATTTTTTTATTGCACTTTGATTTGCTCTTCCTTAATTATTTGTAGGTACCAAATTTACACGCACCATGCTTGGATGGGTTCGAGTTTCGATTTTTGTCGAAAATTGGGCTCAGAAAAGTGTGGGGTTTAACAGAATTCCCATTTCCACATGGTTTTATAGATATATAGGGGCTACGACATCTGCCGAAGTGTAAGGAAATGCACCACCCCCAACTGTAGCCGTATTAGCCCCACCTCCTTCTGTTGTCAACTTTTCTAAACTTTATAAGGATTTTCGCACGATGGGAGGCAAGCCGTTTCATGTTACTGAGAGTTTCATAGAGACGCGCAATTGGCTTAGAGAAACATAGAATGTTTTCTATTTGTTGGAGCTCAACAACAAAAGAAAGATTCAGTTGTGCGCTTGGCAACTGTAAAAGGATGCTTCGTATTGGTGGGAGGTGACTCAGGCGGGGTAGGCGGTAGCCACTTAGGACGAGTTTAGACACAGATTTGAGGTGAAGTTCATGTCACAGGAAGAGGAAGTAATGCAGGTGGAGATTTTGAGTTTAAAACAAGGAAGTATATCAATATAGGAATATGTCAATATTTTCAATCAGCTAGCAAGATTTGGTTTGGATTTGGTGAACAATCCACATAAAAAGGCTCTAAGATTCACAAGAGGGTTGAATCAACCCCTCCAAGGACTAGCGTTGACACACATCCCGATGGGAGCGACTTTCGAGAGATGGCATTGATGCATGAGGATGGTAAACAGGAGAAGGAGGAAGTCAAGACCAAAGAGGCACAACCCAAGGCTGAGAAAAAGAAATCGTGGCCCAACAAGGGGGCAGCGAAGAAAAGAGGAACGCCTGATAAGGCTCAGATCAAGACAGAGGTTAAATGCCATGGTTGTGGGAATTTGGGGGCACTTTGTGAGAGACTGTAAGTTAACGAAGAATGCTTACTTCAGTTGTGGTCAAATTGGACATTTTACAAGGCAATGCCCCCAACAAGCAAGTTCGGAAGGCAGGATTGTCTGGAGGACAAGTTAATGCTCTCGAGGCACTCAGGCAAGTGGATCGGATTAAGGTAGGAAAGTCACGGTCGAAGGTTTGATTTCTCTTTTTGACTATCCTAATAGGACTCTCTTTGATTTCGGTGTTTCTCATTCATTCATATCCAATTCTGTGGTAGATAATTTGGACCTAGACACTATTATTGTTTCAAATCCTATTGTAGTCTCAAACCCCATAAGACGTATGGCTCATTTGTCTATGATATTTAGAGGTTTGAGAATTTCTATTATGGTCATTGAGTTTGAATGCAGTGCAAATGTTCTTGACTTTATGTGCTATGGATTAATTCTACGAATGGATTGGCTAACCATGTATGGTGCCATTCTAAATTGTGAGAGGAGAGTTGTTAAGCTTCTGACGAGCTACAGAAGAAATCTCAAGATATCTTATGACCCAAAGGGGTTAGTTATGCTCAGTTTGCTAGATTCGCTTGATGATTCAGTTGACGATCTTTGATCAGTGCCCATAATTAGAGATTTTCCGGAACTGTTTGATGAGGTTAGAGGATTACCTCCGATGCAAGAGATAGAGAGAAGGAAGCTCAGTAAGCAACTAGGTGAGCTATTTGAGAAGTGATTCTTTAGACAGAGCATGTTCGAGTGGAGATCTCCAATCATCTTTGCGACCAAGGCATACGAATCTCTCCATCTTTGCATGGACTATAGGGAGTTAAATAAGCTCACTAAGAAGAATAGGCACCCACTTTTGAGGATCGATGACTTTTTTGACCTACTAGTAGGCGCTTTAGTTTTTTCACAGTTGGATCTAGCCATGAGATTTCATCAACTGAGGGTAATAGATAATAGTATCGATAAGAATGCTTTCAAAACTCCAAATGGATACTTTGAGTGGCTGGTCATGCCTTTTGGGCTGACCAATGCACCCATTTACTTTGTTGCTTGATGAGTAGGTTGTTTAGGGAGTATATGAACAAGTTTGTAGTAGTCTTTGTGGATGACATTCTGGTTTTCTCAAGGAATGAGGAAGAACATGTCGTACACTTCGGAGAGGTTCTATGCACTCTCAGATTGCATCAGCTTAAGGAAAAAATTTCTAAGTATCATTACTGGAGAAAGGAAGTAAGGTTCCTAAGGCATGTTGTCTCCAAAGATGAAATAGAAGTGGAGCTTACTAAATTATCGCAGTATAAGATTGGAAAATCCCTATAAATGCGATAGAGGTTAGGAGTTTCTTTGGATTAGCATTATTACATAAAGTTCATTAAGGACTTTACATGGATATCAACTCCACTCACCCGTCCATCAAAGAATAACATGGCTTTTGCTTGGAGCGTTGATTGTGAGGATGCTTTCTAGAGGTTAAAGAGGGCTTTGACATCAACCCTTGTTTTGACTCTTCCATATGGTAGCAATGTGTTTACGGTCTACACAGATGCTTGTGGCACAGGGTTAGGTGTCGTGTTGATGCAAGAAGGTAAGGTGGTCTGCTATGGAAGTAGGCAATTTATAGTTCATGAGTAGAACGACCCTACCCATGACTTGGATTTTATCTCGGCCTTTGATTTTAGGCTGTATATGGAGCTTATGCCTAGTTTGTTGGTATCATTGGAAGTGCAGCATACTCTTATGGAGTGCATTGGATCCACACAACAAGAGGACCAGCAGTTAGTGGACATCTTGGATATACTTAGTGGAGGAGAGACCTCTAGTCACCTAGCTAGATTTTCTGTGGACGAAAAGGGGAGGCTACATCGAGATCCCAGGTGGGAGACTTGCTGAGGATGGTTCTTGAGGAGGCTCATCACTCTCGAAGGACTATCCATCCGGGCGGTGACAAGATGTACCAAGATATGAAGAGATTTTTCCAATGGACTGGTATGAAGAAGGATGTTGATGAGTTTGTGGCCCGATGTTCGACTTGCCAATGAGCAAAGACTGAATGAAGGAAACATAGCTGATTACATCAGCCCTTAGATATTCCACAGTGGAAGTGGGAGAGCATCTCTATGGACTTTGTTGATGGACTGCCCAGATCAAGGAACGGCAACACGAGTATATGGGTTATCATTGACACACTGACTAAAAGCGCTCATTTTATCCCTGTCAAGTACAAGAGGACATCAACTTGGCTATCATCGGTATACCTTAGAGAGATCACCTGACTTCATGGTGTACCTTCTAGTATAGTTAGTGACTGTGATCCTATCTTCACGAGTGAGTATTGCAAGATCTTGCAAGAGGCACTAGGTACACGGTTATGATTGAGCACAACTTACCACCCTCAGATCGATGGACAGACCAAGAGGGTCAATAGGGTTATCGAAGTTCTTTTGAGACTGTGTATCCTAGACTTCGGAGGGACTTGGGAGGAGCATCTCCCATTAGTTGAGTATGCCTATAATAATAGTTATTAGTCAAGCATTGGGATGTCACCCTTCGAGGCACTTTATGGATGACCTTGCAGATCGTCGACATGTTGGTGGGAGTCTACGGACAGACTTCTACTTGGGCCTGAGATGGTTAGAGAGACTTTTGAAATGGTAGACCTTATTCGCAAATGGATGAAAGCAACCCAGGACAGGCAGAAGTCATGTGCTAATAAGAGGAATACTAACTTTGAATTTGAGGTAGCAGATATGGCCTTTATCAAGGTAACTCCTCTCAAAAACGTTGTTCGCTTTGGCTAAATAGGGAAGTTGGCGCCAAGATTTAGAGGGTCATTCCCCATTGTTGAGAGGATATGCCATATGGCCTACAGAGTTAGACTGTTAGAGAGGCTACATGACATGCTCCATGTTTCCCATTTGAGAAAATGTCTACATGATTCAGCAGAGGTAGTTGAGCCAAGTACGCTTAAGGATGTTGAAGTTGAGAAGGGGGCATCGGTTAGGAAAGTTCCTACCCATATTCTTAGATCGGGAGTTAAGAGACTACGCAACAAGAAGATCAAGTTAGTGAAAGTACAATAGGGAGAAGATCGTGATGGTGCGACATGAGAACCCGAAGACAAGATTCGTGCTTCTTACCCTTTTCTCTTTGTGAGTACATTTTTAATCCCTTTCTAAGCTTTTGAATCCAAATTTTGTTTATCCTATCATTGAATCTCGATCCTTAGGTAGAAACCTACGGTTGGAAACATGTGTATGAGACATGTTATGTTTGATGGTTGCAAATGGATGCAAGTGTTTGCTAGTGGACGCATACAGACACACGTTAGGCGCTAGATCGGCTCAACCACTTACATATTGCATATGGATATGTGCGAAATTTAATTTTCAATGGATTAAAATGGTTGAATCATTACATGGACGTTGCATTTTGGTGAATGATTGTGCTCACATATAGAATTTATATATAAGATTAGGACTCTTTTGCATACATATTGGATACATGGCACAAACATATATTGCATTAAGGAGGTCAACTTAATTAGTCAACCGCTTGATTTTCACGTAAGTATAGGGACATATACACACAACACCTTTGCATATGTTCTTACAAAGCATTATAAATTATAAGGATAATGGATGCCTGTGGTTGATGGATGAGTATATGGGTGTAGGATTTGATTGATAATATTCTGCTTAACTTAGAGATTTTGGGGATGAAATCCTTTAAGAAGGGGAGAATGTAACACCCTATAATTTAATACACCATAATTATATAATGAAGATAATAAAAAGAATATTGATTAATAAAATATTCATAACTGAGTAAAACATACTTTATCGTTGCGTTCGTTATGAAATTATGGTTCAGATACACTCTTGGTTTTTGTAAATTGGATTAAGTATGAAAATTTTATGAGTTAAAGAAGTTTAAACTGTATTTAAAATTAAATAAATAAATCAACCTAGAAAAGCAACGTTGAGTGGGCGACCCAGCCCTTAACTGGATCGATATAGGGGTCGACCCAGGTAATAGGTGGGTCAATCTACCTGCATGCATGGCTGATTCCTGCTTCTAAACCTGGTCTGTTTTGTTTACTTTATTCTTTCCTGACTCAGCATGAGGTGAACGGTTTGATTTGATAACCTAATATCCTATGGTTTAGAATTTTCCTAGCATATCTAAAAATAGGCTAGCAGCCTCACTATTTTCTTGCAAATAATCATTCTTCATCCTCCTCCTCCTCAAAGCTATGTTCTGCAATTAATGAAGAAAATGTCGAGGTGTGGCTAAAACGTAGAATGATGGGATAATTTTAGTTTTTCTATAACGACTATTTTAAAGACTTGTTCTAGATCTAACACAAATCATTGTGAGTTCTACGTTATTTTTAGATCTACTATTTAAAAAGGGTTTTGACATTAAATATATTAATATGGAATCAACAGTGTTTATAAGTTTTTTCTTATATGTTGTTCTTTTTATTACTGTCAATTATCTATTCAGTTTACAGTTATTATATGTTTATATGTACATCTTTCTTCCTTTCTGTCTTTTATTTATTTACAATCTTTCTATGCCTATTTATTCAATTTGAGTATAGATATGTTTTCTCCTTTTCCTTTTAATTTACGCTGAGCCTTGACCATCAAGAGCCCAGGCCATTTCTGTTTGAATTGCATATAATTAGGATAAATTGGAATAACTTGAAATGATGATAAGGAGAATTGGCCATATTTTAATTTGAGAACCTTTGACTGTAAATTTGAGGTAATTACGAAAGGGAAGAATATGCAAACATGTTAATCTGAATAGGTTGGACTTAATTTAATATTAAGTAGAACATGTTATGGAAAATATGTGGATCAGATGTGATTAAGTAAAATGAGTTACTATAATCTATATACATCTTAGCAGATGCTTGTTTGTTTTGGGGGAGGGTTGTACACAGAATAATATTTATAGGAAATGTCATTTACAACCATGCTTATTAATGAACTTAAACCAGATAAGTTAAACATGTTAATTAATAACGAAGATGTCCCATATCTTGCTTTTTATATCTTGTTTTGGGACTCTTAACATTCTAGTTACTTTGGGGACCAAGCCTAGGGGTAGCTAGTGTCAATCTTGTTGTTGTTAGGGACCAGTATCAGTCAGTATACCTATTGGTATCATAGAGGGGCCTCGTACTAAGTATAGGTCTAGGCACGCTTTACTAATCTAGACTGTAAGAGGTGCAAAGTCTTGGAGGTTGCTACGAGCACGTTCCGGCGGAGCCATGAGCGTGCATGGGTCCGATAGAGGAACAAGATGCCGTAACACTAGCAAATAAGGCTGTGTCCTTAAAGTTGATGGGGTCTTTAAAGTTGACTAGTTAGGGACTGATATCCTCTACTACCGTGGCTGGCACAGGTTATTCGTGTATGTAAGGAGTCGATTGTTGAGTAGTAATTAGGGTAAAATATAATCCTGATAGTTAGAGCAGAAACTTGTTCTTGGGATATGAATGAGAAGCTTACTTGTCTTTACTTACCTTGTTATCTCGTTCACTTCGTACTTCTATATTTTACTGTAATTTCTTATCTAGTACTATTTATCTATCTTGATAATTCATATCGTATGCTTATGCTAAAAATCACTAGAAATCGTTAGACTTTATGTCTAAACTATTTTGTTTTTCTTTCTCTCTCTTCCTTTCCCCCCTTAAGATCTCAGGGTAGTGGATTGCAGTAGTGACCATGATTCTTTCTGTCAGCTTGGATTTGGATTTCTTCTAACTCGATGTATTGTTTTATTTCTGTTCTATCATTGTTATGGCTTATGAGGAGGGATATAAATTTATGGGATAGTACTTTGATTGTTTATGTTTCCATGAGACAGATGGTTATGAATATGGTTTCTGGTATTTGAAAAAGTAATCATGTGATGTTGGTTTTAATAATAACAAAAGTTTTTCAATTGCTTTTTATATTCTGTCTTGTGGATTTTAGTTATTGTATACCTATTGCTCTTCACAAAACTCAATGCATCCTCTTATGGGTGACATTAAAGCACGTGAGGTGTCACATTTCTTATCACAACCATCATCAACATCTCAATCCCTAATAGTACATGCAACAGAATGTGAGTCTGGAGTAGATATTCCTAGATAACAAAGGATGCCTTTCGACGAGAAGGCAAGGTGGATGGAAGGCCACCGAAAGTGACTTGCCTTCTAGAAAATTATGCATATTCCATGAGAGTCCAGGACATGAAAACAAATGAATGTTTGCATTCTCGGGATTTCATCAAAGACTAAATAAGAAATGAACAACTGCATTAGTATGCACAGAATAGAATAGCCGTGATAACCCAGCAGGAAAAACTGCCAGTTGACAGGGATGTAGGCTAGCTGAACACTCGTCTTGGTCTTGTCATCAAATGAAAAGTGGGAATGAAATGATACTGGAGGCTAAGTCTCCTACCCATATACGGAAACCAAATAATTTCCCAGTCATTCTCTTTGATGATTAAGTCACTAGAATTTTTATTTATATATTTTAGTTTCTTTATTTTTTTAATTAAGCTGTAATAAAAGGGTCAAGCCATTTACTCATGTGTAGGGAACCAGAGAGATCCCTAAGTAAGTTCTGCTTGGTGAGAAACCTATTGGTTTTGCAATAAAAATTCATAATTTCCATTCTAATAATGTTGTTTTGCGTGTATAGATTATGCTTCATAAGACATAGATTTTATGTTTGCTACTTTGATAAGATCAATTAACGTGTATGGATTGTACCCGTCATGTGTGAAATATGAAATTAGAAAATTTTAATAAACCGTTTGGTGAGCATAGATTATGCCCATCGGGCATCGAGCAAACCATTGAAATAGTATGGATTATGCTCATCGGATGTCTTACAGTTCATTTGGTGGGTATAGATTATGCCCATCAGATGTCAAACTCGACTTAAACTTTAATTACTTTGTGACTATTGTAACACCCCGTATTTTCTGTAAACATTAAAGTAAAAAATTTAAGAATAATTAATTACAAGTGTGAGAATTAAGGGAAACGGGTTAAGCCATTGCGTTCGTCTCGGAATTCTGCATGAGACAGAGTCCGAGTTTGCGTAAATCGGACTCCGTATGAAGGAGTTATGACCTTCAAAAGATTCAAGAATTTAAATAATAAAACCAGCCCAAAATTCAAATTCAAGTTTCGAAATTCAAAAACCCCGGAGCAGGCTGGGCGGGAAATTTCCCACCAAAAATCAGGTCGACCATGGGGTCGACCTGGGTCACATAGGTCGACCTCCCCCTCGGGCCAGATCTGAAACCTGACGTGTTTCTCTATGTGACGATTCTCTGAGTCATAAGGGCTTGTGTGGCAAGTTCTGGTTGGTTCTCTTCAGTTTGAATGGCTTTAATTTGTCCTAGGTTGTTCTAACAGCTCCTATTAAACCAAACTTCTATATAAGCAACCTAAATCTAAACCCTAAGCTACACAAAAAATAATATTCCTAGAGCTGTCATGCTGTCAGTACTCAACCTAGAGTAGCCGCCATTCCCCTTCAACTAGGAAGCAAGTTAGGAATTACAAATCAAATCTAATTCAACTAAGAGAATTCAATGTCTACACAAAGGAGAGCTATTCAGTTTCAGAATACAGATCCCAGAACACAAGACTGGTCTCCTTTTTGTAAGTCCAGTTATCATTTAGACCTAAATGATATTAGAATCGTGACTAAATAACTGGATGAAGAACAACGCCTAATGTAAATTTATGCCTATCATTTTGTTAAAACTGAATTGATTAAGACTATGTCTCTTACCATGTTAAGTTTGTGATCATGTTGTATGTAAATTGATGATAAAACTACCATGTTAGATGCTTGGCAATGAACTTATATGTTATATAATTTAGCGATGACATATCATGTTGTATAATTTGGCGATGACATATCATGATTGTATAATTTGGCAATGGCATATCATGTTATATAATTTGGCGATGACATATCATGATTGTATAATTTGGCAATGGCATATCGTGTTGTAAAATTTGGTGATGACACCTATATGTTGTATGTCAAATTGGTAATTTTGCTATGTTTATGCAAGTTCAACAATGTTCACATATATGACTAGAACTACATGCTAATTTGCAAGTTCACAACCGCATGCCCTATTTAAGTTTATGTAGTTCTATGTAAAACCCCTATATTATGATTCATGTTGAGTAGATCTAAATTTTCAAGTTCATGTATATTGTTCTATGCCAAATACATATGACATATGTGTAGTTAAATCCATATTTTAATGATGTTGGAATATTACATGTTCCTCTTTTTCCCCTTTTGTGTATGAGTTAGGCTATGTAGCGAGCTTAACATTTTATGTGATTTATGCGAACGTTTAACGGGGGCAACGTTGGGGAAAAACATGAAATTACATATAATTGGCATATTTGGCTCATACACATGTAAATGGTTTATGGCATAAAATGGTATAAATTTTTATACCTAAAATTATGAACTTGATTTAAAGGGAAAGTGGGGCTTGACTTGAATGACAATAATTTACATATAAACAAAAAGTGGTAAATATGTAAATTTTGAGAAGACGAATATGCCTAACCCGAGGTTAGATTGAGTTACGGTGTAAGACTGCCCGACACATCCAGCAACCGTAACAATATATATCTAATGTGAGAGGTTAGTGCATTGAGCCCAAAAGAACCCGAGGTTAGACTGAGTTGCGGTGTAAAACTGCCCGGACCCGACCGGCACATCCAGTGACCGCAACAATACCTGTCTAATGTGAGTGGTTGGTGCTTTAATGAATGAATTAAAGCTAAGTCAGGAATGGTAGGGTTAAGTTAATTAAGGAAACACCTAACCAATACAACATGTTAACTAAACGGATGGGTGGGGTTAGGTTAACTTGGACACTTAACCAATTTAACATGTTGATTAGGAAAACCCTAGTAACGGGGACCCATTTCAGCAGTAACCCACATAGATGTATCATGGTACCCTGAACTAGGCAGGGTGGGGCACGATTATTGGGCTGATTATAAGCGGTCAAAACGACGGCGGTTGGTGCGTCGGTGTTGGTTCCGACGGAGTACGGGCGTGCACGTACTCCGGAGTGGAAAAAGCAGGCACTGGGCATCAGTAGTTATACACTGTTCAACTTGAATCATGTCGGGTTGCCATCATAGGATTTGATACACCCCATGGTGGGACCAGCACAGGTATCTACAATCGATCGGGGCCATATGACACAAGTAGTAAATGCGTGCGAGTAGGAGCCGATCGATAAAAAGGGATCACTGGGTTTGAACTCATGACGATGGTTGAAATATCTAGTAGGTGCAGAGAATATGGATATGAGTGCGATAGTATGATTATTTTATCTTGTCTTATCCTATGTTACCTTTTTTTCTTTGTTATTGTCTTGCGTCCAGTTTATTCATGTCATGGTTCTCTTACCAGTTTACATGCTGAATAATCACTGGACTTACCAGACTTATGTCTGACCCATTTTTCTTTCGCTCTCTTTTCTTCCGTTTCCCTCCCCCCCCCCCCCTCAGGTAGCCAGGGAGGGAATAGCTCATCTTAATTTGGAACGTTCATCTTTCCAAGCTTGAAGACTCTGTGATGTATGGCTTGGAACCTCTTATCTTTGGCTATGGCTTTGGACACACTACCACTTGGGGATTTATGCAGTTTTATTTATGTTTTATGCTTCTTTATGTAATAATCAAGACAGATATTTTGATGTAATGATTTGGAAGTTGTTTTGAGACAGTTTGCTGTAATGTTTTTGTTATGAACCACGTATGAAATAAATTTGGTTTTTCCGCTGCTTATATATGTCTGTCTTGTAAATTATCTGTGTATTTTACCTATAATGCTCCACCAAAGTTAAGGCATTCCCTTTGTGAGTGACCTTAATGGAGGTGGGGTGTTTCAATTGGTATCAGAGCGAGGTTTACCAGATTAGATAAAAATTTGAAAATTGTTTTTCAAAAAGAAGTTTAAAGAAGCAATTTTCAATGAAAAAGTGTTTTAGTTTAAAAAGGCATATTCCCCCAAAGCCATATGCACTATCTTTCTACCCTTTGTTTTGAATCTTTCCTTTTTCGTTTCAGCATGTCTTGGGATCTTAACCTTCCTGAGGGCGTGCTGGTACCTGGCTGGTTCAGAAGGTACCTAGAGGCTAGGGCTAATGTCGCAAGCCCAGTAGACGTTCTCCTCCCCCAGCTGCAGCGGTTCCTCCTCCTCGTCCTCCTCCGCGTGCAAATGCTTTCTCAAAAATATGTTGGGACTTTCGAGCCATGGGTGGAAAGAACTTCAATGGAAATGAATCCTTCGTGGAAGCAAGAAACTGGCTCAAAGAAACTGAGGATTTGTTTGTTATCTTCGAGGTGGACGATAGGCAGAAGATACAGTTGGTCGTATGGTTGCTTAAAGACGAAGCCTCTTATTGGTGGGAAGTTACTGATGCTGAAAGACCAGTTGAAACTTGGATGGACTTCAGAATGAGGTTTGAAATGAAATTCCTCTCACAAGCTGAATGAAGCCTATAGAAGGAGAAGTTCTTAGCTCTCAAACAGGGAAGTATGTCAGTCAAGGAAAACGTTAATCAATTCAACCAGCTAGCTAGGTTTGGATTGGAGTTAGTGAACACTCCACATAAGAAGGCTCTCCGTTTTGTTAAAGGATTGAATGAGCCACTGCACAGTGTAGTTATGTCCCATATACATATGGGTGCGACTTATGAGAGACTGGTGGACATGGCACTGTTACAAGAAGAAGATACGGGTGGCAAGAAAGAGACAAAGTGGAAGTACCTCAAGATAAGAAAGTGGAGGGATCACAGAGCAAGAAGACAGATTCCAAGAGGGGCGGGAAGAACAACAAACCCCGTGGTAAGAGGAAGTGTAATTTTTGTGGCATTCCTAGACATCTGGTTAAGGACTGCAGAAAGATGAAGAGGAAGATGGGTGGTTGTTTCCATTGCGGCGAGACAGGACACATGGCTAAGGACTGCCCAAGAAAGCAAGGGCAAAGGCAGAGAGCTGGATCTACTTCTAGAGGACAGGTTCATGCTCTCAAGGCACCTTCGCAAAAACGAGGTAGAAATATTTCTATTGAGAGTTTAGTTTATCTTTTTGACCATCCTTTTCGTACACTCTTTGATTTTGGAGTGTCGCACTCTTTTATATCTACTGCTTTAGTTGAATCTCTGCACCTAGACACCAGTTTAGTAGAGGATCCCTTGGTTGTTTCAAATCCAATAAGGGGCTCAACTTATTTGTCAATGATTTGTTTGGATTTGGAAATTTCTATACTAAGTGTTGGGTTTAGATGTAATGCCTGTGTTTTGGGCTTCACGGGGCTATGGGTTGATTCTAGGCATGGATTGGCTATCCAATAATGGTTCCATCCTCGATTGTGAAAAGAGAGTGGTTTGACTCATGACTCGCCTCGGTAACACTCTCGAAATTTCTGGTAATCCCATGAACACTGTTATGCTTAGTTATCTAGAATCTCTTGATGCGTCTGTTTAGAGTTTGCAGTCTGTTAGAGTAGTCCGCGAATACACGGATGTCTTTGAAGAGGTGAAGGGGTTACCTACGAAGCGGGAGATAGACTTCCGCATATACCTCGTTGATAATGCAAAACCCGTTTCTTTACCCATTCGACACATGGCTCTAAGGGAGAGGAAAGAACTCAGCAAGCAAGTTAACGAGTTGCTTGAGAAGGGGTTTATATGGCAGAGTATTTCTGAATGGGGTGCTCCAGTAGTATTCGCAACCAAAGCAGATGGTTCGCTTCGCCTATACGTTGATTATAGGGAGCTAAACAAGCTAACCAAGAAGAATAGGCACCCACTTCCAAGAATAGATGACTTGTTCAATCAGCTTGTAGGTGCATCGGTTTTCTCCCAGCTAGATCTAGCTACCGGGTTTCATCAGCTAAGGGTGGCTGAATATAGTATTGATAAGACCGCGTTCAGAACCCTAGATGGTTTCTTCGAGTGGCTTGTCATGCCTTTCGGCTTGACAAACGCACCCTCTTATTTCGTTGATTTAAGGAGCAGGGTGTTCAGGGAGTTCCTTAATAAGTTTGTGGTGGTCTTCGTAGATGACATTTTGATTTTCTCAAAGAATGAGGAAGAGCATGCTCGGCATTTAAAAGAAGTCATGGATACTCTTCGAGCACATCAGTTGAAAGCCAAATTCTCCAAATGCCACTTCTGGAGAGAGGAAGTAAGGTTTCTTGGACATGCGGTGTCCAAGGAAGGGTTAGTTGTTGACCCCGCAAAAGTAGTTGCAGTGCAAGATTGGAAGGTTCCACGGAATGCGACCGAAGTTCGAAGCTTCCTCAGGCTAGCGAGCTTTTACCGAAAGTACATCAAAGACTTTGCGAAAATCTCAGCTCCACTTACAAGGTTGACGAAGAAGAACCTAACTTTCAATTGGGATTTGGATTGCGATGTTGCTTTCCAACGATTGAAAAGGGCTCTAACAACAGCCTCAGTTCTGACATTGTCGGACGGGAGCAAGATGTTTACCGTATACACGGATGCATGTGGTACGGGACTAGGTGTTGTCTTTATGCAAGAAGGGAAGGTAGTAGCTTATGGAGGTAGACAGTTGAAAGTACATGAGAAAAACTACCCAACCCACGATCTAGAGTTGGCTGCCATCGTCTTTACGCTTAAGTCTTGGCGCCATTATCTCCTAGGTGAGAAGTTTGAATTGTATACTGACCATAAATCGTTGAAGTACCTTTTCTTGCAGAAAGATCTTAACTTGAGGCAACAAAGGTGGATGGAGTTCTTGGCATCCTACGATTTCGAGATTTCCTATGCCCCTGGAAAGGGCAATGTAGTAGCAGACGCCTTGATAGAAAGAAGCTGGCCTTAAGCCCTCTCTTCGTAGAAAGGCAGAGCTTGGAGTACATAGCCAACTTTGACTTTAGACCCTCTGTCGATCATGTGACTGGTCTGTTAGCATCGGTAGAGGTGCGGCCTACTCTTTTGGATTCAATAGGAACCGCGCAACGTGAAGACCCTCATCTAGTTGATGTGATGGATAAGCTAATTAGGGGTGATACTTCTAGTCACCTCAATAGATACTCCATCGATGAAAAAGGTTGGTAGAGGCGGGATGGAAGGCTATGCGTCCCACAAACAAGGAATTTGGTGAAGAAGGTTCTCGAATAGGCACACCATTCCAAGTTGACCATACACCCAGGTGGAGACAAAATGTATAAAGACATAAAAAGAGTTTTCTTTTGGAATGGCATGGAAAGGGATGTAGCTGAATTCATCTCTAAGTGTTTAATATGCCAAGTCAAGGCGGAACAAAAGAAGCCAGGTGG
Organism: Allium sativum; assembly: GCA_030737875.1. Lineage (NCBI taxonomy): Eukaryota > Viridiplantae > Streptophyta > Magnoliopsida > Asparagales > Amaryllidaceae > Allium > Allium sativum. The sequence goes on along the minus strand of CM060927.1, from coordinate 20,149,555 downwards.
TTTGCTTCATCCTCTAGAGGTCCCACAGTGGAAACGCGATAGCATTTCAATGGACTTTATTGATGGGCTGCCTAGGTCAAGAAGGGGCAATACCAGTATTTGGGTAATAGTGGACAGGCTCACAAAAAGCGCTCACTTTATACCCGTTATGAGTAGAAGGACTGCCTCATCTTTAGCATCCATTTATCTAAAAGAGATAGTTCGACTCCATGGGATACCCTCCAGCATTGTGACTGACCGAGATCCTATCTTTATGAGCGAGTTTTGGAGGAGCTTGCAAGAGGCTGTAGGCACAGAGTATGCTTAAGCACGGCTTATCACCCCCAAACCGATGGTCAGACGGAAAGGGTGAACAGAGTATTAGAAGACCTCTTTAGATTATGCATTCTTGACTTTGGAGGAACATGGGAGGATCATCTCCCTTTGGTGGAGTTTGCCTACAACAATAGCTACCAAGCCACCATAGGCATGGCACCCTTCGAAGCTTTATATAGAAGACCATGCCAATCACCAACTTGTTGGTGGGAGTCTACAGGAAAGCTCATACTTGGACCAGATATGATTATAGAAACCTCATAGAAAGTGGACTTGATATGAAGAAGAATGAAGACTGCCTAAGATAGACAGAAGCCCTACGTAGATAAAAGAAGGACCGACCTTGAGTTTGAGGTTGGAGATAGGGTTTTCCTTAAAGTATCTCCTTTGAGGAACGTCGTTCGCTTTGGATCCACAGGAAAGTTGGCACCACGATTTGTAGGGTCGTTTCCTATCATTGAAAAGATTGGAAAGATGGCTTACAGAGTAGAGCTGCCCGAAAGATTGGCTGGAGTTCATAATGTCTTTCATGTTTCTCACCTACGGAAGTGCTTACATGAGTCTGCGGAAGTGGTGGAACCAAGCATATTAGAGGAAATAGAAGTAGAACGAGAGGCGACTGTGAGAAGAGTTCCAACTCGTATCTTGGGTGCAAAAGTCAAAAACTACGCAACCGTGAAGTCAAACTTGTTAAAGTTCAATAGAGTGACGCTGAGGAGGACGCGACTTGGGAGACTGAGGTTAGGATACGCGCAGCCTACCCTTTTCTTTTTGAGGGTACATCTTTGATCTCTTTTTCCTTAAGTTTATTCATGCTCGTATCTACCTTTTTCCTTAAGTATTTCCTCAGTGTTATTCTTGATCCTTAGGTAGAAACCAATGGATGTAAACATGTATTTGAAACATGCTATGATTGATGGTTGCAAGTGGTTGCAAGTGATTGCTAGTGGTTGCTCGTGGATGCATGTACACACACATTAGGTGTTAGATCGGCTCAGTCACTTTCATATTGCTTATGCATATATGTACTTGTATATGATTGAAACTTGATGTGTTATCATGTGGATGTTTCATTTGTATGAATGATTGTGCACTCATGTAGAAAGTATAATTAGGGATGATTGCATACATAATGGACTCAAGGCATCGACATGACTTGCATTAAGGAGGTCAACTGAATCAGTAGACCGCCTAATTTTGCATTAGATAAGGAAATGTACACACACTAAGCATATGATCATGAAGCATTAGAAGTCTTTTTAAGGACAATGGACGCCTATGTTTGATGGATGAGTAGATGGACGATTTGATGGTAGGATATACGTTATTCTTGACTTGAAGATTTCGGGGACGAAATCCTTTAAGGAGGGGAGAATGTAGCACCGCGTATTTTCTATAAACATTAAAGTAACGAATTTAAGAATAATTAATTACAAATGTGAGAATTAAGGGAAACGGGTTACGCCATTGCGTTCTCGGAATTCTGCTTGAGATAGAGTCCGAGTTTGCGTAAATCGGACTCCGGATGAAGGAGTTATGACCTTTAGAAGATTCAAGAATTCAAATAATAAACCAGCCCAAAATTCAAATTCAAGTTTCGAAATTCAAAAACCCCGAAGCAGGCTGGGCGGGAAATTTCCCGCCCAGAAATCAGGTCGACCAGGTGGTCGACCTGGGTCACATAGGTCGACCAGGGGGTCGACCTAGGGTTCGACCTGGGGGTCGACCTCCCTCTCGGGGTAGATCTGAAACCTGACGTGTTTTTCTGTGTGACGATTCTCTGAGTCATAAGGGCTTGTGTGGCAAGTTCTGGTTGGTTCTCTTAGGTTTGAATGGCTTTGATTTGCCCTATGTTGATCTAATGGCTCCTATTAAATCAAACTTCTATATAAGCAACCTAAATCTAAACCCTAAGCCACACAAAAAAAATATTCCTAGAGCTGTCATGCTGTCAGTACTCAACCTAGAGTAGTCTCCATTCCCCTTCAACTTGGAAGCAAGTTAGGAATTACAAATCAAATCTAATTCAACTAAGAGAATTCAACGTCTACAACAAAGGAGAGCTATTCAGTTTCAGAATACAGATCCCAGAACACAGGACTAGTCTCATTTTTGTAAGTCCAGTTATCATTTAGACCTAAATGATATTAGAATCGTGACTAAATAACTGGATGAAGAACAACGCCTAATGTAAATTTATGCTTATCCTTTTGTTAAAACTGAATTGATTAAGACTATGACTCTTACCATGTTAAGTTTGTGATCATGTTGTATGTAAATTGACGTGACAATGAACTTATATGTTATATAAATTAGCGATGACATATCATGTTGTATAATTTGGCGATGACATATCATGATTGTATAATTTGGCAATGGCATATCATGTTATATAATTTGGCGATGACATATCATGATTGTATAATTTGGCAATGGCATATCATGTTGTAAAATTTGGTGATGACACCTATATGTTGTATGTCAAATTGGTAATTTTGCTATGTTTATGCAAGTTCAACCATGTTCACATATATGACTAGAACTACATGCTAATTTGCAAGTTCACAACCGCATGCCCTATTTAAGTATATGTAGTTCTATGTAAAACCCCTATATTATGATTCATGTTGAGTAGATCTAAATTTTCAAGTTCATGTATATTGTTTTATGCCAAATACATATGACATATGTGTAGTTAGATCCATATTTTTACATGTTCCTCTTTTTCCCCTATTGTGTATGAGTTAGGCTATGTTGCGAGCTTAACATTTTATGTGATTTATGCGAATGTTTAACGGGGGTAACGTTGGGGAAAAACATGAAATTACATATAATTGGCATACTTTGCTCATAAACATGTAAATGATTTATGGCATAAAATGGTATAAATTTTTATACCTAAAATTATGAACTTGATTTAAAGGGAAAGTGGGGCTTGCACTACAAGAAAAACAGCAAATAGCGACGGCCGAATCCGCTGCTAATTCGTCGCTATATCGGCTTTAGCGACGGATTTCCTGCATAACACGATGGTCGGTAAAATCCATGACGGTAATTGTGTCAGATTTTAGCGACGGAATTTAGCATGAGTTTTCCGATAGTTTTCCGTCATTTTACTTTTTATATAATAAAAATATACTTTTATTTATTAATTTAATTTTAATTTATTTACCAACTATTTACCGATGGATAAGTATTTTCTAATAATTTATTATTTGTGCAAAACGTCGGTAAAACCTTACTAATTAGCAAGGGATTAGCAACAAAATATATTTTTGATCAATCTTCTTCTGTAGGTATTCCGTCACTATTCCCTTTCTATTCTGCCAATAAAAATTCTCTCATATTTCCTGGTTACAGCTTTACCAAATTATATCCTTCAACTGTCAATAGTAAAATAAATAGCATAACCCAACAAAATAAAACAATGAATGTAGTTATGGGTACAATATACAAATTTGTTACTATTTAACACAAAATAATACAATATAATACACATGTTTTTGGATTTTGGTTACATGCGAAATCCGAACAAAAACATAAGGAAATCTAAACTAAAACTGTGAAACATTTGAAAGCTTTGAACATAGCTCCTGTGGTAATTGTAAAACTGTACAGCAAATTTACCAACAAATGAAAATCCTATTTCTTTTCCAAGTTATTGGTAGGCTTTGCTTCAATCAACAGCTTCGAACATATTCTGAATCCTATTTCTTTTCCAAGTTATTGGTAGGTTTTGCTTCAATCAACAGCTTTGAACGTATTCCTAACAATCAACGTAAAATTTCATGTTAGACTATTAATAATCAAATCCAATCTTTATGAATGTGATCAGTAACATAAATAAAAAGTTTATTTGAATGGGTATCTCATATGCAAAATATTTGTCTCATCTACTTAGTTGCAAATCATACGAGAGCTAACAATGAACTTTGTAAGCAATTTAACCGATTAAGGTGTTTTTGCATTATGTAAAATGCTTAAGTAATGAGCATGATAGAACTTTGATATAGTGAGCAAGTGAACTAAACTAAAGAAATACTGAACGTTTTTTTTTTCACTCAGCAAACTATTGCATATTACCACAAAGCTAGTTGATAAACACAATTTCATGGTACCAACCTCAAGCAGCAATAAAAATAAAATAAACATTACCTATACCAATCTAGCATTGTGTCGCAGCCAGACTACACTGAAACATCGATATCCCAAGCCACCGTCCTTGCATAGCAACAAATTTCCAATTCCTGCACAAAGGCGTCATTACTATCGAGCTCCAAGACCAAAACCGTAACCGCACAGGATATCTCAATTCGAATTGACCTGAAACAGCACTGGTCATGCAAATGAAAACATATTCTAGCAATTTCACAAATGAAATGCTTATTTGATTCGAATTTAGACACCATGAATGAACTTTAAAACTGATCATTGATTAGAAAAAAAGAGTCACCTTCAACTATTTGAATTCTGAACCTTCGCACTTGCAGGTATTTCACCTCTAGTATTTTCTGCTGTTGGACCAGCTTAAAGATCAGTCACTTCAAATCAACTGAGGTGGGATATGTGTGATTGATCTTCACTGTGATCTTCACTGTTGGTAACTACAATGCAATATCACTTGTTACAAAAAATGTTACATAATTTGGAACCTATAATGGTCTAAAAAATGATAAGTTATTTCAAGCATTCATCAGTAAAATGCAAAAAGGCACTGGTTTTCAATGAAGTTATTTCAAACCATATGTTCAGTCACCAACATTAAATTATTTCATCATTGAAAACAACGTATTTTGCAATATCACCATGTTTCAAGCATTCATCAGTAAATTATTTTAGAAAATGTTACATATTTTGGTGACAGGACATATGTGTTTTGAATTAAAATATTTGCCTCCAAACCAACAAACTAAGATGATTTTTTTTAATCCAATGAATTGCTTGTTATACGGCTCCTTCTGATTTAATTGATTTTTCGGATATGGTATAAACATGTTTGGCCATTAAATATCATGTAATATTCCATCGAAACTGAATAAGTATTGTTTTCTCATTTGTCAACAAGACATCCATACGATAATCCTATAACAGGAACAACTAGCAAGGCAACCTGTCAAGGGGAACAGCTAGTCTCATACGATAAACCTCGCCAGCAGATGAGATTTTGGTTAAAAAAAATATATTGATGAATTTCAAAACTACTTACTGTACAAGAGGAAGTCGACGAGGGTGGCGGCGGGTACCTACGAGCGGCAATGAACGGATAGCGTGGCGATGGCTTATTGCGACTGGGGATTGACTGGACGAGGTCACGAGCGTGGCGGCAGCTTCTCTGATTTCGTAGATCTAGGGTCTTTTTTTTTGGATTGAAATACGAACAGTGTCGACTGAGAAAAAAGAGTAGTGCTGTAGTGGATTAATTGTTTAATGAGAGGTGGATTTAGGTGAATGGTGGGTGCGAGTCTAGAATGGACCAGCGGGTTGGTAGTGGGGACTGAATTATTTTAGGGTTAAGGATACTAGGACTTAAGCGAGAAACAAAAATTTAGGGGAAACAAGGGAGGGAACGAAAATTTGGGGGAAACAAGAGAGGGAAGCCTATAAACACACCGAGCAATAACAAACATTATTAAAAGGTTTAACATTTGACTTTTAAGAAAATACAGATTTTATTTTCAATTATTGTGAATTTCTTTTATTTTATTCTAGAAAAAAGTTATTTTCGTTTTTTTAGTAATATTACATGTTAAATATAATTCTTAAATATTAAGTTCTAAAGAATAAATATTATTATTTTTATTTGTATTTCAACTTTATTTAAAAATTATGAAAAATTCTTAAGTTTATATTTAAGCTTTATGATTTTTTTAAGTATATTTATTTAAGTGTGTAATTGCCAATTATAATTATTTATTTTCATAATTCAAGTAGCATGTTCAATTCATTCGTTGTTTGCTCAAAGAAGAGGCAGATACCTCCAATCAGTTTGTTGCAGGAGTGTACAACTCTTTTATATATGGTTTGTTTGCTTTCAAAAAAAAAAGAGTCTCTGACACAATGAACAAAAAAAAATACAATACTGTAAAGTAAAGACACAATGAATAGGAAAGGAATAGATAAGCGAATTTAGCAAGCAAAAGCAATCTACCATCAAAAATCCAATTCGTAACGGCTCTTCTTTGAGCAAACAATTGAATTTTATTAGTTACTATTACCTCTTATTTATATTATATAGTAATTAACAATCAATCAGCATTAATTTACAAAAAAAAATTAATCATCGTTAACTATTGAATTATATTTACTTCTAATAGTTATTATTTATTATTAATTACTAATGTATATCAACATTTTTTTTTCTTTTCAATTTTTTTAGCATATTCAGTGTTTAAAAGTATTAAAACTACAAAAAATTGATGCAATTATAACTACACTAATTTAAGTAGTATGTTCAATTCACACGTTGTTTGCTCAAAGAAGAGGCAGATACCTCTGATCAGTTTGTTGCAGGAATGTACAACTCTTTTACGTATGGTTTGTTTGCTTTCAAAAAAAAAATGAGTCTCTGACATAATGAACAAAAAAAACAATACTGTAAGACACAATGAATAGGAAAGGAATAGATAAGCCAATTTAGCAAGCAAAAGTAATCTACCATAAAAATCCAATTCGTAACGGCTCTTCTTTGAGCAAACAATGTATTTTATTAATTACTATTACCTCTTATTTATATTATATAGTAATTAATAATTAATCAGCATTAATTTTCAAAAAAAAAGTAATAATCATTAACTATTGAATTTTATTTACTTCTAATAGTTATTATTTATTATTAATTACTAATGTATTATTAACATTAATTATTTAAAATTTAAATTTACTAATTAATTACTAAGTAATAACACAAATTTAAAACATTTTATAAATAATAAATATAAAAGTTCGTTTCAAATCTCTTGGAAAACTGCAGGAAAAATAGCATCAAAATTTTGTCGACGGTAATCCGACTCTATTAGCAACTGAATTTAGCGTTAAATATTATACGACGGTAAAGAGCTGCAATTTCCATTGATTTAGCGACAGAATTAGTATTCGACGGTAATAATTTATAATAAGATGACATATAAAATCCAAAATATTTTCTCTTACAAAGCCCACGGAAATCCGCCGCTAATTAGCGACGGAATTTTCCACTGCTAAAAATCTGTCGCTAATCACGGTTTTTCTTGTAGTGTTGACTTGAATGACAATAATTTACATATAAACATAAAGAGGTAAATACGTAAATTTAGAGAAGACGAATATGCCTAACCCGAGGTTAGATTGAGTTACGGTGTAAGACTGCCCGGCACATCTAGTAACCGAAACAATATATATCTAATGTGAGAGGTTAGTGCATTGAGACCAAAAGAACCCGAGGTTAGACTGAGTTGCGGTGTAAAACTGCCCGGACCCGACCGACACATCCAGTGACCGCAACGATACCTGTCTAATGTGAGTGGTTGGTGCTTTAATGAATGAATTAAAGCTAAGTCAGGAATGGTAGGGTTAAGATAATTAAGGCAACACTTAACCAATACAACATGTTAACTAAACTAATGGGTGGGGTTAGGTTAACTTGGACACTTAACCAATTTTACATGTTAATTAGGAAAACCCTAGTAACGGGGACCCATTTCAGCATTAACCCACATAAATGTATCATGGCACCCTGAACTAGCCAGGGTGGGGCAAAATTGCTGGGCTGATTATAAGCGGTCAAAACGACGGCGGTTGATGCGTCAGTGTAGGTTCCGACGGAGTACGGGCGTGCACGGACTCCGGAGTGGAAAATGCAGGCACTGGGCATCAGTAGTTATATACTGTGCATCTTGAATCGTGTCGGGTTTCCACCATAGGATTTGATACACCCCATGGTGGGACTAACACAGGTATCTACAATCGAGCGGGGCCGTATGACACAAGTAGTAAATGCGTGCAAGTAGGAGCCGATCGATAAAAAGGGATCACTGGGTTTGAACTCATGACGATGGTTGAAATATCTAGTAGGTGCAGAGAATATGGATATGAGTGTGATAGTATGATTAGTTTATCTTTCCTTATCATGTGTTACCTTTTTTTCTTTGTTATTGTCCTGCGTCCAGTTTATTCATGTCATGGTTCTCTTACCATTTTACATGTTGAATAATCACTGGACTTACCAGACTTATGTCTGACCCATGTTTCTTTTGCTCTCTTTTCTTCCGTTCCCCCCCTCAGGTAGCCAAGGAGGGAATAGCTCAACTTAATTTGGACCGTTCATCTTTCCAAGCTTGAAGACTCTGTGATGTATGGCTTGGAACCTCTTATCTTTGGCTATGGCTTTGGACACACTACCTCTAGGGGATTTATGCAGTTTTATTTATGTTTTATGCTTCTTTATGTAATAATCAAGACAGAGATTTTGATGTAATGATTTGGAAGTTGTTTTGAGACAGTTTGCTGTAATGTTTTTGTTATGAACCACGTACGAATTAAATTTGTTTTTTCCGCTGCTTATATATGTCTGTCTTGTAAATTATCTATGTCTTTTACCTATAATGCTCCACCAAAGTTAAGGCATTCCCTTTGTGAGTGACCTTAATGGAGGTGGTGTATTTCAACTATGGATTACACTCATCAAGTATTAAATTATTTAACCATGACATCACATATGGACTATGCAGGCAAGAGCCCGAAGAGGCTATAGATGAATCGAGTATGGATTATGCTCAGCGGTAGACAATCAAGTTTGGATTGTGCTAGGTAGAAAGAGAAAAATTGGAACATCAAGTGGGGGTTATATTTGATAGGAATCCGAGAAATGTGCTGTTAAGTATGGATTTTGCTTAGTAGTCCAACCAAACTGAGAAGCGCTAAGTATAGATTATGTTTCATAGGGATCAACTGAATAGTGAGCTGCTAAATAAGAAGTATACTTAGCGGGGATTAAACCTAAATAAAAACATTTAGTATGGGTTATTCTTAATGGTAACCTAAAGAGGCTCCAAACCATCATTTATAGATTTATGTGACCAAAAACAAGAGAGGTTCGAATGGAATTGAAAGTCTAATAGAAGGATTGTGTAGTGCATATATAGAAAATATGAGCTTACGCTACTGTATGATATATATATATATAATATAAGCAAGTAAAGGAAGATGCACACTAGAGTTTTATATTGGTTTGGACCTCCCATCCTACGTCCAGTCCCGAAGCTCCCCTTCGGAATTCCACTATCAATAAACTCTTACTTTGCATGGAGGAATAGGCATGATTACAAATGAGTTTCTTATCAAATTTATGTTCTAGTATAACATAGATGTTGACTACTGAGTGCACGATCTTCCAAACTATCTTTAAGTAAGAGTTTCTTCGAAGTGCATAAGTATATAGAAGAGTAGAATAAGGTTGTGATTGCTTGATTGCTTGTAGAGTATGTAACAGAGATAATAGAAACCAGAATGATCAAAGTTATCGTTCTCTTCAAGTGTTGGTCCTTTAAATATCGTTGAGGAGTAATGACCATTGATATTGATCCAAGAGTTTCTCTGGTTGGAAGTGAAGAGTTGTGATGAAGACGGGTGGAAGTGTCTTTGAATATATGGTAGCTGCTAATTATTTCTTTAATCAGACCTTCAGATCAGATGTCTGGAATTTATTTCAAACGTCTGAAACCTCTTTAGAATTTAAACAAAATTTGGAGCCAGACATCTAAAAAAATAAAACAAACGTCTTATAATATCTTCAGACATGTTTTGTGTAGGTCAAATAACGGATGAAATGTCTGGATTTATGACTCAGACGTCCGAGTGCTACTTAGATCATTTCCCGAGTTCGTAATCAAACATCTGATTTAAATCCAGACGTCTGATACACTTGTATCATCTTTTCCTTTCTTGGTGCATATCTTGTATAATTTGGCCCATTTTTCTTCGACGTGTACTTCTTCTCTTTGATGTCGAGCCATACTTTTTGCTTTATATAGAACAAATCCCGCATAAACTTATTGTATACATTTATATGATTTCCGTTGTGTAGTTGTTTTCATCAAAACCATAGATGGATTTCCTAACATTCTCCCCCTTTTCGATGATGACAACATAATGTACTTAGAAATAAATTATAAAACTCCCCCTTAATATATGAAACTCCGCCTTAATATATGATCTCCCGCTTAATATATTATATTCTTCGCCTTTATTATCTTCGAAAAGGAATATATAAACTAATTATCTTTAGATATAATGTACATCAATATTCAAAAATATAACCGAGCATAATTTGAGAATAATGTACTTATAAATAAATAATAACCATACCAGTATGAAATATTGATGTAACGACCCAAAATTTAATAAGAAATATTTAATGGAAATGAAATATTCAAAATGATTAATTTTAAGAATTAACGACTTAGAATTTGTTTAAATCGAAATTTGAACGTATAAGTTTATATTAGTTATAAAACGAGCTCGTAACGTCATGGTATTTCGTAATATTATGTTTTGAACTTAAAACGAGTATACAGAATTCAATATAAGCCAAAATTTGATAAAACAAGAAACTTAGGATCTATTTAACCGTATCTTTCTAATAGAAGTGAAAAATTGAGATTTCGTCGTATATATTGTAAGTTATGTCTTTCCAAATAATCATTATGGAATTAACTAAGATTTTAAGAAATAAAATTGTTCAGTTAATCCATAATGTTATTTTATCCATGTCAAATCAGTGTATGTGTGGCATCTATACCTGGTGTGGAGCTCAAAAGGAATGGCAGACAACTGTTTGGAAGATACAACTATTGTGTAGTCCTTGCTACATTGCTGTCTGCATTGGTTGAATACTTACTTTTAATTAAAACAGTCTAGCACTGTATCATTGTATTCTTATGTATCTCACTACTAAATGTAGTATGTAATTTTTACTCTTTCTGCCTGAAGATTTAGGAAATACATGTATGTAATATCGTAGTCTAGTGAATTAGCTAGCTCTTGTGCTCTAAGCCTGTTTTGGTAGAGTGGACGGAACATTATAAACTCCGTACGTGGTGGATGGTCCATCTTAAAAACCGAATTTAACTGACTGCTAACTACAGTCACCTGTACTATTTTGTTATTTTATTATTAGTCATAATAAAAGAGTGTTATAGGCATTAGAAAAACCGGTCGGCTATGCCAAAAAAATATCGATTTATTAAATAAATAAATAGGGTTTTTTATATAATATGAATGTTGTTTAACTCAGAATTAGTAAACATTGAATTGGAAGTTGTATACAAGGGTGCGTTTTTTACATGTCCCTATTAACTTTCAAAATTAAAAAAAAATACCAATGATAAAAAGAATATAGAATGCATCCCTATTTTTTAATTTCCGCTCAAAAAATTCCAGAATTACCCTTACGAACGTACAAAACCCTCCAACAACGACTCAATCAATTAAGCAGTCAAATCGCTCCTTTAGTCTCTCTCAAAACCCTAGTTGAGCGATTCGTCAAAACCCTAAATCAATAAATCGAGTTTCAGAATCAAAAGCCGACGATCATCAGTTTATTCAAGATCGTCCCATTTTGCTCCAAATTTGTTATCGTCGACATCAAATTACAAGAAATGGTGAAAAAAAATATAAATCTGAATGATTTTTTTCATATTCGACTGTAGATGATATCTTCTTGTATTATACTGTAATAAGAATAAAACAAACATTGCGAATGAGTGTATGATGTTCTTTATAATTGTTGAAGTTTTTTGTAGATGTTAGTTAGAAATATTACTTGATGTATGATGTTAATTAGAACTTTTGCATAGCCGTAGGTTGGTGTTATGTATTTATAACCTAATTAGTACGTAGAATCATGAATTTATATGGAATTTTTGCTTGATTGTATGAGTTTTATGCAATTAATCTGTATGATTGTATGCAAGTATGCATAATAATTAAATGCTTGAATGTGTTTATTCGTAGTAGATGCACGTAGAAATTTACAAATTCAAAACACTTGCATGCTTGCGTGCATATTTACAAAATGGTTGCATTTTTGAATGCCTATTTTCCAAGAAACATGAATAGAAAGATGAACATTTTAACCAAAGAGAAATACCGGAATAAGTATAATAAGAAAACTTGCATATAATACTATATTATGTTTTGAGTTAGTGAATATTTAAGTAATTTAATTAAGAATTCTTGCATAATTTTAAATATTTATTTGGCCATGCTATATTTATTTGACAAATATTTGAGTAATTTAAGATTGCTGGGCAATAGTGTATATTTTTTTAAGATAATTGCACAGTAGAGTTCACGTTTTATGTTTATTTGCACAATTATGTGATGCTATTATGAATGATTGTACAGTTGTGTGCTTATGTCTGTAATCTTTGCACACTTGCATTAACTTATTCTAAATATTATCACAACTGTGTGCTAGTACTGCAAATACATGTTTTGTGTAATATTATTAGTAATATTTTCAAACTTGTGTTCGAATATTAAGTTTATTTGCGCATGTTTGCTCATGTAACAACAATATTAGCAAATTATGTACATTTATTCAGAATACAAGAATACATTGGTGCCATTAGTCAGAATACTTACACATTACTACGCATATATTTAGAAAAGTCTGAAACATTCTGTTAGCCTGTTTTGTGACCAGGCTACACAAATCCTAGACGATCAGGGTTACATATGTTAGAGGTTAAAGCTCTTATACATTCTAAAACCAGAGCTCTGATCGGATCAGATTAAAGGCACCAGATCGGATCGGGTCAGCAGATTGGGTCGGATAAATGGTACAGAACGAGTAAGGCCTCGGTTCGGATCGGGTAAAGTACCGGCGACTCGAGCGAAACTGAGGAGGCATCGGTCCAGGCAAAGAAAAGGGCAGACCCGACCCGCACACAATTTGAAGCTGATTAGTGGGTATCTTCACTTCATATCGAATAGGGACCGATCCGATCCACCATGCCTGCTACCCTAAAACTGCTTCATTAGTTAGTCGAAGACCTATTCTAATGCCTAATAATTCGGACCTGGCTACACCTAACCACATAAAGACCACTTTCCCACGTTCTCAACCACTCACGAGATCTTCTCTGATGCCTTCACATGGACATTCATCCCAACCAAAATTCTGCATATAAATACATGATTTCGCATCAATTTTAGGGACTTTTGGCACCTAGTTCTTTCATGGCTGCCATGCCAGGATTCTCCTATAGAGAACTACCTTCTTCTTCAATGAAAATCAATGAATTCGAAGAGAATAATTCATTGTATTCGAGTGATTGTGTGAATATATTCATTGTAATTGTAATCTACGAATGAAATGAGGATATATTAAGTGGATGTAGGCTTGTTAACGCCGAACAACTATAAATCTCGTGCGTTGATTGCTTTTCTATGCTTTTAGATCATTATTCTCGATTATTCAATACGAAATCTATCATATTGAGTGTTAATGCCATTTTTTGGTCTAACATTTTGGTGCTTTCACTGAGAATGGACTAGTTCTCAATCATAGATCTTCTCATCTACTAAAGGATGTCGTGTTTCGTTGAGGGGAGATCCATATATGTCTTGATCGATTCGGTAACTACTCGAGGGCATAGATCATCATGGTACGAAAGAAAAGAAGTTCGCAAATTCTGAACATGTTGGGAATTTGGTTTGGATTGACTTCACGTTGCCTTCAACAAGTTTGTAGTACTGCTCGGTTCGGATGGGTTTGGTAGAATAAACTATGTTCAAATGCATCTCGGATCGGATATAGAAGATGGTTTGAAGATTTCTGAAGCTGATGACATTTGGATCGGTGCCACGTGGCAATCATCCTGCTCGGTTCGGGATCGGAGGCTTGAAGATTATGACAGCGCATCAGAGGTCGTGGGAAAATGGAAGGAAACCGCTCCGCATCTTCAGGAACGTGGAGTGTAACGGCTGTGTTGGCTCTCCTTGGTTCGGTTCGGATTGAATAAAGGATGCTCGGTTCGGATCGGATATAGCTTTTCATCGAACCAACCTGACTTCTGAAATCTGGGGCTAACCTACATATTTAAGCTCTATAAAAACAGGGTTCGGTTAGGGACCCGATCCGACCCAGATGACTAGACTCGACCCGATCCGGAAACTAGCCCGTACCGCAACCTAGAACAACAAAAAACTGAAATTCTGATCCGACCCAAAACAACCATTTTTGGGAGAAAATACATTTTTTAGATCATTTCAGAAAAGGCTGCGGGGCCCCACACCCATACCGGCGCCGCCGGGACTGTGGGGCCCCAGACCCCCACCGGCGTTGCACACGGACCAGTTGACGGCCTCGCCTTCGGCTCGGAGAATGGCTCGCCTTTGGCTCGACATATACTTTGACTAACAGCAGTCATCAAAGCTTGTCAATGAATATTACTTGATGATTCGTAAGCTATGCTGTCGTGCTCAAGCTTATCTGATCAAGGTCTAGACCGACCGGCTCTAGCAGAATTTAGAGCTTACATTGCACCCTAGTGTCTACTGCTCAGTCCCAACCGAATCTGGAATGAGAATGGTTCGTGATGACCAAGTCACTAGAAGAGCCTTCTACTTGGCTGAATGGAATATGCTACGCAACAAAGAAGGCGTGGAACCCAAGAACGCTTCCCCTCCTGGGGAGGTGTAGTGTGAAAGAGGCATGGGCTTAGCAAGCAAGGGAGACATCGCAGAAAGTGTTGCGTGATGATTTTCCCTAAGACATAGATCCCAGAGAGAATGAAGATTTAGGATGCAGGAGGGCAACGTCTAATGAAGCAACTGCCCAAAGATTGAAAAGCTCGTTTACAACTTTTTGATTGCTTCGAGAAAACTCTGCCACTATTTCCAAGTTCATCTGATTGTGATATGCGTTGATTAGTCATTATAACAGGTTCTGCAGCGACCTGCGATATTCAGACGATTGATTGAATGGAACATCGGGCTAAACCAGTTGACCTCAATTCCCTCAAGAAGAAATCCATATGGGGCAAGCATTAGCCGACTTCTTCGCTGAGTTTATTATTCCCGAAGTGGATGTGTTATATGAAGAACATGGCCCCTCAAAATGAAAGATGAAAACCAAACACCTGGAAGTTGTATACAATATGGTGCAAAGAATAATCGACAGTCCGACATTGAAGTTGTATTGATTCGAAGGACATTCCAGATGAAGGGACTACGACTCACAGCTTACCTATAACGAGTAGAAGAGCCATTAGATGGATCGGAGCATCACAACATACCTTATATTCCGCATACAGAAAATCAAAAAGTGGATAATATTTCCACCTAGCAAGTTCCAATAATTCGAAAGAGATAGAGATGATCCCAATCGAGTCACTCGAAAGTTGATCCAGTATTGGAGACCGAATTCGGAAGAGAGTCATAGACAACTCCCTTTAGAAACTTCCTGCAGCACGGAGTGTTTCTAGCAAGGAGAAACGAAGTGCGTACCATCATTCGTTATGCCTTGAGATATGACATGCAAGACGACATTTCTTATTCCTTTTTAAAGCTTATCCAAAGATAGATATCAATGAGTCTCACTGCTCAATTCACTGCCCTAAATGATTCGACAAAATCACTAATCAGCCTCCCGCTAAATGGTAGATGAACACGAATGAAACTTTTGACGAACGACGTTTTGGAATTAGAAAGTGAAGATTTACATTTTCACTCCCTTCATCGAGGATTAGTCAAGTAACTCATGCCCCAAACGATGGGGGCAACTGGAAATTCGAATGTTGATTGCTCGTGATTGCATCATCTAATTCAAAGCTGATACATCGTAGGCTTGCATGATCGACTGCCTCAGCCTTGCCTAAAGATTGGCAAGTTAAAAATTTAGAGCACTTAAGCCTGGATGCTGATTGATTATCTCTGCATTAGATCTTATTCTCGACTTGGGATTGAAGGCATATTTGGGAATGGATGAGATATGATTATTCCCCTAACAGCCATATGCTATTTCCTAGCATGTAAAGCGCAAAAGTTTCTATAAGCATGAACCCATTATTATCCTGTCAACGACTGTCCTAGCACCAATGTGATGATATGCTACCATTAGCAATACATACATGACTCCCTGACACTCAATCCTTGCCCTTAGCAAGGGGGCAAGAAGGCGATTCAAAGGAGAAGCGACCTCATCATTCACTTACAGTATTTACCTAACTGCCTTTGTCGCTCCAAGACCCCAATCAAGGTTTGTTCATTATCAGGACCGCCATCCCACGACGGTTTGAAAAGAAGTTCATCACCAGCTAAAGATATTGGAAGCCATCCCCAGCAAAGATTGTCGAGGCAAAATGAACCTGCAAAGAGCATGCAATGCCATTTTTGCATAGAATGATATTCATTCCTTTAACAGGATTACTCTTTAACCATAACTCTTATATTTGCATGCTTTATGACTTATTGATGTAATTAACCCAGATGAATTAATATGTGGATGGTGTAGGTACCTGGGATTTGATACCGATCAGACTTCTAACACCCGCATATAGAGTTATGGAGCAATATCATGAAAGCCTGACTGAACCGCTCGTTTACAAAGCCACGCCCTCCGCTTGAAAGAGGTTGTATAACTCAAGGTGGATCTGAGATGACCATCCACTCCTTGGCTCATACGTGGCAGTGCTTAAGATAATTATGCATTGACTTTTGCATTTTAAAGTCGGAATTCGATTTCAGATGGATGCAGTTCGACCGTCTACATGGCTCGATCCTATATTCGATGCCACCGGATTACATGAATTCAAATAAAGGAGGCAGCATTGCCCCTTGATATGCTTACTTTTCAATCATGAAATTTACTTTTACGTGCTTCCTGAGTTATTGACATGACTAACTCATGCGATATGAATGATGCAGGTACCCAAAGTTTGGTGCCAATCACCCCTCCCATAGATTGATCGGAGGAACGTAAAGCTTCTGCAAACATTTTCTGACTGTTTTCCTGACTAACTCTAATCCTCAGAGATTGGATAGAAGTAAAAACCTAGGATGAGTGTGATGGGCACGTCATGATTAAAGACCACTCGATCCGTGACTCTAACTCTCATGATTTGAGAGAACATTTAAAGGACGATATTGCAGCGTTCGACCAAACTCCATCCCACGAGTTGACGGGACGAGAGAAACTTGATTATTGCGAATGACCACCTCTACCCATGAATCAGAGATTAGGAGGTAGCGCCTCGGCGAGTGTGACCCGACCACTTGCCCGAAAAGCTCCATCTGCCAGAGTGAAGCATGGAGTATGGACTGAAAATCGAGTTCGAGAATGACACTCGAGCCGGCAGAATCCCGCTCTTGGGATTAGAGCGTAGAAGGAAAGCCGAGGCGAATGACATGACCGTTTGCCTGATTAACTCTTACTCTCATGATTTGAGAGAGAGTATAAAAGGCGGAAAAAACGACGTCCTCAAGGCATGATGGTGCACCACGATTAAAGACCACCTTGATTACACGCTAACCTAGGCATACGTCAGGAGAGTATAAAGGTGCTAAGATTAAGTACCGAAGACAACAGGCTCCTACCCTACTGAAGGATTGGGGACAAGATTGAAATCTTAGCCCGCACTCCCCATAGAAAGGTTGGGGGCAATCTAATGTCGATCCTAATAAATCCCGAACAAGCCCGGTCCAGGCACCTTATTCATGATTGATGTAGGGCATACACATCACACCCCCTGTTGTCTATTACTTAGTTTAGTAATGATTTTTTATTGCAAAAATTATTGTTAGTAGGGATGCTGGACTGAAATCCCTTGTTTGATTTGTGATGTGATTTAACTGTAAGTATGTGCAAGATAACGAGACAAAGTCGCGAGAACTGCACTAGCAACACTAATAAAGGGTCGCATTCGAAGGATTGACGCCAAGGCCTGAAGCTAAACTTTCCGCATGACTCAAGAAGGCAACCGAAAGGAGGCCTTAGGAGCGGGACGTTCGATAACATATTACACGACCTAAGGCGACGACCGAAAGGAGGCCTTGTGAGTGATATCTCCAGTGCAACGACGAGCACCACTTTGCAAGTACACTAAATGGAAAATGCAATCACTTAAGATTTGAAAGCAATGTCTTTTCCATGCATACATGTAACAACCCGAAAATCTGGGCCAGTTTAAAATTTTTATTTTGGTCATTTTAGCGAATTTTGATTATTTAAAATAGATTATTTTAAATAATATCGACGAGAAATTTATTTTGAATATAATTCGACGTATATATTTATATACGTCGTCGTTAGAATATAAATAATTATATATAATTATAAATAGGATTGAAAATGGCGCGGTAGTTCGATAATTCGATTTCAAACTTCAATTGAATGTACCGGGTGCAAAACAATCCGGATTTTAGTGAAACCAAAAACATAGGATCTAATTGATAATATCTTTCTATCGAATCCGAAAAATCAAGATTTCATAGCGGAAATCAAAAGATATGTCCAGTTGAAAATTCTGAATAGTCGCTATGGAATTCAGGCCCTTAAAAATGGACATTTTGCAAACGACCTCGGATTTCGACGAAACCAGTTTTGTTGGGTCCGGGATGTAAAGTTATTGCTAGGTTTCAAATTTCATAATTTTCTGAATCAATATGTGAGCGTGGCAAAGGAAAACGCGTTTGACCAGTTTCAGTTGATTTTAATCGACTGGAAATTGGCCATTTTTCAAACGGTCTCAGAATTCGACGAAACTAGTTTTGTTAGGACCGTATCGTCAATACGAAGCTAGAAAATATTTTTCTGGAATTTTTCTAGTTAGTATGTGACCCCGGTAATTTGAAATGTACGTTTAAAATTCAATATAGTGGTTTAAATGTAAATTTGAAGGAAACTGATCAAACCGATCGAATCAGCTTACGATACATATCCCATTGTGTTCGGAATGGGGGTATTATGCTAGGGGCGACAGTCGTTTGGTCTCGATTAGAGTTTGAGCGAAAAGTCAACTTTAAAGGAGAAATAAATTAAAATAAATAATTAAAAAATATATATAAATTTCTTAGTCTCTCCAATCCATCACACACCCCGTTTCAGTTGAAATCGAAAAGGGGGGGGCCCGTCGTTCCCATTCGCGCCTCCGACGTCCACCCTCCACCGCCGTCAACAGGCCATCGCACCCCCTCTCCCCTCCTCCGCACCTTCCTCTCCTCCTTTCCCTCCTGATTTTCGAACCCCACGCCCCACGCAAACACCCCCAACCCGAACCCTAACTCCGCCTGGAACAGCACCGCCAGCCACCCAGGGACCCGCCGCCGTTGCTGACCCCCTCTCGCCTCCTCAACCGCGGTGAAGACCCCCCCCCTTCAACAACTTCGATTTTGGCAAAGTAAGTTTTATAATTTTTAATTTTCATTTTAAAAACTGATTTTTATGTTTTAAAAACTGATTTTTATGTTTTTAAAAAAACTGATTTTGTTTAAAGAAAAAAACTGATTTTTATGTTTTAAAAACTGATTTTTATGTTTTTAAAAAACTGATTTTGTTTAAAGAAAAAAACTGATTTTTATGTTTTAAAAACTGATTTTTATGTTTTTAAAAACTGATTTTGTTTAAAGGAAAAAAACTGATTTTTATGTTTTTAAAAACTGATTTTGTTTAAAGGAAAAAAACTGATTTTTATGTTTTTAAAAACTGATTTTGTTTAAAGAAAAAAAAAACTTTAAATAGGAAAAAGGTTTAATCTTTGAAGAGAAAAAGGATTTGAGCTTTAAGAAGTAAAAATTCTATTTTTATATATTGAATAGAAGTGAAAATTCTATTTTTATATATTGAATAGAAGTGAAAATTCGATTTTTATATATTGAATAGCAAAGTGAAAATTCGATTTTTATATATTGAATAGCAAAGTGAAAATTCGATTTTTATATATTGAATAGCAAAGTAAAAATTCGATTTTTATATATTGAATAGCAAAGTGAAAATTCGATTTTTACATATGTAGTGAAAGCGGACAACGAAAGCGACAAAAGGCGAGTTGGCGAAGATTTCCTGCATTAGAAGTGCCGTGGAGCTAGGATAGCTATATGTGAGAACTTCTCACTCTTCAATTTAAATTTCTAGTTATATATATATATACTAGGATGCAGACGGTGTTTAGTAGCACCCGACACAATCGTCCACAGACCATGGACTTGTTTGTTTGGCTGTTTGGTGATTGATTGCGATATTGGTTTGAATGTGGTTTGTGGTGTGAAAAATCGAATCGATAAATTGGTTAGGATTAGACGTGCGCCGTTATAAGGCAAAGGAGTAAGGCTAGGTTAGACTCCTACTCCAAATTTTGTGGTTTGCATAACGAATTGATTTAATTGATGTGTGAATGGCGTGGGCCTTCACTAGACCGGGGATAAGGCTAGGCCTCGTCCCGTTTCTAGTATTGTGCCGTTATGCCGCCGAAATTTTCTAAAATATGTTAGAAAAATAAAAATATCATTTTATTTAAAGAATGAATTGAATAGAAATTCATATGTTGAAATAAAATGTTTTGTCGTTAAAAATATAATTTTTAACGTGAAGTGAATAAAATAAAATATTCATTTATAAACCGGACGGTTTGTTTATGTACACCTATTTGAATGACATTGATTGGGACGATAAATTTTACACATCGCCCAACTGCACGAATAAAAATCTCTGTTTGATTGTTTGAAACCCCACACGGGTGTTGGGATGAAATTTGAAGTTCACTCATCCTGATTGATTAAATATGTCGATCGATTGATTGACAGGCTGTTATAAGCGTTGAATATCTATATTTGATGGTTATACAGTGTAGTGCACTTTGGTTGATGGTTGATTATTTTTCAATGCTATGATATACATGTGTTGTATGAAAATCCCTATAATTAACTTTATATGGTAATTGATTGGGGCTCATTCCAATTTGGAAAATAAAGAATATTATAAAATAAAGGTTCATGTGTTGACAGTACTCATCCATTGAGATTGGTCATGTGTTGAACGAAATATTTTATAGTAATAAAATTTACATCTTTATCAATATAAAATAAAGGTTCATTTGTTGACAGTACTCATCCATTGAGATTGGTCATGTGTTGAACGAAATATTTTATAGTAATAAAATTTACATCTTTATCAATATAAAATAAAGGTTCATGCGTTGACAGTACTCATCCATTGAGATTGGTCATGTGTTGAACGAAATATTTTGATAATAACAACTATTTTGAAAAAGAAATATTTTAAATAGAATATTTGAAAATAAAGGAATATATGAAGCCGTGTTGATTAGATTGACGCCATTTCGACGTGAACGATATTTATATCGATTTTATTAGATTTCGAAATGAATTGAATATATAACGATTTTGAAGTGAATTGAATATATAACGATTTCGAAATGAATTGAATATATAACGATTTCGAAATGAATTGAATATATAACGATTTCGAAATGAATTGAATATATAACGATTTCGAAATGAATGGAATTGAAAACGATTTCGAAATGAATAGAATTGAAAACGATTTCGAAATGAATTGAATTGAAAACGATTTCGAAATGGATTGAATTGAAAACGATTTCGAAAGGAATTGAAAACGAATTCAAATTGAATTGAAAGCGAATTGAAATCAATTCAAATTGAATTGAAATTTGAATTGAATAGAAATGAATTTTAAAACGAATTTATAAAGAAGAATTCAATTTTGATTTGAATTGAAATGGAAGTTGAAATTGTTTTTGAAACGAATTTAAAACTATTTATATAATTCGTTTTAAATAGAAATCGACGAAATATATTATATATATTATATATATAATATAATGGCCTGAATAGAACGCGCCGCGCCGCGGCAGTTCGTGAATTTCGACCATTTATTTCAAACGTACATTACGGGAGATCCGACCGTCGGATTCTCCTGAAACCGGAACCGTTGGGTTCGTATCGAAAAGAGCTTTCTAACGAATATTAGAAATTTGAAATCTAACGGTTGGATTTGGAATTATGTCCAAATCAAATTTGAAAAAGGTCGCTATAAGTGCAGTTCGATGGCCGTTGATGGAAATCGACTGTACAGACCTTGATAAAATTATTAAAAATAGTAATAATTTGTGTAAAATCATAAGAAATGATTTAGAAAGAATTGGGATGAAAAACTCCATATTTGAAAAGATAAAAATAGATTTTTATCGAAATGAACTAGTTTTGAACTAGAATTATAATTCTATTTATTTTTAAATAAATAAATTGAATTTGAAAAGGGTTTTAAAAATAACCAGAATTTCCAATAATTGCATTGGAATGGATTTGAATCGAAATTGTCTTCGGAACATTTCGATGTCGAATTTCGGGATTATACAGGTGTTGTTATGGAAATTTGAAAGATATTTATATATCGTTATTTCCAATACGATATTTGTTGGTCGTAGAATTTGATATTGAATATAAGCCGGGATATTTTTCTATTCAGAGCCTTGTATTGAATATCAAATGTGATTTGGGTTTGCCGTGAATGGTGTCTTCACTAACACTGTTCTTGAACCCAGTTGAGAAAAGATTAAATCTTTTTATTTAGATTTAATGAAGTGTACCAATTAAATAACATTTAATTGGAATTGAATTGATATTGATTTTTGGGTTTATCGTGAACAGTGTTTTAAATAACACTCGTTCTTTAACCCGATAATTAATGGGATGTGACTTTGGGTTTATCGTGAACCGTGTTTTAAATGACGCGGATTCTTTAACCCAGTTAACGATTAAAACTAAGTGGAGTTTTAATGAATCTTTAATTAGATTGAAAAATCGAAATGGAGTATCACCAGTTTTGCTCCAGGCGTTAGTTAAATCTTTAATTAGATTTGAACGTGAAATGGTAATTGAATTTACCGATAACACCGTGGTGTTAGATATGAAGTATTACCAGTTTACTTCATGGGATGAATAGGTTGGGATTGGGAAATTAAAACCAATGATTACTTCGGTAAGGTTCGCTAATTCCGACTAGTTTTGAATTGATATTCAAAAGATAGATTAAAGAATAAATTCAGGAATTTATCTTGGATAAAATTAATGGGAACATTTCCCTATGAATGTGAAATTTAGAAACTAACTGTCGGTTGGCCAAGCAGAATGGTTTTCTGGATATTGATCTGATGTTGGTTTCGGCCTTCGGGGTTAATATTTGGGGAATTATTCTCTTGATTAATTTACGGTTAGTGACTAATGAATTGGAATGAGGCGTATGTTGTGTTTGTGTAACACTTATTTAAAATATACGCGAGTTATTCAGAAAGACCGGGTTTATCCCATTCTGAATAACTGATACGACGATAAGTCGAAGATGAAGACGACGGTCGAAGACCGGAGGTCTTCATGTCGTTTGGGTAATTACTGATGATCTTGATTGGGCTGTACACCCAAGAAGATGGAAACAGTTAGTGATCGTCCAGACGTACTTGGAGATCGATGGATATGCGGGGTATTAGGTGCCCCCGGTTTCGTTCAGCCCCAGAACGGACTTGTAAATGGACTGTGTGTCTGACATTGGATTTTAGTCCGTGTGATTGATCTCTATTAAATATATATCTGTTTGGCGGCGGAGAATTTATTCTCTTGCTTAACGCCCTTCTCTGAGACGTACGAGCTCAGGGGTTATATATTGATGGATATCAATCGCATGGAGTGAATTGCCTGTGTGGCATGCTAAGATGCAAATGATCGAGGCTTCTGTTGAAAAGCAAAGTCTTGTGGTGATGATCAAAGCACGGCCTTTGTGGCGTAGCTTTGTGTAACGTTGATTCGCGAGTATCACACCCGGTATGAATCAAAAACGGGAGACGGACATCAGGGAGGACCTACGTTTCTTTCTAGTTATGAGTGGCGTCAGTGCTTGAACTGGCTGACGAGTTTGACTCATGTGGATGTTACTTATTATTACTTGCTGAAAAGCGAGGCGCCTCGTGATATCGGTTTCGGCCGATGCTTCTGGTCGGCTGACGGGCCAGGCTTACGCCCCAAAGGGCGGGGAAACGTAGTGTTCAGGCATAATAATCCACATCGGTGGACCGGCCCTGACGATCCAAGGCTTATCTGCGCGCTTGCCTGAGACACGGACTAGAGCGTCTCGAATCGGTAGAGGATCTTGCCCCTAGCCTCGGTTCATACCATAAATGATAACCCAACTTCCAATACGACATTTGCGGTTTTGATTGTAAATTTATATATGGCGACATAGTGTTATGGGCCATTCATGCCGCCTATGATTGCTACTTATGATTTGAAGTTGTTTTATACACTATGCACTTATAATAGTAGCAAATGATTTGTTTTAAACGTATCAAGCATTCTTTGGCTGTTATAAGGGAAAACCCTATCCCCCGGCTTGCGTTGCATTGTGTGATAGGACCTGGGTCTTATAACAGCTTCATTTTTCTTTATTTAGCATTGCGCTGTTTGTTTTATGCACTGGTATTCTTGGGAGGAAACCCGTTCCGTGTTATACGGCGTGGTCCCTTGATTTACCTAATGATTTAAAATAAAGATTAATAACTGTTTTAGTTCTCACACCAGTCACATGACTGACCTGGAGTTTATTGTTTTAACCTAAACTCTGGGTGCCCTTATTTTGACACGGGCAGCTAGTAGTTTTGGTTTTGCAGATTTATATTCACAGGATCCTGGTTTACAGCTGGAACGATATCCGGAAAGCTTTGTATCCGTATATCTACTTCTAGTTGTGTATTGTATTATTTTCCGCTGCTATGGATTTAAATGTAATTTAAATCTCTGATATTTCTGTGTAATATTCATTTATACTCTGTATATTCTTGTAATCTGATGCATTGTTGTAATATACAGTGAAATGTTCTTCTGTATGCGTTCTGTTTTGTCCTGTTCTCAAACGATAGGGCGTTTCGAACGGCCTGGATCGGTTTAGCGACTGGTTCGGACTGAGCGAAATTCCTTGCCGTCACAGTTGGTATCAGAGCTTTGGTTTACAAAGCAGAGAACAAGGCACATTAGAACCATACGAAAGAATTCATCAGATATTGGATTAGTAATATCCAATGGGAATGACTCGTTAGAGATAGGATCAGTAGTATCCTAGAACGAGTGTGAAGAGTATATTTTTCAAATGAAAACAATTTTTGTTTTGAAAATTTAAATCAATTATTCGTATCTGATTATCTATTTATATTGAGTTGGACAGTCCAATATATAAAGATTTTGCGTATACGTCTGATCCGCGTGTATTCGAAGTTTTAATATATTGGATAGATATAGATTCACGCTCTAGTCGCCCGAAGGTGATTCTGATGATTGTAGCTACATCATCAGAATTAATATTCGAGAGTCGAAGGTGTGATATTTATATACTTACTATTGACTGGTGTGAGAACCAAAATTAGATAGGGCCTATTGTTGTGATTTGGCATCAAGAACATGATTTTTGTATATGTATTAAAATTATGAATTTGAAACTCTAATTCAATAATTGATTGATGTTTGTGTTGTTTGTTTATTTGTTTGCTAATTTTGAACTAATATGCCTAATAGCATCAAATATTGAGTTATATTGAAATTGGTCGCATTTGCTTGCATATACAAGTATATCATTGAACAGGTCATAGCAAGGAGGCTAGAGCCAGAGAATAAAATTTGTTTGCCCGACAAATAGGTACATGTTTACTACATAATTTACTGTTTTGTTTGGGTGATGATGATTTTGTGAGCCTATTGGCTAGCCGCTTGGCTTTTTCTTTTTCTTTTTGAGATCTGAAGGACCGGGGAAGCTATTTGAAATTCCCCGATGCTCCCGGTGCAGGGGAGGTTATGGCGAAATTTTTCGAAAATTTAGGGTGTTAGCCAAATTTTTGAAATTTTGAAAATTCTCAGAAACTGAAAAGTTGGAGAATGAAAGCCAGATCGAACGTAGAGCTGGATAATCAAACCACTTTCGACTTTGTTCCTTTTCGGGGACGAAAAGTTTTAAGTGGGGGAGATTGTAACAACCCGAAAATCTGGGCCAGTTTAAAATTTTTATTTTGGCCATTTTAGCGAATTTTGATTATTTAAAATAGATTATTTTAAATAATATCGACGAGAAATTTATTTTGAATATAATTCGACGTATATATTTATATACGTCGTCGTTAGAATATAAATAATTATATATAATTATAAATAGGATTGAAAATGGCGCGGTAGTTCGATAATTCGATTTCAAACTTCAATTGAATGTACCGGGTGCAAAACAATCCGGATTTTAGTGAAACCAAAAACATAGGATCTAATTGATAATATCTTTCTATCGAATCCGAAAAATCAAGATTTCATAGCGGGAATCAAAAGATATGTCCAGTTGAAAATTCTGAATAGTCGCTATGGAATTCAGGCCCTTAAAAATGGACATTTTGCAAACGACCTCGGATTTCGACGAAACCAGTTTTGTTGGGTCCGGGATGTAAAGTTATTGCTAGGTTTCAAATTTCATAATTTTCTGAATCAATATGTGAGCGTGGCAAAGGAAAACGCGTTTGACCAGTTTCAGTTGATTTTAATCGACTGGAAATTGGCCATTTTTCAAACGGTCTCAGAATTCGACGAAACTAGTTTTGTTAGGACCGTATCGTCAATACGAAGCTAGAAAATATTTTTCTGGAATTTTTCTAGTTAGTATGTGACCCCGGTAATTTGAAATGTACGTTTAAAATTCAATATAGTGGTTTAAATGTAAATTTGAAGGAAACTGATCAAACCGATCGAATCAGCTTACGATACATATCCCATTGTGTTCGGAATGGGGGTATTATGCTAGAGGCGACAGTCGTTGGGTCTCGATTAGAGTTCGAGCGAAAAGTCAACTTTAAAGGAGAAATAAATTAAAATAAATAATTACAAAATATATATATATTTCTTAGTCTCTCCAATCCATCACACACCCCGTTTCAGTTGAAATCGAAAAGGGGG
The DNA here is from genome assembly GCA_030737875.1 of Allium sativum. Lineage (NCBI taxonomy): Eukaryota > Viridiplantae > Streptophyta > Magnoliopsida > Asparagales > Amaryllidaceae > Allium > Allium sativum. The sequence continues at coordinate 20,122,252 of CM060927.1, read as the reverse complement.
GGCCCGTCGTTCCCATTCGCGCCTCCGACGTCCACCCTCCACCGCCGTCAACAGGCCATCGCACCCCCTCTCCCCTCCTCCGCACCTTCCTCTCCTCCTTTCCCTCCTGATTTTCGAACCCCACGCCCCACGCAAACACCCCCAACCCGAACCCTAACTCCGCCTGGAACAGCACCGCCAGCCACCCAGGGACCCGCCGCCGTTGCTGACCCCCTCTCGCCTCCTCAACCGCGGTGAAGACCCCCCCCCCCTTCAACAACTTCGATTTTGGCAAAGTAAGTTTTATAATTTTTAATTTTCATTTTAAAAACTGATTTTTATGTTTTAAAAACTGATTTTTATGTTTTTAAAAAAACTGATTTTGTTTAAAGAAAAAAACTGATTTTTATGTTTTAAAAACTGATTTTTATGTTTTTAAAAAACTGATTTTGTTTAAAGAAAAAAACTGATTTTTATGTTTTAAAAACTGATTTTTATGTTTTTAAAAACTGATTTTGTTTAAAGGAAAAAAACTGATTTTTATGTTTTTAAAAACTGATTTTGTTTAAAGGAAAAAAACTGATTTTTATGTTTTTAAAAACTGATTTTGTTTAAAGAAAAAAAAAACTTTAAATAGGAAAAAGGTTTAATCTTTGAAGAGAAAAAGGATTTGAGCTTTAAGAAGTAAAAATTCTATTTTTATATATTGAATAGAAGTGAAAATTCTATTTTTATATATTGAATAGAAGTGAAAATTCGATTTTTATATATTGAATAGCAAAGTGAAAATTCGATTTTTATATATTGAATAGCAAAGTGAAAATTCGATTTTTATATATTGAATAGCAAAGTAAAAATTCGATTTTTATATATTGAATAGCAAAGTGAAAATTCGATTTTTACATATGTAGTGAAAGCGGACAACGAAAGCGACAAAAGGCGAGTTGGCGAAGATTTCCTGCATTAGAAGTGCCGTGGAGCTAGGATAGCTATATGTGAGAACTTCTCACTCTTCAATTTAAATTTCTAGTTATATATATATATACTAGGATGCAGACGGTGTTTAGTAGCACCCGACACAATCGTCCACAGACCATGGACTTGTTTGTTTGGCTGTTTGGTGATTGATTGCGATATTGGTTTGAATGTGGTTTGTGGTGTGAAAAATCGAATCGATAAATTGGTTAGGATTAGACGTGCGCCGTTATAAGGCGAAGGAGTAAGGCTAGGTTAGACTCCTACTCCAAATTTTGTGGTTTGCATAACGAATTGATTTGATTGATGTGTGAATGGCGTGGGCCTTCACTAGACCGGGGATAAGGCTAGGCCTCGTCCCGTTTCTAGTATTGTGCCATTATGCCGCCGAAATTTTCTAAAATATGTTAGAAAAATAAAAATATCATTTTATTTAAAGAATGAATTGAATAGAAATTCATATGTTGAAATAAAATGTTTTGTCGTTAAAAATATAATTTTTAACGTGAAGTGAATAAAATAAAATATTCATTTATAAACCGGACGGTTTGTTTATGTACTCCTATTTGAATGACATTGATTGGGACGATAAATTTTACACATCGCCCAACTGCACGAATAAAAATCTATGTTTGATTGTTTGAAACCCCACACGGGTGTTGGGATGAAATTTGAAGTTCACTCATCCTGATTGATTAAATATGTCGATCGATCGATTGACAGGATGTTATAAGCGTTGAATATCTATATTTGATGCTTATACAGTGTAATGCACTTTGGTTGATGGTTGATTATTTTTCAATGCTATGATATACATGTGTTGTATGAAAATCCCTATAATTAACTTTATATGGTAATTGATTGGGCCTCATTCCAATTTGAAAAATAAAGAATATTATAAAATAAAGGTTCATGTGTTGACAGTACTCATCCATTGAGAATGGTCATGTGTTGAACGAAATATTTTATAGTAATAAAATTTACATCTTTATCAATATAAAATAAAGGTTCATGTGTTGACAGTACTCATCCATTGAGATTGGTCATGTGTTGAACGAAATATTTTATAGTAATAAAATTTACATCTTTATCAATATAAAATAAAGGTTCATGTGTTGACAGTACTCATCCATTGAGATTGGTCATGTGTTGAACGAAATATTTTGATAATAACAACTATTTTGAAAAAGAAATATTTGAAATAGAATATTTGAAAATAAAGGAATATATGAAGCCGTGTTGATTAGATTGACGCCATTTCGACGTGAACGATATTTATATCGATTTTATTAGATTTCGAAATGAATTGAATATATAACGATTTTGAAGTGAATTGAATATATAACGATTTCGAAATGAATTGAATATATAACGATTTCGAAATGAATTGAATATATAACGATTTCGAAATGAATTGAATATATAACGATTTCGAAATGAATGGAATTGAAAACGATTTCGAAATAAATAGAATTGAAAACGATTTCGAAATGAATTGAATTGAAAACGATTTCGAAATGGATTGAATTGAAAACGATTTCGAAAGGAATTGAAAACGAATTCAAATTGAATTGAAAGCGAATTGAAATCAATTCAAATTGAATTGAAATTTGAATTGAATAGAAATGAATTTTAAAACGAATTTATAAAGAAGAATTCAATTTTGATTTGAATTGAAATGGAAGTTGAAATTGTTTTTGAAACGAATTTAAAACTATTTATATAATTCGTTTTAAATAGAAATCGACGAAATATATTATATATATTATATATATAATATAATGGCCTGAATAGAATGCGCCGCGCCGCGGCAGTTCGTGAATTTCGACCATTTATTTCAAACGTACATTACGGGAGATCCGACCGTCGGATTCTCCTGAAACCGGAACCGTTGGGTTCGTATCAAAAAGAGCTTTCTAACGAAAATTAGAAATTTGAAATCTAACGGTTGGATTTGGAATTATGTCCAAATCAAATTTGAAAAAGGTCGCTATAAGTGCAGTTCGATGGCCGTTGATGGAAATCGACTGTACAGACCTTGATAAAATTATTAAAAATAGTAATAATTTGTGTAAAATCATAAGAAATGATTTAGAAAGAATTGGGATGAAAAACTCCATATTTGAAAAGATAAAAATAGATTTTTATCGAAATGAACTAGTTTTGAACTAGAATTATAATTCTATTTATTTTTAAATAAATAAATTGAATTTGAAAAGGGTTTTAAAAATAACCAGAATTTCCAATAATTGCATTGGAATGGATTTGAATCGAAATTGTCTTCGGAACATTTCGATGTCGAATTTCGGGATTATACAGGTATTGTTATGGAAATTTGAAAGATATTTATATATCGTTATTTCCAATACGATATTTGTTGGACGTAGAATTTGATATTGAATATAAGCCGGGATATTTTTCTATTCAGAGCCTTGTATTGAATATCAAATGTGATTTGGGTTTGCCGTGAATGGTGTCTTCACTAACACTGTTCTTGAACCCAGTTGAGAAAAGATTAAATCTTTTTATTTAGATTTAATGAAGTGTACCAATTAAATAACATTTAATTGGAATTGAATTGATATTGATTTTTGGGTTTATCGTGAACAGTGTTTTAAATAACACTCGTTCTTTAACCCGATAATGAATGGGATGTGACTTTGGGTTTATCGTGAACCGTGTTTTAAATGACGCGGATTCTTTAACCCAGTTAACGATTAAAACTAAGTGGAGTTTTAATGAATCTTTAATTAGATTGAAAAATCGAAATGGAGTATCACCAGTTTTGCTCCAGGCGTTAGTTAAATCTTTAATTAGATTTGAACGTGAAATGGTAATTGAATTTACCGATAACACCGTGGTGTTAGATATGAAGTATTACCAGTTTACTTCATGGGATGAATAGGTTGGGATTGGGAAATTAAAACCAATGATTACTTCGGTAAGGTTCGCTAATTCCGACTAGTTTTGAATTGATATTCAAAAGATAGATTAAAGAATAAATTCAGGAATTTATCTTGGATAAAATTAATGGGAACATTTCCCTATGAATGTGAAATTTAGAAACTAACTGTCGGTTGGCCAAGCAGAATGGTTTTCTGGATATTGATCTGATGTTGGTTTCGGCCTTCGGGGTTAATATTTGGGGAATTATTCTCTTGATTAATTTACGGTTAGTGACTAATGAATTGGAATGAGGCGTATGTTGTGTTTGTGTAACACTTATTTAAAATATACGCGAGTTATTCAGAAAGACCGGGTTTATCCCATTCTGAATAACTGATACGACGATAAGTCGAAGATGAAGACGACGGTCGAAGACCGGAGGTCTTCATGTCGTTTGGGTAATTACTGATGATCTTGATTGGGCTGTACACCCAAGAAGATGGAAACAGTTAGTGATCGTCCAGACGTACTTGGAGATCGATGGATATGCGGGGTACTAGGTGCCCCCGGTTTCGTTCAGCCCCAGAACGGACTTGTAAATGGACTGTGTGTCTGACATTGGATTTTAGTCCGTGTGATTGATCTCTATTAAATATATATCTGTTTGGCGGCGGAGAATTTATTCTTTTGCTTAACGCCCTTCTCTGAGACGTACGAGCTCAGGGGTTATATATTGATGGATATCAATCGCATGGAGTGAATTGCCTGTGTGGCATGCTAAGATGCAAATGATCGAGGCTTCTGTTGAAAAGCAAAGTCTTGTGGTGATGATCAAAGCACGGCCTTTGTGGCGTAGCTTTGTGTAACGTTGATTCGCGAGTATCACACCCGGTATGAATCAAAAACGGGAGACGGACATCAGGGAAGACCTACGTTTCTTTCTAGTTATGAGTGGCGTCAGTGCTTGAACTGGCTGACGAGTTTGACTCATGTGGATGTTACTTATTATTACTTGCTGAAAAGCGAGGCGCCTCGTGATATCGGTTTCGGCCGATGCTTCTGGTCGGCTGACGGGCCAGGCTTACGCCCCAAAGGGCGGGGAAACGTAGTGTTCAGGCATAATAATCCACATCGGTGGACCGGCCCTGACGATCCAAGGCTTGTCTGCGCGCTTGCCTGAGACACGGACTAGAGCGTCTCGAATCGGTAGAGGATCTTGCCCCTAGCCTCGGTTCATACCATAAATGATAACCCAACTTCCAATACGACATTTGCGGTTTTGATTGTAAATTTATATATGGAGACATAGTGTTATGGGCCATTCATGCCGCCTATGATTGCTACTTATGATTTGAAGTTGTTTTATACACTATGCACTTATAATAGTAGCAAATGATTTGTTTTAAACGTATCAAGCATTCTTTGGCTGTTATAAGGGAAAACCCTATCCCCCGGCTTGCGTTGCATTGTGTGATAGGACCTGGGTCTTATAACAGCTTCATTTTTCTTTATTTAGCATTGCGCTGTTTGTTTTATGCACTGGTATTCTTGGGAGGAAACCCGTTCCGTGTTATACGGCGTGGTCCCTTGATTTACCTAATGATTTAAAATAAAGATTAATAACTGTTTTAGTTCTCACACCAGTCACATGACTGACCTGGAGTTTATTGTTTTAACCTAAACTCTGGGTGCCCTTATTTTGACACGGGCAGCTAGTAGTTTTGGTTTTGCAGATTTATATTCACAGGATCCTGGTTTACAGCTGGAACGATATCCGGAAAGCTTTGTATCCGTATATCTACTTCTAGTTGTGTATTGTATTATTTTCCGCTGCTATGGATTTAAATGTAATTTAAATCTCTGATATTTCTGTGTAATATTCATTTATACTCTGTATATTCTTGTAATCTGATGCATTGTTGTAATATACAGTGAAATGTTCTTCTGTATGCGTTCTGTTTTGTCCTGTTCTCAAACGATAGGGCGTTTCGAACGGCCTGGATCGGTTTAGCGACTGGTTCGGACTGAGCGAAATTCCTTGCCGTCACAATACATGTTTAAATTTGAAAGGGATGTGATATGACCACCTGTGTTTTGCCATTACCTCAGGACTGCGACCCACTGTTGAAAATATTTATAAATGGCATAACTTATTTGTCTGCGTTTCAATTATACCTTGATATTGACAGGCCTCTAAAGGACCACAGAATGGATACAGAACGAACATCCATTTCTATTCTCAACCGACTTCTTGATTGAAAGGCTCCGGGCAAGGGGCACACCACTACTTCGACTTCTAGCTTGCAAAGAAGCGGATTGCTTGATACTTCGACCCAAGGGTTAAGAAGAAGGAAGATAGAACTTTCTTCCATGGTGAGGATGTTGGCGCAGAAGGCACTAGGAGCGAAGGAAGTCAGGAGATTTCCTCTCGCGGTGATCCCCCAACACATCAAACTATATATGAAATGAATGGTGCCCTTGCCGAATTGAGAACCCGGATGGCTCGGCAAGATGAACTTCTTCGGGAATGATGGAAAATGATGGATAATTTATTTACTTGAATTGATGGAAGGCCAAGGAACTATGACTTACTCGCTGGAGCGAGCATCATCGGAATTAAAGCGACAACGGACTTGTCTCAAACCGTCCCTGCTCCGTGGTCCAGATCACATGAGACCTCAGGACAAGTTGGAAACATCGTCTTGAATGAAACAAGGTGCAATCAACCTTCTTTCAGGCATTTGTAGCATGTAACTTCTTACCGTAACATTTTGGATGAAAACTACGACAATGCAAGAGCCACTGGAAACTTAAATGGAGTCCAACCAACCTTTGCTCTAATTCAAATGAATGCTTCAAACACAACTCAACTTCAACATGAAACTCCCCATTCCTTAATGCAAGGACAGGTGGAAGCATTTGAGGCAATTATAATGTGATCTTATCGCCACCCGACTCCGATCCTCAGAGCTTGGATGGGAGACCAAAAACTAACATGAGATGGACACGAGCAAATTATTTGGCACCCAACCCTAACTCACAATTTGACAAGGGAGTATGAATTCAGAGAATGCATGGATTTGATGCTCACCTCTTAGCAAAACACCCATGGATGGTGGGCACAGGATAGGAGCTTTGAGCAACACAATTTGACTATCCGCGGACTTTATGCACATTTACCATCATCGGACTTCCACAAGATCCCAGTCTGCAACCAAAAGAATGACTCCTCGGGACTAACCCGCATACGTCTGAGCAATGGATCACCATCCAAAATTAAAGGACAGAAGCCTGATTGATGGCTATTACATATGCGGAACCATGATGCCAAAGACTAGCTTCCACCCACTTCAAAACTTCATGCTGGGGGCACCGACGCTAAATTGGACAAGAGATGACAACTCCTCAAGGATAGAGGTCAAATTTCCAATGCTAATTGATGCTTCACTAGAGGCGGCACACCTCAATAGCAACATGAGAAACATCAATCAAAACTCTTTCACGTGAGACATCAAGGACTTCAGCGATCCCCTGCACTTCAAGCTACCATTTCTGGATCTTAACTTACATTGTTGTTATACAATTTTGGTGGCATGCCTTTGAATTGATCATCTATTGGAATGCTTTGGACAACGACTTCATTAAGCAATCAAAGGTCCAGCGAGACCCTGTATGCATTTCTTGAAAGATTCAAAGTATCAGTGGCATAGGTAAATCGACACAGACCATTTATGGTGTTAATAGCAGCAGTATCTGGTATTTTGGATAACTCAGACTTTAAAGGAATTCTGCAACGAGACCCACCAAGAAGCCTTGGCAGATACACCTTTGAAACAAACCTCAATATCCTTCTACCATGAGATTCTCCTAGAAACGTTGTTGAACTCTATCCTGAGACTGATAGATTCCTGCAACAAGAAGACACTAATGTTGAGATGGATGACCTCAATGTTTTCATGACAAAGAATGGAGCACCATCTGACTCGTGAAATGATAAAGACAAAAAAAGGACCTTAGAAAACACTCACAGGAATGTACAATTCCGAAAAGGACCAATATCATTGATCGAGCCTGCGATCTTGGTTGTCAAGCTCAATGGAACCAAGCATGAGAGATGACTCAACATGACTATGATGGCTATTTCAGATTATAAAAAAAACGAATGAAGGGGCTTAAATATTCCCCTAACAATGTTCGCTCACTTGCATGATTGTCCACCTTACTCAACTCCATGGCTGATGCGAGGAGAATATCTAAGTTCGCTAAAACTCGATGAGGCAATCCTTGCTTTCTGACTGAAGAGATGGGATGACACCGATGCAAATGTGATTCGACCATTCGCATGTCCAACCCAACCCTTGATGACTTGATAAAGAGCACATAACGATACGAGTTGACTAAGATTGTTGAACCTGCAGCTCCAATCCGATATAAAGAAAGAAAGATTAGAGGCTAGAAGACCAGATGTCCCACTAACCTAGTCTAGCCCGCAACGATGCTGGGGGAATAAGCGAGTCCTCCACTGATGCTGGGAGCATGAGCATCAACTGACAGACTAACTTTAAACATGACCCTAACTCGACGCTTGATTCAGAACATATAAAATATATCTCCGGAATATGATATGATTCGTCTTGACCGTTTAAGAAAGCCCACTAACAGATCAAATGTGACTTCAAAGACTTGATTCGTAACTACATCGAGTAGAGAATGCGGAAAACTCTCCAACTACCTTACGTTTGTGATGATCTTACAGGCACTGGGTTATATGATTTCAATAACGTCCCTTGTTGATTTGTATGTGATCACGAGACTATGAAGGGACCCGGAATGGTTGTGGATTTCTTTTAGTATCATCTGATTCATATCCTGATGTTAGGATAGTCCCAAGACGAGCGCAAATGGCGGATTCATATACCAATCCTGATTTGATCAATCCTTACAGTCTACAAGCTAGCTTAAAGTTCGGAGACTCCTATGCAGCACCATGACTTGGATGGCAACTTCATACATTGACTTGCATGTAAAAGAAAGCACGCTTGACCTATGTAGGAAGACAGCATCGTTTGGAAACCTCTTGTGTAAACAACCACACATGGAAGCCAAAGATTCATCACGACTTAGAGTGAAGGAGTTTGATCTCTTGAGTCGACAAGGTTTAAATGGCTACCTGATCATTTCGACTACTCCTTCATAGAATTTGTACTAAGTAGCACCCATGGAAGTAGTGCCATAATTTGATAAAGCCTTCCCACTGACGGATGACTTTCAAGAAATACTCAGCTCGACATAATCAAAGCACGCCCCATCTTCGATAAGACATACTTTAGGGGGAAAAATGTTAGCCTGTTTTGTGACCAGGCAACCCAAAACCTAGATGATCAGGGTTACATATGTTAGAGGTTAAAGCTCTTATACATTCTAAAACCAGAGCTCTGATCGGATCAGATTGAAGGCACCAGATCAGATCGGGTCAGCAGATTGGGCAGGATAAATGGTACAGAACTAGTAAGGCCTCGGTTCGGATTAGGTAAAGTGCCAGCGACTCGAGTGAAACTAAGGAGGTATCGGTCCAGGCAAAGACAAGGGAGACCCGACCCACACACAATTTGAAGCTGATTAGTGGGTATCTTCACTTCGGATCGGGTAGGGGCCGATCCGATCAGCGATGCCTGCTACCCTAAAACTGCTTCATTAGTTAGTCGAAGACCTATTCTAATGCCTAATAATTTGGACCTGGCTACACCTAACCACATAAAGACCACTTTACCACGTTCTCCACCACTCACGAGATCTTCTCTGATGCCTCCACATGGACATTCATCCCAACTGAAATTCTGCCCATAAATACATGATTTCGCATCAATTTCAGGGACTTTTGGCACCTAGTTCTTTAATGGCCGCCATGCCAGTATTCTCTTAGAGAACTACCTTCTTCTTCAATGAAAATCAATGAATTCGAAGAGAATAATTCATTATATTCGAGTGATTGTGTGAATGTATTCATTGTAATTGTAATCTATGAATGAAATGAGAATATATAAAGTGGATGTAGGCTTGTTAATGCCGAACCACTATAAATCTCGTGCGTTGATTGCTTTTCTATGCTTTTGGATCATTATTCTCGATTATTCAATACGAAATCTGTCATATTGAGTGTTAGTGCCATTTTTTCGTCTAACACATTCTGTGATTAAATTTCTATTTCTTTTTACAAAGACCTTTGGTGGAAGATGACCATATATTCGATGTTGAAAAAGAGCAAGCGTTAGTAATTACCGAGCAGCCGTCTAAATCTAACCAAGTGGTAAAAGAGGGAAAAATAGAAGAAGTAAGAAAGAATCCCAAAAAGGAAAACGTGTATAGGAATAATCTTAAAGCATTCATCGAATTGATCGAGAAACTAAAGAAGGATTATTTTTATACACCAAAGCATTCTGTTTTCCTTGAAAAATTGCCATTGAGTGGATTCATCGACATGATCATTGATGGCGTCATCTCCCCCATCGGAAGCTGTTAAAAATTCAATAACTTTAGATTTGATTATCAAAAGTTATAAGAAAAATATTAAATATTTTCAGTTTGGAGAGTTATTGCTGACATTTACAGAAGAAGATATTGGGAAGTTGTTGGGTGCTCCTGTCCAAGGAGATTTGATTAAAACAAGTGGGCCCTTAAAAAAGGATGATAAAGATGGTGAAGATTATAAAGCTTTTATAGAAAGACATTTTAAAGGAGAAACTACGATCAACAAGAAAAATGTTAAATGAGAAATTTTCTCAACAATTGAAGATGAGTCAATAGTAGCATGTTTTGATACTGTTAAGCTTTTGCTTCTCTATGTAGTAGCAACATTCCTTGTATCCATTCCAAACTACTCTTTACCGTGGACTTTGCTACCATATTGTGTTTGCGAGAGGAAGTTGAATATAATATCTTGGCCAAAAACTGTCCATCACCATCTAGTCAGCCAATTTGACAAATATTATGAGGCACCACGCAAAATAAGTGGTTGTGTGACACTATTTTTGGTATTAATTTCATACTTATTATTTAAATTTTAAAAAATTATTGTTCATCTTATATATAATGTTTTGTTTACTTTTTGGTTATGCAGTGGTGGGTTTGCGAAAAAACTCATATTCTGCCAACATCAAAGCCTGAGTACAATGATGTATTTCCACGAGCAGGAAAATGGGACATTAAATTGCTAAAGTCGTCGATGCTAATGGATATCAAATACAACCATGTAAGCCCCATGTAAATCGTAAACATATATATATTTGTCAAAGTAAGTATTCTAAATACCTATATAAATGTATGACATTATTTTCTTGTTTGTTTGCTAATAATGACAATATTTGCATTCTTGTATGCAAATATTAGCAATATTTGCATACTTGTATGCAGATACGAAGTATAGTTGCATTAATGGTTGCAGATTTTGACAATATCTGCATGATTGTTTGCAGATATTAAATATATCTAATTATTTGTATGCACGTATTCACAATATTAGAATATAAGTGTTTAAATATTGTCAATTTTTTCATATTTGTAATTTTGATGTAAATCTGAATCATACAAATTTGTCAAATTAAGTATTCTGGATAGCTGAATAATTGGGTGAAAAAATGAAAAAAAAAATGCGTACATAAATGTAGATATTTTGTCCTAATTTGCAGTGTTGTCATTCAGATTAGGACGTGTTTCGTAATATTGAACCGTTACTCAGAATACTTGTTCAAGTAAATGCAAACAATAAGAAATGTTGCATATCTCAGTTGAAAAAATATTAAATGTAATTTAAGTCTTATATGATTTTTTTTTAATATTTACATACTAAAGTTCAAATAATTTGTATAATTTCATACATGTATGCAGTTTTTACATAAACTTGGGTAAAAAAATGGAAAAAAATACTGTTGCATTAATTACACAATAGTTGTTGCTTTTTGTGTTTACAGGATGTACAAGGGAAGGAATTAAAGTTGCTGAAACAAGCTGTTGAAAAAGATGTACAATATGAAGCATATTACAAAAGAAGGAAGCAAAAATTGAAGGATATGATAACCATCTTGGAACAAGAGAAAAGGAAGTTAGCAGAAGAGAACACAATGTTAAAATTAAGAATAAAAGAGCTTAATGCTGACACAACATCAGAAAGTGCTAAAGATGAACATGGTGTAAGTAATAAAAATGATGGCGAGTTTGATACAGACAATGAGGATAATGATAAAAGTGAAGAAGAGGAAGAACAAGGACATGATGAAATGAATATTAATGAAGATACTGAGAAAACTGAAAGTGATAAGGAAGTAGACGATGAGAACATTTAACAGGTGATGGATAAACAGCTGGAGAAAATTGATAAGAAGGAAAGGAAGAAGAATGAGCAGAAGAAGGAAGAGCAGAAAAAATAACAATGTTAACAGATAATAATGATAAAAATGATGATGGAATAGTTGATGAAGCAACTGAGGTTAATGACAATGGAATTGAGGAACTGAAGATGGAACAACATAAGAATTTGGTGAATGAGTCTGTACAGACAGAGAACGACAAGACTACTACAGAAAAAACAGAAGAAGAAAAAACAAGGGAGAATGAACAGATGGAAAACAACGAGAAGGAGATGGAGCATGTGTGACAACCCGAATTCTGACAGACCAAATTTTTCAAAAATCCAATCTATCGAAACCCGAGTTGGGTGCTCTGGTATCCTGCAGAAAAAGACAGAGATAAAGAAACATGTCAGAACTCATAAAGCATCTCACAGCGGAAAGAAATAAAGTATAACATCCAAATATTGCTTTAGCTTATTAACAATACTGCTAAACCAGTATCCAAAGCTATACCATCTCTGTCATGAAACTAACCTGGAAGTATGAAATGAGGAGGGGGTCAGAACATAAGTTATGTGTGAGTGGACTTAGAATAAACTTCTGTATAATCTTACATATACCGTTTAGTTACATTTTCTTTGTTATTAGGTTGTTAACAATGTTAGCTCTCTAGGCTATACTCATGTCCCACTAGTAGATTAACCTAATACAACGTATATGTAGATACCCCAACTCGTGTAATCCTTTCCATGTATATATACAGAGTCCTTTGCCGTATGTTGTACCGGCTTCATCATGTAAATATATACTACTTCAGTGTAGTGACACCATTTTCAAAATCGTTTGGACTGCCACTCTTGATCTAGCAAGATTCTGTGTATTACCCAGATCTAATCTAGGGTTTACTATCGAGCGCTTCCTAAATTCAACTAGGGTTTACGTTACCCAGGGCCACTAGGGTTATGCTACTTATTGAACGCTTTCTAGATCCGACTAGGGTTTATGCTACCTAGGGCCACTGGGGTTTATGCTACCTATCGAACAATGCCCCTTAGTCTAGGACACACTACCCAGAGCGGTGAATGTTCCTAGACTTACCCCACGTACGCTTCGTGAATCGTTTTCGATGTCTAGTTGCACATGTCCTCTATATGTGCGGCCCGAGTCCCGTGGCAGGGCTAATCAAGAAACACAGAACACGGTCGGGAGCTTTAAGTTATCTGCCGATGCAGATGCCAAGGTCTGTTTTAACTGTGTGTGGCTATGGTCCCACTTGACCCCTCCCTCAACTAATGAAAGGCACCCAAGAAAATCAAGAATGAGAAATGTACGCAGGCCCCTTATGCCCTACAAACCTATTGGCCAACCTCACCCATAACTGGATAGCAAGTATATGGTCTTTTGGAGTTCTCCGCCTTTCCGCTTCACATGCTCGATTGACTCAAGATGGTAGGTAGACGACGATGTGCTATCACAGGCCTAATCTAGATATCGCCGCCTCACGTTGGTCCATCCTAGTCTTTAGGTTGCCTTATATTGCAACCAAGGCATACTATTGGTTCTTCTAACGCAGACCTTAACCTCTGTGAGTCCAGGAGGATCATCTACAACCTCACAGGGGGATACCAACAGTACCCTCACGTCCCCTCGAAGCCGTGTGCTTCGTAACCTAGACCGTTGGAGCCTTCTTCTTGGTCAGACAGACGTTCTCTCCTTCTCGTGTTCTACTTGGCTTTCTTGACTAAGGTTTACTACTTCGTTCTCTTAACTAAGGTTTACTACTTAGTTTCCTGAATCGTTCGTTTTCTTAACTAAGGTTTAAAACTTAGTCCTCTTAATTAAGGTTTACTACTTAGTTTCTCTTAATCGTTCGTTTTCTTAACTAAGGTTTACAACTTAGTCCTCTTAACTAAGGTTTACTACTTAGTTCTCTTTTTCGTTATTTACTTAGTTCTCTTAACTAAGGTTTATTACTTGGTTCTCTTAACCAAGGTTTGATACTTAGTTTCTGTTACTTAGTTCTCTTTAACTAAGGTTTGTTACTTAGTTCCTTCTTAACTAAGGTTTTCCTATGAATTCAAGCATGACTTAAGTTCTCTTTATCAAACGATAGCGTACGGGTGTTCTCCTGCATTTCCAGCTTAGATTATCTTATTTCATGGTATAAGTCGTCCCACCCTTCGAGTCTTGTATTACATCTTAAGTCATATTCATTTCTTATCCCTAGGATAAGTTTATCTATTATTTAATCTTATCATTCCCCACTTTTCCTGCTTTGATACTGTTATATTGGTTAAGTTTGCCCATGTTTCCAAGTTGACTTAACCCCCAATCACGTATTCAATTCAACCCACGCGTCATGTCAAATTGGTTAAGTGTTATTTATCAGTTCATGTTGACTTAACCTACCCATATATCATGTCAAATTGGTTAAGTGTTATCCAGCAGTTCACATTGACTTAACCCACCCATATATCAAGTCAAATTGGTTAAGTGTTATCTATCAGCTCGTGTTGACTTAACGTACCTATATATCATATCAAATTGGTTAAGTGTTATCTAGCGCTTCACGTTGACTTAACCCACCCATATATCACGTCAGATTGGTTAAGTGTTATCTATCAGTTCGTGTTGACTTAACCTTACCATACTAGCATGTGTCATTAGCATTAATTAATTATTAATGCCCAACCTCTCACATTAGACCTATTGTTGTGGTCACTGATGTGCCGGTTGGTTCCGGCCAGGATTACACCACAACTCAATCTAACCTCGGGTTTCAAGCACGTTATGACTAACTTCTCACATTAGAACCTATTGGTTGCGATCACTGGATGTGCCGGGCGGTTCCGGGCAGGATTACACCGCAAACTCATTCTAACCTCGAGTTAGCCATGTTTCACGTTTAGTTCATGTCCATTCTAGATGTCATATGTCAATTATAAATTCACAATCATGTTCGTGTTGATTCTACATGCCATATGTCAATTATCAATTTCATGTCATGTGTCGAGTTCCATAATAACATAAAAACATGGTTTGTCCGACATATTCCATTTTTAATTATGTTTCTATGATCTTAACGGCATATCCAATTTCCAAGTCTCAAATTCAAGCTTTACCCAAAAACCCCAATTTATGTTCATGCTTATAATCCTATTAATAGGCTATACCTATTATTCCAATTTTTCCATACATGTGTTCCTAACAGGTTACTATCATTCCTCATATGTTAGTTAAGATTATTCATATGTCAAGTGCTACTTAACCTATTTCTACTTTGCTTATACAACCATTCATGAAATAATCTTTTTACCTAAATTACTCAATTATAGCCAAATTCACCAATTACATGTTATTCATATCCAAACATGCCAATTTCCAAAATCCCAATATACCCAATTTCATAAAATCAATATTTTCCCAATATATTTCTCCACGTTTATACATATAATCTAATTCACCTTTTAGGCTTAATCTCAAGTCACAAATTTCGCCAATTGTTCCAATATTTGTAATAATAATTGTTATGCCACAATTCCCCAAATTTCAGATTATATTCCTCGATTGCATAAAATAAGTTATGCCCCAATATTACCATATTTCAATCGTACGTATGTATAATAAGATTTTGTCTAGGTTCGAGATAACCTAGATCCAAAAATATAAAAAAAGGAGAATAAAAGAACAATTATTATAACATAAATCTTGCATTGAATTTATAACTGGGGAATTGACGAACGATACTTATACCATTATGCAACAAGTTTATTATAATTCCACTCACCTTGATTGGATTGGAGAAATAAGCGATTTGTCGTTGATGTAGAACGCTGATTTAATCTTTTATTTGAATATTGGTGAAGAGCATGAATTGTTGATGAAGAACTTTGCTACTTGATTTGATTAAACTCCAAAGTTGATGAAGAAGAACTTGTAATATAATTTAGAGTTTTGGGGCGGCGGCCATGTTTGGTTGAAGTTTGGCGGCATGGAGGCGTCTTAAGGAATTGTTATGAATTAGGGTTAGCTGTTGCTATGTATTTATAGGTGTAGAGAGTGTTTTAGAGCCCTTAGATAGACGTAGAAGCCATCCGACCCGTACAGCACATCAAAACACGTCACAGGAACTGAAATCGCCTAGATCTGGGGATAGGTCGACCCCCAGGTTTACTTCCCTAGGGGTAGGTTGACCCCCTGGTCGACCTGACCCACCAGGTCGACCCCTAGGTCGACCTGCCTGGTTTTGGCGGGAAATTTACCGCCCAGCTGCCTAGGTCGAATTTCGAACTATTTTGAATTTTTGTTGAATCTTCTGAAGGCCATAACTCCTTCATACGGAGTCCGATTTACGCAAACTTGGACTCTATTCCAAGAAGAATTTCGAGACGAATGCAATGGTGATGTCCGTTTTACTTAATTCCTGATATGTAAATTAAGCATCTTTATTTTCTCATATCTTCCGTCACACACACTGTTATTAATTAATTTTTTTCCTTCTCTTCCATGTATTAATTAATTCTCATTGTACATCACCATTTGTTACCTATCTATGCATATATACATATTTTTAATTATATTAAAAATGCGGGGTGTTACATTCTCCCACCCTTAAAGAATTTCGTCCCCGAAATTTGATAAGAGTAAAAATATATAACCCCTCGCAATATCCATCCATCAAGTGTGCATCCAATTGTTGCAAACATTGTGCACATGTGCAAAGTGAGATACATCATAGTAAAGTATGTATGCCTAATTTGGATCCACCTGTATGTATGAAAATTTTAAAATTCTTTCAAAACATGATGCTCACATCCTAAATATACTTGCACTTCTATATGAATGCAATACTCTTGAAAAATCAACATATTTTTCATCTAAGTTTTCCCATACTCTTATAGAATAAGAGCATAGTTCACCCAATTGTCGCATCCAAAACCCTTCCATCCATCATTAAATTCAAAATTTAGAAAAATCTAATTTTCCAAATTCGATTTCCTTATGTTACAAAAAGATATAAAACGGAAAAATTCACATCTTCCGTTTTTCTTTTCTAATCGTACTTGGATTTTTATATGACTATTCTATGAAGATTTCCTATTTTCCTATCCAAGCACAACCACATAAGAAAATTTCTTCTCTTTTTCCACTTATCTTGGAAAAATTTCATATTTATTTATCTTTTTCTTAAGATTTCCATTTTCTTTTCCCGTCACTTTTGTTAGGATTATTCCACTTAGCTAGGATTTTCTCTTTCTTAGCTTATTTGACTTAATCCAATTACTCAAGTTTATTATTTCAAATAAGCTTTTTCTGTTTCCAACTCAAACGGTATCCTATACAGCTACTACTATGGGCCAAGAATCTTACGACTTTGTCATCTCAGACAATTGCGAGTCCACACAACAGGATCTACCCACTAACTTTCCCTTTACTACTTAGTAGTCACTACTAGTCCTTGTTGTGTATTACTAGCCTATCGTTTTTTTTTTCTTTTTCTCCAGCAACAAACCTAGGTTTCTCAATGCTTATGCATTCTAAGGGAAATTTTCCATTAGTTTAATATTAGCTAATCCCTGACTGTAAATTGGCAACAGAGTAACTCCCTGAATATCAACCCCGAAGACCGAAATCAACATCAGATTGACACTCAGAAAATCACTCAACTTAACCAATCTCTAGTTGGTTCCAATTGTTTAATTCATAGCTTTAACTTTCTCTCGTTCTATTCTAGGCACTAATCCTTACCTACTCCATTCTTTTTTAAAACATGGTTTGGCCTCCTTTCTTTTCATTACATTTTTCTTTCAAAAAACTAAAAGTGTTAAAACTTTTATTTTTTTCTCAAAACTTTGCTTTTGCCAAACAAAAAAAAACACGTCACAAAATAAAATGCAAAACATTTTCTTCAAATCACGAAACTGGAGTAGACAAGGACAACTATCGAGGTTACGTTGTTCCTATTTACAATGTTAACTTTGGCTGCTAAGGTGCAAGCATATGCTCTATTCTTATACTCTACCGCTTATTTTGTTCACCCAACAAAAATTTCTTTTTTAAAACAATAATGAAAATTTATTATTAAAAGAATAGAGATTTCAAAACTTCTTTTCAATCCTTTCATATATGAAAACTAGCGAGCTATACATGCTCTATAATATGTACCTTTTCATGAGAGAATTCTTTCAAAACAAGAAATCATTGTTTTACACAATATACCCCACTTTACTTTAAAACCCATCATGCATTTATCAAAATACTTTTAAGATTAAATCTTGGAAAAATACCACAAACTCTTTTACAGATTCAAGTTCTTAAAAGCTTATCATTTGGTTAGACTCAAAGCGGGTCTTCAACTCACTAGGCTTTCCTAGGCACTTTCGCGAATTCAATTCTCTCAACTATATATATTCCTAATCCATTTTTCATTTTTCAACCTTTTCTAGTTTATAAGGTTTCATTTCTAAACCCACTAATCTGAAATACTAATATTTCAGTTTCCATCCTATGGGATACTTTCTTTCTCTAGCTTCAAGTCATATTGTACACTTTCCCAACTACCTAATGGTTTCCAAATTCCTATGTTCATTCCTTGAGTGTACAAACTAGATATCCTAACTCTTTTCATGTCTAGTGGGCTACTATATGGATTTAGGTTTTTATATATAGTATATTTATATTTTAGAAAATACAATTACGTTCACTCATTATCTCCCTAAGATAACTAAACCTGGCTCTGGTACCAGATGTGACAACTCGAATTCCGACAGACCGAATTTTTTCAAAAATCCAATCTATCGAAACCCGAGTTGGGTGCTTTGGTATCCTGCAGAAAAAGACAGAGATAAAGAAACATGTTAGAACTCGTAAAGCATCTCACAACGGAAGGAAATAAAGTATTATATTCAAATATTGCTTTATCTTATTAACAATATTGCTAAACCAGTATCCAAAGTTATACCATCTCTGTCATGAACCTAACCTGGAAGTATGAAATGAGGAGGGGGTCAGAACATAAGTTCTGTGTGAGTGGACTTAGAATAAACTTCTGTATAATCCTACATATACCATTCAGTTACATTTTCTTGGTTATTAGGCTGTTAACAATGTTAGCACTCTAGGCTATACTCATGTCCCACTAGTAGATTAACCTAATACAACGTATATGTAGATACCCCAACTCGTGTAATCCTTTCCATGTATATATACAGTCCTTTGTCGTATGTCATACGGGCTTCATCATGTAAATCTATACTACTTCAGTGTAGTGACACCATTCTCAAAATCGTTTGGACTGCCACTCTTGATCTAGCTAGATTCCGTGTGTTACCTAGATCTAATCTACGTTTTACTATTGAGCGCTTCCTAGATTCAACCAGGGTTTACGTTACCCAGGGCCGCTGGGATTTATGCTACCTATTGAACGCTTTTTAGATCCGACCATGGTTTATGCTACCTAGGGCCACTAGGGTTTATGCTACCTATCGAACAATGCCCCCTAGACTTGGACACACTACCCAGAGCGGTGAATGTTCCTAGACTTTCCCCACGTACGCATCGTGAATCGTTTTCGATGTCTAGTTGCACATGTCCTCTATATGTGCGGCCCGAGTCCCGTGGCAGGGCTAATCAAGAAACACGGAACTTGGTCGGGAGCTTTAAGTTATCTGCCGATGCAGATGCTAAGGTCTATTTTAAATATGTGTGGCTATGTTCCCACTTGACCCCTCCCTCAACTAATGAAAGGCACCCAAGAAAATCAAGAATGAGAACTGTACACAGGCCCCCTATGCCCCCACAAACCTATTGGCCAACCTTACCCATAACTAGATATCAAGTATATGGTCTTTTGGAGTTCTCCGCCTTTCCGCTTCACGTGCTCGATTAACTCAAGATGGTAGGTAGACGACGATGTGCTGTCACAGGGCTAATCTAGATATCGCCGCCTCACGCTGGTCCATCCTAGTCTTTAGGTTGCCTTATATTGCAACCAAGGCATACTCTTGGTTCTTCTAACGCAGACCTTAACCTCTGTGAGCCCAGGAGGATCATCAACAACCTCATAGAGGGAAACCAAGAGTACCCTCACGTCCCCTCGAAACCGCGTTCTTCGTAACCCAGACCGTTGAAGCTTTCTTCTTGGTCAGACGGATGTTCGCTCCTTCTCGTGTTCTACTTGGCTTTCTTGACTAAGGTTTACTACTTAGTTCTCTTAACTAAGGTTTACTACTTAGTTTCCTGAATCGTTCGTTTTCTTAACTAATGTTTACTACTTAGTCCTCTTAACTAAGGTTTACTACTTAGTTTCTCTTAATCGTTCGTGGTTGACAACTTAGTCCTCTTAACTAAGGTTTACTACTTATTTCTCTTTCTCATTGTTTACTTAGTTCTCTTAACTAAGGTTTATTACTTGGTTCTCTTAACTAAGGTTTGATACTTAGTTTCTATTACTTAGTTCTCTTTAACTAAGGTTTCTTATTTAGTTCCTTTTTAACTAAGGTTTTCCAATGAATTCAAGCACGACTTAAGTTCTCTTTATCAAACGATAGCGTACGGGTGTTCTCCTACATTTCCAGCTTAGATTAACTTATTTCATGGTATAAGTCGTCCCACCCTTCGAGTCTTGTATTACATCTTAGTCATATTCATTTCTTATCCCTAGGATAAGTTTATCTATTATTTAATCATATCATTCCCCACTTTTCCTGCTTTAATACTGTTATATTGGTTAAGTTTGCCCACGTGTCCAAGTTGACTTAACCCCCAATCACGTATTCAATTCAAGCCACGCGTCATGTCAAATTGGTTAAGTGTTATCTATCAGTTCATGTTGACTTAACCTACCCATATATCATGTCAAATTGGTTAAGTGTTATCCAGCAGTTCACGTTGACTTATCCCACCCATATATCAAGTCAAATTGGTTAAGTGTTATCTATCAGTTCGTGTTTACTTAACCTACATATATATCATGTTAAATTGGTGAAGTGTTATCTAGCGGTTCACGTTGACTTAACCCACCCATATATCATGTCAAATTGGTTAAGTGTTATCTATCAGTTCGTGTTGACTTAACCTTACCATACTAGCATGTGTCATTAGCATTAATTAATTATTAATGCCCAACCTCTCACATTAGACCTATTGTTGCGGTCACTGGATGTGCAGGTTGGTTCCGGGCAGGATTACACCACAACTCAATCTAACCTCAGGTTCCAAGCACGTTATGACTAACTTCTCACATTAGAGCCTATTGTTTGCGGTCACTGGATGTGCTGGGCGGTTCCGGGCGGGATTACACCACAAACTCATTCTAACCTCGAGTTAGCCATGTTTCATGTATAGTTCATGTCCATTCTAGATGTCATATTTCAATTATCAATTCACAAGAATGTTCGTGTTTATTCTAGATAATGTAACACCCGCATTCTACGCATCGTGGGATCGTAGAATATTTATTTCTTTCCCATATGAAGTCGTATGGTCATGTAACTTTGGAAAACATCTATTAGAGTCATTTCCCATGTTCATAATTTTTGTCGATTTTTAAATGACCATTTTGCCCTAGCTGATCTTGTTTTGGCCATAACTTTTGATTGGAAAGGAATTTTGACCTGAAACCATTTCCATTGGATTCGTTTGATGGTTTACCTTTCCGTAGAGTGGTCATAATAGCCAAACGGACTTACCGTTTGGGAGATATGGCTGAAATAAGGTTTGGAGGGTGAAAAACTGCTTAACCGGGCCAAATCGGGTGATTAGTGAGTAGGCCCATAACCCATTTCGGGATTGGGGTTATGGGAAGGCTGAAATGAGATGGAGAATCATTCCATTTTAGTTTTCTAGCCTCCACTTATCACCAAGGAACCCTAAAAATGGCCTCTAACCTCTAAATCTCCTCCAAATCACCTTTTGGTCAAGGATTTGGCTTAGCAACCTCTAATCAAGGAAGATCTACACCAAAGCAACATTGAAGCTGCTGTTTAGCATTGGGATTCACATCAAATCAGAGATTTATTTCAGATCTTAGTTTATTTGTGGCTAAGGTGAGTGATTTGCATAGTTTTGCACTAATTATGGCTAATTAAGGGTAATTAGTGTTAATTAGCGAATTTAAACGTGATAAAATTCTGGAAAAATGTTCATAAATTCTTAAATGATTTTTTAGAACTCTGATATGAATTTGGGTTAATTTGGTTAAGTTTTGCTAATCCTATCATTAGTTTCACCTAAACATGCTTAAGGGGAAAATATGGGGTTTTGGGTACGTTTGATCCATTTTAACCTATCATATTGATGTTTTGATGTTTGTGGTTGATTATGCATGTTGCTATGACTGTATGATATACTTTGTGATTGATTTCAATAGTTAGAATGGTCGAAAACGTCGTCGAATGGCGTAAACACTTGTTGGAACAGTTTCAGAAAACAGTGCAGGTTTCGGATCGGATCGGATCGGATATGGGGCTCGGATCAGATATGTTGAACTGGGCAAGGGATTCGATCGGATCGGAACCTGGCACTTGAGAAAATTGGCAAAAAGGAAGGCCATGCTATCTAAACTGGGATCGGATCGGATAAAGGAGAAGAGATCGGATCGGATAAAGGAGGAGCGATCGGATCGGATAAAGAATAAGGGAGCGGATCGAAGCAGAAGCATGAACTGGAGGGGAAATGGCACCCGACCCGACCCAAGGTGGGACACCCGACCCGACCTGAAGTGAGACAACCGACCCGAGGTGACGCGATGGAGTGGACTCGACCCGAACCGTACCAGAAGAACCGATCCAAAGGAGGACACCCGACCCGAACCGATGGCTTGAAGGGAACCCGACCCGACCCAGTACTGACCAATAACCCGAGATGCATAGGTAGTCCAATATGGGAAGTTAGAGCTCAGGATCCAGTTGGGAACCAATGAGTTCACTTCATGGTTGGGCTTTGCTGCGGGACGTGTGCTAAGGAGTTGTCGACGTTCATAACTTCGATCCACCACTAAAAATGAATGATGGGCTACTTATCAGTGCAATAGAGTCATTATGACTCGAGGGGCAAGGTGATGGTAGCAAGACTACGTTATCAGTGCAGTAGAGTCATTACGACTCGAGGGGCAAGGTGATGCGTAGTAAGACTATGAGCCAGCGCAGATGGGGTGAATAACTCCATGGGGGCAAGTGGACATAGTAAGGATTGGTAAGACTATGAGCCAGCGCAGATGGGGTGAATAACTCCATGGGGCAAGTGGACATAGTAAGGATTGGTAAGGCTATGAGCCAGCGCAGATGGGGTGAATAACTCCATGGGGCAAGTGGACATAGCAAAGGATTAGTGGCTACGTTATCAGTGCGGTGAAGCCATTTATGACTTCATGGGGCAAAGTGATCGTAGCAAGGGTGGGTGATCGAAGTGGTGAATATCGTATGCTTTACGCACTGAGTGAGAGATGTGAGGATGGATGCTATGTTTGATTGTTTGCCATCACTATGACATGCACACCTTCCCCACCTCCGTATCTTTACACTGTTTGATATGGCACCTTAGAGTGTTGTACAGTATGTAGTGCTAACTCTTTGGTTGCAGGTCCAGGTTCAGGTATGTTTTAGTCTACCTGTTATTGTTCACTTTAGATGCTTATCGCTCATACCAGGCTTTATGTCTGACCCAGAGTTTTATGTCTCCTCTTATTACTCTGGGTGCTCACACGAGCAGACTAGAGACAGGTTAGCTGGTGGTGCGCGAGTAGCTGATTCGGAGGCGGGCATGAGGCTTCCACGTATGATATATATATACACATTCTCCCTGTGTCGATGGTGGTCGCTACTTGGGCATTAGTAGTGTACCTCCTTTATCTTGCTTTTGTTTTGAGACAGTTTGAAAAGTTGTAATAAGTTATATTTTGGATTTCTGCTGCTATGATGCTTAGTTCTGGTTTTTAGCTTATGCATTGTCTCTCCTGTTTTATGTCAAGTATGTTATTATTATATGTTGTTCTATGCGCTGTGAGACATTCTACAGGTTCTGTGTTAGTTCATTTCCTTCTACCTTTTCCTTCTGACGACCCGTTCCGTGCTAACTGGACATGTGTACAGTGCACTTCTGGAGTAAATGTCGGTTGGTGCGGGGCGGGCCGCCACACTTGGTATCAGAGCTCTAGGTTGCGTAGTTAACCTAGGGAAAGACACTAGGGAGAGATAGTACGTATATGAGAGCGCGTATTTGTGATTATTTTGGTTTTCAAAAGCTATGTTTATATATACTATTAGTAGTATAAGAATGAAGTCGCACTGCACTAGCACCACTATGGGGTCGTTAATCGTTTCCCTTTTTCAGATTGACGATGAGCCGAGACACGAGGGGTGCTGGTAGAGGGACCAACCATGGGAAGGCCGCTGACATGAGAGCGATGTTTACTGACCTCATGAGAGACATGCTTAGAGAAGTGCAAGGGGCAGCCCCCAATCCCGGAGTTGGTGTTGGCCAAGTAGTGCAGGCGCCTAGGGTCGATTTCGCCAAGTTGTGCAAGGATTACACTAACCTTGGTGGGAAGCCGTTCTACGGGACGGAGTCGGCCACAGATGTTCAAGATTGGATGGATAGCTGTGATCGTATCTTCGATGACTAGGGTCTTGAGGATGCGATGAAGAGAAGGCTAGCGTCTCGTCAGCTGCAAGGGCGAGCGATGAATTGGTGGAATGCCATTAGAACAGCTACTCCAGAGGATCAGGTTACTTGGGTTCAGTTCAAGGCTCGCTTTAGCGAGAAGTTTATTCCAGCTGCCCAGAAATCAGTGTTGTTCAAGAGGTTCTTGGAACTCAAGCAGAACGGAAGGGCAGTTTCTGACTATATTGCTGAGTTTGACACCTTGTCAAATTATGGGCTATCTCTTATCGATACTCCTGAGAAGAAGAATGAGAAGTTCATTACTGGCTTGGATGGATACTTGGGGGAAAGGCTTATTAATCACATCGATGAGACTTTTGAATCGATCGTGGGGAAAGCTTTGAGATCAGAGAGTCTTTACCCTAAGTCAAAGACTGAGGCTGCATCCGCAGAAGGGCCAAAGCGGCAAGCAGGCGGTGGAGGCAAGAATAACTCTCAGAATAAGAGGAAGCAGGACCAATCTAAGGGTGGTCAGAAAAAGAGCAAGAAGGATGTTGAGTGCTTCAGCTGTGGAAAGAAAGGCCATTATGCTAAAGATTGTCGGGCCAAGCCAGCGGATAAGAAGTGCTTCAACTGTGGTCAAGTGGGACATTTCAAGGATAAGTGTATGCAACCTCTTAAAGAGAAGCAGATTGTGAAAGCATATGCTATTGATGTTATTCCTTCTTCGTCGAATGCCCCAACTGCGGCGGAGAAAGGAAAGAATGTTGTTATTCAAGGTATGCTTTCTATTTATGATGTACCAGTTCGAGTTTTGTTTGATACTGGGGCTTCCCGTTCCTTCATATCTAGTGACCTGGTAGATAGGTTGGGACTGGAACCCGAGATAGTCGATAGACCATTGGTTGTGACGAACCCGATTGGTGGTTCGACTAGCCTTAGTATGATTTGCAGGAATTTGGTCTTATCGAGTCATGGATGTATGTTTGTTTGTGATTGCTTTGTTTTGGGCTTTACTGGGTATGGCATTATATTGGGAGTCGATTGGCTCCAAAGATACGGGGTGGTGGTAGACTGTGAGGGCTTTTTGGTGACAGTGAGGGCGGATGATGGGCGGAGGGTAGTGTTTGGTAGTCTACCTAGTGATGGGGTTATGGCTAGTTTTGTAAATTCCCTCGACATCCCGCAGGATGAGTTGTCAGATGTGCCCGTGGTTGGCCAGTATCCGGACGTCTTCGAGGAGGTGATCGGGCTTCCACCACACCGAGAGATTAAGTTCCGTATTGATTTAGTGAAAGATGCCAGACCTATAGTGATGCCACTTCGTCGTATGGCACCAAGGGAGCAGCGAGAGCTCGGGGTGCAAGTCAGCAATCTTTTGAAGAAGGGATTTATTAGAAGGAGTGTCTCCGAGTGGGGAGCACCAGTTGTGTTTGCCATTAAGGCAGATGGTTCCCTTCGTTTGTGTGTGGACTATCGCGAGTTGAATAAGGTGACGAGGAAGAATAAGTATCCTCTACCGTGGATAGATGATTTGTTTGATCAACTGGAAGGAGCAAGAGTGTTCTCCCAGTTGGACCTCGCGACAGGATTTCATCAGCTACGAGTAGCGGATGAGAGTGTTCCGAAAACGGCATTTAGGACGCCGTCTGGATTTTATGAGTGGTTGGTCATGCCATTTGGGTTGACCAATGCACCAGCCTATTTTGTGGATCTTATGAATCGAGTATTCAGAGATCAGTTGAATAAGTTTGTTCTTGTTTTCATGGATGATATCCTTGTTTACTCAAGGACAGAGGAGGAACACAAGGGACACTTGAGGATAGTGATGGAGGTGTTGAGGAAACACCAATTGAAAGCGAAATTCTCTAAGTGTCATTTTTGGAGAAGGGAAGTGAGATTCTTGGGTCATGTTGTTTCCGAGAGTGGTATTGTCGTGGACCCTGCGAAGGTGGCTACGGTACAGGATTGGCCTACACCCAAGAATGCAACAGATGTAAGAAGTTTCTTGGGATTAGCTGGATATTATTGTAAGTTTATCCAGGACTTCTCCAAGATAGCAGCACCGTTGACTCAATTGACTAAGAAGAATCAGTCCTTCGTCTGGGACGGAGTGTGTGAGGATGCCTTCAAGAGTCTAAAGGAGAAGTTGACGCGTGCGCCAGTGTTAGTCATTCCTAAAGGGAATGAAGAGATGACGGTATACACGGATGCTTGTGGTACCGGACTGGGTGCTGTATTGATGCAAGGAGGTAGGGTTGTAGCTTATGCTAGTCGACAGCTAAAGCCGCATGAGAAGAAGTATCCTACCCACGATTTGGAATTAGCAGGGATCATGTTTGCGCTGAAGATGTGGAGACACTATCTCTTGGGAGAAAGATTTGAGTTGTTTACCGATCATAAATCGTTAAAGTATCTTTTCTCTCAGAAGGATCTGAATCTCCGTCAGCAGAGATGGTTAGAGTTCTTGGCTTCGTATGATTTTGATATCGCATACACACCTGGGAAAGGTAATGCGGTAGCCGATGCCTTGAGTATGAGACATGCCAGTTTAGGGGCTATGTTTCTTGAGTGGAAGCAACTGGAATATATCGCGGGGTTTTATTTCAGACCAAGGTGCGAATTGGATCCAGTCATGCTAGCTAGTTTGACGATCAGACCCACTTTGATAGAGAGGATTGGTTCCAGCCAGAGGGACGATCCTAATCTATTGGAAATCATCTCCAAGTTAGAGATGAACATCGACGGTGAGGAGAAGAATGTGTATGGGCTTGATCGAGATGGATGGCTTCGGAAGAATGGAAGAATAGTTGTACCCAACGTGAATGGTTTGAGGGATGAAGTGCTTAGAGAATGTCATCACTCAAAACTGACTATACACCCCGGTGGTAATAAGATGTATCGAGACATGAAGCAGACTTACTACTAGGAAGGGATGAAAAGAGACGTTGGGAAGTTTATATCCAAATGCATGAATTGCCAGCTAGTTAAAGCCGAGCAAAAGAAGCCTAGTGGTTTGTTGCAACCATTAGAAGTTCCCGAATGGAAATGGGAGCAAGTCTCGATGGATTTCATCGATGGTTTACCGAGGACTAGATCGGGATATGATAGCATTTGGGTAATTGTGGATCGATTGACTAAGAGCGCAAGATTTATACCAGTCAAATCGACCAGAACGGCAGCCAAGTTGGCAGAATTGTATATGAAGTGGGTAGTGAGATTTCATGGAGTACCTAAAAGCATTGTGAGTGACCGAGACCCGTTGTTCACTAGTGGGTTTTGGAAGAGCTTACAAGAGGCTCTAGGGTCAGGATTACATCTCAGTACCGCATATCATCCTCAGACCGACGGTCAGACGGAGAGGGTGAATCGTATATTGGAAGATCTCTTGAGAGCTTGTATATTGGACTTTGGTGGATCATGGGATGACCATTTGCATCTAGTAGAGTTTGCATATAATAATAGCTACCAATCCAGTATCGGTATGGCTCCATATGAAGCTTTGTACGGAAGACCGTGCAACTCACCATCATGTTGGATAGCGACTGGCGAGGAGTTTGTGCTTGGACCAGATCTGGTGAGGGAAACTTCCGATAAGATCAAGATCATTCAACAACGTATGAAAGCTGCCCAAGATAGGCAGAAGAGTTATGCTGATAAGAGGAGAAGAGACTTGAAATTCTCCATTGGTGACTTGGTGTTTTTCAAGATCTCTCCGTTGAAGAGCGTGATACGATTTGGCAGGAGAGGCAAGTTGACACCAAGATTTGTTGGCCCATTCCCTATTCTTGAATTAGTCGGGAATTTGGCATATAGAGTTGGCTTACCAGAGAAGATGGCGGGAGTTCACAATGTATTTCATGTTTCCCAACTAAGGAAGTTCGTTCACGACTCAGATGTGACTATTTCACCTGATCAGTTAGAGGACTTCGAAGTAGAACCCGAGGCGGTTGGGAACCGCAAGCCGATTTGTATTGTGGGGCACGATACGAAGCAACTTAGAAGGAAGGCGGTGAAGCTAGTCAAGGTTCAGTGGGGCGAGAGCGAGAATGATTGTACTTGGGAAACAGAGGAGAGCATTAGGAAGGCGTATCCAGAACTCTTTGCCTGGTAAGATTTACTTTGCAATTTAGTTTTCCGCATGCTAGGGTAGACTTGTTTTGCTTGTTTGCATGGTTGATTGTTGTTTTATGGTTGATAGGCATGCGGGACCTTTGTGTGTGTTTTGATTAGGGAATTTCGGGGGCGAAATTTCTTAAGGGGGGGAGAATGTAACAACCCGCATTCTACACATCGGGGGATCGTAGAATATTTATTTCTTTCCCATATGAAGTCGTATGGTCATGTAACTTTGGAAAACATCTATTAGAGTCATTTCCCATGTTCAAGATTTTTGTCGATTTTTAAATGACCATTTTGCCCTAGCTGATCTTGTTTTGGCCATAACTTTTGATTGGAAAGGAATTTTGACCTGAAACCACTTCCATTGGATTCGTTTGATGGTTTACCTTTCCGTAGGGTGGTCATAATAGCCAAACGGACTTACCGTTTGGGAGATATGGCTGAAATAAAGTTTGGAGGGTAAAAACTGCTTAACCGGGCCAAATCGGGTGATTAGTGAGTAGGCCCATAACCCATTTCGGGATTGGGGTTTTGGGAAAGCTGAAATGAGATGGAGAATCATTCCATTTCAGTTTTCTAGCCTCCACTTATCACCAAGGAACCCTAAAAATGGCCTCTAACCTCTAAATCACCTCCAAATCACCTTTTGGTCAAGGATTTGGCTTAGCAACCTCTAATCAAGGAAGATCTACACCAAAGCAACATTGGAGCTGCTGTTTAGCATTGGGATTCACATCAAATCAGAGATTTATTTCAGATCTTAGTTTATTTGTGGCTAAGGTGAGTGATTTGCATAGTTTTGCACTAATTATGGCGAATTAGTGTTAATTAGCGAATTTAAACGTGATAAAATTCTGGAAAAATGTTCATAAATTCTTAAATGATGTTTTAGACCTCTGATATGAATTTGGGTTAATTTGGTTAAGTTTTGCTAATCCTATCATTAGTTTCACCTAAACATGCTTAAGGGGAAAATATGGGGTTTTGGGTATGTTTGATCCATTTTAACCTATCATATTGATGTTTTGATGGTTGTGGTTGATTATGCATGTTGCTATGACTGTATGATATGCTTTGCGATTGATTTCAATAGTTAGAATGGTCGAAAACGTCGTCGAATAACGTAAACACTTGCTGGAACAGTTTCAGAAAACAGTGCAGGTTTCGGATCGGATCGGATATGGGGCTCGGATCAGATATGTTGAACTGGGCAAGGGATTCGATCGGATCGGAACATGACACTTGAGAAAATTGGCAAAAAGGAAGGCCACGCTAACTGAACTGGGATCGGATCGGATCAAGGAGAAGCGATCGGATCGGATAAAGGAGGAGCGATCGGATCGGATAAAGAATGAGGGAGTGGATCGGAGCAGAAGCACGAACAGGAGGGGAAATGGCACCCGACCCGAGGTGGGACACCCGACCCGACCTGAAGTGAGACAACCGACCCGAGGTGACACGATGGAGTGGACTCGACCCGAACCGTACCAGAAGAAGAACCGACCCAAAGGAGGACACCCGACCCGAACCGATGGCTTGAAGGGAACCCGACCCGACCCAGTACTGACCAATAACCCGAGATGCATAGGTAGTCCAATATGGGAAGCTAGAGCTCAGGATCCAGTTGGGAACCAATGAGTTCACTTCATGGTTGGGCTTTGCTGCGGGACGTGTGCTAAGGAGTTGTCGACGTTCATAACTTCGATCCACCACTAAAAATGAATGATGGGCTACTTATCAGTGCAGTAGAGTCATTATGACTCGAGGGGCAAGGTGATTGTAGCAAGACTACGTTATCAGTGCAGTAGAGTCATTACGACTCGAGGGACAAGGTGATGCGTAGTAAGGCTTTGAGCCAACGAAGATGGGGTGAATAACTCCATGGGGCAAGTGGACATAGTAAGGATTGGTAAGACTATGAGCCAGCGCAGATGGGGTGAATAACTCCATGGGGCAAGTGGACATAGTAAGGATTGGTAAGGCTATGAGCCAGCGCAGATGGGGTGAATAACTCCATGGGGCAAGTGGACATAGCAAAGGATTAGTGGCTACGTTATCAGTGCAGTGAAGCCATTTATGACTTCATGGGGCAAAGTGATCGTAGCAAGGGTGGGTGATCGAAGTGGTGAATATCGTATGCTTTACGCACTGAGTGAGAGATGTGAGGATGGATGCTATGTTTGATTGTTTGCCATCACTATGACATGCACACCTTCCCCACCTCCGTATCTTTACACTGTTTGATATGGCACCTTAGAGTGTTGTACGGTATGTAGTGCTAACTCTTTGGTTGCAGGTCCAGGTTCAGGTATGTTTTAGTCTACCTGTTATTGTTCACTTTAGATGCTTATCGCTCATACTAGGCTTTATGTCTGACCCAGAGTTTTATGTCTCCTCTTATTACTCTGGGTGCTCACACGAGCAGACTAGAGACAGGTTAGCTGGGGGTGCGCGAGTAGCTGATTAGGAGGCGGGCAGGAGGCTTCCACGTATGATATATATATATATATACACATTCTCCCTGTGTCGGTGGTGGTCGCTACTTGGGCATTAGTAGTGTACCTCCTTTATCTTGCTTTTGTTTTGAGACAGTTTGAAAAGTTGTAATAAGCTATATTTTGGATTTCCGCTGCTATGATGCTTAGTTCTATTCTTTAGCTTATGCACTGTCTCTCCTGTTTTATGTCAAGTATGTTATTATTATATTTTGTTCTATGCGCTGTGGGACATTCTACAGGTTCTGTGTTAGTTCATTTCCTTCTTCCTTTTCCTTCTGACGACCCGTTCCGTGCTAACTGGATATGTGTACAGCGCACTTCTGGAGTAAATGTCGGTTGGTGCGGGGCGGGCCGCCACATGTCATATGTCAATTATCAATTTCATGTCATGTGTCGAGTTCCATAATTACATAAAAACATGGTTTGTCCAACATATTTCATTTTTAATTATGTTTCTAGGATCTTAACGGCATATCCAATTTCCAAGTCTCAAATTCAAGCTTTACCCAAAAAACCCAATTTATGTTCATGCTTATAATTCCATTAATAGGCTATACCTATTATTCCAATTTTTCCGTACATGTGTTCCTAACAGGTTACTATCATTCCTCATATGTTGGTTAAGTTTATTCATATGTCAAGTGCTACTTAACCAATTTCTACTTTGCTTATACAACCATTCATGAAATAATCTTTTTACCCAAGTTACCCAATTATAGCCAAGTTCACCAATTCCATGTTATTCAAATCCAAACATGCCAATTTCCATAATCCCATTATACCCAGTTTCATAAAATCAATATTTTCCTAATATATTTCTCCACGTTTATACATATAATCTAATTCACCTTTTAGGCTTAATCTCAAGTCACAAACAAATTCCGCCAATTGTCCCAATATTTGCAACAATAATTGTTTTGCCACAATTCCCCAAATTTCAGATTATATTCCTCGATTGCATAAAATAAGATATGCCCCAATATTCCCATATTTTAATCGTACGTATGTATAATAAGATTTCGTCTAGGTTTGAGATAACCTAGATCCAAAAATAAAAAAGGAAGGAGAATAAAAGAACAATTATTATAACATAAATCTTGCATTGAAATTATAACTGGAGAATTGACGAATGATACTTATACCATTATGCAACAAGTTTATTATAATTCCACTCACCTTGACTGGATTGGAGAAATAAGCGATTTGTCGTTGACGTAGAATGCTGATTTAATCTTAATATTTGATTATTGGTGAAGAGCATGAATTGTTGATGAAGAACTTTGCTACTTGATTTGATTAAACTCCAAAGTTGATGAAGAACTTGCAATATAATTTAGAGTTTTGGGGCGGCGGCCATGTTTGGTTGAAGTTTGGCAGCATGGAGGCGCCTTAAGGAATTGTTATGAATTAGGGTTAGGTCTTGCTTTGTATTTATAGGTGTAGAGAGTGTTTTAGAGCCCATAGATTGACCTAGAAGCCATCCGACCCGTACAGCACATCAAAACACGTCACATGAACTGAAATCGCCCAGATCTGGGGATAGGTTGACCTCCCTAGGGATAGGTCGACCCCCTGATCGACCTGACCCCCCAGGTCGACCCCAGGTCGACCTGCCTGGTTTTGGCGGGAAATTTCCCGCCCAGCTGCCTGGGTCGAATTTTGAACTGTTTTGAATTTTTGTTGAATCTTCTAAAGGCCATAACTCCTTCATACGGAGTCCGATTGTAACACCCCGAATTTCGGTTAATGCTAAAATTCACTAATTACAGAATAAATAATCTCAGATGTGAGAATTGGGGGAAACGGGCTGCGTCATTGTGTTCGTCTCGGAAAAATACGCAAAATAGAGTCCGAGTTTTCGGAAATCATAGCCCGTATGGCCCAGTTATGGCCCGATGAAGTTTGCAGAAAATTCTAAGCTAAAAACAGATTTAATAATTTAAATTCAGATTTTAGAATAAAGCAGGCGGGGTCAGGCGGGAAGATTCCCGCCCTACCCATGTCGACAGGGCTGTCGACAGGCCTGTCGACAGGGGGTGTCGACTTGCCTGTCGACAGGGGGTGGCGTCCAGAGAACCTGGGTGCACCAGGTTGCACCAGGTTGCACCAGGTTGGGTTTTAGGCTGGCTTGGAGGGCTGGTTTCTGGAAGCTTCTTGAATCTAAGGGTCCTAATCTAATCTAGGGTTAATCTAAGGGCCTAAAAACACTACCTAATCCTATAAATAAGACCCTAACCCTACCCTAATTCATTCATAATTAAATCTAGTAACTAAACTATGGCAAAATGAAACTTGAAAGAGCCTCCATCAAAATTAGAGAAGGGATAGCATTCCAAATCAACTTCTAGCCTCTTAATCTTCTTCATTAGTTTGCTAATTTTGTTTTGGTGAGATTCTATCTCCTTAATAATCAATTGTTAAATTGATTAAGATAGGATATGATGATGTATGGATATGTTTGAGGATCAATGTGTTTATGCAAGCTTTGTGTAGTGTATGTTATGTGTTTTGCAAGTTATATACCATATGTCATGCAAGTTTAATGTTATGTAGTCATGACATCTATATGCAAGTTTGGTGCTATGTTTCATGATGATTATGATGCAAAACACTAAGTTGAACATTGATCTATTATGCAAGTTAAGTATGTGATTCTATGCATGCTAAGTATATGATATTATGCAAGTTAAGTATGTGATTCTATGCATGCTAAGTATATGATATTATGCAAGTTAAGTATGTGATTCTATGCATGCTAAGTATATGATATTATGCAAGTTAAGTATGTGATTCTATGCATGCTAAGTATATGATATTATGCAAGTTAAGTATGTGATTCTATGCATGCTAAGTATATGATATTATGCAAGTTAAGTATGTGATTCTATGCATGCTAAGTATGTGATATTATGCATGTTTAATAAGTTGGTTTATGCATGTTTAACAAGTGGGTTTATGCATGTTTAATAAGTTGGTTTAAGCATGTTTAACAAGTGGGTTTATGCATGTTTAACAAGTTCATATGCAAGTTATGTGTATGATGTTATGTAAGTTATGTGTAGGTATAAAGCCGTGCACCGTTGATATTATCAGGTTGCCACTTTGGGGAATGATACACCCCATTGTGGGACCAGCACGGATATCTACGTTAGGGAGCCGATCGCTTGGGAGTAGTGGGTACACCTATGTAGTTAGCTAGGGGTACAAGAAACTACTGGGTTTAAATTACTAAGTACATTTAGTGGGATCAACCTTTAAGTAGGAATTACTCTTGGTGGGTAGAACTGGTGTGGTGCAGTGTAGGAATTACCCTTGGGTGGATAAGTCTGGGATGGTGTAATCTAGTAATTATCCTTGGGTGGATAAATGCGTCTTTCCGGTTATCTTAGTACATCCCGTGTTTAGTTGGCTACGTAGTGTAGTCATTATCCCCAGAGGTACCATACCTTGTTTATATCATACCCTAATTACTTTAATGATTGTATTGTTAGGGTTATAGGACTCACTCAGACTTATGTCTGACCCCGTTGTTTTTATCTTTTTCCCCAACCCCAGGTTATCAGAGTGGGCTTAGTGCTAGTGGGCTTTGATCAGATTGTTTTATCTATCCTTTGGAGCTTGGATCGTTGAAGTAAAGCTCAGTTCATCTTTTCTTTTATGGCTATTGATTACTCAGTGGGATTATGTACTTATTTTTATCAAGATGGATATTCTGTACTTGACTCTTGTATGGTTTTGTGATGTAACCAAACATGTTTTACTTTCCGCTGCGATGAAATGATGTTTTAAATTTTCAAGTATTACTTATATCTGTCTTGCTGTAATTTTACTGTTCTATATTCACTCAAAATACTTCACCGAAACTAAGGCATTCCCCTCTTATGAGTGACCTTAGCGGGTGTGGGGTGTTACACGTGGTATCAGAGCTTAAGGTTACCAGAACAGATAAAATTTTAGAAAAACTATTTTTCTAAGAAAATTTTTGAAGGAGTATTTTCAAAAACATGTCTTTTAAGGGAAAAGTTTTTGAGAGAAAAGCATAATCCCCGATAGCCATATCTTTATCTTTCGAATTCTCTGGTTGAATCTCTTCCTCTCTCTCATTTTGAGTTTCCCCTCCGCGTATAGATGATCTTTCTAAGATAGATAAGAATGGAAGACCACTTCAAGGGACTTAGACGTTAGTTGGATTAGAAGTAGGTTCAAGAAGGAGGAGGACTTGTAGTTACCTATTGGATGGACAATGGGAGGAAGGCTTAAATAGTTGTTTGGTTAATGAAGGAAGAAACCTCATTGGTGGGAGGTTGCGAGTGGAGAATGGGAAAAAGAAGGCGAGTAGTTATCCTTTAGGAGGAATAGGACATTTTATTAGGATTATCCAAAGAGGCAGGGGCAAGGTACGGAATCTTCTGGAGGGTAGTTGTATTCCCTCACGGCTAGTGTACCAGATGGGGATAGGACCGTCTAGGTTGGAATTTGGATTTCTATATTATCCAGTTCAAACTTTATTTGATTAAGATGCATCGAGTTCGTTTATCTCATCATTGTTAGTTGAGTCACTGCACTTAGACACCAGTTAGTAGATGATCCCTTAGTTGTTTCAAACCCAATTGGGGCTCCATGATGTGTTTGGGTTTGAAAGTTGCTATACTTAGCGTTGAGTTTAGATGTGATGCTTGTTGGGCTTCACGGGCTATGGGTTAGTTGTGAGCATGGACCGGTTATCCAGTAGGGGTGCCGTTCTTGATTTTGAAGGGAGAGTTGTTAGGCTTATGACCCGCTTGGGTAACACTCTCGAGATCTCTTGTAATCCCATAAAATCTGTTATGCTAAGTTATCTAGAATCGCTTGACACATCGGTCGAGAGTTTGCGATCTGTTAGAGTGGTCCGGGAATACTCGGATGTGTTTGAGAAGGTGAAGGGCTTACCTCCGGAGCGGGAGATTGACTTCCGAATATATCTGGTAAACAATGCCAAACCAGTGACTTGGCCAGTGTGCCACAAGGCTCCTCGTGAGAAGAGGGAACTCCATAAGTAAGTAGGCGATTTGCTTGAGAAGGGGTTCATAAGACGAAGTATATTGGAGTGGGGTGCTCCAGTAGTTTTTGCCACGAAGGCGGGTGGGTCCCTCAGACTTTGTGTAGGCTAAAGAGAACTAAATAAACTCACAAAGAAGAATAGACACCCATTGCCGAGGATTGATGATCTCTTTGATCAAGTTAGTTGGCGCCTCAGTATTTTTGCAGTTGGACTTAGCCACGGGGTTTCGTCAGTTGAGAGTGGCTGAGGATAGTATGGAGAAGACTGTCGTTAGGACTCCGGATGGTTTTTATGAGTGGCTGGTAATGCTATTTGGTTTGACGAACACCCCGCATACTTTGTTGATTTGATGAGAATGGTGTTCAGGGAGTACCTAAATAAGTTTGTAATGGTCTTTGTAATGACACCTTGGTTTTTTTCTAGGAGCGAAATAAGTTTTCGTATGTGCTCAATAGGGTGAGCGAAGCCAGTTATGGGATAAATGGTGGTTTTGGAGCGAGACTGGCAAGGACATCCAAAGTTGGTCAAAGGCTTAATTATTTAGCCATTTTTACTAGTATCATCTCACGTAGGTCGCCTGAACTCGAAGGAGATATCCCTTGGGTGTTTGTCTGATATTGGTTTAGGCCTTTGGGGCTTGCATTTAGGGGATGTCGAATTCGACTAGGGTGGTCTGCGTGAGAGATGGACGATTGTGATGATTTTGGATGGGATTTTTTTTAGCATCTTATGAGTTTGAGATAGCGTATACCCCGAGCAAGGGAAACATGGTAACAGACGCCTTAAGAAGAAAAAGGTTGTCCTTGAGTTTATTGATCGTTAAACAACGGAGCTTAGGGTTTATTTCTATGTTTGACTTTAGACTTTCCGTTGACTTTGTACCCGGTTTGCTAGCCTCCTTGGAGGTTAGGCCTACTCTTTTGGGGCGTATTGGCGGAGCACAGCGAGACGACCCACAGTAGGATGAGTTAGTAGAGAAGCTCACGAGGAGGGGGTCGTCCAGCCATTTGAGTAGGTACACCGTAGATTGTAAGGGGTGGTTGCGTAGAGACGGTAGACTTTGTGTACCGCAAGACAGGGGTTTGAGGAAGGCTATACTTGATGATACACATCGGTCGAAGATGACCATTCATCCCGGTAGGGGCAAGATGTACCAAGACATGAAGCGAGTTTTCTTTTGGGCCAATATGAAGAAAGACGCGGCCAAGTATGTCGCTAGATGCTTGGTGTGCTAACAAGTGGAAGCGGAGCAGAAGAAACCCGGAGGGTTGCTTCACCCGTTGGAAGTTCCGTAATGGGAAGTGGGATAGTGTCTCATTGGATTACCGAAATCAAGGAAGGGTAATACGGGGATTGGGCTTATGGTAGATAGACTTACTAAGTGTGCCCATTTTATACCCGTGAAGAGTAAGAGAACTGCTCCATGGCTAGCTTCAGTTTACGTTCAAGAGATTATTAGATTGCATGGTGTACCTTCCAGTATAGTGAGCGATCGAGATCCTATCTTCACTAGAGAGTTTTAGAAGAGTTTGCAAGAGGCGGTAGGGACTCAGTTGTGTTTTAGTACCGCATATCATCCTCAGACGGACGGCCAGACTGAGAGGGTGAATCGTATTTTGACATTATGTATTTTGGATTTTGGAAGTACATGGGAAGAGCATCTTCCATTGGTGAAGTTCGCGTATAATAACAGCTTTCAGTCTAGTATTGGTATGGCTCCTTTCGAAGCTCTTTATGGAAGGCCTTGTTGATCACCTACATGTTGGTGGGAATCTACGGATAAGATCTTGGTTGGGCCAATGTGGTTAGAGAGACTTCAGAGAAGATTGACTTGGTTCGAAGAAGGATGAAAGAGGCGGAATCTTATGCGGATAAGAGGAGAACAGAGCTTGAGTTTGATATTAGGACATGCTTTTTATCAAGGTATCTCCGTTGCGGAATGTGGTTCAGTTTGGATCTGTTGGGAAGTGAGCACCAAGGTTTGTTGGACCGTTTCCTGTTAAGGAAAGGATTGGACGGATAGCATATAGGGTGGAGTTGCCTGAGAGACTTAGTAGTGTACATGGTGTATTCCAAGTGTCACATTTGAGGAAGTGCCTACACGAGACCGCATAGGTAGTAGAGCCGAGCTTACTTAGAGAAGTGGAAGTAGAGCGTGATGCGACGATTCGACGAGCTCCTATTCGCATCCTTGGGTCAGAAACTAGGAAGTTGAGGATCAGAGAAGTTCAGCTAGTTAAGGTGCAATGGGGAGATGACGAAAGCAATGCTACTTGGGAGACGGAAGCGAAGATGCGTTCTTTGTATCCATTTCTTTTTGAGAGTATAATTTCTCCTCTATCGTTTGACTAGTACTTATCTTATCTTTAGTATGTCTTCTCGTTAGTGCTGTTTGACCTTTAGATAGGGTAAACCTATAGTTGAAACATGTGTTTGAGACATGTTATGGTTGATGGATGCAAGTGGATGCAAGTGTTTGCTAGTGGTTGCTCGTGGATGCATATATACACACTCTAGGCACTAGATCGGCTCAGTCACTTCATATTGCATATTGCATATAATTGTGTGTAGGTAGCTATATTTATGGATGTATAATGATTGTGTTATCATATGGATGATGCATTTTGGTGAATGGTTGTGCACTCATATAGATACTGTATGTGTCGATAGGGTTATCTCGCATACATATTGGATGCATGGCACTATCATGGTTTGCATATGTTTGTACATTAGACAGGGAACATATACACGCACTTTTCGCATATGCTCATACATCATTAGAAATTGTTTTAAGGACAATGGATGCCCGTGTTTGATGGATTGAGTAGATGGTTGTTTGGATGGTAGGATATGCATTCTCCTTAGCTTAGAGATTTCGGGGACGAAATCCTTTAAGGAGGAGAGAATGTAACACCCCGAATTTCGGTTAATGCTAAAATTCACTAATTACAGAATAAATAATCTCAGATGTGAGAATTGGGGGAAACGGGCTGCGTCATTGTGTTCGTCTCGGAAAAATACGCAAAATAGAGTTCGAGTTTTCGGAAATCGGAGCCCGTATGGCCCAGTTATGGCCCGATGAAGTTTGCAGAAAATTCTAAGCTAAAAACAGATTTAATAATTTAAATTCAGATTTTAGAATAAAGCAGGCGGGGTCAGGCGGGAAGATTCCCGCCCTACCCATGTCGACAGGGCTGTCGACAGGCCTGTCGACAGGGGGTGTCGACTTGCCTGTCGACAGGGGGTGGCGTCCAGAGAACCTGGGTGCACCAGGTTGCACCAGGTTGCACCAGGTTGGGTTTTAGGCTGGCTTGGAGGGCTGGTTTCTGGAAGCTTCTTGAATCTAAGGGTCCTAATCTAATCTAGGGTTAATCTAAGGGCCTAAAAACACTACCTAATCCTATAAATAAGACCCTAACCCTACCCTAATTCATTCATAATTAAATCTAGTAACTAAACTATGGCAAAATGAAACTTGAAAGAGCCTCCATCAAAATTAGAGAAGGGATAGCATTCCAAATCAACTTCTAGCCTCTTAATCTTCTTCATTAGTTTGCTAATTTTGTTTTGGTGAGATTCTATCTCCTTAATAATCAATTGTTAAATTGATTAAGATAGGATATGATGATGTATGGATATGTTTGAGGATCAATGTGTTTATGCAAGCTTTGTGTAGTGTATGTATGTGTTTTGCAAGTTATATACCATATGTCATGCAAGTTTAATGTTATGTAGTCATGACATCTATATGCAAGTTTGGTGCTATGTTTCATGATGATTATGATGCAAAACACTAAGTTGAACATTGATCTATTATGCAAGTTAAGTATGTGATTCTATGCATGCTAAGTATATGATATTATGCAAGTTAAGTATGTGATTCTATGCATGCTAAGTATATGATATTATGCAAGTTAAGTATGTGATTCTATGCATGCTAAGTATATGATATTATGCAAGTTAAGTATGTGATTCTATGCATGCTAAGTATATGATATTATGCAAGTTAAGTATGTGATTCTATGCATGCTAAGTATATGATATTATGCAAGTTAAGTATGTGATTCTATGCATGCTAAGTATGTGATATTATGCATGTTTAATAAGTTGGTTTATGCATGTTTAACAAGTGGGTTTATGCATGTTTAATAAGTTGGTTTAAGCATGTTTAACAAGTGGGTTTATGCATGTTTAACAAGTTCATATGCAAGTTATGTGTATGATGTTATGTAAGTTATGTGTAGGTATAAAGCCGTGCACCGTTGATATTATCAGGTTGCCACTTTGGGGAATGATACACCCCATTGTGGGACCAGCACGGATATCTACATTAGGGAGCCGATCGCTTGGGAGTAGTGGGTACACCTATGTAGTTAGCTAGGGGTACAAGAAACTACTGGGTTTAAATTACTAAGTACATTTAGTGGGATCAACCTTTAAGTAGGAATTACTCTTGGTGGGTAGAACTGGTGTGGTGCAGTGTAGGAATTACCCTTGGGTGGATAAGTCTGGGATGGTGTAATCTAGTAATTATCCTTGGGTGGATAAATGCGTCTTTCCGGTTATCTTAGTACATCCCGTGTTTAGTTGGCTACGTAGTGTAGTCATTATCCCCAGAGGTACCATACCTTGTTTATATCATACCCTAATTACTTTAATGATTGTATTGTTAGGGTTATAGGACTCACTCAGACTTATGTCTGACCCCGTTGTTTTTATCTTTTTCCCCAACCCCAGGTTATCAGAGTGGGCTTAGTGCTAGTGGGCTTTGATCAGATTGCTGTATCTATCCTTTGGAGCTTGGATCGTTGAAGTAAAGCTCAGTTCATCTTTTCTTTTATGGCTATTGATTACTCAGTGGGATTATGTACTTATTTTTATCAAGATGGATATTCTGTACTTGACTCTTGTATGGTTTTGTGATGTAACCAAACATGTTTTACTTTCCGCTGCGATGAAATGATGTTTTAAATTTTCAAGTATTACTTATATCTGTCTTGCTGTAATTTTACTGTTCTATATTCACTCAAAATACTTCACCGAAACTACGGCATTCCCCTCTTATGAGTGACCTTAGCGGGTGTGGGGTGTTACACCGATTTACGCAAACTTGGACATTATTCCAAGAAGAATTTCGAGACGAACGCAATGGTGATGTTCGTTTTACTTAATTCCTGATATTTAAATTAAGTATCTTTATTTTCTCATCTCTTCCGTCACACACACTGTTATTGAATCAATTTTTTTCCTTCTCTTCCATGTATTAATTAATTATCATTGTACATCACCATTATTTACCTATCTATGCATATATACATATTTTTACATATTTTTAATTATATTAAAAATGCGGAGTGTTACAGCATGGCAACTCAAAGGAGAAGCACGACGAGAAGATTGATACATGGAAGAGAGTTACTGAAAATACTGAAAATTTAAAAAACCAAAATGAGATAGAAAAGGTTATTGTGAACGACCAGATGGAAGAGCTAGGAAAAATGCGGAGGCATATAAATTTATGAAACAGAAAAGGTACACAATATTTTATTATTTTACTAATGTTCATGAACTATAATTTCCAACATTACGTGGATGATAAATTTGATGTTATTTGTAGTCGTAGGAAAAAGAAAAAGGAAAGAGGCAGAAATAGTGGAAGTTGAAGACTATGAAACAGGACCAAGAGATGAAGAAATGCGTACAAATGCTAAATTGAAGATAAGGAAGTTTAAGAACGTTCGGAAACTAGAAGAGAGCCAAGTCGAGAAATTAGAAGAATTTTTCACACATTCAGACCTAAGGTAAGAGGATTCCAAAATTTACACATTTTGTTCATTTTTTGTTGAATTGTAGTTTTGTTTAAAATGAAGCAATATATTTAAAAAATATGCATACATGTTTTCAGAGTTCTATTAAATTTGCATTCTAGTATACATGTATTGACAATATATGCTTGCTTGTATGCAGATATGTATTATATTTGCATGTTTGTATACATATATTGGCAATATATGCATTCATGAATGAAGATTTATAGTATGTTTGAATTCATGTAGTAGATTTTGACAATATTTGCATGCTTATATGCGGATATATATTATTTTTTCATACTATTATGCAAAAATTCCAAATATTTGAACATTATGCAAGTATAAGCAAATGTTGAATAGTTATATGCAAATATTATAACTTATTGCAGACATTTATGTAGTAATAAATATTATTTACTTATATCAGTACTAATGTATTACTAGAAATTATTTTACTGTATTACATTTATTATCAGTAAAAGCGCGTACTTGAATGGTAAAGATGACATTTGCATTCTTGGTACTTCATTGGGTGATCTCATAGCTGGAAGAATTATTGATGGACAGGTATTACTACATTGAAATTCTATTGTTGTAAAAATAATTCCAGTAATTTTAGAATTAAATCTCCTATCTATAACACTTACAGTCCATTTATTCTAATAGATAATTGACTTCGTTGGAAACAATTTAAAAGAAAACCATCCGGAGATTTTATACATCAGAACATCTGCTTCTGTAAAAAAAAATTATATGTTTTCTGTGCACAAATTCGTTTTTATAATTACAATTGGCCACTAAAATGATTGCAATTACAGGCATTTATAAATAGTGAATCAGAAGAACAATTGCAGCATTTTATAGATAAACCACTTATAAAAGGATTCCAACTGTGCACCAAACTATTCATTCCTATCCACGATGACAAACAATTTTCATTTTTGGAATATGTTAAGATGGTAGAAGATGGATTCATTA
The DNA here is from genome assembly GCA_030737875.1 of Allium sativum. Lineage (NCBI taxonomy): Eukaryota > Viridiplantae > Streptophyta > Magnoliopsida > Asparagales > Amaryllidaceae > Allium > Allium sativum. Next base: position 20,079,018 of record CM060927.1, on the reverse strand, counting down.
TGATTCCAATAAACCACGCCATGAAGGAAAACATCAAAAATTAGCGAAAGATATGGTACATAATTTGAAAATATTTCATATGCAAGTTGTTATTTATACCATTAACAACATGTACACATATAAATATATAAATATATGTGTGAATGTATATCTTTGTTTGTATGCAGACTATTTACGTCAATGAAGTGATGAAAAAATTGGAGAGGAAGAAATTTCAGGAACCAAAAGAACTTGAAATAGTTAATTGCCCACAATAAGTCCACACGTAAGCAAATAAACTAAGTTCATTTGAATATACCTATACAAAAATTGGGAATATCTGCATGTTTGTATGCAGATAATGCCTATATTTGCTTGATTGTATATAAGTTACAATTATTTTCGTATATAACATAAATGCTAGCATACAGTTATGCAGATGTTGTGAATAATTTCATACATGTATGCTGTTATTTATTCGAACAAATTGTTAATGATTTCATACATGTATGCAGATGTTGTGAGTAATTTTATACATGTATGCAGATGTTAGATGTTGTGAATAAAATTTTTCGAACAAAGTGTTAATAATTCATAAATTTCTACAACATCGATTGTGGGATGTTTGTTATCAACATAATGAAACAGAGATGTGAGGACAAAGAAATTGTTAAAGATGAAGAAATATATGGTGCTGAAGCTGTTGGTAAACAACGTGTTGAGCTTGCTCATGAAATACTCTGCTGCAAACTTTATAGTTGGACTGTAGAGAGTTTTCTGACACAGAAGTGGTTGCTATCAGAAGATAACAAACTGTGTAATTAAAATGGAAGAAAGTGGCATTGTATTTTGTTTTAAAAACGTTGACTGCTATTTTGTTTTTTGAACTACGCGGACATAATTAAGTAGTGTGTAAACTGAATTACTTTGTTATTTTATGCACTGAAGTTAGTTCTTATAATTTTACATGAAATTATATAGTGATGTTGTCTTCTGTACAATTATTCATAATAATTTGAATACTTGTATGGTTGTATTTTATATAATTATTGAAGTAACAAGAAAATATTTTACAACATTAATCCAGCAGATGATGCCGCCTTGTTTTTTAATATAAAATACTGACTTCACGAACTAAACAGCATACAATTTTAGCAATAAATTACAAAATAAAAATTGTAAATTTTGCTGATCAAATTAAATAATTCAGGATTAAAAAGGTGGAAAGAATTAAAAGTTATAACAGATTATGCATGAACAATAAATTTTGAATACTTTTATGCAAATAATTAGAATAATTGCATAATTCTATGCAAAAATGAATAATACTTTAATACATTATCGATTTACAGAAATAATTTCATACATGTATGTAGCAAGTTTGAATCTTTTTATTAATTTATTCATCTATGCAAAGTAGAAGCAAAGTTGATACTTGTATTCAATATAATTGCATACATTTATGCAAGTATACGTAATAATTGCATATTTCTATCCAGCTATGTAGAATAATTGAATAAACAGAAGTTATGAACATAAATAACTGTTAAAAAACCAGAACTAACATTAAAAATAATGAACTAAATGTAAAGCAGCATGTAATAGTTCAAAACAATAACAATTTAACCAAGTTTACAATTATTTTTTCAAAAAAAAGAAAAATACTTTTCTGCTGAAGAATACATCCTCTTATTATGACCCAACTTCTTGCACAATCCACATCTAGTAGTCTTCGTAAATTCACCTGCAGATTTCAACCTTTTAGAAGAGGATAGACGACTTGGCATTCTTCTACCTTTTGGAGGAGCTATAATTGCATCTTCAATAGCCACATCTTCACCCATACAGGATTGATTGGATGTGAATAGGAGAGTTGAAAATGTCCAACTTTGAAATAAGATTCAATGTTGTCATACACATTCAATGTTTTACAGCTTAAAATACTTCTAACGACATGAGCGCAACGAAAACCGCTAATTTGCCCCATGTTACATGTACAAACTCGATTATATAAATCAACAAATTGATGTATTAGAGAATGAACTTCAAAATTATATTCACTTGATTTGATAACAAACCAAGAAGCTCCTTCCAAATGAAGACTTCTTAACTGAGTTTCATTAACAGGACATAAAACGCTATTCCAAGTAGAAGCTACTTCACGACGATCGGACATGAGTTTCATTAACTTCATTCGAATTTTATCCAAACAAGCAGTGATTGGTAATGTCTTTCCTCTAAAATCCACTTATTAAAACTTTTTGAACAATTAGACGACATTTCACCGTAACGACAACTAGGGAAGAATACATTAGTAAATTTCTAAAATGGAATTCCACTCAAAAAGTTTGTTGCGGTCGATCCACCTACATCTCTAAAATTCTTCAAGGCAGCATTAAAATCAGACAAACTATATGCATAAGCAATTCTTGAAAACGTATCCAACAACATCCACTTATTTGTTTTGGAAAATTGCGATTTTAAAGCAACTTTTAAATTGTTGGTCAAATGATAAAAACAAGATCCACGAACTGAATTCGAAAGCACCTTTGGAATAGCAACAAGGATACCTGGATGACGATCAGATATGAAAACATAGCTTCTACAATCTACTTTAAGAAACTCTCTAAGTTGTTCACAAAACCAAATCCAATTATCTTCATCTTCTTCAGATACAATAACAATTGCTATAGGGGAAAAATCTGTTATTAAAAAAATTAGCTTAGTACTAGAATAAACAACATGAACATTTAAAAAAAAAGAGGCTAAACGTGGGCAAATAATTAAAAAATAAATAATAGATGTTATACACGACGAAAAATAATTATGTTTGGTGAAAAATCATGCAGGAAATTCCATTAAATTTCAACATAATCACTAACAGTTGCACAGTTTCATACAGATTTTAAAAATATTTTCATATCTAGTTGATCATAAACATAACAATTGCTTGAACAGCGTATAGATAGAATAATTGCATGAAAATATGTATATATTTATAAAAGTTGCATATGAATGTGAATTTTTTTTTGAATATTTGTATGATGTACTCACAAATTCTGAAATAATTGTATGCATTTGTTTTTAATTTTTCCAATCTTTCATGCATTTCTTAACCAGAAGAAGCATAACTGTATTTGTACCTTCATCATACTATCATACATGCATGCAATTATTCAAAATAATGTCGTATATAAATGCACAAATTCAAACGAAAAGCATATAGGAGTTTAAAAAAATAAGAATATTGGCAGTTGTAACAGAAAAAATATACTATAAAAGAGGATAGCTTCATTTCCATTTTTACCAGTAGCAGCCATTAAACACCATTGAGCTCTTCCCTTCATAAATGTAGCATCAACAAAAATTAATGGTCGACAATATTGAAATCCAAATGCACAAGCCTCAAATCCAATAAAAACCCTCTCAAATTGACATGTAGAATCATTGCACTTCAAAACAACTGTACTTCAAGGATTAGTAGAAAGAAATGCATCACAAAAAGACTGCAAATGATGATTGGACATTACATCGCTTCCATGTAAATCTTCTAATGCCAATATCTTCCCATTATAATCATAATAATACTTCAAAATAACATTATACTCAGTTTGAAACAAGTTAATAATGTCCATTGTCTTCATTAACGGATTAGCTTGAGTATGATCACAAACTAAAAGCTTAATCAATTTACTAGATATAACAGGATTGTTTATGTCATGAATTCCAACACCCCAAGTATGTTCCGGTTGAAATCTCTTTACAACAAACTATCCAGGAAGATTAAACTTAAGAGAAGCATGAATCCTGAAACTACAATATTTTTAGAGCAAAAAGCAGTAACTTTTTCCTTATCATTCTTAACCAAATTAAGCTTATATCCAGTTTTCATACTATACATCATCAAATAAAGTCTAAATTCAGTGACACCTCCTTCTAATTATTGACCAACACCAGAGAAAATAGATTGATTCAAATCACTTCTCAACAATTGCTTAAATTGGTTGTTCAACTCACTGGTACGACCAAAAGAGGAATCACTACAAAAAGAAGAATTGCTACCATGAGCAACTGAAGAATTACTTCGATTGACGTCAACAAAAAAAACCCAAATAATCCTCACGATTATGTGCAGCCAACAAAAGAATGGATTGAAGATCAGAATTACTTCGATATTCCTTCTCAAACCATCTCTAATGTGATACATGTCCAACGACAACGGATTTAACTCAATCCATTTACCACAGACAGCATCTCTCATGGTAGCAACTGTACTTTCAAAATAGAGACGAATACAACAACTATCATTCCCATACTTCAGCAGCACCAACACACCAATATTTGCAGGACCACTACTGGAAAAATAAAAAAATAAAAATTAATCAGCCACATCAGTAGTATTCAAATAAAATTACAATTCCAAAAGACATATAATTATAACTAGATGCATACATATAAGCAAAAAACATTAATATTTGTATATTTATCTACAAAAATACAGTATATTTTGCAAGTTTTATATTTAAAAATAAATCCAGAACACATGTACTATACATATATTAAAAATAAATTATTAGAAGCATGCAACTAATCATCAGGCACGCAGACAAACAGAAATTTCAGTATGTTTGCATGCGTATACACAAAAAATTTGCATACTTACATGCAAGTTTACTGAATACATCCAAACACGCATACTATACGAATATTTGCATTTTTATATGCTCATATACACACTATATGCATATTTTTATACATCTGTAAAGAACAGATGAAAAAAAATTGACATATTAATTTATACTACTGTACAATCAACAACAAAAATGAAATTTTATAAATATTTAAATTATCCATCAATAAAAATAGAAAATTCCATTAATTGAAAATATTGAATTAACAAAAATAGATTAAAGAAGTGAAATCAGTATACAAAATTTTTAAAAAAAAATAAAATGTATATTTTACCTGAAGGAAGACGCGTCCATTTAATACACAATCGTTCGATCAAAATAATCAATGGAAAAATTGCCGATCAATTTCAATTTGAAATGGTTAGAATTCGAAGCTCAGAAAGAAACAACAGCCGCTTGGCACGAGAAATTATGTGTAAGAAAAAAATAAATCACGAAATATTTGTTTACACGAAATATCTATATATTATCTGTTAATTAAGGAGTAATTAAAAAATAAATAACGAATAAAAGAAAACTGGATGTGATTTGTATATTAAGCCGTAATTTAAAATTTGGGCAATTTAGGAAAAATTAAGCGGCTAGTTAAAAAACAGGGATGAAATTTAAACTTTTCAATAGGGGAGGATGCGAGCTTAAATAAGTTTACTTTTAGGGATGTGAGCCTAGTTTTCACTATATACAATCCCTTTAGGATATATATTAGATAATAATAATTAGTTTACTATTAAATTAGATAATTTTGGAATTTTATAATACTATAATAATATAACATAGGCTTTATGCAAATGACCACCGTTTTCGACGAAACCAATTTTGTTGGATCAAGAATAGTAAATTATCTTAGGATTCCAAACTTTGTGCCCACCGAAGTTATTTTATAGTCGTGCAAGATACAAATGTTTAATGTGGATAATCGACCAATAATTTGAGCTCGAACTAGCGTTGTTTGAGCAAACGGACTCGGAATTCGACAAAACAAGTTTCTTTAGAACCGTAATGATAAACCATAGGTGTGTTTCAATTTTCACTATGAGCGGAGTTCGTATGTGATCGACGAGTTTTTAAACGTCGAACGGAAGTTGCAATAGATTAAAAAACTAAAGTGAAATATGGAACTTTACTCTTAAACAACTCTCTACTATATAAAACACCATCCTCCTATAGTCCAAATCACAAACCCTTAGCCCCAAATCAATATCCATTTTGCAAATAAGTCCACACTTACAAAATAATTTATATCTCCGATACCCTCAAGAATTAGCCAAAGTCTCCAACATGAAAGTTATTGATCATGTCGAGGGATAATTACTGGTAAAATTTCATGACCTAAGGTGGCCGGAGTTGGCTGGAATATGGCCACGACTAGATAAGGATTATTTTTGGATTTTATGGAAATACGTGCAAATGGTGAGGAGTTAGATGTTGGTGTGAAAAGGAAAGTTGTCGAGGAAAGGATGGTGGACAACTTTGTAGTTGGTCGCCCGGCCTAATATGGCTTGTGGTGGTCGGATTGTCAAGATGAACGGAGTGTTGGTTTAATGGGTGGTCGTGAACAAAGATGGTTTGATTGGCGGCGCTACAGGCATCGAGGGACTTGGGAGTCTGAAGGAGAAGGGTTCGGCTTGGTGCGGAGGTCCTGATTAGGGTGGTGCGTGATGCCATAGTGGCGTGAAGAGCAATCGATGTCGATCATGTTTTGGAGGTTTTGCGAAATTTTCATCACTGGCGGTTATCTGGGCAGCGTCACTCATGGCGTAGGCACATGGCGAAATGTGGAAGCCGACCAGGGGTCGAACATGGCCTTCGGGACGCTATAGCGGCGACAATGATGGACATGGGGGGGTTTAAACGTAATGGAGGTGATGGAGTTATGTATTATTTAAATATTTATTAATTAAGTATGTAATCAAATGTTGAAATATGTATATCTTGCTCATACAAACTCATAATCGAGCGAGACCGGATGCTTTGGAATGGTGGAGTCTAAAGCTTCACAACGAAACTGATTTGGTTGAATTTTGAGCAAGTTGGAATTTTAGGTTAAATTAAACCCATGTTTAATTTAATTCCAAAAAGAGACTGTCATTATAACGATCAAATATCAAGGAGAGAACTCTCACTCGACTGATTTTTATATTTATTTTATTCATTTCTGGAAATATATTTATTGCACGTGATTGCAATGTTTGTTTGTGGTTGATGGATAATATTATAATTTTATTGTTATTATGACTAAACTGTGAATATAAGCGTTGACGATGGAAATGCTTATATTGTAACCATTATTTGATGAATAATAGTTGATATGGATGTTAATGAATTGTGAAATCCATATAAATTACATTATATGGTAACAGGTTAAATCTCATTCCAATTTGGAATTAACGTGAATATTTTGTAAATAAAATATTTGGTGAAAAATCAAAGTTTGAATTTTAAGCTCAAATCTGTTTGGGAAGACCATTTAAATGATTACGAATAAATTTTGTAAAAGTTAGAATTTGATTTGAAATAAATTTTCGATTAATTAAGACATGTTTTCAGTTTTAAATTGAAATGAACAATAATGGGTAAATGTGAATTCGAGTTAGGCATATAAACTATGTTTTTAAATCAAACGGATTTTTCCATTAATCTTGTTTATTTTTATAATTGGTGTCAAGAAGATTTGGATTTCAAAATATTATATTTTGAAAATATTATTATTTTAATATTATAATAATATGGAGAATTCAATTTTGATTCAAAATTGATTTTGATATCGAAATCATTTTTTAACGAGCTTATAACATTTTATAAAGTACGTTTAAATGGAAACGATGAATTCTATTATAAATAATAAAATGTTTTGAATAGGACGAGTCGCACAGTGACCATTCGCAAATTTTGTTCATTAACTTAAAATTAACGTACCCGGAGATCCGATTGTCAGATTTTCCTGAAACGAAAAATGTTTAGTTCAGAATGAAAAGAGATTTCCAATGATATTTGAATTTTTACGATCCAATGATTAGATGTTGAGAAAAAATCAAATTAAATTTGAATAAAAACAGCGTTAATGTTGTTAATAACCTGAAATTGGTTTTTAAAGAATTGAGCAATTTTTAAATTATTAAAAATAGGGAAAAATTATGATAAATCATAATAAATTATTTAAAAGTGATTTGGCCTAAATATATTTAGTTTGTACAGTATAAAGCTGCAACGACCGCCCACCACCCCTGCACTAAATAAGAGGAAAATTGCGCTGAATGGTGTGCCAGGCAGCTATGGACGATCATCAAGGTATGATAACACAAGCGGAACCTATCATAAATCTGACAGTGCAAGGATAAAATATAATAGAACGTATACAACAGGTAACATTAGTGAAGCATGTTTGAGCAGAAATCTCAAATATTTAAAAACAACTAGGAAGTATTTCCATACACCAGGATTGCAACATATGTGTGTACAAATTTGCCTCACTACAGCACTCAGAGAAATAGCAAACAACGGAAAAACAAATACTATATAGTAAGAAAGATAGTACGCCAGCCTCCTGCTCGCCTCCGAACTGCTACATCGTCTTTACTAAGCTATAACCTGTCACCTAGTCTGCCCATCCAAAATTGGATGAACAACCCAAGGCAATAAGAGGAAAACATAAAACCTTGAGTCAGACAACAGGCTTAGTGAGCGATAAGACAACTATCTAACTTCATCAATAAAGTATATGAGAATAGGTAAATAAACTAACTAATTTACCAACAACACCAGAGAAGAACACAACTCTCATCTTCCCCACATCGGACAATGATAGCCTTTACAATCATACAACCAATGGAACAACAATCCATCCAGGGTAATCAGAACGACCATTTAATCATGGTAAACAAAAGCAACCAATCAGTAACACTCATAGCATCCAGATTATAGATCTTACGTAAACCATCTTAACCGAATTCAACATCCCTCAAGCACAAGCCCCAAAGGCTGAAACCAATATCAAACAAGCACCTAAGAAATATCTCCTTCGACGTTGGACAATCTACATGAGACGGTACAAACAAAGAAACAAATCATCCATGACAGACTCTAGCTATCACTGCCAATCCTACTTTGAAACCATTGTAATTGTATGACTGGCCCATACTGCCATCCGTCAAGGGCTAATGGTGACCTCGGTCCTTGCAAAACCCCATACGCATTTGCATCGATACGTACCTAGGCCTTTTCAATGATACCTAGGGTACTCGACCTACATCCGGTCTTTTAGGTGCCCCTATTATACTCCTGCTTTGAGCCTCCTAGATCCTACGACAACGATAATTCCTCGGCATTCAGTATCTCTAGTCACCTTCATTTGTGACTATCAATAAGCTCAGAACACTTTAGAGCCACCATTACTTCGCACAAGCTCGGTACATCCTTGAGTCGTTCTTTCACATGAACTCAATACATCCTTGAGTCATTTCCACATTCATTGTACACAACAAACAACAAACAAATCACATCACTTCGAAATTCTCATCTAGACTCTCATCGAAGCCAACATCACCATCGGACCAAACAACTTCAATATAAGGTTCAATATAGTCTATAGCATTATCACCTCACTCAGGACACCTTTGAGTTGTCATACCATTCGTTGTTCTAAACCGATCAACGAACACATTCAACACTTCGAATATCCCTACTTGAATTTACTTCGAAGTCACACCATCACCGAGATAAATTATGTCACTGCGTTGCGGCTAGGGTTGGGGGATTGCCCTCGAAAAATATTTCTTTCAAGCTCTTTTCTTCAAATCCAGGGCGTACCCGAAAATTTAAATTTTCAGAAAAACGACCCTGTTCTGCTCAACTAGACCACACCATGCCAAACTAACCCAATCTGTGCTCAACCCAAAGGGTGTTTGACCCAAAAGGGTGTTTGACCCAAAGGGTGTTCGACCCAATCCCTGACCACACCAAGCTGTTCGACTGTACCCTACTCGACCGACCCAGTACCTAAGTACGACCGACCTTGTGCTCGAGTCTAGGCTTGCTCGACCGATCCACTCCTGCATGACCCAAAGAGGATCGACCGACCCAACTTCATCTCGTGACTGACCCAACCATTCAGGAGCAACCGAACCTGAAGTTCTCAACCGACCCAACCCATTTCTTTTCCTCCAAGAAAACCTCCCCATGGTTCGACCGACCTACCTGTTCGGCCCAAAACCTGCATCCTCCAATGTAACTCCAATTTCGACCAAAACTTCACCAAAACGATTCATTTGACGAAACCAACTCATTCAATTCATCAAAGATGATCACAAGCATGATATGAAACCAATAATAACATCAATATGTCAATTCCATCAATAATAATGTAAAATTCACCAAAATCACCATAAATGTACATACGAACAAATCATGGATTTAACTTGCACATTCACATGAAATATCATAGAAATTACTTATCTAAACTTGCTAAATCAGATCATAAGGTGATTAATATGAAAATGGACTTATATGGACATAGATCTATGATAAAACACTTAAATATGATGAAAAATATGATCAAACATTCATATACTTCATTGCATCCATGTGAGAGATGTAAATCACTCACTGATTCTCCCAAACAAGCAAAAGTCAATGTAATAAGATTCCGGACAGCAAGCAATTAGACCCGAACTCTTTGATTTGATGATCTCGCCCTTCAATTGATGTAGATCTAGCCTTCAATGGTGTAGGTCTTCAATTTCCCTCCTTAGATTTTGATTTTTAATGGTGGAAAGGTGTTAGAGGGAGGAGAAGCACAAGGCCATCAAATGAGAGAATGGGGAAGTAAACTATTTCCCATACCTCTCACACTCTATTTATAGTTTCCACCAGCCCACTAATGGGCCTCCCCCAAATCAGCCCATTAGGCTCCCAAAACCTGGACAACCAACTAAAAACCTTAAAACAACGATTCCTCCCAAACCGCTGAACCAGATTTTTAATGTAACCACTCTACGGAAAGGCAATCATCATTTCCATTCCACTGGCACATGTCTCATCACCTCATTCAACCTGAGACAAAGTTATACCCTATACAAGACTGATAGGGGAAAAATGGTGACAAACAAAATATGTCAAAATTATGGACATGTCTCACATCCCCATAAGCAACATATTTAAATATGAGAATGATCCAACCCTTAGGAAATAAAATAAAAATATTTTACGGTCTTTTGATACGTAAAATGCGGGCTGTTACAAAAGTTATTTTGTGAAAATTATCTATTTAACAAAAGTAACCGAAAGGGTTTGAAGTAAATAAATACGTAACAAAATTAAAATTTTCCAATGTATGAATATTGGTTTGAATGGAAATAATCATCGGATATTTTGATATTGGATTCCGTTATTATATGGATATTGTTTGAGGAATTTAATAGATATCGATATCATTATTCCCGATATGGTATCTATTGATTTTAGAATTTGATATTGAATATTAGTCGATACGATTTCTTTTTAAAGCCTTATAGTTAATATCAAATTATATTTTGGGTTTGTTGTGAATGGTGTCTTCAATAACACTATTCTTAAAACTAGTTGAAAATGAAGTTATAGAATAAATATTTTAATTTAGATTTAATGAAGTCTTCCAAAGTGAGGTTTTCCAATTTAATGAATAAATTTGGAATTGATTAGAAATCGATTTAGTTATAATCAACATGAACCTCCATGGAGTAAGACCTTTACTATTTAAGGAACTTGAAAGGCTTTACCGTTATTCCGCTTATAGTATTAGTTTGATACGGAAATTTATATCGATTGTGAATGGGTAAGATATCCATGAAAATTCCATTTTGAATGGAAGTTTGATTTTGGGTTTATCGTGAATGATGTTTTAAATAACATTTGTACTTTAACCCAGTTAAAGGAAAGTTGATTTCTCAAATTTGAGTTTTGATAAATCTTTCGACAAAGATTTGATTGGATGAAATGGAGATTAAAACCAAGTTAAGTTTTAATTAATCTTTAATTAGACTTGAAATGGTAGTAGGCAATTAATTTTACCAAGACACGAGGATAGTTAGATATAGAGTACCACCATATTTTCTCCATATGATAATTGAATCTATAATTAGATTTGGAATGAAAAGTGGTAATTAACTTTTAGGCTTGATAATCTCGATAAGGCTTATAAACCTTAATTTGAGTTAAATTTTTGAAAAGAGATTATATAATCTTTTGAAATGATTTCCAAGGAACAATTTAGACAAGAAGTTTAAATGAAATAAATCTTTGATAAGATTTAAGTAAATAATTCCCAATGTAAAAAATATTCGAATAAAAAAATATTATGAATTGGAATGAGGCTTATGATATGTTTATATATCACCTGATTTTGAATGATGCAATAATTATTCAGAAAGATTGGTTTTCTAACTATTCTGAATAATTGATACGACGTTTATCGAAGATATTGAAGACAGTGGTTGAAGACCAGAGATCTTCACATCGTTTGGATTATTGTTGATGCCTTGTATAGCTCCCGTTATAAGGTTAAAGTGGCGATCGTCCAGACGAACTAGGAGATTGACCAAATATGCAAGGGCCTCTCTCTCTCTCGGGGACGGGGAATAAGATACCTTAGGTTTTGTTCAGACCCAGAATGAACTTGTAAATGGATTATGTGTTTGACATTGTATTTCCTAACATAACTGATTAGTTGCTATTGATAATATCTCTGAGGTGGCGGACAATTTATTCTCTTAACTTAACACCATTCTTTGAGGCATAGGAACTCAAAGTTTATATTATTAATAGAAACTTATTATATGTGTAAATTGACGATGTGGCATGCTAAAAGGATGACTAATCAAAGCTTTTGTTGAAAAGCAGAGCTTTGTGGATGATGATCAAAGCATGAGTGATATAGCGTAGCTTTGTGTTGAAACGTGACTTCGACAAGCCTCGCTGCCCAGAATGGCCTAAAACTGGATGAAAGACAACAGAGTAAGGACATACATTTCCCTTTTTTGCTAAAAGTGATGCCATGGTATGGAGCCTAGACAATTTACTTATATGGATGTTGGAATTGAGGCGCCTCAGATGATGGTCGAATACAACCAAGTTAACGGTCAAATACAACCGGGGAACATTATGTTCAGCTGTAACCGAACTCATTAAGAATTGGTGGGTCGGTTCTGCCGATCTAATGGTTCACATAAGTGTAACGACCCACATTCTACGCATCGGAGGATCATAAAATATTTATTTCATTTTCATACGAAGTCATATGGTCGCGTAACTTTAGGAAACGACTATTAGGGTCATTTCCCACATTCACGATTTTGCTGATTTTTAAATGACCATTTTGCTCTTGGAGAATCTTGTTTTGCCTATAACTTTTGATTGGTAAGGTATTTTGACCTGAAACCACTTCCACTGGATCCGAATGATGGTTTATCTTTTCGAAGAATGGTCACATTAATCAAACGGACTTAACGTTTGGGAGATATGACTAAAATAAGATTTGAAGATGGAAAAACAACATAATTGGGCTTAACAGGGTGATTAGCAGCTAGGCCCATAACCCATTTCAGGATTAGGGTCATGGGAGGACTGAAAGGTTTGGAGAAACATTCCCTTTCTTTTTCTAGCCACCACAAACATTTCTTGAACACTAGTAATGGCCTCCATCTTCTAAATCACTCCCTAATCACCTTTTTATCACTAACTAAGCAAAACTACATCAAATCAAATCAAATTTGCATCAAATATGAGATAAAGCTGCTATTATACATAGGAATCCATGCCAAATAAGTTAGAGTTTCAGATCTAACATTCATTTGTGGCTAAGGTGAGTGATTTGCATTTTTTTACACTAATTACAGCAAATTAGGGGTGATTAGTGATAATTAGCAAAATTATGCATCATAAAAATCAGGAAAAAAATATAAAAATTCTAAAATATTATTTTATGTCACTGGTAAAAATTTGGGCTAATTTGGATTAAGTTTTCTAATCCCGGAATTTAGGGGATTAAGGGGAAAACCATGGATTTGGGTATGTTTGATCCAAAATAACCTATATGCTTGATGTTTTGATGTTTTTGATTGATTACGCAAGTTATTACTGTTGTTTGGTATGCTTTGAGATTGCATAGGAAAGTTAGAATTGTAACACCCCACTTCCGTTAAGATCACTCACAAAGGGAATGCCTTAACTTCGGTGGAACGTTATAAGTAAACATAACAGAAATTTACAAGACGGACATGTAAAGTAGTACTTGAAAATTTTTATTATAGCAGAAACAGAAATAAGTTTGGTTACATCATAATACCAAAACCCAAGTACACAAATATCAGTCTTATACAAAATCCTTCAAAATGCATAATTTTTAAAGCCATAATCCCCAACAGAGAATGCCATAAATAGGTAGAATCAAAGCCAAGCAATATTTCAAGCACTTGTAGCACTTCAAGCAGATGGAACCTGAATCAAGCTCCTATGTTTCCACCCTGAGAACCTTGGGGAGGGGGGAACGGAAGAAAAGCGGCGAAACAAACTAGGTCAGACATAAGTCTAGTGAGTCCAGTGACTTTCAGCATATAAACAGATAACTGTATCATGACATGTAAATAAAACTGGATGAGAGATAACCATAATAGGAGTAGCAGGTTAACAGAAGAGACGGAATGATATAGGCTAAACTAAGCTTCTTACTTGGTTTTCACTTCTCTGCACTAATGCTAGTATAATAGAATTAGGTGTTGTCCTAATGTCTAAACAGAAAACAGAATGATCTCTTCAGAAACACAATGCTAGAAATGGGCCTTTATCACCCTAACGGAGACAGACGTTCAGAAACAGAATACTAGTAATGGGCCTTTACTACCCGAACAGAGACAGACGTTCAGAAACAGAATGCTAGTAATAGGCCTTTACTACCCGAACAGAGACAGACGTTCAGAAACAGAATGCTAGTAATGGACCTTTACCACCCGAACAGAGACAGAAACAGAATATTAGACTTAGGTGTACACTAGTAATGGGCCTTTACCACCCCAATAGATGGTACCACACAGAAACAGACAGGTGTTACCACCCCAACAGAAACAGACGTTACCCCAACAGAAACAGACAGAACTAAGTGTACCCTAAATTCTACCCCAAGCGATTGGCTCCCTAACACATAACTACCCTGTGCCGGCCCCACAGAAGAGTGTATCACTCCCTAAAGTTGCAACCTGTAGACACAAACCTATTTACATATGTTATGGTGTCTTACATCCTCAGAGCAGACCAGATCCATGCACGCACATGACCCGGTTGGAATGCGCCATCAACACCCTTTCCATTATCAGAGTGAACCTCTTACAATTAGTTCAGTAAGCGTGCCCTGGACCTCTACCTAGTGTTGGGTCATAATTTTTGATACCAGAAAGGGTTACTGACTAATATGGGTCCCAAATAACAGATGACACAAGTTAACAAATTTCAGATTAACTTGCTTACAGATTTCAGATGTACAAAGTTCAGATTAACTGGTTCTTGGATCAGACATACAAGTTAACAAGTTTTCAGACTAACAGATTAAATATACAGATTAACAAGTTTACAGACTAACGGATCAGATATAAAGATTAACAGACTTACATATTGTTTCACCTAACCTTGTATTGGGCCTATAGATTTTTAAACGGGTTTATTAGATTCATCAGTCCAGTTGATTTAACCTTATCTACCCAATACGTTTTAGGCATCATATTTATCTTAGATTTGCATTAATTAAATATTAATGCACAGACCTCTCACATTAGGTCAGTAGCTTGTGGCCCTGGATGTGTCGGGTGGTTTCGGGCAGACTTCTACCACAAGCCAGACCTAACCTCGTGTCTAAGCATCTTTATGCCTGTGACGTCTCACATTAGACTGACAGTTTGCGGTTGCTGGTTAAGCCGGTTAGGTCTGGGCAGGCTTCTACCGCAAACAGAGTCTAACCTCGTGTCTCAGCATTCTTATTTTACCTAAAGTATTCATTCATTCACAGATTATGCTAATATCAGACTAATTATGCCATTTCAACAAATTAACTTCTTTACAAGTTACAGCAGATTATCCAAAGTTCTTTTAACATGTTTTGCTCAATTTTAGATCGAGCCTACAGATTTTCATACCCAAAATTACCATATTCAATTTCAATAGATTTAGCAGATTAGGCAATTTAATAGATTTAATCATCCCTTAAAATTCCATTGACATACCTCGCTTAATCATAAAATTAAGCCTAATTTTAGATGCTCAAATTATGGTCATAATTCACAATATAATATATGCCCCAAATTTCTAGTTAAATTTACGTAGTACATAATATTCTCCAAAAACCCCAAATCAAGATATACAATATGAATTATGCCAAATTATAACCTTTGATTTCAGCGTATGTCAAATATCCAAAATCCCCATTTAGGCGTATTCACAATTAATAGTTATCCTATTTTAATATAGATCTTTTACGTCTAAATCATATATCCTTTTTCTTCCAAGTCATAGATCGTCATATAAAATATGCCCCCAAATCTAGATCTTAAATTACAACATATACTATGTCCTCAAAATCAGATCTTGAATTATAACATGCATTATGTTCCCAAATTACAAGTCATATCTTGTCATACAATAATTCTCCTTCTTCCAAATCATAAACCGTCATATATAGTATGCCTAGATCTAAATCTTAAATTACAACATATGCCATTTTCTTAAATCAGTCACAAATCAGTCATGTCCAATTATGCATCGTTCATTATTTTCCCCAAATTAAGCATTCGTGCGTCAATCTCTTATGAGATTTTGCTCAGGCTCGTGGTAGCCTGGCTATAGAACAGTAGGAAGGAAGAGATACAGAATAGTTACAATAATAAGATAGATCTACACAAAAAAACAGATCTGATATACAGGAATAAGATAGATCTACACAGGAAAACAGATCTGATAATCAAGAATATGCATAATCTCTAGTTCAGATTTATAACCATGTTAAGATCATAATTAAATTTCATATCTGAAAATAACTGTACTCACTTTGGTTGTATTCTAAAAGAAAAAGGGTTGCAGTTGTTCTCTTTTAATCTTATTCAGATTGGAAGAAGAAGGAGCACTTGTTCTAGCTTAGGTTTCAGCAGAGTAACGATGCCATTGATTTATATTAATATGAATTAGGACATAGTATAGGCGTAATGAAATTGTGTGGAGAGAAAATGAGGTTTGGGGGTGTTTAAATAGCTTAGGAGCAATGAATCTGGTCAGAACGGGCGTCTAAATACAGAAAAACGAATCTGTCCACGAATCTGGAAAAGGGGGTAGGTCGACCCCATGGTCGACCTGTTCTACCCAGGTCGACCCCCAGGTTGACCTGGGTCCTCGGCGGGAATTTTCCCGCTCAGCCCGGGTGTGTGATTTGAATTTCGAAACTTTGAATTTGAATTCGGGCAGGTTTTTATTCTAAATCCCTGAAACTTATAAGTGCCATAACTTCTTCATACGAAGTCCGATTTACGCAAACTCGGACTCTATCTCAAGCAGAATTCCAAGATGAACGTAATGGCGTAACCCGTTTTCCTTAATTCTTCTTTTAAAAATTAATTATACTTTGTTTTTTACATTATGTTCACAGAAAATACGGGGTGTTACATTCTCCCCTCCTTAATGGATTTCGTCCCCGAAATCTTCAAGTTAAGAAGAATGTGTCCTACCATCCAATCACCCATCTACTCGACCATCATCCACAAGCATCCATTGTCCTTAGAAAACTTCTAATGTTGTATAAAAATATGCAAAAGTGTGTGTATATGTCTCTTATCTAATGCAAAGATCAAGCGGTCTACTGATTCAGTTGACCTCCTTAATGCGAATTATGTTAGTGCCATGAGTCCACTTATGTATGCAAGAAATCCTATTTGATACACATCATCTCTATATGAGTGCATGACCATTCATCCAAATGCAACATCCATGTGATGAGTCAATCATTTTGCATCCAAAAAAATCGAAAAATGCACACACATCCATATGCAGAATGAGAGTGTTTTTGAGCCGATCTAGTGCCTAGTGTGTGTATATGGATCCATGAGCAACCACTAGCAGCCACTTGCATCCACTTGCAACCATAAAACATAACATGTCTCAAACACATGTTTACACCCATTAGTTTCTACCTAAAGGTCGAAGAATCGATCGATAGGATACAGCCGAGTGATAGAAGCAAGTAAAAAAGTTCTGTTCCCGTTAGACATCGGTTAAGAGAAAAAAATCCCTAAGTATCAACCCCGAAGACCGAAATCAACATCAGATCGACACTCAGCGAATTATTCCCATTAAACAATGTTAAAACTGGAAATCTACTTCACGCTTCGAGTAAAAACCCCTATCCTTTTCAGAAATATTCAGATACTTACATACTACTGGTACAGATCAAATTATCAAATGATTATTAGGAAACTAAGCTTGATAAAACCCCACCATATCCCACAAAAACCAGAATGTATGCGTCACAGTCAACTTAATGCTTAACACAGATACCTTCAAACCCCAACTTATCACAAACAGATGAGTCATAACCCTTATGGGGTTTGAGACT
Source organism: Allium sativum (assembly GCA_030737875.1). Lineage (NCBI taxonomy): Eukaryota > Viridiplantae > Streptophyta > Magnoliopsida > Asparagales > Amaryllidaceae > Allium > Allium sativum. The sequence continues at coordinate 20,060,733 of CM060927.1, read as the reverse complement.
ATAGCGGGATCAGAAACAAGACTAGTATTAAAGTGCATAGTCTCAATTACAGAATCAAAATGCCAGAATCAAAAAAGAGTTTTATCTCAATAATCAGATAGGGAAATTAAACCTTCTACAGAAATTTTCCTATCTCTACCCTATCTACCAGTCACGTGAACATTCGCCTGCCCTCCAGAAGAAGGTTCTGCCCTCTGCCCTTGCCCACGTTTCTTCGGGCAGTCCCTAGTGAAGTGTCCCATTTCTCCACAGTTGAAGAAAGCGCCCTTCCTCTTTCTGCAATCCTTGTTCAGATGAGTCAAGCTTTCACAAGTAAAGAACTTTTTCTCCTTCTTATCTTCAGACTTTTCAGTCTTCTTTTGTGTTTCCTTTTTGGGCCACTCTTTCTTGATTTGTGGCCCTTCAAGCTTTTCCTCTTTCTTCTCACTTTTGGCTTCCTCTTCATGCATTAACGCCATGTCAACCAATTTCTCAAAGGTAGCCCCCATAGGGATGTGGGTCATAGCCAACCCATGTAGCAGCTCATTCAAACCTTTAACGAATCTCAGGGCCTTCTTCTCAGGTGTGTTCACTAAGTCTAAGCCGAATCTCGCCAACTGATTGAACTTGTTGACATACTCCTTCACTGATGAATTCCTTTGCTTCAATGCTAAGAACCTCTCCATGTATAAATTCTCTTCCGCTCATGAGAGGAATTTCATCTCGAACCTATGCCTGAAATCCATCCATGTCTCTACCGGACGCTCTCCATTCATGACCTCCCATAAAACGAGGCTTCGTCCTTCATTAACCAAGCAGCTAATTGGACCTTCCTTCCATCTTCTATCTCGAAGATACCAAACAAATCTTCCACCTCCTTAAGCCAATTTCGAGCTTCAACAAACGTCTCTGATACGTGAAAAGGTTTCCCGCCCATTGCCGAAAGTCTTTGCATATCTTCGAAAAAGTATCAACGTGGGGAGGGGGGGAGGAGGAACGTCTACTGCGCCTACGGCGGTGGCCCTAGCCTCCAGATACCTTCTGAACCAAGTTGGTATCGGTATGCCCTCGGGTATCTCGGGTAACCCAGACATGCTGAAAAGAAAATGAAGGGATTCAAAATGGAGAATTCGAAAGATAGATATATGGCTTTTGGGGATTATGTTTTTCAAAATAAACTTTACTTTTGAAAATACTTCCTTTTTAGAACCTTTTTTGAAAACAGTTTTCAAAAACTTTTTATCAAATCTGGTAATCTTCAACTCTGATACCAAGTGTAACACCCCACTTCCGTTAAGGTCACTCACAAAGGGAATGTCTTAACTTCGGTGGAACGTTATAAGTAAACAGAACAGAAATTTACACGACAGATATGTAAAGCAGTACTTGAAAATTTTTATTACAATAGAAACAAAAATAAGTTTGTCATAATACCAAAACCCAAGTGCACAAATATCAGTCTTATACAAAATCCTTCAGAATGCATAATTTTTAAAGCCATAATCCCCAACAGAAAATGCCATAAATAGGTAGAATCAAAGCCAAGCAATATTTCAAGCACTTCTAGCACTTCAAGAAGATGGAACCTGAATCAAGCTCCTATGTTTCCACCCTGAGAACCTTGGGGGGGAGGGAAACGGAAGAAAAGCGGCGAAACAAACTAGGCCAGACATAAGTCTGGTGAGTCCAGTGACTTTCAGCATATTAACAGATAACAGTATCATGACATGTAAATAAAACTGGATGAGAGATAACCATAACAGGAGTAGCAGGTTAACATAAGAGATAGAATGATATAGGCTAAACTAAGCTTCTTACTTGGTTTTCACTTCTCTGCACTAATACTAGTATAACAGAATTAGGTGTTGTCCTAATGTCTAAACAGAAAACAGAATGATCTCTTCAGAAACACGATGCTAGAAATGGGCCTTTATCATCTTAACAGAGACAGACGTTTAGAAACAGAATGCTTGTAATAGGTCTTTACTACCCGAACAGAGACATACGTTCAGAAAAAGAATGCTAGTAATGGGCCTTTACTACCCGAACAGAGACAGACGTTCAGAAACAGAATGCTAGTAATGGGCCTTTACCACCCGAACAGAGACAGAAACAGAATAACCCCTACGGGAACAAAATATTAGAATTAGGTGTACACTAGTAAGGGGCCTTTACCACCCCAACAGACGGTACCACACAGAAACAGACTGGTGTTACCACCCAACAGAAACTGACGGTACCCCAACAGAAACAGACAGAACTAAGTGTACCCTAAATTCTACCCCAAGCGATCGGCTCTCTAATACATAAATACCATGTGCCGGCCCCATAGAAGGGTTTATCACTCCCTAAAGTGGCAACCTATAGACACAGACCTATTTACAGATGTCATGGTGTCTTACATCCTCAGAGCAGACCGGAACCATGCACGCACATGACCCGGTTGGAATGCGCCATCAACACCCCCTCGTCATTATCAGAGTGAACCTCTTACAATTAGTTCAGTAAGCGTGCCCTGGACCCCTACCTTGTGTTGGGTCATAATTTTTGATACCAGAAAGGGTTACTGACTAATATGGGTCCCAAACAACAGATGACACAAGTAATTACCCCTCCTAACCTTGTGTCCCCAGAATAACAGATTTCAGATGTACAAAGTTAAGATTAACTAGTTCTTAGATCGTACATTCAAGTTAACAAGTTTTCAGACTAATAGATCAGATATACAGATTAACAAGTTTTCAGACTAACGGACCAGATATACAGATTAATAGACTTACAGATTGTTTCACCTAACCTTGTATTGGGCCTACAGATTTTCAAACGGGTTTATTAGATTCATCAGTCCAGTTGATTTAACCTTATCTACACAATACGTTTTAGGCATCATATTTATCTTAGATTTGCATTAATTAAATATTAATGCACAGACCTCTCACATTAGGTCGGTAGCTTGTGGCCGCTGGATGTGCTGGGCGGTTCCGGGCAGACTTCTGCCACAAGCCAGACCTAACCTCGTGTCTAAGCATCTTTATGCCTACGACCTCTCACATTAGACGACAGTTTGCAGTTGCTGGTTAAGCCGGTTGGGTCCGGGCTGGCTTCTACCGTAAACAGAGTCTAACCTCGTGTCTCAGCATTCTTATTTTAGTTAAAGTATTCATTCATTCACAGATTATGCTAATATCAGACTAATTATGCCATTTCAACAAATTAACTTCTTTACAAGTTACAGCAGATTATCCAAAGTTCTATTAACATGTTTTGCTCAATTTTAGATCGAGGCTACAGATTTTCATACCAAATTATAGTATTCAATTTCAATAGATTTAGCAGATTAGGCAATTTAACAGATTTAATCATCCATTAAAATTCCGTTGACATACCTCGCTTAATCATAAAATTAAGCCTAATTTTACATGCTCAAATTATGGTCATAATTCTCAATATAACATATGCCCAAATTCTAGTTAAATTTACATAGTACAGAATATTCTCCAAAAACCCCAAATCAAGATATACAATATTAATTATGCCAAATTATAGCCTTTGATTTCAGCGTATGTCAAATATCCAAAATCCCCATTTAGGCGTATTCACAATTAATAGTTATCCAATTTTAATATAGATCTTTTGCACCTAAATCTTATATCATTTTTCTTCCAAGTCATAGATCGTCATATAAAATATGCCCCCAAATCTAGATCTTAAATTACAACATATACTATGTCCTCAAAATCAGATCTTGAATTATAACATGAATTATGTTCCCAAATTACAAGTCATATGTTGTCATACAATAATTGTCCTTCTTCCAAATCATAAACCGTCATATATAGTATTCCCAGATCTAGATCTTAAATTACAAGATATGCCATTTTCTTAAATCAGTCACAATCAGTCATGTCCAATTATGCATCGTTCATTATTTTCCTCAAATTTAGCATTCGTGCGTCAATCTGTTATGAGATTTGGCTCAGGCTCATGGTAGCCTGGCTATAGAATAGAAGGAAGGAAGAGATACAGAATAGTTACAATAATAAGATAGATCTACACAGAAAAACATATATGATATATAGGAATAAGATAGATCTACACAGGAAAACAGATCTGATAAACAAGCATATGCATAATCTCCAATTCAGAATTATAACCATGTCAAGATCATAATTAAATTTCATATCTGAAAGTAACTGTACTCGCTTTGGTTGGATTCTAAAAGAAAAAGGGTTCAGTTGTTCTCTTTTAATCCTATTCAGATTGGAAGAAGAAGGAGCACTTGTTCTAGCTTAGGTTTCAGCAGAGTAACGACGCCATTGATTTATATTAATATGAATTAGGACAAAGTATAGGCGTAATGAAATTGTGTGGAGAGAAAGTGAGGTTTGGGGGTGTTTAAATAGCTTAGGAGCAACGAATCTGGTCAGAACGGGCGTCTAAATATAGAAAAACGAATCTGTCCACGGATCTGGAAAAGGGGGGAGGTCGACCCCATGGTCGACCTGTTCTACCCAGGTCAACCCCCAAGTCGACCCCCTGGTCGGCCTGGGTCCTGGGCGGCAATTTTCCTGCCCAGCCCGGGTGTGTGATTTGAATTTCAAAACTTTGAATTTGAATTCAGGTTGGTTTTTATTTTAAATTCCTGAAAGTTCTAAGTGCCATAACTTCTTCATACGGAGTCCGATTTATGCAAACTCGGACTCTATCTCAAGCAGAATTCCGAGATGAACGCAATGGCATAACCCATTTTTCTTAATTCTTCTTTTAAAAATTAATTATACTTTGTTTTATTACTTTATGTTCCCACAGAAAATACGGGGTGTTACAAGAATGGTCGAAAACGCCGTCGTGTGGCGTAAATAGCTTCCTCGAAGGAGGTGCAGGAAACCGGACCGGATCGGAGTAAGGAAGCACAAACCGACCCGCTTCCCCTTAACCGAACTGACACTTCAAAATTGAATCGCTCGCCTTGAAGTTCTCGAGCACTTAAGTTGCATGAGCCGCCGCTCGAGCAAAGAGGCCCGACCCGAACCGCTAGTCACGAACCGATGAGGAAGCACGACTTGGTAAAAGTGCACGATCTGACTCGGCTTGTTATATACATCCACGAACCGATTTTAAGGAAGTGCCACGAACCGAACTGGTGGAGACCCGACCCGATCCGAAGAGCATGACCGACCCGACCCGGTGAAATGCCACGAACCGAAACGCCTCTTCTGAAGCTCTCAAACCGAATGGAGGTAAGACCGAGCCGAAACGGTGGAGACCTAAAACCTAAGATGCAAAAGAGGTCTAGGTGAGAAGTTATAACTTAGATTCCAGATGGGAACCAACAAGTTAACTTATGGAGTTGGGCTTTGATGCGGGACGTGTGCAAGGGGGTTACTGATATATATAACTTTGGTTCACTATTGAGAGAGAGGGAATTGACTATGGACTAGTGCAGTGGGGTCAGAGGTTGTATGGAGTCGGACTCCGTCAGGGCCCTAAAGGGCAAAGTGGTCGTAAAGATGGTTATATGGAGTTGGACTCCGTCATGGCCCCAGTAGTTCTGGTGATCAAAGCGGTGGACATCGTATGCTTTACGCACTGAGTGAGAGATGTGAGGATGATTGCTATTTTTGATGTTTGCTATTACCATGACATGCACATTCCCATTTTTACACTTTATGTTAGTGTTACCTTAGAGTACTGTACATCTTGTTGAGCTAACTCTTTGGTTGCAGGTCCAGGTTCAGGTATGAATATTTATACCTGTTATTGTTTTGTTTTGCTGCTATCGCACATGCCAGACTTTTGTCTGACCTAGACTTTTATATCTCTTCTTGTTACTCTGGGTTCTCCTAAACGAGCAGACTAGAGATAGGTTAGGTGGTTATGCACGAGTATTGTCTGGAGACGAGCAGGTGGCTTCCACGTACTATATATATTTTCCCTATGTTATTGCTGGTCACTGCTTTGGGCATCAGTAGTGTACATTTTTTATTTTTCTTTAGAGACAGTATTTTGAAGTTGTAATAATGGTTTGGATCAAAAGCTGTATTTTGGATTCCGCTGCTATGATGGTTTAGTTTTCAGCTTATGCACCGTCTTGCCAGTTTTATGTCAAGTTATGTTATTATTATATTTTATTCTATGCGCTGTGAGACATACTACAGGTTCTTTGGTGATTCATCATTTCGACCCTTTCTTTTGATGACCGTTACATGCTGGTAGGGCATTGGCACATCGCATTTCTAGCGGAATGTCGGCTGGTGCGGGGCAGGCCGTCACACTTGGTATTAGAGCCTAGGTTGCATAGTTTAACCTTGGGGAAGGCAAGAAGAATTCGTAGAATAAGAGGAAATAAAATTAGACCAAGGATGGTCAGAAAAAGAAAGAGAAGAAAGATATTGAGTGCTATAGCTATGGTAGGAAGGGCCACTATGCCAAAAATTGTCGAGCAAAGCCAGCGGACAGGAAGTGCTTCAACTGTGGCCAAGTGGGACATCATAAGGATAAATGTCTACAACCTCTTAAAGAAAAGCAGATCGTGAAAGCATACGCTATCAATGTTGTTCCTTCTTTGTCGAATGCCCCAAATGCGGCGTAGAAGGGAATGGGTGTCATTATTCAGGGTATGCTTTCTATTTATGATGTCCATGTTCAAGTATTGTTTGATACCGGGGCTTCCCATTCCTTCGTATCTAGTGACCTGGTAGATAAGCTAGAATTGGATCCTAAGATTGTCGATAGACCTTTAGTTGTGACGAACCCGATTGGTGGTTCGACTAGCCTTTGTATGATTTCTCGTAATTTGGTCTTATCGAGTCGTGGATGTATGTTTGCTTGTGATTGCTTTGTTTTGGGCTTTACTGGGTCTGGCATTATTTTGGGAGTCGACTGGCTCCAAAGGTATGGGGTGGTGGTAGACTGTGAGGGGTCTTTGGTGACCATTAGAGAGGATGATGGGTGGAGGGTGGTATTGGGTGGCATACCTAGTGATGGGGTGATGGCTAGTTTATTAAATTCTCTCGACATCGCGCATGATGAGTTATTGGATGTGCTTGTTGCTGGCGAGTATTCGGACATCTTCGGGGAAGTGACCGGACTTCCACTACACCGAGAGATCGAGTTTCGGATTGATTTAGTGAAAGAGGCCAGACCTATAGTGATGCCACTTCGTCGTATGGCACCAAGGGAGCTGCGAGAGCTCGAGGTGCAAGTTGGTGATCTTTTGAAGAAGGGATTTATCAAAAGAAGTGTTTCCGAGTGGGGGGCACCAGTTGTATTGCTACTAAGGATGATGTTTCCCTTTGCTTATGTGCGGACTACCACGAGTTGAATAAGGTGACTAGGAAGAATAAGTATCCTCTTCCACCGATAGATGATTTGTTTGATCGGGTACATGGAGCTGGAGTGTTCTCCTAGTTAAAATATCGCGGTAGGATTTCATTAGTTTCGTGTAGCAGCTGAGAGTATTCCTAAAATGGCATTTCGGATGCCGTCTGGATTCTATGAGTGGTTGGTCATGCCATTTGGGTTGACCAATGCACCCGCATATTTTGTGGATCTTATGAATAGGGTATTCAGGGATTAATTGGATAAGTTTGTTCTTGTTTTCGTGGATGATATCTTGGTTTATTCGAGGACAGAGGAAGAACACAAGGAACATCTGAGGACAGTGATGGAGGTGTTGAATAAAAACCAATTGAAAGCGATATTTTCTAAGTGTCACTTCAGGAGGAGAGAATCGAGATTCCTGGGCCATGTCGTTTCAGAGAATGGTATTTCCGTGGACCCTACGAAGGTGGCTACGGTGCAAGATTGGTCTACCCCCAAGATTGCAACGGACGTGAGAAGTTTCTTGGGGTTAGCTAGATATTATTGTAAGTTTATTCAAGACTTATCTAAGATAGAGAAACCGTTAACTTAGTTGACTAAGAACAATCAAGGCTTCGTCTGGGATGAAAGGTGTGAGAATGCATTTGAGGGTCCAAAGGAGAAGTTGACGTGTGCACCAATGTTAGTTATTCCTAAAGGGAATGAAGAGATCACGGTATACATGGATGCCTGTGGTAGCAGAATAGGTGTTGTACTGATGCAAGGAGGTAAGGTTGTAGCTTATGCTAGTCGGTAACTGAAACTGCATGAGAAAAGATATCCTACCAATGATTTAGAATTGGCAGCGATCGTGTTCACATTAAAGATGTGGAGAAATTATCTCTTAGTAGAAATATTCGAGTTGTTCGCCGATCATAAGTCATTAAAGTATCTTTTATCTCAAAAGGATTTAAATCTCCGTCAATATAGATGGTTAGAGTTCTTGGCTTCACATGATTTCAATATCGCATACACCCCCGGACAGGGCAACGCGGTAGCTGATGCATTGAGTAGGAGACATGCCAGTTTGGGGGCTATGTTTCTGTAATGGAAGCAACTGATGTATATCACAGGATATGATTTCACACCTAAGCGTGAATTGGATCCAGAGATGTTAGCAAGTTTGACATCAGACCGACTTTCATTGAGCGGATTGGTTCCAGTCAGATGGACGATCCTAACCTAATGGAGATCATCTCTAAAGTAGAGATGGGTATCGATGGTGAGGAAATGAACAAGTATGGACTTGATTAAGAAAAAGGCTTCGAAAGAATGGGAGACTAGTTGTACCTAATGTTAATGGATTGAGAGATGAAGTGCTTGGAGAATGTCATCACTCAAAACTGACTATACATCCCGGCGGCAACAAGATGTATCGAGACTTGAAGCAAACATACTACTGGGGTGTGATGAAGAGATACGTTAGGAAGTTCATATCCAAGTGCATGAATTGCTAGTTAGTTAAAGCAAATCAAAAGAAGCCTAATGGTTTGTTACAACCGTTGCAAATTTCCGAATGGAAATGGGAACAAGTCTCAATGGATTTCATTGATGGTTTACCATGGGCTAGATCGGGTCAAGATAGTATTTGGGTGGTTGTGGATCGATTGACCAAAAGTCAAGGTTTATACTTGTCAAGTCGAATAGAACGACAGCTAAGTTAGCAGAACTGTACATGAAGTGGGTAGTGAGATTTCATGGAGTACCTAAAGGCATTGTGAGTGACCGAGATCCATTATTTACTACTTGGTTTTGCAAGAGCTTTCAAGAGTCTTTAGGATCAGAATTACATCTCACTATCGCATACCATCCTCAAACCGACGGTCAAACGAAGAGGGTGAATCGTGTATTAGAGGATCTTTTGAGAGCTTGTATATTGGATTTTAGAGGGTCATGGGATGACCATTTGCATCTGGTTGAGTTCGCATATAATAATAGTTATCAATCCAGTATTTGTATGGCTCCATTTGAAGCTTTGTACGGAAGACCGTGCAACTAACCATCATGTTAGTTAGAAATCGATGAGAAAATTGTGCTTGGGCCAGATGTAATAAGAGAAACTTCAGATAAGATCAAGGTTATCCAACAACGAATGAAGGCTGCCTAAGATAGGCAGAAGAGTTATGCTGATAAAAGGTAAAGAGATTTGAAATTCTCTGTTGGCGACTTGGTATTCGTCAAGATTTCTCCATTAAAGAATGTAATTCGATTTGGTAGGAGAGGTAAATTGGCACCAAGGTTTGTTAGTCCATTCCCAATTCTCAATCAAGTTGAGAATTTAGCATATAAAGTTGGATTGCCTGACAAGATGGCGGGAGTTCACGACGTATTTCATGTTTCCCAGTTAAGGAAGTTAGTGCACGATTCCGCTATGACTATTTCACCAGATCAGTTGGATGATATCGAGGTATAATCTGAAGCAATATGGAGCCGTAGGACGATTTGTATTATCGGACACGATATGAAACAACTTCTAAGGAAGACGGTGGAACTGGTCAAGGTCCAGTGGGGCGATAATGAGAATGATTATACTTGGGAAATAGAGGAGAGCATAAGAAAGTCGTATCCAGAACACTTTGCCCGGTAAGATTTTAATCACGATATAGTTATTTCTTTGTTAGTAAACCGCATGCTAGGATAAGCTTGTTATGTTATTGTGTGTGTTTGATTGTTTGTAAATAGTTGATAGGCATGCGGGACACCATTGTATGTTTCTTAGTTAAGGAATTTAGGGGCACAATTTCTTAAGGAGGGAGAATGTAACGACCCGCATTCTGAGCATCGGAGGATCGTAGAATATTTATTTCATTTTCATACGAAGTTATATGGTCGTGTAACTTTGGGAAACAACTATTAGGGTTATTTCCCACATTCACGATTTTTGTCGATTTTTAAATAACCGTTTTTCCCCAGACGAATATTGTTTCGCCTATAACTTTTGATTTGTAAGGAGTTTTGACCTGAAACCACTTCCATTGGATCTGGATGATGGTTTATCTCTCCGTAGAATGGTCACAATAATCGAACGGACTTACCGTATGGGAGATATGGCTGAAATAAGATTTGAAGATGGAAAAACAATATAATTGGGTTTAACAGGGTGATTAGCAGCTAGGCCCATAACCCATTTCGGGATTAGGGTTAAGTGGGAGGGGGGCTGAAAGGGTTTGGAGAAACATTCCCTTTCATTTTTCTAGCCACTACAAACATTTCTTGAACCCTAGCAATGACATCCATCTTCTAAATCACTCCCTAATCACCTTTTTATCACTAACTAAGCAAAACTACATCAAATCAAGTCAAATTAGCATCAAATCAGAGATAAAGCTGCTGCTATACATAGAAATTCATGCCAAATCAGTTAGAGTTTCAGACATAACATTCATTTGTGGCTAAGGTGAGTGATTTGCATGTTTTTACACTAGTTACGGCTAATTAGGGGTGATTAGTGATAATTAGCAAAATTATGCAACATAAAAATCTAGAAAAATATGTAAAAATTCTAAAATATTATTTTATGTCACTGATAAAAATTTGGGTTAATTTGGATTAATTTTGCTAATCCCGGAAATTAGGGGATTAAGGGGGAAACCATGGATTTGGGTATGTTTGATCCTAAATAACCTATAAGTTTAATGTTTTTGATTGATTACACATGTTATTACCACTGCTTGGTATGCTTTAAGATTGCATAGGAAAGTTAGAATGGTCGAAAACGCCATTGTGTGGCATAAAGAGCTTGCTCGAAGGAGGTGCAGGAAACCAGATCGGATCAGAGGAAGGAAGCACGAACCGACCCGCTTCCCCTGAACCGAACCGACACCCCAAAATAGAATCGCTCGCCTTGAAGTTCTCGAGCACTTGAGTTCCATGAGCCGCCGCTCGAGCCAAGAGGCTCGACCCGAACTGCTAGTCACGAACCGATGAGGAAGCACGACTTGGTAGAAGTGCAGGATCCGACTGGCTCGTTATATACATCCACGAACTGATCTAAAGGAAGAACCACGAACCGAACTGGTGGAGACCCGACCTAGATCCAAATAGCACGACCGACCTGACCCGGTGAGATGCCACGAGTCGAACCGCCGCTTCTGAAGCTCATGAACCGAATGGAGACCAGACCGAACCGAACCGGAGCAGACCTAAAACCCGAGATACAAAAGATGTCCAGGTGAGAAGTTATTACTTAGGATCCAGATGGGAACCAATGAGTTAACTTCTAGAGTTGGGCTTTGCTGCGGGAAGTGTGCAAAGGGGTTATCAATATCTATAAATTTGGTTCACTATTGAGAGAGGGGGAATTGACTATGGACTAGTGCAGTGGGGTCAGAGGTTGTATGGAGTCGGACTCCATCAGGGCCCCAAAGGGCTAAGTGGCCGCAGTGATGGTTGTATGGAGTTGGACTCCATCATAGCCCCAATAGTTTGGTGATCAAAGCGGTAGACAATGTATGCTTTACGCACTGAGTGAGAGATGTGAGGATGATTGCTATGTTTGATGTTTGCTATCACCATGACATGCACATTCCCATTTTTACATTTTATGTTAGTGTTACCTTAGAGTACTATACATCTTGTTGTGCTAATCTTTGGTTGCAGGTCCAGATTCAGGTATGATTATTTATACCTGTTATTGTTTTATTTTTCTACTGTCGCTCATACCAGACTTTTGTCTGACCCAGAGTTTTATATCTCTTCTTATTACTCTGGGTGCTCCTAAACGAGCATACTAGAGATAGGTTAGGTGGTTATGCACGAATAGCTGTCCGGAGACAAGCATGAGGCTTCCACGTACTATATACGTTCTCCCTATGTTGTTGCCGGTCACTACTTTGGGAATTAGTAGTGTACCTTTTTTATTTTGCTTTAGAGACAGTATTTTAAAGTTGTAATAATGGTTTTGATCACAAGCTGTATTTTGGATTCTGCTGCTATGATGGTTTAGTTTTCAGCTTATGCAGCGCCTCGCCTGTTTTATGTCAAGTTATGTTATTATTATATTTTATTCCATGCACTGTGAGATATACTACAGGTTCTTTGGTGATTCATCATTTCAAACCTTTCTTTTGACGACCATTCCGTGCTGGTCGGGCATTTGCATAACGCATTTCTAGGGGAATGTCGGTTGGTGCGAGCGGGCCGTCACACTAAGTCTGAGTCCTGGACATCCTTCTAGATGCTCTAAATCGGATAATGAACATCTTTTTCCTTGGTCATTGATGGAAATACAACTTCCAATACGACTTTGCGTTTTAATTTGTAAACCTATATGGGGACAAAATAGGATAGGGTATTATGCCGTTTAAGATTGATACATTTATTTTTGAAATTGTTTTCAATAGTTAGACAATAATAATAACATAAAATGATATACATTTTTGTGTATATTAGCTTCTTTGTGACCCGGCTATACAAAGCTTAGGAGTTCGATATTGAGTATGCTTAAGGATAAAAACATGGTCAATCGAGAAGAGAGACTCATAGGATCAAATAAAAGAAGACATCGGATCGGGATACTTGAGCGGGTTGGGTTCAGGTTGGTGATTGACGGTTTGGTTCGGTTCCTCCATACCGTTCTGATTCAAATGTTGTAGCTACAAAACAGTTACAGAGCACGTCACTACAAACCCGAAGCGGTTAGCACCCACCTACCCACATTGCTGATGTGTTGTACTTAGCACAGAGCACCCAAACCTGAGATTTACGGGATGGGACCCACGTGGCATTCGACCTACCATGCTCCATGCCTATAAATACACCACAACACCCCATTTTCAAGGATCATTTTTGAGTCCCTATCCACTTAAGCTTGATCCCCAACGATATTCCTCCATTTATTTCAGATTGTACCCGAAATCTTTGAGTATAGTTCTACAAAATTTAGAGTGATTATTGATTGTACTAATGAGATTGAGTGGTCATTATCATTGTATTTGTAATCAGTTCATCAAACTAAGAAGTGTAAAGTGGATATAGGCTTATTAACACCGAACCACTATAAATCTTGTGTTCTTGTTGCTTTTTATTTCATTTTATTTAGAATTATCAGTTAATTGGGTGCTAGAACCACTTTTTGGTTTAACATTTTGGTGCTTTTCACTGAGAAATTTGAATTCTCAGCATTTCGGATTATCATTCTACTTTTTGGATTCTCAAGTCCAAAGAAGTCAGTCCACATTTCCGCTATTTTTAGAGTTTCGTTGATCTCAAAAGACTCTGATTTCATGGCTCCAAGAAAAGGAAAGGAATCTCAAACTTCTCAGGAAAATGACGCAAGCGAAGATCTACAAGTGGTTGTAGTTACCAGGTCATGAGGGACCAGATCGGATCCAAACCGGTTCAAGGAAGGAGACCCGATCCGAACCAATAAAGCCAATCAAATCCTAACTGAATGCCTGAATATCACTAGTAGTTCCCCTCCGACATGAATCGATGGTGCAACTACAACCCAATCCGAACCGGCTATAGTTGAGGCTAACACGTCTACTTAAGCCAGAACAAGTGCTCCAATGCCAACCACGACAACTAGTAATCAACCTTCTGCCTTTGCACCTGTCTCACACGTGGATTTCTCGCGCTTGCTCGATATGTTGGATAGAACTAATGACGATTTATAGGCCCAAAGATGTGATAGTGTCTCTATGCAGGAAAACCTAAAAGCTATGAGTTGACAGATAGATGAGCTTCATTGGCAAAGAACACCTAACCGACTCATCATCTTGCCGTAGACCATTCATCTTCTTTGGAGGAAAGACATCTGGATCAAAGAAGGCATACGAAAGACCCGAGAACATTGAGCAACTGACATTTAGATCATTGGGATCTCACGAAGATGTGACTCGTGCCTTGGGACCTGATGACCCTAGTTTGAGAGAGCCGATGTTGTTACCGATGCAGGGATCCCATGTTCTTCCCAGGGATCCCAAAATTACTAACCCTGCTCAACGACAAATCCTTCACCTTACTCGTCCTTTGAACGAATGGGACCGTAGAAGGCAAGGAAACTTGACTGCTGTTAGAGATTGAAGAACGTCACCTAATGTAGGGATTGGATATATTAGGAGAACTAGATGTGCAAATCTTGAGCCAACGCTAACCAATGCTGAGGTGGAAGCAATGGTACGCCAGATTATGGCTGATAGCAGGTGTTACACCAACAAAGATTGGGGCATTATGCGAAGCCATACTCCTTTCTCTGAAGATATTTTGGATTTCCAGTTCCCAAGACGATTTAATCTGCCTACAATGGATTGATATGGAGGAAGAATCAATCCAAGGCATCATTTGATGAGGTATTCATGGTACATGAACGTTGTGGCAGCTCCTAATGCCGCAAAAGTGCAAGGCTTTTCCCATATATCTAGAAGATGTTGCGCTGATGTGGTTCACCCAACAACCCCCTCGATCTATTTCCAATTTCAAAGAACTAGGTGAAAGCTTCATGAACAAGTTCCGACTCCATGCACGGAAATCTAAGAGTGTCATTGAACTATCTAGGATCAAGCAAGCTCCTGGAGAAACCTTAAAGTCATATTTGGATCGCTTTAACCTGGCAGTTACTGTAACACCCCATATTTTCTGTGAACATAAAGTAACAAAACAAAGTATACTTAATTTTTTAAGAGAAGAATTAAGGGAAAGGGTTGTGCCATTGCGTTCGTCTTGGAATTCTGCTTGAGATAGAGTCTGAGTTTGGGTAAATCAGACTTCGTATGAAGAAGTTATGGCACTTAGAAGTTTCAGGAATTTAAAATAAAAACCAGCCCGAATTCAAAATTCAAAAGATCGAAATTTAAAACACATACCCAGGCTGGGCGGGAAATTTCCCGCCCAGGACCCAGGTCGACCAGGGGGTCGACCAGGGTCGAATAGGTCGACCAGGTGGTCAATCTGGGGGTCGACCTCCCCCCTATTTCCAGATTCGTGGACAGATTCGTTTTTCTGCATTTGGACGCCCGTTCTGACCAGATTCGTTGCTCCTAAGCTATTTAAACACCCCCAAACCTCACTTTCTCTCCCACAATTTCATTACGCCTATACTATGCCCTAATTCATATTAAAATAAATCAATGGCGTCACTACTCTACTGAAACCTAAGCTAGAACAAATGCTCCTTCTTCTTCCAATCTGAATAGGATTAAAAGAGAACAACTACAACTCCCTTTTTCTTTTAGAATCCAACCAAGGTGAGTACAGTTATTTTCATATATGAAATTTAATTATGATTTTGACATGGTTATAAATCTAAATTGGAGATTATGTATATTCTTGTTTATCAGATCTGTTTTTCTGTGTAGATCTATCTTATTCCTGTTTATCAGATCTGTTTTTCTTTGTAGATCTATCTTATTCCTGTTTATCAGATCTATTTTTCTATGTAGATCTATCTTATTAATATTATTGCAACTATTCTGTATCTCTTCCTTCCTTCTATTCTATAGCCAGGCTACCACGAGCCTGAGCCTGATCTCATAAGAGATCGACGCACGAACGCTAAATTTGGGGAAAGTTGTGAATAGTTGGATATGACTGATTTGTGACTAATTTGAGAAAAGAATATATGATGTAATTTAAGATCTAGATCTGGGCATACTATATATGATAGTCTATGATTTGGAAGAAGGAGAATTATTTTGTATATGACTTAGGCACAAAGATCTATATTAAAATAGGATAACTATTAATTGTGAATACGCCTAAATGGGGATTTTGGATATTTGACATACGCTGAAATCAAAAGCTATAATTTGGCATAATTCGTATTATATATCATGATTTGGGGTTTTTGGAGAATATTCTATACTATGTAAATTTAACTAAAAATTTGGGGCATATGTTATTTTGTGAATTATGACCAAAATTTAGGCATGTAAAATTAGGATTAATTTTATAATTAAGCGAGGTATGTCAATGGAATTTTAAGGGATGATTAAATCTGTTAAATTTCCTAATTTGCTAAATCTATTGAAACTGAATACGGTAATTTGGGGTATGAAAATTTGTAGGATCGATCTAAAATTGAGCAAAACATGTTAATAGAACTTTGGAAAATCTGCTGTAACTTGCAAAGAAGTTAATTTATTGAATTGGCATAATTATTCTGATATTGGCATAATTTGTGAATGAAGACTTTAGCTAAAAATAAGAATGCTGAGACACAAGGTTAGACTATGTTTGCGGTAGAAGCTTGCCCGGACCCAACCGGCTTAACCAGCAACCGCAAACTGTCAGTCTAATGTGAGAGGTCGTAGGCATAAAGATGCTTAGACACGAGGTTAGGTCTGGCTTGTGGCAGAAGTCTGCCCAGAACCGCCCGGCACATCCAGCGGCCAAAAGCTACCGACCTAATGTGAGAGGTCTATGCATTAGTAATTAATTAATGAAAATCTAGGATAAATATGATGCCTAAAACGTGTTGGGTGGAAAGGGTTAAATCAACTGGACTGATGAATCTAATAAACCCATTTGAAAATCTGTAGGCCCAATACAAGGTTAGGTGAAACAATCTGCAAGTCTGTTAATCTTTATATCTAATCCGTTAGTCTGAAAACTTGTTAATCTGTATATCTGATCCGTTAGTCTGAAAACTTGTTAATCTGTATATCTGATCCGTTAGTCTGAAAACTTGTTAACCTGTATGTCTGATCTAAGAACTTGTTAATCTGGACTTTGTACATATAACATCTATAAGCAAGTTAATCTGAAATCAGTTAGTCCGGGGACACAAGGTTAGGAGAGGTAATTACTTGTATCATCTGTTGTTTGGGACCCATATTAGTCAGTAACGCTTTCTGGTATCAAAATTATGACCCAACACTAGGTAGGGGTCCAGGCCACGCTTACTGAACTAATTGTAAGAGGTCCACTCTGATAATAGCGACGGGTGTTGATGGCGCATTCCAACTGGGGCATGTGTATGCATGGATCCGGTCTGCTCTGAGGATGTAAGACACTGTGACATCTGTAAATAGGTCTGTGTCTATAGGTTGCCAATTTAGGGAGTGATACACCCTTTTGTGGGGCCGACACAGGGTATTTATGTATTAGGGAGCCGATCGCTTAGGGTAGAATTTAGGGTACACTTAATTCTGTCTGTTTCTTTTGGGGTACCATCTGTTTCTGTTAGGGTGGTAACACCTGGCTGTTTCTGTGTGGTACCGTCTGTTGGGGTGGTAAAGGCCCATTACTAGTGTACACCTAATTCTAATATTCTGTTTCCGTAGGGGTTATTCTGTTTCTGTCTCTGTTCGGGTGGTAAAGGCCCATTACTAGCATTCTGTTTCTGTACCGTCTGTCTCTGTTCGGGTAGTAAAGGCCCATTACTAGCATTCTGTTTATGTACCGTCTTTCTCTGTTCGGGTGGTAAAGGCTCATTACTAGCATTCTGTTTCTGAACGTCTGTCTCTGTTAGGGTGATAAAGTCCCATTTCTAGCATCTTGTTTCTAAAGAGATCATTCTGTTTTCTGTTTATACATTAGGACAACACCTAATTATGTTATACTAGTATTAGTGCAGAGAAGTGAAAAGTAAGAAGCATAACTTGGTCTAGGTTATTCTGTTCTGTTCCGTTTACCCTGTTTATACCTATTATTCTTGTTCCTTTTATCTCTCATCCAGTTTTATTTTCATGTCATGATACTATTATCTGTTTATATGATGAAAGTCACTGGACTCACGAAACTTATGTTTGACCTAGTTTGTTTCTCCTCTTTTCTTCCGTTTCCCCTCCCCCTAGGTTCTCAGGGAGGAAATACGCAAGCTTAGTTCTGATATCTCTTTCTTCCAGCTTGAAGTTGAAGATGTATTGCTTGGCTTTGATTCTGCTTATTTATGGCATTTTCTATTGGGGATTATGGCTTTAAAAATTATGTACTCTGAAGGCTTCTATACAGGACTGATATTTATGTACTTGAATTTTGGTATTGTGGTTTTGAAAGATGTAACCAAACTTATTTTTGATTCCGTTGCAATAAAGTTATATAATTTTTCAAGTACTACTTTAAGTATCTATCTTGTAATATTCTGTTCTGTTTACTTATACTGCTCCATGAAAGTTAATGCATTCCCTTATTGAGTGACGTTATTGGACGTGGGGTGTTACACTTGGTATCAGAGCTAAAGGTTACCAAATTTGATAAAAAGTTTTTGAAAACTATTTTCGAAAAGGTTTTAAAAAGAAACTATTTTCAAAAGTAGAGTTTATTTTGAAAACATAATCCCCAAAAGCCATATATCTATCTTTCGATTCTCCATTTTGAATCTCTTCCTTTTTCTTTTCAGCATGTCTGGGGTACCCGAGATACTCGAGGGCATACCGTTTCCAACTTGGTTCAGAAGGTATCTGGAGGCTAGGGCCACCGCCGCAGGCCCAGCAGACGTTCCTCCTCCTCCCCCTCCCCACGTTGATACTTTTTCGAAGATATGCAAAGACTTTAGGGCAATGGACGGGAAACCTTTTCACGGATCAGAGACGTTTGTTGAAGCTCGAAATTGGCTTAAGGAGGTGGAAGATTTGTTTGGTATCTTCGAGATAGAAGATGGAAGGAAGGTCCAGTTGGTTGCTTGGTTAATGAAGGGCGAAGCCTCGTTTTGGTGGGAGATCACGAATGGAGAGCATCCGGTGGAGACATAGATGGATTTTAGGCATAGGTTCGAGATGAAATTTCTCTCACGAGCAGAAGAGAATTTATAAATGGAGAGGTTCTTGGCGTTGAAGCAGGGGAATTTATCAGTGAAGGAGTACGTCAACAAATTCAATCAGTTGGCGAGATTCGGCTTAGACTTGGTAAACACACCTGAAAAGTAGGCCTTGAGATTCGTTAAAGGTTTGAATGAGCCGCTACACGGGTTGGCTATGACCCACATTCCTATGGGGGCTACCTTCGAGAAATTGGTTGACATGGCGTTAATGCATGAAGAGGAAGCCAAAAGTGAGAAGAAAAAAGAAATGCTCGAAAGACCACAGAACAAGAAAGCGTGGCCCAAAAAGGAAACAAAAAAGAAGGATGAAAAGTCTGAAGACAAGAAGGAGAAAAAGTGGTTTACTTGTGGAAGCTTGACTCATCTGAACAAGGATTGCAGAAAGAGGAAGGGCGCTTGCTTCAACTATGGAGAAATGGGACACTTCACTAAGGACTGCCCAAAGAAACGAGGGCAGAGGACAGAAACTACTTCTTGAGGGCAGGCGAATGCTCTTGTGGCTGGTGGATAGGATAGAAATAGGAAAATTTCTGTAGAAGGTTTAATTTCCTTATCTGATTATTGAGTTAAAACTCTTTTTGATTCTGGCATTTTGATTCTGTAATTGAGACTCTGCACTTAAATACTAGTCTTGTTTCTGATCCCGCTATAGTCTCAAATCCCATAAGGGTTACGACTCATCTGTTTGTGATAAGTTGGGGTGTGAAGGTATTTGTGTTAAGTGTTAAGTTGACCATAACGCATACATTCTGGCATATGGTTGGGTTTTACCATGCTTAGTTTCCTAAGAATCATTTGATAATCTGATCTGTACCAGTAGTCTGTAAGTATCTGAATATTTCTGAAAAGGGATAGGGGGTTTTACTCGAAACGTGAAGTAGATTTCCAGTTTTGACATTGTTTAGTGGGTGTAATTCTCTGAGTGTCAATCTGATGTTGATTTTGGTCTTCGGGGTTGATACTTAGGGATTTATTCTCTTAACCGATGTCTAATGGGAACAGAACTTTTGTCTTAATTGTACTTGCTTCTATCACTCGGTTGTATCCTATCGATCGAGTCTTCGACCTTTAGGTAGAAACTAATGGGTGTAAACATGTGTTTGAGACATGTTATGTTTGATGGTTGCAAGTGGTTGCTCGTGGATGCATATAGACACACTAGGCAATAGATCGGCTCGAAAACACTATCATACCGCATATGGATGTGTGTTCATTTTTCAATTTTTGGGGATGCAAAATGATTGACTCATCACATGGATGTTGCATTTGGATGAATGGTTATGCACTCATATAGAAATGATGTGTATCAAATAGGATTTCTTGCATACATAATTGGACTCATGGCACTAACATAATTCGCATTAAGGAGGTCAATTGAATCAGTAGACCGCCTGATCTTTGCATTAGATAAGAGACATATACACACTTTTGCATATGTTCATACAACATTAGAAGTTTTCTAAGGACAACAGATGCTTGTGTATTATGGTTGAGTAGATGAGTGATTGAATGGTAGGACACATTCTTCTTAACTTGAAGATTTCGAGGACGAAATCCTTTAAGGATTGGAGAATGCAACACCCCGTATTTTCTGTGAACATAAAGTAACAAAACAAAGTATACTTCATTTTTTAAGAGAAGAATTAAGGGTAAAGGCTTGCGCCATTGCGTTCGTCTCGGAATTCTACTTGAGATAGAGTCCGAGTTTGCGTAAATCGGACTTCGTATGAAGAAGTTATGGCACTTAGAAGTTTCAGGAATTTAAAATAAAAACCAGCCCGAATTCAAAATTCAAAAGATCGAAATTCAAAACACATACCCGGGCTGGGCGGGAAATTTCCCGCCTAGGACCTAGGTCGACAAGGGGGTCGACCTGAGTCGAATAGGTCGACCAGGGGATCGACCTCCCCCTATTTCTAGATCCATGGACAGATTCGTTTTTCTGCATTTGGACGCCCGTTCTGACCAGATTCGTTGCTCCTAAGCTATTTAAACACCCCCAAACCTCACTTTCTCTCCACAAAATTTCATTACGCCTATACTCTGCCCTAATTCATATTAAAATAAATCAATGGCGTTGCTACTCTACTGAAACCTAAGCTAGAACAAGTGCTCCTTCTTCTTCCAATCTGAATATGATTAAAAGAGAACAAATACAACCCCCTTTTCCTTTTAGAATCCAACCAAGGTGAGTACAGTTATTTTCAGATATGAAATTTAATTATGATTTTGACATGGATATAAATCTGAATTGGAGATTATGTATATTCTTGTTTATCAGATCTGTTTTTCTGTGTAGATCTATCTTATTCCTGTTTATCAGATATGTTTTTCTTTGTAGATCTATCTTATTCCTGTTTATCAGTTCTGTTTTTCTGTGTAGATCTATCTTATTAATATTATTGTAGCTATTTTGTATCTCTTCCTTCCTTCTGTTCTATAGCCAGGCTACCACGAGCCTGAGCCAAACCTCATAAGAGACCGACGCATGAACGCTAAATTTGGGGAAAGTTGTGAATAGTTGGATATGACTGATTTGTGACTAATTTGAGAATAGAATATATGTTGTAATTAAAGATCTATATCTGGGCACCCAATATATGATAGTCTGTGATTTGGAAGAAGGAGAATTATTTTGTATATGACTTAGGCACAAAGATCTATTTTAAAATAGGATAACTATTAATTGTGAATACGCCTAAATGGGGATTTTGGATATTTGGCATACGCTGAAATCAAAGGCTATAATTTGGCATAATTCGTATTGTATATCATGATTTGGGGTTTTTGGAGAATATTCTGTACTATGTAAATTTAACTAAAAATTTGGGGCACATGTTATATTGTGAATTATGACCATAATTTAGGCATGTAAAATTAGGCTTAATTTTATGATTAAGCGAGGTATGTCAATGGAATTTTAAGGGATGATTAAATCTGTTAAATTGCCTAATCTGCTAAATCTGTTGAAACTGAATACGGTAATTTGGGGTATGAAAATCTGTAGGCTTGATCTAAAATTGAGCAAAACATGTTAATAGAACTTTGGAAAATCTGTTGTAACTTATAAAGAAGTTAATTTGTTGAATTGGCATAATTAGTCTGATATTGGCATAATCTGTCAATGAGTACTTTAGCTAAAAATAAGAATGCTGAGACATGAGGTTAGACTTTGTTTGCGGTAGAAGCCTGCCCAGACCCAACCGGCTTAACCAGCAACTACAGACTGTCAGTCTAATGTGAGAGGTCATAGGCATAAAGACGCTTAGACACGAGGTTAGGTCTGGCTTGTGGCAGAAGTCTGCCCGGAACCGCCCGGCACATCCAGCGGCCACAAGCTACCGACCTAATGTGAGAGGTCTGTGCATTAGTAATTAATTAATTTAAATCTAGGATAAATATGATGCCTAAAACGTGTTGGGTGGATAAGGTTAAATCAACTGGACTGATGAATCTAATAAACCCGTTTGAAAATATGTAGGCCCAATACAAGGTTAGGTGAAACAATCTGTAAGTCTGTTAATCTGTATATCTGATCCGTTAGTCTGAAAACTTGTTAATCTGTATATCTGATCCGTTAGTCTGAAAACTTGTTAACCTGTATGTCTGATCTGAGAACTTGTTAATATGGACTTTGTATATCTGACATCTACAAGCAAGTTAATCTGAAATCTGTTAATCTGGGGGCACAAGGTTAGGAGGGGTAATAACTTGTGTCGTCTGTTGTTTGGGACCCATATTAGTTAGTAACCCTTTCTGGTATCAAAATTATGACCCAACACTAGGTAGGGTTCCAGGGCACGCTTACTAAACTAATTGTAAGAGGTCCACTCTGATAATGGCAAGGGGTGTTGATGGCGCATTCCAACCGGGTCATGTGCGTGCATGGAACCGGTCTGCTCTGAGGATGTAAGACACCGTGACATCTGTAAATAGGTCTGTGTCTATAGGTTGCCACTTTAGGGAGTGATACATCCTTATGTGGGGCCAGCATAGGGTATTTATGTATTAGGGAGCCGATCGCTTGGGGTGGAATTTAGGGTACACTTAGTTCTATCTGTTTCTGTTGGGGTACTGTCTGTTTCTATTGGGGTGGTAACACCTGTCTGTTTCTGTGTGGTACCGTCTGTTGGGGTGGTAAAGGCCCATTACCAGTGTACACCTAATTCTAATATTCTATTTCCGTAGGGGTTATTCTGTTTCTGTCTCTGTTCGGGTGGTAAAGGCCTATTACTAGCATTCTGTTTCTGTACCGTCTGTCTCTGTTCGGGTAGTAAAGGCCCATTACTATCATTATATTTTTGTACCATGTGTCTCTGTTCGGGTGGTAAAGGCCCATTACTAGCATTTTGTTTCTGAACTTCTGTCTTTGTTAGGGTGATAAAGGCCCATTTCTTGCATCGCATTTCTGAAGAGATCATTCTGTTTTCTGTTTAAACATTAGGACAACACCTAATTCTGTTATACTAGTATTAGTGCAGAGAAGTGAAAAGTAAGTAAGAAGCATAGCTTGGTCTAGGTTATTCTGTTATGTTCTGTTTACCCTGTTTATACCTGTTATTCTTGTTCCTGTTATCTCTCATCCAGTTTTATTTTCATGTCGTGATACTATTTTCTGTTTATATGCTGAAAGTCACTGGACTCATCAGACTTATGTCTGACCTAGTTTTTTTTTGCCTCTTTTCTTCTGTTTCCCCCAGGTTCTCAGGGAGGAAATACGCAAGCTTAGTTCTGATATCTCTTTCTTCCAGCTTGATGTTGAAGATGTATTGCTTGGCTTTATTTCTGCTTATTTATGGCATTTTCTGTTGGGGATTATGGCTTTAAAAATTATGTACTCTGAAGGCTTCTGTACAAGACTGATATTTATGTACTTGAATTTTGGTATTGTAGTTTTGAAAGATGTAACCAAACTTATTTCTGTTTCCGCTGCAATAAAGTTATAAAAAATTTCAAGTACTACTTTAAGTATCTATCTTGTAATATTCTGTTCTGTTTACTTATACCGCTCCATGAAAGTTAATGCATTCCCTTAGTGAGTGACAGTAATGGACATGGGGTGTTACAGTTACTGAAGTAAGTGGTCCTTATGAGCAGACTATTTTGATGGCACTAATTGATGGGGTTGATAAAGACACCGAATTCTAGAGATATTTGGCCGGAAAACCACCACTTACTAGGGTACTGTTTTATGATAAAGCCAACATTCCTTTGCGTCGGTAGGAAATATATACAAACCGAAAAAGAAAGTCTGACGAGATTCTGAGGAAGGACATCCAGAGGAACGCCGCCATTAAGCAGTCTGGTGATAGCACTGAAAAAATCGAAGTAAATGTCGGTAAAAGAATGGTGGAAATGACCGCCAAGGAGAGAACGATGGCAAAAGAAATAGGAATTGGAGGAATGATCCAAGAAAGAGACCTCGATTTCACACTTCTGAAAATTACACGCCGCACTAATAACGTTGTCCAGTATAAGAAACCTCCGCACAGGGATTCTCCGAAAAAGAACGTGAAACCGGGAAGGTCCGTTTGTTCTACGAGACTTATGGGAAATCTACGAATGAGTGTCGCCATCTTAGGGATGTTATGGAAAAGATACTTCGTGCCGGAAAGTTGGATGAATACAAAGTTGCCCCAAAGGACAGGGGGCAAGGAGGACAAGCTCCAAACCAGAATCGGCCTGCTTCCAAGCCCACTACTTAGCAAAAGGGAAAAGGTATGGTCATTAATACTATAATTGGGGGACCACATCCAACCAGATCTTGCAACAGAACAGTGGAGCAGTATGAAAAGTAGCCAAACACCCGGAAATAGGAGAATGTAGCAATCTTGAAGAAGCTGCACGAGTGAAACAGTAAAAGACAACTACAGATGATGCTATGTTTCGAGATAGAGAGAATGTAGGAGTCAAAGCGCCCAAAGTTGTTCCATTGGTGATAACTACCATCATTGGACGTACATTAGTTAAGAAAGTCTTTGTGGATTGCGGGAGTTCTATCAATATTTTGTTTAAAAAAGCATTCGATCAGATGAAGCTAGAAATCAAGGATTTAAAGCCATGTGGAGGCTGGATATGTTACTTTAACGGATTATCAATAGCTCTAATGGGTATGGTGGAGTTATCTGTAGAACTAGGAGAGGGAGATCGCCGAAGAGTAAGGATCCTCCCATTCGCGACCATGGATACACCTTACAATGCCTTCTTAAGCTGATAGGTCCTTGTAGAGTTTAGGGCCTACATTGCACCCTGGTGCCTTTTGATGAAATTCACAACCGATGCCGGAGTGGGAATGCTTTGCGGCGACCAGGTCACTGGAAAAGCCTATTATATAACCAAACTAAAAATGCTACGTAGTGGAAAAGATATGGATTCCAAGAATACTTCGCCTCTTGCCAATGAGGGCCCAGCATAACAAATAAAGAAAATGTCGCCGAAAGAGTCACCTGACGACCTGCCCAAGGACATCAATCCTAGAGAGGACGAAGAACCAGGGAGTAGGAAGGCGACGCCTAATGAAGCAACCATAGATATCCCGTTCGATGATGATGACCCGAAAAAGGTCTTGAAGATCGGATCTCACTTGGATTCCTTTCGGACGACGGAATCACCAGAGTTTTTGAAAGCAAACTTAAATGTGTTTTCCTGGACCCACGATGATATGTGTGGGATCTCTCCTTTAGTTATGAGCCATTCGCTAAGCATAAACCCAAAGTATTCCCCAGTGAAACAGAAAAGGCGAATGTTGGGCCAAGAGAGATTGACCGCCTTGAAAGAAGAAGTAGAGAAGTTAAGAGATAGTGGGTTCATCAGAGATTCGACGTATCCCAATTGGATTTCAAACCCCATCCTGGTCAAGAAATCCAATGGGAAGTTGCTAACATGTACTGAATTTTCTGATCTAAATAAGGCCTTCCCGAAGGACAACTTTCCACTTCCCAGAATTGACCAGTTGGTAGACTCAGCAACAGGACACTAACTTCTCTCTTTCATGGATGCATATTCAGGATACAACCAGATTCCTATGTGCGTGATAGATCAGGAACATACCAGTTTTATCATAGACTTAGGGTTGTATTGCTATGTGGTGATGACATTCGGATTGAAGAATGCCAGTGCCACCTATCGGTGCTTAGTGAATCAGATTTTTTACAATCAAGTTGGGAAACAATTGAAGTTTATGTGGAAGATATGATCATAAAGTCAAAGTGATCATCCGTCCACATAACAGACTTAGCAGAAATGTTCAGTATCCTCCGACGATTGGAATGAAGCTTAATCCTCGGAAATGCTTATTCGGGGTTGCATTAGGAAAATTTCTGTGCTTCATAGTCAGTTCCCGAGGAATCGAGATTAATCCCGATCAAATTGCGGCAATTAGGAATATTGAAGAACCACGAAAGATCAAAGATGTCCAAAGTTTGGTAGGAAAGGTCTTAACGCTAAGCAGGTTTATTTCTAAGGCCACAGAAAAATGCATTCGTTCTTCAATTTGGTAAAACATGGGAAGCGCGATTTTGAGTGGACCCTCGATTGTGTATAAGCTTTTCAAAACCTACTGGATCTCCTAGAAAACCCCCTGATACTATCTAAACTAGTGGACCATGAAGATTTATTTTTACGTTCGGCAGTGTCATCTCATGCTATTAGTTAAGCTTTGGTTCACGAGGAAGGCAAAGTACAAAGACCTGTATATTTTGTGAGCAAGAAGTTGGCGGCAGCAGAGTGCAACTATCCGAAGATGGAGAAACTTTCTTACAGCCTATTGATTGCTTCTGGAAAACTCCACCATTATTTCCAGACATATCCAATTGTTGTATATACAGATCAACCACTTCGGCATGTTCTACAACGGCCTGGAGCTTCTGGACGGCTTCTTAAATGGAATATTGAACTAAGCTAGTTTGACCTGAACTTCCAACTTAGAAGATCAATACGGGGACAAGCATTAGCCGACTTCATCGCTGAATTCACGATATCCTAGGAGGATGTGTTAGATGAAACAGCCGGCCCTAGAGAAGAAGTTAGAAGTTATCCCCTGGAAACTATATACAGACGGGGCTAAGAATGATAGACGGTCCGACTCCGGAGTTGTTATGACAACTCCTGAAGGGCGAACAATTTACTATGCTCTGCAGTTAGAATTTTCCGCAACTAACAATGATTCCGAGTACGAAGCCCTGATTGCCGAGTTGAAACTTCTAGGGAATTGGGGGTAACAACACTATACATTTTCTGTGATTCGAAGATCGTCGTTTGCCAAGTTCGGAAGGAATTTCAGGCTAAGGGATCTCGACTCGTCGCTTACCTAAAAAGGGTAGAGGAGTTATTTGACAACTTAAAGAATCATACCATAACCCACATTCCATAGACGAAAAATCAAAAAGCGGATAGGTTAGCTATCTTGGCGAGTTCTGACATTCTAGAGGAAACTGAGATGGTCACTATCGAGGTACTAGAGTCCCCAAGCATCGAAAAAATGGAAGCTGATCCAGTGCAGGAAACCAGACTAGAAAGACAGTCATGGATGACGCCAATAAAGAACTTTCTGCAAAATGGAACACTCCCGAAAAAAAGGAATGAGAGACGGGACGTGCTTCGTAAAGATGCAAGATATGTCATGCATGATGAAGTTCTTTATCGTCAGGAAATTGCGATGCACTTGCTCCGATATATAGTACACGATGACATCAAATGTGTACTAAGAGAAGTGCACGAGGGTGAATGTGGAGATCACACTGGTGGTCAAACATTGGCAAAGAAAACATTGCGGTATGGCTACTTCTAGCCTGCCATAAATCGAGATGCAGCTGATTATTCATGATTCTACAATCTGTGCCATAAATTTGCAAAGATTCCTAGATCATCTCCTAGTCAACTTAAGTTAATGGTTAGTCCATGGTCATACGCTATGTGGGGAATAGACCTCATTGGAAGCCTACCAATGGCCAAAGGTGGAGCAAAGTACGCAATTATGGTTGTAGATTACTTTACTAAATGGGCGGAAGCCGAGCCATTAACCATGATTATGACAAAGTGGGTAATCAATTTCGTTGTCAGAAACATAATTTGTCGATTTGGAATTCCTAAGGCCATCATAACCGACAATGGAACCTAGTTCGACAACACCAAGTTCAAAGATTTTTGCCAAAAATACAAAATAGATAAGAGATACACCGTAGCAGCTCACCCCTCAAACGAATGGACAAGTTGCAGTAGTAAACAAAATCATTAAGTCCATTCTAAAGAAGCGATTATAGCAGGTAAAGGCATGTGGGTCGACGAATTTCCCTTCGCACTTTGGGCTTACCGAACAACTTATAAATCGACGACTGGCCATACCCCTTTCTCACTTTCATTTGGATCAGAAGCAGTCATTCCAGTGGAGTTGGAAGTTCCCTCTCACACGACAACATATTATGATACAATGACGAACAAAGCACTTCTTCCTAAATCCTTGGACATGGTCGAGGAAAAAAGAGATGAAGTATACTTACGCGCCTTGAGGCATAAACACCAGGATGCACGATATTATAACAGGAAGGTTCGACCCCGGACCTTTGAACCTGGAGACATAGTCTTGAAATGCGTCTTCCCGACCCCTATCCACCTAGGTCTGAAATGGGAAGGACCGTATACCATTCGACAGAAACTTGACAAAGGAGCTTTCAAGATGACGACCGTAAATGGTGATGAAATCCTTAGAGCGTGGAATGCCCAACACTTGCGGCACTATTTGACGTAAGATTGCATTGTTCATTTGTTTTGTAAACTATGTATAAAGGCACGACTTGCCTAGAACAGTCTAGTTGATATAAACAAAAGATTATAAAGTGGATGTAGGCAATGGTTTGGCCGAACCATTATAAAAGTATTGCGTGTCATTTGCCTTTATTGCATTTATTTTTTATGTTTTGAGATTATTTTGTTCTGGGTTTGATATACAAACTTTAATTAAAGATTGAGAGCGAATGTGGCACTCGAACCGTTGATTCTCCGCCCTAAGAAATGGGGTGTATAAGAAAAATCGGACCAAACAAGACAACCGTTTGCATAAGAGAGTATAAAGGACAAGAAGATGACGTCCCAGACTTTAACCTTATGACTTGAGAGAGAGTATATAGGACGGGAAGACGACGTCCCAGACTCTGACTCTCATGACTTGGAAGAGAGTATAAAGGACGGGAAGACAACTTCCTAGACTCTAACTCTCATTACTTGAGAGAGAGAGAGTATAAATGATGGTGCACTATGATAAAAGACCGCCTTGACCACACTCTATCCTGAGCATACGATAGGAGAGTATAAAGGCGCTGAGAACAAGTGCCAATGAAAAAGGATCCTTACCCCACTGAAGGATTGGGGTAATCTAATGTCGATCCTAATCAATCTCGGACAAGCCCTGGCGAGGCATTTTATTCAAGATTGATTGGGGGCATACACAATCACATCATACCCCCCATGTTTTTTATTATTCAATTTAGTAATGACACTATATTGCATTATTATCGTTTGCAGGGGAGCTTCGTATGGGACTTTTTGTTTTTTATTCGATCTGTGATGTGATTTATCATTTGTTAGATAGATTAATAACACCTTTACTACTGATGCACTTAATTGAAACAAATAACAAACATGCAAATATTTGACTTTGTAGGGAAACAAACTATTTTATTTACATGAGTGTAGGTTTACATAAGTAGACTAATCAAAAGATGCGAGGGCCACACTCGCTACAAAACCAGCGGATCAATGGAAAACAAAACAAAAAGACCGAATTACATTTCACTAGGGTTATGGGGATGCTTTGTATTTTTTAGCATCTTTAATCCTTGCTTTCTCTTCCCACTCAGCATCAGTGAGGAGGCGCTTCTTTCTTCCTGTTTCCGAGGGAGTTGCACTTGGATCAGTTGAGGACTGCTGAGCTAAGCTTCCAGTGATTGATAAAGTAGAAAGCTTGACAACCAATCCTGACGGGGGAGTAATTGCTTGAATGGGATTTACGTTCAGACATTCTACATATTTCTCCGCTACCTTAACTTTCAGAAGCTCATCTTTCTTTGCCTTCATTTCGGCCAAAGTCATGTTTTTTTCCTCTTTCAAGTCCCCAGTTACAACAACGTTGTCATCTCCTTCGTTTCCATCAATGCCATTGTCGTCCTTCAAAGATTCTATCATATATCCGTCCTTGGGAGTCTCAGTACTGGACGAGAAGAAATGGCTATTAGTTCTGGAGAAATCTCGGGTTATTTGATGGTTTGCCCAACAATGCAATGGAAAGTTGAAATGGCTTTGACAAATTGAGGCGAAATGGTGGAGATACCTTCAGATGATTTCTCAACAGCAGCGGAAGTGTCAGGAGCTGATTCAATGATTGGAGATAAGAAAGCCACCTTTGGTGTCTCAGGTTGGGCAGGATCATATGCTTCCGTTTCGGTGGCCCCAGCGGTCGCAGATAAAGAACCAGCATCAATATTATCTTTTCTCTTAATCCGTCATTGCTCCTCCTCCATAGCAGCATAAATAAGTTTACGCCCTTCGGCAAAGTGTTCCGGCTCCTCCCCCTTCAAACAATGCTCCATAAGTTTTTCCTCATCGATGTTGTCTACCTTATGCTGTTTCTTCTCCCAGTCAACAACCTGATCCCATAAGTATACCAAAGTCTTCGGATAGTCTTTGATACAGGAATTGTACTGATAGTGGATCACTTGAGCAAAGAATTCAACCATGAGCTCACTATAATCATCCAATTCTTTTTGTGCTTCGGAAAGTTGTACATTAGCATATTTAATAAAAATGTTTGCATTCCCCTTAGCTAGAACTGCCCTTGATTCAATTTCCACTAGCTTGGCTTCCAGATCAACATTCTTCTTCGATAACTCTGCCTTCTCCTGCTCTAGGCAGGCACAAGCTGACTTCGCTTCGGTGCTTTCAGACTTAGCATCGTCGATTTGCTTCTTCAAATCTATATGTTCCTTGCTATGAGATTCAAACTCGGTATGGTAGCGCTGCTTTAATTCTTCATATTGTTTCTTATAGTTGCCAACATCACGTATGTGAGAGCAAGTTGAGCCTATGTGTCACCCACTTCTTTTCTGGTGTCCTTCAAGATACTCTCATCATACTCAGCCATTTCTTTCATTTTACCCACATCAGTTAATAAATCTCGGATTATTTAAGAAAGATTTCGTGTATACTTACACATTTCATTATACTTCTTATCCACTAAGTCTATTTTAGCCTTGACATTGTCCGTCCACTTTGGAGGCACTGGCTCGAGAGTAGGAACAAAAAGTATATTCTCGAAGTGTTGATCTGGAAATTTCTTCTTCATAATTTTCGATTTTGCTTTATTCTCGGAGTCAAGTGTCACAGGCTTCGTTGTTGATAGTTCGAATTTTCTTCGTTCAGTAGGTACAAGGGTCGTTTTACCCTTCTTTGACCCTTTTTCAGAAGCTTTGGTTTTATCTAGTGGGTTGGAATGATTTGGTGGTGGTCTTTCCTGATGATATTTTTCCTTTGGAGGAGTTGGAACATTGGATAGTGATTTATCCCCCTCATGATGGTCCTGATGGCCCTTATACTTATAGGAATCTGACCGACGAGGAGAACGGGAACGTGAAGAATAAGGATGTCTTGAGTCGTGATGTTTCCTGCTGTCCCTGCCATGGTTATCGCTTCGGTCATGCTCTGTGTTTGAGTCAAATCTAGGCATACTTGAACGAACATCTCTAATAGGGTAGCGGTGGCGTGGCATATCTCCTACAAATTCGGATAAAAAAACATTAGAAATCAGAATTAATACAAAGCACAAGTGTTGTGATGTGCAGTGCAAGTGTATTGCATGTATCCTAAGTGATCCTCCCAACAGACCAGAATCTGGAGGTTGGCTTGTCTGCGCTGTCTCCCCAGTTTTTATAGGAGTGGTTTCTTCCCCAAAAGAAAGGAAAAATGGCCCTATGTCGATATCTTTAGGAGTATATATTATGTCAGGCAGAGGAAGTTTTGACAAGCCACCGATACGGGATCAACAGGAGAAGATCTACTAATTGGAGTTCTAGCAGGAGAAGGAGTCCTTGGAGACGGTTGCCTTTTAGCAATAGAAGAATCTTTTGGATTGTCGTCTTGTTATTTATCCCTGGCGGATATGTTCAAAGTATCATCGTCCTGAGTCGACAATGGAGAAGGAATTTACGGGAGTACAATTGGATTCTCCTCCTTTGTCATTCCTTTATCTCCTATTAACAATTCCTGGTTGGAGCCTACGAGTTCCTGACCTTTCGAGCGTTCCCTCTTTTGACTAAAGTTGCAGTTTGTCCCTCATCTAGGGGCACATATACATAAGGACCACTCCCGTAGCCTATGCTTTGAGTCATAGCAAGTAGATGATGATGATGATGATGAAGATAGTCGTCCACTAGACATTCGCTGACGGTTAATCGTTTTTGGTCACCATTAAGCAAACGATTCATGCGATCCAAGTACACTTGGTGCACCTCCTTTTTCGGATTAGCAGCTACAAAAGAATAAGACAAGTCGGTACATTTACGACAACAATTAAAGTCAGAACATCGGGGTCTGAAGCTTACTTGATTTGAGCCTTCACATAGCACGTCCCGGCTGATGCTTGATATAGAACCATTCGGGCTTCACATCACCTACTTTACTGTTGAACGGTTCCTCAATAATCTTCTTTTTGGGCACAAACTCGAAATACACGAAAGATGGAGTTTCTTTTGTTCGGTGTTTAAAATTGAAGAAGAAGCTTACGTCTTCGAAAGTAAGTTATGTCCCCGAAATTTCCCTATAGGCGATATATTATGTGTACAGATATGCATAACCATTGGGATGGAGTTGTGGAGGCAATCTGCATTTGTCTTAGAAAATTGATGACGAATGGTGAAAACGGAAGGATGGCCCCTACAACGCACATCAACAAGTTGATCGCCATGTATCCTTCGGGTGGATTATGAGGTCGATCTGTTTCGGTAGCCACCTTAGTGTCTTTCCAGAGAATTCCATGTTTTAAACACAGGCGTCTAAGCTTGGGATCATCAATCGTCGACTGAACCGAATCCATAGGTGCTTCTATAATGATTGCACTCTCAAATTCATCAAGAGCATGATTGTCTCCCGCTCCTCCTTCCTCTTCTTCATCGACAGAAACTTCACTTCCAAACGATTCTTCACTCTCGTGAATTTCTATCTCGTAATCCGAGCCTGCGCTATCCCATTCTGAGTCCAAAGTAGACGAAACATCTTCGAGGTTGGGATTTTTGGTTGGCGTTGAGGTTCCACTCTTCTCGGCCAATCTAGCTAAAAGTCTTCTAGACATGATTGATGTTCTTCCAAGAGATGACATAAATTAGAGTATGATTGCCCGTGCCCCCCATGTGTGTATGGACTAAACTATGCACGTGTGAGCAGTGCCGAAATTAGAAAATATAAAGTAAGCAAAAAAGAAAGCAATGCGAAAAGTGATGAAGTAATCGCGTGTTCATTAAGTCTAGAAAACCCTGCTTAGAAGGCTCTATAATAACTGTCCCTGATTTTATAAGCTATATTTGATTTTTGGTGGAGCTATATGCAAAGTTATGTGTCACAAGTTCACATCATCAAGGCTCTAGTTTTAGTCAAGTATAAATTATACGGTTAAGTTGTGCATATGTTCCATATGAAAGATGTTGATTCGGTTCGGATGTCTGGATATAAGGATGTCAGATCGATTGGAGGCCTAGATGCAAGGACGTGGGATCAGTTCGGATTCTCAAAGATTGGTGCATTGGATCGAGCCAATGTGCTGCAAGGAAATAGTTTCGATTCAGAGCGGGGATAGAAAGGAAACAATAACGGGTCGTCTTAGAATTATACGAGGAATAACGTTAGATCGGTGCACTATGAAGAGGTTATGGTTGCTCGGATTGGTGGACTTCAAGCCGAACCGACTCACCTAACTACGATTCGATTACTTCACCCAAGCCTTTTTGAGCTTGCTCCTGAATCCTCTACACCGATCTGATCCGTTCCTCATCTTCCAGATTCATCCTCTCCTTCCTTCTTCTCATCATACCAAAAACTAAGCCTCTATCGCCCTTTCTTATTCATCAAGCTCAGGAGAAAATCCCAACATCAAGCCGATTTAACGGTGAGTCCAGATCGCCTACGACATCACCAGGAGGTGACGGTGACATCACCATTGACGGCGATGGTCGAGATGATCCCGACTTTGCTTTCCCCATCGATTTAGCCAAAGCAACATGGATTAACGTGAAGAATTGAACATTATGTACACTAAATCGAAGATTAAAGCATGCAGGGTTCAGGATTCAAACCTACTTACGATCGAATGTGAAGATTGAGATGGAGTCGATGAAAGGGGAATTAGGGTTTTTTCCGGAAGTAGCGATTAAAGAACAACAGTGAAAAGTAAAAAGAAAAGGGAAGAAAATGACCTTTATATAGTAAATATCGGAGACCATTCGTGTTCTCCTAGATGTGACAGCCCGGCCCGATCCGCCCAAAAGATGAACGACACAATCAAAGACCCTTGAGCCCCAGTATTGCGGTGAGTCGAGTAGAAGATGAATTCGATTAAACTGACAAGACCCGTAATCCAACTTCTAATTCGGTAGCATGACTATGAAAACAGAAGAAGAAGGAATAGATGAGGCTAACAGAAATCATCAAGATTTGTATGTGCGCATCAACAAAGTTACTTGGAGAGTTTGCTTTGACCTTTATTGGAATCTCCCAATTGTCAGAAATAATGGAGCAATCCCTGATCTCACCTCTCATTTATACTCATCGTGGGTATAAAGAGAAGCGACTTTGTAGAGTGTCACAACTTTACGAGAAAACTTTACTATTGATTCTCACTGATTTACGAATATATACATTGGCAATTTCGAAGCACATTTGTAACAACCCGGAAAATTTGAGCTAATTTAAATTTTTTATTTTGGCCCTTTTAGTGAATTTTGGATATTTAAAATGAATTATTTTAAATAATAACGACGAGAAATTTATTTTGATTAGAATTAGAACGTATATATTTATATAGATCGTCGTTAGAATATAAATATTTATTTTTAATTATAAAAGGAATTGAAAATGGCGCGCTAGTTCGAAAATTCGATTTTAAATTTCAAATGAATGTACCGAATTCAAAATAAACCTGATTTTAGCGAAACAAAAAATATTAGAATCTATTTGAAAATATCTTTCCAACGAATCCGAAAAATTGAAATTTCATAGCGGGAATAAAAAGTTATGCCCAGATGAAAATTCAAAATAGTCGCTATGGAATTTTGGCCCTTAAAAAATGAAATTTTGCAAACGACCTCCGTTTTCGACGAAACCACTTTTGTTGGATCCGGGATGTCAAGTAATTGCTAGATTCCATAATTCATAATTTTCTGAATCAATATGTGAGCATGGCAAAGGAAATCGTGTTTTGCCAATTTCAATTGAATTGGACCGACCAGAAAATGACCATTTTTCAAATGGTCTCGGAATTCGACAAAATTAGTTTTGATAGGACTGTATCGTCAATATGAAGCTAGAAATAATTTTTCTGAAATTTTTTTAGAGTCAATATGCAGCCCGGGCAAATTAAAATGTGCGTTAAAATCAATATTGACCGTTATATTTATTTATATTGTAAATTTAACAAAAACTGATCGTAACGATCAAATTGGCCTACGTGACATATCCCATTGTGTTCGGAATGGAGGTAATTAGCTAGGGACGACAGTCGGTGGGTTTGATTTCGAGTTCAAAATAAAAAGGTACTTTTTGAAATTTAAAAATAATAAAATATATTTATATAATAGAGTTCTTAAACCCTAATTATCTCCCACAATTAAAATCGCGCCCCCTTCTAAACAGAATCCCGTTGCCTCCCCCTATTGTTTAGCCACCGCCCATTGCCTCGGTGCTCCCACCGCCGCGCCTCCACGTCAGGGACCCGCCACCTCTTCCTCCCTTCCCTCTCTCCTCTCTCTCCCTCCCCTTCTAATACGACCGTGGTCCCCAAAAACCACACAACCCGCCGTCTGTAGCCCCACCTCGATAGCCACAACCCCCTCAAACCCGAACCCTCCACCTCCACTTGGCCAGCGCCGCCCCTAGCTCCGACCCTGGAGCCCTCCTCCGCCAAAAACAGTGAGTTTTAGCTTATTCTATTTATTTTATTATTTTTATCTTAGGTAATTAGTTTAATAACATGAAAATAAGTTTTATATTTTTGTATAATATAGTTTAGATCTGAAATTTACATAAAAATGTGATTTTTATATTTTAAAAAAAGAGAAGATTATATTTTTAGGATAGAAAAGGACGAAATAAAAATATGTTCTTTTTTTATATGTATGTAGTGAATTAAAGATTTGATCTTTATGAAGAGAAGGACATGATTTTGATATGAACAATACTATACTTAGATGAGATTTTTATATAATCAAAGATGAGATTTTTATATAATCAAGGATAGGATTTTTATATATAATCAAAAATATGATTTTGTTCATAGAAAAGATGGGATCTTTATTATGAGGTGAGCGTTGTACAAATTGGATTTTTATCTAGAAGAAGACATGATTTTTTTTTTTAACGATAAAGACATGATTTTTATTATATACGAAGCGAAATAAAAATTCGATCTTTTCTATAAGTAGTGGGGATATAAAAATATAATTTTTATATAGAGAATGGCGAGAGAAAATTATGATTTTTATGTACACGTAGTGATAATAAAAATGTGATTTTTACTATGAACAGCGTGTAAAGGATTGCGTTGAATTTCAGGCAAATCCAAGCCAATCAGAAATGAAAAGGCGGAGTGGAAACCCAATGTGAGAAATTCTCACTTTTATTTTATTTTCTAGTTAAAATATATACCAGGATGCGGACGGTGCTTAGCAGCACCCGACACCCATCGTCCACAGACCATGGACGACTTGTTTGTTTGTTTGATTATGTTGCGAAAGTTGATTGTGTGATGTGGAATGGAATAAAATATTTTATAGTTAAAAATATTTTATAGTTAAAAATATAATTTTTAACGTGTATATGAATAAAATAAATATCCATAAACAAATCGGACGACTTTTTTATGTACACACATTTGACTGATATTGATTGGGACGATAAATTTTACACACCACCCAACTGCACAAATAAATCTGTGTTTGTTGTTTGAAAACCCCACACGGGTATTGGGATGATATTAGACATACACTAATCCCAATAATTAGTTGTATGTCGATCGATTGATTGACAAGCTGTTATAAGCGTTGAATATTTATATTTGACGCTTATGCAGTGTAGAATGCACTCTGGATGATGGTTGAATGTGTTTGATTGTTGTTATGTACATGTATTGTATGAAATCCATATAATCAAATTATATGGTAATTGGCTGTGTCTGATTCCAATTCAGAAAGGATGAATATTTTAAAATAATATTCAGAAAAGAATCAAAATCTGATTTTGATGTCCGATTTGGGATGGACACGAATATATTTAAATATATAAAGCCGTGTTGATTAGATTAACGCCATTTTGACGTGAACGATATTTATATCGATTTTATTCATTTTTATAATGAATATCGAAAAAGAATTGATTTCAAAATCTAATGTTTTGAAAATATTATCATTTATATATCGATGATATGGAATATTCAATTTTGATTAGAAATTGAATATGAAGTTGAAATCATTTTGAAAACGAATTTAAAACGATTTATAAAATACGTTTTAAATGGAAATCGATGAAGTATATATAATATTATATATATATATATATATATGTGTGTGTGTGTATAATGGCTTGAATAGAACGCGCCGTGCTGCGACAGTTCGCGAATTTCGACCATTGACTTCAAACGGACATTACGGGAGATCCGACCGTCGGATTCTCCTAAAACTGGAACCATTGGGTTCATATCGAAAAGAGCTTTCTAATGAATATTAGAGATTTGAAATATAACGGTTGGATTTGGAATTGTGTCCAAATAAAATTTGGAAAAGTTCGTTGTAAGTGCAGTTCGATGGCCTTTTATGGAAATCGACTGTACGGGCCTTGATAAAATTATTAAAAATATTAATAATTAATGTAAAACCATAAGAAATGATTTAGAAAGAATTGGGATGAAAAACTCCATATTTGAAAAGGTAACATAGATTTATCGAGATGAACTAGTTTTGAACTAGAATTATATTCCAATATTTTTAAATAAATAAATTGGATTTGAAATGGTTTTAAAAATAACCAGAATTTCCAATATATGAATTGGAATGGATTTGAATCCAAATTATATTCAGAATATTTCGATATTTTATTCCGTGATTATATGGATATTGTAGAGGAATTTGGAAGATACATACATACGTATATCTATATCTATATACATATATATATATATATATATCGTTATTCCAATACGATCATTGTTGATTTCAGAATTTGATATTGAATATAAGATGATATATTTTCTATTCAGAGCCTTGTGTTTAATATCAAATTGTATTTTGGGTTCGGAGTGAATGGTATTTTTAATAATACTATTCTTGAACCCAATGGAGTTAAGAAAATCAGAAACTGACTGGAGATTAGTTAAGTTGGTTTCCTGGGTATTGATCTAATGTTGGTTTCGGCCTTCGGGGTTAATACTTAGGGGATTGTTCTCTTACTAATTTACGGTTAGAGTCTAATGTGAATTGGGTTTATTGTGAACTGTGTTTTTAACGACATTCGTTCTTTAACCCGATTTACAGTGAAATGTAATTTGGGATTTATAAATCTTTTTATTTAGATATAACGGTAATTTTCCAAGGTAACGTTTTCCAATTTAATATATTAAATTGGAATTGAATGGAATTCGATTTGATAATAATCGAAGTGAACTTCTATGGAGGAAGACTATTAATACATATGGAATTTAAGAGGCGTTGCCGTTATTCCATTTATATTATTGGTCGGATATGGAAATTGATATCGATTATATATTGATTTGTTTTTCCGTGAAGATTCCATAAATAATGGAATGTGATTTGGGTTGTCATGAATGGTATCTTTAATAATACTATTCTTAGACCCAATAGAGTTAAGAAAATCAGAAACTAACTGGAGATTAGTTAAGTTGAATGGTTTCCTGGGTATTGATCTAATGTTGGTTTCGGCCTTCGGGGTTAACACTTAGCGAATTGTTCACTTGCTAACTTACGGTTAAAGGATGATGGAATGGAATGTGATTTTAGGTCTATCGTGAACCGTGTTTTAAATGACATTGGTTCTTTAACCCAGTTAAAGACAGGATATGGTTTCCCAAGTTAAACAATCGTTAATATTGATTTTTGGGAAGATTAAAACCAAGTGGAGTTTTAATGCATCTTTAACTAGATTGAAATGATATCCAAAGGAAGATTATAGAATCAATTAAAAGAATTTATCTTTGATAAAATTAATGGCAACCTTTCCCAAAGTATAAAATATTTGAATAAAGGAATATTCTGGATTGGAATGAGGCGTATATTGTGTTTTTGTAGCACTTGTTTATTAAATACACGAGTTATTCAGAAACACTGGGTTTATGCCATTTTGAATAACTGATTCGAGATATGTCGAGGATGAAGACGGTGGTTGAAGACCGGAGGTTTTCACATCATTTGGATGATTACTGATGTCTTGATTGGGCTGTACACCCAAGGCAAGGTAATAAGTGGTGGTCGTCCAGACGTACTTAGAGATCAACGGATATGCGAGGGCCTCTCCCCTATATTGGACATATGGGGGAGGAATAAGGTGCCTCCGGTTTCATTCAGACCCAGAACGAACTTGTAAATGGATGTGTGTCTAACATCGGATTTCATTCTGTGTGATTGATAGACATCGGTTGCATGGCGTGAATTGCCTGTGTGGCATGCTGAGATGCACATGATCAAGGCTTCTATTGAAAAGCAGAGTCTTGTGGTTGATGATCAAAGCACGGCTTTGATATATCGTAGCTTTGTGTAGCGTTAATTCGCGAGCCTCACACACCGGTGTGAACCCGAAACGGGAGAGGACCTCAGGAAGGGCATGCGTTTCCTTCTAGCTAGGAGTGGTGTCAGCGTTTTTCATGCCCTGACATTTTACTTATGTGGATGATGGATAACGAGGCGTCTCGGTTATATCGGTCGATCCGGGGCCGATGGAATCATTTGGCTCATTTACGCCCCATAGGGTAGAGAAACGCAGTGTTCAGGCATTCTAATCCACATCGAGTGGACCGACCCTGTCGCTCCAAGGGACGATGCGTTCTGTTCCTGAGACATGGGCTAGATTGTCTCGAAGCGGTAAGGACGATCCCTTGCCTCGGTTCACAGATGGAAATCCAACTTCCAATACAACATTTTGCGGTTTTAATTGTAAACCTATATATGGCGACATAGTGGTATAGGGCACTTATACCATCTATGATTGATACTTATGATTGAAATTGTTTTGACACTATACACTCATAGTAATAATAAAACATGAAATTTTACGTACCAAGCATTCTTGGCTATTATAAGGTAAAAACTCTATCCTCCGGCTTGCGTTGCATTGTGTGATGGGACCTAAGTCTTATAATAACTTCATTGCTCTTTATTTAGCATTGCGCTGTTGTTTTATGCACTAGTATTCTTGGGAGGAAACCCGTTCCGTGTTATACGGCGTGGTCCCTTGATTTACCGAACTTTAAAATAAAGATTAATAAATGTTTTAGTTCTCACACCAATCACATAACTGACCTGGAGTTTATTGTTTTAACCAAAACTCTGGGTGCCCCTATTTTCCGTATGGGCAGCTAGTAGTTTTGGTTTTGCAGATTTATATTCACATGATCCTGGTTTAAAGCTGGAATGATATTCAGAAAGCTCTGTATCCGTATATCACCTTCGGTTGTGTTTTGTATTATTTTCCGCTGCATTGTAACTTGTAAATCTCTGATGTTTAGTAAATGTGTAATATTTATTGATACTCTGTATATCCTTGTATTCTGATGAAATTGTTGTAATAAGCAATGAAACGTTCTTCTGTTTGTGTCCCGATATGGCTTATTCTCAACTCAATCTGGGCTTTCCTTCACGGGGAAGTTCGGGTCGTTTCAACATCTTTTATCCAACAAGACATACTTCGAAGGGGCAAAATGTTAGATTGCTATGTGACCCGGCTACACAAAACTTAGGAGTTGGATATTGGGTATGCTCAAGGATAAAAACATGGTCAATCAAGAAGAGAAACTCATAGGATCAAATACAAGAAGACGTGTCGAATCGGGATACTCGAACGGGTAGGGTTCAGGTTGGTGATCGACGGTTCGGTTCGGTACCTCCATACCGATCCAATCCAAATGCTGCAGCTACAAAATAGTTACAAAGCATGTCACTACGAACTCAGAGCGGTTAGCACCCATCTACCCATGTTGTTGATGTGTTGCACTCACCACAGAGCACCCGAACCTGTGATTTAAAGGATGGGACCTACGTGGCATCCGACCCGACCGTGCTCCATGCCTATAAATACACCACAACACCCCATTTTCAAGGATCTTTTTGAGTCTCTATCCACTCAAGCTTGATCACCAACGATACTCCTCCGTTTATTTCATATTGTAACCAAAATCTTTGAGTACAATTTTACCAAATTTAGAGTGATTATTGATTGTACTAGTGAGATTGAGTTGTTATTATCTTTGTATTTCTAACCAATTCATCAATCAAAGAAGTGCAAAGTGGACATAGGCTTGTTATCGTCGAACCACTATAAATCTTGTGTTCTTGTTGCTTTTTATTTCATTTTATTTAGAATTATCAGTCAATTGGGTGTTAGAACTACTTTTTGGTCTAACTGCGTATCAAGCATATTTGGCTATTACAAGGTAAAACTCTATCCTCTGGTTTGCGCTTGCATTGTGTGATGGGACCTAAGTCTTATAATAGCTTCATTTTTCAAAAAGCATTGTGTGGTTTGTTTTTATTTTTTGTATTCATATCGAGGAAACATGTTCTATGTCGCATGGTCCTGTGAATTACTCAACTTTAAAATAAAAGTTAATAACTGTTTGGGTTCTCATACCAGTCCCATGACTGACCTGAAGTATATTGTTTCCCATCTAAACTCTAGGTGCCCACATTTTCTACACGGGCAGTTAGTAGTTTTGGTTTTGCAGATATTCTTATACCTGGATCCTGGATTATGACTGGAGATATAATTTGGATTGTTTCGTAATCTTCTGCTGAATGTATTTATGTTTCTACTGTATTGTAATTTATTACTCTGATATTTTTTCCACTATGTATCGATTATCTATACTTTGATATATTTTTGTGCTCTGATGTAAAACTGTTGTAATAGCAAAGAAATGTTCTTTTTTGTTTTGTTCTAGTGTGTTGTATCCCATAACAGTTCGAAGAATTCTGACTCTGGGTCAGACCTGTGTGGTTTACAGTCGATTCGAAATGCAGGGATTTTCGGGTCGATATAGTTGGTATCAGAGCTTTAGTTTATAAAGCACTCATTAGAACAAGATAAAAGAATTCATCAG
This sequence comes from Allium sativum, assembly GCA_030737875.1. Lineage (NCBI taxonomy): Eukaryota > Viridiplantae > Streptophyta > Magnoliopsida > Asparagales > Amaryllidaceae > Allium > Allium sativum. The sequence goes on along the minus strand of CM060927.1, from coordinate 20,018,119 downwards.
AGATAGGATTAGTAATATCCTATAAGAATGACTCATTAGAGATTGGGTTATTAATACAATAGAATGAGTTTGAAGAGTATTATATATAAAAATGAATTTAATTTTGAAAGATTATATCTTTTTTTTTTAGAGCAAACGGTTATGTAGCGCGGGGCTACACAGCCGGTTAATTAATAGCTACTAATAGATATCCAACTGACAAACCCAGTTGGTGGTCCAAAATACAAACATTACCACATAATTTTAAGGTACATTATACAACACACGTTGAGTATATTGCGGATACAACTACAAAAACATGCAGATCAAACTGTTAACCATCATAATTATACAAGTACTACGCTGAGAACTAAAGAGGCATCATCAGTCATCACATCAACTCCATGCTAGACGCTGAATCATTGCTATCAACAGAAGTAGCTGGGGAGGAGGCCGCCGGCAATGCAAACCTGAATGTAGCGGCATGGTTGACTCCAGAACCTGGTGAGGATGAAAAAATATGATTGATGCGATGACATATAGACATGATTGAGTTAGTTTTGTTATTGAAAATCCGTGCATTTCTTTCTTTCCATATACACCAACTATAAGCAGCCAGAAGGATATCAAGTGATGGAGAAGAACCATATTCCCAGTGATCAAAAAAGGAAGAAATGATGGGGATGAAACCGATTAAATGGGTACTTGCTGCAGCCCAAATTGAGTAGGAATAGTCACAGGAAAAGAAGAGATGATGAATGGATTCTGCATGAGAATTACAGAAAGGGCAGTTTGGGTCAGGAACCACATTACGTTTGAAGAGCTTCTCTTTTGTATTGACCTTTTCATGAATCAAACACCATTGGAAGAAGAGAATTCTCGGAGCCAGCTTGCATTTCCAAAGTCTTGAGAATTTAAACAATCTACCAGAAAAGTTTAGGTACTTGTAACATGAGGAAACAGAAAAACCTTTAGATGGAGAGAGAACCCAAACAAAATGATCATCCAAGTTGTTAAGCTGAGTGTTGCTAATGAGAGCAAAGATATTTAGCAATTGTAAAAGAACACTCCGATCAAACAGCGAACCTGGAACTAAGCTAACATAATCATTATTTAAAGCATCAGCAACAGAAAGCGAAGGGTTAGACTGAAGAGAAAAGAGTGAAGAAAAGGTAAGAGAGAGAGGTAACTGACCGAGCCAAATATCGTGCCAAAATAAACAGGATGAACCACCCCCCAAAGAGACATGAAAGATTATATCTTATAATTAGAATTTGAGTATTTCATTTGATGTTGAGTTAAGACTATCGAGTATAAAAAGATTTCGCATATACGCCCTACAAATGTGTATATGAAGTCTCAAATATATTGGGTAGACGTAGAATCACACTCTAGTCGCTTGAGGATAATTCTGGCCACATCACTAGTGCTTATTTTCGAGTTTCGAAAGTGGTATGTCTATATAATTTCAATTGACTGATATGAGGACCAAGAACCAAGTAAGAGGTTAATGTTTGTAATTTGAGTTCGAAAATATACTTTGAGTATATAAAATATATTTTTTGGCAATATATTAATTGGGAAGTTAATCAACCAATTGATTGCTGGTTGTGATGTGTGATATTCAGTTTAACTAATGAAAAATTGGAATGAAAAACCAATATGAGAATGGAAGGTAAATTGAAGCCAAGTCAAATTCAGTGTTAAATTGATTTAGATTTTAGTTGAATTTGGATATATATATATATATATATATATATATATATATATATATATATATATATATATATATTGAACAGGTTATTGCATGGAAGATTAGAAAAGGAATAAAATTGCATGTCTGACATAAAGGTACATATTTATTGTACTAATTGGGTTTGACGATTATATGAGCCGCTTGGATTTTGGAATTTTTTTGATTGATGAGGGCACAAAGAGGCAAGTTGTAGTTGTACCGATTGATCGTACAATGGAGGTTATGGTGATTTTCTTTTATAAATTTAAGGTGTTAGCAAAATTTCGAGAAATTGGAAAGTTCTTAGAAACTGAGAAGTGAAAGAACTTGAGTAAGTTGAACGAAGGAATATTTGGTTAAGTAAAAAACCTTTAGTTGCATCTTCAATTTCGATGACGAAATCCTTTTAAGTGGGGGAGAGTATAATGGCCAAAAATTTATTAAGAAATATTTAATGGAAATTAAATATTTAAAACGATTTATTTTAAGAATTAATAGCTAAGAATTTATTTAAAACGAAGTTTGAATGTATAAGCTTATATTAGTTATTAAACGAGCTCGTAACGTGGTGGTAGTTCGTAATATTACGTTTTGAATTTTAAACGAGCATACAAAATTCAATATAATTTAGAATTTGATAAAACAAGAAACTTTAGGATTTATTTAATTGTATCTTTCTAATAGAAGTGAAAAATCAAGATTTTGTCATAAAGATTGTAAGTTATGTCCAAATCAAATTTTCAAATAATCGCTATGAATATAACTAATATTTTATCTATTTATTAAACTAGAGCGAACCCGTGCTACGCACACGGCTTTGTGCCATACTCAGAAATATTGGTTATATGTTATCATATGTCTACATATGAGCTGTTATTTGAGTACATTTCCATTATACCACGCTCAATATGAATTGTATATGTTGGACAAACTACATTTCTATATTAACGTAATTGAGCGACCTTGTATTGAATGCGTACTGCAGTACATTCAAAAACAATATAACTTGAGCACCACACATCACTAATTGTACTCAGCATTACAGAATATACGAATTGCAAATGCATTTATGTAATGCACAAATTCTCACAGAAGAAATTACAATCCGAAGAACAGAAATAAAGTTGGTGACGGGAAGATAGTGCAACGTCTAACATAATATCTCCCACGAATGCAAGTCCAATCTTTATATTTTACTCAATGCTGATACATACAATTTCTAAACACACTTCATGAATATTAAACTATAAACGTTCACTATTGATATTTTGGAAAGATTCACCATAAGATAAAGTTAATGAACTTCCTCTGGCACTTGTGGACTTCCATATCGATGGACACAATGTAGCATATAGTATGAACCTGTAAGAGAAGACAATAAAGATGCTTATTAGCATTTCAGAATGATTCATATCGAAAATCAACATGAATAGTTAGCCTAAAAAAAAAAGTAGTTGTGTAGAAAATTTGATCTGCACGATGTTAATATTATATCAAATTATTTTTTATTTTTTGATTAATAATTTTAAATGAAGATGATTCAATTATTAGTGCTAATATACAACTTTTCATAAAAAATCATTTAACTATTTGGTTGAAATTAACCGGAGAGGGAATCCAATTGGTGGTACGATGTGCAAACAGTGGTTTAGCCATTGCTAGACTACTGGTAAAATTAATTTATTCTAAGCTGAACTCCCATGTTCCTAAAAGTTAGGCCATTTACCCATCAACGTTTAACATAAATTGCTTCTAGAAAAGGAAATGAACTTTATACAGCGGAGGATATTGAAACTGTAACAATGAGAATCCCCAGCAATCCACCATACATAGAGGTTTGCTCTAGTGTATTAAAGGACTAATTGTACATAGAGCAAGCAAGCAAATCGCAGCCAACACTTAGTCGATGTAAATTGTACGTTTGTCATATAACCTTTCATCAAACTCACCAACCATATAGTGAATGAATTTTCTTCTTTCCTAGAAGTAAAGCCAGTGAATATCCATTGTCACAAATGAATCTTTAACTTTCAGACGATAGTATTAATTAATTCATTACTAAATTGTCTTAAGTTTAATTATTCAATCCTAAAACATATGACATTGCTAGGAAGCATTCACACTCGATATAATGCCTAATACACGCCTGATACCCCATATTTGAATCTACATCCTATTGAGTTAAAAGAAATTACAATTTCAACCTGCCAAAATTATCTTCAGAACCAATACTAAATCCATCTTGCCTATTGTAGTCATACTTAAATTTCAAGATAATCAAGATAGAGCATGTAATTAAAGGAAACAAAAACATTTACATAAATTCACCTCCAAATAGGAAACATTATTTAAGATCTTACCCTCAAGGATTGTTAATATTATTTTAAATCATGGATTAATATATATATTTGCCCTCAGGGATATTAGTATTTTACTGGTTGAATTTGAACTTGTTCTAAAACGGAACTATATCGACAATAAAGAGTTCATTCAACGCAAAGATCACTGTTTATTGTATTAATTTTTTGTTCTAAGATGTTAAAATCAAGTGTATGTGGTTTAAGAGGTGTAGTTTCTTGTAAAAAAAAATAAAAATACGAAAATTAAGTAGTAAGCAAAGTGTGCCTAAGCAGAAATCAACAAACCTTACTGTCTAATTTTGGAATCACATTTTGTATGCCAAAAGTTTTTTGAATTTTAAATCTTGTGCCCAGATAAGTTATCGGTCTCAATTGTTCATTTATAAGTGTTTAAAAATATGATGTGTAGATATTTCTCCAGGGTCAACATAATCATAATTTGAAATCAAAAGGAAGCACAATAAATCACATGATGTTATAAAGAGGAGCTTTCGGTTTATCCAGCGTGCCAATATAGGAAAGGCATAAAGCAACAAATGTATACAATAAAAAGGTGGGCAGAAACATTTTTACCATAGCAGGTATGATTTATTTAGTGGATATTTTGTAAACGACGCCACAATTTGAATTTCATTGCATCATATGTAGTTGCCTTCTATGTTCTGTGACATTAAATTTAAAATGATATGGCTTGCATTCATGGACTAATTGACGAACATTACACCCATATATTTCGATTGTAAAGCCAAATAAAAATCTAGAACCACTATAAATGTTGATTAGAAAAACATGCTGATAAAACTATGCTTTCAGAACTTAATTCTAATTATTGTTGACATAAATTGATCAATAAGTCTTTTTAGAAAAAATTAAACTGACGTTAATGACCAACATTCCTAGTGATTAAACACTTTGACTTTGGTGTGAGGTATCATAGGTTTAAAACCCGCATAACGTGATTCAAACATTCATTGGCATGTAGTATATAGTCCACCTAAGACTTGTATGACTACAAACCTAATTCAAAAATATGCGACGTCAATGAGAATTGATACCACCACTAACATTATTTGATCAATATGTCAGCGAAAATATTTATATTTCCTTATCCACTTTGTATGAAAAGTAATTATCACCTTTGTGGTGAAATACCTATTTTCCCCAAAATATTGTATGTTGGACTTACTCATAGTGGATTACATTCCCAAGTTGGCTCCAAAAATTAACCTGTCAAAGAAATACCTGGGTTCTCTAAACCTTCAACAAATGCAAACAGGTTTAAAAAGAAAGTGTTAAATATTAACACGGTAATAGACAAAGATAAATTCCTTATGGATGACAACCAAAGAAATAAAGCAACAAAAAAGAAAAAGAAAAAAAAGTACTTTGATAAATATATCAACAGCAAAACTTCTGTGTGTGCCAAGCTTAACGCTTATGCTCAGACCTGTTCACATATGAATTGTAGTTTAGATTGACGATATATAAGTAGTTAATTTTGAAGCTGAAAATTTTGTGCCCGAAACTATGGTAGGCCTGGAAACAACGATGAAAACCGATTATAGCAGCAATCTGCAGCAATAATAACATATAAAACAAATGATTCAAAGTACATTTACTGCAACGTACCTTGTGTCCATAGGAAGGGAATGCCTATGATGTTGTTGAAATGTTATTTATTGTGTGGAGATGAATAAAATTGTGTACATGCACGCGTGTGTGTGTATGTAATTCTTTTTAAGACCTGAGTATTGTGGTGGCACATAAAGATTTTTATCCACGAAATGTTGTTTTCCTTGGTCAGTTAAGATAATATAGATGAGTGCAGTCTTTGTAAATGGTAAATTTTATGTGTTTGTTTATAAAAATAGCTTGAAATAACAAAAGGTCATAGTACTGCTGCAGGATTTAATAATTTTTCATTACCGATATAATAGTTCGCATACATAAAAGTATAGCAAAAAAAAATACCTGCATGAGATCAACCTCTGATTAATTTTAAATGTTTCTTTTAATGCAATGTAAAGGGATGGTATCTTGAAATAGCTTTGTATCATTTTTTCAACTGATCCAAACTTTGAATTCAGACCTTTATGCTCAACCTGCAATACTGTACAAAAGCATAAAACTTATCAGATTTATTTTAAGATAACAATATTTTTTAGCTAATACAATGAATTCTAGATGTTACATACATGTGGCAGTGAATTTCAATAGAACAGTAATTTAATATAATACAATGATTCCTTAAATTCAATGCTTTTACAGGTAACTTATTATACCTATCAATGTTTGATTAAAATAGTGGTCATATTTATTAAGTGTCATTTAAGGATAAAATACATGTTAGGCATTAAAATACAAAAAATGTCATTGATTAATAATCAATTTAAAAATTAGTTAGTTGACTAATATAAGGTGTAAAAACTTCGATCTCAAAGAAGGTGCATGTAAAAACATAAATGCATCACATATGTCCAAAAAAAATTAAACAAAAAAGGAAGAAAAACTTCAAATAACATTATTAATATTTCAATCTCCTTCACAGTAACCTGTAATAGAGCAAGAACTTGCAATTTATGCACCATACAATAAAAGGAAGAAAGCAATGTTGTTCTATCTGAGACCTGAATATTATAATGGCACATTATTATCCATGCAATATTGTTTGTTTTGGTTAGTTAATAGAACATAGATTAGTACTGTCTTGGTAATTGGTAGCCTTTTTGTTCAGTAGTAAAAACAGATTGAAATAGCAAAAGATCATAGTACTACTGTGGAATTATAAATAATAAAAAAAACGATTACCTAAATAACAGTCTACATACGTAGAAGCATAGCAAGAAAAAAAACCTGCAGTAGACTTAATCTTTGACTAATCTTAAATACCTCTTTTAATGCAATGTTAGGGGATGATATCTGGAAATATTCTTGTATTAGTTTTTTCAACTGATCCGAACTTTGTGTCCAAACCTTTTTGCTCAACCTTTAATAGTTTACAAAATCATAAAATAAATAAGATTTGTTTTATTTAAAATAACAATGGATTTTTTATTTGATACAATTATATTTAGATGTTATATACATGTGGCAATGAAAGCATTATTTTTGTGTATCAGTAATTTAAAATATTCAACGACGTTTCCTTCAATTTATTGCTTTTAAAGGCAATTTATTATACTATAAATGTTTGGTTAAAGTAGTGGTCACACTTGTTAAGTACAATTTAATGACAAAAGTACATGTTAGGAGACATTTAAAATACAATACGTGTTACTGACTGATAACCAACTTAAAAATAATCAATTTAAAAATTAGTTAGTTGACTAATATAAGGTGTAAAAACTTCGATCTCAAAGAAGGTGCATGTAAAAACATAAATGCATCACATATGTCCAAAAAAAAAAAAAAAAAAAAGAAGGAAGAAAAACATCAGATAGCATTATTAATATTTCAATCTCCTTCACAGTAAGCTGTAATAAAGCAAGAACTTGCAATTTATGCACCATACAATAAAAGGAGGAAAGCAATGTTGTTCTATCTGAGACCTGAATATTATAATGGCACATTATTATCCATGCAATGTTGTTTGTTTTGGTTAGTTAACAGAACATAGATTAGTACTGCCTTGGTAATTGGTAGCCTTTTTGTTCAGTAGTAAAAACAGAATGAAATAGCAAAAGATCATAGTACTACTGCGGAATTTAAAAAAAAACGATTACCTAAATAACAGTCTACATACGTAGAAGCATAGCAAGAAAAAAACCTGCAGTAGACTCAACCTTTGACTAATCTGGAAATATCCTTGTATCAGTTTTTCAACTGATCCGAACTTTGTGTCCAGACCTTTTTGCTCAACCTTTAATAGTATACAAAATCATAAAATAAATAAGATCTGTTTTATTTGAAATAACAATGGATTTTTTATTTGATACTATTATATTTAGATGTTATATACATGTGGCATTGAAAGCATTATTTTTGTGTATCAGTAATTTAGCATATTCAACGAATACAACGTTTCCTTCAATTTATTGCTTTTAAAGGCAATTTATTATTCTATGTTTGGTTAAAGTAGTGGTCATACTTGTTAAGTGCCATTTAATGACAAAAGTACATGTTAGGAGACATTTAAAACACAATACGTGTTGCTGACTGATAACCAACTTAAAAATCAGTTAGTTGACAAATATTAAGTGAAAAAACTTTGATCTCGAAGAAGATTCATATAAAAACATGTACACATCATGTATGTCCACATTTTTTTAAATTATGGTGCTTATAAAGCAGTTAATGTCATCTTACCAAAATACAATTGTAATTTGGTAGTTGATAGTCAAAGAAAAAGTATTAAGACTCAACATATGGGTAAAAAAAAATTGTATGTATTGCACATGGAAAAAGGTTATTTTTTGTCTAAAGAGTGGCTAAGCATGTGTTACGGGAACATAGTATGAAACTCAAGCCAAGCAAAGATCAAGGTTGATGTAATTGCACCCAAAACAAATATCTTCTTCCAATATATTTTTAATCACCCACCATTGAAGTTACTGTATACAAATGATTCTCATCGCCATATCCAATTAAATCTGATGTATGGATTAAAAAATAATATTTTACTGGGAAAATTCCACATAGACATTCATTTTTTATAAAAGATAGTATACAATTGGATCAATATTTTGATAAATATGAAATGAAAGGGAATGAAATATGCTGGCAGAAGTCCAGCTAGTTAAAAACAGGATGAAAGTAAAACATTGAAGAAGTTGCAACTACAATAGAGCAAGCAGGAAAAACTGTATAATTCAATTGTAGTAAAGATTTAGGAACAGAGAAGGCCATGATATTTTGTTTCAATTCCCAAACTTAAACTGCCACGACAGTTAAAAATATGAAAAAAATATTTCCAAAAGATAGAAGGAAATTACATATAATTCAATTGTAGTAAAGATTTAGGAACAGAGAAGGCCATGATATTTTGTTTCAATTCCCAAACTTAAACTGCCACGACAGTTAAAAATATGAAAAATATATTTCCAAAAGATAGAAGGAAATTACATATAAAAACCATTCCTCATAAAACATGCATAAATTTTTATCCTTGAGTTTATGCTAACTTAAGCATTAGGCGTAAAATGATCTTTGTTGCATCTTTTTAAGCTATGTATCATTATTCAATTCCCAAAGCAATTAAGTTATACAAAGTAATTTTGGAAGAGATGTATTTTTTGAATTGAAAACAATATAAATTTGTTACAAACTATGTTCCTCAAGCGATGGCAAAATCATGTTAGCAGCCGAAAAACTTGAAATGGGAATTAGATAATAAATGGAACTAAGTGGATGAAGATATCCAGTAAGGGAAAAGATTAAGCACTTAAATATGCAGTATTAGTAAACTAAACCAAATTAAGTCCAACGAAAAATCACTTAAACATAACAAAAACCCATTAAGCCTCATATTGATAAAAAGATCATTAATATTTTAATCCACCATAAACAGGTTTCTACGAATTTGATGTGCAAATAGTTAGGTAATTGTTATTACAATTATATGAAGCAATTTGTTTGCCTTTATATACTTGAATATGTTAGTGGGTCAAAAATTGTTGATCGCAGAATGAAGATGTTATGTTAAACCGGTTGTAAATGTAAGTACTTCTGATTCTGCCCTGCTGTCTGCAACTAAATTTCACGTGTGGCATATTTATCAAGATATTCATGTGCTCGAGGCATACACATATCCTGTAAAACTATTTCATGGCAATAGTGGTTTTTATCAGTAGAATGAAGATCGATGAATGACACAGTAATTACCAAAATAAATCATAGTGAGAACTTATAATTGTACATGTACTTGTAGAAACGATTAATAAACAGGACTTATATGTGTGCAAATATTAACATTAATTATAAATTCCAACTTGTATCCACATAACACACGCATGACATCGTTCACACGTCAACCCAAAAAGACAATCCATGTAACCGAGACAACAACCAATTCAACGTAACATAATACATGGAAATAAATTGTTCAATCGTCCTGTATGGTGTGTTCCATGTCAGTTTCCTCCCAACGTTCAGCTCAGGATCCTAAAACCTTTCTATCCGTACAGTCAGCTAACGTTTCAGTGGTATGAGTACACATGTTGTCTGCAAGAATTTTCGTGCAGGTAGAGGAAGTAATTTAATACATTGAACAAAGATTAAATAAAGTTTACCCTATCCATAATAATACACAATTTTGTATAATTTATAATCCACAATGAGGGCACCTATAGCATGGTTTACTGAAGAATCAGTAAACTGGTGAAACATGAGATTAAATGTGGCAATATTTCAAAAGTAGCTTAGATAGATCAATTTTGCATTTCTTGTTTTCACGATTATTTGCAAGTAAGATCAGAACCCTTCAGTCTCAGTCAGGAACCCTGACATGATCAACAATTATTTACACGTCAATGCTAGCTACACATAGTCACATCTTGGGAAAATGTCAATAGTAAAATATCAACAGTTTTGTGTGCAGTTTTGACTTACCTACCTACTTTTAGGCTAAATCTCGGCCGTCACACTTAGATCTGTTTTTCTTCTGAGTCTTAGTATCCAAGCCTGCGAAAAATCTGTTCACTTCATCGCATTAAATATTTGTAATGCTAAATCATTCAATTCATTGCTTTCAAGTCTACCCTTGGTTCAGAGAAGGTTGGCTCGGGTGTCAAAATCATCAAAGCATTCAATTCCTTCACTTCATTATTATTGAATTTTATTTGTTACAGCTACACACCATTAAGAACAAATAATTTAAGTGACCAATAGATTCATTTTTAGTTGTTATTGACATCCAATATTTAATAATGTTTGCTTCGATGTAACTAATTGTATTGGGCTGATTAGTGGTAAGTAATTAGCGTGAGGTTGTATAGCCTATAGCCTCATATTTAATTGCCTTGAACATATTAATAGCACGTGAAAGTAAATCAGGGGTTGCATAGAAACATATCAACGTAACCACAATATTAATGTTACTGAATGTTTGATAACTGGGTTATGGCAAGCTTCTACAGACTGTAGGTTACTTTCTGCATATATTAGTACTAAACAAATGTTTCAAATAGTAAGTTAATAAACATAAATAGTTAGAAGTTGCGCATAGTCACTTTTAAAACATAATTAAACAACTAATAACTTCCACAAATAATAATCTGCACATGTTTCTCATTTGAAAAATATATTGTCCATCCTATAAAATAAGAATTAATAATTGAGAAAAGACATCACAATCTTGTGTGTTAGAACATTTCTATGTCTATGCAATTAGAAAGAGAGGAACAAATGTAACATCTATTTAACTTTAATAATTCTGACCTCTGTAAAAAGAATTATAAACATGTCAAACAAAAAGCTCACTTTGTTAAACCTACCTACATTGGCTTACTAAAACTTTAATCCTTCTAGGTGAAAAATAAAATAAAGAAAACTTTATTAGTTAAATTGTTGACAATTAGATGACTTTTAGAAAATGCAGCCTATCGAGCAAAGAAATTGAATTTTAGTATCAAAACTTCTTATGCAGTGTTATTCAAGCAAACCATCACTACATAATTTATTCACCAATGTAAATCCAAGAGTGATTTTACATGGAGAGAATAAGAATATGTTTTGGATATATATGTATATACACACACGCGCACACACACACACACAAATATATATATATATATATATATATATATATATATATATATATATATATATATATATGAGTGCAGTATATGTATAGTTAAATGTTTGTACTATAATAAGTGGTTAAGAATTAACATAAATCATGAATTACAACATTTATCAAATGTATTATTATTAATTACTCTTATATCTATTCACTTATAGTGCAATTGTTCAACTAATAAGAAAATAATCGAATTTGATAAATCATTTTGTTAATCAAAACTAAATGCTACAAATGTGCAATGTAACATTTTTCTTTACAATTAACCCAACAAACGTCAACATCGTGTAAAACTCATTACCGCATACTAATGTTATATCCTCCAAAAGTTGGATAATTACTAAGGAAAATAAATAATATGACTATAGCTTTACCTCCTTCCAGTGAAGCACAAAGTATTTGAGAATTTTTACCTTTTTGAATCCTGTCAGGCTTCTCAACAACAAAAATGGAGCCAAGATATGTACATAACAAAAAAGGCAAGAACATAAATGTTTTGCAGGAAATGCTAAACTTAATTAATACAATAGCGGGATCGGCAGGAACAACAACCACCATGCCTCTCTGTTTTTTCTTCATACAACACGACATATAAATTTTAATCTTAAGTTTTTAAAATATACAATTATTCTTGCAAATAATGAATAAAGGCATGGTAGAAGGTTAAATTAAATATATTTTTAACATCAACAATGACAGAAGGAGAAATTTGTTGAAAAACACGATTCAGAATTTCTGCTTCCTCGTTTAATTGTATTTAACACTATAAGAAAAGATAAATTTATTAACTAATTAAGGGAGTGGGTACATAAAAGGATGGCAATTGAGACGGAATAAAGTAGTACGAAGGAAATAAAGCTCAGTAAATCCATTAAATAAGCTTAGGATATAAAAACCCTATTCCAAACATATTCATTGTTGACAAACTTTATTCATAGTAGCGTTTTTCGCTGAAATTGGTATTACTGGACACTTTAGTAAGGAGGCTACTTATCATCAATATAATTAAATGTTTCTACAAATAAAAGAAGTGCACCTGGTAGTAAAACTAAAACAGAAATAAACATAGGAAAAAAAGTGAAAGAAAAAGTAAATAAGGAACATCAGAAATTTAAGCATGATCATGCATTGAATTAATTAGCATTTTGATAAAACAATGCAAAAGCAATATTGTACCCTAGGTCGTGCTTGATGTTAGCGAAGTCCCTTCGGCAAAGTGATGCATACATGTAAGTTTAGTTCTTTTACAAATAAGACTTACAACTGAGAAAGATTTTGTTATTTCATTAGAAAAAAACTGGAGTATTTTTCTGCATGTGCAAGGATGGTAATTCTTCCCATGGAAATTAATCAAATGAATATAATTTCTAAACAGAAATATGGTGAAAAAAGGCATCTCATGTAATATCAATTAGTAGGTAATACATAACACGAAATATGTTTACCAATGATAAATGATACCTTCAATGCATAAGCCAACGGTTCAAAGATAAAAGGTAAGTCAATATGAAATTTAGACCTACCTGTTTTATCAATATTTTAGGTCTGACTCTAATCGGAAATTATGTGCAAACTCAAATATTTAAATATACTATTATGCTTAATACGTGAAATATCAAAATTATCATATGAACCATTAACATAAACACAGTTTAAAGAAAAAGTTTACCAAAGCATAGAGTAGTAAAAACCAATCACCAGGTTCATCATGAAATGAAAAGATCCAAAAATTTCCAAAAAAATATATCAAATTCAGACGTATAAATATTTTTCTAAAAAAAAAAAAAAAAAAAAATAGAAGGAAAAAGGTAGAAAGGAAAAGGAATTAAGAAGATGAGACTATGGAAATGCATGCCACAAACAAACCCATGTGCTCATTATCTTCAGTTAGGAGATCTAAGTATATTAAACTAAATGTGGCTTTTCATGTATTCTAACTTCTCATTTAATGATAAATGAATAATGCTTGTACACTATCAGTATCAGTATGTAAACAGGGAGAGTTTCCAAATCAGGCAGAAGCCTTAATAGTAAAACAAATAGTTTGTATTTTTATTTTGAATAATCAAAGGATTATATGCAATATAAGTCAAAACAAAAGACGAATGACTTCATCAAAGGCAAAAAAGTGATTCTAAGTCATTTCAAATTTCTCCTCACGCTATGTTAATCCGGTTAAAAACAAAATGCCAATACTAAGGAATAAACTAATTGTGTTTATGAGAAGGACGCATGTACGTCCCAAAATTATATCAAATTAACATACACATCACGAAATACTCATAGTATTTTTACATGTATAATATTTTTAAAAATACCTATATGTCGAAGCAATTTAACATGTGATAGTAGGAATAGGTTCTTTGTATGATTATAGGAAGCAATCTATCATGCTATTATAGGAAGCAAATTATTAAATAACCACAGAAAATCTCATGCCTTTTGCTGTGTAGGAAGAATAAAGAAATCAAAGTTTGATTTTATGTCCTCGCCTTTATTAATATAACTCATCTTGCTTTGTAGTATAAAAATATGATTGCGTCTTTTTAATTAAATAACAAAGATCATTATGTATTAGTATGAAATAAAATTAGTTTAATTTATGGTATTAATCCAGATGTGATTTTAATGGAACTAATCAAAATATATCAATGGCATATACATAAACCTACCATTCTAATCAGCTTTCCAAAGTGTGTAGGTTCCAATAACCTCCTCATCTTCTCCATTCTAGGAATGATGTATCACATAATAATATCCAGAAACTGAAACCTACAAAATTCACATTTCCTTTAATCACACCCAGCACCCCAATATTCAATTTGTATTGATAAATCTGATATGATAGTTTCATCCCAAACAGATATCAACGTTGCACTTAAAAATAGCATATCATATTAACAAAATCAATCATCATACCGATCCTAAGAGCCTTACTGGATTTGACCAATGCAAGATAATTGAGAGAAGCCGGATAACCTCTGGGAGTTCCATACCTCCAATGGATTTTCACATCTGTACATTTCGTGGATTCACCATTTGGTAGGTACAACATACTCACAAATATTTTTTATCTTAAAGCGCAAAAACTGGCTCAAACATGAAATAGCAAAATAACAGTAAAAGCACATATATCATGCACTATAAAAAGCAAACGGTTCAATCTAGGCAATACAACAACGTAGTTAAATCTAGGCAATGTGTTAAATATTTTTTAATTAACAGCTAATCTTTGTTTTGCACAATGAAATGAATGAAAAATGAAATGTGGTCTGCTGAATCTTTTGTCCGGAAATTAGAACGTAAACCCAATAGTGTACATTACCAGAGCGATAACTGGAACAACAACGCGGTAGTACATATTTCAAGTGTTTTTAAAATAAATCTATGAAAACTGTATACGTGGCAGGGACGCCTGAATAACAACATATCTCAAAAACTTTATAAAATTGGAATTAGAATTACTTCTTTCACAAAATGAAATTTGGTAACCTTTTACGAAAAGCGTGCATCCAAACTGAAGAAATTTAAAATTATCCCAGAGCATCGAAAGAATGGAAGATATAGTAGGTTTAAATTTGCCAGATAAACCCATATTTTGATAACATTAAGAAACACAGTGCGTGGAAATGTAAAAGAGAAGACATGTCAAAGTAGCATGAAGAACTTACAGTTTAAAGGGATAAAGAGTGAGGTAACAATACAATTAGACCAAATTAGTAGTGGAAGATAATTAGTAGCATCATGAGTGGGTTTTTTTTTTTTTTTCGAACTAAACAAAAAGGAGGATTGCAATTAGAGAATGAACCAGTTGAAAAAGAAAAACACATTAAGGATGGAAAAGCAAGCGGCCATAAATAGAATTATTAGTTGTACTGTCAGTGTTTAGTTCGTATTTCCTTCATGTGTAAGTATAGATATCTCCAACTTGAAATAAATAATTATAGAATGAAGATTATACACGTACTATACATACCGTGTTTATTGCTTAATTAAAGTTTAATTGTCTACCAATACAAATGTGAGCAATGCAAAAGAAATAGATCATAAATTAAGTTTGTGTACAATAAATTGTGGTGCTCTATTTCAGGAAACATGCATCCAAATAGCAAGTTTATGAAATTAGTAAGGGACGTAAAAAGAATGTACGGCAGAGCAATTTTAAATTTGAACAATAAATCCATACCTTGATGGGAATATATTTTGAAGTGAACTTTAAGCTTACTGGGTCGATGCCGCGAACAACGACCATGGCAACATGATCCAACTTTAAAGCAAAGGAGGGCTGAAAGATGACTTGATCAACCGGAACGACGACGGAGACCTGTGTAATAAAAAATCCCTTAAAATTATACATGTTATGATAGACATTTGGTTTTAACCATAATTCATATCTTTATTGATACCGTTAATTCAAAACTACCCTTAATTTTCTTTCTTTAAGTTATATCCTTTGACTATAAATATATGTTACAGTAAACTCGTGAACAACAATAGCATAAAATTATAGATCAAAATCGCTTCTAAAGAATCTTGTGTTGCTACCAAATTATTTATTTACCGCAATCATTTATATGAATATCCATATGGAACAGTTAAATATATGCAACCTATGTAAGTATGATAACCAAAAAATATATTTATATGCCATCAGGCACTTAATCACATAACTTATGAATGAAAAAAGCAATTGAATAGATGACACTAATACTTGTATGTCACCTCACTTACTGAAGTTGAAAAGGATCGCACTTATTTTTGTAGATCGCGTCAAACCGAAAGAAAAATAGAAAGAACAAAATCCAATCAGGGAAGAACAACATACAGATTCAACGAAACAAAAAGAAAATTGAAGATATACGAAGACTAAGGTAGAATAATATCAGCTAGTCTCGTGATTGACTCGATTGGGAATAGAATAAAATGATAAATACGCAAATTTGTACAAAGCATATATGAAAATAAATTGAAAGAAAAAACGCTGAAATAGGAGAAAGAAACTAACCGTGAACACTGTGAAAAAGGATGGACAAAAAAAAAAAGGGTATAGCCGCAGCACGAACTTTTTTAATAGGGTTTCAGGGAATTCCGGATTTTGTAGAGTAAATAGAGAAGAGGGTGGATGAGAAGAGGAAACACTGTTGATTAGATAGGCAGACGAATGTAGACTAATTCAACACAAACCGAGGATGTTCTCTTACAGGAGGATGACGCATTGCACGGATGGAGGAAAGGCAGAACCGAGACGACTCTTTGAGGAAGAGAACGGTATGGGGTTGAGATGGAAAGAACGAAAATGCGAAGGGATCAGATTGGAGGTAGGGTTCGAGAAGAGAAATTCGGGAAAGGGGGACGAGGCTGTTCAGCTTTAGATAAGGGTAAAAGTTTCAAGATTGCTTATGTGAGCTCGGTTGTGAACTCAGTAATTATAATATAGTATAGATATATAAATAGGGTTTTTATATATAATATGAATGTCTTTTAACTCGAAATTAGTAAATTTTGAATTGGAAGTTATATAGAATCTCATTAGGATATATATATATATATATGATAATAATAATTAGTTTATTATTAAATTTAATTTTGGAATTTTTTAATACTAGTGTGAACCCGTGCTTCGCACACGGATTGAAAATAAAATAAGTATTTAAATAATGTAATTATAGCTTATTATTATTTTAAGTACAATTTTGGACTTAATTCCCTTTTCCTCTATTAGTGAGTTACTATTCACCTCATTTTCCTCTTCTAAATACATAACCCCTTACGTACACAAAAAGACTATTATTCAATGGAAATTGTAAATAGAAATAGAGTAGATTGTATGATAGCAGTGTACAAATGGATTGGACAATCCATTTTAGATTGATTTTGGCACTAGTGAGCTATAAGAATTAACGATTTAGAGTTCACCACATTTACAATTGTTGACCCGCTTTTTAGTCAAAGCAGTCATACATGGAATCTCTCCTCAACAATACGCTCAAGTGTTGGGAATACCGTCAGAAGACAGCAAGCGATTTGGTCAAAGTCGCATCGCAAACAAAGAAAGGCCCGGAACTCCTACCAGATGACCTTTTTTGGGCCCGAAATCAGCAATTACGGAGCTGAGCTCTGTAACTCTTGTAGATCTCTGAATTAGTTTCAGTTTGAGCTTTGGTTTGACTCAATCGGACTTACGGTTTAAAAGTTATGCCCGTTTCCGTGAACGCATGCAGAACCGGAAACTTGGAATTTGGAAATTGGCTTGACCTCCCGGATCGGAGCGAAAAATGTTGACCTGCTTTTTAGTCAAAGCAGTCATACATGGAATCTCTCCTCAACAATACGCTCAAGTGTTGGGAATACCGTCAGAAGACAGCAAGCGATTTGGTCAAAATCGCATCGCAAACAAAGAAAGGCCCGGAACTCCTACCAGATGACCTTTTTTGGGCCCGAAATCAGCAATTACGGAGCTGAGCTCTGTAACTCTTGTAGATCTCTGAATTAGCTTCAGTTTGAGCTTTGGTTTGGCTCAATCGGACTTACGGTTTGAAAGTTATGCCCGTTTCCGTGAACGCATGCAGAACCGGAAACTTGGAATTTGGAAATTGGCTTGACCTCCCGGATCGGATCGGACCCGCTCCGACTCCACACTTGGATTCCAGCTCACCTCGGTTCGGATCGGATCATCCGAACCCGACCCGCCTTACACACTGCACTGAAGTGCTTCCACTCTTCGGATCGAAGACACCAACTCGGTTCGGATCGGAAGTCCGAACCGACCAGCCTTGCACCAGATGTATAGCAACACGTCTCGCCTTCGGTTGGAATGCTCCGGATCGGTTTGGAAGGAAGAGGACCCGAACCGAACCGCTTCGACCTGCTGCTACACCTCAACTTTGACTTGTTCTCAAGGAGTAACCGCCTCTACATTCATGGATCTGGCTCCACTTGGCAAAACCCGAACAGAAGGACTTCTTCCACTACTTCTCGAGATCAACTCCGGTCGTGACACGTGGCATATCCGAACCGGATCACCCAGAGGCTCTTCTACGCCTATAAATACACCACAACATGGCTATTTCAAGGGACTTTTGGAACTCTAACTCTCCATGGCTTCAACTATGGTTCTTCGCAAGGCTATTGCATAACCTAGAAGTTGAATTCCACATTACAACACGAGGATTTCGTGTATAATCTCCCCTTCAATCTCCTCTTCTTCATTGTAAATACGAGGATTTCGTGTATAAACTGCAAACAAACAACATTGTAATAGCTTCTTAGGATTTAAGAAACTATAAAGTGGACGTAGGCTTGGATTGAGCCGAACCACTATAAAAATCTCGTGTGTCTCCTCTTATTTTACTGCTTTTCCTGCATTAATCTGTGATTGTGAGGTTTTCACATAACATTTGGGTGTTAGGCCCAAATTTCGGTCTAACATTTTGACGCGCCAGGTAGGGGGCACACGATACAACTTCTTCTACTAGCTTGAACGGAAGCGGATTATTTGGCTATTGGATCAATGGTCAAGCGAAAGAAAGATGGAACCTTCTCTCGTATTGAGGATGTTGGCACTGAAGGCACAAGGAACGAGGCAAGCCAGGAGGCTTCCTCTCATGAAAATCCATCAACATACTTAACCAGAGATGAAATGGATGGCGTTCTCGCTGAATTGAGAACGCAAATGGCAAGGCAAGATGATCTCCTCCGCAAACAACAGGAGATGATTGACCAATTCTTCGCTCGGATGGAAGGCAGGCCGACCGGCAATGCACAACTCACTGGAAATGGTACTGAAATGGCTCCAGCAGGAATGACAAACCGGATCGGTTCGGATCCGATCCGAACCGAGGGCCAAAATCTGAATCCAACGCAGATGGAAATGGGGGACATTCCCCACCGGATCGGTTCGGACCCGATCCGAACAGCAACCCTGCATGAGCCTGGGGGCAGCAGCCTCCCCTCTGGAAATCAAGGCTTCGCTCCTGTTCGACCTACATCTGCACCGGTTCGGGTCGGAAATACCACACAAATTCAGCATCAAGCTCCTCGGTTCGGAACAGGCGAACCTGTTCGGATCGGCACCTCCGATCTGAACCGTGCACCTCTCCATAACCTCCCTCGCTTCTCCGAGCCGCAGCAAGGGGGCACCTCCGAACCGAACCGGATGACCTGCCAAGCTCCTTATACTCTTCCACACACTTCTGAACTTAACGCTGGGGGCACCAGCTCTGGACTTGTCAACTTGCAACAGCTCTTTGAAGGCGATCGGCTCGCCAATCTCATTGAACGCCTTTCGAGAGGCCGCATTTATCAGAATGACATGGATGATGTCAATCACAATCCATTCACACAGGAAATCAGGAATTCCCGTAATCCCCCGGATTTCAAACTTCCACAACTGGAGCCATACAACGGCAGAACAGATCCTACCGTGCACTTAATGCGCTATAAACGGCATATGGAAGTTCAATCGGCGTCGGAAAACGTCATGGCTAAATGCTTTCCCCTCTTTTTGACTGATATTGCTGCTATGTGGTTTCGGCAGCTGGAATCTGAATCGATCAACAGCTGGAACATGTTGGTCGCTCGCTTTATTGAACAGTTTCGGGTCCATATCGCTCGACCAAAGAATGTAATGTCACTAACTACAATCAAGCAGAGGCCTAAAGAAACTCTGCGGTCATTTCTGGAAAGGTTCAACGTTGCAGCAGCATCAGTTGATCGACCTGAGCCATCTATGGTATTGATGGCGGCAGTATCCGGCGTTTTAGACAACTCGGAGTTCAAAAAATCCTTGTACCGAGACCCACCAAGGAATCTCAGTGAATTCTATCTTGAATCGGATAGGTTTTTGCGTGAAGAAGACGCAACGTCCGAAAAGAAAATTATTGATGTTAACATGCTCAAAGACGGAGAACCGCCTGATTCTGGTAAAGGCAAAGGAAAAGCTGCCGTCAAGAATGACCGCAACGCTCAGCCCCGGAGAGGGCCCAGATATGAAAAGTACACAGAACTCAATTCGTCACTAACCGACATCTACGTGAACACAAACGGTGATGGCTCCTATCCAAAGCCTCCCAGGAGGGAGCCATCGCAAAGAGAACGCGATTCTGGGAATTATTGCATATTTCACGATATGGACGGTCATGACACAAATGACTGTAGACACTTGCGAGATCTGATTGAGGAACGGGTTAGACGTGAAGAGCTACCCGAGTATGTGAAACAACCAACAGCACCTGTACCTGTGCTGCCACCACCTGCTCCCCGGAGAGGGAATGACCCTGGAACGAGCTCCCATCGACTCGTCATCAACTGATCGGGATTGGATCACTCTGCGTTTTCAGCATTTCTTAGGATTTAAGATATGTCTCTTTGCTTTCTTTAGGTTTTCCGATTGACTAAATCGGAGTACACACGTTCGGGGTTAGGATTTAGCTCCTAAGCGTGCGCTGCACTCGATAACAAACCAATCAGGATTTGCTTTGGTTTTGTACTTTGAATTGAATAAGGAAGGACTTTCCGAGCATGGATTATGTTTGGCAAATTTAAGTGTCTTGTCAGGCTGTGGCAGGATTCTCAATCTTAACTAAAGTATGGCTTATACTTATCTCGAAACCGTTGGTACGGATTGTGCCTAGGGACGGACTATCTTGTCAGGCTTTGGCAAGTATAGCTCCATCTCGGTATGAGTATGGATTGTACTCCACTACATTTCTAAGTATGGATTATACTCCGGAATGGCTTATTGTCTTGTCGGGATTTGGCAAAGGAACTCAATAAAACTCGAGTATGGCTTGTGCTCGGTTTGAACTTCCTGGTATTGCTTATACCTGGAAGGTTAGGTCCCTCGTCAGG
Organism: Allium sativum; assembly: GCA_030737875.1. Lineage (NCBI taxonomy): Eukaryota > Viridiplantae > Streptophyta > Magnoliopsida > Asparagales > Amaryllidaceae > Allium > Allium sativum. The sequence goes on along the minus strand of CM060927.1, from coordinate 19,996,461 downwards.
TTTTGGCAGGATAATTCGATCGTCCCTTAAGTATGGTTTATGCTCAAACAAACGCCCAAGCATGGTTTATGCTCGAAAGTGTAATTAGTTTTGTCAGGATTTGACACACCTTTCTGCTCTCTTTTATTCGCAGGTATGGATTATACTTGCAGCTGGCAGGCCCGGCGTGGCCTTGGATTATCCAGAACACATCTTCCTTCAACCAGCAAGATATGTTCTGGGGGGCAAAATGTTGACACGCTTTTTAGTCAAAGCAGTCATACATGGAATCTCTCCTCAACAATACGCTCAAGTGTTGGGAATACCGTCAGAAGACAGCAAGCGATTTGGTCAAAGTCGCATCGCAAACAAAGAAAGGCCCGGAACTCCTACCAGATGACCTTTTTTGGGCCCGAAATCAGCAATTACGGAGCTGAGCTCTGCAACTCTTGTAGATCTCTGAATTAGCTTCAGTTTGAGCTTTGGTTTGGCTCAATCGGACTTACGGTTTGAAAGTTATGCCCGTTTCCGTGAACGCATGCAGAACCGGAAACTTGGAATTTGGAAATTGGCTTGACCTCCCGGATCGGATCGGACCCGCTCCGACTCCACACTTCGAAGATGCTCAAACTTGGATTCCAGCTCACCTCGGTTCGGATCGGATCATCCGAACCCGACCCGCCTTACACACTGCACTGAAGTGCTTCCACTCTTCGGATCGAAGACACCAACTCGGTTCGGATCGGAAGTCCGAACCGACCCGCCTTGCACCAGATGTATAGCAACACGTCTCGCCTTCGGTTGGAATGCTCCGGATCGGTTCGGAAGGAAGAGGACCCGAACCGAACCGCTTCGACCTGCTGCTACACCTCAACTTTGACTTGTTCTCAAGGAGTAACCGCCTCTACATTCATGGATCTGGCTCCACTTGGCAAAACCCGAACAGAAGGACTTCTTCCACTACTTCTCGAGATCAACTCCGGTCGTGACATGTGGCATATCCGAACCGGGTCACCCAGAGGCTCTTCTACGTCTATAAATACACCACAACATGGCTATTTCAGGGGACTTTTGGAACTCTAACTTTCCATGGCTTCAACTATGGTTCTTCGCAAGGCTATTGCATAACCTAGAAGTTGAATTCCACATTACAACACGAGGATTTCGTGTATAATCTCCCCTTCAATCTCCTCTTCTTCATTGTAAATACGAGGATTTCGTGTATAAACTGCAAACAAACAACATTGTAATAGCTTCTTAGGATTTAAGAAACTATAAAGTGGACGTAAGCTTGGATTGAGCCGAACCACTATAAAAATCTCGTGTGTCTCCTCTTATTTTACTGCTTTTCCTGCATTAATCTGTGATTGTGAGGTTTTCACATAGCATTTGGGTGTTAGGCCCAAATTTCGGTCTAACAACAATATTTTGTCCTAAATGATGAAAACTACAAAAGGTGATATAAAAAACAAAACATATGAAAGTAGTCTGAGGTTTGACTTTGCCATGAAACAATGGCTGGAGAAACATTGTAATTTTGAATTTATATCCTCCTCGCAGAGTAAAGAAAAAACGGGGGTTCCATTGTACCATATAAATTTATATATCTCATGAGTAACAAACCAAAAGATTGTGATAAGGGTATGATAGCATAACTGCAAATTGATTGTTTGTTCATAGTTAGAGAACAAAATGACTTCATTGACCGCTGATAAGTATCAATTTGCAATATTGAAGAAGCAATATAAAAGTAGATAGAACTATAAATAGACACTTGCTAGGAACTTATTGGAGGACATAGCATTAGGAAGCAAGAGATAGGTTAAAGTATAGTTACATTGGTTTTTCTAATTTTTGAAATACTAGAAGCACTTAAATGATCACATATCACTGTGATGTTGCTGCATAAAATCATCTGAAGTCTAGCCATTAGCTTTATGCCATACATCCAGGTAATGTTCTCCCATTACTGCAACAACAACAGCAAAAAATTGAATTTTCCATGAATAATTTTAATGTCATGCCTATATACTTCAATTAATCTAGCAAAAATGAACAGATCTGTTTATGAAAAGGCTTCTCCGGAATACAGTTCCAAAATATGCGGACAACATTAGTATCAAGCATAAATTGAAGGTGCAATTTAATTAAGGACGGAACACAGTATACAGATTAAATTCTTAATATCAATGCTATAGCAGATTCCATGAGCTGAGGTTAATTGGAAGGGAGGGCGAATTCCCAAGAAAGAAACATGTAAAAAAAAGTCTTAAGTATAACTGTGAAATTGTATTATACAATTTGATTGCATCTAAAGCAAAATTTCATGGAATTTACACTTTCCATTAAGCAAGTCAATGAAATAAAAAGAATGGATCTTTGAAAGAAAGCCAAAAGTGAAACATACATTGGATTTAATCTTTCTTTAAACGTGTTTAATCTACTGCTGATGTTAGTTATGTTGAAGCGTTCTTCACCATTTTAATATATGACCTGATTTTAGGAACTATAATGATAAAAAAAAATAGGCCACGATACATTAGCGTACATTATAATTAGTACCAACAACGGCCGAATAATAATAAAATCAATGATATTTTTTCTGTCTGCAACGTTGAGTTGAAAATTTTAGTCCAATCATGTATGATACACACCATAGCAGAAAATAGATAGTTACACAAACGATTATTATCACAAATATGATAGCAACCACATTGAACATTGAATTAGAACAAAAAATTAATTGTCATAAAATATTATATAATAAGTACCAAAGAAATCCATAAGAATGAAAATAGCAGCTCAAACAATAAAAAGTTGGAATGATTCAATTGTGTTCGTTGATGTTTAGAAAAATCTGAAACGAAAAACAAACAAAATGCGATAGTAACATAAATGAAAAAAATATGGATAAAATTATAAACATTTGATGGATCATAATCTTCAAAAAAAAAAAATATAAAATTGAAAAGCGTGTGCTTAGGACAAAAATAAATTATCATTTTTCTTTCCATAATAATCAACTTATTTTAGGAAAATATGTTAATTTTAGTTTTAATTCCAAAGATGATCAAACATTTCAAAACTAAAAGCAAAAGCAAAAATATTATAATATTCAAAAAATTTAAAATAAAAGTACCATTTCACAGGCTTACTTGCTACCACTTTTCGACCACCCACTTGATTTTTTACTTATATGCTTTGGAATGCATAATCTCTTGATTGAAACTCAACTGTATATTGTAGTTGAGTGAATGCTAGTTAATTTTTTTTTAATACAACAAAAAAATTAACAGTAATCATGCACAAAAGTGAGGTTCATAATCAATGACAACATAATGTAACTGAAATTATGTTTCAAGAAAATCTGCTATCTACCATATCCCATGTTTGTAGCTATTGATAACAATTGTGGATTTTTTATATTGAAATAGTCAGCAGAGTTACCAAATAAAATTCATGTTTACATTAGTCTACTAAATAAAAGTGAAAGTGGACCTTGTCATTAACCAAAAGGAAAGAAATATTAACAACACAATAAAATGTTATTGTAAAACCAAAGCAAAGGACGATTTTGTTAAAGTACAAAGCATTAGGGACCTCTATAAGAGTAAATATCAGATAACAAATCTGGATCTAATAGTTATGTTTCAAATCTCATACAAAAAACAAAACCACATCACAAACATATTGAGACCTTATCCTCACCTAAAATTCATGATTAAATTTTTCAAAAGACAATTTCAATGACATTAATAAATTAATAAGCACGTAAGAAAAATTAGAACCCACGCGCATCCAAAATGTATCAATTTTAGTTGTTATGGATTCAAATTATTTCTTATATGTATTTTAAATCTAGAGTACCGGCCATAACAAAGTAACAGATGAAAAGTGAAATTAGTTAACTGAAATAGTATGGAATTTTACAACTAAAATACAATTTGGAGCCTACACATTAAATATAATTATAGCCAACAAAAATGGTCATGAAAAAGTAATAAATCAATATAAAATCAAAATTGATTTCGCAATATGACTTTGGTCAAAGATAGAAATCAACAGTTTGCCTAAATTTTTTACAAAATAACATGCGATGAAGTTGGATGTTAAAACTGAAGATGAAATTAGATTTGGGATAATGACATGAAACAAAGTATGATAAAATGAATTGTTGTTTTATACGCAGTGGTGACTTCCTCCTTTGGGGGTAAGACTTGAGTGACAACCAAAGAGAGAAAATAGGAAAATATTGGTCATAGAAGCTTTCATCGATTACTGCCAACATATATCAAAGTCTTTGTATTAAAGGAGTTTGTAATTTCATTTTTCTTTCATGACTCATACATGTGTATGCACATACAAATGGTTACTGCTTAATCGTGGTTTCTTATCGTATACTAGTATTACCGCATAACGGTGGAGAACCGACCGTTAGATTGTATAGTTTTTTAAAAAAATGTTTTTTTAAGTTTTAGTTAAACATAAGAAAGTAATGTGATATAGTATATTTAAAATTTGAGAGATCTAAGTAGACAAAAGTGGAAAAAAATTAAGTTAATTAGATTGGAGATTTTTAAGGAGACATGTTACATACATGTTTCATGTTTTTTAGGCTTCGGAAAAATTGATTTTGGCCAACTAACAGTAAACAAACCTCCCTAACGGTCAGTTTGATAAAAATTATATGAAATGTTATTTATTAGTTTCTTAACAAAATCAACTGTAGTGCAGGGGAAAAAACAAACATAACTTGGAAAAAAGCGGACCTAACAATTAATCAATTTGTAACAATTAAAAAAAATGTGAAAATGGCACGTGTAACATAACTCTGCAAGCATCAGTTGTACCAATGAGAAAATGATCCACGAAAAATAAAATGGACATGTTAGGAGTTTAGAGATCAAAAGTCCATTCAATTAATCAATTTTGAAACCATACAACCCAAACATATTTAAAAAATTGGGAATACCTATTTGTTATCAGAAAAAGAAAACTGCAGAGTCGGTGCGAAGGTTTTGAACTTTTTCTTCCCCTTCAGTAAGTTGATTCATGCTCAAGTTTGTCGGATCTAGTAGGAAAAAAATGTCCTCAATTGATCGTCGATATGTTTACAGGACAGGAGGAAGGGTCCGAATTTTAGAGCGTTACATGATTTGGCAGGAAGCGACGGAGAGAGACAGAGGAAATTACATCGCAACACATTGGAAGAGGGAAGGGCTTGCACCTAGTACTGTCCACGGTGTGCAGAGGGGAGAAGAAAACAAAAGGTTATGCAAAGGTAGATGGAGAAGACGATGTTGGCATCTGAGGGAGAGATTTTTTAGGATTAAAAGTAAAGCGGAGGGAAACGTGAAGCTGTGAGAGTAGTTGGATATCAATCCATTACACATACCAGCATCGAAACCTTAATCGGTCGATGTTGTAAAGTTGGGCCTTCCAGCTCCCGTCTTCTGGAAGGAAATATAACCCGACGTTGGTGCAGAGGGAAAAAGGGTCGAACGAAGCACATACCAGCATCAAAGTTGAAAGCCCTTGCAGCTCCCATTTTTGTGGAAGGAAATAGAGCCCGACACTGGTATAGAGGAGAAAGGGTTCGAACGGAATCTACAGCAAAGGAAGAAGACTAAAGCTGGAAGGCAATGTTGGGGACAACTGTATATTTAGCAGTGGGCGGAAGAGAAGGGGAACGAATTTGGGAAAAAAACGATTTTTAGTGCTATAGTGGGAAGAAGATGGAATCGACTCGGGGTAAATAAGAGTGAAGCCGTTGAATTTTAGATGTGGACACATGGCAGCATCGTGATTTTTTGCTGAAAGTGGAACCGAAGAGGCACCGCGAGAAGATTGTGCTTTCATATAGTATAATAGATAGATAGATAGATTACTATAATATTACATAGACCTTAAAAATAGTCATTTTGCAAAACAAATTTTGTTGGATCTAGAATAGCAAATTATTGTAAGATTCCAAACTTCGCGGCCATCGAAGTTATTTTATGACCATGCGAGATATAAACGTTTAATGTAGATAATCGATCAATAATTCGAGATCGAACTAGCGCTATTTTAGCAAACAGACTTGGAATGCATGAAACAGATTTCATTAGGACCGTAATAACAAACCATAGGTTTGTATCAGTTTTCACCACGAGTGGAGTTCATATGTGATCGACGAGTTGTTACATAAGTAGCAATTGTAATAAAATGAAATATAGAACTGCACCCTTAAGCAATTCTCTACCATATAAAACATCATGCCCCTACAGCTCAAATCACAAACCCTAAGCCCCAAATCAACGTCCATTTTGCAAATAAGTCCACTTTTATAAAAAAAAAATATCTCTCAAACCCTCTAGAATTAACCAAGGTCTACAACATAAAAATTGTAGATCGTGTTGCGAGCTACGTATTAGTAAAATTTCTAGACCTAAGGTAACCGGAGTCGACCGGAATCTGATCACGACCAGATAAGGATTAGTTTTTGATTTCATGGATTGGGTTGGGTTTGGGTAAATATGTTTCCTGCAAAGATAATTGAAATCTTTAATCAGGTTTTAAATGTAAGAAACTGTAACACCCCACTCCCGCTATGGTCACTCACTAAGGGAATGCCATAGCATCGGTGGAGTATTTTAGTGAATATAGAACAGAAAAATTACAACAAGACAGATATAAATAGTACTTGAAATTTAAAACATCATCTCATAACAGCGGAAGTAAAACATGTCTGGTTACATCATAAAACCACAATAAAAGTCAAGTACAATATCCATCAAAATAAAGAAGTACATAATCCCACTCTCATACAATAGCCATGACAAAGAAAAGATAACTGGGTAACTGGAGCTTTACATCTATCCAAGCTCCTAAAGACTGGAACAGCAATCCGATCAAGCTCCACTACTGCTAGGATTCACCGTAGGACCTGAGGGTTGGGAAAAAGATAAAAACAACGGGGTCAGACATAAGTCTGAGCGGGTCCTATAACTTTAACAATACAATCGTTAAAGTAACCAGAGAAGACATAAACTGATATACGGTAACTAATGGGGATGAATGGCTACACTAAGCAGTCAGCTAAACTAAGATAAAAGATAAAGACGCATCTACCCTTCCAAAGGTAAATTACTAAACTGCACCACACCAGTCATTCCTAACTTAAAGGTTGATCTCACCCATGGACTTATAAAATTAACTTAATAGTTCTCGCGTACCCCTAGGTGACTAAGTAGACGCCACGGGGCCCTACAATCCACTAGGTGTACACACTACTCCCCATTCGATCGGCTCCCTAACGTAGATACCCGTGCTGGCCCCACCGTGGGGTGTACCATTCCCCAACGTGGCAACCTGATAAAACTAACGGTGCACGGCTTATATCTACACGATGCAACAACGTCTTATTTACCAGCCCGGGTCCACACACGCATATGAAACCCGTTAGTCATGCGTTGCCACCGCTAACCCATTTTGGCCTCTTATAGTCAAGCCCAGTATGCGTGTCCCGTCCTCGACATGGGTCGAGCCCACTAAGATACGTATGGGTTACTGGTTGAAATGGGCCCCCAGCACAAGCCATCCCCCTAAACTTGGCCCACACACTAGTGTTTCCCACTTAACCCTTTAATCATGTTTAATTACATGTTTGATCTTGGTTAAGTATTTTATCATATTTTCTATTGGCAACCACTAGCAATTTCCACATACCACCCAAGGTACCCACTTAACCCCCATGCCCCACTACATGCTTATCTGGTTAAGTGTTTCTTAATTGATTAACACCGTAACCGTGTAAAGGACCCCTCACATTGGACCATCATTTGTAGATGCCTGGTTAAGCCGGTAGGTTCCGGGCAGTCTTACACTACAAACGGGTCCAACCTCGTGTCATTTACCCTTGTTACGTATTTAATTTATGATTAAGACCCCTCACATTGGACCGTCATTTGTAGATGCCTGGTTAAGCCGGTAAACTCCGGGCAGTCTTACACTACAAACGGGTCCAACCTCGTGTCATTTACCCTTGTTACTTAATTATCATGTTTATTTTAGGAATATGGGTGCACCTAGCTTAATAGGCAAATTCCCAACTCCAAAGTGTGGGTACACCTAACTTAATAGGCAAATTCCCAACACATAGTATGGGTACACCTAACTTAATAGGCAAATTCTCATACTATGTTCATTTATTTTATGTTATGCATAATTATATTAATTTCACACAATCTTATTAACATATGCATTTAATTAACCCCATCGTTCCCACGTAATTTCGTTCTCATGACATAACACATATAAAAGGTGTCAACTTGCATATGTATGAACATGTTTCAAAGGTGCCATCTTGCATATTAACAAACACATAACTTGCATATGAACTTGCATAACATGTCACATAACTTGCATATAATCTTGTATAACATGTCACATAACTTGCATATTAACTTGTATAACATGTCACATAACTTGCATATTAATTTGCATAACATGTTACATAAACTTACATATTAACAAATACATGACTTGCATATGAACTTGCATAATATGTCACATAACTTGCATATGAACTTGCATAACATGTTACATAACTTGCATATGAACTCATAAACTTGCATATGAACTTGCATAACATGTTACATACTTGCATATGAACTCATAAACTTGCATATGAAGAAACATACAACTTGCATAATTATCATACATGTAACTTGCATATTATCATACATGTAACTTGCATATTAACATATGATCACAAAGCACAAAACTTGCATAACCCACATACATTAGCAAACTAAAATCATGTCATATGACTTAAAACCCATTAATCCACAAACAAAACCATATGATCTCATCATATCTCATCTACTTAGTTTAGCAATTGATCATTAGAGTGATAGAAACTCACAACTAGCCAATTTGCACTCCAAATGAAGAAGATTAAGATGCTTAGAATGGATTAGAGGTTGATTAGAGAGTGATTAGCTTGCAACCCTCTTCATAAATTAGTGGAGGCTCCTTCTAAGATTTAATTTGGCGGCATGTAGCCCTCAATTCTATTTTTAGTATGGATTAGGGTAGGTTTAGGGTGTATTTATAGATTAGGTGAGTGTTTTAGGCCCTTAGATTAACCCTAAATTAGATTAGGACCCTTAGATTTCGGAACCTTCCAGAAACCAGCCCTAAGACCAAGCCCAAACCCCAAACTGGTGCACCCAACCACAGAACTCTCTAGAAACTGTGCAGGTTTCCTGTCCCGACATGGGCGCACTTCCCAAGTGCGCCAGTGTATTTTTGTGCTGGCGCACTTCACAAGTGCGCCAGTGCATTTCTGGCCTGTTTCGGGTTTTTCTGCCTAACTTCGTTTGTCCATATCTCTTTCATACGGTACCCGTTTTACGCAAACTCGGACTCTATTTCGCGTATTTTTCCAAGACGAACGCAATGACGCAGCCTGTTTCCCCTGATTCTCACATTTGAGATTAATTATACTTTAATTACTAACCATTAGTGTTAATTGAAATTCGGGGTGTTACATTCTCCCCTACTTAAAGGATTTCGTCCTCGAAATCTCTAAGTCAAGAAGAACGTATCCTACCAACCAAACAACCATCTACTAAACCATCAACCACAAGCAACCATTATCCTTAGAAACTTCTAATGATGTATGAACATATGCAGAAAGTGTGTGTATATGTCCGTATACTAATGCAAAATCAGGCGGTCTACTGATTTAGTCGACCTCCTTAATGCAAACCATGATAGTGCCATGCATCCAATATGTATGCGAAACCCTATTGACACATACAATTTCTATATGCGTGCACAACCATACACAAAAATGCATCATCCACATGATAACACAGCCATGATACATCCATCAATCTAACTACCACATCCATTTATGCGATATGCAACATGAAGTGACTGAGCCGATCTAGTGCCTAATGTGTGTGTATATGCATCCACGAGCAACCACTAGCAAACAATTGCATCCACATGCATCCATCAACCATAACATGTTTCAAACACATGTTTCAACCATAGGTTTTACCCTATCTAAAGGTCATAGGTACTAGCGAGAGGATATACTAAAGATAAGATAAGTACTAGACAAGCGATAAAGGAGAAGTTAAAAGACATACTCTCAAAAAGAAATGGGTACAAAGAACGCATCTTCGCTTCCGTCTCCCAAGTAGCATTACTTTCGTCATCTCCCCATTGCACTTTAACTAGCTGAACTTCTCTGTTCCTCAACTTCCTAGTTTCTGACCCAAGGATGCGAGTAGGAGCTCGTCGAATCGTCGCATCACGCTCTACCTCTACATCTCTAAGCAAGCTCGGCTCTACCACCTCTGCGGTCTCATGTAAGCACTTCCTCAAATGTGATACATGGAATACATCATGAACACCACTAAGTCTGTCGGGCAACTCCACCCTATATGCCATCCGTCCAATCCTTTCCTTAATAGAAAACGGCCCAACAAACCTCGGTGCTAACTTCCCAACGGACCCAAAGCGAACAACATTTCTCAACGGAGATACTTTGACAAAAACCATGTCCCCAACCTCAAACTCAAGATCCGTCCTTCTCCGATCCGCATAAGATTTCTGTCTATCTTGCGCTGCCTTCATCCTTCTTCGAATCAAATCAATCTTCTCTGAAGTCTCTCTAACCATATCTGGCCCAAGCAAGATCTTATCCGTAGATTCCCACCAACATGTAGGAGATCGACAAGGCCTTCCATAAAGAGCTTCGAAAGGTGCCATGCCAATACTAGACTGAAAGCTGTTATTGTATGCAAACTCCACCAAAGGAAGATGTTCTTCCCATGTACCTCCAAAATCCAAGATACAAAGCCTCAAGAGATCTTCTAAGATACGGTTCACCCTCTCGGTCTGACCGTCCGTCTGAGGATGATATGCGGTGCTCAAACACAACTGAGTCCCTACCGCCTCTTGCAAACTTCTCCAAAACTCACTAGTGAAGATAGGATCTCGATCACTCACAATGCTGGATGGTACGCCATGCAATCTAACAATCTCTCTAACATAGACTGAAGCAAGCCATGGAGCGGTCCTCTTACTCTTCACGGGTATAAAATGGGCACTCTTGGTAAGTCTGTCTACCACAACCCAAATTCCCGTATTGCCCTTCCTCGATCTCGGTAACCCATCGATGAAATCCATCGAGACACTATCCCACTTCCATTGCGGAACTTCCAATGGGTGTAGCAACCCACCGGGTTTCCTTTGCTCCGCTTTAACTTGTTGGCACACTAAGCATCTAGCCACATACTCGGCCACATCTTTCTTCATACCGGCCCAGAAGAAAACTCTCTTCATGTCTTGGTACATTTTGTCTCCACCGGGATGAATAGTCATCCTTGAACGATGTGCATCATCCAAAATAGCCTTCTTCAAACCCTCATCTTGCGGTACACAAAGTCTACCGTCTCTATGCAACCATCCCCTATCATCTATGGTGTATCTACCCAAATGGCTGGACGACTCCCCCCTTATAAGCTTCTCTACCAACTCAACCAACTGTGGGTCGTCTCGCTGAGCCTCGCCAATCCGTCCCAAAAGAGTAGGTCTAACCTCCAAGGATGCTAACAAACCAGGTACAAAGTCAACAGAAGGTCTGAAGTCGAACAAAGAAAGAAACTCCAAGCTTCGCCGTTCCACGAACAATGGACTCAAAGATAGCCTTTTTCTACTCAAGGCGTCCGCCACCACGTTACCCTTGCCAGGGGTATACGCTATCTCGAAATCATAGGATGCTAAGAACTCCATCCACCTTTGCTGTCTTAAGTTTAAATCCTTCTGAGAGAATAAGTACTTCAATGATTTATGGTCAGTGAACAACTCGAATCTCTCACCAAGAAGATAATGGCGCCAAGACTTAAGTGCGAAAACAATCGCGGCCAACTCTAGATCATGGGTAGGGTAATTCTTCTCATGCACTCTCAATTGCCTCCCTCCATAGGCTATTACCCTTCCCTCCTGCATCAAGACTGCGCCTAATCCTGTCCCACAAGCATCGGTATAAACAACAAACGGCTTACTCCCATCTGGAAGCACTAAAACTGGAGCGGTGGTCAAAGCTCTCTTTAACCATCGGAAAGCATCATCACAATCTACGTCCCATGAGAAAACCAGATTCTTCTTCGTCAAGCGGGTTAATGGGGCTGATATCTTCGCGAAGTCTTTGATGAACTTCCTATAATATCCTGCCAACCCCAAGAAACTTCTTACTTCGGTAGCATTTCTAGGAACTTTCCAATCCTGGATAGATACTATCTTTGCGGGATCCACCGCTATCCCTTCCTTAGAGACCACATGCCCTAAGAATCGCACTTCCCTTCTCCAAAAATGACATTTAGAGAATTTAGCTTTAAGACTATGTGCTCGAAGAGTCTCCAACACTTCTCTGAGATGTAAGGCATGCTCTTCTTCACTCTTGGAAAAGACCAAGATGTCATCCACAAAGACCACTACAAACTTATTCAGATACTCTCTGAACACTCTACTCATCAGATCAACAAAGTATGCAGGGGCGTTTGTCAACCCAAATGGCATCACAAGCCACTCATAAAAACCATCCGGAGTTCGGAAAGCAGTCTTCTCTATACTGTCCTCCGCCACTCTCAACTGATGAAACCCTGTAGCTAAGTCCATCTGCGAAAACACTGAGGCGCCAACCAACTGATCAAAGAGATCATCTATCCTCGGTAATGGGTGTCTATTCTTCTTCGTGAGCTTATTAAGTTCTCTATAATCCACACAAAGTCTGAGGGACCCATCCGCCTTCGTGGCAAACACTACTGGAGATCCCCACTCCGATATACTTCGCCTTATGAACCCCTTCTCAAGCAACTCCCCTACTTGCTTATGAAGTTCTCTTCTCTCACGAGGAGCCATGTGGCACACTGGCAAAGACACTGGTTTGGCATTATCCACCAAATAAATTCGGAAATCTATCTCCCGCTTCGGAGGCAAACCCTTCACCTCTTTAAACACATCCGGATATTCCCGGACCACTCTGACAGAACGCAAACTCTCGACCGAAGCATCGAGCGATTCAAGATAACTTAGCAAAACAGATTCCATGGGATTACAAGAGATTTCGAGAGTATTACCCAAGCGGGTCATAAGCCTGACAACTCTCCTTTCACAATCAAGAACGGCACCATTACTGGATAACCAGTCCATGCCCAAAATCAACCCATAGCCCGTGAAGCCCAATACAAAAGCATCACATCCAAACTCAACGCTAAGTATAGAAATCTTCAAACCCAAACATATCATAGACAGATATATGGAGCCCCCAATTGGGTTTGGAACAACCAAGGGATCATCAACTAGACTGGTGTCTAAGTGCAGTGACTCAACTAACGATGATGAGATAAAAGAATGCGATGCGCCAGAGTCAAACAAAGTACGAACTGGATGATCAAACAGAAAAACCAGACTTTCAACGGAAATAGTTCTACCTCTCTGCTGAATCGGTGGAACTGAGAGAGCCTGAACTTGCCCCCCTGCCTGAGCTGGTGCCATAAGAGCTTGCACCTGACCTCCTGAGGTAGACCCCGTCTTCTGCCCCTTCTTTGGGCAGTCCTTCACAAGATGTCCTGCTTCACCACAATGAAAGCAACCGGTCTTCTTCTTTTTGCGACAATCCTTGCTGAGGTGGCCTGGGGTCCCACAATTGAAGCACTTCTTCTTCTTCTTCCCCTTGTCACCATTGCCTTTTCCACCCTTGCCTTGTTGTTGTTGTTGCGGTTTCTTCTGATCCCCCTTCTTCTCTGGTGCCTTAGAACTCTTATCATCCTCATGCATAAGTGCCATGTAGACAAGCTTCTCAAAGGTGGCCCCCATAGGAATGTGAGTCATAGCTATTCCTTGCAATGGTTCGTTCAAGCCTCTAACGAACCTCAAAGCCTTCTTCTCCGGTGTATTCACCAACTCTATGCCAAACCTTGCTAATTGATTGAATTTGTTGACATATTCTTTCACCGTGAGATTCCCTTGCTTCAAATTCAAGAAATTCTCCATAAACAGATTCTCTTCCGCCCTTGAGAGAAACTTAGCCCCAAACCTTTGCTTGAAATCTGCCCAAGAGTCAACAGGGCGTTCTCCATTAGTGACCTCCCACCAGAATGAGGCCTCTCCCTTCATTAACCAAGCCGCCAACTTGACTTTCTTTCCCTCTTCCACTTCAAAAATATCTAGCAACTCTTCCACTTCCTTAAGCCAATCTCTAGCCTCTACGAAAGTCTCTGAACCTAGAAAAGGTTTTCCTCCTATAGCCTTGAACTCCTTGCAAATCTTAGCAAAATTATCCACTCTAGGCTGAGGAGGAGGAGCGGTTGCCTCTGGTGTAGTAGCATTGGCTGGACCCGCAGCCGCGGCCCTAGCCTCTTGTAACCTCCTATACCATAGTGGTATAACTAAGCCCTCCGGGATGTTAAGATCTTCAGCCATGCTGAAACGAAAGAGGAAAGATTCAAAAAGGAGATTCCGAAAGATAAAGATATGGCTATTGGGGATTATGCTTTTCTTTTTCAAAAACTTTTCTCTTAAAAGACATGTTTTTGAAAATACTTTTTCCAAAAATAATACCTTTACTATTTTTTAAAAAAAAGTATTTTTCTCGAAAATTTATCTGTTCCGGTAACCTTCAGCTCTGATACCACGTGTAACACCCCACTCCCGCTATGGTCACTCACTAAGGGAATGCCATAGCATCGGTGGAGTATTTTAGTGAATATAGAACAGAAAAATTACAACAAGACAGATATAAATAGTACTTGAAATATAAAACATCATCTCATAACAGCGGAAGTAAAACATGTCTGGTTACATCATAAAACCACAATAAAAGTCAAGTACAATATCCATCAAAATAAAGAAGTACATAATCCCACTTTCATACAATAGCCATGACAAAGAAAAGATAACTGGGTAACTGGAGCTTTACATCTATCCAAGCTCCTAAAGACTGGAACAGCAATCCGATCAAGCTCCACTACTGCTAGGATTCACCGTAGGACCTGAGGGTTGGGAAAAAGATAAAAACAACGGGGTCAGACATAAGTCTGAGCGAGTCCTATAACTTTAACAATACAATCGTTAAAGTAACCAGAGAAGTCATAAACTGATATACGGTAACTAATGGGGATGAATGGCTACACTAAGCAGTCAGCTAAACTAAGATAAAAGATAAAGACGCATCTACCCTTCCAAAGGTAAATTACTAAACTGCACCACACCAGTCATTCCTAACTTAAAGGTTGATCCCACCCATGGACTTATAAAATTAACTTAATAGTTCTCGCGTACCCCTAGGTGACTAAGTAGACGCCACGGGGCCCTACAATCCACTAGGTGTACACACTACTCCCCATTCGATCGGCTCCCTAACGTAGATACCCGTGCTGGCCCCACCGTGGGGTGTACCATTCCCCAACGTGGCAACCTGATAAAACTAACGGTGCACGGCTTATATCTACACGATGCAACAACGTCTTATTTACCAGCCCGGGTCCACACATGCATATGAAACCCGTTAGTCATGCGTTGCCACCGCTAACCCATTTTGGCCTCTTATAGTCAAGCCCAGTATGCGTGTCCCGTCCTCGACATGGGTCGAGCCCACTAAGATACGTATGGGTTACTGGTTGAAATGGGCCCCCAGCACAAGCCATCCCCCTAAGCTTGGCCCACACACTAGTGTTTCCCACTTAACCCTTTAATCATGTTTAATTACATGTTTGATCTTGGTTAAGTATTTTATCATATTTTCTATTGGCAACCACTAGCAATTTCCACATACCACCCAAGGTACCCACTTAACCCCCATGCCCCACTACATGCTTATCTGGTTAAGTGTTTCTTAATTGATTAACACCGTAACCGTGTAAAGGACCCCTCACATTGGACCATCATTTGTAGATGCCTGGTTAAGCCGGTAGGTTCCGGGCAGTCTTACACTACAAACGGGTCCAACCTCATGTCATTTACCCTTGTTACGTATTTAATTTATGATTAAGACCCCTCACATTGGACCGTCATTTGTAGATGCCTGGTTAAGCCGGTAAACTCCGGGCAGTCTTACACTACAAACGGGTCCAACCTCGTGTCATTTACCCTTGTTACTTAATTATCATGTTTATTTTAGGAATATGGGTGCACCTAGCTTAATAGGCAAATTCCCAACTCCAAAGTGTGGGTACACCTAACTTAATAGGCAAATTCCCAACACATAGTATGGGTACACCTAACTTAATAGGCAAATTCCCATACTATGTTCATTTATTTTATGTTATGCATAATTATATTAATTTCACACAATCTTATTAACATATGCATTTAATTAACCCCATCGTTCCCACGTAATTTCGTTCTCATGACATAACACATATAAAAGGTGTCAACTTGCATATGTATGAACATGTTTCAAAGGTGCCATCTTGCATATTAACAAACACATAACTTGCATATGAACTTGCATAACATGTCACATAACTTGCATATAATCTTGTATAACATGTCACATAACTTGCATATTAACTTGTATAACATGTCACATAACTTGCATATTAATTTGCATAACATGTTACATAAACTTACATATTAACAAATACATGACTTGCATATGAACTTGCATAATATGTCACATAACTTGCATATGAACTTGCATAACATGTTACATAACTTGCATATGAACTTGCATAACATGTTACATACTTGCATATGAACTCATAAACTTGCATATGAAGAAACATACAACTTGCATAATTATCATACATGTAACTTGCATATTATCATACATGTAACTTGCATATTAACATATGATCACAAAGCACAAAACTTGCATAACCCACATACATTAGCAAACTAAAATCATGTCATATGACTTAAAATCCATTAATCCACAAACAAAACCATATGATCTCATCATATCTCATCTACTTAGTTTAGCAATTGATCATTAGAGTGATAGAAACTCACAACTAGCCAATTTGCACTCCAAATGAAGAAGATTAAGATGCTTAGAATGGATTAGAGGTTGATTAGAGAGTGATTAGCTTGCAACCCTCTTCATAAATTAGTGGAGGCTCCTTCTAAGATTTAATTTGGCGGCATGTAGCCCTCAATTCTATTTTTAGTATGGATTAGGGTAGGTTTAGGGTGTATTTATAGATTAGGTGAGTGTTTTAGGCCCTTAGATTAACCCTAAATTAGATTAGGACCCTTAGATTTCGGAACCTTCCAGAAACCAGCCCTAAGACCAAGCCCAAACCCCAAACTGGTGCACCCAACCACAGAACTCTCTAGAAACTGTGCAGGTTTCCTGTCCCGACATGGGCGCACTTCCCAAGTGCGCCAGTGTATTTTTGTGCTGGCGCACTTCACAAGTGCGCCAGTGCATTTCTGGCCTGTTTCGGGTTTTTCTGCCTAACTTCGTTCGTCCATATCTCTTTCATACGGTACCCGTTTTACGCAAACTCGGACTCTATTTCGCGTATTTTTCCAAGACGAACGCAATGACGCAGCCCGTTTCCCCTGATTCTCACATCTGAGATTAATTATACTTTAATTACTAACCATTAGTGTTAATTGAAATTCGGGGTGTTACAGAAACTGATTAACGAAGGTAATTAAACTTTCCAAATTGCCAGGGAAGTTAGATATGGAGTACTGCTAGCTATGCTCCATGGGATGAATAAGATGAGAATAGGATAATGATTTCAGAAATTACCTTTTTTGTTAGATTCGATAATCCCGATAAAGCATAGAAACCTTTGATTGAGTTAAATCCGTGAAATGAGAATTTATAATCAACTGAAAAGATTTCCAAGAAAATATTTAAACAAAAGTTTAAAGATTGTAAGTCTTGAGTAAATGAATATTGCAGAGTGAAATGAGACTCATGATATCCTTGTATGTCTATATTAATTGTAAAGTTGCACTTGTTACTTAAGAAAGACCGGGATCTAACCTATTTTGAATAACTATACGACGAGCATTGAAGATATTTTAAGACGGCGGTTGAAGATCGGGGATCTTTACATCATTTGTATTAATTGTTGATGTCTCGATTAGGAGGTACACCGAATACGAGGTTATAAGTGGTAGTGGTCTGGAGTACTTGTAGATTGTCCGAATACGCAAGGGCCTCTATCCTTTATTGGACGAGGAATAAGATGCCTTCGGTTTCGTTCACAACACAGAATGAACTTGTAAATGGATGTGTACCTGACATTGTATTTTACGGCATAACCAATTGGTTTTCATTGATGATATATCAACTTAGTGGCGGAGAATTTATCCTAACACCTTTCACTGAGATTTTTGTACTTAGAGGGTTATATATTAATAGACACTGACTATATGTTGTGAATTGACTTTAGGGCCTCACAACCGGAATGAGATGAAAATGGACGAAGTACCACAGAGTTAAGGACTAACGTTTTCTTCTAGTTAAGAAGTGATGCCATGGTATGGAGCCCAGGCAATTTAATTATGTGGATGATGGATGCGAGGTGCCTCGGATAATGGTCGACAACGACCGAGAGACCTTACGTTCAGGAAAAACCCATGCATCACCTGGTATAGTTGGTCTAGCTTTGTCGATACAGGAAGGACTCAATTGTTGACTCCTAGGACATCCCGCTAGAGGTGTACCTGAATGCGGTTAAGGAAGATTCTTTGCCTTGGTCATTTATGAAACCCAATTTCCAATATGAGCCTTTTATGGTTTCAGTTGTAACCTATGTATGTATACTTAATATATAGGTACCTACATCTTCTAAGATTTATACATTTACTTTCGAAAATGACTTTTACACCATGCACTAGTAATAATGAAAGATACTTTCACGTACCAAACATATTTGGTTATCATAAGGCAAAATTTGCTACTGTGGTGTGTGTTGCATTGTGCGATGGGATGTGAGTCTTAAGGTAACTTCATTTCAAAAAGAATTGTGAGTAGTTTTATGATTGGTATTCATAAGGGGAAACCCATTCCGTGTTACACGGCGTGGTCTTATAATTTATCCAACTTTAAAATAGAGTAAATAACTGTATTTGTTCTCACGTCGGTCCCATTACTTGTCCAGAGTTTATTGTTCTATCCCTAAATTCTAGGTGCCCATATTTTCCACACGGACAGCCTAGTAGTTTTGGTTTGCAGATATTTTATAGAGCAGGTTCTGCGTTGAAGCTAGAGCTGTGTCCAGGGCATTTTATTTTTTCTGTTGAGCTTAGTAGTTTTAGCTGTGTATTTTTCTGCTATGCATGTATTAATTATAGTACTCTGATGTAAAGTTATTGCAATGATAATGAAAATTTATTTTGTTCAGTTCTTATGCATTGTAAACCCAAGTGATACGTCATGTTGATCGGTTTAAGTCAGTTTAATTATTAGTTTGAATCGGGCATGATGGCGGGTTGTCACATCAAACATTGGAAACCACTTCAAATTTTGAATATAATTCAGAGCTAGATGTCTCAAAAATAAACCAGACGTCTGATAATATCTTCAGACATGTTTTCTGTAAGCCGAAAGTGGATCAGACATCTGGATTTATGAGTCAGTCGTCTGAGTGCTACTTAGATCATTTCTAGAGGTTGTAATCAGACGTTTGATTTTAAATCTAGATGTTTGATACACATATATCAGCTTATCTTTTCTTGGGGCATATCTACTATAATTGTCTCATCTTTCTTCGACTTGTACTTCTTCTCTTTGTTGTCGAGGCTTACTTTTTGCTTTGTACAGAAAAAATCCTGCGTAAGCTTATTATATACATTCATATGATTTCCATTGTGTGGTTAGTATGGATTATGCTCTATCCAAAGACTGGAGATGCTTGAAACACTAACTATGGATTACATTTAGTGGGGACATGACTCAGACACAAATGTATGGATTATACTTTGTAACACCCCGTATTTTCTGTGAACGTATAAGTAACTAATCAGAGGATAATTAATTTTTAAAGTAAAAATCAAGGGAAACGGGTTGCGCCATTGCGTTCGTCTCGGAATTCTGCATGAAAACGAGTCTGAGTTTGCGAGAATCGGAGTCCGTATGAAGGAGATATGACCCTCCGAAGTTTCAGGAAATTTCAGAATTGAAAACAGCTCGAAATTCGAATTCAAAATTCGAATTCAAACCCAGAAGCAGGCTGGGCGGGAAATTTCCCGCCCAAGCCCAGGTCGATTGGGTAGTCAACCCCCCCCCCCCCCCGACCAGGTCGACTGCGCAGTCGACCTGGGGGTCGACCTGGGCACATTTCTGCAGATCGGGCCTGTGACGATTTTTAACCCTTTTTGACGAACCGGATGACTTCTGGACCGATCTGATGGATCTAAACACTCCTATTCTCCTATTTAAACAGTCCCAAACCTAGCCTTCTCTACACACAATTCTATTCTGCTTCTACTCTACCTCTGTTCTAAATAAAAATAAAAATGGCGTCGCTACTCTGCTGGAATCAAAACTAGAAGCTAATCAACATCAACCTAAGCAACTCAATTCAAACTAGAGATTAAAGCTTCTGCAACGATTCTACAACAATTAAAGTTCTTTCTTTAATCCAACCAAGGCAAGTGCAGTTATTTTCCAATATAAACTTTAATCATAATTGTGACATGATTGTAAGTCTGAATTTGAGATTGGGTATGTTATGTTCTGATCTATTTTATTCTGTATCTCTTCTTCTTTCTGTTCTATAGCCAGGCTACTACGAGCCTGCGCAAATCTCCTAAGGGATTAACGCGCGAACGCTAAAATGTTTGGGATAAATAATGAATGTGGCATAATTGGACATGGTTAATCTGTGACTGATTTAAGAAAAAGGACATAGGTTGTAAACTAGATTTAGATCTATGCATATTCTGTGAATTGGAAGAAGTGGAACCATGGTATGTTAACATGTGACTTGAGACATTGGACATAACGCATATTTTGAATTAAGATCTGTTATAACTAGATTGTTGGGCATATTGCTTATATAACAATTCATGATTTGAAAAAGAATATGACTTAGGTGTGAAGATCTATATTAAGATTTGATAACTATCAAATGTGAATAACACCTAAGTAGGAGATTTTTGAATATATGACATGCATTGAAATCAATGGCCATATTTGGTATAATTTATATGTGAATCTTTTGTACTAGGCAAGTTGAACTAAATTGGGACAAGTAAATTACGACCATAATCTATGACATGTAAATTCAATGCAAACATGGGGTATATGATCATAGTGTGAATCATGACAACTATTTAAGCATGCAAACTTAGGCCAAATTTATAATTAGGCAAGATATGTTTGTGAAACTTTAAGGAATGATTAAATCTGTTATATTTGCCTAATTTGCTAGTTCTGCTATATTGGCCTAATCTGCTAGTTCTGTTATATTGCTTAATCTGCTAGTTCTGCTCTATTGCCTAGTCTGCTAGATTTGTTCATCTGCCAAATCTGTCATCTGCTAAGTCTGTTGAAAATGCCAAATCTGCTAAACTAAATCTGTTGAGATGCCTAATCTTTTATCTGCTAAATCTGCTAGTTTGCTTAATCTGCTAAATCCGTTAAGTTGCCTAATCAGCAAAATCTGTTATCTGCTATATCTGTTGAGTTGATATAATTAGTCCGCTATTGACATAATCTGAATTGGCTATAGTTATGAATAATTCACATATTTATTAGGCGTGGGTATAAATGGTAAATCATTAATTAATTGGCCGCAAAGATAAACATGGCTAACTCGAGGTTAGAATGAGTTTGCGGCGTAATTCTGTCCGGAACCGCCCGGTATATTCCAGTGGTCGCAAACAATAGGTTCTAATGTGAGAAGTTAGTCATAACATGCTTGAAACCCGAGGTTAGACTCAGTTTGCGACAGAAACCTGCCCGGAACCAACCAGCCTAACCAGTAGCCGCAAACTGTCAGTCTAATGTGAGAGGTCTGGGCATTAATATTTAATTAATGAAAATCTGAGATAAATATGATGTCTAAAACGTGTTGGGTGGGTAAGGTTAAACCAATTGGACCAATGAATCTGATAAACCCGTTTCGTGAATCTGTAGGCCCAATTTCAAAGTTAGACAAATCTGTAAATCTGTAACTGGTTAATCGGTAAGTCTGTTAAATCTGTATATCTGATCCGTTAGTCTGGAAACATGTCTGTGAACTAGTTGATCTGAATTCTGTATGTCTGAACTTGTAAACAAGTTAATCTAAAATCTGTTAGTCTGGGGACACAAGGTTAGGAGGGGAATTACTTGTGTCATCTGTTGTTTGGGACCCATATTAGTCAGTAACCCTTTCTGGTATCAAAACTTTGACCCAATAGTAGGTAGGGTCCGAGCACGCTTACTGAACTAATTATAAGCGGTTCATTCTGATAATGGCGAGGGGTGTTGATGGTGCGTTCCAACCGGGTCATGTGCGTGCATGGATCCCGGTCTGCCTCTGAGGATGTAAGACGCTGTGACATCTGTAAATAGGTCTGTGCCAATTGGTTGGCACTTTAGGGAGTGATACACCCTACTGTGGGGCCGACACAGGGTATTTATGTATTAGGGAGCCGATCGCTTGGGGTAGGGTTTTAGGGTACACTTAGTTCTGTCTGTTTCTGTTGGTACCGTCTGTTTCTGTTGGGTGGTAACACCTGTCTGTTCGGGTGGTAAAGGCCCATTACTAGTATACACCTAATTCTACATTCCGTTTCCATAGGGATTAATCTGTTTCTGCTTCTGTCTGTTTCTGTTCGGGTGGTAAAGGCCCATTACTAGCACTCTCTTCTGTGGAAATTATTTTGTACCCGTTTCTGTTTCAGTTTAGACATTAGGGTGACACCTAATTCTGTTATACTAGTATTAGTGCAGAGAAATGTAAGAAATAGCTTATGTCATTCTGTTCTTCTGTAATATCCGCTACACCCGTTACTGTTATCTCTCATCCAGTTTTATTTTCATGTCATGTTATTATTATCTGTTCATAACTGAAAATCACTGGACTTGCCAGACTTTTTGTCTGACCCTTGTTGTTTCGCCTCCTTTCTTCCGTTTCCCCCCAGGTTTTGTAGAAGGGAGTACTCTATCTTGATCCAGATTTCTTCCGCTTGAAGTGCTTAAAGTATGGCTTGTCTTCTTCTGTGGGGATTATGATTTTAAACTATGCATTCTGAAGGCTTTTGTACAAGACTGATATTTTGTACTTGAATTCTGATATTGTGATTTGAAAGGATGTAACCAAGCTTATTTCGGTTTCTGTTGAAATAAAGTTATAAATTTTTCAAGTACTGTTTTATCTGTCTTGTAAGTTTCTGTTCTGTTTACTAAAATGCTCCACCAAAGTTAAGGCATTCCCTTTGTGAGTGACCTTAACGGAGGTGGGGTGTTACACTTGGTATCAGAGCCAAAGGTTACCAGATGGGGTAAAGTTTTTGAAAACTATTTTCAAAAAAGGTTTTGAAAGGAAGTATTTTCAAAAATAAAGCTTATTTTGAAAAACATGATCCCCAAGAGCCATATATCTTTCCTTCAGTCCTTTTTGTATTGAATCTTTCCTTTTTCGTTTCAGCATGTCTGAAGCATCTGAGATACCAGAGGGTGTTCATGTACCCGGTTGGTTTCGTCAATATCTTGAGGCTAGGACCGCCGCCGCAGGTCCAGCAAATGATCCCCCTCCTCCGCCCCCTCCTCGTGCAATTGCTTTCTCAAAGATCTGTAGAGATTTTAGGGCCATGGGTGGAAAGGATTTCAAGGGAACTGAATCATTCGTAGAAGCGAGGAACTGGCTCAAAGAAACTGAGGATCTATTCGTTATCTTCGAGGTGGACGATAGGCAGAAGGTACAGTTGGCGGTATGGCTGCTCAAAGAGGAAGCTTCCTATTGGTGGGAAGTCACTAATGCCGAGAGGCCAGTTGAGACATGGATGGATTTCAGAACAAGGTTTGAGACAAAATTCCTCTCGCAAGCTGAACGAAGTTTACAACTGGAAAAGTTCTTATCTCTTAAGCAAGGAAGTATGACGGTCAAGGAATACGTCAACCAGTTCAACCAACTATCTAGGTTCGGATTGGATTTAGTCAACACTCAGCATAAAAAGGCTCTCCGCTTTGTTAAAGGATTGAACGAGCCACTGCACAGCCTAGCCATGACCCATGTACCCATGAGAGCGACTTACGAGAAATTGGTGGACATGGCACTACTGCACGAGGAAGACAAGGGCCAGAAAGAGACAAAGAAGGAAGAACCACAGAATAAGAAAGCATGGCCCAAAAAGGAAATACAAAAGAAGGATGAGAAGACTGAAGATAAGAAGGGGAAAAAGTGCTTTACTTGTGGGAGCTCGACTCATCTGAACAAGGATTGCAGAAAAAGGAAGGGAACTTGCTTCAACTGTGGAGAGATGGGACACTTCACTAGGGACTGCCCGAAGAGACGAGGGCAAGGAGGGCAGGCGAACACTCTTGAGGCTAGTGGCTAGGATAGAAATGGGAAAATTCCTATAGTAGGTTTAATTTCTTTATCTGATTATGGAGTTAAGACTCTTTCTGATTCTGGCATTTTGATTTTGTAATCGATATTCTGCACTTTAATACTAGTATTATTTCTGATTCCGCTGTAGACTCAGACCCATAAGGTTTATGACTCATCTGTTGTGATAGATTGGGGTTTGAGAGATATCTGTGTTAGGCGTCAAGTAGGACGCATACATTCTGGGATTTATCATGTTTAGTTTACTAAGAATCATTCGGTAATCTGATCTATACCAGTAATCTGTAAATATCTGAATATTCCCGATAAGGTTAAGATTTCCAGTTTTGACATTATCTAAAGAGGGTAATCCTCTGGGTATCAATCTGATGTTGGTTTCGGTCTTCAGGGCCGATACTTAGGACCCATGTCTAATGGGAACCAAGTTTTTTTATCTGTACTCGCTTCCATCATTCGACTGTATCCTATCGATCGAATCTTCGAACTTTAGGTAGAAACTAATGGGTGTAAACATGTGTTTGAGACATGTTATGTTTGATGGTTGCAAGTGGATGCAGGTGGTTGCTAGTGGTTGCTCGTGGATGCATATACACACACTAGGCACTAGATCGGCTCGAAAACACTTTCATATTGCATATGGATGTGTGAGCATTTTCAATTTTTGTGGATGCAAAATGATTGACTCAGCACATGGATGTTGCATATGACTGAGTGGTTGTGCACTCATATAGAAATGATATGTATCAAATAGGAAAATTTGCATACATGTTGGACTCATGGCACTGGCATAATTCGCATTAAGGAGGTCAACTGAATCAGTGGACCGCCTGATCTTTGCATTAGATAAGGAACATATACACACACCTTTGCATATGTTCATACAACATTAGAAGTTTCTAAGGACAATGGGCGCCAGTGATTGATGATTGAGTAGATGGATGTTGGATGGTAGGACACATTCTTCTTAACTTGAAGATTTCGGGGACGAAATCCTTTAAGGAGGGGAGAATGTAACACCCCGTATTTTCTATGAACGTATAAGTAACAAATCAGAGGATAATTAATTTTTAAAGTAAGAATCAAGGGAAACGGGTTGCGCCATTGCGTTTGTCTCGGAATTCTGCATGAAAACGAGTCCGAGTTTGCGAGAATCGGAGTCCGTATGAAGGAGATACGACCCTCCGAAGTTTCAGGAAATTTCAGAATTGAAAACAGCTCGAAATTCGAATTCAAAATTCGAATTCAAACCCAGAAGCAGGCTGGGCGGGAAATTTCCCGCCCAAGCCCAGGTCGACTGGGGAGTCGACTGGGTAGTCGACCCCCCTGACCAGCTCGACTGCGCAGTCGACCTGGGGGTCGACCTGGGCACATTTCTGTAGATCGGGCCTGTGACGGTTTTTACCCCTTTTTGACGAACCGGACGACTTATCGACCGATCTGATGGCTCTAGATGTAACACCCCGAATTTCAGTTAATACTAATATTCACTAATTACAGAATAAATAATCTCAGATGTGAGAATTGGGGGAAACGGGCTGCGTCATTGCGTTCGTCTCGGAAAAATACGCGAAATAGAGTCCGAGTTTTCGAGAATCGGAGTCCGTATGGCCCAGTTATGGCCCAATGAAGTTTACAGAAAATTTAAAGATAAAAACAGATTTAAAAATTAAAAATCAGATTTCGAAATTGGAGCCAGTAGGGGGGGCCAGGCGGGAAACTTCCCGCCCTACCATGTCGACAGGGCTGTCGACAGGACTGTCGACTGGGGAGTCGACTGCCCTGTCGACTTGCCTGTCGACACAGGGTGTCGAGCCAGTTGGCTTGGGTGCACCAGATCTGGTTTTCTGGCTAGGGCTGGGCTGTGTTCTAGAGACTTCCTAAATCTGACGGACCTAATCTAACCTAGGGTTAATCCTATGGTCTAAAACACACCCTAATCCTATAAATACACCCTAATGCAAGCCTAATCCCTACTAAAAATAGAAATGATGCCATCATGCCGCCAAAATCAAACCTAAGAGGAGCCTCCACTAGTTTATGAAGGAAGTTGCAAGCTAATCAACCTCTAATCATCATCTTCTTCATATTTAGCAACTAGTTCCACTTCATAAGTTTGCTAATCTTGGTTTTGGTGAGTTTCTATCACTCTAATGATCAATTGCTAAACTAAGTAGATGAGATATGATGAGATCATATGGTTTTGTTGTGGATTAATGGGTTTTAAGTCATATGACATGATGTTAGTTGCTAATGTATGTGGGTTATGCAAGTTTTGTGCTTTGTGATCATATGTTAATATGCAAGTTACATGTATGTTAATATGCAAGTTACATGTATGACAATTATGCAAGTTGTATGTTTCTTCATATGCAAGTTTATGAGTTCATATGCAAGTATGTACCATGTTATGCAAGTTCATATGCAAGATTATGAGTTCATATGCAAGTTTATGAGTTCATATGCAAGTTATGTGACATATTATGCAAGTTCATATGCAAGTTATGTGACATATTATGCAAGTTCATATGCAAGTCATGTATTTGTTAATATGTAAGTTTATGTAACATGTTATGCAAGTTAATATGCAAGTTATGTGACATGTTATACAAGTTAATATGCAAGTTATATGTTATACAAGATTATATGCAAGTTATGTGACATGTTATGCAAGTTCATATGCAAGATATGTGTTTGTTAATATGCAAGATGGCACCTTTGAAACATGCTCATACATATGCAAGTTGACACCTTTTATATGTGTTATGTCATGAGAACGAAATTACGTGGGAACCATGGGGTTAATTAAATGCATATGTTAATAAGATTGTGTGAAATTAATATAATTATGCATAACATAAAATAAATGAACATAGTATGGGAATTTGCCTATTAAGTTAGGTGTACCCATACTATGTGTTGGGAATTTGCCTATTAAGTTAGGTCTACCCATACTATGGAATTGGGAATTTACCTATTTAGTTAGGTCTACCCATATTCTTAAAAATGTGTAATTAATTAGTGATAATTAATATAAATTATGAGGGTGATTAATTAGGTGTAATTAATTGACTAAGACACGAGGTTGGACTCAGTTGTAGCGTAAAACTGCCCGGACCCAACCGGCTTAACCAGTTGCTACAAATGTTAGCCCAATGTGAGAGGTCTTAGGCACAAACTAAATACGTGATTAATGTAAAGACACGAGGTTAGACTCGGTTATGACATAAGGCTGCCCGGACCCAACCGGCTTAACCAGCGGTCATAAAAGACAGTCTAATGTGAGAGGTCTTTACAAAGGTTACAATCTTAATTAATTAATTGAGAAACACTTAACCACATTAGCATGTAGAGGGACATGAGGGGTTAAGTGGGTGCCTTGGGTGGCATGTGGAAATCTAGTGGTTGCCTTAGGTGGCAATAGAAAATACGATTAGAATACTTAACCAAGTGGAACATGTAATTAAAACATGATTAAAGGGTTAAGTGGGAAACACAAGTGTGTGGGCCAAGCTTAGGGGGATGGCTTGTGCTGGGGGCCCATTTCAACCAGTAACTCATACGTATCTTAGTGGGCTCGACCCATGTCGAGGACGGGACACGCATACTGGGCTTGACTATAAGAGGCCAAAATGGGTTAGCGGTGGCAACGCATGACCAACGGGTTTCATATGCGTGTGTGGACCCGGGCTGGTAAATAAGACGTTGTTGCATCGTGTGGATATAAGCCGTGCACCGTTAGTTTTATCAGGTTGCCACGTTGGGGAATGGTACACCCCACGGTGGGGCCAGCACGGGTATCTACGTTAGGGAGCCGATCGAATGGGGAGTAGTGTGTACACCTAGTGGATTGTA
Organism: Allium sativum; assembly: GCA_030737875.1. Taxonomy (NCBI): domain Eukaryota; kingdom Viridiplantae; phylum Streptophyta; class Magnoliopsida; order Asparagales; family Amaryllidaceae; genus Allium; species Allium sativum. The sequence continues at coordinate 19,968,100 of CM060927.1, read as the reverse complement.
GGGCCCCGTGGCGTCTACTTAATCACCTAGGGGTACGCGAGAACTATTAAGTTAATTTTATAAGTCCATGGGTGGGATCAACCTTTAAGTTAGGAATGACTGGTGTGGTGCAGTTTAGTAATTTACCTTTGGAAGGGTAGATGCGTCTTTATCTTTTATCTTAGTTTAGTTGACTGCTTAGTGTAGCCATTCATCCCCAATAGTTACCTTATATCAGTTTATGTCTTCTCTGGTTACTTTAACGATTGTATTGTTAAAGTTATAAGACTCGCTCAGATTTATGTCTGACCCCGTTGTTTTTATCTTTTTCCCAACCCTCAGGTCCTACGGTGGATCCTAACAGTAGTGGAGCTTGATCGGATTGCTGTTCCAGTCTTTAGGAGCTTGGATTGATGTAAAGCTCCAGTTACCCAGTTATCTTTTCTTTTGTCATGGCTATTGTATGAGAGTGGGATTATGTACTTCTTTATTTGATGGATATTGTACTTGACTTTTATTATGGTTTTATGATGTAACCAGACATGTTTTACTTCCGCTGTTATGAGAGGATGTTTTAAATTTCAAGTACTATTTATATCTGTCTTGTTGTAATTTTTCTGTTCTATATTCACTAAAATACTCCACCGATGCTATGGCATTCCCTTAGTGAGTGACCATAGCGGGAGTGGGGTGTTACACGTGGTATCAGAGCTGAAGGTTACCGGAACAGATAAATTTTTGAGAAAAATATTTTTTTTTTAAAAAAATATATTTTCAAAAACATGTCTTTTAAGAGAAAAGTTTTTGAAAAAGAAAAGCATAATCCCCAATAGCCATATCTTTATCTTTCGGAATCTCCTTTTTGAATCTTTCCTCTTTCGTTTCAGCATGGCTGAAGATCTTAACATTCCGGAGGGCTTGGTTATACCACTATGGTATAGGAGGTTACAAGAGGCTAGGGCCGCGGCTGCGGGTCCAGCCAATGCTACTACACCAGAGGCAACCGCTCCTCCTCCTCAGCCTAGAGTGGATAATTTTGCTAAGATTTGCAAGGAGTTCAAGGCTATAGGAGGAAAACCTTTTCTAGGTTCAGAGACTTTCGTAGAGGCTAGAGATTGGCTTAAGGAAGTGGAAGAGTTGCTAGATATCTTTGTAGTGGAAGAGGGAAAGAAAGTCAAGTTGGCGGCTTGGTTAATGAAGGGAGAGGCCTCATTCTGGTGGGAGGTCACTAATGGAGAACGCCCTGTTGACTCTTGGGCGGATTTCAAGCAAAGGTTTGGGGCTAAGTTTCTCTCAAGGGCGGAAGAAAATCTGTTTATGGAGAAGTTCTTGAATTTGAAGCAAGGGAATCTCACGGTGAAAGAATATGTCAACAAATTCAATCAATTAGCAAGGTTTGGCATAGAGTTGGTGAATACACCGGAGAAGAAGGCTTTGAGGTTCGTTAGAGGCTTGAACGAACCATTGCAAGGAATAGCTATGACTCACATTCCTATGGGGGCCACCTTTGAGAAGCTTGTCTACATGGCACTTATGCATGAGGATGATAAGAGTTCTAAGGCACCAGAGAAGAAGGGGGATCAGAAGAAACCGCAACAACAACAAGGCAAGGGTGGAAAAAGCAATGGTGACAAGGGGAAGAAGAAGAAGAAGTGCTTCAATTGTGGGACCCCAGGCCACCTCAGCAAAGATTGTCGCAAAAAGAAGAAGACCGGTTGCTTTCATTGTGGTGAAGCAGGACATCTTGTGAAGGACTGGCCAAAGAAGGGGCAGAAGATGGGGTCTACCTCAGGAGGTCAGGTGCAAGCTCTTATGGCACCAGCTCGGGCAGGGGGGCAAGTTCAGGCTCTCTCAGTTCCACCGATTCAGCAGAGAGGTAGAACTATTTCCGTTGAAAGTCTGGTTTTTCTGTTTGATCATCCAGTTCGTACTTTGTTTGACTCTGGCGCATCGCATTCTTTTATCTCATCATCGTTAGTTGAGTCACTGCACTTAGACACCAGTCTAGTTGATGATCCCTTCGTTGTTTCAAACCCAATTGGGGGCTCCATATATCTGTCTATGATATGTTTGGGTTTGAAGATTTCTATACTTAGCGTTGAGTTTGGATGTGATGCTTTTGTATTGGGCTTCACGGGCTATGGGTTGATTTTGGGCATGGACTGGTTATCCAGTAATGGTGCCGTTCTTGATTGTGAAAGGAGAGTTGTCAGGCTTATGACCCGCTTGGGTAATACTCTCGAGATCTCTTGTAATCCCATGGAATCTGTTTTGCTAAGTTATCTTGAATCGCTCGATGCTTCGGTCGAGAGTTTGCGTTCTGTCAGAGTAGTCCGGGAATATCCGAATGTGTTTGAAGAGGTGAAGGGTTTGCCTCCGAGGCGGGAAATAGATTTCCGAATTTATTTGGTAGATAATGCCAAACCAGTATCTTTGCCAGTGCGCCACATGGCTCCTCGTGAGAGAAGAGAACTTCATAAGCAAGTAGGGGAGTTGATTGAGAAGGGGTTCATAAGGCGAAGTATATCGGAGTGGGGAGCTCCAGTAGTATTTGCCACGAAGGCGGATGGGTCCCTCAGACTTTGTGTGGATTATAGAGAACTTAATAAGCTTACGAAGAAGAATAGACACCCATTACCGAGGATAGATGATCTCTTTGATCAGTTGGTTGGCGCCTCAGTGTTTTCGCAGATGGACTTAGCTACTGGGTTTCATCAGTTGAGAGTGGCGGAAGACAGTATAGAGAAGATTGCTTTCCGGACTCCGGATGGTTTTTATGAGTGGCTTGTGATGCCATTTGGGTTGACAAACGCCCCTGCATACTTTGTTGATCTAATGAGTAGGGTGTTCAGAGAGTATCTGAATAAGTTTGTAGTGGTCTTTGTGGATGACATCTTGGTCTTTTCCAAGAGTGAAGAAGAGCATGCCTTACATCTCAGAGAAGTGTTGGAGACTCTTCGAGCACATAGTCTTAAAGCTAAATTCTCTAAATGTCATTTTTGGAGAAGAGAAGTGCGATTCTTAGGGCATGTGGTCTCTAAGGAAGGGATAGCCGTGGATCCCGCAAAGATAGTATCTATCCAGGATTGGAAAGTTCCTAGAAATGCTACCGAAGTAAGAAGTTTCTTGGGGTTGGCAGGATATTATAGAAAGTTCATCAGAGACTTCGCGAAGATATCAGCCCATTAACCCGCTTGACGAAGAAGAATCTGGTTTTCTCATGGGACGTAGATTGCGATGATGCTTTCCGACGGTTAAAAAGAGCTTTGACCACCGCTCCAGTTTTAGTGCTTCCAGATGGGAGTAAGCCATTTGTTGTTTATACTGATGCTTGTGGGACAGGATTAGGCGCATTCTTGATGCAGGAGGGAAGGGTAATAGCCTATGGAGGGAGGCAATTGAGAGTGCATGAGAAGAATTACCCTACCCATGATCTAGAGTTGGCCGCGATTGTTTTCGCACTTAAGTCTTGGCGCCATTATCTTCTTGGTGAGAGATTCGAGTTGTTCACTGACCATAAATCATTGAAGTACTTATTCTCTCAAAAGGATTTAAACTTAAGACAACAAAGGTGGATGGAGTTCTTAGCATCCTATGATTTCGAGATAGCGTATACCCCTGGCAAGGGTAACGTGGTGGCGGACGCCTTGAGTAGAAAAAGGCTATCTTTGAGTCCATTGTTCATAGAACGGCGAAGCTTGGAGTTTCTTTCTTTGTTTGACTTCAGACCTTCTGTTGACTTTGTACCTGGTTTGTTAGCATCCTTGGAGGTTAGACCTACTCTTTTGGGACGGATTGGCGAGGCTCAGCGAGACGACCCACAGTTGGTTGAGTTGGTAGAGAAGCTTATAAGGGGGGAGTCGTCGAGCCATTTGGATAGATATACCATAGATGATAGGGGATGGTTGCATAGAGACAGTAGACTTTGTGTACCGCAAGATGAGGGTTTGAAGAAGGCTATTTTGGATGATGCACATCGTTCAAGGATGACTATTCATCCCGGTGGAGACAAAATGTACCAAGACATGAAGAGAGTTTTCTTCTGGGCCGGTATGAAGAAAGATGTGGCCGAGTATGTGGCTAGATGCTTAGTGTGCCAGCAAGTTAAAGCGAAGCAAAGGAAACCCGGTGGGTTGCTACACCCATTGGAAGTTCCGCAATGGAAGTGGGATAGTGTCTCGATGGATTTCATCGATGGGTTACCGAGATCGAGGAAGGGCAATACGGGAATTTGGGTTGTGGTAGACAGACTTACCAAGAGTGCCCATTTTATACCCGTGAAGAGTAAGAGGACCGCTCCATGGCTTGCTTCAGTCTATGTTAGAGAAATTGTTAGATTGCATGGTGTACCATCCAGCATTGTGAGTGATCGAGATCCTATCTTCACTAGTGAGTTTTGGAGAAGTTTGCAAGAGGCGGTAGGGACTCAGTTGTGTTTGAGCACCGCATATCATCCTCAGACGGACGGTCAGACCGAGAGGGTGAACCGTATCTTAGAAGATCTCTTGAGGCTTTGTATCTTAGATTTTGGAGGTACATGGGAAGAACATCTTCCTTTGGTGGAGTTCGCATACAATAACAGCTTTCAATCTAGTATTGGCATGGCACCTTTCGAAGCTCTTTATGGAAGGCCTTGTCGATCTCCTACATGTTGGTGGGAATCTACGGATAAGATCTTGCTTGGGCCAGATATGGTTAGAGAGACTTCAGAGAAGATTGATTTGATTCGAAGAAGGATGAAGGCAGCACAAGATAGACAGAAATCTTATGCGGATCGGAGAAGGACGGATCTTGAGTTTGAGGTTGGAGACATGGTTTTTGTCAAAGTATCTCCGTTGAGAAATGTTGTTCGCTTTGGGTCCGTTGGGAAGTTAGCACCGAGGTTTGTTGGGCCGTTTCCTATTAAGGAAAGGATTGGACGGATGGCATATAGGGTGGAGTTGCCCGACAGACTTAGTGGTGTTCATGATGTATTCCATGTATCACATTTGAGGAAGTGCTTACATGAAACCGCAGAGGTGGTAGAGCCGAGCTTGCTTAGAGATGTAGAGGTAGAGCGTGATGCGACGATTCGACGAGCTCCTACTAGCATCCTTGGGTCAGAAACTAGAAAGTTGAGGAACAGAGAAGTTCAGCTAGTTAAAGTGCAATGAGGAGATGACGAAAGCAATGCTACTTGGGAGACGGAAGCGAAAATGCGTTCTTTGTACCCATTTCTTTTTGAGAGTATGTCTTTTAACTTCTCCTTTATCGCTTGTCTAGTACTTATCTTATCTTTAATATATCCTCTCGCTAGTACCTATGACCTTTAGATAGGGTAAAACCTATGGTTGAAACATGTGTTTGAAACATGTTATGGTTGATGGATGCATGTGGATGCAAGTGGTTGCTAGTGGTTGCTCGTGGATGCATATATACACACTCTAGGCACTAGATCGGCTCAGTCACTTCATATTGCATATTGCATATAATTGTGTGTAGGTAGCAATATTTATAGATGTATAATGGTTGTGTTATCATATGGATGATGCATTTTGGTGAATGATTGTGCACTCATGTAGATATTGTATGTGTCGATAGGGTTCTTCTGCATACATATTGGATGCATGGCACTATCATGGTTTGCATATGTTCATACATTAGATAGGGAACATATACACACACTTTTTGCATATGCTCATACGTCATTAGAAATTGTTTTAAGGACAATGGATGCTCGTGTTTGAAGGATTGAGTAGATGGTTGTTTGGATGGTAGGATATGCATTCTCCTTAGCTTAGAGATTTCGGGGACGAAATCCTTTAAGGAGGGGAGAATGTAACACCCCGAATTTCAGTTAATACTAATATTCACTAATTACAGAATAAATAATCTCAGATGTGAGAATTGGGGGAAACGGGCTGCGTCATTGCGTTCGTCTCGGAAAAATACGCGAAATAGAGTCCGAGTTTTCGAGAATCGGAGTCCGTATGGCCCAGTTATGGCCCAATGAAGTTTACAGAAAATTTAAAGATAAAAACAGATTTAAAAATTAAAAATCAGATTTCGAAATTGGAGCCAGCAGGGGGGCCAGGCGGGAAACTTCCCGCCCTACCCATGTCGACAGGGCTGTCGACAGGACTGTCGACTGGGGAGTCGACTGCCCTGTCGACTTGCCTGTCGACACAGGGTGTCGAGCCAGTTGGCTTGGGTGCACCAGATCTGGTTTTCTGGCTAGGGCTGGGCTGTGTTCTAGAGACTTCCTAAATCTGACGGACCTAATCTAACCTAGGGTTAATCCTATGGTCTAAAACACACCCTAATCCTATAAATACACCCTAATGCAAGCCTAATCCCTACTAAAAATAGAAATGATGCCATCATGCCGCCAAAATCAAACCTAAGAGGAGCCTCCACTAGTTTATGAAGGAAGTTGCAAGCTAATCATCATCTTCTTCATATTTAGCAACTAGTTCCACTTCATAAGTTTGCTAATCTTGGTTTTGGTGAGTTTCTATCACTCTAATGATCAATTGCTAAACTAAGTAGATGAGATATGATGAGATCATATGGTTTTGTTGTGGATTAATGGGTTTTAAGTCATATGACATGATGTTAGTTGCTAATGTATGTGGGTTATGCAAGTTTTGTGCTTTGTGATCATATGTTAATATGCAAGTTACATGTATGTTAATATGCAAGTTACATGTATGACAATTATGCAAGTTGTATGTTTCTTCATATGCAAGTTTATGAGTTCATATGCAAGTATGTACCATGTTATGCAAGTTCATATGCAAGATTATGAGTTCATATGCAAGTTTATGAGTTCATATGCAAGTTATGTGACATATTATGCAAGTTCATATGCAAGTTATGTGACATATTATGCAAGTTCATATGCAAGTCATGTATTTGTTAATATGTAAGTTTATGTAACATGTTATGCAAGTTAATATGCAAGTTATGTGACATGTTATACAAGTTAATATGCAAGTTATATGTTATACAAGATTATATGCAAGTTATGTGACATGTTATGCAAGTTCATATGCAAGATATGTGTTTGTTAATATGCAAGATGGCACCTTTGAAACATGTTCATACATATGCAAGTTGACACCTTTTATATGTGTTATGTCATGAGAACGAAATTACGTGGGAACGATGGGGTTAATTAAATGCATATGTTAATAAGATTGTGTGAAATTAATATAATTATGCATAACATAAAATAAATGAACATAGTATGGGAATTTGCCTATTAAGTTAGGTGTACCCATACTATGTGTTGGGAATTTGCCTATTAAGTTAGGTCTACCCATACTATGGAATTGGGAATTTACCTATTTAGTTAGGTCTACCCATATTCTTAAAAATGTGTAATTAATTAGGGATAATTAATATAAATTATGAGGGTGATTAATTAGGTGTAATTAATTGACTAAGACACGAGGTTGGACTCAGTTGTAGCGTAAAACTGCCCGGACCCAACCGGCTTAACCAGTTGCTACAAATGTTAGCCCAATGTGAGAGGTCTTAGGCACAAACTAAATACGTGATTAATGTAAAGACACGAGGTTAGACTCGGTTATGACATAAGGCTGCCCGGACCCAACCGGCTTAACCAACGGTCATAAAAGACAGTCTAATGTGAGAGGTCTTTACAAAGGTTACGATCTTAATTAATTAAGAAACACTTAACCACATTAGCATGTAGAGGGACATGAGGGGTTAAGTGGGTGCCTTGGGTGGCATGTGGAAATCTATTGGTTGCCTTGGGTGGCAATAGAAAATACGATTAGAATACTTAACCAAGTGGAACATGTAATTAAAACATGATTAAAGGGTTAAGTGGGAAACACAAGTGTGTGGGCCAAGCTTAGGGGGATGGCTTGTGCTGGGGGCCCATTTCAACCAGTAACCCATACGTATCTTAGTGGGCTCGACCCATGTCGAGGACGGGACACGCATACTGGGCTTGACTATAAGAGGCCAAAATGGGTTAGCGGTGGCAACGCATGACCAACGGGTTTCATATGCGTGTGTGGACCCGGGCTGGTAAATAAGACGTTGTTGCATCGTGTGGATATAAGCCGTGCACCGTTAGTTTTATCAGGTTGCCACGTTGGGGAATGGTACACCCCACGGTGGGGCCAGCACGGGTATCTACGTTAGGGAGCCGATCGAATGGGGAGTAGTGTGTACACCTAGTGGATTGTAGGGCCCCGTGGCGTCTACTTAATCACCTAGGGGTACGCGAGAACTATTAAGTTAATTTTATAAGTCCATGGGTGGGATCAACCTTTAAGTTAGGAATGACTGGTGTGGTGCAGTTTAGTAATTTACCTTTGGAAGGGTAGATGCGTCTTTATCTTTTATCTTAGTTTAGTTGACTGCTTAGTGTAGCCATTCATCCCCAATAGTTACCGTATATCAGTTTATGTCTTCTCTGGTTACTTTAACGATTGTATTGTTAAAGTTATAGGACTCGCTCAGACTTATGTCTGACCCCGTTGTTTTTATCTTTTTCCCAACCCTCAGGTCCTACGGTGGATCCTAACAGTAGTGGAGATTGATCGGATTGTTGTTCCAGTCTTTAGGAGCTTGGATTGATGTAAAGCTCCAGTTACCCAGTTATCTTTTCTTTTGTCATGGCTATTGTATGAGAGTGGGATTATGTACTTCTTTATTTGATGGATATTGTACTTGACTTTTATTATGGTTTTATGATGTAACCAGACATGTTTTACTTCCGCTGTTATGAGAGGAAGTTTTAAATTTCAAGTACTATTTATATCTGTCTTGTTGTAATTTTTCTGTTCTATATTCACTAAAATACTCCACCGATGCTATGGCATTCCCTTAGTGAGTGACCATAGCGGGAGTGGGGTGTTACACTAGACACTCTTATTCTCCTATTTAAACAGCCCCAAACCTAGCCTTCTCAACACACAATTCTATTCTTCTTCTACTCTACCTCTGTTCTAAATAAAAATAAAAATGGCGTCGCTATTCTGCTGGAATCAAAACTAGAAGCTAATCAACATCAACCTAAGCAACTCAATTCAAACTAGAGATTAAAGCTTCTTCAACGATTCTACAACAATTAAAGTTCTTTCTTTAATCCAACCAAGGAAAGTGCAGTTATTTTCCGATATAAACTTTAATCATAATTGTGACATGATTGTAAGTCTGAATTTGAGATTGTGTATGTTCCGTTCTGATCTATTTTATTCTGTATCTCTTCTTCTTTCTGTTCTATAGCCAGGCTACTACGAGCCTGCGCAAATCTCCTATGGGATTAACGCGCGAACGCTAAAATGTTTGGGATAAATAATGAATGTGGCATAATTGGACATGGTTAATCTGTGACTGATTTAAGAAAAAGGACATAGGTTGTAAACTAGATTTAGATCTATGCATATTCTGTGAATTGGAAGAAGAGGAACCATGGTATGTTAACATGTGACTTGAGACATTGGACATAACGCATATTTTGAATTAAGATCTGTTATAACTAGATTGTTGGGCATATTGCTTATATAACAATTCATGATTTGAAAAAGAATATGACTTAGGTGTGAAGATCTATATTAAGATTTGATAACTATCAAATGTGAATAACACCTAAGTAGGAGATTTTTGAATATATGACATGCATTGAAATCAATGGCCATATTTGGTATAATTTATATGTGAATCTTTTGTACTAGGCAAGTTGAACTAAATTGGGACATGTAAATTACGACCATAATCTGTGACATGTAAATTCAATGCAAACATGGGGTATATGATCATAGTGTGAATCATGACAACTATTTAAGCATGCAAACTTAGGCCAAATTTATAATTAGGCAAGATATGTTTGTGAAACTTTAAGGAATGATTAAATCTGTTATATTTGCCTAATTTGCTAGTTCTGCTATATTGGCCTAATCTGCTAGTTCTGTTATATTGCTTAATTTGCTAGTTCTGCTCTATTGCCTAGTCTGCTAGATTTGTTCATCTGCCAAATCTGTCATCTGCTAAGTCTGTTGAAAATGCCAAATCTGCTAAACTAAATATGTTGAGATGCCTAATCTGTTATCTGCTAAATCTGCTAGTTTGCTTAATCTGCTAAATCCGTTAAGTCGCCTAATCTGCAAAATCTGTTATCTGCTATATCTGTTGAGTTGATATAATTAGTCCGCTATTGACATAATCTGAATTGGCTATAGTTATGAATAATTGACATGTTTATTAGGCGTGGGTATAAATGGTAAATCATTAATTAATCGGCCGCAAAGATAAACATGGCTAACTCGAGGTTAGAATGAGTTTGCGGCGTAATTCTGTCCGGAACCGCCCGGCATATTCCAGTGGTCGCAAACAATAGGTTCTAATGTGAGAAGTTAGTCATAACGTGCTTGAAACCCGAGGTTAGACTCTGTTTGCGACAGAAACCTGCCCGGAACCAACCAGCCTAACCAGTAGCCGCAAACTGTCAGTCTAATGTGAGAGGTCTGGGCATTAATATTTAATTAATGAAAATCTGAGATAAATATGATGTCTAAAACGTGTTGGGTGGGTAAGGTTAAACCAATTGGACCAATTAATCTGATAAACCCGTTTCGTGAATCTGTAGGCCCAATTACAAAGTTAGACAAATCTGTAAATCTGTAACTGGTTAATCGGTAAGTCTGTTAAATCTGTATATCTGATCCGTTAGTCTGGAAACATGTCTGTGAACTAGTTGATCTGAATTCTGTATGTCTGAACTTGTAAACAAGTTAATCTAAAATCTGTTAGTCTGGGGACACAAGGTTAGGAGGGGAATTACTTGTGTCATCTGTTGTTTGGGACCCATATTAGTCAGTAACCCTTTCTGGTATCAAAACTTTGACCCAATAGTAGGTAGGGTCCGAGCACGCTTACTGAACTAATTATAAGCGGTTCATTCTGGTAATGGCGAGGGGTGTTGATGGTGCGTTCCAACCGGGTCATGTGCGTGCATGGATCCCGGTCTGCCTCTGAGGATGTAAGACGCCGTGACATCTGTAAATAGGTCTGTGCCAATTGGTTGTCACTTTAGGGAGTGATACACCCTACTGTGGGGCCGACATAGGGTATTTATGTATTAGGGAGCCGATCGCTTGGGGTAGGGTTTTAGGGTACACTTAGTTCTGTCTGTTTCTGTTGGTACCGTCTGTTTCTGTTGGGTGGTAACACCTGTCTGTTTCTGTGTGGTACCGCCTGTTCGGGTGGTAAAGGCCCATTACTAGTGTACACCTAATTCTACATTCTGTTTCCATAGGGATTAATCTGTTTCTGCTTCTGTCTGTTTCTGTTCGGGTGGTAAAGGCCCATTACTAGCACTCTCTTCTGTGGAAATTATTTTGTACCCGTTTCTGTTTCAGTTTAGACATTAGGGTGACACCTAATTCTGTTATACTAGTATTAGTGCAGAGAAATAGCTTATGTCATTCTGTTCTTCTGTAATATCCGCTACACCCGTTACTGTTATCTCTCATCCAGTTTTATTTTCATGTCATGTTATTATTATCTGTTCATAACTAAAAATCACTGGACTTGCCAGACTTTTTGTCTGACCCTTGTTGTTTCGCCTCCTTTCTTCCATTTCCCCCCAGGTTTAGTAGAAGGGTGTACTCTATCTTGATCCGGATTTCTTCCGCTTGAAGTGCTTAAAGTATGGCTTGTCTTCTTCTGTGGGGATTATGATTTTAAACTATGCATTCTGAAGGCTTTTGTACAAGACTGATATTTTGTACTTGAATTCTGATATTGTGATTTGAAAGGATGTAACCAAGCTTATTTCGGTTTCTGTTGAAATAAAGTTATAAAATTTTCAAGTACTGTTTTATCTGTCTTGTAAGTTTCTGTTCTGTTTACTAAAATGCTCCACCAAAGTTAAGGCATTCCCTTTGTGAGTGACCTTAACAGAGGTGGGGTGTTACACTTGGTATCAGAGCCAAAGGTTACCAAATGGGGTAAAGTTTTTGAAAACTATTTTCAAAAAAGGTTTTGAAAGGAAGTATTTTAAAAAATAAAGCTTATTTTGAAAAACATGATCCCCAAGAGCCATATATCTTTCCTTCAGTCCTTTTTGTATTGAATCTTTCCTTTTTCGTTTCAGCATGTCTGAAGCATCTGAGATACCAGAGGGTGTTCATGTACCCAGTTGGTTTCGTCAATATCTTGAGGCTAGGACCGCCGCCGCAGGTCCAGCAAATGATCCCCCTCCTCCGCCCCCTCCTCATGCAATTGCTTTCTCAAAGATCTGTAGAGATTTTAGGGCCATGGGTGGAAAGGATTTCAAGGGAACTGAATCATTCGTAGAAGCGAGGAACTGGCTCAAAGAAACTGAGGATCTATTCGTTATCTTCGAGGTGGACGATAGGCAGAAGGTACAGTTGGCGGTATGGCTGCTCAAAGAGGAAGCTTCCTATTGGTGGGAAGTCACTAATGCCGAGAGGCCAGTTGAGACATGGATGGATTTCAGAACAAGGTTTGAGACAAAATTCCTCTCGCAAGCTGAACGAAGTTTACAACTGGAAAAGTTCTTATCTCTTAAGCAAGGAAGTATGACGGTCAAGGAATACGTCAACCAGTTCAACCAACTAGCTAGGTTCGGATTGGATTTAGTCAACACTCAGCATAAAAAGGCTCTCCGCTTTGTTAAAGGATTGAACGAGCCACTGCACAGCCTAGCCATGACCCATGTACCCATGAGAGCGACTTACGAGAAATTGGTGGACATGGCACTACTGCACGAGGAAGACAAGGGCCAGAAAGAGACAAAGAAGGAAGAACCACAGAATAAGAAAGCATGGCCCAAAAAGGAAACACAAAAGAAGGATGAGAAGACTGAAGATAAGAAGGGGAAAAAGTGCTTTACTTGTGGGAGCTCGACTCATCTGAACAAGGATTGCAGAAAAAGGAAGGGCACTTGCTTCAACTGTGGAGAGATGGGACACTTCACTAGGGACTGCCCGAAGAGACGAGGGCAAGGAGGGCAGGCAAACACTCTTGAGGCTAGTGGCTAGGATAGAAATAGGAAAATTCCTATAGTAGGTTTAATTTCTTTATCTGATTATGGAGTTAAGACTCTTTCTGATTCTGGCATTTTGATTTTGTAATCGATACTTTGCACTTTAATACTAGTATTATTTCTGATTCCGCTGTAGACTCATACCCATAAGGGTTATGACTCATCTGTTGTGATAGATTGGGGTTTGAGAGATATCTGTGTTAGGTGTCAAGTAGGACGCATACATTCTGGGATTTATCATGTTTAGTTTACTAAGAATCATTCGGTAATCTGATCTATACCAGTAATCTGTAAATATCTGAATATTCCCGATAAGGTTAAGATTTCTAGTTTTGACATTATCTAAAGAGGGTAATCCTCTGGGTATCAATCTGATGTTGGTTTCGGTCTTCAGGGCCGATACTTAGGACCCATGTCTAATGGGAACCAAGTTTTTTTATCTGTACTCGCTTCCATCATTCGACTGTATCCTATCGATCGAATCTTCGAACTTTAGGTAGAAACTAATGGGTGTAAACATGTGTTTGAGACATGTTATGTTTGATGGTTGCAAGTGGATGTAGGTGGTTGCTAGTGGTTGCTCGTGGATGCATATACACACACTAGGCACTAGATTGGCTCGAAAACACTTTCATACTGCATATGGATGTGTGAGCATTTTCAATTTTTGTGGATGCAAAATGATTGACTCAGCACATGGATGTTGCATATGACTGAATGGTTGTGCACTCATATAGAAATGATATGTATCAAATAGGAAAATTTGCATACATGTTGGACTCATGGCACTGGCAAAATTCGCATTAAGGAGGTCAACTGAATCAGTGGACCGCCTGATCTTTGCTTTAGATAAGGAACATATACACACACCTTTGCATATGTTCATACAACATTAGAAGTTTCTAAGGACAATGGATGCCAGTGATTGATGATTGAGTAGATGGATGTTGGATGGTAGGACACATTCTTCTTAACTTGAAGATTTCGGGGACGAAATCCTTTAAGGAGGGGAGAATGTAACACTCCGTATTTTCTGTGAACGTATAAGTAACAAATCAGAGGATAATTAATTTTTAAAGTAAGAATCAAGGGAAACGGGTTGCGCCATTGCGTTCGTCTCGGAATTCTGCATGAAAACGAGTCCGAGTTTGCGAGAATCGGAGTCCGTATGAAGGAGATATGACCCTCCTAAGTTTCAGGAAATTTCAGAATTGAAAACAGCTCGAAATTCGAATTCAAAATTTGAATTCAAACCCAGAAGAAGGCTGGGCGGGAAATTTCCCGCCCAAGCCCAGGTCGACTGGGGAGTCGACTGGGTAGTCGACCCCCCCTGACCAGGTCGACTGCGCAGTCGACCTGGGGGTCGACCTGGGCACATTTCTGTAGATCGGGCCTGTGACGGTTTTTACCCCTTTTTGACGAACCGGACGACTTATGGACCGATTTGATGGCTCTAGACACTCCTATTCTCCTATTTAAACAGCCCCAAACCTAGCCTTCTCAACACACAATTCTATTCTGCTTCTACTCTACCTCTGTTCTAAATAAAAATAAAAATGGCGTCGCTACTCTGCTGGAATCAAAACTAGAAGCTAATCAACATCAACCTAAGCAACTCAATTCAAAATAGAGATTAAAGCTTCTTCAACGATTCTACAACAATTAAAGTTCTTTCTTTAATCCAACCAAGGAAAGTGCAGTTATTTTCCGATATAAACTTTAATCATAATTGTGACATGATTGTAAGTCTGAATTTGAGATTGTGTATGTTCCGTTCTGATCTATTTTATTATGTATCTCTTCTTCTTTCTGTTCTATAGCCAGGCTACTACGAGCCTGCGCAAATCTCCTATGGGATTAACGCGCGAACGCTAAAATGTTTGGGATAAATAATGAATGTGGCATAATTGGACATGGTTAATCTGTGACTGATTTAAGAAAAAGGACATAGGTTGTAAACTAGATTTAGATCTATGCATATTCTGTGAATTGGAAGAAGAGGAACCATGGTATGTTAACATGTGACTTGAGACATTGGACATAACGCATATTTTGAATTAAGATCTGTTATAACTAGATTGTTGGGCATATTGCTTATATAACAATTCATGATTTGAAAAAGAATATGACTTAGGTGTGAAGATCTATATTAAGATTTGATAACTATCAAATGTGAATAACACCTAAGTAGGAGATTTTTGAATATATGACATGCATTGAAATCAATGGCCATATTTGGTATAATTTATATGTGAATCTTTTGTACTAGGCAAGTTGAACTAAATTGGGACATGTAAATTACGACCATAATCTGTGACATGTAAATTCAATGCAAACATGGGGTATATGATCATAGTGTGAATCATGACAACTATTTAAGCATGCAAACTTAGGCCAAATTTATAATTAGGCAAGATATGTTTGTGAAACTTTAAGGAATGATTAAATCTGTTTAATTGCCTAATTTGCTAGTTCTGCTATATTGGCCTAATCTGCTAGTTCTGTTATATTGCTTAATTTGCTAGTTCTGCTCTATTGCCTAGTCTGCTAGATTTGTTCATCTGCCAAATCTGTCATCTGCTAAGTCTGTTGAAAATGCCAAATCTGCTAAACTAAATATGTTGAGATGCCTAATCTGTTATCTGCTAAATCTGCTAGTTTGCTTAATCTGCTAAATCCGTTAAGTCGCCTAATCTGCAAAATCTGTTATCTGCTATATCTGTTGAGTTGATATAATTAGTACGCTATTGACATAATCTGAATTGGCTATAGTTATGAATAATTGACATGTTTATTAGGCGTGGGTATAAATGGTAAATCATTAATTAATTGGCCGCAAAGATAAACATGGCTAACTCGAGGTTAGAATGAGTTTGCGGCGTAATTCTGTCCGGAACCGCCCGGCATATTCCAGTGGTCGCAAACAATAGGTTCTAATGTGAGAAGTTAGTCATAACGTGCTTGAAACCCGAGGTTAGACTCAGTTTGCGACAGAAACCTGCCCGGAACCAACCAGCCTAACCAGTAGCCGCAAACTGTCAGTCTAATGTGAGAGGTCTGGGCATTAATATTTAATTAATGAAAATCTGAGATAAATATGATGTCTAAAACGTGTTGGGTGGGTAAGGTTAAACCAATTGGACCAATGAATCTGATAAACCCGTTTCGTGAATCTGTAGGCCCAATTACAAAGATAGACAAATCTGTAAATCTGTAACTGGTTAATCGGCAAGTCTGTTAAATATGTATATCTGATCCGTTAGTCTGGAAACATGTATGTGAACTAGTTGATCTGAATTCTGTATGTCTGAACTTGTAAACAAGTTAATCTAAAATCTGTTAGTCTGGGGACACAAGGTTAGGAGGGGAATTACTTGTGTCATCTGTTGTTTGGGACCCATATTAGTCAGTAACCCTTTCTGGTATCAAAACTTTGACCCAACAGTAGGTAGGGTCCGAGCACGCTTACTGAACTAATTATAAGCGGTTCATTCTGATAATGGCGAGGGGTGTTGATGGTGCGTTCCAACCGGGTCATGTGCGTGCATGGATCCCGGTCTGCCTCTGAGGATGTAAGACGCCGTGACATCTGTAAATAGGTCTGTACCAATTGGTTGGCACTTTAGGGAGTGATACACCCTACTGTGGGGCCGACACAGGGTATTTATGTATTAGGGAGCCGATCGCTTGGGGTAGGGTTTTAGAGTACACTTAGTTATGTCTGTTTCTGTTGGTACCGTCTGTTTCTATTGGGTGGTAACACCTATCTGTTTCTGTGTGGTACCGTTTGTTCGGGTGGTTAAGGCCCATTACTAGTGTACACCTAATTCTACATTCCGTTTCCATAGGGATTAATCTGTTTCTGCTTCTGTCTGTTTTTGTTCGGGTGGTAAAGGCCCATTACTAGGACTCTCTTCGGTGGAAATTATTTTGTACCCATTTCTGTTTCAGTTTAGACATTAGGGTGACACCTAATTCTGTTATACTTGTATTAGTGCAGAGAAATGTAAGAAATAGCTTATGTCATTCTGTTCTTCTGTAATATCCGCTACACCCGTTACTGTTATCTCTCATCCAGTTTTATTTTCATGTCATGTTATTATTATCTGTTCATAACTGAAAATCACTGGACTTGCCAGACTTTTTGTCTGACCCTTGTTGTTTCGCCTCCTTTCTTCCGTTCCCCCCCAGGTTTTGTAGAAGGGAGTACTCTATCTTGATCCGGATTTCTTCCGCTTGAAGTGCTTAAAGTATAGCTTGTCTTCTTCTGTGGGGATTATGATTTTAAACTATGCATTCTGAAGGCTTTTGTACAAGACTGATATTTTGTACTTGAATTCTGATATTGTGATTTGAAAGGATGTAACCAAGCTTATTTCGGTTTCTGTTGAAATAAAGTTATAAATTTTTCAAGTACTGTTTTATCTGTCTTGTAAGTTTCTGTTCTGTTTACTAAAATGCTCCACCAAAGTTAAGGCATTCCCTTTGTGTGTGACCTTAACGGAGGTGGGGTGTTACACTTGGTATCAGAGCCAAAGGTTACCAGATGGGGTAAAGTTTTTGAAAACTATTTTCAAAAAAGGTTTTGAAAGGAAGTATTTTAAAAAATAAAGCTTATTTTGAAAAACATGATCCCCAAGAGCCATATATCTTTCCTTCGGTCCTTTTTGTATTGAATCTTTCCTTTTTCGTTTCAGCATGTCTGAAGCATCTGAGATACCAGAGGGTGTTCATGTACCCGGTTGGTTTCGTCAATATCTTGAGGCTAGGACCGCCGCCGCAGGTCCAGCAAATGATCCCCCTCCTCCGCCCCCTCCTCGTGCAATTGCTTTCTCAAAGATCTGTAGAGATTTTAGGGCCATGGGTGGAAAGGATTTCAAGGGAACTGAATCATTCGTAGAAGCGAGGAACTGGCTCAAAGAAACTGAGGATCTGTTCGTTATCTTCGAGGTGGACGATAGGCAGAAGGTACAGTTGGCGGTATGGCTGCTCAAAGAGGAAGCTTCCTATTGGTGGGAAGTCACTAATGCCGAGAGGCCAGTTGAGACATGGATGGATTTCAGAACAAGGTTTTAGACAAAATTCCTCTCGCAAGCTGAACGAAGTTTACAACTGGAAAAGTTCTTATCTCTTAAGCAAGGAAGTATGACGGTCAAGGAATACGTCAACCAGTTCAACCAACTAGCTAGGTTCGGATTGGATTTAGTCAACACTCAGCATAAAAAGGCTCTCCGCTTTGTTAAAGGATTGAACGAGCCACTGCGCAGCCTAGCCATGACCCATGTACCCATGAGAGCGACTTACGAGAAATTGGTGGACATGGCACTACTGCACGAGGAAGACAAGGGCCAGAAAGAGACAAAGAAGGAAGAACCACATAATAAGAAAGCATGGCCCAAAAAGGAAACACAAAAGAAGGATGAGAAGACTGAAGATAAGAAGGGCAAAAAGTGCTTTACTTGTGGGAGCTCGACTCATCTGAACAAGGATTGCAGAAAAAGGAAGGGCACTTGCTTCAACTGTGGAGAGATGGGACACTTCACTAGGGACTGCCCGAAGAGACGAGGGCAAGGAGGGCAGGCGAACACTCTTGAGGCTACTGGCTAGGATAGAAATAGGAAAATTCCTATAGTAGGTTTAATTTCTTTATCTGATTATGGAGTTAAGACTCTTTCTGATTCTGGCATTTTGATTTTGTAATCGATACTCTGCACTTTAATACTAGTATTATTTCTGATTCCGCTGTAGACTCAGACCCATAAGGGTTATGACTCATCTGTTGTGATAGATTGGGGTTTGAGAGATATCTGTGTTAGGCGTCAAGTAGGACGCATACATTCTGGGATTTATCATGTTTAGTTTACTAAGAATCATTCGGTAATCTGATCTATACCAGTAATCTGTAAATATCTGAATATTCCCGATAAGGTTAAGATTTCCAGTTTTAACATTATCTAAAGAGGGTAATCCTCTGGGTATCAATCTGATGTTGGTTTCGGTCTTCAGGGCCGATACTTAGGACCCATGTCTAATGGGAACAAAGTTTTTTTATCTGTACTCGCTTCCATCATTCGACTGTATCCTATCGATCGAATCTTCGAACTTTAGGTAGAAACTAATGGGTGTAAACATGTGTTTGAGACATGTTATGTTTGATGGTTGCAAGTGGATGCAGGTGGTTGCTAGTGGTTGCTCGTGGATGCATATACACACACTAGGCACTAGATCGGCTCGAAAACACTTTCATACTGCATATGGATGTGTGAGCATTTTCAATTTATGTGGATGCAAAATGATTGACTCAGCACATGGATGTTGCATATGACTGAATGGTTGTGCACTCATATAGAAATGATATGTATCAAATAGGAAAATTTGCATACATGTTGGACTCATGGCACTGGCATAATTTGTATTAAGGAGGTCAACTGAATTAGTGGACCGCCTGATCTTTGCATTAGATAAGGAACATATACACACACCTTTGCATATGTTCATACAACATTAGAAGTTTCTAAGGACAATGGACGCCAGTGATTGATGATTGAGTAGATGGATGTTGGATGGTAGGACACATTCTTCTTAACTTGAAGATTTCGGGGACGAAATCCTTTAAGGAGGGGAGAATGTAACACCCCGTATTTTCTGTGAACGTATAAGTAACAAATCAGAGGATAATTAATTTTTAAAGTAAGAATCAAGGGAAACGGGTTGCGCCATTGCGTTCGTCTCGGAATTCTGCATGAAAACGAGTCCGAGTTTGCGAGAATCGGAGTCCGTATGAAGGAGATATGACCCTCCGAAGTTTCAGGAAATTTCAGAATTGAAAACAGCTCGAAATTCGAATTCAGAATTCGAATTCAAACCCAGAAGCAGGCTGGGCGGGAAATTTCCCGCCCAAGCCCAGGTCGACTGGGGAATCGACTGGGTAGTCGACCCCCCCTGACCAGGTCGACTGCGCAGTCGACCTGGGGGTCGACCTGGGCACATTTCTGTAGATCGGGCCTGTGACGGTTTTTACCCCTTTTTGACGAACCGGACGACTTATGGACCGATCTGATGGCTCTAGACACTCTTATTCTCCTATTTAAACAGCCCCAAACCTAGCCTTCTCAACACACAATTCTATTCTGCTTCTACTCTACCTCTGTTCTAAATAAAAATAAAAATGGCGTCGCTACTCTGCTGGAATCAAAACTAGAAGCTAATCAACATCAACCTAAGCAACTCAATTCAAACTAGAGATTAAAGCTTCTTCAACGATTCTACAACAATTAAAGTTCTTTCTTTAATCCAACCAAGGAAAGTGCAGTTATTTTCCGATATAAACTTTAATCATAATTGTGACATGATTGTAAGTCTGAATTTGAGATTGTGTATGTTCTGTTCTGATCTATTTTATTCTGTATCTCTTCTTCTTTCTGTTCTATAGCCAGGCTACTACGAGCCTGCGCAAATCTCCTATGGGATTAACGCGCGAACGCTAAAATGTTTGGGATAAATAATGAATGTGGCATAATTGGACATGGTTAATCTGTGACTGATTTAAGAAAAAGGACATAGGTTGTAAACTAGATTTAGATCTATGCATATTGTGTGAATTGGAAGAAGAGGAACCATGGTATGTTAACATGTGACTTGAGACATTGGACATAACACATATTTTGAATTAAGATCTGTTATAACTAGATTGTTGGGCATATTGCTTATATAACAATTCATGATTTGAAAAAGAATATGACTTAGGTGTGAAGATCTATATTAAGATTTGATAACTATCAAATGTGAATAACACCTAAGTAGGAGATTTTTGAATATATGACATGCATTGAAATCAATGGCCATATTTGGTATAATTTATATGTGAATCTTTTGTACTAGGCAAGTTGAACTAAATTGGGACATGTAAATTACGACCATAATCTGTGACATGTAAATTCAATGCAAACATGGGGTATATGATCATAGTGTGAATCATGACAACTATTTAAGCATGCAAACTTAGGCCAAATTTATAATTAGGCAAGATATGTTTGTGAAACTTTAAGGAATGATTAAATCTGTTATATTTTCCTAATTTGCTAGTTCTGCTATATTGGCCTAATCTGCTAGTTCTGTTATATTGCTTAATTTGCTAGTTCTGCTCTATTGCCTAGTCTGCTAGATTTGTTCATCTGCCAAATCTGTCATCTGCTAAGTCTGTTGAAAATGCCAAATCTGCTAAACTAAATATGTTGAGATGCCTAATCTGTTATCTGCTAAATCTGCTAGTTTGCTTAATCTGCTAAATCCGTTAAGTCGCCTAATCTGCAAAATCTGTTATCTGCTATATCTGTTGAGTTGATATAATTAGTCTGCTATTGACATAATCTGAATTGGCTATAGTTATGAATAATTGACATGTTTATTAGGCGTGGGTATAAATGGTAAATCATTAATTAATTGGCCGCAAAGATAAACATGTCTAACTCGAGGTTAGAATGAGTTTGCGGCGTAATTCTGTCCGGAACCGCCCGGCATATTCCAGTGGTCGCAAACAATAGGTTCTAATGTGAGAAGTTAGTCATAACGTGCTTGAAACCCGAGGTTAGACTCAGTTTGCGACAGAAACCTGCCCGGAACCAACCAGCCTAACCAGTAGCCGCAAACTGTCAGTCTAATGTGAGAGGTCTGGGCATTAATATTTAATTAATGAAAATCTGAGATAAACATGATGTCTAAAACGTGTTGGGTGGGTAAGGTTAAACCAATTGGACCAATGAATCTGATAAACCCGTTTCGTGAATCTGTAGGCCCAATTACAAAGTTAGACAAATCCGTAAATCTGTAACTGGTTAATCGGTAAGTCTGTTAAATCTGTATATCTGATCTGTTAGTCTGGAAACATGTCTGTGAACTAGTTGATCTGAATTCTGTATGTCTGAACTTGTAAACAAGTTAATCTAAAATCTGTTAGTCTGGGGACACAAGGTTAGGAGGGGAATTACTTGTGTCATCTGTTGTTTGGGACCCATATTAGTCAGTAACCCTTTCTGGTATCAAAACTTTGACCCAACAGTAGGTAGGGTCCGAGCACGCTTACTGAACTAATTATAAGCGGTTCATTCTGATAATGGCGAGGGGTGTTGATGGTGCGTTCCAACCGGGTCATGTGCGTGCATGGATCCCGGTCTGCCTCTGAGGATGTAAGACGCCGTGACATCTGTAAATAGGTCTGTGCCAATTGGTTGTCACTTTAGGGAGTGATACACCCTACTGTGGGGCCAACACAGGGTATTTATGTATTAGGGAGCCGATCGCTTGGGGTAGGGTTTTAGGGTACACTTAGTTCTGTCTGTTTCTGTTGGTACCGTCTGTTTCTGTTGGGTGGTAACACCTGTCTGTTTCTGTGTGGTACCGTCTGTTCGGGTGGTAAAGGCCCATTACTAGTGTACACCTAATTCTA
The DNA here is from genome assembly GCA_030737875.1 of Allium sativum. Classification (NCBI taxonomy): domain Eukaryota; kingdom Viridiplantae; phylum Streptophyta; class Magnoliopsida; order Asparagales; family Amaryllidaceae; genus Allium; species Allium sativum. The sequence continues at coordinate 19,945,646 of CM060927.1, read as the reverse complement.
CATTCCGTATCCGTAGGGATTAATCTGTTTCTGCTTCTGTCTGTTTCTGTTCGGGTGGTAAAGGCCCATTATTAGCACTCTCTTCTGTGGAAATTATTTTATACCCGTTTCTGTTTCAGTTTAGACATTAGGGTGACACCTAATTCTGTTATACTAGTATTAGTGCAGAGAAATGTAAGAAATAGCTTATGTCATTCTGTTCTTCTGTAATATCCGCTACACCTGTTACTGTTATCTCTCATCCAGTTTTATTTTCATGTCATGTTATTATTATCTGTTCATAACTGAAAATCACTGGACTTGCCAGACTTTTTGTCTGACCCTTGTTGTTTCGCCTCCTTTCTTCCGTTCCCCCCCAGGTTTTGTAGAAGGGAGTACTCTAGCTTGATCCGGATTTCTTCCGCTTGAAGTGCTTAAAGTATGGCTTGTCTTCTTCTGTGGGGATTATGATTTTAAACTATGCATTATGAAGGCTTTTGTACAAGACTGATATTTTGTACTTGAATTCTGATATTGTGATTTGAAAGGATGTAACCAAGCTTATTTCGGTTTCTGTTGAAATAAAGTTATAAATTTTTCAAGTACTGTTTTATCTGTCTTGTAAGTTTCTGTTCTGTTTACTAAAATGCTCCACCAAAGTTAAGGCATTCCCTTTGTGAGTGACCTTAACGGAGGTGGGGTGTTACATACTTAGCGCGGAATTGACCGGATGCTGTCACGAACTTGCAACATAAATTCCTAGAGATTGTTTGAAACGGAACTAGTCCAAAACACGTCTTTCATAAAAAGACATGTTTTTCGGGGAAGTGTTTAATAGCCTTTTAACAAATCCATTACCCTTTGGACTTGGACATTTAGATCGCTTATGACCTGAGAGCGGACTTGAATAAACTTGTACCAAGTGCCATAATCAATGCTCGCTTGGAAATCACGAAATGTCTCGACTTCGATCGATCGCCTTCTATAACAAACCGCCTGGTGTTAGACCGAAAGATGGTACTAACACCTAATGCAGTGTGAAGTCCTCACAAACATAGATCTCAAAGAATAAACGTAGTAAATAACATGGGACATACAATATTTTATATTGGTTTTTCTCAATCCAAGCCTACATCCACTTTATAATCTTTTGTTTACACTAACAGATTAAAAGAGAATTCAGCACATTGAACAAATCTGGAGAAAGAAGAGTGATTATACACGAAATCTCCGTGTTTAATACATGAATTTATACACGAAATCCTCGTGTTATGTACCGAGTTTGGTGACAAAGTCCTTATGTGGAGTAATGATGGAAGTCGTGTATTAGAAGAGCCAAAAGATCCCTTTAAAATGTCATGCATTGGGGGTATTTTGCCACTAGAAGGTTGCTCCTGGGATCAGGTCAAATGACGCATGTCACGCCCAGAGGTAATCTCGGGATTGATGGGGAATGTTTCTCTAAGACGTGGGTAACAGGTGGAACCCGACCCGTGAAAGTAGGAGTGTGTTGACCATGTTTATTGCCATAAGAATAGGTGCACGTTCAGGTACAGTTGTAACCACTTCAGTTGGATCGGGTTGGTCAAATTCGACCCAATGGGGATGTTTGCCAAATCCACTCGGTGCATGCAGTTAATGTGGGGTCGGGTCGAGTTCGACCCGGTGAACTCGATCCGATTTATTCGACTCGACCCGATGCTATGCCTATGCAAATGCTAAATTTCCCAATTTTTTTTCGCTTCATCCAAGTGAATGCCAATCAATGCAAGTTTATACTCAAGTCCTGAGTTACTTTGATGGTAGAAATCGAGTTGTGATGGCTTTGTGAAAGGACATGTCAACAGATTTCCCTCAGAACATATCTTGCTTGAGAAAGAAGATGTGTTCTAGATAATCCAAGAGATCCATAATCCATATAAATCCAGAAAGACATGATAGCGCTAGATCGTATTAAGGCCAGAAAACCGACGATCACTTGGGATCGTATTAGGGCCAGAAAACCACGGTCACTGTAAAACCCCACATTTTATGACAATTAAATATTTATTAGTGCATATGTGTATATATATGCATAGACATAAATATATAAAAAAAGAAAAGATTAATGTAAATAACAATGCAATCCATGCGTTAAAAGAAAGAATAAATCAGTTGCATGCAGTGTAATTATGTTGCTTGCAATGATAAGAAAAGAAAAAATGACCACCATTTTTCTAATCCTTGTTAATAAAAGCTTAAGTAGTCCAGTTGGTTAGAGCATGTGGCTTTCATGAGAGTGGCACAAGTTCGATCCTCGCAGGCGCCATATTTTTATTTTAAAGAAATGGCTAAAATAACACATGTTCTAAAGAGAAAATATGTATAAACGCACATATAAGGAAAATTATACATATAAGGAAGTACAAATATATATATATATATATATATATATATATGAAAATATATGCGTGTATATATATACACACATACATACAAAGGAATTCAAAATAAGGTTGCAATCAAAGAAATATGGTAAAAAATAAATAATGGTATAATACCGTTTGAATTTTGAAAACACATTAAAAAAAGTTGTGTGTGTATATATACGTGTTGTAACGACCCGCATTCTACGCATCGGAGGATTGTAGAATATTTATTTCATTTTCATACGAGGTCGTATAGTCGTGTAACTTTGGGGAACGACTATTGGGGTCATTTCCCATGTTCACGATTTTTGCTGAATTTTAAATGACCATTTTACCCCTGGCGAATCTTGTTTCACCTATAACTTTTGATTGGTAAGGAGTTTTGACCTGAAACCATTTCCATTGGATTCAGATGATGGTTTACCTTTCTGTAGAGTGGTCACGTTAGCCAAACGGACTTACTGTTTGGGAGATATGGCTGAAACAAGGTTTGGAAGGTGTAAAATAGCTTAAACGGGCTAAGGGTAATAGTGAATGGGCCTATAACCCATTTCTGGATTAGGGTTATGGGGAGGCTGAAATCAGTTAGAAAACGATCTCATTTTATTTTCTCAGCCGTCTAAAACATTTCTCTAACCCTAGCCATGGCCTCCACCTTGTAAATTCATCCCAAATTGCTTTCTAATCAAGGAAGATTAAGATTAGTGTCAAATCAAAGTTGGAGCTGCTGTGTTGCATTGGAAACCACGCCAAATTAGTACAGTTTCAGAACTAAAGTTTTATTGGTGGCTAAGTTGAGTGATTTGCATTGTTTTTCACTAATTACGGCTAAATAGGGGTGATTAGTTATAATTAGCGAAATTATGCATGTTAAAATTCTGGGAAAATATGTAAAAATTCTTAAATATTATTTTATGGCTATGATAAAAATTTGGGTTAATTTGGACATGTTTTGCTAATTGTATGGTTAAATCATGATTAAGGAGATTAAGGGGAAAACATGGGTTTTGGGTGTGTTTGATCCATATTAACATGATTAGATTGATGTTTTGGTGTTTATGGTCGATTCTCTATGTTGCTATTACTGTTGGTATGGTTTTTGTTTGCATAGAAAAGCTAGAATGGTCGAAAACGCCGTCGTGTGGCGTAAATAGTTGCTGGAAATAAGTGCAGGAAACCAGATCGGATCGCTGGAGGAGGACCGGGTCGGGTCGTGTAGCCCACCCACGAGCCGCCTCGTGTACCCAAACCGAACCGGTTCACCATCACAAACTGTCACCCTTGGTGTGTCACGAGTCGATCAGGAGCTTGGAAGAGACCACGACCGAACCGACCCGGAGTGTTATTCACGAACCATGTTTGCATATCCAAACCGATCCGATGTTGGAGAAGAAGACCGAACCGGAGTGCCGTGAACTGGTGGAAGGATGCCACCCAATCTGAACCGGATCGGTGACCACAAACCAAACCGGTGCCATGACCCGACCCCAGTGAGGCATCACGACCCGAACCACTTGGTGACCATGAACCGGAACTACTCACGAACCAATGAAGGACCCGAACCCATATGATGATCATGAAACGATTGAAGATCACGACCAGGAGGATGATGACCAAAACCCAAGATGCAAAGGTAGTCTAAATAGGAAGTAGAACTCAGGATCCAGATGGGAACCAATGAGTTAACTTCATGAATTGGACTTTGCTGCGGGACGTGTGCAAAGGGGCGATCGATGTCTATAGCTTTAACTCACCACTGGGAGATGGATCATTGGCTATGGATCAGTGTAGTGGAGATGCCATGATTCCATGGGGCAAAGTGATCGTAGCAGGGCTATGAGCCAGCGTAGTGGAGTTGTTATGACTCTATGGGGGCAGAGTGGACATAACGAAGGATTAGAGGATATGGATCAGTGCAGTGGAGCTGTCATGACTCCATGGGGCAGAGTGATCGTAGCAAAGGATTAGGTGATCAAAGTGGTAGATATTGTATGCTTTACGCACTGAGTGAGAGATGTGAGGATGACTACTATGTTTGATGGTTGCTATCACCATGACATGCACACCCCCCTCCCCATTATTTTCACACCATGTGCTAGAGTCACCTTAGAGTATCATACATCATGTTGTGCTAACTCTTTGGTTGCAGGTTCAGATTTGGTTATGTGAACCTGTTATTGTTCTATTTTTGCTGCTTATCGCTCATACCAGAATTTTGTCTGACCCAGAGTTTTATGTCTCTTCTTATTACTCTGGGTGCTCCTAAACGAGCAGACTAGGGACTGGCTAGCTGGTTATGCACGAGTAGCTGTCCGGAGACGAGCAGGAGGCTTACACGTGTTATTCGCATATGTTCTCCCTGTGTTGTTGTTGGTCACTACTTTGGGCATTAGCAGTGTACCTTCCTATTTTGCTTTAGAGATAATTTTAAAAGTTGTAATAAAGATGGTTTGGATCATAAGCTATATTTTGAATTTTCCGCTGTTTTGATGGTTTAGTTTTCAGCTTATGCACTGTCTCGCCTGTTTTAAATCAAGTTATGTTATTATTATATTTTGTTCCATGCGCTATGAGTTATACTACAGGTTCTTTGTTGGTTCACCGTTCAAATCCCTCCACTTTTCCTTTCTTTTGACGACCGTCTTGTGCTGGTTGGATGTCGGTACAACGCATTTCATTTGGAATGTCGGATAGTGCGGGGCGGGCCGTCACATTCGGTATCAGAGCTCTAGGTTACGTAGTGAACCTAGGGAAAGACACCAGGGAGAGATAGTACATATATGAGAGCGCGTATTTGTCATATTTTGTGTTCTCAAAAGCTATATATATACTATTAGTATATTTAAGGATGAAGTCGCATTGCACTGGCACCACTATGGAGATGGTTAATCGTTTTGTCTTTACCGATTGAACGATGAGCCGATATACAAGGAATACTGGTTCAGGAGCCAATAATAGGAATGTCCCTGACATGAGGACAATGTTTACTACCTTCATGAGAGAGATGCTTAGAGATGTTTAGGGAGAAGCTCCTAATGCCGCAAATGGTGGTGGTGCAGCGGTGCCGGGCCTAGGGCTGATTTCGCCAAGCTCTGTAAGGACTACAGTAGTCTTGGTGGGAAGCCGTTCCACGGAATGGAATCGGCTATAGAAATTCAGGATTGACTTGATAGTTGTGAGCGCATCTTCGAGGATCTGGGAATCGAAGACGCGATGAAGAGGAAGCTAGCATCCCGTCAGCTGCAAGGACGAGCTATGAATTGGTGGAATGCTATTAAGGCAGCTACCCCTGAGGATCAAGTTACTTAGGATCAGTTCAAGGCCTGATTCAGTGATAAGTTTATCCCAGCTGCTCAGAAATCAGAATTATTTGGGAAATTCTTGGAGCTTAAGAAGAATGGTAAGGCAGTCTCGGAGTATATTGCTGAGTTCGATACTTTATCGAAGTATGGATTATCTCTTATCGATACTACCGAGAAGAAGAACGAGAAGTTCATTCCTGGTTTAGATCAGTACATGGGAGAAAGGCTTATAAACCATATTGATGAGACTTTTGAATCAATTGTTGGGGAAGCATTGAGATCAGAGAGCCTTTGTCCTAAGCCCAAGTCTGAAGTCGTTGTTGCATCTGCAGAAGGGACAAAACCGCAGGCAAGCGGTGGAGGGAAGAATAATTCTCAGAATAAAAGGAAGCAGAGTCAGACCAAGGATGGTCAGAAAAAGAAAGACATGAAAGAGGTAGAGTGATTTAGCTGTGGCAAGAAGGGCCATTATGAGAATGTCGAGCAAAGACGGCGGACAGGAAGTGCTTCAATTGTGGCCAAGTGGGACATCATAAGGACAAGTGTCCATAACCTCCCAAAGAAAGGCAGATTGTGAAAGCATATGTTATTAGTGATGTTCCTTCTTCGTTGAATTCCATAACTTCAGCGGAGAAAGGAAAGAATGTCGTCATTCAAGGTATGCTTTCTGTTTATGATGTTCATGTTCGAGTATTGTTTGATACCGGGGCTTCCTATTCCTTCATATCCAGTGACCTGGTAGATAGGTTAGGATTGGAAACAGAGATAGTCGATAGATCTTTAGTTGTAACAAACCCGATTGGTGGTTTGACTAGCTTTAATATGGTTTTTCGAAATTTGGTTCTATCGAGTCATGGATGTATGTTTGCTTGTGATTGCTTTGTTCTAGGCTTTACTGGGTTTGGCATTATTTTAGGAGTCGATTGGCTCCAAAGATATGGGGTGGTGGTAGACTGTGAGGGGTTTTCTGTGACTATTAGGGCGGATGATGGGCGGAGGGTACTGCTTGGTAGCCTACCTAGTGATGAGATGATGGCTAGTTTTCTAAATTCCCTCGACATCCCGCAGGACGAGTTATCAGGGGTTCCCATTATTGGCTAGTATTTAGATATCTTCGAGGAAGTGACCGAACTTCCACCACACAGAGAGATTGAGTTCCGTATTGATTTAGTGAAAGATGCCTTACCTATAGTGATGCCACTTCGTCGTTTGGCACCAAGGGAGCAGCGAGAGCTCGGGGTGCAAGTAAGCGATCTTTTGAAGAAGGGATTTATCCAAAGAAGTGTCTCCAAGTGGGGAGCACCAGTTGTATTTGCCACTAAGGGAGATGGTTCCCTTCGGTTATGTGTAGACTATCGCGAGTTGAATAAGGTGACTAGGAAGAATAAGTATCCTCTTCCGCGGATAGATGATTTGTTTGATCAACTGGAAGGAGCGAGAGTGTTCTCCCAGTTGGACCTCGCGACATGATTTCATCAGCTCCGAGTAGCAGCTGAGAGTATTCCCAAAACGGCATTTCGAACGCCGTCTGGATTCTATGAGTGGTTGGTCATGCCATTCGAGTTGACCAATGCACCAGCATATTTTGTGGATCTTATGAATAGGGTATTCATGGATCAATTGAATAAGTTTGTTCTTGTGTTCGTGGACGATGTCCTTATTTACTCGAGGACAGAGGAAGAACACGAGGAACATTTGAGGATAGTGATGGAGGTGTTGAGAAAACACCAATTGAAAGCGAAATTTTCTAAATGCCACTTCCGGAGGTGGGAAGTGAGATTCTAGGGCCATGTCGTTTCAGAAAATGGTATCGCCGTGGATCCTACAAAAGTGGCTACGGTACAAGATTGTTCTACGCCCAAGAATGCGATAGACGTGAGAAGTTTCTTAGGATTGGCTGGATATTATCGTAAGTTTATCCAAGACTTCTCCAAGATAGCAGCACTGTTAACTCAGTTGACCAAGAAGAATCAAGCTTTCATCTATTACGGAAGGCGTGAAAATGCATTCTAGAGTCTAAAGGAGAAGTTGACGTGTGCACCAGTGTTAGTTATTCCTAAGGGGAATGAAGAGATGACGGTATACACAAATGCCTGTGGTACCGGACTAGGTGTCGTATTGATGCAAGGAGGTAGGGTTGTAGCTTATGCTAGTCGGCAACTGAAACCGCATGAGAAAAGATATCCTACCCATGATTTGGAATTGGCAGTGATCGTATTCGCGTTGAAGATGTGGAGACATTATCTCTTGGGAGAAAGATTTGAGTTGTTTACCGATCATAAATCATTAAAGTATCTTTTCTCTCAGAAGAATTTAAATCTCCGTCAGCGGAGATGGTTCAAATTCTTGGCTTCCTATGATTTCTATATCGCATATACACCAGGAAAGGGCAATGCGGTAGATGATGCATTGAGTAGAAGACATGCCAGTTTAGGGGCTATGTTTCTGGAATGGAAGCAAATGGAGTATATCGCTGGGTATGATTTCAGACCAAAGTGCGAATTGGATCCAGAAATATTAGCAAGTTTGACGATCAGACCCATTTTGATTGAGCAGATTGGTTCCAGTCAAAGGGACGATCCTAATCTATTAGAAATCATCTCCAAGTTAGAAATGGGAATCGACAAGGAGATGAACAAGTATGGGCTTGATTGAGATGGGTGGCTTAGAAAGAATGTGAGACTAGTTGTGCCCAATGTCAGTAGATTAAGGGATGAGGTGCTTAGATAATGTCATCACTCAAAACTGACTGTACATCCCGGTGGTAACAAAATGTAACACGAAGAAGACCTACTACTGGGAAGGGATGAAAAGAGACGTTGGGAAGTTTATATCCAAATGCATGAATTGCCATCTAGTTAAAGCCGAGGAAAAGAAGCCTAGTGGTTTGCTGCAACCATTGCTATTCCAGAATGGAAATGGGAACAAGTCTCAGTGGATTTCATTGATGGGTTACCAAGGATTAGATCGGGCCATGATAGCATTTGGGTTATTGTGGACCGATTGACTAAGAGTGCAAGGTTTATACATGTCAAGTCGAATAGAACAACAACTAAGTTAGCAGAACTGTATATGAAGTGGGTAGTGGGATTTCATGGAATACCCAAAGGCATTGTGAGTGAATGAGATCCATTATTTACTAGCGTGTTTTGGAAGAGCTTACAAGAGGCTTTAGGATCATAATTACATCTCAGTACCGCATACCATCCTCAAACCGACGGTCAGACGGAGAAGGTGAATCACGTATTAGAGGATCTCTTGAGAGCTTGTATACTGGATTTTGGTGGATCATGGGATGACCATTTGCATTTGGTTGAGTTCTCATATAATAATAGTTATCAGTCCAATATTGGTATGGCTCCATTTGAAGCTTTATACGGATGACTGTATAACTCATCATCATGTTGGTTAGAAACCGGTGAGAAATTTGAGCTTGGGCCAGATGTGATAAGAGAAACCTCAGATAAGATCAAGGTTATCCAACAGCGAATGAAGGCTACCCAAGATAGGCAGAAGAGTTATGCTGGTAAGAGACGAAGAGAATTGAAATTCTCCGTTGGCAAGTTGGTGTTTGTCAAGATTTCTCCATTAAAGAGCGTGATTCGATTTGGTAGGAGAGGCAAGCTAGCACCAAGGTTTGTTGGTCCATTCTCAGTCCTCGAACAAGTTGGGAATTTAGCATATAAGGTTGGATTACCTGACAAGATGGCATGAATTCACAACACATTTCATGTTTCCCAATTAAGGAAGTTCGTACACGACCCTGATATGACTATTTCACCGGATCATTGGATGACATCGAATAGAACCCGAGGTGGTTGGGAACCGCAGGCCGATCCGTATTATCGAGTACGATACAAAGCAACTTCATAGGAAGACGGTGCAACTGGTCAAGGTCCAGTGGGGTGATAACGAGAATGACTATACTTGGGAAACAAACGAGAGCATAAGGAAGTTGTATCCAGAACTCATTGCCTGGTAAGATTTTAATTGCGATTTAGCTATTCAACATGCTAGGATAAACTTCTTGTGTTATTATGTGTGTTTGATTGTTTGTAAATGGCTGATAGGCATGCGGGATCCATTGTATGTTTTGATTAAGGAATTTCGGGGGCGAAATTTCTTAAGGGGGGAGAATGTAACGACCCACATTCTACGCATCGGGGGATCGTAGAATATTTATTTCATTTTCATACGAGGTCGTATAGTCATGTAACTTTGGGGAACGACTATTGGGGTCATTTCTCATGTTCACGATTTTTGTCGGATTTTAAATGACCGTTTGCCCTTTGGTGAATCTTGTTTCGCCTATAACTTTAGATTGGTAAGGATTTTTGAATTGAAACCACTTTCATTGGATTCAGATGATGGTTTACCTTTTTGTAGACGGGTCACATTAGCCAAAGGGACTTACCGTTTGGGAGATATGGCTGAAACAAGGTTTGGAAGGTGAAAAACTGCTTGAGCGGGCTAAGTAGGGTAATTAGTGAATGGGCCCATAACCATTTCGGGATTAGGGTTATGGGGAGGCTGAAATCAGTTAGAAAACGATCTCATTTTATTTTCTTAGCCGTCTAAATCATTTCTCTAACCCAAGTAATGGCCTACACCTACTAAATTCATCCCAAATTGCTCTCTAATCGCGTATTAGCTTAATCTACACCAAATCAAGGAAGATTAGTGTCTAATCAAAGTTGGAGCTGCTGTGTTGCATTGGAAACCACGCAAAAATAGTAGAGTTTCAGATCTAAAGTTTTATTTGTGGCTAAGGTGAGTGATTTGCATTGTTTTTCACTAATTATGGCTAATTATGGGTGATTAGTGATAATTAGCGAAATTATGCATGTTAAAATTCTAGGACAATATGTAAAAATTCTTAAATATTATTTTAGGGCTCTGATAAAATTTGGGTTAATTTGGACATGTTTTGCTAATTGTATGGTTAAATCATGATTAAGGAGATTAAAGGAAAAACATGGGTTCTGGGTATGTTTGATCCATATTAACATGATTAGATTGATGTTTTGGTGTTTATGGTCGATTCTCTATGTTTCTATTACTGTTGGTATGGTTTGTGTTTGCATAGAAAAGCTAAAATGGTCAAAAACGTCGTCGTGTGGCGTAAATAGTTGCTGGAAATAAGTGCAGGAAACCGGATCGGATCACTGGAGGAGGACCAGGTCGGGTCGTGTAGCCCACCCACGAGCCGCCTCATGTACCTGAATCGAACCGGTTCACCATCACAAACCGTCACCCTTGGTGTGTCACGAGCCGATCTGGAGCTTGGAAGAGACCATGACCGAACCGACCCAGAGTGTTCTTCACGAACCGTGTTTGCATATCTGAACCGACCCGATGTTGGAGAAGAAGACCGAACCGGAGTGCCACGAACTGGTGGAAGGATGCCACCCAATCTGAACCGGATCGGTGACCACGAACCAAACCGGTGCCATGACCCGAACCCAGTGAGGCATCACGACCCGAACCGCTTGGTGACCACGAACCGGAACTACTCACGAACCAATGGAGGACCCGAACCCATATGATGATCATGAAACGATTGAAGATCACGACCAGGAGGATGATGACCAAAATCCAAGATGCAAAGGTAGTCCAAATAGGAAGTAGAACTCAGGATCCAGATGGGAACCAATGAGTTAACTTCAAGAATTGGACTTTGCTGCAGGACGTATGCAAAGGGGTTATCAATGTCTATAGTTTTGACTCACCATTAAGAGATGGATCATTAGCTATGGATTAGTGCAGTGGAGTTGTCATGATTCCATGGGGCAAAGTGATCGTAGCAGGGCTATGATCCAGTGCAGTGGAGTTGTCATGACTCCATGGGGGCAGAGTGGACATATCAAAGGATTAGTGGTTATGGATCAGTGTAGTGGATCTGTTATGACTCCATGGGGCAGAGTAATCGTAGCAAAGGGTTGGGTGATCAAAGTGGTAGATATTGTATGCTTTACGCACTGAGTGAGAGATGTGAGGATGACTGCTATGTTTGATGGTTACTATCACCATGACATGCACACACCCCTCCCCCATTATTTTCACATCATGTGCTAGAGTCACCTTAGATTATCTTACATCCTGTTGTGCTAACTCTTTGGTTGCAGGTCCAGGTTCAGGTATGGTTATGTATATCTGTTATTGTTCTGTTTTTGCTGCTTATCGCTCATACCAGACTTTTGTCTGACTCATAGTTTTATATCTCTTCTTATTACTCTGGGTGCTCCTTAATGTGCAGACTAGAGACATGTTAGCTTGTTATGCACGAGTAGCTGTCCGGAGACGAGCAGGAGGCTTACATGTATTATTCCCATACATACTCCTCTTTTTTTGCTGGTCAGTACTTTGGGCACTAGTAGTGTTCCTTCCTATTTTGCTTTAGAAACAATTTTAAAAGTTGTAATAAAGATGGTTTGGATCATAAGCTGTATTTTGAAATTTCCGTTGTTATGATGGTTTAGTTTTCAGCTTATGCACTGTCTTGCCTGTTTTATATCAAGTTATGTTATTATTATATTTTGTTCCATGTGCTATGAGATATGCTACAGGTTCTTTGTTGGTTCACCGTTCAAATCCCTTCCCTTTTCCTTTCTTTTGACGACCATCCCGTGCTGGTTGGACGTCGCTACAGCGCATTTCATTGGAAATGTCGGTTGGTGCGGGCGGGCCGTCACACGTGTAAAATGGGCTTTTGATGTTTTGTATACATATAAGAAGATCATATGTAAGTATATTATTTAAATAAATCAAAGAAAGTATAATAGTATATTAATCAAACGTTTAAAATTAAAAACGTTAAAACGGTAAGAAACTGCCCAAAATTGCTCGTGCGACCTAAGGGGGTCGACCCTAGGGTCGACACAACCATAGGGGATTGACCCCGGGGTCGACCCACCCCAGATCCGGGATGATTCATTGATGAATCTAGACTATTTTCTTAACCACATTCGTTGCTGACTCAGCGCTGCGTGTACGATAAGATCCCGAACACCTATAAATAGGCTAGTAAAGCCTAGCCTAAATCTCACATTTTCTGAGTGGCTGCCTAAGCTCTGCCTTTTTTCTTCCTCCTCAAATCACTTCAGAAAAGTAGAATACTTAATTTAGGAAAATTTTGATTCAGGATCTAGAGGAAAAGAATGTATATTAATAAACAAGGTGTTTAGAATTCTATTCGAAGTAAGGTAAATTCTTGGATCTGGTCAATTTAAATTTCTCCTCTTTCTTCCCTTTTTCTTTTAGTTGAGAATTGTGGATCCAGGGTTATTTATGTTCTAAATTCAGTTAGGAGAATGATGGAATGCTAGATCTGGATCAGATTCATGAATTGAAAGCAATTAGGTCAGTGGATTTATGTTATACCTTTTTAATAATGGTATATTTGTCGTTTGATATTCCCCGTTAATATGCAAAGTAAATCTGTTGAAATGTAAATATGCTAGAATGATTAATCTGTTGAAATGTAAATCTACTAGAATGGTTAATATGTTGAAATGTTAATAGGTTGAAATACTAATATGTTGAAATGTTAGTATGCTGAAACGTTAATATGCTGAAATGTTAATATGTTGAAATGTTAATAGGATGAAATGTTAATATGTTGAAATGTAAACCTGTTGAAATGTATAAACCTGTTAAAATATGTGGAAACGATAACTATTATATACATACATGTTATAATTACATGTTAATCTATAGCATAATATGTACTTGAACCCTTAACAGTGAGAATTGCGATAATTACATGTTAATTTGTTAGAATGGAATAATTGCATGATTCGATGATTACATGTTATTTTAAAATAAAGTTAATTACATGTTAGGAAGAACATGCGACATGATAATTAAATAATGGGCTTAATATAACATTAAGTATGACATATAAAAATAGATTACAGAAAATTTGGAAAGAATGGATATGCCTAAATTTACAGTAAATAGAAAACTGTAACTGCACTTAGACACGAGGTTAAATTCAACTTGTGATAGAAGTCTTCCCGGAACAGCCCAGCAAATCCAACGTCCACAAGTTTTTAATTTAATGTGAGGGGTCTTGTGTGTAAATATACATGTAACGGTGCTAAGACACGAGGTTAAGTCCAACTTGTGGTAGAAGTCTGCCCAGAACCGCCCGACAAATCCAGCATCCACAAATGGTCGGCTTAATGTGAGAGGTCTGGTGCATAAACATATATATATATATATATATGTGTATATAAAATGATATAAATAAATGGCACTTATTGTGATTAACAGAAATGAATAGGAAACGAAGGAAAGTTACAACAGTAAAAGAATTGGAATGAACAGAGAATGATAATAACCTATTACAATTAATTAAATTAATGAGAATGTTATATAATAGGTAGTCTTAATCATAAATAATAAGAGACATGTTAAATAGAAAACATGTGAATTGAGATGAAGTATACTTAATAACATATTAAGTAGAAAATGTTATTGTAACAATGGTATCAGACAATGAATAATATAAAGAGATTGTAAATTACAGATCTTGGATTACGATCTAAAGAATAACATGTTAACGGCTTATTAATAAACTTAAATGGATTAAGTTATAACTGAAATTAATAAGCAAGAGGAACTTGGTAACTCAAATAAGAAGTTAATGTGAATGGGAAAAACCAAGTTAACTGGAAATCTAACGAGGTAGAGCAAGCGCATAATTAAATGTTTAGACATAGAGTCTAATATCACATCAACCTGAAGAGCTTGGGCCAGACTGTACGTATAAAGGCGAATAAACCAACGGGGTAGATCATCGCGGTGTCATGGGACACGAGGGAGCGCACGTCCTTCTGATTATTCTGCGTGTTGTGTCTGTTGTTCTGCTGATATTATGTTGGTTCCGAAGGGCTGGAAAGGGAAGCACGCGGCTTCCTAGGACGTGAAGGGTACTCCTGGTAGTCCTCTGTGTTGTGACAGCACTAGACTGTGCTCGCAGAGGTTAGGTCTACGTATTTCTACCGATGAGTGTACCCCGATTGCCACGATAGTAGGCCACCAGAATTCTGTAGGGTGGCACGGGTGATTCGACGATCTAGTTGCCATGTGACTAGGCTGGGTTACGACCATTTTATCAAGCTACCGGCGGTTCTAACCATATGTTGATAGCAAGACGTCAAATACCAACCATTGACATTTAGCGTGGTACGTGATACCTGATGCGAAAAGACGGAGAGCTTAACCAAAAGACCCTTTGCTATCAAGGCTATGGGTGAGGGACTGGCCAATTATGATTTATTGTTTGTTGTTTTATTTGGGGCCAGGTCACTAGCTCTCTATTCTATTTATCTTTCACTAGTTGAGGGAGGGGTCGGATGAGACCATAGCCACTCAAAATGTAGACCATAGCATATGTGTATACAGGTATCTAAAAAACTCCCGACCGAGTTTCGTGTTTCTGATACAACCCTGTTATGGGACGCGGTGCACAGTAGATAGTTCTAATTCATGCATACCACTTCCTGATGGTGTATCATAAAGGTTACGGCATCGAATACGATTGACGATATGTACGTGAGAAAGTCTAGGTACATGCATGTCCACTCTAGGTAGTGTATCGTTGACTCTAGGGCACTACTCTATGATGGAATCTGATTTGATCGAAGGTAGCAGTTCGTATGCTTACGTAGCGTGGCAATAGTAGAACTATGCGGAACATAGCGTTGTTATATAGAGATCCATACGTTACTCCGGCGTAGGATGTGGGACTGCGTATATTTCTGTGTCGTTAAGGTGGAGACCGTATGAGTGGGGTACTATGGGGTGTACCTTAATATTGGGGGTAGCTACATATATACTGTACTAGGTTAATCCACTAGGAAGTAGATGGGTACGACGTGTGTGTAAGCCTTGAGTGCTGTTAACCCAAGTAACCTAATAAATAAGAAAATGTAACTGAACGGTATATGTAGGATTGTCCAAAATGTGTAGTTTAAATCCAGTCACCAGAAATTGTGTTCTGACCCCCTCCTCATAACATACTTGCAAGGTAGATTTGTGGCTGAGATATGATAGCTTTGGATACTGGCTAGGCAGTATTATTACCTGGGTAAGGCTATATTTCTATTATATTATATGTTTACGTCAAAAGTTGGTCACTAGTGACGTTCAACCCCCAATCATGTGAAGATCACACGAATACTGATTATAAATTACAGAAAAAGTAGAGGAAATGGGGAAAACACACAGTCTTTTTATAGTGGTTAGGCAAAGACTGTGCCTACGTCCACTTTATATATTACTTCTGCTTTAGATTACAAGTACAATGCTTTTTCTATTTGAAGAAAAGAAAGAAGACGACTTTTTTCTCTTCCAGATAATGCCTTTATTGGGAGAAGAAGAAGTATTAGCCGAAAAGTATCCCTTTCCTCTTTAAGCTATGAGGTATTTATAGGTGGAGATTGCAGCTTGGGCTGTTGTGTCATGGCCTGGCCTTTCTGGGAAAACTTGGACGCGTGGAGCTCACCCCTTGGATAGAATAGCAGCTGGAAGATTGGTTCCACTATTCATAAATAGTATCCTCAGAAGTTGCGGCTTACATGGCATCCATAGTGAGGTGTATCAAAAGTAAAGCTTTATCCAGATGCGGTTGACCGCCTTTTTTTCCTTGAGAGTCAGGCCAAGTATTTGAACATCTCGGTTGGATATTTCATGTAGACCCGAAATACTTCGTCGATACTCCCTGTGCGAGAGCATTTCTCTCGGTGGACTGGGTGAGCGAGTCTTCCGGAGTGAGATATTGGCTTGATTGGTCCGATGCGCGGCTTCTTCGGGCCGAGCTTCTACTAGGCTTCCTAGAATGCGATCTGTCTAACTTGATTGGTTGCGCGTTTGGACTTCGATTTGGCCTGTTGCGTCTTTTACCAAAAAGAAGGCTAACATTTTGCCCCTCCGAATGCATCTTCTTTGACAGATGGAGGTGTGTTCTTAAATGTTAATCGAAGCACAATTGTTCGAGCAACTATTGTCGCGTCGGACCATATTAAGGCCAGAAATCCGACGGCTCCGATGTATTAAGGCCAGAAAACCGATGACCGAACTGGGTCGTATTAAGGCTGGAAAACCGACAACTATCGGGAATCGTATTAAGGCCGAGATTTTGATCATCTTTATGAGGGTTGGTTCCTGCAAAGACAAAAATAAACCATTCTTGGTTTGGAGAAGGCTGACGGGTCGAGCATTTTAGTTCACTTGGCTTTGAGGTGTAGCAAGTATCAACCATACTCGGCTTAGTGGCGAGTGTTAACCATACTCGGCTTGGTGGCGAGTATTAACCATGCTCGGCTTGGTAGCGATTATTAACCATACTCGGCTTAGTGGCAAGTGTTAACCATACTTAGCTTGGTGGCGAGTGTTAACCATACTCGGCTTGGTGGCGAGTATTAACCATACTCGGCTTGGTGGCAATTATTAACCATGCTCGGCTTAGTGGCGAGTATTAACCATGCTCGGCTTAGGACAAGCGTTTTTCATGCTCGACTCATGTTAAATCAGTGTGTCCAGCGAGCGGTAAAAGCTCGTGGTGTAGAAAAAGAAGGGGCGAGTATCATTCAAACTCGGCTTAAAGAAATATACCATACTCGGCTAGGGGAGTAGGTGTTAAGATATGGTAGTAGGCTTTCGCGCTGACCACTTTAAAAGAGGGGGGCGAGCATTATCCATGCTCGGCTTTAGAGTTTCCCAAACATTACCCATATTTGTAAAAGAACATTCATAGCAACTAATGAATTATTACAAAGAGATTCTAAGAGGACATCGATTGATTCTAGAGCCTAGGAGCTAAATCCTAACCCTATACATGTGTACATCAAGGTGTCCTTTTTATTGAAAGAAATACATCAGAAAAAAATCTAATTAATGATAATGCCGCGAGTGCTAGTCTCAGGGTCCTTTCCGTTTCTAGGAGCTTTTGGATCGACCTGAGGTGCTTATGCAGAAGATCGTGGCGGCAAGGCCGGGGCATAATTTTAAATATATTCGGGAAGCTCTCCTTTTTTGACTCGATCCTCGATGTGATCACGCAGATACCATCATTCATTAGTGTTATGTCCAGCTACGTTGTGGAATATGCAATGTTTGCCGGAATCGAGCTCCATCTGTGTTGGCACTCGTTGAGGTGCTCTCGGAGTGGGCAGAGACCCTCGTATATCAAGTAGATATCGAGTAGAGAGGAAATGAGTTCGGTGTACTGATCATACTTACTTTCGATCCGAGGTCGCACATGACGCTCGCTCTTTTCCGGGGCCTTTCCTCTTCCTTTATTCTGGTGGTTGCTATGGGATGGACCTTGTTGTTTGGCGGCTAAGACCTCTAGGCTCTGCATCTCAATGCTGGCATCTTCTTGTCTAAGGAATCACTCGGCCTCAGAATAGAAATCATCTATATCCTTGGGGGGATTACTGGTTAAAGAGATTGAGAATTCTGATCGATTCTGAACTCACGCAATGGCGGCCGTAAGTACCATCGAAGGCTTAGGCCGATCGACTGACACTATAGCTGCGTTGAATCTTTCGAGGAAGGATCTTAGTGTTTCTCCTAATCCCTTCTTGATGGTGAATAAGAACATAACGCTCTTTGGTCGAGAGATATGTACTCTGAATTGTTCGATGAAGCGGGTGACCAGAGTGTTCCAGCTGCTGATCGACTCCGTTGTCAGCTGTCGAAACCACATTTCGGCTATGTTTATAAGAAAGAGTGGGAAGCGCTTAGCCATGACATTGGTCGATGCGCCAAGTACTTCCATATGTCACATATATCGCACGAGGTGGATGGTTGGGTCATTGCGGCCGTTGTATGATTCAATAGCTAGAAACTTGAAGTCCGGAGGGTTTTGGTAATTTCTGATTTCCCTGGTGAAGGGGCTGCGATTGACATTATCTATGTCTAGTTGCGAGGAAGTGCCCCGAGTAAAGCGTTAGATAATGCTTGCAAGCTGATTTTCATCTCCGAGGAGTCGTTGCCATGAATTTAGCTCAGCATTTGGGAGAACTTCGGTGCGAGGATCCGGCAAAAGCATGCTTGGAACGATGGCCGTTGGTTGGGCCCGTCTTCCGAGAGTTGAGTGAAGGTGTGAGGGAAGGTGAGCTCTGGTAGGTGGTTCTGGGGAGAATGGCCCCTCTTGAACCTGATGAATAGTGGGTCGAGCCGTACCCGTAACAGAGGGCCTAGGCTGATCCAGCATAACATGGATGTTCGGAGCTCGGAGGTGCCCCTGGTGGGGCCGAGGTTAGTAGGGTCTATGGTAGCATTTTTTCTACCATTGTGAGGACCGGTATAGCGAGGTGGCTTCCTTGGTTCGAAGGGAAGGCCGCACCAGCTCTTCGTTGAAGGGGAAGAGTGATTAGACTGGTCTATGGTAGGATTCCGGGTTGTAATGGGAATGATATTGATTCTGATGGACCCGATGGTTGTTCAACTAGTTCGATAGGTCGAGCTGTTCCGAAGAGTGGAGGCAAAGTGTTCGACCGATCTAGATCTTGATCGCGAGCCTCCTGAGGTTCTGCTGCTGCGCTGGTCGCTGGAAGCGATACTCTTGGTTGTGATCGATCAGTTGGTGGGACCAAAGCAGGATGAAATAAAGGTGTAGACTGATCAGTGGCCTGATTCTGTGTAGACCAAGGATCAATTGTTGCCCCAGTCCTGGCCGATGGAGGAATTGATGTTGAAGCATTCAATCCTGCCTCCAGTCGACCGAGAAGGTGATCCATCAACTACTGCTGTCGTTCGAGAAGTTTATCCTGAGATGTCGCACGGTCTCTGAACTCGACCATGATTTTATCCATGTCATCTCGGGTAAGAAATCGAAACATATCTTCGTGAGAGGAAACTTCGTGGCTTGCTTCTGTAGCGCTAGTATCGGCCGCATCGGCGTTTGCGGGACGAGAGGATGTTGTATCTTCCTTTCGTTTGTTCACCATGGACTAAGGCAAGCTTCCCCTTCCTGGCGCGCCAAAGTGTTCATGTCAAAAGTTGGTCACTAGTGACGTTCAACCCCCAATCGTGTGAAGAGCACACAAATACTAATTATAAAATACAGAAAAAGTAGAGGAAATAGGGAAAACACACAGTCTTTTTATAGTGGTTCGGCAAAGACTGTGCCTATGTCCACTTTATATATTACTTCTGCTATAGATTACAAGTACAATGCTTTTTCTATTTGAAGAAAAGAAAAAAGACGGCTTTTTTCTCTTTTAGATAGTGCCTTTCTGGGAAGAAGAAGAAGTATCAGCCGAAAAGGATCCCTTTCCTCTTTAAGCTTTGAGGTATTTATAGGCGGAGATGGCAGCTTAGGCTGTTGTGACGTGGCCCGGCCGTTCTGGGAAGACTTGGACGCGTTGAGCTCACCCCTTGGATAGAATAGCGGCTGGAAGACTGGTTTCACTATTCATAAATAGTATCCCCGGAAGTTGCGGCTTACGTGGCATCCATAGTGAGGTGTATCAAAAGTAGAGCTTTGTCCAGATGTGGTTGACCGTCTTTTTTCCTTGGGAGTCGGGCAAAGTATTTGAACAACTCACCTGGATATTTCATGTAGACCCGAAATACTCGGTCGATACTCCCTGTGCGAGAGCAGTTCTCTCGGTCGACTGGGAGAGCGAGTCTTCCCGAGTGAGATATTGGCTTGATTGGTCCGATGCGTGGCTTCTTCGGGCCGAGCTTCTGTTGGGCTTCCTGGAATGCTATCTACCTAACTTGATTGGTTGCGCGTTTGGGTTTCGATTTGGCCTGTTGCGTCTTTTACGAAAAGGAAGGCTAACATTATATTTTATCCATTCCACTGTGAGATATTTTCCGAGCTCTGATATATTTTATATATCTATCTTTTCTTCAGGACACTAGAAAACCAACATGAGTTTCGATGGATTAGAATTTTGAAAAAAAAATCGGTCTATTGGAATTCGGGTTGTTACATCTGGTATCAGAGCCTAGGTTTAGGATTATTGTATAGATAGTGAGTGAACTTATTTGTATTTTAAAAATATATTTTATATGTACTTAGAACCATAGAGGAACCCACTATATAGGAAAAACATAATATGGTAAAAGTTAGAATATCTGTTCTGTACACAAAAGGAATAAACATGGAAATTTGAGACCCTTAGGTAATTTGGGTGGAAAGTGTACAATATACTTTGTATGGAAGGAATGTGAATCTCATATGTTTGTATTTCGGGTTAGTGGGTTTAGTGGTAAAACCTTATAAATTGGAAAATGTTAAAAAGAGAATAATGGATTTGGAATATATATAGTTGAGATAATTGACTTTGTGGGAGTGTCTAGGAAAGCCTAGGAAAGTTGGGAACCCGCTTTGAGTCTAGCCCCATTGTTAACTTTTAAGAATTTGAAATTGTAAAAGCTTTTGGAAAGATGGTTTATGCTGTTTTCAAGTTTTGATCTTAAAAGTGATAGTTTTATATTATGTAAAGAACATATTAGAAAAGTACATATTGAATTTTGATGTAAAATGAGGTATATTTTGGAAACAGTGATTTCTTATGAAAATTTTGTTTGATACAAAATTCTCTCCGTAAAAGGTGCACATTATATAGAGCATATATAGCTCGCTAGTTTTCTTGTTATATTGCATGAAAGGACTAAAAAGCAAAACTTAGACAAAGTTGCATTTTGTTGATACTTGGAATTTTCAGTAAAAAAAGTTTTGAAATCTCTATTCTTTTGAAAATCATTTTTGATAAATTGTTTTAACAAGAAATTTTGTTGGGTGGACAAAATAAGAAATTAAGAATAGAGTAGATGTTTGCACCTTATAGTAAGTAACTGAACCGACCTTACAGGCAAGAACAAGTCGTAAACTTGATTGAGAAATAATTGTCCTTTTCTACTCTAGTTTTTGAGATTTGAAAAAAATAATGATTTGCATTTTTATGAGATGACATGTTTTTATGGTTTCGCAAAAGTAAGTTTTCATGAGGAAAAATAAAGTTTGGATACTTTTAACTTTTGGAAGAAAAGTGAAATGAAAAAAAGGCAAACTGTTTAAAAAAAAAAATAAGGAGTAGGTAAGGATTAGTGCCTAGGAAAGACATGAAAAAGTTTTGAGGCTATGAAGTAGATAGAGAGAATTATCTTGGAATAACGGTAAGTTCCCATAGAATGCACAAGCACTGAAGAGCCTAGGGTGTTGCTTGGAAATGGCTATTAGTACACATCTAGGACTAGTGGTGACTACCAGACGGTAGAGGGCAAGTAATTGTTTACATCCTGTTGTTTGAATTTTTCTTTCATATGAGGGCATAATCCTGAGATTCTTGGCCCTTAGTAGTAGTTGTGTATAGCGTCTGTTTTCCAGTTTTAGTTGAAGGACTAGAAGGCTTATTTGAAACTAAACTTAGATCAGAGGATTAAGTTAAATAAGCTAAGAAAAGAGTAATGACATAACTAAAAAGGAAACAACAAATTCAGTAAAGCAACAAACACGACAGTTAAAGAAAGATGGAAAATTCTAAGAAAAGGAAAATAAGAATAAAATTTTCCAAGATAAGTTGAAAAAGAAAATATGTAACAAAGAAAATTTTCTTATGTGGGCTGTGCTTGGATAGGAAAATAGGGAATCTTTAAAAATAGTTACATAAAATCCAAGTATGGACAGAGAAAAGTGACTAAAAGAAAAATGGAAGATGTGAAATTTTCTGTTTTCCACCTTTTAGTAACATAAGAAATCGAATTTAGAAAATTAGTTTTTTCTAAAATTCAAAAAATAAAATTGGTTGGTAGGATTTTGGATGCAACAATTGGATGAACTGTGCTCTTGCTTTGCAAGAGTGTGGGAAAATTTGGATGAGAATGTATTTTGATTTTCAAAATATTGCATTCATGTAGAATTGCCAGCATATTTATGATGTGCACATCATGTTTTTAAAGCATTTTTGAAAAATTTGCATACATATAGGAGGTATCTCTTAGGAATAAATGTATTATTATGTTGTAATACACTTTTCACAAGTCCACAATATTTGCAAAAAATGGATGCACACATTATGCATGGATATTATGCGAGGGATTATCTATTTTTACCCTTATCAAATTTCGGGGACGAAATTTCCTAAGGGTGAAAAAATGTAACATTCCACATTTTATGACAATTAAATATTTAATAGCGCATATGTGTGTATATATATATATGCATAGACATAAATATATAAAAGAAGAAAAGATTAATGTAAATAACAATGCAATGCATGCGCCAAAAGAAAGAAGAAATCAGTTGCATGTAGTGTAATTATGTTGCATGCAATGATAAGAAAAAATAAAAAATGACCACCATTGTTCTAAGCATTGTTAACAAAAGCCTAAGTAGTCCGTTTGGTTAGAGCATGTAGCTTTCATGAGAGTGGCGTAGGTTCGATCCCCGCTCGCGCTATATTTTTATTTTAAAGAAACGACTAAAATAACACATGTTCTAAAGAGAAAATATGTATAAACACACATATAAGGAAAATTATACATATAAGGAAGTACAAAAATATATGTATACATTTATATGAAAATATATGCATATATGTGCGAATATATATATATATATATATATATATATATATACAAAGAAGGAATTCATAATAAGGCTGCAATCAAAGAAATATGGTAAAAATTAAATAACGGTATAACACCGTTTGAATTTTGAAAATGAAATAAAAGTTGTGTGTATATATATACATGTAAAATGGGAATTTGAAGTTTTGCATACATATAGGAAGATTACATGTAAGTATAATATTTAAATAAATCAAAGAAAGTATAATGGTGTTTTAATCACGTTTAAAGTTAGAATGTTAAAATGGTAAACATTTGCCCAAAATTGCTCGTGGGACCCGAGCGGTCGAGCCTGGGGTCGACACACCCATAGGTGTGTCAGCCCTAGGGTCAACACAACCATAAGGGGTCGACCCACCCCAGATCCAGGCAGATTCTTTGATGAATCTGGATTGTTTTCTTAACCACATTCATTGCTGACGCAGCGCTGCGTGTACGATAAAATCATGAACACCTATAAATAGGCTAGCAGAGCCTATCCTAAATCTCACATTTTCTAAGAGGTTGCCTAAGCTCTTCCATTCTTCTTCCTCCTCAAATCTCTTTAGAAAAATAGAATAATTAGTTTATGAAAATTTTGATTCAAGATCTGGAGAAAAATAATCTATATTAATAAAGATGGTGTTTAGAATTCTATTCAAAGTGAGGTAAATTCTTGGATCTGGTCAATTTAAATTTCTCCTCTTTCTTCAAACTTTCTTTTCGTTGAGAATTATGGATCCATGGTTATTTAGGTTCTAAATTCAGCTAGGAGAACCATGGAATGCTAGATTTGGATCAGATTCATTAATTGGAAAGATAGTAGGTGAGTGGATTTAAGTTATACCTTTTTTATAATGGAATATTTATTCCCCGTTAATATGCATAGTAAATCTATTGAAATGTAAATCTTCTAGAATAATTAATCTGTTGAAATTTAAATATTCTAGAATGATTAATATGTTGAAATGTTAATAGGTTGAATTATTAACATGTTAAAATCTTAATATGTTGAAATGTTAATATGCTGAAATGTTAATATGTTGAAATGTTAAAAGGTTGAAATGTTAATACGTTGAAATGTATACCGGCTGAAATGTAGAAACCTATTAAAATATGTGGAAACGATTATTGTTGTATACATATATGTTCTAATTACATGTTAATCTGTGGCATATTATGTACTTGAATCCTTAACTATAAGAAGTGGGATAATTACATGTTAATTTGTTAGAACTGAATAATTACATGATTCGATGATTACATATTATTTAAAAATAATAATAATTACATGTTAGGAAGAACATGCGACATGATAATCTAATAATGGACTTAATATGATATTAAGTATGACATGTAAAAATAGATTACAGAAAAAATTGGAAAGAATGAATATGCCTAAATTTACAGTAAATAGAAAATTGTAACTGCACTTAGACACGAGGTTAAATTCAACTTGTGGTAGAAATCTACCCGTAACTGCCCGACAAACCCAACATCCACAAGTTGTTAATTTAATGTTAGGGGTCTAGTGCGTAAACATACATGTAACGGTGATAAGACACGAGGTTAAGTCAACCTTGTGGTAGAAGTCTGCCCGGAACCGGCCGACAAATCCAACATCCACAAGTGGTCGGCTTAATCTGGGAGGTCTAGTGCATAAACATATATATATATATATATATATATATATAAAAGGATAGAAATAAATGGCACTAATTGTGATTAATGGAAATGAATGGAAACGAATAGGAAATGAAAGAAAGTTACAAAAGTAAAAGAATTGGAATGAACGGAGAATGATAATAACCTATTACAATTAATTACATTAATGAGAATGTTATATAATAGGTGTTCTTGTCCTAGGGACAAGTGAAAATTATAACATAAGTTATAATAAATGGAAAGGAAACTTATTAAAAAAACCTTAGCTAAGAGAACTAAGTTAATAAGTAAACAATGACAAGTTGTAGGGACAGTGTAAGACGGAATTATGATTAAATAAGAAAGAATGAGGTGGATATATAGGATGAAATAACTTACATTTAATCATAAATAATGAGTGACATGTTGAACAGAAAACATGTGAATTGAGATGAAGTATACTTAGTTACATATTAAGGAGAACATGTTATTGTAACAATGGAATCAGACAATGACTAATATAAAGAGATTGTAAGTTACAGATCTTGGATTACAATCTAGAGAATAACATGTTAACGGCTTATTAATAAACTTAAATGTATTAAGATATAACTGAAATTAATAAGCAAGAGGAACTTGGTAACTTAAATAAGAAGTTACTGTGAAAAACCAAGTTAACTGGTAATATGACGAGGTAAAGCAAGCGCATAATTAAATGTTTAGACATAGGGTATAATAACACATCATCCTAAAGAGCTTGGGCCAGTCCGTACATATGAAGGTGAATAACCCAGCAGGGTAGATCATCGCGGTGTCATGGGACACGAGTGGAGCGCACGTCCATCTGATTATTTAGCCTGTTCTTCCTGTTGTTCTGCTGATATTCTGTTGGCTCCGAAGGACTGGAAAGGGAAGCACGTGGGTTCCTGGGATGTGGAGGGTACTTCTGGTGGTCCTTTGTGTTGTGACAACATTCGACTGTGCTCGCAGAGGTTAGGTCTGCGTGTTTCTACAGAGCAGTATACCCTGTTTGCCATGATAGTGGGCAACCAGAAGGCTGTAGAGTGGCATAAGTGATTCGACGATCTAGTTGCCTTGTGACTAGGCTGGGTTACGACCATTTTATCGAGTTACTGGCGGTTCTAACCATCTATTGATAGCAAGACGTCAGATACCAACCATTGACATTCAACGTGGTACGCGATACGTGATGCGGAAAAACGGAGAGCTTAACCAAAAGACCTTTTGTTATCAAGGCTATGGGTGAGGGACAAACCAATTACGATTTATTATTTGTTGTTTTCTCTGGGGCCAAGTCACTAGCTCTCAATTCTGTTTGTCTTTCACTAGTTGAGGGAGGGGTCGGGTGGGACCATAGCCACTGAAAATGCAGACCTTAGCATCTGCGTATACAGATATCTGAAAAGCTCCCAACCGAGTTCCGTGTTTCTCATACAGCCCTGTTACGGGACTCAGTGCACAGTAGATAGGTGTGGATTCATGCAAATCACTTCCTGATGGTGTATCATAAAGGTTACGACATCGAGTACGATTGACGATACATACGTGAGAAAGTCTAGGTATATGCATGTCCACTCTGGGTATTGTATCATTGTCTCTAGGGCACTACTCTGTGATGGAATCTGATTCGATCGAAGGTGGCAGTCTGTATGCTTACGTAGCATGGAAATGGTAGATCTATGCGGAATGTAGCGCTGTTATATAGAGATCCGTATGTTACTCCGACGTAGGATAAGGGACTGCGTATATTTCTGTGGCGTTACGGTGGAGACCGTGCGAGTGCGGTACCATTGGGTGTACCTTAATATTTGGGGTAGCTACATATATACTGTATTAGGTTAATCCACCGGGAAGTGGATAGGTACGATGTGTGTGTAAGCCTTGAGTGCAGCTAACCCAAGTAACCTAATAAATAAGAAAATGCAACTGAACGGTATACGTAGGATTATTCAAAATGTGTAATCCAGTCACCAAAAATTGTGTTCTGGCCCCCTCCTCATAACTTCATCGCAGGTTAGATTTGTGGCAGAGATATGATAGCTTTGGATACTGGTTAGGTAGTATTATTATCTGGATAAGGCTATATTTTGAATATATTATATTTTATCCATTCCGCTGCAAGATGTTTTCTGAGCTCTGATCTATTTTATATCTTTGTCTTTTCTGCAGGATACCAGACAAACCAATACGAGTTTCAATGGATTAGAATTTTGAAAAAATCGATCTGTTGGAATTCAGGTCGTTACAACCACATCGGGCCCACCAACTGCGAGTAAAATCCATGTCTGCAAAGAAAAGAAGGAAAACTAATGTGTCAAATCCTGACAGCACTGCTTAACCTTTTCGAGCATAAACCATGCTTGGGCGTCAATTTTGAGTATAAACACTACTCGGGTGACGTTCGAACTATCCTACCAAATTCAGGCCAAGGATCCCAAACTCTCATGCATAATGGATACCTGAGATTTCAAACTAAGCATAAACCGTACTCAAGTTTTATTGAGTTCATCTGTCATATCTTTACAGGACATTTTGATGTTCCCATATATAATCCATACAAAGGAATCCAACTGAGTACATACCATACTCACTTCCAGATAGAGCTATGCATTCCACAACCTGATAAGATAGTCTGTCCCTAGGCATAATCCATACCTAGGGTTCCGAGATAAGTATAAGTCGTACTTCAGTTAAAATTGAGAATCTTGCCACAGCCTGACAAGATACTTAAGGTTGCTTAACATAATCCATGCTTGAAAAGTCTGTTTTATTGAATTCAAAAACGGTTGCAAATCCAAAACAAATCATGTTTGGTTCATCGTTGAATCCAGAGCACGCCTAAGGATTGCTTCCTATTCCCATACGTGTGTACATCAACTTGGAGATTCAAATGACTAAAAGGGAAAGTAAATAGAAACATATCTTAAATCCTAAGAAGTGTAGAATATGCAAGATTATCTAATCCAAATCAACTGATGAAAATCCCACGAGAACTCGACCCAGGATCATTCCTTCTCCGGGGAGTAGGAGGTTTTAGCATGGGTGTAGGCCTTGTTGGTTGTTTGACATACTCGGGTAGCTCCCCACATCAAACCTGTTCCTCGATCTAATCTTGCAAATGCCTGCAGTCATTGGTGTTATGACTACCCTTGTCATGAAATATTCAATGTTGTCCAGAATCGTACTCTCTCAGTGTTGGCTCCCTTCTGGGAGGCTTTGGTTAGGAGACAATATCTCTCATATTCAGGTAGATGTCAATTGGCAAAGCATTGAGTTCAATGTACTTATAGTATCTGAGCCCTCTCCGAGGCTGAGTGTTTCGATCATTTTTAGCAATAGCTTTTCCTTTGCCTCTGTCGTTGCCTTTTCTAGAATCAGACGGTCCTCCGTCCTTTACCATGGTAACATCAAGAATGTCCTTCTCGGAATTTGCATCCACTTTCCGTAGAAATCTGTCTGCTTCAAAGTAGAATTCACCAAGATGTCGTGGTGGATCTCGGTGCAATGAAACATTGAAACCCTACTTATCCAGGATGCAGGATACTGCTTCCATCAATACCATAGATGGTTCGGGTTGATCTACTGACGCTATTGCGGTGTTAAATCTTTTTAGGAATGAACGTAGGGTCTCCCCAGACCACTGTTTGATTGAAGTGAGGGACATGACGTTCTTGGGTCGAGAAATATTGACCCGAAACTGTTAAATTAAGTGGGCGACCAACAGGTTCTAGCTTTTGATCGATTCAGATTCCAGCTGCTGAGACCATATAGCAGCTATGTTATTCAAGTAAAGGGAGAAGAATTTTTCCATGACGTTGCTTGACGCCGATAAAACTTGCGGCGCATATAGTGCATCAAATGCACGGTAGGATCCATCCTGCCGTTGTATGTTTCCAAAACTGGAAGCTTGAAGTCTAGAGGGTTGCGAGAATTCCTGATTTCCCATGTGAATGGATTGCAATTGACGTTATACACCTCGTTTTGAGAAGTGTTGTATCTCGTGAAGCGTCGAATCACATTAGTAATGTGATTTCCATCAGTCAGCAACTGTTGCTAGTTGTCCGATCCTGCATTGGTTCCCCCAGCATAGAGTGTATGAAATTGAGGAAGTATACGTTGAGCTTCAACAAGTTGGTGGAAATTGCCCTTGGGCCGCAGGTCGAATGCTTGACTCGATACGTTCCATGTATTTCGAATTGGGTAGCTTCATATTGAAGATGAATAGATTCTGGTGCTCTATGGTCTATCTGAACAAGAGCTAATGTTGGTTGAGCTCTGATTGAGTTACCAGTAGTTGTTGCGTTCTCGAATGGAACGTTGTGATCAGGTATAGCATGTTGCATGTTGCCATCCATTGGTCCTGAGTTCCTATTCGACCCGATACGAGGGGCAATGGTCGTTCAAGCCACTTGAGTTGCCATTTGCACCCCGATGACGTCACTTCCAGTGAGTTGATAGTTGTTGCTCGTCATTCCATCCACCGATCAAAGGACTCGTTCATCGTATCCTGTTGCTTCCAGTGAAGTTCGTCTTACCGAGCCATGTGAGTTCTCACTTCAGCCAGGACACCGTCCATTTTAGCCCTAATCAAGTATGCTAAGGGATCATCGCGAGAGGAAGCTTCTTGGCTTGCCTCGTTCCTTGTGCCTTCTATTCCAACATCCTCAGCATGAGATAATGTTTCGTCTTTCTTTTAACCATCGGGCCAAAATTCCAAGCAATTTGCTTCTTTGCAGGCTAGAAATCGAAGTGATAGTGTGCCTCCTTCCTGCACGCCAAAATGTTAGACCGAAAAATGGTACTAACATCTAATACGGTGTGAATTCCTCACAAACATAGATCACAAAGAATAAATGCAGTAAATAATAGGGTTCACACAATACTTTATAATGGTTCGGCTCAATCCAAGCTTATGTCTAATTTATAATCTTTTGTTTATACTGATAGATTACAAGAGAAAACAATATATTGATGAAATTCAATGGAGGAAGTACTACCAAACAATTTATTTGGTGTTGTTACTCCTAAACTTCAAGATTATATGCATCATCTGTAATAGCGCATCATATGAAACAACAAAGTGTGAAAACACCTTAAGAAGGTACGTTGACACACACATCGATGGAGAAGCATGGAAATATTTTGATAAGAAATATCCCGATTTTGCAGTGGAGAGCCGCAACGTTAGACTAGGTTTATGTACAGATGGTGTTACTAAAAAAATTCAACACCGAAACCTACTGTTGGTGAAGGGGTATCGAACCACAACTAGCTCAAAAGAATGATCCGAAAGCATGGAGCCGACATCAAGCTAAAGCCGAAAGCATAAAAGAGGTGATTTGGTCAATATGCTATCGGCACCAATGTAAGGGAGAAAAGCTTGGTACTGATACGAAAAGGGATAGTGAAAAAGCGATACCGACACAGAGGACAGTCAGCATGACTCAGTTCCGAAAGCATAACATGAGGAGTTGAAGGAAAGAAAAGAAGAGCAAGAACCAAAAGCCAACGACCCGAGATTCGAAACTAGGATAGAATTCTATATTGTCCGAAACACGATAGGAAGCACCAATCCAGGCAAAGTGAGACGAAAGGGCTATCGACACTAATTAACTTAGTGTCGATACAAAAGACGGTAAAGACGTTAGTTCCATAAGAAACAGGAACACAAGGAAAACATTCTGAAGGTTAGCTATTAGAGTCAAAGCTTGTCGGCCCCTGAAAGACGGCTTCATAATCCATTAGGGGATGTACCAAGAGCATGCTTTCGTGAGACCAGGGCCAATTCCAAAGATTCACCAAAAGTAAACTAAATCTTATAAGATGAAGAGCTATCCACAGTAATTTGTTTAGTGTCGATACCGAAAGAGGTGAAGGTTCTGAAGTCCTAAGAAATGAAAGCACAAGAATAATGCTACAAAATCTCGAAGCCTTAACTAAAGCTCGTCGTTGAGAACTGAGAGATTTTCCAAAAGCTATTTATAATAATGGACTTAGTATCGATACATACGAAAAGCAGCATCAAGATTAAGCTCCTAAAACCGAAATCGACACACTGAAAGCAAAGTCAGATCTGGTAGCAATGTTGAGAAGAAAGAAAGGCGGCCAAAACCGGGACAACTGAAACTGAAAGGTATTAAGCGGCCAACACCATACTGCAACATCCGAAAGGGGGTTCTATTGAGCTGATGACAAAAAGGGCCCGATTTGTGTATAAATAAGACCCTAAGGGTCAAATTTTAGGCGAGTTTTCTGATTCCCCAATCTTGTACTCATATCTTATAGAGTAATTCTAAATCAATTTGGGGATTTCCTTTGTAAACACTTATGTACTCAAATCAATGAGCAATAAAGAGTGAATCGACACTTAGCATAATTCCTATAGTTTACCTTTCTACTTCTTTCGTCTGTTTCATTATGCTTGCTTCACGACAAAGGTTTCATTCCTGAGCCTTACCCTTAAGCATCGATTAACGAAATACCCTTCTACAAGCCGTTTAGCTTCCTAACTTGTTTTGCGCTTAGGGAACCCTTATCCCAAAGTAACTATTGGGTGTTGAGTCTCGTAAGCATGATACTCACCCATTAAGGGAAGAGTAACTAACCTTCGGGCTCGAAACGTTGATATCTAGGAAACGGTGTACTAACTCAAGCTTGTGGGAATTAAATAATTCCTCATCTCCATTAGACCCGCATCCTTAGACCTATTTCTGGTGTTGATGAAAAATATCATTAACAGTTTGCACTAGAAGGAGGGCTTGAATCTCCGACCTTGTGGTTAACCGCTACATCCCTAACTGTGTTGTTCCGTCCCCGATTGGACTAAGCTTTAAGGAAGCAAGATTAGTGGATAAATATCCCAACAAGAGTCTTCCGAATCTCAAATGGCTATGTCAGATATTTTTGACCTGAGAGTGATGGAAGAACAAAGGCTTAGATTGGAAGCCCTACAAGGTGAGAGCGGAAGAAAAGAAACAGAACCATATAACTCTGACCATTGGAGCATTAACTCCTTCTACATTGGTCCAACCCTTTCTTTGCCATAAGCAGTTCCACCTCAAAAGGGTACAACTTATTCACTCACTTGAAAAAGGCCATTTATGCATAAGCTAAAGGAACCATATTTAAGCAAAGCACATTGGAGAAACCCAAACGGTTTACATCAAGGTGGTCTAAGAAGGTTGCACCTTAATCTCACAAAATAACAAAGAGAAAGCTTGAGGATAAGGGAGAACCAACTAAGTTAAGTAACAAGAGGATTAAGTTTCAAGGACGAAAAAGGATTTTTGAGTCGAGATTGCCAAGGGAATGAAATTTACAACATCCATTAAGAATATCTACTTTCTAACCAAACATAAACTCAACTATTGGCCATCACAAAATAAGAAACCTAAAAAAGAAGACAAATTGGGATGAACATATTGCTATTATCATATGATGAACGGGCATGAAACCAATCACTACAAAGTCCTAGAAGGGATGGTCATCAATTTCTTTAGTCAACGAAAACTGAATAGATACCTAAAGAAAACATAGTCGACTATAGCAACGGGATCTTTGAGGAAAGAGTGCCTACATAACCATGGGTATGGAAACTCTCCCAAAAAATTGGGATAACCTAAAATGGGTCAAATGAATAAATGGTAAAAACCCTTGTCACAGATAAGATAGCCAGGGAAGGCACCCCTTGGAGGGGGTTTAAGCCTTTCTCCGCGCCCAAATCAGAAAGGGCCAGGTTAAAGCATCAAAAGAATAAGCCTCTAATCCCGACCAGAAATGGTCGGGATAAGCATCTAATTAGCACGCCTTGCCTCTGCTCGTAGAAGAGTATGCCCCGCCTCTGCTATGGACTAAGCACGTCCTAACCTGCTTATGTTCCTCGTATCCCACAAAAGGGAACGAAAAACCCTTATCATCGCCTACGATGGCCAGCGTAAAGAACCCTTGGAGAGGGTGGAGTATAAGCCTCTATCACCACCTACACGGGTCAGGGTAGAGCATCAAAAGAATAAGCCTTTATGCCGCGTCTACAATGGCCCGGTTAAAGCTTTTAAGCCCTTATCACAACCTATGATGGCTGGGGTAAGGCGCCTCCAGGAGGGAGGTCAGGTAAGTCCTTAGCCCTTGCTTGAGAATAAGCTAGCCAAGCGCACAGATGCACATGCCTAGATAGTGGCCAATAAAGCACTTACATTCTCTGCTTTGACAATCACAAGCCCAGGAGTGGCTAACAAAGCACATACATCCTATGCTTTGAAAACCTGTAGGGGGGGTCACATTTCTAGTATTACCAAAAGGGGATTTCAGGTCTGCTATCAAGTACCTAAATCTAGGTTGGTTCGGGACTTCTATTATTACCAGAAGGGGATTTATTTTCTTCTATCAAATACCTGAATCCAGGTTGGTTCAGGATTTCTATTAATGCCAAATGTGAATATCTTGCCTTCTATCAAATTCCCAAGTCTGGGTTACAGATCAGGACTTCTAATTATTTCCTGAAAGAGTGTACTAGTCCACACTTATTAATACCCTAATCTGGTTCATAAAATTCTAACTACTTGAAAAGGATTGGCAGGACAATGTTTAGGCTAATACCTGGAGTCAACTATTTGAAAGCCTTCGAAGTAAGGATTGTGATCTTCCATGTTTCACAGTGGGATTTCTTAAACTTAATATGCACAAATTATTATTTCCTATGCAAGAATGCAAGCAAAAATCACACATCAAGTGGTACATACACAATTTATAAATTTACTTACAAGGATGTTTAATTGACTATCCAAACATGGAAGTTCAAGCGTTGTAATTACAAGTGCACTTAAGAATCCTGCGCCTCCTCATCATCAGGTAAAGGAGGATTAATAGCATGAGGAATTGTGATACTTAAAACTCATTGAGCTTGCGTCTCTTTTTCCTAATCTCATCAAGGTTGCCTGAGGGTTTGATTTGAAGTTTCAAAGCCCTATCATAAGCTCTACTTATAGCTCTTAGAAAATTGTTATCTCTCTCTAAATCAAAGATGTACGTAAATCATGCCTCTCCACCTGTAAATGTCCAATTTGATAGACATAGTGATTAATGCGACGAAATGTGTCCGCTTTGAACTTTGTATCATAGCAACTTTTCATCTCAGCTATCACTCTTTTACACCACTCAGAAATAACCGAATCGAGGGGGTTCATTAAATAAAAATGCATTTAAGAGGTTGAAGCTTCACGCCCCGGCGTGTCCTCGTGAGTTTGGGACGCAGGTACGATATGGATATTCTTAAATAAAAAATCCCAAGCTTTACTGCTCGTGTTAGCATTATCTAGTTCGATTTCCAAGTTAGCTACCCGTTGACTTATGCCTCTTAACTCATCTTTAAAATCAATAGACGACTCGATCATTGTGTACTTCCTTATTCTAAGAATAATTCTATTCTTTCTCTCTAATTGACTCTTTAAAGCATCCATCTTTTCATTTAAGTGCTTGATGGTCAAATTCTGGAGTAAAATCGCTCTTTCCTGGGACATATAAAGTCCCTCTTTAAGGATATCACTCTTCTCTGCAACTATCAGTAACTCATCCCTGGTTGGGGAAGCTTCACGTTGATCTCCATACTCATAAAATAAGATGTATATGTGAATGAAGTTTAATTTGCAAAATAATAATAATAATAATAACAACATTATAGTTTTCAAAGAAAGCTATAAAAGCTACATCCAAACAAGTCTCTAGCTACGTTGGTAGTACATATGTCCACAAATTACAAAGATTTAAGTTTACTTATCAGTGCCTCTACTATTTATATATCAGCTCAGCATGTTCAATCCTAAGTCTTTTCAAAATTGTCTCTCGGTCTTCACCTAAGAAGTTAAAGGGAAGTTGGAGGTATTTCATATAAATATGCCTAAGCTCTCCTAGAAAATGTTTTCTTCCCAACCTCTACGATGATTCCGTTGAAAATTCCTTTTTCAATCTAGATATTGAACTTAACATATCTTCATGAAAAATCAAGGTTTTGCCATAATATAAAAAGAAAATCAATAAACATAAATAATAGAAGGATTTTCAACACATTCACAACATCAAGTTTACAAATACTCCTCATGTTCATACAAAATTGACCTCTTGAACAATTCAGTAACAAATCTATTTTTGTTGTACTTAAGCTTTTCTAGGGGAAGGACCCTAGGAAATGAAAGAACCTTAGAAAGATTCCAACAAGCCCGAGGGTGTGGTTTAGCTCCAAACTCGTTTAAATAATGCATGTGGAGGCAACATAGTAAACCACATCTAAGATCCCCTAGAAAAGAAAAGTCTATTGTTACGTACCGCTTATAAATCTCACATAAGAAAATCACCAGTATGTCTCTGTCCACGATTAACATCCAGAATAAGGTCGTTAACTCCTTGTTTTCCTCTAGAATTATTTCCCTATGCTTTTGGGCTACCTCTAGTCTTGGCGCGGCTTTGTGCTCTTTGTGAAACATAAGTTTAGATGCACTTTCAACATGGTCATGATATTTGCATGATAAGGCATTACAGTCTTTCAACAACCTTTCTTGTTCAATATGAGACCAGGTTATTTTTCTTTATACATTATCTAACTCTGCTCTAAGATGTGAGACAATGTCTCTTTTTGTCTATACAATATAATAACAGGGAACTACTTACTACTATAAATTCAAGAATAGAGGAAGCAATTCAAAAGAGAAATCCATACTTATGAGACATGAATGTCGGCTTGAATGGGAAGCCCTTTTCCTTTAGAACCGGAAGAATCACCCTTTTTGGGTGGATCCTTCGTTGGGTCTCGGGCGGTAGGAACATTTCGGGAGTCAAGGTTATCTCCTTCAGAATCTTGTGAACTAGCAGCAACATGAGGTGGGCCACCACCGTCTTTTTCAGAATCATCTTGGCCCTTTCCACCACCAAGGCCAAAGTCAGCATCATCATCGTCGTCGTTCCCTTCCTCATCATAACGGCAGTAATGTCTTCCAGCTCTTCATCAGAATCATCAGGAAAGTCCTCAATATATAAAAGGTCGTCAAGCTTGAGTTTATCCTTCTTTGGCACTTCAACTCTCTGTTTGGCCAAAGCGATTCTTTCCATGACCCTTGAATAGAGGGATGGACAGAGGTAAATTCCATTTTGGGAAATTTTTGAAAGTTGTCAAAAAAGGAAAGAAATAAAGCTTCTTCGTAATATTTTGTGGCAACCTTGGGAAGATAATATTTTAGGAACTCGAAGATCCTATTCTTAGCCTCATAAATTATACGCACTGCATTAGAAAGCTTGTTGTCCCTCTTCTTCAGCTCATCGGAGTGATCGACCACCAGTTCCGCCCGTTAACTCTTGAGGATTGTGACTTGGTTAGATAAAAGACTTCTTGCTTGCCTTTCCTTCTCAGGATCTACCTCAGCTCTTTAAAGAGAAGCCTTCAATATCTCACATTCATCACTTTGTTCCTTTACCTTAGACAAAGTGTCAACTTTAGCTCTCATAGCAATGTTCTCTTCCCTAACCTGGGTAACCTCCGTAGAAAATGAGGAGGATGCTTCTCTGGACAAGTGCCATCATTTAGTTACGCAAAAGGGAAAGTAAAACCCAACCAGCCTTTTTTTGACACTTTCCTATGGAATAGTAAGGCACAAATTTATTATAAATTACTATAAGCACACAAGTGTGTAGTATGCAGGGAGGAATTAAATTTTATTATTTATATATTTCGTGGGACGGTTAGACAAAATAGGAGGATTTGATTGAACACAATAAAAATTGAAATTGCAGAATAAAAATAATAAACAGAAATAAAATGAGGATTACCATTGGATCTAATCGAACGGTCAATCACTAATGAAAATTAAAATTGCAAAGACAACTTGTGCTCTACCAAATCTAATTGTATAGACAGCACAAGTTTCTTGAAAAAATAAAATTGTAGAACATTAATAAATAAACAGGAAAGTAAAATTAGGATTACCATTGAATCTAATCAGACGGCCAATCACTAATGCGAATTAAAATGCAATAGTAAATTGTGATGTACCAAATCTAATTGAATAGATGGCATAAATTTAGTAGACCCAAGAGGAGTATTAAAAAGAAAAGAATGAATTCTAAATTCTTGGATGTAGTTTACAATGAGAATACATGGTTATTTATAGGATAGATAGCTAACCTAAACCCTAATACAATCAAAATGAGCCTTAGTTAATTCTAGTAAATTTGTGCCTTTGCTCTTTTCCTCTTGTTTCCTTGACAATTCTTTATTGATTTGTGATGTGCTTAGCCTTTCTACCAATTATTTTCTTGTCTAAAAAGAAACTGGATGTGAGTTCTTCATTTGCAAGTCACATATGTAACTATAAGCAATTTAATCTCTATTTTTTTTATTTTTCTGACTACGTGTAGCTTAGTCGGCATATATGTAAAAGTGACAAAATAATACCCAAGTAATATTTATTTATATACAAGAAAAAGATAGAAGAGCATAAAATAAACACATTTCTATGTTAATCAAATATCCTCACACTTATCTTTTACTCCTCCTCGAGTAAAACATAAAAGAAAAAATAAACTAGGTAGGTCACATTTTCGTAGGAAACACGATTTCATTGAGCATATGCAAAAAGCCATTAAACCTCTAGGTGTCCCTAGTGCGACGAGTGGTGTCTCGTGTGGGTTTTCAGCGGATACTACCCACAAAATCTAAATGAAGTGTGCTATGATTCTAGTGCAACTACATGAATGCAACGAACATATGAAAATGAAAACAAAATGAAAACATGACTTGTTTCAAAAAAGTTGCAACATAGCAGTGCAGAATTAAAAATCAATCTACAGAATTTTTTTACTCTTCAACTCGTTCAAGTTTTCAATGTTAAATTCTAGTTTGGCCAGTTTGTTCGGTTGATAACATAGTACAGCCATGAAATAAGTTCTTAGTTTGTTTTTCACAGTTTACAAAG
Source organism: Allium sativum (assembly GCA_030737875.1). Classification (NCBI taxonomy): domain Eukaryota; kingdom Viridiplantae; phylum Streptophyta; class Magnoliopsida; order Asparagales; family Amaryllidaceae; genus Allium; species Allium sativum. The sequence continues at coordinate 19,907,762 of CM060927.1, read as the reverse complement.
TGTATTCTCATTTCCTTGTGTATGACTAGTCAAATCAATAAGGTCAAGAAGTGTTTGAGCATCATCGCTTATTTTCTACCTCTATAAAAAAAAATTATGATTGATTATACACACCTAACTTAAAGACCAAGGTATACATGACGTGAGAGTTTGGGACAGAGCTTGGCGGATTGAGCAGACCGACGCTGAATTTTCCATCAACATGTTGGTAATCCTTAGGTGTCTAACTCATAAAATGAGATCAAGGTGTACCACTCATGCACTGCCTCCCGTACTGACGTGAGAGTTAGGAAAGAACTTGGAAGGTTTGCACACCAACGCTAGATTTACAAGCAATGTTGGATACCCTTGGATTACTATTATTATTATTGAATTCTGCTTAACACAACTTAATTTGAAAGATTCGAAAAGCCAATATAAGTAATTTAGGTCCTTCACTCATTAAACAAAGACTACAATTTAGAATAAACTACATGGCCATCACCTAAGAATCATCCTATGTACCAGTTACACTATTATTGCTTATAATTCAATTTTTCATTATATTTCTTATTCGATCTTAGTTGAGAAAAAATTTCTATAAACTGACCACGCACTTAGACAATACAGTATCCGCACTGTAATATCGTTTCCTAAATTTGAAAGATAATACCCAATGGTGAATGAATTGCAAAGTTATTTGTAAAAAGAAATGAAGTTCAACCACTATATGTGTGTGACAATTATATGAAAAATGAAATTTATGATAATGGTGAATGTTTCTTGAAAAATGATGTTTCTTGTTCCTCCAACACTTGCCTCTATCGAAAACGATGTATGATGATTTCGTATATGATTTTTGAGGTACAAGCTTTTCAACAAATTCTGAAATCAAAATCTTCCCTGTGAAAAGTATATCATGATAATGATTTATGTCATTCAATCGAAGATTATCAAAATCCCATAAACTTGAGTTTTTAGCAATAATTTCATTCGATGGTATGGAACTAAGATTATCTTCGAGACATACATCCAATTCATCATTTAAAAATTTAAGCTCATCCACAAATAGCGCTTCAAAAGACATAGAGGATACGTTTATTGAGATTGGAGAATTATAATGGCTTTCATTCATTTCAAAGATAAAAATTAGAAGTGGCAACCATCTTAAAAAAAAATCAATGTTTGCAAATTGCTTGACCTCTGATTCCTTAATTGATTTCTTTAACTCTATTCTTCCTTTGGCTTTTGATTTTTTTTTCTTTCCTGTTTTTTCTGAAAAACAAAAGAAACAAAACAAAAAGAAAAAAATGGGAACAAAAAAAAACTAGACTAATGTGAAAAAAATAATTAAAAAAAAACTAAGCTAAGTGAAACTCCAAAACTAAACTAACTTAAAGTCTCCTACTTAAAAAGAAAATGGTATCTCAAAAAAATAAAAAATAAAAACTTAACCCAATAACTTGTGCACTAAAAAACAAGTTAGCACCAAACCAGACCTAATCAATGATGTTCACGTCTACAATGAGAAATCGCCCCCATTAAAAATAGACACGGGCTCCTTTTAATTCTAGCAAATCAAAACAAAACCTACGCCCCCTTTTATATCATTTCACGAAATCAAAAATGCACTCAAAAACAGACTCATTCCAGGCCCTTTATTTTTTTCTCTTCGAGATTGGATTAGATTCTAGGGATTTCGAGGTTTGGTTTTTCAGTGTGGGGTGTTCGGATCTTTGAATTGAATCTTTGGTGTTCGAATTGGGTTCAGGCATCAAGGTCTTCGAATTGGGTGGTTTCCGAATTCGATATTGGAATTCGCGAGTTGCTTCGGATTGTGTGTAGTGGAGTTTCCGAGTCGTATTGGGTGTTTATGAATTGGATTTCGATGTTGTTGATGTTCGATTCTGAGTTGGGTTTGTGGGACTCCAATTTAAGGTAGATGATTCGGAATTTTTTCTACTTGTTCGAACCTGGGGTTGTTTTGGAGAAAATGGGTGAGGACGGTGGGTTTGTATGTGGATTGGATGGGATGCGTGGATGGTATGGTGGAGCTAGGCTGCTAGTTTTGAGTGAGTACGGTGATGGATTTGTGGGTGCGTGAGTGAAGTTTGATGTTGGGTATGATGTGGTTTTGTGAATGCATGAGCTTGTGGTGGAGATGATGATAATGTAGGGGTATTTGAATAGGAGATGAACTTTGATTGGCTTTGGTGTTTTTGCGTGATGATCTTTTTGCAGTGCGATTTGTTCAGAGGATGGGATGTATGCGAATTTGTTGAGGGGAGGGTTGTGTTGGTCGGGAGGCAGATGTGGATGGGGGTGAGCGTTTGGTTGGTTTGGTTTATCCAACGATGAAAATTATCAAATCAAACTATAATCGATAAAAATGAAAACCAAACCAACCAAATTAAGTTTGGTTGGTTCTGTTGGTTACTCGATTTAACCAAACTAAAAATATTTTAAACCTAATGTTTGTAATATTAACTATAATTTGAAATAGATCATAATATATGATTAGAGTATTATTATTATTTATGATTCTTATGCTTTCTAAAAGTAATTTTGACACATACACGATGATTAAAATTTACTTGGATAACTAGTCTAACCCAAAATATTTATAATAATATTGATAATTCTGAAAATATAATAAAAGTTCGGTTAATTTGGTTAAACCGATAACCAAACTAAATATTTTTTCGAACCGATTACAAACCGAACCAAACCGACCAAAATGAATTGGTTTGGTTGATTTATTTGGTTTAACCATATAATGCTCACCCCTAGATGTGGATTGTAGCGAGTTGATGGTGGTCAGCTTTTGATGTGGTGTAGAGTGATCTTCGATAGGAGAGATTAGGAATTTTGGCTTCACAGTGAGCTTGGAAGGTGGGGTAGTTTGGTAGTGAGGATGGATGTAACACCCCACGTCGATTAATGTCACTCTCAAGGGGAATGCATTAACTTTCATGGAGTATTATTAGTTTGTAGAACAGAATATAACAAGACAGATACATATATTGGTACTTAAAAAAATTAAAAACAACTTTTATTGCAGTGGAGAAATAGTTTGGTTACAACAACATCAAAAACCAAGTACACTTAATATCCATCTTGACAAATTATTTACTGAGTACATAAAGTAAAAAGCATAACCTTAACGTAAGTAGCCATAAAAGAGATGAGCTGAACTTTACTTTCAGCAATCCAAGCACTTCCAAAAGAGAGAGAAAGATCCAAATCAAGCTCCACTAACACTAGTCCCACCCTGAGAACCTGGGGGGGGGGGGGGGGAGGGAAGAAAAGAGGCGAAAAATAAAGGGGGTCAGACATAAAGTCTGGCGAGTCCAATAACTTTAACAATATAATTATTAAAGTAATTAGGATAAGGCATAAACTAGTAAAACAAGGAATGACTGTGAAACAAGTGGGCAAGACAAAACAAACAAGAGGAATATTCTAGCGTTAATCTCGCTCCTAATCACTATAGGATAATTACTATACTGCACCATTACTAGTCACCCTAAAAGTTGATCCTGCATACTGAACATAATAATCATAATGGTAGTTTTGAGTACCCCTAGCTGTCTTCATAGGTGTCGCCTGCCCCTATATCCACTAGTTGTACCCACTACCCCCATGCAATCGGCTCCCTAACTCGTAGATACCCGTGCTGGTCCCATAGTGGGGTGTATCACTCCCCAAAGTGGCAACCCGATACCACTAAAGATGCAAGGCTTATATCTACACGATGCAACAACGTCTTACCTACCAGCCCGGGCCCACGCACGAACATGACCCCGTCGGACTTGCATTGCCACCGTTAACCCGTTTTGACCTCTTACAATCAAACCCAGTAAGCGTGTCCCGTCCTCGATCTAACTCGAGCTCACAAAGATACTTAATGGGTTATTGGTTTGAAAAGGGCCCCCCATGCTTGACACAAGCTTTCCACCTATGCTTGGTCCCCACTAGAATTTCCCAATTAACCCCTTCTTATTCATGCTTCTTACATGTCTCAATTTGGTTAAGTGTTCCTAATCGTATTTCACATGTCACCCATGTCACTCACTTAACCCCCATGTCCCACCACATGTTTATCTTAGTTAAGTGTTACTTAATTCATTATAACCGTAACCTTGTAAGACCTCTCACATTAGACTACCATTTGCGGTTGCTGGATTTGCTGGGCGGGTCCGGGCAGTCTTATACCGCAAACGAGTCTAACCTCGTGTCTTTACAATTGTTACGCATTTAATTTATGCCTTCGACCTCTCACATTAGACTACCGCTTTTGGTTGCTGGATTTGCTGGGCGGGTCTAGGCAGTCTTATACCACAAACGAGTCTAACCTCGTGTCTTAGGCGTTTATTATTACACATAATTATTTCACCCTAATATGAATTAATTATCCATATTCAAATTGCCAATAATTTTCCAAATTAATCTATGTCCAAAATTGTTACCTAAATTATGTCCATACTTTTCAGGTATATAAATTATACCAATTAGGGTCTCAAATTAATTATATGCCTTTAAATCTATTTTATGCCAATTCACAATTTGCATAATTAATATTTTCCCATTGTCCCCAGGCTATTCGTACATTCTAATATGAAATATGTTAGACTCGCAAATTGTCTAACTTATAAAAAGAAAAGAAACATCACAACTTGCATAGCATATAAAATAGATCAAACTAGCAAATAAGAATTATAACATAAATTTGCATAGCCAATAACTTGCATAGGCAATGGACATATAGAACATAAATTTGCATAAACTACCATGGATTTAAATATAGACCTAAACATGAAATTGTGAACTTGCATATATGAATTATGGGTCTCACCTAAACTTGCATATGTGAATATAATTTTCACCTAAAAATGTGAATATAGTTTTCACCTAAACTTGCATATGGATTCCTACAACTTGCATATGAATTTATCACATGTTTTGCATATAAACTAGCATATGTATATACTTGATTCACATACAAACTTTTGTATAATTCGCATACAGACTTGCATAAGATTCACATTCAAACTAGCATATATGAAAACAGACTTGCGTAAGATTCACATAAAAAAAACTAGCATATGATTTACATCCCAAAATTGCATATAAGATGATGTCATAAAAGGAATCAAGTTAAACATATGTGATTGGACATATGAAATAGATCTACCAACATAAATTAACAAAACTGTCATATGTTCGCCAACAAACGATAACAAAGTTAAGCAACGTCACATGATTCAACGGACATGTTCTCATAATCCCAATTATAACTCATCATAATTAATTTATTAATTATTTTGTGAAAGAAATTGTACTCACAAAGACAGGTTAGAGAAGAGAATAATTCGTTCGTCTTTTGTATTAGAATTCTGACTTGCCAACCCCTAAGCTTTAGGAAGAAGAACTATCAGCAACATGGTGGCCCAGAGACTAATTTAGTTTAGGTTTAGGGCTTGAGTCTATGCGTGCTTATATAGAAATTTAAATCATGATAAGCCGTTAGATAATCATAGGAGAAATCACAACCATCCAGACTAGATAGAGTTATCCAGAATTGCCACCTATGCCCTAGTGACTCAGCAACAGGTCAGGTAAGACTCAGCAACAAGTCAGGATCGTCAAATTTCAGATCTGCCCCGGAGGGTAGGTCGACCCCCTGGTCGACCCCCAGGTCGACCCCCTGGTCGACCTGTGTAGGGGAGGTCGACCCCCAGGTCGACCTGGCCTTGGGCGGGATAAATCCCACCTAGCCCGCTCCCTCGTTTGAATTTTAAATTTTAAACTTTAATTCTGAACTGTTACTAATTTATTTAAATTACTGAAACTTCCGAGGGCTATAACTTCCTCATATGAAGTCCAATTTACGAAAACTTGGACTTTATTCCAAGAAGAATTTTGAGACGAACGCAATGGCGTAACTCGTTTCCCTTAATTCTCACTTTAACAATTAAGTATTCTTAAATTCGTTCTTTTAATAGTCCCTGAAAATTCAGGGTGTTACATTTCCCCCTCCTTAAAGGATTTCGCCCCCGAAATCTCCAAGTTAAGGAGAATGTATATCCTAACATCCAATCATCCATCTACTCAACCATCAAACACAGGAATCCATTGTCCTTACAAGATTTCTAATGCCGTATGAACATATCCAAAAAGTGAGTGTATATGTTCCTTATCTAATGCAAAATCAGGCGGTCCACTGAATCAGTTGACCTCCTTAATGCAAATCATGATAGTGCCATGCGAAAGAATCCTAACGATACATATTACTTCTACATGTGTGCACAACCATTCATCAAAATGCAGCATCCATATGATAACACAACCATTATACATCCATTAATTTAAATATGCACACATATTTATATGCAATATGAAGGTGATTGAGTCAATCTAGTGCCTAATGTGTGTGTACATGCATCCACGAGCAACCACTAGCAACCACTCACAACCATCAATCATAACATGTTTCTAATACATGTTTACGTCCATTAGTTTATACCTAAGGATAAAGAATAGGACTAAGGAGATATACTTAAAAGATAGGTATAAGCATGAATAAACTTATGGAAAAAGAGATCAAGGAGGTACCCTCAAAAAGAAAAGGGTAGGCTGCGCATATTTTCCTCTCAGTTTCCCAAGTCGCGTCTTCCTCAGTGTCACTCCATTGAACTTTAACGAGCTTGAATTCACGGTTGCATAGCTTTTTGACTTCCGTACCCAAGATACGAGTTGGAACTCTTCTCACAATCGCTTCTCGCTCCACTTTTATTTCCTCTAGTATACTTGGCTCCACCACTTCCGCAGACTCATGTAAGCACTTTCGTAGTTGAGAAACATGAAAAACATTATGAATTCTAGCCAGTCTTTTGGGTAGCTCTACTCTGTAAGCCATCATCCCAATCCTTTCAATGATAGAAAATGGTCCTACAAATCTTGGTGCTAGCTTTCCTACGGACCCAAAGCGAATGACATTCCTCAAAGAAGATACTTTAAGGAACACCCTATCTCCAACCTCAAACTCAAGGTCGGTCCTTCTTTTGTCTACGTTGGATTTCTGTCTATCTTGTGCAGCCTTCATCCATCTTCTTATCAAGTCCACCTTTTCTGAGGTTTCTCTAATCATGTCTGGCCCAATTACGAGCTTGTCTGTAGACTCCCACCAACAAGTTGGTGATCGGCATGGTCTTCCATATAAAGCTTCGAAGGGCGCCATGCCTAGGGTGGCTTGGTAGCTATTGTTGTAAGCGAATTCCACCAAAGGAAGATGATCCCCCTATGTCCCTCCAAAGTCAAGAATGCACAATCTCAAGAGGTCTTCCAATACTCCGTTCACTCTTTCCGTATGACCATCGGTTTGGGGGTGATAAGCCGTGCTTAAGCATAATTGTGTGCCTACAGCCTCTTGCAAACTCTTCCAAAACACACTCGTAAAGATAAGATCTCGATCAGTCACTATGCTGGAGGGTATCCCATGGAGTCGAACTATCTTTAAGATAAATAGATGCTAGGGACGAGGCAGTCCTTCTACTTTTAACATGTATAAAGTGAGCGCTTTTAGTGAGTCTGTCCACTATTACCCAAATACTGGTATTGCCCCTTCTTGCCCTAGGCAACCCATCAACAAAGTCCATCGAAATGCTATCCCACTTCCACTGTGGGACCTCCAGAGGATTGAGCAGACCACCAGGCTTCTTCTGCTCCGTTTTGACTTGTTGGCATATCAAGCACTTAGCGACGAACTCAGCTACATCCCTCTTCATGCCATTCCAAAAGAAAACCCTTTTTATATCTTTATACATCTTATCTCCGCCTGGGTGTATGGTCAGCTTAGAATGGTGTGCTTCTTCGAGAACTGTCTTCACTAAATCCCTTGCTTGTTGGACGCATAGCCTTCCATCCCGTCTCAACCAACCCTTATCATCAATGGAGTATCTATTGAGGTGACTAGATGTCTCACCACTAACTAGCTTATCCATCATGTCAACTAGTTGAGGATCTTCTCATTGTGCGGTTCCTATTGAGTCCAAAAGAGTAGGCCGCACCTTTAGCGATGCTAACAGACCAGGTACAATTTCAAAGGAGGGTTTAAAGTTAAATTTTGCTATGTACTCCAAACTTTGCCTTTCTACAAAGAGAGGACTCAAGGTCAGCTTCTTTCTACTCAAGGCGTCTGATACCACATTGCCCTTGCCTGGGGCATAGGAAATCTCAAAATAATATGAGGCCTGAAATTCCATCCACCATTGTTGTCTTAAGTTAAGATCTTTCTATGAGAAAAGGTACTTTAATTATTTATGGTCAGTAAACAATTCAAACCTTTCTCCTAGTAGGTAATGACGCCATGACTTTAGAGCGAAAACAATGGCAGCTAGCTCCAAATCATGAGTTGGGTAGTTCTTCTCATGTACCTTCAATTGCATTCCCCCATAACAAACCACCTTTCCTTCTTGCATCAAGACAACGCCTAACCCTGTACCGCATGCGTCTGTGTATACCATAAACATTTTGCTCCCATCAGGCAATGTCAGAACTGGGGCTATTGTTAGAGCCCTTTTCAAACGTTGGAAAGCAATATCGCAATCCAAATCCCAAGCAAAAGTTAGGTTCTTCTTTATCAATCTTATGAGTGGGGATGAGATTTTTGCAAAGTCTTTAATGAATTTTTGGTAAAAGCCCGCTAGCCCAAGGAAGCTTCGGACTTCAGTTGCATTCCGTGGAACCTTCCATTCTTGCACCGCAACCACTTTTGCAGGTTCCACAGCTAACCTTTCTTTGGACACCACACGTCCAAGAAACATCACTTCTTCTCTCCAGAAATGGCATTTGGAGAATTTGGCTTTCTGTTGATGTGCACGAAGAGTATCCATGACTTCCCTTAAATGCAAAGCATGCTCTTCTTCATTCTTTTAGAAAAGCAAAATGTCATGTATGAAGACCACCACAAACTTATGAAGGAATTCTCTGAACACCCTGCTCATCAAGTCAATGAAGTAAGCGGGTGTGTTTGTCACGCCGAAAGGCATGACAAGCCATTCGAAGAAACCATCCGGGGTTCTGAACGCGGTCTTATCAATGCTATCTTCAGCCACTCTTAGCCGATGAAACCTGGTGGCCAGATCTAGTTGGGAGAAAACCGACGCACCTACAAGCTGATCAAACAAGTCTTCTATTCTTGGAAGTGGGTGCCTATTTTTCTTGGTCAGCTTGTTTAGCTCCCTATAATCAACGTATAGGTGAAGTGATCCTTCCGCTTTGGTTGCGAATACTGCTGGAGCACCCCATTCAGAAATACTCCACCTTATAAACCCTTTTTCGAGCAGCTCTTTGACTTGCTCGATGAGCTCTTTTCTCTCCCTTGGAGCCATGTGTCTAACGGGTAGAGCTACGGGTTTTGCATTATCAGCAAGGTATATGCAGAAGTCTATCTCCCGCTTCAGAGGTAAGTCCTTCACCTCTTCAAATACATCTGAGTATTCACAGACTACTCTAACAGACTGCAAGTTTTCAACAGACGCATCAAGAGATTCTAGGTAGCTAAGCATAACAAAATGTATGGGATTACAAGAGATTTCGAGAGTGTTGCTGAGGTGAGTCATAAGTCTAACCACTCTCTTTTCACAATCGAGGATGGCACCATTACTGGATAACCAATCCATGCCTAGAATCAACCCATAGCCTGTGAAGCCAAGAACGAAGGCGTTGCATTCAAACTCAACGCTCAAGATAGACACTCTCAAATCCCGAAAAATCATTGAAAGATGAGCTGAATCACCAATAGGATTTGAGACTACTTATGGGATACGTAACTATACTAGTATTTAGGTGCAGTGTTTCAACTAACGAAGCATATACAAACGAGTGTGAAGTGCCAGAATCAAACAAAGTACGAAAAGGATGATCAAATAGAAAAACCAAACTTTCAACAGAAATGTTTCTACCTCTCTCCTGTCATGGTGCCATGCGAGCATGAACCTTCCCTCTTGCCTGCCCTGGTGCCATGAGAGCTTGAACCTGTCCTCCAGAAGTAGACCCTGTCCTCTGCCCTTGCCCTTGTCTTCTCAGCCAGTCTTTAATCAGATGTCCTTCCTCACCACAATTGAAACAGCCATCCTTCTTCTTCTTCCTACAGTCCTTGCTCAGATGGCCTGGTGTTCCACAATTAAAGCACCTTTTCTTTCCTTTGCTATTGTTATCCTTACCACCTTTCTTAGGTTGATGTTGTGGCTTCTTTTGATCCCGTTTCTTTTCCGATGCCTTATTAGCATTAGCGCATTTCTCCTCTTCATGCATAAGCGCCATGTCAACCAGTTTCTCAAAGCTAGCCCCCGTAGGAATGTGGGTCATAGCCAACTCATGTAGCGGCTCATTCAAACCTTTAACGAATCTTAGGGCCTTCTTTTCAGGTGTGTTCACCAAGTCTAAGCCAAATCTTGCCAACTGATTGAACTTGTTGACGTACTCCTTTACTGATAAATTCCCCTGCTTCAACGCCAAGAATCTCTCCATGTATAAATTCTCTTCTGCTCGTGAGAAAAATTTCATTTCGAAACCTATGTTTGAAATCCATCCATGTCTCCACTGGACGTCCTCCATTCATGACCTCCCACCAAAACGAGGCTTCGTCCTTCATTAACCAAGCAGCCAATTGGACCTTCCTTCCATCTTCTATCTCGAAGATACCAAACAAATCTTCCACCTCCTTAAGCCAATTTCGAGCTTCAACAAACGTCTCTGATCCGTGAAAAGGTTTCCCGTCCATTGCCCGAAAGTCTTTGCATATCTTCGAAAAAGTATCAACGCGGGGAGGGGGAGGAGCGGCTGCAGCTGGGGGAGGAGGAATGTCTGCTAGGCCTGCGGCGGTGGCCCTAGCCTCTAGATACCTTCTGAACCAGGTTGGTATCGGTATCCCCTTGGGTATCTCGGGTAACCCAGACATGCTGAGAAGAAAAAGGAAGAGATTCAAAACGGAGAATCGAAAGAAGGATATATGGCTCTTGTGGGTTATGTTTTTAAAACAAACTTTTCTCTTGAAAATACTCTCCTTAAAACATATTTTTGAAAGTATTTCTTTATAAAAACGCTTTTGAAAAACAGTTTTTCAAAATCTCTTATCTGTTCTGTTAACCTTCAGCTCTGATACGACGTGTAACACCCCACGTCGATTAATGTCACTCTCAAGGGGAATGCATTAACTTTCATGGAGTATTATTGGTGTGTAGAACAGAATATAACAAGACAGATACATATATTGGTACTTAAAAAAAATTAAAAACAACTTTTATTGCAGCGGAGAAATAGTTTGGTTACAACATCAAAAACCAACAACAAAACCAAGTACACTTAATATCCATCTTGACAAATTATTTCCTGAGTACATAAAGTAAAAAGCATAACCCTAACGTAAGTAGCCATAAAAAAGATGAGCTGAACTTTACTTTCACCAATCCAAGCACTTCCAAAAGAGAGAGAAAGATCCAAATCAAGCTCCACTAGCACTTGTCCCACCCTGAGAACCGAGGGGGGGGGGGAGGGGAGGGAAGAAAAGAGGCGAAAAACAAAGGGGGTCAGACATAAAGTATGGCAAGTCCAATAACTTTAACAATATAATTATTAAAGTAATTAGGATAAGGCATAAACTGGTAAAACAAGGAATGACTGTGAAACAAGTGGGCAAGACAAAACAAACAAGAGGAATATTCTGGCGTTAATCTCGCTCCTAATCACTATAGGATAATTACTATACTGCAACATTACTAGTCACCCTAAAAGTTGATCCCACCTACTGAATAAAATAATCATAATGGTAGTTTCGTGTACCCATAGCTGTCTTTATAGGTGCAGCCTGCCCCTATCTCCACTAGTTGTACCCACTACCCCCATGCGATCGGCTCCCTAACTCGTAGATACCCGTGCTGGTCCTACAGTGGGGAGTATCAAACCCAAAGTGGCAACCCGATACCACTAAAGATGCACGGCTTATATCTACACGATGCAACAACGTCTTACCTACCAACCCGGGCCCACGCACATGACCCCGTTGGACTTGCGTTGCCACCGTTAACCCTTTTTGACCTCTTACAATCAAACCCAGTAAGTGTGTCTCGTCCTCGATCTAACTTGAGCTCACAAAGATACTTAATGGGTCACTGGTTTGAAAAGGGTCCCCCATGCTTGACACAAGCTTTCGACCTATGCTTGGTCCCCACTAGAATTTCCCACTTAAGCCCTTCTTATTCATGTCTTCTAACATGTTTCAATTTGGTTAAGTGTTCCTAATCGTATTTCACATGTCACCCACTTAACCCCCATGTCCCACCACATGTTTATCTTGGTTAAGTGTTACTTAATTCATTATAACCAAAACCTTGTAAGACCTCCCACATTAGACTACCGTTTGCGGTTGCTGGATTTGTCGGGCGGGTCCGGGCAGTCTTATACCGCAAACGAGTCTAACCGCGTGTCTTTACAATTGTTAGCATTTAATTTATGCCTTCGACCTCTCACATTAGACTACCGTTTGTGGTTGCTAGATTTGTCGGGCGTGTCCGGGCAGTCTTATACCACAAACGAGTCTAACCTCGTGTCTTAGGCATTTATTATTACACATAATTATTTCACCCCAATATGAATTAATTATCCTTATTCAAATTGCCAATAATTTTCCAAATTAATATATGTCCATAATTGTCACCAAAATTATGTCCATACTTTTCACGTATATAAATTATACCAATTAGGGTCTCAAATTAATTATATGCCTTTAAAGCTATTTTATGCCAATTCACAATTTGCATAATTAATATTTTCCCATTGTCCCCACGCTATTCATACGTTCTAATATGAAATATGTTAGACTCGCAAATAGTCTAACTTATAAAAAGAAAAGAAACATCACAACTTGCATAACATATAAAATAGATCTAACTTGCAAATAAGAATTATAACATAAATTTGCATAGCCAATAACTTGCATAGGCAATGGACATATAGAACATAAATTTGCATAAACTACCATGGATCTAAATATATATCTAAACATGAAATTGTGAACTTGCATATATGAATTATGGGTCTAACCTAAACATGCATATGTGAATATAATTTTCACCTGAAAATGTGAATATAGTTTTCAGCTAAACTTGCATGTGGATTCCTACAACTTGCATATGAATTTATCACGTGTTTTGCATATAAACTAGCATATGTATATACTTGATTCACACATAAACTTGTGTATAATTCGCATACAGACTTGCATAAGATTCACATTCAAACTAGCATATATAAGAATAGACTTGCATAAGATTCACATAAAAAAAACTAGCATATGATTTACATCCCAAACTTGCATATAAACCGATGTCATAAAATGAATCAAGTTAAACATATGTGATTGGACATATGAATTAGATCTACCAACATAAATTAACAAAACTGTCATATGTTCGCCAACAAAGGATAACAAAGTTAAGCAACGTCACATGATTCAACAGACATGTTCTCATAATCCCAATTATAACTCATCATAATTAATTTATTAATTATTTTTTGAAAGAAATTGTACTCACAAAGACAGGTTAGAGAAGAGAATAATTCGTTCGTCTTTTGTATCAGAATTCTGACTTGCCAACCCCTAACCTTTAGGAAGAACTATCCAGCAGCATGGTGGCCAAGAGACTAATTTAGTTTAGGTTTAGGGCTTGAGTCTATGCTTGCTTATATAGAAATTTAAATCATCATAAGCCTTTAGATTATCATAGGAGCAATCACAACTGTCCAGACTAGATAGAGTTATCCAGAGTTGCCACCTATTCCCTAGTGACTCAGCAACAGGTCAGGTAAGACTCAGCAACAAGTCAGGATCGTCAAATTTCAGATCTGCCCCAGTGGGTAGGTCGACCCCCTGGTCGACCTGTGTAGGGGAGGTCGACCCCCTGGTCGACCTGGCCTTGGGCGGGAGAAATCCCGCCCAGCCCGCTCCCTCGTTTGAATTTTGAATTTTAAACTTTAATTCTGAACTGTTATTACTTTATTTAAATTACTGAAACTTCCGAGGGCCATAACTTCCTCATACGAAGTCCGATTTACAAAAACTTGGAATCTATTCCAAGCAGAATTTTGAGATGAACGCAATGGCGTAACCCATTTCCCTTAATTCTCACTTTAACAATTAAGTATTCTTAAATTCGTTCTTTTAATAGTCACAGAAAATTCAGGGTGTTACAATGGATGGTTTTGGGGAGGGCAGATATTGTGCGATTTGGGTAGGCTGGTGATAGTTGTTCGATCAGCACGTTGGTGTTTCTTGCGTGGATGGGCTCGAATTGTACGTGAAGGTGATGGAATTACTGGCCTTGTGGAGACGAAGCAAGGTGTTGTGATCATTTTGACGATGGACGTGAGATTGTGATGGGGTGACCGTTGATGGGTTTTGAACCGTGGTGGAGTTTGTATAAATTGGTAGAAGTGTACGAGATGGACCGTTAAGCTTGTACCAGGAGATTTGTGGAAAGATGTGGCATGGGATGAATATGAATAAGTTTTTTTTGGTAACTTGTATAAGAGATAGAAATTTGTAAAAAGGAGAAGAAATAAATGAAAGGAAAGGAAATAAAATCAATGAAATTTGGCAAATTATTTTTTCTCTTTGTTTGGAAGTTTACGGTATAATTGAATAATACCAAGTCTAGCTAATCAAGAATTTTCTTCAATATATGCAAAAAAACAAAAGGAAAAAAAATAAAATAAAAAATAACATGCATCGAAAATTAAATAAGTAATAAAATTTAATCAGTACCTCCCGGCAACGATGCCAAAAACTTGTTTGACACTTTCCTATGGAATAGAAAAGCACAAATTTATTATAAATCACTGCAAGCGCATAGGTGTGTAGGTTGCAAGTCGAACGCAGGGAGAAAATTTAAAATTTATTATTTATATATTCATGGGCGAGTTAGATGAAATTGGAGGATTCGATTGAAAACAATAAAAATTGAAATTGTAGAATAAAAATAGCAAACAGAAATAAAATTAGGATTACCGTTGAATCTAATCAGATGGTCAATCACTAATGAAAATTAAAATTGCAAAGACAACTTGTGCTCTACCAAATATAATTGTATAAATGACACAAGTTGCTCGAAAAAATAAAATTAAAGAATAGAAATAAATAAACAGGAAAGTAAAATTAGGATTACCATTGAATCTAATCAGGCGGTCAATCACTAATTAGAATTAAAATGCAATAGTAAATTGTGCTCTACCAAATATAATTGAATAGATGGCACAGGTTTACTAGACCCAAGAGGAGTACATAAAAGAAAAAATGAACTCTAAACTTTTGGAGGAAGTTTACAATGAGAATACATGGTTATTTATAAGATAGATAGCCAACCAAAACCCTAATACAATCAAAATGGGTCTTAGTCGATTCTAATAAATTTGGGCCTTTCCTCTTTTCTTCTTGCTTCCTTGACAATTCTTCATTGATTTATATAAGCATAGCCTTTCTACTATTTATTTCCTTGTCCAAAAAGCAACTAGATGTGAGATCTTCATCTGCAAATCTTCATATGGAAATATACAACAATTTGATCTTTAATTTTCTATTTTTCTGACTACATGTGGCTCAGTGGGCATATCTGTAATAGTGACAAAATAATACCTAAGTAATATTTATTTATATACAAAGGGTAAAATATAAGAGCATAAAATAAACACATTTCTATGTTGATAAGCCTTCGTATGGAATCAAAGATAAAAAGAAGCATTAAGAGTTGAAAGACGTATATTGAAAGCTGTTGTTTAACAAGATGCAGGTAAAAACCTTCCCAGTCTGAAGAAGTGGAAGGTAATGAATGATCGGTAACTTCGGGAGAAGAGAGAACGAGCCTCACTAGCTCATCAAAATCGAAGGTTGCCAAGGAAAACCTTGGAAGAAAAATATGTTGAGAAGGAGGAGGAGGAGAGAATAAACCGTGTTCTCTCATATCAAATACAATTGGGGGAGTCGATGACGAAGCATGGCCCATAAGCTTACTTATAGAAATATCTTCAGGGGAAGAAGTGATGTAAATAATAGGATCAATAAGAGAAATTTTAATCCCCTGCTCAGCAGTGGTGGCAACAATATCTCTGGAGGAAGAAGCAGAAGAGCCATACTTCAGTCTTTTGGATGAGGGTCAGTAGAGGATTCAATGAATCTTCTTCTAGCATCAGTATTAGGCTGATCTAATACATCTATAGGGGATATACCCTGGAAGTGGAGGAACCTAACCAAATATGAAAGCAAGGATAAGAAATCTAAAGTCTACGAATGTAAGTCGCTCTATAAAAGAAAAAAACAATCTTACCCAAAGTACACGTATATAAGGGAGAGGATGCACTAAACAAATTG
Source organism: Allium sativum (assembly GCA_030737875.1). Classification (NCBI taxonomy): domain Eukaryota; kingdom Viridiplantae; phylum Streptophyta; class Magnoliopsida; order Asparagales; family Amaryllidaceae; genus Allium; species Allium sativum. Next base: position 19,891,360 of record CM060927.1, on the reverse strand, counting down.
GAACCCAGGGTCAAGTGTTTGGCGCCAGGAAAATGAATAGGTGGTTTCACCCAAGATCTTTTGTCCATCAAGAAGAAGGCTATATTAGTAGAGCTTGCTTAAAGTTAACAAGGCCGATTGGCACCCCAACTGTTCAGACTTTTTGAAAATAACTTCGGCAGCTCCGGCCTCCCCACATGACAAAGTTATCTTTTTAAAAGCAGGATCTGGAAGAAAACAAAGTTAAGGAAAGTCTGAGAATAGGATAACTATTTTATAAGAACCAGGAAAACTCACCAAAATCAACAAAATTGCCTGAAATGCCAAAATGGCACCTGATGAAGAAAAATTGATTTTTCCAAGGCCTGGACTTGTTAATAATATCACTGATCAACTTCTTTATCGGATTCGCATGTAAGATGGGCAAATTTGTTCCTTTAGAAATACGCAACAAATAGCGAATGAGGTTGGGACTGAGAGAAGCCTAACCTGATTCAAGTGCCAAAATTTCCAGACATAAGAGTAAAGCATAAGTGTTCAGCGAAAGCTGAATGGGTGTGTCTCCTAAGTCACGCAAAAGCCTGGATATAAATGTATGGAAACGGAAGAAACCCCTATGCCAAATGTGAATAGCAGAATATGCAAAATATCCTTCTAGTGGGTTTTTGATGGTGTCTTGTGCAGTAGTAGGAATGGCATCTACGCCAGACATCCCAAAGCTATCAAGGATGGTATTTACTTCGTTCTGCAAAGCTATAAGGTACTGCTTCAAAGTAAATGACTTCTTCTTTTGGGGGGGTGCCCGAATCACCAGATTTTGGCTTGCCAGCTCTTTTTGTCAAACATAGTGTTGTCAGGTGATATCATCCAATAACATGTGTATTAGTACCATATTCTTTTACATAAATATGCCCATGCTAACCATAGTGGGTAAACTAGATAAAAACTTGTAAACATTAGAATTTTGGACTATGAAACATCGCACTAATTATAAGAGTTAATTTTGACGAGATTAATCCATATAAACGCAAGTCACGTACACTTAGGAACAGTTAAGTCTTCGGTGATGACCAAACTAACTACCCCGAAACCAAAATCAAAGAGCGAAAGGTTTGTGTCGGGGGAATCAAAATATCGATAGTACTTGGTGTCGGTTTAACCATAACCAAATGATTAAGTGTCATCACCGAAGGCCTAACTGGTCCCGAATTCTGATATAGGTGAATTCAAGATCAAAATGCTTCGATAGCAAACTCCCAATTTTTCCGACACTAAAACCGAAATGGAAACATAACTTTTGGGAATGCTTTCATACTAAACCGATACCCACTATATCGAAAGCCAAGTAAATACAAGTGTTAGTGTTGGCAAAATCGTAACTAAAATGAGTCGATGACAGTGGGTATTGAATTCACTCATATTGAAAGCATAACAACCTTCTTTATAACAAAATTTAACCTTTCATATGTCAGTTTTGCATTTTAGACGTCAAAAGTGTATTATGGAAATGGGTGACCTAAATTGTCTGTCGTTAATCATCATTTAAGCCATACTCATCATTTAAACTCATGCTTAATGTAGAAAATCTTGATCGATTCCCTAATCAGGTTGAAGGCGTGATTTCGATTTCAACTTTCAATCAAAATAGATATATGATATAAATAATATTCTTATTTTTTTATTTTTTCAATAAATAATAATAATAAAATAAAATTTGAAATACTTACAGAGAATTGGATTTGGAATTCTGAAAAAGCTTGTAGAAATCTCGAGGAACAATAATCTTGTTCAAGCAATATAATTTGCAGCTGAAATAAAGAGGAGGAAGAAGAAAGAGTATTTATGCTAAAGTGTTTCTTAAATCACGGCCGCACAAATAAGATTACATCAACAACTTAGAGTGAAGGATATCTGTAACGTCCCAGATTTCTGAACGTTAATTATGAATATTTAAATTTGTTTTAAAGCTTGATTTGATAATATTAATGGATTTTTGTATCGAATTTATTTATCAAAATTAGAGTTTGAATATGTAAATTTATAATATAAATAAAACGAGCTCGTAATGGCGTAGTCGTTCATAATATTAAATTTTAAATTTTAATTGAATATACATGATCCGATATAAGTCAGATTTCTATGAAATAAGAAATGGTTGAATCTATTATATTATAACTTTTTAATGAAAGAGAAAAATCGAGATTCTAGCTTATGAATTATAAGTTAGATCCCGATTAAAATTCCAAATAGTCACCATATAATAGTTTATAAATTATAATGATTTATAAATAAATATAAAAGAATTTTTATATAAATGGAATATAATTTGAACCATGAATTTTGAACGTTGAGTTTTAAATCTATATTGGTTAAATGTGAAGCTATATGATAATAATTTATTATCGTTAAAATATATTTCTTTGGAATTAAATATTATTTTAATTATATTATATAGACCTAAAATGATTATTTTTCAAACGACCTTCGTTCTCGACAAAACGAGTTTTATTAGAAAACGTATAATTAATTATTGCTAGATTTCGAATTTGGAGCCAAACGGAGTTATTTTGTCAACGGATGAAATTAGAATTGGTTAATAAATAAACTAGAACAAAATTAAGGTTGTTTTTGTAAATAGAGTCGGTTTTCAACGAAACGAATTTCTTTGGGAACGGAACGTCAAGACGTAGTGGTATGTTTATTTTCATTATATATGGAGTTTGTATATGTTAGTGTGAATATTAAACGTTCGATTTAACTACTGGTATAATTTATTAACCGCGTTAATTGGCCGTAACAAACCAAAATAAATAAATAAATATATATATATGTATATAAATTTAATCAAGACCGAACCCAAATACTCCTACCAAGCTACTCGATATATATAAACAATAGCTTAACCTTCTTGGCACCCTATATAAAAATATCTCCAACCTGCTTACGCCCAAAGCAAACAAATTCAAGTAGTCACCTAAACATCTACAAACCTATTTTGTACTTATGGACACAAATCAAATAGCCCTCCCATTCGCAATGCTACACAGATCAGAACATGACTAGTTTATTTAAAGCCATGCCAACCCGAAGCAGACATCTCTCTCGCCATGTCCTCTCACACCACTTGCCTAAGAAGATGTAGCCTAATCTACAAACTTACGCTAAGAGCATCCCCAACGCGGGGTCGGTTGAAAAACAACTGACCCACAACGCGGGGATGATAGGGGGGCCAGGGTTGCTTTGGCAACCCTGGAGGTTGCTGGAGCAGCCGAATGGTTGCTCCAGCAACCGGCCGTAGCCGGCTTGGGGGAAGCCGGCTATGGCATGGCCGACTTCTAAGAAGCCGGCCTTGGTGGGGGAATTAATTTATCTCCCCCCATGGCTGGCTTCTATGAAGCCGGTTTATTTTATTTTATTTTAAATTTGGCCGTTGCATTATATTATGACTGTTGCGTTATGTAACCGTTTGATTTTACATCTATATCTACAGCACTCCTTTGTACATTATAACACACAACATTTCTACATCAAACCACACCTCTATTCCTTCTTCAATTTCTGTTCAACTTATTTGCAATGTCAAACATTGGTAAAGGAAAGAAGGGTGTCTCCAATTCTGCACAGAAGCAACACACTAATCAATCCGACAACAATCAGTTTCCTTTCCATTCGTCGTTCCAGCAGAATCAACAATCCAGTTATGGTAACTTCCCGAATGTTCCGAACTATAATTATCCTCAACATAGCCCAAATTTCTATCAATCCCAGCAACACTCCAATCAGTATCAGAGTACTCAAAATTCTGGTTCCGGTCAAAACGCGTATTTTCAGCAAAACTGCAGTGAGCATCACTACGCTTCTCCAAGCAGCCAACAACGGTTAGTCCCGCCCGAAACTTCCCCAAATCTGTCAATAAATTTGAATTGTATGTTTGGAGATAACAGTGGCTTGAATGAAGAAACCGAAGTCGATGATACTGAAAATCTAGATGTTTTTCCCACCACACAACTGAGAAGATCAAACAAAATAGTGAAATGGTTTCCAGAAGAACAAGCAGAACTAGCATTTTTTTTGGGTGGAGTGCTCTAGAGACAATCTTAAAGGGACTAGTCAGTCCGATAATTCATTTTGGAGTTCTGTTTCAAGACTATTTAACGGCCGTAGTCCCGAAAACCCACCGAGAACAGTCGACTCTTTGAAACAGTCGTGGAAGAGAATCAACGCTAACTGTCAAAGTTGGAAACAGATTATGGCTGGACTACAAAGTAGACAGCAAAGCGGTGCCAACGAGACGGACTTGGTAAATTTTGATTACTTAAATAATGGTTAATATGTTTTACTGTATAATAATACCACCTTACGTTTCTTCAACACATACAGCTAAAGAGTGCAAATGAAGCTTATATAGCAGAGCACAAAAATCAACCAGTCAATTTGCATAATTGCTACGCTATCTTATCTAGAGAGGAAAAATGGAGCACTATACGGCAAGAACATTCTGCAGCGCGATTTATGCCAAGAAGGCCAATGGAGGTATCAAGCCCGGGAAGTCCAGATCCTCAAGAAAACAAACCCTTTTCTACAAGTTTCGGTGGTAGGCCTCCTGGTAAATACAAAGGTAAGGAAAAAACCGTTACAGATTACAGTCCGTACTACGAACAACTACACAGTTGAATGGTAGCTTCAGAGGAATCAAACCGACTTTTGGCGGAAGCGAGGGAAGCTAAGAGAGATGAGAGATCCAAGGAGAAGCAGCGTAGACACGAAGAACTTCAAATATCAAGAGAGCGTGAGTTGGATGTTAGGGAGCGTGAATTAGCTCGCCTCGAATGAATTGATGACAGGGCACTAATGACTGTCAATTTGGATACATTAAATCCAATGCAACGATCGTTAATGGAGCAAGAACTAGAAGCGTGCCGCAGAAGACGCATGGGATATGACATATTTATGTTTTGATTGTTTCCTTGTAGTTGTTTGTTGCTATGTCGTTATTTAGTTTTTAATTACTAAGTACTAATGTTGTAGGAGTAAAAGATTATTAAATGAGCGTGAATTTCCTTTTTTTAATTGTCACTAGCAATCTTGCAAGCATGAACTTGTAATACGAGAACATTAACGTAATATTTCATCACTGTAGCAAACAAAGGTACATATAAGCATTAAGGAAAACATATAACTAAACAACGAACATAATTTAACTTAAACATCAAGATAGAGTTCACCACTTCCTATTGATTGTCGGCATGCTCCCAATAGTGTTCGACTAATTCGTCCCTTAATTGTAGATGTGCTTTGGGATCTCTAACGTCCTAGATACGCTGCAAGTACTCAGCAAAAGTATTCAGGTCCTTGTACGGCTTACTTCTAAACGCCACTGCTATATCCGGGTAGTTTTTAAGTTGCAGTTCAAATCCCCCCTTTCTTCTTCAACTATCATATTATGTAGTATAATACAACAATACATGATATCTGATATAACTGCTTGTTCGTGATAGTGCACCTCATTTCTTAAAATATGAAACCGTCCTTGTAGAACTCCAAATGCTCGTTCTACGTCCTTTCTCAGACTCTCTTGTTGTTGCGTAAATTTCGCCTCTTTGGCATTGTTCGGCTTTTTAAATGCCTGCACAAGTGTCTTCCATTTCGGGTATATACCATCAACCAAATAATAACCAACAAAATGGTCTGTATCACCAATTTTATAGTTGCACGGCGGTGACAGATCGTTGTACAAATCATTAAACAAGTATGATTGACGAAGAACATTAATATCGTTTAATGATCCAGGAGCACCAAAAAATGCGTACCATATGTACAAATCGAAAGAAGCGACCGCTTCTAACACCAACGTTGCCTTTTTGTGTGGCCTCTGTATTGGCCTTGTAGTGCAACTGGACAGTTTTTCCACGTCCAATGCATACAATCTAAGCAGCCCAACATACCCAGGAAACCACGTTGATCTCCCATTTTTAACAATCGTTCGACGTCGCGTGCAGTGGGGGATCGTAGATACTCTTTACTGAAGACACGAACAACTGTTTTGCAGAACTCTTTCAAGCATAGAATTATTGTTGATTCACCAATTCGTAATTTATCATCTAACGAATCAGTTGAACTTCCGTATGAAATCATACGAAGTGCCGTTGTTACTTTTTGTAGCGGTGAAATTCCTAGTTCTTTGATAGCATTTCTTCGGTGAGTAAAAAACATTGGACTCAGAAACCTTGTTGAGAACTCGATCAAACACTGTCCGCGACATACGAAATCTACGACAAATGTAAACGTCACCATATACTGGGTTTGGCACAAAGTAGTCCTTTATCAACTGATTGTGCCCCCCCGTATAGTCACGTCCGTAGCGTATATCTCTTCTACCCACTTGGCTGCCTCCTTGGGTTGATTTGGAGCTCTCTGCTATATCACGTTGCATCGCGTTTAAAGTTTCTCGTTGGTACGTTAGCCGCTGCTTGTTGTAGTTTTCTTTGACTTCAACTGAACTAGAAGACGAAGATGTTCAGGAATTTGTGAAGCACCATAATCGCTTTAAACTATTCATGGTGTGAACGATGATTTCTAAGCAATGATAATTGGATGAGTTGGAAGAACAACACTACGGTTATTATAAAGCAAACCCAGGGTCCCAGCACATGACATAATTGGACTAAGTTAAAAGTGTAGGAATTTTGGCTACTTTGTTATGTTTGAAGAAGCCACGGGTGAAGAAGAAGTGTTAAAGGTAGGGGGGCCTATGGAGGATGGTTGATAAAGTAAAAATGTTAACTAGGAGACGAAACATTGATTTGTTTTATATGCCAGTGTATAGTGTGGATTCATACAACATGAATGATGGCATTACTTTATCTTTAAGTCACTTTATTGCAAAGTTATGTTGTATCACTGTCACGAAGGTAACGTGGGTGTACAGAGAGAAGACAATTACTCACTAGAAATTGCAACAAATCATTGTACATGAAGTATGCCCTTTCAATGTCCATAGTTATATAGTGAACACTGATGCCTACTATTAGTGAACAGTTTGGATTCCATCAACAAGAAATATGGATTCACTTCTCCTTTCTGTCACTTTATCACGTTTCTACAGAGCTTGGACCAGTCTTTATTGGAATTTGATACGGCAAAGTTTACAAATTAAACCCTACGCAGTTGAATTAAAAGTTCCTATTAAGTGTTGTTTTGAATGTGTTAACGTTTGAATCTATTATTGAACAAGATTGCCCTCTTGTCATATAGAAATGCAAAATAGTTAAATATCACGTTGACATAACAAGGATTACAGATAACTCCATACTCTACGTACGCACATCAAATTAAACATACATTCAAACAACATTAAAATCATAATACTGTAAGACTACTCCGTTCCATAGCGGGTAAACCAACTGTAGCGGAGTTTATACGCTTTGTAGCAAACAAATTCCTCACCGTACTCGAAAAGGTAACGAGAATCATATGTTGCTTGGTTTGTTTTAAAAATGTTTTCGTCTTCAACAGTTTCGATAATCTTTGTGTACCGATCACAAGCGTCTGCAAAACGACGATTAGCTGTTTGGAGTTCAACTGATGTTCGTCTAGTAGGCCAGGAACGATGGTTGTTGTACAACCTCGTGATCATTGCCCATCTTTCTTCATATGTTAAACCCCCTCCACCTTGCATTAGTAGCTCATCTCTTTTTTCAATGACAATATAGACTTTTACGAGGGCCAGCAAATCCTTGGAAGAAAATTCTTGAGTTGCAGAATTCATTGTTTGAACACTATCACTAGGTCGTTGATTTACTGGAGATGGACGCGGAGCTGTACTCAACGCTCGATGCTGATTCGGTCCAGGCACCTCTTCGATTTGTGTAGCTTGAACTACTCCAACTCCGTTAGCGTTGAGTAGGTTTCGTTCGTACTCATCAAAAATCCTTCCCATATGTTCATCACTTATTTCGGAATCGTCCATGTAACCTATGCATCAGTAATATAACTGGATTTACTAGAAGTACAAAGTATGTTGATAACAAAGATTACCTTTCAACAAAGAAGGAAATAGATTTCTCACTTCAGTCAGGAACGGTGATGCTTGAAGATATAAAAGGAATAGGAAGGATTATCAAATATGCAGTACTTATAAAGATAATGTACTGCCTATAGCTACAGTTTAACAAGGTGGACTACTCCTAACTGCGTTCTCGTGATATTTTATGGTAGATTCCCTACAGTGACCATTCACATCACAAGAAATGTAGGCAGTGACTAGTAATTTCATATACTGTTGTCATTTATGTGGGAAAGGACTTGTCAATGCAGCTAACAATAACATCACAAAAACTTTTGGCATTTATTTTTACCATCAACGGTCGCCTTCTACTACAACTAAACACAGGGACGGCAAATTCAACGCACAACAACAATGAATCTTACAAGCATACAACAACAGTTTTACAAACTACAACAACATTCAAACAAACTTCAACAACAACAACTTAGAAGCGTACCACCAAACCACAGTCATAGAAACTAAGACAACTAAACACACGAACAGAAATTTCGAAATAAAATTAATATTAAACATGTACTAAACACAAACATCTACCACGGCCTAGGGAAAGGTCCTGCTCGAGATTCATCAGCAACAATCTTGTTCAAGCATCTTATTTCGGCTTGCGCTTCCAGTGCATATTGACGTCCACGTTCGCACATGGGAGGGTCAATCCACTGCTTAAAGTTACAACATTCAATTTGATCAGGACAAACCTTGTGATTCTTGTAGGATTCACAAGCAAAAAAACGACGACCAACATTTTTCTCAGTATTGGCAACAACCACGACCGATTCCTGTCCGCATCGGCAGAAAGGGTTGGATATGATTGTACGTAGCGGCTGGGAAACCTTCCCTTCACGCACAATTTCTTTGCCAGGTCGTTGAGTAATGGAAACCTGGTCGTCATTTTCCCAGCTGTTCATATCTCAAATTGTGATTGTGTGGTAATTTACTTATGAGTTAATACAACATAAAACTGGGCCATATAAATAGATCTTTAAAGCCTATAGTGAGTCATGCTCATTGACTGCTCCAATCCTGCACAGTTCCCATAATGCAGTCATGCTTTATCAGTTATTTGTCCTATTTGGGTCGTCCTCAAAATATTCGAAAGGAGATTCCCTACAGTTGTATCAGTGTCCAGTTATATCTGTAATTATTTTACTACCGACATAAGCTTTGATGTGTAGTGTATAGTGTACAGTGTATAGTGTTCAGTAGATAGGGTGGATTCCTTCTATTTGGAAATTGGCATTACTTTATCTTTATGTCACTTTATTACATAGTTTGGTTGTATCACTTTCACCTTTCTGTCACTTTATCACGTTTGTCCAGAGAATGGACCAGTCTGTATTGGAATTTGAAACGATAAAGTTTACAAATTTAACCCTACAACGTTGAATGGTAAACGGATTCCCATAGTAGACAAGTCCTTATTAGGAATTGCAACATTTCATGTTTACTCCACATGTTGTCCCTATAAATATATACGGTTACTACATTGTTGTTAGCTTGCACCAAAATTTTCACCAAAATAAAAAAATGTCTTCATGGTCATGGCCCTCGTCAATGGATTCGAACTATGATCAAAACTTTCCTGAGCGTCCTCCTTCAAGTCCAAGAACAGATATTGATTGGAATACCAAATACCAAGAGCGGCACTATGAGGAATTGCGTCAAGTCTACCCGGAGTTGGCCCGCATGACGATTCGTCCATCGGTTGCTCATGTTCCAGATGTAGGTCATCAAGTAGCCCAAACTGTAAATGAAGAATGCTTACAAGCGGCTATAGTCCCTCGTCCTCCAACTGTTCCAGATGAAGGTCTTCAAGAGGTACGACGAGTTTCAGTTAACCAGTCTCCTAACAAGCAGGTAGTTAACTCCTATTCCGTTTGTTTCCACTGTGGTTATGCGGTAGAGGTGGTAGTCCGGGCGGACGGAGAGAATATTGGTCGCATGATCCAGTTATGCTCGCTATGGCCTAACTGACGCAATTATTTCGAGTGGATAGACGGGCGTTTCCCTCCAAGGGCAATTTCTTACGCCAACGAGTTAGAGCAAGAGAATAGGCGACTTCGAACCTCTTTGAATGAGAGTAACAATTAATGTGTTTGCGTACTGAATCTACTATCGTTAGTTGTTGTGTCTTTACAAGCTTTTGTATCTTTACGCTTATTGTTGAATGTATCGATGTTGTATCCTTAAGTTTATTGTCTGATCTATTGGTGCTATTGATAAAAATAAACAATACGAGTATTAACAATAACAAGATAAGTTACAAGGTACAACAGAAAGAGACATGAAGATAACAATACAGTACAACCACTAAACCCAAACGAGATGCTTTTTACACACATACAACTACAATACAACCATCACAGTCTAACAAATAAGATAACAACAAGATCGCACATACTACATAAAATTACTACTACACCACACTAAAGGATAACGTACAAATACATATAGCAATACTAACATATCACATAAACTGAATCTAAGGTATATCACCAAATATCCACGAATCATACGCAAGACGTGCTTCTTGTCCACTATAGCCATGGTCATCGTCATCATCATCATCATCGTCATCTACTCGTCGTATAGGATGATGTCGCTCGTTATCCGCAGTAGTTAGCTCAGTAATGCGAGTCGTCAACTCATCAACTGCGCGCTTATGCTCTCTATACATCGTATCTCGAAGACCAACATGCATAAGATATAGTTCCTCGTAGGGAAGAATAGCGGGATCTGGAAACTGTGTGACAGTAGGCCGTGAAATATCAACATACGTATCCGGACCGGATGTCCCAGGAATGCCCACGGTCCAACCATAACTCGTCGGCGTAGTCGAGTGAGGTGGCTGAGGAGGGTGTTGATGAGGTGGCTGAGGAGGCTGACAAGGATAGCGAGGCGGCTGATGACGAGGAGGCCTATGCAAAGTAAGGGTACTCTGAGACATGTCGCGTAAAACACATGGATCACCAAAAGGAGTGTAGGCGGAAGGACAAACAAAATCAACTCCGGCGGCATGTACAAACGTTGCCGTATTAGTACGCTCATAAAAAGATCCCCAAAAAGTAATGTAATCTCTACCGGTAATGATAAATCTATCAGCTGGCCACCACTCACCGGCATACTGCTGTAAATCAGCACTGGAATAGACCCATAAATGACCTGTATCAGGGTGGGGATCATCGGGAACAACGTCGACATCGAGTAACTGTCGCCAACAGCGCTCCCCCAAGTACCAATAACATCCTAAAGCGGGTGGTGACGATACCAAAGGAAATCGTCTACCAGACAGAAATAGAGCGTGCTGCTGCGCTGGGCCTAGCAAGAACGGGGAATCGACAAACGGACGCCACAGAACTGACTCTCGTGTGGTCCTCATCTCTATCTGAGTACGAGCCACTGCAAATACATGACGACAATCACCTCCTAGTACAACCCGCCGATTCTCGGGCGCCCAAGCTTTCGCACGAGGGTAGAAATGTGATAGTGTAGGATCCAATGTCGGAAATGCCATGTTATGAAAGTACTCAAAACACCAATACTGCAGAACCTCCCAAAAACCAGTAATTGACGAACCACGAGTCATAACAGTGCACTGCTGGTCCAAACCCCTATACAAATGAGCTAAAATCGGCGTACCCCAGTCATATGTAATAGGAGTACTGTCGAACGACATGCCCGCAACAACATCTACATATCCACATGGCAATGTGTTTGATGAATTCGTGAAGAATAAATTACCCATCATATATAATATAAACAATCTAAGAATCTCTAAGTGGTGAACTGCAGGCTGACGTTCCACTAAGTCCATTACGTCTTGCTTCATGAAAGAGGTTCTGATATGATGATTGTTTGTTAAGCCTCCCCCTCGTAAGTTCAAATGTGGAAATATACTAGCCAATAAATCATACTGCTGATATAGCTCATCATATGGTAAAGTGGTACCCTGACCAATTGGTATGCCAGTAAGCATGGTAAAATCCAGTGGCGTAATACCCATCTCTCCAAAACTAAAGTGAAATGTATGTATCGTTTTCCACCAACACACGGCTAAAGCACCACATAATTGAACATCATTATTGTACAGGTTTTCAATACCTAAGGATGCAAATTAAAAATATTAAAATCAAGAAAATATATTTCATTTTCTAACATACGTAATATGTAAGTGAGTTCACAAAAATTACGTACTCAAGAAATCTCCAAAACCACTACTTCTAAGATATCCTGCAATAATTCTGTCTGTGTCGTACGCACGAATCGTCTTATACAAACAGACGATACTAACCCACGATCCTCGTGTACGATCAGTACGAGCCTAAAACATATAAAAAAATAACTAATGTTCGTATGACACACTTCTTGATCAAATACCGACTAATACACAAACCAGATTAAGAAGTTATACCTCAAACAACGACTTCAAGTTATCGGTAAGGTGTCTTTCCCCTTCAGGTAGTTCGCGAAAATCAGCCAATGTTTTATCTGCAGACAAATTAACATCGATGTGTGGATCCAATGCAGCATAAACACCGGCTTTAGCAAGCCGTCTACTCCGAAAGGGTTTTGAACGACGAGCGTCGGTTGGACAAGTGTCTTCAACCAGTTCATTCTCCCCTTGTGCATTGTTGTTGGAGGCATTACGACTTCCAGAACCAAAAATAGCTTTAGCCAATCTTCTCATTGTTTTTTTTAAAAGAGGAATGGAGCTTTCGGCGTAGGAAGAAGGAAGGAAGGAGTGGCGGCTGCGAGTGTTTGAGAGCAAAGTGAGACGGGTGCAAACAAATAGGGGAGGGGGGGACCCGACACGCGGTTAAGGGTTAAAACCCTTAACCAGTGTTGGGAAAACCGGTTAAGGGTAACCGACTTTCCCAATATCGGCCAAGGGTTTTAACCCTTGGCCGCGTTGGGGGGGGGGTTGCTCGTGTCAACCCCCTCGAATTGACCACGAGTAACCCCCCATATTGGGGATGCTCTAAAGAAGGGACTTCAAACTTTTCTGCTTCCACCATTTTCTATATATACGGGGTTATCTCCACTCTTTTCATTTTCAGAAACCATGGAGCTTAATTTAGCTTCTAAATTTCGAAACAAAAGTTTTACACCACTAAAAATCGCAATGTTAATTTTTTTTAACTCATAGATTCATTCACTCCACGTTCGTAATATTTTAGTGGAACTCGAACTCATTTTTATTCATACCGGAAGCTTGCTGACGCGTGAAATTGTGAACGTTTACCTCATGGGGTCGGAGGTCCTGGAGGTTAGCTGTTTCAGGCGATGGAAGATGAGAGAATGGCCTAGACGACGCGAGCATGTTGATGGACCATAGTGGCCTGACATGGCGGCGAACGTTGAGGAAGGCGTTATGGTGTTGGGTTACAAGGTTGTTCTTTTGGAGAATTTATTGGCAAAGCTAAGCTGGTGTTGGTCGGTGACATCGCATTGGGTGAAGTTTGGTGTTATTGTGGAGCCCGCGCATTCTGTTATAATGAAGGGAGGGTGACATTGTTTTCATAAGTGGCAAGTGCATGGGGTACAAGTGGAAAGAAATAAGGACGAGAAGGAGAAGAAGTGGGAAGAAGAACGTGGGGCCATATGTTTTTAAGAGGAGCAGAACTGTGTTTTCTCGAATGGAACAGTGGGTTTGAAATACATATGCGGGGAAGAAATATAGGAGGAAGAAGATGTTTTATATTTAGAGATGTGGGCTGTATAATTTAGTTGGGCCAGTGATTAACATAGAAATGTGTTTATTTTATGCTCTTATATCTTATCTTTTGTATATAAATAAATATTACTTGGGTATTATTTTGTCACTTTTACAGATATGCCGACTTAGCCACATATAGTCAGAAAATATAAAAATAGAGATCAAATTGTTGCATATTTACATTTGAAGATTTGTTGATGAAGATCTCACATCTAGTTGCTTTTTGGGCAAGAAAATAATTGGTAGAAAGGTTATGGATATAACAAATCAATGAAGAATTGTCAAGGAATCAAGAGGAAAAGAGGAAAGGCCTAAATTTACTAGATTTCACTAAGGCCCATTTGTAATTCTCATTGTAAACTCTTTTGTGATTTTCCTAAAGCCCATTTGTCATTGTATTAGGGTTAGGGTTAGGGTTGGCTATCTATCCTATAAATACCCTTGTAATCTCTTTGTAAACATCATTCTGGAGTTAATAAAGTTTTCTTTTTTCTCTTTTCGGCATTTTTTACCTTTTTCTTAGCAATTAGTGTTGGCTACACAATTAGATTTGGTAGAACACTATTTGTATTTTTCACTTATTTTCATTAGTGATTTACCGTCTGATTAGATTCAGCGGTAATCCTAATTTATTTTCTGTTAGTTATTTTACCTTGCAATTTTAATTTCTGCTTTTTATTGCTTTCCTAGGTCAAATCCGATTTGATTAGATTCAGATCTGATTCATAGTTTTATTAGCTTTTTAATTGAAAATTGTGATTTGATCGTCAGTTCAATTAGATTTGTTCTGAATCAAATTACAGTTTCAATTTTTATTGTTTTTCAACCCAACTCAAAGCTTTGTCTAACTCGCCCCCAGAAATTATCTAAATAATTTGATTTAATTTGCCTCCCTGTGATTCGACCTGCATATTACACGATCTATGCACTTGCAGAATTTATTTTAAAATTTCGCGCTTTTCTATTTCATAGGAAAGCGTCGATCAAGTTTTTGGCGCTGTTGCCGGGGAGGTAAACGCTGAATTTTATTATTTATTTAATTTCTGATTCGTGTTAGTTTTTTTTTTATGTTCCTTTTATTTTCTTGTATATATAGAAAAAAGTCTTGATTGAATAGATTTGGTATTATTAAATGATACCGTAATCTTCTACGCAAGAGAAAAATAATAATAACTTGTCGTTTTCATTGATTTTTTGTCTTTGCCAATCTTTTTTCTTTTACTTCTTTCCTTTTTTCCCCAATCATTTCCCTTCTTTGTACAAGTTTCTTTCTTGTTTTACAAGCCTTAAAAAAAAACTTTTGCTTTTCCTTTATTCTTTCTATCTTTCCACTTTCTTTCCAATCGTCTACAGTATTTTTCTTTTTACAAATTAAAAAAAAAAAGATTCCTCTTTTGCAATTTTTTTCTTTATTCTTTTGTCTTTCTTGTTTTCAATACATTTGATTTCTTTTCTTCCCTTACAAATTTCCTTTCTTTTCGAAAAAATTACTCTTTTGGTTTCTTTCCTCTTTATTCCTCCTTTCCAATTTTCAATACAATTACTTCTCATTCTTCTTTTACAAGTTAAAAAAAAATCTTGCCATTTTTCTTTTATTTCTTCCCGGTTTTCAATTTCTTTCTCCTTTATTTCATTTGTTTCCCCTCTTACTAATATCTCGCATCCTTTCTTTTTTTACAATTTTCTAAAAAAAATCCTTTTATAAATTTCTCTTCTCTGCCTTGTAATTAATTCTTTGCTTTGCCATTTATTTCATCCCACTTTTGTAATTTCCTTATTTCTTTCCATTTTTCTCCCTTTAGCAATTGCAACAGCAATCTCATACCTGATCTCTCCCCATCTTCCTACCATCAACCTTCCATTCATCATTCACCACATCCCTTGTTCATCAATCAACAACTCGATCACCGAGCATCATCAGATATTCAAGACCCAAACCCACAAGCGGAATCGATCCAATTCGAATAAAATTCGGAACAAATCCAATTTCGATTTTCAAAAAAAAGGGGCATGAGATTCTGATGTTCATTTCCATTGCAAAGATTTTTTCCTAAGGAATTGTTAGAGCGGTAGTGTCTTTAAAAAAAAGGAAAGGAGGATTTTGCCTGTGATTTTGTTTTGAGTACACCTCCTTTTATTCTAAAGGCTTAAGTATATGGATGGTGTTTAAATTGGCTTGACAATCAATTCGTTCCCTTTATCTTTGGCATGGTAAATTTATTTTTGCGTGAATAGAGGAAATTGATTTGTTTCCAAAAAAAAAAAATCTGTCTGTTTGTTTTAGTTTCTTTCCTTTTCAATTCATTTCACTTCCCAACTTTTACATAGCTCTCCTTTTGTTCAAATTTCAATAAAAAGAGGGGAAAAAACATTTGCTTCAGCAAGTTGTTTGCTCTTCCTTTTACAGATCTCTTCCCACTTCTCTTGTGTGTTACAAATTCACCACTTCCAAAACTGCCAAAAGCCTCCACGGCTACAACTTAATCTCCATCCTCCATACCATCACTGAATCACAACACCCTGACCACATCTCCTCTAAACATTCACGGATCCTTTCATAATAGCTTCAACAACATCTTCACGTCCCTTGCCAAAACTCCTACTTGCCACAAACAACCGTCCTCAATCATCATTCCCTTACCCAACTCACTGTCTCAAACCCACAAATCTGAATTGCAATCCACCAAAACCAATTCTGGAACCAACGAGCAAAGTCACAACAGCCTTCTCAAACAATCCTTGCCTCTCCAAATTAAAATAAAATGCAAACAGCCTCTCCTCGAAACAAATTGCACTAATCATCAAGTTGAACCCCTCAACAACTTCAACACCAACAATCAATCCAACTTCCTGCATCAACATCCACAGACTACACAAATGCAGATTCATTCCAACATCGAACCATCTACCTCACCATTGCAATCAACACAGCAATTGTTTTCTTCAACGAACACGCTACCGTGATTCTTTATTTTGAAGAAAAAAAACTGATCTGAAAGCCCAATCGATCCACGCAATCCCCTCCACCGAAACTCATGCAACCATAGCATCCAAGTCAATTCAAAAAAAAAAGCAATTGGAATCCAAAACCGATTTGAACCCTTAAGCAAAGTAATCCGATCGATTTCATATTCATATCCATTTCAGAAAAGAAAAGGGAAGAGGGCGTGTATTAAAGAAGAAAAGAGACCAGATTTTCTTTGTTTACTGTTTCTTTCATTTTCTTTTTTTATCTGAGTTTCCGTACTTAATTTTAGTGCATGGTCTAATTTTTTATGCGTGATATTGGGTTTGCGTTCTGAACTGAGAAAGGGATAAATAATCAGAAGAGGGTGCATTGGTTTGAAAAAAAAAGAAAGGGCGTGAGACTGTTTGATATTTTTATGATATGATTTGTGTTGTACTGTTTTAGTGTGCTTTGGTTTAGTTATACACCCTTGTTTGTCCAAATAGTGGCATCAAATTGGGTTCACGTTTGGACTAATTTTGTTTTCCTTTTGTAAGGAACCTTAGGCATTTTCTTTTTTTTTGTTTTAGTAGTTTAGTTGTTTTGTTCCTCTTGTTTGTCATTTATTTATTTTTCCTTCCAACTTTGTTTTCAATTTGCTTTCCAAAAAAAAAGGAGGAAAGAAAGAGAGAGAGACGAAGTCAAATCTAAGGATCAAGGTGATAAAGAAGTCAAGTAACAAATAGAGAATTCAGAAGTTAAGCAAATCACTAGCATCATTCAACTACTCTGGACGGACAACCATACCATGTTTTAAAATTCTCTGAACTCTACAGGTGATCTGTTGTAGTTGCTTAAAAATATAGAAATTGCTTGTAAAAATCTTCTGCAAGGGCAGTGGCTTGCTTGTACAATTTTTATTTCTGCAATTATTCTTGTGTGACTGTTGTGTTTGTTGAAATATCTACATTGATTTGATGAGGAACGAAATAATTATAAGCATCACTCTCATCGCTTTTCAAGAATAAAATCTGATTTGATTTTCAAAATATTTAACTGCTAGAGTGTATTTTATGAAATTGATTGTCTCAAGGGTTTGATCGCGGATATATATTAGTTCAATTTATTGAACTTCTAGCAAAAGAGGTTGCATACTACCCGTAAAACATTGGTCGTATCCCTTAGTATTTGTACTATACGTGAACGGCCATAAGACCCTCTTCCCCCTTCAAATCGAGATTATCAACTAATAAAATATATTTGAGTACGTTATTTATTTTGTAATAACAGCTGCTTGTGTCAAATTTAAATTTTGGATTTTCCATATTTGATAACGAAGAATGAGAAAAGTCTTAGCCACCATAATTCTTCTAGGAATTTGGAGATTGATAAAATTAGCATGTTTCAGACCACAGTTAATGAAAATTTTATTGACACTTTTGAAGCCTTGAAAATGTGTTTTAACCATTTCAACTCTGATTTCGATGAGCTTGAATACATTTCTGAATTAAATGAACTTCTTAACCCGAAGCCTATGTCATCTGAATCTAACCAAGGAACGTTGACCAATGTCATACACGAACTTCCTAAGTTAGACCTCAAACCCCTACCACAAGACTTTGAGTATGATCACTTGGACTTTTTGAAAAATTCTCCCATAATCTTGGCCTTTGATCTTACCGAGGATCAAGAAGGAAAACCTGAGAAAATTTTATGGGATAATCTGCATCTTAATTATATAAATCATTGGCACGACAACATCTTCAAAGGAAAGATTTTGATTTCGGAATTTATTGACATGCCTCTTGTACCTCAAAAATCAGATAGGAAATCATCATACATCATTTTCGATAGAGGCAAGTGTAGGGGGAAAAAGAAAATCTTAGTTTTCACATAACACTCATCACCGTTGTAGATTTCATTTTGTTTATGATTGACATTCATATATAGTGGCTAAACTTCATTTCATTTTACAAATAATTTTGCAACTCATTCACCTTTGGGTACAATCTTTCAAATTTAGGAAACGTTACATTGTGGACACTGTTTAGATCTAGTGTGGGGGGAGTCTGCATTGCATTCATTTTTATTTTTCTTTAATTTCCCCTTTTTATTTTCATGCATTAGATAGAACCAACATACATTTTAGATCATAGTGACATACCATTTTTTTTTAAAATACGACTCATTTTAAATTGATACAACAAAATAAGTTAACAATTGTTAGTCAGTTTATAGTATTTTTTCTCCCAACTTAGAGCGAATAAGAAATATAATGAAAAGTTGAATTTTGAGGGATAATAGTATAACCAGTACATAGGGAGATTCTTAGGTGATGGCCATGAAATCTATTCTATATTGTATTCTTTGTTTAACTAAGTGGAGGACTTAAAAGACTTACATTGGCTTTTCGAATCTTTAAAACTAAGTTGTGTTAAGCTGAATTCGTGTAACTCTCTTTTGTTCTTATATTTAAAATAATAATAATAACAGTAATCCAAAGCGTATCCAACATTGCTTGTAAATCTTGCGTTGGTGTGCAAACCCGCTAAGCTCTATCCAACATGTTGTTGACAAAGTCAGCGTTGGTATATCTTGGTCTCATTTTATGAGTTGGACACCAAGGATTACCGACATGTTGTTGACAAAGTCAGCGTCGGTCTGCACAATCCGCCAAGATCTGTCCTAACTCTTCGTCAGTCCGCAAGGCAATGTATAGGTGGTATACCTTGGTCTTTTAAGTTAGGTGTATGTAATTAATCATAAATTTTAACTCTTACAGAGGTAGAGAATAAGTGATGATGCCCAAACATTCCTTGACCTTATTGATTTGACTAGCTGAAACACCCCACCTCCGTTAAGGTCACTCACAAAGGGAATGCCTTAACTTTGGTGGAGCATTATAGGTAAAAGACACAAATAATTTATAAGACATATATATAAGCAGTGGAAAAACTAACTTTATTTAAAACGTGGTTCATAACAAAACATTACAAAAAACTATTTCAAACCAACTTCTAAATCACTACATCAAAATCTTTGTCTTGATTATTACATAAAGAAGCATAAAACACAATAAAACTGCATAAATCCCCAAGTAGTAGTGTGTCCAAAGCCATAGCCAAAGATAAGAAGTTCCAAGCTATACATCACAGAGTCTTCAAGCTTGGAAAGATGAACGATCCAAATTAAACTGAGCTATTCCCTCCCTGAGTACCTGAGAGGGGGGAAACGGAAGAAAAGAGAGCGAAAGAAAATGGGTCAGACATAAGTCTGGTAAGTCCAGTGATTATTCAGCATGTATACTGATAAGAGAACCATGACTTGAATAAGCTGGACACAGGACAATAATAAGGAAATAAGGTAACATAGGGTAAGGTAAGATAAAAAGGACAAGATAAACAAGGCAAGATAAACTAATCATACTATCGCACTCATGTCCATATTCTCTGCACCTAATAGATATTTCAACCATTATCATGAGTTCGAATCCAGTGATCCCTTTTCGTTGATCGGCTCCTACTCGCACGCGTTTACCACTTGTGTCATACGACCACGCTCGATTGTAGATACCTGTGCTGGTCCCACCATGGGGTGTATCAAATCCTATGGTGGCAACCCGACACAATTCAAGATGCACAGTGTATAACTACTGATGGCCAGTGCCTGCTTTTTCAACTCCGGAGTACGTGCATGCCCGTACTCCGTCGAAACCTAAACTGACGCACCAACCGCCGTCGTTTTGACCGCTTATAATCAGCCCAGTAATCGTGCCCCACCCTGCCTAGTTTAGTGTACCATGATACATCTCACTACCACAAAAACACCATATTACAACTTTAATTTTACAACGGTGGTAAAAGCCAACGTTGTGATAAATGTTTTTTACAACTTTTTTCCTGAAAAGTTGTAATAAACTTATTTTTAACAACTGTGTTATTTTGACAGTTGTAATAAAAGCCTATCACAATTTTTATTTTTTGACTGTTGTAATATATGTCTATATTTTAATATAATTAACAACTAATAATTAATATTTAATACATTTATATTGATTATTTATAATTAATGACTAATAATTACTATTAATAATCAATTAGGAAGTAATAATTAATAATCAATCCGTAATATTTAATACTTAGCAATTAAGAAGAATAATTAAAAAATATAGTTAATATTACAAAATTATTATTATTTATTAATATTTGATAATTATTAGTGATAATAATTTCTAATAAAAATGAATACATTATAATATATGCTCAATATTAATACTTAAGAATCGTAAGTAATCAAAACATTAATACTTTTGAAGTGATATTTAGTGTTTAATAATTAATTTTAAATGATTAATATTTAAAAATAATAATTAATTAATAATAAATAAATAATAAAATATTTAATAATTTAGAATTAACAAGAGATATTAACAATTAAGAAGTAACATTTTGTATTTAATATTTCATAATTATAGTTAGCAATTGTGTGAGAACCCAAATTTTGTGACTCAAAAATAATATTGATTATAATTAAATATATATTTGGGGTGAATGAACAAATGAATAAATAAATAGATCATTTGTATGTATATGATGAATATATACAAATTTGTACATGGTGAAAATTGTTGACAAAATATACACATCTATTGCTTATTTTGTATAACATGGAAATGGATCTAAATGTTGTAAAATGGGTTAAGTGTTGTATTAAGCTAATAAAGAAAAACCCTAAGGGGCAAAGTTGGAATTAGCAAGAACACAACCCTAATAAATTAACCTAGAAAACAATCGGCTGGCCCTCAATTCATTTCTCTCGTTCATTACAAAAAAAAAAGATGGTTGAAGCCCTAGCCGATAAAAATTGGGGGGAAATCAATCAATCCACCGTCTCACATCAAATAGAACCGATTCGTGAGAGAGATGGATTCTAGAGGGAAACGGCGGCAGGTTTAGGGAGATCGAAGCCTAAATCGAGGAACCACAGAGAGAAATCGAAGTCTGGAAGCACGAAACCGAATCGAATGTGAGTGAATTTCACTTTTCAAATAGAAATCGAAGTCTGTAAGCTGAGTTCAAGAATTATTTATATATTTTTATATGTACAGTCTTCTTACTATTAAAGTCTAAACTGAATGAGATTTGGGAAAAGATAAAAATAATTATCTTTTTGTTATATAAGCAGTTAAACTGTCTGCTTGCTTATATGTAAATATGGTTTCTGAACTTTCTAGCTGAATCAATTTTAAGGGTTATATTAGGAACCTGTATGAAATTATAAGGTTATATTAGGAACCTGAATCATTTTCATCTTTTAATCAATTTGATGTCTAGTTACTGCTGCCGAAATTTAACTCTTTTTTCTTTGTTATGCAAATATATAGCCTAGTTGCTAAGATTGGCATCGCCGTTGATCTGAAATTGAGTACAGTTTGTCGCTCGTGGATCTGATGTCATCATTCTAGTTTTATTCGTCGTAATTTGTATGCAGATCAACTAGAAGACGATGGTGAGTACGAAGACGACGAATGTGAAGATGCGGTTGTATTTAAGGAAGAGGAGGTAAGTACATTATTTTATTAGATGATAAACAAACTTCATTTTCTTTATTCGAGAGTTGAATGACATTATGTTGTTTCTACTTTAATACTTTAATATACATAGTGTAACTGTTGTTAGGAAGATTCCCTGTATATGCTAATATACAGGTTGTATTCCCTCCACATTTTTTTCTTTTTTTTACTGGATAAATTTGAGAAGCCTACATGTTAAATTGTCAATGTTGGAATGGTAATTTCATTCCCAGTACAGTAACATGGAAAGAGGCATTCCAAATTCAGTTCTGTAACAACCCGAATTTTTATAAAATGTTATAACATAAATCAAGGCAGAATTAAATTTTAAAATCTGAATCAAGGGAAACGGGCTGTGCCATTGCGTTCGCCTCGGAAAAATACGCGAAATAGAGTCCTAGTTTTCGAAAATCGGAGTCCGTATGAAGAAGATATGGACGAACGAAGTTAGGCAGAAAAACCGAAAACAAGCTAGAATGCACTGGCGCACTTGTGAAGTGCGCCAGCACAAAAATACACTGGCGCACTTGGGAAGTGCGCCCGTGTCGAGCCAGCAACCTGCACAGCTTTCTGGTTTGACCCTGGCTGGCCTGTTGCACCTGTTTTGGTTCTCTGGTCTGTTCTGCTGGCCTGTGATGATTTTTGATGGTTTAGATCTAAACTAGGGTTAATCCTATGACCTAAACTAACCTAAACTTCTATAAAAAGACCCTAAGACCTAGCCTAAACCCACACAAATCAATCCTACAACTAAGTGCTGCCAAAATGCTCCCTAATCATGGCCTCCATCTTCATCTTGAGAGCATGAGTGTTCCAAATCAAATCTAAGTCCAAGAAGCTATCTTTCTTAGTTCAAAGAGCCATCTTTCTTCGTCATAGAAGCTATTTTACTTATTTCTCAAGGCTTAGGGTGGAGCATATTATTTTCCTTGCGGATTTGCTAGTGGCTTAGTCTCAATCTTGTTTTATTTTATAGTCTTCATAGCATTGTAAGCCCTATTCTACTCTTAGATTTAAACTATGAAGTTAATATGATCATGTAGCAAGTTGAAATGTGACTTTTGGGCTATATTTGTATGCATAGATCCATGTATGACTCTTTTGATCTATGATTGTGGCACTATCATGAACCTAGTATCATTTACCTTGATTTTTGGGTAGAAAGCTATGAGCTTTATTTGTTGGTTATGCATAATGCAACATGGAACTTGGTAGTTATGCATAAATGCAACATAGAACCATCTTAAAACCTTGATTTTAACTTGCATATGATGTTATGAACCTATATGCTAATCACAAGTGTATCACCCTATTTGCTAAGTTTAATGCCATACATATGTAGATTGGAATTGGACCTAAGTGCAATATTTGCCTTGAACCTATCATTGTTTGCATGGATCTATTCATGCCTCTCTTGATCTATGATTGTGGACCTATCATGAACCTAGTACCGTTCATGTTGACCTTTGGGAAAAATGCTATGAAATGGATTATGGCTTATGCATGTTAAACAAACCTTAACCCCTCATGTTTCTTAACATGCATATGATGATATTGAGCCTATTTGCTAATTATGCTATTATGCATGCTTGTGGACAAGTCACCCTTATGCTATTATGCATGCTTGTGGCCAAATCACCCTTATGCTATTATGCATGCTTGAGGCCAAAGCACCCTTATGCTATTTGATATGTTTGAGGCCAAGTCACCTTTTATGCTATCATACATGTTGAGGCCATATGCTAGTATGTTGAACACCCTTGCCTCAAATATCACCATGTTTAACTTGTGATAGACTTTGCCACCTTATGCCCACCTTGTCATATTGTTATGTTCCCTCTTTGATCCATTTGCGTTGATGCGAATTTACGTGCGATGGGAATACGTTATGGGTAGTTAGGCAAACTTAAATAACATGAAAGCATGACTTGAAAATATGACATGAAAGTTTGACATGTGTTTATGCTTGAAAACATGAACGTGGACATGACATGTAGAAAACATGAAAGTGGCCAACTCGAGGTTGGGTTGAGTTTGTAGCATAAATCTACCCGGAACCGACCAGCTTAACTAGTGGCTACAAACAATAGGACCCAATGTGAGTAGTTGGTCATATCGCACTTAAAACCCGAGGTTAGACTAGGTTGTGGTGTAAAGCTACCCGGACCCGCCCGGTTTAACTAGTAACCACAACAAAGTCTAATGTGAGAGGTTGGGGTGCATTAAGTTAATTAATGCCACATGGTAGGGTTAAGTCATGGACTACTTGAATACTTAACCAATTAAACACGATGGGTTGGTAGGGTTAAGTCATGGACTACTTGAATACTTAACCAATTAAACACGATGTATTGATAGGGTTAAGTCATGAACTGCTTGGATACACTTGACCAACTCAATACATGGTTAGGATAGAGTTAACCACACTTAACCCGCTTGAAATCCTAGTTACGAGGTCCTTTTCAGCAGTAACCCACTTGGGAGTATCTGGATACCCTGGACTAGGCTAGGGTGGGGCACGATTACTGGACTGATTGTAAGAGACCAAAAGAGACGTCTGAATGGTGCACCGGTTGTTCAGGCGGACCATGGTCATGCACATTAAGTCCGGAGTTGAACATGGGCACCAGTAGGTTTAGACTGTGCGTGCTTGAATTGTGTCTGTGGTTTACACCTTAGGGCTGGATACACCCTAGGATGGACCTTGCACAGTTAACTACATTCCATGATTAAACCGTATGACACCGATACACGACGAGTTAGGCTTATAGGGAGCCGATCGACTAGACCGAGTAGTTGGACCTTGATTTAGGTCACTTCATGATGTTGGGCCAACTTTGGGCCAAGGGATCATTTCTTGTTTATACTTGACATGGGTTGGATTACTAGTACTATTGGTGCAAAACTTAACCTTTTATATGCGATGTCACGCTTGATCTGTCTTGTTAACTTTTCACCATGCCAGTTATCATCCTATGCTTCATCTCTGTTTTACATGTCCAGTTAACTTTATTAGTTTTTATACTAATAGTAGGTAGGACTTACCAGTCTTTTTGACTGACCCATTTTCTTTTGCCTCTTTTCTTCCGTTTTCCCCCCCAGGTTCTCAGGGTGGGAACACTAGCACCTAGCTGGATCTTTAGCTCGCTTACTGGATAGCTCATGTACGGTTTGGACTTGAGCTCGCTATGGCTTACCACATCTACTTTGGGGATAGTTTACTTTATGTTATTTCCAGTTTTCAGTTTATGTTTCTAGACTTGTAGTAGTTGGAAAATAATAACTTGGTACTTTTGATGTAAGTTGACTATGGTTTTGAAAGAGTAGTTTTATCCGCTGCTTTATTTACTCTGTTTTACTTATATGTTCTGTCTTGTGAAATCTCATGCATGTTTACCTTGTCCAACACCCCTCCAAAGCCAATGTACTTGCAAGAGTGACCCTGGCGGAGGTGGGGTGTTACATTTGGTATCAGAGCATAAGGTTTACGAGATTGAAC
Organism: Allium sativum; assembly: GCA_030737875.1. NCBI lineage: Eukaryota > Viridiplantae > Streptophyta > Magnoliopsida > Asparagales > Amaryllidaceae > Allium > Allium sativum. Next base: position 19,865,582 of record CM060927.1, on the reverse strand, counting down.
AAAAGGTTTTTTAAACTTACCTTTTGAAAAACTATTTTCAAAACCAATTAAGTATTTTCCAAGAAAAGTCTAGTTTATTTTAAAAGGCTATTCCCCAAAAGCCATTAGCACTATCCTTTGTTTCCTCGTTCTCAATCTATCTTTTTCTTCGTTTCAGTATGGCCGATAATTTTGCCATTCTGGAGGGCGTACCATCACCTATTTGTTTAGAAGGTACATGGAGGCAAGGGCGAATGAAGCCGGCCCCGCGAACATTCCTCCTCCTTTCCCCGTGGCTAACATTCCTCCTCCTCCCGTAGCTGAGGTTCCTCCTCCTCCTCCTCCGCATCCACAAGCGGATTTCGCGAAGATTTGCAAGGACTTTAAGGCGATGGGTGGCAAGAATTTTATTGGGACAGAGACTTATGTTGAGGAAAGAAACTGGTTAAAAGAAACTGAAGACCTCTTTGCTATCTTTGATGTGGAAGACCGTAGAAAAGTTCTGTTGGCAGTATGGCTATTGAAAGAGGAAGCTGCATATTGGTGGATAGTCACCACCACTACTAGGCCAATCCAGACTTGGGATGACTTTAGGAGAAGGTTTGGACTGAGGTTTCTATCATCGACAGAAGAGAACCTTCAAATGGAGAGGTTCCTATCACTAAAGCAAGGGGACATGACCGTGAGGGAATACGTGGATAAGTTTAATCAGCTTGCTGGGTTCGGTTTAGACTTGGTTAACACAGCTCAGAATAAGCCCTACACTTTGCTCTAAGATTGAACGAGCCATTGCACGGTTTGGCCATGTCCCATATACCCATGGGGGCGACCTTTGAGAGTTTGGTGAATATGGCCCTGCTTCAAGAGGAAGATAAGAGTGGCAAGAAGGAGGTCAAGGCAAATGAGTTTCAAGGCAAGAAGGAAGATTCCGAGGAAGGAGACAAGAACAACAAGAAGGGAAACAAGGCCAACAACAACAAGGCAAAGGACACAAGAAAGTGCAACTTCTGTAGGATCACTGGGCACATAGTCAAAGACTGTAGGAAGAAGAAGAGGAAGTTGGACAAATGCTTTCATTGTGGAGAGTCTGGACACTATAGCAAGGATTGCCCAAAAAACGAGGACAAGGGAAAAGGCAAACTCAGCGAGCAGGACCCTCTGGAGGGCAGTTGCAGGCTCCCCTCGCTCTTCCAGCTTTTGATCGAGGTAGTGTTTCTATAAAAAGTCATGTTTACATTTCTGATTTCCCTGTTCGCACCTTATTTGATTCTAGCGCATCGCATAGTTTTATTTCTGATCTTGTTGAAAGTTTGCACCTAAGTACTAGTCTAGTTGAGTATCCCGTTAGAGTTTCAAATCCAATTGAGGGTTCCGCCTATATATCTGTGATTTGTGTGGATTTGAAGATTTCTATCGTGAGCGTAGAATTCATGTGTAATGCTTATGTTCTCGGGTTTTCGGGATACGGGTTGATTTTGGGCATGGATTGGTTGTCCAGTTATGGAGCCATTCCTGATTGTGAGCATAGGGTGGAGAGGCTCATGACTCGCCTCGGTAATACCCTAGAAATTTCTTGTAAACCTCTGGATCCCGTCATGTTATGTTATCTTGAATCCCTCGACTCGTCTATTGACAACCTTCAATCTGTGAGGGTGGTCCGAGAATATCCTGATGTTTTTGATGAGGTGAAGGGGTTACCCCTAGAAGCGAGATAGACTTCTGTATTTATCTGGTTGATAATGCCAAGCCAGTTTCATTGCCTGTTAGGCACATGGCCCCGCGAGAAAGAAGAGAGCTTAGCAAGCAAATCAAGGAGTTGCTTGAGAAAAATTTCATTAGGCGAAGCATTTCAGAATGCTTTGCTCCGGTGGTATTCGCTACTAAGGCGGATGGTTCGCTTCGTCTATGCGTTGATTATCGTGAGTTGAACAAGCTGACAAAGAAGAATAGACACCCGTTACCGAGGATTGATGATCTTTTTGACCAGCTGGTTGGCGCTTCTGTTTTCTCTCAGCTCGATCTAGCCACCGGATTCCATCAGCTTAGAGTGGTTGAGGATAGTATTGATAAGACTGCGTTTAGGACTCCAGATGGATTCTTTGAATGGCTAGTCATGCCCTTCGGTTTGACTAATGCACCCACATACTTTGTTGATTTGATGAGTAGGGTGTTCAGGGAGTTCCTTAACAAGTTTGTGGTTGTTTTCGTGGATGATATTATGGTCTTCTCTAAGGACGAGAAAGAACGTGCTACACACCTCAAGGAGGTTATGGATACGCTTAGAGCTCATCAGTTGAAATCCAAGTTCTCTAAATGCCATTTTTGGAGAGAGGAAGTTCGGTTTCTTGGACATATAGTTAGGATGAAGGTGTCCACTTAGTTGACCAAACTTTTTGGGCTTTATGGGATATGGGTCATAGTTGATAGACTTACGGAAAGTGCTCATTTTATTCCGGTGAAGAGCAAGAGGACCGCATCATGGCTAGCATCTGTTTATCTTCGAGAGATAGTACGATTGCATGGGGTTCCTTCTAGCATAGTCAGCGATCGTGACCCAATCTTCACTAGCCAATTTTGGAATAGTTTGCAAGAAGCGATGGGTACGCGATTGAATCTAAGTACGGCCTATCACCCACAGACGGATGGCCAGACCAAAAGGGTGAATAGGGTACTAGAATATCTGTTGAGGCTATGCATCCTTGACTTTGGTGGTACTTGGGAAGATCATCTTCCTCTAGTGGAGTTTGCTTATAATAACAGCTACCAAGCAAGCATAGGGATGGCACCATCCGAAGCTTTATATGGGAGGCCGTGCAAGTCACCAACATGTTGGTGGGAGACGACGGATAAGCTTATACTTGGGCCCGATATGATACGGGACACAACCGAGAAAGTTGAATTGGTGAGAAGACGGATGAAGACGGCCCAAGACAGACAGAAATCCTATGCAGACAAGCGAAGGACGGACTTAGAGTTTGAAGTGGGAGATATGGTCTTTGTGAAGGTTTCTCCTTTGCGTCATGTAGTTCGATTCGGAGCAGTTGGGAAGTTGGCACCGAGGTTCATAGGGCCCTTCCCTATCATTGAGAGAATTAGGCAAATGGCATATAGAGTGGAATTGCCCGAGAAGCTGGCCGGAGTGCATAACGCCTTTCATGTCTCGCATATCCGGAAGTGTTTGCACAGATCCGCCGAAGTGGTTGAACCAAGTATTCTTGAAGACATGGAGGTAGAGAAAGAGGCAACCTTGAGGCGAGCTCCGATTCGTATCTTGGGAACGGAGATCAAGAAACTGAGGAATCGAGAAGTCAAGTTAGTAAATGTTCAGTGGAGTGAAGCCGATGAAGATGCAACTTGGGAAACCGAGGAGAAGATGCGTGGGCTTTATCCATTCCTTTTTGAGGGTACATTCTCAAATCTCTTTTCCTAGTTAGCATATCTTTCCTTTGCTATCCATGTTTATCTTGTTATCTCGTTAACCTTGTCATGAGAACCTTAGGTAGAAACCCTTTGGATGAAACATGTATTTGAAACATGTTATGCTTGATGTTTGCCAGTGGTTGCAAGTGTTTGCAAGTGGATACTCGTGGATGCATGATACACATTAGGCACTAAGATCGGCTCACACACTTTCATATTGCATATGCATGAGTGCTTATATTTATTCATGGCTAAAACTTGTTATGCTATCACGTGGATGTTGCATATGGATGAATGTTATGTGCACTCATATAGAGATTATGAATTATGTTAGGAATTTGCATACATATGGACTCATTTCACTAACATACTTTTCATTAAGGAGGTTTACTGAATCAGTAACCGCCTGATTTTTGCATTAGATAAGTACATATACACACACCTTTGCATATGATCATACAGCATTTAGAATCTTTTAAGGACAATGATTACTTGTGGATGATGTTTTGAGTAGATGGATGATGGATTGTAGGATACGTTCTTCCTAACTTGGAGATTTCGGGGATGAAATCCTTTAAGGAGGGGAGAATGTAACAACCCGAATTTTTATAAAATGTTATAACATAAATCAAGGCAGAATTAAATTTTAAAATCTGAATCAAGGGAAACGGGCTGCGCCATTGCGTTCACCTCGGAAAAATACGCGAAATAGAGTCTGAGTTTTAAAAAATCGGAGTCCGTATGAAGAAGATATGGACGAACGAAGTTAGGCAGAAAAACCGAAAACAAGCTAGAACGCACTGGCGCACTTGTGAAGTGCGCTAGCACAAAAATACACTGGCGCACTTGGGAAGTGCGCCCGTGTCGAGCCAGCACCCTGCACAGCTTTCTGGTTTGACCCTGGCTGGCCTGGTGCACCTGTTTTGGTTCTCTGGTCTGTTCTGCTGGCCTGTGACGATTTTTGATGGTTTAGATCTAAACTAGGGTTAATCCTATGGCCTAAACTAACCTAAACTTCTATAAAAAGACCCTAAGACCTAGCCTAAACCCACACAAATCAATCCTACAACTAAGTGCTGCCAAAATGCTCCCTAATCATGGCCTCCATCTTCATCTTGAGAGCATGAGTGTTCCAAATCAAATCTAAGTCCAAGAAGCTATCTTTCTTAGTTCAAAGAGCCATCTTTCTTCGTCATAGAAGCTATTTTACTTATTTCTCAAGGCTTAGGGTGGAGCATATTATTTTCCTTGCGGATTTGCTAGTGGCTTCATCTCAATCTTGTTTTATTTTATAGTCTTCATAGCATTGTAAGCCCTATTCTACTCTTAGATTTAAACTATGAAGTTAATATGGTCATGTAGCAAGTTGGAATGTGACTTTTGGGCTATATTTGTATGCATAGATCCATGTATGACTCTTTTGATCTATGATTGTGGCACTATCATGAACCTAGTATCATTTACCTTGATTTTTGGGTAGAAAGCTATGAGCTTTATTTGTTGGTTATGCATAATGCAACATAGAACTTGGTAGTTATGCATAAATGCAACATAGAACCATCTTAAAACCTTGATGTTAACTTGCATATGGTGTTATGAACCAATATGCAAATCACAAGTGTATCACCCTATTTGCTAAGTTTAATGCCATACATATGTAGATTGGAATTGGACCTAAGTGCAATATTTGCCTTGAACCTATCATTGTATGCATAGATCTATTCATGCCTCTCTTGATCTATGATTGTGGACCTATCATGAACCTAGTACCGTTCATGTTGACCTTTGGGAAAAATGCTATGAAATGGATTATGGCTTATGCATGTTAAACAAACCTTAACCCCTCATGTTTCTTAACATGCATATGATGATATTGAGCCTATTTGCTAATTATGCTATTATGCATGCTTGTGGCCAAGTCACCCTTATGCTATTATGCATGCTTGTGGCCAAATCACCCTTACGCTATTATGCATGCTTGAGGCCAAAGCACCCTTATGCTATTTGATATGTTTGAGGCCAAGTCACCTTTCATGCTATCATACTTGTTGAGGCCATATGCTAGTATGTTGAACACCCTTGCCTCAAATATCACCATGTTTAACTTGTGATAGACTTTGCCACCTTATGCCCACCTTGTCATATTGTTATGTTCCCTCTTTGATCTATTTGCGTTGATGCGAATTTACGTGCGATGGGAATACGTTATGGGTAGTTGGGCAAACTTAAATAACATGAAAGCATGACTTGAAAATATGACATGAAAGTTTGACATGTGTTTATGCTTGAAAACATGAACGTGGACATGACATGTAGAAAACATGAAAGTGGCCAACTCGAGGTTGGGTTGAGTTTGTAGCATAAATCTACCCGGAACCGACCGGCTTAACTAGTGGCTACAAACAATAGGACACAATGTGAGTAGTTCGTCATATCGCACTTAAACCCCGAGGTTAGACTAGGTTGTGGTGTAAAGCTACCCGGACCCGCCCGGCTTAACTAGTAACCACAACAAAGTCTAATGTGAGAGGTTGGGGTGCATTAAGTTAATTAATGCCACATGGTAGGGTTAAGTCATGGACTACTTGAATACTTAACCAATTAAACACGATGGGTTGGTAGGGTTAAGTCATGGACTACTTGAATACTTAACCAATTAAACACGATGTATTGATAGGGTTAAGTCATGAACTACTTGGATACACTTGACCAACTCAATACATGGTTAGGATAGGGTTAACCACACTTAACCCGCTTGAAATCCTAGTTACGAGGTCCTTTTCAGCAGTAACCCACTCGGGAGTATCTGGATACCCTGGACTAGGCTAGGGTGGGGCACGATTACTGGACTGATTGTAAGAGACCAAAAGAGACGGCTGAATGGTGCACCGGTTGTTCAGGCGGACCATGGTAGTGCACATTAAGTCCGGAGTTGAACATGGGCACCAGTAGGTTTAGACTGTGCGTGCTTGAATTGTGTCTGTGGTTTACACCTTAGGGCTGGATACACCCTAGGATGGACCTTGCACAGTTAACTACATTCCATGATTAAGCTGTATGACACCGATACACGACGAGTTAGGCTTATAGGGAGCCGATCGACTAGACCGAGTAGTTGGACCTTGATTTAGGTCACTTCATGATGTTGGGCCAACTTTGGGCCAAGGGATCATTTCTTGTTTATACTTGACATGGGTTGAATTACTAGTACTGTTGGTGCAAAACTTAACCTTGTATATGCGATGTCACGCTTGATCTGTCTTGTTAACTTTTCACCATGCCAGTTATCATCCTATGCTTCATCTCTGTTTTACATGTCCAGTTAACTTTATTAGTTTTTATACTAATAGTAGGTTGGACTTTCGCCTCTTTTCTTCCGTTTCCCCCCCAAGGTTCTCAGGGTGGGAACACTAGCACCTAGCTGGATCTTTATCTCGCTTACTGGATAGCTCATGTACGATTTGGACTTGAGCTCGCTATGGCTTACCACATCTACTTTGGGGATAGTTTACTTTATGTTATTTCCAGTTTTCAGTTTATGTTTCTAGACTTGTAGTAGTTGGAAAATAATAACTTGGTACTTTTGATGTAAGTTGACTATGGTTTTGAAAGAGTAGTTTTATCCGCTGCTTTATTTACTCTGTTTTACTTATATGTCCTGTCTTGTGATATCTCATGCATGTTTACCTTGTCCAACACCCCTCCAAAGCCAGTGTACTTGCAAGAGTGACCCTGGCGGAGGTGGGGTGTTACAAGTTCGGTATACGCTGCTTTTACTTTTGAAATCGTTTCTCTTTTGATTTTCCGATGTGCAATCCATGCGTGTTTATACGAATTTAACTTTTCTACACAAAAAGAAAATGGTTAGATAAACGGAAGAACAAGTTTAGTTATTTTAATCTTGTTAAGCTGTATGGACATTATTTTGCATTGTTTTATCTTCAGAGATGAAGAATTCAAGGATGAGAGTGGAAGCAGCCATCATGGAAGCTATATGGCGTTCAAGCCTAACATTGATGAACTGGAGATGTTATTAGAGGCTTATTTTGTTCAGATAGTATGTAATAATGCATGAAATGTTGTCTAAAACTTATTGTTTGTAATACTGAATATTTAAGTATTTTAATAAATTAGTTTGCAAATAACTGTAATATCTGATTTGCTTATGGTGTATTGCTGTATTTAGTGTATTGTTCTTTTCAATTGCAAATGATATTTTTTAAAACCCAACTGTCAATTACAACGGTGGTAAAAAGTTGTAAAATATACATATTACAACGGTGTTGCAACGGTGCAAAAACGTTGTTAAAGATATTAGTCTATTACAACTTCTTAATAGACGACGGTTAGCCCACCGTTGTAAAATGTATATTACAACGGTGTTCCACCGTTGTAATAGGGTCATTTTGTTGTAGTGTCTATGTGGGTTACTGCTGAAATGGTTCCCCGTTACTAGGGTTTCCTAGTCAACATGTTAAATTGGTTAAGTGTCCAAGTTAACCTAACCCCACCCATCAGTTTAGCTAACATGTTGCACTGGTTAAGTGTTGCCTTAATTAACTTAACCCTACCATTCCTGACTTAGCTTTAATTCATTTATTAAACCACCAACCACTCACATTAGACAGGTATTGTTGCGGTTACTGGATGTGCCGGTCGGGTCCGGGCAGTTATACACCGCAACTCATTCTAACATCGGATTCCTTTGGGCTAGGTGCACTAACCTCCCACATTAGATATATATTGTTACGGTTGCTGGATGTGCCGGGCGGTTCCGGGCAGTCTTACACCGTAACTCAATCTAACCTCGGGTTAGGCATATTCGTCTTTTCTAAATTTACATATTTACTTCTTTATATTTATATGTAAATTATTGTCATTCAAGTCAAGCCCTACTTTCCTTTTTAAATCGAGTTCATAATTTTAGGTATAAAAATTTATACCACTTTATGCCATAAAACAATTACATGTTCATGAGCCAAATATGCCAATTATATATATATACATATAATTTCATATTTTTCCCCAACGTTACCCCCGTTAATCGTTCGCATAAATCACGTAAAAATTCTAGGCTCGATACATAGCCTAACTTATACACAAAAGGGGAAAAAGAGGAACATTTAATAATTCCATCATCATAAAAATATGGATCTAACCACACATGTGCCATATGAATATGGCATAGAACAATATACATTTAATTATGAACTTGCAAATTTAGATCTACTCAACATGAATCATGAAATAGGGGTTTTACATAGAACTACATAAACTTAACATTAGGCATGTAATTGTGAACTTCGCAAATTAGTTGGATCTAATCTAACATGAACCTAATCATATTAGCATGTAGTTTTGGGTCATATATGTGAACATGGTTGAACTTGCATAAAATTCCCAAATTGACATACAACATATAGATGTCATTACCAAATCATGCGACATAAAATGTCATCGCCTAGTTATACTTGCATAAAATTCCCAAATTGACATACAACATATAGATGTCATTACCAAATCACGCGACATAAAATGTCATCGCCTAGTTAAACAACATAGTATGTCATCACCAATTTACACAATACGATATCCATCGCCAAATTATACAATATGGGATGTCATCGCCAAATTACACAATATCATATCCATCGCCAAATTCTACAATATGGTATGTCATCACCAAATTACACAATATGATATTCCATCGCCAAATTATAATAAGTTATTGCCAATTTATGTCATCGCCAAAATATACAACAAAACATGTCATTGACGAATTATACAACATATGGATCTATTTCAAAGAATTTAACAATTATCATTATATTACATACAACATGATCACAAACATGACAAGAGTCATGGTCTTAATCAATTCAGTTTTAACAGAAAGGATAGGCATAGATTTACATTAGGCGATGTTTTACATCCAGTTATTTAGTCACAATTCTAATATCGTTTAAGTCTAAATGATAACTGGACTTACAAAAAGGAGGTTAGTCTTGAGTTCTGGGATCTGTAATCTGAATTTGAATAGCTCCCCTTTGTTGTAGACGTTGAATTCTCTTAGTTGAATTAGATTTGATTTGTAATTCCTACTTGCTTTCTAGTTGAATGAGAATGGCGGCTACTCTAGGTTGAGTGTTGACAGCATGACGGTCTTAGGAATATTTTTGTGTGGCTTTAGGGTTTAGATTTAGGTTGCTTATATAGAAGTTTGATTTAATAGGAGCCGTCAAATTAACCAAGAGCAAATCAAAGACATTCAAACCTAAGAGAACCAACCAGAACGTGCCACGAAAGCCCTAATGACACAGAAATTCATCACAGGAGAAAACACGTCAGATTTCAGATCTGACCCGAGAGGGAGGTCGGCCCCCAGGTCGACCTGTATGGGGGGAGGTCGACCCCCTAGTCGACCTCCTGGTCGACCCCCTAGTCGACCTCCTGGTCGACCTGGCCTTGGGCGGGAAATTTTCCACCCATCCCGCTTCTGCTTCTGATTTTGAATTTTGAATTTTCTGAACTATATTCTGAGCTGTTTATTTTAAATTCTTAAATCTTCTGAAGGTCATAACTCCTTCATATGGATTCCGATTTACGCAATCTCAGACTCTATCTCAAGCAGAATTCCGAGACAAACGCAATGGCGTAACCTGTTTCCCTTAATTCTTACATTTGAAATTAAATATTCTTTAATTCGTTACCTTAATGTTTAAAGAAAATACGGGGTGTTACATTCTCCCCTCCTTAAAGGATTTCATCCCCGAAATCTTCAAGTCAAGAAGAATGTATATCCTACCATCCAATCGTCCATCTACTCAACTATCAAACACAGGCGTCCATTGTCCTTAAAAGACTTCTAATGCTTCATGATCACATGCATAGTGTGTGTACATGTCCTTATCTAATGCAAAATCAGGCGGTCCACTGATTCAGTTGACCTGCTTAATGCAAATTATGTCAGTGTCATGCGTCCATTATGTATGCAATCTTCCCTAATCATAATTCTACATGAGTGCACAATCATTCATACAAATGCAACATCCACATGATAACACATCAAGTTTCAATCATATACAAGTACATATATGCATATGCAATATGAAAGTGACTGAGCCGATCTAATACCTAATGTGTGTGTATATGCATCCACGAGCAACCACTAGCAATCACTTGCAACCATCAATCATAACATGTTTCAAATACATGTTTACATCCATTGGTTTCTACATAAGGATCGAGAACAGCACTAAGGAAAAATTCTAAAAAGATAGATACGAGCATGAACAAGTTTAAGGGAAAAGAGATCAAAGATGTACCCTCAAAAAGAAAAGGGTAGGCTGTGCGTATCTTGACCTCAGTCTCCCAAGTCGCGTCTTCCTCAGCGTCACTCCATTGAACTTTAACAAGTTTGACTTCGCGGTTGCGTAACTTTTTTACTTCTGTACCCAAGAAACGAGTTGGAACTCTTCTCACACTTGCCTCTCGTTCTACTTCTACGTCCTTTAATATGCTTGGTTCCACCACTTCCGCAGATTCATGTAAGCACTTTCGTAGGTGAGAAACGTGAAAGACATCATGAAAGCCAACCAATCTTTCGGTCAACTCTACTCTGTAAGCCATCTTCCCAATCTTTTCAATGATAGGAAACGGCCCTACAAGTCTTGGTGACTTTCCTGCGGATCCGAAGCGAACAACATTCCTCAAAGGAGATACTTTAAGGAAAACCCTGTCCCCAACCTCAAACTCAAGGTCGGTCCTTCTTTTATCTGCGTAGGACTTATGTCTATCTTGGGCAGTCTTCATTCTTCTTCGTATCCAGTCTACTTTCTCTGAAGTTTCTCTAATCATATATGGTCTAAGTATGAGCTTGTCTGTAGACTCCCACCAATAAGTTGGTGATCGGCACGGTCTTCCATATAAAGCTTCGAAGGGTGCCATGCCTATGGTGGCTTGGTAGCTATTGTTGTAGGCAAACTCCACCAAAGGAAGATGATCTTCCCACGTTCCTCCAAAGTCTAGAATGCATAGTCTCAAGAGGTCTTCTAATACCCTGTTCACCCTTTCCGTCTGACCGTCGGTTTGAGGGTGATAGGCCATGCTTAAGCATAGCTGTGTGCCTACAGCCTCTTGCAAGCTCTTCCAAAACTTGCTTGTAAAGATAGGATCTCGGTCACTTACAATGCTGGAGGGTATCCCATGGAGTCGAACTATCTCCTTAAGGTAAATGGATGCTAAAGATGAGGCAGTCCTTCTACTCTTAACGGGTATAAAGTGAGCGCTTTTTGTGAGCCTGTCCACTATTACCCAAATACTGGTATTGCCCCTTCTTGATCTAGGAAACCCATCAATAAAGTCCATTGAAATGCTATCCCATTTCCACTGTGGGACCTCTAGAGGATGAAGCAAACCACCAGGCTTCTTTTGCTCCGCCTTGACTTACTGGAATATCAGACAACTAGCGACGAATTCAGCTACATCCCTTTTCATGCCATTCCAAAAGAAAACTTTTTTTTACGTCTTTATACATTTTGTCTCCAACTGGGTGTATGGTCAACTTGGAATGGTGCGACTCTTCGAGAACGTTCTTCACCAAATCCCTTGCTTGTAGGACGCATAGCCTTCCATCCCGCCTTAACCAACCTTTATCATCGATGGAGTATCTATTGAGGTGACTAGAAGTCTCACCCCTAATTATCTTGTCCATCACATCAACTAGCTGAGGGTCTTCACGTTGCGCGGTTCCTATTGAGTTCAAAAGAGTAGGCTGCACTTCTAGGGATGCTAACAAACCAGTCACATGATCGATGGAGGGTCTAAAGTCAAAATTGGCTATGTACTCCAATCTCTGCCTTTCAACAAAGAGAGGGCTTAAGGTCAGCTTCTTTCTACTCAAGGCATCTGCTACTACATTGCCCTTGCCAGGGGTATAGGAAATCTCGAAATCGTAGGATGCCAAGAATTCCATTCACCTTTGTTGCCTCAAGTTAAGATCTTTCTACGAAAAAGGTTACTTCAACGATTTATGGTCAGTGTATAATTCAAACTTCTCACCTAGGAGGTAATGGCGCCAAGACTTAAGCGCAAAGACGATGGCAGCCAACTCTAGATCGTGGGTTGGGTAGTTTTTCTCATGTACTTTCAACTGTCTGCCTCCATAAGCTACTACCTTCCCTTCTTGCATCAAGACAACACCTAGTCCCGTACCACATGCATCCGTGTATACGGTAAACATCTTGCTCCCATCAGGCAATGTCAGAACTGGGGCTATTGTTAGAGCTCTCTTTAATCGTTGGAAAGCAATATCGCAATCCAAATCCCAATTGAAAGTTAGGTTCTTCGTCATCAACTTTGTAAGCGGAGCTGAGATTTTCGCAAAGTCATTGATGAACTTTCGGTAAAAGCCCGCTAGCCCGAGGAAGCTCTGGAGCTCGGTCGCATTCCGTGGAACCTTCCAATCTTGCACCGCAACTACTTTTGCGGGGTCCGCGACTAACCCTTCCTTAGATACCACATGTACAAGAAATCTTACTTCCTCTCTCCAAAAATGGCATTTGGAGAATTTGGCTTTCAACTGATGTGCTCGAAGAGTATCCATGACTTCTTTTAAATGCTGAGCATGCTCTTCCTCACTCTTTGAGAAAATCAAAATGTCATCTATGAAGACCACCACAAACTTATTAAGGAACTCCCTAAACACCCTGCTCATCAAATCAACGAAGTAAGCGGGTGCGTTTGTCAGGCCGAAAGGCATGACAAGCCACTCGAAGAAACCATCCGGAGTTCTGAACGCGGTCTTATCAATGCTGTCTTCAGCCACTCTCAGCTGATGAAACCCGGTAGCTAAATCTAGTTGGGAGAAAACCGATGCACCTACAAGCTGATCGAACAAGTCATCTATTCTTGGAAGTGGATGCCTATTCTTCTTGGTCAGCTTGTTTAGCTCCTTATAATCAACGCATAGGCGAAGTGAACAATCCGCTTTGGTTGCGAATACTACTGGAGCACCCCATTCAGAAATACTCCGCCTTATAAACCCCTTCTCAATTAACTCTTTAACTTGCTTGTGGAGTACTTTCCTCTTCCTTGGATCCATGTGTCTAACGGGTAAAGCAACGGGTTTTGCATTATCAATGAGGTATATGCGAAAGTCTATCTCCCGCTTCGGAGGTAACCCTTTATCCTCTTCAAAGACATCCGAGTATTCACGGACTACTCTAACAGACTGCAAATTCTCAACAGACGCATCAAGAGATTCTATATAGCTATGCATAACAGAGTTCACGGGATTACAAGAAATTTCGAGAGTGTTACCGAGGCGAGTCATGAGTCTAACCACTCTCCTTTCACAATCGAGGATGGCACCATTACTGGATAGCCAATCCATGCCTAGAATCAACCCATACTCTGTGAAGCCCAAAACATAGGCATTGCATCTAAACCCCACACTTAGTATAGAAATTTCCAAATCCAAACAAATAATTGACAAATAAGTTGAGCCCCCAATTGGATTTGAAACAACCAAGGGATCCTCTACTAAACTAGTGTCTAGGTGCAGAGATTCAACTAAAGCAGTAGATATAAAAGAGTGCGATGCGCCAGAATCAAAGAGTGTACGAACATGATGATCAAAAAGATAAAATAAAATCTCAATAGAAACATTTCTACCTCGTTCTTACGGAGGTGCCATGAGAACGTGAACCTGCCCTCCAGAAGTAGATCCAGCTCTCTGCCCTTGCCTTTGCTTTCTTGGACAGTCCCTAGCCATGTGTCCTGCCTCGCCGCAATGGAAACAGACACCCATCTTCCTTTTCTTCTTCCTGTAGTCCTTAACCAGATGTCCAGGAATGCCACAAAAATTACACTTCCTCTTGTCACGGGTTTTGTTGTTCTTCCTGCCCTTCTTGGAATCTGTCTTCTTTCTCTGTGATCCTTCCCCTTTCTTATCCTAAGATGCTTCCACCTTTGTCTCCTTATTGCCAAGCTTATCTTCTTCTTGTAACAGTGCTATGTCCACCAGTCTCTCATAAGTCGCACCCATAGGTAAATGGGACATAGCTACGTTGTGCAGTGGCTCATTCAACCATTTAACAAAGCAGAGAGCCTTCTTACGTGGAGTGTTTACTAACTCCAATCCGAACCTAGCCAGCTGGTTGAATTGGTTAACGTATTCCTTGACCGACATACTCCCCTGGTTGAGAGCTAAGAACTTCTCCATCTGTAGGCTTCGTTCAGCTTATGAGAGGAATTTCATTTCAAACCTCATTCTAAAATCCATCCAAGTTTCAATTGGTCTTTCAGCGTTAGTGACTTCCCACCAATAGGAAGCTTCGTCTTTGAGCAACCATACCGCCAACAGTATCTTCTGCCTATCATCCACTTCGAAGATATCGAACAAATCCTCAGTTTGTTTGAGCCAGTTTCTTGCCTCCACGAAGGATTCATTTCCACTGAAGTTCTTTCCACCCATGGCTCTAAAGTCCCTACATATTTTTGAGAAAGCATTTGGACAAGGAGGAGGAGGAACCGCTGCAACTGGGGGAAGAGGAACGTCTGCTGGGCCTGCGGCATTAGCCCTAGCCTCTAGGTACCTTCTGAACCAGCCAGGTACTAGCATGCCCTCTGGAAGGTTAAGAACCCAGACATGCTGAAACGAAAAAGTAAAGATTCAAAACAAAGGATAGAAAGATAGTGCATATGGCTTTGGGGGATTATGCCTTTTTAAAAAAAAAAATAGAACACTTTTTCTTGAAAATTGCTTCTTTAAATTTCTTTTTGAAAAACAGTTTTCAAAATTTTTATCTAATCTGGTAAACCTTTGCTCTGATACAAAGTGAAACACCCAACCTCCGTTAAGGTCACTCACAAAGGGAATGCCTTAACTTTGGTGGAGCATTATAGGTAAAAGACACAGATAATTTATAAGACAGATATATATAAGCAGCGGAAAAACTAACTTTATTTCAAACGTGGTTCATAATAAAACATTACAGCAAACTGTTTCAAACCAACTTCCAAATCACTACATCAAAATCTCTGTCTTGATTATTACATAAAGAAGCATAAAACACAATAAAACTGCATAAATCCCAAGTAGTAGTGTTTCCAAAGCCATAGCCAAAGATTAGAAGTTCCAAGCTATACATCACAGAGTCTTCAAGTTTGGAAAGATAAACGGTCCAAATTAAGCTGAGCTATTCCCTCCCTGAGTACCTGAGGGGGGGAACGGAAGAAAAGTGAGCGAAAGAAAATGGGTCAGACATAATGTGGTAAGTCCAGTGATTATTCAGCATGTAAACTGATAAGAGAACCATGACTTGAATAAGCTGGACACAGGACAATAATAAGGAAATAAGGTAACATAGGATAAGATAAGATAAACAGGGCAAGATAAATAAGGCAAGATAAACTAATCATACTATCGCACTCATGTCCATATTCTCTGCACCTACTAGATATTTCAACCATTATCATGAGTTCAAATCCAGTGATCCCTTTTCATTGATCAGCTCCTACTCACACGCGTTTACCACTTGTGTGATACGGCCTCGCTCGATTGTAGATACCTGTGTTGGTCCCACCATGGGGTGTTTCAAATCCTATGGTGGCAACCCGACACGATTCAAGATCCACAGTGTATAACTACTGATGCCCAGTGCCTACTTTTTCCACTCCGAAGTACGTGCACGCCCATACTCCGTCGGAACCTACACTGACGCACCAACCGCCGTCGTTTTGACCGCTTATAATCAGCCCAGTAATCGTGCCCCACCATGCCTAGTTCAGGGTACCATGATACATCTATGTGGGTTACTGCTAAAATGGGTCCCCGTTACTAGGGTTTCCTAGTCAGCATGTTAAATTGTTTAAGTGTCCAAGTTAACCTAACCCCACCCATCAGTTTAGCTAACATGGTGCATTGGTTAAGTGTTGCCTTAATTAACTTAACCCTACCATTCCAGACTTAGCTTTAATTCATTTATTAAAGCACAAACCACTCACATTAGACAGGTATTGTTGCAGTTAGTGGATGTGCCGGTCGGGTCTGGGCAGTTTTACACCGCAACTCAATCTAACCTCGGGTTCCTTTGGGCTCGATGCACTAACCTCCCACATTAGATATATACTGTTACGGTTGCTGGATGTGTCGGGCGGTTCCGGGCAGTCTTACACCGTAACTCAATCTAACCTCGGGTTAGGCATATTCGTCTTTTCTAAATTTACATATTTACTTATTTATATTTATATGTAAATTATTGTCATTCAAGTCAAGCCCCACTTTCCTTTTTAAATCAAGTTCATAATTTTAGGTATAAAAATTTATACTACTTTATTCCATAAAACATTTACATGTTCATGAGCCAAATATGCCAATTAAATATATATATATATATATATAATTTCATATTTTTCTCCAATGTTACCCCCGTTAATCGTTCGCATAAATCACGTAAAAATGCTAGGCTCGATACATGAACTAACTTATACACAAAAGGGGAAAAAGAGGAACATATAATAATTCCATCATCATAAAAATATGGATCTAACTACACATGTGTCATATGAATATGGAATAGAACAATATACATTTAATTATGAATTTGCAAATTTAGATCTACTCAACATGAATCATGAAATAGGGGTTTTACGTAGAACTACATAAACTTAACATTAGGCATGTAATTGTGAACTTCGCAAATTAGTTGGATCTAATCTAACATGAACCTAATCATATTAGCATGTAGTTTTGGGTCATATATGTGAACATGGTTGAACTTGCATAAAATTCCCAAATTGACATACAACTATAGATGTCATTACCAAATCATGTGACATAAAATGTCATCGCCCAGTTATACAACATAGTATGTCATCACCAATTTACACAATATGATATCCATCGCCAAATTATACAATATGGTATGTCATCACCAAATTACACAATATGATAATCCATCGCCAAATTATAATATGTTATTGCCAATTTATGCCATCGCCAAAATATACAACAAAATATGTCATTGACGAATTATACAACATATGGATCTATTTCAAAGCATTTAACAATTATCATTATATTACATACAACATGATCACAAACATGATAAGAGTCATGGTCTTAATCAATTCTGTTTTAACAGAAAGGATAGGCATAGATTTACATTAGGAGATGTTCTACATCCAGTTATTTAGTCATAATTTTAATATCGTTTAGGTCTAAATGATAACTGGACTTACAAAAAGGAGGCTAGTCTTGAGTTCTGGGATCTGTATTTTGAATTTGAATAGCTCTCCTTTGTTGAAGACGTTGAGTTCTCTTAGTTGAATTAGATTTGATTTGTAATTCCTACTTGCTTTCTAGTTGAATGAGAATGGCGGCTACTCTAGGTTGAGTGTTGACAGCATGACGGTCTTAGGAATATTTTTGTGTGGCTTTAGGGTTTAGATTTAGGTTGCTTATATAGAAGTTTGATTTAATAGGAGCCGTCAAATTAACCTAGAGCAAATCGAAGCCATTCAAACCTAAGAGAACCAACCAGAACGTGCCACGCAAGCCCTAATGACGCAGAAATTCGTCATAGGAGAAAACACGTCAGATTTCTGATTTGACCCGAGGGGGAGGTCGATCCCCAGTTCGACCTGTATGGAGGGAGGTCGACCCCATGGTCGACCTACTGGTCGACCTGGCCTTGGGCGGGAAATTTCCCGCCCAGCCCGCTTCTACTTCTGATTTTGAATTTTGAATTTTCTGAACTATATTTTGAGCTGTTTATTTTAAATTCTTGAATATTCTGAAGGTCATAACTCATTCATATGGATTCCGATTTACGCAAACTCGGACTCTATCTCAAGCAAAATTCCGAGACGAACGCAATGGCGTAACCCATTTCCCTTGTTTCATATATTTGAAAGTAATTATTCTTTAATTCGTTACCTTAATGTTTACAGAAAATACAGGGTGTTACACTAGCCATACACAAGGAAATTAGAATACCACTTCACATACTGTGACAAGCAAACTAAGAATTTATTTCATGGCTGCACTATGTTATCGACCGAACTAACATGCCAAACTGGAATTTAACATTTGAAAACTTGATTTATATTGAAAATTTGTGACAAGTTGAGGTATCTAAAATAAAATCAACTAATTAAAATTTTTTAACTTAATTTTTTGAACCACCTTCTTGAAACAAGTCGTGTTTTCATTTTTTGTTTTCAAATTGCATAAGCCCTCTGCATTCATGTAGTTGCACTAGAGCCATAGCATGCTTCATTTGGATTTTGTGGGTAGTATCCATTGAAAACCCTCACGAGACACCACTCGTCCTACTAGGGACACATAGAGGTTTAACGACTTGTTGCATAAGCTCAATGCAATCGTGTTTCCTATGAAAGTGTGACCCATCTTAGTTAGTTTTTAATTTTTGTTTTACTCGAGGACGAGTAAAAGATAAGTGTGGGGGTATTTGATTAGCATAGAAATGTGTTTATTTTATGCTCTTATATCTTATCTTTTGTATATAAATAAATATTACTTGGGTATTATTTTGTCATTTTTACAGATATGCGGACTTAGCCACATGCATTCAGAAAATATAAAAATAGAGGTCAAATTGCTGCATATTTACATTTGAAGATTTGTTGGCGAAGATCTCACATCCAGTTGCTTTTTGGGCAAGAAAATAATTGGTAGAAAGGCTATGCATATCACAAATCAATGAAGAATTGTCAAGGAGGAAAGAGGAAAAGAGGAAAGGCTAAAATTTACTAGATTTCACTAAGGCCCATTTGTAATTCTCATTGTAAACTCTTTTGTGATTTTCCTAAGGCCCATTTGTCATTGTATTAGGGTTAGGGTTGGCTATCTATCCTATAAATACCCTTGTAATCTCTTTGTAAACATCATTCCGGAGTTAATAAAGTTTTCTTTTTTCTCTTTTCGGCATTTTTTACTTTTTCTTAGCAATTAGTGTTGGCTACACAATTAGATTTGGTAGAACACTATTTGTATTTTTCACTTATTTTCATTAGTGATTTACCGTCTGATTAGATTCAGCGGTAATCCTAATTTATTTTCTGTTGGTTATTTTACCTTGCAATTTTAATTTCTGCTTTTTATTGCTTTCCTAGGTCAAATCGGATTTGATTAGATTCAGATCTGATTCATAGTTTTATTTGCTTTTTAATTGAAAATTGTGATTTGATCGTTGGTTCAATTAGATTTGTTCTGAATCAAATTACAGTTTCAATTTTTATTATTTTTCAACCCAACTCAAAGCTTTGTCTAACTCGCCCAAGAAATTATCCAAATAATTTGATTTAATTTGCCTCCCTGTGATTCGACCTGCATCACTATCTGTGCGCTTGCAGAATTTATTTTAAAATTTCGCGCTTTTCTATTTCATAGGAAATCATCGATTAGCCAGTGAGACTTAAAGGAAAAAATAAGGAAATATGAAAGAAAAAATGGGGAAAGAAAGGAAGAATAGGGGCGGTGCATTGGCAGTGCTGAAGGATACGTGTGTGCAGGTATATGCTTAAACGGAGAATAACATGGTGATGGAAGAAATATACAAGGAGAAAGTGGGCTGAGTTCGTTGTAGTGGGCTTGGGCTTTTTGCAAAGGAAAAAATGAATACATAATGGAAGGAGCAATTTGCATGTTACAACAGTGAGATCGAGGTTAATTCTTTGTCTTTGAGAAAAGAATTGAAGATGTGAATCAGGGTATGTTTGAATACCGGCACATCGGTCCATAGCAAAATAAAAGAGTAATTGCCCTAGGTAACTAACATAATAATAATAATAATGATTTACTAATAATTAATTTAAAAGTTAATCAATTTAATTAAATTGTTTAATTAGATTATATATAGCTTTATCATACTGAATTTTATTTAAACAAATCAAGGTGCGTCAAATTCCTATCAACGCGTACAAAGTGATAGAGCGGGTCCTGTCAACATAGGCAGTGTAACACCCCGTAATTTTAAAGAACATTAATAATCTAAAGAATACTTAATTTAATATTGTGAATTAAGTAAAATGAACTATTCCATTGCATTGGTCTCAGAATTTTGGTTCAGATAGACTCTGAGTTTGGGTAAAACGGAGATCGTATGAAGAAGATATTGAGGTTAGAAGTTTGTATACATATAAGAGAAATATATATATACAAATCAGTCCTGAATTTCAAAATAATTCAAATTCAAAGGCGAGAGACCAACGCGGGATTTTGTCCCGTTGGGGGATAACCCTTCGACCCATGGGTCGACCGACTCAAGGGAGTGTCAACCCCTATGTCGACCCACCCCAGATCTGGTCTGGTTCATTTCCTGAACCTGGACTTGTTTCTTAGCGAGATTCGTTTGAAAAAGTCTGTATAAAGGCCAGCATTTCTATTGTTTTCTACACCTAAAACGATGGAGACAAGGAGAAGCTGCCTCAGCTTTGATTGAATTAGACTATCTTCTACAACAACAGCCTATACATATACAAGAATCTCTTTTGCAACATCAGCGTATTATTCTCTGTTCTTTAGACCTAATCTCTGTGAGTTCATGTTACTTTTAGATATAAAAATTTACCAGTAACCTTGACATGTTTATAAACCGGGTCTGAACCAATGCCTGTTAAGAAACTGATTTATATCTAAACAGATCTGCTATAATTACATGTAATTTTCCATACACCTATTCTGTTGTTCAGTTGTTGTTATATGTCTGTTTCTGTTTTTATATGCCTAATTTTGTTCTTCTTCATCTCTCATTCCCTTTTTATTTTTATAGCCTAGGCTACCTTCGATCCTAGGCCAACATCGTTGAAATAAGCATACGAACGTAATTGGGTTTAATTGGGAATGATAATTTGGGGGCATATCCGGTACTATGAATATGACTGAAATATGGGGCATACCTTATAATGTGTAATATGACTGAAATATGGTGCCTATGAACATGTAAATATGTAGGTTTAACTTAAAGATTAAGTGGAAGATGTTAACGAAACTGTATGTCACCTATGTAACTTGTTATATATGTTGGGGAGTTAAGTAAACTTGTTTAATCTATTGGGGTTATATGAACATTGTTAAGCCGTGTAAAACTTAACCTGTTGAATTTGTGGGGGTGTTAGGATGTAAGACTTAACCTGTGGAAATCCTAGTTGATTGGGGATACAAATTTTGGGTTTGACTTGTGTCATTTCTTGTGTGGGACCCCTATTAGTTAGTAACCCATTCTAGTATTAAACGGGGACCCCACACTAGGTAGGGGTTAGGGCACGCTTACTGAGCTAATTATAAGAAATTCATTTAGGATGGAGTGTTCTGATGGCGCGTTCCAATGGGGTCATGTGCGTGCATGGGTCTCTGCCTGGGAAAATAAGACACCATAACACCTGTAAATAGGTATGTATCCTTCTGGTGGTTGAAACTTTAGGAAGTAATACACCCTACTGTGGGGCCAACACATGGTATTTATGCGGTAGGGAGCCATCGCTTGAGGGTGGTAATTAGGGTGCATCTAGTCCTATTTAGATACCTGTTATTTCTGTTTGGGGTAACACCCGTTATTTCTGTTCAAGTACCTGTTATTTCTGTTTGGGGTAAAACCCGTTACTAGAAGTTGTGACACCCCACGTCCGTTAATGTCACTCACTAATGGAATGCATTAAGTTTCGTGAAGCGTTGTAGGTAAACAGACAAAGAATAATTGCAAGACAGATATAAATAAGATAGCAGCAGAAATTTCAAATTTTATTTCAAAATAAAACATACTACCGTAGTTCACAATACCATAAGTCATAAAACCATTACGACAAAATACTTCTATCTTGCATCATCAGAGTACATAGGTACTAAAGAAAAACATTATTCCCCAATAAAAAGAGTAAGCCATAGTAGAGACAAAGACTTGAGCCATACTCCAGAAGTAGCTTCCAGCAAGATAATATTCAAGTCCTGACTAAGCCTGGGTGTTTCCTCCCTGAGAACCTGGGGGGAGAGGGGGAACGGAAGAGAGAGGGAAAAACAAAGGGGTCAGATATAAAGTCTGGCGAGTCTAGTTAATTTTTGCCAGTAAATAAATAAAGGTGAACATGACAGGCATAAAGTGGGTAAGAGAGGTCACTATTTAAATGGAAGGTGTGACAAGGAAGACAAGGTAAGGTGTACACATACTTCACTAATGACTACTCTGCACTATTACTAGTATTTCTAAAGTTAGATGATCCCTTCACAATAAGTTGGTAGACTTATGGTATACGTCCTAGGGTACCCTAACCATTACCCTAATCCATCGGCTCCCTATTCCGTAGATACCCTGTGCTGGCCCCACAGTAGGAGATATTGTAACACCCCGTAATTCTGTTAATATTAATATCCACAAATTAAAGAATGATAAATCTCAGACGTGAAAATTGTGGGAAACGGGTTGCGCCATTGTGTTCGTCTCGGAATTCAAGTTGAAATAGAGTCCGAGTTTGCGTGAATTGGACTTCGTATGAAGAAGTTATGGCCATCGGAAGTTTCGGAAAATTCAAAACAGATTCAGAAAATTCAAATTTCGAAAATTCAGCCCAAACAGACTGGGCGGGAAAAATTCCCGCCCAGACCAGGTCGACCTGGGGGTCGACCTAGGGGTCGACCTGCCCACCAGGTCGACATGGGTGTCGACCTGCCCACCAGGTCGACATGGGTGTCGACCCTAGAGTCGACCTGGGGGTCGACCTCCCTGGTCGAGCCTAGGCGACCTGGGTGCACCTGAATGGGTTTTGGGCTGGGTTTTGGGGGCTGTGACGAAATCTGACGGCTCTAATCTATCCTAGGGTTTATCTAAAGGCCTAAAACAACTAACTACACCTATAAATACATCCTAATGCTAACCCTAAACCTAATTAAAATTGGAACCAAAGCCGTCATACCGTCGCCATGGAAATCAATGGAGCCGCCACCAACTAAAAAGAAGATAGCTAATCCAATTCGCTTCTAATCTAATTCTACTCAACTCTAAAGCAAATCAAGACTCTCTTTCTTCTCTAATTGTGAGTATGATGGTCTTAACAAGATTATTATCATTTTAATTAGGTTAAGTCATGAATGGATTGTGAGTAGATGATGTGAATTGTCATATGCTGTCATGTATGTTATTAATCCTATGCTATGTGGTGATGATATACTATATGTTGTAAATCATGCTATGATGATGTTATGTATGTTGAAAGTTTCTATGCTAAGTTGCGATGAATCATACATGTAAAAAAAACCATGATGTTACTAGCTATGCTAGCTAGTTCATATTAATCAAATCATCATGTTTGGGCTATGTTGATCTATATGACAAGTTACATATGCAAGTTAGATTGATTAGAAAAGTTATGAACATATGCCATGACATCTATCATGACATCTAGAACTATGCTATGACATATGTGATATCCTATGCTAGTTCACACCATCATTATGTTGACTAAAAACCGCATATGCAAGTTTATGTATAGATTTGGGCTATGATCATATCAGGTAAATTGTGACATTTAGCAAGGTGACACCTTTTGATCCTTAACATGTGTAGTTTATGCAAGTTTCACCCCTATTATGATTAGATTTATTTTAATTGTCTATATGTTGTGATAATTTATCTTTGTGCTATGCGTTAGACTATTCAAGTCTAGCCTATATTATGCGTCGAATAAGCGAACGTATAAACGTGGGATAGGGGTAATATTAAGGATTTAAATAATAAGATGTTGGGGTGCAATTGATATGATTTTGCATGCCATGAGTGGATGACCATAATTGAGTCAATTATGGGCATCAATAAAAGTGGACTTAATTAATAATTTGGATAGGGAATTATTAAAACTGGGGTAAAAGATTGAAAGTTGTCAATCAATGCTTAGGACACGAGGTTGGACTCGTTTGTGACGTAAACCTGCCCGGAACCGCCCGGCAAATCCAGTGGTCACAAATGTCAGCCCAATGTGAGAGGTCCTAGGCCTAAACTAAAGCATAACAGTTGTAAAGACACGAGGTTGGACTCTTTTATGGTGTAAGACTGCCCGGACCCGCCCGGCAAATCCAGCTGCCATAAATGCCAGTCTAATGTGAGAGGTCATTATGAGGTTATGGCCTGAATGAATTAAGAAATAATTAACCAGATAAACATGTAAAGTGGGACATGGGGGTTAAGTAGGTGCCTTGGGGGGCATGAGGAATCTAGTGGATGCCCTTAGTGGCATGTGAAATACGATTAGTAAGACTTAACCAAACACACATGTAAATGAACATGACTAAGAGGGTTAAGTGAGATATATTAATGACAAGCTTAGGTGGGTAGCTTGTGGGGGCCCATTTCAACCAGTATCCCAAACGTATCTTTGTGGGCTCGACCCAAGTCGAGGACGGGACACGCATACTGAGTTTGACTATAAGTGTAACAACCCGTATTTTCAATAACCTGTAATAACATAAATCGAGGCAGAATTTAATTCTAAAATGGGAATCAAGGGAAACGGGCTATGCCATTGCGTTCGTCTCGGAAAAATACGCGAAATAGAGTCCGAGTTTTCGAAAATCGGAGTCCGTATGACCAAGATATGGCCTCGCGAAGTTTCACGAAAATTCCCAAATTAAAGTATACTTAATTAAGTGAAATGGGTTGTGTAGATATATATATATATATATATATTGATATATATATATATATATATATAATTGAAAATTTAATAAATAAATATGCAAAAATGCTCAAAACAGCGAATTGGGAGAGGGGAATAACCGAACCGGCCGATTTTTGAAGTCGACCCGAGCCCGCTGGGTCGACTAGGGGTTAATCCAGGGTGTTTGGCTGTCAACCCGTGGGCCGATTCGCTCAAGTGCAGATTTTGCATTTGAATGGTTCTCATGGTCCATCTTTAATCTAAAGGCCCTAGATGGTTCCTACACTTGACTTCTTCCCCAAGACATGCTTTGATGGCTTGGATTGAATCTAGGGTTAATCCTATGGCCTAAAACACTTGCCTAATCTATAAATAAGACCCTAACCTACCCTAATTCATTCATAATTAAACCTAGTGACTAAACTATGGCAAAATGCTAGCTCTCATGGCCTCCACTAATTTTATGAAGAGGGTTGCATACTAATCACTCTCTAATCAACTTCTAATCCCTTCTTAGCATCTTAATCTTCTTCATTTGGTGTTCAAAGTTGCTAGTTGTGAGTTTCTATCACTTTGATGATCTTTTGGTAAACTAATTAGATGAGATGTGATGAGATTTATGGTTTTGTATGTGGGTTAATGAGCTTTGAATCATATGATATGATGTTAGCATTAATCTTATGTTTATGCATGTTGAGTATGTAAGCTTATGCAAGTTTAATATGATGTATGTTATGTTTGCATGATGCTAAATATGCAAGTTGTGGGCTATGTAATCATATGCATGTTATGCAAGTTCATGGTAATATGCTATGCAAGTTACATGTATGTAAATATGCAAGTTACATGTTTGTTAATATGCAAGTTACATGTATGTAAATATGCAAGTTACATGTTTGTTAATATGCAAGTTACATGTTTGTTAATATGCAAGTTACATGTATGTAAATATGCAAGTTACATGTTTCTTTATATGCAAGTTACATGTTTGTTAATATGCGAGTTACATGTATGTAAATATGCAAGTTACATGTTTATTAATATGCAAGTTCATGATGACACATTATGCAAGTCTATAAGCTAATATGCAAGTTTGTTATGCAAAATGAATATGTAAGTTATGTGACATATTATATGCAAGTTATGTGACATGTTATGCAAGTTCATATGCAAGTTATGTGTTTGTTAATATGCAAGATGGCACCTTTGAAACATGTTCATTCATATGCAAGTTGACACCTTTTATATGTGTTATATCATGAACGAAATTACGTGGGAACGATGGGGTAATTAAATGCATAAGTTAATAAGATTGTGTGAAATTAATATAATTATGCATAACACAAAATAAATAAACATAGTATGGGAATTTGCCTATTTGGTTAGGTGTACCCATACTATGTGTTGGGAATTTACCTATTGAGTTAGGTCTACCCCATGGGAATTTACCTATTAAGTTAGGTCTACCCATGTTAAGAAAACTTGATTAATTAGGGATAATTAATATAAAATTATGAGGGTGATTAATTAGGTGTAATTAATTGACTAAGACACGAGGTTGGACTCAGTTGTAGCGTAAAACTGCCCGGACCCAACCGGCTTAACCAGTTGCTACAAATGTTAGCCCAATGTGAGAGGTCTTAGGCACAAACTAAATACGTAATTAATGTAAAGACACGAGGTTAGACTCTGTTATGACATAAGGCTGCCCGGACCCAACCGGCTTAACCAGCGGTCATAAAAGACAGTCTAATGTGAGAGGTCTTTACAAAGGTTACGTTCTTAATTAATTAATTAAGAAACACTTAACCACATTAGCATGTAGAGGGACATGAGGGGTTAAGTGGGTGCCTCGGGTGGCATGAGAAAATCTAGTGGTTGCCTTGGGTGGCAATAGAAAATACGATTAGAATACTTAACCAAAATGGAACATGTAATTAAAACATGATTAAAGGGTTAAGTGGGATATACTAGAAAAAGGGACAAGCTTAGGTGGGTAGCTTGTGGAGGCCCATTTCAACCAGTAACCCATACGTATCTTTGTGGGCTCGACCCATGTCGAGGACGGGACACGCATACTGGGCTTGACTGTAAGAGGCAAACGGGTTAGCGGTGGCAACGCAAGTCCAACGGGCTTCATATGCGTGAGTGGGCCCGGGCTGGTAGGTAAGCCGTTGTTGCATCGAGTAGATATAAGCCGTGCACCTTTAGTTTCATCAGGTTGCCACATTGGGGAATGATACATCCCACGGTGGGGCCAGCACGGGTATCTACGTTAGGGAGCCGATCGAATGGGAAGTAGTGTGTACACCTAGTGGATTGTAGGGCCCCGTGGCGCCTACTTGGTCACCTAGGGGTACGCAGGTACTAATTAGTAAATTTTATAAGTCCTTGGGTGGGATCAACCTTTAAGTTAGGAACGACTGGTGTGGTGCAGTTTAGTAATTTACCTTAGGGAGGGTAGATGCGTCTTTATCCTTTATCTTCGTTTAGTTGACTGCTTAGGGTAGCCATTCATCCCTATATGTTACCGTATATCAGTTTATGTCTTCTCTGGTTACTTTAACGATTGTATTGTTAAAGTTATAGGACTCGCTCAGACTTATGTCTGACCCTGTTGTTTTTATCTTTTTCCCAACCCTCAGGTCCTACGGTGGATCCTAGCAGTAGTGGAGCTTGATCGGATTGCTGTTCCAGTCTTTAGGAGCTTGGATAGATGTAAAGCTCCAGTTATCCAGTTATCTTTTCTTTTGTTTGGCTATTGTATGAGAGTGGGATTATGTACTTCTTTATTTTGATGGATATTGTACTTGACCTTTATTGTGGTTTTATGATGTAACCAGACATGTTTTACTTCCGCTGTTATGAGATGATGTTTTAAAATTTCAAGTACTATTTATATCTGTCTTGTTGTAATTTTTCTGTTCTATATTCACTAAAATACTCCACCGATGCTATGGCATTCCCTTAGTGAGTGATCATAGCGGGAGTGGGGTGTTACACGTGGTATCAGAGCTTAAGGTTACCAGAACAGATAAAATTTTTGAGAAAAAACTACTTTCTAAGAGTATTTTCGAAGAAAGTATTTTTAAAAGCATGTCTTCTAAGAGAAAAAGTTTTTGAAAAAGAAAAGCATAATCCCCAATAGCCATATCTTTATCTTTCGGAATCTCCTTTTTGAATCTTTCCTCTTTCGTTTCAGCATGGCTGAAGATCTTAACATCCCGGAGGGTTTAGTTATACCACTATGGTATAGGAGGTTGCAAGAGGCTAGGGCCGCGGCTGCGGGTCCGGCCAATGCTACTACACCAGAGACAACCGCTCCTCCTCAGCCTAGAGTGGATAATTTTGCTAAGGTTTGCAAGGAGTTCAAGGCTATAGGAGGAAAACCTTTTCTTGGTTCAGAGACTTTCGTAGAGGCTAGAGATTGGCTTAAGGAAGTGGAAGAGTTGCTAGATATCTTTGAAGTGGAAGAGGGAAAGAAAGTCAAGTTGGCGGCTTGGTTAATGAAGGGAGAGGCCTCATTCTGGTGGGAGGTCACTAATGGAGAACGCCCTGTTGACTCTTGGGCAGATTTTAAGCAAAGGTTTGGGGCTAAGTTTCTCTCAAGGGCGGAAGAGAATCTGTTTATGGAGAAGTTCTTGAATTTGAAGCAAGGGAATCTCACGGTGAAAGAATATGTCAACAAATTCAATCAATTAGCAAGGTTTGGCATAGAGTTGGTGAATACACCGGAGAAGAAGGCTTTGAGGTTCGTTAGAGGCTTGAACGAACCATTGCAAGGAATAGCTATGACTCACATTCCTATGGGGGCCACTTTTGAGAAGCTTGTCTACATGGCACTTATGCATGAGGATGATAAGAATTCTAAGGCACCAGAGAAAAAGGGGGATCAGAAGAAACCGCAACAGCAACAACAAGGCAAGGGCGGAAAAGGCAATGGTGACAAAAAGAAGACGAAGAAGAAGTGCTTCAATTGTGGAACACCAGGACACCTTAGTAAGGATTGTCGCAAAAAGAAGAAGACCGGTTGCTTTCATTGTGGTGAAGCAGGGCATCTTGTGAAAAACTGCCCAAAGAAGGGGCAGAAGACGGGGTCTACCTCAGGAGGCCAGGTGCAAGCTCTTATAGCACCACCTCAGTCAGGGGGGCAAGTTCAGGTTCTCTCAGTTCCACCGATTCAGCAGAGAGGTAGAACTATTTCCGTTGAAAGTCTGGTTTTTCTGTTTGATCATCCAGTTCGTACTTTGTTTGACTCTGGCGCATCGCATTCTTTTATCTCATCATCGTTAGTTGAGTCACTGCACTTAGACACCAGTCTAGTTGATGATCCCTTGGTTGTCTCAAACCCAATTGGGGGGCTCCATATATCTGTCTATGATATGTTTGGGTTTGAAGATTTCTATACTTAGCGTTGAGTTTAGATGTGATGCTTTTGTATTGGGCTTCACGGGCTATGGGTTGATCTTGGGCATGGACTGGTTATCCAGTAATGGTGCCGTTCTTGATTGCGAAAGGAGAGTTGTCAGGCTCATGACCCGCTTGGGTAACACTCTCGAGATCTCTTGCAATCCCATGGAATCTGTTTTGCTAAGTTATCTTGAATCGCTCGATGCTTCGGTCGAGAGTTTGTGTTCTGTCAGAGTAGTCCGGGAATATCCGGATGTGTTTGAAGAAGTAAAGGGTTTGCCTCCGAAGCGGGAGATAGATTTCCGAATTTATTTGGTGGATAATGCCAAACCAGTGTCTTTGCCAGTACGCCACATGGCTCCTCGTGAGAGAAGAGAACTTCATAAGCAAGTAGGGGAGTTGCTTGAGAAGGGGTTCATAAGGCGAAGTATATCGGAGTGGGGAGCTCCAGTAGTGTTTGCCACGAAGGCGGATGGGTCCCTCAGACTTTGTGTGGATTATAGAGAACTTAATAAGCTCACGAAGAAGAATAGACACCCATTACCGAGGATAGATGATCTCTTTGATCAGTTGGTTGGCGCGTCAGTATTTTCGCAGATGGACTTAGCTACAGGGTTTCATCAGTTAAGAGTGGCGGAGGACAGTATAGAGAAGACTGCTTTCCGGACTCCGGATGGTTTTTATGAGTGGCTAGTGATGCCATTTGGGTTGACAAACGCCCCCGCATACTTTGTTGATCTCATGAGTAGAGTGTTCAGAGAGTATCTGAATAAGTTTGTAGTAGTTTTTGTGGATGACATCTTGGTCTTTTCCAAGAATGAAGAAGAGCATGCCTTACATCTCAAGGAAGTGTTGGAGACTCTTCGAGCGCATAGTCTTAAAGCTAAATTCTCTAAATGCCATTTTTGGAGAAGAGAAGTGCGATTCTTAGGGCATGTGGTCTCTAAGGAAGGGATAGCTGTGGATCCCGCAAAGATAGTATCTATCCAGGATTGGAAAGTTCCTAGAAATGCTACCGAGGTAAGAAGTTTCTTGGGGTTGGCAGGATATTATAGGAAGTTCATCAAAGACTTCGCGAAGATATCAGCCCCATTAACCCGCTTGACGAAAAAGAATCTGGTTTTCTCGTGGGATGTAGATTGTGATGATGCTTTCCGACGGTTAAAGAGAGCTTTGACCACCGCTCCAGTTTTAGTGCTCCCGGATGGGAGTAAGCCGTTTGTTGTTTATACCGATGCTTGTGGAACAGGATTAGGCGCAGTCTTGATGCAGGAGGGAAGGGTAATAGCCTATGGAGGGAGACAATTGAGAGTGCATGAGAAGAATTACCCTACCCATGATCTAGAGTTGGCCGCGATTGTTTTCGCACTTAAGTCTTGGCGCCATTATCTTCTTGGTGAGAGATTCGAGTTGTTCACCGACCATAAATCATTGAAGTACTTATTCTCTCAGAAGGATTTAAACTTAAGACAGCAAAGGTGGATGGAGTTCTTAGCATCCTATGATTTCGAGATAGCGTATACCCCTGGTAAGGGTAACGTGGTGGCAGACGCCTTAAGTAGAAAAAGGCTATCTTTGAGTCCATTGTTCGTGGAACGACGAAGCTTGGAGTTTCTTTCTTTGTTTGACTTCAGACCTTCTGTTGATTTTGTACCTGGTTTGTTGGCATCCTTGGAGGTTAGACCTACTCTTTTGAGACGGATTGGCGAGGCTCAGCGAGACGACCCACAGTTGGTTGTGTTGGTAGAGAAGCTTATAAGAGGGGAGTCGTCCAGCCATTTGGGTAGATACACCATAGATGATAAGGGATGGTTGCATAGAGACGGTAGACTTTGTGTACCGCAAGATGAGGGTTTGAAGAAGGCTATTTTGGATGATGCACATCGTTCAAGAATGACTATTCATCCCGGTGGAGACAAAATGTACCAAGACATGAAGAGAGTTTTCTTCTGGGCCGGTATGAAGAAAGATGTGGCCGAGTATGTGGCTAGATGCTTAGTGTGCCAACAAGTTAAAGTGGAGCAAAGGAAACCCGGTGGGTTGCTACACCCATTGGAAGTTCCACAGTGGAAGTGGGATAGTGTCTCGATGGATTTCATCGACGGGTTACCGAGATCGAGGAAGGGCAATACGGGAATTTGGGTTGTGGTAGACAGACTTACCAAGAGTGCCCATTTTATACCCGTAAAGAGTAAGAGGACCGCTCCATGGCTTGCTTCAGTCTATGTTAGAGAGATTGTTAGATTGCATGGCGTACCATCCAGCATTGTGAGTGATCGAGATCCTATTTTCACTAGTGAGTTTTGGAGAAGTTTGCAAGAGGCGGTAGGGACTCAGTTGTGTTTGAGCACCGCATATCATCCTCAGACGGACGGTCAGACTGAGAGGGTGAACCGTATCTTAGAAGATCTTTTGAGGCTTTGTATCTTGGATTTTGGAGGTACATGGGAAGAACATCTTCCTTTGGTGGAGTTCGCATATAATAACAGCTTTCAGTCCAGTATTGGTATGGCTCCTTTCGAAGCTCTTTATGGAAGGCCTTGTCGATCTCCTACATGTTGGTGGGAATCTACGGATAAGATCTTGCTTGGGCCGGATATGGTTAGAGAGACTTCAGAGAAGATTGATTTAATTCGAAAAAGGATGAAAGCAGCGCAAGATAGACAGAAATCTTATGCGGATCGGAGAAGGACGGATCTTGAGTTTGAGGTTGGGGACATGGTTTTTGTCAAAGTATCTCCATTGAGAAATGTTGTTCGCTTTGGGTCCGTAGGGAAGTTAGCACCGAGATTTGTTGGGCCGTTTCCTATTAAGGAAAGGATTGGACGGATGGCATATAGGGTGGAGTTGCCCAACAGACTTAGTGGTGTTCATGATGTATTCCATGTATCACATTTGAGGAAGTGCTTACATGAGACCGCGGAGGTGGTAGAGCCGAGCTTGCTTAGAGATGTAGAGGTAGAGCGTGATGCGACGATTCGACGAGCTCCTACTCGCATCCTTGGGTCAGAAACTAGGAAGTTGAGGAACAGAGAAGTTCAGCTAGTTAAAGTGCAATGGGGAGATGACGAAAGCAATGCTACTTGGGAGACGGAAGCAAAGATGCGTTCTTTGTATCCATTTCTTTTTGAGAGTATGTCTTTTAACTTCTCCTTTATTGCTTGTCTAGTACTTATCTTATCTTTAGTATATCCTCTCGCTAATACCTATGACCTTTAGATAGGGTAAAACCTATGGTTGAAACATGTGTTTGAAACATGTTATGGTTGATGGATGCATATGGATGCAATTGTTTGCTAGTGGTTGCTCGTGGATGCATATACACACACATTAGGCACTAGATCGGCTCAGTCACTTCATGTTGCATATTGCATAAATGGATGTGGTAGTTAGATTGATGGATGTATCATGGCTGTGTTATCATATGGATGATGCATTTTGTGTATGGTTGTGCACGCATGTAGAAATTTGTATGTGTCAATAGGGTTTCGCATACATATTGGATGCATGGCACTATCATGGTTTGCATTAAGGAGGTTTACTGTATCAGTAACCGCCTGATTTTCGCATTAGGTAAGTACATATACACACACTTTTGCATATATCCATCCAGCATTTAGAATCTTGTAAGGACAATGATTGCTCGTGGATGATGCTTTGAGTAGATGGATGATTGGATGGTAGGATACGTTCTTCCTAACTTGAAGATTTCGGGGACGAAATCCTTTAAGGAGGAGAGAATGTAACAACCCGTATTTTCAATAACCTGTAATAACATAAATCGAGGCAGAATTTAATTCTAAAATGGGAATCAAGGGAAACGGGCTATGCCATTGCGTTCGTCTCGGAAAAATACGCGAAATAGAGTCCGAGTTTTCGAAAATCGGAGTCCGTATGACCAAGATATGGCCTCGCGAAGTTTCACGAAAATTCCCAAATTAAAGTATACTTAATTAAGTGAAATGGGTTGTGTAGATATATATATATATATATATATATATATATATTGATATATATATATATATATATATAATTGAAAATTTAATAAATAAATATGCAAAAATGCTCAAAACAGCGAATTGGGAGAGGGGAATAACCGAACCGGCCGATTTTTGAAGTCGACCCGAGCCCGCTGGGTCGACTAGGGGTTAATCCAGGGTGTTTGGCTGTCAACCCGTGGGCCGATTCGCTCAAGTGCAGATTTTGCATTTGAATGGTTCTCATGGTCCATCTTTAATCTAAAGGCCCTAGATGGTTCCTACACTTGACTTCTTCCCCAAGACATGCTTTGATGGCTTGGATTGAATCTAGGGTTAATCCTATGGCCTAAAACACTTGCCTAATCTATAAATAAGACCCTAACCTACCCTAATTCATTCATAATTAAACCTAGTGACTAAACTATGGCAAAATGCTAGCTCTCATGGCCTCCACTAATTTTATGAAGAGGGTTGCATACTAATCACTCTCTAATCAACTTCTAATCCCTTCTTAGCATCTTAATCTTCTTCATTTGGTGTTCAAAGTTGCTAGTTGTGAGTTTCTATCACTTTGATGATCTTTTGGTAAACTAATTAGATGAGATGTGATGAGATTTATGGTTTTGTATGTGGGTTAATGAGCTTTGAATCATATGATATGATGTTAGCATTAATCTTATGTTTATGCATGTTGAGTATGTAAGCTTATGCAAGTTTAATATGATGTATGTTATGTTTGCATGATGCTAAATATGCAAGTTGTGGGCTATGTAATCATATGCATGTTATGCAAGTTCATGGTAATATGCTATGCAAGTTACATGTATGTAAATATGCAAGTTACATGTTTGTTAATATGCAAGTTACATGTATGTAAATATGCAAGTTACATGTTTGTTAATATGCAAGTTACATGTTTGTTAATATGCAAGTTACATGTATGTAAATATGCAAGTTACATGTTTCTTTATATGCAAGTTACATGTTTGTTAATATGCGAGTTACATGTATGTAAATATGCAAGTTACATGTTTATTAATATGCAAGTTCATGATGACACATTATGCAAGTCTATAAGCTAATATGCAAGTTTGTTATGCAAAATGAATATGTAAGTTATGTGACATATTATATGCAAGTTATGTGACATGTTATGCAAGTTCATATGCAAGTTATGTGTTTGTTAATATGCAAGATGGCACCTTTGAAACATGTTCATTCATATGCAAGTTGACACCTTTTATATGTGTTATATCATGAACGAAATTACGTGGGAACGATGGGGTAATTAAATGCATAAGTTAATAAGATTGTGTGAAATTAATATAATTATGCATAACACAAAATAAATAAACATAGTATGGGAATTTGCCTATTTGGTTAGGTGTACCCATACTATGTGTTGGGAATTTACCTATTGAGTTAGGTCTACCCCATGGGAATTTACCTATTAAGTTAGGTCTACCCATGTTAAGAAAACTTGATTAATTAGGGATAATTAATATAAAATTATGAGGGTGATTAATTAGGTGTAATTAATTGACTAAGACACGAGGTTGGACTCAGTTGTAGCGTAAAACTGCCCGGACCCAACCGGCTTAACCAGTTGCTACAAATGTTAGCCCAATGTGAGAGGTCTTAGGCACAAACTAAATACGTAATTAATGTAAAGACACGAGGTTAGACTCTGTTATGACATAAGGCTGCCCGGACCCAACCGGCTTAACCAGCGGTCATAAAAGACAGTCTAATGTGAGAGGTCTTTACAAAGGTTACGTTCTTAATTAATTAATTAAGAAACACTTAACCACATTAGCATGTAGAGGGACATGAGGGGTTAAGTGGGTGCCTCGGGTGGCATGAGAAAATCTAGTGGTTGCCTTGGGTGGCAATAGAAAATACGATTAGAATACTTAACCAAAATGGAACATGTAATTAAAACATGATTAAAGGGTTAAGTGGGATATACTAGAAAAAGGGACAAGCTTAGGTGGGTAGCTTGTGGAGGCCCATTTCAACCAGTAACCCATACGTATCTTTGTGGGCTCGACCCATGTCGAGGACGGGACACGCATACTGGGCTTGACTGTAAGAGGCAAACGGGTTAGCGGTGGCAACGCAAGTCCAACGGGCTTCATATGCGTGAGTGGGCCCGGGCTGGTAGGTAAGCCGTTGTTGCATCGAGTAGATATAAGCCGTGCACCTTTAGTTTCATCAGGTTGCCACATTGGGGAATGATACATCCCACGGTGGGGCCAGCACGGGTATCTACGTTAGGGAGCCGATCGAATGGGAAGTAGTGTGTACACCTAGTGGATTGTAGGGCCCCGTGGCGCCTACTTGGTCACCTAGGGGTACGCAGGTACTAATTAGTAAATTTTATAAGTCCTTGGGTGGGATCAACCTTTAAGTTAGGAACGACTGGTGTGGTGCAGTTTAGTAATTTACCTTAGGGAGGGTAGATGCGTCTTTATCCTTTATCTTCGTTTAGTTGACTGCTTAGGGTAGCCATTCATCCCTATATGTTACCGTATATCAGTTTATGTCTTCTCTGGTTACTTTAACGATTGTATTGTTAAAGTTATAGGACTCGCTCAGACTTATGTCTGACCCTGTTGTTTTTATCTTTTTCCCAACCCTCAGGTCCTACGGTGGATCCTAGCAGTAATGGAGCTTGATCGGATTGCTGTTCCAGTCTTTAGGAGCTTGGATAGATGTAAAGCTCCAGTTATCCAGTTATCTTTTCTTTTGTTTGGCTATTGTATGAGAGTGGGATTATGTACTTCTTTATTTTGATGGATATTGTACTTGACCTTTATTGTGGTTTTATGATGTAACCAGACATGTTTTACTTCCGCTGTTATGAGATGATGTTTTAAAATTTCAAGTACTATTTATATCTGTCTTGTTGTAATTTTTCTGTTCTATATTCACTAAAATACTCCACCGATGCTATGGCATTCCCTTAGTGAGTGATCATAGCGGGAGTGGGGTGTTACAATAAGAGGCCAAAACGGGTAGCGGTGGCAACGCAAGTCCAACGGGTTTCATATGCGTGTGTGGACCCGGGCTGGTAGGTAAGACGTTGTTGCATCGTGTAGGTATAAGCCATGCATTCTCAAGATGTATCGGGTTGCAACTTTAGGGGAGTGATACACCCCACTGTGGGGCCAACATGGGTATCTACGAGTAGGGAGCCGATCGAAAGTGGGTAGTGGGGTACACCTAGTGGAGATAGGGGCAGACGACACCTATGTAGTCAGCTAGGGGTACGTAAGGCTATTTATATGTTTCTGTGTGAAGCAAGTGGGATCAACCTTTAGGGTGACTGGTGCTGTGCAGTGTAGTAATGTGCGGTGCAGTGTAGTAATGTGCGGTGCAGTATAGTAATTATTCGTTAGAAATTAGGTATGCCTTTACCGTTATCTTTAACGTTATCCTTCACGTTATCTTTATCTGTTCATTCCATACCTAATAGTTCATAGACATTTACTTGTCTTCCAGCTTATGCCTTAGTCTAGTTATTTTGATAATAGTATTGTTAGAATTGTCATACTCGCCAGACTTTATGTCTGACCCCCTCCATTTCTATCCTTTTTCCCTCCAGGTCCTCAGGTTGGACCCAGCTCTAGTGGAGTTTGATTGGATTGCTTCATCTTTTTGGAAAGCTTGGACCCTTGAAGTAAAGTCCAGCTTGTTGTCTTCTTTAATGGCTATTTGTGTAATAGGATTATGTATTTTGTTTTATGAAGATGGATAATGTACTTGACTCTGATTAATGGTTTCGTGATGTAATAAACATGTTTCCGCTGCAATAAAATGAAGTTTTAGATTTCCAAGTACTACTTATTATCTGTCTTGTTGTAATTTTTCTGTTCTATATTCACTTATAACCTCCATGGAAGTTAATGCATTCCCTTTGTGAGTGACATTAATGGACGTGGGGTGTTACACGTGGTATCAGAGCTTAAGGTTACCAGAACAGATAAAAATACTTTAGAAAAATAGTTATTTTTGGAAGAAATGTTTTCAAAAACATGTTTTGATGAGAAATTTAAAGAGGAAGTTTTTATGAAAAACATAATCCCCAAATAGCCATATATCTTTATCTTTCGAATTCTCCATTTTGAATCTTTCCTTTTTCGTTTCAGCATGGCTGAAGACCTTAACCTACCTGACGGTGTAACGATACCAGGATGGTATTGGAGGCTGTTAGAGGCTAGGGCCGCCGCAGGTCCGGCCAATGTTCCTCCACCACCAGTTGCACCCATTCCTCCTCCTCCTCCTCCTCGCGTGGATACTTTTGCAAAGACGTGCAAGGAATTTAAAGCTATGGGTGGAAAACCCTTCCAAGGGTCAGAAACGTTTGTGGAAGCTAGAGATTGGCTTAAGGAGGTGGAAGAATTGCTAGAAATCTTTTAAGTGGAAGAAGGGAGGAGAGTTAGATTAGCAGCTTGGCTAATGAAGGGAGAGGCCTCGTTTTGGTGGGAGGTCACTAATGGGGAGTGTTAGACCAAAAAATGGTCCTAACACCCAATTGATAATGTTTTGTAGAGAGTAATGAGGAATCATGAACAAAAAGCAAGAAAAATCAATCAACACACGGAATTTATAGTGGTTCGGCGTTAACAAGCCTACATCCACTTCATAGCTTCTCAATTCATTCAGAAATTACAAATACAATGAGTATTGACGCTCAAGCACTCAATTACAATGAATAATACTCTCCGAATTCATTGATTTTATTAAAGAGGATGAAGGTTCTTCGTTGGTAGCCATGGCCGAAATAGATAGAGCTTCCTTGAGGCCAAAAAGTCCCCTTAAATGATGTGTTGTATGTGTATTTATAGGTAGAAATTCGGTTAGGGTTGAGTGGCCACGTGGCAGCTTCAGAGTAAATCTCGGAAGTAGCGGAGAACATGGGGAAATGGTCTTTAACTGCCCAGAATTCGGTTAGGGGTAGAGACCCGATCCGGTTGGCCCGATCCGGATAACCCAATCCGGATGACCCGATCCGGATGACCCGATCCGGTTTACCCGATCCGGTTTACCCAATCCGGTTTGGTTGATCAGAAATATTCGCTTTAGCTTGATCCGAAATGGTGGAATCCAACCCGAAGCTTATGTGCACAAAAATACGAGTTTTCCCATCCTTCGTTACTTCGTCCAAGCAGATATCGATCTCGGGCAGTTCATACTCAAGCCCTGAGTGACCTTCCTGATAGAGTTCTTCGGCTTTGGATAGTCTGGTCACAAAGCAGGCTAACATTTTGCCCCCCAAAGTACATCTTGTTGCAAATAAGATGTGCTTTGAATAAGTCGAGATGAATCTTTTTGGATCTTTTTCTGTATAAATGGCTTGTCATATGCCGCATTGCTTCCGTTGATGCTTATCGGGCCAAATTTCATGGCTAAAGTGGTCAAGATGATCAAGTAATCGTTTAGACTTCGTTGAATCAAGAGGTAGAATTCCTTCATCATAGGTCATGTGGTATGTTTGGCTCCCGTGTGAGATCGTACATGTTAAAGTTGATGCCAAACGACGCCATCTTCCTAAACAAGTCAAGTGCATTACTAAGCTAAGATTTCTTTAATGTATAAGTCAATGTATACAATGGCCGTCCAAGTCATAGTATGGTGTCAGAATCTTCATATCTTTAGCTAGCATCTGGACCGTTCGGATAGAGCGCATCAGAGTCGGCATATGAATTTGTCATTTTTGCTTGGATTTGGACAATCTCGATATCAGGATATTAATCTAGGACTCCATGATTGCATCTAATCGTAATAATAGTGCATCCGAAAGCCATGATCACTTCAGATTGTTTTATAGTCCCGTGATCACATACGAGTCAGTACGAGTGTTGAAAACATGCAACCCACTAGCTGGTAGGATTATCATAATTGTAAGGCAGCAGAGGAGTTCATCATACTCTCCGTTTGATGCAGTTGCAGATCAAGTCTTTGAATTCTTGCTTGATCCGTAATTTCGCTCACTTGGATGGTCGGGATGAATCACGTCATATTCTAAAGATATAATGTATATGTTCTGAATCATGCATTGAGTCAGGGTCATGTTTAAAGTCAATCTGTCGGTTGAAGTTGATGTTCCTAGCATTAGTGGAGGACGAGCGAAGTCAGTGCTTATGCCCCCAGCATTGTTGGGGGTTATGATAGGTCAATCAGACATCCAATCTTTTAGCCTTTATACTTTTTTCTGCCGCATCGGGTTAGATATGTAGGTTCAACAATCTTAGTCACCCTGTGTCGTTATGTGCACATTCCCAAGTCATCAAGGGTTGGAGTTGTATATGCGAATGGTCGAATCACATTCGCGTTGGGGTCAACCCATCTGTTTAGCCAGAAAGCAGTGATCGCCTTGTTGAGTATATCAGCAAACTTAGATACTCTCCTCGCATCAGCTGCAGAGTTGAGTAAGCTCGTCAATCTTGCAAGCAAGCGAACGTCGTTAGTGAGTTATTCGAGCTCCTTCGTTCACGCTTTGGCATAATCCGAAATAGCCACCATAGTCTTGTTGAGTCTATCTCCCATGCTGGGTTCCATTAAGCTTGACAATCAAGACCGCGGGCCCGATTAATGACATTGGTCATTTCCAGAATTGTAAATTCCTGTTAGTCTTTCCTGGGGCTTTTCTTTTTCCTTTATTATTTCAAGAGTCAGATGGTGCTCCATTCTGTCGTGAAGACATTGAGATCATCCATTTCAACATTAGCACACTTTTATTGCACGAATCTGTCTGTCTCAGGATAGGATTTTCCAACGTTTCTAGGAGAATCTTATGGTAGAGAGATACCGAGATTTGTTTCAGAGGTGAATCCGCCAAGTCCTCTTGGTGGGTCTCGATGCAAAGAGATTTTTAAGTTTGAGATATCTAGAATACCGGATACTACAGCAATCAACGCTATATATGGTCCAGGTCGATTTACCGATGTCACTGCGGCGTTGAATCTTTCAAGGAATGCATGCAGGGTCTCGCCTGATCTCTGTTGAAGCATCAATTAATGTTGCCAATTTGGCCCTCATCTTTGAGAAGTTGTCGCTAATTACCTAATTTAGCGCTAGTGCCCCTGGTATGAAGTCTTAAATTGGGTGGAAGCCGGTTTCTGGCTTCTTGGTTGCGCATATGTAATAGCAGTCAATCAGGCTTCTGTTTTTTTTTTTTAATTCTGGATGGTGATCCGCTACTTGGAGGTATGAAGGTTGTTCTTGAGGAGCCATTCTTCTGCTTATAGTCTAGGTTATTATGAAGCTCAGATAATCGTAAATGTGCCTAAAGCTGGCGGATAGTCAGATGATGATGTTCGAAGCTCTTATCCCGTACTCCCCATCCATGGGGATTGTACTAAACGGTGGTCATCAAATCCACGTATTCTCTGAATTCATACTCCCTCATCGAGCTGTGAGTTAGAGTTTGATAGAAAATGATTTATTCGTGTC
The DNA here is from genome assembly GCA_030737875.1 of Allium sativum. Classification (NCBI taxonomy): domain Eukaryota; kingdom Viridiplantae; phylum Streptophyta; class Magnoliopsida; order Asparagales; family Amaryllidaceae; genus Allium; species Allium sativum. Next base: position 19,824,666 of record CM060927.1, on the reverse strand, counting down.
CAGCTCATGTTAGTCCTTGGTCTCCCATCCAAGCTTTGAGGTTCGGAGTCGGATGGCAATGAAGTTAGACTATAGCTTTCTCGAATGCTCTCGTCTTCCCCTTACATGGGGAGCCTCATGTTGAGGTTGAGCTGGATTTTAAACATTCCTCCGAATTGGAGCAAAGGTTGGTCGGTCTTCGTTTAATTTTTCGGTGGCTCTTGCATATCCATCGTTTTCATCCAAAATGTTACAGTCGGAAGTTGCATGCTACAAATGCCTGGGAGGAGGTTGGTTGCATCTTGTTTCATTAAAGACGACTATGCCAACTTGTCCTAGGGTCCCATATGATCTGGACCATGGAGCAAGGAGTGTTTGAGCCAAGTTCGTTGTCGCTTGAATTTCCATGGTGCTCGCTCCAGCGAGTTAGCCATAGTTACTCGGCCTTCCATCTATCCAAGTAAAAAAGTTATCCATCATTTTCTGTCGTTTCCAGAGAAGTTTGCCTCACTGAGCCATCTGAGTTCTCAAATCAGCGAGGGTACCATCTATTTCATATCTAGCTTGACATGCTGAGGGATCATTGCAAGAAGAAATTTGTTGGCTTCCTTCGTTCCAAGCGCCTTCTACGCCAATATCCTCAGCACGGAAGAAATTTCTATCTTCCTTCTTCTTAGCCTTTGAGTTTGAGTGTCAGGCAATTTGCCTCCTCGCAAGTTAGAGGTCAAAGTAATGGCGTCCTCCTTTATATAGGGTCTTTCAACCGGGAATTCGGTCTGGACTAGCAAATGGACGTTCATTCTGCATCCATTTCGTGGCCCTCAAGCAGCAATGTGGCCCCAGTCCAGGGGTAATGGCGAAAGGTCGGTAGTTGTATCACCTCCCATTCAAATTTAGACATGGATGCATGGAAAAGAGACATTGCTTTATAAGCTTATGTGCTCGAGTTATCCAAGTGCTCGAGTTATCACGTTTTCCATTCAACGTATTTGCGAGGTAGCACTCGTCGTTGCACTTGGGCTATGGCCAGTCACACATGGGTGTGTATGTTGATTTGATATATCACTCTTAGGACCTCCTTTCGGTGATTGCATTGAGTCGTGTGGGAAGCTTAGCATTAGAAGTCGACGTCATTCCTTCAAACACGACCTCTTTGTTGTTGTACGCGAGTATCCCTTGTGTCTTTGCTTTGTATCTGTACATAATCTTGCAATTCGAAAAAGAATAGTCAGCTTAGTCTTGCAAGCTACTAAGTCAATCTTTAAGTCACAGGCAATTGTAGCTTGAAATGAAAACATGTTGAGTGCTAATCTATCTAGCATAGAATTATTAAATGTCAAAGTGTCAGGTGTCGTAGTTTGGAGGTATAGTGTCTGTAGCCTCCATTTAATTTTGAAACACGGGTCGCGTCCGAAGCGTGTTTGAAGTTAATTCATAAATCTATGTCCGTGCCCCCAGCGTTGATGGGAACCGGATTAAGTCATTCGGATGTCCGATCCGTAAGTCCTTTATAATCCTGTCCTCAGTCGGAGGGCAATGAAGATTGCATGCACGTCGCAACATTGTCCTTTATACTCTCTCCCAAGTCGTGAGAGTTAGAGTTATGGGTTTAGTGGTCTTAAGTCATGGTGCACCATTCACACTAACCCAACAGATTTATACTCTCTCTCAAGTCGTGAGAGTTAGAGTTATGGACGTCGCGGTTCGTCCTTTATACTCTCCCAAAGTCAGTTTGGGTTAGAGTTGTGGATCGAGTGGTCTTAAATCTTGGCGCGCCTGTCACACTCGTCCTAAGTTTATACTCATATCCAAGCTCTGAGGATTAGAGTTAGTCAGGCAAACAGTCGGGTCACATTTGCCTTGGCATCGTCCCTTTGCTCCCATGTCAAGGGCAAAGGCCGCCATCTGGGATGATCGGTTCTCACCCCTATTGAGTTTATACTCCTCCCTTCCGAAGCATGGGAAAGAGTTAGATACGTCGTTAGAGAGCGGTCGAGTCATACTCATCCTCGTCTTAACATATCTCTTTTGCCCCCACTTCGAAGGTAAAAGTTATCTCGTTCATGGTATTGTACCCGTCACTGTTGCACTCTTCCCATCAGATCAAGGGATAGAGTCGTCGATCTACCGAGTGATTATGTCACACTCGAATACATTTCTATGTCTTGCGTGGCGAATCAATGGATAGATGATGAGGAGGCCTCATTAGTATGTCCATATATGGATAACACAGGTCGAACTCGTATGCATTTACTCTCTTGCCCCCACGTCAAGGGCAAAGAGTCGGTGAATGAATGGTCGAACTTCTTTTGCTTTAGAATGTTGTCGTTAGGCCAATAGTAAGCGGGTGAAGGGTCGAATCACGTTCGCCAAAGCTTTACATTCCTCCGATCAAACTATGGCAGGAGTTGTCGGTACCAAACCTCGGGTACCTGCGACATTCATATACGAATTTGCATGAGTTAATCATGTCAATAACTCAAGAAGTATGTAAAGGAAAAATACATGATTGGAAAATAAGTATGTTGATAGGCGGTGATGCCTCCTTTATTTGGATTTATGTAATTCGATGGCATCGACTGCAGGATCTGATTGTATGGACGGTCGAACCGCGTCCATCTGGAGTCAGATCTCAACTCTGAAATGCAATGATCGATGCACAATTATCTTGAGATCTGCCACGTGTGAGCCAAGGAGTGGATGGTCACCTCGGATCCATCTTAAGGTATACAACTTCTCTCAGGTAAAGGACGTGGCTCTGTAAACGAGCAGTTCAATCGGGCTCGTTACGGCAATGCTCCATAATTCTTCCTGTAGGTGCTCAAAGTTTGATCGGTACCAGATTCGGGGTACCTACATCATCCACATATAAATTCATCTGAGTTAGTTACATCAATAACTCATAAAGCATGGAAATATAAGAGTCATGGTTAAAAAGTAATCCTGTTAAAGGAATGAATATCATTCTGTGCGAAGATAGCATTGCACGCTCTTTGCAGGTCCATTTTTCCTCACTACATCTCTGTCAGGGGATGGCTGTCAAAATCTTTAGCTGGCGATGAACGTCTTTTCAAACCGTTGTGGGGTGGCGGTCCCAAGAATGAACAGACCTTGAAAGAGGACTTGGAGTGACAAAGGCAATTAGGTAAATACTATAAGCGAATGACGAGGTCGCATCTTATTTGAATCGCCTTCTTGCCCCCATGCTAAGGGCAAGGATTGAGTATGACAGAGTCATGGCTGCTAGGGGGATAGTCATATCTCATTCATCCGCAGATATGCCTTTAGTCCCACGTTGGGAATAAGATCTAATGCACAGATAATCAATCAGCATCCAGGCTTAAGTGCTCTAAACCTTTAACTTGCCACCTCTATCGAGTAGCATCTCCTAATTAGCTAAATAGCAGGCTCTTCCAATAACATGGTCGCCATGGACCATTCCCATTTCATCTTTCATTAGGAATTTTAGCAATAGATACCAGGGTGTAATGTAAGCTCTAATCGCCGCTAGAGCTGGTCAGTTTAGACCTTAGTCAGATAAACTTGACTACAATAGCATGGCTTCCAAGGCTTGAAGTAATGTTCACGTTTTCTATCACAATTTATGTATGAAGTCGAGAGCTAACGGTCGATTCATATTTGTTTTGATCTCGAACTCTCATCTCTTGACAAAGGTCATATGGTGACTGGTGAGCAGTCAAGTTGCTATCATCCGAGCAAAGATTCATATGTCCAATCATGGCCTGCAGGGGTTCAGCTGTTACCTATCGCTGGGCACCAAAGTATGTTGACCTAACCCTTATTCGATGGAAATCAGTCTTCCTCAATGCGATTGACAGCAAATAGCCATTGCAAAGGTTAGCTAAGTTCTTCGGGAGGTGAGACGCAGGACATTTTATTCATCACATCATACAATTGAAGTGTAGCTTTGGGATGTTGGGATCCTTAGCTGCTTTCTGGTATCCCACTATTGACAATCATGGTCACTAAGATCATATGAATCATCTTTGAAGTAGTGTTCGAACTGTTCTATATAATTGTCATTCGATGCTCCGCCGATTGGACAGGTTTAAGTCATATAAATGGGATGGTCACTACTCATTAGGGAACAACATCAGTTGCATTGCTGAAATCTACACTATCGGAGTTCCAGAAGATGAGGCTACTATTAGACAATCATTATCTCGTATACTGTCGTTGATAGCAAGCTGAATCTGACTGACAGCTCCTCCCATTGAATGGCATCGGCAAATAGAGGCTATGGCTTCTGGAGGAATCCTAGTCGTTGCCATTTGGTTGTCATATTCTTTGACTATCCACCTTAATTATCTTCATTAACAAACTTTGAAGACTACTGTTGGTCAAAATATACGTCGAGCCGAAGGCGAGGCCGTCAGCGGGTCCGGGCGCAGCGCCGGCGGGGGTCCGGGGCCCCGCAGTCCCGGCGGCGATCGACCTAGCCGGTTAGGTCGATAATGTGGGCACCGCACGATTTTTTCGATTTTGGAAGATGGAGCCTTTTCTGAAATGATCTTAAAAATGTATTTTTTTTCCAAAAATAGCTGTTTCGGGTCGGATCGGATCATGCCTTCAAATTTGCGGTTCGGAGATTGTCTTCAGGTCGGTCGGATCGGACTAGTTCCTCCGAGCCGGATCGGAGACGTCATTAGCTAGTCGGTTCGGTATATATGAAAGAGCTGGTTCGGATCTCCTCCTCCTGTTCGGATCGGTCATCCCTACCCTGCATCTCCACTTTCCTTCGGTTCGGGTCGTGGCACCCTCTTCGGTTCGGTTCGGAGATGCATCATTGGGTCGGTTCGGGCCTTCCCATGCAGCTCGGATCGGGGATATGCCTTCGGGTTGGTTCAGGTATGTTATCGAATCGGATCGGATCGGGTATGTCATCAGCAGGCAGCCGGTTCGGATCTCCCCCTCTGGTTCGGATCAGACGTTCTTTTTCAGGTTGGGTAAGACCCGATCCGACCCCCTGTGGGAGATTGGACTGCGCCTCATCTACATCCGATCCAAGGGCTTCAACTGCATCTGATCTGGTCTCTTTGCCTGCATCTGATCCGGTCTCTTCGTCTGCATCCGAACCTGTCCCTTCGCCTGCATCCGAACCTGTCTCTTCGCCTGCATCTGATCCAAAAGCTTTGATGGACTCTGTTTTCGATCTTCAGCGATTGCTTCTACATGGCATGGTGGCGACTTCATTTCTGTTAATCTCCACAATTGCAAAGTAAATAGAATTCATAGGATTTCCTCATCGGACTTGGCAATCCAATAAGTAGATTGGAGAATCCTTAAGCGCTGAGAATCTTCATTTCTCAGTGAAAGCACCAAAATGTTAGACCAAAAAATGGTCCTAACACCCAATTGATAATGTTTTGTAGAGAGTAATGAGGAATCATGAACAAAAAGCAAGAAAAATCAATCAACACACGGAATTTATAGTGGTTCGGCGTTAACAAGCCTACATCCACTTCATAGCTTCTCAATTCATTCAGAAATTACAAATACAATGAGTATTGACGCTCAAGCACTCAATTACAATGAATAATACTCTCCGAATTCATTGATTTTATTAAAGAGGATGAAGGTTCTTCGTTGGTAGCCATGGCCGAAATAGATAGAGCTTCCTTGAGGCCAAAAAGTCCCCTTAAATGATGTGTTGTATGTGTATTTATAGGTAGAAATTCGGTTAGGGTTGAGTGGCCACGTGGCAGCTTCAGAGTAAATCTCGGAAGTAGCGGAGAACATGGGGAAATGGTCTTTAACTGCCCAGAATTCGGTTAGGGGTAGAGACCCGATCCGGTTGGCCCAATCCGGATAACCCAATCCGGATGACCCGATCCGGATGACCCGATCCGGTTTACCCGATCCGGATGACCCGATCCGGTTTACCCGATCCGTTTTGGTTGATCAGAAATATTCGCTTTAGCTTGATCCGAAATGGTGGAATCCAACCCGAAGCTTATGTGCACAGAAATACGAGTTTTCCCATCCTTCGTTACTTCGTCCAAGCAGATATCGATCTCGGGCAGTTCATACTCAAGCCCTGAGTGACCTTCCTGATAGAGTTCTTCGGCTTTGGATAGTCTGGTCACAAAGCAGGCTAACAGGGAGCGTCCTGTTGACTCTTGGATGGATTTTAGACGGAGGTTCGAGGCGAAGTTTCTCTCTAGGGCGGAAGAAAATCTATATATGGAAAGGTTCTTGACATAGAAGCTAGGAAGCTCATCAGTGAAAGAATATGTCAACAAATTTAACCAGCTAGCAAGGTTTGGTTTGGACTTAGTAAACACGCCGGAGAAGAAGGCTCTAAGGTTCGTGAATGGCTTGAATGAACCGTTGCAAGGGTTGGCCATGACCCACATCCCTATGGGAGCCACCTTTGAGAAGCTAGTAGAAATGGTGCTCATGCATGAGGAGAAAAGCGCTAAATCTGATAAGGCACCCGTGAAGAAAGGGGATCAGAAGAAACCCCAACAACAAAACAAGAAGGGTGGTAAAGACAATAATGGCAAGGGAAAGAAGAAATGTTTTAACTGTGGGACCCCAGGCCATCTCAGCAAGGACTGCCGAAAGAAAAAGAAGATTGGCTGCTTTCATTGTGGCGATGCGGGACATTTAGTGAAAGACTGCCCAAGGAAGGGGCAGTGGGCAGGGGCTACCTCGGGAGGACAGGTGCAGGCTCTTATAGCACCAGGGCAGGCAAGGGGACAAGTTCAGGCTCTCGCGGTCCCACCGCTGCAAGAACGAGGTAGAACCATTTCTGTTGAAAGCTTAGTTTTTCTGTTTGATCATCCTGTCCGTACCTTATTTGATTCGGGCGCATCGCATTCGTTTATCTCTACATCATTAGTTGAATCACTGCACTTAAACACCAGTTTAGTAGAGGATCCCTTAGTTGTTTCGAATCCAATTGGGGGCTCAGCTCATTTGTCCATGATGTGTTTGGATTTGAAAATTTCTATACTTAGCGTTGAGTTTCGATGTGATGCTTTTGTGTTGGGCTTCACGGGCTATGGGCTAATTTTAGGAATGGATTGGTTATCCAGAAATGGGGCCGTTCTTGATTGTGAAAGGAGAGTAGTTAGGCTCGTGACTCGCCTTGGCAACACTCTCGAAATCTTTTGTAATCCCATAAATTCTGTTATGCTAAGTTATTTAGAATCGCTTGACGCGTCTGAGGAAAATCTACGATCTGTTAGAGTGGTCCGAGAGTATTCGGATGTGTTTGAGGAGGTGAAGGGCTTGCCTCCGAAGCGGGAGATAAATTTTCGAATATATCTTGTGGATAATGCCAAAACCAGTATCTTTGCCAGTACGCCTCATGGCTCCACGTGAAAGGAGGGAACTCGATAAGCAAGTGAAGGAGTTGCTTGAGAAGGGGTTCATAAGACGTAGTATATCGGAGTGGGGTGCTCCAGTAGTATTTGCCACGAAGGCGGATGGGTCCCTTAGACTTTGTGTGGACTATAGAGAACTTAATAAGCTTACTAAGAAGAACAGGCACCAACTGTCGAGGATTGACGATCTCTTCGATCAGTTAGTTGGCGCCTCAGTGTTTTCGCAGTTGGACTTAGCCACTGGTTTCCATCAGTTGAGAGTGGCTGAGGATAGCGTTGACAAGACTGCCTTTAGGACTCCAGACGGTTTTTATGAATGGCTAGTGATGCCCTTCGGTTTGACAAACGCCCCCGCATACTTTGTTGATTTGATGAGTAGGGTGTTTAGGGAGTACCTTAACAAATTCGTGGTAGTCTTTGTAGACGACATCTTGATCTTTTCTAAGGATGAGGAAGAGCATGCCCTACATCTTAGGGAAGTGTTGGAGACTCTTTGAGCGCATAGCCTTAAGGCTAAATTTTCTAAATGTCACTTCTGGAGGAAGGAAGTACGGTTCTTGGGGCACGTGGTTTCCAAAGAAGGGATAGCCGTGGATCCCGCGAAGGTGGTGGCCATCCAAGATTGGAAGGTCCCTAAAAATGCTACTGAAGTAAGAAGTTTCTTGGGGTTGGCTGGCTACTATAGGAAGTTTATCAAAGACTTCGCAAAGATATCAGCTCCATTGACACGCTTGACGAAGAAGAACCTAGTTTTCACATGGGACGTAGATTGTGATGATGCGTTCCAACGGTTGAAGAGAGCTTTGACTTCAGCCCCAGTCTTAGTGCTGCCAGACGGGAGTAAGCCATTTACCGTATATACTGACGCTTGTGGGACAGGACTAGGCGCAGTCTTAATGCAAGAGGGTAAGGTAATAGCCTATGGTGGAAGGCAGTTGAGAGCGCATGAGAAGAATTACCCCACGCATGACCTAGAGTTGGTCGCTATTGTTTTCGCGCTTAAGTCTTGGCGTCATTATCTTCTTGGCGAGAGATTCGAATTATTCACTGACCACAAATCGCTAAAATACTTATTTTCTCAAAAGGACTTGAACTTAAGGCAGCAAAGGTGGATGGTGTTCTTAGCATCCTACGACTTCGAGATAGCATATACCCCTGGCAAGGGTAACGTGGTGGCGGACGCCTTAAGTAGAAAAAGATTATCCTTAAGTCCTTTGTTTGTTGAGCGGCAAAGCTTAGAATTCATTTTGATGTTTGATTTTAGACCTTCCGTTGACTTCGTACCCGGTTTGCTAGCATCCTTGGAAGTCAGACCTACGCTTTTGGGATGGATTGGCGAGGCACAACGAGACGACCCGCAGTTGGTTGAGTTAGTAGAAAAGCTCAAAGGAGGGGAGTCATTAAGCCATCTCCGTAGGTATACCCTAGATGATAAGGGTTGGTTACGTAGGGACGGTAGACTTTGTGTACCAAAAGACGATGACCTAAGGAAGACTATTCTTGACGATGCACATCGTTCGAAGATGACCATTCATTCCGGCGGGGACAAGATGTACAAAGACATGAAGCGAGTTTTCTTTTGGGCCGGTATGAAGAGGGACGTGGCCGAGTATGTCGCTAGATGCTTGGTGTGCCAACAAGTAAAAGCGAAGCAAAAGAAACCCGGTGGGTTACTTCACCCATTGGAGGTTCCACTATGGAAGTGGGAAAGCGTCTCGATGGACTTTATTGACGGATTACCGAGATCGAGAAAGGGTAATACGGGGATTTGGGTTATAGTAGATAGACTTACTAAGAGCGCCCATTTCATTCCCGTGAAGAGTAAGAGGACTGCTCCATGGTTAGCTTCTGTATACATCCGAGAAATAGTTCGTTTGCACGGTGTTCCTTCTAGCATAGTGAGCGACCGCGATCCTATTTTTACTAGCGAATTTTGGAGAAGCTTACAAGAGGCGGTAGGGACTCAGTTATGTTTGAGCACCGCATATCATCCTCAGACGGACGGCCAGACTGAGAGGGTGAATCGCATTCTAGAGGATCTTTTGAGGCTATGTATCCTAGACTTTGGGGGTACATGGGAAGAGCATCTTCCACTGGTGGAGTTCGCATATAATAACAGCTTTCAGTCTAGCATTGGTATGGCACCATTTGAAGCTCTTTATGGACGACCGTGTCGTTCGCCTACATGTTGGTTGGAGTCTACGGACAAGATCTTACTTGGGCCCGATATGATTAGGGAGACTTCGGAGAAGATCGACTTGATTCGAAGGAGGATGAAAGCAGCGCAAGATAGACAGAAATCATATGCGGATAAGAGAAGGACGGATCTTGAATTTGAAGTTGGGGACATGGTCTTTGTCAAAGTGTCTCCATTACGAAACGTAGTTCGCTTTGGGTCCGTTGGGAAGTTAGCACCAAGGTTTGTAGGGTCGTTTCCTATTAAGGAAAGAATTGGACAGATGGCGTATAGAGTGGAGTTGCCGGAGAGACTTAGTGGTGTACACGACGTATTCCATGTGTCACATTTGAGGAAGTGCTTGCACGAGACCGCAGAAGTGGTAGAGCCGAGCTTGCTTAGAGAGGCGGAGATCGAGCGTGACGCGACGATTCGACGAGCTCCAACGCGCATTCTTGGGTCAGAGATTAAGAAGTTGAGGAATCGAGAGGTCAGACTAGTCAAAGTGCAATGGGGAGATGATGAAAGCAACGCTACTTGGGAGACAGAAGAGAAGATGCGTTCGTTGTACCCTTTTCTTTTTGAGGGTATGTCTTTTAATTTCTCCTTTATCGCTTATCTTGTACTTATCTTATCTTTAGTGTATCCTCTCGCTAGTATCTTTGACCTTTAGTTAGGATCATCCTATGGTTGAAACATGTGTTTGAGACATGTTATGTATGATGAATGCAAAGTGGATGCAAGTGTTTGCTAGTGGTTGCTCGTGGACGCATATACACACACTATTAGGCACTAGATCGGCTCAGTCACTTCATACTGCATATTGCATATAAATGGTTGTATTTAGAAAAATGGATGTATAATGGTTGTACTATCATATGGATACCACATTTTGGTGAATGGTTGTGCACGCATGTAGAAATAATGTGTAGCATTAGGGAACTTTTGCATACATAATGGACGCATGTCACGATCATGGTTTGCATTAAAGGAGGTCAACTGAATCAGTGGACCGCCTGATTTTGCATTAGATAGGGACATATACACACACTGTGCATTTAAACATGAAAGCATTAGAGGTCTATAAGGAAAATGGATGCCTGTGTTTGATGGTTGAGTAGATGGTTGTTTGGATGTTAGGATATACATTCTTCTTGACTTGAAGATTTCGGGGACGAAATCCTTTAAGGAGGGGATAATGTAACACCCCGTAATTCTGTTAACATTAATATCCACAAATTAAAGAATAATTAATCTCAGACGTGAGAATTGTGGGAAACGGGTTGCGCCATTGTGTTCGTCTCGGAATTCTGGTTGAAATAGAGTCCGAGTTTGCGTGAATTGGACTTCGTATGAAGAAGTTATGGCCATCGGAAGTTTCGGAAAATTCAAAACAGATTCAGAAAATTCAAATTTCGAAAATTCAGCCCAAACAGGCTGGGCGGGAAAAACTCCCGCCCAGACCAGGTCGACCTACCCACCAGGTCGACATGGGTGTCGACCTGGGGGTCAACCTGCCCACCAGGTCGACATGGGTGTCGACCCTAGAGTCGACCTGGGGGTCGACCTCCCTGGTCGAGCCAAGGCGACCTGGGTGCACCTGAATGGGTTTTGGGCTGGGTTTTGGGGGCTGTGACGAAATCTGACGGCTCTAATCTATCCTAGGGTTTATCTAAAGGCCTAAAACAACTAACTACACCTATAAATACATCCTAATGCTAACCCTAAACCTAATTAAAATTGGAACCAAAGCCGTCATACCGTCGCCATGGAAATCAATGGAGCCGCCACCAACTAAAAAGAAGATAGCTAATCCAATTCGCTTCTAATCTAATTCTACTCAACTCTAAAGCAAATCAAGACTCTCTTTCTTCTCTAATTGTGAGTATGATGGTCTTAACAAGATTATTATCATTTTAATTAGGTTAAGTCATGAATGGATTGTGAGTAGATGATGTGAATTGTCATATGCTATCATGTATGTTATTAATCCTATGCTATGTGGTGATGATATACTATATGTTGTAAATCATGCTATGATGATGTTATGTATGTTGAAAGTTTCTATGCTAAGTTGCGATGAATCATACATGTAAAAAACCATGATGTTACTATCTATGCTAGCTACTTCATATTAATCAAATCATCATGTTTGGGCTATGTTGATCTATATGACAAGTTACATATGCAAGTTAGATTGATTAGAAAAGTTATGAACATATGCCATGACATCTATTATGACATCTAGAACTATGCTATGACATATGTGATATCCTATGCTAGTTCACACCATCATTATGTTGACTAAAAACCCTATATGCAAGTTTATGTATAGATTTGGGCAATGATCATATCAGGTAAATTGTGACATTTAGCAAGTTGACACCTTTTGATCCTTAACATGTGTAGTTTATGCAAGTTTCACCCCTATTATGATTAGATTTATTTTAATTGTCTATATGTTATGATAATTTATCTTTGTGCTATGCGTTAGACTATTCAAGTCTAGCCTGTATTATGCGTCGAATAAGCGAACGTATAAATGTGGGGTAGGGGTAATATTAAGGATTTAAATAATAAGATGTTGGGGTGCAATTGATATGATTTTGCATACCATGAGTGGATGACCATAATTGAGTCAATTATGGGCATCAATAAAAGTGGACTTAATTAATAGTTTGGATAAAGAATTATTAAAACTGGGGTAAAAGATTGAAAGTTGTCAATCAATGCTTAGGACATGAGGTTGGACTCGTTTGTGACGTAAACCTACCCGGAACCGCCCGGCAAATCCAGTGGTCACAAATGTCAGCCCAATGTGAGAGGTCCTAGGCCTAAACTAAAGCATAACAGTTGTAAAGACACGAGGTTAGACTCTTTTATGGTGTAAGACTGCCCGGACCCGCCAGGCAAATCCAGCTGCCATAAATGCCAGTCTAATGTGAGAGGTCTTTATGAGGTTATGGCCTGAATGAATTAAGAAATACTTAACCAGATAATCATGTAAAGTGGGACATGGGGGTTAAGTAGGTGCCTTGGGTGGCATGAGGAATCTAGTGGGTGCCCTTAGTGGCATGTGAAATACGATTAGTAAGACTTAATCAAACACACATGTAAATGAACATGACTAAGAGGGTTAAGTAGGATATATTAATGACAAGCTTAGGTGGGTAGCTTGTGGGGGCCCATTTCAACCAGTATCCCAAACGTATCTTTGTGGGCTCGACCCAAGTCGAGGACGGGACACGCATACTAAGTTTGACTATAAGAGGCCAAAACGGGGAGCGGTGGCAACGCAAGTCCAACGGGTTTCATATGCGTGTGTGGACCCGGGCTGGTAGGTAAGACGTTGTTGCATCGTGTAGGTATAAGCCGTGCATTCTCAAGATGTATCGGGTTGCCACTTTAGGGGAGTGATACACCCCACTGTGGGGCCAGCATCGGTATCTACGAGTAGGGAGCCGATCGAAAGTGGGTAGTGGGGTACACCTAGTGGAGATAGGGGTAGACGGCACCTATGAAGTCAGCTAGGGGTACGTAAGGCTATTTATATGTTTCTGTGTGAAGCAAGTGGGATCAACCTTTAGGGTGACTGGTGCGGTGCAGTGTAGTAATGTGCGGTGCAGTATAGTAATTATTCGTTAGAAATTAGGTATGCCTTTACCGTTATCTTTAACGTTATCCTTCACGTTATCTTTATCTGTTCATTCCATACCTAATAGTTCATAGACATTTACTTGTCTTCCAGCTTTTGCCTTAGTCTAGTTATTTTGATAATAGTATTGTTAGAATTGTCATACTCGCCATACTTTATGTCTGACCCCCTCAATTTCTATCCTTTTTCCCTCCAGGTCCTCAGGTTGGACCCAGCTCTAGTGGAGTTTGATTGGATTGCTTCATCTTTTTGGAAAGCTTGGACCCTTGAAGTAAAGTCCAACTTGTTATCTTCTTTAATGGCTATTTGTGTAATGGGATTATGTATTTTGTTTTATGAAGATGGATAATGTATTTGACTCTGATTAATGGTTTTGTGATGTAATAAACATGTTTCCGCTGCAATAAAATGAAGTTTTAGATTTCCAAGTACTACTTATTATCTGTCTTGTTGTAATTTTTCTGTTCTATATTCACTTATAACCTCCATGGAAGTTAATGCATTCCCTTTGTGAGTGACATTAATGGATGTGGGGTGTTACAGATATCACTTCCTAAAGTGGCAACCCAAGAGGTGCCCAACCATATCTATTGGTGTCACGGTCGTCTTAGCCCCCTCTGCCCGGCCCATGCACGCACATGTCCCCGGTCGGTTTGCGCCATCCACCGTCCGTCCCGTTTGGATCTCTTACAATCAATCAGTAAGCATGCCCTTATCTTCTCCTAGTACGGAGTTCTTTATTTGATACCTACTCCGGGTTACTGATTGAAATATGTCTCACACAATATGATACAAGCTCTCCCCTTTGTCTTGTATCCCCACTAGGTTTTTCACTGACTATGTATAATCCTAGGTGTCTTTAATTACATAGTCATATACCAGTTATGCTTACCCTAAAGGGAGTCTTTAATTACATAACTTTATTCTATTTTCCACTGGCTATTTATAACATCAGGTGTCTTTAATTACATAAGCTTATTAGGTTAAGTTTGTGGGCCTATATATCTATATATTACCCACCCCTTCTAATTTACTTAACCCACCAACTACTCATCCAGTTTTACTTAACCCTAACTTAAGTTCATAGTCATACAATCTTTATGAATTAAATTAGGTTAAGTAGTCCAATTCTATTACCATGTCCAATTATGGTTTCATACTGGGTTAGACCTCCCACATTAGGCCTGCAACATGTGAATGCTAGATATGCCGGTCGGGTCTGGGTAGTCTTATTCCACAGTTGGGCCTAACCTCGTGTCTTAGCCCAATTTGTATTTACGTACTTAGACCTACCACATTTGTGTAACACCCTACCTCCGTTAAGGTCACTCACAAAGTGAATGCCTTAACTTTGGTGGAGCATTTTAGTAAACAGAACAGAAACTTACAAGACAGATAAAACAGTACTTGAAAAATTTATAACTTTATTACAACAGAAACCGAAATAAGCTTGGTTACATCCTTTCAAATCACACTATCAGAATTCAAGTACAAAATATCAGTCTTGTACAAAAGCCTTCAGAATGCATAGTTTAAAATCATAATCCCCACAGAAGAAGACAAGCCATACTTTAAGCACTTCAAGCAGAAGAAATCTGGATCAAGCTAGAGTATTCCCTTCTACAAAACCTGGGGGGGAAGGAAGAAAGGAGGCGAAACAACAAGGGTCAGACAAAAAGTCTGGCAAGTCCAGTGATTTTCAGTTATGAACAGATAATAATAACATGACATGAAAATAAAACTGGATGAGCGATAACTGTAACAGGTGTAGCAGATATAACAGAAGAACAGAATGATATAAGCTATTGCTTTACACTTCTCGGCACTAATACTAGTATAACATAATTAGGTGTCATTGAAACAGAAACGGGTACAGAATAATTTCCACGGAAGGGAGTGCTAGTAATGGGCCTTTACCACCCGAACAGATAGAACATAATGCTAATAATAGGTCTTTACCACCCGAACAGAAACAGACAGAAACAGATTAATCCCTATGGAAACAGAATGTAGAATTGGGTGTACACTAGTAAATGGGCCTTTACCACCCGAACAGACGGTACCACGCAGAAACAGACATGTGTTGCCACCCAACAGAAACAGACGGTACCAACAGAACAGACAAACTAAGTGTACCCTGAAACCCTACCCCAAGCGATCGGTTCCCTAATACATAAATACCCTGTGTCGGCCCCACAGTAGGGTGTATCACTCCCTAAAGTGACGACCAATTGGCACAGACCTATTTACAGACGTCACGGCGTCTTACATCCTCAGAGGCAGACCGAGATCCATGCACGCACATGACCCGGTTGGAACGCACCATCAACACCCCTCGCCATTATCAGAATGAACCGCTTATAATTAGTTCAGTAAGCGTGCCCGGACCCTACCTACTGTTGGGTCAAAGTTTTGATACCAGAAAGGGTTACTGACTAATATGGGTCCCAAACAACAGATGACACAAGTAATTCCCCTCCTAGCCTTGTGTCCCCAGACTAACAGATTTCAGATTAACTTGTTTACAAGTTTCAGACATACAGAATTCAGATCAACTAGTTTACAAACAAGTTTTCAGACTAACGGATCAGACATACAGATTTAACAGACTTACCGATTAACCAGTTACAGATTAACAGACTTACAGAATTGTCTAACTTTGTAATTGGGCCTACAGATTCACGGAACAGATTTATTAAATTCATCAGTCTAGTGGGTTTAACCCTATCCGCCCGACACGTTTTAGGCATCATATTTATCTCAGATTTTCATTAATTAAATATTAATGCCCAGACCTCTCACATTAGACTGACAGTTTGCGGCTACTGGTTAGGCCGGTTGGTTCCGGGCAGATTTCTGCAGCAAACCGAGTCTAACCTCGGGTTTCAAGCACGTTATGACTAACTTCTCACATTAGAACCTATTGCTTCGGCCACTGGATGTGCCGGGCGGTTCCGGGCAGAATTACGACGCAAACTCATTCTAACCTCGATTTAGCCATGTTTATCTTTGCGGCCAATTAATTAATGATTTACCATTTATACCCACGCCTAATATACATGCCAATTATTCATGACTATAGCCCATTCAGATTATGTCAATAACAGACTAATTATACCAACTCGACAGATATAGCAGATAACAGATTTCGCAGATTTAGGCGACTTAACGGATTTAACAGATTAAGCAATTCAGCAGATTTAGCATATAACAGATTTGGCATTTTCAGCAGACTTAGCAGATGACAGATTTGACAGATGAACAGATCTAGCAGACTAGGCAGTAGAGCAGAACTAGCAGATTAAGCAATATAACAGAACTAGCAGATTAGGCAATATAACAGAACTAGCAAATTAGGCAAATATAACAGATTTAATCATTCCTTAAAGTGACACAAACATATCTTGCCTAATTATAAATTTGGCCTAAGTTTGCATGGCTAAACAGTTTTCATGATTCACACTATGATCATATATCCCACGTTTGCATTGAATTTACATGTCATAGATTATGGTCATAATTTACATGTCCCAATTTAGTTCAACTTGCCTAGTACAAAAGATTCACATATAAATTATACCAAATATAGCCATCGATTTCAATGCATGTCATATATTCAAAAATCTCCTACTTAGGTGTTATTCACATTTGATAGTTATCAAATCTTAATATAGATCTTCACACCTAAGTCATATTCTCTTTCAAATCATGAATTGTTATATAAACAATATGCCCAACAATCTAGTTATAACAGATCTTAATTCAAAATATGTGTTATGTCCAATGTCTCAAGTCACATGTTAACATACCATGGTTCCTCTTCTTCCAATTCACAGAATATGCATAGATCTAAATCTAGTTTACAACCTATGTCCTTTTTCTTAAATCAATCACAGATTAGCCATGTCCAATTATGCCACATTCATTATTTGCCCCAAACATTTTAGCGTTCGTGCGTTAATCTCTTAGGAGATTGGCGCAGGCTCGTAGTAGCCCGGCTATAGAACAGAAAGAAGAAGAGATACAGAATAAAATAGATCAGAACAGAACATACACAATCTCAAATTCAGATTTACAATCATGTCACAATTATTATTAAAGTTTATATCGGAAAATAACTGCACTTGCCTTGATTGGATTCTAAAAGAACTTTAATTGTTGTAGAATCGTTGCAGAAGCTTTAATCTCTAGTTTGAATTGAGTTGCTTAGGTTGATGTTGATTAGCTTCTAGTTTTGATTCCAGCAGATTAGCGACGCCATTTTTATTTTTATTTAGAATAGAGGCAGAGTAGAAGCAGAATAGAATTGTGTGTAGAGAAGGCTAGGTTTGGGGCTGTTTAAATAGGTTTAGGCGGATGAATCTGGACAGAAATCGGACTGGATACATCAGAACGAACACTGGCCCAAAATTGGGCTCGTGGACCAGGTCGACACCCAGGTCGACTGCCTAGTCGACCTGGGGGCGGGGGGTAGACTGCCCAGCCGACTCCCCAGTCGACCTAGGTCTGGGCGGGAAATTTCCCGCCCAGTCTGTTTTGCGTTTGAAATTCGAATTTTTGAATTCGAATTCGAGCTGTTTTGAACTCTGAATATTTCTGAAATTTTGGAGGGCCATAACTTGGTCATACGGACTCCGATTCTCGCAAACTCAGACTCGTTTTCAAGCAGAATTTCGAGACGAAAGCAATGGCGCAACTTGTTTTCCCTGATTCTTATTTTATATTTAAATTACACTCAGATTTGTTACTTATACGTTCACAGAAAATACAGGGTGTTACATTCTCACCTCCTTAAAGGATTTAGTCCCCGAAATCTTCAAGTTAAGAAGAATGTGTCCTACCATCCAACATCCATCTACTCAATCATCAATCACTGGCGTCCATTGTCCTTAGAAATTTCTAATGTCGTATGAACATATGCAAAAGTGTGTGTATATGTTCCTTATCTAATGCAAAGATCAGGCGGTCCACTGATTCAGTTGACCTCCTTAATGCAAATTATGCCAGTGCCATGAGTCCAACATGTATGCAATTTTCCTACTCGATACATATCATTTCTATATGAGTGCACAACCATTCAGTCATATGCAACATCCACGTGCTGAGTCAATCATTTTGCATCCACAAAAATTGAAAAATGCTCACACATCCATATGCAGTATGAGAGTGTTTTCGAGCTGATCTAGTGCCTAGTGTGTGTATATGCATCCACGAGCAACCACTAGCAACCACTTGCATCCACTTGCAACCATCAAACATAACATGTCTCAAACACATGTTTACACCCATTAGTTTCTACCTAAAGTTCGAAGATTCGATCGATAGGATACAGTCGAATGATGGAAGCGAGTACAGATAAAACAAAAATTTGGTTCCCATTAGACATGGGTCCTAAGTATCGGCCCCGAAGACCGAAACCAACATCAGATTGATACCCAGAGGATTACCCTCTTTAGATAATGTCAAAACTGGAAATCTTAACCTTATCGGGAATATTCAGATATTTAGAGATTACTGGTATAGATCAGATTACCGAATGATTCTTAGGAAACTTAGCATGATAAATCCCAGAATGTATGCATCCTACTTGACGCCTAACACAGATATCTCTCAAACCCCAATCTATCACAACAGATGAGTCATAACCCTTATGGGTCTGAGTCTACAGCGGAATCATAAATAATACTAGAATTAAAGTGCAGAGTATCGATTACAAAATCAAAATACCAGAATCAGAAAGAGTCTTAACTCCATAATCAGATAAAGAAATTAAACCTACTATAGGAATTTTCCTATTTCTATCCTAGCCACTAGCCTCAAGAGTGTTCGCCTGCCCTCCTTGCCCTCGTTTCTTCGGGCAGTCCCTAGTGAAGTGTCCCATCTCTCCACAGTTGAAGCAAGTGCCCTTCCTTTTTCTGCAATCCTTGTTCAGATGAGTCGAGCTCCCACAAGTAAAGCACTTTTTCCCCTTCTTATCTTCAGACTTCTCATCCTTCTTTTGTGTTTCCTTTTTGGGCCATGCTTTCTTATTCTGTGGTTCTTCCTTCTTTGCCTCTTTCGGGCCCTTGTCTTCCTCGTGCAGTAGTGCCATGTCCACCAATTTCTCGTAAGTCGCTCCCATGGGTACATGGGTCATGGCTAGGCTGTGCAGTGGCTCGTTCAATCCTTTAACAAAGCGGAGAGCCTTTTTATGCTGAGTGTTGACTAAATCCAATCCGAACCTAGCCAGTTGGTTGAACTGGTTGACGTATTCCTTGACCGTCATACTTCCTTGCTTAAGAGATAAGAACTTTTCCAGCTGTAAACTTCGTTCAGCTTGCGAGAGGAATTTTGTCTCAAACCTTGTTCTGAAATCCATCCATGTTTCAACTGGCCTCTCGGCGTTAGTGACTTCCCACCAATAGGAAGCTTCATCTTTGAGCAACCATACCGCCAACTGTACCTTCTGCCTATCGTCCACCTCGAAGATAACGAACAGATCCTCAGTTTCTTTGAGCCAATTCCTTGCTTCTACGAATGATTCAGTTCCCTTGAAATTCTTTCCACCCATGGCCCTTTAATCTCTATAGATTTTTGAGAACGCAATTGCACGAGGAGGGGGCGGAGGAGGGGGATCATTTGCTGGACCTGCGGCGGCGGGCCTAGCCTCAAGATATTTACGAAACCAACCGGGTACATGAACACCTTCTGGTATCTCAGATGCTTCAGACATGCTGAAACGAAAAAGGAAAGATTCAATTACAAAAAGGACTGGAGGAAAGGTATATGGCTCTTGGGGATTATGTTTTTCAAAATAAGCTTTATTTTTGAAAATACTTCCTTTCAAAACTTTTTTTTTTGAAAATAGTTTTCAAAAACTTTACCCAATCTGGTAACCTTCAGCTCTGATACCAAGTGTAACACCCCACCTCCGTTAAGGTCACTCACAAAGGGAATGCCTTAACTTTGGTGGAGCATTTTAGTAAATAGAACAGAAACTTACAAGACAGATAAAACAGTACTTGAAAATTTTATAACTTTATTACAACAGAAACCGAAATAAGCTTGGTTACATCCTTTCAAATCACAATATCAGAATTCAAGTACAAAATATCAGTCTTGTACAAAAGCCTTCAGAATGCATAGTTTAAAATCATAATCCCCACAGAAGAAGACAAGCCATACTTTAAGCACTTCAAGCAGAAGAAATCTGGATCAAGCTAGAGTATTCCCTTCTACAAAACCTAGGGGAGGGGGGGGGAAACGGAAGAAAGGAGGCGAAACAACAAGGGTCAGACAAAAAGTCTGGCAAGTCCAGTGATTTTCAGTTATGAACAGATAATAATAACATGACATGAAAATAAAACTGGATGAGCAATAACTGTAACAGGTGTAGCAGATATAACAGAAGAATAGAATGATATAAGCTATTGCTATACACTTCTCTGAACTAATACTAGTATAACAAAATTAGGTGTCACTGAAACAGAAACGGGGACAAAATAATTTCCACAGAAGGGAGTGCTAGTAATGGGCCTTTACCACCTGAACAGACAGAACAGAATGCTAATAATGGGCCTTTACCACCCGAACAGAAACAGACAGAAACAAAAACAGATTAATCCCTATGGAAACAGAATGTAGAATTGGGTGTAGTAAATGGGCCTTTACCACCCGAACAGACGGTACCACGCAGAAACAGACAGGTGTTGCCACCCCACAGAAACAGATGGTACCAACAGAACAGAAAAACTAAGTGTACCCTGAAACCCTACCCCAAGCGATCAGCTCCCTAATAAATAAAAACCCTGTGTCGGCCCCACATTAGGGTGTATCACTCCCTAAAGTGACGACCAATTTGCACAGACCTATTTACAGATGTCACGGCGTCTTACATCCTCAGAGGCAGACCGGGATCCATGCACGCAAATGACCCGGTTGGAACGCACCATCAACACCCCTCACCATTATCAGAAAGAACCGCTTATAATTAGTTCAGTAAGCGTGCCCGGACCCTACCTACTGTTCGGTCAAAGTTTTGATACCAGAAAGTGTTACTGACTAATATGGGTCCCAAACAACAGATGACACAAGTAATTCCCCTCCTAGCCTTGTGTCCCCAGACTAACAGATTTCAGATTAACTTGTTTACAAGTTTCAGACATACAGAATTCAGATCAACTAGTTTACAGATAAGTTTTCAGACTAACGGATCAGACATACAGATTTAACAGACTTACCGATTAACCAGTTACAGATTAACAGACTTACAGATTTGTCTAACTTTGTAATTGGGCCAACAGATTCACGGAACAGATTTATTAAATTCATCAGTCTAGTGGGTTTAACCCTATCCGCCCAACACGTTTAAGGCATCATATTTATCTCAGATTTTCATTAATTAAATATTAATGCCCAGACCTCTCACATTAAACTGACAGTTTGCGGCTACTGGTTAGGCCGGTTGATTCCGGGCAGATTTCTGCCGCAAACTGAGTCTAACCTCGGGTTTCAAGCACGTTATGACTAACTTCTCACATTAGAACCTATTGTTTGCGGCCACTAGATGTGCCGGGCGGTTCCGGGCAGAATTACGCCGCAAACTCATTCTAACCTCGAGTTAGCCATGTTTATCTTTGCGGCCAATTAATTAATGATTTACCATTTATACCCACGCCTTATATACATGCCAATTATTCATGACTATATCCCATTCAGATTATGTCAATAACAGACTAATTATACCAACTCGACAGATATAGCAGATAACAAATTTCGTAGATTTAGGCGACTTTACGGATTTAACAGATTAAGCAATTCAGCAGATTTAGCATATAACAGATTTGGCATTTTCAGCAGACTTAGCAGATGACAGATTTGACAGATGAACAGATCTAGCAGACTAGGCAGTAGAGCAGAACTAGCAGATTAAGCAATATAACAGAACTAGCAGATTAGGCAATATAACAGAACTAGCAAATTAGGCAAATATAACAGATTTAATCATTCCTTAAAGTGACACAAACATATCTTGCCTAATTATAAATTTGGCCTAAGTTTGCATGCCTAAATAGTTGTCATGATTCACACTATGATCATATATCCCACGTTTGCATTGAATTTACATGTCATAGATTATGGTCATAATTTACATGTCCCAATTTAGTTCAACTTGCCTAGTACAAAAGATTCACATATAAATTATACCAAATATAGCCATCGATTTCAATGCATGTCATATATTCAAAAATCTCCTACTTAGGTGTTATTCACATTTGATAGTTATCAAATCTTAATATAGATCTTCACACCTAAGTCATATTCTCTTTCAAATCATGAATTGTTATATAAACAATATGCCCAACAATCTAGTTATAACAGATCTTAAATCAAAATATGTGTTATGTCCAATGTCTCAAGTCACATGTTAACATACCATGGTTCCTCTTCTTCCAATTCACAGAATATGCATAGATCTAAATCTAGTTTACAACCTATGTCCTTTTTCTTAAATCAATCACAGATTAGCCATGTCCAATTATGCCACATTCATTATTTGCCCCCAAACATTTTAGCGTTCGTGCGTTGATCTCTTAGGAGATTGGCGCAGGCTCGTAGTAGCCTGGCTATAGAACATAAAGAAGAAGAGATACAGAATAAAATAGATTAGAACAGAACATACACAATCTCAAATTCAGATTTACAATCATGTCACAATTATGATTAAAGTTTATATCGGAAAATAACTGCACTTGCCTTGATTGGATTCTAAAAGAAAGAACTTTAATTGTTGTAGAATCGTTGCAGAAGCTTTAATCTCTAGTTTGAATTGAGTTGCTTAGGTTGATGTTGATTAGCTTCTAGTTTTGATTCCAGCAGAGTAGCAACGCCATTTTTATTTTTATTTTTATTTAGAACAGAGGCAGAGTAGAAGCAGAATAGAATTGTGTGTAGAGAAGGCTAGGTTTGGGGCTGTTTAAATAGGTTTAGGCAGATGAATCTGGACAGAAATCGGACTGGATACATTAGAACGAACACTGGCCTAAAATTGTGCTCGGGGACCAGGTCGACTGCCTAGTCGACCCCGGGGGGGGGGGTCGACTGCCCATGCGACTCCCCAGTCGACCTGGGTCTGGGCGGGAAATTTCCCGCCCAGTATGTTCTGCGTTTGAAATTAGAATTTTTGAATTCGAATTCGAGTTGTTTTGAACTCTGAATATTTCTGAAACTTTGGAGGGCCATAACTTGGTCATACGGACTCCGATTCTCGCAAACTCGGACTCGTTTTCAAGCAGAATTTCGAGACGAAAGCAATGGCGCAACCCGTTTTCCCTGATTCTTATTTTATATTTTAATTACACTCAGATTTGTTACTTATACGTTCACAGAAAATACAGGGTGTTACATTCTCCCCTCCTTAAAGGATTTCGTCCCCGAAATCTTCAAGTTAAGAAGAATGTGTCCTACCATCCAACATCCATCTACTCAATCATCAATCACTGGCGTCCATTGTCCTTAGAAACTTCTAATGTCGTATGAACATATGCAAAAGTGTGTGTATATGTTCCTTATCTAATGCAAAGATCAGGCGGTCCACTGATTCAGTTGACCTCCTTAATGCGAATTATGCCAGTGCCATGAGTCCAACATGTATGCAATTTTCCTACTCGATACATATCATTTCTATATGAGTGCGCAACCATTCAGTCATATGCAACATCCACGTGCTGAGTCAATCATTTTGCATCCACAAAAATTGAAAAATGCTCACACATCCATATACAATATGAGAGTGTTTTCGAGCCGATCTAGTGCCTAGTGTGTGTATATGCATCCACGCGCAACCACTAGCAACCACTTGCATCCACTTGCAACCATCAAACATAACATGTCTCAAACACATGTTTACACCCATTAGTTTCTACCTAAAGTTCGAAGATTCGATCGATAGGATACAGTCGAATGATGGAAGCGAGTACAGATAAAACAAAAACTTGGTTCTCATTAGACATGGGTCCTAAGTATCGGCCCCGAAGACCGAAACCAACATCAGATTGATACCCAGAGGATTACCCTCTTTAGATAATGTCAAAACTGGAAATCTTAACCTGATCGGGAATATTCAGATATTTACAGATTACTGGTATAGATCAGATTACCGAATGATTCTTAGGAAACTAAGCATGATAAATCCCAGAATGTATGCGTCCTACTTGACGCCTAACACAGATATCTCTCAAACCCCAATCTATCACAACAGATGAGTCATAACCCTTATGGGTCTGAGTCTACAGCGGAATCATAAATAATACTAGTATTAAAGTGCAGAGTATCGATTACAAAATCAAAATACCAGAATCAGAAAGAGTCTTAACTCCATAATCAGATAAAGAAATTAAACCTACTATAGGAATTTTCCTATTTCTATCCTAGCCACTAGCCTCAAGAGTGTTCGCCTGCCCTCCTTGCCCTCGTTTCTTCGGGCAGTCCCTAGTGAAGTGTACCATCTCTCCACAGTTGAAGCAAGTGCCCTTCCTTTTTCTGCAATCCTTGTTCAGATGAGTCGAGCTCCCACAAGTAAAGCACTTTTTCCCCTTCTTATCTTCAGACTTCTCATCCTTCTTTTGTGTTTCCTTTTTGGGCCATGCTTTCTTATTCTGTGGTTCTTCCTTCTTTGCCTCTTTCGGGCCCTTGTCTTCCTCGTGCAGTAGTGCCATGTCCACCAATTTCTCGTAAGTCGCTCCCATGGGTACATGGGTCATGGCTAGGCTGTGCAGTGGCTCGTTCAATCCTTTAACAAAGCGGAGAGCCTTTTTATGCTGAGTGTTGACTAAATCCAATCCGAACCTAGCAAGTTGGTTGAACTGGTTGACGTATTCCTTGACCGTCATACTTCCTTGCTTAAGAGATAAGAACTTTTCCAGCTGTAAACTTCGTTCAGCTTGCGAGAGGAATTTTGTCTCAAACCTTGTTCTGAAATCCATCCATGTTTCAACTGGCCTCTCGGCGTTTGTGACTTCCCACCAATAGGAAGCTTCGCCTTTGAGCAACCATACCGCCAACTGTACCTTCTGCCTATCATCCACCTCGAAGATAACGAACAGATCCTCAGTTTCTTTGAGCCAATTCCTTGCTTCTACGAATGATTCAGCTCCCTTGAAATCCTTTCCACCCATGGCCCTAAAATCTCTAAAGATTTTTGAGAAAGAAATTGCACGAGGAGGGGGCGGAGGAGGGGGATCATTTGCTGGACCTGCGGCGGCGGTCCTAGCCTCAAGATATTGACGAAACCAACCGGGTACGTGAACACCTTCTGGTTTCTCAAAAGCTTCAGACATGCTGAAACGAAAAAGGAAAGATTCAATTACAAAAAGGACTGAAGGAAAGGTATATGGCTCTTGGGGATTATGTTTTTCAAAATAAGCTTTATTTTTGAAAAAACTTCCTTTCAAATTTTTTTTTTAAAATAGTTTTCAAAAACTTTACCCAATCTGGTAACCTTCGGCTCTGATACCAAGTGTAACACCCCACCTCCGTTAAGGTCGCTCACAAAGGGAATGCCTTAACTTTGGTGGAGCATTTTAGTAAACAGAGCATAAACTTACAAGACAGATAAAACAGTACTTGAAAAATTTATAACTTTATTACAACAGAAACCGAAATAAGCTTGGTTACATCCTTTCAAATCACAATATCAGAATTCAAGTACAAAATATCAGTCTTGTACAAAAGCCTTCAGAATGCATAGTTTAAAATCATAATCCCCACAGAAGAAGACAAGCCATACTTTAAGCACTTCAAGCAGAAGAAATCTGGATCAAGCTAGAGTATTCCCTTCTACAAAACCTGGGGGGGAACGGAAGAAAGGAGGCGAAACAACAAGGGTCAGACAAAAAGTCTGGCAAGTCCAGTGATTTTCAGTTATGAACAGATAATAATAACATGACTTGAAAATAAAACTGGATGAGTGATAACTGTAACAGGTGTAGCAGATATAACAGAAGAACAGAATGATATAAGCTATTGCTATACACTTCTCTGCACTAATACTAGTATAACAGAATTAGGTGTCACTGAAACAGAAACGGGTACAGAATAATTTCCACGGAAGGGAGTGCTAGTAATGGGCCTTTACCACCCGAACAGACAGAATAGAATGCTAATAATGGGCCTTTACCACCCGAACAGAAACAGACAGAAACAAAAACAGATTAATCCCTATGGAAACAGAATGTAGAATTGGGTGTATACTAGTAAATGGGCCTTTACCACCCGAACAGACGGTACCACGCAGAAACAGACAGGTGTTGCCACCCAACAGAAACAGACGGTACCAACAGAACAGACAAACTAAGTGTACCCTGAAACCCTACCCCAAGCGATTGGCTCCCTAATACATAAATACCCTGTGTCGGCCCAACAGTAGGGTGTATCACTCCCTAAAGTGACGACCAATTGGCACAGACCTATTTACAGATGTCACGGCGTCTTGCATCCTCAGAGGCAGACCGGGATCCATGCACGCACATGACCCGGTTGGAACGCACCATCAACACCCCTCGCCATTATCAGAATGAACTGCTTATAATTAGGTCAGTAAGCGTGCCCGGACCCTACCTACTGTTGGGTCAAAGTTTTGATACCAGAAAGGGTTACTGACTAATATGGGTCCCAAACAACAGATGACACAAGTAATTCCCCTCCTAGCCTTGTGTCCCTAGACTAACAGATTTCAGATTAACTTGTTTACAAGTTTCAGACATACAGAATTCAGATCAACTAGTTTACAGACAAGTTTTCAGACTAACGGATCAGACATACAGATTTAACAGACTTACCGATTAACCAGTTACAGATAAACAGACTTACAGATTTGTCTAACTTTGTAATTGGGCCTACAGATTCATGGAACAGATTTATTAAATTCATCAGTCTAGTGGGTTTAACCCTATCCGCCCAACACATTTTAAGCATCATATTTATCTCAGATTTTCATTAATTAAATATTAATGCCCAGACCTCTCACATTAGACTGACAGTTTGCGGCTACTGGTTAAGCCGGTTGGTTCCAGGCAGATTTCTGCCGCAAACTGAGTCTAACCTCGGGTTTCAAGCACGTTATGACTAACTTCTCACATTAGAACCTATTGTTTGCGGCCACTGGATGTGCCGGGCGGTTCCGGGCAGAATTACACCGCGAACTCATTCTAACCTCGAGTTAGCCATGTTTATCTTTGCGGCCAATTAATTAATGATTTACCATTTATACCCACGCCTAATATACATGCCAATTATTCATGACTATAGCCCATTCAGATTATGTCAATAACAGATTAATTATACCAACTCGACAGATATAGCAGATAACAGATTTCGCATATTTAGGCGACTTAACGGATTTGACAAATTAAGCAATTCAGCAGATTTAGCATATAACAGATTTGGCATTTTCAGGAGACTTAGCAGATGACAGATTTGACAGATGAACAGATCTAGCAGACTAGGCAGTAGAGCAGAACTAGCAGATTAAGCAATATAACAGAACTAGCAGATTAGGCAATATAACAGAACTAGCAAATTAGACAAATATAACAGATTTAATCATTCCTTAAAGTGACACAAACATATCTTGCCTAATTATAAATTTGGCCTAAGTTTGCATGGCTAAATAGTTGTCATGATTCACACTATGATCATATATCCCACGTTTGCATTGAATTTACATGTCATAGATTATGGTCATAATTTACATGTCCCAATTTAGTTCAACTTGCCTAGTACAAAAGATTCACATATAAATTATACCAAATATAGCCATCGATTTCAATGCATGTCATATATTCAAAAATCTCCTTCTTAGGTGTTATTCACAATTGATAGTTATCAAATCTTAATATAGATCTTCACACCTAAGTCATATTCTCTTTCAAATCATGAATTGTTATATAAACAATATGCCCAACAATCTAGTTATAACAGATCTTAATTCAAAATATGTGTTATGTCCAATGTCTCAAGTCACATGTTAACATACCATGGTTCCTCTTCTTCCAATTCCCAGAATATGCATAGATCTAAATCTAGTTTACAACCTATGTCCTTTTTCTTAAATCAATCACAGATTAGCCATGTCCAATTATGCCACATTCATTATTTGCCCCAAACATTTTAGCGTTCGTGCGTTAATCTCTTAGGAGATTGGCGCAGGCTCGTAGTAGCCTGACTATAGAACAGAAAGAAGAAGAGATACAGAATAAAATAGATCAGAACAGAACATACACAATCTCAAATTCAGATTTACAATCATGTCACAATTATGATTAAAGTTTATATCGGAAAATAACTGCACTTGCCTTGATTGGATTCTAAAAGAAAGAACTTTAATTGTTGTAGAATCTTTGCAGAAGCTTTAATCTCTAGTTTGAATTGAGTTGCTTAGGTTGATGTTGATTAGCTTCTAGTTTTGATTCCAGCAGAGTAGCGACGCGATTTTTATTTTTATTTAGAATAGAGGCAGAGTAGAAGCAGAATAGAATTGTGTGTAGAGAAGGCTAGGTTTGGGGCTGTTTAAATAGGTTTAGGCAGATGAATCTGGACAGAAATCGGACTGGATACATCAGAACGAACACTGGCCCAAAATTGGGCTTGGGAACCAGGTCGACACCCAGGTCGACTGCCCAGTCGACCTTGGGGGGGGGGGGGGTCGACTGCCCAGTCGACCTGGGTCTGGGCGGGAAATTTCCCGCCCAGTCTGGTCTGCGTTTGAAATTCGAATTTTTGAATTCGAATTCGAGCTGTTTTGAACTCTGAATATTTCTGAAACTTTGGAGGGCCATAACTTGGTCATACGGACTCCGATTCTCGCAAACTCGGACTCGTTTTCAAGCAGAATTTCGAGATGAACGCAATCCGTTTTCCCTGATTCTTATTTTATATTTTAATTACACTCAGATTTGTTACTTATACGTTCACAGAAAATACGGGGTGTTACAATTTGGTTCAACATTAGTGGCTGCTGGATATGCCGGTCGGGTCCGGGAAGACTTCCACCACTAACGTAACCTTACCTCGTGTCATAAGTACAATTACAATTCCTAATTGTAATTACTAACATTCCATTTTTAATTAATTTACCTATTAATTAATCCTTTCCTTTTATAGGTGTCAATACCTATTTTGCAACAATAATTTGAATTACATATCCATAAATGGTCATATTCAAATTATGCCATTTTTACCCAAATTTTCCTATGTCATTATAGGTGATTATTTCTATGTTTCCCTATTTGAATTATATGTCCAACTTATATAAACATTATATAAATTATGCCAATTATAAATCCCCTTTTTCCTCGTTTCCTAACTAACGTGATTGCATGTATTTTGGCATCATCGAGGCTACAAAGTAGCCTCGCCATAACAATAAAAAGGGAGTGAGAAAGGTGACAGTTTCAGCACAATTTTGGCATAAGCATGACAACAAGGTGAATGGACATGTAATCATCATAACAGGGTGAACACAGAGCTGATGAACTTATGGCAACTACAATGTCAAAGTCAACATAACATGGTCTAAACTTGTCATTTAGATGTCTAACAAAATTAGGGTGACATAGTAGCATGATTAGATCTAAAAGGGTGGCATCACATGTCAAGTTTACAACATATCATGATTACTACAACATAACAGGTGAAAGGTGATTAGCATAAAGGATTAGATCTAAATTGACAAGTTCGCATTTCCCACAATATAGTTGCAAGTCAAGATCTACATAGGCTGCATAGTAGAATGTCCATAATCATATTGGATCCAGGGATAATGACATAATAAACTTGCATAAGTTCATGATTCACAACTTATACCCAATTCGTACTCTATCATAATTCACATTTATCCATTTAAACCTAAAAGTGACTAGAAAATCACAGCGTTAGGTTCAGAAAATTTAGAGAGAGAGATCTGAATTCTGAATAGCTAAACTGATTGTAGTAGACTTTGATTCTGTTTCAATTTGCAACCCGACAGCATGTGGCCTCTATGATCTCCAATGGAGAAAACAAGAGAATATGGGACCATATTTGTAACGACCCAGGATTTTAGGGCCAAAATAAATTTTAATTTTAATAAATTTAAATTTATTTTAAATGATTGATTTATTCTAATCGAAGTTAAAACGAATAAATTTAATTTATATATAAAAGGAATTGAAAACAAGCGCTGCAGTTTGAAATTTTAATTTGAAACTTTAACTGAATGTACAGGATGCAAAATTTAACGGATTTTAGTGAAACCAAAAATATTAGAATCCATTTAAAAATATCTTTCCAACGAATCCGAAGAATCGAAATTTCATAGCGGAAATCAAAAGTTATGGCCAATTCAATATTTAGAAAGGTCGCTATGAAATTTATAATGGCCAAAATGCTACATTTTGCAGAATAAGGAATTAGGACCCGAAACCATCTCCATTGGTTTTAGAATGTTGTTTACATATAAAAATGACTATAAGAACTTATATTTTTGAGTTTCGGAAAAATTCCACTATTTTTGGTATTTTTAAATATTAAAATATACACCTAAAAAATAGAATTTTTGCAAACGAACTCCGAATTTGACGAAACCAGTTTCTATGGATTCGGAATATTAAATTAAGGTTAAATTATAAAATTTATAATTTTTGGAATTATTTTGTGGCCTGTATAATTTTTACAGTGGAAATACAGCCTATTTTCAGACTTCGGAAATTTATAATAAATTCATACGGAATCGGAAAATTACGAAATCAGGTTCGTTGGGTTCGTAATGACCTGAAATAATTATGTTTAAAAATTTATTAATTTTGAAATTCGCATGTATTTATAAGAATTTCTGAATTGAGGAAAACAGTTGAAAATTGAGTAATTGGGCACGTAATGATATTTGGGCCCAAACCAAAATTAAACCCATGGTATATATTATCTTTTTTCTGAGATTTAGGGCTGAAATTCGAAATGCTCAGCAGCCACTTCTATTTTCCATCATTTTTCTCAATTTCCATGGCGGCTCTCTCTTCCTCTAAAATTTGTCGAAAATAAAATCTCTTCAAACCATAGCAAATTATATGTCCTCTCGAAGGTCTCGACGATACGAAGCTAATGGTGTAGTCGGTTTTGTCAAACAGCGCTCGGATTCGCCGGAATCTCGTCTTAAAGCTCGCTGTTTTCGAAATTCAGAAGCTCAAAACGTAAATCAAGGAATTCCCGTGAATCGAGGAAGAATTAGACGAAGTCACGAACACGGAAGTTCTTCGTCTACGTGAGGTGGAGGTGCTCGCCAAATTTCAGGCAGTTTGGAGGTGTGAGGCGGCCTGTGGGACCCGCGAGACGAAATCCTTTCTAGGCGATTTCCCGATGATCGGAGAAGCTTTAGGGGCGGCTCTTTCTGGTGGTGGTGCGTCTCGCCAAGACGAAGACATTGGCGGTGGTCCCGTGGCGTCAGGTGGCCCGAGGCAGCGGCAAAGTGCGGTCAAAGTTCGGCGGTGAACAGTGTTTTTCGGTCAACGGGCTGAGGGTATTTTCTATTTTATTTTTAAATTATTTAATTAATTTCCAGAAATTTAAAATTGCATAACTCACTCATACGAAGTCGAAAATCGACGATTTCAGGTGCGTTGGGATCGTGGCGACGAGATGGACGCGTGGACACTAATTTTGTCCAATTCTGAGACAGTGAAATTTTTAGGTATTTTCACGAATATTAATTAATTATTTAATTACCCGATCTTTAAAAATTCATAACTCTTTCATACGAGGTCCGTTTGACGAACCGTAAGTTGCGTTGAAATCACAAAATTAAGAGCTTCGCGATGGCGCAGACCGCAGCTGAAAAGGAGACAGTAAAATTTTGACCAAAAAATTCAATGTGAGAATCCTTTATTTAAAAATTTTACATTAAAATAAACTATTCAGTATATGATGCGATTATAATATGATTCTGATCTGTTGTTGGTTATGATTTGGTGATGCCTTGTTATATGATTGAATGGCTAATATTAGATCCCTTGATTTCATGTTCATAGGTAAATAGAATTGACTATGTTAATGAACAAATTTGTTCAATATTTAATAGAAAATTATTCATGGTATGTTCATTGGCATTTTTGCCAATGTTTAAAATAGAAAGTTATTCATGGTATGTTCATTGGCATTTTTGCCAATGTTTAAAATAGAAAATTATTCATGGTATGTTCATTGGCATTTTTGTCAATGTTTAAAAATAGAAAATTATTCATTGTATGTTCAATGACATTTGGTATGTATAAAATTGAATATGTCACCGTATGAAATGAACTATTTTTGTCATTATAAAATAGAATATGTCACTATATGTTTATGGACAAATTTGTGTCATTATGAAATGGGATTATACACCGTATGTTGATGGGCACTATTTTTGTTCATTAATAAAATAGAAATTGCCATAGTATGTTAATTGATAAATTTTGTCAATATTAAAATAGAAATTATTCACCGTATGTTAATGAGCAATTTTTGTTAATATAATGTTCACCGTATGAAATTAACATTTTTATTTAATGTTAATATAAAGAACGGTCACCTTATGATAATGACATTTGTGGAAAATGTTGAAAATGTTCATTGTATGATAATTAACATTTTAATATACTAAAATAGAAAATGTTGAATTTGTTCATTGTATGTTAGAGTGACATTTTGTACATATTAATATAGAAAATGACTTCGTATGATAATATAACTTTTTGTTATGTTAAAATATGAAAATATGCATCGTATGAAATAAATGACATTTTTGTTATGATAAAAATATGAAAATATACACCGTATGATTCAATAACATTTTTGTTAATGTTACATAGAAAATACACTGTATGTTAAATCAGCATTTTTGTCCTGTTATTAATATAAAAATGCACTGTATGTTAAACCAGCGTTTTGTCATGTTAAAATATATATAAATTTGCATTTTATGTAAACTAGCATTTTGGTTATGTTAAAAAAAAAAAAAAATATAGAAAATGCATTGTAAGTCAAATAACATTTTTGTTTAAGTGTTAAGAAATAAAAGAATTTTCATTTCATGAAAAATTAACATTTATTTTTAATGTTAATGAATATGAAATGTAAGGCATGAAAAATTAACATTTATTGTTAATGTTAATAAAAAGGAAAATGTATTGTAGGTTAAATTAACATTTATTTTTTTTATGTTAATTAAAAATAAAATGAATGCATATTAAATTAACATTCATTTTTGTTATATAAAAAGAAAGGATGATTTAGCATTATTTTTAATGTTAAGATAAAAGTATTTTTGTCATTTTTATTTAATGTTTAACATATAAGAATGCATTGTATGCGAATAGTATTTTTGTCATTTTTATTTAATGTTTAACATATAAGAATGCATTGTATGTGAATAGTATTTTTGTCATTTTTATTTAATGTTTAACATATAAGAATGCATTGTATGTGAATGGTATTTTTGTCATTTTTATTTAATGTTATAAAAATATAAGTTTGCATTGTATGTTAAATAACATTTTTGGGCATGTTATAAAAATATAAATTTGCATCGTATGATAAAATAGCATTTTGTAAAAAATGAAAATATTTACCGTATGATTCATTAACATTATTTTTAATGTTATGTACTAAGAAAATGAACCGTATGAGATTAACATTCATTTGTGTTAATATTAGAATTATAGAAAATTTTCACCGTATGTTGAATGGGAAATTTTTGTTAATGTTATATAGAAAATTTCACCATATGATAATTTAACATTTTTGTCTATATTAAAAATATAGAAAATGCATTGTATGATTCATTAACATTTATTTCTAATGTTAATGGAATGGAAAATAAAAGAGAAAAACTCACTATATGGTTCATTAACATTTATTGTATGTAAATGTAACATTATTTTAAATGTTAATAAAAAGAGTATTTCTATCGTAGGAAGAGTACATTATTTTTAATGTTAAATATAAGTAATCTACAATGCATGGGAAATCGACATTAGTTATAATGGTAATTTAAAGAGGATTAACTGTAGGAAAGAGAGTACATTTTATTTATGCATTATATTATAAGAATAACACCATTGTATGATATTAACATTTTAATGTTAATGTTAAAAAGAAAATAACACTGTATGTAGTTAACATTATTTTTAATGTTGATATAAGAGAAAATTTCATCGTATGTCAAGTTAACATTTAATTTTAATGTTAACACATAAGAATTTATACCGTATGGTATTAACATTATTTTATAATGTATATAAAAAGAGAATTCACCCCGCAGTAAGGTTTAACATTATTTATAATGTAAATAAAAGAAATGAAACGTATGTAAGAATAA
Organism: Allium sativum; assembly: GCA_030737875.1. NCBI lineage: Eukaryota > Viridiplantae > Streptophyta > Magnoliopsida > Asparagales > Amaryllidaceae > Allium > Allium sativum. Next base: position 19,790,140 of record CM060927.1, on the reverse strand, counting down.
CATTATTTATAATGTTAAATGAAAGGTAAGGAACTGTATTGAAACATTAACATTTTTTTTTTATAATGTTAAGATTTAAAGAACTTACACCATAGGAAAGTGTTCATTATTCATAATGAAATTGGTAAAGAAATATACAAAGAATTAAAGGAATGGTACGTTATAATTTACATTTTCAAATGTAAATTATAAAATATATAAATAAATAATAATAATAAATTGAAAGAAAAGTTCATCGTCTAATACTAAACCAAATTGTCATGTAAGTAGAAAAGTGAAAGAGATAAGAGAAGAAGGAAGTTATATATAAGAGCGATGAGTTAAACGAACTATTTATATATGTATATTATATATATAATTATAATTAAACGAATCGAGAGCAGTAGTTCGTGTTTTGAAATCGAACTTTTAAACGAATATACTGGAAGATCCGACCGTCGGATTTTCCCAAAACTGAAACCGTTAGGACCGTCTTGGAAAAATCTTTCCAACGATATAAGCTACGCTAAAATCCAACGGTTAGATTTTGAGGAAAGTGAAAAACAAAATTGATTGGAAACAACGCCAAGGTCGCCCTTGACCTGAAGCGTCGTTAAATAAGGAATTAATTATATTAAATAATTAAGGCAAGAATTAATCGTTATAAAATAAAATAACGATATGAAATATGTTTTTCTCAAAATATATGAATGCGAGATTATTTGGAAAGACCGGGTTAATCCCATTCCAAATGATCGTACGATTTCAAGAATTCAAGTATGAAGACGGCGTATGAAGACCGTAAATCTTCCCTAGAATGGACAACGATCAAGACTCTGAATTGGTTTGATCCCAATTCAAGGGTCGGGGTAATTGCCCAAACGTACGTGTTGATTTCACGGGTTTGACCCTAGTTCAGACCTAGAGCATGGGTATAAATGGATAGTGTGTCTGACATCGTACCCCACAAAATATTATGTTGTTGATATTCAGTTAATATATAAACGATTGGTGGTAGAGAATTTATTCTCTACTTAACACCCGTTTATATAGTGACGGAAGATCAATAGTACCGTATGGAGTGACGGTGTGGCATACTAAGATGCAATGATCAGGGTTTCTTGTTGAAAAGCAGAACCTTGTGGTATGAAGAACATGACTTCACGAGCCTCACAAACCGGTAGAGTCTAAAAAGGGGGAAGGGAACGCAGGGAAAGTAGCACGTTTCTTTCTAGTTAGTAGTCATTTTACTTTTGGAGGATGATGAAATGAGGCGCCTCGGATAGGTCCTATAGGACCGGGGAACGTGTGCTTAGGAATTGCCAATCCTCTAAGCTGTATGTGAGGACCGGCCCTGCAGGATCCAAGGGTTAACTGCGGGTAATCCTGAGACGTTAACTAGAGCGTCTCGAATCGGTAAGGAGTCCTCCCTAGCCTGGACTCATGATGGAAACCCAAATTTCCAATACGACCCCGACGGATTTGATTGTATTACTAGTATTGGAGGCATAATATATGGTACCTATGCTTCCTAGGATTGATACTTATAATTTGAATTGTTTTAAAACATATACACCCTAATAATAGTATTAGTTTCGTATTTGGCGTATTTAGCATGTTTAACCACCATAAGGTAAAACTCTATCCTCTTGGTGTGCGTTGCATTGTGTGATGGGACCTGAGTCTTATGGTGGTTCCATTTTTCAAAAGACATTGCGTTTTTTTACGTTTTACTTATCTGTATTGACACTGTAGTTATGCACGGCAATCCATTGGTACAACCCGTTCCGCGTTAGCGGCGTGGTCTTTGGATTTGCCTTATTAGTATAAGTTATTTAAGAATTCTCACACCAGTCCCACGACTGACCCATAGTTTGTTTCACCTTTTTGCAAACTTGGGTGCCCTCTCTTCTACACGGGCAACCAAGTAGACAGGTTCATTCTTTGCTTGGAGCTTTTCTTTGAAGCTGCTTATTTTCTCTCTCTTGGATTCTGCTTGGGAGAAGAGGTGATGACTTGGAGCTTGAAGACTTTTTGTTTCTATTGGCATCTTTTCTTTTCTTTTTAGACATCAAACTTATTTCTTTTCTGCAAACTTGTTGTAATAATCTTAGTTTCTGTGACTGTGGAATTTCTGTGATTGATGACATTATATTTTTCCGTTGCTATAATGTTATTACTCTATGAATCTCCTTTGCTATATTGTATCTGTGTTCTGTTTTATTGTATTTATGTTGTATTCCATATGATTTCTCCTTGCTTTCACCCGTGGAAGTTTGTAAAGTTATGGCCAATTCAATATTTAGAAAGGTCGCTATGAAATTTATAATGGCCAAAATGCTACATTTTGCAGAATAAGGAATTAGGACCCGAAACCATCTCCATTGGTTTTAGAATGTTGTTTATATATAAAAATGACTATAAGAACTTATATTTTTGAGTTTCGGAAAAATTCCACTATTTTTGGTATTTTTAAATATTAAAATATACACCTGAAAAATAGAATTTTTGCAAACGAACTCCGAATTCGACGAAACCAGTTTCTATGGATTCGGAATATTAAATGAAGGTTAAATTATAAAATTTATAATTTTTGGAATTATTTTGTGGCCTGTATAATTTTTACAGTGGAAATACAGCCTATTTTCAGACTTCGGAAATTTATAATAAATTCATACGGAATCGGAAAATTACGAAATCAGGTTCGTTGGGTTCGTAATGACCTGAAATAATTATGTTTAAAAATTTATTAATTTTGAAATTCGCATGTATTTATAAGAATTTCTGAATTGAGGAAAACAGTTGAAAATTGAGTAATTGGGCACGTAATGATATTTGGGCCCAAACCAAAATTAAACCCATGGTATATATTATCTTTTTTCTGAGATTTAGGGCTGAAATTCGAAATGCTCAGCAGCCACTTCTATTTTCCATCATTTTTCTCAATTTCCATGGGGGTTCTCTCTTCCTCTAAAATTTGTCGAAAATAAAATCTCTTCAAACCATAGCAAATTATATGTCCTCTCGAAGGTCTCGACGATACGAAGCTAATGGTGTAGTCGGTTTTGTCAAACAGCGCTCGGATTCGCCGGAATCTCGTCTTAAAGCTCGCTGTTTTCGAAATTCAGAAGCTCAAAACGTAAATCAAGGAATTCCCGTGAATCGAGGAAGAATTAGACGAAGTCACGAACACGGAAGTTCTTCGTCTACGTGAGGTGGAGGTGCTCGCCAAATTTCAGGCAGTTTGGAGGTGTGAGGCGGCCTGTGGGACCCGCGAGACGAAATCCTTTCTAGGCGATTTCCCGATGATCGGAGAAGCTTTAGGGGCGGCTCTTTCTGGTGGTGGTGCGTCTCGCCAAGACGAAGACATTGGAGGTGGTCCCGTGGCGTCAGGTGGCCCGAGGCAGCGGCAAAGTGCGGTCAAAGTTCGGCGGTGAACAGTGTTTTTCGGTCAACGGGCTGAGGGTATTTTCTATTTTATTTTTAAATTATTTAATTAATTTCCAGAAATTTAAAATTGCATAACTCACTCATACGAAGTCGAAAATCGACGATTTCAGGTGCGTTGGGATCGTGGCGACGAGATGGACGCGTGGACACTAATTTTGTCCAATTCTGAGACAGTGAAATTTTTAGGTATTTTCACGAATATTAATTAATTATTTAATTACCCGATCTTTAAAAATTCATAACTCTTTCATACGAGGTCCGTTTGACGAACCGTAAGTTGCGTTGAAATCACAAAATTAAGAGCTTCGCGATGGCGCAGACCGGAGCTGAAAAGGAGACAGTAAAATTTTGACCAAAAAATTCAATGTGAGAATCCTTTATTTAAAAATTTTACATTAAAATAAACTATTCAGTATATGATGCGATTATAATATGATTCTGATCTGTTGTTGGTTATGATTTGGTGATGCCTTGTTATATGATTGAATGGCTAATATTAGATCCCTTGATTTCATGTTCATAGGTAAATAGAATTGACTATGTTAATGAACAAATTTGTTCAATATTTAATAGAAAATTATTCATGGTATGTTCATTGGCATTTTTGCCAATGTTTAAAATAGAAAGTTATTCATGGTATGTTCATTGGCATTTTTGCCAATGTTTAAAATAGAAAATTATTCATGGTATGTTCATTGGCATTTTTGTCAATGTTTAAAAATAGAAAATTATTCATTGTATGTTCAATGACATTTGGTATGTATAAAATTGAATATGTCACCGTATGAAATGAACTATTTTTGTCATTATAAAATAGAATATGTCACTATATGTTTATGGACAAATTTGTGTCATTATGAAATGGGATTATACACCGTATGTTGATGGGCACTATTTTTGTTCATTAATAAAATAGAAATTGCCATAGTATGTTAATTGATAAATTTTGTCAATATTAAAATAGAAATTATTCACCGTATGTTAATGAGCAATTTTTGTTAATATAATGTTCACCGTATGAAATTAACATTTTTATTTAATGTTAATATAAAGAACGGTCACCTTATGATAATGACATTTGTGGAAAATGTTGAAAATGTTCATTGTATGATAATTAACATTTTAATATACTAAAATAGAAAATGTTGAATTTGTTCATTGTATGTTAGAGTGACATTTTGTACATATTAATATAGAAAATGACTTCGTATGATAATATAACTTTTTGTTATGTTAAAATATGAAAATATGCATCGTATGAAATAAATGACATTTTTGTTATGATAAAAATATGAAAATATACACCGTATGATTCAATAACATTTTTGTTAATGTTACATAGAAAATACACTGTATGTTAAATCAGCATTTTTGTCCTGTTATTAATATAAAAATGCACTGTATGTTAAACCAGCGTTTTGTCATGTTAAAATATATATAAATTTGCATTTTATGTAAACTAGCATTTTGGTTATGTTAAAAAAAAAAAAAAAATAGAAAATGCATTGTAAGTCAAATAACATTTTTGTTTAAGTGTTAAGAAATAAAAGAATTTTCATTTCATGAAAAATTAACATTTATTTTTAATGTTAATGAATATGAAATGTAAGGCATGAAAAATTAACATTTATTGTTAATGTTAATAAAAAGGAAAATGTATTGTAGGTTAAATTAACATTTATTTTTTTTATGTTAATTAAAAATAAAATGAATGCATATTAAATTAACATTCATTTTTGTTATATAAAAAGAAAGGATGATTTAGCATTATTTTTAATGTTAAGATAAAAGTATTTTTGTCATTTTTATTTAATGTTTAACATATAAGAATGCATTGTATGTGAATAGTATTTTTGTCATTTTTATTTAATGTTTAACATATAAGAATGCATTGTATGTGAATAGTATTTTTGTCATTTTTATTTAATGTTTAACATATAAGAATGCATTGTATGTGAATGGTATTTTTGTCATTTTTATTTAATGTTATAAAAATATAAGTTTGCATTGTATGTTAAATAACATTTTTGGGCATGTTATAAAAATATAAATTTGCATCGTATGATAAAATAGCATTTTGTAAAAAATGAAAATATTTACCGTATGATTCATTAACATTATTTTTAATGTTATGTACTAAGAAAATGAACCGTATGAGATTAACATTCATTTGTGTTAATATTAGAATTATAGAAAATTTTCACCGTATGTTGAATGGGAAATTTTTGTTAATGTTATATAGAAAATTTCACCATATGATAATTTAACATTTTTGTCTATATTAAAAATATAGAAAATGCATTGTATGATTCATTAACATTTATTTCTAATGTTAATGGAATGGAAAATAAAAGAGAAAAACTCACTATATGGTTCATTAACATTTATTGTATGTAAATGTAACATTATTTTAAATGTTAATAAAAAGAGTATTTCTATCGTAGGAAGAGTACATTATTTTTAATGTTAAATATAAGTAATCTACAATGCATGGGAAATCGACATTAGTTATAATGGTAATTTAAAGAGGATTAACTGTAGGAAAGAGAGTACATTTTATTTATGCATTATATTATAAGAATAACACCATTGTATGATATTAACATTTTAATGTTAATGTTAAAAAGAAAATAACACTGTATGTAGTTAACATTATTTTTAATGTTGATATAAGAGAAAATTTCATCGTATGTCAAGTTAACATTTAATTTTAATGTTAACACATAAGAATTTATACCGTATGGTATTAACATTATTTTATAATGTATATAAAAAGAGAATTCACCCCGCAGTAAGGTTTAACATTATTTATAATGTAAATAAAAGAAATGAAACGTATGTAAGAATAACATTATTTATAATGTTAAATGAAAGGTAAGGAACTGTATTGAAACATTAACATTTTTTTTTTATAATGTTAAGATTTAAAGAACTTACACCATAGGAAAGTGTTCATTATTCATAATGAAATTGGTAAAGAAATATACAAAGAAATGAATGGGATGGAACATTATAATTTACATTCTTAAATGAAAATTATAAAGTATAAAATAAATAATAATGAATTAAAAAGGGAAGAATTATCGTCTAATCCTAAACTACATTGTCATGTAAGTAGAAAGATGAAAGTTAAGAGAAATGTAAGCTGCACGTAGGGACGATAAACTAAACGAATTATCTATACATATTTATATATATATATAATTATAATATAACGAATCGAGCGCAGTAGTTCGTGTTTTGAAATCGAACTTTTAAACGAATATACCGGAAGATCCGACCGTCGGATTTTCCCAAAACTGAAGCCGTTAGGACCGTCTTGGAAAAATCTTTCCAACGATATAAGCTATGCTAAAATCCAACGGTTAGATTTTGAGGAAAGTGAAAAACAAAATTGATTGGAAACAACGCCAAGGTCGCCCTTGACCTGAAGCGTCGTTAAATAAGAAATTAATTATATTAAATAATTAAGGCAAGAATTAATCGTTATAAAATAAAATAACGATATGAAATATGTTTTTCTCAAAATATTTGAATGCGAGATTATTTGGAAAGTCCGGGTTAATCCCATTCCAAATGATCGTACGATTTCAAGAATTCAAGTATGAAGACGGCGTATGAAGACCGTAAATCTCCCCTCGAATGGACAACGATCAAGACTCTGAATTGGTTTGATCCCAATTCAAGGGTCGGGGTAATTGCCCAAACGTACGTGTTGATTTTACGGGTTTGACCCTAGTTCAGACCTAGAGCATGGGTATAAATGGATGGTGTGTCTGACATCGTACCCCACAAAATATTATGTTGTTGATATTCAGTTAATATATAAACGATTGGTGGTAGAGAATTTATTCTCTACTTAACACCCGTTTATATAGTGACGGAAGGTCAATAGTACGGTATGGAGTGACGGTGTGGCATACTAAGATGCAATGATCAGGGTTTCTTGTTGAAAAGCAGAACCTTGTGGTATGAAGAACATGACTTCACGAGCCTCACAAACCGGTAGAGTCTAAAAAGGGGGAAGGGAACGCAGGGAAAGTAGCACGTTTCTTTCTAGTTAGTAGTTATTTTACTTTTGGAGGATGATGAAATGAGGCGCCTCGGATAGGTCCTATAGGACCGGGGAACGTGTGCTTAGGAATTGCCAATCCTCTAAGCTGTATGTGAGGACCGGCCCTGCAGGATCCAAGGGTTAACTGCGGGTAATCCTGAGACGTTAACTAGAGCGTCTCGAATCGGTAAGGAGTCCTCCCTAGCCTGGACTCATGATGGAAACCCAAATTTCCAATACGACCCCGACGGATTTGATTGTATTACTAGTATTGGAGGCATAATATATGGTACCTATGCTTCCTAGGATTGATACTTATAATTTGAATTGTTTTAAAACCTATACACCCTAATAATAGTATTAGTTTCGTATTTGGCGTATTTAGCATGTTTAACCACCATAAGGTAAAACTCTATCCTCTTGGTGTGCGTTGCATTGTGTGATGGGACCTGAGTCTTATGGTGGTTCCATTTTTCAAAAGACATTGCGTTTTGTTACGTTTTACATATCTGTATTGACACTATAGTTATGCACGGCAATCCATTGGTACAACCCGTTCCGCGTTAGCGGCGTGGTCTTTGGATTTGCCTTATTAGTATAAGTTATTTAAGAATTCCCACACCAGTCCCACGACTGACCCATAGTTTGTTTCACCTTTTTGCAAACTTGGGTGCCCTCTCTTCTACACGGGCAGCCAAGTAGACAGGTTCATTCTTTGCTTGGAGCTTTTCTTTGAAGCTGCTTATTTTCTCTCTCTTGGATTCTGCTTGGGAGAAGAGGTGATGACTTGGAGCTTGAAGACTTTTTGTTTCTATTGGCATCTATTCTTTTCTTTTTAGACATCAAACTTATTTCTTTTCTGCAAACTTGTTGTAATAGCTTAGATTCTGTGACTGTGGATTTTCTGTGATTGATGACATTATATTTTTCCGCTGCTATAATGTTATTACTCTATGAATCTCCTTTGCTATATTGTATCTGTGTTCTGTTTTATTGTATTTATGTTGTATTCCAAAAATGATTTCTCCTGCTTTCACCCGTGGAAGTTTGGGATCATCACAATATTTATAGCCTAGAACCAATGTACCAGAGCCAGAATCAAGTCCAGGTACGTAAAACGAATTCTGCCCAGATTTGTCTGGGGGGTCGACACCCCTATAGCGGAGTCAACACCCATGTCGACACCCCTATAGGAGGGTCGAAACCTATGTCGACGCCCCCGGGGGGGGGGGGGGGGTCGACACCCATGAGCGGGAATTTTCCCGCTCAGCCCGCTTTAGCCCAATTTTGATTTTTGATTTGTTTTTGAAGGTTCTGGAATTTATTATATATATATATATATATTTATCTTGTGCGTAAACAAACTTCGAACCCTCATAACTTTTTCATACGGCACCCGTTTTATGCAAACCAAATGTCCATTCTGACCAGAATTTTGAGACGGATGTAATGACATAGTCCGTTACCTCTAATTCTGAATGTTAAATTAATTATTAATTAATTATCCTCTTTTAATGTCGTTAAAATTTGGGGTGTTACATTCTCCCCTACTCAAAGGATTTCGTCCCCGAAATCTCTAAGTTGGGAAGAATGCATATCCTACCATCCATCATCCATCTACTTATCCAACATCCATTGGCATCCATTGTCCTTAAAAGCCTCTAATGCTTATATGAATATATGCAGAAGTGTGTGTATATGTCCCAACACTAATGCAAAAATCAGGTGGTCTACTGATTCAGTTGACCTCCTTAATGCAATGTATGTTAGTGCCATGAATCCAATATGTATGCAAATAAACCTATTACATCATATAAGTTCTATATGTGTGCACACACATTTGTTTAAATGTAACATCCATATAACAACTCATCCATTTCTATCCACAAAAGAAAATGCACACACATCCATATGCAGTATGAAAGGGATTGAGCCGATCTAGTGCATAATGTGTGTGAACATGCATCCACAGGCAACCACTAGCAAACACTTGCATCCACTAGCAACCATCAAACATAACATGTTTCAAACACATGTTTTCACCCATAGCACTCCTATCTAAAGGTCGAAAATACTATGAATAAAATATACTCGAATGATGGAAACAAGTACTGATAAAGCTTTTGGAAGGAGTTAAGAACATACCCTCGAAGAGAAAAGGGTACGAAGCACGAATCTTATCTTCGGTTTCCCAAGTCGCATCCTCTGGGTTATCTCCCCATTGAACCTTTAGCAACTTGATCTCTTTATTGCGTAGCCTCTTAACCATTGATCCCAGAATACGAGAAGGAACTCGCCTGATTGTTGCCTCCCGTTCCACCTCTACCTCTTCCAATATACTCGACTCAACAACTTCCACGGTGTCATGCAAGCACTTCTGCAAATGAGAAACATGGAAAACATCATGAACGCCAGATAGATTTTTAGGAAGCTTTACTTTATAGGCCATTTGGCCAATCCTTTCGGTTATGGGAAATGGTCCCACAAACCTAGGTGTCAACTTACCTGCTGCTCCGAAGTGGACCACATTTCTCAGAGGTGATACTTTGATAAAAAATAAGTCTCCCACTTTGAATTCGATGTCAATCCTTCTCTTGTCTGCATATGATTTCTACCATTCTTGAGCTGTCTTCATCCACCACTGAATAAGGTCAATCTTTTCGGACATTTCTCTAACAATATCTGGTCCAAGTAATAATCTTTCTGTAGATTCCCACCAACAAGTCGGTGATCTATAGGGGCGCCCGTACAATGCTTCGAAGGGTGCCATGCCAATGCTGGCCTAATAGCCGTTATTATAGGCAAAATCCACCAAAGGACGATGCTCTTCCCAAGTCCCTCCGAAGTCAAGGATACACAGTCTCAAAAGATCTTCAAGAATCCTGTTCACCGTCTCCGTCTACCCATCGGCCTGGGGATGATAAGCGGTGCTTAAGATCAACTGTGTACCTAATGCCTCTTGCCAACTTCTCCAAAACTCGCTGGTAAAGATGGGGTCACGATCGCTTACTATGCTGGAAGGTACTCCATGGAGGTGAACCATCTCACGAACATAAATCGCTGCCAACCACGATGTCGTCCTTTTGCTCTTGAATGGAATAAAGTGAGCGCTCTTAGTGAGTCTATCTACTACCACCCAAACATTGGTATTTCCTTTCTTCGATCTAGGCAACCCATCTATGAAATCCATCGAGATGCTCTCCCATTTCTACTGCTGCACTTCCAACGGATGAAGCAATCCGTCGGGATTCTTTTGCTCAGCCTTGACTTGCTGACAAACCAAACATTGAGAAACAAATTCATCCACGTCCTTCTTCATCCCAGCCCAAAAGAAAACCCTTTTCATGTCTCTATACGTCTTGTCGCCGCCTAGATGAATAGTCATCTTAGAATGGTAGGCTTCTTCTAGGACTGCCTTTATCAAGCTTCCAGTCTGAGGAACACAAAGCCTTCCATCTCGTCGCAACCACCCCTTTTCATCTATGGAATATCTACTAAGGTGACCAGAAGTCTCCCCTCTTCTGAGCTTATCCATAATGTCTAGAATCTGTGGGTCACCTTGTTACGAAGCTCCTATCTGCTCCACAAGAGTAGGTCTTATCTCCAAGGATGCAAATAAATCAGGCAAAACTTCGATGGAGGGTCTAAAATTAAAAGCTGATATGAACTCCAAGTTCTCTCTTTCCACAAACAAAGGACTTAGAGCCATCCTCTGCCTACATAGTGCGTCTGCAACCACATTACCCTTGCCAGGGGTATAAGAAATCTCGAAATCGTATGAAGCTAAGAATTCCATCCACCGTTGCTGCCTTAAGTTGAGATCCTTCTGAGAGAATAGGTACTTGAGAGATTTGTGATCGGTGTACAACTCGAATCTTTCTCCCAGTAAATAATGACGCCACGTCTTCAATGCAAATACTATGGCAGCTAGTTCTAGATCATGGGTGGGGTAGTTCTTTTCATGAACTCTCAACTGCCTACCCCCATAACATATTACTTTCCCTTCTTGCATCAGCACCGCACCAAGCCTTGTACCGCACGCATCAGTGTAAATAGTAAACACTTTACTTCCATCGGGCAAGGTCAAGACCGGGGCTGTTGTCAGAGCCCTTTTCAGCCGTTGGAAAGCAACATCACAGTCTATATCCCATGAAAACACCAAATTCTTCTTTGTCAGCCTAGTGAGAGGGGATGATATCTTCGCGAAGTCCTTAATGAACTTCCTATAGTAACCTGCCAACCGAAGAAAGCTTCTCACCTCGGTTGTATTTTTAGGAATCTGTCAATCTTGCACTGCAACCACCTTCGCGGGATCTACAGCTATTTCTTCTTTGGAGACTACATGCCCCAAGAATCTTACCTCCTTTCTCCAGAAATGGCATTTGGAGAACTTTGCTTTTAGCTGGTGGTCACGGAGAGTTTTCAAAACTTCCCTCATATGTTGAGCATGCTCTTCTTCGTTCTTGGAGAAGATCAAAATATCATCAACGAAGACTACGACGAATTTGTTTAGGAATTCTCAAAACACCCAACTCATCAAATCAACAAAATAGGAGGGTGCATTTGTCAGCCCAAAAGGCATCACTAGCCATTCAAAGAAATTGTCTGGAGTTCTGAAAGCCGTCTTATCTATGCTATCCTCAGCCACTCTCAATTGATGGTACCCTGTAGCCAAGTCCAACTGAGAAAATACAGAGGCACCAACGAGATGATCAAATAAACCATCAATTCTTGGAAGCGGGTGCCTATTCTTTTTGGTGAGCTTATTTAATTTTCTATAGTCAACACACATACGAAGTGATCCATCTACTTTAGTTGCGAATACTACTAGAGCACCCCATTCAGATATGCTTCGTCTGATGAACCCTTTCCAAAGTAGCTCCCCTACTTGCTTACTCAGCTCCCTCCTTTCCCTTGGAGCCATGTGGCGTACTGGTAATGCAACTGGCTTTGCATTGTCCACCAAAAATATGCGGAAGTTGATCTCGCGCCTTGGAGATAAACCCTGTACCTCATCAAAAACATTGGAGTAATCCCGAACCACTGGAACAGATGCAAGTCCTCTATGGATGAATCTAAAGACTCTAGGAAGCTAAGCATAACAGACCCTTGGGGGTCACAAGAAACTTCGAGGGTCCTCCCATGACAAGTTGGGAGCCTGACAACCCTCCATTCACAATCTAAAACGGCTCCATGTGTGGTAATCCAATCAATTCCTAGAATCAACCCATAGCCCATAAACCCGGGCACATACGCATCACATTCAAACTCGACACCTTACACAGATAATTTCAAACCCCTACAAATCATCGATAAATGAGCCGAACTACCAATGGGGTTTGAAACAACCACGAGATCTACTACAATACTAGTAACTAAGTGCAGAGATTCAACCACAGAACTAAATATAAACGAGTGTGAAGCACGAGAATCAAAAAGTGTTCTAACTGGATGGTTTGAAAGAGAAATTAAACTTTATACAGAAATTTTTCTACCTCTTTCTGGAGCACTGACGGCAAGAGCATGCACCTGCCCTCCAGAAGTTCCTGCCCTCTGACCTTGTCCCTGTTTCTTCGGGCACTCCTTAGAGAAGTGTCCGACCTCTCCACAATTAAAGAAATTGCCCTTCCTTCTCTTACATTCCTTGATCAAGTGATCTTCCTTCCCACAATTGTGACATTTCCTCTTATCCTTGCCTTTGACATCTTTCCCTCCTTTCTTTTGCTGTTTTTGTGGCTATTGTTGCTGTTTCCCTTTCTTGGGCCACACCTTCCTGTTCTGCAATGTCCCCTCAGTCTTTGCTTCCTTCTTCTCTCCCTTGTCCTCTTCATGCATTAGGGCCATATCCACAAGCCTTTCAAAGGTGTCCCCCATCGGAATATGGGACATTACAAGACCATGCAGAGGCTCATTTGGTCCTTTAGCAAATCGTAAAGCCTTTTTGTGCGATGTATCCACTAACTCTAGTCCGAACCTTGCCAGGTGGTTGAAATTTTCACATACTCCTTCACCGTCAAGTTCCCTTGCTTGAGCGTTAAGAACCTCTCCATCCGTATGCTTCGCTCAGCTTGGGAAAGAAATTTCATCTCGAACCTCTGTCTGAAATCTTCCCAGGTTTCCACCGGACGTTCAGCCTGGATGACTTCCCACCAAAATGTGGCTTCGTCTTTTAACAGTCAAGAATCTAACTGTATCTTTCATCGGTCCTCCACTTCAAAGATTATGAATAAGTCATCGGTCTCCTTAAGCCAATCCCGAGCTTCCACAAATGTCTCATTCCCACGGAATGACTTCCCTTCCATAGCATGGAAGTCCTTACAGATTTTGGCAAAGTTATCTTCTCTTGGAGGGGGAGGAGGAGGAGGAGTGACTGGGAAAATAGGAGAAGGAGTATCTCTGTGGCCTTCAACATGCGTTGTGGCCTCAAATATCTCAAGAACCATCTGGGTATCGTAACGCCCTCTGGGATATTAGGAACGTTTTGATCCCCAAACATGCTGAAAAAGGGAAAAGGAAGAATTTTAGATAAAGGACTGAAGGATATTACATATGGCTTCTTGGGGAATATTTTCAAAACAGACTTTTCTTTTTGAAAATACTTTCTTTTAAAACATTTTTGAAAATATTTTTCGAAACTTTTATCTAATTTGGTAACCTTCAACTCTGATAGCAAGTGTGACACCCCACGTCCGTTAATGTCACTCACTAAGGGAATGCATTAAGTTTCGTGAAGCGTTGTAGGTAAATAGACACAGAATAATTATAAGACAGATATAAATAAGATAGCAGCGGAAATTTTAAATTTTAATTTCAACATAAAACATAATACCGTAGTTCACAATACCATAAGTCATAAAACCATTACAATAAAATACTTCTGTCTTGCATCATCAGAGTACATAGGTATTAAAGAAAAACATTATTCCCCAATAAAAAGAGAAAGCCATAGTAGAGACAAAGACTTGATCCATACTCCAGAAGTAGCTTCCAGCATGATAATATCCAAGTCCTGACTAAGCCTAGGTGTTTCCTCCCTGAGAACCTGGAGGGGGGAATGGAAGAGAGAGGGAAAAACAAAGGGGTCAGACATAAAGTCTAGCGAGTCTAGTTACTTTTAGCCAGTAAATAAATGAAGGTGAACATGACAGGCATAAAGTGGGTAAGAGAGGTCACTTTTTAAATGGCAGGTGTGACAAGGCAGATAAGGTAAGGTGTACACATACTTCATTAATGACTACTCTGCACTATTACTAGTACAACTAAAGTTAGATGATCCCTTCCATAATAAGTTGGTAGACTTAGGGTATAGGTCCGAGTGTACCCTATCCATTACCCTAATCGATCGGCTCCCTATTCCGTAGATACCTTGTGCTGGCCCCACAGTAGGAGGTATCACTTCCTAATGTGGCAACCCAAGAGGCGCACAACCATATCTACTGGTGTCACGGTCGTCTTAGCCCCTCTGCCCGGCCCATGCACTGACATGTCCCTGGTCGGTTTACGCCGTCCACCGTCCGTCCCATTTGGATCTCTTACAATCAATCAGTAAGCGTGCCCTTATCTCCGCCTATTACGGAGTTCTTTATTTGAGACCTACTCCGGGTTACTAATTGAAATGGGTCCCGCAAAATATGATACAAGCTCTCCCCTTTGTCTTGTATCCCCACTAGGTTTTTCACTGACTATGTATATCCCTAGGTGTCTTTAATTACATAGTCCTATACCAGTTATGCTTACCCTAAAGGGTATCTTTAATTACATATGTTTATTCTATTTTCTACTGCCTATGTATACTATCAAGTGTCTTTAACTGCAAAACCTTATTGTGTTAAGTTTGTGGGCCTATATATCTATATATTACCCACCCCTTCTAATTTACTTAACCCACCCACTACTCATCCAGTTTTACTTAACCCTAACTTAAGTTCATAGTCATACAATCTTTATGAATTAAATTAGGTTAAGTAGTCCAATTCTATTACCATGTCCAATTACGGTTTCATACTGGGTTAGACCTCCCATATTAGGCCTGCAACATGTGGATGCTGGATATGCCGGTCAGGTCCGGGCAGTCTTATTCCATAGTTGGGCCTAACCTCATGTCTTAGCCCGATTCATATTTACGTACTTAGACCTCCCATATTAGATTCAACATTAGTGGCTGATGGATATGCCGGTCGGGTCCGGGAAGACTTCCACCACTAACGTAACCTAACCTCGTGTCATAAATACAATTACAATTCCTAATTGTAATTACTAACATTTCATTTTTAATTAACTTAACAATTACTTAATCCTTTTCTTTTATAGGTGTCAATACCTATTTTGCAACAATAATTTGAATTACATATCCGTAAATGGTCATATTCAAATTATGCAATTTTTACCCAAATTTTCCTATGTCATTATAGGTGATTATTTCTATGTTTCCCTATTTGAATTATATGTCCAACTTATAAAAATATTAAATAAATTATGCCAATTATAAATCCCCCTTTTCCTCATTTCCTAACTATGGCGTCATCGAGGCTACAAAGTAGCCTCGCCATAACAATCAAAAGGGAGTGACAAAGGTGACAGTTTCAGCACAGTTTTGGCATAAGCATGACAACAAGGTGAATGGACATGTAATCATCATAACAGGGTGAACACAGAGCTGATGAACTTGTGGCAACTATAATGTCAAAGTCAACATAACATGATCTAAACTTGTCATTTAGATGTCTAACAAAATTAGGGTGACATAGTAGCATGATTAGATCTAAAAGGGTGGCATCACATGTCAAGTTTACAAAATATCGTGATTACTACAACATAACAGGTGAAAGGTGATTAGCATAAAGGATTAGATCTAAATTAACAAGTTCGTATTTCCCACAATATAGTTGCAAGTCAAGATCTACATAATCAGCATAGTAGAATGTCCATAATCACATTGGATCGAGGGATAATGACATAATAAACTTGCATAAGTTCATGATTCACAACATATACCCAATTCGTACTCTATCATAATTCACATTTATCCATTTAAACCTAAAAGTGACTAGAAATTCACAGCGTTAGGTTCAGAAAATTTAGAGAGAGAGATATGAATTCTGAATAGCTAAACTGATTGTAGTAGACTTTGATTTTGTTTCAATTTGCAACCCGACAGCATATGGCCTCTATGTTCTCCAATGGAGAAAAGAAGAGAATAGGGGACCGTATTTATAGCCTAGAACCAATGAACCAGACCTAGAATCAAGTCCAGGTACGTAAAACAAATTCTACCCAGATTTGTCCGGGGGGGTCGACACCCCTATAGGGGGCTCGACACCTATGTCGACACCCCTATAGGGGGTCGACACCCATGTCGACACCCCCTGGGGGATTGACACCCACGAGCGGGAATTTTCCCGCTCAGACCGCTTTGGCCCAATTTTGATTTTTGAATTGTTTTTGAAGGTTTTGGAATTTATTTTATATATATAAATTTATCTTGTGTGTAAACAAACTTCGAACCCTCTTAACTTTTTCATACGGTGTCCGTTTTACACAAACAAAATGTCCATTCTGACCAGAATTTCGAGATGGATGCAATGGCATAGTCCGTTCCCTCTAATTCCGAATGTTAAATTAATTATTGTTTAATTTATCCTCTTTTAATGTCATTAAAATTTGGGTGTTACAGAAGTACACCTAAGTCTACCATTTATGTTTCTATTGGGATCATTCTGTTTCTGTTAAGTAATTGGAAAACACTTAATTCTGTATACTAGTATTGGTGCGGAGAAAGTAATTGAGAAGCATAATTTATCCGTTTATTATATTCATCCTTTTTATACCTGTTATATACTAAAGTTATCTCTCATCCAGTTTATTTTACTGTCTTGATACTTTTATCTCTTTATATGTTAAAAGTCACTGGACTTGCCAGACTTTATGTCTGACCCGTTTTGTTTCACTTTTTTCTCTCTTCCTTTTCCTCCCCCAGGCTCTCAGGGTAGGAACACTTAGGCTTGAGTAGGATTCTCTCTTATGTTTCTTCTTGGATTTGGATCTGCTTTGATGTATCACTTTGACTACTTGTCTATGGCAACTTATGGGGATTATGATTTTTCATTTATGTACTATGATGGTTTTTAGCGCAAGACAGATATTTTTATTTCATGTATTTTGTCCCAGTATTTTAGTCTCATGTTGTAACAAGATTTTGAGACCACGATGTTTTCTATTAGAAAAATAAAGTTTTAAATTTCCGCTGCTATTTTATATACCTGTCTTATGAGATTCTATTTCTGTTTACCTACAACGCTTCATGGAACTTAATGCATTCTGATAAAGAGTGACATTAACGGACATGGGGTGTCATAGGAAGCTATTGGAATTGTTTATAAAATTAAAACATTTGTTTAATATTATCATAACGAACCATTTTAATCGATAAAATTAAACTAAGATGAGTTCAACTCACTCAGTTTATCCGCTTATATTTTCTATAATCCGGGTTTTTATTTTATGTGCAACATTTGCTAATAATTGATGATTGGATGATTGTTTGCATGGATGCTGAATATTTTTAATGCTCATTAATTAAATTAAATGCTTGTTTAATTTCATCGAAATAAATCGTTATTTTAATGATTATATTCCAAACGAGTTTTTTTACCTTTTGGTTAGGTTTGTCATAGTATAAACGTATTAAATTAATAATTGGATTCTTGAATGGATGTTGTTAATTACTTGTTGATCATTATTAGTTAACTGTTTATTTCCGTTTATTTTGATAAATATATTTCTGTATTGAAATTGAGATAACCCATTGTGATGCAGGGAAGGACAGGTTGGTGGAATCCAACCGGATTCCTCACTATTATTGATAATGTTTATCCATATGATTATATATTATTATTGAATGTGGAGTTGACTGATAATTCATGGTTTGATACTTTAGTAGACATTTGCCTCTTTAGTACCATCTATAAATATAAAGATTTTGAAGTCGATATTGAATCAATTCAGAATGTTTACAAAATTTTATTCATTTATTTTTTCGAAATATGATTTTTTTTTTCAAACACCAAAGCTAATTACGTTTTTATAATTATTTAGAAATCGAGATTTTAGGTCGAGTTTGGGTAAAATAGTCATAAATGGGAATGTGTTTATAAACTAGGTTTTGAAAATAAAATTCTTATAAACAAGGTTGTAAATGATTCAAACTAATGAAACAATTTATAACGTTGTTTATAAACATAAGTAATGACCTGAATGGAATTTATTTAAATTATGATTTATTTATTTATTCAAATTAATTAAAGTACATTTTGAAAGCGTGGATTATAATGCCATTATTATAATCAAAATTATCTTGTAAAAGAAATAGATTCTTGTTGTGAACTTTTCCTATTTTGAAGTTAATAACGTTGTTCAGTTAAGGTCTGAGTGGTAATTATAACCCCACTTGATTGACTTCTTTGTTGACTAAGGAATGGGCAGGTCCGTTAGTAAGGGTGGGATAAATGACGTAAGTTAATGAGTGCTATTTTTTTTAAATTCTGTGTTTTAAATCGAATAGTAAAATAGAAATGGAGATATTTCCAAATGTTGAAATATTAAAGATTTTAGAAGTATAATTAACCGACGGTTAACTAAGGAGAATAATTGATGATGAGTATTGAATTAGTGAATTCATTTTGTAACACCCCGAAATTTTAACGACACTAAAAGAGGATAAATTAAATTATAATTAATTAAATATTCAGAATTAATGAAAATGGACGGCACCATTGCGTCCGTCTCGAAATTCTAGTCAAGATAGGCATTTGGTTTGCGTAAAACGAACATCGTGTGAAGAAGTTATGAGGGTTTTAAGTTTGTATATGCGCAGAAAGATTATATATACACACATGAGTTAGAGATGAGTCAAAATTTTATCCATAATAGTTCTAATTCAAAAAATGAAAAGTGGTGGCCGATTTCCCGCTCTAGGGGATGAACCCCCCAAGAGGGGTGTCGACACCGGGGTCGACCCCCCTTAAGAGGTGTCGAACCATAGGTCGACTCACCCACTAGGATGTTGACAGCCCTAGGGCTGAGGTGGCAGTCTGTTTCAGAGGGTTTTGCAACTATATGTACGTGGCTATTTCTCATATTTTCTTAATTACGAATTCATGGTGGCCAAACTCTGCCGGCGTCTGAACTGAATTGGATCTATTTATCCCCTATAACTTTCAGCTTTGCAAATCAAATTCTGAGATTCAAGAATAGATTCAACACCAACTTCTTTTCTATCTTCTTAATAAACCAAACACTATGAGTTGATTACTTTTAGGTTTAAATGAATAAAAGTAAATTTTGAAGGACTATGATTTGGATATGTTGTAAACTATGAATCTGTGCTATTGTTAAATCTTATACTATGTCACGATAGATCTGCTTCTCTAGATCTAATTCAATTGTGGTTATTCTATTATGTCGCCTTTGTGGATCTTGATTTGTAAGTATATTGTGGTTAATGTTAATTTGGATAGTTACAATATTGGTTAGATCTAATTCTTTACGTAAATCACCTTTCACCTGTCATATTATGGTCAATTTAGATATGTTGAAAGTTGGACATGTGAATCCATATTTAGATCTAAACATGCTATTATGTCATCCTAATTATGTTAGATCTGTTTTATGTACATATTATAATTTAGTTGGAACTACTTTTACCTATTAGATCTATATTATGTGGGCACCTAAATAATTAATCAGATCTAGGTTATTATTTGGATCCCCTTTTACTTCTCACATTAGATCTGAACTTGTTGGACATCTAAATTAAATTTAGATCTTTTCATGTTCATCTTATCACCTTTGGCATGTTACAACTAGTTAACTGCCACAAGTTCATTAAATCTATGCTTATATGTTCACCATGTTAGTATATGTTTATGCTAGTTATGTTAGAACATTCACCTTTGTCATATTTCCATTACCTTCCCATTTTATCATTTATGATTAGGCTATTATTTAGCCTATACATGCCGTAATTTGTGCGAACACGCTAGTAAGGGAACGGGGAGGGAAAAAGGTTAATATTGACATAAGTTGAATATAAACATGAGTTGGACATATAATTCAAAAGGGGAAAAGTGCAGACATAATCACCTATTAAGACATAGGTAAGAATTGAATAAAAATGGAACATTTAGTAATTACAGTTAGGAATTGTAATTGCACTTATGACACGAGGTTAGGTTACATTAGTGGTGGAAGTCTGCCCAGACCCGACCGGCATATCCAGCAGCCACTAATGTTGAACCTAATGTGAGAGGTCTAAGTGCGCAATAATGAATCAGGCTATGACATAAGGTTTGGCCCAACTGTGGAATAAGTATGCCCGGACCCGACCGACATATCCAACATCCACACGTTGTAGGCCTAATGTGGGAGGTCTAGCCCATTATAAACCATAATTGGACATGGTAATGAATTGGACTACTTAACCTAATTTAATCCATATGGATTATATGATCATGAACTAAAGTTAGGGTTAAGTAAAATTGGTTGGATAGTAGATAGGTTAAGAAAAAGTGGAGGGGGTGGGTAATATTTATATATAGGCCCACAAACTTAACCCGATAAGGTTATGTAATTAAAGACACCTTTTAGGGTAAGCATAACTTGTAGAAATAATAGAGTTATGTAATTAAAGATACCTATGGTATACATAGTCGAAGAAAACCTAGTGGGGATACAAGACAAAGAGGGGAGTTTTTATCATATTGTATGGGACCCATTTCAGTCAGTAAACCGGAGTGGGTATCAAACAAAGTACTCCGTACTAGGTAGAGAGGGAGCACGCTTATTGATTGATTGTAAGAGATCCAAACGTAGAGGAAGGTGTGGGTGGCGCAAACTTGCCGGGCCATGTGCGTGCATGAGCCGGGTAGAGGGGGATAAGATGACTATGACACCTGTAGATATGGCGCTGTGCATATCAGCGAGGGGTTGCCACTTTAGGATGTGATACATCCAACTATAGGGCCGGCACAGAGTACCCACGGAGTAGGGAGCCGATCGATTAGGGTAGTGGTTAGGGTACATTTGGACATATGCCCTAAGTCTACCACCTTATAGTGGAAGGGATCATCTCATTCTGGTTATACTAGTAACAATGTAGAGTAATCTTTAGAGAAGCGTATACACCTTATCCTGTCAACCTTATCACACCTGCCATTTATGTAGTGATATCTCTCATCCACTTTGTATGCCTGTCATGCTACTTTTATTTATTTACTGGCCAAAAGTAACTAGACTTGCCAGACTTTATGTCTGACACTTTTGTTTCTCCTTCTTTCTTTCGTTCCCCCCAAAGGTTCTCAAGGAGGAAACACTAAGGCTTGACCATGATTCTGCTTATTTTGCTGGAGCTGCTGAGTTGTATGGCTCAGGCTCCTATCCTTGTTGCTATGGATATATTTTGTTCTTGGGGAATTTTACCTTTTTTTTGTACTCTGATATTTTTGAAGTACAAGACAATAACTTTTTTTTTTGTAATGGGTTTTTCTGTTTCAGACATGTGATGTTTTTGGACCATAGAATCTTATGATAAATAAAGTATTTTTTTCCGCTGTTATTCTATATATCTATCTTGTAATATTCTGTGTCTGTTTACCTATAACGCTTCACGAAACTTAAAGCATTCCCTTTGTGAGTGATATTAATGGACGTGGGGTATCACACTTGGTATCAGCGCTGAAGGTTACCAGATTAGATAAAAGTTTTTGAAAATTATTTTCAAAAAGATTTTCAGAGAAAGCATTTTCAAAAAGAAAAGTCTGTTTTGCAAAACATTCCCCAAAAAGCCATATGTAATATCCTCGGTTCTTTGTCTAAATCTCTTCCTTTTCCTTTTTTAGCATGTCTTGGGAACAAAACATTCCTAATATCCCAGAGGGTGTCACGATACCCGGATGGTTCGGTAGGTATTTGGAGGCCACGACGCCTGCCGAAGGCCAAGGAAACGTCCCCTCCCCAACTCCACCAGTCATTCCTCCTCCTCCTCCTCCAAGAGCAGATAACTTCGCCAAGATCTGCAAAGACTTCTGTGTTGTAGGAGGGAAGCCATTCCATGAGAACAAGACATTCGTGGAAGCGCAGAATTGGCTCAAGAAGACCGAGGACTTGTTTGAAATATTCGAAGTAGAGGATAGAAGGAAGGTCCAGTTAGCCGCCTGGCTATTGAAAGACGAATCCTCATTTTGGTAGGAAGTCACCTAAGCTATACATCCGGTGGAAACTTGGTAGGATTTTAGATAGAGATTCGAAATGAAATTTCTCTCCCAAGCTGAGAGAAGCATGCAGATGGAGAGATTCTTAGTTCTCAAACAAGGAAACTTGACGGTGAAAGAGTATGTGAATAAATTCAACCACCTAGTAAGGTTCGGGTTAGAGTTGGTGGATATGCCGCACAAAAGGGCTTTGCGGTTTCCTAAAGGGCTGAATGAGCCTCTACGTGGGTTAGCCATGTCCCATATTCCAATGGGGGTCACTTTTGAAAAGTTTGTCAATACGGCCCTAATGCATGAGGAAGACAAGGGAGAAAAGAAGGAAGCAAAGGCTGAGGAGACATTGCAAAATAGGAAGGTGTGGCCAAAGAAGGGGCAGCAGCAACAGCAACAATAATAGAATTAAGGAGGGAAGAATGACAAAGGCAAGCATAAGAGAAAATGTCACAATTGTGGGAAAGAGGGTCACTTGATCAAAGACTGTAAGCGAAGGAAGAACTCTTGCTACCATTGTGGAGAGGTCAGACACTTCGCAAGAGAGTGCTTGAAGAAATAGGGATCACAATGACAGGGTCAAAGGACATGGACTTCTAGAGGGCAAGTGCGTGCTCTCGCGATCAGTGCTCCTGATAGAGGTAGAAAAATTTCTGTAGAAGGTTTAATTTCTCTTTCAAACCATCCAATTAGAACGCTTTTTGATTCTGGCGCTCACATTCATTTATATCAAGTTCTGTAGTTGAATCTCTACACTTAATTAGTAGTATGGTAGTGGATCCCGTAGTTTTTTCAAACCCCATTGGTGGTTCAGATCATTTATCTATGATTTGTCGGGGTTTGAAAATATCTGTGTTAGGCGTCGAGTTTAAATGCGACGCGTATATGCTCAGGTTTATGGGCTATGGGTTGATTCTAGGAATGGATTGGCTTACCACGTATAGTGCCATTCTGGATTGTGAGAAGAGGGTTGTTAGTCTTCTGACTTATCATAGGAGGACCCTCGAGATTTCTTGTGACCCACAAGGGTTGGTTATGCTTAGTTTCCTAGAGTCTCTTGATGCATCTATCGATGACTTGCATTCTGTTCTAGTAGTCCGAGATTATTCCGATGTTTTTGATGAGGTTCGGGATTTACCTCCAAGGCGCGAGATCGACTTTCGTATATATTTGGTGGACAATGCAAAGGCAGTTGCATTGCCAGTGCGCCATATGGCTCTAAGGAAAGGAGGGAGCTGAGTAAGCAAGTAAGGGAGCTACTTGAGAAGGAGTTTATCAGAAGAAGCATATCTGAATGGTGTGCTCCTGTAGTATTCGCGACTATGGCAGATGGTTCACTTCGTTTGTGTGTTGACTATAGAGAGCTGAATAAACTCACTAGGAAGAATAGGCACCTGCTTCCGAGGTTTGATGATTTATTTGATCAGCTTGTTGGTGACTCGGTATTTTCTCAGTTAGACTTGGCCATGGGGTTCCATTAGTTGAGGGTGGATGAGGACAACATAGATAAGACTACTTTTAGAACTCCGGATGGTTTCTTTGAATGGCTAGTGATGCCTTTTGGGCTGACAAATGCACCTGCCTATTTTGTCGATCTGACGAGTAGGGTGTTTCGGGGGTTCCTAAATAAATTTGTTGTAGTCTTTGTTGATGATTGATCTTCTCCAAAAGCAAAGAAGAGCATGCCCAACATTTGAGAGAAGTTTTAAAAACTCTCCATGACCATCAGCTTAAGGCGAAGTTCTCCAAATGCCATTTTTGGAGAAAAGAGGTGAGATTCTTAGGTCGTGTGGTCTCCAAAGAAGGGATAGCTGTAGATCTCGCGAAGGTGGTTGCAGTGCAAGATTGGCAGATTCTTACAAATGCAACCGAGGTAAGGAGTTTTCTGGGGTTGGCAGGTTATTATTGGAAGTTCATTAAGGACTTCGCAAAGATATCAGCCCCACTCACCAGGCCGACGAAGAAGAACTTGGCATTTTCGTGGTATATAGACTGTGATGTTGCTTTCCAATGATTGAAGAGGGCTCTGACAATAGCCCCAGTCTTGACCTTGCGTGATGGGAGTAAGGCGTTTACCGTTTACACTGATGCGTGTGGTACAGGGCTTGGTGCGGTTCTGAAGCAAGAAGGGCAAGTAGTATGTTATGGGGGTAGACAGTTGAGGGTTCATGAAAAGAATTAGCCCACCCACGATCTAGAGCTAGCTGCCATAGTATTCACGTTAAAAACGCGGCGCCATTATTTACTTGGAGAGAAGTTCGAGTTATACATCGATCACAAATCTCTCAAGTATCTATTATCGCAGAAAGATCTCAATTTAAGGCAACAACGGTGGATGGAGTTTCTAGCTTCTTATAATTTTGAGATTGCTTATACCCCTGGCAAGGGTAATGTGGTGGCAGACGCCCTAAGTAGGCAAAGGATGGCCCTGAGTCCTTTGTTTGTGGAAAGAAAAAACTTAGAATTCATATCAGCTTTTAATTTTAGACCCTCCATCGAGATTTTGCCTGATTTGTTTGCATCCTTGGAGATACGACCAACTCTTATGGACTAGATAGGAGCTTCACAACAAGGTGACCCGTAGATTTTAGACATCATGGGAAACCTCAGAAAATGGGAGACTTCAAGTCACCCTAGTAGATATGCCATAGATAAAAAGGGGTAGTTGCGACGAGATGGAAGGCTTTGTGTTCCTCAAACTGGAAGCTTGATAAAGGCAGTCCTAGAAGAAGCCCACCATTCTAAGATGACCATTCATCCAGGCGGTGATAAGATGTACAGAGACATGAAGAGGGTTTTCTTTTAGGATGGGATAAAGAAAGATGTGGCCGAATTTGTTTCCCAATTCTTAGTTTTCCAGCAAGTTAAAGCTGAGCAAAAGAAGCCGGGTGGTCTACTTTATCCTTTGGAGGTTCCTCAGTGGAAATGGGAGAGCGTCTCTATGGATTTCGTGGATGGTTTGCCTAGATCGAAGAAAGGCAACACTAGTATCTGGGTTGTGGTAGATAGACTCACTAAGAGCGATCACTTTATTCCAGTTAAGAGTAAGAGGACGACATCATGGTTGGCAGCAATTTATGTTCGGGAGATAGTTCGTCTTCATGGGGTGCTTTCCAGCATCATGAGAGATTGTGACCCCATCTTTACTAGTGAATTTTGAAGGAGCTTGCAAGAATCATTAGGTACATAGTTGTGTTTGAGCACCACTTATCATCCTCAGATGATGGACAGACGGAGAGGGTGAACAAGATTCTTGAAGATCTTTTGAGGCTGTGTATCCTAGGCTTCGGAGGGACTTGGAAAGACCATCTTCATTTAGTAGAGTTTGCCTATAACAACAACTATCAGTCCAGCATCGGCATGGCACCCTTCGAAGCATTGTACGGATGACCCTGTAGATCACCAACTTGTTTGTGGGAATCTACAGAAAGATTATTACTTTTACCAGATATGGTTAGAGAAACGTCTGAAAAGATTGACCTTATTCGACGACGGATAAAAACAGCTCAAGATAGGCAGAAATCTTATGCAGACAAGAGAAGGACCGACATCGAATTTGAAGTGGGAGACTTAGTTTTTATCAAAGTATCACCTCTGAGGAATGTGGTTCGCTTTGAATCGGTAGGGAAGTTGGCACCTAGGTTTTTGGGACCATTTCCCATACCCGAGAGGATTGGCCAAATGGCCTATAAAGTAAAGCTCCCAGAAAATCTATCTGGCGTTCATGATGTTTTCCATGTTTCTCATCTGCGGAAGTGCCTACATGACACCGCAGTAATTGTTGGGCCGAGTGTATTAGAAGAGGTAGAAGTGAAACGGGAGAACAAAGTCAGGAGAGTTCCTTCCCCTATTCTTGGATCAGAAGTTAAGAAGCTACACAATAAAGAGATCAAGTTACCAAAGGTTCAATGTGAAGATAACCCAGAGGATGCGACTTGGGAGATTGAAGACAAGATTCGTGCTTCGTACCATTTCCTTTTCGAGGGTATGTTCTCAACCCCTTTTTCAAAGTTATACCAGCGCTTGTTTCTATCACTTGAGTATATCTTATCTACAGTATTTTTCAACCTTTAGATAGGAATCCTATGGATGTAAACATGTGTTTGAGACATGTTATGATTGATGTATGTAAGTGGATGCAAGTGGATGCAAGTGTTTGCTAGTGGTTGCCTGTGGACGCATATACACACACATTAGGCACTAGATCGGCTCAATCACTCTCATACTGCATATGGATGTGTGTGCATTTTCTTTTCTTTTAAGGATGGAAATGGATGAAATAGCATATGGATGTTGCACTTGGACGAATGAGTGTGCACACATATAGAGCTTACATGTTATAATAGGACTATTTACATACATATTGGATTCATGGCACTAACGTACATTGCATTAAGGAGGTCAACTAAATCAGTAGACCGCCTGATTTTCGCATTAGTGTTAGGACATATACACACACCGTTGCATATATTCATACAAACACAAGAAATCTTTAAGGACAATGGATGCTAGTGATTGATGGATGAGAAGATGGATGATGGATGGTAGGATATGCATTCTTCTCAACTTAGAGATTTCGAGGACGAAATCCTTTGAGTAGGAAAGAATGTAACACCCCGAAATTTTAACAACACTAAATAAGGATAAATTAAATTATAATTAATTAAATATTCAGAATTAAGGAAAACAGACGGCGCCATTGTATCCATCTCGAAATTCTGGTCAAGATAGATATTTGGTTTGCGTAAAACGGACACCGTATAGAGAAGTTATGAGGGTTTTAAGTTTGTATACGCGCAGAAAGATTATATATATACACATGAGTCAGAGATGAGTCAGAATTTTATCTAGAACAGTTCGAATTCGAAAAATGAAAAGTGGTGGCAGATTTCCCGCTCTAGGTGGTCGACCCCCCTAGAGGGGTGTCGACACCGGGGTCGACCCCCTTTAAGGGTTGTCCCTCATGGGTCAACCCACCCATAGGGGTGTCGACACCCCTATGGCTGAGGTGGCAGTCGGTTTCAGAGGGTTTTTCAGGTATATATACATGGCTATTTCTCATATTTTCTTCATTACGAATTCATGGTGGCCAAACTCTGCCGGTGTCTGAACTGAATTGGATCTGTTAATCCCGTGAAACTTTCACCTTTGCAAATCAAATTCTGAGATTCAAGCATAGATTCAACACCAACTTCTTTTCTATCTTCTTAACAATCCAAAAACTGTGAGTTGGTTACTTTTAGGTTTAAATGAATAAAAGTAAATTTTGAAAGACTATGATTTGGATATGTTGTAAACTATGAATCTATGCTATTGTTAAATCTTACACTATGTCATGATAAATCTGCTTCTCTAGATCTAATTCAACTGTGGTTATTCTATTATGTCGCCTTTGTGGATCTTGATTTGTAACTATATTGTGGTTAATGTTAATTTGGGCAGTTACAATATTGGTTAGATCAAATTCTTTATGTAAATCACCTTTCACCACTCATATTGTGGTCAATTTAGATATGTTGTAAGTTGGACATGTGAATCCATATTTAGATCTAAACATGCTATTATGTTATCCTAATTATGTTAGATCTTCTTTATGTCCATATTATAATTTAGTTAGATCTACTTTTACCTATTAGATCTGTATTATGTGGACACCTAAATTATTAATCAGATCTAGGTTATTATTTGGATCTCCTTGTACTTCGCACATTAGATCTGAACTTGTTGGACATCTAAATTAAATTTAGATCTTGTCATGTTCATCTTATCACCTTTGCCATGTTATAACTAATTAACTGCCACAAGTTCATTAGATCTATGCTTATATGTTCACCATGTTAGTATATGTTTATGCTAGTTATGTTAGAACATTCACCTTTGTCATATTTCCATTACCTTTCCTTTTTATCATTTATGATTAGGCTATTATTTGGCCTATACATGACGTAAATTGGGCGAACACGCTAGTAAGGGAACGGGGAAGGAAAAAGGTTAATATTGACATAATTTGAATATAAACATGAGTTAGACATATAATTCAAAAAGGGGAAAAGTGGGGACATAATCACCTATTAAGACATAGGTAAGAATTGAATAAAAATGGAATGTCTAGCAATTACAATTAGGAATTGTAATTGCACTTATGACACGACGTTAGGTTACATTAGTGGTGGAAGTCTTCCCGGACCCTACCGGCATATCCAGCAACCACTAATGTTGAACCTAATGTGAGAGGTCTAAGTGCGCAAATATGAATCGGGCTATGACACGAGGTTAGGCCCAACTGTGGAATAAGTCTGCCCGAACCCGACCGGCATATCCAGCATCCACACATTGTAGGCCTAATATGGGAGGTCTAGCCCATTATAAACCATAATTGGACATGGTAATGAATTGGACTACTTAACCTAATTTAATCCATAGTGATTGTCTGATCATGAACTAAAGTTAGGGTTAAGTAAAATTGGTTGGATAGTGGATGGGTTAATCAAATCTGGAGGGGGTGGGTAATATTTATATATATGCCTACAAACTTAACCTGATAAGGTTATGTAATTAAAGACACCTTTTAGGGTAAGCCTAACTTGCAGAAATAACAGGGTTATGTAATTAAAGACACCTATTGGTATACATAGCCGAAGAAAACCTAGTGGGGATACAAGACAAAGGGGAGAGCTTGTATCATATTGTGTGGGACCCATTTCAGTCAGTAACCCGAAGTAGGTATCAAACAAAGTACTCCGTACTAGGCGGAGAGGGAGAACGCTTACTGACTGATTGTAAGAGATCCAAACATAGAGGATGGTGTGGGCGGCGCAAACCGACAGGGCCATGTCGTGCATGAGCCGAGCGGAGGGGGATAAGACGACTGTGAAACCTGTAGATATAGGGTTATGCATATCAGCAAGGGATTGCCACTTTAGGACGTGATACATCCTACTATGGGGCCGACACAGAGTATCTACGGAGTAGGGAGCCGATCGATTAGGGTAGTGGTTAGGGTACATTTGGGCGTATGCCCTAAGTCTACCACCTTATAGTGGAAGTGATCATCTCATTCTGGTTATACTAATAACAGTGCAGAGTAATCATTAGAGAAGCGTATACACCTTATCCTGTCTACCTTGTCACACCTGCCTTTTATGTAGTGATCTCTCTTATCCACTTTATATGCCTGTCATGCTACTTTTATTTATTTACTGGCTAAAAGTAACTAGACTCGCTAGACTTCATGTCTGACCCTTTTGTTTCTCCTTCTTTCTTCAATTCCCCCCCAGGCGCACAGCGAGAAAAAACTCAGACTTGACCGTGATTCTACTTATTTTGTTGGAGCTGCCAATATGTATGGCTCAAGCTCCTGTCCTTGTTGTTATGGATATGTTTTGTTCTTGGGGAATTTTACTTTTTTTTATGTACTCTGATATTTTTGAAGTACAAGACAGTAAATTTTATGTTGTAATGGGTTTTTATGTTTCAGACATGTGATGTTTTTGGACCATGGAATCTTATGATAAATAAAGTTTTTTTTCCGCTGTTATTCTATATATCTTTCTTGTAATATTCTGTGTCTGTCAACCTATAACGCTTCACAAAACTTAATGCATTTCCTTTGTGAGTGACATTAACGGACGTGGGGTGTCACACTTTTCCTTTTTATGGATGAATAGTCGTTTTATTTTGATAGTTAAATAATCGATTATTAAAATCTGGCCCAATGCGTTGTTGGTACGGAAAGACCGGGATCAAAATTATATTCGAAATCCATTCCGACCAACAAATACGAAAATGTGGAATTTGTTTATCAAGATGGAGAAATTGAAGACCGTGGATGTTCATAAGCGGAAGGATTACTTATCGAATATTCTTTAGATTGCAACAAGAGGTATTTTGACGTGATTCAGTCGTAATTGAGATTTTGCGGATTTGCAAGGAATACTCGCCACTAATCCTTTGGATGCGGTAGAAGGGTGCCTTCGGTTCATCCTGTTCCTCGATGACTTGTATAGACGAAAATCTGCTAGAGTAACCTAATAGATTACGGGTTTATTACCTCAAACGTAATTATGTTTGAGGAAGAGAAATTCGTTTCTCTTAGCCTGAAACTCGTATTATTTTGGGGAAATCAATTTGTGATTTGGTAGGTTAGACAAATGGCATTCAAAAAAAATGGTGGTGTCATGTTCTAGAAGACAAACGTGGCCTCAAGCCTCATCAACCGGGAAATGACAAAAATCGGGGAGGCAGCATGGCTAGTTGGGTCGCACCCAAGTTGGGTTTTCTATCACCAATCTAGAGAAATTCCTTATTTATTCTTCTTCCGATTCTATATCTCCGCGAATGGACGGTGGGCCTTTAAAACCGTCGGGTGATAATACATTCGGTCTACTCAAGTTAAATGAGTTACCGATCATGTGTGGCCGGGTCGCAAGATAAGTGCCCCGCGGTTTTTGATTATATACTGTGTATGAGGAGCATAAGATGCAAGTGTTCTGCTATTTGGTTATTTATTTGATATAGACACTATAATAATATCACCATAACAAAATTGTTTTGTGTTATAGTAAGGTAAAAACCGTTCATGTTTATGTATGGGTTGGTCTTACTATTATCCTTTTCTTTTAAAAGGATTGTCTAAAGTTAAGAAATATGGATGTTATTTAAACACAATGAGTTTTTCTCACGTTGATTCACTAGACTGATCCATAGCGTTTGTAGAGCTCGGGTCAGACTGCGTCTTTTAGGGTTCAGTTATCGGATGCTATGAAATCCAGAGGCTAGCTGGAGGAGTTCGAACGTATAATATATATATATATACACACACACAGATATATATATATATAGTAATATTCCGCTGTGTGTTGTAATTGAGGAAAGACTGTTATAACTATCCATTTTGTTTTGACTGTTGTACTTTGATGATTGTATGTATTATTTCAAGCTTTCAATAAAGTTATTTTTGTATTATATTTTATTCCGCTGTGATGTGAGACTCCGTGTTGTGTTGGATCCTTCTTCTTTTTTCTATTTTAATATTTCTTTCTTATCTTCTCTCACCCTTTAACTTCTTTCTCTTAATTTTCTTCTTTTTTGTGTAATTTGGGCTGACTATGGTAGTTAAATGTCGGCTTAAATTGTACGGAAAAGTGGGATGTTACAACTTGGTATCAGAGCTGAAGGTTGAGTAGTAACACCCTAAATTAAGTTTGAGTGTATATACGAGAGAACATATTTGTAAATTTTATATAGAAATATTTTGTATTGTGTTGATTGATCGATTCAAGTGTTGGGAAAGCATATTGAACTAGCAATTGACATAATATTGTTTTTATAGAGGGTAAATGAAATAATTTTGCCCAAATTATATTTTTATAGAAAAAGAAAATAATTTTTTTATAGTATAGTAGTATTGGTTGTTTGGTTGTTTTGCTTGATTTGATCGGAATTCAAACTAAATAAAATAAATTTGGAATTTGGAATTGAATGGATAATAATAAAAATCAATCGGATATTAATTGAGTTACATTAAGGTATGTTAAACCTAAGCAAAAGCAAACTAGTAAACATTGGATATCAATTGAATTTAACCAAACCAGTTGAAGTTAATAAGAAATTGAATAAATTGGAAGCAGGGAAATAAATCATAGTATAATGAATTGGGAATAAAACTGGTTATTAATTGAAAACTAAATTATTTAACCTTGCGTTTGTTATTTGCATTATAAATTGAGTTAAGTACAGAAAACAGATAAACAGAAAACGAATTTGGCAGCACTGTTGCAGACTTTTATATTGAGACAACATAAATAGTGTTCGATTTGTGAAACCAAAGTGCTTATTTTACAAAGTATAAGAATTAACTCGTTTAAACGTAATGCTATATAACATTATTCATGATTTATTATGCATTGTTTACCATAAATTGAAAATTATTTGTACCATTTTATTTACTACTGATCAAAATAAATGGTATTTCGTCAAAAGTTTTTTTTTTGTTTGTGAATCGGTAACTTCTAATAAAACTTTAAATAGTACATAAAATACTATGTGATAAGTGAATTAAATGCGGAAATACAAGATTTAAACCCGTAACATTTCATATCGTATGGAAGTGTTGTTGTTACTTCCGTAATGGTACTTTTCTTACCAAAAAGAAAGATTATTTGGTTGCTTCTTTTAGGCTTCATGTGAGTGATCCTTGGAGCTTGAAGTGCACTCAGAAATAGTATTAATACGTAAAATAGAATTATATAAATAATTTTAAATAAGTAGAGTTATAGCACTATTTTAAGAGTAAGTCCTTAAGTAACAAAACAAGGCAACAAAAATAGTATACACATGCGGATCAAAATGAAATTGTGAGCAAGTAATTAGAAATTATATATCTTTAGCTCACGGCACAAAGTTAAGTGAATCAAATAGATGAGAAACAAAGACTAATGTGTGCTAAAACACAAACTCCCGACTGTGTTTGTTGAAACAAGAGCAGGTTTGCCGAAACAAGATGAATCCTGGAGTAATTTTTTTCAGTTCCCTACGACTACCGCTTACTGTTAGCTTTAGCTGTTTCTCCGATTTTTATTCCACTTATCGTTAATTTGATAAAGTAATATAAGACTAATCGCTCCAGCGGAAAATTCCCTGTCTTATAATTTTTTTTTTAATCATAGAAGGTTAATTGAAAACCTTCTTTCAGAATAAATTGAATATTAGCTACGCAAGTTGTGATTATTTGAAGATCAGAAAAGCACCTAAAAATTAATTTGGTGATACTAATGATTTAAAGTTTCGTGGAAGAATGAAAATGAAGCATGTGTTAATGAAATGTATTGTTTTACATGGGGTGAAACGTATATTCATCTGCAGGTGTCTTTTGGATTGAATGGTCGTGATCATTTTCTAACGGTCGTTACCGCTGGCTGTTGAATTTGAAATCAACAGTAAACAAACCATACAATTTTGGAAAGAACGTTGCCTCCCACTCCGTCAGAGATGCCACCTCCTATACCACCATGACCTAACCGGAAAAATCGAACCCTGTTAGCGGAAGCGTTGCCCTAACACACCAACCTTGGAGGTTGCAACCCCCACATCCTCTTCACCATGTCGACGCATTTGATAAAAAAATTCAAAAACCTTTCAACACTACGTGGTCCATCCAAGAACATATGTAAAAAACATAATAATATGATATGTATGTTTTCATGAAATTCAAATGATGAAGTGCGTCCTTACTCATGGGTAAATAGATTTATGGACGTGAACCATGTCTTATTTACTATGTTATAGGTGCTTAGTTAAAAATCGCTTCATTTTTGTGGATCATATCTTCAACATGGTTCGTTTTTAGTATCTGTTTCCTAACATAAGTATACTCTTGGATTAAGTTACATGATGCTTCCTTGTTAGTATTTGCTCCTTTTTAGAATTTGTTTCCTAACATAAATATTCACTATGGTGTTTGGTTAATGGGTTAAAGAAAATAAAACGCATATTGGTAAAACTATGAGCTATTTTTTAGTTCATTTTGATTTCTTTTGTTCTATGATACTCCATGGAGCCGTAACTTACTATTATTATCTCATGTATTATTGCAGTGAAAATTGGTTAGCAATGCTAAAGCTCTTCATTGGAGCATCATAGGTTTTAAAGGAAAGAAATTATTTCTACACAAATTTTTGATATTTTCTTTAATTTTAATTAAGCAAATTTATCTTGAATATAAGTCATTACTTCCAGTACATGAATTTTTCCACTAAATTTATAAAAAAAATAGTCATTGTTCATGCTTTAAATTGTAACCGATTTAGTCATTGGTTAAAATGTTAACTTTACTTGCTTACATTTAAAGTCACGTTGTATTTGCGTTAGAACTCAGGAATTCTTGAGGAGAAGTAAAATGTAAAATGTAAATATAAAGAGGAATCAATACTAATAGAAAACATGTAAAATAATTATAA
Organism: Allium sativum; assembly: GCA_030737875.1. NCBI lineage: Eukaryota > Viridiplantae > Streptophyta > Magnoliopsida > Asparagales > Amaryllidaceae > Allium > Allium sativum. The sequence continues at coordinate 19,755,443 of CM060927.1, read as the reverse complement.
ATTTTTTTGACATCATCACGATGCCTTAAAAATGGGGCGTCAAATTGATGTTGAAAGGCCGTTAAAAAGAACAAATGCGTGAAGATGACAAAAAAATTTCTACACTTATTCTTTTTATCCAAATTCTGATATCTCTAAAAATTCTCTTCTTAACCTCTTTCTAATTTTATAATTAATTTCTTTCATTAAATTCATAACTCATTCTCTTATTAGTATTATTTAACTTCCATTAAATACCATTAATATCTGACTTAATTCTTATTTAATACACACATTACTCTTTCAAATACAAATCTGTATGCTAACGTTTGTAAATTAATTATTTTATTAGCTTTTAATGTTATGCTTATAATGTCAGTCTTTAATTCCTGCATTTACTCTTTTATAATGTTATTGTGAATGTTTCCATTAATTTTATTTATTACTTTGCAACATTATATTTTCATAACGTTAACTTTCAATATTCAAATATATTAATTGATTATTCTTAAAATTTGGATTGTTACATTCTTTTCTCCTCAAAAGATTTCATCCTCAAAATCTTCATGGACAGAAGAATGAGAAAAGTATTTTCAATCAAAAACCTAAAACCATATACTCAAACATCATCCGCTAGCATCCATTGTCCTTAACTTTCCTAATGAAGTTCATATTATTATGCAATAGTGTAGTATATACGTCTCCAACTAATGCAAACGGTCTGTTGATTTAGTCGACCTTCTTTTTATGCAAATATACTTATGTTATGTATCTAAATGTATGCAAGTTTCTTAATGATATTTGATAGTTCTAAATACTTGTTGTAATCATCATTCATATAGAACATTCATATGGTATCATTCATTTAATTACGACCATGGAATTTGAAATTAAAATGTGCATACACACATATGTGATATGTTTTAGTCCTAATTAGTCGATCTCTAATAGTGCTTAATGTGTGTTATGCATCAATTCCATCCACTAGTAAACACTTGCAACCACTTACGTTCATTATTCATAACATGTTTGCAATCAATCCTATCGTTTATAGGCTAAATCCTAAGATCTACTCTTTTCAAGTATATATAGAAGGATGATTCTCATCAAACGAAAAAGATAATGATAAAATATCTAAATAATATTTGTCAAAAGAACGTGGTTAAGAAACTGGGATTCCTCTTAGGCACCCAAGTTGGTATATCTGAAAGTTCCCCTATTAGATGAAATATCTTATGGTTGAATTATTACTGCCTCATCATGTGATGACACACTAGTGACTCATACTTTTCTTCAAACTACCAATCTGAATGGTTTCTCCTATAACTGTCGAGTCATTCCAACCAAATCCACTGGAGAGCTTTTACTTTGCGGACTTGTATTTCTTTACTTGTTTATCTTATATTGTATAACCATACAAAGACATCCTTCTTTTTAAACTAGATTTTTTTCTTATAAATCTTATTTGAAAAACGTCAGTAAGAAAACTTACTATTCACAAAATTACAAAATAATTTCTTTTCGAAACATATATAATTATTTTGTGAAATTTAAAAAAAAAATTATACCAAAGTATGATACATTTTAAAGAAACTTCTATTTCTAAGATCACATAAATAGGAATATGAGGTTAGACTCAAAGTCGATCGACAAATTTCCATTTACCTCAAAATACCCTTCTTTAAAATTCTTTTCTTGGAACACAATTACTCACCCTATCATTAATCTATTTGAAATCTTCATATCCTTTCATATAAACAAATAATCATTTATCTACTAACCAAACTTACTACTTACTGCGTAATTGTGCTACTGCATTGGTATGACTGATTAGTCGTTAGAACTAAGTTCTGTGGCAATTTGTTCAATGTGTAGTTGGGTTTTTGCTGGTGTATTTCTTTGCTGGTTGGTGGTGAATGGGTCTGTGTTTGTCTGGTTTTCGTGTCAATGAACATGCCATACTCTTCCCGAACAACTGTGGGTTGCTTATGTTTTTTCTTGTGCGCTGGTTCAACGCCCCTTGCTTAGTGAAGACCACGGTCTCTCAACAATTGGGTTTTGAACTTGGATGATAATTTCCTTCATTTAACACTAGCTTCGCCATGTTTTGTTCGTATGTCATTTCCTGAATTTTGGCCATGCCTGTGCTTTCACATCCCTTTTCAGAATGTTGGCATGGTTTGACTTTTGTGTGACTTCAGGAAGTAATGCTTTATGCAGTTGGGTACATTGATGTACTGTGCTTTAATGTTCTTTGTTTTGCAAAGTGGTGGAGCTTGCGATTCTAATCCATGAAATGCTTTTGACATGTAATCTGTTATGAGACTTATGCCATGTGATTTGTTGGCTCCTTCAGCGTTTGCAGTTGATGGAGTTGATGTATGTGAAGCTTCGAGCTCCATGCCATGATATTGTGCAAGTGTGGCATTGTACTGGTTTCAGTATGTTGCCTTCTTGCACTTTTATGAACGAATTGTTTGTATGTGATGTAATTTCAACCTCCCTGTGTGGACTGTTTTGGAATAGGAAATTTTTAGTAGTCTAGCATATATGCTAGCTCCTGTATTGTAATCTAGGGTAGAGTTAGTCGATGACCCACTTTAAATGCCGTATGCGGTGGACGATCCAGCTTAAAAACCGAATTAACTGACTGCTAACTACAGTCACATGTACAATATTGTAAATTTGTTATTAGTCATGATAAAAGAGTGTTATAGAACACTATAAAAACTGGTCGGCTATGCCAAAAAAAACATATTGCTAACTTTAATTTCATGGTCATATAAGGAACTTTTATCAACCCGATTCTTATAATTATGTATCAACTTATCCCCATAAGTTATTTTTCTTTAAATGGAGTTTCTAGGATCCTCATCTTATATTCAAATGAAATAACCTTGATGAACACCAAACACTCAAAATTGAATATAACTAATGGTGAAATTAATCTATCAAAATTGAATATAACCAGAAGCAAAGAATTTAATGTCAATACATTCTTACTTTTGTAAAGAGAACAAGAAAAGCAAAAATCATCACACACTCAAACTCAATTAATCATTATTGTATTAGGTTCCAATTCCTTGTAGGGGACAACAAACCAACAATCCAAGGTTACCAAAATTTCAAACCTTTCTCATAATAGGTAACGCTTTCGTGACCTAATTGAAAACTGATGGTAGCTATTCTAAGGTGATGTAACAACCCGAATTCCGACAGACCGAATTTTTTTCAAAATTCTAATCCATCGAAACCCGTGTTGGTTTCTCTGGTATCTTGCAGAAAAAACAGAGATGTAAAATATATCAGAGCTCAGAAAATATCTCACTGTGGAATGGATAAAGTATAATATAATCAAAGAATAGCCTTACCATAGTAATAATACTGCCTAACCAGTATCCAAAGCTATCATATATCTGCCACAAATCTAACCTGCGAGTATGTTATGAGAAGGGGGTCAGAACACAATTTCTGGTGATTGGATTTAAAATATACACTTTGGGCAATCCTACATATACCGTTCAATCACATTTTCTTATTTATTAGGTTACTTGGGTTAATAACACTCAAGACTTACGCACACGACGCACATATTTACTTCCCAGTGACCCCCAATATTAAGGTACACCCCATGGTACCCCACTCACACGGTCTCCACCGTAATGCCACAGAAATGAACGTAGTCCCTCATCCTATGCCGGAGTGACGTACGGATCTCTACATAACAATATCACGTTCCGCATATATCTATCATTACTATGCTACGTAAGCATACGGACTGCCACCTTCGATCGAATCATATTCCATACCAAGTAATGCCCTCAAGTCTACGATACACCATCCAGAGCAGACATGCATGTCTTTCCCATGTACATATCATCAATCGTATTCGATGCCTTAACCGCACATAATGTGCACCGAGTTCCGTGGCAGGGCTATATAAGAAACACGGAACTCGATTGGGATCTTTTTCATATCTATACAGGCCCGTCTTTAAGGGCCTTAAAATACAAATATCCCTCGGGTCTGTTTTTATGGTGGCTATGGCCCCACCTCGGCCACTCCCTCAGATAATAAAGACTACAAGAGCTAAGCAACTTGCCCCTAACAAACAATCTAAACATCCAATTGGTGTTTCCCTCAACCACCGTACCTCGATAGTGAAAGGTGAATGGTCTATTGGGTTTAACTCTAGTCTTTTCCCATCCCACCAGCTGTCGATGACGGGTACCCGATGATCTACTATCTTTGTAGGTCCTGAACTCTTCCTCCCCGTTGAGGCGACCGCTGAATCACCCTAGTGTCACCACGTCACATCATTCTGACTACAAAGCTACTTTTGCAGTCAAGTCCCACCCACCTGGTAGTAACGCGTAGACCAACCTCTGTGAGCACATCCTAAACATCTCCCACCTCACAAAGGACTACTAGGAGCATTTTACATATCTCAGGAAGCCACGTGCTTCCCCTTCTGGTCCTTTGGAGCCGTCAGAATAATAAAATGGGCGTGTACTCCCCTCGTGCCTCATGACACCCCAATGATCTACCCCATTGGGGTATTCACCCTCAAACGTACGGATTGGTCCAAGCACCTCAGTTTTAATGTGTCATTAGACCCTATGTCTAAACATTCAATTGTGCGCTTGCTATACCTCGTCGGGTTTCGATTTAACTTGGTTAGTCCCATTCATATTGACTTCTTATTCAAGTTACCAATTTCCTATTGCTTATTAATTTCATTCATATAAATTAACCCATTTAAGTTTATTAATAAGCCCACAACATGTTATTTCCTAGATTGTGATCCAAGGTCTGTAATACACAATCCCTTTATATTCTTATTTGATTTCAAGGTTACAATAACATGTTCTACTTAATACGTAATTAAGTATATCTCAACTCACATGTTTTCTATTTAACATGACACTTATCATTTATGATTAAATATAACTTATTTCATTTCATAAATTTGCCTCACTCTTTCCTATTTAATCATAATTCCATCATACATTGTCACGACAACTTATTGTTGTTTACTTATAAACTTAGTTCTCTTAACTAAAGTTCACTAATAAGTCTCCTTTCCATTTATTATAATCTGTTGTAATTTCCACTTGTCCTTAGGACAAGGCTTAACATGTTATTCTTATCAGCGGATTTCAGGTTTCCAAGTTTACAGATTAATTAATTTATAATTAAGTACAACTTCTTACATTTCATAAATTCCCCCTTTTCTTTACTTATTACAATAAAACTGGTTTCAGTTTTTCCCCGTTTACCGATTACTTAATTTACAATTAAGTGCCACTTATCTCATTTCACAAGTTATCTCATTTCCTTACTAGTTTATAATAACCTAAGTTATAATATCCACTTGTCCTAATCTACCTATTCTACAACATTATCATTAATGTAATTTATTTATAACAGGTTATTATCATTCCCCCTTTATTCCCTTTCCTTTAATGTTGTAATCATCTTTCATTCAATTCCATTTATTCCCATTAATTACAATTAATGCTGTATATCCATCCTGCTATTTACATATATTTATATATGTGTATATATTTATGCACTAGACCTCTCACATTAAGCCTACTATAATGGTACGGGTTTCGCTCGGACCTAATCGATCCCTAAATCGACCAAGACCATTTGAATCCCGCATATGCTAACTCTGGGCATACAACACATCAAAACAAATAACAGAAGACTTTTATAAACATCATAATAATGTTACATTAGAGTACAAAATATATTAGAGTACATCGAAAAATAATACTACAGTGGAAGATTAATTTACAATGTAGCGGAACCAATAAACTAACACAGTGGAACCCTATCAATGCTCTGGACGTAGCTTTAAGCTTCGGTCCAAAATCCTGCTTAATAAATAAATATATGCAAAAAAAACCACTCGACTGCCCGTGTTGAAATAGGGGCACCCGATTTTTCTTGTGAAACAAACTACGAGTCAGTCATGGGACTCGTATGAGAAATCTTACTTAACTTATCCAATAATAAGGCTAATCGCAGGTCCATGCCGCCAACACGGAACGGGTTTACTCCATTGTATTGCCAGTGCATAAAGTAAAGTAAATCTTTTAAACATTGCAATGCTTTTTAGAAAAATGGAACCATTATAAGACTCAAGTCCCATCACACAATGCAATGAAAACCGTAGGATAGGGTTTTACCTTATAATGGTCAAACATGATTGATACGTATAAAACAACAATCATTTGATATTATTACTAGTGTCTAGTCAGTTTAAAACATTTTCAAAGTAAATGTATCAATCCTAGATGGCATAGCTACCATATACTATGTCGCCATATATAAATATACAATCAAATCCATAATGTCGTATTGGAAATTGGGTTTCCATCATGAGTCAAGGCAACGGATGGTCTCCTTACCGATTCGGATCACCTCTTGTGACACCCCACTCCGTTAATGTCACTCACTAAGGGAATGCAATAAGGTTCGTGAAGCGTTATAGGTAAAAAGACAAAGAATAATTACAAGACAGATATAAATAAGATAACAGCGAAAATTTAAATTTTTATTTCAAACATAAATCATAATACCGTGGTTCACAATACCATAAGCCACAAAAACCATTACAATAAAATAACTTCTGTCTTGCCCCATCAGAGTACATAAGTATATAAAAAGCATAATTCCCCAATTGAAAGAGTTAAGCTATAGTAGAGACAAAAACTTGAGCTATACTTCATAATTAGCTCCTAGTGATATCTGAGTCCTGACTAAGCCTGAGTGTTTCCTCCTTGAGAACTAGGGAGGGGGAACGGAAGAAGGAGAAACAAAAGGGTCAGACATAAAGTCGGGCAAGTCTAGTTACTTTTTGCCAGTAAATAATTACAAATAACATGATAGGCATATAAAGTGGATAAGAGAGATCACTACATAAGTGGCAGGTGTGACAAGGTAGACAGGGTAAGGTGAATATACTTCTCTAATGATTACTCTGCACTATTAATAGTATAACTAAAATGAGATGATCCCTTCCACTACAAGTTAGTTGACTTAGGGCATACATCCGAGTGTAGCCTAACCACTACCCTGATCGATCGACTCCCTACTCTGTGATATCCTACGCTGGCCCCACAGTAGGAGGTATCACTTCCTAAAGTGGCAACCCTTTATTTTCCAAGATGTGCACAACCATATCTACTAGTGTCACGGTCATCTTCTCCCCCTCTGCCCGGCTCATGCACGCACATGGCCCGGTCAGTTTGCACCGCCACACCGTCCGTCTCGTTTGGATCTCTTATAATCAATCAGTAAGCTTTCCCCTTCTCCATCTAGCACGGAGTTCTTTATTTGATACCTACTCCGGGTTACTGACTGAAATGGGTCCCACACTATATGATACAAGCTCTCCCCCTTTGTCTTGTATCCCCACTAGGTTTTTCACTGACTATGTATACCCCCAGGTGTCTTTAATTACATAGCCCTATGTCAGTTATGCTTACCCTAAAGGGTGTCTTTAAGTACATAACTTTATTATATTTTTTCCACTGGTTATGTATACCACTAGGTGTATTTAATTACATAACCTTATTAGGTTAAGTTTGGGGGCTTATATGTAAATATTACCCACCCCCTAAAATTTACTTAACCCACCCACTACCCATCCAATTTTACTTAACACTAACTTAAGTTCATAATCATACAACCCTTATGGATTAAATTAGGTTAAGTAGTCCAATTCATTACCATTTCCAATTATGGTTATAATGGGTTAGATCTCCCACATTCGGCCTACAATATGTGGATGCAGGATATATCGGTCAGGTCCGGGCAGTCTTATTCCACAGTTGAGTCTAACCTCGTTTTTAGCCTGATTCGAATGTGCACACTTAGACCTCTCACATTAGGTTCAACATTAGTGGCTGCTGGATATGCGGGTCGGATCCGGGAAGACTTCCACCACTAATGCAAGCTAATCTCGTGTCATAAGTGCAATTACAATTACTAATTGTAATTACTAGATATTCCATTTTAATCCAAATCTACCTATGTCATTATAGGTGATTATTTCTATGTTTCCCCATTTGAATTATATGTCCAATTCATATAAATATTACATAAATTATGCCCATTATAAATCCCTTTTCCCCGTTTCCTAACTAACGTATTCACATGCATTTTGGCGGCATCTAGCCTATAAAGTAGCCTAGTCATAACAATGAAAAGGGAATATGACAAAGGTGATAGTTTCAACATATCTTGGCATAAACATAAACTAACATGATAACAAGGTGAATGGACATGTAATTAACATCATAACAAGGTATACGTAAACCGATGAACTTGTGGCAACTACGATGTCAAAGCAAACATAATGAGATCAAGGTGTCAAACTATTTAGATCTAACATAATTAGGTGACACAGTAACATGTTTAGATCTAAAGATGGCTTTACATATCAAGTTTACAACATATCTAGATTGATCACAATATGACAGGTAAAGGGGATTTACATAAAGAATTAGATATAGACAATGGTACAACTGTCCAATTTAATAGATATACATTCACCACAATATAGTTACAAGTCAAGATCCACATAGGCAACATAATAGAATAACCACAATTGTGTTAGATATAGGGAAATAGATCTATCATGACATACTATAGGATTTAACACTAGCACGGAATCATACTTTACAACATATCCAATTCACGGTCTTTCAAAATTTACTTTTATTTATCTAAACCTAAAATCAACTAGAAATTCACAACTTTAGGTTTAGAGAATAGAGAAAGAACGGATCTTGAATTTCTGAATTTGATTTGCAAAGTACGTTGTTGTAGAAAACGGTTCTGTCTCAGTTTGTATCCCGACAGCATATGGCTCCCATAATTTCCAATGAAGAAATAGGAGATTTGAACACATATTTATAGCTGTAGAAACCTCTGAAACCGACTTCCACCTTAGCCCTAGCGGTGTCGACACCAATGGGGTGGGTCGACCTGTAGGTCGACGTCCCTTAAGGGGGGTCGACCCCATAGAGCGGGAATTTTGACGCTCTGACGAATTTTTCAATTTCGAACTGTTCTGGATAAAATTCTAACTCATCTCTGACTCATGCGTATATATATAATCTTTCTGCGCATATACAAACTTAAAACCCTCATAACTTCTTCATACGGTGTCCGTTTTGTGCAAACCAAATGTCTATCCTGACCAGAATTTCGAGACGAACGCAATGGTGCAGTCTGTTTGCTCTAATTCTGAATATTATATTAATTATTATTTAATTTATCCTATTTAATGTTGTTAAAAATTCGGGGTGTTCACCTCTAGCAAGATGACCCAGGATCACACCTATGGGCAACCCTTGGATCCTGGAGGGCCGGTCCACACATACTTTAGTGTAATAGTTATTCCTAAACAAATGTTTCCCGGTCCTATAGGACCTATCATTTGGCCAGTAGCGACCAATATATCAAGGGCCCTCACAATCCATCATCCACATAAGTAAAAATGTCTGGGCTCCATACCATGACACCACTTCTAGCTAGAAAGAAACGTAGTGCACTCCCTGCGTTCCCTTATCCCGTTTCTGACTCTTACCGGGGTGTGAGGCTCGCGCAGTAATGCTATACACAAAGCTATGCTAACTTTAGCTGTGCTTTGATCATCAACCACAAGACTCTTCTTTTCAACAAAAGTCTTGATCATTTGCATCTTAGCATGCCACATTGACAATCTACGCCATGCCACTGATGTCTATCAATGTATAACCTCTAAGCTCGTACGTCTTAGAGAAGAGTGTTAAGCAAGAGAATAAATTCTCCGCCACCAAATAGATATATATTTAATAGAAATCAATTAACACAGAACGAAATCCAATGTCAGATACACTTCCATTTACAAGTCCGTTCTGGGTCTGAACGAAACCGAAGACACCTTATTCCTCGTCCCGTATGTCCAATACAGAAGAGAGGTTCTCGCATATCCGGACAATCAACAAATACATCCGGACAACTACCACTTTAACCATTTACTTGGAGCTACCCAATTCAGGGCATCAGTAGTCGTCCATTCGATGTGAAGATTGCCGGTCTTCAACTACCATCTTCAATGTCTTCGACTTTAAGCCGTCGTACAATTATTTGAAATGAGATTTAACTCGGTCTTTTCAAATAATTCTCGAATATATATAATTCAAATCATTTCTTTCTTTAGTTAAATCTAATTCAACTTGATAAATTAATGTCAAATAAATATAACCGTCCACATTACTTTATAAACCAAGGGAAAATTGGTTTATTTTCATTCCATATCATTTATAATATTTTATAATGATTTATTGCTATTGTTATTTATATAAAAATAGCCTATTTAATTCGAACGACGTTTCAGGTCATTACGTGGCCCTGGCGTTGTTTTTATTTAGATTTGAATTACACATTTCTCGAAATCTAACCGTTGGATCTTAGCAAATTTAATGTCGTTTGAAAGATCTTTCCAAAGCAAACCCAACGGTTCCAGTTTTGGAAAAATCTGACAGTCGGATCTCTCGGTATAATCGCTTGAAGTTACGATTCCAAAACGCGAACTACCGCGCGCGATTCGTTTAATTATATATATATATATATTTAATTATATATATATATATATATATATATATATATAATTCGTTCCACGATTTCAAAACCATTTTTTTCTTGTAAATTTTGTACACTTCGTATTCATGTTAAAAATTATATTTAATGAACAAAAATATATTTAACCAATCATTTTTTTTCTAACTTCGTTAACATGTAAATGACATTATCTTAATGAATCAAAACATGTTTAACAAATGATCATTTTTCTAACTTAGCTAACATGTAAATGTCATTATTTTGATCTAACAAAATCATTTTTAACAAATGATCATTTTTATATATTGACATCGCTAACATGTTAATGCCAATATTTAAATCCAACAACATCATTTTTAAAAAATGATTCTTTTTACATTAACATCGCTAATATGTTAAATGACATTATTTTAAATCTAACAAAATCATTTTTAACAAATGATTCTTTTAACATATTAACATCGCTAACATGTTAATGACAATATTTTAATGACAAAATATGTTTAACATATAATTCTTTTTATTCTAATCTAATATGATAAAAATGACATTTTTATATATATGTATATCAGTTCTGCTATATTTATTTCCATTAATTACAATTAATGCTGTATATCAGTCCTGCTATTTACATATATTTATATATATGTATATATTTATGCACTAGGCCTCTCACATTAAGCCTACACTTGTGGATGTTGGATTTGCCGGGCGGTTCCGGGCAGACTTCTACAACATGTTGGCTTAACCTCGTTTCTTAGCGCCACTGCATGTTGTATTTATGCACTTAGACCCCTCACAATAGATTTACCACTTGTGAATGCTGGATATGTCGGGCGGTTCCGGGCAGACTTCTATCAAAAATAAAATCTAACTTCGTGTCTAAGCGTGGTTACCGTTTCCTATTTACTGTAAATTATCAATATTCTACATGTCATCATATTAAGCCCATTTTATGTCGCATATTCTTTTTAACATACAATAAATTCTATTTTAACATGTGATCGCTTAATCATGTAATTGTTCAAATCAAACGAATTAATGTGAAATGTTCTCAATTTCTACCGTTAAAGGTCCAGGTACATAAATGTCAAAATTTAGCATAGAATTGAAACAACAGTAATTGCTACACATATTTTGACAAGTTTATATCTCAATATATGAATTTACCCACATATATGTTAATTATTCCAACATGTCATATTCGTCACTTTAATCCTTTCTAACATATGTTAGAACAATTAAGCATATCATATTTCAACTTGTCATATATAACAGGGAATGTTAAACGATAATATATCATTATCTAAAATGATATAATTTAAATCCACTCACCTTATTTGCTTTCCAAATCCTGGATCTGTTCCAGATCTAGCCTTCCATGGTTTTCACCTGATTGGATTTAAAACCTAACAACCATGGATTTATAATTTTTACTAAAAGGGAAAGGGAAGAAAGAGGAAGAAAATTGAATAGACCAGGTCTAGAAAATTACCTCACTTTGAATATGATTCTAAACACCTTTTTTTATTAATCTTCATTCTTTTCCTCCAGATCTTGATTCAGAATTATCCTAAACCAATTATCTTATTTTTCTGAAGAGATTTGAGGAGGAGACAGAATGGCAGAGCTTAAATGTTGTCTCAGAGAATGTGAGAATTAAGCTAGGCTTAGGTAGCCTATTTATAGGTGTTCAAGATCTTATCGTACTCGCATTGTTGAGTCAGCATTGAACCTGGTTAAGAAAACGGTCAAGATACGTCAATGGATCTGCCTGGATCTGGGGGGGGGTGTCGAACCCTACAGGAGTGCCGATACCCCTACAGGGGTGTCGACCCTCGTAGGTTCCACGAGCAGTTTTGGCGTAGAAATTTTATTTTTGAATTTTTGGAATTTATTTGGCTGTAATATTCACATGAAATTTTCTTATGCGTATACAATTATTCTAATGATCATTTTACGCGTATATATATGCACAATTTTCTTTTCATTTTCAAAATTCAAATGGTATTGCATCGTTATTTGATTCTTGCCATATTTCTATGATTTCAGCCTTATCTTGAATTTTATCTCTTGTATATATATTCCTACACATATATATATGCGTATATTCTCATATACATAAAATTTCTGTATTTCCTTATATGTATATTTTTCCTTATATGTGCGTTCATACATACTTCACCCCATGAACAAGTGTTATTTTAGTCATTCCCTTAAACAAAAATATGACGGCGACGGGGATCGAACTCTGTACCTCTTGTATGCAAGTCGCATGCTCTAACCAACTGGGCTACTAAGGCTATTGTTAACAAAGCTTAGAACAATGGTAATTATTATTCTCTTCTTACTTCTCTTTTTCATGTTTGTTGAAATATTTTATTTAACCCATTGCATTAATCCTTTTTTTTTATTTCTCTTTTATTATTAATGCATAATGAGTGCATGTAACATATTTACCCCACATGCAACCAATCTTTTCTTTTTTTAATGCATGCATTACATTTTATTTGCATCAATATTTGTTTTATTCTTCATATATACATTTATGTCAATGCATATATATATGCACATATGCATTATTTAATTATTTAATTGTTATAAAATGCGGGGTGTTATAGGTAATTACTCATGTAGGTCCTCTTATTAATGCCACTAAGCAGAACTGATATTAAAGTATTAAATAGAACTCTTAAAATATAGTTTCTCAATTTGTGTCCGTAGATGCTAAACTTCTCTCGATGGGGTAGGTTAAGTAAATCTATATCTTGGAAAATTTTCAATAACTTATAATAATCCACGAAGCCAATAAAATTCTTCAGCTTCCAAGAATAACCCTTAGAAAACTTGGTTTTATGCCATGTGCTTATAAGGTACTAAAGTCCTTTACTGAATGCCAAATTTATTCTATGCTATCAATTGATCAGACCAACATGTCATTTGCGTAGACCTTTACCACCTTACTTTGAAACCTCGCCAAATACATTACCACACAAGTTAATAATTAAGGTTAAGGCAAGCTAGTCCACAAGGTATGGAAACTTCTCTTAAAATCATTTAGGTGTTCTACGAGCAACTTTGTCTCTAATACTTTCCACTTATCATAATTTCTGGAAGTCACTAACAGAAAAAAAATCTAACCATGGTAATACCTTGGCTCCTACTAAATACACTAAAAGACCACCCGAATGAGGCAATGAATAACGTTTCTTTTTAAACAACTTCTCATGATTACTTGTAGTGCCAAAGGAACTATCTTCCCTTATAGAAAAGATGAGTGTTGCCTCTCATCCAAAAATGATTACTCTTACCAACCTTTTCCACAAGTTCCTTAATATTTTCCTTAAATGTTTCCTGCTATGGTTGAAGTCTAATTACTTCATCAAAATGCATTTGGAAAGCTCCTATTGGTACGTGACTTAATCCACCAAAAGACAAGTCTAAGGATTATAATAATTTATCTCAACTAATCCTTTACAGACTAATACTAGGGTGCAACTACTATGTTAAACCCCAAGTAAATATCCTCCTCTCAATTAAATAAATATCCTCCGCTCAACATCTGAGATGGCTCATGATATAGCTAACTTATCTGAACTCCAAATCAGCACATAACTCTCAGTTCAATAAGCATTACGCTACGTTTAAAAAAGCTTCTAGCCAATGGTATAAAATTCAAATCTTTTCTTTTCCTTGGAACTACATGTACTAAGTAGTGCTATAAGTTTAGAATTATCATAAATGTGAATCCAAAAATAAATCTCTCTTCTACCAGCAAGCCTTCTACCTTATTCCAGCATATCCAGAAAATTTAGCACAATTGTATTTGAATCGATATCGCCCGGAGATGCACTAAGGGAAATAGTAAACTAAGCCTGACAGATGTTAGGGAATGAGGAATTGATCGTTAAGGCAAAACTAACTCTATAGGGGAGGGTGAATTGTGTTTTCAAGGAATTTAAGAAAATCTAAAACTAATACGATCTATTATATGAATAACGCACCATAAAGATGATCACAGACACAGAATCAAAAACAAACAAAGAAATAAACAAAAATAAAATGCAGAAAAGGAAGAACACACCGAATTTTATACTGGTTCGGATTTACTCCTACGTCCAGTCCCACGCAACGCTGGATTGCGCAGAGTTTTATTACTATATCAATATCCAAGTACAATTCCCTTGATTTCACGGCTACAAGGTTACCACCGTTTCCACCACCCTCGATTTCCTTGGCTATATGGTTAACACTGTTTCCCTCCTTGATTTCACGGCTATAAGGAACACACCATTTCCAAGACTATCCCAGAAAAATCCCAAATGATTACAATAGCATTATAACTTTTCAATAGAACTTTGGTTCAGAGAGTAATGAGTAGAGAGTGAGAAGAGAAGAAGTTTTTATAAATAGAATTGAAATCGGTAGAATATAAGTGTAGAAATCATAAAAATATGAAATAATAATGGAGGAATGAAAAGGGATTAAGATGGAGAAGAAGAATGGTTAAAAACATCGAAATCAACCCCTACTTATAAGTTTTGAAAGGTTGCAATGCTTCTGGAACGTTATAAATGGTGAAAAGACACTTCCTTTCAAAATTGAAAATATGACGGTTATATGTCGACATGGCCACATATGTATGTCGACATACGTTCTTTGAAAATTTGAAATTTAAAAATATTTCAAGTGTTTAAATATATATAACTCTGGAAATTCTTGAATTAAAATATAATGATATAAATAAGTATTATAAAGTAGAAAATCATATGAAATCATAAATATAAATTATATGAACATATTTATAAAATTATAAAATTTAAAACTATATAAATATATAAGTGTATAACTATGTAAATATATAAAAACTTATAATCTTTAAAACTCAAGTTTAAAATCAAAAGTAAAATAGAAAAACTTAATTAAAATTTGAATAGAATTTGAAAATAAAATTTGAAAAGCAGAATTTGAATTTGAACCTGGAGTACTATCAGAGTCTTACATAAACTAGACTATATTACTATATTTATCTTGAACTCTTGATTTCTTGATTACTCATGAGTCTTGAATCTTCTCTGAATTCTGAATCTCTAAAACTGTACAGTGCTTCTCACAATTGCGTGAAATCAACAGTCTTTTAAAACTAAAACGACGGACCATAGGTCGCTTTGCTCCCCTCCCTTATTCTACAGACCCTTGATCTTCAGATGAATCAACATCTGATCCCTTAGTTTCCAATCTCTTTTCCCCACTTCTGTCATCACCCGTTTCCCCTTTTCCTACATTCAGACCTGAAAGTCGAGTTCGCGATTAGTAGAGTCCTCCGGTGCCTCCCTTATCTTCCTATCATTTCCAATTTCTATTTGCCGTTAGCAAGATCCGCTGGATTTTGGGCGCAAGATCATGTAACAATTTTCCGCTGTGATTCTTCGTTCTTCGGTGTGTCTCTTATCCTACACAAAACCATTTCCATTTCATATTATCCTTTTTAATCACTTATTAGAGTAGGTTCCGTATTTTGTTCGAATTAGGGTTTTTTAGATTACCGTGGTTGTCTATTTCTCAGCCTTCTCAATAACGACTGTAATTAGAGTTAAATTTTGATACATACCCTTTTGGACATTATACAAGAATAAATTATCGGATCAATTGAGATGAAACAGTAAATAGTACCATTTGGTTGTTTTTGCAGATTGGTTGAAGATTAACTTGCTAGGAAAGCCAAAACGTTGATTTGTTTTCTTTTCAGTTCAATTTTTTATTTGTTATTCTACCATGTTGATTTCTATTTACAGTATATCCTTTGGTTTTGGATTTGACTTTGATAATCATATTTGTATGTTAATAATCGAGATGTGTATGCATGTTATTGTTGAACTGTAGATCTCACATTTCATGATATAGGAAACTAATTCTCGAATCTATATAAATTTGATTTGTAATATACACCAAATATACAATTTTTAGACCTGTCCTAATTTTGAGAAATTAAACTTTAACTTCAAAATTTTTTGTGCTTTGGCTATTTCGAAATATGAAATTTTAGTCAATGCGAAAATAATGAATTTTTACATATTGAAACATTTTTATACACTTTATTTAGTTTTCCATTCAAGAAGTTATAATTCATGGTATTTTTAATTTTTGCCGAACTAATAAAAGATAGTCCCAAAAAAATTATTCGCTAAACAACGGAAATTAGTACTTTGTTAGTTAGCTTTTAAAACCAGAAGTTTTATTCAGATTTGTTTTTTTATTTACTTTGTGTTGTATGTGAAATAATTTGTTCATTTAGTGGATTGAATTCAAGAAGGAGCACATGTGACCTGATTATGATGATGTAAGTCTATAAAGCGAATTACAATGTGGTTTACTCTTCTTTGTTTTGAATTTATTATTAAAACATTAAAATATTTTGAATATAAAGGACATTTCTGTAAAATCAGGTTTGAATTTCATATTTTTTTTGTTTCCATCTTCACTTAGATATCCAAAGCAAAATTTGAAATTGATATACTTAGTGACATGCTTAATAGTACACATAATATGGTGAAGGCAGCAGTTTATCACCTTAATGAATTTATAACAAATTGTATGAAACTTTTTTTATACAAGGCTAATGTCAACAACTAAAATTATTTCCATTTAATGCACGATTTCAGAGTGTACTTTTCCTTACTTTCTTCCAATCGATTCGCTTATTTATTAAATTATATGGAAGCCCAATTCATATTCATGGAACCTTTCATTTTTAGCTTATCAAAAAAATTCCACCCATCCGTAGAACTTCAATTGTCGCCTGCGGTTCGTTTGCAGTATGACACTTCAGGCCAATCCACCTCACCACCTCCTGTTGCATATCCTCCACAACGCAGTCTGATTTTTTTGCTTTAACCTTTTTTGTTATCCCTGCACAGCCTTTGTAAGGAACCTTGGTATGCCTTCTTTGTTGATTCTTTGTTTTAATTTGTTGGTGTACTAGGGTTACCGTCTTTATGGATGGATTTCCCAATGAGCCACCAGAACCCTTTTACATCACAAAGTGTAATCTTCGCTTGCTGCTATCGATGGTTTCCCATTAAATCATAGTAACGGGTTTTACCCCAAACAGAAATAACGGGTGTTACCCTAAAAAAGAAATAACATGACCTAAACAGGACTAGATGTACCCTAACTACTACCCCCAACGATTGGCTCCCTACCACGCAAATACCCTGTGTCGGCCCCATAGTAGGGTGTATTACTTCTTAAAGAGGCAACCAATAGAAGGATACAGATCTATTTACAGGTGTTATAGTGGCTTATTTTCCCAAGCAAGTCGGACCCATGCACACACGTGACTCCGTTGGAAAGCGCCATTGGAACACCTCTCCCTAAATGAACCTCTTATAATCAGTTTAGTAAGCGTGCCCTGACCCCTACCTAGTGTGGGGTCCCCCTTTAGTACCAGAATGGGTTACTGACTGATATGGGCCCCACATAATAGATGACACAAGCCATCCCTTTGGCTTGCATCTCCAACCGACTAGGATTTTGACAGGTTATGCCTAATAGATTAACAAGCCCGCATAACCCCAACAAATAAAACAGGTTAAGTTTAACGAGTTCGTATAACCCCCTCACAGATTTACTTAACCCCATCGATTCAACATGTTTACTTAACACCGCCCATAGATTAAATAAGCCATAGACTAACGGGTTTATATGTATATAACCCCCACAAATTAAATGGGATATGTATTACAGGTTAATATGTATGCATAACCCCCAACATGTTTCATAGGTTATTTCCAGTTCTATTAACATGTTTCGCTTAATCTTAAATTAAGCCTATAGATTTATATGCCTTAAACCCCAAGTCATAATTCATGGTATAACATATGCCCAAAATTTTAGTCATACTTTACAGTATAGGTTATGCCCCAAATTCCAGTCATGGTTCATAGTACAAGTTTTGCCCCCAAATAATCAATACAAATTTACCCCAATTTCGTTCGTACGCATGTCTCAGTGATATCGGCTAAGGCTCGAAGGTAGCCTAGGCTATAAAAATAAAAAGGGAATTGGAGAGAAGAACAGAATAGGGATAAAACAAAATAATCATATAATAACAGAGATGGGCATATGATAGCAGAAATAGGCATATAAGAATATGCATATAAGAACTGAACAACAGATCAGGTGTACAGAAGAATACATGTAATAACAGAACTATTTAGGGATGGATCAGATTCTTAGCAGACATAGATTTTAGATCCTAATTTATAAACATGTCAGGATTACTCGTTAAATGTTTATATCTAGAAGTAACATGAATTCACACAGACTGGATCTAAAGAACAAAGAACCACCACAAATTAATGGATGTACATTCACCACAATATAGTTACAAGTCAAGATCCAAATAGGCAACATAATAGAATAACGACAATTGTATTAGATCTAGGGAAATAGATCTATCGATTTAACACTAGCATAGAATCATACTTTACAACATATCTAATTCACAGTCTTTCACAATTTACTTTTATTTATCTAAACCTAAAATCAACTAGAAATTCACAACGTTAGGTTTAGAGAATAGAGAAAGAACGGATCTTGAATTTATGAATTTGATTTGCAAAGTACGTTGTTGTAGAAAACGGTTCTGTCTCAGTTTGTATCCCGGCAGCATACGGCTCCCATAATCTACAATGAAAAAATAGAAGATTTGAACACATATTTATAGCTGTAGAACCCTTTGAAACCGACTGCCACCTCAGACCTAGAGGTGTCAACACCCCTGTGGGTGGGTTGACCCATAGGTCGACATCCCTTAAGGGGGGTCGACATCCCTTTAGGGGGGTTGACCCCCTAGAGCGGGGATTTTGCCGCTCTGACGAATTTTTCAAATTCGAACTGTTCAGGATAAAATTCTAACTCATCTCTGACTCATGCGTATATATATAATCTTTCTACGCGTAAACAAAATTAAAACCCTCATAACTTCTTCATACGGTGTCCATTTTATACAAACTAAATGTCCATCCTGACCAAAATTTCGAGACGAACGCAATGTTGCAGTCCATTTCCTCTAATTATGAATATTAAATTAATTATTATTTAATGTATCCTCTTTAATGTTGTTAAAAATTCGGGGTATTACACCTCTAGCAAGATGAACCAGGATCACACCTACGGGCAACCCTTGGATCCTGCAAGGCCGGTCCACACATATTTCAGTGGATTAGTTATTCCTAAACACATGTTTCCTGGTCCTATCGGACCTATCATTTGGCCAGTAGCGACCAATATATCGAGGGCACCTCACAATCCATCATCCACATAAGTAAAAATTTCTTGGCTCCATACCATGACAACACTTCTAGCTAGAAAGAAACGTCGTGCACTCCCTGCGTTCCTTTATCCCGTTTCTGACTCTTACCGGGGTGTGAGGCTCGCGAAGTAACGCTATACATAAAGCTATGCTAATTTTAGCTGTGCTTTGATCATCAACCACAATACTCTGCATTTCAACAAAAGTCTTGATCATTTGCATCTTAGCATGCCACATTGACAATCCATGGCACTGATGTCTATCAATATATAACCTCTAAGCTCGTACATCTTAGA
Organism: Allium sativum; assembly: GCA_030737875.1. NCBI lineage: Eukaryota > Viridiplantae > Streptophyta > Magnoliopsida > Asparagales > Amaryllidaceae > Allium > Allium sativum. The sequence continues at coordinate 19,735,229 of CM060927.1, read as the reverse complement.
GAAGGGTGTTAAGCAAGAGAATAAATTCTCCGCCACCAAATAGATGTATATTTAATAGAAATCAATTAACACAGAACGAAATCCAATGTCAGAAACACATCCATTTACAAGTCCGTTCTGGGTCTGAACGAAACCGAAGACACCTTATTCCTTATCCCGTATGTCCAATACAGAAGAGAGGTTCTCGCATATTCGGACAATCAACAAGTACGTTCGAACAATTACCACTTTAACCATTTACTGGGAGCTACCCAATTCAGGGCATCAGTAGTCGTCCATTCGATGTGAAGATCGCCGGTCTTCAACCTCCATCTTCAATGTCTTCGACTTTAAACCATCGTATAATTATTTGAAATGAGATTTAACTCGGTCTTTTTAAATAATTCTCGAATATATATAATTCAAATCATTTTTTTCTTTGGTTAAATCTAATTCAACTTGATAAATTAATGTTAAATAAATCTAACCATCCACATTACTTTATAAACCAAGGGAAAATTGGTTTATTTTCATTTCATATCGTTTATAATATTTTATAATGATTTATTGCTATTTTTATTTATATCAAAATAGACCATATAATTCGAACAATGTTTCTGGTCATTACGTGACCCTGACGCCTGTTTTTATTAAGATTTGAATTACACATTTATCGAAATCTAACCGTTGGATCATAACAAATTTAATGTCATTGGAAAGATCTTTCCAAAGCAAACCCAATGGTTCCAGTTTTGGAAAAATCTAACGGTCGGATCTCTCGGTATAATCGTTTAAATTTACGATTCCAAAACGCGAACTACCGCGCGCGATTCGTTTAATTTTAATATATATATATATATATATATATATATATATATATATATATATATAATTCGTTCCACGATTTCAAAACCGTTTATTTCATGTACACTTCGTATTCATGTTAAAAATTATATTTAATGAACAAAATTATATTTAACCAATGATTTTTTTCTAACTTCGCTAACATGTAAATGACATTATCTTAATGAATCAAAACAAGTTTAACAAATGATCATTTTTCTAACTTAGCTAACATGTAAATGCCATTATTTTGATCTAACAAAATCATTTTTAACAAATGATCGTTTTTATATATTGACATCGCTAACATGTTAATGACAATATTTAAATCTAACAAAATCATTTTTAATAATGATTCTTTTTACATTAACATCGCTTATATGTTAAATGACATTATTTTAAATCTAACAAAATCATTTTTAGCAAATGACTCTTTTTACGTATTAACATCGCTAACATGTTAATGACAATATTTTAATGACAAAATATGTTTAACATATAATTCTTTTTATTCTAATCTAATATAATAAAAATGACATTTTTATATATATGTAAGCTATATTTATTCCCATTAATTACAATTAATGCTGTATATCAGTCCTGCTATTTATATATATTTATATATGTATATATTTATGCACTAGACCTCTCACATTAAGCCCACACTTGTGGATGCTGAATTTGCCGGGCGGTTCCGGGCAGATTTCTACAACATGTTGGTTTAACCTCGTGTCTTAGTGTCACTACATGTTTTATTTATGCACTTGAACCCCTTACATTAGATTTACCACTGGTGAATGCTGGATATGCCGGGCGGTTCCGGGCAGACTTCTGTCACAAATGTAATCTAACCTCGTGTCTAAGCGTGGTTATAGTTTCCTATTTACTGTAAATTTTCTATATTATACATGTCATCATATTAAGCCCATTTTATGTCGCATATTCTTTTTAACATACAATAAATTCTATTTTAACATGTGATCGTCTAATCATGTAATTGTTCAAATCAAACGAACTAACATGAAATGTTCTCAATTTCTACCGTTAAAGGTCCAGATACATAAATGTCACAATTTTGCATGGAATTGAAACAACAGTAATTGCTACACATATTTTGACAAGTTTATATCTCAACATATGAATTTTCCCACAAATATGTTAATTATTCCAACATGTCATATTCGTCACTTTAATCCTTTTTAACATATGTTTGAACAATTCAACATATCATATTTCAACTTGTCATATATAACGGGGAATGTTAAACGATAATATATCATTATCTAAAATGATATAATTTAAATCCACTCACCTTATTTGTTTTCCAAATCCTGGATCTGTTCCAGATCTAGCCTTCCATGGTTTTCCCCTAATTGGATTCAAAACCTAACAACCATGGATTTATAATTTTTACTAAAAAAATAAGGGAAGAAAGAGGAAGAAAATTGAATAGACCAGGTCTAGAAAATTACCTCACTTTGAATATGATTCTAAACACCTTTTTATTAATCTTCATTCTCTTCCTCCAAATCTTGATTCAGAATTTTCCTAAACTAATTATCTTATTTTTCTGAAGAGATTTGAGGAGGAGACAGAATGGTAGGGCTTAAATGTTGTCTCTGAGAATGTTAGATTTAAGCTGGGCTCTGTTAGACTATTTATATGTGTTCAGGATCTTATCGTACACGTAGCGCTGAGTCAGCATTGAACCTGGTTTAGAAAATGGTCCAGATATGTCATTGGATCTGCCCGGATCTGTGGGGCTGTCGACCCCAGTGTCGCCCCTACAGGAGTGTTGACCCCAGTGTCGACACCCCTACAGGGATGTCGACTCCCCTGGGTTCCACGAGCAGTTTTGGCATAGAAATTTGATTTTCAAATTTTTGGAATTTATTTTGCTGTTATATTCACATGAAATTTTCTTATGCGTATACAATTATTCTAATCATCATTTTACGCGTATATATATACATATGCACAATTTTCGTTTCATTTTCAAAATTCAAATGGTATTGCACCTGTTAGCCTGCTTTGTGACCAGGCTACCCAAAGCAAAGATCATGTTGACACACCTCTTGGTAAATACTGTCTGATATGGAATCTCTGGATAACATCGCTCTCTGGCATTGGAAGCATCATCAGAAGACACAAGGCAGTTTGGTCAAAATCACAACATCAGTATAAACTGGTCCGAAACCCCTATCAAATGACCTCATTTGGATCTATTCACCTCAAATACTCGTAGCCCTTTGAATTAGCTTCAGTTTGAGCTTTGGTTTGGCTCAATCGGCCTTACGATTTGAAAGTTATGCCCGTTTCCGTGAATGGGTGTAATCTAGCATCGAAGACTCAGGCCATCGCATCGGATCGCCCCCATCAGCTCGCCCTCGATCGGATCGCCCCCCTCGGATCGCCCCTCACGCGTCACGATCCGACTCGTCACCACCCTGCTCGCTCCCTCTGACCACGACCCGTTCGTGGTGCGTACCGTGACCACGATCCAATCCCATTACCACGATCCGACCACCGAACCTGCAGATAAGCGCACTGTTTTGACCTATTCTTAAGGCTATTCCTGCTCCTACTTTCATGGATCGCCTGCCACGTGTCCTACCACGACCCAGTCCTCCCAGGAGCTTTCCTACAGCTATAAATACACCTTCAGATGGCATTTTCAGGGGACTTTTTGCATCTCAACTTCCATGGCTGCCATGGCCAACACTTCTCCATGAATAACCACCATCTTTCTCAATAAATTCAATGGATTCGGAGAGAATTATTCATTGAATTCAAGTGATTGAAAGACAATATTCATTGTAATTGTAATCTATGAGTGAAATGAGAAAATATGAAGTGGACGTAGGCTCGTTAACGCCGAACCACTATAAAAATCTTGTTGTCTTGCTTTTCTCTTATTTTTCCAGTTATTTCTTCATATCCTATGCTCAAAATACGACGATTTGGGTGTTAGGACCATTTTTTGGTCTAACAGCACCATTATTTGATTCTTGCCATATTTCTATGATTTCAGCCTTATCTTGAATTTTATCTCTTGTATATATATTCCTACACATATATATACACGTATATTCTCATATACATAATTTTTCTTTACTTCCTTATATGTATATTTTTCCTTATATGTGCGTTAATACATATTTCCTCCCATGAACATGTGTTATTTTAGTCGTTCCCCTAAAACAAAAATATAACGGCAGCGAGGATCGAACTCTGTACCTCTTGTATGCAAGTCATATGCTCTAACCAACTGGGCTACTAAGGCTATTGTTAACAAAGCTGAGAAAAATGGTAATTATTATTCTCTTCTTACTTCTCTTTTTCATGTTTGTTACAATATTTTATTTAACCCATTGCATTAATCTTTTTCTTTTATTTCTCTTTTATTATTAATGCATAATCAGTGCATGTAACTTATTTACACCGCATGCAATCAATCTTTTATATCTTTTAATGTATGCATTACATTTTATTTGCATCAATCTTTGTTTTATTCTTCATATATATATTTATGTCAATGCATATATATGCACATATGCATTATTTAATTATTAAGTTGTTATAAAATGCAGGGTGTTACAGGTAACTACTCATGTGGGTCCTCTTATTAATGCCACTAAGCAGAACTGATATTAAATTATTAATCATAACTCTTAAAATATAGTTTCACAATTTGTGCCCACATATGCTAAACTTCTCTCGATGGGGTAGGTTCAGTAAATCTATATCTTGGAAAAATTTCAATAACTTTTCTATAATAATCCACAAAGCCAAGAAAATTTTTCAGCTTCCAAGAATAACCCTTAGAAAACTTGGTTTTATGTCATGTGCTTATAAGGTACTAAAGTCCTTTGCTGAATGCCAAATTTAATTCATGCTATCATTTGATCAAACCAACATGTCATTTGCGCAGAGCTTTACCACCTTACTTTGAAACCTCGCCAAATACATTACCACACAAGTTAATAATTAAGGTTAAGGCAAGCTAGTCCATAAGGTATGGAAACTTCTCTTAAAATCAATTAGGTGTTCTACGAGCAACTTTGTCTCTAATCGTTTCCACTTATGATAATTGCTGGAAGTCACTAACAGAAAAAAATCTAACTATGGTAATACCTTGGCTCCTATTAAATGCACTAAAAGACTACCCGAATGAGGCAATGAATAACGTTTCTTTTTAAACAACTTATTGTGATTACTTGATGTGCCAAAGGAACTATCTTCCCTTGTAGAAAAGATGAGTGGTGCCTCTCATCCAAAAATGATTACTCTTACCAACCTTTTCCACAAGTTCCTTAATTTATTTCCTCAAATGTTTCCTGGTACGGCTGAAGTCTAATGACTTCATCAAAATTCATTTGGAAAGCTCCTGTTGGTACGTGGCTTAATCCACCAAAAGATAAGTCTAAGGATTATAATAATTCATCTCAACTAATCCTTTACAGACTAATACTAGGGTGTAAATACTATGTTAAACACCAAGTAAATATACTCCTCTCAACCAAGTAAATATCCTCCTCTCAACATCTGAGATGGCTCATGATATAGCTAACCTATCTGAACTCCAAATCAACACATAACTCTCAGTTCTATAAGTATCACTCTACGTTTAGAAAAGCTTATAGCCAATGGTATAAAATTCAAATCTTTTCTTTTCCTTGGAACTACATGTACTAAGTAGTGTTACAAGTTTAGATTTATCATAAATATGAATCATAAAATAAATCTCTCTTCTACCAGCAAGCCTTTTACCCTATTCCAGTATAACTAGAAAATTTAGCATAATTGTATTTGAATCGATATCACCGGGAGATGAACTAAGGGAAATAGGAAACTAAGCATGACGGATGTTAGGGAATGAGGAATGGATTGTTAATGCAAAACTAACACTATAAGGGAGGGTGAATAGTGTTTTCAAGGAATTTAAGAAAATCTAAAACTAATACGATCTATTATATAAATAACACACCACAAAGATGATCACAGGCACAATAAAAAAAAGCAAAGAAATAAACAAAAATAAAATGCAGAAATGGAAGAACACACCAGATTTTATACCGGTTCGGATTTACTCCTACGTCCAATCCCAGTCAACGCTAGATTGCGCAGAGTTTTATTATTATATTAATATCCAAGTACAATACCCTTGATTTCACGGCTACAAGGTTACCACCATTTCCACCACCCTTGATTTCCTCGGCTATATGGTTAACACTGTTTCCCTCCTTGATTTCACGGCTATAAGGAACACACCATTTCCAAGACTATTCCAGAAAAATCCCAAATGATTACAATGAATTATAACTCTTCAATAGCACTTTGATTCAGAAAGTAATGAGTAGAGAGTGAGAAGAGAAGAAGATTTTATAAATAGAATTGAAATCGGTAGAGTATAAGTGTAGAAATCATAAAAATATGAAATAATAATGGAGGAATGAAAAGGGATGTAGATGGAGAAGAAGAATGGTTAAAAAAATTCGAAATCAACCCCTATTTATTAATTTTGAAAGGTTGCAACGCTTCTGGAATGTTACAAATGGTGAAAAGACACTTCCTTTCAAAATTGAAAATATGACGGTTATATGTCGACATGACCACATATGTATGTCGACATATGTTCTTTGAAAATTTGAAATTCGAAATTTTTTCAAGTGTTTTAATATATATATATAACTCTGGAAATTCTTGAACTAAAATATAATGATATAAATAAGTATTATAAAGTAGAAAATCATATGAAATCTTAAATATAAATTATATGAACATATTTATAAAATTATAAAGTTTAAAACTATGTAAATATATAAGTATAAAAGTATATAACTATGTAAATATATAAAAACTTATAACCTTTAAAACTCAAGTTTAAAATCAAAAGTAAAATAGAAAAACTTAATTAAAATTTGAATAGAATTTGAAAATAGAATTTGAAATTTGAAAAGCAGAATTTGAATTTGAACCTAGAGTGTTATTCAGAGTCTTACATAAACTAGACTATATTACTATATTTATCTTGAACTCTTGATTTCTTGATTACTCATGAGTCTTGAATCTTCTCTGAATTCTGAATCTCTAAAACTTTACAGTCTTCAGTAATTCCTCTATACAAATCTTGCATATATATGTGTGTATATATATGATATTCTCGATAGAGATGTTAGTATATATTTTGTAATCAGTTAATATTGAAATAAGGTTGTTGTCATCAAAACTCCATTCTCCAACATTCTCCCCTTTTTTGATGATGACAACCTTAGTTTATAAAATATTCATACATGTTCATACTTGTTGATGCTTATCCTTCAATACTCCCACAGTCAATATGAATCCTATATATTCTATTTAAACTAAGCCTATATTTTATAATTTCTCCCCCTTTGGCATTATCAAAAAGAAATTCAAAAAATACTCCCCTTATACCCTATAACTACGTAAATAACTCCTATACTAAAGTAAAGTACTTCCCTTGGATCCTAAATATATATATATATATATCCTATAATCATAAAATACTCCCCTTAAATACGTGACTATACAATAAATAATACTAAGTATATAAACAAACCAATCTTAATATCATCTATACTATATTATAATTACTGAGTTAAGAATGGATAGCTCACAGTGCTTCTCACTATTGCATGAAATCAATAGTCTTTTAAAACTAAAACAATGGACCACAGGTTGCATTGTTCCCCTCCCTTATTCTACAGACCCTTGATCTTCAGATGAATCAACATCTGATCCCTTAGTTTCGGTAATACCCCATATTTTCTGAGAACATTAAAATAACAAATTAAAGAATAATTAATTTTTAAAAGAAGAATTAGGTGAAATGGGTTACGCCAGTGCATTCGTCTCGGAATTCTGTTTGAGATAGAGTCTGAATTTGCATAAAATGGATACCGTACGAAGGAGATATGGATGATGGAAGTTTGGCAGAAAAATCCGAAAACAGGCCAGAATGCACTGGCGCACCTGGGAAGTGCGCCAAAAAAAATGCAATGGTGCACTTGGGAAGTGCGCCCATGTCGAGGAAAAAACTGCACAGAATTCTGGAGAGTTCTGTGATGATGTGTCTTGGAGGGGTTTGCTGGATGATGTGTCTTTTGAGCTGTGTGGTTCTGATGATCTCTTAGCTAATCTGAAGGCCCTAATTAACTCACTACACCTATATAATCACATCTAAACCTAAACCTAATTCATAATACACTAATTCATGGAGCCTCCATGCTGGACAAATCTAAACTAGTCTTTCTTCTATGCTAAAGTATATCAGAATAGGAGTATTCATATTGGAAGATAAGAATAGATCTACAACTACAACACCTATTTCTCTTCTTTTAGATCCAGCCAAGGTGAGTTCATGTAACTTTCAAAAATGAAATTTAATTGTGATCTCGACATTTTTAATAAATTTGAATCTGAGATTATGCCTACTTCTGTTTAGATCTGTCCTTCTATACCCATTGGATCTATTTTATTGTTCTATGCCTGCTCATACTTCATATGTCTATTTTATGCCAGTTTTGATGACTCTCTTCCCTTCTCTTCCTTTCCTTTTATTTAATAGATTAGGCTAACTTCGAGCCTAATGATATTTTACGTTGAATTATACGTACGAATGGCGTAGGAAAAGTTTGGGAAAATACTGAATGATATGCTAATGGGGGCATAAATTGATTTGTGAACATGTAATTGATTAGGGGGCATAACACATGTTGTAATTTAAGACCTAAATTTGGGCATACTTTATATGATGAATTGTGACTTGGAAGAAGGAGATTATGGTGTATAGTGATATATGGCTTAGATATGAGAACCTATATTGAAATATGGATAACTGTTAAATATGAACACGCCTAAATTGGGATTTTGGTTAATTGGCATACACTGTAATCAAAGACTATAATTTGGCATAACTTATGTTATGAATCATGGATGGGGTTTTGAGGGCACAATCTGTGTTGTGCAAAATTGACTAAAACCGGGGCGAATGTTACATTGTGAATTATGACTGTAATTTGGGCATGCAAATTTGTAGGCTTAATTATGATTAAGCGAAATATGTTAATGGAACAGTAAAAGAGTCTATGAAGCCTGTTTAATCTGTTGAAACTGAATACTGTAATTGGAAAGCCTACGATGTATATGAATAAATTGGCTAAGATAAGCATGCTGAGACACAAGGTTGGACTTCGTTTGCGGTAGAAACCTGCCCGGAACCAACCGGCCGAACCAGTTACTGCAAATAGTCAGTCTAATGTGAGAGGTCATAGGCATAACTAAAAGTTTCTTAGACATGAGGTTAAGTCTGGATTGTGGCAGAAGTCTGCCCGGAACCGCCCGACACATCCAGCGGCCACAATTTATCGACTTAATGTGAGAGGTCTTCACATTAGTAACTAATTAATGTTGATCAAAGATGAATATGATACCTAAAACATGTTAGGTGGGGTTAAGTTAACCTGAGTAAGATGACAACTTAACCAATATTACATGAACAAAGTGGATATGGTTAAGGCAAGCTTAACCAAATATACATATTGACTTGATAAGCAAATGGGGTTAAGTCAACTGGGCGGATGAATCTGATAAACCCGTTTCGTAAATCTGTAGGCTTAACGCAAGGTTAAGTGAAACGTATTAATCTGTAAGTCTGTTAATCCGTATATCTGATCTGTTAATCTGTAAACCTATTAATATGTATGTCTGATCTGAAAACTTGTTAATCTGAAAACTGTAAGCAAGTTAATCTGAAATCTGAAATCCGTTAGTCTCGGGACACAAGGTTAGGAGGGTTAATTACTTGTGTCATCTATTGTGTAGGACCCATATTAGTCAGTAACCCTTTATGGTATCAAAACTATGACCCAACGCTATGTAGGGGTCCGGGCATGCTTACTAAACTAATTATAAGAGATTCATTATGATAATGGCGAGGGGTGTTGATGGCGCATTCCAACCAGGTCATGTGCATGCATGGATCCGGTTTGCTCTAGGGAAGTTAAGACGCCGTGACATCTATAAATAGGTCTGTGTCTTTCTGTAGGTTGCCACTTTAGTGAGTGATACACCCTTCTTTGGGGCAGACACATGGTATTTATGTATTAGGGAGCCGATCGCTTGGGGTAGAATTTAGGGTACACCTAGTTCTGTTTGTCCTGTTGGGGTACCGTCTGTTTCTGTTGGGGTGGTAACACCTATCTGTTTCTGAGTGGTACCGTCTGTTGGGGTGGTAAAGGCCCATCACTAGTGTACACCTAATTCTAACATTTTGTTTCTGTAGGAATTACTTTGTTTCCGTCTCTGATTCCGTTTCTGCTTCTTTTTCTATACCGTCTGTCTCTGTTGGGGGTGGTAAAGGCCCATTAGTTGGGGTGGTAAAGGCCTATTACTAGCATTCTATTTCTGTAGCGTCTATCTCTGTTGGGTTGGTAAAGTCCCATTACTAGCATTCTGTTTCTGTAGAGATCATTCTGTTTCCGTTTCTGTTTCTGTTTAAACATTAGGGTAACACCTAATCCTGTTATACTAGTATTAGTGCAGAGAAGTGAAAAGTAAGTAAGAAGCATAACTTAGTCTATGTCATTCTGTTTCTCTGTTTAACCTAAGTATACCTGCTACTGCTGTTACGGTTATCTCTCATCCGGGTTTTTTTACATGTCATGATATTATTATCTGTTTATATGTGGAATGTCACTAGACTCGCCAGACTTTATGTTTGACTCTCTTTGTTTTCGCCTCTTTTTCTTCCGTTCCCTCCTAGGTTCTGTAACACCCCATATTTTCTGAGAATATCAAAATAACAAATTAAAGAATAATTTATTTGAAAAAGAGGAATGAGAAAAGAATGATGTTTAGCATTGTTCTAAGGTCTGTAAGCAAAAGACTTAGTAGCTCATTTGGTTAGAACATGTGACTTGCATAAAGGAGGTACAGAGTTCGATCCCCGCTAGCGCCATATTTTTGTTTTAGGGGAATGACTAAAAAGTGGCTTAGTGTGAACGCAGTTCAAAAAGTGGTTTAGTGTGAAAATGATTAATTATGAAGAAGTTATTAAGCCATGAAGTTTGTATGCATATGAGAGAAATATATATATAGATATATATAAAAATTAAATTAAATAAATATTCAAAAAAGTTCAAAACAGCGAATCGGGAGGGGGAATAGCCGAACCGCACCATTTTTGGAGTCGACCCAAGCTCCGCTGGGTCGACTAGAGGTCAATCCAAGGTGTTTGGATGCCAACCCATGGCCCGATTCGCCTTAAGGGCTGATATGGCATCTGAGTGGTCCAGATCAATTCTAGGGTTAATCCTAAGGCCTAAATAACTTCCTACACCTATATATTCACCCTAAGACCTAACCCTAATTCATAAATATTATCTACGTCACCATTATGCTGTCAAATTCTCTCTTAAACCTTAGCCGCCGCCTCTAAATCAAATCTCAAGTATTCAACTTCAACTCAAATTAAAGATTTGAGCTTTTACAACAATTCAAGAAGATAAATCAGCAACACCGCAACGTTTCTACACCAATTTCAGTGCATAATTCTATTATTTAACCACGATAGGTGAGTACGGTGATTTTCACAATATAATGGGATTAAGAGTAACATGATGAAGTTGTAAAAAGGATTCATATATGTCTGTAATGAAAATCTCACCAAGTCTTCACCTTTTTGATTCATGTCATCATATGCCTATGTTTCTATGTAAAGTTCATACCTTTTATCAGTTTATTCATGTTGAATCTGTCATTATGCCTCTATGCTAGTTTATATGCCCCTTTATTTCATGATGTTGTGTTAATTCCAATTTTCTGTGATTTGATTCTCTCTTCTTATCCCTATTCCTTTTATTTTTGGATCTAGGCTACCTTCGAGCCTATGTTAAAAATACGCGCGAATGCGATTACGTGGGAATGATGGGAATATGTGAAATATGGAAAATTGGATATTATTGGATATTTTGGATAATTGGATAATATGTGAAATTGGCATATTTGGGTATGAATTACATGGAATTGATGAAATTGCCTATAATTGTAAATTTGTAATTGAGGCTAATTAATATGTAATTAGTGACAATTTGGAATAGGCAATATTATAAACATGATTATATGTTTAATTGGATATACATGACATGAAAATTGGGTATGGGTGAAATACGATTATTAATAAACCTTTGACACGAGGTTAGGCGCAATTGTGGCGTAAGACTGCCCGGAACCGCCCGGCAAATCCAGCTGCCACAATTGGACGTCTAATGTGAGAGGTCAAAGGAATGAATTTTAGGCGTAACGGTTAATGACACGAGGTTAGACCCAGTTTGTGGCGTAAGACTGCCTGGAACCGCCCGACAAATCCAACGGCCACGAAGTGTTCGATCTAATGTGGGAGGTCATGCACCGTTCGTCATAAGGAATGAATTAAGGAATACTAACCATAATAAGACATGGGTATGGTTATAGGGTTAAGTGGGGTTACATGTAAATTATGACATGTAAATATGGACTTACCGGAATAAGATAAGACATGTAAATTATGACATGTAAGTACGGACTTAACCGGAGCATGTGTAAGACATGGACACTTAAATTAAAATGGTTAAGTGGGAGAAAAACCTAGTAGGGACCAAGCATAGGTGGGAGGCTTGTGTCGGATGGGGACCCGTTTCAACCAGTAACCCGTTTGAGTATCTAATTGGGCCCGGTACTAGGCCGGGGATGGGGGACGCTTACTGGACTTGAATGTAAGAGGTCAAAACGTGAATAGCGGTGGCAACGCGAGTCCAGCGGGTTCATGTGCGTGCATGGGTCCGGGCTGGTAGGTAAGACGTTGTTGCATCGTATAGGTATGGTCGTGCGTTTTATGTTGGTATCGGGGTTGCCACTTTGGGGAGTGATACACCCCACTGTGGGGCCAACACGGGTGCCTACGGGGTTTAGGGAGCCGATCGAATGGGTAGAGTAAGGGTACCTTAGCGGTGGTAGGAGCAAGCCGGCACCTACGATAGCAGCTAGGTACAAGTAACTACCAAGTTTGTCATGTGGGTACAGTTAGTGGGAAGGGGATCAACCTTTAGTAAATAGAGACTAGTAGATGTGCGGTGTAATTAAGTAATGTGGTGTAACTTAGCAAAAGTGCATTGTAACGGAATACATGTTGGTTGAGTTGGATAGTCCTTTGAGTGTTAGTCTGATGTTGACTTCGGTCTTCGGGGTTAGTACTTGGAGGGTTGTTCGCTTAGCCAAGGTGTAGGATTGACTTAGTACTTAGGAACGGAATCATCTTGTCCATCCTTTTTATCTACCTTATCTATGTTACAGTCATATCATGATGCCTATTTATGTCTTGATCATTTACCTTACCTATTATTTGTTAAAATTACTGGACTCGCCAGACTTTATGTCTGACCCGTTTTGTTTCCACCTCTTTTCTTTCCTCCCCCCTGCTCAGGTTTGCAAGGAGGGAATACTACAGCTTAGTGCCGATTTCTTTCAGTTGCTTGAAAAGAGTAGATGTATCGCTTTGGACTCTCTCATCTTTATGGCTTTGCTTATGCTCAGTGGGGATTTATGCATTTATGTTATTTAAGTATTTGCTTCTTTATGTACTTTGAAGTTTTTGGAATGATCCTGTTGTAATGGTTTTTGGAGACTACTTATGTAAGCTTGTTTTGAAGTTATGATGCTATGAAATAAGTTTTATCTTCCGCTGTGTTTTATTTATTTATTCTTGTAATTTATCTTTTCTATACTATTATAATGCTTCATGACATTAATGCATTCCCTTTGTGAGTGACATCAATGACCATGGGGTGTTACTGGTTCTTAGGGAGGAAGCACTGAAGTTTGACTCAGATTTCTTTCTGCTTAAAGTGCTTGGAAGTGCTGAAAGTAATACTTAGCTTTGTTCCTCTTACATATGGCATTTTGGAGTGGGATTAAGCTTTTAAAGAATTATGTATTCTGATGGCTTTTGTACAAGACTGATATTATGTACTTGGTTTTGGTGTTTGAAGATGTAACCAAACTTATTTCTGTTTCCGCTGTAATAAAGTTATAAAATTTTCAAGTACTACTTTATGTATCTGTCTTGTAATATTCTGTTCTGCTTACTTACAACGCTCCACGAAACTTAATGCATTCCCTTGGTGAGTGACATTAACGGACGTGGGGTGTCACACTTGGTATCAGAGCTCAAGGTTACCAGATTAGATAAAAGTTTTTGAAAACAATTTCAAAAAGGTTTTAAAAGGAAGTATTTTCAAAAGGAAAGTTTATTTTGAAAAACATAATCCCCAAAGCCATATATCTTTCTTCCGATTCTCTAATTTGAATCTCTTCCTTTTTCCTTTTGAATCTCTTCCATCTTCCTTTTGAATCTCTTCCTCCGCGTATAGATGCTTTTTCTAAAGATATTTAAGGACTTCGGTGCGATGGGCGAAAAACCTTTTAATGGGACTGAGACGTTTGTCGAGGCTAGAAATTGGCTCAAGGGAGTGGAGGACTTATTTGGTATCTTTGAGGTAGATGATGGAAGAAAGGTTCAACTAGTTGCTTGGTTAGTGAAGGATGAAACCTCATTTTGGTGGGAGGTCACAAATGGAGAACGTGTAGTGGTAGATTAGGTGTATTTCAGACAGAGTTTCAAGTTGAAATTTCTTTCACGAGCAGAGGAGAAGCTCGAAGAACCACAGAACAAGAAAGTGTGGCCCAAGAAGGATGAAAAGATGAGAATAAGAAGGAGAAAAAGTGCTTTACTTATGGAAACTTGAGTCAAATGAACAAGGATTGTTGAAAGAGGAAGGGCACTTGCTTCAACTGTGGTGAAATGGGACACTTCACTAGGGACTGCCCGAAGAAACGAGGACAAGGGCAAAGGGCAGGATTTTCTGGTGGGCAGGTGAATGCTCTCGTGGCTGGTGGACAGGATAGAGGTAGGAAAATTTCTGTAGAAGGTTTAATTTCCTTATCTGATTGTTGAGTTAGAGCTCTTTTTTATTCTGGCATTTTGATTCTGTAGTTGAGTCTTTGCACCATAATACTAGTCTTGTTTTTGATCCCGTTATAGTTTCAAACCCCATAAGGGTTACGGCTCATCTGTTTGTGATAGGTTAGGGTTTGAGGTATCTGTGTTAGGCATTGATTTGACTGTGACGCGTACGTTCCGAGTTTTGTGTGGTATGGTTTGGTTTTAGGAAGGGATTTCTTATAACCCAAAATGGTCTATCATGCTTAGTTTCCTAGAATCATTTGATAATCTGCGATCTGTACCCGTAATCGGTAAGTGTCCGATGATCTTGACAATGTTAGGGGCTTACCTCGAGGCATGAGATAGATTTCCAGTTTTTACATTGCCTAGTGGGAACAAAGTTTTTGTTTTATTTGTACTTGCTTCTATCACTCGACTGTATCCTCTTGATCGAGTATTCGACCTTCAGGTAGAAACTAATAGGCGTAAACATGTGTTTGAGACATGTTATGTTTGATGGTTGCAAGTGGATGCAAGTGACTGCTAGTGGTTGCTTGTGGATGCATATACACACACTAGGCACTGTATCAGCTCAAAAACACTCTCATACTGCATATGGATGTGTGTGCATTTTCAATTTTTATGGATGCAAAATGGTTGACTCATCACATGGATGTTGCATATGAATGAATGATTGTGCACTCATATAGAAGTTATAAAGTGCATTAGGAATAATTGCATATATGTTGGACTCATGGCACTAACATAATTCGCATTAAGAAGGTCAGCTAAATCAGTAGACCGCCTGATCTTTTGCATTAGATAGAGGACATGTACACACACACTTTTGCATATGTTCATATGGCATTAGAAATCTTTTAAGGACAATGAATTCTTGTGGGTGATGTATGAGTAGATGGATGATGGATGGTAGGATACATTCTTCTTAACTTAGAAATTTCGGGGACGAAACCCTTTAAGGAGTAGAGAATGTAACACCCCTTATTTTCTAAGAACATTAAAATAACAAATTAAAGAATAATTAATTTTTAAAATAAAAATTAGGTGAAACGGGTTAGCCATTGCATTTGTCTTGGAATTCTGCTTGAGATAAGAGTCCGAGCTTGCGAAAAACGGGTACCGTACGAAGGAGATATGGACGAAGGAAGTTTGGCAGAAAAATCCGAAAACAGGCCAGAATGCACTGGCGCAACTGGGAAGTGCGCCAGAACAAAAATGCACTGGCGCACTTGGGAAGTGCGCCCATGCCGAAGACAGAACTACACAGAATTCTAGAGAGTTCTTGATGACGTGTCTTGCAAGGATTGGCTAATGACGTGACTTTTGAGCTGTGTGGTTCTGATGATCTCTTAGCTAATCTGAAGGCCCTAACTAAATCACTACACCTATATAATCACATCTAAACCTAAACCTAATTCACAATACACTAATTCATGGAGCCTCCATGCTGGACAAATCTAAACTAGTCTTTCTTCTATGCTAAAGCAAATCAGAATAGGAGTATTCATATTGGAAGATAAGAATAGTCTACAACTACAACACCCATTTCTCTTCTTTTAGATCCAGCCAAGGTGAGTTCATGTTACTTTTAGTAATGAAATTTAATTGTGATCCTGACATTGTTAATAAATATGAATCTGAGATTATGCCTATTTCTGTTTAGATCTGTCCTTCTATACCCATTGGATCTATTTTATTGTTCTATGCCTGCTCATGCTTCATATGTCTATTTTATGCCAGTTTTGATGACTCTCTTCCCTTCTCTTCTTTTCCTTTTATTTATGAGATTAGGCTAACTTCGAGCCTAATTATATTTTTCATAGAATTATACGTACGAATGACGTGAGAAAAGTTTGGGAAAATATTGAATGATATGCAGATGGGGAATAAATTGATTTGTAAACAAGTAATTGATTTAGGGGCACAACACATGTTGTAATTTAAGACCTAAATTTGGGGCATACTTTATATGATGATTTGTGTCTTGGAAGAAGGGGATTATGGTGTATAGTGATATATGACTTAGGCCTGAGAACCAATATTGAAACAGGAATAACTGTTAAATATGAACACGCCTAAATTGGGATTTTAGGTAATTGGCATACACTGTAACCAAAGACTATAATTTGGCACAACTTGTATTATGAATCATGGCTGGGGTATTGAGGGCACAATCTGTGTTGTACAAATTTGACTAAAACTGGGGCAAATGTTATATTGTGAATTATGACTGTAATTTGGGCATGCAAATTTGTAGGCTTAATTATGATTAAGCGAAATATGTTAATGGAACAGTAAAAGAGTCTGTGAAGCCTGTTTAATATATTGAAATTGAATACTGTAATTGGAAAGCTTACGATGTATATGAATAAATTGGCTAAGATAAGCATGCTGAGACACGAGGTAAGACTCCGTTTGCGGTAGAAACCTGCCCGGAACCAACCGGCCTAACCAGTAACTGCAAACGGTCAGTCTAATGTGAGAGGTTGTAGGCATAACTGAAAGTTGCTTAGACACGAGGTTAAGTTTGGCTTGTGGCAGAAGTCTGCCCGGAACCGCCCGGCACTTCCAGCGGCCACAAGCTATCGACTTAATGTGAGAGGTCTGTGCATTAATAACTAATTAATGTTGATCAAAGATGAATATGATACCTAAAACATGTTAGGTGGGTGGGGTTAAGTTAACCTGAGTAAGATGACAACTTAACCAATATTACATAAACAAAGTGGATAGGGTTAAGGCAAGCTTAACCAAATATACATATTGACTTGATAAGCAAATGGGGTTAAGTCAACTGGGCGGATGAATCTGATAAACCCGTTTCGTAAATCTGTAGGCTTAACGCAAGGTTAAGTGAAACGTATTAATCTGTAAGTCTGTTAATCCATATATCTGATCTTTTAATCTGTAAACCTATTAATCTGTATGTCTGATCTGAAAACTTGTTAATCTGAAAATTGTAAGCAAGTTAATCTGAAATCTAAAATAAGTTAGTCTTGGGACACAAGGTTAGGAGGGTTAATTACTTGTGTCATCTATTGTGTGGGACCCATATTAGTCAGTAACCCTTTATGGTATCAAAACTATGACCCAATGCTAGGTAGGGGTCCGGGCATGCTTACTAAACTAATTATAAGAGATTCATTCTGATAATGGCGAGGGGTGTTGATGGCGCATTCCAACCGGGACATGTGTGTGCATGGATCCGGTCTGCTCTGGGGGAGTTATGACGCCCATCTGTAAATAGGTCTGTGTCTTTCTGTAGGTTGCCACTTTAGGGAGTGATACACCCTTCTGTGGGACCGACACAGAGTATTTATGTATTAAGGAGCCGATCGCTTGGGGTAGAATTTAGGGTACACCTAGTTCTGTCTGTTCTATTAGGGTACCATATGTTTCTGTTGGGGTGGTAACACCTGTCTGTTTCTGAGTGGTGCCGTTTGTTGGGGTAGTAAAGGGCCATCACTAGTGTACACCTAATTCTAATATTCTGTTTCCGTCAGAATTATTCTGTTTCTGTCTCTGATTCCGTTTCTTCTTCTATTTTTGTACCATCTGTCTCTGTTGGGGTGGTAAATGCCCATTAATTGGGGTGGTAAAGGCCCATTACTAGCATTCTGTTTCTGTACCGTCTGTCTCTGTTGGGGTGGTAAAGGCCCATTACTAGTATTCTATTTCTGTAGAGATCATTCTGTTTCCGTTTCTGTTTCAATTTAGACATTAGGGTAACACCTAATCCTGTTATACTAGTATTAGTGCAGAGAAGTGAAAAGTATGTAAGAAGCATAGCTTGGTCTATGTCATTCTGTTTCCTCTATCTAACCCAAGTATACCTGCTACTCCTGTTACTGTTATCTCTCATCCGGTTTTATTTACATGTCATGATACTATTATCTATTTATATGCTGAAAGTCACTGGACTCGCTAGACTTTATGTCTAACTCTCTTTGTTTTCGCCTCTTTTTCTTCCGTTCCTCCCTCCAGTTCTTAGGGAGGAAACACTGAAGTTTGACTCGGATTTATTTCTGCTTAAAGTGCTGAAAGTAATTTTTAGCTTTGTTCCTCTTGCATATGGCATTTTGGAGTGGGATTATACTTTTAAAGAATTATGTATTCTGATGGCTTTTGTACAAGACTGATATTATGTACTTGGTTTGGTGTTTGAAGATGTAACCAAACTTATTTCTGTAACACCCCGTATTTTCTGTAAATGTTAATGTAACAAATCAAAGTATACTTATTTTTTAAAAGAAGAATTAAGGGAAACGGGTTATGCCATTGCGTTCGTCTCGGAATTCTTCTTGAGATAGAGTCCGAGTTTGCGTGAATCGGACTTCGTATGAAGAAGTTATGGCCTTCGGAAGTTTCAGCTCAAATTTAAAAACAGCTCGAAACTGAATTCAAAATTCAAAACAGAACCCAGAGGCGGGCTGGGCGGGAAATTTCCCGCCCAGGACCCAGGTCGACCAGGGGGTCGACCTGCCCTGTTTTTACAGATAGACCAGGGGGTCGACCTCCCCCCTATAGGTCGACCTGGGGGTCGACCTGCCCTGTTTTTCCAGATCTGAGGCAGAATTCATTTTTATGTATCCGGGCTGATTTCTGGACCAAATTCATGAGTTCTACGCTATATAAACGCCACCGAACTTCACTTTCTCCACACAACTTCATTACGCCTATACTCTGCCTCAATCCTAATTAAAATAAGTCTTATTCTCCATTAAAACAAGTTATAGTTCTTCTTCAAATTGGAGATTCAAATCAAGTTAAAGCTTCAAGAAGGGAATAAAAGGCTAATCCAATGGCTTCGAGCAACGTCACGCGAATCATAGCAAATCACCACAACACTATCTTATAATCCTTTTCTAAACCGATCACTGTAAGTTCGGTTATTCCTTAGATTTGAACGTGTAATTGGAATTGTGAATGTAATGAATCAAAATATAGAACTATACCAATTTGCAAGTTAATTATCTTTGATTCGTGCTTATGTCAAATCGAAAGTTATCTATGCCTTTGGATCTGATTTACGACTATGACTATGAGACTTTTGCCTAAGACTATGACTATGAGACTTTTGCCTAAGACTATGACTATGAGGATTTTTCCTAAGACTATGACTATGAAACTGTTGCCTATGAAGCTATTGCCTATGACTATGACTATGATTATGAGACCTTTGTCTAAGACTATGGCCATGAACTGTCACCTATGAAATTATTGCCTGTGACTATGAATCATAACTATGAGACTATCGACTGTGACATTGGTACATAAATTATTGTGATTAGTCGCCCATGACTATTGTGGTTAATTGCCTATGACTATTGTAGTTAGTTGCTTAAGACTATTCCAATTGTTACAATTAACCGATCATGTTGTACCTTGAACTGACATTATGTTGGACCAAATCACCTATGCCTATTCCCTTGATTATGTGGATCTCATATTTAGTGTGTAACTTGGCTAGTTTATTCCTATTCACTATTATGTACATCGAACCTGTTGGAGTCATTATTTTTGCATGCCTAATCTTTTATATCAATTCTTGTGCTTATCCCCTATTCCCTTTGATTAGTGCCATTTTATGAGTACATAGAAAACTTGTGAAATCATGTTATACGTACGATTATGATGCGGGGATTGGGCGTAGCTTAATTAAGTTAGTTTGGCATAAAAAATATGTTGGCATAATCTAAATTGGCTATAATGGTGAATGATTTACATGCATATTAGACTTGGGCATAAGTTGATAAATTCAATTGGCCGCAAAGTGTGTAATTGGCGTGTAAACCAAGTTTCGGACATAAACGGTAAACTAGAATATTGAATCTAGTTTTGACATGAACCGTAAATTGGAATATTAATCTAGGTTGGGCATAAATTGAAAAAGGGGAGTATTAAATCTAAATTGATATAAACTGCAAGTTGGGTTAATTGATTTGTAAATCAATTTTTGGGCATAGAATATAAGTATGTTAATTTGCATGACAGATGAATATGATCTAGGCTAAATTGATTTACGGAAAATTTACATAAATAGTAAATATGTAAATTTAGTAAAAGACGAATATGCTTAACCCGAGATTAGACTGAGTTGTGGTGTAAAACTGCCCGGAACCGATCGACACATCCAGTGACCACAACAATACCTGTCTAATGTGGGTGGTTAGTGCATCAAGCCCAGAAAGACCCAAGGTTAGACTGAGTTGTGGTGTAAACCTGCCCGGAACCGATCGGCACATCCAGTAACCACAACAATATCTGTCTAATGTGAGTGGTTGGTGCTTTAATTAATTAACTAATTAAGGCTCATGAATAAATCAAGCTAGAAATGGTGAGGTTAAGTAATTAGGGAAACACTTAACCATAACAAAGACAAGAAGGGTGGGGTTAAGTAATCGAGAAAACACTTAGCCAATTCAACAGACTAGATGGTGAGGTTAACTAAATTTAGAACACTTAACCGTAATAACATGTTAACTAGGCAAGTGGGTGAGGTTAAGTAAAATTAGAACACTTAACCGTTAAAACATGTTAATTAGACAAGTGGGTGATGTTAAGTAAATTTAGAACACTTAACTGTTGTAACATGTTAATTAAGCAGATGATAGGGTTAAGTTAATAAAGTAACACTTAACCAAAATATTTAATGACATGTGGTGGGGTTAAGTAATACAAGAGGAAAACACTTAACCAATTATATAACATGATGTATTGGAAGGGATTAGGTTAACCCGAGAGGGCAACACTTAACCAATATAACATCAATTGAGGTAGGGTCAAGTCAACACCAGAAGGAAACACTTAACCAACATGACGTAACGGGTGGATGGGTTAAGTTAAATTGATTAATGACACTTGAACAGTGTAACTTGATGAGCTAATGGGGTTAAGTTAAATGGGGAATACTTAACCAATATAACCTGATGACTGAACAGGGTTAAGTTAATAAATCACACTTAACCAATCCAACAAGATAAGCGAGAAAGGTTAAGTTAATAAGAACCACTTAACCAACATGACTTGACGAGTGGGAAGGTTAAGTACACGTTGGGTTGGTGGGTAATATTTGTATATATATAGGCCCATAAAACTTAACCGTTAAATAAACATGCTTGAACCTATGGGAGGGTTAAGTACATCTCGTGTAGGTGGGTAATATTTGTACATATAGGCCCACAAACTTAACCGTTAAGAAAACATGCTAGAATCGGTGGGAGGGTTAAGTACATCTCGTGTAGGTGGGTAATATTTGTATATATAAGCCCACAAACTTAACCAGCAGGAAACCCTAGTAACGGGGACCCATTTCAGCAGTAACCCACATAGATGTATCATGGTACCCTGAAACTAGGCAGGGTGGGGCACGATTACTGGGCTGATTATAAGCGGTCAAAGATAATGGAAGGGGGTACGTCAGTGTAGGTTCCGACGATTTACGGGCGTGCACGTACTCCGGAGTGGGAAAAAGCAGGCACTGGGTACCAGTAGTTATACACTATGCATCTTGAATCCTGTCGGGTCGCTATCATAAGGCTTGATACACCATACGGTGGGGCCAGCACAGAGTATCTACACGCAAGAGAGGGCCGACTGACACAGACACAAGGAAAATTAATACAAGTAGGTAGCATAATCCCTAGTTTGACCTAGGTCGCGTAAACCCTGGATCCGAGAAGCGTTCAATAGGTAGCATAAACCCCAGTGGCCCTGGGTAGCGTAAACCCTGGTTGAATATAATAAGCACTCGATAGTAAACCCTAGATTAAATACTAAGAATCACTGGACTTACCAGACTTTATGTCTGACCTAGTTTGCTTTCTCCTCTTTTCTTCCGTACCCCCCCAGGTAGTCAGGGAGGGAATAGCTCAGGTTTGTTTGGTTTGTTTGGACCGTTACTCTTTCCAAGCTTGAAGACTCTTTGACGTGTTGCCTTGGACTCTCTCTTCTACTGCTATGGCTGGCTCATGCTTTATTTGGGGAAATCATTTTATGCTTCTTTATTTTTGTAAGCAAGACAGGATACTTTGGTATTGTAAAACAATCTTTGTACAAGTTGTTTATCAATGAAATAAAGTTTTATTTATTTGCCGCTGTTTTAATTGCCTGTCTTGTAATTTATCTGCATCTTTTACCTATAATGGTCCACCGAAATTAAGGCATTCCATTTGTGAGTGACCTTAACGGAGGTGGGGTGTTTCAATTTTTGTTCCCGCTGCAATAAAGTTATAAATTTTTCAAGTACTACTTTATGTATCTGTCTTGTAATATTCTGTTCTGCTTACTTATAATGCTCCACGAAACTTAATGCATTCCCTTGGTGAGTGACATTAACGGACGTGGGGTGTCACAGTTTCCAATCTCTTTTCCCCACTTCTGTCATTGTCCATTTCCCCTTTTTCCTATGTTCAGACCTGCAAGTCGAGTTCGCGATTAGCAGAGTCCTCCGGTGCCTCCCTTATCTTCCTATCATTTCCAATTTCTATTTGCTGTTAGCAAGGTCGGCTGGATTTTGGGCGCAAGATCGTGAAACAATTTCTGCTGTGATTCTTCGTTCTTTGGTGTGTCTCTTATCCTAAACAAAACCATTTCCATTTCATATTATCCTTTTTTAATGACTTAATTTGAGTAGGTTATGTATTTTGTTCGAATTAGGGTTTTTAGAATTACCGTGGTTGTCTATTTCCCAGCCTTCTCAATAACGACTGTAGTTAGAGTTAAATTTTGATACATACCCTATGGACATTATATAAGAATAAATTATCGGATCAATTGAGATGAAACAGTAAATAGTACCATTTGGTTGTTTTTGCAGAATGGTTGAAGATTAACTTGATAGGAAAGCCAAAATGTTGATTTGTTTTTTTTCCAGTTCAAATTTTTATTTTCATTCTACCATGTTGATTTCTATTTATGGTATGTCCGTTGGTTTTGGTTTTGACTTTGATCGTCGTATTTGTATATGAATAATCGAGATGTGTATGCATGTTATTGTTGAACTGTAGATCTCATATTTCATGATACGAAAACTAATTCTCGAATCTATATAAATTTGATTTGTAATATGCACCAAATACACAATTTTTAGACCTACCCTAATTTTGAGATATTAAATTTTAAATTCAAAAAATTTCATGCTTCGGCTATTTCGAAATATGAAATTTTAGTCAATGGGAAAATAATGAATTTTTACATATTGAAACATTTTTATACACTTTATTTAGTTTTCCACTCAAGAAGTTTTAATTCATGGAATTTTTAATTTTTGCCGAACTACTGAAAGATAGTCCCAAAAAAATTAATCGCTAAACATCGGTAATTTGTACTTTGTTAGTTAGCTTCTAAAACCAGAAGTTTTATTCAGATTTGTTTTTTTATTTACTTTGTGTTGTATGTGAAATAATTTGTTCATTTAGTGGGTTGAATTCAAGAAGGAGCACATGCGACCTGATTATGATGATGTAAGTCTATAAAGCAAATTATAATGTGGTTTACTCTTCTTTGTTTTGAATTTATTATTAAAACATTAAAATATTTTGAATATAAAGGACATTTCTGTAAAATCAGGTTTGAATTTCATATTTGTTTGTTTCCATCTTTACTTAGATATCCAAAGCAAAATTTGAAATTGATATACTTAGTGACATGCTTAATAGTACACATAATGTGGTGAAGGCAGCAGTTTATCACCTTAATGAATTTATAACAAATTGTTTGAAACTTTTTTTATACAAGGCTAATGTCAAAAACTAAAATTATTTCCATTTAATGCACGATTTTAGAGTGTACTTTTCCTTACTTTCTTCCGATTGATTCGCTTATTTATTATATAATATGGAAGCCCAATTCATATTCATGGACCCTTTCATTTTTAGCTTATCAAAAAAATTCCACCCATCCGCAGAACTTCAATTATCGCCTGTGGTTCATTTGCAGTATAACACTTCAGGCCAATCCACCACACCACCTCCTGTTGCCTATCCTCCACAACGCAGTCTGATTTTTTTGCTTTAACCTTTTTTGTTATCCCTGCATAGCCTTTGTAAGGAACTTTGGTATGCCTTCTTTGTTGATTCTTTATTTTAATTTGTTGGTGTACTAGGGTTACAGTCTTTATGGATGTATTTCCAATGAGTCACCAAAACCCTTTTACATCACAAAGTGTGGTCTTCGCTTGCTGCTATCGATGGTTTCCCAGTAAATCATGGGAACTAGTATGAGGCTATTACAATGAAGTAGTTAGAAAAAAAACAGTTTGCTAATAGTTCAGATATGTGTACAAGTAATAATAATAATACATATAGTTATTGTTGTTCCGTCGTGAACAAGAAGATGATGTGCAAAGCAGAGCCATGACGCTATTATGCAGTAATATTCAATATATGCTTTCATTCTTTATTTTTTTAGGCTTGTGTTCACATTTTGGTAATACTTGAATTCACCTCTTTTTGGCGCAACCGAATATGCTTGAATCATTTGTTTCATACTCATATTTCTTCTAACAAATAGTGATTCACACTACACTTTTCTGGCCTGTGATCAAATTGTCACATTCAAGGAATCAACTACGAAAATTTGATTGATTGTGAGCATAAATGGTTTTGTTAGTTTGTGTAGTCAAGAAGAGGAAGCTTTACGTAATTTTTTATTTCAACCCATTTTATCCCATCTTATGTAAATGGATGTCATGATTTTCATGTATGATATTTAATTGTTTATCCATTTCTTTTCAGGGATAGTAACATGCAAAATTTGCAATTGAAGTATTTTTTTCCTCCACATATCCAGCATAAGGTCATATGTGTTTTTGTTTATTATTACCTCATTTCTACAATGCTATATGCCTTCTCTCTTTATCTCAAGACAGGCCCTTATACAGAACAATTATTGTGAAACTAGAATGTTAGAGTAAAAAAACATTAAAGTTTAAAACAAGGTTGTTAAGCTCTCTTAGTAATTTTCTGAATTTTTTGATAAAGTAAGCCTATATATGATATTTAATTAGATAAAACTGGTAATGATACTAATCACATGGTTAGCTAAAAGATCTAATATGATTAATTATAAGGTAAAAAGGGAATGATTCAAATCATGATGCATACAAATATTGTTTTAACTACAATGTATCGTTTCCTTTATACAGTGTAACTGTATTAGATATACTTGATAATAAAAGTTTTTCTGGTTGTAAGAAAGAAAAATTATGCTATAATCATTGTTAATTTAATTCAAATGAATAAAGAGAAATTTATGTATATGTTAACCTTTTGAAACTTTTGATGTGGTTTAGTATATATAGAACTTAAAAGGAAGAAAAATAAGAGTAAATCTACTAAAACAATACGATGTTAATAATCAAGAAACTGTAATCTATGAGGACTTATTTATCATCTATTTTCATCCTTTGATATGTTTCATTTTGATTTAGTGCAAAAGATGTGCAATGTTTTCTTTATTTTTTATATTTGATCTTACAGAAGGAGAATTGAACCAAACTGTATACTTAATACCATAATTTGTGTTCTATTTAATTATCGTATTTAGACAGTGGTTAAGTTTTCTTAATTTTTGGAGGTATTTGTGTTGGAATTGTCCCACATCGGGAAATTGTCTACCTAATCTTCCTTAATATATGAGGAGTTCCCCCTTCACATTGCCAATTGGTTTTGTGATAATCCGGGGGCTTCATCATTCAATTCTTCTCTTCAACTCTTCTTCATGGTATCATAGCGCTGATCCAAAACTCTTCTTCATAATCTGCCCCACGTCATCCCATTCATCCATGTGCTAGGGAATATGTATGCCTAGCCGTGCGGGGGCGTGTTGGAATTGTTCCGCATCGGGAATTTGTCTACCTAATCTTCTTTAATATATGAGGAGTGGGCTCCATCATTCAATCCTTCTCTTCAACTCTTCTTCATGGTATCAGAGCCATGGATTCAGTTTGACTTGATTGTCCCACGCTATTGTCTCCATGTGATAAGCGATGTGCTACACGTGTGGGGGCCGTGTTGGGTCTGATGGAAATGATTTGCTTGTCCGACATACGTTATCCTATGATCTCCACGTGATACCTATGTGCTACACGTGTAGGGGGGCGTGTTGGATAAGTCCCGTAAGTTGAACTAATTTGGATCAGAGCTCTGATACCATGATAAAGAGTTGAAGAGAAGAATTATAATTCCATTCAGCAATCACAAATTTATAGTTACAAGATACATGCATTCATATAATTATGGAATTAATATCATTAATGATATTAATTCCATACCTGCGGCAGTACTTATAAATGGTATGCTATAATATAAGGAATACATATCATTAATGATATTAATTCCATAATTATATGAATGCATGTATCTTGTAATTATAAATTTGTGATTGCTGAATGCAAAATTATAATTATATGGGAATTTTTCTACCTAATCTTCCTTAATATATGAGGAGTTCCCCCTTCACATTGCCAATTGGTTTTGTGATAATATGGGGGCTCCATCATTCAATCCTTCTCTTCAACTCTTCTTCATGGTATCACAGCGCTGATCCAAAACTCTTCTTCATAATCTGCCCCACGTCATCCCATTCATCCACATGCTAGGGCATATGTATGCCTAGCCGTGCGGGGGCATGTTGGAATTGTCCCACATCAGGAATTTTGTCTACCTAATCTTCCTTAATATATGAGGAGTTCCCTCTTCACATTGCCAATTGGTTTTGTAATAATATGGGGCTCCATCATTCAATCCTTCTCTTCAACTCTTCTTCAATTTAAACTTCTAAAGTATAATAAAAAAACAATTTATCTTGAAGATGTTTTTAAAGGAACACGTCCATTGGTTTTTATGTTGCTGGTAGAAATGATTTTAAATATGGCAGAGGCATCTTCTCCAAGTGGATTACTCCAAATTTATGTACTTAATAATTTATGGAAATATGTATGTTTTTTATTTTCATAATTAGACGATTGTAATTTTCAACTATGTAACTTTGTTCGCAGTTGCAATATCGAATATAGGAATATCTTTCAGTATTTGCGGACTAACACTGTGCGGCTAAAACTTAGCCATGAATTAGAATGATCTTCACTTTTTGCAAATTAACTTAGTATTGCTGAAACATTACCATAATAACCTTTTTCTTAGATAATTTTCATAAGGTCAATGATTTATTTATGTTTTATTTCTTGCCGATGGTCTCGAAAATTACACAGAAACTATTAGATGCAGATGAAGAGTACACATATGTGGGAAAATGGTAACTAGATAAGTGGTAAACTAAATGAGTGGGCTCCACAGTTGTTCACGTTGTTGGTTTAATATTTTCTGAGGTGTGTGCTTTGTCTAATATAGTGATGCTATGGTACAAAATTTATTCTTTATCGATTCTTATCTTTATATTCATTTTCTCTGCTTTGTAAAAGTATATTAATATATAAATGTAATTTTATAGACAAGTTTGTCCCATGAGTTTATATTTCTGTATGCCTTCATATTTAATTCTTCATCACCTAAGGTTTTATAAACCTTACTCAGTTTTGCTTCAGTAAGAAATAAAATACAATACTTTTTTAAGCAATACCAGCATAATAAAAACAATCAAGAACACTATACTCAGAAGATAGAAAACTGAAATCATGCTTTTGCGGATACTCTTCAAATATGTGCGTATATTATTTTTTACATGTACTACCATTTTAAAAAATCAAGGATATTATTTTGCAAATTGGTAGATCCTAGGGAAAAAATATTTATTCATAAATGAAATATAACATACCTAATTTAATCTTGAACATAGCGTTGAACACCCAATTAGAGTATATTTGTTTTTTCACTGTCCTAAGATTATCATACTACTTTTATACCTAATTAGAGGTCAACATAGCTAATTTACATTTGGTGTATATGAATTGATTGAATGATTCAAGTTCAATTCATACCCATTACTTGATGAAATATAATCAAGGTTTTAAATCTCGGATTTTGGCCAATATCTCAGAAAAATATCTCGGCTATCTCGGGCGATATTTGAAACACTGATAACTAAACTAACTGCCAAATCTCAGATTTTGGCTAATATCTCGGATTTTTCATGTCGGCGATCTCGGGGAGATTTAAAAGCCTGGATATAATCACTTCAAAATCTTCCTAATATACTGTTTGTATCCATATTTCAATTCTAAAAGTTAATAATAATAGGCATGGTTTAGAATTTGATTGATATATGCAGTATTGTTTGTATTTTAATTACAATTATTAATTTTAATATATGAAAGTCAATGCTAACAATTTTTTAACCCTTTCATTAATGCATGGTCCCAGTATTCTTAAGCTATAGAAAATATTATAGTATTTTATACATTGAATGAAACCATGTGATAAAATAGATTGAATTATACATGATATTATGTTGAGTCTATATGCAATTATGTGTTTATGAAAATTTTGGAATTCATTTTTCTTAGCCATACAGTTATACTATATTTATTTTTGGATACAAGGGAATACTTTAAAACCTTTTCATCAAATTGACTTGAATGGTTATCAAGTTTATGATAAGCTTGAGCCTATCTTATTTGATATATAAAGAGAACAGTTGCAACCCAGAAGCTTGATTTGTTCATCAGCTACGTTTCCCGCAGACTGCTTCATCGTTGACATTCATTGCCCCAATATGTAAGTTTTAATTCCAGTTGTTTCTAGCTTTAACCTTCTTACCTGTTTATTGTTACATTTTAGTTGAATCTTGTAATCAAATTATTTGTTTCTTGTTGTAATATATATAAATGTTGTGAATATGCTCTCTGTTTTAGTCCCACATCATGGGAAAAAGTTAAACATCAGATCCAAAGCCTTTCATAAAGGAGCCAATGTAATACAAAAATATACACTTCTGAATGAATAGAAATGTCCTCTCTCCCTTGTTTCTTCTATTTTGTGTTCGTTTTAGAACACGTTATCAGCACGAGATTCTATTATAATTATTTGTTAAAATCTTCTAGATCTACATCTATGAATTTGTCATGTAAGTAATTTTTATTTGAAAATATCAATTCGTGGATTTCTATGTTTGTTCTATAGTTATTTTCTATTTGAGAATATTTGATCTATGGATCTATATACTTTTTGTAGATCTAGATTATGTTCCATTGGATCTAAACTTTTTAGATCTAATTTTTTTTTTAACTTAGTGGTTTTTAGATATCCACCTATTCATATTTGATCTGGTATTATGGTATACCAAATATTTATTTTGGGAAGATCCATTCATTTTCTTTTAATAATATTATATATGGATCTTTTACCCCATACGCCATACATAAAACATCTTCATTTGCTACTTTATCTCTTCAATAATAAAGAAGCAATTGCTAATAGGTATGCATATACGTAAATAACAAGCTGCTTGTTAGCCAACATATGTATTACTGTGGCCATTATTTTTGTTATGTAACATGGTGTATGGCTCCTTGACGGTTGGTATTGTTTTCATTATTGTAAGAAGTTCACTGTAAATGCATAGAGAAAGACTTGCAGATTTGGATTTTTTTAATGATTTCGTGCTGTAATATATTCAATTTATTACATGCATGTCTACGATCCTATTCTATTTTACGAGATCTGCATATTTTTTTTAATGATATAACAGTACTACTGTTTCATCATTTTGTTTGTTCGTTAATTTGTTAATTCATTTTGATAATTATAGAACATGTATACTGATATATGAATTTTGTTTAATTAAGCATCCGCAATTTTTATTTTCGCGTAGTTCACAAAAATGTCGAACACTGAAATCCATTTACAATCTCAATGCTTAGAAAGTACCATTAAAAATGGTAATAATATGTCCCAGCAGGACAAGGCAAAGGCCCTGATATTTTTAAGAGGCCAGATCCATGATGATCTAAAATCAGAATATTTAATTGAAATAAAGATCCTCTCCACTTATGGAACTCCCTAAAGGAGCATTATGACCACAAAAAGATGGTCATACTTATAAACACAAAGCAAGAGTCATTGAACCTGAAGTTCACATGCAAATGACCTGAAGCTCATATGATCTAAAGTTCATATACAATTTCTTTCAAATAAGGAACCTGAAGTTCATATGCAAACAAGGAACCTGAAGTTCATATGCAAACAAGGAACCTGAAGTTCATATGCAAACAAGGAACCTGTGGTTCATATGCAAACAAGGAACCCGAAGTTCATAATCAAACGAGAAACATGAAATAAAGCATAAAAGCATATAATTGCATTTAATATTTGCATATAGCAAATGACCTGTAAAAGGAAAGGATTTGAAAAATCAATGAAACGAAAAATTTCAACAAAAGGGAAAAAACCTTATATTCCAACTTTATGCTACATATAATCTCTTGAAGAAACTTATTATTGGAAGAGATCATTACGTTTATAATAAATACTATTTTCTTGAAGAAAAATAGTAAAATGACTCTCATATGTAACTTTCTAGAAAAGTTGCTCCAATTTAAAATATACAATAATAATATGTGAATAATAATAAAACCTGAAGTTTTATTACAGTAATTTTAGAGCATATCATATTTTTAGAAGAAATGTTTTTATTGTTCCTTAGGAAAATCTTTTATAAAGAGGATATGCATCCTGAAGATCATATTAAGTTAAGATCTAAATATTGATCTTAATTCTGCACAACGGAAGTGAATGCAAAAACAATTTACATGGAAAATTTAGAACCTGCAGTTTCTAAAAAGGCAAGAAGCAATTTTAATACAAAAAGAAAGATCTTTATATGAGTTGTATAATTTGAATCAAAAAATATACAATTTTTATCAAAAAAAATATATAATTTTTATGTAAAAATTTACAAGTTTTTCAAATCATTCATATTGAAGAATGAAAAAAAAATTTGAATATTAGACATGTAGTTTATTTTTGTTTATAGTTGTGAATTTTTGTACAGATCTGTAATTTTTTGAACCATTCATGTTAGAGAATGTAAAATGTTGATTTTGTGATTGATAAATATATTATATTACCTTATTGTCATAAATGCATTGAATGTTAGAGAATGCATTGTTATGATAATATATTATATTACCTTATTGTCGTAAATGCATTGAATACATTAGTTATTGTTAGTTAATTGATGTATGTTTGTATTTGGAATAAGAATAAATATATGTATTATTATTCGATGTATTTAGCCAGTAATAACTAATGTTATGGAAGAAAGGATAGAACTACAACCTGAAGTTGTGCAAAGAAAATATTTATACTGGAAGTTGTATAACTCAAAGTCCTGGACCTGAAGTCTTGAATTATATATATATATATATATATAAACATTTTTGATAAAGTATACAAGTTTGAAATCTTGTCAATTAGCAAGAATGTAAAAGCTTCTAAAATAGAAGTATGTTAAAAGATTGAGAACTAGAAGTTCATCATAAATTTATAAAATTGATATATATATATATATATATATATATATATATATATATGTATGTGTATATATATGAATAGGAACTCGAAGTTCCTCAATCAATGAATTAGAAATAATTCAAAGTTTAAAAGCCTGAAGCTTTATTCAAACCGTATGAAATAATAACATTACACTTCTTAAAGAAGTTAAATCATATGCAACAATAATAATGCATCCAAAGATTGCACAATTTTCAAAATGAGTTGTATCTTGCTTATATATTTATATTTACATATTGTATTGAAGAATAAATTTTAACAACTCGAAGTTGTTATATATTTTATTTGAACCGGAAGTTCAACACAATGGAACCAGAAGTTCAATACAGTGGAACCAGAAGTTCAATACCGTTGAACTAGAAGTTCAATATAGTTTAGCAAACTTGAAATTGTTTATATATTATTTGAACCAGAAGTTCAATATAGATTAACAACTTGAAGTTGTTCATATATTTCATTTGAACCAGAAGTTCAATACAGTTCCAAATCAGATATTTTGGATATTATGATGCGATCTTTAAGATTCGCATTGACATTTCTAGATAAGCAAAACTTAACGATTGGAACCTTATGAACAATTTGTTCTAAAATAGGTAACTCGAATGAGAAAAAAATATGCAAATCAATTACAAATATAGTACGTGGACGCACGTATATATACATATATGCGAAAATTTTATTAACAATCTGAAGTTGTCATGAGCTCATATTAAAAATTATGCATATATTATTTAATATTTCAGAAAGTCGATTGACATCAATATTGATTGACCTGAAGTCATATGCATATTCAAATGATAGAAAATTCCTCCAAGTCATCAGATCAATGAAAGGGAATAAGCAATGCAATATGAATGCATCTTATCAACTAATAAGAGCATTATCCTCCTACAATTGAAATACATCTAATGTATTTGCTAGCTTGATGCTATAATGGATCAAAAATGAATCCAAAGTAGGTTTATTACTTAAAGTGACAATGTTTGTCAACATTGAGGGGGAGGATAAAGGAATCATCGATGTTAAATATTTGCTAACATATAGAATTAAGCAAAGTATTAAGTAACTTGCATAAATTATCAATTATGTCCCTAATAGACTTTCTCCAATATACATTTGAATCCCCGAAGGATCAAAAGGTGTAAATCACAGTTGAAAATATGGTATAAAAGTCAGTTCAAAATATCTTTGGAGTAAGTCATAAAGATGCAAAATAAAGGAGGTGAGTGTTCCTGAAGAAATACTTAAAGGTGCTTTAAAAGAAACCCATGACATGATTGTCAAAATAACCCCAGAAGTGGTTTAGGTACCTAAAGCGAGATAAGTTTTGAGATCTCAATAAATTATGTATAGAATTGACAAGAAATAATCATCGATGATAAATTAATAAATAATAAAGCGCTTATATTTATATAAATGGATTAAAACTCCCATATTAGAGAGAAACATGATTGGCCATCATGAAATTCTCCTTAATAAGATATATGGACCTGTAGTCCATAAGATATGAACCTGTAGTTCATAAGATAAAAATAGAAATATATATAATGACGAAAGCACACGGGAGTTACTGAAGCACCATAGAGTGTCAACAGCATGTTAAGTTCCATGAGCATTATATTTTCAGAGATAATTGAATTGATTAAAGTGGTGAAAGTGTTTAAAATTCTTACAATACCCTGAAGGTATAAATGATGAAAGTATACAAATTCCAGAAGAATTTAAATAACTTTGGTAGTGATAAAGAGCAAGAAATGTAGATTACAACATTCTTTTAAGTATTGTTGTGATGAAAATCTTGAAATAATTTATGATGAGTAGACCACTTCCTGCTTTCAAAAATTGTTGTAATGAAACTCTTAATATCCATTGAAGTGGTAGTTGCGATATGCAAAACTTATTATAATATATAAGTTCCTGAAGAACATAAATAACATTTGTTATTATAAAGAATACCAAGAACATGGATGATAGATTGCAACATTCTTCTAAGCATTGATGTAATGAAAATCTTGATATACTTCAAGATGAGTAGATTACTTCCTGCTTAGTAATGAAAGTTGTCTTATTCATCAAATGTGTATTGCAATATTCAAGGCCGATTGAAACAGAAAATTATAAGCACCTGAAGTGTATTCATAAATGAATATTAGTAACATACAAATCACAAAAGGAAGACGTTTTAAATGAGAAAACATGTCTGAAGCATGGAAATGCACATGAAGTTTTAAAAGAAAATTTTCATTAAGAAGTATTTGTAAGCAATTTGAGCTATTGAAAGAAGAATACGAATTCAGAGGAAATTATTAAATCAGGGGGAGCATCCATAAGTATGATATAATGCACTCTTTTTCCTTAACTAAGTTTTTCCCCACTGGGTTTTTAGTAAGGTTTTAATGAGGCATGGGTCATGATCCAAAAGTATCAACCCAAAAGTAACATATAAAAAATAAGTTATAATGTACTCTTTTTCCTTATTTAAGATTTTCCCCACTGGGTTTTTCTTATTAAGGTTTTAACGAGGCATTACATTGATTCAGAAGTCTCATACTACTTTTGACGTAGTATTTATGACATTGTATATTGTACTCTTTTTCCTTCACTAAGATTTTTCCCATCGGGTTTTTCTTAGTAAGGTTTTGACGAGGCAACATTTTGATCCAGAAGTATCAAACGTCTTTTGATGCAGTAAACTATTACTTATGAAGACAAGGCAGTTTGCATGGCTCAGATTCAAGTGAATTATATCAAGTATGAAAGGACGGAGCACATTTCTCCTAAATTTCTCTTCACATATGCCTGAAAGGATAACAAGAAAGAGGAGAAACAAATTCAGTTTCAAGAAAAGAGGGTAGATCCGTTCTCAAAAGCAATTTCCAAATCAACATTCCAGAAGATGATATACAAAATTGGCATGCGTCGACTACATCAATAGACTAATTGAATAATGAGTTATAAATAAGGGGGAGCATATAAAATTATGCTATAATGTACTCTTTTCCTTCACTAATATTTTTCCTACTGGGTTTTTGTTAGTAAGGTTTTTAATGAGGCATTATCTTGATCCTGAAGTATCAACCCTTACAGTAACATTGTAAAACATGTTACCTAAAGATGAAATGAATTTGCACTCTTTTCCTTGTTTATGATTTTCCCATGGGGTTTTTCATAAAAAGGTTTTTAATGAGGCATTGTTTTGATCCTGAAGAATCAAACTCTTTTAAGGAATATCATTTTAATATGATATTCATAATGTCAGACGTTGTACTCTTTTTCTCGTTCAAGGGTTTTCCCATTGGGTTTTCCTGATAGAGTTTTGAAGGCAACGGACAATAGTTGTATCGACTGAATGGATATATGCAAGCAAGATAATAATAAGAAGGAGCAATCATCATATATGTTTTAAAAGGGACAACTTCAAGTTAGCAGAGCATTCAAGATTTTGAAGACGCATATTCAAGGGGGAGTGTTGTAATATATATAAATGTTGTGAATATGCTCTCTGTTTTAGTCCCACATCATGAGAAAAAGTTAAACATCAGATTCAAAGCCTATACATAAAGGAGCCAATGTAATAGAAAGATATACACTTCTGAATGAATAGAAATGTCCTCTCTCCCTTGTTTCTTCTATTTTGTGTTCGTTTTATAACATTTCTCCCATTATACTATTTTTATGTTATTTTTCCTTCTTGAAATCTATTAAGTTGGTTTGGTTTTGATTTTTCATCAAGGGATTTGTATCAATAGTAGTATAAATGCTCAAATTCATAATACTGCAGTTCCTTTCATTTAACCTCCGATCAACAACTCCTAGGTATACTATGTTTTTATGCTTACCCTGTTAAGTACGAAATATTACAATTATTTGAGATGCTTTTGTAAGACATACTAAGTTCAGAGTCTAACATTAGCCACTTTATCTCTATGCGTATATCTTTGGACGAATGTTGCAAACTAATATAGAAATATCTTCTGATATATATAATTTCCTGTGGGGCATGATCACTCAAAAATTCTTGAGCTTCACGTACAATTGTCTGCTGTAGAACATTAACTGGTGTAGGGATATTATTCTCACCTTGCAATTGTAAATTTACAGCACGAGTTGGAATAGTTTACATAGTTTCATTTTAAGGTTCTAAAGCAAAGAATGCAAGCTGGCATATTCGAAATAGTGGAAGAAACTGTGGTAATTAACTGGCAACAAGATGTTTAGTAAGGTTTCTTTCATCGCATCGGCTCTAACCTTTGTTCGTAGCTTCCTTTCTATGTTTTTGGTTCAAGCCTTTATCGAGATTCGGGAGTTAATTAAAAATGGCAATGGAAAATAATCATAAGAGTCCTCAGAAAAAATCATAAGGTAACACTCATATTCTTCGTCGTTCACTAATTGTATTTATCACAGGTTCAATGTACACCATTGTTCTCTCTTCCATTTTCATTTGATGTGCACAACTGCTCAGCTATCATAAGGAATTTGATTTTCTTATTCGATACACACACACATACCTACACATTTATGAAAGCAATGAAAATTACACATGGATGGTAACTTAAAGTGCCAAATTTTAAAAGTTACACACGCACACACAGAGTTGTATTAATTATGGAGATCACCTCAAAATAGTTCCTTAGTAATGAGCCTACCTTTCGAAGAAATTATGGACAAAAATATCATATTTCCAACCAAAATTTTGAAAGTGGAAATTAGGGACATATTCCTATTTTCTGACTTATTTATTCTATGTCCTTCCCTTTTAAAATTTATTTTCTACATCCATATTTTTTAATTTTCCTATTTCTACCATTTTCAAATTTAAAAGTGGGAACTCAAAGATGAATTACAATTATCAGGCTTTCTCCATACTCCTTGCAGTTTTCTTCTTGAGCTTTGCATCTGTCATTTTACCTCCTTAAATGCTTCATAGTAATTAACTCCTTTAATGCAACTTATAAAACTCTGATAAATAAAGGTTCTCTTATGTTTTTAGCTCGGCTGCTTCATAGTGATCAACTCTTTTTAACACAACCCATAAATATCTAATAAATATAACTCGTTTCCTCGCCATAGCTTTGTTAAAAAAAATATTTTTTTCACTCTACAATTGTCAGGTAGTTTTTGTTATCTCAAATGATTCGTAGTAATTAACTCTTTTAAAGCAATCCATTAATCGCTAATAAATATAATTTGCCTCCTCACTCAAGCTTTTAAGAGTTTTTATTTTTATTTTTTATTCTTTCCTCCCCAACTTTGTGATAGATAGCTGAATGTCTTATCGGATACGTTATGATCATGTCAATATGTCAAGCGAATTTTAAATGTTCTGTATTATTAATTCATGAAATCGTTTTATGTGACTCATATATGCATTTCCATAGTTTATCACAAGTTTTTATTTTTATGTTACATCAAAAATTGTTATCAATTATTTCAAGTTGAGTTCCTCTAACATGAGATAAAGTGCTTTTTATTATGTTAATAAATTTGTTCTCAGACAAAAACAATAGATTTACACCTCATAGCATAACGATATGGATGGAAGGATGATGCAGAGCACAATGCTTAGTAGTGCTGGCAGCAAATTTCTCAATTCAAGATTTTGTTATTGTTGCCTAGACTTCAAAAAAATGTTGCAAAAGATGATGCTAAGTTTTCATAGACCTTTTATTTGATTACAGGAAATGCTGAGCAGAACAATTCATCCTGCAAATATTCTTACTACGGTACATTATTTGATATTTTTTACTCATTCAAGTGAGGGAATATTTATTACATAAATCAGCTTCCTTGCACCATTTTCCTAAGTTAATGCGAATTATCTTGAATTGATTTAGTATTTTATAACTTAATATCATAGTTTCGTGCATCTTATACTTTGTAAATTTCTTATTCTGTTTTTCCTTACTTAGTTTCAAATTATTTTGCATGTATTAAAAAAACAGTTGAAGAAAGAGATTTTCTGCAGTTCTTAAGCTTAAAATTTCGTCCAACCTATGTTCAAATATTGAACTGATGGAGAAGAGAAGATGACGACAAGTACAGGGCGATGTGGCATCTCAAATACCAATTATTTGGAAGGCATATAAACATGATTTGGTTGTTTTGCTAATTGATTTGCATGAACAAATGGTGTATTTACTTTACAAGTGTAAGATTGTAAAAGTTAGTTTTGATATGTGCAAATTGCAATCCTTTTTAGTTATCAATATGAACGCTGGTTTTAAAATGTTACAATGGAAGAATTTATTTTTATTTTTAGTAATTCCTTTGCATGAATATTACAAACTTCTTTTACCTTAATCTTTGTTAATGTTAGTACTATCGCATTCGGTCTAATTTTCATATAGTGATCGGTTTTCTTCATGTGTTTTTGGCTATGAAGAAATCATATCATATTGGCGTTCACTTCATATTTCGCACTGCATGTTACGCAAGATGAAATTTGAAGCCGATGAACTTGATAATCTACTCATTGAATTTGAAAGATTATTAACATGATCTGATAAAGATGTTGGGTTTCCATGTTAATGCTTCAGAAAGTTACGTTGGATGTATGTCTGGGCACAGAATTTTCTGGTGGTGACCTATTCTTCTGAGGTATGCGTTGTGACAAACATGTAAACTAAGAAACTCACCTAGAGGAATTTTTGAAAAATTCCCAATGTACCAAGGCCAAGCAGTGCTTCATCATGGTCGCCATAGGCATGACGCTCAAGCCACAACAACAGGGAAAAGAAAAAATCTTATTATGTGGTCAGTATTTAGAGAGATGAAAACAACAGTGCTTCATCTGTTGCTGCTACAGCCGCGACCTTCCTTAAAAGAGGACCATACAGTAGCATTACTGTTCTTCTGTTGTGCCCGTCAAATTAGGATTGTTTATAAATGCTGATTGGCATGATTAGAAATTAAAATCTCATTCCCTGTATTTAATTTTGTGAATTTATTTGACCTGCAACTATCTACTTGATGAGGATTTAATATATGCTACAAGTAGGGCAAACATAAACGTTATATTTTGCTGTGACATTGTATTTTCTTTTTTCATATGTTTTGACATGGAAAACTGTACATGCTTAATGTTGCATCCTCCATAGTACTTGCGCCTAAAACATTAAGTGGTAAAAATGAGTATTGATTGATTTGTTATAATATATTTTAATATAAGAGTAAATATGCTAAATATTAAGGATGTTAATTGTAATCATCTCCGCTTATGAAATCTTTAAATAAAGAGTTCGTAGTAACTATATATAAATATGTAAACGAATAAAATATTATTTCTTTTTTAAGAAGAATAAAAATACTCATTTATGTGCTTAGTTCCGTGTGCGTAGCACATGTTCATTCTAAAGCATATTAAAATAGTTTAGATATATCAAAGACACATGAGCACAATTCACTTTATTCTTCGACCACCTAGTTTTATTTGAAATTAGACTAGATTATCGCTTTTGTATCCTGTTGTAAATGTCTTTCGATAAACATTGTAAATATTTTAATTTGGACTTTTACATATCTTACTATGTATGACTTTTTAATAACAAATAATTAAGAACAAACTTACCAAAAAATCATAATAATAACATTCTCTTAATTTTAAACTTGCAAATCATACATAACAAGAGTGATGCATTGCTTCTCCATAAGTACTATTACTGTCGAGTATTAAATTGAGTGTTAAATCAGTTTTATATATTTTTGTTGGCCTATTTCTAATCATTACAAAAAGAAGTAATTTTGCATACCCGTGTGCGAAGCATGGGTTCGCACTTGTAATTATATATGTTTTAAGTCATATACACAAATCAATCCAAGCACTTCAATCCTAGTAATATTTACATATGTTTTAATACAGGTTTTAAGCCAAGCCATCCAAAACAAATTCAATCAAATCATTCCAAACAATCAAATGTTTCTTGGGACTTCTACCCAACCGTCTTCTTAAAGATAGGATCCTTCTTGATGACCTCCCGATCTTCATCTTCTTTTGCCGGTGGTGCTTTAGTGAGACTGATATCTTTATCGAAACGAGAAGAGATTAGCCAACGGATGGCGTCAAAGTGCTTCTCTTGTTGTTCAAATATCTTTACTTGGCTTAATTCAAGATGAAGCTGATTTCGTAGTATTATAGAAAGGATGTTCTTGAAGGATTTCAATGTTTCTTCAAGATTTTCACTAATGATATGAATTGGATTTGCCACAGATTTGATAAGAATTAAATAGAGATGAGGGTGAAATAATATATTGAATTTTTCTGGAAGAATTAGGCTTAAATAGGGTCCGGAATTTGTTGGATTTTAATGGACATGAGTTAGTTATTTAATTTTAAATTTTGAATTTTTTCGAAAAATGGTAGTTATATGTAACAACCCGAAAATTTGGGCCAGTTTAAAAATTTTATTTTTGCAATTTTAGCGAAGTTTGAACATTTAAAATGGATTATTTTAAATAATATCGACGGTAAATTTATTTTGAATATAATTCGAACATATATATTATATACGTCGTCGTTAGAATATAAATATTTATATATAATTATAAATAGAATTGAAAATGGCGCGGTAGTTCGATAATTCGATTTCAAACTTCAATTGAATGTACCGGGTGCAAAACAATCCGGATTTTAGTGAAACCAAAAACATTAGGATCTAATTGATAATATCTTTCCAACGAATCCGAAAAATCGAACTTCAATAGCGGGAATCAAAAGATATGTCCAGTTGAAAATTCTGAATAGTCGCTATGGAATTCAGGCCCTTAAAAATGGGAATTTTGCAAACGACCTCGGATTTCGACGAAACGACTTTTGTTGGGTCCGTGATGAAAAATTATTGCTAGCTTTCAAATTTCATAATTTTTCGAATCAATATGTGAGTGTGGCATAGGAAAACGTGTTTTGACCATTTCAGTTGATTTTAATCGACTGGAAAATAGTCATTTTTCCAACGGTCTCAGAATTCGACGAAACTAGTTTTGTTAGGACCGTATCGTCAATACGAAGCTAGAAAATATTTTTCAGGAATTTTTAGAGTTAGTATGTGACCCCGGTAAATTGAAATGCGCGTTCAAATTCAATATATAGAGTTATATGTTGATTTTAACGGAAACTGATCGAAACGATCAGGGGTTTCGAACGGTCTTTGTCGGTTTAACGATCGATTCGGATCGAGCGAAATTCCTTGCCGTTACATTATATGTCGACATAGTCAACTATGTTTGTCGACATACTTATTAAAAAAACTGAAATTTTTGAAATTTTGAATCTTTTGTTCTTATTTTATATTATATTTAATTCTAAAGTTTTTATAGTGTATTAAAGATAATTTAACAAAAATACAACTCCATACATTACTTCTTAAAAAAAATACATCCAACTAATTAAGACACACTAAATACAAGATTCGAAAGCAAATACAAGCAAATATTAAAGATAACTTAAACTAGATTGGATAGTTTTCAGCGGACGATGAGGAGGAAGATGAAATTCCAAGCTTTCTTCCAATCTTGCTCATGAACTTTGTCAATTTGAAAAAACTCTTTTTGAGCTTCTTTTGATTTTTTTTACTATCTTCACTTGATTTTGAACAATAATCTCTCTGGAAATGGTTGTATTGTTGATTGGACACTCAACAATCTCTAAAGAAGTTTCTTCTTCTTCTTCTTCGATTTCCATAGGCTCTTGTTATTGTTGCATTCGAACTTGTTTGTCTTCGAATGTCTCATAAGGTTTGAAAGTGAGTGGAATTTGCATAAGGTGTATGTTTGTGGAGTCAAACTCCTTTCTTGGTACAAATTCTTCTCCATGAAGATCAATTCCGAAATACTTGAAAATACGAGTGAGATAAACTCCATAACAAATAGTGTTTTCTCTTGATGATGTTTCTATGGGCTTGAATTCTCTTAAGATCATGTCAGCCCAATCAATGTTACATCGACCAATAATAGCAAAGAGTGCTTTTTGGACCTTGAGAGTTAGGTTGTTAAAGTTTCCGAAAGGAGGAGTGATGGTATGTTGAAGGAGAAGATTTACGATTCTTGTTTTTGGACGGAAAAAGCGATTTTTGAATTCCATGTGAGCATCGCTTTCAAATATGTCGTGATAAGTTTCTAAATCAGTTTCATCAAATTTGAAATCCGAAAAATCCGAGCTCGTGCTTTTATAATTTAAGATATTTCCAAAGATTTCGCAATCTAGAACAATTTGCGTGCCTTTGACGCTACTATAAATTTGTTCTTTATTTCCTTCGTAAAAACAACGATTAAGATTTGCGTAAATTATTTTGACAAGCTTCGGGTAACACACTCCATCGTTATCCCAAGTGTCAATCAAGATTAATACTTCATTGTGATTGAAGAGAGAGATAACATCATAGGATGGAAAGTCTTTAAAGATGGCGAAAACACCCATATTGACTTTTGCATTTGCTAAATAGTCAACATAGGTTTTGATTGCTTCTCTATCATTATGAAGATAACCTCTGATGATTTTGGTTAACTTCAATTTCTGAGATGAACTTGAGGAAGCCATTGAAGTATTTGTTTTGAAGAGTATAGATATGAAGAATATAGTTTGAATTGTGAATGGGAGGTAGAGAGAATAGATGTATAAATTGAAATTGAAGGGACATGAATTGAATAGGCACAACTTTTTAGAAATCAATGACACTTTTCAGACCTTGGGAGTTGGTGAAAAGTTGGAGGGAAGTTTGAAAGTTTAAACCATTAAAATTCAAAATTTGAATTTCAAATTACAGGCTGATATGCCGACATATATGTTCTATTTTAATGGACATATGGTTTTTGGGACTTTTGATTTTAAATTATCGACTTATATTTCAGGTTTAACTATTTCCTGAAATAATACTAATCCTAGCAAACATCCAAAATTTGTCTATTATTTTATTTATTATTTTTTTGTTATTATTTTGAATTTCAAAATTCGAATTTGAATTTTAAATTTTATGTTTTGAATTAAAAGTTTAAATTTTAAAAACAAAGCAAGCAATCAAAGAATCCGTTAAATCAAAAAAAAAAAACTTAATTAAGGCGTACCTAGTTTTTAGTTTCTTTTCTTTGATATTTTCGGAATTCTGAATTGCTATGAAGCACATGTTCGAGTTTGCGGTTTCTGACTCTTCATCACTTCATGATGAATCTGAATCGTCTAACGTTGCTGCGTACGCTCTATTTCTTTTCTTTGATGAATTGCTATTGTCAATTTTTTGAACTGATTTGTCTGGATATGGACATATTCTATTGATGTGGCCTGGTTTATTGCAGTTATAACATCGACCAT
Source organism: Allium sativum (assembly GCA_030737875.1). Taxonomy (NCBI): domain Eukaryota; kingdom Viridiplantae; phylum Streptophyta; class Magnoliopsida; order Asparagales; family Amaryllidaceae; genus Allium; species Allium sativum. Next base: position 19,691,611 of record CM060927.1, on the reverse strand, counting down.
CATTTCCTCCTGAACTTCCTTGGTTATTACTTTGAAAATTATTTCTCTTTCTATATCTTATAAATTTTCTACAATGTCCTGTCATTAAGGTTGTTTCTTCATTGTCTTCACTGCTCGAGTTAGAATTATTTGTTGTTTCTTTTAAATGCTATGGATTTCTTTTTAGTTGCCTTTTTTTCCTTTCTTTTTTGTAATTGGACTTCAAAAGACATCAGATTTCCAATTAACTCCTCAATCCTTATTTCACTGAAATTATGGGCTTCTTCAATCGCCAACGTTTTCCGATCCCATTCTAAAGCCAATGAACTCAATATTTTTCCGACTTGGTCTTCTTCAGAATAAGTTTTTCCATGTGCTGTTAATGAGTGCACTATCTCTTGAAATCTGCACTACATATCGGAGATAGATTCATTCTCCTTCATTTTGAACAACTCAAACTGACTGATTAACATTGATATCTTTATTTGTTTAACTTTACCAGTTCCGTCATGAGTAACTTGTAAAGTTCTCCAAATTTCATTAGTAGATCCACAAACTAACACTCTATTAAATTCATTCTTTTCTAATGAACAAAAAACACATTCATGGCTTTAGAATTACTTTGTGCAGCATGTTAGAGTTTATGCCCTAGAGGCAATACATTTGATGATATAGATAACACTGTTGATGTTATTATTTTATTTGGAATAAAATATATATATTCTATCATGTTATATTTACAGCGTAATATAAATAATAACTTAATAGAAGTCCTTGGAATAATAATACGGAATTATATAGTTCGAGTAAGACTGAACTTGAGATTGTATAATGTGATAAGTATTATAATTCTTAAATGTCCCTAGTCGAGTTTTATTGTTTATATAGGACAACAATAAAGCGTTGAGACTAGTATATTGATTGACTGATGATCACATCTTATTGATCATTAATATACATGATATTAAAGTCAAGATATAAACACGTATTGGAGAATATCGTATTGGGCAGACCCATAGTGAGATAACTCCATGGAATATAATTAACAGTATCATAAGTTATTCTCATAGTGACAGTGATGTAATGGTCCTTAGACCTGAAGTCATTATAGTTTTATTCGAGGATATTTGTGTTTTGGTATCATCTAAAGTTATTCGTAACAGAGTAACGATAACGGTGATTATTGGATACATCTCGATTCCAATGAGAATTATGAATGATCTAGATGGAATTTAACCCTTCGATATATTTGTAGTGATGTCCATGGGCCTCTTGATTGAGTGAGACTGTGAAATGCATGGCCGTGCTCAAATATTGATTTGTTTTAAACAGTCTACTCATTGATCAAGGAAAACAGATTAAATTATAAAGAGAATGATACGATCCATGCCTTGAGTTTAACTCTGGATATATTGGTTAAAAGGATTATATTACATTGATACACTGGTCACAGAAAGGTTGTATCGAATCGTTGATCTTATTATAACTTGAGTAGCAGCGATGTATTACTAGATGCCGCTCACTGTTTATAATTTGAATATGATTTAAATTAATGCCAACGTTGTAATAACCTATAGGGTCACACAACTAGAACGTTACAAGGGAGAAATTATTTTCTTTGGATTGAATTAAAACATCAATTAGTTGATATTTTAATTTAAAGTTGGGATAAGTAGACGGGTCCATACTTATTCTATGGTAAACATTTGATTTAAAGGGACATATTTATATTTCCTTTTTAGTACACACATGTATACCTAGTTTAAAAGGATATTATTCTTTTGATTTAATTCAATTGAATTTGAGGCCCCGTATAAGCCCCAAAAACCCTAGAAAAGACATGGCGGCGGCTAGTACCGCTCTCTCCCCATCCTCTTCAATTCGATTCAAGAGGAAACCCATTCTTGTGGATACATATAGAGGCATGGCAACTGACGTGCTGCGATTCGATTCTCCTAAGCTCGAGCGATTTAAGGTTGGATCAATTTCCTTTCGGGGTTTTGCATCGTAAGGTATTTGTTCTAACCTAAATTAGATTTTGATTTCAATTTTTGCATAGATCCTAGATTTAAGATCGTTAAATCGTCAAAATTGGGTAACATGGTTAGATCTTGTAAATCCTTCATTGGTATCAGAGCCTGATTTGCAATAAATTGAAATTCGAATTTCGATTTAGGTCTAGATTGTTCGTATTCCTAGTTAATCGATTCTATTACTTGTAGAAATTTATGAATTTGATTGAATCTGAATCTTAATTGAGTTTGTAAAATTGATTTTACCTTGATTGGTAATTAAAATCTGGTTATAAGAATTTAACGTAAATTCTAACACAAAGTCAAAGTGAAAATTGTTTCACTGTAGATCAAAATAGTATTCGATAATAAAGTAAATTGTTTACTACAGTTAAATTTTGTTATATGATACAAAATTTGAAAAAGGAGATTCGTGTTTAAAACTGAAATTTTATTCAGTTATTAATTTTGATGTTATATTGTCTTAATTAAAGGGATTGGATTAAATTTGAACAATGATTTTAAATGTTAAAAATGTTGTTCATTTAAGTTGTTTAAAAACTAAGTTTTGATTGATTGAAAATTTGCCTCTATGTTATTTGATAACATAGTGCTGTGATTTTACTTTTCAAAACAAATTTAGTTCTTCAAAATATTGAAATTGTTATCAGTAAAAGGGGTTACCACAATATCAAATCCTTATGAACATTCAAGAAGTTATGCATATATTTATATGACCTGAAATTAGTTTATGTTTATATGAGTTCTTGCAAACTATATCCTTGTGAACTTTGATGCGAGAATTTTATAAAAATTTCATGTATAAAGTGGAATTGTTTCACTGCTTGTATTTGATACAAATTCCAAAATGAAATTATGAATTGATATATATTTATATATATATATATATCGTTTCTGTTTTAAAAGTTGATAGAACTTATGTTATTAAACTTCAACATGAAGGTTAAAATGTTGACCCTATGTAATTCAACACTGTTTGAATCAATTTGATATGTAGACACACTGTTGTATAATGTCAGTATGACTGAATGTCCAACTCCTTAAATTCTGGGTAATCAAAATGTTTGATTATAATGAGCACATAATTTTTTTTTGTTCGATCATATAAATAATTTTGTTTGTTCAAAGATTATGATTGACCAATAAGAGACATGGCTTTGAATTATATATGATATATTGAAATTTATAATGTGAAAGCTATCCAGACCTTTTAATTTCATACACTAGGTCGTCCCATGTTTTTATACTATCATTATATTAATAATGAACATATTAGTTTCAAATTATACCAGAAGTATTATAATTTGATAACTCTATAAAATACATTCATAATGTGTTTTATTTAGGTACATATATATAGCATATGTGCTTTGACATAAACGTGTATATGTAATTGACATGTTGTATTAAACTGCCTTTGGGCTTGAATATATTTGATTATATATATATATATATCTATAATGATAAATATATATGGTATAATCTAATATTGTAATGACTAGAAATATGATTTCACATTTATATTTTAGTTTTATACTAAGAGTGTAAATGATTGTATTAAGATATTAAAATGATTTAAGATTCATTTAATATGATGATGCAAGATTTTGTACCAGAATAATATATATATATATATATATATATATATATATATATATATATTTATATGGTATTCATCATCTTCCATCATGGTCACCATATTATCCTACATGTATAGATGTATATATATTTACAGCATTAAGCTTGTTGTTCATATAATAATATCTATATGTAGTTTAGATTAGATTTTTTTTTTAGTATGTACTTATCCTCTTGTCTGTTATAAGAATAACTGAAATGATTTTGAATCATTTCAAATATTATGAAATGCATGGTTTTGATTAATGTATTGATTCAATTAATATGTACACATGTACATGATAAGTTTTATTTGTACTGTGTTTACAACCATGGACATGTAGCATATGCATTTCATAAATATCATATTGACATATTCACATGCTGCAAATTGGATTGATGTTTTGATTCTTTTGTCAGCATGTGTTTTAATTTTCAATGCCCATATTACAGATCAGTGAGAACTGTTGTTGACCAGTTTCTTAACTCAGCATAAACTGATGCATATATATATATATATATGATATAAATGCATGTTGTTACATACATAGATGTATTTATAAGATTTGAGTCAAAATGATGGTGCCTTATTAGAAATAGCTGAATCTATTTTAGGACAGCAATGATTTCTTGACTGTATTCACATTGTATTGTTTATGCATTTGCAGATTAACTTTTAATGTGGTATTGGTTTTATTTGATAAACCTGATATTGTAAAATTTTAAGTCTGGAAGTAAATATAATTTGTTATATTTAGAATTGTCAATGTTCATATTTGACATTGAGCTAGTTCTGAAACATTGCTTAAGACATCTGCCTGATTATATAAATTGACTAATAGAATTTTATTGTCTAGGATTTATGTTTATGTATATGTAATATATGATATTGTCATACTGCATATAGTGGAAATTTAATAGCAACTGGCCTTGCTGATGTATGTGTGCATTAAGTATATATATGTATATATATATATACGAATTAATTACCGATGCAACAATAACTTGACGATTGATTCTATAATTATAGTATACTGATACTGAGCTGATGCTGAATTCAATTTACAAGTTATTGCATTAATATGAATATTTGATTCATGGTGCTAATGGATGTAGACGGCTGAATTCATATACATTTGATGTATTTGATTTGTTGCCTACACATTATTTACATTAGGTGTGTCAAACTTACTGCATGTATACATTGAAACATTTGATGTATTAATCATGTATGTTAAAACTTGTTTAACAGGGGAACAGGTGATCATTAGCTAACTGCTGAAATTGTTTCAGTGGAAGCGACAGAGATTCATTGGTCGGCACTGCAGATATAAATACTGTACAAGCATGACTTGTTTTCATGCACATAAATATGTATAGTAATGATTGTAATCTGTATATAGAATGTGCACAAATAGATATAGTTTGTATATTACAATATGAAGTGTCATGTGTTACTGTGACTAATAATATGAGTCATTTCATTGTTGTATATGATAAATATGTGGTTTTATGGTTCATGTTCTGGTTATAAGTTAACTATTCATGTCTGGTTGATTGTTATCAAAATAATCATCATATACTATATATTATGATGAAAAACAGTTGCTTGTATATATGCTTGCAGCGTATTATCATGGTGTTAATATTTAAAATGTTTAAATTAATAACCTATTTGGGCTTTGGTTTACAAAATTACATATGCTAATGGGCTTGATATAATAAATTAGTTATTTGCATCTGGCTATTCACATTCATATCGAAATGTTAAAATTGGTTATGTAAAATCATGTTCAAAACCTATATTGAAATGTTCAATACCTTTTTAAATTGAATTCTCCAAGTCTGGTTATACTGATATACCTTTTATAAACTTGCAACCTATATACACTGTTGAATTTAAATATAATATATATATATATATATATATATATATATATATGTGTATGATTCATATATTTTATTTAAATTCAAAATACACATGTTTTGATATGTGTAAATAACTATAATATTGTTTCCACTATGAATTATGAATTCCCTCTAAAGCATTTTTTTGTTATATTAAGTCATGGTGACGTCTTCCAATAATATACTCATCACTGTCCAAAATCACTAGATGTAACTAACGCCAAAGTGTTGTGCACCTTTTATTTTGGTTATATGCGATGGAGTAAAATGTGGTGCTCCAACCTATTATTGGGTCTGACTTAACTAGGCTGCATAATACGATTATGGCCTTAGAGACAATAGCATGAATTAATCTATATTTTGAGCAAATGAATGATAATGAACAAAATGTTCATCATGCGATCCAAGAATTATATACGATATAATTGACATAAGATGTCTACCTAAAAGGTTGTGTTTTGGGTTTAGCCAAAGCTGGGTCAAGGCATGACTAGATATGGATCTTGGAACACCGTTATACATGTATACCGATATGTATATATAAACAAAGAGATGTTAATTTGAGTGGAAGCGTATTTTAGTTTAAATTATATAGTTATATTTATATAAATTTTGATTGTCAAAATTTTGTATTAAATAAATTTTACAGAATCAGTTATTATTTTATTATCTAATGTAGATATTAAATAATAAATAACTCCGATAATTTAAATTAATCCTTGAGAAGGACAAATTAAATTAAATCAAATTTCTTGACTAACATTAAAATTTGTGGATTGTCCTCAAACAAATTAAACGTAATTGTTTTAGATATAAAGAGAGGATCTAAAATAAGTTAAAGTATGACTTCAACTGGATAAAATTTAAATGTTATAATAAACTACTTATACAATTCTAGTATTAGATACTAGATATAAATCACATAATTGTATGTTGATTTAAAGAAATTGCAGAATAAGTAGAAAACTAATAAAAGGACAAGTGGACTTACGATTGAAAATAAAGCAAATGTTGCTGGATTATCAATGGGAAGTTAATTCTTGTTATACATATATATTGGCTTAATTAAATAAATAAAATAATTGTTATTATGAAATTCCATATAAAGTAAATGTTATTATGTATCTTGTTCAGACAAGTTTAAATTTCATTTATAATAAAAGAAAATTTGTTTTTCATTTTATTTAAATGAAATAATTATTGGAATTTCAAGAATAGATAATGAACTTTATAAATCATTAACTATAATGTACTTGACATAATTAAAGAGTGAATTAAATTTAATGAATTGAATCCAGCATACCTTTAGCATTACCAGTTAGAATATATAAACAAGAAAGTGTATTAAAACTCCATAATTATGGAATTTTGAAATCATTTGATTTTGAATCATATGAAAATACAAATCTTGTTTATTAGGCAAAATAGCTGAATCGCCTTTCACTTGACACAGTGAATGAGTGATAAGTATTGGGTCTCATACATATTGATGTATATGGAGCAATGAATACATAAACTAGAGGTAAGTTTCATTATTTCATAAGCTTTACTGATGATATCAGTAGATTAGGATACATGTATCTTATGAAACACATATCTAAATCCTTTGAAAAGTTCAAAGAATTTAAAGTGAAATTAAAACAATTTTAATAAAGTATAAATATTTAGCCAATTATTTGATGACTAATCAAACGAGTTTGAAATTGCTTCCCAACTCACTCCCTTTAGAACACCATTATGGAATAGTGTGTCTGAAAGGAAAAATCGTAACTTATAAGATATAGTACGATTAATGATAAGTCATATAGATCTTCTAATAAATTAAAATAGAACAATTGCATTTAATCCTAGTAGAACGAGTCTGAAGACACCATATAAGATATGGACTAGGAAATGTCCTAGTTTGTCTAATGCACAGATTTGGAATGTAAGACGTTTATTGAACGTCCTTCCTCTGATAAGATCGGACCCAAATCAGATAACTAATTTTGTGGAATATCCAAAAGAAATAAATGGATATTATTTCTATGGATCCTCAGAGGATAAAATGTTTATTGCTAGAATTGGTGTCCTTTTAAAGGAGAGCCAGTCTCTTAGATACCAAAGGAAATGAATTGGAATTCGAAATGTTTCGGAAACCACAAAATAGCATTGAATCTTGTATAGACAAGAAATTGAGTGGGAGTGTCACAATAATTCTAATGTTATTTGATAATACATTAATTATTGTAAATGATGTTAGTTTAAAAACAAGAAACAAATACTAATTCTAAGAAAGAAAATGTTTGGATTAAGAAGTTCATGATTGAACTTAATTCATTGTTGATCCAATGATATCCATTGCGATAACAATATGGCTGTTGCTCAGGCCTAAAACATTAAACTCATTATCGATCCATACATATATTTAAGAAATAAAATTCCTATGTGAAGTTGTTCACAGTGGAAATGAACATATCTGCAAAGTTACAAAAGTTGTAATGTTGCAGACCTACTGAATTAAACTCTGTCACAGCAGAAGTTTAATAGTCACACTAGTTTTATGAGTATACGATACGTAAATGATTGACTCTAGTGCAAGTGGGAGATTGTTAGAGTTTATGCCCTAGAGGAAATCCATTTGATGATATAGATAACACTGTTGATGTTATTATTTTGTTTGGAATAAAATATATATATTCTATCATGTTATATTTACTGCGTAATATAAATAATAACTTAATAGAAGTCCTTTGAATAATAATACGGAATTATATAGTTCGAGTAAGACTGAACTTGAGATTGTATAATGTGATAAGTATTATAATTCTTAAATGTCCCTAGTCGAGTTTTATTGTTTATATAGGACAACAATAAAGCGTTGAGACTAGTATATTGATTGACTGATGATCACATCTCATTGATCATTAATATACGTGATATTAAAGTCAAGATATAAACATGTACTGGATAATATCGTATTGGGCTGACCCACAGTGAGATAACTCCATGGAATATAATTAACAGTATCATAAGTTATTCTCATAGTGACAGTGATGTAATGGCCCTTAGACCTGAAGTCATTATAGTTTTATTTGGGGATATTTGTGTTTGGGTATCATCTAAAGTTATTCGTAACAGAGTAATGATAACGGTGATTATTGGATACATCTCGATTCGAATGATCTAGATGGAATTTAACCCTACGATATATTTGTAGTGATATCCATGGGCCTCTTGATTGAGTGAGACTGTGAAATGCATGTCCGTGCTCAAATATTGATTTGTTTTAAATAGTCTACTCATCAATCAAGGAAAACAGATTAAATTATAAAGAGGATGATACGATCCATGCCTTGAGTTTAACTCTGGATATATTGGTTAAAAGAATTATATTAGATTGATACACTGGTCGTAGAAAGGTTGTATCGAATCGTTGATCTTATCATAACTTGGGTAGCAGCGATGTATTACTAGATGCCGCTCATTGTTTGTAATTTGAATATGATTTAAATTATTGCCAACGTTGTAATAACTTATAGGGTCACACAACTATAACGTTACAAGGGAGAAATTATTTTCTTTGGATTGAATTAAAACATCAATTAGTTGATATTTTAATTTAAAGTTGGGATAAGTAGACGGGTCCATACTTATTCTATGGTAAACATTTGATTTAACGGGAGATATTTATATTTCCTTTTTAGTACACACGTGTATACCTAGTTTAAAAGGATATTATTCTTTTGATTTAATTCAATTGAATTTGAGGCCCCGTATAAGCTTTATTCCCAAAAACCCTAGAAAAGACATGGCGGCGGCTAGTACCGCTCTCTCCCCATCCTCTTCAATTCGATTCAAGAGGAAACCCGTTCTTGTGGATACATATAGAGGCATGGCAACTGACGTGCTGCGATTCGATTCTCCTAAGCTCGAGCGATTTAAGGTTGGATCAATTTCCTTTCGGGGTTTTGCATCGTAAGGTATTTGTTCTAACCTAAATTAGATTTTGATTTCAATTTTTGCATAGATCCTAGATTTAAGATCGTTAAATCATCAAAATTGGGTAGCACGATTAGATCTTGTAAATACGTCACAGCAGCCTTTTGTTCATTTGTCCATTATGCAAAATTAGTTGTGGGTTCTACATATTCAGTATGTGTGATATTCCATGTGTCTAATCCTGCTAATTGTAAATATAGTTTCATTCCACATGCCCAATATGAATAATTACTACCATTAAACAGTGGTGGTCTAATTGTTGACTGACCCTCTACAAAAGAACTATTATTACTTGTGTTCGTAATCATTTCAAAATTTTCAAAAATCAGATTATGAACTTTTTAAAGACCTTGCTCCGATACTAATTGTTAGGGAATGAGGAATGGATCATTAAGGCACAACTAACACTAGAGGGGGTGAATAGTGTTTTCAAGGAATTTAAGAAAATCTAAAACTAATATGATCTATTATATGAATAACACAACACAAAGATGATCACAAACACAGAATCAAATACAAACACAGAAATAAACAAAAATAAAATGCAGCAAAGGAAAGAACACATTGAATTTTATACTGACTCGGATTACTCCTACGTCCAGTCTCACGCAACGCTAGATTGCACAGAGTTTTATTACTTTATAAATATCCAAGTACAACACCCTTGATTTCATGGCTACAAGGTCACCACCATTTCCACCACCCTTGATTTCCGCAGTTACAAGGTTAACACTATTTCCTTCCTTGGTTTCACGGCTACAAGGAGCACACCATTTCCACGACTATCCCAAAACAATCCCAAATGATTACAGTAGCCCTATAACTCTTCAATAGCACTTTGATTCAGAGAGGAATAAGTAGAGAGTGAGAAGAGAAGTTTTATATAAATAGAATTGAAATCGGTAGAATATAAGTGTAGAAATCATAAAAATATGAAATAATAATGGAGGAATGAAAAGGGATGAACATGGAGAAGAAGAATGGTTAAAACATTTGAAACCAACCCCTATTTATATGATTTGAAAGGTTGCAATGCTTCTGGAACGTTACAAATGGTGAAAAGACACTTCCTTTCAAAATAGAAAACATGACAGTTATATGCCGACATGGCCATATATGTATGTCGACATATGTCCTTTGCAAATTTGAAATTTGAAAAAATTTCAAGTGTTTTAATATATATAATTCTGGAAATTCTTGAATTAAAACATAGTGATATTAATAAGTATTATAAAGCAGAAAATTTTGTAATATCTTAAATATAAATTATATGAACATATTTATAAAATTATAAAGTTTAAAACTATATAAATATATAAGTATAAAAGTATATAACTATATATAAACTTATAATCTTTAAAAATCGAGTTTAAAATCAAAAGTAAAGTAGAAAAACTTAATTAAAATTTGAATAGAATTTGAATATAAAGTTTGAAATTTGAAAACCAGAATTTAAATTTGAATTTGAACCTGGAGTTCTATTCAGATTCTTACATAAACTAGACTCTATTACTATATTTAACTTGAACTAATGATTTCTTGATTACTCATGAGTCTTGAGTCTTCTCTGAATTCCGAATCTCTTCAATTTCTAAAACTCTAAAACTTTACGGTCTTCAGTATTAATTTCTGTATACAAATCCTTCATACAGTGCACCATATCAGCGAATTTGGCACACAAGAATGCGGGTATACAATCCGGCTAAAAGCCATATCAAATTTGATAATTCTCAGATTAGTATCAAACAACAGTTTGCGATCCGCACCACCCCAAACACCCTAAATCTGATCGTCATCGCGAATGCTCTGTGTTGGTTAATTTGATATGGCTTAGGGCCAAATCGAATGTGTATCATATTGTGCATTCATTAGGCACTTGGAATTAAAATTTTGGGCGCTCCTCATTCCCACTGTTTTACTTCAATGGTGACTCGTTTATTAGTCGTATCAAAATAGCTAGATAAGGCTCTGAACCTAATTTAAATTTGATTCGAGTGTTTCTCATTTCAAAATCATACCTTTTTGTGTAAAACTTTTAGCCGAAAAAGCACCCCCATCGCTCCAAAATTTTATTACTTTCAGGCTCTCCCCTTCCCTCGTCTAATATTGTATCCCGTGCCCTATTTCCATTTCTAAAAATCGCACCCAAAAAATTATAGAAATCTGATAGTTGTCTGCTCAAATCTGCTTCTTTATCGTTGTCTGCAAATCATGCGTCTCTATTGCTGGTAAAATTTTGGTTTGATTCATTTTCTAGTAATCAATACTTTTTGCGCTATTGTTTCAATTCATGCTCAACATGTTGTAGGCCGGAGAGCTATATATTGGTTTTTATCTAAGGGCGGTTACAAATCAAGGTTGAACGTTGAAGAAAGTTACGTTTTTGCAGTTTGTCATATTTCACCATAGTTAGTACACACGTTATTTGATCTATTTCCTTCTATTAGCTAGTCATACTGGATATGTAGAATATGAACCTTGAATTTTGTTTATTAAACTGCCATACATATTCCAGTAAATAAAACTAGTTTTAGGTTAACTAGTTAATTCATGTGCTGAACAATACGCAAGAATTAGCTAGTTTTATTTACTTTTCATGCACCAGACTTAGACAAATGTATTGAAACTAACTTGCTAAGCCCTGAAAACGGACTGTACCTAGACAAATGTACTGAACCTAGCTAGACGAACTAGGATCACTAAGGCTGAAAATTCCTTTGATGTTTTAATGGAGAAAGACACGGGCATGTGTGAAGGGGGGTGGACCCATTTGTGATCCAGTGATAGACGGAAAAAAAAACTTTCTAATGAAAACATACATTTAAAGAAAGATACGGGCATGTGTGTAGGGGGTGGGTCGATTAGTTTGATGCAAGTTTAAAGTTGTAACAAATTTTGAATTTATAGGCGGGCAACATGCCATTCAATATAGAGAAAAAGTGGATTAGTGAATGTAATTAAAGATCTCCAAACTATATTGATGGGGTGAACATGTTTATTTGTTTTGTTGAAGAAAATTGTGGTAAGAAAGGAGTGTATTTATGCTCTTGCAATCGATGCCAAAATATGAAGACGTTCAAATTAGATGAAATTAATTTTCTTTTGCATAGATGGGGTTTTATCCAATCATATAGCGTGTGGTATTTTCATACGGAAAAAAAGGGTGGAGATAGGAAAACAGCAACCAATTAGTAATGCCACAAGTACTGATGGGGCTGAACATATTGTGACGGAAGATCTAGTCAATGATGCAAATAGATTTCATGATTTTCAACCTAAAAATTCGTTGTTTGATCATGCTAATATTGGAGACCAGTGTACGGATGATCGAAATTGGTAGGCCAACGAAAGTAAGAAGTATACACCACTTTATGAAAGCTCAAAAGAGCCACTGTATCCTTCATGTCTAAAAGGGATAACGAAGCTGTATGCCATTGTGAAACTGAATAGCTTGAAGACCCAATACGGCTTCACAAATAGTTGTGTGAGTGCACTACTCGAAATAATGAAGGAGTTACTCCTTGAAGGTGACACGATGCCGACAAAATACCACGACTTGAAGAAGTTCATTAAGAAAGTTGGGATGAATTACAAAACTTATGAGCATGCATCCACGATTGCATGTTGTACTGGAAAGATGATGCGAATAGAGTTTCTGGTACAAATTGCAATAGACAAAGATATATTACATCTTTTAACGATGAGAGAAAAGGAACCAACGTACCTCGAAAGGCATTAATAAATTTTCCATTAATGTCTAGATTGAAGAGATTGTATATTGTACCATGGATAGTAGAAGCAATGACCTGGCATGGTCATGCCAAGTCTGATCCAAACTTAATGTGTTATCCATGTGACACTTCTCAATGGAATGCCGTGGATTCCTTTGACAAAACATTTGCAGTCGAGCCATGAAATGTCACATTTGGAATAACAACAGATGGTTTATGTTCGAATGCTTCTCTTATTAAACCTTACCGTTGTTGGCCAGTAATTGTAGTACCGTATAATCTTCCTCTGTCTATATGCATGAAACGGGAGTTTTCAATGTTAACACTGTTGATTTCTGGGCCAAAACAACCGGGGAAGGATATTGATGTTTATTTAGAGTCTTTGACAGACGAGTTAAAGCAGTTATGGGAAGGACTTGTTACATATGATCCATCAAATAAATCCGAGTTTACAATGAGAGTTAAGGTGTTGTGGGCGATCCATGATCACCCTGCTCTTGGGACTTTATTGGGATGTACAACTCACGGTTACTTTGCATGTCCCGTTTGTAGGGAAAACACTTGTTCTTATCATCTTCCTGAAAGTAAGAAGATGTGTTTTATGAGACATCAAATGTATCTTCCTAACAGACACAAGTTTCGATACGAGAATAAAAATTTCAACAATGAACAAGAACTTAGTCATAATAAAGGCCATTGAATGGTTTTGAAGTCGAAAAGAGAGTAGCGAATGTCAAAATGAAAGTCGGTAAACACAAAGAAGAATATGTTCGAAAAAGGAAAAAGTCGGTCGTTGAAGAAGGTGATAATGTTTCTGCTTGGGATAGGAGGTCTATCTTTTTTGATTTACCATATCGAAAATCAAATATGATTCGACATAATATTGATGTTATGCATTCGAAGAAGAATTTCGTAGAGCATCTCATCAGCACCATTATGGAGCATAAAGATAAGTCAAAAGATGACATCAACGCATGCAAGGACATGAAAACCGTGGCTATAAAACAAAAGTTGTGGGTGATGGCAGATCCCAAAGCAAAAAAATAATCATACCAAAGGTAACTTTCACCTTGAGCAAAGAAGAAAAGATAAGATTTTGCACCATATTGAAAATTTTGAAAGTACCTAACAAATTCTCCTCTAACTTTGGCAACAACGTGAGCATCAATCCTCCCAAACTAAAAAATATGAAGTCACATGATTACCATGTCATATTGCAACATCTGCTTCCGGTATTTCTTTAGCATACTTATACACAACATAAGGATCTACGAAATGCTATTCATCGTATTAGTCTATTCTTTAACATTTTGTGCTCAAAGGTGATCAATAGGGAACACCTTATGAAAGCAAGGGCAATGTTGGCGGAAGCAATGTGTGTTTTTAAAAAACATTTTCCACCTGCATTTTTTGATATCAGTATCCATGTTATGGTTCATTTAGTCGATCAACCATTAGTGGTGGCCTTGTCAGATATGGACGGATGGATCTTTTTGAACGGTAAGTAACTAATTTCAGTTATGTACATTATTATTCGGTATAAATGGCTATCGTATGCAATATATAATTGATCACATCCATAGGTTGATGAAAACATATAAAGGGTATGTGCGCAACAAATGATATATTGAAGGGTGTATTGCAGAAGGATATATCGTACAAGAAATATATCCCAAACAGAGGTTATGGAAACTATAAACATACCCGCGAAGCAGTTTTAGACGAGGATGATGAGTTTGCTGGTGAGATACCTTTGTATAATGGTAAAGATATAACGTTAACCCAAGTGGAATTCGAACAAGTGCGTAGATGGGTCCTAAATAAGTATGATGGATTACATCCATGGAAGAAGTAAGTTCATGAAGTAGGTTTCTAATTTCTAATTTTTAGATCAATTTATATATTTAATTCGATATGTATTATCTACGTATAGAAGGTACAAGTCCTATGTGAAAAGCACTAAATTTCAACCATGAGGCAGAGGTACAAATGTCAAAGTTGTTAAACTTTTTAATTTATGGTTACGTAATGAGGTATTACATCATCTAAAGTATTTCACGTGTTTATAAGTTTGCAATACACCTTCGTGAACATGCTTTATTTTGTTCTTGTTTTTTATGTAGTTGTTGAATTGCAACAATGTAGAACCAACTCTTTGGTGGCTAATACGCGGGCCAAAGTTCATGGCACGTAATTATACAAGGTACCAAGTGAATGGGTTTTTATTTTCCACGAAAATGTACGAAGACCATATGGTAGCACAGCATAGCGGTGTATGCAGGAGAGCAATTACAAAATTTAGAGCGAGTGGTAAAGACAAAAATTATAAGGAAGCAGAAACAACGTATTACGGAGTCATTCAGCGGATACTTGAGTTGCATTACACTGATTTCAAACAAATAGTTTTTTATTGTGTTTGGGTAAAAGTCGAGGATAAGATCAATGGTTGCAAAATAGATCCCACTTCAAATCTGATCATGGTTAATTTAGGAAAATTAAAGATCAAAGACAACGTCAATGATGAGCCATTTATTCTTGCATCAGAAGCGAGTTAAGTGTTCAACTCAAAAGGTTTAAAAAATAACGGTTGGTCTGTGGTTTTGCATACACCAAAACAGTTGACTACAAATGTGATTGACATTGAGTCTCCTACCGTCTATTAATCAACTTTTGAAGACAATGAAAAACTAGAAGATCTAACCAAACTCATGTGTTAATCTATTAAGTGATGAATGTTTTTTTTTACCAGCGAATCACATGTATTTGGAATGTCATGACTTACACTTTCTGATCGCAATCCATTCTGCTTTTATTATTTCTTTTAACTATTTCAAAGTGAGTAAGACTTATGAATTTTTGAGTGAAAATGTAATAGAGAACACGGTCAGTAATAAATGTGAATAATATTCTAATTCATGGTGTTTGTCCTGATTCTTAATGTTGCTTCTATTTCGTAGGAAAATACATCGCAAGATCCTACATCATCACACGCATCATGTTCGAAAGAGCAAAAAGATGACCAAAACCTACTTGGTATTCCAGTCTCAGAAAATGCTCCAAAAATCGCTATTATGCTTAGTAAACTAGTATGATCTCATGTGCCGATCTCTTACACAAGTTAGGATAAAGTACCCAAAACATATAAGGATGACGTTTGGAACCAGCTGGTGGTAAATTTGTGAAAAATAGCATTTAAATATTATAGTTTATTTTTACAGTCTCTGGCTCTTAGTTTTTGCAGAAAATGCATACGCTTGAGCCACTTTCAAAGGAAATGTTCTCAAAAGGAATTACTGAGGCTTTTAGGAGACACAAGAAAAACTTAAAAGCAAATTTTTATAACAATTTCGACAATGACAAAGAACGGTTGAAAATTGTCCACCTACAATTGCTCAAGATGATTGGAACGAGTTCATAAAGGATGAAGCAACGCTTGAACTGAACGGGAGAAGGGAGGCAGGCAAAAAAAATAGATCCAGTCTAAGTTATGCCCACTATGCAGGACGTAAAACTCACGCTAGAGTAGAACACGAATTGGTAAATTATTTGATCGTTTTCTTTCAACAGTAGTAAAAAAAACACAATTGAGCGAGAGAATATACATGAAATGGAATATATTGCAAATCACTGCAAGTCCATCTATAGATATCAACCGTCGTTAGGTATGGGAGAAGATACACATGAAAAAAGATGGTAGCACATCAAATGCCATGTCTGGGTGCTTCGTAAGTTTTTACTTGTATTATGGTTATTATGGTTGACAATGAGCAGTCTATTGTTATGGGACTTTCATTTCCCGACCAAGAAGCTCCTTTCTTTTCAGGCTTTCCATAATTGTGATTAATTTCTCATTACATTTTCTTCATTAGGTGTTTTTATTGTTAAGATGCTATTGTTTGGATTGAATTTATTCAGTTAGGAGTAATATACTATAGTTACAAGATGTTACTAGTAAGTGTTGGTGTAAACGCATTTAGCTTTTATCCTAGGATCAAATTGCCAAATTGAAGAAAAAGATCATCGATAGTGATGAAGAAAAATTGCCTATGGATGAAGATATCTGATCACAAGTGTTGGCTAAGGATACAAGGGGTAGGAGCCGCGTTGTTGGGAGGATCATACCAAAGATGCATGTTAAGGATTATCCCATTGCACAAAAACGATTCAAACATGTTTCTGAAGACAATGATGAGTTGAAACTGAGGGTGGGAAGATTGGAGGGCCTGTTGACTGATATGAAGGGTACAGTGGGAAATTTGTTTGGGAAAATGGAGTTTTGATCAACATGGTAGGAACTTTGACTGATCAAATAATTCGCGGACCATTAACTACGTCGGATAGAGGACGCAGCAGTACACAAATCAGTGCATTAAAGGTTGTTGCTTCTCCGATCCAGGATACGACCAATGTGTCGAACAATCAACGATGTGAAATTCTCAACTCGGATCTAGACATAGTAGCAACATGTATTTATTAATAGTAAGAAATCAAACTTCCCTTCAAATTTCAATCTACTAAGTAATATATTGTTAGCTTAAGCATTTACAGACGGATGTTGCAGTGCCGGCTCTGGTTCATATATAAATTAAAAAAGAGTTTGGTTGCATCTGGTTGCATAGAACTTGTTTGCAGGACTTTTTTGGATATGCACGATGGTTTGGTTTCATTTTCTTTGACCTTATTGCTAGTAATTATAAAGCGAGTACTAAAAGTCTAATGGATACGTATTTCAGTCTTCCTGTTTTACTAAAATTAAGCATATTTTATTAATATTTTCCTTTGAAATTCTCGACTTTATCGCAACAGATACTGTATGTCGAGATCCTACGTCATCCAGATGCCATGGGATTGCTGTACCGCCTACAAATGAAAAACTGGTCTTGGATAGTATACTGCTACCATATGAGAAAACCAACAAACTGAATCATCAATTTGCAAAGACCTTTTATGAAGTCAGAGTAGGTGGGTTTGTGTGCCATGTGAAGTCCCTGATTCGATATCTTTAGACGTTGGAGCAGGTACATATAATTTTACACTTGACTCTTCGTTTACATATGAATAATAATTCCCTGACACTTGTGTTTGCATTAGTTTCATGAACTCTCTTTGGTGGCATACACATGCATACGTGAGACACGATATGCACACACGAAAACAAAACCACGATATTGACCTATAACTGAACTGACATATCGTGCCAGATGCAAATTTTTCCAAAATTTGCTTCCCATTTCATTGTTTATTTAGTATGCGATTGGCATGAGGATTTGGTTCATGTGAACTGAACTTAGCTGAACTGACATATCGTGCATGACAACTAGTATTTCCGCTGATAATTCATGTGTACATCTGCGATTCATGAGGAATTGTTTCGTATTGTTTGCCTCGATCATGTTGCCCTTAACTATTTGCTCATGTATTTGTTACAACACCAAACAAGCGATAACAAATTGTCCTTTGTTGGGCATATGGAAGGTCACAACACCAAACAAGCGACAACACGAAACAATTCCATAGACAACAAATACAAAGGAAAATAGGTCAACATGATCAAATACATGTATAACAAGTTAAGAATGGTCCTAATCTTTGACCACTTAAGACATAGGCAAAATGACTTTGGTCCAATTCTAAGGAATAAACCTTCAGAATGGTCCTAGTCTTTGACCACTTAAGACCCAAACTAGATAAGAAGAAAGTCAGTCACTTAAGACCTCTCAAGGTGTAGTAAGCCTACCTGTTTACACACATAATAGGTATATATAGACATGCACACTAAACCTCTCACATTAAACCGTCTACTAGTAGATGCTGGATATGGAGGTCGGTTTTGGGCAGGTATCTACTACAAGCTGGTTTAACCTCGTGTTATAATGTACTAAGTTAAATGGCCCATGACACCCAGACCTCTCATATTATCCTAACCCACTTGTGTTTGCTGGATTTACCGATTAATTCCGGGTAGACTTCTTCCACAAATGACGACTAACTTCATGTTTGTTTGCCATTATTTAATATATATATATATATATATAATTAAGCCATTTTACATACACACACAAGAAACAATACAAATGGGGACATTTTCAAATTTCTAACCTTACTCTAACATATTTATTACGCCATTATTACGTTCGATTACGTTGACAACGCTATATAAATATAATATTTAACACGTACTATAAACGCTAAATTCCATTCGAATGAAGAAGCGTTTTTATGGTGTAAATTGTCAAGCCGATTCAAATTAAAGGTATACAAGCCTAATTCCCACATCAAACTACTAAATTCATGACATAAGTAAAAATAGCAGTGCGTGGGAAATAACAACCTAACTATCCAAACTTGTATCCTAGGCTTGTTAGAACAATTTAGGTAATAGATTAGGAACAAGGTGTTAATTACACACATACATACATATTTAACATACATACATATTTAACTAACATACATACATATGTATATATGAATATATCTATACTAATAATACAAATACATCTCCATGGTGAAGCTTTTTTGAATGGTCAACAAGGTCCTTTGGTCTCAACACAATTTGAACGCAAGTGCAACGTTTGTTCGAAGGGTCAAATTGTAATTGCAAAAACACATTTCCGAAACCCACTACTCTTTTCTTTGGTCAAACTATGTCGGCAGTTTTCTTTTTTCCTCCACTTTTCCACTCCGTTATTCCCGTCTTCTTCCTTCTTTTTTTTCTAAAAAAAATGGCGTCTGCCCTTCATACCTACTCCACTACCCTGTTATTTTTCGTCCTCTTCAGATCTCCTCCTACCACCCACCCCCGTCTGTTTTATTCCGTCTTCACCGCCAATTAAATCTGATTTCCCCTTAACGCCACCACTCCCCTTTTGGTTTTTGCCTTCTTTATTGTTCGATAATCAGCTAATGTCCAGATCTGCATGTTTAGACCCTACTGCTCTCCAGATCTGCTTCATTACACCGTCCACAACCTTTTTTCCCACGCTGACGTATTCACTCGAGGTAAACTTCGATAGTAATACAATCATTTCACGTTATTGCTCTTCCGTAATGTTATTTTCACCAAACCTGCAGGTACCCATGTTTGTGCAGCTGAACATTGATTGCTGTCCTGTATCACCGAGGTCCATACCAAGTTTGTACGAACTATATTACTACTATTTGTGCTTATTTTTTAAAAATTGACATGCTACCTGACTTCAGTAATGCAATTGTTTTTTCTATATTGAGTGTACTTGCATATTATTACGCCTTCGGTCATTGTTTTGATAGCTGAATCTGTTGCGTGATATACTTAAGCATATTACCTCACCATAATGTTTGATAGCTTGATGTGTTTGTAAACCTTCAATTTCTGCATTTAAAGAAATTAATTAACAATTATTTATGAACTGATAACTCTTTTATGAAACTGAAACTTACCACATAGAAAAAATGGATTATACAAACTGATAATTCTTTTATCAACTGCACTTAGAACACTATTAATAGAATCCAAAAAAATTGTTGATGGTACTTCCTTCTTTACGGTGAATTGTTTCACAGTGACTTACTCTTTGATCAATTGCACAGTAGATAAAAGACCAGAAGTTTCTACTGCGGCCAAAAAGGTGCAATCTTCCTCATTATACATATTTATTTACCAGAAAAACTGAGTTTCCTATTGAATTTCTTTTTTTAGGTTTACTGCATATAAATTATTTTGGTAGGATGACGCGTTTGTTTCACTATTTATAGTGCACTATTTAATGCACACATCTGCGAAGCATTCCCAGTTAATGAGTTTTATTATTTCCGGTTTGCTTATGCTAGCACGCACTTAGAGGATTAGTGTACACTGTATCAACAACAACATGACAGCTATGACTCTTCAACTTGCCTGTAAAGGTTGGTTAATGCTTGATTCTTATAGAATTCAAACAAGTTGGATATAACTGCTATTACTATAGAACTGTAAACTAAAAAATAATTAGTAAACTCTTTGTATGCAGATTATATGTTTACACCAAAGCTAATGCATTATATTGGATCATCTAACTTTACCTTTAATTTCTAGCGTTTTCACATTATGCAACCATATAGTACAGAGTATGATGTATCTACGCAACTAAATTCTACTATATTGCTTTTATGTTATCATGGCAGGTAGCTATGCTATAGCTTAATCAAAATGCCATAACTTTCAAATGTCAACGTACAAATAATATAAATGTGATTTCCAATGTGTCTTCATGTTCAGATTCCTACTATATAATAAACATTCCTTTTTTGGATTAATCTATTTTGCATTACCATCTTTTTGAAATATTTCTTTCATGTTTGGGGCTGTGATGATTCCAGATTCTTTTTGCCCAGCTGAAGTTTGGCATGGAATCATTATCGGCAAGCATGCTATACAAATTAGATATATATATAACCAGGAAATTAAGAATTATGGATATAATTTTATGTGTTTATATCTACATAGCTAGGACCAAAATTATGGTTAATCACAGGTTATTATTTGCTTATGAGTATTCAAAGTTGAGATAATGTTCTAAATATGGCCTTTACTTTTTGGTCTTCTTCTCCATGTATAAAACAGAATATTCACTTTTTTTTTCTTTTACGGATCAGTGAGTACAAGATATTGACCTAAAATAATAGGAAGAGTTTTTGTTTTATATTGCTGAGAAAAGACCACTGCACCATGCAAATCAACATTTTATACGACTGAAAATAACATGTTCTACTTTGTTAGAATCTCATATCATTTAATATTTATGTTGGAAGGATACAAATTTTTATTGTTTATTCAGCATAGAAGTGGACAAGCTCGGGTTTCACACACTTACATATACCAATTTTTTACCAAGTAATCATCGGCTATACATTAATACCCATCACCTGTGTATGTCTATGTTATTGGTAAATTATTTAGATGCATATGTGTTTACACACCATTAACTACCTAACATAATTGTTCATGAACTCTTTTTTATTGTTCAGAATTCATTAACTGCTACAGTTATTCGTCGAAAACTTTATTACTTTATTAATTAGTTGCAATGCAGCTATGCAATTTGTTATGATAATTGAAACTTACCTAATCTTTACAATAATCACTCGGCTTTTAATGGATACACCCATGCTACTTTTATTACTTGGAATTTTAACTTTTTCTCTCTAATATTGGTCACCAATAGTTTTTATTCTCCATTTTTACCGAATATCTAAGATATATATATATATATACC
This sequence comes from Allium sativum, assembly GCA_030737875.1. NCBI lineage: Eukaryota > Viridiplantae > Streptophyta > Magnoliopsida > Asparagales > Amaryllidaceae > Allium > Allium sativum. Next base: position 19,669,129 of record CM060927.1, on the reverse strand, counting down.
TAAGATATTTTTTCTTTCTTTTCCTGCTATGGTTATTAGTTAATTGTTGTATTATGTAGTAAGCTATATTTCATAATAGCTTCATTTTGTAATGACTGACACTTACTAATTATTTCAGGGAATTCCACTGAAAAAACTTCTACCTAATCTATTGCAGACTTATGTGGGACAGTGTATAATTGTACAGCTATTAACTCTTCTATGGGTATGCCATCAAAAGGTATGACAGCTCGATTTTCTGCTTAGGCTTACAACGGTATGTAAAAATATGTTTCCAGTTCTAATATCCTTATTGACCTTCTTGGTCGTTCTATGATACACTTACCAAATATTTGCACGCTTACTACTCAATACCGAGAATGCATGGATTCAATACCACATTCGTCAATGTTTTTCCATGCTAGCCAAAATATATGGACAATCAACAACTGTTTCGTTATAGCTAATTATATTACTGTAAAACATTGCATTTTCTGATACCTTCCTTTGCTACGTGAACTTTTGGACATTACTTGATGGCTTATACTCACTATTTAGTTTACTACATTTTACCATGATTTCAAGAACGAAGTTTTGATGACACTCACAGGAATTTACTCAAATTTGCAATGAAAATATCTTAGAAAACCATCTCACTAACTTGCAGAAAACACTGTAGTAGACAGTAAAAAATCCTCCAAATGACTGAAATGTCAAAGCCCAGACATTGACAAATCAATGTTTTTGATATTGGTTATGTACCAATTATCATAAACTAATTATTAGTTTATGCACTATAGTTAAGTCTATCAGAAAATAATTTTAGAGGTAAAACAATCAGTTCTTATGATAATGGAAACTTCCTAACTTTTGCACTCATTACTCGGGCTTTTAATTGATACACCCATGCTACTTCTATTACTTGGCATTCTGAATTTTTTGCTGTTATATCTAACAGCAATTTTTTTTCTCCATATTCAACAAATCTACAAGATTTATATAAAACTCATATATTTTTTCTTTCTGTTTATGTTATTCTTATCAGTATTATTGTACTATATGGTTAGCTATATTGAGATTACTGCTTCTCGCCAACTAATTAACGGATTTCTAACTGTTAGCTCTTTAGATAAATAAATGCAACATTTTATATGAAAACCTCTTCAGTTAGACAAATAATAATCCCTACAACGGCCATATCATGGACAATTTTGGTAGCTCAACAATTTGTTCAACCTTACATTACTAAATGTTTAAAGATGTGTGTACTTATGCTGTCATAAGTTTCCTTATTTTTCTTCCTTTTTGACATATTCTACTACGCCAAATTTCTATTTCATGCAACTTTTTACTTACCAAATATTTGAATTCTTACCATTGTTGAATTATTTACTGAAAATCCTGCAAAATTTATTTGAAACAGAGCATAAATTTGTATGAAATACAAAGAAGTTCACCTAACTGGCCATGAAGCACCAATAACTCTGGCTTCCTTTACAAATATGCTTCGAAGACAGAACAAGACGAGTAGACGCGGAAGGTAAAGCGTAATACAATTTATTGAAAAATTTATAATCATCAATGTTATCATAGTTATTTACACAACTGCTATTATACTTAGGTACTCTCACATTAACAGATTACGTGTGTTTTTGTGCTGCCTGTCACATGTTGAACAAACTGATGCAGCCATTGTTAATGGCGAGGCACAGTTTGTCGACTACGACGAGAAGTCTGACCTGAACAAATTACCGGTGATTTTCTTCTGGCAGTCAGATGTTGAAGAAACTGTTGCAGCCATTGTACATGGTGAGGCACAGTTTGTCAACTATGATGACACCTCTCACACGAAGAGATTGCCGGTGAAATTTTTGGTTCCTGTCCGTTGTTCAACAAACTATTGCATCCATTTTGATATATCAAAGGTGGATCAAAATGCGGACCACAAACGATATGCACCTACCTTTGCATGCTAAGATGATTCAATCAGCTCAATTCCGGAATTATATTTCTTCACTCTTCTTAAATTTACGCATTTTCCTAACCTCCGATACAACCTTCAAAAGGTATGCTTCAATTGGCTGCATTTACTTTCATCGTAATATCATTCACACTTATTACATACCATTTTTAAACGAGTATTTTCCTCACGTTGCATTCACACTGACCATATGTTACATGCTTATGTAAAAAATTCACATTTCACAATACATTGCGTCCGTACCTATTTGCTGCACCTGCAATCCGCCTTTACATGTTTGTTATACGATTCCTATACTGACCTTTGTACAACCCAACCTATTAAATCTTCTGTTTTGTGTTTGCTTTAATGAACTAAATTTTTCTGCTTTATGATGGACGAATGTGATTTCAGCGGAATTTGGACACATATTTCTAGTAAATATATATGTTAAAAAGTATGATTAATTCATATTTCAGTTTTTTTTTTAAATTACGACCACACAATCCTTTGGATTTCAACTAATGATATATTATACTTATTCATATTCCTACCATTTGTACTACTGCATTATTTTCTTAAATTTACTACTAAACTATTACAAAACCAACGGTTTTTTTTAACTTTGCTCGGTATTCCTTCAATTATGCCATTATTTTTAAAATTTCCATTTTTATCTCCTTATTTTAAGCAGTTTTTTTTACACCTCAGAAAAAATATATACAATTACAACAACTTATGTTTTCTTCTTCCTATCTTTACCTTATTTCGTTCAAACTCTTTCTATAATATTTGCTGCCATATTTTCACCTGTACTCTTCTGCTCATACGCTACTACTCTTTCTACTTTGTTCGTTACCCCATGGATACTGAACAGCGAGAACATAGACATCTTGCTCAACGAGCTAGACGTGCTAGGATGTCTGACGCTGAACATGAACAACAGTTGGAAAATCGTAGACAACGACGTCGTTCACAACGACTTCAGTCTACAGAACAACAACCCGAACCTATCAGTGGTACTATTTCATACGATATTCATGAATTCTGTTGCATTCATCCCGTACCGTGCATTTATATGTCATTTTAACTTATTTTTTTCCCTCTTTTTCACCCAGTTGAAAATAATGTTGTTCCGCTTGAAAAATTGAGAACTTCCCATAACCGCGCATGAAACTTTGTAGCCAACCATCCCTTTCGCAAACATGTTCTCCCCGAACAAACAATTTGCACCTTCTGCACAGCAATTTTTTTTTCTTTTGAATCTTCAACGTCCTGCTGTTCAAATGGTATGATTCATATGTCTCTACCCTCCGCACCTCCCCAGTTGATTGCCCTGTTTATTGATCAAACTGAAGTTGGCATGCACTTCCGAACTAATATAAGATCTTACAACAATGCGTTCGCTTTCACATCAATGGGTGCAGAAATTGACCAAAATTTGGCTAATGGAATGGATGGAGTTTACTCATATCGTGCTCATGGTTCCATCTATCATCGTATTGGCATTGTGCTACCTGCTGATGAAACCAGACCATGATATTTACAACTATACATTTACGACACAGAACATGAAACTGAAAATCGACAGCTGGATAATGTATTATTTAGACCTGAGCTACTTCAAATTATAACAGATGTTTTGAATTTAGTTAACCCATTTGTTTCCGTTCTACGTCAGTTGGGACAAAGTCCTGATATGCACCTTTGCAAAATTAAAATTAAAGAGATCACAATTGATCGACATGTTCAAGAGATGCCTACTGCATCACAAGTTGTCTCCATAATTGTAGGCGACGAATCCGATGATTTACAAGGTAGGGGCATAATTGTCAGAACACGTTCTAGAAATCTACAACGGGTTCCAGATACAGTTGGATATTATGATCCACTTCAGTATCCACTATTGCTACCTTACGATCACCATGGTTAGGATTTGAGCTTACACGATAGTGGAAACAATGAAATTAGTTGTGCATCTTATTACTCGCATCTCATACAGGTACATTTATGGTAATAAAATTTCATATGTCAATACCTGTTGAACTCAACTCAGTTCATAGAACCATCGATCTAAATGATTATATCTCAACATTGCAAACTTTTTTTAGCCTATGTTGACAATATGTTCTGCCCCACTTATAACATGTTAGGTTTCTTCGCAATTATTTCACAGTACATAGTTGTATTTTCATATGCATATTATCATTACTGCTCATTGTTTTTATTCTTCTTCATTCACATTACTTTCCATTTCATACTTCTTTTATGTATTGCTTCAATTCTGTTTGATTATATCGCTGTCCAAAAGCGTATTATTATTATTTTTCATGACCTTTACATTCTCTAATACCTTCATTTTCTCCTAGATACGACCTGGAGACACATCGCTTCTCCTCCTTGCCGGCCGGCTCTTTCAACAATATGTGGTAGATATGTATGTTAAAATAGAAACGATGAGACTGAGATATGTTCGTACTCATCAAGATAAAATAAGGGCTGATTTGTATCAAGGGCCGCAGGATGCAGTGATCGCAGGAGAAACGTCGACCAGTACTTTGCGTATTCTAATGCTTCTCTCTTTAGTTTATTTCCGCTTGCTTCATACATCCTAATCTTACACAATACTTCTACATTCTCAATGTCAGCTAATGTAGGCATAAAAAAAATTCTTTCATCATCTCATATTGGTAGTCCACGAGATATGCATCAATGCTATCAAGATGCCATGGCCGTAGTGCAAAGGTATGGAAAACCTGATTTTTTGTTACGATTACATGTAATGCTAAATGGCCTGAAATACTTAACGAACTGCTTCCCGGACAACTACCGCAAGATAGACTCGACATAACAACTAGAATTTTCCGTGCAAAATTAGAACAATTAAAACATGACTTATTTGACATAGGCGTTTTAGGCAGGGTTATTGCACATGTACACGTTGTTGAATTTCAGAAAAGGGGATTGCCACATGCACATATTTTATTAATTGTGTCTGAGAACGATAAGATTAGGAATCCCGATGAGTATGACTCCATTGTTAGAGCTGAAATTCCATGTAAAGAATTAGAACCTGATTTACATGCGGCTGTTCTCAAAAACATGATTCATCATCCATGTGGACATTTTAACAGTAATGCCACATGCATGAAAAATGGTGAGTGCAAAAAAGGATTCCCAAAACCATTTTCTCCCGTTACCGTACAAGGAAACGACTCATACCCAATATATAGGAGACGTAATAACATGACACAAAACAATTCAACGAATAACACAATTGATAATCGTTGGATAGTGCCATATAACCCGTATTTACCACTAAAATATGACTGTCATTTAAATGTTGAAATATGTTCGAGTATTAAATCCGTTAAGTATCTTTACAAGTATGTGTACAAAGGGTCTGACCGCGTTTCAGTAGGTCTTTCTACCACAACAACCGATAACAACGATGAAATATCTAAATTTGCTAACGCTCGATGGGTTTGTCCACCTGAGTCCTTATGGAGAATCTTTAAGTTCCAACTTAATAACATTTTACCTTCTGTTATTGGTTTGCAAATCCATTTGCCAAATAGACAGCAACTGCGTTTTTCTCCATCCGAACAATTGAATGATATACTAAATGACGAAACTAGAACTAAAACTATGGTTACTGAATATTTAATACAAATATTAGCGATGAAGAGACAAGACAGTACTTTTACCACGAATTCCCACAAAAATATTGGTGGGACAATAAACATAAGTTATGGATTCATAGACACAATAATCGTTGGGTTATAGGTAGAATTTATACCGTTTCACCCACTGAAGGTGATCGTTATTTCTTGAGATTACTCCTAACACACGTTAGAGGCGCCTTATCTTTTACTGATTTACTTATCGTGCAAGGAACAGAATACCACACATTTAAAGAAGCCGCTGAACATAGAGGCTTATTAGAAAACGATGATGATATTTTTGACTGCTTACGGGATGCTTCTAACACACATATGCCAACTGCACTTAGAAGATTATTTGTTACAATTTTAGTTTACTGCGAACCAAATCATGTGTGTAAACTGTGGGATTTTTTGTTTGAATAAATGATTGAAGATTACCAACAAAAATCTTCAATTACCGACATTACATATTTCACTGGTGTTTGTCTAGCAGACCTTAACAGGTTGCTACAGCAGTACAACAAATCAGTTTTTGACTACGATTTTCCAATTTCTTCTGTTAATTTTGAGTCTGCCTCTAATATTTGTACTGCTATTTTGAATGAAAAATTTGTCCATGTACCACAAGAAGACATCAACTCTATTATTTACTTAAATTCAGAACAACAACATGCATTTGATGTTATCATGAACTCTATTTTTCATAACATAAATTCTGTTTTTTTCATAGATGGTCCAGGTGGTACAGGGAAAACATTTTTGTATAAGTCTATTTTACCTCACTCACGAAGTAGAGGTTTAATTGCACTTGCAGTTGCCACATTGGGAATTGCTGCTTTAGCATTGCCCGGTGGTCGAACTGCCCATTCAAGATTTGAAGTACCAATACTGCTTGATTCTTCTTCCACTTGTTACTTTCCAAAACAATCTGATATTGCAAAATTAATTCGTGAAACAACAATCATTCTATGGGATGAAGCTACAATGCTCATCGTCATGCTTTTGAGGTCATAGATAAAACAGTTAGAGATTTATGTAATACAGACAAACCATTTGGTGGCAAAATCGTTATTTTAGGTGGTGACTTTCGACAAGTTTTGCCCATTGTCCAAAATGGTACTAGAGCTCAAACTGTTGATGCATGCATTACACAATCATACATATGGTCACATGTACATGTTTTTCACTTAACACAAAATATGTGTGTTGTACATGATCCATCATATGCTAGCTTTGTTTTACGTATTGGAAACGGAGATGAACCATATGTGCATGATGACATGATCAGACTCACTGATGATATTATTATATCGTCGGACAATACAAACCCTATTTATAAGTTAATTGACCATGTTTTCCCAGAAATTAGCGATACAGTATATGATGCTACTTCTATTTTGAATAGAGCCATTTTGGACCTACAAATGAAACTGTTAATGCTATCAATAATGCTGTTGTTAACATGTTTCCCGGTCCGGAATATATGTACTACTCATTTGACTCCGTTGAAGAAGACACACACAATTTGTATCAACATGAATTCTTAAATTCTCTTGCCCCAAGTGGACTACCGCCACACAAACTTTGTCTTAAAGCTGGTTGTCCAATCATGTTTCTTCGCAATATTGACCCTAAGATAGGATTATGTAATGGAACAAGGTTAATATGCCGTGTTTTCCACCGAAATCTTATTGATGCAGAAATTGCAGTTGGTCATTTCCGTTGTACAAGAGTTTTTATTCCACGAATATCTTTAAAGCCTTCAGAAAATGTTAGCATGCCTTTCACACTTATTAGAAAACAATTTCCTATTAAACTGGCTTTTGCTCTTACGATCAATAAATCTCAAGGACAAACCATTCCGACTGTTGGTATCTACCTACAAAAACATGTTTTCACCCACGGTCAGTTATATGTAGCTTTATCTAGAGGTATTGCACGAGAAACAATAAAAAAATTAGTCCAAAATGGAACCATTCCACGAAAAGATGGTACACATACAAGAAATGTGGTTTACAAGGATGTTTTACTAACATGTACTTCAAACATAGGTTAGGCATTTTATTATCTTACAATCTTTATTTCGCACAAAATAATCATTATTGTTACCGACATCTATCTATTTGCACTTTCATATTTACCTCACTGCTACATCCACTGTTCAGACTTTTTTCCCCACTTAACAACAGTAATGTTTTCCCTACCTTATTCCTCTCATTCACAAGCATTAAAATTTATAAACATGTTCCTTAAAAAAAACATTTTTAACTCCGCCATCAAATATTAATTTATTTGATGCCAGTCTCAAGCCCGGAAAAGGAGGAGAGGAAATGTTTATTTACTGCTCAATGCGCTGGAAACACTCTCCATTGAAATACTACAGGTGCAACTGTTGATTAATTATCTGTATTCTATATATTTTTATTCGTTTACTCCCTGCTTTGGTTCAAACACTGAAATAATTTTAAATTTTTTAGGGAACTGATCGTAAAAGAGTTGATATTCGACCTCAGCTCAAATAGTTGATCGGAGGAGGAGGAATGACATAACCCAGCTTTTCAGAATTTAAATCCTGTCCACTCAATACAGTAGAAAAACATGTAAGCTTTCTGTTAGTCTCTGATTTATATTCTAATTTATCAATTAGTTTTGATTCTTTTGTTGTCTGCTTCGGTTCTACAATATTTTATTTTGCATTTCCAGTTCCGCATGATACTGCGTTTGCTTCCCACACATCTCAAGTTTTGCAGAATGCACATTAGTAAGCCATAGAAAGATTGGTCTAAGGCAGTACCGTGAACTGGGAAATGAGGTTTACCACAAATCAGATTGCAAGACAAACAAGCTGGAACTGGAAGCAGTATTTGTAGCATCGGATGATGGAGCCGTCACCCTGTCAGAGCTGACTGAGCCATCAGGAACCCTAGCTGCAACATTTGAATGGGATTGAGCGCATAAAGGCAGCGCATGGACAGACGAGGCATTAGAAAAGGCAGGACCAACCCTGGTAGAGTGGGAAGAGTGCAAAATCTGAACTGCAAAAGAAACATCGGAAACAGAGGCCCAAGCGGGAAGCAAGACGGCTGAATTGCGGAAAGTCAAGAGTATGGCATAATCGGAAAACTGTGTCCACTTTAAATCAACATAAATACCTTTCTTGCTTCTTCGTTTGCAAAAATTTGTGATGTCCTTTAGGTCTTACAAATAAGAATTTGTGGTGTTTTTTTTTTGTTTGCTGCAGATAGGACTAAGTGAGTTTCCTATAATGTCTTCCATTACGAGGAATAAGATTTAACTAACTTTGCTTTATGTATTTTTAACAGGCAATTGTTGAACTGGATGTTCTCCGAAATAGGCTTTTATCTGTTGGAAAGAAACATGCACCACTATGCATTTAGGTATGATAAAAACTATACATTCCTCAATTATTTAATATGTTTCTTGCTTTTTAAATTGTATGTACACAACCTTACATGCAAGTCATGATCAAACATTTTACATCTGCTCTTACTAGCTTTCAGTAGTCAATTTTTTTATTACCCCAATTTGATGTTCATCGGTATGTACATTTAAGGAAAAAAAGTTTATGGCCCCATGTACAGTTATTGATAATTCCCTACTTTTTCTACTGATAGCATTTTATCAGGTAAAAAATATATATGAATATTTATTTGTTTACTACATGAATGGAACTGCTCCTTCTGGCTAGCTGAAGTTATTCCTATCTCCAACGACCATGGAATGTTCATTAACCCAAAATCCATTGATGTATTGTACATTCTCTTACAATTTTTTCATTATCAAATCTTCTTAATTTTTTCCAACAACATCCTATTTCTCCTTTTCATTTTTGGTAATAGTATATTGCTTTATGCTACTTTTTGTAGTTAATATTAACTCTGTTATCTATCTTCATAACAGTTTCAGATTCGATGCTTTCAAAAATTATATGGTCATGTTGATGGTTCATATGTGGAAAACTCCTTGACTTCTGTGATGGCTACTACATTCTTCCTGCATAATCTCATTAAAGCATATAGTTGACGACGTTCAAATTGTAGTGGTTGCATCTGGATACGATAATGGAATTGCCTCTGTTTCTTGCATCAGGTACTAACATTTGCACAAGGTACTGACGTTCAAACTGTAGTGGTTACCAGTTAATCATGGTATTACATCCTGTTGGCTAGCTTTTTGACCAAGCCACCAAGTTTCACACACAAGAAGAAAGTATGAAACTACATTCCCTAAGTACATGAAGGAACGGATCGCACCACCGATTCGCCCCTCATCGGATCGCACCATCGACTCGCCCCTCACCGGATCGCACCTCATCGGATCGCCCCCATTTCATCAGCGAAACGACACCTCTATGCGATTCGATCCGTACATACATTACTGCCCAGTATAGACCAATCCGATCCCCTGATGCACGGCAAAGCCTCTGACCCGTTCAAGCACGAGCTAGTCTTCAGCGATCCGAGATGCACGGATCCAGCGACACGTGTCCCCAACCGTCATTTTGACCGATTCTCCCCATTTGCTCGATCCGATCTTCAAGGGGATCGCGACACCTGTCCACAACGGCTAATTTGACTATTTCTTCATCGGCTGCGATGCGATCCGATGTTCTCGGGATTCGTGCCACATGTTACCACGATCCACCTGACAAAATCAGCTATAAATAGCCCGGAGCTTGGCATTTTTTTGGATCTTTTTGGCAATATTGAGGACTGATTCCGCCATTATTTTCATACTACCATTTCTTATCAGTTTTATTACTAGATTACTGAGAGAAATCACAATTGTAAAAGTGATCTAGAGAGAAATCATTGATTGTACCAGCATTCAAAGTATAGTCAATAACATATAAAGTGGACATAGGCTTGTTAACGCCGAACCACTATAAATTCTGTGTGTTTTCTTCTTTTTTGTAACACCCCACCTCCGCCAGGGTGGCTCTCGCGAGCAACTCTGACTTTGGTGGGGCGTTTTAAAACAAGGTAAACATGCATAATGATATAGCAAGGCAGGACATGACATATATATATATATATGTAAATAAACAGAGTAAGTAGATAAAACAGCGGAAGATTTTTAAACCATTTTAAAACACAAGTCTGGTACATCAAAATGTCAATTTCCCAAAATTACAAGTCTAGATAAATACATCATCTGATAAACTGAAATACATAAGTACTATCCCCAAATAAGAGTGATAAACCATAGCGGCTCAAGTCCAAAGCATACTTGAGCTATCCAAGGAAGCAGCTAAAATCCAAGCTAGGCTCCAGTATTCCCTCCCTGAGAACCTGGGGGGGGGGGGGGAAACGGAAGAAAAGAGGCGAAGGAAAACAGGTCAGTCAAAAAGACTGAGTAAGCCCTGCTACGATCAGTCTATAAACTAATAAAGTTAACATCATGATGGGAACTGAGATGATCATGAATAACAACATACTGGCATGATAAATCAACTACAAGATAGATAGAGGTGTCATCGCATAAAACAAGGTTAAGTTTTGCACCACGGTGTACTAGCAAACCAACATAACAGGTATTGATCCCTTGGCCCAAGCTTTTAACCCAATAACATGAAGTGACCTTAATATAAGGTCCAGCCCAACGGTCTAGTCGATCGGCTCCCTAAAAACCTAACACGTCAAGTGTTGGTGTCCATATGGCCCACATATGGTTGTAGTTAGACTGTGCTGGGTCCACCTTTGGGTGTATCAAGCCCTCGGGTGTTAACCCCAGACACTTAAGCAATAATGCACAGCCCTAACCTACTGGTACCCGTGCCTCGAGTTTGTCCAACACCGGACTACGTGCACGTCCGTAGCCCGCCTGGACCCGCACCGCTGTACCACTCAGCCATCGCCTTTTGGTCGCTTACATCCGTCCAGTAATCGTGCCCCCGCCCTAGCCTAGCTTCTAGGGTTGTGAATGATACCCAACTGGGATTACTGCCGGAACAGACCACGCTGCTAGGGTTCTCTAAGAGGGTTAAGTGTGATTTAACCCTTCACTAATCATGGATTAATTGGTTAAGCGTAACCGACAGTTCACAACTTGACCCCATTTCAATCCCTCGAATTCCCAAATTGGTTAAGTATTAGTGGACCCTGACTTAACCCTAATCATGAGGCATTAATTAATTTAATGCACCTTAACCTCTCACATTAGACCTTGTTGTGGTTACTAGTTAGGCCGGGCGGTTCCGGGTAGGTTTACACCACAACTTAGTCTAACCTCGGGTTTTGGCACCATATGACCAACTTCTCAGATTGGGTCCTATTGTTTGTAGCCACTAGTTAAGCCGGTAGGTTCCGGGTAGAATTACGCTACAAACTCAACCCAACCTCGAATTGGCCACACTTATGTTTTCTAAGTGTCATGTCCACTTTATTTCAAAACATAATTACAAGTCAACAAATGCTTGGGTAGACCTAACTTAATAGGTAAATTCCCAAGGGGTAGACCTAACTTAATAGGTAAATTCCCAATCTTATACTTTCATGTATTTTAAGTTTACCCAAACCCCCCCCAACGTCATTCTATCGCTTACATATTCGTAATAACGCATAAAGGATAGGAAGAGGGAACTTGGCATAACATACATCATGGACTTGCATATCACAACAAACATGCATAACACGTTAGACTTGCATAACTTAGCATAGTGAACTTGCATATTACCATAAACATGCATAACATATTAAACTTGCCTAACATGGCATAGGGAACTCGCATAAACATGCATAACTTATTAAACATGCATAACATGGTATAGTGAACTTGCATAAGCATGCATAACTTATCAAACTTGCAAATCATCATGTCATAGTGAACTTGCATAAACATGCATAACCCAATAAACTTGCAAATCATGGCATAGTGAACTTGCATAAACATGCATAACTCAATAAACTTGCAAATCATGGCATAGTGAACTTGCAAAAACATGCATAACTTATCAAACTTGCAAATCATGGCATAGTGAACTTGCATTAACATGCATAACTCAATAAACTTGCAAATCATGGCATAGTGAACTTGCATAAACATGCATAACTCAATAAACTTGCAAATCATGGCTTAGTAAAATTGCATAAACATAAACTTGCAAATCATGGCTTAGCAAACTTGCATAAACATGCATAACTCAATAAACATACATAAATCCCAACTTGCATCACATACTAACTTTAGAGTTTCTAAAATGAAGGTAAGAGGGCTTACAAATATTATGAAGACACAAATCTACTAATAAAGATTGAGAAGCCCTTTTATGCAAGCATATAAAAACCCAAAGCAAAGCTCCAATCAACAAAAATCCCAAAAACTCTAGCTTAGCAATTAAAACTTGCAACTTGATGATGTATGCAAGCTAATGATCATTCATACAACTTAGAAATGCTTGTATGAACATCAAAACCTTCATAGGAATGATTTATGAAGAGGTTGGAGGCTAGGGTTTTTAGGTGGAGGCCATTTGAGAATTCAATTTGACATAGTTTGGCTACTAGAATGAATAATTTAGGTTTTAGGGTAGGATTAGGGTTGTATTTATAGAAGATTAGACTGTTTTTAGCCCTAGGATTAACCCTAGGTTGAATCAGGTCCATCAGATTTCGGAATTCTCTAGAACCAAGCCCCACAACCCAGCCCAAATCAAAATGGTGCGCCAGGCAACATTGCCTGGCTACCCCCTGTCGACAGGGCTGTCGACAGGGCTGTCGACACCATAGGGACCCTGTCGACAGGCCTATCGACATGCGGGTCCTGGCGGGAATTTTCCCGCCTGCGCCAATTTGCCCTAACCCTTGTTTTTTAAATTCGAAATTTAAATCTGTTTTTACTTAGGAATTTTCTGAAAACTTCAATGGGCCTTAACTGGGTCATACGGACTCCGATTTTCGAAAACTCGGACTCTATTTCGCGTATTTTTCCGAGACGAACGCAATGGCATAGCCCGTTTCCCTTGATTCAGATTTTAGAATTAAATTCTGCCTCGATTTTCATTATTACAGGTTGTTGAAAATACGGGTTGTTACATTCTCCCCTCCTTAAAGGATTTCGTCCCCGAAATCTTCAAGTTAGGAAGAACATATCCTACCATCCAACATCCATCTACTCAAAACATCATCCACGAGCAATCATTGTCCTTAAAGGATTCTAAATGTGGTATGAACATATGCGAAAGTGTGTGTATATGTACTTACCTAATGCAAAAATCAGGCGGTTACTGATACAGTAAACCTCCTTAATGCATATGTATGTAAATCAGGCGGTTACTGATACAGTAAACCTCCTTAATGCATATGTATGTCAGTGAAATGAATCCATATGTATGCAAATTCCTAAATTCATAGTATCTATATGAGTGCACATAACATTCATCCATATGCAACATCCATGTGGTGGCACAACAAGTTTCAATCATGAATAAGCATAAACACTCATGCATATGCAACATGAAGAGTGTGTGAGCCGATCTAGTGCCTAATGTGTATAATGCATCCACGAGTAACCACTTGCAAACACTTGCAACCACTTGCAAACATCAAGCATAACATGTTTCAAATACATGTTTCATCCAAAGGGTTTCTACCTAAGGTTCTCATGACAAGATAGACACGATAAACTAGATAAACTAGATAAACTCCTTTTTGGATTACAAGAAATCCATTCCAACCTTGACATATAGTACTAACCGATGAGTCTTAACCCACTTATGGAGTTTACAACGGAAATAAGATCGAGAATGGGACCGAGAGGATATATACAAAAGATAACTTGCAAGCAAGCTCCACAGGAAAACAAGGATCAAGGATGCACTCTTAAAAAGAGATATGATGCGCGTATCTAGTCTTCACTCTTCTTAGTCACGTTTCCTTGAGCTTAACTCCACTGTGCTTTGACTATCTTTCACTTCATGATTCCTTGGCTTCCTAACTCCTATTTCCCAAATTCGAGTTGGAACTCGTCGCCTCTCGTCTCCCTTTTCCACTTATTCTTCTTTCTGCATACCTGGGTTAAACATAACTGTAACCTCATGACTTCATGCAAGCTCTCCAAAATTCACTAGTGAACCCTGGATCTCGTCTACTTACTATAAAGTATTCCACGCAGCAGAACTTTCTCTTGAAAATACCAATCCACGTTGCCAATTGCCCTTATAAACGTGATTTTCTATAACTCATGCTTAATCGAAATGAACCATCCGCCTATGAGTGATAGGCCATACCTAGATTCAATTGCCTACCCATGGCTTCCTGTAGGCTATTTCAAAACTGGCCAACTTCTTGAGGGTAAACCGTTGCTAACCATGATGCAGTCCTCTCGCTCTTCACCGGACTGAAATGAGCACTCTTCGTGAGTCTACCTATTATGACCCTCATACCCGTATTCCCTTTCTTTGATCTAGGTAGTCCATCCACATAACCAATCGAGATGTTTTCATACTTCCCTTGCGGAACCCCAATGGAGGTAATGGCCCACTGGGCTTCTATGACTTGGCCTTAACCTGGTGGCACAACATGTATCCCGAGACCAACTCGGCCACCTCCTCGAGTGATGCGCATCTTCAAGAACCTTCTTTACCAAGTCTTTCACTCGAGGAACACATAATCTCTCATCGCGCCTTAGTCATCCCTTGTCATCTATAATATATCTAGTGAGGTGACTTAACATCTCGCCTCGAATCGACTGGTCCATGTTCTTGACCAACTGTGGGTCTTCTTCCTGTGAAACCCCCTTCTTGATCCAGAAGAGTAAGTCTAAGCTCAGGGAATGCTAACTTAACTAGCCAAACGGAAAAAGCTTCTTACTTCAATTGCCCTCCTCAGAGTTTTTCGGTCTTAAATCGCAACCACTTTAGCGGAATCCACCGCTAAGCCTTACTTAGGAACTATGTGCCCAAGAAATCCAACTTCTTTCCTCCAAAGTGACATTTGGAGAACTTGACCTTCAACTGGTGGCTCTAAGCGTATCAATCACCTCCTTGAGATGTCTAGCATGCTTTTCCTCGTTCTTTTAAGGAGATCAAAATATCGTCTACCACGACAAACTTGTTCAAGGACTCCCTAAACACCCTACCCATCAAGTTCACGTAATATGCGGGTGCATTAGTCAAACCAAATAGCATGACTAGCCATCCTAAAAATTCATCTAGAGTCCTAAACGCAGTCTTGTCAATTCCATCCTCAGCCATCCTAAGCTGATGGAATCCGGTAGCTAGATCAAAAGAAAACAGATGCTCCCACAAGCTGATCAAACAAATCATCGATCCTTGGTAACGGTTGTCTATTCTTCTCACGATAATCAACATGTAAGCTAAGCAAACTGTCCACATTAGTAACGAATACTACTGGAGCACCCTACTCGAAAATGCCTCGTCTCAGGAAGTTCTTCTCAAGCAACTCCTTGACTTGCTTTCTTAACTCTCATTTCGTGAGGTCACGTGCCTAACCGGCCACGAAACTGGCTTGGTATTACCAACCAGATAATGCGGAAATCTATCCCACGTCTAAGGGTAACCCCTTCACTTCACCCAAGATATCAGGATATTCTCGGACCACCCTCACTGATTGCAAACTATCGATAGACGAGTCGAGGGATTTCAAGATAACATAACATGACGGGACCCATAGGGTTACTAGAAATTTCTAGGGTATTCCCGAGGCGAGTCATGAGCCTCACAACCCTATACACAAAAACCAAGAATGGCTCCAAAACAGGACAACCATTCCATGCCCAAAACCAACTCATATCCCCTGAAACCGAGAATATAAGCATCCCACGAGAATTCTATACTCAAGATAGAAATTTCCAAATCCACTCAGACCACAGACGAACGGGCAGAACCCCCAATTGGATTTGAAACATATACGGGATCATCAACCAGACTAGTACTTAGGTGCAAAACTTTCAACTAGATCAGATGAAATAAAACTATGCGATGTGCCAGAATCAAACAAAGTTCAAACAGGGAAAATCAGAAAATGTAAACAAGATTTTCAATAGAAACACTACCTCTATCATAAGCTGGAAGAACGGTGTTGAGGGGATGAACTCGCCCTCCAGATAGTCCTGCACACTGAGTCTGACTTTGCCCTTGTTTCCTCGGGCAATCCTTGTTGAGATGTCCAAACTCACCACAATGAAAGCATTCGCCCCGCTTTCTCTTCTCCTTCTTCCTACATTTCCTGGCTATATGTCCAACCTTACCACAGAAGTTACATTTCATATTCTCTCTTGGCTTGTCCTTGCGGTTGTTGTTATTCTTGCCCCGTTTCCCGGAATTTACTCTCTTGCCTTGAGACTCATTCGCCTTGACCTCTTTCTTGTCATTGTTATCTTCTTCTTGAAGTAGGGCCATATTCACCAAATTCTCGAAAGTCGCCCCCAAGGGTATATGAGACATGGCCAAACCATGTAATGGCTCGTTTAATCCTAGAGCAAAGTGTAGGGCCTTCTTTTGAGCTGTATTAACCAAGTCTAAATCGACCCGAGCCAGTTGATTAAACTTATCTATGTATTCCCTAATAGTCATGTCCCCTTGCTTCAGTGATAAGAACCTCAGTCCAAACCTTCCTCTAAAGTCATCCCAAGTCTCAATTGGCCTAATAGCGGTGGTGACTACCCACCAACGTGCAGCTTCTTCCTTTAGCAACCATACTGCCAATAAAACCTTCCTGCGGTCACCTATATCAAAGGTGGATAAAAGATCTTCGGTCTCTTTCAACCAATTCCTTGCCTCTACAAAAGTCTCTGTTCCACTAAAATTCTTGCCACCCATCATCTTAAAGCTCTTACAAGTTTCCGCAAAATCCGCTTGTGGAGGCTGAGGGAGAAGAGGAACATCAGCTACGGAAGTAGGAGGAGGAACAGCGGCCTTGACTGGAAAGACAACATTAGAGACACCCGGGAACGGTGCCGTGACTTCCAAGTACCGACGAAACCAATCGGGTATTGTTACCCCTTCGGGTAAGATGAGATTATCAGACATGCTGGAAACGAAAAGAAAAGAGTTCAAACGAGGGATCAAAGGATAGTGCTAATGGCTTTTGGGGAATAGCCTTTTAAAAATAACTAGACTTTTCTTTGGAAAATACTTAATACTTGGTTTTGAAAATAGTTTTTCTTTTCAAAAGTTTTAAAAACCTTTTTATCCCTTCTCGTAAACCATAGGCTCTGATACCAAATGTAACACCCCACCTCCGCCAGGGTGGCTCTCGCGAGCAACTCTGACTTTGGTGGGGCGTTTTAAAACAAGGTAAACATGCATAATGATATAGCAAGGCAGGACATGACATATATATATATGTAAATAAACAGAGTAAGTAGATAAAACAGCGGAAGATTTTTAAACCATTTTAAAACACAAGTCTGGTACATCAAAATGTCAATTTCCCAAAATTACAAGTCTAGATAAATACATCATCTGATAAACTGAAATACATAAGTACTATCCCCAAATAAGAGTGATAAACCATAGCGGCTCAAGTCCAAAGCATACTTGAGCTATCCAAGGAAGCAGCTAAAATCCAAGCTAGGCTCCAGTATTCCCTCCCTGAGAACCTGGGGGGGGGGGGGGAACGGAAGAAAAGAGGCGAAAGAAAACAGGTCAGTCAAAATGACTGAGTAAGCCCTGCTACGATCAGTCTATAAACTAATAAAGTTAACATCATGATGGGAACTGAGATGATCATGAATAACAACATACTGGCATGATAAATCAACTACAAGATAGATAGAGGTGTCATCGCATAAAACAAGGTTTAGTTTTGCACCACGGTGTACTAGCAAACCAACATAACAGGTATTGATCCCTTGGCCCAAGCTTTTAACCCAATAACATGAAGTGACCTTAATATAAGGTCCAGCCCAACGGTCTAGTCGATCGGCTCCCTAAAAACCTAACACGTCAAGTGTTGGTGTCCATATGGCCCACATATGGTTGTAGTTAGACTGTGCTGGGTCCACCTTTGGGTGTATCAAGCCCTCGGGTGTCAACCCCAGACACTTAAGCAATAATGCACAACCCTAACCTACTGGTACCCGTGCCTCGAGTTTGTCCAACACCGGACTACGTGCACGTCCGTAGCCCGCCTGGACCCGCACCGCTGTACCACTCAGCCATCGCCTTTTGGTCGCTTACATCCGTCCAGTAATCGTGCCCCCGCCCTAGCCTAGCTTCTAGGGTTGTGAATGATACCCAACTGGGATTACTGCCGGAACAGACCACGCTGCTAGGGTTCTCTAAGAGGGTTAAGTGTGATTTAACCCTTCACTAATCATGGATTAATTGGTTAAGCGTAACCGACAGTTCACAACTTGACCCCATTTCAATCCCTCGAATTCCCAAATTGGTTAAGTATTAGTGGACCCTGACTTAACCCTAATCATGAGGCATTAATTAATTTAATGCACCTTAACCTCTCACATTAGACCTTGTTGTGGTTACTAGTTAGGCCGGGCGGTTCCGGGTAGGTTTACACCACAACTTAGTCTAACCTCGGGTTTTGGCACCATATGACCAACTTCTCAGATTGGGTCCTATTGTTTGTAGCCACTAGTTAAGCCGGTAGGTTCCGGGTAGAATTACGCTACAAACTCAACCCAACCTCGAATTGGCCACACTTATGTTTTCTAAGTGTCATGTCCACTTTATTTCAAAACATAATTACAAGTCAACAAATGCTTGGGTAGACCTAACTTAATAGGTAAATTCCCAAGGGGTAGACCTAACTTAATAGGTAAATTCCCAATCTTATACTTTCATGTATTTTAAGTTTACCCAAACCCCCCCCCAACGTCATTCTATCGCTTACATATTCGTAATAACGCATAAAGGATAGGAAGAGGGAACTTGGCATAACATACATCATGGACTTGCATATCACAACAAACATGCATAACACGTTAGACTTGCATAACTTAGCATAGTGAACTTGCATATTACCATAAACATGCATAACATATTAAACTTGCCTAACATGGCATAGGGAACTCGCATAAACATGCATAACTTATTAAACATGCATAACATGGTATAGTGAACTTGCATAAGCATGCATAACTTATCAAACTTGCAAATCATCATGTCATAGTGAACTTGCATAAACATGCATAACCCAATAAACTTGCAAATCATGGCATAGTGAACTTGCATAAACATACATAACTCAATAAACTTGCAAATCATGGCATAGTGAACTTGCAAAAACATGCATAACTTATCAAACTTGCAAATCATGGCATAGTGAACTTGCATAAACATGCATAACTCAATAAACTTGCAAATCATGGCATAGTGAACTTGCATAAACATGCATAACTCAATAAACTTGCAAATCATGGCTTAGTAAACTTGCATAAACATGCATAACTCAATAAACTTGCAAATCATGGCTTAGCAAACTTGCATAAACATGCATAACTCAATAAACATACATAAATCCCAACTTGCATCACATACTAACTTTAGAGTTTCTAAAATGAAGGTAAGAGGGCTTACAAATATTATGAAGACACAAATCTACTAATAAAGATTGAGAAGCCCTTTTATGCAAGCATATAAAAACCCAAAGCAAAGCTCCAATCAACAAAAATCCCAAAAACTCTAGCTTAGCAATTAAAACTTGCAACTTGATGATGTATGCAAGCTAATGATCATTCATACAACTTAGAAATGCTTGTATGAACATCAAAACCTTCATAGGAATGATTTATGAAGAGGTTGGAGGCTAGGGTTTTTAGGTGGAGGCCATTTGAGAATTCAATTTGACATAGTTTGGCTACTAGAATGAATAATTTAGGTTTTAGGGTAGGATTAGGGTTGTATTTATAGAAGATTAGACTGTTTTTAGCCCTAGGATTAACCCTAGGTTGAATCAGGTCCATCAGATTTCGGAATTCTCTAGAACCAAGCCCCACAACCCAGCCCAAATCAAAATGGTGCGCCAGGCAACATTGCCTGGCTACCCCCTGTCGACAGGGCTGTCGACAGGGCTGTCGACACCATAGGGACCCTGTCGACAGGCCTATCGACATGCGGGTCCTGGCGGGAATTTTCCCGCCTGCGCCAATTTGCCCTAACCCTTGTTTTTTAAATTCGAAATTTAAATCTGTTTTTACTTAGGAATTTTCTGAAAACTTCAATGGGCCTTAACTGGGTCATACGGACTCCGATTTTCGAAAACTCGGACTCTATTTCGCGTATTTTTCCGAGACGAACGCAATGGCATAGCCCGTTTCCCTTGATTCAGATTTTAGAATTAAATTCTGCCTCGATTTTCATTATTACAGGTTGTTGAAAATACGGGTTGTTACATTTTTCTTCATTCTTCAGTTAAAACTCTATAAGAATCAGAACGATTTGGGTGTTAGGTCCAAATTTTGATCTAACATTTTGGTGCTTTCACTGAGAGAACAGTCCTAAAGCTTCACTATTCGGTTCTTTGAAGATTCCAGCGACTCAGATATCATGGCTGGAAAGAGATCTAAGGAAGTACGAGCTTCACGAACCAATGAAACCGCGAATGAAGCAGTTGAAGAAAGTGTGCACGAGCTAGGCAATGAGGGAACTTTGGATCGCGGAGCGCCGGGGGCGAACCGATCCGATGAAGATGCCACGCTCTGAGTCGACGAGAACGAGGCGATCTGGACTGCTGAAGGGGTTGTTACTCGATCCCGAGATAACGCCTTGGATCCTCCGCGTACCGTGACCACGAACCGATCCCAGGGGGGCGCTGCGAGCCACCATCCTCGATCCACAGCGATCTGAATTGATGATCGGACTACAACTCGACCTGGAAAGGAGCCCATGGCTCGCTCCTACCATCCTAGCCCCTCCGCTAGACCTGGCTCAAGCCCTTTGCGCATAAGAGAAAGTGATGATGACCAATATGACCCTGCTGCTCCTGTTACTAAGGGGGATCTCTCTCACTTTTCCGAAATGCGGGAGAGACTGTTTGATGAATTGGCTGCCCAAAGGCAGGAAAGCTCCGTTCTGCGACAAAATTTGACCGCTATGGATAGAAGGCTTAATGATCTTGTAAGGCAAAGGATGCCGCCAGCTCGTCCGCTCACTCCAGGATATTCTTCTTCGTCAGAGGAATCGCCGAGACCTCCACGGCGACCATATGAGAGACCCGAAAACATAGAGCAGCTTCGGTTCGGGACCCTGCAGTCACGAGAAGAAGAGGCACTGGGTGCAGGGCCCTCAAACCATAATGTGAACGATCACGCCGCAACTCCCAGAGCTCGAGGTGCGGACAGTCCTGTACAGAACAGACTACCTCAGCCCCGTCGCCGCGCAAATGCTCATGGTAACAGGGGGCAACGAAGCCCAACCCGAGCCCCAGATTTTGTGACTGCTCCCGGAAGAGAGATTAGAGAACCCCGCCGAGCAAGAAGCACTGACCCTGAACCTCCGCTGACCAGTGCAAATATTGCAGCTATGATCCATCAAATTCTGGAAGATAGCCATGGACAACGGAATGAAGATTAGGGAATCGACCGCAGTCACACCCCTTTCACTGATGATATTTTGGATGCGACTTTCCTGAGGCGTTTCAACATGCCACAGATGAACCGATACGCGGGTAGGTCTGATCCCGTCCAGCATCTGATGAGATCTTCTTGGTCAATGACCGCTGCCGCAGCTTCTGACGCTGTCAAGTGCAAAGCATTTACCATATTCTTGGAGGATGTAGCATTGTTATGGTTTACTCGCTTACCAGCAAGATCGATTTCTAGCTTCAGGGAGTTGAGTGAAAAGTTCGTAGAACAATTCCGCATCTATGCACAAAAGACAAAGAGTGTGATTGACTTGTTCCTTGTCAAGCAGCGACCAGGCGAGAGTTTGAGGGTGTACCTATACCGTTTCAACTTGGCCGCTGCTGAAGTTAAAGATCCCCATGAGCCAACCCTTGTCGCAGCTCTGATTGATGGAGTAGATAAAGACACTGAATTTGGGAGATACCTGGCAGGCAAGCCACCCCATACTAGAGAGTTATTCTACGAAAAAGCTAACGTACATTTACGCCGGGAAGAAGTATATGCTAACCGAAAGGCAAAAACGGCCGATAAGGAGGAAATCCAGAGCAATGTCGCCATTAAGCAGGCAGGAGACAGCTCGGGGAAGGTCGAAGTTAATGTCGGAAATCGGAATCAGGGTGGTCGTCTGTTAGGGAACAATGATAATAATAGTAATGGCAACAACCGGAAGAGGAACCGAGGGAACGACTCCCAGAGAAGGACTCGTCCCAGGGCCTTTGAGAGTTATACGCCAATAAATGATACTTTGGAAAATATCTTCATGGATTCGTACAATGTCCTCTAGAATAAGAGGCCACCTCCCAGAGAGTCGACGGAGAAAGAACGTGAAACGGGGAAGTTTTGTCTCTTTCATCAGATTCATGGTCATTCGACAAATGAATGCCGTCACCTAAGAGATGTAGTCGAGAGGCTTCTTCGAGAAGGAAAATTAGATGAATACAGAGTAACGCCCAGAGATAGGGGGCAAGCCGTACAAGCCCCAAATCAGAACCAGAATCAACTTGCTGCCAGGCCAACTGCCCAGCAAAAGGGAAAGGACATCGTTATCAATACCGTAATCAGAGGGCTTTATCTCGCCGGACACAGTTCCAAGGCATTGGATCAATATGTCTATGCAGCCAAGCAACACCTCGAGGTAGGGGAGTGCAGCAACCCCGAGGACAATATCCCGGTAAAGCAACAAAAGATGATGTCCGACGATGTCGTTTTCTGTGAACGAGAAAGCATTGGAGTCCATGCTCCGACTGAAGATCCATTTGTAATCACAGTACCTATTGGACCAGCCATTGTTCATAAGGTTTTAGTGGACAACGGGAGTTCCGTCAACATTCTTTTCAAAAGGACATTCGATCAGACGAACCTTGAAATAAAAGACTTGAAGCCCTGTCAAGGATGGATCCGTGGATTTAACGGAGCATCCACCGCTCCAATGGGTTATGTAGACTTACCAGTTACGCTTGGGGAAGGAGAACGCCAGAGAGTGAGAATCCTTCATTTCGTGGTTTTGGATGTTGAATCACCCTACAATGCCTTCTTGGGCCGACCGGCCCTCGCAAAGTTTAGAGCCTGTATAGCCCCCTGGTGCTTATTATTGAAATTCCCCATGGAAGCTGGCATTGGTATTGTCATAGGAGATCAGGTTGCCGCACGAGCATGTTATGTTGCAGAGCTGAAGCTACTCCGCAATGGAGGGGACATAGAAACCAAGGGCGCTTCTCCCCCTACGAGGGCGAAGACCTTATAGCAACTAAAGAGGATAACCGTAGGAGAGTCGCCTAGAGAGTTGCCCGAGGATATAGATCCCAGAGAGGACCAAGAACCTGGGGGCAGAATGGCGACTCCCAACGAGACAACTGTGGATGTACCGATCGATGACAGTGACCCAGAGAAGGTCCTTAAGATTGGATCCCAGTTAAATCCGAATCTCGCTAAAGAACTGACAAATTTCTTGAAAAATAACTTGGATATATTTGCTTGGACCCATGCAGACATGTGCGGGATATCTCCATCAATCATGAGCCATTCATTAAGCATTAACCCTAAACATCCTCCGGTAAAACAAAAAAGGCGAATGCTGGGCCCAGAGAGGTCCGCTGCCTTGAAAGAAGAAGTTGGAAAGCTAAAAAGTAATGGATTTATCAGAGACTCGATATACCCAGACTGGATTTCAAATCCAGTCCTGGTAAAGAAGGCCAACGGGAAGTGGCGAACGTGTATCGATTTCTCGGATTTGAACAAAGCCTGCCCAAAAGACAGTTTTCCATTACCCCGGATCGACCAGTTGGTGGACTCGACGGCGGGTCATGAACTTCTCTCATTTATGGATGCTTACTCAGGATATAACCAGATTCCAATGCATGTTCCAGATCAAGAACCCACTAGTTTTATCACGGATCTGGGATTATATTGCTATGTAGTGATGCCCTTTGGCTTGAAGAACGCAGGCGCTACATATCAACGTATAGTCAACATAATGTTCTATAACCAGATCGGGAAAATGATGGATGTATACGTCGACGACATGTTGGTTAAGTCCAAGCAATCCTCCCATCACACTACGGATTTGGCTGAGATGTTCGGCATTCTACGAAAGTACGGGATGAAACTCAACCCAACAAAATGTTCATTCGGTGTTGCCTCCGGAAAATTCTTGGGGTTCATCGTCAGTTCCTGTGGGATTGAGATTAATCTGGACCAGACCGCGGCAATCAGAGATATTCAGGAACCTAGGCAAATTAAGGATGTGCAAAGCCTTGCAGGAAAAGTAGCCGCACTAAGCAGATTTATCTCCAGGGCTACAGACAAATGCATCCCATTCTTCGAACTAATAAAGCGGGGAAAACGCCACTTCAAATGGACGCCCGACTGCGTAGAAGCATTTCAGAACTTACTGAGGCACCTGGAGAAACCTCCGATATTATCTAAGCCGATGGATCACGAGGACTTATTCGTGTACTTGGTAGTGTCATCCCACGCGATCAGCTCAGCATTGGTAAGAGAAGAAGATAAGGTCCAAAGGCCTGTGTATTACGTGAGCAAAAAATTGACGGCAGCAGAGCGTAATTATCCAAGGATAGAAAAGTTGGCATATAGTTTACTGATCGCCTCTAGAAAGCTTCGACATTATTTTCAGGCGCATCCCATTACCGTGTACACCGATCATCCACTCAAGCAAGTCCTACAGAGACCAGAGGCGTCTGGAAGATTACTCAAATGGAACATTGAGTTAAGTCAATTTGATCTGAACTTTCAGCCCAGACGGTCAATTCGGGGGCAAGTGATAGCCGACTTCATAGCAGAGTTTACCGTCCCGGAGGAGGATATAGCAAACGAAGAAGTTGATCCCTCAAAGTTACTTCTCGATCCCAATGCCTGGAAATTGTATACTGATGGCGCTAGGAATGACGAAAGATCCGGCGCTGGAATAGTGCTTGAAACTCCCGAGAAACGATTGATATCCTATGCTATCCGGATGGAGTTTAACGCCACTAACAACGACTCCGAATATGAAGCCCTGATAGCCGGATTAAGGATCGCAAAGGAGTTAGAGGTCACAAAGCTGAACATCTTTTGCGACTCCAAGTTAGTTGTGAACCAGGTTACTGGAAAATTCCAAGCTAAAAGTGCAAAATTGATTTTATACTTGAAGAAAGTGAAGGAGATGCTGAACGATTTTGATCACTACAGCATATCTCACATTCCGCGGTCAGAGAATCAACAGGCGGATAAGTTGGCAAAGATGGCTAGTTCCGACGATCCTGAAGAGACCGGGCTAGCCCCCGTTGAAGTACTTCGGTCCCCTAGTATAGATCAAATGGAAATCGATCTAATACTAGAGACGGAACCAGAAAGGGAGTCGTGGATGACCCCTCTAAAGAATTTCTTGATGAATGGAGCGCTTCCGACCAAGAAAAGCGAGAGGCGTAAAGTAATTCGTAAAGCTGCCCGATACGTTCTGCAAGGCGGAGTTCTTTACAGACACGGATTTTCGATGCCCCTTCTTCGGTGTATAGCCCACGATGACATCAAGCGTGTGCTGCAGGAGGTACACGAAGGCGAATGCGGCGATCACACTGGAGGGCAAACTTTGGCAAAAAAGGTGTTGCGGCATGGTTATTTCTGGCCTACCATAAACAAGGATGCAGCAAAATACGCACGACGGTGTGATGCGTGCCAGAGATTTTCAAAAATACCTAGAGCACCTCCTAATCAGTTAAAAATAATGACGAGCCCATGGCCTTTCGCTATGTGGGGAATTGATATCATTGGAAGTCTCCCCATAGCTAGGGGCGGAGCAAAGTTCGCTATTGTGGCCGTGGATTATTTCACTAAATGGGTCGAGGCTGAACCACTGACTACAATCACAACCAAACGAGTGATCAATTTTATCGTTAGAAACATCATCTGCCGATTCGGGATTCCAAAGATTGTGATAACGGAAAACGGAACTCAGTTCGATAGCACTGAATTCAGAAACTTCTGCCAGAAATACCATATTGAGAAACGGTACACCTCTGTGGCGCACCCGCAATCGAACGGACAAGTCGAAGCGGCGAATAAAGTGATTAAGTCCATTCTGAAAAGAAGACTGAAGCGGGCCAGAGCCATGTGGGCTGATGAATTGCCCTTGGCACTATGGGCCTACAGGACAACATATAAATCGGCAACAGGACATACCCCCTTCTCCCTTGCTTTTGGAATGGAAGCGGTCATCCCGGTTGAGATAAAGGTACTTTCTCACCGAGTGACTTATTATGATCCGATGACCAATAATGAATTGCTCCTTGAGTCCCTGGATATGAACGAAGAAAAGAGGAATGAAGCAAACCTGCGCGCCTTGAGATGCAAACAACAGGTCGCTCGATACTACAACAAAAAGGTTCAAGCCCGAACCTGGGAACCCGGAGACTTGGTTCTGAAACGTGTCTTTCCACCCCCAACTCATATGGGAGCGAAGTGGGAAGGACCGTACTCCATTCTGAGCAAGCTTGATAATGGAACCTTCAAGCTGGCAACCGTAGATGGAAAGGAAATCCCCAGAGTGTGGAATGCCCAACATTTACGGCCATACTTCACATAAAAGTTTCAAATCTATTCTTTTGCTTTGTTGTAAACCATGTACAAGGCACGACTTGCCTAGAATAGTCTGATTCCTTAAAGCAGAAAATTATAAAGTGGATGTAGGTCATGATTCGACCGAACCACTATAAAATATTGTGTGTCGTTTACCTTTATTGCATTACTTATCTGTCTTTCTATTTTTATGAAAATTATTGTGAATCATGCAATGATCCCAGAAGCATATGATTTTAGGTGCCATCCATCAGAATGCAATGTAATCACCAGTCAAAATTCTGAGGATAACGGATATGGAGGCGATGTACCATGATCGGAACCGCCGTGACCGAACTCTTACTCTTTAGAGAGAGAGAGAGAGTATAAAAGCGTCTCCGATTGAGCGCTGAGAAAGAGCTCCTTCCCCGCTGAAGGATCGGGGAGCGGTTGAATTGCTGAGCTTGAACTCTAACTCTCCAGAGAGAGAGAGTATAAAAGCGTCTCCGATTGAGCGCTGAGAAAGAGCTCCTTCCCCGCTGAAGGATCGGGGAGCGGTTGAATTTCTGAGCTCGAACTCTAACTCTCCAGAGAGAGAGAGTATAAAAGCGTCTCAAAGTAAGCGCTGAGAAAGAACTCCTTCCCTGCTGAAGGAACAAGGACCGACTGGACTATTGAATTTGAACTCTAACCTCGGCGACCGCCAGGAGAGTATAAAGGAGTCTATGATTAAGCACTGAGAAAGGTGCCATAAGTTCAGTACCATAAGAACAGTTATCTTATGAAATTTTCTAAGTCCCCCATATTCAGAAATAGGGGGCAACATGCGAATAATGCTAATCAATCTTTAATAAGCCCTAGTTAAGCGCCACATTAACGATTGATTGGGGGCCATATGCATATACACATGAACTTTAATGCAGCAATGCAGCACGAAATTTTTTAATTTTTCTTTCTGTTGTTTGACTGATTTGTAGTATTAATTAAATGGTCTATGACTAAACATGGAAAGTTTATTTGAATACAGGTACACAATGATGCAAAAAGAGATAAACTTTCCTTTATATACGGCAAGCCTACAAAGTGAAAAACAACCTAGAAAACAAAAGTGAGGGCCAGTCTCATAATTACACTTCACTGGCCAGTGGAAAACCTAAAGACAAAATATAAACCAGCGACAATATCCTATTTACGCTTTGACCTCTTCTCCTGCTTCTGTTTCTCCAGCTTCGCCTTGTCAGCGTCGGATTGATCTCCTTTCTTCCTCTTCCTTTTGTCTATGAGAGGAACATCCGACTCTTCAGAAGATTCCTCTTCCGCCTCCTTTCTCTTCCTTTTATCAGAAAGGGAAGCCGGGAAATCATCAGGATTCGCAAAATGAAGCTGTCTGCTGATGGATTTGGGCTGGATTTTCAAAATCATCCCAGTTTTGGGATCAAATTCTACGATAGGGACTATGTCCAAAGGCTCTTGTCCCACCTTCTTCGAAGCCATCTCTTTTTCCTGCCTAGCTTTTCTGCTGGCCAAAGTTTCGTCGTCATCGTCTTCGGTCTTTTTGGCGCCAATGATATCTTCCTCATCCTCTACATGGCGCCCATCCATGTCTTTCAAGGCCTTGATGGTTTCAGCATCCTTGGGGACATCAGCACTAGGTGCTAGGATGCTTTTTTCTGCTGTTGTATCCTCAGTCTGCATCGATATATCAACACCGGCACCTGGCGAGACAGCCTCCTTCTCCGCCTCTTTTCCTTTTTCAACACCCTTGTCGACGGGCTCACCACCTGTATTATGGGGAACACACGTTACTAATTCAATTGGTTGTTCTACTAGATGACGACAATTCACAATTGCTTTGACAAATTGTGGGGAAAAAAGGGAGATACCTTCCGCAGATCCTCCTTCTTGGGTAGCTGCAGGAGCTCCAACAACCACAGGAGTTAGGCCCAAAGGGATTAGTGGATCATCAGGATGGTATTCCTCAACTCCAGAGGTCTTGGGCTCCACGGCTGAACTCGAACCTTCGTCAGCTTTGCCTTTACCCTTAGACAGGGCCCTCTCCTTTTCCATCTCTGCTTGAATCAGACGACGACCCTCTGCCAGGTCCTCGGGCTCGTTATCCCTCAAGATGCTCTTCATCAATTTCTTCGACTCCCAATCTCTGCTTCTCACCCTCAACAATGGCATCCCATAAATTGGCTAAAGTAACGTGGTAATCTGGGATCCACGAGATGTTGCGGGTTTTGAGGACTTGGCCAAGGAAGTCAAAAATCATCTCTTCAAACCCCTCGATATCCTTCTCTCTCTCGAGGAGCTTGTTGTTAGAAGCAGTAGCCATTTCGATGGCACTTTCAACATTCTTTTCGGTGAGAGCTGCCCGTCTCTCTGCATCCGCGACTTGATCATTCAAAATCACCTTTTCCGCTTTAGCCAAAGCTAAACTTTCTTTCAGACTTTCTTTTTCTGCCTCCCAAGCAGCTCTCTCAGCTTCAAAATGGCCTTGTGCTGTTTTCAAATCAATGTTGGCCATTTTGAGATCTTCTACTTCCTTTTTTAAAGCCATCTTCTCTTGGCTATTGGAGTCAAGTTCCGAATGAAAGAGCTTCTTAGCATTCTCCAATTCAATCTTATAATTTTCGGCATCTCTCCGCGCTAAGGCGAGTTGGGATTGAGCATCTTCCAAGTCCTTCTCCATTTTTGTTCTGGCCCTTTCGTTGTTATCAATTTTCACTTTAGATCTATGGGCTTCCATTTCGAGTGTTCGAATGACTTCGGAAAGATTAACCGCATGTTTCTTCATCATCTCATACTGTCTGGCTACATGGCGGATGTGCCCGACAACTTCATTATCCCAGTTCTTAGGGACCGGTTCCAAGGCTGGAACAAACGTCATCCTTTCGAAGAAAATGTTTGGGAATTGTACCCGCAGCTTTTCCAGCCTACCTTGAATCTCGGGACCATGGATGTAATCCCGTGACCCGGGGGCAGCCAACTCTGGCTGGCTGGAAGGGACGATGTCACTCCTCTCCTTTTCAAACTCTTTGATTGGATCCTTGTCTTTATCCTTAGACTCGTGATGCCTTTTTGACGACCTGCTGTGAGAGGGTGCACTTTTCGGAGGAGTTAACTCTTTAGGAAGTTTCTTTCCCCCTGCAGGAACTACCGGATAACTGGGAAGCATGGCAGATGTCGATTTCGGTGGAGACCGGGGTTGCGAGGAAGTCGGCTTGTGAGAAGGGCCGCGAGGGCGCTCAGTACCCGGATGAAGACTGGGTGTGCCATCACGTAGAGAACGATAAGAATAAGATCGCCTACGGGACATCTTTGCTGCAAAAAAGAAAAGAGCATATTAAAACTTTGAATACTGACGATATAAGAGTGCGGGGTCAGACAGTGTGTGTGATTTGTGCATCCCATATTATTCCCTCTAACAGACCCGGGCCTGAAGACAGGCTCATCTTACAAGTTACTTGTTCTCTAGTTGGAGCGATGGTCTCTTCAGAAGCAGGGAAGAATGGCTCCCCTTCAAAGTCCCTCTCTGTGTATACATCATCGGGCAGAGGAATTTTGCTCAGCTCGTTGAATAACTGTTCTTCTGTTAAATCATCGGGAGCAGCGGGTACGATTAGAGTAGAAACTGGGATTTCCTTGGACTTGTCACCGCGGGCCTCATCCCCTCTGTATATGTTCAGGTCCTCATCGTCTTGGATGACTATCGGGGAAGGACTCTTGCGAAATTTAGTTGTTTCTACTGCTTACGATGTTCCCTCTCCCTCCGTTGGGGGCACGTATCTATAGGGTTTGCCGCCAGCGCCAAGTCCAAATCTTATATCCAAAAGATGATTCTTATGAAGATTCTCATTAGTGATGCACTTTTTGATCCTTAGAAAGTCGGATCTGCTTTGTAGAAGAATAGACAATCGATTATTGTATAACGGACCCTCCGTTTTCGGGAAGACGTGATCTGTTTAAAACAAAGAAAAAGGGCGGAGAATGTTAATGCTTCGGCTTCTTGAACAAGATATTCAGCCAAAAGATTAAAGTTTACTTGATTTAAGCCATCTTCTTGAGCATCCGGCCTGTTTCTTTATATAGAACCAATCAGACTTAGGATCCCCTATATTGTTGTATCCGTCATACAGAACCTTCCTATTGGCCACCGATTCAAAGAAAGAGAAATTTGGGGTTGCCGAGGAGCGATGCTTGAAAAGAAAGAAGAATGTTAAATCTCTAAATGTGAGTTCGGTATGTAGGATCTCCGCGTATGCAATATATAGGGTGTATAGAGATGCGTAGGCGTTAGGATGAAGCTGCATCGGAGCGATACCCAGTCGTTTTAAAGTCTCGATGACGATTGGAGGAAATGGAGGAATAGCTCCTACCAAGCACATGGTTCGGCTGACTGCCATATACCCTTCCGGAGCTAAGTGGGGTCTATCTTCGCTATCGGGGGTCTTCACATCATCCCAAGGAATCCCATGTCTCAAGCAGATTCTTTTAAGCTTTATATCATCGAGTTTAGATGCTAAAGAATCAGAAAATTTCTCTATCCCGAGCGCGCCAGGAATCTCGTCGAGAGCTCGCCTGTCTATCTCAGACTCTTCACTAAATGAAGTACTTTCAGACGGATTCGATTCCGTTGCCTCGTATTCAGAACTAGAATCTTCACCTCCTGGGTTAATTGGAGGGACCTCGGGGTTGTATTGCTCAGGAACCTCGGACTCCGTTTCTGTAACGGATCTTGAAGAAGATTGATTATCCGACATTACTGTTAGGCGAGAAAACATGAAAAATGAGATTAAAACTACCCGTCCCCCGTGTGTGCAAGTGCCGGTGTGTGTGCTTGTGCATGCATTAAAGAAAAGCGTAAAGGCTGATGAGATCATCAAAATATTGGACATTTTATGTTGTTAAGTTATGCATTTGGTCAGTCCAGAATGTTCGTCATGAAGGGTCTAGCCTAAATGTCCATTGGTGTACTGGAATTAAAGTGCATTGCTTATTCTACAAGTTCTTTGGAGCATTCACTCTTCGGTTCGTGAAAACCCTTTCGGATCGTGGGGTGTGGATCGGATCGTGGCGCGATCACGAGTTCGCGAGGCCAGCCTGGACCAGCAACGGACGCGCTAACTTCAGGAAGTATTTCGAAGCGGATCGCTATAATCTCGTAGCGATCCGTGTCCCCGCCACCTCGTCACGATCCGCTGCTTGCTCTTCTCCCATCCTCACAAGCATCTCCACGATCCGATTCACCACTTCACCATTTCCTCACTCCGATCCGATGCAAGACTTCACACTACTACTTTCCCCCTGCTCTTCGTATCGCCACAAACCGATGTCTCGCCATCTCCACGATCCACTGCTTTGCTTGCACCCACGCCAAAGCCTCACGAAGCGAACCAACCTGTCATTTTTCTCTCCTCCTTCTTCTTTCCTCTCCTCTCTTTTCCTTCTCCTCCTCCTCTCCAGCAACTGGAACCCAATGGCCATGGCGTTCACATCGCCTCCAAAACATCGAAAAACAGTAAATCCGCTCCTTTTCTCCCACTAATCAGCGAAAAACTCAGAGAAAACGAGTGAGGGAGTTGTTAGCAAGTTTACCTTTCTTAAAGTTAGGGGAATATGTGAATTGCTGAAGATTAAAAGGGCTAGGGTTTTCGGTTTGGAAGACTGGCGGCGGAAGAAGAAGAAGGGAAGAGGGGAGATGGGTTCGACTTATATATACCAGGAGGCGACCGTTGCTCTTCTATTTTTTGTCTCATGCGGACCGATGAGGCCGTGGGCCATGAGTCAGCCCATCAGAAATAAAGGGCACGGCCCATTACGCTGGGGACCCAGTCAAGTCACGGATCGCGATGAACCTCCATCCCACGATTCACGCCACGTAGCATGCGATCTGAACCGACCTACAACATGATGAGATAAAAATTCAGAAATGATTGCAGAAAATTCAGAAGTTTACCTGAGTAACTAGATGATGAAGTCTCCAGAAAATTCCAGAAAAGAATTGCCCAATGAACAAGAAATAATCGAAAATTATACTGGTATTTATACCCGTCGAGAGAAATGACCTTTCCGAAGTGATACGACGTTTCGGACAGACGTAACTGCTGACTTGCATCGTTTTGCGAAAAGATGTCTTTGCGACTTCGAAGCATGTTCCATCCTCGATAAAACATACTTCGAGGGGGCAAAATGTTGGCTAGCTTTTTGACCAAGCCACCAAGGTTCACACACAAGAAGAAAGTATGAAACTACATTCCCTAAGTACATGAAGGAACGGATCGCACCACCGATTCGCCCCTCATCGGATCGCACCATCGACTCGCTCCTCACCGGATCGCACCTCATCGGATCGCCCCCATTTCATCAGCGAAACGACACCTCTATGCGATTCGATCCGTACATACATTACTGCCCAGTATAGACCAATCCGATCCCCTGATGCACGGCGAAGCCTCTGACCCGTTCAAGCACGAGCTAGTCTTCAGCGATCCGAGATGCACGGATCCAGCGACACGTGTCCCCAACCGTCATTTTGAACGATTCTCCCCATTTGCTCGATCCGATCTTCAAGGGGATCGCGACACCTGTCCACAACGACTAATTTGACTATTTCTTCATCGGCTGCGATGCGATCCGATGTTCTCGAGATTCGTGCCACGTGTTACCACGATCCGCCTGACAAAATCAACTATAAATAGCCCGGAGCTTGGCATTTTTTGGGATCTTTTTGGCAATATTGAGGACTGATTCCGCCATTATTGTCATACTACCATTTCTTATCAGTTTTATTACTAGATTACTAAGAGAAATCACAATTGTAAAAGTGATCTAGAGAGAAATCATTGATTGTACCAGCATTCAAAGTATAGTCAATAACATATAAAGTGGACGTAGGCTTGTTAACGCCGAACCACTATAAATTCTGTGTGTTTTCTTCTTTTTCTTCATTCTTCAGTTAAAACTCTATAAGAATCAGAATGATTTGGGTGTTAGGTCCAAATTTTGATCTAACACATCCTTAGCTACATTGCATGGCTTATACCTTCATTATATGCTTAGCTATAGTTTACACAGACATTTTAACCACATGTAATACAAAATGAGTCACAATATTTTCATTTGCACTTGCTTTATCTCTACTATTATACCTACTGTGAAAATAAGTTGAATCATGTTTAAATTCTTTACACTGTAAAACCTTATGGTATATACGTACAATTTAAACTGTGCCATTTGCATGTTTTTTTGTTATGATGCCAGTCTCAAGTTTGAAAAATGAGGAGAAAAAAATGTTTTTTAACGGGTTCAACAATTTTTTGGTCATATGCAAATTTGTAGTTATTGTTTCTTATATTTACTGCCTTCTCACTTGAGTATTTAGTATGTTCATTCGCTGGACCAATTTCACTTTGCTCCTAACTGCAATCCTTCGTATGCTGTATTCTTCACTGAATTTAGTTTGTCATTTTATTTCCTACAGCTTTATATTCATGGTAGTTGTTGACGAAGGATGCTCGGATCTTTCTTCATCATCTAATTTTGGTTCCAAAACTGAATATTGAATAACAGGTAACCGGGTTTTCCTCAATCAATTTCCTATGTATGTTACTTTCAGTTTCAGTTTCTTTTTTTAGCCCTCTTGCCAATGATTCATGATCTCAAAATTTATTTGACTTTCTTTGTTTTATTCCTTTTCCCTAACTACATATGGCTGTTATCAATTTCTTTTTCGCATATTACATTATTCATGCATATCATTCACATGATGTTGGTTACATAGACAGTAAGCACATAACTTTATGTATGACTTGATTTCTGAACGCATTATAAATTCATGTGGATCCATGTTCATAAGGGCTTTTACATTACTTTACATTGGTTAGTCGTTATTTTTCATATGCCATATGTGTTCACTGACTTTTTAAATACCAATTCCGCATTTTACTCCACCGGTTTTCCTCTTTTTTTTCATAAATGACCAATTCTTCGTTAGAACCCGTTTTTGTCTCCTATTACTCCTTCAATTTTTATTTCTGTTACAAACAGCTCACTATACTCATGACGCACACTGGCACACAAATACCTCAAATTTTCTCACTGATTTGGTTTACCAATTTCACATGTTGTTTACTCTCCAAATTTTACCAAATTATACCTTTTTCCTTAATGATCTCCTTTTTTCACTCCTTTTGACTGCCCCTATTTCCTACACCTGTTCAGCATATTTGCAACTAATCAATTTTACTGCTATATATATATATATATATATCTCCTCACCCGCAGTACTGTCATCCTACCTTCATTACTCTTCTTCACTTTCCATCCATATGACTGAGCTTTAATAACAAAATAACGAAAAAGGTACTACAACCCTTTCCCTTCAATTATAACTTTTTAATTTACTCTTTTTCGTTGCTTACTTTACTAACTGTCGCCTAAAATGTTTAAACACAGCCAAAAAGATCAGGTAAAGGTAAGGAGGTGGCAATGCCTGTTGGTGAAAAGGCGACACGTAGGCGCTCCCGTAATTCAAAAAATCTGGCTACTACAAGCTATGATCCGCCTGTTCAAACCCCAGCCGAGTTGAACCACAACACCACTCAATTTCACACACCTACTGAGAACCAACGTACCCACGATGATGCCACTTCACACAATTCCCTTCACAATCACACTGCTGACTCCGATGATGATGAGTACTGGAACGACCCGGCAGTGGTAAGCTTTTATTTTTAACTTCAAAAAACTTTCTTTTTCAAACCGAACTACGGGTTTATAAACCTTACTTCTAACTTCGTTTTTTCAAACTCCGCAGATTGCAAATATTGATAGGGTTTTTGCGGAGCTTAAAGGCCGTTCACGTTCGCGTTAATGCTTATGCCTCTCCTGCTTTTGCTGCGCTGTTTTACTGTCATCCTTTTTTTTTCAACTGTTCTGCTTTAACTTTCTACTATCAAATAATTAGTAGAATTTTATGCAACCTATGTAATAAACATTTACTGCATGTATTTTGGTTCCTCCGTCAGTGCCTTCCATTTGTGTTTCTTTGTCTCAACCTGTTCGCTGATGTAATCACGCATGTCTACTGCTTTCCTTTATTATCTGAATACATTTTTTTTTAAAACTGAACTGTTTTCTGCTCTTTTTTCCTTTCAATATTCCTGATTTTCTGCATATACATACCTGTACCGACTGCTCATTTTTAACTTAATTCCCAGCTTTGGTCAAAAATATCTATGCACACGCCCATCGGGCGTGCATATGTACTGGTATACATATATACATAAACCATTACTTGACACAATTTACTCTTTTTCTTTGTTGCACATGAAAACATTAATGTTTGATTATTTCAAATCTGAATACGTTCAAATTATCCATTTTATAATGGAAATCTATACATATTCAAATAATAAAACAAAAACAAATCCTAATCATTTTACATCACAAACACTTTTTAAATAAAAAGAGGTAAATCAAATTAAACAAAAGTAAATCACCAAACTATTCTTCGTACATAACCCAAACAATTTACAAACCCAAATATTGATTGACAACATTGCTAGAGATTTGGGGGTTTTACAATATGATGTTATCGTGAAACCAAATGTTGCTGGGCATACAAATCAATATAAAGTCTACAAATTATAGAATTTATCCTAAACAAGTATTATTTCCATTCACAAACATTTGGGTAAAGGAGATAATACTGATTTGAATGCTGAAAACGTCGTTCTTTGATTATATTGCAGACCTATATAAGAGAATCATATAGATTTGAATTGCATATATAAATTATAGAGAATTCCAGAATAAACTAAATATAAATATATTAGAAATGAAATAGGTTAGGAATAGAAGAAGAAACCTAATTCCTGGAATGTCAGCAACATAATGGAGGCACAGAGAATGAGAGGGTTTAGAGAATTGCGAGGTGAGTTAGATGACATTTATAGGTGTGTTAATGAATAGTAACCATTTGATTAATATAGATTTAATCTAGGCTACTCATTTGATATAAAACCAACATAAACATTGCTACAAACCAGCCTCACTGGGCTATGGCCGCACCAGGTAGTCGACATCCCATATGAAGGGCGGTCGACCGCTCATAAGCAAAAATGCCCAATGAGCTTAGTGGCGCATGTTGTTAACTAATTAATTTATTGCTTATTTTTATTACTAATTATTTTCCTTATGTGGCATATTCATTGTCCCCTTGTCCTTTTCTATTTATTTGAATTTCAAATTCACCTAAGGGAATGTTATTATTATCGTCCAAATTATGTCGTTTATCCCTTAAATATATATATATATATTATTAATTCAAACACATATATACACGTATTTACCGTGTTATTTCATTAAACTGTAATTTCTTTATATGAATACCGTTCTCAACATATTATATATGAAAACGTATCATAATTTCATCACGTACACAAATAAAATATTTTTGTGGATAAATTCTTAATGGTCCAAAATTCCATTTTTTATCCCATTAATATGTTAATTATTTTATTGCTGATTTTTATTACTTATTATTACTTATTTTGAATTAGATCATCCTAAGTCTATTTAGGTATATTTTTATGGGGTGTTACATTCTTTCACCCTTAAAATAATTTTCGTCCCGTAATCTGTTTGAAGGGGCAAAAAACACAACTTTCTCTAAACAACCATGTTATCTTAAATACATCCATAAAACATTCATGACTCACAGTGATTATGCACTGCAGACTTGCTAAAGTGAGCTCAATCCTATTATGTATGTGTAATAAGTGATGCAGTATGTATGCAAAACACCTTAACATGCATATAATTGTTGTAGAAGTGCTTGGTACATTTGTGTTGTAGTCATCTCCTACTACCAAATCTAGCAACCATAATGCAACCAAAATCCTTAAATTTTCGTGGGAGGCTACAATTTTTCTAAAATTTTCATGCCTTCTCTCAAATTTTCTAATTACTGTACCCGAACCAATCTATCTGAATAATGCGGAGTCTCGAAATCCCATGCTCTATAATATCTACGGTGGCACAAGATTTCCGAGGTTCCGACGTTGTCTCCATTTCTTGATTAGGTCGTATTAAAATTCATTGTACCATGAAGGTGTCTTATCAAACATAAAACTTTATGGATTCCTATTCATAATATCATATATCTCCATATCCTAGGGAAAGCCCAAAATATAATATCAACTCATTATCCTCCACAGTCTTCCTAATCAAATTAGATTATTTTCTAAAGTCTAACCGCAAATTTGGTTCAAGTAGAAATTTTTCAATGGTTATTCCATCAACACTTCGGTAATTTAGGTGGCCTGCTTAAAGTTCTTCAAGAGTGCCCACTAATTACCAAAAAGATAATAAGATACTCCTATAAATATTACTATTATTCATATTATCTAAGAGACTCATGCTGTAGATCCTTCCTTTTATCCCCAAATCTTTTGCTGTCTTCATTTTGTTTTCCAGTCTTCAAGTGAAGTTTAACCCAAAAAGAATTTCCTAAATCAAATCTCTAAATCTAAGTAATTAATGTCTAATCTATACTAATGACTAGAACTTTTCTTATGCTCCAATTTAAATCCAAGTAAGGTCTTTTGTTTTAATTTCCATTAATTTAACCAAACAATAACATTTACATATTTAAAATTACAAGGAACAGGTATTGTCTTATTTTCGATGCACAGTGTAATTTATGAAAAATCACACATCTCACCCTTTTCACTTTGAGCATATTCCTCATAATTTAAATATAGTCTCTCTTTTTTTCTTTTTTGAAAAACAACAAAAGGGCTCATTTATTAAAATTTAACAAATATCCTTAAGCAACCCAAAACATGGTTATATTCAAACTAAAAGGATAATATAAACCTAATTAACTAAGTCTTTTCCTTAATACCATAATTTATATTCTTATTCTTGATGGTTGCATTCTATAAGGCTAAGTTTCTAATAATCACAAGACGAATACGCTACCTTTATGTATGCCACGAATCCAAATCTGCTATTAACTTCTAGATTCCATATATGGTAATTAGTTAGGTTGAATATCCCGATGTTGTTCTTCCTCTTCCTTACACATTTATCTTAAGAACTTAATATGGGTTTTAAATCCTATTATCTCATGCATAACAGGGATTTATCACTTATATCACATTTATACCTTATCCAATAAATATGGGGGAATCACTAACGATCACAGCCTCAAAATTATTTTGGAAGTTTTCTCTAACAATTAAATGGTCTAAATAACGCTGAGGTCTTAATACTTTTAATCAAAATCCTTAAGATGCCAAATCGATACCTTTAAATCTTCCATCTTTATACTCTTTATAAACATGGTCCATTCAAAAATATATATACCACTAGATCCTTCCTTGAATACTTATTTAATTCCCTCAAGATACTTCAGTCTTGAAATATATCCGTTTTCTTTAATCCAATTTGTCTTTTAAATCAGTCCCTAAAATTTCCTTTTGATTTTATTAATTAAAAATTCATTACCCACTAAATTTTCCATTAATAATCATGAATTCTATTTTCGAAAATCACGAATTACATTGCCAACATTTTACTTATATTTTTGTTTATATATATATATAGCTAATCGTGCGATACGAATATTAATGTATTAACTACTAACTAAACTATCACGGGAAAATTAGTTTACATCTAAATCTTATTTCTGGAAATCTACTGAATTCACCAACTTTTCAAATATAATCCTTTTTGGGACTAACATTAAAATTTCTAAATTTAGTTGTATATGTTATTCTATCCTAATTCTGATTTTCCTTATTTACTACTACTGTTGAAGGCAAAATATGTCGTAAACACCTAAAATTCTTGGTTACTTAAGAATATAGTTTCACATGGAATATAAGTGCAGAAAGCAATTGTTAGTCTACTTTGTGGATTAGGCTACACAAAGCTAAGAAATTAATCAATGGTTATGTTTAAAGGAAGGATTCACAGCAGGAACTCATGTCGGTTCGGAGACCTCCGATCCGAACCCTTTCACTTTGAAGCAAGCAGACCCGAAGATCGGATAAAGGTGGCATGTTCAGATCGGTTTGGAGATCTCCGACCCGAACCCTTATTTTGATCTTCTGATTCGAACCGGGGATCAACATCGCTGCACTTACATTCCACGTTCTCCTGAAGACCTGAGCGGTTATGCTCCACTACCCCCACGATCTCAGATGCACTGTCATCGTCTCCAGGCTCCCGAGCCCGAAACGAACGGTATGAACTCTACGTGGCACCGATCCGGATCGAATTTCTACCTATACATACCTCGCAAAGCACCATTTGAAGAGATCTTTTGGCAACTTAATCACTCCAGCTCCTTAACCACCGAATTTCCTCGCTATATTCAGAACATATTCAAACTTTGGGAGTGTTTTCCATTGAATTGAAGAGAAATTATCAATTGTATAAGTGAGATTGAGAGAAAACTATCATTGTATTTGTATCAGAATCATCAATCAAAGAAGTATAAAGTGGACGTAGGCTCTTTAACACCGAACCACTCAAAATCTGGTGTTCTTGTAGTTTTTCTTTCTATTTTATTTAGAAATATCATTCATTTGGGTGTTAGAACCATTTTTTGGTCTAACATTTGGGTGCTTTCACTGAGAACCATCGAATTCTCCGTACTTTGTACTATCATTCTACTATTTGGGTTCCCGAATCCAAAGAAGCTAGTCCACATTTTCAGTACCTTTGAAGCTTTTCTTGGTAAACTCTTGGAAGTACCGGATTTCATGGCTAAAGGAAAAGGAAAAGAGTCGGTTGTTGCTCAAGAAAATGAAGCGAATGAAGATCAGCAAGCTATGGTTGTAACCAGGTCACGGGGGTAGGGTTCAAGTCCGACCGATCCGGAGGAGGTTCTCGGATCCGATCCAAACAAAGTGATCCGAACTGATACGAGCACAATGACCCGAGCCGCTCAGATGGGACCAAGCCTAATCGAACTGTTGACGTTTATGCATCTGGGCAACCCGCCCCGATCCGAACCGCAGAGGAAGTGGTAGCCCGATCCAAACCGAATGCGGCTGAGGCTGGAACCTCTACTGGAGCCCCTACAGATGCTCTGATGCTGGCCTCGATAACTAGTGATTAGCCCACTCCTTTTGGATCCGTCACACACATGGAATTTTCATGCTTATTAGACATGTTAGACAGGAGCAATAATGTTTTAGAGGCCCATAAACGAGGTAGTGTTCTAATGCGAGAAAACATGAAAACTATGTGCACGAAAATAAATGAACTTCAAAGATGAAGAACGTTTGCGTCGAAGAAGGCCATATGAGAGGCCTGAGAATCTGGACCAGTTAACATTTGGATCGTTGGGATCCCGTGAAGATGCAAATAAGAGACCATATGCGGCCTGTGTTTTGGGACCGAATGACCCGAGTTTGAGAGAACCAATGTTGCTACCGATGCAAGGATCTCATGTCCTTTCCAGAGATCCAAACATCATTAATCCTACTCAAGGGGAGCTTCTCATGCCCACTCGTCCCGTGAATGACTAGGATCGTAGAGGGCAGGGAAGTTCAGCTGCAGCTTGGAACCAAAGAAGACCAGCTGATGTAGGGACCGGAAATGCTAGAAGAAATAGAAGTGTGGGGCCCAAACCTACTCTGACCAACGCTGAGGTAGAAGCAATGGTGCATCAGATCATGGATGATAGCCGATGCTACATTAATGAGGACTAGGGTATCGAGCATAGTCACACCCAAATCACCGATGACATCTTGG
Organism: Allium sativum; assembly: GCA_030737875.1. Taxonomy (NCBI): domain Eukaryota; kingdom Viridiplantae; phylum Streptophyta; class Magnoliopsida; order Asparagales; family Amaryllidaceae; genus Allium; species Allium sativum. The sequence goes on along the minus strand of CM060927.1, from coordinate 19,627,132 downwards.
ACTTCCAATTCCCCTGAAGAATCAATCTACCACAAATGGATTGATACGTAGGAAGAACCGATCCAGGACAACATTTGATGAGATATGCCTGGTATATGAACGTTGCAGCAGCCCCTGACGTAGTGAAATGCAAAGCCCTCCTGATATATATAAAGGATGTTACGTTAATGTAGTTCACACGACTTCCTCCTCGATCCGTGTCAAGCTATAAAGAACTAAGCGAACCCTTTATGAACCAGTTCCAACTCCATGCACAGAAATCTAAAAGTGTCATCGAATTGCCTAGAATCAAGTAGGCCTCTGGTGAATCTCTGAAGTCATATTTATATTGCTTTAATCTAGCAGTTACCGAAGCGAGTGACCCACACGAGCCAACCATTTTGATGGCATTAATAGATGGGGTCGATCCAGACATGGAGTTCAGTGGATATTTAGCGGGAAAGCCGCCATTGATAAGGGAATCGTTCTATGAAGAGGCCAATATTCGCTTGTGGCGAGAGGAAATTTACGCCCATCGGAGGAGAAAATTTGATGGAGCATCCAGAGAAGACATTCAAAGTAACGTTGTAGTGAAACAATCTGGTGATAATTCAGGGAAGGTCGAGGTAAATGTCGGCAACAAAAATGAAGGAAATAACAATCGGAATAGAAATGGTGTAAAAAGGAACAAGAATCGAGGAAATAACTCTAAAAAGGCCTCGATTTCAGACTTTCGAAAGCTACATGTCGTTGAATGATACTCTAGAGAACATCTATCTAGATACATATAACGTCTTACAATATATGAAGCCTACGCTCAGAGACTCCATTGAGAAGGTGCTCGCAACTGGAAAATTTTGTTTGTTTCATGGAACTCATGGACACTATACTAACGAGTGTCATCATTTAAGAGACATTATTTAAAAACTGCTTCGGGAAGGAAAGTTAGCCGAGTACAAGGTCGCTCCAAGAGACGGGGGCAAGGGGGCAAGCCGCGAATCAAAACCAACCTACTTCTAATCTCACAGCTCAATAGAAGGGAAAAGGTAATGTTATAAACACCATAGTTAGAGGACCAAACCCAGATGGGTCCAGTAATAAGGCGATGGAACAGTATGTTAATGCAGCCAAGCATCCCGAAACAATGGAATGTAGCAACCTTTGAGAAACTGCACCAGTAAAATAGCAAAAGACAGCTACTGATGATATCGTCTTCTAAGATAAAGAAAGTATTGGGGTTGAAGCACCGAGCACTGATCTATTAGTAATAACTACCGATATTGGACCTGCAATATTCAAGAAAGTTGTAGTGGATAATGGAAGTTCTATTAACAATCTATTTAAAAAGGCTTTCGATCAGATGAAACTGGAAATGAAGGACTTAAAGCCATGTGAAGGTTGGATTCGTGGCTTTAGTGGAGCCTCAACTGCTCCGATTGGAGTAATAGACCTACCTGTAGAGTTAGGTGAAGTAGAGCGTAGAAGAGTGAGGATTCTCTAGTTCATCATCATGGACATCGACTCACCTTACAACGCTTTCCTGGGACGGACAACACATTCGGAGTTCAGGGCTTGCATTGCTCCATCATGCCTGCTAATGAAATTCCCAACAGATGCTGGACCGGGAATGATTCGAGGCGATCAAGTTACCAGAAGGGCCTGCTATATGGCGGAGTTAAAAATGTTGCGTAACAGAAGGAATTCATAACATAAGAACACTTCCTCTCCTGTTGAGGAAAACTCAGTGTAGCAACTAAAGACAAAACCGTCTAGGGAATCGCTTGACGAAATTCCTGAAGATATCGATCCTAGAGAGGACGCGGAACCAGGAAGTAGAAAGTGACACCCAACGAGGCAACTGTTGATATCCCAATCAACAGCGACGACCCGACAAAGGTCTTGGGGATTGGATCTCATTTGGATTCTTTCCAAATGAAAGAATTAATTGATTTTCTGAAAGCAAACCTTGACGTGTTTACTTGGACCCATGCGGACATGTGCGGAATTAAACCCCTTGAAATTAAACCCCTTGAAATGTTCATTTGGGGTCACATTAGGAAAATTCCTTGGGTTCATAGTCAGTTCTCGGGTGATCGAGATTAGTCCAGACCAAATTGCAACAATCAGGAACATAGAAGAACCACGAAAAATCAGATATGTCCAAAGTTTGACCGGAAAAGTTGCAACGTTAAGCAGATTCATTTCCAAAGCTACTGACAAATGTGTTCCTTTCTTTGATCTAATTAAATGAGCAAAACGAAATTTTGAATGGACCCCCGACCGTGTAGAGGCATTTCAGAAATTATTGGATTTGCTAGAAAAATCCTCAATTTTGTCTAAGCCAGTAGACCATGAGGACTTGTTCATCTATTTGGCAGTAACGTCCCATGCCATCAGCTCAGCTCTGGTCCGAGAGGAAGAAAAAATCCAGAGGTCGGTATATTACGTAAGAAAGAAATTAGAGGCAATAGAACATAACTACCTAAGGATAGAAAAGCTTGCCTATAGCCTTCTGATTGCGTCCCGTAAACTCCATCATTATTTCCAAGCTCATCGAATTGTGGTATATACTGATCAACCGCTCCGCCAGGTCCTACAATGACCTGAAGCATTTGGGAGAATGCTTAAATGTAAAATTGAATTGAGCCAATTCGACTTAAACTTCTAGAGAAGGAGATCGATAAAAGGACAAGCCTTAGCTGATTTCAATGCAGAGTCCACCATTCCCGAAGAGGACATGATAGAAGATAAAGCTGACCCCTCAGAGCATAATTTAGAACTTAGCCCCTAGAAACTTTATACAGATGGGGCCAAAAATGATCGAAGGTCCGGTGCTAGAGTCGTTCTAGTAACTCCTGAAGGACGATAAATTTACTATGTCGTGCGGTTGGAATTCTCCATTACCAACAATGATTCTGAATACGAGTTCGTGATCGTCAGGCTAAAACTCATCAAGGAATTAGGGGTGACCTTGTTAGACATCTTCTATGATTCCAAAATAGTAGTTTTCTAGGTTCGAAAGGAATTCGAAGCTAGGGGACCTCGACTAATCACTTATCTTGAAAAAGTAAAAGAGTTACTCGACAATCTGGGGCATTATAGCATAACTCATATTCCGTGGATAGAAAACTAAAAAGAAGACTGACTAACTAAGTTAGCGAGCTCTGACAATCTAGAAGAGACTGAGATGGTTCCAACAGAGGTATTGAAACCACCTAGCTTCGATCAAATGGAAGTCGATCCGGTACTGGAAGTTGAACCAAAAAGGGAGTCACGGATGACACCAATTAAGAACTTCCTTAAAGGCGGAACGCTCCCATCACAAAAGAGCAAAAGATAAGCTGTGATACCTAAAGCCGCAAGATATGTCTTACAGGACGAGATTATTTACCGCCAGGGATTCTCTTTTCCCGTACTTCGGTGTATAGCACATGACGACATCAAACGTGTAATGAGAGAAGTACACGAGGGTGAATGTGGAGACCACACCGGAGGCCAGACTCTGGCCAAGAAAGTATCACGATATGGCTATTTCTGGTCTACCATAAATAAAGATGTGGCTGAATATTCACGATGTTGCGATAAGTGCTAGAAATTTGTAAAAGTTCATAGGGCACCTCCGAGTCAACTTAAATCAATGGTGAGCCCATGGTCGTTCGCTATGTGAGAGATAGACATCATTGGAACTCTGTCAATTGCCAAAGGAGGAGATAAATATGCAATCATGGCCGTAGATTATTTCACAAAATCGGCGGAAGCCGAACTGCTAACTACGATTACGACAAAGCAGGTGATAAACTTTGTGGTCAAGAATATCATCTGTTGATTCGGGATACCAAGAACCATCATAACTGACAATGGAACCCAATTCGATAGCACTGAATTCATAAATTTCTGCCAGAAGTATAAGATTGATAAGAGATACACTGTTGTGGCTCACCCGCAATCAAATGGACAGGTCGAGGCGATAAACAAAACTATTATGTCCATCCTCAAAAAACGATTGGAACAAGCAAAAGGCATGTGGGTCGACGAATTACCATTAGCATTATGGGTTTATCGAATGACCTACATAACGATAATGGGTCATACCCCTTTTTCACTCTCCTTTGGATCAGAAGCGGTAATTCCGGTGGAGCTTTAAGTTCCCTCTCACAAGGCGACATATTATGATTCGATGGCTCTTCTTCTTGAATCCTTGGATATAGTCGAGGAGAAGAGAGATGAAGCGGACTTACATGCCTTGAGGCAAAGGCGTCAAGTGGCATGTTACTATGACAGGAAGGTTCATCCTCGGACCTTTGAACCTGGAGACTTAGTATTGAAGCGTGTCTTTCCACCGCTGGTTCATCTAGGTCTGTAGTGGGAAGGACCATATACCATATAGTGGAAGCTTGAAATAGGAGCTTTCAAGTTAACGACCGTGGATAGTGAAGAGATTCCCATAGCTTGGAGTGCCCAACACTTGCGTCAATACTTGACTTAGATTTGTATTATTTTCTTTTGTTTTTTGAACCATGTAAAAAGGCACGACTTGCCTAGAAAAGTCTGGTTGACATAAGCAAAAGATTATAAAGTGGACATAGGCCACGACTTGGCCGAACCACTATAAAAATTTCGTGTGTACTTTTCCTGCATAAATCTTTTTAAATACTCTGGTATTATTGTGATCTAAGTATGAGACACTAGAAAGTTGAATCGAAACCAGAGCAAACAAGACAACCATTTGCGCGACAAAATGAAAATGATGGGAAGATGACGTCCCAAACTCTAACTCTCATAATTCGAGAGAGAGTATAAAGGACGGGAAGACGACGACCCAAAGGCATGACGGTGCACCATGATAAGAGACCACCTTGAATGCACTCTAACTTGACAGTACGAAAGGAGAGTATAAAGGTGCTAAGAATAAATGCCAATAAGAAAAAACCGCGGCCTTACTTAAGGGCAGGGGCAATCCGATGTCGAACCTAGTCAATCTTAAACAAGCCTTGGCCAGGCACTTTATTCAATATTGATTGGGGGCATACAGACCTCATCCCCTATTATCGATTGTTTATTTAAGCAGTGATTTCTGTTTATTATAGTTTGTGGCTTATACACTTGGGGGGAAACTCAATCATGATGTGGATTGTTATTTACTACTTATGTATTTAACACCTTGACCGTTGTCGAACTTAACTGAAATAAATGACAAACTAGCAATTGTTTGACATAGTGGGAAACAATCTATTTCATTTATGTGAGTGCAGGTTTATACAAGAAGATTAAACAAAAATATGCGAGGGCCACTCTCGCTACAACAATAGTGGACCAATGGAAAACCAAAACAAAAAGGGAAACTGGCTTTTAGTTAGGCTTTTGGAGCAGAGTTAGCTTTCTTGGCAGCTTTGAGCTTATCCCTTTATTCTTTTTCAGCTTCGAAAATGATACGATTTGGCTTATTTTTCCCTGAAACCAAAGTAATGGAATCAATAGAAGACTTTTGAGCAAGCTCTTTAGTAATCGACTGGGTTGAAAGCTTGACAACTAACTTTGACCTAGGAGGGATTGTTGCAAGAGGTTTGAGGTTTTGAAGATCCTCCTTCTTAACCTTGGCTTTTAAAAGTAGATCCTGCTTTGCCTTTATGTCAGCCAAAGTTATGTTATCACCTCCCTCCGAGCCACCAGTCATCACAACATCGCCGTCTTTCTTATTGCCATCCTCGCCGCCATCATCTTTCAAGGCTTCTATTATATCCCCATCTTTGGGAGTCTCAGTGCTAGATGCCTGGAAAATCTTGCCATTGACCTCTCCCTTTTTGCCCTCAATCTTCTCCGCAGGTTCAGAGCCAGTAACCCCATCCTTTTTCTCCTGCGCCTTCTCAGCGGACTTTGCCTCAGTGACTGCTTCTAGTTGCTCATCAGTCTTCTCAGTGGTATTCACACCTACAAAGCAAGAAGTAACGGTTATTAGATCAGGAGATAAAGGATGCTCCTCAATTGATTGTCCAACGATTTGACGGAAGTTTGAGATAGCCCTAACAAACTGAGGTGAAAAGTGGAGACACCTTCGGATGATTTCTCAACATGAGCGGTTGGAGTCTTTGAAGTCTATTCGACAATAGGAGATAAGAAAGATGTCTTGGGAATTCCTTGGTTCTCAAGGTCATATCCCTCAGCCTTAGTAACCTCGGGGGCAGCAGAAGAGGAACCGGCGTCGATAGTTTCTTTTCCTTTGGCCTGATGCTTGTCTTCAACCATAACAGCAGTAGTGAGTTCGCACCCTTCGCCCAAGCACGATGGCTCTTCACCCCTTAGGAATTTTTCCATAAGTTTATCTTCATCAATGGAGTCTAGTTGGAGCTCTTTCATCTCCCATTCAACAATTTGATCCCACACATAAACCAAAGTTGATCAGTAGCCTTCGATTCAAGCGATGTCCCAATGACGGATCACCTGGGTGAAAAATTATATCATAAGCTCATTGTATCCATCCAATTCATTTTGAGTAGAAGAAAGTGCATGGGCCTTCTCAATAGATTTAATGGCAACATTTGCATTTTCTTCAACTAGGACTAAGCTCGACTCGACCTCCATCAGCTTGGCTTCTAACTCAGCATTTTTCTTTGCCATCTCAGCCTTCTCCTACTCAAACCTTAGCGCATTCGGACTTCGCATCCTCGGCTTGCTTTTTCAAATCTAAGCGTTTCTTTCTATGAGATTCCAGTACAATGTGATAAAGCTTTTGTAGCTCCTCGTGTTGTTTTTTGTAGTTATCAGCATTCCGCAGAGCAAGAGCAAGCTGAGCATGTGCATCCTCCACTTCTTTCTCTATATCCTTCAAAATACTTTTGTAATAATCGACCATTCCTTCATATGATCTATATCAGTGATCAAGTCTCGAATGATCTTGGAGAGATTACTCAAATAATTATACATCTTCTTATACTGCTTATCTGCAAATCTATATTTGATTTAGCATCATCCGCCAATTTCGAAGGCATCGGCTCGAGAGCAGAAACAAATTGCATGTGATAGAAACAGTGATCTAGAAACTGTTTCTTCAAATTTGCCAACTTCGCCTTATTCTCGGAATCGAGTAATATAGGCTTGGCCAAAGATAACGCAACATCTCATCGTTTTTTAGGAACAATTGATGTTTTGCCATTGTCTGGCCTTTTTTCAGAAACATTATGATTGTCTCATGAATCACCATGCTTCGATGGTGGTTTCTCTTGAGAATGTTTCCCTTTAAGAGGAGTTGGAACTTTGGGATGTGGTTTGTCTCCTTCACAACGGTCTTGATGGCTCTTGTGCTTGTCAGGATCTAATCAAAGGGGGGAGAGGGAGCGCGAAGAATAAGGACGATTGGAATCATAGTGTCTCCTGTCATCTCTGCCACAGCTTTCATGCCAATCATAGTCGGTATCGGAATCAAACCTAGGCATGTTGGAATGGACTTTCCTGACATCATAGCGTAGACGTGTCATTTGTCCTGCAAAATGATACAAGTACATAATAGAAATCAAGAGTTGGTATAGAACACAAGTGTTGTGATGTGCAGTGCAAGTGTAGTGCAAATATCCTAGGTGATTCCCCCCAACGGACCGGAGCCTGGAGTTAGGCCTATGTGTGCGGTTTCCCAGGCTTTCACGAGAGTACAGTTTTTTTTATGAGGTAAGAGTGAGAGGATCTATTCTCAAGTCTTCGAAAGTCTAGATAGTGTCGGGCAGGGGAAACCTCCCCAAACCCTGATATATGAAATCATCCTTAAGAGAGTCGTCGCCTTGAGACTTGATTGATGGAAGCCCTGTTGGAGAAATCGGTTTTTCAAGGGTAGCTGCATCCTCAGGAGTGATGTATTTATCTCTATCCTTGGCAGTTATGTTCGCTAATATATCATCTTGAGTCGAAGTGGAAGAAGGACTCTTTTGAGGCATCATTGGATCTTTAGAACTCTCTCCCTTCTCAGGTAAAATTTCATTGGCCCATCGACTGGGGGTATATATACATAGGGACCTTCTCCGTGGCCTATGCTACGAGTAATAGCAACAAAGCGATGGTGGTGAAGATACTTATCCCCTAGGCAGTCTCTGATGGTAAGGAATTTTTGATATCCATTAAGCAGTTGGATCAAACATCCAAAGTATACCTGATGTGTTTCTTGTTTCGGGTTAGGGACTACAAGTGAAAGTTAACGACAGTCAATACAATCACAGTTGTGATTGAAATTAGAAATCATAATATGAAATCTTTACTCGATTTAAGCCATCTTCTGGCACATCGAGGTTGTTGTTTGATATAGAACCATTCGAGTGTTGGATCACCAATCTTGCTACTAAACAGCATGCTAATGATTTTCCTTTTTGGCACTGATTCGAAATATACAAAGGACGGGATGTCTTGGGTTCGGTGCTTGAAATTTTAGAAGAAATGAACATCTTCGAAGGTAAGCTTTGTACCCAGAATTTGCCTATAAGCAATATATAAGGTGTACAGGTAAGCGTAGGAGTTGGGCTGAAGCTGCATTGGAGCAATTCGCATTTGTCTCAGAAAGTTGACGACGAATGGAGGTATCGCTCCCAAAAAGGCACATCAACCTACTAATAGCCATATATCCTTCAGGCAGATTATGTGGTCGGTCTGTGCTTGCAGGCAACTCAGTGTCTCTTCGGAGAATTTCGTGCTTCAAGCATATTTGTGCGAGTTTGGCATCGTCAGCTATCGATTCAATAGAATCATGAGGCGATTCTAAGACAATGAATTCTCTAACTCATTGGAGCGCGACTGTCTCCCACTCCTCCTTCCTCTTCTTTATTTAAAGACACATCATCTACGGATGATGTTGCACTTTCATGTATTTCTGCTTCATAGTCAGAGCCCGCTCTGTCCCAATTCGAGTCCAAGGTGGAAGGTATAACTTCGATAATAGGATTTTCAGATGATCCTGTTGTGTCTTTCATCTCCGCTAGCCTAGCTGAGTGTCTTCGAGCCATGGTAGCTATACTATCGATGATATAGCAAAAATTAGAGTGCAGCTGCCCATGTCCTCCTTGTGTGTGCTAAACTGTGCAAATGTGTACATATTGAAATCAGAAAATGCAAAATTAGCAGGAAGAAAAATAGTATGGAGAGTAGCCATATGTTCATTAAGTTTAGACAGTTCAGTTCAGAAGGCTCTATTCTACCTGTTCATGAAATCACAAGCCATATTTAGTTTTGGTTAAGTTGATTAAAACATGCTTGCATCTCATATTGAATGGCAGTGGATCAGTTCGGATCTCTATGCTATAGGTGGATCAGTTTGGATCTCTATGTTATAAGTGGATCGGTTCGAGTATTTATGTCATCAGCAGATCGGTTCGGATGCATGTGTTATAGGAAAATCGATTTGGGTATTTTTCTCAAGCGAATCTGTTTGATGTTTAAGCACAGAAGGGATCAGATAAAACTATAGAGAGGTGGCTTCATTTGGATCAGGTAGCACAAGACCGAACCGCACTAACGTCTTGAAACCCAAGATTCTCCACTTAAGTGAGTTTAATGCTTCAGTCAATATTGCCTCCTCCGATCCGAACCGAAATCGCATGCTTCAACCCAATTACTCAGAGGTCATCCGCTCCACCCCAAACCAAACCCACCCTTCTCTTCCTTCCTCTTTTCTACTTCTCTCAAAAACCCCAAACCTTCTCACTTTTGAATGCTCACTTGTGAAAAGGTATTCATGAATCAATGTTTTCAACGCTAGTTGAGATCTCCTCCGCCACTGCCAAGAGGTGGCGACGAGGCCACCAACGACGACGGTGATGGAACAAGAGGCGTAGCGTCAAATTTGATACTACATCGAACACAATCACTTAGATTGGTTTTAAATTCAGATTTGAATTAATTGAAATTGAAATCTGCTAGAATCGAAGTCCTACCTACGAATCATATTCAGAAATTGGAGTTTTTCTTCGGGTTTAAGAAGTTAAGGTTTATATCAGAATTGGGGAAAACAAAGGCAAGAAGAATAAGGAGAGAGAGGGTTCCACCATTTTATATAGAAGCAAAAGAACCATTCATATTCCAATTGGCCCCACTGCCAATGCTGACCTGAATAGAAAGCAGTACCCAGGCCTGTTTAGCTCAGCAACAAACTGAGGGGCCGAGAGCAAAGTGGATCAATTCAAGTCAGCTCAACCCAAGTAAAAGAAGAATTAAGCAGTTTAAAAGCCTTTTTAGTCTAGAAACGCAGAAATGGATCGGATGTAAAAGGGGTAAGCCCATCCGATCCAAACCAAAAAAGCAATCCTTGGTCTAACGGTGCAACTTAACTCATGAATGAGAAATTGAGGAATTATAAAGAAAATGTCAAAGCACATGTATATACATGCATTAGAAAAAATATCTGAAAATTGCTTGAATCTTGGAAGAAATGTGTATAAATACCTCGCAAAGCACCATTTGAAGGAATCTTTTGGCAACATAATCACTCCAGCTCCTTAACCACTGAATTTCCTTGCTTTATTCGGATCATATTCAAACTTTGGTAGTGTGTTCTGTCAAATTGAAAAGAAATTATCAATTGTATAAGTGAGATTGAGAGAAAACTATCATTATATTTGTATTAGAATCATCCATCAAAGAAGTATAAAGTGGACGTAGGCTCTTTAACGCCAAAACACTCTAAATCTGGTGTTCTCATTGTTTTTATTTCTATTTTATTCAGAATTATCGTTCATTTGGATGTTAGAACCATTTTTCGGTCTAACTGAGTATATAACACGATAGATTTATAGGGGTTTGGTTGCGTACGGGGCCTACGTCCACTTTGGAAGAGTTGCTGGGATTTTATTGACAATAATGAGTTACAAGCTTAGGACTATCTCATGACAACCTTTTACAAACATTTCTAAGTATTTTGGTGTCATAATTATCATATATGAATAATAGGAAAATGTTATTTGGTCCTCCTTCTTCTTCAAAGCAAAGATGTCAATGATGAGGTCGCCTGGAGCTCTCAAGAAGTGTCAAATTAGCCAATTTCCAACCCCTCTGAAATGTGAGCTTGGGGGTATTTATATTGGAGTGATTAGGTGGTAGTAGGTAGGATTTGGGGACCACAGCAGTACACTTCGTATCCCTGAGTGCAAGCATCCTGAATTTCAGATCCCTTTCATCATGCTCAGAAAACTCGTACCCCTTTCTAGGGGTATGAATTTCGTACTCATGGGGTACGAAATTCACACCCATGGGATACGAATTTAGTACCCTGTGGGGTACGTTAAATACATTAGTGTCGCGAGGTCCAAAACCAGTTTTTCAAAGGAGCTCTAAATGTTGTACGTAGGGTAAAAACATTAGAGGAGGCAAGGGAGGGGAGGCTCGAGGGACACAAGCTAATGGAGGTTCGAAACGTAAGCGGTCGAAATTAGAGTATAGCATAGTTTTGAGGAGTTGTGAGGCATAAAGTGAATATTATTTATTTCATACAATGTAAATTCATTCATACATAACATATAAAAATATTATTTATTTCACATGCCAAAAATTCATTCTTTAACTTCAAATGACGATGCAATTTATTTTACATCATAAAGTTTCATTCTTTTACCTACAATGTAAAAATATTCACTTTTGTGTTTACGATGTAAAGATGTCAATTTTTTCTCTTTATAATGTAAAAATATCCCTTTTATTTTTCAATGTAAAAATATTATCTTTTCTATTTTACAATGTAAAAATATGATTTTTTTCTATTTTACAATGTAAAAATATTATCTTTTCTATTTTATCGTATAAAAATGATATTTTCTTTCTTTACGATGCAAAAATATCAACTTCTTCTATATTCACCGTGAAAACTCATCTTTTTATTTTAATTTCAAAAAGATTGTCTTTTTATTTACATCGTCAAATTTCCATCTTTTTATTTACAATAAAAATATTGTCTTTTTATATTCAACTTAAAGATGTTGCCTTTTTATTTACAACATAAAAAGATGGTCTTTTTAATTTCTACATAAAAATGTTGTCTTTTTATTTACAATATAAAGAGATGGTCTTTTTACTTTCAACATAAAAATGTTGTCTTTTTATTTACAACATAAAGAGATGGTCTTTTTACTTTCAACATAAAAATGTTGTCTTTTTATTTACAACATAAAGAGATGGTCTTTTTACTTTCAACATAAAAATGTTGACTTTTTGTTTTCAACATAAAAATATTGACTTTTATCTTCAATCATAAAAAGATTGACTTTTATTTTCAATCATAAAATAATGAAAAATTATCCTACGTTGTAATTACTATATAATTCACATTAAAAATAATGTAAAATGTACACACGGTGAAATTCATACATATTTACATTAGGAAAAATGTAAATTTTTACTCTCTAATTACAATGTGAAATCCATTCTTTTTATTTCATTAAAAAAAATGATGTAAATCTTCCTACAGTGATATTTTCGTGTATTAACATTAAAAATAATGTTAAAAAAATCCTACGGTTAGATTCCTCTTAAATATTAACATTAAAAATGTTAATGACAACCCATAGTGTTATATTAACATTAAAAATGTTAATAGCATCCTACAGTTAAATTTACTATTTAATTTACATTGAAAATAATGTAAATTTATGCATATGGTGAAAATACTTTATTTACATAGTAACATGTAAAATTTCATGTCATCACAAATTCTAATTTTAACTTACATAATAAAATGTACATCTTCATGACATTGCAAATTCTAATTTTAAATTTACAAAACAAAATGTACTTTTAATGTCATCGCAAATTCTAACTTTAAATTTTCAAAATAAAATGTAAACTTTACGACATCGCCAAATTCTAACTTTAATTTATATACTAAAATGCAAAATTTATGTCAACGCCAAATTCTAACTTTAATTTACATAACAAAATGTAAAATTTGTGTCATCGCCAATTCTAATATTGAATTTACAAAATAAAAATGTAAATTCATGTCAAAGCAAAATTCTAACTTTTATTTACTTAATAAAATGTAAAATTTGTGTCATCGCCAATTCTAATATTGAATTTACAAAAAAAAATGTAAATTCATGTCAACGCAAAATTCTAACTTTTATTTACATAATAAAATGTAAAATTTGTGCCATCGCCAATTCTAACTATAATCTACAAATTAAAATGTAAATCTATGTCAACGACAAATGTTAACTTTAATTTACAAAACAAATTGTAAATCTCATATCAACGACAAATTCTAATTTTTAATTTACAAAATAAATTGTAAATTTCATGTCAACAACAAATTCTAATTTTTAATTTACAAAATAAATTGTAAATTTCATGTCAACAACAAATTCTAATTTTTAATTTACAAAATAAATTGTAAATTTCATGTCATCAAATCAACAACATTCAAATAATCCAATAGATCTAGATCCAACACTTCACATCCAAATTTTACACAAGGTGATATTTTTGATGGCATATGACAAATCAACGAAGGATGATTGAAATGAATTAACAAATAATCATTTTAATTAGCCAATAATTTCAGATCTAACGTTTAGATTCGCGGATCTAACAACATACAGTCATAAACAACTTAGATCCGTATTTCAATATTGCTACATAGCAAATCAGTCAATATTCTTTAATAACAAAGAATTAATAAATAATTAAATAAATTAAATTTAATTAAAAATAAATTCTCACCGCTGTTGGTTCTGAGACGAATCGAGTTTGGTCAGATTTGGTGTTCGAATTCAAGACGGTTGCGGATCTGAAACATTTTACATGCAAACTCATATGAAAAATAAAAAAAACAGCTTTTAACAACTGTCACAGCCACATTTATAAGCGTTACAAAATCTGAAGCTTTTACCTTTAGGAAAGTGTTCAAATCTTTGTTTTCAATTTGTCGGAGCTACGGTCGATGAAATGACGAACCGTTTGTTGGAGGTGGAAGAGCTTGGAGAGACCTATGATCGGCTAGAAGGTGGGGGCACTCGGCGGCGGCGGTGGGGCCCGGGGAGGTGCGAACGGCGCGGGTTTGTGGGGCTCTAGCGGCTTCGTCGAGGCACGGTTCGAGGTGATTCTTGTCGGAGAAGAAAGAGCTCGGGAAGAGCTTCGAAACGGGTACTCACACACTAAATTTCGTTGAAAAATGAGAGAGAAATCGAAGTTTGAAAATTTGGAGGCTATGGGTTCACTTGCGGCTGGAATTCACGATGGAGAGGACGGATGAACAGTGATTTCGAATTTTATAATATTATATTAGGGTTATCTAATTATTTAATTAGCCCGTTAAAGTCTGTTTTGGTCCGAACTCCGATTTAGGCCTGCTTACTGTCGTTCTTAAGGTTTTGACACCTTCTGAACGCAATGGGCTATGTGACGGGGTCCAATTCCGAGGCCTGTTATGAGTTTTGGAATAATTACATTATTTTATTAATATTTTAATGTATACCGTACGTGAAAATTCACCGAGGTCACAAATTAACTTCAAAAATTCTCGAAAAATATATTTAGCTATGTTTTGATGCTGTGGACCTATGAAAATTAATTTCTCTAAATTCTGAGTCCATATGGATTTTTAATGAATTTTTAAAGTCAAAAATTTACCCGTTTACACTGAAAAATCAATTATAATTATATTTTAATTCTAAAAATAACCAAAAAATCATTTTTAGCTTTGTTTTGATGATACGAATCCAACAAAATTTATTTCGTTGAATTCTGAGACTTTTTGAAAAATGACTATTTTTAAGGCCAGTATATTTAATATTAAAAATACATTTTTAAACAAATAATTTTCGAAACTCGAAATATATAAGTGTTTACTGTTTTTCAATGCAGAAACATCATTTCGAACTCAATGGAAGTGGTTTAGAGTCGAAATTCCTACATATGTGAAAAGTAGCATTTTTGACCTATGCAAATTACCTAGCGACCTTTCTAAAAATTGAATTGGCCATAACTTTTGATTTCCGCTATGAAATTTCGATTTTTCGGATTCGTTGGAAAGATATTTTTAAATAGATTCTAATATTTTTGGTTTCACTAAAATCCGTTAAATTTTGCGTCCTGTACGGTCAGTCAAAGTTCAAGTTTGACTTTTCAAACTATCGCGCTATTTCTAACTCTTTTTATAATTAAAATTAAATTATTCATTCTAACTTCAATTTGAATCAAATTTGTGATCATTATTATTTAAAATAGATTATTTTAAATATCAAAACTCATTAAAATCACTTAAAATAAATTTTAAATTGGCCCCAAAATTCAGGGTTGTTACACAGGAACAAAGGCATTGCATTCAAACCCAACGACCAAGATAGACACTCTCAAATCCCGACAAATCATAGAAAGATGAGCCGAACCACCAATAGAATTTTAGACTACTAAGGGATCTTTAACCAAACTAGTATTTAGGTGCAGTGTTTCAACTAATGATGTAGAGATAAACGAATGTGATGCGCCAGAATCGAATAAAGTACGGACAGGATGATCAAACAGAAAAACTAAACTTTTAACGGAAATTCCTCTACCTCGTTCTTGCAGCGGTGGGACCACGAGAGCCTGAACTTGCCCCTTGCCTGCCCTGGTGCCATAAGAGCCTATACCTGTCCTCCCGAGGTAGACCCTACCCTCTGCTCTTTCCTTGGGCAGTCCTTAATCAGATGTCCCGCTTCGCCACAGTGGAAACAACCAGTCTTCTTTTTCTTCCTACAATCTTTGCTTAGATGGCCGGGTGTCCCACAGTTAAAACATCTTTTCTTTCCCTTACCATTGTTGCCTTTACCACCTTTCTTGTTCTATTGTTACTGTTGCGGTTTCTTTTGATCCCCTTTCTTCTCGGGGGCCTTATTAGCATTGGCGCCCTTCCCTTCTTCATGCATAAGCGCCATGCCAACTAGTCTCTCAAAGGTAGCCCCCATGGGGATGTGGGTCATAGCTAACCCATGAAGCGTCTCGTTCAAACCCTTAACAAATCTCAGGGCCTTCTTTTCTGGTGTATTCACCAAGTCCAAGCCAAATCTCGCCAACTGATTGAATTTGTTGACGTATTCTTCCGCTGATAGATTCCCTTGCTTCAATGCCAAAAACCTTTCCATGTATAGATTCTCTTCAGCTCGTGAGAGAAACTTTGCCTCAAACCTACGACTGAAATCTGGCCATGTATCAACTGGATGCTCTCCATTAGTGACCTCCCACCAAAACGAGGCCTCATTCTTCATTAGCCAGGCAGCTAACTGGACCTTTCTTCCATCTTCCACTTCAAAGATCCCAAACAATTCTTCCACCTCCTTTAGCCAATTTCGAGCTTCAACAAATGTCTCCATCCCGTGAAAAGGTTTTCCAACCATTGCCTGAAAGTCCTTACATATCTTTGCAAAAGTATCGGCACGAGGAGGAGGAGGAGCATTTGCTGGACCCGCGGTGGTGGCCCTAGTCTCTAAATACCTCCTAAACCATCCTGGTACCGGTATCCCCTCGGGTATCTCGGGAATTCCTGACATGCTGAAATGAAAAAGGAAAGATTCAATACAAAAGAACCGAAGGAAAGATATATGGCTCTTGGGGTTATGCTTTCTAAAATAAGCTTTTCTCTTGAAAATACTTTCCTTAAAACATACTTTTGAAGATACTTCTTTATAAAAGTGTTTTTGAAAAATAGTTTTTCAAAATTCAAATCTGTTCTGGTAACCTTCAGCTCAGATACCATGTGTAACACCCCACGTCCATTAATGTCACTCACAAAGGGAACGCATTAACTTCTATGGAGCGTTTTAAGTGTGTATAGAATAGAAACTTAACAACAAGACAGATATAAACAGTACTTAAAAATTTAAAATTTTATTCATTGCAGCGGTAAACACATAGGTTTGATTACATTATCAAAAAAAACAAGAGTCAAAGTACATAATATCCATCTTGACTAAATCAGAGTACATTAATTGAAAGACATAATCCCAACACAAAATAGCCGTAAATAAGATAGGCTAAACTTTTACTTCAGCGATCCAAGCAACTTCTAAAAGCAAGAGATACAGTTGTCCAAAACCAAGCTCTACTGGTGCTAGTTCCACCCTGAGCACATGGGGGGAAAAGGAAGAAAAGAGGTGGAAACAAAGGGGGTCAGACATAAAGTCTGGCGAGTGCGATAACTTTAACAATATAATTAACAAAATAACTAGGCTAAGGCATAAGTTGGAAAATAAGGAAATGATTGTGAACAATTGGGTATGACAGAGTAAACAAGGAAACAAGATTGAACAAAGATAACGTTAAAGGCGCACCTAAACCACTATAAGATAATTACTATACCGCACCACCACTAGTCACCCTAAAGGGTTGATCCCGCCTACAGAACTTAATAATGATAATGGTAGTTTCGTGCACCACTAGTTGCCTTCATAGGTGCCGCCTGCCCCTATCTCCATTAGGTGTACCCACTACCCCCATGCGATCGGCTCCCTAACTCGTAGATACCCGTGTTGGCCCCACAGTGGGGTGTATCATTCCCCAAAGTGGCAACCCGATAACACCAACAATGCATGGCTTATACCTACACCATGCAACAACGTCTTACCTACCAGCCCGGGCCCACACACGCACATGAACCCGTTGGACTTGCGTTGCCTCCGCTAACCCGTTTTGGCCTCTTGTAGTCAAGCCCAGTATGCGTGTCCCGTCCTCGACTTGGGTCGCCCACAAAGATACTTATGGGTTACTGGTTGAAACGGGCCCCCATTACTTGACACAAGCTATCCACCTAAGCTTGGTCCCTTCTAGTACATCCCACTTAACCCTCTTCTTATTCATGTTCACTTACATGTTTCAATTTTGGTTAAGTGTTTCTAATCATATTTCACAAGCCACTTAAGGCACCCACTTAACCCCCATGTCCCACCACATGTTTATCTGGTTAAGTGTTTCTTAATTCATTAACACCGTAACCTTGTAAAGACCTCCCACATTAGACTGGTATTTGTGGCAGCTGGATTTGCCGGGCGGGTCCAGGAAGTCTTACACCACAAACGAGCCTAACCTCGTGTCTTTACAACTGTTACACAATTAATTTATGCCAAAGACCTCCCACATTAGACTGACATTTGTGGCAGCTGGATTTATCGAGCGGGTCCGGGCAGTCTTACACCACAAAAGAGCCTAACCTTGTGTCTTAAGCGATTAATTACACATAATTAATTATTCCCCAATTTGAATTCATTTCCTTATTCAAATTATCAATCAATTCCAAATTTAATTATGTCCATAATTGACTCAATTATGTCCATCTACTTATGGTGTGCAAAATTATACCAATTATCATCACAAATTTATTTTATGCCATTTAACGCATTTATGCCAATTCTAAATATTAAATCTTTTAATATTATCCCATTGCCCCACGTTGTACGTTCGTTCGTTTAACGTAAAATATACGTTAGACTCTAATAGTCTAACTTATGGAAAAAAGAGAAAACATCACAACATACATATAGATAAAACTAGATCTAAATTTAAGGGGTGAACTTGCATGTGTGAATGAGGTTCTTCATCTAAAACTTGCATAGGCCAAAGTCACAAACTTGCATAAAAATACATATGTCATAGATCTAAATCTAAAGGTGTAAACTTGTTTAGGTAATAGTCACAAACTTGCATAAATCATATATGTCATAAATCTAATCATAAGGTGTAAACTTGCATAGGCAATAACCACAAACTTACATTACATGATTCATACTCCAAACATATATATATATATATATATATATATATATATATATATATATACTTGCATATGTGATTTATGCAACATAACGATGGTGTAAACTTACATCTAAACATGTAAACTAGCATGTAGAATTTTGTATACTAGCATATAAATCACACATGTCATATCCTAACTTTAGATCCAATTTACACATAAAATAGATGTCATGAAACATGTAAGGTTGTATATAATTTTCACTAACTTGCATAAGATTCATATCTAAATTAACATCTAAACTTGCATACATACATATGATTTACCATATGAATTAGTTCCAACAACATAACCAAACTAGCATATGAAACAACATTACAAATTAATTATACATAAGCCAATCATAGAATTACAACATAGATGATAACATCACAACATTACAACATAGATGATAACATCAAAGAACTTATAACAAAGATAATAACTATTCACAACATAACCGTATAATCCAAATCATAGCTCAATACAATTAAATTGTTAATTATCTTATTAAAGAAATCGAACTCACAACTCAAAGAAGGTCTTGAGTTATGAAATCTATGTTCTGAAATTGATTTAGCTTTCCTTTGAAGAAGTCAATTTGTTGCGGTTTAGATTAGAATTGAATTGATTAGCTTTTCTTCCTCTCTAATTGGTGGCGGCTATTCTTGGTTGCAAGGTGATGGCATGGAGGCCATGATTCTAATTTTTATTTGATTTTAGGGTTTGAATCTACATGTGTTTTTATAGAGTTTAGGATTAATTTAGGCCATCCGATCAGCCCAGAATTAACCCCAGCCATTCAGACCAGATCAGAAACCCTAATGACTCAGCATACAGTCATTAAAAGTTCATCAAACAAATCTGGGGGGGGAGGTCGACCCCTTGGTCGACCTGTGTGGGTAGGTCAACCCCCTAGTCGACCTAGCCCTGGCGGGAAATTTCCCGCCTAGCCCAATCTGACTCTGAAATTCGAATTTTTGAAATCTGTTTAAATTTTTCTGAAACTTCCGTTGGCCATAACTTCTTCATACGAAGTCCAATTCACGCAAACTCGGACTCTATCTCAACCAGAATTCCGAGGCGAACACAATGGCGCAACCCGTTTCTTTTAATTATCACATCTGAGATTAGTTATTCTTTAATTTGAGAACATTAATATTAAAAATTACGGGGTGTTACACCTTGTCATGCTACATCTAATTATAGATCTAATTCTTTTGTGGTTAATTAATCATGTCACCTATATGGATCTTACCCTTTTTCTATGTTTATGGTTAATTTGGGATTATCATTATCTAGACAATTAAGCCTTTGTTTAGATCATCATGTTGTGATTAATTGAGATCTGTCATTATTGGACATATGAATTCTTATTTGGATTTATTCATCCTAAGTATGTTAGATCTAGTTTTATCATTACCCTTTTCACTAGATCTATTTTTATGTCCACCTTATTATTATGCCAATTACATGTCTATGCCAGTATATATATTATGTCACTTTTGTTAGAATGCTCACTATTGTCATTTTTCCCATCACCTTTCACTTTTATTGTTTAAGGCCAGGCTACTTTCTAGCCTAGATGCCGCCAAATATATACGAATGCGTTAGTGTGGGAACAGTGGAAAATATTAGAATTCGCATAACTTGGTAAATGGATATGAATATGGACATATAATTCACTTTATACAAAATAGGGGAAAAGGGGCATAATCAACTATAAAGACATAGGTGAGAATTTGGATAATAATGAAATGTCTAAAATTACAACTAGAAATTGTAATTGCACTTATGACACGAGGTTGGGTTGCATTAGTGGTGGAAGTCTGCCAGGACCCGACTAGCATATCCAGTAAGCACTAATGTTGAACCTAATGTGAGAGGTCTAAGTGCACCAATACGAATCGGGCTAAGACATGAGGTTAGGCCCAACTTGTGGAAGAAGTCTGCCCGGACCCGATCGGCATATCCAGCATCCACAAGTTGTAGGCTAATGTGGGAGGTCTAGCCCATTATAAACAGTAAATGGACATGGTAATAAATTGGACTACTTATCCTAGTCAAATCCATAGGGATTGTTTGATTATGAACTAAAGTTAGGGTTAAGTAAAATTGGTTGGACAGTGGGTGGGTTAAACAAATCTGAGGGGTGGGTAATATTTACATATAGGCCCACAAACTTAACCCGATAAGGTTATGTAATTAAAGACAACTAGTGGTATACATAACCGATGGAAATAACAAAGATATGTAATTAAAGACACCTAGTGGTATACATAATCAAATGGAAAACCTAGTGGGGGATACAAGACAATGGGAAAAGCTTGTATCATATTGTGTGGGACTCGTTTCATCCAGTAACCCAGAGTAGGTATCAAAACATGAACCTTGAACTAGGTCGAAGAAGGGGCACGCTTACTGGACTGATTGTAAGAGATCCATACGTGGAGGACGGTGTGGGCGGCGCAAACTGACTGGGCCATGTGCTAGCAAGATCCAGGAAGAGGGGGATAAGATGACCGTGATACCTGTAGATATGGGACTGTGCATATCAGCGAGGGGTTGCCACTTTAGGACGTGATACATCCTACGATGGGGCCGGCACATAGAATCTACACGGATAGGGAGCCGATCGATTAGGGTAGTAGTTAGGATACATTTGGACGTATGCCTAAGTCTACCACCTTATAGTGGAAGGGATCGTCTCATGCTGGATATACTAGCAATAGTGCAGAGTAATCATTAGAAGCGTATACACCCTATCCTGTTTACCTTGTCATACCTGCCTCTTTATGTAGTTATCTCCCTCTCATCCACTTTATATGTCTGTCATGCTATTTTTATTTATTTACTTGCTAAAAGTAATTGGGCTCGCCAGACTTTATGCCTGATCCTTTTGTTTCCTCTTCTTTCTTCCGTTCCCCCCCAGGTTCTCAGGGCGGGAGCACTCAGGCATGACCGTGATTCTGCTTAGTTTTGTTGGAGCGGTTGAGATATATGGCTCAAGCTCCTATCCTTGTTGCTTTGGCTATATTTTGATTTTGGGGAATTTTATTTCTTTTATTTACTCTGATATTTTGGAAGTACAAGACAATAACTTTTATGTTGTAATGGGCTTTTGTGTTTCAGACATGTGATGTTTTTGGACCACGGTATCTTATGATAAACAAAGTTTTTGTTCCGCTGTTATTTTATATGTCTGTCTTGTAATATTTCTGTTCTATTTACTATAATGCTTCACGAAACTTAATGCATTCCCTTTGTGAGTGACATTAATGGGCGTGGGGTGTCACATAGAAGGCATAACGAACGATAAAATACCATCTCTCACCTTGTGCGGGGCAAGGTTATATGCGTGAATGACGGAAGCCTTAACTAGTAGAGCCTATAGCTAGTGTCCTCTAATTTATAAAAATGTGGAACAAACTATCGAGAGGTATTGAGTAACCAATAAGTCCGCCAACCAATAAGTTCGCCTTAGGTATTAAGGGATCGGGAGAATCCACCCTATCTATCATTGATGGAGAGGCGGAAACAATAAAGGTGAAAGTGGATGGAAAGGTATATATGTATGCGAGGACTCCACAGTTAGGGGTTCACTTCTCAGACTAATAATCAATTAAATTATAATTTAAAGGGCTTCTTAAATATATGCGTAAACATTCTATCTCAGTATTATATCTTTGAATACCACTTTGGGAAGAGTAGTTGAGTCGTGCGTAAACATCTACAAGGTTAGGTTAGAATCACTAACCTTGATAGGCATACATCTTGGATTGAACCAAATGGGATATATCTGTGTATTATAATTTGTGTTGTACATTTCCCGTTCACCAAAATCTGGTTGTTCTGACCCCCTTCCTCATTACAACCACCCAAGTTCTCTAGAGAAGGTCGGGTTCTCACAAGGCTCTCTCATTCTCGGTATTGGCAAAGTGACTTACTTTGAAAAAGGTAGTTACTTGAGTTAGTACTAGTTTATCCTATTTTGTTTCCATTGTGAGTTATCTTATAACGTACTCTGATTATGCTCATGCTCATTTATTTGTAGGTACCAGATATACACGCTACATACTTGGACGTGTTCAAGTTTATATTTTTGACAAAATTTGGGTATAGAAAATTGTGGGGTGTTACTAGGAGATAAAAATTTTGGTTTCCCCGAGAGGGAAAGAATTTTTTGTACCCTCAAGAGATATGAAATTTTTGTATCTTTGATACGGGGTACAAACTTTCATACTCCTCCTGGAGGGGTACAAGATTTTTGTTGGTTGTAGTGTTTCGAATCCATCGTAGTCACACTCTACCTTCCCCACTTGAGGCTCGGACTCAGGACAACTTACCCATGGGTTCATGTCATTTTTATAAAACTATATGATTGGATCGACTTTCACTTTGATCCCATTTGAATAAATATGTAATTAGGTTTGAACTCCGAAGCTTTTCTATTTAATAATGTTTTAATTCCGCTATTATTTTACATTTGTCTTGTAGTGTTTCTGTTTCTATTTACCGATAAAGCTTCACAAAACTTAATGCATTCTGATAAAGAGTGACATTAATAGACGTGTGGTGTCACATATGTATGTCAATGCCTTAGGATTTTGTGGAATCTCAGACTACCCTCGGGTAATGGCTCAAACGTGGGAAAGGTTGGTGGCGTATGAGGCATGGCTACGTCAAATGGATGTGGGATCTTTAAATGAGAGTCGGCTAATGATAGATCTCATGATTGAGGATGAGAGAAAAACACTTGATGAGGGGAAGAGACTATTACAAGAGGATGTCGAGAGGGAGAGACTAGCGAAGCGCGCGACCGAAATGAGAAAGTTTATAACTACTAAGAGCATGGTCGTCACTCATACATTTGCAGAGGGAAGCTGCTATCGGCCACCAGCTCCAGCATCTGCCACAACCATTGGTCCCGCCGTCCTATTTCAGGTCTCAGCTGAGTACGACCCCGAACATCCAGGATAGGGAGCGACGGTATCTGCTTTTACTGCTACAGCGAGCACCCTTCCTATCACACCCACACCATTCCTTTTTAGAGGTAAATTTTCATTACCGCGAATACCCGAAGCTGATGTGATTACCGAATTCGTGCATTAAACAAATGTGTTTTTACTGTGCAGCCCCTCTTGAAGCTGACGTGACACAGGGCTTCGTCCCCTTGCTTCCTCAAATGACAGAGTCTAGATTGCGACTACAAGGAATAAAATTGGGAGATGAAAGCGGTCTTATAGATACGTTTTCAGATGTTGAGTTGGGTTCCAACCTTTATAATGACCTTTTGGAGGAATGAGAGGACTGGATGGCCAAAGTATCCACGAGACGGGCCCAGCTGGTGCGAGCGTGCATACAATGCATGATATGGTGGAATCCCAGAAAGCCAAGATGGTGGCAAAGTTTGAGGAGTAGGAGTAAAAAGGAGACGGGATGAAGCTGCTATTCTTGAGGCACAAGCTGAGGCTAGGCGGGATGCTGAGAAAAAAGATGTTACTGTATTGGAGAAGAAGGCTGATGCTGAGGTAGAAAAGGAGAGGGTCGCTGAAGAGGCCAGAAAAAGGAAGGAAGTTGACAAGGCTGAGAAGGAGAGAGTCACCTAGGAGGCTAGGAAAAAGAAGGCTGATGCTGAGGCCAAGCAAAGAGCCATGGAGACTTACGAGAAGCCCAAGGAGGATGATGTTGTGAAACTCAAATCCAAGAAGCTAGCTGATCGGAAGGCCGCCTCGGATGCTTAGAAGAAGGCGAAGCTAGAGGCCAAGAAAGCTCTGGGAGAGGGTGAGTTGTGTTGGCCCTTGCTTTTGGTGTTGCCCCCAAACCATTGCAATGTATTGCCCCTGGGGAAAACACAGAGATTACAAGCAGCGAGGATGAAGGCTAGAGGCACATATCGGTGTTTCACGAGTCCATTACATCACAAAGGGTAGAGGAGGGAAATGTGGAAGTGACTATAGCAGAAAGAGGTCTATCACTAGTGACCCGTCTTGTGCGAAATCTGTACAGAAAATGGAAAGAAAGAAGAAGGATGAGTAGTATCAGTAATTATCATAGATATTACCGACATTTTGGTTATGTAGGTTGATTATATACGTGATTACAACCATAGTTTTGGTCTTTGGAGGCACGGTGTGGTTCTCATGTGTACCCTACCATTAGAAAGAAATATTAGATATGTAGTTTTCTATTGACATGTGAAAAGGAAATATTAGTTAACGTTACTTAAATTGCGTATTAAGTGTTTGAATGTTTATCTTATGCTTTCCATCGTCCGGTACTTGCACAAGCATACTTATTATTACACCTAAGCGAACGCGATTGGGGACGCTGCTTTAGGGGTGCCCCCGGTCATGCGGAGATCGTGCGTTGGTTCCACCCATGGGGTTTCCTTTGTTTAGGTGTCCCAAGGTGCGTGGAATCTAGGTTTGGTGCCTTCTCCCTTGGACTACCCGGAGTTCGTTAGTCCTAAGTCGTGAGACGACATGGACGTCGTGGATTCATCCTTTTTGGCTCTCCCATTGTTCATTCGGGTTTAGAGCGCGAGGACGTCGTTTATTCGTCTAATGATACATAGATCCATACCCGGTGGGTCGGATGGAGCCTTGGGAGTGGTCGGTATCACACTAGCTTGGCAGATGGGATGCCCCCAAGTCCGGAGATTTAGGAATAAAACGATTTTACTCGGTCTCGCTGTTGGTTCGAGATTCGAGAAGTTCCCGGATCCTTGCACGATGGGGCGGATAGAGTCGCTGGAGTGGTCAGTATCACACTAGCTTGGCTGAGGTGCTGCTCCCAAGTCCAAAGACTGGGGAACAAAACGATTTGTACCCGGTCTCGTCATTGGTTCGAGATTCAAGTAGTGTTATTTAAACACGGTCGCGTCGCAAGCTCGAGACTCGAGTGTTTTTATTATACTCAGTCTAGTCATCGGTTTGAGACTCAAGTGGCGGTGTCAGCTCCCATGCTCAGAGTACGATCCGACATCATTTATACTCATCCTTTTCGTTGTTTCGAGGCTCGAGCGGTGGTACCGGCTCCCATGCTTGAGGTGTCATTGCGGTGCCCGTGTGTTTGTGTGTGTAAGCTAGTTGTGAAGGCCAATCAAATATGTCATGAAGAGAGTAAACATATCAAGGACACAGGGAAATTGAACATCATCTTTACTAATAACATTGGCAGTAATAACCTTTACAATGCCCTGAATTTTAAAGAAAAGAAAACATTGTTGGAAAGCGGAAAAACTTTACACCAAGTTATATGAAGTAGCAATGAATATGTTCGTTGTTCCATGCCCTTGGGACTTCGGCACCATCTACGGTTGCCGGCTTGAGGGTTCCATCTATGAGCTTTCGTTGTATGACGTACGAACCTTCCCAGTGAGGACTGAAGCCAGTCGGTGTGGGAAAGATCCGTTTTAGGGCAAGGATGCCGATATTGATATCCTTGTGGTGGTCATTGGAATTGAAGTATCGGGCTACTCGTTGGCGTTGAGCGGCAGCTCTGAGCTTAGCCTCGCTGCTTTTTCCTTCGAGCAAATCAAGTGACTCCAAAAGCAAGTCCTGATTGATTTTTGGATCATAATAAGTAACTCGGTGAGATTGAAGCTTTAGCTTTATGGGAATTACGACTTTGGTTCCATAGGCAAAGGCGAAAGAAGTGTGGCCGACAGCTTACTTATGGGTGGTTCGGTAGGCCCATAAGGCTAAAAGGAGATCATCTTCCTATAAGTGTCTAGCTTTCTCCAGATGCTTCTTGATGATGGACTTAACCACTTTGTCGATAGCCTCGATCTCCCCATTGGCCTGAGGGTGAGCCACTACTGAGAATCTTTTTTCGATGATATGTCGTTGGTAGGAAGTATTGAATTCCACACACCCAGACTTGGTTCCATTGTCTGAGATGATGGCATAGGGGACTCCATAGCGGGTGTTGATATTGGGGACGACAAAGTTGATTATTTTCTTGGTGCTGATGGTAGCGAGAGCTTCGGCTTCTCCCATTTGGTGAACAAATCAACCTCGGTGATGGCGTAGCATGCCCCACCTCTAGCCATTGGAAGAGTCACAATGATATACGTCCCCACATGGCGAATGGCAAAGGGCTGACCATTTGCGCAAGCTCGGTAGGCGGGGATCTTGGGATCTTTGAATCACTGGCATTTGTCACACTTATCGGCATAGTTTGCGGCATCTTGATCGAGCGTGGGCTAGGAAAAACTGTGTACAATGATCTTTCTTGCTAAGGTTTCCCAACAGTGTGATCGCCGCCCTCGTGCACGTCTAATAACACACGGTTGGCGTCGTTGCGTACTACACACCGAAGCAATGTGTGAAAAAAACGTCTTCGATAGAGCACTCCATCCAAAATGATATAGCGAGATGATTAGCGAGTGAGTGCCCGTCTTTCCTTCTAGCACCTCGGGAGGGTTCCACGTTGCAAGTAGCCCCTGAATGGCGTCATCTAGGACTCAAGCATAGTACCGGTCTCCGTCGCCATTACTGAACCGGCCTGCATTTGATCAATGCTTGGGGAGTCTAGTACTTCAACTGGGGCAATTCCCATAAGCTGCACTTCCCTAGAGCTTTCCAGTTTAGCTAATGAGTCGGTTTTTCATTTTGTTCTCAAGGGATATGCATGATGATGCGGTGGTCAAAGTTGGTGGGTAGTTAGCGAACCTGGGCGAGATAGGGAGCTAGCCATGCCCCCTTGGCTTGGTACTCTCCCTACACCTGATGCACGATGAGCTATGAGTCATAGTGGACCTGGTTGGCCTTGATGTTAACTTCGATCAAAATTCTGAGTCCAACGATCAAGGCCTCGTATTCTGCATCCTTGTTTTAGCAGAAAATTTGAGCCTCAAAGCATAGCATATTGTGCACTCCTCTAAAGTGATGAGCACGAGTCCAACGCCGGAAGACTTATTGTTGGAAGATCCATCCACGAACAGTTTCCGTTGAATGTTTGGAGTTTCGACGTCATCCGAATGAGGCTCTTCCAGGACGGCGAATTCCACTATAAAGTCCACGAGGGCCTATTCGAGGATGGCTTGGTGAGGGATGAATGTTATCTTGAACTGACTCGACTCTATATTTTACTTTAGTAGTCGTCCAGATGCCTTAGGTCATTACAGGACCTGCCGTAGTGGCTGGTTAGTGTAGACTTTGATACGGTGAGACAGAAAGTACGGTCATAGCTTTTGGAATGAGGTCAACAAGAAGTATGCTAGCTTCTCAAGCTTTAAGTAGTTCTTTTCTACCCCCTTTAATCTCTTGCTAGTGTAGTAAATGGGTCTCTGGACACGATCCTCGATGCGCATGAACGACTAGCTGATTAGCTGCATGGAAATGGCCAAATAAACATATAAGTCCTCATGAGCCATAGGTTTGGACAAGATAAGTGGTCGTTCTAAGTGATTCAAAAGATCCTTGAATGTGGTGACACATTCCGGGGTCCATGCGAAGTTGCGCTTCCCTATTCTGAGCAAGTCAAAAAAAGAAACACATTTGTCAGTGGCTTTGGAGATGAATCGACTTAGAGCATCGACTTGCCATTTGAAGTTTGAACATCCTTGATGTTCTGAGGGGCTTGGATATCCCGGATGGCTTTGATCTTATCAAGTTTAGCTTCGATGCCTCGCAAATTGAGAATGAAACCCCACGAATTTTCCCGACACCACGCCAAAGGAGCATCAAGGGATTGAGTTTCATGTCATATTAGCGGAGGACATCGAACACTTCGAAGATGTCATGGACGTGGTCGTTTGATACTTTTGATTTTACAAGCATATTGTCCACGTATACCTCTATGGATCTTCTAACGTTGTCTTTGAAAATGAAGTTGACTAGTCCTTGATAAGTGGCTCCGGCGTTCTTAAGACCGAAAAGCATGACGCGATAGCAGTAGAGCCCGAGGTCGGTTATGAACAAAGTACGATCCTAGTCAGGAAGATACATTGGAATCTGGTTATATCTTGATTAGGCATCCATGAAGGACAAAAGTTGGTAACCGGAGGTTGAATTAACAAGTTGGTCGATCTTTGGAAGTGGAAATCTATCTTTGGGACATGCCTTGTTCAAGTTGAAGAAGTCAACACATGTTCGCCATTTGTCATTCGCTTTCTTGAATAGGACTGGGTTTGTGATCCATTCGGGGTATTAGGTTTCACAGATGAAATCGTTATTAAGCAGCCTATCTACCTCTTCTTTAAGTGTCGTTGATCTTTAGATTTCTAAGAATCGACGTTTCTGTTTGAACGATGGTTGCAAGGGATTGATGGTCAGCCTGTGACATGCGATCGCTGGGTCGATGCCACACATATCAAAGGGGGTCCAAACGAATACATCTAGGTTGGACCTTAAGAATGCCACAAGATCTTTAACTGTAGGATGGAGTTGCGATCCTACTTTCAAGACTTTTGTCAGGTCGTCGGGGCTGACCGGAATGTTCACCATAGGTCTGACTGTAGCAGCCCTGTTGGAATCGGGCTCTTCGTCCTCCCTTGGATCGAGATTATTGGAAATATGGTAGTGGCATTCTGACCCACATCTCAGATGCCTTTGATTGCTATGCGGAAATGGTATTGCGCAAGAAGGCGGAGGCATGGTCGTGTCTTCGTCCTTATTACGCGCATTCTTTCATTCTATGGTGTAGCAATCCGGGAGTTTCGCTTGGTCACCCTTGACTGTACCAATCCCGTTTTCTATCGGGAACTTAATTAGGAGAGGTCGTGGGGACATGCAGACTCGAAACGCCGCAAGGAAGGGATGTCCAAAGAAGACGTTGTACGGAGAGATAACGTCGATAACCACGAAGGTGAGGATTTGGACCCGACTCCGATCCCCTTCTCCGAGTTCTACTGGCAAGTCGGCCATGTCTAATGGGTGATTGGAAGATCCGTTGAAGCTATGGATCGTGGAATGATAGGGTTTCAAGTCTTTTGTCTCCAACTTCATTTAATCGTAAGCCGTTTTAAAGATGATGTTGACGAACTACCTAAGTCGTTTAGGATCCTTCGGACGGAGGCAGGGCCAATCTGAGAATTGATCACGAGTGGGTCTATTGTTGGGATCACAATTCCTATAGAATCTCTCGCGTGGAAGACGATATCATCTCGCATTGTTTTCTGAATCTTGGCAGGAAGAAGATATCATCTCGCATTGTTTTCTGAATCTTGAGGGGGACAGACTCGTCCCGCGGAGGAAGCTTTGTAAGTACCATGTTTTATGGAGTTTTCATATTGTTCCATTTTTTGGTTGCTTTCATGCGTAGGGTGAGGTCTTCCATAGATAGTGTTGATCGGGATGCCCCGCTTTTGATTGGACTGATCCGAGGCCGCATTGACTGGTGTTGGAGGTGTTGACTACAAAAGATGTCGTAAACACCTAAGATTCCAATTACTAGGAATTATTAATTTTTTCGAGTAAACAAGAGCAGAAAGCAGTAAATAACATAAGAGATTTATAGTGGTTTGGCCTCGTGAGGGGCCTATGTGCACTTTGAAGCGTTGTTGGAATATAATTGATCACACAAAGTTACAAGGTTGAGAACATCTCATTACATTAGCCTCTAAGCCATATGATGTCATAATTATCATATATGATGTCATAATCATCATATATTACAAATATTAGGAAAAGGAAACTTTTCCCTTCTTCTTCCTCAAAGTGGAGATGCCATTAAAGGAGCTCTCTTGAGGTCTCAAGGCCTCAAATTCCAACCCCCTTGAAGTGTGATGTTGTGGGGGTATTTATAGCAAAGGGGTTAGGTAGGATTAGGTAAGAGTAGGTTGGAGTAAGTAGGAGTAGGTAGGAGTAGGTAAAAATAAGGGTACGAAGGTCGCCTTATGGGTGGTACGAAGGCCATGGACGTGGGTGTTTTGGTGGCTCGAGGTACCCGGAAGTTGTTCGTTGAATCCTGACTTTGAGTCGATCTAGTAATTCTGGGCAACGCACTTGTTGGCGGGAATCAGATGAATTGAACGGTGCCCACTGTTTCGACCAAATCAGCTAGGTTGATCGCCGCCGAGACTGTGAGACCCCGGACCCCCATCGGCGCTGCGCCCGGACCCGCTTGACAGCTCGCCTTTGGCTCAGTTTCGGACGGATACTGATGGAGGTTGTGTTCGAGGGATGCGACATTCTGCTAATGGCCAGACTCGAGTCTTCTAGTATTAGCGATGCCTCTGGGCTGTAATATCGCGCGATATGTTGAGTTAAGAGTGTCTTGCGTACTTTTGGGAACCAGAACAAATGGTTGGTTAACATTTGCCCCGTCAAAGTATGTTTTGTGTTAATGGAATGTGCTTTGAAGTGAGATGAGTCTAATATGGGCGCCAACATCTCCACGCGGTTCTTAGCGATTGGTTGTTTTCTTCCTCTTGAGTTGTATGCCGAGAGTGCACTGCTTTGGAGCTGTTGGGACGCCTTATCAGAATATGCTGGTATGAGCTTAGGTTTCCAACATTGCTAAGAGTTTTGACTTGCTTGAGTCTTGTGGCTTGGGTTGGAACCTATCCAAGGCATTTACTTCCTTGTAGATTCAAGACAATAAATGTTAGTTGTTGACTTTCTATTGCATCGAAGTGCAAATGGTTCATTATTGGGTCATGATTGCATATGCAATCACGAGTTTGCACATGGTTTTTTGTGATGTAATCTGAGCTGGGATAGATAACATGATAGCGGATTGCATGCCATGGACTTGTAATCACGTATTTTTGCTTTTTGAGGAGTTTTCGGATCGAGAGCCTACCGTTTGGTGTGTACATTTGAACCCTTAAGTCTTGTGGGCATGCATTTGAATCAAGTCGGTCTGCTCGGTTGAGGTTTCCAAAGCGTGTATGCATGGTCATTGCCATGGCCTAGGCATGCAATCGCCCTAAGTGGTTGTTGAAACGTTATTGGGATGGAGCTTGATTGCATGGAGTATCTGCTGGATCACTTGGATCTGCGAGGCCAAAGTCATTCATCGATCCAAGCCGGTCCCACTGATTAAAGTTTCGGCAACTCGCATATGCAAATGACGTTTTTAGGAAAATTCTTGGCATATGTTGTGGCATGTAGTCGCGTAGATTTTCCTTTGAGGCGAGGTCGGTCCCAAATGCTAAGCGCATGCATTTGATTATTGGGCATTTGGTGAGCGCACGAGTGGTTGCTGAATCGTGATTGACTTGGTAGTTGGAGCTTCGAAATATGA
This sequence comes from Allium sativum, assembly GCA_030737875.1. NCBI lineage: Eukaryota > Viridiplantae > Streptophyta > Magnoliopsida > Asparagales > Amaryllidaceae > Allium > Allium sativum. Next base: position 19,595,238 of record CM060927.1, on the reverse strand, counting down.
TCATAGCATGGTATACGATCCCAAATTCCAATCCCGGAATGTTCGTTTGGGGTATGTCGATCCTCTGATGGTAGTTACCTCCTTTCTTCTCTTCTCTGGAAAGAAAATCATCTTGAGGCATGGAGGATACCAAAATACTTCTTTTTTGCTTTGGATGTTCGAGGTGTTGTTAGGTTTTCGGGAGAAGGGAAGAGGGATGTGGAAAATAAGAGGGCTTTCGGATTTGGCACTCAAGAACATGGAGCAGCGGATCTTGGGAAACATAATTCGGAAAAAGGTCGCCAAGTATGTGTGAATACAGGAATGGGCTTCGTATCCCGGACACTTAATAAACCCTCCTGGTTTTTCAAGAGGTCGAAGTCAGTTTGAGGGACGTGATAATCTAGCAAGTGCGTGGGAGCATGACGCATAACTTCGTACTCTTATGACTTAGTGTTGGCTCCAAGCTTGAGCTAGTAAATTTAAACATTTTCATGGCGCCCGATGAGCGGACAGTGATCAGCGAGTTTTGGTCTTGCGACGCAGTCCTCGAGGAATGGACTTGCTTGGACTGTCGGCCGGAATGCGTATGTAGGATATCGACACACAGTTGAGCTGTTGGGCTCGGGATCCGATCAATAACCCAACCATGACGCAGTTGCATCTTGACTCAGGCGTTGCGCTGGTGGTTGGTGATTGCCATGGCGTTAGTTGTTGAGGCTAAAGGTTGCCATCATGTTACGGAGGGTCTACTTTTTGTGGAGTCCGGGCACTGATAGAAAGCTGAAAAGCCTCCAAGGCCTGGATTCTTGCTCTGGATTGCCTTCGTTGCGAGGTGAAGGCGCTCTCAAGATGGTGGCTCCAAGGAATGTTGTGAATATGAGCCAATGCAAGGACTGGAGGGGGTCTATTCCGGTCTTGAGATTGCCAGGCCGGTGCGATAACCGGTAGAGTGCTGCCCCCAAGCCTGGGTATCTGCTAGATTTTTCTTGACGTCGGGGACGAGCTAGCTAGTTCAGATCGTTTCTCAATGTTTCATGTCTGGTTTGTAATTAAAGTTTAACATAACACAACTGGTTGGCGAATGATTCTAGAAATGAACTTATTTGGACTGACCACTCGGAAATGCACGTAAGATGTGGACATGTGGTCGAGTCGTTAGTCTCCAACCCAATTATGCCGTGGTCATTATTCGATCTGAAAATGGTGTTAATGGTTACCGATAATCATGTTTTAGTTATTAAAACTCGATGTCGTCACCGCATTTCAATTCTCTCTTAAGCAGGAAGCTTTGGCATCGAGAGGTGTGGGTCAGCTTCGCATTGCGCTTAAGTATGAGTTTGCTGGCAAGGAGTTGGGACTTTAGGAACCCAATGAACCAGCCATGGGAACTCGAGAACTTGCATCAAGATATGGATTTTTTATTTCACATACTTAGAACTTCTCTAAATTCCCATGTTCCTCGGGGAACTAGTGATTGTGTTACTCCCCTTGTCTTTCGATTTGGGCCTCTATGCCTGGCATGCCCAGTACCGATGGAAGGTCAGATGCTTCGAACACTCGAGCTTTTGGGTCTAAGTTACCCCCGGCGTAAGGTGGGCGTTCCCTTTTAGAAATGGTTGCTTCGAAGCTTGCGGCAATGGTCAAGCTGGTGCAAGGATAGGTGGAGGACTGCCCTCAAGCTCGAATTCTTGCCAACTAAAGAGGATGCGATCGATGAACCCCCAAAAGTCAAATAGTTGCCTCTTTTGATGGGCCGCCTCCCTTTGAGAGGAGGCGACACTAGGCTTTGTCCCCTTTCTTCCTCAAGCGTCCGAGTCCCGGTTGGAGTTATAGCGGGAACAATCTAGAGAAGTAGGAGAACCTGTGGACTTTGGGATCCCACATTCATATGAGTCTCTTTGGAGGAGGAGAAGTTGTGGTCAGCCGAAGTGCTCATGCGACGGACATAGCTAATGTATGTGTGCAAACAATGCAAGTTATGGTGGTAAATCCGGAAGCCCGCCTAGTGGAAAAATCTGAGGAGCCAGAGGGGAAGAGGGACAGGATGAGGCTGCCATACAAGAAGCACGGGCAAAGGCTAGACAGGATGTTGAGGAGAAATCTGCCATTGTGGTGGTGAAGATGTAGGCCGATATTGAAGCAGAGAAGGAGAATGCCTCTGAGTAGTCAAGGAAAAAGGAAAGCTGTTAATGATGCCCATCAAAAGGGGGCGAGGATGATGGCGGGAGGCGCACATCGATGTCTCATGAATCCGTTACTCCTGTGAAGAGAAGAGGAGGAGGAAGCAGTTTTGGAAGGAAGGGTCCCGTCACTGGTGGTAAACTGCTAAGTGCCGAACTTGTACAGAAAAAAGAAAAGAAAAGAAAAGAGAAGGATGAGTAGAATCAGTAATTGTTAAAGGAATTATAAATACTTTGGGTTAGGTAGGTCAATAGTATATCGAGTGTGGCCTTCGCTTCTGGACCCTAAAGGTATGGTGTGATTTTCATGTACACCCTATTATCATAAAGAAGGAATGTTAGACATGTAATCTATTCAAGATGTGTATATGTGAAATGGAATATGAATTAGTAAATATCGCATTTCGTGTTAAGTGTCTGACCGTTCTTCTCATGTTTTCCGGTGTCCCGTACTTGCACAAGCGTACTTGTTACACCAACAGAAATGCGATCGGAGATCGTGCTCTTGGTCGATTATTCCAAAAGGGTGTGATAGAGCATTGGCTTCTAGTAAGTTTCCCTCATCTCAGGAAACCCATAGTTTGCGAAGCCAGGCTATTCGCCTGCTGTTTTGGGCTGCTCGGAGTAAGACCCAAGAATAACGCAGGCGTAGGATGTCGTGATTTGCGGTCCGTCCGGTGGGAGGCTCTCTCGTCGTTCTTTCGGGTTGTTGCGAGCTACGACATCATTTATTCACCAGAGAAAAGCCCGGATCATCAGCCCGTAGGGTCCGATTGTGGCCATGGGCTGCTCCTAACCTTTAGAGCTTCGTGGAGAAAACAATTTGCGCCAAGATTTGACAAACACCCGAATCCCGACCCGAAGGGTCCGTTGAAGCCATGCAAGTAGTTAGCCTCGCATTACTTTGGCTGATGGGCTACCCCAAAGTCCTGGGACTAGAAGACTGAACGATTTATCCTCGGTCTCGGTGCTGGGCCAAGATTTGAGTTAGTGGTTATTTATACTCAGTCGCATCACGGGCCGGTGACTCAAGTAGCGTTGTCGACTCCCGTTCATGGGGTATCGGTCGTAGACAGAGTTGTTTGGCCTCGATGTTGGATCGAGGTTCGGATGGCGGCACCAACTCCCGTGGTCGAGGCACCGATGCGGCGATTGAATGTTTGTATGCAAGCTGGTTGTCAGGATTAATCAAACACGTCATGCACGGAGTAAACATCGAAGGGTGATAGGAAATTAAACATCATTTCTAAGGACAACTCCAGTAGCAGTAGCATTTATAATGCCTTGAACTGCAGGAAAGAAAAACATCGTTGGAAGGCATGAATCAATTGTAAACTAAGTTATGTAAAGTAGTGGCGGAGATGTTCGTTGTTCCATTCCCTTAGGAGTTCGGCTCTTTCCATGGCTGAGAGTTTGAAAGTTCAATCTCTGAGCTTCCATTGTATAAGTATGGGCCTTCCTAACGAGGAGAGAGGCCTCCAGGTGGAGGAAAGACCCGCTTGAAGATGACGCTATTGATGTGTGTTCGAGTGGGCCCTCGACTGAGCTTCCATTCGTGCCCCCAAGTGGCTGGAGCATTAGTTGGAGGAGGATGCCGATGATACAACAAAAGGCAGTGTATCTTGGAGAAGGGGCCTTGCTTTTTTTTGTAGGCCTATATATAGGTCGAAATGAGGCGTCTACCCGTGAATGGATGATTCCATTGAATTGCAACGGTAACGACTATCGAAAAGGTTGCCACCCTTTATCAATAGAAATTTCCATTGGTAATTGCACTCAAGGTCCTATTTTTTGAACATTAAACATTAATGTGTATACCTTCTTTTTGCTATTGAATCATCTCTCTCGCATCCTCTTTTTTTTAAAGGCGAGTTGATGGTGTTAATGAGTCGATGGTCGATATCTCCAATGATAACCTTGGGGATTGTTGTATCGTAGAGGACGGTCATGGGGTTGATAGTGGATTAGAATTCTTGGGCTTTCTTCTGAACGTCTCTTCGGTAAAGCTTCCCAGCGTGCCCCTTTCTTATTGGAGGGGAGCTAAGAGCACCGTATGGAGGAAAAAAGGAGCCATGGAAAGAAACAGAGGAGGTGTCTTTTCTAGGAGAATGTTCGCTTTTAGTTTCTGTTTTTCTTCCGATGAGGGAGGCACAGGTAGGGAGGAGTTGCAAACTGGTATCTCCGATGACAACCTAGAGTCAACTGCGCCATGGAAGCTGTAGTCCTGACGAGCTGGGTGGAAGATTTTGAGGGATTAATTGTCGGTCGAGGTCCTGTTTAGTGGGTATCTTTGATGAGTGCTGAGTAGCTTGGGGATCCCATGCAGTATGAATCATCGACGAGCATCGAGTGGCTCAAAGACCATACGTAATAGGAATTCTCGATGAGCGTCGACTGGCTCGGAAATTCCTTGCAGTAGGAATCTTTGATGAGCATTGAGTAGCTCGGAGATCCCATGTGGATGAGTTCCACGAGTTTGTCTTGTAAGTGGCACAACATGTTATTGTTGTGTCCGCGAATGCTGTAGAACCGACAATATCCTATAGAGTCCCTTGGCGTGCTTGTCAGACTTTTTGGCCTTGGCCTTTTTCATGGTTAGGAATTGCAGGTCGCGAGATCAATTTTCTCAAGGGTGTCGCTGAGGGCAGAATAGATGCGGAAGAAAGGAAGTTGACGATGCTTCCTTTTATTGTTGCAACCACCTTTGACATTGTCGTCTTGAGCTAGATTGCGCAGAGCGATGGTATCAGAGTTGCTAGAGGTTTGGGCGTCGCCACGAGGCAGGATGTTGAGGGTAGGAGCTTGATTCATTTACGCTAGATTTCAGCATAGGAAGTAGTTGGCATTCATGCTGAAGATCTCATGAATCTTTGATTTCTTTTGATCGGTCCATGCTCAAAGTTCAGAATCAGGTGGTGTGCCATTTATAAGCTGGACGAGTGTGATTAGAGGAGTAAGTTTCTCGATTCCAGCCAACGCGGTGTGGGATCTTTCGAGATAGACTTTGAGAGTTTTACAGGTGCCTTGGTAGATATTCGAGACTGAGAGGATGTCTTTGGGCATCATGACGTGCATCCTGGACTGCGCGACCAATCTCCTGGCGAATTATTCGAGAGTTGAGATGGTTCAATGTGGAAGTGAGAGATAGAGCCATCTTGGATAAATATAGGGAAGCACTTGCACTTTATGGTGCTGGCGACGTGTAATGAACCCATGTGTCGTTTGCTTTCTTAACCAGAACCGGGTTGGAAATCCATTCGGGGTAGCCGGCTTTGCGGATGAAGTTGTTGTTGATTAGGTGCTCTACCTCTTCCTCGAAGGCTCTGGACCTTAAGAGTCCTAAGAAGCGGCGTTTCTACTTGACTATAGGCATTGTAGGATCTATACTTAGAAAATGGCCAGCAACCGCAGGATCGATGCCTCTCATGTCGGAGTGTGTCCATGCGAACACATCTACGTTAGCTTTCAAGAAATACATAAGGTCCTCTTTGATTGCTGGATGGAGGTGTGATAACTATCTTTAACTCCCTTGATGGATCATCAGGATTGACTGGAACATCCACTATGGGTTCAACCAGAGTAGCCCACTCGTATTCGGCTCTTCATCCTTTCGTGGGTTGAGGTCATCGGAAAAACGGCAGTGGCACCTGAGCCAAGGCCCAAACGCCGTTGTTTGCTATGCAGAGACGGTTTCGGCGTAAGAAGGATGAGTCACGGCTTTGCCTTTGTCCTTGTTGCATGCGTTCTTCCATTCTATTGTATAGCATTCTCTAGCATTTGCTAGGTCGCCCTTAACCATTCCAATTCCCTTTTCCGTTGGGAATTTCATCAGGAGGGACCATGGCGATATAAAGACTTGGAATTCTGTAAGGAAGGGACGTCTGAAGAAGACGTTGGAAGGGGAGATAATGTTGATAACCACGAATATGAGGTCATCGATAAGTCGATCACGCCTACTGGGTGACTGGAAGATCCGTTGAAGCCGTGGATCGTGGCGTGGCATGATTTCAAGCCCTTGGTTTCCAGCTTCATTTGATCGTATGCCGCTTTAAAGATGATGTTAACTGAGCTTCCCGAGTCAATCAGTACCCTCCGGACAGAAGAGGCAACGATCTGTGTTGTGAAAACGAGAGGATTCGTGGTTGGGATCTCAATTCCCTTAGATTCTCTTACGTGGAAGACTACGTCGTCCCGCATTTTTTTTGGAGCTTGGCTGGGAGGGATTCTTCGGGAGGGGAGTAAGCTTCATAAGTAACATGCTTTATGGAACTTGCGTATTCTTTCATTTTCCGAAAGTTGTCATGTATGAGGTCGGGCCCGCCACATATAGTGTTGATCACGATCCCTTGCCTCGGATTAGATGGACTTGGAGCTGCCTTGGTGGCTGCTGGTGGCGTGGGCGCAGGAGGACCGAAGTTTGCTTCGGGAGGAAATGGTTCTTGGACATACTACTCAAGGCACTTCTCGCGGATAAGCTTTTCGATTGCATCTTTGAGTTGAAGTCAATTATTGGTATTATGCCCATACATGTCGTGGTATCGACGGTACTTGCCAGTATTCTTCCCCTGATTAGTGGATTCCCCATTGTATGGTTTCTTATACTGAAGTGTGTTGCACACTTTCAGGTAGATTGTTTCCAAGTCTTCATTCAGGGGGGTGTAGATCTCATATGCTCGGTGAGGGCCGGGCTTCTTGGGTTTCATAGGAACCTGGTCGTTGTTGCGACCGCTTTGCCTACCGTTATTCGGCCTTTGTTTGTAGGGACCTGCCCACTAATCGTTACCAAAGAGATCTCCAATCTTTTCCCCTTGACACTGTCATTGATAGTATCCGCATGTGGATCATTGGGAAGACTGGCCCTGGAAAGTCGGTTTCGTCTCGCTTCTTCTTTATAAGTATTGCCTAGCCTTTTCATCGAAAACATCGAGGCTTTTAGGCTGCTTCCTATTGGTCCATGCCTCGAACACAAAAGTAGGGAGGACACCTTTTGCTAACTGAAAAAGTATGGTGCGAGGATTCGGGTCTTCGACCTCAGCGAGGGCGGTGTTGAAACGGGGGAGGTAGCTTTCGAGCGACTCAGCAGGCCTTTGGTATAGATTGGAAAGAGTGAGGGTGTTCTTTGGAGTCGGAATATGAACCCTGAATTGCTTGACTAGTTTTGTCGCTAGTTGGCCGAAGTTGTTGATGGAGTCAAGTGGAAGGCAAGAGAACCATAACAGAGCGGTTCGTGATAAGAAAACTGGAAAGTACATGCATTTGACCGGATCGTTGCCCCGCTCGAGTCCATTTGCCATTCATATCAGTTTAGGAAGGAACAGGGATCAGTGGTGTTGTCGCAAAGCTACATTTGTGGCATGCTGAAGCGTCGCTGCCACTCAGCTTCGTTTACCCTTCTTGTGAAGGGGTTACGCCTAGTGTGCGCTTCCCATGAATCATGCATGTTCCCTCGCATTTCCCTCATGGTTCTTCGGTCCATGTCAGGAAGATAAGTTGGATGGGGATCCGCCCTCGGGACCCATGGGTTTTGGCGAGGTTCCGGAGTTCTATTACGAGGGTGTCTTCTATGGTGGATGTCCGGGTCATCTTCTTCCATGTCCTCGACATCTATGATTGGATCTTGGTGTGAATGATGATAGGGATCCTCTTCCGAAAGAGTGTGGGCCGCTGGAATAGTAGGTCCATCATCACGATGGGCGATCGTTGGATTTTGTCGAGGAAAGGGTTAGTTGGTTGGACCTGGTCCGTCATTGATGATCAAGCAAGAGCGATCTCGGTATTGTGCCCCCTCGCTATATGTGACTGTAGTTCGGTCGCCGTTGCCATTGGCGTAACCATTGTCGTTGTCGTTGTTGAGGGCATTAGTGCGAACGGCGATGTTGTTGATGAGACTAAATCTCCTTCTTTGATGCGGGCCCATTAACTCGGAAGAGGAAGTTTCCGAGATAGTTGGCCGAGGTCGAGCGTTTTTCCGAGCTAGTTGAAGTCGAGCGACGACGCGCTGACTTTCTTAAAGTTATCACGCAATGTAGATGTTATTCCTTAATGTTTGATTGAGCTCGACCGCTGTGTTATCAAATTATTCATTAAGTGCGTGGATCTGATCTTGTGTTGTGGGCGCTTCGGGGTCTACAGTAGGTGGGACGTTTTCATTAGTGGCCCGGATATCCACCGGTTAATGATGTTGAGATGTTCTGGCTTTGGCTGGGGCTGAAGAGCCGATCATTGCGTTCTTTGGTCACTTTGTCATCGTGAGCGGACTCGGCGGCAGGAAAAGCAAAGGAACCTAAAGCTCATTGAATGTTGAAATGGCAACGTGCGACAAAGGCGCAAAAATCCGAGTTTTCTCAATGACAACACCAAAAGTTGACAGCAAAAAATGTCCTAAACACCCAAAATTCCAATTACTAGGAATTATTAATTTGGTCGAGTAGACAAGAGCAAAAAGCAATAAATAACACAAGAGATTTAGAGTGGTTCGGCCTCGTGAGGGGCCTACGTCCACTTTGAAGCATTGTTGGAATATTATTGATCGCACAAAGTTACAAGGTTGAGACCATCTCATGACATCTCATTACATTAGCCTCTAAGCTATATGATGTCATAATTATCATATATGATGTCATAATCATCATATATTTCAAATATTAGGAAATGGACACTTTTGCCCTTCTTCTTCCTCAAAGTGGAGATGCCATTAAAGGAGCTCTCTTGAGGTCTCAAGGTCTCAAATTCGAACTCCCTGGAAGTGTGAGATTGTGGGGTATTTATTGGAAAGGGGTTAGGTAGGAGTAGGTAGGAGTAGGTAAAAAAAGAGAACCACACCCAGAAATTCGCACCTGGCACCTACACTCGCCAGATTTTCGCAATCAGCCCAGGGATGCGAATTTCACACCTCGCGGGATGTGAAATTCGTACCCCGTGGGGGGTTCAAAATTCATACCTCTCTGGGTGCGAATTTCGCACCTTGTTTTGGTACGAAGGTAGCCTTATGGGTGGTGCAAAGGCCACGGACGTGGGTGTTTTTGTGGCCCGAGGTTTGCCGTAGATGTTGGCTGAATCCTGACTTTGAGTCGATCTGGTAATTCAGGCCATGGATTCCCACCGGCGCTACGCTCGGACCCGCTTGACGGCTCGGCTGCGGACGGATACTGATGGAGGTCGCGTTCGAGGGATGCAACAATCTGCTAGTGGCCAGACTCGAGTCTTCTGGTACTAGCAACGCCTCTGGGCTGTAATATCACGCAATATGTTGAGTCGAGCATGTCTTGCGTACTTTTGGGAACCGGACCAAAAGCCCGGTTAACATGAGGACCCGTGGTTGCTTCGGGAGGAATAGTGTCTGGAACGTACTATTCCAAGCTTTTTTTACATATGAGTTTTTCGATTGCATCCTTGAGGTGGCGAAAGTCGTTAGTATTGTGCCCATACATGTCGTGGTATCAGCGGTTTTTGCCGGAGTTTCTCTCGCAGTCGGTGGATTCCCTAGTGTTGGGCTTCTTATATGAGTGTGTGTTACAGGCTTCCAAGTACACTGTCTCCAAATCTTGATTCAGCGGAGTGTAGGTCCCGTAATTCTAGTAGCAACCATGATTTTTCGGACCTACCAGAACATGGTCGTTGTTGCGACCGCCTTGCTTGCCGTTGTTCGGCTTTGGCTTGTAAGGGGCTGCTCCTTTACCCTTATTAGAGGATTCTCCGACCTGTTTCCCTTTGATACTATCATCTTTGGTGCTAGCTATGGGTTATTGAAGCGGTTGCCCTAAGAAGATCGAGTACTCCTAGCATCCTCTTGGCACAGGAATTGCCCAGCCATTTCATAGAAGGCCTCCAGGGTCTTAGGCTGTTTTTTGTCGATCCAAGCTCCAAATTCGGAAGTAGGGAGGAAACCTTTCACAAGTTGGAAAAGTACAATATAAGGCTCCGGATCGTCGACCTCAACGAGGGAGATATTGAATCGCAAGAGATAGCTCTTGAGGGATTTTGTAGGCCCTTGGTAAAAATTGGATAGGGTGAGGGCATTCTTTGGAGTCAGAACGTGAATTCTGAAATGCTTGACCAGTTCCGTGGCTAGTTGGCCGAAGTTGTTGACAGAATGGAGTGGATGGTTAGAGAACTGAAGCAAAGATGTGCCTGACAAGAAGACTAGGAACACTTGCACTTGACTGCGTTGGTGGCCCGGTTGGAGTTCATTTGCCACTCTTAGCAGTTTAGGAAGGCACAGAGATCAATTGTGCCATCATAGAATGCCATCTATAACATGTTGAAGCGCCGGGGCCACTTAGCTTTACACGATTCTGGTGAAGGGATTATGCCTCAAGTGGGTTTCCCATGAGTTGTTGGTGTTCTCCTCACATATCTCTCATGATCCTTCGGATCATGTCGGGGAGATATGCCAAATAGGGATTTTCTGGTGGAACTCGTTGGTTTTGGCGAGCTTTGGGAGTTCTGTTCTGTAGGCGCTTTCTGTGATGCACGTCAGTCTCGTCCTCTTCTATGTTGTTGACATCGATAGTCTGGTTTCGATATATATGGTGAGGTTGAGCGGGCTGGTGTGCATCCTGATCTGGAGGGACTGGCGCCTACTGGGTCGCCGAGAGTGTAGGCCCCATGTTTTGAGCGGCGACTGTTGGGTTCAGTCGAGGAGGTGGTCGATTGCTTGGACCTGATTCATCGTTGATGATCAACTGAGAATGTTCACGGTATTGCGTTCCCCCATTAAAAGTGACGGTGGTTCGATCACCGTTTCCCTTTCCATTACCGTTGTCGTTTCCGTTAGTATGAGCATTGAAGTGGATGTCAGCGTTATTGATGAGAACAAATCTCCTTCTTTGATGCGGGACCCTTGATTCGGAAGAAGAAGTTTCCAATATAGTACGTCGCGGTTGGGCGTTGTTCTGAACGAGCAAAAGTTGAAGAGCGATGCGTTGACTTTCTTGAAGTTGGCGCATAAGGTCGATGTTATTTTCAACACCTGATTGAGTACTAGAGTTGTATTTTCATGCTTCTTCTTATTAAGCGCGTGGATCTGCTCTTGGATTACGTGGGCTTCGGGGTCCACAAGAAGCAGGGTATCAGTTTCAGTCGGGTTATCCGCCGGCTGAGGTTGCTGAGATGTCCCAGCTTCGTTTGCAGTAGAAGAGACGATCATCTGATTCTTTGCTCGCTTTACCATCATAAGCGGACCCAGCAACAGGTTAAAAAAGGAACCTAAAGCACGTCGAAATCGAGATGGAGAGCTGCAACAAAGATTTGAGTTTGGTTCTCAGTGGTAAGAATGTTGATGGAAAAATATGTCATAAACACCCAAGATTCTTGATTACTTAAGAATATAGTTCCGTTTGGAAATATAAGTGCAGAAAGCAGTAGATAACATGATATATTTATATTGTTTCGGCCCCATATGGGGCCTACGTCCATGTTGAAAGAGTTGTTGATATTTTATTGGCAATAATGAGTTATAAGCTTAGGACTATCTCGTGACATCCTTTTACAACCATTTCAAAGTATTTTTTGTCATAATTAACATATATGAATAATAGGGAAAAGTCACTTTTGTTCTTCCTCTTCCTCAAAAGAAGGATGCCATTAAAGAGGTCACCTAGAGCTCTCAAGAGCTGTCAAATCAGCCAATTTCCAACCCCTTTGAAATGTGAGCTTAGTGGTATTTATAGTGGGGTGGTTAGGTGAGAGTTGGTAGGATTTGGGGACTACAACAGTGCACTTCGTATCCCTGAGTGCAAGCCTCCCAAATTTCGGATCCCTTTCATCGTGCCTAGAAAAGTCATACCCCTTTCTAGGGGTACAAATTTCGTACCTATGGGGTACGAAATTCGTACCCATGAGATACGAATTTCGTACCCTGTGGGGTACAAAATCGTACTCGTAGGATATTAAGTTCGTACCCTACGGGTATGAATTTCGTACCCCGTGGGGAACGTTAAATATATTAGTGTCGTGGGGTCCGAAATCGGCTTTGTAGAGGAGCTCTAAATGTTATGCGTGGGGTACCAACTTTACAGGAGCGAGGTTGACAAGGCTTAAGGGACACGAGCTAATGGGGGATCGAAACGTATGGATTTGAAATTATGGGTATAACATATTTTTGAGGAGTTGTGAGGTTTTGTGCTAGCATAACTTCTTCCAAGCGCGTTTCCCTAGTCCTTTGGTGACACTCCGGACTTTAGCGTCACGCAATGTGTTTAGTCGAGTGTGTCTTATGTACTTTTGGGGACCAGACCGAAAGGCCGGTTAAAATCTATTTCTTTAGTAATAGTATAAATCTCAGTAGTGACATTAAATTAATTCATTCGTATGCTCATTTATATGAATATATATATATATATCTTGTTATGACAATAATTTATTATGGTTTCAATGCCTTTTTAAATGTTGAAGCATTAAAAATTAGAATTTCCATTTTAAAAATATGATTCTATTATTTCTTATGAAACAATATCCAATTAATGTCTCTTTTTAGATTTGTAATGTTTGAAAACATTGCTTACACATTCATAAATTTCTGATTTTTAAGAGTAGAACAGCTTTCCATGTTCTATTGTTTACCGAATAAAATATTAACGCATGCCTAGTTTTAATTAAGCAAAATTTTTCAAGGATTCCAAAAATGTTGTAATAAGAAATTTGATGTCTTTTATTTTTGAAACACTCACTAAATGTCTCAGAATAAGAGTGAAATGAATTTCCTTTTCAACCCTTATATTTACCGATACGTTGAATGTCTGTCATTAACACTTTACAATAATGATAAACAATTTAAGGTCTTGCATGAAAAAGAGAGCTAATTCTATTTAAAGATAAAATCTTAATTGAATGTCACAATTTAATTTGGTGACAATTAAGTTTAATAAAAGTGTCTAATTGACATTCACTATTATATTTTCAACATATGTTATTACTTCACATAATAACACTTTTGAAACATTACCCAATAAAGATAAATGACCTCTTTATTTCTAGTAAAACGTTCCAAATGAAAATCTCAATTTTAACGTTTTACAAATATTTACTGCACGCCCAAAATTTCTTAATTTAAGAGTAAAATATCTTCTTTTATTCCAATACTCATCTTTTATTCATATACTGACCATCAGTCTTTAATGACTTTCAAAACAACAATTGTTTTGAAAAGAATGTACATTTCTATTTGAAAATGAGACCTACATCTCTTAGAATTGAATTAATTAGCAATTAATTCTTCTATTCATATCTATATTTCCAAATTTTTTTTTATTTTCAAATATATTTTGAAACATTAGACTGCATTCATTTTAGCACTAAACTTAAAACTCTCATATATATATATATATATATATATTAAAAGTCCTTATTGAACATAACTATTCGTTACTCTTTTGTTTGCACAATGATAAGTCTTTCAAATTTTAATGTAATGGTCATAAATAAATTCCAAATTACTAAATAACTTTCTTGGAATAGTCTTTTATCCTTTATACTACCCCTGGCACTCCTACCTTTTCAAATGCTTCTCATTTTACGAGGATTTTACTATTTCAACTCTACCTAATTTTAGTAAATAAATTACTATCTTTTCTCTTTTAATTGAGTACGTTAATGATGTTTATTTTACCATGCTTATATGTTTTGTCCTGTTTATCATTTTGATTAAACATTAGTTTAGTACCTTAATCTGAACAAGATTTCATGAAAAGAACATTTTCAAATCTAAATTTTAAAAGATTGTTACATTAACACCATGACAATTAAAAATTAACCATTTGAATTTTTTATTGGCTGTCGCTTTAATTCCTTTTCCATTAAAGCTCTTATTTGCAAGTATTTACAGTTAACCTTTTCATCTTTTGTTTTTGCTAAAACTCATATTTATTGTTTGTCTAACAGAAGAACTAATGAACATTATAACCCCCATGATATTTGTTTTCAATTGGAACTTTTATGTAATGTTAATCCATATACAAGAGGTTAAACAGTTCTTTTTAAATTTTCCTCCTTCAAATAATTTTGTATATGTCAAAAATTCATCTTGATGGGTTCTAAATATTCTTGGTCTTTCCCTTAAATTTTCTGACATACCATTCCATAGAAGTATATTTCTTAAAATTTATATTTTTCAAAATAAATTGATGGTATGTCAAAAATCATATTTGTAGGCTTTTACATTTCTTTATTGCTTAGGAAAACATGTTTATTCTTACAATATTCCCATCGCACCTACAGTCTTTTCAACAAAGGTTGATAACTTCATTTACGGAAGTTTGTATCTTGTCTTAACCCTCTTCTTCCATATTCTTTAATTTTTCCCATCCCCACACATTCCCAATTCATGTATGTTATGTCCATTTACTCCATTTTAAATATTTTTTATTCTTATGGACATTTTTAATATCTCATCTGAATATTCATACCTATAAATGGTCTTAATAAATCATTTAATACTTTCCTTTCTGACCATTTAGTGTTCCTTTGAAATCTTAGCAAAATCGGACATATTTCTAAAATTGGTCCACATTAACTATTCATCTAATGGACACTTATTTGAATGTTTTATTTACCATAATAGATAATTCATCCGATTAATTTCTATTTATCACTTAAGGAATAAGGATGTTTTAATCCTTGTCATGCTCCTGATTCTATAACCATCCAATGCTTAGAGGTCTCTAAAATTCCAAGAAGGCTGCTATACTACTGTATGGCCTCTGGATTATTTCTAGAATTTAATGCTAAGCCTTTCCCAAAAGGACCTACATATGCCCTTTTATGAAGTCACATGTACTTTAAAAATATATATACTTACATATAGTAAAACATTTGAAAATTCTATTTCAAAATAATAAGTAAGCCTCTCATACCTATATATTTCCCCGTAATCGGGTAAGCTATGCTCTAATACCAAATATAACAACCCATCTGAAATGAGCCTAAATTTTGACCCAAAAAGGCCAATCAAATATTAGAGCCATTCTAAATAGATTGTCGGTTCCTATAAGGAAATAATATAACAAATATAAGAGAGCATGCTAAAGTGAAATTATAATTTCACGCAGCGAAAGGGATAAAATGTAATAACTTAAAATAGATGTAACTTTAGCTTAAAACCATCAAAAATATTAATTGCAATGAGTCTCATGCAATAGTAGGTACATCAACTTTAATTATCCTAACATAATAAAATTGCCGTAATACATAATAGTTAGGGATCCTCCATCGTTAGGCTCCATCTCAAAAGTATCATTGACTTAAGCGTTCCCATCTGCTATCCTATTTATATGTCAGGAGGAGGGAGGTCAGAACATAAAGTTTTGGTAGCTGAAAATAATATGTGTGTAAAGACTATACTATAGATTTGATAGGTTATATATGTCAAGTTATGACTACAAAACACACAGGCACACAAAAAAAAACATATTGATCAGTGAGGTGGATATCAAAGTGAATCACTTAAGACCTTCATTGATGCATTTATGGTGGATTAGCGATCACTAGACATCCAACGAGGTGTACATTCTTTGTCACTTAAAGCCTATTCTAATATGTTTATTAAGGGTGGATTCTTATGATCTCTTATGACCCCAAGGCGCACCCTAGCCACTTAAGACTGCATCCTAACACGTCAACACCCTTATATATATATATTCTCACAAGTAATATGAGAAGTAGTATCTCTCCTCTTAATACTGCTTTAGGATTGGCCCGCATATAGCTATTTAAGAACCCTTCGGCAGACGCCTCATGTTACTATTTAACTTATATTACGGTAGAAAATCTATGCCGCTTAAGACTTCCCTTAGAGAGTTGGTTAAATAAATAGCATGCTACATCCCACCTATACCAGATATGTCCCTAGGTTGGCCCTCACTACTCTCCTAGAGGAAGTGGACATTTCGGTAAACCCTACTTTGTTATCGCCATGACTAAACCACTTTTTAGGTAAGGAGGACCCATAGACCAACTTCAACTCTTGTAAGGGAAAGCCCCATGACTTTGGTCCACTTCCAAGGAATAAACCTTTGGAATGGTCCTAGTCTTTAACCACTTAAGACCCAAACTATATAAGAAGAAAGTCAACCACTTAAGACCATTTCAAGGCATAGTAAGCCTACCTATTTACAAACATAATATGTGTAAACACACACACACACACTAGACCTCTCACATTAAACCGTTCACTTGTAGATGCTGGATATGTTGGATGGTTCCGGGAAGGCGTCTACTACAAGTGGGTTTAACATTGTGTCATAGTGTACTAAGTTAAATGGCCTATGGCACCTAAATATCTCCCATTAACCAAACCCGCTTAGGGTTGTTGGATTTTCCGGTTGGTTCCGGGCAGATTTCTACCACAAATGACGACTAATTTTTTGTTTGGGTGTCATTTGCTTAAGTCACCTTTGGAGTTACACCTTGAGTCCTCTTCACAGTTGGCTAGGCTGCTACCCCGAGTTCTCATAAGCAGTGGCGTCAGGCTGTTTTTACCATTGTATCTCCACCTTGATGAGCATCCCATGCTCAAGCCCCTTTGGAGCCATGCTTCGGTCATGCTACACATACCGGTCCCATCGAACCATGAAGCTCTGATACCATGTTGAGTTTCGGCATTCCTTGTGTACCGTACGCGCTTCACCGTGTCTATCGGAGTCAATAGTCGAAGTCTCTCATGCCGGCGTCCCGATTGAACATCCCCATTGCCTCCCATCGAGCATATAATTTGGTATTGGCAAGCACTTATTGTAACAAAAGGAATCCCCATTGTTACATGCCACCAATACCATATATATACCACGATTTTAATTAATATCTTGCGATGTGGGACAATTTGCCCGTTCAATCCACGCACCCACTCCATTCCAATGCGAGCCACACCTAACATACTAAGTTAAATGGCCTATGGAACCTAAATATCTCCCATTAACCAAACCCGCTTAGGGTTGTTGGATTTTCCGGTTGGTTCCGGGCAGATTTCTACCACAAATGACAACTAATTTTTTGTTTGGGTGTCATTACTTAATATATATATATATATACGTATATATATATATATAATTAAGCCATTTTATACACACAAACACACAAAAGAAATAGTTCATATGGGGACATTTAAAATTTCTAACCTTACTCTAATGTTTTTATTACGTCATTATTATGTTCGATTATGCTATATCAATATAATATTTCATACAGACTATAAACGCTAAATTCCGTTCGAATGAAGAAACATTTTAACGGTGTAAATTGTCAATCTGGTTCACATTAAAGATGTACAAGCCTAATTCCAACATCAAACTACTAAATTCATGGAATAATTAACAATAGCAGCAAGTGGGAAATATAACGACATAACAATCCAAACTTGTATCCTAGGCTTTTTAGAACAACTTAGGAAATGAATTAGGAACAAGGTGTTAATTACTTACATACATACATATACATATATATATATATATGAATATACATACATATATACATAAACCTCTATTTAATCCAGTTTACCCTTTTTCTATGGTGTACATAAAAACATTAACATTTGATTATTTCAAATCTAAATACGTTCAAAGTAACCATTTTAGAATGGAAGTTCAAAAACTATAAAATAATAAAACCAAATCCAATCCTAATCTTTGTACATCACAAACACTTATTAAATAAAAACAGTTGTAAATCAAATTAAACAAAAATAAATCACTAAACTATTTTTCATACATAACCCAAACAATTCGCAAACCCAAATATTGATTGAAAACTTCGTGATATATAAAAAATATGAGATTTGGGTGAAACACCCCACCTCTGTTAAGGTCACTCACAAAGGGAATGCCTTAACTTTGGTGGAGCATTATAGGTAAAAGACACAGATAATTTACAAGACAGACTTATATAAGCAGCGGAAAAACTAACTTTATTTCAAACGTGGTTCATAACAAAACATTATAGCAAACTTTTTCAAACCAACTTCCAAGTCATTACATCAAAATCTGTGTCTTGATTATTACATAAAGAAGCATAAAACACAATAAAACTGCATAAATGCCCAAGTAGTAGTGTTTCCAAAACCGTAGCCAAAGATAAGAAGTTCCAAGCTATACATCACAGAGTCTTCAAGCTTGGAAAGATGAACGGTCCAAATTATACTGAGCTATTCCCTCTCTGAGTACCTGATGGGGGGGAAACGGAAGAAAAGAGAGCGAAAGAAAATGGGTCAAACATAAGTCTGGTAAGTCCAGTGATTATTCAGCATGTAAACTGATAAAAGAACCATGACTTGAATAAGCTGGACACAGGACAGTAATAAGGGAATAAGGTAACATAGGATAAGGTAAGATAAACAGGGCAAGATAAACAAGGCAGGATACACTAATCATACTATCGCACTCATGTCCATATTCTCTGCACCTACTAGATATTTCAACCATTATCATGAGTTCAAACCCAGTGATCCATTTTCATTGATCGGATCCTACTCGCACGCATTTACTATTTGTGTCCTACGGCCCCGCTCGATTGTAGATACCTATGCTAGTCCCACCATGGGGTGTATCAAATCCTATGGTGGCAACCCAACATGATTCAAAATGCATAGTGTATAACTACTGATGCCCAGTGCCTTCTTTTTCCACTCTGGAGTACATGCACTTCCATACTCCGTCAGAACCTACACTGACGCACCAACCGCCGTCGTTTTGACCGCTCGTAATCAGCCCGGTAATCATGCCCTACCCTGCCTAGTTCAGGGTACCATGATACATCTATGTGGGTTACTGCTGAAATAAGTCCCCGTTACTAGGGTTCTCAAGTCAACATGTTAAATTGGTTAAGTGTCCAAGTTAACCTAAACCCACCCATCAGTTTAGTTAACATGTTGCATTGCTTTAGTGTTGCCTTAATTAACTTAACCCTACCATTCCTGACTTTGCTTTAATTCATTTATTAAAGCACCAACCACTCGCAATAGACAGGTATTGTTGCGGTTACTGGATGTGTCGGTCGGGTCCGGGCAGTTTTACACCGCAACTCAGTCTAACCTCGGGTTCTTTTTGGGCTCGATGCACTAACCTCCCACATTAGATATATATTGTTACGGTTGCTGGATGTGCCGGGCGGTTCCAGGCAGTCTTACACCGTAACTCAATCTAACCTCGGATTAGGCATATTCGTCTTTTCTAAATTTACATATTTACCTCTTTATATTTATATGTTAATTATTGTCATTCAAGTCAAGCCCCACTTTCCCTTTAAATCAAGTTCATAATTTTAGGTATAAAAATTTATACCACTTTATGCCATAAAACATTTACATGTTCATGAGCCAAATATGCCAATTATATATAATTTCATATTTTTCCCCAACGTTACCCCCGTTAAACGTTCGCATAAATCACATAAAATGTTAGGGTCGATACATAGCCTAATTCATACATAATAGGGGAAAAGAGGAACATTTAATAATTCCAACATCATAAAAATATGGATCTAACTACACATATGTCATATGAATATGGCATAGAACAATATACATTTAATTATGAACTTACAAATTTAGATTTACTTAACATGAATCATGTAATAGGGGTTTTACATAGAACAACATAAACTTAACATTAGGCATGTAATTGTGAACTTTTCAAATTAGTTGGATCTAATCTAACATGAACCTAATCATATTAGCATGTAGTTTTGGTCATATATGTGATCATGGTTGAACTTGCATAAAATTCCCAAATTGACATACAACATATAGATGCCATTACCAAATCATGGGACATGAAATGTCATCGCCAAATTATACAACATAGCATGTCATCGCCAATTTACACAATATGACATCCATCGCCAAATTATACAACATGGAATGTCATCGCCAAATTACACAGTATGATATTCCATCGCCAAATTATAATATGTCATCGCCAAAATATACAACATAATATGTCATTGACGAATTATACAACATATGGATTCATTGCAAAGCATTTAACATTTATCATTATATTACATATAACATGATCACAAACATGATAAGAGTTATGGTCTTAATCAATTCAGTTTTAATAAAAATAATAGGCATAGATTTACATTAGGCGATGTTCTACATCCAGTTATTTAGTCACAATTCTATTATCGTTTAGGTCAAATGATAACTGGACTTACAAAAAGGAGGCTAGTCTTGAGTTCTGGGATCTGTATTCTGAAATTGAATAGCTCTCCTTTGTTGTAGACGTTTAATTCTCTTAGTTGAATTATAATTGATTTGCAATTCCTACTTGCTTTCTAGTTGAAAGAGAATGGCGGCTATTCTAGGCTAAGTACTGATAACATGACGGTCTTCGGATGTTTGTGTGGCTTTAGGATTTAGATTTAGGTTGCTTATATAAAAGTTTTATTTAATAGGAGCCGTCAAATTAACCTAGAGCAAATCAAAGCCATTCAAACCTAAGAACACCAACCAGAACGTGCCACACAAGCCTTAATGACACAGCAATTCGTCACAGGAGAAAACACGTCAGATTTCAGATCTGACCCGAGGGGGAGGTCGACTCCCAGGCCGACCTGTATGGGGGGAGGTCGACCCCCTGGTCGACTTTCTGGTCGACCTGGCCTTGGGCAGGAAATTTCCCACCCAGCCCGCTTCTTCTTCTGATTTTAAATTTTGAATTTTATTCTGAGCTGTTTATTTAAATTCTGAAACTTCTGAAGGTCATAACTCCTTCATACGGATTCCGATTTATGCAAACTCGAACTCTAACTCAACGAGAATTCCGAGAGGAACGCAATGGCGTAACCCGTTTCCCTTAATAATCACATTTATATTTATTTATTCTTTAATTCGTTACTTTAATGTTTATAGAAAATACGGGGTGTTACATTCTCCCCTCCTTAAAGGATTTCGTCCCCGAAATCTTCAAGTCAAGAAGAACGTATATCCTACCATCCAATCGTCCATCTACTCAACCGTCAAACACAGGCGTCCATTGTCCTTAAAAGACTTCTAATGCTTCATGATCATATGCATAGTGTGTGTATATGTCCTTATCTAATGGAAAATCAGGTGGTCTACTGATTCAGTTGACCTCCTTAATGCAAGTCATGTCGGTGCAATGAGTCCATTATGTATGCAATCATCCCTAATCATACTTTCTATATGAGTGCACAATCATTTATACAAATGCAGCGTCCATATGATAACACATCAAGTTTCAATCATATACAAGTACATATATGCATATGCAATATGAAAATGACTGAGCCGATCTAACACCTAATGTGTGTGTATATGCATCCATGAGCAACCACTAGCAATCACTTGCAACCATCAACCATAACATGTTTCAAATACATGTTTACATCCATTGGTTTCTACCTAAGGATCAAGAACAGTACTGAGGAAAGTGATAGATATGAGCATGAACAAACTTAAGGAAAAAGAGATCAAAGATGTACCCTCAAAAAGAAAAGGGTAGGTTGCGCATATCTTGGCCTCAGTCTCCCAAGTCGCGTCTTCCTCATCGTCACTCCATTGAACTTTAACAAGTTCGACTTCGCGGTTGCATAGCTTTTTGACTTATGTACCCAAGATACGAGTTGGAACTTTTCTCACAGTTGCCTCTCGTTCTATTTCTACTTCCTCAAATATGCTTGGTTCCACCACTTCCGCAGACTCATGTAAGCACTTTCGTAGGTGAGAAACGTGAAAGACATTATGAACTCCAACCAATCTTTTGGGCAGCTCTAATCTGTAAGCCATCTTCCCAATTTTTCAATTATAGGAAACGGTCCTACAAATCTTGGTGCCAACTTTCCTGCGGATCCGAAGCGAACGACGTTCCTCGAAGGAGATACTTTAAGGAAAACCCCGTCCTCAAACTGAAGGTCGGTCCTTCTTTTATCTGCGTAGGACTTCTGTCTATCTTGGGCAGTCTTCATTCTTCTTCGTATCAAGTCCACTTTCTTTGAAGTTTCTCTAATCATGTCTGGTCCAAGTATGAGCTTGTCTGTAGACTCCCACCAACAAGTTGGTGATAGGCGTGGTCTTTCATATAAAGCTTCAAAGTGTGCCATGCCTATGGTGGTTTGGTAGCTATTGTTGTAGGCAAACTCCACCAAAGGAAGATGATCTTCCCATGTTCCTCCAAAATCAATAATGCATAGTCTCAAGAGGTCTTCTAATACCCTGTTCACCCTTTCCGTCTGACTGTCGGTCTGAGGACGATAGTCCATGCTTAAGCATAGCTGTGTGCCTACCGCCTCTTGCAAACTCTTCCAAAACTGGCTCGTAAAGATAGGATCTCAGTCACTTACAATGCTGGAGGGTATTCCACGGAGTCAAACTATCTCTTTAAGATAAATGGATGCTAAAGATGAGGCAGTCCTTCTACTCTTAACAGGTATAAAGTGAGCGCTTTTTGTGAGCCTGTCCATTATTAGCCAAATACTGGTATTGCCTCTTCTTGATCTAGGAAGCCCATCAATAAAGTCCATTGAAATGCTATCCCATTTCCACTGTGGGACCTCTAGAGGATGAAGCAAACCACCAGGCTTCTTTTGCTCCGCCTTGACTTACTGGCATATCAAACACTTCGTGACGAATTCAGTTACATCCCTCTTCATGCCACCCCAAAAGAAAACCCTTTTTATGTCTTTATACATCTTGTCTCCACCTGGGTGTATGGTCAACTTGGAATGGTGTGCCTCTTCGAGAACCTTCTTCACCAAATCCCTTGCTTGTGGGACGCATAGCCTTCCATCCCGCCTCAACCAACCCTTATCATCGATGGAGTATCTATTAAGGTGACTAGAAGTCTCACCCCTAATTAACTTGTCCATCACATAAACTAGCTGAGGGTCTTCACGTTGCGCGGTTCCTATTGAGTCCAAAAGAATAGGCCGCACTTCTAGCGATGCTAACAAACCAGTCACATGATCGATGGAGGGCCTAAAGTCAAAGTTGGCTATGTATTCCAAGCTCTGCCTTTCTACAAAGAGAGGGCTTAAGGTCATCTTCTTTCTACTCAAGGCATTAGCTACTACGTTGCCCTTGCACGGGGTATAGGAAATCTCGAAATTGTAGGATGCCAAGAATTCCATGCACCTTTGTTGCCTCAAGTTAAGATCTTTCTGCAAGAAAAGGTACTTCAACGATTTATGGTTAGTATACAATTCAAACTTCTCACCTAGGAGATAATGGCGCCAAGACTTAAGCGCAAAGACGATGGCAGCCAACTCTAGATCATGGGTTCGGTAGTTTTTCTCGTGTACTTTCAACTGTCTGCCTCCATAAGCTACCACCTTCCCTTCTTGCATCAAGACAGCACCTAGTCCCATACCACAGGCATCCGTGTATACGGTAAACATCTTGCTCCCATCTGGCAATGTCAGAACTGGGGTCGTTGTTAGAGCCCTCTTTAATCGTTGGAAAGCAATATCGCAATGCAAATCCCAATTGAAAGTTAGGTTCTTCTTCGTCAACTTTGTAAGCAGAGCTGAGATTTTCGCAAAATCTTTGATGAACTTTTGGTAAAAGCCCGCTAGCCCGAGGAAGCTTCGGACATCGGTCGCATTCCGTGGAACCTTCCAACCTTGCACCGCAACTACTTTTGTGGAGTCCACGGCTAACCCTTCCTTGGATACCACATGTCCAAGAAATCTTACTTCTTCTCTCCAAAAATGACATTTGGAGAATTTGGCTTTCAGCTGATGCGCTCGAAGAATATCCATAACTTCTACCAAATGTTGAGCATGCTCTTCCTCACTCTTCGAGAAAATAAAAATGTCATCTACGAAGACCACTACAAACTTATTGAGGAACTCCCTAAACACCCTGCTCATCAAATCAACGAAGTAAGCGGGTGCGTTTGTCAGGCCAAAAGGCATGACAAGCCACTCGAAGAAACCATCCGGGGTTCTGAACGCGGTCTTATCAATACTATCTTCAGCTACCCTAAGCTGATGAAACCCGGTAGCTAGATCTAGTTGGGAGAAAACCGATGCACCTACAAGCTGATCGAACAAGTCATCTATTCTTGGAAGTGGGTGCCTATTCTTATTGGTCAGCTTGTTTAGCTCCATATAATCCACACATAGGCGAAGCGAACCGTCCGCTTTAGTTGTGAACACTACTGGAGCACCCCATTCAGAAATACTCCGCCTTATAAACCCCTTCTCAAGCAACTCTTTAACTTTCTTGCTGAGTTCTTTCCTTTCTCTTGGAGCCATGTATCTAACGGGTAAAGCAACGGGTTTTTCATTATCAACGAGTATATGCCGAAGTCTATCTCCCGCTTCGGAGGTAACCCTTTAACCTCTTCAAAGACATCCGGGTATTCACGGACTACTCTAACAGACTGCAAATTCTCAATAGACGCATCAAGAGATTCTAGATAGCTAAGCATAAAAGAGTTCATGGGATTACAAGAAATTTCCAAAGTGTTACCGAGGCAAGTCATGAGTCTAACCACTATCTTTTCACAATCGAGGATGGCACCATTACTGGATAGCCAATCCATGCCTAGAATCGACCCATAGCCCGTGAAGCCCAAAACATAGGCATTACACCTAAACCCCACACTTAGTATAGAAATATCCAAATCCAAACAAATCATTGAAAAATAAGTTGAGCCCCCAATTGGATTTGAAACAACCAAGGGATCCTCTACTAAACTGGTGTCTAGGTGCAGAGATTCAACTAAAGCAGTAGATATAAAAGAGTGCGATGCGCCAGAGTCAAAGAGTGTATGAACAAGATGATCAAAAAGATAAACTAAACTCTCAATAGAAACATTTCTACCTCGTTCTTGCGGTGGTGCCATGAGAGCGTGAACCTGCCCTCCAGAAGTAGATCCAGCTCTCTGCCCTTGCCCTTTGCTTTCTTGGGCAGTCCCTAGCCATGTGTCATATCTCGCCGCAATGGAAACAACACCCATCTTCCTTTTCTTCTTCCTACAGTCCTTAACCAGATGTCCAGGAATGCTACAAAAATTACACTTCCTCTTGTCATGGGGTTTGTTGTTCTTCCCGCCCTTCTTGGAATCTATCTTCTTGCTCTGTGATCTGTCCCCTTTCTTATCCTGAGATGCTTCCACCTTTGTCTCCTTCTTGCCAATCTTATCTTCTTCTTGCAATAGTGCCATGTCCACCAGTCTCTCATAAGTTGCACCCATAGGTATATGGGACATATCTACACTGTGCAGTGGCTCATTCAACCCTTTAACAAAGCGGAGAGCCTTCTTATATGGAGTGTTCACTAACTCCAATCCGAACCTAGCATGCTGATTGAATTGGTTAACGTATTCCTTGACCGACATACTCCCCTGTTTGAGAGCTAAGAACTTCTCCATCTGTAGGCTTCATTCAGCTTGTGAGAGGAATTTCATTTCAAACCTCATTCTGAAATCCATCCATGTTTCAACTGGTCTTTCAGCGTTAGTGACTTCCCACCAATAGGAAGCTTCGTCTTTGAGCAACTATAAGGCCAACTGTATCTTCTGCCTATCATCCACTTTGAAGATATCAAACAAATCCTCAGTTTCTTTGAGCCAGTTTCTTGCTTCCACGAAGGATTCGTTTCCATTGAAGTTCTATCCACCCATGGCTCGAAAGTCCATACATATATTTGAGAAATCATTTGCACGCGGAGGAGGAGGAACCGCAGCAGCTGGGGAGGAGGAACATCTGCTGGGCCTGCAGCATTAGCCCTAGCCTCTAGGTACCTTCTGAACCATCCAGGTACCGACATGCCCTCTGGAAGGTTAAGATCCCCAGACATGCTGGAACGAAAAAGGAAAGATTCAAAACAAAGGATAAAAAGATAGTGCATATGGCTTTGGGGGATTATGCCTTTTTAAAATAAAACACTTTTTCTTGAAAATTGCTTCTTTAAACTTCTTTTTGAAAAACAGTTTTCAAAAATTTTATCTGATCTGGTAAACCTTTGCTCTGATAGCAAGTGAAACACCCCACCTCCGTTAAGGTCACTCACAAAGGGAATGCCTTAACTTTGGTGGAGCATTATAGGTAAAAGACACAAATAATTTACAAGACAGACATATATAAGCAGCAGAAAAACTAACTTTTTTTCAAACGTGGTTCCTAACAAAACATTACAGCAAACTGTTTCAAACCAACTTCCAAGTCATTACATCAAAATCTCTGTCTTGATTATTACATAAAGAAGCATAAAACACAATAAAACTGCATAAATCCCCTAGTAGTAGTGTGTCCAAAACCATAGCCAAAGATAAGAAGTTCCAAGCTATACATCACAGAGTCTTCAAGCTTGGAAACATGAACGGTCCAAATTAAGCTGAGCTATTCCCTCCCTGGGTACCTGAGGGGGGAAACGGAAGTAAAGAGAGCGAAAGAAAATGGGTCAGACATAAGTCTGGTAAGTCCGGTGATTATTCAGCATGTAAACTGATAAGAGAACCATGACTTGAATAAGCTGGACACAGGACAATAACAAGGAAATAATGTAACATAGGATAAGGTAAGATAAACAGGGCAAGATAAACAAGGCAAGATAAACTAATCATACTATCACACTCATGTCCATATTCTCTACACCTACTAGATATTTCAACCATTATCATGAGTTCAAACGCAGTGATCCCTTTTCATTGATCGGCTCCTACTCGCATGCATTTACTACTTGTGTCCTACGGTCCCGCTCGATTGTAGTTACCTGTGCTGGTCCCACCATGGGGTGTATCAAATCCTATGGTGGCAACCCGACACGATTCAGGATGCACAGTGTATAACTACTGATGCCCAGTGCCTGCTTTTTCCACTCCGGAGTACGTGCACGCCCGTACTCCGTCGGAACCTACACTTACGCACTAACCGACGTCTTTTTGACCGCTTATAATCATCCCAGTAATCATGCCCCATCCTGCCTAGTTCAGGGTACCATGATACATCTATGTGGGTTACTGCTGAAATGGGTCCCCGTTACTAGGGTTTTCTAGTCAACATGTTAAATTGGTTAAGTGTCCAAGTTAACCTAACCACACCCATCAGTTTAGTTAACATGTTGCATTGGTTAAGTGTTGCCTTAATTAACTTAACCCTACCATTCCTGACTTAGCTTTAATTCATTTATTAAAGCACCAACCACTCACATTAGACAGGTATTGTTGCGGTCACTGGATGTGCCGGTCGGGTCTGGGCAGTTTTACACCGCAACTCAGTCTAACCTCAGGTTCCTTTTGGGCTCGATGCACTAACCTCCCACATTAGATATATATTGTTACGGTTGCTGGATGTGCCGGGCGGTTCCGGGCAGCCTTACACCGTAACTCAATCTAACCTCTGGCTAGGCATATTCGCCTTTTCTAAATTTATATATTTACCTCTTTATATTTATTTGTAAATTATTGTCATTTAAGTCAAGCCCCACATTCCCTTTAAATCAGGTTCGTAATTTTAGGTATAAAAATTTATACCACTTTGTACCATAATACATTTACATGTTCATGAGCCAAATATGCCAATTATATATTATTTCCTATTTTTTCCCCAATGTTACCCCCGTTAAACGTTCGCATAAATCACATAAAATGTTAGGCTCGATACATAGCTTAATTCATACATAAAAGGGGAAAAGCAGAACATGTAATAATTCCAACACCATAAAAATATGGATCTAACTACACATGTGTCATATGAATGACATAGAACAATATACATTTAATTATGAACTTGCAAATTTAGATCTACTTAACATGAATCATGAAATAGGGGTTTTACATAGAACTACATAAACTTAACATTAGGCATGTAATTGTGAACCTTGCAAATTAGTTGGATCTAATCTAACATGAACTTTATCATATTAGAATGTAGTTTTGGTCATACATGTGATCATGGTTGAACTTGCATAAAATTCCCAAATTGACATACAACATATAGATGTCATTACCAAATCATGCGACATGAAATGTCATTGCCAAATTATACAACATATCATGTCATCGCCAATTTACACAATATGATATCCATCGCCAAATTATACAATATGATATTCCATCGCCAAATTATAATATGTCATCGCCAAAATATACAACATAATATGTCATTGACGAATTATACAACATATGGATTCATTGCAAAGCATTTAACATTTATCATTATATTACATATAACATGATCACAAACATGATAAGAGTTATGGGCTTAATCAATTCAGTTTTAATAGAAAGGATAGGCATAGATTTACATTAGGCGATGTTCTACATCCAGTTATTTAGTCACAATTATAATATTGTTTAGGTCTAAATGATAACTGGACTTACAAAAAGGAGGCTAGTCTTGAGTTTTGGGGTCTGTATTCTGAAATTGAATAGCTCTCCTTTGTTGTAGATATTGAATTCTCTTAGTTGAATTAGATTTGATTTGCAATTCCTACTTGCTTTCTAGTTGAAAGAGAATGGTGGCTATTCTAGGCTAAGTACTGAAAGCATGACGGTCTTAGGAATATTTTTGTGTGGCTTTAGGGTTTAGATTTAGGTTGCTTATATAGAAGTTTGATTTAATAGGAGTCGTCAAATTAACCTAGAGCAAATAAATGCCATTTAAACCTAAGAGAACAAACCAGAACGTGCCACATAGGCCCTAATGACACAGCAATTCGTCACAGGAGAGAACACGTCAGATTTAAGATCTGACCCGAGGGGGAGGTCGACCCCCAGGTTGACCCCCAGGTCGACCTGTATGGGGGGAGGTCGACCCCTTGGTCGACCTCATAGTCGGCCTGGCCTTGGGCGGGAAATTTCCCACCCAGCCCACTTCTGCTTCTGATTTTGAATTTTGAATTTTGAATTTTGAATTTTGAATTTTATTCTGAGCTGTTTATTTAAATTCTGAATCTTCTGAAGGTCATAACTCCTTCATACGGATTCCGATTTACGCAACTTGTACTCTAACTCAAGCAGAATTCCGATACGAACACAATGGCGTAGCCCGTTTCCCTTAATTCTCACATTTGTATTTATTTATTCTTTAATTCGTTACTTTAATGTTTATAGAAAATACGTTGTGTTACATTGGGTCTTTTACAATATGTTGTTATCGTGAAACCCAATCTCCCTAAGCATACAAATCAATATATGATTTACAAAATATAAAACTTAGCCTAAAAAAGTATTATTTCCACTCACAAAGAATTTGGTAACGGAGATAATACTGACTTGAATGCTGAAAACGTCGTTCCTCGATTCTACTGCAGATCTATATAAGAGAATCATATAGATTTGAATCTCACATATAAATTATAGAGAATTCCATAATATAAACTAAATAGAAATAGATTGGAAATGAAATAGGTTAGGGATAGAATAAGAAACCTAATTCCTAGAATGTTAGCAGCATAATGAAGGCACAAAGAATGAGAGGGTTTAGAGAATTGTGAGGTAAGTTAGATGGTATTTATAGGTTTGTAAATGAATAGTAACCATTAGATTAACATAGATTTAATCTAGGCTATTCATTTTATATAAAACCAACATAAACAGCACTCCAAACCACCCACATTGGGATCTGGCCGCACCAAGCAGTCGATACCCCTATGGAAGGGCGGTCGACTGCTCATAGGCAAAATTGCCCAATGAGCCTAGTGGCGCATGTTATTAATTAATTAATTTACTGCTTAGCGTTTATTACTAATTATTTTCCTTATATGACATATTCTTTGTCCCTTTGTCCTTATCTATTTATTTGAATTTCAAATTAGCCTAAGGTAATGTTATTATTATCATCGAAATTATGTCGATTATTCCTTATATATATTATTAATTCAAACACACACACATATATATACACATTTACCGTATGATTTCATTAAATGTAATTTCTTCATACGGACACCATTTTCAATATATTATATATTAAAACGTATCAAAATTTCGTCATGAACACAAATAAAATATTTTCATGGCTAAGTTCTTAATTGTCCAAATTTCCATATTTCAGCCCCTTAATATATTATTATCTTATTGCTGATTTTTATTACTAATATTTCTTATTTTTGAATTAGATTATCTTGAGTCTATTTAGGTATAATTTTACGGAGAGTTACAGAGGGACCATCTTTGATAAATTTTAAAGGGAATTGTGCTGTATGGATCCTAGAAAACAAATATTTTAATTTGTACCTCTACCTAGTCCCCTTAGGTCTAGGTCATATTTATCTGCTATTAATTTTCCATAATTAGCCCCCTGTTGTTAGAACGGACCACAGCTGTTACATGCTTATTAAACTTAATCTCATATCTAAGCTTATAATTATTATAAGTCTTTTCATTATTTCTTTCAATTATAAAGCTCTTCCTATAATTCTATCTACAAATATGCCCAGTCTGTCTACTGTGATTTATTTATGTGTCCATACAATTATCATAATATTATTATTGCAAAAATATCTAATCTTTTCCAAGTACAACTCATGTTATAATTTTATTGCAATTCCATATTAGTTTTCCTATTTTAGTCTAATTCCTTTTTAAATACATATTTATAATTTATACAATCTTTTTATGTAAATTTAGTCCATTTTGTGTCAAGTCATGTTCGCATAATTATTATTTTAATTCTTTTTTCTGCACACATAATAAAAGGATTAAATCAATCGTAAATAAACTAACATTTATGGATTGAGTCATATTTGGGAATAAACAAAAATAAGTACATACATATAAAATAACTGAGATGCATAAATACTAAAACATGCAAGAAGGTGACAGACTATCTTACATAACTTGAATTAAAATAAATATAAGTAAAGGCTGAGCAAAACTTGTGGAAAATAATTTATAGAAAAAATAACTTATAGAATCACTAAATTATAGAAAAACTATCTAAAAACTGTAAGAAATATTGTAAAAGAAATGTAAGAAAAATACCCAAAAATCTTCAACTGTTATAAACCCTATTTTCCTAAATTATCGAAAGTCTAAATAATAACACACCCAACTGTGGTCCAAAGCTTTCGTTCGTGCCCCTTGTAGAACCTGTTTCTAATTGGATATATAAATATTTTATTTTATAAACCCTTTACCCTAAAAATTTAGGTCTAGTCCATCTTAGAAAGATAGAACCCAAAGTGAAAAAGATTGTGTTGTGAGGAACTTGTCAAGTTTATGGGTCAATTAGTAGTCTAACCTAGAGAGATTCGACCATTGCATTTCTAAAATAATCTAGGTCAACCATGTCACTCAACCAATCATAGCTCTCTAGTTTCAAAATCAACTAATAGAAACTAGTTACGCCAGCTCAAACTTTAAAATTATGCATTCCCAACTTACCTAGACGTGAATTGTCCCCAAGAAACTATGTGAATCAACCCATGGGTCGGAATAGGAGGCGACCCCACTCAATATTTTTTTCTTTTTATTTATTCATCCAACTTCTATCATTAATAACTCCTTCATACTAGCATTGATTTCAACAAGTTATATATGAAAATTGTCCAGAAAATTGCTAAGGACATAATGGAAAAAATTTCATAGCCAAAATTAAAATAATAACCTATTTTTATTTTTACAATTAATCTCTTTCTAGTAAATTCATAACTCGTTTCTCTTTATAATATCATTTAACTTACTATAAATTCCATTAGTATCTGATCTAATTCTTTTTTTTTGGCAGAGCCAACCGGTTTTTAAAGTTACGACAAACACTTATTATTATAACAAATAATAATTACAATAGTTCCATGATATTTTCCAACTACAAACATACTGCATATTAGGTTTTTAAGCTAGTCCGTTCATCGTTATCCTATCTAGTTTATTGTACAGGAGCAAGACAGTATTTATAAACTACGAGATTACATACTCTACACAGGGAGTTAATTTACATATTCTGTCATAAATAAACAATTAACAGTAAAGAACTATATGATACCATATTACCAACTACACTGGGCACACAATCTGTAACAACCCGAATTTTTATAACATGTTAAAACAAGAAATCAGGGAAGAATTAAATTATAAGGTAAGAATCAATGGGAACGGGTTACACCTTTGCGTTCGTCTCGAAATTCTGCTTGAAAACGAGTCTGAAATTTCGAAAATCGGAGTCCGTATGACCAAGATATGGCCTATAGAAGATTTCAGAAAATTCAAAATTCAGCCCGAAATTCAAATTCAGCCCCAAACAGATTGGGCGGGAAAATTTCCCGCCCAGCCACAGGTCGACTGGGGATTCGACCTCCCTAGCCCCAAGTCGACTGCCCAGTCGACTTGGGTGTCGACCTGGGGGTCGACTTCCCTGGTCGGCCATGTTTGCCTAATGCACCTGTTTGCTCCTTTGGGTCTGTTCAGTTGGCCTGTGACAGGATTTGATGGTTCAGATCTAAACTAGGGTTAATCCTATGGCCTAAACTTGTCTCTACACCTATAAAAACACCCCAAGACCTAGCCTAAACCACAACAAATCATCCTAATAATTAAGTGCTGCCAAAATGCTCCTAAATCATGGCCTCCATCTTCATCATTGAGAGCTTGAGAGTTCTAAACTACAGCTAAGGCAAAGGAGCAATCTTTCTCCATCAAATCAAAGGAGCTACTTATATTCTCAAGGCTTCTAGTGTTGTTACATCATTCCTAGAGCTTCTACAATGTCTCTATCTTGTTCTATTTTGTTCTAGTTCTCATAGCCACGATTTGTAAGCCCCACTCTACTCTTAGATTTAAACTATGAAATTAATATGAACATGTAGCAAGTTGAAATGGGATTATTGTGTAATACTTGTCTTTGGTCTATCATTGTATGCATAGATCCATTTATGACTCTTTTGATCTATGATTGTGGAACTATCATGAACCTAGTACCGTTCATCTTGATTTTTGGGTAGAAAGCTATGAGATTTATTTGGGGATTTTGCATAACGCAACATAGGACCCCTCATAACCTTGATGTTAACTTTCCTATGATGTTGAACTACATGCTAGTCACAAGTTTATCACTCTATGTCAACTATTGCCTTGTTATCACCCTATTTGCTAAGTTTTGATGTCATACATGTTTTGAGGCCAATAATCCTATATGCTAGTTGTGATGAACACCTTTGCCTCAAATATCATCATGTTTAACTTATGACCAACTTTACCACCTTATGCCCATCTTTGTCATATTGTTATGTTCCCCTTCTTGATCTATTTGTATTGATGCGAATTTATGTGCGATGGGAATACGTTATGGGTAGTGAGGCGAACTTGAAATGACATGAAAAACATGACTTGAAATGTGACATGAAAATTGATTATGCTTGAAAACTTGAATGTGGTCATGACATGTAGAAAACCATAAGGTGGCCAACTCGAGGTTGGGTTGAGTTTGTATCGTAAATCTGCCCGGAACCGCCCGACAAATCTAGTGGCTACAAACAATAGGACCCAATGTGAGTAGTTCGTCATATCGCGCTTGAAACCCGAGGTTAGACTAGGTTGTGGTGTAAAGCTGCCCGGACCCGCCCGGCACATCCAGTAACCACAACAAAGTCTAACGTGAGAGGTTGGGCACATTAAATTAATTAATGCCACATGTTAAGGTTAAGTCATGAACCACTTGGATACACTTAACCAACTTGATACATGATTGGATAGGGTTAACCACACTTAACCCGTTAGAAACCCTAATTACGTGGTCCTTTTCAGCAGTAACCCTCTTGGATGTATCACGATACCATAGGGACAAGGCTAGGGTGGGGCACGATTACTGGGCTGATTGTAAGCGACCAGAAAGACGGCTGAGTAGGTGCGCCAGTGTAGGTTCAGGCGGGCTATGGTCGTGCACATAGTCCGGAGTTGAAAAAAAACAGACATGGGCACCAGTAGGTTTAGACTGTGCGTGCTTGATTTGTGTCAGTGGTTGGCACCTTAGGGCTTGATACACCCTCGGGTGGACCTAGCACAGTTGACTACATTCCATGATTGGGCCATATGACACCGACACCTGACGAGTTAGGCTTATAGGGAGCCGATCGACTAGATCGTATAGTTGGACCTTGACTTGGGTCATCTCATGATATTGGGCCAAGGGATCATTTCTTGTTTATACTTGACACAGGTTAGAATACTAGTACTATTGGTGCAAAAAACTAAACCTTGTATATGCGATGCCACACTTGATCTACCTTGTTATCTATTTATCATGCCAGTTAGTTACCATCTTTATGTTTCATCTCAGTTTCTCATGTTTAGTTAACTTCATTAGTTTTTATACTAATAGTAGGTAGGACTTACCAGTCTTTATGACTGACCCTTTTTCTTTCGCCTCTTTTCTTCTGTTTCCCCTCCCCCCCCCCCAGGTTCTCAGGGAGGGAACACTAGTGCTTAGCTTGGACATTTGGCTTGCTTTCTTGACAGCTCATGTACAGTTTGGACTTGAGCTTGCTATGGCTTCACCGCATCTATTTTGGGGATAGTTTACTTTATGTTATTTTCAGTTTATCTTTTTCTGGACTTGTGGTAGTTGGAAAATGATGACTAAGTATTATGATGTAAGTTGACTTTGGTTTTGAAATGGTTAACTATGGTTTTTAAATTTCTACCACTGTTTTACTTATTTATGTATCTATGTCCTGTCTTGTGATATCTCTGTGCATGTTTACCTAGACAACACCCCTCCAAAGCTAGTGCAATCACTCGTGAGTGGCCCTGGTGGAGGTGGGGTGTTACATTTGGTATCAGAGCATGAGGTTTACTAGACCGGACAAAATTTTTAAAACCCTTTTGAAAAACTATTTTCAAAACCAATTAAGTATTTTTCCAAGGAAAGTCTAGTTTATTTTAAAAGGCTATTCCCCAAAAGCCATTAGCACTATCCTTAGTTTCCTAGTTCTGAATCTATCTTTTACTTCGTTTCAGTATGGCCGATAACTTTATCATCCCGGAGGGAATACCGGTACCTCTTTGGTTTAGGAGGTACATGGAGGCTAGGGCAAATGGAGCCGGCCCAGCAAACACTCCCACTCCTCCTCTCGTACCTGAGGTTCCTCCTCCCCCCTCCCTCAGCGTCCACAATCGGATTTCACAAAGATTTGCAAAGACTTTAAGGCGATGGGTGGCAAAAAATTTGTTGGGACAGAGACTTATGTTGAGGCAAGAAACTGGTTAAGGTAAACTGAAGACCTTTTTGCTATCTTTGATGTAGAAGATCGTAGGAAAGTTCTGTTGGCAGTATGGCTATTGAAAGAGGAAGCTGCTTATTGGTAGGAAGTCACCAACGCTACTAGGCCTATAGAGACTTGGGCCGACTTTAGGATGAGGTTTGGGCTTAAGTTTCTATCATCTACTGAAGAGAATCTGCAAATGGAGAGGTTTATATCTTTGAAGCAAGGGGACATGACCGTTAGGGAGTATGTGAATAAGTTTAACCAGCTTGCTCGATTCGGTTTAGACATGGTTAACACAACTCAGAAGAAGGCTCTACGCTTTGCTCGAGGATTGAATGAGCCATTGCAAGGTTTGGCCATGTCTCATATACCCATGGGGGCCACTTTTGAGAGCTTAGTGGATATGGCCTTGCTTCAAGGAGATGATAAGAATGGCAAGAAAGAAGTTAAGCTTAATGAGACTCAAACCAAGAAGGTGGACTCCAAGTGGGGAGGCAACCAGAACAACCAAAACAACCAGAACAACCAGAACAACAAGAACAACAAGGGTAACAAGGCCAACAACAACAAGGCAAGGGAGACAAGGAAGTGCAACTTCTGTGGGATCACTGGACACATAGTCAAAGATTGTAGAAAAAAGAAGAGGAAGTTGGGAGAATGCTTTCATTGCGGAGAGTCTGGACACTACAGTAAGGATTGCCCAAAGAAGCAAGGACAGAGGCAAGGACAGACTCAGCGAGCAGGACCTTCTGGAGGGCATATGCATGCTCTCAACACTACTCCAGCTCCGGACCGAGGTAGTATTTCTGCAGAAAGCCTTGTTTACATTTCTGGTTTTCCTGTTCGAACTTTATTTGATTCTGGCGCATCGCATACCTTTATTTCTTCTGACATTGTTGAAAGTTTGCACCTAAGTACTAGTCTAGTTGAGGATCCCGTTAGTGTTTCAAATCCAATTGGGGGTTCCACCCATCTATCTATGATTTGTATGGATTTGAGGATTTCTATTTTGACCGTAGAATTCACATGTAATGCTTATGTTATCGGGTTCATGGGATACGGGTTGATTTTGGGCATGGATTGGTTGTCCAGTTATGGAGCCATTCTCGATTGTGAGCATAGGGTAGTGAGACTTATGACTCGCCTTGGCAATACCCTAGAGATTTCTTGTAACCCTATGGATCCCATCATGTTATGTTATCTTGAATCCCTCGACTCGTCTATTGACAATCTTCAATCTGTGAGGGTGATCCGAGAATATCCTGATGTCTTTGATGAGGTGAAGGGGTTACCCCCTAAACGCGAGATAGACTTCCGTATATATCTTGTTGATAATGCCAAGCCATTTTCATTGCCTGTTAGGCACATGGCCCCGCGAGAAAGAAGAGAGCTTAGCAAGCAAGTCAAGGAGTTGCTTGAGGAAAATTTCATTAGGCGAAGCATTTCTGAATGGGGTGCTCCTGTGGTATTCTCTACTAAGACGGATGGTTCGCTTCGTCTATGTGTTGATTATCGTGAGTTAAACAAGCTGACAAAGAAGAATAGGCACCCGTTACCGAGGATTGATGATCTCTTTGACCAGCTTGTAGGTGCTTCTGTTTTCTCTCAACTCGATCTAGCCACCGGATTCCATCAGCTTAGAGTGGCTGAAGATAGTATTGACAAGACTGCGTTTAGGTCTCCAGATGGATTCTTTGAATGGCTCGTCATGCCGTTCGGTTTGACTAATGCACCCGCATAGTTCGTTGATTTGATGAGTAGGGTGTTTAGGGAGTTCCTTAACAAGTTTGTGGTTGTCTTCGTGGATGATATTCTGATCTTCTCTAAGGACGAGGAAGAGCATGCTACACATCTCAAGGAGGTTATGGATACGCTTAGAGCTCATCAGTTAAAAGCTAAGTTATCAAAATTCCATTTTTGGAGAAGGGAAGTTCGGTTCCTTGGGCATATAGTTTCTAAGCAAGGCATAGCGGTGGATCCCGCTAAAGTAGTGGCGGTACAAGACTGGAAAGTTCCGAAGAATGCAACTGAAGTGAGAAGCTTTCTCGGTCTGGCAGGATTTTGTAGGAAGTTCATTAAGGACTTCGCTAAGATTTCAGCCCCTCTCACTAAGTTAACGAAGAAGAACTTAGTCTTTGCATGGGACTTAGAGTGTGAGCTTGCTTTTCAAAGGCTCAAGAAAGCCCTCACCACAACTCCAGTTCTAGCATTACCCGACGGAGGGAAGTTGTTTACCGTGTACACCGATGCATGTGGCACGGGATTAGGCGCTGTCCTGATGCAAGATGGGAGAGTGATATGCTTTGGGGGTAGGCAACTCAAAGTTCATGAGAAGAACTATCCCACTCATGATTTGGAGTTGGCGGCGATCGTCTTTGCACTCAAATCTTGGCGCCATGATCTTCTAGGTGAAAGGTTTGAGTTATATACTGATCACAAGTCGCTCAAGTACCTCTTCTCGCAGAAAGATTTGAATCTAAGGCAGCAGAGGTGGATGGAATTCTTGGCATCATTATGACTTCGATATAGCTTATACCCTTGGCAAGGGTAATGTTGTGGCGGATGCGCTAAGTAGAAGCAGGATGACTTTGAGTCCCTTGTTTGTTGAGATGAAGAGCCTAGAGTTCTTGGCAACCATTGATTTTACACCTGCTGTTGAGTCGATGACTGGCTCGTTAGCATCCCTTGAGCTTAGGCCTACACTTCTTGATCAAGTTGGGACTTCACAGAGGGAAGACCCGCAGATAGTTGAGATCATGGACAAGTTGATTCGTGGTGAGACGTCAAGTCACCTCGCTAGATATACTATTGATGACAAGGGGTGGCTAAGGCGTGATGGAAGACTATGTGTCCCACAAGTGGGAGACTTAGTAAATAAAGTTCTTGAGGAGGTGCATCACTCGAGGATGACCATACATCCCGGAGGGGATAAGATGTACCGGGATATGAAGCGCATTTTCTTTTGGATTGGGATGAAAAAGGATGTTGCAGAGTTTGTTTCTAGATGCATTGTTTGCCAACAAGTAAAGGCCGAGTTGAAGAAGCCCGGTGGGCTACTGCATCCATTGGAGATCCCGCAATGGAAGTAGGAAAGTATCTTTATGGATTTTTTGGATGGATTGCCGAGATCAAGGAAGGGGAATACTGGCATATGGGTCATAGTGGATAGACTCACGAAGAGCGCTCATTTCATTCCAGTGAAGAGCAAGAGGACCGCATCATGGCTAGCATCTGTTTATCTTCGAGAGATAGTGCGATTGCATGGAGTTCCTTCTAGCATAGTTAGCGATCGTGACCCAATCTTCACTAGCCAATTTTGGAATAGTTTGCAAGAAGCGATGGGTACGCGATTGAATCTAAGTACAGCGTATCACCCACAGACGAATGGTCAGACCGAAAGGGTGAATAGGGTACTAGAAGATCTGTTGAGGCTATGCATTCTTGACTTTGGTGGCACTTGGGAAGACCACCTTCCTCTCGTAGAGTTGGCTTATAATAACAGCTACCAAGCAAGCATAGGGATGGCACCATTCGAAGCTTTGTATGGGAGGCCGTGCAAGTCACCAACATGTTGGTGGGAGATGACGGATAAGCTTATACTTGGGCCCGACATGATAAGGGACACATCCGAGAAGGTTGAGTTTATTCGAAGGCGGATGAAAACGGCCCAAGACAGACAGAAATCCTATGCAGACGAGCGAAGGACAGACTTAGAGTTTGAAGTTGGAGATACGGTCTTTGTGAAGGTTTTTCCCTTGCGTAATGTGGTTCGTTTTGGAGCAGTTGGAAAGCTATCACCAAGGTTCGTAGGACCCTTCCCTATCATCGAGAAGATTGGGCAAATGGCTTATAGGGTGTAATTGCTCGAGAAGCTAGCTGGAGTGCACAATGTCTTTCATGTCTCGCATCTCCGAAAATGCCTACATGAATCAGCCGAAGTAGTTGAGCCTAGCATTCTTGAAGACGTGGAGGTAGAGAAAGAGGCAACCCTGAGGCGAGCACCGATTCGTATCTTGGGAACGAAGATCAAGAAGCTGAGGAATCGAGAAGTCAAGTTAGTAAAGGTTCAGTGGAGTGAAGCCGATGAAGATGCAACTTGGGAAACCGAGGAGAAGATGTGTGGGCTTTATCCATTTCTTTATGAGGGTACATTCTCAATCTCTTTTCCTAGTTTGCATATCTTTCTTTTGCTATCCATGTTTATCGTGTTACTTTGTTAATCTTGTCATGAGAACCTTAGGTAGAAACCCTTTGGATGAAACATGTATTTGAAACATGTTATGCTTGATGGTTGCAAATGGTTGCAAGTGTTTGCAAGTGGTTACTCGTGGATGCATGATACACGTTAGGCACTAAGATCGGCTCACACACTTTCATATTGCATATGCATGAGTGTTTATGCTTATTCATGGATGAAACTTGTTATGCTATCACGTGGATGTTGCATATGAATGAATGTTATGTGCATTCATGTAGAGATTATAAATTATGTTAGGAATTTGCAAACATTTGGACTCATTTCACTAACATATTCTGCATTAAGGAGGTTTACTGAGTCAGTAACCGCCTGATTTTCGCATTAGATAGGTGCATATACACACACTTTTGCATATGTTCATACAGCATTAGAAATCTTTTAAGGACAATGATTACTTGTGGATGATGTTTTGAGTAGATGGATGATGGATGGTAGGATACATTCTTCCTAATTTGGAGATTTCGAGGACGAAATCCTTTAAGGTGGGGAGAATGTAACAACCCGAATTTTTATAACATGTTAAAACAAGAAATCAGGGCAGAATTAAATTATAAGTTAAGAATCAATGGGAACGGGTTATTCCATTGCGTTCGTCTCGAAATTCTGCTTGAAAACAAGTCCGAAATTTCGAAAATCGGAGTCCGTATGACCAAGATATGGCCCATAGAAGATATCAGAAAATTCAAAATTCAGCCCGAAATTCAAATTCAGCCCCAAACAGATTGGGCGGGAAAATTTCCCGCCCAGCCCCAGGTCGACTGGGGAGTCGACCTCCCTAGCCCCAGGTCGACTGCCCAGTCGACTTGGGTGTCGACCTGGGGGTCGACTTCCCTGGTCGGCCATGTTTTCTTGGTGCACCTGTTTGCTCCTTTGGGTCTGTTCAGTTGGCCTGTGATGGGATTTGATGGTTCAGATCTAAACTAGGGTTAATCCTATGGCCTAAACTTGTCTCTACACCTATAAAAACACCCTAAGACCTAGCCTAAACCACCACAAATCATCCTAACAATTATGTGCTTCCAAAATGCTCCTAAATCATGGCCTCCATCTTCATCATTGAGAGCTTGAGAGTTCTAAACTAAAGCTAAGGCAAAGGAGCAATTTTTACCCATCAAATCAAAGGAGCTACTTATATTCTCAAGGTTTCTAGTGTTGCTACATCATTCCTAGAGCTTCTAGAACGTCTCTATCTTGTTCTATTTTGTTCTAGTTCTCATAGCCACGATTTGTAAGCCCCACTCTACTCTTAGATTTAAACTATGAAATTAATATGAACATGTAGCAAGTTGAAATTGTATTCTTTTGTAATACTTGTCTTTGGTCTATCATTGTATGCATAGATCCATTTATGACTCTTTTGATCTATGATTGTGGAACTATCATGAACCTAGTACCGTTCATCTTGATTTTTGGGTAGAAAGCTATGAGCTTTATTTGGGGATTTTGCATAACGCAACATAGAACCCCTCATAACCTTGATGTTAACTTGCCTATGATGTTGAACTACATGCTAGTCACAAGTTTATCACTCTATGTCAACTATTGCCTTGTTATCATCCTATTTGCTAAGTTTTGATGTCATACATGTTTTGAGGCCAATAATCCTATATGCTAGTTGTGATGAACACCTTTGCCTCAAATATCATCATGTTTAACTTATGACCAACTTTACCACCTTATGCCCATCTTTGTCATATTGTTATGTTCCCCTTCTTGATCTATTTTTATTGATGCGAATTTACGTGCGATGGGAATACGTTATGGGTAGTGAGGCGAACTTGAAATGACATGAAAAACATGACTTGAAATGTGACATGAAAATTGATTATGCTTGAAAACTTGAATGTGGTCATGACATGTAGAAAACCATAAGGTGGCCAACTCGAGGTTGGGTTGAGTTTGTAGCGTAAATCTGCCCGGAACCGCCCGGCAAATCCAGTGGCTACAAACAATAGGACCCAATGTGAGTAGTTAGTCATATCGCGCTTGAAACCCGAGGTTAGACTAGGTTGTGGTGTAAAGCTACCCGGACCCGCCCGACACATCCAGTAACCACAACAAAGTCTAATGTGAGAGGTTGGGTGCATTAAATTAATTAATGCCACATGTTAGGGTTAAGTCATGAACCACTTGGATACACTTAACCAATTTGATACATGATTGGATAGGGTTAACCACACTTAACCCGTTAGAAACCCTAGTTACGTGGTCCTTTTCAGCAGTAACCCTCTTGGATGTATCACAATACCCTAGGGACTAGGCTAGGGCGGGGCACGATTACTGGGCTGATTGTAAGCGACGAGAAAGACGGCTGAGTAGGTGTGCAATTGTATGTTCAGGCGGGCTATGGTCGTGCACATAGTCCGGAGTTGAAAAA
Organism: Allium sativum; assembly: GCA_030737875.1. Classification (NCBI taxonomy): domain Eukaryota; kingdom Viridiplantae; phylum Streptophyta; class Magnoliopsida; order Asparagales; family Amaryllidaceae; genus Allium; species Allium sativum. The sequence goes on along the minus strand of CM060927.1, from coordinate 19,553,338 downwards.
AAAACAGACATGGGCACCAGTAGGTTTAGATTGTGCGTGCTTGATTTGTGTCAGTGGATGGCACCCTAGGGCTTGATACACCCTAGGGTGGACCTAGCACAGTTGACTACATTCCGTGATTGGGCCGTATGACACCGACACTCGACGAGTTAGGCTTATAGGGAGCCGATCGAGTAGATCGTATAGTTGGACCTTGAGTTGGGTCATCTCATGATATTGGGCCAAGGGATCATTTCTTGTTTATACTTGACACGGGTTAGAATACTAGTACTATTGGTGCAAAAAACTAAACCTTGTATATGTGATGCCACACTTGATCTACCTTGTTATCTATTTATCATGCCAGTTATTTACCATCTTTATGTTTCATCTCAGTTTCTCATGTTTAGTTAACTACATTAGTTTTTATACTAATAGTAGGTAGGACTTACCAGTCTTTATGACTGACCCTTTTTCTTTCGCCTCTTTTCTTCCTTCCCCCCCCCCCAGGTTCTCAAGGAGGGAACACTAGTGCTTAGCTTGGACATTTGGCTTGCTTTCTTGACAGCTCATGTACGGTTTGGACTTGTGCTTGCTGTGGCTTCACCGCATCTATTTTGGGGATAGTTTACTTTATGTTATTTTCAGTTTATGTTTTTCTGGACTTGTGGTAGTTGGAAAATGATGACTAAGTATTTTGATGTAAGTTGACTTTGGTTTTGAAATGGTTAACTATGGTTTTTAAATTTCTACCACTGCTTTACTTATTTATTTATCTATGTCCTGTCTTGTGATATCTCTGTGCATGTTTACCTAGACACCACCCCTCTAAAGCTAGTGCAATCACTCGTGAGTGGCCCTGGTGGAGGTGGGGTGTTACACAATCTAATATAACAAGACATTCCAAAAAAATGACATTTTTTGCACTGCACAGACAACACAATCTGTTACCCAAGGTCAACACACCATACCTCCTCCCTATGCCATGGTACATAGGAGTAGAACTAAACTTTACATTTTAGAAAACCTGCCTTCTTGAGCCATGCATCGCAAACGGTAGCAGTAGTGGAATGGACAGGCACTTTCCAGTAGTAAAATACACATGCAAAGCACATCTAACACCTTAGAAAATTCCATGACATCACGTCTCAAGACATTACATCGGCACAGGGTGATCCAATAAGCATAGGGAGATGATAAGTGGCATAACAAAGAAACCTTAATACAACAGCACTGAAAGAGCACACACTGACATTACCTAGCACTAGCACATAGTTATGGGCAAGGAGAGTCAGGTAGAATAGTGAACTCCTTTATCTAGATCAACTAAGTTTAGAGTCGAAGCTTCACGTGGATAGCCAATAATTGAAACAAAGGAGCATGACATGCACCTAACCATGATAAAACCAGACTAAGATTCCATAATCAAATACCATGAGCACCATATCATATCTCCAAAAATACCAAAATAAACACCCCAACGACTCACTCAATAAGCACACAATCACCCAAAACAGCACTATAGTATTTGAATTAGTCCCAACAAGATGATATCACTAGGCACATTGAATATTAAGACCTTTAAGTTGAACCCAAGCAACGAAAATAACTACAAGAACTATGAAGTTGCTATGAATAGATGAATCTCCGCGTTGGAACCAAACTTACCAGTTCATGCAAGGTGAACCATAACTGCCCAAATCAAATCTAACTACTAAAGAAAACACAGGAAATACCATATAATTTCAAAGCCTTCGCCCTTTTCCTGGCACAAGCCATACAGATCTCGGACATAAATCCACCCAGTAATGAATTGGACGCACTCACTAGGAAACCTAATGTTGCACATTATAGGAGATCGAAAAGCCCAGAAGTTGCAAGCATAGAACTGCAGAGCCAATAACAGGAAGCTTAATAACAATCAAGAAGGATCACCATGCAGCGGATTGGAAAGGAAAATTGGAGCGAGTAGGGCTAGGCATAATCGAGGAGTAAAATAGAGAGGGAAAAGTAGATTAAAATAAAATTTCAGATCTGACAAAAAAAAATCTTGGTTTGGCGAGGAAACCATGCAGGCGTAAGCAAGGAGAATTGGAGATTGATTAGGAAGTTAAGTAGAGAGAAAAGAAGAGTAGAATGAATTGAAGAATCGAAGAGAAGGAGGGAATTCCTTTATGCCATTAACAATAGATCTAATTCTTATTTTAATTCGCGCATTATCTTCCAAATTCAAATGCACAGGCTAACATTTGTGAATTAATTCTTTTATTAGATTTAAATGTTATAGTTATAACATCGGTCTTTAATTCTTTTTTTCTCTTTCACAATGTTACTATGAACGTTTCTCAATAATTTTATTCATTACCTTATGTTGACGATTGATCTATTGTCAATCACACGCCAACACCCAATTCGTATATAAATTATATTATATTTGTAGTTATCTATCATCGAACAGTCTTAAAGCCATCACATAGTGCGTAATATTAAATGAACGCACAAGTTTTATAGTGGTTCATCAAATGATTCCTTGGTCCACTTATAGCAATCGACTAACTATACATTTTATTATAAGTATAATGCAGTTTGTTTTTAAGAAAGTGGAGAAAAATAGTTGTAATTAATCTTTGATAGTATTCTTGTGTAATGGAGTTCCAATATGGAGAAGCGATCCTACCAAATGGCTTAGAGATAGGCTATTTATGGCTAAAGTAAGACATGCGCATCCTAAAATACTAGAGGGAAAAGTGGATCTCAGTTTGACTAGGTTCCAAGAATTTTCTTATGCGCGGACTAGTAAGACTCCACTCGGGGATCAATACTAATCCATGGATCGGTAAGACTCGCTAGACTTAACCAAATTTCTATATCTATCCTCTATGCTCCCAGTGCATCCTAAAATTCCTGTACTTCCTTCGTACTCAAACCTTAAGTCTTCGATCACACATTTGGTGTTAAAAATATATACCATTCATTTGGAATTATCAGAACCATGTTTCTCTAATTAGTTTAATCAATACCAATGCCCCTCATACAAATTTCGTATCCAAATTCGTGAAATTCATATCCCTAAAACATGCATGAATCAACATAAAACTTAAGATCAACATGCTTTACTTTGTATCCCTGAAAATGTGGCTCGATCACATAAAAATGCAATAAACCCACATCACTCCTGTATTTTACTTATATCCGCACGTATCCAGTTTTTCCTGATTATTTACAACATTTCAGATCCATAACATCATATTCATGAATGCTAATCCGATCGTATGAAAAATTCTGAAGTGCACATATATTTTCAACTTTTCTTGATCACTTCGTATCTTCTAACTTGAATCCCAAGTTTTATTTTTGATCACTCTAAAGTGATCATTTAATTTTCCCAGGTCTGCTCGTCCCAATCCCAGAATTTGGATCCATGATCATATGCAATTTTCCACTTTGATTCCCGATCAATAATTTTGAGTGATCGGCCCATGTTGATTGCCAATTTTTAGGTGATCAGTTCTGCTCCGTTATTTTTCCAATCGTTGATTTCCTGCCTATTCACGGATTTCTGAGTGAATTTTCTCAGTGTTTGGATTGATCGGACGAACTCCTTTGAAATTTGATCATGAATTTCTAAGTGATCGTGTCGTGCTGACCACCAATTTTTATGTGACCAGGCAATTCCCATCAAACTTTTGTAAGATAAATGATTGATCCAACACTCTATTGATCGATTGAATATAGAGTACTACGACGAGCTACTCTGGATATTTCTGAGCGATTAGACGATGCTCGAAGGTGTAGCACACTATAAAATATACCCTAAATAGATTTAGGAAATTAAATTAAATATAAACAATAACAAAATGTTAATGAGATTAAATATTTTTTTTGAATATTTAGGAATTAGGCCAAAAAAATATTGTTACTGTATTCGTGGCAAGATTCTGGTCCATATTAATGTTTTATTTTGTCGAAAACTAAGTCCATATGAAGAAATTATCATTAAACATGTTGTACATAAATTGTTTACATACAAGATTTGAAAATCAAACCGAATAAATATAAATCTAGAATATAATTATATGTTGATTGGTATATAAATCTGGTATATAATTATAAATAATCTAGGAGAATTTGGAATATGTTGGTTTGAAGCCAAAAATCCAATTTGATAGATTCTACGCTTATTCTACTATTCTTACCTTCCTATGTCTATGAGTCGAAATTATAGGAGTTTGCCATAACCTATGTCTTATTAGTATAAATTTGGATTATTATGCCAAATGGAAATTGGATTTGAATGGAAAAAAAACAATACAAATCCTTTATATTTCTTATTTTTATTATTTGAGGAAATGGTCAACAAATTGTCGTATTTTGGGCTTTGTTATTAGTGGAACGAAAGCTAGGTGTTTGCATATTGTACAATTTCTGAAATTGGTATGATTCACATGTTTTTTATATTTGTGTATACTAAAGCATAAGACTTGAGTATTGTGGAATTAATAGGTTTGAGCATCTATTTTCAATAGACAGTTTGAACTTATTATTCACAAAATTGCTAAAGTCTTAAGTTTTGTATATAAAAATATATAAAACTAAAGCGGTACCACAATGGAAGTTTTACATATATAATTGAATTATTGCACCTTGTCTGTCTTTTGTTATTGAAATTATCATTTAAACCCTGGTTACAAGTTTTATGTATATGCTATTATTTCCTTTTATTTATAGAATGTGAATATGCATATCTATGCCATGTGATGAAGTTAGGGAAGTAAACTTATATATCGTGATTATGCTGTTAATATTGATTTTTCAAATGAATTAGGACGTTTAGTCACATGCGCTTAAGTTAACCATTTATTTACCATTATTTATTACCATAATTAACATATTATTAATGCGTATTAAATTCCTATTAAATAGCATATTAAATGCATTAAATAGGAAATTAAAATTATAAGTGTCCCCAATAGGAAACTTGTATGTGTACAAGTACGGATGGCTCTTATTAGTACTAAATTAATGACACATAGACACAAGGTTAATCTAAACTTGTATTTTTGGAACCGACCGGCATATCCAGCATTTGCAAGTTAGTCGGGTTAATGTGAGAGGTATAAGTGCCATGAGCCATTATAATTATTGCACATGGATGTGAGGTTAAGCTCCAATTGTAGTGGAAGTTTGTCGGGAACTTCCCGGAAAATCCAGCATCTACAGGTGATCAGTTTAAAGTGATATGTCTTATGTGTGTGTACACACACACACACATATATATATATATATATGTGTGTGTGTGTGTGTGTGTGTGCATGTGTGTGTGTGTGTGTGTTTGTGTGTGTGCGAAGTAGGCCTGCCTCGAGAAGGTATTAATTGGCTGACCTACCTTGTTTGGGTATTAAGTGGTTAGGACATTAGAGCGCTTCAAATGTTTATTCTTTCGAAAGGCTTAAGGCATTAGGCCCGCCCTCGTTAGGTCTTAAATGGTCATTAGGTCAACCTTTCTTTTATAATCTTATGAGGTATTAAATGGTCATGAGTAAAATGGTTTGTGTATGAGTAACGTAGTTCTCCTGAATTTTTCCACTTCTTATCTAGGGGATATGTGAGGGCATACCCAGGGATGGGCAAATAAGAGTACCTAAGAATATGCTATAGGGACCTTCGGTCCAGAAGAAGTATTAAGTGACTAGGAGTTCACCTGTAATGATAGTTAGATAGAAAAGCATGGGTCCGCCAAAAAGGTCATAAATGGCAATAAGTGTCTACGCAAACCTGGTATTAAGTGGAAGATTACTGTCTCTTGATTTACATTGAGAGTATATTTGATAGATTGACGATTTAAAGGTGAGGTCTTAAATGGCTTGGGTCTTCCATAAGGTATTGAGTGATATGATGATCATGCAAATCAAGATTTTGCAAATATCTTCGTGACAAATCAAGATAGTACGAAGACAAATAACACATCTTCGTGAGGTCTTAAATCAAGATTTTACTCTCTGACAAATAACACATCTTCGTGACAAATTAAGTGGAAGATTACTGTCTCTTGATTTACATTGAGAGTATATTTGATAGATTGACTCAACTTTGACTCAGCTTTGAACCAGCTTGTCCATGATCTCAATTATCTGAAGGTCATCCTTCTGTGAAGCCCCGACTTGATCCAGAAGGGTAGGCCTGAGCTCTAGAGATCCATAAGGAGTTTGTCTCGAGATGTGTTATTTGTCAAAGAGTAAAAGCTGAGTCAAAGAAGCCCGGTGGGCTATTACATCCGCTAGAGGCCCCGCTATGGAAGTGGGAGAGCATTTCTATGGACTTTATTGATGGGCTTCCAAGGTCAAGGAGAGGGAATACGAGCATATGGGTCATTGTAGATAGGCTTACGAAGAGCGCTCATTTTATCCCAGTGAAGAGCAAAAGGACCGCATCCGGACTAGCATCAGTATATCTTCGTGAGATAGTACGACTACATGGAGTCCCCTCCAGCATAGTCAGTGACCGAGACCCCATCTTTACTAGTCAGTTCTGGAACAGTTTACAGGAAGCTATGGGCACGAGATTGAACCTGAGTACGGCCTATCACCCACAAACAGACGGCCAAACAGAAAGGGTGAATAGGGTACTTGAGGACTTGTTGAGACTTTGCATCTTGGATTTTGGTGGTACTTGGGAAGACCACCTTCCTCTTGTAGAATTTGCTTATAATAACAGTTATAAGGCGAGCATTGGTATGGCACCGTTTGAGGCTTTATATGGGAGACCATGCAAGTCACCTACATGTTGGTGGGAGACTACAGACAAGCTTATACTTGGACCTGACATGATTAGAGATACGTCCGAGAAGGTCGAGTTGATCAGAAGACGAATGAAGGCAGCCCAAGACAGACAAAAATCTTATGCTGATAAGCGGAGGTCTGATTTGGAGTTTGAGGTTGGGGATAAGGTTTTCGTAAAGGTTTCTCCTTTGCGGAATGTGGTCCGTTTTGGAGCTGTGGGAAAGCTAGCACCGAGATTTGTTGGACCCTTCCCTATCATAGAGAGAATAGGGAAGATGGCTTATAGAGTGCAATTGCCCGAAAAGTTGTCCGGAGTGCATAATGTCTTTCATATCTCGCATCTCCGAAAGTGCCTGCATGAGTCCGCTGAGGTGGTTGAACCTAGCATTCTTGAAGACGTGGAAGTAGAGAAAGAAGCAACTTTAAGGAGAGCTCCGATTCGTATCTTGGGGACAGAGACCAAGAAGCTAAGGAATCGTGAGGTCAGATTGGTGAAAGTTCAATGGGGTGAAGCCAAGGAGGACACAACTTGGGAAACCGAGGAGAAGATGAGTGGGCTTTATCCATTCCTTTTTGAGGGTACACTCTCATTCTCTTTCCTTTGTTAGTATATCTTTCTTTTGCTATCCATGTCTATCTAGTTTATCTAGTTCATCGTGTCTATCTTATCATGAGAACCTTAGGTAGAAACCCTTTGGACGAAACATGTGTTTGAAGCATGTTATGTTTGATGGTTGCGAGTGGTTGCAAGTGTTTGCAAGTGGTTACTCGTGGATGCATGATACACATTAGGCACTAGATCGGCTCACACACTCCTCGTATTGCATGTGCATGGGTGTTTATGCTTATTCTTGAATGAAATTTGTATGCAATCACATGGATGTTGCATATGGATGTATGATTGAGCACGCATGTAGATATTATACATTATGTTAGGGATTTGCATACATATGGATACATTTCACTAACATATTTTGCATTGATCTTTGCATTAGATAGATACATATACACACACTTTTGCATATGTTCATCCAGCATTTAGAAGCTTGTAAGGACAATGATTGCTCGTGGATGATGCTTTGAGTAGATGGATGATTGGATGGTAAGATACGCTCTTCCTAACTTGAAGATTTCGGGGACGAAATCCTTTAAGGAGAGGAGAATGTAACAACCCGTATTTTCAATAATCTGTTATAACATAAATTGAGGCAGAATTAAATTATAAAATAGGAATCAAGGGAAACGGGCTATGCCATTGCGTTCGTCTCGGGAAAATACGCGAAATAGAGTCCGAGTTTTCGAAAATCGGAGTCCGTATGACCCGGTTAAGGCCCATTGAAGTTTGCAGAAAATTTCTAAGTAAAAACAGATTTAAATTTGAAATTAAAAACAAGGATTTGGGCCAGCTGGGCCAAGGCGGGAAAAATCCCGCCAGGACCCGCATGTCGACAGGCCTGTCGACAAGGTCCCTAGGCATGTCGACTGCCCTGTCGACAGCCCTGTCGACAGGGGGTGCCCAGGCAGTCTAGCCTGGTGCACCATTTTGATTTGGGCTTGATGGGGTGGCTTGGTTCTAGAGAGTTCCGAGATCTGACGGGCCAAAACTATTCTAGGGTTAATCCTAGGGCCTAAAACACTCTAATTCTCTATAAATATACCCCTAATCCTACCCTAAAACCTCATTAATCAATCTAGCAACTAAACTATGCCAAATTGAATCCTCAAATGGCCTCCACCTAAAATCCCTAGCCTCCACCTTCCTCAAAGTTTAATCCTATGAAGATATGATGATCATGCAACCTTTTCTATGTTGTATGAATGCTTAATAACTTGCATACTTCATTAAGTTGCAAGTTTGATTTGCTAAGCTTGTGTTTTTGGGATTTTGCAAAAGGGTTTTCTTATTTAAAGCTTGGTTTTGGGTTTTAAAAGGGCTTCTTCATCTTATTTGGTGGATTTGTGACTTGTTTATATTTGTAAGCCCTCTTACCTTCACTTTGCAAACTCTAAAGTTATCATGTGGTGAAAGTTGAGATTTGTACATGTTTATTTGATTATGCATGCTTATGCGAACTCACTATGCCATGTTTTACATGTTTCATAAGTTATGCATGCTTATGCGAGATTACCATGCCATGTTTTACATGTTTCATAAGTTATGCATGCTTATGCGAGATTACTATGCCATGTTTTACATGTTTCACAAGTTATGCATGCTTATGCGAATTCACTATGCCATGTTTTACATGTTTCATAAGTTATGCATGTTTATGCAAGTTCACCCTACCATGTTATGCAAGTTTTATGGGTTATGCATGTTTATGCAAGTTCACCTTACCATGTTATGCAAGTTTTAATAAGCTATGCATGTTTATGCGAGTTCATTATGACATGATTTGCAAGTTTAACATGTATGCATGATTATGATGATATGTGAAGTTCACCATGTATGTTATGCCAAGTTACCTTTTTACCCTTATACGTTATGACGAATATGTAAGCGAGATAATGACGTTGGGAGGGTTTGGGTAAACTTAAAAATGCATGAAACTAAAAGATTGGGAATTTACCTATTAAGTTAGGTCTACCCCTTGGGAATTTACCTATTAAGTTAGGTCTACCCAAGTATATGTTAACTTGTAAATATGTTTTAAAGTGGACATGACGTTAGATAACATGACATGGCCAACTCGAGGTTAGACCAAGTTGTGGTGTAAATCTTCCTAGGTAACCACAACGTGGGGTCTAATGTGGGTAGTTGGTCATGTTGCACCATAAGACCCGAGGTTAGACCTAGACGTGGTGTAAATCTTCTCAGGTAACCACGGATGTCTAATGTGAGAGGTTGGGTGCGTTAAGTAATTAATGCCTCATGATTAGGGTTAAGTCATGGCCCACTAATACTTAACCAATAATGGGGATGCGAGGATTAGATGGGGTTAAGTAGTTACACTTAACTAATTTAATCCATGATTAGTGAGGGGTTAAAACCACACTTAACCCTCTTAGAAACCCTAGCAACGTGGTCTGTTCCAGCAGTAATCCCAGTTTGGTATCACCACAACCCTATAGCTAGGTTAGGGCGGGGCACGATTACTGGACGGATGTAAGCGACCAAAGCGACGGCTGAGTGGTACAGCGGTGCGGGTCCGGCGGGCTACGGACGTGCACGTAGTCCGATGTTGGACAAACTCGAGGCACGGGTACCAGTAGGTTTAGACTGTGCATTATTGCTTAGGTGTCTGGGGTTGACACCCGAGGGCTTGATACACCCAAAGGTGGACCCAGCGCAGTCTGACTACATCCATGTGGGCCGTATGGACACCAACACTGGACGTGTTAGGTTTATAGGGAGCCGATCGACTAGACCGTTGGGCTGGACCTTATACTAAGGTCACTTCATGTTATTGGGCCAAAGTTTGGGCTAAGGGATCAAGATCTGTTTTGTGGGTTTGCTAGTACATTGCGGTGCAAAGTTTAATCTCATCTATGTGATGTCACCTTTATCTATTGCCAGTATGTTCATCTCAGTTTCCATCATGCTGTTAACTTTATTAGTTTATAGATTGATCGTAGTAGGGCTTACCAGTCTTTTTGACTGACCTGTTTTCTTTCGCTTCTTTTCTTCCGTTTCCCCCCCCCCACAGGTTCTCAGGGAGGGGCTACATCTGCTTAGTGGATCTTTGGCTTGCTTGTTGGATAGCTCATGTATGGATCTGAGCTAGCTGTGGCTTATCTTTTATTTCTGGGGATTAGTACTGATGTTTTACCATGTATTTTGTTATCACGTATCTAGACTTATGTTGTATTTTGGATCATGCCATTTTGATATTATGTATTTGACTATGTTGGTTTTTGTGAGATGATGATGATGGGTTTTTATCTGCTACCGCTGCTTTACTTATATTTATTTTTATATATATTCTGTCTTGCGATATCTCTGTGCATGTTTTACCTTCAAAATAACGCCCCTCCAAAGCTAGTACATTCTAAGGAGTGATCCTAGTGGAGGTGGGGTGTTACATTTATCATTTATGAGGATGATAAGGAAAAAATAATAGAAAGGATTTGAAATAGGTGTCTGTTAGGATAACTGGTAATAATAACAAACTAATGTCTTAGCATAAGGATATCTTAAATGTTTAGGAAAGAGAAGTATATATTTTGTTACATGGAATAAACTTCCACAAAAATGTTGAGTTCACATTTATTTGAGCTTTCAAGAAAACGATGATATGAGATTTCTATTCTTCTTCTCAAATTGATAGAACTTGACAAAATCCTCTTTTCTCTGTGCCTTTCTCTTATTATTCTCATTCTTATGTGGAGGTATTAAAGGTGAAATCAAATCATCTTATTCCGAACAATTCTTCTTCTCTGCTTAGATATAAACATCAGCCGAAAATTAGAAAAGAGTGGTTCAACAAAGATCGAAGACGTTATCATTGTGGTAATTTAGATCATATGGCAAAATTTTGTAGAAATATCATCAAATTCTTTCAGTGTGGAGGTTTAGGGCACCATAGATTTGATTATTTTGATTTATTTAGTGGGAATTCGACTTTAGATATGGCGCGATTAAATTATTCTTTATTTTGCCGAAAATTTCAGGTGTTCTCGAATATATTCGACAGAATTAAATCAATTCAAAAAAGAGAGCGGGCTTATATTTTAATTGCTATAGGTTGGCATTTCGAAGGATTAATCGATGGTGTACTATGGGAAAAGAAAGTGGATGAAGGAAAAGATGTATTTCCACCATTTCGAAGCCTTTGAGAAATAAAGAACATGCCATTCGTTTCAGTATTGGGTTTGTAAGATTGAGGAGGATCTTTAAGAATTCCGGTTCGGATAATAAGGAAAGAGGCATCAAATTACATGATGAATTGCTGAATCATTATGATGTTATTAACTCGGCTATTAATTGCAAATCGAGGTTGGAGAAGTTTAGAACTTTTCGGTTATTATCCAATAGCAGCAGAAAGATTGATACTGAAGATTCTGAGGGTTGGAGATTTGTTGATGATATTGTTGGGGATGCAGCATCTATGTTGATGCATGGATCCAATGGAGAGTGTATGTTGCTTGATACTTGTGTGTATAAACGTATAGAGATCAATGTTTATAATGGTTTGAGGTCTGTTGGGAATCCATCTGATTGGGGGTGTGGGAGAAAATGAGGTTAGTATTGAACAACAGATGGGTAATGAGGGAGAAGTTTTTTCTGATGTTGTTGTGAACTCTGGTATGAGTAATGTAAGCCCTTTTGTGGGTAATGGTTTGGTGGATTATCTTGAAAATCCAATGTTGATGTAACGACTCGGATTTCGCCCGGACCTAATCGACCGCAAAATCGACCAAGACCGCTCAAAAACCTGAATACGCTAACTTTGGGCATATAACACATCAGAACAAATAACAACAGACTTTTATTAACATCGTAATAATGTTACATCAGAGTACAGAATATCAGAGTACATCAAAAAAAATGCAGTGGAAGATTAATTTACAACAGATTTAATACAGCGCAGCGGAACAAATAAACTAACCACAGCGGAAGACTATCAATGCTCTAGACACAGCTTTAAGCTTCGATCCAGAATCCTGCTCAATATTTCTGCAAAATAAGCTACTCGACTGCCCATGTGAAAAAGAGGGCACCCGAGTTTGCAAAGTGAAACAAACTACAGGTCAGTCATGGGACTGGTATGAGAAATCTTACTTAACTAATCTAATAATAAGGCTAATCACAGGACCACACCGCAAATGCAGAACGAGTTTTCTCCATTGGATTGCCAGTGCATGAAACAAAGTAATTCGTTAAAAAACGCAATGCATTTTAGAAAAATGAAACCATTATAAGACTTAAGTCCTATCACACAATGCAATGCAAACTGGAGGATAGAGTTTTTCCTTATAATGGTCAAAAATGCTTGATACGATAAAACAGATTTGATATTATTATTAGTGTATATATGTTTCAAAAACATTTCAAAACATAATGTATTAATCATAGACGGCAAAGCTACCATATACTATGTCACCATACTAGTTCTACAATCAAAACCGTAAGTTGTCGTATTGGAAGTTGAGTTTCCATCATGAGTCAAGGCTAGGGACGATCTCCATACTGATTCGAGACACTCTAGCAAATGTCTCAGGATTCAGACACTGGCGAACCCTTGGATCCTGTAGGGCCGGTCCACAAATACTTTAGTGGATTAGTTATGCCTGAACACAAACTTCCCAGTCCTATTGAACCTATAAATTGGTCACTATCGACCAGTATAACTAAGGCCTCGTAATCCATCATCCACATATGTAAAACGTCAGGGCTTGCAAAACTCTGATACCACTTCTAGCTAGAAAGAAACGTATGCACTCCCTGCGTTCCCTTGTCCCGTTTCTGACTCTTACCAGGGTGTGAGGCTCGCGAAGTAACGCTATACTCAAAGCCATGCCTAAATAAGCTGTGCTTTGATCATCAACCACAAGGCCCTGCTTTTCAACAATAAGCCGTGATCATTTGCATCTTCGCATGCCACATTGTCAATCCATACCATACCATTGATTTCTGCCAATATATAACCTATGAGCTCGTACGTCTCAGAGAAGGGTGTTAAGCAAGAGAATAAATTCTCCGCCACCAAACAGATATATATTTAGCAGAGATCAACGAATACAGAATAAAGGAATACAACGTTAGACATACCATCCATTTACAAGTTCGTTCTGGGTCTGAACGAAACCGGAGACACCTTATTCGTCGTCCCATATGTCCAATACAGGAGCGAGGTCCTTGCATATCCGTCGATCTCCAAGTACGTCTGGACGATCACCACTTATTACCTTGTCTTGGGATACCTCCCAATCAAGACATCAGTAATCACCCAAACGATGTGAAGATCGCTGCTCTTCAACCACCGTCTTCATCTTCGACTTTTAATCGTCGTAATAATTATTCAGAATGGGTTAAACCCGGTGTTTCCGAATAACTCACGTATTTTATAATCAATAAACAAGTGCTATAAAACACATCATACGCCTCATTCCAATTCAGAATATTCTTTTAAATAAATATTCACATTATTAGGGGAAGGTTCCCATTAATTTTATCAAAGATAAATTCTTTTAAATTTATTCTTTAATCTTGTTTTTAGAAATTTATTAAAACTCTAATTTGGTTTTAATATCAAAAATCATAACTTTATGATTATTCAAATTGAAGAAATTAATCTTATCTTTAACTGCGTTAAAGAACCAATGTTATTTAAAAACATTGTTCACGGTAAACCCAAAATCATCTTCCCTTAAATATGGAATTTTCGCAGAAATCAAATCAATATATAATCGATATAAATTTCCGTACGGACTAATAATATAAATGGAATAATAGCAAAGACTTTTAATTCCATATATAGTAATGGTCTTCCTATAAAGAATATCATCTCGATTATTATTAAATCGAATCCCATTCAGTTCCAATTTAATATATTAAATTGGAAAACTTTTCTTTGGGGAATTTCCATTAAGTCTTAATAAAAGATTTATAACTTCGAAATTAAATTTTCACTGTTAATTGGGTAAAAGAACAAATGTCGTTTAAAGCACAATTCACGATAAACCTAATTCACATTTTATTTTATTCTAATTACAAAATATAATTGGAAACTCTAAAAATCTTAATTAAAAGATTTATTCTTTTCTCAACTAGTTTAAAGAACGGTGTTATTGAAGAGACCATTCACTACAGACCCCAAAATCTAATTTATTTATTCAATTCCAAATAAATATTAATTTATTGGAAAACTTCATTAAATCTTAATTTAAAGATTTAATCTAGTTAATAACTAGTTCATATCTATAAAAATATATTTTTATCTTTCCAAATATGGAATTTTTCATCCAAAATTTTTTATTATGATTTTACATAATTTTTCCATATTTTTAATAATTTTATCAAGGCCTGTACAGTCGGTTTTCAATAACGGCCATCGAAATGCACTTACAACGACCTTTTCTGAAATTGATTTGGACATAATTCCAAATCCAACCATTAGATTTCAAATCTCTTATATTCATTGGAAAGCTCTTTTTGATACGAACCAAACGATTCCGGTAACAGGAGAATCCGACAATCGGATCTCCCGTTACATCAATTTGAAGTTAAATAGTCGAAATTCGTGAACGGTCGCTGCATGGCGCGTTTTATTCAGGCCATTATATAAATATATAATATATTATATATATTTCGTCGGTTTTTTTTAAAACTTATTTTATAAAATATTTATAAATTCATTTTAAAATGATTTTAACTTCATTTTTCAATTTTAAATAAAAATTGAATATTCTATATTTTTATCATATTATAATATTAATAATTTCAAAATATTAGATTTTGAAATCACCTTTTTTGATGTTCATTATAAAGTAAATAAAATCGATCAATAAACCTGTTCGGGTTAAAATAACATCTGCTACTTAATTCGGCTTCACGTTTTTATATTTTTATATTCGTCTAAAAATGGACATAGAAATCATAATTTTATTTTACACTGAATATTATTTTATAATATTCATAATTTTAAAATATTGTTTATTTCAAAAGATTCTTTATTTTAAATATATTTTACAACAAAATATTCTAAATCGGAATGCGACTCAATCAATTACCATATAATTTCAGTTATATGGATTTCATACATCGCATGTATATAACAATAATGAGAAATGATCAATAAACAATCCATTCACGTCCAAAGTGAAATTTATGACTGTGTAAGCATTAAAATAAATAAATAAATAATGCTCATCACAAGTTTCAATCCATCGATTGACATCTAACTAAATATTGGGACTCATGTATGCCAAATATCATCCCGACACCCATGTGGGGTTTTCAAACAACAACAATTTACATACATAAATCATTGGTTAATAAATTTAACTAATTATAATTCAGTTTGAATTATTTCTAATGTAACTAACCTAATCATGACAATGTTTTACCAATGTACATTTTTCTACTTCGCTAACATGTTAATGTTGATATCAAACAAATGAACATTTCTACTTCTATAACATGTAAATGTTAATATTAAACAATGCATATTTTAATTATTCCTACTTACATTAAAAATGTAATTTTTAATTTAAAAACGTTTTTATCAAACAATAATCTTTTTATTGAATCCTTTAATGCATTAAAAATGAGCTTTTGAATGTAAACATATTATAATCAAATTCTAATCTTTTTATATAATCATTTGTACATTTAAAATGTACTTTCCTATGTTAACACATTTTTACCAAAGTTTAATCTTTTTAATCAATCCATTATTACATTAAAGATGTAATTTTAATGTTAACATAATATATTAAAAAATGAAACTTTTCTAATGATTTATTTACTCTAAAAATGTAAATTTCGAGGACAAAACATATTTTTATTACACAATGAATCTTTTATTTTCATATGATTTATTTACATTAAAAATGTAAATTTTAATGTAAAAACATTTTTCAAGCAATGAACCTTTTTCTAATGATTCATTTTTACATTAACAATGTAAACGCTAATGTGAAAACAAATTTTCAAACAATGAATCTTTAATTATGACTCATACATAAATTAAAGTGTAAATTTTAATGTAAACAAAATTTATTAACTTGAATCTTTTATATGATTCATACTTACATTAAAAATGAAATTTTTAATGTAAACAAAATTTTGGTAAGTGGAATCCTTTTATATGGTTCATACTTACATTAAAGATGTAATTTTTAATGTAAACAAAATTTTATTGACTTGAATCTTTTAAAACAAATGTTCATTTTTCATATTTTCTCATATACAATAAAAATGTAAGCTTTTTATTATTAAACATTTTTATATTTCATCCAATGATCATTTTACATGAATCATGCTTTACATTAGAAATGTAAATTTTAATGTTTCAACAATATTATCCATACAATGAATATTTTATATATAATTCTTTACATTAAAAATGTGAATTTTGAAGTTTCCATATTTTTATCCCTAACATAAATGACATTTTTATCACTAACATAAATGACATTTTTTTTAACTAAAATGACCATTTATTCTAACATGATATTTTTATCTAAAATGATAATTTTATCTAATATGATATTTTTATCTAAAATGATAATTTTATCTAACATGACATTTTTATCTAAAATGATAATTTTATCTAACATGACATTTTATCTAAAATTACATTTTTATGACAAAAATGTTATTTTTAATCTAACATGACAATTTATCTAAAATGATAATTTTATAAAAAAAATGTTATTTTTAATCTAATATAACATTTCTAACAAAAATGTTGTTTTTATTCTAATGTAACATTTCAAACAAAAATGTCATTTTTATTCTAATCTAACTAAAATGATATTTTAATTCTAACATAACGTGATTTAAAAAAAATGACATATTTAAATAACATGACATGATTTTACAAAAAATGACATGTTTTTAATGATCACTGTATGTAATAAAAATGTAATCTTATTATTTACCCAAACATGTAGTAACATGTTATTCTTTCTATTTTACGCTAACATATCAAAAATGTCTTTTAAAATAGCAAAACATGTAATAACATGTTTTTCTTTTTATTCTACACTAACATATTAGAAATGTCTTTTTAAATAGCAAAACATGTAACAACATGTTTTTATTTTATTTCTAATCTAACATAAGAAAATGACTTTTTAAATGCCAAACATGTATTAACATGTTTTTATTATATTTCTAATCTAACATAAGAAATTGACTTTTTAATGCCAAACATGTATTAACATGTTTTTATTTTGTAATATACAATAAAAATATGGTTTTTATTGTATGCATACATTTTGACAAACATGAATATACACAATTCAATTTAGTTGTTCAACGTAATCACAAACAAACAGTTACATTTTTATACAAAACTAACATGAATTCTATATAGTATAAATATAAATTTCACATCGTGATTAATAATGAAATTTATTTAAAAATAGAGATCTCATATCGATTTTTGTTAGAATTTCCATCGTGCTCTGTTTCAGCTCTAGTCATTTCCATATTGAAGATCTCATCGTCGTGAATCCAACGCATTTCGTTTCATTCGATTCCGACCTCGTATGAGAGAGATACGACGTTACGAACGTTGATTATATTAGTTATATAATTAATTATTTAATTAAAAATTAAAATCCCTTAAACTTTCTTCTCAAACCCAATTTTCTTTTTTTACAACTGCTCAACCCAAAACTGCCATTCTATATTCCAAATCGCACCCTGATTGAGGCCGCCTTCAATGATCTTGACCATTGACTAGAGAGATCTCGTAATGCTCTCCAATATTGGCTTTATAATTTTCGTGAATTATGTGATGGATTAGAAGAAATTGATGAAGGAAATTTGAAGAAGAGTGGCCATTGAAGGATAGGGTGGTGGTGGCTATGATATGAATTAGGGTTTGTTTATTCTAAGGTATTTATAAATTAATTAATTATTTACTTCTTTAATTCAGAAAAGGCCCTCTAACCATATATTGGACGTTACAAAAGAATTAAATTAATTGATAGGGATGAGGTGTTAATCTATGTGAGATAAAGGTCAATATATAATAACAATATAATAAATAATATTTAATTTAATAATTGTCTATCTTATCCCTTTTTTCTCTTCTTTTTTTCTTTTCTTGTATTTATAAAAGGTATATAGTATGGCATATATGTGTATGAAAAGAAGAGAGAGAACATACAGAATTAAAGGATATGAATGAAATGCATGCGACATTTATTGTTATCATTGTCATTATTATTATTTTTTTCCTTTTTTATTTTCCTTACAATGAATGGCACGCCTCATTGAATATGATTTCAAATTTTATTTATTTTATGAAAGAGGCGACTTTCCTTTATTTATGATTTTATATTTCACTAATATGCTAATAGCGATGCTTATGTCTAACAAAATATATTTTTAACTAACTAATGAATATTTCATTTCATGACCATTTTATATATCGCATTTATGTATGTTCATATATTGTATATGTATATTTTCATGCAACGCCTATACATATTTTCATATAATGTGTGTGTGTGTATATATATATATATTTGTTTATATACTTTATTTTATTCCTCACTTGAGTCTCTACATATGTAGTAGGTTACAAGTGAATAAATTAGTTGACTAGACATGTCATGTTAATCTAATCAACATTTATTAACCTTTATTTCTTATTAAAAATTCAAAAGAAAATTACATAAAGAAAGAGAATAATGGAAAGTAATGAATGCATAATTTATTGTTTTAATGATGACTATAAGAAAGTTATGTGACTTTTTAAATTTCAAAACACGTAATATTAAATAACGTAATTTAGGGGACATATTTAATTGGACTAATAAGAATAAATCATAGAAATATGCATATAGTTTGGTAGGCTTTTATTTTATTTTATCTTGAGATTTGAAGATTGTAGATATAAAGAGAAGGGATGAAGAAAAGGAGAAATAAAGGGAATAGCTTTGTTTCTAAATAAATTTGAATGATAGATAAAAGAGTAGAAAGAGGAGAGAATAAATACATGAGATAAATGCTAGATTATTTAATGATAATTATTAGAAAGTTTGCAACCTTTCAATTTTCAAAACACATAGTATTAAACATCATGTGTTATTACATAGATAACATTAAAAGTTTTACGGTATTATTATTATTATTATTATTTTCATATATACAATAATTTAATAATGGAATTTTTAAATTCTGACGCATTTTCTAACAAAATTCCCTTAAAATAAAATTTTAAATTGGTTCTGATTTTCCGGGTTGTTACAATCTCCCCCACTTAAAATCTTTTCGTCCTCGAAAAGGAACGGAGTTGAAAGTTGTTTAATTAATCAACTCAACTTTCATTTTTTTATTGGTTTCCATAGTTTTATTAGTTGAACTAATAATCGCTCAACACAATCATCATTCAATTAGTTGATTAGCTTTTCAAAAATATATAACTTTTATACATTCAAAATTCATATTTTCTAAGATCGGATTATATATATAATCACAAATACGTTAACTACAAACTTGTCACTCTCAACTCATTCTAGGGCATTACTAACCCCATCTCTAATGAGTTTTCTCATTCTAGGATACTACTGATCCTATCTCTAATGAGTATTCTTATTAGATATTATTAATCCAATCTCTGATGAGTCTTTTGTTCAGTTCTAACGAGTTGTACCCCGAATATTTGAGCTAACCAAAGCTCTGATACCAACTGTAACGACTCAGATTTCGTCCAGACCGAATCAACCGTAAAATCGACCAAGACCGCTCAAAAACCTGAATACGCTAACTTTGGGCATATAACACATTAGAACAATTAACATCAGATTTTATTAACATCGTAATAATGTTACATCAGAGTACAGAATAAGAGTACATCGGGATAAAAATACGGCGAAAGATTAATTTACAATAGATTTAATACAGCGCAACTGAACAAATAAACTAATCACAGCGGAAGACTATCAATGCTCTAGACACAGCTTTAAGCTTCGATCCAGAATCATGCTCAATATATCTACAAAATAAGCTACTCGACTACCCGAGTGGAAAAGAGGGCACCCGAGTTTGCCAAGTGAAATAAACTACAGGTCAGTCATGGGACTGATATGAGAAATCTTACTTAACTAATCTAATAATAAGGATAATCACAGGACCACGCCGCTAACGCATAACGGGTTTTCTCCATTGGATTGCCGGTGCATGAAACAAAGTAAATCGTTAACAACGCAATGCTTTTTGGAAAAATGAAACCATTATAAGCCTCAAGTCCCATCACACAATGCAACGCAAATCGAAGGATAGTGTTTTTCCTTATAATTGTCAAAAATGCTTGACGATAAAATGGATTTGATATTATTATTAGTGTATATATGTTTCAAAAACATTTCAATCATAATGTATCAATCATAGATGGCATAGCTACCATATACTATGTCACCATACTAGTTCTACAATCAAAATCGTAAGGTGTCATATTGGAAGTTGAGTTTCCATCATGAGTCAAGGCTAAGGACGATCTCCTTAACGATTCGAGACACTCTAGCAAATGTCTCAGGATTCGGACGCTGGCGAACCCTTGGATCCTGCAGGGCTGGTCCATAAATACTTTAGTGGATTAGTTATGCCTGAACACACGCTTCCCGGTCCTATTTGTAACGACCCGCATTCTATGCATCGAAGGATCGTAAAATATTTATTTCTTTCACATACGAAGTCGTATGGTCATGTAACTTTAGGAGACGACTATTGGGGTCATTTCCCATGTTCATGATTTTTGCCGATTCTTAAATGACCATTATACCCCTAGCCGATACTGTTTTGGCCATAACTTTTGATTGGAAAGGAGTTTTGACCTGAAACCACTTCCATTCGCTCCGGATGATCGTTTACAATTCCATAGAGTGGTCACAACAGCCAAACGGACTTACCGTTTGGGAGATATGGCTGAAACAAGTTTCAGATGGTGAAAAACAGCTTAATTGGGCTTAATCGGGTAATTAGCAGCTAGGCCCAAAGGGGAATTCGGGATTAGAGATGTTTAGGGGCTGATTAAGGTTAGAAAACATTTCTTTCAGCCACCACTTTCATTCTTGGAATCCTAGCAATGGCCTCCAACACCCAAATCAACTTCTAATCACTTTCTAATCAAGTTTTGGCTTAATCTACATCAAATCAAAGAAGATCTTCACCAAATCAGTATTAGAGCAGCTGTTAGACACCAGTATTCGCCCAAATCAGTGAGGTTTTAGTTGTAAGAATTTTATTTATGGCCAAGGTGAGTTATTTGCATAGTTTTGCACTAATTACGGTTGATTAAGGGTAATTAGTGAAGATTAGCGAATTTATACACTAATAAATTCTGGAAAAATATTTATAAATTCTTAAATAATGTTTTAGACCTCTGTTAGAAATTTGGTTTGATTTGGTTAAGTTTTGTTAATCATATCATTAGTTTTGCTTAAACATGCTTAAGGGAAAATATGGAATTTTGGGTATGTTTGATCCATTTTACAAGCTATAGTTGTTGTTTTGGTGTTTATGATTGATTGTACATGTTGCTATGACTGTATGGTATGTTTTGTGATTACCTATAAGTGTTAGATTGGTCGAAAACGCCGTCGAATGGCGTAAACAGCTCGCTGGAAAAGTTGCTGGAAAATTGTGCAGGGTTTCGGATCGGATAGGAGAGCTGGGAAAGGAAAACCGAACCGGACTGAAATCTGGCACAAAGGAAGCTTGGTAAGAAGGAAGGCCATTCGCATAGAGCTGGAGTTGGGTTTGGACCAGGAACGAAGACGAGGGGATCAGATCGGAGCTGGGCATGGGGACCGGATCGGAGCTTGGCACAAGAGAAAGGCCACATGAACTTAATAGGAGCAGGGGATCGGATCGGAGGTAGGGAGGAGGATCGGACCGGAGTCTGGACATCTCGACCCAAACCGAAGGGCTTGGACTTAAGGCATGGACCACGAACCGAACCGAGCTAGAAGGGGAGCACCGAACCGAACCGATGGGAACTGGAGCACTATGTATATCTGAACCGAACCAATGCATGTGCTATGAGTACCGAACCGAACCAGACGTGTACTTCTATTTCTACACGACGACTCTTATGAAGACCAACTCCAATTCGACCAAAACCCGAGATGCAAAGGAAGTCCAAATGAGGGGCTTTGACTCAGGATCCAGTTGGGAACCAATGAGTGAGCTTCATGATTGGGCTTCGCTGCGGGATGTGTGCTAAGGGGTTGTCGATGTCTGTAACTTTGAATCACTATGTGTAGGGAGTACGTGAACGGATTCAGGGCCACAGTGGCCTAGGTACGACTAAAAGGGCTATAGACCAATGAAGTGGGGTCATTTGTAAAGGTTTGGTCATGACTCCATGTGGTAAGCTTGGTAGTAGCAGTAGTTGTACAGGTTGAACTCCGTCACTACTTCGATGGGTCTTGTGATCGAAGCGGTAGATATCGTATACTTTACGCACTGAGTGAGAGATGTGAGGATGGTTGCTATCCTTGATTTGTTTGCCATCATTATGACATGCATACCCCCACCCCCGTTATCTTTATACCATCTATTCAGTGGCACCTTAGAGTATTGTACGGCATGTAGTGCTAACTCTTTGGTTGCAGGTCCAGGTTCAGGTTTGGTTTAGTATACCTATTATTGTTCTGTTTAGCTGCTTATCGCTCATACCAGACTTCTTGTCTGACTCAGAGTTTTATGTCTCTTCTTATTACTCTGGGTGCTCTCACGAGCAGACTAGAGACATGTTAGCTGGGTATGCACGAGCAGCTGATCTGGAGACGAGCAGGAGGCTTCCACGTATGATACATATAGATATTCTCCCTGTGTTGTTGAGGATCACTGCTTGGGCATTAGTAGTGCATCTTCTACTTTAGCTTTCTTTTGCTTTAGAGACAGTTTAATTTGTAATAATGATGTTGGATCATAAGTTGTATTTGGATTTCCGCTGCTATGTTGGTTTAGTTTTCATCTTATGCACCATCTCGCCTGTTTTATGTCAAGATTATGTTATTATTATATTATTTTTTCCATGCGCTTTGAGACATTCTACAGGTTCCTTGTTAGTTCATTCTCTTCTTTCTTTTCTTCTGACGACCGTTCCGTGCTAGCTGGGCATGTGTACAGCGCACTTACGGAGGAAATGCCGGCTGGTGCGGGGCGGGCCGTCACACTTGGTATCAGAGCTCTAGGTTGCGTAGTTAACCTAGGGAAGTCATCAGGGAGAGATAGTATACGTATATGAGAGCGCCTATTTGTGATTATTTTGGTTTACAAAAGCTATATATATATATACTATTAGTATAGCTAAGGATGAAGTCGCACTGCACTAGCACCACTATGCAGATGGTTAATCGTTTTCTCTTTACAGATTGAACGATGAGCCGATATGCAAGAGGTGCCGGTAGGGGAGCCAATAATGGGAATGCCGCTGATATGAGGATGATGTTTACTGACCTTATGAGGGAGATGCTTAGGGATGTGCTGAGGGCAGCTCCCAATGGTGGTAATGGTGGTGGTCCAATAGTGCAGGCGCCTAGGGCCGATTTCGCCAAGATGAATAAGGATTATACAAGTCTTGGTGGGAAGCCGTTCCATGGAACGGAGTCGGCCACAGATGTTCAGGATTGGTTGGATAGCTGCGAACGTATCTTTGAAGATTTGGGTATCGAGGATGCGATGAAGAGAAGGCTAGCATCCCGTCAGCTGCAAGGACGGGCAATGAATTGGTGGAATGCTATAAAGGCAGCTACTTCGAGGATCAGATTACCTGGGAGCAGTTTAAGGTTCGCTTTAGCGAGAAGTTCATTCCAGCTGCTCAGAAGTCAGTGTTGTTTAAGAAATTCTTGGAGCTCAAGCAGAATGGCAGAGCTGTCTCACAGTATATTGTCGAATTCGACACTTTGTCGAAATATGGGTTATCTCTTATTGATACTGCCGAGAAGAAGAACGAGAAGTTCATAACTGGTTTGGATGGATACTTGGGGGAAAGGCTTATTAACGATATCGATGAGACGTTTGAGTCGATTGTGGGGAAAGCATTGAGGTCAGAGAGTCTTTACCCCAAGCCGAAGACCGAGGCTGCATCTGCAGAAGAACCAAAACCGCAAGCAAGCGGTGGAGGCAAGAATGGTTCTCAGAATAAGAGGAAGCAGAACCAGAATAAGGATGGCCAGAAGAAAATGAATAAGCAAGATGTTGAGTGCTTCAGCTGTGGTAAGAAGGGCCACTATGCCAAAGAGTGTCGGGCCAAGCCAGCGGATAGGAAGTGCTTCAACTGTGGCCAAGTGGGACATCACAAGGACAAGTGTCTGCAACCCCCTAAAGAAAAGCAGATGGTGAAAGCATATGCCCTTAATGCTATTCCTTCTTCGTCGAATGCCCCAACTGCGGTGGAGAAGGGAAATAATGTCGTTATCCAAGGTATGCTTTCTGTTTATAATGTTCCTGTAAGAGTTTTGTTTGATACCGGAGCTTCCAGTTCTTTCATATCTAGTGACCTGGTAGATAGGTTGGGATTGGAGCCCGAGATTGTCGATAGACCTTTAGTAGTGAGGAACCCGATTTGTGGTTCAACTAACCTTAGCACGATTTGTCGTAATGTGGTCTTATCGAGTCATGGATACATGTTTGTTTGTGATTGCTTTGTTTTGGGCTTTACTGGGTTTGGCATTATTTTGGGAGTCGATTGGCTCCAAAGATACGGGGTGGTAGTAGACTGTGAGGGCTTTTTGGTGACAGCTAGAGCGGATGATGGGCGGAGGGTAGTGTTTGGTGGTCTACCCGGTGATGGGGTAATGGCTAGTTTTCTAAATTCCCTCGACATCCCACATAGTGAGTTGTCAGGTTTGTCCGTGGTTGGCCAGTATCCAAACGTTTTCGAAGAAGTGACCGGGCTTCCACCACACCGAGAGATTGAGTTTCGTATTGATTTAGTGAAAGATGCCAGACCTATAGTGATGCCACTTCGTCGTATAGCACCAAGGGAGCAGCGAGAGCTCGAGGTGCAAGTCAGCGATCTTTTGAAGAAGGGATTTATCAGGAGGAGTGTTTCTGAATGGGGAGCACCCATTGTGTTTGCTACCAAGGCAGATGGTTCCCTTCGTTTGTGTGTAGACTACCGCGAGTTGAATAAAGTGACGAGGAAGAACAAGTATCCTCTACCGCGGATAGATGATTTGTTTGATCAGTTGAGTGGCGCGAGAGTATTCTCTCAGTTGGATCTCGCGACAGGTTTTCATCAGCTTAGAGTGGAAGCTGAGAGTACAGCGAAAACGGAATTTCGGATGCCGTCTGGATTTTATGAGTGGTTGGTCATGCCATTCGGGCTGACCAATGCCCCAACATATTTTGTGGATCTTATGAATAGGGTATTCAGAGATCAGTTGAATAAGTTTGTCCTTGTGTTCGTGGATGATATTTTGGTCTACTCGAGGACAGAGGAAGAACACAAGGAACATTTGAGGACAGTGATGGAGGTGTTGAGAAAACACCAATTGAAAGCAAAGTTTTCTAAGTGTCACTTCTGGAGGAGGGAAGTGAGATTCTTGGCCATGTTGTTTCAGAGAATGGTATTGCCGTGGATCATGCGAAGGTGGCTATGGTACAAGATTGGTCTACGCCCAAGAATGCAACGGATATAAGAAGTTTCTTGGGATTAGCTGGATATTATCGTAAGTTTATCCAAGATTTCTCCAAGATAGCAGCACCATTGACTCAGTTGACCAAGAAGAATCAAGACTTCGTCTGGGACGAAAGGTGCGAGAATGCATTCAAGAGTCTAAAGGAAAAGTTGACGTGTGCACCAGTGTTAGTCATTCCTAAGGGGAATGAAGAGATGACGGCATATACGGATGCATGTGGTACTGGACTAGGTGCTGTATTGATGCAAGGAGGTAGGGTTGTAGCTTATGCAAGTCGGCAATTGAAACCGCACGAGAAAAGATACCCTACCCATGATTTGGAATTGGCAGCGATCGTATTTGCATTAAAGATGTGGAGACATTATCTCTTGGGAGAAAGATTCGAGTTGTTTACCGATCATAAATCGTTAAAGTATCTCTTCTCTCAAAAGGATCTAAATCTCCGACAGTAAAGATGGTTGGAATTCTTAGCTTCCTATGATTTCGACATCACATATACACCAGGAAAGGGAAATGCGGTGGCTGATGCGTTGAGTAGAAGACATGCCAGTTTAGGGGCTATGTTTCTAGAATGGAAGCAACTGGAGTACATCGCTAGGTATGATTTCAGACCAAAGTGCGAATTGGATCCAGAAATGTTAGCAAGTTTGACGATCAGACCCACTTTGATTGAGCGGATTGGTTCCAGTCAGAGGAACGATCTAACCTATTGGAAATCATCTCAAAGTTGGAGATGGGAGTCGACGGAGAGATGAACAAGTATGGGCTTGATCGAGATGGATGGCTTAGAAGGAATGGAGGACTAGTTGTACCCAATGTCAATGGATTGAGAGATGAAGTGCATAGAGAATGTCATCACTCAAAACTGACTATACACCCCGGTGGTAACAAGATGTACCGAGACATGAAGCAGACCTACTACTGGGAAGGGATGAAAAGAGACATTGGGAAGTTTATATCCAAATGCATGAATTGCCAGCTAGTTAAAGCTGAGCAAAAGAAGCTTAGTGGTTTGCTACAACCATTAGAAATTCCAGAATGGAAGTGGGAACAAGTCTTAATGGATTTCATTGATGGGTTACCAAGGACTAGATCGGGCCATGATAGCATTTGGGTGATTGTGGACCGATTGACTAAGAGTGCGAGGTTTATACCCGTCAAGTCAAACAGGACGGCAGCTAAGCTAGCTGAACTATATGTAAAGTGGGTAGTGAGATTTCATGGAATACCCAAAGGCATTGTGAGTGACCGAGATCCGTTGTTCACTAGTGTATTTTGGAAGAGCTTACAAGAGGCGTTAGGATCAGAATTACATCTCAGTACCGTGTATCATCCTCAAACCGACGGTCAAACAGAGAGGGTGAATCTAGTATTGGAAGAGCTCTTAAGAGCCTGTGTATTGGATTTTGGTGGATCATGGGATGACCATTTGCATCTAGTAGAGTTTGCATATAATAATAGTTATCAATCCAGTATCGGTATGGCTCCATTTGAAGCTTTGTACGGAAGACCGTGCAACTCACCGTCATGTTGGTTAGAAACCGGTGAGAAGTTTGTGCTTGGACCCGATGTGATAAGAGAAACTTCAGAAAAGATTCAGATTATCCAACAGCGAATGAAGGCTGCCCAAGATAGGCAGAAAAGTTATGCTGATAAGAGGAGAAGAGAGTTGAAGTTCTCCATTGGCGACTTGGTGTTTGTCAAGATTTCTTCGTTGAAAAGCGTGATACGATTTGGCAGGAGAGGCAAGTTAGCACAAAGATTTGTTGGTCCATTCCCAGTTCTTGAGCAAATTGGGAATTTGGCATATAGAGTTGAATTACCAGAGAAGATGGCAGGAGTTCACAACGTATTTAATGTTTCCCAGTTAAGGAAGTTCGTGCACGACCCAGATGTGACTATTTCACCTGATCAGTTGGATGATATCGAAGTTGAACCCGAGGCGGTTGGGAACCGCAAGCCTATGCGTATTGTTGGGAACGATACGAAGCAACTTCGAAGGAAAGCAGTGAATCTAGTCAGAGTCCAGTGGGGCGAGAATGAGAATGACGGTACTTGGGAGACAGAGGAGAGCCTTAGGAAGACGTATCCAGAACTCTTCGCCTGGTAAGATTTTAACTTCGATTTAGTCTTTCCGCATGCTAGGATAGGCTTGTTTGTTTGTTTTGCATGTTTGATTGTTGTATGTGGCCGGTAGGCATGCGGGATCCTTTGTATGTTTTGGGTTAAGGAATTTCGGGGACGAAATTTCTTAAGGGGGGGGGGGGGGAGAGAGTGTAACGACCCGCATTCTACGCATCGAAGGATCGTAGAATATTTATTTCTTTCACATACAAATTCGTATGGTCATGTAACTTTGGGAGACGACTATTGGGGTCATTTCCCATGTTCATGATTTTTGACGATTTTTAAATGACCATTTTACCCCTAGCCGATACTGTTTTGGCCTTAACTTTTGATTGGAAAGGAGTTTTGACCTGAAACCACTTCCATTGGCTCCGGATGATGGTTTACAATTCCGTAGAGTGGTCACATTAGCCAAACGGACTTACCGTTTGAGAGATACGGCTGAAACAAGTTTTAGATGGTGAAAAACAGCTTAATTGGGCTTAACCGGGTAATTAGCAGCTAGGCCCAAAGGGGATTTCGGGATTAGAGATGTGTAGGGGCTGATTAGGGTTAGAAAACATTTCTTTCAGCCGCCACTTTCATTCTTGGAACCCTAGCAATGGCCTCCAACACCCAAATCGACTTCTAATCACTTTCTAATCAAGTTTTGGCTTAATCTACATCAAATCAAAGAAGATCTTCACCAAATCAGTATTAGAGCTTCTGTTAGACACCAGTATTCACCCAAATCAGCGAGGTTTCATTTCTGAGAATTTTATTTGTGGCCAAGGTGAGTGATTTGCATAGTTTTGCACTAATTACGGTTGATTAAGGGTAATTAGTGAAGATTAGCGAATTTATACACTAATAAATTCCGGAAAAATATTTATAAATTCTTAAATAATGTTTTAGACCTCTGTTAGAAATTTGGTTTGATTTGGTCAAGTTTTGTTAATCATATCATTAGTTTTGCTTAAACATGCTTAAGGGAAAATATGGAATTTTGGGTATGTTTGATCCATTTTACATGCTATAGTTGTAGTTTTGGTGTTTATGATTGATTGTACATGTTGCTATGACAGTATGGTATGTTTTGTGATTGCCTAGAAGTGTTAGATTGGTCGAAAACGCCGTCGAATGGCGTAAACAGCTCGTTGGAAAAGTTGCAGGAAAATTGTGCAAGGTTTCGGATCGGATCGGATCAGGGGCTCGGATCGGATAGGAGAGGTGGGCAAGGAAATCCGAACTGGACTGAAATCTGGCACAAAGGGAGCTTGGTAAGAAGGAAGGCCATTCGCATAGAGCTGGAGTTGGGTTTGGACCAGGAACGAAGGCGAGGGGATCGGATCGGAGCTGGGCATGGGGACCAGATCGGAGCTTGGCACAGGAGAAAGGCCACATGAACTGAATAGGAGCAGGGGATCGGATCGGATCGGAGGTAGGGAGGAGGATCGGACCGGAGTCTGGACATCTCAACCTGAACCGAAGGGCTTGGACTTAAGGCATGGACCACGAACCGAACCGAGCTAGAAGGTGAGCACCGAACCGAACCGATGGGAACTGGAGCACCATGCATATCCGAACCGAACCAATGCGTGGGCTATGAGTACCGAACCGAACCGGACGTGTACTTCTATTTCTACACGACGACTCTTCTGAAGACCAACTCCAATTCGACCAAAACCCGAGATGCAAAGAGAGTCCAAATGAGGGGCTTTGACTCAGGATCCAGTTGGGAACCAATGAGTGAGCTTCGCTGCGGGACGTGTGCTAAGGGGTTGTCGATGTCTGTAACTTTGAATCACTATGTGTAGGGAGTACGTGAACGGATTCATGGCCACAGTGGCCGAGGTACGACTAAAAGGGCTATAGACCAATGAAGTGGGGTCATTTTAAAGGTTTGGTTATGACTCCATGTGTTAAGCTTGGTAGTAGCAGTAGTTGTACAGGTTGAACTCAGTCACTACTTCGATGGGTCTAGTGATCGAAGTGGTAGATATTGTATACTTTATGCACTGAGTGAGAGATGTTAGGATGGTTGCTATGCTTGATTTGTTTGCCATCATTTTGACATGCACACCCCCACCCCCGTTATCTTTACACCATCTGTTCAGTGGCACCTTAGAGTATTGTACGGTATGTAGTGCTAACTCTTTGGTGGCAGGTCCAGGTTCAGGTATGGTTTAGTATACCTGTTATTGTTTTGTTTAGATGCTTATCGCTCATACCAGACTTTTTGTCTGACCCAGAGTTTTATGTCTCTTCTTATTACTCTGGGTGCTCTCACGAGCAGACTAGATACAGGTTAGCTGGGTATGCACGAGTAGCTGATCCGGAGACGAGCAGGAGGCTTCCACGTATGATACATATAGATATTCTCCCTGTGTTGTTGAGGATCACTGCTTGGGCATTAGTAGTTCATCTTCTACTTTAGCTTTCTTTTGCTTTAGAGACAGTTTAAGTTGTAATAATGATGTTGGATCATAAGCTGTATTTCGATTTCCGCTGCTATGTTGGATTAGTTTTCAGCTTATGCACCATCTCGCCTGTTTTTTGTCAAGATTATGTTATTATTATATTATTTTTTCCATGCGCTGTGAGACATTCTAAAGGTTCCTTGTTATTTCATTCTCTTCTTTCTTTTCTTCTGACGACCGTTCCGTGCTAGCTGGGCATGTGTACAGCGCACTTATGGAGGAAATGCCGGCTGGTGCGGGGCCGGCCGTCATGCTATTGAACCTATAAATTGGTCACTATCGACCAATATAACTGAGGCCTCGTAATCCATCATCCGCATAAGTAAAATGTCAGGGCTTGCAAAACCCTGATACCACTTCTTGCTAGAAAGAAACATGTGCACTCCCAGCATTCCCCTGTCCCATTTCTGACTCTTACCGGGGTGTGAGGCTCGCGAAGTAACGCCATACTCAAAGCTATACCTTAATAAGTTGTGGTTTGATCATCAACCACAAGGCCCTGCTTTTCAACAATAAGCCTTTATCATTTGCATCTTAGCATACCACATTGTCTGTCCGTACTATACCATTGGTTTCTGCCAATATATAACCTTTGAGCTCGTACTTCTCAAAGAAAGGTGTTAAGCAAGAGAATAAATTCTCCACCACCAAACAGATATATATTTAGCAGAGATCAACGAATACAGCATAAAGGAATACAATGTCAGACATACCATCCATTTACAAGTTCGTTTTGGGTCTGAACGAAACCGGAGACACCTTATTCCTCGTCCCATATGTCCAATACAGGAGAAAGGTCCTTGCATATCCGTCGATCTCCAAGTATGTCTGGACGATCACCACTTATTACCTTGTCTTGGGAAGCCTCCCAATCTAGACATCAGTAATCACCCAGACGATGTGAAGATCTACGGTCTTCAACCACCGTCTTCATCTTCGACTTTTATAGTCGTAATAATTATTCAGAATGGGTTAAATCCGGTCTTTCCGAATAACTCGCGTATTTGATAATCAATAAACAAGTGCTATAAAACACATCATACGCCTCATTCCAATTCAGAATATACTCTCAAATAAATATTCACATTATTAAGGGAAGGTTCCCATTAATTTTATCAAAGATAAATTCTTTTAAATTTATTCTTTAACCTTCTTTTTAGAGATTCATTAAAACTATAATTTGTTTTTAATATCAAAAATCATAACTTTATGATTATTCAAATTGAAGAAATTAATCTTATCCTTAGCTGGGTTAAAGAACCAATGTTATTTAAAAACATTGTTCATGGTAAACCAAAAATCATCTTCCCTTAAATATGGAATTTTCACAGAAATCAAATCAATATATAATTGACATAAATTTTCGTATCAGACTAATAATATAAATGGAATAACGACAAAGCCTTTTAAATTCTATATATAGTAATGGCCTTCCTTTACAGAATCTCATCTTGATTATTATTAAATCGAATCCCATTCAATTCCAATTTAATATATTAAATTGGAAAAAAATTCTTTGGGGAATTTCCTTTAAATCTAGATAAAAGATTTATAACTTCCAAATTATATTTTCACTTTTAATTGGGTTAAAGAACAAATGTCGTTTAAAATACAGTTCACGATAAACCCAATTCACATTTCATTTTATTCTAATTACTAAATATAATTAGAAACACTAATAATCTTAATTAAAAGATTTATTCTTTTCTCAATTGGGTTTAAGAACGGTGTTGTTGAAGACACCATTCACGACAAACCCCAAAATCCAATTTATTTAATCAATTCCAAGTAAATATTAATTTATGGGAAAACTTCATTAAATCTTAATTTAAAGATTTATTCTAGTTAATAACTAGTTCATATCGATAAAAATAT
Source organism: Allium sativum (assembly GCA_030737875.1). Classification (NCBI taxonomy): domain Eukaryota; kingdom Viridiplantae; phylum Streptophyta; class Magnoliopsida; order Asparagales; family Amaryllidaceae; genus Allium; species Allium sativum. The sequence continues at coordinate 19,520,844 of CM060927.1, read as the reverse complement.
ATTTTTACCTTTCCAAATATGGAATTTTTCATCCAAAATATTTTTTTATGATTTTACATAATTTTCCATAATTTTAATAATTTCATCAAGGCCTGTACAGTCGGTTTTCAATAACGGCCACCGAACTGCACTTACAGCGACCTTTTCTGAAATTGATTTGGACATAATTCCAAACCCAACTGTTAGATTATAAATCTCTTATATTCATTGGAAAGCTCTTTTCGATACAAACCAAACGGTTCTGGTTATAGGAGAATCCGACGGTCGAATCTCCCGTTACATCAATTTGAAGTTAATGGTCGAAATTCGCTAATGGTCGCTGCGCAGCGCGTTCTATTCAGGCCATTATATAAATATATAATATATTATATATTTCATCGGTTTCCTTTTTAAAACTTATTTTATAAAATATTTATAAATTCATTTTAAAATGATTTTAACTTCATTTTTCAATTTTAAATAAAAATTGAATGTTCTATATCGTTATCATATTATAATATTAATAATTTAAAAATATTAGATTTTGAAATCACATCTTCTGATGTTCATTATAAAGTAAATCAAATCAATCGATAAACCCGTTTGGGTCAAAATAACGTTTGCTACTTAATTCGGCTTCACATTTTTATATTTTTATATTCGTCTAAAAAGGGACATAGAAATCATAATTTTATTTTACACTGAATATTATTTTATAATATTCATAATTTTAAAATATTCTTTATTTCAAAAGATTCTTTATTTTAAATATATTTTACAAAAAAATATTCTGAATCGGAATGCGACTCAATCAATTACCATATAATTTCAGTTATATGGATTTCATACATCGCATGTATATAACAATAATGAGAAATAATTAATAAACAATCCATTCACATCCAGAGTGAAATTTATAACTACGTGAGCATTAAAATAGATAAATAAATAATGTTCATCACAGATTGTCAATCCATCGATTGACATCCAACTAAATATTGGGACTCATGTATGACAAATATCATCCCAACACCCATGTGGGGTTTTCAAACAACAACAATTTACATGCATAAATCATTGGTTAATAAATTTAACCAATTATAATTCAGTTTGAATTATTTCTATTGTCACTAACCTAATCATGATAATGTTTTACCGATGTACATTTTTCTCCTTCGGTAACATGTTAATGTTGATATCAAACAAAAGAACATTTCTACTTCTATAACATGTTACTGTTAATATTAAACAATGCATATTTTAGTTATCCCTACTTACATTAAAAATGTATTTTTTAATGTAAAAACATTTTAATCAAACAATGATCTTTTTATTAAATCCATTTAAGCATTAAAAATGAGCTTTTGAATGTAAACATATTATAATGAAATTTTAATCTTTTTATATGATCATTTGAACACTTAAAACATACATTCCTATGTTAACACATTTTTACCAAAGTTTAATATTTTTAATCAATCCATTATAACATTAAATATGAAATTTTAATGTTAACATAATATATTAAACAATGAATGTAACAACCCGTATTTTGAATAACATGTTATAACGTAAATCAAGGCAGAATTAAATGTTAAATTTGAATCAGTAGAAACGGGTTGCGCCATTGCGTTCGTCTCGGAAAAATACGCGAAATAGAGTCCGAGTTTTTGAGAATCGGAGTCCGTATGACCAAGTTATGGCCCGTCGAAGTTTTCAGAAAATTCCAAGTTTAAAACAGTTCGAAAATTCAAATCTGGAGCCATACGGACTGGGCGGGAAAACTCCCGCCCAAGCCCCAGGGCGACTGGGGTGTTGACTGGGGAGTCGACACGCCCAGGGGGCAGGTCGACTGCCCAGTCGACACTGGTGTCGACCTGGGTGGTCCGGCCACTTTGGCCTGGGTGCACCTGCTGCTGTCTTGGCTCGGTTTTGTGGGCCTGTGACGGATTTTGAGGGCTCAGATCTATCCTAGGGTTTATCCTATGCCTAAACTACTCCTAATCTCTATAAAAAGACCCCTAGACCTCGCTTAAACCCTCACAAATCACTCTTGCAATGAAGTGCTGCCCAAATCTCCATTGACCATGACCTCCATCTCCAACTCCAAAAGCTTATGCATTCAAATCGGATCTGAGTCAAAGGTGCTAGCTTGCTACCTCAAATCAAGGGAGTTGATCAACGTTGCTACGCAAATTTCATGACGATTCTACGACAAGACGATTCATGCTCATAATCCCTTAGCCACACTATGTAAGTTCTAGCTACTTGTAGATCTAAACGATAGTTCTAATGTGACATGGAATAAAATGCGATGAACAAAAGTATGCTAGCCTATGTGAACCTTGTCATGCCTCTTTTGCTTGAACCTATGACTTTAGGCTTTGTTTAGTGACTAAATCAAGTTACTCATGTTGCATTGGACTTAGTTTGCTATGCAAGATTGAACCTTTATTTGTGGGATGTTGGCATGAACACTTGGAACCATTTTGACTTGTGAAATATGTGCATGAATTTGACTTGGGGCTTATGCATGTAAAAGAACCCAAAACCCCTTATGATTTCATGTTTATGTGAGGCCAAACCCCTTATGATATTATGCATGTTTGAGGCCAAACCCCTTATGATACCGTGCATGTTTGTGGCCAATCCCTTTATGACATCGTGCATGTTTTGAGGCCAATATGCAATATGCTAGTAAGGTGAACACCTTTGCCTCAATTTTCACCATGTTTAACTTGTGATTCATCTTTTCCATCTTGTACCCATCTTTGTCATATTATTCCAAATATGTTGATTCGCTTTCATGTGCGTTGGGGACACGTTTTGGGTAGTTTAGGCAAACTTGAAAATGGGCTATGAACTTGACATGGAATTACATGGAACATGTAATGATAATAAACGTGAAAAGGACACGAAAACTTGACATGGGGTTACATGAAAACATAGACTTAAAAAGGGGTCTAAACTTGACATGAACATGACGCATAGAAAAACATGGAAGTGGCCAACTCAAGGTTGGGTTGAGTTTATAGCATAAGTCTGCCCGGACCCGCCCGGCAAATCCAGTGGCTACAAACAATAGGACCCAATGTGGGTAGTTGGTCATATCGCGCTTGAAACCCGAGGTTAGACTAGGTTGTGGTGTAAATCTGCCCGGACCCGCCCGGCGTAACCAGTAACCACAACAACGTCTAATGTGAGAGGTTGAGAGTGCATTAATTCAATTAATGCCACATGATAAGGTTAAGTAAATCTGACTAATGACACTTAACCGATATGACATGAATGGGTAGGTTAAGTGAAACCGGACTTGATTTCTTAATGACACTTAACCGTAAAATACAGTTAGGGGATGGGGTTAAGCTAATCCATACTTAACTAATCCGACTCGGTAATTAGATGGGGTTAAGTAACCTACACTTAACTAATCTAAACACGGTAATTTGATGGAGTTAAGTTAATCTAGACTTAACTAATCTAAACACGGTAATTCGATGGGGTTAAGTTAAACACTTAAACAATCTAAACATGATAATTCAATGAGGTTAAGTAACCAATACTTAACCAATTTAACATGATGATTCAATGAGGTTAAGTAACTTATACTTAACCAATTATACATGATGATTTGATGAGGTTAAGTAACCTATACTTAACCAATCTAATATGAGAACTTGATAGGGTTAAGTCACAAGACCATTTAAATATACTTAACCAATCTAATATGAGAACTTGATAGGGTTAAGTCACAAGACCATTTAAATATACTTAACCATTGTAATACAATTAGTGGATGGGGTTAAGCTAACCCATACTTAACCAATCCGACTCGATAATCTGATGGGGTTAAGATAATCTATGCTTAACCAATCTAACACGATAATCTGATAGGGTTAAGACAAACTAATACTTAACCAATCTGAATAGATAATTGAATAGGGTTAAGTCATGAGCTTCTTGGTATACTTAACCAACTTGTAGGGCTAAGTCTTGGGCTTAAATACTTAGCCAATCTTGACATGATTCGTAGGCGGGTTAGGTCATGAACTGGAACGACAACACTTAACCCATTAGACAAAACCCTAGTTCAGGGGACTCGGTGGAAAATCGTAGTTAACAAGGATAACGTGAAAGGGAACTAAGTGATAAACCTTAGTTTAGGATAACTAAGTAATAATTCTTAGTCAAGGGATTTGGACCAGTACACAGATAGATGAGTAACCCGATACGGTAGGTCATCGCTTAAACACACGAGGAGGAGCAAATTATCTGACTTAGATAAAGGCTCCAACGAACTGGGTGACGAAGCAGTAGCTTCGGGGGACGTGAGGGTACTCTTGGTATCCCTCTGTGAGGTTGCAGATGATCCGCATGGGCTCACAGAGGTTAAGGTCTGCGGTAGAAGAACCAAGAGTATGCCTTGGTTGCTGTGCGAGCAACCTAAAGACGGGGATGGATTAGCGTGGAGTCGACGATACTTGATTTTTGCCCTGGATAGCGCGTCGTCGACTACCTACCATCTTTAGTCAATCGTGTACGTATACGGAAAGGCAGAGAAATCCCAACAGACCATAAACTTGCTATCGAGTTATGGGTGAGGTTGGCCAATAGGTAAGTGGGGCATAGGGGGCCGGAGTATAGTTCTCGTGCATGATTTTTCTTGGATTGCCTTTCAGTAGTTGAGGGAGGCGTCACGTGGGACCATAGCCATGGATACAAACAGACCTTGATATCTGCATTCGGCAGACGACTTAAAGCTCCCGACCGAGTCTCGTGTTTCTTGATTTGCCCTGGCATGGGACTCGGATGGCACATTGAGATACATGTGCAGTTAGACATGGAAAAACGATTCACGGTGCTTACGTGGGAAAAAGGGCGTGGTTGACGGGTAGCATAATCCCTAGTAGCCCTAGGTGGCTAAAACCCAAACCGAGATACGAAAACGTTCATTAGGTAGCATAACCCCTAGCGGTCCTAGGTGGCATAAATCCTAGGTGAACACGCGATAGTTCATGGTAAGAAAACATAACCAGATCAAGGGTAGCAGTCCAAAACAACTTCGAGGATAAAATGGTACTACGTTGAGGTGGTATAGATTTACATGGGAAAGCCCGTATGGCCTACGGCAAAGGAATGAACTTATACATGGAAAGAAACATACGAGTTAGGAAAACCTATGTACGCGATATATTAGGTTGACATGGACCATTTCATGACTTTGGTCAAGGGACATTTTATAGTTAACTCATGACAAGGGTTGGGATACTAGTACGGGAGGTGCAGAGCAAATATACATGACAGATACCTTGGGATATTATACTTGATAGAAACCTGACGATGTGATACTTTGATTTACCTTGACACCGTAGTTCATCATGATACCTTAGTTTATCTTGATACCGTAGTTCACCCTGTTATCTTGGTTTAGTTTATCTATCTTGTCGTCATCCTTATGTTTATTTTCAGTTTATGCATGTCATGTTACCTTTACCTGTTTTTATGCTGGAAGTAGATAGGACTTACCAGTCTTTATGACCGACCCCGTTTTCTTTTGCCTCTTTGTCTTCCGTTTCCCCCCAGGTTTTCAAGGAGGAAATACTGTTGTTAGTTCGGACCTCTTCTGCTTGAAGGTCATCATGTATGGCTTGAACTTCCATGGGCTATGGCTGCTTTACTGCTTTACTTGGGGAATAATTTATGAAAAGGTTTTATGCTTCTTTACTATTGCAAGACATGTTTCTATGTAATCTGTTGTAAAAAGGCTTTACTGTTTATAAAGAAATGAAAATTTGTTTTACTTCCGCTGTTTTATATGTTCTGTCTTGTAATATTTCTGTGCATGTTTACCAATAATGCCCCTCCAAACCTAGTGCATTCCTTTGTGAGTGACCCTGGCGGAGATGGGGTGTTACATTTGGTATCAGAGCAGAAGGTTACCTGACTGGGCAAAAGTTTTTAAAACCTTCTGAAAACTATTTTAGAAACAGTTTACAAAGAAGCAATTTTCAAGAAAAGTTTTTAAAGGCTATTCCCCAAAAGCCATTAGCACTATCCTTTGTTTCCTTGATCGAGTCTCTTTTCCTTTCCTTCCTCTATCCGTAGTCACAGTAGTTTTAACTGCGACTAATCCTTGTCTAGCTAAGTAAGAGTTTTCCGTACAATGGAGGGAGTCCTCGAGAGACCTGTTGTCGTGCTATAAGGAAGGATAATAAGAGCAAGGATAGAGGACACGATCTTAATGATAAGCAACTTGTTGATATGGCTTAATCCACAAAGGAGGGAAAAAGATGAACAATAAAACCCATGACGAGAGAGTATCTTTGGCATGGTAAAACGGGACGCATAATTAAGTGTTATGGGACGAGGACAAGATCATCGAGAGGGCAATTGTATGCTCTCATTTCTAGCGTACCTAAGAGGGATGGTACCGTTTCTGTTGAAGGTTTAGCCTTTGTTTTCTATCATCTCGTCTAGACTTTGTCTTGATCATCGCAACATTTAAGTCTACTTCGATAGTTGAGTCTCTGCACCTTAGTACTAGCGTGGTAAAGGATCCCATTTTTGTCTCAAATCCTGTTGGAGGATCGGTCCATTTATTCATGACTTGTTTGGAATTGAGAGTGTAAATGCCATGTGTTGAGATTAGAAGCAATGCTTCTATTGTTGAGCTATGGATGGATTCTAGGGATGAAGTGGTTATCCAGTAAGGGATGCCATTCTCGGTTTTGAAAGGAGGGTAGTTAAACTCTCAACTTGCCTTGGTAATAACCTCGAAGTCTCGTATAACCTTTTGGGTTTTGTCATGGTTAGTTACCTAGAATCTCTTGATGCATTTATCGGAAATCTCTGATCCGATCGAGTAACGTTCGCCAATAAGGCGGATGGTTCATTCTGCTTAAGCATGGGTTATAGGAATCACCCTAGTAAGTGCACGTGGTAACATGGATTGGCATCGGTAAACGAGATCCAGAATTCACTAGTGAATTTTGGAGAGCTTGCATGAGTACGCAGATATGTTTGAGCCGAGCATACTAGGGAAAGAATAAGTGAAAGTGAAATGAGAGGCGACAGTGAAACGAGTTCCAACTCATACCTTGGAAATAGGAATCAAGGAGTTACGAAAATCATGAAGTCAAAGGTGGTCAAGGCACACTGGAATTAAGCTCAAGGAAATGCAGCTTAAACGCGCGCATCATATCTCTTTTTAAAGAGTATATCGTTGATCCCTGGTTCTCCTGTAGAGCTTGCTTGCATGCTATCGCTTGGTGGATATCCTCTCGATCATGTTTCCGTTGCAAACCCCGTAAGGAGTTTATCTTGTTTATCTTCTCGATCCTATCTTGAGGACCTTAGGTAGAACCCTATGGATGTAAACATGTATTTGAAACATGTTATGATTGATATGGTTGCAAATGGTTGCAAGTGGTTGCTCGTGGATGCGCGAATACACACTAGATACTAGATCGACTCAGTCACATTTCATGTTGCATATGCACGAGTATTTGTACTTGTTTATAGATGAAATGTTATCATGTGGATGTTGCATATAGATGAATGGTTATGCACACATATAGTGTTTATATGAATAGGACTATTTGCATACATGTTGGATTCATGACACTAAACATATTTTGCATTTAGAAGATCACTCAGGCCTGATCATTTACATTAGATAAGTACATATACACACACATCTTTCGCATATGATCATACAGCATTTAGAATCATTTAAGGACAATGACTGCTCGTGGATGATGGATGGTAGGATACGTTCTCCCTAACTTGAAGATTTCGGGGACGAAATCCTTTAAGGTGGGGAGAATGTAACAACCCGTATTTTGAATAACATGTTATAATGTAAATCAAGGCAGAATTAAATGTTAAATTCTGAATCAGGAGAAACGGGTTGTGCCATTGCGTTCGTCTCGTAAAAATACGCGAAATAGAGTCTGAGTTTTCGAGAATCGGAGTCCGTATGACCAAGTTAACGCCCGTCGAAGTTTTCAGAAAATTCCAAGTTCAAAACAGCTCGAAAATTCAAATCTAGAGCCAAACGGACTGGGCGGGAAAACTCCCGCCCAAGCCCCAGGTCGACTGGGGTGTCGACTGGGGAGTCGACACGCCCAGGGGGCAGGTCGACTGCCCAGTCGACACGGGTGTCGACCTGGGTGGTCCGGCCACTTTGGCCTGGGTGCACCTGCTACTGTCTTGGCTCGGTTTTGTGGGCCTGTGACGGATTTTGAGGGCTCATATCTATCCTAGGGTTTATCCTATGGCCTAAACTACTCCTAATCTCTATAAAAAGACCCCTAGACCTAGCTTAAACCCTCACAAATCACTCTTGCAACGAAGTGCTGCCCAAATCTCCATTGACCATGACCTCCAACTCCAAGAGCTTATGCATTCAAATCGGATCTGAATCAAAGGTGCTAGCTTGCTACCTCAAATCAAGGGAGTGGATCAACGTTGCTACACAAATTTCATGACGATTCTACGACAAGACGATTCATGCTCTTAATCCCTTAGCCACGCTATGTAAGTTCTAGCTACTTGTAGATCTAAACGATAGTTCTAATGTGACATGGAATAAAATGCGATGAACATAAGTATGCTAGCCTATATGAACCTTGTCATGCCTCTTTTGCTTGAACCTATGACTTTAGGCTATGTTTAGTGACTAAATCAAGTTACTCATGTTGCATTGGACTTAGTTTGCCATGCAAGATTGAACCTTTATTTGTGGGATGTTGGCATGAACACTTGGAACCATTTTGACTTGTGAAATATGTGCATGAATTTGACTTGGGGCTTATGCATGTAAAAGAACCCAAAACCCCTTATGATTTCATGTTTATGTGAGGCCAAACCCCTTATGATATTATGCATGTTTGAGGCCAAACCCCTTATGATACCGTGCATGTTTGTGGCCAATCCCTTTATGACATCGTGCATGTTTTGAGGCCAATATGCAATATGCTAGTTATGTGAACACCTTTGCCTCAATTTTCACCATGTTTAACTTGTGATTCATCTTTGCCATCTTGTACCCATCTTTGTCATATTATTCCAAATATGTTGATTCGCTTTCATGTGCGTTGGGGACACGTTTTGGGTAGTTTAGGCAAACTTGAAAATGGGCTATGAACTTGACATGGAATTACATGGAACATGTAATGATAATAAACGTGAATAGGACACGAAAACTTGACATGGGGTTACATGAAAACATAGACTTAAAAAGGGGTCTAAACTTGACATGAACATGACGTGTAGAAAAACATGGAAGTGGACAACTCGAGGTTGGGTTGAGTTTGTAGCATAAATCTGCCCGGACCCGCCCGGCAAATCCAGTGGCTACAAACAATAGGACCCAATGTGGGTAGTTGGTCATATCGCGCTTGAAACCCGAGGTTAGACTAGGTTGTGGTGTAAATCTGCCCGGACCCGCCCAGCGTAACCAGTAACCACAACAATGTCTAATGTGAGAGGTTGAGAGTGCATTAATTCAATTAATGCCACATGATAAGGTTAAGTAAATCTGACTTATGACACTTAACCGATATGACATGAATGGGTAGGTTAAGTGAAACCGGACTTGATTTCTTAATGACACTTAACCGTAAAATACAGTTAGGGGATGGGGTTAAGCTAATCCATACTTAACTAATCCGACTCGGTAATTAGATGGGGTTAAGTAACCAACACTTAACTAATCTAAACACGGTAATTAGATGGAGTTAAGTTAACCTAGACTTAACTAATCTAAACACGGTAATTCGATGGGGTTAAGTTAAACACTTAAACAATCTAAACATGATAGGTTAAGTAACCAATACTTAACCAATTAAACATGATGATTCAATGAGGTTAAGTAACTTATACTTAACCAATTATACATGATGATTTGATGAGGTTAAGTAACCTATACTTAACCAATCTAATATGAGAACTTGATAGGGTTAAGTCACAAGACCGTTTAAATATACTTAACCATTGTAATACGATTAGTGGATGGGGTTAAGCTAACCCATACTTAACCAATCCGACTCGATAATCTGATGGGGTTAAGATAATCTATGCTTAACCTATCTAACACGATAATCTGATAGGGTCAAGACAAACTAATACTTAACCAATCTGACTTGATAATTGAATAGGGTTAAGTCATGAGCTTCTTGGTATACTTAACCAACTTGTAGGGCTAAGTCTTGAGCTTAAATACTTAGCCAATCTTGACATGATTCGTAGGCGGGTTAGGTCATGAACTGGAACGACAACACTTAACCCATTAGACAAAACCCTAGTTCAGGGGACTAGGTGGAAAATCGTAGTTAACAAGGATAACAGGAAAGGGAACTAAGTGATAAACCTTAGTTTAGGATAACTAAGTAATAATTCTTAGTCAAGGGATTTGGACCAGTACACAGATAGATGAGTAACCCGATACGGTAGGTCATCGCTTAAACACACGAGGAGGAGCAAATTATCTGACTTAGATAAAGGCTCCAACGAACTGGGTGACGAAGAAGTAGCTTCGGGGGACGTGAGGGTACTCTTGGTATCCCTCTGTGAGGTTGCAGATGATCCGCCTGGGCTCATGGAGGGTTAGGTCTGCGGTAGAAGAACCAAGAGTATGCCTTGGTTGCTGTACGAGCAACCTAAAGACGGCGATGGATTAGCGTGGAGTCGACGATACTTGATTTTTGCCCCGGATAGTGCGTCGTCGACTACCTACCATCTTTAGTCAATCGTGTACGTATACGGAAAGGCAGAGAACTCCCAATAGACCATAAACTTGCTATCGAGTTATGGGTGAGGTTGGCCAATAGGTAAGTGGGGCATAGGGGGTCGGAGTATAGTTCTCGTGCATGATTTTTCTTGGATTTCCTTTCAGTAGTTGAGGGAGGGGTCACGTGGGACCATAGCCATGGATACAAAAACAGACCTTGATATCTGCATTCGGCAGACGACTTAAAGCTCCCGACCGAGTCTCGTATTTCTTGATTTGCCCTGGCACAGGACTAGGATGGCACATTGAGATACATGTGCAGTTAGACATGGAAAAACGATTCACGGTGCTTACGTGGGAAAAAGGGCGCGGTTGACGGGTAGCATAATCCCTAGTAGCCCTAGGTGGCTAAAACCCAAACCGAGATACGAAAACGTTCATTAGGTAGCATAACCCCTACCGGTCCAAGGTGGAAAAAAATCCTAGGTGAACACGCGATAGTTCATGGTAAGAAAACATAACCAGATCAAGGGTAGCAGTCCAAAACAACTTCGAGGATAAAATGGTACTACGTTGAGGTGGTATAGATTTACATGGGAAAGCCCGTACGGCCTACGGCAAAGGACTGAAGTTATACATGGAAAGAAACATACGAGTTAGGAAAACCTATGTACGCGATATATTAGGTTGACATGGACCATTTCATGACTTTGGTCAAGGGACATTTTATAGTTAACTCATGACACGGGTTGGGATACTAGTACGGGAGGTGTAGAGCAAATATACATGATAGATACCTTGGGATATTATACTTGATAGAAACCTGACGATGTGATACTTTGATTTACCTTGACACCGTAGTTCATCATGATACCTTAGTTTATCTTGATACCGTAGTTCACCCTGTTATCTTGGTTTAGTTTATCTATCTTGTCGTCATCCTTATGTTTATTTTCAGTTTATGCATGTCATGTTACCTTTACCTGTTTTTATGCTGGAAGTAGATAGGACTTACCAGTCTTTATGACTGACCCCGTTTTCTTTCGCCTCTTTGTCTTCCGTTTCCCCCTAGGTTTTCAGGGAAGAAATACTGTTGTTAGTTCGGACCTCTTCTGCTTGAAGGTCATCATGTATGGCTTGAACTTCCATGGGCTATGGCTGCTTTACTGCTTTACTTGGGGAATAATTTATGAAAAGGTTTTATGGTTTTTTACTATTGCAAGACAGGTTTCTATGTAATCTGTTGTAAAAAGGCTTTACTGTTTATAAAGAAATGAAAATTTGTTTTACTTCCGCTGTTTTATATGTTCTGTCTTGTAATATTTCTGTGCATGTTTACCAATAATGCCCCTCCAAACCTAGTGCATTCCTTTGTGAGTGACCCTGGCGGAGGTAGGGTGTTACAATGAAACTTTTCTAATGATTTATTTACACTAAAAATGTAAATTTTGATGTCAAAACATATTTTTATTACACAATGAATCTTTTATTTTAATGTGATTTATTTACGTTAAAATGTAAATTTTAATGTAAAAACGTTTTTCAAGCAATGAACCTTTTTCTAATGATTCATTTTTACATTAACAATGTAAACGATCATGTGAAAACAAATTTTCAAACAATGAATCTTTTATTATGACTCATACATGCGTTAAAGTGTAAATTTTAATGTAAACAAAATTTATTAACTTGAATCTTTTATATGATTCATACTTACTTTAAAAATGTAATTTTTAATGTAAACAAAATTTTGTTAACTTGAATCCTTTTATATGGTTAATACTTACACTAAAGATGTAATTTTTAATGTAAACAAAATTTTTATTGACTTGAATCTTTTAAAACAAATGTTAATTTTTCATATTTTCTCATATACAATAAAAATGTGAACTTTTTATTATTAAACATTTTTATATTTCATTCAATGATCATTTTACATAAATCATACTTTACATTAGAAATGTAAATTTTAATGTTTCAACATTATTATCCATACAATGATTATTTTATATTTTTTTTCTTTACATTAAAAATGTGAATTTTGAAGTTTCCACATTTTTATCCCTAACATAATTGACATTTTTATCACTAACATAAATGACATTTTTTTAACTAAAATGACCTTATATTCTAACATGATAATTTTATCTAACATGACATTTTTATTTAAAATGATAATTTTATCTAACATGACATTTTTATCTAAAATGATAATTTTATCTAACATGACATTTTATCTAAAATGACATTTTTATAACAGAAATGTTATTTTTAATCTATCATGACAATTTATCTAAAATGATAATTTTAAAACAAAAATGTTATTTTTAATCTAATATAACATTTCTAACAAAAACGTTATTTTTATTCTAATGTAACATTTCAAACAAAAATGTCATTTTTATTTTAATCTAACAAAAATGATATTTTAATTCTAACATAACATGATTTTACAAAAATGACTACGTAAATAACATGACATGATTTTACAAAAAATGACATGTTTTTAATGATCACCATATGTAATAAAAATGTAATCTTTATTATTTACCCAACCATGAAGTAACATGTTATTCTTTTTATTTTACTCTAACATATTAAAAATGTCTTTTAAAATAGCAAAACATCTAATAACATTTTTTTCTTTTTATTCTACACTAACATATTAAAAATGTCTTTTTAAATAGCAAAACATGTAATAACATGTTTTTATTTTATTTCAAATCTAACATAAGAATATCACTTTTTAAATGCCAAACATGTATTAACATGTTTTTATTATATTTCTAATCTAACATAAGAAAATGACTTTTTAATGCCAATCATGTATTAATATGTTTTTATTATATAATATACAATAAAAATATGGTTTTTACTGTATGCATACATTTTGACAAACATGAGTATAAACAATTCAATTCAGTTGTTCAACGTAATCACAAACAAACAATTACATTTTTATACAACACCAACATGAATTCTATATAGTGTAAATATAAATTTCACATCGCGATTAATAATTAAATTTATTTAAAAATAGAGATCTCATATCGATTTTTGTCAGAATTTCCAACGTGCTCTATTTCAGCTCTAGTCAGTTCCATATAGCAGATCTCATCGTCGTGATTCCAACGCATTTCGGTTCGTCCGATTCCGACCTTGTATGAGAGAGATACAACATTACGAACATTGATTATATTAATTATATAATTAATTATTTAATTAAAAATTAAAATCCCTTAACCTTTCTTCTCAAAACCCGTCGTTTTTTTTTAAAACTGCTCAACCCAAAACTGCCGTTCCACATTCCAAATCGCACTCTGATTGAGGCCACCTTCAATGATCTTGACCGTTGACTAGAGAGATCTCGTGGTGCTCTCCAATATTGGCTTTATAATTTTCGTGAATTATGTGAAGGATTAGAAGAAATTGATGAAGGAAAATTGAAGAAGAGTGGCCATTGAAGGATAATGTGGCAGTGGCTATGATATGAATTAGGGTTTGATTATTCTAGGGTATTTATAAATGAATGCGTTTTTTACAGGTCCCTATTAACTTTCAAAATAGAAAAAAAACCGCTAATAAAAAGAACGTGAGATACATCCCTATTTTTGAATTTCCGCTCAAAAAATACCGGAAATAACCTTACGAACGAAAAAAATGTCCAACAACGACTCAATCAATTAAGCAGTCCTATTAAGTAGGATCCGCATCCTACTTTATTGCTTCCGCCTGCTGCATTATTTTTTCGCCTCCTTCAGTTTTGAACAAAAAAAAAAAGCGGCAGCCAATAAAAAAAATATTCTAAAATCTTAAAATAATCGCAACAGTCCACGGAAATTGGAAAAAAAAAGTTGCATATATATATGCAAATTTTGCCAATAGTTGCATACTTATATGCAATATTTGCATAAAAGAAATTAAGCAAATGTTTTGCCAGCAGATTTGTTGCACATATGTGTGCATGTTTTCGCATTATTTGCATAGTCGAACGCAAATAAAAATGAACTGAATTTCATGGTTTTGAATTTGTGCAAAGATATTTATGTAGTTTCTAGACTGAATTTCTGGGGAGTTTTATGTACTGAATTAATTTCTTCTGATTTTAATTGATATTATGAAATTTTGCTTACTTGTATACAGTTATTCTTAATAATTGCATATTTATTTGCAAATATTATGAAATATTTAAAATATATGCATATTTGTATGCATATATCTAGAATATATGCATACATACATGCAACTTTCCTGGATATAACCAAATATATATGCACGAGTTCTAACAAAAGTTGCATACATATATGCTCATATTAACAATATTTGCATATTCTGAAACACGTATTAAGAACATAAGATCAAAAAGATGAAAAAATAAGTAAACATCAGAGAAATTAAAAATTTGTAGAAACCACATTAGAAAAAATAACTAAAAACATATAGACGTACAATTTAGAAAAAAAACAATAATATCTGCATATTTATATGCAAGTTTTCAAGATATATGCATACAAATATACATATATTTTATATTCTGGTATTTTCTGCATGTTTGATATAAAGTTGCATACAGATATGCATATATCAAGAGTAGATGCATATTTGAATGCAACTTTTTAACATAAATGCTAAAAACAAATATTTAAAAAATATGCATATTTGTATGCATATATCTAGCATATATGCATACATATACGCAACTTTCCAGGATATAACCAAACATATATGCACGAGTTCAAACAAAAGTTGCATACATATATGCTCATATTAACAATATTTGCATATTCTGAAACACGTATTAAGAACATAAGATCAAAAAAAATTAAAAAAATGATACATACGACTGTATGATCCAAAAAAACAAAAAAATTTATACAAAATTGCATTAATTCCATGATCAAAGAATTCTCCACCTTCACAAATCTTGCATTCACATCTCCTCACTATTACATCATCGACTACTGCTCAAAAATTGCTACTTTCTGCAGCAATCTCCATACACGATAACCAGAAAAATTGCAACCACCAGCTTCCCAAAACTTCCATTGCGACTCATCATTGAACCAGCCGTAATTATCTTAATCCCTGCAAATTTCAATCGCCGCTTCTCTCTGCCAATGATCAACCCTAGATCTGACCAAACGGAAGGCGTCAATCCATCGAATAAATCTACGTTCGATATAATTAACGCACCCAACAGTGAAAATTCATGACGGCGCCGCCATTGAGAACGGAATATAGGTTTCTTGAAAAAAAAGGTTAATTACGTAATGAGATCCGACCTAGGTAATTACGGCGTGAATTAAGAAAAGGGGCAGTTTTGTAAAAATATTAGCTGCTGTTTAAAAATAGGGATGTAATTTATATGTTTTGAAACAGGAGGATGTGAGCCTAATTAAGTTTTATTTTAAGGATGTGACACTAATTTTCACTTTATAAATTAATTAATTATTTACTTCTTTAATTCAGAAAAGGCCCGCTAACCATATATTGCACATTACAAAAGAATTAAATTAACTGATAGGGATGAGGTGTTAATCTATGTGAGATAAAGGTCAATATATAATAACAATATATTAAATTATATTTAATTTAATAATTATCTATCTCATCCCTTTTTTTCTCTTTTTTTCTTTTCTTGAATTTATAAAAGGTATATAGTATGACATATATGTATATGAAAAGAAGAGAGAGAACCTAAAGAATTAAAGGATATGAATGAAACGCATGCGGCATTTATTGTTATCATTGTCATTATTATTATTATTTTTCCTTTTTTAATTTTCCTTGCAATGAATGACACGCCTCATTGAATAAGATTTCAAATTTTATTTATTTTATGAAAGAGGCGACATTCCTTTATTTATGATTTTATATTTCACTAATATGCTAATAGTGATGCTTTTGTCTAACAAAATAATTTTTAACTAACTAATGAATATTTCATTTCATGACCATTTTATATATCGCATTTATGTATGTTCATATATTGTATATTTATATTTTCATACAACGCCTATACATATTTTCATATAATGTATATATATATATATATTTGGTTATATACTTTATTCCTCACTTGAGTCTCTACATATGTAGTAGATTACAACTGAATAAATTAGTTGACTAGACATGCCATATTAATCTAATCAACATTTATTAACCTTCATTTCTTATTAAAAATTCAAAAAAAAAATTACATAAAGAAAGAGAGTAACGGAAAGTAATGAATGCATAATTTATTATTTTAATGATGACTATAAGAAAGTTATGTGACTTTTTAAATTTCAAAACACGTAATATTAAATAACGTAATTTGGGGGACATATTTAATTGGACTAATAAGAATAAATCATAGAAATATGCATATAGTTTTGTAGGCTTTTATTTTATTTTATTTTGCGATTTGAAGATTGTAGATATAAAGAGAAGGGATGAAGAAAAGGAGAAATAAAGGGAATAACTTTGTTTCTAAATGAATTTGAATGATAGATAAAAGAGTAGAAAGAGGAGAGAATAAATACATGAGATAAATGCAAGATTATTTAATGATAATTATTAGAAAGTTTGCAACTTTTCAATTTTCAAAACATATAGTATTAAACATCATGTGTTATTACATAGATAATATTAAGAGTTTTACGGTATTATTATTATTTTCATATGTACAATAATTTAATGATGGATTTTTTAAATTCTGACGCATTTTCGAACAAAATTTCCTTAAAATAAAATTTTAAATTAGTTCTGATTTTTCGGGTTGTTACAGTTGAATTTTTCTTATTGGAGAATGGCAGAGGTTATTATTTTATATAATTTGTTGAGTTGCTGGAATTGATTGGAGATAAGGAATTATATGATGAGAGTATCATTAGTGTTGCAAATGTTGGTTTAAAGAAAAGGTTTAGAGGTGTAAACTGGACTGCTTTTGAAGGAAGTGTGACTTTGAATCCTAATGTAATTTATTATGTTACTAATTGTTTGAGGAGGGCTCCTAATGTTTATGTAAGTATGAATCGCAATACAGTGGCTTTTCGCTTGAAATATGATAGAGGATCATTAGGTTTAGGGGGAGGAGTAGCACAACAAACATGCCTTCTAAGATTAATACTAATAGTCTGAGGGAGGATCCAGTTGTGAGGCAGAAGAGGCTACGTTATAATATTTTGCATGACAAAAAAGATGGCTTCATGTAGTAGAATCATATTTCACCTACTCGTGTGTCAAATTTATTGACTTTCTCCTCCCGTGAAAATACAAAGGTAAAGAAAAGTCTGTTGTTAGCAGTTTTACTGAAAGTACTGATAAAATTTGCCAAATCATTTTAATTATTCTAGTACTATTGATACATTACGTGAACAGTATGTTAGTAGTGATGAGGATGTATATGCAGAAAGTGGAAAGGGACAAGATCGACAGGTTGAAAGTTTATATTTGAGCAGTATAGTCGATATATTATTGAATGAGTTTTTAATTTTGTCGGTGACAATGTGTTAACTGTAGTTATTTAGGTAGATTGTTTCTTATGAGTGAAATAGAGGCTAGTAGGTGTGTACTTTGGTTGGACAATACTGCGGTTTCAGATGTGATTGGGATTGTACCTTTGATGAACATTTATATAGTGCATGAGCCAAGATTTATCTTTTCAAAGATGGACAGTGAATAATAGAAAATGCCGAGGATGAATCCAGGTAGATGAGTACATTAGATAAGAATTTTTTGGTAGTTGATAGGCTGGAGATTTCTCCTAACAGTGAGGCAAGGAATACATCGACTAGAAGAGGTAGACGCAAGATAGAGACTCCTAACAATGGCCTTGTTCGGTGCAGTGCGAGGATTAGATCTTTTCCCTCATCTTCATATGGTAGGTACCCATATTCGAGTGCTAGTAGTAGCACTTCGAGTTCGGGATCAGGTATGATTTCAGTTTATGGTAGTAGCTATACTCCATATGCTTTAGGTAGTTTATCTACTAGTCAGCTATGAAAGTTAGCTTATGTGACATCGATTATTTTTACTCATATGGAGTTAGACACCGATTATATTCGGAGTAGGGAAATAAAAAGGGTTAACTCATTTAGACGTTGAGAGTAGTTAGTTGGAACAGGGGTCTAACTGATCCCAAAAATGTGATATGGTTAGAGCATTTTTTAAGGATTATCACTAAGATATTGCATTATTGCTGGAAACTAAAATTGAAAAACATGATTTAATTTTTTATATGAGATTATGAGGTTCGCACTTTCGTAATTGGGACGGTCTACCTTCTATTGGTAGCTAACAGGGTTTAATGATTGGTTAGAGGGAAAATCAATTTACGCTTCTTCAGGAATGTCCAAAAAAGCATTCCCTTCATATTTTACTATCCTCCCATGTAGACAATACAGTTTTGGGTATTTCTAATATTTATCGTCCCCACACAAAAGTAGATAGGAGAATTTTGTGGGAGGAATGTACAAATTTCAAAAATCTTCTCCCAGATCAGTGGATCATGGGGGAGATTTCAATGTTACTAGATTTTTAGGGGAGAGGTCGCTTCGTGAAGGAGATTTCTCAGGTAAGGAGGAGTTCAATGAGTTTGTTCTAAACCACAATTTGCTTGAAATTCTATTAAGTAATAGATCATTCACTTGGTCTAATGTGAGAGGTGATCCATCTTTTGCATTATTAGATACATTCTTCATTAGTAATGAGATTGAGGATAGGTATATTTTTTGTAGAGAAAAAGGTATGCCTTTTCCATATTCTTACCATTGTCCCGTTATTCTCTCATGTGAATCGAGTTATTCCATTAACAATAGCTTTAATTTGAGAAAATGTGGCTATTAGATCCTAGTTTTTCTAATTTAGTAAATTTAAGTGGAATTCTCTATTTTATTCTAATAATATGTATGTTGGGAATTCTACTAACATTTTTGTTGCCAAATAAGGTAAACTTAGATTGTTTTCTTAAAAGTTGGAATAAATATGTTTTTGGTAGTATTAGAATTAAGAAAGATAAAATTATGTGTTAGATGCTTGATTTAGACAAGATTTGTGAGAATAGGGGGCTTAGTCATACTGAGGGTAATAAGTTTAGAAGTCTTAAGAATGATCTCAAATTAATTCTGGAGAAAGGGGAGGTCATGTAGAAATAGAGGGATCGCATACAATGGATTAAAGAGGGTGATAATAATATGAATTTTTTCATAGTGTGTCTAATAAGAGAAGACGTACCAATTTCACTCACTCTTTTTTTTTATGATATGGAATTTTTTGTTCAAAAAAAAATTAAATGAACCTTTTACGAATTATTATAAACAGATTTTTGGTTCGAAAATTAAGAGGAGGATAAACGTTCGATGGAATGACGTTTATCCTTCTTATTTCAAGATTGATTTAGTAGATTTAGATAAGCCTTTCTACGAACAGGAGATTTGGAAGGCTATCAATGATATGCCTAGTGACAAAGCTCGTGGTCCAGACGGTTTTTCTATTCTTTTTTACAAACAATTTTGGGATGTTTTGAAATATGATATTATTAATCTATTTAATGATTTTTATAATAGGAATATACAGATTGGTGGATTTAACATTGCTAATGTTAACCTAATTCATAAGAAATTAGGGGCTAATGAACTAAAAGAATTGGTTTTTTGGTTTTGTTATATTTTATGAGATTGTCAAACTAAAGTAAGAATATGGTAAGTAGATTCTAGACAGAGTTCTTGAAGTTGGTGATAGGCAAGCTAACGAACAATTCAACTTCGGTATTAAATTTTCTAATATACAAATAACATCGTTATGTCCATGAATAAAGAAATAAGCAATACAGGTCTTTACTCTAATATACCACGCTTCCCAACTGACTATCAGTGGAAATGTGGGGGTTGTATAATATGTTTGTGATTTTATGAGTTTAACATAAGTAAATCAATCCCTGTGTTATGTAGGAACATTATTCCATTATCCTTTTTTTTTTGCACAACACGGATTGCCTTCCTCAATTGCTGTTATCTTCGACCATGAAACAGATAACCATCTGATTGATCATTTTTCATTACCAATGAAGTTATGACCAATAGTAAATTGTGTTATTAGTAGATGTTAACTTCTTAAATAGTATCTGATTTCTAAGTTTACTTCATCAAGTATGCAAAAATTACGTGGAAAATTTGTTTCCTACTTAAAATTTAATTAAATATTTCACATGTAATTGTATAAAATAACAAGAATCAAATGAAAAATGTTCAAAAAGGTGTTTTTCAAAATAAATTCCCTATTAAGTTACATTTTTCTCCTTTTCCAAGTGGGCTTTCTTTTTTGTTTATATAAGTGTTAGACCAAAAATTGGCACTAACACCCAAATGCAGATCACAGATCACAAAAATGCAGAAAATAGTAAATAAGAGGGAACACACGAGGTTTTTATAGTGGTTCGGCAGTAGATGTAGCCTACGTCCACTTTCTAATCTTATTTTTATATTGACAGATTACAAGAATCATTTACATGTAGCCACACAATCCGTGTGTTAATTGAGATTACAAGAGGTGAATTTAGATGTAGAAATGTGCAATGTCCTTGCACTGCAGTAATGGTGGAAGCCTCGGAGAAGAATGGCGCAAAAGTCCCTTCAAAATTCCATGTATTGGTGAATTTATAGCTGTAGAAGAGCCCTTGGGATGACCGGTTTGTGACGAGGCACGTGGCACCCGATCCGAGAAAGTAGGAGTGTAAATAACCTTGAGAATAGGTCATAATTTTGTGTGCATCTGCAGGTGGTTCGTCGGGTCATGATGTGGGCTTGACGAGCCGAGGTCTAGTCATGAGCTGGAGTGGTGAAGTTGGTGTCCACGATTGGGTCGTGGATGGAGATTGATATGGTGGTCCACGAGCCAGGTTGGTTCGTAAGACGAGGGTGCGTCACAACCCAAGAAGGGGCGAGCCAAAGAGGGTCCCATGAGCCGAGGAAGGGCGAGCCTAAGGGGGGCGAGCCGATGCCATGGTCAGAGTTTTTGATGCTAGTTTACGCCTGTTCATGGAAACGGGCATAACTTTCAAACCGTAAGTCCGATTGAGCTAAACAAAAGCTCTACCTGAAGCTAATTCAGAGGGTTATGAGAGTTACAGAGAAACCTCTAAAATTGATGTTTTCGGGGCCAAAAGAGACTGTCTGATAGGAGTTTCGGGCCATTCTTTGTATGTGATGCGACTTCAACCAAATCGCTTCCTGTTTTCTGATGGTGCTCTTAGTGCCTGAGCGTGTTTCTATTTAGAGATGCCATGTGTGACAGCTTTGACCAAAAAGTGTGTCAACAATAGTAAACCTGAGGCGTCCATTGCTGAAGGTTATCTTGCAGAATAATGTTTGATAGTCTGTTGAAGGTTCTTAGGTGGAGATGGAGCAGGAAAAATGCAATTTGAATCCTGTCTACAAAATCTGGAATATCCTATTTGCGCAAGAAGAAATAAAGATTGAAAAGCTATTCATCTTAAAGATTCTCAATGGAAGAAATATCACCATTACATTCTATTCAATTGTGGTAACAAGGAAACAGAATGTTTACTTGAGTAAGTTTTGAAGTTTTATTTTTATTTTAGTAAGTATTGAAGAATTAGAAAATTTGTTTCTATCATTTAATAACCAGATCTTTATTCTACGGAACATCGAGCTTTAATTAATGGTCATGCATCATCAAAAAAAAAAAAAGAGGAAGAACACATTGAAGAACTTTGGAAGTGGTAAAAGGAAGAGGTTGGGAAAAAGGAGGACATTTCAAAAGACGTACAACTACTTGCAGTGGGCCCTCTTCCAACATCTAAGAGGTTTAATGGATATTTTATCAATGGATACAGATTTTGTACAAGGTTCAGAGATGCCAAATGTACAACAAAAAAAGTGGTGTATTTTTGATAGCCTTGACTACTAGCTTTGCATGTTCGAAAGATCAAAATCCATTGCTTGGTGAAGTTAATTACTATGGATCAATTGAAGAAATATTAAAACTAGATTATTGGGGAGAATTTAATGTTGTTTTATTTAAGTGTTGTTGGTACCAAGAAGAGAAAGATTGATATGGGCTGACTCGTGTCAATTTTAATCGATTGTACCAGAAATATGATCATTATGTTATGGCTTCACAAGTACAACAAGTGTTTTATATAGAAGATCCAACTGATAAGATGTGCAAGAATGTTATCAAGAAATTGCCGAGAGACTTGTGTGGAATCGAAAGAGAATATGAAAATGAAGATTTGAATGATATCCAGCCTGCTAATGGAATGGGAAATCAAGATTTTGATGTTCGTTGGTGTAGAGATGATGTCCCAATAAGACGAATCCACCTTCCACCTAGCAAAATGAATGACAACGCTTCTTAGTTTCTGTGTATCACTATCATATTTATTTAAGTAACTGGTGCACAAAATTTAAGTGAGAAAATGTTGTTTCTGCCCAGATTACATTTTAGTGTAGAAACTATTTTATTTTATAAGTAACTGATGTATCATATTCGGGGCTTCTTTTTGTAACTGATGTCATTCTAATGTTAATTCCTCCATTTTGTGTAGGCCGGACAAAATTCCACTTGAGGATTTCAAAGTACTCTTGATGTTTTGGGGAGATGAATAAACTTGGGTATAATTTTAAGTTTTATCACATTCAAATCAGGCAGATAAACATCTTTATTTCATGTTTTTGTAGTCCAAGGAGTTACAAATTCTACAAATCGGAGATCGTATACAAATACACACTACTGGTATGTATTTTTTCTCATTTTTATGGTTGGCTGGAGGTATGCTTCAGTAATGAACTGCAAAATTCTTACAATTTCCGCTTGTTGAAGCATCAGTCTAATTCTTACAATTTTGTAGTTCAATGTTGGTATGTAATTGATCGTGTACAAGACTGATGCTTCAGTAGTAAACTTTAGAATTTTAAGAATTTTAATTTTTTTCCTTCAATCAGTAATGGTTATGTTAGTTCGTAATAGAAGCAATAGTTGAGTTTGTACTTGAACGAGTCGTGGCATGGCTAAATTTTTACTGAAGCAAAAAGAGACATTGCCTCAAACTGTATCACACTGAAGCAGTGCCTCAGTTATACTATGGCATATTATTGCATTCCTTGATATCATTCATGCTTAGAAAAAATTGAGTCATGGCATCAATTTGCAACTGAGGTATGCAAGCCATAGATTGTGATGAAATGCAACTCTGTGCTGAAATGCAACTCAGCAATTGAAAGGCAACTGAGTTATGCAGGCCAAAGATTGTGCTGAAATGCCTTTGTGTTGAAATACAACTCAGTTATACTATGACCATAGTTTGTGCTGAAATGCAACTGAGACATGCATGCCACCCATTTTGTGTTGCAATATAAATGAGGCATTGCCTCAGTTTGTAACCGTGGCATGCATGACTAGTTGTCACGAAATAGTGTATTCAGTGTAACAGCCAGCATTTTACATATCGGAAGATCATAAAATATTTTTATTTTATTCCCTGAGGGTTGGATCATTCTCATATTTTAAGATGTTGTTTATAGGGATGTGAGACATGTCCATACTTTTTACCAATCTTGTTTGTGAACATTTTACCCTATCAGCCATGTACAGGGCATAACTTTTGACTCAGGTCGAATCAGGTGGTGGGACCTGTGCCATTGGAAAGGAATTGATGATTGCCTTTCCGAGAAGTGTTCACATTAAAGATTTGGCTTAGTGGTTTGGGAGGAATCACTGTTTTAAGTTTAACGGTTGGTTGTCCAGGTTTGGTAAGCCATAACGCTCTGATTTGAGGAGGCTGTTGATTTCAAAATTTAACTCAACACCAAGGCTTTATCAAAACACTTCACCAAATTGGTATGGAAGAACAAAGTGAGGCCGTAATCGCAAACATACAAAAAGCATAAAAATAAGAGCACGGAGTTTTTATAGTGGTTCGATCCAATGACGATCTACGTCCACTCTCATAAGAGATTCCACTATCAATATGTTGATTACAAGATTAATTTCACTCTCACAACAAATTTGACACTCTCACACTTATGGATCTTACTTAGATTCACCAAGGATCTTCACTTGATTTTTGAGAATAAGTGTTCAGAATTGCTTGAGATAATTGTAGAGAAATTTCAGCAGCACTTCGTTACTTCCGCCTCCCTCCCCTCCATGAAGGAATGAGGCGGGGTATTTATAGGTGGAGTTCGGACCAGATGGCAATTATGTAAATACCGGACTCTCGCTTTAGGTCGCAGGCGGGCTACAAGGAACATTACACGGTCCAAAGCAAGGAGGGGCGAGCCAAACGAGGCGGAGCGACCCAAAACTTCCGGATACGAGGTGATACGTGCTACAGGAGTGCAGGACGACCAACTCGTTCTGGCTGAAGGTGGTGCGAGCTAAAGGATGCGAAGCGGCCCAAGCGCGCTTAGAATGAGCTAAACCAGGATGATGTAGTTTGGGCTTTGATGAAGCGGGATAAAACCTTTAGCGAACTGGCGATCTAAGAACCCTACGAGGTAACATCTCAGTGAACCAAGATGCCCCCAATGACTTAAGATACTCAAACGAGCCAGAGCTTCCTGAACATCACATATTATCTGAGCGACCCAAGATATCACAACGACCTAGAGCATTTATGTAACCAAAACGTTCATCGAGTAAGAGAAGACATAACGACCCAAAGAGCCTAACGACCTAAAATCATAAATCAACCTAGACATGCTCATCATTTTCTGGAACATATTTTATGGGTTGACATTGCCCCTCGAAGTTCGCATTTATTTAAAAATAATACGGGCTTCGAACTAGGTGAGATTAGCATGTAATTCAAGATTTTAAGTCGTTCGGACCTTTAAACCGCGTGAGTCCCTGAAGTATTTTATCCCTAGGCCATCCTGCTTCTTAAGTCGTGGCATGATCTTAAGTCGTTGCGGCTTCTGGGTCGTGTTCTGACAAGAGTCCATTGGTATTCACCCTAGGATTAGATCGTCGTAGGGCCCTGCAAACTTCGCTTATTTGTTTGACCTCCCCTATAACTTCTCTTTAAGTCATCACTCTCTCAAAACCCTTACTCAAGCTAGAAAACCTCATTGATTGCGACCATTATCAGCTAAATCCACCGATCCACATCATCATCAAAGCAATTGAAGTCCAAATAATCCCTCCGTCTAATAATTGAATTCGAAACTTCTCACCACCAGGAATCAGGTGCGATTCAAAGCTTTTACTTACTATGTATACATGTACGTTTTAATTTAAATTTTATATTTTTCGACTTTGTGGTATCATTGTTTGGAACGATTTCAACCATGCGTTTGATGACAATGTTGATACATGTAGCGGCCTGCCTGCTAATGACGGATTCAGGTTAACTTTCATGTATAAATTCTCACAACTTGTTCGTGGCTTTAACTGCTAAGTGTTACTAGGATAATAATGTTGCTCAACTCCATTAATCATGCCCTGCCATCCTTTTTGAAATTGAAGCGCCCCCGTTGGATGTACACCTCAGGTTATTGTTTTGTAATGGCTCGTATTGAATTAGGTCGCTGCAACCACTTTCAGGTTTTAGACTGCGACCCTACTCTAGGTCGTTATGATGATTCAAGGCCTTAGGTCGACATTTTAGTCCTCATCTTTGGATCGCTAAACCCTTGAAGTCCTAGGTCGTTATCCCTTGATGTCTTAGGTCGTTAACGCTTGATGTCTTAGGTCGTTTATGAACCAAAAACCTTGAAGTAGAAAAACTTCATGAGGAATCAGACTTTTATAGCGACCTAAGGTTTCTTGGCTGCATAAAACAACCTAAAGTCTGATACCATACAGAACGACCCAAAATTTTGAGGATAGTAGGAATGATCTGATACACCTTGAATAAGCTGCTTTCTGGTTTGCCATTCACTTCTTAACACAGCTATTCGCACAGGATGTCTAAAAGAACTGAAGGGACTTCGAGCGAGGACACATCTCGCAAGCACCGATGGTTGGAAAAACTTCCGATGTCAGAAATTGAAACTACCCTCGTTGCTGCCACTTCGGCTGAGCTAAAAGCTATCATAGATAGGCCTGGCTATGCTTCCAAGCTGCACACCTCTGAGCTTCTGACCGCTTCAAAGGCTAGTGTCATCAAGGAGTGAACTTCGATCAATTTGACTTGGATATATATCCATCTGACAAGCGAACTGTCCCCGAAGATTTGGATATTCTAAAGAATCACTCGCTGGCGCAACTTGACGCTATTAGGACTTAGATGGAAAAGCACCTTGAGGAAATGGGTCAATATCACGCACGCAAATCAGGAGCCTGGAACACCTTAGCTTGCGAGCTTCAGAGGCTGAATAGGGAGAATATTGAACTCATCACTACCTTGGAGAAGGACAAAGCTGTGCTTATTCAGGCTCTTAAGTCTCAGGATGAGATCATTGCTGAACTATCAAGTCCTGGGAGCAAGGCAGAAACGACCGATACTTCTCCTCCTGCTCAAGGTGAGGAATGATTGATTGATGAAAAGAAGAAGTTTTCTTGCTTGCCTTTTGCTATTTATCTTTTACGTGCTTATGCTATAGACCGGTTGTATATGCGAGTGTCGGTCCTCGCTTAACACTCTTGTGATATTTTGCGTCTGATGTCTCTATGTATGACTTTGTGTTGGATTTGCGAAGCGGTGATAGAGTTTGATTTTTTCCGCCGCACTTTAAGCTTTTATGCTAATGTTGAAAAAATATCTGTTGTGGTAATCTTTTGGTTTTAAACTCGTACGTCCCATGCTACCTATTCTGCAATTAAGATAAACTTTTGCATAATTTCAGACTTACTCTCGTTATCAATTGTCCATGTTGATAACGGATTAGTGGGAAATGAACTATAATAAACTTTAACTTGCATTGAATAAAATGCAAGCCTAAGACCATCTTATTTGACGGTTCAAAACTCATCAAATATTGTTCGCATAGTCACAGTATTCTAATTCAAGTTTGTGTTAATGCTTAAAATCGTTCAGTCAACTTAGGTTGACTGTAGATCCCGTACGCTATCACTTTAATGACTCATATGAACGTGTTAGACACTTTTCACATCTGAGATTCCATATGCTTCGCAAGTAGATTTTTTCATTCTTCACATTTGACTTTTCAGATGCTACACGAATGGATTTTTCATTCTTCACATCTGACTTTTCAGATGCTATGCGAATGGATTTTTCATTCTTCACATCTGACTTTTCAGATGCTACGTGAATGGTTCGACACTCTTCACATCTGAGATTCCAGATGCTATGCAAGTAGATTTTTCATTCTTCACATCTGACTTTTTAGGTGTTACGCAAATGGTTCGACACTCTTCACATGTAAGATTCCAGATGCTACGAAAGTGGATTTTTCATTCTTCACATCTGACTCTTCAGATGCTATGCGAATGGTTCGAAACTCTCCACATCTGAGATTCCAGATGCTACGTCAGTGGATTTTTCACTCTTCACATCTGACTTTTTAGATGCTACGCGAATGGATTCTTTCATTCTTCACATCTGACTTTTCAGATGTTGTGCGAATGGATTTTCATTCTTCACATCTGACTTTTCAGATGCTACGCGAATGGATTTTTCATTCTTCACATCTGACTTTTCAGATGCTATGCGAATCGTTCGACACTCTTCACATCTGAGATTCCAGATGCTATGCAAGTGGATTTTTCATTCTTCATATCCAATTTTTTAGATGCTACGCAAATGGTTCGACACTCTTCACATCTGAGATTCCAGATGCTACGCAAGTTGATTTTTCATTCTTCACATCTGACTTTTCAAATGCTACACGAATAGATTTTTCATTCTTCACATCTGACTTTTCAGATTCTACACAAATGGATTTTTCATTCTTCACATCTGACTTTTCAGATGCTACGCGAATGGATTTTTCATTCTTCACATCTAACTTTTCGGATGCTACGCGAATAGTTCGACACTCTTCACATCTGAGATTCCAAATGCTACGCAAGTGGATTTTTCATTCTTCACATCTGACTTTTCAGATGCTACGCGAATGGTTCGAAACTCTTCACATCTGAGATTCCAGATGCTACGCAAGTGGATTTTTCATTCTTCACATCTGACTTTTCAGAAGCTACGTGAATGGATTTTTCATTCTTCACATCTGACTTTTCAGATGCTACGCGAATGGATTTTTCATTCTTCACATCTGACGTTTCAGATGCTACGCGAATGGTTCGACACTTTTCACATCTGAGATTCAAGATGCTACGCAAGTGGATTTTTCATTCTTCACATATGACTTTTCAGATGCTATGCGAATGGTTCGACACTCTTTACATCTGAGATTCCAGATGCTACGCAAGTGGATTTTTCATTCTTCACATCTGACTTTTCAGTTGCTATGCGAATGGATTCTTTCATTCTTCACATCTGACATTTCAGATGCTACGCAAATGGATTTTTCATTCTTCACGTCTGACTTTTCAGATGCTACGCGAATGGATTTTTATTGGCTGTTTAACCGCTTTGTGAGGCGGCCATCGGTCCTTTTACCGCATGCTTGACTTAGCAAGCCATTCTGGTTTAGGAACTGAAGCTCTGAACCTCTCCCTTAGGAAGGTGCCCTTCGATAAATGTTTCAGATCTTCCGTCTGTTTGTCGTGGCGCTTGCTGTTGTATATAACGGTGTTGTATATGCAATTATATGATTTTTGTTTGATGATAACAACCAAATATATATTTATATAAATGTGTTTGTTATTGTACTGCTATATAACCTCACAGACATGAGTACAATATTTATATTTATATACGACTGTACAGACATTCGCATATTCATACAGTATTGTATTTAAATATAATATTATATTTAAAACACTCAAACAGTACAACTATTTATAACTTCACTATTTTAATATTCACTTCATATTGTACTTGTATATAAACAGAATAAAATAGACAAGTTCGTTTGACAACAATAAAATAATATTTTATTTCAATCAAATTTGTTTATTACATATATCAATATAATTCTCTCACAGCTCCTCAGTACAGTTCATTCATTGTCACTCAGTTATACATACACAACAGATACACAATTACATTATATATATACATTGACTCATATACAGTTTCAGACTCGTACATTTTTTTTGACACTACACACTGCCTTCTTGTCTTCAATCTTCAATCTTCTGTCTTCACAGCACAGTCAATCCAGTCTTCATACCTGTCAAATAAAACAGAAACACACAGTACACTGCAATAAGAATAAAACTGAATACATGTGAATATAAATTTTGTTTTTAAAATTTTTATTTGCCTCAGTTTTCTGGTGTGTTTCTCATCATTTTTCATTACTTGATCTGATTCATCTATGTCTAGACAGACAGTTTGTATATGTACAGGGACAGGAAATTCTCTGATCGACTGCAAATACACATGTGTATAAATATACACGTGTGCACTGCCTCGCCAATCAAAATACAGTGCGAGCAACTGAGGAGCAGCCACATGGACCAACTCGACTCAGTGCAAGTGAAAATGA
Source organism: Allium sativum (assembly GCA_030737875.1). Taxonomy (NCBI): domain Eukaryota; kingdom Viridiplantae; phylum Streptophyta; class Magnoliopsida; order Asparagales; family Amaryllidaceae; genus Allium; species Allium sativum. Next base: position 19,490,613 of record CM060927.1, on the reverse strand, counting down.
AGTCATATATATATATACACACACACACACACATATATATATATATATACACATATGTGTATATATACATATGTGTATACATATAGTGGTCAAAATGGTCAACACAGCAGTGAAATAGAGCAAATGCAATACAAACAAGCTCAAATGGACACATACACAAACATGGTGGAGGCAGCTCAACATGAATGACACAACTACACAACCTCAAGATCAAAACAGTGGTGCTGGTCATGTTAATATGCAAGTTTATATGGTTAAAGTGATCAAGCAGATTCATGGTTCAAGATAGTATTCACAACATGGAGCAATATAAACATGGCGTGCACAGTGCAGATTTTAACTCAAGTCAACACAGTCAAGATAGCAAGTGTGTACACAGAAATGGCATTGACATCATAGACAAGTGAATAGCAGGATAGCAGAGTCCAAACTGATCAAGCATGTTGATACAATATATGTTCATGGCATAACAGCAAGAGATTCAGCAGCAGTTTCAACAGCAAAAGCATGAGTGACATGGTTATATGTTAAGTGTGTAAGTCAATCCAAAACAGCATGGACTTATATGGCAGTTCAATGCAACATGGTGAAACTTTCAGAAATGAACAAGACCAACATTCTACATGTACAGGGCTATATGATATAGCAACAACAATATGACACAAGTCAAGCATTTGTAAGTAATGGTAGTAGATATGTCATGATGAACAAATACCACATGGTTCATAAACAAGAAGCATAGGCAGTAGAGTTTCATTGTGCACAAACATGCATGAGAATATACAGATGTTCATGTTTTTCAGCAAAATACAATGATGTATACATATATGGTAAAACAACATGCACAAGACAATGAGCAACATATTGGAGCATGGGTGCATTCAGGTGTGAAATCACATGGGCAATAAATCAATATGCAAATCTGGACTTAATTTTTGATATCCACAAATATGCAAATCATTTCTTGGCAAGTAATTAATAATTTCAGAAATCCCAGTTTGGAGTTAAGGCAAGAAATCAGCATTCTAGCCTCTCAATTGGATATCAGAAAATCAAGTAATATTTTTTTTTGGCAAAAACAGATTTTTTTTGTTTCCCAGAAAATTGAGCAAGTGTATTTGGCTAGTTTTCATTTTGTTTTCACAAATTCATGGATCAGTTTTGGCAAGACAATCAAATTCCTTTTTGGACAATCTATTTCAAAAATTCACAGAATAGCAAAGGTGGGACAAAGCTTTGTTTCCTGATTTTACACAGCATATTCGACAAGAACAAAATGGCAAGAAAGCAATTTTTTTCGGAAATGATTCAATCAAATTCAAGGGACCACAAGCATGTTCATTCGTGTCCAGAGAAATACACGCAAGGAATTAATGCCAATTTTATCAAGAGGTTCAAAAGGGAAAACCGCAACAAATCAGGCCAAAGTCACACAATCGAAATCAGAGATGATAGGATTCCTAAATCCTATTTTAACACCATCTACATCATTGGCAAAGGGACATAGAAAACCCACAAAAACAAATTCAAGGAATTAAAAGAAATTTCAGAAAACTCACAATTGAAATTGGGGTTTCGATCATCTATTTTTCCACGCCGTATCCCAAATCGAGGCATCAGAGAATAGTATTGATCGAGAGCATCAACTCGAGCATCAGAGATTCCAGTATCATCAATCAAAGCATCGATTTAGTGTGATTTTTTTTAAACCCTAGTTTTTCATCAGAGCCGCCATTTTGAGAGAGAAAGGGATTGAGTCATAAGGGTGTAACGCAAATGAATGGGCCGGCCAAGCATATGTGAAAAGGGATGACCCTTTAATAATTTAAACTCCTCTTCTCAATTTAAAACTAGGGTTCTTTTTGTTTTTTAATTTCATTTTGTATTGTTTTTTATTTTATTTCGAGTTGTAAAACAATCAAATAGTTCTAGAGTCTGTAAAATCTAGGGGGATTCAGTCAGGGTGTTGACTGACAGTTGACAGAGTCTGTAAAATCTGGGTTGCTGGTTACAGGGTCGTAATCAGGGGAAATCTGGTCGAGGGGATATCGATCAGTCTAGGGTTTTGAGCGTAGGGTTAGGACAGGAGCAGGCACTGCGAGTGTACATGGTCTTGTATGCGGAATCTGTTTATAACACCTAGTAGAAACCTTAGGAATGCAGCAGTATGCAGGATTTTGCCGAAGTTGGGTATCTCTGTGTGTTATTTCCTTTTTTTTTGTTATTTCTGATGTATTCTGTGATCTGTTTATTATTTAATATCCTGTCAGGTTTTTAACTCAGCGAAAAACTATGAAAAACCCTATTCACCCCCCTCTAGGGTTATTCTAGATCCAACAAGTGGTATCAGAGCAGGTTATTTCATTAACTCTAGAGTCATGGGTAACCCTAGTTGTCAGTCGATAGAGAGTCAGTCCAGTTGATCTCCAACTATTTTCAATGGAACAGATTTTTTTAAACTGGAAATCCAAAATGGAATTTTATTTAAAATCTGTTAATATTAGATATTGGGATGTTGTTATCAATGGTTTTGACAGTGTAGATATTACTTTCAATACCGGTGCTATGAAAATTATATTTGATTATCTTAGTACTGAATAGTTTAATCTTTTCTACCATTGTTTATCTCCACAGGAAATCTGGGATACTCTCAATACGAAGTATGGAAGATTTGACAACGGTAGCTCAAAACCCGAGAAAGTCAACTCAGATTCAGAGTTCTATTTAATAGGATTTACAAATGAAAATTCAGAAGGATCAGATGATGGAGAATCAACAGATGCTGAAACAGAAAAAATTTCATATGAAGATTTAGTTTATATGTGCGTTGATTTGACTATATCTGTTGATAAACTCCAATCTAAAAACAAATCTTTGAAATCTAAGAATTATGAGTTGACCAGCAAAATGGATGATTTGGAATTACAACTAGACCATTTTAAAAATTCTTTAAATTCAGATTGCAAAAATTGTTTGAAATTGAAAACCAATCTTGTTCATGTCAATAAAAATATTCAAAAGTTTGAAAAAGAAATTCTGATCTTAAAAGAAAACAAGATTGAGTTATCAAGTTTGAATTTTTTTTTTACAAAAGGAATTTGAAATTTTTAAGACTGATATATATTCCAAATTTGAAATTGCTGAAAAGGAGAATTTGTTGAAATCCGATTTGATTTTGAAAGAACTGGAAAACGAGATTGAAAAATCCAAGAAATTTGAGTTTGAAAAACAAAAACTTTTTGAATCTAAAATTATTGAGTCCCAAACCAAATTTAATTTGCTTAAAAATGAAAATTTGGTTTTAAAATCTAATTTTGAGAGATGTAAGATCACTAAAAATTGTTGTTCAGACTTACTGAAAGAAAACGGTGATCTTAAAACTGAAATTCAACAACTTGAAACAATTTTGGCTAAATTTTCAAACGGCGAAAAATCTTTGAATATATTGTTGAAAAACCAATTTTCTGTTGGAAATAAATGTGGTCTTGGTTTTGGGAGAATGAATGGCTTTGAAAAACGAAATTCAACTGATTTAAAAATCCTTCAAACTCCTTTGAAAAGAATAGCTTTGGAAATTTTAACTTTAATAATTCCAAAAGGTTTTTAAATCACGAAGGAAATGAGTATGTGTTTTATAACAAACCATTTAAACAATCTTGGATCTCAAAAGAAAATAATACGGGCTTTGTTAAATTCAAACAGATTTGGGTTCCCAAGGGTACAAAGATAAATTCAGATGGTTTGTTATATCGACAGGTTTGGGTACCGAAAGTTCGATACACAGCTATGAGTGGTAAAACAATCTTTGTTAGACCACTTAACCCTCTCAACTGCTAGGTACCAGTGATAGCTGAGGAACTGCTTTGGAAAAGAAAATTTGATTTCAAGCTATTCCACATCCTTGATTTATTTAGAGTTCCTTAGCCAAGTCTGTTGAGTTAGAGGTTCTGCTTTACATTGGATTCTGGTATGATCTCTAAACTCATTTTTGTATATTCTCGTTTTTTATTTTCTGTATTTTTTCCTTCCTCTATCCACTTCTTTTTTTTGATTTGACACTGCCATATTCTTCTTAGTCTGTACTTCTTAAACTTCCAGTTGCATAATTCACGATTTTCTGGAAATTTGCTTTATTTGTATAAAATCATCGTGTGTTAATCATTTCCATATCCTGAATTTGAACTTGTATATATCTACAATTGTTTTGAAGTTTAGTTTTCTGATTATCTAAATTCTTAACAGTGCTGAAGCATTAATGTCATATCTTGAACACTGTTATTTTGAATTCTAAATTTTTGAAGATCTGAATAATTAATGAAATTTCACACATTTATGCTTTTTTGAGTTTCCTCTAATTCAGTTTGGGAATTTATACTCTTTACAACACTCTGTTATTCATCAGTTGTGATAATTTCAGAAATTTTCAGATTGGCTTGAATATTTTAAATTGTCTTGAATCAGTGATACATCTTGAAATTCATCTTTTTTCATGATCATCATGGTTGAAATTAGTTTTGTTTGAAATCATCTAGAATTCTAGATATTTTGAATATCACACACCACCTAAATTTGAAATTATCAATCTTGTGTGAATAATTCATTATATCTCAAACTTGATATTGATTCAAGTGATTTCAAATAAATTATTTTTAATAATGAATTATTTCTCAATCTTGATGTAAATATTCTGAAAAATTCCTTGGGCTTGTCAGAAATTCTTGTGAAATTTTTCTTGAAAAATTAGTCTTAAATCTTTCTGTTATTTCATGATTATTTGATTTAAATATTTGTTTGTTTAAAATCATTTGAAATTATTGATTTATTGAATCACACACATATTTTGAATCTGAAATATATAATCTGGTGTGATTGATTCATTAAATCCTGATATTTTCACATTTTTTCAAGTGATTTAAAATAAACTGAATTATACAATCTTGGATCATGGAATATATTTTAGTGACCATCAGAAACATCTTCTGACAAGTCTGCTGTGATTTTGTTTTCTGTGCTGCTCTGATACTGTTCCAAATAATTGCATGTTCTTGTCTGCAGCTTTGAAAAATGTGCAAATTTGTTAATTCTATCTGTTTGGACTTTGTGATTAAAATTAGTTAATAGAGACACCAAGGGGTATCAGAAGTGCCTTATATTTGTTTCACCCATCTGTACTTAGAATCTAATCATCATCCTGTATAGATCCACACGACCTTTTTGCCTTGTACAAATTTTCCCTCTTGTCTTGTAAAGATCTACATAATTCCTCTTGTAATTGATTTTCAATTTTAAAATTATTTATTGATTATTCATTCAGAAATTGAAATCAATAACCAAACTGAACTATATTTATAATTCATCAAAATTATTATCAGGTTTTGAAATTGTGATGAATTGTGACTGCAGTATATTTTCACAACAAGAGGAGATTTTATTCAAATTTTTCATGATGGTTGAATATTTATTATAATATCTTTGAACTGGCAATTATTTTACGACCATCTTCATTAATTATCATCCTTCTGCCATCCGTTATGATTTTATATAAATGTGGAGAGTTTAATTTAAAAAAAAAAATCATTTTGAATAAACAGTGGAAATATTTGTGATGGAAATGTGACTGTGTTATTATTCAAAATTAGTGAAATTAAGAATTTTCAATGATCCCGGTACAGTTGATCATATTTCATAATATAATTAATTTAGAAATTTATTTCACAGTCCATTTCTGTACCTACCACATTTCTATCTTTCATATTGGTTGTATATACCGAGGAGTTTTTCTATTTAAAGCTGAAAATAATAAATATATATATTTAATACATTAGTGTGTCTCTAATCTCATTTAAAAATCTGTAACACCCCACTCCCGCTACGGTCACTCACTAAGGGAATGCCATAACATCGGTGGAGTATTTTGAAGTGAATATAGAACAGAAAAATTACAACAAGACAGATATAAATAATACTTGAGAATCTAATACATCATTTCATTTCAGCGGAAAGCAAAACATGTTTGGTTACATCACAAAACCATAATAAGAGTTAAGTACAAAATATCCATCCTAATAAATAAAAAGACATAATCCCAGTACATGAACTGATAGCCATAAAAGAAAAAGGGTAAGCTGAGCTCTACATCTAGGGTCCAAGCTCCAAGAGAGTAATAGAAGTAGCCTGATCAAAGCCCACTCGTGCTGGGCCCACTCTGAGAACCTGAGGGTTGGAAAAAGATAAAAACAACGGGGTCAGACATAAGTCTGAGCGAGTCCTATAATTTTAACAATGCAATCATTAAAGTAATTAGGGTATGATATAACTTGGTACGGTGTGACTGGGGATAAATGACTACACTCAGTAGCCAATCAGACTTAGAATGAACTAAGATAACGATAAAGACGCATTTACCCACCCAAGGATAATTACTACACTGCACCACACCAGTCATTCCTACTTAAAGGTTGATCCCTCCCAAGGACTTAGAAAATTTACCCAGTAGTTTCGTGTACCCCTAGCTGACTACCTAGGTGCCGTCTGCCCCTATCTTCACTAGGTGTACCCACTACTCCCAAGCGATCGGCTCCCTACCGTAGATATCCGTGCTGGCCCCACAATGGGGTGTATCACTCCCCAAAGTGGCAACCCGATACAATAAATGGTGCACGGGTTATATCTACACGATGCAACAACGTCTTACCTACCATCCCGGGTCTACACACGCGGATGAAACCCGTTGGACTCGCGTTGCCACGGCTACCCCGTTTTGGCCTCTTATAGTCAAGCGCAATATGCGTGTCCCGTCACTCGACTAGATTCGAGCCCACTAAGATACGTTTGGGATATTGGTTGAAATGGGCCCCCACAAGCTACCACCTAAGCTTGTTATTTCTAGTGTATACCACTTAACCCTTTAATCATGTTTTAATTACAGGTTCCACTTTGGTTAAGTATTCTAATTGTATTTTCTATTGCCACCCAAGGCAACCACTAGATTTCCACATGCCACCCAAGGCACCCACTTAACCCCTCATGTCCCTCTACATGCTAATGTGGTTAAGTGTTTCTTAATTAATTAATTAAGATCGTAACCTTTGTAAAGACCTCTCACATTAGACTGTCTTTTATGATCGCTGGTTAAGCCGGTTGGGTCCGGGCAGCCTTATGTCATAACCGAGTCTAACCTCGTGTCTTTACATTAATCACGTATTTAGTTTGTGCCTAAGACCTCTCACATTGGGCTAACATTTGTAGCAACTGGTTAAGCCGGTTGGGTCCGGGCAGTTTTACGCTACAACTGAGTCCAACCTCGTGTCTTAGTCAATTAATTACACCTAATTAATCACCCTCATAATTTATATTAATTATCCCTAATTAATTACACATTTTTAAGAATATGGGTAGACCTAATTAAATAGGTAAATTCCCAATTCCATAGTATGGGTAGACCTAACTTAATAGGTAAATTCCCAACTCCATAATATGGGTAGACCTAACTTAATAGGTAAATTCCCAATTATGTCCATTCATTTTATGTTATGCTTAAGCATACCAACTTTACACATTTCTATTAACATGCATATCAACCCCATCGTTTCCCACGTAATTCGTTTACATAACATGTCATACATAGAGGCAACCTTGCATATGTTATGCACATCATAAAAAGAGACAAACTTGCATATGAGCTTGCATATAAACTTGCATAGAACTTGCATATGAACTTGCATAAAACTTGCATATGAACTTGCATATAACTTGCATAAAACTTGCATATGAACTTGCATATAAACTTGCATATAAACTTGCATACCATGTCATATCACAAAGGCAACTTGCATATGTTATGCATATCATAAAAAGAGACTAACTTGCACATGATCTTGCATATATCATGTCATATCACAAAGGAAAACTTGCATATGTTATGCATATCATAAAAAGAGACTAACTTGCACATGAACTTGCATGTATCATGTCATATCACAAAGGCAAACTTGCATATGATCTTACATAACATATCATATCATAAAAAGAGGCAAGTTTACATATGAACTTATAACATATGACAACCACAACTTGCATAATGCACATTTACATCCATAGCCTCCTAATATCCTATCCTAATTAGTTTAGCAATTACTTGCTAAAGGCATAGGAACTCACCAAAACCAAGATTAGCAAACTTATGAAGTAGAACTAGTTGCAATATTTGAAGGAGATGATGATTAGAGGTTGATTAACTTGCAACTTTCTTCATAAATTAGTGGAGGCTCCTCTTAAGTTTGATTTTGGCGGCATGATGGCATCATTTCTATTTTTAGTATGGATTAGGCTTGCATTAGGGTGTATTTATAGGATTAGAGTGTGTTTTAGACCATAGGATTAACCCTAGGTTAGATTAGGTCCGTCAGATTTAGGAAGTCTCTAGAACACAGTCCAGCCCTAGCCAGAAAACCAGACCTGGTGCACCCAGGCCAAATGGCTCGACACCCTGTGTCGACAGGCAAGTCGACAGGGCAGTCGACTTCCCAGTCGACAGGCCTGTCGACAGCCCTGTCGACATGGCTAGGGCGGGAACTTTCCCGCCTGGCCCCGCTGGTTGAAATTAAAAATCTGAATTTGAATTTTTAAATCTGTTTTTTAAATTTGAATTTTCTGCAAACTTCATCGGGCCATAAGTGGGCCATACGGACTCCGATTTACAAAATTTCGGACTCTATTTCGCGTATTTTTCCGAGACGAACGCAATGACGCAGCCCGTTTCCCCTAGTTCTCACATTTGAGATTATTTATTCTGCAATTAGTGAATTTTAGCATTAACTGAAATACGGGGTGTTACATTCTCCTCTCCTTAAAGGATTTCGTCCCCGAAATCTCTAAGCTAAGGAGAATGCATATCCTACCAGCCAAACAACCATCTACTCAATCCATCAAACACGGGCATCCATTGTCCTTAACACAATTTCTAATGATGTATGAGCATATGCAAAGAGTGTGTGTATATGTTCCCTATCTAATGTATGAACATATGCAAACCATGATAGTGCCATGCATCCATTATGTATGCGAGAGAACCCTATCGACACATACAATATCTATATGAGTGCACAATCATTCACCAAAATGCATCATCCATATGATAACACAATCATTATACATCCATAAATATAGCTTTCTTCACACAATTTTATGCAATATGCAATATGAAGTGATTGAGCCGATCTAGTGCCTAGAGTGTGTATATATGCATCCACGGGCAACCACTAGCAACCACTTGCATCCACATGCATCCATCAAACATAACATGTCTCAAACACATGTTTCAACCATAGGTTTACCCTATCTAAAGGTCAAAGGTACTAATGAGAGGACATACTAAAGATAAGATAAGTACTAGGCAAACGATAAAGGAGAAGTTAAAAGACATACCCTAAAAAAGGAATGGGTACAATGAACGCATCTTTGCTTCCGTTTCCCAAGTAGCGTTGCCCTCGTCTTCTCCCCATTGTACTTTGACTAGTTGAACCTCTCGATTCCTCAATTTCCTAGTCTCTGACCCAAGGACGCGAGTAGGAGCTCGTCGAATAGTCGCATCACGCTCTACTTCCACTTCTCTAAGCAAGCTCGGCTCTACAACCTCTGCGGTCTCATGTAAGCACTTCCTCAAATGTGACACATGAAATACATCATGTACACCACTAAGTCTGTCGGGCAACTCCACTCTATATGCCATCCGTCCGATCCTTTCCTTAATAGGAAACGGCCCTACGAACCTTGGTGCTAACTTCCCAACAGATCCAAAGCGAACCACATTTCGTAACGGAGACACTTTGACAAAGACCATGTCCCCAACTTCAAACTCAAGATCCGTCCTCCTCTTGTCCGCATAAGATTTTTGCCTATCCTGCGCTGCTTTCATCCTTCTTCGAATCAAGTCAATCTTCTCAGAAGTCTCCCTAACCATATCTGGCCCAAGCAAGATCTTATCCGTAGATTCCCACCAACATGTAGGTGATCGACAAGGCCTTCCATAAAGAGCTTCGAAAGGAGCCATACCAATACTGGACTGAAAGCTGTTATTATATGCGAACTCCACCAATGGAAGATGCTCTTCCCATGTACCTCCAAAATCTAAGATACAAAGCCTCAAAAGGTCTTCTAGGACACGATTCACCCTCTCAGTCTGACCGTCCGTCTGAGGGTGATATGCGGTGCTCAGACATAATTGAGTCCCTACTGCTTCTTGCAAACTTTTCCAGAACTCGCTAGTGAAGATAGGGTCTCGATCACTCACTATGCTAGAGGGTACCCCATGCAATCGAACTATCTCTCGAAGATATACTAAAGCTAGCCATGGAGCTGTCCTCTTGCTCTTTACAGGTATGAAATGGGCGCTTTTAGTAAGCCTGTCTACCACAACCCAAATTCCCGTATTACCCTTTCTTGATCTGGGTAATCCGTCAATAAAATCCATCGAGACGCTATCCCACTTCCATTGCGGAACTTCCAATGGGTGAAGCAACCCACCAGGTTTCTTTTGCTCCGCCTTCACTTGTTGGCACACCAAGCATCGTGCGACATACTCGGCCACATCTTTCTTCATACCGGCCCAGAAGAAAACCCGCTTCATGTCCTGGTACATCTTGTCCCCACCGGGATGAATGGTCATCCTAGAACGGTGTGCATCATCAAGAATAGCCTTCCTCAAACCCTCATCTTGCGGTACACAAAGTCTACCGTCTCTACGCAAGCACCCCCTATCGTCTAGGGTGTACCTACTCAAATGGCTGGACGACTCCCCTCTTATGAGCTTCTCTACCAACTCAACCAACTGTGGGTCGTCCCTCTGTGCTTCTCCAACCCTCCCCAAAAGAGTAGGTCTGACCTCCAAGGATGCTAGTAAACCGGGTACATAATCAATGGAAGGTCTGAAGTCAAACATCGAGATAAATTCCAAGCTTCGTTGTTCCACGAACAATGGACTCAAGGACAACCTTTTTCTGCTCAAGGCGTCCGCCACCACGTTACCCTTGCCAGGGGTATACGCTATCTCGAAATCATAAGATGCTAAGAACTCCATCCACCTTTGCTGTCTCAAATTCAAATCCTTCTGAGAAAACAAGTACTTCAATGATTTGTGGTCAGTGAACAATTCGAACCTCTCACCAAGAAGATAATGGCGCCAAATCTTAAGCGCAAAAACAATAGCGGCCAACTCTAAATCATGGGTAGGGTAATTTTTCTCATGCACTCTCAACTGCCTTCCACCATAGGCTATTACCCTTCCCTCTTGCATTATGACTGCGCCCAGTCCTGTCCCACAAGCATCGGTATAGACAACAAATGGCTTGCTCCCATTTGGCAACACTAAAACTGGAGCAGTGGTTAAAGCTCTCTTTAACCGTCGGAACGCATCATCACAATCTACGTCCCATGCGAAAACAAGATTCTTCTTCGTTAAGCGGGTTAATGGGGCTGATATCTTCGCGAAGTCTTTGATAAACTTCCTATAGTAACCCGCCAACCCTAAGAAACTTCTTACTTCGGTAGCATTCTTCGGAACCTTCCAATCCTGAATTGATACTACCTTCGCGGGATCCACAGCTATCCCTTCCTTGGAGACCACGTGCCCCAAGAACCGCACTTCCTTTCTCCAGAAGTGACATTTAGAGAATTTTGCCTTAAGGCTATGTGCTCGAAGAGTCTTCAACACCTCCCCAAGATGTAGGGCATGCTCTTCTTCACTCTTAGAAAATACTAAGATATCATCCACAAAGACCACCACGAACTTATTAAGGAACTCCCTGAACACCCTACTCATCAAATCAACAAAGTATGCAGGGGCGTTCGTCAACCCAAATGGCATCACCAGCCACTCATAGAAACCATCCGGAGTCCTAAAGGCCGTCTTGTCTATGCTATCCTCAGCCACCCTCAACTGATGAAATCCCGTGGCTAAGTCCAATTGAGAAAATACTGAAGCGCCAACCAACTGATCGAAGAGATCATCAATCCTCGGCAATGGGTGTCTATTCTTCTTTGTGAGCTTGTTGAGTTCTCTATAGTCTACACAAAGTCTGAGGGACCCATCCGCCTCTGTAGCAAAAACTACTGGAGCACCCCACTCCGATATACTTCGTCTTATGAACCCCTTCTCAAGCAACTCCCCTACTTGCTTATGGAGTTCCCTCCTCTCACGAGGAGCCATGTGGCGCACTGGTAATGATACAGGTTTAGCATTATCCACTAGATATATTCGGAAGTCAATCTCCCGCTTCGGAGGTAAGCCCTTCACCTCCTCAAACACATCCGAGTATTCCCGGACCACTCTAACAGATTGCAAACTCTCGACCGAAGCGTCAAGCGATTCAAGATAACTTAGCATAACAGAATCCATGGGATTACAAGAGATCTCGAGAGTGTTACCCAAGCGGGTCATGAGCCTAACAACTCTCCTTTCGCAATCAAGAACAGCACCATTACTGGATAACCAGTCCATGCCCAAAATCAACCCATAGCCCGTGAAGCCCAAAACAAAAGCATCACATCTAAACTCAATGCTAAGTATAGAAATCTTCAAACCCAAACATATCATGGACAAATAAGTGGAGCCCCCAATTGGGTTTGAAACAACCAAGGGATCATCTACAAGACTGGTGTCTAAGTGCAGTGACTCAACTAATGATGATGAGATAAACGAATGCGATGCGCCTGAATCAAACAATGTACGGACAGGATGATCAAATAGAAAAACCAGACTTTCAACGGAAATAGTTCTACCTCTTTCCTGAATCGGTGGAACCGCGAGAGCCTGTACTTGCCCCCTAGCCTGACCCGGTGCCATAAGAGCTTGCACCTGTTCTCCTGAGGTAGATCCCGTCCTTTGCCCCTTCTTAGGGCAATTCTTCTCTATATGCCCTGCTTCGCCACGGTGAAAGCAACCAGTCTTCTTCTTCTTCCTACAATCTTTACTTATGTGGCCTGGTATCCCACAATTGAAACACTTCTTCTTGCTCTTGCTACCGTTGCCTTTCCCACCTTTGTTTTGCTATTGTTGCTGAGGTCTCTTTTGATCTCCCTTCTTCTCGGGTGCCTTATTAGTATTGGGACCCTTCTCTTCTTCATGCATGAGTGCCATGTCGACTAGCTTCTCGAAGGTGGCCCCCATAGGGATATGAGTCATAGCCAACCCATGCATCGGTTCATTCAAGCCTTTCACGAACCTCAAAGCCTTCTTCTCCGGTGTATTTACCATGTCTAGGCCAAACCTAGCCAATTGATTAAACTTATTGACATATTCCTTCACTGAGAGATTTCCTTGCTTTAGAGTCAAGAATCTTTCCATATACAAGTTTTCCTCCGCCCTTGAGAGAAACTTTGCCACAAATCTTTGCCTAAAATCCGCCCAAGAGTCAACGGGGCGTTCTCCATTAGTGACCTCCCACCAGAATGAGGCATCTCCCTTCATTAACCAAGCAGCTAACTTGACTTTCTTTCCTTCTTCCATCTCAAAGATATCCATCAACTCTTCCACCTCCTTAAGCCAATCTCTAGCCTCCACAAAAGTTTCAGATCCTTGAAAAGGTTTCCCTCCCATAGCTTTAAATTCCTTGCAAGTCTTAGCAAAAGTATCCGAGCGAGGAGGAGGGGGAGGAGGAAGATCGGGTGCTACGGTTGGTGGAGGAACATTTGCTGGACCCACAGCGGTGGCCCTAGCCTCCATCAATCTCCTATACCATACTGGTATCGTCACACCCTCCGGAAAGTTAAGATCCTCAGCCATGCTGAAACGACAAAGGAAAGATTCAAAACAGAGAATTCGAAGGATAAAGATATGGCTATTGGGGATTATGCTTTTCTTTCAAAAACTTTTCTCTTTAAAGACATGTTTTTGAAAATATCTCTTCCAAAAATGTTTTTAGAAAAATAGTTTTCTAAAAATTTTATCTGTTCCGGTAACCTTCGCTCTGATACCACGTGTAACACCCCACTCTCGCTACGGTCACTCACTAAGGGAATGCCATAACATCGGTGGAGTATTTTGAAGTGAATATAGAACAGAAAAATTACAACAAGACAGATATAAATAATACTTGAGAATCTAAAACATCATTTCATTTCAGCGGAAAGCAAAACATGTTTGGTTACATCACAAAACCATAATAAGAGTTAAGTACAAAATATCCATCCTGATAAATAAAAAGACATAATCCCAGTACATGAACTGATAGCCATAAAAGAAAAAGGGTAAGCTGAGCTCTACATCTAGGGTCCAAGCTCCAAGAGAGTAATAGAAGTAGCCTGATCAAAGCCCACTCGTGCTGGGCCCACTCTGAGAAACTGAGGGTTGGAAAAAGATAAAAACAACGGGGTTAGACATAAGTCTGAGCGAGTCCTATAACTTTAACAATGCAATCATTAAAGTAATTAGGGTATGATATAACTTGGTACGGTGTGACTGGGGATAAATGACTACACTCAGTAGCCAATCAGACATAGAATGAACTAAGATAACGATAAAGACGCATTTACCCACCCAAGGATAATTACTACACTGCACCACACCAGTCATTCCTACTTAAAGGTTGATCCCTCCCAAGGACTTAGAAAATTTACCCAGTAGTTTCGTGTACCCCTAGCTGACTACCTAGGTGCCGTCTGCCCCTATCTTCACTAGGTGTACCCACTACTCCCAAGCGATCGGCTCCCTACCGTAGATATCCGTGCTGGCCCCACAATGGGGTGTATCACTCCCCAAAGTGGCAACCCGATACAATAAATGGTGCACGGGTTATATCTACACGATGCAACAACGTCTTACCTAACATCCCGGGTCCACACACGCGGATGAAACCCGTTGGACTCGCGTTGCCACCGCTACCCCGTTTTGGCCTCTTATAGTCAAGCGCAATATGCGTGTCCCGTCACTCGACTAGAGTCGAGCCCACTAAGATACGTTTGGGATATTGGTTGAAATGGGCCCCCACAAGCTACCACCTAAGCTTGTTGTAACACCCCACCTCCGCCAGGGTGGCTCTTGCAAGCAACTCCGACTTTGGTGGGGCGTTTTTAAAACAAGGTAAACATGCATAATGATATAGCAAGGCAGGACATGACATATATATATGTAAATAAACAGAGTAAGTAGATAAAATAGCGGAAGATTTTTAAACCATTTCAAAACACAAGTCTGGTACATCAAAATATCAATTTCCCAAAATTACAAGTCTAGATAAATACATCATCTGATAAACTGAAATACATAAGTACTATCCCCAAATAAGAGTGATAAACCATAGAGGCTCAAGTCCAAAGCATACTTGAGCTATCCAAGGAAGCAGCTAAAATCCAAGCTAGGCTCTAGTATTCCCTTCCTGAGAACCTGGGGGGGGGGGGAAACGGAAGAAAAGAGGCGAAAGAAAACAGGTCAGTCAAAAAGACTGAGTAAGCCCTGCTACGATCAGTCTATAAACTAATAAAGTTAACATCATGATGGAAACTGAGATGATCATAGATAACAACATACTGGCATGATAAATCAACTACAAGATAGATAGAGGTGTCATCGCATAAAACAAGGTTAAGTTTTGCACCACGGTGTACTAGCAAACCAACATAACAGGTATTGATCCCTTGGCCCAAGCTCTAACCCAATAACATGAAGTGACCTTAATATAAGGTCCAGCCCAACGGTCTAGTCGATCGGCTCCCTATAAACCTAACACGTCAAGTGTTGGTGTCCATATGGCCCACATATGGTTGTAGTTAGTCTGTGCTGGGTCCCCCTTTGGGTGTATCAAGCCCTCGGGTGTCAACCCCGGACACTTAAGCAATAATGCACAGCCCTAACCTACTGGTACCCGTGTCTCGAGTTTGTCCAACACCGGACTACGTGCACGTCCGTAGCCCGCCTGAACCCGCACCGCTGTACCACTCAGCCATCGTCCTTTTGGTCGCTTACATCCGTCCAATAATCGTGCCCCGCCCTAGCCTAGTCCTCTAGGGTTGTGATGATACCGAACTGGGATTACTGCCGGAACAGACCCGCTGCTAGGGTTTTCTAAGAGGGTTAAGTGTGATTTAACCCTTCACTAATCATGGATTAAATTGGTTAAGTGTAACTTAACCCCATTCTAATCCCTCGAACTCCCAAATTGGTTAAGTATTAGTGGACCCTGACTTAACCCTAATCATGAGGCATTAATTAATTTAATGCACCTTAACCTCTCACATTAGACCTTGTTGTGGTTACTAGTTAGGCCGGGCGGGTCCGGGTAGGTTTACACCACAACTCAGGCTAACCTCGGGTTTTGGCACCACATGACCAACTTCTCACATTGGGTCCTATTGTTTGTAGCCACTAGTTAAGCCGGTCGGTTCCGGGTAGGATTACGCTACAAACTCAACCCAACCTCGAGTTGGCCACACTTATGTTTTCTAAGTGTCATGTCCACTTTATTTTCAAACTATCATTACAAGTTTAACAAATACTTGGGTAGACCTAACTTAATAGGTAAATTCCCAAGGGGTAGACCTAACTTAATAGGTAAATTCCCAATCTTATATTTTCATGTATTTTAAGTTTACCCAAACCCCCAACGTCATTCTATCGCTTACATATTCGTAATAACGCATAAAGGATAGGAAGAGGGAACTTGGCACAACATACATGATGAACTTGCTTATCACAACAAACATGCATAACATGTTAGACTTGCATAACTTAGCATAGTGAACTTGCATATTACCATAAACATGCATAACATGTTAAACTTGCATAACTTAGCATAGTGAACTTGCATAAACATGCATAACTTGTCAAACATGCACAACTTGTCATTTTAAACTTGCATAACTTGTCAAACATGCACAACTTGTCATTTTAAACTTTCATAACTTGTCAAACATGCACAACTTGTCATTTTAAACTTTCATAACTTGTCAAACATGCACAACTTGTCATTTTAAACTTGCATAACTTGTCAAACATGCACAACTTGTCATTTTAAACTTGCATAACTTGTCAAACATGCACAACTTGTCATTTTAAACTTGCATAAGCATGCATAACTTGTCAAACATGCACAATATGGCAAAATGAACTTGCATAAACATACATAACTCATTTAACTTGCAAATCATGGCATAGTGGACTTGCATAAACATGCATAACTCATTTAACTTGCAAATCATGGCTTAGTAAACTTGCATAAACATGCATAACTCATTTAACTTGCAAATCATGGCTTAGCAAACTTGCATAAACATGCATAACTCAATAAACTTGCAAATCATGGCTTAGCAAACTTGCATAAACATGCATAACTCAATAAACATACATAAACCCCAACTTGCATCACAAATTAACTTTAGAGTTTCTAAATTGAAGGTAAGAGGGCTTACAAATATTATGAAGACACAAATCTACTAATAAAGATTGAGAAGCCCTTTATGCAAGCATAAAACCCAAAACAAAGCTCCAATAAGAAACAAAACCCCAAAAACTCTAGCTTAGCAAATAAAACTTGCAACTTGATGATGTATGCAAGCTAATGATCATTCATACAACTTAGAAATGCTTGTATGAACATCATAACCTTCATAGGAATTATTAATGAAGAGATTGGAGGCTATTTGAGGATTCAATTTGACATAGTTTGGTTGCTAGAGTGAATAATTGGGTTTTAGGGTAGGATTAGGGTTGTATTTATAGAAGATTAGAGTGTTTTTAGCCCTAGGATTAACCCTAGGATAGTTTTGGCCCGTCAGATTTCGGAATCCTCTAGAAGCAAGCCACAAGACCCAGCCCATATCAAAATGGTGCGCCAGGCAACATTGCCTGGCTACCCCCTGTCGACAGGGCTGTCGACAGGGCAGTCGACATGCCAAGACCCCTGTCGACAGGCCTGTCGACATGGGGTCCTGGGCGGGAATTTTTCCCGCCTGCCCAGTTGCCCTAATTTCTGTTTTTAATTTGAAGTTTAAATCTGTTTTTTACTTAGGAATTTTCTGCAATCTTCAATGGGCCTTAACTGGGTCACACGGACTCCGGTTTTCGAAAACTCGGACTCTATTTCGCGTATTTTTCCGAGACGAACGCAATGGCATAGCCCGTTTCCCTTGATTCAGATTTTAGAATTAAATTCTGCCTCAATTTACATTATTACAGGTTATTGAAAATACGGGTTGTTACACTTGTTATTTCTAGTGTATACCACTTAACCCTTTAATCATGTTTTAATTACATGTTCCACTTTGGTTAAGTATTCTAATCGTATTTTCTATTGCCACCCAAGGCAACCACTAGATTTCCACATGCCACCCAAGGCACCCACTTAACCCCTCATGTCCCTCTACATGCTAATGTGGTTAAGTGTTTCTTAATTAATTAATTAAGATCGTAACCTTTGTAAAGACCTCTCACATTAGACTGTCTTTTATGACCGCTGGTTAAGCCGGTTGGGTCCGGGCAGCCTTATGTCATAACCGAGTCTAACCTCGTGTCTTTACATTAATCACGTATTTAGTTTGTGCCTAAGACCTCTCACATTGGGCTAACATTTGTAGCAACTGGTTAAGCCGGTTGGGTCCGGGCAGTTTTACGCTACAACTGAGTCCAACCTCGTGTCTTAGTCAATTAATTACACCTAATTAATCACCCTCATAATTTATATTAATTATCCCTAATTAATTACACATTTTTAAGAATATGGGTAGACCTAACTAAATAGGTAAATTCCCAATTCCATAGTATGGGTAGACCTAACTTAATAGGTAAATTCCCAACTCCATAATATGGGTAGACCTAACTTAATAGGTAAATTCCCAATTATGTCCATTCATTTTATGTTATGCTTAAGCATACCAACTTTACACATTTCTATCAACATGCATATCAACCCCATCGTTTCCCACGTAATTCGTTTACATAACATGTCATACATAGAGGCAACCTTGCATATGTTATGCACATCATAAAAAGAGACAAACTTGCATATGAGCTTGCATATAAACTTGCATAGAACTTGCATATGAACTTGCATAAAACTTGCATATGAACTTGCATATAACTTGCATAAAACTTGCATATGAACTTGCATATAAACTTGCATAGAACTTGCATATAAACTTGC
The DNA here is from genome assembly GCA_030737875.1 of Allium sativum. Taxonomy (NCBI): domain Eukaryota; kingdom Viridiplantae; phylum Streptophyta; class Magnoliopsida; order Asparagales; family Amaryllidaceae; genus Allium; species Allium sativum. The sequence continues at coordinate 19,471,483 of CM060927.1, read as the reverse complement.
ATACCATGTCATATCACAAAGGCAACTTGCATATGTTATGCATATCATAAAAAGAGACTAACTTGCACATGATCTTGCATATATCATGTCATATCACAAAGGCAAACTTGCATATGTTATGCATATCATAAAAAGAGACTAACTTGCACATGAACTTGCATGTATCATGTCATATCACAAAGGCAAACTTGCATATGATCTTACATAACATATCATATCATAAAAAGAGGCAAGTTTACATATGAACTTATAACATATGACAACCACAACTTGCATAATCCACATTTACATCCATAGCCTCCTAATATCCTATACTAATTAGTTTAGCAATTACTTGCTAAAGGCATAGGAACTCACCAAAACCAAGATTAGCAAACTTATGAAGTAGAACTAGTTGCAATATTTGAAGGAGATGATGATTAGAGGTTGATTAGCTTGCAACTTTCTTCATAAATTAGTGGAGGCTCCTCTTAAGTTTGATTTTGGCGGCATGATGGCATCATTTCTATTTTTAGTATGGATTAGGCTTGCATTAGGGTGTATTTATAGGATTAGAGTGTGTTTTAGACCATAGGATTAACCCTAGGTTAGATTAGGTCCGTCAGATTTACGAAGTCTCTAGAACACAGCCCAGCCCTAGCCAGAAAACCAGACCTGGTGCACCCAGGCCAAATGGCTCGACACCCTGTGTCGACAGGCAAGTCGACAGGGCGGTCGACTTCCCAGTCGACAGGCCTGTCCACAGCCCTGTCGACATGGCTAGGGCGGGAACTTTCCCGCCTGGCCCCGCTGGTTGAAATTAAAAATCTGAATTTGAATTTTTAAATCTGGTTTTTAACTTTGAATTTTCTGCAAACTTCATCGGGCCATAACTGGGCCATACGGACTCCGATTTACAAAATTTCGGACTCTATTTCTGGTATTTTTCCGAGACGAACGCAATGACGCAGCCCGTTTCGCCCAGTTCTCACATTTGAGATTATTTATTCTGCAATTAGTGAATTTTAGCATTAACTGAAATACGGGGTGTTACAAAATCCAAGTTCTGGTCATGCATGGTTATGAGACAACTTATAATTTAAGTTGCGACTGACCTCATTTAAAAATCCAAGCTCTGGTTATGCGTGGTCAGTGTGCTCTTAAATAAAAATAAAAATAAAAAGAAAAAATGTGCTATAAATATAAATTAATCTGAAATTCTCCTCAGAGTATAAAAACCAGCCTATCAATCCATCTTTCTAATCTTTGAAATGTGGTGAAATCTTATGACGTATTATGATTTGTTGATTGATAGATATTAGGATTTGAGATTATACGATTTTGTCACTTAAATTGAATTATTAATAATAGTCCAAATCCACCACTGTTTTTGTGCTTCATTTTATAAATTTTTATTGGAAAATATTCATATTTTTATAACTCTCCCCATTTTTATAAATTTCATTGTAAATCTATCATTATCTACAATGTGAAATATGCCGTCTGTTCTCAGAATATTATGATTTTTGTTTGATTGATTGAGATTTATGATGATCGTTCTTCCTCTTATGCTGAAATTATATTTTTAGTCATTTTTCATCTATATTTTAAAATTTTGTATCCTTTTGATGATAACAAAAGGGGGAGAATGGGTTGAGATTTTGATTTATGAGTGAATATTTTATAAATATTTGTAATTTTGAAAATTCATTATTCATTCGTTTCACTCATGCACAGTTATAGGGGGAGTTTATATTGTAGGGGGAGCTTTCAAATAGGGGGAGTTCAGTTCTTCACTCTCAAACACATTTATTATATTCAAAATCTTCATATTTGTTTGTCATCATCAACAGGGGGAGATTGTTGCATATAACGGTGTTGTATACACAATTATATGATTTTTGTTTGATGATAACAACCAAATATATATTTATATAAATGTGTTTGTTATTGTACTGCTATATAATTTCACAGACATGAATATAATATTTATATTTATATATGACTGTACAGACATTCGTATATTCATACAGTATTGTATTTAAATATAATATTATATTTAAAACACTCAAACAGTACAACTATTTATAACTCCACTATTTTAACATTCACTTCATATTGTACTTGTATATAAACAGAATAAAATAGACAAGTTTGTTAGACAACAATAAAATAATATTTTATTTCAATCAAATTTGTTTATTACATATATCAGTACAATTCTCTCGCAGCTCCTCAGTACAGTTCATTCATTGTCACTCAGTTACACATACACAGCAGATACACAGTTACATTATATATATATACATTGACTCATATACAGTTTCAGACTCATACATTTTTTTTGACACTACACACTGCCTTCTTGTCTTCAGTCTTCAATCTTCTGTCTTCACAGCACAGTCAATCTAGTCTTCATACCTGTCAAATTAAACAGAAACACACACAGTACACTGCAACAAGAATAAAACTGAATACATGTGAATATAAATTTTGTTTTTAAAATTTTTATTTGCCTCAGTTTTCTGGTGTGTTTCTCATCATTTTTCACGACTTGATCTGATTCATCTGTGTCTAGACAGACAGTTTGTATATGTACAGGGAAAGGAAATTCTCTGTTCGACTGCAAATACACACATGTATAAATATACACATGTGCACTGCCTCGCCAATCAAAATACAGTGCGAGCAACTGAGGAGCAACCACATGGACCAACTTGACTCAGTGCAAGTGAAAATGAAGTCATATATATATACACACACACATATATATACACACATATATGTATATATACATATGTGTATACATACAGTGGTCAAAATGGTCAACACAGCAGTGAAATGGAGCAAATGCAATACAAACAAGCTCAAATGGACACATACACAAACATGGTGGAGGCAGCTCAACATGAATGACACAACTACATAACCTCAATATCAAAACAGTGGTGCTGGTCATGTTAATATGCAAGTTTATATGGTCAAAGTGATCAAGGCAGATTCATGGTTCAAGATAGTATTCACAACATGGAGCAATATAAACATGGCGTGCACAGTGAAGATTTTAACTCAAGTCAGCACAGTCAAGATAGCAAGTGTGTACACAGAAATGGCATTGACATCATAGACAAGTGAATAGCAGGATAGCAGAGTCCAAACTGGTCAAGCATGTTGATACATGTTAAACCAAAAGGTGGTTCTAACACCCAAACTGACTAAAAGCAGAATGAAATAAGATCAAAAGTAAAATAGAGACACAGAATTTATAGTGGTTCGGCGTAGAAAAGCCTACGTCCACTTGTCAATCACTATTCTCAATGATATAGTTGCAATTACAATGAGATATTCACTCAATTTCACTCACAACTCACATACATTCACTCAATTGTCTCAAAACAAATGTTGAAAGACGATTTGGATTATCCGGGAGTTCTGGAATTCGGTTTATGAAAGTGGTTGAACTCTCAAAGTGCTAAAAAAAAGATCCTTTCCATTGTCTCCAGACAGGGTATTTATAGGTGAAAATTTGCTCCGAACCCGATCCGGATCGGAGCCACGTGTCTTCCATCCCATCAGTCTCGGGTTCGGATGGATTTCAGTGTTGACAACGCATCAGAGCAGTGGACGTTGTGGGCAGGAACTGGTCATACCCGTTCCGTATATTCAGGCGATCGTGGGGGAGCGTGATGAGGAATATGGGTTCGGATCGGAGGAGCGTGCAGGAGGGGTTCGGATCGGGATATCCGATCCGATCCGGATTGTCCCAAGGCAAATTCTTCATCCCCTTTTGCTCCATTCCGATCTGTCTCTGTTGCAGGTAGCCCTCCGCTCCAACTGGCAGCAGGTTGCTCTCCGATCCGAACAGCAGTGCCTCTCTGATTCCAACAATAACAGCTCACCGATCCGAACAACAAGACCTCTCCGATCCGACCCGCTATATTGCTTTCCAAGTTCTTCAATGTTTCACATCTCGACTTTGTGTTGCCCAGTTCACAAAGTGGGCTAACATTTTGCCCCCTCAAAGGATGCTTCTGTTGGAGACGAAGCATGCTTTTATTATCATTGCATATCGCCTGCTAGGTAATCTTTCCTTCGACTTTCCTCATGCTTTCATCCTCTTCTTTAAATTTAATTTAATCCATATGCCAGGCTGGGTTACAACCTTCCGTCCGGTTCGGATCCCGATCCGAAAAGATCCCCCTCTTCCTCCTATTTCTCATTAGACTAGTGGGCCAAGCTAAGATATGACATCCTGTTCGGTTCGGATTTCGACCCGAACGGATCCCCTTTCAATTCTATTGCACTTTGGACTAGTGGGCCAGGCTACACTACTGGGCCTTCGAACCGATCCGAACGGAAAAAACAAGATGGGAATACGAGTAGTCACCACGACTGTATATAAATCCATCGTCTGCCTCCTCTTTCCTTTCTTTCTTTTTTATTGCTCTTCGCCCGACTGATTCCACTCCGAAACCCTAACTCTGAGGATTTTAGAAAATCTGAAATTATCTCGTCAATCTTCGATTTAAACACCTCGGTAGGTTTTAAAACTTCAATTAATCTCGTAACAATGGGTTTCAATTGAGATTTACGGTTGATTTTGAATGATTTGAGCACTGATCCTCTCCTTCTTCGATGTCGTGTCTCCCTCCTCCCCTGCCGTCGTCGTGAGTGGTTCTACCACCATCTCGAGGCGCTGAGAGGTTAAATGAAGCATGCGCTCGCCTTTAACTGGAGCTTTGGAGATGGATGTGGATTTGACTGTGGTTGAGGAAGGGGAAGAAGAAGAAGAGGATTGGGGGGGATCGGTTCGGGTTAGAGTATAGAAGATGGATAGGAAGGAAAAGAAGAGAGGTTCACAAGTCCGGATCGGGTCGGGGCAAAGGTCAAAGACAGAAACAGAGTTCATTTGACCGGATCGGGTCGGAGAGGATTCTCAAAATCGAATCGGACCGGAAAGTGAAAAAGGAGGAGAAGGGTGTGCACCTAACTGGATCGGGTCGGACTGTAGAATAAAGGAGGAGTAGCATGACTACATGGTCCGATCCGAACCGTTAGGGTAATCTACCTCCGAGCCGATCCGACTTTGATTTCTGAGTTTCAAAGTTTATCCGACCCCAAGACAAGGCCACGCCCCCGATCCGATCCCAACGAATGCGCCCGAACCGAACCGAAGGGAAATGCATAAAAACTTGTTTAACTGGCTCAATCAACTTTTGGCATAATCTTCAACTTAATGGACAGTTAGGATAGTCCCTTGCGAACGTAGCTGGACATCAAGAACTACTTCAATTCTTTATACTTTGCCAAACTTTTGCGTCGCACTTTTAAACATTTACTTTACACTTTCCGCATACACTGTTTACACTTTAGTTTGCACACATGCACGGGGGGATACGGGCTAATTTACTCTAATTTGTGCTATTGCTTCTTCAATAGTTTTATGACCATGAGACCCAGACGCTCTTCTAGACTAGCTGCGAAGAAAGAGGCCCCGGAGACATCCAACAAAGTTACTCTCGAGGACATATCTTCCCCTTCGGATCCGGAATGGAATGATGAGGGTTCAGATTACGAGGTTGGAAATCGCGAAAGCGACAATGTGTCTTCGGAGAATGAAGTTCCTCTAGGTTTTGAAGAGGAAGGAGGGATTGGTGACGACCGGGCTCCTGATGAGTTTGAATCAGCTGTCATATTGGAATCACCCCAAGATTCCGTTGAATCAACAATCGACAACGACAGACTTATCCGAATTTGTTTAAAATACGGGATACTAAAAAGGGACACTCTAGTGCCTTCGAGATCTGACCGTCCCCAAAACCCTCCAGAAGGATATATGGCAATCGCTCGGTTGATGTGCTTGGTCGGTGCTATCCCTCCATTTTCTCCCTTCATCGTTGATTTTCTAATACAAATGCGGATTGCCCCCATGCAGCTGCATCCCTATTCTTATGCTTACTTACACACCTTATATATAGCATACCGTGAGATCTTAGGCATAGAGCTCACTTTCGATGACGTTCATTTCTTCTACAACTTCAAGCATCGGACTCGAGAAACTCATTCTTTATACTATTTTGAGTCTGTCCCTAAGAGGAAGATAATTTCAACGCCATTCAGTAGTAAAGCTGGAGATTACAGACTGGAATGGTTTTATGTGAAGCGACAACCTGGGTGTGCCAGGAGGTGGACGAAATCAAGTAAACCACTGATTTTCTAAATCTTGGCTCTATACATCCAAGTCATCGCCTTAACTCGTTTTTCTTTTTGTTTGCAGTCGACAACCCAAAACAAATATCAGACCAGGTGTTCTTTGACCGGATGCACCAGCTCCTTAATGGCGATTAGAAGTTCCTGACTATTGATGAAGTCCTTAAGGACGAGTATCTTCATTTTCATGGGCTGCTATCTGTTACTCGTAGTATCGGTCATGGGACGGCTCCATACGTATATATTCCTCCAGTGGATGTAGTCCCATAGACAGGAGAAGGTTCGGGAGCTCCTACAGTGCCTCTTCAAACTTCACCTTCTCCATCTTCTACTCAAGACGATGAATTGGCTAACTTGGCCGAAAAGCATCGCGAAGGGTATACTGCTCCTGAGGATGCCATTTCTCCAGAAAGGTCAACGTCTTCTAAAGAGTCGCCAATTGATGCTTCCGAGGGAGATGTCCCTAGTACTGATGACCCATTATTTCAGGGTTTGGGGGATCTCCCCTTACCTGAAACTATATACACTTCAGAGGATTTTAGAAAGGATCCTTTAGTTTTCACCTCTTCTGAAGAGACCACTCCTGCTAAGGCCAAAGAGCCTGCCCGTACTAGTCTAGCTTCGGACTCGGGTTGGTTGGGGAGGAAACACACCACTTAGGACACACTTTACACAATAGCATTGCCACTCATTGCACCTCTCTCTCTGTGAAACTATTGATTCTGAATTTCATTTGTCTTATTGTGCAGGCACGATGTCCCGATCTTACTATGATATCAGGAAGCTCCGCCGCAGCATGTCTAATCCACCTTATGACACTGAGTATGATCGCCGTGACGATCGCAGTAGGGAGGAGAGAAGGCCTTATGAACCCTATCGCTCTCGAACCTCACTTTCTCGCTCTCCCGTTCGGTCGGACCAAGAGAGATATAAAGGTTATCAAGGTCGTAGGGAAGAGGACATGCCACAATCAAAAGACTCCACCTCTTCCCAAGAAAAGCGCAGCAGGGAGAGAAGTCCACCAAAAGATACTGAGTCGCGATGTAAACGCAAGGTCCCTGCTAAACGGCCTAGAACAGATAAAGAAACTATTGAATCCTCCACACACAGGGACACTGAATTGACGATCCACGCCCCTCCACCACTAGACGCTGAAACTGCAATCAAGTGGGCGTATTTGGAGGAGCAATTTCCTGAACATTACTTCGAGAGCTTGACTTTTTTACCTGCCCTCGAGCCTATTTCTTCCAGGTGGGCAGATGAGGCCAAAGCAAAGATAGATGCGGTCAAGAAACAGTATTCTGAAATGTTCAAATATTCACGCAACCTTTCCAGAATCATCCGTACTCTAATCACGAATGCTGATTCAATGCAAAAAACCGCGGAAGAAGATGCAAAGGCCCTAAAGAATCTAGGAAAAGATTTAGAGGACACACAGGCCCGGCTTGCTGTTTCTCAAAGGGACGCTACTAACTTCAAACAACAATTTGAAGATATGCAAAAACGTTATCATGATTTGCTTGAATCTCACACTCAAGAGCGTTCTGAGTTAAAAAAGCAAGCTGAAGATGCTAAGTCAGATGCCGCTAAAACGCGCCTTGCTTACGCTGACCTTGAACGAAAAAATGCCGAGGTAGCAAGGAGGAATGCTGAGCTTGAAAAGAAAAACGCTGACTTGGCTTCTAAGCTAATGGAGGCGGAGAACAGAGCTGCCCTGGCGGAGGGTAATGTCGACTGTGCTATCAAATCCGTTGAGGAGGCCCGCAAACAATTGTGAGAGGTGGAGGCAGAGATTCAAGGTTTCGGCGAATTAATGATTGAATTTTTGCACACATCATCCGTCGCCGGAACATTTCTTGGATTGATGATTATCCATCTACTCTAGTCCAAGTATGGAGTCAGATCGTTGAGTCGGAAAAAGAGGAGCTCAAGGTTGATTCCATCGATGAAGACAAGCTGATGGAGAAATACTTAAGGGATGATGACCCAGGACGCCTAGCTGAAGGACGCCGCCTCATTGCTGATGCTATGGAAGAAGAGAGGCGGAGGACTAAACAGAAGAACGTTCCCGAGGCTGGTTCCTCTTCTACTGCCCCCGCAACTTCTGAAGTAGAGGGGTATGATCCTGAAAACCCGGGAATCCATCGAACAACTCTGCTATCCCCTATCCCTGAAATGGCATCAGAGACAGCAGTTACCCCTGCCGAGAAGTCTTCGGAAGGTATCCCTACATTTTCTCCTCAATTCGTCAAGGCTATTTCCACCTTTCGCCACGTGATTGAGCAGTCGATGAAAAACCCATTATTTTCTCCTGAGTTGATAACTGTTGCTTCTCACTCTGTAGGTATTGAGCCATCCGGAAAGACAGATGTGACTCAGGGAGCCGCCTCTGGGGCAGAGCCTACGGAGAAGGCAAAAGGGGGGAAGGACAAGGCTGCTCCTATAGATTTGGGAGAAGGAAGCGAACCGTCTAAGGCTGACACTCCCTGTGATGAAGAAATGATAGCAGCCTTAAAGGATGATAGCGGCGACGGAGGACATGAGGAAGATCCAGAGGTGGCAATAGTCGGGGAGTCGAAAAGTGCAGATGATGTTACTTTGGCTGCAATGAAAGCTGACCAAGATAAACGCTTGCAGTTAAAAGCTGAAGACTTAGACCCTGAAATCCTCAAGCCTCTCGCAGTTGTGGATGCGGGATCAAGGTTAGTTGTTAAGATTTCAACTAGATCTATTACAGAGGAACTCGCTAAAAAATCTTCTCTTGATTCCAGCGCTCCGCCCTCCGGGAAGAAGTCAACCGATTCCAGCGCCGCATCTTCAGGAAAGAAAAAATCAAAGCGCATCTTGACTGAGGCCGAGAAAGAGGCGAAGGATGCGGAGAAAGCCGCCAAGAAGTCCAAGCCTCACTCAAAGTCTAAATAGTGGGTTGTCTTGTGTTGTTTTAGCATTTGGTGGACCAACGATTGCTGCTATAAGGGTGGCTCTTGCACCTTCTTTTTGTCTATTTTCCTGTACAAATTCATTCATTCGTAAATAAAAAATAATTCATTTTCTGCAATATCTGTTAACCATTAGTTCTGCACTTATGTAAGAATGCATGTTTTACTATAGTTGTGTAATGAAGTTATGGTAGAGGGAAATATGTGTATACATATATGCCCCCAGTCGATCTCAAAAAACTATTCAAGACTTAATCAAGTAGTCTGAATGTCCCCGATTTTCTGATGGGATTGCATTTTCTGTGTCGTCAATGCCTGTTGTTTTTTCTGGCATTTTTTTTATACTCTCCTGTCTTATACTCAGGTTAGAGTTCTTACTGAGGCGGTCTCTTGTCTGGGTGCACCTTCACGCCTCAGAGGACGTCGTCTTCCCGTCCTTTTATACTCTCTCTCAATTCTCGAGAGTTAGAGTTAAGAATGTCGTTTTCCCATTCTTTTATGTCTTGTCGCACAAATAGTCGTTGTGCTTTTTCTTGCGTATAAACCGTTTTCAACCTTTCAGGTTTTAAAATCATCTTACATTCCATAATCGCAACAGAATAGTAGATGAAGGTATATATATATATAATGCATGAAAGTAAATGACACACGGTATTTTTATAGTGGTTCGGCTAAGTCGTAGCCTACATCCACTTTATAGTCCTTTATTCATATCATCAGATTTTCCTAAGGCAAGTCGTGTCTTTTTACAGAGTTCATAAGAAAAATAACAAAGAGTACAACATTTCTAATCCAAATATCGCATTAAGTGTTGGGCATTCCATGCCCTAGGGACTTCTTCGCCATCTACGGTCGTTAACTTGAAGGTTCCTTTTTCAAGTTTCCGTTGGATGACAAAGGGTCCTTCCCACTTTGGACCGAGGTGAGGAAGGGATGGAAAGACTCTCTTTAGCACTAAATCTCCTGGTTCAAAAGTCCTAAGGCGAACTTTTTTGTCGTAATAGCGTGCCATCTGACGTCGATGTCTTGCCGCACGCAAATCCGCTTCGTCCCTTTTTTCTTCGATTTCATCAAGAGACTCGAGCAAGAGTGCCCGATTCGTCATCGGGTCATAATACGTCACCCGGTGGGAAGGAACTTCAAGCTCTACTAGAATTACTGCTTCTGAACCAAAAGAGAGAGAGAAAGGGGTATGACCAGTAGTGATCTTAAATGTTGTTCGATATGCCCACAAAGCTAAGGGCAATTCGTCAACCCATTTTGCCTTTGCGCGCTCTAACCGTTTCTTGAGGATGGATTTTATAACTTTGTTTATTGCTTCAACTTGCCCGTTCGACTGCGGATAAGCAACCGCAGTATACCGTTTGTCAATCTTATATTTCTGGTAGAAATCTCTGAATTCAGTACCATCGAACTGGGTTCCGTTTTCAGTTATAATGGTCCTTGGGATCCCAAATCGGCATATAATATTTCTAACCACGAAACTTATCACCTTTCTCGCCGTGATCTTGGTTAAGGGCTCAGCTTCCACCCACTTCGTAAAATAGTCCACAGCGACTATTGCATATTTCTCTCCTCCTTTAGCAATCGGTAGAACTCCGATGATATCAATTCCCCACGTGGCAAAAGGCCAAGGACTCACCATCGATTTGAGTTGGGTCGACGGTGCTCTGGGGATTTTGGCGAATCTCTGGCACTTATCGCAGCGTCGTGAATAATCAGCTGCATCTTTATTAATTGTGGGCCAGAAGTATCCATACCGCAATATCTTTTTCGCTAAAGTCTGACCTCCTGTATGATCTCCACACTCACCTTCGTGTACTTCTCTTAGTACACGTCTGATGTCGTCGTGTGCTATACATCGTAACAGGGGCATAGAAAATCCTTGCCTATAAAGAGTATCATCTTGTAAGACATATCTGGTAGCCTTGCGAACTATAGCCCTTTTCTCACTCTTCTTTGATGGGAGTGTTCCACTCTTAAGGAAGTTCTTAATTGGGGTCATCCACGACTCCTTCTCCGGTTCTGCTTCGAAAGCGAACTCAATTTCCATCGACTCAAAGCTTGGCGATTCCAACGTTTCAATTGGAATTATTTCAGTTTCTTCTGGATTGTCGGAACTAGCTAGCTTTGCCAGCCTGTCTGCCTTCTGGTTTTCGGCTCCTGGGATATGCGTTATACTGTACCGCTCCAGGTTTCTCAACAGCTTTTCCACTTTCCCGAGGTAGGCGATGAGTCGAGGTCCCCGGGCCACAAATTCCTTTCGCACTTGGCAAACAACGATTTTGGAGTCGCAGAATATGTCCAACATTTTTATTCCGAGGTCTTTAGCAAGCTTCAGCCCGACAATCAGGGCTTCGTATTCAGAGTCATTGTTAGTCGCCGAAAATTCTAATCGTAGAGCGTAATATAACGACCGCCCTTCAGGAGTAACTAAGACGATTCCAGCTCCGGACCTTCGGTCTTTTTTGGCTCCATCTGTGTATAGCTTCCATGAATCTATCTTTAACTCATCTTCAGACTTGACCACTCTGTCATTGATCACTTCCTCCTCTGGGATAGTGAACTCTGCTATAAAGTCTGCCAGAGCTTGTCCCCTGATCGACCTTCGTGGCTGAAAATTTAAATCAAACTGACTTAATTCTATATTCCATTTGATCAACCTTCCCGATGCTTCGGGTCTCTGCAACACCTGCCTCAGAGGCTGGTCAGTGTATATAGTTATTGGATGAGCTTGGAAATAGTGACGAAGTTTTCGGGATGCGATTAGGAGGCTGTAAGCGAGCTTCTCAATCTTTGGGTAGTTGCGTTCTGCCGCTGCCAATTTCTTGCTTACATAATATACTGGCCTTTGCACTTTGTCTTCTTCTCGAACCAAGGCTGTGCTAACAGCGTGAGCCGAGACTGCCAAGTAGACAAACAATTCTTCGTGATCCACTGGCTTTGACAAAATCGGGGGTTTTTCTAGTAGTTCCAATAAATTTCGAAAGGCCTCAACACAGTCCGAAGTCCACTCGAAGTTCTTCTTTCCCCTTTTAATCAAATCAAAAAACGGGACGCATTTGTCTGTGGCTTTGGAGATAAATCTACTCAACGCGGCTACTTTCCCTGCAAGACTTTGGACATCTTTAATTCTTCTCGGCTCTTCAATGTTTCTAACCGCTGCTATTTGGCTGGGATTGATTTCAATTCCTCGGGAGCTCACAATGAAGCCTAGAAATTTTCCCGATGCCACTCCAAATGAACATTTCAAAGGATTCAACTTCATCCGATACTTTCGCAGGATACCAAACATTTCTGCCAAGTCTTGCGTATGGCTGGAGGACAGTTTCGATTTGACAAGCATATCATCCACATAAACTTCCATAGTCTTCCCTATTTGATTATAAAACATTCTGTTCACCAAGCGCTGATAAGTGGCTCCGGCGTTTTTCAATCCGAATGGCATTACAACATAACAATATAACCCCAAATTTGTAATGAAGCTCGTATGTTCTTGATCTGGCACGTGCATAGGAATTTGGTTGTATCCGGAATATGCATCCATGAAAGAGAGAAGTTCATGTCCCGCTGTCGAATCTACAAGCTAGTCAATCCTGGGAAGTGGGAAACTGTCTTTTGGGCAAGCTTTGTTCAAATCTGAAAAATCAATGCAAGTCCGCCACTTTCCATTCGGCTTCTTTACTAAGACGGGATTCGATATCCAATCGGGATATGTCGAATCTCGAATAAATCCGTTCTGTTTCAGCTTCTCCACTTCTTCTTTGAGGGCAACCGACCTCTCTGGGTCCAACATACGTCTCTTTTGCTTCACAGGCGGGTGTTTCGGGTTTACATTTAGTGAGTGACTTATGATGGATGGCGATATCCCACACATGTCAGCATGGGTCCAGGCAAACACGTCCAAGTTCGCCTTCAAGAAGTCCGTTAGTTCTTCGGCCCGACGTGGATCCAACTGAGATCCAATCTTCAAAACTCTTGTTGGATCAGCTTCATCAATGGGAATGTCCACTGTCGCTTCATTAGGAGTTGCATTTCTAGTTTCTGGTTCCTCGTCTTTTCTGGGATCCAGGTCTTCAGGCGTTCCTTTGGGCAACTCCTTCGGGGCCGATCCCTCTAATTGCTACGCCGAGCCCTACTTTGGAGGAGGTGAGGCATCTTTACTCTCAATGTTAAGTCCTTTCATCAACATTTTTAATTCGGCAACGTAGCAGGCCCGTCCGGAGACTTGATCCCCTCTCATTACTCCAGTTCCGGCTTCAGTTGGAAACTTAAGCAATAAACACCAAAGGGCGATGCAAGCCCTGAACTCAGCAAGGGCAGGCCTTCCCAAAAATGCATTATAAGGCGAATCTACGTCCAACACTACGAACTGAAGCATCCGTACTCTTCGGCGTTCTCCTTGTCCCAAGGTTACGGGCAATTCTATGTACCCCATTGGGGCTGTCGACGCCTCGTTGAAGCCTCGGATCCAACCTTCGCATGGCTTCAAATCTTCAGCTTCAAGCTTCATCTGATCGAATGACTTTTTAAATAAAATATTAACAGAGCTTCCATTTTCTACTAACACCTTATGAACCAAGGCCGGCCCAATGGTGGTAGTAATGACCAACGGATCATCGGTAGGTGACTGGATCCCAGTATTATCTCTGCTACGGAATACCACGTCGTCAAACATTGTCTTCTGTTGCTTTATGGGAGCGATATCTTCCAAATCATCACATTCATCCACAGCTACGTGCTTGGCAGCATTTACATATTGATCCATCGCTCTAAAACTGCGGATTGCTGGGTGGGGTCCACCCACTATGGAGTTGATAACAATTCCCTTGCCTTTCTGCTGCGCCGTAGGCTTGGGAGCAGATTGAATCTGTTTTGGAGCCTGCTCTCCTTGCCCCCTGTCCCTCGGGGCAACCTTATATTCACCCAGTTTCCCTTCGCGCAGCAACTTCTCAATCACGTCTCTCAAATGTCGACATTCATTGGTTGAATGCCCATGAGTTCCATGAAACAAACAAAACTTCCCAGTTGCCATTTCTTTCTCCGTTGATTCGCGAGGTGGCGGTCTTTTATATTGCAAAACATTGTATGTATCCAAGTAAATGTTCTCCAGAGTGTCGTTCAACGGTGTATAATTCTCATAAGTCTGGAATCGGGGTCTTTTGTTAGGATCACTTCCCCTATTTCTATTTCTTCTGTTACCATTCGCGTTACGGTTATTGTTGTTGCCCCCATTTCCAGAATTGTCGTTTCCACTCTTGTTTCCCACTTTCACTTCAACTTTTCCGGAACTTTCCCCAGACTGCTTCACGGCGACGTTACTCTGAACATTTTCTTTTGAGGCCGCTTCAGACTTTCTCTTTCGGTTTGCCCTGGCCTCCTCTCATTTTAAGTGAATATCGGCCTTTTCATAAAATAACTCTCTCGTGGAGGGTGTCTTTCCAGAAAGGTAATCTCCAAACTCGGAGTCAGGATCGACTCCTTCCATCAAAGCCATCAAGATGGTGGGCTCATGCGGGTCACTAACTTCAGTCACAGCTAAGTTGAATCGGTCGAGATATGACCTCAAAGACTCTCCTGGCGCCTGCTTAATTCTTGATAATTCAATAACACTTTTAGACTTTCGGGTATGGAGTCGGAACTGATTCATAAAACGTTCGCTCAATTCCCTATAATTCGATATCGAACGAGGGGGGAGTTGGGTAAACCATAGCAGCGCCACATCTTCTAAATAGATCGGGAATGCTTTACACTTTACTGTGTCAGGAGCAGCAGCAGCATTCATGAGCCACGAGTATCGCATCAAATGTTGTCCCGGATCGGTTCTCCCATTGTACTTGTCCATCTGCGGCAGGTTAAAACATCGGTGAAATTGAAAATTGAGGATGTCGTCAGTGAAAGGAGTATGGCTTCGCTCAATGCCATAATCTTCATTGGTATAGTTCCGGCTTTCGGACATAATCTGGCGTACCATTGCCTGTACATCAGCATTAGTTAGGGGCCATTCAGGCTCCATGGCCCTCGTATCCGGGTTCCTTCTGGGCTCTTGTTCAGGAGATGCCCTTCTTCTTTGAGCTGCTTCTGCTCTGCTTCGTTCCCTACGCCCCCGGGCGATCTCGGGAGGAGGGGGCGGGAGCATCTGCCCCTGAGAGGGATTAGTATGGTTAGGGTCTCTCAAGCCTGGATCATTGGTTCCTAGTGCTCGTGCAATATCCTCGTGAGACCCCAAAGATCCGAACGTCAGCTGCTCCAAATTCTGAGGTCGTTCGAGCGGCCTTCTTTCACGGGGCCGTTCTTCCTCGGAAGAAGAAGACTGATCCATTGGTGTGTGGTGAACCGGGGACGGGGTTCTCTGTCTATGGAGTTCGCTAATTTCCCTGCTCATGAGTCTCATGTTTTCTTGCATCATGAGATTGGTACGCTCGTGGATTTTCATAGCCTCCCTATTACTCTCAAGCATGTCAAGTAGGTGCGAGAAATCTCCTTGAGTAATAGGTGCGGATGGATTGACCTGGTCACTGGCCCTGGTGGCTGGAATCGGAGCATTTGTGGGGGCTCGAGTAGAAGTTCCAACATCACCAAGTGTCGGGTCGGTTCGGTGATGGGAAATTGGGTCGGGTCGGAGCTGGGAAGCCTGTTCGGGTCGAAGCTGGAAAGCCGGGTCGTGTTGGTGTATAGCGAGCTGCTCGGGTCGGTTCAGGTTGGGGGAATGCACTGCTTCATATTCTCCTACCCGGATCGGGTCGGATCTCTCCCCCTGAGTGCGGTTCGGATTTCCTGTATCAGTCCGTCCCGCTACTGAGCTCTGCCCACGAGACCTTGTCACAACTGCATTTTTCTTATCTTCACCAACTCCGTTTCCTCGACTAGTTTGAACTTCCTTACCTTTTCCTTTGGCCATAGTTCTTCAACAATCAATTCAACAAATACTCAAGAGCGTCGAAACTTGAGGATTAACTTCTTTGAACTCAACGGTCCAAAAAGTAGAACGATAATCCCGAAAAACAAAGAATTCAGATGGTTCTCAGTGAAAGCACAAAAATGTTAGACCAAAAAGTGGTTCTAACACCCAAACTGACTAAAAGCAGAATGAAATAAGATCAAAAGTAAAATAGAGACACAGAATTTATAGTGGTTCGGCGAAGAAAAACCTACGTCCACTTGTCAATCACTATTCTCAATGATATAGTTGCAATTACAATGAGATATTCACTCAATTTCACTCACAACTCACATACATTCACTCAATTGTCTCAAAACAAATGTTGAAAGACGATTTGGATTATCCGGGAGTGCTGGAATTCAGTTTATGAATGTGGTTGAACTCTCAAAGTGCTAAAAAAAAGATCCTTTCCATTGTCTCCAAACAGGGTATTTATAGGTGAAAATTTGCTCAGAACCCGATCCGGATCGGAGCCACGTGTCTTCCATCCCATCGGTCTCGAGTTCGGATGGATTTCAGTGTTGACAACGCATCAGAGCAGTGGACGTTGTAGGCAGGAACTGGTCATACCCGTTCCGCATATTCAGGCGATCGTGGGGGAGTGTGATGAGGAATATGGGTTCAGATCGGAGGAGTGTGCAGGAGGGGTTCGGATCGGGATATCCGATCCGATCCGGATTGTCCCAAGGCCAAGTCTTCATCCACTTTTGCTCCATTCCGATCTGTCTCTGTAGAAGGTAGCCCTCCGCTCCAACTGGCAGCAGGTTTCTCTCCGATCCGAACAGCAGTGCCTCTCTGATTCCAACAATAACAGCTCACCGATCCAAACAGCAAGACCTCTCCGATCCGACCCGCTATATCTTCTCCGATCTGACCCGCTATATTGCTTTCCAAGTTCTTCAATGTTTCACATCTCGACTTTGTGTTGCCCAGTTCACAAAGTGGGCTAACAATACAATACATGTTCATGGCATAACAGCAATAGAGTTAACTGCAGTTTCAACAGCAAAAGCATGAGTGACATGGTTATATGTTAAGTGTGTAAGTCAATGCAAAACAGCATGGACTTATATGGCAGTTCAATGCAACATGGTGAAACTTTCAGAAATGAACAAGACCAACATTCTACATGTACAAGGCTATATGATATAGCAACAGCAATATGACACAAGTCAAGCATTTGTAAGTAATGGCAGCAGATATGTCATGATGAACAAATACAACATGGTTCATAAACAAGAAGCATAGGCAGTAGAGTTTCATTGTGCACAAACATGCATGAGAATATACAGATGTTCATGTTTTTCAGCAAAATACAATGATGTATACATATATGGTAAAACAGCATGCACAAGACAATGAGCAACATATTGGAGCATGGGTGCATTCAGGTGTGAAATCACATGGGCAATAAATCAAAATGAAAATCTGGACTTAATGTTTGATATCCAGAAATCTGCAAATCATTTCTTGGCAAGTAATTAATAATTTCAGAAATCCCAGTTTGGAGTTAAGGCAAGAAATCAGCATTCAAGCCTCTCAATTCGATTTCAAAAAATAAAGTAATTTTTTTTTATAGCAAAAACATATTTTTTTTGTTTCCCAGAAAATTGAGCAAGTGTATTTGGCAAGTTTTCATTTTGTTTTCACAAATTCATGAATCAGTTTTGGCAAGACAATCAAATTCCTTTTTGGACAATCTATTTTAAAAATTCACAGAATAGCAAAGGTGGGACAAAGCTTTGTTTCCTGATTTTACACAGCATATTCGACAAGAACAAAAATGACAAGAAAGCAAATTTTTTTCGGAAATGATTCAATCAAATTCAAGGGACCACAAGCATGTTCATTCGTGTCCAGATAAATACGTGCAAGGAATTAAAGCCAATTTTATCAAGAGATTCAAAAGGGAAAACCGCAACAAATCAGGCCAAAGTCACACAATCGAAATCAGATATGATAGGATTCCTAAATCCTATTTTAAAACCATCTACATCATTGGCAAAAGGACATAGAAAACCCACAAAAACAAATTCATGGAATTAAAAGAATAGTACTGATCAAGAGAATCAACTCGAGCATCAGAGATTTCAGTATCATCAATCAAAGAATCGATTTGGTGTGATTTTTTTTAAACCCTAGTTTTTCATCAGAGCCGCCATTTTTAGAGAGAAAGGGATCGGGTCATAAGGGTGCAACGCAAATGAATGGGCTGGCCAAGCATATGTGAAAAGGGATGACCCTTTAATAATTTAAACTCCTCTTCTCAATTTAAAACTAGGGTTCTTTTTGTTTTTTAATTTCATTTTGTATTGTTTTTTATTTTATTTCGAGTTGTAAAACAATCAAATAGTTCTAGATTCTGTAAAATCTAGGGGGATTCAGTCAGGGTGTTGACTGACAGTTGACAGAGTCTGTAAAATCTGGGTTACTGGTTATAGGGTCGTAATCAGGGGAAATCTAGTCGAGGGGATATCGATTAGTCTAGGGTTTTGAGTGTAGGGTTAGGACAGGAGCAGGCACTGCGAGTGTACATCGTCTTGTATGCGGAATCTGTTTATAACACCTAGTAGAAACCTTAGGAATGCAGCAGTATGCAGGATTTTGCCGAAGTTGGGTATCTCCGTGTGTTATTTCTTTTTTGTTTGTTATTTCTGATGTATTCTGTGATCTGTTTATTGTTTAATATCCTGTCAGGTTTTTAACTCAGCGGAAAACTGTGAAAAACCCTATTCACCCCCCCTCCACCCTCTAGGGTTATTCTAGATCCAACACTTGCTCACTGTTTGAATCTTTGCGACTTTCCCGTTCAATTTTCAAGGCAGCGTTTTCCCAATTATTTTGTATTCGCGCATGTTGGAATTCACAGCATTCATCCTTTGGCATTGTCGGGGTCGTGATGATATAGGAGAAAGCGCTCGATAGCTGGCATGCAATATGAAATAATCTTTTAAGAAAGTTTCGATTTGACATATGGCTTTGCAAGCAAGAAATTCATTCAAACATATATGCTCTTAGTCGTAGAGCTAACTTTCAATGTACCACCTGCAGGTTATTACAGACTGTTTACAATAAGTTTTGAATATAACAGAAAGTAAAATGGGAAGCAAATTATGAGCTAAAGCAAGAAGTAGAGCATATAGTAGAGATATAGAAATGCTGGTTGCTTATTCTGAGCCTCTCAAGTTGGGGCACCCTCAACAACTATTAGTTGATAATCAGCCTTGGATTGCCTTGAACTGAAGCTACGTTGCTTGGACCAGACTGATTATTCGATTCCCCTTTCCCCTGAGGAATTCTAGCAGGATTCAAAGCTTGTGGATTCTTTACATATTACTGCAATCTATTTTTCCTAATCAATTCCTCAATGAGGTTCTTCAGGTGTCGTCACTCGTTAGTGTTATGACCAGGTTGGTTGTGAAATCCACAGAACTTTCCCAAGTTTGCTGCCTTGTTGCTTTCCTCATTGGTTTTGGCTCCGCATGCTCCTCAGAATTCTTGGTTGCAAGATAGATTTTTTCAGGAGTGTCATTCAAAGGTGTCATTTCTAACGAATTGAAAAGGCGAGACTTTTTATTTGCCTTGCTGTCGTTCGCGCCACTGATTCGCTTCTTCCCCTGAATACTCTTTTGGTTGGATTGCATAGCTGCACTTTTAGGAGCCTCAAGGACTGGGTAACCGTCAATGATCTGGAGTGGCACAGGATTGTTGTGTATCCTCATATACTCCTCTGATTTTTATAGAACTTGTCGAGCGTAGCGAGTTCTTACTTATTTATCCATCTTCCGAATTCACTTGTTTTGTCCATAGCATCGAGTAGAGCCATGAGGACTATGCTTGGCTCCGGATTTCTTACTTGAGATAGGGCAATGTTGAAGTGACTAAGGAAGGCTTTGACAGTTTCTCCTGACTTCTGTTTCATGGCTGAGAGTGTTATAGCGTCCTTGGCCTTGATAGCATACAAGCGGAACTGCTCTTTGAACTTTTTGGTCAGATCGGAGAACCGATCGATAGATTTGGGAGGCAGCTTCGAAAACCAGAGCAATGCGGCTCCTTCTAAATAGAGAGGGAAATACGTGCATCTCATCTCATATGTTGCCTTGACTGCACTCATATGTCACTCGTATTTGAACAAAAAGTAGCACTCATATTCTTTGGTGCTATGACGCCCTGTGAAGATGAGCTCTTTACCCAACGTTCGTCTAGAAATACGGTCTCTATTAGAGAGGTTACGTGCTTTTCCTTCTCGTCGAGGGGGTGACCTCACAACAGGGTTAGTGACCTTTTGAGCACTCACTTCGGAATGATTCTTAGCTTTTGATCTCAATTCTTCGATATTATCTTCGTCCTTATCACTTGCCCCATCATAACCGTCTTCCACATTACTGTTGCGGTTATGATCGGAAGTGGGCGATTTATCATTCCCTTCGAGATCTATTTGCATTTTCGGAGGAGCTGGATTCAATCGAGCATTAAGAATGGCGTCAACTTTTTCCATCACCATTTTAGTAGAGGCATCCATTCGGTTATTCACGTTGGCAATAGCGACTTTTAATTCATTTCTGGTCACGCCGACTCCGCTTTCTAAATTTTCGCCAACTTCAAAGCGGTTTGTGAGCGGTGTTTATTCATTAGCATCATTATCGGCTTCTACCGCGGTTTTGCTTGTGGTCTTCTTAGATTTGGCCATAATTTTGAAGAAGGACGTGACTTAGAACTTTAATGGCGAGGCGTTTAACCTTGTGAGAGGAGGTTGGAGATGCAAATGCGGGCTCCACGGTAGGCGCCAAAGGTTGATCTCAAAATTTAACTCAACACCAAGAGTGTATCAAAACACTTCGCCAAATTGGTAAGGAAGAACAAAGTGAGGCTGCAATCACAAACATACAAAAAGCATAAAAATAAGAGCACGGAGTTTATATAGTGGTTCGATCCAATGAGGATCTACGTCCACTCTCATAAGAGATTCCATTATCAATATGTTGATTACAAGTTTAATTTCACTCTTACAACAAATTTGACACTCTCACACTTATGGATCTTACTTCGATTCCCCAAGGATCTTCACTTGATATTTGAGATTAAGTGTTTAGAATTGCTTGAGATAATTGTAGAGAAATTTCAGTAGCACTTTGTTACTCCCGCCTCCCCCTCCGCCCCCCCTAAAGGAATGAGGGGGTATTTATAGGTGGAGTTCGGACCAGGTGGCAATTATGTAAATACTGGACTCTCGCTTTAGGTCGCAGGCAGGCTAGAAGGAACATTACATTGTCCAAAGCAAGGCGGGGCGGCCCAAATGAGGTGGAGCGACCCAAAACTTCCTGATACGAGGTGATACGTGCTACAGGAGTGCAGGACGACCCAACTTGTTCTGGCTTGAGGTGGTGCGAGCTAAGGGATGCGGAGTGGCCCAAGCGCGCTTAGAACGAGCTAAACCAGGATGATGCAGTTTAGGCTTTGATGAAGCGGGATAAAACCTTTAGCGAGCTGGCGATCTAAGAACCTTGCAATCTAACATCTTAGTGAACCAAGATGCCCAATGACTTAAGATACTCAAACGAGCTAGAGCTTCCTGAACATCACATATTATCTGAACGACCCAAGATATCACAACGACCTAGAGCACTTATGTGAGCCAAAACGCTCATCGAGTTAGAGAAGACATAACGACCCAATGGGCCTAACGATCCAAAATCATAAATCAACCTAGACATGCTCATCATTTTCTAGAACATATTTTATGGATTAACAGAAGCCCATTAGTGGGCTGGTGGAAGGCTATAAATAACGGGTATGGGGTATGGAGAATAGTTTACTTTCTCCATTCTCTCATTTGGAAGAGCCAAGGGATCCTCCATTACTTCATCATTTCCACCATTAAAGCTTAGAGAATCGAAGATCTACGCAATTTGAGGCTAGATCTACACTGTTTCAAGGTAGATTTCATCAAATTGAGCGGATTGAAGCAAGATCTCCGCTGTCCAGATTCGTATTTTATCATTTCTAGGCTAGATCGAAGAATTGGTGAGTGATATGCATCTCTCACATGGATTCAATCAAGTATGTGAGTAGTTAATCATCTTTTTCATCTCATTCGATTCGTTTTCCATAGATATATACTTCGGTAAGTCCATTTTCATATGAATCGCCATAAGATCTAATTTGTCAGTTTAAACCGGAAATTCTATGCTAGTTCACATGATTATGCAAGTTAGATCTAGAATTTTGTTCATATGACCATTCTTCATGATTTTGGAGTGATTTGCATAATTTTGGTGAAAATCGTCGTTTTCATGTTATTACTGAATTTATTTCATGTTTGGGGTCATATTCGATGATTTGGACAATTTTGTTTCGTCAAACTTAACGTTTGGCGAAGTTTTAGGCAAAATCGGAGTTGGATTGGAATGTGCAGGAAATGGGTCGGCCTCATCCTGTTAGGTCGTACTTTTGGTTAATCACGAGGTGTAAGGGCAGTACGAACCGAAGTACAGAAAGTTGGGTCGGGTCGGTCCAATACCTGGTCGGTCCTAATGGGTCGGTCATGATTGGGTCGGGTCGCCCTGAAGATCTGGTTTTGGAGTAGGTGGGTCGGTTGCATAGAGCTGGTCGGGTCAATTTCAGTTTGGGTCTGGTCGGTCGTAACTGGTCGGCCAGTTTGGAGTTCTGGTTTTGGTGAGGAAGCAGGCGGGTTGGTCGGTCTCAAAATTCTGGGTTGGTCAGTCTTGTTTGAAGCAATGGAGGAGCAGGTCGGTTGTTGAGTTCTGGTCGGTCTAGTGCCATGAGAATACGGGTCGGGTCCTATTTTCTAAAATGGGTCGGTCGGCTTGAAAGAGATGGATCGTTAGGCTCCAAGAGGATGGTTCGGTCATCCTTGGTTATTTCTGAAAAATTATATTTTTGAGTACGACCCAGATTTGAAAAAAAAGTGCTTTTTAAATTATTATTTTGGGCAGAAGTGCCCGAACCCCTGCCGCACCGCAGTGGTGGTGTAACTTCGAAGTAAATTAAATTAGGAAGGTTCGAAGTGTTGACATATGTTCGTTGATCGGTGTAGAACAACGAACGAGTTGACAACTCAAAGGTTGTGAGTTGGTGGATAATGGATTGCTCGAGAAGGTTGCTTGAGCTATAAAGAGTCATCAGGTTAGATGACTAGAGATGTGAAGGCCGAGAGACTATCGTTCTCGTAATTTCTAGCAGGCTCAAAGAAGGGGTACGATAGGGGCACCTAAAAGACTGGTTGTAGGTCGAGTACCCTGAGTATCATTGAAAGACCTCGTTGTTAAGGTTGGACATACATACGTATCGTTGAAAGGCGTATGGAGTTTATGCTAGAATTGGTGTTACCATTAGCCCTTGAAATATGGCAAGGTTGGTCGTCATACGATTAACAATGGTTTCAAAGCAAGATTGGCGGTGATAGCCAGAGTCAGTCATGGATGTTTGATTTTTTGGTTGCTCCATTTGTACCGTCTCATGCAGATTGTCCAACGTCGAAGGTGATGTTCCTTGGGTGCTTGTCTGGTATTGGTTTAGGCCTCTGGGGTTTGCATGAGTTATATAATTCGTATGTCATGAGTGTTTTACCATGGTTAAATGGGTGTTCTTGTATCATGGATGAATGGTTAAATTGTTTGATGTAAAGGCTATCACTGTCCGATGTGGGGAAGACGGGAGTTGGGTTATTCTCTGGTGTTGTGGGTAAATTAGTTCGTTTATTTACCCATTCTCATATTTTTTTGTTGAAGTTTGTTAGTTGTTTTATCGCTCACTATAACAACCCGGAAAATACGAGCCAATTTAAAAAATTTAAATTGGTTATTTCAAAGGAATTTGAACAATTGAAATAGAATATTTCAATAAAATAATGAATTAGAAATAGTGAGTCAGTTTGAAAATTTGAATTCAAACTTTGACTGACTGTGCAGGGTGGAAAATATAACGGATTTTAGTGAAACCAAAAATATTTAAATCTGTTTATCAATACCTTTCAAATGAATCTGAAAAATCGAAGTTTCATAACGGGAATCAAAAATTATGGCCGAATGAATTTTCAGAAAGGTCGCTATATAGAATATATAACCCTGGAAAATTGATATTTTGCAAACGACCTCGGAATTCGACGAAACCACCTTTGTTGGGTCTGGGATGTCAAACTATTGCTAGGTTTCAAATTTCATAATTTTTGAAGCTAGTATGTGAGCGGGGCAAAAGAAAATGTGTTTGGTCAATTTTTGTTAAATTGGATCGACCAGAAAATGGCCATTTTTCAAACGATCTCAGAATTCGACGAAACTAGTTTTGTTGGGACCGTAGCGTCAAAACATAGATAGATTTATTTTTCTGGAATTTTTCGAATCAGTTTGTGGCCCTGGCAAATTGAAATGTACGTTCAAAGTTAAAAATTAAATGTTTTATACTTTAATTTGGAAATTAACTGACCATAACAGTCGAATTGGCCAACGAAACATATCCCATTGTGTCCGGGATGGGGGTAATTAGCTGGGGACGACAGTTGTTGGGTTTGAATTGGTGTCCGTGTGGAGAAACACTATTTAAAAATTTATTAAAACTATGGGCCAATCAGAATTTTCCTTTCATTATTTTTAAAAATAAAAAAAACATCAGAAAACCCTCGTTTCTCTCCCCCGCTCGACGATCGACGTCGTTCAAACCTTTCCCCCAAATCGTCGCCGCCACAGGCGATTTCAGCCGCCGCCACCACCACCAGTCGACGCGCCTCCCTCCCCTCTTCCAATCCGACCCTACCCCGACCCCTATCACCTCCTCCATCGCCCGTATCGACGACCCAAAGTCGACCCATTTCCGCCGCCGCCACGTGCGCCACCGACCACCGAACCACCTCAAACCGTCCTGTGCCAACTCCCCTCTCCTCCCTCTTCCACGTCATCACCTCTGATCATCCCATCGTGCCTCGGTTTTCGCGAAAACTGCAACCCTAGTTTTGAACAATCGATAAAGGTGAGTTCTTTTTGATGTTTGAACTTTGAAAATTCATATCTTTATGGTGTGTTGACGAAATTCGATGAAACAGGAAACATCGGGACCGCAAGGAAGCTCTCTACCACATAGAAGAGACCGCGGATTTTTCTGAGTCATCTACGATTTTTAGCACTCCAAAAACCAATGTGAGGAATCTAAATTAAATGAATTTGAAGGGAAAATGTCGTGTATAAATTATATAAGCGAAATATAAATTATACACGTGTTGTATACCTCATGTACATGCATTGTGTAAGCTATATAAGCGAAGTATGAATTATACATGCATAGTATAATTGATATATGTGTTGAAATGCAAGTGAAATACAGAAATTATAATATATATATATATACTCCCCTCGTCCACAAACCATGGACGATATTTATTGTTGTGAACTGGTGTGAAATATTGGATGAAAATGCGAATGGTTGAATAATTGTTTGTGGTTGATATTGTTTGGTTGTGGTTGAAAAATACCCATTGGTGATTGAAATTAATTGGAAATAATTGTGGAAATAAAAATAAAACATGCCGCCTGCGTGCGAATTAGATGCATGAATCCCAATTGTCAAAAACCGCGAGGTTTTAAGGTAGAGCGAGGAGCCGTACTAGGGACGGTACCGGTTTTAACTACCCTGCCGTTATGCTGCCGAAATTTTGAATAATATTCATGTGTTAGAATTATTTTCATATGTTGAAATTATCTTCATGCGTTGAAATTAAAGCCATGTGTTGAAACTATATCCATGTGTGGAAATGCTCATGTGTTGAGAAGTGATGTGTGAAAAT
Source organism: Allium sativum (assembly GCA_030737875.1). Taxonomy (NCBI): domain Eukaryota; kingdom Viridiplantae; phylum Streptophyta; class Magnoliopsida; order Asparagales; family Amaryllidaceae; genus Allium; species Allium sativum. Next base: position 19,445,616 of record CM060927.1, on the reverse strand, counting down.
TAAATTCATGTGTGAGTGAATGAAGTGTTTAAACAATAAAAATCACATTTTTATAATATATATGAAGTATGTAAAATAACCGCCTTATATATAAATAGTTTGAAAAATAAAAATTTCATCTTTCTTATATGAACAACATATATAAAATATCCAGGTGTGGAAAAGCTCATGTGTTGAGAAGTGTGTGTGTTGGAAAAGTTCATGTGTTGAATAAAAAGATTGAACAATAAAATTTACATTTTTATTGAAACTATGAAGTGTTAAAAACATTCATTTGTTGAATAAATATTTTAAATGATAAAAATATCATTTTTATCATATATGTGATATGCTAAAGATATGCGAGCGTTGAAATAAATATTTGTGAGAGAAATATCATTTTTAACATGCATAGGAACTAAATAAAATAGTCATGTGTTGAAATATATTTTAGTTCGCCAAAATTATCATCTTTGAAAAGTGACGTGTTAAAAATAGCCACTTGTTCAAATAAATATGCATGAGTTGAAATATTCATTAATTAGCTAATGATATGATTTTTGCCTATGCATGCAACATTAGAATGAATGGTGTTTTTAAACCAAAGTGAGTCAAATATGAAGTTGAATGGAAATTGATAAGTGAAAAAAATTGCATATATGTACATGCATATTTATTGAATAGGTTATAGCAAAGAGGCTAGAGAAGAGGAATAAAATTTTGGGCCCGACAAATAGGTACACGTTTACTGTTTTGTTTGGGTGATGATTTTATGAGCCTATTGGCTAGCCGCTTGGCTTTTTCTTTTTCTTTTTGACATGAGACGCCCATGTGGCTATTTGGGAATTTTCCCAGCCCCTCCCGTACAAAGGAGGTTATGGCGAAATTTTCCAAAATTTAAAGGCGTTAGTGAAATATTTGAAGTGAAAACGATATAGGAATTTTTGAATGAACTATATTTATATAAATATATAAATATAAATAAAATTAAAACGAAACGTGGCCGTGCAGTTCGTGTTTTGAAACCGTGATTTCAAATGACTAGTGCGGGAAATCCGACCATTGGATTTTCCCGAAACCGCAACCGTTGGGTTCGCCTTGGAAATATCTTTCCAACGGCACCAACTTTGTAGAGATCCGACGGTTGGATTGTCTGGAATGTTTAATTCAAATCTGAAGAAAAACAGCGCCAGAAACGATTATATATATATATATATATATATAATTAAATTAAATCGAATAACGACGCTACCGCTCGTAAATTGAAATCGTAACTTCAAATGGCTAGTGTGGAAGATCCGACCATCGGATTTTCCCAAAACTGAAACCGTTGGATTCGTTTTGAAATGATCTTTCTAATGACATAAAATTTGTGAAGATCCAACGGTTAGATTTTCAGATATGTGTAAAACAAATTTAGTGAAAAACAGCGCCAATGCATCGGCACGACCTGAATCGTCGTTTAATTAAATATGGTCGTTTTAAATAAATAAAAATGGCGATATATCGTTATAAAATACTATAGACGATATAGAGTGGAAATAAACCAATTTTGTTGTGTTTGCTTGAGATGTGATGGTTGAATGTATTTAGCATGAAAATTATAACTAAAGAACTGAAATTGTGAATGTTGAATAGTGCAACCATGTGATAAATTGATTTGAAAATCTAAATATACGTGGGTTATTTGAAAAGGCCGAGTTCATCCCATTTCAAATAATCGATCGACGTTGAGAAGTCGAAGAGTCGAAGACGACTGAAGACCGACGATCTTCACATTGGATGGATGGGCGCTACTGATGCTCGTGATTGGAGTAGCTACCATGAAGGAGCTGAAGTAGTAGTCGTCCAGACATACTGTTGATTGTACAGATAAGCGAGGAATTTGGTGCCTCCGGTTTCGTTCAAACCCAGAACGGACTTGTAAATGGACTGTGTGTCTGACATTGGATTTTGTTCGGTGCTGATTGATCTCTGTTAAATATATATCTGTTTGGCAACGGAGAATTTATTCTCTTGCTTAACGCCCTTCTCTGAGACGTACGAGCTCAGAGGTTATGTATTGATAGAAATCAGTCGCATGGAGTGGATTGCCTGTGTGGCACGCCTAAGTGGCATATGATCAAGGCTTCTGTTGCAAAGCAAAGTCTTGTGGTTGATGATCAAAGCATGGTCTGTGTGACGTAGCTTTGTGTATAACGTGAATTCGCGAGCCTCACACCCCGGTATGAGTCAAAAACGGGAGACAGACCGCTGGGAGAGCACGACGTTTCTTTCTAGCTAAGGTGGTGTCAGTGACCTACCAGCCCAGACATTATATATACTTTTCACCTGTGTGGTTGTTGGAATGCGAGGCGCCTCGATTATAGGTCTGTAAGGACCGGGAAACGTGTGTTCAGGAATTGCCAATCCTCAAAAGTAAGAGAGGACCGGCCCAGCCGATTCCAAGGACCGTTGTGTGCGATCCTAGGGCATTTGCTAGAGTGTCTCAAACGGAGAGGAGCTTGCCCCTTGCCTCGACTCATGAAGGAATCCAATTTCCAATACGAAATTTCAGATGTGATTGTATTATTAGTACGGCGACATAGTGGTATAGGTCATTTATGCCGTCTATGATTGATATTTATGATTGAAATCGCTTTTGAAACATATATGCACTAGTAATAATATCAAACACTTTTGTTTTATTCGTATGAAGCATTTTTGGCCATTATAAGGTAAAAACTCTATCCTCCGGCTTGCGTTGCATTGTGTGATGGGACCTGAGTCTTATAATGGCTTCATTTTATAAAAAGCATTGCGATGATTTAATCAATTACTTTATTTCATGCACTAGCACTCATTGGAGTAAACCCGTTCCGCGAAAGTGGCGTGGTCCTTTGATTTGCCTTATTATTGTTGTTAATAAGTTAAGTAGATTTCTCATACCAGTCCCATGACAGACTCGTAGTTTGTTTCACCTTGCAAACTCGGGTGCCCTCATTTTCACACGGGCAGCCTAGTTACCGGTATCTGGTGCACTTTTGGATCATGGCGAGGCTTGACTACACCGTGCTGACTTTGACTCTTTCTGCCATTTTAGTATATGTATTATGATTCCGCCAATGGCGATGTAGACTGATATTTATTTTGTGTACTCTTTATGTATGATTCCGCCTCTGGCGATGGTGACTGATTATGTATTATTATGCACTAAGTTGTATCCTGCACTGTGCTCTCTGATGTGGTGATATCTATATGATTCCGCTGTCATATGTGTGTAAATTATTCTATTTTAGGTTTATGCTATTATCTGTGATCTGCTAATGATGATTGATGTGTTATATTCCAATGATTATCCTTAACACCGTGTCACGGGGTTTTGGGATCGTCACAGCTGGTATCAGAGCTTTGGTTAACCTTAGTTCTGGAGTCTTACACATTAAACACTTCGTCAAAATAGAATCAGTAGTATTATAAGGCAAGTAGCTCATTAGAGATAGGACTAGTAAAGTCCTAGAATGAGCCAAGCAGAATAGCAAAAACAATTTGATCAGTCCATCGTTATCTTTCCTTAAATTTTCTGCTTAACCATGCAATAAATTATCGTTTCTGTAAGCTGACTCTTTTCTTGCTTATACAGAATCTGAAAAATGGCTACCCAAGCAGCCGCCGCTAGAGGAGGCCGTGCTGGCTGTGGCAGAGGACGGGGAGAAGCCCCAGTTGAAGAAGGACCCTCGATACAACCCCCGGCCGCTCAATACTTCGAGCTGGACCGCGTAGCTAAGAGATACAAAAACCTAGGAGGCAAGACCTTCTCGGGAACAGGCACAGTAATAGAGGCCCTTGCATGGCTCAATACATGCGAGAAGGTACTAGAAGGCCTAAGGCTTGGAGATCAAGATAAAGCTATTATGGGTGCCTGGCTTATGCAGGAACAAGATGAACTATGGTGGGAATCTCTCACCGCCGGGAATAGAGAAGCTGAAAGAACCTAGAACGGATTCAAAGAACTCTTCAAAGAGAAATATGTCCCGGGACAAGCCTTAGAACGAATGCACGATGAATTCGCCAACCTCCAGCAGGGCGATCTTTCAGTGCTGGATTATCTGAATAAATTTACACAGTTGTCACCCTATGCTCCGGAGCTTGTCGCCACTGCAAAGTCTAAGAATAAGAGGTTTATCCTCGGGCTGAAGCGACAGTATCATGATAGAGCCATGGCCCACGTCAAGCTGGGATTTAATGAATTGGTGGAAATGACATGCAACTACGAAGACCTTGACCAAAGGCATCTGGAGAAGGATCGCGCTAAAAGCCAAGCCGGAAACAAACGCAAGCCTGCTGTGAATCAAGCTGAGTCAAGCCAAGCAGCATCCTCGAAACCACAGACTGGCAGGCCACCAAACGGAAGCTGCTATAACTGTGGCAAAATGGGGCACTTCTCTAATGTGTGCACTGCCCCGAAGAGGCAGAAGACAAATTCACAAGGTTCAAGCCAGGGCTCTCAGAACCCTCGCTCCTGCTTTAATTGCCGCAAGATGGATCATCTTGTCAAAGACTGTCCATTGCTGAAGAAGGCCGCAGTAGCTCACGTGTATGACAGGTCGAGCCCGCCAGCTGCTTCCGAAGGAGCAGGTAAACCCGATGTTTTGGGAGGTACCCTTACAATTAAAAATATTCCTGTTTCTGTATCGTTTGACACGGGTGCATCACTTAGTTTTATTGCTAGCAACACAGTGCACAAATTAAAGTTAAAACAGAGAAAGCTTAAAGAATCGGTTGAAGTTCATAACCCGATAGGAGGATCTCTCATTCTCAGTTCATATTGTAAAGTACCTGCTTCTTTTTCTCGATACAAGTTTCCCTTTTATTTAATCGTCATGGATTTTCCCGAATTCGATATAATTCTTGGGCTTGATTGGTTAACGAAATACGAAGCCGAAGTAAAGTGTGCGGAAAGAATCGTCAAAATTCGAACGAAGCTTGGATATATTACTGTACCATGCCATGGTTCGAATCCAGATAGAGAAGAATTATGGTCTGCATTAGAAGTTATCCCCACTTCCATAGAAAAAATCCTGATTGTTAGAAACTATGCAGATGTGTTTGAAGAAGTCGAAAACTTACCTCCGCAAAGAGAAATAGAATTCAGAATCGATCTAATTCCCAATGCCAGACCAGTGGTACATCCAATTCGTAGAATGACTCCAAAGGAAAAAGAAGAATTAGGCGATCAAACTCGTCAACTGTTGTGGAAGGGTCTAATCAGACCTAGCTTTTCTAATTGGGGTGCAGCTGTTGTGTTTGTCCCAAAGTCAGACGGTACTCTTCGATTATGCGTTGATTACCGAGACCTCAACAAACAGACGCTCAAAAACAAATACCCATTACCCCGCATCGATGATCTGCTAGACCAATTAAATGGGGCGAGAGTATTTTCCCGAATGGACCTAGCTACAGGTTTTCATCAATTGAGAATAGTAGAGGAGTGTGTTCCTTTGACAGCTTTCAGAGGTCCAAACATATTTTATGAATGGTTAGTAATGTCGTTCGGCCTGTGCAATGCTCCAGCATACTTTGTCGATCTAATGAATAGAGTGTTCAAGGGAGTTGTAACACCCCGTGTATTCTATAAACAGTGAAATTCACAAATTAAAGTGTAATTAATTTCAAATCAAAGAATTAAGGGAAACGGGATACGCCATTGCGTTCGTCTCGGAATTCTACTTGAAATAGAGTCCGAGTTTGCGTAAAACGGACTCCGTATGATGGAGATATGACCTCCGGAAGTTTCAGAATTCAGTTTAAAATTCAAACAGACAGAAACAGTTCAGAACGAGTTCAAAATTCAAAAAAAAAATCGGATCCAGATTGGGCTGGGTGGGAATTTTCCCACCCAAGGCACCAAGGTCGATTGGGTAGTCGACCTGAGCCACCCAGGACGACTAGGTAGTCGACCTAGGGCACCCAGGTCGACTATGTAGTCGACCTGGGGGTCGACTGGGTAGTCGACCTGGCCCCTGAGCCAGGTCGAACCCAGCCCCTCCTGGCTGGCCTGGTCTGTGCTTGGCCGAATTTATGTGCCTTGTCTTGTCACTAGGGCTAGGTGTCATCTCCTGATTGGTTTCTCTTTCAAACGAACGGCTAATATTAATCTAAGCTCCATCGACGGCTCTAATCAATTCACAAACTCTATAAAAAGGACCTAAGACTCCACAAATTCACACAAATAAAAATGAGAATGAGACCGTCATGCTGCTGAAGAAAGACTAGGAGTAGCCGTCAAAATTGAGAGACGATTAGGAGTCAATTCGAAAGCTTAAAGCAACGACAATTAAATCAAAACAACTCCTACAACAAAGGATAACATCTCCAAATTCAGAATTCAGAATCCTGAATTGAAGATTCGTCATACGTTGTAAGTAGAGTGCTATTCCGATGTGAATGAATAATTGAGTTTTGATTTGTGTAAAATGAGAAATGGAATTGTACTTAATTTGTGGTGGTGATAATTCATAATTGTATGTTGCTATGATTCTAATTATGAATAGATTTGGGAAGTTGTGGTATAATGATGTTAGACCTATTGGATATTTGCAAGTATATGATTCATGTTGAAAGTTAACGACTATATGTTTGTGGTAGTTTATTACAACAAAGTTGAGATTCATGCAAGTATATGATTCACTATTATGCTAACATGACATTAGATCCTTCTATGTATATTTTTATGATCATGTTTAGTGTAGTTGGATCCATTTGGGTATTATGATTCATATGAATTTATGTTGAAATAGGAATTATGATTCTAGTGAAAAAAAGACATACTTTTGTATTAGTGACAAAAGTAAGCATCTTTGTGAACTTGTGTTGACTCTATGAACATGACTAGATTGCGTTTGGTGTTATGCCTAATTGTAAATATGTTTTAGGCCTATGTTGTTATCAAAATCAGATGATAATATATGCGACACATAATTAAGTTAGATTCACATTTTAAATGCAAGTTTACATGACTAGATTTAAAACCATGATTCATGTTTAGGTATGTTTTATGTTAATATTATATGCTATTACAATGCAAGTTCACAAGTGCCTAATTTATGTTAATTAGATCGTTATGTTGCAAGTTCATGCGCTCACACACCCCTTTTGATGTTACTTAGAATATATAAACACCATGTTCTAAGCCTCCCCTTTTTCATGTGGCTAAGTTGGGCTAAAATGTTAAACCCAACATATGTTATATTATAGCGAACGTATAAAACGAGGGTAATGACGTTGGGTTAAAAATATAAAACATATGTGTTGGCATGTTTGACGCATGCCAACGACCTTGAGAACATTTAAGTGGTATAAATTAATTTTACCCAATAAAGATGAATTTGAATAATGGGCTGCAAATATTTATATATAAAAAGAAAAGAGACAAAATATGTAACTTAGAAAATACGATATGTTTAACCCGAGGTTGGATTGAGTTGTGACATAAACCTGCCCGGAACCGCCCGGCTGTCCAGTAGTCACAACAATACCTATTCAATGTGGGTGGTTAAACATTGAGCCCAATAAAGACCCGAGGTTAGACTGAGTTGTGACGTAAGACTGCCCGGACCCAACCGGCAACAGGCAGTCACAACAATACCTGTCTAATGTGAGTGGTTGAGGCTTTAATAAGACAATTAAAGCTGAGTCAGGATTGATAGGATTAAGTAAATTGAATTAATACTTAATCAAATTGAACATGCTAAACTATACAGACTGATTGGGGGTTAGGTTTACAAAACACTTAACCAACTGAGCATGTTGGCTAGAAATAGAAAACCTAGTAGCGGGGGACCCTTTTCAGCAGTAACCCTACAAGGTGTATCAGGATAGCCTGAACTAGGCAGGGTGGGGCACGATTACTGGGCTGACTGTAAGAGGTCAAATCGACGGCGGTGGTGCAGTAGTGTAGGTTCTAACGGGGTGCGGGCATGCACACACTCCGGCGCAGAAAAATTAGGCACTGGGCACCAGTAGTATACCTGTGCATTCTAGAATTGTGTCGGGCCGCCACCATGGGACTTTATACACCCCATGGTGGGACCAGCATAGGTAACTACAACATCGGGGGCCGTAAGACACATGTAACTATGCGAGTAGGAGCCGATCATTAGAAATGGATCACTTCACCCTGATTATGGGGTGCCTGTTGGGAACTAGTTTATAGGGGTGCAGAGATCAATATGGGGTACGGTAGTATATTCGACTCTAGACAACTTAACTTGGTTTATGGTGCTTCCCCATTTCCAGTTTGTAATTATCATGCTCATTTCTTTATTCATAGACTGAATAGTCCTAGACTTACTCAGGCATTATGTCTGACTCTACTTTTCTTTCGTCTTCTTTTCTTTCGTCCCCCCCCCTCCCAGGTCCACAGGGAGGGAATACCGCAGCTTGACCAGTTTTCACATCCAGCTTGAAGAGAAAGAATGTATTGCTTGGATCTCTTTCGTTTTGGACTATGGCTTTGGATAGCAATTATGGGGACCTATGCAGTTTACTTATGTTTTTATGCTTCTTTAATTTATGAAATCAAGACAGTTATGAAAATGTAATGTTTTTGGAAGTATTGTAAGACAATTATGGCATGGTTTGTATAACACGTATTTTGATGAAATAAAAGTTGTTGTTGTTTTCCGTTGTTCAAAAATATGTGTATTTATATCTGTCTTGTGTATCTATGACTTATACTTATAAACCTCCACCAAAATTAGGGCATTCCCTTTGAGAGTGACCCTAACGGAGGTGGTGTGTTTCACTTGGTATCAGAGCATGGTTTACCAGATAAGATAAAAAGTTTTGAAAATTTATTTTCAAAAGAAAATTTAAAGAAGCATTTTTAAAGATAAAATGTTATTTTATTTTAAGAAAAAGGCATAGTCCCCCAAAGCCATAGGTACTATCTTTTATCCTTCGTTTTGAATCTATCCTTTTTGTTTTAGCATGTCCGAAGAACTTAACTTGCTAGAGGGCGTACCAATAACTGGTTGGTTCAGACGATTCTTAGAAGCAAGGGCCAATCAGCCAGGTCCCACTGTTCCTCCTCCCCCAGCTGCAGGAATTCATCCAGCTGCAGCAGCACCTCCTCCTCCACCTGCTCCGCGTGGTAATGCTTTTGCTCAAATATGTAAAGATTTCAAAGCTATGGGAGGGAAGGGCTTTTATGGAACCGAGTCCTTCGTGGCAGCCAGGAATTGGCTGAAGTAAACCGAGGACTTTTTCGTCATCTTTGAATTAGAAGATAGGCAGAAGGTACAACTGGCAGTATGGCTACTTAAAGGTGAGTCTTCCTACTGGTGGGAAGTTACCAATGCATAAAGACCAGTGGAAACATGGGAGGACTTTAGGGCAAGGTTTGAGGCTAAATTTCTCTCAGAAGCTGAAAGGAGCCTTCAATTGGAAAAATTCTTATTTCTTAAGCAAGGGAATATGACAGTCAAAGAGTACGTTAATCAGTTCGATCAGCTGGCTAGGTTCGGACTGGACCTAGTCAACACTCCGCACAAGAAGTCTCTCCGTTTTGTCAAAGGATTGAATGAGCCATTACACAGTTTGACCATGACCCATATACCCATGGGAGCTACGTATGAAAGGTTGGTGCAGATGGCATTGCTGAACGAAGAGGATAAGGGCAAGAAGGAGACAAAGGCAGAAAGCTCTCAAGGGAAGAAAGAGGGTTTACAGCCTAAGAAGACAGACTTTAACAAGGGCGGGAAAGACAACAAGTCCCAAGAGAAGAGGAAGTGTAATTTCTGTGGCAAAGTGGGGCACTTAGTGAAAGATTGCCGGAAAAAGAAGGCCAAGTTGAATGATGGGTGCTTTTCTTGCGGTGAGACAGGCCACATGGCTAAGGACTGCCCAAAGAAGCGAGGGCAGGGGCAGAGGGCTGGATCCACCTCAGAGGCACAGGTTCATGTGCTAGAAGCGCCACCTCTGCAACAACGAGGTATAAATACTTCTGTAGAAAGTGTAGTTTATCTTTATGATCACCTAGTTCGCACTTTATTTGATTCTGGCGCATCACACTCCTTTATTTCATCTGCTTTAGTAGAATCTCGGCACCTAGAAACTAGTATGGTAGAAAACCCCTTAATTGTTTCAAATCCAATCGGGGGCCCAGCTCATTTGTCTATGATCTGGGTGGGATTGAAAATTTCTATTCTAAGCGTAGAATTTAGATGTAGCGCCTTTGTTTTGGGCTTCTCGGGATATGGTTTGATTTTGGGTATGGATTGGCTGTCCAGTAATGGTGCCATCCTTGATTGTAAGAAAAGGGTGGTTAGGCTTCTGACCCAACTCGGTAACACTCTGGAAATTACTTGTAATCCCTCATATGCGGTTATGCTTAGTTATCTTGAATCGCTAGATGCTTCTGTTGAGATTTTGCAATCGGTTAGGGTGGTCCGTGAATATCCGGATGTCTTCGAAGAGGTGAAGGGCTTACCTCCGAAGCGGGAGATAGACTTCCGCATATATCTTGTAGATAATGCAAAGCCCGTTGCGTTGCCCGTTAGACACATGGCTCCACGGGAAAGGAAGGAGCCCAGTAAACAGGTTAAAGAGCTTCTAGAGAAGGGGTTCATTAGAAGGAGCATTTCAGAATGGGGCGCTCCAGTGGTGTTCGCTACAAAGGCGGATGGTTCACTAGGTCTATGTGTTGACTATAGGGAGCTCAACAAGCTAATGAAAAAGAATAGGCACCATCTCCCTAGAATTGACGATCTGTTTGATCAGCTTGTAGGAGCGTCTGTTTTCTCCCAACTCGATTTGGCGATCGGATTTCATCAGCTAAGGGTGGCTGAAGATAGCATCGATAAGACAGCATTCAGAACCCCAGACGGCTTCTTTGAATGGCTTGTCATGCCTTTCGGCTTAACAAACGCACCCGCTTACTTCGTGGACCTAATGAGTAGGGTGTTCAGGGAATTCCTCAACAAGTTCGTAGTAGTCTTTGTAGACGATATCTTGATCTTCTCAAAGAGTGAAGAAGAACATGCTCAGCACTTAAGGGCAATCACGGAAACTCTGCGAGTCCATCAGCTAAAAGCTAAATTCTCCAAATGCCACTTTTGGAGAGAGGAAGTGAGGTTCCTTGGGCACATAGTATCCAAAGAAGGGTTAGTTGTGGACCCTGCTAAGGTAGTAGCGGTACAGGATTGGAAGACACCAAGGAATGCAACTGAGGTCCGAAGTTTTCTAGGACTAGCCGGTTTCTACCGAAAATTCATAAGGGATTTCGCGAAAATCTCAGCTCCACTCACAAGGCTAACAAAGAAGAATCTAGTGTTCAATTGGGACTTGGATTGTGAGTTGGCTTTCCAACGCCTAAAAAGGGCTCTTACAACAGCCCCAAATCTGACTCTGCCAGACGGAAGCAAGATGTTCATAGTTTATACTGATGCATGTGGGACAGGACTAGGCGCTTTCTTAATGCAAGAAGGAAGGGTAATAGCTTATGGAGGGAGACAGATGGAAGTGCACGAAAAGAACTGCCCGACCCACGATCTTGAGTTAGCCGCCATCGTCTTTGCACTTAAGTCTTGGCGACACTATCTCCTAGGTGAGAAGTTCGAACTTTACACTGACCATAAATCATTGAAATATCTTTTCTCGCAGAAAGATCTTAACTTGAGGCAACAGAGATGGATGGAGTTTCTTGCCTCGTACGATTTCGAGATCTCCTACACTCCGGGTAAAGGCAACGTAGTCGCAGATGCTCTGAGCAGAAAGAAGCTAACATTAATCCCGCTGTTTGTTAAAAGGCAAAGCCTAGAGTTTATAGCCAGCTTTGACTTTAGGCCCTCCTCCGATTTTGTACCAGGCTTGCTAGCATCTCTCGAAGTACGCCCGACTCTTTTGGACTCAATAGGGACAGCACAACGCGAAGACCCTCAGCTTGTGGAAACGATTGATAGGCTAATTAGGGGTGAGACTTCAAGTCACCTCAGCAGATACTCCATTGACAATAAGGGTTGGCTAAGGCGAGACGGAAGACTGTGCGTCCCTCGGACAAGAGATTTAGTAAAATCGGTTCTCGAGGAAGCACTTCACTCCAAGATGACGATACATCCAGGCGGAGATAAAATGTACAAGGACATAAAGGGAACTTTCTTTTGGAGCGGCATGAAGAAGGACGTGGCAGATTTCGTTTCTAAGTGTATGATTTGCCAACAGGTTAAGGCGGAGCAGAAGAAGCCTGGTGGTCTGCTCCATCCTCTAGAGGTCCCGCAGTGGAAGTGGGATAGCATTTCAATGGACTTCATCGATGGGCTGCCCAGGTCAAGAAGAGGCAACACTAGCATTTGGGTTATAGTAGATAGGCTTACTAAAAGCGCCCACTTTTTACTGTCAAGAGTAAAAGGACTGCCTTATCCCTAGCATCTCTTTATCTCAAGGAAATTGTTCGACTCCATGGAATACCCTCCAGCATTGTTAGTGACCGAGACCTTATCTTCACAAGTGAGTTTTGGCGGAGTCTGCAAGAAGCGGTAGGCACACAGTTATGCTTGAGTACATCCTATCACCCCCAAACCGACGGCCAGACAGAAAGAGTGAACAGAGTTTTGGAGGACCTTTTAAGATTGTGCGTCCTTGACTTCGGAGGGACATGGGAAGACCATCTTCCTTTGGTGGAATTTTCCTACAACAACAGCTACCAAGCCACCATCGGAATGGCGCCCTTCGAGGCTTTATATGGAAGACCGTGCCGATCACCCACTTGTTGGTGGGAGTCTACTGACAAGCTCATACTTGGACCAGATATGATCCGAGAGACTTCAGAGAAAGTAGACTTGATACGAAGAAGGATGAAGACGGCCCAAGATACACAGAAATCCTACGCCGACAAGAGAAGGACCGACCTTGAGTTTGAGGTTGGGGACAGAGTTTTTCTTAAGGTATCTCCTCTAAGGAACGTTATTCGTTTTGGATCCACTGGAAAGATGGCACCGAGATTTGTAGGAACATTTCCTATTATCGAGAAAATTGGGAAAATGGCCTATAGATTAGAGCTACCTGACAAACTAGCTGGAGTTCACAACGTCTTTCATGTTTCACACCTCCGAAAATGTCTACATGAATCTGCTGAAGTGGTAGAGCCAAACATCCTAGAAGAAGCTGAAGTGGAACGCGAAGCAACGGTGAGGAAAGTTCCAACACGCATCTTAGGAACTGAAGTGAAAAAGCTACGCAACTTCGAAGTCAATCTCGTCAAAGTTCAGTGGAGCGACGCCGAGGAAGACGCGACTTGGGAAACTGAGGATAGAATACGCGCAGCCTACCCTTTTCTTTTCGAGGGTACATCTTTGATCTTTCTTTTTCCTTAAGTTGCGCTTTTATCTATCTTTTTAGGTATATCTCCTCGACCTTATCTTTTAGGTAGAAACCCTTTGGATGAAAACATGTAATTGAAACATGTTATGGATGATGGTTGCAAGTGGTTGCAAGTGATTGCTAGTGGGTGCTCGTGGTTGCATATACACACACAATCTAGGTTTTAGATCGGCTCAGTCACTTCATATTACATATGCATATATGTATTTATATTCGTATATGGTTGAAGTTTAATGTGTTATCATATGGATGTTGCATTTATATGAATGATTGTGCACTCATGTAGAATCATGAATAGGAAAATTTGCATACATAATGGATTCATGACACTTACATAATTTGCATTAAGGAGGTCAACTGAATCAGTAGACCAACTGATTTTGCATTAGATAAGTACATGTACACACACTTTGCGTATGATCATGAAGCATTAGAAGTCTTTTAAGGACAATGGACGCTCGCGTTTGATGGATGAGTAGATGGACGTTTGGATGTTAGGATATACATTCTTCCTAAACTTGAAGATTTCGGGGACGAAATCCTTTTAAGTGAGGGAGAATGTAACACCCCGTGTATTCTATAAACAGTTAAATTCACAAATTAAATTATAATTAATTTCATATCAAAGAATTAAGGGAAACGGGATACGCCATTGCGTTCGTCTCGGAATTCTGCTTGAGATGAGTCCGAGTTTGCGTAAAACGGACTCCGGATGAGGGAGATATGACCTCCGGAAGTTTCAGAATTCAGTTTAAAATTCAAACAGACAGAAACAGTTCAGAACGAGTTCAAAATTCAAAAAAAATCGGACCCAGATTGGGCTGGGCGGGAATTTTCCCGCCCAAGGCACCCAGGTCGAATGGGTAGTCGACCTGGGCCACCCAGGTCGACTGGGTAGTCGACCTGGGGCACCCAGGTCGACTATGTAGTCGACCTGGGGGTCGACTGGGTAGTCGACCTGGCCCCTGAGCCAGGTCGAACCCAGACCCTCCTGGTTGGTCTGGTCTGTGCTTGGCCAAATTTCTGTGCCTTGTCTTGTCACTAGGGCTAGGTGTCAGCTCCTGATTGGTTTCACTTTCAAACGAACGGCTAATATTAATCTAAGCTCCATCGATGGCTCTAATCAATTCACAAACTCTATAAAAAGGACCTAAGACTCCACCTAATTCACACAAATAAAAATGAGAATGAGACCGTCATGCTGCTGAAGAAAGACTAGGAGTAGCCGTCAAAATTGAGAGACGATTAGGAGTCAATTCGAAAGCTTAAAGCAACGACAATTAAATCAAAACAACGCCTACAACAAACGATAGCATCTCCAAATTCAGAATCCTGAATTGAAGATTCGTCATACGTTGTAAGTAGAGTGCTATTCCGATGTGAATGAATAATTGAGCTTTGATTTGTGTAAAATGAGAAATGGAATTGTACTTAATTTGTGGTGGTGATAATTCATAATTGTATGTTGCTATGATTCTAATTATGAATAGATTTGGGATGTTGTGGCATAATGATGTTAGACCTATTGGATATTTGCAAGTATATGATTCATGTTGAAAGTTAACGACTATATGTTTGTGGTAGTTTATTACAACAAAGTTGAGATTCATGCAAGTATATGATTCACTATTATGCCAACATGACTTTAGATCCTTCTATGTATATTTATATGATCATGTTTAGTGTAGTTGGAACAATTTGGGTATTATGATTCATATGAATTTATGTTGAAATAGGAATTATGATTCTAGTGAAAAAAAAGACATAATTTTGTATTAGTGACAAAAGTAAGCATCTTTGTGAACTTGTGTTGACTCTATGAACATGACTAGATTGCGTTTGGTGTTATGCCTAATTGTAAATATGTTTTAGGCCTATGTTGTTATCAAAATCATATGATAATACATGCGACACATAGTTAAGTTAGATTCACATTTTAAATGCAAGTTTACATGACTAGATTTAAAACCATGATTCATGTTTAGGTATGTTTTATGTTAAGATTATATGCTATTACAATGCAAGTTCACAAGTGCCTAATTTATGTTAATTAGATCGTTATGTTGCAAGTTCATGCGCTCACACACCCCTTTTGATGTTACTTAGAATATATAAACACCATGTTCTAAGCCTCCCCTTTTTCATGTGGCTAAGTTGGGTTTAAATGTTAAACCCAACATATGTTATATTATAGCGAACGTATAAAACGGGGGTAATGACGTTGGGTTAAAAATATAAAACATATGTGTTGGCATGTTTGACGCATGCCAACGACCTTGAGAACATTTAAGTGGTATAAATTAATTTTACCCAATAAAGATGAATTTGAATAATGGGCTTCAAATATTTACATATAAAAAGAAAAGAGACAAAATATGTTACTTAGAAAATACGATGTGTTTAACCCGAGGTTGGATTGAGTTGTGACATAAACCTGCCTGGAACCGCCCGGCTGTCCAGTAGTCACAACAATACCTATCAAATGTGGGTGGTTAAACATTGAGCCCAATAAAGACCCGAGGTTAGACTGAGTTGTGACGTAAGACTGCCCGGACCCAACCGACAACAGGCAGTCAAAACAATACGTGTCTAATGTGAGTGGTTGAGGCTTTAATAAGACAATTAAGGCTGAGTCAGGATTGATAGGATTAAGTAAATTGAATTAATACTTAATCAAATTGAACATGCTAAACTATACAGACTGATTGCGGTTAGGTTTACAAAACACTTAACCAACTTAGCATGTTGGCTAGAAATAGAAAACCTAGTAGCGGGGGACCCTTTTCAGCAGTAACCCTACAAGGTGTATCAGGATACCCTGAACTAGGCAGGGTGGGGCACGATTACTGGGATGACTGTAAGAGGTCAAATCGACGGCGGTAGTGCAGCAGTGTAGGTTCTAATGGGGTGCGGGCGTGCACACACTCCGGCGCAGAAAAATTAGGCACTGGGCACCAGTAGTATACCTGTGCATTCTAGAATTGTGTCGGGCCGCCACCATGGGACTTTATACACCCCATGGTGGGACCAGCATAGGTAACTACAACATCGGGGGCCGTAAGACACATGTAACTATGCGAGTAGGAGCCGATCATTAGAAATGGATCACTTCACCCTAATTATGGGGTGCCTGTTGGGAACTAGTTTATAGGGTTGCAGAGATCAATATGGGGTACGGTAGTATATTCGACTCTAGACAACTTAACTTGGTTTATGGTGCTTCCCTATTTCCAGTTTGTACTTATCATGCTCATTTCTTTATTCATAGACTGAATAGTCCTAGACTTACTCAGGCTTTATGTCTGACTCTACTTTTCTTTCGTCCCCCCCCCCCAAGGTCCACAGGGAGGGAATACCGCAGCATGACTAGTTTTCACATCCAGCTTGAAGAGAAAGAATGTATTGCTTGGATCTCTTTCGTTTTGGACTATGGCTTTGGATAGCAATTATGGGGACCTATGCAGTTTACTTATGTTTTTATGCTTCTTTAAGTAATGAAATCAAGACAGTTATGAAAATGTAATGTTTTTGGAAGTATTGTAGGACAATTATGGCATGGTTTGTGTAACACGTATTTTGATGAAATAAAAGTTGCTGTTGTTTTCCGCTGTTCAAAAATATGTGTATTTATATCTGTCTTGTGTATCTGTGATTTATACTTATAAACCTCCACCAAAATTAGGGCATTCCCTTTGAGAGTGACCCTAACGGAGGTGGGGTGTTTCAGGAGTTCTGAATAAATTTGTCCTCGTATTCATCGATGATATTTTAATCTACTCCAAATCAAAACCCGAGCATGAAAAACAAGTATTGGAGATTCTGAGAAAGAACGTCTTCAAAGCCAAATTCTCTAAATGTGTCTTCTGGCAAGAAGAAGTGAAGTTTCTGGGCCATGTCATGTCAAAGAAAGGGATTTCTGTAGATCCGAGAAAAATAACAGCGATTCAAGACTGGAAACAACCCACTACACCCACAGAGGTTAGAAGTTTTATGGGGTTGGCTAGTTATTATCGAAAGTTCGTTAAGGATTTTTCAAAGATATCCGGTCCGTTAACGAAGCTCACGAAGAAGCATGAGAAATTTAAGTGGACTTCCGACTGTAAAGAAGCTTTCCAGGAACTGAAATCGAAACTGACAAATGCTCCAGTGTTAACCATTATTGATAGCAAACAGGATTTGACGGTTTGGACAGATGCTTCTATTAGAGGTCTTGGTGCAGTGTTAATGCAAAGAGGCCAAGTAGTCGTTTATGCAAGCCGCCAACTGAAACCGCATGAGAACTCATGATCTTGAGTTGCTAGCTATCGTTTTTGCTTTGAAAATCTGGAGACATTATTTATTGGGCGAGAAATTTGTGTTGTATACAGATCATCAATCATTGAAGTATTTACATACCCAGAAAGATCTGAATTTGAGACAGCAGCGTTAGCTAGAATTTCTTGCAGCATATGATCTTGATATCCTGTATACGCCGGGAAAGGCTAACGTTGTAGCGGATGCGCTTAGTAGGATGCGCTTAGTAGGAAAACCGCATTCGAGAAGCATCTGATAAAGTCGACTTCATCAAAAAGCGATTGAGAACCGCACAAAGCCGACAGAAAAGTTATGAAGATTCTAGAAGAAGAGATTTGACATTTGCTGTTGGTGACCATGTTTATTTGAAAGTTTCTCCGATGAGAGGAGTAATCAAATTTGGCAAAACTGGGAAGTTGGCACCGAGATTTATTGGTCCCTTTCCTATACTTGAACGAATTTGAACTCTTGCTTATAGGGTTCAATTACCAGATTGATTGTCTGGAGTGCATGATGTATTTCACGTATCTCAACTTAGAAGACATGTGCATGATCCGGATCTTGTTGTAGAAGAAGCAGCGCATCAGGACATAGACATAACTCCAGAATTAGCAGTCAGAAGAGAGCCATTAAAGATTGTTGGCAAAGAAACTAGAGAACTAAGAAGCAACAAGGTTCATTTAGTTAAAGTGCAGTGGAGTAGTGATCCTAGATACTGTACTTGGGAGACTGAGGAAAGCATTAAGCAAGCTTACCCCAAATGCAGAGTGGACATCTCTGACTAAATCCAGTGCAAGGTACCTTTACAATACTTTGCATTTACATTTTGTTTCCTACTTTACTGTTGTTTCCTTTTCGAGGACGAAAAGTTTTAAGTGGGGGAGATTGTAACAACCCGGAAAATACGAGCCAATTTAAAAATTTTAAATCGGTTATTTCAAAGGAATTTGAACAATTGAAATAGAATATTTCAATAAAATAATGAATTAGAAGTAGCGAGTCAGTTTGAAAATTTGAATTCAAAATTTGACTGACTGTGCAGGGTGGAAAATATAACGGATTTTAGTGAAACCAAAAATATTTAAATATGTTTATCAATACCTTTCTAACGAATCTGAAAAATCGAAGTTTCATAATGGGAATCAAAAGTTATGGCCGAATGAATTTTCAGAAAGGTCGCTATACAGAATATATAGCCCTGGAAAATTGATATTTTGCAAACGACCTCGGAATTCGACGAAACCACCTTTGTTGGGTCCGGGATGTCAAACTATTGCTAGGTTTCAAATTTCATAATTTTTGAAGCTAGTATGTGAGCGGGGCAAAAGAAATTGTGTTTGGTCAATTTCTGTTAAATTGGATCGACCAGAAAATGGCCATTTTTCAAACGATCTCAGAATTCGACGAAACTAGTTTTGTTGGGACCGTAGCGTCAAAACATAACTAGATTAATTTTTTTGGAATTTTTCGAATCAGTTTGTGGCCCGGGCAAATTGAAATGTACGTTCAAAGTTAAAAATTAAATGTTTTATACTTTAATTTGAAAAATAACTGACCGTAACAGTCGAATTGGCCAACGAAACATATCCCATTGTGTCCGGGATTGGGGTAATTAGCTAGGGACAACAGTCGTTGGGTTTGAATTGGTGTCCGTGCGGAGAAACACTATTTAAAAATTTATTAAAACTATGGGCCAATTAGAATTTTTCCTTTCATTATTTTTAAAAATAAAAAAACATCAGAAAACCATCGTTTCTCTCCCTCGGTCGACGATCGACGTCGTTCAAACCTTTCCCCCCAAATCGTCGCCGCCACAGGCGATTTCAGCCGCCGCCACCACCACCAGTCGACGCGCCTCCCTCCCCTCTTCCAATCCGACCCTACGCCGACCCCTATCACCTCCTCCATTGCCCGTATCGACGACCCAAAGTCGACCCCTTTCCGCCGCCGTCACGAGCGCCACCGACCACCGAACCACCTCAAACCACCCTGCGCCGACTCCCCTCTCCTCCCTCTTCCACGTCATCACCTCTGATCATCCCATCATGCCTTGGTTTTCGCGAAAACTATAACCCTAGTTTTGAACAATCGGTAAAGGTGAGTTCTTTTTTATGTTTGAACTTTGAAAAATCATATCTTTATGGTGTGTTGACGAAATTCGATGAAACAGGAAACATCGGGACCGCAAGGAAGCTCTCTACCACATAGAAGAGACCGCGGATTTTTCTGAGTCATTTACGATTTTTAGCACTCCAAAAACCAATGTGAGAAATCGAAATTAAATGAATTTGAAGGGAAAATGTGTTGTATAAATTATATAAGCGAAATATAAATTACACACGTGTTGTATACCTCATGTACATGCGTTGTGTAAGCTATATAAGCGAAGTATGAATTATACATGCATAGTATAATTGATATATGTGTTGAAATGCAAGTGAAATATAGAAATTATAATATATATATATATATATACATATACTCCCCTCGTCCACAAACCATGGACGATATTTATTGTTGTGAATTGGTGTGAAATATTGGATGAAAATGCGAATGGTTGAATAATTGTTTGTGGTTGATATTGTTTGGTTGTGGTTGAAAAATACCCATTGGTGATTGAAATGAATTGGAAATAATTGTGGAAATAAAAATAAAACAAGTCGCCTGCGTGCGAATTAGATGCATGAATCCCCATTGTCGAAAACCGCGAGGTTTTAAGGTAGAGCGAGGAGCTGTACTAGGGACGGTGCCGGTTTTAACTAACCTGCCGTTATGCTGCCGAAATTTTGAATAATATTCATGTGTTAGAATTATTTTCATATGTTGAAATTATCTTCATGCGTTGAAATTAAAGTCATGTGTTGAAATTATATCCATGTGTGGAAATGCTCATGTGTTGAGAAGTGATGTGTGAAAATTAATTTCATGTGTGAGTGAATGAAGTGTTTAAACAATAAAAATCACATTTTTATAATATATATGAAGTATGTAAAATATTCGCCTTATATATAAATAGTTTCAAAAATAAAAATTTCATATTTCATATATGAACAACATAAATAAAATATCCATGTGTGGAAAAGCTCATGTGTTGAGAAGTGTATGTGTTGGAAAAGTTCATTTGTTGAATAAAAAGATTGAACAATAAAAATTACATTTTATTGAAACTATGAAGTGTTAAAAACATTCATTTGTTGAATAAATATTTTAAATGATAAAAATATCATTTTTATCATATATGTGATATGCTAAAGATATGCGAGCGTTGAAATAAATATTTGTGAGAGAAATATCATTTTTAACATGCATAGGATCTAAATAAAATAGTTATGTGTTGAAATATATTTTAGTTTGCCAAAATTATCATCTTTGAAATGTGAAGTGTTAAAAATAGCCACTTGTTCAAATAAATATGCATGAGTTGAAATATTCATTAATTAGCTAATGATATGATTTTTGCCTATGCATGCAACATTAGAATGAATGGTGTTTTTAAACCAAAGTGAATCAAATATGAAGTTGAATGGAAATTGATAAGTGATCAAAATTGCATATATATACATGCATATTTATTGAACAGGTTATAGCAAAGAGGCTAGAGAAGAGGAATAAAATTTTGTTCCCGACAAATAGGTACACGTTTACTGTTTTGTTTGGGTGATGATTTTATGAGCCTATTGGCTAGCCGCTTGGCTTTTTCTTTTTCTTTTTGACATGAGACGCCCATGTGGCTATTTGGAAATTTTCCCAGCCCCTCCCGTACAAAGAAGGTTATGGCGAAATTTTCCAAATTTTAAAGGCGTTAGTGAAATATTTGAAGTGAAAACGATATAGGAATTTTTGAATGAACTATATTTATATAATTATATAAATAAAAATAAAATTAAAACGAAATGTGGTCGTGCAGTTCGTGTTTTGAAACCGTGATTTCAAATGACTAGTGCGGGAAATCCGAC
This sequence comes from Allium sativum, assembly GCA_030737875.1. Lineage (NCBI taxonomy): Eukaryota > Viridiplantae > Streptophyta > Magnoliopsida > Asparagales > Amaryllidaceae > Allium > Allium sativum. The sequence goes on along the minus strand of CM060927.1, from coordinate 19,424,029 downwards.
CATTGGATTTTCCCGAAACCGCAACCGTTGGGTTCGCCTTGGAAATGTCTTTCCAACGTCACCAACTTTGTAGAGATCCGACGGATGGATTGTTTGGAAAGTTTAATTCCAGTCTGAAGAAATACAGCGCTAGAAACGATTATATATATATATATATAATTAAATTAAATCGAATAACGATGCTGCAGCTCGTAAATTGAAATCGTAACTTCAAATGGCTAGTGTGGAAGATCCGACCATCGGATTTTCCCAAAACTGAAACCGTTGGATTCGTTTTGAAATGATCTTTCTAATGACATAAAATTTGTGAAGATCCAACGGTTAGATTTTCAGATATGTGTAAAACAAATTTAGTGAAAAACAACGCCAGTGCATCGGCACGACCTGAATCGTCATTTAATTAAATATGGCCGTTTTAAATAAATAAAAATGGCGATATATCGTTATAAAATACTATAGACGATATAGAGTGGAAATAAACCAATTTTGTTGTGTTTTCTTGAGATGTGATGGTTGAATGTATTTAGCATGAAAATTATAACTAAAGAACTGAAATTGTGAATGTTGAATAGTGCAACCATGTGATAAATTGATTTGAAAATCTAAATATACGTGGGTTATTTGAAAAGGCAGAGTTCATCTCATTTCAAATAATCGATCGATGTTGAGAAGTCGAAGAGTCGAAGACGATTGAAGACCGACGATCTTCACATTGGATGGATGGGCGCAACTGATGCTCGTGATTGGAGTAGCTACCGTGAAGGAGCTGAAGTAGTAGCCGTCCAGACATACTGTTGATTGTACGGATAAGCGAGGAATTTGGTGCCTTCGGTTTCGTTCAAACCCAGAACGGACTTGTAAATGGACTGTGTGTCTGACATTGGATTTTGTTCTGTGCTGATTGATCTCTGTTAAATATATATATCTGTTTGGCGGTGGAGAATTTATTCTCTTGCTTAACGCCCTTCTCTGAGACGTACGAGCTCAGAGGTTATGTATTGATAGAAATCAGTCGCATGGAGTGGATTGCCTGTGTGGCACGCCTAAGTGGCATATGATCAAGGATTCTGTTGCAAAGCAAAGTCTTGTGGTTGATGATCAAAGCATGGTTTGTGTGACGTAGCTTTGTGTATAACGTGAATTCGCGAGCCTCACACCCCGGTATGAGTCAAAAATGGTAGACGGACCGCTGGGAGAGCACGACGTTTCTTTCTAGCTAAGGTGGTGTCAGTGACCTACCAGCCTTGACATTATATATACTTTTCACCTGTGTGGTTGTTGGAATGCGAGGCGCCTTGATTATAGGTCTGTAAGGACCGGGAAACGTGTGTTTCGGAATTGCCAATCCTCAAAAGTAAGAGAGGACCGGCCCAGCCAATTCCAAGGACCGTTGTGTGCGATCCTGGGGCATTTCCTAGAGTGCCTCGAACGGAGAGGAGCTTGCCCCTTGCCTCGACTCATGGAGGAATCCAATTTCCAATACGAAATTTCGGATGTGATTGTATTATTAGTACGGCGACATAGTGGTATGGGTCATTTATGCCGTCTATGATTGATATTTATGATTGAAATCGCTTTTGAAACATATATGCACTAGTAATAATATCAAACACTTTTGTTTTATTCGTATGAAGCATTTTTGGCCATTATAAGGTAAAAACTCTATCCTCCGGCTTGCGTTGCATTGTGTGATGGGACCTGAGTCTTATAATGGCTTCATTTTATAAAATGCATTGCGATGATTTAATCAATTACTTTATTTCATGCACTAGCACTCATTGGAGTAAACCCGTTCCGCGAAAGTGGCGTGGTCCTTTGATTTGCCTTATTATTGTTGTTAATAAGTTAAGTAGATTTCTCATACCAGTCCCATGACTGACTCGTAGTTTGTTTCACCTTGCAAACTCGGGTGCCCTCATTTTCACACGGGCAGCCTAGTTACAGGTATCTGGTGCACTTTTGGCTCATGGCGAGGCTTGACTACACCGTGCTGACTTTGACTCTTTCCGCCATTTTAGTATATATATTATGATTCCGCCATTGGCGATGTAGACTGAAATTTATTTTGTGTACTCTTTATGTATGATTCCGCCTCTGGCGATGGTGACTGATTATGTATTATTATGCACTAAGTTGTATCCGGCACTGTGCTCTCTGATGTGGTGATATCTATATGATTCTGCTGTCATATGTGTGTAAATTATTCTATTTTAGGTTTATGCTATTATCTGTGATCTGCTAATGATGGTTGATGTGTTATATTCCAATGATTATCCTTAACACCGTGTCACGGGGTTTTGGGATCGTCACACTCACTAAGACTATTGTCTGACTAAAGGTTTTATGTTTCCATTACCTTGGGTTGTTCATCTAGTTGTGGATGGGCAGACGAGGTGGCAGGTGATTGCTTAGTGATAATGATGTAGTTGTTCGGAGGCGAGAAGGAGGCTGACGTACTATCTTTCTACTATATAGTATTTGGATTTCCGTAGTTTGTTATTCTCTGAGTGCTGTAATAAGGCAATTTTTACAAACAATATTGTTGTAACTCAAGTCTATGGATAGTAATTTCTAGACGTTATGAAAGTCTAGTGTTTTCTACTTCACTATTAATAACTGTTGTATATATTCTATTATATTTTACCCTTGCATTGTGAGATTTACGACAGGTTCCGATGTTGCTATTTATCTATGATGATTGTCCACAGCTGCCTGGCACACCTTTCAGTGCATTATTCCTCTTGTCTAGTGCAGGGATTGTGGGTTGTCGTCACATTCAGTGTGAAAGCGTTAGTTGTACTAAAGGCATGGCTGAAATACATGAATTTTGAAACTGCTTTATTTTGCAGGTGAAGGAGGCAGTGTTGCAGTTGTTCAAGAACTTGTTACTTAAGGCACTATAGGTACTGCAGGCAGTAGAGGCACTGAACGCACTGGAGACTCACACTATATTTTGAATCTGTTTTAGTTTGATGTAAACATGAATTTAGTATCGGTTGTGTCTGCAAGTACTCTGTGAAACTAAATTTATTGGCTATGTTTTGTTATTTTGTAGTTGAGTGTAACAACCTGGAAAATCTGAACTAATTTAAAATTTTATTTTGACAATTTTAATGAATTTTAAATATTTAAAATGAATTATTTTAAATAATTATGACGAGAAATTTATTTTGAATAAAATTAGAACGTATATATTTATTTGAATCGAAGTAAGAATATAAATATTTTTTTCTAATTATAAAAGGAATTGGAAATGGCGCGGTAGTTTGAAAATTCGATTTCAAATTTCAAATGAATGTACAGGATTAACAATAAACCGGATTTTAGCAAAACCAAAAATATTAGAATCTATTTGAAAATATCTTTCCAAGAATCCGAAAAATTGAAGTTCCATAGCAGGAATAAAAAGTTATGCCTAGTTGAAAATTCAGAATAGTCGCTATGGAAATATAGCCCTTAAAAATGGAAATTCTGCGAATGACCTTCGTTTTTGATGAAACCACTTTTGTTGCATCCGGGATGTCAAGTTATTGCTTGATTCCAATTTTCATACTTTTTGGAATCAATATGTGAGCGTGGCGAAGTTAAACGTGTTTTGACAGTTTCAGTCAATTTTAATCGACTGGAAAATGACCATTTTTCAAACGGTCTCCAAATTCAGTGAAATTATCTTTGTTAGGACCGTATCCTCAAAACCTAGCTAGATTTATTTTTCTAGAATTTTGAAGTCAGTACGTGGCCCTAGTAAATTAAAATATACGTTAAAATTCAATATATTGATTCATATTTTAATTTTGAGAAAAACTGATGGAAACTGTCGAATTGGCTTACGGGACATATCCCATTGTGTCCGGAATGGGGGTATTTAGCTAGGGGTGACAGTCGTTGGGTTTGATTGGAGTTCGAATAAAAAATTAACTTTTTGGAAATAAATTGAATTAAATATATATATATATATTATTATACTTGGTCAACTCTCCCTCTCTCTCCCTCTCTTCCACCGTGAAACAAAAGAAAACGAAAACGAAAAAGAAATGCACCTCACGCTCCAGCCCCTCCCCGCGTGCCACCACCACCTCAGGCCTCTCCCCTCCTCCTCCTTCTCCTCCTCCTCCTCTCCTCCTCTTCTTCTTCCTTCTCTTTCCCTCTTTCAATTAGCAAAAACACTAGGCCCCAAATCACCAAATCCGCCAACCACCACCACATCCAGCCACCATCCCGCCACCTGCGCCTTCCCCGCCTCTATTCAGGTCCGGCGCCCACTCCAGCCACCCAACTCCGGCCGTAGTCCCCCAATCACCAAAAACCCATTTTTCATAAAAATTCCCGTTTTGCATTTAACCCCCGGTCACTATTTCGCCAATAACTCCCAAACCGAGTGTTTCTGGCCAAAACTCCACAGTACCAAATTCGAAGAGCACGATTTTCTCTTCAATTTGGTATATGATAGTCCTATTTTGGATTGTAGAGCTGTCGGGAACGCGTCCAAAGTCTGTTGTCCAAACACTGTCAAAATGCTGCCTTTTCGCGATTTCTGGTGAAACGGCACATTTTCTAAAGGAAGACCAACAGGCGAAAGTTGTCCGGAATGACGCGTTTAAGCTAGAAAAACAGGTGGTGTGAAGATTGGAGCTCGTTTGCAAATTCTGGAACCAGAACAGCGAATCCAGGCGATAGAAAATATGTGAGTTTTCTCCGCTTTAAAGCTTCTATGGTTTTTGACGTATGAAGTATGTAAAGTTATGATTTTTATTTATTTAAAGTTATAATTTTTATTTATATAAAGTTATGATTTTTAATTACATAAAGTTATGATTTTTAGTTATGTAAAAATATCATACAAAGAAATAATTATTAGTTGTCTAAAAATCCGATTTTTATATATGTAATAGCGTCTAGTAAAGAGGTATTGAAATCTGGGTGGAGAACCATTCTCGGGCAAAGAGTCTGTTATTGAAACACAAGCATGGATGCGTTCTGCTGAGAGAATTTTTGAAGGCTTAAATTTGAGAGATGATCAGAAAAGACTAATAGCATCTTGGGTACTCAAAGGGGAAGCTTTATTCTGGTAGGAAACTGTTACTAAGGAGAATGCAGAAGGTAATATTAGTATAAAAATGTTATTTTTATGATGTAAACATCGTGTTAAAAATAGGATTTTTACCTATGTAGTAGCGTTATAAAAATCATATTTTTATATATGTAGAGTATTAAAAATACATTTTTTAGCGAAGTAAAAATATAATTTTTAGAATTGAAATAAAAATGTGATTTTTATTATGAACAGCGTGAAGAAGATATATTTTACATATCGCCCAACAGCGTGAAGAAGTTTATGTACACCCATTTGACTAATATTGATTGGGACGATATATTTTACATATCGTCCAACTGCACAAATAATATTCAGTGTTTGTTGATTGAAACCCCGCACGGGTGTTAGGATGAAATTTGACGTACACTAATCCCAATTGTTTAGATGTATATCGATCGATTGATTGACAGGCTGTCGTAAGCGTTAAAATATTATATTTAATGCTTATGCCGTGTAGAATACACTCTGTATGATGGTTGATTTTTTATCATTGTTGTACTATACACGTGTTGTATGAAATCCATATAATCAAATTACATGGTAATTGATTGTGTCTGATTCCATTTCAGAAAGAATGAATATTTTAAAATAACGATTATTTTAAAATAACGAATATCTTTAAGCAGTATTTAGTAAAAGATCAAAATTTGATTATGATGTCCGATTTGGGATGGACACGTGTAACACCCCGTAATTTTAAATATTAAAATTAACAATTTTAAGAATACTTAATTGTAAAAGTGAGAATTAAGGGAAATGAGTTACACCATTGTGTTCGTCTCGAAATTCTGCTTGGAATAGAGTCCAAGTCTTCGTAAATCGGACTTCGTATGTGGAAGTTATGGCCCTCAGAAGTTTCAGTAATTTAAATAAATTAAAAACAGTTCAGAATTTAATTCAAAATTCAAATTCAAACAAGGAAGCGGGCTAGGCGGGATTTTCCCGCCCCAGACCAGGTTGACCAGGGGATCGTCCTCCCCTATACAGGTCGACCTGGGGGTCGACCTACCCCCCCCCCGGGCCGATCTGAACTGTGACGATTCTGACTTGTTGCGGAGTCTTATCTGACCTATTGCTGAGTCACTAGGGCATAGGTGGCAATTCTGGATAACTCTATCTAGTCTGGACGGTTGTGATTGCTCCTAGGATGATCTAACGGCTTATATTGATTTAAACTTCTATATAAGCACACATAGACTCAAGCTCTAAACCTAAACTAAATTAATCTCTTTGCCTCCATGCTGCTGCTAGAATAGTTCTTCTTCTTAAAGCTTAGGAATGGCAAGTCAAAATTCTAATACAAAAGGCGAACGAATCATTCTCTTCTCTAATTCGTCTTTGTGAGTACAATTTCTTTCACAAAATAATTGATAAATTAATTATGATGAGTTGTAATTTGGATTATGAGAACATGCCTGTTGAATCATGTGATGTTACTTAACTTTGTTGTTGTTTGTTGGTGAACATATGACAGTTTTGTTAACTTATGTTGGTAGATCTATTTCATATGTCCAATCACATATGTTTAACTTGATTCATTTTATGACATAAGTTTATATGCAAGTTTGGGATGTAAATCATATGCTAGTTTGTATGTGAATCTTATGCAAGTCTGTTTTTACATATGCTAGTTTGTATGTGAATCTTATGCAAGTCTGTATGCGAACTATACACAAGTTTATACGTGAATCAAGTATATACATATGCTAGTTTATATGTAAAACATATGATATTAGTTTACATGTTTAAATCCATATGCAAGTTTGTAGGAATCCATATCCAAGTTTGGGAGAAAACTATATTCACATATGCAGGTTTAGGTGAAACCCATATCCGTATATGCAAGTTCACAATTTCATGTTTAGATCTATATTTGGATCCATGGTAGTTTATCAAATTTATGTTCTATATGTCCATTACCTATGCAAGTTATTGGCTATGCAAACTTATGTTTTAATTCTTATTCGCAAGTTATATCTATTTTATGTGTTATGCAAGTTGTGATGTTTCTTTTCTTTTTATGAGTTAGACTATTTGCGAGTCTAACATATTTCAAATTAAACGTACGAACGGCGTGGGGACAATGGGAATATATTAATTATACAAATTGTGAATTGGCATAAAATGGCTTTAAAGACATATAATTAATTTTGAGATACTAATTGGTATAATTTATATACCTGAAAAGCATGGACATAATTTAGGTGACAATTATGGACATAGATTAATTTGGAAATTATTGACAATTTGAATAGGGATAATTAATTCATATTGGGGTGAAATAATTATGTGTAGTAATAAACGCCTAAGACACAAGGTTAGACTCGTTTGTGGTATAAGACTGCCTGGACCCACCCAGCAAATCCAGCAAACACAAATGGTAGTCTAATGTGAGAGGTCGAAGGCATAAATTAAATGCGTAACAATTGTAAAGGCACGAGGTTAGGCTCGTTTGCGGTATAAGACTGCCCGGACCCGCCCGGCCAATCTAGCAACCGCAAACGGTAGTCTAATGTGGGAGGTCTTACAAGGGTACGGTTATAATGAATTAAGTAACAATTAACCAAGATAAACATGTGGTGGAACATGGGGGTTAAGTGGGTGACATGGGTGACATGTGAAATACGATTAGAAACACTTTACAAAATTGAAACATGTAAGAAGACATGAATAAGAAAGGGTTAAGTGGGAAATCTTAGTGGGGACCAAGAATAGGTGGAAAGCTTGTGTCAAGTATGGGGACCCTTTTCAAACCAGTAACTCATTAAGTATCTTTGTGAGCTCGAGTTAGATAGAGGACGGGACACGCTTACTAGGTTTGATTGTAAGAGGTCAAAACGGGTTAGCGGTGGCAACGCAAGTCCAACGGGGTCATGTGCGTGCGTAGGTCCGGGCTGGTAGGTAAGACGTTGTTGCATCGTGTAGATATAAGCCGTGCATCTTTAGTGGTATCGGGTTGCCACTTTGGGGAGTGATACACCCCACTGTGGGACCAACACGGGTATCTACGAGTTAGGGAGTCGATCGCATGAGGATAGTGGGTACAACCAGTGGAGATAGGGGCGGGCGACACCTATGAAGACAGCTAGGGGTACACGAAACTACCATTATGATTATTATGTTCAGTAGGCAGGATCAACTTTTAGGGTGACTAGTAATGGTGTAGTATAGTAATTATCCTATTGTGTTGGAGGCGCAATTAACGTTATCTTATTCCTCTTGTTTGCTTTGTCTTGCCCATTTGTTTCACAGTCATTCCTTATTTTACCAGTTTATGCCTTATCCTAATTACTTTAATAATTATATTGTTACAGTTATTGGACTCGGCAGACTTTATGTCTGACCCCCTTTGTTTCCGCCTCTTTTCTTCCTTCCCCCCCCCCCCAAGGTTCTCAGGGTGGGACTAGTGCTAGTGGAGCTTGATTTGGATCTCTTTCTCTATCTTTTGGAAGTGCTTGGATTACTGAAAGTAAAGTTCAGCTTATCTCTTTTATGGTTACTTATGTTGGGATTATGCTTTTTTACTTTATGTACTCAGAAACTAATTTGTCAAGATGGATATTAAGTGTACTAGGTTTTATTGTTGGTTTTTGATGTTGTTGTAACCAAACTATTTCTCTACTGCAAAAAAAGTTGTTTTATTTTTTCAAGTACCAATATATGTATCTGTCTTATTATATTCTGTTCTATACACCAATAATACTCCATGAAAATTAATGCATTCCCTTTGAGAGTGACATTAATGGACATGGGGTGTAACAACACGAATATATTTAAATATATGAAGTCGTGTTGATTAGATTGACGCAATTTTGACGTGAACGATATTTATATCAATTTTATTCATCTCTATAATGAATATCGAAAAGGAATTGATTTCAAAATATAATGTTTTGAAAATATTATTATTTATATATCGATGATATGGAATATTCAATTTTGATTAGAAATTGAATATGAAGTTGAAATCGTTTTGAAAACGAATTTAAAACGATTTATAAAATACGTTTTAAATGGAAATCGACGAAATATATATAATATATATTATATATGTAATGGCCTGAATAGAACGCGCCGCGCTGCGGAAATTCGCGAATTTAAACCATTGACTTCGAATGGACATTACGGGAGATCCGACTGTCGGATTATCCTTAAACCGGAACCATTGGGTTCGTATCGAAAAGTGCTTTCCAACGAATATTAGAGATTTGAAATCTAACGGTTGGATTTGGAATTATGTCCAAATCAAATTTGGAAAAGGTCGTTGTAAGTGCAGTTCGATGACCGTTTATGGAAATCGACTGTACGGGCCTTGATAAAATTATTAAAAATATCAATAATTTGTGTAAAATCACAATATGAAAAATTCCATATTTGAAAAGTTAAAAATATATTTTTATCAAAATGAACTAGTTATGAACAAGAATTATGAAATCCAATATTTTTAAATAAATAAACTGGATTTGAAATGGTTTTAAAAATAACCGGAATTTCCAATATATGAATTGGAATGTATTTGAATCGAAATTATCTTTGGAATATTTCGATATTGAATTCCGTGGTTATACGGATATTGTGGAGGAATTTGGAAGATACATATCGTTATTCCAATACGGAATTTGTTGATTACAGAATTTGATATTGAATATAAGCCGGTATATTTTCTATTCATAGCCTAATATATAATGTTAAAAGTGATTTTGGGTTTGTCGTGAATGGTTTCTTCATTAACACTGTTCTTGAACCCAGTTGAGCAAAGATTTAATCTTTTTATTTAGATTAAATGAAGTATACCAATTAATTGATATTTAATTGGATTGGAATTGAAACTGGTCTTTGGGTTTATCGTGAACGGTGTTTTCAATAACACTTATTCTTTAACCCGATTAACAATGAAATAAGATTTTGGATTGTCATGAATGGTATCTTTAATAGTACTATTCTTAGACCCAATGGAGTTAAGAAAATCATAAACTAACTGGAGATTAGTTAAGTTGAATGGTTTCCAGGGTATTGATCTGATGTTGGTTTCGGCCTTCGGGGTTAATACTTAGGGAATTGTTCACTTGCTAATTTACGGTTAAAGGTTGATGGAATGGAATGTGATTTTGGGTTGTCGTGAACCGTGTTTTAAAGGACATTGTTTCTTTAATCCAGTTAAAGACAGGAATAAGATTTTGGGTTGTCGTGAATGGTATCTTTAATAATACTGTTCTTAGACCTAATGGAGTTAAGAAAATCAGAAACTAACTGGAGATTAGTTAAGTTGAATGGTTTCCTGTGTATTGATCTGATGTTGATTTCGGCCTTCGGGGTTAATACTTAGGGAATTGTTCACTTGCTAATTTACGGTTAAAGGCTGATGGAATGGAATGTGATTTTGGGTTTATCGTGAACCGTGTTTTAAATGATATTGGTTCTTTAACCCAGTTAAAGATAGGATATGATTTCCCAAGTTAAACAATCGTTAATATTGATTTTTGGGAAGATTAAAACCAAGTGGAGTTTTAATGAATCTTTAATTAGATTGAAATGATATCCAAAAGAAGATTAAAGAATAAATTTAAAGAATTTATCTTTGAAAAAATTAATGGGAACCTTTTCCAAAGTATAAGAATATTTTAATAAAGGAATATTCTGGATTGGAATAGGGCGTATGTTGTGTTTTATAGCACTTGTTTATTATATACGCGAGTTATTCGGAAAGACCGGGTTTATCCCATTCTGAATAACTGATTTGACGATATGTCGAGGATGAAGACGGTGGTTGAAGACCAAAGGTCTTCACATCATTTGGATGGTTACTGATGTCTTGATTGGGCTGTACACCCAAGACAAGGTAATAAGTGGTGATCGTCCAGACGTACTTGGAGATCGACTAGATATGCAAGGACCTCTCCCCTATATTGTACATATGGGGGAGGAATAAGGTACCTCCGGTGTTTTTCAAACCCAGAACGAACTTGTAAATGGATGTATGTCTGACATCGGATTTCATTCTGTGTGATTGATATACATCGGTTGCACAGCGTGAGTTTCCTGTGTGGCATGCTGAGATGTAACTGATCAGGGCTTCTATTGAAAAGCAGAGTCTTGTGGTTGATGATCAAAGCACGGCTTTAATATAGCATAGCTTTGTGTAGTGTTAATTCGCGAGCCTCACACCCCGGTGTGGACCAAAAACGGGAGAGGACTTCAGGGAGGACATGTGTTTCCTTCTAGCTAGGAGTGGTGTCAGCATTTTGCACGTCTTGACATTTTACTTATGTGGATGATGGATAGCGAGGCGCCTCGGTTATATCGGTCATTCCGGGGCCGATAGTTTGGTCGGGATATGACCAGTTGATGCCCCATAGGGCAGGAAAACGCAGTGTTTAGGCGTTTTAATCCACATCGAGTGGACCGTCCCTGACGATCCAAGGTGCAGTTGAGGCTGTATCCTAAGGGGCGGGCTAGAGCGTCTCGAATTCGGTATGGACGATCCCTTGCCTTGGTTCACAGATGGAAATCCAACTTCCAATACGACATTTTGCGGTTTTAATTATAAACCTATATATAGCGACATAGTGGTATGGGACACTTATGCCATCTATGATTGATACTTATTGAAGTTTCCTTGACACTATACACTTATAGTAATAATAAAACATGAAATTTTACGTACCAAGCATTCTTGGCTATTATATGGTAAAAACTCTATCCTCTGGCTTGCGTTGCATTGTTTGATGGGACCTGAGTCTTATAATAGCTTCATTGTTCTTTATTTAGCATTGTGCTATTCTTTTATGCACTGGTATTCTTGGGAGGAAACCCGTTACGTGTTATACGGCGTGGTCCCTAGATTTACCTAACTTTAAAATAAAGATTAATAACTGTTTTAGTTCTCACACCAGTCACATGACTGACCTGGAGTTTATTGTTTTTACCTAAACTCTGGGTGCCCCTATTTTCCGCACGGGAAGCTAGTAGTTTTGGTTTTGTAGATTTGTATTCACAGGATCCTGGTTTACAGCTGGAATGATATTCGGAAAGCTCTGTATCCGTATATTCCTTTCAGTTGTGTTTTGTATTATTTTTTCCGCTGCATTGTAATTTGTAAATCTCTGATATTTAGTAAATATGTAATTTTTATTCATACACTGTATATTCTTGTAATCTGATGAAATTGTTGTAATATACAATGAAATGTTCTTCTTTTGTGTTCTGGTTTGTCGTGTTCTCAAGTCAATCTGGGCTTTCCTTCATGGGGAAGTTCGGGTCGTTACATTGAGTAAGTAGTACATGTGTTGCTGGTTAATTTGAAATGAAAAGTTCTTTGTTAATTTCAGTGTGTGATGTGAATTGTTGTTATGTTGCAGTATGTTTTGTACTTTTGCCATAGCTATGATATTGTTGCAATATGTGATGTAAAATGTTGCCATAACTATGATATAGTGTTGCCATTGTATGGTAAAAGTGTTGCCATAGATTAATGCATGTGGGCCCCACAACAGGATTCCGTGAACTCAGGCTACAGATTTTAGTGAGGCCCAAAATGTGGTCCCCACATGTTGGGGACCAAATTGTGGACCCGCATTTTTGTAAATTTAGTACTTGTGGCAACACATCTGCTGATGTTGCCTTAGGGTTGCAATGATGTTGCCATTGACTTTAAGACAACAGGCAAAATGTAACACCAGGAAGTGTTGCCACATATCATTTTTGGATTATAGCAACATTTTTTGGCACTTCCTGCATCACTTCTCTGGTGTTGCAGTATGTAATCTATGGCATAGTGTTTTCTGATATGACAAACCAAAAGACGACACAAAAATTTTCACTTCATAATAATTTTCGCATATTAAATCATCAGATGGCATATGACTTTTAACAACTTGAACAACAACCATAAATCCAGCTTCCATAAGGTTGTATTTTGATTTCATTGCAATACATTCTGCAGTTACTGGTAATTGAGTGTCGCTTTTACACCCATTCTAAAAAGGTTTTTTTTATCATGATCCAATAAATCATATAATTTTTTAGCTTCAACATTTGTTTCCTCTTCGACGTTTTAACATCGTCGTTACCAATTTCAATGATAGAGAACATTGATCGTGCAGCATCTTCTACCATATTTTTTATGAGATTTGTACTAATTCATCACTATTCACCTTTACCGACTGTTCTTAATTATTAGGGGCTACAATTTCTCCATGACGGTCCCACAACAAATAGTTGGGTTGGAAACCATATTGGCGCAAATGAATCTTAACCATATTCGACATTAAATAGTTCAACAATTTGGACCTACTACATGGACAAGGAATTTCTGTATCATTTCCAATATTACTTAAAGCAAATTCGGTGAAAACATGTACCCCATTTTGAAAATGTTCACTTATTCACCACTAGTTCCCCTTCATTGACACATCTAGCTCTGATCAATAAAGTAATTAACCAATTTTCCTGCTTTAAAATCTATGACGAAATACAAAACATCTTTGATGGTCGGTCATCCTACTTCCAATAATAAACACAATAGTAATTTCATTTAGTAAATCATATCATTTTAAACGACTTCACAAAATTTCGGTAGCACTCCCTTCATGTTCCTTGTATCGTACTCACGTGTGTGTACACAAGGAACATATATGAATTACCGTCGAAATTTTGTGAACCATTTAATGTGATATGATTTACGAAATATAATTACTTTATAGTGTTTGTAACTTGTCCAATACAAGGACAAATCTGACAAATAATGTAACAAATGAATAAAGATTTTGTTTTGTGTAAAAACGAATATCATATAACGATCATATACAACACCTGTCAGACGGAGCCAAATAATATCTTAGTGTTTAAATATTTGTTTATATTAAATTTAAATATATAATTTGTTTATATTTACCATTTTATTACATATGTACTAAATTATATATTTTTACAATTTATAGAATTCTAACTATGACGATTCCAGCCAAAATCATTTATACACCAAATCATTTCGCATAAGCACAAAACTCATGTTCGCACAAATTATCCAAAACTACGATTATTTAACATAATATATACTTCATGTTTAGATAAATTATATTATTTGCAAGCACTATCACACACATAACGTTCAATACTAACCAAAGCTACCTAAACGAGCGCAGTATACAAAATTTTGAAATTGCTAATAATTTGATCATTATGGTGATAATAATAGAAATTTGGGGATAACATTATGTATAGTGTTGGCTTTGGGAAAATCAAGGCCCTGGGCGAGAAAAAAATTTGTACAGTAGTGAAAGGCAGCTGCAAAATTAACAAAATGTAAACAAAGTTGAGGTTCAAAATTTAGTTAATGCACATATGATACTTTTGCATGGGAAGAATGTAGTTGTAAGATTTGTATCATGCATAGGTGGAACATTGTAAGATTTGTATCATGCACAGGTGCAACACTGTCCATGCTACTGATACCTTCTTTTAAACTACCAGTCATAAGGGGATTGTGACCGATAACTTTAATCCCCTCATCAGAACAGGTGTGCACTGTAACCGAATTGAGTTTACTCATTTCACCATAATTCGATTTACTTTTCGCTGCTACAACTCAAATAAAAGCTACATTATCACTGAGTAACCTAGCTATTCAATCCAAAATACAGTTTGAACCCAAAGAGACCTCAATTAAGCCAGTTAATGTATTATTATTATTGCCATCAATTTCAGTCAACTCGACTACAGGTTGAGTAGCATCCCGCAATAACTAACAACTCATGGAAAGAGCATTAACAATGTTACACTAGAATGATTCAGTATGGACTCATGTAAATAAACAAGGCAGATGCATAAGTAAAAAATTCTTACACTTGAATGATTCAGTACGGACTCATGTAAATAAACTAGGCAGATGCATAAGTAAAAAATTATTACACTAGAATGATTCAGTACGGACTCATGTAAATAAACAAGGTAGATGCATAAGTAAAAAAAAATTAGCAAAACCGAGCATAGCCAGAATTAAATTATGGTTGCATCCCAAAGAGCAGCACATGGTACCACTGGACCAATGCAGTTTATTATCAATAAGTAAAAACATGGAATGTCAGTATACCTTTTAAGTACAAAACTCAGAATTTTGAGGCCCCCTCCTCCCTTCTCCTCCTCCTTCCGGATCTGGGGCAATAGGCGGTCGCCTAGCCCCAGGATCGGGCCTGATTATGTAATATACATATACTAACAAGTACGAATCAATCATAGTTTAAATTAAACCCTAAATCAATAAAAATTTAAAAAATATATTTAGACAAATTACACGATTTGGAGAGGTAGGAGGGTAGAGATGGGCTGGAGATGCTCCTAGATGGCATCGTTGGATTAGTGGTTGGGGGTGGTGGTAACGAAGTTGGAGGTGAAGAAATGGTGGTTTGGAAAAGAAACGTGGTTGGTGGAAGATAATGAGCTTCAGCTCGCTGGCTCTGGAAATATGTCCGAAAATTTCCAAAGGTTTCCAAAGGCCGCTAACGACCATTATTTCATCGGTTTTCAACGGCTTCCAATGGCTCTTTTATAGCCGTTGGCGACCATTGGAAACAAGGCATTGGAATACACTGTTTATCTAGTAGCGGTGGTGTGTGTATGGAGTAAAAAAGTCAAAAGTACAAATTTTGTTGACGAATGAGCCTCTAAGCCTAGTTTGATTAAAGACTAAGGTATCCAATATTTGGTCATATTAATGACATAAAGTAACGATCTGGCCTATCAAGTCAAAAGTAATACAACTACACTCATACAATGGTACAAAATGTTGCTCATTAGATGATGTGAAGTTGCATTTCTAAACATTTGAACTGTTATTGAAAGTTGAGATGGAAAGTTGGATTTAAGCATGTAAATGAAATTATTCACGAACAATATAATTATTATCATTATATCATGTTATTTTACTTTAATTTATTGCCAATTATTTGTATAATATGGCTTTTATCATTATATTATTTTATTTTATTTCAGTTTATTCTTAATTAAATAAGTAATCAAATACTTAATTGTGTGTTATTCAATAAATAATTATTCAATTGCTATAAAAAATTAAACAATGACATACATTATTACTAAATAACTTATGAATTTAAATATATCATTTAGGACAAAATATAATTGATTAAATATTAGAAAACTGATTTAGAAAGAATGAAATTATGTGAAAATGTAAGCTTACATGAGAAGTAAGTGTTAGGATTGTCTCATATGTTCTTAAGGAGGAATAATGGTTTAGATACAATAGTCCCACATCACGGAATATATTGAAGGAATTGTGTACAAATATGAACTTGTAGGCGCGTAACATCAGGGATTCCTTTTGTTTTATGGGAGTTGGGCGCCAGCTCATATGCGTGCAAGGAACGGGGCTTTGTTTTGACCATTGTTACATAACAGTGGTATCAGAGCCGAAGGTTCGGACTGGGACATGTAGGCAAGATAGTGCTCCCAAAAGATACTCGTAGGATGCGAGTCAAGGAGGAGATGTTAGGATTGTCTCGCATGTTCTTAAGGAGGAATGATGGTTTGGATACAATAGACCCACATCATGGAATATATTAAAGGAATTGTGTACAAATATGAGTGGTAGGCATGTAACATCAGGGATTCCTTTTGTTATATGGGAGTTGTGTGTCAGCTCGTATGCATGCAAGGAACGAGACTTTGTTCTGACCGTCGTTACATAACAGTAAGCTCACAAGAGAAATGACTACGTCAATAAATCTACATATGCATCCTTTATGTATCAAATCATTTCTCAAGTTTGACTTCTTTTGAGCATTCAGTTTTTCGTGCATGATAAGTGGAGAATGCATGGACAAATCCTACATGGACATGCTGCTCTAACATATCATTTTGGTATACTTTGTAAGGCATTTTATTATGATTTCAGTCTTAAATTTTTCTTAGCATCTTACAAATAATACGAATCTTTGTCTACTTTCTCTAAAAAGATATGCTTAGAATAATTCATTGCCACTCTATGTATTCATCATTTGAATTCCTAAGTATTTCAATTTTGAAATTACATTCAAATGTTTACGTAATTGTCTAATTTTACTGATTTAATTAACATGTTGGTCAATGGGAAAGTCTTGGACTTTTCAAGTCATTAAAGAAAGATTATGAACTGAAGTTATTAAATTTTGATAGCAATGAATTTATTTAAGTTCGATAGCTACGTGTCTTTTGCTCGTACATAGAAGGATTGATCACTGGAGAATAAGATCATGCAAAAAGACGATTTAGTTCCTTCATCGGTAAGATTTACGTTTTTGGTTCCCGAATGTTTTATGTTCTTTTTGTGCATTTATTTCATTAGGCTTGATATTGTTCTACGATTGGTTGTCTTTCTGATACTCGTGAGGAAACACTCATAATCGTATAATACAATTTGTTATAATAATGCATTTGGCTGACTACTCTTTGAAAAATGTATAATCTCTTATACTACAATACAAACATTATGAAGGTTGGTATACAAACCAAGAGCTTCTCAAACAGCATATCCGAATTCAATATTGCTGAAATCTACACTGGAAATGTGCCTTAATAGGGTATAGATTTTACATATAGTGTGGATTTCGAGAAAAAAGTTTTTGAATCTGCAAACTCTTGTGGTGTTGGTTGAACAAGCGCTAGAAGTCAGACATTTTTTTAATAAACGTCTGGCTTCTAGCGCTAGAAAGGAGGCGTATGTTCAACAAATGCCTGGAAATTTGTATTCCACATGCCTGTTTAACAGACGCCTAGATTAATTACTTTTTTATGCTAACTACTTTACATTAGCAGGTAGTTTGTATTTATAAATGTTGTTAACATGTTGTATTGCTAAAAATCTTGTTTAATATGCGTTATCGTTTTGAAATCAGTAGTTGTACTTTACTATGAATTTTTGTATTTCTATTGTTATCCAAATTAACGAAGAAGTTTAGAGAAAATCTCTAATTAAACAAAAACAACTAACGGTTACATTACAAAATTAGAAAATCTTAAACAACGGTAGCACACAAACTATGGATATGTAGTTTCATTGGCTTCCAACAAAATTCCAAAGATGGTCTGTTAGATCAATTTGGGGTCTTTGATGAATGTGAGAGTAACGGTAGAATGGTTCGTTTAGTCCCCCAGTGCTAGGTTAAGGGAAGTAATTGCTCGACAGAACCCGGATAGGTCAAGCTCAAGCATGACGGGTCATTCAGTCTTGTGCTACTACAAAGTTGAATGTAATGTCCTTGTTTCTAAAAACCAGGGGAATGCAGGTAGTCGCTTTTATGGTTGCAAAACATACATTGATGTATAAAATCGCCAAGGATTGCAAAGTTGTTAAAAAAATCATGGATAGGTCCATAATTGACAGAAAGGGGAGTCCAATATGCACTTGAGATGTAACGAACTGGGATTTTTGACTCCGAAAATCAACACCAAACTACCATGTTGACCATTCAGACATCGAACATTCCAGATCATTAATAGAAAGAAGTTAGAGGGTGAGAGTAGATAAGATAGAAAGTTAGAATAGAAGAAGAAGAAGATCACCATCAGAGTAAACACGAATCTCACAGCGGGACGAATAAGATATAATATATAACATAACTTTGCAATAAAAAAGTATGTATATACAATGTTTATCAGAGTACAACACGTACACACAGCGGAAATAAAAATAGCTATAAAATCCTGAAGCCTCCTGCTTCAAGCTCCTTCAAGTGTATCTGTAAAGACCTGAACTACTTGACTGCCCGTACAAATTTGAGCACCCAAGAGTCTAGGGAAAACAAAAAAAACTTTGGGTCAGTCATGGGACTGGTGTGAGTAAACTCAAATCATTTGGTTTAACTTTTCAAAATCCTTTTCAAAAGAAAAGACAATCGTAAGACCAATCCACACATAAACACGGACGTCTTTGACCTTACGATAACCCAAAACAGTTTTGGAAATCAATACTTCTCTGATATTATAATAATGTCTAATCACAAGTAATTAACAATCTAGCAGAACGCTTGCATCTCACGTTCCACATATAAAGTATACAAACAAAACCGCGGGTGCTTATTGGAGATTGGATTCCAACTATGACAAGGTATGGGACCACCTGCCGATAGTGTATCTCTAGGGACGAATACACTGGGTTCAACAAGAATGTCTTGCAACCCGGCCCACACATGACCAACCACTCATTTCGCTTGAGTGTATCGAATGTATATCACCAACGGTTGGGAGCTACCCACCGTCTTCCCGAAAGGGACGGCATCGATTATAGATAAAAGAATGAAATGGATTTTCTCTAGATAGGTGATATACACCCTAATGGGAGCGACCCACTTAGCCATGCTGCCTGCCCGATTTCTGTCATTTCCCGGTTGATGAGGCTTGAGGTCATAACGTATCCTTGACAGATCATACATTCATTTACTTTGAATGCCACATCGTCATATCCGTCAAATCACAAATTAATTTCTTCAAAAATACCACGGGTATAAAGCTAAGAGAAACGAATTCCTCCACCACCAAACGTAAGTACGTTTGAAGAGATCAACTTACGCGATTCGTTAGATATACTCTGTCGGACATTCGTCCATTCACGTTTGTCCTGGGACTAGACAAACTGAAGGCACTATTCTGTAAACAGGATAGCCTTTGCATAACTCCGTCTTCAATGATTTTCATCATATTTGATCGCAATGCTAACGTCCATACATAGTGGTTTTCAGATAACATATCTGATCCCGGTCTCTCCGTATTGACGATGATAAAATGGTCAAAAACTTTGATAGTCGGTGATTTAACTATCAAAGAAAAATAGGTGTACAACCAACGATCTTATTTCTAGATAGAAATTTGATCGATCAATCATCAATCAACATTTCCCCCTTTTAAATTAATTTATTATTAATTTATTCATTTTCCCTTTCTATACATTTTCTATATTATAAAATATTTCCAATCTTTAAAAACATATCCAAAACCCCTTCATTAGATTTAAACAGACGTTTAACTATAACGTCACTATGCGAATTCGAACCATTACACTCATTAACTAGATTCACTTAACCAACCTTCACTATCGAACCTTAACCATTCCTTAGTTAAAACGAAGTCAATCAAGTTGGGGTATAATTACCTCTCAGACCTTAACTGAACAACATTTCTAACCTCGAAATAGACAAAGTTCACCTTTCACATCTTTAACACTTCCTTATATACTCGGATTCTATTTAGGAATTCCTTTCTTTATTTTAAAACATTGGTTATAACAATAGCGTTATAATCCCTTCTTCCTATATAACAAATTTCAAAATATAACCTTTATTCCTCGATTTAACTAAATAACTAAACAACTAATTTATAAATAAATAAGTAAATCTTGATTAAAACCGAAAAGTAATTATTACTTTCCCGAAATCGATATAATTGAATTCAATGTATAATTCTCTTTTCTGAATAATCTCTATTCGATATATTCGATAACCCTTTCTTCGAATAACCATATTCGATCATCTCTCTTCGAATCATTTACATTCGATTAACTTTCTACGAATGATTTATATTCGATAAATCTCCTTTTGAATAACTGTATTCGATTTACTCCTTTGAATTATCTCATTTTGACTAAATCAACTCAATTTACTCAACTTGATTAACCTACTTGATTTACTCAATTTATTTAACTCAAATTATTTAACTCACTTGTCTAATAACTAATATTCGATTAGTTTAGATTCGAATAACTATGTCTGTTTTAACTTTATTTCGAATGGCTAGTATTCGATTCAACTCCATTCGCTTGACTCTAGATCGCAGCGATCACAATGGTTACGCCTGATTCCCTCAGGAAACATCCGACCGCCATAGGCTATCTGTAGCCCTGCGAATTTCGCTAGCAGTCGTACGAAATGGCAACTCATCCTAAATAACTACGTTTGACTAACTCTATCTCAAATAGCTACATTTGATCAACTCTAATTGAATAACTAGCATTTCATTAATTCTAACTGATTAACACTAACTGATTAACTCTACTTTTATTCAGTATCAAATATCGATGTTGAAATCGAATTTTTTACGTCTCTATATAAGTCCTGACTTATATATATTCTATTTATACAAATGATAACACTTCATTTAATTTATAAAATATTATTTATAAATTTATCTTCTCAATCTATCGGTCAGAATAGATTCCATTTAAAATCTTTACTTTAAATCCATAACACGTTATACCCATGTGTGAAGCACGGGTCTAAACCTTTCACATGTAAAATTCTCCTTTAATCCCATTCTAGTCACTTTTTCGAGTATTTCCTTTTATAAATCAATTTATTTATAAAATATTTCCTTTTTATATAAAATCCATTGATTTTATAAGTAATTCCTTTGATAATCTAGCTATTCGCTTTCTATTTATTTTACACATCTTTCCCCTTTTTATTCTATTTATTTTCAAATAAATATTCCTTTGCAATTCTATTTGTAAATAGTTTACAGATATTTCTTTTCAATTTTATCTAATTGATTAACAAATAAATATCCCTTTTTAAATCTATTATTTTCTAAATAAATAGTTTTCTTTTTATAAAATCTTTTGATTTTATAAATATTCCTTTTTCAATTTAACATTGAAAATTTCCTTTTCAACATTCCAGTATTCCTTATGGTATTTAACATACCATATAACAATGATCGTTATCGTTCCAACATATAAAATCAACATCAGATTTCATATCACGTCATATAACATAATATATGAAAAACAGTAAAATAAATGTTGAGGAACCCAGTTGGGTCCCTCCAACCTGTTTCCCTGCATCCACAGACGTTAAACAATAGAATTAACATCAATTTCATTTTACTATGAAATATTCTGCTAAACAGAGTCAATATTTGATTAACGTTGTATATCTATGTTGTTATCTATATTTTCGATCAACTGACTAGCAGTTCAACCAAACAGCCAACATACAGCAAACAACCAATATTTATCAATTCTAAAAATACTTTATAAAAATATAAATTGATCAGAGTTAGTGAGATTTACTCACATTGGACGGTTATCGTTAAATAATGATAATTGGTCATTGATTTGATTCAGGCGTTTAATTCCACCATAAATCCAAATGAGCTCCAATCCATTCCCAGTCAGTTCCCTGGTGTAGTCACCGTCCATACGATCCCAACAGATCTTGTTTCATTGAATTCTATTAATGTATGGAGAAGTTATGATTTTAACAAGTTAATACACTACTTATAATAGAATTAACCTAGATTTAGGCTTTACCAAGAAAACCCGGCCCATCTCCCATCATAAACCTGCTCCTCCTTTCCCTCCTTCTTCCTTCAGTAGTCGCTCCAGCACCATTTCATGGCCATCGCCTTGTATCTCATTCCCAACCGCTCCTCCTATTCCTCAACAAAAACTCACACAAAATTTACCATGATCCTTCTCTTCCCGAGTAGATCCCTTCCATCCCCAAAATTCTCTACTCGCACGCCAGACCGAAGTCGCGTCCTCCACCAATTCAACGATGCCATACGTACAGCTATCGACATTAATTTTCATCGATCACGCCAAAAGTTTGCAAACAGACCCTATTTTACCTCCTCAATCTAAAACTGATAACGAAAACACGGATCAAAGCTTCCAACTCCCCCGAAATCGAAACCCTATGTCGTTGTTGAAACCCAAGGACTCAATACTGACGTCGAACCCAGTAAAATGGGTATCAATTCGAAGACGAACACTCAGGGAATCTATAGATGGTTGTTTTATGAATAATAGGAATTTATTTGGATTGATCCAAATTTCTGAAGTTGGTTTTTGTTTACTGTGAGTGTAAACGATGGCGGCGGATTTCTCTTTTTGCGTTTGACCAGAAGAGAGGTAGTTTAGGGTTAGGTGAGTTAGTCATATATTTATAGGATGAGGAAATAATATTTTTAAT
The DNA here is from genome assembly GCA_030737875.1 of Allium sativum. Classification (NCBI taxonomy): domain Eukaryota; kingdom Viridiplantae; phylum Streptophyta; class Magnoliopsida; order Asparagales; family Amaryllidaceae; genus Allium; species Allium sativum. Next base: position 19,400,974 of record CM060927.1, on the reverse strand, counting down.
CGATTATTTTATTTTATATTAAGCAAACGCTATTTTTCTGTGTCCTCTAAAATTCCTGTGATCACATACGATACCCAAAAATTATGAAAATGGACATGTAGCTATTGTTTTCCATTACGGTCCCAACGAAACTGGTTTCGTCGAATTCCGACTCCGTATGCTCACACAGCTTATTTTTAACCGTAGAAATACTGACTGTTTTCACATTAAAAACCCGTACGGCCATATACTCCCTTCAAAAATCACGAAAACTGAACTCTAGCAATAATTTAATATTGCGGATCCAACAAAATTAGTTTCGTCGAATTCCGAGGTCGTTTGCAAAACTGGCTATTTTTAAAGCTCTAAATAGCCCTTTTAAATATATAAATATATTTAAAAACCTTTAAATTTAATATTTAAAAATAAATATTATCGTATATATTCACAATAGAATATCATACAGCTCCACTGGGATTTATAACACGATATTCCAAATCCAGTGTTACATCGATATTCGATTATATTTAAAAATCCATTTTAAAATATAAATAAATCGATATATATTATAAAGGAATTCCATAGCGACTTTTCTATAATTTGATTTGGACATATATCAAAATCAACACGATGAAATCCCGATTTTTCTCTTCCACTAGAAAAATATACTTCACCAGCTCCGAACGTTTCTTGTTTCACAGAAATCCGATTTAAAACGGACCCTGTATATTCAATTGAAGTTCAAATCGCCAAATAGCGAACTGCCACGCCATTTCGAGCTCGATTATAATTATATTATAATTATACGTTCAAATTGCCGTTCAAATAATATATTCGTTATTCTAATTCAATTTTAAACTGAATTAAATATCACACTTTATCCAATTCACATTATATTGTGAATTCCACTATTTCTGACTATTCCATAAATTAAATATATTATTATATTATTTATTTTAATTAAATATTCAATATTATTTAATTCTGGGCATTGTAAATAACCAAAACCATTATTTAAATAATTAAATAAATTATTTATATCGCTGAAAAATGCGGGTCGTTACATTCTTCCACCCTTAAAATAATTTCGTCCTCGAAATTGCTAAGGTAGAAAATAAACCCTACTAACTGATTTAAAATTATTTGTTAAATTCTTAACTTCAGTTTTAACTGATCCAATTTAATTTAAAATAAAATATTCATTTATTTCTATTAACGAAAAATTTCAAAAATTCTGAAAATTTTCTAACACCCGAAATTTTCGAAATTTTTTGCCAGCATCTCCTTTGTACCGGTCAATAGTTCAAACCCCAACTCGCCTCTCTAGGCCTTCTCTAATCCAAAAAAAAATCCAACAGCCAAGCGGCTTGCCAAATCGGCCCATAAATCACCAAACCCATAAAAATAAACGTTTACCTTTTTGTCGGGCATATCATTATATCCTTACATTCTGCTGCCAATTCAGCATATATCAAAGTCATCCCAATCAATCTCTGATCAATTTATCCATAACACAACTATTCGCTTCAACAAGCCAATTACCATTTCAAACTCAAGTTTCATTCTCGATTCCAAATTCCTAACTCACCAATCCAATACCATTTCAGATTTTATCTCACAATTCAAAATCTGATTTTACTTCATATATTATATTCCAATTAAATTTCCAGTTAATTGATTTCAATTCAATTCATATTTGTTTCCCAAATTTCTTTAATTTGTTTTTAATTCATACTATCTTCCTGGGGATTTTAAACAGTTGAGTTTTTCTAAAATAAATTATTCCCTTTCGGGATTCAAAACAACTTCCTTTTTCCCAAAATAATTCGGAAACAAAATCTTTGGTAGTAATCCGTCACTTACAACTCGAAAATGAACACTGATGATGTGGCCAGCATTATCAGAGTTATTTCCCGGCTATCGAAGTGAGTTCAATACTCTATCACTTTCAAAACCATATTAAAACATTTCCATTTTGAAATTCATTTCAAATAACCTTCCAAAGTTTGTAAAACAAAATTAAAAATTTTCCAGGATCTTAAAATTTTCTTATACTTAACACAAATCCACTTACAACACTACTCCCAGTTTTCAGAATTTTAATTCCAATTCTGATTTAATTCAGATTTAACTAATCTACTTTTATATTATACGAACTCAAATTGGTTATTTATATAACCATTTTCATTATAATCAACCAACACATCCAACATACTATAATCATTCGAATATAAATATTTTGTTTCTACCGAAATATAATTTGGGAAAAATTATTTCATTTACCCTTTTTCAAAACATACTGTGTCGGTTTATCGTATTTGAGTGTTTGGTAGCCCCTATCGATACAGTGGATCAAACTGATCGACCAGAATTCACAAACTACTCAACCAATAAGTCTCCACAATATAAAACAATTTTTATATCAAATAACAAATACGTTCACTCGTAAATATACACTCGACTCAATCTAGGGTATTACTAACCCCATCTCTACTGAGTCACGCCACAGAGCCAAGGTAATCACTTAACCTTCAGCTCTGATACCACTGTAATGAACTGGGATTTTCAACTCCGAAAATCAACACCAAACTACCATGTTGACCATTCAGACTTCGAACATTCCAGATCATTAATAGAAAGAAGTTAGAGGGTGAGAGTAGATAAGATAGAAAGTTAGAATAGAAGAAGAAGAAGATCACCATCAGAGTAAACACGAATCTCACAGCGGGACAAATAAGATATAATATATAACATAACTTTGCAATAAAACAGTATGTATATACAATGTTTATCAGAGTAGAACACGTACACACAGCGGAAATAACAATAGCTATAAAATCCTGAAGCCTCCTGCTTCAAGCTCCTATAAGTGTATCTGTAAAGACCTGAACTACTTGACTGCCCGTACAAATTTGGGCACCCAAGAGTTTAGGGGAAAAAAAAACTCTGGGTCAGTCATGGGACTGGTGTGAGTAAACTCAAATCATTTGGTTTAACTTTTCAAAATCCTTTTCAAAAGAAAAGATAATCGTAAGACCAATCCACACATAAACACGGACAGCTTTGACCTTACGATAACCCAAAATAGTTTTGGAAATCAATACTTCTCTGATATTATAATAATGTCTAATCACAAGTAATTAACAATCTAGCAGAACGCTTGCATCTCACGTTCCACATATATAGTATACAAACAAAACTGCGGGTGCTTATTGGAGATTGGATTCCAACTATGACAAGGTATGGGACCACCTGCCGATAGTGTATATCTAGAGACGAATACACTGGGTTCAACAAGAACGTCTTGCAACCCGGCCCACACATGACCGACCACTCATTTCGCTTGAGTGTATCGAATGTATATCACCAACGGTTGGGAGCTACCCACCGTCTTCCCGAAAGGGACAGCATCGATGATAGATAAAAGAATGAAATGGATTTTCTCTAGATAGGTTATATACACCCTAATGGGAGCGACCCATTTAGCCATGCCGCCTGCCCGATTTCTATCATTTCCCGGTTGATGAGGCTTGAGGTCATAACGTATCCTTGACAGATCATACATTCATTTACTTTGAATGCCACATCGTCATATCCGTCAAATCACAAATTGATTTCTTCAAAAATACCACGGGTATAAAGCTAAGAGAAACGAATTCCTCGGCCACCAAACGTAAGTACGTTTGAAGTGATCAACTTACGCAATTCGTTAGATATACTCTGTCGGACATTCGTCCGTTCACGTTTGTCCTGGGACTGGACAAACCGAAGGCACTATTTTGTAAACAGGATAGCCCTTGAATAACTCCGTCTTCAATGATTTTCATCATATTTGATCGCAACGCTAACGTCCATGCAGAGTGGTTTTCAGATAATATATCTGATCCCGGTCTCTCCGTATTGACAACGATAAAATGGTCAAAAACTTTGATAGTCGGTGATTTAACTATCAAAGAAAAATAGGTGTACAACCAACGATCTTATTTCTAGATAGAAATTTGACCGATCAATCATCAATCAACATTTTCCCCTTTTAAATTAATTTATTATTAATTTATTCATTTTCCCTTTCTATAAATTTTCTATATTATAAAACATTTCCAATCTTTATTTGGAAAACATTTCCGAAACCCCTTCATTAGATTTAAACAGACATTTAACTATAACGTCATTATGCGAATTCGAACCATTACACTCATTAACTAGATTCACTTAACCAACCTTCACCATCGAACCTTAACCATTCCTTAGTCAAAACGAAGTCAATCAAGTTGGGGTATAATTAACTCTCAGACCTTAACTGAACAAAATTTCCAACCTCGAAATAGACAAAGTTCACCTTTCACATCTTTAACACTTCCTTATATACTCGGATTCTATTTAGGAATTCCCTTCTTTATTTTAAAACATTGGTTATAACTATAGCATTATAATCCCTTCTTCCTAAATATCAAATTTCAAAATATAACCTTTATTACTTGATTTAACTAAATAACTAAACCACTAATTTATAAATAAATAAGTAAATCTTGATTAAAACTGGAAAGTAAATATTACTTTCCCGAATTCGATATAATTGAATTCAATGTATAATTCTCTTTTCTGAATAATCTCTATTCAATATATTCGATAACCCTTTCTTCGAATAACCAAATTCGATAATCTCTCTTCGAATGATTTACATTCAATTAACTTTCTACGAATGATTTACATTCGATAAATCTCCTTTCGAATAACTATATTCGATTTACTCCTTTGAATTATCTCATTTTGACTAACTCAACTCAATTTACTCAACTTGATTAACCTACTTGATTTACTAAATTTATTTTTTTTTTTTTTTTTTTTATTTTTTTTTTTGAGCAAACGGATATGTAGCGCGTGGCTACACAGCCGGTTAAATAGTAGATAATAGTGTATATCCAACTGACATACCCAGTTGGTGGTCCAAAATACAAGCAAAAACAAAGTCAAAGATACATCATACAACACACATAGAGAGTAGTGAGGATATAAGTACAAAAGCGATCAGAGTAAGCTGAAAACCATCATAATTATACAAATATTAAGCCAAAAGATAAGGCGCCCTTCGACAGACATCACACGAGATCCATACTAGTCTCAGTATCATTGCTGTTGACCGAAGAAGCTGGTGAAGAGGCCGCCGGCAGAGCAAACCGGAATGTATCTGCATGATTGGCACCAGAACCTGAAGCGGATGAATAAATATGAATGATGCGGTGACAGATAGAAATGATTGAATTAACCTTGTTGTTAAAAGTTCGTGCGTTTCTTTCTTTCCAAATACACCAACTATAGGCGGCCAGCAAAATATCAAGCGTAGGACTAGAGTCAGATTCCCAATAGGCAAAGAAAGAAGAAATAGTGGGGATGCAACCAATTAAATATGAGCTCACTGCTGCCTAGATTGGGAAGGAAAAATCACAGGAGAAGAAGAGGTGGTGAATGGATTCAGGATGAGTATTACAGATAGGGCAATTGGGATCGGGAGCGACGTTGTATTTGAAGAGTTTTTCTCTTGTATTGACCTTTTCATGAATCAAACACCATTGGAAGAAGAGAATTCTCGGAGCCAGCTTGCATTTCCATAGTCTTGAGAATTTAAATCGTCTACCCGAAAAATTCAGGTACTTGTAACATGATGAAACAGAAAAACCTTTAGAAGGAGAGAGCACCCAGACATAATGATCATCTGTATTATTTAACTGAGTGATTCTAATGAGAGCAAAGATCTTGAGCAACTGCGAAAGAATACTCCTATCAAAAAGTGAACCTGGAATTAAGCTTACATAATCATTACTAAATGCATCAGCAACAGACAGTGAAGGATTAGTTTGAAGAGAAAAGAGTGAAGAAAATGAAAGAGAGAGAGGTAACTGACCAGACCAAATATCATGCCAAAATAAACAGGATGAACCGCCCCCCAAAGAGACATGAAACAAGAATTTAATACGAGGAAGACAGGATAGAATCCCATGCAAGAAGGGAGAGATTAAAGAGGAAGGACGATGATGCAAAACGAGGTGAGGGTTAGAAGAAAAGTAGCGAGCTAAAATCCAATCTTTCCAAATGAAGTTTCCAGTGTTTAGGAGTCTCCAGACCCATTTAGCCAATAGTGCAGTATTGAAGTGGTTTAGGTCAAGAACACCAAGTCCCCCCTGCTCAGGGTGAAGACATACAGTCCTCCAGTTTATTAATTTCTTGATTTTTTGACCATTCCAAAGGAAAGAACTACGAATTGAATCAATCTTGCAGATTACCCACTTGGGGAGTTTGTGAAAAGACATCCAATGTGTAGGGATAGCCGAAAGCACAGATTTAACTAGAGTTAAACGGCCCATGGATGATAATGAGCTTGCCTTCCAAGATGCTAATCTAGATTCAATCTTATTAATAAGGGGGAGCCAATCGTTTTTATGGAGCTTAGAAGGTCTGAGAGGTAAACCGAGGTAGAACAATGGGAATTTTGCTACTTTGCAGTTAAGAGTGGAGGAGATTGAGTCCCCAAGATGATCAGACTTACCAAGCATGTAGATAATACTTTTGTTAAAATTAATGGAAAGACCTGATATCGACTCGAATACATATAACAGGATTTTGAGGCACTGGATATGGAAGGGATTAGGTGAAGAGAAAATAATTGTGTCATCTGCAAATTGTAAATTGTTGATGCAAAGTGGAGAATTTGGGAGGGAAATACCATCCAAGTAACCATGAGAGGAAGCTTGTTTAACCATTTGGTTGAACACATCAGCGACTAGCACAAAAATCAGAGGGGAAAGAGGATCGCCTTGTCTAAGCCCACATTTAGATTTGAAAAGGTTTCCAGAGGCACCATTTACTGAAACTTTTGAGCAGCTAGAGTTAAGAATATTATCAATCCATGAACACCATTTATCTGAAAAACCCCTGTGTCTAAAAACATCCATGACAAATGGCCAGCTTACTGAATCAAATGCTTTGGAAAAGTCAAGCTTAAGTAGAACACCAGGGGTAGATGAATGATGACAGAAGGAGATTATTTCTTGAGTTGCGGCGATACAGTCATGAATATTCCTTCCCAGAATGAAGGCAGACTGTTCTGGTCCAACAAGAGTGGCAATAACAGACTGAAGACGATTTGCTAATACCTTTGTAATGATTTTAAAAGTAGTGTTTAGCAGGCTGATGGGGCGGAAGGAAGATAAAGTATTGGCCCCCGAGTGTTTAGGGATGAGGATAATGTTGGCATAGTTAAGCCTGGCAATTGATGTAGGATTGTTGTAAAATTCGTTGCACATGTCAATAACATCATGTTTGACTAAGGCCCAAAAATGCTTAAAGAAAACTAGGCCAAACCCATCAGGTCCAGGGGCCTTATCATCCGACATGTCCTTCAATGCAGCCCAAATTTCTGATTCAGAGAAGGGATGATCGATATGGATAGGCTCGGGGTTCGGGTAGAGACGATGCCAATCTACTTCAGGTGCATTTGAGTGAGATCGACCAAGCTGGGATCGGAAGTGATCAGAAAAGAGAGAGAGGATGACATTATGGTCGGAAAAAGAGCGGCCATCTATAATTAATTCCGATATGAATGTTGATCTCCGCCTGCCATTAGCCATTCGATGAAAATATGAAGTGTTTCTGTCCCCTTCCTCCAACCATTTGGCTTTGGATCTTTGCTTCCAACCAATTTCTTCTTGTTTCATCAATCTATCCAACTCATCTTCTAAAGAACTTAATTTTTCACGTTCAGCTATAAGAAGAGGGCGCTGTTCTTCTAAAATATTGAGGTCAATAATGTCATTTTGAATAGAGGAGATGCGGGAACGAATGGAACCCCAAATGTTTTTAGCCCATGGTTTAATAAGTTTTCTGAGGGTTTTCAATTTTAGGACTAACCTTTGAGATGCAGAAGATACATTAAAGTTTTGGGACCAAATTGAATGAATAAAGTCTTCAAACGAGGGTTCGAGAAGCCACAACCTTTCAAATCTGAAGGGACGATTAGTGCATACAGAAATGTTAGAATTTAGTAGAATGGGGCAATGGTCTGATATAACTGAAGCCAAACCATACACAACAGTCAAAGGGAAAAGCTCATCCCAAGCACCATTATAAAGAAAGCGGTCTAGTTTAGCCAATGCTGGTAATGATCTATGGTTTGACCAGGTGAAGGAACGGTTACTAATCGGTGGATCGATCAAGGCGCAGTCAAAAATGAAAGAATTGAAGTCATCAGAGTCTTGGGATAGATTACCTGAATTTCTATCGTAAACAAATCTGGTAGTGTTAAAATCTCCAACAATCACCCAAGGACCCGAGAATTGGGTTGCAAGAGAGCAACAATCCGACCAAAGAAGGGATCTATCAGATGCATCTTGAGGGCCGTAAATATTAGAGAAGAAGTAAATTTGGTTTGAGGGGATATGGCGCAGTGCAACATGAAGTGCTGATTTATTTTGAGTAGACCAATTTAAGGACCAAATTGATTCATTCCATGCTGTAATTAAGCCACCACGTGTATCTATTGACTTAACGAAAGTCCAACCGGAAAGGAAGGAACCCCCCACTAATCTAAAGAAATTTGGAGAAGGGTCATCAAGCTTAGTTTCTTGGAGGAAAAGAATATCGATTTTTAAAGGGAGCAAAACCAGACTAACAGAATGGCATTTTGAGGGGTTGCCCAAGCCCCTAACATTCCATGAAACGATTTTCATTTGGCACCATTGATACGCTCAAGTTCCAAATCATGCATGGAAATATAGTGTGATTCACGTAAATTAACACCCATGCAACGTGACATTTTCCTACATAGACTTTTATTTGCAGAAGAAAAAACAACAGGAGTAAAAAAACTACCTGAGCCTTCAGGATGGTCCTCTTTGTTATTGATCCTTGCACTGCGTCTGACAATGACCGGTGAAAGAAACTGAGTCCAGTTCTCTTCTTCAGCATTATGGGTAGAGCCAGCAGGGAGGATTTGTTGCAGGGGGAGAAAAGGTTGAGGTGGCGATTGATTGTCAAAAGGGATCGGGATGGGAGGGGCAGTTGATGTGGGGTCATCAATTTGGAGTGGGGTAATTGGGAGGGGGATAGAGAACGGGAAGGACATAGGGATGTTTTGGAAGAGCAAGTCGGAGCTGAAAAGGTGGTTCATGTTCTGGTGAGGTGTTTGGGCTACTTCAGGGTCCACATCGGGTATGGCCATTGCATTCATGTCGTTAGGAGCAATATCCATGGAATCATCGAAGTTGTCATGCATGCAAGGAATCGTAAACTCGTCAATATTACCAATAAGTAAGGATTCAGGCTTAACACCAGGGTGTTCGTGGATGCAGCGTTGGACTTTTATGAGGTGTTTCTTCATATTAATGTTAACCACAAGAAAAGTGTTTAGGTCAATCCCCTCAAAAAATTGAATTTTGATAAATAAGTTTCTGTGGTCGAAGTGAGACCATTCACAGTCATCTAAAGCTACAACATTTCCCAAAGGACTAAGAATATTTTTGACTGCAGCCGAATTGAACCTTAGAAATTCTGGAAAACCTACCACCTTTGCCCATGATTCGCACTCTAACACCGCTTCCGGTTCCCATTCAGCCTCAGACCAAGGCTCAAAGTATAAAGCTCCTCCCGGCTTCGCAAAAAGTTTCCAGAACAAGACTTGGTCTTTGATCCATGCGTTTGGGCAAGAGACGATGAAAGAGTTTTTTCTATATATCCACATAGGCCATTCGCGATAGTTAAAAGCATTAGATAGGATGAAGTGAAGCGATGTTATACTCCAACCGCCAGAAATCACGGTGCCGACAATGTAGTTTGATGAGTCTGCCATTACAAACTGATTCATATTTTCAGAGTTTAATGTTGGAGAGATGAGAGAGGAGGGAATAGGAGTTGGAGAGGGCGTGGATCGCTGACAGCTGGAATGATGAGGACTCTTCTGGTTTCGATCAGATTGAGTTGATGCACGAGGGACCCATGCTGCAGAAGGTGCATCATTCCAATGGACACCTTTACGCACATGTTTTGAGATGCCTCTTTGCATTCTTTTTTTAGGGCAACGTGTACATAAGTGGCCGTAGCCTGAGCAAAAAAAACAAATTTTTGAATTCCTGCAGGCACTTGCCACGTGTCCTCTATCTGCACATTGAATACAGCGACGATCACTCTTCAGGAAATTGACCATATTCTGAATTGAAGAGAAAGCAGGTAATTTTGATGATTTTCTCACAGACGTGCGATCAGATGAAACCAACGGAGGAGATGAAGCTACCTCTGCATAGGATTTTTTTGGCATATCGTCTGGAATATTTTTCAGAGCATCAAAGCGGTTATTACAGGTAATCTCTTGAGGATGTGGATGACTTGAACTATGACGAAAGAAACTTTTTGAAGCGGGAGGAGAAGACGATTGACCAACTTGAGATGGTGGGGCGAGGGGACGGTGGGAGGAGAAAAAGGTGGGTTTATGAAAAGCTGAGCGAGGAGGGTGCTGATATGAAGGAAGAGAGTGAAAAGGGGGGTGAGAGCGGAAGGAAGAAGGAGGATGATGGAGAGAAGATGAGCGGGGACGAGGGCGTGGAGCAGGACGAGAGCGGATGAAAGAAGGAGGACGACGGATCGAAGGAGGAGAAGAATGATGATGCGGAGGAGGAGAAGGAAGGATAGGAGGACGGGGGCGGAACGCGGCACGATATTTGGCTGGAAAGGGGAAAGAGAAGCGGAGGGAGTCCGCCATTAAAAATGTAAAAGATTAATTTACTAAATTTATTTAACTCAAATTATTTAACTCACTTGTCTAATAACTAGTATTCGATTAATTTATGTTCGAATAACTATGTCTGTTTTAACTTTATTTTGAATGGCTAGTATTCGATTCAACTCCATTCGCTTGACTCTAGATCGCAGTGATCACAATGGTTACGCCTGATTCCCTCAGGAAACATCCGACCGCCATAGGCTATCTGTAGCCCTGCGAATTTCGCTAGTAGTCGTATGAAATGGCAACTCATCCTAAATAACTACGTTTGATTAACTCTATCTCAAATAGCTACATTCGATCAACTCTAATTGAATAACTAGTATTTCATTAATTCTAACTGATTAACTCTACTTTTATTCAGTATCAAATATCGATGTCGAAATCGAATTTTTTACTTCTCTATATAAGTCCTGACTTATATATATTCTATTTATACAAATGATAACACTTCATTTAATTTATAAAATATTATTTATAAATTTATCTTCTCAATCTATCGGTCAGAATAGATTCCATTTAAAATCTTTACTTTACTTTAAATCCATAACACATTATACCCGTGTGCGAAGCACGGGTCTAAACCTTACACATGTAAAATTCTCCTTTAATCCCATTCTAGTCATTTTTTCAAGTATTTCCTTTTATAAATCAATTTATTTATAAAATATTTCCTTTTTATATAAAATCCATTGATATTATAAGTAATTCCTTTGATAATCTAACTATTCCCTTTCTATTTATTTTACACATCTTTCCCCTTTTTATTCTATTTATTTTCAAATAAATATTCCTTTGCAATTCTATTTGTAAATAGTTTACAGATATTTCTTTTCAATTTTATCTAATTGACTAACAAATAAATATCCCTTTTTAAATCTATTATTTTCTAAATAAATAGTTTTCTTTTTATAAAATCTTTTGATTTTATAAATATTCCTTTTTCAATTTAACATTGAAAATTTCCTTTTCAACATTCCAGTATTCCTTATGGTATTTAACATACCATATAACAATGATCGTTATCATTCCAACATATAAAATCAACATCAGATTTCATATCACGTCATATAACACAATATATGAAAAACAGTAAAATAAATGTTGAGGAACCCAGTTGGGTGCGTCCAACCTGTTTCCCTGCATCCACAGACGTTAAACAATAGAATTAACATCAACTTCATTATACTATGAAATATTCTGCTAAACAGAGTCAATATTTGATTAACGATGTATATCTATGTCGTTATCTATATTTTCGATCAACTGACTAGCAGTTCAACCAAACAGCCAACACACAGCAAACAACCAATATTTATGAATTCTAAAAATACTTTATAAAAATATAAATTGATCAGAGTTAGTGAGATTTACTCACATTGGACGGTTATCGTTAAATAACGATAATTGGTCATTGATTTGATTCAGGCGTTTAATTCCACCATAAATCCAAATGAGCTCCAATCCACTACCAGTCAGTTCCCTGGTGTAGTCACCATCCATACAATCCCAACGGATCTTGTTTCGTTGAATTCTATTAACGTATGGAGAAGTTATGATTTTAACAAGTTAATACACTACTTATAATAGAATTAACCTAGATTTAGGCTTTACCAAGAAAACCCGACCCATCTCCCATCATAAACCTGCTCCTCCTTTCCCTCCTTCTTCGTTCAGTAATCGCTCCAGCACCATTTCATGGCCATCGTCGTGTATCTCATTCCCAACCGCTCCTCCTATTCCTCAACAAAAACTCACACAAAATTTACCATGATCCTTCTCTTCCCGAGTGGATCCCTTCCATCCCCAAAATTCTCTACTTGCACGCCAGACCGAAGTCGCATCCTCCACCCATTCAATGATGCCATACGTACAGCTATCGACATTAATTTTCATCAATCACGCCAAAAGTTTGCAAACAGGCCCTATTTTACCTCCTCAATCCAAAACTGATAACGAAAACCCGGATCAAAGCTTCCAACTCCCCCAAAATCGAAACCCTATGTCGCTGTTGAAAACCCAAGGACTCAATACTGACGTCGAACCTAGTAAAATGGGTATCAATTCGAAGACAAACACTCAGGGAATTTATAGATGGTTGTTTTATGAATTATAGGGATTTATTTGGATTGATCCAAATTTACGAAGTTGGTTTTGGTTTACTGTGAGTGTAAACGATGGCGGCGGATTTTTCTTTTTGCATTTGACCAGAAGAGAGGTAGTTTAGGGTTAGGTGAGTTAGTCATATATTTATTGGATGAGGAAATAATATTTTTAATCGATTATTTTATTTTATTTTAAGCAAACACTATTTTTCTGTATCCTCTAAAATTCCTGTGATCACATACGATACCCAAAAATTATGAAAATGGACATGTTGCTACTGTTTTCCATTACGGTCCCAACAAAACTGGTTTCGTCGAATTCCAACTTTGTATGCTCACACAACGTATTTTTAACCCTTGAAATACTGACTGTTTTCACATTAAAAACCCATACGATCATATACTCCCTTCAAAAATCATGAAAACTGAACTCTAGCAATAATTTAATATTGCGGATCCAACAAAATTAGTTTCGTCGAATTCTGAGGTCATTTGCAAAACTGGCTATTTTTAAAGCTCTAAATAGCCCTTTTAAATATATAAATATATTTAAAAACATTTAAATTTAATATTTAAAAATAAATATTATCGTATATATTGACAATAGAATATCATACAGCTCCACTGGGACTTATAACACGATATTCCAAATCTAGTGTTACATCGATATTCGATTATATTTAAAAATCCATTTTAAAATATAAATAAATCGATAAATATATATTATAAAGGAATTCCATAGCGACTTTTCTAAAATTTGATTTGGACATATATCAAAATCAACACGATGAAATCCCGATTTTTCTCTTCGGCTACAAAAATATACTTCACCAGCTCCGAACATTTCTTATTTCACAGAAATCCGATTTAAAACGGACCCTGTATATTCAATGGAAGTTCAAATCGCCAAATAGCGAACTGTCGCGCCATTTCGAGCTCGATTGTAATTATATTATAAGTATACATTGAAATTGCCGTTCAAATAATATATTCGTTATTCTAATTCAATTCTAAACTGAATTAAATATCACAGTTGATCCAATTCACATTATATTGTGAATTCCACTATTTCTGACTATTTCAGAAATTAAATATATTATTATATTATTTATTTTAATTGAATATTCAATATTATTTAATTCTGGGCATTGTAAATAACCAAAACTATTATTTAAATAAATAAATAAATTATTTATATCGCTGAAAAATGCGGGACGTTACACGAGATGCAAGCGGAGTTTGGTTGCTTGGAAAGAATGTATGTTGCAGTAAAGGCTGAAATGCTTTACGGGTGTTACGGTTTACCTTGAAACAATGGGTCATAATTAAAGTGTATTGGTCGTAGTTATATGTTTTCATTCAAAGTTATGTTGTATTTGGGTCGTAGTTATATATTGTGTCGAACGATGTTTGTATGCTTTGTTTTTTAATTTGGTATATCGAACAATGTTGTATTTGAGTCGTAGTTATATGTTTTGTCAAACGATGTTTATAAGATTTTTTCTATAATTTGGTGTATCTAACGATGTTAGTATGCAAGTTCCTTTATTTATCAAAGTATGAATTTCATTATAATAAGATATATCGAACGACGTGTAGTCACCCATGAAGCATTTCAACCTTTACTGCACAGTGTGCTGTCCTGACAAATCAGAGTAATGGTTATATAGTTCAATAATTATGTATGCATTATGCGTAGTCACGTTCCATTACGACAAACATAGCACTAGTGGATCGTCCTGACATTTGGCTGGCAATTGATGTTCGAAATGACAATACATATTTAAAGATCAATAGTAGCTGATCGAAATGACTACTCTTCGATCTAGTTTTTGAAATAGTTATACGCGTAGTAATTGTTATACATATTATTGCTTATAAATGGTTTCGTTTTTCTTTCCAAAATTGTTAACCACGTTATTCAAACGTGGTTCAAGAATCAAGTTAGCCACGTCAACAGCATCTCCAAGTCTGGTCGTGCATCTTGGATCGGATATGCAAGCATATCGGATCGGTCGGACGTATCGGGTCGGCCGAGCAGTTTTTGATCGTGCAGCCTGGTCGGTCGGTAGCTCTCCCATTTCGGATCGGTCGGCACTAACATAACATATGGGTTGGTCATATATTAATGAATGGATCAATTTGATGTGAGAATGTAACACCCCACACCCGTTAGTGTCACTCACAAAGGGAATGCACTAAGTTCTGTGGAGTATTTAGGGTAAAAGATGCAGATAAATTACAAGACAGACAGAAATTAAACAGCGGAAAATAAAACTTAGCTTTATTGATAAAATAGTTTGTACAAAGATTTCTTTACAATATCTGAGTGTCATCTGTCTTACAAAATAAAGAAGCATAAAAATACATTTATATTCCCCAATGTAGCAAGAACCAGCCATAGCATCTGAAAAGAGAATCCAAGCAATACTTCGACAAATCTTCAAGCTGGGAAAGAGTGACAGTCCAACTTAACCTGAGCTATACTACTCCCTCCTCTACTACCTGAGGGGGGGAAGGAAGAAAAGAAGACGAAAGAAAAACAGAGTCAGACATAAAGCCTGAGTAAGTTTAGTAACTTCTAGCATATGAACATGGAACAACAAAACGACATGAATTAACTGAATACAAGATAACACCGTGATGATAGGGTTGGAAAGATTAGACAAGATTAACACAAGATATGCTAAGATAAGATTAACTGGATATGCTCTAATACTTTCGCCGCTTCGCTATTTCCTTGTCATACCGGTTTCTATATCTCTGCACCGCCTAACAAGTGTCCCAACTAGTAACGATAACGTGATCCCAATCCCTGTAGTTTCCATTGCCTTCAGGCATACATTTATTATTTGTTACCTGGATCTAATCTAGGGTTTTCTATCAAGTGCTTTCTAGTTTCACCTAGAGTTTACGCTATCTGCTGAACGCTTCTCGGATTCAGGGTTTATGCCCCCTAGTCCAATCGATGCCCCCAAGTCTAGGACACACTACCTAGAGTGGTATATGTTCCAATACTTCCCCATGCATGTATCGCGAACCGTTATCGCTTGTCTAGATGCACATGACCTGTAATGTGCAGTCCGAGTCCTGTGTCAGGGCAAATTAAGGAATACAGAACTCGGCCGGGAGCTTTCAGATATCTGCCGATGCAGATGCTAAGGTCTGTTTTTATTTCAGTGGCTATGGTCCCACTTGACCCCTCCCTCAACAAATGAAAGGCACACCTTGAAAAATGAGAACTATACGCCGGCCTCCGGTGCCCCACTATCCTATGGCCATCCTCACCCATAACTAGATAGCAAGTATATGGTCTTTTGGAGTTCTCCGCCTTTCCGCTTCACGTATCTCGACTGACTGAAGATGGATGGTAGACGACGATTTGCTATCACAAGGCTACCGTTTTCTCGTCGAATCACGCCGGTCCATCCTAGTCTTTAGGTTGCCATATATTGCAACCAAGGCATACCCCTGGTTCTTCTACGCAGACCTTAACCTCTGTGAGGCTAGGAGGATCATCTGCAGCCTCACAGAGGGATACCAAGAGTACCCTCACGTCCCCTCGAAGCCTCGGGCTTCGTAACCCAATTCGTTGGAGCCTTCTTTTTACTCAGACAGACATTCGCTCCTTCCCGTGTTATACTAAGAATTACTACTTAGTTTTACTAACTAAGATTTACTATTTAGTTTCCAGAATCGTTGTTTTCTTAACTAAGGTTTACTACTTAGTTCTCTTTCCCGTCAATTTGGATTGGTTAAGTGTCATTAGTCGATTCAAGCCAACTTAACCCTCTTCATTCATCCTGTTAAACTGGTTAAGTGTTATCAGTAATTCATGATGACTTCACCCTACCACAAACCAAGTTATATTGGTTAAGTATTTATTACTTAACCCTACCCATTCACCCTGTATTGGTTAAGTGTTCCTTTTTAACTTAACCTTGCCCGTCTGTTTTAACTAACATGTTAGTAATGGCTAAGTATTATCCCTTCATGTTTTAGACTTAACCCTATTCTTTTATCACAATCCGATTGTTAAGTGTTCAAGCTTACTTAACCCTATGGTATAGCCCAGCTAACATATCAAATTGGCTAAGTGTATTTACTTAACCCCAACCTCTAGTCTAGTTAACATGTTAATTTGGCTAAGTGTACTAACTTTACTTAACCCCACCTTCTAGTCTAGTTAACATGTTAATTTGGCTAAGTGTATTAACTTTACTTAACCCCACCTTATAGTCTAGTTAACATGTCAATTTGGCTAAGTGTTTCCTTAGTTACTTAACCCCTACAAATCTTGTCTTATTACCATATGAAGTTGGTTAAGTATCCCTATGGACTTAGCCCTCCCATCCTAGCTTAACTGTGTTAAATTGGTTAAGTGTTCCTATGGGCTTAACCCTCCCATTCTAGCTTAACTGTATGGCCCTAACCCCACCCACAAGTCTGCTTATCATGTTGAATTGGTTAAGTGTCTTAGTGAACTTGACCCTACCATTCTTGTTCTAGCTTTAATAAATTAAAGCCGCTACCACTCACATTAGACAGATATTGTTGCGATTACTGGATGTGCCGGTTGGTTCCGGGCAGGTTTACATCGCAACTCAGTCTAACCTCGGGTTAGGCATATTCGTGTTTTCTAAGTTCAAAGGGTTTTGATTAATTTTCAAATCAGGTTTTGAGAGTAACCATCCCGTCCATCGGATCAGTTAGGGATAGCCAGGGATAGCAGGAAACTTGTATTTTCCAAACCCAAGCCTAGACACTATCCTCTCTGTCACCCTAGAACTTTCTGGTGTGTCATTAAAAGAGGTGTCGTTAATAAACCATTAATTTGTCAAAATTCACATTTTCCTTATTTAGGACAAATTCTATAAGTAAATTATTCCTAATTTGCTTATCTCCTAATTACTCTTTTAATGTAAATTGTCAACATTCATCCTTATGGCCCATTTTCCCCTCTATATCATATTTATGCTTTTTGGTATGTAAACTATACCAAATTAAGTGTCACTAACCATGATTTTGCTAAACCTGACAGTTATTCCCAATTATGGCCAATTTCACATTTATGCCAATATACTTACCGTGCCAAATTAGCTAATCCAATTCCGATTCAACATTCTAATTCACGTCAAACTAGACTTATTACTCTAGTTCACTATTCATGTAAATGCTAGATTTACACGTCAATACTAGATTCAAATTACACATCTTATAATTTATGTCAAATTTATCCAATTTGCATTTCTATGAACATGCCATAATACATGTTTCCAATTTATGCCAATTTCCAAGTTAAACTACGTTTTTAGTAAACTTCATGTTTTGCCCAAACCGCATTCCCACCGTTCGTATATTCGTGATTCAGTCTAGATTATAAATAAAGCTAGGTTCGTAGAAAATAGGGAATGAACCAAAGATGCTATGCAAAAGATAGACATACCTACTGGCATAAAAAGGGTTGAATAACGACGTCGGTTCAAGAACATGGGTAGACCTAACTTAATAGGTAAATTCCCAAGGTCTAAAACCAAGAATAGACAGAATAGAGACGTAGGTTCAAGAACATGGGTAGAACTAACTTAATAGGTAAATTCCCAAGGTCTAAAACCAAAGATAACCAAGAATAGACAGAATAGATGATCGGGTTTTGACCCAATTTCATAGTCACAATTAAGCAACACTTTCCTAGTCATGAATCATAGGTGTTTAATCACAGATGTCCTTGTTATGTTATAGGCAATAGTTTATATTTCCTAATCAAAGGCATAGGCTTAGTCAAGGAAATAATCCTCATAGTCACAGTCGTAGTCATAGGCAATGTTCATAGTCATAGGCAATGTCCATAGTCATAGGCAATGTTCATAGTCATAGGCAAATGTTCATAGTCATAGGCAATGTCCATAGTCATAGGCATATAGTCTTAAGGTCCATAGTTTCATAGTCACGGTCTTATTTGTCCTCGAATCATAACAGTTCTTAATTAGGTTCAAGAGTATAGGCACTGATTCGAATAGAGAGAGAGAGATTTGGCGTATTCTTTTATTCCTTTAATTTCATGTCACAAACAGAGAAAAACGTTCAAATCTAGAAATAACTGACTTACAGAGATTAGATTAGAATAGAAAGATGGCGTTGCTATGATTCGTAGAAAAACAGTCATTGCAGTCATTCGAATCATCACTTGAATTCTAGCTTGAATCTCCTCTTTGAAAGTCTTTGAGCAGCACCTCCTCGTCTTAATTTATTTTATATATATTATTTTATTTATTATTTAATTAAAAGGAGGAGAGGAAGCCATGTTCACTAAGAATCTTTGCAGCATAAGGGTAGAGAAGAATTGTGAATAGAGAAGGAGTCTAGGGCTGTTTATATAGTGTAGAAGTCAACGAATCTGGTCAGGATGGCGTCTTAATACAGAAGAACGAACCAGGTGCAAAAAACAGGAAAAGGCAGGGGGGTCGACCCCCAAGCCGACTACCCAGGTCGACTACCAGTCGACCTGGGTGACCCAGGTCGACTACCCAATCGACCTGGGTGCCTTGGGCGGCAAAATTCCCGCCCAGCCCAATCTGGATCCGATTTGAATTTTGAACTTGGCCTGTTTTGAAATTTGAACTTTGCTGAATCTTCCGGAGGCCATATCTTCCTCATACGGACTCCGATTTACGCAAACTCGGACTAGTTTTCATGTAGAATTCCGAGGCGAACGCAATGGCGCAGCCTGTTACCCTTGATTTTGATTTTAACTTTTAATTCTGCCCTGATTTGTGAATCCTAGTGTTACAGAATTACGGGGTGTTACATTCTCCCCCACTTAAAATGATTTCGTCCCCGAAATATCCAAGTTTGGAAGAATGTGTCCTACCATCCAATCACCCATCTACTCAACCATTCAATCACAGGCATTCAATGTCCTTAAAAGATTTTCTAATGCCTTCATATTTATATGCATAGTGTGTGTATATGTCTTTATCTAATGCAAAATCAGGCGGTCTACTGATTCAGTTGACCTCCTTAATGCGAATCATGTCAGTGCCATGCGTCCAATCATGTATGCAAGCATCCCTAGTTATGTAAATACTACATGTGTGCACAGCCATTCATCCATATGCAACACCCATATGATAACATATCAAGTTCAATTTATAAACAAATACATATCTGTAAATGCAATATGAAAGCGTCTGAACTGATCTAGTGCCTAATACGTATGCATATGCATTCACAAGCAACCATTAGCAACCCCTTGCAACCATCAACCATAACATGTTTCAAATACATGTTTACATCCATTGGCTTCTACCTAAGGATCGAAGATACGACCTAGGTGATATACTTTGGAAAGAGAGAAACAATTATGCGTAAAGCTCCTAAAACAAAGAAATCAAGGATGCACCCTCAAGGAAAAGGGTATGATGCTAGTATCTAGCCCTCTTGAGATTTACTCCACTGTATCTTAACTAATTTAACTTCACAATTGTGAAGTTCCAGATCTCCATTTCCAAAATAAACAGATGTTAATCACGGTACCTGGTGTACGTACTAAGATGATTAGAGGTTTCCCTCTTATCCGCCATGCCATAACTATAAGAGTCGAAAGGTCACTACGTGCTCTTTGGAGTGCCTACCACAACTATTCATCTCTCACGCAAACCATCCTAGTCGAACTCGACATTCCTCAAGTACAAGCCCCAAAGGCCTAAACCAATATCAGACAAGCACCCAAGGAATATCTCCTTCGAATTTAGACGATCTACGTGAGATGACATAAGCAATCTCGATAGTTATTCTCAAATCCCTACTAGCCAAAAATAAACTGGTCGGACCAGTAAATGGTTTTGACATTCTAGTGGGACCTTTCTATTATACAAGTACTATGGTGCAGAGACTCAACTATGGAAGCAAATATGAACTAATGCGAAGCGCTAAAACCAAAGGAAATAGTACAAATAGAAAAACTAGACTCTTTCATCAGAACTTTACTACCTTTCTCCTAGGTACGCTTTGTGGTGAAATTATGTACTTGCCCTTCTGAAAATCTTGTTCCTCGTTCTTACCCTATCATACCCTAGTAAAGATACTTCCTATGGTCTTAGGTTTTATAATTTCTTCCTCCTTCGTGTGCTAAGTCTACATCCATGAATTCCTCATCCTAGGGTTGTGCTCCTTAGCCAAACTCCTCATCCCCTTCCGTGTGTAACCATGTTGACAAATCTCTCGAAAACTGCCTCCATCGTACGGAAAACCCTATAAGCTTCGAAATAAAACTGCCCGTAGATGAAACAACTACGGCTATGGTTGGAAGCCGGGCACTACTTTGCCCTTCGATGAGGCTACCTCCCAGAAAGCCAGGAGCCCCAGAGACTCAAGAAAGAAGGAGACAAGAATTTAAACAGAGGAAGAGAAGATAGTGCGTATGGCTTTGGGGAATATGCCTTTAAAACAAATCTTTTCTTTCGAAAATGCTTCTTTAAAAACCGTTTTGGAAATAATTTTTCAAATCCTTTATCTGATCTGGTAACCTTCAGCTCTGATACCACGTGTAACACCCCACATCCGTTAGTGTCACTCACAAAGGAAATGCACTAAGTTCTGTGGAGTATTTAGGGTAAAAGATGCAGATAAATTACAAGACAGACAGAAATTAAACAGCGGAAAATAAAACTTTGCTTTATTGATAAAATAGTTTGTACAAAGATTTCTTTACAATATCAGAGTGTCATCTGTCTTACAAAATAAAGAAGCATAAAAATACAGTTATATTCCCCAATGTAGCAAGAACCAGCCATAGCATCTGAAAAGAGAATCCAAGCAATACTTCGACAAATCTTCAAGCTGGGAAAGAGTGACAGTCCAACTTAACCTGAGCTATACTACTCCCTCCTCTACTACCTGGGGGGGAACGGAAGAAAAGAAGACGAAAGAAAAACAGAGTCAGACATAAAGCCTGAGTAAGTTCAGTAACTTCTAGCATATGAACATGGAACAACAAAACGACATGAATTAACTGAATACAAGATAACACCGTGATGATAGGGTTGGCAAGATTAGAAAAGATTAACACAAGATATGCTAAGATAAGATTAACTGGATATGCTCTTATACTTTCGCCGCTTCGCTATTTCCTTGTTATACTGGTTTCTATATCTCTGCACCGCCTAACAAGTGTCCCAACTAGTAACGATAACGTGATCCCAATCCTTGTAGTTTCCATTGCCTTCAGGCATACATTTATTATTTGTTACCTGGATCTAATCTAGGGTTTTCTATCAAGTGCTTTCTAGTTTCAACTAGAGTTTACGTTATCTGCTGAACGCTTCTCGGATTCAGGGTTTATGCCCCCTAGTCCAATCGATGCCCCCAAGTCTAGGACACACAACCTAGAGTGGTATATGTTCCTATACTTCCCCATGCATGTATCGGGAACCGTTATCGCTTGTCTAGATGCACATGTCCTGTAATGTGCAGTCCGAGTCCTGTGTCAGGGCAAATCAAGGAATACAGAACTCGGTCGGGAGCTTTCAGATATCTGCCGATGCAGATGCTAAGGTCTGTTTTTATTTCAGTGGCTATGGTCCCACTTGACCCCTCCCTCAACTAATGAAAGGCACACCTTGAAAAATGAGAACTATACGCCGGCCTCCGGTGCCCCACTATCCTATGGCCATCCTCACCCATAACTAGATAGCAAGTATATGGTCTTTTGGAGTTCTCCGCCTTTCCGCTTTACGTATCTCGACTGACTGAAGATGGATGGTAGACAACGACTTACTATCACAAGGATACCGTTTTCTCGCCGAATCACGCCGGTCCGTCCTAGTCTTTAGGTTGCCATATATTGCAACCAAGGCATACCCCTGGTTCTTCTATGCATACCTTAACCTCTGTGAGCCCAGGAGGATCATCTGCAGCCTCACAGAGGGATACCAAGAGTACCCTTACGTCCCCTCGAAGCCTCGGGCTTCGTAACCCAATTCGTTGGAGCCTTCTTTTTACTCAGACGGACATTCGCTCCTTCCCGTGTTATACTAAGAATTACTACTTAGTTTTACTAAATAAGATTTACTATTTAGTTTCCAGAATCGTTGTTTTCCTAACTAAGGTTTACTACTTAGTTCTCTTTCCCGTCAATTTGGATTGGTTAAGTGTCATTAGTCGATTCAAGCCAACTTAACCCTCTTCATTCATCCTGTTAAACTGGTTAAGTGTTATCAGTAATTCATGATGACTTAACCCTACCACAAACCAAGTTATATTGGTTAAGTATTTATTACTTAACCCTACCCACTCACCATGTATTGGTTAAGTGTTCATTTTTAACTTAACCTTGCCCGTCTGTTTTAACTAACATGTTATTAATGGCTAAGTATTATCCCTTCATGTTTTAGACTTAACCCTATTCTTTTATCACAATCCGATGGTTAAGTGTTCAGGCTTACTTAACCCTACGGTCTAGCCCAGCTAACATATCAAATTGGCTAAGTGTATTTACTTAACCCCAACCTCTAGTCTAGTTAACATGTTAATTTGGCTAAGTGTACTAACTTTACTTAACCCTACCTTCTAGTCTAGTTAACATGTTAATTTGGCTAAGTGTATTAACTTTACTTAACCCCACCTTCTAGTCTAGTTAACATGTCAATTTGGCTAAGTGTTTCCTTAGTTACTTAATCCCTATAAATCTTGTCTTGTTACCATATGAAGTTGGTTAAGTGTCCCTATGGACTTAGCCCTCCCATCCTAGCTTAACTGTGTTAAATTGGTTAAGTGTTCTTATGGACTTAACCCTCCCATTCTAGCTTAACTGTATGGCCCTAACCCTACCCACCAGTCTGGTTATCATGTTAAATTGGTTAAGTGTCTTAGTGAACATAACCCTACCATTCTTGTTCTAGCTTTAATAAATTAAAGCCGCTACCACTCACATTAGACAGATATTGTTGCGATTACTGGATGTGCCGGTTGGTTCCGGGCAGGTTTACATCGCAACTCAGTCTAACCTCGGGTTAGGCATATTCGTGTTTTCTAAGTTCAAAGGGTTTTTATTAATTTTCAAATCAGGTTTTGAGAGTAACCATCCCATCCGTCGGATCAGTTAAGGATAGCCAGGGAGAGCAGGAAACTTGTATTTTCCAAACCCAAGCCTAGACACTATCCTCTCTGTCACCCTAGAACTTTCTGGTGTGTCATTAAAAGAGGTGTAACACCCCACCTCCGCCAGGGTGGCTCTTGCAAGCAACTCTGACTTTGGTGGGGCGTTTTAAAACAAGGTAAACATGCATAATGATATATCAAGGCAGAACAAGAACATATGTATATATGTAAACAGAGTAAATAACATAGATAAAACAGCGGAAGATTTAAACCATTTCAAAACATGTCTGGTACATCATAATGTCAATTTTTTTTCCAAATAAAACAAGTCTAGTACATAAAACACATCATCTGAAACTGAACAGAAAAACATAAGTAGCTATCCCCAAGGCAGAAGAACCATAGCGAGCTCAAGTCCAAAGCATACATGAGCTATCCAAGAAAAGCAGGTAAGATCCAGCTAAGCTCCTGTATTCCCTCCCTGAGAACCTGGGGGGGAAACGGAAGAAAAGAGGCGAAAGGAAACAGGTCAGTCAAAAAGACTGAGTAAGCCCTACTACAATCAATGTAAACTGATAAAGTTAACTGACATGAGCAGCAAGTATGAATATAAGGATAACATCATGACGATTAACTATCGAGGTAGATAAAGGTGTCATCGCATAATCAAGATTAAGGTTTTGCACCACGGGTGTACTAGCAAACTAACATGACTTGGATATACAAATATTGATCCCACGGCCCAAGCTTTGGCCCAATAACATGAAGTGACCCTCTTACTAGGTCCAATAACATGAAGTGACCCTACCACGAGGTCCAATAACATGAAGTGATCCCTAGGCCCAAGTTTGGCCCAATCATCATGAATGACCCAAACCAAGGTCCAACTAGCACGGTCTAGTCGATCGGCTCCCTAAGCCTAACTCGTCAAGTGTTGGTGTCAATACGGCTCAAACATGAATGTAGTCGAACTGTGCCGGGTCCACCCGTCGGGTGTATCAAGCCCTAGGGTGTCAACCCCTGGACACCATAAACATGAGTGCACAGTCTCGGTCTACCGGTACCCGTGCTTGTTTTCTCCGGCTACGGACTCTGTGCACGACCAGAGTCCGCCCAGAACTACACCGGCGTACCACGGCCGTCGCTTTTTGGCCCCTTATCTCCAGTTCAGTAATCGTGCCCCCACCCTAGCCTAGTCCCTAGGGCCATGATGATACAAACTAGGGATTACTGAAGGAGCGGACCCCCATTACTAGGATTTTTCTAGTGGGTTAAGTATGGTTTAACCCCTTCACTAATAATGGATTAACTTGGTTAAGTGTAACGATGAGTTCACGACTTAACCCCTATTAATCCCCCGAGCCCACATTGGTTAAGTATTAAATGGTCCATGACTTAACCCTAATCATGAGGCATTAATTAATTAATGCGCCTTAACCTCTCACATTAGACTTTGTTGTGGTTACTAGTTAAGCCGGGCGGGTCCGGGTAGCTTTACACCACAACTTAGTCTAACCTCGGGTCCAAGGTACAACATGACCAACTTCTCACATTGGGTCCTATTGTTTGTAGCCACTAGTTAAGCTGGTCGGTTCCGGGTAGAATTACGCTACAAACTCAACCCAACCTCGAGTTGGCCACACTTGTGTTTTCTAAGTGTCATGTCCACTTTATTTTCAAACACAATTACAAGTTTGACAAATACTTGGGTAGACCTAACTTAATAGGTAAATTCCCAAGGGGTAGACCTAACTTAATAGGTAAATTCCCAATCTTATATTTTTATATATTTTAAGTTTACCCAACCCCAAACGCAATCCCATCGCTTACATATCGCAATAGCGTATAAAGGATAGAAAGAGGGAACTTGGCATAATCATGACATAAAAATGTTAAAGCCACAAGTTCAACATGGTGGCATATGAAACGTTCATGTGTTCACACACTTGCATATTACATTTTTAGGCCCAAAAAGCATGCATAACATGGTAACATGAACCATATGACCATCCCAAACTCGCATAACATACTTGCATAAACAAACTTGCATAACATATGTCAACTTGCATATCATACTTGCATAAATAAACTTGCATAACATATGTCAACTTACATATCA
Organism: Allium sativum; assembly: GCA_030737875.1. NCBI lineage: Eukaryota > Viridiplantae > Streptophyta > Magnoliopsida > Asparagales > Amaryllidaceae > Allium > Allium sativum. The sequence goes on along the minus strand of CM060927.1, from coordinate 19,374,903 downwards.
TACTTGCATAAATAAACTTGCATAACATATGTCAACTTACATATCTTACTTGCATAAATAAACTTGCATAACATATGTCAACTTGCATATCATACTTGCATGAATAAACTTGCATAACATATATCAACTTGCAAACCAAACTTGCATAACAAAACTTGCATAACATATGATAACTTGCAAACCAAACTTGCATAACAAAACTTGCATAACATATGATAACTTGCAAACCAAACTTGCATAACAAAACTTGCATAACATATGATAACTTGCAAACCAAACTTGCATATTTACACATGATAACTTGCATAACTCACCATAATAAACTTGCATAACATACATTTAACTTGCAAACCAAACTTGCATATTTACACATGATAACTTGCATAACTCACCATAATAAACTTGCATAACATACATTTAACTTTAGAGTCTAAGTATGAAAGGAATAGGGCTTACAATGCTTTTGCGGACTCAAATGAGTATAGCAATTGTAAGGAACCCTTATGCAACCAAAAACCCCAAAAATGCAAGCAAACTTGATCAAAACTCTTCTTTTATGATGCCAATAGAGAAACAAGACTTTAATGCAAGCTAAAGAGGATCATACAAGCCTAAATACACTTGTATGCATGGAAATCTCTTAGGAATTTGATTTAGGAATTGTATGAAGAGAGTGGAGGCCATGAGAGGTTTGATTTTGACATAGTTTAGTTGCTATAATGAATAATGAGTGATTTAGGGTAGGTTAGGGTCTTATTTATAGAAGATTAGAGTGTTTTTAGCCCTAGGATTAACCCTAGATTCAATTAGGTCCATCAGATCCCGGAACTCTCTAGAAACAAGCCACAAGACCCAACCCTAATCAGAAATGGTGCACCAGGCTAATCAGCCGAGCACCCCCTGTCGACAGGGCTGTCGACACCCTAGGGACCCTGTCGACAGGCCTGTCGACATGCGGGTCCTGGCGGGATTTTTCCCGCCTTGGCCCAGCTGGCCCAATTCTTTGAATTTGAATCTGATTTTAAACCTTGAATTTTCTGAAAACTTTGACGGGCCATATCTGGGCCATACGGACTCCGTTTTTCGAAAACTCGGACTCTATTTCGCGTATTTTTCCGAGACGAACGCAATGGCATAGCCCGTTTCCCTTGATTCAGATTTTAGAATTTAATTCTGCCTCGATTTATGTTATAATAGGTTATTGAAAATACGGGTTGTTACATTCTCCCCTCCTTAAAGGATTTCGTCCCCGAAATCTTCAAGTTAGGAAGAACGTATCCTATCATCCAATCATCTACTCAAAGCATCATCCACGAGCAATCATTGTTCTTACAAGATTCTAAATGCTGGATGAACATATGCAAAGGTGTGTGTATATGTACTTATCTAATGCAAATATCCTCAATGCAAATTATGTTAGTGAAATGAATCCATATGTATGCAATTCCTAACATAATGTATAACATCTATATGTGTGCACATAACATACACCCATATGCAACATCCATGTGATAACACACAAATTTTCATCCGTGAATAAGCATAAACACTCATGCATATGCAATATGAGGAGTGTGCGAGCCGATCTAGTGCCTAATCGTGTATAATGCATCCACGAGCAACCACTTGCAAACACTTGCAACCACTTGCAACCATCAAACATAACATGTCTCAAACACATGTTTCATCCAAAGGATTCTACCTAAGGTTCTCATGACAAGATCAACATGATAAACTAGATAATCATGGATAACAAAAGATGTGCTAAAGAGATCGAGAAGATAAGCAGAATATACTCCTCTTTTCGGATTACAAGAAATCCTTTCCTAACCTACTCCATATCCTATAAAAACCCAAAAGGTTTAGCCAACCTAACGGACCCCCTTGACCTGTATTATTGACCAATAAGCCATACCTCCCGACAGAAATAGGACCGAAAATGGGACCGAGAGGATATGCATAAAAAGATACTATGGGAGTAAGTTCCACAGGAAAACAAGGATCAAGGATATACTCTTAGAAAGAGACATGATGCGCGTATTTAGCCTTTAGCCTTTTAAGTCACATTTCCTTGTCATCTATAATATATCTAGCGAGGTGACTTAACATCTCGCCTCGAATCATCTGGTCCATGTTCTTGACTAACTGCGGGTCTTCTTCCTGTGAAACCCCCTTCTTGATCCAGAAGAGTAAGTTTAAGCTCGGGGAATGCTAACTAACTAGCCAAACGGAGAAAGCTTCTTACTTCAATTGCCCTCCTCAGAGTTTTCCGGTCTTGAACCACAACCACTTTAGCGGAATCCACCGCTAAGCCTTACTTAGGAACTATGTGCCCAAGAAATCCAACTTCTTTCCTCCAAAGTAACATTTGGAGAACTTGACCTTCAACTGGTGGCTCTAAGCGTATCCATCACCTCCTTGAGATGTCTAGCATGCTCTTTCTCGTTCTTTTAAGGAGATCAAAATATCGTCTACGACGACCACGACAAACTTGTTCAAGGACTCCCTAAACACCCTACCCATCAAGTTCACGTAATATGCGGGTGTATTAGTCAAACCAAATAGCATGACTAGCCATCCTAAAAATCCATCTAGAGTCCTAAACGCAGTCTTGTCAATTCCATCCTCAGCCATCCTAAGCTGATGGAATCCGGTAGCTAGATCAAAAGAAAACTGATGCTCCTACAAGCTGATCGAACAGATCATCGATCCTTGGTAACGGTTGTCTATTCTTCTCACGATAATCAACACATAAGCGAATACTACTGGAGCACCCTACTCGAAAATGCTTCGTCTCAGGAAGTTCTTCTCAAGAAACTCCTTGACTTGCTTTCTTAACCCTCCTCTCGTGAGATCATGTGCCTAACCGGCTACGAAACTGGCTTGGTATTACCAACCAGATAATGCGGAAATCTATCCCACGCCTAGGGGTAACCCCTTTACTTCCCCCAAGATATCAGGATATTCTCGGACCACCCTCACAGATTGCAAACTATCGATAGACGAGTCGAGGGATTTCAAGATAACATAACATGACGGGACCCATAGGGTTGCTAGAAATTTCTAGGGTATTACCGAGGCGAGTCATGAGCCTCACAACCCTATATACGAAAACCAAGAATGGCTCCAAAACAGGACAACCATTCCATGCCCAAAACCAACCCATATCCCCTGAAACCGAGAATATAAACACTGCACAAGAACTCTACACTCAGTATAGAGATCCTCAAATCCCCACATATCATAGACAAATGGGCGGAACCCCCAATAGGATTTGAGACACAAACGGGATCCTCTACCAAGCTAGTACTAAGGTGCAAACTATCAACAAGATCAGATGAGATAAAACTATGCGATGCACCAAAATCAAACAAAGTATGAACTGGAAAATCAGAAATATATACAAGGCTCTCAACAGAAATACTACCTCGATCGGGAACTGGAGCGGTAATGAGAGCATGAACTTGCCCTCCTGAGGGTCCAGCACGCTGAGTCTGACCCTGGCCTTGCCCCTGTTTCTTCGGGCAATCCTTGCTGAAATGTCCAGTCTTCCCACATAAAAAGCATTCACCGTTATTCCTTTTCCTCTTCTTACAATCCTTGACAAGATGCCCAACTGAACCGCAATAATGGCATTTCCCCTTGTTCTTGCCCTTGTTATTGTTGTTCCCCTTGTTGTTGCTTTGATTCCCCTGACTGCTTTGACCACCTTGATTGCCTTTACCCTGAGAATCAGTCTTCTTTGGCTGAGTATCACTCGACTTGACCTCTTTCTTTACATCACCCTGAAGTAGAGCCATATCGACCAAACTCTCGAAAGTAGCTCCATGCGGAATATGTGACATCGCCAAGCCCTGCAGCGGCTCATTCAACCCTCTAGCGAATCGAAGAGCCTTCTTCTCAGGAGTGTTTACCATATCTAAACCAAAACGGGCCAGCTGATTAAACCTGTTCACATACTCCTTGACCGTCATATCACCTTGCCTTAATGCAATGAACTTCTCCATCTGTAAATTCGCCTCAGCAGCAGATAAAAATTTGGCCACAAATCTAGTCCTCAAATCGGCCCAAGTCTCGACGGGCCTTGTCCCATTGGTGACCTCCCACCAATAGGCTGCTTCGTCCTTCAAAAGCCATACTGTCAATAAGATCTTCCTCTCGTCATCAATCCCAAAAATAGCAAACAAGTCCTCCGTATCTTTCAGCCAATTCCTAGCTTCAACAAAAGATTCCGTACCTAAGAAATTCTTGCCTCCCATCGCCTTGAAGTCTTTACAAACCTTTGTGAACTCAACCTGAGGATGCTGAGGGGGAGGAGGAGGAAGAGGAGCCTCAACAACTGGAGGGTGAGGAACGGGAACCACCGGAGGAGGGACATTAGGGAGAGGATTCTCAACTACAGGAGGAGGAGTGGGAGTAGGGTTTGCGGGACCAGCTACCGCCCTAGCTTCTAGAAGTCTCCTATACCAGAGTGGTACGTTTACTCCATCCGGGATGGCAAGATTCTCAGCCATACTGAAACGAAAGATAAGCTAAGATTAGGTCAAGGGAACGAAGGATAACGCTAATGGCTTTTTGGGGAATAGCCTTTAGAATAAACTAGACTTTTCTTTGGAAAATACTTTATACGTTTTGAAAATAGTTTTCAAAAAGTTTTCTAAAACCTTTTTGTTCCTTCTCGTAAACCATATGCTCTGATACCAAATGTAACACCCCACCTCCGCCAGGGTGGCTCTTGCAAGCAACTCTGACTTTGGTGGGGCGTTTTAAAACAAGGTAAACATGCATAATGATATATCAAGGCAGAACAAGAACATATGTATATATGTAAACAGAGTAAATAACATAGATAAAACAGCGGAAGATTTAAACCATTTCAAAACATGTCTGGTACATCATAATGTCAATTTTTTTTTCAAATAAAACAAGTCTAGTACATAAAACACATCATCTGAAACTGAACAGAAAAACATAAGTAGCTATCCCCAAGGCAGAAGAACCATAGCGAGCTCAAGTCCAAAGCATACATGAGCTATCCAAGAAAAGCAGGTAAGATCCAGCTAAGCTCCTGTATTCCCTCCCTGAGAACCTGGGGGGGGGGAAACGGATGAAAAGAGGCGAAAGGAAACAGGTCAGTCAAAAAGACTGAGTAAGCCCTACTACAATCAATGTAAACTGATAAAGTTAACTGACATGGGCAGCAAGTATGAATATAAGGATAACATCATGACGATTAACTATCGAGGTAGATAAAGGTGTCATCGCATAATCAAGATTAAGGTTTTGCACCACGGGTGTACTAGCAAACTAACATGACTTGGATATACAAATATTGATCCCACGGCCCAAGCTTTGGCCCAATAACATGAAGTGACCCTCTTACTAGGTCCAATAACATGAAGTGACCCTACCACGAGGTCCAATAACATGAAGTGATCCCTAGGCCCAAGTTTGGCCCAATCATCATGAATGACCCAAACCAAGGTCCAACTAGCACGGTCTAGTCGATCGGCTCCCTAAGCCTAACTCGTCAAGTGTTGGTGTCAATACGGCTCAAACATGAATGTAGTCGAACTGTGCCGGGTCCACCCGTCGGGTGTATCAAGCCCTAGGGTGTCAACCCCTGGACACCATAAACATGAGTGCACAGTCTCGGTTTACCGGTACCCGTGCTTGTTTTCTCCGGCTACGGACTCTGTGCACGACCAGAGTCCGCCCAGAACTACACCGGCGTACCACGGCCGTCGCTTTTTGGCCCCTTCAGTAATCGTGCCCCCACCCTAGCCTAGTCCCTAGGGCCATGATGATACAAACTAGGGATTACTGAAGGAGCGGACCCCCATTACTAGGATTTTTCTAGTGGGTTAAGTATGGTTTAACCCCTTCACTAATAATGGATTAACTTGGTTAAGTGTAACGATGAGTTCACGACTTAACCCCTATTAATCCCCCGAGCCCACATTGGTTAAGTATTAAATGGTCCATGACTTAACCCTAATCATGAGGCATTAATTAATTAATGCGCCTTAACCTCTCACATTAGACTTTGTTGTGGTTACTAGTTAAGCCGGGCGGGTCCGGGTAGCTTTACACCACAACTTAGTCTAACCTCGGGTCCAAGGTACAACATGACCAACTTCTCACATTGGGTCCTATTGTTTGTAGCCACTAGTTAAGCTGGTCGGTTCCAGGTAGAATTACGCTACAAACTCAACCCAACCTCGAGTTGGCCACACTTGTGTTTTCTAAGTGTCATGTCCACTTTATTTTCAAACACAATTACAAGTTTGACAAATACTTGGGTAGACCTAACTTAATAGGTAAATTCCCAAGGGGTAGACCTAACTTAATAGGTAAATTCCCAATCTTATATTTTTATATATTTTAAGTTTACCCAACCCCAAACGCAATCCCATCGCTTACATATCGCAATAGCGTATAAAGGATAGAAAGAGGGAACTTGGCATAATCATGACATAAAAATGTTAAAGCCACAAGTTCAACATGGTGGCATATGAAACGTTCATGTGTTCACACACTTGCATATTACATTTTTAGGCCCAAAAAGCATGCATAACATGGTAACATGAACCATATGACCATCCCAAACTCGCATAACATACTTGCATAAACAAACTTGCATAACATATGTCAACTTGCATATCATACTTGCATAAATAAACTTGCATAACATATGTCAACTTACATATCATACTTGCATAAATAAACTTGCATAACATATGTCAACTTACATATCTTACTTGCATAAATAAACTTGCATAACATATGTCAACTTGCATATCATACTTGCATGAATAAACTTGCATAACATATATCAACTTGCAAACCAAACTTGCATAACAAAACTTGCATAACATATGATAACTTGCAAACCAAACTTGCATAACAAAACTTGCATAACATATGATAACTTGCAAACCAAACTTGCATAACAAAACTTGCATAACATATGATAACTTGCAAACCAAACTTGCATATTTACACATGATAACTTGCATAACTCACCATAATAAACTTGCATAACATACATTTAACTTGCAAACCAAACTTGCATATTTACACATGATAACTTGCATAACTCACCATAATAAACTTGCATAACATACATTTAACTTTAGAGTCTAAGTATGAAAGGAATAGGGCTTACAATGCTTTTGCGGACTCAAATGAGTATAGCAATTGTAAGGAACCCTTATGCAACCAAAAACCCCAAAAATGCAAGCAAACTTGATCAAAACTCTTCTTTTATGATGCCAATAGAGAAACAAGACTTTAATGCAAGCTAAAGAGGATCATACAAGCCTAAATACACTTGTATGCATGGAAATCTCTTAGGAATTTGATTTAGGAATTGTATGAAGAGAGTGGAGGCCATGAGAGGTTTGATTTTGACATAGTTTAGTTGCTATAATGAATAATGAGTGATTTAGGGTAGGTTAGGGTCTTATTTATAGAAGATTAGAGTGTTTTTAGCCCTAGGATTAACCCTAGATTCAATTAGGTCCATCAGATCCCGGAACTCTCTAGAAACAAGCCACAAGACCCAACCCTAATCAGAAATGGTGCACCAGGCTAATCAGCCGAGCACCCCCTGTCGACAGGGCTGTCGACACCCTAGGGACCCTGTCGACAGGCCTGTCGACATGCGGGTCCTGGCGGGATTTTTCCCGCCTTGGCCCAGCTGGCCCAATTCTTTGAATTTGAATCTGATTTTAAACCTTGAATTTTCTGAAAACTTTGACGGGCCATATCTGGGCCATACGGACTCCGTTTTTCGAAAACTCGGACTCTATTTCGTGTATTTTTCCGAGACGAACGCAATGGCATAGCCCGTTTCCCTTGATTCAGATTTTAGAATTTAATTCTGCCTCGATTTATGTTATAACAGGTTATTGAAAATACGGGTTGTTACAAGAGGTGTCGTTAATAAACCTTTAATTTGTCAAAATTCACATTTTCCTTATTTAGGACAAATTCTATAAGTAAATTATTCCTAATTTGCTTATCTCCTAATTACTCTTTTAATGTAAATTGTCAACGTTCATCCTTATGGCCCATTTTCCCCTCTATATCATATTTATGCTTTTTGGTATGTAAACTATACCAAATTAAGTGTCACTGACCATGATTTTGCTAAACCTGACAGTTATTCCCAATTATGGCCAATTTCACATTTATGCCAATATACTTACCGTGCCAAATTAGCTAATCCAATTCCGATTCAACATTCTAATTCACGTCAAACTAGACTTATTACTCTAGTTCACTATTCATGTAAATGCTAGATTTACACGTCAATACTAGATTCAAATTACACATCTTATAATTTATGTCAAATTTATCCAATTTGCATTTCTATGAACATGCCATAATACATGTTTCCAATTTATGCCAATTTCCAAGTTAAACTACGTTTTTAGTAAATTTCATGTTTTGCCCAAACCGCATTCCCACCGTTCGTATAATCGTGATTCAGTCTAGATTATAAATAAAGCTAGGTTCGTAGAAAATTGGGAATGAACCAAAGATGCTATGCAAAAGATAGACATACCAACTGGCATAAAAAGGGTTGAATAACGACGTCGGTTCAAGAACATGGGTAGACCTAACTTAATAGGTAAATTCCCAAGGTCTAAAACCAAGAATAGACAGAATAGAGACGTAGGTTCAAGAACATGGGTAGACCTAACTTAATAGGTAAATTCCCAAGGTCTAAAACCAAAGATAACCAAGAATAGACAGAATAGATGATCGGGTTTAGACCCAATTTCATAGTCACAAAACTTAAGCAACACTTTCCTAGTCATGAATCACAGGTGTTTAATCACAGATGTCCTTGTTATGTTATAGGAAATAGTTTATATTTCCTAATCAAAGGCATAGGATTAGTCAAGGAAATAATCCTCATAGTCACAGTCGTAGTCATAGGCAATGTTCATAGTCATAGGCAATGTCCATAGTCATAGGCAATGTTCATTGTCATAGGCAAATGTTCATAGTCGTAGGCAATGTCCATAGTCATAGGCATATAGTCTTAAGGTCCATAGTTTCATAGTCACGGTCTTATTTGTCCTCGAATCATAATAGTTTTTAATTAGGTTCAAGAGTATAGGCACTGATTCGAATAGAGAGAGAGAGATTTGGCGTATTCTTTTATTCCTTTAATTTCATGTCACGAACAGAGAAAAACGTTCAAATCTAGGAATAACTGACTTACAGAGATTAGATTAGAATAGAAAGATGGTGTTGCTATGATTCGTAGAAAAACAGTCGTTGCAGTCGTTCGAATATTCACTTGAATTCTAGCTTGAATCTCCTCTTTGAAAGTCTTTGAGCAGCACCTCCTCGTCTTGATTTATTTTATATATATTATTTTGTTTATTATTTAATTAAGAGGAGGAGAGGAAGCCATATTCACTAAGAATCTTTGTAGCAAAAGGGTAGAGAAGAATTGTGAATAGAGAAGGAGTCTAGGGCTGTTTATATAGTGTAGAAGTCAACGAATCTGGTCAGGATGGCGTCCGAATACAGAAGAACGAACCAGGTGCAGAAAACAGGAAAAAGCAGGGGGGGTCGACCCCCAGGTCGACTAACCAGTCGACCTGGGTGACCCAGGTCGACTACCCAGTCGACCTGGGTGACCCAGGTCGACTACCCAGTCGACCTGGGTGCCCCCAAGTCGACTACCCAGTCGACCTGGGTGCCTTGGGCGGGAAAATTCCCGCCCAGCCCAATCTGGGTCCAATTTGAATTTTGAACTTGGCCTGTTTTGAAATTTGAACTTCGCTGAATCTTCCGGAGGCCATATCTTCCTCATACGGACTCCGATTTATGCAAACTCGGACTCGTTTTAATGCAGAGTTCCGAGACGAACGCAATGACGCAGCCCGTTTCCCTTGATTTTGATTTTAACTTTTAATTCTGCCCTGATTTGTGAATCTTAGTGTTGTAGAATTACGAGGTGTTACAGAGAAGCCTTTTATTCAATTGGTCTACTCCCGTTAATATACACAAAAGGTCTCGATAAGCTTGTAGTATGCATATAGGAATGGCTATATTTGCAGCAATGGTCCAGTTACTTAAATAACGTGAATGGCTATATTATTTCATTAGTCACGTTAGGTCAGATATCCTCAGCACCGTGGAACAATATATGGCTTGGCAATAATGTAATTTCATGAACCTTACGTCCATCTACATGAATAACAAACTTCATGTAATTGAGCACACGTGGCAAGGTACTTTATTATGCAGGGACAAAGCTTGAACAGCTGGCACACGAAATATATATGCATGGATTAAACTAAGACAATGCTCTCTTTGAAACTAAACAGCGGTGTATCTGAGCAGCGCGTTTGGGTCGTGCACTTTCGGTCGTGGCTCCGGGTTGAGCAGTGATACTGCATGTTGGGTCAAGCAGAGGTTATAACATTGGTCGAGCAGTGATAATGGGTCGAGCACCCATTCTCTGATATATTAATAAGATGCATTACTATCACACATAAGAAGAATAGTGGCAATGTTGTAATATTTGTTCCTATATTTTGAACTGTGCAGGCGAGAATAAAATAGGCTGATCATCTGAATGCCACATGGAATGGACGTATTATGAAAAGGAGTGTCGCGCATTACTTTCCTACTCGTTCAAGTCTGGAGTCTGGATACCACGGTGGCAATGGTATAATTATTTGGCTCGCACATGTCTCAGCAGAATAAAGGGGTCGGTCACATGCAACAAATTTGCAGGTCGCTCACTCTAAGGTCAGTCACATGTTTGGGTCACTTGCTCACTCCTGGTCGCATATACTTTTTGGGTCGGACAGACAGCTGGCTCCAGCTGTCCAGTGGCATTTTCGTAAATACTTCCACGAACGACCCAAACCCTGCACACCACAATTATAACACTACCACTACTCCCAAACTACACCTATAAATAGCCCACTTCCCCACCATTCAAGGGACTGATTATTTCACCCCGAAGGGCTTCCCAAATCATTTCTCCACCACTCACAAGCACTCCAAGCTCCATTAATGGCTTCTCTAGCTCAGTCCATCCTCCTTCAACAACAAATGGATCAAATCTTCCCCAACCTTCATTAAAAATATCTCAAACACAATCTAAGTGATCTCCAACTACCATTAACTCTCTCCAAAGCCTAGATCCAACATAAGATCATCATGAACCTGGAAAAGATCATCTAAGTGTCTAAATATACTCTACTACCATCACAAATCAAAATATTTCACCAATTCTTTCGCAAATCGAAGTGAAATATAAAGTGAAAAGAGAGGAAAAAGTAGAAGATCATTGTTAAAGTGAGAAATATTTGTGAGAGAGAGAGAGAATGAATGTAATGAGAGAGGATTCATACCCTGTAAATTCCGAAATGATAATTCAAATCTCTTCCATAGTGGATGTAGGCCGTCCCTAGGCCAAACAACTCTAAAAACCTTCTTGTTTTTTTTACTACTTTTCATGATTGTGGCTCCATTTTCCTAATTCTAACCTTTTGGTGAAGTATTGTGAAAATACCTTTAGTGTTTTGGCCATTTTTTTGTTACAACATTTGGCGCCCACCGTGGGGCCACATTCATATCCTCTCAAGCTTAAGATCCTTGCATTAATTTCTAAGCCCACTTCTACTATACATTCTCTAAATTTAAGATCTGGGCCAAGTGACGAATTCACTTCGAAATTCAAATCCATGTTCGAGATAATTGCTAAGTCTAAGAAAACTGCAAGTAGAACCGTTGGAGAAAACAATAATCTAGCTAATAACGAAGTTACACCACTTACCAACCGCTTTGAACTTGGAGAAAACTCAATAGGTGGGGCCGGAGTAACTAGAGCTGAGTTGAATGTCATTGTCGCCAATTTAAGCCAACGAATGGAGACTTCAAATAAAGCTTTGATGGATACTAATGATGATTTGATGGAGAAAATGAACACTCTTCTAAACACTCAAGCAAATCCCGCTCCTCCTCAGAAGGTTCAAGTCAACCTTGAAGAGAACAAGAATTCGGCAACTTCTGATCATAATCATAACGATAATAGGGAAGGGCTCGATGGATGGAAAAGTGATAAGAACGACACTGAAGTTCAGGATTCAAAGTCGAAAGCTAAAATCCACTCCGATCGAAACACCCGACGAGTTGCAAGTCCTGCCAGGAGGGAACCTCCCCATAATGGAGTTAAAAGACCTAAATCCTCTAATCGCGATCGCTCGCCAAGACGGGCACCCGGCAAAGAAATCGATGTCTGCAATGCGGAACGCCACAACTCAAAGGAGTATATCGCGGATATGGCAAAGCTAATCATAAAAGATAGCAAGGCTCACAATGACAGTGTAAGAGAATGGGACTTCTTCCACAACAAAAATCCATTCACTAAAAGGATCCACAAAGCCGAGTTCCCTAAAAAGTTCACTCATCCTACTCTGCCTCCATACAACGGGACTTCTGATCTGAATCACTTCCTGTACAAATATGAGTGGCATACAAATTCAGCCAAAGCGACAGATGTAATCAAGTGCATGTGCTTCCCTCTCTACCTAGAAGGTGTGGCATTATTATGGCTCACAAGGCTGCCACCGAAATTCGTTGACCGATTTCACGATTTGACTCTAAAGTTCAAAGATCTGTTTAGGCTGCAAGCTACGAAGGCTAAGAATGTTATCTCTTTGACATCAATGAAGCAGAATCCAGGAAAGTCTATTAAAGCATTCCTCAAGAGTTTCAATGCTGCTTTGTCCGAAGTGGGGAATCCCTAACCCCGCATGATATCTCTAATCGATGCCATAGACGAGAAAAGCGAATTTGGTAGATGGATTAAAATGAAAGAACCAAACACGATTGAAAAATTAAATAGAAAGCCAAGGGAGTATATAAGAGTGGACAATAATCCTATGCCTCTTCAGATTATTTATGCTACCCAGTTCCTTGAAGCTCTCAAAAATGCTGCTACTCAATACAATCAGAAGAATACCGAAGGTCAAAAGAGAGGAAATGATGGGAAAGATAATCGATATGGCAAGAAAACTCGCTTCTTTGCACCCGCTGAGTTCACCCCTCTGAATAATACTCCGGAGAAAATATACCTTGTAACACCCCACCTCCGCTAGGGTCACTCACAAAGGGAATGCACTAGGTTTGGTGAAGCATTATCGAGGTAAACATGCACAGAAATATTACAAGACAGAACATATATAAAACAGCGGAAGTAAAAAAAATTCATTTACCTTATAAAACAAGGTCTAAAGCCTTTTTCATCAGAATACATCTAAACCTGTCTTGCAATAATAAAGAAGCATAAAACCTTTTCATAAATTTATTCCCCAAAATAAAGCGGTGAAGCAGCCATAGCCAAGAGAAGTCCAAGCTATACATGATGACCTCCAAGCATAAGAGGTCCGAACTAAACAACAGCATTTCCTCCCTGAAAACCTGGGGGGGAAACGGAAGACAAAGAGGCGAAACAAAACGGGGTCAGTCATAAAGGCTGGTAAGTCCTATCTACTTCCAGCATAAAAACAGGTAAAGGTAACATGACATGCATAAACTGAAAGTAAACATAAGGATGACAACAAGGTAGATGAGCTAAACCAAGATAACTGGATGAACTACTGTGGCAAGGTAAACTAAAGTATCATGATAAACTACGGTGTCAAGAATCAAGGTATCACATTGTCAGGTTTCTATCAAGTATACTATCACAAGGTATCTGTCATGTATAACATCCCACGGTATCTATCATGTATAACATCCCAAGGTATTTGTCACGTACATTCGCTCTGCACCTCTCGTACTAGTATCCCTACCCGCGTCATGTGTTAACTATGAATGTCCCTTTCCCAATGTCATGTAATGGTCCATGTCAACCTAATATATAGCATATGTAGGTTTCCCAACTCGTATGTTTCTTCCCATGTATAAGTTCAGTCCTTTGTCGTAGGCCGTACGGGCTTTCCCATGTCAATCTATACCACCTCAACGTAGTACCATTTTATCCTTGAGGTTGTTTTGGACTGCTACCCTTGATCTGGTTATGTTTTCTTACCATGTACTATCGCGTGTTCACTTAGGATTTATGCCACCTAGGACCACTAGGGATTATGCTACCTAATGAACATTTCCGTGTCTCGGTTTGGGTTCAAGCCACCTAGGGCCACTAGGGATTATGCCACCCGTCAACCGCGCCCTTTATCCCGCGTATGTATCGTGAATCGTTTTCCATGTCTAGACGCACATGTTCCACAATGTGCCATCCGAGTTCCGTGCCAGGGAAAATCAAGAAATACAGAACTCGGTCGGGAGCTTTAAGTCGTCTGCTAATGTAGATATCAAGGTCTGTTTTTGTACCCGTGGCTATGGTCCCACGTGACCCCTCCCTCAACTACTGAAGGGCAATCCAAGAAAAATCATGTATGAGAACCACATCCCGGCCCCACTATAGCCCCACTTTCCTATGGGCCAACCTCACCCATGACTCGATAGTAAGCACATGGTCTGTTGGGGGTTCCCTGCCTTTCCGTTCGTACACGATTGACTAAAGATGGTAGGTAGTCGGCGATGTGCTATCCAGGTCAAAATCAAGTATCGTCGACTCCACGCTAATCCATCCCAGTCTTTAGGTCGCTCGCATAGCAACCAAGGCATACTCTTGGCTCTTCTATCGCAGACCTTAACCTCTGTGAGGCCGGGTTTCATGGACCACCTGCCACCTCACAGAGGGATACCAAGAGTACCCTTACGTCCCCCGAAGCTACAGCTTCGTCACCCAGTTCGTTGGAGCCTTTATCCAAGTAGGATAATTTGCTCCTCCTCGTGTGTTTAAGCGATGACCTACCATATCGGGTTACTCATCCATTCATGAACTAGTCCCATGTCCTTGACTAAGAATTATTACTTAGTTATACTTAACTAAGGTTTACCACTTAGCTTCTTTTCCCCGTTACCCTTGATTAACCACGATTTTCTACCTAGTTCCTCTAACTAGGGTTTTGTCTATTGGGTTAGGTATTGTTATTCAGGTTCATGACTTAGCCCGCCTACGAATCATGTCAAGATTGGCTAAGTATTTAAGTCCAATACCTAGCCCTACAAGTTGGTTAAGTATACCAAGAAGCTCATGACTTAACCCTATTCAATCCTCAAGTCAAATTGGTTAAGTATTTGTTTATCTTAACCCTATCAGATTATCGTGTTAGATTGGTTAAGCATAGATTATCTTAACCTCATCGGATTATCGAGTCGGATTGGTTAAGTATAGGTTAACTTAACCCCCATCCACTAATCGTATTATAATGGTTAAGTTTATTTAAAAGGTCTTATGACTTAACCCTATCGGGTCCACCTACTAGATTGGTTAAGTATAGGTTACTTAACCTCATCAAATCATCATGTATAATTGGTTAAGTATAAGTTACTTAACCTCATTAAATTATCATGTTAGGTTGGTTAAGTATTGGTTATTTAACCTCATTGGATTACCAAGTTTAGATTGGTTAAGTGTTTAACTTAACCCCATCGAATTACCGTGTTTAGATTAGTTAAGTGAAGGTTACTCAACCCCATCTAATTACCGTGTTTAGATTAGTTAAGTGTAAGTTACTTAATTCCATCTAATTACCGTGTTTAGATTAGTTAAGTGTAGGTGACTTAGCCCCATCTAATTACCAAGTCAGATTAGTTAAGTGTAAATTACTTAACCTCATCCCCTAATCGTCTTGTATGGTTAAGTGTCATTAAGAAATCAAGCCCGGTCCCACTTAACCTACCCATTCGTGTCATATCGGTTAAGTGTCATTAGTCAAATTTACTTAACCTTATCATGTGGCATTAATTTAATTAATGCACTCTCAACCACTCACATTAGACCTTGTTGTGGTTACTAGTTAAGCCGGGCGGGTTCGGGTAGTTTTACACCACAACCTAGTCTAACCTCGGGTCTTAAGCGCGACCTAACCAACTTCTCACATTGGATCCTATTGTTTGTAGCCACAAGTTAAGTCGGGCGGGTCCGGGTAGATTTATGCTACAAACTCAACCCAACCTCGAGTTGGCCACTTTCATGTTTGGTCTAGTGTCTTATTACACTTACAACCCACCCACGTCTAGTTCAAGTCCCATGTTTTCCCACGTGTCATGACCATATTTAAATGTATCATGAATGTCATGTTCTCATGTAAACCCCATGTCAAGTTTTCCATGTCATACCCACGTTTTTCCTAAACTACCCAAACGTATTTCCAACCCAAATGGAAGCGAGTCACATAGTAGGGTATTATGTCAACATATTGGCCACAAGCATGCATAGCTTTATAAGGGAATTTGGCCGCAAACATGCATAGTATCATAAAGGAATTTGGCCACAAACATGCATAGTCTCATAAGGGAATTTGGCCACAAACATGCATAGTATCATAAGTGAATTTGGCCACAAACATGCATGATACATAAGGGGTTTGGGTTCATTTACATGCATAAGCCCCAAAGTCAAGTCTTTGCCCATGTTTCACAAGTCAAGTGGTTCCCAAAGGTTCATGCTAACATTCCATAGATAAAGATTCAAACTTGCAAGATATACTAGATTAAACATAACATGAATGGCGTGATTAAGTCGCTACAACTTAGCCCAAAGTCAAAGGTTCTAGTAAAAGAGACATGACAAGGTTCATATAGGCTAGCATACTTATATTTCATCTCATTTTATCCCATGTCACATTAGTACCAACGTTAGAATCTACAAGTAGCTAGAACTTACATAGCGTGGCTTAGCGAATTAGCATGAATCGTCTCGACGAAGAAAGGTGGCTCCTTTGAAGAAGAACCGTCATGAAACCGTCGTAGCAACGTTGATTTGGCCTCGATTTGGTGTAGCAAGCTTGCACCTTTTGATTTGAATCCGATTTGAATGCATAGTCTCTAGGAGTTGGAGATGGAGGCCATGATCACTTGGCATTTGGGCAGCACTTCGTGGCATGAGTGAATTGTGAGGGTTTAGGGCAGGCTTAGGGGTCTTTTTATAGAGATTAGGAGTAGTTTAGGCCGTAGGATAAACCCTAGGATAGATCTGAACCCTCAAAAATCGTCACAAGCCTCCAAAACCGAGCCAACATGACAAGCAGGTGCACCAGGTCGGGGTTCTACAGGGGGGGTCGACCCAGGGGTCGACACCCATGTCGACCCCCTAGAGGGGGGGTCGACCCCAGGGTCGACACCCATGTCGACCCCCTAGAGGGGGTCCGACCCAGGGGTCGACATCCTGTGGGTATGGCGGGAATTTTCCCGCCTTCTCTTTCTGGGCTGAATTTCAAATCTGTTTTCGGATTTGAATTTTCGTGAAACTTCGTTGGGCCTTAACTGGGTCATACGGACTCCGATTTACGAAATTTCGAACTCTATTTCGCGTATTTTTCCGAGACGAACGCAATGGCGCAACCCGTTTATCCTGATTCAGATTTTATAATTTAATTCTGCCTTGATTCTTGTCTTAACACGTTGTTTAAAATTCGGGTTGTTACATTCTCCCCTCCTTTAAGGATTTCGTCCCCGAAATCTCCAAGTTAGGAAGAACGTATCCTACCATCCATCATCCATCTACTCAAAACATCATACACAAGTAATCATTGTCCTTAAAAGATTTCTAATGCTGTATGAACATATGCAGAAAGTGTGTGTATATGTTCCTTAGCTAATGCTAATGATCAGGCCTGAATGATCTTTCTAATGCAAAATATGTTTAGTGCCATGAATCCAACATGTATGCAAATAGTCCTAGTCATATAAACACTATATGTGTGCACAACCATTCATTCATATGCAACATCCACATGATAACACATTCAATTTCATCCATAAACATGTATAAATACTCGTGCATATGCAATATGAAATGTGAGTGTGTCGATCTAGTATCTAATGTGTATTCGCGCATCCACGAGCAACCACTTGCAACCATTTGCAACCATATCAATCATAACATGTTTCAAACACATGTTTACATCCATAGGTTTCTACCTAAGGTTCTCACGATAGTATCGAGGGGGTGAACAAGGTAAACTCCCTACGGGGTTTGCAACAGAAACAGGACCGAGAAGATATTCACCAAAAGATAACATGCGAGCAAGCTCTACAGGAAAAACCAGGGATCAAGGATACACTCTTTAAAAAGAGGTACGATGCGCGTGTCTAGCCTTACGTCTTCTAAGTCGTGTTTCCTTGAGCTTAATTCCTTGGTGCCTTGACCATCTTTTTAACTCCATGATTTCGTAGCTCCTTGATTCCTATTTCCAAGATATGAGTTAGAACTCATTTCATTGTCGCCTCTTATTCCACTTTCACTTATCCTTTCCCTAGTATACTTGGCTCAAACGTATCCACTTACCCATGCAAGCTCTCCAAAATTCACTAGGGAATTCTGGATCTCGTTTGCCGATGCCAATCCATGTTGCCAAGAGTACTTACTAGGGTGATTCCCATAACTCATGCATAAGCGAAACGAACCATCCGCCTTAGCGGCGAATTCTATTCGAACGGATTACCAACAACTGCATCCCGAGATTCTAGGTAACTAACCATGACAGGACCCAAAAGGTTACACGAGACTCCGAGGGTATCACCAAGGTGAGTCGAGAGTCTAACTACACTCTTTCCAAAACCGGGAATGGCACCCCTTATTGGGTGACCACTTTATCCTTAGAATCCATCCGTAGCCGAGACATGTCATTCTCAAATCCAAACAAGTCATGAAGAAATGGACCAACTCTCCAACCAGATTTTTGGGACAAAAATTGGGATCCTCTACCATGCTAGTACTAGGGTGCAGAGACTCAACTATCCAAGCAGACTTAAATGATACGATGATCAAGACAAAGTCTGGACGGGATGATAGAAAAGAACGACTAAACCTTTACCCGAAACGGTACCATCTCTTTTAGGTACCCTAGAAATGGGAGCGTACAATTGCCCCCCTCCGATGATCTTGTCCTTGTCCTCCTTGATGGACTAAGCCATACCAACAAGTTGCTTATCCTTAAGCTCGCGTCCTTTATCCTTACTCTTATTATCCTTCCTTGTACCACGGCAACAGGTCTCTCGAGAACCACCTCCATCGTACGGAAAACACCTACGTGGCTAGACAAAGATTAGTCACAGTTAGAACTACTGTGACTACAGATGGAGGAAAGAAAGGAAAAGAGATTCAATCAAGGAATCAAAGGATAGTGCTAATGGCTTTTGGGGAATAGCCTTTAAAAACTTTTCTTGAAAAATGCTTCTTTGTAAACGGTTTTTCAAATAGTTTTCAGAAGGTTTTAAAAACTTTTGCCCAGTCTGGTAACCTTCTGCTCTGATACCAAATGTAACACCCCACCTCCGCTAGGGTCACTCACAAAGGGAATGCACTAGGTTTGGTGAAGCATTATCGAGGTAAACATGCATAGAAATATTACAAGACAGAACATATATAAAACAGCGGAAGTAAAACAAATTTCATTTACCTTATAAAACAAGGTCTAAAGCCTTTTTCATCAGAATACATCTAAACCTGTCTTGCAATAATAAAGAAGCATAAAACCTTTTCATAAATTTATTCCCCAAAATAATGCGGTGAAGCAGCCATAGCCAAGAGAAGTCCAAGCTATACATGATGACCTCCAAGCATAAGAGGTCCGAACTAAACAACAGCATTTCCTCCCTGAAAACCTGGGGTGGGGGGAAACGGAAGACAAAGAGGCGAAACAAAACGGGGTCAGTCATAAAGACTGGTAAGTCCTATCTACTTCCAGCATAAAAACAGGTAAAGGTAACATGACATGCATAAACTGAAAGTAAACATAAGGATGACAACAAGGTAGATGAGCTAAACCAAGATAACTGGATGAACTACTGTGGCAAGGTAAACTAAAGTATCATGATAAACTACGGTGTCAAGAATCAAGGTATCACATTGTCAGGTTTCTATCAAGTATACTATCACAAGGTATCTGTCATGTATAACATCCCACGGTATCTATCATGTATAACATCCCAAGGTATTTGTCACGTACATTCGCTTTGCACCTCTCGTACTAGTATCCCTACCCGCGTCATGTGTTAACTATGAATGTCCCTTGCCTAATGTCAAGTAATGGTCCATGTCAACCTAATATATAGCATATGTAGGTTTCCCAACTCGTATGTTTCTTCCCATGTATAAGTTCAGTCCTTTGTCGTAGGCCGTACGGGCTTTCCCATGTCAATATATACCACCTCAACGTAGTACCATTTTATCCTTGAGGTTGTTTTGGACTGCTACCCTTGATCTGGTTATGTTTTCTTACCATGTACTATCGCGTGTTCACTTAGGATTTATGCCACCTAGGACCACTAGGGATTATGCTACCTAATGAACATTTCCGTGTCTCGGTTTGGGTTCAAGCCACCTAGGGCCACTAGGGATTATGCCACCCGTCAACCGCGCCCTTTATCCCGCGTATGTATCGTGAATCGTTTTCCATGTCTAGACGCACATGTTCCTCAATGTGCCATCCGAGTTCCGTGCCAGGGCAAATCAAGAAATACGGAACTCGGTCGGGAGCTTTAAGTCGTCTGCTGATGCAGATATCAAGGTCTGTTTTTGTACCCGTGGCTATGGTCCCACGTGACCCCTCCCTCAACTACTGAAAGGCAATCCAAGAAAAATCATGTATGAGAACCACATCCCGGCCCCACTATAGCCCCACTTTCCTATGGGCCAACCTCACCCATGACTCGATAGTAAGCACATGGTCTGTTGGGATTCCCTGCCTTTCCGTTCGTACACGATTGACTAAAGATGGTAGGTAGTCGACGACGTGCTATCCAGGGAAAAATCAAGTATCGTCGACTCCACGCTAATCCATCCCTGTCTTTAGGTCGCTCGCATAGCAACCAAGGCATACTCTTGGCTGTTCTATCGCAGACCTTAACCTCTGTGAGGCCGGGTTTCATGGACCACCTGCCACCTCACAGAGGGATACCAAGAGTACCCTCACGTCCCCCGAAGCTACCGCTTCGTCACCCAGTTCGTTGGAGCCTTTATCCAAGTAGGATAATTTGCTCCTCCTCGTGTGTTTAAGCGATGACCTACCATATCGGGTTACTCATCCATTCATGAACTAGTCCCATGTCCTTGACTAAGAATTATTACTTAGTTATACTTAACTAAGGTTTACCACTTAGCTTCTTTTCCCCGTTACCCTTGATTAACCACGATTTTCTACCTAGTTCCTCTAACTAGGGTTTTGTCTATTGGGTTAGGTGTTGTTATTCAGGTTCATGACTTAGCCCGCCTACGAATCATGTCAAGATTAGCTAAGTATTTAAGTCCAAGACCTAGCCCTACAAGTTGGTTAAGTATACCAAGAAGCTCATGACTTAACCCTATTCAATCCTCAAGTCAAATTGGTTAAGTATTTGTTTATCTTAACCCTATCAGATTATCGTGTTAGATTGGTTAAGCATAGATTATCTTAACCTCATCGGATTATCGAGTCGGATTGGTTAATTATAGGTTAACTTAACCCCCATCCACTAATCGTATTATAATGGTTAAGTATATTTAAAAGGTCTTATGACTTAACCCTATCGGGTCCACCTATTAGATTGGTTAAGTATAGGTTACTTAACCTCATCAAATCATCATGTATAATTGGTTAAGTATAAGTTACTTAACCTCATTAAATTAGCATGTTAGGTTGGTTAAGTATTGGTTATTTAACCTAATTGGATTACCAAGTTTAGATTGGTTAAGTGTTTAACTTAACCCCATCAAATTACCGTGTTTAGATTAGTTAAGTGAAGGTTACTCAACCCCATCTAATTACCGTGTTTAGATTAGTTAAGTGTAGGTTACTTAACTCCATCTAATTACCGTGTTTAGATTAGTTAAGTGTAGGTTACATAGCCCCATCTAATTACCAAGTCAGATTAGTTAAGTGTAAATTACTTAACACCATCCCCTAATCGTCTTGTATGGTTAAGTGTCATTAAGAAATCAAGCCCGGTCCTACTTAACCTACCCATTCGTGTCATATCGGTTAAGTGTCATTAGTCAAATTTACTTAACCTTATCATGTGGCATTAATTTAATTAATGCACTCTCAACCACTCACATTAGACCATGTTGTGGTTACTAGTTAAGCCGGGCGGGTCCGGGTAGTTTTACACCACAACCTAGTCTAACCTCGGGTCTTAAGCGCGACCTGACCAACTTCTCACATTGGATCCTATTGTTTGTAGCCACTAGTTAAGCCGGGCGGGTCCGGGTAGATTTATGCTACAAACTCAACCCAACCTCGAGTTGGCCACTTTCATGTTTGGTCTAGTGTCTTATTACACTTACAACCCACCCACGTCTAGTTCAAGTCCCATGTTTTCCCACATGTCATGACCATATTTAAATGTATCATGAATGTCATGTTCTCATGTAAACCCCATGTCAAGTTTTCCATGTCATACCCACGTTTTTCCTAAACTACCCAAACGTATTTCCAACCCAAATGGAAGCGAGTCACATAGTAGGGTATTATGTCAACATATTGGCCACAAGCATGCAAAGCTTCATAAGGGAATTTGGCCGCAAACATGCATAGTATCATAAGGGAATTTGGCCACAAACATGCATAGTCTCATAAGGGAATTTGGCCACAAACATGCATAGTATCATAAGTGAATTTGGCCACAAACATGCATGATACATAAGGGGTTTGGGTTCATTTACATGCATAAGCCCAAAAGTCAAGTCTTTGCCCATATTTCACAAGTCAAGTGGTTCCCAAAGGTTCATGCTAACATTCCATAGATAAAGATTCAAACTTGCAAGATATACTAGATTAAACATAACATGAATGGCGTGATTAAGTCACTACAACTTAGCCCAAAGTCATAGGTTCTAGTAAAAGAGACATGACAAGGTTCATATAGGCTAGCATACTTATATTTCATCTCATTTTATCCCATGTCACATTAGAACCACCGTTAGAATCTACAAGTAGCTAGAACTTACATAGCGTGGCTTAGCGAATTAGCATGAATCGTCTCGACGAAGAAAGGTGGCTCCTTTGAAGAAGAACCATCATGAAACCGTCGTAGCAACGTTGATTTGGCCTCGATTTGGTGTAGCAAGCTTGCACCTTTTGATTTGAATCCGATTTGAATGCATAGTCTCTAGGAGTTGGAGATGGAGGCCATGATCACTTGGCATTTGGGCAGCACTTCGTGGCATTTGTGAATTGTGAGGGTTTAGGGTAGGCTTAGGGGTCTTTTTATAGAGATTAGGAGTAGTTTAGGCCATAGGATAAACCCTAGGATAGATCTGAACCCTCAAAAATTGTCACAAGCCTCCAAAACCGAGCCAACATGACAAGCAGGTGCACCAGGTCGGGGTTCTACAGGGGGGGTCGATCCAGGGGTCGACACCCATGTCGACCCCCTGGAGGGGGGGTCGACCCGAGGGTCGACACCCATGTCGACCCCCTAGAGGGGTGTCGACCCAGGGGTCGACATCCTGTGGGTATGGCGGGAATTTTCCCGCCTTCTCTTTCTGGGCTGAATTTCAAATCTGTTTTCGGATTTGAATTTTCGTGAAACTTCGTTGGGCCTTAACTGGGTCATACGGACTCCGATTTACGAAATTTCAGACTCTATTTCGCGTATTTTTCCGAGGCAAACGCAATGGCACAACCCGTTTATCCTGATTCAGATTTTATAATTTAATTCTGCCTTGATTCTTGTCTTAACACGTTGTTTAAAATTCGGGTTGTTACATACCTCGCCACCAAAGATATAGAACCCTATCCAGGACCACCATCGCTGAATATCTCCAAGAGAGCTGCAAATTTTGGAAAATTCTGTCGTTTTCACAACCAACCTGGACATGACACTAATGAATGCCGACACTTGAAGAACTTCATCGAGAAGCTGATCATGAAAAACAGTCTACAACATTATGTAAAGGATCCACAAGCCTCAAATTCTACTCCAGTGCTTCAGGAGCAAAGTACACCCTCAAATCAAACCGGTCAAAGTAATGAAACTCCAGCACGAGTTAATGCAAGGCCGGTCATTAACTGATTAACGTTGATTGGCACTTCAGTCTAAACGGCCCAGAATAAGCGATCATCATCACCACAACTTTATTTTCATGCTCTACTTCATGCTCTACTTCATGTTGCATTCAAAATTTTCATAAAACAGTCTGTAATATTTTACAAATGTTGTACCGAACAATTAGCTCTGTGATTAAGAGCATATCTACCTGAATAAATCACTTGCTTGCAAAATTGTATGTCAAATCAAAACTTGCTTAAAAGATGATTTCATATTGCAGGCCATCTTTCGAGCGCTAGTTTCTGTAAAATCTGACAAAACATAGTGACCCCAACAACACTAGTCCAAGCGTCAAATACTGCAAATACCAACATGCAGAAATGCAAAAATAGAAAAGCACCGCCTTAAAAAGTGAACGGAAAGAGTCACCAAGGTTCAAATAGCGAGCAAGCGCCATGACAAACAAATGAGAGGGTTGTAACTTTTGTCGAAAGGGCACTCTCCTGAATTAGAGATCAAAGGCCTCAGTACCTAAATTGAGATAGCCTGCTAAGTCAAGCGTCTGACAAAGGAACTGGCGCCAGCCCCATGAAACGACATAACAAGAAAAAAAAAACCCATAATAAAGAAAATGCTTCCCTAATAAAGCGCAAAGACCTCCCCTAGCGGGGGCACAAAATATTAAGGCATCCCCTAGCGGGGACACTAAATAAAAGACCTCCCCTAGCGGGGGCACTAAATCCAAAGACCTCCCTGAGCGAGGGCACTAAATCAAAAGACCTCCCCTAGCGGGGGCATTAAATCCAAAGATCTCCCCGAGTGGGGGCACTAAATCCAAAGACCTCCTCGAGCTGGGGCACTAAATTCAAAGACCTTCCATAGCAGGGGCACAAAAATATAAATGCTTCTCCAAGTAGATGTAATAAACCAGCAAGTAAAGTCAAAATTCCTATTGTATTGACAAAGCTCAGGGGCTCTATGCATGATTGGCAAGCTCAAATAGCTTTTGCTAACAAAGTAGAAGCTTCTAGCACGACAACCACATTCAAGAAAACTCGACAAGCTGATCACATCGAGCTCTTGCGATTCGAGACGACCCAAGGCAATGAGGCAACATAATCACGTAAGAGTTGAATAATGCCCAAAAAATACCACGGGTCCATCGTGACATTGCAACAAGCCAGAAACCGATATACTCTCATCAAAAAGGCCAATATACTAGGCTTGATCTTGCCTCCAAAATAGGGCATTTGAAAATTTTGGTAAAATCAATATGCTCGATATGTCGATAAAACTCACTGCACCGATAAAGATCAACCTGGGAAACCCAATTAGAATTTCTTAATGCAAAGGCTTCCTCATCTATAAAGCTCTAATCATAAATATCTCACCAAAAACCCGAGAATATTGTGCTTCAAATCTGTAGATAACCGATGTTTAAAAGGCGACTGTGCGAATATGGCATAGTTCGAATCTAATAGAGCAACAGCACTTCTCAAGGAATTAAGGCTAATATTCGTCACGGTTTCAATGTGAGATATAAAAAGCAGATTGAGCAATAATAATGCACAAGGGGAGGCCATCACGAAATGGAGATTCCAAAGATTATATATCCAAAGATGATCCATAGTATCAAAGCAAATTCAAATTTCTAAATCTAACAGATTTACAGCAACAGGCCTAAAAATAGACATCAAATTCTTCTTTCTCTGGCAATCTTGCGGCAAATTTGGGAATGCCAAAATAAGTGCACGTGTGATTAAAGACATATTGAGTTAGCACAAAAATGACATCTTTTCGACAAATTGTCAAAAGAACGGGAAATAACCAAAGGCTGGTCCACTTACAATCCAAAAGCTGCAGTCACACTAATTTCATAAAACTAAAATCGAAAGTTCCAATTTGAATAGGTGGCGTGAAGCATATAAATTCAACTAACAAGTTTTGTGCTTAGATCATTTGGAATCAACGAGTCAAAGGATCAAAGCATGATTCGCCATAGCGAACAAAAAGCTATGATTGAATATCAACGTAAATAAATTCAAAATTCGAAGAATTCAAGAGCCTGGCTACATTAAGTCCTGAATAATCCAAACTCGAGATATTGCACATTCCAATGAAAAGTTACAAGTTAATACAAGGACCAATCCGATTTCGAAGCTCATATTTTTAAACAAAAAATACAAGCTTCTAGGGGCAAAGGTTAACCATGTTATTCAAACGCGGTTCAAGAATTGAGTTAGCCACGTCAATAGCATCTCCAAGTCTGGTCGTGCATCTCGGAACGGACATGCTAGCATATCAGATCGGTTGGACGTGTTGGGTCGGTCGAGTTGTTCTGATCATGCAAGCCTGGCTGGTCAGTAGCTCTCCCATTTTGGATCGGTCGACACTAACACAACATATGGGTTGGTCATATATTAATGCATGGATCAATTTGATGCGAGCAGCCTTTTATTCAACTAGTTTGATCCAGTTAATATACACAAAATGTCTTGACAAACTTGTAGTATGCATATAAGAATAGACATATTTGCAGCAATGGACTAGTCACTTAAATAACATAAGTCGCTATATTATTTCATTGGTCACGTTAGGTCAGATATGCTCAGCACCGTGGAACAATATATCACTTGGCAATGATGTAACTTCATGAACCTTACGCCATCTACATGAATAACAAACTTCATATGATTGAAAACATGTGGCAAGTTACTTTATTTTGTTGGGACAAAGCTTGAACAGCTAGCACACGAAACATATATGCATGGAGTATATGAAGACAATGCACTCTTTGAAATTAAACAACAGTGTATCTGAGCAGCTCGGTCGAGCAGCGCGTTCGGGTCGTGCACTTTTGGTCATGCAGAGCTCCTCCGGTTCGAGCAGTGAAACTGCATGTTAGGTTAAGCAGAGCTTCTAACAGTGGTCGAGCAGTGATAACGGGTCGAGCAACCATTCTCTGATATATTAATAAACTGCATTAATACCACATATAAGAACAATAGTGGCAATGTTGTAATACTTGCTCCCGTATTTTGAACTATGCATGCGAGAATAAAATAGGTTGATCGTCTGAATGCCACATGGAATAGGCATACTATGAAAAGGAGCATCGCGCATTACTTTCCTGCTTGTTCAAGTCTGGACACCACGGTGTAATGGTATAATTATTTGGCTCGCACATGTCTTAGTAGAATAAAGGGGTCGGTCACATGCAACAAATGTGCAGGTCGCTCACACTAAGGTCGGTCACATGTTTGGGTCGCTCGCGCACTCCTGGTCGCACATACTTTTTGGGCTGGACAGACAGCTGGCTCCAGCTGTCCAGTGACATTTTTGTAAATACTTCAACGAACGACCCGAACCCTGCATAACATAATTACATCATTGCCACTACCCCCAAACTACACCTATAAATATCCCACTTCTCCACCATTCAAGAGACCAATTTTCCACCCTGAAGGGCTGTCCAAATAATTTCTCCAACACTCTGAAACATTCCAAGCTCCATTAATGGCTTCTCAAGCTCAATCCATCCTCCTTTAACAACAAACGGATCAAATCTTCTCCAAGCTTCATTAAAAATCTCTCAAACACTATCTAAGTAGTTGAATCTCGCTTTATAGTATTTTGATTATGACAACTATACATAAGAATATATATTATAGCTAGGGGTGTAAATCGGTCGGACAGGACCGGACGGAGGTGTGTTCATTTCCTATCCTAAAAAAATCGAACCGAACACAGATCAGACCAAATTTTTTCTAGGACAAATTTATTTATCCTAATTCATGTCCTAAATAAAATTGTTCGGACACGGACATGATCGGACTTGGTCAGACATGGTTATTTATATCACATTTTGTTCATTTTACTAGATTATCTCTCAACTATACGCCAAATTAAAGTAATTTGGACGAGCCTGGACCGGACATGA
The DNA here is from genome assembly GCA_030737875.1 of Allium sativum. Classification (NCBI taxonomy): domain Eukaryota; kingdom Viridiplantae; phylum Streptophyta; class Magnoliopsida; order Asparagales; family Amaryllidaceae; genus Allium; species Allium sativum. The sequence continues at coordinate 19,346,873 of CM060927.1, read as the reverse complement.
TTTTTTCTGGTACAAATTTTGTTATCCTAACTCATGTCCTAAATGAAAATCGGCCAGACTTGGATGGATGTATTTTGGTTACGGACACAAACGGACGTCGGACATTCAGAAAAAATTTACAGCCCTAATAATATCAACTAACTCTGTTTTGCAGGAAGACATTCGACAGCAGATTCAAAAATACAAATGAAGATCATATATGTTGTAAAAGTTTGTTAGTCTTAGATTTATTTGTTAAAGTCTTCCTTGATGATTACACACACACACACACATTTTATTTATATATATTTTTTCACAATGAAATGGGCAAGAAATAAGTTTGTCTCAGAATACAGACGTCTGAAAATTTTCAACCAGATGTCTATTTGCTGAAACAAATTTCGTATTCGTACAATATTCAGAGGTCTAGTACAAAAATTTCAGACGTCTGAATCTGCTCCGAAATAAACTATTTCCTTGCTATTTTGTTTTTTAAATCAAAGCAAACATCTGAAATTTCTATTCAGACATCTGATTATGAAGGGTTGCAACCTATTATGAAGAGTCACAACTTTCTAATTCATATCTCTTGATTAAATCTCTTCGTGATTAGTTGTAAATCTTTGTATATTATAAATAGAGACTTGATTTAGTGATCTAATTACTGAATTCCATTCTAATTCTTTCTATCTTACTGTAACACCCTACCTCCATTAAGGTCACTCACAAAGGGAATGCCTTAACTTCAGTGGAGCGTTTTAGGTAAACAGATACAGAATATCACAAGACAGATATTAAAAAATTTGCAGCGGAAACAAATAGCTTTATTAAATCACCAAAATACTTTGTTACATAATACTATGAGTCATAAAACCCTTACAACAAAACATTTCTGTCTTACATTATCAGAGTACATAGGTATTTAAAAGAAAAACATCATCCCCCAGATTAAAGAGTAAGCCATATAAGAGACAAAGACTCGAGCCATACTTCAGAAGTAGCCCCTAGAAGATGATATCCAAATCCTGACTAAACCTGGGTGTTTCCTCCCTGAGAACCTGGGGGGGAAACGGAAGAAAAGAGGCGAAAAAACTAGGTCAGACATACGTCTGGTGATTCCAGTAACTTTTAGCCAGTAAATAAATAAAGGTAAACATGACAGGCATACAAATTGGATAAGAGGATTCATGGTACAGATGGCAAGTATGACAGGACAAATAAGGTAAGATGTATGCTTCACTACAAACTACTATGCACTATTACTCGTCAAATCAAGATGGGATGATCCCTTTCGCTAACCATAATAACGATAATGATGGTCGTAGTTTCGTGTACTCCTAGTCGCTGTCATAGGTGCCGCCTTCTCCTATCTCAACTATTCGTACCCACTACCCTCCTACTATAAATTGGTAGACTTAGGACATACGTCCGGGTATACCCTAACCACTACCCTAATCGATCGGCTCCCTACTCTGTAGAAACCCTGTGCTGGTCCCACAACTAGGGGGTATCACTTCCCTAAAGTGGCAACCTAAGGTGTGCACAGTTATACCTACTGGTGTCAAGGTCGTCTTGTCCCCCTTTGCCCGGCCCATGCACGCACATGTCCCCGGTCGGTTTGCGCCGCCCACACCATCTGTCTCGTTTAGGATCTCTTACAATCAATTAGTAAGCATGCCCCTTCCCCGCCTAGTACGAAGATCTTTACTCTGATACCCCTCCGGGTTACTGACTGAAATGGGTCCCATACAACATGATACAAGTTCTCCCCTATGCCTTGTATCCCCACTAGATTTTCTACTGACTATGTATACCCTAAGGTGTCTTTAATTACATAGCCCTCAATCAGTTATGCGTACCTATAGGTGTCTTTAATACATAACCCATATTCTACCTATCGGTTATGTGTACCTATAGGTGTCTTTAATACATAACTCTATCTATTCCCATTAGTTATGCGTACCCCTAAGGGTGTCTTTAATACACAACTTTACTATTTTGCCCCAGTTATGTATACCATTAGGTGTCTTTAATTACATAACCATTTTAATCCGGTTAAGTTTGTGGGCCTATATGTATTAATATTACGCACCTCCCCTTCAGTTGTACTTAACCCTCCCACTGATTTAATCCTATTTATTGAATGGTTAAGTTTGTGGGCCTATATATATTAATATTACCCACCTACCCATCGGTTGTACTTAACCCACCCACAATTCATCTCGTTTTACATAACCCAAACTTATGCCATCATCATACAGTCCATATGTATTAAGTTAGGTTAAGTAGTCTTTAATCAGCATTAATTAATTATTGAGACACCTAATCGTATTTCACATGCCACCCAAGGCACCCACTTCATTCCACATGCCACCCAAGGCACCCAATTAACCCCTCATGTCCCACTACATGTTTATCTGGTTAAGTGTTTTCTTAATTCATTAAAACCGTAACCTTATAAAGACCTCTCACATTAGACTGGCATTTGTGGCAGCTAGATTTGCCGGGCGGGTCCGGGGAGTCTTACACCAGAAACAAGTCTAACCTTGTGTCTTTACAACTGTTACGCATTTAATTTATGCCTAAGACCTCCCACATTAGACTGGCATTTGTGGCAGCTGGATTTGTCGGGCGGGTCTGGGTAGTCTTACACCACAAAAGAGCCTAAGCTCGTGTCTTAGACGATTAATTACACAAAATTAATTATCCCCCAATTTGAATTACTTTCCCTATTCAAATTATCAATCAATTCCAAATTTAGCTATAGCAATAATTGACTCAATTATGTCCATCTATTTATGGTATGTAAAATCATACCAATTATCTTCACATATTTATTTTATGTCATTTGAGGCATTTATGCCAATTCTCAATATTAAATCTTCAGACTTTAATTGCTTAAACATTCCTCTTTTGATTAATTAAGTTAATTAATTAATCCTTTCCTTTTTATAGGTGTCAATACCTATCTTATTAACAATTTGAATTTCCTATCCATAAATGGTCATATTCAAATTATACCATTTTAACCCAATTTTACCCATGTCATAATAGGTAATTATTCATATGTTTCCCTACTAAAATCAAGTGCCCAATTTACATAAGCACTATGTAAATTATACCTATTACAAATTCCCCTTTTTCCCCGTTTCTTAACTAGCGTAACCGTTTGCGTTTTTGGCGTCATCGAGGCTACAATGTAGTCTCGCCATAACAATAAAATAAAGGGAATGACAAGGTTATAGTTTTCAGTACAATTTTTGGCATAAGCATGACAACTAAGGAAAATGACATGATAAACTCGCATATAATTATGATTCACCACATAATTAACAACTTGCATAGATTCATGATTTCGTAACATAACAACTTGCGTAGGTTCATGAATTAACAACTCACATAGATTCATGATTTACAACATGTTTAACAACTTGCATAACATAACAACTTGCATAGTTTCATGAATAATAACTTGCATAGGTTCATGAATAATAACTTGTATAGGTGACTTGCATGATCTCATAACAATTTTCATAGATTCATGATAACAACTTGCATAGATTCATAGTAACAACTTGCATAGATTCATGATAACGACTTGCATAGATTCATGAATTCATCACACAATAACTTACATAATTTCATGATCAACAATAACAATAAACTTGCATAACTACAAACAACATATACCAAAATCATAATCTACCACGATTCACTTTTATTTATTTAAACCTAAAAGTGACTAGAACTCACAGAAAAAGAGGGTCTTGAGTTCTGGGTTCTGAATTCTGTAATTGATTAGCGTTCCCTTGATGTAGGGAATTTAGTTGTTGTAGTTTTAGGCTTCATTTGATTTGAATTGAGTTGCTTTACTTTGCCTCTAATTGGTGGTGGCTACTATAAGGTTTGGAGTGACAACATGACGTCCATTGATCTAATTTTGATTTGATTTTAGGGTTTGAGTCTACATGCCTTTTATAGAGTTTAAGATTAGTTTAGGCCGTCCGATCAACCCAGAATTAATCCCAGCGAATCAGAGCAGATCAAAAACCCTAATGAGTCAGCATCTAGTCACTAACAGGACATTAAACAAATCTGCCCGGGGGGGGGGGGGGCAGGTCGACCCCAGGTCGACGCTCTGGTCGGCCTGGTTAGGGTAGGTCGACCCCCTGGTCGACCCTATGGTCGACCTGGCCCTGGCGGGAATTTTTCCGTCTAGCCCATCTGACTCTAAATTTTGAATTTTCGAAATCTATTTTGAATTTTTCTGAAACTTCCGATGGCCATAACTTCTTCATACGAAGTCCAATTCACGCAAACTCGGACTCTATCTCAACCAGAATTCCGAGACGAACACAATGGCACAACCCGTTTCCCTTAATTCTCACAACTGAGATTAGTTATTCTTTAATTTGTGAATATTAACATTAAAATTATGGGGTGTTACATTCTCCCCTCCTTAAAGGATTTCGTCCCCGAAATCTTCAAGTCAAGAAGAATGTGCATCCTACCATACAATCATCCATTTACTCAACCATCAGACACAGGCATCCATTGTCCTTAAAAGATTTCTAATTCCATATGAACATATGCAAAAAGTGTGTGTATATGTTCCATATCTAATGCTAAATCAGGCGGTCTACTGATTCAGTTGACCTCCTTAATGCAAACCATGATAATGTCGTGCGTCCATTATGTATACGAATCCTATCGATACATATTATTTCTACATGTGTGCTCAACCATTCGTCAAAATGCAGCATCCATATGATAACACAACCATTGTTCATCCATTAACCTAAATATGCACACACATTTATATGCAATATGAAAGTGATTTGAGCCGATCTAGTGCCTAATGTGTGTGTGTATGCGTCCACAGGCTACCACTAGCAAACACTTGCATCCACTTGCAACCATCAAACATTACATGTCTCAAACACATGTTTACATCCATGGATTTCCTATATAAAGGTAGAATATTCGGTTGATGGGATACAAACAAATGATATAACTAAAACAAAAGCTCTGTTCCCATTTGACATCGGTTAAGAGAATAATTCCCTAAGTCTCAGCCCCGAAGACCGAAATCAATATCACACTGACACTCAGAGAATTACCCCCCCCCATTAAACAATGTCAAAACTGGAAATCTACTTCATGCTCCGAGTAGAAACCCCTATCCTTCAGAAATATTCAGATACTTACAGGCTACTGGTACAGACCAGATTACAGAATGGTTCTCAGAAAGCTAAACATAACAGAGCCTTGCGAGTCACAAGAAACTTTGGGGTCTTCCCATGACAAGTTAGAAACTTAATGACCCTCCTCTCAAAATCTAGAACGACCCTCTACGTAGAAAGCTGGTCCATTTAGAACCAACCCATAGCCCATAAACTTGAGCACACAAATGTCACATTCAAATTTTTGATGCCTAACACAGATAATTTCAAACCCTTACAAATCACCAATAAATGAGCCGAACCACCAAAGGGGTTTGAAACAACTACGGGATCAGAAACAAGATTAGTATTAAAGTGCAGTGTCTCAATTACAAAATCAAAATGCCAGAATCAAAAAGTGTCTTAATCTTCATAAGGAAATTAAACCTTTTACATAAATTTTCCTATCCCTATCATATCCATCTACCACGAGATCATTCGCCTGCCCTCCAGAACTCCCTTGCGATCCCTGCGCCTTCAGGCATTCCTTGGAGAAGTGTCTGACCTCTCCGCACTTAAAGCAACTGAACTTCCTCCTTTTACATTCTTTGACTAGGTGACCTTCTTTCCCACAATAGTGGCATTTCCTCTTATCCTTTCCCTTGTCATCCTTCTTGCCTTTCTTCTGTTGTTGCTGTTGCTGCCGTTTCTTAGGTCTCGCCTTCTCATTTTTCAATGTCCCTTCAACTTTTTCCTCTTTCTTTGCTCCTTTGTCCTCTTCATGCATTAGGGCCATATCCACCAGCTTTTCAAAAGTGGCCCCCATGGGAATGTGGGTCATAGCTAATCCGTGTAACGGCTCATTCAAGACTTTAACAAATCTCAGAGCCTTCTTCTCAGGTGTGTTCACCAAGTCTAAGCCAAAACTCGCCAATTGATTGAACTTGTTGACGTACTCTTTTACTGATAGATCCCCCTGCTTCAATGCCAAGAACCTTTCCATATATAGATTTTCTTCTACTCGTGAGAGAAATTTCACATCAAATCTACGCCTAAAATCCGGCCATGTATCAACTGGACGCTCTCCATTAGTGACCTCCCACCAAAACGAGGCCTCATCCTTCACTAACTAGGCAGCTAACTGGACCTTTCTTCCATCTTCTACTTCAAAGATTACAAACAATTCTTCCACCTCTTTTAGCCAATTTCGAGCTTCAACAAACGTCTCCGACCCGTAAAAGGTTTCCCGCCCATTGCCCGAAAGTCCTTACATATCGTTGCAAAAGTATCAACACGGGGAGGGGGAGGAGGAGGAATGGGTGCAGCTGGGGGAGGAGGAACATTTGCTGGACCTGCGACGGTGGCCCTAGCTTCCAAATACCTCCTAAACCATCCTGGTATCGATACACCCTCAGGAAGGTTAAGATCCTCAGACATGCTAAGAAGAAAAAGGGAGAGATTTTAGAAAAAGGACTGAAAGATACTACATATGGCTTTTCAGGGAATGTTTTTCAAAACAGGCTTTCTTTTTGAAAATACTTTCTTTTAAAACCTTTTTGAAAATAGTTTTCAAAAACTTTTATCTAATCTGGTAACCTTCGGATCTGATACCAAGTGTAACACCCCACCTCCATTAAGGTCACTCACAAAGGGAATGCCTTAACTTCAGTGGAGCGATTTAGGTAAACTGATATAGAATATCACAAGACAGATATTAAAAATTTTGCAGCGGAAACAAATAGCTTTATTAAATCACCAAAATACTTTGTTACATAATACTATGAGTCATAAAACCCTTACAACAAAACAATTCTGTCTTACATTATCAGAGTACATAGGTATTTAAAAGAAAAACATCATCCCCCAGATTAAAGAGCAAGCCATATAAGAGACAGAGACTCGGTCCATACTTCAGAAGTAGCTCCTAGAAGATGATATCCAAATCCTGACTAAACCTGGGTGTTTCCTCCCTGAGAACCTGGGGGGGAAACGGAAGAAAAGAGGCGAAAAAACTAGGTCAGACATACGTCTGGTGAGTCCAGTAACTTTTAGCCAGTAAATAAATAAAAGTAAACATGACAGGCATACAAAGTGGATAAGAGGATTCATGGTACAGATGGCAGGTATGACAGGACAAATAAGGTAAGATGTATGCTTCACTACAAACTACTATGCACTATTACTAGTCAAATCAAGATGGGATGAGCCCTTCCGCTAATCATAATAACGATAATGATGGTGGTAGTTTCGTGTACTCCTAGCCGCTGTCATAGGTGCTGCCTGCTCCTATCTCAACTAGTCATACCCACTACTCTCCTACTATAAATTGGTAGACTTAGGACATACGTCCGGGTATACCCTAACCACTACCCTAATCGATCGGCTCCCTACTCTGTAGATACCCTGTGCTAGTCCCACAACTAGGGGGTATCACTTCCCTAAAGTGGCAACCTAAGGTGTGCACAGTTATACCTACCGGTATCACGGTCGTCTTGTCCCCCCTGCCCGACCCATGCATGCACATGTCCCCGGTCGGTTTGCGCCGCTCACACCATCCGTCTCGATTTGGATCTCTTACAATCAATCAGTAAGCGTGCCCCTTCCCCGCCTAGTACGGAGATCTTTGCTCTGATACCCCTCCGGGTTACTAACTAAAATGGGTCCCACACAACATGATACAAGTTCTCCCCTATGCCTTGTATCCCCACTAGATTTTCTACTGACTATGTATACCCTAAGGTGTCTTTAATTACATAGCCCTCAATCAGTTATGCGTACCTATAGGTGTCTTTAATACATAACCCCTATTCTACCTATCGGTTATGCGTACCTATAGGTGTCTTTAATACATAACTCTATCTATTCCCATTAGTTATGCGTACCCCTAAGGGTGTCTTTAATACATAACTTTACTATTTTTCCTCGGTTATGTATACCATTAGGTGTCTTTAATTACATAACCCTTTTTATCCGGTTAAGTTTGTGGGCCTATATGTATTAATATTACGCACCTCCCCTTCAGTTGTACTTAACCCTACCACTGATTTAATCCTATTGATTTAATGGTTAAGTTTGTTTGCCTATATATATTAATACTACCCACCTACCTATCAGTTGTACTTAACCCACCCACAATCCAACTCGTTTTACTTAACCCTAACTTATGTCTATCATCATACAGTCCATATGTATTAAGTTAGGTTAAGTAGTTTTTAATCAGCATTAATTAATTATTGAGACACCTAATCGTATTTCACATGCCACCCAAGGCACCCACTTAATTCCACATGCCACCCAAGGCACCCACTTAACCCCTCATGTCCCACTACATGTTTATATGGTTAAGTGTTTTCTTAATTCATTAAGACCGTAACCTTATAAAGACCTCTCACATTAGACTGGCATTTGTGGCAGCTGGATTTGTCGGGCGGGTCCGGGCAGTCTTACACCACAAATGAGTCTAACCTCGTGTCTTCACAACTGTTACGCATTTAATTTATGCCTAAGACCTCCCACATTAGACTGACATTTGTGGCAGTTGGATTTGCCAGGCGGGTCTGAGCAGTCTTACACCACAAAAGAGCCTAACCTCGTGTCTTAGACGATTAATTACACAAAATTAATTATCCCCCAATTTGAATTACTTTCCCTATTCAAATTATCAATCAATTCCAAATTTAGCTATGGCCATAATTGACTCAATTATGTCCATCTATTTATGGTATGTAAAATCGTACCAATTATCTTCACATATTTATTTTATGTCGTTTAAGGCATTTATGCCAATTCTCAATATTAAATCTTCAGACTTTAATTGCTTAAACATTCCTCTTTTGATTAATTAAGTTAATTAATTAATCCTTTCCTTTTTATAGGTGTCAATACCTATCTTATTAACAATTTGAATTTCCTATCCATAAATGGTCATATTCAAATTATACCATTTTAACCCAATTTTACCCATGTCATAATAGGTAATTATTCATATGTTTCCCTATTAAATCATGTGCCCAATTTACATAATCACTATGTAAATTATGCCTATTACAAATTCCCATTTTTCCCCGTTTCTTAACTAGCGTAACCGTTTGCGTTTTTGGCGTCATCAAGGCTACAAAGTAGTCTCGCCATAACAATAAAATAAAGGGAATGACAAGGTTATAGTTTTCAGTACAATTTTTGGCATAAGCATGACAACTTGGGAAAATGACATGATAACCTCGTATATAATTATGATTCACCACATAATTAACAACTTGCATAGATTCATGATTTCGCAACATAACAACTTGCATAGGTTCATGAATTAACAACATAATTAACAACTCACATAGATTCATGATTTACAACATGTTCAACAACTTGCATAACATAACAACTTGCATAGTTTCATGAATAATAACTTGCATAGGTTTATGAATAATAACTTGTATAGGTGATTTGCATGATCACATAACAATTTACATAGATTCATGATAACAACTTGCATAGATTGATAGTAACAACTTGCATAGATTCATGATAACGACTTGCATAGATTCATGAATTCATCACACAATAACTTACATAATTTCATGATCAACAATAACAATAAACTTGCATAACTACAAACAACATATACCCAAATCATAGTCTACCACGATTCACTTTTATTTATTTAAACCTAAAAGTGACTAGAACTCACAGAAAAAGAGGGTCTTGAGTTCTGGGTTCTGAATTCTGTAATTGATTAGCGTTCCCTTGATGTAGGCAATTTCGTTGTTGTAGTTTTAGGCTTGATTTGAATTGAGTTGCTTTACTTTGCCTCTAATTGGTGGCGGCTACTCTAAGGTTTGTAGTGACAACATGACGGCCATTGATCTAATTTTGATTTGATTTTAGGGTTTGAGTCTGCATGTCTTTTTATAGAGTTTAGGATTAGTTTAGGCCGTCCGATCAACCCAGAATTAATCCCAGCCAATCAGAGCAGATCAGAAACCCTAATGAGTCAGCATCTAGTCACTAACAGGTCATTAAACAAATCTGCCTGGGGTGGGGGGGCAGGTCGACCCTATGGTCGACCTGGTTAGGGTAGGTCGACCCCCAGGTCGACCCTATGGTCGACCTGGTTAGGGTAGGTCGACCTGGCCCTGGCGGGAATTTTCCCGCCTAGCCCATCTGACTCTGAGTTTTTAATTTTCGAAATCTGTTTTGAATTTTTCTGAAACTTCCGATGGCCATAACTTCTTCATACGAAGTCCAATTCACGCAAACTCGGACTCTATCTCAACCAGAATTCCAAGACGAACACAATGGTGCAACCCGTTTCCCTTAATTCTCACGATAGAGATTAGTTATTCTTTAATTTGTCAATATTAACATTAAAATTACAAGGTGTTACATTCTCCCCTCCTTAAAGGATTTCGTCCCCGAAATCTTCAAGTCAAGAAGAATGTGCATCCTACCATACAATCATCCATCTACTCAACCATCAAACACAGGCATCCATTGACCTTAAAAGATTTCTAACGCCGTATGAACATATGCAAAAAGTGTGTGTATATGTTCCTTATCTAATGCAAAATCAGGCGGTCTACTGATTCAGTTGACCTCCTTAATGCAAACCATGATAGTGTTGTGCATCCATTATGTACGCGAAAGAATCCTATCGATACATATTATTTCTACATGTGTGCTCAACTATTCATCAAAATGCAGCATCCATATGATAAAACAACCATTGTTCATCCATTAACCTAAATATGCACGCACATTTATATGTAATATGAAAGTGATTTGAGCCGATCTAGTGCCTAATGTGTGTGTATATGCGTCCACAGGCAACCACTAGCAAACACTTGCATCCACTTGCAACCATCAAATATAACATGTCTCAAACACATGTTTACATCCATGGATTTCCTATCTAAAGGTAGAAGATTGAGTTGATGGGATACAAACAAATGATATAACTAAAACAAAAGCTCTATTCCCATTTGACATCGGTTAAGAGAATAATTCCCTAAGTCTCAGCCCCGAAGACCGAAATCTACATCAGACTGACACTCAGAGAATTACCCCCCATTAAACAATGTCAAAACTGGAAATCTACTTCATGCTTCGAGTAGAAACTCCTATCCTTCAGAAATATTCAGATAATTACAGACTACTAGTACAGACCAGATTACAGAATGGTTCTCAGAAAGCTGAACATAACATACCCTTGCGGGTCACAAGAAACTTTGGGGTCTTCCTATGACAAGTTAGAAACTTAACGACCCTCCTCTCAAAATCTAGAACGACCCTCTACATAGAAAGCTGGTCCATTTAGAACCAACCCATAGCCCATAAACTTGAGCACACAAATGTCACATTCAATTTTTTGACGCCTAACAAAGATAATTTCAAACCCTTACAAATCACCAATAAATGAGCCGAACCACCAAAGGGGGTTGAAACAACTACAGGATCAGAAACAAGACTAGTATTAAAGTGCAGAGTCTCAATTACAAAATCAAAATGCCACAATCCAAAAGAGTCTTAATCTTCATAAGGAAATTAAACCTTTTACATAAATTTTCCTATCCCTATCCTATCCATCTGCCACGAGAGCATTCGCATGTCCTCCAGAAGTCCCTTGCGATCCCTGCGCCTTCGGCCATTCCTTGGAGAAGTGTCCGACCTCTCCGCACTTAAAGAATTTGAACTTCCTCCTTTCCTACAATAGTTGCATTTCCTCTTATCCTTTCCCATGTCATCCTTCTTGCCTTTCTTCTGCTGTTGTTGTCCTTTCTTGGGTCCCGCCTTCTCATTTTTCAATGTCCCTTCAAATTTTTCCTCTTTCTTTGCTCCTTTGTCCTCTTCATGCATTAGGGCCATATCCACCAGCTTTTCAAAAGTGGCCCCCATGTGAACGTGGGTCATAGCCAATCCGTTTAGCGGCTCATTCAAGCCTTTTACAAATCTCAGAGCCTTCTTCTCAGGTGTGTTCACCAAGTCTAAGCCAAACCTCGCCAACTGATTGAATTTGTTGGAGTACTCTTTTACTGACAGATCCCCCTACTTCAATGCCAAGAACCTTTCCATGTATAGATTTTATTCTGCTCGTGAGAGAAATTTCGCCTCAAATCTACGCCTGTGTAACACCCCGTATTTTCTGAGAATAAAAAAAATGGTTAATTATGAAGAAGTTATTAAGCCTTGAAGTTTATATGCATATGAGAGAAATATATATAGATATATATAAAAATTTAATAAATAAACATGCAAAAAAGGTTCAAAACAGCGAATTGGGAGGGGGAATAACCGAACCGGCCCATTTTTGAGGTCGACCCAAGCCCTGCTGGGTCGACTAGGGGTTAATCAGGGTGTTTGGCTGTCATCCCGTGGGTCGATTCGCTCAAATGCAGATTTTGCATTTGAATGGTTCTCATGATTCAGGGTTAATCTAATGGTCCTAAATAACTTCCTACACCTATATATACATCCCTAACCTAAACCTAAATCTCATATACAATTCTCTAGCCTCCATTGCTCTCTAAAAAATAAATCAATGGCGTCTCTACTTTGCTGAAATTTAAGCTAGGACTTGTGCTTCTTCTTCCTCCAATTCTGATTAGGATTAAAAGAGAACAACTACAACACCTTTTTCTTTTAGAATCCAACCAAGGCAAGTGCAGTTACTTTCCGATATAAACTTTAATTATAATTGTGACATGATTGTAAATCTGAATTTGAGATTGCGTATGTTCTGTTCTGATCTATTTTATCCTATATCTCTTTCTTCTTTCTGTTCTATAGCCAGGCTACCCCGAGCCTGCGCCAAATCTCATAAGAGATTAACGCACGAACGTTAAACTTTGGGATAAATAATGAATGATGGCATAATTGGACATGGCTAATCTGTGACTAAAAGGACATAGGTTGTAAACTAGATTTAGATTTGTGCATATTCTGTGAATTGGAAGAAGAGGAACCATTGTATATTAACATGTGACTTGAGACATTGGACATAACGCATATTTTTGAATTAAGGATCTGTTATAATTTAAAGTTCTAGATTGTTGGGCATATTGTTTATATAGAAATTCATGATTTGGGATAAAAAGGGAATATGACTTAGGTGTGAAGATTTATGTTAAGATTTGATAACTATTAAATGTGAATAACACCTAAGTGGGAGATTTTTGAATATATGACATGCATTGAAATCGATGGCTATATTTGGTATAATTTATATGTGAATCTTTTGTACTAGGCAAGTTTAACTAAATTTGAGACGTGCGTTATATGGTAAATTATGACCATAATCTATGCCATGTAAATTCAATGCAAACGTGGGGTATATGATCATAATGTGAATCATGACAACTATTTAGGCATGCAAACTTAGGCCAAATTTATAATTAGGCAAGATATGTTTATGAAACTTTAAGGAATGATTAAATCTGTTATATTGCCTAATTTGCTAGTTCTGTTATATTGCCTAATCTGCTAGTTCTGCTATAATCTGCTATATCTGTTCATATACCAAATCTGTCATCTGCTAAGTCTGCTGAAGATGCCTAAACTGTTATATGCTAAATCTGCTAAACTGCTTAATTTGCTGAATCCGTTAAGTCGCCTAATCTGCTAAATCTATTATCTGCCATATATGTTGAGTTGATATATTTAGTCTGTTATTGACATAATCTGAATTGGCTATAGTTATGAAAATTGACATGTATATTAGGCGTGGGCATAAATGGTAAATTAATAATTAATTGGCCGCAAAGATAAACATGGCTGACTCGAGGTTAGAATGAGTTTGCGGCGTAATCCTGCCCGGAACCGCCCGGCATATCCAGTGGCCGCAAACAATAGGTTCTAATGTGAGAAGTTAGTCATAACGTGCTTGGAACCCGAGGTTAGACTCAGTTTGCGGCAGAAATCTGCCCGGAACCAATCGGCCTAACCAGTAGCTGCAAATTGTCAGTCTAATGTGAGAGGTCTGGGCATTAATATTTAATTAATGAAAATCTGAGATAAATATAACGTCTAAAATGTGTTGGGCGGATAGGGTTAAACCCACTAGACTAATGAGTTTAATAAATCTGTTCCATGAATCGGTATGCCCAATTACAAAGTTAGACAAATCTGTAAATCTGTTAAATCCGTATATCTGATCCGTTAGTCTAAAACTTGTCTGATCTGTGAACTAGTTGATCTGAATTCTGTAGGTATGAACTTGTTAATCTGAAATCTGTTAGTCTGGGGATACAAGGATAGGAGGGGAATTACTTGTGTCATCTAATGTTTGGGACCCATATTAGTCAGTAACCCTTTCTGGTATCAAAACTTTGACCCAACAGTAGGTAGGGTCCGGGCACGCTTACTGAACTAATTATAAGCGGTTCATTCTGATAAAGGCGAGGGGTGTTGATGGTGTGTTTCAACTGGGTCATGTGCGTGCATGGATCCCGGTCTGCCTCTGAGGATGTAAGACGCCGTGACATCTGTAAATAGGTCTGTGTCATTCAAAGGTTGCCACTTTAGGGAATGATACACCCTTCGGTGGGGCTGGCACAGGGTATTTATGTATTAGGGAGCCGATCGCTTGGGGTAGGGTTTTAGGGTACACTTAGTTCTGTCTGTTTCTGTTGGTACCATCTGTTTCTGTTGGGTGGTAACACCTGTCTGTTTCTGCGTGGTACCGTCTGTTCGGGTGGTAAAGTCCCATTTACTAGTGTACACCTAATTCTACATTTTGTTTCCGTAGGGATTAATCTGACTGTTTCTGTTTGGGTGGTAAAGGCCCATTATTAATATTTTGTTTCTATCTGTTTCTGTTCAGGTGGTAAAGGCCCATTATCAGCATTCTGCTTCTGTCTGTTTCTGTTGGGGTGGTAAAGGCCCATTACTAGCATTCTCTTCTGTGGAAATTATTCTGTACCCGTTTCTGTTTTAGTTTAGACATTAGGGTGACACCTAATCCTGTTATACTAGTATTAGTGCAGAAAAGTGTAAAGCAATAGCTTATATCATTCTGTTCTTCTGTTATATCTGTTACATCTGTTACGGTTATCTCTCATCCAGTTTTATTTTCATGTCATGTTATTATTATCTGTTCATAACTGAAAATCACTGGACTTGCCAAACTTTTTGTCTGACCCTTGTTGTTTCGCCCCTTTTTCTTCCGTTTCCCCCCCAGGTTATCCAAGGAGGGAATACTTTAGCTTGATCCAGATTCCTTCTGCTTGAAGTGCTTAAAGTATGTCTTGGCTCTGTATAGCTTCCGTTCTGTGGGGATTATGATTTTAAAGTTTTGTACTCTGATGGCTTTTGAACAAGGCTAATATATATGTACTTGAGTTTTTGGTAAAGTTGTAACCAAACTGATTTCTGTCCGCTGCAATAAAGTTATAAAGTTTTTCAAGTACTATTTTTAAATCTGTCTTGTAACATTCTGTTCTGTTTACTAAAATGCTCCATCAAAGTTAAGGCATTCCCTTTGTGAGTGACCTTAACGGAGGTGGGGTGTTACACTTGGTATCAGAGCTGAAGGTTACCAGATTTGATAAAAAGTTTTGAAAACTATTTTCAAAAAGGATTTAAAACGGAAGTATTTTCAAAAGTAAAGCTTATTTTTGAAAAACATAATCCCCAAAAGCCATATATCTATATTTTGATCCTCTATTTGAATCTTTGTTTCCTTATTTCTCTGGGGCTCCCGACGTTCTGGGAGGTAACCTCATCGCGGCATGGTTCTGTAGGCTTGATTAGACTACGACACTGGTCAAAGGGCAAATAAGCGCCCGACTTCCATCTGTAGCCGCAGTAGTCTCACCTACGGCTAATTTTCTTTCGAGCTTTATAGGATTTTCCATGCGATGGAGGCCGCTTTCGAGGGACTTGTCAACGTGTTACACACAGATAATAAAGATGAGAATGAGGGAGTTTGGCTAAGGAGCACAACCCAAGGATGAGAAACTCATCGATATGGACATGGTTCACAAAGGAGGCAAAAAGGAAACACAAAAGAAGGAAGAAAATTCTGATGATAAAGGAGGAGAAATGTGCTTTACTTATGGAAGCTTGACTCATCTGAACAAGGATTGCCAAAAGAGGAAGGACACTCACTTCAAATGTGGTGAGATGGGACACTTCACTAGGGACTGCCCGAAGAAACGGGGGCTAGGACAGAGGACATGACCTACTTCGGGAAGGCAGGCGAATGCTCTCATTGTTGGTGGATAGGATATAAGTAGGAAAATTTCCGTAGAGAGTTTAGTTTCCTTATCTGATTATTGAGTTAGAACTCTTTCCGATTATGGCATTCTGATTCTGTAGTCGAGTCTCTGCACTTTAATACTAGTCTTGTTTCTGATCTGGTTATAGTCTCAAACCCCATAGGGGTTACGACTCATCTGCTGGTGGTAGGTTGGGGTTTGAGAGATATCTGTGTTAAGCGTCAAGTAGGACGTATACATTCTGGGTTTTATCATGCTTAGTTTTCTAAGAATTATTTGGTAATCTGATCTGTACTAGTAGTCTGTAAATATCTGAATATCTTTGACAAGGTTAAGATTTCCAGTTTTGACATTGTCTAAAGAGGGTAATCCTCTGAGTGTCAATCTGATATTGATTTCGGTCTTTGGGGTTGATACTTAGGGGAACTATTCTCTCAACCAATGTCTAATGGGAACCAAGTTTTTGTTTTATCTGTACTCGCTTCCATCGTTCGACTGTATCCTATCGATCGAATCTTCGAACTTTAGGTAGAAACTAATGAGTGTAAACATGTGTTTGAGACATGTTATGTTTGATGGTTGCAAGTGGATGCAAGTGGTTGCTAGTGGTTTCTCGTGGATGCATGTACACACACTAGGCACTAGATCGGCTCGAAAACACTCTCATACTGCATATGGATGTGTGAGCATTTTCAATTTTTGTGGATGAAAAATGATTGACTCAGCACATGGATGTTGCATTTGGATGAAAGGTTATGCACTCATATAGAAATGATGTGTATCAAATAGGATTTCTTGCATACATATTTGGACTCATGATACTAACATGATTCGCATTAAGGAGGTCAACTGGATCAGTAGACCGCCTGGTTTTGCATTAGATAAGAAACATATACACACACTTTGCATATGTTCATACGGCATTAGAAACCATTTAAGGACAATGGATGCCTGTGATTGAATGGTTGAGTAGATGGATGTTGGATGTTAGGATACATTCTTCTTAATTTGAAGATTTCGGGGACGAAATCCTTTAAGGAGGGGAGAATGTAACACGCCGTATTTTCTGAGAATAAAAAAAAAATGGTTAATTATGAAGAAGTTATTAAGCCTTGAAGTTTATATGCATATGAGAGAAATATATACAGATATATATAAAAATTTAATAAATAAACATGCAAAAAAGTTCAAAACAGAGAGTTGGGAGGGGGAATAACCGAACCGGCCCATTTTTGAGGTCGACCCAAGCCCTGCTGGGTCGACTAGGGGTTAATCAGGGTGTTTGGCTGTCATTCCGTGGGCCGATTCGCTCAAATGCAGATTTTGCATTTGAATGGTTCTCATGATTCAGGGTTAATCTAATGGTCCTAAATATCTTCCTACACCTATATATACATCCCTAACCTAAACCTAAATCTCATATACAATTCTCTAGCCTCCATTGCTCTCTTCCTCTCTAAAAAAATAAATCAATGGCGTCTCTACTTTGCTGAAACCTAAGCTAGGACTTGTGCTTCTTCTTCCTCCAATTCTGATTAGGATTAAAAGAGAACTGCTACAACACCTTTTTCTTTTAGAATCCAACCAAGGCAAGTGCAGTTAATTTCTGATATAAACTTTAATTGTAATTGTGACATGATTGTAAATCTGAATTTGAGATTGCGTATGTTCTGTTCTGATCTATTTTATTCTATATCTCTTTCTTCTTTCTGTTCTATAGCCAGGCTACCCCGAGCCTGCGCCAAATCTCATAAGAGATTAACGCACGAACGTTAAACTTTGGGATAAATAATGAATGATGGCATAATTGGACATGGCTAATCTGTGACTAAAAGGACATAGGTTGTAAACTAGATTTAGATCTGTGCATATTCTGTGAATTGGAAGAAGAGGAACCATTGTATATTAACATGTGACTTGAGACATTGGACATAACGCATATTTTTGAATTAAAGATCTGTTATAATTTAAAGTTCTAGATTGTTGGGCATATTGTTTATATAGAAATTCATGATTTGGGATAAAAAGGGAATATGACTTAGGTGTGAAGATTTATGTTAAGATTTGATAACTATTAAATGTGAATAACACCTAAGTGGGAGATTTTTGAATATATGACATGCATTGAAATCGATGGCTATATTTGGTATAATTTATATGTGAATCTTTTGTACTAGGCAAGTTTAACTAAATTTGGGACGTGCGTTATATGGTAAATTATGACCATAATCTGTGCCATGTAAATTCAATGCAAACGTGGGGTATATGATCATAATGTGAATCATGACAACTATTTAGGCATGCAAACATAGGCCAAATTTATAATTAGGCAAGATATGTTTATGAAACTTTAAGGAATGATTAAATCTGTTATATTGCCTAATTTGCTAGTTCTGTTATATTGCCTAATCTGCTAGTTCTGCTATAATCTGCTATATCTGTTCATATACCAAATCTGTCATCTCCTAAGTCTGCTGAAGATGCCTAAACTGTTACATGCCAAATCTGCTAAACTGCTTAATCTGTTGAATCCGTTAAGTCGCCTAATCTGATAAATCTGTTATCTGCCATATATGTTGAGTTGATATATTTAGTCTGTTATTGATATAATCTGAATTGGCTATAGTTATGAAAATTGACATTTATATTAGGCGTGGGCATAAATGGTAAATTAATAATTAATTGGCCGCAAAGATAAACATGGCTGAATCGAGGTTAGAATGAGTTTGCGGCGTAATCCTGCCCGGAACCACCCGGCGTATCCAGTGGCCGCAAACAATAGGTTCTAATGTGAGAAGTTAGTCATAACGTGCTTGGAACCCGAGGTTAGACTCAGTTTGCGGCAGAAATCTGCCCGGAACCAACAGGCCTAACCAGTAGCCGCAAACTGTCAGTCTAATGTGAGAGGTCTGGGCATTAATATTTAATTAATGAAATTCTGAGATAAATATAACGTCTAAAATGTGTTGGGCGGATAGGGTTAAACCCACTAGACTAATGAGTTTAATAAATCTGTTACATGAATCAGTATGCCCAATTACAAAGTTAGACAAATCTGTAAATCTGTTAAATCCGTATATCTTATCCGTTAGTCTAAAACTTGTTTGATCTGTGAACTAGTTGATCTGAATTCTGTAGGTATGAACTTGTTAATCTGAAATCTGTTAGTCTGGGGACACAAGGATAGGAGGGGAATTACTTGTGTCATCTAATGTTTGGGACCCATATTAGTCAGTAACCCTTTCTAGTATCAAAACTTTGACCCAACAGTAGGTTGGGTCCGGGCACGCTTACTGAACTAATTATAAGCGGTTCATTCTGATAATGGCGAGGGGTGTTGATGGTGCGTTTCAACCGGGTCATGTGCATGCATGGATCCCGGTCTGCCTCTGAGGATGTAAGACGCCGTGACATCTGTAAATAGGTTTGTGTCATTCCAAGGTTGCCACTTTAGGGAATGATACACCCTTCGGTGGGGCTGGCACAGGGTATTTATGTATTAGGGAGCCGATCGCTTGGGGTAGGGTTTTAGGGTACACTTAGTTCTGTCTGTTTCTGTTGGTACCATCTGTTTCTGTTGGATGGTAACACCTGTCTGTTTCTGCGTGGTACCGTCTGTTCGAGTGGTAAAGGCCTATTTACTAGTGTACACCTAATTCTACATTCTGTTTCTGTAGGGATTAATCTGACTATTTCTGTTCGGGGGGTAAAGGCCCATTATTAATATTATGTTTGTCTGTTTCTGTTCGGGTGGTAAAGGCCCATTATCAGCATTCTGCTTCTGTCTGTTTCTGTTGGGGTGGTAAAGGCCCATTACTAGCATTCTCTTCTGTGGAAATTATTCTGTACCAGTTTCTGTTTCAGTTTAGACATTAGGGTGACACCAAATCCTGTTATACTAGTATTAGTGCAGAAAAGTGTAAAGCAATAGCTTATATCATTCTGTTCTTTTGTTATATCTGTTACATTTGTTACGGTTATCTCCCATCCAGTTTTATTTTCATGTCATGTTATTATTATCTGTTCATAACTGAAAATCACTGGACTTGCCAGACTTTTTGTCTGACCCTTGTTGTTTCCCCCTTTTTCTTCCGTTTCCCCCCCAGGTTATCCAAGGAGGGAATACTTTAGCTTGATCCAGATTCCTTCTGCTTGAAGTGCTTAAAGTATGGCTTGGCTCTGTATAGCTTCCGTTCTGTGGGGATTATGATTTTAAAGTTTTGTACTCTGATGGCTTTTGAACAAGGCTGATATATATGTACTTGAGTTTTTGGTAAAGTTGTAACCAAACTGATTTCTGTCCGCTGCAATAAAGTTATAAAGTTTTTCAAGTACTATTTTTATATCTGTCTTGTAACATTTTGTTCTGTTTACTAAAATGCTCCATCAAAGTTAAGGCATTCCCTTTGTGAGTGACCTTAACGGAGGTGGGGTGTTATAGCCTGAAATCCGACCATGTATCAACTGGACGCTCTCCATTAGTGACCTCCCACCAAACGAGGCCTCATCCTTCATTAACCAGGCAGCTAATTGGACCTTTCTTCGATCTTCTACTTCGAAGATTCCAAACAATTCTTCCACCTCCTTTAGCCAATTTCGAGCTTCAACAAAGGTCTCCGACCCGTGAAGACTTTTCCCGCCCATTGCCCGAAAGTCCTTACATATCTTTGCAAAAGTATCAACACGAGGAGGGGGAGGAGGACGAATGGGTGCAGCTGGGGGAGGAGGAACATTTGATGGACCTGCGGCAGTGGCCCTAGCTTCCAAATACCTCCTAAACCATCCTGGTATCGGTACACCCTCTGGAATGTTAAGATCCTCAGACATGCTAAGAAGAAAAAGGGAGAGATTTTAGAAAAAGGACCAAAAGATACTATATATGTCTTTCCGGGGAATGTTTTTCAAAACAGACTTTCTTTTTGAAAATACTTTCTTTTAAAACCTTTTTGAAAATAGTTTTCAAAAACTTTTGTCTAATCTGGTAACCTTCATCTCTGATACCAAGTGTAACACCCCACCTCCATTAAAGTCACTCACAAAGGGAATGCCTTAACTTCAGTGGAGCGTTTTAGGTAACCAGATACAGAATATCACAAGACAGATATTAAAATTTTTGCAGCGGAAACAAATAGCTTTTTTAAATCACCAAAATACTTTGTTGCATAATACTTTGAGTCATAAAACCCTTACAACTAAATATTTCTGTCTTACATTATCAGAGTACATAGGTATTTAAAAGAAAAACATCATTCCCCAGATTAAAGATCAAGCCATATAAGAGACAGAGACTCGAGCCATACTTCAGAAGTAGCTCCTAGAAGATTATATCCAAATCCTGACTAAACCTGGGTATTTCCTCCCTAAGAACCTGGGGGGAAACGGAAGAAAAGAGGCGAAACAAACTAGGTCAGACATACGTCTGGTGAGTCCAGTAACTTTTAGCCAGTAAATAAATAAAGGTAAACATGATAGGCATACAAAGTGGATAAGAGGATTCATGGTACATATGGCAGGTATGATAGGACAAATAAGGTAAGATGTATGCTTCACTACAAACTACTCTACACTATTATAGTCAAATCAAGATGGGATGATCCCTTCCGTTAGCCATAATAACGATAATGATGGTGGTAGTTTCGTGTACTCATAGCCGTTGTCATAGGTGTCGCCTGCTCCTATCTCAACTAGTCGTACCCACTACCCTCCTACTATAAATTGGTAGACTTAGGGCATACGTCTGGGTATACCCTAACCACTACCATAATCGATCGGCTCCCTACTCTGTAGATACTCTATGCTGGTCCCACAACTAGGGGGTATCACTTCCCTAAAGTGGCAACCGAAGGTGTGTACACTTATACCTACTGGTGTCACGGTCGTCTTGTCCCCCTCTGCCCGGCCCATGCACGCACATGTCCCCGGTCGGTTTGCGCCGCCCGAACTATCCGTCTCGTTTTGGATCTCTTACAATCAATCAGCAAGCGTGCCCCTTCCCCGCCTAGTATGGAGATCTTTACTCTGATACCCCTCTGGGTTACTGACTGAAATGGGTCCCACACAACATGATACAAGTTCTCCTCTATGCCTTGTATCCCCACTAGGTTTTCTACTGACTATGTATACCCTAAGGTGTCTTTAATTACATAGCCCTCAATTAGTTATGCGTACCTATATGTTTCTTTAATACATAACCCCTATTCTACCTATCAATTATGCGTACCTATATGTGTCTTTAATACATAACTCTATCTATTCCCATTAGTTATGCATACCCCTAAGGGTGTCTTTAATACATAACTTTACTATTTTTCCCCGGTTATGTATACCATTAGGTGTCTTTAATTACATAACCCTTTTTATCCGGTTAAGTTTGTGGGCCTATATGTATTAATATTACCCACCTCCCCTTCAGCTGTACTTAACCCTCCCACTGATTTAATCCTATTTATTTAATGGTTAAGTTTGTGGGCCTATATACACTAATATTACCCACCTACCCATCAGTTGTACTTAACCCACCCACAATCCAACTCGTTTTACTTAACCCTAACTTATGTCTATCATCATACTGTCCATATGTATTAAGTTAGGTTAAGTAGTCTTTAATCAGCATTAATTAATTATTGAGACACCTAACCGTATTTCCCATGCCACCCAAGGCACCTACTTAATTCCACATGCCATCCAAGGCACCCACTTAACCCCTCATGTCCCACTACATGTTTATCTGGTTAAGCGTTTTCTTAATTCCTTAAGACCGTAACCTTATAAAGACCTCTCACATTAGACTGGCATTTGTGGTAGCTGGATTTGCCGGGCGGGTCCGGGCAGTCTTACAACACAAACGAGTCTAACCTCGTGTCTTTACAACTGTTATGCATTTAATGTATGCCTAAGACCTCCCACATTAGACTGGCATTTGTGGCAGCTGGATTTGCTAGGCGGGTCCGGGCAGACTTACACCACAAAAGAGCATAACCTCGTGTCTTAGACGATAAATTACACAAAATTAATTATCCCCCAATTTGAATTACTTCCCCTTTTCAAATTATCAATCAATTCCAAATTTAGCTATGGCCATAATTGACTCAATTAAGTCCATCTATTTATGGTATGTAAAATCATGCCAATTATCTTCACATATTTATTTTATGCCATTTAAGGCATTTATGCCAATTCTCAATATTAAATCTTCAGACTTTAATTGCTTAAACATTCATCTTTTGATTAATTAAGTTAATTAATTAATCCTTTCCTTTTTATAGGTGTCAATACCTATCTTATTAACAATTTGAATTTTCTATACATAAATGGTCATATTCAAATTATACCATTTTTACCCAATTATACCCATGTCATAATAGGTAATTATTCATATGTTTCCCTACTAAAATCATGTGCCCAATTTACATAAACACTATGTAAATTATGCCTATTACAAATTCCCCTTTTTCCCCGTTTCTTATCTAGCGTAACCATTTGCGTTTTTGGCGTCATCGAGGCTACAAAGTAGTCTCGCCATAACAATAAAATAAAGGGAATGACAAGGTTATAGTTTTCAGTACAATTTTTGGCATAAGCATGACAACTAGGGAAAATGACATGATAACCTCGCATATAATTATGATTCACCACATAATTAACAACTTGCATAGATTCATGATTTCGTAACATAACAACTTGCATAGGTTCATGAATTAACAACATAATTAACAACTCACATAGATTCATGATTTACAACATGTTTAACAACTTGCATAACATAACAACTTGCATAGTTTCATGAATAATAACTTGCATAGGTTCATGAATAATAACTTGTATAGGTGACTTGCATGATCTCATAACAATTTACATAGATTCATGATAACAACTTGCATAGATTCATAGTAACAACTTGCATAGATTCATGATAACGACTTGCATAGATTCATGAATTCATCACACAATAACTTACATAATTTCATGATCAACAATAACAATAAACTTGCATAACTACAAACAACATATACCCAAATCATAGTCTACCACGATTCACTTTTATTTATTTAAACCTAAAAGTGACTAGAACTCACAGAAAAAGAGGGTCTTGAGTTCCGGGTTCTAAATTATGTAATTGATTAGCGTTCCCTTGATGTAGGCAATTTCGTTGTTGTAGTTTTAGGCTTGATTTGATTTGAATTGAGTTGCTTTACTTTGCCTCTAATTGGTGGCGGCTACTCTAAGGTTTGGAGTGACAACATGACGGCCATTGATCTAATTTTGATTTGATTTTAGGGTTTGAGTCTACATGTCTTTTTACAGAGTTTAGGATTAGTTTAGGCCGTCCGATCAACCCAGAATTAATCCCAGCCAATCAGAGCAGATCAGAAACCCTAATGAGTCAGCATCTAGTTACTAACAGGTCATTAAACAAATCTTCCCCGAGGGGGGTGCAGGTCGACTCCCAGGTCGACCCTATGGTAGACCTGGTTGGGGTAGGTCGACTCCCAGGTCGACCCTATGGTCGACCTGGCCCTGGCGGGAATTTTCCCGCCTAGCCCATCTGACTCTGAATTTTGAATTTTCGAAATCTATTTTGATTTTTTCTGAAACTTCCGATGGCCATAACTTCTTCATACGAAGTCCAATTCACGCAAACTCAGAATCTTTCTCAATCAGAATTCCGTGACGAACACAATGGCGCAACCCGTTTCCCTTAATTCTCACGTCTGAGATTAGTTATTCTTTAATTTGTGAATATTAAAATCAAAATTACGGGGTGTTACTAAAAGCTCTATATTCTGTAAAAGCACTCTATTTACAATTACTTGTGATTTTTATCTTCCATACTCTTTCACAAGCTTCACAATTATCATCAAGGAAAGACCATAAAAAGGGTGTACTACATATTGACATATATGTGTTATCAAAAACACAAATAAGTCAGCAAATATTCTACATTGAGAAAGTCCTCTTCAGCAGTTGAAGCAAAAAATCCCGTTCGGTTGTTCGGGTAATTATGAACATATTCCTCCGGGTAACGTGAGGGTTTTTAATGTTAGTGAAATACGAGAAGGGAGTCTGGGACTGGTGGCAATGGTCCGAGCTAGTATAAAATTGATGTGTGATTTTACTTACTTCCACTATTCATGCACATATGATCCTACCGATGCTTAGACACTTTCATTTGGTATCAGAGCTTGGCCATCCTATAACAGTAACACCGTTATTTCATACTTTGATAAAGTGGAGAATAATCCAAGTACTAGCTCAACTACATTTGCCAAAGGACAATCTACTCAAAGGCCACCCTTGTTCATTGGACTACACTACAACTATTAGGCCACAAGAATGAGGGTATTTATGCAAGCAAGTGGTTTTAGTGCATGGAACGCTACTCAAAAAGAATTCATAGCACCCACAACTAAATATTCAGCATGAACAACAACCCAAAAGGATAAGGCAATTGCAAATGCCAAAGCCATGAATATGCTATACTGTGCCCTGGACATAAACGAGTTCAATAGTGTTAGCATCTGTACATCAGCATGTCAAATATGGGAAACACTTAAAACTATCCATGAACGAACAAGAAAAGTCAAACAAACAAATATTTCAATGCTCAAAAACCAGTTCCAGAACTTTAAAATGAGACAAAATGAAAACCATCAATGAAAGTGTCTAAGCAGCGGTAGGATCTTATAGAATGGAGTATGAGTATGATGAACTGTATATAGCAGAGTAGTAGCTGTAAGTAAAATCACACAGTCGAATTCTTCAACAACAAAGCATAAACATAAAAGACGTTCAAAATCAATTACGTCCTCCAACAACTTGAATTCCTCAATTAATATTACTTTCACAACGGATAGTTCGTCCGATACTCCACATTTCCTACACCAACTCCTAGAAATGAACCACAATATCGATGGGGAAACTATCACACAGGATTCACTCCAGATTCAAAGAAGGCTAAAAGATCTCTATTTTAATCACCGGATACACAAAAGAAAGTAGATGAAATTCATCACTATCAAATAGAACAAATAGCACTACAAAAAGAATTATACCTCGAGCAAAAGGTCACCACTACTCCTTTAAGTCTTCTCGAGAAAATGATCTATAAATTTTGCGACCCAAAATTGAAGGATGATTATGGACCTTTACTAATTCCACCAGACCCTATTGATCCATCCTCATCTTACCGAACTGAAAAAGATCTGGTGAATCCAACAAAGAAGTATTATACGTTCTCTCCCCAACGACCTTCGTATAGTTCAAACACTTGGGATAAGAACTACAAAGCAAATGAGGGGAAAACACCGACAAAAACTCCGCCTTCTAAAAATTTACTCTCGTATATGATTATGTATATTTCATTATTAATTTGTGTTATTATTGGAATCATTCTTCTATATATATAATAATTTTCTTTATAAAAAAATCTGTTTACATAATCTTACAAAACAGACGTCATATCTTTTTAGACAAACATCCAATTACCAGGTATAACAAAATTTTCATACACAAAATAGACGTCTGATCTAAACTAGACAGACGTCTGAAATATGTCTAAAATAAACTATATTGCTGCCGGTTGAAAATTTCTCAAAAACAGACATTTGACTGAAATTTTCAGACTTCTGATTCCTAGAACAAATATTTTCCATATGAAAAACAGATGTCCGAACACAAATAAGCAGACGTCTGAATTAGTCCAAAAATGAACTAATTCCTTGTAGGTACGAATTGATTAAAAAACAGACGTCTGATTGGAAAAAACAGACGTTTGATTACGAACAGAAATGTTTATTAGAAAGGGACACAACCCTTTCCAAACCTCATAAATCTTCATCTTTTCACTTTTTACCATTTCATCTTTTTACCTCCTATAAAAACCTAGCCCCTAAATTTACCAAATCACTTCAAAACTTCAACTTTTTACCATAAAATCATGGCAAATCGAGGCAAACGTACCAGAGAAGAAGAATCAAATCCTCCTTCTGACGAATTAATTCAAAAATGGCTATGGGATGACACCACCAAGGTGAGGTACAAGGTAATGAAAGACTCCAAATTCTTTGAAGGTGCTTTTGTTTAAGTTTGATTCTCTCTCTAATCATCAAATTCTGCAATATGCTAGATATTATCACTTCGAATCTCTCATTGATTTTAATACAAATAATGTCAAAATCTATCCTTTGCTAGTCAAATTATTCTTGGCAAACTTAAACCTAGATCGTACTAGACCTCAAAACAAAAAGGATTGTGTTTATTTTTGGGTATGTGGAAAACGAATTCTTCTTCCGGCTCAACGGTGAGGTCAAATTTTAAATTGTGCTTGGCAAGGACTTGATATCGAGACAATTGAAGTTGATATGACTACAAGGGATGGGATATTACATAAATTCCTACCCGATAATCTCATTAATATGCATGATCTGACTTCTACCCATCTTAGACCACAAGCTCGTCTATTAAACCGCATCCTTGTCCGAACAATACAACCTCGCAAAGGAAGTTGCGAAAAATTTATAAACGTGATTTTAAAGCCTTGTATGCCATGTACTCTAACAAGCAAATCAATTGGGCAAAGATCATTTTAGATGAGTGGACGGATATTACATACAAGCGCAAGTGTAAGATGCTTCACTACGGTGCTTATATTACTCGGATACTTACCGCTTGTGAAATAATAATAGTCGATACCCCTTCTATTAGCATCAAGGAAATTGGTTCCAAAACCTTAAAACTTATGGATATTGATCCTAACCCCGCTACTTAGGAGTATATGTCTTTTGAAAATTGGACTGAACATGCCGCTTCTCTACTAGAAGAAATTATAGCTGAGCCATCTCATCGTCATAGAGAAGAAGAAGAAGAAGGAATTCAAGTTATATCTCCTGACACATCTTCCAAGCAAGCCGTAGTTATGCTTTCACGTAATCAATCTAGAATTCATAAAGATATTAAGCATTTTGAAAGACAGACAAACAAGAAATTTGATTCCATCAAAGGCTTTCTAAACAAAATTTGGGAGACGATATCTTACACCAGGACATCCACTAGACAATCTCCTGCTCCAGCACCATTTCAATGGTCATCGAGTTTGGCTGAAGACGTCCCTAGTACTAGTTCTGAACACGGTGATCACAAGGGTGGAGATACAAGTGTGGATCAAAGTGTTCCAACCTCCGAAAGTTGGTAAGCTGTGGTGGTATAAGTTATCTTATTAGTAGTTTGGTTTTAAAAATTTTATGGGCTTGTATTATTATTTTTTGGTACTTCGCTCTATATTTCAGAACAAAACTCTATTATGTGCTACGGTATGATATGTCTAGATGTTATGCTTGTCTATTACATGTCTGTGTTTATAGTGTGATTATGTGTCGTGCATCAATACTAAATTGTTTAATAAGTATCAATTTTTATCAATGACAAAGGGGGAGAAACAAGTAATGATATATGCATATTGACAGAGGGAGCTTATATAGTTGTCATTAGTCAAAAAGGGGGAGAATGTTGAATCTCGCTTTATAGCGTTTTGACTATGACAACTGCACATAAGCATATATATTATATTAACTAACTCGGTTTTGCAGGAAGACATTCGACAGCAGATTCAAGAACACAAATGAAGATCATATATGTTGTAAGAGTCTGTCAGTCTTAGATTTATTTGTTAAAGTCTTCCTTAATGATTACACACACACACAATATATATTGTTAGCCTACTTTGTGAACTAGGCAACACAAAGTCAAGATGTCAAGCGTTGAAGAACACTTCTTCCTAAAAAGCATCGGATCGGATCGGAAGGCCACTATCAGACCAGAACGGAACAGAGCAGAATGAACAAGAGCTCAAGTTCAACACAAGTCGGACTGGATCGGGTGCCCCGATCCGAACCCCTTCTACTTGCCCCTCCGAACCGAACCCAGTATACCATGTTGCTTCACCCCACGATCTTCTGGATATTCGGGGTAGTTACAACCATTTCCTACCCATGTTGACCACTAACCTGGTGCGCTGTCAACACTGAAATCCATCTAAGCCCGAGACTGATGGGATAAGAGCCACGTAGCTCCGATCCGAACCGGATTCTGGGTGAATTTTCACCTATAAATAGACCCCTAAGGCTCACTTGAAGGGATCTTTTGGCACTCTTAGAGTTCATATACCTTTGAGAACCGAATTCCAGCACTCCCAAACAATCCAAATCATCATACATAGTGTATTTTGAGATATTTGAGTGAATGTATATGAAAAGTGAGCGAGATTGAGCGAATATCTTGTTGTATTCTTATTTATATCATCAAACAAAGTATTATAAAGTGGACGTAGGCTCTTCAAGGCCGAACCACTATAAATTATGTGTCTCTTTTCTACTTTTGATCTCATTTTATAAAAAAATTAGTCAATTTGGGTGTTAGAACCACTTATTGGTCTAACATTTTTGGTGCTTTCACTGAGAATCATTTGAATTCTCTGTTTTTTTGGATTATCGTTCTACTTTTTGGACAGTTGAGTTCAAAGAAGTTAATCCCCACTTTTCGACACTTTTAAGTACTTGTTGGTTGATTGTTGAAGAATTATGGCCAAAGGAAAAGGCAAGGAAGTTCAAACCAGTCGAGGGAACGAAGTTGGTGAAGATCAGCAAAATCCGGTTGTGACGAGGTCTCGTGGGCAGAATTTGGGAGCGGATCGGACAGGTTCAGGAAATCCGAACCGGTCGCATAGGGAGAGCTCCGATCCGAACCGGATTGAAGACGTTGAAGAAGTGCACTCCCCCAACCCGAACCGATCCGGCCAAATCACCTTGCTCCGATCCGACCCGACCCTAGGTGATGCTGGAACCTCTACTCGAGCCCCTCCAAATGCTCCGACTCCAGCCACCAGGACCAATGACCAGATCAATCCATCTACGCCCGTCACTCAATGAGATTTTTCGCGCCTTCTCAATGTGCTTGAGAGAACTGGGGAGGCTATGAGAGTCCATGAGCGCACCAACCTTATGATGCAAGAGAATATGAGAATCATGAGTAGGGAAATTGGCGAGCTTCGCAGGCAGAGGACCCCTTCCCCAATTCATCATGCTGCAATGGATCAGTCTTCTTCTTCCGAGGAAGAACGGCCTCGTGAAAGAAGGCCGCTCGAACGACCTCAGAAATTGGAAGAAATGACTTTCAGATCTCTGGGATCCCGCGAGGACGCAGCTCGTGTGCTGGGACCCAATGACCCGAGCCTGAGAGAGCCTATGCTATTACCAATGCGAGGATCCCATGTTTTGCCTAGAGATCCTAACCTCACCAACCCCACTCAGGGACAAATGCTTCAGCCCCTTCCTCCCGAGATCGACCGAGAACGTAGGGAGCAAAGCAGAGCAGAAGCCGCTAGAAGAAGGAGGACGTCCCCTGATCAGGAGCCTAGAGGAAACCCGAACATCAGAGCCAGGGAGCCTGAACGGCCTTTAACCAATGCTGATGTATGGGCTACGGTGCGCCAAATCATGTCTGAGATTCGAAATTACACCAATGAAGATTATGGTATTGAACGAAGCCATACTCCATTTACTGATGACATTCTTGACTTTCAGTTCCCCCGACGTTTTAATCTGCCGCAGATGGACAGATATAACGGGAGAATTGACCTGGGACAACATTTGATGCGATACGCATGGCTTACGAACTCTTCCACTGCCCCTGATGCTGTAAAGTGTAAGGCTTTCCCGATCTACTTAGAAGATGTAGCATTACTATGGTTTACCCGACTTCCTCCTCGATTGATATCGAATTTCAAAGAACTGAGTGAACGTTTTATGAATCAATTCCGACTTCACGCCCAAAAGTCTAAGAATGTTATCGAATTATTGAGAATTAAGCAAGCACCGGGTGAGTCCTTGAAGTCGTATCTAGACCGTTTCAATTTAGCTATAACCGAAGTTAGCGACCCTCATGAGCTGACGATCTTGATGGCCTTAATGGAGGGAGTTGATCCTGATTCGGAGTTCGGAGATTATCTTTCTGGGAAGCCACCGCCTACAAGAGAGTTGTTTTATGAGAAGGCCAATATTCAGTTAAGATGAGAGGAAGCAAGGGCAAACAGAAAGAGGAAGTTCGGAGCGGCCTCAAAGGAAACTGTTCAGAGTAATGTTGCTGTAAAGCAGTCTGGAGAAAGTTCTGGAAAAGTCGAAGTGAACGTTGAAATAAGAATGGAAACGGGGGCAACAGCAACTGTAATGCGAATGGTAATAGGAGAAACAGGAACCGAGGAAATAATTCTGACAAAAGACCTCGGTTCCAGACTTTTGAAAATTATTCACCGTTGAATGACACTTTGGAGAATATTTATTTGGATACGTACAATGTTTTGCAATACAAGAAACCGTCGCCGCGAGATTCGACAGAAAATGAAATTGCTACTGGGAAATTTTGTTTATTTCACGGAACCCACGGACATTCAACGAACGAATGTAGACACTTGAGAGATGTGGTTAAGAATTTGTTGCGTGAAGGTAAGTTGGAGGAGTATAAGGCTGCCCCAAGGGACAAGGGGCAAGGAGGACAGGCCCCAAACCATAGTCAGCCTGCTCCCAAGCCTACAGCACAGCAAAAAGGCAAAGGGATTGTCATTAACACCATAGTAGGTGGACTTCATCCGGCTATCCATAGTTTCAGAGCAATGGACCAATACGTTAATGTAGTTAAGCACATAAATGTGGACGAATGCGATGATTTGGAAGATATCACCCGCGTGAAACAGCAGAAGACAATGTTCGATGACGTAGTGTTCCGTAACAGAGATGACACCGGAATCCAATCACCTACCGAAGATCCATTGGTTATTACCACTACCATTGGGCCGGCATTGATCCATAAGGTACTAGTAGACAATGGAAGCTCTGTCAACATTTTGTTTAAGAAGTCATTTGACCAGATGAAACTCGAGTCTGGAGATTTGAAGCCCTGTGAATGTTGGATCTGAGGCTTCAATGGGGCATCAACAGCTCCAATGGGGTATATAGAATTGCCTGTAACATTGGGACAAGGGGATCGTCGAAGAGTACGAATGTTTCAGTTCGTAGTGCTAGATATCGATTCACCCTACAACGCATTTTTTGGAAGGCCTGCCCTTGCAGAGTTCAGGGCTTGTATCGCACCATGGTGTTTATTGCTAAAGTTCCCAACTGAAGCCCGAACAGGAGTAATGAGGGGAGACCAAGTCTCCGAGCGAGCTTGTTATATTGCCGAATTAAAGATGCTGATGAAGGGACTCAACATCGATACCAAAAGTACTTCACCTCCTTCAAAGGAGGGTTCTGCGTAGCAATTGGAGGGATCAGCCCCGAAGGAGTTGCCCAAGGGAACACCTGAAGACCTGGATCCCAGAGAAGATAAGGAACCTGAGGATAGAAAAGCAACTCCTAACGAAACGACAGTGGACATACCCATTGATGAAGCTGATCCAGCAAAAGTTTTGAAGATTGGATCCCAATTGGATCTGCATCAAGCCAAAGAACTGGCTGACTTTCTGAAGACAAACCTGGATGTGCTTGCCTGGACCCACGCTGACATGTGTGGGATATCACCATCCATCATGAGTCATTCGCTGAGTATAAACCCGAAATACCCGCCTGTAAAGCAAAAGAGACGTGTGCTGGGCCCAGAGAGGTCGACAGCTCTGAAAGAAAAAGTGGAGAAGCTGAAGGAGAATGGGTTTATTAGAGATTCGACATATCCCGACTGGATATCGAATCCTGTTTTGGTAAAGAAGTCAAACGGAAAATGGCGGACGTGTATTGATTTTTCAGATCTGAACAAAGCCTGCCCGAAAGATAGCTTCCCGCTCCCCAGAATATACCAGCTTGTGGATTCGACGGCGGGACATGAACTTCTTTCTTTTATGGACTCATATTCCGGATACAACCAGATTCCCATGCATGTGCCCGATCAAGAGCATACGAGCTTCATTACAAATTTGGGGTTGTATTGTTATGTGGTCATGCCGTTTGGATTGAAAAATGCTGGAGCTACCTACCAACGCTTAGTGAACAGGATGTTTTATAACCAAATAGGGAAGGCTATGGAAGTTTATGTGGATGATATGTTTGTCAAATCGAGACAATCCTCTAACAATACGCAAGACTTGGCAGAGATGTTCGGTATCCTGCGAAAGTATCGAATGAAGCTAAATCCTTTGAAGTGCTCGTTTGGGGTGGCATCTGGAAAGTTTCTAGGTTTCATCGTGAGCTCTCGAGGTATTGAAATTAATCTCAATCAAATAGAAGCGATAAGGAACATCGAGGAACCATAGAGAATCAAGGATTTCAAAGTCTTGCAGGGAAAGTGGCTACGTTGAGTAGATTCATCTCCAAAGCAACAGACAGATGCGTCCCATATTTTGACTTGATAAAAAGGGGAAAGAAAAATTTCGAATGGACTCCGGACTGTATTGAGGCTTTTCAAAATCTGTTGGACTTACTAAAGAGACCACCGATTTTGTCGAAGCCAGTGGATCATGAAGAGTTGTTTGTTTATCTAGCAGTATCGGCCCACGCTGTTAGCACCACCTTGATCCGAGAAGAAGACAAAGTGCAAAGGCCGGTATACTACGTAAGTAAGAAATTGGCAGCTGCAGAGCGTAACTACCCAAGGATTGAGAAGCTTGCTTACAGCCTTCTGATCGCCTCCCGAAAACTTCGCCATTATTTTCAAGCTCACCCAATAACCATATATACTGATCAACCTCTGAGACAGGTGTTGCAAAGACCCGAAGCATCGGGACAGTTTATCAAGTGGAATATTGAATTAAGTCAAATTGATTTAAATTTTCAGCCGTGGAGATCGATCAGGGGGCAAGCTCTGACTGACTTTATAGCAGAATTCACAATTCCGGAGGAAGAGATGATCAACGACAAGGTGTTCAAATCAGAGGAAGAGTTAGAATTAGGTCCATGGAAGTTATACATAGACGGAGCCAAGAACGACAGAAGGCCCGGAGCTGGAGTCGTCTTAGTTACTCCCGAAGGACGATCGCTATATTACGCTCTGCGACTGGAATTTTCAGCGACCAATAATGACTCTGAATACGAAGCCCTGATTGCCGGGCTGAAGCTTGCTAAGGAATTCGGAATAAAGGCATTAGATATATTCTGCGATTCCAAAATAGTCGTCTTCCAAGTGCGAGAGGAATTTGTGGCCCGGGGACCTCGACTCATTGCCTATTTTGGAAAGGTGAAGGAACTGTTGAGCAACCTGGAACAGTATAACATAACGCATGTCCCGAGGACTGAAAACCAGAAGGCAGACCGGCTAGCGAAGCTGGCTAGTTCCGACAATCCGAAGGAAACCGAAATGGTTCCAATTGAGACTTTGGAATCACCAAGCTTTGAGTTAATGGAAATTGAATTAGCTCTCGAAGCAGAACCGGAGTGGGAGTCGTGGATGACCCCAATCAAGAATTTCCTCAGAAACGGAGTACTCCCGCCAAAGAAGAGTGAAAGGCGGGCCATAGTCCGCAAAGCTACCAGATACATCCTTCAAGATGATACCCTTTATCGGCAAGGATTTTCTATGCCCCTGTTACGATGTATAGCGCACGACGACATCAAGCGTGTACTAAGAGAAGTACACGAAGGTGAGTGTGGAGATTATACGGGATGTCAAACTTTAGCGAAAAAGGTATTGCGGTATGGGTATTTCTGGCCCATAATAAATAAAGATGCAGCTGATTACTCGCGATGCTGCGACAAATGCCAGAGGTTCGCTAAGATCCCCAGAGTACCACCGACCCAGCCCAAGTCGATGGTGAGCCCGTGGTCGTTTGCCACGTGGGGAATTGACATCATCGGAGTTCTACCGATTGCCAGAGGAGGATCGAAGTATGCAATAGTCGCCGTGGACTATTTTACGAAGTGGGTGGAAGATGAGTCCTTAACTAAAATCACAGCGAGAAAGGTGATAAGTTTTGTGGTTAGAAATATCATATGCCGATTTGGGATTCCAAAGACCATTATAACTGATAATGGAACCCAGTTCGATGGTGCCGAATTCAGAAATTTCTGCCAGAGATACAAGATCGACAAGCGATACACTGCAGTCGCCCATCCACAGTCCAATGGGCAAGTAGAAGCAATAAATAAAGTCATAAAGTCCATCCTCAAGAAGCGATTGGAACGTGCAAAAGCAAAATGGGTGGATGAATTGCCCTTGGCTTTGTGGGCATATCGGACAACGTTTAAGACCGCTACCGGTCATACTCCTTTCTCTCTATCATTTGGCTCAGAAGCAGTAATCCCGGTGGAGCTTGAAGTTCCCTCTCACAGGGTGACATATTATGACCCGATGACAAATCGGGCACTCCTCCTCGAGTCCCGTGATGAAATCGAAGAAAAAAGGGACGAGGCAGATTTGCGTGCGTCAAGACATCGACGTCAGATTGCACGCTATTATGACAAAAAAGTTCGTTTTAGAACCTTTGAACCAGGAGATTTGGTACTAAAGCGAGTTTTTCCATCCCTTCCTCACCTTGGTCCAAAGTGGGAAGGACCATTCGTCATCCAACGGAAACTTGAGATAGGAGGCTTCAAGTTAACGACCGTAGATGGCGAAGAAGTGCGTAGGGCTTGGAATTCCCAACACTTGATGTGATATTTGAATTAGGGATGTTGTATTTCCTTTTGTTTTTCTTATGAACCCTGTAAAAAGGCACGACTTGCCTTAGAAAAGTATGTTGACGCAAACAAAGAACTATAAAGTGGATGTAGGCCACGACTTAGCCGAACCACTATAAAAATATCGTGTGCCATTTACTTTCCTGCATTATTTATATCTTCAACTATTATTCTATTGTGACTGTGAAATGCGAGATGTTAAATTAAAATCTGGAAAGTTGGAGATGGCATATATGCAGGAGCAAACACAACGACTGTTTGTACAATAAGACATAAAAGAATGAGAAGACGACATTCTTAACTCTAACTCTCAAGAATTGAGAGGGAGTATAAAGGACGGGAAGACGACGTCCTATGAGGCGTGAAGGTGCACCCAGATGAGAGACCGCCTCAGCAAGAACTCTAACATGAATATAAGACAGGAGAGTATAAAAGA
This sequence comes from Allium sativum, assembly GCA_030737875.1. Classification (NCBI taxonomy): domain Eukaryota; kingdom Viridiplantae; phylum Streptophyta; class Magnoliopsida; order Asparagales; family Amaryllidaceae; genus Allium; species Allium sativum. Next base: position 19,310,437 of record CM060927.1, on the reverse strand, counting down.
TGCCAGAAAAGAACAGGCATCAGTGACAAAAGGAATGTGACCCTCATCAAAGAATCAGGGACATTCGGACCTTTTAATTTAATCTTGAATAGTTTTTCAAGACTGACTGGGGGCATATATGTACACACATATTCCCCACCCCTCCCCCCTCCCCCTCCCCCCCTCCCCCCCTCCCCCCCTCCCCGCTATGACTCCATTACACAACTGTAGTAGGACATGCATTTGCATTTTTACATAAGTACTGAACTGACGACTAACATGCATTGCAGGAAATGAATTATTTTTATTTACAAATGTATGAATTTGTACAGGAAAAACAGGTAAAAAGAAGATGCGAAGGCCACACTCGCTGCAACGATTATGGGCCAATTAAATGCTAAGATAAAGCAAAGCACTTTATCACTTAGACTTTGAAGTGGACTTGGATTTCTTAAAAGCTTTCTGAGCATCCTTCGCCTCTCTTTCAGCATCAGTTAAGATGCGCCTTGGTTTTTTCTTCCCCGAGACAGAAGTGCTGGAATCGGTTGACTTTTCACGGGAGTCGGAACGCTGGAATCAAGAGAAGACTTTTTAACAAGTTCTTCTGTGATAGATCTAGTCGAAAGCTTAACAACTAACCTTGATCCGACATCCACTACTGCAAGAGGCTTAAGGCTTTCGGGGTCTAAGTCTTCAACTTTAAGCTGCATGCGTTTGTCTTGCTCGGCTTTCAATGCAGCCAAAGTGATGTCATCGGCGCTTTTCGACTACCCAACTATAGCCACCTCAGGGTCTTCCTTGTGTCCCTCGTTGCCGCCATCATCTTTCAAAGCATCTATCATTTCGTCATCGTGAGGAGCATCAGCCTTAGATGGTTCAGTTCCTTCTTCCGAATCAATGGTGGTAGCCTTGTCCTTTCCCCCTTTAACCTTCTCCGTAGGTTTTACTCCAGCGGTGGTTCCCTGGGGCACGTCTGTCTTTTCGGACTGTTCAACACCTACAGAGTGAGAAGCAACAGTTATCAACTTAGGAGAAAATAAAGGGTCCTCCATTGATTGCCTGATTATGTGATGAAAAGTAGAGATATCTTTGACGAATTGAGGAGAAAAGGTAGAGATACCTTCTGATGATTTCTCAGTTGGAGTGACCGCCGTCTCCGACGCCGTTTCGGGTATGGGAGATAAAAGAGATGCCCGAGGGATCCCCGGGTTTGCGGGGTCATATCCCTCTACTTCAGAGGTTTCGGAGGCAGTGGAAGAAGAACCAGCCTCAGGGATGTTCTTTTGCTTAGCCTTCCGCTTCTCTTCCTCCGTAGTAGCGGCAATAAGGCGACGTCCCTCGGCTAGGCGTTCTGGTTCATCATCCCTTAGATATTTTTCCATAAGCTTGTCTTCGTCAATGGAATCAACCTTGAGCTCCTCTTTCTCCCATTCAACGATCTGACTCCATACTTGGACCAAGGTAGATGGATAATCTTCAATCCAAGAGATGTTCTGGCGGCGGATTATATGCGCAAAGAATTCGATCAATAATTCGCCGAAACCATTCACCTCCTCCTCAACCTCTGACAGTTGCTTGCGGGTCTCTTCGGCGGATTTAATAACGCTTTCGACATTACCCTCCGCTAGGGCAGCCCTGTTCTCAGCCTCCACCAACTTGGAAGCCAAGTTAGCATTTTTCTTCTCCAATTCGGCGTTCTTCTTCGCTAACTCGGCCTTCTCTCGCTCCAGGTCAGCATAAGCAAGTTGCATTTTGGCAGCATCTGACTTGGTGTCTTCTGCTTGCTTTTTCAGTTCCAAACGCTCTTGAGTATGGGACTCAAGCAAGTCATGGTAGCGTTTTTGTAGGTCCTCAAATTGTTACTTGAAGCTAGCAGCATCCCGTTGAGCGATATCAAGTTGGTCCTGTGTATCCTCAAGGTCTTTTCCTAAATTTTTCAAGGCCTTTGCATCGTCTTCTGCGGTCTTCTGCATCAAGTCAGTATTCGTGATTAGATTTCGGATGATTCTAGAAAGATTACGTGAATACTTGAACATCTCTGAATATTGTTTCTCGACCGCATCAATTTTTGCTTTGGCCTCATCTGCCCACCTCGAGGAAATAGGCTCAAGAGCAGGTAAAAAAGTCAAGTTTTCGAAGTAGTGTTCGGGAAATTGCTCCTCCAGATATGCCCGCTTAACTGCAGTTTCAGCGTCCAACGGTGGAGGTGTAGGGAATGTCATCTCAGTATCTTTATGTGTGAAAGGTTCAATGGCCTCCTCATTCCCTCTAGGCCGTTTAGCAGGAACTTTGTGCTTGCTTCGCGAATCGGTATCTCTCGGCGGGCTCCTTTCCTTACTGCGCTTTTCTTGAGAAAGAATTGGGTCTTTTGACTGCGGCCTGTCATCTTCTCGACGACCTTGGTAGCCCTTATATCGCTTTGAATCTGACCGAACGGGAGAGCGAGAGCGCGAGGACCGCGACTGGTAAGAATCGTAGGGCCTTCTATCCTCCCTACCGCGGCTTTCACGACGGTCGTGCTCAGGATCAGAAGGGGGTCTAGACATGCTGCGACGAAGTTTCCTGATATCGTAATGGGAGCGAGACAGTGTACCTGCGTAACAAGGCAAATGAAATTCAGAATCAATGTTCTCACAAAAGGAAAGTGCTGTGAAGTGTGGTGCTACTGTGTTAAGTGCATCCTAAGTGGTGTTTTCCCCCCGACAAACCCGAGCCTGAAGCCAGACTAGTGCGAGCGGGTTCTTTGGCCTTAGCAGGGGTGGTCTCTTCTGAAGAAGTGAAGACTAAAGGATTTGTCCCAAAATCCCCTGAAGTTAAATAGTTTCAGGTAAGAGGAGATCCCCCAAACCCTGAAATGATGGATCATCGGTACTAGGGGCATCTCCCTGAGAAGCATCAATTGGCGGCTCTTTGGAAGATGTTGACTTTTCCGGAGAGATGGCATCCTCGGGAACGATATACCCCTCACGGTGCCCTCCGGCCATGTTAGCCAGTTCATCATCTTGAGTCGAAGATGGAGAAGGCGAAGCCTGAAGAGGCATTGTAAGAGCTTTCGAGCTTTCGCCCGTTTCTGGAATTACGTCCACTGGGGGGATATATACATATGGACCTGTCCCGTGACCCATACTACGAGTAATGGACAGCAACACGTGGAGATGAAGATATTCATCCTTAAGGACTCCATCTATAGTTAAAAACTTTTGATCGCCATTAAGGAGCCGGTGCATCCGATCAAAGAACGTTCGATCCGATATTTGTTTTGGATTATCAACTGCAAGCAAAAAGAAAACGGATTAATGTGGTGGCGTTGACATACAGAGTCGAGATTTAGAAAACTAGTGCTTTACTTGATTTCGTCCATCTCCTAGCACACCCTGGCTGTTGCCTTATATAAAACCATTCCAGCCTGGAATCACCTGCTTTGCTGCTGAATGGTGCTGGAATTATCTTCCTTTTTGGGACAGACTCGAAGTAACAGAAAGAAGGAGTTTCTCGAGTCCGGTGCTTGAAATTATAAAAGAAATGGACATCATCGAAGGTTGGTTCTATGCCTAGAATTTCTCTGTATGCTACATACAAGGTATATAGGTAAGCATAGGAGTTGGGACGCAACTGCATGGGGGCAATCCGCATCTGCCTTAGGAAGTCGACAACGAATGGAGAAAATGGTGGAATAGCCCCAACCATGCACATCAGTCGGGTGATTGCCATAAATCCCTCTGAAGGATTGTGAGGACGGTCAGTTTTTGATGGCACCAAGGTATCCCCTTTTAGTATCCCATGCTTTAGGCATATTCGAACAAGTCTATCATTATCAATCGTCGATTCAACAGAATCTTGAGGTGAATCCAATATGATGGCAGACTCAAATTCGTCAGGAGCTCGATTATCTCCAACCCCTCCTTTCTCTTCACAGCCCAGAGAAACTCCAACCTCAGAAGACACATTATCGCTTTCGTGAGTTTCAACCTCGTAATCTGAGCCCTCGTCATCCCACTCTGGATCTGAGGAAGAAGATATGTCGTCAAGAGTGACTTTATTGGATGTCTCTGGGATCTCTTTCTTTTCTGCTAATCTAGATGAACGTCTGGCTGTCATGGTCACTAAACTATTGAAGAAGCTATAGCTCAAGTTAGAGTAAATTAGCCCGTATCCCCCCGTGCATGTGTATGAACTAAAGTGTAAGCAGTGTATGCAGAAGATGTAAAGTTAACACTCAAAAGTGTAAGGAAAAATCTTGGCAATGTAATGATGTTAAGAACAGTTCTTGATGTTCGTTTATGTTCGCGAGGCACTACCCTCACTTTCCATTAAATTGAAAATTATGCCAAGAGTTGATTGGGCCAGTTAAACAAATTCTTATGCATTAAGTTGGACTGCTCTTCGGTTCGGTTCGAGTGCATTCATTGGGATCGGATCGGGGGTACAGCCTTGCCTTGGACTCAGACAAACCTTGAAGCCCAGGGATCAAAGTCGGATCGGTTCGGAAGTAGGCTCCCCGAACGGTCCGGATCGAATTAAGTGACCATGCCCCTCTCCTCTTTTATTTCACTTTTCGATCTGATCCGATTGCGAGAGTAATATCCAACCCGATCCAAGAAATTAAGCTCCATCTCCCTCTTCAACTTTTGCCCCAACCGGATTTGAGTTTCTGAGCCTTTTCTTCCCTTTCTTCCTCTCCATGATCCACACTCCATCACCTGAACCGATCCCCTGCAACCTCTTTCTTCTTCCTCTTTTTCAAACCTAGAACCTAATTTCGTACTCATGGCCCCAACCAAGATCAAGTTTTCACTGGTTTTATCCATTATGGCGAGCCCTGATTCCATCTTCCCAGCGCCTCGAAGTGGCGACTAAACCACCAACGACGATGGTGAGGGAAGAGGAGGCTGTACTAGCAAATCGAACCAAACCCATGCCCAAATCGATCAAACCGACAGTGATTCATAATCGAAATCGATTATTATCAAGAAAATCAAGTTTAAGATTCACTTATGAATTCGATTTGATGATTAATAAAGAGGTATTTTGAGTTTCAAAGGGCTAGGGTTTCTGTGTTCAATCGGCTGAGAAAAAGAAAATAAGAAGAAAGAGAGGAAGAAAGAAAGAGGTGTTAGGCTTATATAGAGTTACGGTGACTACTCGTATTCCTGCCTACTTTTCCGCTCGGACCGAAATGAGATCCCAGTGACGTAATCTGGCCCGCTAACTTGATACCAAATGAAAGAAGAGGTGAGACTGTTCGGGTCGGAACCCGAACCGAATGGAATTCCATGTATTAACTTAGCATCTGAATTGAATTAAATACAAAGAAAAATAAAAGGAAAAGCATACCTGGAAGAATCACTGAACACCGAGAAGAGTTCTTAAGATTGTTTTGAAATAAAGAAAATAGATCGTGTGTTCTACAACATATATATATAAGCGATAGAAGACACAACTTCGTAAAGCAACGCACCTTCACAAACGAATAGAAATGACTTTTCAACAATTCAATTTCAGAAAGGCACTGTGTAAATGACATCAAAGCATGCTCCGTCTCCAACAGAAGCACCCTTTGAGGGGGCAAAATGTTAGCCTACTTTGTGAACTAGGCAACACAAAGTCGAGATGTCAAGCATTGAAGAACACTTCTTCCTAAAAAGCATCGGATCGGATCGGAGGGCCACTATCAGACCAGAACGGAACAGAGCAGAATGAACAAGAGCTCAAGTTCAACACAAGTCGGACCGGATCGGGTGCCCCGATCTGAATCCCTTCTACTTGCCACTCCGAACCGAACCCAGTATACCATGTTGCTTAACCCCACGATCTCCTGGATATTCGGGGTAGTTACAACCATTTCCTACCCATGTTGACAACTAACCTGGTGCGCTGTCAACAGTGAAATCCATCTGAGCCCGAGAATGATGGGATAAGAGCCACGTAGCTCCGATCCGAACCGGATTCTGGGTGAATTTCCACCTATGACCCCTAAGGCTCACTTAAAGGGATCTTTTGGCACTCTTAGAGTTCATATACCTTTGAGAACCGAATTCCAGCACTCTCAAACAATCCAAATCATCATACACGGTGTATTTTGAGATATTTGAGTGAATGTATATGAAAAGTGAGCGAGATTGAGCGAATATCTTGTTGTATTCTCATCTATATCATCAAACAAAGTATTATAAAGTGGACGTAGACTCTTCAAGGCCGAACCACTATAAATTCTGTGTCTCTTTTCTGTTTTTGATCTCATTTTATAGAAATTTTAGTCAATTTGGGTGTTAGAACCACTTTTTGGTCTAACATATATATATATATATATTCAGAATGAAATGGGAAAGGAATAAATCTGTCTCAGAAAATAGATGCCTGAAAATTTTCGACCAGACGTCTGTTTGCTGAAACAAATTTTATATTCGTACAATATTCAGACGTCTGGTACGAAAATTTCAGATGTTTGAATCTGCTCCAAAATAAACTATTTCCTTGCTGTTTTGTTTTTAAAATCAAAACAGACATCTAAAATTTTTATTCGGACATCTGATTACGAAGGGTTGCAACCTGTTATGAAGAGACAACTTTATAATTTGTATCTCTTGATTAAACCTCCTCGTGATTAGTTGTAACTCTTTGTATATTATAAATATAGACTTGATTAAGTGATCCAATTACTGAATTTCATTCTAATTCTTTCTATCTTACTAAAAGCTCTCTATTCTCCAAAAGCACTCTATTTATAATTACTTGAGATTTTAGTCTTCCATACTCTTTCACAAGCTTCACGTTTACCATCAAGGAAAGATTATAAGAAGGGTGTACTACATATTGACATATCTATGTTATCAAGAACACAAATAAGTCAGCAATTATTCTATATTGAGAAAGTCCTCTTTAGCAGTTGAGGCAAGAAATCATGTTCGGTTGTTCGGGTAATTGTGAACCTGTTCCTCCCGGTAATGTAACACCCCACGTCCATTAATGTCACTCACTAGGAGAATGCATTGACTTTCATGGAGCGTTATAAGAGTATAGAACAGAAATTCACAAGACAGATATATAAAATGGTACTTAAAAATTAAAAATTTATTCATTGCAGCGGAAAAGCAAAACATGTTTGGTTACAACATCAAAACCACATACTAAAGCCAAGTACACAAACATCCATCTTGAACAAAATTATCAAAGGATTACATAAAATCAAAACCATAATCCCACTCCAAATAGACATAATGAAAAAGAGATAAAGTTAAACATTACTTTCAACACTTCCAAGCACTTCAAGAAGAAAGAAATTCGAGTCAAGCTTCACTAATCCCACCCTGATGACCTCGGGGGGAAAAAGAAAGAAAAAAGGCGAAGCAAAAGGGTCAGACATAAAGTCTGGTGAGTCCAATGACTTTAACAATATAATCAGTAAAGTAACAGGATAAGAACATAAACTGGATATAAAAAATGACTATAACATAAGCAGATATGACAGGGTAAACAAGATAAGCAAGATAGAACATCGACTGCGCTCCTAACCACTATAAGATATGCTCTGCACCGTACCAACATTCTAGTTACATACTAAAATATCATCCCTCTTAAACAAATATAATGATGGTAGTTTCGCGTATTTCTAGTTACTACCATAGGTGCCAACTTGCTCTTATCCCCACTAGTTGTACCCACTACCCTTCTCATTCGATCGGCTCTCAAACCTTGTAGATACCTGTGCTAGTCCCACAATAGGGTGTATCACTCCCTAAGGTGGCAACCCCGATACTACTGAAATGCACATCTTATACCTACATGATGCAACACCGTCTTACCTACCAGCCCGGACCCACGGACGCAAATGACTCCGTTGGACTTGCACTGCCATCGCTAACTCTTTATTGACCTCTTACAATCAACCCCAGTAAGCGTGTCCCTGTCCTCGACCTAGCTCGAGCTCATATATACTAAAATGGGTTACTGGTTGAAAAGGGTCCACACACTTGGCCCAAGCTTTCCTCCTAAGCTTGTTCCCCACTAGGAATTCCCACTTAACCAATTTTTATCCCCCTGTCTTATCACATGTCTCATCTTGGTTAAGTGCTTTAATTATGTTTTACAAGCTACCCATGTTACCACTTAACACTTTATTATTCCCATGTCTTACCACATGTCTTATCTTGGTTAAGTGTTCATTAATTCATTATAACCGTAACCTTGAAAAATCTCCCACATTAGACTACCGTTTGCGGTTGTTGGATATGTCGGGTGGTTCCGGGCAGGCTTATACTGCAATCTGAATCTAACCTCGTGTCTTTGCATTATTACTCATCTAATTTCTGCCTTTGACCTCTCACATTAGATTACCGTTTTGCGGTTGTTGGATACGCCGGGCGGTTCCGGGCAGGCTTATACCGCAATCCGAATCTAACCTCGTGTCTTAGGTGTTCATTTTCACTTTCTTGATTCAAGTCCCAATTTCAAATCTTGGATTATAATATATTCCAATTACCCATAATTTCCAATCTAAATTATGTTTATAATTTTATTCCAAGTTATGCCTATAATCTCATGTGTTCAAGTTATGCCAAATTATGCCCAAGCCAATTTCCATAGCTATCAACAATTTATGCCAAATCTTATTTTATTACATATTTCCAAAACTTTTCCCAATCATCCCAACGTTATTCGTACGTAAATCTCAACGCAATATGCTTAGGCTCGAAGTTAGCCTAATATCAAAAGGAAAAAGGAAAAGAAGAAGGGGAGAGAATCAAAACATCAAAATTGGCATAAACATATAAATAGGCATGTGAAATGAATAACGACATAGTAGATCAGATAGGCATATGATAATAGCAATTGGGTATGAATCTGAAGGATAACAAATTACCAAACTTGATATGATTCATCTTATTTACAGGCATATTCATTAGATCTAATTTACAAACTTATCACAATTACTTTTTAATTTAATTATATGTGAAAGTAACATAGACTCACCTTGGTTGGATCTAAAAGAAGATAATTAGGTTTTGTTGTAGCAGATCCTGATCATAGAATACCCCTATTCTGATTTGTAGATCTGATCTTCTAATTTGACTTGATGGAGAAGAAAGGCTTGTTTTAATTATGATTAAACCAGCATGGAGGCACCATCGATGATAACAATGAGATTAGGATTAGGTTAAGGTGTTTATTTATAGATGTATTAGGTGAATTAGGACCTTTAGATTAGAGACCATCCTCAGATAAAAAAGACATGTCGTCATGGAACTCTCCAGAATTCTGCAGACCTGGGCTCGGCCTGGGCACACTTCCCAGATGCACTAGTGCATTTTTGTTCTGGCGCACTTCACAAGTGCGCCAGTTGTCCTGGTCTGTTTCCTGATTGTTCTGCCAAACTTCCATTGTCTATAACTCCTTCATACGTATCTGTTTTACGCAAACTCGGACTCTATCTCAAGCCTAATTGTGAGACGAACACAATGGCGTAACCCGTTTCACTTAATTCTTCTTCTAAAAATCAATTATTCTTTAATTATCCCTTATGTCATGTTTTAAAATTATAGGGTGTTACATTCCCCCCTACTTAAAGGATTTCGCTCTCGAAATCGCGAAGCTGAAAAGAATGTATGTCCTACCATCCATCGTCCATCAATCACTGGCATCCATTGTCCTTAAAAGACTTTTAATGCTTTCATGAACATATGCAAAGTGTGTGTATATGTCCTTATCCTAATGCAAAATCAGGCGGCCTACTGATTCAGTTGACCTCCTTAATGCAAAACATGATAATGCCATGCGTCCATTATGTATGCAAAAGAATCCTAATGATACATATCATTTCTATATGAGTGCACAACCATTCATCCAAATGCAACATCCATATGATAACACATTCAATATACATCCATTAATTTAAATATGCACACTCAGCCATATGCAATATGAAAGTGATTGAGCTGATCTAGTGCCTAATGTGTGTGTATATGCATCCACCAGCATCCACTAGCAAACACTTACATCCACTTGCATCCACCAAACATAACATGTCTCAAACACATGTTCACAACCATAGGATTTTCTACCTAAAGATCGAAGATATAATCGAGAGGATACACTAAACGAGAGAACAAGTATAAACAAAGCGGTAGAAAAAGGAGAAGTTAAGAACATACCCTCAAAAAGGAAAGGGTACGACGCACGTATCTTGTCTTCTTTTTCCCAAGTCGCGTCTTCTTGATTATCTCCCCATTGGACTTTGACCAACTTGACCTCTCGATTGTGAAGCTTCTTAACCTTTGTCCCAAGGATGCATGTAGGAACTCACCTAATCGTGGCATCTCGCTCTACTTCCACTTCCCTAAGCATGCTTGGCTCCACTACTTCCGCGGTATCATGTAAACACTTCCTCAAATGCGACACGTGAAATATGTCATGAACCCCACTAAGCTTCTCCGGCAACTTCACTCGGTAGGCCATCTGTCCAATTCTTTCTGTAATGGGGAATGGCCCTACGAATCTTGGTGCCAATTTCCCTATAGATCCAAAACGAACTACATTCTTTAATGGTGATACTTTAATAAAAACCGTGTCTCCAACATCAAACTCAAGATTATTTCGTCTCTTATCAACATATGACTTTTGTCGGTCTTGTGTCGTCTTCATGCGTCTTCGAATCAAGTCTATCTTCTCCGAGGTTTCCCTAACCATCTCCGGCCCAAGCAAAATCTTATCCGTAGATTCCCACAAACAAGTCGGTGAACGGCAAGGTCATCCATATAGAGCTTCATAAGGTGTTGTGCCAACAATACTAGGCTGATAGCTGTTGTTGTAGGCGAACTCTACTAATGGATGTTGTTCCTCCCATGTCCCTCCAAAGTCCAAGATGCATAACCTCAAAAGATCTTCTAAAATCCTATTCACTCTTTCTGTTTGGCCGTCCGTCTGAGGGTGATAAGCGGTGCTCAAACACAATTGCGTTCCTACCGCCTCTTGCAAGCTCTTCCAAAACTCGCTAGTGAAAATGGGATCTCGATCGCTTACGATACTAGAAGGTATGTCGTATAGACGAACAATCTCTCGGAGGTAAATAGACGCTAACCATGTCGCTGTTCTTTTACTCTTAACGGGGATGAAATGGGCGCTTTTGGTAAGTCTATCTTCTACTACCCAAATCCCCATATTACCTTTCCTTGACCTCGACAACCCGTCGATGAAATCCATGGAAACACTTTCTCATTTCCACTGTGGGACCTCTAAAGGGCGAAGCAAACCACCAAGCTTCTTTTGCTCAGCCTTGACTTGTTGGCACGCTAAGCATCTAGAAACGAACACAGCCACATCCTTCTTCAATCCGGCCCAAAAGAAAACTCGCTTCATGTCCCTATACATTTTTTCACCACCGGGGTGTATGGTCATCTTAGAACGATGTGCTTCTTCAAGGACTGTCCTTCGCAAACTCTCGTCTCTTGATACGCAAAGTCTCCCATCCCTATGCAACTAACCTTTGTCATCTATAATATACCTACTAAGATGGCTCGAAGACTCCCCTCTTATGATCTTGTCTACTATCACTATCAGTTGTGGGTCATCTCGCTGTGCCACTCCTATCTGTCCCAAAAGCGTAGGTCGCACCTCTAATGATGCCAACAAACCGGGTACATAATCGATAGCAGGTCTAAAGTCGAAGGTAGATATATACTCTAAACTCTGTCGCTCGACAAACAAAGGACTCAAAGTCAACCTCTTTCTACTCAAGGCGTCAGCTATAATGTTACCCTTGCCAGGGGTATATGAAATCTCATAATCGTAGGATGCTAAGAACTCCCTCCACCTTTTTTGTCTTAGGTTTAAATCCTTTTGAGAGAACAAGTACTTTAATGACTTATGATCCGTATACAACTTAAACCTCTCACCAAGCATGTAATGGCGCCAAGACTTAAGCGCAAAAAATATGGCAGCTAATTCTAAGTCGTGGGTTCGGTAATTCTTCTCATGGACCTTCAACTGCCTTCCACCATAACATATCACCCTTCCCTCTTACATTAAAACTGCGCCAAGCCCTGTCCCGCAAGCATCGGTATACACTGTGAATAGTTTACTCCCATTTGGCAAAACTAAAACTAGAGCTGTCGTCAAAGCCCTCTTCAAACGTTGAAAAGCGTCATCACAGTCAACATCCCAAGAAAAGGTCAAATTCTTTTTCATTAACCGAGTAAGGGGGGCTGATATCTAAGCAAAGTCCTTGATGAACTTTCTATAATAGCCCGCCAAACCAAGAAAACTTCTTACTTCCGTTGCATTTTTAGGAATCTTCCAATCTTGGATTGCCACTACCTTCGCGGGATCCACTGCTATCCCTTCTTTAGAGACCACGTGCCCTAGGAATCTTACTTCCTTCCTCCAAAAGTGACATTTGGAGAACTTAGACTTAAGCGGATGTACTCGAAGGGTCTTTAAAACTTCCTTAAGATATAAGGCATACTCTTCCAAGTTTCTTGAGAAGATCAGGATATCATCTACAAATACTACTACAAATTTGTTTAGAAACTCCCTAAACACCCTACTCATCAAGTCCATGAAATATGAGGGTGCATTCGTCAAACCAAAAGGCATGACGAGTTATTCAAAGAAACCATCTAGAGCTCTAAATGCAGTCTTACCTATGCTGTCCTCAACCACCCTTAGCTGATGAAATCCTATAGCTAAATCCAACTGCAAGAAAACCGAAGCACCAACCAACTGGTTGAACAAGTCATCTATCATCGGTAATGGGTGTATGTTCTTCTTCGTGAGCTTATTCAGCTCCCTATAGTCCACGTACAATCTAAGAGAACCATCAGCCTTCGCAGCAAAAACAACTGGAGCACCCCACTCCAAGATACTTCTTCTTATTAACCCTTTCTCAAGCAACTCTTTTACTTGTTTACTAAGCTCCCTCCTTTCTCTTGGAGCCATGTGGCACACAGGCAATGCAACTGGCTTTGCATTGTCCACCAAGTATATACGGAAATCTATCTCGTGTTTTGGAGGTAAGCCCCTAACCTCCTCAAAGACATCTGCATACTCATGGACTACTCGAACAGATTGCAAATCATCAATAGATGTGTCAAGAGATTCTAGGTAGCTAAGCATAACAGAACTCTTAAGGTCACATAAGATATCGAGAGTATTACCCAAACTAGTCGACAGTCTAACTACCCTCTTTTCACAGTCGAGAATGGCACCATACCAGGCTAGCCAATCCATTCCTAGAATTAACCCATAGCCCGCAAAACCAAGCACATAAGCATTGCATTCGAACTCAACGCTATACACAAATATTCACAAATCCCGACATAACATAGACAGATGAGCCGTACCCCCAAAGAAATTTGAGACAACAACGGGATCCACTACTATACTAGTATCTAGGTGCAGAGACTCAACAACAAAAGCAGATATAAACGAATGTGAAGTGCCAGAATCAAACAAAGTACGTACAAGGTGATCGAAAAGGAAAATCAAACTTTCAACAGAAATGTTTCTACCTCTCTCTTCCGTAGCTGCCATGAGAGCATGACCCTGCCCTCTAGAAGTATATCCTGTCCTTGCCCTTGTTCTTGCCTCCTTGGGCAGTCTTTAATCATATGTCCTGACTCACCACATAAGAAGCAACCAGTCGTCCTCTTCTTCTTCCTACAGTCCTTCTTCTAATGGCCAGGTATTCCACAATTGTGACACTTTCTTTTCTCTGAACCCTTGTTGTCCTTACCGCCCTTCTTTTATTGTTGTTGGGCCTTCTCTGGATCCCCTTTCTTATCTTGTGCCTTATCTACATTAGCAACTTTCTCCTCTTCATGTATCAACGCCATATCAACAAGATTCTCGAAAGTAGCCCCCATAGGAATGTGGGACATAGCCAACCCGTGTAATGGTTCATTCAGACCCTTGGCAAATCTCAAGGCCTTCTTATGTGGTGTATTAACTAATTCCATACCAAATCTTGCTAACTAGTTAAACTTGTTAACGTACTCCTTCATAGACAAACTCCCTTGTTCTCCTTTTTACCATATTTGTGTAACAAGCTAACAAGTCTCTAGAAAGTTGCCTTCATCGCACGGAAATCCTTACGAAACTCGAGAAAATTAGCCATAGGTGATACTACTGCAGCCTCAGATGGAGGTTAGGCACTTCATTGCCCTTCAATATGTGCCGCAGTTTAAACATACCTATGGCATTATGCCGGAATGGGGACACCTTTCGGGAAGAATAGATCCCCCCAAACAAAAAGGAAAAAGAAAGATATTCAAACAGAAAATCGAAAGAAAGATATATGGGATTTGGGGATTATGTTTTTCATAATAAACCTTTATCTTGAAAATACCTTCTTTAAAACATGTTTTTGAAAATACTTCTTTTTAAAAATGCTTTTGAAAATGGTTTTCAAAATCTTTTATCTGTTCTGGTAACCTTCAGCTCTGATACCACATGTAACACCCCACGTCATTTAATGTCACTCACTAAGGGAATGCATCAACTTTCATGGAGCGTTATAAGATATAGAACAGAAATTCACAAGACAGATATATAAAATGGTACTTAAAAATTCAAAATTTATTCATTGTAGCGGAAAAGCAAAACATGTTTGGTTACAACATCAAAACAACATACTAAAGCCAAGTACACAAATATCCATCTTGAACAAAATTATACAAAAGAAAAACCATAATCCCACTCCAAATAGGCATAATGAAAAAGAGATAAAGCTTAGAATTACTTTCAACACTTCCAAGCACTTCAAGAAGAAAGAAATCCGAGTCAAGCTTCACTAATCCCACCCTAAGGACCGGGAGGGCGGAAGAAAGAAAAGAGGCGAAGCAAAAAGGGTCAGACATAAAGTCTGGCGAGTCCTGTGACTTTAACAATATAATCAGTAAAGTAATAGGATAAGAACATAAACTGGATATAAGAAATGATAGTAATATAAGCAGATATGACAGGGTAAACAAGATAGAACATTGAATGCGCTCCTAACCACTATAAGATATGCTCTGCACCGTACCAACATTCTAGTTACATACCAAAAGTTGATCCCTCTTAAACAAATATAATGATAGTAGTTTCCTGTACTTCTAGTTACTATCATAGGTGCCAACTTGCTCCTATCCCCACTAGTTGTACCCACTACCCTTCCCATTCGATCGGCTCCCTAACCTCGTAGATACATGTGCTGGTCCCACAATAGGGTGTATCACTCCCTAAGGTGGCAACCCCGATACTACTGAAATGCACAGCCTATACCTACACGATACAACAACGTCTTACCTACCAGCCCGGACCCCCACACGCACATGACTCCATTGGACTTGCACTGCCATCGCTAACTCTTTATTGACCTCTTACAATCAACCCCAGTAAGCGTGTCCCTGTCCTCGACCTAATTCGAGCTCATATAGATACTAAAATGGGTTATTGGTTGAACAGGGTCCACACACTTGACACAAGCTTCCCTCCTAAGATTGGTCCCCATTAGGAATTCCCACTTAACCCCTTTTTATTCCCATGTCTTATCACATGTCTCATCTTGCTTAAGTGCTTTAATTATGTTTTACATGCTACCCATGTTACCCACTTAACCCTTTCTTATTCTCATGTCTTACCACATGTCTTATTTTGGTTAAATGTTCATTAGTTCATTATAACTGTAACCTTACAAGACCTCCCACATAAGATTACCGTTTACGGTTGCTGGATATGCTGGGCGGTTCCGGGCAGGCTTATACTGCAATCTGAATCTAACCTTGTGTCTTTTCATTATTACGCATCTAATTTCTGCCTTTGACCTCTTACATTAGATTACCATTTTGCGGTTGCTGGATATGTCGGGCAGTTCCAGGCAGGCTTATACCGCAATCTAAATCCAACCTCGTGTCTTAGGCGTTCATTTTCACTTTCTTGATTCAAGTACCAATTTCAAATCTTGGATTATAATATATTCCAATTACCCATAATTTCCAATCTAAATTACGTTTATAATTTTAATCCAAATTATGCCTATAATCTCATGTGTACAAGTTATTCCAAATTATGCCCAACCCAATTTCCCTAGCTATCAATAATTTATGCCAAATCTCATTTTATTATATATTTCCCAAACTTTTCCCAATCATCCCAATGTTATTCATACGTAAATCTCAACGCAATATGCTTAGGCTCGAAGTTAGCCTAATATCAAAAGGAAAAAAGGAAAAAGGAAAAGAAGAAGGGGAGAGAATCAAAACATCAATATTGGCATAAACAAATAAATAGGAATTTGAAATGAATAACGACAAAGTAGATCAGATAGGCATATGATAATAGCAATTGGGTATGAATCTGAAGGATAACAAATTACCAAACTTGATATGATTCATCTTATTTACAGGCATATTCATTAGATCCAATTTACAAACTTATCACAATTACTTTTTAATTTAATTATATGTGAAAGTAACATAGACTCACCTTGGTTGGATCTAAAAGAAGAGAACTAGGTTTTGTTTTAGCAGATCATGATCTTAGAATACCCCTATTCTGATTTGTAGATCTGATCTTCTAATTTGACTTGATGGAGAAGAAAGGCTTGTTTTAATTAAGATTAGAGCAGCATGGAGGCGCCATGGATGATAACAATAAGATTAGGGTTAGGTTAAGGTGTTTATTTATAGATGTATAAGGTGAATTAGGAACTTAGATTAGATTAGAGACCATCAGAACCACTCAGATTAAAAAGACACGTCATCATGGAACTCTCCAGAATTCTGCAGACCTGGGCTCGACCTGGGCGCACTTCCCAGGTGCGCCAGTGCATTATTGTTCTGTCGCACTTCACAAGTGCGCCAGTTATTATGGCATGTTTCCTGATTGTTCTGCCAAACATCCATCGTCCATAACTCCTTCATATGGTATCCATTTTACGCAAACTCGGACTCCACCTCATGTAGAATTCCGAGGCGAACACAATGGCGTAACCCGTTTCACTTAATTCTTCTTTTAAGAATTAATTATTCTTTAATTTTCCCTGATGTCATGTTTTAAAATTTCGGGGTGTTACAGGTAAAGTAAGGGTTTTTAGTGTTAGTGAAATACCAGAAGGGAGTCTGGGATTGGGCATAGGTTAGTGGTCCGAACCAGTATAAAATCGACTGTGTCATTTTATTTACAGCTACTGCTCTGCTATATACAGTTCATCATACTTATACTCCACTCTATACAATCCTACCGCTGCTTAGACACTTTCATAAGTGATCTCCAACTACCATTAACTCTCTCCAAAGCCTAGATCCAACACAAGATCATCATTGATCCGGTAAAGATCATCTAAGTTTTTAAATATACTTTACTACCATCACAAATCAAAAGATCTCACTGATTCCTTCGCAAATCCAAGTGAAATCTAGAGTGAAAAAGGGAGGAAACGTAGAAGATTATTGTTAAAAAGAGAAATACTCGTAAGAGAGAGAGAATGAATGTAATGAGAGAGGATTCATACCCTATAAATTCCGAAATGATAATGCAAATTTCTTCCATAGTGGACATAGGTCATCTCTAGGCCGACCACTCTAAAAATCTTCTTGTTTTTTTTACTAATTTTCGTAATTGTGGCTCCATTTTCCTAATTCTAACCTTTTGGTGAAGTATGGTGAAAATACCTTTGGTTTGTGGCCATTTTTTTGTTACAACAAAAATATAACAGTTAAATCCGAAGGAAGAAATGTCAATCCAAAATTGGTCTGCAATTGAGTTACTAATACTTTTGAAAGCTTATATCGAGTTTGATAGAATAAACGAGATTATGCTGCAAAATGGTGGGGGAGTAAGCCATGAATTGTTTTGTATTTTGATCCAAGACATTTACAATAACCATCCCGACTTCCCCTGTGGAGGTCTACTATAGATGTTCATACAACGCATATCACTTTTTGGGCTGAATGTCTTCGTTACCTCGAGAATATCAAGCTTGTGGAAGATGATGATATATTTCTAGCTTATACACCGACTTTCGATGCATGTTTCCGATTAGAACACGGAAGAGAGTTCATTAGTCATGAAGCTTATGAAGTTCACTACAGTTGGCTAACACGCTTCGGATCTGATTGAGCCTTAATGATTTGAATATGAAGTTGGTCGTATTAAGTATTATTTATCTTAATTGTATCATGCTAGCGTATCGTGAATGTATCAAGTGGGTTTCACATGTCTTATTTATTGCAGTATTATTAAAGTGATTCCAACAAACTACATAAATTACGATATATCGTGAATGTATCATGTGGGTCATCTTTGGTTTAGTTATAATTGAGGGTCGTCCTTGGTTTAGTTAATCAGTCAAAAGCTTTGAAAATCATAGCTTAAACAGTGACCAATCACATGAGGCCAATACGTATAGCAAATTCGCTACAATATAACGTTAGGCGTAGCAGTGCAGGCCAGCACATAAAGCAGATTCCCTACAGTATAACGTCAGGCATAGCAGTGCTGGGCAGTACGCAAAACAGATTCGCTATAGTATAACGTCAGACGTAACAGTGACCGATCACATCATAACTTGTTTTATTCGCTCGATACTATGCAGCCTAATGGTTTTGCTCACCTCTGCTCACTCGAACAAATTTTTGTTCTACAAAACTGAGCATACCAATAAGTATGCATTCATGGCCCTTGTCTATGGATTCAAACTTTCCTTGGAATCAACAAGCTCTGACGGCTAGTTCAAGAACTGATGTTGATCGGTTTATCAATACCAAGAGCAGCACTACGAGGATGTGCGTCGTGAGTACCCAGATCTGAGCCTACTTAGACTTCAGGAACCAATTTATTGTGTCCCAGATTTTAGTCATCTGGTAGTTCAACCCGTATATGAACAAGAGGTACGAGCGACTACTATCATTCACCCTTTAATTCAAGAAGTGTTAGATCAATTCTCAGTAGTTCAACCTCCATATGAACAAGAGGTACGACTGGCTTCAATTACCCAACCTCCAAACGATCAAGAGGTTAACTCATATCTCGTTTGTTGCCACTGTGGGTACGTAGGCTCCGGTTATTCTCATTATGGCCGAACGGCTGCAAGAGGTACAAGTGGTGGAGGTAATGGTAAGGGCGGACGGAGAAAATATTGGTTGTAGGCTCCAGTTATGTTCATTATTGCCGGACGGCTGCAATTACTCTGAATGGATTGACGACCGCTTATGTCCAAGGGGTATTTCTTATGCCACCGACTTAAAATAAGAGATTAGGCGACTTAAAACTGCTTTAGAATCCCATGAGATTGAACGTAACATGTAGTTTGCTTGCGCAATTATTTTCCTAGTTAATTCTATTGTATCCTAGTTGAGATCTGTTGTAACATGTACTAGTCATTTCGTAGTTGATATCGGTTGTAATCTAAATTTTAATAGTTATTTTCTATTTAACATCTGTTGTATCGATAGTATTAGTACGTATTTTCTGGTTAACTTCTAATGTATCATAAGTTTTAGTTTCTATTTCGTGGTTAACGCTTGTTGCAATTATGTCCATCGGGTCATGAAACATTTTTAATTACGTTTTAACTTTGAATTGAGTGTTAACGTTGGATTTAATAACGATGGAGTAAGACGTTTGCTCGACAAACGCTGAAGGTTTTGAAATCGGGCGTTTGTTCAACAAGCGCTTCATACGAGGCATTTGTTGAACAAACGCCTGGTACTCAAAAACTGTTGGCGAAACCAGTGCTTCAACTTTTCAAGGTGCGGAAAATCTACAATCTGCACCCCTAAACAGTTGGAGATGCTCTAAGCTTGTACATGATCATTACATGAACTATCTAGAAATGTGTGAACTTGTGTTCTTATTAATATCATACACAATTCAAATATTGCAATGGTTTGTATACTAGGCGATTACAGGTTATTGCATGAACTATTTGCCACTGTTCTGAGACAGTGCCTATTGTTTTCGATTTTATACAGATTGAAGTGCAAACAATGAAAAGGAGTGACATTGTTATCGAGAACACCCAAAGAGGTTGCCATAAGAACTTAAGAAGGAAACATAGGGACATGGAAAATTACAAACAACAGCAGCGTAGTTGCAAAATAAAGAGCTCTCTTTCCTATGGACTAGAAATTTCTGCCTCTTAGTCTTAGTACATCTGTTTGTACATAACTTAAAAGCTACGTCTGAGTCCAAACTGGTTAAAAGCACGTAGCACGAACGAAGTAACTTACTGAATGTATGAAGGCTATAGGGAAACAAGCTAGAAGCGAAATGTATTTCACCAGGAGTTCCACTTTTTCCCGGTATATCACTTGACACACGAAAACTTTTTGTGTACTACAGATCCGTGTTCCTATTAGTGACTCAAGTGTCACTGACATAATGGAACCTAATTTGCATGGGCTAATGCCCAATCACCTTTTTAACATATTGCATTTGTCCATGCATAAGCGTAGAACTGAAATCATACACAGGGTCAGCCCTGAGTATTTATGGACCTAGTGCGGACCCAAAATTTTGGGCTCTTAATTTATTTATTTTTTATGTAATTAAACTTAAGTGAAAATGTGTTTTTTCTACCGTGCATCTCCATTGAGAAAATTGTGTGTTTCAGCAAATTCATAAAGTTTTTACCCACATTTTCAATCTGTCAACTAGAGGTCCACACAAGCCACATCTCCATTTTAATATATTGATTGATGTCAACAAAACATACAATCATATCTACTTTTGCATAGATAAATTACTATCAGGTACACGCATCCTGACAAGAAAAAGCATATCTAGTAAAGGTAATACAGCTTTTTTAAATTTTTTTGGGGCCCCCTGGCCTAATGGGCCTTGTGCAGTCGCACGGCTCGTACTATGCCAGGACCGGCCCTGATCATACAGTTCTGGAAAATAGTCACAACGATACGATTCTAACTGTAATACTATTGACATCCATTAGCGTTTATCATAAGAGAGTTATTTTATTTGTATTTTCTTCTCGGGTATCTAGTATACTGTGTTGAACCATTGTTTTTTTAATAGAAAATCGGTATACTTTATTAATATATATATATATATATAGGGCTGGGTTTTTTTCCCTTATTCCGGATTCCGCGGAATTCCTTCCAATTATTTCCAAAAATAATAATTTCCATCCTTGTTCATTAAACAGCGGGTAGGAAGGAAATATTTCCGACAAAAGTCGGAATACGTAGAAAGGAACTGGAAATTACCGTAGGAAATAATTTCCTTCCGTTGTTGGGCCAAGCCCGTCTAATGTTGCTGGGTTAATACTTAATACCCTAACACGGAATCCATCATCATCTCATTTCGTTTGTTTTTTTCTTTCTCAAGTTCAAATCCGTAGAAACCCTTAAACCTAATTTCTCATTCACGATCCGAAGTTCGTATCCTTCTCACTTGTACCAGAAATCCTCTCGCGGCGCATCTGGGATTTAGGCAAAAGCCCTAATTTTACTACTTCAGGTACTCGATTTCTTTTTGGGTTTTTTTTCCTTCAATTCGTCTTTTGCTTTTCTTTGATTTAATGTACGGCGTAAAGTGTATAAAGTATAATTGGTATCTTAAGTAATTGAAAAGTATAGACCTGTATTTGTTCTAATCTTTTGAAAATATCGTCTTGAAGTTTATAAGCTGAGTATTCATCTTGTTTGTTATATGTGGGTATACCAGTATTCGTCTTGAAGTTTATAAGTCGAGTGTGGCTTTTATTTTCATTTTATTAAATTGTAAGCTGATGAATTCAATACTGAGAATCTGAGATTAAAGGTACAAGTTATATATTGTTGTCCACGTAAATTTATATGTTGTAAATCTGTTATGAGAAACAAGATGTCGTTCACCACATATAATAATATTGATTTTAATGCATGATTATAGCTTCTTAATGTCTGATGATGCCTACTTGACTGTGTTTAACTACATATCAAGGGAAGTGAAAATTACCATTCGCCCCTTCATTTCAAACTTAATTGCTAATAAACTTGATTCCTATAAACCCCCATCAGGAACAAGTTTCACCAAACAAAACTGTAAACATATGTGGTTCCAAAAGCTCATTTTTATAAAACAAAATTTTAACACTTGTATACCATAACCAGATGTACAGTCTAAATTAAAGGCTTCTGTGACCAAACCGAGCACTAGCAACAGAAGAAAACTGGTAAAATTACAGTCTAAATTAAACTACATTTTTTTATTATACTGGTATACCCACATATAACACATTTTTGTTGTTACTGAAATTATTGTGTTAACGTCTCAAATTAACATCTTTTAATATCTTCTATTTTGATCTAGGTTTCTTATGGATTCTATTGGATCAAATGCACCAGATGAAGTAGGACAAACACAATCAGATTCTCAAAGTCGGGTTGAGATTCATCATAGAAAACCTATGAGGCAACCAAGGTCGATAGTGTGGGAGCACATGACTAAAATTGTCAGAAAGAAAGACGATGGAGAAATGGAGACCATTACACAATGCAAATATTGCAAAATTGAGTGTTCGGTTGAATCGAAGCAAGGAACAACTGGTTTACGGTATCATCTTTTCAATTTATGTCCAGAATGTCCTTTGTATAAAAAAAAAGAATTAGATAAGGGTCAACCTCAAGATGGGCTGAGTGGATCTTTAGTGCCACATTCTTTTAACCAAAATAGATGTATGTTAGCATTGACTAAGTTCATTATTAAAAATGAGGTATCATTTAGGATGGTTGAAAGCGAAGGGTTAAAAGAATTATTTGTTGAACTTCAGCCTAGGTTCATAGTACCAAATAGAAAGAAATGTGCCATGACTGTTTGGGATTTATTTACAATAGAAAAGGCTAAATTAAAAAGTGTGATAGGGGATCAAAGGGTTAGTATTACCACTGATACATGGACTTCAGTTCAAAATATTAATTACATGGTAACTACTGCCCATTTTATGGATAGTGACTGGAAATTGCACAAAAGAATCATAGCTTTTACAAAAATCAATAGCCATAAAGGTGATGAGATCAGAAGAGTGTTAGAGAACTGTTTGAATGAATGGGGAATAGATAAAAAAATTACCATCACCGTTGACAATGCTAGTGCTAATGATACTGCAATTGGTTACATAAAAAGAAGATTATAATATTCTAATTCTTTATTGCTTAATGGGAGATATTTACATTTGAGATGTGTGTGTCATGTCTTAAATTTAATAGTTAAAGATGGACTGAAATTTTATTGTGAATCCGTCGAGGGAATTAGAAACTTAGTCAAGTATATTCACTCATCTCCTTCTAGATTAGACAGATTTAGATATTATTCTAACTTGATGAATAAAGATAATATGGCTATTGTTCCACTTGATGTGCCTACGAGATGGAATGCTACATTTAAAATGCTTAATATTGCTTTCAAGTTTAGAAAAGTGTTTGATAGGATGTGTATAGAAGATGAATCGATTAAAGCTTATTTTAGTGAGAAGGTCAAAGATAAAAAGAAAAACTTGATAAAAAGAACGGGACCTCCGAAAGAAGAGGATTGGGAAAGAAGCCGAGTTTTAGTCAAGTTTTTAAAGGGATTCTATGAAACTACGATGAAACTTAGTGCAAGTAAGAGTGTCACTTCATCATTAATTTTTGATGAGGTTATTGATTCAATAAGCAATTGAACAAGCTAGTGATAATATTCATGATTCTAATTTGCAAAACGTAGCAAAATTGATGAAGGTTAGGTTTAACAAATATTGGGGTAGCATCGAAGTGATTAATAAAGTTGTTTTTATAGCACATGTTTTGGATTCAAGGTATAAATTTCAAACTTTGAAGATCAGTTTTGTAACACCCCGTATTTTTTTTAATATAATTAAAAATGAAATAAAATATATGAAAATATGCTTATGATAGGTAAATAATGGTGATGCATAAGGAGAATTAATTAATACATGGAAGAGAAGAAAAATTAGTTCGATAACGGCGTATGTAACGGAAAAGATAGTAAAATAAGGATAAATAATTCAAGAATCAGGAATTAGGTAAAATGGACATCACCATTGCGTTCCTCTCGGAAAAATACGCGAAATAGAGTCCGAGTTTTCTAAAATCGGAGTCCGTATGACCAAGATATGGCCAAAACAAGATTTCAGCAGACTTTTTGGCAGACTGACCCAGGTCGACCATAGTGTCGACACTATAGTTGACCTGCCCCCCCTAGGTCGACTGTAGTGTCGACCCCCCCCCCCCTCTGTATAGGTCGACCTAGTCGGCCTGGGGTGGTCCAGAACCCATTTTTGAGGCCCGGGACGAGTTTTGATGGTCCGGATGGGTTTTAGGGTTAATCCGATGGCTGAAATGAAGTGCTACACCTATAAAATAACACCTAGACCTAGCCTAACTCACACAAATTCGTATGACACCTAAATTCTGCTGGAATCTCTCTTGAGCCATGGCCGCCGTCTCCAAATTAAAGCTTAAGCGTTCAAACCCAAATCAAATCAAAGATCAATGCTTCTACAACAAATTCAAGAGGATAGATCAATGACACTGCAACTTTCTACGACAAATTCACTCCCTAATTCATTAGCCATTCTCTGTAAGTTCTTGTTATTTTCAAATTTAAATATTTAATTATAATATGGCGATGAAATAAAGTGAAATTGATGTAAGTTTAGCTATATTTGCGGAATGTGAATTAAGATTAAAATCATGTTTTGCGGTCAAATGAAAATAGTACGATGCTTATTATGTTTGGTTATGTTGTATAATATTATGCCAGTGATTTGATTCTATTATCATGTTGGATTGGGAATTATTGATTACAATGTTTGTCATGTTGTATAATATGCCAGTGATTTGATTCTATTATCATGTTTAATTGGGAATTATTGATAAGTTTATTATGCAAGTTTATGTTGTAGATTCATGCGACAAATGGTCAAATCTACATGTTTATGTATAAGAAAAACCTATGCCACACTTATCATATATTTGTGATTGGCTTGTGAGTATGTTAATTTAATCTATGTTGCCAAGTAACGCATGTGTATGTTGATTTGCCTATGTTGCAAATTAACATATGTATATTGATTGGTTCATATTGCTAATTCTCATGTATGTATGTTAATATGGCCTATGTTAAAAATACACATATATGTTGAATTAGCTTATAATTGCGAGTTCACCCCTGTAATGTTCATGATGTCATTTTGCAAGTTCACCCCTGTAATGTTCATGATGTCATTTTGCAAGTTCACCCATGTAATGTTCATGATGTCATTTTGCAAGTTCACCCCATTATGTTCACATTAATTATGCCATCAATGTCAAAATTATACCTTTGTCATGTTTATGATTGTGCATTTGTGTACATTAAATTAGGCTAAGTTTTTAGCCTAAACTTTATACTCAAAAATCATACGAACGTAAATTAGGCTAAGATAATTAGCCTAATGTTAGACGGGGTAACGGTGGGTTAAAATGATTAATTATAGGAAAACTTGCCATAAATTGGTCATTTATCACATAAGTGATTTATGGCATAAAATGGTATTAATTATATACCTAATTTAATGAGATTGATTGGAAACAAATTGGGCATTAAATCTGAATTTGAACAATTTACATAATTAAAATGTAAATTAGAATTATGGCATAAAATGGTATTAATTATATACCTAATTTAATGAGATTGATTGGAAACAAATTGGGCAGTAATATGAATTTGAATAATTTACATAATTAATGTAAATTGGAAAATACGAATATGCTTAGCACGAGGTTGGATTGAGTTGTGATGTAAACCTGCCCGGACCCGCCCGGCTGTCCAGTAATCACAGCAATACCTATCCAATGTGGGAGGCTAAGCATTAGGCCCAATAAAGACCCGAGGTTAGACTGAGTTGTGGTGTAAGAATGCCCGACCCGACCGGCACACCGGCAGCCACAACAATATCTGTCTAATGTGAGAGGTTGGTGCCCTAATAAGACAACTAGAGCTGAGCTAGGGTTGGTAGGGTTAAGTTAACTAGAACACTTAACCAATATCAACATGTTAACTAAATTGGCGGGTAAGGTTAGGATAATCTAGACACTTAACCAATTTAATATGTTGACTACGGGAATAGGTAAGGTTAAGCAAATGTTTAACTATTATAACATGATTAAACTGGACTAGAGAGTGAGGTTAAGTTAATGAGAACACTTAACTAATACAATGGGTTAATTAGACAAGTGGTTGCGGTTAAGTAGTAACACTTAACCAACATAACAGGACAAGCGGGTGGGCTAAGTTAACTTGAATAAGTTGATAACACTTAACCATTATAATATGACTAGTGGATGAGGTTAAGTTAACATGCACTTAACCAATCTGATGTGATGCGTGGTAGGGTTAAGTAACACATGGGGTTAAGTTAACAAGAAAATCCTTAACCAATGTAACCAGATAGACGAACGGGGTTAAGTTAATAAACCACACTTAACCAATCAAACATAATAAGCGAGAAAGGTTAAGTTAACTAAGGTAAACACTTAACCATGGTAACATAACGAGTAGGAGGGTTAAGTACATATCGGGTTGGTGGGTAATATTAATAAATATAGGCCCACATACACTTAACCATTAAATACACATGCTTGAATCAGTAGTGGGGTTAAGTACATATCAGGGTTGGTGTGTAATATCAGAGAATATAGGCCCATAGACTTAACCATTAGAAAAAACTAGTAACGGGGACCCATTTCAGCAGTAACCCACATTAGGTATCAACGGAACCCTGAGCTAGGCAAGGTGGGGCACGATTACTGGGCTGATTATAAGAGGTCAAATTAGTGGCGGTTGGTGCAGCAGTGCAGGTTCTAACGGAGTGCGGGCGTGCACACACTTCGGCGCAGAAAATTTAGCCACCGGGCATCAGTAGGTATAAAGCTGTGCATCTTGATTGTGTCAGGGTTGCCACCATGGGACTTGATACACCCCATGGTGGGACCAGCACAGGTATCTACAAGTAGGGGGGCGTGTGACACAAACGAGAACTAGGTCAAGTAGGGAGCCGATCGATAAGGTAGTAAGGGTGCATCGAATATATACATGGCTATTGGGGTGATCGAGGTGGAATCCTCATAATCGATGTACACCTGAAGGCTACCATAATTGCGGGGATTGGGATCACGTTGTAATTATTATATAACACGGGCTACTAGTTGGGACACTAGTAGGGGTACAGATCCTTGTTACACAGGACACTAGTTGGGACACTAGTAGGAATACGAACCATTCAATGTAAGACACTTATGAGGATGCTAGTTAGGTGGTGCAGAGCAAATAGATATCGTTTTAATGGTAAACTAAGAAACCTTGCGATGTTATTCTTGATAGAAACCATGCGGTGGGATACTTGATAGGAATTATGGGATGTTGTACTTGTTTCATCGTGCCCGAAGTTTATCTTGTTACCTTAGTTTATCTTGTTATCATAGTTTATCTTGATATCTTAGTTTATCTTGCCTACCTTGTTATCATGTTTATGTTTACTTTCAGTTTATTCATGCCATGTTATCTTTACCTATTTTTATGCTGAAAATCACTAGGACTTACTCAGTCTTTATGACTGACCCGTTTTGTTTCGCCTCTTTTTCTTCCGTTCCCCCCCCCCCCCCAGGTTCACAGGGTAGGAATACAGCTTAGTTCAGATCTTACCAAGCTCCAAGGCTCTTTCATGTATGGTTTGGATTTCTCTTGGCTATGGCTTGCTTTGCTTTATTGGGGAATACTGCAGTTTGTTTTTATGCTTCTTTGTTTTTGAGCAAGACAGATATTTTAACTATGAAATTGGGTATACAGGTTGATGGGCTTTTCTTGTAAACATTTATATTTAATAAATGATTTGAAGTACTTCCACTTTATTTTCCGCTGTTTTATATATGTCTGTCTTGTAATATTTCTGTTCCAGTACCCATAATACTCCATTGAAGTTAAGGCATTCCCTTTGTGAGTGACCTTAACAGATGTGGGGTGTTACAAGTTTTCTTGATATAGGCTGGAGCAATGGTAAGGTAAATGAGTTTGTCGATGTTATAAAACATGCTTTAAATGAGTTATACAATGAATATAGAA
This sequence comes from Allium sativum, assembly GCA_030737875.1. NCBI lineage: Eukaryota > Viridiplantae > Streptophyta > Magnoliopsida > Asparagales > Amaryllidaceae > Allium > Allium sativum. The sequence continues at coordinate 19,282,384 of CM060927.1, read as the reverse complement.
AAAGCATGAACATACCCAATATAGTTGGATCTAATGTGGTGATTAGAATTGAAGAGATCGATGAACAAATTGATGATGATGTTAGAAGTAGAAAGATAAGAAGACTTCAACAAACAAGAAGAGAAGAACAATCAAATGAGATAACTAATGAGGTTGATCGATATTTGAATGATCCATTTGAAAATCTTATGAGTAGAAATTTCAGTTTGTTAGATTGGTGGAAAGACAACCAAATTAAATATCCCATACTTTCCAAAATAGCCAAAGGTATACTTGCAATTCCTAGTTCAACCGTTGCTAGCGAAAGTGCATTTAGTCTTGGTCGGAGAGTCATTAATCCATTTAGGGCATCATTGGCTCCTAAAATGGTTGAAGCATTGGTGTGTCTTAGTGATTGGTTGAGAGCGGAGAACTTTAATTTTCATCAAATTCACTTTGAAGAAGATGTTGAGTTATTCATGGATACAGAGGCTATATGTGAAGGTAAACAAAATTCAGTTCAAATTAGTAAGTTTTTTGTAGCTGTAGGCCCCATAATCAATATTAGATGATACACTTTAATTACTATATCAATGAAAAGCTTACAGAAGGTATGAAATGCTACTCTTTCACTTTCATAGACAGTGTAGATAAATTTATAAATATATACATGTCTGGTAACAGTTTGTGCTGATGTTTCTGTTTGTTCTGCTGATTATGTTTGTATCTTAATTACATTTCTGTATTGCATCATTTTTTTATAGGGACTTCATCTTTATCGCTGGGGGCATCATCACAGCAAAATCAAGGAGAATGAAGAAACTCCAGACAAGAGCTTTTGAAGGCTACAAAATGATTTATGATTATTGCAAGTATTATTGCTCACATTATGATATTACTTTTTGGTGTGTTTGCTTACACAGAGCAGAATCTACCCGGTGTACATTTAACTCTTGATCAAGTTTTACTTTTCATGTGCAGAGCAAGGAAGATTCTAAAGAAATGTGTTATTTTGCAGCAAGTGTTCATTCGTGAAGAGCATTGGTGTTTATTTAAGAATTGTAACCTGTTTGAATTTATATGTAGTTACTGTGAGTTTGTTGTGGCAGTTTTGCATCATTTGTTACTGATTTTCCAGTATATGATGCAATTTTTTCATTCTTTACGGCAGATTTGTGCTTTATATGATGCAAATATTGGACTAAGTGAATGATTGTTCCCTGAATGATACATGTTAGCATACAGTTTATGCATTTTTTGTGGTAGTTTTGCATTATTTTTTGCTTTTTTCATGTAAATGATGCAGTTTTTTCATTTTTTTACTGCAGATTTGTGATTGTGCGATGCAGATTTGTGCTTATATGATGCAGTTTTTTCATTTTTCCTTCAACGGTTTGCTGCGAAATGCCCAAAACTCAATTTAAGGTGCATTCTTCTTTTGAAATTTTATTGTCGGAAAAATACGGAATTCCATTTTTCCTTCCGTTTCTTCCGGTTTCTGCCTATTGGAATTCCGGGGTTAACGGTACGGAATTCGTAACAAGTATTACTTTTCCGATAACAATCGGAAGAAACGGAAAACGTGCCGGTTGGTACGGAAATTTTCCGTCCCCACCCCTATATATATATGCATGCATGCATGCATGTATAAAATTTGCACCTTTAGTTTGTACCTTTATGAAACAATTAACACTGCACTTCACTTGAAAACTCAGAAAGAACATGCGGAAATTGAACGACACCATATGCAATCAACACACCGAGACTAATAGAAGACAAAGTCGACAAATCCCATCAAATGCTCAACACCAGTCATGAAGCAGCAACAAAGACTGCACTAACCACCGAGGGAAATACCTTATAACACCCCTTAAATCTATTAATATTAATATTCACAAATTAAAGAATAACTAATCTCAGACGTGAGAATTGTGGGAAACGGGTTGCGCCATTGTGTTCGTCTCGGAATTCTGGTTGAGGAAGAGTCCGAGATTGCGTGAATTGGACTTCGTATGAAGAAGTTATGGCCATCAGAAGTTTCAGAAAAATTCAAAACAGCTCGCAGGAAATTTAAAATTCAAACAGAAAAGTGCAGAAGCGGGCTGGGCGGGAAAAATTCCCGCCCAGGCAGGTCGACACTAGTGTCGACCTGCCCCCCCCCCCCCAGGTCGACTATAGTGTCGACCTGGGTCTGGCGGCTAGGGTTTCTGGCTGACCTGTTTTTAATTGACTAATGACCCATTAGGGTTTCTGACCTAATCTGGTTGGCTGGGATTAGTGCTGAGTTGATCTGACGGTCTAAAATAAATCCTAACTCTATAAATACCTAGGTAGTCTCTCACACTAATTCATAAGAAAAATAGAATAGCTACTGTCGTACCGCCGCCATGGAACTCAGTGGAGCCGCCGCCAACTAAGAAGGAAGAAAAGCTAATTCAATTCTTATTCTAATCAACTCTAAAGCGAAGCAAAACTCTTTTCTTCTCTAAATTGTGATTATGATAGTCTTAACAAGATTATTATCATTTTAATTAGGTTAAGTCATGAATGGATTATGAGTAGATGATGTGAATTATCATATATGTTGTTGTAAACCCCTTTTTGCTATCATGTATATTGTAAATCCAATGTTATGTGATGATGATATCTTATATGTTTTAAATCATTCTATGGTGATGTTATGTACGTTGAAAGTTTCTATGCTAAGTTGTGATAAATCATACATGTTAAAAAGCCATGATGTTACTATCTATGCTAGTTAGTTCATATCAATTGAATCATCATGTTTAGGCTATGTTTATCTATATGACAAGTCACATATGCAAGTTAGATTGATTAGAAAAGTTATGAACATATGCCATGACATCTATTATGACATCTAGAATTATGCTATGACATATGTGATATCCTATGCTAGTTCACACCATCATTATGTTGCCTAAAAACCCCATATGCAAGTTTATGTATAGATTTGGGCTATGATCATATCATGTAAATTGAGACATTTAACAAGTTGACACCTTTTGATCCTTAACATGTGTAGTTTATGCAAGTTTCACCCCTATTATGATTAGATTCATTTTAATTGTATATATGTTGTGATAATTTATTTTGTGCTATGAGTTAGACTATTCAAGTCTAACGTATATTCTGCGTTGGATAAGCGAACGTATAAACGTGGGGTAAGGGTAATATTATGGATTTAATAATAAGAAGTTGGGGTGCAATTGATATGATTTTGCATGCCATGAGTGGATGAACATAATTGAGTCAATTATGGGCATCATTAAAAGTGGACTTAATTAATAATTTGAATAGGGAATTATTAAAACTGGGGGTAAAAGATTATAAGTGATAATCAATGCTTAGGACACGAGGTTGGACTCGTTTGTGAAGTAAACCTGCCCAGAACCACCCGGCAAATCCAGTGGTCACAAATGTCAGCCCAATGTGAGAGGTCCTAGGCCTAAACTAAAGCATAACAGTTGTAAAGACACGAGGTTAGACTCTTTTATGGTGTAAGACTGCCCGGACCCGCCCGGCATATCAAGTTGCCATAAATGCCAGTCTAATGTGAGAGGTCTTTATGAGGTTATGGCCTGAATAAATTAAGAAATACTTAACCAGATAAACATGTAAGGTGGGACATTGGGTTAAGTAGGTGCCTTGGGTGGCATGAGAAATATAGTGGGTGCCCTTAGTGGCATGTGAAATACGATTAGTAAGACTTAACCAAACACACATGAAAATGAACATGACTAAGAGGGTTAAGTGGGATATACTAGTGACAAGCTTAGGTGGGTAGCATGTGGGGGCCCATTTCAACTAGTATCCCAAACGTATCTTTGTGGGCTCGACCCAAGTCGAGGACGGGACACGCATGCTGGGTTTGACTATAAGAGGCCAAAACGGGGAGCGGTGGCAACGCAAGTCCAACGGGTTTCATATGCGTGTGTGGACCCGAGCTGGTAGGTAAGACGTTGTTGCATCGTGTAGGTATAAGTCGTGCATTCTCATGTTGTATCAGGTTGCCACTTTAGGGGAGTGATACACCCCACTATGGGGCCAGCACGGGTATCTACGAGTAGGGAGCCGATCGAAAATGTGTAGTGGGGTACACCTAGTGGAGATAGGGGCAGACGGCACCTATGTAGTCAGCTAGGGGTACGTAAGGCTATTTATATTGTTTCTGTCTGAAGCAAGTGGGATCAACCTTTAGGGTGACTGGTACTGTGAAGTGTAGTAATGTGCGGTGCAGTGAAGTAATTATTCGTTAGTAATTAGGTGTGCCTTTACCGTTACCTTTAACGTTTTCTTAAACGTTATCTTTATCTTCTCATTCCATACCTAATAGTTCATAGACATTTACTTGTCTTCCAGCTTATGCCTTAGTCTAGTTATTTTGATAGTAGTATTGTTAGAATTATCATACTCGCCAGACTTTATGTCTGACCCCCTCCATTTCTATCCTTTTTTTCCCCTCCAGGTCCTCAGGTCGGGCCCAGCTCTAGTGGAGTTTGATTGGATTGCTTTATCTCTCTTGGAAAGCTTGGACCGTTGAAGTAAAGTCCAGCTTGTTATCTTTTTAATGGCTATTTGTGTAATGGGATTATGTATTTTGTTTTATGAAGATGGATAGTGTACTTGACTCTGATTAATGGTTTTTGTGATGTAATAAACATGTTTCCGCTGCAATAAAATAAAGTTTTAGATTTCCAAGTACTACTTATTACCTGTCTTGTTGTAATTTTTCTGTTCTATATTCACTTATAACCTCCATGGAAGTTAATGCATTCCCTTTGTGAGTGACATTAATGGACGTGGGGTGTTACACGTGGTATCAGAGCTTAAGGTTACCAGAACAGATAAAAATACTTTAGAAAAATAGTTATTTTTGAAAGAAGTGTTTTCGAAAACATGTTTTAATGAGTAATTTAAGAAAAACATAATCCCCAATAGCCATATCTTTATCTTTCGAATTCTCCATTTTGAATCTTTCCTTTTTCGTTTCAGCATGGCTGAAGATCTTAACCTACCTGACGGTGTAACGGTACCAGGATGGTATAGGAGGCTATTAGAGGCTAGGGCCGCCGCAGGTCCGGCCAATGTTCCTCCACCACCAGTTGCACCCGTTCCTCCTCCTCCTCGCGTAGATACTTTTGCAAAGACGTGCAAGGAATTTAAGGCCATGGGTGGAAAACCCTCCCAAGGGTCAGAAACATTTGTGGAAGCTAGAGATTGGCTTAGGGAGGTGGAAGAATTGCTAGAAATCTTTGAAGTAGAAGAAGGGAGGAAAGTTCGTTTAGCAGCTTGGTTAATGAAGGGAGAGGCCTCGTTTTGGTGGGAGGTCACTAATGGGGAGCGTCCTGTTGATTCTTGGGCGGATTTCAGACGTAGGTTTGAGGCGAAGTTTCTCTCAAGGGCAGAAGAGAATCTATATATGGAAAAGTTCTTGACATTAAAGCAAGGAAGCTCATCAGTGAAAGAATATGTCAACAAATTTAATCAGTTAGCAAGGTTTGGCTTGGACTTAGTAAACACGCCGGAGAAGAAGGCTCTGAGGTTCGTTAATGGATTGAATGAACCATTGCAAGGGTTGGCTATGACCCACATCCCTATGGGGGCCACCTTTGAGAAGCTTGTAGACATGGCACTCATGCACAAAGAGAAAAGCACTAAAGTTGATATGGCACCCGAGAAGAAAGGGGATCAGAAGAAACCCCAACAGCAAAACAAGAAGGGTGGTAAAGACATAATGGCAAGGGAAAGAAGAAATGCTTTAACTGTGGGACACCAGGCCATCTCAGCAAGGATTGCCGAAAGAAGAACAAGACTGGTTGTTTCCACTGTGGCGATGCGGGGCATTTAGTGAAGGACTGCCCAAAGAAGGGGCAGAGGGCAGGAGCTACCTCGGGAGGACAGGTGCAGGCTCTTATGGCACTAGGGCAGGCAAGGGGACAAGTTCAGGCTCTCGCGGTCCCACCGCTGCAAGAACGAGGTAGAACCATTTCCGTTGAAAGCTTAGTTTTTCTGTTTGATCATCCTGTCCGTACCTTATTCGATTCGGGCGCATCACATTTGTTTATCTCTACATCATTAGTTGAATCACTGCACTTAAACACCAGTTTAGTAGAGGATCCCTTAGTTGTTTCGAATCCAATTGGGGGCTCAGCTTATTTGTCTATGATGTGTTTGGATTTGAAAATTTCTATACTTAGCGTTGAGTTTAGATGTGACGCTTATGTGTTGGGCTTCACGGGCTATGGGCTAATTTTAGGAATGGATTGATTATCCAGAAATGGGGTCGTTCTTGATTGTGAAAGGAGAGTGGTTAGGCTCGTGACTCGCCTTGGCAACACTCTCAAAATCTTTTGTAATCCCATAAATTCCGTTATGCTAAGTTATTTAGAATCGCTTGACGCGTCTGAGGAAAATCTACAATCTGTTAGAGTGGTCCGAGAATATTCGGATGTGTTTGAGGAGGTGAAGGGCTTGCCTCCGAAGCGGGAGATAGATTTTCGAATATATCTTGTGGATAATGCGAAACCAGTATCTTTGCCAGTACGCCACATGGCTCCACGTGAAAGGAGGGAACTCGATAAGCAAGTGAAGGAGTTGCTTGAGAAGGGGTTCATAAGACGAAGTATATCGGAGTGGGGTGCTCCAGTAGTATTTGCCACGAAGGCGGATGGGTCCCTTAGACTTTGTGCGGACTATAGAGAATTTAATAAGCTTACTAAGAAGAACAGACACCCACTGCCGAGGATTGACGATCTCTTCGATCAGTTAGTTGGCGCCTCATTGTTTTCGCAGTTGTACTTAGCCACTGGTTTCCATCAGTTGAGAGTGGCTGAGGATAGCATTGACAAGACTGCCTTTAGGACTCCAGACGGTTTCTATGAATGGCTAGTGATGCCCTTCGGTTTGACAAACGCCCCCGCATACTTTGTTGATTTGATGAGTAGGGTGTTTAGGGAGTACCTTAACAAATTTGTGGTAGTCTTTGTAGACGACATCTTGATCTTTTCTAAGGATGAAGAAGAACATGCCCTACATCTTAGGGAAGTGTTGGAGACCCTACGAGCGCATAATCTTAAAGCCAAATTTTCTAAGTGTCACTTCTGGAGGAAGGAAGTACGATTCCTAGGGCACGTGGTTTCCAAGGAAGGGATAGCCGTGGATCCCGCGAAGGTGGTGGCCATCCAAGATTGGAAGGTCCCTAAAAATGCTACCGAAGTGAGAAGTTTCTTGGGGTTGGCTGGCTACTATAGGAAGTTTATCAAAGACATCGCAAAGATATCAGCTCCATTGACACGCTTGACGAAGAAGAACCTAGTTTTCACATGGGACGTAGATTGTGATGATGCGTTCCAATGGTTGAAGAGTTTGACTTCAGCCCCAGTCTTAGTATTGCCAGACGGGAGTAAGCCGTTTACTGTTTATACTGACGCTTGTGGGACAGGACTAGGCGCAGTCTTAATGCAAGAGGGCAGGGTAATATCCTATGGTGGAAGGAAGTTGAGAGCGCATGAGAAGAATTACCCCACACATGACCTAGAGTTGGCCGCTATTGTTTTCGCGCTTAAGTCTTGGCGTCATTATCTTCTTGGCGAGAAATTCGAATTATTCACTAACCACAAATCTTTAAAATACTTATTCTCTCAGAAGGACTTGAACTTAAGGCAGCAAAGGTGGATGGAGTTCTTGGCATCCTACGACTTTGAGATAGCATATACCCCTAGCAAGGGTAACGTCGTGGCCGATGCCTTAAGTAGAAAAAGATTATCCTTAAGTCCTTTGTTTGTTGAGCGGAGAAGTTTAGAGTTCATCTCTATGTTTGATTTTAGACCTTCCATTGACTTCGTACCCGGTTTGCTAGCATCCTTGGAGGTCAGACCTACGCTTTTGGGACGGATTGGCGAGGCACAGCGAGACGACCCGCAGTTGGTTGAGTTAGTAGAAAAGCTCAAAGGAGGGGATCTATCAAGCCATCTCCGTAGGTATACCCTAGATGATAAGGGTTGGTTACGTAGGGACGGTAGACTTTGTGTACCAAAAGACGATGACCTAAGGAAGATTATTCTTGACGAAGCACATCGTTCGAAGATGACCATTCATCCCGGCGGGGACAAGACGTACAAAGATATGAAGAGAGTTTACTTTTGGGCCGGCATGAAGAAAGATGTGGCCGAGTATGTCGCTAGATGCTTGGTCTGCCTACAAGTAAAAGCGGAGCAAAAGAAACCCGGTGGGGCTTCACCCATTGGAGGTTCCACTATGGAAGTGGGAAAGTGTCTCGATGGATTTTGTGGATGGATTACCAAGATCAAGGAAGGGTAATACAGGGATTTGGGTTATAGTAGATAGACTTACTAAGAGCGCCCATTTTATTCCCGTGAAAAGTAAGAGGACTGCTCCATGGTTAGCTTCTGTATATGTCTGAGAAATAGTTCGTTTGCACGGTGTTCCTTCTAGCATAGTGAACGATCGCGATCCTATTTTCACTAGAGAATTTTGGAAAAGCATACAAGAGGCAGTAGGGACTCAGTTATGTTTGAGCACCGCATATCATCCTCAGACAGACGGCCAAACCGAGAGGGTGAATCGCAATCTAGAGGATCTTTTGAGACTATGTATCCTAGACTTTGGGGTACGTGGGAAGAGCATCTTCCATTGGTGGAGTTCGCATATAATAACAGCTTTCAATCCAGCATTGGCATGGCACCTTTCGAAGCTCTTTATGGACGACCTTGTTGTTCACCTACATGTTGGTGGGAATCTACGGATAAGATCTTACTTGGGCCCGATATGATTAGGGAGACTTCGGAGAAGATCAACTTGATTCGAAGGAGGATGAAAGCAGCGCAAGATAGGCAGAAATCTTATGCGGATAAGAGGAGGACAGATCTCGAGTTTGAAGTTGGGGACATGGTCTTTATCAAAGTGTAACACCCCGTATGTTAAATAACTTGTTATAACATAAATCAGAGCAGAATTAAATTTAATATTCTGAATCAGGGGAAACGGGCTGTGCCATTGCGTTCGTCTCGGAAAAATACGCGAAATAGAGTCCGAGTTTTCGTAAATCGGAGTCCGTATGACCAAGTTTTGGCCCGTCAAAGTTTCACGAAAAATCAAAAACAAAAACTGCTCATGTTTTGAGGCCCGGGATGAGTTTTGGGCTGTTTTTTTTGGGCCCTAAATGGTTCCTACACTTGACTTCTTCCCCAAGACATGCTTTAAAGGCTAGGATTGGTTCTAGGGTATATCCTATGGTCCTAAAACATCTAACTAATCTATATATACACCCTAATACCCCCCCTTATCCTTACCAAAAAATAGATCTAAGGCCATTATGCCACCACTTAGAAAATTGGAGAGCCTCCACTAAAAATCCTAAGAGGATTTGCAAGCTAATCTACATCTTCTTCTACTTAATCATTGGGATTTGCTTCATTTAACTTGCTAATCTTGTTTTGGTGAGTTTCTATGGCTTTAATAATCAATTGTTAAATTGATTATGGTAGGATGTGATAAGACATGGCTATGTTTGTGGATGAATGTATTTATGCAAGTTTGTATGATACGTGATTTGCAAGTTTTATGTTAAATGCAAGTTAAGGCCATGTTTTATGATGCAAAACACCATGTTAAACATTTATGCATATGTGACATGTTATGCAAACTATATGTGAGAATATATGCAAGTTATATGTAACATGATATGCAAGTTATGCATGTGATTTTGTGCATGCTAAGTAGTTGGTGTTATGCATGTTAAGTATTTGATGTTATTCATGCTAAAGTATTTGACGTTATGCATGATAAGTATTTGATTGTATGCTTACTAAGTATGGGGTTTTATGCATGTTAAGTGTTTGGGTTTATGCAAGTTAAGTGGTAGGTTTATGCATAATAAGTATTTGATTTTATGCATAATAAGTAATTGGTTTTATGCATAATAAGTATTTGGTTTTATGCATAATAAGTATTTGATTTTATGCATAATAAGTATTTGATTTTATGCATAATAAGTATTTGGTTTTATGCATAATAAGTATTTGATTTTATGCATAATAAGTATTTGATTCTATGCATGATAAGTAAGTGGTTTTATGCATACTAAGTGTTTGGTATTATGCATAAATCATGATATGCAAGTTTATCCTTTTAAATATGGTATATACATATGCAAGATGGCACTCTTATATGCTATGCATGTTTACCCTCCTTTAAGATGCAAGTCATATATGTAAGTTCGACATATTATGCAAGTTATGCTTACATGCAAGCTCAACATGTTATGTAAGTTATGTGCATATGCAAGTTATGTGTATGAGGGTATGCAAGTTGTGTGCATAGTGTTATGCAAGTTAAGTTTATGAGATTATGCAAGTTATGAGCATGATGTTATACAAGTTATGTATATGCTTAAATGCGAGCTTAATGTGATATGCAAGTATGTGAATGCTTATGCAAGTATATGAATGCCCATGCAAGTATGTGAATGCTTATGCAAGTTATGTGTATGCTTAAATGCATGTTTAACATGTTATGCAAGTTATGAGGATGCTTATATGCAAGTTTAACATGTTATGCAAGATATGTGTATGATAATATGCAAACTCATATGTCATATGTTATGCAAATCATGGGTATGATAATATGCAAGTTTGGGTTATATGTAGTTGGGTTAATATATGTTCATATATGCAAGTTGACATCCTCTTAACCCATGACAAAGTTATATGCTAAACCCATGATATTTGTGATGGATCTTTCCCTTTATTATGTCGTGAAATGAGAACGATTTACGTGGGGAACGATGGGGTACTAAATATGTTAATAAAAGTATGATTGGGTATGATTAAGCATACCATAAAAATAAATTACCATAAGTGGGAATTTATCTATTGAGTTAGGTCTACCCCATGGGAATTTACCTATTGAGTTAGGTCTACCCATGTTATGGAAAATTTGATATTAATTAGGGATAATTAATATGGGGGTGATTAATTAGGTTTAATTAATCAACTAAGACACGAGGTTGGACCCTTTTGTAGCGGAAGTCTGCCCGGAACCGACCGGCCATCCAGCAGCTACAAATGATTGGCCCAATGTGAGAGGTCTTAGTCATAAATTAAATACATGATTAAAGTAAAGACACGAGGTTAGGCCCTTTTTATGACAGAAGTCTGCCCGGAACCAACCGGCATATCCAGCAGTCATAAAAGACGGTCTAATGTGGGAGGTCTTTATGAGGTCATGATCTTAATTAATGAATTAAGAAACACTTAACCATATTAGCATGTAGTGGGACATGAGGGGTTAAGTGGGTGCCTTGGGGAGGCATGATGAGACTAGTGGGTTGCTTTGGGTGGCAATAGAAAAATACGATTAGAATACTTAACCAAGGTGGAACATGTAATTAAACATGATAAAAGGGTTAAGTAAGTGCCATGGGTGGCATGTGAGAATACGATTAGAATACTTAACCAAGGTGGAACATGTAATTAAACATGATTAAGGGGTTAAGTAAGTGCCATGGGTGGCATGTGGGAATCTAGTGGGTGCCCTAAGTGGCAATTTAAATATGATTAAAGGACTTAACCAAGATTTATAACATGTAAGGGGACATGGTTAAAGGGTTAAGTGGGATGCACTAGATTAAACGACAAGCTTAAGTAGTAGCTTGTGGGGGCCCATTTCAACCAATATCCCAAACGTATCTTTGTAGGCTCGACTCTAGTCGGGTGACGGGACACGCATATTGGGCTTGACTGTAAGAGGCCAAAACGGGTTAGCGGTGGCAACGCGGGATCAACGGGTTTCATATGCGTGTGTGGACCCGGGCTGGTTGGTAAGTCGTTGTTGCATCGTGTAGATATAAAGCCGTGCACAGTGATATTATATGGTAGCCACTTTGGGGAATGATACACCCCCTTTTGTGGGACCAGCACGGGTATCTACGGTAGGGAGCCGATCGCTTGGGGGTAGTGGGTACACCTAGTAAAAATAGGGGCAGACGGCACCTGCGTAGGGGTACAAGAAACTACCGGGTAAAAATTACTAAGTACACTTAGTGGGATCAACCTTTAAGTAGGAATTACTCTTGGTGGGTAGAACTGGTGTGGTGCAGTGTAGGAATTACCCTTGGGTGAATAAGTCTGGGGTGGTGTAATCTAATAATTATCCTTGGGATGATAAAAGCGTCTTCTCGGTTATCTTAGTACACCCTATGTTTTGTTGGCTACTTAGTGTGATCATTATCCCCAGAGGTACCGTACCTTATTTATGTCATACCCTAATTACTTTAATGGTTGTATTGTTAGGGTTATAGGACTCACTCAGACTTATGTCTGACCCCGTTGTTTTTATCTTTTTCCCAACCCTCAGGTCCTACGGTGGATCCTAGCGGTAGTAGAGCTTGATCGGATTTCTGTTTCCAGTCTTGAGGAGCTTGGGTAGATGTAAAGCTCCAGTTATCCAGTTATCTTTTCTTTTCTTATGGCTATTGTATGAGAGAGTGGGATTATGTACTTCTTTATTTTGATGAATATTGTACTTGACTTTTATCGTGGTTTTTATGATGTAACCAGACATGTTTATTTCCGCTGTTATGAGATGATGTTTTAAAATTTCAAGTACTATTTATACCTGTCTTGTTGTAATTTTTCTGTTCTATATTCACTAAAATACTCCACCGATGCTATGGCATTCCCTTAGTGAGTGACTATAGCGGGTGTGGGGTGTTACACGTGGTATCAGAGCAAAGGTTACCGGAACAGATAAAATTTTTAGAAAACTATTTTTCTAAAACATTTTTGGAAAGGAGTATTTTCAAAAACATGTCTTTTAAGAGAAAAGTTTTTGAAAGGAAAGCATAATCCCCAATAGCCATATCTATATCTTTCGAATTCTCCATTTTGAATCTCTTCCTTTCTCTCGTTTTGAGTTTCCCCTCCGCGTATAGATGATCTTTCTAAGATAGATAAGGATGGAAAACCACTTCAAGGGACTTAGACGTTAGTCGGATTAGAAGTTGGTTCAAGAAGGAGGAGGACTGGTAGTTATCTATTGGATAAACGATGGGAGGAAGGCTCAAATAGTTGTTTGGTTAATGAAAGATGAAACCTCATTGGTGGGAGGTTACGAGTGGAGAATAGGGAAGAAGAAGGCAAGTGGTTATCCTTTTAAGAGGAATAGGACACCTTATTAGGATTGTTCAAAGAAGCAAGGGCAAGGTATGGAATCTTCTGGAGGGTAGTTGTATTCCCTCACGACTAGGGTACCAGGTGGGGATAAGACCGTCTAGGTTGGAATTTGGATTTCTTTATTATCCAATTCAAACTTTATTTGATCCTGATATATCGAGTTCGTTTATCTCACCATTGATAGTTGAGTCACTGCACTTAGACACCAGTTTGGTAGATGATCCCTTAGTTGTTTCAAACCCAGTTGGGGCTCCATGATATGTTTGGGTTTGAAAGTTTCTATACTTAGCGTTGAGTTTAGATGTGATGCTTGTTGGGCTTCACGGGCTATGGGTTAATTTTGGGCATGAACTGGTTATCCAGTAGGAGTGCTGTTCTTCATTTTGAAGGGAGAGTTGTTAGGCTTATGGGCCGCCTAAGTAACACTCTCGAGATCTCTTGTAATCCCATAGAATCTGTTATGCTAAGGTATCTAGAATCGCCTGACACGTTGGTCTAGAGTCTGCGATCTGTTAGAGCGGTCCGGGAATACCCGGATGTGTTTGAGGAGGTGAAGGGCTTACCTCCGAAAGCGGGAGATTGACTTCCGAATATATCTGGTGGATAAGGCCAAACCAGTATCTTGGCCAGTGTGCCACATGGCTCCTAGTGAGAGGAGGGAACTCCATAAGTAAGTAGGCGATTTGCTTGAGAAAGGGTTCATAAGACGAAGTATATCAGAGTGGGGCGCTCCAGTAGTTTTTGTTATGAAGGCGGATGGGTCCCTCAGACTTTGTGTAGGCTAAAGAGAACTAAAGAAACTCACAAAGAAGAATAGACACCCATTGCCAAGGATTGATGATCTCTTTGATCAGTTGGTTGGCGCCTCAGTGTTTTAGTAGTGGACTCAGCCACGGAAGTTCATCAGTTGAGAGTGGCTGAGGATAGCATAGAAAAGACTACCTTTAGGACTCCGGATGTTTTCTTTTATGAGTGGCTGGTGATGCCATTGGGTTTGACGAACGCCCCCGCATACTTTGTTGAGAAGGGTGTTCAGGGAGTACCTAAATAACTTCGTGATGGTCTTTGTAGATGACATCTGGGTCTTTTCTAGGAGCGAAATAAGTTTTCGTATGTGCTCAATAGGCTGAGCAGGGCCAGTATAGGATAAACGACGGTTTTGGAGCGAGACTGGCGAGAACATCCAGAATTGGTCAAGGGCTTAATTATTTAGCCATTTTTACTAGTATCGTCTCACGTAGGTCGTCTGAATTCGAAGGAGGTATCCCTTGGGTGTTTGTCTGATATTGGTTTAGGCCTTTGGGGCTTGCATTTGGGGGATGCCGAATTCGACTAGGGTGGTCTGCGTGGGAGACGGTTATGATGATCTTGGATGATATTCTGGTGGAGAAGAGCATGCCCTACATCTTAGGGAAGTGTTGGAGACTCTTCGAGCGCATAGTCTTAGGACATCAAAAGTGGATGGGATCTTTAGCATCCTATGAGTAAGGGTAACATGGTAGCAGACACCTTAAGTAGAAAAAGGTTGTCCTTGAGTTCATTGTTCGTTGAACGACGGAGCTTAGAGTTTATTTCTAAGTTTGACTTTAGACCTTCCGTTGACTTTGTACCCGGTTTGCTAGCTTCTTTGGAAGTTAGACCTACTCTTTTGGGGCGGATTGGAGAAGCACAGAGGGGCGACCCACAGTTGGTTGAGTTAGTAGAGAAGCTCATAAGGGGGGAGTCGTCCAGCCATTTGAGTAGGTACACCTTAGAGATAGAGGGTGTTTGCGTAGAGACGGTAGACTTTGTGTACCGCAGGACGAGGGTTTGAGGAAGGCTATTCTTGATGACGCACACCGTTTTAGGATGACCATTCATCCCGGTGGGGGTAAGATGTACCAAGACATGAAGAGAGCTTTCTTCTGGGCCGGTATGAAGAAAGATGTGGCCGAGCATGTCGCTCGATGCTTGGTGTGCCAACGAGTGAAGACGGAGCGAAAGAAACCGGGTGGGTTGCTTCACCCATTGGAGGTTCCGCAATGAAAGTGGGACAGCGCCTCGTTGGATTTTATTGACAGGTTACCCAGATCGAGAAAGAGTAATACAGGAATTTGGGTGGTGGTAGACAGACTTACTAAGAACACCCATTTCATACCTGTGAAGAGTAAGTGGACTGCTCCATGGCTAGCTTTTGTATATCTTCGAGAGATAGTTCGATTGCATCGGGTACCCTCCAGTATAGTGAGTGATCGAGATCCTATCTTCACTAGAGAGTTTTGGAAGAGTTTGCAAAAGGCGGTAGGGACTCAGTTGCGTTTGAGTACCGCATATCATCCTCAGACGGACGGCCAGACCGAGAGGGTGAATCATATTTTAGAAGACCTTTTGAGGCTATGTATCTTGGATTTTGGAGGTACATGGGAGGAGCATCTTCCATTGGCAGAGTTGCCCGACAGACTTAGTGATGTATTCTATGGGAGTAAGTGCCTACATGAGACCGCAGAGGTGGTAGAGCCGAGTTTGCTTAGAGAAGTGGAAGCAGAGCGTGATGCGACGATTCGACGAGCTCCTACTTGCATCCTTGGGTCAGAGATTTGGAAGCTGAGAAACAGAGAGGTTCAACTAGTCAAAGTACAAAGGGGAGATGAAGAGAGTGACGCTACCTGGGAGACGGAAGCGAAGATGCGTTCGAGGTACCCTTTTTCTTTCGGAGGGTATATCCTTTTGCTTCTCCTTCATCACATATCTTGTGCTTATCTTATCCTTAGTATGTCCTCTCGTTAGTACTTTTGACCTTTAGATAGGGTAAACCTATGGTTGAAACATGTGTTTGAGACATGTTATGTATGATGGATGCAAGTGGATGCAAGTGTTTGCTAGTGGTTGCTCGTGGATGCATATACACACACTCTAGGCACTAGATCGGCTCAATCACTTCATATTGCATATTGCATAAAATTGTGTGTAGGAAGCTATATTTATGGATGTATAATGATTGTGTTATCATATGGATGATGCATTTTGGTGAATGATTGTGCACTCATGTAGATATTGTATGTGTCGATAGGGTTCCCTCGCATACATAATGGATGCATGGCACTATCATGGTTTGCATATGTTCATACATTAGATAGGGAACATATACACACACTTTTTGCATATGCTCATACATCATTAGAAATTGTTTTAAGGACAATGGATGCCAGTGTTTGATGGTTGAGTAGATGGTTGTTTGGTTGGTAGGATACGTTCTTCTTGACTTAGAGATTTCGGGGACGAAATCCTTTAAGTAGGGGAGAATGTAACACCCCGTATGTTAAATAACTTGTTATAACATAAATCAGAGCAGAATTAAATTTAATATTCTGAATCAGGGGAAACGGGCTGTGCCATTGCGTTCGTCTCGGAAAAATACGCGAAATAGAGTCCGAGTTTTCGTAAATCGGAGTCCGTATGACCAAGTTTTGGCCCGTCAAAGTTTCACGAAAAATCAAAAACTGCTCATGTTTTGAGGCCCGGGATGAGTTTTGGGCTGTTTTTTTTGGGCCCTAAATGGTTCCTACACTTGACTTCTTCCCCAAGACATGCTTTAAAGGCTAGGATTGGTTCTAGGGTATATCCTATGGTCCTAAAACATCTAACTAATCTATATATACACCCTAATACCCCCCCTTATCCTTACCAAAAAATAGATCTAAGGCCATTATGCCACCACTTAGAAAATTGGAGAGCCTCCACTAAAAATCCTAAGAGGATTTGCAAGCTAATCTACATCTTCTTCTACTTAATCATTGGGATTTGCTTCATTTAACTTGCTAATCTTGTTTTGGTGAGTTTCTATGGCTTTAATAATCAATTGTTAAATTGATTATGGTAGGATGTGATAAGACATGGCTATGTTTGTGGATGAATGTATTTATGCAAGTTTGTATGATACGTGATTTGCAAGTTTTATGTTAAATGCAAGTTAAGGCCATGTTTTATGATGCAAAACACCATGTTAAACATTTATGCATATGTGACATGTTATGCAAACTATATGTGAGAATATATGCAAGTTATATGTAACATGATATGCAAGTTATGCATGTGATTTTGTGCATGCTAAGTAGTTGGTGTTATGCATGTTAAGTATTTGATGTTATTCATGCTAAAGTATTTGACGTTATGCATGATAAGTATTTGATTGTATGCTTACTAAGTATGGGGTTTTATGCATGTTAAGTGTTTGGGTTTATGCAAGTTAAGTGGTAGGTTTATGCATAATAAGTATTTGATTTTATGCATAATAAGTAATTGGTTTTATGCATAATAAGTATTTGGTTTTATGCATAATAAGTATTTGATTTTATGCATAATAAGTATTTGATTTTATGCATAATAAGTATTTGGTTTTATGCATAATAAGTATTTGATTTTATGCATAATAAGTATTTGATTCTATGCATGATAAGTAAGTGGTTTTATGCATACTAAGTGTTTGGTATTATGCATAAATCATGATATGCAAGTTTATCCTTTTAAATATGGTATATACATATGCAAGATGGCACTCTTATATGCTATGCATGTTTACCCTCCTTTAAGATGCAAGTCATATATGTAAGTTCGACATATTATGCAAGTTATGCTTACATGCAAGCTCAACATGTTATGTAAGTTATGTGCATATGCAAGTTATGTGTATGAGGGTATGCAAGTTGTGTGCATAGTGTTATGCAAGTTAAGTTTATGAGATTATGCAAGTTATGAGCATGATGTTATACAAGTTATGTATATGCTTAAATGCGAGCTTAATGTGATATGCAAGTATGTGAATGCTTATGCAAGTATATGAATGCCCATGCAAGTATGTGAATGCTTATGCAAGTTATGTGTATGCTTAAATGCATGTTTAACATGTTATGCAAGTTATGAGGATGCTTATATGCAAGTTTAACATGTTATGCAAGATATGTGTATGATAATATGCAAACTCATATGTCATATGTTATGCAAATCATGGGTATGATAATATGCAAGTTTGGGTTATATGTAGTTGGGTTAATATATGTTCATATATGCAAGTTGACATCCTCTTAACCCATGACAAAGTTATATGCTAAACCCATGATATTTGTGATGGATCTTTCCCTTTATTATGTCGTGAAATGAGAACGATTTACGTGGGGAACGATGGGGTACTAAATATGTTAATAAAAGTATGATTGGGTATGATTAAGCATACCATAAAAATAAATTACCATAAGTGGGAATTTACCTATTGAGTTAGGTCTACCCCATGGGAATTTACCTATTGAGTTAGGTCTACCCATGTTATGGAAAATTTGATATTAATTAGGGATAATTAATATGGGGGTGATTAATTAGGTTTAATTAATCAACTAAGACACGAGGTTGGACCCTTTTGTAGCGGAAGTCTGCCCGGAACCGACCGGCCATCCAGCAGCTACAAATGATTGGCCCAATGTGAGAGGTCTTAGTCATAAATTAAATACATGATTAAAGTAAAGACACGAGGTTAGGCCCTTTTTATGACAGAAGTCTGCCCGGAACCAACCGGCATATCCAGCAGTCATAAAAGACGGTCTAATGTGGGAGGTCTTTATGAGGTCATGATCTTAATTAATGAATTAAGAAACACTTAACCATATTAGCATGTAGTGGGACATGAGGGGTTAAGTGGGTGCCTTGGGGAGGCATGATGAGACTAGTGGGTTGCTTTGGGTGGCAATAGAAAAATACGATTAGAATACTTAACCAAGGTGGAACATGTAATTAAACATGATAAAAGGGTTAAGTAAGTGCCATGGGTGGCATGTGAGAATACGATTAGAATACTTAACCAAGGTGGAACATGTAATTAAACATGATTAAGGGGTTAAGTAAGTGCCATGGGTGGCATGTGGGAATCTAGTGGGTGCCCTAAGTGGCAATTTAAATATGATTAAAGGACTTAACCAAGATTTATAACATGTAAGGGGACATGGTTAAAGGGTTAAGTGGGATGCACTAGATTAAACGACAAGCTTAAGTAGTAGCTTGTGGGGGCCCATTTCAACCAATATCCCAAACGTATCTTTGTAGGCTCGACTCTAGTCGGGTGACGGGACACGCATATTGGGCTTGACTGTAAGAGGCCAAAACGGGTTAGCGGTGGCAACGCGGGATCAACGGGTTTCATATGCGTGTGTGGACCCGGGCTGGTTGGTAAGTCGTTGTTGCATCGTGTAGATATAAAGCCGTGCACAGTGATATTATATGGTAGCCACTTTGGGGAATGATACACCCCCTTTTGTGGGACCAGCACGGGTATCTACGGTAGGGAGCCGATCGCTTGGGGGTAGTGGGTACACCTAGTAAAAATAGGGGCAGACGGCACCTGCGTAGGGGTACAAGAAACTACCGGGTAAAAATTACTAAGTACACTTAGTGGGATCAACCTTTAAGTAGGAATTACTCTTGGTGGGTAGAACTGGTGTGGTGCAGTGTAGGAATTACCCTTGGGTGAATAAGTCTGGGGTGGTGTAATCTAATAATTATCCTTGGGATGATAAAAGCGTCTTCTCGGTTATCTTAGTACACCCTATGTTTTGTTGGCTACTTAGTGTGATCATTATCCCCAGAGGTACCGTACCTTATTTATGTCATACCCTAATTACTTTAATGGTTGTATTGTTAGGGTTATAGGACTCACTCAGACTTATGTCTGACCCCGTTGTTTTTATCTTTTTCCCAACCCTCAGGTCCTACGGTGGATCCTAGCGGTAGTAGAGCTTGATCGGATTTCTGTTTCCAGTCTTGAGGAGCTTGGGTAGATGTAAAGCTCCAGTTATCCAGTTATCTTTTCTTTTCTTATGGCTATTGTATGAGAGAGTGGGATTATGTACTTCTTTATTTTGATGAATATTGTACTTGACTTTTATCGTGGTTTTTATGATGTAACCAGACATGTTTATTTCCGCTGTTATGAGATGATGTTTTAAAATTTCAAGTACTATTTATACCTGTCTTGTTGTAATTTTTCTGTTCTATATTCACTAAAATACTCCACCGATGCTATGGCATTCCCTTAGTGAGTGACTATAGCGGGTGTGGGGTGTTACACAAAGTGTCTCCATTACGGAACGTTGTTCGATTTGGGACCGTTGGGAAGTTAGCACCAAGGTTCGTAGGGCCGTTTCCTACTAAGGAGAAGATTGGACAGATGGCGTATAGAGTGGAGTTGCCTGAGAGACTTAGTGGTGTACACGACGTATTCCATGTGTCGCATTTGAGGAAGTGCTTGCACGAGACCGCGGAAGTGGTAGAGCCGAGCTTGCTTAGAGAGGTGGAGATCGAGCATGACGCGACGATTCGACGAGCTCCTACGCGCATTCTTGGTTCAGAGATCAAGAAGCTGAGGAATCGAGAGGTCAGACTAGTCAAAGTACAATGGGGAGATGATGAGAGCAACGATACTTGGGAGACAGAAGAGAAGATGCGTTCACGATACCCTTTCCTTTTCGAGGGTATGCCCTTTAATTTCTCCTTTATCGCTTATCTTGTACTTACCTTACCTTTAGAGTATCCTCTCGCTAGTATCCTTGACCTTTAGTTAGGATAATCATATGGTTGAAACATGTGTTTGAGACATGTTATGTATGATGGATGCAAAGTGGATGCAAGTGTTTGCTAGTGGTTGCTCGTGGACGCATATACACACACTATTAGGCACTAGATCGGCTCAGTCACTTCATATTGCATATGGCATATAAATGGCTGTATTTAGTAAAATGGATGTATGATGATTGTTTTATCATATGGATGCTGCATTCAGATGATGATTATGCACGCATATAGAGATAATATGTTGCATTAAGGAACTTTTGCAAACATAATGGACGCATGGCACTATCATGAATTGCATTAAGGAGGTCGACTGAATCAGTGGACCGCCTGATTTTGCATTAGATATGGACATATACACACACTGTGCATATAAACATAAAAGCATTAGAAGTCTATAAGGACAATGGATGCCTGTGTGATGGTTGAGTAGATGGACGATTGGATGTTAGGATATACATTCTTCTTGACTTGAAGATTTCGGGGACGAAATCCATTAAGGAGGGGAGAATGTAACACCCCGTAATTCTATTAATATTAATATTCACAAATTAAAGAATAACTAATCTCAGACGTGAGAATTGTGGGAAACGGGTTGAGCCATTGTGTTCGTCTCGGAATTCTGGTTGAAGTAGAGTCCGAGTTTGCTTGAATTGGACTTCGTATGAAGAAGTTATGGCCATCGGAAGTTTCAGAAAAATTAAAAACAGCTCGCAGGAAATTTAAAATTCAAACAGAAAAGTGCAGAAGCGGGCTGGGCGGGAAAAATTCCCGCCCAGGCAGGTCGAATGGGGGGTCGACACTAGTGTCGACCTCCCCCCCCCCCTAGGTCGACTATAGTGTCGACCTGGGTGTCGACCTCGGTCTGGCGGCTAGGGTTTCTGGCTGACCTGTTTTTAATTGACTAATGACCCATTAGGGTTTCTGACCTAATCTGGTTGGCTGGGATTAGTGCTGAGTTGATCTGACGGTCTAAAATAAATCCTAACTCTATAAATACCTAGGTAGTCTCTCACCCTAATTCATCAGAAAAATAGAATAGCTACCGTCATACCGCCGCCATGGAACTCAATGGAGCCGCCGCCAACTAAGAAGGAAGAAAAGCTAATTCAATTCTAATTCTAATCAACTCTAAAGCGAAGCAAAACTCTTTTCTTCTCTAAATTGTGAGTATGATAGTCTTAACAAGATTATTATCATTTTAATTAGGTTAAGTCATGAATGGATTATGAGTATATGATGTGAATTATCATATATGTTGTTGTAAACCCCTTTTTGCTATCATGTATATTGTAAATCCAATGTTATGTGATGATGATATCTTATATGTTTTAAATCATGCTATGGTGATGTTATGTATGTTGAAAGTTTCTATGCTAAGTTGTGATAAATCATACATGTTAAAAAGCCATGATGTTACTATCTATGCTAGTTAGTTCATATCAATTGAATCATCATGTTTAGGCTATGTTGATCTATATGACAAGTCACATATGCAAGTTAGATTGATTAGAAAAGTTATGAGCATATGCCATGACATCTATTATGACATCTAGAATTATGCTATGACATATGTGATATCTTATGCTAGTTCACACCATCATTATGTTGCCTTAAAACCCCATATGCAAGTTTATGTATAGATTTGGGTTATGATCATATCATGTAAATTGAGACATTTAACAAGTTGACACCTTTTGATCCTTAACATGTGTAGTTTATGAAAGTTTCATCCCTAATATGATTAGATTCATTTTAATTGTCTATATGTTGTGATAATTTATTTTGTGCTATGAGTTAGACTATTCAAGTCTAACGTATATTCTGCTTTGGATAAGCGAACGTATAAACGTGGGGTAGGGGTAATATTAAGGATTTAATAATAAGAAGTTGGAGTGCAATTGATATGATTTTGCATGCCATGAGTAGATGACCATAATTGAGTCAATTATGGACATCATTAAAAGTGGGCTTAATTAATAATTTGAATAGGGAATTATTAAAACTGGGGGTAAAAGATTATAAGTGATAATCAATGCTTAGGACACGAAGTTGGACTCATTTGTGACGTAAACCTGCCCGGAACCGCCCGGCAAATCCAGTGGTCACAAATGTCAGCCCAATGTGAGAGGTCCTAGGCCTAAACTAAAGCATAACAGTTGTAAAGACACGAGGTTAGACTCTTTTATGGTGTAAGACTGCCCGGACCCGCCCGGCATATCCAGCTGCCATAAATGCCAGTCTAATGTGAGAGGTTTTTATGAGGTTATGGCCTGAATAAATTAAGAAATACTTAACCAGATAAACATGTAAGGTGGGACATGGGGTTAATTAGGTGCCTTGGGTGGCATGAGGAATATAGTGGGTGCCCTTAGTGGCATGTGAAATACGATTAGTAAGACTTAACCAAACACACATGAAAATGAACATGACTAAGAGGGTTAAGTGGGATATACTAGTGACAAGCTTAGGTGGGTAGCTTGTGGGGGCCCATTTCAACCAGTACCCCAAACGTATCTTTGTGGGCTCGACCCAAGTCGAGGACGGGACACGCATGTTGGGTTTGACTATAAGAGGCCAAAACGGGGAGCGGTGGCAACGCAAGTCCAACGGGTTTCATATGCGTGTGTGGACCCGGGCTGGTAGGTAAGACGTTGTTGCATCGTGTAGGTATAAGCCATGCATTCTCAAGTTGTATCAGGTTGCCACTTTAGGGGAGTGATACACCCCACTGTGGGGCCAGCACGGGTATCTATGAGTAGGGAGCCGATCGAAAATGGGTAGTGGGGTACACCTAGTGGAGATAGGGGCAGACGACACCTCTGTAGTCAGCTAGGGGTACGTAAGGCTATTTATATTGTTTCTGTGTGAAGCAAGTGGGATCAACCTTTAGGGTGACTGGTACGGTGCAGTGTAGTAATGTGCGGTGCAGTGAAGTAATTATTCGTTAGTAATTAGGAGTGCCTTTACCGTTACCTTTAACATTTTCTTAAACGTTATCTTTATCTGCTCATTCCATACCTAATAGTTCATAGACATTTACTTGTCTTCCAGCTTATGCCTTAGTCTAGTTATTTTTATAGTAGTATTGTTAGAATTATCATACTCACCAGACTTTATGTCTGACCCCCTCCATTTCTATCCTTTTTTTCCCCTCCAGGTCCTCAGGTTGGGCCCAGCTCTAGTGGAGTTTGATTAGATTGCTTTATCTCTCTTGGAAAGCTTGTACCGTTGAAGTAAAGTCCAGCTTGTTATCTTTTTAATGGCTATTTGTGTAATGGGATTATGTATTTTGTTTTATGAAGATGGATAGTGTACTTGACTCTGATTAATGGTTTTTGTGATGTAATAAACATGTTTCCGCTGCAATAAAATGAAGTTTTAGATTTCCAAGTACTACTTATTACCTGTCTTGTTGTAATTTTTCTGTTCTATATTCACTTATAACCTCCATGGAAGTTAATGCATTCCCTTTGTGAGTGACATTTATGGACGTGGGGTGTTACATACTTGGACCAGAAACAGAAAGCAATGCCAATTTCTTAAGCTTCTTTGCCTTTTTCTTCTTTTCTTTTAAGTGGGATACCATTGAATTTCAACCGAAATTTGTCAACTATTGAAAAAAAAAAGCATAAAGAAATTTGTCAACTATTGAAATAAAAAAGTATAAAGAAATTTGTCAACTTATAAACATATAAGAAATTATACAACTAAGTAATTAAAAAGGTTAAAAACGTGATTGTTTTGAAAATATCATTTTGAAAATAATTTTAAAAAAAATAATTTTGAAAATCATTTGAGGAGACCAAGTGTTGTCATAATTCATATATTCTAGGACTCAACTTATTTGGATCATCTGGAAAACCTTGAATTCTTCAATACTCATGAGTTTTCATTCTCAAACTATTGAATCTCTATATCAACATCATCTTCCTCTATCTACACCTATATTATACGGTCTTCATCATCAATACATGTATATATCCCGCACCATATACATATATATCTAGATAAACATTAATAAAGTTAGTATTTATATTATATATTATTTCCTAAGGTTGTTGTAATCAAAACCATTATCCATAGTACAAGCACATTATACCAAGTATATTATAAAAAGAAAATACCTTTTATTTTGAAAAATATTAGTCAACGAGATAGAAATATGTAACAAATTATATAACTGCTCAGAGGGCACACCCCTAACTCTATCAACGTTAAATGTTAATATTTAATTAGTACGCGTGACCTCATATACTATAGGCTATGGAGGGCCTAGTTGGGGGAGCGGCCCCCACATATTTTTTTTTATGAATTACACAATTACACGTCTATTGTGTCGGATACTGTACTTTTTTTTGGGTATATTCCCTGCAATTGAGCCAGCATTGTGTTTATCCAGGTCATCACATGCGTTGCTCCTTAACGCCATTCAAAATAATGTAGTATTAAGTAAAATTGGTAACATATTTCAGACAATTGGCATTATGCAAGCCATTTTTTGCCCCGCTTAAATTTTTCGCCCCCACGGAACTTCTTTCCTGGATCCGCCATTGGGCTATGGAATGTGAACTAAATTGACTAAACTGGACTAGCGTTCAATGTTGTGCATTATATGATTGTAACAACCCACATATTTAACGGTAATAAATTTAAATATTTTATTTAAACATAATGTCGTTAATCGTTAATCGATGTGTATCCGAAAAGTCACATTTTGCATATGGATGAATTTGGACTCGAAACCACTTCCATTGAGTCCGGATCATCGTTAGCAACCTTTTTGACTATAAACATCGATATGTTTCGAGTTTTTGGATTTTGGTTGCTTTCTATTTGGGTTAAATGGAACCATTGCCACAATGGTTGAACCCAAGCTCTCTACCAAAACACCCCCACAGCCCACACTTCTCCCTCATTCATTTCATTTCCTCATACTTAGGCAAAAATGGAGAAGGGAATTGGAAATTAAAATTCCAAAGCTAGGGTTGGCTTCTTGAGATCCAATTCAAGAGGAAATCAGGTGCAAAATCTTGGGTAAGCTTCTCCATCTTCCTCTTCATCTTCTTCAACTCCACTCCTCTTTAATTTCTGAAATTTCCTAAACCTAATTCCTAGGAAATCCATTTATTTGAGTTTAGGCTGGAGATTAGCAAGCTATATTGGAGGAGAGGTTGATTTTGCTTAGCTTTGAATTGATTTCTTGCTTCTAGCAAGCCAAGGTGAGTTCTTTATGAACTCACATCTATGCCACAAGCCATTGGCTTGTAAAAGTATAATCTAGTGCTCATTTGAGTTTACTTGTGCTCGTAAATTGGTTTAGTTAGTGTAACTTAACCGAATTCATGTGTTTATGTTTCATTGAATTGAAATTATAGCTAGGAAATTGTTCACACGACCTTATTTATATGCTATGAGTTGATTTGGTGATATTGTGAAGCACCATTGTCGCCCCGGCAAAGTTCTATGCCTTCACATGTTGCTTGAATCGTTTTTTATTGCTTTGGTTTGAAAATTTGTGCATTTTGCAATTTATAATCAAAATCATTGCAATCTCATGTATATATGTTTGTGCATGCGAATTTCATGTTCTTGAGTTGTTTCGACGAAATAATGAGGCCTTATTATCATCTTGATCAAGTCCATTACCTCTGGAGTTCGCTGGAATCGATCCATTTACGAATTGGCAAAATACTGCCAAACTGGTCAGCTGTGCAGTTGACCAGTCGACTGGTCAAAAATGGACCAGTCGACTGGTCCTGCTCCCTGGACCCTTTCGGGATAAGTTGACCAATCGATTGGTGATAAAAGGACCAGTCGAATGGTCCTGCTGTTTTTTTTGCAGTAGACCAGTGGAGACCACGGTCTAATGCTTAGGGCCATTTGAGCTCATTCCCGGCCGAGTTTCCGCCCATTTCGACCTTTTTACTGACTTTTCAATTTCCCTGCAGCATAGATTTCTACAGCTCGATTTTTATGGACTTTTGATTGATTCGTGGTGACTGAATTTATAATTGATAGCCATGAGATTTAGTTTACGTTATTAAAACGTGAATTCTTTGTTCGATCTTCATTTCGATCGCTATTCCACGAAATTTGCCACTTTCAAAACTATATAAAAGGGTTTCTAAATTATTAGTAGATACCAAATCTTTTACTAAATGGTTTTTAATTCTATTTCATTATATGAGGTTATTTTCCAAATTGTTTTACTACCTACTAGTATATGATTTCATGAACCTTTTTCTCGTTCGTATGAGAAATCTAATTAAACACCTTAGTAAAAACAAGGACTATGACCCCTTGTGTTTGCTTTGATGGTTAATTCTTAGACTCGTCCGATTGGACACCGTGGCAATGATCGTCTCGTATTTCTGTTGGAATATACAACTAGTTCGTAAATATTTGAGTAGTGCCAGTGGTTATGGGACATGAGCTTAACTCTTATATTTAGTAGTTACACTATATTTGATCTTCGGATCGATCTGACCTTGCGGTCACTTTGATGATCTTTTGATTATGTTGAGGAGCTTCGGCTCATGCGTTCTTCGGATCCGCGATAATCTTCGGATCATCCTAAGCAACCTCGGTTCATTCGATTACATCGATGGTCTTCGGGCCATTTCGCATCGGCGAGATACGCGATATAATATTTCGTATTTTCATGTAGACTTGATGGGAGACATCATTTCTCATGAATATCCTTGTGCTGCTATCACATTTCTTATTTTCCTGTACACTTGATGGGAGACATCATTTCTCATGAATATTCACTTGTTTTTCCCCTTCTTTGGGATATTCTAGATTTCTAATTTATTGATTTCTTGAATCTCGGTTTTATTGACATAAGTGTTGTCAATCTCGTATTGATATTAATTTATCAATTTTAGTTTCTTTGTTATTGAGATATCCTTATATAGTGTCGAGATTTCTTTGGCATATTTCCTAGACATATCGAGTCTTCACATTTTACATGTGAACATTGTAGTTATTTTATATATGTCATTTTCTGTTCATATCTCTGATTCTATTTCAGTTTATTATGATGAGTACAGCTAGACTAATCTGTTTATTGTTTATTCTTATAAATAATACTCGGGTCAGACCGAATATTACAGGTGCCTCTCCTTGTCTGTAGCATGGGCTAGTCTTCCTTGTGGTTAACCGCACTTGATTTAGTAGTTTTATCTTTCATGTATTTAAGATTGTGACTTTTATGTGTACATATTCTTTTGTGTTGTACATGTATTTATTATTTTATGATATAGTGGATCTTGCATGACCACTTGTATTATGTCCACCACTTTTGTAGTATTATTCATATCTATTTCTGCCTTAGTGATATGAATATCTGTGTCTGACTCTGATTTTATTGTTATGTATTTTATATTGCTTTCCGAATTATATATAACCACTGTGTAGTAGATTTGAACTTGATTTAGATGTGTCGGATTTTCTCATGAGATTTTAAAAAGTTAGACCACATTTTCCGACATATTTAGCACTCGTTCAGAGCTAATATACAGATGGTCACTCCTCAACAGCCTTATTCTTTGGTTTAGTTGACACCATTTCTTGCAATGGCCGTGGCTAACGCGAGTATAGAAGTGGGGCATTACACTTGGTATCAGAGCCGAGTTCGGAACAATATAAGATAATATGGTGAGGATCATTGTCCTAAGTTTCTTAGGAAATCATATTTAGGATTTTATTTGAGTCTTAGGACCCATCATATCCTATCTTATATCTTGTTCCTTTGTTTGACCAATAAACCTTATTTGAATCTAACATTTTTCCTCTTCTCTCTTTTAGAGGTGAAGAATGATTAGGAATTCTCGTCGCGGTTTTGGCTCTTCAAGCAATCCCCCACAAGAAGGAGCCTTTATGTCCTCTCAACAAATCTTGGAACTTGTGACTTATGCTTATGCTGCCGGAGCTGCTACCGTGCCTACCCATCCTAGACCCGGGTTTGCACGATTATGTGGTGATTTTACCAAGCTTGTTGGAAAGCCATTTAAAGGTCTGGAGATGTTATTGAGGTCCAATCATGGTTGAGGACATGTGACCGCATCTTTTCCCGCATGGTTCTTTCGGACTTGCATCTGGTTCAAGTCGCTTCTAGTATGCTTGAAGATCGATTTCTCGATTTGTATGAGCTTATGACTTGTAAAATTCTAGAAGCGGACCTAACTTGGAAACAATTCCGAGAAAAGTTTGAAGCCAAGTTCGTGCCCGAGAGTAGGAAAGAGGCATTAGCCCAATGTTTTATAGATCTTGTTCAGAGCGACTCCTCCGTGGCTAAGTATGCCACATCTTTCGACTCTCTCTCCAAATATTGACTTGAGTATATTGATACTGCAAAGAAGAAGAATCAAAAATTTGTTCGTGGGCTCAACAAGAATCTCAAAAAGTCTTTGCTTCTTAAATTGGATAAGCCTTTTGACAAGTTAGTGGATATCGCGCTTAGTCTTGAGGAGGTCGATAAGGATAGCGATGATGATGTCGCGGTTGCTAAGAAGAAAAAGAGGCAGGCAACTTCAACATCAAAATCTTCTACCCCGAGTCGTGGGGCATGTTTCAATTGTGGTGCTAAAGACCACTTCGTGAGTGATTGTTCAGAGCCCCTCTTTTGTCGCTATCGCAAAAGCCTGGACCATCATATTTCAACATGCCTTGAACTCCAAAATAAGAGAAAGAAGTGATCCTCCTTGACTACGGTACATTTATTTCTACAATTGTGTTGTTGTCATTTTTTTTTTTTTTGTAGTTTCCTTTTGGGGATTTCTTTGATATGGGCTAAGAGGGCTCATGGACGCATTGGCCTTCGATGTCACGAATTAAGGATTTGCATATTTGCCTTGAGCTTTCGTTACCTATTTATTTTGCTATCGAGATGTCTTTAGCTTTCTTTGGGTAATGACTGAGTATTCTCTATTTACTTTTGAGTGTTACTTATTTCACACAATTTCGTCTTTTCGATTGAGTAAGGAATTTAATTAAATGTCTTAGTAAAAATGAGTGGGTCGACACACTTGCGTTTACTTCGTCGGCTAATTTTTGGACTTAGTCAGTTGAGATTTGGCTTTATTATTGGGTTAAAATTTTAGGATCATGATGACCATTTTGTGGAGTTCTCAAGCTCTCACTTTGTGGAGTTTAGGTCCCCATATGGAGTTAGGCCCCCACTCGGTGGAGTCTTAAGGCTCTCACTTTATAAGTTTTTACTTTCCTTTGATTTATCATCTTTTGTTGTTCTCATGTGTTGTGTATCTTTATATGCACCCCTGGGAGATCTCGTGTGTTGTATATTTTTATATACATCCTCGTTGATCATCTTTGTAGTCTTATGTGTTGTATATCTCTATATACATCCCTGGGAGATCTCGTGTGTTGTATATCTTTATATACATCCTCGTTGATCGTCTTTGTAGTCTCATGTGTTGTATATCTTTATATACATCACTGAGAGATCTCGTGTGGTGTATATCCTTATGTACATCGGCGAGAACCTTATGTGTTGTATATCTTTATATACATCGGTGTTGATCATTTTTGAGCTCGTGTGATGTATATCTTTATGTACATCGGCAGGAACCTTATGTGTTGTATATCTTCATATACATCGGTAAGGAGAGGATCACATGTGTTGTATATCTTTATATACATTGCTGTTGATCATTTTTGTTCGAGAGATCTCGTGTGTTGTATATCTTTATATACATCCTCGTTGATCATTTTGATTGATCATAGGTGTTGTATATTTTATATACATTGATGTTGATCACTTTTGTTGGAGCTCGTATGTTGTTCTTTATGTACATCGACGAGAACCTTATGTATTCTATAGTAGATAAATGGCTGATAAAATTGCTTTTGAGGGGTGTCAGCGACCTTGTCGAATGCCATTGGTATCGGACCTCCTTGTCGGATGACAGAAATAATCCATGTGATGATATATAGTGAATTTTGCAATTTGTTTGTAAATACTTGAGTTAAGTCAGTGGTTATGGGACATTTGGCTAAACTCGCCTATTTACTAACTTAGTGTAAAATTTTGCTTTTCTTGTTGATCGTTTGTGATCATTTTTCTATTTATGGAATTTGTACTCTCTCTCCCTTGTTGTTGTTCGAGCATCTTTCCATATTTGGATTTTACTAGATCTCATTGTGTGATTTCTAGAATTTGAGTGATTCGAGTATTCATTTGAAAATTTATCTTGAATCCACTTTCGAAAAATGATAAGCTATAATTTGCTTATCTATTTTTGTCTCTTGTTTCCGAATTTTGAATATGTTATTTCCGGGATCTCATGAATATAGGTTAATAATTATCCCAATTTGTTTTGTTAACCTCATAGAACCAAGTTTTCGAGATCATAAACCGACCGGTTTGACCTCATTCTTCTTGGTCACATCCTTGTGAATTTGAAAACCAAAAGTTTTCAAATTTTGTGAAATTCTTCCAACTTCTACCATTTATCATGTTTACATGATTTAGAAGTTGTTTGTGAAATACTAGAGGACGTGCTAATATTTCAAATTTAAGATTTTTTTGGGGTGTATTGGAAACTTAAAGTTCCAATTTATTTGTTTTCGAAATATTGGAGAACATGATAATATTTCCAATTTTGGGTATATAACCCCGATTTTTATTTCATGATCTTGTTTCCCTAACGGGATCGCTTATCCTTATGAGTGGGATATATTTGACCACCATATACGTCCTATTCAATGTAAGAAAGTTTTGTAAGCTTGAATAATTTTAAGAAATTTTATAAGAGATAAAATTTTCTAGCTTAAACGTGATATGGAATGTTCGACGATTTTGGATTCTCGATATTTCCAACTTTTAAATTTGATTGATTAATTAGT
The DNA here is from genome assembly GCA_030737875.1 of Allium sativum. Lineage (NCBI taxonomy): Eukaryota > Viridiplantae > Streptophyta > Magnoliopsida > Asparagales > Amaryllidaceae > Allium > Allium sativum. The sequence continues at coordinate 19,250,729 of CM060927.1, read as the reverse complement.
TTGTGTTGAAAACATAAGAGTATAGGTTTATAATTTATAAACTTATTGAACGTTAAACGAATTAATTAAACTTTATTAAAACGAGCTTACCGCGGAGCGGTAGTTCGTAATTTTCGGTATGAATTTCAAAAGAGTATATAGGATCCAATACAAGATGGAATTCTTGGAAACAAGAATTATCCAAACCTATTGGATTATAATTTTCTAATGAAAAAAAAAGATTTGAGTTTCATCTTGAAAATTTTGAGATATGTCTAAACCAAATTTTCAGAAAAATCATAGTAAGGTATTTCGTGATTAAAATTTAAATAATTATTGAAATTGAGGGTTTAGAATACATAGAATTTGAGTAAGAAAAATTCTAGTTTCTTAAAAAACACCTATGAGAAAAATAAGTTAGTTGCTCGTATAAGTTCATGACTTTTATTTGAACATCATGAGTGTATAAACTTAAGTTATACAGTGATTTATAACTCCAAATTAAAATTTTATTCGAAAGTAAATTTTGAGTTAATCTATCTTTAAATTGGTCTTGTAGATGCTTGGCTGTTACTATATGGGTTTTTCCTTAAGTAATCGCGGGGACGCAATTTTCTTTAAGGAGGGAAGTCTGTAACAACCTGCATATTTAACAGTAATATATTTAAATATTATATTTAAATATAACGGCGTTAATCGTTAATCGATGTGTGTCCGAACAGTTACATTTTTCAAATGGATGAATTTGGACTCGAAACCACTTCCATTGAGTTTGAATCATCGTTTGCAACCTTTTTGACTATAAACATCGATATGTTTCGAGTTTATGGATTTTGGTTGCTTTCTATTTGATTGCCACAATGGTTAAACCCAAACTCTCTACCAAAACACCCCCACAGCCCACTCTTCTCCCTTATTCATTTCATTTCCTCATACTTAGGCAAAAATGGAGAAGGGAATTGGAAATTAAAATTGCAAAGCTAGGGTTGGCTTCTTGAGATCCAATTCAAGAGGAAATCAAATGCAAAAGCTTGGGTAAGCTTCTCCATCTTCCTCTTCATCATCTGCAACTTCACTCCTCTTCAATTTCTGAAATTTCCTAAACCTAATTCCTAGGAAATCCATTTATATGAGTTTATGTTGGAGATTAGCAAGCTATATTGGAGGAGAGGTTGATTTTTCTTAGCTTTGGATTGATTTCTTGCTTCTAGCATGCAAAGATGAGTTCTTTATGAACTCACATCTATGCCACAAGCCATTAGCTTGTTAAAGTGTAATCTAGTGCTTATTTGAGTTTACATATGCTTGTAAATTGGTTTGGTTAGTGTAACTTAACCGACTTCATGTGTTTTTATGTTTCATTGAATTAAAATTATAGCTAGGAAATTGTTCACACGACCTTATTCATATGCTATGAGTTGATTTGGTGATATTGTGAAGCTCCGTTGTCGCCCGGCAAAGTTTTATGCCTTCACATGTCGGTTGAATCATTTCTCAATGCTTTGGTTAGAAAATTTGTGCATTTTGCAATTTATAATCAAAACCATTGCAATCTCATGTATATATGTTTGTGCATGTGAATTTCATGTTCTTGAGTTGTTTTGACGAAATAATGAGGCCTTATTATCATCTTGATTAAGTCCATTGCCACTGGAGTTCGCTAGAATCGACCCATTTACTAATTAACAAAATATTGCCAAACTGGTCAGCTGTGCAGTTGACCAGTTGACTGGTCAAAAATGGACCAGTCGACTGGTCCTGCTTCCGGGACCCTTTCGGCATAAGTTGACCAATCGACTATTGATAAAAGGACCAGTCAACTGGTCCTGCTGTTTTTCTGCAGTAGACCAGTGGAGACCACGGTCTACTATTTTGGGCCATTTGAGCTCATTCCCGGTCGAGTTTCGGCCCATTTCGACGTTTTTTGTGAATTTCAGTTTCCCTGCAGCATAGATTTCTACAACTCGATTTTTATGGACTTTCGATTGATTCGTGGTGAACGAATTTATAATCGATAGTCATGAGATTTAATTTACGTTATTAAAACATGAATTCTTTGTTCGATCATCATTTCAATCGCTATTCCATGAGATATGCCACTTTCGAAACTATATAAAAGGGTTTCTAAATTATTAGTAGATACCAAATCTTTTACTAAATGGTTTTTAATTCTATTTCATTATATGAGATTATTTTCTAAATTGTTTTACTATCTACTAGTATATGATTTCATAAACCTTTTTCTCGTTCGTATGAGAAATCTAATTAAACGCCTTAGTAAAAACAAGGGCTATGACCCCTTGTGTTTGCTTTGACGGTTAATCCTTGGACTCGTCCGATTGAACACCGTGTCAATGATCGTCTCGTATTTCCAGTCGAATATACAATTTGTTCGTAAATATTCGAGTAGAGCAAGTGGTTATGGGACATGAGCTTAACTCTTATATTTACTAGCTTAGCGTAGTTACATTATATTTGATCTTCGGATCAATCCGACCTTCGGGTCACTTTGATGATCTTTTGATCATCTTGAGGAGCTTTGGCTCATGAGATCTTCGGATTCGCGATGATCTTCGGATCATCCTGAGGAACTTCGGTTCATTCGATTACATCGATGGTCTTCGGACCATTTCGTATTGGCGAGATACGCAATATAATATTTCGTATTTTCATGTGACTTGATGGGAGACATCATTTCTCATGAATATCCTGGTGTTGCTATCACATTTCCTATTTTCATGTAGACTTGACGGGAGACGTCATTTCTCATGAATATTCACTTGTTGTTCCCCTTCTTTGGGATATTCTAGATTTCCAACTTATTGATTTCTTGATTCTCATTTTTATTGACATATGTGATGTCAATCTCGTATTGATATTAATTTATCAATCTTAGTTTCTTTGTTATTGAAATATCCTTGTATAATGTCGAGATTTCTTTGGCATATTTTCTGGACATATCGAGTCTTCACATTTTATATGTGAACGTTGTAGTTATTTTATATATGACATTTTCTGTTCATATCTCTGATTCTGTTTCAGTTTATTATGATTAGTACTGTTAGACTGATCCGTTTATTGTTTATTCTTATAAATAATACTCGGGTCAGACCGAGTATTACAGGTGCCTCTCCTTGTCTGTAGCATGGGCTAGTCTTCCTTGTGGTGAATCGCACTTGATTTAGTAGTTTTATCTTTTATGTATTTGAGATTGTGACTTTTATGCGTACATATTCTTTTGTGTTGCACATGTATCTATTATTTTATGATATAGTGGATCTTGCATGACCAGTTATATTATGTCCACCACTTCTGTAATATTATTCATATCTATTTCCGCCTTAGTGATATGAATATCTGTGTCTGACTCTGATTTTATTATTATCCATTTTGTATTGCTTTCCAAATTATATATAGCCACTGTGTAGTAGATTTGAACTTGATTTAGATGTGTTGGATTTCTTCATGAGATTTTAAAAAGTTAGACCACATTATCCGACATATTTAGCACTCGTTCAAAGCTAATATATAGATGGTCGCTCATCAACAGCCTTATTCTTCGGGTTAGTTGACACCATTGCTTGCAATGGCCTTGGCTAACACGAGTATAGAGGTGGGGGATTACAATGATGATAGGGTTTCCCCGGGATCTGTACACAATTAGATTTTAAAAAAGGGAAGAAAAACAATAACAAACAAATTCATTCAAACAAAATTTTATTATTCCACCAATTGATTACAAAAAAAGATCTAAAATTTAGAGAATATCTCAATCCTTAAAAATAAAAACTTAATTTTGTTTTTAGGGATTGTGATTCCTTTTGTTACAAGTATATGTGTGTTAGCTTATATGCATGCGTCCTATGTGGAAGGTAAGAGGGACTTTGTTCGAACCGTCGTTACATAACAGTGGTACCAGAGCCGAAGGTTACAGACTAGGCCATGCAGCCATGTCAGTGCACTCAAAAGTTACTCGTAGGATGTGAGTCAAGGGGGAGACTGTTAGGATTGTCTCGCATGTTGTTACGGTTGGAAAGATGGTTTGAATTAATAGTCACACATCACAGAATAATTTGAAGGAGTGAAGTACGAATATGAGTTGGTAGGCACGTAACATCAGGGATCCCTTTGTTACAAGGATGTATGTGTCAACTCATATGCATGTGCCCTATGTGGAAGGGAGGGGGGCTTTGTTCGAACCGACGTTACATAACATATGGTTCCCTTATGAGATATGATAGCCACTATATAACGAGGTGATAGATCCTACGAGATGCTTAGCGATCAGGGGCGTAGCCGAGAATTAAACAGTAGGGGTGCCAAAAAAATTTAAACAAACAAATAAATAAATATTTGCTTAACAAAACCAAAAACTTCATATATCAAACACAAAAAAAAGCATTCATTACGTTTATAAACCAAAAATAGAAACTTTTAAATATTTAAAGTTGTGCTTCACGATCCTTTTTAGCATAAAAGTCATCGATAGTAGATATGTTCCTTATAGACAAATTAATTTCTCTTTCTATGTAAATTGGCAAGCAATCACCAAGAAAATCATCATCCATCTTATTACGTAGTCTTGTTTTGACCATTTTCATTGCTGAAAATGCTCGTTCTGTTGTTGATGTAGACACTGGAAGCATTAAAATGAGACATATCAATCTATCGACCAAATATTATATATATGTGATTTTTTGTCTCTGCTAATCCTCTGCATAATTCAGGAAGTGTAGAAAGATTCTTCAAGTGCTACTGTAACTTTCTAGAATATATAAAATATGCTATCGTACAACAATTTAAGGAAATATCACACCAAAGATAGTATTGTCTTCTGCTAAAATGCACCGTTTGTGGTATAAACATTCTTATTCTCTAATATCCTTTTGAAATCAACGGTTTTGATTGTGCAATGATATGCATATATCATCTGTTAATTCAGCTTTTAATGGGAAAGCTAGCAATAGGAGATACCTTGGAAAATCTAGGAATGAAGATGGAAAGAAAAATGGAACGGGAAGAAACAATTGCGTGTGTACGAGAGTTGGTATTTCAAAAGGATTTGCACTAGATAGTTTTAGTAGAGTTTTACTAGATGGTCCTTGTTCTGCTCTTGGTTTGCGACCTCGACTATTTACTGGTGAGGTAAACTTAAATGGTTATACTGTAATTAAAATTTAGGCATATTACAATGCAGTTTTTTCTAGTTGTTGCAGGGCAACATAATATAGAAAGTGGAATGTTATTTCACGAGCAAGAATTCCTGATTTTATTTGATTTTTTTGTTTAAAAATAAAATCTTTGGGGGGGGGGGAGGAAGGGGCATGGCATGGCCCCACTGGTCCCCAAAGGGCTACGCCCCTGTTAGCGATATATATTAGGAGATGGTATCTATGTTCATTTAAGATAGATATAGATTTATACAGGGAAGATAGATCAAGTCAGTTTGCAATGTTCAAGCAATAACTGGAAAAAAAAAACTTACATAACATTAAATAGCTAACAATCGGGTTAATCTAGTGTTATGTATAAGATGTCTTAGACGTATATAATATATCAGTCACTGGAAAGTTGCCCCGAGTCCTTCTCCCCTTCCTCGTTACAATCCACACGACTTAAAAGTGCAGGCACTGGTTTTGATTGAAGCAGATGTGTTGAGTTTCGTTTGAGATGTTGGTTTGTGGTCTGTAGTTATACTTATCTATTTCCGTTGTGGGTTATTATCATTATAGTGTTTTGATATACTTCTCATTTTGCGGAAACCTTAACTGCAATGCTTTGACCGACTCACAACAAGGGTCGAGCTATGAGGTCTCAATTGTTAATATTTTTATTACATTACTTTATTATTTATTCACTTTTTATTTTATTTTTGAAATCTTTAAACGTCTATAACTTTTTTGCTCAAACTTCGATACCTGGAAGTTGCTTGGAAAATTACCTGTGTGTTCAAATTGCACCATTTGCTTTAGTTCCATTTTTGAAGAATTAATTAGTGTAAATTTTACACATGTTACGCTGCGGTCTCGCGGTTTTGCTTTGATATTGATCAAATAAAATTTTGATTTTGATTTATTAATAAACTAGATAATTTATTGCTTTTTTCTATAAGAAAAAGAGAAAACCATCCCGCAAACTAGTGTAGTAGCCCCTTTATTTCTTGCTTGGGGTGATATGTTACCAATACTAAATGAATACTCACTTGAATACGCACAGTTTGTTGGCAATGATAAGTTGAATTGTAGAATGTGTTTGTTTCCTTTTCTTTTTGAATTAGGTTACTTTGTGTAAAACTGAACGTAGTCATAAAGCTCTCCCTAATGTATTTAGCCTGATCCGCGGGTATCACATAAATAACTGATCTTAGTTTATCATTTCGGGTTTCGAACCCGCATCACTGTTACCGCGACGCAAAGTCTGTAACCACTGGGTTATTGTTGCGAATAATCTAGATAATATATATCATAATATATGATAAATCGGTTAAATCCCGACATATTACATGATAAATTAGTTAAATTCCACATAACGGGATTCAAATCCATTACGTTTTGCATCATGTCAAAAATGAACCGGGTTAAGCATACCCCTATTGTCTTTACCAATTGTCTTCTAGAATGTTATACGCGACTAATGATCTAGAAATACCCACCTCTCGGATGACATGTCTGATGCGACTATTTTACTATGTTTAGTCAAAATACTTCTGTTCGAGAGCTGATCATGGTGGAATACCTAGAGTGTGCTAAAGACGGGTTGGGATCACCTGGACCAGATTTTCTCTGGTCCGGTGTGCCCAACCAATGAAATCACCCCATTTTTGGGTGATTTGCACATTGGTCCCCTGAATTACCCCCGAATTTCAGGGGGCAATGTGCAAATCACTCCAAATGGGGTGATTTCATTGGTGCGGACCACCGGACCAGGGAAATTCTGGTCCAGAGGATCCGCACCCGCTAAAGACGGACCAAGATCACTTGGACCCAGATTTGCTAGTCCCGTGGACCAATCACATCTGACCCCTGATTTCACCTGAACCCATATTAGTCATGGGTGATTGGACATTAACATCGACTTTGACAAGTTACCATAAAGATATTTGATGTTATGTTTGTTTCTCATGGGAAGAAGCTTTGCGTTTATGCGACAGTACATAGAAATACAAACAGAACGCTGGAGCATCACACAATCAAGTTGTGGTACTACATAATGTTTTGCATTTAGGAAATGACATTTGAATTGAAAATTTCAAACTTCTCTTCTTTTACTCGCCTAACATGTTAACAGTCATCATGTCTTACACACTTTAATCCAGTGTCACTTGAATTAATTATTTTTCATATTGTTTTTTTTTTTATATTAATCATTTTGTATCATTCATCTACAATAGGATTTTAATATACTGGTCATGACTTTGGATATGATCTGATGTTTGAGCGGAAAAAAAAAAAAATTCAAATTTGACTGTTTCGAGTTCCAAACCAATCAAAACTTAGAGTCTTTTCGGAAAATAAACCCATTCAGTGTTGAAATCTCTAACCAATTCATATTCTTTGTTAATCTACTTTAATGTAAAAGAGTTAGTGTTGCCCAAGATAGCATTTTATATGATAAATCGGTTAAATCCCGACATATTATATGATAAATTGGTTAAATTCAACAGGAAGGATTCGAATCCATTACGTCTTGCATCTTGTCAAAGATGAACCGGGTTAAACATGAGTCCGAGTTTGTTCACACTTTTTAAGGAAAGTGAACATAACTCTCGGTTTTAATTGGTGGAAATCAGGGGGGCCCATATGGGTTTCCATGATTTCCACCAATCAGGGGAGAGAGTTATGTTCACCTTCCTTAAAAAAGTGTGAACAAACTCCTACTGGTTAAACATGCCCCTAGTGTGTTTACCATTCGTCTTCTAGAATGTTATATGGGACTAATGATCTAGAAATATCCACCTCTCAGATGACATGTCTGACGCGACTATTTTGCTATGTTTAGTCAAAATACTTTTTGTTCGAGAGCAGATCATGGTGGAATACTTAGAGTGTACTAAAGACCTATGCTGGCAATAAGAGCTAAGATGCAGAGCTAATAAATTGCTCATGGGTGATTGGACATTAACATCGACTTTGACAAGTTACCATAAAGATATTTGATGTCATATTTGTTTCTCATGGGACGAAGCTTTGCGTTTATGCGACAGTACATAGCAATACAGACACAACCCTGGAGCATCACACAATCGTGTTGTGGTACTACATAATGTTTTGCATTTAGGAAATGATCGACATTTAAATTGAAAAATTCCAAACTTCTTTTACTCGCCTAACATGTTATCTGTAACATTCATAATGTCTTACACTTTAATCCAGTGTCATTTGAACTATTATTTTTCGTTTTACTCACATCTTCCTTTGTTCTTTTTAATTAATCACTTTGTATCATTCATGATCTACAATAGGATTTTCATATGCTGGCTATGAGTTTGGATATCATCTGACGTTTGAGCAAAAAAATTTCAAATTTGACTGTTTCGGGTTCCAAACCAATCAAAACTTAGAGTTTTCTTTTCAAAAAAAAAAACAAGGCTTGCAATGTTAAAATCTTTAAGCAATTCATATTATTTGTTAATGCTACTATAATGTAAAAGAGTGTTAGCATTGCCCAAGATAACCAGCCAGCATTATCCAGAGTTGGTTAAAACTTTCTTCTATGAAAGCCACTGCAGTTTAACCTTAACAATCAAACAAATGACTCAGTAGTCGAGTCACCTCCATCCGTATTTTATGTTCCTTTGTTGGCCAGTTATAAATCATAAGTCAATCGAAACGTGGCAGATTTGTCACTTATCTCCTCCATCATTCAATCCTCCTCCTTATTTTCCTGACTATAAATCATAATTGGTTCCCATATTTCTCTCTTTCTCTGCCTCACCCTCTTTAATTTGAAGCTGAACGAATTGAACCTGATTAGACTGCAACCAAACTTCCTGCTCTTATTTGTTCCCACCTCACATGCAATGACTACTGCCTTCCCACTTTGTCCATTTCATATCTTTTTGTATCTGTTTTCATATGAATCTCGGTTTCCTTGAATAATAAGTTATCTTCGATACAGACACAAACCAAAACCATTTATGCTTGGGACACATAAAATCTCATTTAATACATTTGTTCATATTGTTTTTTAAGCCATAAATTTTGGTATACATATTGTCATTATTTACTATTCATGCTATACCGGTACCTTTGCCTGATTCATAATATGTCGATTGCTCCTGCATATGTTCTCATGTTGAAAGAAAGAAAAAAAACACAACTTTTTTGAGGTGCAAAATGTAGGTAGGGCAATGACATATATGAGATATGAATTATTTTATGTGCAGTGGAAGCATATATGCAGGACAAATAAAAGGATATGCGTGGGGCCGTGAATAAATACATAACACCTAGTTAATATTCCTTGAGGGAACATGCACAAAACAGTGCTTAAGAAAATATGAGTCCACAGCGTGCAAAGTGAAGCAGTGGTTTTCTATGCATGATTGATATGATACAGAAGTTTGATTCTTAACCTATTCATGTAGTTGGAAGTAGTCGTATACTATGTAGGTCATGCATTATCAATTGGCTGACCAGGAATAATAGTATGAACAGGAATAGGATTAATTACGGGTTGATGTTGATTGGACACCAAAGTTATTGATATTCTTTAGTATAGTTGAGATGGCCCCATCTTCCCATGATTATTTATTCTTGCTTTTATTTTACGGCCGTGTTTCTACATGCAGTACTAAAATTTGCACTCCTAAAGGCAGGGGGTCAAATTTTATAAGCCTAATGCCTATTTTGGTACGGGAAAATTTTCAAAATCATACTTCAGTCAAGTAATACGTACTAATTTCTTTTAACTCTCCCCGCCGCTTTGCAGAAAAGCAAAAAGTTAGGGCACAATCACCAATGATTTATTCGTGCTAAACAAACCACGAAATATTCAGGAGTCGGTTGTTTATTTTGACATAGCTAGCTTGAATCGATCTGATGGTTTGTTCACTGAACAGAGATTAATAGTTAAAACAGTGAAGCTCAATCCTTTTATATTTTTAGCGACAACATCATTTTATGTTTATAATGATAAAAACTTTGTCGTTATAAATTTTTCGTGCCAAAACCAGCACATATATATTTGTAATGACGAACATTTCGCCATTATATCTAAAAAAAGTTCGTGAATAGTTCAACGTTTGGGTGTGCTGCTCGTTCGGTCAGTTGAAAATAAAATAGTGAAGAAGCGAACAAAGCAACGTTGATGGAAATGGTCTTATAAAAAAAATATTGTTAAGGGTCTCCACCATCAGATCCGAATATTATTGATAAGATCACGTTAACCTAAGCAAATGTTTTTGCTTTCATTTTTCTAAAAAAAATGCAGGGTTCACAACATTGTCGATTATACAAAACAAAGCTTTGCATATCTTTGCATCACATTTTTTCGCCAGTAGAGTTGTTTTTTATCTTTATTCGAAGGTGGGCTGTCTTTTTTTATAAAAAAATCTTCTGGGCAAACCTATTAATTGTAGCATTTCTATTTGATCATGGCTTATCGATTATCTTCTATTGTACGATGCTATGTTCTTTTATAACAACTATTTTGACAATCTCCCGCTCTGAACATCACTAAGAATATCAATTTCTTGTACTTTTCCCTAGTCCATAAAAACTTAAACTTTACATGCAAAATTCTTAATATTGAGAAAATAATTACCAATTGTTTGGTTGTTTTATTCTCATTTGAAATTTCATCTGATAAATTTGTTTTATTTTATTAATTAATGATTTGGATTAAAGACTAAACAAAGAGACTAAAAGAAGATCAGAAGAACGGTAAAAAGGGAAAACTGGCTAACTAACCAATTTAAAAGTAAATGATTTCCGGTTCTTTCTACAGTAACTACTGTAGTTCTCTGAGTTAGCTTAAAGGTATAAATTTCATTCGGCCAAAAACGGATTTACGGTTTGAAAGTTATGTCTGTTTTCGTAAACGTGTGCTGAAATATCTTTACGGACTTTTCAGGTTCCAGAGAAGGCGTGCACACATAGGTCCCACAACACCTCAAAACAATCAACTCCGTGTATTTCTAATCCCTCACCACCTACAACATTTCAAATCCCTCCATTTCGAACCCCTCTACATACGTCTCGCATCCCTCTCCAAGATTTCGACTCACTACAGGATTTCGAATCCATCTCTTTTGAATCCATCTCTTTGCCTCACCCTACTTTCGACTCTCTCTTCCCACCATTTTATTTTCATACTGCAGAGGTGCATTTTTTGCATCCTCTGGGATACGAATTTCATATTTCTCAAGATACGGATTTTCGTATACCAGGTGTGCATTTTTCATATACCCTGGTGGGAAAGAAATCTTCTTGGTACACTTAAAAGGGATTCAAAATTTCTTATGTTGCTCTACAGGAATTCGAAATTCGGTTGTGCGGTCCCTAAATCTCAACTAGTCATACCTAACCCACTACCTATAAATACCCCCAAGCTTAACATTCAAATGGATCTTTTTTTACTTGCATTTTTTGGTCTTTTGGAAGCTCTCAAACTCTGTTATTGGCTTCCAACTTCATCTTCAAGGCTATTGGATACAGCATGGACCAATAAAACGTTGCACAAACGCTTTCTATCAACTTTTGGACATTTACAAGTGCAATTATACTTTTTTTGGACTGTTTTAGACATATTTGGATTTCTTAGACACTGAAGCTACTTTGGACATAGTTGACTAGGTCAACCTAGTTTTCACTCAACGAACAGAAAGAATGACATTTTAGTCAAAAATTACAATTAACAATCATTCTATTATTCCATTGTACACTTTGTATTTACATATTTTTCACTCCTTCACAACATTGATCAAATAATATGATGAATAATTACTATGAAGTGCTCGTATATGTTAGTGTCGAACTACTATAAAAAAATAAAACTGTGTTTTTTTGCATTACTTTACTTTGAATTTGAATTATTGTGTTTATGGTATGCTGAGTAAATAAGAATTATGCAACGATCAGCGTGCATACATGGAAAGGAAAAATAAAGTAACAAGGAGGAACTGGAGCATGTCAACATCGCAGGCGTCCGGAGCGCATATCATTTGGCAAAATCGAATCTCTATAAAATTAATGGATTCAGTAAAATATCAATCAAAAAGACACGAAGTCGACCCAGTGAAAGGATTAAAGAAGAGAAAAAAAAAGAGTAGAAAAGAAGCCGGACGTGACATGATTGATAGCTGCTATCTCCATCACCTGAAATCATAAAATACATACAATAATGAACAGGTAGCCTTTACGCCCTAGCAGTAGTACAGCTACTTTATCATCTCATTTTAAATACGTGGTACACGTTAAATATGCCTGTACCAAACAGTAGTGTTGAGTACACACTGTTCACTGATCCATATAACACACCCCGCGCGAATCGCGGGCTCATCTCTGACCTACTCCCCTGTTGTACACGCATCCTTCTTAGCTCACTGCACTCTTATACTCTTTTTTGTAGTGTTACTTTGTTCCCATGGATGTAATTAGATCGTTCCGTTATGTTCATACTATCAAAAACAGTGTGAACAAACGCGAACTGCTGCTCCTTTCTCTTCCTCTTTGATAATTTGATCTGAGTTCGAGTATGTTCACACTTTTTGTGGTAGTGTGAACAAAACACCAACTGTGATTAGTGGAAATAGTAGAGCTCATACGAACGAAAACGGAGTATCTGAGTGGGGTACTGTAGCGAACGAAGAATATGTTTTTGGCTGCGAACGGTGTATTTGAGCGGGGTTTTTAATTGTCAAATTAATTGTTATGAATTAGTTAAACACAATTACACAAAACAAAGCGACTAGCATTTTCATTACAAGAACCGAAAGGAGGTGGTTTCGGGTTGATGAGGGAAAATGAGAGATGAGGGAGAGTTTTATAGCGGACGAAAGGGGACGTTGGAAATCTATCCGTTGGCGCTTGATGCATCGGACGTCAACGGATAGATTTCCAACGTCTCGCGAAACGGCATTTTGACTATGGAATTTGGTGCTTGCGTCCGACGCGTCGGACACAAGCACCTTCTCGAGCGTGCCACAAAGTGACTGCGAACGGACCCTTGATAGTATTGAATTGATGTAACATGGTGTGAACAGTTGTGCGGACGGAAAAGACGGACTCGCATGTTCTATCCTGAGCCACACGACAAGCTGCATTCCAGAAACCATTACTTGAATTATTATTAGGTTATTTAAATTTAAGTGTGCTTAAGGGTTAAATAAATGAATCTTGAACCCCACAGATCTGAGATTAGCGTTTTGGAGTGGGAGGAAACGAACAAACGGTCCAATCGTACGACGATACGACTGAATGCTGTGCCGGCACATAACCGACAAAATTCACTTATTTCATTTGACTCCATCGAACGAAAGCTGAAATGAATATCGGGAATCAATGCGGGCGCTAAGGCACACACGTGTGTGGCACATGGTGCTATCATTCCCTTTTTTTAAATTCGCACCTCACGTGAAATGTTTTTTTCCTTCAAATTTTAGTCTTTACTCCCTAACAGACCAGCAAAAGATATCTCAAAATCTGGCAGTGTAGGATATCAAAAGTAATATATGCTACTCGATTAAACAAATAATGAAGGATACCGAACATGGTAGAAAAAAATCTAACAACTCACACCACAACTTCATCTTCCATTCCTATTCCAAAATCTTGCAAATGATGGTCTACCCAAAGTAAAAATAGAAAGGTCACCCATAGCATATATAACATTTATCAAACGAAACATAGTCATCATCTTCTACAACCTTTGATACACCGATAACCTGCATGACTTTCCTCACTTATGCCAGAGGCTGATGGGAAACCTTATATCTTGTTAAACTCCCATGTTTATGGTTCCTTACATAAGCACATTTCCCCGCTTCGTACTAGACACCACTGTTTTGGGTACGCGGCCATCTCAATCTGTTTTAATGGACATCCTAACGATACCCTTGCCTTGAGTCCACTAGAGCACTCTTACCTATCAATGATTCCTTGATATTCCCAAGCACATGAACAATCTACAACTCCATCTTATGCTCGACTTCCTCTCAAACCAATCCATTATCCCGTCGGGTTGCATATATCATACTCCTTCAGTCCTATACTCTCATCTAAATCTCTAATCGAAGAGTCACAAATTCACCTTATAGAAGCAATCAGCGAGCCACAAGCTTCAGTGTAACCTTGAAGATCTCACCATATCATCCTGTGGATCACACAATATTCTCTTACCTCTTGATGCATCAATCACATTATTTCAACCAAAGGTTGTTTCACTTCGAACAAGTTTCTAGATTCGCTTTGAGCAATTTGAAATTACGTTGAAGGCTTCCTTTAGTTAGAAATAGTATTAATATGGAAGCAATATGTTGAAGATATGATATTAAACTTTAAACACACTACTTAAAGCTTCAAAACACTTTACTTCAATTCTCGAAGCACTCTACTTCGGGCTTTGAAACACCTTTTTTTGAGCTTCAAAACACTTTGCTTCGAAACATTCTGTTTCGAGATTTGAAGCACTCTGTTACAAGCATCAAAAAAATCTGCTTTAAAACACTCTACTTACATCTTGAAGTGGAAAAGAATCATCTGATTTTAACTGTCTCAAGCATTTGAAGAATAGATCCACCTTGCTTCGAACACTAATATGCCTTTCTTCGAATCGCTGCTCAAAAAAACATCCTTTCGTTGAACAACTGCCCTCTTCGAGTTATCGCTTTAAGTGCCTTTCTTTGTATCAATTCGTTGCTGCTTCACTCCGCATTGATTCAAAAATGATTGCTCTGAATCGAAACACCTACCTTAAGTCACTTCGAATCAGCCTTTTCTTGCTTCAAATCACTCCACACTACCCTTAATCATGCCACTTTGAAATGTTGCTTTACTTTGATTTATTAAATCGACTTGAATACCGCTTCGTGCTTTAAGCCAAGTATTGCGAATCAACTGGACATGTTTCAAACATAGTTATGTAATGTCTATAAGCTTGATTCAAAAAACTCCAACAACCTTTGAAGCACGTGTTGGCTTCTAGCCCATCATCTACTTTCAAAACATGTATGATTACTATCGTATGCCATCGGTGCTTAAATAATATGATAATGTGCTGTATAAGCACCTGGTCGATGAAGAACGGTTGTCAAGAGAAAGAAATAGAACAAAACAAAAAAAATGGAAAGAAGAAGAAGAAGAAGAAGAAGACAGAAACACAAAATACAATTAAAGAGCCTGTTATATATCTCACTGTACATAATATAATATATAACAATAATTACAGCTATAAAATAAGAGAGACAGTAATAACTACATAAACCACATAATTAGATTATATAGGCTTATAAGGTTATATAGAATAGTAATAGTTTTTATATAAGTGATATATACATTCAACTGATAAACCATCTCTAATGGTAATAAATAACACTGTCAAGATTCCATACTATCACAACATACGAGACAACAATAATATAAAAGATGTCACTCTTAATAATCCACGTGTGTAGGTCCAAATAATGCTTACTCTTGTTACCTAACCACTCTTCAACATTATCAATGAACGCCCAAGGTAGTAAGAGAAAAATGAAACCTTGGGTCTGACAAGAGTATGATTTGAGTGGAAAAAAAACTATAATGTACTATAAAGTCGTAATAGTCTATGGAACGTAACGTATGAAGAATCATACCAGCCATGTCCTTACATCCACATATTTAGCACATATAAAAATATAACTTTATGATCATCATGGGGTATACTCTATAATAAAGTATGAGGGTGCCTACATATCCATAAGTAATATCAATGTCAAGTGGCATCACTATGTGGGAATATCTAACAAACATAAAATCCATTATCCATCATCACATTCACTCACTCGGTGCGTCAAGCATATAGTATTCAATACTTAGTCCTATAGCTCATCAAAGCACTAATAGGTTAAAACATTGGTAGACTATTCTAGATTATTATTACATCATAAAAACACCAATTATAAATAATAATCCTAACTACTCCAAAATATCGACAAACTCTAGGGTCTGGATAGATCCGGTCGAAATGTCGAAAGACTCCGATCCATCCTTGTGCTCCTCCCTAAAAAGTGTACCAAAATCCTGAATGTCAATAACCTTTTTTCACATGTAGTTTACAACACAATCCATCTCTGGACTTTCTGCATGACTCCCATTTGAATCTGTCATGCTCTAGCGATTATCCACGACAACCTTCATCTATTTCTTGATACCGTCATGTGTCTTCCATCCTCCTTCGATCATCACCTCAATATAACCAAATGTCATCCTCTCTACATCTTGGAGAAAACCACCCAATATCAAATGCTGAATCACTACGTCGAAACACCACATCTCCTCAATGCCCAAATTATTCGTCGAAGAGCTATCATGTCAAAACTATTGTTGAACGAATCATTATATCCTACTCCTCCAAGCCTTATCATCGCCACATCTAACTGGCCAAAATGACCATCAAAAGTAGAAGTAGATATTGATCATGCCATAGTAATAGATAACAACTGCGTTGATCATGTATTTAATAACAATTAGTTAAATACACATTAAGTGAAAACATCCGACATCGCCCAAAAGTCCAAGCTGGGTGCTAAGTCCATTCTCCGTTTATGAGTTGGCTGCCAAGCTCCAATGATTCTCTGCCTTTTGGCCAGTTGCTATGGTTAAGTGCTCCTTTGTCTTCAAATCACTATGCGCAGTTTGATACTCCTTCATAAATTTATCTTTCCAATTAAAGTTCATTATCTATGCGTGCTCAACCAATATGCACCACTTGTGCTTTTGATCAATAAACAACAAACTCTAGCAAACGAAATTTTGTAATACTATATTGCCTATGAACTATGTTTTTAACCGAACTAATCAAATAATCAACCATGTATCTAATAGTTATACAAATACCTAAACTTGCATACAAACATCCATAAAACATGTAAAACCCATCTAAAGCAATAGAAGCGGGATAAGTATCCAAATAGCAAAATCCTAGCAATACCGTCAAATAGTGCGTAATAGCATATAAATGGATAAAATATGATATTTAATTTAAAACTAGTTAAAATGCTATTTTAATCTATTTATATTTTATTATGTAGATTTAACTATCCTTGAAATTTTAGTTTAAGGTAAGAAATTCAGTTAAAAACATATATTTTATACTATATTAACAATCATAATAAGTGACGGGCAAGATCATTGGCCTCATCCAAAACATCCTAATGCCTTTCTTGGCATAGTGCTTATAGTCATTAGTCCACTGCAAGAAACAACATCAAAAAAGATCTTGTATGCAAATGATATAGGGACTAACAATTATTAGATACAATTGAATTCATTAATTATTTCTGTTTGCACCAAAAATGGTTCAAACACCCAAAAAGTATAATGAAGATAACAAAATTAATGAAATAGTAAAACGAAAATAAGGAAAAAAGAACACACAACTATTTATAGTGGTTCAACTATGGATTCTATGTCCACTTTATAATTTCCCTTGATTTCTACTTAAGATTGTGATTACAAGTGTTTTAAATGATGAAATCCCAAGTACAACAATTGCAGTAAACAAATTGCGTAGGAGAAGCCAAAAGAAGGTTTCTAGACATCCCAGGGTTCTATTTGTAGGTGAAATATGAACCTGTTTTAGCATGAGACGTATGCAAGAACGTAAGAGTATTGGAGCGAGTGGAGTTAGTAGGCTACGTCATTGGTAACTATCAATCTAGTTCGGTATAAGTATGGTTCGGCATGGTCGAACCGGATGTTAGTCTAACTAGAACGCACTTTATCTTGCTTTGCCGAATCGAACCTTAGCCGATCTAAAACTCTACCTTTTTACTTGGTCGATCCGAATTTTATCTTCGGGTTACTTGGTCAATCCGAGATCTAGACACACCGGGATGTGCTGAATCAAAGTTACTTCTAAGTCCTGAGTGCCTCGATCATGAATCTTCATGAACTTGATGGCCTTTTCAAAAGGTAGGCCAACATTTTGACTTCCAAATTACGTTGCATTGAGAATTGTACGTCTTTTGAATTGACTGAGCTACATCTATTGGTATGTCATCTTTCTCTATAAAAAAATGATGCCTAATAGTCATGTCCTCTGGGGTAGTCATGACAGTTGGAGTCTTCCTTTCCGCTTAAATAGATGGACATACTTCATACTGTGTCCAATGTGTGTCAGACCAACCTTTGATTGAAGGTACAGAGAGGCACAAGTAATTACTCAAACCATGTCGAGTCAAGAGGTTGAATATATCTACCATATAATTATGTTATATCATAATGTTGGCTTCCGCACGAGATTGCACACATGCATGTCGTTGCCACATAACATCGTTTTTTGCGCAAGTCAAGCACGTTGTCAAGTCAAGTTAATTGTTGCACGTGAGTCAGCACATGAATTTATTGACCAAGTCAGAGAAATGTCAGAATTCATCTTCCTAAATATCTCATTCTTTCACTTTTTTCTTGTGTTTTTATTACTTCCAATTCAGTGATCGAACCGAATTCTGAATCAGCCTAGCCGATTAGGAATGTCAGCCTGTCAAATCAAAGAGAAAGGGGACATCTTAGACTTGCGTTATAAATATGAGGTCCATGTTTCTTTTCATTTTTTACTTGTACTTTTGTTGATGTCACTGCATGGTCTTTGTACCACATTGCACGCACTTCACTAGTTCATACATAAAGGGTACAATTTAATCACTTTAATCGATTGTATTACTTGGGTAGCACAACTATCATGTCAAGAAGATATTCAACAAGATCCTCTAAAGCCCTAAAGAGAGAAGTAGTTTACTAGGAACCCGTCTCAAAGTCAAATTCTTGAACTGAGTCCGATAATGAAGATTCACAATTCGAAGTTCAATCTCATGGCGAACAGTCGACCTTGTCGTCTTGAGAATCAAGCTCTTAAGGGGACGAAGAGGCCGAGGGCGGCAACGCTCATGACACTCTACCTTAAACAGTCTTCTTAGACGACCTGGTTGATTCTTGGCCTTGATGAGGTTGTGCACGAAGCATAAGATTCCCTTTGAACAGATTCGGGTGTCGGCCCTAGGCGAGACTTCCCATAACCCTCTTAAAGTGCTTTATGACGTGTAGTCGGTAAATGTGCACATTGTAGTGCATTCCTCCTTTCTGCCCGTTTACCCAGAACTTTTTCTGTCACATGAGATTGGCGCCCATGTAGCTGAATCTCATAACATATGCTTATCTCTTCATAATGTACATACTATTGGAGATCATTTACATCGAGAGCTCGCTTTCGAGGATATTACCTTCTTATTAAACTTCAAGCATTGTAAGATACCCCATCCCATACTTTTGTCGAAGTGATTTCACGTAACCGAGTCGTAACAGATGGGTATAACAATCAAGGGATTGCCAAGCTAAAATTGTTTTACTTTCCTTAGCAAGAAGGCTTCCTCCACCATTATTCTTCCTTGCATACCTTCTCTCCATATCTTACTTCCTTTCTGTAGACAAACTTCATTGAGATACCGAATGGTGACTCTAAGACTGTGGGGGTATATACATACGTATATTATACAAATACGTCATCGTTACATTATCCTAAACCTTAGTATATTCTCTGATCTTTTGATTTTAGTTATAAAAATCTTCTTGAGAAACGTATATTTAAGTTTACATAAATCTATGCCTTAATACCAAATTGTAACACCCTAAGCTAAACGTTATGGATGCTGCAGTTATCTCTAGTTTCAACTTTTAGTGATAGAACATCGAATGTTAATCGACCAACATGAAAGTATGAAAAAAATCAGTTAACATTCATTGGTAAATATTTATTTGTATAACCATTCGCATAACATGTTCAAAGAAACTTCAAGTTATTACAAAATATATTCAAAGAGCGACATATGACAATGTCCCCTCGGTTGATCCGAGTATAAATATTGGTATCATAAACTTGTCGATACATACATCCACACGATACAACAAAATTGAACAAAACACATTGAAACTCCTAATAGTTACAGCCTTCTACTCGACTCCCGAAACTTATTCGAAAGATACCTATAAGACCTTAACCCTCAGCCTACTTAATTGAGTACTCGAGATTCTAAAGGGAAGAAGCAAATAATACGTGTTAGTCAAAAATATTGGTGAGAACAATAATATTACTACCTAAATCTATTGTTATCTAACGAGACAACGTCGCATAGTGGTATGTACGTCCCTCTCGTTAGAACCATTCTGCCAAACAAGGCTAACCTTTCTCTCTTATAGTACAATGGTTAGTACAATTTATAACAATAGCATTATAAAGATAAAACATATAACGTGCTATACACAATGGTTTCCTCGTCCCATGTTACACTAACCAACTGTCTTAATGATTTCAACATTTTACTTTATCATTTCTCAACTCCCATATTGTGCTTCACAAAGAACTTCTTTGCTAGGCTATCGGAGTCGAAACCTCAGTCGAATTGTGGTTTTCGTACTTTGCTTCGTAGGTTCATATCCCATTAAGACAGATCCAACATTCCCTTCCATTTCATATTCCATGTTTTGCAGAGTACCTCCCTGCTAACATGAAACTAAAAGCTCCTTCCTAAGTTCCTCATACTTTGCGAAGCAACATGCTTAAACACCATTATTTACTATTCAATTTAACCGGTGTTTCCCATTTTTCCAACTGTCTTAATGATTTCAACATTTAACTTTATCATTTCTCAACTACCATATTGTGCTTCACAAAGAACTTCTTTGCTAGGCTATCGAAGTCGAAACCTCAGTCGAATTGTGTTTCCGTACTATGCTTCATAGGTTCATATTCCATTAAGAAAGATCCAACATTCTCTTCCATTTCATATTCCATGTTTTGCAGAGTACCTCCTTGATAACATGAATTAAGACAGATCCAACATTCCCTTCCATTTCATATTCCATGTTTTGCAGAGTACCTCCCTGCTAACATGAAACTGAAATTGTCTTAATGATTTCAACATTGTACTTTATCATTTCTCAACTCCCATATTATGCTTCACAAAGAACTTCTTTGCTAGGCTATCGGAGTCGAAACCTCAGTCGAATTGTGGTTTCCGTACTTTGCTTCGTAGGTTCATATCCCATTAAGACAGATCCAACATTCCCTTCCGTTTCATATTCCATGTTTTGCAGAGTACCTCCCTGCTAACATGAATTAAGACAGATCCAACATTCCCTTCCATTTCATATTCCATGTTTTGCAGAGTACCTCCCCGCTAACATGAAACTGAAAGCTCCTTCCTAAGTTCCTCGTACTCTGCGAAGCAACAGGCTTAGACACCATTATTTACTATTCAATTTAACTGGTGTTTCCCAATTTTCCACCCATTGGAGCCGCCCAATATTTCACACATATGCAATGTCCTAAACAATGACCAACTACCAAACAACGCAAGCATTCAAGGGTTTTAATCAAATTCCAACATTCACTTCACTAGGTATGATGCCTATGTCATTCTCAACTACCATCGACTCCTTCATAGTCGTCGACATCCATATTCAATTCTTTCTGAAAGGGGAAACCTTCAATTTCACATAACAACAATCAATGTCATTCGTCACACAAATGGCGGTAGGAAATAGAGGAAAAACATTTTTCCTTTTAGAAATCATTTTAATAAAAGTTCTCCTTGTTGTCATTACTGACGCCGACATCCAAAGGCGAATCCTCCAAATATATAATTTCATAGAAGTTCCTTGTCGACCCCATTTATATCAAAGGAGGTATTTTATATAGAATAGGTTTATAAAGGCATGTCGTCGTTGGCAACAGCTTCAATGGTCTTGAAAGCAAGGGCTTCGATTTAGAAAATACAGCTTAGAAAATTACCCTATCATCCAAATAAGGATATAAGATAAACCTCTAAGTATTTTAGAAAAAAAGTACAAAGAGTTACACTAACACTAAGGTGTTAACACGGTTATAGGCATAAGCCTTAGGTTTCAAAAGCATTTTATTAAACAATTTTATAAGCAAAAATCATGAAAATAGTCCTTTTAACATCCATTACCGGAAGAATATATGGCAAAAGCCCATCTTACAACTCAACCTGGTCAACGTCCATCACGCCAACCCGTCTCTAAGGCAATGAGTCACCGCAACACTCTATCGGCATTCTTCGTATAGGCCAGCTCAACGGGAAACAACCCAAACAAACATCAATTAAGAAATTCAAGATCAAAGTTGATGCTAAAAAGACTCACAATTTCGTATTAGTCGAAGGGTGTTGAGACGAATGTCTCTTATTCTTTCATTTAAGTTTTATAATACAAACCCCTCTTTTGCTTTTAAAAGATAGTGAGGTGGTAACCTCTATCTCTTTATACAGTAAAGTTGTAACACAGCTTTCAAGTCATATGGAAATAGCCTTTTAATTCAAACATATTTCCCATTAAGGGATCCCTTCGTCAAAAGCACCGAAAGAACGAAGGCGGCAACCTCGTAAATATAAATTTGCAGAAAACAAGCCACTTCCGATTCCACCGAAAGGTGCAAAGGGGAAAGCCTCTATTCCTTATGAAGTTTTAGTTTAGAAATACTTCTTTATAAAAAAATACAGTTCTTTTTTAGAAAACACCCCTTCGACCTATCTGATGGAGTCAAGACGAAAGCCTCTGGTGCAGCGTCTATATTTCAAAACCAAAATATTCATTAATATCAGAACCAATCCAAAAAAAAAGTAAGAGGACAAAGTCTGAGAGCTTCATATACCATAATTGTGATATTTCAAGCCCTCAACGCTATTGAAGGGTGGTTCTGATTTTGCCATAGAGTGCTTTCGGTTTTTAAAATGGCACTAATAGTAAGTTTAGGAAAAACTAACTTATTTTCTTATAAAACATATCTTGTTCCAACCCCATTATATTTGTCGAAATTATAAAAGGTTATAAAGAGTTCTCTGACCATAATATACATGTTTTCCAGTACTATGCACCATACATGAATACAAAATATGTAGGCACATTAACACAAATGTTAATACCATAATTAACGTAAAAACCCTTCCTAAAGCAAGAACCCCTATGAAACAACCCAGAATTTAGCGTCACTAATTAAGCATATTTAAATTATTTTAAATACCCAAATATGGATTAATTCGAAATAATCATGCTGTTTATTGCAAAAAGCAATGATAATAAACTTACTATTAGGAAATCAATTTGGAAAATATTACCTTAAGGAAATAATCGCATGATGACTAAAATTGTTTTATCAATAAAATTGTTTTCAATCCATAAGAATTGTGAACGGTTCTGGATACATACACTTATTGTCATAATAAAGTAAATATATGAAATAAGATACTATAATTTAAATCTTTGAAAATTTAGTGAATTGATGACATCATCAACAAGGATATTATATTCAATAATTAAATTATAGATTTAAATGGAGAATTTAGCAATTTAATAATAATAATTATTATTTAAATTTAAGTGCGCTTAAGGCTTAAATAAATGAATTTTGAACCCCACAGATTTGAGATTAATGTTTCGGAGTGGGAGGAAACGTACAGACTGTCCAATCATACGACGATACGACTCAATGCTGTGCCATCACATAACCGACAAAATTCACTTATTTCATTTGACTCCATCGAAGGAAAGCTGAAATGAATATCGGTAATCAATGTGGGCGCTAAGACACACATGTGTGTGGCACATGGTGCTATCATTCTTCTTATTTAAATTCGCACCTCACGTGAAATGTTTTCACAGTTGATTGTGTTTGTTTCAAATTTTAGTCTTTTCCCCAGAAAAGACCAGCAAAAGAAATCTCAAATCTGGTAGTGTAGGATATCTCATGTTTGGTATTGTAATGTTCAGATGAATACTTTGGAAATGATAATGTTGTGATAATAATAATTCAAAGTGGGCTTTAGGTAGTCTTCATAATGACAAAAAAATTTCCAATTACCACCATGCGGTATTACACGTGTCGAAAGTGCCAACGATCTTAAACTGATTTCTTACACCGATGGTAGAAGGTGGGAGACCGTCCAATGCATCTAATGCATCGGATGTCAATGTATTTTCTGACTAGACATACCGTCCGATACATCTGATGCATCTGATACATCGGATGACAATAATCCATTGTGAGCGAAAATTGCAATCGGTAGTTATTAAAAAATATGCAACTAAACAATTTTAAATCTCAAATCTGATCTGTTACTACAGCCAAAGTGCTAGCATGTAATAAATAAGTAATATATGCTACTCAATTAAATAAATAATGAAGGATACCGATCATGATAGAATAATATAACAACTCACACCACCAACTACATTTTTCCATTCCTATTCCAAAATCTTGCGAATGATGGTCTACCCAAAGTAAAAATAGAAAGATCATCCATAGCATATATAACATTTATCAAACGAAACATAGTCATCATCTTCTACAACCTTTAATACACGGATAACCGGTATGACTCTCCTCGCTTATACCAGAGGCTGACGGGAAACCTTATATCTAGTTAAAATCCCATGTTTATGGTTCCTTACATAAGCACATTTCCCCGCTTCGTACTAGACACCACTGTTTTGGGTACACGACCACCTCAATCTGTTCTAATGGACATCCTAATGATACCCTTGCCTTGAGTCCACTAGAGCACTCTGACCTATCAATGATTCCTTGATATTCCCAAGCACATGAACAATCTACAACTCCATCTTATTCTCAAGTTCCTATCAAACCAATCCATTACCCCATAGGGCTGCATATATCATACTCCTTCAGTCTTATACTCTCATCTAAGTCTCCAATCGAAGAGTCACAAATTCATCTTATAGAAGCAATCAACAAGCCACAACCTTTAGTATAACCTTGAAGATCTCACCATATCATCATATGGATCACACAACATTCTCTTACCTCTTGATGCATCAATCGCATTGTTTCAACCAAAGGTTGCTTCGCTTCAAATAAGATTTTAGTTTCGCTTCGAGCAATTTGAAATTGTGTTGAAGGCTTCCTTTAGTTATAGATAGTATTAACATGGAAGCAATATGTTGAAGATATCACTACTTAATGCTTTAGAATGCTTTAATTCAATTCTCGAAGCATACTACGGGCTTTGAAACACCTCTTTTTGAGCTTCAAAACACTTTGCTTTGAAACATTCTGTTTTGAGCTTTGAAGCACTCTGCTTCAAGTGTCAAAACAATCAGTTTTAAAACACTCTACTTACAGTTTTAAGTGGAAAATAATCGTTTGGTTCTAATTGTCTCAAAAAAAGCATTTGAAGAATAGATCCACATTTCTTCGAACACTAATATGCCTTTCTTCAAATCGCTGCTCCAAAGAACATCCTTCTTTGAACAACTACCTCCTTCGAGTCATCACTTTTTGTGTTTTTCTTTGTATCAATTTGTTGTTGCTTTACTCCGCATTGATTCAAAAATAATTGCACTGAATCGAAACACCTACCTAAAGTCACTTTGAATCAGCCTTTTCTTGCTTCAAATCACTCCACACAACCCTTAATCATGCCACTTTGAAATGCTGCTTTACTTCGAGTTATTAAATCGACTTGAAGACTTCTTCGTACTCCAAGCCATGCTATTGCGAATCAACTGGACATGTTTCAAACATAGTTATGTAATGTCTATAAGCTTGATTCAAAGTACTATAACAACCTTTGAAGCAATTCCCTGACTTGGAGCCTTCACGTATACTCAAAGAAAATGGCTTTGAGCTTACATGTTGGCTTCTTGCCCATCACCTACATTCGAAACATGTATGATTACTGTCGTACACCAGCGGTGCTTATATAATATGATAATGCACTGTATAGGCACCTAGTCGATGTAGAACGGTTGCCAAGAGACAGAAATAGAAGAAAACAAGAAAAATGAAAAGAAAAAGAAGACAGAACTATAAACACAATTAAAGAGCCTGTTGTATATCTCACTACACATAATATAATATATAATAATAATTACTGATATAAAATAGGAGAGATGACAATAACTACATAACTATCTCTAATAGTAATAAATAACACTGTCAAGGTTCCATATTATCACACAACATACTAGATAGCAATAATACAAAAGATGTCACTCTTAATAATCCACGTGTGTAGGTCCAAAAAAAATGCCTACTCATGTTACCTAACCACTCTTCAACATTATCAATGAATGCCAAAGGTAGCAAGAGGAATCATAAAACCTTGGGTCTGTCAACAGTAAGATTTGAGCGATAAAAAATAATCTTAATGTACTATAAAGTCGTAATAATATATGGAATGTAACATATGGAGAATCATAACTATCATGCTCTTACATCCACAAATTTAGCACATATAAAAATATAACTCTATGATCATCATGGGTTATACTTTATAGTGAAGTATGAGTGTGCCTGCATATCCGTAAGAAATATCAATGTCAAGGGGCATCACGGATGTGGGAGTATCTAACAAACATAGAATCCATCATCCATCATTGCATTTACTTACTCAACGTGTCAAGCATATAGTATTCAATACTTGGTCACATAGCTCATCAAAGCACTGG
This sequence comes from Allium sativum, assembly GCA_030737875.1. Lineage (NCBI taxonomy): Eukaryota > Viridiplantae > Streptophyta > Magnoliopsida > Asparagales > Amaryllidaceae > Allium > Allium sativum. The sequence continues at coordinate 19,224,066 of CM060927.1, read as the reverse complement.
CAGGTTAAAAACATTGGCAGGCAATTCTAGATTATCGTTACGTCATAACATCTCCAATTGTGAACAGTAATCCTATATAGTCCAAAACATCGACAAACTCTTAGGTCTGGACAGATCTGGTCGAAATGTCGAAAGACTCTGATCCATCCCTGTTCTCCTCCCTAAAAAGTGTACCAAAATTATAAATGTCAGTAACCTTTTTGCATATGTAGTTTACAACACAATCCACCTATGGACTCTCTGCATGACTCCCATTTGAATCTGTCATGCTTTAGGGATTATCCGCGGCAACCTTAATCTATTTATTGATAACATCATGTGTCTTCCATCCTCCTTTGATCGTCACCTCAAAATAACCAAATGTCATCCTCTCTACATCTTGGAGAAAACCACCCAGTATCAAATATACGTCGATACACCACATCTCCTTAATGCAAATATTATTCGCCGAAGAGCTATCATGTCAAAAACACTGTTGAACGAATCACTATATCATACTTCTCGAAGCCTTATCATCGCCACGTCGAACTGGCCAAAATGACCATCAAAAGTAGTAGTAGATATCGATCATGTCATAGTAATTGATTACAACCTGTCCGACCATGTATTTAACAACAATTAGTTAAATACACATTAACTGAAAACATCCGACATTCGCCCAAAATTCAAAGCTGGGTGCTAAGTCCATTCTCCGTTTATGAATTGGTGGCCAAGCACCCGTGATTCTCTGCCTTTTGGCCAGTTATTATGGTTTAGTGCTCCTCTGTCTTTAAATCACCATACGCACTTTGATACTCCTTTGTAAATTTATCTTATCAATTCGAGTTCATCATTTATATGTGCTCAACCAATATGCACCACTTGTGCGTTTGATCGATAAGAAACAAACCCTAGCAAAAAAAATTTGTAATACTATATAGCCTATGAATGATGTTTTTAACCGAACTAAGCAAATAATCAACCATGTATCTAATAGTTATACAAATACCTAAACTTGCATACAAACATCCATAAAACATGTAAAACCTGTCTAAAGCAATAAAAGTGGGATAAGTATCCAAATAGCAAAATTCTAGTAATATCGTCAAATAGTGCATAATAGCATATAAACGGATAAAATACGATATTTAATTTAAAACTAGTTAAAATGCTATTTTAATCTATTTATATTTTATTATCTAGATTTAACTCTCCTTGAAATTTCAGTTTAAGATTAGAAATCAGTTAAAAAACATATTTTATACTATATTAACAATCATAATAAGTGATGGACAAAATCGTTGTCTTCATCCAAAACATCCTAAAGCTGCTCTTGGCATAATGCTTGTCATCATGAGCCCACTGCAAGAAACGACGTTAAAAAGGATCTTGTATACATATGATATAGGGACTAACAGTTGTCAGATACAACTGAATTCATTAATTATTTTTGTTTGCACCAAAAATGGTTCAAACACCCAAAAAGTATAATGAAGATAACAAAATTTATGAAACAGTAAAATGAAAATGAGTAAAAAAGAACACACAACTATTTATAGTGGTTCAACTATGGATTTTCTATGCCCGACTTATATTTTCCCTTGATTTCTACTTAAGATTGAGATTACAAGTGTTTGAGATGATGAAATCCTGAGTACAACCCTATTACAGTAAACAAATTGCATAGAAGAAGCCAGAAGAAGATTTCTAGACATCCAAGGGTGTTATTTGTAGGTGAAGTATGAATCTGTTTTAGCATGAGACATACGTGAACGTAAGAGTAGTGGATCGAGTGGTGTTAGTTGGCTACGTCATTAGTAACTATCAATCTAGTTCGGTATAAGTATGGTTCAGCATGATCGAACCAGATGTTGGTCTAACCGAAGTGCTCTTCATCTTGCTTTGTCGAATTGAACCTTAGCCGATCTGGAACTCCGCCCTTTTACTTGGTCGATCCAGATTTTTTTTCATTGGGTTACTTGGTCAATCCTAGATCAGGACGCACCGTGATGTGCTGAGTCGAAGTTACTTCTAAGTCATGAGTGCCTCGATCATGAATCTCTATGAACTTGACAACCTTGTCAAAAGGTAGGTCAACATTTTGACCTCTAAAGTATGTTGCATTGAGAATTGTACGTCTTTTGAATCGACTGAGGTACATCTATTGGGATGTCATCTTTCACTATAAAAGTGAAGCCTAATAGTCATGTCCTCTAGGGTAGTCATGACACTTGGAGTCTTCTTTTCGGCAAAAATAGATGGACATACTTCATAGTGTGTCCGACGGTGTGTGTCAGACCAAAGTCTTTGATTGAAGTTACAGAGAGACATAGGTAATTACTCAAACCATGTCGAGTCAAGAGGTTGAATATATCTGCCATATAGTTATGTTGTACCATATTATTGGCTTTCGCACGAGATTGCACACATGGAGGTCGTTGCCACATAATGTCATTTTTTTGCGCAAGTCGAGCGCGTTGTCAAGTCAAGTTAATTGTTGCACGTGAGTCAGCACATGAAGTTATCGACCAAGTCAGAATTTCTCCTCCCAAATCTCTCATTCTTTCTCTTTTTTCTCTTGTGTTTATTATTTCCAATCCAGTGATCGAACTGAATTCTGAATCAACCTAGCCGATTAGGAATGTCAGCTTGTCAAATCAATAGAGGAAGGGGATGTCTTCGACTTACATTATAAATATGAGGCCCACGTTTCTTTTGGTTTTTTACTTTTGTTATGCACGGTCTTTGTACCACATTGCACACACTTCACTAGTTCATACATAAAGGGAACAAGTTAATCACTTTAATCCATTATATTTCTTGGGTAGCAAAACAATCATGTCAAGAAGATATTCCACAAGATCCTCTAAAGCCAGAAAGAGAGACGTAGTTTACTAGGAACCTGTCTATGACACCCCATGTCTGTTAATGTCACTCACTAAGGGAATGCATTAAGTTTCGTGAAGCGTTATAGGTAAACAGAAACAGAAATATTACAAGACCAATATAAAAGCAACAACGGAATTTAAAATTTTATTTCAAACATAAATCATAACATCGTGGTCCAAAATATCACAAGTCTGAAACTACATAAAAGGCATTACAAAAATATGAAACTTTTTGTCTTGTTCCATCAGAGTACATAAAAAGCATAATTCCCCAAAAAGAGACAAAGCCATAGTGGAGATAAGAACTAGAGCAATACTTCAGAAGCTGCTCCAAGCAAGACGATAACTGAGTCCTGAATAATCCTGAGAATTCCCTCCCTGAGAACCTAGGGGGAATGGAAGAAAGAAGAGGAACAAAAAGGGTCAGACATAAAGTCTGGCGAGTCCAGTTACTTTTAGCAAGTAAATAAATAAAAGTAGCATGACAGGCATATAAAGTGGATAAGAGATATAACTACATAGAAGGCAGGTATGACTAGGTAAACAGGATAGGGTGTATACGTTTCGTTAATGATTAATCTTTCTCTGAACTACTACTAGTATATCCAGAATGAGATGATCCCCAACATGTATGAAATGGTAGACTTAGGCGTACTTCTAGTGAGAGGTTTTAACCCCATACAATCCACAGGCAGCCCCAATAACGGACTCCTAATCTTACCAAAGTCTAGATGTATCCTAACTACTACCCTAATCGATTGGCTCCCTACTTCGTAGATACCATGTGTCGGCCCTACAGTAGGATGTATCACTTCCTAAAGTGGAAACCCTTTCATTTTCAAGATGTGCACAACCATATCTACTGATGTCACAACATCTTAATTCCCATAGCAAAGCCGGACCCATGCATGCACATGACTCCGCTGGTTTCCTGCGCTGTTGACACCCCCATTCGTTTTGGATCTCTTACAATCAACCCAATAAGCGTGCCCCAACTCCAACCTAGTTCGGAGTACTCGTATGATACCCAGATGTGTTACTGACTGAAACGGGTCCCACACACAAGATGATACAAGCTCCCCCTAGGCTTGCATCCCCACTACTAGAATTTCAAATGGTTATGTCTAACAGTCCAACATGTAAAACATGTTAAGCTGTCGGGCCTATATATGTAAATATTACCCCACCGCCACAAGATTTACTTAACCCTCACTGATCCAAGCAAGTTTACTTGACAAAGTTGCATAACCCCAAAGTGTAAAATAGGTTAAGTTTGTGGGCATATATATATAAATATTACCCACCGCCACAAGATTTATTTAACCCACCCGCTGTGTCAACCAAGTTTACTTATCCCCTATTCAAGTTAACATGTTCATACAATACTTATGGATTCAACTAAGTTAAGTATTCCAATTCGTTATCTTCTCCATTTATGGTTATAATGTGCTAGACCTCCCACATTAGGCCAGCAACTTGCGGATGCTAGATATGCCGGTTGGGTCCAAGTAGACTTCTTCCACAAGTTGGGCCTAACCTCGTATCTTAGCCTGTCTCATATTTGTGCACATAAACCTCTCACATTAGATTCAACATTTGCAGTTGCTAGATATGTCGGTCAGGTTCGGGCAGACTTCTACCACAAATGCAATCTAACCTCGTGTCATAAGTGCAGTTATAATTTCGAATTACTGTAATCCTAGGCATTTTAATTATTAACCAATCAATTATACCTATGTCTTTATAGGTGTTCATGCCCATTTACCCAATTATATTCATAATGGATTATATGTCCAAATTCACATTCGTTATTCAAGTTATGCCAATTCTAATGCTTTCCCCCGTTCCCTAACTAACTCATTCGCATATATTTGGCGCCATGTCTAGGCTAGAAAGTAGCCTAGCCATAAACAATAAAAGGGAAATATGACAATAGTGATTATGTTAACAAAAGTGACAAAAACATGTAATTGCCATAGTGATAAGGTGGACATATAAAAATAGATCTAGTGAGCATGTGATAATAAACTAGATCTAACATACTAAGGATGTCATAATAGGCTTGAATAAATAAGGATTCGTATGTCCAATTAATGACATATCTAAATCAGCCACAACATGATAAATACCAAATGATCTAAAAAGAATGTGATTTGTAAGTAGATATGACATGATAAATTAACCATAAGCGAATTATATCTATAAAGGTAGATCTAGCATGATAATATTTAAGATCCACAATGGTGACATGATAAGTTAACCGCAAGCGAATTAGATCTATAAAGGTAGATCTAGCATGATAATGTTTAAGATCCACAAATGTGGCATGATAAACTAACCACAAACGAATTAGATCGATGAAGATAGATTAGCATGATAATATTTAAGACCAACAATCGTGACACGATAAATTAACCACAAGCGAATTAAATCTATAAAGGTAGATCTAGCATGATAATATTTAAGATCCATATCATAGTTATGTCATAGATTCAAAAGTCCCAATAGGTCTGATATGATAAAGATTTTAGATCCAAGTCATAGAATATTATAGGTTCACAAGTTATGACAGAGCTAATATGATTCAATCATAGCAATATATCCCAATCATAGTCATATCACGTTTACTTTTAATCATTTAAATTTAAAAGTAAACAACTCATAGTGTTTGGATTTTAGAAGATAGAAAAGAATTTGTCAGTGTTGAATCTCAGATCTATTCTTGAAACACTTGAATCTTTAAACTTGATTTGTAGAAGAAGAAAGGATTAGATTTAGTTCAGGCACTGACAACATTTGGCCTCTACAGTTTTTAGTATGAGAAAACAAGAGAAATGAGGGTATGTTTATAGCTGCCAGCCTCCAGAATTCGACTGCCACCTCAGCCTTATGGGAAATTGGGCCACGGGTTGACACCCACTTGGGTCTAGATGCCCAAAAAATTACATGGGCGCATTTTACAGGTGTGCCAGTGTAAAAATGCCTTGGCGTACTTGTCAAGTGCGCCGGTTGTTCTTGCTCTCATTGTTAAACTTCTACCGTCCATAACTTCTTCATACGCTATCCGTTTTACGCAAACCAGGTGTCTATCTTGACCAGAATTTCGAGACGGACGCAATGACGTAGTCCGTTTCCCTTAATTCTGAATATTAAAATAATTATTCTTTAATTTATCCCCTTTTAATGTTGTAGAAATTCGGGGTGTTGCGTTCTCCCCTACTCAAAGGATTTTGTCCCCGAAATCTCCAAGTTAAGAAGAATGTATCCTACCATCTATCATCCATCTATTCATTCACCAATCACATTCGTCCATTGTCTTTAAAATTTTCTAATGCTTATATGAACATATGCAATGGTGTGTGTATAGGTTCCAACAATAACGCGAAAGATCAGGCGGTCCACTGATTCAGTTGACCTCCTTAATGCAATGTATGTTAGTGTCATGAATCCAATATGTTTGCAAATAATCCTACTATAACATGTAAGTTCTATATGTGTGCACAATCATCCATCCAAATGCAACATCCATATGATGATACATCCATTAAAAGAAAGAAAAATGCTCACACATCCGTGTGTAGTATGAGAGCGATTAAGCCGAGCTAGTGCCTAGTATGTGTGTGTATATGCGTCCACGAGCAACCACTAGCAAACACTTGCATCCATCAACCATAATATGTTTCAAACACATGTTTACATCCATAGGATTCCTATCTAAAGGTCGAAAATTCGATCGATAGGATATACTCAGATGATAGAAGCAAGTGCGAATAAAAGCTTTGGGAAAATAAGTTAAGAACATAGTCCCCAAAAGGAAAGGGTATGAAGCGTGACCCTTGTCTTCAGTCTCCCAAGTGGCATCCTGGCTGTCTTCTCCCCATTGCACTTTTATTAACCTAACCTCTCTGCTGCGCAGCTTCTTAACCTCCAATTCAAGTATACGGGTAGGAACTCGTCTAATTGTTGCCTCCCGTTCCACCTCTACTTCCTCACGCATGTTCGGCTCAATTACCTATGCTGTATCTTGTAGACACTTCGATAAATAAGAAATGAGGAAAAATATCATGAATATCCACACATATGCGAAGCGAGCTGTACGCCTTAGTTGCAAATACCATCGGAGCAACCCATTCAGAATTTCTTCGCCGAATAAATCCTTTTTCAAGTAGCTCCCCTGCTTTTTCACTGAGCTTCTTTTTTTCTCTTGGAGCTATATGGTGCACAGGCAATGCAACTGACTTTGCATTGTCCACTAAGTATATATGAAAATCGATCTCGCGCCATGGAGGTAGGCCCCGAACCTCCGCAAAAACATTAGAGTAATCTCGGACTACTAGAATAGATCGCAAATCATCTATAGAAGCATCAAGAGGCTCTAGGAAACGAAGCATAACAGACCCTTGGGGTCACAAGAAATCTCGAGGGTCCTCCCTTGGCAAGTCAAAAGTCTAACAACCCTCCTCTTACAATCTAGAATGGCACCATACATGGCTAGCTAACATATCCCTAGAATCAAGCCATAGCCCATGAACCCGAGCACATACGTGTCGCACTCGAACTTGACGCCCAGTATAGATATTCTCAAACCCTGACAAATCATGGATAAATAAGCCGAACCACCAATGCGGTTTGAGACAACAACGGGATCCACTACCATACTAATATTTAAGTGCATAGATTCAACCACAAAACTAGATAAATGAATGCGAAGTGCTAGAATCAAAAAGAGTTCTTATAGGATGGTTGGAAAGAGAAATCAAACCTTCCGCAGAAGCTTTCCTACCTCTATTTGGAGCACTGGCCATGAGAGCATTCACTTGCCCACCAGAGGTTCCTGCCCTTTGACCTTGTCCTTGCTTCCTTGGCACTCCCTAAAATAGTGTCCAACCTCTCCATAAACGAAGCAAGCATTCTTCCTTTTCCTGCAGTCCTTGGCCAAGTGACCCTCTCGCCCACAACTATGGCACTTCCTCTTATCCTTAGCCTTGTCATTCTTTCAGCCTTTCTTCTGTTGTTGTTGTAGTTGTGGCTTTTCTTTCTTGGGCCATACCTTCTTATTTTGAGCTATTTCCTCAGCCTTTACTTCCTTCTTTCCTCCTTTGTCTTCCTCATACATTAAGGACATACCAACGAGCCTCTCAAAAGTTTCTCCCATTGGAATATGGGACATAACTAACCCATGGAGGGGTTCATTCAGTCCTTTAACAAATCGCAAGGCCTTCTTATGCGGAGTGTCTACTAGTTCCAAACTGAACCTAGCTAGCTGGTTGAATTTGTTCACATATTTTTTAATAGTCATGTCTCCTTATTTGAACACCAAGAACCTCTCCATTTGCATGCTTTTCTCAGCTTGAGAAAGAAACTTCATTTCAAACCTCAGTCTAAAGTCATCCCAAGTTTCCACCGGACGCCTCGCTTGGGTTACTTCCCACCAGAACGAAGCTTCATCCTTCAGTAGACAGGCAACCAACTGGATCTTTCTTCGATCTTCCACTTCAAAGATTACAAACAAGTCCTCGGTCTCCTTGAGCTAATTCCTTGCCTCTAAGAATGATTCGGTTCCATGGAATGACTTTCCTCCGATAGCACGGAAGTCTTTGCAGATCTTGGAAAAGTTGTCTATACGTGGAGGAGGAGGAGGAACAACGGGTGCAACTGGGGGAGGAATGTTTCCTTGGCCTTCGGTACGCACCGTGGCCTCTAGATACCTATAGAACCAGCATGGTACCATAACGCCCTGTGGGATATTAGGTTCTGCAGACATGCTAAAAAGAAGAGGAAAGAGATTTAGACAAAGGATCGAAGGATATTACATACGACTTTAGGGAATATGCTTTTCAAAACAGTCTTTTCTTTTTCAAAAATGCTTTCTTTTAAAGCCTTTTTGAAAATAACTTTCAAAAACTTCATCCAATCCGGTAACCTTTAGCTCTGATATCAAGTGTGACACACCATATCCCTTAATGTCACTCACTAAGGAAATGCATTAAGTTTCGTGAAGCGTTACAGGTAAAAAGAAACAGAAATATTACAAGACAGATATAAAAGCAACAACGGAATTTAAAATTTTATTTCAAACATAAATCATAACATCGTGGTCCAAAATATCACAACTCTGAAACTACATAAAATCCATTACAAAAATATGAAACTTTCTGTCTTGTTCCATCAGAGTACATAAAAAACATAATTCCCCAAAAAGGGACAAAGCCATAGTGGAGATAAGAACTTGAGCAATACTTCAGAAGCTGCTCCAAGCAAGATGATAACTGAGTTCTGACCAAGCCTGAGAATTCCCTCCCTGAGAACCTTGGGGGGGGGGAACGGAAGAAAGAAGAGGAAACAAAAAGAGTCATACATAAAGTCTGGCAAGTCCAGTTACTTTTAGCAAGTAAATAGCTAAAAGTAGCATGACAGGCATATGATGTGAATAAGAGAGATAACTAAATAAAAGGCAGGTATGACTAGGTGAATAGGGTAGGGTGTATACGCTTCCTTAATGAATACTCTTTCCCTGCACTACTGCTAGTATATCCAGAATGAGATGATCCCCAACATGTATGAAATGGGAGACTTAGGCGTACTTCTGGTGAGAGGTTTTAACCCTATACAATCCACAGGAAGCCCCAATAACGGACTCCTAAGCTTAGCAAAGCCTAGATGTTCCCTAAATACTACCCTAATCGATCGACTCCCTACTCTTTAGATACCCTATGCTGGCCCCATAGTAGGATGTATCACTTCTTAAAGTGGAAACCAATCATTTTCAAGATGTGAACAACTATATCCACTGATGTCATAGTGTCTTAATTCCCATAGCAAGCCGGACCCATTCACGCACATGACTCCGTTGGTTTCCTGCGCTGTTGACACCCCCCTTCGTTTTGGATCTCTTATAGTCAGCCCAGTAAGCATGCCCCTACTCCGACCTAGTTCGGAATACTCGTTTGATACCTAGATGGGTTACTGACAGAAACGGGTCCCACATAAGATGATACAAGCTCCCCCTAGCTAGCATCCCCACTACTAGGATTTCAACTGGTTATGTCTAACAGTCCAACATGTAAAACATGTTAAGTTGTCAGGCCTATATTTGTAAATATTACCCCACCGCCACAAGATTTACTTAACCCTCACTGATCCAAGCAAGTTTACTTAATAAAGTTGCATAACCCTAAAGTATAAAATAGGTTAAGTTTGTGGGCCTATATATACAAATATTACCCATTGCCACAAGATTTACTTAACCCACCCACTGTTTCAACCAAGTTTACTTAACCCCTATTCAAGTTAACATGTTCTTACAATCCCTATGGATTCAACTAGGTTAAGTATTCCAATTCGTTACCATGTCCATTCATGGTTATAATGGGCTAGACCTCCCACATTAGGCCTACAACTTATGGATGCTGGATATGTCGGTCGGGTCCGGGCAGACTTCTTCCACAAGTTGGGCCTAACCTCGTATCTTAGCCCATCTCATATTTGTGCACTTAAACCCCTCACATTAGATTCAACATTTGCGGTTCCAGGATATGCCAGTCGTGTCCGGGCAGACTTCTGCCACAAATGCAATCTAACCTCGTGTCATAAGTGCAGTTACAGTTTCTAATTACTGTAATGCTAGGCATTTTAATTATTAACCAATTAATTATACTTATGTCTTTATAGGTGTTCATGCCCATTTACCCAATTATATTCATAATGGATTATATGTCCAAATTCACATTCGTCATTCAAGCAAGGCCAATTCTAATATTTTCCCTTGTTCCCTAACTAACTCATTCACATATATTTGGCGTAATGTCTAGGCTAGAAAGTAGCCTAGCCATAAACAATAAAAGGGAAAGATGACAATAGTGATTATTTTAACAAAAATGACATAAACATGTAATTGGCATAGTGATAAGGTGGACATATAAAAATAGATCTAGTGAGCATATGATAATAAAACTAGATCTAACATACTAAGGATGTCATAATAGGCTTGAATAAATAAAGATTCATATGTCCAATTAATGACAGATCTAAATTAGCCACAACATTATAAGTACCAAATTATCCAAAAAGAATTAGATCCATAAGTAGATGTGACATGATAAATTAACCACAAGCGAATTAGATCTATAAAGGTAGATCTAGCATGATAATATTTAAGATCTACAATTGTGACATGATAAATTAACCACAAGCGAATTAGATCTATAATGTTAGATCTAGCATGATAATGTTTAAGATCCACAAACGTGACATGATAAATTAACCATAAGCGAATTAGATCTATAAAGATGGATCTAGCAAGATAATATTTAAGATCCACAATTGTGACACGATAAATTAACCACAAGCGAATTAGATCTATATAGGTAGATCTAGCATGTTAATATTTAAGATCCACATCATAGTTATGTCATAGATTCAAAAGTTCCAATAGATCTGATATGATAAAAATTTAGATCCAAGTCATAGAATATTATAGATTCACAAATTATGATAGATCCAATATGATTCAATCACAGGCATATATCCAAACCACAGTCATATCACGATTACTTTTATTCATTTAAATCTAAAAGTAACTAACTCACAACGTTTGGATTTTAGAAGATAGAAAAGAAATTGTCGGTGTTGAATCTCAGATCTATTCTTGAAACACTTGAATCTTCAAACTTGATTTGTAGAAGAAGAAAGGATTAGATTTAGTTCAAGCACTGACAACATTTGGCCTCCATTATTTTAAGTATAAGAAAACAAGAGAAGGAAGGTATACTTATAGTTGCCAACCACCAGAATTCGACTACCACCTCAGCCCTAGGGGAAATCGGGCTGTGGGTCGACACCCACTTGGGTACGGATGCCCAAAACCATTCATGGGCGCACTCTATAGGTGCATCAATGTAAAAATGCCTTGGCGCACTTGCCAACTGCACCGGTTGTTCCTGCTCTCATTGTCAAACTTCTACCGTCCATAACTTCTTCATACGTTATCCGTTTTACGCAAATCAGGTGTCTATCTTGACCATAATTTCGATACGGACGCAATGACGTAGTCCGTTTCCCTTAATTATGAATATTAAAATAATTATTCTTTAATTTATCCTATTTTAATGTTGTAGAAATACAGGGTGCTACATTCTCAAAGTCTAATTCTTGAACTGAGGCAGATAATGAGGATTAGCAATTCGAAGTTCAGTCTCATGGCGATAGTCGACCTCATAATCTTGGGAATCAAGTTCTTAAGGGGACGAAGATGCTAAGGGCGGTGGTGCTCATGACACTCTACTTTAGACAGTCTTCTTAGACGACCTAGTCGATCCTTGGCCTTCTTCGATGGATAAGGAAAAGCTGACGAGGTTGTGCACAAAGCATAGGATTCCTGTTGAATAGATTCTGATGTCGGCCTCGGGTTAGACTTTCCATAACCCCTTAAATAGATTTATGACATGCAATTGGTAAATGGGCGCACTACGGTGCATTCTTACTTTCTGCCCGTTTATCCAGAACTTTCTCTATTACATGAGATTAGCGCCCATATAGTTGCATCCCATAACATATGCTTATCTCTTCACAATGTACATAGTATAGGAGATCATTTGCATCGAGAGCTCACCTTCGAGGATATTACCTTCCTCTTAAACTTCAAGCAATGTAAGATACCCCTCTCATACTTATGTCGAAGCAATTTCAGGTAACCGAGTCGTAACAGACGGGTATAACAATCTAGAGATTGTCAAGTTAGACTTGTTTTACGATCCTCAGTAAGAAGGCTTCCGCCACCATTATTCTTCCTTACACTCTTTCTCTTCATATCTTACTTCCTTTCTGTAGACAAACTTCAATGAGATACCGAATGGTGACTCTAAGACTGTGAGGGTATATACATACGTATATTATACAAATACATCATTGTTACATTATCCTAAACCTTAGTATATTTCTCTGATCTTTCGATTTTAGTTAGAAAAATCCTATTTAGAAAAGCATATTTAAGTTTACATAAATCTATGCTTTGATACCAAATTGTAGCACCCCATTCTCTATGCCCAGAAGCTAAACGCTATGAAAGCTGCAGTTATCTCTAGTTTCAACTTTTAGTGATAGAATATCGAATGTTAATCAACCATCACATTAAATAATATGAAAGTACGAAAAATTCACCAAACATTCATTGGTAAATATTCATTCATATAACCCTTAGCATAACCTATTCAAAGAAACTACAAGTTATTATAAAATATATTATAAGAGCGACATATGACAATGTCCCCTCGGTTGGTCCGAGTATAAATATCGAAAATCATATATTGTCGATACATACATCCAAACAATACAACAAAATAGAACAAAACATAGTGAACCTCTTAATAGCTACAACCTCCTGCTCGCCTCCCGAAACTTATTCAAAAGATACCTAAAATAACTTAACCCTCAGTCTACTTAATTGAGTACCCAAGATTCTAAAGGGAAGAAGCAAAAAATACATGTCAGTAAAAAATACTAGTGGGAACAGTCTTGCTTTCTAAATCTATTGTTATCTAACAAGGCAGAGCATAATGGAATTCCCTCTAATTAGAACCATTCTACGAAATAAGTCTAACATTTCTCTCCTACAGTACAATGGTTAGTACAATTTATAACAATAACATTATAACGAGAGAAATATATAACATGCTATACACAATGGATTCCCCGTCCCATGTTACACTAACCAACTGTCTTAACAATTTCAACAATTTTAATTTATCATTTCTCAACTCCCATATTGTGCTTCACAAAGAAATTCTTTGCTAGGCAATCGAAGTTGAAACCTCAATCGAATTGTGGTTTACGTACTTTGCTTCGTAGGTTCATATGCCATTAACACGGATCCAACTTTCCCTTCCAGTTCCTATCTCGTGTTTTGCAGAGTACCTCCCCGCTAACATGAAACTGAAAGCTCCTTCCTAAGTTCCTCGTACTTCGGGAAGCAAAAGGCTTAGACACCATTATTTACTATTCAATTTAACTGGTGTTTCCCAATTTTCCAACTATTGGAGCCACCCAATATTTCACACAAATGCAATTCCCTAAACAATGGTCAACTACCAAACAACACAAGCATTTAATGATTTTAATCAAATTCCAACATTCACTTCACAAGGTATGATATCTATGTCGTTCTCAAGCCCCTTCGACTCCCTCATTGGCGTCGACATCCATATTCAATTATTTATTAAAGGGAAACCTTCAATTTCACATAACAACAATCAATGTCATTCGCCACACAAACGACAGTCTAAAATAGAGATTTTTTTTCCTTTTTAGAAATCATTTTAATAAAACTTATCCTTGTTGTCATTACTGACGTTGACATCCAAAGGCTAAGCCTCTAAATATATAGTTTCAAAAAAGTTCCTTGTCAACCCCATCTGCATCGAAGGAAGTATTTTATAGAGAATAGGTTTATGAAGGCTTGTCGTCGTAGGCAATGAATTCAAGGTTTTTGAAAGAAAGGGTTTTGAATTAGAAAATATAGTTTAGGAAATGGTCATATTGTCCAAATAAGGATAGAGTATAAACCTCTAAGTATTTTAGAAAAAAAAGTACAAAGAGTCACACTAACACTAAAGGTGTCAACACAGTTATAAACATAAGCCTTGGGTTTCAAAAGCATTTTATTAAACAATTTTATAAGCAAAAATCATGAAAATAGTCCTTTTAACATCCATTACTGGAAGAATAGATGACAAAATCCCATCTTACATCTCAACCTGGTCAACGTCCATCACACCAACCTATCTTTAAGGCAATGAGTCACCGCAACACTCTGTCGGCATTCTTCATACCAGCCAACTCAGTGTGCAACAACCCAAACAAGCATCCATCAAGAAATTCAATACCAAAGCTGATGTTGAAAGACTCACACTTTAGTATTAGTCGAAGGATGCTGAGACGATAGTCTCTCATTCATTCATTTAAGTTTTATAATACAAATCCCCCTTCTGCTTTTAAAAGATAGCGAGGTGGTAACCTCTATCTCTTTATATAGTAAAGTTATAACACAACTTCCAAGTCATATGGAAATAGTCTTTTAATTCAAACATATTTCCCATCAAGGGATCCCTTCGTCAAAAGCACCGAAGGAACGGAGGCGACAACCTAATAAACATAAATTTACAGAAAACAAGCCACTTCCGATTCTATCGAAAGGTGCAAACGGGAAAGCCTCTATTCCTTATGAAGTTATAGTTTAGAAATACTTCTTTATAGAAAATAGTTCTTTTATGGAAAACATCCCGATGGCCTATTTGATGGAGTCAAGACGAAAGCCTCTTATGGAGTGTCTACCTTTCAAAACCAAAATATTTATTAGTATCAGAACCAATCTAGAAAAATATAAAAGGCTGAAGTCTTAGAGCTTCATATGCCTTAATTGTGATATTTCGAGCACTTAACGCTATTGAAGGTGGTTCTGACTTTGCCATTGAGTGCTTTTGGTTTTGAAAATGGCACTGATAGTAATTTTAGGAAAAAACGACTTACTTTCTTATAAAACAATCTTTTTCCAACCCCACTATATTTGTCAAAATTGTAAAAGCTTATGAAGAGTTTTCTGACCATAGTATACATGTTTTCCAGTACTCTGCACCATACAAGAATACAAAATACATACGCACATCAAAACAAATGTTAATACCATAATTAACGTAAAAATCCTTACTAAAGCAATCACCCTTATGAAACAACCCGAAATTTGGCGATATTAATTAAGGATATTTAAATTATTTTAAATACCCAAATATGGATTAATCCGAAATAATAATGATGTTTATTGTAAAAAGCAATGATAATAAACTTTCTATCTGGAAATCAATTTGGAAAATATTACCATAAGGAAATAATCACATGATGACCAAAATCGTTTTATCAATAAAATTGATTTCCATCCATAAGAATCGTGAATGGTTCTGGATACATATACTTATTTTCATAATGGAGTAAATATGCAAAATAAGATATTATAGTTTAAATCTTTGGAAATTTAGATATTGATGACATCATCAACAAGGGTATAATATTCAGTAATTAAATCATGGATTTAAATGGAGAATCTAACAATTTAATAATTGTTGTAATATTTCATGAAAGGATATAAATAATAAGAAATCACTTTGGACATATTGTATAATCATAACAAGAAATATACTTAACTTGAAAATATAGGAAAAATTGGTACCGTTTTATCGGTAAAATCCCAAATTTCATAAATAATAAATAAATATTTTTAATAGTATTTTAAAGAATAAAATATAATGTTTTAATAATTTAAAAATAACAGGGAAGTCATTTTTTAATTTTTTTTACCTCGATAAATATTTCAAGTTAAAACAGAGAATGTGGCCGATAAACAAGCTCCATATTCTCAATGGCTTGGCGGACGAAAGTTATACGAAAGTGTAAAGAATATGTGCACACACATATGTTTATGATAACATGTCCGCAATAATAGCCCAGCGGTTAAGGACTTGTGCCATGGTAACAGTGGCGTGGGTTCGAAACCCAGAATGACTTGCTAAGAGCTTACCATGTGCATACGCTAAGATCCGCCACTTATGTGGTGCTCGCAGACCAAGCTAGGTGCACTAGGGAGGGTTTTACGACCCTAGTTGATTTCCCTTCTGAACAAATTCAAAATAAAAAATTTATGATAACATTACCATAAGATGTTAGTGAAGGGATTAATTAAGCTAGGTAGGGAATATAAAAAGTAAGCATAAGAAAATAAAACGAGTTTATTTTAATATAATAATACCACTCCCTATCATAATAACTCTTGACACACCATCATTTCACTTAAAACGCACATCACCTCACAATTTACTAGTCACATCACAAGGGGGGCTGCGGCCGTGTAGGAGGGTAGGGGTAGGGTAAAGGTATTTAGGTAAATTGCTAACAAGACATTTTGTTCTAAAGTTTCCTATAAATGCCCACCCATTTCTCTTCATTTATTCGCATAATTTCTTCTCTTCTTTATCATCCTAATCTGTTTTGATGGTTTCTACATCCTAAGACATTAACAAGAAAAAGAAAGAAAATCACTCACCACTCATATCAATATATAAAGGCATCAAAACTATCGCCAAAACATTTTTCTTCTCCTTCCAAAAACCACCACCACTCGATGACGAAGATCCATAGACCGAAACTCCACTTATATCACACTAGGACATGATCAAGAAGAGGAGGAGGGGAAGTAAGAGCACATCAAGGAGAGGAAGAGCTATTTTGATAAGTTTCGGTGCGATCGTAGTGGAGTTATTGCCAATTTTAGGAACATATATAATCATTAAACAACCCTAACTACACACAAATAATTAATTATTATGTTTATGCCAAACAATTGTATTATGAATATTAAATGATGATTATGAGAGTTATGATGACTATTTTACAAGTTTGGATGATTATATGTTTGATTACATGGATGTCTAACAAGTCATCTTAAATACACGTTGATAAACACAAAGCAAATCATTTCCCTTTCATTAAATGAAATAGTGAAAAATGTATTTTTAAACTTCTCAAAAATGATTTGAAAATGAAATATAAACACTTCCAAATGTATAAATGAAGTTTGAAAAGAATATGAACTTTTAAGCAATTTTGGTGTGTCGTGAATCAGTAAATCATGATTTCACTATTTGAAAAGAACCACTTTTGTATCTTAAAAAATATGAATCCAAATTCTTTAACGCAGGATTTTTTCCGAATCCATATAACCATAGCTTTCCAAAGAATTGAGAAACACTACAGGAAAAAGTTGATTTAGCGTCAAATACTTAAAAGAGAAAATTTTCGTTGCTAATTGGCGACAGATTTCCATCTGATCTGCAAGGGATAGTTTTTTGTTTTTTTTCATTTTTTTTCATTTATTTATTACTGTCATCCATCACTAAGCCGTTGCAAATTGCGTCAAATTACCGACAGAAAAAGCTGTCGCTATTTTCTGCTGCAAATCCGGGCAGAATACTGACAAATATTTATTGAAGCTATTCTGCTGCAGAATTCCAATAGATTTGCAAGAGATGTTTATATATTTTTCTAAGACATACTTTAGTGTTATTTTTTAATTATATTAACATGTTCAATAATTAATAATTAATTTTTTCTAATTAATCATTTATAAGCAATAATAAATAATTTAAAATTTTAATAATATTATTCAGAAATCACTTATATTTTATAATTACAGTTGATAATTATATTTTATAATTCAAAAAATTGGGTTCGCTACCCCGTTTCATTTGGTGTTTGCGCATAGGACATGAGGTGCGATTCGAAGATGAACCAGCACGAGTTGGTAGATCAATAGGAATAATCAGTTAATAATTAATATTATTATTTAATAAGCAATAATACACATAATAAAGCTATGCCAAAAAGAATACACATGATAATCAAAATTTAGACATAAATATTAAGTTAAAATTAAGAAATTAATATTCAGCTACATTTTATTTATTCATTTATTATATTTTGATATTTAAGATTAAATATTGATATTTAATTTACTATTTGATATATATATTTAACAACCGATAATTACTAATTATTACTGATAATAGACTATTAATAATATACACATAATAACTAATATTTATTTACTAGTATTTAATGTTAATGAAGAAGCGGTAATATTAATCTTTAATATTTAATTACATTTGGTGTATTAGAGATGCGGCCATTAATTGTTGAATAACAGTACATCTTATCGAAATCTAATGTAAAAACCATATTGCTATGCTATTGGTCCAATCTAGACAAATGGATTATTGTAAACTGCAAGTATAACTCCAAACCATTGATTTTGTTGGAATCCAACATGATGATATAACAATTCCTATCAGTTTGTTCTCCATTTCTCCTCATATCTTCTCCCAAACCGTAATACTCCCCCCGAATCAAAAAACAAATCCCTAATTTTAATTTAAATCCTACATTTGAAGTAATTGAATCTGAAGGCAAAATGATTGAAGGGGCCAGAGGTAGAAAGAGGTAGAGGAAGAAGTACGTCATCAGGTCAGTCAAATCCAGAGCTTCAGTCCAGTTCGTCGCGTTGGTACTTGGAAGCATCAAAAATAGTTGGAGGGGTTTCACTAATTTTTACAACAAAACCAAACTAAATGCTTTACTCTTCTTGGCAAATCACTCCAGGATTCTCAAAATACGATATCTTCTAGGGTTTCGCCATCTTCGTTCCACCGTGTTCGTCCTCTCGAATCAACCACAGTTTCCATCTTCTTTCATATATAACAACAAGTTTCTAATCTCCATCTTCTTAGGTATGTATTGATTTTTGTTGTTCCTTTTATTAGTTTATCATGTTTCTTCCGTATTCTTAAGATTTGAATCTTTGATTTCCCTACTTTCTGATTTATCCTTTTTTAATAAACTAGCACGAACCCTTGCTTTGCACACGGCTCAAAGCTATATTTTGATCCTATGTTATCAATGAACCGTCATTTGTTTTCTTTTGTAATTGTCATTGTATTGATGGCCACATTCATTTTTTTTCATTGTTGAAATTTGTTGAAATTTAAATATTTCATAAAAAATCGAATATAAATTGCTTTGTAAGTTACAACTTAGAGGGAAGAAAGAAGTGAACTGTAGCCATAGGTTTGTATTGTAAGATAATTTTGGTAAATTGGATAATTTTAATAGTTATAATAAAAGCCAAAAACTTTATTCAAGCAAAGAATTATTTTTATTCAAAATAGAATATTTAATCTCTATTTTTGTTGTGCCTTAATTTAAAGATCGAATTTATATTTCATGCTCAAGCTTAATTTATTTTTATAATTATATATTTAATTGTTGATTTAAAACATAGTTTGTATATAGGAGAAAAAGTAAACATCCGAGCGTACACATTAGATCACTGTGGATGCGGCTGTAACGAATGGAAACAAAGTATTTGAACGGAGCATTTAAGAGGTGAATTTAAATGAACGGGGAATGCACTGATGGATACGAACAATGTATTTAAAGTGGAATATCAAAGTAGTGTTTTTTAATTTAAGTTGGCCTGTGGGGTATGGGAACAGAAAACTGTGAATACGTTGGCATTCAACGCATTGAACGCTACCATATATCTCCCTATTGATCGACATACGGAACAATGGAAGAAAGTAACGTAGCATGTTAAACATTGTCACCAGCAATAACGATTAAAATGAAACCCGTCGCATTATAGTCTAAGCTGTATGAGGTGTCGGTAACCGACGGTACAAGAAGACTTGCTTTTGTATATCTTGCAAAACCATAAGTTATTCAAATGATTAATTTCTTGTTATTTTTTTTTTTTTCAAAAAAATGATGCATTTGACCTTAAGTTCATGATAATCTCCTCACGAAAATATGAATGTAAGAGTAATTATAATTAGACCCTAAAAAACATCGCTTGTAGACCGACTTGAACGTTATTTTTCTATCGGAACCACCATTGATTTTTTTTTTTTTTTCGTACAATAATAATAGGAAGCTATGATAAGCACTGTATTTCTCAAGTAAAGGCTATATAAAAGTGAAAGCATAAATTCATATAAAATGCACAACGCAGTAGAGACGCCAGGCTAATCAAAGCATTTATGTAAGAGAAAGGAAAAGATGGGAAGAAAAAGCAAAACATGCTAATCAAACCCAGGTTGAAATGATGGATGTGTGCATGAACTACAGCTGCAAGACTGACACGTACGACCAAGGAGAATTTGTATGTAAACATATAATGTACATGTTTCAAGCAGGTTTCCTACTTGAACCTAAATTTAAAGGGACAAAAAAAAGTAAGAAAAACATAAACGTATAACAAAGATGAGGCGATAGTAAAAATAAAAACAAAACTGCGACCAATAATGCATTGATATATAACCTTTACAATTTTTGTTGCAATGCCAGTGACCTCAAGTCCTACATGTCAGTTCTTCTAGGCAATGCCTCAGCCTGTAATAAGTAAAATACCAGCAGTCTAGTATGCAGTCGTCAATTTGTGATGGACAATGCAAACATTAGCTTGCAGATTGTATATATGGTAATAAACCATGAAAATCAAGCCATATTCAGTACATATAAAAATACGTAGTATTGAAGTACAATTGCTTTATATTTATTTCGTTAACTTTTTTTAGCTACTTCGCAATATTTGTTTTAAAAATGAAGAAAAAGAAAATCCATTGTACCTCTGATTATTTTAATCAGTCCATGGCTCACATAGACTTTTTTTTATCAGCAATGACATTAAGCAGAATATTTTTAAATACATAACACATGTTGATTATCTTATTTCGCAATTGAATTTGTGATTTGGTCAATGAATCTTTACAGACATTTTGAACAAAGGAAATTCATGCATGTTTAAAATTTCAATATAAATACACTTCTTTTGCTTGTTGAAAATAATGATCATTTTAATTTACCTAATTGTTGGTTTAGCTGCAAAAAAAATTGACACTTCTGAGGAGGTTTTTTTAATTAAACATTAAGAAAATAATAGCCTTGATAAGCAAGTAAAACAAATGCATGTACGTGGTTTTCTTCTATATAGGTAAAAGAGTTATATATCGTTATTGCATATTGTAGGTAGTGCACTTTTAACTACATGTTAGTTTAGTAAGGCATACATATATATATTCTTACTTTCACTTAGCCATATTACATAGGGTTGCAATAAGCTGGTAGAATAAAATCAATCGTGATGCATGTTCTTGAAATGCAACATTAAAATCAAAATAAATACTAGTTTGGCCAATAAAACTATGAATAATATTTGTAGAAAAAAAAGTGATTGACCTTAACAGTAACGTATAACCCTTAGATATGTAAATACTAATATGTTTATACGGATTTTTAAATCTATGAATGGTACTCTTTGTTGTGAAAGAGACTATATGCTTTTTTTTGTGAGATCCACATCGAATCCGTTAGCAATTCGTACTCTTTGATCCATTCCAATAGAACCTTTCTCGTCTACTATATCAAAGTTACAGTTTCTCAAATTTAAACTACCCAAACTCAGATCAAGTTTCCGATCAGTCCGACAACCTTTAATTTTTAATTTTTTTAGTATCAGTTTCAATTCAATTTTTCTCGAGCTAAATCCAAATCAAATTAACTAACCGACTACATTCAGTTCATTCTCATGAATTGCATGATCGAAGTTTGTCACAGTTTCCTTTCTGTTGCATTTAGTCGCTGATTTATCATGAGCTTTGGAGATAGCCACAAATAAAGTGCAAATAAAAAAGTTTATTAATAAATGTCAGACTAAAGTAAGTGTTGCAAAGCTAACTATGATTAGTTCATAGATGTGGCCCATTTTGTCCTAAAGAAACAATAGATTGTTCAATGGAAACTTCTCAGACAAATGGAATGCAGTGACAAATGTTTGTAAAATGGTAACATGTCAAACTGCGGTTTTCTAGTAAAACTACAGTTTCCTTCATCCTAATGTATATTCCGCCCTTTTTCTCTATTTCCATAGCGGATTCTTTAGCCTACAAAAGATGAAAATAGATCAATTCTACTTCAAATCGGTTAACGTTGACAACTGTGTTTGTGGCAAAAGAAACAAATTTTCTTTCGAGATTCTACAACGGAACATCGAAAGTGTATCTTGCATGTGAAACTTAGAAAAAAATAAAATGCTAAACATTTTCCTATAGCATATTCACTCTATGTTAGTCCTCTTTACAAAAATAATATGCTATCATAGCAAGCTAAGCAATGTAGGCTATGACCAAATTTTGAACAGAGGAAGAATTAAATTTGGATTAGCCACTTTGACCAAAAATAAATAATTATATCATTGGTTGATTTGTTTCTTTTTTGTCATCCGCTTCTTCGTTACTTGTCAAAATTTCTTTTTAGGTGATGGCGTTAAGTTTAAGATGTTAACAACTAATAGAAATAAAAATAATATTTAAATAGAATAATACAATTTGGTGAGATGAATTAAGTTTTTTTATTCTTGAAAAGTGGTAACAATCACTTGTTACTCTGTTAGTCCGAAAAGAAATGGCTACTCTTTGTTTTGAACTTTTAATTAAGATAAAATTGTTGGTATGTATTTTTTTCCATGACAGCACATGTGTATCCTTAAGTAATTAATAGGGGTTAAACACATTTGTGTAACATATACTGGTTCCAAGTAATTTTGCAGTCTAACTGTTTATCCCTTGCTTATATTTTGTGAGTGAGATCGAGAAATATTATCCAAATTATAAAACTTCATCAGTAAATTGCATTAAGTAACACAAACTATTAATTAACACACAAGTCATAAAGCTATAGTTGTCAAATTGATGAAAAAATATTTATTTGTTTTATCACATTCACGTATTTGAACAATGTTCAGTAAAAGTGCAGTATTTCAAATTATAACAATGAAAACTCAAAGGGGAGGTTTCATTGTTTAGTATATCCATATGGAGGTATCCATTGTATATATGTTCTTTCCATGACCACTATACAGAACTGATTGCCACCTATACTTGTGATCACACTTGGAATGCATGTCAAGATAGTAATATTGTCTTCCAATCCTGAGACTATATAAAGAGTACAAATATATTAAACCAAAATGTCAGTTTTGCCACTAAAGTCATAATCTTTTGAATTACTATGCTCAAAGCCTGCAATTTGATATACACCCTTAAAAAAACAAAATAGTAATGTCACCTTACTCTATAATTTTCTGCATTGAAAATTTAATGTTTTCAATGTACACATTTTAACCAAAACCACAAATATTTGCATTTTTAGTGCAATTAGCAAATATAAGGGCTTTTCTACGGATCTTTTCACTTAATTTGTTGTTTGCCGGGGAAATATATGCTCTGAAAATTGTGAATTTCACCGGGAAAAGTATATATGTGCATTACAAATCATAATATTTTTGAAAATGGTTTTTTTCTTCTTAAGTTCCAATACTTATGGGTAGTTTCATATAGAGAGTTCTGTTTCAAATTTTAAAAGAAAATCAAACAATGTTAGTGGCATTTAAATTAATAGTCGTGTGCATAAGGAAAAAAAAAGCCTAAAGAAAAACTAATATACCATCCACCACACCATATATGCTAATTAGGCTATGATTTTAGGCGTATCTAAAGCATGTAGGCACGACAAAAAGCCGTATCAAAAAATGGCATGTTAAATTTTTAGATACGGCTCAAGACCGTATCCCAATGTGATAACATACGGGTATTGGCCGTATCTAAAGCATAAGTAGGTACGGCTATAAACCATATCTTATACACGTGTGTGTGTGTGTGTGTGTGTGTATAAGCAGAAACTGCAGCACATATTATTTGTTACACAAAGCATATATAACACAGGTACACTAATTCACAATTGTAACAATAAACAAAACAATTGTATGAAATATTTCATTACATTACAATATATAATGATACATGCTATTTGATTACATTACAATAAATAAGATACACGATGTTTCATTACATTAAAGAAGATACATAATGTTACATTACAATAAGCTGAGATAAATACCTGAACCGGCGTCGTGAGCTAAAGTGCATCCACCTGTTGAATCATTGCTTCCTTCAAGATGAACATCCTCCAAAACAGACAAAAGATCATAAAGCAGAGAAAATGACAATTAAATAAACCCGTCCAAGACAAGGAACCCTTCAGGGAGATCAACACACTCAAATCTCTCAAAGAACTACTCAGATCTAAGAAAACTTCAAGAGGCCTGAAAATAAGTTAGCTTGGATAGCATATAGCATGTACACTACAAAGATCTGTAAAAAAGTGCAAACCACATAGTTCAGGATAGGATATGTCCACATTATCATTTTCATTAGTTGCTGAATATTGCAAGTCTACAACATTTTTACTTGTTCAGTCGAGACTGAGTCTCGATTAAAACAGTTGTTATAGCCTAATTAAAGAGCAATATAGAGGATATGTCCACATTATCATAATTGTCCTTGTCACTTGGCTATAATGTAGATATAACATTGCTATAGCCTTTCCCTTTCTATTCTATCACCCTTATCTAATATAGTGTATCCGAGATGAAGGGATGGAAAAAAGCGAGATATTACCTGAAGTTTATATCAAATGCTCTGATTTTTCCTGCTAAGTACCATGATAGAAATCCCAATTCGGCAGACCCTGCACAATTATGGTTTTACTGCATAGTTATAACCTATACGGTTCAAAACACTAATAACTTCTCGTATTACATGAGGGTTGTACCATGACATAATTACCTGAATAAAAATGTTATTGAAATAGACATCGCCAACAAAATGACCATATTGATCGCTACCATAGATATTAACCTTGAGCCTCTTTCCTTTCACTAATTTTACCAACTCCTACTTCGACTCCTTCCCATATGGCATTACACTCTCAGCTCATCACCCAACAGGTTCAATAGAAAGCCATAGAAAGCATAAATAATAAGTAAGAGTGTTCTAATAAGCATGCACATATCCTAGCATCATTATTACATGAATGGCACTATCTCATTAAGCATCGAACCAGAAACCTCTGTAAGTATGTTGAGATATGAACAAGTAACAAAATCAAAAGCTAGAGTGACATTAAGAGATATGAACAAGTAAAAAGAGTTGCCTGAATGGAACGATTCAAATTAAGAATAAGTTGATCTTTTTCATGACTCATACCATTTCTGAAGTGTGTTACATCAAAGTCCACAATCTTCAGATTACCTATGATATTGATAAGGCAAGAGTTGAATAACATAAAATTTAGGAATCTTCCCAATTTCTATGTTATTCAATCAATTGCCTCATCAATATCATTTAGACCTTATACCACAGTGACAACATCTTTACTTCACTTCAGTCAAGCCTGTAATTAG
The DNA here is from genome assembly GCA_030737875.1 of Allium sativum. Taxonomy (NCBI): domain Eukaryota; kingdom Viridiplantae; phylum Streptophyta; class Magnoliopsida; order Asparagales; family Amaryllidaceae; genus Allium; species Allium sativum. The sequence goes on along the minus strand of CM060927.1, from coordinate 19,198,305 downwards.
AATTATAGAGTAAGCCTCATCATTAGCAAGAAATATTCATATATTAGTTCAATACTTCAAATATAAAACAACAACCAATAGTACAAAGGATAAGCAATTAAAGTCAGGTCAAAATAGCTACAGCTCAAATGCATATAACCGTGCATGTGTTTGAGTATGCCCTTGATAAAGATGTGTTTGAGTCAAAGAATCTCAGCTTAAGGGGATGATTGAGAATCCACCCTGGAACTTAGTCATAATGATTTCAGCAAATGATATTGGCTCCACGTGTAGAACATTAAAAGGATGAATTTGGCAAACCAAGCTTTGCGCTAGTTAGATCATTGGCGTCATTTACATTTACAGTGGCTATTGTGATGTAAGGTCCCCTTGAGAAGCTTGTTCGTCAAATCAAATTCCACTTTATAGCTGAATTAGGTAAAGCACGACTACTTATAGTTATACCTGGGACTTTAATGAAGGTTGATTAGCACATTGGAGTGATGCCAATGATCTAACTAGCGCAAAGCTGGAGACATTATAATTATTGAGAACGTCTCAAAAGCCAATTTGCTGAAGTTTTATAAATGGTCTCGAAAGCCAATCAGCTGTCACTTATAATGATCTAACTGATGCTTGGGTATCATCCCATATGTGTAAAAGTACTGGTTAACTGCCAAAAGGCGCAAAAGTATTAATGCGTAATACATTTAACAATCCAACTGATAATCACAACCAGTCAACACAAATCAAATCATCACCTTCGGGTGACACACATATCCATTTGAAATACATACCTGTTGTTGAAGAAGAGGGCTAGGGACCAAGGGTTGTCGCGTTTCTGTCGAAGGAGTGGGTTGTTCATCTCTGCCTGAGGAGGAGATTCCAAAGAAAGGTGGAGGCACGATTTGGTGACCGAAAACCCTAATTTGGGTTTTCGGGTACCATTAAAGTAAAACAAAAGGAAAAGGTAGCGGCCAAAATTTTTGTTCTGATTGCCTAATGGGATGATGATATCGTCCTGCATTGTCTTCTAAAGCTTGGTGGGGATAGATTTGTCCAAAGAAGAAAAAGCTTCGTGGGTGGCGGGTTTAATGGAGTTGGCATATTCATCCATGTTTTGGAAGCTTTCGTGTTCGGGGTTAGACCCACTACAAATATTGTTAATCACGATGCCACGTGCTCTCTGATTGGACGACTATGGGCCGCTTTGGGCGGAGGAAGAGCGGGCGTTGAAGGGCTCACGGCTTCTTCGGGAGGGGCAGGATTTTGAACGTATTGTTCAAGGAGTTTCTCGCGGATGAAATTTTCGATCGCATACTTGAGGTGGTGATAGTCGTTTGTATTATTCCCAAACATATCGTGGAATCTACAATATATTTTGGAGTTCTTCTCCTAGTTAGTGGATTCCCTGGTGTTAGGCTTCTTGTACCGAACAGTGTTACTGGTCTCTTGGTATATGGCCTCCAACTCTCTGTTGAGCTAGTATAGTTCTTGTAATTGGGTATCGGTCTTGCTTCTTGGGATCTCCAAGAGCTTGATTGTTGTTGCGATCGCTCGGGTTTCCCATCGTTCGATTTAGTCTTGAATGGGGTCACCCTTTACCCTTGTCGGAAGATTCTCCAACTTGTTTTCCTTTGACAATGTCTTCGACGGTGCCAGTGTGTGGGTTGTCGGGCTGTTGGCTTTGGGTAGCCAGTTCCGTCGTGCCTCTTCTTGACACAGGAATTGTCCGGCTTTATTGTAGAAAGATTCCAGAGTTTTGGGTTGCCTTCTGTCTATCCATTCTCCAAACTTGGAGCTAGCAAGGATGGCTTTGGCAAGCTGGACAATGTCTGTGCGGGGTTTCGGATCATCGATCTCGGCGAGGGCAGTGTTGAAACACTCAAGATAGCTTTTGAGGGTTCCTGTAGGGGCTTGATAGATGTTGAAGAGAGTATTCTTCGGCAATTGCATTCTGAAATGCTTGATCGTTACAACAACCAGTTGGTTGAAGGTTTTAATAGAGTCAGTCTGGAGATGGGTGAACGAGAGTAGAGTTGTGTCTTCCAAGAAAACTGGAAAGCATTTGCACTTGACAACATTAGTGGCCCTATTGACATCCATGTGCCACTCGCATCACTTCAGAAAGCCACATGGGTCAGTCTTGCCCACGTAGGGAGCAAGCTATGGCATGTTAAATTGTTGGAGCCACTCGGCTTCGTGCACGACACTAGTGAATGGGTTACATCTCGTGTTGGTTTCCCACATGTCGTTTACATTCCCATGCTTATCTCCCATGATCCTTCGGATCATACTAGGGAGATATGTAAGCTGAACATCTGCTGGTGGAATCCAGCGGTCGTGGTTCACATCAGGGGTCCTTGGTCATGGACGTCTTCTATTATGCATATTAGGCCCATCCTTCTCCATCTGAACGACTGATTCTGGTATGGTTGTTGAGGTTGAGCGAGTTAATTCTGATTAGGAAAAATATGGGCCTGTTAGGTTGCTAGACGCGTAGGCCCTAAGTAAAGAGCACGACAGTTGGGTTTGCTGAGGAAGTGGTCCGTTACTCGGACCTAGTTTGTCACTGATAACCAACCGGGAATGGTCGCATTGACGTGTTCCCTCGCTGAAAATTATGGTAGTTCCATTATCGTTTCCGTTTCCATTGCCATTGACATAGGCTTTAGTGTTTGCGAGGGCATTGGCATTGAAATTCATCCTCCTTTGGCTCCGGACCCAAGTATAGGAAGAAGAACTTTCTGAAGCGTTGAGCTACGGCCGAAAGTTGTTCTGAGCAAGCTGAAGTTGAGCGACGAGACGTTGACATTCCTAGAGTTGACGCATAAGGTCGATGTTAGTCTTGAACGTGTCGTTGAGCTCTCGACATCTATTTACAAATTTCTTGTGCATCGTGTAAAGTTGCGCTTGAGTTGCGGGAGCAGCGGGGTGTATAAGAGGAATAATATCCATTTCAGTCGGGTTTCCCACCGATTTCAGTTGTTGAGAAGTAACAGTGTCGACTTTTGCAGAGGTTCTGACTAGTAGGTTCTTTCATTGCTAACCATTGTAAGAGGACTCGAGCAGCAGGTTAGGAAGAAATCTAAGTAATGCGCCGAATTCGAGATGGAAATGTGTAAAAAGAAATGAGTCTAAGTTTTCAGTGAATGCACCAAAATGTTGACAACAAAAATGGTCGTCACACCTAAAGTTTCTCAATTACTCGAGAGTATCGTTTCACATGGGAAAATTAAGTGTGGAAGGCATTAAATGACACAGAGATTTATAGTGGTTCGGTCCGTGAGGGACCCACATGCACTCTGAAGGAGTTCGCCGATCTTTATTTATAAATTTGAGTTACAAGCATTAAATGTTATCAACGCATTTGGTTACAAGTTCATTCATGTATGTAGGAGTCATATTTGTCATACGCTAAGTCTTGGAAAAAGTAATTTATGATTCTTCTTCCTCAAGATCTATGTTGCCATTCATGACTTCTAGGAGCTTAGAGAGGCATCAAATCAGCCCAAAATCCCCCCTTGTGAAGAACGAGCAAGTGGTATTTATAGGTAGTGGGTTCGATGGGACTTGGGAGTATGTGAAATTTTGGAACCACGCATCTGAATTTCGTATCCTTAGGAGGCCATATTATGATTTTGAATCCCCCTTGATAGTGCGTAGAAAACTTCGTATCCCTTGTGGATGCGAGTTTTCATATCCCCTTAGGGATACGAATTCCTATCACTGGGATACAATTTCGTATCGTCGGGGATACAATGAATTATTGTCCCCTAAGGGATACACTACTACAAAGCAGGTCAGTTGCATTGGTTGTTTACCCCCTTTTTGCATCTGTTCAGCAACCGATGCATATGCAACCGGTGCAAAAAGCCTAAACTTGTTGCATCGGTTGAACAGTCGATGCAAAAAAGGATTTTTTGCTTTGGTTGTTAATTAGAACTGATGCAAAATAGGGATCACGGGCTTAAAAAATCTCCGTTTTTATCATCGGTTTGTTAGTAACAACCGATGCACAACACAATGTTTTTGCATCAATTATCAGTAACAACCGATGCAAATGCCAGCTGAAACAAAAATAATAATAACACTGTTTCAGTTTCTAAAACCTGAAACAATATTAAATCAGAATGATACATCATTTAGCTATAATACAACCAAAAAATTCAATATGGTAACACGTTAAATACTCATACTTCAAATTTCAAGCATTCATATATTTAAATATAAATATTCATAACAAGCACATTAGAACCAGTGTTAACAGTTTATAACACCATACTCTAAAAACCAATAAGTACAAAAATATAATAATATAAATAACAATATAATAATGTGAAGTGCACATTTACACTGCCCCAGAAACACTTGCAACAGAACTTGAGAGGCAAATAACCTTTTCTACTTCATACAAACTTCTTCAATTGTCTGTTTAGTCTTTTGGCTAAAATTCTTCCAATGTATGCTTCTTTAAAGTTTGGCACTGATCTCCACCTAAAATTAATAAAATAAAGTAAGTTAGAAACCAAATACTTAAGCATATTAAGCATACTCATAAACAGAAAAAAACTCTTCTATTCTTCAATTTCACGATCTTGACATGCTTAATTTAATTGGAATCTAAACAACACATAATGTAACTAGAGTGTACTATTGTAACGACTTTCCCTTTTGACCGCTTCAAGTACAGTATTCATTCAAGGTAGGGTGTGCAAAACAAAGGACAAGTAAATACTGGTAGAAAAATCAAACATGTGGTGCAGGTTTACAAACTTAACAAGGATCTAGTCTAAACATTTGTTTGGATCTTCCAAGGCTTATATGAAGTATTTTATTCATTTAACTTGTCATTCCTATACTGAATTATCAGTTCCAGAATTTAATATTTTTGGGACCAAACTATTGTGTCCCTGCTCGTTCAATACACATACATTAGGGATGATCCAAAATGGACTAAAGTGACAGTGGTATATTTATAGACAGAAATATTGGTACAGGTATAATTATTGAAATTAGCTTCGTGAATTTCAGTGAAAGAAATAATAATAATAATAATAAATTTGGATGAGTATAGCCGTCGCGGCTTACATGCACGAAGAAGTCATATACCCATACTAACGTACAAAATCTGTACAGACTGGGTTGTCGAAAGTAGGGAGAATGGATGAAGCGTTTAAATTGTACGAAGGGATGTTGGAAGCATGATTGAATCCGGATGGCACTATATATGCTGCACCTATTGTAAGTATGCATACAAATAAAGAAGAAACAAGAGTGAGTTCATAGGTTGTACTGTATTTATGCAAAAATATGTACTTTAGAGGCAGAAATTTCTTGGAGTATCAGATTGTGCACAAAGATTAGTATTTTATAACAAATAAATATATAAACTTTTTGATTGAGCACTATTTCCCAACCACAAATCCTTATTTTCTTAAAATATTACCCAACAAGGCGAGTTTAGATTTTCCCCAGCATATATATGATGTTCATATGTATTCAGGCGAACATAGACAATACGAAGGTACAGATAGACAATTCAAATTTTTGTCCCAGGGAAGCCAAAATTTCATATTTCATCACTAAAAAAAATAGAATGAGACTAAAGGCCGAGTACGCAAACAATAAAACCGACAAACTCAAGTTCAGGCAAAGAATCTGGTTTCAAACAGGAAAGGGTACGTACTCCATTTTTAGACAAGTACAATACATGTACACTACGTAACGAGCAAAACAACAATTTTTCTTCATGGCACAATGCAGCCCTACCTTTTAAGACGCAGGCAACCAAAACATGGACAACTAGTATACATAAGGATCAATGCAACGGTAGTATGTGATAATTTGCATGGAAGCATATATATGTTGTTCAGCTTTTACAGAACAGAAAGAAAAAAAAAGAAAAAAAGTGATTCCGTTTCAAGCCAACACAAGATGGAAAATCACAGACCGACATGACCCTGGTATTTGACTACATATATATGTGAACTAGTTACAAGTATATATATACATATAAATATTTATATACATACACATGCTGGCCTAAATACACATATACGCAGTCATAATACACAGAATTTCGTTGCCATGTTGTGAGGTTCACATAACAACTCAATATCTGGAAACCCAATACACAACTACACATACATGTGCATGCGTATACCTATAGATTTAAATATGCTAGTACATAATTCGGCATGCATGGCACAGGCAACAAAATATTAAATTTAAACCCAAATCATTTTAAACGCACATGATAAAGCATTTCTATTTCAAAGCAAACATGAAGAGCAATATCAACGGGAAGTTTAAGTACTGTATCAGTGCTCACTACTGAGTAAGGACCAAATCAACGAAATCAAATCTACTGTTATATTTATAGTACCGCAAGTGAATTAATAACTTGAAATTAAGACTAACCGTGGGGAAAACTCACCTTAAATTAGCAAACATGGCGCTGGCGACAGGTTGGGTGTTGGAGTTCATCGAAAGGAAATGACTTGCGGTTGTTGGAGAAGGTTATGATGCTTTCGAGTTCCTGATTTTCTACTTCATGGGTGAGCGTTGCGGCTTCCACGGAGGCGAAGGCAGGGAGGCTTGGTGTCAGAAGTGGCAGCGAAGAGCGAGAAAGGGTAAATCAATCAAGTTGTTGCTGATAGTAGCATTTGGGTTCGATTTGGTGGTGAAGGAGCTGATTTTTCCGGTGGAGCCATTTTCGGATTTTGCCAGGAACGATTTGGAGAAAAATAATTTTGGGGAAAGGAATACAAGTAGGGAGGCGGCTACACAGGGGAAGAGACGAGGGTTTAAAACATCTTTGTCGGGTTGGGTTTTAGTGTGTAACCGATTTTCCATAAAATACAAGTAGGGCCTTTGTTTGCTACGTCATTTATCAAACAAATTCATTCAACCAAGGCCTTTGTTTGCTGCATCATTACAAGCAGGGCCTTTGTTTGCTATGTTATTAACTATAATTTAATACTTTACCACTAATTTACTAGCTATTATTTATCAATTAGTATCTATTTACTTCTAGTCTATCATTTAGTACTAGTTCATATATTTTGAATTTTATGTTAGAATTTTTTTTAAAATTTAAATATAGAAATTATAGTATAATTGTCAACAATAATAACTTAAGAATAATATTACTATTAAATTATTATAGATTACTTATTAATCCTTAGTTATTATAAACTAATTATTGAATAGTAAATATTGTATACTGGTTATAATTATTAATTATTAATTATTATATTGTCAATATTTATTATTAATAGTATTAATTAATTATTATTTATCAAATATATAATTATTAAATATTAATCATAATTTACTAGTGATAACTAATTATAATAGATTATTACATATAGAAAATAAGTATTGATTATTCATAATAATTAGTTGTTGTGAATTATTTGTTTATAATCATTAATTATAATTAATTATGAATAATAATATATGTAAATTGTTGTTTACAATTATTGATGTATGCATTTGCTTGATTAACATTCACTTCGAGGCATTTGCATCAGTTCCAAAAAAACCAATGTGAATTAAACTATTTGCATCAATGCATTTGCTTTAGTTCTTAAGGAACAGATGCAAATAACACTATTTTCTTCGGCTGTAAGAAGAACCGATGCATATAACACAATTTGCTTCGGGGCACTTACTTCGGTTGGTAGTAGAACCGAAGCAAATAGTCCTATTTGCTTCGGTTATGTGTACAACCGAAGCGAATACAGTGAAGTAACTGGAAATAACACTATTTGCTTTGATATATTTGCATCGGTTGTTAAAATAACTGATGCAAATCATATCATTTGCTTCGGTTGTATTAATAACCGATGCAAATGAGGCGAAGCAACGGGCTTTTTTTGTACTAGTGATATGAGTTCGTATGCCAAGGGAACGGTGAACTCTTATCCCTTGAGGAAATGAAATCTCATATCCCATGAGGGATACGAAAGTTCGTATCCCCCGGGGTATACGAACTCGTATCCATGGGATACGTGGAGTAGTTTCTTGTAGAGGGACTCGAAATGTGTTGAGACAAAGAGATTCCAAATCTAAGGGGTTTAAATTATGGGATTCAATTCTAAAGGGATTCAAAATATTCATGGTGGCACACTTTGAGGGAGTCCAACTCCATGGCCTTGGTGGGATTCAAAATCCCTGAGACAAAGAGTTTCAAAATGCATAGAGTTGGTTGTTTTGTGCAGTGTGAGGCCTATGTTCGTATGACTCCTCTGTAACAACCTGAAATTTTGGCGATAAAAATTGATTATTAGAACTAAGAAAATAGGAATTTTTACAAACAATGGAGTTTGGCTATGAGACTTTAACCGTTGCGTTCGTCTCGAAATTCTGGTCAACTTCCATGTTTGGAGTTTCGCGAACGGAGTCCGTATGAAAAAGTTATGGACGGAATATGAAAACGGACGAAAAATAAATAAAAAAAATTGATTAATAATTTACCTTAATTAACCAAGCCGACCTGGGCAGTTTAATGCCCAAGCGGTCGACATGGGGGTTGACTGCCCAGGTCGACCTACTGGGCGTCAAACAGCCCAGTGACGGCTAGGTTTTGAGGTATTGGTTTATTATATTATAAAAAGGAACGGACGGATATAACTTAAAACTAATCCGACGGTTCTAGGCCATTTCCACCACTATAAATAAAGGGGTAGAGCCCCATTTTCTTCCATTCAAATCTATAGAGGCAGCGGAGCTTTGCCATTTTTCTTCCTCTTCTAACCTAATTTCTAAATAAAATATAATCATATATATACCAAATTAATTCAAATTCATATGGAATCGGGGAGATAATTAGATTCAATGGTAGTGGATGCTCAATGATAGATTCTTCGGTCTCTTCCCTTTTTCTTACACTTCTACAGACCTAGAATTTTCCTCTTTCTAGATAAGTTGTAGATTTATCAGAATTTGAGGATTGTAAGCCTAAAAGGGTGTTCAAAATTCAGAATTTGGAGGCTATAATGTGAGTGGGTAATTTACTAATACAATTATAATGACTTACCTATTTCACTGAATCCAATCTATTTTTTATGCCTATCAGATCGGTTTATTTAAATAATTGTGAATTGTGGCAACCATCAGATCTGATTATGAATAAGGTTAAAATTGGTAATGATAAGTTGTGATTATGTATAAATTGAACTGTAGGATTCTTAAATATTTTCCCCATATATTCCTATAGTTATGTCATGAAATATGCTATATGTGTTACATAGTACTGTGGAAATCGGTCCCATTAAACATAAATTTATTGTAGTTATGTTCCAGATCTTTAATTCAGTGCTGAAATATTAAATATATGAATTCGGGTAAAAAGATGAAATTTGAGTATTATGTGATTGTAAGAATAAAATAAATATTCCTATTTATGTTCAATATTGTTGGGTTTTGGCTTAAGCATTTTAAAATCTGCCTTTTTCCTCCTTGAAAGTATAAAGAGACATTATTTTGGAATCATAAGAAGTATGACAAAAAGAATTAAAAAGGGAAAAGTGATGCAAAGGTACATATAAATATAAATACATATATTTGTATGTAATTTTCATCGATTATTCCAATGTATATACATATTACGTATATTTCTTGTGATTCAGAAATATGTCAATTCCATAAAATAGGCTTAATTTACAATGATTACAACTAACATTCTTTTGTGAGACTTGAAACCTTTTTGGCGATAATTGAATATAAAAAGGGGATGTTTGGTTAATTGATTAGAACAAATCATTAATTTAAAAATAAGTATTACAAATAAATAAATAAATAGTAGTAATAACTACGTTGACCGCACGAAAACATAAAAATAAATATATACTCATTATCCATCCAAATTAGCGTAAAAATGTAAAATATACATTGTATGAAATTTTTGAATATATGGTAAATTTAATCCATATTGAATTAATATATTTGTGATGACCATTTATAGCAATAAAAATGATTAATTACTATAAACAAGACCGCAAATCAATAAATAACCATTGTAACTAATATTAATTGGGGAAAAATAAATGTGATTGGAAAAATGGGTACACTTCCTAAAATCTATTAGGATAAATGTTGTAAACCCCAACTAGGAAATTTTAATTGTTACCACATTTAGACACGTGGTTAAGCTTACTTGTGGTATAAGCTTGCCCAGAACCGCTCGGCAAATCCAGCAACCACAGGTAGCCAGCTTAATGTGAGGGGCTATTGCATAAAAATAAATGTACTATGACACGAGGTTAAGTTCACTTATGGTTGCAGCCTGCCCAGAACCGGCCGGCAAATCCAGCATCTACAGGTAGTCAACTTAATGTGGGAGGCCTAGTGCATATATATATATATATACACCAACCAATAAACTAATAAACAGATAAATAAAACAATAAGAATAGTAATTGCCTTTTGGGGTACAACAAATAGATAACCTAGGAATGATAAATAGTTGCCTTAGGAAAATATGACCGTTATGGTCATAAAGGGCAATAAAAAGAAAATAAAAGGAAATGGGTGTCATAGGGGATTTATGATTGACGTTTAACACTAAGTTCAAATTAGGGAAGGTATTAAATAATTATTCTAGGTAGAAAGGGAATATAACCTTCCTTATTAACAGTAATGGAATAGAAAATACAGTTGGACTTAGTAGGTTAATAAAGTTAGATATTATTAACCATATAAACCCGTGATGAAAATAAATGGCGTAAGTATAGTATTTCCATATAGAGGGACTAAACGGGAATAACTTAGTTACGTTGCCTACTTTATCCCAGTAGGGAAAGGTTCTAAAGGCAAATGGGGGCGAACTTAATAATCTTCGCGTATAGTCCGCTTCCTTTGCTTTAAGTGGCTTGGTTCGAGGTGTCCACCAGGGAGTAGGTCTTTTAGTTTAGGGGTCTTAAATGGCATGTGTGTGGGCCTACCCAAACCTGGAAAATAAAAATGTCAGATATAGAACCTACCCTATGGGAAGTATAAAGTAATTAAGGAGATTATACAATATGGTTAGCTAGAAGGTATTGAGAACGATAAAATACCCTCTCTCACCTTATGTTGGGCAAGGGTATATGCGTGAATGACAGAAGCCATAACTAGTTGGGCCCGTAGCTAGTCCCCTCTAGTTTATGATAACGTTTAATATATTATCGAGGGTTATTAAGTGACCAATAGGTCTTCCTAGGGTCTTAAATGATCAGGAAGAATCCACCCTATCTATCATTGATAGTAAGGCAATGAATGATAAAGCATAATCAAATGATAGTACATCGATATAGAAACCCCGTGATTAGGGGCCTCACTCTCGATTAAATAACCAGATATGTTCTGGTATGGAGGCTTCACAAAAATATGTGTAAACATCCTATCATGGTATCAAACTATGGAAATACTACTTTGGGAAAGGGTAGTATTGTCATGCTTAAACATTCAACAAGGTTGGTTTAGAATCACTAACCTTGTTGGGCATACAGCTTTGGTTGAACCAAACGGAATATGTCTGTGTTATAATCTGTGTTGTACATTTCCTAGTCACTAGAACTTGGTGTTCTGACCCCCCCCCTCCTCATTACATCCTCCCAGGTTTCCCAGAGAATGTCGGATTCTCACATATGATCATGTTTGGCTTTTAGTTCTCGCTCTCTCTCATGCTCGGTATTGTCAAAGTGACTTACTTTGCAAATGGTAGTTGCTTGAGTAATTGCTAGTTTATCTTATTTTGTTTTCCGCTGTGAGTTATTTTTATCGTACTCTGATTATGCTCATGCTCATTTATTGTAGGTACCAGATTACACGCTCCATGCTTGGATGTGTTCAAGTTTTGATTTTTTTTCGAAATTTGGACGCAGAAAAGTGTGGGGTGTTACACTTGGTATCAGGGCTTAGGTTAAATGATTAGAGGAATTAGTTAAATTAGGAATCGTAAGAGAACGTAATTCGATTTTATTTTCTGTTTTTCTTCGTCTTTCTTACTCGACTTTAATTTATTTCGGCAATAAATTTAGTCATAGGCCTAATTATATAAAATGGGATTTGAGCGACTAAGAGTCAAAATATGTTGAGTTCGGGTTTCTTACCGATTGTGTCTTACCCCAAAATACGTTTGCAATCTCGTCATGGAGAGCATGGGGACGACATATGGTGGATTGCATTGATTCAAAATTTGGAAATTGGAATAATATATGTCAATATAAAAAGCTAGCTACAACTGAGATAGTCATAAATTCTTGATCTGGTTTCGTTGGTAGTTCCAGCTATGACCATTACTCTATCCAAAACGGAGAAAAAGCCAACATTAATATGTCGTATCCATTTCCAAAATATAATTATGAGGTGTATCCATTTGTTTCTTCGTTAAAATTTCGAATCTAGCATTGTTGAAACATTCAAATATGTTCTTAGGCTTGTATTCAAGGAAATTTATTTTTAAAACTATTTGGAAGGATTAAAAACGGAATTCAATGGTTTAAAAAAACGGTTTGGGAAAGTTGTTTATGAAGATATGGTTTTAAATTTTAATATATTCCTATTTCAAAATTTTAGAGCCATTTTGTAAATTTAATAAATATAACACGAAAACAATAAATATCTATTTCTTATGATTTTTAGTGTCCATTTACCTATATATATTAGATAATTTATTAAAATAATGGAAACTAACCCTTAAGATTCTAAAGGTCTAACATTTTTGGGCATGAAAAGGTTTTTCTGGTTTGAAATATAAAACTGGAACATAAATAATAGTAATAGTAAACTTGGTTTATAAATAAGAAACCGTTAGTTTATAATAAAATTCCTTTTTTGAAAAAGTTTTAAATTTTTCTTCGAAAAGGCTAAGGAAAATTGTTCATCTGGATTTTGGTGTATTTGACTTCGTGAATCATCTGTTTGTTGTCATCTTGCTAAGGGGAAAATCCGTTTTAGTAATATTATGGTTATCTAGCTGAATTATTTTTGAAACTCGTTCATTCATTGTGTAGTAGCAGCATCATTGTTGAGACTATAAATCCATAGAGTTGGTTCTAGGTTTTGTATATGTTCTTTAAATACCGCGGTGATGAGGATAATTATTTTTAGATTGCGTTAAATCTTAAAAGATGATGCAGGATGATTAATATTTTAATTCAGCCTAATAAGGTCAAGGTTCAACCTCTGTCCAAAGCCTATTTGGTAGTTGACCGTTGCGGCTATACTAGGATGGTGAATTAGTTGATGAGCTTTAGTACAACTTGGACCTAGGACTCAATCATAAAAGTTGCTTCCAAATTACCTCCTTAACTTCTTTCTTTCGTCCTTCCTTCCTCATCTAGCCGAACCATATTTCTATCCTTCTTGTCATCACCTCGTCTCCTCATTTTTTCACATTTGTTAGCACATTAGATCTTGCCTCACTAATACTCAAAGATCTAATTTCTTCTCTTAGACTATTTCTTAGTCCATAATACCTACTTGCACTGCCTGATCCTTGTAGTGCCTGTTGACGGCATAAAATGTTGAAAACACCAAGGATCCCTATTACTAGGAATTGTTATTATGGTCGCAAGACTAAGTAAAAGAAATCTGTAAATGACATGGAGAATTTATAGTGGTTCGGCCTTGGGAGAGACCTACGTCCACTTTGGAAAGGCGTTGGAATATTATTAATCACTCAAGAATTACAAAGTAGAAGCATGCTCATGAAATCTCATTACATTCATTTTCATAATTGTCATGTGCTAAGTATTTGGGAAAAAGACTATTTAGTCCTTCTTCTTCCTGAAATGGGCGATGCCATTAATGAGGCTCATGAAGCTCTATGAAGGTCCTAAGTGATGAAAATCCAAACACTTTGAAGTGTGCGGCAATGGGCAATTTATAGGAGAAGGGTTAGGTTGGATTACGAAGGAGTAGGTAGGAATGGGGGACCATGTGCAGAAATTCGCACCCGTCACCTACACATGCACGAATTTCGAACCCGGGCCTAGGTGCGAAATTTCGCACCTGCTGGGTGCGACTTTCGCACCCTGCCAGGTACGAAGTCCCCCCATTGGGGGAGGGGGGTCATGGATCTTAGGTTTGGGCGTTTGAGGCTTACGACTCCTTCGGGGTCCAAGGCCTTAGTTCGGGAATGTTCTTTGGGAGCTGCGAGGTTCTGAATGGTACGCTTCCTCCTTGATCCTTCTCCCTTCGTTCCTAAGCGTCCCTCTCGGCCTTAGCTTCACGCGGTGCGTTGAGTTGAGTATGTCCAATGTACTTTTGGGAACCGGACCAAAAAGCCGGTTAACATTTGCCACCCAAAGTACGTCTTGTCTTCACATGATGAGCTTTGTATTGGTTGAGATGATAGGTGGACTGGTGATTAATGCTATAAATTAAAGGAAAACAAACACTTATCTATCGGGCTTGCTCTTCCTTGATTTGCGAATGAGCCATTGTTGAGGGGTGCGCCGTTCTCAAGTCACTAAGTATTCACGATGCATTGTCTCTGTGGGTGCACTGGAGTCGGTATGCATGCGTATGGAGTACGTATACGAGTGAGCGTGGCGCAATGCCTCGAACCAGGAGGTGCGATTTTTTTTAAGGACATGAACCTTCGAACCCCGGGGTTTCGAGATTTCGAGCCATAGGGGTTCAAATTTTCAAATCCCTAGAGGTCCGAAATTTCGAACCTAGGAGGTTCGAATTTTCGAACCCCTGGTGGTTTGAAATTTCGAACCCGATAAGTTCAAAATTTTTGAACTGACCTTGGAATACGAAGGGACGAACTTTCTTTTTATGTATAGGCCTTTCTCCTCATTTTCTTCCTTCTATTATTTCCATCCCTGACCCCCATTCTTTTAAGAGCTCCGCAGTTGAAAATTTCAAACCAGAAAATTTCGAACCTGAATTAGGTAATGCCTGGGGTCGTGGGAACGAGGAGGAAGGAGGTCAAAGGGCCATGGCGTCGTCGGAGGGGTTCGACGAGAGAGGCGGAGCTACCGAGCCTCTAGAGTGGGCATGGAAGTTCGAACCCGACTGAGTTCGAAGTCTCGAACCTCCATAGGTTCGAATTCTCGAACCTTTGGATTCAAATTTTTGAACCACGTGGGTCTGAAACTTCGAACCTTGATAGGTTCGAATTTTCGAACCTCGGGAGGTTCGGATTCCCGAACCCTCAGGTTCGAGACTATGAACCCGGTGGGACTCGAAATTTCGAAACTTGTGGGGCTCGAAATTTTGAATCCGAAGGGTTCCAAGTTTCGAACCCTGCGGCGTTCGAAATTTCAAACTCCGAGGGGTTCAAAATTTCGATTCGAAATTTCGAAATCAGGGTTTCAAAATTTCGAACCTGGAGGAGTTCGAAAATTTGGACTTCGACGCCCGCAGCTTTGGATTCTGAAACAGGTTGGCGCCTTTCTCTACCGCCTAGGACTTTGACCTCCTGATTGCCCATCTTCAGATTTACATATCAATCGTGCAACCGCGCGTTTAGCGCTAATGTATACACTAGCGGTTACACGAGCAGGGTTTCGAACCTTTCACATAGGATAGAACATACATTCAGGCCTTGAATTGAACTGTTTTACTATTTCAAAGTTTTCATTGTGTTACTCTTCTTTGCACAACACTACACACACATGTTAGTTATTACCAACACGAGGGGTACAGGTCACTTTACTGCCAGTACTAACACTGATGTGTTGCAGTATAGTTAGCAATGTAAACAAGATCGAAGACTGGAAAGACCTCGGAAGCCGAGCTTCCCCGCCCTCGCCACACACATCTGGCTCTACCCCTAGTGGTAGCTCGTATGGCAGCGAGCTTGAGACTACTGAAAGATCGAGTACTTCTCACACAGCCGCTCGCCTAGAGCATCTGAGCACGGGTAACAAACAGAGAGGCAGCATTCCCCGATTGTAACTGAGGAGGTTGAGAATATGGACATTATGAGTGAGGATGCGCCAGCGCCTTCGGTGTCCCCGGACATGCTGCCTGACGCGGTTATCTTGGAGAATTCGATAGATTCAGTACCATCGTGCATGGATGCCACAACAGTTAGAAAAATGGCTACGCACTTCAATATACCGGTGGGTGAAGCCCTTGCCCCAAGAAGGGATGGCAGACCTCATGCGCCTTCCGAGGGTCTCACTGCCTGGAACAGATAGGCTTGCTTTTCCGGGTGCGTGCCCCGGGCCAATGACTTCATTTGGAACATGCTATACTATTTTCGCCTTGCACCATCGTAGCTGCACCCGAATGCTTATGCCTTGCTCCTAGGCACCTATGTTCTCTACCATGAGTTCTTGCAACGGGAACCAAACAGAGAAGATATCCGATACTTTTTGCATCTAAGGAGAACATGTAACGCCGCACCTTCTCAATAGTTTCTGGAAGCGAGGGAATCTGCTTTTTCATTTTGCTCTCGGGGGACATGACAAGTAACGCCGCACCTTCTCAATAGTTTCTAGAAGCGAGGGAATCTGCTTTTTCATTTTGCCCTCGAGGGACATGGGTGATGACAAAATGGTCGAAGTGGGTGAGTAGCTCCTGAACCCGGCCCAGGTATAGGGCATGTAACACCCCACACCCGCTAAGGTCACTCACTAAGGGAATGCCTTAACTTCGGTGGAGTATTTTAAGTGAATATAGAACAGAAAAATTACAACAAGACAGATATAAATAATACTTGAAATTTAAAACATTATTTCATTGCAGCAGAAGATAAACATGTTTGGTTACATATCAAAACCAACTAAACAAGAGTCAAGTACTAAATATCCATCCTGATAAAACATAAGTACATAATCCCACTACATAACTAATAGCCATAATAGAAAAGATAAGCTGGGCTTTACATCACGGTCCAAGCTCCGAAAGATAGATAAAGAAATCTGATCAAAGCCCACTAGTGCTAGGCCCAACCTGAGGACCTGAGGGGGAAAAAGATAAAAACAACGGGGTCAGACATAAGTCTGAGTGAGCCCTATAACTTTAACAATACAATCATTAAAGTAATTAGGGTATGATATAAACTTGGTACGGTGATGACTGGGGATAAATGACTACACTAAGCAGCCAACTAGACATAGGATGAACTAAGATAACGGTAAAGACGCATCTACCCACCCAAGGGTAGTTACTAACTGCACCACACCAGTCATTCCTACTTAAAGGTTGATCCCACCCAAGGACTTAGAAAATTTAACTAGTAGTTTCGTGTACCCCTAGCTGACTACATAGGTGCCGTCTGCCCCTATCTCCACTAGGTGTACCCACTACTCCCCAAGCGATCGGCTCCCTACCGTAGATACCCGTGATGGCCCCACAGTGGGGTGTATCACTCCCCAAAGTGGCAACCCGATACAACCAACGGTGCACGGCTTATACCTACACGATGCAACAACGTCTTATCTACCAGCCCGGGTCCACACACGCATATGAAACCCGTTGGACTTGCGTTGCCACCGCTAACCCGTTTTGGCCTCTTATAATCAAGCCCAGTACGCGTGTCCCGTCCTCGACATGGGTCGAGCCCAACAAGATACATATGGGTTACTGGTTGAAATGGGCCCCCACAAGCTACCCACCTAAGCTTGTCCCTTTTTCTAGTGCATCCCACTTAACCCTTTAATCATGTTTAACTACATGTTTCCACTTGGTTAAGTATTCTAATCGTATTTTCTATTGCCACCCAAGGCAACCCACTAGATTTCCACATGCCACCCAAGGCACTTACTTGATTTCCACATGCCACCCAAGGCACCCACTTAACCCCTCATGCCCCACTACATGCTTATCTGGTTAAGTGTTTCTTAATTGATTAAGAATGTAACTGTTGTAAAGACCTCTCACATTAGACTATCTTTTATGGCAGCTGGATTTGCCGATCGGGTCCAGGCAGCCTTACGCCATAACCGAGTCTAACCTCGTGTCTTTACACTTGTCACGTATTTAGTTTATGCCTAAGACCTCTCACATTGGGCCAATCATTTGTAGCCGCTGGATTTGCCGGTCGGTTCCGGGCAGTCTTATGCTACAAAAGGGTCCAACCTCGTGTCTTAGTCGATTAATTACACCTAATTAATCACCCCCATAATTTGTATTAATTATCCCTAATTAATTACAAATTTAACGATGTACATAATTGACTCAATTATGTCCGCTACAAAAGGGTCCAACCTCGTGTCTTAGTCGATTAATTACACCTAATTAATCACCCCCATAATTTGTATTAATTATCCCTAATTAATTACAAATTTAACGATGTACATAATTGACTCAATTATGTCCATCCACTTTATGGTATGCATAATCATACCAACTTCTCACCATTTCATTAACATGAATATTAACCCCATCGTTCCCCACGTAATTCGCTAACATGACATACTTAAAAGGGAAGATTCATCACAAATACAATGGGTTCAACTTGCATAACATTAGCATCAACATGGGTTTTAAAGGTGTCAACATGCATATAGCATCAAACCCAACTAGCATAAATAATCAACCCAAACTTGCATGAATCACATATGTCATAAAGAGGGTAACTCGCATAAGCTACTTATGTCATACAAAGGGGTAAACTTGCATATGTATGTATGACATACAAAGGGGTTAACTTGCATATGTATGCATATCATACAAAGGTGTAAACTTGCACATGTTACTTGCATATAATCAAACACCCAACTTGCATAACATGTCATATATGAACTTGCATATAGTCAAACACCAAACTTGCATAACATATCATATATGAACTTGCATATAATCATACACCAAACTTGCATAACATGGTGTCATAATGGATCAATGTTTATCATAGCGATTTGCATAACTAGCATCATGAACACATAGCCTAAAACTTGCATAACTTGCATAACATCATGATCACATAGCATATGACTTGCATAACTTGCATAACATCATGATCACATAGCATATGACTTGCATAACTTGCATAACATCATGATCACATAGCATATGACTTGCATAACTTGCATAACATCATGATCACATAGCATATGACTTGCATAACTTGCATAGCATCATGAATACATAGCATATAACTTGCATAACTTGCATAACATCATGAACACATAGCATATGATAACATAACTTGCATTGATCCACATTCATAGCCATAACCTCATTATATCCTATCATAATCATTTCAACAATTGGTCATTAAGGCTATAGAAACTCACAATTTGTTGATTAGCACTCCTAAGAAGAAGATTAAGTTGCTAAAGTTGATTAGAAGTTGATTTGAGAAGCTATCTTCCTCTTTAATTTGATGGAGGCTCCTTCAAGTTGCATTTTGACGGCATAACGACGTTGTATCTATTTTTAGTATGAATTAGGGTAGTCTTAGGGTGTATTATATAGAATTAGGATGTAATTTAGGCCCTTAGATTAACCCTAGATTAGGTTAGAGCCGTCAGATCTCGTCACCAGACACAGCCCAAACTCCTTCAGGCTGCACCCAGGTCACACAGACCGACAGGGGGGTCGACCCCTAGGTCGACCCCTAGGGGGAGGGGGTCGACACCCATGTCGACCCCTGGGTCGACACCCTCTGCCTGGCGGGAATTTTCCCGCCTCTTCTGAACTGTGAAATTTTTATATTTAAATCTGTTTTGAATTTTCTGAAAACTTCTTCGGGCCTTAACTGGGTCATACGGACTCCGATTTTCGAAAACTCGGACTCTATTTCGCGTATTTTTCCGAGACGAACGCAATGGCATAGCCCATTTCCCCTGATTCAGATTTTAAAATTTAATTCTGCCCTGTTTTATATTATAGCAAGTTATTCAACATACGGGGTGTTACATTCTCCCCTACTTAAAGGATTTCGACCCTGAAATCTCTAAGTCAAGAAGAACGTATCCTACCAACCAAACAACCATCTACTCAAACCATCAAACACTGGCATCCATTGTCCTTAGAGTTTCTAGTGCTGTATGAACATATGCAAAGAGTGTGTGTATATGTTCCCTGTCTAATGCAAAATCAGGCGGTCTACTGATTCAGTTGACCTCCTTAATGCAAACCATGATAGTGCCATGTATCCAATATGTATGCGAAAGAACCCTATCGACACATACTATCTCTACATGTGTGCACAACCATACACCAAAATGCATCATCCATATGATAGCAAAACCATTATACATCCATTAATATAGCTACCTACACACAATTATATGCAATATGCAATATGAAGTGACTGAGCTGATCTAGTGTCTAAAGTGTGTGTGTATGCATCCACGAGCAACCACTAGCAAACACTTGCATCCATCAATCATAACATGTCTCAAACACATGTTTCAACCATAGGTTTACCCTATCTAAAGGTCAAAGGTACTAATGAGAGGACATACTATAAATAAGATAAGTACTAGACAAACGATAAAGGAGAAGTTAAAAGACATACCCTAAAAAAGGAATGGGTACAATGAATGCATCTTCGCTTCTGTCTCCCAAGTAGCATTGCTTTCATCCTCTCCCCATTGCACTTTGACTAGTCGAACCTCTCTGTTTCTCAACTTCCTAATCTCTGACCCAAGGATGCGGGTAGGAGCTCGTCGAATAGTCGCATCACGCTCTACCTCCACTTCTCTAAGCAAGCTCGGCTCCATCACCTTTGCGGTCTCATGTAGGCACTTCCTCAAATGTGACACATGGAATACGTCATGTACCACACTAAGTCTCTCGGGTAAATCCACTCTATATGCCATCCGTCCAATCCTTTCCTTAATAGGAAACGGTCCTACAAATCTTGGTGCTAACTTCCCAACCGACCCAAAGCGAACAACATTCCGTAATGAAGATACTTTGACAAAGACCATGTCCCCAACATTAAACTCAAGATCCGTCCTCCTCTTATCCGCGTAAGATTTATGTCTGTCTTGCGTCGCTTTCATCCTTCTTCGAATCAAATCAATCTTTTCTGGAGTCTCTCTAACCATATCGGGCCCAAGAAAGATCTTATCCGTAGATTCCCACCAACATGTAAGTGATCGACAAGGCCTTCCATAAAGAGCTTCGAAAGGAGCCATACCAATACTAGACTGAAAGCTGTTATTATACGCGAACTCCACCAATGGAAGATGCTCTTCCCATGTACCTCCAAAATCTAAGATACATAGTCTCAAAAGGTCTTCTAGAACACGATTCACCCTCTCGGTCTGGCCGTCCGTCTGAGGATGATATGCAGTGCTCAAACACAACTGAGCCCCTACTGCCTCTTGCAAACTCTTCCAAAACTCGCTAGTGAAGATGGGATCTCGATCACTCACTATGCTAGAAGGTAACCCATGCAACCGAACTATCTCTCGAAGGTAAACTGAAGCTAGCCATGGAGCAGTCCTCTTACTCTTCACGGGTATGAAATGGGCGCTCTTAGTAAGTCTGTCTACCACAACCCAAATTCCCGTATTACCCTTCCTCGATCTTGGTAACCCATCAATAAAATCCATCGAGACGCTATCCCACTTCCATTGCGGAACTTCCAATGGGTGAAGCAACCCACCGGGTTTCTTTTGCTCCGCTTTCACTTGTTGGCACACCAAGCATCTAGCGACATACTCGGCCACATCTTTCTTTATACCGGCCCAAAAGAAAACCCGCTTCATGTCTTGGTACATCTTGTCCCCACCGGGATGAATAGTCATCTTTGAACGATGCGCATCATCAAGTATAGCCTTTCTCAAACCCTCGTCTTGCGGTACACAAAGTCTACCGTCTCTACGCAAGCACCCCCTATCGTCTAGGATGTACCTACTCAAATGGCTGGACGACTCCCCCCTTATGAGCTTCTCTACTAACTCAACCAACTGTGGGTCGTCCCGCTGTGCCTCGCCAATCCGCCCCAAAAGAGTAGGCCTGACCTCTAAGGATGCTAGCAAACCGGGTACAAAGTCAACGGAAGGTCTGAAATCAAACATCGAGATAAATTCCAAGCTTCGTCATTCCACGAACAATGGACTCAAGGACAACCTTTTTCTGCTCAAGGCGTCCGCCACCACGTTACCCTTGCCAGGGGTATACGCTATCTCGAAATCATAGGATGCTAAGAACTCCATCCACCTTTGCTGTCTTAAGTTCAAATCCCTCTGAGAAAACAAGTACTTTAATGATTTGTGGTCAGTGAACAATTCGAATCTCTCTCCAAGAAGATAATGGCGCCAAATCTTAAGCGCAAAAACAATAGCGGCCAACTCTAAATCATGGGTAGGGTAGTTTTTCTCATGCGCCCTCAACTGCCTTCCACCGTAGGCTATTACCCTTCCCTCTTGCATTAAGACTGCACCCAGTCCTATCCCACAAGCATCGGTATAAACAACAAATGGCTTACTCCCATCTGGCAACACTAAGACTGGAGCTGTGGTTAAAGCTCTCTTTAACCGTTGGAACGCATCATCACAATCTACGTCCCATGCGAAGACTAGATTCTTCTTTGTCAAGCGAGTTAATGGGGCTGATATCTTCGCGAAGACCTTGATAAACTTCCTATAGTAGCCAGCCAACCCCAAGAAACTCCTCACCTCGGTAGCATTCTTCGGAACCTTCCAATCTTGGATGGATACTACCTTCGCGGGATCTACAGCTATCCCTTCCTTGGAGACCACGTGCCCCAAGAACCGCACTTCCTTCCTCCGGAAGTGACATTTAGAGAATTTAGCCCTAAGGCTATGCGCTCGAAGAGTCTCCAACACTTCCCTAAGATGTAGGGCATGCTCTTCTTCACTCTTAGAAAAGACTAAGATGTCATCTACAAAGACCACCACGAACTTATTAAGGTACTCCCTGAACACCCTACTCATCAAATCAACAAAGTATGCAGGGGCGTTCATCAAACCAAATGGCATCACTAGCCACTCATAGAAACCATCCGGAGTCCTAAAGGCAGTCTTCTCTATACTATCCTCAGCCACTCTCAACTGATGAAGCCCCGTGGCCAAGTCCAACTACGAAAACACTGAGGCGCCAACCAACTGATCAAAGAGATCATCAATCCTCGGCAATGGGTGTCTATTCTTCTTTGTGAGCTTGTTGAGTTCTCTATAGTCTACACAAAGTCTGAGGGACCCATCCGCCTTCGTGGCAAAAACTACTGGAGCACCCCACTCCGATATACTTCGTCTTATGAACCCCTTCTCAAGCAACTCCCCTACTTGCTTATGGAGTTCCCTCCTCTCACGAGGAGCCATGTGGCGCACTGGCAAAGATAATGGTTTAGCATTGTCCACCAGATATATTCGGAAGTCTATCTCCCGCTTCGGAAGTAAGCCCTTCACCTCCTCAAACACATTCGAGTACTCCCGGACCACTCTAACAGATCGCAAACTCTCGACCGAAGCGTCAAGCGATTCAAGATAACTTAGCATAACAGAATCCATGGGATTACAAGAGATCTCGAGAGTGTTACCCAAGCGGGTCATGAGCCTAACAACTCTCCTTTCACAATCAAGAACGGCACCATTACTGGATAACCAGTCCATGCCCAAAATCAACCCATAGCCCGTGAAGCCCAAAACAAAAGCATCACATCTAAACTCAACGCTAAGTATAGAAATCTTCAAACCCAAACATATCATGGATAAATAAGTGGAGCCCCCAATTGGGTTTGAAACAACCAAGGGATCATCTACTAGACTGGTGTCTAAGTGCAGTGACTCAACTAATGATGATGAGATAAACGAATGCGATGCGCCAGAGTCAAACAAAGTACGGAAAGGATGATCAAACAGAAAAACCAGACTTTCAACGGAAATAGTTCTACCTCTTTCCTGAATCGGTGGAAACGCGAGAGCCTGAACTTGCCCCCTTGCCTGAACTGGTGCCATAAGAGCTTGCACCTGTCCTCCCGAGGTAGATCCCGTCCTTTGCCCCTTCTTAGGGCAGTCCTTCACTAGATGCCCTGCTTCGCCACAGTGGAAGCAGCCAGTCTTCTTCTTCTTCCGACAATCTTTGCTTAGGTGGCCTGGTATCCCGCAATTGAAGCACTTCTTCTTTCCCTTGCCACCGTTGCCTTTCCCACCCTTGTTTTGCTGTTGCTGTTGAGGTCTCTTCTGATCTTCTTTCTTCTCGGGTGCCTTATTAGCATTGGGACCCTTCTCTTCCTCATGCATGAGTGCCATGTCTACTAGCTTCTCAAAGGTGGCCCCCATAGGGATGTGAGTCATAGCCAATCCATGCATCGGTTCATTCAAGCCTTTAACGAACCTCAAAGCCTTCTTCTCCGGTGTATTCACCATGTCTATGCCAAACCTTGCCAGTTGATTAAACTTGTTGACATATTCCTTCACTGATAGGTTTCCTTGCTTTAGAGTCAAGAACCTTTCCATATACAAGTTTTCCTCCGCCCTTGAGAGAAACTTTGCCACAAACCTTTGCCTGAAATCCGCCCAAGAGTCAACAGGGCGTTCTCCATTAGTGACCTCCCACCAGAACGAGGCCTCTCCCTTCATTAACCAAGCAGCTAACTTGACTTTCTTTCCTTCTTCCATCTCAAAGATATCTATCAACTCTTCTACCTCCTTAAGCCAATCCCTAGCTTCCACAAAAGTTTCTGATCCTTGAAAAGGTTACCCTCCCATAGCCTTAAATTCCTTGCAAGTCTTAGCAAAAGTATCCGCGCGAGGAGGAGGAGGGGGAGGAGGAAGATCGGGTGCTACTGTTGGTGGAGGAACATTTGCTGGACCCGCAGTGGCGGCCCTAGCCTCCATCAATCTCCTATACCATACTGGTATCGTCACACCCTCCGGAAAGTTAAGATCTTCAGCCATGCTGAAACGAAAAAGGAAATATTCAAAACGGAGAATTCGAAAGATAAAGATATGGCTATTGGGGATTATGCTTTTCTTTCAAAAACTTTTCTCTTAAAAGACATGTTTTTGAAAATACTTCTTCCAAAAATGTTTCTAGAAAAATAGTTTCCTAAAAGTTTTATCTGTTCCGGTAACCTTCGCTCTGATACCACGTGTAACACCCCACACCCGCTAAGGTCACTCACTAAGGGAATGCCTTAACTTCGGTGGAGTATTTTAAGTGAATATAGAACAGAAAAATTACAACAAGACAGATATAAATAATACTTGAAATTTAAAACATCATTTCATTGCAGCAGAAGATAAACATGTTTGGTTACATATCAAAACCAACTAAACAAGAGTCAAGTACTAAATATCCATCCTGATAAAACATAAGTACATAATCCCACTACATAACTAATAGCCATAATAGAAAAGATAAGCTGGGCTTTACATCACGGTCCAAGCTCCAAAAGATAGATAAAGAAATCTGATCAAAGCCCACTAGTGCTAGGCCCAACCTGAGGACCTGAGGGGGAAAAAGATAAAAACAACGGGGTCAGACATAAGTCTGAGTGAGCCCTATAACTTTAACAATACAATCATTAAAGTAATTAGGGTATGATATAAACTTGGCACGGTGATGACTGGGGATAAATGACTACACTAAGCAGCCAACTAGACATAGGATGAACTAAGATAACGGTAAAGACGCATCTACCCACCCAAGGGTAGTTACTAACTGCACCACACCAGTCATTCCTACTTAAAGGTTGATCCCACCCAAGGACTTAGAAAATTTAACTAGTAGTTTCGTGTACCCCTAGCTGACTACATAGGTGCCGTCTGCCCCTATCTCCACTAGGTGTACCCACTACTCCCCAAGCGATCGGCTCCCTACCGTAGATACCCGTGCTGGCCCCACAGTGGGGTGTATCACTCCCCAAAGTCGCAACCCGATACAACCAACGGTGCACGGCTTATACCAACACGATGCAACAACGTCTTATCTACCAGCCCGGGTCCACACACGCATATGAAACCCGTTGGACTTGCGTTCCCACCGCTAACCCGTTTTGGCCTCTTATAGTCAAGCCCAGTACGCGTGTCCCGTCCTCGACATGGGTCGAGCCCAACAAGATACATATGGGTTACTGGTTGAAATGGGCCCCCACAAGCTACCCACCTAAGCTTGTCCCTTTTTCTAGTGCATCCCACTTAACCCTTTAATCATGTTTAACTACATGTTTCCACTTGGTTAAGTATTCTAATTGTATTTTCTATTGCCACCCAAGGCAACCCACTAGATTTCCACATGCCACCCAAGGCACTTACTTGATTTCCACATGCCACCCAAGGCACCCACTTAACCCCTCATGCCCCACTACATGCTTATCTAGTTAAGTGTTTCTTAATTGATTAAGAACGTAACCGTTGTAAAGACCTCTCACATTAGACTATCTTTTATGGCAGCTGGATTTGCCGATCGGGTCCGGGCAGCCTTACGCCATAATCGAGTCTAACCTCGTGTCTTTACACTTGTCACGTATTTATTTTATGCCTAAGACCTCTCACATTGGGCCAATCATTTGTAGCCGCTGGATTTGCCGGTCGGTTCCGGGCAGTCTTATGCTACAAAAGGGTCCAACCTCGTGTCTTAGTCGATTAATTACACCTAATTAATCACCCCCATAATTTGTATTAATTATCCCTAATTAATTACAAATTTAACGATGTACATAATTGACTCAATTATGTCCATCCACTTTATGGTATGCATAATCATACCAACTTCTCACCATTTCATTGACATGAATATTAACCCCATCGTTCCCCACGTAATTCGCTAACATGACATACTTAAAAGGGAAGATTCATCACAAATACAATGGGTTCAACTTGCATAACATTAGCATCAACATGGGTTTTAAAGGTGTCAACATGCATATAGCATCAAACCCAACTAGCATAAATAATCAACCCAAACTTGCATGAATCACATATGTCATAAAGAGGGTAACTCGCATAAGCTACTTATGTCATACAAAGGGGGTAAACTTGCATATGTATGTATGACATACAAAGGGGTTAACTTGCATATGTATGCATATCATACAAAGGTGTAAACTTGCACATGTTACTTGCATATAATCAAACACCCAACTTGCATAACATGTCATATATGAACTTGCATATAATCAAACACCAAACTTGCATAACATATCATATATGAACTTGCATATAATCATACACCAAACTTGCATAACATGGTGTCATAATGGATCAATGTTTATCATAGCGATTTGCATAACTAGCATCATGAACACATAGCCTAAAACTTGCATAACTTGCATAACATCATGATCACATAGCATATGACTTGCATAACTTGCATAACATCATGATCACATAGCATATGACTTGCATAACTTGCATAACATCATGATCACATAGCATATGACTTGCATAACTTGCATAACATCATGATCACATAGCATATGACTTGCATAACTTGCATAGCATCATGAATACATAGCATATAACTTGCATAACTTGCATAACATCATGAACACATAGCATATGATAACATAACTTGCATTGATCCACATTCATAGCCATAACCTCATTATATCCTATCATAATCATTTCAACAATTGGTCATTAAGGCTATAGAAACTCACAATTTGTTGATTAGCACTCCTAAGAAGAAGATTAAGTTGCTAAAGTTGATTAGAAGTTGATTTGAGAAGCTATCTTCCTCTTTAATTTGATGGAGGCTCCTTCAAGTTGCATTTTGACGGCATAACGATGTTGTATCTATTTTTAGTATGAATTAGGGTAATCTTAGGGTGTATTTATAGAATTAGGATGTAGTTTAGGCCCTTAGATTAACCCTAGATTAGGTTAGAGCCGTCAGATCTCGTCACAAGCCACCAGACACAGCCCAAACTCCTTCAGGCTGCACCCAGGTCACACAGACCGACAGGGGGGTCGACCCCTAGGGGGGGTCGACACCCATGTCGACCCCTGGGTCGACACCCTCTGCCTAGCGGGAATTTTCCCGCCTCTTCTGAACTGTGAAATTTTTATATTTAAATCTGTTTTGAATTTTCTGAAAACTTCTTCGGGCCTTAACTGGGTCATACGGACTCCGATTTTCGAAAACTCGGACTCTATTTCGCGTATTTTTCCGAGACGAACGCAATGGCATAGCCCGTTTCCCCTGATTCAGATTTTAAAATTTAATTCTGCCCTGTTTTATATTATAGCAAGTTATTCAACATACGGGGTGTTACAGGGCAAGTTACCCCTCTTTTTCTTGATACTCTCCCTGCACTTGATGGACAATCAGATGTGAATCGGAGAAGATGTGGACAACCTCTAGCTTGAGTTCTATGGCGATTCTGAGCCCGACGATCAAGGCCTCATATTCCGCGTCGTTGTTGGTAGCAGGGAAATTTAGTCTTAACACCTAATATACCGGGCATTCTTCAGGGGTGATGAGGATGACCCCGGCACCGGAGTATTCCCTGGTAGAGGAGCCGTCTACGAACAATTTCCATTGGGCATCGGGAGCTCCAGCGTTCCCCATAGGAGTCTCCTCTGGTGTAGTGAATTTTATTATGAAATCCACGAGAGCTTGGCCGAGGATGGCTCGCCGAGGGATGAATGTTATCTCGAATTGGCTTAGCTCCATACTCCATTTCAATAGTTGACCGGATGCCTCGGGCCGCTGTAGGACCGGATGAAGCGGTTGGTCGATGAAAACTTTTATGGGATGAGACTGGAAGTATGGTCCGAGCTTTCAAGAGGAAATCAACAAGCAAAATGCCAGCTTTTCCTGCTTTGGATAACTCTTCTCTGCCCCTATCAACCGCTTGCTGATATAGTAGACGGGTCGTTGGATGCGATCTTCTAGGCGTATTAGTGCCGAGCTGATTGCCTGCACAGAAACAACCAGATAAATGTATAATTCCTCACGGTCTACGGGCTTGGATAGGATGGGTGGTCGCTCTAAGTGAACCAGAAGTTCTTTGAATGCCGAAACACATTTGGGGGTCCACTCGAAGTTGCGTTTCCCTTTTCTAAGTAAATCGAAGAAAGGAATGCACTTGTCGGTGGCCTTAGAAACGAACCGACTTAAAGCTGTGACCTTTCCTTTCAAACTTTGGACATCCCTGATGCCCTTGGGGATTTGGATGTCTCGAATAGCTTGGAATTTTCCTGGATTGGCTTTGATGCCCCAAGAATTGATAATGAAACTCAAGAATTTTCCCGAGGCGACTCCGAAGAAGCATTTCAGGGGGTTGAGTTTCATGTCGTACTGGCGGAGGACATCAAACATTTCGGAGAGGTCGTGGATGTGATTGCTTGATATTTTAGATTTTACCAGTATATCGTCCATGTACACCTCCATGGATCTCCTGATTTGATGTTTAAAGAGACGATTGACCATTAGTTGATAAGAGGCACCAGCGTTCTTGAGGCCGAAAGGCATGATACCGTAGTAGTAAAGTCCGAGGTCTGTTATAAAGGAGGTATGATCCTGGTTATGAAGATTCATTGGTATTTGATTGTAGCCTGAATAGGCATCCATGAAATATAATAGTTAGTACCCGGCAGTTGAGTCGACCAGCCTGTCGATCTCTGGGAGCGGGAAGTTGTCCTTGGGACATGCCTTGTTTAAATCGGAGAAGTCGACGCACGTTTGCCATTTACAGTTGGCTTTCTTGACCAGGACCGGATTGGAGACCCACTCAGAGTAGTCGGATTCGCAAATGATGTTGTTGTTGAGTAGGCGGTTTACCTCTTCCTCGATTGCTTTGGACCTCTCAGGTCCCAAGAAGCATCGTTTCTGCTTGACCGGAGGCATCATAGGATATAGGCTTAAAAAGTGACAAGCAACAGCTGGATCGATGCCTTTCGTGTCTGAGTGAGTCCATGCGAACACATCCGAGTTGGCCTTCAGGAAATCTATAAGATCCTATTTGATTGTGGGTTGGAGTTGCGACCTTACCTTCAACACCCTCGTTGGGTCGTCGAGGTTGACGGGAACATCCTTTGTGTATTCGACCGGGGTGGCCGTCTCATATTCGGGCTCTTCGTCCTTCCGTGGGTCGAGGTCATCGAAAAGACGACAATGGCACCTAAACCAAGGCCCAGACGCCACTGATTACTATGCTGACATGTTCTAGGCGCAAGAAGGTGTGGGCACGGCTTTGCCCTTTTCCTTGTTGCGCACGTTCTTCCATTATGTTGCATAACACTCTCTGGTGCACACGTGGTCACCTCTGACTACTCCAATCCTGTTTTCTGTAGGGAATTTCATTATGAGATACCATGGCGCCATACAAACCCGAAACTCAGTGAGAAAATGGCGCACTAAAAAAGCATTGTAGGGGCAATCGATGTCTATAACCACAAAAGTGAGAATCCAGACTCGGCTCCGGTCCCCTTCGTCCTGTTCCACCGGAAGCTCGATCATTCCTACGGAGAACTAGAGGCCCCGTTGAAACCATGGATCGCGACGTGGCATGGCTTTAAATCATTCGTTTCCAATTTCATCTAGTCGTAAGTGGCCTTGAAGATGATGTTGACCGAGCTCCCCGAGTCAACTAATAACTTCTGAAAGAAGCGACATCGATCTGAGCTGTGATAACTAGTGGATCGGTGGTCGGGATATTCATCCCAATAGAATCTCATTCACGTAAAACGATGTCATCCCGCATAGTCATTTGTAGCTTGGCTGGGGCGGATTTGCTGAGAGCGAGGCAGGCTTCATAAGTAGCATACTTTATGGAACTCGCATACTCCTGCACTTTCCGAAAGCTATCATGTATGGGGTAAGGTCTACCACATATAGTTTTGACCACAATCCCTCGCTTCGGATTAGATGGATCCGGAGCTGCCGTGGCGAGCGCCGGAGGAGACAGCGCCGAAGGCTGAGGGTTTGGTTCGGGAGGAAAGGGTTCTTAGACATATTGTTCGAGTCATTTCTCATGGATAAGCTTCTCGATTGCATCCCTAAGCTGGCGGCACTCGTTGGTGACGTGCCCATACACGTCGTGGTATCGTGTAACACCCCACGTCCATTAATGTCACTCAAAAGGGAATGCATTAACTTCCATGGAGGTTATAAGTGAATATAGAACAGAAAAATTACAACAAGACAGATAATAAATAGTACTTGGAAATCTAAAACTTCATTTTATTGCAGCGGAAATTAAACATGTTTGTTACATCATAAAACCATAGATCATAACCAAGTACAATATCCATCTTCATAAAAACAAAATACATAATCCCATTACATAAATAGCCATTAAAAAGATAACAAGCTGGACTTTACTTCAATGGTCCAAGCTTTCCAAAGAGAGATGAAGCAATTCAATCAAACTCCACTAGAGCTGGGCCCAACCTGAGGACCTGGAGCGGGAAAAAGGATAGAAATGGAGGGGGTCAGACATAAAGTCTGGCGAGTATGATAATTCTAACAACACTATTATCAAAATAACTAGACTAAGGCATAAGCTGGAAGACAAGTAAATGTCTATGAACTCTTAGGAAGATAAAGATAGCGTTTAAGATAACGTTAAAGATAACGGTAAAGGCACACCTAATTACTAACGAATGATTACTACACTGCACCGCACATTACTACACTACACCACACCAGTCACCCTATTGTTTGATCCCACTTGCTTCACATAGAAACTTTATAAATAGCCTTACGTACCCCTAGCTGACTACATAGGTGCCGTCTGCCCCTATCTCCACTAGGTGTACCCCACTACCCACTTTCGATCGGCTCCCTACTCGTAGATACCCGTGCTGGCCCCACAGTGGGGTGTATCACTCCCCTAAAGTGGCAACCCGATACAACTTGAGAATGCACGGCTTATACCTACACGATGCAACAACGTCTTATCTACAAGCCCGGGTCCACACACGCATATGAAACCCGTTGGACTTGCGTTGCCACCGCTCCCCGTTTTGGCCTCTTATAGTCAAACTCAGTATGCGTGTCCCGTCCTCGACTTGGGTCGAGCCCACAAAGATACGTTTGGGATACTGGTTGAAATGGGCCCCCACAAGCTACCCACCTAAGCTTGTCACTAGTATATCCCACTTAACCCTCTTAGTCATGTTCATTTACATGTGTGTTTGGTTAAGTCTTACTAATCGTATTTCACATGCCACTAAGAGCAACCCTAGATTCCTCATGCCACCCAAGGCACCTACTTAACCCCCATGTCCCACCTTACATGTTTATCTGGTTAAGTATTTCTTAATTCATTCAGGCCATAACCTCATAAAGACCTCTCACATTAAACTGGCATTTATGGCAGTTGGATTTGCCGGGCGGGTCCGGGCAGTCTTACACCATAAAAGAGTCTAACCTCGTGTCTTTACAACCGTTATGCTTTAGTTTAGGCCTAGACCTCTCACATTGGGCTAACATTTGTGACCACTGGATTTGCCGGGCGGGTCCGGGCAGGTTTACGTCGCAAACGAGTCCAACCTCATGTCCTAAGCATTGATTAACACTTAAAATCTTTTACCCCAGTTTTAATAATTCCCTATTCAAATTATTAATTAAGTCAACTTTTAATGATGTCCATAATTGACTCAATTATGGCCATCCACTTATGGCATGCAAAATCATATCAATTGCACCCCAACTTTTTAATATTAAATCCTTAATATTACCCCTACCCCACGTTTATACGTTCGCTTATTCAACGCATAATATAGGCTAGACTTGTATAGTCTAACACCTAGCACAAAGGTAAATTATCACAACATATAGACAATTAAAATAAATCTAATCATAATAGGGGTGAAACTTGCATAAACTACACATGTTAAGGATCAAAATGTGTCAACTTATTAAATGTCTCAATTTATATGATATGATCATAGCCCAAATCTATACATAAACTTGCATATGGGGGTTTTAGGCAACATAATGATGGTGTGAACTAGCATAGGATATCACATATGTCATAGCGTAATTCTAGATGTCATAATATATGTCTTGGCATATGTTCATAACTTTTCTAATCAATCTAACTTGCATATGTGACTTGTCATATAGATCAACATAACCCAAACATGATGATTTAATTAATATGAACTAACTAGCATAGATGGTAACATCATGGCCTTTTTAACATGTATGATTCATCACAACTTAGCATAGAAACTTTCAACATACATAACATCATCATAGCATGATTTACAACATATAAGATATCATCATCACATAACATTGGATTTACAATATACATGATAGCAAAAGGGGTTTACAACAACATATATGATAATTCACATCATCTACTCATAATCCATTCATAACTCAACCTAATTAAAATGATAATAATCTTGTTAAGATCATCATACTCACAATTTAGAGAAGAAAAGAGAGAGTTTTGCTTTGCTTTAGGGTTGAGAGAATTAGAATTGAATTTGCTTTTCTTCTTTCTTAGTTGGCGGCGGCTCCATTGATTTCCATGGCAACGGTAACTATTCTATTTTAATTAGGTTTAGGGTTAGCATTAGGATGTATTTATAGGTGTAGGAAGTTATTTAGGACCATTAGATTAACCCTGAACCATGAGAACCAATCAAATGCAAAATCTGCATTTGAGCGAATCGGCCCACGGGTTGACAGCCAAACACCCTGGATTAACCCCTAGTCGACCCAACAGGGCACGGGTCGACCTCAAAAATGGGCCGGTTCGGTTATTCCCCCTCCCAATTCGCTGTTTTGAACTTTTTCGCATATTTATTTATTTAATTTTTAATTTTTATATATATAGATATCAATATATATATTTCTCTGCGCAACCCATTTCACTTAATTCTTTTCTAAAAATTAAGTATACTTTAATTTGTGAATTTTAATGTTATAAAATTACGGGGTGTTACATTCTCCCCTCCTTAAAGGATTTCGTCCCCGAAATCTCCAAGTCAAGAAGAATGTATATCCTAACATCCAAACAACCATCTACTCGACCATCAATCACAGGCATCCATTGTCCTTATAGACTTCTAATGCTTTTATGTTTAAATGCATAGTGTGTGTGTATATGTTCCTTGTCTAATGCAAAATCAGACGGTCTACTGATTCAGTCGACCTCCTTAGTGCAATTCATGATAGTGCCATGCGTCCAATATGTATCCAAAAGATTCCTAATGATACATATTAATTCTATATGCGTGCACAACCATCCACCCGAATGCAGCAACTATATGATAATACAACCATTATACATCCATTTTACTAAATACATCCATATATATGCAATATGCAATATGAAGTGACTAAGCTGATCTGGTGCCTAATAGTGTGTGTATATGCATCCACAAGCAACCACTAGCAAACACTTGCATCCACTTTGCATCCACCATACATAACATGTCTCAAACACATGTTTCAACCATAGGATTATCCTAACTAAAGGTCAAAGATACTAGCGAGAGGATATACTAAAGATAAGATAAGTACAAGCTAAGCGATAAAGGAGAAATTAAAAAACATACCCTCAAAAAGAAAAGGGTATCGTGAATGCATCTTCTCTTCTGTCTCCCAAGTAGCGTTGCTCTCATCATCTCCCCATTGCACTTTGACTAGTCTGACCTCTCGATTCCTCAACCCCTTGATCTCCGACCCAAGAATGCGCGTAGGAGCTCGTCAAATTGTCGCATCACGCTCTATCTCCACCTCTCTAAGAAAGCTCGGCTCTACCACTTCCGCGGTCTCGTGCAAGCACTTCCTCAAATGTGACACATGGAATACATCGTGTACACCACTAAGTCTCTCGGGCAACTCCACTCTATATGCCATCTGTCCAATTTTCTCCTTAATAGGATGCGGCCCTACAAACCTTGGTGCTAATTTCCCAACGGACCCAAAGCGAACAACGTTCCGTAATGGAGACACTTTGACAAAGACCATGTCCCCAACTTCAAACTCGAGATCTGTCCTCCTCTTATCCGCATAAGATTTCTGCCTATCCTGTGCTGCTTTCATCCTCCTTCGAATCAAGTCGATCTTCTCCGAAGTCTCCCTAATCGTATCGGGCCCAAGTAAGATCTTATCCGTAGATTCCCACCAACATGTAGGTGAACGACAAGGTCGTCCATAAAGAGCTTCGAATGGTGCCATACCAATGCTGGACTGAAAGCTGTTATTATATGCGAACTCCACCAATGGAAGATGCTCTTCCCATGTACCTCCAAAGTCTAGGATACATAGCCTCAAAAGGTCCTCTAGAATACGATTCACCCCCTCGGTTTGGCCGTCCGTCTGAGGATGATATGCGGTGCTCAAACATAACTGAGTCCCTACCGCCTCTTGTAAGCTTCTCCAAAATTCACTAGTGAAAATAGGATCACGGTCGCTCACTATGCTAGAAGGAACATCGTGCAAACGAACTATTTCTCGGACATATACAGAAGCTAACCATGGAGCATTCCTCTTACTCTTCACGGGAATGAAATGGGCGCTCTTAGTAAGTCTATCTACTATAACCCAAATCCCCGTATTACCTTTTCTCGATCTCGGTAATCCGTCAATAAAGTCCATCGAGATGCTTTCCCACTTCCATAGTGGAACCTCCAATGGGTGAAGTAACCCACCGGGTTTCTTTTGCTCTGCTTTTACTTGTTGGCACACCAAGCATCTAGCGACATACTCGGCCACGTCTTTCTTCATGCCGGCCCAAAAGTAAACTCTCTTCATGTCTTTGTACATCTTGTCCCCGCCGGGATAAATGGTCATCTTCGAACGATGTGATTCATCAAGAATAGTCTTCCTTAGGTCATCGTCTTTTGGTACACAAAGTCTACCGTCCCTACGTAACCAACCCTTATCATCTAGGGTATACCTACGGAGATAGCTTGATGACTCCCCTGCTTTGAGCTTTTCTACTAACTCAACTAACTGTGGGTCGTCTCGCTATGCCTCGCCAATCCGTCCCAAAAGCGTAGGTCTGACCTCCAAGGATGCTAGCAAACCGGGTACGAAGTCAACGGAAGGTCTAAAGTCAAACATCGAAATGAATTCTAAACTTTGCCGCTCAACAAACAAAGGACTTAAGGATAATCTTTTTCTACTTAAGGCGTCTGCCACCACGTTACCCTTGCCAGGGGTATATGCTATTTCGAAGTCGTAGGACGCTAAGAACTCCATCCACCTTTGCTGCCTTAAGTTCAAGTCCTTTTGAGAGAATAGGTATTTTAAAGACTTGTGGTCAGTGAATAATTCGAATTTCTCGCCAAGAAGATAATGACGCCAAGACTTAAGCGCGAAAACAATAGCGGCCAATTCTAGGTCATGTGTAGGATAATTTTTCTCATGCGCTCTCAACTGCCTTCTACCATAGGCTATTACCCTACCCTCTTGCATTAAGACTGCGCCTAGTCCTGTCCCACAAGCGTCAGTATAAACGGTAAACGGCTTAATCCCGTCTGGCAATACTAAGACTGGGGCTGAAGTCAAAGCTCTCTTCAAACGTTGGAACGCATCATCACGATCTACGTCCCATGTGAAAACTAGATTCTTCTTCGTCAAGCGTGTCAATGGAGCTGATATCTTTGCGAAGTCTTTGATAAACTTCCTACAGTAGCCAGCCAACCCCAAGAAACTTCTCACTTCGGTAGCATTTTTAGGGACCTTCCAATCTTGGATGGCCACCACCTTCGCGGGATCCACAGCTATTCCTTCTTTGGAAACCATGTGTCCTAAGAACCGTACTTCCTTCCTCCAAAAGTGACACTTAGAAAATTTAGCTTTAAGCTTATGCGCTCGAAGAGTCTCCAACACTTCCCTAAGATGTAGGGCATGCTCTTCTTCATCCTTAGAAAAGATCAAGATGTCATCTACAAAGACTACCACGAATTTGTTAAGGTACTCCCTAAACACCCTACTCATCAAATCAACAAAATATGCTGGGGCGTTTGTCAAACCGAAGGGCATCACTAGCCATTCATAGAAACCGTCCGGAGTCCTAAAGGCAGTCTTGTCAATGCTATCCTCAGCCACTCTCAACTGATGGAAACCACTGGCTAAGTCCAACTGCGAAAACACTGAGGCGCCAACTAACTGATCGAAGAGATCGTCAATCCTCGGCAGTGGGTGTCTGTTCTTCTTAGTATGCTTATTAAGTTCTCTATAGTCCACACAAAGTCTAAGGGACCCATCCGCCTTCGTGGCAAATACTACTGGAGCACCCCACTCCGATATACTTCGTCTTATGAACCCCTTCTCAAGCAACTCCTTCACTTGCTTACCGAGTTCCCTCCTTTCACGTGGAGCCATGTGGCGTACTGGAAAAGATACTGGTTTCGCATTATCCACAAGATATATTCGAAAATCTATCTCCCGCTTCGGAGGCAAGCCCTTCACCTCCTCAAACACATCCGAATATTCTCGGACCACTCTAATAGATCGTAGATTTTCCTCAGACGCGTCAAGCGATTATAGATAACTTAGCATAACCGAATTTATGGGATTACAAAAGATTTCGAGAGTGTTGCCAAGGCGAGTCACGAGCCTAACTACTCTCCTTTCACAATCAAGAACGACCCCATTTCTGGATAACCAATCCATTCCTAAAATTAGCCCATAGCCCGTGAAGCCCAACACATAAGCATCACATCTAAATTCAACGCTAAGTATGGAAATTTTCAAATCCAAACACATCATAGACAAATAAGCTGAGCCCCCAATTGGATTCGAAACAACTAAGGGATCCTCTGCTAAACTGGTGTTTAAGTGCAGTGATTCAACTAATGATGTAGAGATAAACGAATGTGATGCGCCCGAATCGAATAAGGTACGGACAGGATGATCAAACAGAAAAACTAAGCTTTCAACAGAAATGGTTCTACCTCGTTCTTGCAGCGGTGGGACCGCGAGAGCCTGAACTTGTCCCCTTGCCTGCCCTGGTGCCATAAGAGCCTGCACCTGTCCTCCCGAGGTAGCTCCTGCCCTCTGCCCCTTCTTTGGGCAGTCCTTCACTAAATGTCCCGCATCGCCACAATGAAAACAGCCTGTCTTCTTTTTCTTTCGGCAATCCTTGCTGAGATGGCCCAGTGTCCCACAGTTAAAACATTTCTTCTTTCCCTTGCCGTTATTGTCTTTACCACCCTTTTTGTTTTGCTGTTGTGGTTTCTTCTGATCCCCCTTCATCTCGGGTGCCTTATCAGCTTTAGCGCTTTTCTCCTCATGCACGAGCGCCATTTCTACTAACTTCTCAAAGGTGGCCCCCATCGGGATGTGGGTCATAGCCAACCCTTGCAATGGTTCATTCAAGCCATTCACGAACCTTAGAGCCTTCTTCTCCGGCGTGTTTACTAAGTCCAAGCCAAACCTTGCTAACTGATTAAATTTATTGACATATTCTTTCACTGATGAGCTTCCTTGCTTCAATGTCAAGAACCTTTCCATATATAGATTTTCTTCCGCCCTTGAGAGAAACTTCGCCTCGAACCTACGTCTGAAATCCGCCCAAGAGTCAACAGGACGCTCCCCATTAGTGACCTCCCACCAAAACGAGGCCTCTCCCTTCATCAACCAAGCTGCTAAACGAACTCTCTTCCCTTCTTCTACTTCAAAGATTTCTAGCAATTCTTCCACCTCCTTAAGCCAATCTCTAGCTTCCACAAACGTTTCTGACCCTTGAAATGGTTTTCCACCCATAGCCTTGAATTCCTTGCACGTCTTTGCAAAAGTATCTACGCGAGGAGGAGGAGGAACGGGTGCAATTGGTGGTGGAGGAACATTGGCTGGACCTGCAGCGACCCTAGCCTCTAATAACCTCCTATACCATCCTGGTATCGTTACACCGTCGGGTAGATTAAGATCTTCAGCCATGCTGAAACGAAAAAGGAAAGATTCAGAATGGAGAATTCGAAAGATAAATATATGGGCTATCGGGGATTATGTTTTTTTTTCTTAAAAACTTTTCTCTTTAAATTTCTCATTAAAACATGTTTTTGAAAGCACTTCTTCCAAAAATAACTATTTTTCTAAAGTATTTTTATCTGTTCTGGTAACCTTAAGCTCTGATACCACGTGTAACACCCCACGTCCATTAATGTCACTCAAAAGGGAATGCATTAACTTCCATGGAGGTTATAAGTGAATATAGAACAGAAAAATTACAACAAGACAGATAATAAATAGTACTTGGAAATCTAAAACTTCATTTTATTGCAGCGGAAATTAAACATGTTTGTTAAGTCATAAAACCATAGATCATAACCAAGTACAATATCCATCTTCATAAAAACAAAATACATAATCCCATTACATAAATAGCCATTAAAAAGATAACAAGCTGGACTTTACTTCAACGGTCCAAGCTTTCCAAAGAGAGATGAAGCAATTCAATCAAACTCCACTAGAGCTGGGCCCAACCTGAGGACCTGGAGGGGAAAAAAGGATAGAAATGGAGGGGGTCAGACATAAAGTCTGGCGAGTATGATAATTCTAACAATACTATTATCAAAATAACTAGACAAAGGCATAAGCTGGAAGACAAGTAAATGTATATGAACTCTTAGGAAGATAAAGATAACGTTTAAGATAACGTTAAAGATAACGGTAAAGGCACACCTAATTACTAACGAATGATTACTACACTGCACCGCACATTACTACACTGCACCACACCAGTCACCCTATTGTTTGATCCCACTTGCTTCACACAGAAACTTTATAAATAGCCTTACGTACCCCTAGCTGACTACATAGGTGCCGTCTGCCCCTATCTCCACTAGGTGTACCCCACTAACCACTTTCGATCGGCTCCCTACTCGTAGATACCCGTGCTGGCCCCAGAGTGGGGTGTATCACTCCCCTAAAGTGGCAACCCGATACAACTTGAGAATGCACGGCTTATACCTACACGATGCAACAACGTCTTATCTACAAGCCCGGGTCCACACACGCATATGAAACCCGTTGGACTTGCATTGCCACCGCTCCCCGTTTTGGCCTCTTATAGTCAAACTCAGTATGCGTGTCCCGTCCTCGACTTGGGTCGAGCCCACAAAGATACGTTTGGGATACTGGTTGAAATGGGCCCCCACAAGCTACCCACCTAAGCTTGTCACTAGTATATCCCACTTAACCCTCTTAGTCATGTTCATTTACATGTGTGTTTGGTTAAGTCTTACTAATCGTATTTCACATGCCACTAAGGGCACCCCCTAGATTCCTCATGCCACCCAAGGCACCTACTTAACCCCCATGTCCCACCTTACATGTTTATCTGGTTAAGTATTTCTTAATTCATTCAGGTCATAACCTCATAAAGACCTCTCACATTAAACTGGCATTTATGGCAGCTGGATTTGCCGGGCGGGTCCGGACAGTCTTACACCATAAAAGAGTCTAACCTCGTGTCTTTACAACCGTTATGCTTTAGTTTAGGCCTAGGACCTCTCACATTGGGCTGACATTTGTGACCACTGGATTTGCCGGGCGGGTCCGGGCAGGTTTACGTCACAAACGAGTCCAACCTCGTGTCCTAAGCATTGATTAACACTTAAAATCTTTTACCCCAGTTTTAATAATTCCCTATTCAAATTATTAATTAAGTCAACTTTTAATGATGTCCATAATTGACTCAATTATGGCCATCCACTTATGGCATGCAAAATCATATCAATTGCACCCCAACTTTTTAATATTAAATCCTTAATATTACCCCTACCCCACGTTTATACGTTCGTTTATTCAACGCATAATACAGGCTAGACTTGTATACTCTAACACCTAGCACAAAGATAAATTATCACAACATATAGACAATTAAAATAAATCTAATCATAATAGGGGTGAAACTTGCATAAATTACACATGTTAAGGATCAAAAGGTGTCAACTTATTAAATGTCTCAATTTATATGATATGATCATAGCCAAAATCTATACATAAACTTGCATATGGGGGTTTTAGGCAACATAATGATGGTGTGAACTAGCATAGGATATCACATATGTCATAGCATAAATCTAGATGTCATAATAGATGTCTTGGCATATGTTCATAACTTTTCTAATCAATCTAACTTGCATATGTGACTTGTCATATAGATCAACATAACTCAAACATGATGATTTAATTAATATGAACTAACTAGCATAGATGATAACATCATGGCCTTTTTAACATGTATGATTCATCACAACTTAGCATAGAAACTTTCAACATACATAACATCATCATAGCATGATTTACAACATATAAGATATCATCATCACATAACATTGGATTTACAATATACATGATAGCAAAAGGGGTTTACAACAACATATATGATAATTCACATCATATACTCATAATCCATTCATAACTCAACCTAATTAAAATGATAATAATCTTGTTAAGATCATCATACTCACAATTTAGAGAAGAAGAGAGAGTTTTGCTTTGCTTTAGGGTTGAGAGAATTAGAATTGAATTTTCTTTTCTTCTTTCTTAGTTGGCAGCGGCTCCATTGATTTCCATGGCGACGGTAACTATTCTATTTTAATTAGGTTTAGGGTTAGCATTAGGATGTATTTATAGGTGTAGGAAGTTATTTAGGACCATTAGATTAACCCTGAACCATGAGAACCAATCAAATGCAAAATCTGCATTTGAGCGAATCGGCCCACGGGTTGACAGCCAAACACCCTGGATTAACCCCTAGTCGACCCAGTCGACCCAGCAGGGCTCGGGTCGACCTCAAAAATGGGCCGGTTCGGTTATTCCCCCTCCCAATTCGCTGTTTTGAACTTTTTCGCATATTTATTTATTTAATTTTTAATTTATATATATATATATATATCAATACATATATATTTCTCTGCGCAACCCATTTCACTTAATTCTTTTCTAAAAATTAAGTATACTTTAATTTGTGAATTTTAATGTTATAAAATTACGGGGTGTTACATATCGACAGTACCTTCCGGTGTTCTTCTCGCGGTCAGTTGATTCCCTGACACACGACTTTTTGTATGGTAAAGTATTGCACGTTTCCAAGTAAATTGTTTCTAAGTCTTCGTCTAATGGGGTATATGTCTCGAAGGCACGATGAGGGCCAGGTCTTTCTGTCTCTACTGGGTTTTGTCTGTTGTTTCGGCCGCCCGCTCTACCGTTTTTTGGTTTTTGCCTATAGGGACCTACCCCCTGTTAGGATTAAGGGGCTCCCCGACTTCCCTTCTTTTAAGGT
Source organism: Allium sativum (assembly GCA_030737875.1). Lineage (NCBI taxonomy): Eukaryota > Viridiplantae > Streptophyta > Magnoliopsida > Asparagales > Amaryllidaceae > Allium > Allium sativum. The sequence goes on along the minus strand of CM060927.1, from coordinate 19,156,289 downwards.
TGTTATTTATGGTGTCCGCTTGGGGTCATTGGGACGACTGGTGGCGGAGAGTCGGTTCCATCTTGCCTCCTCTTGGCATAAGTACTGATCCACCTTCTCATAGAAGACGTCGAGGCACTTTTGCTGTTTCCAATCGATCCATGCCCCAAACTCTGAAGTAGGGAGGACACCATTTGCTAACTGAAATAGTACGGTGCGAGGATCTGGATATTCGACCTCGGTGAGAGCTATGTTGAATTGAGAAAAGCAGCTTTTGAGTGACTCGGCGGGCCCTTGGTATAAGTTGGACAGAGTGAGGGCATTCTTCGGAGTCGGGATATGTACCCTAAATTGCTTGACTAGTTCTGTTGCTAATTGCCTGAAATTCTTAATTTGAATTAAGTGGGAGGAGAGAGAACTAAAGTAAAGCGGTTCCGGATAGGAAGACCGAGAAGTATTTGCATTTGGCTGGATCATTACCCCGGCTCGAGTCCATTTGCCATTCATATCGATTTAGGAAGGCGCAAGGACGGTAGTGCCATTGCAGAGTGGCATTTGCGGCATGCCAAAGCGCATGGCCATTCAGCCTCATTCACTCTTCTGTTGAAGGGGTTACACCTAATGTGAGCCTCCCATGAGCCATGTGTGCCCCCTCGCATTTCCCTCATGATCCTTTATACCATGTCAAGAAGATAAGCTGGATGGGGATCCGCCACCTGGATCCATGGGTTTTGGCGAGGTTCCGAAGTTCTGTTGCGAGGGCGCCTTCTATAGTGGACATCTAGATCGTCTTCCTCCATGTCCTCGACGTCTACGATTGGGTCTTGGGGTGGACGGTAAGGTGGGGTAGGGTGATGTGGTTCTTGTTCTGGAAAAACGCGGGCCGTAGGAATAGCGGGCCCATCATCCTGATTATCTGTCGTCGAGTTATGTCGAGGAAGAAGTTGGTTTGTAGGACTTGGTCCGTCATTGATGATCAAGCGAGAGCTGTCTGGTACTGTGCCCCCTCGCTATATGTGACTGTGGTTCGGTCGCCATTCCCGTTGCCGTTGCCGTTGGCGTAGCCATTGCCATTACCATTATCGAAGACATTGGTACGAGCGATGACGTTATTAATGAGACAAACCTCCTTCTTTGATGTGGGCCCCTCGACTCGGAAGAGGAGGTTTCCGAGATAGTTGGTCAAGGTCGAGCATTGTTCCGAGCTGGTTGAAGTCGATCGACGACGCGCTGACTTTCTTGAAGTTGTCGCATAAGGTCGATGTTATTCCTCAATGCTTGATTAAGCTCGACCGCTGTGTTCTCATATTTTTCATTAAGTGCACGGATTTGGACTTGTGTTGCGGGCGCTTTGGGGTCCACAATAGGAGGGATGTCTTCATTAGTGGCCGGGATGTCCGTGGGTTGAGATTGTTGGGATGTCCCGGCCTCGGCTGAAGAGCCGACCATCGCATTCTTTGGTCTCTTTTCTATCATGAGCGGACTCGACGGTAGGTTAAGTAAGGAACCTCAAGCTCGTCGAAGGTCGAGATGACAATGTGCGACAAAGGCGCGAAATCCGAGTGTTCTCAATGAAAGTACCAAATGTTGATGAGAAAAAATGTCGAAAACACCAAGGATTCCTATTACTAGGAATTGTTACTATGGTCGCAAGACTAAGTAAAAGAAAGCGGTAAACGACACAGAGAATTTATAGTGGTTCGGCCTTGGGAGAGACTTGCATCCACTTTGGAAAGGCGTTGGAATATTATTAATCACCCAAGAAGAAGCTTGATCATGAAATCTCATTACATTCATTTTCATAATTGTCATGTGCTAGGTATTTGGGAAAAAGACTATTTAGTCCTTCTTCTTCCTCAAATGGGAGATGCCATTAATGAGGCTCAAGAAGCTCTATAAAGGTCCCATGTGATGAAAATCCAACCTCTTTGAAGTGTGTCGCTATGGGCTATTTGTAGGAGAAGGGTTAGGTAAGATTAGGTAGGAGTAGGTAGGAATGGGAGTGCACATGCAGAAATTCGCACACGCCACGTACACATGCACGAATTTCGAACCCGGGCGTAGGTGCAAAATTTTGCACATGTTGAGTGCGAAATTTCGCACCTACTGGGTGTGACTTTCGCACCCTACCGGGTGCGAAGTCCACCCATCAGGGGGGGGGGGGGGAAGGCATGGACCTTAGGTGTAACACCCCGTAATTTTAAAACATGACATAAGGGATAATTAAAGAATACTTAATTTTTAGAAGAGAAACGGGTTATGCCATTGCGTTCATCTCTGAATTTTGCTTGAGATAGAGTCCAAGTTTGCGTAAAAAGGGTACCGTATGAAGGAGTTATGGACGATAGAAGTTTGGCAGGACAATCAGGAAATGGGCCAGAATAACTGGCGCACTTGTGAAGTGCGCTAGAACAAAAAATGCACTAGCGCACCTGGGAAGTGCGCCCAGGCCGAGTCCAGGTCTGGAGAATTCTGGACAGTTCCCTGAGGACTTGTCTTTTTAATCTGAGTCGGTCTGATGGTCTCTAATCTAAAGGTCCTAATTCACCTAATACATCTATAAATAAACACCTATACCTAACCCTAATCTCATTCAACCCTAATCAATGGCGCCTCCATGTTTCTGCTCCAACTTGAATTAATTTAGCCTTTCTTCTTCAACAGTCAAAGAAGAGATTATTTAAGATCATATTTGCTACAACAACGCCTAATTCTCTTTTCTAAGAATCCTGTCGCTGTGAGTTTATGTCACTTTCACGTATAATTAAATTAAAAAGTAATTGTGATAGGATTGTAAATTGGATCTAATGTATATGCCTGTAAATAAGATGATTCAAAACAAGTTTTATAATTTGTTATCCTTCAGATTCGTACCCAATTGCTATTATCATATGCCTAGCTGATCTATTTTGTCATTATTCATTTCACATGCCTATTTATATGTTTATGCCAATTTTGATGTTTTGATTCTCTCCCCTTCTTCTTTCCTTTTCTCCTTTTGATATCAGGCTAACCTCAAGCCTAAGCATACTGCATTGATATGTATGTACGAATAACGTTGGAATGATTGGGAAAAGTTGGGAAATGTGTAGTAAAATGAGATTTGTCATAAATTGTTGATAACTATGGAAATTGGTTTGGGCATAATTTGGTATAAGTTGTATACGTGAGATTATAGGCATAATTCGGATTAAAATTATAAACATAATTTAGACTGGAAATTATGGGTAATTGGAATATATTATAATCCACGATTTGTAATTGGGACTTGAATCAAGAAAGTGAAAATGAAAGCCTAAGACACAAGGTTAGATTCGGATTGCGGTATAAGCCTGCCTGTAACCGCCCGGCATATCCAGCAACTGCAAACGGTAATTTAATGTGAGAGGTCAAAGGCAGAAATTAGATGCGTAATAATGCAAAGACATGAGGTTAGATTCAGATTGCTGTATAAGCTTGCCCGGGACCACCCGGCATATCCAGCAACCGCAAACGGTAATCTAATGTCGGAGGTCTTGCAAGATTACGGTTATAATGAATTAAAAAACATTAACCAATATAAGACATGTGGTAAGACATGGGAATAATAAAGGGTTAAGTGGGTAACATGGGTAGCATATAAAACATAATTAAAGCACTTAACCAAGATGACACATGTGATAAGACATAGGGATAAAAAAGGGGTTAAGTGGGAATTCCTAGTGGGGACCAAGCTTAGGAGGGAAGCTTGTGTCAAGTGTGTGGACCCTTTTCAATCCATAACCTATTTTAGTATCTATATGAGCTCGAACTAGGTCAAGGACAGGGACACGCTTACTGGGGCTGATTGTAAGAGGTCAACAAAGAGTTAGCGATGGCAGTGCAAGTCCAACGGAGTCATGTGCGTGCATGGGTCCAGGCTGGTTTGTAAGACGATGTTGCACCGTGTAGGTATAAGGTGTGCATTTCAGTAGTATCGGGGTTGCACCTTAGGGATTGATACACCATATTGTGGGACCAGCACAGGTATCTACGAGGTTAGGGAGCCGATTGAATGGGAAGGGTAGAGGGTACAACTAGTAGGGATAGGAGAAAGTTGGCATCAATGAAAGTAACTAGAAGCACACGAAACTACCATCATTATATTTGTTTAAGAGGGATCATCTTTTAGTATGTAACTAGTATGTTGGTACGGTGCAGAGCATATCTTATAGTGGTTTGGAGCACAGTCGATGTTCTATCTTGCTTATCTTGTTCACCTTGTCATGTCTGCTTATGTTACAGTCATTTCTTATATCCAGTTTATGTCCTAATCATGTTACTTTATTGATTATATTTTTAAAGTCACTGGACTCGCCAGACATTATGTCTGACCCTTTTTGTTTCGCCTCTTTTCTATCTTTCCCCCTGGTCCTCAGGGTGGGATTAGTGAAGCTTGACTCAGATTTCTTTCTTCTTGAAGTGCTTGGAAGTGTTGAGCGTAATGCTCAGCTTTATCTCTTTTTCATTATGGATATTTAGAGTGTGATTATGGTTTTTCTTTTATGTACTCTGATAATAATTTTGTTCAAGATGGATATTTGTGTACTTGGCTTTAGTATATGGTTTTGATGTTGTAACCAGACATGTTTTGCTTTTCCGCTGCAATGAATAAATTTTGTATTTTTTAAGTACCATTTTATATATCTGACTTGTGATGTTCTGTTCTATACTTTTATAACGCTCCATGAAAGTTAATGCATTCCCTTATTGAGTGACATTAATAGACGTTGGGTGTTACACGTGGTATCAGAGCTGAAGGTTACTAGAACAGATAAAAGATTTTGAAAACCATTTTCAAAAGCATTTTTAAAAAGAAGTATTTTCAAAAACATGTTTTAAAGAAGTTATTTATAAGAGAAAAGTTTATTACGAAAAACATAATCCCCAAAAGCCATATATCTATCTTTCGATTCACTGTTTTGAATCTCTTCCATTTTCTTTTAGCATGTCTGAGGAACCCGATATACCCGAGGGCTTACAGATACCAGGCTGGTTCGGAAGGTACCTGGAGTCTAGGGCTACTGCCCCAGGACCAACAAACATTCCTCCTCCCCCAGCTTCAGCCGCTCTTCCTCCTCTTCCTCCCGGTGTAGACTCTTTTTCTAAGATATGCAAAGACTTTCGTGCAATGGGCGGAAAACCGTTTTATGGAACTGAGACGTTTGTTGAGGCTCGGAATTGGCTCAAGAAAGTGGAGGACTTGTCTGGTATCTTTTAGATAGACGATGGAAGAAAGGTTCAGCAAGCTTCTTGGTTGATGAAGGATGAAGCTTCATTTTGGTGGGAAGTAACTAACGGAGGACGTGCAGTGGAGACGTGCATGGATATTAGACAAAGGTTCGAGTTGAAATTTCTTTCACAAATAGAGGAGAGCTTATACATAGAGAGGTTCTTGGCTAAGAAACAAGGGAGTTTGTCTGTGAAGGAGTAAGTTAACAAGTTTAACCAGTTAGCAAGATTTGGTATGGAATTAGGTAATACACCACATTAGAAGGCCTTGAGATTTTCCAAGGGTCTGAATGAACCATTACACGGATTGGCTATGTCCCACATTCCTATGGGGGATACTTTCGAGCATCTTGTTGATATGGCGTTGATACATGAAGAGGAGAAAGGTGTTAATGCAAAGGATAAGAAAGGGGATCCAAAGAAAGCACAACAACAACAAAAGAAGGGCGGTAAGGATAACAAGGGCTCAGAGAAAAGAAAGTGTCACAATTGTGGAATACCTTGCCATTTGAAGAAGGACTATAGGAAGAAGAAGAGGACTGGTTGCTTCCAATGTGGTGAGGCAGGACATGTGATTAAAGACTGCCCTGGGAGGCAAGGACAAGGGCAAGGACAGATAACAGGATCTACTTCTGAAGGACGGGTTCGTGCTCTCATGGCATATACGCAAGAGAGAGGTAGAAACATTTCTGTTGAAAGTTTGATTTTCCTTTTCGATCATCCTGTATGTACTTTGTTTGATTCTGGTGCTTCACATTCGTTTATATCTGCTTCTGTTTTTGAGTCTATGCACCTAGATACTAGTATAGTAAAGGATCCCTTTGTTGTCTCCAATCCTGTTGGAGGTATGGCTCATCTGTCTATGTTATGTTGCGATTTGAGAATATCTGTGTATGGCGTTGAGTTCGAATGCAACGCTTATGTGCTTGGTTTCATGGGCTATGGGTTGATTCTAGGAATGGATTGGTTAGCCAAGTATGGTGCCATTCTCGACTGTGAAAAGAGGGTAGTTAGACCGTTGACTACTTTGGGTAGTACTCACGATATCTCATGCGAGCCTAAGGGTTCTGTTATGCCTAGCTACCTAGAATCTCATGACACATCTATTGATGATTTGCAATCTGTTCGAGTAGTCCGTGAGCATGTAGATGTCTTTGAGGAGGTTGGGGGATTACCTCCAAAACGCGAGATAGATTCTCGTATATACTTATTGGACAATGCAAAGCCAGTTGCATTGCCTATACGCCACATGGCTCCAAGAGAAAGGAGGGAGCTTAGTAAAAGAGTGATAGAGTTACTTGAGAAACGGTTCATAAGAAGAAGTATCTCAGAGTGTGGTGCTCCAGTTGTTTTTGCCACGAAGGCTGATGGTTCGCTTAGATTGTGCGTGGACTATGAGGAGCTGAATAAGCTCACGAAGAAGAACAGACACCCATTGTAACAACCCATAATTTTAAAACATGACATAAGAGATAATTAAAGAATAATTAATTTTTAAAAGAAGAACTAAGTGAAACGGGCTATGCCATTGCGTTCGTCTCGGAATTCTGCTTGAGATAGAGTTCGAGTTTGCATAAAACGAATATCGTATGAAGGAGTTATGGACGATAGAAGTTGGGAAGAAAAATCAGAAAACGGGCCAGGATAACTGGCGCACTTGTGAAGTGCGCCAGAACAAAATTGCACTAGGCCACCTGGGAAGTGTGCCCAGGCCGAGCCAGGTCTACAAAATTCTATAGGGTTCCATGATGATGTTTCTTTCTGGGATTGGCTGGATGACGTGTTTTTCTGGTCTAATGGTTTAGATGGTTCCTAATCTAATCTAAAGGTCCTAATTCACCTAATACATCTATAAATAAGCACCTAAACCTAACCATATTCTCGTTTTTATCATCAATGGTGCCTCCATGTTGTTCTAATCTAAACTAGCCTTTCTTCTCCACCAAAACAAATCAGAATAGGAGTATTCCAAAGAGAAGATCAGATCTACAAATCAAAGTAGAGATTATTCAAGATCAGAATTGCTGCAACAACACCTAATTCTCTTTTCTAAGAATCCTATCACTGTAAGTCTATGTTACTTTCACATATAATTAAATTAAAAAGTAATTGTGATAGGATTATAAATTGGATCTGATGTATATGCCTGTAAGTAAGATGAATCATATCATGTTTTGTATTTTGTTATCCTTTAGATTCATACCCAATTGCTAATATCATATGCCTATCTGATCTACTTTGTCGTTATTCATTTCACATGCCCATTTATATGCCTATGCCAGTTTTGATGCTTTAATTCTCTTCCCTTCTACTTTTGCTTTTTCTTTATGAGATTAGGCTAACTTCGAGCCTAACTTATTGCGTTGAGATTTACGTATGAATAACGTTGGAACGATTGGGAAATATGCAATAAAATGAGATTTGGCATAAGTTGTTGATGAATATGGAAAATTGGTTTGGGCATCATTGAGTACGACTTGTATACATGAGATTTGGGCATAAATTGTTAATAACTATGAAAATGGGTTTGGGCATAATTTGGCACATGAGATTATAAATATAATTTAGATTGGAAATAATGGGTGATTGGAATATATTAAAATCCAAGATTTGAAATTGGGGCTTGGATCAAGAAATTGATAATAAACGCCTAAGACACAAGGTTAGATTCAGATTGCGGTATAAGCCTGCCTGGAACCGCCCGGCATATCCAACAACCACATTTCGGTAGTCTAATATGAGAGATTAAAGGCAGAAACTAGATGCATAATAATGCAAAGACACGAGGTTAAAATTAGATTACGGTATATGCCAGCCCGGAACTGCCTGGCAAATCCAGCAACCACAAAACGACAATCTAGTTTGGGTTGGCTTGCAAGATTACGGTTATAATGAATTAATGAACACTTAACCAAGATAAGACATGTGATTAGACATGGGGATAATAAAGGGTTAAGTGGGTAACATGGGTAGCATGTGAAACATAAGAAAAGCACTTAACCAAGATGAGACATGTGATCAGACATGGGGATAAAGAGGGGTTAAGTGGGAATTCCTAGTGGGGACCGAGCTTATGACGGAAGCTAGTGTCAAGTGGGTGGAGCCTTTTCAACCAGTAACCCATTTTAATATGTATATGAGCTCGAACTAGGTCGAGGACAAGGACACGCTTAGTGCGGTTGATTGTAAGAGGTCAATAAAGAGTTAGCGATGGCAGTACAAGTCCAACGGAGTCATGTGCTTGTGTGTATCCAGGCTGGTAGGTAAGACGCTATTGCATCATATAGGTATAAATTGTGCATTTTAGTGGTATCGGGATTGCCACCTTTGGGAGTGATACACCCTATTGTGGGACCAGCACAGGTATCACGAGGTTAGGGAGCTGATCGAATGGGTAGGGTAGTGGGTACAACTAGTGGTGGTAGGAGCAAGTGGGGCACCTATGAGAGCAGCTAGGAGTACACGAAGCTACCATTATTATGATTAGTAGGGAGGGATCATCTACTAATATGTAACTAGTATGTGGTACAGTGCAGAGCATATTTTATAGTGGCTAGGAGCGCGGTCGATGTTCAATCTTAATTACCTTGTTTACCTTATCACATCTGCTTATGTTACAGTAATCTCTTATATCTAATTTATGTTCTTATCCTGTTACTTTACTGATTATATTGTTAAAAGTCACTAGACTCGCAAGACTTATGTCTAACCCCTTTTTGTTTCGCCTCTTTTCTTTCTTCCCCCCCCAAGGTCCTCAGGGTGGGATTTGTGAAGCTTGACTTGGAACTCTTTCTTCTTGAAGTGCTTGGAAGTGTTGAAAGTAATGCTCAGCTTTATCTCTTTTTCATCATCGCTATTTGGAGTGGGATTATGATTTTTCTTTTATGTACTCTGATAATAATTTTGTTCAAGATGGATATTTGTGTACTTGGATTTAGTATGTGGTTTTGATGTTGTAACCAAACATGTTTTGCTTTTCCGCTACAATGAATAAATTTTGAATTTTCAAGTACCATTTTATATATCGGTCTTGTGATGTTCTATTCTATACTCTTATAATGCTCCGTGAAAGTTAATGCATTCCCTTAGTGAGTGACATTAACGGACGTGGGGTGTTACACGTGGTATCAGAGCTGATGGTTACCAGAACAGATAAAAGATTTTGAAAACCGTGTTCAAAAACATGTTTTAAAGAAGGTATGTTCAAAATAAAGGTTTATTATGAAAAACATAATCCCCAAAAACCATATATCTTTCTTTCAATTCTCTGTTTTGAATCTCTCCCTTTTTCCTTTCAGCATGTCTGGGGAATCCGATGTACCCGAGGGCGTACGGATACCAGGCTGGTTCAAAAGGTATCTGGAGGTTAGGGCTACTGCCGCAGGCCCAGCAAACGTTCCTTCTCCCCCAGCTGCAGCCCCTCCTCCTCCCCATGTAGACGCTTTTTCTAAGATATGCAAAGACTTCCATGCGATGGGCGCAAAACCGTTTTATGGAATTGAGACGTTTGTTGAGGCTCGGAATGGGCTCAAGGAAGTGGAAGATTTGTTTGGTATCTTTGAGATAGACGATGGAAGGAAGGTTCACATCGCTGCTTGGTTGATGAAGGATAAAGCTTCCTTTTGGTGGGAAGTAACTAATGGAGGACGTGCAGCGGAGACGTGCATGGATTTTAGACAAAGGTTCGAGTTGAAATTGCTTTCGCAAGCGGAGGAGAGTTTATACATGGAGAGGTTCTTGGCTTTGAAACAAGGGAGTTTGTCTGTGAAGGAGTATGTTAACAAATTTAACCAGTGAGAAAGATTTGGTATGGAATTAGTTAATACACCACATAAGAAGGCTTTGAGATTTGCCAAGGGTCTGAATGAACCATTACACGGGTTGGTTATGTCCCACATTCCTATGGGGGCTACTTTCGAGAATCTTGTTGATATGGCGTTGATACATGAAGAGGAGAAAGGTGTTAATGCACAGGATAAGAAAGGGGATCCAAAGAAGGCACAACAACAACAAAAGAAGGGTGGTAAGGATAACAAGGGCTCAGAGAAAAGAAAGTGTCACAATTGTGGAATACCTTGCCATTTGAAGAAGGACTGTAAGAAGAAGAAGAGGACTGGTTGCTTCCAATGTGGTGAGGCAGGACATATGATTAAAGACTGCCAATGAGGCAGGGACAAGGGTAAGGACAGAGAACATGATCTACTTCTGGAGGGCGGGTTCGTGCTCTCATGGCAGCTACACAAGAGAAAATTAGAAACATTTCCGTTGAAAGTTTGATTTTCCTTTTCGATCAACCTGTACGTACTTTGTTCGATTCTGGCACTTCACATTCGTTTATATCTGCTTCGGTTGTTGAGTCTCTGCACCTAGATACTAGTATAGTAGTAGATCCCGTTGTTGTCTCAAATCCTGTTGGGGGTACGACTCATCTGTCTATTTTATGTCGGGATTTTAGAATATCTGTGTATGGCGTTGAGTTCGAATGCAACGTTTATGTGCTTGGTTTCACGGGCTATGGGTTGATTCTAGAAATGGATTGGCTAGCCAGGTATGGTGCCATTCTCGACTATGAAAATATGGTAGTTAGACTGTTGACTAGTTTGGGGGTATACTCTCGATATCTCATGCGATCCTATGGGTTCTGTTATGTTAGCTACCTAGAATCTCTTGACACATCTATTGATGATTTGCAATCTGTTCGAGTTGCCTTGAGTATGCAGATATCTTTGACTGGGTTAGGGGCTTACCTCCAAAACGCGAGATAGACTTCCTTATATATTTGGTGACAATGCAAAGCCAGTTGCATTGCCTGTGTACTACATGGCTCCAAAATAAAGGAGGGAGCTTAGTAAACAAGTGAAAGAATTGCTTGAGAAAGGGTTCATAAGAAGAAGTATCTTGGAGTTGGGTGGTCCAGTTGTTTTTGCCACAAAGGCTGATGGTTCGCTTAGATTGTGCGTGGACTATAGGGAGCTGAATAAGCTCACGAAAAAGAACAGACACCCATTATCAAGGATAGATGACTTGTTTAATCAGTTGGTTGGTGCTTCGGTTTTCTCACAGTTGGATTTAGCTACAGGATTTCATCAGCTAATGGTGGCTAAGGACAGCACAGATAAGACTGCATTTAGAGCTCCAGATGGTTTCTTTGAATGGCTTGTCATGACTTTTGGTTTGACGAATACACCTACATATTTCATGGAATTGATGAGTAGGGTGTTTTGGGAGTTTCTAAACAAATTCGTGGTTGTTTTTATGGATGATGTCCTGATCTTCTCTAGAAGCGAGGAAGAGCATGCCTTACATCTTAAGGAAGTCTTAGAGACCCTTCGAGCATATCAACTCAAAGCTAAGTTCTCCAAATTTCATTTTTGGAGGATAGGAAGTGAGGTTATTAGGGCACATGGTCTCTAAAGAAGGGAAAGCAGTGGATCCTGCGAAGGTGGTAGCAATCCAAGATTGGAAGATTCCTAAGAATGCAACGGAAGTAAGAAGTTTTCTTGGTTTGGCGGGATATAAAATGATGTGCTTCTTCAAGGACTTTGCTAAGATATCAGCCCCACTTACTCGGTTAAAGAAAAAGAATTTGACCTTTTCCCGGGATGTTGACTGTGACGATGCTTTTCAACGATTGAAGAGGGCATTGATGACAGCTCCAGTTTTAGTTTTGCCAGATGGGAGTAAACCGTTCACAGTGCATACCGATGCTCGCGGGACAGGGCTTGGCGCAGTTTTGATGCAAGAGGGAACGGTAATATGTTATGGTGGAAGGCAGTTGAAGGTCCATGAGAAGAATTACCCCACCCACAACTTAGAATTAGCTGCCATAGTTTTTGCGCTTAAGTCTTGGTGCAATTACTTGCTTGGTGAGAGGTTGAGTTGTATACAGACCATAAGTCACTAAAATATCTATTCTCTCAAAGAGATCTAAACTTAAGGCAACAGAGGTGGATGGAGTTCTTAGCATCCTACGATTTTGAGATTGCATATACCCCTAGCAAGGATAACGTTGTAGCTGACGCCTTGAGTAGAAAGAAGTTGACTTTGACTTCTTTGTTTGTCGAGCGGCATAGTGTAGAGTATATCTTTACCTTTGACTCTAGACCCTCTATTGATTATGTACCTGGTTTGTTGGCATTATTAGAGGTGCGACCTACGCTTTTGCGACAGATAGGTGTGGGACAGCGAGATGACCCACAGCTGATAGAGATAGTAGACAAGCTCATAAGAGGGTAGTCTTCGAGCCATATTAGTAGGTATACTATAGATGACAAAAGTTGGTTGCGTATGGATGGGAGACTTTGTGTATCTCGAGACGAGAGTTTGAGAAGGACAATCCTTGAAGAAGCACATCATTCTAAGATGACCACACATCCCGGTGGTGACAAGACGTATAAGGACGTGAAGCGAGTTTTCTTTTGGGCCGTAATGAAGAAGGATATGGCTGAGTTCGTTTCTAGATGCTTAGTGTGCCAACAAGTTAAGGCTGAGCAAAAGAAGCCTGCTGGTTTGCTTCACCCTTTAGAGGTTCCATAGTGGAAATATGAAAGTGTTTCCATGAATTTCGTCGACGGGTTGCCGTTGTCAAGGAAGGGTAATATGGGATTTTGGGTAGTAGTAGATAGACTTACCAAGAGCGCTCATTTCATTTCCGTTAAGAGTAAAAGAACAACGGCATGGTTAGAATCTGTTTATCTCTGAGAGATAGTTCGTCTACATGACATACCTTCTAGTATCGTATGCGATCGAGATCCCATTTTCACTAGTGGGTTTTGGAAGACCTTGGAAGAGGCAGTAGGAACGCAATTGTGTTTGAGCACCGCTTATCACCCTCAAACGGATGGCCAAACAGAAAGAGTAAATCGGATTCTAGAAGATCTTTTGAGGTTACGCATCTTGGACTTTGGAGGAACATAAGAGGAGCACCTTCCATTAGTAGAGTTCACCTACAACAACAACTATCAGGCTAGTATTGGCATGGCACCTTTTGAAGCTCTATACGGACGACCTTGCCGATCACCGACTTGTTGGTGGGAATCTACGGATAAGATTTTGCTTGGGCCCGAGATGATTAGAGAAACTTCGGAGAAGATAGACTTGATTCGAAGACGCATGAAGACGGCACAAGACCGACAAAAGTCATGCGCTGATAAGAGACGAACCAATATTGAGTTCGAGGTTGGAGACACACTTTTTATTAAAGTATCACCATTGAGGAATGTAGTTCGTTTTGGATCTGCAGGGAAACTGGCACCAAGGTTCATTGGGCCATTCCCCGTTACATAAAGAATTGGACAGATGGCCTATGGAGTGAAGTTGCCTTAGAAGCTTAGTGGTGTTCATGACGTATTTCACGTGTTGAATTTGAGGAAGTGTTTACACGATACAACGGAAGTAGTAGAGCCGAGCATGCTTAAAGAAGTGGAATTAGGGCGAGATGCCGCGGTTAGACGAATTCCTACATGCATCCTTGGATCAGAGGTCAAGAAATTACGCAGCCGAGAGGTCAGGTTGGTTGAAGTTCAATGAGGAGATGATCAAGGAGACGCGACTTGGGAAACGGAAGACAAGATACAAGCGTCGTATCCTTTCCTTTTTGAGGGTATGTTCTTAACTTCTCCTTTTTGTACTGCTTTGTTTATACTAGTTTTATTGTTTAGTGTATCCTCTCAATTATATCTTCGATCTTTAGGTACAAAATCCTATGGTTGTAAACACGTGTTTGAGACATGTTAGGTTTGGTGGTTGAAAGTGGATGTAAGTGTTTGCTAGTGGTTGCTCGTGGATGCATTTACACACACATTAGGCACTAGATCGGCTCAATCACTTTCATATTGCATATGGGTGAGTGTGCATATTTAAATTAATGGATGTATACTGAATGTGTTATCACATGGATGTTGCATTTGGATGAATGGTTGTGCAATCATTTAGAAATGATATTTATCATTAGGGTCCTTTTGCATACATAATGGATTCATGGCACTATCATGATTTGCATTAAGGAGCTCAACTGAATAAGTGGAATGCCTTATTTTGCATTCGGATAAGGGCATATACACACACTTTGTATATGTTCGTGAAAGCATTAGAAATCTTTTAAGGACAATGGACGCACGTGATGTATGGATGAGTAGATGGATGGTAGGACATACATTCCTTTAAGCTTCGAGATTTCGGGGATGAAATCCATTAAGTAGGGGAGAATGTAACAACCCGTAATTTAGTGAAACGGGTTACGCCATTGTATTCATCTCGGAATTCTCCTTGGGATAGAGTCCGAGTTTGTGTAAAACGGATACTGTATGGAGTTACGGACGATAGAAGATGGGTAGAAAAATATGGCGCACTTGTGAAGTGTGCCAGAACAAAATTGCACTGGCGCACCTGGGAAGTGTGCCCAGGCCGAGCCAGCCCTACAGAATTCTGGAGAGTTCCAAGATGACGTGTCTTTCTGGGATTGGCTGGATGACGTGTTTGTCTGGTCTGATGGTTCAGATTGTTCCTAATCTAATCTAAAGGTCCTAATTCACCTAATACATCTATAAATAAACACCTAAACCTAACCCTAATCTCATTTTTATCATCCATGGCGCCTCCATGCTGTTCTAATCTAAACTAGACTTACTTCTCCCCCAAAAAAAATCAGAATAGGAGTATTCCAATTAGAAGATCAGATCTACAAATCAAAGTAGAGATTATTCAAGATCAGAATTGCTACAACAACACCTAATTCTCTTTTCTAAGAATCCTATCGCTGTGAGTCTATGTTACTTTCACATATAATTAAATTAAAAAGTAATTGTGATAGGATTGTAAATTGGATCTGATGTATATGCCTGTAAATAAGTTGAATCATATCAATTTTTGTAATCTGTTATCCTTTAGATTCATACCCAATTGCTATTATCATATGCCTATCTGATCTACTTTATCGTTATTCATTTCACATGCCCATTTATATGTTTATGCCAATTTTGATGCTTTGATTCTCTTCCCTTCTTCTTTTCCTTTTTCTTTATAAGATTAGACTAACTTCGAGCCTAACATATTACGTTGAGATTTACGTACGAATAACGTTGGAACGATTGGGAAAAGTTTGGGATATATGCAATAAAATGAGATTTGGCATAAATTGTTGGTGAATATGGAAAATTGGTTTGGGCATAATTGAGTACGACTTGTATACATGAGATTTGGGCATAAATTGTTAATAACTATGAAAATGGGTTTAGGCATAATTTGGCACATGAGATTATAAACATAATTTAGATTGGAAATTATGGGTGATTGAAATATATTAAAATCCAAAATTTGGTATTGGGTTTTGAATCAATAAAGTGATAACAAACGCCTAAGACACGAGGTTAGATTCAGATTGCGGTATAAGCTTGTCCGGAACCGCCCGGCATATCCAGCAACCGCAATTCGATAATCTAATGTAATAGGTCAAAGGTAGAAACTAGATGCGTAATAATGTAAAGACACGAGGTGTTAGCCTGCTTTGTGACCAGGCCACCCAAAGCAAAGATCATGTTCACACACTTTTTGGCAAATGCTGTCACATATGGAATCTCTAGATAACATCACTCTCCGGCATTGGAAGCATCATCAAAAGACACAGTGTAGTTTGGTCAAAATCGCAACATCAGTATAAACTGGACCAAAACCCTTATTAAACGACCTCATTTGGATCTAAACACATCAAATACTTATATCTCTCTGAATTAGCTTCAAGTAGAGCTTTCGTTTGGTCCAATCGGCCTTATGGTTTGAAAGTTATGTCCATTTCCGTGAACGCATGCAAAAATATGGAAAACATGGATTTTGGCATTTTTGAAGATCGGTTCGTGAGCACCCCCTGGGGGCGGTTCGTGACCACCCCCTGGGGCCGGTTCGTGACCACCCCCTGGGGGTAGTTCGTGACCACCCCCTGAGCGCGGTTCGTGATGATGACCCGGCCTGACCATCACCATCATGACCATTACCAGCTCACCACCCCGGCTCACGAACCGCGACCACGAACCACGACCATGACCCGCTACTACGCATGTAGATTTTGACCTATTCTCAAGGCTGTGACCGCTCCTACTTTCCCGGATCGGGTGCTATGTGTCCTACTACGACCGGATCACCATATGACTTTCCTATAGCTATAAATACACCTCTAGAGGGCATTTTCAAGGGACTTTTGGCACCTCCTTGTCCATTGCTACCATGGCCAACACTTCTCCATGAATAACCACCATCTTCCTTAATAAAATCAATGAATTCAGAGAGAATTATTCATTAGATTCAAGTTATTAAGAGACAATATTTATTGTAATTGTAATCTCTGGTTGAAATGAGAAAATATGAAGTGGACGTAGGCTCATTAACGCCGAACCACTATAAAAATCTTGTTGTCTTGCTTTTTCTCTTATTTTTCAGTTATGTCTTCATATCCAACGCTCTAAACACTATGATTTGGGTATTAGAACCATTTTTGGTCTAACATTTTTGTGCTTTCACTAAGAAATGAAGATTTCAGACATTTGAGGATTTTCTAATCTAATTGTTGGATCTCCAAATCCAACGAGGAAACCTCACTTATTGTTTACCTTCCATTTATTTTTACAAGAATGACGACAAATGGGGTCGCAACAAAGTTAAATCGAGCTACTCCTACAGCACAGATTTTCTGATCGGATCTCGAGAGATAGGATTTGGCATTGGCGAGGTGTCGAAGGTCGTGGGATTCACGATGGCAGAGCTGATTGGGGTTGGAACTATTAACAACGGTTCGGATTGAGTTCATTCGCATAAATGTAGACATCAGGTTGGATGGGAGAAACTGGATCAGATCGCTGGACTAGACCAGAATATAATTGAGGATACAACTTTGCTACGATCCAAACAAATTCATGAATGGTCCATTGGTCCTCTTGTGCTCCAACCACTTTTCATTGTTTCATGAATGACAGTTGTACTTTGATAGCAATCCATGAAAATATGACTTGCCTCTGATCCATTCTTACAACTGGCACAATGTGAAATGGATAAGCATGACTCATAATGTTTCTTCTATATGGTCCATATAAGACAAGCCGTACAGGCGATCATGCATTCTTTTAATCTGTTATACCCACATTCTCATTTATGTGCAATTATACAAGATGATGGTTCGTGAAGTATCGGGCGTTCCAACCACTTCATTTTCGCAACAAGGCATAATTCATCTCACTCAGTTCGTGAAGAGATACTCCGACCCATTCCGGCTCGTAGGGGAGTATCATGACCTGACCAATGGCACCATCACGGCCTGACCTGAAGCAAGTGCTCTGGCCTGATCTGAGGACTTCGATTCAACCTCAACCGCGACCAGTAGTGACTTGCAGAATCACAATCCGAAGGGCAACAGAATAACTGGATAGCTATGTTGAATTTAGCATGGGTCGTGTAAACATTTAGTGGGTATGGATTAGTCCACTGGAAACATGCACGAGCTCACGTGAAGAAGGTCCAAGAGTAAACTGTAAACATGGGTTTCCTATGGATGACGCGTATGCCACGTCAGAAGTATAAATGACGTATTGAACTTGCAGGTAAAGTACGAGTATATGAAACATAAATTTATGTGGTTGAATACAATGCCAGCTGTACACAGCTTATTAATGACAACATACAACCAACAAAGAAAAACTGTGCAGAGAAAACAACGTGTATTGGGTACATTATGAAGGCAGATCGTCAGCTATAAATGTGGAATGTATGCATGGCATGTATGAGGAGCACGTGGCAAAGTATTGGATGTTGGGACAACATACTATATATTTCAAAGGTTGGATACATTGTTATATACAATCCGCATATATTTACAGAATTCACTATGTAAACATGTGGATCGTTGGATCCTTCTGGGTCGTGATGCATGGATGGGGGTGATCACGAACCGTAGAGACTGTACTCAACTCACGAACAACGATCCGTAGAGCGATGGCAACCCGAAGCCATGTTAAGATCGTGCGTGGATCGTATGGTTAGACCTGAACAGACCAAAGCTAGTGATTCCCCTATCCGAACTAAAAGGAGATTGCTTCAGGCTCTTCATGATGAAGTGTTGTTCATGTATTAATGTAAAATCAGGTGAGGGATAATAATCATTTACGTAGAGGGGACATTCTCTAGTTTATGGACTGTTGTTTAATTATGATGCATGAATCCCGCGTGAGAAGATATAAAACGTTGCATGTTGAGAACGCCTGGACTCCATGTTGAATATGCATCATGTGGATTGCACAAGGCGCAAATTAACAACATCTAGACACATATGACCCACTCGTGAAGGCATACCCCATCGACTCGTGAAGACACATCCCATCGGCTCGTGGATAGTGCACACCCGACCCGAACGGATGGATTTGCTGAACCACGAATCAGAGGATAGTAGCGGATGACGACGCAGAAAAGGAACGGTGAACAAGGGTCACGATCCGACCCCAAAAAATGACAGTTTTTGGAAAAAATGCAGTTTTCGGATCATTTCAGAAAAGGCTCCATCTTCCAAAATCGTGATGCCGGGACTGTGGGGCCCCGGACCCCCACCGACGTTGCGCCCTTACCCGTTGACGGCCTCGCCTTCGGCTCGGAGCATGGCTCGCCTTTGGCTTAGAGTTTGTTTTGTCCTATAGTTAATACTTACCAATCGAGATTTGGTAGATAGTCTGATGATACCGACAACTAATTGACAACGACTGAGATTCTTCCCAGAGCCATAACACCTATTTATTGATGTTATTCAATATGAGGAGCTATTGAAAAGATTTGACATGCTGGATACGACAGTATACGAGATAGTGATTTTCTCATACCAGCCACTTCTTCCAGAGTTCTGATGGTGTATTGATTTCATCAATGCAACTGATGTTTTCCATGAACGAGTAGTAATCACCTGGTTTACATGACTTAAACCTATCCGACAGGTGGGGTCCCAGATGGCATTAACATGGAACCGTCCAGGCACTATTCCGGAGACTCGGATGATCATAGCAACGATGACTCGCAATGACAAGATACTAGAAAGTGAATAAGGATTATTACAAATCTACAATTCAATTGTATGGTGTAATGAAAGACATATATCCTCCGGTCTACACCTGGGAGAACTTAGCTGACCTCTCCAATGCATAACTGCTATCCACAACATTAACGAAGACTGATTTCCATTGTAAAAGGGTCACATCAACACACTTTGGTGCCCAGAGTTAGGTACCAGTTGAACCGCCGCAAGCCACGATTAGACATATGGATCTTTGCACAAGTGATAATAACTTGATTGCTCATCAATCACCCTATGACCTTGGTCAAGAGATGAGGGCTTGAGATTAACGCAAATATGAATTAACCATTAGCTCTCCACTTCATACAACAATTGTGACAGGATACATGAACATTGCTTGAAGCCTTGCCAGCCACGCTATTGCATTTAAGATTATCTGATCAAGGTCTCGACCAATCAGCTCTAGCAGAATTCAGAGTTTACATAACACCTTGGTGTCTATTTCTAAATATCCTAACTGAAGTTGGAGTGGGATAGGTCTCGAACAACGCCTCCCCTCCTGATGAGATGGAGTGTGAAGGAGGCTTAGGCTTAGCAAACAAGGAAGAGATCGCAGAAAGAGTTGCCCAAAGATCTACCCGATGATATGGATCCCATAGAGAATGAAAATTCGGGATACATGAGGGAGACGTCTAACAAAGCAACTGCCCCACAAATGGAAAAGCTCGCTTAAGGCTTGTTGATTTCTTCAAGAAAACTCAGCTACTATTTCCAATTTCATCTAATTGTCATACAGACTAATTAGCCACTATGACATGTCCTGCATCAACCTGAGGCACCTGGAAGATTGCTCGAACAAAACATCGAGCTGAGCCAGTTTGATCTCAATTCCCTCCTAATGAAATCCATATGGCGGGGGGCAAGCATTAGCCGAATCCATCATTCAGATCACCATTCCCAAAGAGGATGTAATAGGTGAAGAAGATGACCCCTTAAAAAAAAGAATGAAAACAAACATTGGAAGTTGTATGCAAATGGGGCAAAGAATGATTGGCGGTCCGACGTCGGAGTTGAATTGATAACCCCCGAAGGACGGCTCGAAAGGAATTCCAGGCGAAGGAACTGTAACTCGTAGCTTCCCTAGAACCGGTAGAAGAGCTGTTGGATGGATTGGAACGTTACAACATATCTCATGTCCCACGAATAGAAGATCAAAAGGCGAATAATATGGCTAAGTGAGAAAGTTCCGAAAATCTAGAAACGATAGAGGTGATCCCAATCAAGACACTATGAACTCCGACCATTGATCAGATGGAAGTTGATCCAGTGTTGGATACTACACCCGAATGAGAATCATCGACAACCCCCGTAAGAAAATTCCTGCAGCACGGAATGCTTTCGGCAACGAGAATGTATGGCGTACCATCGTTCGTTATGCCTCAAGATATGACGTGCAAGGCGACATGGGTTATTTCCCTTGGAAGGTTGTCCCGACATAGAAATCGACGAATCTCATTGCTGAATTCACCGCCGTGAATGGTTAGAAAGATTCACTAGTCAACTTCCCACTAGATGGGAAATGTACACGAATGAAACATCTAATGAGCGAAGCTTTAGAATTAGAAAGTGAAGATTCACACTTCCACTCCTTTTATTTGCCAAGTAACTCATTCCCTAGACGCTGGGGGCAACTGGAGATTTGAACATGAATCTCTTAAAATTGCATCATGTAAATTCAAAGCTCACACATCAGGAGTTTGCATGGCCGATTGCCTTAGTCTTTCTTGAAGGTTAGCAAATTGGGTGTTTGAAACGGTTATGCTTAAATACTGAGTGATTGTCTACGAACCAACCCTTGTCCTTAACATGGGATCGAAGGCATATCGACAAATTTACAAGATATGACTACTTCACCAGCATCAATATACTATTTCCTAGCATAGAAAGTGCAAAAGTTTCTATAAGCATGAATCCATTGTTCTCATGCCGATTGCCATCCTAACACCAATGCGATAATATGCTACCATTATCAATACAGTCATGACTTCCTGGCACTTTATCCTTACCCTCAGCATGGGGACAAAAAGGCGATTCAAAGGAGATGCGACCTCGTCACTCGCTTATGATATTTACTTAACCGCCTTTGCCATCTCAAGACCCCGATCAAGGTCTATACATTCTTGGGACTGCCGCCACTTAATAAATTGAAAAGATATCCGTCATTAGCTTAAGACTCTGGCAGCCAACCCCTGGTAGAGAGGGGATAAGGCAGAATTAATCGGCAAAGAACATGCAATGCCATTTCCGCTCCGAATGATATTCACACCATTAACATGATTATTTTTTAACCATGACTCTTGTATTTTCATGCTTTAAGAGTAATTGATGTAATTAACTCAGGTGAATTAATAGGTGGATGGTTTAGGTACCCCGGATTTGATACTGATCAGATTTCTAACACCCTCATATGGAATTATGGAACGAAACTATAACGAGCCCGATTGAACTGCTCATTTGCAAAGCCGCACCTTCCATCTAAAGAAAGTTGTTTAGATCAAGGTGGATCCGGGAAGACCGTCCAATTCTTGGCTCATACGTAGCGGACCACAAGATAGTCGTACATAAGTCATTGGCTTGAAAAGTCGGAGTCCGACCCCTGATGGATGTTGTGTGACTATCTATATGGCTCGATCCTATCCTCGATGCCACCAGATTACATGAATCCCGATAGGAGGCAGCAACGCCCATTGATATTCTAACTTTTCAATCATAAGATTTGCTTTTACATGCCATTTGGGTTAGTGACATGACTAACTCATGCGAAATGAATGACGTAGGTACCCGGAGTTTGGTGCTAACTACTCCTCCCGTGGATTGTTCGGGGGAATGCAAAGCCTTGGCAAACGTTTTCCAACTGTTTGACTGACTGATGCTATCCTCATAGGTTGGATAGACATATAAACCTAGGATGAGTGTGACCCGACCACTTGTCCGAAAAGCTCCATTCGCCAGAGTGAAGCGTGGAGTATGGACTAGGACCGATCTCGAGAACGACACCCGAAACGGCAGAATCCCACTCTGTGAACTAGAGTGTAGAAGGAACGCCGGGGCGAATGATATGACTGCTCGCTTGAATCAATCTAACTCTCATGATTCGATAGAGAGTATAAAGTACAGGAAGATGATGTCCGCCACTCTAACTCTCAATATTCGAGAAAGAGTATAAAGGATGCGAAGATGACGTCCGTAAGGCGTGAAGGTGCACCATGATAAAAACCGCCTTGACAACATTCCACCCCGCTGAAGGATCGGGAGAGTATAAAGGCGCTAGAGACTTAGCGCCCCCAGAACTTCTGCCCCCCTGAAGGATCGTTGAGAAGTCTAAGAACCGAGCTCGAACTCTAACCCACTGAAGGATCGGGAGAGTATAAAGGCACCATGGATTGGTGCCCCAAGAACTCCTACCCTGCTGAAGGATCGGGGAGCAGACTGAAAGCTGAGTTCGAACTCCAGAGAGAGAATAAAGGCAGAGATTAAAATTCTAGTCAAGGGCTCCTACCTCGCCGGAGTGTCGGGGGCCAGACTGAAAGCTGAGCCTGAATCCTCCATGTCCGGACATGGGGGTAGAATAGTTAAGGTCCTAATCAATCCTCAACAAAGTCCTGGCCAGGCACTAGGTTAATGATTATTGGGGGCATACCTGTACACACATACTACCTTAGTGTATATTCATTTATAATTGCATTGATAACTTATAACACTTCATGACTTATTTGATGATTTGCGTTTCAAATGTTTAAATGCATAACTAATTATGGAATGTTCGCAGGTACAAGAAAATGCGAAAGAAACAAACTTTTAATTACTAAATGCAGGTTACAAAAGATAACTAGTCAAGAACGCGAGGGCCTCACTCGCAACAATAGCAACGTGCCAATGGAAAACGAACAAAGGGTCGCGTCCTGAAGGATGTACCAGGCCCCTTGAAGACCAGAAAACAAATGCAAAGAGAACGTCCATCTGCTGATCCCTACTTACTTCCAGAATGGGAAGTTCAGATAAGGCTGGATATATCCCATGTAATAATTGAACGTGACACAACCATTTCGTCCCCGACCTTTCCCTTGTTGCATAGAGCAAACGGGAGTAATAAAGGTGACTATGATCCAACTATTCATCGCTTGATTTCAATCGTTGGAGCTTGGATGGGAGGCTGGAGATTAGCATGGGATGAGTACCAATAAATTGGTTTGCACTCAACTCCGACTCTTAGTGCGAGGTGAAACACCCCACCTCTGTTAAGGTCACTCACAAAGGGAATGCCTTAACTTTGGTGGAGCATTTTAGGTAAAAGATGCAGAAAACTTACAAGATAGAAAAAATAAAGCAGTGAAAAATAAAGTCATTTTATTAACAACTTAATTCAGTCAAGCTTTTACAACAGTTATTTCAATCATACTTAAAAGTAATACATAGAACTTCTGTCTTGATTCAAAAACTTCCAAGTATTAAATAAGCATAAAATTTACAATAATATTCCCCAATAAAGCATAAACCAGCCATAGCAGGGGAAGAGAGAGTCCAAAGCAATACGTCGACTATCTTCGAGCTTGGAAAGAAAACTGAGCTAAGTGGTAACATTTCCTCCCGGTGAACCTTGGGGGGGGGGGAACGGAAGAAAAGAGGCGAAAAAGAACTAGGTCAGACATAAGTCTGGTAAGTCTAGTGACTTTCAGCATATAAACAGGCAAAAGCATCACGACATGAATAAACTGAATATAAGACAATACCATGATAATAGGGATAACAAGATAACATAGGATAAGCATAAGGTATGATAAGGCAAGATAAACTGAATGCGCTTCTACTCTTTCTCTGTTTCGCTACTAGTTTGTTATTCTGATTTCTATATCTTTCTCTGCACCACCTAACTAGTGTCCCAACTAGTAATCTGTATAAAATGATAACGTGATCCCAATCCCCGTAATTGTGGTAGCCTTTAGGTGTACATCTATCGTGAGGATTCCATCTCAATCTGCCTAATTGCCATGAACATGTTAGATGTACCCTTACTACCCTATCGATAGGCTCCCTACTTGTATTAATTTCCCTTGTGTCTGTGTCAATCGGCCCTTTCTTGCATGTAGATAACCTGTGCTGGCCCCACCATAAGGTGTATCATTCCTTATGATAGTGACCCGACACGATTCAAGATGCATAATGTATAACTACTGGTACCCAGTGCCTGCTTTTTCCCACTCCGGAGTACGTGCACGCCCGTAAACCGTCGAAACCTACACTGACGTACCCCCTGCCACTGCTTTGACCGCTTGCAATTAGCCCAGTAGTCGTGCCCCACCCTGCCTAGTTCAGGGTACCGTGATACATCTATGTGGGTTACTGCTGAAATAGGTCCCCATTACTAGGGTTTCCTATTGGTTAAGTTTGTGGGCCTATATTTACTAATATTACCCACCAACCCGATATGTACTTAACCCTCCCACTGATTCAAGCATGTTTATTTAACGGTTAAGTTTGTGGGCCTATGTGTACTAATATTACCCACCTACACGAGATGTACTTAACCCTCCCATTGATTCAAGCTTGTTTATTAAACGGTTAAGTTTTGTTGGCCTATATTTACTAATATTACCCACCAATCCTATATGTACTAAACCCTCCCATCGATTCAAGCATGTTTATTAAACAGTTATGTTTTGTGGGCCTATATTTACTAATATTACCCACCAACCCGATATGTACTTAACCCTCCCGCACATTATGTCATATTGGTTAAGTGTTGTCCATTCATGTTAACTTAACCCACCCATTCATCGTGTCATATTGGTTAAGTGTTGCTTATTTACTTAACCCTATCTGTTCATCAAGTTATATTGGTTAAGTGTTTCCTTATTACTTAACCCCACGTGTTCATCATGTTGTATTGGTTAAGTATCTTCAATCAATTCAAGTTAACTTAACCCACTTACTTGTTATATTACTTTGGTTAAGTGTTGCCTTCTTGTGTTAACTTTACCCTACCACAAATCAAGTTATATTGGTTAAGTGTTGCCCTCTTGTTTTAACTTAACCTTACCACAAATCAAGTTATACTGGTTAAGTTTTCTTATTACTTAACCCTACCCATTCATCATGCTATACTAGTTAAGTGTTTCCTATTATCTTAACCCTAGTCATCCATCTTGTCACATTAGTTAAGTGTTTCTCATTACTTAACCCCAGTCATCCATGTTATATTGGTTAAGTGTTACTATGAACTTAACCCTACTCATTCATCTTGTTCATTAGCATTAATTGATTTATTAATGCACCAACCTCTCACAATAGATATGTGTTGTTGCGGTTATTGGATGTGCCGGGCGGTTCCGGGCAGTTTTACATCACAACTCAATCTAACCTCGGGTTTTTCTTGGGCATGATGCACTAACCTCTCACATTAGATAGATGTTGTTGTGGTTACTGGATGTGCCGGGCGGTTTCGGGTAGTTTTACACCACAACTCAATCTAACCTCGGGTTAGGCATGTTCATCTTTAATCTACACATTTACCCTATATACCCAAATCTAGATTTTTCATGCTAATTACAAAATTCACCAAAACTAGTCATGTTACATTTTACGCCCAATCTAGATTTTATGCTCAAGTTACCCCAAATTCGCAACAATTACAATTTTGCCCAAAACTTGATTTATATGCCAACTTCATACTTTGTCAATCATGCAAATTCTAGGTTCAATATGTCAAATTACATGTTCCATAATTCATGTCAAATTTCCCCAAATTGTATCTTAACAGTTATGCCATATTACATGTTCAAATTATGCCAAATAATGTCAATTTCGTGTTATACCAAATTTCCCCTGCATTCATAACGTACGTATTTCGAGATTCAACTCAAGATTCATAATATAAGGGGAGAAGCAAGATGGAACATCGTAATAATAGGCATAGTCATATGATGATAAGAACTACTAGTCCAATAAATTTGATGTACTAAAAAGACAAGTTTTGCAAGGAATACATCACAGGCATATAGATATGATAAGAATTATATCATGAACTTAAAAGGACTAAAATTCCGATATATAACAAGGATAGATATGATTGGACCAGTTTCACAGTCAAAAATGATTCCCAAAGATATATATCTATACTCAAGCACAAATTTTAATGAAAGGATAGCTTACATCAGGCATATTCTCATATCCATTTTATTACATGTCTCAATTAGATTTAGGTGTTCAAATTTAAAAAGTAACTACCTTACAAAACAAAGGCAAATCTTGTTTTCGTGCCTAAGCCATACATCACTATACACCCTAATCTTCTTTTTCCAGATCATAAACTATCATATATATATATATATATACATATATATGTCCCAATTTTAGATCTTAGATCACAACATGTATTATGCCTTATATTTACAATTCAATTTACGCCCCAAATCCCAAGTCATATGTCCAATACTTTATGCCTCAAATCTCAAGTCATATGTCCAATGCTTTATTCCTCAAATCTCAAATCTCAAGTCATATGTCCAATGCTTTATGCCTCAAATCCCAAGTCATGTGTCCAATATTTTATGTTTCAAATCTCAAGTCATATGTCCAATATTTTATGTTTTGAATGTGTTATGTCCTCAAATCAGTTACAACTCAATTATGCCTAATTATACACAATTTAATTCTTTTTCCCCAAATTTTAGCGCTGGTCATATCCAAATCATATATTTTATGCCCAATTTTATTTCCAACGTACGTTCATCTCTTATGAGATCTGGCACAGGCTCGCAGTAGCATGGCTATAAAAAAAAAGGGAAGAAGGAAAGAAGAGACAAAGAACGTACATAATATTATCAATGAGATAGATCCAAAGGATATAGAAAAACAGGCATAATCTCAGATCCAGATTTATTACAATGTCAAAATCAAAATTAACTATTATTTCTGAAAGTAACGTGAACTTACAAATTACAAAATGGTCTTGAATTCTGGGATCTGTATTCTGAAAATGAATAGCTCTCCCTTGAAGTAGACTATTTGTTCTTCTAATTTAGATTTGATTTGATTCTTAGAAATAGTTGTTGAAATAGCCTTTGAATCTCTACTAGAATTCTAAACTTGATTTCTACGAAGGACTTGAGTAGCATAACCCTGTCTTTGATTTATTTTGATATGAATTAGGGTAGAGTATATGCGTAATGAAGTTGTGTGGAGAAAAAGTGAGGTTTGGGGGTGTTTAAATAGCTTAGGAGCAACGAATCTGGTCAGAACTGGCGTCTAAATGCAGAAAAACGAATCTGTCCACGGATCTGGAAAAGGGGGGAGACCCCCAGGTCGACCCCATGGTCGACCTGTTCTACCCAGGTCGACCTAGGTCCTGGGCGGGAAATTTCCCGTCCAGCCTGGTGTGTGATTTGAATTTTGAAACTTTAAATTTGAATTCGGGCTGGTTTTTATTTTAAATTCCTAAAACTTTTAAGTGCAATAACTTCTTCATACGGAGTCCGATTTACGCAAACTCAGACTCTATCTCAAGAAGAATTTCGGGACGAATGCAATGGCGTAACCCGTTTCCCTTAATTCTTCTCTTAAAAATTAAGTATACTTTAATTTGTTACTTTAATGTTCACTGAAAAAACGGGGTGTTACACGAGGAGTGAATATAAATCCAGAGAAGATATGGATTCGAACCCTGCTACTCAAAACAAACCCCCGAGGATGGGGGCACGGAATACGAGCCTCAAGTAGCATAGTTCAAATACTCGATGCCTCCGTCCCTAGTTGAGTGACAGAAGCCTGATTGACAGCTACTGCACATGTGAATCTAAGAAGCCCAAGGCCGTTCTTCACTTATTTCAAGACTTTACGCTGGGGGGATCAACGACAATTGAAAGGCCAAGCAACAATCATCAATTCGCTGGAAATGACAAAATCGAAGTTCAAGCAATGACGAACTTGGCTCGGCCAGATAGAAACCATCAGCTCAGATTGAACACAAACCAATCAGCAGACATGCAGCATGCGACTTTAATTCAGAACATCGTGGATGGAAACATGGACAATGGAATAACTACCTGCAACATCCTAGATGAGAACGCAATAGTTCGAAGAACAGGAACCCAGTCGGGTCGAATGACTCGAACCACTACTCGGGGGCAATATCGAACCGGAAGCAAGAAATTAGCAAAGACCCCCTTTATGATCTCAGAATCAATGCTAGGGGCACCACCCATGATATTGACAATGTGCAGCAATTCTTTGATGGCAACCTGCTCGCCAGTTTGATTCGGCGCCTCTCGGGAGGTGGCACTTCTCAATATGATATGGATAACGATAATCATAGCCCTTACACGTGGGACATCAGGATCCCTTGTTATTCCCCCAAACTTTAAATTTTCTCTGTAACGAAATTTGCTCAGAAGCTTTGATGAATTCAACCCTGAGGTGGACATACTTCTATGACAAGAAGGTGTTAATGTCGAGATGGATGATCTTGATGCTTTTGTGGCAAATAATGGAGCACCTTCCAATTCCTGAAATGATAAGGACAAAGGAAAATCCCTGGAAAAGAATGATAAAAATGTGTTGTTCCAGAGAAACTCTATTTCACTACTCGAGCCCATGATCTTGTTTGCCAAGCTTAACGAAACCAAGCATGAGAAAGAGACTCAATAAGACTGTGATGACCATTTCGGATTATGCTGAAGCATGAACGGAAGGGCTCAACTTACTTCATGATGACATTCATTTTCTTGCATTTTGATATACCTACTCAACTCCGTGACGAATCCGATGAAAGAAAATAAGTTCACTGGTGCCTGATGAGGCAACCTTCACTAACTGACTAAAGATAAGGAACGACATCAAAGCGAATATGATTTGACCATTCGCGTGTACAACACGAACTCTTGCTGACTCAAGAGAGCACAGGACAGCTTGGGTCAACTGGAATTGCTGAATTTGCAACTCAGCTACGGCTTGAATCAACTGCAGAGAGTATAAGAGCTTAAAGACTGTATGCCCCATTAACTTAGCTCAACCCCACCGGTGCTGGGGGCATGAGTACCGACTTTGCTTGTCCTCCGATGGCATTGAGAGCACAAGTGTCGATTTGTAGACTAACTCTGAAGACAATCCTGGCATGGAATAAGATTTAAAACATGTACGTTATACCTCCGGAGTATGACCTGATTCGTTTTCCCTGACCAAGCGAGCTAGCTTATGGATCAAATGTGGAATTAAAGACTCAAACTACACCGGATGGAAGCAGATTATGAAACAATCCAGGACGACTGTGGATTCCTTAAAATAAGGCCCAATGCGACCATGGGTCTCTGATTTTTAATTGGCTTGATCCAGAATGATAATGGCTTTCGGGTTCCTTACTGTTACGATTCAATGCAATTTTAAGATCCTGGATCATTATCAAGATATTAAGATAGTCCAAACTTGAGCACAAATGACCAATTCATATGATGATTCTGGTGTGCTCCATCCCAATAGTCCAGATGTTAGCTCAGATCCCAAAGATTCTTGCATCGCCCCATGACTTAGATGGCTACTTCTTACATCGACTCGTACATAAGAGAAAGTATGACTTGACAACATGCTTGGCTTAAGTAGAATGACGACGGTGTTCGACAACGACCTATGCGTGTAGAATCATACTCGGGAGCCAACGATCTAATGTGATTTTTGATGAATGAATCAGACCTCTTGATTCGACAAGGCTTAAACCATTACTTTATCATCTCGAATACTTCTTCCATAAAACTTGGCCTTACTAGCTCCAATGGAAGCATTGCAACAGACGGATAAAGCTTTCTCAAGGATAAATGACGTTCCAAAGAGATTTAGCTCAACACATTAAAAGCACATCTCGTCAACGATGAGATGTACTTTGGGGGGCAAAATGTTAGCCTGCTTTGTGACCAGGCTACCCAAAGCAAAGATCATGTCAAAACACTTTTTGGCAGATGCTGTCACATATGGAATCTCTGGATAACATCACTCTCTGGCATTGGAAGCATCGTCAGAAGACACAGGACAGTTTGGTCAAAATCACAACATCAGTATAAAGTGGACCGAAACCCCTATTAAACAACCTCATTTGGATCTAAACACATCAAATACTTGTAGCCCTCTGAATTAGCTTCAAGTAGAGCTTTCGTTTGGTCCAATCGGCTTTACGGTTTGAAAGTTATGTCCGTTTCCGTGAACGCATGCAGAAATATGGAAAAACATGGATTTTGGCATTTTAGAAGACCGGTTCGTGAGCACCACCTAGGGGCGGTTCGTGACCACCCCCTGAGAGCGGTTCGTGATCATGACCCATCCTGACCATCACCATCACGACCATTACCAGCTCACCACCCTGGCTAACGAACTGTGACCAGGACCCGCTACTATGCATGTAGATTTTGACCTATTCTCTAGGCTATGACCGCTCCTACTTTCCCGGATCGGGTGCCATGTGTCCTACCACGACCTGATCACCATATGGGCTTTCACACAGCTATAAATACACCTCCAGAGGGCATTTTAAAGGGACTTTTGGCACCTCCTTGTCCATGGCTACCATGGCCAACACTTCTCCATGAATAACCACCATCTTCATCAATAAAATCAATGAATTCAGAGAGAATTATTCATTAGATTCAAGTGACTGAGAGACAATATTTATTGTAATTGTAATCTCTGATTGAAATGATAAAATATGAAGTGGACGTAGGCTCATTAACGCCGAACCACTATAAAAATCTTGTTGTCTTGCTTTTTCTCTTATTTATCAATTATTTCTTCTTATCCAACACTCTAAACGCAATGATTTGGGTGTTAAAACAATTTTTTGGTCTAACATGAGGTTAGATTCGGATTGCGGTATAAGCCTGCTTGAGACTGCCCCGCAAAATGACAATCTAATGCGGGAGGCCTTGCAAGATTAGGATTATAATGAATTAATGTACACTTAACCAAGATAAGACGTGATTAGACATGGGGATAATAAAGGGTTAAGTGGGTAACATAGGTAGCATGTGAAACATAAGAAAAGCACTTAACCAAGATGAGACATGGGGATAAAGAGGGGTTAATAGGGAATTCCTGGTGGGGACTAAGCTTAGGAGGGAAGCTTGTGTCAAGTGGGTGGACCCTTTTCAACCAGTAACCCATTTTAGTATCTATACGAGCTCGAACTAGGTCGAGGACAGAGACATGCTTACTGGGGTTGATTGTAAGCCGTCAATAAAGAGTTAGCGATGGTAGTGCAAGTCCAACAAAGTCATGTGCGTGCATGGGTCCGGGCTGGTTAGTATGATGCAGTTGCATCGTGTAGGTATAACTTGTGCATTTCAGAAGTATCGGGGTTTCCACCTTAGGGAGAGGTAAACCCTACTGTGGGACCAGCACAGGTATCTATGAGGTTAGGGAGCCGAACGAATGGGAAGGGTAGTGGGTACAACTAGTTGTGTTAGGAGCAAGTGGGCCACCTACGAGAGCAGCTAGGAGTACACGAAGCTACCACTATTATGATTAGTAGGGAGGGATCATCTCTTAATACGTAACTAGTATGTGGTACGGTGCAGAGCATATCTTATAGTGGCTAGGAGCGCGGTCGATGTTCTATCTTGCTTGCCTTGTTTACCTTATCACATCTGCTTATGGTACAGTCATCTCTTATATCCAGTTTTTGTTCTTATCCTGTTACTTTACTGATTATATTGTTAAAGTCACAAGACTCGCTAGACCTATGTATGACCCCTTTTTGTTTTGCCTCTTTTCTTTCTTTTCCCACCAAGGTACTCAGGGTGGGATTAGTGAAGCTTGACTTGGATCTCTTTCTTCTTGAAGTGTTTGGAAGTGTTGAAAGTAATGCTCAGCTTTATCTCTTTTTCATTATGGCTATTTGGAGTGGGATTATGGTTTTACTTTTATGTACTCTAATAATAATTTTGTTCAAGATGGATTTTTGTGTACTTGCCTTTAGTGCGTGGTTTTGATGTTGTAACCAAACATGTTTTGCTTTTTAGCTGCAATGAATAAATATTGAATTTTTAAGTACCATTTAATATATCTGTCTTGTGATGTTCTGTTCTATACTCTTATAATGCTCCATGAAAGTTAATGCATTCCCTTAGTGAGTGACATTAACGGACGTGGGGTGTTACACCCATTACCGAGGATATATGACTTGTTCGATCAGTTGTTTGGTTCTTCTGTTTTCTCGCAGTTGGATTTGGGTATAGGATTTCATCAGCTAAGGGTGGCTGAGGACAGCATAGATAAGACTGCAATTAGAGCTCCAGATGGTTTCTTTGAATGGCTCGTCATGCCTTTTGGTTTGACGAATGCACCCACATATTTTGTGGACTTGATGAGTAGGGTGTTAAGGGAGTCTCTAAAAAAATTGGTAGTAGCCTTTGTAGATGATAACCTATTCTTCTCAAGAAACGAGGAAGAGCATGCCTTACATCTTAAGGAAGTTTTAGAGACCCTTCAAGTACATCATCTTAAGGCTAAGTTCTCCAAATGCCACTTTTAGAGGAAGGAGGTAAGATTCCTAGGGCACGTGGTCTCTAAAGAAGGTATATCAGTGGATCCCGCGAAGGTAGTGGCAATCCAAGATTGGAAGAATCCTCAGAATGCACCAGAAGTAAGAAGTTTTTTTGGTTTGGCGGGCTATTATAGAAGGTTCATTAAGGACTTTGCTAAGATATCAGCCCCACTTACTCTGTTAACGAAAAAGAATTTGACCTTTTCTTTGTATGATAATGATGCTTTTCAACAATTGAAGAGGGCATTGACAACAACTCAAGTTTTAGTTTTGCCAGGTGGGAGTAAACCGGTCACAGTGTATACCGATGCTTGCGGGACAGGGCTTTGTGCAGTTTTGATGCAAGAGGGAAGGGTGATATGTTATGGTGGTTGAAGGTCCATAAGAAGAAATATACTACCCACGACTTAGAATTAGTTGCAATAGTTTTTGCGCTTAAGTCTTGGCGCCATTACTTGCTTGGTGAGAGGTTTGAGTTGTATACGGATCATAAGTCATTGAAGTACTTGTTCTCTCAAAAGGATTTAAACTTAATACAACAAAAGTGGATGGAGTTCTTAGCATCCTACAATTTTGAGATTGCATATACCCCTGGCAAGGGTAACATTATAGCTGACGCCTTAAGTAGAAAGAGGTTGACTTTGAGTCATTTGTTTGTTAAGCATCAGAGTTTAGAGTATATATCTTCCTTTTACTTTAAACCGTCTATCGATTATGTAGCCGGTTTTTTGGCATTATTAGAGGTGCGACCTACGCTTTTGAGAAAGATAGGAGCAGGACAGCAAGATGACCCACAGCTGATAGAGATAGTAGAAAAGCTCATAAGAGGGGAGTCTTCGAGCCATCTTAGTAGGCATACTATAGATGAAAAAGGTTGGTTGCGTAGGGATGGGGAGACTTTGCGTATCACATGACGAGAGTTTGAGAAGGACAATCCTTGAAGAAGCACATCGTTCTAAGATGACCATACATCCCGATGGTGACAAGATGTACAGGGACATGAAGCGAGTTTTCTTTTGGGCCAGAATGAAGAAGGATGTGGCTGAGTTCATTTCTAGATGATTATTGTGCCAACAAGTCAAGGCTAAGCAAAAGAAACCTGGTGGTTTTCTTCACCCTTTAGAGGTTCCACAGTGGAAATGCGAAAGTGTTTCCATGGATTTCATCGACGGGTTACCGAGGTCAAGGAATGGTAATACGGGGATTTGGGTAGTAGTAGATAGACTTACTAAGAGCGCCTATTTCATTTCCGTTAAGAGTAAAAGAACAGCGACATGGTTAGCATCTATTTATTTCTGAGAGATAGTTCGTCTACATGGCATACCTTCTAGTATCGTAAGCGATCGAGATCCCATTTTAATTAGTGGGTTTTGGAGGAGCTTGCAAGAGGCGGTAGGAACACAATTGTGATTGAGCACCGCTTATCACCCTCAGATGGATGGCCAAACAGAAAGAGTGAATCAGATTCTAGAAGCTCTTTTGAGGTTATGCATCTTGGACTTTGGAGGAACATGGGAGGAACACCTTCCATTAGTAGAGTTCGCCTACAACAATAGCTATCAAACTAGTATTGGCATGACACCTTTTGAAGCTATATATGGACGACCTTGCCGATTACCGACTTGTTGGTGGTAATCTACAGATAAGATTTTGCTTGGGCCCGAGATGGTTAGAGAAACTTCAAAGAAGATAGACTTGATTCGAAGACGCATGAAGACGGTACAAGACCGACAAAAGTCATATGCTGATAAGAGACGAACCAATCTTGAGTTCGATGTTGGAGACACGGTTTTTTATTAAAGTATCACAAGTGAGGAATGTTGTTCATTTTGGATCTGTACGGAAATTGACACCAAGGTTTGTAGGGCCATTCCTCATTATAGAAAGAATTGGACAGATGGCCTACAGACTGAAGTTGCCTGAGAAGATTAGTGGTGTTCATGACGTATTTTACGTGACGCATTTGAGGAATTATTTACAAGATATCAGGGAAGTAGTAGAGCCGAGCATGCTTAGATAAGTGGAAGTAGAGCGAGATGCCACGGTTAGACGAGTTGCTACATGCATCCTTGGATCGGAGGTCAAGAAATTACACAACCGAGATGTCAAGTTGGTTAAAGTCCAATGGGGAGTTGATCAAGGAGTCGCGACTTGGAAAATGGAAGACAAGATACATGCGTCGTACC
The DNA here is from genome assembly GCA_030737875.1 of Allium sativum. Lineage (NCBI taxonomy): Eukaryota > Viridiplantae > Streptophyta > Magnoliopsida > Asparagales > Amaryllidaceae > Allium > Allium sativum. The sequence continues at coordinate 19,121,257 of CM060927.1, read as the reverse complement.
CTTTCCTTTTTAAGGGTATGTTCTTAACTTCTCCTTTTTCTACCGCTTTATTTATACTTGTTCTACCGTTTAGTGTATCCTCTCGATTATATCTTCGATCTTAAGGTAGAAAATCCTATGGTTGTAAACACGTGTTTGAGACATGTTATGTTTGGTGGATGTAAGTGGATGTAAGTGTTTGCTAGTGGTTGCTCATGGATGCATTTACACACACATTAGGCACTAGATTGGCTCAATCACTTTCATATTGCATATGGGTGAGTGTGCATATTTAAATTAATGGATGTATATTGAATGTGTTATCGCATGGATGTTGCATTTGGACGAATGGTTGTGCACTCATTTAGAAATGATACGTATCATTAGGATTCTTTTGCATACATAATGGACGCATGACATTGTCATGGTTTGCATTAAGGAGGTCAACTGAATCAGTGGACCATGTGATTTTGCATTAGGATAAGGGCATATACTCGCACTTTGCATATGTTCATGAAAGCATTAGAAATATTTTAAGGACAATGGACGCCCATGATTGATGGATGAGTCGATGAATGATGGATGGTAGGACATACATTCCTTTCGGCTTCGAGATTTCGGGGGCGAAATCGTTTAAGTGGGGGGGGGGGGGGGGTGTAACACTCCGTAATTTTAAAACATGACATAAGGGATAGTTAAAGAATACTTAATTTTTAAAAGATGAATTAAGTAAAATGTGTTACGCCATTGCGTTCGTCTCGGAATTCTTCTTGAGATAGAGTCCAAGTTTGCGTAAAACGGATACCATATGAAGGAGTTATGTACGATAGAAATTTGGCAGAACAATCAAGAAATAGGCCAGAATAACTGGCATACTTGTGAAGTGCACCAGAACAAAAATGCGCTGGCGCACATGGGAAGTGCGCCCAGGCCGAGCCCAGGTCCGGAGAATTCTGGACAGTTCCCTGATGACGTGTCTTTTTAATCTGAGTGGTTCTAAAGGTCTCTAATCTAATCTAAAGGTCTTAATTTACCTAATACATCTATAAATAAACACCTAAACCTAACCCTAATCTCATTCAACCCTAATCCATGGCGCCTCCATGCTGCTGCCCCAACTTAAATTAATTTAGCTTTTCTTCTTCAACAATCAAAGAAGAGGTTATTCAAGATCAGATTTGCTAAAACAAAGCCTAATTCTCTTTTCTAAGCATCCTATCACTGTGAGTTTATGTCACTTTCACATATAATTAAATAAAAAAGTAATAGTGATAGGATTGTAAATTAGATCTAATGTATATGCTTGTAAATAAGATGAATCATATCAAGTTTTATAATTTGTTATCCTTCAGATTCATACCCAATTGCTATTATCATATACCTATCTGATCTATTTTGTCATTATTCATTTCACATGCCTATTTATATGTTTATGCCAATCTTGATGTTTTCATTCTCTCCCCTTCTCCTTTCCCTTTTTCCTTTTGATAGTAGGCTAACTTCGAGCTTAACCATATTGCGTTGAGATTTACATACGAATAACGTTGGAATGATTGGGAGAAGTTGGGAAATGTGTAATAAAATGAGATTTGGCATAAATTGTTGATAACTATGGAAATTGGCTTGGGCTTAATTTGGATAACTTGTATACATGAGATTATAGGCATAATTTGGATTAAAATTATAAACACAATTTAGATTGGAAATTATGGGTAATTGGAATATATTATAGTCCACGATTTGAAATTGGGACTTGAATCAAGAAAGTGAAAATGAACACCTAAGACACGAGGTTAGATTCGGATTGTGGTATAAGCCTGCCCGGAACCGCCCGGCATATCCAGAAACCTCAAACGGTAATCTAATGTGAGAGGTCAAAGACAGAAATTAGATGCGTAATAATGCAAAGACACGAGGTTAGATTCGGATAGCGGTATAAGCCTGCCCGGAACCGCTCAGTATATCCAACAACCGCAAATGGTAATCTAATGTGAGAGGTCTTGCAAGATTACGGTTATAATGAATTAATGAACACTTATCCAAGATAAGACATGTAGTAAGACATGGGAATAACAAAGGGTTAAGTGGGTAACATGGGTAGCATGTGAAACATAAATAAAGCACTTAACCAAGATGAGACATCTAATAAGACATGGGGATAAAAAGGGGTAAAGTGGGAATTCCTACTCGGGACCAAGCTTAGGAGGGAAGCATGTGTCAAGTGTGTGGACCCTTGCCAGTAACCCATTTTAGTATCTATATGAGCTCGAACTAGGTCGAGGACAGGGACATGCTTACTGGGGTTGATTGTAAGAGGTCAATAAAGGGTTAGCGATGGTAGTGCAAGTCCAACGGAGTCATGTGCGTGCGTGGGTCCGGGCTGGAAGGTAAGACGCTGTTGCATCGTGTAGATATAAGTTGTGCATTTCGGTAATATCGGGGTTGCCACCTTAGAAAGTGACACACCCTATTGTGGGACCAACACAGTTATTTACGGGGTTAGGGAGCCGATCAAATGGGATGGGTAGTGGGTACAACTAGTGGGGATAGGAGCAAGTTGGCATGTATGATAGTAACTAGAAGTACATGAAAATACCACCATTATAATTGTTTAAGAGGGACAATCTTTTATTATGTAACTAGTATGTTGGTACGGTGCAGAGCATATCTTATAGTGGTTAGAAGCGCACTCGATGTTCTATCTTGCTTATCTTGTTCACTTTGTCATGTCTGCTTATGTTACAGTCATCTCTTATATCCAGTTTATGTTCTTATCCTGCTACTTCACTGATTATATTGTTAAAGTCACTGGACTTGCCAGACTTTATGTCTGACCCTTTTTGTTTCACCTCTTTTCATTCTTCCCCCCCACCCCCAGGTCCTCATGGTGGGATTAGTGAAGCTTGACTCAGATTTCTTTCTTCTTGAAGTGCTTGGAAGTGTTGAGAGTAATGCTTAGCTTTTTAATTTTTTCATTATGGCTATTTGGAGTGGGATTATGGTATTGCTTTTATATGCTCTGATAATAACTCTGTTCAAGATGGATATTTGTGTACTTGGCTTTAGTACATGGTTTTGATGTTGTAACCAGACATGTTTTGCTTTTCCGCTGCAATGAATATAATTTGAAATTTTTTTAAGTACCATTTTTTATATCTATCTTGTGATGTTCTGTTCTGTACTCTTATAACGCTCCATAAAAGTTAATGCAATCCCTTAGTGAGTGACATTAATGGACGTGAGGTGTTACATTAGGTTTGGTCGTTTGAGGCTTGCGACTCCTTCAGGGTCCGAGGCCTTAGTTTGGGAATGTTCTTTGGGTGCGGCGAGGTTCTGAGTGGTACGGTCCCTCCTTGATCCTGTTTCCTTCGCTTCTAAGCATCCCTCTTGGCCTTAGCTTCACGTGATGCGTTGAGTTGAGCATGTCCAATGTACTTTTGGGAACCTAACCAAAAAGCTGGCTAACAGTACCATTTAAGTCTTATCCTTATGGAGAGATCATCTGGTTAGTTCGGAATGAGCAAAAAGGTTTCAACGTTTTAGGGTTGAAAAAGTTTGTTAAGGCAGTTGGACTTGTACCGGCCAATTGCTTTAAGATCTTATAATAAGGTTTTTTTTTCTGCATTCGTCTTTGTTATACCTTGTTTGAATAGGTTCTTTTGAAGTCGATCATTGTTTTTGAGATGAAGAATGAGCCATCTTTGGATGGTTTTCTGAGAAGAATCTCGAAGAGATTTTAGAGGAATTCGTGTTTTACACGAACTTGTATGGTCTCTTGTTTGACCGGCTTTGGAGATTTTGGAGAAAATATCTTTTTCTTGATGTCGGCTCTTGTGTTTGGGAATCTATTTTCGAACTATCCATGTAGACGTGTGACCAATTTAGCGCATCGATCTATAAATAGGAAGTTATGATTGCATTTGCCTCATAATGCAGAAATCAATCCTTTGTTTGATCGGTGGCGTAACCGTCAATTAGTACCGCATTATATTCAATTCAGTAAGTTGTTCTTATGGGTTGTCTCGTGGAGTTACTTTATGTAAATTCACCTATTCACTGTTTCCTATAGGCAATATTACGCGGGCTTCCATGAGAAACAATTTTGTGGTAGGTTTCTTTTCTCATCATAAATTTTCTCTTAGAAGAGATGGTAATGTAGGAACCTCCAAACAACACCAGCAACATTGGTAACACGAGATTGAATATTTTTGCTACCATGATATGATTTATTTAGAGGTCATAAATGTTGGTTTGAGATCCAGCTGAGGGGCCAGACATCTCGTTTTCATAGCCATTGTTTTAGGAGTTTGGTGTTGTTTTGTCGTTGTCCTTGTTATCGCTTTCCAGCGTCGGGGTCTTGGTTTTGTGGTGAGTCGTGCATGTAACTGTTAGTGTTGTTTAAATCGCACAACTTAGGTTAATGAGATTTATTTGTTTGAAGATATATGTCATTCACGCATGCCTATTTGGATGAAATATCATTTTTCTTATCTAAACTAATAGTTGTCCCAGGGCCGGAAAGAGTAGAAATCTGTGTTAGATAAATTTTAGTAGAGGAATAGTTATACTTCATGGGTATATAAATAAATAAACCATCGTTCCTTGTTAAAACTAAAATTTATTTTGGTCTTTATATGTGATTTAATTTTCACATTTTTGATGTGAATGACTTCCTTTTTTCGCCAACATGTGACTTGAATCATTTAAGTTTCCGCAAATTACATTTTTGAAAGTTTTAGGAAAACGTTTTTAGAATTTTTTTTATCCTTTTTAATTTTTAATTAATTTACTTTATTTTATTTCCGTTTGTGAGAAAACGCAAAATTTGTTTATGGCAATTTATGCATGTTTAAACATCTATTTTACATTAAAATGGACGATTTGAATGGCCCAATGTGCACGTTACTGAAATTTTGATTTTCATACGAATCGCATATGGAAAGTAAAGTGGTACTGAAAAGAGATTTTCAAAATAAACATGAAAAACTTCAATTTTTGGACACATGAAGAGTGTGAGGAAGATTTTAGGATGCTTAGTGTGCGCGTTTTAGCGGTGCATTAGGATTGATAATACGTTAAAAACGTTAACGGTAACAAGGAAAAGGCCGTTTTAGCATTGCAAATGTTGTTTCCATACCTTGTCAACGATGCGTGCGAGCTATTAATTAACTCGTTTTACGTTTTAGAGCTTGTTTTAAGCCTCCTTTACAGTCTACAGTTGAAAATTTTCGAAGTATTTGTAGTAGCCGAGGTAAAATTTCCACTTTAGGGCGGGAAATGGAATATTCAGAAGCTAAAGAAATGTTAAAATTCTTTGCCTTAATTTCCTTTTTTCTGTTTAGAAGAAGTTAAATAGGAAACGGTTAGGTTGCGTACATTTTGTATGGCAGGTTTTGGTTGCAAAATTGGTTCTTTCACACTTCTATTCAAAGTTGTGTGAGGGTTACGAACGAAAAAGAAATTTCAAAATTTGCATTCTTATAGAACTGCCAGTATATTCAGGATGTTATGCATCATGTTTTCAAAAATATTGCAAAAAGTTTAATGCAAACATATAAGAAGATCAGATTAGGATCATATCGCATGCATATTTTATCGTCGAAATTGCATTATGTACACCATGCACATATACACATTGTAACACCCCGTAATTTTCAATATTAATGTTCACAAATTAAAGAATAACTAATCTCAGATGTGAGAATTAAGGGAAACGGGTTGCGCCATTGTGTTCGTCTCGGAATTCTGGTTGAGATAGAGTCCGAGTTTGCGTGAATTGGACTTCGTATGGAGAAGTTATGGTCATCGGAAGTTTCAGAAAATTCAAAACAGATTTCAAAATTCGAATTTCAGAGTCAAATTGGGCTAGCCGGGAAATTTCCCGCCAGGGCCAGGTCGACCAGAGGGTCGACTTGGGGGTCGACCTACCCTCACCAGGTCGACCAGGGGGTCGACCTGCCCTCCCCCCCCCAGGGCAGATTTGTTTGATGACCTGTTTATGAATGTATGCTGAGTCATTAGGGTTTCTGATCTGGTCTGAATGGCTGGGGTTAATTCTGGGTTGATCGGACAGCCTAAATTAATCCTAAACTCTATAAAAACATATGTAGATTCAAACCCTAAAATCAAATTAAAATTAGAATCATAGCCTCCATGCCGTCACCTTGCAACCTAGAATAGCCGCCACAAATTAGAGAGGAAGAAAAGCTAATCAATTCAATTCTAATCTAAACCGCAACAAATTGTCTTCTACAAAGTAAAGCCAAATCAATTTCAGAACTCAGATTTCAGAACTCAAGACCTTCTTTGAGTTGTGAGTTCGATTTCTTTAATAAAATAATAAACAATTTAATTGGATTGAGCTATGATGTGGATTATATGGTTATATTGTGAATTATTGACCACATGTTATTATCTATGTTGTAAATTCTATGATGTTATCATCTATGTTGTAAAGTTGTGATGTTATCATCTATGTTGTAATTCTATGATTGGCTTATGTATAATCAATTCATAATGTTGTTTCATATGCTAGTTTGGTTATGTTGTTGGAACTAATTCATATAATAAATCATATGTATGTATGTAAGTTAGGATGTTAATTGAGGCATGGATCATATGCAAGTTAGTGAAAATTATATACAACCTTACATGTTTCATGACATCTATTTTATGTGTAAATTGGATCTAAAGTTAGGCTATGACATGTGTGAGTTATATGCTAGTATAAAAAATTCTATATGCTAGTTTACATGTTTAGATGTAAGTTTACACCATCGCTTATGTTGCATAAATCACATATGCAAGTATATATGTATATATGTTTGGAGGATGAATCATGTAATGTAAGTTTGTGGTTATTGCCTATGCAAGTTTACACCTTATGATTAGATATATGACATACGTGGTTTATTCAAGTTTGTGACTATAACCTAAAAAAGTTCACACCTTTGGATTTAAATCTATGACATATGTAGTTTTATGCAAGTTTGTGACTTAGGCCGATGCAAGTTTTAGATGAAGAACCTCATTCACACATGCAAGTTCACCCCTTATGTTTAGATCTAGTTTTATTTCTATGTATGTTGTGATGTTTTCTCTTTATTCCATATGTTAGACTATTCGAGTCTAACGTATATTTTACGTTAAACGAACGAATGTACAATGTGGGGGCAATGGAATAATATTAAAAGATCTAATATTGAGAATTGGCATAAAAGCCTTAAATGGCATAAAATAAATTTGTGATGATAATTGGTATGATTTTGCATACCATAAAGAGATTGACATAATTGAGTCAATTATGGCCATATTTAAATTTGGAATTGATTGATAATTTGAATAGGGAAATTAATTCAAATTAGGGGATAATTAATTATGTGTAATTAATCGCCTAAGACACGAGGTTAGGCTCTTTTGTGGTGTAAGACTGCCCGGACCCGCCCGACAAATACAGCTGCCACAAATGCCAGTATAATGCGGGAGGTCTTAGGCATAATTAAATGCGTAACAGTTGTAAAGACACGAGTTTAGGCTCGTTTGTGGTGTAAGACTGCCCGGACCCGCCCGGAAAATCCAGTTGCCACAAATGCCAGTCTAATGCGGGAGGTTTTTACGAGGTTACGGTATTAATGAATTAAGAAACACTTAACCAGATAAACATGTAGTGGGACATGAGGGGGTTAAGTGGGTGCCTTGGGTGGCATGTGGAATTAAGTGGGTGCCTTGGGTGGCATTTGAAATACGATTAGAAACACTTAACCAAAATCGAAACATGTAAGTGAACATGAATAAGAAGAGGGTTAAGTGGGATGTACTAGAGGGGACCAAGCTTAGGTGGATAGCTTGTGTCAAGTAATGGGGGCCCGTTTCAACCAGTAACCCATAAGTATCTTTGTGGGCTCGACCCAAGTCGAGGACGGGACACGCATACTGGGCTTGACTGTAAGAGGCCAAAACGGGTGAGCGGTGGCAACGCAAGTCCAACGGGTTCATGTGCATGTGTGGGCCCGGGTTGATAGGCAAGACGTTGTTGCATCGTGTAGGTATAAGCCGTGCATTGTTGGTGGTATCGGGTTGCCACTTTGGGGAGTGATACACCCCACTGTGGGGCCAACACGGTTATCTACGAGTTAGGGAGCCGATTGCATGGGGGTAGTGGGTACACCTAGTGGAGTTAGGGGAAGACGACACCTATGAAGGCAACTAGGGGTGCACGAAACTACCATTATCATTATTAAGTTTCTGTAGGCGGGATCAACCTTAGGGTGACTAGTGGTGGTGTAGTGTAGTAATTATCTTATAGTGGTTTAGGTGCGCCTTTAACGTTATCTTTGTTCATCTTATTTCTTGTTTACTATGTCATACCCAATTGTTCACAGTCATTTCCTTATTTTCCAACTTATGCCTTAGCCTAGTTATTTTGGTAATTATATTGTTAAAGTTATCGCACTCGCCAGACTTTATGTCTGACCCCCTTTGTTTCCACCTCTTTTCTTCCTTTCCCCCCAAGTGCTCAGGGTGGAACTAGCACCAGTGGAGCTTGATTTTGGACAGCTGTATCTCTTGCTTTTAGAAGTTGCTTGGATCGCTGAAGTAAAAGTTCAGCCTATCTTATTTACGGCTATTTTGTATTGGGGTTATGTCTTTCAATTTATGTACTCTGATTTAGTCAAGATGGATATTATGTACTTTGAGTTTGGTTTTTGATGATGTAATCAAACCAATGTGTTTATCGCTGCAATGAATAAAATTTTGAATTTTTAAGTACTGTTTATATCTGTCTTGTTGTTAAGTTTCTGTTCTATACACACTTAAAACGCTCCATAGAAGTTAATGCATTCCCTTTGTGAGTGACATTAATGGACGTGGGGTGTTACACATGGTATTAGAGCTGAAGGTTACCAGAACAGGTATGAATTTTGAAAAACTGTTTTTCAAAAACACTTTTATAAAGAAGTAACTTCAAAAGTATGTTTTAAGGAAAGTATTTTCAAGAGAAAAGCTTATTTTAGAAAGCATAACCTCAAGAGCCATATATCTTTCCTTCGGTTCTTTTGTATTGAATCTTTCCTTTTTCGTTTTAGCATGTCTGGAATTCCCGAGATACCCGAGGGGATACCGATACCAGGATGGTTTAGGAGGTATTTGGAGAATAGGGCCACCACCGCAGGTCCAGCAAATGCTCCTCCTCGTCCTCCTCCTCCTCGTGTCGATATTTTTGCAAAGATATGTAAGGACTTTCGGGCAATGGGTGGAAAACCTTTTCACAGGACGGAGACATTTGTTGAAGCTCGAAATTGGCTAAAGGAGGTGGAAGAGTTGTTTGGGATCTTTGAAGTGGAAGATGGAAGAAATGTCCAGTTAGCTGCCTAGCTAATGAAGGTTGAGGCCTTGTTTTGGTGGGAGGTCACTAATGGAGAGCGACCAGTTGATACATGGCCAGATTTCAGGCGGAGGTTTGAGGCAAAGTTTCTCTCACGGGATGAAGAGAATTTGTATATGGAAATATTTTTGGCGTTGAAGCAAGGGAATCTATCAGTGAAAGAATACGTCAAAAATTTAATCAGTTGGTGAGATTTGGCTTGGACTTGGTGAATACACCAGAAAAGAAGGCCCTAAGATTTGTTAAGGGTTTGAACGAGCTGCTTCATGGGTTAGCTATGACCCACATCCCTATGGGGGCTACCTTTGAGAGGCTAGTTGACTTGGCTCTTATGCATGAAGAAGAGAAGGGCGCCAATGCTAATAAAGCACCCGAGAAGAAAGGGGATCAAAAGAAACCGCAACAGCAACAACATAACAAGAAAGGTGGTAAAGGCAACAATGGTAAGGGAAAGAAAAGAGATTTTAACTGTGGGACACTCGTCCATCTAAGCAAATATTGTAGGAAGAAAAAGAAGACTGGTTGTTTCCACTGTGGTGAAGCGGGACATCTGATTAAGGACTGAACCAAGGAAAGGGCAGAGGGCAGGGTCTACCTCGGGAGGACAGGTGCAGGCTCTTATGGCACCAGGGCAGGCAAGGGGGAAAGTTCAGGCTCTCGTGGTCCCACCGCTGCAAGAACGAGGTAGAGCAATTTCCGTTGAAAGTTTAGTTTTTCTGTTTGATCATCCTATCCGTACTTTATTCGATTCTGGCGCATCACATTCATTTATCTCTACATCATTAGTTGTAACACTGCACCTAAGTACTAGTTTAGTTATAGATCCCTTAGTAGTCTCAAATCCTATTGGTGGTTCGGCTCATCTTTCTATGATTTGTCGAATTTGAGAGTGTCTATCTTGGGCGTTGGATTTGAATGCAACGCTTTTGTTCTTGGCTTCATGGGCTATGGCTTGATTCTAGGTATGGATTGGCTAACTAGATTTGGGGCCATCCTAGATTGTGAAAGAAGGGTAGTTAGATTGTTGACTCGTTGTGGAAAGACCCTTGATATTTCTTGTGACCCTAGAGGTCCAGTAATGCTTAGCTACCTAGAATCCCTTGAAGCATCCAATGATGATTTACATTCTGTTCGTATAGTCCGTGAATATGTTGATGTCTTCGATGAGGTGACGGTTCTACCCCAAAAACGTGAGATAGACTTTCGAATATATCTAGTAGATAATGCAAAGCCAGTTGCATTACCTGTGCGCCACATGGCTCCAAGAGAGAGAAGATAACTCAGTAAGCAAGTGAAAGAATTGCTTGAGAAGGGGTTCATAAGACATAGTATATCGGAGTGGGGTGCTCCAGTAGTATTTGCCACGAAGGCAGACGGGTCCCTTAGACTTTGTGTGGAATATAGAGAACTTAATAAGCTTACTAAGAAGAATAGGCACCCACTGCCGAGGATTGACAATCTCTTCGATCAATTAGTTGGCTCCTCAGTGTTTACGAAGTTGGACTTAGCCACGGGTTTCCATCAGTTGAGAGTGGCTGAGGATAGCATAGACAAGACTTCCTTTAGGACTCCAGACGGCTTCTTCGAGTGGCTTGTGATGCCCTTCGGTTTGAAAAACGCCCCCGCATACTTTGTTGACTTGATGAGTAGGGTGTTTAGGGAGTACCTTAATAAATTCGTGGTAGTCTTTGTGGACAACATCTTGATCTTTTCTAAAAGCTAGGAAGAGCATGCCCTACATCTTAGGGAAGTGTTGGAGACCCTTCGAGCGCATAGCCTTAAAGCTAAATTTTCTATGTGTCACTTTTGGAGGAAGGAAGTGCGATTCTTAGGGCGCGTGGTTTCCAAAGAAGGGATAGCCGTGGATCCCGCGAAGGTAGTGGCCATCCAAGATTGGAAGGTCCCTAAAAATGCTACCGAGGTGAGGAGTTTCTTAGGGTTGGCTGGCTACTATAGGAAGTTTATCAAATACTTCACAAAAATATCAGCTCCATTAACACGCTTGACGAAGAAAAATCTAGTTTTCACATGGGACGTAGATTGTGATGATGCGTTCAAACGTTTAAAGAGAGCTTTGACCATAACCCTAGTCTTAGTGTTGCCAGATGGGAGTAAGCCATTTACCGTTTATACCGATGCTTGTGGGACAGGACTAGGCGCAGTCTTAATGCAAGAGGGGAGGGTAATAGCCTATGGAGGAAGGCAGTTGAGAGTGCATGAGAAAAATTACCCTACACACGACCTAGAGTTGGCCGCTATTGTTTTCGCGCTTAAGTCTTGGCGCCATTATCTTCTTGGCGAGAAATTCGAATTGTTCACTGACCACAAATCGCTAAAATACTTGTTCTCTTAGAAGGACTTGAACTTAAGGCAGCAAAGGTGGATGGGATTCTTAGCATCCTACGATTTCTAAATAGCATATACCCCTGGCAAGGGTAACGTGGTGGCAGATGACTTAAGTAGGAAAAGGTTGTCCTTGAGTCCGTTGTTTGTTGAGCGACGAAGCTTAGAGTTCATCTCTACGTTTGACTTTAGACCTTCCATTGACTTTGTACCCGGTTTGCTAGCATCCTTAGAGGTCAGACCTACGCTTTTGGGACGGATTAGTGAGGCACAGCGAGATGACCCACAGTTGGTTGAATTAGTAGAGAAGCTCAAAAGGGGGGAGTCATCGAGCCATCTCAGTAGGCACACCCTAGATGATAAGGGTTGGTTACGTAGGGATGGTAGACTTTGTGTACAACGAGACGAGAATTTGAGGAAGACCATTCTTGATGATGCACATCGTTCGAAGATGACCATCCATCCCTGCGGGGACAAGATGTACATAGACATGGGACGAGTTTACTTTTGGGCCGACATGAAGAGGGATGTGGCCGAGTTTGTCGCTAGATGCTTGGTGTGCCAACAAGTAAAAGCAGAGCAAAAGAAACCCGGTGGGTTGCTTCACCCATTTGAGGTCCCACAATGGAAGAGGGAAAGTGTCTCGATGGACTTTATTGATTGGTTACCGAGATCGAGGTAGGGTAATACGGGGATTTGGGTTGTGGTAGACAGACTTACTAAGAGCGCCCATTTCATTCCCGTGAAGAGTAGGAGGACTGCTCCATGGTTAGCCTCCGTATACATTCGAGAGATAGTTCGTTTACACAGTATTCCTTCAAGCATAGTGAGCGACCGCGATCCTATCTTTACCAGGGAGTTTTGGAAGAGCTTGCAAGAGGCGGTAGGGACTCAGTTATGTTTGAGCACCGCATATCATCCTCAGACGGACGGCCAGACCGAGAGGGTGAATCGTATTCTAGAGGACCTATTGAGGTTGTGTGTCTTAGACTTCGGAGGTACATGGGAGGAACATCTCCCTTTGGTAGAGTTCGCATATAATAATAGCTTTCAGTCTAGCATTGGCATGGCAGCTTTCGAGGCTCTTTATGGACGGTCGTGTCATTCGCCTACATGTGGGTGGGTATCTACAGATAAGATCTTTCTTGGGCGCAATATGATTAGAGAGACATCGGAAAAGATCGATTTGAATCGAAGGAGGATGAAGACAGCGCAAGATAGGCAGAAATCTTATTCGGACAAGAGGAGGATAGATCTAGGGTTTGATATTGTGGACATGGTCTTTGTCAAGGTGTCTCCATTACGGAATGTTGTTCGCTTTGGGTCCGTTAGGAAGTTAGCTCCAAGGTTCGTAGGGACGTTTCCTATTAAGGAGAGGATTGGACAGATGGCGTATTGAGTGGAGTTGCCCGAGAGACTTAGTGGTGTACACGATGTATTCCATGTATCACATTTGAGGAAGTGCTTATATGAGACCGCGGAAGTGGTAGAGCCGAGCTTGCTTAGAGAGGGGGAGATAGAGCGTGATGCGACGATTCAACGAGCTCCTACGTGCATTCTTGGGTCGGAGATTAAGAAATTGAGGAATCGAGAGGTCAGGCTAGTCAAAGTGCAATGGGGAGATGATGAGAGCAACGCTACTCGGGATACGGAAGAGAAGATGCGTTCATTTTACCCTTTTCTTTTCGAGGGTATGTCTTTTAATTTCTCCTTTATCGCTTAGCTTGTACTTGTTTTATCTTTAGTATGTCCTCTCGCTAGTATCTTTGACCTTTAGATAGGGTAGTCCTATGGGTGAAACATGTGTTTGAGACATGTTATGTATGATGGATGCATGTGGATGCAAGTGGTTGCTAGTGGTTGCTCATGGATGCATATACACACACTTTAGGCACTAGATTGGCTCGGTCACTTCATATTGAATATTGTATATAAATGTGTATATGTATTTAAGTTAATGGATGTATAATGGTTGTGTTATCATATGGATGCTGCATTCTGGTGAATGGTTGTGCACACATGTAGAAATGATATGTATCGATAGGATTCTTTCGCATACATAATGGACACATGGCACTATCATGGTTTGCATTAAGGTGGTCAACTGAATCAGTAGACCGCCTGATTTTGCATTAGATAAAGAACATATAAACACACTTCTCGCATATGTTCATACAACATTAGGAATTTTATAAGGACAATGGATGCCTGTGTTTGATGGTTGAGTAGATGGTTGTTTGGATGTTAGGATATGCATTCTCCTTGACTTGGAGATTTCGGGGGCGAAATCCTTTAAGGAAGGGGGAATGTAACATCCCATAATTCTCAATATTAATGTTCACAAACTAAAGAATAACTAATCTCAAATGTGAGAATTAAGGGAAATGGGTTGCGCCATTGTGTTTGTCTCAGAATTCTGGTAGAGATAGAGTCCGAGTTTGCGTGAATTGGACTTCGTATGAAGAAGTTATGGCCACCGGAAGTTTCATAAAATTCAAAACAGATTTCAAAATTCGAATTTCAGAGTCAAATTGGGCTAGGCGGGAAATTTCACGCCAGGGCCAGGTCGACCAGGGGGTCGACCTGAGGGTCGACCTACCCTCACCAGGTTGACCAGGGGGTCGACTTGCCCCCCCACGGGAAGATTTGTTTGATGACCTGTTTATGACTGTATGTTGAGTCATTAAGGTTTCTGATCTGGTCTGAATGGCTTGGGTTAATTCTGGGTTGATCGGACGGCCAAAATTAATCCTAAACTCTATAAAAACACATGTAGACTCGAACCCTAAAATCAAATTAAAATTAGAATCATGGCCTCTATGCCGTCACCTTGCAACCTAGAATAGCCGTCACCAATTAGAGAGGAAGAAAAGCTAATCAATTCAATTCTAATCTAAACCGCAACAAATTGTCTTCTTCAAAGGAATCTAAATCAATTTCAGAACTCAGATTTCAAAACTCAAGACCTTCTTTAAGTTGAGAGTTCGATTTCTTTAATAAAATAATTAACAATTTAATTGGATAGAGCTATGATGTGGATTATATGGTTATGTTGTGAATTATTGACCGCATGTTATTATCTATGTTGTAAATTCTATAATGTTATCATCTATGTTGTAAAGTTGTGATGTTATCATCTATGTTGTAATTCTATGATTGGGTTATGTATAATCAATTCATAATGTTGTTTCATATGCTAGTTTGGTTATGTTGTTGGAACTAATTCATATGATAAATCATATGTATGTATGTAAGTTAGGATGTTAATTGAGGCATGGATCATATGCAAGTTAGTGAAAATTATATACAACCTTACATGTTTCATGGCATCTATTTTATGTGTAAATTGGATCTAAATTTAGGCTATGATATGTGTGAGTTATATGCTAGTATACAAAATTCTATATGCTAGTTTACATGTTTAGATGTAAGTTTACACCATCGCTTATGTTGCATAAATCACATATGCAAGTATATATGTATATATGTTTGGAGTATGAATCATGTAATGTAAGTTTGTGGTTATTGCCTATGCAAGTTTACACCTTATGATTAGATCTATGACATACATGGTTAATGCAAGTTTGTGACTATTACCTAAACAAGTTCACACCTTTAGATTTAGATCTATGACATATGTAGTTTTATGCACTTTTGTGACTTTGGCCTATGCAAGTTTTAGATGAAGAACCTCATTCACACATGCAAGTTCACCCCTTATGTTTAGATCTAGTTTTATTTCTATGTATGTTGTGATGTTTTCTCTTTATTCCATAAGTTAGACTATTCGAGTCTAACGTATATTTTACGTTAAACGAACGAACGTACAACGTGGGGCAATGGAATAATATTAAAAGATTTAATGTTGAGAATTGGCATAAATGCCTTAAATGGCATAAAATAAATTTGTGATGATAATTGGTAAGATTTTTCATACCATAAATAGATGGACATAATTGAGTCAATTATGGCCATAGTTAAATTTGGAATTGATTGATAATTTGAATAGGGAAATTAATTCAAATTGGGGGATAATTAATGGTGTAAGACTGCCCGGACCCGCCCGGCAAATCTAGCTGCCACAAAAGCCAGTCTAATGTGGGAGGTCTTAGGCATAAATTAAATGCGTAACAGTTGTAAAGACACGAGGTTAGGCTCGTTTGTGGTGTAAGACTGCCCGGACCCGCCCGGCAAATCCAGCTGCCACAAATGCCAGTCTAATGTCGGAGGTCTTTACGAGGTTACGGGGGTTAAGTGGGTGCCTTGGGTGGCATGTGGAATTAAGTGGGTGCCTTGGGTGGCATTTGAAATACTTTTAGAAACACTTAACTAAAATTGAAACATGAAAGTGAACATGAATAAGAAGAGGGTTAAGTGGGATGTACTAGAGGGGACCAAGCTTAGGCGGATAGCTTGTGTCAAGTAATGGGGGCCCGTTTCAACTAGTAACCCATAAGTATCTTTGTGGGCTCAACCCAAGTCGAGGACGGGACACGCATACTGGGCTTGACTGTAAGAGGCCAAAACGGGTTAGCAGTGGCAACGCAAGTCCAACGGGTTCTTGTGCGTATGTGGGCCCGGGCTGGTAGGTAAGACGTTGTTGCATCGTGTAGGTATAAGCCATGCATTGATGGTGGTATTGGGTTGCCACTTTAGGGAGTGATACACCCCACTGTGGGGCGAGCACGGGTATCTACGAGTTTGGGAGCCGATCGCATGGGGGTAGTGGATACACCTAGTGGAGATAGGGACAGGGGGCACCTATGAAGGCAACTAGGGGTGCACGAAACTACCATTATCATTATTAAGTTTCTGTAGGTGGGATCAACCTTAGGGTGACTAGTGGTGGTGCAGTGTAGTAAATATCTTATAGTGGTTTAGGTACGCCTTTAACGTTATCTTTGTTCATCTTATTTCCTTGTTTACTCTGTCATACCCAATTGTTCACAGTCATTTCCTTATTTTCCAACTTATGCCTTAGCCTAGTTATTTTGGTAATTATATTGTTAAAGTTATCGCACTCGCTAGACTTTATGTCTGACCCCCTTTGTTTCCGCCTCTTTTCTTCCTTTCCCCCAAGGTGCTCAGGGTGGAACTAGCACCAGTGGAGCTTGATTTTGGACAGCTGTATCTCTTGCTTTTAGAAGTTGCTTGGATCGCTGAAGTAAAAGTTCAGCCTATCTTATTTATGGCTATTTTTTATTGGGGTTATGTCTTTCAATTTATGTACTCTGATTTAGTCAAGATGGATATTATGTACTTTGACTCTGGTTTTTGATGATGTAATCAAACCTATGTGTTTACCGCTGCAATGAATAAAATTTTGAATTTTTAAGTACTGTTTAGGTTTGTCTTGTTGTTAAGTTTCGGTTCTATACACACTTAAAACGCTCCATAGAAGTTAATGCATTCCCTTTGTGAGTGACATTAATGGACTTGGGGTGTTACACACATGGTTGCAAAATGGATGTACACAAATTGATTGTTTTGCATAGGATAACAGGCGTCAGAATTTTAGGACAAAATTCCTTTTAAGGTGGGAAGAATGTAACAACCCGGAATTTTGGCGATATAAATTAATTATTAGAATTTCAAAAAAATAGTTATTTCTACAAATGATGGAATTTGGCCTTGAGACTTTAACCGTTGCGCTTATCTTGGAATTCTGGTCAACTTTCATGTTTGGAGTTTTGGGAACGGAGTCCATATGAAAAAGTTACGGATGAATTACAAAAACGGACGGAAAATAAATAAAAAGAATATTTAATTAAAAACATACCTTAATTAACCAAGCCGACCTGGGCAGTTTGATGCCCAAGCGGTCGACATGGGTGTCGACCGGCGGTCGACCGCCCAGGTCGACCTACTGGGCGTTAAACAGCCTAGTGACGACTAGTTTTTGAGGTATTGGTTTATTATAATATAAAAAGGAATGGACAGATATAACTTAAAACTAATCCGACGGTTCCAGGCCATTTTCACCCCTATAAATAAGGGGTAGAGCCCCAGTCTCTTCCATTCAAGTCTACAGAGGCAGCGGAGCTCTGCCATTTTTCTTCCTCCTCTAACCTAATTTCTAAATAAAATATAATCAAATATAATACCAAATCAATTCAAATTCATATGGAATTGGGGAGATAATTAGATTCAATGGTAGTGGATGTTCAACAATAGATTCTTCGGTCTCTTCCCTTTTTATTACACTTCTACAGATCTAAATTTTTCCCTTTTCTAGATAAATTGTAGATTTATCAGTATTTGGGGATTGTAAGCCTAAAAGGGGTTCAAAATTCTGAATTTGGAGGCTATAATGTGAGTGGGTAATTTACTAATACAATTATAATGACTTATTAATTTCGTTGAATCCAATCTATGTTTTATGCCTATCTGATCTGTTTATTTAAATAATTGTGAATTGTGGCAACCATCAGATCTGATTATGAATAAGGTTTAAGTTGGTAAATGGTAAATTGTGATTATGTATAACATGAATTGTAGGATTCTTAAATATTTTCCCCATATATTCCTTCAGTTATGTCATGAAATATGTTGTACATGTTACATAGCACTGTGGATCTGGAAATCGGTCCCATTAAACATAAACTTACTGTAGTTATGTTCCAGATCTTTAGTTCAGTGCTGAAATATGAAAAGTATGAATTTGGGCAAAAAGATGAAATTTGAGTATTATGCGATTGTAGGAATAAAATAAATATTCCTGTTTATATTCAATATTGTTGGGTTTTGTCTTAAGCATTGTAAAATCTGCCTTTTTCCTCCTTAAATGTATAAAGAGACATTATTTTGGAATCACAAGAAGTATGACAAAAAGAATTAAAAAGGGAAAAGTAGTGCAAAGGTACATATAAATATAAATACATATATTCGTATGTAATTTGCATCGACGTTTCCAATGTATATACATATTACATATATTTCTTGTGATTTGGAAATATGTCAATTTCACAAAATAGACATTATTTACAATGATTACAGCTAAAAGTCTTTTGTGAGACTTGAAACTTTTTTGGCAATAATTGAATATTAAAAGGGAATGTTTGTTTAATTGATTAGAACAAATCATTAATTTAAAAATTAGTATTACAAATAAATAAATACTAATAACTGCGTTGACCGCACAAAAACTTAAAAATAAATATATACACATTATCCATCCAAATCAGCGTAAAACTGTAAAATATACATTGTATGGAATGTTTGAATGTATGGATCTGGTTCAATTATGGAACTATGTGTAAATATAATCCATATTCAATTAATATATTTGTGGTGACCATTTATAGCATTAAAAATGATTAATTACTATAAACAAGACCGCAAATCAATAAATAACCATTGTAACCAATATTAATTGGGGAAAAAATAAATGTGATAGGAAAAATGATTATAGTTCCAAAAATCAATTAGGTTAAATGTTGTACGCCCCAACTAGGAAATTTGAATCATAACCACATTTAGACACGAGGCTAAGCTCACTTGTGGCATAAGCCTGCCCGGAACCACCCGGCAAATCCAACAACCACAGGGAGCCAGCTTAATGTGAGGGGTCTAATGCATAAAAATATATGTGCTATGACACAAGGTTAATTTCACTTGTGGTAGAAGCCTGCCCGGAACATACCGGCAAATCCAGCATCCACAGTTAGTCAACTCGATGTGGGAGGCCTAGTCAGATATATATATATATATAACTACCAATAAACAAATAAACAGACTATTTAAAGAATAAAAATAGTATTACCTGTTGGGGTACAACAAATAGATAACTTGGTACTGATAAATAGTTGCCTTAGGAAAATATGACTGTTATGGTCATAAAGAGCAATAAAAAGCAAATGAAAGGAAATGGGTGTCATAAGGGAATTAATGATTGACGTTTAAACACTAAGTCCAAATTAGGGAAGGTATTAAATAATTGTTCTAGGGAGATAGGGAATATAACCTTCCTTGTTAATAGTAATGGAATAGAAAATACAGTTGGACTTAGTAGGTTAACAATGTAAGATATTATTAACCATATAAACCCGTGATGAAAATAAACGGCGCAAGTATTGTATTTCCGTATAGAGGGACTAAACAGGAATAACTTAGTAACGTTGCCTACTTTATCCCAACAGGGAAAGGTGTTAAAGGCAAATGGGGGCGAACTTAAAATTCTTCGTGCATAGTCCGAATCCTTGGGTCTTAAGTGGCTTGAGTCGAGGAGTCCTCCTGGGATTAGGTCTTTTAGTTTAGTGGTCTTAAATGGTATGTGTGCGAGGGCCTAGCCAAACCTAGAAACTAAAAGTGTCAGATACGACTACCTACCCTGTGGGAAGTATTAAGCGATTATGGAGATTATACAATATGGTAAGCTAGAAGGTATAGTGAACGATAAAATACCCTCTCTCACCATATGTGGGGCAAGGGTATATTTATGAATGACAGAAGCCTTAACTAGTAAGGCCCGTAGGTAGTGCCCTCTAGTTTAAGATAACGTTGAATATATTATCGAGGGTTATTAAGTGACCAACAGGTCCGTTGTAACGACCCGCATTTTACGTATCGTAGGATTGTAGAATATTTATATTATTTACATACGAAGTCATATGGTGGTGTAACTTTGGGGAAACTACTATTGGGGTCACTTCCCACATTCACGATTTTTGCCGAATTTTAAGTGACTGTTTTACCCTTGGCGAATATTGTTTTTACTATTACTTTTGATAGGAAAGGAGTTTTGACCTAAAACTACTTACATTGGATCCGGATGATGGTTTACCTTTCCGTAGAGTGATCATATTAATCAAAGAGACTTACCATTTGGGAGATACGACCAAAATAAGATTTGAAGATGGAAAAACAGCCTAATCGGGCTTAATAGAGGGTTAGCAGCTTAGCCCATAACCCATTTCGGGATTAGGTTTAACGGAGGGCTGAAAGGAATTAGAGAATGGTTCCTTTTCATTTTCCTAGCTGCCACAAACCTTCCCCTAACCCTAGTAATGGCCTCCATCTTCTAAATCTTCCTCTAATCACTTTATAATCACTAGCTAAGCAAATCTACATCAAATCAAGTCGGATTGGCATCAAAAACGAGATAGAGATGCTGCAATACATAGGAATCCACGCCAAATCAATGGAATTTTCAGATCTATAATTTATTTGTGGCTAAGGTAAGTGATTAGAATGTTCATTCACTAATTACTGCTAATTATGAGTGATTATTGATAATTAGTGAAATTATGACTTAGAAAAATATGTAAAAATTCTAAAATATTATTTTATGTCATTGGTATAAAGTTGGGTTAATTTGGATTAAGTTTGCTAATCCTATAGTTAAACATGGTTAAGGGGATTAAGGGGAAAATCATGGATTTCGGGTATGTTTGATCCAAAATAACCTGTATGCTTGAAGTTTTGATCTCTTTGATTAAACATATATGTTACTGCTACTGTTTGGTATGTTATACGCTTGTTTTAGCAAAGTTAGACTGACTGAAAATGCCGTCGTATGACGAGAATTGATGATATAAGTTCGCTGGAAAAGGTGCAGGTTTTTGGTTCGACCAAGGCGGATCGGATCGGTAGCTGAATTGAACCGGAGGGGATGGGCCGAACTGGAGCTTTACACTGGAAAAGCATGGCAAAAAGGAAGGCCACTTGTATGGGGTTGGAGCTGGAATGGAGCACCGAACCAGACCGGAATGTAAGAGCATCTTACCGAACCTAGGGAGGTTGCCCAAACCGAACCGAGGGAGGAAGCCCGAACCAAACCAAATTGAAGGACCCAAACCGAACCGGTTTGAACTTCCACTACTTCTACGCGACGACACTTCTGAAGACCAACTCAAATTCAACCAAATCCCGAGATGAAAAGGAAGTCTAAATGGGAAGTTATTACTCAGGATCCAGATGGGAACCAACGAGTTAACTTCAAGAGTTGGGCTTTGCTGCAGGACGTGTGCAAAAGGGTTATCGATATCTATAACTTTGGTTATCTATTGAGAGAGGGGGTATTAACTATGGACCAATGCAGTGGGGCCAGAGGTTGTATGGAGTTGGACTCCATCAGGTCTCCAAAGGGCAAAGTGGTCGTACTGATAGTTGTACGGGGTGGGACTCCATCATAGCTCCAATGGTTCTGGTGATCAAAGCGTTGGATATCATATGCTTTACGCACTGAGTGAGGGATGTGAGGATGATTACTATGTTTGATGTTTGCTATCACCATGACACACACACTCCCATTTTTACACTCCATGTTACTATTACCTTAGAGTATTGTACATCTTGTTGTGCTAACTCTTTGGTTGCAGGTCCAGGTTAGGTATGATTATTTATACCCGTTATTGTTTTATTTTGCTGCTATCGCTCATACCAGACTTCTATCTGACCAAGAGTTTTATGTCCCTTCTTATTACTTTGGGTGCTCCTAAACGAGCAGATTAGAGACATGTTAGGTGGTTATGTAAGAGTAGCTGTCCGGAGATGAGCATGAGGCTTCCACATACATGTATACATATATTCCCCCTATGTTGTTGCTGGTCACTGCTTTGGGCATTAGTAGTGTACCTCCTTCATTTCCTTTTTATAGACGGTATTTTGAAATTTCAATAATGGTTTGGATCACAAGCTGTATATTGGATTCCGCTACTCTGATGGATATGGTTTGGTTTCCAGCTTATGTGCTGTCTCGCCATTTTTATATCAAATTATGTTATTATTGTATTTTATTACATTCGCTGTGAGATATGCTACAAGTTCTTTGGTTACTCATTGTTCCAAATCTCTTTCTTTTAACGACTGCCCCATGCTAGTCAAACATCGGCACAACGCATTTTGGGGAAATGCATGATGGTACGGGGCGAGTCGTCACACTTGGTATCAGAGCCTAGGTTGCGTAGTTTAACCTAGGGGAAGACATCAGGGAGAGATAGTATACGTATATAAGAGCGTGTATTTGTGATATTTTGGTTTTCAAAAACTATATATATATACTATTAGTATATCTAAGGATGAAGTTGCAATGCACTGACACCACTAAGGAGATGGTTAATCGTTTCTCTTTACAGATTGAACGATGAGCTTAAATACGAGGAGTACGATGAGGAGCCCCGCGTATGTAGTTGAAGAGGGAGCAGGATCAGAGGCCACAATGGGAATGTCTCTGATATGAGGACGATGTTTACTGCCTTTATGCGCAAGATGCTTAGGGATGCTCAGGGAGCAGTTCCTAATGCTGCAAATCGTGGTGGTGCATTAGTGCAAACACCTAGAGCCAATTTTGCCAAGCTCAGTAAAGACTATACTAGTCTTGGTGAAAAGCCGTGCCAAGGAACATAATCGTCTACGGAGGTTCAAGATTGGCTTGATAGTTGTGAGTGCGTGTTCGAGGATTTCGGGATCGATGATGCAATAAAGAGAAAGTTAGCATCATGTCGGCTTCAAGGACGAGCTATGAATAGGTAGAATGCCATTAAAGCGACTACTTCTGAGGATCAAGTTACTTGGAGTCAGTTTAAGACTCGCTTCAGTGACAAGTGTATTCCAGTTGCTCAGAAATCAGAATTGTTTAGGAAATTTTGGAGCTGAAGTAGAATGGTAGGGCAGTCTCGGAATATATTGCTGAATTTGATACCTTATCGAAGTATGGATTATCTCTTATCTATACTTATGAAAAGAAGAACGAGAAGTTTATAACTGGCTTGGATGAGTACGTTGGGGAAAGACTTATAAACCACATCGATGAGACATTCAAACCTATTGTGGGGAAAGCATTGAGATCAGAGAGCCTTTACCCTAAGTCGAAGACCGAGGTTGCTATTACACCTGCAGAGGAGCCAAAGCCGCAAGCAAGCTGTGGAGGAAAGAATAATTCCCAGAATAAGAGACAACAGAACCAAACAAAGGTTGATCTGAAAAAGAATAATAAGAAAGATATCAGGTGCTTTAGCTGTTGCAAGAAGGGCCACTACGCAAAAGATTGTCCAGCAAAGCCAGCGGACAGGAAGTGCTTCATTTTATTGCCAAGTGGGACATCATAAGGATAAATGCCCACAACCTCCTAAAAGAGAAGCAGATCATGAAAGCATACGCCATCAACGCTGTTTCTTCTTCGTCAAATGCCCCAGCTACAGCGGAGAAGGGAAAGGGTGTCATTTTTCAAGGTATGCTTTTTGTTTATGATGTTCGTGTTCGAGTATTGTTTGATATCGGAGCTTCCCGTTCCTTCGTATCTGGTGACCTGGTAGATAGGTTGGGATTCGAACCCAAGATTATCGATATACCTTTAGTTGTGATGGACCCGATCGGTGGTTCGACTAGCCTTTGTATGATTTGTCAAAATTTGGTCTTATCGAGCCATGGATGTATGTTTGTTTGTGATTGTTTTTTTTTGGGTTTTACTGGGTTTGGCATTATTTTGTGAGTTGATTTGCTCCAAAGTGTGGAGTAGTGGTAGACTATGAGGGGTCTTCGGTGACCATTAGAGTGGATGATGGGCGGAGGGTATTATTAGGCTGCCTACCTAGTGATGGGGTGATGGCTAGTTTTCTAAGTTCTCTCGACATCCCGCATGATGAGTTATCAGATGTGCCTATTGCTAGCGAGTATCCGGACATCTTCGGGGAAGTGAACGGACTTCCACCACACCGAGAGATCGAGTTTCAGATTGATTTAGTGAAAGACGCCAGACCTATAGTGATGCTGTTAACCAGCCTTTTGGTCCGGTTCCCAAAAGTACGCAAGACATGCATGACTCAACATATTGCATGATATTACGGTCTAAAAGCATCACCAATATCATCTGGGGTCCAATGCCATGAGACTCGAGTCTGACCAATAGAAGGACGTCGCATCCCTCGAGTGCGACCTCCATCAGTAACCGTCCGCATCCGAGCTGAAGGCGAGCCGTGCTCAGAGCCGAAGGTGAGCCATCAAGCAGGTCTGGGCGCAGCGCTGGTAGGGGTCCGGGGCCTCACAGTCCCGGTGGCAAATATGTTTCCCTGAATGACCAGATCGACTCAAAGTCAGGATTCAACCAACAACTTCAGCGAACCTCGCCGCTCCTCCAAACATTGCCAAACAAAGACCTAGCAGTCTGAGCCGTGAACCCGAACCACGGGCCATCAAGGCACCTTTACGCAGGGCCTTCACACCACCCAAAAGGCGACATTAGTACCTCGCGTGGTGCGAAATTCACACCCAGAAGGGTGCGAAATTGACATGCAGCAGGTTGCGAAATTTGCAACTAGCCGGGTGCGAAATTCGCACCTAACCGGGTGCGAAATTCGTACCCTAGGGTGCGAATTTCGCAACCAGGAGGCATGAGTTTAGCACGCCTAGGGGTGCGAGTTTAGCACGCCCAGGGGTGCAAATTTCGCTCCCCACGAGGTGCGAAAATTCTCACCCCATGCTCCAGGTGCGAAAATCTAGTATGTGCATGCTCCAGGTGCGAATTTAGGGGTGTGGTCCTCTATTTCTACCTAATCCTACCAACTCCTACCTAACCACTCTCCTATAGATACCCCATGACTTCACACTTCAAAGGGGTTGGAATTTGATACCTTGGGACCTTTAGAGGGCTCCTTAATGGCATCTCTCACTTGAGGAAGAAGATTGACAAAAATGTCCTTTTCTTAATATATTAAATATATGATAATTATACATCATACATGAGGATGATGACATCATGCCTTAGAGGTGCATCATATAGCCTTAAGGATGACATCATATAGTTTAATTATGACATCATCTAGCATAATGATGAATGTAATGAGATGTAATGGGATGGTCATATACTTGTAACTTTGAGTGATTAATAATATTCTAATAACGCTTCGAAGTGGACATAGGCCCTTCACAAGGCCAAACCACTATGAATCTCTTTTGTTATTTACTGCTTTTTTGATCTTGTCTATGCGACCAAATTAATAATTCCTAGTAATTGGAATTTTTGGTGTTTACGACATTTTTTCCGTCAACACTTGGTGCTTTCACTGAGAAAACTCGGATTTTGCGCCTTTGTTGCATGTTGTCATCTCGACCCCCGACGAGCTTGAGGTTCCTTGCTAAACCTACCGTCGAGTCCGCTCATGATGTCAAATCGACCAAAGAACACAATGGTCGGCTCTTCAGCCGCAGCCGAGGCCGGTACGTCCCAACAACCTTAACCGGCAGACATCCCGGCCACTAATGAAACCGTTCATCCTATTGTGGACCACGAAGCGCCTGCAATACAAGCTCAAATCTGCATGCTTGATAAAAAATATGTAAACACAACGGTCGAGATTAATCAAGCATTAAGGAGTAACATCGACCTTATGCGACAACTTCAAGAAAGTCAGCGCATCGTCGCTCGACTTCAATTAACTCAGAAAAACGCTCGACCCTGACCAACTATCTTCGAAACTTCCCCTTCCAAGTCGGAGGGCCCGCATTAAAGGAGGAAGTTTAGCCTCATCAACAACGTCATCGCCCGCACCAATGCCCTCGATAACGGTAACGGCAGTGGTCACGCCAATGGCAATGGGACCGGCAACGGCGATCGAACTACAGTCACATATAGCGAGGGGCACAGTACCGAGACCGCTCTCGCTTGATCATCAATGACGGACCAGGTCCTACCAACCAACCTCTTCCTCGACATAACCCAACTACTACCAATCAAGATGATGGGCCCGTTATTTCAATGACCCGCGCTCCTCCAGAACAGGATCCGCATCATCCGGCTCCACCTCAACGGCCACACCAGGACCCAATCATATATGTCGAGGACATGGAGGAAGATGATCCGGACATCCATCATAGAAGACACCCTCGCAACAGAACTATGGAACCTCACCAAAACCCATGGTTCCCAACGGCGGATCCGCATCCAACTTATCTTCCTGACATGGTCCGAAGGATTATGAGGGAAGTGCGAGGGAATGTGCACGATTCATGGGAAGCGCACGTAAGGCGCAACCCCTTCACAAGAAGGGTAAATGAATCTGGGTGGCCACGACGCTTCAGCATGCCACAGATGTTGCTTTACAACGGTACCACCAATCCCTGTACCTTCCTAAATCGATACAAATGGCAAATGGACTCGAGCCGGGAAAACGATTCGGTCACATGCAAGTGCTTTCCAGTTTTCTTATCAGCAACCGCTCTGTTATGGTTCTCTCGCCTCCCACTCAATTCCATTAACAACTTCGGTCAGTTAGCGATAGAGTTGGTCAAGCAATTCAGAGTACACATCCCGACTCCAAAGAACACCCTCACCCTGTCTAACCTATACCAAGGGCCCACCGAGTCGCTCAAAAGCTACCTCTCCAGGTTCAATGTTGCCCTCACCGAGGTCGAGGATACGGACCCTCGCATTGTACTCTTTCAGTTAGCAAAGGGTGTCCTCCCTACTTCGAATTCGGGGCATGGATCGATCGGAAGCAGCCAAAAAGCCTCGACACTTTCCATGAAAAGTCTAGGCAATGCCTATGTCAAGAAGAACCAAAACGAAACCGACTCTCCAGAGTCGGTCTTCCCAACAATACACATGCGGATACCATAAATGACAGCGTCGAAGGGAAACAAATAGTAAAGCTCTTCGATAAGGATAAGGAGCAGGTCCCTACAAACAAAGCCCGAATAACGGTATGCAAGGAGACCGCAACAACGGCCAGGTTCCTACGGAATTCAAGAAGCTCAACCCTCACCAGGCATACAAGATCTACACCCCGCTGAATGAAGACTTGGAAACAATCTACCTGCAAACATGTAACATGCTTCAATACAAGAAACCATACAATAGGGAATCCACTTATCATGAGAAGAATACCGGCAAGCACTGTCGATAACACGACATGTATGGACATAATACCAATGATTGACGTCAACTCAAAGACGCAATCGAAAAGCTGTTCCGCGAGAAGCGCCTTGAGCAGTATATCCAAAAAGCATCATGACTCTCACTGGCATTAAGCAGAATTCTGGCAAAACCAAACGCTTACCCCATTGGATACAATTGACACTGGTACCTCTCACCAACCCCGAGCTGTAGAGGACCCACTGGAAATGGATCTCCTTCCACTTATGGACCCTGAAACTCTTGTGACTCAAGCACAGATTCACATGCTTAATAAGAAATATGAGAATATAGCTCTCACGCTAGGCATTGAAGATTAACATCAACCTTATGCGCCAACTTCAAGAAAGTCAAAACATCATCATTCTACTTCAGCTCTCTTAGAACCGCGCCTACTCGTGGCACACCGCATCAGAAATTTCTTCTTTTGATGTTGGGTGCCCACGTCAAGGAAAAAGGTTAAGCCTCATTAAAAGCATCGTCGTCCACTCCAACACTCGTGTGGCGACAACAACGACAATAGGAATGGGATGATGATCGAACCATCATCGCTTACGGCCAAGGGACATAATAAAATCCAGGTTCGAGTAATCAATCTTCTACTCGGAAGAGCCCAATTGTCGCCACTCACAACCGGAGTCCCACTCTTCCAGCAGCTCATCAGGCCAGGGTACTCCTCGACTAAGGTGTATACCGGCTCGCCCAACCTCGACAGCCATACCATCCATGACATGAAAGAGGGCGAGCTGGATGTGTACAATAGAAGACGTCGACCGAATGGATCTCCCGAAATTCTTCAAAACTAACGGGTTCCATTAGAAAATTCCCCTTTTGCATATCTCTTAGACGTGGTTCGAATAATCATAAGAGATATGCGAAGAAACGCCGGCCACTCAAGAGAAACCCACTTAAAGCGTAATCCCTTCACTAGGATCATACACAAAGCTGAGTGGCCCCGACGCTTCAACACCACATGTGGCATTCTATAAAGGCACGACTGATCTCTAATCTCGGCAATGTCAGAATCATCATAAAAAATGGAATGCGTCATCCCGACCATCCCTGGCTTTGACGCTCGAGTCTCCTCTAGGCAGACTCAAACTGCTATGGGTCCAGACTTGTCACCTATGCTTCTAGCATCCAACTGGGCCCAAGCTCACTTCAACCAACTTCCACATAATCATGCAATCGAAGTTGGAGACTCATAGATTAACAAATACCTTCCGTCAAGAAGGCGTGCTAAGATCCAAAGTTCTGGGCTAGATCACGACCTCTATAATGCGACAGGATCCCAACCTCTGATTATCGCAGACACGAACCATGAAATCATGAGGGAACCACAGGGGCATGCCCGCGACGTCTACAAAACCAGTACAAGGCATAACCCATTCACATCGGCCACCCTTAATACCAAATGGCGCAAGCGCTTTGACATATAGACACTCGCCCGACACTATAAGAAGCCATGATTCCCGAATCTTCATTAGCCGCCATAAATGGCACATGGGTTCATTACATGTCACCCGCGCCATAAAGTCCAAGGGCTTCCCCGTCCTTATCCAAGATAGCTCTATCTGGGTTCTCTCGACTTCCACCTTGAACTATCCCAACTCTCGACTAACTTGCCAAAAGATTGGTCGCGCAATCCCGGTTGCACATCACGATGCCCAGAGACATCCTCTAAGTCTTGAACATTTACCAAGGCAACCGTAAAAACTCTCAAAGGCTATCTTGCAAGATCGTACACCGCCTTAGCTGAAGTTGAGAAACCTACTCCTCGAATCGCACTTATCGAGCTCATAAATGGCATACTACCTGATTCTGAACTTAGCGCGTGAACCGATCAGAAGCAATCAAAAATTCAGGAGATCTTCTGCATAAATGCTGGCTACTTCCTACGCCGAAATCTAGCCTAAAGGAATCATGGTCCTACCCTCAACATCCTTCCTCGTGACGACATTCAGAACTCCAACAACTATAGTTCTATCGCTCTGCGCAATCTTGTTTGCGCCGGCAACGTCAAATGTAGCCGTAGCAAAAGATGGAATCGTCTTTCACTCCCATCTTTCTACAGCTATACTACTCTTAGCAACACCACCGAGAAAATCCATCTCGCAATCTACAATTTCCAACCATTCAAAAGACCAAGACTTGAAAGTTCGACGAGCACACCGAGGGACTCTACAGGATATTGTCGGTTCTACAACATCCGCGGACACAACGCAAACATGTCTCGTCACTTGCAGAATGACCGCGAGTAATTCATCCGCATGGGAACTCTGAGCCACTCAACACTCATCAAAGACTCCCACTGCACGGGATCTCCGAGCCACTTGACGCTCATCGAAGATTCTCACTACATGGGACCTTCGAGCCACCCAATGCTCATTGAGGATCCCTACTGCATGGGATCTCTGAGCTACTCAGCGCTCATCAAAGATTCCCACTAAACAGGACCTCGACCAACAATTAAACCCTCAAGATTGTCCCCCCACCACGTTAGGACTACAGCTTCCATGGCGCAGTTGACTATAGGTTGTCATCAGAGATACCAGTTTGAAACTCCTCCATGCCTTTGCCTCCCTCATTGGAAGTAGAACTGAAACTAAAAGTGAACTTTTTCTTATAAAAGACACCTCCTTTTGCTATGCCATGGACATTTTTTGTCCTCCATACGGTGCATCCGACCTCCTTCAATCAGCAGGGGGCACGTTGGGAAGCATTACCGGGGGAACGTTCGGAAGCGAGCTCGAGAATTTCAGTTCTCTGTCATCCCGAAGACCGTCATCTACGATACAGCAATCTTCGAGGTTATCATTGGAGATATAGGCCATCGACTCATTAACATCATCAGCTCGTCGATAAAAAAAAGGAGGCGAGAGAAAAGATTCAGTAGCAAAATGAGGGCACACACATTAAAGTATAAAGGTCAAAAAATGGGACCTCAATCGCAATTGTTGACGGAAATGTCTATTGGTAAAGGGTCACAACCTTTCCAATAGTCATTACCGTTGCAATTCAAACAGAGTTACCCATTCACGGATAGATGCCTCATTCCAGCCTATGTATATATAAGCCTGCAAAAAAAGAAAAAGAAATTAAAACACAAAGCAAGGCCACTTCTCCAAGACACACCTCCTCTTTGCTGTATCGTAACCATATTCCTCCAACCAATGCTCCGGCCACTTGGGCCACTACTAGAAGCTCAGCCAATGGCCTACGAGAACGCACATCGGCGGCCTCGTCTTCAAAAGGGCCTTTCCTCCACCTACAGGCCTCACTCCTTGTTAGGAAGGCCCATTCTCATACAACGGAAGCTCAGCGATGGAACTTTCAAACTCTCAACTATGGACGGAGCCGAACTCCCAAGGGTACGGAACAACTAACAACTTCACCTCTACTCTACACAACTTAGTGTACAATTGATTCACACCTTCTAATGATGTATTGCTTTCCTGCAATTCAAGGCATTATAAAGGCTACTACTACCAGAGTTGTCCCTAGAAATGATGTTCAGTTTCCTACCACCCTTCCATGTTTACTCCATGCACGACATGTTTGATTAATCCTGACAAACAGCTAGCGTACAAACATTCGATCGCCGCATCGGTGCCCCGAGCACGGGAGCCGATGCTGCCATCCGAACCTCAATCCAACATCGAGGCCAAACAACACTGGCCACGATCGACACCTCGAGCACGGGAGCCGGCAACGCTACTAGAGTCGCCGGCCCACGGCGCGACTAATTATTAATAACCACCAACTCGGACCTCGACCCCGAGCCGAAGCCGAGGATAAATCATTCCGTGCCCAATTCCCAAGTGACATGGGGCCACCCAACAGACAGTCGGGAGTGATGTAAATTTCACCCTAGCTACGAGTGTCTGTCGAATCTCGGCGCAGTACCGAGACCGATATTGAATCATTTTCTCCCCGAAGCTATAATGGCTTAGGTGCAGCCCATGGCCATGAACGGACCCTACGTGCTGATGATCCGGGCTTTTCTCCGGCGAATAAACGATGTCGTCGCTTGCCCTAACCCGATGAACGGCGGGAGTGCCACACACCAGACGGACCACACAATGCGATGTCATACACCTTCGCTACACTTGGGATTAACCTCGGGTAACCCAAATATAGCAGGCGCTCAGCCTGGCTTTACAAACTACGAGTTTCCTGAGCTAAGGGAAACTAACTAGAGGTCCGCGCTCAATCACACCCCTTTGGAATAATTAACCCAGAGCGCGGTATACAATCACACCCCTCTAGAATAATTGACCCAGAGCGCGGTACACAATCACACCCCTCTGGAATAATCGACCCAGAGTATGGTCTCCGGTCGCCTCTATTTTGGTGTAATAACATGTACGCTTGTGCAAGTACGGGACGCCATAAAACATGAGAAGAACGTTCGAGCACTTAACACGAAATGTGATCCTTACTAATTCATATTCCATTTCACATACACACACCCTGAATAGACTAAATGTCTAACATTTCTTCTTTATGATGACAGGGTGTACATGAAAACCACACCATACCTTTAGGGACCAAAAGCGAAGGACACAGTCGCATATAATATTTGTCTACCTAACCCACAGTATCTATAATTCCTTTAACAATTATTGATGCTACTCATCCTTCTTTTTCTTTTTTCTACACAGGTTCGGCATTTAGCAAGTCACCACCAGCGAGGGGCCCCTTCCTCCCAGAAGCGCCACCTCCTCCTCTACTCTTCACAAGGGTAACGGATTCATGAGACATCGATGTGTGCCTCCCACCATCATCTTCGCCGCCTGTAATTTTCGTAACTTCCCTGAGGGCGATACATGGCAATGGCTTAGGGACGATGTCAGAAACGATGACCTACCTAGCCTAGGTATCTCCCCAAGCCTTCTTGGCGCCCAACTTCGCTCTCTTCTCAGCATCTTCGACGGTCATCTGATCAACTAAGTCCCTGGCCAGGAGTCACACAATTGCATCTGCTAAAAGTTTGCTAAGGGTCCTCTTGCCCTCTTTTGGTGGGCATTATCGACGGCTTTCCATTTTCCTAGCCTACTCATAGGTCGTCTCCTTGTCCGCCTCAATATATGCTTACTTCCTCGCCACCACAGCGGTAGATTTCTCCTCGGCATCTTGCCTTGCCTTTGCCCATGCATCTTATATGGCAGCCCCGTCCTGTCCCTCTCCCCCTCCGGCTCCTCAAACTTTTCCAGGAGTCTGGATTCCTGATCTCTGCATTATTGGCACACTTACATCAGCTATGCCCATTGAATAAGCGCTTTGACCTACCACAACTTCTCCTCCTCCAAGGAGGCTCATATGAACGTGGGGCCCGAAGTCCACGGGTTCTCCTACTTGTCTAAAGTATTCCCGTTGTAACTCCAACCGGGACTCGGACGCTTGAGGAAGCACGAAGGAAAAGCCTGGTGTCGCCTCTGCTCCAAGGGGGAGCAGTCTAGCAAAAGAAGCAACTATTTGACTGCTGAGGGTTCATCGCTCGCATCCTCCTTAGTTAGCAAGTACTCGAGCTCGGGAGCAGTCCCCAACCTATCTCTGCACCAGCTTACTCATCACAGGACCTGAGGAGGATCCCCACCTCATTCCGCATTGGCATTTCCATCGCCACAACCTTCGGGGTAACCATTCTAATGAGTAACATACACCTCGCCACGAGGATGATCCAAACCCAAAAGCTCAGGTCTTGGAAACTTCTAACCTCCTGCCAATGCTAGGCAGACCGGGCATAGAAGCTTGAACCGAAGGACAGAGGGAGCAATACAATCACAGTTCCCCGAGAAACTAGAGAATTTAGACAAGTTCTCAGTACACAAAGTAAAAAAATTCATATCCCGATGCAAGTTCTCGAGCTTCCATGGTTGGTTCATTGGGTTCCCAGAGTCTCAATGCCTTGCCGGCAAACTCATACTTAAAAGGAACGTGAAGCTGACTCACACTCCTCGATGCGACAACTTCCTACATACAAGCGCATCGTAACTGGGTGACAACACCTATTTCTAATAACTATGGCAGTGATTACCGGTAACCACCTGGGTCGGAAAATGGCTACAACATAATTGGGCTGGAACTAACGACTCAACCGTATGTTTACATCTTATGTGCATATCCGAGTAGTCCGTCCGAATAAGTCCATTGCCAGAATCACTTGCCAATCTGTTGTATTACGTTCAACTCTAATTACAGACCAGACATGAAACATTAAGCAATGAACCAGGCTTGCTAGCTCGTCCCTGACGTAGAGCAAAATATATCAGATACTCGGGCTTGGGGGCAGCCCTCTACCGATTATCGCACTGATCTGGCAATCTCAAGACCTGATCAGATCAATTCAGTCCCTGCACTGGCATCATATTCACAGCATCCCTTGGAGCCACCATTTTAGGAGCGCCTTCGCGTCGCAACGAAGGCAATCCAGAGCCAGAGTCCAGGCCCTAGAGGCTTTTCGACTTTCCATCAGTGCCCGCACTCCACAAAAAGCAGACACTCCAGAACATGATGACAACCTTTAGCCTCAACAACTAACACCATGGCCATCACCAACCGCCAGCGCAATGCTTGGGTCAAGATGCAACTGTGTCATAGTTGGGTTATTGGTCGAATCCCGAGACTAACAGCTCAATATGTGTCGACATCCCACACACGCGTTTAAGCCACTAGTCCAGGCAAGCCCATTCCTTGAGAACCACGCTGCAAGACCACAACTCACTAACCATTGTTTGCTCATCCGACTCCGTGCAAAGGTTCAAGTTTACTCACACAAGATCGAAGTCAGGGCTCGACAAAGTCATTAGAGTGCGAAGTTCTGTTTCACGCTCTCATGCACCGGCTTAGGGGTCATTTCCTCAAACAAGATTCGAACTCCTGAAGAGCCTGAAAGATTTAATAAGTGTTTTTTGATATGAAGTCTAATCCCATATCCGAAAATACTTGTCCTTGAATCCCTACTTTCGCTTCCTAGAATCTACCACTCTACGCTCTTGAGTGGCAATCTCAGGGATCCTCTGGCTGTCCATATATCTCTTCCCTTCTTCGGAAACGTAAGGACAACTCGAACGTCTGAAGTCCAAAAGTAGCATTTTGCATTCTCCCCACCTCAAACTGATTTTCCGTCCGGGAGGAGAAGAAAGGAAGCAACTACCATCAATGGATCGACATACCCCAAACGACTTTTGCGAGATTGGAATTCGAGATCGTATACCAAGCTATGATCATATTTCGAAGCTCTAACTACCAAGTCAATCATGACTCAGCGACCACTCGTGTACTCACCAACTGCCCAATCATCAAGGTGAACATGCTAAGCATTTGGGACTTACCTCTCCTCAATGGAAAATTTATGCGACTATATGCCACGATATATGCCAAGTATTGTCCTAACAACGATATCTGCATATACGAGTTGCCGAAACTTTGATCGGTGGGATCAGCTTGGATCGATGAATGACTTTGGCCTCGCAAATCTAAGTGATCCAGCGGATACTCCATGCAATCAAGCTCCATGCCAAAAACATTTCAACAACCACTTAGGGCTATCATGCGCATAGGCCATGGCAATGACCATGCATACATGATTTGGAAATCTCAACCGAGCAGACTGACTTGATTCGAATGCATGCCCGTAACACTTAAGGGTTCAAATGTACACACCAAACGGTCGGCTCTTGATCCGAAAACTCCTCGAAAAGCTAAAATATGCGATTACAAGCCCATGGCTTGTAATTCACTTTCATGTTACCTATTCTAGCCCAGATCGCATTACGTAAAATCATGTGCAAACTCGTTATTGCATATGTAATTATGACCCGATAATGAACCATTTGCACGTCGATGCAATCAGGAGTCGAAAACTAACATTTATTGTCCTTAATCTACAGGAACTAAACGCCTTGGACAACCTCCAACCCAGGCCGCAAGACTCAAGTAAGTCAAAGCGCTTAGCAATTTTGGAATCCTAAGCTCATACCAGCTTATTCCGACAGGGCGTCCCAACCGCTCCAAAGCAGTGCGCTCTAGTCATACAACTCGAGAGGAAGGTCACAAGCAATCTCTAAGCAACACATGTTGGTGTTGACGCCTATATTAGACTCATCTCATTTCAAAGCACGTCCCATTAACCCAAGACATACTTTGAGGGGGCAAATGTTAACCGACCTTTTGGTCCGATTACCAAAAGTACGCAAGACACAATTGACTTAACAAATCGCGTGATATTACAGTCCAAAGGCGTCGCCAATATCATCCGGGGTCCAATACCAGAAGACTTGAGTCTGGCCACTAGCTGGACATCACCTCCCTCGAACGCGACCTCCATTAGTATATGTCTGCATCCGAGGTGAAGGCGAGCCGTGCTCCGAGCTGAAGGCAATCCGTTAAGTGGGTCCGGGCACAGCGCCGGTGGGGGTCCAGGGCCCCATAGTCCTGGCAGTGATCGGTTAGGTTGAAACTTCAGCCACCACTCGATTCATCCGATTTCTCCCAACAAGTGTGTTGCCCAGAGTCACCTGATCGACTCAAAGTCAGGATTCAGCCAACAAATTCAGCGAACCTCGCCGCTCCTCCAAACATTGCCAAACAAAGACCTAGCAGTATGAACCGTGAACCCGAACCACGGGCCATCAAGGCACCTATGCCCAGTGCCTTTGCACCACCCATAAGCGACATTCGTACCCCTCGGGGCGTGAGTTTCGCACCTAACTGAGTGCGAAATTCGCACCCAAGCGGGTGCAAAATTCGTACCCTGGGGTGCGAATTTCGCTCCCCAAGAGGCAAGAATTTTGCACCCCCACGAGGTGCAAAATTTCGCACCCCAGGCTCCAGGTGCGAATTTCACACCCCACGAGGTACAAAAATTTGCACCCTAAGCTCTAGGTGCGAAAATATGGCATGTGCAGGCTCCAGGTGCGAATTTTTGGGTGTGGTCCCGTATTTTTACCTACTCCTACCTAGTCACTCTCCTATAAATACCCCATGACTTCACACCTCGAAGGGGTAAGAATTTGAGACCTTGGGACCTCTAGATAGCTCCATTAATGTCATCTCCCATTTGAGGAAGAAGATGGGCAAAAGTGTATTTTCTTAATATATTAAATATATGATAATTATGGCATCATATATGAGGATGATGACATCATGACTTAGAGGTGACATCATATAGCCTAAAGGATGATATCATATAGCATAATTATGACATCATCTAGCATAAAGATGAATGTAATGAGATGTAATGGGATGGTCTCACACTTTTAACTTCGAGTGATTAATAATATTCCAACAACGCTTCAAAGTGGACGTGGGATTTTTTCAAGGCCGAACCACTATAAATCTCTTTTGTTATTTACTTCTTTTCTTCTCTTGTCTATGCGACCTTTTTAATAATTCCTAGTAATTGGAATCTTTGGTGTTTATGATATTTTTTGCCGTCAACAGATGCCTCTTCGACGGATGGCACCAAGGGAGAAGTGAGAGCTCGAAGTGCAAGTTGGCGATCTTTTGAAGAAGGGATTTATTCGAAGAAGTGTTTCCGAGTGGGGAACACCAGTTGTACTTGCTACTAAGGCAGATGGTTCCCTTCGCTTTTGTGTAGACTACCGCTAGTTGAACAAGGTGACTAGGAAGAATAGGTATCCTCTTCCACAGATAGATGATTTGTTTGATCAGTTAAATGGAGCAAGAGTGTTCTCCCAGTTAGGTCTTTTGACAGGATTTCGTCAGTTTAGAGTAGCATTTGGGAGTGTACCAAAAACGACATTTCGGACGCCGTCTGGATTCTATGCGTAGTTGGTCATGCCATTCGGGTTGACCAATGCACCCACATATTTTGTGGAACTTTTGAATATAGTTTTCAGGGATCAATTAAATAAGTTTGTTCTTGTGTTCGTGTACGTTATCTTGGTTTACACGAGGACAGAGGAAGAACACAAGGAACCTTTGAGGATATTGATGGAGGTGTTAAGGAAATACCAATTGAAAGCAAAATTTTCTAAGTGTCACTTCTGGAGGAGGGAAGTGAAATTCTTCAGCTATATTGTTTCAGAGAATGGTATTGCCGTTGATCCTACGAAGGTGACTACGGTGCAAGATTGGTCTACGTCCAAGAATGCGATGGACGTGAGAAGTTTCTAGGGATTATCTGGATACTATTGTAAGTTTATTCAAGACTTCTCCAAGATAGCGGCACCGTTATCTCAGTTGACCAAAAAGAATCAAGCTTTTGTTTGGTACGAAAAGTATGAGAATGCATTTAAGGGTCTTAAGGAGAAGTTGACATGCGCACTAGTATTAGTTATTCCTAAGGGGAACAAAGAGATGACGATATACACGGATGCCTGTGATACCGATCTAGGTGCTGTACTGATGCAAGGTGGTAGGTTTGCAGCTTATGCTAGTCGGCAATTGAAACCGCATGAGAAAAGATATCCTACCCATGATTTGGAATTGTCAGTGATCGTGTTCGCGTTAAAGATGTGGAGTCACTATCTCTTGGGAGAAAGATTCGAGTTGTTTACCGATCATAAGTCATTAAAGTATATTTTCTCTAAAAATGATTTAAATCTTCATCGGCAGAGATGGTTAGAGTTCTTGGCTTCTTATGATTTCAATATCGGATACACACCCAGGAAGGTTAATGCGGTAGCTGATGCGTTGAGTAGGAGAAATGCCAGTTTGGGGACTATATTTCTGGAATGGAAGCAACTGGAGTATATTGCTGAAATGATTTCAGACCTAAGTGCGAATTGGATCCAGAGATGTTAGCAAGTTTGATGATAAGACTGATGTTGAATGAGAAGATTGGTTCCAATCAGAGGGACGATGTTAATCTATTTTAAATCATCTCCAAGGTAGAGATGGGAATCGATGGTGGGGAAATGACTAAATATGGGCTTCACCTATAGTGATCGCTTTGGAAGAGTGAGAGAGTAGGTGTACCCAATGTTGATGGATTGAGAGATGAAGTGCTTAGAGAGTTTCATCACTCGAAACTAACTATACATCTTGGTGGTAACAAAATGTATCGAGACATGAAGCAAACCTACTACTGGGAAGGGATGAAGAGAGACGTTGGGAAGTTTATATCCAAGTGCATGAACTGCCAACTAATTAAAGCCGAGCAAAAGAAGCCTAGTGGTTTATTCCAACCATTAGAAATTCCCGAATGGAAATGGGAACAAGTTTCAATGGATTTCACTGATGGTTTACCAAGGACTAGATTGGGACATGATAGCATTTAGGCGATTGTGGATCGATTGACCAAAAGTGCAAAGTTTATACCGGTCAAGTCGAATAGAACGACAGCTAAGTTTGCGGAACTATAAATGAAGTGGGTAGTGAGATTTCATGGAGTACCTAAAGGTATTGTGAGTTACCGAGATCCACTATTTACTAGTGGGTTTTTGGAAGAGCTTACAAGAGGCTATAGGGTCAGAAGTACATCTCACTACCGCGTACCATCCTTAAACCGACGGCCAAACAAAGAGGGTAAATCTTGCATTGTAGTTTCTCTTGAGAGCTTGTATATTGGATTTTGGGGGTTCACAGGATGATCATTTGCATTTGGTTTAGTTCGCATATAATAATAGTTGCCAGTCCAGTATTTGTATGGCTCTGTTTGAAGCATTGTACGGAAGAATGTGCAACTCACCATCATGTTGGTTAGAAACCGATGAGAAATTTGAGCTTGGGCCAGATGTAATAAGAGAAACTTCAGATAAGATCAAGGTTATTCAACGACGAATGAATGCTGCTTAAGATAGGCAAAAAAGTTATGCTGATAAAAGGCGAAGAGATTTGAAATTCTCCATTAGCGACTTGGTATTCGTCAAGATTTCTCCATTAAAGAGTGTAATTTGATTTGGAAAGAGGGGTATGAAACACCCCATCTCCGTTAAGGTCACTCAC
This sequence comes from Allium sativum, assembly GCA_030737875.1. NCBI lineage: Eukaryota > Viridiplantae > Streptophyta > Magnoliopsida > Asparagales > Amaryllidaceae > Allium > Allium sativum. Next base: position 19,081,787 of record CM060927.1, on the reverse strand, counting down.
AATGGGAATGCCTTAACTTCGGTGGAGCATTATAGGTAAAAGATGCAGATAAATTACAAGACAGACAAATAAAACACTAGAAAATAAAGTCATTTTGTTAACAATGTGGTTCAGTCAAGCTTTTACAACAGTTGGCTCAATCATACTAAAAGTAATACATAGAACTACTGTCTTGATTTAAAAACTTCCAAGTATAAAAGAAGCATAAATATATCGTCGATTTATTCCCCAATAGAGTAAAGCAAACCATAGCTGAAATGAGACTGAATCCAAAGCAATACATGATGATCTAGAAGCAACAAGTAATCCAAGCTAAGCAGAAGTGTTTCCTCCCTGAGAACTAGGGGGGACGGAAGAAAAGAGGTGAAACAAAACTAGGTCAGACATAAGTCTGGTAAGTCCAGTGATCTTTCAGCATGCAAACAAGATAAAAGATCATGACATGAATAAACCGAAAATAGGACAATACCATAAAAAAAAGGTAACTAAAGACAAGATATGTGCAAGGTGAAATGAATGCACTTCTACTTTTTCTCTGCTTCGCTACTACTCTGTTAATCTGATTTCTATATTTATCTCTGCACCACCTAACTAGTGTCCCAACTAGTAAGATGTATAAAATGATAATCGTGATCCCAACCCCGGTAATTGTGGTAGCCTCCTGGTGTACATCTATCCTGAGGATTCCACCTCAATCAACCTAATTGCCATGAACATGTTAGATGTACCCTTACTACCCTATCGATCGGCTCTCTACTTGTATTCATGTTCCATGTGTCTGTGTCAATCGGCCCTCTCTTGCGTGTAGATACCCTGTGCTGGTCCCACCATAAGGTGTATCAATCCTTATGATAGCAACCCGACACGATTCAAGATGCACAGTGTATAACTAATGGTACCCAGTGCCTGCTTTTTCCCACTCCGGAGTACGTGCACACCCGTAAACCGTCGGAACCTACACTGACGTACCCCCTGCTGCTGCTTTGACGACTTATAATCAGCCCAGTAATCGTGCCCCACCCTGCCTAGTTCAGGGTACCGTGATACATCCATGTGGGTTACTGCAGAAATGGGTCCCCATTACTAGGGTTTCCTATTGGTTAAGTTTGTGAGCCTATATTTACTAATATTGCCCACCAACCCGACATGTACTTAACCCTCCCATCGATTCAAGCATTTTTAATAAACGGTTAAGTTTTGTGGGCCTATATGTACTAATATTACCCACCTACACGAGATGTACTTAACCCTCCCATCGATTCAAGCATTTTTAATAAACGGTTAAGTTTTGTGGGCCTATATGTACTAATATTACTCACCTACACGAGATGTACTTAACCCTCCCATCGATTCAAGCATGTCTATTTAAAAGTTAAGTTTTGTGGTCCTATATTTACTAATATCATCCACCAACCCGACGTATACTCAACCTTCCCACATATTCAAGCATGTTTATATAATGGTTAAGTTTTGTGGGCCTATATATTTACTAATATGACCCACCAACCCGACGTGTACTTAACCCTCCTACTCGTCATGCCATGTTGGTTAAGTGGTTCTTATTAACTTAACCTTTCTCACTTATCATGTTGGATTGGTTAAGTGTGATTTATTAACTTAACCCTGTTCATTCATCAGGTTATATTGGTTAAGTATTTCCCATTTAACTTAACCCCATTCGTTCATCAAGTTATATTGGTCAAGTGTCATTAATCAATTCAAGTTAACTTAACCCACCCGCTCGTCTTGTCATGTTGGTTAAGTGTTTCCTTCTGGTGTTAACTTAACCCACCCATTCGTCTTGTCATGTTGGTTAAGTGTTTCCTTCTGGTGTTAACTTGACCCTACCTAAAATCATGTTATATTGGTTAAGAGTTGCCCTCTCGTGTTAACTTAACCCTTCCCATACATCGTGTTATATAATTGGTTAAGTATTTTCCTCTTGTATTACTTAACCCCACCACGTCATTATATATTGTTTGAGTGTATCCTCTTGTGCTACCTAACCCTACCACAAGTCATTATATATTTTGGTTAAGTGTTACTTTAGTTAACTTAACCCTATCATCTGCTTAATTAACAGGTTATAACGGTTAAGTGTCCTAAATTTACTTAACCTCACCCACTTGTCTAATTAACATGTTATAACGATTAAGTGTTCTAAATTTACTTAACCTCACCCACTTGCCTAATTAACATGTTATAACGGTTAAGTGTTCTAAATTTACTTAACCTTACCCATCAGTTTAGTTAACATGTTGAATTGGATAAGTGTTTCCTTTTTTTGGCAAAGCCTGCAGGGTTGAATGGCCCCTTCCATTTTATTTATATATGTGACGGCCCACCCCGCACCAACCGACATTTACTCCAAAAGTGCGCTGTACACATGTCCAGTTAGCACGGGACGGGTCGTCAGAAGAAAAGGGAAGAAGGAAATGAACTAACGAGGAACATGTAGAATGTCTCACGGCGCATGGAAAAAAATATAATAACAATATACTTGACATAAAACAGGTGAGACAGTGCATAAGCTGAAAACAAACTAACATAGCAGCGGAAAATCCAAGTACATCTTATGATCCAAAGCTAACATTATTACAACTTTTCAAACTGTCTCAAAACAAAGGCAAGATAAAGGAGGTACACTACTAATGCCCAAGTAGCGACCACCAACGACACAGGGAGAATATCTATATATCATACGTGGAAGCCTCCTGCTCGCCTCCGAATCAGCTACTCGCGCATCACCAGCTAACATGTCTCTAGTCTGCTCGTGTGAGCACCCAGAGTAATAAGAGGAGACATAAAACTCTGGGTCAGACATAAAGCCTGGTCTAAGCGATAAGCATCTAAACAGAACAATAACAGGTAGACTAAAACATACATGAACCTGGACCTGCAACCAAAGAGTTAGCACTACATACTGCACAACACTCTAAGGTGCCATTTCAAATGGTGTAATGATAACGGGGGTGGGGTTGTGCATGTCATAGTGATGGCAAACAATCAAACATAGCATCCATCCTCACAACTCTCACTCAGTGCGTAAAGCATACGATATTCACCACTTCGATCACCCAACATACCTTGCTATGATCACTTTGCCCCATGAAGTCATAAATGGCTTCACTGCACTGGTACATAGCCACTAATCCTTTGCTATGTCCACTTTGCCCCATGGAGTCGCAATGACCCCATTGCACTGGCTCATAGCCTCACTAATCCTTTACTATGTCCACTCTGCCCCATGGAGTCACAATGACCCCACTGCACTGGCTCATAGTCTTACTACGCATCACTTTGCCCCTCAAGTCATAATGACTCTACTGCACTGATAACGTAGTCTTGCTACCATCACCTTGCCCCTCGAGTCATAATGAATCTACTGCACTGATAAGTAGCCCATCATCCATTTCCAGTGGTGAATCGAAGTTATGAACGTCGACAACTCCTTAGCACACGTCCCGCAGCAAAGCCCAACTATGAAGTGAACTCATTGGTTCCCAACTGGATCCTGAGCTCTAACTTCCCATTTGGACTACCTTTGCATCTCGGGTTATTGATCATCATCGGATCGGTTCAGATCTACCCCTGGTCATCAGTTCGGTTCAGATCGGAGTGCTCTTTCTCCTCTGGATCGGATCGGGTCATCCTCACCTCAACGGGTCGGATCGAGTCTCCATGTCCAATCGCTCTCATCGGTTCAGGTCGGAGTCCTCCAATGTGCCACAGTTCGGATCAGCTTCTTCTGATCAACTCGGGTCGGGTCGTAGTCTCCAAGTCTCATCGAAGTACATCTGCTCGGGTCGGGGTACCATGGCGGATCGGGTCGGAGAACGTCAGACGGGTCGGATCGGACAATACATACCACGAGAAGAGTGAATACGTCGAAGAGTGAAGCATGGGAGCGGATCGGGTCCTCCCTCCGTTCCGATCCGGATCGGTCTATTTTCTGCACTTTTCCAGCAAGCAGTTTTTACGCCACTCGACGGCGTTTTTGACCATTTTACCTATTCTAATCAATCACAAAGCATACTATACAGTCATAGCAACATAGGGAATCAACCACAAACACTAAAACAACAAAATGATAGGTTAAAATGGATCAAACATGGCCAAAACCCCATATTTTCCATTAAGCATGTTTAGGTGAAACTAATGATATGATTAGCAAAACTCAACCAAATTAACCCAAATTCATATCAGAGGTCTAAAACATCATTTCGGATTTTATAAATATTTTTCCAGAATTTTATCATGTTTAAATTCGCTAATTAACACTAATTACCCTTAATTAGCCATAATTAGTGAGGAACTATGCAAATCACTCACCTTAGCCACAAATAAACTTTAGATCTGAAATAGATCTCTGATTTGATGCGAATCCCAATGCTAAACAGCAGCTCCAATATTGATTTGGTGAAGATCTCCCTTGATTTGATGTTGCTAAGCTCAATCTTCAAGTAGAAAGTGATTTGGAGGTGATTTAGAGGTTGGAGGCCATTTTTAGGGTTTCTAAGAGGTAAGTGGAGGCTAGAAAACTGAAATGGAATGATTCTCTAACCCTTTTCAGCCTCCCCATAACCCTAATCCCGAAATGGGTTATGGGCCCACTCACTAATCACCCTATTTGGCCCGGTTAAGCAGTTTTTCACCTTCCAAACATTATTTCAGCCATATCTCCCAAACGGTAAGTCCGTTTGGCTATTATGACCACTCTACGGAAAGGTAAACCATCAAACGAATCTAATGGAAGTAGTTCCAGGTCAAAATTCCTTTCCAGTCAAAAGTTATGGCCAAAACAAGATCAGCTAGGGGCAAAACGGTCATTTAAAAATCGACAAAAATCATGAACATGGGAAATGAGTCTAATGGTTGTTTCCCAAAGTTACATGACCATACGACTTCATATGGGAAAGAAATAAATATTCTACGATCCTCCGATGCGTAGAATGCGGGTTGTTACATCCCCCCCCCCTTAAGAAATTTCGCCCCCGAAATTCCCTAACCAAAACACACAAAGGGTCCCGCATGCCTATCAACCATAAAACAACAATCAAACATGCAAAACAAGCAAGACAAAACTATCCTAGCATGGGGAATAACTAAATTACAAGGTAAATCTTACCAGGCAAAGAGTTCTGGATACGTCTTTCTAATGCTCTCTTCTGTCTCCCAAGTACAGTCATTCTCGTTCTCGCCCCACTGAATCTTGACTAGCTTCACCGCCTTCCTTCGAAGTTGCTTCGTATCGTGCTCGACAATACGGATCGACTTGCTGTTCCCAACCACCTCGGGTTCTACTTCGAAGTCCTCTAGCTGATCAGGTGAAATAGCCATATCTGGGTCGTGTGCGAACTTCCTTAGTTGGGAAACATGAAATACGTTGTGAATTCCCGCCATCTTCTCTGGTAAGTCAACTCTATACGCCAAGTTCCCGACTAGTTCAAGAACAGGGAATGGGCCAACAAATCTTGGTGCCAACTTGCCTCTCCTGCCAAATCGTATCACGCTCTTCAACGGAGAAATCTTGACAAACACCAACTCACCAACGGAGAATTTTAAGTCTCTTCTCCTCTTATCAGCATAACTCTTCTTCCTATCTTGGGCAGCCTTCATGCGTTGTTGAATGGTCTTAATCTTATCTGAGGTTTCCCTCACCACATCTGGCCCAAGCATGAACTTCTCGCCAGTCTCTATCCAACATGATGGTGAGTTGCACGGTCTTCCGTACAAAGCTTCATATGGAGCCATACCGATACTGGATTGGTAGCTATTATTATATGCAAACTCTACTAGATGCAAATGGTCATCCCATGATCAACCAAAATCCAATATACATGCTCTCAAGAGATCTTCCAATATACGATTCACCCTCTCCGTCTGACCGTCGGTCTAAGGATGATGTGCGGTACTGAGATGTAATTCTGACCCTAGAGCCTCTTGTAAGCTCTTCCAAAACCCACTAGTGAACAACGGGTCCCGGTCACTCACAATGCTTTTAGGTACTCCATGAAATCTCACTACTCACTTCATGTACAATTCTGCTAACTTAGCTGTCGTTCTGGTCGATTTGACTGGTATAAATCTTGCGCTCTTAGTCAATCGATCCACAATTACCCAAATGCTATCATGTCCCGATCTAGTCCCCGGTAAACCATCGATGAAATCCATCGAGACTTGCTCCCATTTCCATTCGGGAATTTCTAATGGTTGCAACAACCCACTAGGCTTATTTTGCTCGGCTTTTACTAGCTGGCAATTCATGCATTTGGATATAAACTTCCCAACGTCTCTTTTCATCCCTTCCCAGTAGTAAGTCTGCTTTATGTCTCGATACATCTTATTACCACCGGGATGTATAGTTAGTTTTGAGTGATGACATTCTCTAAGCACTTCATCCCTCAAACCATTTACGTTGGGTACAACTAGTCTTCCATTCTTTCTAAGCCATCCATCTCGATCAAGCCCATACAAATTCGTCTCCTCACCATCGATATTCATCTCTAACCTGGAGATGATTTCCAATAGATTAGGATCGTCCCTCTGGCTGGAACAAATCCGCTCTATCAAAGTGGGTCTGATCGTCAAACTAGCTAGCACTTCTGGATCCAATTCGCACTTTGGTCTGAAATCAAACCCTGCGATATACTCCAGTTGCTTCCATTCAAGAAACATAGCTGTAACACCCCACGTCCGTTAGTGTCACTCACGAAGGGAATGCACTAAGTTCTGTGGAGCATTTAGGGTAAAAGATGCAGATAAATTACAAGACAGACAGAATTTAAACAGCGGAAAATAAAACTTTGCTTTATTGATAAATAGTTTGTACAATGATTTCTTTACAATATCAGATTATCATCTATCTTACAAAATAAAGAAGCATGAAAATGCATTTATATTCCACGAATTTAACAAGAGCCAGCCATAGCATCTGAAAAGAGAATCCAAGCAAACTTCGACAAATCTTCAAGCTGGGAAAGGGTGACATTCCAACTTAATCTGAGCTATACTATTCCCTCCTCTACTACCTTGGGGGGGGGGGGAATGGAAGAAAAGAAGACGAAAGAAAAACAGAGTCAGACATAAAGCCTGAGTAAGTTCAGTAACTTCTAGCATGTGAACATGGAAAAACAAAACGACATGAATTAACTGAATACAAGATTACACCATGACGATAGGGTCAACAAGATTAGACAAGGTAATCACAAGATATGCTAAGATAAGACTAACTGGATATGCTTTAATACTTTTGCTGCTTCGCTATTTCCTTGTTATACTATATCTCTGCACCACCTAACTAGTGTCCCAACTAGTAACAATAATGTGATCCCAATCCCTGTATTGCCTTCCGGCATACATTCATTATTTGTTACCTGGATCAAATCTAGGGTTTTCTATCAAGTGCTTTCTAGATTTAACTAGAGTTTTCGCTATCCGCTAAACGCTTCTCGGATTCAGGATTTATGCCACCTAGTTCAACTAGGAATTATGCTACCTGTCGAACGATGCCCCCAAGTCTAGGACACACTACCTAGAGTGGTATATGTTCCTATACTTCCCCACGCCTGTATCGCGAATCGTTATCGCTTGTCTAGATGCACATGTCCTGTAATGTGCGACCCGAGTCCTGTGTCAGGGCAAATCAAGGAATACAGAACTCAGTCGGGAGCTTTCAGATATCTGCCGATGCAGATGCTAAGGTCTGTTTTTATTCCAGTGGCTATGGTCCCACTTGACCCCTCCCTCAACTAATGAAAGGCACCCCTTGTAAAATGAGAACTATACGCCGGCCCCCGGTGCCCCACTATCCTATGGCCATCCTCACCCATAACCAGAAAGCAATTATGGTCTTTTGGAGTTCTCCGCCTTTCCGCTTCACGTATCTCGACTGACTCAAGATGGATGGTAGACGACGAGTTGCTATCAAAGGGCTACCGTTTTCTCACCGAATCACGCCGATCCATCCTAGTCTTTAGGTTGCCACATATATTGCAACCAAGGCATACCCCTGGTTCTTCTACGCATACCTTAACCTCTGTGAGCCCAGGAGGATCATCTGCAGTCTCACAGAGGGATACCAAGAGTACCCTCATGTCCCCTCGAAGCCTCGGGCTTCGTAACCCAATTCGTTGGAGCCTTCTTTTTACTCAGACGGACATTCGCTCCTTCCCGTGTTATACTAAGAATTACTACTTAGTTTTACTAACCAAGATTTACCATTTAGTTTCCAGAATCGTTGTTTTCTTAACTAAGGTTTACTACTTAGTTCCCTTTCCCATCAATTTGGATTGGTTAAGTGTCATTAGTCAATTCAAGCCGACTTAACCCTCTTCATTTATCCTGTCAAACTGGTTAAAGGTTATCAGTAATTCATGTTGACTTAACCCCACCACAAACCAAGTTATATTGGTTAAGTATTTCTTATTACTTAACCTTACCCATTCACCATGTATTGGTTCAGTGTTCCTTTTTAACTTAACCTTGCCCGTCTGTTTTAACTAACCTGTTATTAACGGTTAAGTATTATCCCTTCATGTCTTAGACTTAACCCTATTCCTTTATCAAAATCTGATGGTTAAGTGTTCAAGTTTACTTAACCCTACGGTCTAGCCCAGCTAACATATCAAATTGGCTAAGTGTATTAAATCTTACTTAACCCCAACCTCTAGTCTAGTTAACATGTTAATTTGGCTAAGTGTATTAACTTTACTTAACCCCACTTTCTAGACTAGTTAACATGTTAATTTGGCTAAGTGTTTTCTTAGTTACTTAACCTCTACAAATCTTGTCTTGTTACCATGAGTTTGGTTAAGTGTCCCTGTGGACTTAGCCCTTCGTTCTAGCTTAACTGTGCTTAAGTTGGTTAGGTGTTCCTATGGGCTTAACCTTCCCATTCTAGCTTAACTGTATGAACCTAACCCCACCTACCAGTCTTGTTATCATGTTGAGTTGGTTAAGTGTCTTAGTTAACTTAACCCTAACATTCTTGTTCTAGCTTTAACTAAATAAATTAAAGCCACGACCACTCACATTAGACAGATATTGTTGCGATTACTGGATGTGCCGGTTGGTTCCGGGCAGGTTTACATCGCAACTCAGTCTAACCTCGGGTTGGGCCTATTCGTGTTTTCTAGTTCAAAGGGTTTTGATTAATTTTCAAATCAGGCTTTGAAAGTAACCATTTCGTCCGTCGGATCAGTTAGGGATAGCCAGGGAGAGCAGGAAACTTGTATTTTCCAAACTCAAGCCTAGACACTATCCTCTCTGTCACCCTAGAACTTTCCGGTTTATTATTAAAAGAGATGTCGTTAACAAACCTTTAATTTGTATAAATTAACATTTCCTCATTTAGGACACATTCTATAAGTAAATTAATCCTAATTTACTTATTTCCCAATTACTCTTTTAATGTAAATTGTCAACATTTATTCTTACGGCCCATTTTCCCCTCTATATCATGTTTATGCTTTTTGGTTTGTAAACCATACCAAATGAAGTGTCACTAACCATGATTTTGCTAATCCTGACAATTACTCCCAATTATGGCCAATTTCAAGTTTATGCCAATATACTTATCGAGCCAAATTAGCTAATCCAATTCTGATTTAACCTTCTAATTCATGTCAAACTAGACTTATTACTCTAGTTCACAATTCATGTAAATGCTAGATTTACATGTCAATACCAGATTCAAATTACACAATCCTATAATTCCTGTCAAATTTATCCCATTTGCATTTCTATGAACATGCCATAATACATGTTCCCAATTTATGCCAATTTCCAAATTTGTAACTATGTTTTAGTAAATTTCATATTTTGCCCCAAATCGCATTCCCACCGTTCGTATAATCGTGATTCAATCTAGATTATAGATAAATCTAGATTCGCAGAAAATAGGGAATGAACCAAAGATGCTATGCAAAAGATAGACATAATAACTGGCATAAAAAGGGTTGAATAACGACGTCGGTTAAAGAACATGGGTAGACCTAACTAAATAGGTAAATTCCCAAGGTCTAAAACCAAGAATAGACGGAATAGAGACAGAGGTTCAAGAACATGGGTAGACCTAACTTAATAGGTAAATTCCCAAGGTCTAAAACCAAAGATAACCAAGAATAAACTGAATAGAAAGTCAGGCCTAGATCCAAAATAATGTCAGTTTGTTAAACAACATGGTTTTGTAACTACAATGTCATGGGCATAAACACAACGGTCGAGCTTAATCAAGCATTAAGGAGTAACATCGACCTTATGCGACAACTTCAAGAAAGTCAGCGCATCGTCGCTCGACTTCAATTAACTCAGAAAAACGCTCGACCCTGACCAACTATCTTCGAAACTTCCCCTTTCGAGTCGGAGGGCCCGCATTAAAGGAGGAAGTTTAGCCTCATCAACAACGTCATCGCCCGCACCAATGCCCTCGATAACGGTAACGGCAGTGGTCACGCCAATGGCAATAGGACCGGCAACGGCGATCGAACTACAGTCACATATAGCGAGGGGCACAGTACCGAGACCGCTCTCGCTTGATCATCAATGACGGACCAGGTCCTACCAACCAACCTCTTCCTCGACATAACCTAACTACTACCAATCAAGATGATGGGCCCGTTATTTCAATGACCCGCGCTCCTCCAGAACAGGATCCGCATCATCCGGCTCCACCTCAACGGCCACACCAGGACCCAATCATATATGTCGAGGACATGGAGGAAGATGATCCGGACATCCATCATAGAAGACACCCTCGCAACAGAACTATGGAACCTCACCAAAACCCATGGTTCCCAACGGCGGATCCGCATCCAACTTATCTTCCTGACATGGTCCGAAGGATTATGAGGGAAGTGCGAGGGAATGTGCACGATTCATGGGAAGCGCACGTAAGGCGCAACCCCTTCACAAGAAGGGTAAATGAATCTGGGTGGCCACGACGCTTCAGCATGCCACAGATGTTGCTTTACAACGTTACCACCAATCCCTGTGCCTTCCTAAATCGATACGAATGGCAAATGGACTCGAGCCGGGAAAACGATTCGGTCAAATGCAAGTGCTTTCCAGTTTTCTTATCAGCAACCGCTCTGTTATGGTTCTCTCGCCTCCCACTCAATTCCATTAACAACTTCGGTCAGTTAGCGATAGAGTTGGTCAAGCAATTCAGAGTACACATCCCGACTCCAAAGAACACCCTCACCCTGTCCAACCTATACCAAGGGCCCACCGAGTCGCTCAAAAGCTACCTCTCCAGGTTCAATGTTGCCCTCACCGAGGTCGAGGATCCGGACCCTCGCATTGTACTCTTTCAGTTAGCAAAGGGTGTCCTCCCTACTTCGAATTCGGGGCATGGATCGATCGGAAGCAGCCAAAAAGCCTCGACACTTTCCATGAAAAGTCTAGGCAATGCCTATGTCAAGAAGAACCGAAACGAAACCGACTCTCCAGAGTCGGTCTTCCCAACAATACACATGCGGATACCATAAATGACAGCGTCAAAGGGAAACAAATAGTAAAGCTCTTCGATAAGGATAAGGAGCAGGTCCCTACAAACAAAGCCCGAATAACGGTATGCAAGGAGACCGCAACAACGGCCAGGTTCCTACGGAATTCAAGAAGCTCAACCCTCACCAGGCATACAAGATCTACACCCCGCTGAATGAAGACTTGGAAACAATCTACCTGCAAACATGTAACATGCTTCAATACAAGAAACCATACAATAGGGAATCCACTTATCATGAGAAGAATACCGGCAAGCACTGTCGATAACACGACATGTATGGACATAATACCAATGATTGACGTCAACTTAAAGACGCAATCGAAAAGCTGTTCCGCGAGAAGCGCCTTGAGCAGTATATCCAAAAAGCATCATGACTCTCACCGGCATTAAGCAGAATTCTGGCAAAACCAAACGCTTACCCCATTGGATACAATTGACACTGGTACCTCTCACCAACCCCGAGCTGTAGAGGACCCACTGGAAATGGATCTCCTTCCACTTATGGACCCTGAAACTCTTGTGACTCAAGCACAGATTCACATGCTTAATAAGAAATATGAGAATATAGCTCTCACGCTAGGCATTGAAGATTAACATCAACCTTATGCGCCAACTTCAAGAAAGTCAAAACATCATCATTCTACTTCAGCTCTCTTAGAACCGCGCCTACTCGTGGCACACCGCATCAGAAATTTCTTCTTTTGATGCTGGGTGCCCACGTCGAGGAAAAAGGTTTAGCCTCATTAAAAGCATCGCCGTCCACTCCAACACTCGTGTGGCGACAACAACGACAATAGGAATGGGATGATGATCGAACCATCATCGCTTACGGCCAAGGGACATAATAAAATCCAGGTTCGAGTAATCAATCTTCTACTCGGAAGAGCCCAATTGTCGCCACTCACAACCGGAGTCCCACTCTTCCAGCAGCTCATCAGGCCAGGGTACTCCTCGACTAAGGTGCACACCGGCTCGCCCAACCTCGACAGCCATACCATCCATGACATGAAAGAGGGCGAGCTGGATGTGTACAACAGAAGACGTCGACCGAATGGAACTCCCAAAATTCTTCAAAACTAACGGGTTCCATTAGAAAATTCCCCTTTGGCATATCTCCTAGACGTGGTTCGAATAATCATAAGAGATATGCAAAGAAACGCCGGCCACTCAAGAGAAACCCACTTAAAGCGTAATCCCTTCACTAGGATCATACACAAAGCTGAGTGGCCCCGACGCTTCAACACCACATGTGGCATTCTATAAAGGCATGACTGATCTCTAATCTCGGCAATGTCAGAATCATCATAAAAAATGGAATGCGTCATCCCGACCATCCCTGGCTTTGACGCTCGAGTCTCCTCTAGGCAGACTCAAACTGCTATGGGTCCAGACTTGTCACCTATGCTTCTAGCATCCAACTGGGCCCAAGCTCACTTCAACCAACTTCCACATAATCATGCAATCGAAGTTGGAGACTCATAGATTACCAAATACCTTCCGTCAAGAAGGCGTGCTAAGATCCAAAGTTCTGGGCTAGATCACGACTTCTATAATGCGACAGGATCCCAACCTCTGATTATCGCCGACACAAACCATGAAATCGTGAGGGAACCACAGGGGCATGCCCGCGACGTCTACAAAACCAGTACAAGGCATAACCCATTCACATCGGCCACCCTTAATACCAAATGGCGCAAGCGCTTTGACATATAGACACTCGCCCGACACTAAAAGAAGCCATGATTCCCGAATCTTCATTAGCCGCCATAAATGGCACATGGGTTCATTACATGTCACCCGCGCCATAAAGTCCAAGGGCTTCCCCGTCCTTATCTAAGATAGCTCTATCCGGGTTCTCTCGACTTCCACCTTGAACTATCCCAACTCTCGACTAACTTGCCAAAAGATTGGTCGCGCAATCCCGGTTGCACATCACGATGCCCAGAGACATCCTCTCAGTCTTGAACATTTACCAAGGCAACCGTAAAAACTCTCAAAGGCTATCTTGCAAGATCGTACACCGCCTTAGCTGAAGTTGAGAAACCTACTCCTCGAATCGCACTTATCGAGCTCACAAATGGCATACTACCTGATTCTGAACTTAGCGCGTGAACCGATCAGAAGCAATCAAAAATTCAGGAGATCTTCTGCATAAATGCTGGCTACTTCCTATGCCGAAATCTAGCCTAAAGGAATCATGGTCCTACCCTCAACATCCTTCCTCGTGACGACATTCAGAACTCCAACAACTATAGTTCTATCGCTCTGCGCAATCTTGCTTGCGCCGGCAACGTCAAATGTAGTCGCAGCAAAAGATGGAATCGTCTTTCACTCCCATCTTTCTACAGCTATACTACTCTTAGCAACACCACCGAGAAAATCCATCTCGCAATCTACAACTTCCAACCATTCAAAAGACCAAGACTTGAAAGTTCGACGAGCACACCGAGGGACTCTACAGGATATTGTCGGTTCTACAACATCCGCGGACACAACGCAAACATGTCTCGTCACTTGCAGAATGACCGCGAGTAATTCATCCGCATGGGAACTCTGAGCCACTCAACACTCATCAAAGACTCCCACTGCACGGGATCTCCGAGCCACTTGACACTCATCGAAGATTCTCACTACATGGGACCTTCGAGCCACCCAATGCTCATTGAGGATCCCTACTGCATGGGATCTCTGAGCTACTCAGCGCTCATCAAAGATTCCCACTAAACAGGACCTCGACCAAAAATTAAACCCTCAAGATTGTCCCCCCACCACGTTAGGACTACAGCTTCCGTGGCGCAGTTGACTATAGGTTGTCATCAGAGATACCAGTTTGAAACTCCTCCATGCCTTTGCCTCCCTCATTGGAAGTAGAACTGAAACTAAAAGTGAACTTTTTCTTATAAAAGACACCTCCTTTTGCTATGCCATGGACATTTTTTGTCCTCCATACGGTGCATCCGACCTCCTTCAATCAGCAGGGGGCACGTTGGGAAGCATTACCGGGGGAACGTTCGGAAGCGAGCTCGAGAATTTCAGTTCTCTGTCATCCCGAAGACCGTCATCTGCGATACAGCAATCTTCGAGGTTATCATTGGAGATATAGGCCATCGACTCATTAACATCATCAGCTCGTCGATAAAAAAAAGGAGGCGAGAGAAAAGATCCAGTAGCAAAATGAGGGCACACACATTAAAGTATAAAGGTCAAAAAATGGGACCTCAATCGCAATTGTTGACGGAAAGGTCTATTGGTAAAGGGTCACAACCTTTCCAATAGTCATTACCGTTGCAATTCAAACAGAGTTACCCATTCACGGATAGATGCCTCATTCCAGCCTATGTATATATAAGCCTGCAAAAAAAGAAAAAGAAAAAGAAATTAAAACACAAAGCAAGGCCACTTCTCCAAGACACACCTCCTCTTTGCTGTATCGTAACCATATTCCTCCAACCAATGCTCCGGCCACTTGGGCCACTACTAGAAGCTCAGCCAATGGCCTACGAGAACGCACATCGGCGGCCTCGTCTTCAAAAGGGCCTTTCCTCCACCTACAGGCTTCACTCCTTGTTAGGAAGGCCCATTCTCATACAACGGAAGCTCAGCGATGGAACTTTCAAACTCTCAACTATGGACGGAGCCGAACTCCCAAAGGTACGGAACAACTAACAACTTCACCTCTACTCTACACAACTTAGTGTACAATTGATTCACGCCTTCTAATGATGTATTGCTTTCCTGCAATTCAAGGCATTATAAAGGCTACTACTACCAGAGTTGTCCCTAGAAATGATGTTCAGTTTCCTACCACCCTTCCATGTTTACTCCATGCATGACATGTTTGATTAATCCTGACAAACAGCTAGCGTACAAACATTCGATCGCCGCATCGGTGCCCCGAGCACGGGAGCCGATGCTGCCATCCGAACCTCGATCCAACATCGAGGCCAAACAACACTGGCCACGATCGACACCTCGAGCACGGGAGCCGGCAACGCTACTAGAGTCGCCGGCCCACGGCGCGACTAATTATTAATAACCACCAACTCGGACCTCGGCCCCGAGCCGAGGCCGAGGATAAATCATTCCGCGCCCAATTCCCAAGTGACATGGGGCCACCCAACAGACAGTCGGGAGTGATGTAAATTTCACCCTAGCTACGAGTGTCTGTCGAATCTCGGCGCAGTACCGAGACCGATATTGAATCATTTTCTCCCCAAAGCTATAATGGCTTAGGTGCAGCCCATGGCCATGAACGGACCCTACGTGCTGATGATCCGGGCTTTTCTCCGGCGAATAAACGATGTCGTCGCTTGCCCTAACCCGATGAACGGCGGGAGAGCCACACACCAGACGGACCACACAATGCGACGTCATACACCTTCGCTACACTTGGGATTAACCTCGGGTAACCCAAATATAGCAGGAGCTCAGCCTGGCTTTGCAAACTACGAGTTTCCTGAGCTAAGGGAAACTTACTAGAGGCCCGCGCTCAATCACACCCCTTTGGAATAATTAACCCAGAGCGCGGTATACAAACACACCCCTCTAGAATAATTGACCCAGAGCGCGGTACACAATCACACCCCTCTGGAATAATCGACCCAGAGTATGGTCTCCGATCGCCTCTATTTTGGTGTAATAACATGTACGCTTGTGCAAGTACGGGACGCCATAAAACATGAGAAGAACGTTCGAGCACTTAACACGAAATGTGATCCTTACTAATTCATATTCCATTTCACATACACATACCCTGAATAGACTAAATGTCTAACATTTCTTCTTTATGATGACAGGGTGTACATGAAAACCACACCATACCTTTAGGGACCAAAAGCGAGGGACACAGTCGCATATAATATTTGTCTACCTAACCCACAGTATCTATAATTCCTTTAACAATTATTGATGCTACTCATCCTTCTTTTTCTTTTTTCTACACAGGTTCGGCAATTAGCAAGTCACCACCAGCGAGGGGCCCCTTCCTCCCAGAAGCGCCACCTCCTCCTCTACTCTTCACAAGGGTAACGGATTCATGAGACATCGATGTGTGCCTCCCACCATCATCTTCGCCGCCTGTAATTTTCGTAGCTTCCCTGAGGGCGATACATGGCAATGGCTTAGGGACGATGTCAGAAACGAGGACCTACCTAGCCTAGGTATCTCCCCAAGCCTTCTTGGCGCCCAACTTCGCTCTCTTCTCAGCATCTTCGACGGTCATCTGATCAACTAAGTCCCTGGCCAGGAGTCACACAATTGCATCTGCTAAAAGTTTGCTAAGGGTCCTCTTGCCCTCTTTTGGTGGGCATTATCGACGGCTTTCCATTTTCCTAGCCTACTCATAGGTCGTCTCCTTGTCCGCCTCAATATATGCTTACTTCCTCGCCACCACAGCGGTAGATTTCTCCTCGGCATCTTGCCTTGCCTTTGCCCATGCAACTTATATGGCAGCCCCGTCCTGTCCCTCTCCCCCTCTAGCTCCTCAAACTTTGCCAGGAGTCTGGATTCCTGATCTTCCACCATAACCTGCATTATTGGCACACTTACATCAGCTATGCCCATCGAATAAGCGCTTTGACCTACCACAACTTCTCCTCCTCCAAGGAGGCTCATATGAACGTGGGGCCCGAAGTCCACGGGTTCTCCTACTTGTCTAAAGTATTCCCGTTGTAACTCCAACCGGGACTCGGACGCTTGAGGAAGCACGAAGGAAAAGCCTGGTGTCGCCTCTGCTCCAAGGGGGAGAAGTCTAGCAAAAGAAGCAACTATTTGACTGCTGAGGGTTCATCGCTCGCATCCTCCTTAGTTAGCAAGTACTCGAGCTCGGGAGCAGTCCCCAACCTATCTCTGCACCAGCTTACTCATCACAGGACCTGAGGAGGATCCCCACCTCATTCCGCATTGGCATTTCCATCGCCACAACCTTCGGGGTAACCATTCTAATGAGTAACATACACCTCGCCACGAGGATGATCCAAACCCAAAAGCTCAGGTCTTGGAAACTTCTAACCTCCTGCCAATGCTAGGCAGACCGGGCATAGAAGCTTGAACCGAAGGACAGAGGGAGCAATACAATCACAGTTCCCCGAGAAACTAGAGAATTTAGACAAGTTCTCAGTACACAAAGTAAAAAAATTCATATCCCGATGCAAGTTCTCGAGTTTCCATGGTTGGTTCATTGGGTTCCCAGAGTCACAATGCCTTGCCGGCAAACTCATACTTAAAAGGAACGTGAAGCTGACTCACACTCCTCGATGCGACAACTTCCTACATAAAAGCGCATCGTAACTGGGTGACAACACCTATTTCTAATAACTATGGCAGTGATTACCGGTAACCACCTGGGTCGGAAAATGGCTACAACATAATTGGGCTGGAACTAACGACTCAACCATATGTTTACATCTTATGTGCATATCCGAGTAGTCCGTCCGAATAAGTCCATTTCCAGAATCACTCGCCAATCTGTTGTATTACGTTCAACTCTAATTACAGACCAGACATGAAACATTAAGCAACGAACCAGGCTTGCTAGCTCGTCCCTGACGTAGAGCAAAATATATCAGATACTCGGGCTTGGGGGCAGCCCTCTACCGATTATCGCACTGATCTGGCAATCTCAAGACCTGATCAGATCAATTCAGTCCCTGCACTGGCATCATATTCACAGCATCCCTTGGATCCACCATTTTAGGAGCGCCTTCGCGTCGCAACGAAGGCAATCCAGAGCCAGAGTCCAGGCCCTAGAGGCTTTTCGACTTTCCATCAGTGCCGCACTCCACATAAAGCAGACACTCCAGAACATGATGACAACCTTTAGCCTCAACAACTAACACCATGGCCATCACCAACCGCCAGCGCAATGCCTGGGTCAAGATGCAACTGTGTCATAGTTGGGTTATTGGTCGAATCCCGAGACTAACAGCTCAATATGTGTCGACATCCCACACACGCGTTTAAGCCACTAGTCCAGGCAAGCCCATTCCTTGAGAACCACGCTGCAAGACCACAACTCACTAACCATTGTTTGCTCATCCGACTCCGTGCAAAGGTTCAAGTTTACTCACACAAGATCGAAGTCAGGGCTCGACAAAGTCATTAGAGTGCGAAGTTCTGTTTCACGCTCTCATGCACCGGCTTAGGGGTCATTTCCTCAAACAAGATTCGAACTCCTGAAGAGCCTGAAAGATTTAATAAGTGTTTTTTGATATGAAGTCTAATCCCATATCCGAAAATACTTGTCCTTGAATCCCTACTTTCGCTTCCTAGAATCTACCACTCTACGCTCTTGAGTGGCAATCTCAGGGATCCTCTGGCTGTCCATATATCTCTTCCCTTCTTCGGAAACGTAAGGACAACTCGAACGTCTGAAGTCCAAAAGTAGCATTTTGCATTCTCCCCCCCTCAAACTGATTTTCCGTCCGGGAGGAGAAGAAAGGAAGCAACAACCATCAATGGATCGACATACCCCAAACGACTTTTGCGAGATTGGAATTCGAGATCGTATACCAAGCTATGATCATATTTCGAAGCTCTAACTACCAAGTCAATCGTGACTCAGCGACCACTCGTGTACTCACCAACTGCCCAATCATCAAGGTGAACATGCTAAGCATTTGGGACTTACCTCTCCTCAATGGAAAATTTATGCGACTATATGCCACGATATATGCCAAGTATTGTCCTAACAACGATATTTGCATATACGAGTTGCCGAAACTTTGATCGGTGGGATCAGCTTGGATCGATGAATGACTTTGGCCTCGCAAATCTAAGTGATCCAGCGGATACTCCATGCAATCAAGCTCCATGCCAAAAACATTTTAACAACCACTTAGGGCTATCATGCGCATAGGCCATGGCAATGACCATGCATACATGATTTGGAAATCTCAACCGAGCACACTGACTTGATTCGAATGCATGCCCGTAACACTTAAGGGTTCAAATGTACACACCAAACGGTCGGCTCTTGATCCGAAAACTCCTCGAAAAGCTAAAATATGCGATTACAAGCCCATGGCTTGTAATTCACTTTCATGTTACCTATTCTAGCCCAGATCGCATTACGTAAAATCATGTGCAAACTCGTTATTGCATATGTAATTATGACCCGATAATGAACCATTTGCACGTCGATGCAATCAGGAGTCGAAAACTAACATTTATTGTCCTTAATCTACAGGAACTAAACGCCTTGGACAACCTCCAACCCAGGCCGCAAGACTCAAGTAAGTCAAAGCGCTTAGCAATTTTGGAATCCTAAGCTCATACCAGCATATTCCGACAGGGCGTCCCAACCGCTCCAAAGCAGTGCGCTCTAGTCATACAACTCGAGAGGAAGGTCACAAGCAATCTCTAAGCAACACATGTTGGTGTTGACGCCTATATTAGACTCATCTCATTTCAAAGCACGTCCCATTAACCCAAGACATACTTTGAGGGGGCAAATGTTAACCGACCTTTTGGTCCGGTTACCAAAAGTACGCAAGACACAATTGACTTAACAAATCGCGTGATATTACAGTCCAAAGGCGTCGCCAATATCATCCGGGGTCCAATACCAGAAGACTTGAGTCTGGCCACTAGCTGGACATCGCCTCCCTCGAACGCGACCTCCATTAGTATATGTCTGCATCCGAGGTGAAGGCGAGCCGTGCTCCGAGCTGAAGGCAATCCGTTAAGTGGGTCCGGGCGCAGCGCCGGTGGGGGTCCAGGGCCCCATAGTCCTGGCAGTGATCGGTTAGGTTGAAACTTCAGCCACCACTCGATTCATCCGATTTCTCCCAACAAGTGTGTTGCCCAGAGTCACCTGATCGACTCAAAGTCAGGATTCAGCCAACAACTTCAGCGAACCTCGCCGCTCCTCCAAACATTGCCAAACAAAGACCTAGCAGTATGAACCGTGAACCCGAACCATGGGCCATCAAGGCACCTATGCCCAGTGCCTTTGCACCACCCATAAGCGACATTCGTACCCCTCGGGGCGTGAGTTTCGCACCTAACTGAGTGCGAAATTCGCACCCAAGCGGGTGCAAAATTCGTACCCTGGGGTGCGAATTTCGCTCCCCAAGAGGCAAGAATTTTGCACCCCCACGAGGTGCAAAATTTCGCACCCCAGGCTCCAGGTGCGAATTTCACACCCCACGAGGAACAAAAATTTGCACCCTAAGCTCCAGGTGCGAAAACCTGGCATGTGCAGGCTCCAGGTGCGAATTTTTGGGTGTGGTCCCCTATTTTTACCTACTCCTACCTAATCACTCTCCTATAAATACCCCATGACTTCACACCTCGAAGGGGTAAGAATTTGAGACCTTGGGACCTCTAGATAGCTTCACTAATGTCATCTCCCATTTGAGGAAGAAGATGGGCAACAGTGTATTTTCTTAATATATTAAATATATGATAATTATGGCATCATATATGAGGATGATGACATCATGACTTAGAGGTGACATCATATAGCCTAAAGGATGATATCATATAGCATAATTATGACATCATCTAGCATAAAGATGAATGTAATGAGATGTAATGGGATGGTCTCACACTTTTAACTTCGAGTGATTAATAATATTCCAACAACGCTTCAAAGTGGACGTGGGATTTTTTCAAGGCCGAACCACTATAAATCTCTTTTGTTATTTACTTCTTTTCTTCTCTTGTCTATGCGACCTTTTAATAATTCCTAGTAATTGGAATCTTTGGTGTTTATGATATTTTTTGCCGTCAACAGATGCCTCTTCGACGGATGGCACCAAGGGAGAAGTGAGAGCTCGAAGTGCAAGTTGGCGATCTTTTGAAGAAGGGATTTATTCGAAGAAGTGTTTCCGAGTGGGGAACACCAGTTGTACTTGCTACTAAGGCAGATGGTTCCCTTCGCTTTTGTGTAGACTACCGCAAGTTGAACAAGGTGACTAGGAAGAATAGGTATCCTCTTCCACGGATAGATGATTTGTTTGATCAGTTAAATGGAGCAAGAGTGTTCTCCCAGTTAGGTCTTTTGACAGGATTTCATCAGTTTAGAGTAGCATTTGGGAGTATACCAAAAACGACATTTCGGACGCCGTCTGGATTCTATGCGTAGTTGGTCATGCCATTCGGGTTGACCAATGCACCCACATATTTTGTGGAACTTTTGAATATAGTTTTCAGGGATCAATTAAATAAGTTTGTTCTTGTGTTCGTGTACGTTATCTTGGTTTACACGAGGACAGAGGAAGAACACAAGGAACCTTTGAGGATATTGATGGAGGTGTTAAGGAAATACCAATTGAAAGCAAAATTTTCTAAGTGTCACTTCTGGAGGAGGGAAGTAAAATTCTTCAGCTATATTGTTTCAGAGAATGGTATTGCCGTTGATCCTACGAAGGTGACTACGGTGCAAGATTGGTCTACGTCCAAGAATGCGATGGACGTGAGAAGTTTCTAGGGATTATCTGGATACTATCGTAAGTTTATTCAAGACTTCTCCAAGATAGCGGCACCGTTATCTCAGTTGACCAAAAAGAATCAAGCTTTTGTTTGGGACGAAAAGTATGAGAATGCATTTAAGGGTCTTAAGGAGAAGTTGACATGCACACTAGTATTAGTTATTCCTAAGGGGAACAAAGAGATGACGATATACACGGATGCCTGTGATACCGATCTAGGTGCTGTACTGATGCAAGGTGGTAGGTTTGCAGCTTATGCTAGTCGGCAATTGAAACCGCATGAGAAAAGATATCCTACCCATGATTTGGAATTGTCAGTGATCGTGTTCGCGTTAAAGATGTGGAGTCACTATCTCTTGGGAGAAAGATTCGAGTTGTTTACCGATCATAAGTCATTAAAGTATATTTTCTCTAAAAATGATTTAAATCTTCATCGGCAGAGATGGTTAGAGTTCTTGGCTTCTTATGATTTCAATATTGGATACACACCCAGGAAGGTTAATGCGGTAGCTGATGCGTTGAGTAGGAGAAATGCCAGTTTGGGGACTATATTTCTGGAATGGAAGCAACTGGAGTATATTGCTGAAATGATTTCAGACCTAAGTGCGAATTGGATCCAGAGATGTTAGCAAGTTTGGTGATAAGACTGATGTTGAATGAGCAGATTGGTTCCAATCAGAGGGACGATGTTAATCTATTTTAAATCATCTCCAAGGTAGAGATGGGAATCGATGGTGGGGAAATGACTAAATATGGGCTTCACCTATAGTGATCGCTTTGGAAGAGTGAGAGAGTAGGTGTACCCAATGTTGATGGATTGAGAGATGAAGTGCTTAGAGAGTTTCATCACTCGAAACTAACTATACATCTTGGTGGTAACAAAATGTATCGAGACATGAAGCAAACCTACTACTGGGAAGGGATGAAGAGAGACGTTGGGAAGTTTATATCCAAGTGCATGAACTGCCAACTAATTAAAGCCGAGCAAAAGAAGCCTAGTGGTTTATTCCAACCATTAGAAATTCCCGAATGGAAATGGGAACAAGTTTCAATGGATTTCACTGATGGTTTACCAAGGACTAGATTGGGACATGATAGCATTTAGGCGATTGTGGATCGATTGACCAAAAGTGCAAAGTTTATACCGGTCAAGTCGAATAGAACGACAACTAAGTTAGCGGAACTATAAATGAAGTGGGTAGTGAGATTTCATGGAGTACCTAAAGGTATTGTGAGTTACCGAGATCCACTATTTACTAGTGGGTTTTTGGAAGAGCTTACAAGAGGCTATAGGGTCAGAAGTACATCTCACTACCGCGTACCATCCTTAAACCGACGGTCAAACAAAGAGGGTAAATCTTGCATTGTAGTTTCTCTTGAGAGCTTGTATATTGGATTTTGGGGGTTCACAGGATGATCATTTGCATTTGGTTTAGTTCGCATATAATAATAGTTGTCAGTCCAGTATTTGTATGGCTCTGTTTGAAGCATTGTACGGAAGAATGTGCAACTCACCATCATGTTGGTTAGAAACCGATGAGAAATTTGAGCTTGGGCCAGATGTAATAAGAGAAACTTCAGATAAGATCAAGGTTATTCAACGGCGAATGAATGCTGCTTAAGATAGGCAAAAAAGTTATGCTGATAAAAGGCGAAGAGATTTGAAATTCTCCATTAGCGACTTGGTATTCGTCAAGATTTCTCCATTAAAGAGTGTAATTTGATTTGGAAAGAGGGGTATGAAACACCCCACCTCTGTTAAGGTCACTCACAATGGGAATGCCTTAACTTCGGTGGAGCATTATAGGTAAAAGATGCAGATAAATTACAAGACAGACAAATAAAACACTAGAAAATAAAGTCATTTTGTTAACAATGTGGTTCAGTCAAGCTTTTACAACAGTTGGCTCAATCATACTAAAAGTAATACATAGAACTACTGTCTTGATTTAAAAACTTCCAAGTATAAAAGAAGCATAAATATAACGTCGATTTATTCCCCCAATAGAGTAAAGCAAACCATAGCTGAAATGAGACTGAATCCAAAGCAATACATGATGATCTAGAAGCAACAAGTAATCCAAGCTAAGCAGAAGTGTTTCCTCCCTGAGAACCAGGGGGACGGAAGAAAAGAGGTGAAACAAAACTAGGTCAGACATAAGTCTGGTAAGTCCAGTGATCTTTCAGCATGCAAACAAGATAAAGGATCATGACATGAATAAACCGAAAATAGGACAATACCATAAAAAAAAGGTAACTAAAGACAAGATATGTGCAAGGTGAAATGAATGCACTTCTACTTTTTCTCTGCTTCGCTACTACTCTGTTAATCTGATTTCTATATTTATCTCTGCACCACCTAACTAGTGTCCCAACTAGTAAGATGTATAAAATGATAATCGTGATCCCAACCCCGGTAATTGTGGTAGCCTCCTGGTGTACATCTATCCTGAGGATTCCACCTCAATCAACCTAATTGCCATGAACATGTTAGATGTACCCTTACTACCCTATCGATCGGCTCCCTACTTGTATTCATGTTCCATGTGTCTGTGTCAATCGGCCCTCTCTTGCGTGTAGATACCCTGTGCTGGTCCCACCATAAGGTGTGTCAATCCTTATGATAGCAACCCGACACGATTCAAGATGCACAGTGTATTACTACTGGTACCCAGTGCCTGCTTTTTCCCACTCCGGAGTACGTGCACACCCGTAAACCGTCGGAACCTACACTGACGTACCCCCTGCTGCTGCTTTGACCACTTATAATCAGCCCAGTAATCGTGCCCCACCTTGCCTAGTTCAGGGTACCGTGATACATCCATGTGGGTTACTGCTGAAATGGGTCCCCATTACTAGGGTTTCCTATTGGTTAAGTTTGTGAGCCTATATTTACTAATATTGCCCACCAACCCGACATGTACTTAACCCTCCCATCGATTCAAGCATTTTTAATAAACGGTTAAGTTTTGTGGGCCTATATGTACTAATATTACCCACCTACACGAGATGTACTTAACCCTCCCATCGATTCAAGCATTTTTAATAAACGGTTAAGTTTTGTGGGCCTATATGTACTAATATTACTCACCTACACGAGATGTACTTAACCCTCCCATCGATTCAAGCATGTCTATTTAAAAGTTAAGTTTTGTGGTCCTATATTTACTAATATCACCCACCAACCCGACGTATACTCAACCTTCCCACATATTCAAGCATGTTTATATAATGGTTAAGTTTTGTGGGCCTATATATTTACTAATATGACCCACCAACCCGACGTGTACTTAACCCTCCTACTCGTCATGCCATGTTGGTTAAGTGGTTCTTATTAACTTAACCTTTCTCACTTATCATGTTGGATTGGTTAAGTGTGATTTATTAACTTAACCCTGTTCATTCATCAGGTTATATTGGTTAAGTATTTCCCATTTAACTTAACCCCATTCGTTCATCAAGTTATATTGGTCAAGTGTCATTAATCAATTCAAGTTAACTTAACCCACCCGCTCGTCTTGTCATGTTGGTTAAGTGTTTCCTTCTGGTGTTAACTTAACCCACCCATTCGTCTTGTCATGTTGGTTAAGTGTTTCCTTCTGGTGTTAACTTAACCCACCCATTCGTCTTGTCATGTTGGTTAAGTGTTTCCTTCTGGTGTTAACTTGACCCTACCTAAAATCATGTTATATTGGTTAAGAGTTGCCCTCTCGTGTTAACTTAACCCTTCCCATACATCGTGTTATATAATTGGTTAAGTATTTTCCTCTTGTATTACTTAACCCCACCACGTCATTATATATTGTTTGAGTGTATCCTCTTGTGCTACCTAACCCTACCACAAGTCATTATATATTTTGGTTAAGTGTTACTTTAGTTAACTTAACCCTATCATCTGCTTAATTAACAGGTTATAACGGTTAAGTGTTCTAAATTTACTTAACCTCACCCACTTGTCTAATTAACATGTTATAACGGTTAAGTGTTCTAAATTTACTTAACCTCACCCACTTGCCTAATTAACATGTTATAACGGTTAAGTGTTCTAAATTTACTTAACCTCACCCATCAGTTTAGTTAACATGTTGAATTGGATAAGTGTTTCCTTTTTTGGCAAAGCCTGCAGGGTTGAATGGCCCCTTCCATTTTATTTATATATGTGACGGCCCACCCCGCACCAACCGACATTTACTCCAAAAGTGCGCTGTACACATGTCCAGTTAGCACGGGACGGGTAGTCAGAAGAAAAGGGAAGAAGGAAATGAACTAACGAGGAACCTGTAGAATGTCTCACGGCGCATGGAAAAAAATATAATAACAATATACTTGACATAAAACAGGTGAGACAGTGCATAAGCTGAAAACAAACTAACATAGCAGCGGAAAATCCAAGTACATCTTATGATCCAAAGCTAACATTATTACAACTTTTCAAACTGTCTCAAAACAAAGGCAAGATAAAGGAGGTACACTACTAATGCCCAAGTAGCGACCACCAACGACACAGGGAGAATATCTATATATCATACGTGGAAGCCTCCTGCTCGCCTCCGAATCAGCTACTCGCGCATCACCAGCTAACATGTCTCTAGTCTGCTCGTGTGAGCACCCAGAGTAATAAGAGGAGACATAAAACTCTGGGTCAGACATAAAGCCTGGTCTGAGCGATAAGCATCTAAACAGAACAATAACAGGTAGACTAAAACATACATGAACCTGGACCTGCAACCAAAGAGTTAGCACTACATACTGCACAACACTCTAAGGTGCCATTTCAAATGGTGTAAAGATAACGGGGGTGGGGTTGTGCATGTCATAGTGATGGCAAACAATCAAACATAGCATCCATCCTCACAACTCTCACTTAGTGCATAAAGCATACGATATTCACCACTTCGATCACCCAACATACCTTGCTATGATCACTTTGCCATAAATGGCTTCACTGCACTGGTACATAGCCACTAATCCTTTGCTATGTCCACTTTGCCCCATGGAGTCGCAATGACCCCATTGCACTGGCTCATAGCCTCACTAATCCTTTTCTATGTCCACTCTGCCCCATGGAGTCACAATGACCCCACTGCACTGGCTCATAGTCTTACTACGCATCACTTTGCCCCTCAAGTCATAATGACTCTACTGCACTGATAACGTAGTCTTGCTACCATCACCTTGCCCCTCGAGTCATAATGACTCTACTGCACTGATAAGTAGCCCATCATCCATTTCCAGTGGTGAATCGAAGTTATGAACGTTGACAACTCCTTAGCACACGTCCCGCAGCAAAGCCCAACTATGAAGTGAACTCATTGGTTCCCAACTGGATCCTGAGCTCTAACTTCCCATTTGGACTACCTTTGCATCTAGGGTTATTGATCATCATCGGATCGGTTCAGATCTACCCCTGGTCATCAGTTCGGTTCAGATCGGAGTGCTCTTTCTCCTCTGGATCGGATCGGGTCATCCTCACCTCAACGGGTCGGATCGAGTCTCCATGTCCAATCGCTCTCATCGGTTCAGGTCGGAGTCCTCCAATGTGCCACAGTTCGGATCAGCTTCTTCTGATCAACTCGGGTCGGGTCGTAGTCTCCAAGTCTCATCGAAGTACATCTGCTCGGGTCGGGGTACCATGGCGGATCGGGTCGGAGAACGTCAGACGGGTCGGATCGGACAATACATACCACGAGAAGAGTGAATACGTCGAAGAGTGAAGCATGGGAGCGGATCGGGTCCTCCCTCCGTTCCGATCCGGATCGGTCTATTTTCTGCACTTTTCCAGCAAGCAGTTTTTACGCCACTCGACGGCGTTTTCGACCATTTTACCTATTCTAATCAATCACAAAGCATACTATACAGTCATAGCAACATAGGGAATCAACCACAAACACCAAAACAACAAAATGATAGGTTAAAATGGATCAAACATGGCCAAAACCTCATATTTTCCCTTAAGCATGTTTAGGTGAAACTAATGATATGATTAGCAAAACTCAACCAAATTAACCCAAATTCATATCAGAGGTCTAAAACATCATTTCGGATTTTATAAATATTTTTCCAGAATTTTATCATGTTTAAATTCGCTAATTAACACTAATTACCCTTAATTAGCCATAATTAGTGAGGAACTATGCAAATCACTCACCTTAGCCACAAATAAACTTTAGATCTGAAATAGATCTCTGATTTGATGCGAATCCCAATGCTAAACAGCAGCTCCAATGTTGATTTGGTGTAGATCTCCCTTGATTTGATGTTGCTAAGCTCAATCTTCAAGTAGAAAGTGATTTGGAGGTGATTTAGAGGTTGGAGGCCATTTTTAGGGTTTCTAAGAGGTAAGTGGAGGCTAGAAAACTGAAATGGAATGATTCTCTAACCCTTTTCAGCCTCCCCATAACCCTAATCCCGAAATGGGTTATGGGTCCACTCACTAATCACCCTATTTGGCCCGGTTAAGCAGTTTTTCACCTTCCAAACATTATTTCAGCCATATCTCCCAAACGGTAAGTTCGTTTGGCTATTATGACCACTCTACGGAAAGGTAAACCATCAAACGAATCTAATGGAAGTGGTTCCAGGTCAAAATTCCTTTCCAGTCAAAAGTTATGGCCAAAACAAGATCAGCTAGGGGCAAAACGGTCATTTAAAAATCGACAAAAATCATGAACATAGGAAATGAGTCTAATGGTTGTTTCCCAAAGTTACATGACCATACGACTTCATATGGGAAAGAAATAAATATTCTACGATCCTCCGATGCGTAGAATGCGGGTTGTTACATCCCCCCCCCTTAAGAAATTTCGCCCCCGAAATTCCCTAACCAAAACACACAAAGGGTCCCGCATGCCTATCAACCATAAAACAACAATCAAACATGCAAAACAAGCAAGACAAAACTATCCTAGCATGGGGAATAACTAAATTACAAGGTAAATCTTACCAGGCAAAGAGTTCTGGATACGTCTTTCTAATGCTCTCTTCTGTCTCCCAAGTACAGTCATTCTCGTTCTCGCCCCACTGAATCATGACTAGCTTCACCGCCTTCCTTCGAAGTTGCTTCGTATCGTGCTCGACAATACGGATCGGCTTGCTGTTCCCAACCGCCTCGGGTTCTACTTCGAAGTCCTCTAGCTGATCAGGTGAAATAGCCATATCTGGGTCGTGTGCGAACTTCCTTAGTTGGGAAACATGAAATACGTTGTGAATTCCCGCCATCTTCTCTGGTAAGTCAACTCTATACGCCAAGTTCCCGACTAGTTCAAGAACAGGGAATGGGCCAACAAATCTTGGTGCCAACTTGCCTCTCCTGCCAAATCGTATCACGCTCTTCAACGGAGAAATCTTGACAAACACCAACTCACCAACGGAGAATTTTAAGTCTCTTCTCCTCTTATCAGCATAACTCTTCTTCCTATCTTGGGCAGCCTTCATGCGTTGTTGAATGGTCTTAATCTTATCTAAGGTATCCCTCACCACATCTGGCCCAAGCATGAACTTCTCGCCAGTCTCTATCCAACATGATGGTGAGTTGCACGGTCTTCCGTACAAAGCTTCATATGGAGCCATACCGATACTGGATTGTTAGCTATTATTATATGCAAACTCTACTAGATGCAAATGGTCATCCCATGATCAACCAAAATCCAATATACATGCTCTCAAGAGATCTTCCAATATACGATTCACCCTCTCCGTCTGACCGTCGGTCTAAGGATGATGTGCGGTACTGAGATGTAATTCTGACCCTAGAGCCTCTTGTAAGCTCTTCCAAAACCCACTAGTGAACAACGGGTCCCGGTCACTCACAATGCTTTTAGGTACTCCATGAAATCTCACTACTCACTTCATGTACAATTCTGCTAACTTAGCTGCCGTTCTGGTCGATTTGACTGGTATAAATCTTGCGCTCTTAGTCAATCGATCCACAATTACCCAAATGCTATCATGTCCCGATCTAGTCCCCGGTAAACCATCGATGAAATCCATCGAGACTTGCTCCCATTTCCATTCGGGAATTCCTAATGGTTGCAACAACCCACTAGGCTTATTTTGCTCAGCTTTAACTAGCTGGCAATTCATGCATTTGGATATAAACTTCCCAACGTCTCTTTTCATCCCTTCCCAGTAGTAAGTCTGCTTTATGTCTCGATACATCTTATTACCACCGGGATGTATAGTCAGTTTTGAGTGATGACATTCTCTAAGCACTTCATCCCTCAAACCATTTACGTTGGGTACAACTAGTCTTCCATTCTTTCTAAGCCATCCATCTCGATCAAGCCCATACAAATTCGTCTCCTCAACATCGATATTCATCTCTAACCTGGAGATGATTTCCAATAGATTAGGATCGTCCCTCTGGCTGGAACAAATCCGCTCTATCAAAGTGGGTCTGATCGTCAAACTAGCTAACACTTCTGGATCCAATTCGCACTTTGGTCTGAAATCAAACCCTGCGATATACTCCAGTTGCTTCCATTCAAGAAACATAGCTGTAACACCCCACGTCCGTTAGTGTCACTCACAAAGGGAATGCACTAAGTTCTGTGGAGCATTTAGGGTAAAAGATGCAGATAAATTACAAGACAGACAGAATTTAAACAGCGGAAAATAAAACTTTGCTTTATTGATAAATAGTTTGTACAATGATTTCTTTACAATATCAGAGTATCATCTGTCTTACAAAATAAAGAAGCATGAAAATGCATTTATATTCCACGAATTTAACAAGAGCCAGCCATAGCATCTGAAAAGAGAATCCAAGCAAACTTCGACAAATCTTCAAGCTGGGAAAGGGTGACATTCCAACTTAATCTGAGCTATACTATTCCCTCCTCTACTACCTTGGGGGGGGGGACGGAAGAAAAGAAGACGAAAGAAAAACAGAGTCAGACATAAAGCCTGAGTATGTTCAGTAACTTCTAGCATGTGAACATGGAAAAACAAAACGACATGAATTAACTGAATACAAGATTACACCATGACGATAGGGTCAACAAGATTAGACAAGGTAATCACAAGATATGCTAAGATAAGACTAACTGGATATGCTTTAATACTTTCGCTGCTTCGCTATTTCCTTGTTATACTATATCTTTGCACCACCTAACTAGTGTCCCAACTAGTAACAATAACGTGATCCCAATCCCTGTATTGCCTTCCGACATACATTCATTATTTGTTACCTGGATCAAATCTAGGGTTTTCTATCAAGTGCTTTCTAGATTTAACTAGAGTTTTCGCTATCCGCTGAACGCTTCTCGGATTCAGGATTTATGCCACCTAGTTCAACTAGGAATTATGCTACCTGTCGAACGATGCCCCCAAGTCTAGGACACACTACCTAGAGTGGTATATGTTCCTATACTTCCCCACGCCTGTATCGCGAATCGTTATCGCTTGTCTAGATGCACATGTCCTGTAATGTGCGACCCGAGTCCTGTGTCAGGGCAAATCAAGGAATACAGAACTCAGTTGGGAGCTTTCAGATATTTTCCGATGCAGATGCTAAGGTCTGTTTTTATTCCAGTGGCTATGGTCCCACTTGATCCCTCCCTCAACTAATGAAAGGCACCCCTTGTAAAATGAGAACTATACGCCGGCCCCCGGTGCCCCACTATCCTATGGCTATCCTCACCCATAACCAGATAGCAATTATGGTCTTTTGGAGTTATCCGCCTTTCCGCTTCACGTATCTCGACTGACTCAAGATGGATGGTAGACGACGAGTTGCTATCAAAGGGCTACCGTTTTCTCGCCGAATCACGCCGATCCATCCTAGTCTTTAGGTTGCCACATATATTGTAACCAAGGCATACCCCTGGTTCTTCTACGCATACCTTAACCTCTGTGAGCCCAGGAGGATCATCTGCAGTCTCACAGAGGGATACCAAGAGTACCCTCATGTCCCCTCGAAGCCTCGGGCTTCGTAACCCAATTCGTTGGAGCCTTCTTTTTACTCAGACGGACATTCGCTCCTTCCCGTGTTATACTAAGAATTACTACTTAGTTTTACTAACCAAGATTTACCACTTAGTTTCCAGAATCGTTGTTTTCTTAACTAAGGTTTACTACTTAGTTCCCTTTCCCATCAATTTGGATTGGTTAAGTGTCATTAGTCAATTCAAGCCGACTTAACCCTCTTCATTTATCCTGTCAAACTGGTTAAAGGTTATCAGTAATTCATGTTGACTTAACCCCACCACAAACCAAGTTATATTGGTTAAGTATTTCTTATTACTTAACCTTACCCATTCACCATGTATTGGTTCAGTGTTCCTTTTTAACTTAACCTTGCCCGTCTGTTTTAACTAACCTGTTATTAACGGTTAAGTATTATCCCTTCATGTCTTAGACTTAACCCTATTCCTTTATCAAAATCTGATGGTTAAGTGTTCAAGTTTACTTAACCCTACGGTCTAGCCCAGCTAACATATCAAATTGGCTAAGTGTATTAAATCTTACTTAACCCCAACCTCTAGTCTAGTTAACATGTTAATTTGGCTAAGTGTATTAACTTTACTTAACCCCACTTTCTAGACTAGTTAACATGTTAATTTGGCTAAGTGTTTTCTTAGTTACTTAACCTCTACAAATCTTGTCTTGTTACCATGAGTTTGGTTAAGTGTCCCTGTGGACTTAGCCCTTCGTTCTAGCTTAACTGTGCTTAAGTTGGTTAAGTGTTCCTATGGGCTTAACCTTCCCATTCTAGCTTAACTGTATGAACCTAACCCCACCTACCAGTCTTGTTATCATGTTGAGTTGGTTAAGTGTCTTAGTTAACTTAACCCTAGCATTCTTGTTCTAGCTTTAACTAAATAAATTAAAGCCACGACCACTCACATTAGACAGATATTGTTGCGATTACTGGATGTGCCGGTTGGTTCCGGGCAGGTTTACATCGCAACTCAGTCTAACCTCGGGTTGGGCCTATTCGTGTTTTCTAGTTCAAAGGGTTTTGATTAATTTTCAAATCAGGTTTTGAAAGTAACCATTTCGTCCGTCGGATCAGTTAGGGATAACCAGGGAGAGCAGGAAACTTGTATTTTCCAAACTCAAGCCTAGACACTATCCTCTCTGTCACCCTAGAACTTTCCGGTTTATTATTAAAAGAGATGTCGTTAACAAACCTTTAATTTGTATAAATTAACATTTCCTCATTTAGGACACATTCTATAAGTAAATTAATCCTAATTTACTTATTTCCCAATTACTCTTTTAATGTAAATTGTCAACATTTATTCTTACGGCCCATTTTCCCCTCTATATCATGTTTATGCTTTTTGGTTTGTAAACCATACCAAATGAAGTGTCACTAACCATGATTTTGCTAATCCTGACAATTACTCCCAATTATGGCTAATTTCAAGTTTATGCCAATATACTTATCGAGCCAAATTAGCTAATCCAATTCTGATTTAACCTTCTAATTCATGTCAAACTAGACTTATTACTCTAGTTCACAATTCATGTAAATGCTAGATTTACATGTCAATACCAGATTCAAATTACACAATCCTATAATTCCTGTCAAATTTATCCCATTTGCATTTCTATGAACATGCCATAATACATGTTCCCAATTTATGCCAATTTCCAAATTTGTAACTATGTTTTAGTAAATTTCATATTTTGCCCCAAATCGCATTCCCACCGTTCGTATAATCGTGATTCAATCTAGATTATAGATAAATCTAGATTCGCAGAAAATAGGGAATGAACCAAAGATGCTATGCAAAAGATAGACATAATAACTGGCATAAAAAGGGTTGAATAACGACGTCGGTTAAAGAACATGGGTAGACCTAACTAAATAGGTAAATTCCCAAGGTCTAAAACCAAGAATAGACAGAATAGAGACAGAGGTTCAAGAACATGGGTAGACCTAACTTAATAGGTAAATTCCCAAGGTCTAAAACCAAAGATAACCAAGAATAAACTGAATAGAAAGTCAGGCCTAGATCCAAAATAATGTCAGTTTGTTAAACAACATGGTTTTGTAACTACAATGTCATGGGCATAAATAATAATCTTATATCCATAGTCATAGGCAACAATCCTCGCAGTTCAATGAATCACAGTCATAGGCGATGTTCATAGTCATAGGCAACGTTCATAGTCATAGGAAATGTTCATAGTCATAGGCAATAATCCTCACAGTTCAATGAATCACAGTCTTAGGCGATGTTCATAGTCATAGGCAATGTTCATAGTCATAGGAAATATTCATAGTCATAGGCAATGTTTTATGTCCCAAAATCAAAGGCTTATGTTCATAGTTCCAAGGCATATGGTTCCAAAGTCCATAGTTCCACCGTCACAGTCTTATTGGTCATCGAATCACAACAGTTCTTAATTAGGTCCAAAGGTACAAGCACTGATTCAAGTAGAAAGATTAGGAATAGTCTTTTATCCCTTTAATTTCATGTCACGAATAAAAACAAAACGTTCAAATCTAAAAATAACTGACTTACAGAGATTAGATTAGAACAGAAGGATGGCGTTGCTAAGATTTGTAGAAAAACAGTCGTTGAAGTCGTTTGGACCTCCTCTTGAATCCTACCTCTTCTTGAAAATCTTTTAGCAGCATTTCCTCGTCTTGGTTTATTTTATATTTATTTATATATTTTAGAGGAGGAGGAGAAGCCATGTCTAACAAGAATCTTTGCAGCATAAATGTAGAAAAGAATTGTGAATAGAGAAGAAGACTAGGGCTGTTTATATAGTGTTAGGCGGACGAATCTGGTCAGAAAACGTGACCAAATACAGCAGAACGAACCAGGTGCAGATTGCTGGAAAAAGCGGGCAGGTCGCCACCCGTGTCGACTAGGTAGTCGACATGGGGTGGGGTGTCGACTGCGCAGTCGACACCCCTGTCGACTTGACTTGGGCGGGAATTTTCCAGCCTTGCCCCCTGTGCGTTTGAATTCGAATTTGGCCCTAGTTTTTAAACTGTTTTGAACTTGGAATTTTCTGAAAACTTTGACGGGCCATATCTTGGTCATACGGACTCCGATTTTCGAAAACTCAGACTCTATTTCGCGTATTTTTCCGAGATGAACGCAACGGCGTAGCCCGTTTCCCTTGATTTTGAATTTAACTCTTAATTCTGCCTTGATTTGCGAATCTTAGTGTTACAGAATTACAGGGTGTTACAATAGCCCCTAAACTGGCATGTCTCCTACTCAAGGCATCGGCTACCGCATTACCTTTCCCAGGTGTGTATGCGATATCAAAATCATACGAAGCCAAGAAATCTAACCATCTCTGCTGATGGAGATTCAGATCTTTCTGAGAGAAGAGATACTTTAACGATTTATGATCGGTGAACAACTCAAATCTTTCTCCCAAGAGATAGTGCCTCCACATCTTTAATGCGAACACAATCACTGCCAGTTCCAAATCATGGGTAGGGTACTTTCTCTCATGCGACTTTAGCTGCCGACTAGCATAAGCTACAACCCTACCTCCTTGCATCAATGCAGCACCTAGTCCGGTACCACAAGCATCCGTGTATACTGTCATCTCTTCATTCCCTTTAGGAATGACTAAAACTGGCGCACACGTCAACTTTTCCTTTAGACTCTTGAATGCATTCTCATACACTCCGTCCCAGACGAAGGACCGATTCTTCTTAGTTAACTTAGTCAACGGTGCTGCTATCTTGGAGAAGTCCTGGATAAACTTACGATAATATCCAGCTAACCCCAAGAAACTTCTTACATCTGTTGCATTCTTGGGCGTAGGCCAATCCTGTACCGTAGCCACCTTCGCAGGGTCCACGGCAATACCATTCTCTGAAACAACATGACCCAAGAATCTCACTTCCCTTCTCCAAAAGTGACACTTAGAGAATTTCGCTTTCAATTGGTGTTTCCTCAACACCTCCATCACTATTCTCAAGTGTCCCTTGTGTTCCTCCTCTGTCCTCGAGTAAACAAGGATATCGTCTACGAACACAAGAACAAACATATTCAACTGATCTCTGAATACTCGATTCATAAGATCCACAAAGTAGGCTGGTGCATTGGTCAACCCAAATGGCATGACCAACCACTCATAGAATCCATACGACGTCCTAAATGCCATTTTCGGAACACTCTCATCCGCTACTCGGAGCTGATGAAATCCTGTCGCGAGGTCCAACTGGGAGAACACTCTTGCTCCTTCCAGTTGATCAAACAAATCATCTATCCACGGTAGAGGATACTTATTCTTCCTCGTCACCTTATTCAACTCGCGATAGTCCACACACAAACGAAGGGAACCATCTTCCTTAGTGGAAAACACAACTGGTGCTCCCCACTTGGAGACACTTCTTCTAATAAATCCCTTCTTCAAAAGAATGCTGACTTGCACCCCGAGCTCTCGTTGCTCCATTGGTGCCATACGACGAAGTGGCATCACTATAGGTCTGGCATCTTTCACTAAATCAATATGGAACTCAATCTCTCGGTGTGGTGGAAGCCCGGTCACCTCCTCGAAGACGTCCGGATACTGGCCAACCACGGGCACATCTGACAGCTCATCCTGCGGGATGTCGAGGGAATTTATAAAACTAGCCATTACCCCATCACTAGGTAGACTACAAAACACTACCCTCCGCCCATCATCCTCCCTAACTGTCACCAAAAAGCCCTCACAGTCTACCACCACCCCGTATCTTTGGAGCCAATCGATTCCCAATATAATGCCATAGCCCGTAAAGCCCAAAACAAAGCAATCACAAACAAACAAACATCCATGACTCGATAAGACCAAATTTCGGCAAATCATACTAAGGTTAGTTGAACCACCAACCGGGTTCGTCACAACCAATGGTCTATCGACTATCTCGGGTTCCAGTCCCAACCTATCTACCAGGTCACTAGATATGAAGGAACGGGAAGCCCCAGTTTTAAACAAAACTCGAACTGGTACATCATGAATAGAAAGCATACCTTGAATAACAACATTCTTTCCTTTCTCCGCCGCAGTTGGGGCATTTGACGAAGAAAGAACAACATCAATAGCATATGCTTTCACAATCTGCTTCTCCTTCAGAGGTTGCGGGCACTTATCCTTATGATGTCCCACTTGGCCACAGTTGTAGCACTTCCTTTCCGCTGGCTTGGCCCGACATTCTTTAGCATAATGGCCCTTCTTACCACAGCTGAAGCACTCAACATCTTTCTTGCTCTTTTTCTGGCCATCCTTAGATTGGCTCTGCTTCCTGTTATTCTAAGAGTTATTCTTGCCTCCACCGCCTGCTTGCGGCTTCAGCCCTTCTGCAGATGCATCCTCAGTCTTTGACTTAGGGTAAAGACTCTCTTATCTCAAAGCTTTCCCCACAATCGATTCAAAAGTCTCATCGATGTGGTTGATAAGCCTTTCCCCCAAGTATCCATCCAAACCCGTAATGAACTTCTCATTCTTCTTCTCAGGAGTATCGATAAGAGATAGTCCATACTTCGACAAAGTGTCGAACTCAGCAATATAGTCAGAGACTGACCTACCATTCTTCTTGAGTTCTAAGAATCTTTTAAACAACACTGACTTCTAGGCAGCTGGAATGAACTTCTAGCTAAAGCGAGCTTTGAACTGATCCCAAGTAACTTGATCTTCTGGAGTAGCTATTCTAATGGCATTCCATCAATTCATCGCTCGCCCTTGCAGCTGACGAGATGCTAGCCTTCTCTTCATCGCATCCTCAAGACCCAAGTCGTCGAAGGTACGATCACAGTTGTCCATCCAATCTTGAACATCTATGGCCGACTCCGTTCCGTGGAACGACTTCACACCAAGGTTAGTGTAATCCTTGCATAACTTGGTGAAATCGACCCTAGGCGCCTGCACTACTGGACCACCACCATTTCCGGGATTGGGAACTGCCCCTTGCACCTCCCTAAGCATGTCTCTCATGAGGTCAGTAAACATCGCCCTCATGTCAGCAGCATTCCTGTTATTGGCTCCCCTACCAGCACCTCTAGCATATCGGCTCATCGTCAATCTGTAAAAGGGGAAACGATTAACGACCCCATAGTGGTGCTAGTGCAGTGCGACTTCATTCTTATACTACCAATAGTATGTATATATATATAGCTTTTGAAAACCAAAGTAATCACAAATACACTCTCTCATATACGTACTATCTCTCCCTAGTGTCTTTCCCTAGGTTAACTACGCAACCTAGAGCTCTGATACCAAATGTGACGGCCCGCCCCGCACCAACCGATATTTACTCCAAAAGTGCACTGTACACATGTCCAGTTAGCACGGGACGGATCGTTAGAAGAAAAGGGAAGAAGGAAATGAACTAACGAGGAACCTGTAGAATGTCTCACAGCGCATGGAACAAAATATAATAACAATATACTTGACATAAAACAGGTGAGACAGTGCATAAGCTGGAAAAAAACTAACATAGCAGCGGAAAATCCAAGTACAGCTTATGATCCAAAGCTAACATTATTACAACTTTTCAAACTGTCTCAAAACAAAGGCAAGATAAAGGAGGTACACTACTAATGCCCAAGTAGCGACCACCAACGACACAGGGAGAATATCTATATATCATACGTGGAAGCCTCCTGCTCGCCTCCGAATCAGCTACTCGCGCATCACCAGCTAACATGTCTCTAGTCTGCTCGTGTGAGCACCCAGAGTAATAAGAGGAGACATAAAACTCTGGGTCAGACATAAAGCCTGGTATGAGCGATAAGCATCTAAACAGAACAATAACAGGTAGACTAAAACATACCTGAACCTGGACCAGCAACCAAAGAGTTAGCACTACATACTGTACAACACTCTAAGGTGCCATTTCAAATGGTGTAAAGATAACGGGGGTGGGGGTGTGCATGTCATAGTGATGGCAAACAATCAAACATAGCATCCATCCTCACAACTCTCACTCAGTGCATAAAGCATACGATATTCACCACTTCGATCACCCAACATACCTTGCTATGATCACTTTGCCATAAATGGCTTCACTGCACTAATACATAGCCACTAATCCTTTGCTATGTCCACTTTGCCCCATGGAGTCGCAATGACCCCACTGCACTGGCTCATAGCCTCACTAATCCTTTACTATGTCCACTCTGCCCCATGGAGTCACAATGACCCCACTGCACTGGCTCATAGTCTTACTACGCATCACTTTGCCCCTCAAGTCATAATGACTCTACTGCACTGATAATGTAGTCTTGCTACCATCACCTTGCCCCTCGAGTCATAATGACTCTACTGCACTGATAAGTCGCCCATCATCCATTTCCAGTGGTGAATCGAAGTTATGAACGTCGACAACTCCTTAGCACACGTCCCGCAACAAAGCCCAACTATGAAGTGAACTCATTGGTTCCCAACTGGATCCTGAGCTCTAACTTCCCATTTGGACTACCTTTGCATCTCGGGTTATTGATCATCATCGGATCGGTTCATATCTACCCCTAGTCATCAGTTCGGTTCGGATCGGAGTGCTCTTTCTCCTCTGGATCAGATCGGGTCATCCTCACCTCAACGGGTCGGATCGAGTCTCCATGTCCAATCGCTCTCATCGGTTCAGGTCGGAGTCCTCCAATGTGCCACAGTTCGGATCGGCTTCTTCTGATCAACTCGGGTCGGGTCGTAGTCTCCAAGTCTCGTCGAAGTACATCTATCGGGTCGGGGTACCATGGCGGATCGGGTCGGAGAACGTCAGACAGGTCGGATCGGACAATACATACCACGAGAAGAGCGAATAGGTCGAAGAGTGAAGCATGGGAGCGGATCGGGTCCTCCCTTCGTTCCGATCTGGATCGGTCTATTTTCTGCACTTTTCCAGCAAGCAGTTTTTACTCCACTCGACGGCGTTGTCGACCATTTTACCTATTCTAATCAATCACAATGCATAATATACAGTCATAGCAACATAGGGAATCAACCACAAACACCAAAACAACAAAATGATAGGTTAAAA
This sequence comes from Allium sativum, assembly GCA_030737875.1. Lineage (NCBI taxonomy): Eukaryota > Viridiplantae > Streptophyta > Magnoliopsida > Asparagales > Amaryllidaceae > Allium > Allium sativum. The sequence goes on along the minus strand of CM060927.1, from coordinate 19,041,898 downwards.
TGGATCAAACATGGCCAAAACCCCATATTTTCCCTTAAGCATGTTTAGGTGAAACTAATGATATGATTAGCAAAACTCAACCAAATTAACCCAAATTCATATCAGAGGTCTAAAACATCATTTCGGATTTTATAAATATTTTTCCAGAATTTTATCATGTTTAAATTCGCTAATTAACACTAATTACCCTTAATTAGCCATAATTAGTGAGGAACTATGCAAATCACTCACCTTAGCCACCAATAAACTTTAGATCTGAAATAGATCTCTGATTTGATGCGAATCCCAATGCTAAACAGCAGCTCCAATGTTGATTTGGTGTAGATCTCCCTTGATTTGATGTTGCTAAGCTCAATCTTCAAGTAGAAAGTGATTTGGAGGTGATTTAGAGGTTGGAGGCCATTTTTAGGGTTTCTAAGAGGTAGGTGGAGGCTAGAAAACTGAAATGGAATGATTCTCTAACCCTTTTCAGCCTCCCCATAACCCTAATCCCGAAATGGGTTATGGGCCCACTCACTAATCACCCTATTTGGTCCGGTTAAGCAGTTTTTCACCTTCCAAACCTTATTTCAGCCATATCTCCCAAACGGTAAGTCCGTTTGGCTATTACGACCACTCTACGGAAAGGTAAACCATCAAACGAATCTAATGGAAGTGGTTTCAGGTCAAAATTCCTTTCCAGTCAAAAGTTATGGCCAAAACAATATCAGCTAGGGGCAATACGGTCATTTAAAAATCGACAAAAATCATGAACATGGGAAATGAGTCTAATGGTTGTTTCCCAAAGTTACATGACCATACGACTTCATATGGGAAAGAAATAAATATTCTACGATCCTCCGATGCGTAGAATGCGGGTTGTTACAATATATATAAGCAGAACTTATAATACAAATGAGGGTAAGAGAAGATTGAAGGAATACATAGGTAAGAAAAGAAAAGTAGGAGAGAAGCTACAACCATCTATGTTGTACATTCAGATCAAAAGAGAAAGATGACGTAGTGATCTCTTTGCTTATGTCGGAGCTAATGACACGAAACAATTGCAGTCTTGTTTTTGAATGAATATTAAATATTCTATCATTTCTTTCTTTCCATATTACTCTTAGCGTGACTTTGAACATGATCAACAGTTCATACGATGAGCTTTGCTTCCATCTAGTGGCCTTATAAATGTTGTACCATTCATCCTTGCTATTTCTCATTGGTCTGTTCAATTCCCCTCTTTCTCTTATCTTTCCCCACAAGAAGTATGTAAAAGGACATTTGAAGTATAGGTGATGATTGTCTTCTAGAGCTGATCTGCAAAAAACACAAGTGCTTGATACATTAATGCCTCTGCATCTCAAGTTTTGTAGAGTGTGCACGGCATTGGTATATACTCTCCAACAATGAAAGTTGATGCATTCACTCATACAACAATTCCAAATTCTCTTTTTCCATCTAAATTTGGGCATATCAGCTTCACAATTTAACAGAGAATAAACAAATGCAGTTGAGTGCTTCCTTTTCTCAACAGAACATCCATAATTTTCTTGCTGACCAACGGTGTATAAGTTCCCATCGTATGATTTCATCACTTCATTAATAGTAGGATTGCTGCACCTCGTAATTCTTATCTTGCCTTCAACAATATATGTTATGGCTCTTGCATTAGTAGGAATGTTGCTTTTGAGATATTTCATCATAGGACATAATTTTGCTTAAAATTAGACCTGATTGAAGCCAAGGTGTATACCAAAATTTCTCTATGCTGTTACTACTCAGCAGAACACATGAATGCGGCAAAATCTTGTCTCTGACCTTAAGCATACATTTCCAAACCCAGCTAGCGGATGGCTTAGGTAATTACCGTCCAGATGACATCATTCTTCAAATTGTGCTTTATGCTCCATACAACCCATAGAGAATTTGAACGTAATACCAGTCTCTCGTAATGAATAGACAGTGCAGCAAAGTTCCATCTGCAAATGTATTTTTAATCCAAGATCACCTTTACTTTTCGGCTTTTCTAGCTTGCTAAGAGCAATTGGAGACAACTTGTTCGAATGAATAGTTCTTGACCATAGAAATTTCCTCATTGCAGTCCTGATCATAACATAGAGCTTTGTTGGAAAAATAAAGGATTTGCACCAGTATACCGTCGTGGAGAATATAAGCGAGTTAAGAATGCCTAATCTACCAGGGTGAGATAAGTGTCTGTTCTCCCATCGAGTCAAAACAGCTGTAATTTTTTCATACATGGGTATACACTGAGATAAGGTAATTCTTTTGGTTCCAAGAGGGATACCAAGATAGTTCATCGTGCCATGCATTCTCTCCATCTTAGTAATTTGTAGATATTCAGTTATAAGAGCAGGAGCAACTCCAGCAAGAAAGATGTGAGACTTTTCATTATTTAGTTTAAGCCCAGAAAAAGAATGAAAAGATTCAAACGTACTCATGATGCATTGGAGGGACATTTTTGATGGTTTAGTAAAAATCATTAAGTCGTCTGCAAACGCCAACGTAGTAATCATAGGAGACTTGCACTTCGGATGTAGCATAAATTTCTTCAAAGTCACTTGTCTCTCAATTTGAAGTGTTAACATTTCCATCACCATAATGAAAAGGTAAGGAGAAATTGGATCTCCTTGACGAAGGCCATTGTATCCTTTGAAGTAGCCTACATTATGTGCATTGAAAACAAGAGTATCCTGAACTAAAGATATGCAGAGATAAATCCAATTAATGAATTTGCTAGGGAACTACATCCTTTCCATTATATGAAGAATGGAACGCCAATTGACTGAGTCGAATGCATTCCTGATATCTATTTGCAGAAGAGCTCTGGGGATATGTTTTTCCTGGAGTAACCATTTACTAACTCATGAGTGAGCAGAATGTTATCAATTAAGTTTCTGCCTGGCAGGAAGGCCGACTGGTTTGGTGATATCACTGAATGAAGAACAGTTTTCTGTGACGAACAAGAAATTTCGCTCGGTCCGAACCAGTCGCTAAACCGATCCAGGCCGTTCGAAACGCCCTATCGTTTGAGAACACGACAAAACAGAACGCATACAGAAGAACATTTCACTATATATTACAACAGTGCATCAGATTTCAGGAATATACAGAGTATGAATAAATATTACACAGAAATATCAGAGATTTAAATTACATTTAAATACATAGCAGCGGAAAATAATACAATACACAACTAGAAGAGATATACGGATACAAAGCTTTCCGGATATCATTCCAGCTGTAAACAGGATCCTGTGAATATAAATCTGCAAAAACCGAAACTACTAGCTGCCCGTGTCAAAATAAGGGCACCCAGAGTTTAGGTTAAAACAATAAACTCCAGGTCAGTCATGTGACTGGTGTGAGAACTAAAACAGTTATTAATCTTTATTTTTAAAGTTAGGTAAATCAAGGGACCACGCCGTATAACACGGAACGGGTTTCCTCCCAAGAATACCAGTGCATAAAACAAACAGCGCAATGCTAAATAAAGAAAAATGAAGCTGTTATAAGACCCAGGTCCTATCACACAATGCAATCGCAAGCCGGGGGATAGGGTTTTCCCTTATAACAGTTAAAGAATGCTTGATACGTTTAAAACAAATCATTTGATACTATTATAAGTGCATAGAGTATAAAACAACTTCAAATCATAAGTATCAATCATAGGCGACATGAGCGTCCCATGCCACTATGTCGCCATATATAGGTTTACAAATAAAACCGCAAAGTCACGTATTTGGAAATTGGATTTCCATCTATGAACCGAGGCTAGGGGCAAGATCCTCAACCGATTCGAGACAATCTAGCCCATGTCTCCGGAGCAGCCGCAACTGCCCCTTGGATCCTCAGGGCCGGTCCACCGATGTGGATTATAGTGCCTGAGCAATACGTTTCTCCGCCCTTTGGGGCGTAAGTCTGGTCCGTCAGCCGACCAGAATGCATTCGGCCGAAACCGATATAACCGAGGCGCCTCGCAACAGCAATAACCACATAAGTCAAACTCGTCAGGGCGTGTAAAACCACTGACGCCACTTCTAGCTAGAAAGAAACGCATGCCCTCCCTGACGTCCGTCTCCCGTTTTTGGTTCATACCTGGTGTGAAACACGCGAGGTAAACGTTACACAAAGCTACGCCACAAAGGCCGTGCTTTGATCATCACCACAAGACTTTGCTTTTCAACAGAAGCCTTGATCATTTGCATCTTAGCATGCCACACAGGCAAACCATCCTATGCAACCGATATCAGTCACACAGAATGAAATCCGATGTCAGACACACAGTCCATTTACAAGTCCGTCCTGGGTCTGAACGAAACCGGAGGCACCTAGTACCCCGCATACCCATCGATCTCCAAGTACGTCTGGACGGTCACTAACTGTTTCCATCTTCTTGGGTGTACAGCCCAATCAAGATCATCAGTAATTACCCAAACGACGTGAAGACCTCCGGTCTTCGACCATCGTCTTCATCTTCGACTTATCGTCGTATCAGTTATTCAAAATGGGATAAACCCGGTCTTTTCGAATAACTCGCGTATATTTTAAATAAGTGTTACACAAACACAACATACGCCTCATTCCAATTCATTAGTCACTAACCGTAAATTAATCAAGAGAATAATTCCCCAAATATTAACCCCGAAGGCCGAAACCAACATCAGATCAATATCCAGAAAACCATTCTGCTTGGCTAACCGACAGTTAGTTTCTAAATTTCACGTTCAAATCTAATTAAAGATTTAACTATCGCCTGGAGCAAAACTGGTGATACTCCATTCTCGATCTTTTCAATCTAATTAAAGATTCATTAAAACTCCACTTAGTTTTAATCATTATCTGGGTTAAAGAATCAGTGTCATTTAAAACACGATTCACGATAAACCCAAAATCACATTCCATTAATTATCGGGTTAAAGAACAAGTGTTATTTAAAACACTGTTCACGATAAACCCAAAAATCAATACCAATTCAATTCCAATTAAATATCATTTAATTGGTACACTTCATTAAATCTAAATAAAAAGATTTAATCTTTTCTCAACTGGGTTCAAGAACAGTGTTAGTGAAGACACCATTCACGACAAACCCAAATCACATTCGATTAATTATCGGGTTAAAGAACAAGTGTTATTTAAAACACTGTTCACGATAAACCCAAAAATCAATACCAATTCAATTCCAATTAAATATCATTTAATTGGTACACTTCATTAAATCTAAATAAAAAGATTTAATCTTTTCTCAACTGGGTTCAAGAACAGTGTTAGTGAAGACACCATTCACGACAAACCCAAATCACATTCGATATTCAATACAAGGCTCTGAATAGAAAATATATCGGCTTATATTCAATATCGAATTCTACGACTAACAAATGTCGTATTGGAAATAACGATACAAATATATATCTTTCAAATTTCCATAACAACACCTGTAATATCACGAATTCCAACATCGAAATATTCCGAAGACAATTTCGATTCAAATCCACTCCAATGCAATCATTGGAAATTTTGGTTATTTTCAAAACCATTTCGAATTCAATTTATTTATTTAAAAATAAATAGAATTATAATTCTAGTTCAAAACTAGTTCATTTCGATAAAAATCTATTTTTATCTTTTCAAATATGGAGTTTTTCATCCCAAATCTTCACAAATCATTTCTTATGATTTTACATAAATTATTACTATTTTTAATAATTTTATCGAGGCCCGTACAGTCGATTTCCATCAACGGCCATCGAACTGCACTTACAGCGACCTTTTTCGAATTTGATTTGGACATAATTCCAAATCCAACCGTTAGATTTCAAATTTCTAATATTCGTTAGAAAGCTCTTTTCGATACGAACCCAACGGTTCCGGTTTTAGGAGAATCCGACGGTCGGATCCCCCGTAATGTCCGTTTGAAATAAATGGTCGAAATTCGCGAACTGCCGCGGCGCGGCGCGTTCTATTCAGGCCATTATATTATATATAATATATATAATATATATTTCGTCGATTACTATTCAAAACGAATTATATAAATAGTTTTAAAATCGTTTCAAAACCTATTTCAACTTCCATTTCAATTCAAAGCAAAATTGAATTCTTCTTTATAAATTCGTTTCAAAATTCATTTCCATTAAATTCGAATTTCAATTCAATTTGAATTCATTTCAATTCGCTTTCAATTCCATTTGAATTCGTTTTCAATTCAATTCATTTCGAAATCGTTTTCAATTCAATTCATTTCGAAATCGTTTTCAATTCATTTTGAATTCGTTTTCAATTCAATTCATTTCGAAATCGTTTTCAATTCATTTTGAATTCGTTTTCAATTCAATTCATTTCGAAATCGTTTTCAATTCATTTTGAATTCGTTTTCAATTCAATTCATTTCGAAATCGTTTTCAATTCATTTTGAATTCGTTTTCAATTCATTTTGAATTCGTTTTCAATTCAATTCATTTCGAAATCGTTTTCAATTCAATTCATTTCGAAATCGTTTTCAATTCAATTCATTTCGAAATCGTTTTCAATTCGATATAAATATCGCTCACGTCAAAATGGCGTCAATCTAATCAACACGGCTTCATAAATTTCTATTTTCCAATATTCTATTTCAAATATTTCTTTTTCAAAATAGTTGTTATTATCAAAATATTTCGTTCAACACATGACCAATCTCAATGAATGAGTACTGTCAACACATGAACTTTTATTTTATAATATTCTTTATTTTTCAAATTGGAATGAGGCCCAATCAATTACCATATAAAGTTAATTATATGGATTTTCATACAACACATGTATATAATGACATTGAAAATAATCAACCATCAACCAAAGTGCACTACACTGCATAAGCATCAAATATAGATATTCAACGCTTATAACAGCCTGTCAATCAATCGATCGACATATTTAATCAATCAGGATGAGTGAACTTCAAATTTCATCCCAACACCCGTGTGGGGTTTTCAAACAATCAAACAAAGATTTTATTTGTGCAGTTGGGCGATGTGTAAAATTTATCGTCCCAATCAATGTCATTCAAATAGGTGTAAATAAACAAACCATCTGGTTTGTAAATGAATATTTATTTATTCACATTCACGTTAAAAATTATATTTTTAACGATAAAACATTTTATTCCAACATATGAATTTCTATTCAATTCATATTTCAATTCAATTCAATTATTCAATAAAAAATGATATTTTTATTTCTCTAATATATTTTAGAAAATTTCGGCGGCATAACGGCACGATACTAGAAACGGGACAAGGCCTAGCCTTATCCCCGGACTAGTGAAGGCCCACGCCATTCACACATCAATCATATCAATTTTATTATGCAAACCACAAAATTTGGAGTAAGTGTCTAACCTAGCCTTACTCCTTCGCCTTATAACGGCGCACGTCTAATCCTAACCAATTTATCGATTCGATTTTCCACACCACAAACCACATTCAAACCAATATCACAATCAATAACCAAACAGCCAAACAAACAAGTCCATGGTCTGTGGACGGGTGTCGGGTGCTACTAAGCACCGTCTGCATCCTAGTATATATATATATAACTAGAAAATAAATTGAAGAGTGAGAAATTCTCACCTATAGCTATCCTAGCTCCACGGCTCTTCATTGGCAGAAGTCTTCGTCGTTTCGCCCTTTTTGAACCTCCGTTGTCCGCTTTCACTACCTATGTAAAAATCGAATTTTTACTTCGCTATTCCATATATAAAAATCGAATTTTTATTTCAAAGTCCAATATATAAAAATCGAATTTTTATTTCAAAGTTCAATATATAAAAATCGAATTTTTATTTCTAAGTTCAATATATAAAAATCGAATTTTTATTTCAAAGTTCAATATATAAAAATCGAATTTTTATTTCAAAGTTCAATATATAAAAATCGAATTTTTATTTCTAAGTTCAATATATAAAAATCGAATTTTTATTTCAAAGTTCAATATATAAAAATCGAATTTTTATTTCAAAGTTCAATATATACAAATTCTATTTTTCTATCGAAGTTCAATATATAAAAATTCTATTTTTCTATCGCTATGTCAAATAGATAAAAAATTATATTTTTACCACGCTATTTTCCATATAAAGATTTCGCCTTTTCAAATTTAAAGATTTCATCTTTATAAAAATCTCCTTTTTATTTTTCTACACATATAAAGATGATATTTTTAATCTTCCTATCATGTAAAAATTATATTTTTAATTCTCTACCTAACCAAAAATCATCTTTTTACATCATCTATATAGTAAAGACTATATTTTTAATACCTTAAAAATATAAAAATCATATTTTTACTACTTTAAAAATCTAAACTTTCTTCTACGAAAAATAAAAACTTTCTTTTTTTATTTTATCCTTTCAAAAAAACAAGTCTTTTCCATATTTTCTCTAATAAAAAACTATTCTCTCTAATCAAAAATCTATTCTTTCTCCTTTCAAAGACAATGCAAATTTTCCTATTTCAAAAACAATGTTGTAAAATATATTTTATAAACCTATGCTATTTATATATTTTAAAGACAATATAATCCTATTATTTTAAAAACAATATTATTCAAAAATCGGATTTTATATAGATAATAAAATAAAAAAAAAAGGGAAAGTTAAATTATAAAACTCACTGTTAAACGAAGAGGTGCTGGTGTACCATCGTCGGAGAGGGGGGGGTATTGGCGTTCGCAGTTCGTCAGGGAGGTGGCTGGAGGTGGGCTTCGGTCCTCGTCAGGTGGTTCGACGAATGGGGGGCGGCTGCAGTCGATTCAGGGGGGGTTGCTTCGCGATAGGGGGGGTGCTTTGGTGGCTCGCCGCGGCACTGGGGGGGGTGGGGTTTCGATGGGGGGAGTTGCGGTGGTCGCCGCCGCCTAGGGCTTCGGTCCGATTCTTTTTTTTTTTCTTTCTTTAGAAATGAATTTGGACGGGGGGGGCCAGACGGTTAAGAGGGGGAAAAGGTTTTTTTCTGATTGGTGGAAAAATAATATATATATTATTTTTATTTTATTTAATTCATTTTAAAAGTAAAAATCATCACGAACAGCAAATCAAACTCAACGAATGTCGCTCCTAGCTAATTACCCCCGTCCCGGACACAATGGAATATGTTTCGTAGGCCATTTTGACTGTTACAGTCAGTTATTCCTCAAATTAAAGTATAAAACATTTAATTTTCAAATTTGAACGTACATTTCAAATTACCGGGGCCACATACTAACTCTATAAATTGCAGAAAAATATTTTCTAGCTTCGTATTGATGATACGGTCCTAACAAAACTAGTTTCGTCGAATTCTGAGACCGTTAGAAAAATGGCCATTTTCCAGTCGATTAAAATCAACTGAAACTGGTCAAACGCGTTTTCCTTTGCCACGCTCACATACTGATTCGAAAAATTATGAAATTTGGAATCTAGCAATAACTTTACATCCCGGACCCAACAAAACTGGTTTCGTCGAAATCCGAGGTCGTTTGCAAAATGTCCATTTTTAAGGGCCTGAATTCCATAGCGACTATTCAGAATTTTCAACTGGACATATCTCTCAATTTTTAAAGTGAAATCTCAGTTTTTTACATCCGTTAGAAAGATATCATCAATTAGATCCTAATGTTTTTGGTTTCAATAAAATCCGGATTGTTTTGCACCCGGTACATTCAATTGAAGTTTGAAATCGAATTATCGAACTACCGCGCCATTTTCAATTCTATTTATAATTATATATAAATATTTATATTCTAACGACGACGTATATAAATATATACGTCGAATTATATTCAAAATAAATTTCTCGTCGATATTATTTAAAATAATTCATTTTAAATAATCAAAACTCGCTATAATTGCCAAAATAAAAATTTTAAACTGGCCCAGATTTTCGGGTTGTTACAATCTCCCCCACTTAAAACTTTTCGTCCCCGAAAAGGAACAAAGTCGAAAGTGGTTTGATTATTCAGCCCTACGATCGATCAGGCTTCCATTCTCCAACTCTTTAGTTTCTGAGAATTTTCAAAATTTCAAAAATTTGGCTAACTCCCTAAATTTTTGAAAAATTTCGCCATAACCTCCCCTGCACCGGGAGCATCGGGGAATTTCAAATAGCTTCCCCGGTCCTTCAGATCTCAAAAAGAAAAAGAAAAAGCCAAGCGGCTAGCCAATAGGCTCACAAAATCATCATCACCCAAACAAAACAGGAAATTATGTAATAAACATGTACCTATTTGTCGGGCAAACAAATTTTATTCTCTGCTCTAGCCTCCTTGCTATGACCTGTTCAATGATATATATGTATATGCAAGTAAATGCGACCAATTTTCAATATAATCCAATATTTGATCCAATTAGGCTTAATGGTTAAAAATTAGCAAACAACTAAACAAACAACACAAACATCAATCAATTAGTGAATTAGAGTTTCAAATTCATAATTTTGATATATATAAAGAAAATCATGTTTTTGATGCCACTTTACAACAATGTGTTCTAACTATATTAGTTTTGGTTCTCACACCAGTCTAATGGAAACATATAGAAATCACACCTTCGAAACACGAAAATAAATACTGGTGATGGCGCGCCATTATCAGAATCATGTCCGGGCGACTAGAGTGTGACTCTATATCTATCCAGTATATTAAAATTTCGAATACACGCGGATCAGACGTATACGTAAAATCTATATATACTGGATTGTCCACATCAATATAATTAGATAATCAACTACGAATAATTGATTTAAATTTTCAAAACAAAATTTGCTTTCATTTTCAAAAATATACTCTTCACACTCGTTCTAGGATACTACTGATCCTATCTCTAACGAGTCATTCTAATTGGATATTACTAATCCAATATCTGATGAATTCTTTCGTATGGTTCTAATGTGCCTTGTTCTCGAGCTCTGTAAACCAAAGCTCTGATACCAAATGTGACGAACAAGAAATTTCGCTCGGTCCGAACCAGTCGCTAAACCGATCCAGGCCGTTCGAAACGCCCTATCGTTTGAGAACACGACAAAACAGAACGCATACAGAAGAACATTTCACTATATATTACAACAGTGCATCAGATTTCAGGAATATACAGAGTATGAATAAATATTACACAGAAATATCAGAGATTTAAATTACATTTAAATACATAGCAGCGGAAAATAATACAATACACAACTAGAAGAGATATACGGATACAAAGCTTTCCGGATATCATTCCAGCTGTAAACAGGATCCTGTGAATATAAATCTGCAAAAACCGAAACTACTAGCTGCCCGTGTCAAAATAAGGGCACCCAGAGTTTAGGTTAAAACAATAAACTCCAGGTCAGTCATGTGACTGGTGTGAGAACTAAAACAGTTATTAATCTTTATTTTTAAAGTTAGGTAAATCAAGGGACCACGCCGTATAACACGGAACGGGTTTCCTCCCAAGAATACCAGTGCATAAAACAAACAGCGCAATGCTAAATAAAGAAAAATGAAGCTGTTATAAGACCCAGGTCCTATCACACAATGCAATCGCAAGCCGGGGGATAGGGTTTTCCCTTATAACAGTTAAAGAATGCTTGATACGTTTAAAACAAATCATTTGATACTATTATAAGTGCATAGAGTATAAAACAACTTCAAATCATAAGTATCAATCATAGGCGACATGAGCGTCCCATGCCACTATGTCGCCATATATAGGTTTACAAATAAAACCGCAAAGTCACGTATTTGGAAATTGGATTTCCATCTATGAACCGAGGCTAGGGGCAAGATCCTCAACCGATTCGAGACAATCTAGCCCATGTCTCCGGAGCAGCCGCAACTGCCCCTTGGATCCTCAGGGCCGGTCCACCGATGTGGATTATAGTGCCTGAGCAATACGTTTCTCCGCCCTTTGGGGCGTAAGTCTGGTCCGTCAGCCGACCAGAATGCATTCGGCCGAAACCGATATAACCGAGGCGCCTCGCAACAGCAATAACCACATAAGTCAAACTCGTCAGGGCGTGTAAAACCACTGACGCCACTTCTAGCTAGAAAGAAACGCATGCCCTCCCTGACGTCCGTCTCCCGTTTTTGGTTCATACCTGGTGTGAAACACGCGAGGTAAACGTTACACAAAGCTACGCCACAAAGGCCGTGCTTTGATCATCACCACAAGACTTTGCTTTTCAACAGAAGCCTTGATCATTTGCATCTTAGCATGCCACACAGGCAAACCATCCTATGCAACCGATATCAGTCACACAGAATGAAATCCGATGTCAGACACACAGTCCATTTACAAGTCCGTCCTGGGTCTGAACGAAACCGGAGGCACCTAGTACCCCGCATACCCATCGATCTCCAAGTACGTCTGGACGGTCACTAACTGTTTCCATCTTCTTGGGTGTACAGCCCAATCAAGATCATCAGTAATTACCCAAACGACGTGAAGACCTCCGGTCTTCGACCATCGTCTTCATCTTCGACTTATCGTCGTATCAGTTATTCAAAATGGGATAAACCCGGTCTTTTCGAATAACTCGCGTATATTTTAAATAAGTGTTACACAAACACAACATACGCCTCATTCCAATTCATTAGTCACTAACCGTAAATTAATCAAGAGAATAATTCCCCAAATATTAACCCCGAAGGCCGAAACCAACATCAGATCAATATCCAGAAAACCATTCTGCTTGGCTAACCGACAGTTAGTTTCTAAATTTCACGTTCAAATCTAATTAAAGATTTAACTATCGCCTGGAGCAAAACTGGTGATACTCCATTCTCGATCTTTTCAATCTAATTAAAGATTCATTAAAACTCCACTTAGTTTTAATCATTATCTGGGTTAAAGAATCAGTGTCATTTAAAACACGATTCACGATAAACCCAAAATCACATTCCATTAATTATCGGGTTAAAGAACAAGTGTTATTTAAAACACTGTTCACGATAAACCCAAAAATCAATACCAATTCAATTCCAATTAAATATCATTTAATTGGTACACTTCATTAAATCTAAATAAAAAGATTTAATCTTTTCTCAACTGGGTTCAAGAACAGTGTTAGTGAAGACACCATTCACGACAAACCCAAATCACATTCGATTAATTATCGGGTTAAAGAACAAGTGTTATTTAAAACACTGTTCACGATAAACCCAAAAATCAATACCAATTCAATTCCAATTAAATATCATTTAATTGGTACACTTCATTAAATCTAAATAAAAAGATTTAATCTTTTCTCAACTGGGTTCAAGAACAGTGTTAGTGAAGACACCATTCACGACAAACCCAAATCACATTCGATATTCAATACAAGGCTCTGAATAGAAAATATATCGGCTTATATTCAATATCGAATTCTACGACTAACAAATGTCGTATTGGAAATAACGATACAAATATATATCTTTCAAATTTCCATAACAACACCTGTAATATCACGAATTCCAACATCGAAATATTCCGAAGACAATTTCGATTCAAATCCACTCCAATGCAATCATTGGAAATTTTGGTTATTTTCAAAACCATTTCGAATTCAATTTATTTATTTAAAAATAAATAGAATTATAATTCTAGTTCAAAACTAGTTCATTTCGATAAAAATCTATTTTTATCTTTTCAAATATGGAGTTTTTCATCCCAAATCTTCACAAATCATTTCTTATGATTTTACATAAATTATTACTATTTTTAATAATTTTATCGAGGCCCGTACAGTCGATTTCCATCAACGGCCATCGAACTGCACTTACAGCGACCTTTTTCGAATTTGATTTGGACATAATTCCAAATCCAACCGTTAGATTTCAAATTTCTAATATTCGTTAGAAAGCTCTTTTCGATACGAACCCAACGGTTCCGGTTTTAGGAGAATCCGACGGTCGGATCCCCCGTAATGTCCGTTTGAAATAAATGGTCGAAATTCGCGAACTGCCGCGGCGCGGCGCGTTCTATTCAGGCCATTATATTATATATAATATATATAATATATATTTCGTCGATTACTATTCAAAACGAATTATATAAATAGTTTTAAAATCGTTTCAAAACCTATTTCAACTTCCATTTCAATTCAAAGCAAAATTGAATTCTTCTTTATAAATTCGTTTCAAAATTCATTTCCATTAAATTCGAATTTCAATTCAATTTGAATTCATTTCAATTCGCTTTCAATTCCATTTGAATTCGTTTTCAATTCAATTCATTTCGAAATCGTTTTCAATTCAATTCATTTCGAAATCGTTTTCAATTCATTTTGAATTCGTTTTCAATTCAATTCATTTCGAAATCGTTTTCAATTCATTTTGAATTCGTTTTCAATTCAATTCATTTCGAAATCGTTTTCAATTCATTTTGAATTCGTTTTCAATTCAATTCATTTCGAAATCGTTTTCAATTCATTTTGAATTCGTTTTCAATTCATTTTGAATTCGTTTTCAATTCAATTCATTTCGAAATCGTTTTCAATTCAATTCATTTCGAAATCGTTTTCAATTCAATTCATTTCGAAATCGTTTTCAATTCGATATAAATATCGCTCACGTCAAAATGGCGTCAATCTAATCAACACGGCTTCATAAATTTCTATTTTCCAATATTCTATTTCAAATATTTCTTTTTCAAAATAGTTGTTATTATCAAAATATTTCGTTCAACACATGACCAATCTCAATGAATGAGTACTGTCAACACATGAACTTTTATTTTATAATATTCTTTATTTTTCAAATTGGAATGAGGCCCAATCAATTACCATATAAAGTTAATTATATGGATTTTCATACAACACATGTATATAATGACATTGAAAATAATCAACCATCAACCAAAGTGCACTACACTGCATAAGCATCAAATATAGATATTCAACGCTTATAACAGCCTGTCAATCAATCGATCGACATATTTAATCAATCAGGATGAGTGAACTTCAAATTTCATCCCAACACCCGTGTGGGGTTTTCAAACAATCAAACAAAGATTTTATTTGTGCAGTTGGGCGATGTGTAAAATTTATCGTCCCAATCAATGTCATTCAAATAGGTGTAAATAAACAAACCATCTGGTTTGTAAATGAATATTTATTTATTCACATTCACGTTAAAAATTATATTTTTAACGATAAAACATTTTATTCCAACATATGAATTTCTATTCAATTCATATTTCAATTCAATTCAATTATTCAATAAAAAATGATATTTTTATTTCTCTAATATATTTTAGAAAATTTCGGCGGCATAACGGCACGATACTAGAAACGGGACAAGGCCTAGCCTTATCCCCGGACTAGTGAAGGCCCACGCCATTCACACATCAATCATATCAATTTTATTATGCAAACCACAAAATTTGGAGTAAGTGTCTAACCTAGCCTTACTCCTTCGCCTTATAACGGCGCACGTCTAATCCTAACCAATTTATCGATTCGATTTTCCACACCACAAACCACATTCAAACCAATATCACAATCAATAACCAAACAGCCAAACAAACAAGTCCATGGTCTGTGGACGGGTGTCGGGTGCTACTAAGCACCGTCTGCATCCTAGTATATATATATATAACTAGAAAATAAATTGAAGAGTGAGAAATTCTCACCTATAGCTATCCTAGCTCCACGGCTCTTCATTGGCAGAAGTCTTCGTCGTTTCGCCCTTTTTGAACCTCCGTTGTCCGCTTTCACTACCTATGTAAAAATCGAATTTTTACTTCGCTATTCCATATATAAAAATCGAATTTTTATTTCAAAGTCCAATATATAAAAATCGAATTTTTATTTCAAAGTTCAATATATAAAAATCGAATTTTTATTTCTAAGTTCAATATATAAAAATCGAATTTTTATTTCAAAGTTCAATATATAAAAATCGAATTTTTATTTCAAAGTTCAATATATAAAAATCGAATTTTTATTTCTAAGTTCAATATATAAAAATCGAATTTTTATTTCAAAGTTCAATATATAAAAATCGAATTTTTATTTCAAAGTTCAATATATACAAATTCTATTTTTCTATCGAAGTTCAATATATAAAAATTCTATTTTTCTATCGCTATGTCAAATAGATAAAAAATTATATTTTTACCACGCTATTTTCCATATAAAGATTTCGCCTTTTCAAATTTAAAGATTTCATCTTTATAAAAATCTCCTTTTTATTTTTCTACACATATAAAGATGATATTTTTAATCTTCCTATCATGTAAAAATTATATTTTTAATTCTCTACCTAACCAAAAATCATCTTTTTACATCATCTATATAGTAAAGACTATATTTTTAATACCTTAAAAATATAAAAATCATATTTTTACTACTTTAAAAATCTAAACTTTCTTCTACGAAAAATAAAAACTTTCTTTTTTTATTTTATCCTTTCAAAAAAACAAGTCTTTTCCATATTTTCTCTAATAAAAAACTATTCTCTCTAATCAAAAATCTATTCTTTCTCCTTTCAAAGACAATGCAAATTTTCCTATTTCAAAAACAATGTTGTAAAATATATTTTATAAACCTATGCTATTTATATATTTTAAAGACAATATAATCCTATTATTTTAAAAACAATATTATTCAAAAATCGGATTTTATATAGATAATAAAATAAAAAAAAAAGGGAAAGTTAAATTATAAAACTCACTGTTAAACGAAGAGGTGCTGGTGTACCATCGTCGGAGAGGGGGGGGTATTGGCGTTCGCAGTTCGTCAGGGAGGTGGCTGGAGGTGGGCTTCGGTCCTCGTCAGGTGGTTCGACGAATGGGGGGCGGCTGCAGTCGATTCAGGGGGGGTTGCTTCGCGATAGGGGGGGTGCTTTGGTGGCTCGCCGCGGCACTGGGGGGGGTGGGGTTTCGATGGGGGGAGTTGCGGTGGTCGCCGCCGCCTAGGGCTTCGGTCCGATTCTTTTTTTTTTTTTTTTTTTTTTTTCTTTCTTTAGAAATGAATTTGGACGGGGGGGCCAGACGGTTAAGAGGGGGAAAAGGTTTTTTTCTGATTGGTGGAAAAATAATATATATATTATTTTTATTTTATTTAATTCATTTTAAAAGTAAAAATCATCACGAACAGCAAATCAAACTCAACGAATGTCGCTCCTAGCTAATTACCCCCGTCCCGGACACAATGGAATATGTTTCGTAGGCCATTTTGACTGTTACAGTCAGTTATTCCTCAAATTAAAGTATAAAACATTTAATTTTCAAATTTGAACGTACATTTCAAATTACCGGGGCCACATACTAACTCTATAAATTGCAGAAAAATATTTTCTAGCTTCGTATTGATGATACGGTCCTAACAAAACTAGTTTCGTCGAATTCTGAGACCGTTAGAAAAATGGCCATTTTCCAGTCGATTAAAATCAACTGAAACTGGTCAAACGCGTTTTCCTTTGCCACGCTCACATACTGATTCGAAAAATTATGAAATTTGGAATCTAGCAATAACTTTACATCCCGGACCCAACAAAACTGGTTTCGTCGAAATCCGAGGTCGTTTGCAAAATGTCCATTTTTAAGGGCCTGAATTCCATAGCGACTATTCAGAATTTTCAACTGGACATATCTCTCAATTTTTAAAGTGAAATCTCAGTTTTTTACATCCGTTAGAAAGATATCATCAATTAGATCCTAATGTTTTTGGTTTCAATAAAATCCGGATTGTTTTGCACCCGGTACATTCAATTGAAGTTTGAAATCGAATTATCGAACTACCGCGCCATTTTCAATTCTATTTATAATTATATATAAATATTTATATTCTAACGACGACGTATATAAATATATACGTCGAATTATATTCAAAATAAATTTCTCGTCGATATTATTTAAAATAATTCATTTTAAATAATCAAAACTCGCTATAATTGCCAAAATAAAAATTTTAAACTGGCCCAGATTTTCGGGTTGTTACATTTTCAGACGCAAAGCAAGGATTCTGGATATAGCTTTGTAGACAACATTGCAGCAAGCAATAGGTCGAAAATGTGTCACACTAGTAGGATTAGGTGTTTTTGGGATCAAAGCTAGATTTGTTGAGTTTATAGATGAAAGCATTTTGGACTTATCAAATAAATTGTGAACAGCTTTGAGGACATCATTTGAAACTATATGCCAGCAGTGAATGAAGAAATTGGCTGCAAAGCCAACAGGACCTAGAGATGCGGATTTCCTCATAGTGAAAATAGAGTTTTTTATGTCTTCATCAAAGACAGCGGCAGTTAAAGCAGACTGCAGTAGAGGAGATAGAGTGGGGATTTGCAAAGAGGTGGTGAATGATAAGTCAGGAGGATCATGATGGTTGCCTAATAGGTTGGAGTAATAAGAAAGAAATGCACCATCAATAAGGTTGGGAGATTCATGTGACTTACCATTAACATCAGTAATTGAGTGAATAATTGATTTGGATTGCTTTATTTTCAAAGATTCATGATAGACCCGAGAGTTTCTGTCACCGTATTTAGACCAGTTTTGCCTTAACTTTTGTTTCACCATTCTTGCCTCGGACTGAAGAGCTTTATCAAGTTGATCAGCAAGATCTTTCTCATGTAAATAGGATGCAGGATCTGCAGATGGGAGAAAATTTTGCCTCTGGACCTGTTCAAGTTTATTAGAGAGTATAGAAGATCTTTTGTTGCCAGAGCCATATATATTTTTAGACATGTCTTCAATGTTGCCTTTGTGTTCTTCAGTTTCTTTTGAAGTCTGTGCATAGGGTTTCCACAAACATGAATATTCCACGCACATTTTACCACCTGCATCATTTCATTGTTTGTAGTCCATTCATCAAAAAAATTTAAAATTTACTAGTTTAAATATGGCAGTTGCACCAAAGTTTAGGATAAGGGGACAATGGTCGGATAACTGAGGCATGGGAATGTTAATGTGTAAGGACGGCCAGCAAGATAGAGTTTGAGTATTCATAAGACCATGGTCAATTTTGGTTAAAGTTCTAGGACTTGATATGCTCTTGCTGCTCCAAGTATATTCAGATCCAGATGAAGGAATTTCTACCAGAGATGCATTGTGCATAGAAAGGTTCAATGGCGACATATAAGAAACAGACAGAGGATTGCCCCCATTTTTATGTTCAGATTTGTATGAATAGTTAAAATCACCAATAACCAACCATGGGTGAGAGTTTTGAGAGAAGTGGGGCAAATAGTCATGAAGTTTTTGACGAACAATGGGGCAGTTGCTCGCATATATGAAGGTGATGTAGAAGGAGGTAGTTGTTGGTATATGAGTGATGTGGGAGTGAATGAATTGATATTCATATAGGATAGGATTGAGAGAGAATATGGTAGGATCAAAAATAACTAGTAATCTACCATAAGGAGCATTCGGAATGTTGGTTATGTGATGCCAAGAAGGATTGATGTAATTTGAAGCTGAAATAGAAAGGGAAAGGTTTAGTTTAGTTTCAGAGATAGATACAGGAGATAGGTGATGATCATGGATAAGAGATTTAATTTGATCAAGTTTTGGTTTTTTGTGAGCACCACGAATGTTCCACGCTGCAATTTTGTGCATTATATTAAACTGCATGGGGGGATTTGAGTGAGCTTCTGGTTCTTCTTGGTGAAGAAGTAGGGTTTTTTTCTTGAAGTTTGTGATAAGAGTTATCTGATTCATCATCAGATTCCATTGGAGAAATAGGAGTTGAGGAGATAGGAGAAATATGGGCTGATGTTGTTGGAGACTTGCATTTATATTTCTTTGCTTTTTTCCTCTTTTTTGCTTTGGTGTCAGAAAGTATGATAAGCACTTTCTTGTTAGATTTCTTATAATGCATTTTGCAAAGAGTTACCAAAGGAGGAGATGAAGGGGTTGGAGAACTGGGGCAAGATGATAGGATGTGGTTTATGTCAGGTGGATGGTCAATGCTGATGTCATTTGTGGGAGAGGTTGAAACTTGAGGGTGTTTTGTTTTGATGTGTGGTAAAACAGAGAAAGTTGGGGTTGAGGAAGGCATATTGGTGGACATATTTTGAAGAGCAGATGGTGCTGGTAATATGGGATGGAGTTTTGATTTGCGTAGGGGTTTTGCATGGGGAGATCGATCATTGATAAGGATTTCTGGTGGTTGGTGAGCATTAAGTAGGTGGGGCTGATCAAGTTCATTTATGGAGACATGCACATTTGCTTTTGTGCATGTTTTTTCATTCGCCACTTTTTTGTCTTTCTTTTTTCCTTTTTTTACACTGGTTTTGCTGTGCAATATATCTTTCATTCCTTTTGCTTTGTTTACTTCTTCCTGTATTTCCTTTTCTTTGCCTCTTGTTTCTTTGACATCCGTGTTTAAAATTTCTTCCTCATCTTCAATTTCCCCTTCTTCATTTTCTTGTAAAACTGTGAATTTGTTTTGTTCTTTCAGCTTTGTGTTTTGCAAAACTTGCTTGCTTGATGAGTGGTACTCCCTATTTTTGTGTGCACTCATCTCTTGAACATTTGAACTTTCATACATTTTCTCCTTGCCTCTTTCTTTATTTCCTTCATACTGATTGTTCATATTTCTTCTATTTGCGGTTACTTTTGTCCAAACATTGTTTTGGCCGTCGTAAGTATATTTCCTTGTTGCATTTCCTAATTTTCTTCTATCAATATCAGTTTGCTTTAGACCAAACTCTGTTCTAACATTATCAGTTTGCATTTTTGGAACTTCTTTCGCATTGGCAGCAGCTTCATTGTTATTATGTTCTTTGCATTCCATACTTTTGTGGTTGAAAACCTTACAGTGCACACACAAATCAGGTTTCCACTGGTAATCAGCTTGTACGTACTGGGTAGATCCATCAGGGTTCTCCACTGGAAAACAGTAAAGCAATTCTTTGTCAGGTGATATTTCAATCAAGCACTTTGCGTCTTTTATGCGTTCCATTGATTCCGTTGCATTGTCAAAAAAAATCAATCTACCAATTTTGTTTGATAACCAGTTTAACCCAATGTTCGACCACAAGTATATAGGTATGTTATATAGTTTAACCCAGATCGACACTGCCTTAATCAATCCACACACATTACTCACGTTTGGCTCCCACTGCTTGATGATGAATAATTTTTTCTTCATGATGATAGGATCCCCTTTTATCACTTTCTCTCTGTTAACCCTCTTTTTGGCAAGAGTCTCAACGAACAGGGCCAAAGCCCAAACGCACAATCATATGCAAGTCACGCTTCAGGAGGCCCAGCAGGGGCGCAACCTAAAGCAATGGCACATCGGCCTAAGTCCAACTCAGTCAGATTGACTATACGTTACCAGAAGAATCACTCACCAGGACGACCGAGTTTCTCGCTTCCAAAAAGAACTCGTCGACCGATTATCTCGGGCCAGTGTGTATGTTATCTGCAAAGCTAGTCCACCTAATATCCCGAATTTCAAGGCAATAAAGGTGGTCAAACCATATACGGACAAAGCTCTACTTTTAATAAATCTCTCCGTGGATGCCACGTCAGCCACAACTTCCGAGGATACTATTTATGAACAGTGGAATCAGTCCTTCAGCCGCAATTCAAGCCAATAGATGGATTCCACGTGTCCAGACCTTCCCGAAATGGCCGGAACATACCGCAACAACCCAAGCTGCATTCTCCACCTATAAATACCCCTAAGCTTAAAGAGGAAAGAGGACGGAGGAAAAAGACTTTGGAGACTTTTGGCTAGACGGCTTTCTCCAAGCTTTTCATCTCTACGCTTCTCCATAACTCCAATCTCTCTCAAAAAGAAGAAGGGAAGATAGTCATTTTCTTTCTCTTCTTCAAGCAGAAAAAACATTGCACTTGTAATCAAAAAAGAGAAACAATATATAAAGTGGACGTAGGCATCGTCTCTGCCGAACCACTACAAAAATTCTGTGTGTGCTCCCCGCCCTTTTACCTTTTATTGCATTTTTAATCTTTATTCGTGTGTTAATCACGCGATTGGGGGTTGATCGTCACTAGTAACAAACTTTTGATGTCAACGCACTCTGTCTATTTCATCAGAAAACAAGAACAAAAATAGTGTTCCATCAGATTTAACTTTGACTCGGCCACGCAAATTCCATCTAGCTTTAAGGGTTTCGATTACCATTGTGTAAGACAATGGTTTACCTAAGAAAAAACCCACAACATAATTTTTCCAGATGTCTTCTCCTGCACTCACAATGTCAATCGTAGGAATCATCTTATCGTCTTTGTAGATAATCTCCATTTGAACATGTTTGTATTTGCCAGCGTTTCTAGGGAGGTGCTGAAATAAAGAAGTCCAAACTTGTTCAACAGTGGTCGATATTGGATTTTGGTTCACAACAGACCGAGCAATGACGAATGATTTTAGGGGGACGATAGGGTTAGAGGAAGATGGGTTTGATTGATTTGAGGAGGTAGATGGGTATGGAGGTCGAGAAGGATGAGGTTGTGGAGGAGGAGGTGACGATGGTGGAACAGAAGGGGGTACGGCAGGGTTTGGAAGGATGGATGATTGATGGGATTGGGCGGGAGGAGGTACAACTGCCATGAAATTAAAAATTAAAAAACTTGATTAAATTTAAAAAAATATATCAAATTTGACTTAACCCTACCAATCTTGACTTAGCTTTATTAAAGCACCAACCACTCACATTAGACATGTATTGTTGTGGTCCCTGGATGTGCCGGTCAGTTCCGGGCAGTTTTACACCACAACTCAGTCTAACCTCGGGTCCTTTTTAGGCTCAATGCACTAACCACCCACATTAGACAGGTATTATTGTTGTCACTGGATGTGCCGGTCGGTTCCGGGCAGTTTTACACCACAACTCAGTCTAACCTCGGCTTAGGCATATTCGTCTTTTCTAAATTTACATATTTCTTATTTATGACAAATTCCGTATGTAAATTATTCCCAATTTAATTATGCCATAATTATCCTTTTAATTATGCTCACAATTAATGGTATACTAAATATACCATTTCATGAACCAATCTATGCCATGTAATTTTTCATGTTTATCCTACATATTTATATGTAAATTATAAATCAATTATTGTCATGGTCCACTTTCCTTCTAAATCATGTTCAAAATTTGAGGTATATAGATTATACTATTTTCATGCCATTTATCATGCTTATGTATCAAACATGCCAATTACATGTAATTTCATGTTTTCCCCAACGTTACCCTCGTTGTACGTTCACAAAATTACATAGAATGTTAGGCTCGATATTTTAGCCTAACTTATAAAACAAAAAAGGGAAAAGAGGAACTTTGCAACATTCCAGCATCATACAAAAGTATGGATCTAACTACACATATGTCACATGGATTTGGCATAGAATAATATACTTTTAACTATGAACTTGCAAATTTGATCTATGCAACATGAACCACAAGCATATGAATTAACATAAAACTATACAAGTTAAACTTGGCATGTAGTGGTGAACTTGCAAATTAGATCTATCATAAAGGCATATGGATCTAACATATAAAGTTGTAGATCTAAACATATAAGGTCGTAGATCTAAACATGTATGCATAATGGCTCTAAACGACATGACTTTGCCTAAAACTTGTATGTATCATAATATCACCAAACTTACATATGATAATTTCATTCCCAAATTCCTATACAATAGCATAGGTTTACTCACCAATTTCCACATAACATGATAGGTTCGATAGACCACAATAGTTCATAGGCATATATGATATAATAGACATGAATAAACATGAATCAGCATCACATACAACTTGATACAATTCTATTTTACAATTCATTACAAATCATGTCTTTAATTTATTCACATCTGAAAGATAACTACACTTATAATCAAAAGGAAAAACTTGATTTCAGGGATCTGTATTCTGAAACTGAATTGCTCGCCTTTGATGTTGATCGTTGAATTCTCTTAGTTGAATTAGATTAGTTTTGATTTGATTTTGATGTAGCTTCTGTCTTCCCTTTGAGTTGAAAGAGATGACGGCAATTCTATGTTCACCATTGATGGCATGACGGCTCTAGGAATATTTTTGTGTGGCTTAGGGTTTAGATTTAGGTTGCTTATATAGAAGTTTGATTTAATAGGAACCGTCAGATTAACCTAGAGAAAATCAAAGCCATTCAGACAAGATAGAATAGCCACATCAGCGCTAATGACTCAGCAAGGAGTCCATCAGAACCAATCAGATGCCACATCTGCCTTAGAGCGAATCGGCCCACGGGTTGACAGCCAAATACCCTGAATCAACCCCTAGTCGACCCAGCAGGGCTAGGGTCGACCTCAAAAATGGGCCGGTTCGGTTATTCCCCCTCCCGATTCGCTATTTTGAACTTTTTTGCATATTTATTTATTTAATTTATATATATATATATATATTTCTCATATGCATACAAACTTCAAGGCTTAATAACTTCTTCATAAGTTATCCGTTTTATGCAAACCAAATGTCTATCTTGGCCAAAATTTTGAGATGAACGTAATAGCGCAACCCATTTCACTTAATTCTTCTTCTAAAAATTAAGTGTTCTTGAATTTGTTAATTTAATATTCTCAGAATATTCAGGGTGTTACCGGGTAAGTTAGCACCAAGGTTTGTTTGTCCATTCCCACTTTTGGAACAAGTTGGGAATTTAGCGTATAGAGTTAGATTACCAGACAAGATGGCGGGAGTGCACAACGTATTTCAGGTTTCCCAGTTAAAGAAGTTCGTACACGATTCTGATATGACTATCTCACCAGACCAGTTGGATGATATCGAGGTAGAACCCGAGGCATTTGGAAACTGCAGACCGATTCGTATTGTCAGACACGATATGAAGCAATTCCAGAGGAAGACGGTGAAACTGGTTAAGATCCAGTGGGGTGATAATGAGAATGACTGTACTTGGGAAACCGAGGAGAACATAAGGAAGTCATATCTAGAGCTCTTTACCTGGTAAGATTTTAATCACGATATAGTTATTCCTTTGTTTGTAAATCACATGCTAGGATAGGCTTGTTGTGTTTATAATGTATGTTTGATTGTTTGTAAATGGTTGATAGGCATGTAGGGCACCATTGTATGTTTCGGTTAAGGAATTACAGGGGCGAAATTTCTTAAGGGGCGGAGAGGGTAACGACCCGCATTCTACGTATTGGAGGATCGTAGAATATTTCTATTATTTGCATAGAAGTCACATGGTCGTGTAACTTTGGGAAACGACTATTCGGGTCACTTCCCACATTCACGATTTTTGCAGAATTTTAAATGATAGTTTTTCCCCTAGCGAATCTTGTTTCGCCTATAACTTTTGATTGGAAAGAAGTTTTAACCTAAAACCCCTTCCATTGGATCCTGATGATGGTTTACCTTTCCGTAGAGTGGTCACAATAATCAAACGGACTTACCGTTTGGGAGATTTGGCTGAAATAAGATTTGAAGATGAAAAAAAGGCCTAATCGGGCATAATAAGTTGATTAGCAGCGAGGTCCATAAACCATTTCGGGATTAGGGTTATGGGAGGGCTTAAAGGAGTTAAAGAATGATTCCTTTTCATTTTCCTAGCCTCTATAAACCCTCCTCTAACCCAAGTAATGGCCTCCATCTTCTAAATCTTCCTCTGATCACTTTCTAATTACTAATTAAGCAAATCTACATCAAATCAAGTCGGATTAGCATCAAAATCGAGATAGAGCTGCTGCGATACATATGAATCCATGCTAACTCAGTGGATTTTTCAGATCTGTAATTTATTTGTGGCTAAGGTGAGTGATTAGCATGTTTATTTACTAATTACGGCTAATTAGGGGTGATTAGTGATAATTAGCAAAATTATGACTAAGAAAAAATATGGAAAAGTATGTAAAAATTCTGAAATATTATTTTATGTCACTTGGATAAATTTCGGTTAATTTGGATTAAGTTTGCTAATCCTATAGTTAAACATTGTTAAGGGGATTAAGGGGAAAATCATGGATTTTGGGTATGTTTGTTCTAAAATAACCTGTATGCTTGATGTTTTGATCTCTTTGATTAAACCGATAGGTTGCTACTACTATTTGGTATGTTATATGGTTGTTTTAGCAAAGTTAGACTGATAGAAAATGCATTTTCGTATGGCGAGAATGGACGATATAAGTTCGCTGGAAAAGGTGAAGGTTTTTGGTTTGGCCAGGGAAGATCGGTAGCCGAACCAAATCGGAGGGGATGGGCTGAACCGGAGCTTGACACAGATGAAGCATTGCAAAAAGGAAGGCAAATTGTATAGGGTTGGAGTTGGAATGTAGCACCAAACCAGAATGAAATGGAGAAACACTGAACCGGACCGGGATGTAAGAGCACCGAACCGAACCAAGGGAGGAAACCCAAACCAAACCAAGGGAGGAAGCCCGAACCGAACCAAGGGAGGAATCCCGAACCGAACCAAATTGGAGGACCCGAACCAAACTGCTTTTAACTTCCACTACTTCCACGCGACGACACTTCTGAAGACCAACTCCAATTCGACCAAAACCCGAGATGCAAAGGAAGTCCAAATGGGAAGTTATTACTAAGGATCCAAATGGGAACCAACGAGTTAACTTCAAGAGTTGGGCTTTGCTACGGGACGTGTGCAAAGGGGTTACCGAAATCTATAACTTTGGTTCACTATTGAGACAGGGGATATTAACTATGGACCAGTGCAATGGGGTGAGAGGTTGCATGAAGTTGGACTCCATTAGTGCTCCAAAGGGAATAGTGGGCATAGTGATAGTTGTACGGAGTGGGACTCCTTTATTGCCCCAATGGTTCTGGCGATCAAACCGGTGGATATTGTATGCTTTACGCACTGAGTGAATTATGTGAGGACGATTACTATGTTTGATGTTTGCTATCACCATGACACACGCACTACCATTTTTACACTTTATGTTAGTGTTACCTTAAAGTATTATACATCTTGCTGTGCTAACTCTTTGGTTGCAGGTCCAGGTCAGGTATAATTATTTATACCCGTGATTGTTTTATTTTGCTGTTATCGCTCATTCCATACATTTGTCTGACCCAGAGTTTTATGTCTCTTCCTATTAGTCTGGGTACTCCTAAACGAGAAGATTAGAGACAGTTAGGTGGTTATACACGAGTAGCTGTCCGGAGACGAGCAGGAGGCTTCCACGTACTATATATACATATATTCTCCCTATGTTGTTGCTGGCCACTACTTTAGGCATTAGTAGTGTACGTCCTTCATTTTGTAACACCCCACCTCCGTTAAGGTCACTCACAAAGGGAAGGCATTAACTTCAGTGGAGCATCATGAGCGTATAGAACAGATAAATTACAAAACAGACAAAATTTAAATAACGGAAAACAAAAAATTTTACTTTATTGATAAACAACAGCTTGATAAAACAATTTGTACAAAGATTGTCTTCCAATACCCATTACAACAAAGCATCTGTCTTGTTTAACAAAATAAAGAAGCATAAAATGAAAATGATATTCCCCAATAAAGCATGAGCCAACTATAGCAGTGGAATAGAGAGTCCAAAGCAATACAGCGTCTATCTTCGAGCTTGGGAAGAAAACTGAGCTAAGTGGTAGTATTCCCTCACTGTGAAACTGGGGGGGGGGTGGGGAACGGAAGAAAAGAAGGCGAAAGAAAACGGGTCAGACATAAGTCTGGTAAGTCCAGTGATTATTCAACATGTAAACAGGTAAAAGGATCATGACATGAATAAACTGGATACCAGACCATAACCATGATAATAAGTATAGCAAGATAACAAATGATGATCGTTAGATATGACACGGTAAGATACACTGAATGCGCTTCGGTTCTTTATCTGATTTCCCATTTTCTCTGCACCACCTAACTAGCATCCTAACTAGTGTCTTTTAATGAACGATTCGTATTCCCCACTAGTGTCCCAACTAGTATCCTGTGAAAAAGGATCTGTATCCCCTACTAGTGTCCCAACTAGTATCTTGTGTTATAAAGTAAGGTGATCCCAACCCCGCAATTGTGGTAGCCTTCAGGTGTACATCTAGTATGACGATCTCACCTAAATAAGCGTAATTGCAATGAAGATGTTAGATGTACCCTTACTACCCTATCGATCGGCTCCCTACTTGTATTAATTTTCCTTGTGTCTGCATCAATCGGCCCTCTCTTACGTGTAGATACCCTGTGCTGGTCCCACCATAAGGTGTATCAATCCCTATGATAGCAACCCAACACAAATTCTAGATGCACAGTGTATACTACTGATGCCCAATGCCTGCTTTTCCACTCCAGAGCATGTGCACGCCCATACTCCTTCGGAACTACATTACTGCACCCCTACCGCTATTTTGACCTCTTATAATCAGCCCAATAATTGTGCCCCACCCTGCCTAGCTCAGGGTACCGTGATACATCCATGTGGGTTACTGCTGAAATGGGTCCCCGTTACTAGGTTTTCTAGGGTCTAATCGTATACCCCCCATATTGGCTACGTGTTATCCATCCATTCAAGTTAACTTAACCCATCCACACGCCATGTCATATTGGTTAAGTATTTCTTATTAACTTAACCCTTCTCATTCATCATGTTGTAATTGGTTAAGTGTTTTCTATTAACTTAACCCTGTTCATTCATCATATTATATTGGTTAAGTGTTTCCCCTTAGCTTAACCCCATTCGTTCATCATGTTATATTGGTTAAGTGTTTCCCATTAACTTAACCCCACTCGTTCATTGGTTAAGTGTTAACTTAACCCTACCACTTGTCATGTTGCTTTGGTTAAGTGTTGCCCTTTTGTGTTACTTAACCCTACCACTTGTCATATAACATTGGTTAAGTGTTTCCCTCTTATTTTAACCCTACCACTTGTCATGTTACATTGGTTAAGAATTTCCTTCTTGTGTTACTTAACCCTACCACACATCATGTTATATTGGTTAAGTATTGCTTTGATTAACTTAACCCTACCATTCTTAGCCTGTCTGTTTCTTAGCTTTAATTTATTCGGTAAAGCACCAACCTCTCACATTAGATTTATAATGTTGCGGTCGCTGGATGTGCTGGGCAGTTGCGGTCGCTGGATGTGCCGGGCGGTTCCGGGCAGCCTTACACCTCAACTCAATCTAACCTCGAGTTTATGGGCATAAATGCGCTAACCTCTCACATTAGATCTATATTGTTGCATCGCTGGATGTGCCGGGCGGTTCCGGGCAGTCTTACACAGCAACTCAATCAAACCTCGAGTTAGGCATGTTCATATTTAGCCAATTTAACATATTTGTCACATGTGTCCAAACCTATGTATCAAATTTTTCCACAAGTCTAGTCAATACTAGTTTATGCCACATTCCCATGCTATGCCCAAAATTTACTCAATTAAATTATATCCAGTTTTCCCCGCGTTATAATCACACGTACAATGAGGTTCAATCTAAATTCCAATTGAACTTAGTATTCACAAAAGCAAGTAAAAAGTAGAAAAATAGAGAAGGAACATAAGAATTGACATAAGGGAAAAATAAGCATGTAAAGATGTACCCAATTCAAGAATCATGTTTTAATGTTGTACATTAACAATATGTGTAGAAAAGCTAAGCGATTTACACCATAGGTATAAAGATTAGATAGAATTGGACTTAAGAGAATCACTACTTTTTATTTACAACATGATAAGTCCCACTATATCAATCACAATAGTCTCATAGGCATAGGATGTACAACATGATAGGTTCCATCATATAAATCACAACAGTCTCATAGGCATGATAGGTTCCATTATGTCAATCCAACAGTCTCATAGACATGATAGGTTTTATTATGTCAGTCACAACAGTCTCATAGGCATGATAGGTTCTATTATGTCAGTCCTACAGTCTCATAGGCATGATAGGTTCTGTTATGTCAGTCCAACAGTCTCATAGGCATGATAGGTTTTATTATGTCAGTCCAACAGTCTCATAGGCATGATAGGTGTCATTACATCAATCACAATAATCTCATAGGCATAAGCAATTCAGATTTGACAAAAGGATAGGCACAAATTAGAATTAGTCATTGTTCTAGATCCGATTATTACAGTCACTATTTCTATTAGATGTTTAAATCTAAATAATAACTGAACATACAGAAAAAGGACGAATCTTGTATTCTCGGATATGA
This sequence comes from Allium sativum, assembly GCA_030737875.1. Lineage (NCBI taxonomy): Eukaryota > Viridiplantae > Streptophyta > Magnoliopsida > Asparagales > Amaryllidaceae > Allium > Allium sativum. The sequence continues at coordinate 19,011,801 of CM060927.1, read as the reverse complement.
TTTCTGAATTTGTTAAGCTATCCTTTGATTTAGACATTTGATTTGAAGTTCTTCTAATCGATTACTAGTTTGGATTTGATTTTCTAGTTTGGAGAAGATGAAGGAGGCTAGGCTATGTTGTGGACGAACAGCATGACGACACCATTGTTTTAGGGTTATGATGTTAGGGTTTAGCTTTAGCTACGTATATACAGATGTCAAGGATTAATTTCAGCCTTTTGATTAACCTAGGAGTCGTCAGAGTCACACAGCTCGAAGATAGGTCATCCAGCAAATCAGAACATGACACGTCATCACAGAACACTCCAGAATGTTGTATTGGACGACCCTCGGTATGGGCGCACTTGGCAGGTGCGCCAGTGCATTTTTGTACTGGCGCACTTCCCATGTGCGCCAGTGTATTCGGGCCTATTTCCGGTCTTTCTGCCAAACTTCTTTCGTCCATATCTCCTTCATACGTTATCCGTTTTACGCAAACTCGGACTCTATCTCAAGTAGAATTCTGAGACGAACGCAATGGCGTAACCCGTTTTATCTTATTCTTCTTTTAATAATTAATTATTCTTTAATTATATCTTATGTCCCATTTTAAAAATTACGGGGTGTAACATTCCCCCCTACTTAGAGGATTCGTCCCTGAAATCTTCAAGTTAAGAGGAATGTATATCCTACCATCCAACATCCATCTACTCAACCATTCAATCACAGGCATCCATTGTCCTTAAAAAGATTCCTAATGCTTTTCATGAACATATGCATAGTTTGTGTATATATCCGTACCCAAATGCAAAATCAGACGGTCTACTGATTCAGTTGACCTCCTTAATGCAATTCATGATAGTGCCATGCGTCCATTATACATGCAAAAGAACCCTATTAATACATATCATTTCTATATGAGCGCACAACCATACATTCAAATGCATCATCTATATGATATCACATCAAGTTTCAATCCATATATATAAAAATCCACTCATGCATAAGCAGTATGGAAGTGACGGAGGCGATCTAGTGCCTAATGTGTATGTACATGCATCCACGAGGAACCACTAGCAAACACTTACATCCACTTGCATCCACCGAACATAACATGTCTCAAACACATGTTTAGATCCATTGGCTTCTACCTAAGGATCGAGGATAGGACCGAGAGAATACACTTAAAAGATAAAGACTAGCATGCAGATAAACTTTACAGAAAAAAGAGAGATCAAGGATATACCCTCAAAAAGGGTATGATGTGCGTATCTAGTCTTCAGTCTTCTAAGTCGCATCTTCTTGAGCTTCACTCCATTGTGCTCTGATTGTCTTAACTTATCCATTGCATAGCTTCTTAATTTCTATTTCCAAAATATGAGTTGGAACTCATTTCACTGTCGCCTCTCGTTCTAACCCTTCTCCTTCTAGTATACTCGGCACTACAACTTCTCCTGTGTCATGCTAACATTTCCTCAAAAGGTCTTCCAAAAGGTTTTCCAAAATTCACTAGAGGGTACTCCATGTGTAAGAACTATCTCTTGAAAATAAACAGATGCTAACCATGTTACCAAGTGTAGTTATTAAGGTGATTTGAGGTCTCTTCTCTACTTAACTTATCCATTGCGTCAACTATATGAGAGTCTTTTCTTTGTGAAGTCCCTATTTCATCCAAAAGCGTAAGTCTTACTCCTAGCGACGCTAACTACTAACTTAACCAAAGGTTTTTAAATCAAAGGTTGATGTGTATTCTAAACTTTTCCTTTTTCACATAAAGAGGACTTGAAGACAACTTTTTTTTCTTTTTAAGGCATCTGTTATGACCTTACCCTTCCTTCTTACATCAAAATGGCGCCTAGTCCCGTGCCGCATGCATCCGCGTATACCGTAAACCTTTTTCTACAGTAAGGTAAAAGTCAAAACTGGGGCCGTTGTAAGAGCCCTCTTCGATCGTTGGAAAGCGATATCACAATCAATATCCCGAGCAACGGTTAGTTTCATCTTCGTTAATCTAGTAAGTAGGGCTAATACCTTCGCAAAGTCCTCAATGAACTTCCTATATTAGCCGCTAGTCGAAGAAAGCTTCTTACTTCTGTTGCATTCCTTGGGACCTTTCAGCATTACACCACAACTACTTTTGCGGGATCTACTGCTATTCCTTCTTTGGACACCACAAGTCATAGAAACCTTACTTCTTCTCTCCAAAAATTACATTTTGGAGAACTTCGCCTTAAGTTGATGTGCTCGAAGTGTATCCATGACTTCTCTTAAATGCAAAGCATGTTCTTCCTCGTTCTTTGAGAAAATCAAGATATCGTCCATGAAGACTACTACAAACTTATTAAGGAACTCCTTAAACACCCTACTCATCAAGTCAACAAAATAAGAAGGTGCATTCGTCCAACCGAAAGGCATGACGAGCCACTCAAAGAAACTGTCAGGGGTCCTAAAAGCAGTATTGTCTATACTGTCCTCAGCTATTCTTAGCTGATGAAACCCTGTAGCCAAATCTAGTTGGGAGAAAATAGACGCACCTACAAGCTGGTCAAACAAATCAACTATTCTTGGAAGTGGGTGCCTATTTTTCTTTAGTCAGCTTGTTTAATTCTATATAATCCACGCATAGGCGAAGTGAACCACCCGCTTTGGTTGCGAACACTACGGGAGCACCACATTCAGAAATACTCCGCCTTACGAACCCCTTTTCAAGCAACTCTTTAATTTGCTCGCTGAGCTCCTTCCTCTCCCTAGGAGCCATGTGTCATATGGGTAATGCAACTGGTTTGGCATTATCAACCAAGTATATGCGGAAATCTATTTTGCGCTTTGGGGGTAAACCCTCATTAAAGACATCGGGATACTCACGGACTACTTGAAAGGATTGCAAATTATCAACAGATGCAACAAGAGATTCTAGGTAACTAAGCACGACAGAACCCTTAGGGTTACACGAGATTTTGAGGGTATTACCGAGGCGAGTCAAAAGTCTAACTACCCTCCTTTCACAATCGAGAATGGAACCATTACTGGATAACTAATCCATCCCTAGAATCAACCCATAGCCCATGAAACTAAAAACATAAGCATTACATCTAAACTCAACGCTTAGTATAGATATTCCCAACTCCAAACAAATCATAGATAAATGAGCTGAACCCCCAATAGGATTTGAGACTACAATGGGATCCTCTACAATACAAGTACTAAGGTGCAGAGACTCAACTATGGAAGCAGATATAAACGAATTTGGAGCACTAAAATCAAAAAGAGTACTAACAGGATGATCAAAAATTAAAACTAAACTTTCAACAGAAACGTACCTACCTCTCTTAGGTACACTAGCAGTGAGAGCATGCAATTTCCCTCTAGAAGATTATGTCCTTTTCCCTTGCCCTTGCCCTTGTCCTTCAGGAAATCCTTAATAAGATGCCTTGCTTCACCATACTGAAAACAACCACCTGTCTTCTTCTTCCTACAATTAAATGACCCGCTGTACCAAAGAAAAGACATTTCCTCTTATCGCGGGATCTATTATTTACTCCACCCTTCTTATATTACAATCCCTTGTTTGTGATTCTTTTACTTTGGCCTCTTTCTTTTCACCTTTCTCCTTCTGCGTGGATTAATCCATATCAACAAGCTTCTTATCCTTGGGCTTGTGCTCCTTAGCCCAAACTCTCTTATTCTCATCCTTACTATCCTTGTGTAGCTTGTTGACAAGTTTCTCGAAACTACCTCCATCATACAACAACCTACAAAGCTTGAAAGAAGATTAGACGTAGGTGAAACTACTGCGGACACAGATGGAGGTTTGGCACTACTTCGCCCTCGACATGTGCCGTATGCCTACGAAACTACGATGAAAAAGAAGAGATTCAAATAGAGAATCGAAAGGTAGTGCATATGGCTTTGGGGAATATGCCTTTTAAAAATAATACTTTTCTCCTGAAAAACGCTTCTTTAAAACATGTTTTTGGAAATACTTCTTTATAAAAATGCTTTTGAAAATGGGTTACAAAATCCATTATTTATTCTGGTAATCTTCAGCTCTGATACCACGTGTAACACCCCACCTCTGTTAAGGTCATTCATGAAGGGAATGCATTAACTTCAGTGGAGCGTCATGAGTGTATAGAACAGATAAATTACAAAACAGACAAAATTTAAATAGCGGAAAATAAATAAAACTTTACTTTATTGATAAACAGCAGCTTGATAAAACACCTTGTACAAAGATTGTCTTCCAATACCCATTACAACAAAGCATCTATCTTGTTTAACAAAATAAAGAAGCATAAACTAACAATGATATTCCCCAATAAAGCATGAGCCAGCCAAGCAGTGGAAAAGAGAGTCCAAAGCAATACATCATCTATCTTCGAGCTTGGGAAGAAAACCGAGCTAAGTGGTAATATTCCCTCCCTATGAACCTGGGGGGGGGGGGGGGGGGAAACGAAAGAAAAGAAGGCGAAAGAAAATGGGTCAGATATAAGTCTGGTAAGTCCAGTGATTATTCAGCATGTAAATAGGTAAAAGGATCATGATATGAATAAACTGGATACCAGACCATAACCATGATAATAAGCATAGCAAGACAACAAATGATGATTGTTATATATGACAAAGTAAGATACACTGAATGCGCTTCCGTTCTTTCTCCGATTTTCCATTTTCTCTGCACCACCCAACTAGCGTCCTAACTAGTGTCTTTTAATGAACAATTCGTATTCCCCACTAGTGTCTCAACTAGTATCATGTGAAAAAGGATCTGTATCCGCTACTAGTGTCCCAACTAGTATCCTGTGAAAATGGATCTGTATCCGCTAATAGTGTCCCAACTAGTATCTTGTGTTATAAAATAAGGTGATCCCAATCCCGCAATTGTGGTAGCCTTCAGGTGTACATCTAGTATGAGGATCTTACCTCAATCTGCCTAATTGCCGTGAAGATGTTAGATGTACCCTTACTACCCTGTCGATCGGCTCCCTACTTGTATTAATTTTCCTTATGTTTGTGTCATTCAGCCCTCTCTTGCGTGTAGATACCCTGTGCTGGTCCCACCATAAGGTGTATCAATCCCAATTATAGCAACCCGACACAAATTCTAGATGCACAGTGTATACTACTGATGCCCAATGCCTTCTTTTCTACTCCGGAGCACGTGCACGCCCATACTCCATCGAAACTATACTACTGCACCCCCTGCCACTATTTTGACCGCTTATAATCAGTCCAGTAATCGTGCCCCACCCTGCCTAGCTCAGGGTACCGTGATACATCCATGTGGGTTACTGTTGAAATGGGTCACCGTTACTAGGGTTTTCAAGGGTCTAGTCGTATAACCTCCAAATTGGATAAGCATTGTCCATCCATTCAAGTTAACTTAACCCATTCACACGCCATGTCATGTTGGTTAAGTGTTTCTTATTAACTTAACCCTTCTCATTCATCATGTTGTAATTGGTTAAGTGTTTTCTATTAACTTAACCCTGTTTATTCATCATATTATATTTGTTAAGTGTTTCCCCTTAGCTTAACTTAATTCGTTCATCATGTTATATTGGTTAAGGGTTTCCCATTAACTTAACCCCACTCGTTTATTGGTTAAGTGTTAACTTAACCCTACCACTTGTCATGTTGCGTTGGTTAAGTGTTGCCCTCTTGTGTTACTTAACCTTACCACTTGTAATATTACATTTGTTAAGTGTTGCTCTCTTGTGTTACTTAACACTACCACTTGTCATGTTACATTGGCTAAGCGTTGCCTTCTTGTGTTACTTAACCCTACCACACATCATGTTATATTGGTTAAGTGTTGCTTTGATTAACTTAACCCTACCATTCTTAGCCTGTCTTTTTCTTAGCTTTAATTTATTCATTAAAGCACCAACCTCTCACATTAGATCTATATTGTTACGGTCGCTGGATGTGCCGGGCAGTTTCGGCCAGCCTTACACCGCAACTCAATCTACTAACCTCTCACATTAGATCTATATTGTTGCATCGCTGGATGTGCCGGGCGGTTCCGGGCAGTCTTACACTGCAACCCAATCCGACCTCGGGTTAGGCATGTTCATATTTAGCCAATTTTACATATTTGTCATATGTGTCCAAACCTATGTATCAAATTTTTCCACAAGTCTAGTCAACACAAGTTTATGACACATTCCCATGCTATGTCCAAAATTTACTCAATTAAATTATGTCCAATTTTCCCCGCATTATACTCGCACGTACAATGAGATTCAATCTAAGTTCCAAGTGAACTTAGTATTCACAAAAGCAAGTAAAAAGTGGAAAAATAGAGAAGCAACATAAGAATTGACATAAGGGAAAAATAGGCATGTAAAGATGGACCCAATTCAAGAATCATGCTTCAATGTTGTACACTAACAATATGTGTAGACAAGCTAAGCGATTTACACCATAGGTATAAAGAATAGATAGAACTGGACTTAAGAGAATCACTACTTTTTATGTACAACATTGTAAGTCCAACTATATCAATCACAATAGTCTCATAGGCATAGGATGTACAACACGATATGTTCCATCATATAAATCACAACAGTCTCATAGGCATGATAGGTTCCGTTATGTCAATCCAACAGTCTCATAGGCATGATAGGTTTTATTATGTCAGCCACAAAAGTCTCATAGGCATGATAGGTTCTATTATGTCAGTCCAACAGTCTCATATGCATGATAGGTTCTATTATGTCAGTCCAACAGTCTCCTAGGCATGATAGGTTTTATTATGTCAGTCCAACAGTCTAATTGGCATGATGGGTGTCATTACATCAATCACAATAATCTCATAGGCATAAGCAATTCAGATTTGACAAAAGGATAGGCACGAATCAGAATTAGGCATTGTTCTAGATCCGATTATTACAGTCATGATTTCTATTAGATGTTTAAATCTAAATAATAACTGAACTTACAAAAAAAGGACGGATCTTGTATTCTGGGATCTGATTTCTAAATTGGTTAAGCTATCCTTTGATGTAGACGTTTGATTTGAAGTTCTTCTAATCGATTACTAGTTTGGATTTGATTTTCTAGTTATGAGAAGATGAATGAGGCTAGGCTATCTTGTAGATGAACAACATGACGGCACCATAGTTTTAGGATTATGATGTTAGGGTTTAGGTTTATCTACATATATATAGATGTCTAGGATTAATTCTAGCCGTCAGATTAACCTAGGAGTCATCAGAGTCACACAGCTCGAAGATAGGTCATCCAGCAAATCAGAACAAGACACGTCATCACAGAACATTCCAGAATGCTATGTTGGACGACCCTCGGTATGGGCACACTTGGCAGGTGCGCCGGTGCATTTTTGTATTGGCGCACTTCATAAGTGCGCCAGTCCATTTTTGTACTGGCGCACTTCCCAAGTGCGCCAGTGTATTCTGGCCTATTTTCGGTTTTTCTACCTAACTTCGTTCGTCCATATCTCCTTCATACCGTATCCGTTTTACGCAAACTCGGGCTCTTTCTCAAGCAGAATTCCGTGGCGAACGCAACGACATAACCCGTTTTATCTAATTATTCTTTTAATAATTAATTATTCTTTAATTATCTCTTATGTCCCATTTTAAAAATCACGGGGTGTTACACATTTCCTTTTTAGTGACAGTATCCTGAAGTTGTAATAATGGTTTGGATCATAAGCTGTATTTTGGATTCCGCTACTCTGATGGATATGGTTTAGTTTTCAGCTTGTGTACTATCTCGCCTGTTTTATATCAAGTTATGTTATTATTATATTTTATTAAATGCGCTGTGAGATATACTATAGGTTCTTTGGTGATTCATCGTTTCGAATCCCTTTTTTTGAAGACCGTCCTATGCTAGTCGGGCATTGGCACAATGCATTTCGAGGAAATGTCTGATGGTACGGGGCGGGCCGTCACATCTGCTAGGGTCTTAAGCGATCAGGAAGAATTCTTTCTGTCTATCGTTGATAGTGAGGCAATAAATGATGAAGGATAAGAAAATGAAAGTACATGGATATAGAAACCACGTAGTTAGTGTCTCGATTAATTAACTGGGTATGTTCTAGTATAAAGGCTTCACAAAAATATGTGTAAACGTCCTATCTTGGTATCAAACTTTGGAAATACTACTTTGGGAAATGGTAGTATACTCGTGCTTAAACATTTAACAAGGTTGGTTTAGAATCACTAACCTTGTTTGCATACAGCTTGGTTTGAACCAAACGGAATATACCTGTGTTATAATCTGTGTTGCACATTTCTTAGTCACCAGAACTTGTTGTTCTGACCCACCCATTACAACCTTCCCGGTTTCCTAGAAAAGGTCGGCTTCTCGCAGATGATTATGTTTGGCTTTCGGTTCTCGTTCTCTCTCATGCTCGTTATTGGCAAAGTGACTTACTTTGAAAAAGGTAGTTGCTTGAGTTAATACTAGTTTATCCTATTTTGTTTTCCGCTGTGAGTTATTTTTATCGTACTTTGATTAAGCTCATGCTCATTTATTGCAGGTACTAGATTACATGCTCCATTCTTGGATGTGGCCAAGTTTTTATTTTTTCGAAATTTAGGCACAGAAAAGTGTGGGGTGTTACATCCTCTCGGGCTTGAATTCTAAGTGCTTTGGTGGCACGCTGGGCTTTGGTTCCACGTGATGTGTTGAGTCGAGCGGGCCTTGTGTACTTTTAGGAACCAGACCAAAACACCAGTTAACAATAATATTAAAAAATAATGGAGCAAGGAGGGAAGTTGTAAAATTAGTGTTTCATAGAGATTAATTTTGTCTTAGAGCAAAAAATTTGGTTTTTGGGGAGGGAGATTCTAGAGTGTATCCAATTACAACCAGTAACTAAAAAGAGTATTGAAAATATGCATGTAACACCCTATGTCAATTAATGTCACTCACAAAGGGAATGCATCAATGTCCATGAAGCGTTATTGCTGTATAGAACAGATAAATTACAAGAATAAATAAATAAAACAACACAGCGGATGATTAAACTTATTTCATTGCATCATAACTCAAAACGAGTTTACATAAGTAGTCTCCAAAACCATTACAACAGGATCAATAGTCTTTTCCAAAAACATCAAAGTACATAAAGAAGCAAAAACTTAAATAACATAAATGCATAAATCCCCACTGAGCATAAGCAAAGCCATAAAGATGAGAGAGTCCCAAGCGATACATCTACTCTCTTCAAGCAACTGAAATTAATCAGCACTAAGCTGTAGTATTCCCTCCTTGCAAACCTGAGTGGGGGGGGGGGAGGAAGAAAAGTGGTGGAAAGAAAAGGGGGTCAGACATAAAGTCTGGCGAGTGCGATAACTTTAACAATATAATTATCAAAATAACTAGGCTAAGGCATAAGCTGGAAAATAAGGAAATAACTGTGAACAATTGGGTATGACAGGGCAAACAAGGAAATAAGACGAACAAAGATAACGTTAAAGGCGCACCTGGTCACTATAAGATAATTACTACACTGCACCACACCAAACACCCTAAAGGTTGATCCTGCCTACAGAACTTAATAATGATAATGGTAGTTTCATGTACCCCTAGCTACCTTCATAGGTGTCGTCTGCCCCTATCTGCACTAGGTGTACCCACTACCCCCATTCGATCGGCTCCCTAACTCGTAGATACCCGTGCTGGCCCCACAGTGGGATGTATCACTCCCCAAAGTGGCAACCCGATACTACCAAAAATGCACGGCTTATATCTACACGATGCAACAACCTCTTACCTACTAGCCCAGGCCCACAGACGCATATGAACCCGTTGGATTTGCGTTGCCACCGCTAACCCGTTTTGACCTCTTACAATCAAATCCAGTACGCGTGTCCCGTCCTCGACTTGGGTTGAGCCCACAAAGATACTTAATGGGTTACTGGTTTGAAAAGGGCCCCCATGCATGACACAAGCTTTCCACCTATGCTTGGTCCCCTCTAAGGTTTTTCCCCACTTAACCCCATTCTTATTCATGTCTTCTTACATGTTTCAATCTTGGTTAAGTGCATCTAATCGTATTTCAAATGCCACCCAAGGCACCCACTAGATTCCACATGCCACCCAAGGCACCCACTTAACCCCCTCATGTCCCACTACATGTTTATCTGGTTAAGTGTTTCTTAATTCATTAAGACCGTAACCTTGTAAAGACCTCCCACATTAGACTGACATTTGTGGCAGCTGGATTTGCCGGGCGGGTCCGGGCAGTCTTACACCACAAACGAGTCTAACCACGTGTCTTTACAACTGTTACACATTTATTTTATGCCTAAGACCTCGCACATTAGATTGACATTTGTGGCAGCTGGATTTGCCGGGCGGGTCCGGGCAGTCTTACACCACAAACGAGTCTAACCTCGTGTCTTAGGCGGTTTATTATTACACATAATTAATTATACCCAATTTGAATTAATTTCCCTATTCAAATTGCCAATCAATTACAAATTTAACTATGTCCATAATTAACACCTTAATTATGTCCATCTACTTATGGTATATAAAATTATACCAATTAACATCACATTTAAGGCATTTATGCCGATTCTTAATATTAAATCTTTTAATATTATCCTATTGCCCCACGTTGTAAGTTCGTTTAACGTGAAATATATGTTAGACTCGAATAGTCTAACTTATGGAATAAAGAGAAAACATCACAACATGCATAGAATATAAATTAGATCTAAACATAAGGGGTGAACTTGCATAGGCAATATTCACAAACTTGCATAAACTATGGATGTCATAGATCTAATCATAAGGTGTAAACTTGCATAGGCAATAGTCACAAACTTACATTAAATGATTCATACTCCAACATATATATACTTGCATATGTGATTTATGCAACATAAACTATGGTGTAAACTTGCTTCTAAACATGTAAATTTAGATGTACATGTAAACTAGCATATAGAATTTTGTATACTAGCATATAACTCACACATGTTTTAGCCTAAACTTTAGATCCAAGCTTATACATAAAATAGATGTCATGAAACATGTAAGGTGGCATGTGATTCTCATTAACTTGCATATGATTCATATCTAAATTAGCATCCAAACTTGCATATAGAATTATCAAGTTAAACTTGCATATGATTTAACATATAAATTAGTTCCAACAACATAACCAAACTAGCATACGAAACATCATTATGAATTGATTGTACATAAGCCAACAATTAACATAGACCTACAACATAGATAATAACATCACAGCTTTACAACATAGATAATAACATCATAGATTTACAACATAGATAATAACATAACGGTCAACGATTCACAACATAACCATATAACCCAAATCATAACTCAACCTAATTAAATTGTTAATTATCTTATTAAAGAAATCGAACTCACAACTCAAAGAAGGTCTTGAGTTCTGAAATCTGAGTTCTGAAATTGATTTAGCTCTCCTTTGAAGAAGACAATTTGTTGCGGTTTAGATTTGAGTTGAAGTTGAATACTTGAGATTTGATTTAGAGGCGGCGACTATGGTTTAAGAGAGAGTTTGTCAGCATAATGGTGTCATAGATAATATTTATGAATTAGGTTTAGGTCTTAGGGTGTATATATAGGTGTAGGAAGTTATTTCGGCCTTAGGATTAACCCTAGAACTGATCTGGACCATCAAAAATCGTCTCAGGCCCAAAAATCGCACCATCCAGCAACCTGGCTGAACCAGGTTCGACCCCCCAAGGGGGTGGTCGACCCCCAGGTCGACCTGGGAGTACCCAGGTTGACACTATGGTCGACCTCCCCCCTTGGGAGGTCGACCTCCCTGGTCGTCCTGCTCAATATTTTTTTTCCTCTTAACTTTCGAGGGCCATATCTCCTTCGTCCGGACTCCGTTTTTCGAAAACTTGGACTCTATTCTATGCAGAATTCCGAGATGAATGCAATGGTGCAACCCGTTTCCCTTCATTCCTCTTTTAAAATTAAGTGTTCTTCAATTTAGTTAATTCAATTATTCAAAATTTGGGGTGTTACTATGCATCTATTAAAATTTAATGAAATTGTGGTAATAACATGTATTGCAACTGATGCAAAAAAATAGTTGTGAAAAATTGACATCTATTACAATTGACCAAAAAAGGTTGTAATAGAAATTTGCTAGAACTAACAAAAAAAGAGAGTTGTTGAAAGTATTTTATAAAAACTTCTTCGAAGACAATCACAAAAGGTCCTTATTACAACTGTCAACATGTGACAGTTGTAAATTTATAGTTGTAAAATTTTGTTTTTTTGTAGTGTTTAAAATCTGTAAAATTTTCAAGTCGTTAGAATCTCCTTCACTCAAAACTTTTCTATCCCAAAAGGAACAAGTCATGGGAAATAAAAATCAAGTAATTTTTATATGTTAACACATAATTAGTTTATACATATTTTAATTATTTAATTAGTACATACATACATACATACATACATACATACATATATATATATATATATATTAAAAGGTGTTTATATCATAAAGTTTGATAATTCCTAGATATTTTCAGACTATTTTCATGTATAAACTTGATGTCTCAGTAGGTATCATATGTAACGGTCTACCCCAAGACCCACCATAATAAAGATCTTTACAAATGATGTTGTCTATTAGAGAAGAGAATAGGGCTGGTTGAGGGAGATCATCGATAGTCTTGTATTAGCTAAACTTCAAGAGAATCAATTAGTACTCTATATATTTTTTTCCATACAGATTAACCTTCTTTATCTTTACTCGATACAATACTAGGGTGGCTATATATATATATATATATATTTCCAATTCAAAACAAAAGTGATTAATTTAAACATCTTCGATATCAAAACAAATAACCTAAAATATCTTACAAATACAAATGTCATACAACATACAATATCTCAAAACAGTGGTATGTAACCATAATATAGGTACATCGAGTCAATGAAATAAATTACAATGCCTAGATACAAGGACATGAACTGGTGTCTACCCAATGTTAAAACTACAACTCCAAAAGAAGAGAGAGCGATCTACAATAGAAGCAATACATGTCTACAACAGCTAGATGCTATTTCAAAAGCCCTGTCTGACCCAAGCATTAACACGGACGGGTCCGTGCAGTTTTATAGTGAGTAATAGCATAAATAGTAATATGTATATGGGAACATGACATACATCTCTTTATCCAAAGAGTTTTAGAAGATGGTATATTAAGGGGTGAAAATAGAGTTAAGTTCAAATATCGTCAAATTCACTAAACACTATATATGCATATATATATATATATATGTATATACATATATACACACATATATATATATATACATACATATATAATTATGTATATATAACTCAAGAGAGTTAAAACATTATCATCAAAAGGAGCATCAAGCTCCAAGAACCGAAATCACATAATATAAATGTTTCTGAAATCCAAATACTCAACACAATATATGATCATAAATATCAAATCTCAATCATAATCAGCAATCACACTATGGATCCACCTTGAATATATTGATCGAGAAGAACCGATGTCAATAATCTCTAATATATATGACCCACTAGTCTAATGTATTGAAGCACAAATCATAAGTCATAAATTAACATCCCAAAACACAAATAATGCACATGCAAATAGCTCCCACTGGAGCTTAGCCAAGTACCATAAATGGTTGGCCTAACTATGTGATTATCGCCATGTAATACACAACACATACAACATTGTACGTATATTACTATACAGATGAGACCACAGCCCTTGGTACTGGCTCACAATATGTGACATTGACTTATGATCACTAATTTTAGTAGTATCAACAATGCGCCACATATCACACGTTCGCACTCCCGGTTTACTTGTCAATTATCAACTCCGGAATGAAACACAATATGTGTCACTAACTTATGAACAGTTATTCCAGTAGGGGTAACAATGCGTCCCATACCATACATTCTCAATAGTTGTTTACTAATCACATATCTCCTTTGCAATCGAAAAACACATAGATCAATAAATCACAATCAACAAATCATTAACTTCAATTAGACGAATCTGTAATTAACCAACTTCTTATATCGATGTATCCCATACAACATGGTTTACAATATTGTTTAACTTCCATTACGTCATCTTGAAGGGTGCAGAAAAGTGTGGTTTATATGTTGGAAAAATAGTTGATTTTTCTAAAACAAGTTCATTGTTGACGTGGGAAATTAGTTATTTGCTCAGGCCAACCCCCATGTGTAGTTTTAGCATATGTGATGGGAACACACAGCTTTTGTAGTTATTCAACACTAACGCCTATGTCCATTTCTTAGTAACCATTCATCATATAATTGTCGATTACAAATTTTGAACAAGTTCGGACAATTTGTGTATACAAGTTGTAAAATTAAATAATAAATAACTTGTTAATCCATAACTTTGAGCAAAATTCCATTCTTCTTCTTCGTTGAGTCAAAGTATGTGTCAATACTCAAGAAACATCTATAATGTCCAAATTATGTGAATGCATCCGAAAGCAAGGCAAAAGCCCAATTAAATCCCAAAAATTTTCAGGCAAATTTTTATGCAACGTTTACAAATCCATGGGGATGTACAAAGCCATGAAGATGATGATAAAAACCATTAATGGTGCTTGAGAGCTCCAATCACATATGCCAAAATGTAGTAAAAGTCCGAAAATGCCATCCTTTAAGAATGCCAAGCAAAGGGTTATTTATAGGTGACTTGTGGAGGCATCAACCTGAATTTCGTATCCTGAGGGGATGTAAAATTTGCATCTCGATAACATAGCCAAAAAACCAAGTTGCTATAAAAAATCTTATCCTTAAATCGCGAAAATTAGCATCCCCGAGCAACACGTGCAGATCAGTAAAAAAAGGTTGATTCGCACGTATAAACTGTTGTGCCAAAATTTACTGGCATTTGCCAACTTTTTCGAATCCCATGCCAAATCCATAAAATCACATCCCATGACTTTGAGTTGCGCATGGGGATTTTCTTATCCCAACCATGTCGATCTACGTATTTCGCATCCCAGTTCCTTACCAAATAATCTTATCCCACATCCTTTGCCTTATGCGAAATCGTACCATGATCCTTAGAGTTGCACATGAGGCTTTCTGTTGCCGAGCCGTGTCGATCGATGAATTTGTCCTTGCCAAGTTTGAGTTGGGATTTCGCATCCCATCACAAGCCGAGATTTCAACGTCTAAAACTACAATGCGCGCATGTGGGATTTTATATCCCTACTTATGCAATCCGATGGTTTTTCGCATCCCATGGTGATGCAAAAAACAAGGATGTGAAATCCCCGGCCGCCTCGCCAAAATCTGAAGCCTGATCAGCCCAGCACAGGCTTGTGAATTCTTATGATTTTCGAACGTCGATCACCACTTTCTGACATGCCAAGTCAGCCAATTTTTCCAAATACCAAATTTGTCCAAATCAAGTCGCGCAAGCGATTTAATTGATCGTACCATATCGATCAGCCGTTCTTCAGCGTGCGAAACCAAAACTTCCCAGAATTCATACACATTTCTACGACGAGTTTTGCTAATGTGGTTGGACTGACACGACCAAGGATTTCGAGTAGATTGGACCGAGTCGATCATGTATCTTTACCATGTTGTGTTTTCCAAGTTTACTAACTACGATTTCGCGAATCGATGTTGTTTCCAACGTTTTCCAAATATCTCGTGACTTGACCAAACCGCTTTGAGTTTTCTGACAACATTCTCTAGACTTGAGCGCGTCGTTCACCACAATCTTGATCTGTGACTACTTTACCAAAAAGTTGGTCAACACTTTTCTTCCATAAACATGAATTGCGTGATCAAAAGGAGACGTGTTTTTGCCAAAAATCCAGAAATTCGATAAAAAGAAGCCAGGAGTAGTCTGGAGTGAGCTTTTATAACCAGGAAACTGAAGGGTCTCGATCGTGCCAGATCATATTAACCATGAAACCAAAAAGCATGATATCCAGAAAGAAGCGACGATCACTCCAAATCGTTTCTTGAGCGAAAACCAGAATAACTAAGTAGCCAAAGGACAAAGGAGGCCCGATATCCAGAACAACCAAAGTAACTAGAATAATCGGGGGACCACGAGGGTTTAGGAGCCGGGATAACTAGAATAACCATAGCCGGGAAATCGGTGAACCAAAAATCCGTAAATCTAGAGTAACCAATAATCAGATGCATTTAAGGTGATTTTGCTAAGGCAAGACGACCAAGAATAGCCAAAATAGTCTAAGTCGGCCTTGCAAGGGGAAGACGACCTAAGACCGGCCAGAAAAGTTCAAGACGGCTTCGCTGGGGCAACACAAACATGGGTAAGCCAGAAGAGAAATCCAGCGACCAATGAGGTCGTATGCGAATAGAAAACCAATTACCAATGAGACTTTAATAGAATGGAATTCGACAATCACCGAGATCGCATTTTGACAGATTGCTGAGTTTAGAATGCATGAGATCCAAAGAATCTAAAACCATGAGCTTGTTAAGTCCTGCTAATGCAAGTATTACATGTAAAAAGGGTTTTGTGCTCGGTGGACCAAGTCACATGATAATATATACTTGACAAGCCAGGCTTTTAAGGTTCCCGTGCTAAGAGGGTTGAGATAAGGAGCTTCCGTACATGGAGGACCGAGTCGGTAAGTTCTTATGCTTGGTGAACCCCTTGGGTGGATCTTAACAGTTGACAGCCAAAGTTTGTTAAAGTCGTGGAACGAGGTCCGAGGTCGCGAACCAGATTTTGAAGTCTGAGATTTGCTTACCAAATGCAAGACTGGAGTACAAATTTTATACATGACGGATCAAGCAGGGAACAGAGTCCTAATTTTTACTTGGCGGGCCAAGTGTGGAGCCAGGGCCCGAATATTATACCGAACTGATCCAGTGTAGAGCCAAAGACCTAACTTCATATTGGACTGATCCATGTGTGGGCCCGAAGCCTGAATTTTATGCTGGGATAATCCAGTGTAGAGTCAGATTTCAAATTTTATACAGGACTAGTCCAGTTGGAGACAAGGCCTGAATTTTATACTAGACCGATCCATTGTGGAGTCGAAACCAAAATTTTATACTGGATTGATTTAGTGTGGATCCAAAGCTTGATTTTCATACTGGACTGGTCCTGTGTAGGGACAAAGCATGAATTTTATACTAGACTGATCCAATGTGGAGCATGAACCCGAATTTTATATTGGATTGATCTAGTGGGGCCGGAGCCCTTTTTATACTTGACGGACCGAGTGTGGAGTCGGAGCCCAAAAGTAGTCTTTATTAATAAAACCGAAGTACACAGATAATAGTCCGACCCAAGGCATGACTGGAGACCGCAAGCCGGTAACGTGATGTGTATGGGCCGACGTTGCCACTTTGATTACAAGCAAGGAAAACGACAAAGGTAAGAAGTCGCCAACAACTAGAACAAACATAAGCAACATATAAGAGTCCGGAAAGCCTAGAGGATACGTAGAGCTGGATCAATTTGATTACAATGCTTTGGGGGTACCCGGACCTGCCCCTATCTAGAAAAGTTATTGGAGGTTGAGCACGGGGTGTCATTGTTGTTGTGGTTTTAGCATACTGTGGAGCTCGCTGAGCTTGACGCGTGCTTCGATGAGATCACTTAACATTCTACAATAATCGATGTCATGGTCCAATAGTTCGTGGAATATAAAGTACTTATCATAACTTGCTTGTTTTGGAGTTGTGTCCCTTTTGGGAGGATTTTGGAAAGGCGCAGTTTCGTGGATGTTAAGACAATTAATTTCTAAGCCATGAGTTAGTTCAATGTATACTGAGAATTTGGGTAGAAGCGAGGCCGGGTGTTTTGATCACTCTAAGTTTTACCCTTTCCTTTCTCGAGCGCAGATGGCTATACGCCTGCTGAGGACTTGATTTCATGGATAGTTTTTCATTACGGGAGTATTCCTCCTTCAGAAATCTTTCAAGCTCAAAGTAGAATTCGACGAGATCCCTTGGCGGGTTATGTCGCAATGAGATTTTGAAGTCTGTTTTGTCAAGAATTCCGGAGACGGCGGCTATTAGAACCATGGACGGATCCGACATATCGACGATGTAATCGCCACGCTGAATCTTTCAAGAAACTAATGCAGAGTTTCAGCTAACCACTGCCTAACAGTTGTAAAAGTAATAACATTCTTTGGTTGGGCTATATGAACCCTGAATTTCTCGACGAAATTACCAACCAAGATGTTCAAACTGTTAATAGATTCGGGATCTAACCGCCTAAACCATAAAGCAACAATGTCTGTAAGGAAGAGTGGGAAACACTTTGCCATAACGTTGTCCGAAGCTAAATGTATTTCCATATGACACATGAAGTCATTAGGTGAACTGTTGGATCCTTCCTACCATCGAAAGCTTCTAACATCGTCAATTTGATGTCCGGTGGTGTCTTGAGAGAAGGGGCCATGAGTTACATAGTCCAAATTTGCATGGGGTGCTCCGCTCATAGCGTAGCATCGAATAAAGTCGGCTATTTGACTTTTGCTACCCGTACTAAGAAATTGATTCAAATTGTGTAAGTTGACGTCGGTTC
The DNA here is from genome assembly GCA_030737875.1 of Allium sativum. NCBI lineage: Eukaryota > Viridiplantae > Streptophyta > Magnoliopsida > Asparagales > Amaryllidaceae > Allium > Allium sativum. Next base: position 18,993,253 of record CM060927.1, on the reverse strand, counting down.
CCCTAAAGTCGTGTCCAACATAAGCGAATTGTTGAGCGCTAAGCAAAATATCTATCCTGATTCTAATTTGAGGTGCCTCGACTGGCTTATATCTAACATTTGGAACTACGAGAGCTCCTACATCCAAAGCTGCGTGCACTAGCGCTTGAGTGATGTTACCAACACCTGAGCCTGAAATTTTATTGATTGCAACCTGAGCTGTGCCTTGTACTAGAATGGGGGTGATGCCTCCAAGCCTAGCTAATCTGGTAGCTGTTTACGGATTTGTGTCAACATAGGATTATTTTTGTAGGATTTCCCTCTAGTCTCGAGCTAATCCCCGCGGGACACTAGCACTTGTTCTAATGATGTTACTTTTGCCCGCCTACCTCGTGAACTCTTTGAGTCAAGCAAAAAGTGTGTTCTTGGTTGCTTCTTGCCGGAGAAAATGTTCTTTCTATTTCTCTAAGCGAGAAATGAGATCCTTGGTCAAATCTTTAATGATTTTGTCGATGTCATCTCAAGTGATGTAGTTCGATGGATGTCCAGTCAAGGAGACTTCTTGACATCCCTCGATACCTGATCCTTCAGAGAGAGCTATCCGTTTCCTCTTAACCATGGTGGAATCCGAGAGAATTCCAAGTGAATCTGAGAATGAATCCGGTGGCATTATCCGAAGTTATTGTCAAAGTCGAAATCCGAAACCAAAGTTGAAATCCGAAGTCAAATCCGAGAATCAAACCAAAGTAGATGCCGAACCTGGGCTGCCCCTTCCTGGTACTCCAAAGTGTTGACGCGGGAAATTGGTTGTTTATGTATGCCAACCTCCAAGTGTTGGTTTAGCAGATGTAAAGGGAACACATAACTTTTATTGTGGTTCAGCACTAATGGCTACGTCCACTTCATAGTAATCATTCATCATATGATTATCGATTACAAAGTTTGTACAAGTTCGAACAATTTGTGTATACAATGTTGTACAATTGAATAACAAATAACTTGTTAATTCGTAACTTTTAGCAAAATCCCCTTCTTTTTCTTCTTTGTTGAGTAAAAGTATGTGTCAATGTCCAAGAAATAGCTCCGATGTTCAAAAGTATGCAAATGCGTATAAAAGCAAGCCAAAAGTCAAATTGATGGTCCAAAAGTTGTAGGCAAATGTTTGTGCGACATTTACAAGTCCATGGAGATGTCCAAAGTCATGAAGAAGATGATGGCCGTAATTAAGGTGCTAGAGAGCTTCAATCCCATATGCCAATGTGTAAGCAAAGTCCAAAAATGTCCACCTTTGAGAATGCCACACAAAGTGGCATTTATATGTGAATTTTAGAGGCATCAACACGAATTTAGTATCCTGAGGGGATGTGAAATTCGCATCACGAAAAGACAAGCAAATAACCAAGTTGCTCACAACAAATCACATGTTAAAACCCAGAAAATTCACATCCCCAAAGTTGGTGAGCAACACGTGCATATAAACCAAAAAAGAGTTATTTGCACATGTAAACGTTGTGCCAAAATGCCCTGCCATTTGCCAAATTTTTTGAATCCTAAAGCCTCTTGTAAGCTCTTCCAAATCCCACTAGTAAATAATGGATCTCGATCACACACAATACCTTTAGGTACTCCATCCATTTCATATAAAGTTATGCTAACTTAACTGTCGTTCTGTTCGACTTGACCGATATCAACCTTGCACTTTTGGTCAATCGATCCACAGTCACCCAAATACTATCATAACCCGATCATGTCCTTGGTAACCCTACCAATGAAATCCATTGAGATTTGTTTCCATTTCCATTTGGGAATTTCCAGCAGTTGTAACAAACCACTACGCTTCTTTTGCTCGGCTTTGACTAATTGGCAATTCATGAACTTGGATATAAACTCCCCAACGTCTCTCTTTATCCCTTCCCAGCTGTAGGTCTGCTTCATGTTTCGATACATTTTGTTAACACCAGGATGCCTAGTCAGTTTCGAGTGATGACATTCTCTAAGCACTTCATCTCTCAATCCATTAACATTGGGTACAAATAGTCTTCCATTCACTCGAAGCCATCCTTCTCGGTCAAGCCCATACATGTTCATCTCCTCACCGTCGATACCCATCTCCAACTTGGAGATGATTTCGAATAGGTTTGGATCCTCCTTTTGACTGGAACCAATCCGTTCAATCAAGGTTGGCCTTATCGTCAAACTTACTAACATATCTGGATTTAGTTCACACTTAGGTCTGAAATCATATCCCGCGATATAATCCAGTTGCTTCCATTCTAGAAACATATTCCCTAAACCAACATGTCTCTTACTCAATGCATCAGCTACCGCATTTCCCTTCCCGGATGTGCATGCGATATTGAAATCATATGAAGCCAAGAACTCTAACCATCTCTGTTGATGAAGATTTAAATCTTTTTGAGAGAAAATACACTTTAGTGACTTATGGTCGGTAAAAAATTCAAATCTTTCTCCTAAGAGATAATGTCTCCACATCTCCAATTCTAACACTATCGCTGCCAATTCCAAATCTTGGGTAGGATATCTCTTCTCATGCGGTTTCAGTTGCCGACTAGCATAAGCTATAACCCTACCTCCTTGCATCAGTACAACACCTAGTCCGGTACCACAGGCATCCGTGTATACTGTCATCTCTTCGTCCCTTTTGGAATAACTGACACTAGTACGCACGTCCAATTATGATTTCTGATTTTTGAGAAGCTAGGATAAATTTATCACTGAATCAGGTCTTAAACTGATTCCATGTAACTTGATCCTTGAGAGTAGCAGCTTTAATAAAATTCCACCAATTCATAGCTCATCCTTGAAGCTGACGCGATGCTAACTTTCTCTTCATTGCATCTTTGATCCCCAAATCCTCAAAGATGCACTTGCAACTATCAAGCCAATCTTGAACCTCCATAGTCGATTCCACTCTATGGAATGGTTTTCCACTAAGACTAGTATAATCCTTGCAGAGATTTGTGAACTCGGCTCTAGGCGCCTGCACCGCTGCACCCCCACCGTTAGCAGCATTAGGAACTACTCCCTGAACAACCCTAAGCATCTCTCTCATGAATGTAGTAAACATCGTCCTCATAATAGGGGCATTCCTATTATTGGCCCCTGAACCCGTGCTCCTCATATTTCGGCTCATCGTCAATTGTAAAGAGAAAATGATTAACCATCTCCTTAGTGGTGCCAGTACAGTGCGACTTCTTCCTTAGATATACTAATAGTATATATATAGTTTTTGAAAACAAAGATATCACAAATGCTTGCTCTCATATATGTATATTATCTCTCACTGATGTCTTCCACTAGGTAACTACGCAACCTAGGCTATGATGCGAAGTGTGACGGCCCACCCCGAACCAGCCGACATTTCCTTGAAATGCGTTGTACCAATGCCCAATCAGCACGGGACGGTCGTCAAAGGAAAAGGATTTGAAACTATGAATCATCAAGAACCTATTATATATCTCACAGCTCATGGAACAAAATATAATAAGAACATAACTTGACATAAAATAGGCGAGATAGTGCATAAGCTGAAAACAAACCATCATAGCAGCGGAATCCAAAATACATCTTATGATCCAAACCATTATTGCAACTTTAAAATACTGTCTCTAAAGAAAACTAGAAAAGGTACACTACTAATGCCCAATGTAGTGACTAACAACAACATAGGGAGAATATATGTAAATAGTACGTGGAAGCCTCCTGCTCGTCTTCGGACAGCTACTCATGCATACCACTTAACCTGTCTCTTGTTTGCTCGTTTATGAGCACCTAGAGTAATAAGAAGAGACATAAAACTCTATATCAGATAAAAGTCTGGTATCAGCGATAGCAGCAAAATAGAACAATAATAGTTATAAATAATCATACCTGAACCTGGACTTGCAACCAAAGAGTTAGCACAACAAGATGTATAGTACTACAAGGTAGCACTAACATAAAGTGTAAAGTGGAAGTGTGTATGACATGGTGATAGAAAATATCAAACATAGCAACCAACCTCGCATCTCTCACTTAGTGCGTAAAGCATACGATATCCACCACATTGATCACCAAACCCTCTTCTACGACCAGTTGCCCTTGGGAGTCTTAATGACCCCATTGCACAGGTCCATAGCCACTAATCCTTTCCTACTATCACTTTTCCCTTGGGAGTTCTAATGGTCCCATTACACCGAACCATAGCCATGCTACGACCACTTTCCCCTTGGAAGTCTTAGTGACCCCATTGTGCTGATCCATAGCCACTAATCCGTCTCTTAGTGGTGAACCAAAGCTATGAATATCGATAGCCCCTTTGCGCTCGTCCCGCAGCAAAGCTCAACTCATGAAGTTAACTCGTTAGTTCCCATATGGATCCTAAGTAATAACTTCCTATTTGGACTTCCTTTGCATTTCGGGTTGAAGTCGTTCTTCACATGAGCTCACGATTGTCATCACATAGCTCCAATCTGGTCCGGTTCTTGTGATCCATCTAGATCGGTACGTGATCATCATATGGGTTTGGATCGTGATTAACCCACCGGGTCGTTTCGAGCTCCTTCGTCCGGGTCGGTTCAGTTCGTGGGTGCCAGCTTCAGTTCGGGTCATGGCATCTCACCAGGTCGGGTCGGTCGTGCTCTTCGGATCGGGGTCGGGTCTCCACCAGTTCATGCTTCCTCATCAGTTCGTGACTAGTGGTTCGGACCTATTGGCTCAAGCGGCAGATCATGGAGCTCTCTAGGTGAGCGGGTCGGTTCGTGAGACCCTATACGGGTCGGGTCGTGGCACTTAGGTCACGAGCGGGTCGGTTCGGGGTTATGACCCGATCCAATTTCCTACACTTCTTACAGCAAGCTATTTACGCCACACGATGGCATTTTCAGCCATTTTAACTTTCCTATGAAATCATAGAACATACAAATAGCAGTAACAACATATGGGTTCAATCAAAAAGGTCAAAACATCAATCACATAGGTTATTTAGATCAAACATACCCAAAAAGCATGATTTTACCCTTAATCCCCTTTAACCATGCTTAACCATATGATTAGAAAACTTAATCCAAATTAACCCAAATTTATATCAATGACATAAGATAATAATCTAGAATTTTTACATATTTTTCTGAGTCATAATTTCGCTAATTATAACTAATCACTCCTAATTAGCCGTAATTAACGTAAAACATGCTAATCACTCACCTTAGCCACAAATAAATCTTAGATCTAAAACTATAACTGATTTGACATAGGTCCCAATGTATTCCAGCAGCTCTATCTCGTTTCCTATGCTACTCCGTCTTAATTTGGTGTAGATTTGGCTAACGTGTGATTAGAAAGGAGATTTGGGAGTGATTTAGAAGTTGGAGGCGTTTACTAGGTTTGAAGAGACGATAAGCGGCAACTGAAAAATGAATAAAACTGATTTCCCAAACCCTATCAGCCTTCCCATAACCCTAATCCCGAAATGGGTTTTGGGGCTAGCTGCTAATTATCGTATTAATCCCGGTTAAGCTATTTTTCACCTTCCAAACATTATTTCAGCCATATCTCCCAAACGGTAAGTCCATTTGATTAGTGTGACCACTCTACGAAAAGGTAAACCATCATCCAAATTCAATGGAAGTAGTTTCAGGTTAAAACTCCTAACCAATCAAAAGTTATATGCGAAACAAGATTCGCCAGGGGTAAAATGGTCATTTAAAACTCAGCAAAAATCTGGAATATGGGAAATGACCCCTGTAGTCGTTCCCCATAGTTACATGACCATATGACTTCGTATATGAGTGAAATAAATATTTTATGATCCTCCGATGAGAAGAATGCGGGTCGTTACAATCAGCCCACTAATGACTAATTAGTCTTTCTTGAAATTGTGCAGCACTAATACAACGATTCCTCCAAAACCGCTAAACCAGTTCTTTAATATGACCACTTTAAGGAATTGACAACACAATTTCCTTCTCAATGAAATTGATTTCAACACCTGATTCGATCCCAGTCAAAAGTTATGCCCTGTCCAAGATTGGCCAGGGAGAAGTGGTTACAAATGAAATTGGTAAAAATTATGGACATGTCTCACATCCCCATAAACAACATATCAAAAATATGAGAATGATCTGACCCTCAGGGAATTAAATAAATATATTTTACGATCTTTTGATACGTAAAATGCGAGTCGTTACAATTTCCTTTTCTCAGTTTTGGGTTTCTCTTCCTCAATCTTAACCTCTTTCTTTTCCTCTTTACCATCCTCATGCATCAATGCCATGTCTTCAAGCCTCTCAAAACTTGCTTCCATCAGTACATATGTCAGTGCTAAATATTGGAGCGGTTATTTCAATAACTTTGTGAACCTCAAGACCTTCTTATGTGTAGTGTTAATCAACTCTAACCCAAATACTGCTAGCTGGTTAAAAATATTGACATATTCCTTTATTATCATGCTTCCTTGCTTCAAATTCAGAAATCTCTCCATTTTCATTCCATCCTTTACTTGCGATAAGAATTTCGTCTCGAATCTAGTCTAAAATTCTTCCAAAGTAGCCACCATTTGTCCAGCTTGAATCACTTCCCAATAAGATGCTTCGTCCTTCAGTTGCCTAGCGGCCAACTAAATTTTCCTCCTATCACCAAGCTCCAACAAATCAAATACATTCTCCATTTCTCTAAGCCAATTTCATGCCACTATAAAACTTTAAGTACCACGAAATGACTTGCTTCCCATTGTGTAGAAGTCCTTACAAAACATATAAAAGTTCACTAAAGAAAGAGGTGGAGCTACTACAGCTGCAGCTGGGGAAGGGAAATTTTCTTGCACTCCAACAGTTGTCGTGGCTTCTACATATCTACGAAACCATGTCGGAAAGGAAATGCCCTTTGGAAAATTAGGGGCCCCAGACATACTTGTAACACCCCATAATTTTAACAACACGAAAGACGGTAAATTAAAAAATAATTAATTTAAATTTAGATTTAAGGGAAACAGACTGCGATTGTGTCCGTCTTGAAATTCTGGTCAAGATAGACATTTGGTTTGCTTAAAATGGACACCGTATGAAGAAGTTATGAAGGTTTGAAGTTTCTATACATGCAATATATCATAACCCGTAAAACATGTTTAAGAAAATAATGAGCATGTTTTAGTTGATATATGATTTTAGGTCGTTAGGCCCTTTGGGTCGTTATGTTTTCTCTAACTCAATGAGCTCTTTAGCTCACATAAGTGCTTTAGGTCATTACGGTATCTTGGGTAGTTCAGATTATATGAGGTGTTCAGGAAGCTTTAGCTCGTTTGAGCATCTTAAGTCGCCCCGCTTTGTCCAAGCTCGCATCGCCTTAGCCTAGCCCACTTCGCTGTTTTAAGCTCGTGCGACCACTTCTTAGACCGTAGAAACATTCCTCCGGTCCTTTAGCTCGCCCGACGACCTAAAGGGTGTACAGGAGAATTACAGAATTGCCACCTGGCCTGAGTTCCACCTATAAATACCCCCCCCATAATTCACATTGAGGGGGGAGGGGGGAGAATTTCATTCCTATAAGGAGGTGCTGCCAAATTCAGAGATGGTCTACAACTTCGCTAATGACCTTCATGGGTCTAACAATTCTTCTTCAACTTCGTGTGGATCAAATTCACAAACTTACTCCAATTGGATTAAAGGACTTAGAATTTCATTCATAAGAAAGTTCTCCAACATCATTTTAAAGAATCAAAAAACTTCCTTCTCCAGTCCTCTCGAAATTTGGATCTAAGTACAAAATCTCATAAAGACTTGGAAGATCACAAGAATGTTACAGTGATCAAGGATTAATATGTCCTCCGTTACAAAGCAAGTAATCCCTTCGATCCATCTTCCGAATTCAAGTGTAGCTAGATCATAAAAAGAGAGAAGAGTGAGAAATGAATGTATGTGGGATTTCATGAATGTTGTAGAACAAAATTTTATAACGAGAATTGATACTAAAGTGGATGTAGATTCATTTAGAATCGAACCACTATAAAAACTACTTTGTTTTCATTCTATACTTTTTATTTTTCGATAGAATGGTTTCACATTTTAATCTTACCGAGTCGGTGAAGTGCATCGCTTGAACCTTTGGTGTTGATTCCAAATTCGAATCAAACATTTGGCGCCCACCGTGGGGTCGTGTTCGCAACTCCTTCCTTCTCTCAAGTTTAAAAGCCTTGCATTAAAGATATAAGCCGTATCCTTCTCCAAAATTTTGGCCAAATCTAAGAAGACCGCTAGCAAAACCGTGGTTGAAACCGATAATGTTGCTAATGAAGAAACACCGCTCACAAACCGCTTTAAAGTTGGTGAAAATTTAGAAAGCGGAGCTGGTGTGACCAGAGATGAATTAAAAGTCGCTATTGCCAATGTCAACAACCGAATGGATGCCTCTCCTAAAACAATGATGGAGAAACTTGATGCCATCCTTAATGCTTGATCAAATCCAGTTCCTCCGAAAGTGCATGTAAATCTTAGAGGGAATGATAAGTCACCCATTTCTGATCATTACCGCAACAACAATATGGAAGACGGTTATGATGGGGCAAGTGACAGAGATGAAGCTAATATCAAAGAATTGAGATCAAAAGATAAATAGTATTCTGAAGAGACTGCTCGAAAGGTTGCTAACCCAATCATGGGGACACCCCCTCTTCGAGAAGGCAAGGCACCTAAGCTCTCTAGTCGAGATCGTATGCCTAGATAAACATTTGGTAAAGAGCTCAGCTTCACAGAGTGCCATAGCACCGAAGAATACATCTCGGATATGATAGAGGGAGTCATGAAGAAGAATTAAGCTAGCAAAGACAGTGAAAGGGAATGAGACTTCTCTCCCGATAGGACTCCATTCACCGAAAGAATCCTCGAAGCAGAGTGTCCGAAGAAGTTCAATCCACCAATGTTTCCCCCGTACAATGATCTTGTTGATCCAAACTACTTTCTGTTCAAACACGAGTGACATATGAGTGCGGCTAAGGCAACTGATGAGATTAGATGCACGTAATTCTGACTCTACTTAGAAGGAGATGCATCACTTTGGTTCACGAAGCTGCCTCCTAATCTATCGATCGGTTCTCCGACCTGACCAAAAAGTTCAAAGAGTAGTTCCGCTTGTATGTTACCAAAGCCAAGGACGCTATAACACTCTCATCCATGAAGAAGAAGAAGTCAGGAGAAACTGTCAAAGCCTTCCTTAGTCGATTCAATATTGCTTTATCTGAAGTAGGGAACTCGGAACCGCGCATAGTCCTCATAGCTCTACCCGATGCTATAGACAAAACGAGCTAATTCGGGAGATGGATAAAGATGAAAGAACTGACTACGCTTGACAAGTTCTATAAGAAAGCAGAGGAGTATATGAGGGTAGATGATAATCCTGTACCTCCTCAGATCGTTGACGGTAACCCACTCCTTTAGGCTCCTAAAAGTGTAGCTATGCAATCTAATCAAAAGAGAATTTAGGAGCAGAAGCAAATCAGTGATGGGAACGACAACAAGGCTAATAAGATGTCTCGCTTTTTCAATTCATCATAACTGACACCTTTGAATGACACCCTTGAAAACATCTATCTTGCAACAAAGAATTCTGAAGAGTATGCGGAGCCGAATCCGATATGGATAAGCGACAAAGCAGAAAACTCAGTAAAGTTCTGCAGATTTCACAACCAACCTGGTCACAACACTAATGAGTGTCGACACCTGAAGAACCTCATTGAGGAATTGATCAGGAAAAACAGGTTGCAGTAGTATGTAAAGAATCTTCAAGCCTTGAATCCTTTTGCAATTCCTCAGCGGCAAGGGGAATCGAATGATCAGTCTGGTCCAAGGAACGTAGCTTCTGTTCAAGCCAATCCAGGGCTGATTATCAACTAATAATTGTTGAGGGTGCTCCAACTTGAGTGGCTCGGAATAAGCAATCAACATCGTTATATCATTAGCTTATGTTCTACTTCTTGCTTTAGTTCATACTTTGCTTCGCGTTTTACTTTTTGTTATATTCAAAGCTTCTTGTAAACAGTCTATTATAATCTGTAGGTGATATACTGAATGTTAGCTCTACGACTAAGAGCATATTTGTTTGAATGAGTTTCTTGCTTGCGAAGTCATATGTCAAATTGAAACTTTATTAAGAGATGATTTCATATTGCAAGCCACCTATCGAGCATTTGCTCTGTAATATTGCGACCCCAACAATGCTAGTTCAAGGTCTGAATGTTGTGAATTCCAACATGCACAAATGCAAAAATAGGAAAAACACTGCCTTGAAAAGTGAATGGGAAAGTCGAGAAGATTCAAATAGTGAGCAAGCGCCAATACAAACAAACGGAAGGGCTGAAACTTTTATCAAAGGGGCACGTCCCTAAGTGAGAGGTTCAGAGCTTCAGTTCCTAAACCAGAATAATTTGTTGAGTCAAGCATCTCATGAAGGGACTGATAGCTGCCCTACGAAGCGATAAAACAGCAGGTAAAACCATTCGCATAGCATCTGAAATTTCAGGTATGAAGAATGAGGAAAACCATTCGCGTAGCATTTAAAATTCCAGGTGTGAAGAATGAGAAAATCCATTCAGTAGCATTTGAAATTCCAGGTGTGAAGAACGAAAAATCCACTTGCATAGCATATGGAATCTCAGATGTGAAAAGTGTAAAAACCACTTACGTAGCATCTGAAATTCCAGGTTTGAAGAATGAAAAATCTACTTGCGTAGCATCTGAAATTCCAGACGTGAAGAATGAGAAAAACCATCCGCGTAGCATTTGAAATTTCATGTGTTAAGAATGAGAAAAACCATTCGCATAACATCTGAAATTCCAGGTGTGAAGAATGAAAAATCTACTTGCATAGCATCTGGAATCTCAGATGTGAAAAGTGGAAAAACCACTTACGTAGCATCTAAAATTCTAGGTGTGAAGAATGAAAAATCCACTTGCGTAGCATCTGGAATCTCAGATGTGAAAAGTGTAAAATCCATTCACTTAGCATCTGAAATTACAGAAGGGAAGAATGAGTAAAACATCATTCACGTAGTATTTGGAAATCTCAAATGTGAAGAATGTTGGGTATTCATTTGATCATTAGAATCAGGAAATACTAAACCCGATAAGAACTCCCTAAAAAAGGGGCACAAGAATAAAAGCTTCTCAGAAGGGAAGTAGAAAGCGAATTATAGATACATATTTCTCAAATAAGATATGTTGTACATGCTCATATAAGTCATTAAAATGATAGCGTTTGGGATCTATAGTTAACCTAAGTTGATTGGTCGATTTCAAGCATTAACACGAATTTGAGTTAGAATACCAGGACTGTGCAAACAGTATTTGATGAGTTCTGAACCATAAAAAAAGATGGTCCTGGGCTAGTATTTTATTCAACGCAACTAAAGTTCATTATAGTTCATTTCTAACTAATCCGCTACCAATATGGACAATTGATAAAGAGTATAAGTCCAAAATCATGCAAAAGTTTGTCTTAATTGTAGAACAGGTAGCATGGGACGTAAGAGTACAAAACCAAAAACATCACCACAACAAATATCTTTCGACCTTAGCATAAAAGCTTAAAGTATGGCAGACAAAATACTATTCCATCACCACATCGCAAATCTAACACAGAGATCAGACGCAAAATATCGTAGTAGTGTTAAGCGAGGACCAACACTCGCATATATAACCGGTCTATAGCGTTAGCACATAAAAGATAAATAACAAAAGTCAGATGAGAGAACTCCTTCTTTTCATCAATAAAATTCCCCACCTTGAGCAGAAGGAGAAGTACCAGTCGTTTCTGTGTTTCCCCCAGGACTTGATAGTTCAGCAATGATCTTATCCTAAGACTTAAGATTCTGAATAAGCGCAACTTTGTCCTTCTCAATAGTGGTGATGAGTTCAATATTCTCCTTGTTCAGTCTATGGAGCTTGCAAGCAAAGGTGTTCCAGGCTCCTAATTTTCGTGCATGGTATTGGCCAATTTCCTCGACGTGCTTTTCCATCCAAGTCCTAATAGCGTCAAGTTGCATCAATGACTGATTCTTTAGAATATCCAAATCTTCTTGAACTGTTCGCTTGTCAGACAAATATATATCCAAGTAAATTGATTGAAGTTCACTCCTTGAAGACACCAGCCTTTGAAGTGATCAGCAAGCTCAGAGGTGTGTGGCTTGGAAGTGTAACTAGGCATGTCTAAGATAACTTTTAGTATGGCCAAAGTGGGGGAAACAGGGGTAGCATGAATTTCTAACATTCGAAAATTTTCCAACCTACGATGCTTGCGGGTTATGTCCTCACTCGAGGTCCCTTCAGTTCTTTTAGATAGCCTGCACGAATAGCAGTGTTAAGGAGTGAATAACAAACCAGAAAGCAACTTATTCAAGATGATTCATATCGTTCCTACCAACCTTAAAATTTTGGGTCGTTCTATATGGTATTGGATTCTAGGTCGTTCTTTACAACCAAGAAGCTTTAGGTCACTGTAACAGTCTGATTCCTCTTGAAGTCTTTCTACTTCAAGTTTTTTGGGTCATAAACGACCCAAAACTTCAAGGTTTAGCGACACAAAGAAGAGGACTAAAGTAATGACCTAAGGCCTTGAGTTATCATAACGACCTAGAGTATGGTCGCGATCTAAAACCTGAAAGTGGTTGTGATGGCCTAATTCAACATGATCCATTACAAATTAACAACCTGAGATATACAACCAATAGGGACATTTTAACTTTGAAAAGAATGGACGAGCATGATTTTGCATGTTAAGGTCGTTAATGAGCAAGGAAATTGTGCAAAATTACCATTGTAAGTGTACATAACACTTAGCAATAAAAGCCGTGATCGAATTGCGAGAATTTATACAAAAAAGTTAAGCCGAAACCATCACAAACAGGCGAACTTAAGGTCACTACATGCATTAACATTATCATAAAATGCATGATTAAAATTGTACCAAACAATAATCCCACAAAGACCGAAAATGTCAAATTCAACTTAAAATGTATATGCATACATAATAAGTAAAAAGTTTTGAAACACACCTTATTTTTGGTGATGAGAAGTTTCGAATTTGGTTATTAGACTTAGGGATTGCTTGGACTTCAATCGCTTTGATGATGATGGGGATCAGAGGTATTAGCTGATATTGTCAGCCATTAATGAGGTTTTCTAGCTTAGGTGGAGGTTTTAAGAGAATGATGATTTAAAGAGGAAATAAAAAGGGGGTTAAACAAATAAACCAAGTTTGCAGGGCCCCACAACGATCTAAACCCGAGGAGAATACCAATGGACTCTTATCAATGCATGACCCAGAAGCTGCAACGACTTAAGACCATGTCACAACCTAAAAAGCTGGAAGACCTAAGGATAAAATACTTTAGGGTCTCACGCGGTCCGAAGGTCCTAGCGACCTAAAATCTCAAACTACAAGCTAATCTCACCTAGTTCAAAGCCCTTATTATTTTTAATAAATTCGAACTTCGAGGGGCAAATGTTAACCTATAAATATGTTCCAGAAAATAATGAGCATGTTTGGGTTGATATATGATTTTAGGTCGTTAGGCCCTTTGTGTCGTTGTGTTTTCTCTAACTCAATGAGCTCTTTAGCTCACATAAGTGCTTTAGATCGTTACGGTATATTAGGTCGTTCAGATAATATGTGGTGTTTAGGAAGCTTTCGCTCGTTTTAGCATCTTAAGTCTTTTGGGGGATCTTGGCTCACTTAGATGCTAGCTCACAGGGTTCTTGGGTCGCCGGCTCCTCAAATCGCCAGCTCGCTAAAGGTTTTAGCCCATTTCTTCAAAGTCCAAACTACATCATCCTAGTTTAGCTCGTTCTAGGTGTGCTTGGGTCGCCCCGCTTGGTCCAAGCTCGCATCGCCTTAACCTAGCCCGCTCCGCTCTTTTAGTCTTATGCCGCCACTTCTTAGACCGTAGAAACATTCCTCCATTCCTTTAGCACGCCTGACAACCTAGAGGGAGCACAGAAGAATTACGGAATTTCCATCAGGCCTGAGTTCCACCTATAAATACCCCCCATAATTCACATTGAGGGGGGAGGGGGGGGGGGAGAATTTCATTCCTACAAGGAGGCACTGCCAAATTCAGAGCTCGTCTACAACTTCGCTAATGACCTTCATGGATCTAACAATTCTTCTCCAACTTCATGTGGATCAAATTCAAAAACTTACTCCAACTGGATTAAAGGACCTAGATTCTCGTTCATAAGAAAGTTCTCCAACATCATTTCAAAGAAACCAAAACCTTCCTTCTCCATTCCTCCCAAAATTTGGATCTAAGTACAAAATCTCATAAGGGCTTGGAAGATCACAAGAATGTTAGAGTGATCAAGGATAAATACGTCCACCATCACAAAGCAAGTGATCCTTTCCATCCGTCTGCTGAATTCAAATGTAACTAGATCATAAAAAGAAAAAAGAGTGAGAAATGAATGTATGAGGGATTTCATGAATGTTGTAGAACAAAATTTTAAAATGAGAATTTATACTAAAATGGATATAGATTCATTTAGAATCGAACCACTATAAAAACTTCTTTGTGTTCATTCTATACATTTTATTTTTCAATAGAATGGTTCCACATCTTAATCTTACCGAATTGGTGAAGTGCATCACTTTCGCCATTGGAGTTGATTCCAAATTCGAATCAAACAATTGGCCAGGTGTGAAGAGTGAAAAATACACTTGCGTAGCATCTGGAATCTCAGATGCGAAAAGTCTAAAATCCATTCACGTAGCATCTGAAATTCCAGATGTGAAGAATGAGAAAAATACCATTCACGTAGTATCTGGAAATCTCAAATGTGAAGAATGTTGGGTATTCATTCGATCATTAGAATTAGTAAATACTAGACCCGATAATGACTCCCTAAACAAGGGGCACAAGAATAAAAGCTTCTCAGAAGGGAAGAAGAAAGTGAATTATAGACACATATTTCTCAAATAAGAGATGTTGAATACGCTTATACGAGTCATTAAAATGATAATGTTTGGGATCTATAGTCAACCTAAGTTGATTGGTTGATTACAAGCATAAACACGAATTTGAGTTAGAATACCATGACTATGCAAATAATATTTGATGAGTTTTGAACCGTCAAAAAAGATGGTCCTTGGGTATTATTTTATTCATTTCAAGTTAAGTTCGTTATAGTTCATTTCTAACTAATCCGTTATCAACATGGACAATTGATAACGAGTATAAGTCCAAAATCATGCAAAAGTTTGTCTTAATTGCATAACAGATAGCATGGGACGTACGAGTTCAAAACCAAAAAGATCGCCACAGCAAATATCTTTCGATATCAGCACAAAAGCTTAAAGTATGGCAGACAAAATACAGTTCCATCACCACATCGCAAATCAAGCACAGAGAAAACAGACGCAAAATATTGTAAGAAAGTTAAGCGAGGATCGGCACTCGCATATACAACCGGTCTATAACGTAAGCACATAAAAGATAAATAGCAAAAGTCAGATGAGAGAACTCCTTCTTTTCATCAATAAATCATTCCCCACCTTGAGCAGAAGGAGAAGTACCAGTCATTTCGGCCTTGCCCCCAGGACTTGATAGTTCAACAATGATCTCATCCTGAGACTTAAGAGCCTGAATAAGCGCAGCTTTGTCCTTCTCCAAAGTGGTGATAAGTTCAATATTCTCCCTGTTCAGGCTCTGGAGTTCACAAGTAAAGGTGTTCCAGACTTCTATATTCGCGCATGGTATTGCCCAATTTGCTCGAAGTGCTTTTCCATCCAAGTCCTAATAGCGTCAAGTTTCGTCAATGAGTGATTCTTTAGAATATCCAAATCTTCGGGGACTGTTCGCTTGTCGGATGGATATATATCCAAGTCAAATTGATCGAAATTCACTCCTTAAAGACACTAGCCTTCGAAGTGATCAGCAAGCTCAGAGGTGTGCGGCTTGGAAGCGTAATTAGGCCTGTCTATAATAGCTTTTAGTTCGGCCAAAGTGGGGGCAACAGGGGTAGTTTGAATTTCTGACATTGGAAGTTTTTCTAACCTACGGTGCTTGCTAGTTGTGTCCTCACTCGAGGTCCCTTCAGTTCTTTTAGACATCCTGCACGAATAGCAATGTTAAGAAGTGAATAACACACCAGAAAGCAACTTATTCAAGATGTTTCAGATTGTTCCTACCAACCTTAAGATTTTGGGTCGTTCTGTATGCTATCGGACTCTAGGTCGTTCTATACAACCAAGAACCTTTAGGTCACTATAACAGTCTAATTCCTCGTGAAGTCTTTCTACTTCAAGTTTTTGGGGTCGTAAAAGACCCAAAACTTCAAGGGTTTAGCGACCCAAAGATGAGGACTGAAGTAACGACCTATGGCCTTGAGTTGTCATAATGACCTAGAGTAGGGTCGCGGTCAAAAACCTTAAAGTGGTTGCGACTACCGAATTCAACATGAGCTATTACAAAACAACGACCTGAGATATACAACCAACAGGGACGTTTTAACTTTGAAAAGGATGGCAAGACATGATACTGCAAGTTAAGGTCGTCAATACGCAAGGGAATTGAGCAAAATTACCATTCTAAGGGTACATAACACTTAGCAATTAAAGTCATGATCGAATGGAGAGAATTTATACATTAAAGTTAAGCCGAAACCATCACAAACAAGGGAGCTCAAGGTCACTACATGCATCAACATTATCATCAAACGCATGATTGAAATTGTACCAAAAATAATCCCACAAAGTCCGAAAATATCAAATTCAACTTAAAATGTATATGCATACACAGTAAATAAAAAGCTTTGACTCACACCTGATTTTTGGTGACGAGAAGTTTTGAATTTGATTATTAGACTGAGGGATTGTTTTGACTTCAATCGCTTTGATGATGATGGGGATCAGAGGACTTAGCTGATAATGGCCGCCATTAATGAGGTTTTCTAGCTTAGGTGAGGGTTTTAAGAAAATGATGACTTAAAGAGGAAATAAAAAGGGGGTTGAAAAAATAAACCTAGTTTGGAGGGCCCTACAATGGTCTAATTTCGAGGAGAATACCAATGGACTCTTATCAATGCATGACCTAGAAGCCTCAATGAATTAAGATCATGTCACGACCTAAGAAGCTGGACGACCAAAGGATAAAATACTTTAGGGACTCACGCGGTCTGAAGGTCCTTGCGAACTAAAATCTCAAACTACATGCTAATCTCACCTAGTTCGAAGCCCGTATTATTTTTAATAAATACGAACTTCGAGGGGAAAATGTTGACCCATAAAATATGTTCTAGAAAATAATGGCCATGTTTGGGTTGATATATGATTTTAGGTCAGTAGGCCCTTTGGGCCGTTATGTTTTCTCTAACTCAGTGAGCTCATTAGCTCGCATAAGTGCTTTAGGTCGTTAGGTATATTGGGTCGTTCATATAATATGAGGTGTTAAGGAAGCTTTAGCTCGTTTGAGCATCTTAAGTCGTTAGGGCATCTTGGCTCACTCAGATGCCCGCTCGCATGGTTCTTGGGTCTCCAGCTCCTCAAACGCCAGCTCGCTAAAGGTTTTAGCCCATTTCATCAAAGCCTAAACTACATCATCCTGGTTTAGCTCATTCTAGGTGTGCTTGGGTCTTCCCGCTTTGTCCAAGCTCGCATCGGCTTAGCCTAGCCCGCTCCGCTCTTTTAAGCTCGTGCCGCAACTTCTTAGACCATAGAAACATTCCTCCGGTCCTTTAGCTCTCCCGACGACCTAAAGGGGGTATAGGATAATTACTGAATTGCCACCTATCCTGAGTTCCACCTATAAATACCCCCCCATAATTCACATTGATGGGGGGTGGCGAATTTCATTCCTACAAGGAGGTGCTGCCAAATTCAGAGCTAGTCTACAACTTCGCTAATGACTTACATGGATCTAACAATTCTTCTCCAACTTCATGTGGATCAAATTCACAAACTTACTCCAGTTGGATTGAAGGACCTAGAATCTCGTTCATAATAAAGTTCCCTAATATCATTTCAAAAAATCCAAATCCTTCCTTGTCCAATCCTCTCGAAATTTGGATCTAAGTACAAAATTTCATTAAGACTTGGAATATCACAAGACTGCTAGAGTGATCAAGGATAAATACATCCTCCTTCACAAAGCAAGTGATCCCTTCCACCCCTTTGCCGAATTCAAATGTAGCTAGATCATAAAAAGAGAGAAGAGTGAGATGTAGATTCATTTAGAATCGAACCACGATAAAAACTTCTTTGTCTTCATTCTATACTTTTTATTTTTCGATAGAACGATTCCACATCTTAATCTTACCGAATCGGTGAAGTGCATCACTTGGACCTTTGGTGTTGATTCTAAATTCGAATCAAACATTTGACCAGGTGTGAAGAATGAAAAATCCACTTTCGTAGCATCTGGAATCTCAGATGTGAAAAGTGTAAAATCCATTCACGTAGCATCTAAAATTCTATATGTTAAGAATGAGAAAAACACCATTCACTTAGTATCTGGAAATCTCAAATGTGAAGAATGTTGGGTATTCATTTGATCATTAGAGTCAAGAAATACTAGACCCGATAACGACTCCCTAAACAAGGGCACAAGAATCAAAGCTTCTCAGAAGGGAAGTAGAAAGTGAATTATAGATTCATATTTCTCAAATAAGAGATGTTGAATGCGCTCATATGAGTCATTAATATGATAGCAATTGGGATCTATAGTCAACCTAAGTTGATTGGTCGATTTCAAGCATTAACACGAATTTGAGTTAGAATACAATGACTGTGCAAATAGTATTTAATGAGTTTTGCACCATCAAAAAAGATGATCCTGGGCTAGTATTTTATTCAATGCAAGTTAAGTTTGTTATTGTTAATTTCTAACTAATCTGTAATAAACATGGACAATTGATAATGAGTATAAGTCCAAAATCATGCAAAAGTTTGTCTTAATTGTAGAACAGGTAGCATGGGACGTACGAGTTTAAAACCAAAAAGATCGCCATAGCAAATATCTTTCGATCTTAGAATAAAAGCATAAAGTACGACAGACAAAGTACAGTGCACATCGCAAATCCAACACAGATACATCAGACATAAAATATCGTAAGAGTGTTAAGCGGGGATCGGCACTCGCATATACAACTGGTCTATAACATAAGAAAATAAAAGATAAATAGCAAAGTAACACGAGAGAACTCTGTCTTTTCATCAATAAATCATTCGCCACCTTGAGAAGAAGGAGAAGTACTAGTCATTTCTGCCTTGCCCCCACGACTTAATAGTTCAACAATGATCTCATCCTGAGAATTAAGAGCCTGAATAAGCGCAGCTTTATCCTTCTCCAGAGTTGTGATGAGTTCAATATTCTCCCTGTTCATCCTTTGGAGCTCGCAAGCAAAGGTGTTCCCGGCTCGTAATTTGCACGCATGGTATTGGCTAATTTCCTCGAAGTGCTTTTCCATCCTAGTCTTAATAGCGTCAAGTTGCGTCAATGAGTGATTCTTTAGAATATCCAAATCTTCGGGGACTGTTCGCTTGTCGGACGAATATATATATATATATATATATATATATATATATATATATATATCCAAGTCAAATTGATCGAAGTTCACTCCTTGAAGACACCAACCTTCGAAGCGATCAGCAAGCTCAGAGGTGTGTGGCTTGGAAGCGTAACTTGGCTTGTTTATGATAGCTTTTAGTTTTCCCAACCTATGGTGCTTGCGAGTTGTGTCCTTGCTCTAGGTCCCTTCAGTTCTTTCAGACATCCTACATGAATAGCAGTGTTAAGAAGTGAATAACAAATTAGAAAGCAGCTTATTCAAGTTATTTCAGATCATTCCTACCAACCTTAAGATTTTGGGTCATTCTGTATAGTATCGGACTCTAGGTCGTTCTATACAACCAAGAAGCTTTAGGTCACTATAACAGTCTGATTCCTCATGAAGTCTTTCTATTTCAAGTTTTTTGGGTTGTTACGACCCAAAACTTCAAGGGTTTAGCGACCCAATGATGAGGACTGAAGTAACGACCTAAGGCCTTGAGTTGTCATAATGACCTAGAGTAGGGTCGCGGTCAAAAACCTTAAAGTGATTGCGACTACCGAATTCAACATGAGCCATTACAAAACAACGACCTGAGATATACAACCAACATGCACGTTTTAACTTTGAAAAGGATGGCAAGGCATGATACTGCAAGTTAAGGTCGTCAATGCGCAAGGGAATTGAGCAAAATTACCATTCTAAGTGTACATAACATTTAGCAATTAAATCCATGATCGAATTGCGAGAATTTATACATGAAATTTAAGCCAAAACCATCACAAGCAGGTGAGCTCAAGGTCACTGCATGCATCAACATTATCATCAAATGCATGATTGAAATTTGACAAACAAAAATCCCACAAAGTCTAAAAATATCAAATTCAACTTAAAATGTATATGCATATACAGTAAGTAAAAAGCTTTGAATCGGACTTGATTTTTGGTGACGAGAAGTTTCAAATTGGATTATTAGACTGAGGGATTGTTTGGATTTCAGTCATTTTGTTGATGATGGAGATCGGAGGAATTAGCTGATAATGGCCGCCATTAATGAGGTATTCTAGCTTAGGTGAGGGTTTTAAGAGAATGATGACTTAAAGAGGAAATAAAAAGGGGTTAAACAAATAAACCAAGTTTGAAGGTCCCCACAACGATCTAATACCGAGGAGAATACCAATGGAGTCTTATCAATGCATGACCCAGAAGCCACAACGAATTAAGATCATGTCACGACCTAAGAAGTTAGACAACCTAAGGATAAAATACTTTAGGGACTCACGCGGTCTGAAGGTCCTCGTGACCTAAAATCTCAAACTACATGCTAATCTCACCTAGTTTGAAGCCCGTATTATTTTTAATAAATAAGAACTTCGAAGGGTAAATGTTAACCCAAAAAATATGTTCCAAAAAAAAATTGAGCATGTTTGGGTTGATATATGATTTTAGGTCATTAGGCCCTTTGGGTCGTTATGTTTTCTCTAACTCAATGAGCTCTTTAGCTCACATAAGTACTTTAGGTCGTTACGGTATCTTGGGTCGTTCAAACAATATGAGGTGTTCAGGAAGCTTTAGCTCGTTTGAGCATCTTAAGTCGTTGGGGCATCTTGGCTCACTCAAATGCTAGCTCGCAGGGTTCTTGGGTCGCCAACTCCTCAAATCTCCAACTCGCTAAAGATTTTAGCCTGTTTCATCAAAGCCCAAACTACATCATCTTGGTTTAGCTCGTTCTACGTGTGCTTGAGTCGCCCCTCTTTGTCCAAGCTTGCATCGCCTTAACCTAACCCGCTCCGCTCATTTAAGCTGGTGTCGCCACTTCTTAGACCGTAGAAACATTCCTCTGGTCCTTTAGCTCGCTGGATGACCTAAATGGAGTACAGAAGAATCACGGAATTGCCTCCTGGCCCGAGTTCCACCTATAAATACCCCCCCCATAATTC
The DNA here is from genome assembly GCA_030737875.1 of Allium sativum. NCBI lineage: Eukaryota > Viridiplantae > Streptophyta > Magnoliopsida > Asparagales > Amaryllidaceae > Allium > Allium sativum. The sequence continues at coordinate 18,971,805 of CM060927.1, read as the reverse complement.
ACATTAGGGGGGGGATTTCATTCCTACAAGGAGGTGCAGCAAAATTCAGAGCTGGTCTACAACTTCGCTAATGACCTTCATGGATCTAACAATTCTTCTCCAACTTCATGTGGATCAAATTCACAAACTTACTCCAATTGGATTAAAGGACCTAGAATCTCGTTCATAAGAAAGTTCTCGAACATCATTTCAAAAAATCCAAAACCTTCCTTCTCCAATCCTCTCGAAATTTGGATCTAAGTACAAAATCTCATATAGACTTGGAAGATCACAAGAATGTTAGAGCGATAAAGGACTAATACATGCTCCATCACAAAGAAAGTGATCCCTTCCATCCGTTTTCCAAAATCATGTGTAGCTAGATCATAAAAAAAGAGAAGAGTGAGAATTGAATGTATGAGGTATTTCATGAATGTTGTAGAACAAAATTTTGTAACGAGAATTGATACTAAAGTGGATGTAGATTCATTTAGCATCGAACCGCTATAAAAACTTCTTTGTCTTCATTCTATACTTTCTATTTTTAAATAGAAAGGTTTCACATCTTAATCTTACTGAATCGGTGAAGAGCATCGCTTCCACCTTTGGTGTTGATTTCAAATTCGAATCAAACATTTGGCCAGGTGTGAAGAACGAAAAATCCACTTGCGTAGCATTTGCAATCTCAGATGTGAAAAGCGTAAAATCCATTCACGTAGCATCTGAAATTACAGATGTGAAGAATGAAAAAACACCATTCACGTAGTATCTAGAGATCTCAAATGTGAAGAATGTTGGGTATTCATTTAATCATTAGAATCAGAAAATACTAGACCCGATAACGACTCCCTAAATAAGGGGCACAAGAATCGAAGCTTCTCAGAAGGGAAGTAGAAACTGAATTATAGATACATATTTCTCCAATAAGAGATGTTGAACACGCTCATATGAGTCATTAAAATGATATAGTTTGGGATCTATAGTCAACCTAAGTTGATTCGTCAATTTCAAGCATTAACACGAATTTGAGTTAGAATACCATGACTATGAAAACAGTATTTGACGAGTTTTGAACTGTCAAAAAAGATGGTCCTAGGCTAGTATTTTATTCAACGCAAGTTAAGTTAATTGTAGTTCATTTCTAATTAATCGGTTATCAACATGGACAATTGATAACGAGTATAAGTCCAAAATCATGCAAAAGTTTGTCTTAATTGCAGAACCGGTAGCATGGGTCGTACGAATTCAAAACCAAAATGATCCCCACAGCAAATATCTTTCGATCTTAGCATAAAAGCTTAAAGAATGGCAAACAAAATAAAGTTCAATCACCACATCGCAAATCCAACACAGTGACATCAGACCAAAAATTTCGTAAGAGTGTTAAGCGAGGACCGACACTCGCATATACAACCGGTTTATAGCATAAGCACACAAAAGATAAATAGCAAAAGTCAGAAGATAGAACTCCTTTTCATCAATTAATCATTCCCCACCTTGAGCAGAAGGAGTAGTACCAATCGTTTCTGCCTTGCCTCCAGGACTTGATAGTTCAGCAATGATCTCATCCTAAGAGTCAAGAGCCGGAATAAGCGCAACCTTGTCCTTCTCCAAAATGGTGATGAGTTCAATATTCTACCTGTTCAGCCATTGGAGCTCGCAAGCACAGGTGTTCCAGGCTCCTATTTTGTTCGCATGGTATTGGCTAATTTCCTCGAAGTGCTTTTCCATCCAAGTCCTAATAGCATCAAGTTGCGTCAATGAGTGATCCTTTAGAATATCCAAATCTTCGGGGACTGTTCGCTTGTCGGACGGATATATATATATCCAAGTCTAATTGATCGAAGTTCACTCCTTAAAGACACCCGCCTTCGAAGCGATCAGCAAACTCAGAGGTGTGTGGCTTGGAAGCGTAACTAGGCCTGTCTATGGTAGGTTTTAGTTCAGCCAAAGTGGGGGCAACATGGGTCGTTTGAATTTCTGGCACCGGAAGTTTTTCCAACCTGCGGTGCTTGCGAGTTGTGTCCTCGCTCGAGGCCCCTTCAGTTCTTTTAGACATCCTGCACGAATAGCAGTGTTAAGAAGTGAATAACAAACCAGATAGAAGCTTATTCAAGATGTTTTAGATCGTTCCTACCAACCTTAAGATTTTGGGTCGTTTTGTAAGGTATCGGACCCTAGGTCGTTCCATACAACCAAGAAGCTTAAGGTCACTGTAATAGTAAGATTACTCATGAAGTCTTTCTACTTCAAGTTTTTTGGTTCGTTAACGACCCAAAATTTCAAGGGTTTAGCTACCCAAAGATGAGGACTGGAGTAACGACTTAAGGCCTTGAGTTATCATAACGACCAAGAGTTGGGTCGCGGTCTAAAACCTGAAAGTGGTTGCGACGACCTAATTCAAAATGAGCCATTACAAAACAACGACCTTAGATATACAACCAATAGGGACGTTTTAACTTTGAAAAGGATGGCAAGGCATGATACTGCAAGTTAAGGTCATCAATGAGCAAGGGAATTGAGCAAAATTACCATTCTAAGTGTACATAACACTTAGCAATTAATGTCGTGATCGAATTGCGAGAATTTATACACGAAAGTTAAGCCGAAACCATCACAAACATGCGAGCTCAAGGTCACTACATGCATCAACATTATCATCAAACGCATGATTGAAATTGTACCAAACAATAATCCCTCAAAGTCTGAAAATATCAAATTCAACTTATAATATATATGCATACACAGTAAGTAAAAAGCATTGAATCGCACCTGATTTTTGGTGACGAGAAGTTTCGAATTTGATTATTAGACTGAGGGATTGTTTGGACTTCAATCGCTTTGATGATGATTGGGATCAGAGGACTTAGCTGATAATGGCCGCCATTAATGAGGTTTTCTAGATTAGGTGAGGGTTTAAAGAGAATGATAACTTAAAGAGGAAATAAAAAAGGGGTTAAACAAATAAACCATGTTTGCAGGAGCCAACAACGACCTAATCATGAGGAGAATACCAATGGACTCTTATCAATACATGAACCAGATGTCGCAATGACTTAAGACCATGTCACGACCTAAGAAGCTGGATGACCTAAGGATAAAATACTTTCGGGACTCACGCAGTCTGAAGGTCCTAGCGACCTAAAATCTCAATCTACATGCTAATCTCACCCAATTCGAAGCCTGTATTATTTTAAATAAATATGAACTTCAAGGGGCAAATGTTAACCCGTAAAATATGTTCAGAAAATAATGAGCATGTTTGGGTTGATATATGATTTTAGGTCGTTAGGCACTTTAGGTCGTTATGTTTTCTCTAACTCAATGAGCTCTTTAGCTCACATAAGTGCTTTAGGTCTTTACGGTATCTTGGGTCGTTCAGATAATATGAGGTGTTCAGGAAGCTTTAGCTCATTTAAGCATCTTAAGTCGTTGGGACATCTTGGCTCCCTCAGATGCTAGCTCGTAGGTTTCTTAGGTCGCCATCTCCTTAAATCTAGCTCGTTAAAGGTTTAAGCCAGTTTCATCAAAGCCCAAACTACATCATCCTGGTTTAGCTCATTCTAGGTGTGCTTGGGTCGCCCCTCTTTGTCCAAGCTCGCATCGCCTTAACATAGCCTGCTCCTCTCTTTTAAGCTCATGTCGCCACTTCTTAGACTGTAGAAACATTCCTCCGGTCCTTTAGCTCGCCCGACGACCTAAAGGGAGTACAAGAGAATTACGGAATTGCTACCTGGCCTGAGTTCACCGATAAATACCCCCCCCCCCCATAATTCACATTGAGGGGGGAGGGAATTTCACTCCAACAAGGAGGTTCTGCCAAATTCATAGCTGGTTTACAACTTCGCTAATAACCTTCATTGATCTAACAATTCTTCTCCAAATTCATGTGGATCAAATTCACAAACTTACTCCAATTGGATTAAAAGACCTAGAATCTCGTTTATAAGAAAGTTCTCCAACATCATTTCAAAGAATCCAAAACCTTTCTTCTCCAATCCTCTCGAAATTTGGATCTAAGTACAAAATCTCATAAAGACTTGGAAGATCATAAGAATGTTAGAGTTATCAAGGATAAATATATCCTCCATCAGAGAGCAAGTGATCTCTTCCATCCGTCTGCCGAATTCAAGTGTAGTTAGATCATAAAAAGAGAGATGAGTGAGAAATGAATTTATGAGGGATTTCATGAATGTTGTAGAACAAAATTTTGTAATGAGAATTGATACTAAAGTGGATGTAGATTCATTTAGAATCGAAGCACTATAAAAACAACTTTGTCTTCATTCTATACTTTTCATTTTTCAATAAAACGGTTCCACATCTTAATCTTACCGAATTAGTGAAGTGCATCGCTTGCACCTTTGGTGTTGATTCCAAATTCGAATCAAACATTTGGCCAGGTGTGAAGAATGAAAAATCCACTTGCGTAGCATCTGGAATCTCAGATGTGAAAAGTTTAAAATCCATTCATGTAGCATCTAAAATTCTAGATGTGAAGAATGAGAAAAACACCATTCACGTAAAAGCTGGAAATCTCAAATGTCAGGAATGTTGGGTATTTATTTGATCATTAGAATCAGGAAATACTAGACCCGATAACGACTCCCTAAACAAGGGGCACAAGAATCAAAGCTTCTCAGAAGGGAAGTAGAAAATGAATTATAGATACATATTTGTCAAATAAGAGATGTTGAACATGCTCATATGAGTCATTAAATTGGTAGCGTTTGGGATCTATAGTCAACCTAAGTTGATTGGTCGATTTCAAGCATTAACACAAATTTGAGTTAGAATACCATGAGTGTGCAAACTGTATTTGACGAGTTTTGGACCGTCAAAAAAGATGGTCCTAGGCTAGTATTTTATTCAATGCAAGTTAAGTTTGTTATAGTTTATTTCTAACTAATTCGTTATCAACATGGACAATTGATAACGAGTATATGTCCAAAATCATGCAAAAGTTTGTCTTAATTGTAGAATAGGTAGCATGGGATGTAAGAGTTTAAAACCAAATAGATCGGCACAGCAAATATCTTTCGATCTTAGCATAAAAGCTTAAAGTATGGTAGACAAAATATAGTTCCATCACCACATCGCAAATCCAACACAGAGATTTTAGACGCAAAATACCATAAGAGTGTTAAGCAAGGACTAGCCCTCGCATATACAGCCGGTCTATAGCATAAGCACATAAAAGATAAATAACAAAAGTCAGACGAGAGAACACCTTCTTTTCATAAACAAACCATTCCCCACCTTGAGAAGAAGGACAAGTACCAGTCATTTCTGCCTTGCCCCTAGGACTTGATAGTTCAGCAATGATCTCATCCTGAGACTTAAGAGCCTGAATATGCGCAGCTTTATCCTTCTCGAAAAGTGGTGATGAGTTCAATATTCTCCCAATTCAGCCTTTGGAGCTCGCAAGAAAAGGTGTTCCAGGATCCTAATTTGTGCGCATGGTATTGGCCAATTTCCTGGAAGTGCTTTTCCATCCAAGTTTTAATAGCTTCAAGTTGCATCAATGAGTGATTCTTTAGAATATCCAAATCTTCGGGGATTGATTGCTTGTCGGACGAATATATATCCAAGTCAAATTGATCGAAGTTCACTCCTTGAAGACACCAGACTTCGAAGCCATCAGCAAGCCCAGAGGTGTGTGGCTTGGAAGCATAACTAGGCCTGCCTATGATTACTTTTAGTTCGGCCAAAGCGGGGGCAACCGGGTAAGTTTGAGTTTCTGACATCGGATGTTTTTCCAACCTATGGTGCTTGCGAGCTGTGTCCTCGCTCGAGGTCCCTTTAGTTCTTTTAGACATCCTACATGAATACCAGTGTTAACAAGTGAATAACAAACCAGAAAGCAGCTTATTCAAGATGTTTCAGATCGTTTCTTCTAACCTTAAGATTTGGGGTCATTTTGTATGGTATCAGACTCTAGGTTGTTCTATACAACCAAGAAGATTTAGGTCACTATAACAGACCGATTCCTCATGAAGTCTTTCTACTTCAAGTTTTTTGGGTCGAAAACGACCCAAAACTTCAAGGGTTTAGTCACCCAAAGATGAGGACTGAAGTAACGACCTAAAGCCTTGAGTTATCACAATGACCAAGAGTAGGGTCGCGGTCTAAAACCTAAAAGTGGTTGCGAAGACTTAATTCAACATGAGACATTACAAAACAATGACCAAAGATATAGAACCAACAGGGACGTTTTAACTTTGAAAAGGATGGCAAGGCATGATACTGCAAGCTAAGGTCATCAATAAGCCAGGGAATTGAGCAAAATTACCATTCCAAGTATACATAACACTTAGCAATTAAAGCCGTGATCGAATTGCGAGAATTTATACATGAAAGTTAAGACGAAACCATCACAAATAGGCAAGCTCAAGGTCACTACATGCATCAACATTATCATCAAACACATGATTGAAATTGTACCAAACAATGATCCCACAAAGTCCCATAATATCAAATTCAACTTAAAATGTAAATGCATACACAATAAGTAAAAAGCCTTGAATCGCACTTGATTTTTGTTGACAAGAAGTTTCAAATTTGATTATTAGATTGAGGGATTGTTTGGACTTCAATCGCTTTGATGATGATGAGGATCGAAGGACTTCGTTGATAATGGCCGCCATTAATGAGGTTTTCTAGCGTAGGTGAGGGTTTTTAGAGAATGGTGACTTAAAGAGGAAATAAAAAGGGGGTTAAACAAATAAACCAAGTTTGGAGGGCCCCACAATGATCTAATCCTGAGGAGGATAACAATGGACTCTTATCAATGCATGAACCAGAAGCCGCAACGAATTAAGACCATGCCACGACCTTAGGAGCTGGACGACCTAAGGATAAAATACTTTATGGACTCACGCGGTCTGAAGGTACTAGCGACCTAAAATCTCAAAAAGTACATGCTAATCTCACCCAGTTCGAAGCCCGTATTATTTTCAATAAATACGAACTTCGAGTGGAAAATGTTAACCCATAAAATATATTCCAGAAAATAATGATCATGTTTGGGTTGATATATGATTTTAGTTCGTTAGGCCCTTTCGGTCGTTTTGTTTTCTCTAACTCAATGAGCTCTTTAGCTCACATAAGTACTTTAGGTCGTTACGATATCTTGGGTAGTTCAGATAATATGAGTTGTTCAGGAAGCTTTAGCTCGTTTGGGCATCTTAAGTCGTTGGGGCATCTTGGCTCACTCAGATGTTAGCTTGCAGGGTTCTTAGGTTGCCAGCTGCTCAAATTGCCAGCTCGCTAAAGGTTTTAGCCCGTTTCATCAAAGCGCAAAATACATCATCCTGGTTTAGCTCGTTCTAGGCGTGCTTGGGTCGCACCACTTTGTCCATGCTCGCATCTTAACCTAGACCACTCCGCTCTTTTAAGCTCATGCCACCACTTCTTAGACCGTAGAAACATTCCTTCGGTCCTTTAGCTCGCCCGACGACCTAAACGGGGTATTGGAGAATTACGGAATTGCCACCTGGCCTGAGTTTCACTTATTAATACCCCCCCCCCCATAATTCCCATTGAGGGGGAGGGAGGGCGAATTTCATTCCTATAAGGAGGTGCTAATTCAGAGCTGGTCTACAAATTCGCTAAAGACCTTCATTGATCTAACAATTCTTCTCCGACTTCATGTGGATCAGATTCACAAACTTACTCCAATTGGATTAAAGGACCTAAAATCTCGTTCGTAAGAAAGATCTCAAACATCATTTCAAAGAATCCAAAACCTCCCTTCTCCAATCCTTTCGAAATTTGGATCTAAGTACAAAATCTCATAAAGACTTGGAAGATCACAAGAATATTAGAGTGATCAAGGATAAATACATCCTCCATCACAAAGCAAGTGATCCCTTCCATCCATCTTTCGAATTCAAGTGTAGTTACATCATAAAAAGAGAGGAATGATAAAAGAAATTATGAGGGATTTCATGAATGTTGTAGAACAAAATTTTACAATGAGAATTGATACTAAAGTGGATGTAGATTCATTTAGAATCGAACCACTGTAAAAACTTCTTTGTCTTCATTCTATACTTTTTATTTTTCGATAGAATGGTTCCACATCTTAATCTTACTGAATCGGTGAAGTGCATTTCTTGCACCTTTGGTGTTGATTCCAAATTCGAATCAAACATTTGGCCAGGTGTGAAGAATGAAAAATCCACTTGCGTAGCATCTGGAATCCCATATGTGAAAAGTGTAAAATCCATTCACATAGCATCTGAAATTCCAGATGTGAAGAATGAGAAAAACACCATTCACGTAGTATCTGGAACTCTCAAATATAAAGAATGTTGGGTATTCATTTGATCATTAGAATCAAGAAATACTAGACCCGATAACGACTCCCTAAACAAGGGGCACAAGAACCAAAGCTTCTCAGAAGGGAAGTAGAAAGCGAATTATAGATACATATTTCTCAAATAAGAGATGTTGAACACGCTCATATGCGTCATTAAAATGATAGCGTTTGGGATCTATAGTCAACCTAAGTTGATTGGTCGATTTCAAGCATTAACATGAATTTGAGTTAGAATACCATGACTGTAAAAACAGTATTTGATGAGTTTTGAACCGTCAAAAACATGGTCCTGGTCAAGTATTTTATTCAATGCAACTTAAGTTCGTTATAGTTCATTTCTAACTAATCCATTAACAACATGGACAAATGATAACGAGTATAAGTCCAAATTCATGCAAAAGTTTGTCTTAATTGCAGAGCAGGTAGCATGGGGCGTACGAGTTCAAAACCAATAAGATCGCCACAGCAAATATCTTTCGATCTCAGCATAAAAGCATAAAGTACGGCAGACAAAATACAATTCCATCACCACATTGCCAATCCAACATAGAGACATCAGGCGCAAAATATCGTAAGAGTGTTAAGCCAGGACCGACACTCACATATACAACCGGTCTATAACATAAGCATATAAAAGATAAATAGAAAAATTCAAACTAGAGAACTCCTTTTCATCAATAAATCATTCCCCACCTTGAGCAGAAGGAGAAGTAACAGTTATTTCTGCCTTGCCCCCAGGACATAATAGTTCAGCAATGATCTCACACTGAGACTTAAGAGCCAGAATAAGCACAGCTTTGTCATTCTCCAAAGTGGTGATGAGTTCAATATTCTCCCTGTTAAGCCTCTGGAGCTTGCAAGCCAAGGTGTTCCAGGCTCCTAATTTGCGCGCATGGTATTGGCCAATTTCCTCGAAGTGCTTTTCCATCCAATTCCTAATAGTGTCAAGTTGCGTCAATGAGTAATTCTTTTGAATATCCAAATCTTGGGGACTGTTCACTTGTCGGACGGATATATCCAAGTCAAATTGATCGAAGTTTGTAACGACCTAAAGCACTTATTTGAGCTAAAGACCTCATTGAGTTAGAGAAAACATAACAACCCAAATGGCCTAATGACCTAAAATCATATATCAACCCAAACAATATAAATATATATATATAAGGTCTAGAATTCAAAATCACGTCCAGAAATTTCAAAATCACAGAATTTCGGGTGAGCCGGAAAATTCCCTCCTAGGGTAGTCGACCCCTTAAGGGAGGTGTCGGGGTTATGATTTTTTACTTTATGTACTGAGAAACCAATTAGTCAAGATGGTTACTAAGTGTACTTGGTTTATGATGTTGTTGTAATTAAACTATTTCTCCGCTGCAATAAAAGTTGTTTTGAGATTTTTTTCAAGTACCAATATATGTATCTGTCTTGTTATATTCTGTTATATTCACCAATAATACTCCATGAAAGTTAACGCATTCCCTTTGAGAGTGACATTGATGGACATGGGGTATTACAATTTCCATTTTAACTTGGTTATCTCAAATCATATTAACTTTTTATCCAAGTTACCAAGTTCTTTCCGATCCCCTTATATATCTAAGGAATGGACCCCTCTTGCTTATTAATTTCAGTTATATAACTTAACCAATTTAAGTTTATTAATAAGCCCATAACATGTTATTCTCTAGATTGTAACTCAAGGTCTGTAATCTACAATCTCTTCATATTATTCATTGTCCCATTCCTTAGTGGCAATAACACGTTCTACTTAATATGTAATTAAGTATATCTCAATTTACATGTTTTCTGTTTAACATGTCACGTAATATTTATGATTAAATGTAACATATTTTATTTCATAAGTTAGCCTCATTCTTTCTTATTTAATTATAATTTCATCTTACACTGTCACTACAACTTATCGTTGTTTACTTATTAGCTTAGTTCTCTTAACTAAGGTTTACTAATAAGTTTCCTTTCCATGACTATAACTTATGTTGTCCTTACCAGTAGATTTTAGATTCTCGTTCTCACAGATAACTTAATTTACAATTAAGTACAACTTATCTCGTTATATAAGTTATTCCGTTTTCTTTCTTGTTTATTATAACCTAAGTTATAATTTCCACTTGTCCCTAGGACAAGCCTACCTATTATATAACATTCTCATCAATGTAATTTATTTATAATAGGTTATTATCATTTCCCATTCGTTCCACTTCTTTTACTGTTGTAACTTTCATTCATTTCCTTAATCATTTCCATTCATTTCCATTAATCACAATCAGTGCCTTTTATTTCTATCCTTATATATATGCACTAGACCTCTCATATGAAGCCGACCACTTGTGGATGCTGGACTTGCCGGATCCAAGAAATTACCGTACTTCGAATAGAATTCTGAACACCTTCTTTATTAATATTCATTCTTTTCCTCAGGATCTTGACTCAGAATTTTCCTAAATTAATTATTCTATTTTTCTGAAGAGATTTGAGGAGGAAGAAGAATGGTAGAGCTTAGGCAGCCTCTCAAAGAATATGAGATTTAGGGTAGGCTCTGCTAGCCTATTTATAGGTGTTCAGGATCTTATCATACACGCAGCACTGAGTCAGCAACGAACATGGGTAAGAAAACAGTCCAGATTCATCGATGAATCTGCCCAGATCTGGGGTGGGGTTGATCCCCATGTGTATGTGTTGACCCTAGGGTCGAACCTCCTGTCTTGGTGACGACCCCGGGGTCGACCCCCAGGGTACCGCGAGCCTTTTTTGTGCAGATTTTTACTATTTTGACGTTTTTGATTTTAAATGCTTGATTAATATCCCATTATACTCTCTGTGATTTATTTTAATTATTATACTTACATATAATCTTCTTATATGTATACAAGACTTCAAGTGCCTATTTATATGTATATATATATATATACGCACAACTTTTATTTCATTTTCAAAATTCAAATAGTGTTATGCCATTTATTAATTCTTACCCTATTTCTGTGATTGCAGCCTTGTTTTGAACTCTTCTCTTGTATCTATATATTTCTGCACATATATACGCATATATTTTCAAATACATATGTACATATATTTTTTCTACCCTTCCTTATGTGTTTGCTTTTCCTTATATGTGCGTTTATACATATTTTCTCTTTTAAACATATGTTATTTTAGTCGTACCCTTAAAAAAAATGCGCAAGGGAGGATCAAACTCTGTACCTCTTGCGTGAAAGCCACATGCCCTGTCCAACTAAACTAGGGGTGGGCGCGGTTCGGTTCGGTGCGGTTTGAAGCTCAAACCGCTTCCGCACCGCATCAAACGGTTGATCAAAAATACAAACCATTATACAAACCGTTCAAATGGTTCGGTTTCAGTTCGATTTCGATGTAATACGGTTCAGTTTTGGTTCGGTCTGGTTTGAACCCGTATTAAATATGAAACAAGAAAATTACTTTCATCAACAAACAATTTACGATTTTATAACGTTGTGTCATCTGAAGATTAAAACAAATAGTAATATCTTTAATCAATATAACTACATCATACGTTGAAAATAGAATATATAGCATTAAATTAAAAGTTATATAGGAATTTGTTAATTATTTTGTCATAACATTGTCGGTGTAGCTATGCGGTTCGGTTTAATACGGTTTGGTAAAAGTTCAAACCACAACCGAACTGTATCATGCGAGTCGGTTCAGTTTGGGTTATTTTCTTTAGAGAGAGAATCCGGTGCGGTTTTCCGCACCGTTTTTGCGGTTTGGTCTGGGCGGTTTCCGCATTGCGGTGCGGTTTATGCCCACCCCTAAACTAAACTACTTAGGCTTTTATTAATAAGTCTTAGAACAATGGTGATCATTGTTCTTTTCTTATTCCTCTTTTTCATTATTGTTGTTATCATTTATTTAAACCATTGCATGCAACCTTATCATTTCGCATGCCTCTTTTTCCTTCATTTCTTTTTTATTATTAATGCATAATATTTGTAAATCATTGCATGCAACATATTTATACTGCATGCAACCAATTTCTTCTTTCTTTTAACGTATACGTTGCATTCTTATTTGCATTAATCTTTTTTTTTTTCAATGCATGTATTTATTACATGCAATCATTTATTACCATTATTTTATTCTTCTTTTATATATTTATGTCTATGCATATATATACACATATGCATTATTTAATTACTTAATTGTCATAAAATGCGGGGTGTTACATTCTCCCATCCTTAGGAAATTTCATCCCCGAAATTTGATAAGGGTAAAAATCAAATAACCCCTCGCATAATATCCATCCATCATGTGTGCATCCAATTTTTGTAAACATTGTGCACTTGTGCAAAGTGTAATATAACATAATAATGCATTTATGCCTAGGAGATACCTCCTATATGTATGCAATTGTTTTAAAAATCCTTTATAAACATGATACGCACATCCTAAATATACTCGCAATTTTACATGAATGCAATATTTTGGAGATCAAAATACTTTTTCATCCAATTTTTTTCACACTCTTGCATAGCAAGAGCGCAGTTCATCAAAATTTTGCATCCAAAACCCTACAAAGCAACTTCATTTTTCGAATTGCATAAAAATCTTTTTTTCTAAATTCGATTTCTTATGTTACAAAAGGTGGAAAAAAGAGAACTTCACATCTTCTGTTTTTACTTTATGTACCTTTTCTATTTGTACTTGGATTTTATGTAACTATTTTTGAAGATTCCCTATTTTCCTATCCAAGCACAGCCTATATAAGAAAATTTTCCTTTTCAACTTTTCCTGGAAAATTTTACTCTTATTCATCTTTTCTCAGAATTTTCCATTTTTCTTTAACTAACATATTTGTTGCTTTACTGAATTCTTTTGTTTCCTCTTTTGTTGTGCCCTTACTCTTTTCTTAGCTTATTTAACCTAATCCTCTGATCTAGGTTTAATTTGAAATAAGCCTTCTTGTTCTTCAAGTAAAATAGAAAAAAGACGCTCTACACAGCTACTAATAAGTGTTAAGGATCTCATGACTATGTCCCCTTTTGAAAAATTCAAACAACGGGATGTAAACACTTACTTGCCCTCTATTGTCTAGTGGTCACCACTAGTCCTACTGTGTACTAACAGAAATTTTTAATCAACACCCTAGGCTTCTAAATGCTTACGCATTCTACGGGAACCTACCATTATTCCAAGATAATTCTCGCTATTTACTCCATAGTCTCAAAACTTTTTCCGTCATCCCTAGGCACTAATCCTCACCTACTCCATACTTTTAAAACGCAGTTTGGCCTTTTTCATTTCACTTTTCTTGCAAAAGTTTAAATTATCAAAACTTTATTTTCACACCAAAACTTACTTTTACCAAACCATAAAAACAAAAATGTAAATCAATTTTTTTTTTTCAAATCACAAAAACTGTAGTAGATAAGGACAACTATTTCTCAATCAGGTTTATGACTTCTTCTTGTCCATAAGGTCGGTTCAGTTTCTTACTACAAGGTGCAAACATCTACTCTATTCTTAATTTCTACAACTTATTTTGTCCATCCAAAAAAAAAATTCTCTTTTAAAACAATTTATCAACAAAATGCAATATTTTCTAAACTTTCTTTACTAAAAATTCTTGCTTTCTTTACTAAAAAGTGTCAAAAGAAGAGAATAAAATATGTACTTTTGCTTTGAAACCATTTTCTTTACTAAAAGTTCTTGCTTTAAACAAAATGCAGTATTTTCAATGTTTTGCTTTTTAATCCTTTCATACAATATATCAAGAAAACAAGCGAGCTATACATGCTCTATAAAGTGCACCTTTTACTGAGAGTATTTTATTTTAGATAAAATTTTCACAAAAAATCATTGTTTCTAAAATATACCCCATTTTATATCAAAATTCAATATGTACTTTTCTAATATGTTCTTTACATAATTTAAAACTATAACTTTAAAGATTAAAACTTGAAAACACCATAAAACATCTTCCCAAAAGCTTTTACAATTTCAAGTTCTTAAAAGTTGACAACGGGGGTAAGACTCAAAGCGGGTTTCCAATTTTCCTAGGCTTTCCTTGACACTCCCACATAGTCAATTTTCTCAACTATACATATTCCTAATCCATTATTCCCTTTTTAACCTTTTCCAATTTATAATGTTTAACTACCAAACCCACTAATATGAAATATTAACATATAGGATCAACCTTTCTCTATTTCAAAATAATTTGTACACTTCCCACCCAAATTTCCCAAGGGTCTCAAATTTCTGCATTCATTCCATTAGTGTACAAAACTGACATCCCAATTCTTACCATATTATACTCTTTCTATTTAGTTGGTTCCTCTATGGATCTAGGTATATATATAAAATATTTATATTTTTAAAATACAATCACTCACTATCTATACAGGAATCCTAAACCTAGGCTCTGATACCAGATGTAACAACCCAAATTTTGACAGACCGATTTTTTTTTTCAAAATTCTAATCCATCGAAACTCATGTTGGTTGCTCTGGTATCCTTAAGAAAAGACAGAGATATAAAATATATATGAGCTCAGAAAATATCTCACAGTCGAAGGATAAAATATAATATAACCAAAATATAGCCTTACTGTAGTAATAATACTTCCTAACCAGTATCCAAAGCTATCATATCTCTACCACAAATCTAAACTACGAGTACGTTATGAGGAGGGGGTCAGAACACAAGTCCTGGTGACTGGATTTAAACTACACATCTTGGATAATCCTACATATACAGTTCAATTACATTTTCTTATTTATTAGGTTACTTGGGTAAAAGCACTCAAGGATGACACACACTTTGTGCCCATTAACTTCCTAATGGGTTAACCTAATACAGTATATATGTAGTTACCCCTAATATTAAGGTACACACTATTGTACCCCACTCGCACGGTCTTCGCCGTAACGTCATAGAAATATAAGCAGTCCCTCATCCTACGCCAGAGTAATGTACTGATCTTTATATAACAATGCTAAGTTCTATATAGAACTACCATCGCTATGCTATGTAAACGTACGGCCTGCCACCTTTGATCGATTCAGATTCCATCACAGAGTAATGTCCTTTGAGTCTACGATACACCAACCAAAGAAGACATGCATGTATCTAGACATTCCCACAAACGAATGGTTAATCATACTCGATGCCTTAACCGCACATATCCTCTACAGTGCACTGATTCTCGTGGCAGAGTTGTACAAGAAGCATGGAACTCGGTCGGGTGCTTTTCAGCAATCTGTTTACACAAATGCTAAGGTCTGCATTTTCAGTGGCTATGGTCCCACCTGACCCCTCCCTGAACTAATGAAAGGCGGACAAGTTTGAGAACTAATGACTTGACCCAAGAGCAAACAACAAACAACAAATTCTAATTGGTCTGTCCCTCACCCATAGCCTTGATAGCAAAAGGTCTATGGTCTGTTTGTTTAGCTCTCCACCTTTTCACATCGCGCATCACGTATCAAGATGATTGTCGATGGTAGGTACCCGACGACTCTAATATCTAATGGTTAGACCTATCAGTACACAAGAGTGGTCGTAACCTAGCCAAGTCAGGCAATGGGATCATCGAATCACCTATGCCACCCTACAGTCTTTTGATTTCCCACTATCATGGAAATTTAGGTATACTGACCGGGTAGAAATGAGCAAACCTAACCTCTGTGAGCACAATATAATACTGTCACAGTACAGAGGGCTACCAGGAGTACCCTCCACGTCCCAAGAAGTCGTGTGCTTCCTCTACCAGTCCTTTGGAGCTAGTAGGATATCAGCAGAATAAATGGACATGCGCTCCCCTCGTCCCTCATGACACCATGATGGTCTACCCCATTGGATTATTCATCCTCAAACTTACGGACTGGTCCAAGCACCACATTATAATGTGTTATTAGACTATATATCTAAACATTCAATTATGCGTTTGCTCTACCTCATCAAGTTTCCACTTTAACTAGGTTATCTCAAATCATATTAACTTCTTATCCACGTTACCAAGTTCTTTCCAAAACCCTTGTATCTCTAAGGAATGGACCCCTCTTGCTTGTTAATTTCAGTCATATAACTTAATCCATTTAAGTTTATTAATAATCCCATAACATGTTATTCTCTAGGTTGTAACTCAATATTTGTAATCTACATTCTCTTCATATTATTCATTGTCTGATTTCATCTTGGCAATAACATGTTCTACTTAATATGTAATTAAGTATATCTCAATTCACATGTTTTCTATTTAACATGTCACTTATTATTTATGATTAAGTGTAACTTATTTTATTTCATGAGTTTGCCTCATTCTTTATTATTTAATCATAATTTCATCTTGCACTGTCACTACTACCTATCCTTGTTTACTTATTAACTTAGTTCTCTGAACTAAGGTTTACTAATAAGTTTCCTTTCCATAAATATAACTTATATTGTCCTTATCAGTAGATTTCAGATTCTCAATCTCATAGATAACTTAATTTACAATTAAATACAACTTATCTCATTACAAAAGCTATTCAATTTTATTTCTCGTTTATTATAACATAAGTTATAATTTCCGCTTGTCCCTAGGACAAGCCTACCTATTATATAACATTCTCATTAATGTAATTTATTTATAATAGGTTATTATCATTCCCCGTTCATTCTACTTCTTTTACTGTTGTAACTTTCATTCATTTCCTTATTCATTTCCATTAATCACAATTAGGGCCTTTTATTTCTATCCTTATATATATGCACTAGACCTCTCACATTAAGCTGACCACTTGTGGATGCTTGATTTGCCGGGTGAGTCTGGGCAGACTTCTACCACAAGTTGGATTCAGCCTCATTTCTTAGCACCGTTACATGTATATTTACTTAATAGACCCCTTACATTAAATTAACAACACGTGGACGCTGGATTTGCTTGGCGGTTCCGGGAAGACTTCTACCACAAGTTGAATTTAACCTCATGTCCAAGTGCGGTTATAGTTTTCTATTTACTGTAAGTTTAGGCATATTCATTTTTTCTAAATTTTACTGTAATATAGTTTTACATGTCACACATAATATCATATTAAGTCTATTTCTAATTATCATGTCCCATGTTCTTCCTAACATGTAGTTAACTTCATTTTAAAATAATAACATTTAACTATCAATCATGTAATTATTATCATCTAACAATTTGACATGTAATTGTACAAATTTTTACATTTCAGAATTCAAGTATATAATATGCCACAAATTAACATGTAATTATTCCAATTTCACTGTAACTTACTTATAGTATTCAATTAACAAGTTATTAAAACATGCATGTGTACAATAGTAATCGTTTCCACATATTTTAACACGTTTACCCTTTTCGACATATTAACATTTCAACATATTATATAAAAATTATGGCATATTTACATTGCATATTAATGGGGAATGTCAAATGATAAATATACCATTATCAAAAATGATATAACTTAAATCCACTCACCTAATTTGCTTTCCAAATCCTAAATGTGGTCCAGATCTACTCCCATGGTTCTCCTAACTGAATTTAGAATCTAAACAACCATGGATTCACATTTCTTAACTAAAAGAAGAAGGGAAGAAAGGGGAGAAATTAAAATAGACCAGATCCAAGAAATTACCTTATTCGAATAGTATTCTGAACACCTTTTATATTAATATTCATTCTTTTCCTCTAGATCTTGAACCAGAATTTTCCTAAACTAATTATTCTATTTTTCTAAAGAGATTTTTGGAGGAAGAAGAATGGAAGGGCTTAGGCAGCCTCATAGAGAACGTGAGATTTAGGCTAGGCTCTGCTAGCCTATTTATAGGTATTTAGGATCTTATCGTACACACAACGCCGAGTTAGCAACGAACATGGTTAAGAAAACAATCCAGATTCAGCGATGAATCCGCATAGATCTGGGGTGCGGTCAACCCCGATGTCGACACCCATGTGTATGTGTTGACCCTAGGGCCAACCCCCCTGCGTTGGTGTCGACCCGAGGGTCGACCCCTTGGGTCCTGCGAGCCTTTTCTGCGCAGATTTTTATTGTTTTGACGTTTTTAATTTTAAACGCTGATTAATATCCCATTATACTCTCTTTGATTTATTTTTAATATTATACTTATATGTAATCTTCTTATATTTATAAAAAACTTCAAATGCCCATTTTATACGTATATATATATACGCACAACTTTTATTTCGTTTTCAAAATTCAAATGGTGTTATGTCGTTTATTAATTCTTACCTATTTCTATGACTGTAGCCTTATGTTGAACTTTTCTCTTGCTTGTATGTATTTCTGCACTTATATACGCATATAGTTTCATATACGTATATTTTTGGGTGCGTATTTTTATGGGTCCCTATTAAGTTTTATAATTAGGCTCACATCCGTCATAGTTTCCAATACACTTCCGCCCCCTATTTTTGAATTGTCGCCTCCTACTTTCTTGGATCCACTTCCTACTTTTATGTCCCGCCTCTTGCTTTTTTCCTTTCGCTCCTTCATTTTCTTCCAAATAAAAAAGTGCGGCCGTAGTTAGAAAAAAAAATTCTAAAATCTAGAAATTATCCCAGAAGTCCACACCAAGAAAAAAAACTTGCATATACGTATGCAAATATTGTCGATACTTGCATACATGTATGCAATTATTGCACAAATTGGATTATGCTATAGTTTTGCCTGCACATATGTTGCACACACGTGTGCATGTTTCGGATTTACTTGCAAACTTGAATGCAAATAAAAATGAACCGAGTAACACTACTATGAAATATTGCATATTTTTATGCAAGAATGATGCAATACTTACACATAAATATGCAAAAAATTCAAAAGCGGATGCAACACTGGAATACTTGCACATATATAAGCAGGAAATTAAAATTCTTGCATAACATTATGCATTTAAACTGCATTTTTCGATGTTTTTTTGCTGTTTTTTCATGTTTTTGATTTTTTTTGAGCAAATTTATGGTCGGACGCATAATTTATTTAAATAATAATTTTCATATTTTTTTATTTTTATTTTTCATTTTTTCTGCTACTTTTGAAAAATAGGAACCTAATTTATAATAAGTTTATCACTGGATGTGAGCCTAATTAAGTTTGGTTTTAGGGATTGAGCCTTATTTTCACTATATTTTTTCTGCACTTTTTTATATGTATGATTTTCCTTATATGTGCATTTATACATATTTTCTCTTTAGAACATGTTTTATTTTAGTCGTTCCCTTAAAACAATAATATGGCGCCGATGGGGATTGAACTTTGTACCTCTTGCATGAAAGCCACATGCTCTAACCAACTGGACTACTTAGGTTTTTGTTAGCAAGGCTTAGAAAAATGATGGTCATTGTTCTTTTCTTATTCCTCTTTTTTGTGTTTGTTGTAATCATTTATTTAAACCATTGCATGCAACGTTATCATTTTGCATGCCTCTTTTTGTTTCATTTCTTTCTTATTATTAATGCATAATATTTGTAAATCATTGCATGTAACATATTTATACTGCACACAACCAATTTCTTCTTTCTTTTAACATATACATTGCATTTTTATTTGCATTAACTTTTTCTTCTTTTTTAATGCATGTATTTATTACATGCAATCATTAATTACCACTATTTTATTCTTCTTTTATATATTTATGTCTATGCATATAAATACCACATATGCATTATTTAATTATTTTATTATCATAAAATGCAGGGTGTTACACCTATATTCTATCAGATCTGTTCATTAAATTGTTGTAATTAGATTGACACCCATCATATGTGATTGCAAACATTGCTAAAAACTGAATATTACGAATTGTGGTTGGGCATAAATATTAGTTGTGGGATTCTTAAATTGTTTATACCTATTTCCTACAATTATGTGATAAAAATGTATTGTGGACATTGCATAACACTGTAGATCTGGAAATCAGTCCGATTAAACATTCAATTAAATGTAGTTATATTGCAGATCTCAATTTCAGTGTTGAATAATGATATTATGTGAATACTTGATAAAATGTTAAATTTGTGTGATTGTAATTTTAGAAGAATTATACCTATTTGTATTCAATATTGTTGGGCTTTGGCTTAATTATTGTAAATATGTCATTTTCTTCTTTTTGGACAAAAAGATATTATTTTGAATTCACAAGAGGTATGACAAAAAGATTAAAATGGAAAAGTGGTGCAAACGTACGTATAAATATAAATATAAATATTTGTGCGTAGTTTGCATCAACTATTCTAAATATATATATATATATATATATATACACACATATATTTCTTATGAATTTGAAATATGTATGTTCCACAAATTAGGCATAAGTTGCAATAATTACAGCTAACGATCTTTTTGTGATATTTCGAACCTTTTGACAATATTGAATGTAAAAAGGAACGTTTGGTTGTCAATCAAACCAAATCATTTAAGAATAATAATAATAATAATAATAATAATAATAATAGCTACCTTTACTGCACGAAAACATAAAATATAAATATACACATATTATCCATCCAAATCAGCATAAAACAGTAAAATATATATTGTATAGAATGTTTGAATGTTTGGATAAGGTTCAATTATGGAATTATATGTAAATGTAATCCTATTGAATTAATATATTTGTGCTAACCATTTGTAGCAATCAATAAAATTAATTGCTATAGTTAGGACCGCAAATCAATAAATAATAATTGTAACCAATGTTGATTGGGGAAAGTAAATATATTATAGGATAATGGTTACAATTCCTAAATTAATTTGGATAAATGTTGTACACCCCAATTAGGAAATTTGAATTATAACCGGATTTAGACATGAGTTTAAGCTCAACTTGTGGTATAAGCCTGCCCGAAACCGACCGACAAATCCAGCAACCACAGTTAGTTAGCCTAATGTGAGGAGTCTAATGTGTAAATATAAATGCATAAAGGCCCGCGGTTAAGTTCAACTTGTAGTAGAAGTTTGTCCGGTACGGACCGACAACTCCAACATACGCAAGTTGTAACACCCCGTATTTTCTGTGAACATTAAAGTAACAAATTAAAGTATACTTAATTTTTAAGAGAAGAATTAAGGGAAACAGGTTATGCCATTGCGTTCGTCTCGGAATTCTACTTGAGATAGAGTCCGAGTTTGCATAAATCGGACTCCTTATGAGGAAGTTATGACCTTCAGAAGATTCAACAATTTAAATAATAAAACCAGCCCGAAATTCAAATTTAAAGTTTCGAAATTCAAAAACCTCGAAGCAGGCTAGGCGGGAAATTTCCCGCCCAGAGACCAGGTCGACCTGGGTACGTAGGTCGACCAGGGGTTCGACCTCCCCCTCGCGCCAGATCTGAAGCCTGACGTGTTTCTTTGTGTGATGATTTTTTGACTCATTAGGGCTTGTGTGGCAAGTTCTGGTTGGTTCTCTTAGGTTTTTGTAACGGCTGGGGTTTTCGCCCAGACCCAATCGATCGCAAAATCGACCAAGACCGTTCAAAACCCGAACACGTTAACTCTGGGAATACAACACATCAGAACAACAACAGCAGACTTTTATTACATCATAAAAATGTTACGTCAGAGTACAAAAATATCAGAGTACATTGAATAAAACTACAGCGGAAGATAAATAACAATAAATTAATACAATACACAACGGAAATAAAATAACTAAGGCAGCGGAAGAGAACTATGCTCTGGACACAGCTTTAAGCTTCAATCCAGAATCCTGCTCGAGATGAAGACCTGTAGACAAACTACTCGACTGCCGGTGTGGAAAATAATGGGCACCCGAGTTTGCAAAGGTGGAAACAAATAACGGGTCAATCATGGGACTGGTGTGAGAATTCTTAACTAATTTAACTAATAGTAATAAGGCAAATCAAAGGACCACGCCGCTAACGCGGAACGGGTTTCTTCCGATGGATTGCCGTGCATAATTTAAAGTGACAGAACAAACAATAAGTAAATCGTAAAACAACGCAATGCTTTTGGAAAAATGGAATCACCATAAGACTCATGTCCCATCACACAATGCAAAGCAAACCAGAGGATAGAGTTTTACCTTATGGTGATTTATCATGCTTGGTACGATAAAACGAATTTGATATTATTATTAGTGTATATAAAAACATTTCAAAATAAATGTATCAATCCTAGGAAGCATAGCTACCATATACTATGCCTCCATACTAGTAATACAATCAAAACCGTATGAGATCGTATTGGAAATTGGGTTTCCATCGTGAGGCAAGGCTAGGGAGGAGCTCCTTATCGATTCGAGACACTCTAGCTAATGTCTCAGGATTCCCCGCAGTTAACCCTTGAATCCGGCAGGGCCGGTCCACACATACAGCTTCGTGGATTAGTTATTCCTAAACACACGTTTCCCGATCCTATAGGACCTATCATCCGAGGCGCCTCATTCCATTATCCACATAAGTAAAATATCAGCTAGTTTAAGCACCGACACTACTTCTAGCTAGAAAGAAACGTGCTGCTCTCCCTACGTTCCCTTGCTCCGTTTTAGACTCCACCAGGTTGTGAGGCTCGTGAAGCTACGTAATACACAAAGCTATGCTTATTCAAGCTGTGCTTTGATCGTCACCACAAGGTTCTGCTTTTCAACAAGAAACCTTGATCATTGCATCTTAGTATGCCACACTGTCACTCCATATCACACTACCAATCCTTTGCCGAAATATATGAAAGGGTGTTAAGCAAGAAAATAAATTCTCCCCCACCAAACATTCATACATTCGACAGAAAATCAATAAATACAATATAAAGGAGTACAATGTCGGACACACATTCCATTTATAAGCTTATGCTCTGGGTCTGAGCGAAAGCCAAATCCGTACAAATCAACACTACGTCCGGACAACTACCATCTTAGCCCCGTCTTGGGAGAAAATCAATCAAGGGCCTCAAAACTAGTTACCCATTCGATGTGAAGATCGTCGCTCTTCAATCGCCGTCTTCAATTCTTCGAACGTCGTATCATTATTTGGAATGAGAGTAAACTCGGACTTTCCAAATAATTCTCGCATACTATATTTGAAAACTATTTCAAATCGTTGTTAATATTTTATAACGATCTATCGCTATTTTTATTTTAATTTACATACATATCCTAAACATAACAATGTATATTTTCTTCCTTCATCTTTCAATTTACACAAAATGTATATTTGGTTTCATTATTTTTCTTTTCTAATGAAAATCCATTCCTTAGAAATGTAAATTTCTAATCCTATTATTTACATTGAAAAATGTAAATTTCTATCCCTATTTTTTTTACATTTAGAAATGTAAACTTATATTTCAATATATTATTATATTGAAAATGTAACGTTTATTTTATTATATATATGTGTGATCTCTTCCCATTGGAAGACCACACATTTTTGCTCAAAAAAAAAAGAAAATGTAACGTTTATTTCATATTCTATTTACATTGGAAAATGTAAATTCCTAATCATTCTTTTATTTCCTTTGTTTACATTGAAAAATGTAAATTCTTTAAAATGTCACTTTTATTTCTATGCTTTTATTTACATCTAAAATGTAAATAAAAATACACTTTTTCAATTCATATTTTTTTACTCATGTTTTTATTTGCATGAATTCGCCACATGATTCTAATGTGTTTACATTTCATACACAAATTCTAATATGTATTGACAATAAAAATGTCCTTTTTATTTATCCCCAAATTCTAATGTGCATTATGACGGTAAACATAATTCTTTAATTAACATACAAATTTCATTACAACATAATACCTAAAAGTGATGCATTCATTTTTGTTGACAATTTTATTTCAACAATATGGATTTTTTTTTTAAATTCAAATCTCTTCTAACGAAAATGTAATTTTTGTTTTCAACTACCACATTTGACAAAATGTACATTTTTGTTTCAACTCTTTTATTTAGACAAAAATGTGAATTTTATCCCAATTCTATTATTTTGACAAAAATGTTTATTTTTGTTTCTATTGAACAAACATATATTTTCGTCCAATCCATCTTAACGAACAAAATATTAATTTCTGTCTAATGAACAAGAATGTGTATTTTTGCTCAATCTATTTTAATGAAAAAAATGTTAATTTCTGTTCTATGTTCTAATATTACATTAAAAATGTGTTTTTAATGTAATTCATCATTTTATAACTAAATGATATTTTTTACCCAACTTATCATTTCCAAACCAAAAAATGATAATTTTAATCTAACTTATCATTTCCTAACAAAATGATAATTTTAACCTTAACATAACATTTCTAATATATGTGATATTTTTTTCCATTAGCATGACTTTTCTAATAAAATGGTATTTTAATCCACATGACATGCTTTCTAACAAAACGATATTTTTATTCACGTATCAAATTTTTATATATTTTACATTTACATTGAAAATGGGATTTCCAATGACAACCTATCCTTCTCTTCAAAATATGATCATTTTCTACTTTTCTACTTTACATTAAAAATG
This sequence comes from Allium sativum, assembly GCA_030737875.1. Lineage (NCBI taxonomy): Eukaryota > Viridiplantae > Streptophyta > Magnoliopsida > Asparagales > Amaryllidaceae > Allium > Allium sativum. The sequence continues at coordinate 18,946,988 of CM060927.1, read as the reverse complement.
AGATTTTTAATGTAATCAAGTTTTCAATTTAAAATTATGATCCCTTTTTCTAAGTTTTACTTTACATTGAAAATGAGAATTTTCAATGAAATCACACTTACACTTTAACATTAAGATCATTTTTCTATATTCTAACCTTACATTAAAAATGAGACCTTTAATGTTAGCATATTTTTATTTTAAAAATATGATCATTTCCCTCGTTTCATGACTTGCATAAAAATGTATTCTTTTCCTCATATAAAAAGAAATGCATTCTTTTCTTTATTCTCTTATATTACATTATAAAGAATGTAACTCTTTTTAACTTCTTTCACTACATTATAAAAATGTAATTTTCTTCTTTTTGATTGCATTACATACAAATGTAATTTTTGTCTTTTTCTATTACATTGAATAGAAGATGTAAACTTTTCTCCTTCTATCTATTACATTAAATAAAATATAAACTTTTAATCCATTATTTTTAATGTAACAATTTCACATTAAAAATACATCTTTTTAGCGTAACCAATTTGACACTAAAATATCTTCTTTTTAACCCACTAAAAAGATGTTCTTTTTAACGTACTAAAAATGTGTTCTTTTAATGTAAATTTCACCTACTTTAAATCTAATTACATGAAAATGGTAATTTTATCCTTAAATCTTAATTACATGAAAATGGTAATTTTACTCCTTAAATCTTAATTACATAATAAATGTAAATTTTTCACTCTAATCTAATTCACATGTAAATTGACTTAATTACATAAAAATGTAATTTTTATGTTCTCTAACTTAATTACATAAAAATGAAATTTTCTTCTAATTCTTATTTACATTAAGAAAGATGTAAAACTTTTCTAATCCTTATCTACATTAAGAAAATATAACTTTCTTTTATAACAACTTGGAGGTGAAAATATTCTTTTCATTATTAACACATAACGGTGCAAAAATGTTCATTTCTAAATTATTGCATAGCAGTGTGAAAACAATGTCAATTTCTAATTTAACTCATGACGGTGTACATAAGTCTCATTTTCTAATTTCAACATAGCGGTGTAAATAAGTCTCATTGATGAATAACGGTGCAAATAAGTTTCATTTTCCTACACTAATACATAATGGTGCAAATAAATGTCATTACCGATTTCTTTACAAACAAAAGTGATTCTTTTCATTATAAATCAAAAATGATTTCCTTTCATTAATAATAAAAATCAATATTAACTTATTTTAATTCAATTAATATTAAAAATCAATATTAATAATAAAACAATGTAAAAATGTAACTTTTCCTTCTTTAACATAATCAATGTAAATTTCCATTCTTTTCATTCTTAACAAAACAAATGCATAATTTGTTTTCTTTTTATTAACAAACAAAAATGACAAATCATATTTTTATTATGTATTGATAAACTAGATCAATTCAAATCAAACAAAAGTGATACCACAAAATTGTGATCTTTATAATGCTAATGTAAAAATGAGATTTTTTATAATATTAACATTTATACATAAAAATATGTTCTTTTCCAAATGATGACATTTTTAAATAAAAATGTTATTTTTCTATTCTAACAATTTATATAACAAAAATGATATTTTCCTTGATGTAAACATTTCACATATTTCATACCATCCATCAACACAATACGGTTGATTCACCACAATATAGTCAATTCAAATAATCTCAAACATCACAAAATGTTCAATTTGGTGTCACATAACTAATGAACAAAAATAGGGATTTTTGTTTTAACTAATTTACCTTGACAAAAATAACAAATTTGTTTTGACAAATTTATTTTTGACAAAAATCTATATTTCTGTTTTCAACAATTTTTTATTACAACACGATATCATCCAATTAACAGATCTATACAACACATCAATCATAGAATCAAATCACGTCACATAACAATAGAATTTTACCGCAGAGTGATGATAACACAAACATAAATAATTTTAGTTATTTAAGAAGAAATAAAATAGAATTTCTCACCGAGCTTTAAATTCAGAATAGATCAGATCTGAAATTTATCCAAAGTCTGATCTGCTCCGTTGCAGTTCTGGTTTGTCCCTAGTTGTAGAGTTTAGAAAGACGATCCTAACGCAACGAAAATCATTGAATTCCGTTCTTTTTTGAACAAGATATGGCAAATTATATTTAAATTACATTATTTTCTAATAAAAGATGATTAACTTTAAATAATTTCCTTAAACCTTGATTTCCTTAGTCAAAAATTTAGGCCGTCTGTTTCATCTTCTTCACTCAGTAAATAGCCCGTTATCGAAACCCAACATCACCCGCTCCACCTCAAAACGCGTGCCACATCCTTCACCTGTGTCCCAATCAGAATCCACTATCTTACAACTTATAGAGCCCAGGAAGCTCTTCGATTTGGTTTTGGAATTACTGAAATCGATTGAGTGGATAAAGATAAAATGGAGGAAGAAGTCTCGAAATTTCTGGCCATTGAAATGGACATGGCGGCGACTGTACGTTTGAATGGGAATTAGTTTTATTTCTAAATGAATTTGAATGAGAAATAGAATAGAAATAAATGTGTGGATTTGTAACACCCCGTATGTTGAATAACTTGCTATAATATAAAACAGGGAAGAATTAAATTTTAAAATCTGAATCAGGGGAAACGGGCTATGCCATTGCGTTCGTCTCGGAAAAATACGCGAAATAGAGTCCGAGTTTTCGAAAATCGGAGTCCGTATGACCCAATTAAGGCCCGATGAAGTTTCAGAAAAATCAAAACAGATTTAAAATATTCAAATTTCAGATTTCAGAAGAGGCGGGAAAATTCCCGCCAGACAGAGGGTGTCGACACAGGGGTCGACATGGGTGTCGACCCCCCTCCCAAGGGGTCGACCCATGTGTCGACCCCCCCTGTCGGCCAGTTTTGGCTGGGTGCACTATCTTGGCTTTGGTGCTGTGCTTGGTGGCTAGTGACGAGATCTGACGGCTCTAATCTGATTTAGGGTTAATCTAATGGCCTAAAACACTTAACTAATCTATAAATACACCCTAAGACTACCCTAATTCATACTAAAATTGGAGACAACGTCGTTATGCCGTCAAAATGCAACTAGAAGGAGCCACCAACAAATTAAAGAGGAAGATAGCTTCTCAAATCAACTTCTAATCAACTCTAGCAACTTAATCCTCTTCATAGGAGTGCTAATCAACAAGTTGTGAGTACTATAGCCTTAATGACCAATTGTTGAAATGATTATGATAGGATATAATGAGGTTATGGCTATGAATGTGGATCAATGCAAGTTATGTTATCATATGCTATGTGTTCATGATGATAGTTATGCAAGTTTGATGTTATATGTTCATGATGTTATGCAAGTCATATGCTATGTGATCATGATGTTATGAAAGTTATGCAAGTCATATGCTATGTGTTCATGATGTTATGCAAGTTATGCAAGTCATATGATATGTGATCATGATGTTATGCAAGTTATGCAAGTCATATGCTACGGGTTCATGATGCTAGTTATGCAAATCACTATGATAAACATTGATCCATTATGACACCATGTTATGCAAGTTTGGTGTTTGATTATATGCAAGTTCATATATAACATGTTATGCAAGTTTGGTGTTTGATTATATGCAAGTTCATATATAACATGTTATGCAAGTTTGGTGTTTGATTATATGCAAGTTCACATATAACATGTTATGCAAGTTTGGTGTTTGATTATATGCAAGTTCATATATAACATGTTATGCAAGTTTGGTGTTTGATTATATGCAAGTTCATATATGACATGTTATGCAAGTTTGGTGTTTGATTATATGCAAGTAACATGTGCAAGTTTACACCTTTGTATGATATGCATACATATGCAAGTTAACCCCTTTGTATGTCATACATACATATGCAAGTTTACCCCTTTGTATGACATAAGTAACTTATGCAAGTTAACCTCTTTATGACATATGTGATTCATGCAAGTTTGGGTTGATTATTTATGCTAGTTGGGTTTGATGCCATGGTCATATATGCATGTTGACACCTTTAAAACCCATGTTGATGCTAATGTTATGCAAGTTGAACCCATTGTATTTGTGATGAATCTTCCCTTTTATGTCATGTTAGCGAATTATGTGGGGAACGATGGGGTTAACATTCATGTTAATAAAATGGTGTGAAGTTGGTATGATTATGCATACCATAAAGTGGATGGACATAATTGAGTCAATTATGTACATCATTAAATTGGAATTAATTAGGGAAAATTAATTCAAAATATGGGGGTGATTAATTAGGTGTAATTAATCGACTAAGACACGAGGTTGGACCCTTTTGTAGCATAAGACTGCCCGGAACCGACCGGCAAATCCAGCGGCTACAAATGATTGGCCCAATGTGAGAGGTCTTAGGCATAAACTAAATACGTGACAAGTGTAAAGACACGAGGTTAGACTCGGTTATGGCGTAAGGCTGCCCGGACCCGACCGGCAAATCCAGCTGCCATAAAAGATAGTCTAATGTGAGAGGTCTTTACAAAGGTTACGGTCTTAATCAATTAAGAAACACTTAACCATATTAGCATGTAGAGGGACATGAGGGGTTAAGTGGGTGCCTTGGGTGGCATGTGGAAAAATCTAGTGGGTGCCTTGGGTGGCAATAGAAAATACGATTAGAATACTTAACCAAAGTGGAACATGTAATTAAACATGATTAAAGGGTTAAGTAAGTGCCTTGGGTGGCATGTGGAAATCAAGTAAGTGCCTTGGGTGGCATATGGAAATCTAGTGGGTGCCTTGAGTGGCAATTGAAATATGATTAGATGACTTAACCAAACTTTAAACATGTAAGTGGACATGATTATTAAAAAGGGTTAAGTGGGATACACTAGAAGGGACAAGCTTAGGTGGGTAGCTTGTGGGGGCCCATTTCAACCAGTAACCCATATGTATCTTATTGGGCTCGACCCACGTCGAGGACGGGACACGCGTACTGGGCTTGACTATAAGAGGCCAAAAACGGATTAGCGGTGGCAACACAAGTCCAACGGGTTTCATATGCGTGTGTGGACCCGGGCTGGTAGGTAAGACGTTGTTGCATCGTGTAGGTATAAGCCGTGCACCATTGGTTGTATCGGGTTGCCACTTTGGGGAGTGATACACCCCACTGTGGGGCCAGCACGGGTATCTACGTTAGGGAGCCTATCGAATGGGAGTAGTGGGTACACCTAGTGGAGATAGGGGCAGACGACACCTTTGTAGTCAGCTAGGGGTACACGAGACTACTATTAAGATTACTAAGTACACTTAGTGGGATCAAACTTTAAGTTAGGAATTACCCTTGGGTGGGTAGATCTGGTGTGGTGCAGTGTAGGAATTACCCTTGGGTGGGTAGATCTGGTATGGTGCAGTGTAGTAATTACCCTTGGGTGGGTAGATGCGTCTTTACCGTTATCTTAGTTTATTCTATGTCTAGTTGGCTGCTTAGTGTAGTCATTTATCCCCAGTCATCACCGTACCAAGTTTATATCATACCCTAATTACTTTAATGATTGTATTGTTAAAGTTATAGGGCTCACTCAGACTTATGTCTGACCCCGTTGTTTTTATCTTTTTCCCAACCCTCAGGTTATCAGAGTGGGCCTAGCACTAGTGGGCTTTGATCAGATTGCTTTATCTATCTTTTGGAGCTTGGACTCTTGAAGTAAAGCTCGGTTATCTTTTCTATTATGGCTATTAGTTATGTAGTGGGATTATGTACTTATGTTTTAACGAGATGGATATTTTGTACTTGACTATTGTTGGTTTTTGATATGTAATCAAACATGTTTACCTTCTGCTGCAATGAAATGATGTTTTAAATTTCAAGTATTACTTATATCTGTCTTGTTGTAATTTTTCTGTTTTATATTCACTTAAAATACTCCACCGAAGTTAAGGCATTCCCTTAGTGAGTGACCTTAGCGGGTGTGGGGTGTTACACGTGGTATCAGAGCGAGGTTACCAGAACAGATAAAACTTTTAGAAAAACTATTTTTCTAAAAACATTTTTGGTAGAAGTATTTTCAAAAACATGTCTTTTAAGAGAAAAGTTTTTGAAAGAAAAGAACATAATCCCCAAGATCCATATATCCTTCCTTCGATTCTCCATTTTGAATCTCTTCCTCTTTCTCTTTTTGAATTTCCCCTCCGCGTATAGATGTCTTTTTAAGATAAATAAGGACTTCCGTATGAAGGACGGAAGAACCACTTCAAGGGACTTAGACGTTTGTCGGGCTAAGAAGTTAGTCCGAGGAGGTGGAGGGCTTGTGGGTACCTTTAAGATGGACGAGGGAGGAAGGTTCAAATAGCTGTTAGGTAAATAAAGGACGAAACCTCATCATGGTGAGAAGGTCACGAAAGGAGAATGTGAAGGAGAAGGCTAGATGTTTTGGAGAAATAGGACACCTTATTAGGATTGTCCAAAGAGGTAAGGACAAAGTACAGGATCTTCTGGAGGGTAGATGTATTCCCTCACGGCTGGTATACCTGATGGGGGTAGGACCGTCTAGGTTGAAATTTGGTTCTCTCGATCAACCTGTTCAAACTTTATTCGACTCTGGCGCATCGCATTCGTTTATCTCATCATCATTAGTTAAGTCACTGCACTTAGACACCAGTTTAGTAGATGATCCCTTGGTTGTTTCAAACCCAATTGGGGGCTCCACTTATTTGTCCATGATATGTTTGGGTTTGAAGATTTCTATACTTAGCGTTGACTTTAGATGTGATGCTTTTGTTTTGGGCTTCACGGGCTATGGGTTGATTTTGGGCATGGACTGGTTATCCAGTAATGGTGCCGTTCTTGATTGCGAAAGGAGAGTTGTTAGGCTCATGACCCGCTTGGGTAATACTCTCGAGATCTCTTGTAATCCCATGGATTCTGTTATGCTAAGTTATCTTGAATCGCTTGATGCTTCGGTCAAGAGTTTGCGATCTGTTAGAGTGGTCCGGTAATACTCGGATGTGTTTGAGGAGGTGAAGGGTTTACCTCCGAAGCGGGAGATTGACTTCCGAATATATCAGGTGGACAATGCTAAGCCAGTATCTTTACCAGTGCGCCACATGGCTCTTCGTGAGAGGAAGGAACTCCATAAGCAAGTAGGGGAGTTGCTTGAGAAGGGGTTCATAAGACGAAGTATATCGGAGTGGGGTGCTCCAGTAGTTTTTGCCACGAAGGCGGATGGGTCCCTCAGACTTTGTGTAGACTATAGAGAACTCAACAAGCTCACAAAGAATAATAGACACCCATTGCCGAGGATTGATGATCTCTTTGATCAGTTGGTTAGCGCCTCAGTGTTTTCGCAGTTGGACTTGGCCACGGGGTTTCATCAGTTGGGAGTGGCTGAGGATAGTATAGAGAAGACTGCCTTTAGGACTCCGGATGGTTTCTATGAGTGGCTTGTGATGCCATTTGGTTTGACGAACGCCCCTGCATACATTGTTGATTTGATGAGTAGGGTGTTCAGGGAGTACCTAAATAACTTCGTAGTGGTCTTTCTGGAGGACATCTTGGTCTTTTCTAAGAGCGAAATAAGTTTTCGTATGTGCTTAATAGGTTAAGCAAAGCCAGTTATTTGATCAACGGTGGTTTTGGAGCAAGACTAGCAAGGACATCCAGAGTTGGACAAGTGCTTAATTATTTAGCCGTTTTTACTAGTATCATCTCACGTAGGTCGTCTGAATTCGAAGGAGGTATCCCTTGGGTGATTGTCTGATATTGGTTTAGGCCTTTGGGGCTTGCACTTGGGGGATGTCGAGTTCGACTAGGATGGTCTGCGTGAGAGATGGATAGTTGTGACGATTTTGCATGGGAGAATATCCTGGTTTTCTCTAGAAGTGGAGAAAAGCATGCCCTACATCTTAGGGAAGTGTTGGAGACTCTTCGAGCGCATAGTCTTAAGACAACAAAGGTGGATGGAGTTCTTAGCATCCTATGATTTCGAGATAGCGTATACCCCTGGCAAGGGTAACGTGGTGGCGGACGCATTAAGCAGAAAAAGGTTGTCCTTGAGTCCATTGTTCGTGGAACGACGAAGCTTGGAATTTATCTCGATGTTTGATTTTAGACCTTCCATTGACTTTGTACCCGGTTTGCTAGCATCCTTAGAGGTCAGACCTACTCTTTTGGGACGGCTTGGCGAGGCACAACGGGACGACCCACAGTTGGTTGAGTTGGTAGAGAGGCTCATAAGGGGGGAGTCGTCCAGCCATTTGAGTAGGTACACCCTAGACGATAGGGGGTGGTTGCGTAGAGACGGTAGACTTTGTGTACCGCAAGATGAGGGTTTGAGGAAGGATATACTTGATGATGCACATCGTTCGAAGATGACCATTCATCCCGGTGGGGACAAGATGTACCAAGACATGAAGCGAGTTTTCTTTTGGGCCGGTATGAAGAAAGATGTGGCAAGAGTATGTCGCTAGATGCTTGGTGTGCCAACAAGTGAAAGCGGAGCAAAAGAAACCTGGTGGGTTGCTTCACCCATTGGAAGTTTCGCAATGGAAGTAGGATATCGTCTCGATGGATTTTATTGATGGGTTACCGAGATCGAGGAAGGGTAATACGGGAATTTGGGTTGTGGTAGACAGACTTACTAAGAGTGCCCATTTCATACCCGTGAAGAGTAAGAGGACTGCCCCATGGCTAGCTTCAGTTTATCTTCGAGAGATAGTTCGATTGCATGGGGTACCTTCTAGCATAGTGAGTGATCGAGATCTTATCTTCACTAGCGAGTTTTGGAAGAGTTTGCAAGAGGCGGTAGGGACTCAGTTGTGTTTGAGCACCGCATATCATCCTCAGATGGACGGCCATACCGAGAGGGTGAATCGTGTTCTAGAAAACCTTTCGAGGCTATATATCTTAGATTTTGGAGGTACATGGGAAGAGCATCTTCCATTGGTGGAGTTCGCGTATAATAACAGCTTTCAGCCTAGTATTGGTATGGCTCCTTCCGAAGTTCTTTATGGAAGGCCTTGTCGATCACCTACATGTTGGTGGGAATCTACGGATAGGATCTTGCTTGGGCCTGATATGGTTAGAGAGACTTTGGAAAAGATAGATTTGATTCGAAGAAGGATGAAAGCGGCGCAAGACAGACAGAAATCTTACGCGGATAAGAGGAGGACGGAGCTGGAGTTTGATGTTGGGGACATGGTCTTTGTCAAAGTATCTCCATTACGGAATGTTGTTCGCTTTGGGTCCGTTGGGAAGTTAGCACCAAGATTTGTAGGACCATTTCCTATTAAGGAAAGGATTGGACAGATGGCATATAGAGTGGATTTACCGGAGAGACTTAGTGGGGTACATGACGTATTCCATGTGTCACATTTGAGGAAGTGCCTACATGAGACCGCAGAGGTGGTAGAGCCGAGCTTGCTTAGATAAGTGGAGGTAGAGCGTGATGCGACTATTCGACGAGCTCCTACCCGCATCCTTGGGTCAGAGATTAGGAAGTTAAGAAACAGAAAGGTTCGACTAGTCAAAGTGCAATGGGGAGAGGATGAGAGCAATGCTACTTGGGAGACAGAAGCGAAGATGCGTTCACTGTACCCATTCCTTTTTGAGGGTATGTCTTTTAACTTCTCCTTTATCGTTTGTCTAGTACTTATCTTATCTTTAGTATGTCCTCTCATTAGTACCTTTGACCTTTAGATAGGGTAAACCTATGGTTGAAACATGTGTTTGAGACATGTTATGTTTGATGGATGCGTGTGGATGCAAGTGGTTGCTAGTGGTTGCTCATGGATGCACATACACACACTTTAGACACTAGATCGGCTCAGTCACTTCATATTGCATATTGCATATAACTGTGTTTTGGTAGCTATATTAATGGATGTATCATGGTTGTGTTATCGTATGGATGATGCATTTTGGTGTATGATTGTGCACACATGTAGAAATAGTATGTGTAGATAGGGTTCTTTCGCATACATATTGGATGCGTGGCACTATCATGGTTTGCATTAAGGAGGTCAACTGAATCAGTAGACCGCCTGATTTTGCATTAGACAAGGAACATATACACACACTCTTTGCATATGTTCATACAGCATTAGAAACTTTAAGGACAATGGATGCCAGTGTTTGATGGTTTGAGTAGATGGTTGTTTGGTTGGTAGGATACGTTCTTCTTGACTTAGAGATTTCGGGGACGAAATCCTTTAAGTAGGGGAGAATGTAACACCCCGTATGTTGAATAACTTGCTATAATATAAAACAGGGCAGAATTAAATTTTAAAATCTGAATCAGGGGAAACGGGCAATGCCATTGCGTTCGTCTCGGAAAAATACGCGAAATAGAGTCCGAGTTTTCGAAAATCGGAGTCCGTATGACCTAGTTAAGGCCCGAAGAAGTTTCAGAAAATTCAAAACAGATTTAAAATATTGAAATTTCAGATTTCAGAAGAGGCGGGAAAATTCCCGCCAGACAGAGGGTGTCGACACAGGGGTCGACATGGGTGTCGACCCCCCCTCCCAGGGGTCGACCCATGTGTCGACCCAGGGGTCGACCCCCCCCCCCCCCCCCCCCCCCGTCGGCCAGTTTTGGCTGGGTGCACTGTCTTGGCTTTGGGGCTGTGCTTGGTGGCTAGTGACGAGATCTGACGGCTCTAATCTGATTTAGGGTTAATCTAATGGCCTAAAACACTTAACTAATCTATAAATACACCCTAAGACTACCCTAATTCATACTAAAATTGGAGACAACGTCGTTATGCCGTCAAAATGCAACTAGAAGGAGCCACCAACAAATTAAAGAGGAAGATAGCTTCTCAAATCAACTCTATCAACTTAATCCTCTTCATAGGAGTGCTAATCAACAAGTTGTGAGTACTATAGCCTTAATGACCAATTGTTGAAATGATTATGATAGGATATAATGAGGTTATGGCTATGAATGTGGATCAATGCAAGTTATGTTATCATATGCTATGTGTTCATCATGATAGTTATGCAAGTTTGATGTTATATGTTCATGATGTTATGCAAGTTATGCAAGTCATATGCTATGTGATCATGATGTTATGCAAGTTATGCAAGTCATATGCTATGTGTTCATGATGTTATGCAAGTTATGCAAGTCATATGCTATGTGATCATGATGTTATGCAAGTTATGCAAGTCATATGCTATGGGTTCATGATGCTAGTTATGCAAATCACTATGATAAACATTGATCCATTATGACACCATGTTATGCAAGTTTGGTGTTTGATTATATGCAAGTTCATATATAACATGTCATGCAAGTTTGGTGTTTGATTATATGCAAGTTCATATATAACATGTTATGCAAGTTTGGTGTTTGATTATATGCAAGTTCATATATAACATGTTATGAAAGTTTGGTGCTTGATTATATGCAAGTTCATATATAACATGTTATGCAAGTTTGGTGTTTGATTATATGCAAGTTCATATATAACATGTTATGCAAGTTTGGTGTTTGATTATATGCAAGTTCATATATGACATGTTATGCAAGTTTGGTGTTTGATTATATGCAAGTAACATGTGCAAGTTTACACCTTTGTATGATATGCATACATATGCAAGTTAACCCCTTTGTATGTCATACATACATATGCAAGTTTACCCCTTTGTATGACATAAGTAACTTATGCAAGTTAACCTCTTTATGACATATGTGATTCATGCAAGTTTGGGTTGATTATTTATGCTAGTTGGGTTTGATGCCATGGTCATATATGCATGTTGACACCTTTAAAACCCATGTTGATGCTAATGTTATGCAAGTTGAACCCATTGTATTTGTGATGAATCTTCCCTTTTATGTCATGTTAGCGAATTACGTGGGGAACGATGGGGTTAACATTCATGTTAATAAAATGGTGTGAAGTTGGTATGATTATGCATACCATAAAGTGGATGGACATAATTGAGTCAATTATGTACATCATTAAATTGGAATTAATTAGGGAAAATTAATTCAAAATATTGGGGTGATTAATTAGGTGTAATTAATCGACTAAGACACGCGGTTGGACCCTTTTGTAGCATAAGACTTCCCGGAACCGACCGGCAAATCCAGCGGCTACAAATGATTGGCCCAATGTGAGAGGTCTTAGGCATAAACTAAATACGTAACAAGTGTAAAGACACGAGGTTAGACTCGGTTATGGCGTAAGGCTGCCCGGACCCGACCGGCAAATCCAGCTGCCATAAAAGATAGTCTAATGTGAGAGGTCTTTACAAAGGTTACGGTCTTAATCAATTAAGAAACACTTAACCATATTAGCATGTAGAGGGACATGAGGGGTTAAGTGGGTGCCTTGGGTGGCATGTGGAAAAATCTGGTGGGTGCCTTGGGTGGAAATAGAAAATACGATTAGAATACTTAACCAAAGTGGAACATGTAATTAAACATGATTAAAGGGTTAAGTAAGTGCCTTGGGTGGCATGTGGAAATCAAGTAAGTGCCTTGGGTGGCATATGGAAATCTAGTGGGTGCCTTGAGTGGCAATTGAAATATGATTAGATGACTTAACCAAACTTTAAACATGTAAATGGACATGATTATTAAAAAGGATTAAGTGGGATACACTAGAAGGGACAAGCTTAGGTGGGTAGCTTATGGGGGCCCATTTCAACCAGTAACCCATATGTATCTTATTGGGCTCGACCCACGTCGAGGACGGGACACACGTACTGGGCTTGACTATAAGAGGCCAAAAACGGGTTAGCAGTGGCAACGCAAGTCCAACGGGTTTCATATGCGTGTGTGGACCCGGGCTGGTAGGTAAGACGTTGTTGCATCGTGTAGGTATAAGTCGTGTACCATTGGTTGTATCGGGTTGCCACTTTGGGGAGTGATACACCCCACTGTGGGGCCAGCACGGGTATCTACGTTAGGGAGCCGATCGAATGGGAGTAGTGGGTACACCTAGTGGAGATAGGGGCAGACGACACCTATGTAGTCAGCTAGGGGTACACGAGACTACTATTAAGATTACTAAGTACACTTAGTGGGATCAAACTTTAAGTAAGGAATTACCCTTGGGTGGGTAGATCTGGTGTGGTGCAGTGTAGGAATTACCCTTGGGTGGGTAGATCTGGTGTGGTGCAGTGTAGTAATTACCCTTGGGTGGGTAGATGCGTCTTTACCGTTATCTTAGTTTATTCTATGTCTAGTTGGCTGCTTAGTGTAGTCATTTATCCCCAGTCATCACCGTACCAAGTTTATATCATACCCTAATTACTTTAATGATTGTATTGTTAAAGTTATAGGGCTCACTCAGACTTATGTCTGACCCCGTTGTTTTTATCTTTTTCCCAACCCTCAGGTTATCAGAGTGGGCCTAGCACTAGTGGGCTTTGATCAGATTGCTTTATCTATCTTTTGGAGCTTGGACTCTTGAAGTAAAGCTCGGTTATCTTTTCTATTATGGCTATTAGTTATGTAGTGGGATTATGTACTTATGTTTTAACGAGATGGATATTTTGTACTTGACTCTTGTTGGTTTTTGATATGTAATCAAACATGTTTACCTTCTGCTGCAATGAAATGATGTTTTAAATTTCAAGTATTACTTATATCTGTCTTGTTGTAAATTTTCTGTTCTATATTCACTTAAAATACTCCACCGAAGTTAAGGCATTCCCTTAGTGAGTGACCTTAGCGGGTGTGGGGTGTTACAGGATTCATTAGTTTTGTAGAGAACTAATGAAGGGAGTAAGTGGAAAGGAGAAATCAAAGGATATAAATTTATGAATAAGAGTATGAAATAAGATGCATAAAATAGATTGAAGGAAAATAAACTAATAGAATTAAGCAAAAGAAGTTAATAGATTAAAGGAAAGAAATAATTTCGTAATTAATGGGGAAAAAGGAAGGTGAAGGGAAAGAGATAAAAGCATTGAAAATAAATAGTCAAAAGGAGCAACGCCAGAAATGAATGGCCTTGGGAATAAATGGACATAAAACTTGAGAAAAAATGTGTAGCGCAAGTATATATGGTAAGGAACATTTCTTTTTATCATTGTGGCTTGCGTTTTTTTTATATATGTATATACAATGCAACAGAAATGTACGCATCAAAAATAAGGAGGGGAAAGCAAATATTCACTCCTAGTAATAAATCAGTATATCCCACAAACTATGCACCATAATACGTGTACACATTTACTCATTCCATTCTTAACGTTTTGAATATATATATATATATATATATATATTCCAAAGAATGGAAGGTCTTTAATTTCCATTAAATAGGTTTCAATTTTATTTATCGTACAAAGAAGGTGACTTTCCCTTTTTTTCTCTCTCCCATAAATGCTTCAAGTCATGTAATAAAATAAAGAATTTGAACAAGAAATGAATGAATGGAAAAATAAAGGGGGAAAGAAACGTAACGGTTAGGAAAGAGGGAATGACTACATTAAATAATGAAACAAGCAGCACATTAAGTAGCATGCTGAACATTAAGAAGATAAAGAAAAGGGAAGTTAAAACGGTGCAGTCGGAATTAAAGAAACGTGATTTACACATTTTTGTTTGTTTTCCATTTATTTGTTTGTCATGGCATATTATTATTATATATATACATATATTTTTCAAATAAAAGCATACGCTTTTTCTATTAAAATTCTCAAAATAAAAATAAATTTTTAAATTTACCCCAAAATTCAGGGTTGTTACAGTTTTAATGGCTTTGATTTGCCTTAGGTTGATCTAACGGCTCTTATTAAATCAAACTTCTATATAAGCAACCTAAATCTAAACCCTAAGCCACACAAAAATATTCCTAGAGCCGTCATACTGTCAATACTCAACCTAGAGTAGCCGTCATTCTCCTTCAACTAGAAAGCAAGATTAAAGCTACGAATCAAATCAAATCAACTCTAAATTAAAAGAACAATTAGTCTACATCAAGGGATAGCTATTCAGTTTCAGAATACAGATCCCAGAAAAACAAGATTTGCCTTTGTTTTGTAAGTCAATTACTTTTTAGATTTGAACACCTATAGCCAATTGTGACATGTAATAAAATGAATATAAGAATATGTCTAATGTAAGCAACCGTTTCATTTGAATCTGTGCTTGTATAAGCCTTTGGGAATCATTATTGGTCCAATCATATCTATCTTTGTTATATAGCAAAATTGTAATCCTATGATATAACTCTTGTCAAACCTATATGACAGTTCATGACGATATTCATATCTATATGCCTGCGATGGATTCTATGCAAAACATGTCAATTTGGAATATCAAATTTATGGACCAATAGTTCTTATCATCATATGTCTATTCTTATGCCTCTTATGTTCCACACTGCTTCTCCGCTTGTTTTATGAATCTTGCGTTGAATCTCGAAATACGTACGTTATGAATGCGGGGGTAATTGGGTATAACATGAAATTTACATTATTTGCCATAATTTGGAACATGTAGTATGGCATGACTGTTAAGATGTAATTTGGCATGAATTAAGGAATATGTAAATTTGACATATTGAACCTAGAATTGGCATGAACGACAAAGTATGAAATTGGCATATAAATCAAGTTTTGGGCAAAATTGTTATTAGCCTATAAATCAAGTTTTGGGCAAAATTGTTATTGGCATATGAATCATGTTTTGGGCAAAATTGTTATTGTTGTGAATTTAGGGTAACTTATGCATTAAATCTAGATTGGGCGTAAAATGTAATTTGGAGCATTAAATCTAGATGTGGCCTAACTATTGATTTGGGATGCCTAGTATAATGAATATTGTAATTTTGGGACATGACTATTATTACAAACTTGAGAAGATTAGGTGTAGCCTATCTTGATTAATAACTTGAAATTGGAACATGACTAGTTTTGGTGAATTTGGTAATTAACATGAAAAATCTAGAATTGGGTATATATGGTAATTGTGAATAATTTGCATATAAATTGTAAATATGCGAATTAGTGAAAAGATGAATATGCCTAACCCAAGGTTAGATTGAGTTGTGATGTAAAACTGTCCGGAACCGCCCGACATATCCTGTAACCACAACAACACCTATCTAATGTGAGAGGTTAGTGCATCATGCCCAAGAAAATCCCGAGGTTGGATTGAGTTGTGATGTAAAACTGCCCGGAACCGCCCGGCACATCCAGTAACCGCAACAACACATATCTAATGTGAGAGCTTGGTGCATTAATAAATCAGTTAATGCTAATGAACAAGACATGCTAAGAAATGACTAGGGTTAAGTAATAAGAACACTTTACTAGTATAGCATGATGAATGGTCAGGGTTAAGTAATAAGAAACACTTAACCAATATAACTTGAATTGTGGTGAGGTTAAGTTAAAACAAAAGGGCAACACTTAACTAATATAGCTTGATTTGTGATAAGTTTAAGTTAAAACAAGAGCGCAACACTTAACCAACATAACTTGATTTGTGGTGAGGTTAAGTTAAAATAAAAGGGCAACACTTAACCAATATAGCTTGATTTGTGGTAAGGTTAAGTTAAAACAAGAACGCAACACTTAACCAATATAACTTAATTTGTGGTGAGGTTAAGTTAAAACAAAAGGGCAACACTTAGCTAATATAGCTTGATTTGTGATAAGTTTAAGTTAAAACAAGAGCGCAACACTTAACCAACATAACTTGATTTGTGGTGAGGTTAAGTTAAAATAAAAGGGCAACACTTAACCAATATAGCTTGATTTGTGGTAAGGTTAAGTTAAAACAAGAACGTAACACTTAACCAATATAACTTAATTTGTGGTGAGGTTAAGTTAAAACAAAAGGGCAACACTTAACTAATATAGCTTGATTTGTGGTAAGGTTAAGTTAAAACAAGAGGGCAACACTTAATCAATATAACTTAATTTGTGGTAGGGTTAAGTTGACAAAAGAAGGCAACACTTAACCAAAGTAACATGACAAGTAAGGTGGGTTAAGTTAACTTGAATTGACTGATGACACTTAACCAATACAACAAGATGAACACGTAGGGTTAAATTAACATGAATGAACAACACTTAACCAATACAACAAGTTGGACATGTGGGGTTAAGTTAACATTGAAACACCCCACCTCCGTTAGGGTCACTCTCAAAGGGAATGCCCTAATTTTGGTGGAGGTTTATAAGTATAAGTCACAGATACACAAGACAGATATAAATACACATATTTTTGAACAGCGGAAAACAACAGCGCTTTTATTCCATCAAAATACGTGTTTACACAAACCATGCCATAATTGTCTTACAATACTTCCAAAAACCATTACATTTTCATAACTGTCTTGATTTCATAACTTAAAGAAGCATAAAAACAAAAGTAAACTGCATAAGTCCTCATAGTTGCAATCCAAAGCCATAGTCCAAAACGAAAGAAATCCAAGCAATACATTCTTTCTCTTCAAGCTGGATGTGAAAACTGGTCAAGCTTTAGTATTCCCTCCCTGTGGACCTGGGGGGGGGGGGGGACGAAAGAAAAGTGGAGTCAGACATAAAGCCTGAGTAAGTCTTGGACTATTCAGTCTATGAATAAAGAATTGAGCATGATAAGTACAAACTGGAAATGGGAAAGCACTATAAACTAAGTTAAGTCGTCTAGAGTCGAATATACTATCGTACCCCATATTAATCTCTGCATCCATATAAACTAGTTCCCAACAGGCACCCCATAATCAGGGTGAAGTGATCCATTTCTAATGATCGGCCTACTCGCATAGTTACATGTGTCTTACAGCCCCCGATGTTGTAGTTACCTATGCTAGTCCCACCATAGGGTGTATCAAGTCCTATGGTAGCGGCCCGACATAATTCTAGAATGCACAGGTATACTATTGGTGCCCAGTGCCTTATTTTTCTGCGTCGGAGTGTGTGCACGCCCTCACCCCGTTAGAAACTACACTGCTGCACCACCGCCGTCGATTTGACCTCTAACAGTCAGCCCAGTAATCGTGCCCCACCCTGCCTAGTTCAGGGTATCCTGATACACCTTGTAGGGTTACTGCTGAAAAGGGTCCCCCGCTACTAGGTTTTCTATTTCTAGCCAACATGCTAAGTTGGTTAAGTGTTTTGTAAACCTAACCCCCAATCAGTCTGTATAGTTTAGCATGTTCCATTTTGATTAAGTATTAATTCAATTTACTTAATCCTATCAATCCTGACTCAGCCTTAATTGCCTTATTAAAGCCTCGACCTCTCACATTAGACAGGTATTGTTGTGACTGCCTGTTGCCGGTTGGTTCCGGGCAGTCTTACGTCACAACTCAGTCTAACCTCGGGTCTTTATTGGGCTCAATGTTTAACCACCCACATTGGATAGGTATTGTTGTGACTACTGGACAGCCAGGCGGTTCCGGGCAGGTTTACATCACAACTCAATCCAACATCGGGTTAAACACATCGTATTTTCTAAATTTACATATTTTGCCTCTTTTCTTTTTATATGTAAATATTTGCGGCCTATTATTCAAATTTATCTTTATTGGGTAAAATTAATTTATACCACTTAATTGTTTTCAAGGTCGTTGGCATGCGTCAAACATGCCAACACATACGTTTTATATTTTTAACCCAACGTCATTACCCCCGTTTTATACGTTCGCTATAATATAACATATGTTGGGTTTAACATTTAAACCCAACTTAGCCACATGAAAAAGGGGAGGCTTAGAACATGGTGTTTATATATTCTAAGTAACATAAAAAGGGGAGTGTGAACGCATGAACTTGCAACGTAACGATCTAATTAACATGAATTAGGCACTGGTGAACTTGCATTGTAATAGCATATAATCATGGCATAAACATACCTAAACATGAATCATGGTTTTTAATCTATTCATGTAAACTTGCAATTGGAATGTAAATCTAACTTAATTATGTGTCGTATATATTATCATGTGATTTTGATAACAGCATAGGCCTAAAACATATCTTGTTTGGGCATAAAGTCAAACATAAACTAGCCATGTTCATAAAGTCAACAAAAGTTCACAAGGGTGCTCACTTTTGTTACTAACACAAAAGTATGGTTTTACACTTGAATCATGATGCCAATTCCAACATAAATTCATATGAGTCATAATACCCAAATGGATCCAACTACACTAAAAGTGATTATAAAAATATACATCATGTTGGCATAATAGTGAACCATATACTTGCATGAATCTCAAATAAACTACCACAAACATATAGTTGTTAACTTTCAACATGAATCATATACTTGCAATTATCCAATAGGTGTTGTAATAAACTACCACAAACATATAGTTGTTAACTTTCAACATGAATCATATACTTGCAATTATCCAATAGGTGTTGTAATAAACTACCACAAACATATAGTTGTTAACTTTCAACATGAATCATATACTTGCAATTATCCAATAGGTGTTGTAATAAACTACCACAAACATATAGTTGTTAACTTTCAACATGAATCACATACTTGCAAATATCCAATAGGTCTAACATCGTTATACCACAACATCCCAAATCGATTAGAATCATAGCAACATACAATTATGAATTATTATCACCACAAATTAAGTACAATTCTATTTCTCATTTTACACAAATCAAAACACAATTATTCATTCACATCGGAATAGCACTCTACTTCAACGTATGACGAATCTTCAATTCAGGAATCTGAATTCTGAATTTGGAGATGCTATCCTTTGTTGTAGGCGTTGTTTTGATTTAGTTGTCGTTGCTTTAAGCTTTTGAATTGTCTCCTAATCGTCTCTCAATTTTGACGGCTACTCCTAGTCTTTCCTCAGCAGCATGACGGTCTCATTCTCATTTTTATTTGTATGAATTAGGTGGAGTCTTAGGTCCTTTTTATAGAGTTTGTGAATTGATTAGAACCGTCGATGGAGCTTGGATTAATATTAGCCGTTCGTTTGAAGGAGAGACCAATCAGGAGCTGACACCTAGCCCTAGTGACAAGGCAAGGCTCAGAAATTCGGCCAAGCATAGACCAGGCCAGCCAGGGGGGCTGGGTTCGACCTGGCTCAGGGGCCAGGCCGACTCCCCAGTCGACCCCCACGTCGACTCGGTAGTCGACCTGGGTGCCCCAAGTCGACTACCCAGTCGACCTGGGTAGCCCAGGTCGACTATCCAGTCGACCTGGGTGCCTTGGGCGGGAAAATTCCTGCCCAGCCTATTCTGGTCCGTTTTTTTTTTTGAAATTTGAATTTGTTCTGAGCTGTTTCTGTCTGTTTGAATTTTAAACCGAATTCTGAAACTTCCGGAGGCCATATCTTCTTCATACGGAGTCCGTTTTACGCAAACTCGGACTCTATCTCAAGCAGAATTCCGAGACGAACGCAATGGTGTATCCCGTTTCCCTTAATTCTTTGATTTGAAATTAATTATACTTTAATTTATGAATTTCACTGTTATAGAATACACGGGGTGTTAAATTCTCCCCCACTTAAAAGGATTTCGTCCCCGAAATCTTCAAGTTTAGGAAGAATGTATATCCTAACATCCAAACGTCCATCTACTCATCCATCAAACACGAGCATCCATTGTCCTTAAAAGACTTCTAATGCCTCATGATCATATGCAAAGTGTGTGTACATGTACTTATCTAATGCAAAATCAGTCGGTCTACTGATTCAGTTGACCTCCTTAATGCAAATTATGTAAGTGTCATGAATCCATTATGTACGCAAATTTTCCTATTCATGATTCTACATGAGTGCACAATCATTCATATATAAATGCAACATCCATATGACAACACATTAAACTTCAACCATATACGAATATAAATACATATATGCATATGCAATATAAAGTGACTGAGCCGATCTAAAACCTAGATTGTGTGTGTATATGCAACCACGAGCAACCACTAGCAATCACTTGCAACCATCATCCATAACATGTTTCAATTACATGTTTTCATCCAAAGGGTTTCTACCTAAAAGATAAGGTCGAGGAGATATACCTAAAAAGATAGATAAAAGCATAACTTAGGGAAAAAGAGAGATCAAAGATGTACCCTCGAAAAGAAAAGGGTATGCTGCGCGTATTCTAGCCTCAGTTTCCCAAGTTGCGTCTTCCTCGGCGTTGCTCCACTGAATTTTGACGAGCTTGACTTCGCGGTTGCGTAGATTTTTCACTTCAGTTCCTAAGATGCGTGTTGGAACTTTCCTCATGGTTGCTTCGCGTTCCACTTCAGCTTCTTCTAGGATGTTTGGCTCTACCACTTCAGCAGATTCATGTAGACATTTTCGGAGGTGCGAAACATAGAAAATGTTGTGAACTCCGGCCAGTTTTTCGGGTAGCTCTAATCTATAGGCCATTTTCCCAATTTTCTCGATGATAGGAAATGGCCCTACGAACCTTGGTGCTAGCTTTCCTGTGGTTCCAAAACGAACAACGTTCCTTAGCGGAGATACCTTAAGAAAAACTTTGTCCCCAACCTCAAATTCAAGGTCGGTCCTCCTCTTGTCGGCATAGGATTTCTGTCTGTCTTGGGTTGTCTTCATCCTTCTTCGTATCAAGTCTACTTTCTATGATGTCTCTCGGATCATATCTGGCGCAAGTATGATCTTATCTGTAGACTCCCACCAACAAGTGGGCGATCGGCACGGTCTTCCATATAAAGCTTCGAAGGGTGCCATTCCGATGGTGGCTTGGTAGCTGTTGTTGTAGGCAAATTCCACCAAAGGAAGATGGTCTTCCCACGTCCCTCCGAAGTCAAGGACGCACAGTCTTAAAAGGTCCTCCAAAACTCTGTTCACTCTTTCTGTCTGGCCGTCGGTTTGGGGGTGATAGGCTGTACTCAAGCATAACTGTGTGCCTTCCGCTTCTTGCAGACTCCGCCAAAACTCACTTGTGAAGATAGGGTCTCAGTCACTAACAATGCTGGAGGGTATTCCATGGAGTCGAACAATTTCCTTGAGATAAAGAGATGCTAGGGATGAGGCAGTTCTTTTACTCTTGATAGGTTAAAAGTGGGCGCTTTTAGTAAGCCTATCCACTATTACCCAAATGCTAGTGTTGCCTCTTCTAGACCTAGGCAGCCCGTCAATGAAGTCCATTGAGATGTTATCCCACTTCCACTGTGGGACCTCTAGAGGATGGAGCAAACTGCCAGGTTTCTTCTGTTCCGCCTTAACCTGTTGGCAAACCATAAACTTTGAAACGAATTCTGCCACGTCTTTCTTCATGCCGCTCCAAAAGAAAGTTCTCTTTATGTCCTTGAACATTTTATCTCCGCCTGGATGTATCGTCATCTTGGAGTGATGTGCTTCCTCGAGGACCTTCTTTACTAAATCCCTTGTCTATGGGACGCGTAGTCTTCCGTCTCGCCTTAGCCAACCCTTATCGTCGATGGAGTATCTGTTGAGGTGACTTTAAGTCTCACCCCTAATTAGCCTATCAATCGTTTCCACAAGCTGAGGGTCTTCGCATTGTGCTGTCCCTATTGAGTCCACTAAAGTCGGGCGTACTTCGAGAGATGCTAGCAAGCCCGGTACAAAATCGGAGGAGGGACTAAAGTCAAAGCTGGCTACAAACTCTAGGCTTTGGCTTTCAACAAACAGCGGGCTTAGGGTCAGTTTCTTTCGGCTCAACGCGTCTGCCACTACGTTGCCTTTGCCCGGAGTGTAGGAGATCTCGAAATCGTACGAGGCAAGAAACACCATCCATCTCTGTTGCCTTAGGTTAAGATCTTTCTACGAGAAAAGATACTTCAAAAATTTATGGTCAGTATACAGTTCGAATTTCTCACCTAGGAGATAGTGGCGCCAAGACTTAAGCGCAAAGACGATGGCAGCCAACTCAAGATCATGGGTCGGGTAGTTCTTTTCGTGCACTTTCAACTGTCTCCCGCCATAAGCTACTACCCTTCCTTCTTGCATTAAGACAACGCCTACCCCTGTCCTACATGCATCTGTATAAACTGTGAACATCTTGCTTCCATCTGGCAACGTCAGAACTGGGGCTGTTGTAAGAGCCCTTTTTATCCGTTGGAAAGCAAACTCTCAATCCAAGTCCCAATTGAACACTAGATTCTTCTTTGTCAGCCTTGTGAGTGGAGCTGAGATTTTCGCAAAATCATTGATGAATTTCCGATAGAAGCCTGCTAGCCCTAGAAAACTTCGGACCTCCGTTGCATTCCTTGGTGTCTTCCAATCCTGCACCGCTACTACTTTAGCTGGGTCCACAACTAACCCTTCTTTGGATACTATGTGCCCAAGGAACCTTACTTCCTCTCTCCAAAAGTGGCACTTGGAGAATTTGGCTTTTAGCTGATGGACTCACAGAGTTTCCATGATTGCCCTTAAGTGCTGAGCATGTTCCTCTTCACTCTTTGAGAAGATCAAGATATCGTCTACGAAGACCACTACGAACTTGTTGAGGAATTCTCTGAACACCCTACTCATCAGGTCCACGAAGTAAGCGGGTGCGTTTGTCAAACCAAAAGGCATGACAAGCCATTCAAAGAAGCCGTCTGGGGTTCTGAATGCTGTCTTATCGATGCTATCTTCAGCCACCCTTAGCTGATGAAATCCGGTCGCTAAATCGAGTTGGGAGAAAACAGACACTCCTACAAGCTGATCAAACAGATCGTCAATTCTGGGGAGAGGGTGCCTATTCTTTTTCGTTAGTTTGTTGAGCTCCCTATAGTCAACACATAGACGGAGTGAACCATCCGCCTTTGTGGAGAACACCACTGGAGCGCCCCATTCTGAAATGCTCCTTCTAATGAACCCTTTCTCTAGAAGCTCTTTAATCTGTTTATTGAGCTCTTTCCTTTCCCGTGGAGCCATGTGTCTAACAGGCAACGCAACGGGCTTTGCATTATCTACAAGATATATGCGGAAGTCTATCTCCCGCTTCGTAGGTAAGCCCTTCACCTCTTCGAAGACATCCGGATATTCCCGGACCACCCTAACCGATTGCAAATTCTCAACAGAAGCATCTAGCGATTCAAGATAACTAAGCATAACCGCATACGAGGGATTACAAGTAATTTCCAGAGTGTTACCGAGTTGGGTCAGAAGCCTAACCACCCTTTTCTCACAATCAAGGATGGCACCATTACTGGATAGCCAGTCCATGCCCAAAATCAAACCATATCCCGAGAAGCCCAAAACAAAGGCACTACATTTAAATTCTACGCTTAGAATAGAAATTTTCAATCCCACACAGATCATAGACAAATGAGTCGGGCCCCCGATTGGATTTGAAACAATTAAGGGGTCCTCTACCATACTAGTTTCTAGGTGCAGAGATTCTACTAAAGCAGATGAGATAAAGGAGTGTGATGCGCCAGAATCAAATAAAGTGCGAACTGGGTGATCATAAAGATAAACTACACTTTCTACAGAAGTATTTATACCTCGCTGTTGCAGAGGTGGCGCTTCTATCACATGAACCTGTGCCCCTGAGGTGGATCCAGCCCTCTGCCCCTGCCCTCGTTTCTTTGGGCAATCCTTAGCCATGTGGCCTGTCTCACCGCAAGAAAAGCATCCACCATTCATCTTGGCCTTCTTTTTCCGGCAATCTTTCACTAAGTGCCCCACTTTGCCACATAAATTACACTTCCTCTTCTCTTTGTTGTCTATCCCGCCCTTCTTAAAGTCTGTCTTCTTAGGCTGTAAACCCTCTTTCTTCCCTTGAGAGCCTTCTGCCTTTGTTTCCTTCTTGCCCTTATCCTCTTCGTTCAGCAATGCCATCTGCACCAACCTTTCATACGTAGCTCCCATGAGTATATGGGTCATGGCCAAACTGTGTAATAGCTCATTCAATCCTTTGACAAAGCGAAGAGCCTTCTTGTGCGGAGTGTTGACTTGGTCCAGTCCGAACCTAGCCAGCTGATCGAACTGATTAACGTACTCTTTGACTGTCATGTTCCCTTGCTTAAGGAATAAGAATTTTTCCAACTGAAGACTCCTTTCAGCTTCCGAGAGAAATTTAGCCTCAAACCTTTCCCTAAAGTCCTCCCATGTTTCCACTGGTCTTTCTGCATTGGTAACTTCCCACCAGTAGGAAGCCTCGCCTTTAAGTAGCCATACTGCCAGTTGTACCTTCTGCCTATCTTCTACCTCAACGATGACGAATAAGTCCTCGGTTTCCTTCAGCTAATTCCTGGCTGCCACGAAGGACTCGGTTCCATGAAAGTCCTTTCCTCCCATAGCTTTAAAATCTTTACATATCTTAGCAAAAGTATTACCACGCGGAGGAGGTGGAGGAAGAGGTGCTGCTGCAGCTGGATGACTTCCTGCAGCTGGGGAAGGAGGAACGGTAGGACCTGGCTGAGTGGCCCTTGCTTCTAAGAATCGTCTAAACCAACCAGGTATTGGTATACCCTCTTGCAAGTTAATTTCTTCGGACATGCTGAAACAAAAAGAATAGATTCAAAACGAAGGATAAAATATAGTACCTATAGCTTTGGGGGACTATGCCTTTTTAAAATAAAATAATATTTTATCTTTAAAAATGCTTCTTTAAATTTTCTTTCTGGAAATGAATTTTCAAAACTTTTTATCTTATCTTGTAAACCTATGCTCTGATACCAAGTGAAACACCCCACCTCCGTTAGGGTCACTCTCAAAGGGAATGCCCTAGTTTTGGTGGAGGTTTATAAGTATAAGTCACAGATACACAAGACAGATATAAATACACATATTTTTGAACAGCGGAAAACAACAGCACTTTTATTTCATCAAAATACGTGTTTACACAAACCATGCCATAATTGTCTTACAATACTTCCAAAAACATTACATTTTCATGACTGTCTTGATTTCATAACTTAAAGAAGCATAAAAACAAAAGTAAACTGCATAAGTCCTCATAGTTGCAATCCAAAGCCATAGTCCAAAACGAAAGAGATCCAAGCAATACATTCTTTCTCTTCAAGCTGGATGTGAAAACTGGTCAAGCTGCAGTATTCCCTCCCTGTGGACCTGGGGATGGGGGGGGGGGACGAAAGAAAAGTAGAGTCAGACATAAAGCCTGAGTAAGTCTAGGACTATTCAGTCTATGAATAAAGAATTGAGCATGATAAGTACAAACTGGAAATGGGAAAGCACTATAAACTAAGTTAAGTCATCTAGAGTCGAATATACTATCGTACCCCATATTAATCTCTGCATCCATATAAACTAGTTCCCAACATGCACCCCATAATAAGGGTGAAGTGATCCATTTCTAATGATCGGCTCCTACTCGCATAGTTACATGTGTCTTACGGCCCCCGATGTTGTAGTTACCTATGCTAGTCCCACCATAGGGTGTATCAAGTCCCATGGTAGCGGCCCGACACAATTCTAGAATGCACGGGTATACTATTGGTGCCCAGTGCCTTATTTTTATATGCCGGAGTGTGTGCACGCCCGCACCCCGTTAGAACCTACACTGCTACACCACCGCCGTCGATTTGACCTCTTACAGTCAGCCCAGTAATCGTGCCCCACCCTGCCTAGTTCAGGGTATCCTGATACACCTTGTAGGGTTACTGCTGAAAAGGGTCCCCCGCTACTAGGTTTTCTATTTCTAGCCAATATGCTAAGTTGGTTAAGTGTTTTGTAAACCTAACCCCCAATCAGTCTGTATAGTTTAGCATGTTCCATTTTGATTAAGTATTAATTCAATTTACTTAATCCTATCAATCCTGACTCAGCCTTAATTGTCTTATTAAAGCCTCGACCTCTCACATTAGACAGGTATTGTTGTGACTGCCTGTTGCCGGTTGGTTCCGGGCAGTCTTACATCACAACTCAGTCTAACCTCGGGTCTTTATTGGGCTCAATGTTTAACCACCCACATTGGATAGGTATTGTTGTGACTACTGGACAGCCGGGCGGTTCCGGGCAGGTTTACATTACAACTCAATCCAACCTTGGGTTAAACACATCGTATTTTCTAAATTTACATATTTTGTCTCTTTTCTTTTTATATGTAAATATTTGCGGCCTATTATTCAAATTCATCTTTATTGGGTAAAATTAATTTATACCACTTAATTGTTTTCAAGGTCGTTGGCATGCGTCAAACAAGCCAACACATATGTTTTATATTTTTAACCCAACGTCATTACCCCCGTTTTATACGTTCGCTATAATATAACATATGTTGGTTTAACATTTAAACCCAACTTAGCCACATGAAAAAGGGGAGGCTTAGAACATGGTGTTTATATATTCTAAGTAACATAAAAAGGGGAGTGTGAACGCATGAACTTGCAACATAACGATCTAATTAACATGAATTAGGCACTTGTGAACTTGCATTGTAATAGCTTATAATCATGGCATAAACATACCTAAACATGAATCATGGTTTTTAATCTATTCACGTAAACTTGCAATTGGAATGTAAATCTAACTTAATTATGTGTCGTATATATTATCATGTGATTTTGATAACAGCATAGGCCTAAAACATATCTTGTTTGGGCATAAAGTCAAACATAAACTAGCCATGTTCATAAAGTCAACACAAGTTCACAGGGGTGCTTACTTTTGTTACTAACACAAAAGTATGGTTTTACACTTGAATCATGATGCCAATTCCAACATAAATTCATATGAGTCATAATACCCAAATGGATCCAACTACACTAAAAGTGATTATAAAAATATACATGTTGGCATAATAGTGAACCATATACTTGCATGAATCTCAAATAAACTACCACAAACATATAGTTGTTAACTTTCAACATGAATCGTATACTTGCAATTATCCAATAGGTGTTGTAATAAACTACCACAAACATATAGTTGTTAACTTTCAACATGAATCATATACTTGCAATTATCCAATAGGTGTTGTAATAAACTACCACAAACATATAGTTGTTAACTTTCAACATGAATCATATACTTGCAATTATCCAATAGGTGTTGTAATAAACTACCACAAACATATAGTTGTTAACTTTCAACATGAATCACATACTTGCAAATATCCAATAGGTCTAATATCGTTATACCACAACAT
The DNA here is from genome assembly GCA_030737875.1 of Allium sativum. Taxonomy (NCBI): domain Eukaryota; kingdom Viridiplantae; phylum Streptophyta; class Magnoliopsida; order Asparagales; family Amaryllidaceae; genus Allium; species Allium sativum. Next base: position 18,919,008 of record CM060927.1, on the reverse strand, counting down.
CCCAAATCGATTAGAATCATAGCAACATACAATTATGAATTATTATCACCACAAATTAAGTACAATTCTATTTCTCATTTTACACAAATCAAAACACAATTATTCATTCACATCGGAATAGCACTCTACTTACAACGTATGACGAATCTTCAATTCAGGAATCTGAATTCTGAATTTGGAGATGCTATCCTTTGTTGTAGGCGTTGTTTTGATTTAGTTGTCGTTGCTTTAAGCTTTTGAATTGTCTCCTAATCGTCTCTCAATTTTGACGGCTACTCCTAGTCTTTCCTCAGCAGCATGACGGTCTCATTCTCATTTTTATTTGTATGAATTAGGTGGAGTCTTAGGTCCTTTTTATAGAGTTTGTGAATTGATTAGAACCGTCGATGGAGCTTGGATTAATATTAGCCGTTCGTTTGAAGGAGAGACCAATCAGGAGCTGACACCTAGCCCTAGTGACAAGGCAAGGCTCAGAAATTCGGCCAAGCACAGACCAGGCCAGCCAGGGGGGCTGGGTTCGACCTGGCTCAGGGGCCAGGTCGACTCCTCAGTCGACCCCCAGGTCGACTTGGTAGTCGACCTGGGTGCCCCAGGTCGACTACCCAGTCGACCTGGGTGCCCCAGGTCGACTACCCAGTCGACCTAGGTAGCCCAGGTCGACTACCCAGTTGACCTGGGTGCCTTGGGCGGGAAAATTCCCGCCCAGCCTATTCTGGTCCGATTTTTTTTTTTTTTTGAAATTTGAATTTGTTCTGAGCTGTTTCTGTCTGTTTGAATTTTAAACTGAATTCTGAAACTTCCGGAGGCCATATCTTCTTCATACGGAGTCCGTTTTACGCAAACTCGGACTCTATCTCAAGCAGAATTCCGAGACGAACGCAGTGGCGTATCTCGTTTCCCTTAATTATTTGATTTGAAATTAATTATACTTTAATTTATGAATTTCACTGTTATAGAATACACGGGGTGTTACAACATGAATGGACAACACTTAACCAATACGATGTAATGTGCGGGAGCGTTAAGTACATATCGGGTTAGTTGGTAATATTAGTACATATAGGCCCACAAACTTAACTGTTAAATAAACATGCTTGAGTCGATGGGAGGGTTAAGTACATCTCGTGTAGATGGGTAATATTAGTACATATAGGCCTACAAACTTAACCAGTAGGAAACCCTAGTAACGGAGACCTATTTCAGCAGTAACCCACATAGATGTATCATGGTACCCTGAACTAAGCAGGGTGGGGCACGATTACTGGGCTGATTATAAGCGGTCAAAACAGAGGCGGGGGGTTACATCAGTGTAGGTTTCGACGGTTTACGGATGTGCATGTACTCCGGAGTGGGAAAAAGAAGGCACTGGGTACTAGTAGTTATACAGTGTGCATCTTGAATCGTGTCGGGTTGCTATCATAAGGATTAATACACCTTATGGTGGGACCAACACAGGGTATCTACACGCAAGAGAGGGCCGATTGACACATACACAAGAGAAATTAATACATGTAGGGAGCCGATCGATAGGGTAGTAAGGGTACATCTAACATGTTCATGGCAATTAGGAAGGTTGAGGTGAAATCCTCACGATAGATGTACACCTGAAGGCTACCACAATTACGGGGATTGGGATCACGTTAACATTTTATATAGATTACTAGTTGGGACACTAGTTAGGTGGTGCAGAGATAGATATAGAAATCAGAATAACAAAGTACTAGCGAAGCAGAGAAAGAGTAGAAGCGCATTCAGTTTATCTTGCCGTATCATACCTTATGCTTATCCTATGTTATCTTGTTATCCCTGTTATCACGGTATTGTCTTATATTCAGTTTATTCATGTCATGGCGCTTTTGCCTGTTTATATGCTGAAAGTAACTGGACTTACCAGACTTATGTCTAACCTAGTTTTGTTTCGCCTCTTTTCTTCCGTTTCCCCCCTCCCCCCAGGTTCACAGGGAGGAAAGGTTACCACTTAGCTCAGTTTCCCTTCCAAGATCGAAGATACTCGATGTATTGTTTTGGACTCTCTCTCCCACTGCTATGGCTGGTTCATGCTTTATTGGGGAATATCATTTTTATTTTTATGCTTCTTTTATATTTGGAATTTTTTAAATCAAGACAGAAGTTCTTTGTAATACTTTTAAGTATGATTGAGACAACTGTTGTAAAAGCTGGACTGAACCACATTGTTAATAAAAATGACTTTATTTTCCACTACTTTATTTGTCTATCTTGTAATTTATCTGCATCTTTTACCTATAATGCCCCACCGAAGTTAAGGCATTCCCTTTATGAGTGACCTTAACGGAGGTGGGGTGTTTCACTTGGTATCAGAGCTGAAGGCTACCGGATCAGATAAAAGATTTCAAAAATTATTTTCAAAACGATTTTAAAAGAAGCATTTTCAAAAGAAAAGTTTTGTTTTAAAGGCATATTCCCCAAAGCCATATGCACTATCTTTTGATCCTCTGTTTGAATCCTTGTTTCCTTCTTTCCTGAGTCTCCGGGGCTCCTGGCTTTCTAAGAGGTAACCTCATCGTGACATGGTTCTGTAGGCTCGACGAGACTACGACACTTGTCAAAGGGCAAATAAGTGCCCAACTTCCATCTATAGCCGTAGTAGTTTCACCTACGGCTAATTTTCTTTCGAGCTTTGTAGGATTTTCCGTGTGATGGAGGCAGCTTTTAAGAGACCTGTCAACAAGTTACACAAGGATGGCAAAGATGAGAATGAGGGAGTTTGGCTAAGGAGCACAACCCAAGGACGAGGAACTCATGGATATAGACTTGGTTCACAAAGGAGGGGAGGAAAGAATAGTAAAACCTAAGACAAGAGGAAGTATCTTTATTATGGTATAACAGGTCGTATAATCAAGGACAAGGGCAAGAACAAATGATAAGATTTTCAGAAGGGAAAATACATGCTCTCAACGCCAGCATACCTGAGAGAGAGGTAGAAAGGTTTCTGTTGAAAGGGTTTAGTTTTTCCTCTTTGATCATCCTATTAATCTGCTTCCATAGATGAGTCTCTGCACCTTAGTACTAGTAGAAGATCCCATTATTGTCTCAAATCCAATTTGTGGTTCGGCTCATTTATTTTTGGTTTGTAAGGATTTGAGAGTAGCTATATTAAGTATTGATCTAAGTGTAATACTTATGTTTTGGTTTCATGGGCTATGGGTTGATTCTAGGCATGGATTGGTTAGCTAGTAATTGTGAAAGGAGGGTAATTAGACTTTCGATTTGCCTTGGGAATACCCTCGAGATTTCGTGCGATCCTAGGGACCAGTTTGTCTTAGCTACCTAGAATCACTTTATGTATCTATCGACGATTTTCGATCCGTTGGAGTAGTCCATGAGTACGCAAGATGTTTTGATTAGGGTAGGGCTTTTCCCCCTAAAACTCGAGACAGACATCTGCATATATCTAGTTGACAATGCAAAGCCAGTTATGTGATCAACAATAGTTTTGGAGCAAGATTGGCGAGGATAGCCAGAGTCGGTTAAGTGGTCAATTGTTTGGTTGTTTTGCTAGAATCATCTCACATAAATCATCCAAATTCGAAGGAGGTATTCCTTGGGTGCTTGTCTGATATTGGTTTAGGCCTTTGGGGCATGTACTTAAGGGATGTCGAGTTCGACTAGGATGGCTTGTGTGATAAATAAATGGTTGTGGCAGGCGCCCTAAGTAAGACTGACCTTAAGAGAGGAAAAAAGTACATAGCAACCTTTAGCTTTAGACCCTCAGATTTGTGACTAAGTAGAGGAGAGACCTCTAGTCATCTTAGTATATACACTTGGTATCATGGTTAACACCTGTTTATCTTGGAAACATAGTTCGACTACATTGGATACTCTCTAGCATAGTAAGTGATCGAGGTCCTATCTTCACTAGTGGGTTTTGGAAATGGAGGTCAAGAAGCTTCGCTACCGTGAAGTTAAATTAGTTAAGGTACAGTGGAGTGAAGCTCAAGAAGATGCGACTTAGAAGACTGAAGACTAGATACGCGCAGCCTACCGTTTTCTTTTTTAGGGTATATTCTTGATTCCACTTTTTCTGTAATATTTATTTCCATGCTAGTCTTTATCTTTTAAGTATACCCTCTCGGTCCTATCCTCGATCTTAGGTAGAAGCCAATGGATGTAAACATGTGTTTGAGACATGTTATGATTGGTGGATGCAAGTGGTTGCAAGTGTTTGCCAGTGGTTGCTCGTGGATGCATATACACACATTAGGCACTAGATCGGCTCAGTCAGTTTCATATTGCACATGCATATGAATGTATTTGTGTATGGATTGGAACTTGATGTGTTATCATATGGATGTTGCATATGGATGAGTGAATATGCACACATATAGTATTTACATGATTAGGGATATTTGCATACATATTGGATGCATGACACTCTCATGATTCGCATTAAGGAGGTCAACTAGATCAGTAGACCGCCTGATTTTGCATTAGATAAGAGACATATACACACACTCTGCATATGTTCATACAGCATTAGAAACCCTTTAAGGACAATGGATGCCTGTGATTGAATGGCTGAGTAGATGGATGTTGGATGTTAGGATATACGTTCTTCCTAACTTGAAGATTTCGAGGACGAAATCCTTTAAGGAGGGGAGAATGTAACAACCCGTATTTTCTGTGAACATTAAAGCAAAAAATTAAAGTATACTTAATTTTTAAGGGAAGAATTAAGGGAAACGGGTTACGCCATTGCGTTTGTCTCGGAATTCTGCTTGAGATAGATCCGAGTTTGCGTAAATCGGACTCCATATGAGGAAGTTATGACCTTTAGAAGATTCAAGAATTTAAATAATAAAACCATCCCAAAATTCAAATTTAAAGTTTCGAAATTCAAAAACCACGAAGGAGGCTGGGGGGAAATTTCCCGCCCAGAGACCAGGTCGACCAGGGGGTCGACCTGGGGATCGACATAGGTACATAGGTTGACCAGGGAGTCGACCTGGGGATCGACCGGGGTACATAGGTCGACCAGGGGGTCGACCTCCCCCTCGGGCCAGATCTAAAGCCTAACGTGTTTGTTTGTGTGACAATTTTCTGACTCATTAGGGTTTGTGTGGCAAGTTCTGGTTGGTTCTCTTAGGTTTGAATGGCTTTGATTGGTCCTAGGTTGATCTAATGGCTCTTATTAAATCAAACTTCTATATAAGCAACCTAAATCTAAACCCTAAGCCACACAAAAATATTCCTTGAGCCGTCATACTCTTAATACTCAACCTAGAGTAGCCGCCATTCTCCTTCAACTCGAAAGCAAGATTAAAGCTACGAATCAAATCAAATCTAAATTAGAACAACAATTAGTCTACATCAAGGGAGAGCTATTCAGTTTCAGAATACAGATCCTAGAAAAACAAGATTTGCCTTTGTTTTGTAAGTCAGTTACTTTTTAGATTTGAACACCTAAATCCAATTGTGACATGTAATAAAATGAATATGAGAATATGCCTGATGTAAACAACCCTTTCATTTGAATCTATGCTTGTATATGCCTTTGGAAATCATTATTGGTCTAATAATATCTATCTTTTTTGTACAGCGAAATTGTAATCCTATGATGTAACTCTTGTCAAACCTATATGACAGTTCATGATGATATTCATATTTACATGTCTGCGATGGATTCTATGCAAAACTTGTCAATTTGGCATATCAAATATATGGACCAATAGTTCTTATCATCATATGTCTATTCTTATGCCCCTTATGTTCCACATTGTTCTCCGCTTGTTTTATGAATCTTCCGTTGAATCTCGAAATACGTACGTTATGAAAGCACGGGTAATTGGGTATAACATGAAATTTACATTATTTGGCATAATCTGGAACATGTAGTATGGCATGACTATTAAGATGTAATTTGGCATGAATTAAGGAATATGTAAATTTTACATATTGAACCTAGAATTGGCATGAACGACAAAGTATGGAATTGGCCTATAAATCAAGTTTTGGGCAAAATTGTTATTGGCATATAAATCAAGTTTTGGGCAAAATTGTTATTGGCATATAAATCAAGTTTTGGGAATAATTGTTATTGTTGTGAATTTGGGGGTAACTTGAGCATTAAATCTAGATTGGGCGTACAATGTAATTTGGAACATTAAATCTAGATGTGGCCTTACTATTGATTTGGGACGCCTAGTATAATGAATATTGTAATTTTGGGACATGACTATTATTACAAACTTGAGAAGATTAGGTGTAGCCTATCTTGATTAATAACTTGAAATTGGAACATGACTAGTTTTGGTGAATTTGGTGATTAGCGTGAAAAATCTTGAATTGGCTATATATGGTAATTGTGAATATTTTGCATATAAACTGTAAATATGTGAATTAGTGAAAAGATGAATATGCCTAACCCGAGGTTAGATTGAGTTGTGGTGTAAAACTGCCCGGAACCGCCTGGCATATCCAGTAACCACAACAACACCTATCTAATGTGAGAGGTTAGTGCACCATGCCTAAGAAAAACCCGAGGTTAGATTTAGTTGTGGTGTAAAGCTGCCCGGAACCGTCTGGCACATCCAGTAATCGCATCAACACATATATAATGTGAGAGGTTGGTGAATTAATAAATCAGTTAATGCTAATGAACAAGACATGCTAAGAAATGACTAGGGTTAAGTAATAAGAACACTTAACCAGTATAGCATGATGAATGGGTAGGGTTAAGTAATAAGAATCACTTAACCAATATAACTTGAATTGTGGTGAGGTTAAGTTAAAACAAAAGGGCAACACTTAACCAATATAGCTTGATTTGTGGTAAGGTTAAGTTAAAGCAAGAGCGCAACACTTAACCAATATAACTTGATTTGTGGTGAGGTTAAGTTAAAACAAAAGGGCAACACTTAACCAATATAGCTTGATTTGTGGTAAAGTTAAGTTAAAACAAGAGCGCAACCCTTAACCAATATAACTTGATTTGTGGTGAGGTTAATTTAAAACAAAAGGGCAACGCTTAACCAATATAGCTTGATTTGTGGTAAAGTTAAGTAAAAAACAAGAGGGAAACACTCAACCAATATAACTTGATTTGTGGTAGGGTTAAGTTGAAACAAGAAGACAACACTTAACCAAAGTAACATGACAAGTAAGGTGGGTTAAGTTAACTTGAATTGATTGATGACACTTAACCAATACAACAAGATGAATACGTGGGGTTAAGTTAATATGAATGGACAACACTTAATCAATACAACAAGATGGACACGTGGCGTTAAGTTAACATGAATGGACAACACTTAACCAATACGACGTTATGTGCGGGATGGTTAAGTACATATCGGGTTGGTGGGTAATATTAGTACATATAGGCCCACAAACTTAATCGTTAAATAAACATGCTTGAGTCGATGGGAGGGTTAAGTACATCTCGTGTAGGTGGGTAATAATAGTACATATAGGCCCACAAACTTAACCAGTAGGAAACCCTAGTAATGGGGATCCATTTCAGCAGTAACCCACATAGATGTATCATGGTACCCTGAACTAGGCAGGGTGGGGCACAATTACTGGGCTGATTATAAGCGGTCAAAACAGCGGCAGGGGGTTCGTCAGTATAGGTTCTGACGGTTTACGGGCGTGCACGTACTCCAGAGTGGGAAAAAGCAGGCACTGGGTACTAGTAGTTATACACTGTGCATCTTGAATCGTGTCGAGTTGCTATCATAAGGATTGATACAACTTATGGAGCGAGCAGCATAGGGTATCTACACGCAACAGAGGGCCGATTGACACAGACACAAGAGAAATTAATACAAGTAGGGAGCTGATCGATATGGTAGTAAGGGCACATCTAACATGTTCATGGTAATTAGGTAGGTTGAGGTGGAATCCTCACGATAGATGTACACCTGAAGGCTACCACAATTACGGGGATTGGGATCACATTATCATTTTATACAGATTACTTGTTGGGACACTATTTAGGTTGTGCAGAGATAGATATAGAAATCAGAATAAAAAAGTAGTAGCGAAGCAGAGAAAGAGTAGAAGCGCATTTAGTTTATCTTGCCTTATCATACCTTATGCTATCCTATGTTATCTTGTTATCACTGTTATCACGGTATTGTCTTATATTCAGTTTATTCATGTCATGATGCTTTTGCCTGTTTATATGCTGAAAGTCACTGGACTTACCAGACTTATGTCTGACCTAGTTTTGTTTTGCCTCTTTTCTTCCGTTCCCTCCCCCCCCCAGGTTCACAGGGAGGAAAGGTTACAACTTTGCTCAGTTTCCCTTCCAAGCTCGAAGATAGTCGATGTATTGCTTTGGACTCTCTCTCCCACTGCTATGGCTGGTTCATGCCTTATTGGGGAATATCATTGTTATTTTTGTGCTTCTTTTTTATTTGGAAGTTTTAAATAAAGACAGAATTGTAATACTTTTAAGTATGATTGAGACAACTGTTGTAAAAGCTTGACTGAACCACATTGTTAATAAAATGACTTTATTTTCCGCTGCTTTATTTGTCTGTCTTGTAATTTATCTGCATCTTTTACCTATAATGATCCACCTAAGTTAAGGCATTCCCTTTATGAGTGACCTTAACGGAGGTGGGGTGTTTCACAAGTAGTCAACTAAATGAGAGAGGCCTGGTACATAAGTATATATATATAACAGTCGACCAATAAATATATAAGTGAATAAGAATAGTAACTGTCTGTTGGGGTACAACAAATAAATACTTTGGGACTCATAAATAGTTGACTTAGTAAAATCTTACAGTTATGGTCATAAAGGGCAATAAAATAGAAATAAAGGAAAAAGGGTATCAAAAGGGGATTGATGGATATTGATTTTTGTTCAAATACTAAGTACGATTAGGGAAGAAATCAAATATATATCCTAGGTAAAAGTTGATACAACCTTCCTTACTTATATTAATGAATACAGAACTTATAATTAAAAATAGAGTTGGACTTAGTAGGTTAATAATGTGGAAATATTATTAACCATAAGAACCCGTTAAGATAATATATCGTGTGAGAGAGAGATTAAACATTAAGGGCGTAGTGACGTAGCCCACTTTATCCCAATTGGGAAAGGTAATAAGGGATGATGGGGTACGAACCTAAAAACCTTCATATGTAGTCCGCTTGATAGGCCTTAAGCGGCTGGGGTTGAAGAGTCCACCTGGGGATAGGTCTTTCAGTTTAGGGGTCTTAAATGGCAGGTGTGCATAGGCCTACCCAAAGCTGGAAACTAAAAACGTCAGATATGGCTACCTACCCTACGGGAAGTAGTAAGCGACAAAGGGGGTTATCCAATAAATTCAGCTGGAGATATAGCGAGCCATAAAATACCATTTCTCACCTTATGCGGGGTGAAAGTATATGCGTGAATGACATAAGCCTTAACAAGTAGGGCCTGTAGTACCCTCTAATTTACAAGAATGTGGAACAAGTTATCGAGAGGTATTAAGTGACTAGTAAATCCGTGGACCAATAAGTCTTCCTAGGGTCTTAAGTGATTAGGAGAATCCATCCTACCTGTCATTGATAGTGAGATGGAAAACATAATTCGATTATATTTTATGCTTTCTTCGTCCTTCGTACTCGCCTTAAATTTATTTCGATGATGAGTTAGCTATGGGCCTAAATATATAAAATGGGCTTTAAGCGACTAAGAGTTGAAACATATTGAGTTCGGGTTTCTAACCAATTATGTCTTACCCACGGTACGTTGGCGATCTTGTCGTAAGGCGCATAAGGTCGACATATAGTGAATTCCGTTGATTTGAGTTTGGAGACTGGAATAGTAATGTATATAATATAAAAATCAGATACAACCAAGAGAGTTGCTTTTCTGGTTTCTGGTTTGTTTAGTAGTTCCGTATAAGAACATTCCTCGATCTAAAATGGGAAAAGTCCCTGTTAGTATGTCGTATCTATTTCGAAAATGTAACACCCCATAATTTTAAAGAATACTATAAGGATGAACTAAAGAATACTTAATTAAATATTTGGAATTAAGTAAAACGGACTGTATCATTGCGTTCGTCTTGGAATTCTTCTTAACATAGACTTCGATTTTGCATAAAACGGACACTATACGAGGAAGTTATTAAGCTTAGAAGTTGGTATGTGTATAAGAGAATTATATATAAACAAATCAAGTTCATAATTGAAAATAATTCGAAAATTAAACGAATCTGGCCCGTTGGTGGTCGACCCACACCCCATGGGGGTCGACCCACACAAGGGGGTGTCGACCTTAGGGTCCACCCCGGTGTCGACACAACCCATATCCGGGGCAGATTCCTACCCTGCACTTGGACATGTTTCTAAATGGGATTCGCTGGCGGTAGCCGGGATATAGGACATCATTTCTATTGTTTATTCACCTAAAACAATGGAGACACCGAGATACTGCCCCAACTTGGATTGAATTAGCCTATTCTTCTGCAACAATGACTTATATGTATCCAAGAATCTCTGCTACAACATCAACATTCATTACTCTGATCTTTAGATCCAGTCTTTGCGAGTTCATGGTACTTTTAGATATAAAAATTTAATAAGTAATCCTGACATGTTTATAAGTTTGGATCTAAGCATATGCCTGTTAGTAACCTAAATCATAACCAAACAGATCTGCCATTACATGTACACCTGATCTTCTATTTAGTCCTTACAAGCCTATCTTTATTATCCCCATTCCTATTATCATATTCCTATTATGTTGTTATGCCTAATTTCGTTCCCTTCTTTCCCTCCTTCCCTTTTTATTTTTATAGTTGGGCTACCTTCGAGCCTAGGACTATCGCTGAAATATGCGAACAAACGAAATTGGGAATGGATGGGAATGATATATTGGATCATAACTTGTGTTATAAAACAAGACTGGGAATTGGGGCATAACCTATACTTTGATCTAAGACCTTAATTGGAGGCATATCTTATATGATGATTTATGACTTGAGGGTAGGGGCATGAAAAACCTATGATGAATATGAATAGTTGTTTAAGAATGAATATGCCTAAAAATTTATGGTGAATAGAAATTGTAACCGCATTTAGACACGAGGTTAGATTCAACTTGTGGTAGAAGTCTTCCCGGAACCGCCCGGCAAATCCAACATCCACGAGTGGTTAATTTAATGTGAGGGTTCTAGTGCGTAAATGTACACGTAACGGTGCTAAGACACGAGGATAAGCCCAACTTGTGGTAGAATTCAGCCCAGAACCGCCCGGAATATCCAGCATCCAAAAGTGGTCAACTTAACATGAGAGCTGTGCAGTTTATGCCCCGTTATTACCCCGCTATATATTATGTAGCGGATTTCTACCGTTACGCTATTTCCAAATAGCCTCTCCATTTTAATCCCCGATATATTCTGATATTCCCGATATATCATATTATTTTAGCTATATTCCGCTATATCTTCTATAAAAGAAATGAATTTGAAAAAGACATTTGTACGTTATAAATTTGTAAAATTAGTCTTTTTAATATAAATTTTTAACATATATTTTTCAAAATAAAAAATACTATAATATTTTATTAAATTTAATCAAGCTAAGTAAAAGTTTACATTTAGTTACATATATTTGCATATGCTTTTATTTTAAATTAAGAATGTATTAATTATAATTAAGTTTAATATTAATTTTCCGTTTATCTATAGTTTACATGTTTATAAAAGCATATAATATGAGTTTTATATGCTATTCTAGACTCATCCGCTATATCTTGCTATTTCCTCACTTTATCCCCGCTGCAACTTTTTGCACCTCTGCCGCATTGGATCCGCTGAGCGCTTTATCTACACAGCGTGAGAGGTATGGTGCATTAACATGCATAAAAAGGGAATGATAATAACCTATTAACTTGTAATACTTGACCTGTTTAAATCTATGGGGGTTATATGAACCTATCAATTTGTCTAAGGGATAAGTAAATTTGTTTAAATCAATGGAGGGTCAAATAACCTGTTAAATCTTGGGAAGGGCGGTTTATACAAACTCGACAAACTTAACCTGTTTTATATGTTGGGGTTTTGCGGGCTTGTTAATCTAATAGTCATAACCTATCCAACTCCTAGTAGTGGGGATGCAAGCCTAGGGGGTGGCTTGTATCATCTGTTGTATGGGGCCTGTATCAGTCAATAACCCATGATGGTATCCAAAGGGGGGCCTCAAACTAGGTAGGCGTCAGGGAACGCTTACTGAGCTGCTTATAAGAGGTCCATATGGGTTGAGGTGCCTGATGGAGCATTCCAACGGAATCATGTGCGTGCATGGATCCGCTTGCAAGGGAAAATAAGACATTATGGCACCAGTAGATATGGCTGTGTCTATCTAGGGGTTGCCAGTTTAGGAAGTGATACATCAAATGTGGGGCCGACACATAGTATTTACGGGATAAGGAGCCAATCGATTGGGGTAGTAATTTGAGTACTACTAGTTCTGCCAGTTTAGGAGTCGGTTATTATCGTTTAGGGCAGCACTCGTTATTTCTATTGGGCTGCCTGTTGTTATCGTTTGGGGGTAAAACCCACCACTAGAAGTACATCTAACTCTACCATTATGTTTCTGTTGGGATCATTCTTTTTCTGTTATATTAGTATTGGTGCAGAGGAAATTATATGAGAAGCGTAATTTTTTCTGTTTTGTTGTGTTCATCATGTTTATCATGTTCAGTTTTATTTGTCTATCATATGATATTGTTATATCTCATCCATTTTATATGCATGTCATGATGCTTTTAATTATTTATATGCTAAAAGTCATTGGACTTTCCATACTTTATGACAGACCCATTTTGTTTCGTTTTCTCTCTCTTCCATTTTCCCTTGATTATCAGGGTGGGAATACTCGGGCTTGATTAGGATTCTCACTTCTCTTTCTGCTCGGAGCTACTTGGACGTATCGCTTTGATTTCCTGTCTACCATTGTATGTCTATTTTTGGTGACTATGATTTTATATTACTGTACTCTGATGATTTTAGTACAAGGCAGATATTTTAATTGGATATAATGGTTTGTTGTATTTCAGACTTATGTTGTAACTGGATTTTGGACCACGATGTTTTCTATTTGAAAAATAAAGTTTTAAATTCCGCTGCTATTTTAAATCTATCTTGTGATGTTTCTGTTTCTATTTACCTATAACAATTCATGGAACTTAATGCATTCCGTTAAAGAGTGACATTAACGGACATGGAGTATCACATATGGTACCAGAGCTGAATGTTACAAGATCAGATAAAAGGTTTTGAAAGTTGTTTTCAAAAGGTTTTAAAAAGAAAGCATTTTCAAAAGAAAAGTCTATTTTTGAAAGACATATTCCCCAAAGCCATGGGAAATATCTTTCGTTTCTCTGTTTTAATCCCTTTTTCCTTTTCTATGCAGCATGTCCGAGGAACCAATTCTTCCTGAGGATGTTACGATACCGGCTTGGTTACATAGGTATCTTGAGGCTATGGCGCTTGTTGGAGGTCAAACAACGCCATTCCCCTAGCTGCAACCGCTTTTCCTCCTCCCCCTCCTCCGCAAGCGATTAATTTCTCCAAGATATTCAAGGATTTTTGAGCTATGGAATGAAAGCCTTTCCGAGTAACTGGGACTTTTGTAGAGGAAAGGAATTGGCTCAAAGATACAGAGGATTTGTTTGAATTTTTAAGGTTGACGACTGTAGGAAGATTCGGTTGGACGTTTGCCAGCTGAAAGATGAGGCTTCATTCTGGTGGGAAGTGACGCAAGCAGGGCGTCCAGTTGAGACTTGGGATGATTTCCAACAAAGATTCCAGATGAAGTTTCTTTCTCAAGCTGAAGAGAGTATACAAATGGAAAGGTTTCTGGCACTTAAGCCAGGAGGCATGTCTGTCAAAGAGTATGTCAATAAGTTCAATCAATTGGCGACATTTTGTTTGGAGCTAGTGAATATCCCACACAAGAAAGCTTTGAGGTTTGCAACACGGTTAAACAAACCCCTCCATCGGTTGGCTATGTCTCGTAATTCGATGGAGGCAACATTTGAGAAACTCGTTGAGATGTCATTGATGCACGAAGAAGATAAAGGAGAAAAGAAAGAGGCTAAGATTGATGAGACACAAAACAAGAATGTGTGGCCCAAGAAAGAACAACAACAACAAAAGAAGGGAAGTAAGAATGACAAAGCTTGAGACAAGTGGAAATGTCATAGTTGTGGACGCATGGGTCATTTGAGCGAAGATTGCAGAAAATGGAAGAATGCTTGTTTCCACTATGGGAAGGTTGAACACTATACTAAGGAATGCTCGAAGAAGCAAGGAAATGGGCAATGGGCAGAAACTTCTGGAGGGTAGGTGCATGCTCTCATGGCCAGTGTACCAGACAGAGGTAGGAAAGTTTCTGTTGAAGGTTTGATTTCTCTTTCCTATCATCTTGTTTGAATTCTTTTTTATTCTGGCGCTTCACATTCTTTTATATCTGATTCTGTGGTTGAGTCTCTACTCCTTAGTACTAGTATAGTTTTGGACCCCTTGTTGTATCAAACCCCATTGGGGCCAAGACTCATATGTCTATGATTTCTCGGGGTCTGAGAATATCTGTGTTGGGCGGCGAGTTTGAGTGCGACGCATATGTGCTTGGTTTCATGGGATATGGTTTGATTCTAGGGATGGAATGGCAATCCGTGTATGGTGCCATTCTAGACTATGAGAGGATGGTTGTTAGGCTATTGACTTGCCATGCGAGGACTCTTGAGATTTCTTGTGACCCTAAGGGGTCTGTCATGCTTAGTTTCCTAGAATCGCTTAATGCTTATGTCGATGATTTACAATCTATACAAGGAGTCTTTGAGTATTCGAATGTTTTTGAGGAGGTTAAGGGCTTACCTCTGAGGCACTAGATCGATTTCCGGATATACTTGGTGGACAATGCAAAGCCATTCACATTGCTTGCGTGCAACATGGCTCCCAGGGAGCGGAGGGGCACAACTACCAAGTTGGGGAGCTAATTGAGAAGGGATTTTTTAGGCGAAGCATATTTGAATGGTGTTTCATCAGTTCCGAGGATAGATGATCTGTTTGAGAAGGGAGTTGAATAAGCTCACTAAGAAGAATAGGCACCCACTTCCGAGGGTAGATGAGCTGTTTGACTAGCTTGTTGGTGCATCTGTTTTCTCCCAGTTAGAGTTGGCCTTGGGGTGTCATCAGTTGAGGGTAGCCGAGGACAGTATAGACAAGACCGCTTTTAGAACTCCGGATGGTTTCTTCGAGTGGCTCGTCATGCCTTTTGGATTGACAAATGCACTCACCTATTTTGTGAATCTGATGAGTAGGGTGTTTTGGGAGTTTCTATATAAGTTCGTTGTGATCTTTGTTGATGACATCTTAATTTTCTTGAAGAATGAAGAAGAACATGCCCTGCATTTATGAGAGCTCTTATGGACTCTGAGAACACACCAGCTTAAGGAGAAATTATCCATGTGCCACTCTTAGAGAAAGGGAGTGATATTTTTAGGGCATGTGGTTTTCAAGGGAGGGATAGCGGTGGATCCTGCAAAAGTAGTTGCATTTCAAGATTGGAAAGCTCTAAAGAATGCAACAGAGGAGAGAAGTTTTCTTGGTTTAGCGGTCTGCTATAGGAAGTTTATTAAAGACTTCACGAGGATATTAGCCCCACTTACAAGGCTGACGAAAAAGAATATGACCCTTGCTTGGAACGTTGATTGTGAGGATGCTTTTCAGCGATTAAAGAGGGCTCTGACAACATCCCCGGTTCTGACATTACCTGATGGGAGCAAGATGTTCAAAGTGTACACTTTTGCATGTGGTTACAGGGCTCAGTGCCGTTTTGATGCAAGATGGAAGGGTAGTATGCTATAGGAGTAGATAGTTGAAGGTTCATGAGAAAAATTGCCCCACCCACGACTTGGAATTGGCTGCTATTCTATACGCACTTAAGTCTTGGCGACATTTTCTACTTGGAGAGATGTTCGAGTTATACACGAACCATAAATCTCTCAAGTATCTATTCTTGCAAAAGGACTAATTTGAGACAGTAGAGATGAATGGAGTTTCTAGCGTCCTATGACTTTGAGATTGCTTATACCCCTGGCAAGGGGAATGTGGTGTCGGATGCAGTGAGTAGGTAGAGGATGACCTTGAGTCCTCTGCTTGTAGAGAGCGTGAGCTTGGAGTATATTCCGACCTTCGATTTTAGGCCATCTACCGTGTTTACACCAGCTTTATTGGCATCTTTACAGGTGCGACCTACTCTTTTAGATCAAATAGGATCTTCGCAGCAGAAGGACCCAAAGATAGCAGACATTTAGGATAGGCTCAGTAGAGGAGAGACTTCTAGTCACCTTACCAGATACTCCACGGACGAAAAAGGGTGTCTACGAAGGGATGTAAGACTTTGTGTTCCCCAGTTTGGGAGTCTGTTGACGACGGTCCTTTAGGAAACCCATCATTCTAGAATGACCATCTATCTGGGTGGCGATAAGATGTACAGAGATATAAAGAGGGTTTTCTTTTGGGCTGGGATGAAGAAATATGTAGCGGAATTCGTAGCTCAATGTTTGATATGCCAACAAGTTAAAGTTGAACAAAAAAAGCTTGACGGGTTGCTGCACCCTTTAGAGGTCCCACAGTGGAAGTGGGAGAGCGTCTCTATGTATTTCATTGATGGTTTTCCTAGTTCGAGGAAGGGCAATACCAGCATCTGGGTTATAGTAGACAGGCTTACTAAGGGCGCTCATTTCATTCCTGTTAAGGGCAAGAGAACAACAACATGGTTGGCCTCAATTTATCTTCGTGAGATAGTTCGTCTACATGGAGTACCTTCCAGCATAGTAAGTGACCATGATCCCATCTTTACTAGTAATTTTTGGGGAAGCTTGCAAGAGGCACTTGGTACGCAGTTATGTTTGAGAACCGCAGATCACCCTCAGACCGATGGGCAGACTGTGAGGGTGAATATTGTTCTTGAGGATCTATTGAGGCTGTGTATCCAAGACTTCGGAGGGACTTGGGAAGAGGATCTTCCATTGGTGGTGTTCGCCTGCAACAATAGTTATCAAGCTAGTATTGGCATGGCATCTTTCGACGCATTGTATGGACGACCTTGTAGATCACTGACTTGGTGGGAATCTACAAATAGGCTTCTACATGGACCTGAGATGATTAAAGGGACTTCAAAGAAGATTGATCTTATCCACATATGCATGAAGATAGCTCAGGACAAGCAGAAGTCATATGCAGATAAGAGAAGGATTGATATTGATTTTGAGGTGTGAGACATGGTTTTTATCATGGTATCACCTTTAAGGAATGTGGTTCACTTTGGATCTGTAGGGAAATTAGCACCAAGGTTTGTAGGGCCATTTCCCATAATAGAGAGGATTAGCCAAATGGCCTATAGGGTAAAGCTACTAGAGAGATTGATAGGTATTCATGATTTTTCCACATTTCTCATTTGCGGAAGTGTCTATACGATTCGACTCAAGTAGTTGAGCCTAACATGTTTGAGGAGGTAGAGGTAGAAAAGGATGCAACAGTTAGATGAGTTCCTACTCGTGTACTTGGATTAGAGGTTAGGAAGCTCCATAATCGAGAGGTTAAATTGGTGAAAGTTCAATGGGGAGAAGATAACAAAGATGCAACTTAGGAGAGTGAAGACAAGATTCACGCTTGGTAACCTTCTCTTTTCAAGGGTAAATTCTTAGCTTCTTTTTCAAAGCTTTTATCCGTACTTGTTTCTATCATTTGTTAGTATCTTATCGATCGAACCTTCGACCTTTAGGCAGAAAACCAGTGGGTGTAAACATATGTCTGAAACACGTTATGTTTGATGGATGCAAGTGTTTTCTCGTGGATTCATATAAACACACATTAAGCACTAGATCGGCTCAATCACTCACATACTGCATGTTAATGAGTGTGCATTTTTCTTTTTTTTACGGATGGAAATGAATATGTCATTATATGGACGTTGCATTTGGATGGATGGTTGTGCACACATTTAGAGTTTGCATGATATATTAGGACTATTTGTATACATGATTGGATTCATGACATTAACATACATTACATTAACATACATGATTGGATTCATGATATATTAGGATTATTTGCATACATGATTGAATCAGTAGACCGCCTGATTTTTCGCATTAGCATAGGGACATATACACACACCTTTGCATATGTTTATATAAACATTAGAAATCTTTTAAGCACAATGGATGCCTGTGATTGGTGAATGAGTAGATGGTTGATGGATGTTAGGATATACATTCTTCTTGACTTGGAGATTTCGGGGATGAAATCCTTTAAGTAGGGGAGAATGTAACACCCCATAATTTTAAAAAATACTACAAGGATAAGCTAAAGAGTGTTTAATTAAATATTGGGAAATAAGTAAAACGGACTGCACCATTGTGTTCGTCTTGAAATTCTGCTTAAGATAGACTCCGAGTTTGCGTAAAACAGACATAGTATAAGGGAATTATTAAGCTTAGAAGTTTGTATGTGTATAAGAGAATTATATATAAAAAATCAAGTTCAGAATTCAAAATAATTCGAAAATTAGAGCGGGAATCTGGCCCGTTGGGGGTCGACCCGCACCCCATGGGGGTCGACCCTAGGATCGGCCCACAAAAGGGGGTGTCGACCCTAGGGTCAACCCAGGGTTCGACCCACCCTAGATCCGGGGCATATTTCTACCCTGCACATGGACACGTTTGGCAGATGGCTATATATAGGACAACATTTCTATTGTTTTATTCACCTAAAATTATGGAGACACCGAGATGCTGCCCCAGCTTGGATTGAATTAGCATATTCTTCTGCAACGACTTATACATATCCAAGAATCTCTGCTACAACATCAAAATTCTTTTCTCTGTTCTGTAGATCCAGTCTCTGCGAGTTCATGTTACTTTTAGATATAAACATTTAATAAGTAATTCTGACATGTTTATAAGTCTGGATCTAAACCTATACCTGTTAATAACCTGAATCACAACTAAACAGATATGCTATTACTTGTACACCTGATCAACTATTTAGTCCTTACAAGCCTATCTCTATTATGCCCATTCCTATTATCATATGCCTATTCCGTTATTATGGCTAATTTTGTTCTCTTCTCTCCCTCCTTCCCTTTTTTATTTTTACAGCCAGGCTACCTGCGTGCCTGGGCCTATTGCTGAAATATGCGAACAAATGAAATTGGGAATGGTTAGGAATGATATATTGGGGCGTAACTTGTATTATAAATTATGACTGCGATTTGGGGCATAACCTATACTATTATCTAAGACTTTAATTTAGGGCATATCTTATATGATTATTTATGACTTGAGGATAAGGTCTTGAAAAACTAATGATGAATATGAATAATTGTTTAAGAATGAATGTGCCTAAATTTACAGTAAATAGAAATTGTTACCGCACTTAGACACGAGGTTAGATTTAACTTGTGGTAGAAGTCTTCCCGGAACTGCACGGCAAATTCAGCATCCACGAGTGGTTAATTTAATGTGAGGGGTCTAGTACGTAAATGTACACATAACGGTGCTAAGACACGAGGTTAAGTCCAACTTGTGGTAGAAGTCTACCCAAAATAGCACGACATATCCAGCATCCACAAGTGATCAACTTAATGTGAGAGGTATGGTGCATTAACATACAAAAAAGGGGAATGATAATAACCTGTTAACATGTAATACCAGACCAATTTAAATCTGTAGGGGTTATATGAACCTATCAGATCATGTAAGGGTTAAGTAACCTTTTTTGAATCAATGTGGGGTCAAATAAATCTGTTAAATCTATGTAGGGGAGGGGGAGGTGAGGGGGGTATACGAACCCGACAAACTTAACATGTTTATATGTCTAGGTTATGCGGGCTTGTTAATCTTTTAGGCATAACCTGTAAAAATCCTAGTACTGGGGATGTAAGCCCAGGGAGTGGCTTGTATCATTTGTTGTATGGGACCCGCATCAGTTAGTAAACCATACTGGTATCCAAAGGGGGACCCCCAAACTAGGTAGGGGTCAGGGAACGCTTACTGAGCAGATTATAAGATGTCCATAAGGGTGGAGGTGTCTGATGGCTTGTTCCAATGAAGTCATGTGCATGCATGGATCCGCTTGCAAGGGAAAATGTAACACCCCATAGTTTTCAATATAAATATTCACAAATTAAAGAATAACTAATCTCAGATGTGAGAATTAAGGGAAACGGGTTGTGCCATTGTGTTCGTCTCGGAATTATGGTTGAGATAGAGTCCGAGTTTGCGTGAATTGGACTTCGTATGAAGAAGTTATGGCCATCGGAAGTTTCAGAAAATTCAAAACAGATTTCAAAATTCAAAATTTCAGAGTCAGATGGGCTAGGCGGGAAAATTCGCGCCAGGGCCAGGTCGACCATAGGGTCGACCTGGGGGTCGACCTACCCTGACCAGGTCGAACATAGGGTCGACCTGGGGGTCAATCGGCCCCCCCCGGGCAGATTTGATTAGTGACCTATTTATGACTGTATGCTAACTCATTAGGGTTTCTGATCTGCTCTGATTGGCTGAGATTAATTCTGGGTTGATCGGACGGCCTAAACTAATCCTAAACTCTATAAAAAGACATGTAGACTCAAACCCTAAAATCAAATTAAAATTAGAGTCATGGCCTCCATGCCGTCACCTTGCAACTCAGAATAGCCGCCACCAATTAGGGAGGAAGAAAGCTAATCAAATTCAATTCTATTCAACTCTAACAACGAATCTACTTCAAAGGAAAGCTAATACAACTTCAGAACTCAGAATTCAGAACTCAAGACCTTCTTTGAGTTGTGAGTTCGATTTCTTTAATAAAATAATTAGCAGTTTAATTGGATTGAGTTATGATGTGGATTATATGGATATGATGTGAATTATTGACCGCATGTTATAATCATGTTGTAAAATTGTGATGTTATCATATATGTTGTAAATTCTATGATGTTATGTTGTGATGTTATCATTTATGTTGTAAAGTTAGGATGCTATCATCTATGTTGTAATTCTATGATTGGCTTATGTATAATCAAATCATCATGTTGTTCATATGCTAGTTTGGTTATGTTGATTCATATGATAAATCATATGTATGTATGCAAGTTTAGATATTGATTTAGACATGAACCATATGCAAGTTAGTAAAGATTATGTACTACCTTACATGTTTCATGATATCTATTTTAGATCTAAAGTTAGGTTATGACATGTGTGAGTTATATGCTAAATTCTACATGCTAGTTTACATGTTTAGATGTAAGTTTACACCATTGTTATGTTGCATAAATCACATATGCAAGTTTATATAAATATATGAGTTTGGAATATGAATCATGTTATGTAAGTTTGTGGTTATTGCCTATGCAAGTTTACACCTTTAGATGTAGATCTATGACATACATGATTTATGCAAGTTTGTGACTATTACCTAAACAAGTTCACACCTTTAGAATTGGATCCATGACATATGTTGTTTTATGCAAGTTGTAACTTTGGCCTATGCAAGTTTTAGATGTAGAACATCATTCACACATGCAAGTTCACCCCTTATGTTTAGATCTAGTTTTAATTATATGTATGTTGTGATGTTTTCTCTTTATTCCGTGAGTTAGACTATTCGAGTCTAACGTATATTTTACGTTAAACGAATGAACGTACAACATGGGGGTAATGGGATAATATTAAAAGATTTAATATTGAGAATTGGCATAAATGCCTTAATTGGCATAAAATAGATATGTGAAGATAATTGGTATGATTTTGCATACCATAAATAAATGGACATAATTGAGTCAATTATGGCCATAGTTAAATTTGGAATTGATTGATAATTTGAATAGTGAAATTAATTCAAATTGGGGGATAATTAATTATGTGTAATTAATCGTCTAAGACATGAGGTTAGGCTCTTTTGTGGTGTAAGACTGCGCGGACCCGCCCGGCAAATCCAGCTTCCACAAATGCCAGTCTAATGTGGGAGGTCTTAGGCATAAATTAAATGCGTAATAGTTGTAAAGTCACGAGGTTAGGCTCGTTTGTGGTGTAAGACTGCCCGGACCCGCCCGGCAAATCCAACTGCCACAAATGCCAGTCTAATATGGGAGGTCTTTACGCGGTTACGGTCTTAATGAATTAAGAAACACTTAACCAGATAAACATGTAATGGGACATGAGGGGGTTAAGTGGGTGCCTTGGGTGGCATGTGGAATTAAGTGGGTGCCTTGGGTGGCATTTGAAATACAATTAGAAACACTTAACCAAAATTTGAAACATGTAAGTGAACATGAATAAGAAGAGGGTTAAGTGGGATGTACTAGAGGGGACCAAGCATAGGTGGATAACTTGTGTCAAGTAATGGGGGCCCGTTTCAAACAGTAACCCATAAGTATCTTTGTGGGCTCGACCCAAGTCGAGGACGGGACACGCGTATTGGGCTTGACTATAAGAGGCCAAAAACGGATTAGCGGTGGCAACGCAAGTCCAACGGGTTCATGTGCGTGTGTGGGCCCGGGCTGGTAGGTAAGACGTTGTTGCATCGTGTAGGTATAAGCCGTGCATTATTGGTGGTATCGGGTTGCCACTTTGGGGAGTGATACACCCCACTGTGGGGGCCAACACGGGTATCTATGAGTTAGGGAGCCGATCGCATGGGGGTAGTGGGTACACCTAGTGGAGATAGGGGCAGGCGGCACCTATGAAGGCAGCTAGGGGTGCGCGGAACTACCATTATCATTATTAAGTTCTGTAGGCAGGATCAACCTTAGGGTGACTAGTGGTGGTGGAGTATAGCAAATATCTTATAGTGGTGGTGCAGTATAGTAATTATCTTATAGAGGTTTATGTGCGCTTTAACGTCAAATTAGTTAATCTTGTTTCCTTGTTTACTCTGTCATACCCAATTGTTTACAGTCATTTCCTTATTTTCCAAGTTATGCCTTAGCCTAGTTATTTTGGTAATTATATTGTTAAAGTTATCGCACTCGCCAGACTTTATGTCTGACCCCCTTTGTTTCCACCTCTTTTCTTCCCCCCCTAGGTGCTCAGGTTGGAACTAGCACCTGTGGAGCTTGATTTTGGACAGCTGTATCACTTGCTTTTAGAAGTTGCTTGGATCGCTGAAGTAAAGTTCAGCCTTTCTTATTTATGGCTATTTTGTACTGGGGTTATGTCTTTCAATTTATGTACTTTGATTTAGTCAAGATGGATATTATGTACTTTGACTCTGGTTTTTGATGATGTAATCAAAAATATGAGTTTACCGCTGCAATGAATAAAGTTTTAAATTTTTAAGTACTATTTATATCTGTCTTGTTGTTAAGTTTCTGTTCTATACTCACTTAAAACGCTCCATATAAGTTAATGCATTCCCTTTGTGAGTGACATTAATGGACGTGGGGTGTTACAGAAAATAAGACGCTATAGCACCATTAGATATGGCTTTGTCTATCTGGGGGTTGCCACTTTAGGAAGTGATACATCCAACTATGGGCTAGCACTGGGTATTTACGGGTAGGGAGACGATTGATTGGGGGTAGTAATTAGAGTACATCTAATCCTGCCTGTTTAGGTGCCCATTGTTTCTGGTTGGGGTAATGCCCGTTATTTTTGTTGGGGTACATGTTATTTCTATTAGGGGTAAAACCCATCACTAGAAGTACTCCTAAGTCTACCATTATGTTTCTGTTGGGATTATTCTGTTTCTATTATACTAGTATTGGTGCAGAGGAAAGTATTTGAGAAGCTTAATCTGTTCTATTCTGTTCATCCTGCTTATCATGTTAAGTTTGTTTTATCTATCATATGTTAATGTTATATCTCATTCAGTTTATATGCATATCAAGATGCTTTTACTTATTCATATGATAATAATCATAGGACTCAATAGACTTTATGCCTGACCCGTTTTGTTTCCTTTTCTCTCTCTTCCTACCCCCCCCCCTCCCAAGGTTCTTAGGGTAGGAATACTTAGCCTTGCTTAGGATTCTCTTTTATGTTTCTTCTTGAAGCTGCTTAGACGTACCGCTTTGATTTCATGTCTGCTTGTTATGGCTATTTTTAGGGACTATGATTTTATATTACTGTACTCTGTTGATTTTAGTACAAGGAAAAATTTCAATTGGATGTAATTTGTTTTTGTTATTTCAGACTTATGTTGTAACTGGATTTTGGACCACGATGTTTTCTGTTTGAAAAATATAGTTTTAAATTCCGCTGTTATTTTATATCTGTCTTGTGATGTTTTTCTTTCTGTTTACCTATAACGCTTTACGGAACTTAATGCATTCTTTTAAAAAGTGACATTAACGGATGCGGGGTTTCACAGGAGAATATAATTACGAGGTATATCCGTTTGTTACTTCGTTAAAATTTCGAATCTACCTGTATTGAAATATTCAATTGAGTTCTTGGCCTTGTATTCGAGGAAATTTATTTTTAGAACTATTTGGAAAAATAAAGATGAATTTTGAAATACGGTTTCGGAAAATGGTTTTATAAAGGCCTAGTTTTATAAAGATATGGATTTTAAATTTTAATCTATTCATGTTTCAAAAATTAGTTGGGCTATTGTGTAGTTATAATAAATATAATCTGATTGGTAAGAAGGAAGCAATTGAAAATGACAAGGAATACGCCACTGAACTTAAAAATAATAAACACCTATTCCTTGTAATTTTTAATATCCCTCCCCCTATATATGTTGGATAATTTATTTAAATTATCATAATTAGTCATTAGGACTTTAAAGCACCAACATTTTTGAACACGAAATGTTTTTTTTCAGTTTGTAATATACACTGGAATATGAATAATAATGATAAAATGGATTAATAAATACGAAACCGTAAGTTTATAATAAAATTCCATTTTTGGATAAGTTTTAAATTTTTCTTCGGAAAGGACAAGGAAAATCCTTCACCTTGATATTTGGGTATTTGATTTGGTGAATCATTTGTTTTTTATCAGCTAGGTAAGGGGAAAATCCATTTTAATTTATATTATGTGTTTCTAGCTAAATAATTTTTGGAATTCGCTCGTTCGTTAGTCGTAGCATCGTTGTTGAGACTATAAATCCTTGGAGTTGGTTCGGAGTTTAACTACGGTCTTTAAATACCTCAGTGATGAGAATAATTATTTTTGAATTGCATCAAATCTTAAAAGAAAACGAAAGACGATTAATATTTTAATCCGACCTAATAAGGTCAATGTTCAATCTGTGTCCAAACCCCATCTAATAATCAACCTTCTAGCGTTATGCAAGAACGGTCAACTGGTTGATGAGTTTTGTTGCAACCTGAACCTAGGACTCAACCCTACTACTTGCGTCCAAATTACCCCCTTAACTTTCATCCTTTCTTCCTCATCTAGCCGATCCGTATTCTTATCCTTCTTCTCCTTCTTTGTCGTCGCCTCATCTCCTCCTTTTTCGTGCTTTTTTACGTATTAGATCTTGCCTCACTAGTACTCCAAGATCTAATTTCTTCTCTCCGATCATTTCTTAGTCTATAATACCTAATTGCGCTATGCGATCTTACATGTACCATTTAAGTCTCACCCTTAGGGAAAGATCATTTGGTTGATTAGAATGAGCAAAAAGGTTTCAACACTTTAGGGCTAAGAAAATTTGTCATAGCAGTTGGATTTTCACCGATCAATTGCTTCGAGATCTTAGAGTAGGGTTGTTGTTTGTGCTGCATCCACCTTTGCTTGTTGAAATAGGTTCTTTCAAAGGCGATCGTCTTTTCGGAGATGAAGAATAAGCTATCTTTAGATGGTTTTTCTAAGGCGAATCTCGATGAGATTTTAGAGGAAATATGTGTCTTACACAAACTTGTACGGTCTTTTTGGTTCGAATAGCTTTGGAGATTTTTGCAACAAATCTCTTTTTCTAAATGTCAGTTTTTGAGTTCGGGAATCTATGTCAAAACTGCCCATGATGATGTGTGACCCATTTAACACGTCCTTTTATAAATGGGGGGTTAAGACTAGATTTGACACATGATGCGGAATTTAATCTTTTCTTTAATTGGTGGTGTAACCATCATTTTGTGCTGCATCATATTTTATTCAGCTTGTTGTTTTTTGTGTTGTCTAAGGGAGTTACTTTCTGTAATTCTCACCTATCCATTTTTCCCTTTAGACAATATTAGGTGGATTTCCATGAGAAGCCGTTTTGTGTTAGGTTTCTTTTCTCATCGCAAATTCTCTCTTAGTAGAATTGGTGACGTGGGAACCTCCAACAACACCAGTAGTGTTTGTAACACGATATTGAGTATTTTTGTAACAACCCGGAAAATACGAGCCAATTTAAAAATTTTATATTGGTTATTTCAAAGGAATTTGAACGATTGAAATAGAATATTTTAATAAAATAGTGAATTAGAAATAGTGAGTCGGTTTGAAAATTTGAATTCAAACTTTGACTAACTGTGCAGGGTGGGAAATATAACGGATTTTAGTGAAACCAAAAACATTTAAATCTGTTAGTGAATACCTTTCTAACGAATCTGAAAAATCGAAGTTTCATAGCGCGAATCAAAAGTTATGGCCGAATGAATTTTCAAAAAGGTCGCTATATAGAATACATAGCCCTGGAAAATAGATATTTTGCAAACGTCCTCGGAATTCGACGAAACCACTTTTGTTGGGTCCGGGATGTCAAACTATTGCTAGGTTTCAAATTTCATAATTTTTGAAGCTAGTATGTGAGCGTGGCAAAAGAAAATGTGTTTGGTCAATTTCTGTTAAATTGGATCGACCAGAAAATGGCCATTTTTCAAACGATCTCAGAATTCGACGAAACTAGTTTTGTTGGGACCGTAGCGTCAAAACATAGCTAGATTTATTTTTCTGGAATTTTTCGAATCAGTTTGTGGCCCTGGCAAATTGAAATGTACGTTCAAAGTTAAAATTAAATGTTTTATTCTTTAATTTGAAGAATAACTGATTGTAATAGTCGAATTGGCCAACGAAACATATCCCATTGTGTCCGGGATGGGGGTAATTAGCTAGGGACGACAGTCGTTGGGTTTGAATTGGTGTCCGTGTGGAGAAACACTATTTAAAAATTTAATAAAGTCCTTGGCCAATCAGAATTTTTCTTTCATTATTTTAAAAATAAAAAAACTCCAGAAAACCTCGTTTTCTCTCTCTCGACCGACGATCCACGTTTTCGCCACTTCCCTGGCCAATCGCCGCTGCCACAGGCGACTGCAGCCACCGACACCACCAGCAATCGACGCGCCTCCCTCCCCTCTTCAAATCCGACCCTGCCTCGACCCCCCTCGTCGCCCCTATCGCCTGAATCGTCGACCCCAAGCCGACGACTTCCCAGCGCCGCTCCGATCGCCAAAGACCAAAGAACCACCTCCGACCACCACCGATCGACTCCCCTTTCCTCCCTCTTCCACGCTGTACCCTCTGATCATCCTATCGTGCCTCGGTTCTCGTGAAAACTGCAACCCTAGTTTTGAACCATCGTGAAAGGTGAGTCCTTTTTGATGTTTGAACTTTGAAAAATCATATCTTTATGGTGTGTTGACGAAATTCGATGAAACATGAAACATCGGGACCGCAAGGAGGCTCTCTACCACATAGAAGAGACCGCGGATTTTTCTGAGTCATCTACGATTTTTAGCACTTCAAAAACCAATGTGAGAAATCTAAATTAAGTGAATTTGAATGGAAAATGTCGTGTTTAAATTATATAAGCGAAATATAAATTACACACGTGTTGTATACCTCATGTACGTGCGTTGTGTAATCTATATAAGCGAAGTATGAATTATACATGCATAGTATAATTGATATATGTGTTGAAATGCAAGTGAAATATAGAAATTATATATATATATATACATACTCCCCTCATCCACAAACCATGGACGATATTTATTGTTGTGTATTGGTGTGAAATATTGGATGAAAAATGCGAATGGTTGAATAATTGTTTGTGGTTGAAAAATACCCATTGGTGATTGAAATGAATTGGAAATAATTGTGGTAATATAAAAATAAAATATGCCGCCTGCGTGCGAATTAGATGCATGAATCCCCATTGTCAAAAACCACGAGGTTTTAAGGTAGAGCGAGGAGCCATACTAGGGACGGTGCCGGTTTTAACTATCCTGCCGTTATGCTGCCGAAATTTTGAATAATATTCATATGTTAGAATTATTTTCATATGTTGAAATTATCTCCATGCGTTGAAATTAAAGTCATGTTTTGAAACTATATCCATGTGTGGAAATGCTCATGTGTTGAGAAGTGATGTGTGAAAAGTAAATTCATGTGTGAATGAATGAAGTGTTTAAACAATAAAAATCACATTTTTATAATATATATGAAGTATGTAAAATATTCGCCTTATATATAAATAGTTTCAACAATAAAAATTTCATCTTTCTTATCTGAACAACATTCATAAAATATCCATGTGTGGAGATGCTCATATGTTGAGAAGTGTGTGTATTGGAAAAGTTCATATGTCGAATAAAAAGATCGAACAATAAAAATTACATTTTTATTGAAATTATAAAGTGTTAAAAACATTCATTTGTTGAACAAATATTTTAAATGATAAAAATATCATTTTTATCATATATGTGATATGCTAAAGATATGCGAGCATTGAAATAAATATTTGTGAAAGGAATATTATTTTTAACATGCATAGGAACTAAATAAAATAGTCATGTGTTGAAATATATTTTAGTTCGCCAAAATTATCATCTTTGAAATGTGAAGTGTTAAAAATGACCACTTGTTCAAATAAATATGCATGAGTTGAAATATTCATTAATTAGCTAATGATATGATTTTTGCCTATGCATGCAACATTAGAATGAATGGTGTTTTTAAACCAAAGTGAATTAAATATGAAGTAGAATGGAAAATGAGAAGTGATAAGAATTGTATATATGTACATGCATATTTATTGAACATGTTATAGCAAAGAGGCTAGAGAAGAGGAATACAATTTTGTGCCCGACAAATAGGTACACGTTTACTGTTTTGTTTGGGTGACGATTTTATGAGCCTGTTGGCTAGCCGCTTGGCTTTTTCTTTTCTTTTGGAGATGAGATGCCCGTGTGGCTATTTGGGAATTTTCCCAGCCCCTCCCGTACAAAGGAGGTTATGGTGAAAATTTCCAAAATTTAAAGGCGTTAGTGAAATATTTGAAGTGAAAACGATATAGGAATTTTTGAATGAACTATATTTATATAAATATATAAATATAAATAAAATTAAAACGAAACGTGGCCGTGCAGTTCGTGTTTTGAAACCGTGATTTCAAACGACTGGTGCGGGAAATCCGACCATTGGATTTTCCTGAAACCGCAACCGTTGGGTTCACCTTGGAAATATCTTTCCAACGGCACCAACTTTGTAAAGATCCGACGGTTGGATTGTCTGGAATGTTTAATTCAAATCTGAAGAAAAACAGCGCCAGAAATGATTATATTTATATATATATAAATATAATTAAATTAAATTGAACAAACGACGCTGCAGTTCGTAATTTGAAATCGTAACTTCAAACGACTGGTGTGGAAGATCCGACAGTCGGATTTTCCCGAAACTGAAACCGTTGGATTCATTTTGAAATGATCTTTCTAATGATATAAAATTTGTGAAGATCCAACGGTTAGATTTTCAGATATGTGTAAAACAAATTTAGTGAAAAACAGCGCCAGTGCATCGGCACGACCTGAAACGTCGTTTAATTAAATATGGCCGTTTTAAATAAATAAAAATGGCGATATATCGTTATAAAATACTATAGACGATATACAGTGAAAATAAACCAATTTTGTTGTGTTTGCTTGAAATGTGATGGTTGAATGTATTTAACATGAAAAATATAACTAAAGAACTGAAATGTGAATGTTGAATAGTCCAACCATGTGATAAATTGATTTGAAAATCTAAATATACGTGGGTTATTTGAAAAAGCCGAGTTCATTCTCATTTCAAATAATCGATCGACGTTGAGAAGTCGAAGAGTCGAAGACGGTTGATGACCGACAATCTTCACATTGGATGGATGGGCGCTACTGATGCTCGTGATTGGAGTAGCTACCTTGAAGGAACTGAAGTAGTAGCCGTCCAGACATACTGTTGATTGTACGGATATACGAGGAAATTGGTGCCTCCGGTTTCGTTCAAACCCGGAACGAACTTGTAAATGGACTGTGTGTCTGACATTGGATTTTGTTCTGTGCTGATTGATCTCTGTTAAATATATATCTGTTTGGCGGCGGAGAATTTATTCTCTTGCTTAACGCCCTTCTCTGAGACGTACGAGCTCAGAGGTTATGTATTGATAGAAATCAGTCGCATGGAGTGGATTGCCTGTGTGGTACGCCTAAGTGGCATATGATCAAGGCTTTTGTTGCAAAGCAAAGTCTTGTGGTTGATGATCAAAGCATGGTCTGTGTGATGTAGCTTTGTGTATAACGTGAATTCTCGAGCCTCACACCCCGGTATGAGTCAAAAACGGGAGACGGACCGCTGGGAGAGCACGACGTTTCTTTCTAGCTATGGTGGTGTCAGTGACCTACCAGCCCTGACATTTATATCTACTTTTCACCTGTGTGGTTGTTGGAATGCGAGGCGCCTCGATTATTGGTCTGTAAGGACCGGGAAACGTGTGTTCAGGAATAACTAATCCTCAAAAGTAAGAGAGGACCGGCCCAGCCGATTCCAAGGACCGCTGTGTGCGATCCTGGGGCATTTGCTAGAGTGTCTCGAATGGAGAGGAGCTTGCCCCTTGCCTCGACTCATGATGGAACCCAATTTCCAATACGAAATTTTGGATGTGATTGTATTACTAGTACGGCGACATAGTGGTATGGGTCATTTATGCCGCCTAGGATTGATATTTATGATTGAAATCGCTTTTGAAACATATATGCACTAGTAATAATATCAAACACTTTTGTTTTATTCGTATGAACCATTTTTGGCCATTATAAGGTAAAACTCTATCCTCCGACTTGCGTTGCATTGTGTGATGGGACCTGAGTCTTATAATGGCTTCATTTTATAAAAAGCATTGCGATGATTTAATCATTTACTTTATTTCATGCACTAGCACTCATTGGAGTAAACCCGTTCCGCGAAAGTGGCGTGGTCCTTTGATTTGCCTTATTATTGTTGTTAATAAGTTAAGTTGATTTCTCATACCAGTCCCATGACTGACTCGTAGTTTGTTTCACCTTGCAAACTCGGGTGCCCTCATTTTCACACGGGCAGCCTAGTTACAGGTATCTGATGCACTTTTGGCTCAGG
The DNA here is from genome assembly GCA_030737875.1 of Allium sativum. Classification (NCBI taxonomy): domain Eukaryota; kingdom Viridiplantae; phylum Streptophyta; class Magnoliopsida; order Asparagales; family Amaryllidaceae; genus Allium; species Allium sativum. Next base: position 18,887,681 of record CM060927.1, on the reverse strand, counting down.
GCGAGGCTTGACTACACCGTGTTGACTTTGACTCTTTCCGCCATTATAGTATATGTATTATGATTCCGCCATTGGCGATGTAGACTGATATTTATTTTGTGTACTCTTTATGTATGATTCCGCCTCTGGCGATGGTGACTGATTATGTATTATTATGCACTAAGTTGTATCCTGCACTATGCTCTCTGATGTGGTGATATCTATATGATTCCGCTGTCATATGTGTGTAAATTATTCTATTTTATGTTTATGCTACTATCTGTGATCTGCTAATGATGATTAATGTGTTATATTCCAATGATTATCCTTAACACCGTGTCATGGGGTTTTGGGATCGTCACAATTTTGCTACCATATCAAAGATCATAAAAATTAGTTTGAGCTACAGCCGCGGAGCAAGACATCCCGCTGTTTATAGCCATTGTTTTGGGCATTTCGATGTTGTTGTTCTGTCGTCGTCTTTGTTGTTTTACCTTTCTAGCATTGGGTTCTTGGCTTGGTGGTGATTCGTGCTTCGAACTGTTAGTGTTGTTCTAAATCGCGTGACTTAGGTTAATGAGATTTCTATATTTGGAATTTTTATGTCATTCATGCATCTCTGTTCAAATGAAATCTCATTTCTTATTTAAACTAACAGTTGTCTTAAAGCTGGAAAGAACAGAATTCTATGTTGGATGAATTTTAGTAGAGGACTGGTTCTATGTCACGGGTATATAAATAAATAAATCACTGTTCCTTGTTAAAGCTAAAATTTATTTCGGTCTTTTATGTGTGATTTTAGTATTTTGCTTTTTTTGCGTGACTGACTTCCTTCTTCGCTGACATGTGACTTGAATCGTTTAGGTTTCCGCAAAATACATTTTAAAGCTTTTGGAAAATGTTGTTTGAAAAAAAGTTTTTTACCCTTTTTAAATTTTAAATTGATTTACTTTCTTTTGTTTCGGTTGGTGCGAGAGCGCAAAATTTGGATAGGGCCATTTGTACATATTTAAACGTTTATTTTACATTAAAATGGATGATTTGAGTGGAGCTAAGTGCATGCTACCGAAATTTGGATTTTTCATACGAATCTCATATGGAAAGTAAAACGGTTTTGAAAAGGAATTTACGAAATAAATATTAGAAGTTTTAGAGCAGAAATTTATTATTATGAAAAAATTCGATTTTTGGTCACATGAAAGGCGTAAGGAAGATTTTTGGATGCTTGTGTGCATGTTTCTGCAGTGCAGTAGGACTGCTGATATGGTAAAAGCGTTAACGATAACAAGGAAAAGGTCGTTTAATTAGCCTTGGAAACGTTGTTTCGATACCTTGTCAATGATGCGCGCGGGTTACTTATCAAATCGTTTTACTTTTTAGAGCTTGTTTTAAGCCTCCTTTACAGTTTATAGATGGAAAAAGATTGGAGTATTTTGGGTAACCGAGGTGAAAATTCTACTATAGGGCAGGAAATGGAATATGTGCAAGGGGAGGAAATGTTAAAATTCTTCGCTTTGATTTCCTTTTTCCGGTTTAGGAGAAATTAAATTGGAAACGATTAGACTACAAGACATTTTGAATGGTGGGGTTTGGATGCAAAATTTGTTGCCTCACATTTCTATTCATAGTTGTGTGAGGGTTATGGATGAAAAAGAATTTTTGAAATTTGGATTCATATAGCACTGCCAGTATATTTAGGATGTTTTGCGTCATATTTTCAAAAGTGTTTTAAAAAATCTCAATGCATACATATAGAGGGACCGATTTAGAATCATCCTGCATGCATGTTTTATGGTTGAAATGTATTATGTGCATCATGCACATATACACATGGTTGCAAAATGGACGTACACAATTTGTTTGTGTTTGATAGGATAACTAGGTGTCATAATTTCGGGACGAAATTCCTTTTAAGGAGGGAATAATATAACAACCTGGAATTTTAGTAATAATTATTTATTTAATTAGAATCTCAAAAATAGGAATTTCTTCAAATGATGTAATTTGACCACGAAACTTTAATTGATGCGTTCATCTTGGAATTCTAGTCAACTTTCATGTTTGGTGTTTCGCGAACGGAGTCCGTATGAAAAAGTTACGAATCAAATTCGAAAATGGACGTACAGAAAATAAATAAACCAGAAAAATAAAAATACAATATACCTTATTTAACCAGCCGACCAAGGTATTTGACAACCCAGGCGGTCGACGGCGTTCGACCGCTATGATCAACCCACTGGTCGTCAGATCGCCCAGTGACGGCTAGGTTTTACAGGTTTAGCTTACTATATATTTTTGACGAACGAATGGATGTTAATAAAAATAGATCTAATGCTCCAAGGCCAATTCCACTCCTATAAATAATAGGGTAAGACCTCATTATTTTCCATACCAATCTGTGGGCAGCAACAAAGCTCCTCCATTTTCCTCCTTCTCCAAACCTAATTTCTTAATCAAAAATATATTCTTATACAACCAATCAAATCCAATTCATATAAAATTGAGAGGATTATCAAATATAATGGAAAAGAATGCAAATTGACGCTCCAAATATGATTCTCTCCGCTCTTTCTGTTTTCTTACATCTCTATAGATCTGAAATTATCCCCTTTTTTAAATAAATTGTAGATTTATAAGAATTTGGGAATTATAGGCCTAAAAGGTTCAAACTTTGGATTTGGATGCTATAAGATGAGTGGGAAATTTACGAATACAGTTATAATAACTGATTTATTTCATTTGAATTAGATATAAATTTTTATGCCTATTTTCTATCAGATATGTTCATTAAATTGTTGTAATTGGATTGACACCCATAAGATCTGATTGTAAACATTGTTAGAAATTGAATATTATGAATTGTGGTTAGGCATAAATATTAATTGTGTGATTGTTAAATTTTTTATACCTATTTCCTAAAATTATTTGATAAAAATGTATTATGGACATTGCATAATATTGTAGATTTGGAAATTTGTCCCATTAAACATCGAATTAGTTGTAGTTATATTCCAGATCTCTATTTCATTGTTGAATAATAATATTATGTGAATATTTGATAAAATGCTAAAATTCGATGGTTATATTTTTTAGAAGAATTATACCTATTTTTATTCAATATTGTTGGGTTTTGGCTTAATTATTGTAAATATATTGTTTTCTTCTTTTTGGACGGAAAGATATTATATTAAATTCACAAGAGGTATGATAAAAAGATTAAAACGGAAAATTTGTGCAAACGTTTGTATAAATATAAATATTTGTGTGTGGTTTGCATTAACTATTCTAAAAATATATATAATCATATATATTTTTGTGAATTTGAAATACGTCTATTCCACATATTACGCATAAGCTGCAATAATTAAAGCTATTGGTCTTTTTGTGAGATTTGGAACCTTTTGACAATATTGATTGTACAAAGGAATGTTTGTTTGTCAATCAAACCGAATAATTTAAAAATAACAACAACAATAATAATAACTACGTTGACCACACTAAAACATAAAATATAAATATATACATGTTATCCTTCCAAATCAAGGTAAAATGGTAAAGTATATATTATATGGAATGTTTGAATGTTTGGACAAGGTTCAATTATGGAATTATACGTAAATGTAATCCATATTGAATTAATATATTTGTGGTGACCATTTTTTGTAATCAATACAATTAATTGCTATAAATAGGATCACAAGTCAATAAATAACCATTATAACCAATGTTGATTGGGGAAAGTAAATATGTAATTTGATAATGGTTACAATTCCTAATTTAATTAGGATAAATGTTTTACACCCCAATCTGGAAATCTGAATTATAACCGCATTTAGACACGAGGTTAAGCTCAACTTGTGGTATAAGCCTTCTCGGAACCGACTGACAAATCAAGAGACCACAGGTAGTCAGCTTAATGTGAGGAGTCTAATGCGTAAATATAAATGTACTAAGACACAAGGTTAAGTTCAACTTGTGGTAGAAATATGCTCGGAACTGACCAACGAATCCAACATCCACAAGTAGTCAACTTAATGTGAGAGGCCTGGTACATATATATATATATATATATATATATATATATATATATATATATATACATACATATATAAATATGTGAAACACCCCACCTCCGTTAAGGTCACTCACAGAGGGAATGCCTTATCTTTGGTGAAGCATTTTAGGTAAAAGATGTAGATAAATTACAAGACAGACAAATAAAACAGCAGAGAATAAAGTCATTTTATAAACAATATGGTTCAGTCAAGCTTTTACAACAGTTGTCTCAATCATACTTAAAAGTAATACATAGAAATTCTGTCTTGATTCAAAAACTTCCAAGTATAAAAGAAGCATAAAAATAACAATGATATTCCCCAAACAAAGCGTGAACCAGCCATAGCAGTGGAAGAGAGAGTCCAAAGCAATATATTGACTATCTTCAAGCTTGGAAGAAAACTGAGCTAAGTGATAACATTTCCTCCCTGTGACCCTGCGGGGGGGGGGGGGGGGGGGGGGACGGAAGAAAAGAGGCAAAAGAAAACTAGGTTAGACATAAGTCTGGTAAGTCCAGTGACTTTCAACATATAAACAGGTAAAAGCTTTATGACATGAATAAACTGAATATAAGACAATACCGTGAGAAACAAGGATAACATGATAACATAGGATAAGCATAAGGTATAATATGGCAAGATAAACTGAATGCGCTTCTACTCTTTCTCTGCTTCGCTACTACTTTGTTATTCTGATTTCTATATCTATCTCTGCACCACCTAACTAGTGTCCTAACTAGTAATCTTTATAAAATGATAACGTGATCCCAATCCCCGTATTTGTGGTAGCCTTCTGGTGTACATCTATCGTGAGGATTCCACCTCAATCTGCCTAATTGCCATGAACATGTTAGATGTACCCTCACTACCCTATCGATCGACTCCTTACTTGCATAAATGTTCCATGTGTCTGCGTCAATCGGTCCTCTCTTTCATGTAAATAACTTGTGTTGCTCCCACCATAAGGTGTATCAATCCTTATGATAGCGACCCGACATGATTCAAGATGCACAGTGCATAACTACTGGTACTCTGTTCCTGCTTTTTCCCACTCCAGAGTACGTACACGCCCGCTACTAGGGTTTCCTGTTGGTTAAGTTTGTGGGCTTATACATTCAAATATTACCCACCTACCCGAGATGCACTTAACCCTCCCACCGATTCTAGCACGTTTACTTAACGGTTAAGTTTTGTGGGCCTGTATATATGTGCTAATATTACCCACCAACCCGATATGTACTTAACCCTCCCACTGATTCAAACATGTTTATTTAATGTTTAAGTTTGTGGGCCTATATTTACTAATATTACCCACACACCGGATATGTACTTAACCTTCCTATCGATTCAAACATGTTTATTTAATGGTTAAGTTTGTGGGCCTATATTTACTAATATTACCCACCAACCCGATATGTACTTAACCTACCCACACGTTATGCCATATTGGTTCAGTGTCGCCCATTCATGTTAACTTAACCCACCCATTCATCATGTCTTGTTGGTTAAGTGTTTCTTGTCCCTCCTCACTTATCATGTTGGATTGGCTAAGTGTTTCCTATCAACTTAACCCTATTCGTCCATCAAGTTATATTGGTCAAGTGTTTCTTGTTAACTTAACCCCACGTGTTCATCATGTTGTATTGGTTAAGTGTCATCAATCAATTCAAGTTAACTTAACCCACCTACTTGTCATGTTACTTTGGTTAAGTGTTTCCTTCTTTTGTTAACTTAACCCTACCATAAATCAAGTTATATTGGTTAAGTGTTGCCCTCTTGTTTTAACTTAACCTTACCACAAATCAAGCTATATTGGTTAAGTATAGCCCTTTTTGTTTTAACTTAACCTCATCACAAATCAATTTATATCGGTCAAGTGTTTCTTATTACTTAACCCTACCCATTCATCATGCTATACTGGTTAAGTGTTTCCTATTAACTTAACCCTAGTCATTCATCTTGTTATACTTGTTAAGTGATCTCATTACTTAGCCCTAGTCATTTCTTAGCATGCCATGTTCATTAGCATCAACTGATTTATTAATGCACCAACCTCTCACATTAGATATGTGTTGTTGCGGTTACTGGATGTGCCGGGCGGTTCCGGGCAGTTTTACACCACAACTCAATCTAACCTCGGGTTTTTCTTGGGCATGATGCACTAACCTATCACATTAGACAGGTGTTGTTGTGGTTACTGGATATGCCGGGCGGTTCCAGGAAGTTTTACACCACAACTCTATCTAACCTCGGGTTAGGCATATTCATCTTTTCACTAATTCACATATTTACAGTTTATATGCAAATTATTCACAATTACCATATATACCCAATTCTAGATTTTTCATGCTAATTACCAAGTTCACCAAAACTAGTCATGTTCCAATTTCAAGTTATTAATCAAAATAGGCTACACCTAATCTTCTCAAGCTTGTAATAATAGTCACGTCCCAAAATTTCAATATTCATTATACTAGGCGTCCCAAATCAATAGTTAGGCCACATCTAGATTTAACGTTCCAAATTACATTTTACGCCCAATCTATATTTAATGCACAAGTTACCCCAAATTCGCAGAAATAACAATTTTGCCCAAAACTTGATTTATATGCCAATAACAATTTTGCCCAAAACTTGATTTATATGCCAATAACAATTTTTGCCCAAAACTTGATTTATATGCCAATTCCATAGTTTGTCGTTCATGCCAATTCTAGGTTCAATATGTCAAAATTACATATTCCATAATTCATGCCAAATTACATCTTAACAGTCATGCCATACTACATGTTCCAAATTATGCCAAATAATGTCAATTTCATGTTATACCCAATTACCCCTGCATTCATAACGTGTGTATTTCGAGATTCAACACAAGATTCATAAAACAAGCGGAGAAGCAATATGGAACATAAGAGGCATAAGAATAGACATATGACGATAAGAACTATTGGTCCATAAATTTGATATGCCAAAATGACAAGTTTTGCATAGAATCCATCGCAAGCATAAAGATATGAATATCGTCATGAATTGTCATATAGGTATGAGAAGAATTAATTCATAGGATTACAATTTCGCTATACAACAAAGATAGATATGATTGGTCCAATAATGATTCCCAAAGGCATATACAAGCACAGATTCAAATGAAAGGATTGCTTAGATCAGGCATATTCTCATATTCATTTTATTACATGTCACAATTGGATTTAGGTGTTCAAATCTAAAAGGTAACTGACTTACAAAACAAAGGCAAATTTTGTTTTTATGGGATCTGTATTCTAAAACTGAATAGCTCTCCCTTGATGTAGACTAATTGTTCTTCTAATTTAGATTTGATTTGGTTTGATTCATAGCTTTAATCTTGCTTTCTAGTTGAAGGAGAATGGCGGCTACCCTAGGTTGAGTATTGACAGTATGACGGCTCTAGGAATATTTTTGTGTGGCTTAGGGTTTAGATTTAGGTTGCTTATATAGATGTTTGATTTAATAAGAGTCGTTAGATCAACCTAGGACCAATCAAAGCCATTTATACCTAAGAGAACCAACCAGAACTTGCCACACAATCCCTAATGAGTCAGAAAATTGTCACACAAAGAAACATGTCAGCCTTCAGATCTGGCCCGAGGGAGAGGTCGACCCTCAGGTCGAACCATAGATCGACCTCCTGATCGACCTATGTACCCAGGTCGACCCCCTGGTCGACCTGGTCTCTGGGCGGGAAATTTCCTGTCCAGCCTGCTTCGGGGTTTTTGAATTTCGAAACTTTAAATTTGAATTTCGGGCTGGTTTTATTATTTAAATTCTTGAATCTTCTAAAGGTCATAACTTCTTCATACGGAGTCCGATTTACTCAAATTCGGACTCTATCTCAAGAAGAATTCCGAGACGAACACAATGGCGTAACCCGTTTCCCTTAATTCTTCTCTTAAAAATTAAGTATACTTTAAATTGTTACTTTAATGTTCACAGAAAATATGGGGTGTTACATTCTCCCCTCCCTAAAGGATTTCGTCCCTGAAATCTTTAAGCTAGGAAGAACGTATATCCTAACATCCAACCCCATCTACTCAACCATTCAATCACAGGCATCCATCGTCCTTAAAAGGTTTCTAATGCTGCATGAACATATGCCGAATGTGTGTATATGTCTCTTATCTATTGCAAAATCAGGCGGTCTACTAATCCAGTTGACCTCCTTAATGTGAATCATGAGAGTGTCATGCATCCAACATGTATGCAAATATGCCTATAAACATGTAAATACTATATGTGTGCATATTCACTCATCCATATGTAACATCCATATGATAACACATAAAGTTTCAATCCATATACAAATACATTCATATGCATATGCAATATGAAAGTGACTGAGCCGATCTAGTGCCTAATGTGTGTATATGCATCAACGAGCAACCACTAACAAACACTTGCAACCACTTGCAACCATCAATCATAACATGTCTCAAACACATGTTTTCATCCATTGGTTTCTACCTAAGGGTCGAGGATAGGACCGAGAGGATAAGTAATAGGATCGAGGAGATATACTTAAAAGGTAGATACAGGCATGCATAATCTTAAGGAAAGAGAGATCAAGGATGTACCCTCAAAAAGAAAAAAAGGGTAGGCTGCGCGTACTCTAGTCTTCAGTCTTCAAAGTCGCATCTTCTTGAGCTTCACTCCACTGTATATTAACTAATTTAACTTCACGATTGCGAACCTTCTTGATCGCCATTTCCAAAACCCACTAGTGAAGGTAGGACCTCGATCATTTACAATGCTAGAGAGTATCCAATGTAGTCGAACTATCTTTCCAAGATAAACAGGTGTTAACCATGATACCAAGTGTATATACTAAGATGACTAGAGGTCTCACCTCTACTTAGTCACAAATCTGAGGGTCTAAAGCTAAAGGTTGCTATGTACTTTTTACCTCTCTTAAGGTCAGTCTTACTTAGGGCGCCTGCCACAACCATTTATTTATCACACAAACCATACTAGTCGAACTCGACATCCCTCAAGTGCAAGCCCCAAAGGCCTAAATTAATATCAGACAAGCACCCAAGGAATACCTCCTCCGAATTTGGATGATTTATGTGAGATGGTACTAGCAAAACAACCAAACAATTGAGCACTTAATCGACTCTGGCTATCCTCGCTAATCTTGCTCCAAAACTATCGTTGATCACATAACTGGCTTTGCATTGTCGACTAGATATATGTGCGGATGTCTATCTCGCGTTTTAGGGGACAAAGCCCTAACCTAATCAAAAACATCTGCGTACTCATGGACTAGTCCAATGGATCGAAAATCGTCGATAAATACATAAAGTGATTCTAGGTAGCTAAGACAAACTGATCCCTTAGGATCGCACGAAATTTCGAGGGTATTCCCGAGACAAGTCAAAAGTCTAACTACCCTCCTTTCACAATTTCTAGCTAAACAATCCATGCCTAGAATCAACCCATAGCCCATGAAACCAAAAACATAAGTATCTCAAATTCTTACAAACCAAAGATAAATGAGCCGAACCACAAATTGGATTTGAGACAATAATGGGATCTTCTACTATACAAGTACTAAGGTGCAGAGACTCAAATATGGAAGCATATATAAACGAATGTGAAGCGCTAAAATCAAAAAGAGTACTAACAGGATGATCAAAGAGGAAAAACTAAACTCTTTCAATAGAAACCTTACTACCACTCTCTCAGGTACGCTGGCGGTGAGAGCATGTATTTGCCCTCCTGAAAATCCTGTCATTTGTTCTTGCCCTTGTCCTTAATTATACGACCTGTTATGCCATAATAAAGATACTTCCTCTTGTCTTAGGTTTTACCATTCTTTCCTCCCCTCCTTTGTGAACCAAGTCTATATCCATGAGTTCCTCGTCCTTGGGTTGTGCTCCTTAGCCAAACTCCCTCATTCTCATCTTTGCCATCCATGTGTAACTTGTTGACAGGTCTCTTGAAAGCTACCTCCATCGCATGGAAAATCCTACAAAGCTCGAAAGAAAAATAGCCACAAGTGAAACTACTGCGGCTATAGATGGGAGTTGGGCACTTCTTCGCCATTTGATAGATATCGTAGTTTTGTCAAGCCTACGGAACCATGCCGCGATGAGGGTACCTCCCAGAAAGCCAGGAGCCTCGGAGACTCAAGAAAGAAGGAAACAAGGATTCAAACAGAGGATCAAAAGATAGTGCATATGGCTTCGGGGAATATGCCTTTAAAACTAAACTTTTCTTTTGAAAATAATTTTTTTTCAAATCTTTTATTTGATACGGTAACTTTCGGCTCTAATACCAAGTGAAACGCCCCACCTCCGTTAAGGTCACTCACAGAGGGAATGCCTTAACTTTGGTGGAGCATTTTAGGTAAAAGATGAAGATAAATTACAAGATAGACAAATAAAGCAGCAGAAAATAAAGTCATTTTTATTAACAATGTGGTTCAGTTAAACTTTTACAACAGTTGTCTCAATCATACTTAAAAGTAATACATAGAAATTCTATCTTGATTCAAAAACTTCCAAGTATAAAAGAAGCATAAAAATAACAATGATATTCCCCGAATAAAGCGTGAACCAGCCATAGCAGTGAAAGAGATAGTCCAAAGCAATACATCGACTATCTTCGAGCTTGGAAGAAAACTGAGCTAAGTGATAACATTTTCTCCCTGTGACCCTGGGGGGGGGAACGGAAGAAATGAGGCGAAAGAAAACTAGGTCAGACATAAGTTTGTAAGTCCATTGACTTTCAGCATATAAACAGGTAAAAGTATCATGACATGAATAAACTGAATATAAGACAATACCGAGAGAAACAAGGATAACATGATAACATAGGATAAGCATAAGGTATAATATTGCATGATAAACTGAATGCGCTTCTACTCTTTCTCTGCTTCGCTACTACTTTGTTTTTCTAATTTCTATATCTATCTCTGCACCACCTAACTAGTGTCCCAACTAGTAATCTGTATAAAATGATAACGTGATCTCAATCCCCGTAATTGTGGTAGCCTTCAGGTGTACATCTATCGTGAGGATTCCACCTCAATCTGCCTAATTGCCATGAACATGTTAGATGTACCCTTACTACCCTATCGATCGGCCCTTTACTTGCATAAATGTTCCATGTGACTGTGTCAATCGGCCGTCTCTTGCGTGTAGATACCCAGTGTTGGTCCCACCACAAGGTGTATCAATGTAACACCCCTAAGTCCCACATCATGAAAGCCTATGTGAAGTGGGTACTTATATAGTAGAGCCCATCTCTTACTAATGCCGAGGCCTTTTGAGGAACAAAACCCCACACCTATACGGTGGCTAAGTTGGGGACAATATCTTGTGTGAACGGAGGTGCGGGCTATTACAGTGGTATCAGAGCCAATACCCAGCCGGAATTGTGGCTCCTGTGCGGACCACAATGTCTGGGTGAGGTGTTTGGGAGCCAACAGGGACGTTGGGCTCTGTAGGAGGGGAGAACCTCAATAGACTCGCTGAATACATCAGTGTAGCAGCCCGCACCTCCGTTCACGCAAGATATTGTCCCCAACTTAGCCACCGTATAGGTGTGGGGTTTTGTTCCTCAAAAGGCCTCGGCATTAGTAAGAGATGGGCTCTACTATATAAGTACCCACTTCACATAGGCTCTCATGATGTGGGACTTAGGGGTGTTACAATCAATCCTTATGATAGCGACCCGACACGATTCAAGACGCACAATGTACAACTACTAGTACTTAGTGCCTTCTTTTTCCTTCTCCGGAGTACGTGCACGCTCGTAAACCGTCGGAACCTACACTAATGTACCCCCTGCCGCTGTTTTGACCACTTATAATCAACCCAGTAATCGTGCCCCACCCTGCCTAGTTTTAGGGTACCATGATACATCTATGTGGGTTACTGCTGAAATGGGTCCCCGTTACTAGGGTTTCCTGTTGGTTAAGTTTGTGGGCCTACACATACAAATATTACCCACCTACCCGAGATGTACTTAACCCTCCCACTGATTCTAGCATGTTTACTTAACGGTTAGGTTTTGTGTGCCTATATGTGCTAATATTACCCACCAACCCGATATGTACTTAACCCTCCCACTGATTCAAGCATGTTTATTTAATGGTTAAGTTTGTGGGCCTATATTTACTAATATTACCCACCAACCCGATATGTACTTAAATTTCCCACTGATTCAACCATGTTTATTTAATGGTTAAGTTTGTGGGCCTATATTTACTAATATTACCCACCAACCCGATATGTACTTAACCTTCCCTCTGATTCAAGCATGTTTATTTAATGGTCAAGTTTGTGGGCCTATATTTACTAATATTACCCACCAACCCGATATGTACTTAACCTTCCTACACATTATGCCATATTGGTTAAGTGTCTCCCATTCACGTTAACTTAACCCACCCATTCACCAAGTCTTGTTGGTTAAGTGTTTCTTAGCCCTCCTCACTTATCATGTTGGATTGGCTAAGTGTTTCCTATAATCTCAACCCCGTTCGTCCATCAAATTATATTGGTCAAGTGTTTCTTGTTAACTTAACCCCATGTGTTCATTATGTTGTATTTGTCAAGTGTCATCAATCAATTCAAGTTAACTTAACCCACCTACTTGTCATGTTACTTTGGTTAAGTGTTGCCTTCTTTTGTTTAGTTAACCCTACCACAAATCAAGTTATATTGGTTAAGTGTTGCCCTCTTGTTTTAACTTAACCTTACCACAATTCAAGCTATATTGGTTAAGTGTTTCCATTTTTGTTTTAACTTAACCTCACCACAAATCAAGTTATATTGGTCAAGTGTTTCTTAATACTTAACCCTACCCATTCATCATGCTATACTGGTTAAGTGTTCCTATTAACTTAACCCTGGTCATTCATTTTGTTATATTTGTTAAGCGTTCTCATTACTTAACCCTAGTCATTTCTTAGCATGTCCTGTTCATTAGCATTAACTGATTTATTAATGCACCAACCTCTCACATTAGATATGTGTTGTTGTGGTTACTGGATGTGTCGGGCAGTTCCGGGCAGTTTTACACCACAACTCAATCTGACCTCGGGTTTTTCTTGAGCATGATTGTAACAACCCGTATTTTGAATAACTTGTTATAACATAAATCAAGGCAGAATTAAATTTTAAAATCTGAATTATGGGAAACGGGTTGCGCCATTGCGTTCGTCTCGGAAAAATACGCGAAATAGAGTCCGAGTTTTCGAAAATCGGAGTCCGTATGAAGGAGATATGGACGAACGAAGTTAGGCAGAAAAACCGGAAACAGGCCAGAAATGCACTGGCGCACCTGTGAAGTGCGCCAGCACAAAAATACACTGGCGCACTTGGGAAGTGCGCCCATGTCGAGCCAGTTTGGCCTGGGTGCACTGTTTTGGCTGTTGGGCTGTGTTTTGGTGGCTTGTGACGATTTTTGATGTGCTGGACGGACCTGATGGCTTCTTGGGTTAATCTAAGGGCCTAAACTACACCCTAATCCTATAAATACACCCTAATGCAAGCCTAATCCATACTAAAAATAGAATTGATGCCATCATGCCGCCAAAATCAAACTTAGGAGGAGCCTCCACTAGTTTATGAAGAAAGTTGCAAGCTAATCAACCTCTAATCATCATCTTCTTCTTGTATAGCAACTAGTTCTACTACATAAGTTTGCTAATCTTGGTTTTGGTGAGTTTCTATCACTTTAATAACCAATTGCTAAATTAAGTAGATGAGATATGATGAGATCATGCGGTTTTGTATGCGGATTTGTGGGTTTTAAGTCATATGATATGATGTTAGTTTGCTAATCTATGTTTAATGTTAACCCTATGTTTATGCAAGTTAAGTATGTGGGTTTATGCAAGTTAAGTGATGGGTTTTATGCATGCTAAGCATTGGGTTTTATGCATGCTAAGTATTTGATTTTATGCATGCTAAGTGTTTGGTTTTATGCATGCTAAATATTTGATTTTATGCATGCTAAGTATTTGATTTTATGCATGCTAAGTGTTTGGTTTTATGCATGCTAAGTATTTGATTTTATGCATGCTAAGTGTTTGTTTTTATGCATGCTAAGTATTTGATTTTATGCATGCTAAGTGTTTGGTTTTATGCATGCTAAGTGTTTGATTTTATGCATGCTAAGTATTTGATTTTATGCATGCTAAGTGTTTGGTTTTATGCATACATTATGACATGCAAGTTTACCCTTTTTCTAAATAAGATGCATACATATGCAAGATGACACATTTGTATGCTATGCATACATATGCATGTTTACCCTATTATGATGCAAGTTCATATGCAAGTTTGTCTCTTTTTATGATATGCATAACATATGCGAGTTTGCCTCTACGTATGGCATGTTATGCAAGTTCACATGCAAGTTTATGTGCAAGTTCATATGCAAGTTTATGTGCAAGTTCATATGCAAGTTTATGTGCAAGTTCATATGCAAGTTTGTCTCTTTTTATGACATGCATAATGCAAGTTTGGGTTAAATGCTAGTTGGGTTTAATGTATGCTCATATATGCAAGTTGACACCTTTTGAACCCATGATAAAGTTATAAGCTATGTTGGTTAGACCCATGACATTTGTGATGAATCTTCCCTTTTATTATGTCACGTTACGAGAACGAATTACGTGGGGAACGATGGGGTTAATATGCATGTTAATAAAATGATGTGGAATGGGTATGCTTAAGAGTAACATAAATTAAATGGACATAATTAGGAATTTACCTATTGAGTTAGGTCTACTCATATTATGGAGTTGGGAATTTACCTATTGAGTTAGGTCTACCCATACTACGGAGTTGGGAATTTACCTATTGAGTTAGGTCTACCCATATTCTGGAAAACATGATTAATTAATTAGGGATAATTAATATAAATTATGAGGGTGATTAATTAGGTGTAATTAATCGACTAAGACACGAGGTTGGACTCAGTTGTAGCGTAAAACTGCCCGGACCCAACCGGCTTAACCAGTTGCTACAAATGTTAGCCCAATGTGAGAGGTCTTAGGCACAAATTAAATACGTGATTAAAGTAAAGACACGAGGTTAGACCCTTTTTATGACGTAAGGCTGCCCGGACCCAACCGGCATATCCAGCAGTCATAAAAGACGGTCTAATGTGAGAGGTCTTTATGAGGTCATGATCTTAATTAATTAATTAAGAAACACCTAACCATATTAGCATGTAGAGGGACATGAGGGGTTAAGTGGAGGCCTTGGGTGGCAATAGAAAATACGATTAAAATACTTAACCAAAGTGGAACATGTAATTAAAACATGGTTAAAGGGTTAAGTAAGTGCTTTGGGTGGCATGTGGAAATCTAGTGGGTGCCTTGAATGGCAATTAAAATATGATTAATGACTTAACCAGAATTTATAACATGTAAGTGGACATGGTTAAAGGGTTAAGCGGGATTCACTAGAAATAACAAGCTTAGGTGGTAGCTTGTGGGGGCCCATTTCAACCAATATCCCAAACGTATCTTAGTGGGCTCGACTCTAGTCGAGTGACGGGACACGCATATTGGGCTTGACTATAAGAGGCCAAAATGGGTTAGCGGTGGCAACGCATGACCAACGGGTTTCATATGTGTGTGTGGACCCGGGCTGGTAAATAAGACGTTGTTGCATCGTGTAGATATAAGTCGTGCACCGTTAGTTTTATCAGGTTGCCACGATGGGGAATGGTACACCCCACGGTGGGGCCAGCACGGGTATCTACGTTAGGGAGCCGATCGAATGGGGAGTAGTGTGTACACCTAGTGGATTGTAGGGCCCTGTGGCGTCTACTCAGTCACCTAGGGGTACGCGAGAACTATTAAGTAAATTTTATAAGTCCATGGGTGGGATCAACCTTTAAGTTAGGAATGACTGGTGTGGTGCAGTTTAGTAATTTACCTTTGGAAGGGTAGATGCGTCTTTACGTTTTCTAGTTTATCCTAAGTCTACCAAGCTGCTTAGTGTAGCCATTCATCCCCAGACGACACCGTATATCAAGCTTATGTCTTCTCTGGTTACTTTAATGATTGTATTGTTAAAGTTATAGGACTCGCTCAGACTTATGTCTGACCCCGTTGTTTTTATCTTTTTTCCCAACCCTCAGGTTATCAGAGTGGGCCCAGTACGAGTGGGCTTTGATCAGGCTGCTTTATTCTCTTTTGGAGCTTGGACCATAGATGTAGAGCTCAGCTTACCCTTTCTTTTATGGCTATCAGTTCATGTATTGGGATTATGTACTTTTATTTATCAGGATGGATATTTTGTACTTGACTCTTATTATGCTTTTGTGATGTAACCAAACATGTTTTACTTTCCGCTGCAATGAAATGATGTTTTAAAATTTTCAAGTATTACTTATATATGTCTTGTTGTAATTTTTCTGTTCTATATTCACTTAAAATACTCCACCGATGTTATGGCATTCCCTTAGCGAGTGACCATAGCGGGTGTGGGGTGTTACACGTGGTATCAGAGCTTAAGGTTACCAGAACAGATAAAATTTTTTGAAAAACTATTTTCTAAGAATATTTTTGAAAGGAGTATTTTCAAAAACATGTCTTTTAAGAGAAAAGTTTTTGAAAGAAAAGCATAATCCCCAATAGCCATATCTATATCTTTCGAATTCTCCGTTTTGAATCTCTTCCTCTCTCGTTTTGAGTTTCCCCTCCGCGTATAGATGACCTTTCTAAGATAGATAAGAATGGAAAACACTTCAAGGGACTTAGACATTAGTCGGATTAGAAGTTGGTTCAAGAAGGAGGAGGACTGGTAGGTATCTATCGGATAGACGATGGGAGGAAGGCTCAAATAGTTGTTTGGTTAATGAAGGATGAAACCTCATTGGTGGGAGGTTACGAGTGGAGAATGGGAAGAAGAAGGCGAGTAGTTATCCTTTTGGAGGAATGGGACACCTTATTAGGATTGTCCAAAGGGGCATGGGCAAGGTATGGAATCTCCTGGAGGGTAGTTGTATTCCCTCGCGGCTAGTGTACCAGATGGGGATAGGACCGTCTAGGTTGGAATTCTTTATTATCCGGTTCGAACTTTATTTGATTCTGACGCATCGAGTTCGTTTATCTCATCATTGTTAGTTGAGTCACTGCACTTAGACACCAGTTTGGTATATGATCCCTTAGTTGTTTCAAACCCAATTGGGGCTCCATGATGTGTTTGGGTTTGAAAGTTTCTATACTTAGCATTGAGTTTAGATGTGATGCTTTTTGGGCTTCACGGGCTACGGGATAGTTTTGGGCATGGACTGGTTATCCAGTAGGGGTGCCGTTCTTGATTTTGAAGGGAGAGTTGTTAGGCTTGTGACCCGCTTGGGTAACACTCCCGAGATCTCTTGTAATCCCATGGAATCTGTTATGCTAAGTTATCTAGAATCGCTTGACACGTCGGTCGAGAGTTTGCGATCTGTTAGAGTGGTCCGGGAATACTCGGATGTGTTTGAGGAGGTGAAGGGCTTACCTCCGGAGCGGGAGATTGACTTCCGAATATATCTGGTAGACAATGCTAAACCTGTATCTTTACCAGTGCGCCACATGGCTCCTCGCGAGAGGAGGGAACTCCATAAGCAAGTAGGGGAGTTTCTTGAGAAGGGGTCCATAAGACAAAGTATATCGGAGTGGGGTGCTCCAGTAGTTTTTGCTACGAAGGCGGATGGGTCCCTCAGACTTTGTGTAGGCTAAAGAGAACTAAATAAACTTACAAAGAAGAATAGACACCCATTGCTGAGGATTGATGATCTCTTTGATCAGTTGGTTGGCGCCTCAGTATTTTCGCAAGTTGGACTCAGCCACGGGGTTTCGTCAGTTGAGAGTGGCTGAGGATAGTATAGAGAAGATTGCCTTTAGGACTCCGGATGGTTTTATGAGTGGCTGGTGATGCCATTTGGTTAGACGAACGCCTCCGCATACTTTGTTGATTTGATGAGAAGGGTGTTCAGGGAGTACCTAAATAAGTTCGTGATGATCTTGGTGGATGACATCTTTGTCTTTTCTAGGAGCGAAATAAGTTTTCGTATGTGCTCATTAGGTTGAGCAAAGCCCGTTATGGGATAAACGGTGGTTTTGGAGCGAGACTGGCAAGGACATCCAGAGTTGGACAAGGGCTTAATTATTTAGCCGTTTTTACTAGTATCATCTCACGTAGGTCGTCTGAATTCGAAGGAGGTATCCCTTGGGTGTTTGTCTGATATTGGTTTAGGCCTTTGGGGCTTGCATTTGGGGGATGTCGAGTTCGACTAGGGTGGTCTGCGTGAGAGATGGATAGTTGTGACGATTTTGCATGGGAGAATATCCTGATTTTCTCTAGAAGTGGAGAAAAGCATGCCCTACATCTTAGGGAAGTGTTGGAGACTCTTTGAGCGCATTGTCTTAAGACAACAAAGGTGGATGGAATTCTTAGCATCCTATGAGTTTGTGATAGCGTATACCCCTGGCAAGGGTAACGTGGTGGCACACGCCTTGAGCAGAAAAAGGCTGTCTTTGAGTCCATTGTTCGTGGAATGGCGAAGCTTGGAGTTTAATTCTATGATTGACTTTAGACCTTCCGTTGACTATGTACCCGGTTTGCTAGCCTCCTAGGAGGTTAGGCCTACTCTTTTGGGGCGGATTGGCGAGGCACAGCGAGACGACCCACAGTTGGTTGAGTTAGTAGAGAAGCTCATAAGGGGGGGGAGTCGTCCAGCCATTTGAGTAGGTACACCCTAGATGGTAAGGGGTGGTTGCGTAGAGACGGTAGACTTTGTGTACCGCAAGACGAGGGTCTGAGGAAGGCTATACTTGATGATGCACATCGGTCAAAGATGACCACTCATCCTGGTAGGGACAAGATGTACCAAGACATGAAGAGAGTTTTCTTCTGGGCCGGTATGAAGAAAGATGTGGCCGAGTATGTGGCTAGATGCTTAGTGTGCCAACAAGTTAAAGCGGAGCAAAGGAAACCCGGTGGGTTGCTATACCCATTGGAAGTTCCGCAATGGAAGTGGGATAGTGTCTCGATGGATTTCATCGATGGGTTACCGAGATCGAGGAAGGGCAATACGGGAATTTGGGTTGTGGTAGACAGACTTACCAAGAGTGCCCATTTTATACCCGTGAAGAGTAAGAGGACCGCTCCATGGCTTGCTTCAGTCTATGTTAGAGAGATTGTTAGATTGCATGGCGTACCATCCAGCATTGTGAGTGATCGAGATCCTATCTTCACTAGTGAGTTTTGGAGAAGTTTGCAAGAGGCGGTAGGGACTCAGTTGTGTTTGAGCACCGCATATCATCCTCAGACGGACGGTCAGACCGAGAGGGTGAACCGTATCTTAGAAGATCTCTTGAGGCTTTGTATCTTGGATTTTGGAGGTACATGGGAAGAACATCTTCCTTTGGTGGAGTTCGCATACAATAACAGCTTTCAGTCTAGTATTGGCATGGCACCTTTCGAAGCTCTTTATGGAAGGCCTTGTCGATCTCCTACATGTTGGTGGGAATCTACGGATAAGATCTTGCTTGGGCCAGATATGGTTAGAGAGACTTCAGAGAAGATTGATTTGATTCGAAGAAGGATGAAGGCAGCGCAAGATAGACAGAAATCTTATGCGGATCGGAGAAGGACGGATCTTGAGTTTGAGGTTGGGGACATGGTTTTTGTCAAAGTATCTCCGTTGAGAAATGTTGTTCGCTTTGGGTCCGTTGGGAAGTTAGCACCGAGGTTTGTTGGGCCATTTCCTATTAAGGAAAGGATTGGACGGATGGCATATAGGGTGAAGTTGCCCGACAGACTTAGTGGTGTTCATGATGTATTCCATGTATCACATTTGAGGAAGTGCTTACATGAGACCGCAGAGGTCGTAGAGCCGAGCTTGCTTAGAGATGTAGAGGTAGAGCGTGATGCGACGATTCGACGAGCTCCTACTCGCATCCTTGGGTCAGAAACTAGGAAGTTGAGGAACAGAGAAGTTCAGCTAGTTAAAGTGCAATGGGGAGAAGACGAGGGCAATGCTACTTGGGAGACGGAAGCGAAGATGCGTTCTTTGTACCCATTTCTTTTTGAGAGTATGTCTTTTAACTTCTCCTTTATCGCTTGTCTAGTACTTATCTTATCTTTAGTATATCCTCTCGCTAGTACCTATGACCTTTAGATAGGGTAAACCTATGGTTGAAACATGTGTTTGAGACATGTTATGGTTGATGGATGCATGTGGATGCAAGTGTTTGCTAGTGGTTGCTCGTGGATGCATATACACACACTCTAGACACTAGATCGGCTCAGTCACTTCATATTGCATATTGCATATAATTGTGTGTAGGTAGCTATATTTATGGATGTATAATGATTGTGTTATCATATGGATGATGCATTTTGGTGAATGATTGTGCACTCATGTAGAAGTTGTATGTGTCGATAGGGTTCTCTCGCATACATAATGGATGCATGGCACTATCATGGTTTGCATTAAGGAGGTCAACTGAATCAGTGGACCGCCTGATTTTGCATTAGACAGGGAACATATACACACACTTTTTGCATATGTTCATAACAGCATTAGAAACTTTAAGGACAATGGATGCCAGTGTTTGGTGGTTTAGTAGATGGTTGTTTGGTTGGTAGGATACGTTCTTCTTGACTTAGAGATTTCGGGGACGAAATCCTTTAAGGACGGGAGAATGTAACAACCCGTATTTTGAATTACTTGTTATAACATAAATCAAGGCAGAATTAAATTTTAAAATCTGAATTATGGGAAACGGGTTGCGCCATTGCGTTCGTCTCGGAAAAATACGCGAAATAGAGTCCGAGTTTTCGAAAATCGGAGTCCGTATGAAGGAGATATGGACGAACGAAGTTAGGCAGAAAAACCGGAAACAGGCCAGAAATGCACTGGCGCACCTGTGAAGTGCGCCAGCACAAAAATACACTGGCGCACTTGGGAAGTGCGCCCATGTCGAGCCAGTTTGGCCTGGGTGCACTGTTTTGGCTGTTGGGCTGTGTTTTGGTGGCTTGTGACGATTTTTGATGTGCTGGACGGACCTGATGGCTTCTAGGGTTAATCTAAGGGCCTAAACTACACCCTAATCCTATAAATACACCCTAATGCAAGCCTAATCCATACTAAAAATAGAATTGATGCCATCATGCCGCCAAAATCAAACTTAGGAGGAGCCTCCACTAGTTTATGAAGAAAGTTGCAAGCTAATCAACCTCTAATCATCATCTTCTTCTTGTATAGCAACTAGTTCTACTACATAAGTTTGCTAATCTTGGTTTTGGTGAGTTTCTATCACTTTAATAACCAATTGCTAAATTAAGTAGATGAGATATGATGAGATCATGCGGTTTTGTGTGCGGATTTGTGGGTTTTAAGTCATATGATATGATGTTAGTTTGCTAATCTATGTTTAATGTTAACCCTATGTTTATGCAAGTTAAGTATGTGGGTTTATGCAAGTTAAGTGATGGGTTTTATGCATGCTAAGCATTGGGTTTTATGCATGCTAAGTATTTGATTTTATGCATGCTAAGTGTTTGGTTTTATGCATGCTAAGTATTTGATTTTATGCATGCTAAGTATTTGATTTTATGCATGCTAAGTATTTGATTTTATGCATGCTAAGTATTTGATTTTATGCATGCTAAGTGTTTGGTTTTATGCATGCTAAGTATTTGATTTTATGCATGCTAAGTGTTTGGTTTTATGCATGCTAAGTATTTGATTTTATGCATGCTAAGTATTTGATTTTATGCATGCTAAGTGTTTGGTTTTATGCATGCTAAGTATTTGATTTTATGCATGCTAAGTGTTTGGTTTTATGCATACATTATGACATGCAAGTTTACCCTTTTTCTAAATAAGATGCATACATATGCAAGATGACACCTTTGTATGCTATGCATACATATGCATGTTTACCCTATTATGATGCAAGTTCATATGCAAGTTTGTCTCTTTTTATGATATGCATAACATATGCGAGTTTGCCTCTATGTATGACATGTTATGCAAGTTCACATGCAAGTTTATGTGCAAGTTCATATGCAAGTTTATGTGCAAGTTCATATGCAAGTTTATGTGCAAGTTCATATGCAAGTTTGTCTCTTTTTATGACATGCATAATGCAAGTTTGGGTTAAATGCTAGTTGGGTTTAATGTATGCTCATATATGCAAGTTGACACCTTTTGAACCCATGATAAAGTTATAAGCTATGTTGGTTAGACCCATGACATTTGTGATGAATCTTCCCTTTTATTATGTCACGTTACGAGAACGAATTACGTGGGGAACGATGGGGTTAATATGCATGTTAATAAAATGATGTGGAATGGGTATGCTTAAGAGTAACATAAATTAAATGGACATAATTGGGAATTTACCTATTGAGTTAGGTCTACCCATATTATGGAGTTGGGAATTTACCTATTGAGTTAGGTCTACCCATACTACGGAGTTGGGAATTTACCTATTGAGTTAGGTCTACCCATATTCTGGAAAACATGATTAATTAATTAGGGATAATTAATATAAATTATGAGGGTGATTAATTAGGTGTAATTAATCGACTAAGACACGAGGTTGGACTCAGTTGTAGCGTAAAACTGCCCGGACCCAACCGGCTTAACCAGTTGCTACAAATGTTAGCCCAATGTGAGAGGTCTTAGGCACAAATTAAATACGTGATTAAAGTAAAGACACGAGGTTAGACCCTTTTTATGACGTAAGGCTGCCCGGACCCAACCGGCATATCCAGCAGTCATAAAAGACGGTCTAATGTGAGAGGTCTTTATGAGGTCATGATCTTAATTAATTAATTAAGAAACACTTAACCATATTAGCATGTAGAGGGACATGAGGGGTTAAGTGGAGGCCTTGGGTGGCAATAGAAAATACGATTAGAATACTTAACCAAAGTGGAACATGTAATTAAAACATGGTTAAAGGGTTAAGTAAGTGCTTTGGGTGGCATGTGGAAATCTAGTGGGTGCCTTGAATGGCAATTAAAATATGATTAATGACTTAACCAGAATTTATAACATGTAAGTGGACATGGTTAAAGGGTTAAGCGGGATTCACTAGAAATAACAAGCTTAGGTGGTAGCTTGTGGGGGCCCATTTCAACCAATATCCCAAACGTATCTTAGTGGGCTCGACTCTAGTCGAGTGACGGGACACGCATATTGGGCTTGACTATAAGAGGCCAAAATGGGTTAGCGGTGGCAACGCATGACCAACGGGTTTCATATGCGTGTGTGGACCCGGGCTGGTAAATAAGACGTTGTTGCATCGTGTAGATATAAGCCATGCACCGTTAGTTTTATCAGGTTGCCACGTTGGGGAATGGTACACCCCACGGTGGGGCCAGCACGGGTATCTACGTTAGGGAGCCGATCGAATGGGGAGTAGTGTGTACACCTAGTGGATTGTAGGGCCCTGTGGCGTCTACTCAGTCACCTAGGGGTACGCGAGAACTATTAAGTAAATTTTATAAGTCCATGGGTGGGATCAACCTTTAAGTTAGGAATGACTGGTGTGGTGCAGTTTAGTAATTTACCTTTGGAAGGGTAGATGCATCTTTACGTTTCCTAGTTTATCCTAAGTCTACCAAGCTGCTTAGTGTAGCCATTCATCCCCAGACGACACCGTATATCAAGCTTATGTCTTCTCTGGTTACTTTAATGATTGTATTGTTAAAGTTATAGGACTCGCTCAGACTTATGTCTGACCCCGTTGTTTTTATCTTTTTTCCCAACCCTCAGGTTATCAGAGTGGGCCCAGTACGAGTGGGCTTTGATCAGGCTGCTTTATTCTCTTTTGGAGCTTGGACCATAGATGTAGAGCTCAGCTTACCCTTTCTTTTATGGCTATCAGTTCATGTATTGGGATTATGCACTTTTATTTATCAGGATGGATATTTTGTACCTGACTCTTATTATGGTTTTGTGATGTAACCAAACATGTTTTACTTTCCGCTGCAATGAAATGATGTTTTAAAATTTTCAAGTATTACTTATATCTGTCTTGTTGTAATTTTTCTGTTCTATATTCACTTAAAATACTCCACCGATGTTATGGCATTCCCTTAGCGAGTGACCATAGCGGGTGTGGGGTGTTACAATGATGCACTAACCTCTCACATTAGATAGGTGTTGTTGTGGTTACTAGATATGCAGGGCGGTTCTGAGTAGTTTTACACCACAATTCAATCTAACCTCGGGTTAGGCATATTCATCTTTTCACTAATTCACATATTTACAATTTATATGCAAATTATTCACAATTACCATATATACCCAATTCTAGATTTTTCATGCTAATTATCAAGTTCACCAAAACTAGTCATGTTCCAATTTCAAGTTAATAATCAAAATAGGCTACACCTAATCTTCTCAATCTTGTAATAATAGTCATGTCCCAAAATTTCAATATTCATTATACTAGGCGTCCCAAATCAATAGTTAGGCCACATCTAGATTTAATGTTCCAAATTACATTTTACGCCCAATCTTGATTTAATGCCCAAGTTACCCCAAATTCGCAGCAATAACAATTTTGCCCAAAACTTGATTTATATGCCAATAACAATTTTGCCCAAAACTTGATTTATATGCCAATAACAATTTTTGCCCAAAACTTGATTTATATGCCAATTCCATACTTTGTCATTCATGCCAATTCTAGGTTCAATATGTCAAATTTACATATTCCATAATTCGTGCCAAATTACATCTTAACAGTCATGTCGTACTACATGTTCCAAATTATGCCAAATAATGTCTATTTCATGTTATACCCAATTACCCACGCATTCATAATGTACGTATTTCGAAATTCAACGCAAGATTCATAAAATAAGCGGAGAAACAATATGGAACATAAGAGGCATAAGAATAGTCATATGACGATAAGAACTACTGGTCCATATATTTGATATGCCAAATTGACAAGTTTTGTATAGAATCCATCGCAAGCATTGAATATCATCATGAACTGTCATATAGGTTTGACAAGAGTTATATCATAGGATTACAATTTCCCTATACAACAAAGATAGATATGATTGGACCAATAATGATTCCTAAAGGCATATACAAGCACAGATTCAAATGAAAGGATTGCTTACATCAGGCATATTCTCATATTCATTTTATTACATGTCGCAATTGGATTTAGGTGTTCAAATCTAAAAAGTAACTGGCTTACAAAACAAAGGCAAATCTTGTTTTACTGGGATCTGTATTCTGAAACTGAATAGCTATCCCTTGATGTAGACTAATTGTTCTTCTAATTTAGATTTGATTTGATTCATAGCATTAATCTTGCTTTCTAGTTAAAGGAGAATGGAGGCTACTCTAGATTGAGTATTGACAGTATGACGGCTCTAGGAATATTTTTGTGTGGCTTAGGGTTTAGATTTAGGTTACTTATATAGAAGTTTGATTTAATAAGAGCCGTTAGATCAACCTAGGACCAATCAAAGCCATTCAAACCTAAGAGAACCAACCAAAACTTTCCACACAAGCCCTAATGAGTTAGAAAATCGTTACACAAAGAAACACATCAGGCTTCAGATCTGGCCCGAGGGGAAGGTCGACCCCCTGGTCGACCTATGTACCCAGGTCGACCCCCTGGTCTACCTGATCTCTGGGTGGGAAATTTTCCGCCCTGCCTGCTTCGGGGTTTTGGAATTTCGAAACTTTAAATTTGAATTTCGGGCTGGTTTTATTATTTAAATTCTTGAATCTTCTGAAGGTCATAACTTCTTCATTCGGAGTCCGATTTACGCAAACTCGGACTCTATCTCAAGAAGAATTCCGAGACTAACGCAATGGCGTAACTCGTTTCCCTTTATTCTTCTCTTAAAAATTAAGTATACTTTAATTTGTTACTTTAATGTTCATAGAAAATACAGGGTGTTACAATATGTATGTATATATAGATATGTATATATATATGTATAACAGTCAACCAATAAATAAATAAGTGAATAAGAATAGCAATTGTCTTTTGGGGTACAAAAAATAAATACCCTGGGACTGATAAATAGTTGCCTTAGGAAAATATGACCGTTAATGGTCATAATGGGAAATAAAATAAAAATAAAGGAAAATGGTGTCAAAAGGGGATTAATGGATATTGATTGTCATTCAAATACTAAGTTCAATTAGGGAAGAAATCACATAAATATCCTAGGTAAATGAGGATATAACCTTCCTTATATATGTTAATGAATATAGAACATATATTTAAAAATAGAGTTGGATTTATTAAGTTAATAATGTTGAAATATTATTAAACATAAGAACCCATGACGATAATAAATCGTGTGTGTAGAGAGACTAAACATCAAGGGCGTAGTGACATAACCCATTTTTTCTCAATAAGGAAATATAATAAGGTTGATGTGGTACGAACCTAATAACCTTCGCGTGTAGTCCGCTTCATGGGTCTTAAGCGGCTGGGTTCAAAGAGTCCACCTAGGGATGTGTCTTTCAGTTTAGGGTTCTTAAATGGTAGGTGTGTGTGGGCCTACCCAAAACTAGAAGCTAAAAACGTCAAATATGGCTACCTACCCTACGGGAAGTAGTGAGCGGCCAAGGGGGATATCCAATAAGGTCAATTAGAGGTATAGTGATCGATAAAATACCATCTCTAACCTTATGCAGGGCAAAGGTATATGCGTTAATGACAGAAGCCTTAACTAGTAGGGCATATAGCTAGTGCTCTCTAGTTCATAAGAATGTGGAACAAGTTATCGAGAGGTATTAATTGACTAGTAAATCCGCCGACCAATAAGTCCGCCTAGGGTCTTAAGTGATCGGGAGAATCCACCCTATCTATCATTGATGGTGAGGTGGAAAACAAAAAAGGGTAAGCGGATGGGAAGGTATGTAAATGTATGAAAAACTCCATAATTAGGGGGTTCACTTTTCGGCCTAATAATCGATCAAATTATAATTTAAAAGGCTTCCTAAATATATGCGTAAACCGTTCTATCTCAGTATTATATCTTAGAATACTACTCTGGGAAAGAGTAGTAGAGTCGTGCATAAACATCCATAAGGTTAGGCTAGAATCACTAACCTTGATCGGCATACATCTTGGGTTGAATCAAACGGGATACATCTGTGTAGTACATTTCCTATTCACCAGAATCTTGTTGTTCTAGCCCCCTTCCTCATTACAATCACCCAGCTTTTCTAGAGAAGGTCTGTGACGACCGCCCATAACCCCTTCACTAAACAAGAGGAATAATGCGCTGAAAGGTGTGCATGGAAGCAATGGACGATCATCATAGTAGGTAACACAAGCGGACCCTGTCGTAAACTCACAGTGCAAGGATAAAATATAATATATACAACAGGTAGTGATAGTGAAGCAGAAAACACTAAACTTTCATGACAACTAGAAAGTACTTCACATACACGTAGATAACAACAATAGTGTTTGTACAACTTGCCTCACTACAACACTCAGAGAAATAGCAAACAACAGAAACAAATACTAGATAGTAATAGAACTGGTACGTGAGCCTTCTGCTTGCCATCGATCAGCATCGTCGTCCTCACTAAAGAAATACCTGCCACATGTTACTTAGACTTCCCATCCACAACCGGATGAACAGCCCAAGGTAATAAGAGGAAACATAAAACCTTGAGTCAGACAATAGTCTAAGTGAGCGATAAAACAACTAACAAACTTCATCAATAAAGTATACGAGAATGGGTAAATAATCAACTAATCTACCCAGCTGGAGAGAAGAACTCTCAATTTCCTTCTCCATTACATGACAATGATAGCCTTTACAATCCGTACACCTAAAAGGAATAACAATTCAGTCATGGCAATTAAAGCATCCATTCATAAATGACAAAGCAACTCAATCATGATCACAACATGCATTCAAACGTCCATGACTAACTCTTGCTATCACTGCCAACCTTGCTTTGGAAACTTCGTTATTGTATGACTGGCTAACAATTTGCCGTAAATTGTCAAGGACCACACACGATGCCCCGGTTCTAGAAAAACTCCACATGCTATACTCAACACATGCTACACGCTATACTCAACACATGTCTTGGCCGTACACGATGCCCAATGCTTTCGACCTACAATTGGTCTTCAATTGTACCTCTGCTTTGAGTCCGCTAGAACCTACGATAACGAAAATTCCTCGACCTTCATCTCTCTAGTCGTTATCAATTACGACTATTAATTAGCTCAGAACACCTTAGAGTTGTCACTTCACACGAACTCAATACATCCTTAAGTTGTCTCCCCATTTGTTTCATACAATGAGCAACAAACACTTTTCAACACTTCCTAACTTCCCAATTGAATTTACTTTGAAGTCACAACATCATCGGAAGTGTCCGACCAGAAATGGCAAAAATGGCTGACCCGAAATGGTTGACCAGAACAGCCCGATCCAGTTATGCCTGATCCAACTTTGGTCCGATCTAAATTCAGTCTGATCCAACTTCAGTCCATTCCAACTTCTATCCGATCCAACTTTTGTCTGATCCAACTTCTGTCCGATCCAACTTCAGGCCGATCCAACTTATGGCCAATCCAAAACCTGCATATTGCAATTCAACTCCGATTTCGACCAAAACTTCGCCAAACGATAAATCCGATGAAACTAACTCATCCAATTCATCAAAAAGGATTACAAGCATGTTATGAAATCAACAATATCATCAATATGAAAATTCTATCAATGATAATGTCAAATTCACTAAAATCACCACAAATATGCATATAAACAAAAACCATAGATCTAACTTGCACATTAGTATGAAATATCATAGAAATTACCTATCTAAACATGCTAAATCGGATCATAGGGTGAACTATACGAAAATGAGCTTACCAATGATTAGATCTAAAGAAAAAGACATGAATTTAATGAAAAACATGATCTACTACCCATACACTTTATTGAATCCGTGTGAGAGATGTAATCCACTCATCGATTCTCCAATACAAGCTAAAATGATAGAATTATGAATCCGGAAAGCGAGCAATTCAAACCAAACTCTTCGATCCAATGAATTCGCCTTTGAAATGATGTAGATTTAGCCTCTAATGGTGTAGATCTATGATTTCCCTCCTTTGATTTGGATTTTCAATAGTTGTAACAACCCGTAACTTTAAAATGGGACATAAGAGATAATTAAAGAATAATTAATTATTAAATGAACAATTATGTGAAATGGGTTACGCCATTGCGTTCGTCTCGGAATTCTGCTTCAGATAGAGTTCGAGATTGCATAAAACAGATACCGTGTGAAGGAGAAATGGACGAACGAAGTTAGGGAGAAAAACCGGAAACAGGCTAGAATACACTGGCACACTTGTGAAGTGCGCCATTACAAAAATGCACTGGCGCACCTGCCAAGTGCGCCCATAGAGTGGGCAGCTGTAGTGTTCTGTGATGACGTGTGTTCTTTTGATTTGTTGGATGACCTGTCTTCGAGCTGTGTGGCTCTGGTGACTCCTAGGTTAATCTACCAGCTAGAATTAATCCTAGACATCTATATATACGTAGCTAAACCTAAACCCTAACATCATAACCCTAAATCTATGGTGCTATCATGCTGATCGTCTACATGCCTTCCTAGCCTCCTTCATCCTCTCCAAATTAGAAAATCAAATCCAAACTAGAAATTGATTAGAAGAACTTCAAATCAAACGTCTACATCTAAGGATAGCATTACAAATTCAGAAATCAGATCCCAGAATACAAGATCTGTCCTTTTTCTGTAAGTACAGTTATTGTTTAGATGTGAACACCTAATAAGAAATCGTGACTGTAATAACTGGATCTAGTACTATGCCTAATTCTATTAGTGCCTATCCTTTTGTTAAAATTCTGAATTGCTTATGCCTATTGGACTGTTGTGACTGACATAGTAAATCTTATCATGCCTGTTGAACTGTTGTGACTGACATAGTAAAGTTTATCATGCCTATTGAACTATTGTGACTGACATAGTAAAACCTATCATGCCTCTTGGACTGTTGTGACTGACATAGTAAAACCTATCATGCCTCTTGGACTGTTGTGACTGACGTAGTAAAACCTATCTTGCCTATGAGATCATTGGGACTGATACCATTGAATCTATCATGTTGTATTAAATTTGTGGTTCTTTTATGTATGTAAATTACATGATAAGTTATGTTCATACATGCTTACATGTTTAGTTCCAAGCTAGTACCCATGTTTAAGATCTACATAAGTTCATGCTTATACAATTAGATATATGCTAGTTCGCATGTTAATTGGACCTAATTTAAATATAAGATCTTGTTTGTGTGCTTAATTAAGTTTAGGTCGTTCTATCCCAAGTTTATACTACGCATGTTGATCTATATTGTTTATGCTTGTTGGAATGTTACATGTCCCTTCCTTTTCCCTTTTGTTCATAAGTTAGGCTATTTCGCGATCCTAGCGTTCTATGTGAATTATGCGAACGAATAACGGGGGAGACGTTGGGGAAAAAATATTAAACTACATGCTATTGGCATAGATTGTCTCATAATCATGTAAATGATTAGTAACATGAAATGGTATAATTTTTATACCTAGAATTATGGACATAATTTAGAGGGTAAATGGGGAATGACTTGAATTGACAACACTTGTGGATAATTTACATATGAACATAAATTGTAAATATGTAAATTAATTAAAAGATGAATATGCCTAACCCGAGGT
The DNA here is from genome assembly GCA_030737875.1 of Allium sativum. Lineage (NCBI taxonomy): Eukaryota > Viridiplantae > Streptophyta > Magnoliopsida > Asparagales > Amaryllidaceae > Allium > Allium sativum. The sequence goes on along the minus strand of CM060927.1, from coordinate 18,856,888 downwards.
TAGATTGAGTTATGGTGTAAGACTGCCCGGAACCGCCCGGCACATCCCGCAACTGTAACAATATATATCTAATGTGAGAGGTTAGCGCATTAAGCTAAAAAAAATCCAAGGCTAGATTGAGTTGCGGTGTAAGACTGCCCGGAACTGCCCGGCACATCCAGCGACCGCAACAATACATATCTAATGTGAGAGGTTGGTGCTTTAATGTATGAATTAAAGCTAAGAAACAGACAGGATAAGAATGGTAGGTTTAAGTTAATTAGGGCAACACTTAACCAATACAACATGTTAATCAAACAGATGGGTGGGGTTTGGTAAAATGGAGAACACTTAACCGTTATATCATGTTGATAAGGAAACCTAGTAACGGGGACCCATTTCAGCAGTAACCCACATAAATGTATCATGGTACCCTGAACTAGGCAGTGTGGGGCACGATTACTGGGCTGATTATAAGCGGTCAAAATAGCGGAAGATAGTGCGGCAGGGTAGGTCTCGATAGAGTACGGGCGTGCACGTGCTCCGGAGCGGGAAAAGCAGGCACTGGGAGTCAGTAGTATACACTGTGCATCTAGAATTTGTGTCGGGTTGCCACCATAGGAAATGATACACCCTATGGTGGGACTAGCACAGGTATCTACAATCAAGCGGGGCCGATTGACACAAGTAGCAAATGCGTGCGAGTAGAAGCCGATCGGGAAAGGGATCACTTTGTTATGAGCACATGATGGTAGTTGAAACATTCGTGGTAGGTGCAGAGAAATAGAAATGAGTGCGATAGTATATTCAGTTTATCTTATCTTGTGTTATCTTATTTCTATGTTACTGTCCTATGTTCTGTTTATTCATGTCATGATCCTTTTACCTGTTTACAAGCTGAATAATCACTGGACTTACCAGACTTATGTCTGACCCGTTTTCTTTCGTCTTCTTTTCTTCCGTTTCACCCCTAGGTCCGCGGGGAGGGAATACTTCAGCTTAGTGCAGACCTTTTCAAGCTTGAAGAGAGTAGATGTATTGCTTGGATTCTCTTTTCTTGGGCTATGGTTGTGGTTACACTTTTATTGGGGATTTATTCTACTTTACTTCTGTTTATGCTTCTTTATGTACATGGAGATTTAAATCAAGACAGATGTTTTGTTGTAATAATTTAGAAGTTGGGTTTTGAGACAATGCTTGTAATGTTTTGACTGAACCACGCTACTTAATAAATAATTTCAGTTTTCCGCTGTTCATATGTCTGTCTTGTAAATTATCTGTGTCTTTTACCTAAAATGCTTCACCAAAGTTAATGCATTCCCTTTGTGAGTGACCTTAACGGAAGTGGGGTGTTTCACTTGGTATCAGAACGAAGGTTTACCAGATCAGATAAAAGTTTTTGAAAACTATTTTTCAAAGAGAAATTTAAAGAAGCATTTTCAAGAAAAGTATTGTTTTGTTTTAAAGGCACATCCCCAAAGCCATATGCATTATCTTTCTATCCTTTGTTTTGAACCTTTTCTTTTCGTTTCAGCATGTCTAGGGATCTTAATCTTCCCGAGGGCATACCGATATCTGGCTGGTTCAGAAGGTATCTGAAGGCTAGGGTTAATGGCGCAGGCCTAGCAGACGTTCCTCCTCCCCCGGTTGCAGCCGTTCCTCCTCCTCCTCCGCGTGTGAATGCTTTCTTGAAGATATGTAGAGACTTTTGAGCTATGGGCGGAAAGAACTTTAATGGGACTGAGTCATTTGTGGAAGCAAGAAACTGGTTCAAGGAAACAGAATATTTGTTTGTCATCTTCGAAGTGGACGATTGGCAGAAGATACAATTGGTTGTATGGTTACTTAAGGACGAGGCCTCTTACTGGTGGGAAGTTACTAGTGCTAAGAGACCAGTTGAAACTTGGGAGGATTTCAGAAGGATATTTGAAATGAAGTTCCTCTCGCAAGCTAAGGGAAGCCCACATGTAGAGAAATTCTTAGCACTCAAACAGGGAAGCCTATCGGTTAGGGAATACGTCAATCAATTCAACCAGCTGGCTAGATTCGGACTGGAGTTAGTAAACACTCCACATAAGAAGGCTCTCCGTTTCGTTAAAGGGATGAATGAGCCACTACACAGCCTAGCTATGTCCCATATACCTATGGGTGCGACTTTTAGGAGACTGGTAGACATGGCACTATTACAGGAGGAAGACAAGAATGGCAAGAAAGAGGCAAAGGTGGAAGAATCCCTAGACAAGAAAGTGGAGGGATCGCAGAATAATAAGACGGATTCCAAGAAAGGCGGGAAGAATAACAAACCCCGTGACAAGAGGAAGTGTAAATTTTGTGGCATACCTGGACATCTAATTAAAGACTGCAGGAAGAAGAAGAGGAAGATGGGTGGTTGCTTTCATTGCGGTAGACAGGACATGTAGCTAATGATTGCCCAAAAAGGCAAGGGCAAGGGCAGAGAAATGGGTCTACTTTTGGAGGGCAGATTCACGCTCTCATTGCACCTCCACAAGAAAGAGGTAGAAATATTTCTGTTGAGAGTTTAGTTTGTCTTTCTGATCATCCAGTTCGTACATTTTTTTGATTCTGGCGCATTGCACGCTTTTATATCTACTACTTTAGTTGAATCTCTGCACCCAGATACCAGTATAGTAGAGGTTCCCATGGTTGTTTCAAATCCAATTGGGGGATCTGCTTATTTGTCCATGATTTGTTTGGATTTGGCAATTTCTATACTAAGCATTGGGTTTAGATGTAATGCTTATGTTTTGGGTGTCACGGGTTATGGGTTGCTTCTAGGCATAGATTGGTTATCCAGTAATGGTGCCATCCTCAATTGTGAAAAGAGACTGATTAGGCTTATGACTCGCCTCGGTAACACTCTCGAAATCTCTTGTAATCCCATGAATTCTGTTATGCTTAGCTATCTAGAATCTCTTGATGCGTCTGTTGAAAACTTGTAATCTATTAGAGCAGTCCGTGAATACTCAGATGTCTTTCAAGAGGTGAAAGGTTTGCCTCTAAAGCGAGAGATAGACTTCCTCATATACCTTGTTGATAACGCAAAACCTGTTGCTTTACCCGTTAGACACATGGCTCCAAGAGAAAGGAAAGAGCTCAGTAAGCAAGTTAAAGAGTTGCTTGAAAAGGGGTACATAAGGCAGAGTATTTCTGAATGGGGTGCTCCAGTGGTGTTTGCAACCAAAGCAGATGGTTCATTTCATCTGTGCGTGGATAGGGAGCTAAACAAGCTGACCAAGAAGAATAGGTGACCACTTCCTAGAATAGACGACTTGTTCGACTAGCTCGTAGGTGCCTCGGTTTTCCCCCAACTAGATCTGGCCACCAGATTCCATAAGCTAAGAGTGGCTGAAGAGAGCATAGATAAGACTGCGTTCAGGACCTCGGATGGTTTCTTCGAATGGCTTGTCATGCCTTTCGGCTTGACAAACGCACCTGCCTATTTCGTAGACTTGATGAGTTGGGTGCTCAGAGAGTTCCTTAATAAATAAGTAGTGGTCTTCGTGGATGACATTTTGATTTTCTCAAAGAGTGAGGAAGAACATGCTTTGCATTTAAAGGAAGTCATGGATACTCTTCGTGCACATCAGCTGAAAGCAAAATTCTCCAAATGCCATTTTTGGAGAGAAGAAGTAAGGTTTCTTGGACATGTGGTATCCAAAGAAGGAATAGCTGTGGATCCCGCAAAAGTAGTTGCAGTGCAAGATTGGAAGATTCCACGGAATACAACCGAAGTACGAAATTTTCTCGGGCTAGCGGGCTATTACCGAAAGTTCATTAAGGACTTTGCGAAGATCTCAGCCCCACATGCTAGGTTGACAAAGAAGAACCTAACTTTTGCCTGGGATTTGGATTGCGATGTTGCTTTCCAATAGTTGAAAAGGGCTCCGAAAAAAGCCCCAGTTCTGACATTGCATGATGGGAGTAGGATGTTTACAGTGTACACAGACGCATGCGGCACAGGATTGGGCGTTGTCTTGATGCAAGAGGGCAAAGTAGTTTGTTAGGGGGGAAGGCAGTTGAAGGTACATGAGAAGAACTACCCCACTCATGATTTAGAGCTAGCTGCCATTGTTTTCGCTCTTAAGTCATGGCATCATTACCTACTAGGGGAAAGGTTTGAATTATTTACTGACCATAAATCGTTAAAGTATCTTTTCTCACAGAAAGATCTTAAATTAAGACTACAAATATGGATGGAATTTCTTGCCTCATACGATTTTGAGATTGCTTATACCCCTAGCAAGGGCAATGTGGTCGCAGACGCCTTAAGTAGGAAAAAGCTGACCTTAAGTCCTCTTTTTGTAGAAAGGCAAAGCTTGGAGTACATAGCAAACATTGACTTTAGACCCTCCTTTGAATTTGTACCAGGTTTGTTAGCATCGCTAGAGGTGCGGCCTACTCTTTTGGACTCCATAGGAACCGCGCAGCGTGAAGACCCTCACCTCGTTGATGTAACGGATAAGCTAATTAGAGGTGAAACTTCTAGCCACCTCAATAGATACTCCATCGATGACAAGGGTTGGTTGAGACGGGATGGAAGACTATGCGTCCCACAAGCAAGGGATTTGGTGAAGACCGTTCTCGAAGAGGCACACCATTCTAAGTTGACCATACACCCAAGTGGGGACAAGATGTATAAAGACATAAAAAGGGTTTTCTTCTGCGATGGCATGAAGAAGGATGTAGCTGAGTTTGTCTCTAAATGCTTGATATGCCAGTAAGTTAAGGCAGAGCAGAAAAAGCCTGGTGGTCTGCTTCATCCTCTAGAGGTCCCACAGTGGAAATGGGATAGCATTTCGATGGACTTTATTGATGGGTTGCCTAGGTCAAGAAAGGGCAATACCAGTATTTGGGTAATAGTCGACAAGCTCACTAAAAGCGCTCACTTTATACCTGTGACTGCCTCATCGTTAGCATCCATTTATCATAAAGAGGTGGTTCGACTGCATGGAATACCCTCTAGCATTGTAAGCGATCGAGATCCTATCTTTACGAGTGAGTTTTGGAAGAGTTTGCAGGAAGCTGTAGGCACACAGCTTTGCTTAAGCACTGCCTATCACCCTCAAACTGATGGTCAGACGGAAAGGGTGAAAAGAGTACTAGCTATAAGATCTTTTGAGATTGTGCATTCTTTATTTTGGAGGAACATGGGAGGATCAACTTCCTTTGGTGGAGTTCGCCTACCACAATAGCTACCAAGCCACCATAGGCATGGCACCCTTTGAGGCTTTATATGGAAGACCGTGTCGATCACCAACTTGTTGGTGGGAGTCTACGGACAAGCTCGTACTTGGGCCTGACATGATCAGAGAAACTTCAGAGAAGGTGGACTTAATACGAAGACAAATGAAGACCGCACAAGATAGACAAAAGTCGTACGCTGATAAAAGAAGGACCGACCTTGAATTTGAGGTTTGAGACAGGGTTTTCCTTAAAGTATCTCCTTTGAGGAATGTCATTCGCTTTGGGTCTACAGGAAAATTGGCACTAAGATTTGTAAGGACATTTCCTATCATTGAAAGGATTGGGAAGATGGCTTATAAAGTAGAGCTACACGAAAGATTAGCTGGAGTTCATAATGTTTTTCATGTCTCTCATCTACGGAAGTGCTTATATGAGTCGACAGAAGTTACGGAGCCAAGCATACTAGAGGAAATAGAAGTGGAACGAGAAGCAACGGTGAGAAGAGCTCCAAGTCGTATCTTGGGTACAGAAGTTAAAAAGCTACGCAATCATGAGGTCAAGCTAGTTAAAGTACAATGGAGTGATGCTGAGGAAGACGCGACGTGGGAGACTAAGGACAAGATACGCGCGACCTACCCTTATCTTTTTGAGGGTACATTATTGATCTCTTTTTCCATAAGTTTATGCATGCTTGTATCTATCTCTTAAGTATATCTCCTCGGTCCTATTTCTTGATCCTTAGGTAGAAATCAATGGATGAAAACATGTATTTGAAACATTTATGGTTGATGGTTTCAAGTGGTTGCAAGTGGTTGCTAGTGGTTTCTCGTGGATGCATATACACATACACATACACTAGGTACTAGATTGGCTTAGTCACTTTCATATTGCATATGCATATACGTGTTTATATATGGATTGAAACTTGATGTGTTATCATATGGACGTTTCATTTGTATGAATGATTGCGCACTCATGTAGAAAGTATGATTAGGAATAATTGCATACATAATGGACTCATGGCAATGACATGATTCGCATCAAGGAGGTCAACTGAATTAGTAGACCGCCTGATTTTGCATTAGAAAAGGACATATACACATACTATGCATATGATCATGAAAGCATTAGAAATCTTTTTAAGGACAATGGGTGCCTGTGATTGATGGTTGAGTAGATGGATGTTGGATGTTAGGATACATTCTTCTTAACTTAGAGTTTTCGGGGATGAAATCCTTTAAGGAGGGGAGAATGTAACACCCCGTAATTTTAAAATGGGACATAAGAGATAATTAAAGAATAATTAATTATTAAAAGAAAAATTAGGTGAAACGGGTTACGCCAATGCATTCGTCTCGGAACTCTGCTTGAGATAGAGTACGAGTTTACGTAAAACGGGTACCGTATAAAGGAGAAATGGACGAACGAAGTTAGGGAGAAAAACCGAAAACAGGCCAGAATACACTAGCGCACTTGTGAAGTGCGCCAGTACAAAAATGCACTAGCGCACCTGCCAAGTGCGCCCATACAGTGGGCAGTCCAGCACAACATTCTGGAGTGTTCTGTGATGACGTGTCTTCTTCTGATTTGCTGGATGATCTGTCTTCGAGCTTGTGGCTCTCGTGACTCCTCGGATAATCTAAAGGCTAGAATTAATCCAAGACATTTATATATACGTAGCTAAACCTAAACCCTAACATCATAACCCTAAAGCTATGGTGTCGTCATGCTGATCGTCTACATGCTTGCCTAGCCTCCTTCATCTTCTCCAAATTAGAAAATCAAATCCAAACTAGTAATTGATTAGAAGAACTTCAAATCAAACGTCTACATCAAAGGATAGCTTTACAAATTCAGAAATCAGATACCAGAATACAAGATCCGTCCTTTTTCTGTAAGTACAGTTATTGTTTATATGTGAACACCTAATAAGAAATCATAACTGTAATAACTGGATCTAGAACTATGCCTAATTCTATTAGTGCCAATCCTTTTGTCAAAATTCTGAATTGCTTATGCATATTGGACTGTTGTGACTGACATAGTACAGCCTATCATGCCTATTGAACTGTTGTTACTGACATAGTAAAGCCTATCATGCCTGGAACTGTTGTGACTGACATAGTAAAACCTATCATGCCTCTTCGACTGTTGTGACTAACATAGTAAAACCTATCATGCCTCTTGGACTGTTGTGACTAACATAATAAAACCTATCTTGCCTATGAGATCATTGGGACTGATACCATTGAACCTATCATGTTGTATTAAATTTGTGGTTTTTTATGTATGTAAATTACATGATAAGTTATGTTCATACATGTTTAGATCCAAGCTAGTACCCATGTTTAAGATCTATATAAGTCCATGCTTACACAATCAGATCTATGCTAGTTCGCATGTTAATTGGACCTAATTTAAATGTAAGATCTCGTTTATGTGCTTAATTTGGTTTAGGTCGTTCTATCCCAAGTTTATACTACGAATGTTGATCTGTATTGTTTATGCCTGTTGGAATGTTACATGTCCCTTTCTTTTCCCTTTTGTTCAGGCTAATTTGCGATCCTAGCGTTCTATGTGAATTATGCGAACGAATAACGGGGGAGACGTTGGGGAAAAATATTAAACTACATGCTATTGGCATAGATTGGCTCATAATCATGTAAATGATTAGTAACATGAAATGGTATAATTTTTGTACCTAGAATTATGGACATAATTTAGAGGGTAAATGGGGGCATGACTTGAATTGGCAACACTTGTGGATAATTTACATATGAACATAAATTGTAAATATGTAAATTAATTAAAAGATGAACATGCCTAACTCGAGATTAGATTGAGTTACGGTGTAAGACTTCCCGTAACTGCCCGGCATATACAGCAACCGTAACAATATAGATCTAATGTGAGAGGTTAGCGCATTAAGCCTAAAAAAAACCCGAGGTTAGATTGAGTTGTAGTGTAAGACTGCCCGGAACCGCCCGGCACATCCAGCGACCGCAACAATACATATCTAATGTGAGAGGTTAGTGATTTAATGAATGAATTAAAGCTAAGGAACAAATAGGCTAAGAATGGTAGGGTTAAGTTAATTAAGGCATCACTCAACCAACACAACATGTTAATCAAACAGATGGGTGAAGTTAGGTAAAATGGAGAACACTTAACCGTTATAACATGTTGATTAGGAAACCCTAGTAACGAGGACCCATTTCAGCAGTACCCCACATAGATGTATCATGGTACCTTGAACTAGGCAGGGTGGGGCACGATTACTGGGCTGATTATAAACGGTCAAAATAGCGGCGGTTGGTGCGACAGTGTAGGTCTTGACGGAGTACGGGCGTGCACGTGTTCTGGAGCGGGAAAAGCAGGCACTGGGCATCAGTAGTATACACGTTGCATTTAGAATTTGTGTCAGGTTGCCACCATAGGAATTGATACACCCTATGGTGGGACCATCACAGGTATCTACAATCAAGCGGGGCTGAATGACACAAGTAGCAAAGGCATGCGAGTAAAAGCCGATCAGGAAAGGGATCACTTTGTTATGAGCACATGATGGTAGTTGAAACATTCATGTAGGTGCAGAGAAATAGAAATGAGTGCGATAGTATATTCAGTTTATCTAATCTTGTGTTATCTTATTTCTATGGTATTGTCCTATGTTAAGTTTATTCATGTCATGATCTTTTTACCTGTTTACATGTTGAATAATCACTGGATTAACCAGACTTATGTCTGACCCGTTTTCTTTCGCCTTCTTTTCTTCCGTTCCCCCCCCCCCCCCCCCGGTCCGTAGGGAGGGAATATGTAACGACCCGCATTCTACGCATCATAGGATCGTAGAATATTTACTTCTGTCACATACGAAGTCGTATGGTCATGTAACTTTGGGAGACGACTATTGGGGTCATTTCCCATGTTCATGATTTTTCCCAATTTTTAAATGACCATTTTACCCCTAGTTGGCACTGTTTTGTCCATAACTTTTGACTGAAAATGAATTTTGACCTGAAACCACTTCCATTGGCTTCGGATGATGGTTTCTCTTTCCGTAGAGTGGTCACATTAGTCAAACGGACTCACCGTTTGGGAGAAATGGCTGAAACAAGTTTCAGATGGTGAAAAACAGCTTAATTGGGCTTAACCGGGTGATTAGCAGCTAGGCCCAGAGGGGAATTTCGGGTTTAGAGGTATAGGAGGACTGATTAGGGTTAGGTTATCACTTTCATTTCAGTTTTGAGCCGCCACAAACCTTCTTGAGACCTTAGTAATGGCCTCCATCCTCTAAAACTACTCCAAAACACATTTTTAGTGAAGATTAAGCCTAAACTACATCAAAACAAGGCCAAATAGCAATAAAGCAAGGTTGGAGCTGCTGCTATACATAGGAATTCGACCCAAACAGAGGATATTTCAGATTTGGTGTTTTATTTTGTTGCCAAGGTGAGTGATAGCATCATTTTTACACTAATTACAGTTAATTAAGGGTAATTAGTGAAGATTAGCGAATTTATACACTAATAAATTCTGGAAAAATGTTTAGAAATTCTTAAATAACATTTCATGCCTCTGTTAGAAAATTTAGACGATTTGATTAAGTTTTACTAAGTATGTGCTTAAACATGATTAAGAAGGATTTTAGGAAAATATGAAGTTTTACTCACTTTTGATCCATTTTGATTCATTTGAATTGTTGGTTGCTGTTTGTGGTTGCTATTACATGTTGTTATGACTATTTGACATGAATTGTGATTGATTAGAATAGTTAGATTTGTCGAAAACGTCGTCGAATGGCGTAGAAAGCTCGCTGGAAAGTTGCAGAAATGTGCAGGTTCCTAACCGGATCGGATCGGATGGGGGGGCTCGGATCGGAAATGTGAACTGGGCAGGAAACCCGACCCGAACCGGAGTTTGGCACATAGGAGACTTGGAGAGAAGGAAGGCCGTTTGCTTAGAGTTGGAGTGGACAAGGGAATCGGATCGGAGGAATAATTGGAAGCCAGATCGGATCGACTTGGAGACGCAGGGCTCGGATCGGAAGTAAACATTTGGGAGAACTGGCAAGAGGGAAGGCCACGCGGATCAGATGACAAGGAGGGATCGGATCGGAATACGTGAAGAAATGAGGGAGCGGATCGGAGCACTGGAAGGAGGGACACCCGACCCGACCCGGAGGAGGACACCGACCCGACCCGAAGTGGAGTATCCGACCCGAACCGATGAAGGTGATGACTACCGACCCGAACCGATGAAGGTGATGACTACCGAACCGAACAGAATTCTAGAACTATTAATGCGCGACAACTCTTCTGAAGACCCACTCCAATTCGACCAAACTCGAGATGCAAAGGAAGTCCAAATGAGAAGTTAGAGCTTAAGATTCAGATGGGAATCAACGAGTTCGCTTCATGGTTGGGCTTTGCTGCGGGACGCGTGCCAAGGAGTTATCGACGTCTATAGCTTTGGACCACTATGGTAGGAGGTGCGAAGGCGGATTCAGGGCCATTATGGCATCGGTAGAACCAAGGGCTACGACCAATGAAGTGGGTCATTGAAATGTTTGGTCATGACTCCAAGTGTTTGGCTTGGTCACAGCAGGGTTTCTACAAGTCGGGATTCGTCGTTACCTCAGTTTGTCTAGTGTTCCAAAGTGGTAGATATCGTACACTTTTCGCACTGAGTGAGAGATGTGAGGATGGTTGCTATGGATGATTTGTTTGCTATCATTGTGACATGCACACCCCACCCCCGTATTCTTATACTATTTATTAAGGCACCTTGGAGTATTGTACGGTATGTGGTATTAACTCTTTGGTTGCAGGTCCAGGTTCAGGTATGGTTTAGTATACCTGTTATTGTTCTGTTTAAGATGCTTATCGCTCATACCAGGCTTTATGTCTGACCCAGAGTTTTATGTCTCCTCTTATTACTCTGGGTGCTCACACGAGCAGACTAGAGACAGGTTAGCTGGGGATGCACGGGTAGATGATCCGGAGACGAGCAGGAGGCTTCCACGTACTATATACATAATATTCTCCCTGTGTTGTTGAAGATCACTGCTTGGGCATTGGTGGTGTATCTTCTATTTTGGCTTTCTGTTGTTCAGAGACAGTAGATTTTGAAAAGTTGTAATAAGCTGTATTTGGATTTCCGCTGCTTTGAGATTGATGTTGGTTTTAGTTATCAGCTTATGCACTGTCTCGCCTGTTTTATGTCAAGTACATTATTATTATTATATTTTATTCCATGCGCTGTGAGACATTCTACAGGTTCTTTGATTAGTTCATTCCCTTCTTTCCTTTCTTATGGCGACCGTCTTGTGCTAGTCGGGCATGTGTACAGCGCACTTTTGGAGGAAATGCAGGCTGGTGCGGGGCGGGCCGTCACACTTGGTATCAGAGCCAGGTTGCATAATTAACCTAGGGAAGTTATCAGAGAGAGATAATATACGTATACGAGAGAGCGTATTTGTGATTACTTTGGTTTTTAAAAGCTATATATATATATACTATTACTAGTATAAGGATGAAGTCGTACTGCACTAGCACCACTATGGAGTCGTTAATCGTTTCCTTTTTCAGATTGACGATGAGCCGATATACTAGAGGTGCTGGTAGGGGAGCCAATAATGGGAATGCCGCTGACATGAGGACGATGTTTACTGACCTCATGAGAGAGATGCTTAGAGATGTACAGAGGGCAGCTCCCAATGGTGGAAATGGTGGTGGTCCAATAGTGCAGGCACCAAGAGTCGACTTCGCCAAGCTGAATAAGGATTATACTAGCCTTGGTGGGAAGCCGTTCCATGGAACGGAGTCGGTTACGGATGTTCAGGATTGGGTGGATAGTTGTGAACGTATCTTCGAGGATTTGGGTATCGAGGATGCGATGAAGAGAAAGCTAGCGTCCCGTCAGCTACAAGGGCGGGCAATGAATTGGTGGAATGCTATAAAGGCAGCTACTCCCGAAGATCAGATTACTTGGGAGCAGTTTAAGGCTCGCTTTAGTGAGAAGTTCTTTCCAGCTGCTCAGAAGTCAATGTTGTTTAAGAAATTCTTGGAGCTCAAGCAGAATGGCAGAGCTGTCTCGGAGTACATTGCTGAATTCGACACTTTGTCGAAGTATGGGTTATCTCTTATTGATACTGCCGAGAAAAAGAATGAGAAATTCATAACTGGTTTGGATCAGTACTTAGGTGAAAGACTTATTAACCACATCGATGAAACGTTTGAATCGGTTGTGGGGAAAGCATTAAGATCAGAAAGTCTCTACCCTAAGCCGAAGGCTGAGGTTGCATCTGCAGAAGAGCCAAAACCACAAGCAAGTGGTGGAGGCAAGAGTGGTTCCCAGAATAAGAGAAAGCAGAATCAGACTAAGGATGGCCAGAAGAAAAAGAATAAGCAAGATGTTGAGTGCTTCAGCTGTGGTAAGAAGGGCCATTATGCTAGTAATTGTCGGGCCAAGCCAGCGTATAGGAAGTGCTTCAACTGTGGCCAAATGGGACATCACAAGGACAAGTGTCCACAGCCCCCTAAGGAAAAGCAAATGGTGAAAGCCTACGCTCTTAATGCTATTCCTTCTCCGTCGAATGCCCCAACAGCGGCGGAGAAGGGAAAGAATGTCGTCATTCAAGGTATGCTTTCTGTCTATGATGTTCCTGTTAGAGTTTTTTTTGATACCGGAGCTTCCAGTTCTTTCATATCTGGTGACCTGGTAGATAGGTTGGGATTGGAGCCCGAGATTGTCGATAGACCTTTAGTAGTGACGAACCCGATTGGTGGTTCGACTAGCCTTAGCATGATATGTCATAATGTGGTCTTATCGAGTCATGGATGCATGTTTGTTTTTGATTGCTTTGTTTTGGGCTTTACTGGGTTTGGCATTATTTTGGGAGTAGATTGGCTCCGAAGATACGGGGTGGTGGTAGACTGTGAGGGCTTTTTGGTGACAGCTAGAGCGGATGATGGGCGGAGGATAGTGTTTGGTGGTCTACCCAGTGAGGGGGTATTGGCTAGTTTTCTAAACTCCCTCGACATTCCGCATAGTGAGTTGTCAGGTTTGCCCGTGGTTGGCCAGAATCCGGATGTTTTCGAAGAAGTGACCGGACTTCCACCACACCGAGAGATTGAGTTTCGTATTGATTTGGTAAAAGATGCCAGGCCTATAGTGATGCCACTTCGTCGTATGGCACCAAGAGAGCAGCGAGAGCTCGAGGTGCAAGTCAGCGATCTTTTGAAGAAGGGATTTATCAGAAGGAGTGTTTCTGAATGGGGAGCACCAGTTGTGTTTGCTACCAAGGCGGATGGTTCCCTTCGTTTGTGTGTAGACTACCGCGAGTTGAATAAAGTGACGAGGAAGAATAAGTATCCTCTACCGCGGATATATGATTTGTTCGATCAGTTGAGTGGCGCGAGAATATTTTCTCAGTTGGATCTCGCGACAGGTTTTCATCATCTTAGAGTGGAAGCTGAGAGTATAGCTAAAACAGCATTTCGAACGCCGTCTGGATTTTATGAATGGTTGGTCATGCCATTTGGGCTGACCAATGCCCCAGCATATTTTGTGGATCTTATGAATAGGGTATTCAGGGATCAGTTGAATAAGTTTGTTCTTGTGTTCGTTGATGATATTTTGGTCTATTCGAGGACAGAGGAAGAACACAAGGAACATTTAAGAGTAGCGATGGAGGTGTTGAGAAAACACCAATTGAAAGCCAAGTTTTCTAAGTGTCACTTCTGGAAGAGGGAAGTGAGGTTCTTGGGCCATGTTGTATCAGAGAATGGTATTGCCGTGGACCCGGCAAAGGTGGCTACGGTACAGGATTGGCCTACTCCCAAGAACGCAACAGATGTAAGAAGTTTCTTGGGATTAGCTGGATATTATCGTAAGTTTATCCAAGGTTTCTCCAAGATAGCAGCACCATTGACCCAGTTGACCAAGAAGAATCAAGCTTTTGTCTGGGATGAAAGGTGCGAGAATGCGTTCAAGAGTCTAAAGGGCAAGTTGACAAGCGCACCAGTGTTAGTCATTCCTAAGGGGGATGAAGAGATGACAGTATACACGGATGCCTGTGGTACCGGACTGGGTGCTGTATTGATGCAAGGCGGTAGGGTTGTAGCTTACGCAAGTCGGTAGTTGAAACCGCACGAGAGAAGATACCCTACCCATGATTTAGAATTGGCAGCGATCGTGTTCGCGTTAAAGATGTGGAGACACTATCTCTTGGGAGAAAGATTTGAGCTGTTTACAGATCATAAGTCGTTGAAGTATCTATTCTCCCAGAAGGATTTAAATCTCCGTCAGCAGAGATGGTTAGAGTTCTTAGCTTCCTATGATTTTGACATCGCATATACACCGGGAAAGGGTAATGCGGTGGCTGATGCATTGAGTAGAAGACATGCCAGCTTAGGGGCTATGTTCCTTGAGTGGAAGCAACTGGAATTTATCGCGGGGTTTGATTTCAGACCAAAGTGCGAATTGGATCCAGAAATGTTAGCAAGTTTGACGATCAGACCCACTTTAATTGAGCGGATCGGCTCTAGTCAGAGGGACGATCCTAACCTATTGGAAATCATCTCCAAGTTAGAGATGGGTATCGATGAGGAGATGAACAAGTATGGGCTTGATCGAGATAGATGGCTTAGAAAGAATGGAAAGCTTGTTGTACCCAATGTCAATGGATTGAGGGATGAAGTGCTTAGAGAATGTCATCACTCAAAGCTGACTATACACCCCGGTGGTAACAAGATGTATCGAGATATGAAGCAGACTTACTACTGGGAAGGGATGAAAAGAGACGTTGGGAAGTTTATATCCAAGTTCATGAATTGCCAGCTAGTTAAAGCCGAGCAAAAGAAGCCTAGTGGGTTGTTACAACCCTTAGAAATTCCCTAATGGAAATGGGAGCAAGTCTCGATGGATTTCATCGATGGTTTACCAAGGACTAGATCGGGATATGACAGCATTTGGGTAATTGTAGATCGACTGACTAAAAGTGCAAGGTTTATACCAGTCAAATCGACCAGAACGGCAGCTAAGTTAGCAGAATTGTATATGAAGTGGGTAGTGAGATTTCATGGAGTACCTAAAAGCATTGTGAGCGACCGAGACCTGTTGTTCACTAGTGGGTTTTGGAAGAGCTTACAAGAGGCTCTAGGGTCAGAGTTGCATCTCAGTACCGCATATCATCCTCAGACCGACGGTCAGACGGAGAGGGTGAACCGTATTTTGGAAGATCTCTTGAGAGCATGTATATTGGATTTCGGTGGATCATGGGATGACCATTTGCATCTAGTAGAGTTTGCATATAATAATAGCTACCAATCCAGTATCGGTATGGCTCCGTTTGAAGCTTTGTACGGAAGACCGTGCAACTCACCATCATGTTGGATAGAGACTGGCGAGAAGTTTATGCTTGGACCAGATGTGGTGAGGGAAACTTCTGATAAGATTAAGATCATTCAACAACGAATGAAGGCTGCCCAAGATAGGCAGAAGAGTTATGCTGATAAGAGGAGAAGAGACTTAAAATTCTCCGTTGGCGACTTGGTGTTTGTCAAGATTTCTCCGTTGAAGAGCGTAATACGATTTGGCAGGAGAGGCAAGTTGACACCAAGATTTGTTGGCCCGTTCCCTGTTCTTGAACTAGTCGGGAATTTGGCATATAGAATTGACTTACCAGAGAAGATGGCGGGAGTTCACAACGTATTTCATGTTTCCTAACTAAGGAAGTTCGTTCACGACTCAGATATGACTATTTCACCTGATCAGTTAGAGGACTTCGAAGTAGAACCCGAGGCGGTTGGGAACCGCAAGCCGGCCCGTATTGTCGCGCACGACATGAAGCAACTTCGAAGGAAGGCGGTGAAGCTAGTCAAGGTACAGTGGAGCGAGGACGAGAATGATTGTACTTGGAAGACAGAGGAGAACATTAGGAAGTCACACCCAGAACTCTTTGCTTGGTAAGATTTTGACTTCGATTTAGTTTTCCGCATGCTAGGATAGGCTTGTTTGCTTGTTTTGCATATTTGAATGTTGTATATGGTTGTTAGGCATGCGGGATCCCTTGTATGTTTTGGGTTAAGGAATTTCGGGGACGAAATTTCTTAAGGGGGGAGAGTGTAACGACCCGCATTCTACGCATCATAGGATCGTAGAATATTTACTTATGTCACATACGAAGTCGTATGGTCATGTAACTTTGGGAGACGACTATTGGGGTCATTTCCCATGTTCATGATTTTTCCCAATTTTTAAATGACCATTTTACCCCTAGTTGGCACTGTTTTGGCCATAACTTTTGACTAAAAATGAATTTTGACCTGAAACCACTTCCATTGGCTTCGGATGATGGTTTCTCTTTCCGTAGAGTGGTCACATTAGTCAAACGGACTCACCGTTTGGGAGATATGGCTGAAACAAGTTTCAGATGGTGAAAAACAGCTTAATTGGGCTTAACCGGGTGATTAGCAGCTAGGCCCAGAGGGGAATTTCGGGTTTAGAGGTATAGGAGGACTGATTAGGGTTAGGTTATCACTTTCATTTCAGTTTTGAGCCGCCACAAACCTTCTTGAGACCTTAGTAATGGCCTCCATCCTCTAAAACTACTCCAAAACACATTTTTAGTGAAGATTAAGCCTAAACTACATCAAAACAAGGCCAAATAGCAACAAAGCAAGGTTGGAGCTGCTGCTATACATAGGAATTCGACCCAAATAGAGGATATTTCAGATTTGGTGTTTTATTTTGTGGCCAAGGTGAGTGATAGCATCATTTTTACACTAATTACAGTTAATTAAGGGTAATTAGTGAAGATTAGCGAATTTATACACTAATAAATTCTGGAAAAATGTTTAGAAATTCTTAAATAACATTTCATGCCTCTGTTAGAAAATTTAGACGATTTGATTAAGTTTTACTAAGTATGTGCTTAAACATGATTAAGAAGGATTTTAGGAAAATATGAAGTTTTACTCACTTTTGATCCATTTTGATTCATTTGAATTGTTGTTTGCTGTTTGTGGTTGCTATTACATGTTGTTATGACTATTTGACATGAATTGTGATTGATTAGAATAGTTAGATTTGTCGAAAACGTCGTCGAATGGCGTAGAAAGCTCGCTGGAAAGTTGCAGAAATGTGCAGGTTCCTAACCGGATCGGATCGGATGGGGGGGCTCGGATCGGAAATGTGAACTGGGCAGGAAACCCGACCCGAACCGGAGTTTGGCACATAGGAGACTTGGCGAGAAGGAAGGCCGTTTGCTTAGAGTTGGAGTGGACAAGGGAATCGGATCGGAGGAATAATTGGAAGCCAGATCGGATCGACTTGGAGACGCAGGGCTCGGATCGGAAGTAAACATTTGGGAGAACTGGCAAGAGGGAAGGCCACGCGGATCAGATGACAAGGAGGGATCGGATCGGAATACGTGAAGAAATGAGGGAGCGGATCGGAGCACTGGAAGGAGGGACACCCGACCCGACCCGGAGGAGGACACCGACCCGACCCGAAGTGGAGTATCCGACCCGAACCGATGAAGGTGATGACTACCGACCCGAACCGATGAAGGTGATGACTACCGAACCGAACAGAATTCTAGAACTATTAATGCGCGACAACTCTTCTGAAGACCCACTCCAATTCGACCAAACCCGAGATGCAAAGGAAGTCCAAATGAGAAGTTAGAGCTTAAGATTCAGATGGGAATCAACGAGTTCGCTTCATGGTTGGGCTTTGCTGCGGGACGCGTGCCAAGGAGTTATCGACGTCTATAGCTTTGGACCACTATGGTAGGAGGTGCGAAGGCGGATTCAGGGCCATTATGGCATCGGTAGAACCAAGGGCTACGACCAATGAAGTGGGTCATTGAAATGTTTGGTCATGACTCCAAGTGTTTGGCTTGGTCACAGCAGGGTTTCTACAAGTCGGGATTCGTCGTTACCTCAGTTTGTCTAGTGTTCCAAAGTGGTAGATATCGTACGCTTTTCGCACTGAGTGAGAGATGTGAGGATGGTTGCTATGGATGATTTGTTTGCTATCATTGTGACATGCACACCCCACCCCCGTATTCTTATACTATTTATTATGGCACCTTGGAGTATTGTACGGTATGTGGTATTAACTCTTTGGTTGCAGGTCCAGGTTCAGGTATGGTTTAGTATACCTGTTATTGTTCTGTTTAAGATGCTTATCGCTCATACCAGGCTTTATGTCTGACCCAGAGTTTTATGTCTCCTCTTATTACTCTGGGTGCTCACACGAGCAGACTAGAGACAGGTTAGCTGGGGATGCACGGGTAGATGATCCGGAGACGAGCAGGAGGCTTCCACGTACTATATACATAATATTCTCCCTGTGTTGTTGAAGATCACTGCTTGGGCATTGGTGGTGTATCTTCTATTTTGGCTTTCTGTTGTTCAGAGACAGTAGATTTTGAAAAGTTGTAATAAGCTCTATTTGGATTTCCGCTGCTTTGAGATTGATGTTGGTTTTAGTTATCAGCTTATGCACTGTCTCGCCTGTTTTATGTCAAGTACATTATTATTATTATATTTTATTCCATGCGCTGTGAGACATTCTACAGGTTCTTTGATTAGTTCATTCCCATCTTTCCTTTCTTATGGCGACCGTCTTGTGCTAGTCGGGCATGTGTACAGCGCACTTTTGGAGGAAATGCAGGCTGGTGCGGGGCGGGCCGTCACACTTGGTATCAGAGCTTGAAGAGAGTAGATACATTGCTTGGATTCTCTTTTCTTGGGCTATGGCTGTGGTTACACTTTTATTAGGGATTTATGATGCTTTACTTCTGTTTTATGCTTCTTTATGTACTTGGAGATTTAAATCAAGATAGATGTTTTGTTGTTATAATTTAGAAGTTGTGTTTTGAGACAATGCTTGTAATGTTTTGACTGAACCACGCTATTTAATAAATAATTTCAGTTTTCCGCTGTTTATATGTCTGTCTTGTAAATTATCTGTGTCTTTTACCTAAAACGCTTCACCAAAGTTAATGCATTCCCTTTGTGAGTGACCTTAGCGGAGGTGGGGTGTTTCAATAGTGGAAAGGTGTTAGAGGAAGAAGGAGATCATTGCCTCTAAATGAGAGAATGGGAAAGTAAACCTTTTCTCTCCACTCTCATGCACTATTTATAGGATTCCACTAGGCCACTAATGGGCCTCCCCAATTCAGCCCATTAGGCTCTCCAAACCTGAACATCCCACAGAAAAACCTTAAAACAACGATTTCTCCCAAACCGCTGAGCCAAATCTTTAATGTAACCACTCTACGGAAAGGCAATCATTAATTCCTTTCCAATGGCAAAGGTCTTACCCTCTGATTCGTACTACGTCAAAAGTCCCTGTACACGACTGACAGGGGCAAAATTGTCACAAACAAAATCTGTAAAAATTATGGACATGTTTCACATCCCAATAAGCAACATATTAAAATAAGAGAATGATCCAACCTCAGGGAATAAAATAAAAATATTTTACGATCTTCCGATACGTAAAATGCAGGATATTACAAGGTTGGGTTCTCACAGGTGTTTTAGTTTGGCTTTCGGTTCTCGTTCTCCCTCATGCTCGATATTAGCAAAGTGACTTAATTTGAAAAAGGTAGTTACTTGAGTTAATACTAGTTTACCCTATTTTGTTTTCGATGTGAGTTTTCTTATCGCACTCTGATTATGCTCATGCTCATTTATTGTAGGTACCAGATATACACGCTCTATTAATGGATGCGTATGAGTTTTGATTTTTGTCGAAATTTGGATGCAGAAATGTGTGGGGTGTTATAGGTGCAGGTCCATCAGCGACGGACCAGTACCGATCCATACTCTTAGTGTATTTTAATCTCAAAATTTCAGAGCTTTCTCGTATCGTCTTTCAAATCTTCTTCGCCAAGTTTTATCTAAATTCAATTATCAAAACCTCCAATTTTCTCTGTTTTTCAAACTTAGGATCTACGGTAAACAATTCTAACAAACAACTCAAGAAGTACCATCAATTCAATCAATAGAAACATAAATTCAACAAATCTTGATCACGCACATATGCATATATCATAAACATAACATAAATCAACGAATCTTACATGAACTAAATCTAAACATTCATACAAATATGATAAAGCTAACAATTATCCAGTTTACATGATTAAATTAAGTTTTACTATGAATTCTATATCTAAATTAAACATGTGATCATATCTAGGTGAATTTAAAATATAACATGTGTTTGATCCTAATTTACCCATATTGTATGTAGTATCCATGTGAGAGATATCTATCACTCATCAATTTCTAGTTCCAATGCAATACCAGTAAAATCAGATCTGTACAACAATACAAAACCCCTAAAATTTGATATTGTGATGATCTAATCTTCTTTGTAGAAGCAATATATGATGAATTAGAATGAATTTGATGAAATTAGAGATTAGGTTGAACCGGTGAATCACATGTGCCCAACCTAATGTGTAAATGAAGTGAGGAACCTTGTTTCCCTCCCCAACTCACTCTATTTATAGTTGTAGGTCACCAGCCTAATGGGCTTGACTAATCATCCTATTAGTTGCTAATCAGTCTACCTAAAAAAAGCTGATACTTAAAATAGCGACCCCTCCAAACCACTGAACAAAATTCTTTATGGGACCACTCTACAAAATTGTAGACCACCATTCTGATTTAATGAGGCCTATTTCAGCACCTAATTCGATCCCTATCTAAATTTATAGCCAAAACATTATTCATAAGGGTAAAATTGTCCCAATTAACATTGGGTGAAATCATGGACATGTCTCACATCCCCATGAACACCCTATTAAAATCTGAGAATGTTCCAACCAATAGGGAATTAAAAATAATTATTTTATGCTCTTTCGATATGTAAAATACAAGTCATTATGTTCTCCCCCTTTCGGAATTTTGCCTCGAAATTCCAGGCGAACACGACCAAACAAGGTATTATGCATGTCTACCATCCACGTGCATCCAATCTACCATGCAATTTAGCGTCCAATGTTCCATGCATCCAAAACCTAACCTAGCATGTGGAATTTCTATTGGTCAAGACATAATGGTACGTGTTAGATATGATATATGGGACATACCCTTCGAAGAGTTCTAGATTGTTGACTTCATACTCACTTCTGTTTCCCAAGTGAAATTGTCATCGTCCTCACTCCATTGTACCTTGACTAGCTTAACGACCTTCCTCCTAAGCTATTTCGTATCATTGCCTATGACGCGAAGCAGTTTACGAGGCCTAGAAACTTCGGGATTAACGTCAAAATCTTCAAGCTGATCAGGAAATACCACAACATTCAAGCCACGAACAAACTTCCATAGAAAAGATACATAAAACAATTTTGCATACCCGTTATCTTCTCAGGTAAATCTACTATATAGGCGAGCATTCCAATACGCTTGATAATTGGAAATGGCCAAACAAACTATGGTGCTAACTTTCCTTTTCACCCAAAAATATACCGTAGAGGCGAAATCTTAACGAATAACAAATCTCCATCTGATAATTCCAAATGTTTACATTACTTATCGGCATAACTCTTCTAACGATCTTGGGATTCCTTCATTCATTGTGGAACGATCTCAAAATTATTTTTCATTTATCATGTCATTTTTGGCCTAGGTACTAACTTCTCTCTAGTTTCTAACCAACAAGATGGAGAATTAAACGGTTTACCGTGCAACACACCTTACGGTGCCATTTCAATACTCTATCGGTTGTTGTTATTGTAAGCAAACTAGACCAAATGCAAATGGTTTTCCTATGATCCTCCAAAGTCTAATACACAAGCTTTAAAAAGATCTTACAAAACTCAATTAACCGTCTCAGTTTTACCATCTGGTAGGTGATGATAAGTCGTACTCAAACATATCTTGGTTTCTAATGCTTCTGGTAAACTCATTCAGAATCCATTGGTGAATAACAGATCTCGATTGCAAATAATACTCTTCGGAGTTCCCTAAGATCGTACCATCCACTTGAGATATAACTTAACCAAATTCGATGTTGTACTAGTCAATCTATAGGAATAAACCTTGAGCTTTTGGTTAAGTGATCTACGACGACCCAAATACTACCATTTCCTCCCTTGTCCTAGGTAATCCCTTGATAAAATCCATTAACAATGGCTCCTATTTCCACGTAGGAACTTCTGATGGTTGTAACAATCCACTTGGCATCTTTTGCTCGGTTTTAACCAACTAACAGTTCATACATTTCGAGATAAACTTTCCGACATCTCTCTTCGTACACTTCTAGTAGTAAATCCGCTTCATATCTCGATAAATCTTATTGCCACCATGATGAATTGTCAATCGAGAATGATGGCATTCCCTCAAAACTTCATCCCTTAATCCGTCCAAATCAGGAACAACCAGGCATTCATTATTACAAACATAATCATCTCGAACAACTTCGAAATCCTTAATTTTCTCAATGTCTACCCTCATATCCATATGATTTACAAAATCTTAGCGCCACACATCTAGCCTTTTGCCAATCCTTTCGTTGAAAGTTGGTCTAATTGATAAGCCTACTAACATCTCGGGCCCTAAGCCACAATGAAGTCTAAAATAAAATCAAATCCCGCTAAATACTCAAGATGCTTCCAATCCAAAAACAAGGCTCCAAAACTAGAACATCTTCTACTTAACGTGTCGGCCATTGCGTTACCTTTTCCCGGAGTATAAGCTATTTCGAAATCGTATGACGCCAAAAGCTCAAACCATTAATGTTGTCGAAGATTCAAATCCTTCTGGGAGAAAAGGTACTTCAACGACTTATGATCTGTAAACAACTCAAATATAACTCCTAAAAAATAATGCCTCCAAATCTTCAGACCAAACACTATCACAGCTAACTCCAAATCGTAAATCGAGTAATTCCTTTCGTGCAGCTTTAGTTGTCGACTTGCGTTAGTCACAACTTTATACTTCTACATTAGAGTCCAGTGCCACATGCATCAGTGTTTACCACCATCTCTTCATTCCTGCTCGGAATAGTCAACACAGGAGCACTCGCAAATTTTCTTTCAGAATTTCAAAGGCTTGCTCACACATCGCATCCCACAAGAACACCTGATTCTTCTTCATCAATCCAGTTAATGGTGTAGCTATCTTCGAGAAATCCTTGATAAATTGTCGATAATATCCAGCTAAACCAAGGAAACTCTTAGCATCCATCGCACTCTTGGGTCGATCCCAATCTTGTATCACTGCGACCTTAGCGGGATCCACCGCTATTCCTTGCCTTATACGACATGACCCAATAACCTCCCTTCTTCCTTCTAGAAGGGACACTTTGAAAACTTAGCTCTCAACTGATGTTTTTGTAATAATTCCAAAGCAATCGTCAAGTGCGTCCTGTGTTTTTCTTCAATCCTGGAATAAATCAAAATATCGTCCATGAACAAAAGCATGAACTTGTTCAACTGATATTCGATAACTCAATTTATAAGATCCACAAAATGTGCTGGCGCATTAGTCAAACAAAACGACATCATTAGCCAGACATAGAATCCGGATGGTGCCCTAAAAGCAGTCCTCGGCACACTATGACTAGCCAATCTCAGTTGATGAAATCCCATTGCCAAATCCATTCGGGAAAATATCTTGGCTTCGTGAAGCCGATTAAATAGGTCATCGATTCTCGGCAATGGATACTTGTTCTTCTCATTCACCTTAATCAACTCACAATCATCCACACATAATCGCAACGATTCATAGCCCTAGATCACAAAAACAACCATTGCACCTCACTCGGATACGCTCCTCCAAATGAGTCCTTACTCTTAAGATCGTTCACTTGCACTTTGAACTCTTGTTGTTCCATAGGCGTCATTCGCCTAAGAGGTGTAACAACAGGTCTCGATCCATTCACTATACCTATCTGAAATTTAGATCTCTCGATGCGGCTGCGATCGTATGACCTTGCTAAAAACATCAGAAAACTCTAGAATGTCTGGCATAGTTGACAACCCATCCCGTGGAATCACAAGTGAATATAAAAAGCTAAATAGAACTCCATTCTCTAGTAGACAACATATCACTATCGTTCAGTACCCTTCCACATTCCCGATTGTCATGTCAAGCCTCTCGCAACCCACAATTGCCGCATACCTCTAGAGCCAGTCCATACCCAAAATGACCCCAAACACAACGAACTTCAAAACAAAACAATCACACATAAAAGAGAAACCAAGACTCGATAAAACTAGACCACGACAAAGCACACAAAGACTAGGCTAACCCCTACTAGATTAGTCACAACCAATGGTCTATCAACAATCTCAGGTTCTAAACCTAATATGCAAATAAGCTCATTACAGATAAAAGAATGCAATGCTCCAGTATCAAAAAATTCGAACTGAAATGTATTTGATAGAAAGCATATCTTACACAACAAAAACCTTTCGATTTTCCTCCACAGTTGGACCCTTCGAGGAAGACGACACAACATCCAAAGCATATGCCCTCACAACCTGCTTATCCATTTGTGGTTCTAGAAAATTCTTCTTCATATACACAGGCTTATCTGAATTAGAATACTTCTTTTCCACCTTAGAGTTCTTACAATCCTGGGTAAGATGACTTTTTGTTGACAGTTATAGCAAATAACCTCAACCTTCGGCATCTTCTGGCATTCTTCCCTTGTTGTAGTTGTTTCCGTTTGCCATTCCACTTTTTATTATTACCTCCACCTTATTGTGGCTTTGATTCGTCCTTACTCTCAACAACAACCTCAACCTACCGTGGAAACTTACTTTCCTTTGTCAAAGACTTCTCAACTAACTTCTAATAAGAATCATCAATATGGTCGATCAATTGCTTTCCTAAATTCCCATCTAATCCCAAAATAAATTTCTCATTCTTATGATAAGGAGTCTCAATACAAAAATGAGCATACTTAGATAAAGTTATAAACTCGACCACATACTCAAACATGAGTCTTCCTCCTTGCTTATGTTTAACAAACTTCTTAAAAAGTACAGACTTTTGGACTATAGAAATGAACCTCTTCTCGAACTTAGTTCTAAACTGATCCTAAGTGATCTGGTCCCCCAGAATCCCTAAAGTAATAAAGTTCCACAAATCCATCACTCGACCTTGCAGCTGTCTCGATGCAACGTTCCTCTTAGTTACATCGTCAATTCCTAAGTTTCCAAAAATCCGAATACAAGTATCAAACCAGTTCTAAATCTCCATAGTAGGTTGCGTACCAACAAACAATTTTCCACCCAGAAAAGTATAGTCCTTGCAGAACTTCGTAATATTATCAACCCTAGGTGCCTGCAATGGACTATCATGCTCTATTGGCGCTTCTGGACTCAGCATCGTTATCATGATCGCTGCCATCATGGCCTCGAACATAGCAGGATAATCAGGCACAGCAGCTATTGTTCCCAACTACTACCATCGCGTACCACTCTAGTAGCAAGCTCATCACTAGCATAATTTCTCAAAATTCGTTGACTCCTTTCTATCTCAAATAATAATGACCATTCACATTAGAGAAAGGTCGCATTGGTGTTCAAGTGCCTATTAACCTACTATAATACATATTATAATACAGTAATCATCCGTTAAAAATTACAAGTACGTCTCTCATAAGCTTTTACACTCGTGAACTTTGGGTAATATCAATTAACCAAAGCTCTGATACCAAATGTGACAATTGCACTATACCTCCTACACGAGCTAAGGAAAAGGTGTGATGTATGATGTTCCAAGATGATATGGGACGATGATCCAGGAAGCATAAATAGAAATAGAACCTGTCATATAGCTCATGGCGCATGGATAACATATAATTGAAAATACACAATAGGATATAGTACTGAAGCATAGCAGAACAGAAAACTCAAATCTAGTAACATCTCAAAGTCATTAATACAATACATATGTCTAAATGAGTAATTCATTCATCAAGCCTCACTACAAATCACTCAGAGTCCCAAAATCATCAACATATAATAGAAATCAAAGAGAACTACATAGCAGAAAGTAATATATCAGCCTCCAACTCGTCCTCACATAGCATCATCGACACCAAAACCTGCTATCTCAGTCTACTCACCACCAAAATTGAGCAGCAACCCAAGGTAATGAGAGGGAAACATAATATCTCGAGTAAGAAAACAATCTTAGTGAGTGATAAAATAACAAACAACAATTACACAGGATAATATGAGTATAGACAGTTCAACTATTTGATTTGTCCGACAACCATAAAGTTAACACATGAATCTTCACCCATCATGTATCGTTTTAGAATAGGAAAGAACGAACCCCGATCCTGCTTTCATTCGACATCCTACAGTGATAGCCTACTAAGAAAAAATAGAGAAGAAAGTACATAATTAACCATAGCATCCAATATCGTAGTTATCACCGACAACAACCTCAAATGCATCAATTATCGAATTTTCTTTCAATGATCAAAAGGGATAATGGAAAACCCCGGTTCTAGCGAAACTACCATATGCCATCATGACTACGTATCTTTATCACCATCAAGACAACTAGGTACGTCATGACTACCCAAGGTACTCGATCCCTCTTGATCTCAATAGGCATCCCCACGATACCCCTGCTTTGAGTCTGCTAGAACCTTCGATAACCAACGATTCCTTGGCACTTCAAATCTGTCTAGCCTTCCTTCTCGGCAATGACGTCTTTAGTTCAAGCAACTTCTCAAACCAATTCCATTATCATCCTCCATCAACAGCCACTAGAGTCAATCTATCATCATTCTAAATCATATGTCACATCATGACCAATATCAGATCAATCTAGCTCTGGCCACCACTACTTGAGTTCACAATCGAAGTGCTATACATCATTAAGTTGCACATCGATCATCCAAAGTCCATTCACTACATAACTTCATCAGCAACCCCTAGAAGCCCCCGTAATCAAGGTCCCAAAGTCTCGACCCTTCACCTTGCCTCTTGATGGATTAGTATCTGTCCTCACACTTAGCCAAAAATGGCTAAGTGTTGGTATTTTTGTGATCCTCGTCTAACATGCTTCCTACTGGTCTAATTTAAAAGCATTTCATCCACCCTGCTAAAAGATCTACCGACCCATCATAGCACTCGAGAAATCAACCTTCAACTATCCAAAATGACCTCTAGTTGACTTGAAAATTTGCATGCTGCCTTGAATACACCTTTTAAGCCCGTGCCCAAAATTTCGAAGCCATCCATCAAACTGTGATGGACCAGTACTGATCTGTACAGTTAGTTTATTTTGAGCTCAAAATTTCTCGACTTTCTCGACTGCCTCATATCATCTTCCAAAGTTTCCCCACCAAGTTTCATCTGAACCTCTGATTTTCTCTGTTCTTCAAACCTAAGATCTACAGCAACTAATTGTAACAAACAACTCAAGTAATACAATCAAAACAAATAGCAGTTCACCAAATCTTGATCGTACAGACATGCATGCATCATAAACATAACATAAACCAAAGAATCTGGCATGAATTGGATCGAAACATACATAAAATTTGATAAACCTGATAATTATATGATTTACATGATTAAATTAGGTTTTCCAATGATGTGTAAAATATGAATTGAAGACATATGATAAGATCTGGGGTGAATTTGACACATAGCATGTGAATTAGATCCAAATTTACCGATATAATCCATAGTTTCCGTGTGAGAGATATCTATCACTTACCAATTTCTAGATCTAATTCCATACCAGTGAAATAAGATTTAAAGGCAACCGAAACCCCTAAAGTCAATGAAATAGCGATGATCTAATCTTTCTTGTTGATGATCTAGCCACTAGATGCAATATATGATGAATTAGAATGAAAAGGATGAAGAAATTAGGGATTAGGTTGAACCGAAGAATCATAAATGCCCAACCTAACGTCTAGATGAAGAGAGAAACCCTAATTCTCTCTCCACTCCCATCTATTTATGGCTGCAGGTTATTTGCCTGATGGTCATGACTAATCACCCAGTAGCTGCTAATAGCCCGCCTAATAGAACTTAAAACTTAAAAGCGATTCCATCCAAACTACTGAACCATATTCTTCTTGCGACCACTCTACAGAATCATAAACCACCATTCTGAATCAATGGGACTGTTTTCAGCACCTGATTTAGTCCCTATCAAAATTTATAGCCCAAATAGTATTCACAAGTGTAAAACTGTCACAAGTAAGTTTAGTAAAAATCATGGGCACGTCACACATCCCTCATATATTAAAATCTTAGAATGATCCCTTTGGTCGTTGATTATTTATCTTTGGTCCATTCGCATTCCTTACTTTTCCCCGAACCTCATAGGCCAGTCCATCCCTTCATACTCAAGCAACTTCACTTTGACCAATCCATTTTCGACAAAACTCCACCCGTAGCCTTCCCAAGACACCTGGATTCCAGACCTAAAATTTCAACTCCATATGAGTTGATTTGATGGACTAGTATAGGACCATGGGCTATAAAAGGGTACCGGTCCATGTACTCTGATTATTTTTTCATGAAAATTTTTAAGTTTCCTCCAAATAACTTCTAGATCTCTTCTGCAAAGTTTCATCAAAATCCAGCCCTCTGAACCTTCAATTTTCTTCGGCCTTCAATTTTACATCTTAATACACGTAATTATAATCTAACAAAGCAAGCATGATCATATTAAAACAATCATAGACCTATAATGTTTTAGGACTATTTCCATATTAAACATGATGGAACAAACAAATTACTTACTAAATATCAAAATTATAATATCCTACGATGTCTAGATCCGAAATTAATGTGTATGGTCTGATTTTAGAGTGAAATTAAGATATAGAGTGCAAAATGTTCCTAATTAACACTCTTGTTCCATAATATTCGTGTTAAAGATCCCTATCTCTCACCAAAACCAAGACCTAATGCAAATATGATGAAATCAAACTTGGACAACGAAGAAATTGCTTGAATAGGATGCAAAATGGCGAGATCTGTTCTTCCTTGATGTAGATCTGTCTTTAGATGCTATGTATGATGATTTTAAGAAAAAAATAGAGATTAGGGTTTTGAGATTCGGGTGAACCGAAGAGTCATATCGCCCAACCTAATGTTTGAAATAAAGAGAAAAGATCTGATTCTCTCCTAACGTCTTCTGTATGTAGTTGTAGATCAACAGCTTAATGGGCTTACTAATCAGCCCATTAGATCTTAATTAATCTATTCTTTAGGAATGAAAGCATAAAACAAAGATTTCTTCTAAACCATTTGGTCAAATCCTTAATGTGACCAATCTACGGAATGGCAATTACCATCCCTATAGCAGCCTGAATTCTTAAAATATGCTAATTTATTAAGGAATGAATTAATAAAATAATAATTTGTAAAGTTGACGGAATTTGGCTATGGGATATACAACATTGGATCTGTTGCAATTTTCTGGTCAACTCACATATTTGGTTTGCTAGGAACGGACTTAAAGCGAAGAAGTTAAGGAAAAATGAAAATCGCGGAAAATGAGAAAATGTATCTATATATTACCCAACATGGTTCGGACCCTTGGTCAACCCAAGTAGCGAGTGGATCGACCCACCTCGGTATTTGGGTGCAAGTCGCACCCAGGTGCGAACGTAAATGGTAGATCGTGTTTTGTTTTGTAATTATGCCATTTTACTTGTCAAAAAAATAATTTTTTATGATGTGGGAAGAACCTATTAGTCCCGTGACGTGGCCTGCTTATACTTAATCTAAGAATCCAATGTCCTTGGATGCCTAGCCTAATCTGTAAGTAAACCTTTAGGAACAACTCATTCTGCACAACACAATCCCTTACCCTCTGGTTTCTCTCTCCAAATGGACCTGATCTTTAAAAAATTTGGGGAAAATATTTATAATAGTAAATATTTATATGCATATATTTTTCCTTTTTTGGAGCCGAGTTGTACAAAGGCCATAAAACGAATGCTTTGAACCACGATGAGTTTGTGATTATTTTAAATTTTTGGTAATTTTGGAAAAAAGGGTATCTCATAGTTACAGAGTTTTTTGTAGTTTTTCTTTACATTTTTTATTAGTGTTCTGTAACTTAGTTTTTCTTTAAGTTTCTTTCTATAAGTTATTTTCTAATGTTTTCCAATCTTATTCTTATAGTTTTATTTAATTATAATATTGTAAGGTATTATATTAGTCTTCTTCCCTCTTTCTAAGTTTATTAGTTATTTTATAGTTTCTAACATATTTGTGGGTTATGCCTAAAATACATCCATAAATATGAAAGTCTTAGTATTTTGAAGACTGATATAATCCATTATGTTTTGCATGCGTAAAGAATAAAATTACAAAATAATTGAGCAAATATGGCTTAAACGTATATGACTAAATTTAGAAATAATGTGCATAAAATATGGAACTGTTAATAGAAAGGGGTTGAACTGAAAACGCAAATTAAAGTAGATTTGCTACTAAGTCATGACACAGGTTGTAACGACAAAAGACAGGACATATTTACAAAGTTATATTATGATTGTTTTGTACTAACACACAATAAAACCCTAAATTGCCGGATTATACTTAATGGAAAATATAATTATAACACGAAGGTTACGGATCATAGAAATGCTTATTACTGACATTAAAAAATAAGGGACCTAGGTTAACAAGGATAGTTTTGTTATGGTCTATTTAGATAGCTGGTGGGGTAATTTTGGAAAATAAGAAACCAAATTTTAAAGCCTGAATTAATTGGGATTTGGATTAAGAGCAAATCAGAATATTTTTTTGCCAGGACCCATACTAGCAACTTTCCCTTTCAAGTTTATCACTGATGTTCACACAAACATTGGATGGTAGAGACTGGACATGCTTATGCTGATTGGGTTGAATAAGGAGTCAACAGAGATAGGACCGCATGTACGTGCGTTCCGGGGATGCAATGAGCATGCATATGCGTAAATGAAATGAAATAATCACTACTACGTCCAATCGTTTATGTTATGTCTTTACTGATGGGTCGGGTCGAATAAAACTCGAGATCCATAGTCACATAAGCTACCATCAAAAATAGTAGATTAGTTGTCAATCGAATGGTAGTAACATGAATATACCTTAATTATGTTTACCGGTTCAGTAGTTGAGAAAGCTCAAACAACCAAATAAATCTACATTCGAACTATTCAAGTATATTTCTTTGTATACTATTCCATTATGTTTACCTTTGTAGTTGTACATAAACACTTATCCTGTAATGAACGCGGATTGTCGACCAACAAAATCAACATAAAACCCATGTCAATTATTAAGGCATCGAACATTTCAGATCATTAATAGAAATAAATTAGAGGGTGAGAATAGATAAGATAGAAAATTAGAATAGAAGAAGGAGAAGAACATATCAACAGAATAAGAGTAACAAGAATCTCACAACGGAACAAATAAATATATAATATAACATAACCTTGAAATAAAACCAGTATCTGTATACAATACTGTTATCGGAGTTTAACACTTTTAACATAGAGGAAATAAGCGATAGCTATATAATCCAGAAGCCTCCTGCTCCAACTCTACAAGTATATCTGTAAAATCCCGACTACTTGATTGCCCACACAAAATTGGACACCCAAGAGTTTAGGGAAAACAAAACAAAATAGACTATGGGTCAGTCACGTGAGTGGTGTGAGTAAAATCCAACCATTTGTTTAACTTTTAAAATCCTTTTAAAAGAAATAATAATCATAAGACAAATCCACACATAAACACGGATGGTTTTTACCTTACGATAACTCAAAACATTTTATTGAACTCCATAATCTTCTGATATTATAATAATGTCTAAATCAAATAAATAGCAATCTATTGGAATGCTTTCATCTCACGTTCCACATAAATAATATATAATCAAAAACCGAAGGCACTTATTGGGTAATGGATTCCAACTGGAAATGTAGGGGACCACTTTCCGACAATGTATCTCTAGAAAGGAATACACTAGGTTCAACAAGAACATCTTATAACCCAGGCTATACATGACCGGTCACTTATTTCGCTTGAGTGTACTGAATGTATTATTACCAACGGTTGGGATCAACAACCGTTTCCCGAAAGGGAAAGCATCAAAATAGGTTAAAGAAGTAAATGAAATTTATCTTGATCAGGTAACAAAACACCCTAATTGGCAGCTAACCACTTAGGCTTGCGACCTACCTGATTTTTACCATTTCTTGGTTATGAGGCTTGAGGCCACGCTTATCTGTGACAGATCACATCTTTATTAACTTTGAATACCACCAAACATAAATATGTTTGAAGAGATCAACTTACGTGATCTATTAAATATACTCTGTCAGACATTCTTCCATACGGTTGTCCTGGGACTAGACAAACCGAAGGCACTATTCTGTAAATCCATCTTAGGCAATTTCTACTAAGGATTTGCCAGAATAGCCCTTGCATAAACTCCATTTTCAATTATCATTATCATATTTGATTTGCAATGCTAATGCCCATACAGAGTGGTTTTCAGATAATAAATCTGATCCCGATCTCCCCGTATTGACGAAAGAAAAATGGTTAAAGCTTTAATAGTCGGTTATTTAACTATCAAAGGAAAACATCCATACACACTACAAATCTTATTTCCAAATGGAAATTTTATCGATCAATCATCAATCAAAATTTTTTCCTTTCAATAAATTTCTCAATTATTTATTCATTTCCACATTTTTTGTTTCTATATATTCGTAAATTATTATTTTCTAAATTTAGAAAATATATGTTATTAATCATTGGAAAACATTTCCATCTCTTATCCACGCATCGTTATCCTCTCACAACTATCAGTCTCTAACTGTAAACCAGTAAGGGAACTGTAACACCCCACGTCCATTAATGTCACTCACTAAGGGAACGCATTAACTTCCATGGAGGTTATAAGTGAATATAGAACAGAAAAATTACAACAAGACAGATAATAAGAAGTACTTGGAAATCTAAAACTTCATTTTATTGCAGCGGAAATTAAACATGTTTATTACATCACAAAACCATTTATCAGAGTCAAGTACATTATCCATCTTGATAAAACAAAATACATAATCCCATTACATATATAGCCATGAAAAAAAGATAACAAGCTGGACTTTACTTCAACGGTCCAAGCTTTCCAATAGAGATAAAGCAATCCAATCAAACTCCACTAGAGCTGGGCTCAACCTGAGGACCTGGAGGGGAAAAAGATAGAAATGGAGGGGCTCAGACATAAAGTCTGGCGAGTATGATAATTCTAACAATACTACAATCAAAATAACTAGACTAAGGCATAAGCTGGAAGACAAGTAAATGTCTATGAACTATTAGGTATGGAATGAGCAGATAAAGATAACGTTAAAGATAACGGTAAAGGCACACCTAATTACTAACGAATAATTACTACACTGCACTGCACATTACTACACTGCACCGCACCAGTCACCCTAAAGGTTGATCACACTTGCTTCACACAGAAACAATATAAATAGCCTTACGTACCCCTAGCTGACTACATAGGTGTCGTCTGCCCCTATCTCCACTAGGTGTACCCCACTACCCACTTTCGATCGGCTCCCTACTCGTAGATACCCGTGTTGGCCCCACAGTGGGGTGTATCACTCCCCTAAAGTGGCAACCCGATACAACTTGAGAATGCACGGCTTATACCTACACGATGCAACAACGTCTTACCTTCCAGCCCGGGTCCACACACGCATACGAAACCCGTTGGACTTGCGTTGCCACCGCTCCCCGGTTTGGCCTCTTATAGTCAAACCCAGTATGCGTGTCCCGTCCTCGACTTGGGTCGAGCCCACAAAGATACGTTTGGGATACTGGTTGAAATGGGCCCCCACAAGCTACCCACCTAAGCTTGTCACCACTAGTATATCCCACTTAACCCTCTTAGTCATGTTCATTTACATGTGTGTTTGGTTAAGTCTTACTAATCGTATTTCACATGCCACTATGGGCACCCACTATATTCCTCATGCCACCCAAGGCACCTACTTAACCCCCATGTCCCACCTTACATGTTTATCTGGTTAAGTATTTCTTAATTCATTCAGGCCATAACCTCATAAAGACCTCTCACATTAGACTGGCATTTATGGCAGCTGGATTTGCCGGGCGGGTCCGGGCAGTCTTACACCATAAAAGAGTCTAACCTCGTGTCTTTACAACTGTTATGCTTTAGTTTAGGCCTAGGACCTCTCACATTAGGCTGACATTTGTGACCAATGGATTTTCCGGGCGGGTCCGGGCAGGTTTACGTCACAAACGAGTCCAACCTCGTGTCCTAAGCATTGATTATCACTTATAATCTTTTACCCCAGTTTTAATAATTCCCTATTCAAATTATTAATTAAGTCCACTTTTAATGATGCCCATAATTGACTCAATTATGGTCATCTACTCATGGCGTGCAAAATCATATCAATTGCACCCCAATATCTTAGTATTAAATCCTTAATATTACCCCTACCCCACGTTTATACGTTCGCTTATTCAACGCAGAATATACGTTAGACTCGAATAGTCTAACTCATAGCACAAAAATAAATTATCACAACATATAGTCAATTAAAATGAATCTAATCATAATAGGGGTGAAACTTGCATAAACTACACATGTTAAGGATCTAAAGGTGTCAACTTGTTAAATGGCACAATATACATGATATGATCATAACCCAAATTTATGTATAAACTTGCACATGGGGTTTTAGGCAACATAATGATGGTGTGAACTAGCATAGAATTTCACATATGTCATAGCATAATTCTAGATGTCATAATTCCAGATCAAAATAGAGGTCATGGCATATGTTCATAATCTCAACCTAAACTTTCATATGTGACTTGTCATATAGATTAACATAACCCAAATAACATTAACATCATGATGTGATTAACATGAACTAATTAGCATAAACAATAACATCATGACTTTAAAGCATGTATGATTTATCACAATTTAGCATAGAAACTCTCAACATACATAACATCATCATAGCATGATTTACAACATATAGAATATATAGCATAGGATTTATAACATACATGATAGCATAAGGTTTACAACAACATATATGACAATTCACATCATCTACTCATAATCCATTCATAACTTAACCTAATTAATTTAATAATAATCTTGTTAAGACTATCATACTCACAATTTAGAGAAGAAAAGAGTCTTGCTTTGCTTTAGAATTGAGTAGAATTAGTATTTGATTAGCTTTTCTTCCTTCTTAGTTGGCGGCGGCTCCACTGAGTTCCATGGCGGTGGTATGACGGTAGTTATTCTATTTTTCTTATGAATTAGGGTGAGAGACTACCTAGGTATTTATAGAGTTAGGATTTATTTTAGACCGTCAGATCAACACAGAACTAGTCCCAGCCAACCAGATTAGGTCAAAACCCTAATGGGTCATCACTCAGTCAAAAACAGGCTCGGTCAAAAACCCTAGCCGCCAGACCCAGGTTGACACCCAGGTCGACACTATAGTCGACCTGGGGGGGAGGGGGGGCAGGTAGACACTAGTGTCGACCCCCCAGTCGACCTGCCTGGGCGGGAATTTTTCCCGCCCAGCCCGCTTCTGCACTTTTCTGTTTGAATTTTAAATTTCCTGCGAGCTGTTTTGAATTTTCTGAAACTTCCGATGGCCATAACTTCTTCATACGAAGTCCAATTCACGCAAACTCGGACTCTATCTCAACCAGAATTCCGAGACGAACACAATGGCGCAACCTGTTTCCTATAATTCTCATGTCTAAGATTAATTATTCTTTAATTTGTGAATATTAATATTAACAGAATTACGGGGTGTTACATTCTCCCCTCCTCAAAGGATTTCGTCCCCGAAATCTTCAAGTTAAGAAGAATGTATATCCTAACATCCAATCATCCATCTACTCAGCCATCAAACACCGGCATCCATTGTCCTTATAGACTTCTAATGCTTTCATGTTTAAATGCATAGTGTGTGTATATATCCTTATCTAATGCAAAATCAGGCGGTCCACTGATTCAGTCGACCTCCTTAATGCAATTCATGATAGTGCCATGCGTCCATTATGTATGCAAAAGTTCCTTAATGCAACATATTATCTCTATATGCGTGCACAATCATCATCTGAATGCAGCATCCATATGATAAAACAAATCCTCATACATCCATTTTACTAAGTACATCCATATATATGCAATATGCAGTATGAAGTGACTGAGCCGATCTAGTGCCTAATAGTGTGTGTATATGCATCCACGAGCAACCACTAGCAAACCCTTGCATCCACTTTGCATCCATCATACATAACATGTCTCAAGCACATGTTTCAACCATAGGGTTATCCTAACTAAAGGTCAAGAGTACTAGCGAGAGGATACTCTAAAGGTAAGATAAGTACAAGATAAGCGATAAAGGAGAAATTAAAGGACATACCCTCGAAAAGGAAAGGGTATCGTGAACGCATCTTCTCTTCTGTCTCCCAAGTAGCGTTGCTCTCATCATCTCCCCATTGTACTTTGACTAGTCTGACCTCTCGATTTCTCAGCTTCTTGATCTCTGACCCAAGAATGCACGTAGGAGCTCGTCGAATCGTCGCGTCACGCTCGATCTCCACCTCTCTAAGCAAGCTCGTCTCTACCACTTCCGCGGTCTCGTGCAAGCACTTCCTCAAATGTGACACATGGAATACGTCGTGTACACCACTAAGTCTCTCAGGCAACTCCACTCTATACGCCATCTGTTCAATCTTCTCCTTAATAGGAAACAGCCCTACGAACCTTGGTGCTAACTTCCCAGCGGACCCAAAGCGAATAACGTTCCGTAATGGAGACACTTTGATAAAGATCATGTCCCCAACTTCAAACTCGAGATCTGTCCTCCTCTTATCCGCATAAGATTTCTGCCTATCTTGCGCTGCTTTCATCCTCCTTCGAATTAAGTCGATCTTCTCCGAAGTCTCCCTAATCATATCGGGCCCAAGTAAAATCTTATCCGTAGATTCCCACCAACATGTAGGTGAACGACAAGGTCATCCATAAAGAGCTTCGAAAGGTTCCATGCCAATGCTAGACTGAAAGCTGTTGTTATAGGCGAACTCCACCAATGGAAGTTGCTCTTCCCATGTACCTCCAAAGTCTAGGATACATAGCCTCAAAAGATCCTCTAGAATGCGATTCACCCTCTTGGTCTGGCCGTCCGTCTGAGGATGATATGCGGTGCTCAAACATAACTGAGTCCCTACCGCCTCTTGTAAGCTTCTCCAGGATTCGCTAGTGAAAATAGGATCGCGGTCGCTCACTATGCTAGAAGGAACACCGTGCAAACGAACTATTTCTCTAACGTACACAGAAGCTAACCATGGAGCAGTCCTCTTACTCTTCACGGGAATGAAATGGGCGCTCTTAGTAAGTCTATCTACTATAACCCAAATCCCCGTATTACCCTTCCTCGATCGCGGTAATCCATCCATAAAATCCATCGAGACACTCTCCCACTTCCATAGTGGAACCTCCAATGGGTGAAGCAACCCACCGGGTTTCTTTTGCTCCGCTTTTACTTGTTGGCACACCAAGCATCTAGCGACATGCTCGGCCACGTCCCTCTTCATACCGGCCCAAAAGAAAACTCGCTTCATGTCTTTGTACATCTTGTCCCCGCCGGGATGAATGGTCATCTTCGAACGATGTGCTTCGTCAAGAATAGTCTTCCTTAGGTCATCGTCTTTTGGTACACAAAGTCTACCGTCCCTACGTAACCAACCCTTATCATCTAGGGTATACCTACAGAGATGGATTGATGACTCCCCTCCTTTGAGCTTTTCTACTAACTCAACCAACTGTGCCTCGCCAATCCGTCCCAAAAGTGTAGGTCTGACCTCCAAGGATGCTAGCAAACCGGGTACAAAGTCAATGGAAGGTCTAAAGTCAAACATCGAAATGAATTCTAAGCTTCGCCGCTCAACAAACAAAGGACTTCAGGATAATCTTTTTCTACTTAAGGCGTCTGCCACCACGTTACCCTTGCAAGGGGTATATGCTATCTCGAAGTCGTAGGATGCTAAGAACTCCATCCACCTTTGCTGCCTTAAGTTCAAGTCCTTTTGAGAGAATAAGTATTTTAGCGATTTGTGGTCAGTGAATAATTCGAATCTCTTGCCAAGAAGATAATGACGCCAAGACTTAAGCGCGAAAACAATAGCGGCCAACTCTAGGTCGTGCGTGGGGTAATTCTTCTCATGCGCTCTCAACTGCCTTCCACCATAGGCTATTACCCTTCCCTCTTGCATTAAGACTGCGCCTAGTCCTGTCCCACAAGCGTCAGTATAAACAATAAATGGCTTACTCCCGTCTGGCAATACTAAGACTGGGGCTGAGGTCAAAGCTCTCTTCAAACGTTGGAACGCATCATCACAATCTACGTCCCACTCGAAGACTAAGTTCTTCTTCGTCAAGCGTGTCAATGGAGCTGATATCTTCGCGAAGTCTTTGATAAACTTCCTATAGTAGCCAGCCAACCCCAAGAAACTTCTCACTTCGGTAGCATTTTTAGGCACCTTCCAATCTTGTATGGCCACCACCTTCGCGGGATCCACAGTTATCCCTTCTTTGGAAACCACGTGCCCCAAGAACCGTACTTCCTTCCTCCAGAAGTGACACTTAGAAAATTTGGCTTTAAGATTATGCGCTCGTAGGGTCCCCAACACTTCCCTAAGATGTAGGGCATGTTCTTCTTCATCCTTAGAAAAGATCAGGATGTCGTCTACAAAGACTACCACAAATTTGTTAAGGTACTCCCTAAACACCCTACTCATCAAATCAACAAAGTATGTTGGGGCGTTTGTCTAACCGAAGGGCATCACTAGCCATTCATAGAAACCGTCTGGAGTCCTAAAGGCAGTCTTGTCAATGCTATCCTCAGCCACTCTCGACTGATGGAAACCAGTGGCTAAGTCCAACTGCGAAAACACTGAGGCGCCAACTAACTGATCGAAGAGATCGTCAATCCTCGGCAGTGGGTGTCTGTTCTTCTTAGTAAGCTTATTAAGTTCTCTATAGTCCACACAAAGTCTAAGGGACCCATCCCCCTTCGTGGCAAATACTACTGGAGCACCCCACTCCGATATACTTCGTCGTATGAACCCCTTCTCAAGCAACTCCTTCACTTGCTTATCGAGTTCCCTCCTTTCACGTGGAGCCATGTGGCGTACTGGCAAAGATAATGGTTTCGCATTATCCACCAGATATATTCGAAAATCTATCTCCCGCTTCGGAGGCAAGCCCTTCACCTCCTCAAACACATCTGAGTATTCTCGGACCACTCTAACAGATTGTAGATTTTCCTCAGACGCGTCAAGCGATTCTAAATAACTTAGCATAACGTAATTTATGGGATTACAAAAGATTTCGAGAGCGTTACCAAGGCGAGTCACGATCCTAACTACTCTCCATTCACAATCAAGAACGGCCCCATTTCTGGATAACCAATCCATTCCTAAAATTAGCCCATAGCCCGTGAAGCCCAACACATAAGCATCACATCTAAACTCAACGCTAAGTATAGAAATTTTCAAATCCAAACACATCATGGACAAATAAGCTGAGCCCCCAATCGGATTCGAAACAACTAAGGGATCCTCTACTAAACTGGTCTTTAAGTGTCGTGATTCAACTAATGACATAGAGATAAACGAATGCGATGCGCCCGAATCAAATAAGGTACGGACAGGATGATCAAACAGAAAAGTTAAGCTTTCAACAGAAATGGTTCTCCCTCGTTCTTGCAGCGGTGGGAGAGCTTAAACTTGTCCCCTTGCCTGCCCTGGTGCCATAAGAGCCTGCACCTTTCCTCTCGAGGTAGCTCCTGCCCTCTGCCCCTTCTTTGGGCAGTCCTTCACTAGATGTCCTGCATCGCCACAGTGAAAACAACCAGTCTTCTTCTTCTTTCGGCAATCCTTGCTGAGATGGCCTGGTGTCCCACAATTAAAGCATTTCTTCTTTCCCTTGCCATTATTGTCTTTACCACCCTTCTTGTTTTGCTGTTGTGGTTTCTTCTGATCCCCTTTCTTCTCGGGTGCCTTATCAACTTTAGCGCTTTTGTCCTCGTGCATGAGTGCCATGTCTACAAGCATCTCAAAGGTGGCCCCCATAGGGATGTGGGTCATAGCCAACCCTTGCAACGGTTCATTCAATCCATTAACGAACCTTAGAGCCTTCTTTTCCGGCGTGTTCACTAAATCCAAGCCAAACCTTGCTAACTGATTAAATTTGTTGACATATTCTTTTACTGATGAGCTTCCTTGCTTTAATGTCAAGAACTTTTCCATATATAGATTCTCCTCTGCCCTTGAGAGAAACTTAGCCTCAAACCTACGTCTGAAATCCGCCCAAGAATCAACAGGACGCTCCCCATTAGTGACCTCCCACCAGAACGAGGCCTCTCCCTTCATCAACCAAGCTGCTAATTTGACTCTCCTCCCTTCTTCTACTTCAAAGATTTCTAGCAATTCTTCCACCTCCCTAAGCCAATCTCTAGCTTCCACAAACGTTTCTAACCCTTGAAAAGGTTTTCCACCCATAGCCTTAAATTCCTTGCACGTCTTTGCAAAAGTATCTACGCGAGGAGGAGGAGGAACGGGTGCAATTGGTGGTGGAGGAACATTGGCCGGACCTGCGGCGGCCCTAGCCTCTAATAGACTCCTATACCATCCTGGTATCGTTACACCGTCAGGTAGGTTAAGATCTTCAGCCATGATGAAACGAAAAAGGAAAGATTCAAAATGGAGAATTCGAAAGATAAAGATATGGCTATTGGGGATTATGTTTTTCTTAAATTACTCATTAAAACATGTTTTTGAAAGCACTTCTTTCAAAAATACTCTAGAAAAATAGTTTTTCTTAAAATTTTATCTGTTGTGGTAACCTTAAGCTCTGATACCACGTGTAACACCCCACGTCCATTAATGTCACTCACTAAGGGAATGCATTAACTTCCATGGAGGTTATAAGTGAATATAGAACAGAAAAATTACAACAAGACAGATAATAAGTAGTACTTGGAAATCTAAAATTTCATTTTATTGCAGCGGAAATTAAACATGTTTATTACATCACAAAACCATTTATCAGAGTCAAGTACATTATCCATCTTGATAAAACAAAATACATAATCCCATTACATAAATAGCCATGAAAAAAAGATAACAAGCTGGACTTTACTTCAACGGTCCAAGATTACCAATAGAGATAAAGCAATCCAATCAAACTCCACTAGAGCTGGACCCAACGTGAGGACCTGGAGGGGGAAAAAGGATAGAAATGGAGGGGGTCAGACATAAAGTCTTGCGAGTATGATAATTCTAACAATACTACTATCAAAATAACTAGACTAAGGCATAAGCTGGAAGACAAGTAAATGTCTATGAACTATTACGTATAGAATGAGCAGATAAAGATAACGTTTAAGATAACGTTAAAGATAACGGTAAAGGCACACCTAATTACTAACGAATAATTACTACACTGCACCGCACATTACTACACTGCACCGCACCAGTCACCCTAAAGGTTGATCCCACTTGCTTCACACAGAAACAATATAAATATCCTTACGTACCCCTAGCTGACTACATAGGTGTCGTCTGCCCCTATCTCCACTAGGTGTACCCCACTACCCACTTTCGATCGGCTCCCTACTCGTAGATACCCGTGTTGGCCCCACAGTGGGGTGTATCACTCCCCTAAAGTGGCAACCCGATACAACTTGAGAATGCACGGCTTATACCTACACGATGCAACAACGTCTTACCTACCAGCCCGGGTCCACACACGGATATGAAACCCGTTGGACTTGCGTTGCCACCACTCCCCATTTTGGCCTCTTATAGTCAAACCCAGTATGCGTGTGCCATCCTCGACTTGGGTCGAGCCCACAAAGATACGTTTGGGATACTGGTTGAAATGGGCCCCCACAAGCTGCCCACCTAAGCTTGTCACCACTAGTATATCCCACTTAACCCTCTTAGTCATGTTCATTTACATGTGTGTTTGGTTAAGTCTTACTAATCGTATTTCACATGCCACTAAGGGCACCCACTATATTCCTCATGCCACCCAAGGCACCTACTTAACCCCCATGTCCCACCTTACATGTTTATCTGGTTAAGTATTTTTTAATTCATTCAGGCCATAACCTCATAAAGACCTCTCACATTAGACTGGCATTTATGGCAGCTGGATTTGCCGGGCGGGTCCGGGCAGTCTTCACCATAAAAGAGTCTAACCTCGTGTCTTTACAACTGT
Source organism: Allium sativum (assembly GCA_030737875.1). Taxonomy (NCBI): domain Eukaryota; kingdom Viridiplantae; phylum Streptophyta; class Magnoliopsida; order Asparagales; family Amaryllidaceae; genus Allium; species Allium sativum. The sequence continues at coordinate 18,814,361 of CM060927.1, read as the reverse complement.
TATGCTTTTGTTTAGGACTAGGACCTCTCACATTGGGCTGACATTTGTGACCACTGGATTTGCCGGGCGGGTCCGGGCAGGTTTACGTCACAAACGAGTCCAACCTCGTGTCCTAAGCATTGATTATCACTTATAATCTTTTACCCCAGTTTTAATAATTCCCTATTCAAATTATTAATTAAGTCCACTTTTAATGATGCCCATAATTGACTCAATTATGGTCATCTACTCATGGCATGCAAAATCGTATCAATTGCACCCCAACATCTTAGTATTAAATCCTTAATATTACCGCTACCCCACGTTTATACGTTCGCTTATTCAACGCAGAATATACGTTAGACTTGAATAGTCTAACTCATAGCACAAAAATAAATTATCACAACATATAGTCAATTAAAATGAATCTAATCATAATAGGGGTGAAACTTGCATAAACTACACATGTTAAGGATCTAAAGGTGTCAACTTGTTAAATGGCACAAATTACATGATATGATCATAACCCAAATTTATGTATAAACTTGCACATGGGGTTTTAGGCAACATAATGATGGTGTGAACTAGCATAGAATTTCACATATGTCATAGCATAATTCTAGATGTCATAATTTTAGATCAAAATAGAGGTCATGGCATATGTTCATAATCTCAACCTAAACTTTCATATGTGACTTGTCATATAGATTAACATAACCCAAATAACATTAACATCATGATGTGATTAACATGAACTAATTAGCATAAACAATAACATCATGACTTTAAAGCATGTATGATTTATCACAATTTAGCATAGAAACTCTCAACATACATAACATCATCATAGCATGATTTACAACATATAGAATATATAGCATAGGATTTATAACATACATGATAGCATAAGGTTTACAACAACATATATGACAATTCACATCATCTACTCATATTCCATTCATGACTTAACCTAATTAATTTAATAATAATCTTGTTAAGACTATCATACTCACAATTTAGAGAAGAAAAGAGTCTTGCTTTGCTTTAGAATTGAGTAGAATTAGTATTTGATTAGCTTTTCTTCCTTCTTAGTTGGCGGCGGCTCCACTGAGTTCCATGGCGGCGGTATGACTGTAGCTATTCTATTTTTCTTATGAATTAGGGTGAGAGACTACCTAGGTATTTATAGAGTTAGGATTTATTTTAGACCGTCAGATCAACACAGAACTAATCCCAGCCAACCAGATTAGGTCAAAACCCTAATGGGTCATCACTCAGTCAAAAACAGGCTCAGTGAAAAACCCTAGCCGCCAGACCCAGGTCGATACCCAGGTCGACACTATAGTCGACCTGGGGGGGGGGCAGGTCGACACTAGTGTCGACCCCCTAGTCCACCTGCCTGGGCGGGATTTTTTCCCGTCCAGCCCGCTTCTGCACTTTTCTGTTTGAATTTTAAATTTCCTGCGAGCTGTTTTGAATTTTCTGAAACTTCCGATGGCCATAACTTCTTCATACGAAGTCCGATTCACGTAAACTCGGACTCTATCTCAACCAGAATTCCGAGACGAACACAATGACGCAACCTGTTTCCCATAATTCTCACGTTTGAGATTAGTTATTCTTTAATTTTTGAATATTAATATTAACAGAATTACGGGGTGTTACAAGAACAATTCCCTGAATATCAACCTCGAAAGACGAAACCAACATCAGATCGATATCCAGGAAACCATTCAACTTAACTAAAATCTAGTCTGTTTCTAATTTCCTTAACTCCATTTAAATCTTCTTATCAAATAATTGCTTACGTAACTCTTGGATTCAGATTACGAATCCAATTCTTTTATGAAAAACCTTGGTTATAACGATAGTATCTAACTTTAAATGAAACTTTTATACCTTAATTTAAATAATAAATAAATGATTTATTAAATAAATAAATCTTGATTTAAAAACCGAAAAGTAAATAGTACTTTCCTACATTCGATATAGTCAAATCCCAATGTATAATTCTCTCTCGAATAATCTTTATTCTATGACTATCTTTCGAACAAACTATATTCGATAACTCTTTTCCGAATAAACTCTATTTGATAACTCCCTTTCAAATAAACTATATTCGATAATCTCTCTTTTGAATAAACTATATTCAATTTTCTCTCTTTCGAATAAACTGTATTCGATTATATATCTTCGAATAAACTATATTCGATTATCTCTCTTTTGAATAAACTATATTCAATTATCTCTCTTCGAATAAACCATATCTGTTTATCTCTCTTTTGAATAAACTATATTCGATAATCTCTCTTTCAAATAAACTATATTCGATTATCTCTCTTCGAATAAACTATATTCGATTATCTCTCTTTCGAATAAACTATATTCGATTATCTCTCTTCGAATAAACTATATTCGATTATCTCTCTTTCGAATAAACTATATTCGGTTATCTCTCTTCGAATAAACTATATTCGATTATCTATCTTTCGAATAAACAATATTTGATTACCTCCCTTTGAATAAACCATATTCGATTATCTCTCGTTCGAATAAACCATATTCGATTATCTCTTTTCGAATAAACTATATTTGATTTACGTTAAGAGCTCCAACACATTTTACCTTTTCGAGTCAAATCAATTTCTAAATTCATTTTTGAATTTAGTACTTCCCAACATATAACGACCCGAACTTCCTCGGTCTCCAAAGAGAAGAGAAAGAATGAATATTTTGAGAACACGACAAATCAGAACACAAACAGAAGAACATTTCATTACTTATTAAAACAATTTCCATCAGAGTACAAGAATATAACAGAGTATGAATAAATATTACACATCGGAAAATATCAGAGATTAAAATACATTACATAGCAGTGGAAAAATAATACATAACACAACTGAAAGAAATACACGGATACAGATCTTTCCGAGTATAGTTCCTGCTATAAATCAAGGATCATGTGAATATAATATCTGCAGAAACCCAACTACTAGCTGCCCGTGTGGAAAATAGGGGCACCCAGAGTTTAGGTTAAAGCAATAAACTCCAATTCGGTCATGTGACTGGTGTGAGAACTAAAAACTGTTATTAAATCTTTACTTTAAAATTTGGTAAATCAAGGGACCACGCCGTATAACACGGAACAAGTTTCCTTCCAAGAATACCAATGCATAAACAATTTTAAACAGCCCAATGCTTTTTGAAAAATGAAGCTATTATAAGACTTAGGTCCCAACGCACAATGCAATGCAAGCCAGAGGATAGAGTTTTCCCTTATAATAGCCAAACATGCTTGGTACGTTTTAAAAAAAAATCATTTGATACTATTATAAGTGCATGGTGTATAAAAAAACTTCAAATATAAATGTATCAATCATAGGCGGCATGCGTTCCATCTATCATGTCGCCAATACTAGGTTCTACAATCAAAACTGAAATGTCACGTATTGGAAATTGGATTTCCGTCATGAGTCGAGGCAAGGGATGTACTCCTCGCCGGCTTCGAGCTACTCTAGCCAATGCCTCAGGATCTCTCGCAGAAGACCCTTGGATCCTCCAAGGCCGGTCCTCTCTTACGTTTGATGATTTGCAACTCCTGAACACACGTTTCCCCACCCTATGGGGCGTAAATGAGCCAGATGACTCAATATCCATCGGCTTCGTAGTAACCGATATATCTGAGGTGCCTCGCAATCCAACAACCACCTAGGTAAAAATAATAAATGTCTGGGCTCCATACCATGACACGACCTATAGCTAGAAAGAAACGTCATGTCTTCCTTGGGTCCCTTATCCCATGTTTGACTCATACCGAGGTGTGAGGCTCGCGAATTAATGCTCTAAACAAAGTTGTGCTATATTACACCGTGCTTTGATCATCCACCACAAGGCTCTACTTTTCAACTGGAGCCCCGATCATTTGCATCTCAGCATGCCACACTGACAATTCACGCCATGCAACTGATGTTTATCGATATATAACCTCTGAGATCGTACGTCTCAAAGAAGGGTGTTAAGCAAGAGAATAAATTCTCCACCACCAAACAGATACATATATATATATATATATTTAATAGAGACCAATCGACATAGAATAAAATCCAATGTTAGACACACATCCATTTAATAGTTCGTTCTGGGTCTGAACAAAATTGGAGGCACCTTATTGCTCGTCCCGTGTCGAATACAAGATAGATGTCCTCGCATATCCGGCCGATCTCCAAGTACGTCTGGATGATCAATACTTATTACCATGTCTTGGGTGTACAGCCCAATCAAGAGATCAGTAATCATCCAAATGATAGGAAGACCTCCGGTCTTCAACCATCGTCTTCATCTTCGACTTATCGTCGAATCCTTTATTCAGAATAGGTAAAAACCCGGCCTTTCCGAATAACTCGCGTATATAATAAAAAAGTGCTATAAAAACACAACATACGCCTCATTCTAATTCTGAATATTCTTTTATTTAAATATTCATATCCTTTGGGAAAGGTTCCGGTTAGATTTATCAAAGATAATTTCTTTAAATTTATTTTTTAATCTTCCTTTAGATATCAATTCAAACCATATTAAGGTTTTCCAAACTAGTCGGGATTAACGCAACTTACCGAAGTAATCATTTGTTTAAATTCCCAATCCCAACCTATACATCCCATTGAGCAAAACTGGCCATACTCTATATCTAACACCACGGTGTTATCGGTAAATTTAACTACCATTTCAAGTTCAAATCTAATTAAAGATTTAACTATCTCTAGGAGCTAAACTGGTGATACTCCATTCTCGATCATTTCTAAAATTTGATAATTTAAATTATCAATTCTCATTTCAATCTAATTAAAGATTCATTAAAACTCCACTTCATTTTAATCTTCCCAAATTTCAATATCAATGATTATTTAACTTTGGAAACATAAACATGCTACATCAACAATCTACACCGTACTATTGATTTCTGCCGATATATAACCTCTAAGCTCGTACGTTTTAGATAAGGGTGTTAAGCAAGAGAATAAATTTTCCACCACCAAAAAGATATATATTTAGCAGAGATCAACCATACAGTTCGAAATACAATGTTAGACATGTAATCCTATCTTTAACTGGGTCACAGAACTAATGTCATTTAAAACACAGTTCACAATAAATCCAAATCACATTCCATTAATTATGGAATCTTCATGGGAAACAGGTCAATATATAATCGATATCAATTTCCGTATTCGACTAATAATATAAATGGAATAACGACAAAGCCTTTTAAATTCCATATATATTAACAGTCTTCCTCCACAGAAGTTCACTTCGATAATTATCAAATCGAATTCCATTCAATTCCAATTTAATATATTAAATTGGAAAACTTTACTTTGGAAAATTTCCATTAAATCTTAGTTAAAAGATTTATAAATTCCAAATCTCGTTTCATTGTAAATCGGGTTAAAGAACGAATGTCGTTAAAAACACAGTTCACAATAAACCCAACTCACATTCCATTTTATTCCACTTAAATGTAATTAACTAGAAAACTCAAATAATATTAATTAAAAGATTTATTCTTTTCACACGGGGTTTAAGAACAATGTTATTTAAAACACCATTCACGACAAACCCAAAACCCAATTCGTTTATTCAATTCCAATTAAATACTAATTAATTGGAAAAAAACTTCACTAAATCTTAATTAAAGATTTATTCTTCCCTTAACTAGGTTTAAGAACAGTGTTAATGAAGACACCATTCAAGACAAACCAAAAATCCAATTCAATATTAATTACAAGGCTCTGAATAGAAATGATATCGGCTTATATTCAATATCAAATTCTGAAATCAACAAATATCGTATTGGAAATAACGATATATATATCTTCCAAATTCCTCCACAATATCTCTATAATCACGAAATCCAATTTCGAAATATTCCGAAGATAATTTCGATTCAAATCCATTCCAATTCATATATTGGAAATGCTGGTTATTTTAAAAACCATCTCAAATCCAATTTATTTATTTAAAAATATTGGATTAAAATTCTAGTTCATAAATAGTTCATTTTGATAAAAATATATTTTTAGCTTTACAAACGTGGGATTTATCACCCAAATTCTTTCCAAACCATTTATTGTGATTTTACACAAATTATTGGTATTTTTATAATTTTATCAAGGCCTGTATATATTTTTAGCTTAACAAACATGGGATTTTTCACCCAAATTCTTTCCAAACCATTTATTGTGATTTTACACAAATTATTGATATTTTTATAATTTTATCAAGGCCTGTACAGTCGATTTCCAAAAACGGTCATCGAACTGCGCTTACAGCGACCTTTTCCAAATTTGATTTGGACATAATTCCTAATCCAACCGTTAGATTTCAAACCGCTTATATTCGTTGGAAAGCCCTTTTCGATACGAACCCAACGGTTCTAGTTTTAGGAGAATTCGATGGTCGGATCTCCTGTAATGTGAATTTGAAGCCAATGTTCGAAATTCGCGAACTGCCGCGGCGCGGCGCGTTCTACTCAGGCCATTAAATATATATAATATATATTTCATCGATTTCCATTTAAAATGTATTTTATAAATCATTTTAAATTCGTTTTCAAAACGATTTCAACTTCATATTCAATTTCTAATCAAAATTGAATATTCCATATCATTAATATATAAATGATAATATTTTCAAAACATTAGATTTTGAAATCACTTCCTTTCGATATTCATTATGAAAATGAATAAAATCGATATAAATATCATTCATGTCAAAATGGCGTTAATTTAATCAACATGGCTTTATATATTTAAATATTTTCGTGTCCATCCCAAATCGAACATCAAAATCATATTTTGATCCATTACTAAATATTATTTTAAAATATTAGTTATTTTAGAATATTCATTACTCGTCATTTTAAACTATTCGTTAATTTAAAATATTCGTTCTTTCTGAATTGGAATAAACACAGTTAATTACCATATAATTTTATTTATATGGATTTCATACGCACATGTACACAACAATAATCAAACACAGTCAACCATCATCCAGAGTGCATTACACAACTACATAAGCACTAAATATAAATAATTAACGCTTACAACAGTCTGTCAACCAATCGATTGACATACAACTAAATATTGGGATTAGTGTATATCCAATATCATCCCAATACATGTGTGGAGTTTTCAAACAAAAAACACTAATTATTATTTGTGTAGTTGAGCGATGTGTAAAATATATCGTCCCAATCAATATCAGTCAAATGTGTACATAAACAAATCGTCAAATTTGTAAATGAATATTTATTTTATTCATATACACATTAAAAATTATATTTTTAACTATAAAATATTTATTTCAACTCATGAATATTTTATACAGTTCATTTATACAATAAAAATGATATTTTTATTGTTCTAATATTTTTAGAAAATTTCGGCAGCATAACGGCGCGATACTAGAACCGGAATAAGATCTTGCCTTATCCCTCACCTAATAATGGCTCGCACCATGTACAAGCCAAATTCTAATCAATTCATTCAACCAAACAACCAAATTAAAACAAATAATCCAATCAACGAAACAAAAATGTTTTCAAACAAAGGTGTCGGGTGGTACTAAGCATCGCCTGCACCCTAGTATATATATTTAACTAGAAAATAAATTAAAGTGAGAATTTCTCACCTTTGGGATCCATTCCTCCAGTTTTATTTCTGAATTTCTGAACAGTTCGGACTTTCCCGTAATGTCAACGCAATCCTTTTTCACGTTGTTCATAGTAAAAATCACATTTTTAATATAATGTTTATACAATAAAAATCACATTTTTAATCAACCATATTTATATTTAAAAATCACATTTTTATCTTGCTACAATATATATAAAAATCACATTTTTATTCTAATGTTATATATGTATAAATCGTATTTTTATATTCTATACATATATAAAAATCATATTTTTAAGCCGCTACTTCATATAAAAACATCATATTTTTTTATCGCTATATATATAATAAAAATCAAATTTTTATTCAAAAATGATATTTATAAAAATCATATTTTTATATGACTAATAATCATATTTTTATATCACTACTATATATATATAAATTATATTTTTATATTGCTTTTATAAATATAAAAATCATATTTTTATATCGTTTATATATATATATATAAATCTCATTCCTTTTTCAACGCTAGGTACATAAAAATCACATCTTTATATATATATTTTTAAAAAAATCGCTTCTTTATATTTTTAAAAATCGCTTCTTTATATTTTTAAAAATCTCTTCTTTCATCATTAATAATCTAAACTTTACATTAATAAAGATTACAACTTTATGTATTTAAAAACTATTAACCAAAGAAATAAAGGAATAAAAAAAAACTCACAATTTTCTGGTGTTTCAGCGAATGGGGGAGGGGGGCGGAGTTCAAGTGGCAAGGGGACATCAGGCGGTGGCGTCGCTCAGGTGGTCGGCGCAGTAGTGGTGGCGGTTAGGTGTGGCGGTGGCCTCGATCTTTGGTTGTTTACGGGTTGGGGACACGGTTTTATTGAATGGAGGAGGAGAAGAGGGAGAGGGGAGGAAGGGGAAGGGTGGCGCGACGCTGGTAGGGTGGGCGGCGGGTCTGGTGAGGCGTCGGCGGCAAGGGGAGGGAGCGGCGACGGGTTTTATCGAGAAGGGGTGGGCTATTTTTTATTTTTTATTTTTTATTTAGGTTTAGTTAGAAAAGTTGGGGGGAGATAATACATATATATATATATATATATATATATATATATATTCTCTTCAAAATGGTTACTTTTCATTTTGGACCCTAAATCGAATGCTATGACTGTCGCTCCTAGCTAAATACCCCTATTCCGAACACAATGGGATATGTCCAGCAAGCCTATTCCATTGTTTCAATCAGTTTTCATTAAAATTACAATATAAATTAATATAACGTTCAAAATTGGTTTTAACGGACATTTTAATTAACCGGGGCCACATATGGACTCCAAAAATTCAAGAAAAATAAATCTGACTATGTTTTGACAATACGGTCCTAACAAAACTAATTATGTCGAATTTGGAGACCGTTTAAAAAACGGTCATTTTCCAGTCGATTAAATTCAAACAGAATTTACCAAACACGTTTAAATTCACCACGCTCACATATTGATTCCAAAAATTCTGAAAATTGGAATCTGGCAATAATTTGGCATTTCGGATTCAACAAAAGTGGTCTCATCGAAAACGGAATTCGTTCGCAATATCGCTATTTTTAAGGGCTATATTTTATATAAATTCCATAACGACTATTCTGAATTTTCAACTGGACATAGCTTTTTATTCCCGCTATAAAATCTAGAATTTTACATTCATTGGAAAGATATTTTCAAATAGATTCAAATATTTCTGGTTTTACTAAAATCCGGTTTATTTTGAATCCTGTACATTCAATTGAAATTTGAAATCGAATTTTCAAACTACCGCGCCATTTCCAATTCCTTTTATAATTAAAATGAAAATTTATTATTCTAACTTCAATTAAAATAAATTTATATGTTCTAAATCTATTCAAAATAAATTTTTAGTCATTATTATTTAAAATAAACCGTTTTGAATATTCCAAATTCATTAAAATTACCAAAATAAAAATTTTAAATTGGTTCTGATTTTCTGGGTTTTTACAATCTCCCCCACTTAAAATCTTTTCGTACTCGAAGAGGAACGGAGCTGAAAGTTGTTTAACTAACCAACTCAACTTTCAGTTTGGCTTTCATTCTTCAACTTTTCAGTTTCTAAGAATTTTCTAATTCTTCAAAAATTTGGCTAGCACCCTAAATTTTCAAAAAAATTCACCATAACCTCCTTTGTACGGGGAGACATTTAAAACCTCAACTAGCCATGCAAGGCCCTCATCATCCAAAAAGAAAAAGAATAAGCCAAGCGGCTAGCCAATCAGCTCATAAAATCATCCAAACCCAATAAATTAGTAATCACGTACCTATTTGTCGGGCATATAATTTTATTCCTCTTCTTAGATTCCATGCTATGACCTGTTCAATCATATATATGTACATGCATGCATTTTGTAATAATTTTCAATTTAGCTCAATATTTGATACAATTTGGCTTAATGGTTCAAAATTTCAATTAATCAAAGCACATAATTAGCAATCAATTAAATGATTAGCTTTTCAAAATCATAACTTTTTTTATATATTCAAAAATCCCCTTTTTGATGCCAAATCACAACAAAAACCCTATCTAGTTTGGTTCTTACACCAATCAATTGGAAATATATAGATATCACACCTTCGAAACTAGAACATAGAATATGATGATGCGATCACTAACATCAGAATCATCTCCAGACGACTAAAGTGTGATTCTATATTTATCCAGTATATTTGAGACTTCGAATACACATGGATCAGGCTTATATGCAAAATCTTCATATACTAGATTGTCCAAATTCAATATATAATAAATAATCAAATACGTACAATAATATTTAAATTTTCAAAACAAAATTTGTTTTCATTTTTATTTTAAAAATAATACACTTCATACTCGTTCTAGGATACTACTGATCCCATCTCTAACGAGTCATTCTCATTGGATATTACTAATCCAATCTCTGATGAGTTCTTTCGTTTGGTTCTAACGGGTCTTGTTCTCGATCTCTGTAAACCAAAGCTCTGATACCAAACTCTAACGGCCCGAACTTCCCCGGTCTTCAAAGAGAAGAGAAAGCACGAATTGTTTGAGAACATGAAAAATCAGAACACAAACAGAAGAACATTTCATTTCTTATTACAACAATTTCCATCAGAGTACAAGAATATAACAGAGTATGAATAAATATTACACACTGGAAAATATCAGAGATTAAAATACATTATATAGCAGTGGAAAAATAATACATAATACAACTGAAAGAAATACACGGATATAGAGCTTTCCGAGTATAGTTCCAGCTGTAAATCCAGGATCCTGTGAATATAATATATGCAGAAACCCAACTATTAGCTGCCCGTGTGGAAAATAGGGGCACCTAGAGTTTAGGTTAAAACAACAATAAACTCCAGGTCAGTCATGTGACTGGTGTGAGAACTAAAAACAGTTATTAAATCTTTACTTTAAAATTTGGTAAATCAAGGGACCATGCCTTATAACACGAAACGGGTTTCCTCCCAAGAATACCAGTGCATAAACAGTTATAAACAGCGCAATGCTTTTTGAAAAATGAAGCTATTATAAGACTCAGGTCCCATTACACAATGCAGCGCAAGCCGAAGGATAGAGTTTTCCCTTATAATTGCCAAACATGCTTGGTACTTTTAAAAACGAATCATTTGATACTATTATAAGTGCATAGTGCATAAAACAACTTCAAATATAAATGTATCCGTCATATGCGGCGTGGGTACCATCTATCATGTCGCCAATACTAGGATCTACAATCAAAACTGAAATGTCACGTATTGGAAATTGGATTTCCGTCATGAGTCGAGGCAAGGGATGTACTCATCGCCGACTTCGAGACATTCTATCCAATGCCTCCGGATCTCCCACAGAACACCCTTGGATCCTCCAAGGACGGTCCTCTCTTACGTTTGAGGATTGGAAATTCCTGAACATACGTTTCCCCGCCCTATGGGGCATAAATGAGCCATATGACTCAATATCCACCGGCTCCGTAGTAACCGATATATCTGAGGCGCCTCGCAATCCAACAACCACATAGGTGAAAATAACAATGTCTAGGCTCCGTACCATGACACCACCCATAGCTAGAAAGAAATGTCATGCCCTCCTTGGGTCCCTTATCTCGTTTTTGACCCATACCGAGGTGTGAGGCTCACAAATTAACGCTCTACACAAAGCTTTGCCATATTAAAGCCATACTTTGATCATCCACCACTAGACTCTGTTTTTCAATAGGAGCCCTGATCATTTGCATCTCAGCATGCCACACTCACAATTCACGCCATGCAACTGATGTCTATCGATATATAACCTCTGAGCTCGTACGTCTCAGAGAAGGGTGTTAAGAAAGAGAATAAGTTCTCCGCCACCAAACAGATATATATTTAATAGAGATCAATCAACACAGAATAAAATTCAATGTCAGACACATATCCATTTAATAGTTCGTTTTGGGTCTGAACGAAACGGGAGGCACCTTATTCCTCGTTCGTATCCAATACAGGAGAGAGGTCCCCGCATATCCGATCGATCTCCAAGTATGTCTGGATGATCACCACATATTACCTTGTCTTGGGTGTACAACCCAATCAAAACATCAGTAATCATCCAAACGATGTGAAGACCTCTGGTCTTCAACCACCATTTTCATCTTCGAATTATCATCGAATCAGTTATTCAGAATGGGTATAAACCCGGCCTTTTCGAATAACTTGCGTATATAATAAACAAGTGGTATAAAAGCACAACATACGCCTCATTCCAATTCTGAATATTCTTTTAGTTAAATATCTACATCCTTTGGGAAAGGTTCCTATTATTTTATCAAAGATAAATTCTTTAAACTTATTATTTAATCTTCCTTTGGATATCAATTCAAACCATATTAAGGTTTTCCAAACTAATCGGGATTAACGCACCTTACCGAAGTAATCAATTGTATAATTTCCCAATCCCAACCTTTTCATCCCATGGAGCAAAACTGGTCATACTCCATATCTAACACCACGGTGTTATCGGTAAATTTAATTACCATTTCACGTTCAAATCTAATTAAAGATTTAACTATCCTTAGGAGAAAAACTGGTGTTACTCCATTCTCGATCATTTCCAAAATTTGATAATTTAAATTATCAATTCCTTTTTCAATTTAATTAAAGATTCATTAAAACCCCACTTTGTTTTAATCTTCCTAAAAATCAATATCAATGGTTATTTAACTTTGGAAACACAAATATGCTGCATCGACAATCTACACCGTACTATTGATTTCTGCCGATATATATTCTCTAAGCTCATACGTCTTAGAGAATGGTGTTAAGAAAGAGAGTAAATTCTCCACCAACAAACAGATATATATTTAGCGGAGATCAACCATATAGTTCGAAATACAGTGTTAGACATGTAATCCTGTCTTTAACTGGGTTAAAGTACTAATGTCATTTAAAACACAGTTCACAATAAACCCAAATCGTATTCCATTAATTATGGAATTTTCATGGGAAATAGATCCATAGATAATCGATATCAATTTCCGTATCCGACTAATAATATAAATGGAATAATGACAAAGCCTTCTAAATTCCATATATATTAACAGTCTTCCTCCACCGAAGTTCACTTTGATTATCGTCAAATCAAATTCTATTCAATTCCAATTTAATATATTAAATTGGAAAACTTTACTTTGGAAAATTACCATTAAATCTTAATTAAAAGATTTATAAATTCCAAATCTCATTACACTATAAATCGGGTTAAAGAACAAATGTCGTTAAAAACACAGCTCACAATAAACCCAATTCACATTTCATTTTATTCCACTTAAATGTTAATTAACTGGACAACTATAATAATCTTAATTAAAAGATTTATTCTTTTCACATAGGGTTTAAGAACAGTGTTATTTAAAACACCATTCATGACAAACCCAAAATCCAATTCTTTTATTCAATTCCAGTTAAATATTAATTAACTGGAAAAAACTTCACTAAATCTTAATTAAAGATTTATTCTTTCCTTAACTGGGTTTAAGAAAATGTTAATGAAGGCACCTTTCATGACAAACGCAAAATCCAATTCAATATTAAATACAAGGCTTTGAATAAAAATTATATTGGCTTATATTCAATACCAAATTCTGAAATCAACAAATATCGTATTGGAAATAACGATATATATCTTCCAAATTCCTCCACAATATCCGTATAATCATGGAATCCAATTTTGAAATATTCCTAAGATAATTTCGATTCAAATCCATTCCAATTCATATATCAGAAATGCTGGTTATTTTTTGAAACCATTTCAAATCCAATTTATTTATTTAAAAATATTGGATTATAATTCTAGTTCACAACTAGTTCATTTTGATAAAAATATATTTTTATCTTTACAAACCTGGAATTTTCCCCCCAAATATTTCTAAACCATTTATTACGATTTTACACAAATTATTGATATTTTTAATAATTTATCAAGGCCCGTACAGTCGTTTTCCAAAAAGGTCATCGAATGCGCTTACAACGACCTTAACCAAATTTGATTTGGACATAATTCCAAATCCAACTATTAGATTTCAAATCCCTTATATTCGTTGGAAAGCTCTTTTCGATACGAACCCAGCGGTTCCGGTTTTAGGAGAATCCGATGGTCGGATCTCCCGTAATGTCAATTCGAGTCCAATGGTCGAAATTCGCGAACTGCCGCGGCACGGCACTTTCTATTCAGGCCATTAAATTTATATAATATATATATTACATATATTTCGTCGATTTCCATTTAAAACGTATTTTACAAATTGTTTTAAATTCGTTTTCAAAACGATTTCAACTTCATATTCAATTTCTAATCAAAATTGAATACTCCATATCATTCATATATAAATGATAGTATTTTCAAAACATTAGATTTTGTAATCACTTCCTTTAGGATATTCATTGTAAAAATGAATAAAATCGATATAAATATCATTCACGTCAAAATGGCGTTAATTTAATAAACACGACTTTATATATTTAAATATTTTCGTGTCCATCCCAAATCGGACATCAAAATCATATTTTGATCCATTACTGAATATTATTTTAAAATATTAGTTATTTAAAATATTCATTACTCGTCATTTTAAAATATTTGTTAATTTAAAATATTTGTTCTTTCCGAGTTGGAATCAGGCATAGTCAATTACCATATAATTTTATTTATATGGATTTCATACGCACATGTACACAACAATAATCAAACACGGTCAACCATCATTCACAATGCATAACACAACTGCATAAGCGTTAAATATACATAATTAACGCTTACGACAGTCTGTCAACAAATCGATTGACATACAACTAAACATTGGGATTAATGTATATCCAATATCTTCCCAATACCCGTGTGGGGTTTTCAAACAACAAACACTGGTTATTATTTGTGCAGTTGGGTGATGTGTAAAATATATTGACCCAATCAATATTAGTCAAATGTGTGTAC
Organism: Allium sativum; assembly: GCA_030737875.1. NCBI lineage: Eukaryota > Viridiplantae > Streptophyta > Magnoliopsida > Asparagales > Amaryllidaceae > Allium > Allium sativum. The sequence continues at coordinate 18,799,173 of CM060927.1, read as the reverse complement.
ATAAACAAATCGTCCGATTTGTAAATGATTATTTATTTTATTCATATACACGTTAAAAAATATATTTTTAACTATAAAATATTTATTTCAACTCATGAATATTTTATACAGTTCATTTATGCAATAAAAATGATATTTTTATTGTTCTAATATTTTTAGAAAATTTCGGCAGCATAACAGCGCGATGCTAGAACCGGAATAAGGTCTAGCCTTATCCCTCGCCTAATAATGGCTCGCGCCATGTACAAACAAAATTCTAATCAATTCATTCAACCAAACAACCAAATTCAAACAAATAATCCAATCAACCAAACAAACATGGTTTCAAACAAAGGTGTCGGGTGCTACTAAGCACCGTCTTCATCCTAGTATATATATTTAACTAGAAAGTAAATTAAAGTGATAAGTTCTCACCTTTGGGATCCACTACTCCAGTTTTATTTATGAATATTTGAACAGTTTGGATTTTCCCGTAATGTCAGCGCATCCTTTTTCATGCTGTTCATAGTAAAAATCTCATTTTTATTATGATGTTTATACATTAAAAATCATATTTTTAATCAATGATATTTATATTTAAAAATCACATTTTTATCTCGCTACAATATATATATATATATATATCACATTTTTATTTTAGTGTTATATACATAAAAATCGTATTTTTGTATTCTCTACATATATAAAAATCATATTTTTAAACCGCTACTTCATATAAAACATCATATTTTTATATCGTTATATATATAATAAAAATCAATTTTTTATTCTAAAATGATATATATAAAAATCATGTTTTTATATGACTAAAAATCATATTTTTATATCACTACTATACATATATAAATTTTATTTTTATATTGCTTCTATAAATATAAAAATCATCTTTTTATATCATTTTTTTTATATATAAATCTCATTCTTTTGTCAACGCTATGTATATAATAAACACATCTTTATATATATATATATATATATATATATATTAAATCGCTTCTTTATATTTATAAAAATCGCTTCTTTTCATCATTAACAATCTAAACTTTACATTAATAAAGATTTCAACTTTATGTATCTAAAATTATCAATCAAAGAAATAAAGGAATAAATAAAAAAGAAAAAAACACACAATTTTCTAGTGTTTCAGCGAATGGGGAGGGGCGGAGTTGACGTGGCAAGGGGCCGTCAGGCGGTAGCATCGCTCAGGTGGTCGACGTAGCAGTGGTGGCGGTTAGGTGTGGCAGCGACTCGATCTTTGGTTGCTTACGGGTTTAGGAAACGGTTTTATTGAACGGAGGACGAGAAGGGGGAGAGGGGAGGAAGGGTGGCGCGACGATGATAGGGTGGGCGGCGGGTCTGGTGAGCCATCGTCTATAAGGGGAGGGAGCGGCGACGGGATTTATCTAGAAGGGGCGGGCTTTTTTTTATTTCTGATTTATGTTTATTTATTAAAGGAGGGGGGAGATAATATAATATATATCTATATATATATATATATTTATTTATTTCTCTTTAAAAAGGTTACTTTTCATTTCAGACCCCAAATCGAACCCAACGACTATTGGCCCTAGCTAAATACCCCCATTCCGAATACAATGGGATATGTCTGGCAAGCCCATTCCATCGTTTCAATCAGTTTTCATTAAAATTACAATATAAATTAATATAACGTTCAAAATTAGTTTTAACGTACATTTTAATTTACCGGGGCCAAATACGGACTCCAAAAATTCCAAAAAAATAAATCTGGCTATGTTTTGATGATACGGTCCTAACAAGACTAATTTCGTCAAATTTGGAGACCGTTTGAAAAACGGTCATTTTCCAGTCAATTAAATTCAAACTAATTTACCAAACACGTTTAAATTCACCATGCTCACATATTGATTCCAAAAATTCTGAAAATTGGAATCTAGCAATAATTTGACATTCCAGATTCAACAAAAGTGGTCTCGTCAAAAATGGAGGTCGTTTGCAAAATCGCTTTTTTTAAGGACTATATTTTATATAAATTCCATAACAACTATTCTGAATATTCAACTGGACATAACTTTTTATTCTCGTTATGAAATCTGGATTTTTCACATTCTTTGGAAATATATTTTCAAACAGACTCAAATATTTCTGGTTTTACTAAAATCTGGTTTATTTTGAATCCTGTACATTCAATTGAAATTTGAAATCGAATTTTCAAACTACCGCGCCATTTCCAATTACTTTTATAATTAAAATAAAAATTTATTATTCTAACTTCAATTTCAATAAATTTATACATTCTAATTCTATTCAAAATAAATTTCTAGTCATTATTATTTAAAATAAATCATTTTAAATATTCAAAATTCGTTAAAATTGCCAAAATAAATTTTTTAAATTGGTTCTGATTTTCTGGGTTGTTACACAACAATTACCAATTTCCTTTTATGACTATTTTAATTCTGCAAAACATTTTCTATTAAATCGTATTCACTTTAAAACGTGAATATTATTCCTTTACAGAAAGCTGGACTCGTTTTATCAAATCAAAACTTGATTTCATAATTTAAATACTAACACATGTTTAAACTCCAATTATCGAGTCATTTTATAACTTCTTATTCACATTACATTTGTTTATCAAATCTCGTTTACATGTCAACTTCATAGTTGATTTTATTTGATAAGTTTATAATTCTCTGTCACCTTTATATTTGATTATAAAATATCGGTTTCAAACCAAGTATTAATTATCTTGTCAAATTCCGATTTGTTCAATATATAATTTCTTAGAATAAATTATTTATAATATTTTGCCTAGTCGAATTCCAATTACAAATCTTTATGGATTTTATTTAATCCTATTCACATTTCAAACATCGAAATAAATTCCATCGTTTCCTTTTTAAAACAACTCCAAATTTCGCGTTTTAAATTTACTGCAGAATTTACAACCCAAATTATCCATTGATAATTATTTTATTTCATTTATAAACATTGTTTATAAATCTCACTACTTTTTTTTATTATTAAACAAGTTATTTGTTTCTGGTCCATTTGAAATTCCATTTCTATTTTTAAAAATAGATTTTTCACCTTTTCCATGCTTTATAATTCCCTTCGTAAATGTTAATTTTTCATTCCATTTTCAAATATCTATGTTAAAACCAATTTTACTTCTTAATATAAATTCATACTTATATATGTATATATTTATATATATATATATATATATATATATTCACTTTATCCAATAATAAATATTTTAATTAATTTATAAATATCCCTTATAAATTAATCTTCTCAATTTATCTGTTAAAACATATTTCTATTTAACATTAAATCCATCTTCTCATAGTTCTTTTATAACCTGAAATTCCCATTTTATATCTCTATTTATTTTCCAAAAATTATATTTATTCCATAAAGTTCTTTATTTACTTCTTATTACTTCCATTAAGTATTTCAACCAAAATTGTTCTTTTAAACTTCCATATAACTGTTGTTAACTTTATATAGAAGTTTCTTATTTAATTTTCAAATATGCCCTTTTATAAAATCCATTTTATTTTTATAAAATTCTAGAATTCAATATTATAACAACCCGGAAAATCAGAACCAATTTAAATATTTATTTTGAGGAAATTTTGTTTGGAAATGCGTTAGAATTTAAATATTCCATTTTCAAAATAATCAAAAAAAAAATATTAACGAACGTAGCAATTATTTGTTTATTTATATTTATTCATGCGCAAGAAACCTTAATGTCATTGCCATCTTTCATTATATATATATATATATCATGAAAAGCTCAATAAAATTTAGGGAAGAAAAAAATATTATGGCAATATGGCAATAAATTTCTTTTAACACATATATACAAAGTATACTACATACATGCATGGAATTATGACAATAAATTTTGTGTATTAATTGTAACTTATTTCCAATTTATCACCTATGAATTAAATAGCAACTGGTTTCCCACGATAGTCAATTAATCTATTGCAATCATTATTTTTATTTATATAAGGACAAATTTTCAAAATAAGCTAATTTTTTAAACATATAACAGAAATAGGCCAGTCTTAAAACTATTAGCAGAAATAGGCCAGTTTTTGCCACCTCAGCAATGAGGTGGCAAATAAATAAATAAATCATCGGGGGCGCACTTGACAAGTGCGCCCCTTAAAATTATAACTGCGCACTTGCGAAGTGCGCCAGTTATAAATTTAAGGGGCGCACTTGTCAAGTGCGCCCCTTAAAATTTTGACCGGCGCACTTCACAAGTGCGCCCGTTATAATTTAAACTAAAACCCTAACGCTTCCTACTGCTCCCTGTTACTCTCTGTCATCCTGCTTTTTACTATTTTGGGTAAAAAAGTACAAATTCGTACTATTCTTCCACTAGCTCCAAAAAACCCTAAAATCTTCAAAAATTATCAAAATAAACAAGGCTTATTGATTGGGTTACTTCTATCAGCTATTGCACATCAATTTGAAGGTATTGATTTAGATTAAACTCAAATCCTATCTCAAATTCTTATATTTGTCAAGTTCATTCATACCCTAGGTTTAGTTTTTCTTGCTTTCTTATGGTACTAATATTTGTTTAACAATTAATTATCCTTATACCTTGCAAAATTTTCATTTAGACTATGTCCGATTTCATCCCTATTATTTGCTATTTTGATGGAAAGTTGAACTTAAAAGAAAATAATACGCCGGTGTATGTTGGTGGCAAACAAAAAGGCTCAAAGGTCAAATTTTTTTGCTCCTACAATGAATTAAAGGAAACGGTGTATAGAGTTACAAAAATTGATTCACAAAAGTACGATGTACGATTGGTAAGTAAGTGGGTGACGGATTCTGGATCTTCTGCTATTGATGTAAATGATGATGATTGTAACACCCCGAATTTCAGTTAATGCTAAAATTCACTAATTGCAGAATAAATAATCTCAGATGTGAGAATTGGGGGAAACGGGCTGCGTCATTGCGTTCATCTCGGAAAAATACGCGAAATAGAGTCCGAAATTTTGTAAATCGGAGTCCGTATGACCCGGTTAAGGCCCAAGGAAGTTTTCGGGAAATTTGAATTTCGAAACATGCAGAAATGGGGGCCAGGCGGGAAAACTCCCGCCCAGCCAAGTCGACAGGGCTGTCGACTTGCCTGTCGACATGCCTGTCGACTTGGCAGTCGACAGGGCTGTCGACTTGCCCTGTCGGCTGATTCTGGCCTGGGTGCACCTGGTTGAGTTTTGGGCTGGGTTGGAGGGCTTGGGACGAAATCTGACGGACCTAAACTAACCTAGGGTTAATCTAAGGGTCTAAAGCACAACCTAATCCTATAAATACACCCTAAGACTACCCTAATCCATACTAAAAATAGAATCTATGCCATCATGCCGCCAAAATGCAACTTAGAAGGAGCCTCCACTAATTAGAGAAGAGGATTGCAAGCTAATCAACTACTAATCCACCTCTACTTCAACTCTAGCAACTATCTAAGGAGCTAATCTTGGAGTTTGTGAGTTTCTATCACTTTAATAACCAATTGCTAAACTAAGTAGATGAGATGTGATGAGATCATATGGTTTTGCTTGCGGATCAATGGGTTTTAGGTCATATGTTATGATGCTAGTTTGCTAATCACTATGTTTAACACTTATTCATGATGACACTATGTTTATGCAAGTTATGTGTTTAGGTTTATGCATGTTAAATGGTGGGTTTTATGCATGCTAAGTATTCGGTTTTATGCATGCTAAGTGTTTGGTTTTATGCAAGTTAAATGCTTGGTTTTATGCTAGAATCATGTGTGAAATAAGTGACATGACATGCAAGTTTAACCTATGAGTTTGGATCTATAATATGCATAATCTATGCAAGTTGTTTGGATTAGTGATATGCATAACATATGCGAGTTTACCTTTGTATGTCATACATACATATGCAAGTTCATATGTAACATGTAATGCAAGTTATGTGCATGATTATATGCAAGTTCATATGTAACATGTTATGCAAGTTATGTGTTTGGTTATATGCAAGTTATGTGCATGATTATATGCAAGTTCATATGTAACATGTTATACAAGTTATGTGTTTGGTTATATGCAAGTTATGTGCATGCTTATATGCAAGTTCATATGTAACATGTTATGCAAGTTATGTGTTTGGTTATATGCAAGTTAACATGTGACATGCTATGCAAGTTTACCCCTTTGTATGACATAAGTACATGTGCAAGTTCATCCCTTTTAGACCTATGACATGTATGCAAGTTGACACCTTTATGATAGGTCTATGACATGAACATTTATGCAAGTTACAATCTTTATGACATATGTGATTCATGCAAGTTTGGGTTGGTTATTTATGCAAGTGGGGTTTATGGTCATATATGCAAGTTGACACCTTTTAAACCCATGATAATGCTAATGATATGCTAAGTTGAACCCATTGTGTGTATGATGAATCTTCTCTTTTGAAGTATGTCATGTTAACGTATTTACGTGGGGACGATGGGGTAAAAAATTAATGAACACATAAAATTGTGTGAGGTGGGTATGATTAAACATACCATAAAGTGGATGGACATAATTGGGAATTTACCTATTAAGTTAGGTCTACCCATATTATGGAATTGGGAATTTACCTATTGAGTTAGGTCTACCCATATTCTTAAATATTTGTAATTAATTAGGGATAATTAATACAAATTATGGGGGTGATTAATTAGGTGTAAATAATCTACTAAGACACGAGGTTGGACCCTTTTTGTAGCATAAGACTGCCCGGAACCGACCGGCAAATCCAGCGGCTACAAATGATTGGCCCAATGTGAGAGGTCTTAGTCATAAACTAAATACGTAACAAGTGTAAAGACACGAGGTTAGACTCTGTTATGGTGTAAGGCTGCCCGGAACCAACCGGCATATCCAGCTGCCATAAAAGACAGTCTAATGTGAGAGGTCTTTACAAAGGTTACGATCTTAATTAATTAAGAAACACTTAACCAAATTAGCATGTAGTGGGGCATGAGGGGTTAAGTGGGTGCCTTGGGTGGCATGTAGTAACTAGTGGGGGTGCCTTGGGTGGCATGAGGAAACTAGTGGGTTGCCTTGGGTGGCAATAGAAATACGATTAGAATACTTAACCAAAGCGGAACATGTAATTAAACATGATTAAAGGGTTAAGTAAATGCCTTGGGTGGCATGTGGGAATCAAGTAAGTGCCTTGGGTGGCATGTGGCAATCTAGTGGGTGCCTTGTGTGGCAATTAAAGTATGATTAAATGACTTAACCAAAATTTATAACATGTAAGTGGACATGGTTAAAGGGTTAAGTGGGATTCACTAGAAATGACAAGCTTAGGTGGGTAGCTTGTGGGGGCCCATTTCAACCAATATCCCAAACGTATCTTTGTGGGCTCGACCCAAGTCGAGGACGGGACACGCATATTGGGCTTGACTATAAGAGGCCAAAACGGGGTAGCGGTGGCAACGCGAGTCCAACGGGTTTCATATGCGTGTGTGGACCCGGGCTGGTAGGTAAGATGTTGTTGCATCGTGTAGATATAAGTCGTGCACCATTTGTTGTATCGGGTTTCCACTTTGGGGAGTGATACACCCCATTGTGGGGCCAGCACGGGTATCTACGGTAGGAAGCCGATCGCTTGGGAGTAGTGGGTACACCTAGCGGAGATAGGGGCAGACCGCACCTATGTAGTCAGCTAGGGGTACAAGAAACTACTGGGTAAAATTACTAAGTACACTTAGTGGGATCAACCTTTAAGTAGGAATTACCCTTGGTGGGTAGAACTGGTGTGGTGCAGTGTAGGAATTACCCTTGGGTGGGTAGATCTGGGGTGGTGCAATATAGTAATTATCCTTGGGTGGATAGGCGCGTCTTTACGGTTATCTTAGTTCATCCTAAGTCTAGTTGGCTGCTTAGTGTAGCCATTTATCCCCAGTCGTTACCGTATATCAAGCTTACGTCTTACTCTGGTTACTTTAATGATTGTATTGTTAAAGTTATAGGACTCGCTCAGACTTATGTCTGACCCCGTTGTTTTTATCTTTTTCCCAACCCTCAGGTTATCAGAGTGGGCCTAGCACTAGTGGGCTTTGATCGGACTGCTTTATCTATCTTTTGGAGCTTGGACCGTGATGTAAAGCTCAGTTTATCTTTTCTAGTATGGCTATTAAGTTATGTAGTGGGATTATGTACTTTTGTTTTATCAGGATGGATATTATGTACTTGACTCTTGTTTATGGTTTTGGTGTAACCAAACATGTTTTACTTTCCGCTGCAATGAAATGATGTTTTAAATTCTCAAGTATTACTTATATCTGTCTTGTTGTAATTTTTCTGTTCTATATTCACTTAAAATACTCCACCGATGTTATGGCATTCCCATAGTGAGTGACCGTAGCGGGTGTAGGGTGTTACACGTGGTATCAGAGCTTAAGGTTACCAGAACAGATAAAATTTTTGGAAAAACTATTTTCTAAGAATATTTTTGAAAGGAGTATTTTCAAAAACATGTCTTTTAAGAGAAAAGTTTTTGAAAGAAAAGCATAATCCCCGATAGCCATATCTTTATCTTTCGAATTCTCCGTTTTGAATCTCTTCCTCTCTCGTTTTGAGTTTCCCCTCCGTGTATAGATGATCTTTCTAAGATAGTTAAGAATGGAAAACCACTTCAAGGGACATAAACGTTAGTCGGATTAGAAGTTGGTTCAAGAAGGAGGAGGACTGGTAGGTACCTATTGGATAGACGATGGGAGGAAGGCTCAAATAGTTGTTTGGTTAATGAAGGATGAAACCTCATTGGTGGGAGGTTACGAGTGGAGAATGGGAAGAAGAAGGCGAGTAGTTATCCTTTTGGAGGAATAGGACACCTTATTAGGATTGTCCAAAGGGGCATGGGCAAGGTATGGAATCTCCTGGAGGGTAGTTGTATTCCCTCACTGCTAGTGTACCAGATGGGGATAGGACCGTCTAGGTTGGAATTTGGATTTCTTTATTATCCGGTTCGAACTTTATTTGATTCTGACGCATCGAGTTTGTTTATCTCATCGTTGTTAATTGAGTCACTGCACTTAGACACCAGTTTAGTTGATGATCCCTTGGTTGTTTCAAACCCAATTGGGGGCTCCATGATGAGTTTGGGTTTGAAAGTTTCTATACTTAGCGTTGAGTTTAGATGTGATGCTTTTTGGGCTTCACGGGCTATGGGTTAGTTTTGGGCATGGACTGGTTATCCAGTAATGGTGCCGTTCTTGTTTGTGGAAGGAGAGTTGTTAGGCTTACGACCCGCTTGGGTAACACTCTCGAGATCTCTTGTAATCCCATGGAATCTGTTATGCTAAGTTATCTAGAATCGCTTGACACGTCGGTCTAGAGTTTGCGATCTGTTAGAGTGGTCCGGGAATACTCGGATGTGTTTGAGGAGGTGAAGGGCTTACCTCCGGAGCGGGAGATTGACTTCCGAATATATCTGGTAGACAATGCCAAACCAGTATCTTGGCCAGTGTGCCACATGGCTCCTCGTGAGAGGAGGGAACTCCATAAGAAAGTAGGCGATTTGCTTGAGAAGGGGTTCATAAGACGAAGTATATCGGAGTGGGGTGCTCCAGTAGTTTTTGCCACGAAGGCGGATGGGTCCCTCAGACTTTGTGTAGGCTAAAGAGAACTAAATAAACTCACAAAGAAGAATAGACACCCATTGCCGAGGATTGATGATCTCTTTGATCAGTTAGTTGGCGCCTCAGTATTTTCGCAGTTGGACATAGCCACGGGGTTTCGTCAGTTGAGAGTGGCTGAGGATAGTATAGAGAAGACTGCCTTTTAGGACTCCGGATGGTTTTTTTTTATGAGTGGCTGGTGATGCCATTTGGTTTGACGAACGCCCCCGCATACTTTATTGATTTGATGAGAAGGGTGTTTAGGGAGTACCTAAATAAGTTCGTGATGGTCTTTTTTAGGAGCGAAATAAGTTTTCGTATGTGCTCAATAGGTTGAGCAAAGCCAGTTATGGGATAAACGGTGGTTTTGGAGCGAGACTGGCAAGGACATCCAGAGTTGGACAAGGGCTTAATTATTTAGCCGTTTTTACTAGTATCATCTCACGTAGGTCGTCTGAATTCGAAGGAGGTATCCCTTGGGTGTTTGTCTGATATTGGTTTAGGCCTTTGGGGCTTGCATTTGGGGGATGTCGAGTTCGACTAGGGTGGTCTGCGTGAGAGATGGACAGTTGTGATGATTTTGGATGGGATTCTTAGCATCCTATGAGTTTGAGATAGCGTATACCCATGGCAAGGGTAACGTGGTAGCGGACGCCTTAAGTAGAAAAAGGTTGTCCTTGAGTTCATTGTTCGTTGAACGACGGAGCTTAGAGTTTATTTCTATGTTTGACTTTAGACCTTCCGTTGACTTTGTACCCGATTTGCTAGCCTCCTTGGAGGTTAGGCCTACTCTTTTAGGGCGGATTGGCGGAGCACAGCGAGACGACCCACAGTTGGTTGAGTTAGTAGAGAAGCTCATGAGGAGGGGGAGTCGTCCAGCCATTTGAGTAGGTACACCCTAGATGGTAAGGGGTGGTTGCGTAGAGACGGTAGACTTTGTGTACCGCAAGATGAGGGTTTGAGGAAGGCTATACTTGATGATGCACATCGTTCGAAGATGACCATTCATCCCGGTAGGGACAAGATGTACCAAGACATGAAGCGAGTTTTCATTTGGGCCGGTATGAAGAAAGACGCGGCCGAGTATGTCACTAGATGCTTGGTGTGCCAACAAGTAAAAGCGGAGCAAAAGAAACCCGGTGGGTTGCTTCACCCATTGGAGGTTCCGCTATGGAAGTGGGATAGTGTCTCGATGGATTTCGTCAATGGATTACCAAGATCGAAGAAGGGTAATACGGGAATTTGGGTTGGGGTAGACAAACTTACTAAGAGTGCCCATTTTATACCCGTGAAGAGTAAGAGGGCTGCTCAATGGCTAGCTTCAATCTACATTCGAGAGATTGTTAGATTGCATGGTGTACCTTCCAGCATAGTGAGTGATCGAGATCCTATCTTCACTAGCGAGTTTTGGATGAGTTTGCAAGAGGCGGTAGGGACTCAGTTGTGTTTGAGCACCGCATATCATACTCAGACGGACGGCCAGACTGAGAGGGTGAATCGTATTTTAGAAGACCTTTTGAGGCTATGTATCTTGGATTTTGGAGGTACATGGGAAGAGCATCTTCCATTGGTGGAGTTCGCATATAATAACAGCTTTCAGTCTAGTATTGGCATGGCTCCTTTCGAAGCTCTTTATGGAAGGCCTTGTCGATCACCTACATGTTGGTGGGAATCTACAGATAAGATCTTGCTTGGGCCCGATATGGTTAGGAAGACTTCGGAAAAGATTGATTTGATTCGAAGAAGGATGAAAGCGGCGCAAGACAGACAGAAATCTTATGCGGACAAGAGGAGAACAGAGCTTGAGTTTGATGTTGGGGACATGGTCTTTGTCAAAGTATCTCCGTTACGGAATGTGGTTCGCTTTGGATCTGTTGGGAAGTTAGCACCAAGGTTTGTTGGACCGTTTCCTATTAAGGAAAGGGTTGGACAGATGGCCTATAGAGTGGAGTTGCCCGACAGACTTAGTGGTGTACATGATGTATTCCATGTGTCACATTTGAGGAAGTGCCTGCATGAGACCGCAGAGGTGGTAGAGCCGAGCTTGCTTAGGGAAGTAGAGATAGAGCGTGATGCGACTATTCGACGAGCTCCTACACGCATCCTTGGGTCAGAGATTAAGAGGTTGAGAAACAGGGAGGTTCAACTAGTCAAAGTGCAATGGGGAGAAGATGAGAGCAACGCTACCTAGGAGACGGAAGCGAAAATGCGTTCATTATACCCATTCCTTTTCAAGGGTATGTCTTTTAACTTCTCCTTTATCGTTTGTCTAGTACTTATCTTATCTTTAGTATGTCCTCTTGTTAGTGCCTTTGACCTTTAGATAGGGTAAACCTATGGTTGAAACATGTGTTTGAGACATGTTATGATTGATGGATGCATGTGGATGCAAGTGTTTGCTAGTGGTTGCTCGTGGATGCATATACACACACTCTAGACACTAGATCGGCTCAGTCACTTCATATTGCATATTACATATAATTGTGTGTAGGTAGCTATATTTATGGATGTATAATAATTGTGTTATCATATGGATGATGCATTTTGGTGAATGATTGTGCACTCATGTAGATATTGTATGTGTCGATAGGGTTCTCTCGCATACATAATGGATGCATGGCACTATCATGGTTTGCATATGTTCATACATTAGATAGGGAACATATGCACACACTTTTTGCATATGCTCATACATCATTAGAAATTGTTTTAAGGACAATGGATGCCCGTGTTTGATGGATTGAGTAGATGGTTGTTTGGATGGTAGGATATGCATTCTCCTTAGCTTAGAGATTTCGGGGACGAAATCCTTTAAGGAGGGGAGAATGTAACACCCCGAATTTCAGTTAATGCTAAAATTCACTAATTGCAGAATAAATAATCTCAGATTTGAGAATTGGGGGAAACGGGCTGCGTCATTGCGTTCGTCTCGGAAAAATACGCGAAATAGAGTCCGAAATTTTGTAAATCGGAGTCCGTATGACCCGGTTAAGGCCCAAGGAAGTTTTCGGGAAATTTGAATTTCGAAACATGCAGAAATGGGGGCCAGGCGGGAAAACTCCCGCCCAGCCAAGTCGACTTGGCTGTCGACAGGGCTGTCGACTTGCCTGTCGACATGCCTGTCGACTTGGCAGTCGACAGGGCTGTCGACTTGCCCTGTCGGCTGATTCTGGCCTGGGTGCACCTGGTTGAGTTTTGGGCTGGGTTGGAGGGCTTGGGACGAAATCTGACGGACCTAAACTAACCTAGGGTTAATCTAAGGGTCTAAAACACAACCTAATCCTATAAATACACCCTAAGACTACCCTAATCCATACTAAAAATAGAATCTATGCCATCATGCCGCCAAAATGCAACTTAGAAGGAGCCTCCACTAATTAGAGAAGAGGATTGCAAGCTAATCAACTACTAATCCACCTCTACTTCAACTCTAGCAACTATCTAAGGAGCTAATCTTGGAGTTTGTGAGTTTCTATCACTTTAATAACCAATTGCTAAACTAAGTAGATGAGATGTGATGAGATCATATGGTTTTGCTTGCGGATCAATGGGTTTTAGGTCATATGTTATGATGCTAGTTTGCTAATCACTATGTTTAACACTTATTCATGATGACACTATGTTTATGCAAGTTAAGTGTTTGGGTTTATGCATGTTAAGTGGTGGGTTTTATGCATGCTAAGTATTCGGTTTTATGCATGCTAAGTGTTTGGTTTTATGCAAGTTAAATGCTTGGTTTTATGCTAGAATCATGTGTGAAATAAGTGACATGACATGCAAGTTTAACCTATGAGTTTGGATCTATAATATGCATAATCTATGCAAGTTGTTTGGATTAGTGATATGCATAACATATGCGAGTTTACCTTTGTATGTCATACATACATATGCAAGTTCATATGTAACATGTAATGCAAGTTATGTGCATGATTATATGCAAGTTCATATGTAACATGTTATGCAAGTTATGTGTTTGGTTATATGCAAGTTATGTGCATGATTATATGCAAGTTCATATGTAACATGTTATGCAAGTTATGTGTTTGGTTATATGCAAGTTATGTGCATGCTTATATGCAAGTTCATATGTAACATGTTATGCAAGTTATGTGTTTGGTTATATGCAAGTTAACATGTGACATGCTATGCAAGTTTACCCCTTTGTATGACATAAGTACATGTGCAAGTTCATCCCTTTTAGACCTATGACATGTATGCAAGTTGACACCTTTATGATAGGTCTATGACATGAACATTTATGCAAGTTACAATATTTATGACATATGTGATTCATGCAAGTTTGGGTTGGTTATTTATGCAAGTGGGGTTTATGGTCATATATGCAAGTTGACACCTTTTAAACCCATGATAATGCTAATGATATGCTAAGTTGAACCCATTGTGTGTATGATGAATCTTCTCTTTTGAAGTATGTCATGTTAACCTATTTACGTGGGGACGATGGGGTAAAAAATTAATGAACACATAAAATTGTGTGAGGTGGGTATGATTAAACATACCATAAAGTGGATGGACATAATTGGGAATTTACCTATTAAGTTAGGTCTACCCATATTATGGAATTGGGAATTTACCTATTGAGTTAGGTCTACCCATATTCTTAAATATTTGTAATTAATTAGGGATAATTAATACAAATTATGGGGGTGATTAATTAGGTGTAAATAATCTACTAAGACACGAGGTTGGACCCTTTTTGTAGCATAAGACTGCCCAGAACCGACCGGCAAATCCAGCGGCTACAAATGATTGGCCCAATGTGAGAGGTCTTAGTCATAAACTAAATACGTAACAAGTGTAAAGACACGAGGTTAGACTCTGTTATGGTGTAAGGCTGCCCGGAACCAACCGGCATATCCAGCTGCCATAAAAGACAGTCTAATGTGAGAGGTCTTTACAAAGGTTACGATCTTAATTAATTAAGAAACACTTAACCAAATTAGCATGTAGTGGGGCATGAGGGGTTAAGTGGGTGCCTTGGGTGGCATGTAGTAACTAGTGGGGGTGCCTTGGGTGGCATGAGGAAACTAGTGGGTTGCCTAGGGTGGCAATAGAAAATACGATTAGAATACTTAACCAAAGCGGAACATGTAATTAAACATGATTAAAGGGTTAAGTAAGTGCCTTGGGTGGCATGTGGGAATCAAGTAAGTGCCTTGGGTGGCATGTGGCAATCTAGTGGGTGCCTTGTGTGGCAATTAAAGTATGATTAAATGACTTAACCAAAATTTATAACATGTAAGTGGACATGGTTAAAGGGTTAAGTGGGATTCACTAGAAATGACAAGCTTAGGTGGGTAGCTTGTGGGGGGCCATTTCAACCAATATCCCAAACGTATCTTTGTGGGCTCGACCCAAGTCGAGGACGGGACATGCATATTGGGCTTGACTATAAGAGGCCAAAACGGGGTAGCGGTGGCAACGCGAGTCCAACGGGTTTCATATGCGTGTGTGGACCCGGGCCGGTAGGTAAGACGTTGTTGCATCGTGTAGATATAAGCCATGCACCATTTGTTGTATCGGGTTGCCACTTTGGGGAGTGATACACCCCATTGTGGGGCCAACATGGGTATCTACGGTAGGGAGCCGATCGCTTGGGAGTAGTGGGTACACCTAGCAGAGGTAGGGGCAGACGGCACCTATGTAGTCAGCTAGGGGTACAAGAAACTACTGGGTAAAATTACTAAGTACACTTAGTGGGATCAACCTTTAAGTAGGAATTACCCTTGGTGGGTAGAACTGGTGTGGTGCAGTGTAGGAATTACCATTGTGTGGGTAGATCTGGGGTGGTGCAATATAGTAATTATCCTTGGGTGGATAGGCGCGTCTTTACGGTTATCTTAGTTCATCCTAAGTCTAGTTGGCTGCTTAGTGTAGCCATTTATCCCCAGTCGTTACCGTATATCAAGCTTACGTCTTACTCTGGTTACTTTAATGATTGTATTGTTAAAGTTATAGGACTCGCTCAGACTTATGTCTGACCCCGTTGTTTTTATCTTTTTCCCAACCCTCAGGTTATCAGAGTGGGCCTAGCACTAGTGGGCTTTGATCGGACTACTTTATCTATCTTTTGGAGCTTGGACCGTGATGTAAAGCTCAGTTTATCTTTTCTAGTATGGCTATTAAGTTATGTAGTGGGATTATGTACTTTTGTTTTATCAGGATGGATATTATGTACTTGACTCTTGTTTATGGTTTTGGTGTAACCAAACATGTTTTACTTTCCGCTGCAATGAAATGATGTTTTAAATTCTCAAGTATTACTTATATCTGTCTTGTTGTAATTTTTCTGTTCTATATTCACTTAAAATACTCCACCGATGTTATGGCATTCCCATAGTGAGTGACCGTAGCGGGTGTGGGGTGTTACAATGATGATGCCGATGCAATGTTTTCGGTTAGTATGAAAGTTATTGAGTTATTCGTAATAAAAGAGGAGCTGAGACATGAAGAGACAATGGATACTAATTTAAACCAACATTCTACTCAAATTATCGGAACTATTCTGAGTTGTTCTCATCAAAGCAATCCAACTCCAATATTTCCTCCATTCATGAATACAAAGTAAGTTTGTAAATTTTGCATTTTAGTAGCTAAAATTCATAGTGTTATGTTCTCATACTTTTTTTTAAACAGTTATACGGTGCATGCGGTTGGTTCAAGCTCTAGACCGGCAAATGATGATGTAGGCTGTAGCTCACCACATATTGATAGCATGCAAATTGCTTCAATGGATAATGATATAACATGGATGGAAAATATGGAAGCTAACAATGATCCACTTGAGTTTGGAATTGGTAATGCGAATGAAAATGAAAATAATGAAGCATCGTTGGTGCAAGAAGAGGAAGATGATAACAACAAAGAAATGGAATTTAAGATGCCTCTGACAGACGATTTATGTAGTGCACAAATTATGGCAGCATCGTTGATTCAAAATGTGGCTCCTATTAGAGAAGCATTTACTGCAGATTGTGTTGATTCGGGCTTTCATGTGGGAATGCAGTTTCAAACCAAGGAAGTGCTTATTCAACAGCTTAGTGAGTGGTCTATAAAAAATTCTGTCTCTTTTAAACCTGTAAAATCCCGCAAAAAACAATACACTACAATTTGTAATGTCGATAACAATTGCAAGTGGAGAATACATGCTATTGTCCCAAAAAAATCATTGACGGGAAGGTGGGAATTTAGAAAATATGATGGCAATCATTCTTGTGTTATTCCGGTCATTAATTCTAATCACAAGCAAGCGACAAGTAGATTTGTTGCTAACAAAATTCTTCCTTTCGTGAAATCTGATTTGAATACCACTCCTGCTGCGATTCAAGTTTTGATGTCTGAAACTTTTTTCAACAAAATAAGCTACTTCAAGGCGTATAGAGCATTGCGGAAAGCACTTGAGATAGTTTTTGGAGATTGGGAAACATCATATGCTGAGCTACCACAATATTTGGCTACTATTAAAAAACATAATCCGGGAACTGTTTTTAAGATTGAAAATGAAAGAATCACGAATGACAAAGTTCGTTTCAAAAGTGCATTTTGGGCATTCGGTGCTTCTATTGATGGTTTTGCGCATTGTCGACCGTTAATTTGCATTGATGGCACACACCTATACGGCAAATACCAAGGTACGTTGCTAGTTGCGACTGGAGTTGATGCAAATGATGGTATATTTCCATTAGCATATGCAATTGTAGACTCCGAATCAAAAGACAATTGGGAATGGTTTCTTAGATGCATGTACTATCTCATACATAGCGTTCGCAATAGATGTTTGACTTTTATATCCGATCGAATGAAAGGCATTCCGGGAGCATTAGAAAATTGGCCTCAAGAGCACTATCACCGCTTTTGTGCTAGGCATCTCAAAGCAAACTTCCAAGTTGCCGGATTTACTCAAAAAAACTTGGTAGATTTATTCTATTCATGTGCTAGTGCTACCGATGAGTTGCAATACAAAGAGTTAAGAGGTCACTTGAGAACCATTTCGCCGGATGCGCATGCTTGGGTTGAAAAGAGCTTACGTGGTGCGGAGGAAAATTGGGCTCTATGCAAGGATAACGGTGGACGATTTATGATGATGACAACAAATGTATCCGAAAGTTTTAATGGAGTTCTATGAGGTGCTCGTGCTTTGCCAGTCAAGTCTTTAGTATCACGAACGTTCTACCGTTTAAATGATTATTTCATGAAATGTCGTTCCGATGCCGAAGGATTTGAAATGCAAATGACTCCAAAAGTTGAAACTCTTTTAGCCAAAAGAGCAAAACAAGCACGACATTGTGGAATTGTTAGATTCAATCAAACCGAATGGCAAGTGAATGATCAATTTGGAAAAGCATTTACCGTGACTTTACATGATAATGTGTGTACTTGCACTTGCAACATTCCGCTATTGCAAAAATTGCCATGCTTGCATGTGATGGCCGCTTGTGCTCAAACCGTTGGCGGAGCGAATATATCATACTATGAATTTTGTTCATCGTGGTTTTCCGTGGAAAAATATAAAGCAACTTACGATCCAAGTTTTCATCCAATTCCCGATAGTAGATATTGTGATGCCTATCACGGTCCGACCATATTGCCTCCGCATACAAAAAGAAAGACGGGGCGTCCGCGTTCGACAAGAATTAAAGGTATGATGGATAAAATGGGAGAACGTAAGCAAAATACTTGCAGCAAATGTGGTCAAAAAGGGCACAAAAGATCGACATGTCTGTCAAAATGAGTTTTATATGATTGATGTAAGCAAATGTGGTCAAAAAAGTTTGAAAATGTATTTTGAGATTTTGTTCGAATGATTTGTAATGTAATGAACGATTCGTACTTTCAGTTTGATGAATGAATGAATGAATAATTTGCATTTCAGTAGTGCACGTTTTCATTTTATAAGCATAAGAGTTGTATTTGATTTGGTATTATGATGCGGTTTGTAACGTGTTAGGTGTAGATGAGGCAGAAGTTTAGAGCTGTAGCTCTCGGGTAGGGCGCACCTGCAAGGTGCGCCCTTGTAAATTTACACGGGCGCAATTTGCAGGTGCGCCCTTGTAAATTTAGTTGGGCGCACTTGACAGGTGCGCCCTTGTAAATTTACCTGGGCGCACTTGTCAAGTGCGCCCTTGTAAATTTACATGGGCGCACATGACAAGTGCGCCCACGTAAATTTACATGGGCGCACCTTGCAGGTGCGCCCATACCGGGTTAAACAACCCAGCTTCTCTCCTGTTTCCTCACTTCCTCCAAGCACCCTTTCCTCTCCAAAATCCCTAAAACTAAAAACCCAAAATCCTATTCTTCTAAACTTTCTAATACTTCAATTTTCATTACTTCTACACTAAATTAATTCTACAATGGAAGGCTCATCCTCCTCTTATGAAGTTAGAGGTAAATTCTTAAACAACATTACTTATTCATTTATTTGACTAACCCTAGCTAATTACTTGCTCATTAATTGATTAACCATAATTCATTACTTGTATTTGGTGATTTACTTTAGTTCATTACTTTTTCATTGCTTGATTTACCCTAATTCATGCTTGATTTACCCTAATTCATTATTTGATTAACCCTAATTCATTACATGTGTATGGTGATTTACTCTAGTTCATTACTTGTATATGGTGATTTACTTGTTCATTACAATAGAAGGCGCATTTCAATGGTGATTTTACTTGTTCATTTATTTGTATTTGGTGATTTGCTTGTTCATTTACTTGGTAGTTTACTTGTATATGATGATTTACTTGTTCATTACAATGGATGACTCATACCAATTCTTAGTTCATGTATATGGTGATTTACATAATCATTTCAAAACCTTGTTCATTGCTTGTTCATTTCATTTCAAATTTTTTTCTTGTAGAGTTAGCACCCGGTCCAGTAGATGCAAGTGTCTTGTATCTTCAAAATGAGCATAGAAGCAATAATATGGACTTGATGAAGGTATTTAAAAAATCCAAATGGAAGAATTCAATACTTTTTTCATTTCTCATGCAATAGCTAATTACTTTCTTTTCGTTTTGAATTTTGTAGAGCGACGAGCCAATTGATTGTCAAGATCATTCTAGCAAGTTAGCGTTGTTTACTTCAAACACACCTAGAGTTCAACTTGCGCTAGAAAGAGCTGGATTTAGAGAAATATCAAGATTAGGGTTTTTTAAGATTGACCATGCACTTATTACTGCATTGGTAGATCGGTGGAGACCGGAGACTTCCACCTTCCATCTTCCCACTGGTGAAATTACTATCACGTTGCAAGATGTTAGTTGTCTTTTGGGTGTTAGAGTGGATGGAAATCCTGTTACTGCTACACATCTCGGTAATTATGAAGATATTTGTTATGAGTGTTTAGGCGTTGTCCCAAATCGAAATGAGATAAGAGGCGCAACAATTAAGTTGACTTGGCTTCGAAATATGTTTCATAATGAGCCAGCAGAGGATGCATCAGATGAGCAAGTTGAACGTCATGCGAGAGCCGTCATTCTGCACTTGATATCGTGTCGTCTATGTCCCGATCATTCTAAAGGACGACTAAATCTTTTTTGGCTCTTATTTGTGAGAAATTTGGAAGAATGTGGACGATATTCTTGGGGTAGTGCGGTGTTGACAACATTATACACTGAAATAACAAATGCTGCGCTCTGTAAATCCAAATCCATAGCCGGTTGTCTTTCTCTTCTACAGGTAAATATTAGTATGCATAATTTTTTATGGCCACTTGTAATATGAAATCCCAACATTTTTTTTATATTTTACAGCTTTGGTCATGGACGCATCTTCCTATCGGTCGTCCAAACGTAACTTTATCTGCGCAGATCGACAGATCATTACCATATAGTGCAAGGTAGTTTATGTACATTTGCATATTCAATAATGATGTTTATGCTTATGCTATATTACTTACATTTACATATTTTATATGCATTACTTTATATCGCAGGTGGTTTGGAAATAGGAGTTGGATTGAGTCTCCAAAGCAAGTTACCACTTACTACCGTGACCAGCTTGACATGCTGACAGATGAGGCTATTGTATGGAATCCCTACACACAAGATGTGCTAGTTGATCTGCCTCAAATATGTATAAGCGGCATGCCTAGTTGGCTTTGTAAAACACCGATCATATGCATGTGAACTGTTGAGATGTATAATCCTGATCGAGTGATGCGACAATTTGGTCTTCAGCAATACATTCCTGAGCCTTGCGAAGCAAAGCCGAATTTGCATTTTGCTATCATTCAGTGGAACGATAGACATAACCGTATCGTTCGTCAAGAAATTCCTACCACTCATATTTCAGCATACTTGACTTGGTATTGGTCGATCACTCGAAGATTCATTCTTGCGAATCGGGCTCCTCAGGAACGAGCATACACCGCTCGTGCACCGCTTGAGCGAGATGTCGTACGTCTTTTACATTACTTTACTGTTTTAATTTGCTGACTTAAAACTTCTAATTTGTGATTATAAATAACACAATTTGCAGGTCGATGTGCTAGAGATGGTTGGTAGAGGGTTGGAGGATATTGGACGTGGTCGAGTACCGGAGCACGATGTCCAACCACGATGTATTAGCTTGAAAAAACTCATTGACACATTACTCTTTAGACGTAGACTGGAACGCCCGGGAGAGCGAAGAACTAAAAGAAGACATGATCCTTCTCCAGCTCCACCTCGACAAGACCCAGCTCAATCGCAGGCGGATGGACCTTCTCAACCTCCCCCTACTCAAGATTAAGCATCGCCATAAACGTATTTATAAGTGTTGTATTAGCGTATGTTTGTGTTTTAGACTTATGTTTATGTTTGAAGGTTATCTAGACTTATGTTTGTAATCGAATATTGACGTTGTTTTTTCATATTTATGTTTGAAGTAGATTCATATATGTGTTATGCTTTATTTGGGCTAGCGTATGTTTGAAATTGATTCAATTTACAGTGAAAAACTGCTACGAAACAATTGTATAGCATTTGTGAAGTAATTGGGTCGAAAAAGAGATGCTGCTGTTATAGCAAGTTGAAAATATAACGGGCGCACTTGGCAGGTGCGCCCGTGTTATTTATAATGGGCGCACTTGTCAGGTGCGCCCGTGTTATTTATAATGGGCGCACTTGTCAGGTGCGCCCGTGTTATTTATAATGGGCGCACTTGTTAAGTGCGCCCCCGCTGATTTTTTTTTTAATTTGCCACCTCATTGCTGAGGTGGCAAAAACTGGCCTATTTCTGCTAATAGTTTTAAAACTGGCCTATTTCTGCTATATGTTTAAAAAATTAGCTCATTTTGAAAATTTGTCCTTTATATAAAGATTAACATTCAATTTATTCCTTTAATTACCATTCTTAATTAATGTTATCATTTACCTTACAATTTATACAAACATAATTTCCTATATATATTTTACAACACAATGTAAAATATGGATTAATTCATATATATATCCTATGCATTGATTATTTTTCTTCTCATTTAATTATAGGTTATTGTAACACCCCACACCCGTTAGTGTCACTCACAAAGGGAATGCACTAAGTTCTGTGGAGCATTTAGGGTAAAAGATGCAGATAAATTACAAGATAGACAGAAATTAAACAGCGGAAAATAAAACTTTGCTTTATTGATAAAATAGTTTGTACAATGGTTTCTTTACAATATCAGAGTATAATCTGTCTTACAAAATAAAGAAGCATAAAAACAACATTTATATTCCCCGATTTTAGCAAGAGCCAGCCATAGCATCTGAAAAGAGAATCCAAGCAAACTTCGACAAATCTTCAAGCTGGGAAAGAGTGGCAGTCCAACTTAACCTGAGCTAAATTATTCCCTCCTTTACTACCTGGGGGGGGGGGAACGGAAGAAAAGAAGACGAAAGAAAAACAGAGTCAGACATAAAGCCTGAGTAAGTTCAGTAACTTCTAGCATGTGAACATGGAAAACAAAACGACATGAATTAACTGAATACAAGATTATACCATGACGACAGGGTCAACAAGATTAGACAAGGTAATCACAAGATATGCTAAGATAAGATAAACTGGATACGCTTTAATACTTTCGCTGCTTCTCTATTTCCTTGTTATACTGGTTTCTATATCTCTGCACCACCTAACTAGTGTCCCAACTAGTAACGATAACGCGATCCCAATCCCTGTATTTTCCATCGCCTTCAGGCATCCATTTATTAGTTGTTACCTAGATCTAATCTAGGGTTTTCTATCCACTGCTTTCTAGATTTAACTATAGTTTTACGCTATCTGCTGAACGCTTTTCGAGTTTAGGGTTTATGCCACCTAGTCCAACTAGGGATTACGCTACCTGTCGAACAATGCCCCCAAGTCTAGGACACACTACCTAGAGTGGTATATGTTCCTAGGCTTCCCCACGTATGTATCGCGAATCGTTATCGCTTGTCTAGATGCACATGTCCTGTAATGTGCGATCCGAGTCCTGTGACAGGGCAAATCAAGGAATACAGAACTCGGTCGGGAGCTTTCAGATATCTGCCGATGCAGATGCTAAGGTCTGTTTTTACTCCAGTGGCTATGGTCCCACTTGACCCCTCCCTCAGCTAATGAAAGGCATACCTTGTAAAATGAGAACTATACGCCGGCCCCCGGTGCCCCACTATCCTATGGCCATCCGCAACCATAACTAGATAGCAAGTATATGGTCTTTTGGAGTTCTCCGCCTTTCCGCTTCACGTATCTCGATTGACTCAAGATGGATGGTAGACGACGAGTTGCTATCACAGGGCTACCGTCTTCTCGCCGAATCACGCTGGTCCATCCTAGTCTTTAGGTTGCCACATATATATTGCAACCAAGGCATACCCTCGGTTCTTCTAACGCAGACCTTAACCTCTGTGAGCCCAGGATGATCATCTGCAGCCTCACAGAGGGATACCAAGAGTACCCTCACATCCCCTCGAAGCCTCGGGCTTCGTAACCCAATTCGTTGGAGCCTTCTTAAAACCAGATGGATGTCTGCTCCTTCGTGTTATACTAAGAATTACTACTTAGTTCTACTAACTAAGGTTTACCACTTAGTTTCCAAATTCCTTGTTTTCTTAACTAAGTTTTACTACTTAGTCCCTTTTTCAACTGAGGTCTACTACTTAGTTTTCTTTCTCGCCAGGTTGGGTTGGTTAAGTGTATTTAGTCGATTCAAGCTATCTTAACCCTCTTCCCTTATCCTATTACACTGGTTAAGTGTTATCCCTTCATGCTTTTTACTTAACCATATTCATTTATCATATTCTGATGGTTAAGCGTTCAAGTTTACTTAACCCTATGGTCTAGTCCAGTTAACATGTTAATTTGGCTAAGTGTATTACTTAACCCCAACCTCTAGTCTAATTAACATGTTAAATTGGCTAAGTGTATTAACTTTACTTAATCCCACCTTCTAGTCTAGTCAACATGTTAATTTGGCTAAGTATTCCCATGGACTTAACCCTCCCATTCTAGCTTTAACTGTGCTAAGTTGGTTAAGTGTTCCTTAACCTTCCCATTCTAGCTTAACCGTGTTAGGTTGGTTAAGTGTTCCTATGGACTTAACTCTCCCATTCTTGTTCTAGCTTTAATTAATAAATTAAAGCCGCAACCTCTCACATTAGACAGATATTGCTGCGGTTACTGGATGTGCCGGTCGGTTCCGGGCAGGTTTACACCGCAACTCAGTCTAACCTCGGGTTAGGCATATTCATGTTTTCTAAGTTCAAAGGGTTTTTGATTAATTTCCAAATCTGGTTTTGAAAACAACCATCCCGTCCTTCGGATCAGTTAGGGATAGCCAGGGAGGGCAGGAAACTTGTATTTTCCAAACCCAAGCCTAGACACTATCCTCTCTGTCACCCTAGAACCTTCTGGTCTATGTGTTATAAAAAAAGGATGTTATCAAAATACTTTTCTTTTGTTTATAAATTGTTAACAATTTATTTCAAAAGCCCATTTCCCCTTTTTAGACAAATTTGGCCTATATTTATTTTTCAAGCCTACTAGTATACTTATATTCTAGGCCCAAGTCCTAACCCAACATACAGTTTAGGCCATTTCCTATTTCATTGCCAAAACTAGATTAAATATCCTAGTTTATAATTTATGGCCAAAATTTAACCAAGTTACATATTTTGTGGTAAATGAACAATTTAACATTTATGACGAATTCTATAAGTAAATTACTCCTAATTTACTTATTTCATTACTACTCTTTTAATGTACATTGTCACATTTATTATTATGGCCCATTCTCTCTTATTTATCATATTTATACTTTTTGGTATGTAAATTATACCAAATTTAGTGTCGCTAACCATAATTTATTCTAAACATGACAATTGCTCACAATTATGAATAAATTCAAAATTGTGCTAATATACTTATTCCAAATCAACCTTAATTAACCCAATCTTGGTTTAACATCCTAATTCACAATTTATGGCAAAACTAGAATTATTTTTCTAGTTTACATTTTATGCCTAAAATTTAGCTTACTTACTAACGCTAAATTTAATATGTCAAAATCACATATTCCCTAATCCATGTCAAATTTCCCCGTTTTCATTTTAATATGCATGTCATAATACATATTCCAAATTATGCCAATTTCCAAGTTTACAATTACGTTCATATTCATTTCCATGTTTTTCCCCAAATCGCATTCCCACCGTTCGAATAATCGTGATTCAACCTAGATTATAAATAAATCTAGATTCGTAGATAAAAAGGGAATGAATCAAAATGACAAGAAGGAATAATTGGCATAAAAAGGTTTGGATAACAATGCAGGTTCAAGAATATGGGTAGACCTAACTAAATAGGTAAATTCCCACTGTCTTAAAACCAAAGAATGGGCAAAATAGGTTCAAGAACGTGGGTAGACCTAACTTAATAGGTAAATTCCCACTGTCTTAAAACCAAAGAAAAAACCAAGGAACAGGTAGAATAAATAATTGGGTTTAGACCCAATTTCACAATCACCAAACTAAAGCAATATTTTCCTAATCATGAATCATGGGTGTCAAAATCACAATTGTCCTCATTATGTCATAAGCAATAGTTTATGTCTAATTCAAAGGCTTATGTTCTTAGTCATAAGTAATGTCCATGGTCATAGGCAATATAGGCGATGTTCATAGTCCAAAAGGGAAAATAATTCCCATAGTCCTAAGTCATTGTCATAGGCAATGTTTATATGTCCCAAAATCAAAGGCTTATGTCATAGTCCAAAGGCATATGCTTTCAAAGGCCACAGTTCTATAGTCATAGTCACGGTTACAGTCTTATTTGTCCTCGAATCATAACAGTTCTTAATTCAGTCCAAGAGTATAAACACAGATTCGAAGAGAGAGAGAGAGACTTGGCATATTCCTTTATTCCTTTAATTTCATGTCACAAATAAAACAAAATATTCAGATCTAGAAATAACCAACTTACAGAAAATAGATCTAGAAAAGAAGGAAAGCGTGGCTACGATTCGTGCGTCGTTGCTTGAAACTTGTTTGAGCTAGCCTTTGAATTCTTCACTTGAAACTTTGATTTGAATCCCTCCTTAAAAGTCTTTTAGCAGCATCTCCTCGTCTTGAATCATATTTTATTTTATTTATTTAAGAAAATTTAGAAGAGGGGAAGAAGCCATGAATCTTAGCAGCATAAGGATAGAAGAGAATTGGTGCAAAGAGAATGAAGACTAGGGCTGTTTATATAGCTGCTCAAGACCTTATCGTACACGCAGCGCTGAGTCAGCATTGAACCTAGTTAAGAAAATAGTCCAGGTACGTAGATGAATCTAGCCAAACCTTATCATACACGCAGTGCTGAGTCAGCATTGGGTCCCACAAGCTATTTTGGCGTAAAAGTTTGATTTTCAAACTTTTGAATTTCTGGAATTTATTTAACTGTTTTATTCACATGAAATATTCTTATATGTATACAATTCCTCTAACGACCATTTTACGCGTATATATATACGCACAACTTTCATTTTATTTTCAATATTCAAATGATGTTGCCATATTTCATTGACTGTAGCCTTATCTTGAATTTTATCTTTCGTATACATATATTTTTGCATATATATATATATTTATATTCTCATATGTATATATATATATATTCTTTATTTCCTTATATGTACGTTCTTATCCTTTCAAATTTTGAATTTGTATACGTACATATATTTGCATGTTCAGTTGGCCCTCTCTAAAACAAAGATAAAAAATTATGCCGCCGCCGGGGTTCGAACCCCCGACCTCCATGCTACAAATCCAATGCCTTAACCAACTGAGCTACAGAGGCTTTTGTTAATAAGTCTTAGAACAATAATAATTATTGTTCTCTCCTTACTTCTCTTTTTCATGTTAGTTACAATACTTAAATTAAACAACTGCATGGATCTTTTTCTTTTAATTTTTCTTTTAAAAATTAATTATACTTTAATTTGAGAATCTTAATGTCGCAGAATTACGGGGTGTTACATTCTCCCCCACTTAAAAGGATTTCGTCCCCGAAATCTTCAAGTTAGGAAGAATGTGTCCTACCATCCAATCACCCATCTACTCAACCATTCAATCACATGCATTCATTGTCCTTAAAAGATTTCTAATGCTTTCATGTTCATATGCATAGTGTGTGTATATGTCTCTATCTAATGCAAAATCAGGCGGTCTACTGATTCAGTTGACCTCCTTAATGCAAATCATGTTAGTGCCATGCGTCCAATCATGCATGCAAACATCCCTAGTCATGTAAATACTACATGCGTGCACAGCCATTCATCCATATGCAACGTCCATATGATATCATATCAAGTTCAACTTATAAACAAATGCATATATGTAAATGCAATATGAGAGCGTCCGAACTTGATCTAGTGCCTAATACGTATGCATATGCATCCACAAGCAACCATTTGCAACCACTTGCAACCATTCAACCATAACATGTTTCAAATACATGTTTACATCCATTGGCTTCTACCTAAGGATTGCAGATACGACCTAGAGGATATACTTTGGAAAGAGAGAAACAACTACGCGTAAAGCTCCTAAACAGAGAAATCAAGAATGCACCCTTAAGGAAAAAGGGCATGTTGCTAGTATCTAGCCTTCTTGAGCTGTACTCCACTGTATCTTAACCAATTTAACTTCACGATTGTGAAGTTTCCGACCTCCAATTCCAAAATAAACAGATGTCAATCACGGTACCAAGTATACGTACTAAGATGATTAGAGGTTTCCCTCTTATCCGTCATGCCATAACTATAAGAGTCGAAAGGTCACTACATGCTCTTTGGGGTGCCTACCACAACTATTCATCTCTCCCGCAAACCATCCAAACCGAACTCGACATTCCTCAAGTACAAGCCCTAAAGGCCTAAACCAATATCAGACAAGCACCCAAGGAATATCTCCCCGAATTTAGACGATCTACGTGAGATGATATAAGAAAACTCGATAGCTATTCTCAAATCCCTACTAAAAAAATAAACTGGTCGGACCACCAATTGGATTTGAGATTCTAGTGGGATCTTTCTACTATACAAGTACTATGGTGCAGAGACCCAACTATGGAAGTGGATATGAACAAATGAGAAGCGCTAGAACCTAAGGAAATAGCACGAACAGAAAACTAGACTCTTCCAACCGAACTACCTTTCTCCTAGGTGCGCTTCGTGGCGAAAGCATGTACTTGTCCTTCTGAAAATCTTGTCCTCGTTCTTGCCCTTGTCCTTAAGTATATGCCCTATCATACCCTAGTAAAAATACTTCCTCTTGTCTTAGGTTTTATAATTTCTTCCTCCTTCGTGTGCTAAGTCTACATCCATGAATTCCTCATCCTAGGGTTATGCTCCTTAGCCAAACTCCTCATCCCCTTCCGTGTGTAGTCATGTTGACAAATCTCTCGAAAACTGCCTCCATCGTCCGGAAAACCTTATAAGCTTTGAAAGAAAACTGCCCGTAGATGAAACAACTACGGCTATGGATGGAAGCCGGGCACTACTTTGCCCTTCGATGAGGTTACCTCCCAGAAAGCCAGGAGCCCCAGAGACTCAAGAAAGAAGGAGACAAGAATTTAAACAGAGGAAGAGAAGATAGTGCGTATGGATTTGGGGAATATGCCTTTAAAACAAATCTCTTCTTTTGAAAATACTTCTTTTAAAACCGTTTGAAAATAATTTTTCAAATCCTTTATCTGATCTGGTAACCTTCAGCTCTGATACCACGTGTAACACCCCACACCCGTTAGTGTCACTCACAAAGGGAATGCACTAAGTTCTGTGGAGCATTTAGGGTAAAAGATGCAGATAAATTACAAGATAGACAGAAATTAAACAGCGGAAAATAAAACTTTGCTTTATTGATAAAATAGTTTGTACAATGGTTTCTTTACAATATCAGAGTATAATCTGTCTTACAAAATAAAGAAGCATAAAAACAACATTTATATTCCCCGATTTTAGCAAGAGCCAGCCATAGCATCTGAAAAGAGAATCCAAGCAAACTTCGACAAATCTTCAAGCTGGGAAAGAGTGGCAGTCCAACTTAACCTGAGCTAAATTATTCCCTCCTTTACTACCTGGGGGGGGGGGAACGGAAGAAAAGAAGACGAAAGAAAAACAGAGTCAGACATAAAGCCTGAGTAAGTTCAGTAACTTCTAGCATGTGAACATGGAAAACAAAACGACATGAATTAACTGAATACAAGATTATACCATGACGACAGGGTCAACAAGATTAGACAAGGTAATCACAAGATATGCTAAGATAAGATAAACTGGATACGCTTTAATACTTTCGCTGCTTCTCTATTTCCTTGTTATACTGGTTTCTATATCTCTGCACCACCTAACTAGTGTCCTAACTAGTAACGATAACGCGATCCCAATCCCTGTATTTTCCATCGCCTTCAGGCATCCATTTATTAGTTGTTACCTAGATCTAATCTAGGGTTTTCTATCCACTGCTTTCTAGATTTAACTATAGTTTTACGCTATCTGCTGAACGCTTTTCGAGTTTAGGGTTTATGCCACCTAGTCCAACTAGGGATTACGCTACCTGTCGAACAATGCCCCCAAGTCTAGGACACACTACCTAGAGTGGTATATGTTCCTAGGCTTCCCCACGTATGTATCGCGAATCGTTATCGCTTGTCTAGATGCACATGTCCTGTAATGTGCGATCCGAGTCCTGTGACAGGGCAAATCAAGGAATACAGAACTCGGTCGGGAGCTTTCAGATATCTGCCGATGCAGATGCTAAGGTCTGTTTTTACTCCAGTGGCTATGGTCCCACTTGACCCCTCCCTCAGCTAATGAAAGGCACACCTTGTAAAATGAGAACTATACGCCGGCCCCCGGTGCCCCACTATCCTATGGCCATCCGCAACCATAACTAGATAGCAAGTATATGGTCTTTTGGAGTTCTCCGCCTTTCCGCTTCACGTATCTCGATTGACTCAAGATGGATGGTAGACGACGAGTTGCTATCACAGGGCTACCGTCTTCTCGCCGAATCACGCTGGTCCATCCTAGTCTTTAGGTTGCCACATATATATTGCAACCAAGGCATACCCTCGGTTCTTCTAACGCAGACCTTAACCTCTGTGAGCCCAGGATGATCATCTGCAGCCTCACAGAGGGATACCAAGAGTACCCTCACGTCCCCTCGAAGCCTCGGGCTTCGTAACCCAATTCGTTGGAGCCTTCTTAAAACCAGATGGATGTCTGCTCCTTCGTGTTATACTAAGAATTACTACTTAGTTCTACTAACTAAGGTTTACCACTTAGTTTCCAAATTCCTTGTTTTCTTAACTAAGTTTTACTACTTAGTCCCTTTTTCAACTGAGGTCTACTACTTAGTTTTCTTTCTCGCCAGGTTGGGTTGGTTAAGTGTATTTAGTCGATTCAAGCTATCTTAACCCTCTTCCCTTATCCTATTACACTGGTTAAGTGTTATCCCTTCATGCTTTTTACTTAACCATATTCATTTATCATATTCTGATGGTTAAGCGTTCAAGTTTACTTAACCCTATGGTCTAGTCCAGTTAACATGTTAATTTGGCTAAGTGTATTACTTAACCCCAACCTCTAGTCTAATTAACATGTTAAATTGGCTAAGTGTATTAACTTTACTTAACCCCACCTTCTAGTCTAGTCAACATGTTAATTTGGCTAAGTATTCCCATGGACTTAACCCTCCCATTCTAGCTTTAACTGTGCTAAGTTGGTTAAGTGTTCCTTAACCTTCCCATTCTAGCTTAACCGTGTTAGGTTGGTTAAGTGTTCCTATGGACTTAACTCTCCCATTCTTGTTCTAGCTTTAATTAATAAATTAAAGCCGCAACCTCTCACATTAGACAGATATTGCTGCGGTTACTGGATGTGCCGGTCGGTTCCGGGCAGGTTTACACCGCAACTCAGTCTAACCTCGGGTTAGGCATATTCATGTTTTCTAAGTTCAAAGGGTTTTTGATTAATTTCCAAATCTGGTTTTGAAAACAACCATCCCGTCCTTCGGATCAGTTAGGGATAGCCAGGGAGGGCAGGAAACTTGTATTTTCCAAAC
Source organism: Allium sativum (assembly GCA_030737875.1). Taxonomy (NCBI): domain Eukaryota; kingdom Viridiplantae; phylum Streptophyta; class Magnoliopsida; order Asparagales; family Amaryllidaceae; genus Allium; species Allium sativum. The sequence goes on along the minus strand of CM060927.1, from coordinate 18,767,919 downwards.
CCAAGCCTAGACACTATCCTCTCTGTCACCCTAGAACCTTCTGGTCTATGTGTTATAAAAAAAGGATGTTATCAAAATACTTTTCTTTTGTTTATAAATTGTTAACAATTTATTTCAAAAGCCCATTTCCCCTTTTTAGACAAATTTGGCCTATATTTATTTTTCAAGCCTACTAGTATACTTATATTCTAGGCCCAAGTCCTAACCCAACATACAGTTTAGGCCATTTCCTATTTCATTGCCAAAACTAGATTAAATATCCTAGTTTATAATTTATGGCCAAAACTTAACCAAGTTACATATTTTGTGGTAAATGAACAATTTAACATTTATGACGAATTCTATAAGTAAATTACTCCTAATTTACTTATTTCATTACTACTCTTTTAATGTACATTGTCACATTTATTATTATGGCCCATTCTCTCTTATTTATCATATTTATACTTTTTGGTATGTAAATTATACCAAATTTAGTGTCGCTAACCATAATTTATTCTAAACATGACAATTGCTCACAATTATGAATAAATTCAAAATTGTGCTAATATACTTATTCCAAATCAACCTTAATTAACCCAATCTTGGTTTAACATCCTAATTCACAATTTATGGCAAAACTAGAATTATTTTTCTAGTTTACATTTTATGCCTAAAATTTAGCTTACTTACTAACGCTAAATTTAATATGTCAAAATCACATATTCCCTAATCCATGTCAAATTTCCCCGTTTTCATTTTAATATGCATGTCATAATACATATTCCAAATTATGCCAATTTCCAAGTTTACAATTACGTTCATATTCATTTCCATGTTTTTCCCCAAATCGCATTCCCACCATTCGAATAATCGTGATTCAACCTAGATTATAAATAAATCTAGATTCGTAGATAAAAAGGGAATGAATCAAAATGACAAGAAGGAATAATTGGCATAAAAAGGTTTGGATAACAATGCAGGTTCAAGAATATGGGTAGACCTAACTAAATAGGTAAATTCCCACTGTCTTAAAACCAAAGAATGGGCAAAATAGGTTCAAGAACGTGGGTAGACCTAACTTAATAGGTAAATTCCCACTGTCTTAAAACCAAAGAAAAAACCAAGGAACAGGTAGAATAAATAATTGGGTTTAGACCCAATTTCACAATCACCAAACTAAAGCAATATTTTCCTAATCATGAATCATGGGTGTCAAAATCACAATTGTCCTCATTATGTCATAAGCAATAGTTTATGTCTAATTCAAAGGCTTATGTTCTTAGTCATAAGTAATGTCCATGGTCATAGGCAATATAGGCGATGTTCATAGTCCAAAAGGGAAAATAATTCCCATAGTCCTAAGTCATTGTCATAGGCAATGTTTATATGTCCCAAAATCAAAGGCTTATGTCATAGTCCAAAGGCATATGCTTTCAAAGGCCACAGTTCTATAGTCATAGTCACGGTTACAGTCTTATTTGTCCTCGAATCATAACAGTTCTTAATTCAGTCCAAGAGTATAAACACAGATTCGAAGAGAGAGAGAGAGAGACTTGGCATATTCCTTTATTCCTTTAATTTCATGTCACAAATAAAACAAAATATTCAGATCTAGAAATAACCAACTTACAGAAAATAGATCTAGAAAAGAAGGAAAGCGTGGCTACGATTCGTGCGTCGTTGCTTGAAACTTGTTTGAGCTAGCCTTTGAATTCTTCACTTGAAACTTTGATTTGAATCCCTCCTTAAAAGTCTTTTAGCAGCATCTCCTCGTCTTGAATCATATTTTATTTTATTTATTTAAGAAAATTTAGAAGAGGGGAAGAAGCCATGAATCTTAGCAGCATAAGGATAGAAGAGAATTGGTGCAAAGAGAATGAAGACTAGGGCTGTTTATATAGCTGCTCAAGACCATATCGTACACGCAGCGCTGAGTCAGCATTGAACCTAGTTAAGAAAATAGTCCAGGTACGTAGATGAATCTAGCCAAACCTTATCATACACGCAGTGCTGAGTCAGCATTGGGTCCCACAAGCTATTTTGGCGTAAAAGTTTGATTTTCAAACTTTTGAATTTCTGGAATTTATTTAACCGTTTTATTCACATGAAATATTCTTATATGTATACAATTCCTCTAACGACCATTTTACGCGTATATATATACGCACAACTTTCATTTTATTTTCAAAATTCAAATGATGTTGCCATATTTCATTGACTGTAGCCTTATCTTGAATTTTATCTTTCGTATACATATATTTTTGCATATATATATATATTTATATTCTCATATGTATATATATATATATTCTTTATTTCCTTATATGTACGTTCTTATCCTTTCAAATTTTGAATTTGTATACGTACATATATTTGCATGTTCAGTTGGCCCTCTCTAAAACAAAGATAAAAAATTATGCCGCCGCCGGGGTTCGAACCCCCGACCTCCATGCTACAAATCCAATGCCTTAACCAACTGAGCTACAGAGGCTTTTGTTAATAAGTCTTAGAACAATAATAATTATTGTTCTCTCCTTACTTCTCTTTTTCATGTTAGTTACAATACTTAAATTAAACAACTGCATGGATCTTTTTCTTTTAAATTTTCTTTTAAAAATTAATTATACTTTAATTTGAGAATCTTAATGTCGCAGAATTACGGGGTGTTACAGTTATTGTAAAAAAAAAACTACAAATGTTTTTTTTATAACAAAATATCAGTTACTGTCCAATAACTTAACAACTGCTCTGCTTAATAAAATTTGTTGACTCATTGCAATTAAATGTAAATTTCAAATTCATTAATATATATATATGTATGTATGTATGTATGTATGTATATATATATATATATTTCTATGTAGTTATTATTTTTCTCATTCCATTTCTTTCGCATATAACTTCTCCTCAATTGAAGCCATGTTTCTCTATTAAACTCTTTTTAGGTAAATAAATTATGAACATAATATTTCTTCCACTTTATTTTCTAGACCATATATCGTATGTGTCCATTCATTATAAGATTCGTTTCCATTTATTTGTACTCATCCGACCACCTTTGTTATGTGTCCATACAATAGAAAATTCATTTCCATTTATGTTGTATCCATTCTGCCACTTTTATTCCTTTAATTTTTGAGAACACATTTAAGTTAATTTTATATGATTTAAATTTATATGCACGGTTAATGAATTTGAAAATATGTTGTTGCATGAATGGCTAATTAATTGTTGTCAGTGTGTGATGGTTGTCAAATAAATGCATTTGAGGTGCATTAATGTAGAACATGTATTTGGAATTTTATTGGTTGATTGCATGTAGAAATTGAATTTATCAAACGGGGGCTATTGGGTAGGGTCAACTCCGGTTGGACTGAAATTGGATTGGTTTAAAACTTTTGGATTTATTTATAAAATTAGCATTAAAATAATATAAAAATTCATGTTTTTCTTCAAACCCTAATCCTATCTATTGTAGTCGCCGCCTAGACCTTCTGTCCATGGCTGAGAACACCTCCACCTTCTTCCACCAAATTCTCCTGCTCCTCTACATATCAGACTCCACTCCTTTAGGTTTTTCTGTAGAGATTTTCATCCTCCTCAATTTCATACGGCTTGATCGTTCTCTGGTGGCCCGAACTCCGAGATCCATGACCCTAAACCCGCGCCAAAAACCACAGCCACTCCCTAGGCTTGATCGAGCTGAGCCAAAGTGGGCCCTTTTGGTGCGCTGCCTGTAGCCCTTCGAGGTGCCACCTTCCGATCGACCTCTGGTGCTTCGGATTTTGTGCAAAATCGATCTGAAGTTTTGAACCATTTTAAAACTAATGGGTGTTTTCTTGAAGAGGAAGAAGAAGGTTAATTCTTTTTAAATATTTTATTAATTTAATTTAAAAAACCGTTATTGATCTTGTTTAATTCCTAACTAATTCATACGACATCGAAAATGAACGATTTCAGATTCTGTGCGATCGTAGAGACGAGATCTACGCTGCGGTTCTAACTAGAAGCGATTCCTAGCTGATAAAATTTTGACCAAATTTACGGATCCAAGCAATTCAGATTCTCGACTGTGAGATTTCTGATTTTAATTAATTAATCAATTTAATTATTTTTCTCGCTGTTAAATAATTGTATGTATGTTAATGAATCAGTTATGCGATGCGATGAAATTTTGGATGATTGATCTGTTTATTTTGTATGTATGTATGATAGATCTGTTAGTTAAATTATAGATCTGTATATGTCGGTTAAATTAAAATAAATCATTTTTTTTCTTTACCAATATTTTGTGAATCATGTATATTAAACAAAAATGAAATATCCTTTTTGCTTATACTTATTGAATTGAATTTGTTTGTCAATTCAATTAAAAAAACATATCATTTTGTCATACTTATGGAATTTGTTTGTCAATTCAATTAAAAAAAATATCATTTTGTCATATTTATTGAATTGAATTTGTTTGTCAATTCAATTAAAAAATATCATTGATGTCATATTTATCGAATTGAATTTGTTTGTCAATTCAATTAAAAAATATCATTGTGGTCATACTTATTGAATTGAATTTGTTTGTCAATTCAATTAAAAAATATCATTGTTGTCATATTTATCGAATTGAATTTGTTTGTCAATTCAATTAAAAAATATCATTGTGGTCATACTTATTGAATTGAATTTGTTTGTCAATTCAATTAAAAAATATCATTGTTGTCATATTTATCGAATTGAATTTGTTTGTCAATTCAATTAAAAAATATCATTGTGGTCAAACTTATTGAATTGAATTTGTTTGTCAATTCAATGAAAAATATCATTTTTGTCTATATTTTTGGATTGAAATAGGATGGTCAATTCGTTGAAAAATGTCATTTTGCCTATATTAGTGAATTGAAATAGAATTGTCAATTCAATAAAAATCTATCATTTTGTTATATTTTTGAATTGAATTAGAATTGTCAGTTCAATAAAATATATCTTTTGTTTATATTATTGAATTGAATTAGAACTTTCAATGCAATATAAAATATATAACTTTGTCTGTTGATTGATAAAAACATCACATATGTTGTTGTTTGATTGTAGTATGTAAGTTACATTTTTTTTATTTGTAAATTTAGATGCAAATAAACATCGTAGAAAAAGTTGAATTTTTCGTTTGCATTCTTTGATACAAATAAAACATGAAATTAAAAGTTACATTTTTATTTGCATCATTATTTGCATTCTTTGATGCAAATAAAACATGAAATTAAAAGTTACATTTTTATTTGCATTCTTCGATGCAAATAAAACATGAAATTAAAAGTTACATTTTTATTTGCATTCTTTGATGTAAATAAAAATGAAATTAAAAGTTACATTTTTATTTGCATTCTTTGATGCAAATAAAACATGAAATTAAAAGTTACATTTTTATTTCCATTCTTTGATGCAAATAAAACATGAAATTAAAAGTTGGATTTTTATTTGCATTCTCTGATGCAAATAAAACATGAGATTAAAAATTTGTATTTTTATTTGCATTCTTTGATGCAAATAAAACATGAGATTTAAAAGTTGTGTTTTTCATTTTTATTTTTGATACAAATAAAAGAAAAGAATAAAAGTTGTATTTTTCATTTGCATTTTTGATGCAAATAAAAGAAAAAAATAAAAGTTGTATTTTTCATTTGCATTTTTGATGCGAATAAAAGAAAAGAATAAAAGTTGTATTTTTCATTTGCATTTTTGATGCAAATAAAAGAATAGAGTAAAAGTTGTATTTTTCATTTCCATTTTTGATGCAAATAAAAGAATAGAATAAAAGTTGTATTTTTCATTTGCATTTTTGATGCAAATAAAATAATAGAATAAAAGTAACATTTTTCATTTGCATTTCTGATGCAAATAAAATAATGGAATAAAAGTTACAATTTTTCATTAGCACTTTAGATACAAATAAAATATAGAATGAAAAGTTACTTTTTTTTATTTTCATTTTAGATACAAATAAAACATTAAATAAAAGATTAAAATTTTTATTTGCATTTTAGTTGCAAATAAAACATTAGACAAAAGATTACATTTTTTGATTTGCATTTTAGTTGCAAATAAAACATTAAATAAAAAATTACATTTTTTATTTGCATTTTAGTTGCAAATAAAACATTAGACAAAAGATTACATTTTTTTATTTGCATTTTAGTTGCAAATAAAACATTAAAGATTACATTTTTTATTTGCATTTTAGTTGCAAATAAAACATTAGATAAAAGATTATATTTTTTATTTGCATTTTAGTTGCAAGTAAAACATTAAATAAAAGATTACATTTTCTTATTTGCATTTTAGCTGCAAATAAATAGAAGATTACATTTTTTTTATTTGCATACAAGATGCAAATAAAAACATCAAAATGAAAGTTACATTTTTGTTTGCATTTTAGATGCAAATAAAAACATTAAAATGAAAGTTCCATTTTTGTTTGCATTTTAGATGCAAATAAAAACGTTAAAATGAAAGTTGCATTTTTGTTTGCATTTTAGATGCAAATAAAAACATCAAAATGAAAGTTGCATTTTTGTTTGCATTTTAAATGCAAATAAAAACATTAAAATGAAAGTTGCATTTTTGTTTCCATTTTAGATGCAAAAAAAAACCTTAAAATGAAAGTTACATTTTTGTTTGCATTTTAGGTGTGAATAAAAACATTGATTTAAAAGTTACATTTTTATTTTCATTTTAGATGAAAATAAAAGCATTGATTTAAAAGTTGTATTTTTGTTTGCATTTTAGATGCAAACAAAAACATGAATTAAAAAAGTTGCATTTTATTTACATATTAGATTTAAATAAAAACATAGAATAAAAAAATACAGTTTTATTTACATTGTAAATGTAAATAAAACCATAGAATAAAAGTTATATTTTTCATTTGCATTTTAAATGTAAATAAAACCATAGAATAAAAGTTCCATTTTTCATTTGCATTTTTGATGCAAATAAAACCATAGAATAAAAGTTGCATTTTTATTTGTATGTCACATGTGAATAAAAGTATAGTCTTAAAAGTTATACTTTTATTGTCAAATTAGAGACAATAAAAAGAATAAATCAAAATTGACATTTTTGTTGACATGTTAGTTGTAAATAAAAAGTATAGTTTTGAAAGTTATATTCTTATTGTTAAATTAGAGACAATAAAAAGAATAAATCAAAAAGATATTTTTGGTTAACATGTTAGTAGTAAAGAAAAGAGTAGATTTTAAACTTACATTTTTATTGTCATTTTAGAGACAATAAAAAGAATAAAACATGATTTATTTCAAATCATCATTTTTATCATGTAAGTAGGATTATGAAAATCATATATAAAATCTCTAACATGAATATAGACTGTATTTGGCTTGCATGTGATTGTTTGAAAGTAGTTGAAATCGCCAAACAAATAATATATATATATATATATATATATATATATATATATATATATATTAGAATTAAACGAATCGCGCGCGGTAGTTCACGTTTCGGCAATCGTAACTTTAAACGGTTATACCGAAAGATCCAACTGTCGGATTTTCCCAAAACTGGAACCATTAGGACCGCTTTGGGAAGATCTCTCCATTGATATAAATTTTGTCAAAATCCAACGGTTAGATTTCAAGATAAGTGTAAAACAAATTTTGGTAAAAACAGCGCCAGGGCCGCCCATTGACCCGAAGCGTCGTTAAACAAATTTGCCTATTTTTATATAAATAAAAATTGCAATTCAATACCATTAACAATATGAAACGATTTTAAACTATATATATGCGAGGATCATTTGAAAAGACCGAGATAAAATCTCATTTCAAATGGTCGTACGACGATCTAAATTGAAGATCTTAAAGATGACGATTGAAGACCAGCGATTTTCACATCGAAAGGATAAATACTGATGTTTGGCATTGGCTAGCTACCAATAAAGGGTTAAAGCAGTAGTTGTCCGGATGTACTTGTTGATCGTCCGGATACGCGAGCACCTCACTTCCGTATTGGACATACGGGACGAGGAATAAGGTGACTCTGGTTTCGTTCAAACTCAGAATGGACTTGTAAATGGATGTGTGTCTGACATTGAATTTCATGCTATGTAATTAAATTGATTTCTATTAATATATATCTGTGGTGGCGGAGAATTTATTCTCTTGCTAAACACCCTTCTTTGAGACGCATGAGCTAGAAGGTTATATCTTGGTAGTTATCGATCACATGGTATGGACTGTCAATGTAACATGCCAAGATGCAATTGATCGAGGCTTTTGTTGAAAAGCAGAGCCTTGTGGATGATGATCAAAGCATAGCCTATTTCGGCATAGCTTTGTGTATTACGTTAACTCGCGAGCCTCACACCCCGGTAGAGTCAAAAACGGGACAAGGGAACGCAGGGAGAGCACACGTTTCTTTCTAGCTAGAAGTGGTGTTTGGGTTTTTACAAGGCCTAACATTTTACATATGTGGTTGATGGAATGAGGCGCCTCGGATATTTTTATTGGTCGCCAATGACCAATTTATAGGTCCAATAGGATCGGGGAGCATGTGTTCAGGAATTTCCAATCGACTAAAGTATTTGTGCACCGGCCTTGCAGGATTCAAGGGTTCACCAGCGTCTGAATCCTGAGACATTGCCAGAGTGTCTCAAATCGGTTAGGAGATCGTCCCTAGCCTTGACTCATGATGGAAACCCAATTTCCAATACGACATTACGGTCTTGATTGTAAACCTATATATGGCGACATAGTATATGGTAGCTATGCCGTCGAGGATTGATACATTTACTTTGAAGTATTTTAATTTGTACTAGACACTAATAATAATATTAAAAACATTATTTTCAAAGTATCAAGCATTTTTTATCATTATAAGTTAAAACTCTATCCTCCGTTTGTGTTGCATTGTGTGATGGGACTTGAGTCTTATAATGGTTTCTTTTTCTAAAAAGCATTGCATTGTTTTTGACTTAAAAATTTATAAAGCTTACGCACTGGAAATCCAATGGAGTAAACCCGTTCCGCATTAGCGGCGTGGTCCATTGATTAGCCATATTATTAGTGTAGTAAGATTTCTCACACTAGTCCCATGACTGACTCGTAGTTTGTTTCCCTTTACAAACTCGGATGCCCTCTTTTCCACATGGGCAGTCGAGTGATTTGCTTTGCAAATATTTATCTATTGAGCAGGATCCTGGAACGAAACTTAAAGCTGTATCTAGAGCATGGATAGCCTTCCGCTGTATCAGTTTATTCATTTCCGCTGCATTGTATTAAATCTATTGTAAATTTATTCTTCCGCTGTTGTATTCGATGTACTCTGATATTCTGTACTCTGATGTAACATTATTGTAATGTTTATAAAAGTCTTCTGTTATTTGTTCTAATGTGTTGCATTTCCAAAGTTAACGTATGCGGGTTTTGAACGGTTTTAGTCGATCTTGCGATTAATTAGGTCCGGGCAAAAGCCGTATCGTTACAAATATCCTCTTCACAAATTCCTTTTTATAAAATCCTTGATTTAATATCACTACAACAAAAATACCCTATTACAACATCCACTTTACAACGGGCATTTTTTGCCCGTTGTAATAGAGAGCTATTACAACGGTCATTTAGGGACCGTTGTAATAGATATCATGTACAACGCCCTTTTTACAATGGGCATGTACTGCCCCTTGTAATAGAGTGTTATTACAATGGCTATTTCAGGCTCGTTGGAATAGATGTCAATATAACAAAGTTTATAAAATGTCTGTTGTAATAGGTGTATTTGTTATAATGGTTTCAAAAAGCCCGTTATAAGAGTGTCAATTTTACAACGCATAATGTCTGTTGTAATAGGTGTCAATTTGACAATGATCATAAAATGTATGTTTTAACCGATGTAAATTTTACAATGGTAATAAAATGTCTATTGTAATAAATGTTACCAATTTTTGACAATCAATAATTAATAATTATAATACTTTCTTAAAATTAATATTGATCATATATTATTATTTAATGATTAATCATCAATAATATAATATTAATCATATGTCACTAATTATTAAATATAATATTATATTATTTATTAATATGTAACGTTTAATCATTAATAACATTATACTAATCATTTATAACTTATAATAATTAATGAATATTAATAAATAACCACTAATTACAAATAACTATATATAATCAGTATTCCAACAGGTTTAATTTTACTTTCTAGTTATTAGCAAGTAATATCGAGTAATTAATATCAAATATATAATAATTTATAATTAATAATAAATATCAATACTTTATGATTAGAAATATTAATATTAAAAATTAAAAATTAATAGGCTTAATTTTAATAGACTTAGTTTTACTTTTAGAAGTAATAATTGTATAACTGATACTAGATGGTAGATTTCAATTTTGTATTTTTGAAATTTGGATGCAAAATCAAATATGTGCACATATTAGAAATTCAAATTTATAATTATAACTATATAAATAATTTGAAAACATAATTAATTTAAATAGTTTTTTAATTATTAGTTATATTTTCATAACTAATTTTAATTGAGAATGTTTAATAGTTAATGCTTAGTTAATTTATATTTTGATAATTAATATTTAATAATTTACCATAGTTTAATATTTGATGGTCAATGATTATTAAACATTGTTGATAACTAATAAATGAGAACAAGTAACAACTAGTCTTGGAATTAATATACATTTATAATTAATGAGTAATCGATAAATTCTATTGGTAAAAAATAAGTAATAAATAACATGTATATGATTACTATATATAAGAATGCTAGCTTTAATGTTATATTCAAAAGCCTTCGCAAGCACAGGACTAGGATCTGAAATGAATTACAAATGTTTCATATGGCCCAAGCCCAACCCGATACAACTTCCGTTCGTTTATCTTCTCTTCCCAGTTAGGTTTTCCAATTTTCGCCGCCTTCATACCATAACACTAGTCTTCTTCCTAATGGTTCATACCAACTAGATAACTCGTAAATTGACAGGAGGCGAAGCACCTAGATAGCAGCTTGCAACCAAAGTTGCACGAAAATCTGCTCGGCCACCGCCTCTATGGAGAAGCCTCGTAGATTCAACAGGCCTTGGAGAGTTTCTCTTCATGATATTTGCAAATATCAGAAAAGTACTAATTTCACAACGCTTTCGAGACTTCGCTCGTTAATTTGTTCGGAGATACTAATTTTTGTGCGATTCATGATATACAATTTTGCAAGGAGATTCAGCTTGTTAGGTGAATTACGAGCGAGAGTAAGTTATTTACAAGTGAAATTTGTAAATTCTATTTCGCTTAGTTTTTAATTTTGATGTTAGTGTGATGATTTTGTTAGGGTTACATAGGATGAAGGCCGCCATTTTAATCTTCTTGTAGAGAGGCCCAAGGAACTCGAATCCTTTTATGCGGCTTTTCCAGCACATGACGGCCTTTGGAACTCTGCCATTCGGACTAAGGATGATCTTCATGCTAGGCTTGCTATTGAGCATTGCGTTAACGAAGCAAGAGGAATGGACGTTCTTCCCATATGGGGCTATTGAGCATTGCTATACCATGCATCTGCAGTTGTATCAGAAAGAGCATATTCAGTTAAGGGTAATATTATCTAAACTCATATTTTAATAGTATAATTTGGTTTTGACTATTTGACGGCTCGGTAATAAGATTTCATCTCAAATTGTACTATATAATATTTTTGTCTATTTCACGTTCAGATGGTACGTCATGAATACTATGGTTTTCACAATCCAAAGGGTATTATACCGATGGTAAACTTATTCATTACAGCCAAGCGAATTCAAGATTTGTATGAACGGAAGAAGGAGGTTATAGGGTGGGGGCTAGGGGCAGTTGTTAACTTGTGGTTGTGAGCTCTGTGAACTTCATGTACTTGCTTGGGAGGTGTGTTTATATTCATTAATGTATACTTGAATTTAGTTTAAAATAGAAAAAAGGTAAAATTAAAATGTTGAGGTAACATTGTACCTATAACACGTTGAACTCATACTTGGTTTTTTGATTCACTGACTATATCATTATTTAGCATTTTGATTCAAAATGCGGGTGAGTTGATGAAATTATCCCAAATGCTTCTTGGGCCCTTGCTGAAAAGTTTGTCGATAAGGGCATCTCCAGTGGATTCAGGGCTGAATATTCAGCCCACTGAATATTCAGCCCTGAATTGGGCTGTAGGCGCCAGTGGTCTGGCGCCTACATTAGAGGCGCCAGATTCTGGCGCCTGTGTTGCAGGCGCCAGGATTCTGGCACGTATAAACCCCCCTCCGCCATTTTTTTCCTCATTTTTTCACCTTAAGCTTCTCTTTTTAATTTTGTTTTTAATAGAAAATTGAAGTGAGATGCCGCCGCGATCTAATAAAGTTGGAAAAAGAGTTCGACGTAAGCCCTCTGATGAGCAAGCAGGTCCAGTACACACACCTCCGGCTCCTGGAGTATCAGCAGATGAGCTTCGTGTCCTTCACGATCTTCCAGAGGGTTATCAGCATAGAGCTCATACTGCATTTGACTCGATACCGGTATAACTTTAACGTTAATTATTTATAGTATTGCGCATTTAATATGTTCGTACGAGCCTAATAACTGTTATTGAATTGGAAAACATTCCTTATTTCATTATATATAGGATCATCACATTCATTGTCGAGGTAGTTGGGCGAAGTGCATTCTTAAATTTTATGACAAACTCCCCCCTTCTATTAAAGATAGGTTGCATCGAAGTCCTTTTGGACAGTTTTTATCGATTAGGCCGATTCAGTCGTTGGACAGAACTCTATTACATGCACTATGCGAGAGGTGGTGGCCGACCACACATACATTTCATTTTTCTGACTTTGAGCTTGGTATCACACCTCTCGATTTCTATATGTTGACTGGTATTGAGATTGGTCATATTGATCGGAGACCAGTTTCTTTTGATGACTTGTATGAGTCGGTTCGGTTATATTCCGTCTTCTAACCCCTTTTGGATGAGTCTCACGTTAGTAGTGGTGCGGTTACTTTGACTTACCTCCAGCAGTACATCACTGCTAATTCCTGTCGACCAGAGCTTGTGGATGGGGTGACTAGGGCATTTCTATTGTACTTGTTTGGTTCGACATTTTTTTCGAACCACAAAAGTACCATTCGTTTGGGGTATCTAGCTTCACTTATTATGTTGGATCAGCTTGATACGATAGATTGGGGCACAGCTATATTAGGTAATTTGTACTCTGCATTAGATTCATATGTGTTGGGAGACATTAGAGAGATGCAGGCTTTGTGGTTTATTTTTCCCTTTTGGTACTATGAGTATACGGCCAACATGCATCGACGCATGTTAGAGATGGCGAGTCAAGAATCTCCTGGACTTGAAGTATACGAATTTCGGTTTGTCTTTTTCTTCTCTTTACCCTTTGATTGAACATCTCTTAAGCTCTTTGCATTACTAGAACTCCATTTGGGATTACTAACGAGTACGTCATAACAATTAGCAAACTGGTAGTAATGAGGTTTTTTTATACCATTTTCTCTTGGAAATAATTTCAAGAATTGATCGTTCGCCATTCGCTTCTGAAAATGATAATGTAATAACTGTTTGTATACATTCATGCTATAGAAATGGAAAAATTATTCAACCAAATTATAGTTTTCAAGATTATTACCAGTTCAGCTTCGCCTCCCATTCCACTAGGGTTCGCAGTTCTAATTTTGTGAACTTGAGACTCAAAGAATTGGGTTTGTCGATTAATCTTTCCAAATCGACCAGTAAGTGCAGAGATTGATCTCGTCTTGGATACGTGTTTCTTGTTGTACGCAGCCATAAATTTACTCCAGAATATCTCACTGCTTTGGTCATTTCCCTTCGTCGAGTCGTTAGAAAAGTGGCAATATATATAGCAGAGATCTTTATCTTCCTCTGCAGTCCAAGGAGCAGATGAATGAAACAATAGCGGAGGAGCAGAATGAGGGATAAAATCTTCGACTGGTTGAGAATCGATATCCCAAGTATTCGAATTCATCGCTTCGTTGTAGGAGTTGAATGGAAATGACATAGCTTGCTGCTTACGATTTTGGGTGGAAGTAGATAAATTTGTGTTTCTTTCAAAGTGATATTCATACATGAATATATAGAAGAAATATGACAGTTTCTAGCCGTTGTAATCTGAAATATGACCGTTTATAGCCGTTGTGGTTTAAAATATGACCGTTTATAGTTGTTGTATTCCGAAATATGATCGTTGGAGGGGTAATACGGTTACGACAAGGGCTGGAAGGGGGGTCGGATCCTGGCGCCTGTAGTACAGGCGCCAGGATCCTGGCGCCTACATTGTAGGCGCCAGAAGCTGGCGCCTACAATGAAGGCGCCAGGATCCTGGCGCCTGTACTACAGGCGCCAGGATCCGATTCAGGATCCTGAATCGGGGCCTTCATATTCAGCCTTAATTGCACCACTGGGTGCAATTACCTTAATATTACGAGCTGAATTTGAGCCACTGGAGATGCTCTAAGCTTTATTAGCCAAAATATTACTACACATTTCATTGAAGACTTACTCTATTTCGTAATTCCAAGATTTTCATGAAGGCTACGTTTAGGTAAGCACAAATTGATCATATTTATTAATGTAATTTCTAAATAGTTTTTGTGGAGCAACTCAGAGCTCAAGTTATGATACTGCCAAATTTAGCAAACCAAACATATATATATATTAAAATAAATGCTACATAAATTAAGACAAATGATTATATTGAACTTTAGTTCATCAGGAACTCGCCTTTTTTTAGCTGACCATGATCCTCCTATACATACAACTCTATTCTTCATGACAATTTTTTTTCTAGGTGTTTCTATTTATGGTGGGCCCAAAGCAAGTGCGTAGTTAAATGTTCCGCACGTTCTTTAGAGCACGAATACAACTGAATGCGTGTGCACAAATCGTATAATATACATGCTGCGGTTGATCACATTAATGACCATGGAAGGCATGCATTTTACCTACTGCATTCAGTTATACAAAATCAACCTTTACCCAAAAAGTTAATTAACGTGAGTTGAAGTTTTTAACGTATATTCTTTTCTATTTCCAGCGCACATACGAATATCATAATCACTGAAGACCAAAAAGTTGTGAAGATTTTCCGAAAAGATGTAGATAGGTGTTGCATGATTATGCATTGCTTTATCTGTATTCTCATTTGATAATTAATGTTTGAGTAGGCATGGCACACATTCACACAAACGAGTTTGATCATCTTTATCTTCCTTTGTAGTGCTGCTGTTTTTCATAACACAAGCAAACGGTTCTGTGATGGAGCTCGATTTGGACTTGGTGCAGAGATAAACCCATTTTTGATTTCTTTGTTTTACTGATAATATTGTTAATATTACAATCATTCATAGCTTATTATGTGTGGTTTAGGTTGGCAACTTGGCATCAGCACAAGAAGAATGCATGCACGCGGTCCTATTTGTGTTGAAGGGCTAGTAACAACAAAATGGTATATTCTGATTCCAGTGTGATATATTTCTCTTTTCTCATAGTGGAGCAGTCAGACTTTTTTAATGATTACCTGCTCAAATCTGTACAATACACTAATTTGATAGGGTAATCATTATATTTTACGTCCAATGTAATTGTCAAGTATGTACAAGTTGTCTTCGGTATTCTTAATTTCTACCGGGTTTCTTTTTTTCGAGCAAGTGTGCTGATAATTTAATAATATAGCTATATGACATTTGCATAAATTAGGACCATGTCATGGTTGCTGATTTGAAATATTAATGGTTGTCTTTTCAAAATTATAGATCATGATATAAAGAGTGAAAACATTTGGAAAAAAGAGGAGGCCAAAATGCATCATTAATCAATAGATATTTGTTTGTTTTAGACCTAAAAATGCTGGTCTATAGTAACCATTCAAGATTTTAGAAAAAGAAAGAAAGAAATAGATCAAAGCTTGAAAGCGTCCTGAGCGGATTTCATTGCGGTTGTTGGAGCTGAAGCGGTTGAATTGTGTGGAGGTCCAGCAATTCCAGTTTGATTGGTCGGATAGATGCAGGTACACAAGAACTGGTTGCATTATCTAGAGCACACATATTGGGAAGCAAAGGTTTTGGAAATTCCGTTGCATTCGATAATACCCACTTCAAAATACTCATTAACAGACCATGTGACTGTGTACGTGTATATGAGTGAAATAGTGTGTAGTGAGGAATCAGTGTATACGAGTGAAATGTTGTGAGGAAGTGTATATATAAGTGATTTTGTAAATAGAGGGGAAACACTATGTGTACTATTTGAAAGTATTATAAATATTTATTTGAATAAGTATTTGTTTAAAAATAATTTTTGAATTAAATATTCAATTCTTTTAAATATTATTTATATTATGTGTAATATTCAAATCCATTGCAACTTCCAGCATTTTACAACGGGCATTAATTGTTGTTATAGAAGATATTACGACGGTCAATACCTATTGCAAAAAATATTTCAACGGGCTGCTATTCTATTGAAGGAACATACAATAACAGCATAAGACCATTGTAAAAAGTCTATTACAACCGCCTGTTACCATGTTCATTGCCCGTTGTAAAAGAGGACATATTACAACATGACCTAATACAGCGGGCGGGGTGGCCGCTGTAAAACCACTATCACAACGGGCATTGCTCGTTGTAATAGATCTATTTTGTTGTAGTGTATAAATATTTTTATTTCAATATACACTTTGAAATATCCCTTTTACATTCCAGTATTACCTATGGTATTTAAAATACCAAAGGTAATACCAATGCCATTGTAATCAATCACAAATTTACATATCACATCATATATAATAATATATGAAAAAAAGTATTATAAATGTTAAGGAATCTAGTTGGATCCCTCCAACCTGTTTCCCTGCATCACAGATGTTAAACAATATAAATAACATCAATTTCATTTCAATATGAAATATTCTGATAAACAGAATCAATATTTAATTAACGATATATATTTATATATATTAGTAGATCAATAATTTCAACCAATCAATTAGCAGTTCATTTAAATAATCAACACACAACAATCAACCATCATTTATCAATTCTAAAAGTACGTTATAAAAATATAAATTGGGCAGAGTTAGTGAGTTTTACTCACATTAGACATTTATCGTTAAATAGCGATAACTGTCGTTGATTCAGATCAGGCAATTTATTTCGCTATAAATTGTAACGAGCTCCAATTCACTCCAAATCTGTTCCATTGCGTAGCTCTTGTCCATACGATCCTAAGGGATCTTATATCGTGAAATTCTGATAATGTATGCTCCAGTTATAATGATTATAAGTTTGTACACTTATTATATTTATATAATAAACTTATATATATAATTTTAATTGGGCCTCACCCTTACTACACCGGCCCATCTTCCTTTTTAAGAAACCAGACCCGCATTCCTCATCTCCTCCTTCCCGTAACATTTTGAATCCTGCTCCAAAACCCATGGCCGATTTTCCCTACCATCTTTGCTCCTATGTTACTCCACCATTTTAAGAACCGCAACCACCTTTATTCCTCTTCCTCTTCACAATCTTCTTCTTCCCAAAAATCAATACAAAACTCGACATTGTTGTAACAACCCAGATTTCAAAGGACCGGTTTTTTTTCAAAAATCCAATCCACTGAAACCTGAGTTGGTTGCTCTGGTATCCTGTAGAAAAAGACAAATAAAAGAGATATGTCAGAGATCGGAAGACACCTCACAGCAGAAGGAGTAAAATATAATGTATTAAAACATAGCTTTACCTTAATCACAATACTGCTAAATCAGTATCCCCAAAGCTATAAGTCTCTTTTTAACCTGCAAATGTTATGAGGAGGGGGTCGGAACATAAGTTCTGTGTGAATGAATTTAAACTACACTTCTTGAATAATGCTACATATACCGTTCGAATACATTTTCTTATTCATTAGGTTATACGTGTTATTAGCACTAAAAGCTTACACACATGTCACACCCATATACTCCCTAGTAGATTAACCTAATATAAGGTATATGCAGCTACCCCCACATGGAGGTACACCCCACGGTACCCCACTTGCAAGGTCTCCACCGTATTATCGCAGTGATATACGCAGTCCCCCGTCCTATGTCATAGTAACATACATTACTCTTATGTATAATTCAAGACTATACCCGCATAGGATTTGTATAATCATATTATGTAAACATAACGACTGCCATTATCGAATAATTCCCTTTAGTCTGCGATACACCACCCAGAGCAGACATGGTTGTATCTAGACTTTCCCACGTACGTATTGTCAAAAATATTCGATGCCTAATCCGCACACCCGTCATGTGTGCATGCCCGAGTTCCATGGCAGGGCTACACAAGAAACACAGAACTCGGTCGGGAGCTTTTCTCATATTTGTGTAAGGCTCGCCTTTAAGAGCCTCTATCACAAATATCCCTTGGGTCTGTTTTCCATGGTGGCTATGGCCCCACCTTGGCCCCTCCCTTAACTAGTGAAGACTACGAGAGCTAAGCGACAAGCCCCTAAGCAAACAATCTAAACATCCATGCGGCGTCTCCCCTCAACCACCGTCCCACGATAGTGAATGGTTAATGGTATCTTGGGTCTAGTTCTAGTCTTCTCGCATCCTACTGGCTGTGGTGACAGGCACTCGACGACCTACTATTCTTGTTGGTCCTGACCCTCCACCTCCGTTGAGCCAGCTGTCGAATCACCTTTCCCGTCACCTCATACAGCATTCTGACTGTCAAGTTATTCTTGCAGTCAAGGCCCACCCACCTAATAGTTAAGCGCATACCCAACCTTTGCGGGCACAGCCCTGAAACATCTGCCACTACACAGAGGACTACTAGGAGCACCTTTAACGTCTCAGGAAGCCGCGTGCTTCCCCTTCCAGTCCGTTGGAGCTGACAAAATAACGAACGTGCCTTATGACACCGTGATGATCAACCACGTTGGGTAATTCATCCTACTGCGTACGGCCTACTTCAAGCGCCTTAGTATTTATATGTCATTAGACCCTAAGACTAACATTTATTTCACGCTTGTGCCACCTCGTCAACTTTCTCATTTAACTTGGTTACTCACTTTATCTTCCTTTTTCTCGTATTTACCAAGTTACCCTTACTTATTAATTAAATTTATACTTAGCCCACTTAAGTCCATTGATAAGCCCACAACATGTTATTTTCCAATTTCATAAATTATTCCCTTTTAGGGTTACAAAAACATGTTATACTTAATTCATAGTTAAGTATGACTTATCCCACATATATACTGATTAGGAGAATAATCCCCTGAACACCAGCCCCGAAGACCGAAATCAACATCAGACTGACACCCAGAGAATTACTCAACCCAACCAACATACATGATTCTAATTTACTCTTTTTCCATTCATATAACTTATATCATTTTAAATTTCACATTTCTCCTTCCCAAACCACTTAATTTAAGTATATCTTTACATATAAGTTTTCTCATCTTCCTTATCTTTTCCTATACTTATCTTGTCGCATAAGTTATATAATTTCCACATATTATTCTTTCTTGCCTTATTCAAGTTTATTCATAATAGGTTATTTATCATTCCCCATTTCTTGTCATTTAATTTTAGATTTGACTTAACCCTTTTTGCTTACTTAACCCGTTACTTAAACTTACCCAATTCATTTAATTTATAATACTGTTGTGGGTCCCATTTGGTTAAGCATATCTAAATTTTGTTTCTCAAGTCACCCGTGTCCCACTTAACCCCCTTTATTTTAGACTCCAAGTCTTAAACATATCTTACTACAGTTAAGTCTATCTTAGTCATGTTTTACATGTTATTTGTACCATCCACATGCCTTATTATGGTTAGTGTTTCTTAATTTATTTCTTACGCTGTAACGATGTATGACCTCTCACATTAGACGTCCGCTTATGGTTGCTGGAGTTGCCAGGCGGTTCTGGGCTGTCTTACACCATAAACATGCCTTAACTCGTGTCATAAACCGTAACGCCTCTAGTTCTTGCCGTTGACTTCTCACATTAGGCGTCTGCTTATGGTTGCTGGATTTGCTGGGCGGTTCCGGGCAGTCTTACACCACAAACGCGCCTAACCTCGAGTCAATAGGCGTTCAATAACTATCGTCTTTCACCCAAACCGCAAATTCATGTCATGCATTCCAAATTTAACTTAATAACAATTCGCTTTTCTATGCCTATTTCCGATCTATCCTTAACTACACCAATCACATAATAGTTTGAAAAGTCGGGTGTGTACGACTTGTGCAGGATCTATAATATGGCTATGCGGAATATGATAACAAACTTTAAATGCAGTAAAGTAAAGTAAAGTAGAGTAACGACACCAGGATTTTTATACTGGTTCGGACCTCCAGTCCTACTTCCAGTCCCGAAGCTTCACTTCGGCTTTTCACTAAACAACACCCTCGCTTCACCCGGAGGAACAGGTTCACAACTACTTGATTTACGGGCTACAAGTTTACCCACTTGATTTCACGGGCTACAAGCTTACCCACTTGATTTACGGGCCACAAGCTTACCCACTTGATTTACGGGCCACAAGCTTACCCACTTGATTTCACGGGCCACAAGCTTACCCACACAGGACAATTACAAGAGTTTGACTTCTGATTGTGTTCTTCTTTCAACACTGATTTGCCAACGATTGAGTACACCCTTCCTATAATCTTATCCTCAAGTATATGATTTGAATGCAAAGATTTAAGGAAGAAAGATTGCTTGTTGAATCAAATGATATAAAACTGATTCAAGGATTCAACAAGTATTGAATATTTGAGAGAGCTTTTAGAATGCAAGAGAGTATAGAGTTAAGATCAGAAAATAGAAGAAGATTCAGTTATTTGAATGATTGCAAACTCATGTATTTATAGAAATCGAGAGGTTGCAATTGTTGATGAAAAGTTGCATCTAAAATAAGTGATTATTCATGAAGAGAAATGGATGCAACTCTTAAAGGAAGAAGATGACTTTTCATGAAAATTCAAAAAGCTGTTGACCTATAGAATTTTATAGGTCGACATGTTTTTAGCCGTTGTAATTCAAAAACCTGTTGACCTATAAAAAAGTATAGGTCGACCTCTTTTTGACCGTTATATTTTGAAAACCTGTTGACCTATAAAAAGGTGTAGGTCGACATGTTTTTGATGATATGCATAAAAGAGGTTTTATAAGTGATTTTTGAAAGTCAAAAAGAAGTATGATTATTTGAGGATAGATTTTAACATTTATGACTCTAAATAATCAACTTCTAACCTATGAAGGCATCTCGTCTTCTTTTTGTCGATGTAGAAGCTTCTTCTTGTCATAAATCAAAATAATCCGTGAAGCTTTGACTCAACATTCTCCCCCTTTTTGATTGATGACAATGTGGCTTAAAATAGTTATCTCTCCTTGTATATATGCTCCCCCTTTATACAAGCTCTCCCTGAATCATATATATAATCTGCATAACAATCGTTAGTAATATTTCTCCCCCTTTGTCATCGACAAAAAGGGTATATAGTATTGCAAAAATGATAGTAACAACAATATTACTATAAGGTTTTCTCCCTCTGGATACAAGCTCCCCCTGAATTTCTGCAACATTTGTTATAATATAAATAATCTTACCTTTTGATTCCTGCATTAACAAATGTTAGCATACATATACTTTTACCATATCAAGCATATAATTTTTAAATAGTATATGTAATCGGTCGACAGTGAGGAAAGGTCGGTCGACAGATTAATTTTCTGTCTGAAATGAAAAAAAACATTATAATCATTGATCGGTCGACAGGGAGAACTAGGGCGGTCGATAGAAAAATGTTCTGGATGATATTCGAAAACAATTTTGAATTGGACCGGTCGACAGGAAATAAAGGGGCGGTCGACCGTTAAAAGTTCTGTTTGAAAAGGAATGTAAATTTTTAAATGTAGCGGTCGACAGGTGTATATTGGCATGTCGACAGGTCAAAGTTCTGGAAGATTTTCGAATGTATTTTCTAGCCCAACCGGTCGACAAGACTTAATTTAGCGGTCGACCGTTTAAAGTTCTGGTCGGAATTGTAGTTACTAGTTTGCCTTGACCGGTCGACAGGAGCATTACGGTCGACAGCTTAACTTTCTGATTGAAAATTAAATAACAAAAAAGCCTTGACCGGTCGACAGCTTAGTATCTGGCAGTCGACAGGTTCTGAACACTTTTGCATTTTCTGGCTTCTCTTGAACATTTTCACACTCTTCGGGAGATCATGTGCAATTTGATAAACTGAAATTTGTATTCAAAGATATTTGGAGATATCGAAATTTTCTTCTTTTTGTTGTGGTGTACCTGCAAAGAATATGATGTATATACATTTGGTACCCACTTGCTTTGTTTGGGTCCATGGGTTAGATGGAAGGTAACCAAACCCAAGAGGGTTTAAAGGAACCTTTAAAGATAAAATTTTCGTTATTAACTACCGAATCAAAATAATCATCGATATATTTTTCTCTGTTTTTTCAACTTACAGGAACCCAAATACTTAAGTAATCTCTATTGATGTTCCTTTTCGTACTTCTAGATCTATTATATAGATCTCTAGTCATAGAAGTATTCGAATTTCTATAATAATTGGGTCTTGGATGTGTATTAGTACTAGCAGTGATATTCTTATTGTACATGAAAGCATATCTAGTACTATTTCTAAGATTAGTATTATTTCTAAAGTCGCTATTGACATTTTTCTTTTGAGATTTCACAACAGGTTTTGGTTTGGAAGATAAACTAAGATTTTTCTTAGCTTTGTTCTTTTGCATTATTTTCTTCTTTCCATAACCAAGATGCTTCTTAATTTCTTGGTTTTTATATCCCAAACCTTTCTTATTTGAAGTAGATTGTGAATTCTCAATGATCTTTGTCAAATTTTCTCGACCTTTGTTGAAGTTAGAAACATTTTGAGTAATATTTTCTAACTTATTTTGTAAACTAACTTTTTCTAGGTCCATAATTTTGTTCGTTGCTTTAAGCTCATGATTTTCAGTAGTGAGAATATCATTTTTCTCTTTTTGAACTTCAATTTCTTGAGTCAAAAGAGATAGTTGAGAATTAGAATTAGAAAATGATTCTTGAGCCTTTTCAAGTTCCTCTTCTAATATTTTCTTCTCATCTTTTAACATATCTCGTTCTAATTCTGATCTATTCAACATTATCTTGACTTCTTTTAATTGATGTTTTGTATCTTTAAATTTAATCATTAATTTATCATAAATATCAAGCATATCCTCAAGAGTAGGAATTTGTACCTCATCCTCTGTTGCCATAAAACATACATTTGCTTGTTCAGTGTCTGAGTCACTTTCGCTATCAGATGAAGATGAGTCTGAATCATCCCATGTTACTGAGAATGCTCTTTTCTTTGATTTGTCCTTCTTGAATTTTTCGGATTTCTTCTTTTTATTCGGACAATCTTTTTGCAAATGTCCCTTTTTGTGACAGTTAAAGCATTCCATAATTGAAGATGATGGTTTATTTGATCCAAACTTCTTTTTGTCGTATCGACTAGCTTTTCTTTGCTTCAAGAACTTCTTAAAACCTTTTGCAATGAGTGCTAAGTCTTCATCTTCAGAATCTGAAATGTCTTCATCTTTTTCGGCATGAAAAGCAACATTTTTCTTTTCTTCTTTTTGTTCTCTTCTAGCCTGTAAATTTGCTTCGTAGGACATTAGATTTCCTATCAATTCATCTGGCTTCATGGTAGAAAGATCATTAGCTTCTTCTATGGCTAATACTTTTCCTTCCCATTCATTAGTCAGTGAATGTAGGATTGTTGAAACTACATCAAAGTCAGAATATTTTTGTCCTAATCCAATAAGAGCATGATGAATGGTTTGAAACCTTGAATACATCTCATTGATTGTTTCATTTGGCTTCATTTTGAAATTTTGGAATTGGCTTTTCAACAAAGCTATTTTTGCTTGTTTAACCTTGTTAGTACCTTCATGAGTGGTTTTTAGCGTTTGCCAAATTTGATAAGCAGTGGTACAGATACTAACACGGTTATACTCATTTTGATCTAATGCACAAAACAACATATTTATTGCTTTTGCATTTACTGTTGCTGCTGTTTTCTCAGCAGGAGTCCATTCTGCATACTCAGTAGTTGGATTAACTATTTCTTTCTGAGTAGCATTCCAAGCATCATAACTTGTTGATTGCATATAGAAAGCCATACGTGTTGCCCAATAACTATAGTTTAGGCCATTAAAGAAAGGAGGTCTTTGTGTTGATTGACCTTCAGTGTAAGTGTTAGTGCTGGTGCTTGCGTTATTTGCCATATTACTAGAATATATCAAATAACTGTGTTACGGTTATAAGATGACCGCGCTCTGATACCAATTGAAAAGTCGGGTGTGTACGACTTGTGCAGGATCTATAATATGGCTATGCGGAATATGATAACAAACTTTAAATGCAGTAAAGTAAAGTAAAGTAGAGTAACGACACCAGGATTTTTATACTGGTTCGGACCTCCAGTCCTACGTCCAGTCCCGAAGCTTCTCTTCGGCTTTTCAGTAAACAACACCCTCGCTTCACCCGGAGGAACAGGTTCACAACTACTTGATTTACGGGCTACAAGTTTACCCACTTGATTTCACGGGCTACAAGCTTACCCACTTGATTTACGGGCCACAAGCTTACCCACTTGATTTACGGGCCACTAGCTTACCCACTTGATTTCACGGGCTACAAGCTTACCCACACAGGACAATTACAAGAGTTTGACTTCTGATTGTGTTCTTCTTTCAACACTGATTTGCCAACGATTGAGTACACCCTTCCTATAATCTTATCCTCAAGTATATGATTTGAATGCAAAGATTTAAGGAAGAAAGATTGCTTGTTGAATCAAATGATATAAAACTGATTCAAGGATTCAACAAGTATTGAATATTTGAGAGAGCTTTTAGAATGCAAGAGAGTATAGAGTTAAGATCAGAAAATAGAAGAAGATTCAGTTATTTGAATGATTGCAAACTCATGTATTTATAGAAATCGAGAGGTTGCAATTGTTGATGAAAAGTTGCATCTAAAATAAGTGATTATTCATGAAGAGAAATGGATGCAACTCTTAAAGGAAGAAGATGACTTTTCATGAAAATTCAAAAAGCTGTTGACCTATAGAATTTTATAGGTCGACATGTTTTTAGCCGTTGTAATTCAAAAACCTGTTGACCTATAAAAAAGTATAGGTCGACCTCTTTTTGACCGTTATATTTTGAAAACCTGTTGACCTATAAAAAGGTGTAGGTCGACATGTTTTTGATGATATGCATAAAAGAGGTTTTATAAGTGATTTTTGAAAGTCAAAAAGAAGTATGATTATTTGAGGATAGATTTTAACATTTATGACTCTAAATAATCAACTTCTAACCTATGAAGGCATCTCGTCTTCTTTTTGTCGATGTAGAAGCTTCTTCTTGTCATAAATCAAAATAATCCGTGAAGCTTTGACTCAACATAGTTAACCAAATTTCATATTCCCAAATTATCCAATTATAGCCAAAATTTACCAATTCCATGTTATTCATACCCAAACATACCAATTTCATATAATCAGCATTTTCCCCACACACACACATATATGTATATATATATATATATATCTCAACACTCCTACGTTCATGCATATAATCTAATTCACCCTCTATACTCATTTTTTTTGTCACAAATAAGTTTATACCAATTCTATTTCCAATTACAATTATGACAATTTACATATATTCGCCTCCTTTGGGAATTAGGCTACACAAAGAGCAAATAGTGGGAAAGCCATCAACCGGTTCGGATCGGAGGGAATCAGCTCAGGAAAGAAGTAGAGATCAAAGATGCAAACATCACATTGGTTCGGATCGGAGAAACTCTTTAGCGACGTCAAAAGAGAGTAAGCACCCTTATCGGATCGGATCAGAGGCGGCCGATCCGAACCCATTTTCTCTGAACCTGTGACCGTTGCAGCACACGTCTCCTGAAGACTCGGGCCAAGCACGACTATTTCCTCCCAGATCACCCACTAAATCGATGCGTTGTCACCATCTGGAGGCTTCCGAACCCGACTCTTATGGAAAGGATGCCACGCAGTTCCGAACCGGAGCCAATTCGAAGAGATTTTTCACCTATAAATACACCATCAAGAGGCATTTGAAAGGATCTTTTGGCAAGTTCTCAGTTCTAACTTCCTTCATAACCGAATTTCACAATCATATTCAGACCAAAATCATTTCTTAAAGTTTATTTTTGAGAGATTTGAGTGAGTTTATGCATTGTAATTGTGAAGTTGAGTGAGAATCATTGATGTATTTGCATTTAAATCAGCAATCAAAAGAAAAGAAAGTGGACGTAGGCTCATTAACGCCGAACCACTATAAATCGTGTGTTCTTCGTTGCTTTTTAGTTCTACTTCATCAAAATCATAGCTAATTTGGGTGTTAGAGCCAATTTTTGGTCTAACATTTTGGTGCTTTCACTGAGAAATCATTTGAATTCTCAGCTTTTCGGGATTATCTTTCTACAATTTGGACTTTCAAGTTCAAAGAAGTTAATCCTTTGTCTCTGACACCTTTCGGTACTTGTTGACTAACCGTTGAAGAATCGAGTATCATGGCTAAGACCAAAGGGAAAGAAGTGCAAGGCGCTAGGGGAAATGATGCTGGAGAAGATCAGCAAGCCATCGTGTTAATAAGGTCACGCGCTCAAAGCTCTGGAGCAGACCGCTCCGATCAGGAGGATCCGAAACGGATGGGAGGTGCCGATCCGAACCGGGTAGAGGGCACCGATCCGATCCGGTCTAATGAGGTCGAGGGCACTCACTCTCTCCATCCGAAATGCCTCGACCAGGCTGTTGTGAACCAATCCGATCCGAACCAAAATGAAGCTGGAACTTCTACTCGAGCTCCCTCCAACGCTCCGATTCCATCCACGATGACTAATGTTCAGCCTGATCCATCTGCACCCATTACCCAGGGAGACTTTTCACGTTTTCTTGACATGCTATAGAGCACTAAAGAAGCATTGGAAGCCCAAAGGCGTGACAACCTTCGCATGCAGGAAAACATGATCACTATGGGTAGAGAACTACAGGAGCTCCGGAGGCAGAAGACTCCTTCCCCAATACGCCGCCTTGCTACAGATAATTCGTCTTCTTCTGATGAAGAATGCCCCCGCGAGAGGAGGCCGCTTGAACGACCTCAGAACCTCGATCAATTGACTTTTGGATATTTAGGATCCCAAGAAGACGCTGCTTGTGTATTGGGCCCTGATGACCCGAGCCTGCAACAACCTATATTACTACCCATGCGCGGATCCCACGTCTTACCCAGGGATCCTAATATTACCAACCCCACACAGCAACAGCTTCTTCAACCTCTACCTCCTGAGATCGACCGGGAGCACAGAGAGCAACGTAGAGCAGCTGCCGCCAGAAATAGGAGGTTATCCCCTGACTAGGAACCTAGGGGTAATCCGAACATCAGATCTAGAGAGCCCGTGCAGACATTAACAAACGCCGATGTATGGGCAATGATGCGCCAGATTATGTCCGAAAGCCGGCAGTATACTAATGAAGATTGAGGCATTGAACGAAGTCATACTCCCTTTACAGATGACATACTGAATTTCCGGTTCCCCCGGCGATTCAACTTGCCTCAGATGGATCGATATTCATGAAGAACAGACCCGGGGCAGTATCTGATGAGGTATGCATGGTTCATGAATGCAGCAGCATCTCCAGATGCCGTAAAATGCAAAGCTTTTCCAATCTATTTTGAAGACGTAGCCTTAATGTGGTTCACACGACTCCCTCCTCGGTCGGTATCAAGTTTCACAGAATTGAGCGAGTGCTTCATGAATCAATTTCGACTCCATGCCCAAAAGTCCTAGACCGTCATAGAATTGTCATGGATTAAACAGGCCCTAGGAGAATCTTTGAAGTTGTATTTGGATCGCTTCAACCTGGCCATCACCGAAGTTAGTGATCCCCATGAGCCCACTATCCTGATGGCCTTGATAGAAGGGGTAGATCCCAACACGGAGTTCGAGGATTACTTGGCTGGAAAACCACCTCCTACTAGAGAATTGTTCTATGAAAAGGCTTATATCCGCTTAAAGCGAGAAGAAGCTAAGGCAAATCGGAAAAGAAAGTCCGATGGGGCCTCGAAGGAAGGTGTCCAGAGTAACGTTGCCATGAAACAATCTGGTGACAGTTCAGGGAAGGTGGAAGTAAATGTTGGCAACCAGAGTGGTGGTAATAGCAACAGAGATGGGAACAGCAATAGAAGGAACAGAAACCGAGGGAATAGCTCTAATAAAAGACCCAGATTCCAGACTTTTGAAAATTATACGCTGTTAAATGATACATTGGAGAATATTTATTTGGACACATATAGCACATTGCAGTACAAAAAACCACCATCCAGAGACTCCACTGAGAAAGAAATTGCAACAGGAAAGTTTTGCTTGTTTCATGGAACCCACGGTCATTCCACCAATGAATGCCGTCATTTGAGAGATATTGTCGAAAAATTGCTGCGAGAAGGAAAGTTAGACGAGTACAAAGTCGCCCCAAGGGACAGGGGGCAAGGGGGATAAGCCTCGTACTCAAACCCGTCTACCTCGGAACCCACAGCCCAGCAAAAAGGCAAGAGGATCATCATTAATACTATTATAGGTGGACCTCACCTAGTTGGTCATAGTTTTAAAGCAATGGACCAGTACGTCAACGCCGCCAAGCATTTTGAAGTAGGAGAATGCAGTAGCCTTGAAGACGTCACTCCAATAAAACAACAAAAAACGATGTCAGATGATGTCGTATTCCGCAATAGAGATGATTCCGGAGTTCAATCTCCAACCGACGATCCACTAGTGATTACCACAACAATTGGCCCTGCTTTAGTCCATAAAGTGTTAGTGGACAATGGGAGCTCGGTCAATATCCTCTTCAAGAAAGCTTTCGAACAAATGAGACTCGAGGCAAAAGATTTAAAGCCATGTGAAGGATGGATACGTGGCTTTAACGGAGCATCTACAGCTCCGATGGGTTTTGTGGAACTACTAGTCACACTAGGGCAGGGAGATCGCCAGAGAGTAAGGATCCTGCGGTTTGTAGTTTTGCATGTGGAGACGCCTTACAATGCCTTCCTAGGTCGACCGGCCCTTGCCGAATTTAGGGCATGTATTGCACCTTGGTGCTTGCTGCTTGAATTCCCGACTGACTCAGGAGTTGGGGTGATGAGGGGCGACCAAGCTACGGGATGAGCTTGTTACGTGACAGAGTTAAAGATGTTAATGAAAGGGTTGAATATAGATGCTAAGGATGATTCCGCCCTTCAAAAGAAGCCTTAGCATAGCAATTAAGGTGTCCTGCCCCAAGAGAGTCGCCCTTAGACGTGCTTGAGGATATAGATCCCAGAGAGGATAGAGAACCCGGGGACAAGAAGGCAACTCCCAACGAAATAACAATCGATATACCTATTAATGAAACAAATCCAACAAAAGTACTAAAGATCGGCTCACAACTGGATCCAGTTAGAGCGAAGGAATTGGTTGATTTCTTAAAGGAAAATCTGGATGTGTTTGCCTGGACTCACACTGACATGTGTGGGATTTCGCCAACCATCCTGAGCCACTCTTTGTGTATTAATCCAAAGCACCCACCAGTCAAGCAGAAGAGACGGATGTTAGGCCCAGAGCGGTCAGCGGCTTTGAAAGAAGAAGTTGAGAAATTAAAAGGTAATGGATTCATTAAGGATTCAAAATATCCCGACTGGATATCGAATCCTGTCCTAGTCAAAAAGTCAAACGGGAAGTGGAGAACGTGCATTGACTTTTCTGATTTAAACAAAGCTTGCCCGAAGGATAGCTTTCCTCTTCCTAGAATTGATCAACTAGTAGATTCGACGGCGGGGCATGAACTTTTATCCTTCATGGACGCCTATTCCGGGTACAATCAAATTCCCATGCACATACCAGATCAAGAGCATACGAGCTTTATCACAGACTTGGGGTTGTATTGTTACGTGGTAATGCCATTTGGGTTAGAAAATGCGGGAGCCACGTATCAGCGCCTAGTCAACCGCATGTTTTACAATCAAATCGGGAAAACCATGGAAGTTTATGTAGATGATATGCTCGTGAAATCCAAGCAATCTCCCGATCATACGAAGGACTTAGCAGAAATGTTCGGCATACTACGAAGGTATGGGATGAAGTTGAATCCCTTGAAGTGTTCCTTTGGAGTGGCATCAGGCAAGTTTCTTGGCTTTATCGTGAGTTCCAGAGGAATTGAAATCAATCCGGACCAAATAGCAACAATTCGGAATATAGAGGAGCCGCGGAAGATCAGGGATGTTCAAAGCTTAGCTGGGAAGGTTGCAGCACTAAGCAGGTTCATCTCCAAAGCAACAAACAAGTGTGTACCTTTCTTCGATCTCATAAAACGGGGAAAGCGAAGTTTTGAGTGGACTCCCGATTGTGTGGAGGCGTTCCAGAATCTATTAGATTTCCTAGAAAAGCCTCCAATATTATCAAAGCCTGTGGAACATGAGGATTTGTTCGTCTACTTGGCGGTATCATCACACGCCGTCAGCGCAGCATTAGTACGTGAAGAGTATAAAGTCCAGAAACATATGTATTACGTAAGAAAAAAACTAGCTGCTACAGAACGTAACTATCCGAAGATAGAGAAGCTTGCTTATAGCCTCCTGATTGCTTCCCGCAAACTTTGCCATTATTTCCAGGCACACCAGATAGTTGTATATACCGATCAACCTTTGAGACAAGTGTTGCAAAAACCCGAAGCATCGAGGCAGTTACTTAAATGGAATATTGAGCTAAGTCAATTTGATTTGAACTTTCAGCCACGAAGATCAATAGGGGGCAGGCATTGGCTGACTTCATAGCTGAATTTACAATTCCCGAAGAGGAAACGGTGGGTGACAAGATAGTTACTTTGGATCGAGAGTTGGAGCTTAGTCCGTGGAGACTATATACGGATGGAGCCAAGAACGATCGAAAGTCCGGTGCCGTAGTTGTTTTAATAACTCCTGAAGGACGCTCTATTTATTATGCATTACTGTTGGAATTTACTGCTACTAATAACGATTCCGAGTAAGAAGCCCTAATTGCCGGGCTGAAACTCGCCAAAGATTTGGGAGTAAAGACACTAGATATATATTGCGATTCCAAGATAGTTGTATGTCAAGTTTGGGAAGAATTTGCTGCTAAAGGACCTCGACTCATCACTTATCTCAAAAAGGTAAAGGAGTTATTGGAAGATTTGGAGCATTATAGCATAACACACATTCCAAGAACGGAAAATCAGAAAGCAGATCGACTGGCGAAGCTAGCAAGTTCTGATAATCGTAAAGAAACCGAAATGGTTCCGATAGAGGTGTTGGAATCATCGAGTTTCGACCTAATGGAAGCAGAGCTAGCCTTGGAAATTGAACCAGAAAGAGAATCCTGGATGACATCAATTAAGAATTTTCTCAAGAATGGAACCCTCCCGTTAAAAAAGAGCGTAAGACGAGCTGTAAGACGCAAGGCTGCAAGATATGTTTTACAGGACGACGTCCTTTATCGTCAAGGGTTTTCAATGCCCCTATTACGGTGTATCGCACATGACGCCATTAAACGTGTACTGCAAGAAGTGCATGAAGGTGAGTGTGGAGATCACACTGGGGGCCAAACCCTAGCAAAGAAAGTATTGCGGTACAGATATTTCTGGCCTACCATGAATAAAGACGCGGCTGATTATTCACGATGTTGCGATAGATGTCAAAGATATGCCAAAGTTCCCAGAGCGCCTTCGGCTCAGCACAAGTCGATGCTAAGTCCGTGGCCGTTTGCCCTGTGGGGAATTGACATTATTGGAGTGCTACCTATTGCCAGAGGAGGAGCTAAGTATGCAATCGTTGCCGTGGACTACTTCCCAAAATGGGTGGAAGCTGAACCTCTAACAACCATCACGACAAGGAAAGTGATCAGTTTTGTGGTGAGAAACATTATTTGTCGATTTGGGATACCGAAGACCATCATAACTGATAACGGGACGCAATTTGACAGCATTGAGATCAAAAACTTCTGCCAGAAATACAAGATTGATAAACGATACACTGCAGTAGCTCACCCGCAGTCAAATGGCCAGGTCGAAGCCATAAACAAGGTCATTAAATCAATTCTGAAGAAGCGGTTGGAGCAGGCCAAGGCTAGATGGGTAGACGAGTTGCCATTGGCTTTATGGGCCTACAGGACCTTTAAGACGACTACCGGCCATACTCCCTATTCACTTTCCTTCGGGTCAGAAGCAGTGATCCCGGTAGAATTAGAAGTCCCTTCTCATCGAGTTGCGTATTATGATCCGATGACAAATAAATCCCTCCTCCTAGAATCTCTTGATATGATTGAAGAAAAAAGAGATGAAGCCGACTTGCGTGCTTCGAGGCATCGACATCAAGTAGCACGTTATTATGACCGGAAAGTTCGCTTCAAAACCTTCGAACCAGGAGACCTGGTACTTAAACGAGTCTTCCCACCTTCGACCCAATTGGGTCCAAAATGGGAAGGGTCCTACACCATCCAACGGAAGCTTGATACAGGAGCATTCAAGCTAACGACCGTTGACGGTGAGGAGATTCCCAGAGCTTGGAACGCTCAGCACTTACGACGATACCTGATCTAGATATGAAATGTCATCCCTTTTTGTTTTTATGAGCTATGTAAAAAGGCACGACTTGCCTTAAAAAGTCCGTTTATATGAACGAAAGATTATAAAGTGGATGTAGGCTACGACTTAGCTGAACCACTATAAAAATATCGTGTGTCATTTACTTTTCTGCATCATTTATATCTTCAACAATTATTCTGTCATGACCATGAAACACGAAACGTTAAATTAAATTTGGAAAGTTGGAAATGACCTATGTGCAGGAGCAAATAAAATGACTGTTTGTACGATAAAACACAGAAGAATAGGAAGACGACATTCTTAACTCTAACTCTCAAGAATCGAGAGAGAGAGTATAAAGGACGGGAAGACGACGTCCCTTGAGGCGTGAAGGTGCACCCAGATGAGAGACCTCCTCAGCGATACTCTAACATGGTTATGAGACAGGAGAGTATAAAGATGCTAGAAAGAATAGGCATCAATGACGAAAGGAATATGACCCCGTCAGAGAATCGGGGGCAATTGGATTTTTAATTTAATCGATCTTGAATAATTCTTGCTCAGTTATCCAAGATTGACTGGGGTAATATATGTGCATATATATTCCCCTCAACAATGACTTCATTATATAACTTTAGTATGAAATACTTTTGCATTTTCACTTAAGTGCTAAACTAACAACTATCAGACATTGTAGGAATTAAACTATTTTTATTTAAAACGTGTGAGTTTGTACAAGGAAAACAAGCAAAAAAAAATGCGAGGGCCGCACTCGCTGCAACAACTTCGGACCAATTGAGTATCAAAATAAAACAAAGCACTTAATCACTTGGGCTTTGGGGCGGACTTGGATTTTTTGGCAGCCTTCTGAGCATTCTTAGCCTCTTTTTCAGCATCAGTCAAAATTCGCTTTGGCTTTTTCTTCCCTGCAATCGAAGTGCTAGAATCGGTTGATTTTTTCCTAGGAGTCAGAACACTGGAATCAAGAGAAGAATTTTTAGCAAGCTCTTCTATAAGAGACCTAGTTGAAAGCTTAACGACTAACCTTGATCCAGGATCCACCACTGCAAGAGGCTTAAGGCTTTCAGGGTTCAGGTCTTCAACTTTTAGCTGCATACGTTTCTCTTGCTCGACTTTCATGTCAGCCAAAGTGATGTAATCGGCGCTTTTCGAATCCCTAATTACAGCCACGTCAGGATCCTCTTCATGCTCTTCATTTCCACTGTCGTCTTTTAAGGCATCAATCATCTCGTCATCATGAGAAGTTTCGGCCTTAGACAGTTCAGCTCCCCCTCCTGAGTCTACAACGATAGTCTTATCCTGTCTTCCTTGAGTCTTCTCTGCAGATTTTACTCCAGTGGTAGTTCCCTGATGTATGTCAGTCTTCTCGGTCAGTTCAATACCTATAGAATGAGAAGCAACAATTATCAACTCAGGAGAAAATAAAGGATCCTCTATCGTTTGCCCAATTATGTGGTGAAATGTGGAGACGGCCTTGACGAATTGAGGTGAAAAGGTAGAAATACCTTCCGATGATTTCTCAATGGGAGTGATTGCCGTCTTTGACGTTGATTCAGGTATAGGAGATAAGAGAGACGCTTGAGGGATCCCTGTTTTCTCGGGATCATATCCCTCAACTTCGAAAGTTTCAGCGGTAGTAGAAGAAGAACCAGCCTCAAGGATATTCTTTTGTTTGTCCATCTGTTTCTCCTCCTCCATAGCAGCGGCAATGAGACGACGCCCCTCGGCCAGGCGTGCTGGCTCATCATCTCTCAGATATTTTTCCATAAGCTTATCTTCGTCGATGAAGTCTACCTTAAGTTCCTCTTTCTCCCATTCGACAATTTGACTCCATACGTGAACCAAGGTAGTTGGATAGTCTTCAATCCAAGAGATGTTTCGGCGACGAATTATGTGCGCGAAGAATTCAATCAATAATTCGCCAAAACCGTGCACTTTTTCCTGAGCCTCTGACAGCTGTTTGCGGGTTTCTCCAGCAGACTTAATGACATTTTCCACATTCCCCTCAGCTAGAGCAGCCCTATTGTCGGCTTCCATTAACTTGGACTCCAAGTCAGCGTTTCGTTTCTCTAGTTCAACATTTTTTCTAGCTAACTCAGCTTTCTCTTACTCAAGGGTATTGTAAGCCAGTTGCATTTTAACATTGTCCGACTTAGCATCTTCCTCTTGTTTCTTTAACTCCAAACGCTCTTGACTATGGGATTCCAACAAGTCATGATAACGCTTCTGTAGCTCCTCAAATTGCTGCTTGAAGTTGCTGGCCTCTCGTTGAGCAATGGCAAGTTGAGCCTGTGTGTCCTCAAAGTCCTTCTCCAAATTTTTCAAGGCCTTTTCATCGGCATCTGCAGTCTTTTTCATCGAATTAACATCAGTAATTAAAGTCCAAATAATTCTGGAGAGATTGCGTGAATACTTTAACATCTCCGAGTATTGCTTCTCAACTGCGTCAATCTTCGCTTTAGCCTCGTCTGCCCACTTTGAGGAAATAGGCTCAAGTGTAGGTAAAAAAGTCAGATTCTCAAATTAATGATCTGGGAACTGCTTCTCCAGATATGCTAGCTTAACTTTGGACTCAGCATCCAGTGGTGGAGGTTTGCAGTATGTTGGTTCAACGTCTTTTCGCTTAATCGGGACGATGGCTGTATCATCCTTTCCAGATCGCTTCTCGGAAACCTTATGCTTGTCTCGTGAATCGGAATGTTTTGGTGGACTTTTTTCCCGACTGTGTTTGTCTTGAGGAGAAGTTCGGCCTTTGGGCTGCGATGTGTCTTATCCTCGTGACTCTGATAGCTTTTGTATCGGTCTGGATCCGACCGGATGGGGGAGCAGGAGCACGAGGTGTATGGCCGATAAGAATCATGAGGCCTTCTGTCATCTCTACCCCGACTTTCACGGCGATCATGCTCGATATTCAGAATCGGTGTTCACATAAAAAGTGAGTACTGTGATGTGTGGTGCTAATGTGTTAAGTGCATCCTAAGTGGTGTTCCCCTCGACAAACCCGAGTTTGAAGCCAGACTAGCGCTAGAGGGCTTTATCGCCTTCACGGGAGTAGTCTCCTCTGAAGAAGTTAAAGTTAAAGGATTTGTGCCAAAGTCCTCTGAAGTATAGATGGTTTTAGGTAGAGGGAGATCTCCTAAACCCTGAAATGTGGAGTCGTCGGTAGTAGGGACATCTCCTTGAAAAGCGTCTGTTGGCAACTCTTTAGGGGACGTTGACTTCTCAGGAGAAATAGCATCATCAGGGACGTTATACCCTTCTCTGTGCTTTTCAGCTATGTTGGCTAACTCGTCGTCCTAGGTTGAAGACGGAGAAGGTGAAGTCCGAAGAGGTATTGTTGGATTTCTCGAGCCCTCGCCAGTTTCATGAATAATGTCCACTGGGGGTACGTATACATATGGACCCGCCCATGACCTATGCTATGGGTAATGGATAGTAACCCGTGATGATGGAGGTACTCATCCTTAAGAACTTCATCGATGGTTAGAAACTTTTGATCGCCATTGAGATGTCGATACAACCGATCAAAGTATAACTGATCCGATATTTTTTTGGGTTATCAACTGCGAATAAAAGAGAAAAGCATGTTAATGTGTTGACATGAACATTCAAAATCGAGATATGGAAAATCGATGCTTTACTTGATTTGGTCCACCACCTGGCGCACCCCGGCTGTTGCCTGATATAAAACCATTTGAGCTTAGAATCGTCGGCCTTGCTACTAAATGGAGCTGAAATAATTTTCCTCTTTGGGATTGATTCAAAGTAGGAGAAGGAAGGAGTTTCTCGAGTCTGATGCTTAAAATTATAAAAAAAGTGGATGTCGTCGAAAGTAGGCTCTATACCTAAAACCTCTCTGTATGATATATATAAGGTATATAAATAAGCATAAGAGTTGGGGTGTAACTGCATGGGGGCAATCCGCATCTGTCTCAGGAAGTCGACGACAAAAGGCGGGAACGGTGGAATAGCCCCAACCATACACATCAATCGAGTAACTGTCATAAACCCTTCCGGAGGATTGTGAGGACGATCAGCTTTCGATGGCACCAGGGTATCTCTTTTCAGTATCCCGTGCTTTAAACATATTCGAACAAGTCTGTCGTCATCAATCGTCGATTCAACAGAGTCTTTGGGTGATTCCAATATGATGGCAGACTCAAACTCATCAGGAGCTCGATTATCTCCTATCCCTCCTTCCTCTTCATCGCCCAGAGAAACTTCACTATCAAAAGGTTTTTCACTACTATGTGCTCCTACTTCATAATCTGAGCCCTCATCGTCCCATTCGGGGTCTGGGGAAGAAGATATGTCATCAAAAGCAAATCTCTCAGAAGTTTCCGCAACTTCTATCTTCTTTGCTAACCTAGATGAACGTCTCTCGGCCATGATCACTAAACTACTGAAGAAGTAATAACATAAGTTAGAGTAAGATAGCCCACATCCCCCCGTGTGTGTATGTGAACTAAAGTGTGTGCTACGTGTACTAAAGATGCAAAGTAAACACATGCAAGCGTGATGTAAAGATTCCAAGGAGTAACAATGTTTCAGAGTAGTTCTTGATGTTTGTTATGTTCGTAAGGCGCTATCTTAACTGTTCATCAAGTTGAAGGTTATGCCAAGAATTGATTAAGCTATTTGGATAAATTCTCGCGCATTGAGTTGGATTGTTTCAGTTCGGTTCGGGTATGTGCAGTGGGATCGGATCGGAGAGCAAAGTCATGGTTCGATCTGAAGCAGATATTCACACCAAGTATGTAAAACCAGATCGGTTCGGACGTAGGCAACCGGATCGGTTCGGCTTGACTTGAATTATCATGCATCTTCTCCTCCTTGTCTCTTACTCCGACCCAACCCGGTTAAATGGGCTTTGTTTTCCCTTTTTCCCTTTTTCTTTTGCTCCGACCCGATCCGGTCCTGTAAACATCCTAGCAGTCGCACCACCCTTCCCTTCACTCCAACGTCTCTCCACCTGAACCGATCCCAGTACCTCCCTTCTTCTTCGTCTTCTTCATTTTCCATCTCACCTAACCAGTACCGATCCCAACTCCATTTTCCAAACCCTAATTAAGACCAAGCACTTACGTGCTCAACTATCCAGTAAGACCCTAATCCCCTCTCCCAACGCCTCGAGGTGGTGACAGAACCACCAACGACGACGGCGAGGAGAGAGAAGGCCATGGCGTCAGACTTAAACAAACACCACGTTTGAATCACTCAATTTCACCACAAATCTAAACTGAAAGCGATTACAGCAAGGCAATTCGAGAAGTTAAACCTACCAAGTTGTTTAATTTAACAGAGAACGAGAGAGTTTTGGAGTTTTTGAAGTTCTAGGGTTTCGGAGCAAAATCTGTTGGGCGAGAGCAATAAAAGAAGGAGAGGAAGAAGAGAATTGGAGGATGACTTATATAAGTTTATTGTGACCATTCGTATTCCTAGTCTTTCTCACCCCGTTCGGACGGAAATTCAGGCCCACAAACGCATTTTGGCCTGTTAGTCCACTGTTAAGCAATACAAGAGGGAATTCCATTCGGATCGGAGTCCGAACCGAAGGGGATTATACACGTTGACTTGTCATGTAGGTTGAATTCAAGGAAAATTAAAGAAAAATCTCACCTGGAGGAATCACTGGACATTAAAAAGATCTCTCAAAGTTGTTCGAAAATGAAGAAAGTAATTTGTATGGTTCATGGATATATACAAGCGGCGAAACGACATAACTTTATGAAGTGGCACGTCTCGACAAGTAAATGGAAGCGATCATTCAATGGCTTTAATTCAAAGGCTATTTTGTAAACTACTTCGAAGCACACTTTATCTTAAATAAGAGTGTACTTCAAGGGGGCAAAATGTTAGCCTCCCTTGTGAATTAGGCTAAACATAGAGCAAATAGTGGGAAAGCTATCAACCGGTTCGGATCGGAGGGAATCAGCGCAGGAAAGAAGTAGAGATCAAAGACGCAAACATCACATTGGTTCAGATCGGAGAAACTCTTTAGCGACGTCAAAAGAGAGCAAGCACCCTTATCGGATCGGATCGGAGGCGGCCGATCCGAACCCATTTTCTCTGAACCTGTGACCGTTGCAGCACACGTCTCCTGAAGACTCGGGCCAAGCACGACTATTTCCTCCCACGATCTCCCACTAAATCGACGCGTTGTCACCATCTAGAGGCTTCCGAACCCGACTCTTATGGGATGGATGCCACGCAGTTCCGAACCGTAGCCACTTCGAAGAGATTTTTCACCTATAAATACACCATCAAGAGGCATTTGAAAGGATCTTTTGGCAAGTTCTCAGTTCTAACTTCCTTCATAACCGAATTTCACAATCATATTCAGACCAAAATCATCTCTTAAAGTTTATTTTTGAGAGATTTGAGTGAGTTTATGCACTGTAATTGTGAAGTTGAGTGAGAACCATTGATGTATTTGCATTTAAATCATCAATTAAAAGAATAGAAAGTGGACGTAGGCTCATTAACGCCGAACCACTATAAATCGTGTGTTCTTCGTTGCTTTTTAGTTCTACTTCATTAAAATCATAGCTAATTTGGGTGTTAGAGCCAATTTTTGGTATAACAACATAAATCCGACATCATGGTGTAATTATGCCCATAATTCTATACGAAACCTTCCATTCACAATATTTCCCTCAAACCAACCCCTTTTCCCCTTTTCTTTAATTTCTCGTTCCTCTTTTAAATTCATAAATCCATGATAGACGTAGGCTCGAGATAGCCTCGTTATAAAAATTAAGAGGGAAAGGATAAAAAGGGAGAATTCAAACGTAGGCATAAATAAAATAACTGGTCTTATTGAATTATCATCATATTCATTACGGGGAATGGTAAACGATAGAGGCAATAGTATACAACAAATATAGTTCAAATTCACTCACATTAACTAGATTGGAGAAATAAACGGATATTTGTTTATGTAGAATGCTGATTAAATCTTCCTTTCCGATTATTGGTGAAGAGCTTGAATTGTTGATGAAGAATTCCTAATTTGATTTAGGTTTTAGAGGCGGCGGCTAAGAGAATTGAAAGTTCAGCAGCACGGAGGCGTCTTGAGGAATTGTTACGAGTCAGGGTTTGGTCTTGCTATGTATTTATAGGTGTAGAGAGTGTTTTGGAGCCCTTAGATTGACCTGAAAGCCACCAGATTCGTACAACACATCAAAACACGTCACAGGAGCCATCAGTTGTCACCTGCTACCTGGTCTGCCAATCCAAAACCGGATGAACTGCACAAGGTAATGTGGGAAATATAAAACCTTGGGTCAGACAACAGTCTTAGAGAGCGATAAAACAACTATCTAACATCATCAATAAAGTATACGAGAATAGGCAGATTAACCATCAGTCTACCAATCACGTTACCAGAGAATAACTCCAAGCCCAACTCCACATATCAGATAGTGATAGCTTTATGTCAAATATTCCATCCATGCACCCGTAGAATCGAGAATGGCCATTCATTCCTAACAATCGGAATCAACCAACAATAACACTCACAACAATTAAATTATACATCTCACGTGAACAATCCTAATCTAATTCAACATTCCTCAAGCGTAAGCCCTAGAGAGCGAAACCAATATCAGATAAGCACCCAAGAAACGTCACCTTCGACATTGGACAATCTACATGAGACGGTTCAACAAAGCAACCAATCACTCATAACTGAATTTTGTTACCACTACTAATCCTTCTTTGAAAACTATAGTTAATTGTATGACTGGCCATCTCACCATGCCATCCCTCAAGGGTTAATGGTAACCCTAGTCCTAATCAAACTACTGCACGTCCAACGTATATTTGCCTCCCAAAGACAACTAGGCCCATCCAATCGGTCCAGGTTATTCGTCTAGACCAACTAGCCCTTTAGGTGCCCCTATTACACCCTTGCTTTGAGCCCGTTAGAACTTACGACAACGACAATCCCTTCATAACTCTACCTGGCATCATCGACCATTATCTACAAACTCATACCCAGTCTCTAGTATCCATTCTCCACAAACTCAAGTCTAACTTGAGTCGTCTCTCTACTCATGGCATCTCCAATATCAACGAATAATCGTTATCTACGAGTACAATCCAACTTGAATCATTTCTCCACTTATTACATCTCCAAGATGAACGAACGATCACATCACTTCGACCTTCTCACTTGAATTCGCTTCGAAGTCCATCTGACCGGATCCTTCGATTCCCACCGGACATATCGATCGGATCTTCCATACCGATCGGATCTTACATGTCAGATCTTCCATACCGATCGGATCTTACATACCGATCAGATCTTACATACCAATCAGATCTTACAGATCGGATCTTACATACTGGTCGGATCTTACATACCAATCAGATCTTACAGATCGGATCTTACATACCGATCTTATCTTGCATACCGATCGGATCTTACATATCGATAGGATCTGACGGATCAGATCTTACATACGGATCCAATTTCTGGGCAGACCTAAATCATCTCCAAACTTGACCAAATCTTTTCCAAACAACAATTCTGACGAAATCAACTCATCCAATTCAACCACAAACATATTATGAAACCAACAGCAACTTGAAAAATGACAATTTCATCAATAATTATGTCAAATTCACCAAAATTATGTTAAATGAACATATGAACTAAAATTATGGATCCGAATATAGCATAGAAATTACCGGTTTTAAGTTGATAAATTAGATCCTATGGAAATTCGTATGAAAATAGACTTACAATGATGTAGATATAAGGGAAATGACTTGAAAATGATGAAATTATCATCATTGAACTCATATACTTGATTAAGTCCGCATGAGAGATGCATATAACTCACCAATTCTCAAAAATAATCCAAAAACACTTAGATCAGATCTGAACAGCGAAGAATTTGATCCAACTCTTCAATTTGATAAACTCTCACTTGAAA
The DNA here is from genome assembly GCA_030737875.1 of Allium sativum. NCBI lineage: Eukaryota > Viridiplantae > Streptophyta > Magnoliopsida > Asparagales > Amaryllidaceae > Allium > Allium sativum. The sequence continues at coordinate 18,726,199 of CM060927.1, read as the reverse complement.
TGATGTAGATCTAGCTTCAAACAGTGTAGATTTATGATTCTCTAAGCTTTAATGGTGGAAAGGTGAAAAGAATGGAAAAATGGAGGATCACAAGCTCCTCCAAAATGAGGGAATGGAGAAAGTAAACTATTCTCCAAGCCTCTTACCTCCTATTTATAGCCTCCACCATACCACTAATGGGCCTCCCTATTTCAAACCATTGTGGCTTATCAAACATGAACAACCAACTGTTAAATAGCAATTCCTCCCAAACCGCTGAGCAAATCTTTAATGTGACCACTCTTCAGAAAGGGAATCATCATTTCCTTTCCAATGGCGCTGGTCTCAACATCCGATTCGTACCGAGTCAAAAGTTATGCCTTGTACAAGACTGACAGGGGAAAAATGGTAATAAACAAAATTGGTAAAAAAATTATGAACATGTCTCATATCCCTATAAGCAACGTGTTAAATATGAGAATGATTCAACCCTCAGGGAATAAAATAAAAATATTTTATGATCCTCCGATACGTAAAAAATGCAGGTTGTTACAATGTGACTTGATCAACTGAGTGATCTTGAGTCATCCTGGAAGGGCCGCCGTGACATTAGAGAGTCGGTAGGCAGAAGAGAAGTAATTGGAAGTAGAAGTGTAGAATGATAAAGTTAGGGGACAAATGAGATAAGAGGTTTTAATGAAAGGGGGTAGATCAAAAAATTGCTAAATCGGTTCTGCATTAGGTGCCACGCATACAAAAATAAGATGGAGGAGAAGAGAAAGTGAAGATTTTTGAGTTGATTAGAATGTTAGGAGAGACACCACGAAGAATACGAAGAATATAAGAAGAGGAAATTGTGACTCCTGTCGCCATTAACAGCGCTATTCTAGAACCGAACACCTTACTTTTTTAAGATGCTTCTACTATAATTATATTTTTTATGTCTTGTGAATCTTACTCTCTTTGATTATATGATTATCTACCATAATGCTTCACATTTCTTAACCTGACCATACGTTGGTGCATGTTAAGGGGTACTAGGTGTTTCACTTGGTATCAAAGCCGAAATTTACAAGATACCTAAAAATTGATTTTTTTTTAAAAATTGTTTTTAAAAAGAAAGTAGATTTAAAAATAATTGAAAATAAAAGGTTATTCTCTCAAGGAAAAATACAAATTTACTTTAAATCCTTCAAAATCTTAAATACTTATATTTTCTCTTGCGCAATATGTTAGGGGATCCAAATCTTCCTAATGGCGTCCCATTCCAATTTGGTTTCGTAGATAACTTAAGGCTACAGCACCAACCGAAGGACAAGATCATGAGCAAGATTCAGAACCCACTGACGTGGTTCCCCCTAATTCACCAGCATTTGTCGACTTCTCTAAGTTTTATGAGGATTTATTGAATCTTGACGGTAAGAATTTCTCAGGCATAGAGTGCTTTGTATAGTCTCGTACTTGAATGAGGAGTATGAAATGGATTATTTAATTATTGGAACTCGTAGATCATCAAAGAGTTCTGTTGGCCACTTGGCATCTGAAAGAGGACACTCCTTATTAGTGGGAGATAGTCGAGAAGAGGATAGCGATATTAGTTGGGTTGGGTTCGAAGAACGATTTAAGAGGAGATCTTGTCATATCTCGAGAAGAGGATGCAACTAGAGAAATTTCTTGTAATGATGGAAGGAAACCTTACTGTTAACGATATATCAGTCACTTCAATGAGTTGTCTTGGTTTGGGATGGATTAAGTAAACAAACTTCATATTAAAGTTAGATTCGCTGGACGATTGAACTCACCTCTCTGAAGGTTAGCGATGACACATATTCTAATGGGGGTAACGTTCGATTCATTAGTGGAGACGGATCTCATGCATGAGGACGCAAAGGAAGAGGTTAAAGAGAGTAAAGAGTAAGTTTCCAAGTCTGCGATCTCGAAGAAGTATTGAAAGGACAAGAAGGGCAACAAGAAGAATAAACGAGGGCCCTATAAAAGGAAAATCAAGAAAGAAATCAAGCGTCATGGAGTGGACTTATGGGGCATTACATCAAGGACCTCGGAAAGACTATGATGAAATGAGAGTGCTATAATTGCGGACAACTCGTACTTAAGCTAGAGCACACACTCATAAGACATGGTAGGGAGCTAGTGCATCAGTGGCTCAGGTTTTGTTTTTGAATCCATCTTCTTCTACTAGGGGACCAAATAGAGGAGAAAAGTCATGGTGAAAGTTTTATTTCTATTTTTGATTTTCCTATTCATACTCTCTTTGACTCAGGAACATCTCATTCTTTTATTTCTAGCACTTTAATTGATTGTTTGCACTTGGACATTTCTTTAGTCGCTGATGCTATAGTTATTTCAAACGGCATAAATGGTTCTCCACATTTGTCTCTAATTTGTATGGGTCTGAAAGTTTTAATAGTAGGCATTCAGTTTGTCTGTGATGTGAATTTATTAGTATTCTCATGGTATAGGATGATCTTAAAGATGAAATGGTTAGCCAAATAGAGAGCTATCTTGCATTACTAAAGGAGGGTCTTTAAATTAGTGACATGTAGCGGTCTGACCCTTGACATTTATTGCGACCCGCATGGTCATTCATGCTCATTTTTGTTTATCTACTAGAGTCATATATGCATGGTATCAATTTCGCACTCGTAGTGCACGACTTTCCCAATGTGTTTGAGGAGGTTATATGGCTGCATACTAGGCGAGAGATTGAATTCTGGATTTATCTTAGTGAGAAAGCGAAGCCCGTAACATTTCCCGTATGACACATGGCTCCGTAGGAACAGAGAGAGTTGGCCGAGCAAGTGCGTAAGCTATTGGAAAAGGGATTTATCATGCCTAATATTTCCATGTGTTGATCACTAGTCGTCTTTGCTACGATGGTGAATGGTTTTCTTAGACTTTTGTATGGACCATAATAAGATAAACAAGCTAACAAAGAGGAATTGTTACCCACTACCTTAGACTGATGGTTTATTAGATCAGTTGGCTAGAAATCGGTGTTCTCACTTGGATTTAGCTATTGGTTTCCATCATCTCAAGTTTTTGGAAGATAGTACCGATAAAACGAATTTTTGGATTCCCTACGGATTCTTTGAATGGTTGGATATTCCATTTGGGCTAAAAATGCACCTACCTATTTTGTGGATTTTAGGACCAGAGTCTTCAGAGATGCTTTCAATAAGTCCATGGTTGTTTTTGTGGATGACATCTGGGAACTCTTGTGGAGAAAGGATGAGCATGCCTTACAATGGGTAGAGGTTCTCCGTACTCCCTGAGCTCACTAGCTAAAAGGAAATTTTCGAATTTCCATTTATGACGAGGGTAATGCGTTTCTTAGGGCACATGGTCTGTAGAGATGGTATGTTATGGATCCTACCGAGGTAGTGGCGGTACAGGACTAGAAGGGCCTTAGGAATGTGCTGAGGTGAGGAGCTTTCAAAGTCTAGCGGTTTATTAGAGAATTTTATTAATGACTTTGCACGGATTACGGCACCACTTACCCATCTCTGCAAGAAGAATTTGAGATTTGTATGGGATGTTGATATGAGGATTCCTCCATGAGATTCAAGAAGGCTATTACTAGTTCTCTAACGTTGATGCTTCTAGATGGTGTTAATACGTTCAAGTATACACCAATGCATATGGTATTGTCTTGGATGCAGTTTTGATGTAAGTGGATAGGGTTTTATGACATGGGGCCAGGCAGTTGAGGGTACATGAGATGAGTTACCTTACCCATGATTTGGAATTTGCCGTGATATTTTTTTACTCATGTCATGGAGGCATTATCTGCTTTGTGAGAAATTTGGGCTCTATATGAATTGTAATTCTCTAAATTATTTTTTCTTGTGAGAGATCTGAATCTGAGACAATGGCCTAGATGGATTTCTTGTCATATTGTGATTTGTGTTATCTATACCCCTAGCAAACAAATTATAGTCGGGGTTGCCTTGCGTTATAAGAGGGCATCTTTAAGTCCCCTTTTCGTAAAGTGGAAAAACTTTGAGTATATATCAAGATTTAATTTAAGACCCTATGCGGACGATATTCCAGGATTGTTAGCATCTTTAGAAGTATAGCCTACATTTTTGGGGCATACTAGGTGGAGACATGAAGAGGATCTCAAGCTAATGGACATTTTTGATAGACCGGACTGAGGACAAAACTCTAGACATCTTCAACGTTACTTTATCGATAGTAATAGACGACTGCGTAAAGATGGATAGCTTTGAATCCACCACACTAGTGATTTGGTGAGTGCATTTTTTTCAGAGCCACATAATTGGAGGAGGACCATCCATTTTGATGGTGATAGAATTTATAGGGACATGAAGATATATTTCTGCCGAACACGCAGAAGGATGTAGCTGATTTCATGGTGAAGTTCATGGTCTATCAGTGCGTAAAGGTAGAGCTATGGAAACCGGTAGATTACTCCAACCATCAAACGTGCAACTATGGAAGTGGGAGAGTGTATCCATAGACTTTATCGATGGGTTTCATAGATCGAGAAAGGAAATTCTTGTATTTGGGTGATTGTACACCGATTGATGAAGGGCGCCCACTTCATTCTAGTCAAGAGCAAGAGGCTGGCTTTATGGTTAGCTTATTTTAATTTAAGAGATATCATTCTACACCATGGTGTTCCTACCAGCATCGTGAGCGATTGAGACCCTATCTTTACTAATGAGTTTTGGAGGAGTCTGCAAGGGGCATTAGGAACACAACTTAGGATGAATATAGCTTATCACCCACATACTGATCGACATACTGAGAGGGTGAACATGAATATAGAGGATTTGTTAAGGCTATGTATCCTAGACTTCAAAGAGACATGAGAGGGGAACCTACCATGGTAGATTTCGCTTATAATAATAGTTCTAGATAAGCATTGGGATTGTTCCCTTCGAGGCATTGTTTGGACGACATTGCAGATCACCCTCCTGTTGGTAGGAGACGTGTAACACCCTGTATTTTCTGGGAACATGAAAGTAACAAATTAAAGAATAATTAATTTTAAGATTGGGAATTGAGGGAAATGGGTTACGCCATTTTGTTCATCTCGGAATTCTGCTTGAGATAGAATCCGAGTTTGCGTGAATCGGACTCCGTATGAAGAAGTTTTGGAGTTTAGAAGATTTCAAGTTTAAAAGGAAATTAAATATAAATAATAATTAAATCAAAAAGCAGTTCGAAATTCAAAATTTTCGAGAATCAGCTGGGCAGGAAAATTCCCGCCTATAGGGGTCGACTTCCCCCATGGGGGGTCGACATAGGTGTCGACCACCCAAAATGGGTGTCGACCCCCCTGTAGGGGTCGACCCCCACAGCCAGATCTGGGCTGTTTTGTCCAGTGACGTTTTCTGAGTCATTAGGGCATATGTGGCGACTTTCGGTTGGCTCTATTTGGTCTGAATGGCTCTGATTGCTCCTAGGCTGATCTAACGGCTCTCATTAATCTAAACATCTATATAAACAACCCCAACCCTCAACCCTACAACCTCATAACCTTGCTCTCTGAAGCCGTCATGTTGTCCATGGCCAAACTAGTGTAACCTCCATTTTTCTCTAAACTAGAAATCAAGTTAGAAAGCCCCTAATCAAGTCCAAACTAGAGAATCAATAGTCTACATCAAATGATAGCTTTTCAATTTTAGAATTCAGATCCCAGAAAACAAGGTTTGTTCTTTTTTTTGTAATTTCAGTTATTCTTTAGATATGAGAAAATAAAAGTCATGACTTGTAATGAAGCGAAACTAGAACTGTGCCTAGTTGTAAGATAATCGTAGTCTGATTCATGTTCATCTCTGTAGCAATTCTGAAATTACCTATGCCTACGTGACTATTGTGATTGATACAACTTATCATGTTGTATATTGATTTGGTAATGAACCTATCATGTTGTATATTAATTTGGTGATGAATATATCATGTTGTATATTAATTTGGTGATGAATCTATCAGGTTGTATATTAATTTGGTGATGAACCTATCATGTTGTACGTTAATTTGGTGATGAACCTATCATGTTGTACATAAATTTGGTGATTCCCTAATGTTATGTTATATGCAAGATCATAAGTTAAGTCATGTTCATATATGCTTATATGTCTAGGTCTACATGCTTACATGTTTAAATCTATGTTAATTTGATCCAATCAAACGCAAGTTCACATTTACGTACTTAATTAAATTTGTGTAGTACTATGCCAAATTTATATCACACATGCTTAGTTGATCTATACTGTTTTATGTCGTTGGAATGTTACATGTCCCTTTGCTTTTCCCTTTTATTTATGAGTTAGGCTAATTTGCGAACCTAACGTTCTACGTAATTTATGCGAACGAATAACGGGGGATACGTCGGGAAAAATATTTAAACTACATGCTATTGGCATAGGTTGGCTCATAATCATGTAAATGATTAATGGCATGAAATGGTACAATTTGTATACCAAAGAATTATGGGCATAATTTAGAGGGTAAATGGGACATGACTTGAGTTGACAACATTGGTGGATAATTTACATATGAACATAAAAACGCAAATCAATTAAAAGATGAATAGGCCTAAGCCGAGGTTAGATTGAGTTACAGTGTAAGACTGCCCGGAATTGTATAGCACATCCAGCAACTGTAACAATACAGATCTAATGTGAGAGGTTAGCACACTAAGCCCAAAAAACCGAGGTTAGATTGAGTTGCGGTGTAAGACTGCTCGGAATCGCCCGGCACATCCAGCGACCGCAACAATATAGATCTAATGTGAGAGGTTGGTGCTTTAATGAATGAATTAAAGCTAAGAAATAGGCGGGCTAAGAATGGTAGGGTTAAGTAAATTAAGGCAACACTTAACCAATACAACATGTTAACTAAACTGATGGGTGGGGTTAGGTTAATTTGAGAACACTTAACCATTTTAACATGTTGATTAGGAAACCCTAGTGACGAGGACCCATTTTAGCAGTAACCCACATAGATGTATTACGGTACCCTGAACTAGGCAGGGTGGGGCACGATTACTGGGCTGATTATAAGCGGTCAAAATAACGACGGGTGGTGCAGCAGTGTAGGTTCCGACGGAGTATAGGCGTGCACGTACCCTGACATGGACAAATTAGGCACTGGGCATCTGTAACACCCCATTCCGTTAATGTCACTCACAAAGAGAATGCATTAATTTCGTGGAGTATTATAAGTAAACAGAACGGAATATTACAAGACAGAGAAAGTAGTACTTGAAAAATTTTATAACTTTATTGCAGCGGAAACAGAAATAAGTTTGATTACATTTCCAAATACCAAAACCAAGTACATAATATCAGTCTTGTACAAAACCTTCAGAGTGCTTAATATCAAGACTGTAATCCCCAACAAAAAATGCCATAGTTAAGCTGAATCAAAGCCAAGCAATTCATCTTTCAACTTCAAGCTGGAAAAAGGGATATTCGAACTAAGCTTGAGTATTTCCTCCCTAAAAACCTATGGGGGGGAATGGAAGAAAAGAGGCGAAAACAAACTAGGTCAGACATAAGTATGGCTAGTCCAGTGACTTTAATAATATAATCATTAAAGTAACAGAATAAGAACATAAACTGGAAAGTAAGATATGACTATACATAAATATGCATGACAAGTTAAGCAGGATGAATAAGATAAACGTTGATCGCGCTTCTACTCACTAAAGGATAATTACTACACTGCACCAATGCTAATTTCAACGTACCGTTACCAGTTCCATACTGAAAGCTGATCCCATCTTGTAATTGGTAGTCTTTAGGCGTAACATCTAATAAGAGGTATTCACGCCATATAATCCTTACTCGCCCATACTAAATACCAGATGTCCCCACACTACCACTTTATCTCTTAATCAATCGGCTCCCTAACTCGCATGTATTTATTACTTGTGTCATTTGGCCCCGCTTGTTTACTTGTGTCATTCAGCCCCGCTTGTATACTTGTGTCATTCGGCCCCGCTTGTATGTGGATACCTGTGCTGGTCCCACCATACGGTGTATCAATCCCTATGATGGCAACCCAACACAATTCAAGATGCACAATGTATACTACTGATGTCCAGTGCCTGATTTTTCCACTACGGAGCACGTGCATGCCCATACTCCGCCGGAACCTACACTGCCGCACCACCCGCTGTTATTTTGACCGCTTATAATCAGCCCAGAAATCGTGCCTCACCCTGCCTAGTTCAGGGTACCATGATACATCTATGTGGGTTACTGCTGAAATGGGCCCCCATTACTAGGGTTTCCTACAGGTTAAGTTTGTGGGCCTATATATGCAATTATTACCCACCTACACGAGACGTACTTAACCCTCCCACTGATTCAAACATGTTTATTTAACGGTTAAGTTTGTGGGCCTATATACACTAATATTACCCACCTACCCAAGGTTTACTTAACCCTCCTACTTATCATGTCAATATGTATTATTAGTTAAGCTTGCCTTAACCCTATCCCCTTTGTTCATGTAATATTAGTTAAGTGCTATCCATTCATGTTTACTAAACCCACCTACACATCATATTGTATTGGTTAAGTGTTTCTTATTAACTTGACCCTATTCATTCATCATGTTATATTGGTTAAGTGTTTTAAATTTACTTAACCCCACCCACTTGTCTAATTAACAAGTTGTATTGGTTAAGTGTTCTCAATTTACTTAACCCCACCTACTTATCTACTTAACATGTAGTATTGGTTAAGTGTTCTCAATTTACTTAACCCCACCCACTTATATAATTACATGTTGTATTGGTTAAGTGTTCTCAATTTACTTAACCCCACCCACTTGTCTAATTAACATGTTGTATTGGTTAAGTGTTCTCAATTTACTTAACCCCACCCACTTGTCTAATTAACATATTGTATTGGTTAAGTGTCACCTATTCATATGTTACTTAACCCTTCCGTTCTAAGCATGACTGTTCATTGGCATTAATTAATTTATTAATGCACCAACCTCTCACATTAGAACTGTTGTTTGCGGTTGCTGGATGTGCCGGGCGGTTCCAGGCAGACTTCTACTGCAAACTCATTCTAACCTCGGGTTTTGGGCTTAAAGCGCTAACCTCTTACATTAGATCTCTGTTGTTGCGGTCGCTGGATGTGCCGGGCGGTTCCGGGCAGTCTTACACCGCAACTCAGTCTAACCTCGGGTTAGGCATGTTCGTCTTTTAACCAATTTACATATTTACCATTTATGTCCAAGTCTAGATTTATATGTAAGTTATCCATAAGTGTGGTCACTTCAAGTTATGCCAAATTTACTAGATATGCCCAAAAGTAATTATATGATTACATCCCATTTTATGCCAATTACATAATGTCCAATATTTAATGTTTCCCAACTGTTTCCCAACGTCAATCTTTCGTATGATTCATATAATACTTTAGGCTCGCAATTAGCCTAAGTCATAAGAAATAGGGAAAGAAAGAGATGTATAACATCAAAACTGGCATAAAACAACATAGATCCGATTATGAACATAACTAGCATATAACAAAGATCCCATTTATGAACTTGCACAACAAAATAGATCTAAATTAACATATGAACTTGCATAACAAGTTAGATCTAAATTAACATATGAACTTGCATAACAAATTAGATCTAAATTAACATATGGACTTCCATAACAAATTAGATCTAAATTAACATATGGACTTGCATAACAAATTAGATCTAAATTAACATATGGACTTGCACAACAAATTAGATCTAAATTAACATATGGACTTGCACAACAAATTAGATCTAAATTAACATATCGACTTGCATAACAAATTCGATAAAATAACATATGGACTTGCATAACAAATTAGATCTAAATTAACATATGAAAATAGACTAGCATGGATCATAAACTTGCATGATCGTAATTTACATTGACATAAATTTACATAATCAATGACTTGCATAAGCAATAGACATATAAAATATGAATTTGCATAAACATATAAACTGGCATGGATCTAATCATATAAAATATGACTTGCATAGATCTAAACATATAAATAGGAACTTGCATGCATGAATATGATTTTCACATAAACTTGCATATGATTTGCATACAAACTTGCATATAAACTTGCATGTGTAATTAGACATGTAGACTAATATCACATGATTTACATATAAACTTGCATATGATTTGCATACAAACTTGCATACAACAACATCATAAAATGAATCTAATCGAGCATACACAATTAGACACATGAATTAGCATCATAAAATGGATATAATTAAGTATATGTAATTAGTCATATTCATATAGTCCAACTTATAAACCCATCACAATTACGTTCAACAATTATCTTGTTAAAGAAGCTGTACTCACTATGACCGGATTAAAGAAGAGAATAGATTAAGCATATAATCCTTTTTCCACCATCCTAAGTTTTAATTCGTTGAATAAGAGAAGCTTGCTCAGTCTATGTCGCAGAAGCATGGCACATCGAGAATGATTTTTGTTTTGATTTAGGGTTTCAGTTAGATGTGATTATATAAGAGTGTAGGATTAATTCTAGCCTTTAGATCTGTCTAGGAGTAATCAAAGCCATCCAAACCAAAGAGATGTGTCAATCAGCCAATCACAGTATGACACACAAGCCCTAATACCTCAGAATTCGTCACCAGGCCAATCAGAGAAGGCCACGTTAAAAAAAACAATCCTTGACCAACAAAAATGCGCCATGTGCGCCACATGATGCATACACGACATATATATATATATATTTTCTATATATATTTTTATTATTATATTTTTTTATTATCAATTAACATAAGTGACAAATTATCATATTCTCTTTAATGTTAATTGACATGATGACAAATTAGCATAAGTGTTCGTGCAAATTAAGATTAATTACATGGTTTCCTAAATTATCATCAAATAAACATAAATGACAATCAATCGAACTTAAATGACAAATTACTTGTTTTCTAATCAATGTCATATTAAACATATCTACAAATCAATGTTTTTCTTTCTTTTGTTGCAATCAATTTATTGCATGTATTGATTCCTTCTGTACTCACACATTTTTAAATTTGTATCTTTATAACATAGTTGCACATATGTACATATATACATCTATTCATTTACACTACAACAAAAACAACATATTACAACTTTAATTTTACAACGGTGGTAAAAGCACCGTTGTAATAAATGTTTTTTTTACAACTTTTTTCCAGAAAAGTTGTAATAAACTTTTCACAACTGGGTTATTTTGACAGTTGTAATAAAAGCCTATCACAACTTTTATTTTTTGACTGTTGTAGTATATGACTATATTTTAATATAATTAACAACTAATAATTAATATTTAATACATTTATATTGATTATTTATAATTAATAACTAATAATTACTATTAATAATCAATTAGGAAGTAATAATCAATAATCAATCCGTAATATTTAATACTTAGAAATTAAGAAGAATAATTAAAAAAATATAGTTAATATTACATAATTACTATTAAATAGTTAAGAATTCAAATATAATAATTAATGCTAATCATGAATAATCAATGATTGCTATTAATAATTAAGAAGTAGGGATTAATAATTAAGAAGAAGAGATTAATAACTAAGATTATATTTAATAATTAATTTATAATAACGAACGATTAATAAGAAATCTTTAATAATTAAAAAGTAATACTTATTATTAGTATTTAATATTTATGGGTAATAATTATATTTAGATCCAATATTTCAAAAAATAAATAAATTTTTCTAGACAAAACTTATAAAATATTGAAATTTTCATAAATTAATTAAAAAAAATCAATGAACTAGAATTTTTATAAAATATCTAAAATTTCGAAAAACTAGTTAGTTTTTTTCTTTTCCTTTCTTATAATAATTGAGCCTTAAAATCGAAATGAATATTTAGATGATTTAACCAACGTGATCTATTGAGTGTTGAAATTGGTTAATTGATTACTAAGAGAAATAATATTATGTGTCGTGCTGAAAACAATTGAAATATAAGATGTAATCACATTAGCAAGTACCAATCAGATAAACGTGAAAAAATCAATCTTTTGGAGAAGTGGCGGCAGCTTGAAAATTTTGGCGGCCAACCCTTATGTTTCGTTCCTTTTATTCCCGTCCCTCTCCTTTGCTTTATTTCTCAGCCCATTGTTTTGTCTTCCCCCAAATCAAAATCCCTAAAATCTTCAATCCCTAGTTCAGCGCCAACGCGTATGGCCTCCGCTTCATGCCACCGCCGGTCCTTCCACCGAGACTGTCTCCCTCCACCGCAAAATCCGCTTGTGAACCTGTGCTGCTTCTATTTCCACTGCGAGCTTCGTTTGCCGTTCATCGATTCCGTCGCCTCCTATTACCACCGTATCCCTCTCCGTTGACCTAGCCTCCACCTCATGGTTCTGCGTCTCTGAGACCCCACTCCGTGTCCTACTTGACGTCGCTTAAGCTTCACACCCTTCGGTCCTCTCATCCGATGCATCCAGCGCCTCTTTCTCCGCTTCCAAGAACTCTGGTCACCGAAAGGAATGAACGTGCAACCCAGGAAAGTGCCCATCAGTCTCCGCCTGTAGCTCCACCGCGATCCCTTGCTAGTCCTTCTGTCGTCCATCGTCTCCAAGCCAGTAACCATTTCCAGTATTGTGTCGTCTTCGAACAACCTCTAGCGTCATTCCGGCTTGTCAAGCGAGTCGCTCCTGTCATCCCCAATTCGTCGACCAATAGTAAGTAAACCTTACGATTAAACTTATTTTAAGTTTGCAACTTTGGATTTACACAAAAGTCAATTAGATTTGGGTTCTTGCTGATGCATTTGGTCATTTTTTCACTGATCCACTTGTCCTATTGTTGTGGGGTTTCTTTTGAAGTGCAGTAGTGGTTTGGGATTGTTACTGGTGTGATATTTCTTTGTGTGGTTTAAATTGAAGTTAAGTCATGCATTTATTATTTGCTAGAACTTTTTGAACCCATATTATTTATGCATTTATATAGTGGTGTGATATTTCTTGGAAATGTTTTGTAATTTGGCTACATGTAATCTGTTAAGAGAGAAAAAAATTGCTTAAACTTAAACATGTAGGTAATGTGGAGTATGAATTAATTTTATTGGGATGTATCAGGATGAATGTAAAGATTTGATAATACAAATACATTAGTCTGATGCTTATATGAAAGGAAAATATAAAGTTTTGGCTTTCTATTGACTGAACATGGTGTTCTAGTGACAGAACATCGTATTCGCTGGACCAAAAAATCATGTCATATGGGAAATATATTGTGTTTTGGACCTTTTGTGTAATCCTAGTTCTGCGGTCAAATCTCAAACAGTCGTGATGCGCCTGTTTTTAAGTAAGTTTGACTATTGTGAAAAAATGTTGATTGGTCATTTGGTTGAGAGGATGATGGCAAACTAGCTACTGGAGTAACTAGGAAATATGTTGAATGAGTCAAATATCTGTCAAGGTGATCTTAAGTATCATGTGAACACGTCCCCATATTTTTTTCGTAGCATTTGAAATGGTTTAGTTCAAAATATAAAACATACGCTAAATAGTTGCTAAAGAAGAGATGTGATGGTTCCTCCTTACATAAAGGGGTGCCGTAGACCTTCATCATCTATGTACGCACACATACTTGTGAGAATTATGTAAAGCTTCATTAGGGCTAGGTTTGGGATATAAAAAACATCCTACAGAAAGCCTTAATAATAATCAGGTTCTCATTTGTGACAATTCATGTGAATTACTAAATTTCTTACTGGAAGATGGTCAAACCATTTATCTTTCTATATTGTGTTTCATTTTCTTTGTTAATGTTTGTGCTGTTGATCTTGGATGAATGGAAATCCGTAACAGAAAATTAGTGTTCATTATAGTGCAAAGTATTATTCATTTGTAAACGTATCATCATATAATGGTGGATACTGCAATACATTAAAGTAGGTTAACTTGTCCTTTAATTAATCACACACGCACACGCTTAGTTCTAGTGGCAGTCTGAAGTTTCAGTTCCCTATAGTAAAATATGACGATTACCTATTTTACGAATATCATGTATATATTTTAAGTATACGTTGTGCATATGCATGGAAAAACAGTTAGAAAAAAATGAAACATATATCTTGTTTATTAAGTACTCACCAGTTTTATGTATATGTTTTTATGCATATATTGTGCATATGCTGGCAAAAAAGTTTAACAGCTTTGTTTTTATCAGATATATTTACATTGCTATGCATGCTACTATTTACCCTGTGCAGGTTGCCCTTTTCTATGTTGTTTTGCTTGCTGGGCTCCTTCACGATTACCTATTAACTTTTCCCAGGCATGCATTTACCATACTATTTTACACTTTATACGTATATTATATTATATTATATAAAGCCATGCAATGTTTGTTTTGTTGAACAAGTTATAAGATCCAGCAGCACAGGTACATTTATGTTTGGTTCCAGAACATGCACATGTTCCATTGCCACACCATTCCAGTGCACATGCTGCACAGGCATAGTATTAGCCACCTCATGCTATTTCAAATTTGCTACATCAAACATTAATGGGCATGCTTTGAAAGGTAATAAAATTTAATGGCATTTACGTTTAGCAATAAACTCAAGCTTTAATAGTTAGTATAATGGACCACTTTGAAATTGAAAGCTTTGAAGTATTCACGTTTACCAAATATTTGTTTCTTGCTGCAGCTTCTCCTCATCGATTATTTTAAGGACCTAAGGTATCTCATTTTTCATTTTTTTACACTTTTCATTGCTGTAGCATATTTCCAGTCTGATTTTCTCACTCCGTACTTAGGGAAAACCATATGCTCATTTATGGATGGATGGTCGTCGGCCACGTAGGGTACTGTTATGTATCTTTGGTGGACGAAATTTCTATCTTTCTTATGTATCTTTTGTGTTAGATCGATGTTTGAAATGGTTATGTTTTTTATGACGGGTTTAGTTGGTGATGTACTATGTGTATGTTGATCGAATATTATGTTAATTAATATATATGAATGATTATGTATAGTTGTATTTGTTGCATTGAAATATGAATCATATTATTATTAATATATGTGAATTCTTTATATTAGTAAGGTGTATGTAAGTTACAACAGCAAAAAAAGTAGTAATAAAATATTTTACAACGGTTTGAAATAGTTGTAATATTCTGGAAGTTACAACTGTAATCACCAGTTGTCATACATATGCTTTGATGTTACAACAGAATATACAACAACAGGGAATAAAAGTTGTAATAAAATATTTTACAATGGTAGAAAAAGTTGTAAAATATACATATAACAACGGTGTTGCAACAGTGCAAAAAAGTTGTAAGAGATATCAGTCTATTACAACTTCTTAATACACGACGGTTTGCCCACCGTTGTAAAATATATATTACAACGGTGTTCCACCCTTGTCATAGGGTCATTTTGTTGTAGTGTTAATACCTTTACCATATGCATTATTGCGTTAAATCTCCTTATTTAACGCACGTACTAATATATTAGTCTTCATACCTTTAATTTGTCACATGCATTTCTTTACATTAATGCTTTTCTACATTTTCTTGCGCACTTTTGAATTTTCTTCCTTAATTAATTAATCCATAAATTAATTATACAAAAATTTGGGTTATTACATTCTCTCCTCCTTAAAGGATTTCTTCCCCGAAATCTCCAAGTTAAGAAGAATGTTACCATCCTACGATCCATCATCCATCTACTCATCCATCAATCACAGACATCCATTGTCCTTAAAAGATTTCTAATGCTTTAATGAACACATGCAAAAGTGTGTGTATATGTTCCTACTCTAATGCAAAATCAGGCAGTCTATTGACTCAGTCGACCTCCTTAATGCAATTCATGATAGTGCCATGCGTCCATTATGTATGCAAAAGAATCCTAATGATATATATCATTTTTACATGCGTGCACAATCATTCATTCAAATGCAACATCCATATGATAACACATTCAATATACATCCATCAAATTAATTATGCACACTTATTCATATGCAATATGAAAGGGATTGAGCCGATCTAGTGCCTAATGTGTGTGTAAATGCATCCACGAGCAACCACTAGAAAACATTTGAATCTACTTGCATCCACCAAACATAACATGTCTCAAACAAATGCTTACAAAAATAGGATTTTCCTACCTAAAGATCGAAGATGTAATCGAGAGGACATACTGAACGATAGAACAAGTATAAACAAAGCGATAGAAAAAGGAGAAGTTAAGAACATACCCTCCAAAAGGAAAGGGTACAGCGTACGCTTCTTGTCTTACGTCTCCCAAGTCGCGTCTCCTTGATCATCTCCCCATTGGACTTTAACCACTTGACCTCTCGGTTGTGTAACTTCTTGACCTCTGATCCAAGGATGCATGTAGGAGCTCGTCTAATCGTGGCATCTTGCTCCACTTCCGCTTCCCTAAGCATGCTCGGCTCCACTACTTCCGCGGTATCATGTAAACGCTTCTTCCGGGATTGTCTTCCTCAAGCTCTCGTCTCGTGATACGCAAAGTCAATCTCACGCCTTGGGGGTAAACCCCGAACTTCATCAAAGACGTCATCAAATTCTCAGACCACACAAACAAATTTCAAATCATCGATGAATGCTTCAAGAGATTCTAGGTAGCTAAGCATCACTGAATCCATAGGGTAATAGGAAATATCAAGTGTGTTTCCACAATGAGTCAACAGTCTAACTACCCGCTTTTCACAATCTAGGATAGCACCATGCCTGGCTAGCCAATCCAGTCCTAGAATCAAGCTATAGCCCGTGAAACCAAGAATGAAGGCGTTGCATTCAAGCCCAACGCCCAAGGTAGACACTCTCAAATCCCGACAAACCATAGATAAGTGAGTCGTACCACCAATAGGATTTGAGACTACAATGGGATCCATAACTAGACTAGTTTTTAGGTGCAGTGTTTCAACTATCGAAGTAGATACAAATGAGTGCAAAGCGCAAAAGTCGAAAAGAGTTCTAGGAAAAAGAAATCAAATCTTCAACAAAAACTTCCTATCTCTTTCCGATATACTGACCACGAGAACACAACCTACCCTTCCGAAGATCCTGTACTTTGTCCTTACCCTTGCCCTTGCCTCTTTGGACAATCCTGATAAGATGTCCTGTCTCTCCTTAATGATAACAACTAGTCCTCTTCTTCTTTCTAACGTCTTTCTTTAAGTGGCCAGGTATATCACAATTGTGGTACTTCCTTTTTCTCTTGGCCCTTGTTATCCTTACCTCCTTTCTTTGATCCACTTACTTATCATGTGTCCCATCCATGTCTCCCCTGCACGTTCTCCATTCGTGACCTCCCACCAAAATGAAGCTTCATCCTTCATTAACCAAGCAGCTGGTTGAACCTTCCTCCCATCGTCTATCTCAAAGGTATCAACAAGTCCTCCACTTCGTTGAGCCAGCTTCTAGCCTCGACAAACGTATTAGTCCCATGAAGCGGTTTCCACACGGAAGTCCTTACACATCTTAGAAAAAGCATCTATACGCGGAGGAAGAGATTCAAAAGGGAAAGAGGAAGGAACTCGAAACAAAGAATCGGAAGAAAGATATATGGCTTTTGGGGATTATGTTTTTCAAAATAAACTTTCCTTTTGAAAATACTTCCTTTTAAAACCTTTTTGAAAATAGTTTTCAAAAACTTTTATCTAATCTGGTAACCTTCAGCTCTGATACCAAGTGTAACACCCCACGTCCGTTAATGTCACTCACAAAGGGAATGCATTAAGTTTCATGGAGTATTATAAGTAAACCGAACGGAATATTACAAGACAGAGAAAGTAGTACTTGCAAAATTTTATAACTTTATTGCAGAGGAAACGGAAATAAGTTTGATTACATTTCCAAATACCAAAACCAAGTACATAATATCAGCCTTGTACAAAACCTTCAGAGTACTTAATATTAAAACTGTAATCCCCAACAGAAAATGCCATAGTTAAGCTGAATCAAAGCCAAGCAATTTATCTTTCAACTTGAAGCTGGAAAAAGGGATATCTGAACTAAGCTTGAGTATTTCCTCCCTAAAAACCTTGGGGGGAGGGGGTGAGGGGAGAATGGAAGAAAAGAGGCAAAAACAAACTAGGTCAGACATAAGTCTGGTGAGTCCAGTGACTTTAACAATATAATCATTAAAGTTACAGGATAAGAACATAAACTGGAAAGTAAGAAATGACTATACATAAATATGCATGACAAGGTAAGCCGTATGAATAAGATAAACATTGATCGCACTTCTAATCACTAATGGATAGTTACTACACTGCACCAATGCTAATTTCACCGCACCGTTACTAGTTCCATACTGAAAGTTGATCCCCATCTTGTGATTGGTAGTCCTCAGGCTTAACATCTAGTAAGAGGTATTCACCCCATACATTTCTTACTTGCCCATACTAAGTACAAGATGTCCCCACACTACCCCCTTACTGCTTAATCAATCAGCTCCCTAACTCGCATGTATTTATTACTTGTATCATTCGGCCCCGCTTGTTAACTTGTATCATTCGGCCCCGCTTGTATACTTGTGTCATTCGGCCCTGCTTGTATGTAGATACCTGTGCTGGTCCCACCATAGGGTGTATCAATCACTATGATGGCAACCCGACACAATTCAAGATGCATAGTGTAAACTACTGATGCCCAGTGCCTGCTTTTTCCACTTCGGAGCACGTGCACGCCCATACTCCGTCAGAACTTACACTGCCACACCACCCGCCGCTATTTTGACCGCTTATAATCAGCCCAGTAATCGTGCCGCACCCTGCCTAGTTCAGGGTACCATGATACATCTATGTGGGTTACTGCTTAAATGGGTCCCCATTACTAGGATTTCCTACTGGTTAAGTTTGTGGGCCTATATATGCAAATATTACCCACCTACACGAGATGTACTTAACCCTCCCACTGATTCAAACATGTTTATTTAACGGTTAAGTTTGTGGGCCTATATACACTAATATTACCCACCTACCCAAGGTTTACTTAACCCTCCTAATTATCAAGTCAATATGTATTATTGGTTAAGCTTGCCTTAACCCTATCCCCTTTGTTCATGTAATATTGGTTAAGTGCTGTCCATTCATGTTAACTTAACCTACCCACACATCATGTTATATTGGTTATGTGTTTCTTATTAACTTGACCCTATTTATTCATCATGTTATAATGTTTAAGTTTTTTAAATTTACTTAACCCCACCCACTTGTCTAATTAACATGTTGTATTGGTTAAGTGTTCTCAATTTACTTAACCCCACCCACTTATCTAATTAAGATATTGTATTGGTTAAGTGTTCTCAATTTACTTAAACCCACCCACTTGTCTAATTAACATGTTGTATTGGTTAAGTGTTCTCAATTTACTTAACTCCACCCACTTGTCTAATTAACATGTTGTATTGGTTAAGTGTCGCCTATTCATATGTTACTTAACCCTTCCGTTCTAAGCATGTCTGTTCACTGGCATTAATTAATTTATTAATGCACCAACCTCTCACATTAGAACTGTTGTTTGTGGTTGGTGGATGTGTCAAGCGGTTCCGGGTAGACTTTTACCGCAAACTCATTCTAACCTCGGGTTTTGGACTTAATGCGCTAACCTCTCACATTAGATCTGTGTTGTTGCAGTCGCTGGATGTCCCGGGCGGTTCCGGGCAGTCTTACACCGCAACTCAATCTAACCTCGGGTTAGGCATGTTAATCTTTTAAACAATTTACATATTTACCTTTTATGTCCAAGTCTAGATTTATATGTAAATTATCCATAAGTGTGGTCAATTCAAGTTATGCCACATTTACTAGATATGTCCAAAATTAATTATATGATTACAACACATTTTATGCTAATTACATAATGTCCAATATTTAATGTTTCCCAACTGTTTCCCAACGTCAATCGTTCGTATGATTCATATAATACGTTAGGCTCTCAATTAGCCAAACTCATAAGAAAAAGGGAAAGAAAGAGACGTATAACATCCAAACTGGCATAAAACAATATAGATCCAATCATGAACATAACTAACATATAACAAAGATCCCATTTATGAACTTGCACAACAAAATAGATCTAAATTAACAGATGAATAACAAGTTAGATATAAATTAACATATGAACTTGCATAACAAATTAGATCTAAATTAACATAGGAACTTCCATAACAAATTAGGTCTAAATTAACATATGGACTTGCATAATAAATTAGATCTAAATTAACATATGGACTTGCACAACAAATTAGATCCAAATTAACATATGGACTTGCAGAACAGATTAGATCTAAATTAACATATGGACTTGCATAACAAATTAGATCTAAATTAACATTTGAAAAAAGACTAGCATGGATCATAAACTTGCATAATCGTAATTTACATTGACATAAATTTGCATAATCAATGACTTGCATAAGCAATAGACATATAAAATATGAAATTGCATATACATATAAACTGGCATGGATCTAATCATATAAAATATGACTTCCATAGATCTAAACATATAAATAGGAACTTGCATGTATGAATATGATTTTCACATAAACTTGCATATGATTTGCATACAAACTTGCATATAACCTTGCATATGTAATTAGACATGTAGACCAATATCACATGATTTACATATAAACTTGCATATGATTTGCATACAAACTTGCATACAACAACATCAGAAAATGAATCTAATCAAGCATACACTATTAGACACATGAATTAACATCATAAAATGGACTTAATCAAGTATATGTAATTAGTCATATTCATATAGTCCAACATATAAACCCATCACAATTACGTTCAACAATTATCTTGTTAAAGAAGCTGTAATCACTATGAACAGATTAAAGAAGAGAATAGATTAAGCGTAGAATCCTTTTTCCACCATCCTAAGTTTTAATTCGTTGAATAAGAGAAGCTTGCTCAGTCTATGTTGCAGTAGCATGGCTGCTTAAGAATGATTTTTGTTTTGATTTAGGGTTTAGGTTAGATGTGATTATATAAGAGTGTAGGATTAATTCTAGCCTTAAGATCTGCCTAGGAGTAATCAGAGTAATCAGAGCCATCCAAACCAAAGAGATGTGTCACTCAGCCAATCACAGTACGACAGATAAGCCCTAATACCTCATAATTCGTCACTAGGCCAATCAGAGAAGGCCACATTAAAAAAAACAATCCTTGACCAACAAAAATGTGCCAATGCGCCACATGATGCGTACACGTCATATATATATATTTTCTACATATATTTTTATTATTATATTTTTTTATTGTCAATTAACATAAGTGATAAATTATCATATTCTCTTTAATGTTAATTGACATAAGCGACAAATTAGCGTAATTATTCATACAAATTAAGATTAATTACATGGTTTCCTAAAATATCATCAAATAAACATAAATGATAATCAATCGAACATAAATGAAAAATTACTTGTTTTCTAATCAATGTCATATTAAACATATCTACAAATCAATGTTTTTCTTTCTTTTGTTGCAATCAACTTATTGCATGTACTGATTCCTTCTGTACTCACACATTTTTAAATTTATATCTTTATAACATAATTGCACATATGTACATATATGCATCAATTTATTTAATACTTTTACCGTATGCATTATTGCGTTAAATCTCCTTATTTAACGCACGTACTAATATGTTAATCTTCTTACCTTTAATTTGTCACATGCATTTCTTTACATTAATGCTTTTCTTCATTTTCTTGCGCACTTTTGAATTTTCTTCCTTAATTAATTAATCCATAAATTAATTATATAAAAATTTGGGTTATTACAGCATCAGTAGTATACACTATGCATCTTGAATTTGTGTTGGGTTGCCACCATAGGAATTGATACACCCCATGGTGGGACCAGCACAGGTATCTACCATCAAGCGGGGCCGAATGACACAAGTCATAAATGCATGTGAGTAGAAGCCAATCGATTAAGGGATCATTTTATCATGAACACATGGTGCTAGTTGAAACACTTGTTAGTAGGTGCAGAGAAATAGAATTGGGTGCGATAGTATGTTCAGTTTATATTGCTTTATTTATTGATATCTTATTTCTAGGGTATTGTCTTAGGTTCAGTTTATACATGTCATCATCTTTTTACCAGTTTACATGTTAAATAATCACTTAACTTACCAGGCTTATGTCTGACCCATTTTCTTTTGTCTTCTTGTCTTCCGTCCCCCCCCCCCCCAAGGTCCGCAGGGAGGGAATACTTCAACTTAGTCCAGGCCTTTTCCATCCTGAAGAGAGTAGACGTATTGCTTGGATTCTCTTTTCTTGGGTTATGGCTGTGGTTACACTTTTAATTTGTGATTTATGTTGCTTTATTATTGTTTTATGCTTCTTTATGTTTTAGTCAAGACAGAGGCTTTATTGTAATGATTTGGAAGCTGGTTTTGGAGACAGTTGTTGTAATGTTTTGACTGGAATACGTGCTTATGAAATAAAATTTAGTTTTTCCGTTGTTTATATGTCTGTCTTGTAAGTTACCTGTACCTTTTACCTATAATACTCCACCGAAGTTAATGCATTCCCTTTGTGAGAGACCTTAACGGAGGTGGAGTGTTTACACTTGGTATCAGAGAAAAGGTTTACCAGATCAGATAAAAGTTTTTGAAAATTATTTTTCAAAAAGAAGTTTAAAGAAGCATTTTTGAGAAAAATGTTGTTTTATTTTAAAATGCATAATCCCCAAAGCCATATGCACTATCTTTCTATCCTTTGTTTTGAACCTTTTCTTTTCATTTCAGCATGTCTAGGGATCTTAATCTTCCTGAGGGCATACTGGTACCGGGCTGGTTCAGAAGGTACCTGGAGGCTAGGGCTAATAAAGCAGGCCCAACAGACGTTCCTCCTCCTCCTCCTCTACGTGCAAATGCTTTCTCAAATATATGTAGAGACTTTCAAGCCATGGGTGGAAAGAACTTTAATGGGACTGAGTCATTTGTGGAAGCAAGAAATTGGGTTAAGGAAACAGAAGATATGTTTGTTATCTTCGAAGTGGATGATAGGCAGAAGATACAGTTGGCTGTATGGTTACCTAAGGACAAAGCCTCTTATTGGTGGGAAGTTACTAATGCAGAGAGACCAGTTGAAACTTGGGAGGATTTCAGAAGGAGATTTGAAATAAAGTTCCTCTCGCAAGCTGAACGAAGCCTACAGATGGAGAACTTCTTAGCTCTCAAACAGGAAAGCCTATCGGTCAAGGAATACGTCAACCAATTCAACCAGCTGGCAAGATTCGGATTGGAGTTAGTGAACCCTCCATATAACAAGGCTGTCTGTTTCGTTAAAGGGTTGAACGAGCCACTGCACAGCCTAGCTATGTCCCATATACCTATTGGTGCGACTTATGAGAGACTAATTGACATGGCACTGTTACAGGAGGAAGATAAGGATGGCAAGAAAGAAACAAAGATGGAAGTGCCTCAAGATAAGAAAGTGGAGGGATCACAGTACAAGAAGATGGATTCTAAGAAGGGCGGGAAGAATAACAAACCCTATGACAAGAGGAAGTGTAATTTTTGTGGCGTACCTGGACATCTGACTAAGGACTGCAGAAAGAAGAAGAGGAAGATGGGTGGTTGTTTTCAATGTGGCGAGACAGGACATATGGCTAAGGACTGCCAAGAAAGCAAGGGCAAGGGCAGAGGACTGGATCTACTTCTGGAGGGAAGGTTCATGCTCTCATAGCACCTCCGTAAGAACGAGGTAGAAATATTTCTGTTGAGAGTTTAGTTTATCTTTTTGATCATCCTGTTTGTACTCTTTTTGATTCTGGTGCATCGCACTCTTTTATATCTATTGCTTTAGTTGAATCTCTGCACCTAGACACCAGTATAGTAGAGGATCCCTTGGTTGTTTCAAATCCAATTGGGGGTTCGGCTTATTTATCAATGATTTTTTTGGATTTGGAAATTTCTATACTAAGCGTTGGGTTTAGATGTAACGCCTATGTTTTAGGTTTCACGAGCTATGGGTTGATTCTATGCATGCATTGGCTATCCAGTAATGGTGCTGTCCTCGATTGTGAAAAAAGAGTAGTTAGACTTATGACACGCCTCGGTAACAATCTCTAAATCTCTTGTAATCCCTTGAATCCTGTTATGCCTAGCTACCTAGAATCTCTTGATGCGTCTGTTGAAAACCTGCAACCTGTTAGAGTAGCCCATGAATACTTAGATGTCTTTGAAGAGGTGAAGGGTTTACCTCCGAAGTGAGAGATAGACTTCCTCATATACCTTGTTGATAATGTAAAACCCGTTGCTCTACCCGTTAGACACATGGTTCCAAGGGAAAAGATAGAGCTCAGTAAGCAAGTTAAGGAGTTGCTTGAAAAGGGGTTTATAAGGCAGAGTATTTCTGAGTGGGGTGCTCTTGTGGTGTTTGCAACCAAAGCGGATGGTTCACTTCACCTATTCATTGACTATAATGAGCTAAATAAGCCGACCAAGAAGAATAGGCGCCCACTTCCAAGCATAGACGACTTGTTCGATCAGCTTGTAGGTGCATCGGTTTTCTCCACCTAGATCTGGCTACCGGGTTTCATAAGCCAAGAGTCGCTGAGGACAACACCCATAAGACTGCATTCAGGACCCCGGATGGCTTCTTTGAATGGCTTGTCATGCCTTTCGGCTTGACAAACACACCTGCCTATTTCGTTGACTTGATGAATTGGGTGTTCAGGGAGTTCCTTAATAAATTTGTTGTGGTCCTCGTGGATGAAATTTTGATCATCTCGAAAAGTAAGGAAGAGCATGCTTTGCATTTAAGGGAAGTCATGGATACTCTTCGTGCACATCAGCTAAAAGCAAATTCTCCAAATGCCACTTTTGGAGAGAAGAAGTAAGGTTTCTTGGACATGTGGTGTCCAAAGAGGGGATAGCTGTGGATCCCACAAAAGTAAATGCGGTGTAAGATTGGAAGATCTTCCGGAATGCAACCGAAGTACGACGTTTTCTCGGGCTAGCAGGCTTTTACTGAAAGTTCATTAAAGACTTTGCAAAGATCTCAACACCACTTACAAGATTGAAGAAGAAGAACCTAACTTTCGCTTGGGACATGGATTGCGATGTTGCTTTCCAATGATTGAAAAGGGCTCTGACAAAAACCCCAGTTCTAACGTTAACTGATGGGAGTAAGATGTTTACTGTATATAAAGACGCATGCAAAACAGGATTGGGCGCTGTCTTGTTGCAAGAGGGCAAGGTAGTTTGTTATGGAGGAAGGCAGTTGAAGGTACATGAGAAGAACTACCCAACTCATGATTTGGAACTAGCTGCCATTGTTTTTGCTCTTAAGTCATGGCGTCATTACCTACTAGGAGAAAGGTTTGAATTGTTTACTGACCATAAATCGTTAAACTACCTTTTCTCGCAAGAGGATCTTAATTTAAGACAATAAAGGTTGATGGAGTTTCTTACCTCATACGATTTTGAGATTGCTTATACCCCTGACAAGGGCAATGTGGTAGCAGATGTCTTGAGTAGGAAAAAGCTGACCCTAAGTCCTCTCTTTGAAGAAAGGCAAAGCTTGGAGTACATAGCAAACTTTGACTTTAGACCTTCCTTTGAGTTTGTACCTGGCTTGTTAGCAACACTAGAGGTGCGACCCATGCTTTTGGACTCAATAGGAACCGCACAACATGAAGACCCTCAGCTAGTTGATGTGATGGATAAGCTAATTAGAGGTGAGACTTCTAGTTACCTCAATAGATACTCCATCGATGACAAGGGTTGGTTGAGACGGGATGAAAGACTATGCATCCCACAAGCAAGAGATTTGGTGAAAACCGTTCTCGAAGAAGCACACCATTCTAAATTGGCCATACACCCAGGTGGGAACAAGATGTATAAAGACATAAAAAGGGTTTTATTTTGGAATGGCATGAAGAAGGATGTAGTTGAGTTTGTCTCTAAATGCTTGATATGCCAGCAAGTCAAAGCGGAGCAGAAGAAGCCTTGTGGTCTGCTTCATCCTCTAGAGGTCCCACAGTGGAAATGGGATAGCATTTCGATGGGTTGCCTATGTCAAGAAGGGGCAATACCAGTATTTGGGTAATAGTGGACAGTCTCACTAAAAGCGCTCACTTTATACCAGTTAAGAGCAGGAGGACTGCCTAATCGTTAGCATCCATTTATCTTAAAGAGGTGGTTCGACTGCATGGAATACCCTCTAGCATAGTAAGTGATCGATATCCTATTTTTACGAGCGAGTTTTGGAGGAGTTTGCAAGAGGCTGTTGGCACACAGCTATGCTTAAGCACGACCTATCACCCTCAAACCGATGGTCAGACGGAATGGGTGAACAGAGTATTAGAAGACCTCTTGAGATTGTGCATTGTTGATTTTGGAGGAACATGAGAGGGTCACCTTCCTTTGGTGCAGTTCGCCTACAACAATAGCTACCAAGACACCATAGGCATGGCACCCTTTCAGGCTTTATATGGAAGACCATGCCGATCACCAACTTGTTGGTGGGAGTCTACAGACAAGCTCGTTCTTGGGCCTGACATGATCAGAGAAACTTCAGCGAAGGTGGACTTGATACGAAGACGAATGAAGACTGCACAAGATAGACAGAAGTCCTACGCTGATAAAAGAAGGACCGACCTTGAGTTTGAGGTTGGAGACAGAGTTTTCCTTAAAGTGTCTCCTTTAAGGAATGTCGTTCGCTTTGGGTCTACAGGAAAATTGGCACCAAGATTTGTAGGGCCATTTCCTTTCATTGAGAGGATTGGGAAGATGGCTTATAGAGTAGAGCTGCCCGAAAGATTGGCTGGAGTTCATAATGTTTTCCATGTCTCTCATCTACGAATGTGTTTACATGAGACTGCGGAAGTTGTGGAACCAAGCATACTAGAGGAAGTAGAAGTGGAACGAGAAGCGACGGTGAAGAGAGTTCCAACTCATATATTAGGGATAGATGTCAAAACGCTACGCAACCGTGAATTCAAGCTTGTTAAAGTTCAATGGAGTGACGCTAAAGAAGACGCAACTTGGGAGACTGAGGACAAGATACGCGCTTCCTACCCTTTTCTTTTTGAGGGTACATCCTTGATCTCTTTTTCCATAATTTTATGCATACTTGTATCTATCTCTTAAGTATATCTCCTCGGTCCTATCATTGATCTTTAGGCAGAAACCAATGAATGTAAACATGTACTTGAAATATGTTATGATTGATGGTTGAAAGTGGTTGCTAGTGGTTGCTCGTGGATGCATATACACACACATTAGGTACTAGATCGGCTCAGACGCTTTCATATTGCATATGCATATATGTATTTATATATGGATTGAAACTTGATGTGTTATCATGTGGACATTGCATTTGTATGAATGATTATGCACTCATGAAGAAGTTACAAAACACGATTAGAAATAATTGCATACATGATGGACTCATAGCACTGACATGATTCGAATTAAGGAGGTCAACTGAATCAGTAGACTGCCTGATTTTGCATTAGATAAGGACATATACAAACACTATGCATATGATTATGAAAGCATTAGAAATATTTTTAAGGACAATGGATGCCTGTGATTGAATGGTTGAGTAGATGGATTTTGGATGTTAGGATACATTCTTCTTGGCTTGAAGATTTCGGGGACGAAATCCTTTAAGGAGGGAAGAATGTAACACCCCATATTTTCTAGGAACATGAAAGTAACGAATTAAATAATACTTAATTTTAAGAGTAGGAATTGAGGGAAATGGGTTACGCCTTTTCGTTCGTCTCAGCATTCTACATGAGATAGAGTCCGAGTTTGCGTGAATCGGACTCCGTATGAAGAAGTTATGGAGTTCAGAAGATTTCAAGTTTAAATGGAAATCAAATATAAATAATACTTAAATCAAAAAGGAGTTTGAAATTCAAAAATTTTGAGAATCAGCTGGGCGGGAAAATTCCCGCCCATAGGGGTCGACTTCCCCCATGGGGGGTCGACATAGGTGTCGACCCCCCAAGAGGAGCGTCGACTGGAGTGTCGACCCCCCTGTAGGGGTCGACCCTGTGACGGCCCGCCCCGCACCAACCGACATTTACTCCAAAAGTGCGCTGTACACATGTCCAGTTAGCACGGAACGGGTCGTCAGAAGGAAAGGGAAGAAGGAAATGAACATACAAAGAACCTGTAGAATGTCTCACAGCGCATAGAACAAAATATAATAATAACATACTTGACATAAAACATGAGTGACAGTGCATAAGCTGAAAATCAGAACTAAACATCATAGCAGCTGAAATCCAAAATACAGCTTATTACAACTTTCAAACTGTCTCAAAGCAAAAGAAAGATAAAGGAGGTACACTACTAATGCCCAAGTAGCGACCACCAACGACACAGGGAGAATGTGTATATATATATATATATCATACATGGAAGCCTCCTGCCCGCCTCCGAATCAGCTACTCGCGCATCACCAGCTAACCTGTCTCTAGTCTGCTCGTGTGAGCACCCAGAGTAATAAGAGGAGACATAAAACTCTGGGTCAGACATAAAGCCTGGTATGTGCGATAAGCATCTAAAGTGAACAATAACAGGTAGACTAAAACATACCTGAACCTGGACCTGCAACCAAAGAGTTAGCACTACATACTGTACAACACTCTAAGGTACCATATCAAACAGTGTAAAGATACGGAGGTAGGGGAGGTGTGCATGTCATAGGGATGGCAAACAATCAAACATAGCATCCATCCTCACATCTCTCACTCAGTGCGTAAAGCATACGATATTCACCACTTCGATCACCCAACATACCTTGCTACGATCACTTTGCCCCCATGAAGTCATAAATGGCTTCACTGCACTGATAACGTAGCCACAAATCCTTTGCTATGTCCACTTTGCCCCATGGAGTCACAAGAACCCCACTGCACTGGCTCATAGCCTTACTAATCCTTACTATGTCCACTCTGCCCCATGGAGTCGCAATAACCCCACTGAACTGGCTCATAGTCTTACTCATCCTTACTATGTCCACTCTGCCCCATGGAGTCGCAATGACCCCACTGCACTGGCTCATAGTCTTACTACGCATCACCTTGCCCCTCAGGTCATAATGACCCTACTGCAGTGATAACGTAGTCTTGCTACCATCACCTTGCCCCTCAGGTCATAATGAACCTACTGCACTGATAAGTAGCCCATCATTCATTCTTTGTGGTGAATCGAAGTTATGAACGTCGACAACTCCTTAGCACACGTCCCGCAGCAAAGTCCAACCATGAAGTGAACTCGTCAGTTCCCAACTGGATCCTGAGCTCTAACTTCCCATATTGGACTACCTTTGCATCTCGGGTTATTGGTCAATACTGGTCGGATCGGGTCCTCTTCAAGCCATCGGTTCGGGTATCCTTCATTGGTTCGGGTCGGGTCTTCTCCTGGTGCGGTTCGGGTCGGTTGTCTTCCATCGGTTCGGTTCGGGTGCTTTACCTCGGGTCGGGTCGGGTGTCATCTCCCCTCCAGCTCGTGCCTCCGTTCCGATCCGTGTCATCGTCCTTCAATCCGATCCGTCCTCCTCGATCCGAATCGTTCTCCTCGATCCGATTCATCCTCCTCGATCCGATCCGTCCTCCTCGATCCGATTCGTCCTCCTCGATCCGATCCGATCCCAGTTCAGCTAGCGTGGCCTTCCTTTTTGCCACTTTTCCCAAGTGTTGGGTTCCGATCCGATCGGATTCTTTGCTCAGTTCAACATATCCGATCCGAGCCCTATGTCTGATCCGATCCGAACCCTGCACTGTTTTCTGAGACTGTTCCAGCAAGTGTTTACGCCATTCGACGACGTTTTCCACCATTCTAACTATTGAAATCAGTCACAAAGCATTTCATACAGTCATAGCAACATGCATAATCAACCACAAACATCAAAACATCAACATGATAGGTTAAAATGGATCAAACATACCCAAATCCCCATATTTCCCCCTAAGCATGTTTAGGTGAAACTAATGATAGGATTAGCAAAACTTAACCAAATTAACCCAAATTCATATCAGAGGTCTAAAACATCATTTAAGAATTTATGAACATTTTTCCCGAATTTATTAGTGTATAAATTCGCTAATTAACACTAATTACCCTTAACTAGCCATAATTAGTGTAAAACTATGCAAATCACTCACCTTAGCCACAAAATAAACTAAGATCTGAAATAATTCTCTGATTTGATGTGAATCTCAATGCCAAACAGCAGCTCCTATGTTGCTTTGGTGAAGATCTTCCTTGATTAGAGGTTGCTAAGCCAAATCCTTGACAAAAAGGTGATTTGGAGGTGATTTAGAGGTTGGAGGCCATTTTTAGGGATCCTTGGTGATAAGTGGAGGCTAGAAAACTGAAATGGAATGATCCTCTATCTCATTTCAGCCTCCCCATAACCCTAATCCCGAAATGGGTTATGGGCCTATCCACTAATCACCCGATTTGGCCCGGTTAAGCAGTTTTTCACCCTCCAAACCTTGTTTCAGCCATATCTCCCAAACGGTAAGTCCGTTTGGCTATTATGACCACTCTACGGAAATGTAAACCATCAAACGAATCTAATGGAAGTGGTTTCAGGTCAAAATTCCTTTCCAATCAAAAGTTATGGCCAAAACAGTACCAACTAGGGGCAAAATGGTCATTTAAAAATCGACAAAAATCATGAACATGGGAAATGACTCTAATGGATGTTTCCCAAAGTTACATGACCATACGACTTCACATGGGAAAGAAATAAATATTCTACAATCCTATGATGTGTAGAATACGGGTCGTTACACTCTCCCCCCCTTAAGAAATTTCGCCCCCGAAATTCCCTAATCCAAACACACACAAAAGTCCCGCATGCCTATCAACCATAAAACAACCATCAAACATGCAAAACAAGTAAAATAAGTCTATCCTAGCATGCGGAATAACTAAATCGCAAAATAAATCTTACCAGGCAAAGAGTTCTGGATATTCCTTCCTAATGCTCTCCTCTGTCTCCCAAGTACAGTCATTCTCGTCCTCGCCCCACTGAACCTTGACTAGCCTCACCGCCTTCCTTCGAAGTTGCTTCGTATCGTGCCCCACAATACGAATCGGCTTGCGGATCCCAACCGCCTCGGGTTCTACTTTGAAGTCCTCTAACTGATCAGGTGAAATAGTCATTTCTGAGTCGTGAACGAACTTCCTTAGTTGGGAAACATGAAATACATTGTGAACTCCCGCCATTTTCTCTGGTAAGCCAACTCTATATGCCAAATTCCCGACTAGTTCAAGAACAGGGAATGGGCCAACAAATCTTGGTGCCAACTTGCCTCTCCTGCCAAATCGTATCACGCTCTTCAACGGAGAGATCTTGACAAACACCAAGTCACCAACGGAGAATTTCAAGTCTCTTCTCCTCTTATCAGCATAACTCTTCTGCCTATCTTGGGCAGCTTTCATTCGTTGCTGAATGATCTTGATCTTATCAGAAGTTTCCCTCACCACATCTGGTCCAAGCACAAACTTCTCGCCAGTCTCTATCCAACATGATGGTGAGTTGCACGGTCTTCCGTACAAAGCTTCATATGGAGCCATACCGATACTGGATTGGTAGCTATTATTATTATATACAAACTCTACTAGATGCAAATGGTCATCCCATGATCCACCAAAATCCAATATACACGCTCTCAAGAGATCTTCCAATATACGATTCACCCTCTCCGTCTGACCGTCGGTCTGAGGGTGATATGCGGTACTGAGATGTAATCCTGACCCTAGAGCCTCTTGTAAGCTCTTCCAAAACCCACTAGTGAACAACGGGTCTCGGTCACTCACAATGCTTTTGGGTACTCCATGAAATCTCACTACCCACTTCATATACAATTCTGCCAACTTGGCTGTCGTTCTGGTCGATTTGACTGGTATAAATCTTGCGCTTTTAGTCAATTGATCCACAATTACCCAAATGCTATCATATCCCGATCTAGTCCTTGGTAAACCATCGATGAAATCCATCGAGACTTGCTCCCATTTCCATTCGGGAATTTCTAATGGTTGCAACAACCCACTGGGCTTCTTTTGCTCAGCTTTAACTAGCTGGCAATTCATGCACTTGGATATAAACTTCCCAACGTCTCTTTTCATCCCTTCCCATTAGTAAGTCTGTCTCATGTCTCGATACATCTTATTACCACCGGGATGTATAGTCAGTTTTGAGTGATGACATTCTCTAAGCACTTCATCTCTCAATCCATTGACATTGGGTACAACTAGCCTTCCATTCTTCCGAAGCCATCCATCTCGATCAAGCCCATACACATTCATCTCCTCATCGATACCCATCTCTAACTTGGAGATGATTTCCAATAGGTTAGGATCGTCCCACTGCCTGGAACCAATCCGCTCTATCAAAGTGGGTCTGATCGTCAAACTAGCTAGCATGACTGGATCCAATTCGCACTTTGGTCTGAAATCAAACCCCGCGATATACTCCAGTTGCTTCCATTCAAGAAACATTGCCCCTAAACTGGCATGTCTCCTACTCAAGGCATCGGCTGCCGCATTACCTTTCCCAGGTGTGTATGCGATATCAAAATCATACGAAGCCAAGAACTCCAACCATCTCTGCTGACGGAGATTCAGATCTTTCTGAGAGAAGAGATACTTTAACGATTTATGATCGATAAACAACTCAAACCTTTCTCCTAAGAGATAGTGTCTCCACATCTTCAGCGCAAACACGATCGCTGCTAGTTCCAAATCATGGGTAGGATACTTCTTCTCATGCGGCTTTAGCTGTCGACTAGCATAAGCTACAACCCTACCTTCTTGCATCAATACTGCACCCAGTCCGGTACCACAAGCATCCGTGTATACCGTCATCTCTTCATTCCCTTTAGGAATGACTAACACTGGCGCACGCGTCAACTTCTCCTTTAGACTCTTGAAGGCATCCTCACACACTTCGTCCCAGACGGACTGATTCTTCTTAGTCAACTGAGTCAACGGTGCTGCTATCTTGGAGAAGTCCTGGATAAACTTACGATAATATCCAGCTAATCCCAAGAAACTTCTCACATCTGTAGCATTCTTGGGCATAGGCCAATCCTGTACCGTAGCCACCTTCGCAGGGTCTACGGCAATACCACTCTCTGAAACAACATGACCCAAGAATCTTACTTCCCTTCTCCAAAAATGACACTTTGAGAATTTCGCTTTCAATTGGTGTTTCCTCAACTCCTCCATCACTATCCTCAAGTGTCCCTTGTGTTCCTCTTCTGTCCTTGAATAAACAAGGATATCATCCCCGAACACAAGAACAAACTTATTCAACTGATCTTTGAATACTCGATTCATAAGATCCACAAAGTAGGCTGGTGCATTGGTCAACCCAAACGGCATGACCAACCACTCATAAAATCCAGACGGCGTCCTAAATGCCATTTTCGGAACACTCTCATCCGCTACTCGAAGCTGATGAAATCCTGTCGCGAGGTCCAACTGGGGGAACACTCTTTCTCCTTCTAGTTGATCAAACAAATCATCTATCCGCGGTAGAGGATACTTATTCTTCCTCGTTACCTTATTCAACTCGCGATAGTCAACACACAAACGAAGGGAACCATCTGCCTTAGTGGCAAACACAACTGGTGCTCCCCACTCGGAGACACTCCTTCTAATAAATCCCTTCTTCAAAAGATTGCTGACTTGCACCCCGAGCTCTCGCTGCTCCCTTGGTGCCATACGACGAAGTGGCATCACTATAGGTCTGGCATCTTTCACTAAATCAATACGGAACTCAATCTCTCGGTGTGGTGGAAGCCCGGTCACCTCCTCGAAGACGTCCGGATACTGGCCAACCACGGGCACATCTGACAACTCATCCTGCGGGATGTCGAGGGAATTTACAAAACTAGCCATAACCCCATCACTGGGTAGACTACCAAACACTACCCTCCGCCCATCATCCGCCCTCACTGTCACCAAAAAGCCCTTACAGTCTACCACCACCCCGTATCTTTGGAGCCAATCGACTCCCAATATAATGCCATACCCAGTAAAGCCCAAAACAAAGCAATCACATACATCCATGACTCGATAAGACCAAATTCCTGCAAATCATACTAAAGCTAGTCGAACCACCAATCGGGTTCGTCACAACCAATGGTCTATCGACTATCTCGGGTTCCAGTCCCAACCTATCTACCAGGTCACTAGATATGAAGGAACGGGAAGCCCCAATATCAAAAAAAACTCGAACTAGTACATCATAAATAGAAAGCATACCTTGAATAACAACATTCTTTCCTTTCTCCGCCGTAGTTGGGGCATTCGACGAAGAAGGAACAGCATCAAGAGCATATGCTTTCACAATCTGCTTCTCCTTAAGAGGTTGCGGACACTTATCCTTTTGATGTTCCACTTGACTACAGTTGTAGCACTTCCTTTCCGCTGGCTTGGCCCGACATTCTTTAGCATAATGGCCTTTCTTTCCACAGCTGAAGCACTCAACATCCTTCTTGCTCTTTTTCGAGCCACCCTTAGATTGGTCCTGCTTCCTCTTATTCTGAGAGTTATTCTTGCCTCCACCGCCTGCTTGCGGCTTTGACCCTTCTGCAGATGCAGCCTCAGTCTTTGACTTAGGGTAAAGACTTTCTGATCTTAAAGCTTTCCCCACGATCGATTCAAAAGTCTCATCGATGTGGTTGATAAGCTTTTCCCCCAGGTATCCATCCAAACCAGTAATGAACTTCTCATTCTTCTTTTCAGGAGTATCAATGAGAGACAGTCCATACTTCGACAAAGTGTCGAACTCAGCAATATAGTCAGAAACTGCCCTCCCATTCTGCTTGAGTTCCAAGAACCTCTTAAACAAGACTGACTTCTGGGCAGCTGGAATAAACTTCTCGCTAAAGCGAGCCTTGAACTGAACCCAAGTAACCTGGTCCTCTGGAGTAGCTGTTCTAATGGCATTCCACCAATTCATCGCTCGCCCTTGCAGCTGACGAGACGCTAGCCTTCTCTTCATCGCATCCTCAAGACCCAAGTCATCAAAGATACGATCACAGCTATCCATCCAATCCTGAACATTTGTGGCCGACTCCGTTCCATGGAATGGCTTTCCACCAAGATTAGTGTAATCCTTGCACAACTTGGCGAAATCGACCCTAGGCGCCTGCACCACTGGGCCAACACCAACTCCGGGATTGGGAACTGCCCCTTGCACTTCTCTAAGCATGTCTCTCATGAGGCTAGTAAAAATCGCCCTCATGTCAGCGGCATTCCCTTGGTTGGTCCCTCTACCAGCAACCCTCGTGTCTCGGCTCATCGTCAATCTGAAAATGGGAAACGATTAACGACCCCATAGTGGTGCTAGTGCAGTGCGACTTCATTCTTATACTACTAATAGTATATATATACATAGCTTTTGAAAACCAAAGTAATCACAAATACGCGCTCTCATATACGTACTATCTCTCCCTAGTGTATTTCCCTAGGTTAACTACGCAACCTAGAGCTCTGATACCAAGTGTGACGGCCCGCCCCGCACCAACCGACATTTACTCCAAAAGTGCGCTGTACACATGTCCAGTTAGCACGGAATGGGTCGTCAGAAGGAAAGGGAAGAAGGAAATGAACATACAAAGAACCTGTAGAATGTCTCACAGCGCAATAACAAAATATAATAATAACATACTTGACATAAAACAGGAGAGACAGTGCATAAGTTGAAAATCAGAACTAAACATCATAGCAGCGGAAATCCAAAATACAGCTTATTACAACTTTCAAACTGTCTCAAAGCAAAAGAAAGATAAAGGAGGTACACTACTAATGCCCAAGTAGCGACCACCAACGACACAGGGAGAATGTGTATATATATATCATACGTGGAAGCCTCCTGCCCGCCTCCGAATCAGCTACTCGCGCATCACCAGCTAACATGTCTCTAGTCTGCTCGTGTGAGCACCCAGATTAATAAGAGGAGACATAAAACTCTGGGTCAGACATAAAGCCTGGTATGAGCGATAAGCATCTAAAGTGAACAATAACAGGTAGACTAAAACATACCTGAACCTGGACCTGCAACCAAAGAGTTAGCACTACATACTGTACAACACTCTAAGGTACCATATCAAACAGTGTAAAGATACGGAGGTGGGGGAGGTGTGCATGTCATAGGGATGGCAAACAATAAAACATAGAATCCATCCTCACATCTCTCACTCAGTGCTTAAAGCATACGATATTCACCACTTCGATCACCCAACATACCTTGCTACGATCACTTTGCCCCATGAAGTCATAAATGGCTTCACTGCACTGATAACGTAGCCACAAATCCTTTGCTATGTCCACTTTGCCCCATGGAGTCACAAGAACCCCACTGCACTGGCTCATAGCCTTACTAATCCTTACAATGTCCACTCTGCCCCATGGAGTCGCAATAACCCCACTGCACTGGCTCATAGTCTTACTCATCCTTACTATGTACACTCTGCCCCATGGAGTCGCAATGACCCCACTGCACTGGCTCATAGTCTTACTACGCATCACCTTGCCCCTCAGGTCATAATGACCCTACTGCACTGATAACGTAGTCTTGCTACCATCACCTTGCCCCTCAGGTCATAATGACCCTACTGCACTGATAAGTAGCCCATCATTCATTCTTAGTGGTGAATCGAAGTTATGAACGTCGACAACTCCTTAGCACACGTCCCGCAGCAAAGTCCAACCATGAAGTGAACTCATCGGTTCCCAACTGGATCCTGAGCTCTAACTTCCCATATTGGACTACCTTTGCATCTCGGGTTATTGGTCAATACTGGTCGGATCGGGTCCTCTTCAAGCCATCGGTTCGGGTAGGGTATCCTTCATTGGTTCGGGTCGGGTCTTCTCCTGGTGCGGTTCGGGTCGGTTGTCTTCCATCGGTTCGGTTCGGGTGCTTTACCTCGGGTCGGGTCGGGTGTCATCTCCCCTCCAGCTCGTGCCTCCGTTCCGATCCGTGTCCTCGTCCTTCACTCCGATCCGTCCTCCTCGATCCGAATCGTTCTCCTCGATCTGATTCATCCTCCTCGATCCGATCCGTCCTCCTCGATCCGATTCGTCCTCCTCGATCCGATCTGATCCCAGTTCAGCTATCGTGGCCTTCCTTTTTGCCACTTTTCCCAAGTGTTGGGTTCCGATCCGATCGGATTCTTTGTTCAGTTCAACATATCCGATCCGAGCCCTATGTCCGATCCGATTCGAACCCTGCACTGTTTTCTGAGACTGTTCCAGCAAGTGTTTACGCCATTCGACGACGTTTTCGACCATTCTAACTATTGAAATCAGTCACAAAGCATTTCATACAGTCATAGCAACATGCATAATCAACCACAAACATCAAAACATCAACATATAGGTTAAAATGGATCAAACATACCCAAAACCTCATATTTCTCCCTAAGCATGTTTAGGTGAAACTAATGATAGGATTAGAAAAACTTAACCAAATTAACCCAAATTCATATCAGAGGTCTAAAACATCATTTAAGAATTTATGAACATTTTTCCCGAATTTATTAGTGTATAAATTCGCTAATTAACACTAATTACCCTTAACTAGCCATAATTAGTGTAAAACTATGCAAATCACTCACCTTAGCCACAAAATAAACTAAGATCTGAAATAATTCTCTGATTTGATGTGAATCTCAATGCCAAACAGCAGCTCCTATGTTGCTTTGGTGAAGATCTTCCTTGATTAGAG
Organism: Allium sativum; assembly: GCA_030737875.1. Lineage (NCBI taxonomy): Eukaryota > Viridiplantae > Streptophyta > Magnoliopsida > Asparagales > Amaryllidaceae > Allium > Allium sativum. The sequence continues at coordinate 18,688,393 of CM060927.1, read as the reverse complement.
GTTGCTAAGCCAAATCCTTGACAAAAAGGTGATTTGGAGGTGATTTAGAGGTTGGAGGCCATTTTTAGGGATCCTTGGTGATAAGTGGAGGCTAGAAAACTGAAATGGAATGATCCTCTATCTCATTTCAGCCTCCCCATAACCCTAATCCCGAAATGGGTTATGGGCCTATCCACTAATCACCCGATTTGGCCCGGTTAAGCAGTTTTTCATCCTCCAAACCTTGTTTCAGCCATATCTCCCAAACGGTAAGTCCGTTTGGCTATTATGACCACTCTACGGAAAGGTAAACCATCAAACGAATCTAATGGAAGTGGTTTCAGGTCAAAATTCCTTTCCAATCAAAAGTTATGGCCAAAACAGTACCAACTAGGGGCAAAATGGTCATTTAAAAATCGACAAAAATCATGAACATGGGAAATGACTCTAATGGATGTTTCCCAAAGTTACATGACCATACGACTTCACATGGGAAAGAAATAAATATTCTACAATCCTATGATGTGTAGAATACGGGTCGTTACACTCTCCCCCCCTTAAGAAATTTCGCCCCCGAAATTCCCTAATCCAAACACACACAATGGTCCCGCATGCCTATCAACCATAAAACAACCATCAAACATGCAAAACAAGTAAAATAAGTCTATCCTAGCATGCGGAATAACTAAATCGCAAAATAAATCTTACCATGCAAAGAGTTCTGGATATGCCTTCCTAATGCTCTCCTCTGTCTCCCAAGTACAGTCATTCTCATCCTCGCCCCACTGAACCTTGACTAGCCTCACCGCCTTCCTTCGAAGTTGCTTCGTATCGTGCCCCACAATACGAATCGGCTTGCGGATCCCAACCGCCTCGGGTTCTACTTCGAAGTCCTCTAACTGATCAGGTGAAATAGTCATTTCTGAGTCGTGAACGAACTTCCTTAGTTGGGAAACATGAAATACATTGTGAATTCCCGCCATTTTCTCTGGTAAACCAACTCTATATGCCAAATTCCCGACTAGTTCAAGAACAGGGAATGGGCCAACAAATCTTGGTGCCAACTTGCCTCTCCCGCCAAATCGTATCACGCTTTTCAACGGAGAGATCTTGACAAACACCAAGTCACCAACGGAGAATTTCAAGTCTCTTCTCCTCTTATCAGCATAACTCTTCTGCCTATCTTGGGCAGCTTTCATTCGTTGCTGAATGATCTTGATCTTATCGGAAGTTTCCCTCACCACATCTGGTCCAAGCACAAACTTCTCGCCAGTCTCTATCCAACATGATGGTGAGTTGCACGGTCTTCCGTACAAAGCTTCATATGGAGCCATACCGATACTGGATTGGTAGCTATTATTATTATATGCAAACTCTACTAGATGCAAATGTTCATCCCATGATCCACCAAAATCCAATATACACGCTCTCAAGAGATCTTCCAATATACGATCACCCTCTCCGTCTGACCGTCGGTCTGAGGGTGATATGCGGTACTGAGATGTAATCCTGACCCTAGAGCCTCTTGTAAGCTCTTCCAAAACCCACTAGTGAACAACGGGTCTCGGTCACTCACAATGCTTTTGGGTACTCCATGAAATCTCACTACCCACTTCATATACAATTCTGCCAACTTGGCTGTCATTCTGGTCGATTTGACTGGTATAAATCTTGCGCTTTTAGTCAATTGATCCACAATTACCCAAATGCTATCATATCCCGATCTAGTCCTTGGTAAACCATCGATGAAATCCATCGAGACTTGCTCCCATTTCCATTCGGGAATTTCTAATGGTTGCAACAACCCACTGGGCTTCTTTTGCTCAGCTTTAACTAGCTGGCAATTCATACATTTGGATATAAACTTCCCAACGTCTCTTTTCATCCCTTCCCAGTAGTAAGTCTGTCCCATGTCTCGATACATCTTATTACCACCGGGATGTATAGTCAGTTTTGAGTGATGACATTCTCTAAGCACTTCATCTCTCAATCCATTGACATTGGGTACAACTAGCCTTCCATTCTTCCGAAGCCATCCATCTCGATCAAGCCCATACACATTCATCTCCTCATCGATACCCATCTCTAACTTGGAGATGATTTCCAATAGGTTAGGATCGTCCCTCTGCCTGGAACCAATCCGCTCTATCAAAGTGGGTCTGATCGTCAAACTAGCTAGCATGACTGGATCCAATTCGCACTTTGGTCTGAAATCAAACCCCGCGATATACTCCAGTTGCTTCCATTCAAGAAACATTGCCCCTAAACTGGCATGTCTCCTACTCAAGGCATCGGCTGCCGCATTACCTTTCCCAGGTGTGTATGCGATATCAAAATCATACGAAGCCAAGAACTCCAACCATCTCTGCTGACGGAGATTCAGATCTTTCTGAGAGAAGAGATACTTTAACGATTTATGATCGATAAACAACTCAAACCTTTCTCCAAAGAGATAGTGTCTCCACATCTTCAGCGCAAACACGATCGCTGCTAGTTCCAAATCATGGGTAGGATACTTCTTCTCATGCGGCTTTAGCTGTCGACTAGCATAAGCTACAACCCTACCTTCTTGCATCAATACTGCACCCAGTCCGGTACCACAAGCATCCGTGTGTACCGTCATCTCTTCATTCCCTTTAGGAATGACTAACACTGGCGCACGCGTCAACTTCTCCTTTAGACTCTTGAAGGCATCCTCACACACTTCGTCCCAGACGAAGGACTGATTCTTCTTAGTCAACTGAGTCAACGGTGCTGCTATCTTGGAGAAGTCCTGGATAAACTTACGATAATATCCAGCTAATCCCAAGAAACTTCTCACATCTGTAGCATTCTTGGGCGTAGGCCAATCCTGTACCGTAGCCACCTTCGCAGGGTCTACGGCAATACCACTCTCTGAAACAACATGACCCAAGAATCTTACTTCCCTTCTCCAAAAATGACACTTTGAGAATTTCGCTTTCAATTGGTGTTTCCTCAACACCTCCATCACTATCCTCAAGTGTCCCTTGTGTTCCTCTTCTGTCCTTGAATAAACAAGGATATCATCCACGAACACAACAACAAACTTATTCAACTGATCTCTGAATACTCGATTCATAAGATCCACAAAGTAGGCTGGTGCATTGGTCAACCCAAACGGCATGACCAACCACTCATAAAATCCAGACGGCGTCCTAAATGCCGTTTTCAGAACACTCTCATCCGCTACTCGAAGCTGATGAAATCCTGTCGCGAGGTCCAACTGGGAGAACACTCTTTCTCCTTCCAGTTGATCAAACAAATCATCTATCCGCGGTAGAGGATACTTATTCTTCCTCGTTACCTTATTCAACTCGCGATAGTCAACACACAAACGAAGGGAACCATCCGCCTTAGTGGCAAACACAACTGGTGCTCCCCACTCGGAGACACTCCTTCTAACAAATCCCTTCTTCAAAAGATTGCCGACTTGCACCCCGAGCTCTCGCTGCTCCCTTGGTGCCATACGACGAAGTGGCATCACTATAGGTCTGGCATCTTTCACTAAATCAATACGGAACTCAGTCTCTCGGTGTGGTGGAAGCCCGGTCACCTCCTCGAAGACGTCCGGATACTGGCCAACCACGGGCACATCTGACAACTCATCCTGCAGGATGTTGAGGGAATTTACAAAACTAGCCATAACCCCATCACTGGGTAGACTACCAAACACTACCCTCCGCCCATCATCCGCCCTCACTGTCACCAAAAAGCCCTCACAGTCTACCACCACCCCGTATCTTTGGAGCCAATCGACTCCCAATATAATGCCATACCCAGTAAAGCCCAAAACAAAGCAATCACATACATCCATGACTCGATAAGACCAAATTCCTGCAAATCATACTAAAGCTAGTCGAACCACCAATCGGGTTCGTCACAACCAATGGTCTATCGACTATCTCGGGTTCCAGTCCCAACCTATCTACCAGGTCACTAGATATGAAGGAACGGGAAGCCCCAGTATCAAACAAAACTCGAACTAGTACATCATGAATAGAAAGCATACCTTGAATAGCAATATTCTTTCCTTTCTCCGCCGCAGTTGGGGCATTCGACGAAGAAGGAACAACATCAAGAGCATTTGCTTTCACAATCTGCTTCTCCTTAAGAGGTTGCGGACACTTATCCTTCTGATGTCCCACTTGACTACAGTTGTAGCACTTCCTTTCCGCTGGCTTGGCCCGACATTCTTTAGCATAATGGCCTTTCTTTCCACAGCTGAAGCACTCAACATCCTTCTTGCTCTTTTTCGAGCCACCCTTAGATTGGTCCTGCTTCCTCTTATTCTGAGAGTTATTCTTGCCTCCACCGCCTGTTTGCGGCTTTGACCCTTCTGCAGATGCAGCCTCAGTCTTTGACTTAGGGTAAAGACTTTCTGATCTCAAAGATTTCCCCACGATCGATTCAAAAGTCTCATCGATGTGGTTGATAAGCTTTTCCCCCAGGTATCCATCCAAACCAGTAATGAACTTCTCATTCTTCTTTTCAGGAGTATCAATGAGAGACAGTCCATACTTCGACAAAGTGTCGAACTCAGCAATATAGTCAGAAACTGCCCTCCCATTCTGCTTGAGTTCCAAGAACCTCTTAAACAAGACTGACTTCTGGGCAGCTGGAATAAACTTCTCGCTAAAGCGAGCCTTGAACTGAACCCAAGTAACCTGGTCCTCTGGAGTAGCTGTTCTAATGGCATTCCACCAATTCATCGCTCGCCCTTGCAGCTGACGAGACGCTAGCCTTCTCTTCATCGCATCCTCAAGACCCAAGTCATCAAAGATACGATCACAGCTATCCATCCAATCCTGAACATTTGTGGCCGACTCCGTTCCATGGAATGGCTTTCCACCAAGATTAGTGTAATCCTTGCACAACTTGGCGAAATCGACCCTAGGCGCCTGCACCACTGGGCCAACACCAACTCCGGGATTGGGAACTGCCCCTTGCACTTCTCTAAGCATGTCTCTCATGAGGTTAGTAAACATCGCCATCATGTCAGCGGCATTCCCTTGGTTGGTCCCTCTACCAGCACCCCTCGTGTCTCGGCTCATCGTCAATCTGAAAAAGGGAAACGATTAACGACCCCATAGTGGTGCTAGTGCAGTGCGACTTCATTCTTATACTACTAATAGTATATATATACATAGCTTTTGAAAACCAAAGTAATCACAAATACGCGCTCTCATATACGTACTATCTCTCCCTAGTGTCTTTCCCTAGGTTAACTACGCGACCTAGAGCTCTGATACCAAGTGTGACGGCCCGCCCCGCACCAACCGACATTTACTCCAAAAGTGTGCTGTACACATGTCCAGTTAGCACGGAATGGGTCGTCAGAAGGAAAGGGAAGAAGGAAATGAACATACAAAGAACCTGTAGAATGTCTCACAGCGCATAGAACAAAATATAATAATAACATACTTGACATAAAACAGGAGAGACAGTGCATAAGCTGAAAATCAGAACTAAACATCATAGCAGTGGAAATCCAAAATAAAGCTTATTACAACTTTCAAACTATCTCAAAGCAAAAGTAAGATAAAGGAGGTACACTACTAATGCCCAAGTAGCAACCACCAACGACACAGGGAGAATGTGTATATATATATCATACGTGGAAGCCTCCTGCCCGCCTCCGAATCAGCTACTCGCGCATCACCAGCTAACATGTCTCTAGTCTGCTCGTGTGAGCACCCAGATTAATAAGAGGAGACACAAAACTCTGGGTCAGACATAAAGCCTGGTATGAGCGATAAGCATCTAAAGTGAACAATAACAGGTAGACTAAAACATACCTGAACCTGGACCTGCAACCAAAGTGTTAGCACTACATACTGTACAACACTCTAAGGTACCATATCAAACAGTGTAAAGATATGGAGGTGGGGGAGGTGTGCATGTCATAGGGATGGCAAACAATCAAACATAGCATCCATCCTCACATCTCTCACTCAGTGCGTAAAGCATACGATATTCACCACTTCGATCACCCAACATACCTTGCTACGATCACTTTGCCCCATGAAGTCATAAATGGCTTCACTGCACTGATAACGTAGCCACAAATCCTTTGCTATGTCCACTTTGCCGCATGGAGTCACAAGAACCCCACTGCACTGGCTCATAGCCTTACTAATCCTTACAATGTCCACTCTGCCCCATGGAGTCGCAATAACCCCACTGCACTGGCTCATAGTCTTACTCATCCTTACTATGTCCACTCTGCCCCATGGACTCGCAATGACCCCACTGCACTGGCTCATAGTCTTACTACGCATCACCTTGCCCCTCAGGTCATAATGACCCTACTGCACTGATAACGTAGTCTTGCTACCATCACCTTGCCCCTCAGGTCATAATGACCCTACTACACTGATAAGTAGCCCATCATTCATTATTAGTGGTGAATCGAAGTTATGAACGTCGACAATTCCTTAGCACACGTCCCGCAGCAAAGTCCAACCATGAAGTGAACTCATCGGTTCCCAACTGGATCCTGAGCTCTAACTTCCCATATTGGACTACCTTTGCATCTCGGGTTATTGGTCAATACTGGTCGGATCGGGTCCTCTTCAAGCCATCGGTTCGGGTCGGGTATCCTTCATTGGTTCGGGTCGGGTCTTCTCCTGGTGCGGTTCGGGTCGGTTGTCTTCCATCGGTTCGGTTCGGGTGCTTTACCTTGGGTCGGGTCGGGTGTCATCTCCCCTCCAGCTCGTGCCTCCGTTCCGATCCGTGTCCTCGTCCTTCACTCCGATCCGTCCTCCTCGATCCGAATCGTTCTCCTCGATCCGATTCATCCTCCTCGATCCGATCCGTCCTCCTCGATCCGATTCGTCCTCCTCGATCCGATCCGATCCCAGTTCAGCTAGCGTGGCCTTCCTTTTTGCCACTTTTCCCAAGTGTTGGGTTCCGATCCGATCGGATTCTTTGCTCAGTTCAACATATCCGATCCGAGCCCTATGTCCGATCCGATCCGAACCCTGCACTGTTTTCTGAGACTGTTCCAGCAAGTGTTTACGCCATTCGACGACGTTTTCGACCATTCTAACTATTGAAATCAGTCACAAAGCATTTCATACAGTCATAGCAACATGCATAATCAACCACAAACATCAAAACATCAACATGATAGGTTAAAATGGATCAAACATACCCAAAACCCCATATTTCCCCCTAAGCATGTTTAGGTGAAACTAATGATAGGATTAGCAAAACTTAACCAAATTAACCCAAATTCATATCAGAGGTCTAAAACATCATTTAAAAATTTATGAACATTTTTCCCAAATTTATTAGTGTATAAATTTGTTAATTAACACTAATTACCCTTAACTAGCCATAATTAGTGTAAAACTATGCAAATCACTCACCTTAGCCACAAAATAAACTAAGATCTAAAATAATTCTCTGATTTGATGTGAATCTCAATGCCAAACAGCAGCTCCTATGTTGCTTTGGTGAAGATCTTCCTTGATTAGAGGTTGCTAAGCCAAATCCTTGACAAAAAGGTGATTTTGAGGTGATTTAGAGGTTGGAGGCCATTTTTAGGGATCCTTGGTGATACGTGGAGGCTAGAAAACTGAAATGGAATGATCCTCTATCTCATTTAAGCCTCCCCATAACCCTAATCCCGAAATGGGTTATGTGCCTATCCACTAATCACCCGATTTGGCCCGATTAAGCAGTTTTTCACCCTCCAAACCTTGTTTCAGCCATATCTCCCAAACGGTAAGTCCGTTTGGCTATTATGACCACTCTACGGAAAGGTAAACCATCAAACGAATCTAATGGAAGTGGTTTCAGGTCAAAATTCCTTTCCAATCAAAAGTTATGGCCAAAACAGTACCAACTAGGGGCAAAATGGTCATTTAAAAATCGACAAAAATCATGAACATGGGAAATGACTCTAATGGATGTTTCCCAAAGTTACATGACCATACGACTTCACATGGGAAAGAAATAAATATTCTACAATCCTATGATGTGTAGAATACGGGTCGTTACAGACCCCCTCGGCCAGATCTGGGCTGTTTTGTCCAGTGACGTTTTTCTGAGTCATTAGAGCATATGTGGCGACTTCCGGTTGGCTCTATTTGGTCTGGATGGCTCTGATTACTCCTAGGTTGATCTAACGACTCTCATTAATCTAAACTTCAATATAAACAACCCCAACCCTCAACCCTAAAACCTCATAACCTTGCTCTCTGAAGCCGTTATGCTGTCCATGGCCAAACTAGCATAGCCTCCATTTTTCTCTAAACTAGAAATCATGTTAGAAAGCCCCTAATCAAGTCCAAACTAGAGAATCAATAGTCTACATCAAAGGATAACTTTTCAATTTCAGAATTCAGATCCCAGAAAACAAGATTTGTTCTTTTTTTTGTAAGTTTAGTTATTCTTGATATTTGAACAAATAAAAATCATGACTTGTAATGAAGCAAAACTAGAACTGTGCCTAGTTGTAAGATAATTGTAGTCTGATTCATGTTCATCCCTGTAGCAATTCTGAAATTACCTATGCCTACGTGACTATTGTGATTGATACAACTTATCATGTTGTATATTGATTTGGTGATGAAAATATCATGTTGTATATTAATTTGGTGATGAACCTATCATGTTGTATATTAATTTGGTGATGAATCTATCATGTTGCATATTAACTTGGTGATGAACCTATCATGTTGTATATTAATTTGGTGATGAACCTATCATGTTGTATATTAACTTGGTGATGAACCTATCATGTTATATATTAATTTGGTGATGAACCTATCATTGTCTATAAATTTGGTGATTCCTTTATGTTATGTCATATGCAAGATCATAAGCTAAGTCATGTTCATATATGCTTATATGTCTAGATCTACATGCTTATATGTTTAGATCTATGTTAATTTGATCCAACTCAAATGTAAGTTCACATTTACATGCTTAATTAAATTTGCGTAGCACTATGCCAAATTTATATCACACATGCTTAGTTGATCTATACTATTTTATGCCATTGGAATGTTACATGTCCCTTTGCTTTTCTCTTTTGTTTATGAGTTAGGCTAATTTGCGAGCCTAATGTTCTATATAATTTATACGAACGAATACCAGGGGATACGTTGGGAAAAATATTAAAACTACATGCGGCATAGGTTGGCTCATAATCATGTAAATGATTTATGGCATGAAATGGTATATTTTGTGTACCTAAGAATTATGGACATAATTTAGAGGGTAAATGGGACATGACTTGAGTTGACAACATTGGTGGATAATTTACATATAAACATAAATATGTAAATAAATTAAAAGATGAATATGCCTAACCCGAGGTTAGATTGAGTTACGGTGTAAGACTGCCCGAAACCGCCCGGCACATCCAGCAACCATAACAATACAGATCTAATGTAAGAGGTTAGCACATTAAGCCCCAAAACCCGAGGTTAGATTGAGTTGCGATGTAAGACTGCCCGGAACCGCCCGGCACATCCAGCGACCGCAACAATATAGATCTAAAGTGAGAGGTTGGTGCTTTAATGAATGAATTAAAGCTAAGAAACAGGCAGGCTAAGAATGGTAGGGTTAAGTAAATTAAGGCAACAATTAACCAATACAACATGTTAACTAAACTGATGGGTGAGGTTAGGTTAATTTGAGAACACTAAACCATTTTAACATGTTGATAAGGAAGCCCTAGTAACGGGGACCCATTTCAGCAGTAACCCACATAGATGTATCATGATACCCTGAACTAGGCAGGGTGGGGCACGATTACTGGGCTGATTATAAGCGGTCAAAATAACAGCAGGTGGTGCAGCAGTGTAGGTTCTGACAGAGTATAAGTGTGCGCGTACTCCGACATGGACAAATCAGACACTGCGCATCAGTAATATACACTGTGCATCTTGAATTTGTGTCGGGTTGCCACCATAGGAATTGATACACCCCATGGTGGGACCAACACAGGTATCTACCATCAAGTGGGGCCGAATGACACAAGTCATAACTGCATGCGAGTAGAAGTCGATCGATAAGGGATCATTTTATCATGAACACATGGTGCTAGTTGAAACGGTTGTTAGTAGGTGCAGAGAAATAGAAATTGGTGCGATAGTATATTCAGTTTATCTTGCCTTATTTATTGTTATCTTATTTCTAGGGTATTGTCCTAGGTTCAGTTTATTCATGTCATGATCCTTTTACTAGTTTACATGCTAAATAATCAGTGGACTTACCAGGCTTATTTCTGACCCATTTTCTTTCGTCTTCTTGTCTTCCGTCCCTCCCCCCTCGTGGTCCATAGGGAGGGAATATTTCAACTTAGTCCAGACCTTTTCCATCCTGAAGAGAGTAGACGTATTGCTTGGATTCTCTTTTCTTGGGCTATGGCTGTGGTTACACTCTTAATTGGGGATTTATGCTGCTTTATTATTTTTTTATGCTTCTTTATGTTTTAGTCAAGACAGAGGCTTTATTGTAATGATTTAAAAGTTGGTTTTTGAGATAGTTGTTGTAATGTTTTGATTGGACCACGTTCTTATGAAACAAAATTTAGTTTTTCCGCTATTTATATGTCTGTCTTGTAAATTACCTACACCTTTTACCTATAATACTCCAACAAAGTTAATGCATTCCCTTTGTGAGTGACCTTAACGGTGGTGGGGTGTTTACAAGACGACTGATAGATTATTACTTGGTCCAAACATGGTGAAAGTGACTTTCGAGAAGATCGAGTCAATAAGGAAAAGTGTTAAAGTAGCACCAGAAAGGGGGTTATCTGTAACACGATACCAGAAAGGTGATAATCTGTAACACCTTGAATTTTCTGTGAATATTAAAATTAACGAATTAAAGAATACTTAAATTTCAAATGTGAAAATTAAGGGAAACGGGTTACACCATTGCGTTCGTCTCGGAATTCATTTTGAGATAGAGTCCGAGTTTGCATAAAACGGACACCATATGAAGGAGATATGGACGAACGAAGTTAGGCAGAAAACCCGGAAAACAGACCAGAATGCACTGGCGCACTTGTGAAGTGCGCCAGTACAAAAATGCACTGGCGCACCTGCCAAGTGCGCCCATGTCGGGCTAAAAACCTACACATATTTCTGGAGTGTTCTGATCGGAACAGTGAGTCATTGCTGAGTCGTTAGGGCTGAGGTGTTATTCTATCTTGACTGGATGGTCTTGATTGCTTCTAGGGTTAATCTGACGGCTCTAAATTAATTAAAATTCTATATAAGCAAACTAACTCTCAACCTAAAGTCACACTAATTCATACCAAGAGCCGCCATCCCGTCAATGGAGAACCTAGACTAGCCGCCGTTCTCTTTCAACTCAAAAACAAGATAGAAGCAAGAAACAAAAATCAAATCTAATCTAAATTAGGATAACAATTAGTCTACATCAAAGGCGAGCAATTCAGTTTCAGAATACAGATCCCAGAAAAACAAGACAGTTCTTTTGTTTGTGAGTACTATTTCTTTCACAATATAATTAATAAATTAATTATGATGGGTTGTAATTGGATTATGAGAACATGTATGTTGAATCATGTGTTGTTATTGTCTGTTTTTGAACATATGATAGTTTTGTTATTGTATGCTGGTAGATCTATTTATATGTACAATTATACATATTTAACTTGATTTATTTTATGCAAGTCTACATATGCTAATTTGTATATGAATCTTATGCATGTTTGAGATGTTAGAACATATGTATGCAAGTTTGGGATGTTAAAACATATGTATGCAAGTTTGGGATGTTAAAACATATGTGAATCAAGTATATACATATGCTAGTTTATATGCAAAACATGTGACATTAATTTACATGTTTAGATCCATATGCAAGTTTGTAGGAATCTATATGCAAGTTCACATTTTTATATTAGATCTATATTTAAGATCCATCGGTTTAGGTGAAAAACCATATTTATGCACATGTTCACATTTTTATTAGATCTATATTTAGATCCATGGCAGTAACATACTTATGTAAATTTATGACCATTTCCTATGCTAGTTTTGTATGTGAATCATATGCTAGTTTGAATGTAAGTTTATATGAAATTCATATGCAGATTATAGGAAAACCATATCCATATATGCAAGTTCATGATTACATGTTTAGATCTATATTAAGATCCATGATAGTTTATGCAAATTTATGTTTCCTATGCAAGTTATTTGCTATGCAAACTTATGTTATGATTCTCAGATCTATTTTATGCGTTATGCAAGCTGTGATATTGCTTTTCTTTTTATAAGTTAGACTATTTTCGAGTCTAACATATATCGAATTAAAACGAACGAATAGTGTGGGGACAATGCGAAAATATTAATTTTTCAAAATTGTGAATTGGCATAAAATGGCTCTAAAGGCATATAACTAAAGTGAGACATTAATTGGTATAATTTATATACCTAAAAGTATGCACATAATTTTGGAGACAATTATGGACATAGATTAATTTGGAAGTTATTGACAATTTGAAACAGGGATATTAATTCAAATTGGGGTTGAATAATAATGTGTAATAATAAATGCCTAAGACACGAGGTTAGACTCGTTTGTGGTGTAAGACTGCCCGGACCCGCCCGGCAAATCCAGCAACCACAAACGGTAGTATAATGTGAGAGGTCAAAGGCATAAATTAAATGAGTAATAAAGGCCTAAGACACGAGGTTAGACTCGTTTGTGGTTTAAGACTCCCCGGAACCGCCCGACAAATCCAGAAACCACAAACAGTAGTCTAATGTGAGAGGTCGAAGGCATAAATTAAATGATGCTTAGACACGAGGTTAAGTCTGGCTTGTGGTGGAAGTCTGCCCGGAACCGCTCGGCATATCCAGCGGCCACAAGCAATCGACTTATTGTGAGAGGTCTGTACATTAATAATTAATTAATGCTGATCAAAGACGAATATGAATGACAAACAGAAGATTTGGTTGAGTGAGTGATTCCCTGAGTACCAATCTGATGTTGATTTCGATCTTCGGGGTTGATACTTAGGGAGTTATTCTCTTAACCAATGTATCTATGAACTAAGATGTAATTAATCATAAATTAAGTAAAACATGGTAAGTGGATAGCGTTAAGACCAGCTTAACCAATAATATATATTAATAAGTGGGTAGGGTTAAGTCTAGCTTAACCAATAGTATTTATATTAATCTGATAAGTGGATAGGGTTAAGGCAAACTTAACCAATAATACATATTGACTTGATAAGTGGATGGGGTTAAGACCAAGTTAGCCGATAATATACAAGTGGATTGGGTCAAGACCAGCTTAACTAATAATATATAAGTGGATAGGGTTAAGACCATCATAACCAAATATATTGATCTGATAAGCGGATAGGGTTAAGACAAGCTTAACCAATAACACATGTTGATTTGATAAGTGGGTAACATGGGTGACATGTGGGATATAATCATTAACACTTAACCAAGATAAACATGTGGTGGGACATGAGGGTTAAGTGGATGACATGTGAGACATGTGAAATACGATTAGAGACACTTAACCAAATTGAAACATGTAATAAGACATGAATAAGAAGGGGTTTAAGTGGGAACATTCTAGTGGGGACCAAGCATAGGTGGAAAACTTGTGTCAAGCATGGGGGACCCATTTCAAACCAGTAACGCACTAATTATCTTTGTGAGCTCGAGTTATATCGAGGACGGGACACGCTTACTGGTTTTGATTGTAAGAGGTCAAAACGGGTTAACGGTGGCAACGCAAGTCCAACATGGTCATGTGCGTGCATGGGCCCGGGCTGGTAGGTAAGACGTTGTTGCATCGTGTAGATATAAGCCGTGCATCTTTAGTGGTATTGGGTTGCCACTTTGGGGAGTGATACACCCCACTGTGGGACCAGCACGGGTATCTGCGAGTAAGCGAGCTGATCGAATGGGGAAGGTAGTGGGTACGACTAGCAGAGATAGGAGCAGGCGGCACCTATGAAGGAAGCTAGGAGTATAACTACCATATTATGAATAAACATTGTAATTAGAATGGGGTGGCTAGTGGGTACAATTAGTGGAGATAGGGGCAGGCGACACCTATGAAGACAGCTAGGGGTACACGAAACTACCATTATTATTATTTTGTTCAGTGGGCGGGATCAACTTTTAGGGTGACTAGTAATGGTGCAGTGTAATTAACATTGGTGCAGTATAGTAATTATCCTTTGGTGATTGGACAACGAGATTAACGCCAGAATATTCCTCTTGTTTGTTTTCCCACTTGTTTCACAGTCATTCCTTGTTTTACCAGTTTATGCCTTATCCTAATTACTTTAATAATTGTATCGTTAAAGTTATGGTACTCGCCAGACTTCGTGTCTGACCCCCTTTGTTTTCACCTCTTTTCTTCTCCCCCCCCCCCCCCAAGGTTCTCAGGGTGGGACTAGTACTAGCGGAGCTTGATTTGGATCTCTTTCTCTCTCTTTTGGAAGTGCTTGGATTACTGAAAGTAAAGTTCAGCTCATCTCTTTTATGGCCACTTATGATTGGGGTTATGATTTTTACTTTATGTACTCATAAACAATTTATCAAGATGGTTACTAAGTGTACTTGGTTTTACTGTTGGTTTTTGAAGTTGTTGTAATCAAATTATTTCTCCGCTGCAATAAAAGTTGTTTTGAATTTTTCAAGTACCAATATATGTATCTGTCTTGTTATATTCTATTCAGTACACTAATAATACTCTATAGAGGTTAATGCATTCCCTTTGAGAGTGACATTAATGGACGTGGGGTGTTACACATGGTATTAGAGCTGAAGGTTACCAGAACAGATATGAATTTTGAAAAACTGTTTTTCGAAAACATTTTATAAAGAAATACTTTCAAAAATATGTTTTAAGGAAAGTATTTTAAAGAGAAAAGTTTGTTTTAAAAACATAACCCCCAAGAGCCATATGTCTTTCCTTCGGTTCTCCGTTTTGAATCTCTTCCTCTTTCCTTTTTTTGAATTTCTTCCTCCGCATATAAACGCTTTTTCTAAGATACGTAAGAACTTCCGTACGATGGGCGGAAAACCGCTTCATGGGACTGGGACGTTTGTCAAAGCTAGAAGGAAGTGGAGGACTTGTTGGTACCTTTAAGATATACGATGGGAGGAACGTTCAATTAGCTGCTTGTTTAATAAAGGACGAAGCCACATTTTTGTAGGAGGTCACGAACAGAGAATGTGCAGGAGAGACATGGGGAGGAAACACGATAAAGTTGATCCGAAGAAAGGCGATAAGGATAACAAGGGGCCAAGAGAAAAGGAAGGGCCAGACTTGTGAAATACCTGACTACTTAAATAAAGACATTAGAAAGAAGAAGATGACTAGTTGTTATCGTCACGGAGAAACAGGACATCTTACTAGGATCGTCCAAAGAAGCAAAGGGTAAAAGTAAGGACAAGGTACAAGATCTTCTAGAGGGCAGATGAAACACCCCAGCTCCGTTAGGGTCACTCTCAAAGGGAATGCCCTAATTTTGGTGGAGGTTTATAAGTATAAGTCACAAATATACAAGACAGATATAAGAACACATATTTTTGAACAGCGGAAAACAACAACAACTTTTATTTCATTAAAATACGTGTTACACAAACCATACCATAATTGTCTTACATCTTCATAACTGTCTTGATTACATTATTTAAAGAAGCATAAAGAAAACATAAATAAACTGCATAAGTCCCATAATTGCTGTCCAAAGCCATAGTCCAAAGCAAAAAAAAAGATCTAAGCAATACATTCTTTCTCTTCAAGCTGGATGTGAAAGCTGGTCAAGCTGCGATATTCCCTCCCTGTGGACCTGGAGGGGGGGGGAACGAAAGAAAAGAAGACGAAAGAAAAGTAGAGTCAGACATAAAGCCTGAGTAAGTCTAGGACTATTCAGTCTATGAATAAAGAACAGGGTATGATAAGTATAAACTTGGAAATGGGAAAGCACCATAAACTAAGTTAAGTTGTCTAGAGTCGAATATACTATCGTACCCCATATTAATCTCTGTACCCATATAAACTAGTTCCCAACCGGCACCCCATAATCAGGGTGAAGTGATCCATTTCTGATGATCGGCTCCTACTCGCATAGTTACATGTGTCTTACGGCCCCCGTTGTGGTAGTTACTTATGCTGGTCCCACCATGGGGTGTATCAAGTCCCGTGGTGGTGGCCCGGCACAATTCTAGAATGCACAGGTATACTACTGGTGCCCAGTGCCTTATTTTTCTGCGCCGGAGTGTGTGCACGCCCGCACCCCGTTAGAACCTACACTGCAGCACCACCGCCGTCGATTTGACCTCTTACAGTTAGCCCAGTAATCGTGCCCCACCCTTCCTAGTTCAGGGTATCCTGATACACCTTGTAGGGTTACTGCTGAAAAGGGTCCCACGCTACTAGGTTTTCTATTTCTAGCCAACATGCTAAGTTGGTTAAGTGTTTTGTAAACCTAACCCCCAATCAGTCTGTATAGTTTAGCATGTTCCATTTTGATTAAGTATTAATTCAATTTACTTAATCCTATCAATCCTGACTCAGCCTTAATTGTCTTATTAAAGCCTTGACCTCTCACATTAGACAAGTATTGTTGTGGCTGCCTGGTGCCGGTTGGGTCCGGGCAGTCTTACGCCACAACTCAGTCTAACCTCGGGTCTTTATTGGGCTCCGTGTTTAACCACCCACATTGGATAGGTATTGTTGTGACTACTGGACAGCCGGGCGGTTCCGGGCAGGTTTACATCACAACTCAATCCAACCTTGGGTTAAACACATCGTATTTTCTAAATTTACATATTTTGTCTCTTTTCTTTTTATATGTAAATATTTGCGGCCCATTATTCAAATTCATCTTTATTGAGTAAAATTTATTTATACCACTTAATTGTTTTTCAAGGTTGTTGGCATGCGTCAAACATGCCAACACATATGTTCTATATTTTAACCCAAACGTCATTACCCCCGTTTTACACATTCGCTACAATATAAGATATGTTGGGTTTAACATTTAAACCCAACTTAGCCATATGAAAAGGGGAGGCTTATAACATGGTGTTTATAAGGTAACATAAAAAGGGGAGTGTGAACGCATGAACTTGCAACATAACGATTCAATTAACATGAATTAGGCACATGTGAACTTGCATTGTAATAGCATACAATCATGGCATAAACAATACTTAAACATGAATCTTTCTATTCATTTAATCATGGCATAAACATACCTAAACGTGAACCATTCTATTCATATAATCATGGCATAAACATACCTAAACATGAACCATTCTATTCATATAATCATGGCATAAACATACCTAAACATGAAATCATGTTTTTTAGTCTATTCATGTAAACTTGCAATTAGAATGTAAATCTAACTTAATTATGTGTCACATATATCACCATATGATTTTGATAACAACATAGGCCTAAAACATGTTTTCAACTAGGCATAACACCAAACATAGTTTAGTCATGTTCATAAAGATGCTTACTTTTGTCTCTAATCCAAAAGCATGGTTTTACACTTGAATCACGATGCCAATTCAACATAAATTCATATAAACCATAGTACTTAGTTGAATCCAATTACACACTAAAAGTGGTCATAAAAGTATGTACATCATATTGGCATAATGGTGAATCATATACTTGCATGAATCCCAAATAAACTACCACAACATATGATTGTTAACATGAATCATATACTTGCATGAATCTAGATTAAACCACTACAAACACGTAGTTGTTAACTTCCAACATAAATCTCATACTTGCAAATATCCAATCGTTATACCACAACAATTCCAAATTGTTTAGAATCAAAGCTACATACTAATATAGATTATTATCTCCACAATTCCATTTCTCACTTTACACAAATCACAACACAATTATTTATTCACATCGGAATAGCACTCTACTTACAACGTATGACGAATCTTCAATTCAGGAATCTGAATTCTGAATTTGGAGATGCTATCCTTTGTTGTAGGCATTGTTTTGATTTAATTGAAGTTTCTTTAAGCTTTTGAATTATCTCCTAATTGTCTCTCAATTTCTGACGGCTATTCCTAGTCTCTCCTCAGCAGCATGACGGTCTCATCTCCATTTTTGTTTGTGTGCATTAGAGTGAGTCTTAGGTCCTTTTTATAGAGTTTGTGAGTTGATTAAGACCGTCGATGGAGCTTGGTTTAATAATAGCCGTTCGTTTGAAGGAGAGACCAACCAGGAGCTGACACCTAGCCCTAGTGACAAGGCAAGGCTCAGAAAATCGACCAAACACAGACCAGGCCAGCTAGGGGGGCTGGGTTCGACCTGGCTCAGGGGCCAGGTCGACACGCCAGTCGACACCGTGTCGACTTGGCAGTCGACACGGGTGACCCAGGTCGACTACCCAGTCGACCTGGGTGCCTTGGGTGGGAAATTTCCCGCCCTGGCCAATCCGGCCCGATTTTAAATTTTGAATTGGTTTTTCTGAGCTGTCTTGAATTTTAAACTGAATTCTGAAACTTCCGGAGGCTATATCTTCCTCATACGGAGTCCGTTTTTCGCAAACTCGGACTCTATCTCAAGCAGAATTCCGAGACGAACGCAATGGCGTATCCCGTTTCCCTTAATTCTTTGATTTGAAATTAGTTATACTTTAATTTGTGAATTTCACTGTTATAGAATACACGGGGTGTTACATTCTCCCCTACTTAAAAGGATTTCGTCCCCGAAATCTTCAAGTTCAGGAAGAATGTACATCCTAACATCCAAACATCCATCTACTCATTCATCAAACACGAGCATCCATTGTCCTTAAAAGACTTCTAATGCTTCATGCTCATATGCGAAGTGTATGTGTACATGTACTTATCTAGTGCAAAATCAGGCGGTCTACTGATTCAGTTGACCTCCTTAATGCAAATTATGTAAGTGCCATGAATCCATTATGTATGCAAATTCTCCTATTCATGATTCTACATGAGTGCACAATCATTCATACAAATGCAACATCCATATGACAACACATTAAACTTCAACCATATACGAATATAAATACATTTATGCATATGCAATATGAAGTGACTGAGCCGATCTAAAACCTAGATTGTGTGTGTATTTGCAACCACGAGCAACCACTAGCAATCACTTGCAACCACTTGCAACCATTATCCATAACATGTTTCAATTACATGTTTTCATCCAAAGAGTTTCTACCTAAAAGATAGGGTCGAGGAGATATACCTAAAAAGATAGATAAAAGCGCAACTTAAGGAAAAAGAAAGATCAAAGATGTACCCTCGAAAAGAAAAGGGTAGGCTACGCGTATTCTAGCTTCAGTTTCCTAAGTGGCGTCTCCCTCGGCGTCGCTCCATTGAACTTTGATGAGCTTGACTTCGCGGTTGCGTAGCTTCTTCACTTCCGTTCCTAATATGCGGGTTGGAACTTTCCTCACGGTTGCTTCGCATTCCACTTCAGCTTCTTCTAGGATGTTTGGCTCTACCACTTCAGCAGATTCATGTAGACATTTTCGGAGATGTGAAACATGAAAGACGTTGTGAATTCCGGCCAATTTTTCAGGTAGCTCTAATCTATAGGCCATTTTCCCAATTTTCTCGATGATAGGAAATGGCCCTACGAACCTTGGTGCTAGCTTTCCTGTGGTTCCAAAATGAACAACGTTCCTTAGCGGAGATACCTTAAGAAAAACTCTGTCCCCAACCTCAAATTCAAGGTCGGTCCTCCTCTTGTCGGCGTAGGACTTTTGTCTGTCTTGGGCCCTCTTCATCCTTCTTCGTATTAAGTCTACTTTTTCTGAAGTCTCTCGGATCATATCTGGTCCAAGTATGAGCTTATCAGTAGACTTCCACCAACAAGAGGGCGATCGGCACGGTCTTCCATATAAAGCTTCGAAGGGCGCCATTCCGATGGTTGCTTGGTAGCTGTTGTTGTAGGAAAATTCCACCAAAGGAAGATGGTCTTCCCATGTCCCTCCGAAGTCAAGAACGCACAGTCTTAAAAGGTCCTCCAAAACTTTGTTCACCCTTTCTGTTTGGCCGTCGGTTTGGGGATGATAGGCTGTGCTCAAGCATAACTGTGTGCCTACCGCTTCTTGCAGACTCCGCCAAAACTCACTTGTGAAGATAGGGTCTCGGTCACTAACAATGCTGGATGGTATTCCATGGAGTCGAACAATTTCCTTGAGGTAAAGAGATGCTAGGGATGAGGCAGTTCTTTTACTTTTGACAGGTAAAAAGTGGGCGCTTTTAGTAAGCCTATCCACTATTACCCAAATGCTAATGTTGCCTCTCCTAGACCTAGGCAGCCCATCAATGAAGTCCATTGAGATGCTATCCCACTTCCACTGCGGGACCTCTAGAGGATGGAGCAGACCACCAGGATTTTTCTGTTCCGCCTTAACCTGTTGGCACACCATACACTTAGAAACGAAATCTGCCACGTCCTTCTTTATGTCGATCCAAAAGAAAGTTCTCTTTATGTCCTTGTACATTTTATCCCCGCCCGGATGTATCATCATCTTGGAGTGGTGTGCTTCCTCGAGAACCTTCTTTACTAAATCCCTTGTCTGTGGGACACATAGTCTTCCGTCTCGCCTTAGCCAACCCTTATCGTCGATGGAGTATCTGTTGAGGTGACTTGAAGTCTCACCCCTAATTAGCCTATCAATCGTCTCCACAAGCTGAGGGTCTTCGCGTTGTGATGTCCCTATTGAGTCCACTAAAGTTGGGAGTACTTCGAGAGATGCTAGCAAGCCTGGTACAAAATCGGAGGAGGGCCTAAAGTCAAAGCTGGCTATAAACTCTAGGTTTTGTCTTTCAACAAACAACGGGCTTAGGGTTAGTTTCTTTCGGCTCAACGCGTCCGCCACTTCGTTGCATTTGCCCGGAGTGTAGGAGATCTCGAAATCGTACGAGGCAAGAAACTCCATCCATCTCTGTTGCCTCAAGTTAAGATCTTTCTGCGAGAAAAGATATTTCAACGATTTATGGTCAGTGTAAAGTTCGAACTTCTCACCTAGGAGATAGTGTCGCCAAGACTTGAGTGCAAAGACGATGGCGGCTAACTCAAGATCGTGGGTCGGGTAGTTCTTTTCATGCACTTTCAATTGTCTCCCGCCATAAGCTACTACCCTTCCTTCTTGCATTAAGACGGCGCCTAGACCTGTCCCACATGCATCTGTATAAACTGTGAACATCTTGCTTCCATCTGGCAACGTTAAAACTGGGGCTGTTGTAAGAGCCCTTTTCAGTCGTTGGAAAGCAAACTCGCAATTCAAGTCCCAATTGAACACTAGATTCTTCTTGGTCAACTTTGTGAGCGGAGCTGATATCTTTGCAAAGTCTCTGAATTTCCGATAGAAGCCTGCTAGCCCGAGAACGCTTCGGACCTCTGTTGCGTTCTTTGGTGTCTTCCAATCCTGCACCGCTACTACCTTAGCCGGGTCTACTGCTAATCCTTCCTTGGATACTATGTGCCCAAGAAATCTTACTTCCTCTCTACAAATGTGGCATTTGGAGAATTTGGCTTTTAGCTGACGGACTCGCAGAGTTTCCATGATTGCCCTTAAGTGCTGAGCATGTTCCTCTTCACTCTTTGAGAAGATAAGGATATCGTCTGCGTAGACCACTACGAACTTGTTGAGGAATTCTCTGAACACCCTACTCATCAAGTCCACGAAGTAAGCGGGTGCGTTTGTCAAGCTAAAAGGCATGACAAGCCATTCAAAGAAGCCGTCTGGGGTTCTGAATGCTGTCTTATCGATACTATCTTCAGCCACCCTTAGCTAATGAAAACCGGTCGCCAAATCGAGTTGGGAGAAAACAGACGCTCCTACAAGTTGATCAAACAGATCGTCAATTCTGGGGAGAGGGTGCCTATTCTTTTTCGTTAGCTTGTTGAGCTCCCTATAGTCAACACATAGACGGAGTGAACCATCCGCCTTTATGGTGAATCATATACTTGCATGAATCCCAAATAAACTACCACAACATATGATTGTTAACATGAATCATATACTTGCATGAATCTAGATTAAACCACTACAAACACGTAGTTGTTAACTTCCAACATAAATCTCATACTTGCAAATATCCAATCGTTATACCACAACAATTCCAAATCGTTTAGAATCAAAGAAACATACAAATATAGATTATTGTCGCCACAATTCCATTTCTCACTTTACACAAATCACAACACAATTATTTATTCACATCGGAATAGCACTCTACTTACAACGTATGACGAATCTTCAATTCAGGAATCTGAATTCTGAATTTGGAGATGCTATCCATTGTTGTAGGCGTTGTTTTGATTTAATTGACGTTGCTTTAAGCTTTCGAATTATCTCCTAATTGTCTCTCAATTTCTGACGGCTATTCCTAGTCTCTCCTCAGCAGCATGACGGTCTCATCTCCATTATTGTTTGTGTACATTAGGGTGAGTCTTAGGTCCTTTTTATAGAGTTTGTGAGTTGATTAAGACCGTCGATGGAGCTTGGTTTAATAATAGCCGTTCGTTTGAAGGAGAGACCAACCAGGAGCTGACACCTAGCCCTAGTGACAAGGCAAGGCTCAGAAAATCGACCAAACACAGACCAGGCCAGCCAAGGGGGCTGGGTTCGACCTGGCTCAGGGGCCAGGTCGACACGCCAGTCGACACCGTCTCGACTTGGCAGTCGACACGGGTGACCCAGATCGACTACCCAGTCGACCTGGGTAGCCCCAGGTCGACTACCCAGTCGACCTAGGTGCCTTGGGCGGGAAATTTCCTGCCCTGGCCAATCCGGCCCGATTTTGAATTTTGAATTGGTTTTTCTGAGCTGTTTTGAATTTTAAACTGAATTCTGAAACTTCCGGAGGCCATATCTTCCTCATACGGAGTCCGTTTTTCGCAAACTCGGACTCTATCTCAAGCAGAATTCCGAGATGAACGCAATGGAATATCCCGTTTCCCTTAATTCTTTGATTTGAAATTAGTTATACTTTAATTTGTGAATTTCACTGTTATAGAATACACGGGGTGTTACAGCAGATGCGTTCCCTCACGACTGGCATAGCTGATAGAGGTAGAAATATCTTGGTTGGAAGTTTGATTTTTTTCTTGATCATCCTATTCAAACCTTGTTTGAATTCTGGCGATTCGCACTCGTTTGCATCTGCTTCGTTAGTTAAAACACTTCACCGAAATACTAGTCTAGTTACGGATCCCATAGTAGTCTCAAATCCCATTGGTGGTTCGGCTCATCTTTCCATGATTTGTCGGGATTTGAGAATGTCTATCTTGGGCGTTGGGATTGAATGCAACGCCTTCATTCTTGGCTTCATGGGCTACGGCTTGATTCTAGGCATGGATTGGCTAGCCAGATACGGTGCCATCCTAAACTGTGAAAGAAGGGTAGTTAGATCGTTGACTCGTTGTGGAAAGACCCTTGATGTTTCTTGTGACCGTAGAGGTCCGGTAATCCTTAGCTACCTAGAATCCCTTGACACATCCAACGATGATTTGGAATCTGTTCGTGTGGTCCGTGAATATAGTGACGTCTTCCATGAAGTTCGGGTTTTACTCCAAGGCGCGAGATAGACTTTCGAATATACCTAGTAGATAATGCAAAGCCAGTTGCATTTCCAGTGCGCCACATGGCCCCGAGAGAGAGAAGAGAACTCAGTAAGAAAGTGAAAGAGTTGCTTGAAAAGGGGTTCATAAGAAGAAGTATTTCGGAATAGGGCGCTCCAGTTGTTTTTGTTACAAAAGCTGATGATTCACTTAGACTGTGCATGGATTATGGAGAGCTGAATAAGCTCACCTAGAAGAACAGACACCCATTGCCGAGGATAGATGATTTGTTCTATCAGTTGGTGGGTGCTTCGGTTTTCTCGCAACTATAATTGGCTACAGGATTTCATCAGCTAAGGTTGGATGAAGACAGCATAGATAAGACTGCATTTAGAACTCCTGACGGTTTCTTTGAGTGGCTCGTCATGCCTTTTGGTTTGACGGATGCACCCGCATACTTCGTTGACTTAATAAGTAGGATGTTAAGGGAATTTCTAAACGAGTTTTTGGTAGTCTTTGTGGACGATATCTTGATTTTCTCTAGAAGCGAAGAGGAATACGCCCTACATCTTAGGGAAGTCTTAGAGACCCTATGAGTGCATTAACTCAAAGCTAAGTTCTCCAAGTGCCATTTTTGGAGAAAGGTTCTTAGGACACGTGGTCTCTAAGGAAGGGATAGCTATGGATCCCGCAAAGGTGGTAGCAATCCAAGATTGGAAAATTCCTAAGAACGCAACAGAAGTAAGAAGCTTTTTAAGGCTAGCTGGTTATTATAGGAAGTTCATTAAGGACTTCACGAAGATATCAGCCCCACTTTGCTCGGTTAACGAAGAAGAATTTGACTTTTGCTTGAGGACGTTGACGACAGCTCCAGTTTTAGTTTTTCCAGATGGAAGTAAGCCATTCGCAGTGTATACCGGTGCTTGCAGGACAGGGTTTGGAGCAGTTTTCGATGCAAGGGGAAAAGGTGATATGCAAAAAGCGGCAAGTATGAGCATCGCTTATCATCCACAGACGAATGGACGGTCAGAAAGGGGTGAATAGAATCTTTGAAGATCTTTTGAGGTTATATATCCTAGATTTTGGAGGGACATGAGAAGAGGCAACGAGCTTAGTAGTGTTCAAGACGTGTTTCACGTATCGCATTTGCAGAAGTGTTACAAGATACCGCGGAAGTAGTGGAGCCGAACATGCTTAGAAGAAGTGGAAGTAGAGTGAAATGCCACGATTAGACGAGCTCCTACATGCATCCTTGGGTCGGAGGTATAAAAGCTATGCAACAAAGAGGCCAAGTTGGTCAAAGTACAATGGGGAGATGATCAAGGAGACACGACTTGGGAGGCGGAAAACAAGATGCGTACGCTGTATCCTTTCCTTTTCAAGAGTTAACTTCTCCTTTCTCTACCGCTTTGTTGATACTCGTCCTATCGTTAAATATGTCCTTGCGATGATATCTTCGATCTTTAGTTAGGAAAAACACTATGGTTGTAAACATGTGTTTGAAACATGTTATGATTGATGGTTGCGAGTGGTTGCTAGTGGTTGCTCGTGTTGAGTCAAGGAATTTATAGCATTTTGATTAATGACAAGGAGAAGTTTCATGATCGACAAAAAGAAGAGAATCAATGAT
This sequence comes from Allium sativum, assembly GCA_030737875.1. Lineage (NCBI taxonomy): Eukaryota > Viridiplantae > Streptophyta > Magnoliopsida > Asparagales > Amaryllidaceae > Allium > Allium sativum. Next base: position 18,663,189 of record CM060927.1, on the reverse strand, counting down.
AACATAAGTTAGAGTTTGATTATTTAGTGGTTTAGTCGTGTTATAAATGTTAAAATCTATCCTCAAATAATCATATACCTCTATATTGTGAATTTATATATGTATATATATGAATGCACATTTATTGTGCATATTGCCAGAAACAGGTCGACCGATTTAAATATAGGCGGTCGACCGTTTCTGGGCTGAATGCACAATAAACGTGCACACATATATGTAACGTATATATATTTCAAAATTCAGTCTACTGGTTATTTTTGACATGTCGACCGATTTTCGAACTGAAAGCAACTCCTCATACAGACATCTCTTCTCATCAAAAGTTGCTTCCTTTACCTTTCACCAAATATCAATTCTCTTCAATACTTCTCTTCAATAATGCTTGCAACTCTTTATCCTCTATAAAAACAACATGAAATCATCTATACTAACAAAAAAAATTCTTTTTATCAATTCTATCTATTGTTGATTTCATTCTTGATCATTCAAAGCACTCAAACGCTCATAATCTTCTTATGTCGCTGTTGAATCCTAGAATCTATATATTATTCTTTTGATTCTAACACGATATCATTTTCCAAATCTTCACAAATCAAATTCTATTTGAGGATAAGATTATAGGAAGGGTGTACAAGAATTGACAAATTCGTGTTATTAAGAACACATATTGTCGAATTACAAGTCTACTCATCTTGAGTGAAGTCCTTCGTGTTGTGAGGGGCAAGTTGTGAAGTCCTCATGTTGTGAGAGGCAAGTTGTGAAGTCCTCATGTTGAAAGAGGCGTGAAATCCCGTTCGGCTGTCCGGGTGTTGTGAACCTGTTCCTCTGGGTGAAGCGAGGTTGTTGATTAGTGAAAATCCAGAGAGAGGTCTGAGACTGGACGTAGGACGGTGCTCCGAACCAGTATAAAAATCCCTGGTGTGATTTTTCTATTTTTACTGCATTTACTATTATACAGTTCTGTGATTATCTATTACTTCATACTCGAATATTGTTTGTCATATTACACGATCCGTGTGTGTATTATACTTAGCACGTACACGCTCACTTTCATTTGGTATCAAAGCACGGTCATCACATAACCGTAACATAGTTATTTGATATTTTCTAGTAATATGGCAAATAACCCTAGTAGTAGCACTAACACCACTTACACTGAAGGTCAATCAACATAAAGACCTCCTTTCGTCAATGGTCTTAACTAGGGCTATTGGGCAACATGTATGGCTTTTTACATGCAATCAACTAACTATTATGCTTGGAATGCTACTCAGAAAGAAGTAGTAAATCCAACAACTGAGTATTCAGAATGGACACCGGCTGAGAAAACGGCAGCAGTCGTAAGTGCAAAAGCAATAAATATTTTGTTTTGTGCATTAGACCAAAATGAATATAACCGTGTTAGTATTTGCACCATTGCTTATCAAATTTGGAAAACGCTAAAAACCACTCTTGAAGGTACTAACAAGGTTAAACAAGCCAAAATAGCCATGCTGAAAAGTCAGTTTCAAAATTTCAAAATGAAGTCAAATGAGACTATCAATGATATGTATTCACGGTTTCAAATTATTCATCATGCACTTATTGGTTTAGGGCAAAAATATTCTGATTTTGACGTTGTCTCGACAGTCCTACATTCTCTGACTATTGAATGGGAAGGAAAAGTATTAGCCATTGAAGAAGCTAATGACCTTTCCACCATGAAGCCAGATGAATTGATAGGAAATCTAATGTCCTATGAAGCTAACTTGCAGGCTAGAAAATAACAAAAAGAAGGAAAGAAAAATGTAGCTTTTCATGCTGAAAAAATGAGGATAACTCAGATTCCGAAGATGAAGATCTAGTGGTCATTGCAAAAGGATTCAAGAAATTCTTAAAGCAACGAAAGGCTAGTCGATACAACAGAAAGAAGTTCGGTTCAAGTAAACCAACTTCTTCAAATATAGAATGCTTCAATTGTCATAAAAAGGGGCATATGCAAAAGGATTGTCCAGAGCAAAAGAAGAAGTCAGAAAATGACAAAATCAAATACATGAAAGACAAGTCAAAGAAACGCGCATTCTCAGTAACATGGGATGATTCAGACTCATCTTCATCTGATAATGAAAGTGACACAGACAATGAACAAGCTAATGTATGTTTCATGGCAACAGTAGAAGAGGTACAAATTCCTACTTTTGAAGAAGTTCTTGATATTAATGCTGAATTAATTTTTAAATTTAATGATATGAAACGACAATGCAAACAAGCCAAAGCAGATTTAAGTAGAGTAGAATTTGAACGAGATATGTTAAAAGACAAGAAGAAAATATTAGAGGAGGAACTTGAAAAAGTTCAAGAATCATCATCTAATACTGATTCTCAATTATCTCTTTTGGGTCAAGAAATTGAAACTCAAAAAGAGAAAAATGATGCACTTACTACTGAAAATCATGGGCTTAAGGCAAAAGTCAAGATTCTAGACCTAGAAAAAGCTAGTTTACAAACTAAGTTAGACAACATTACTCAAAATGTTTCTAACTTCAACAAAGGTCGAGAAAACTTGACAAAAATTATTAAAAATTCGCAGTCTGCTTCGAATAAACAAGGTTTGGGGTATAAGAAACAAGATATCAAGAAATATCTTGGCAATAAAAGAAAAAGAAAAAATAGAATAGTACAAGAAACTGAAGCTAAGAAAAATCTTAGTTTATTTTATTCCAAGCCAAAACCGGTTGTGAAATTTCAAAAGAAAAATGTCAAGACTATCAAAATATGGGTTCCTAAAAAAAATTTGATTAGGAACAAATATATTCAGAATTTTTTGAATACTGTGCACCGTAATTCCAATTATCTATATAAAGGGGATACCGGACCCGCATGGGTTTGGACTCCTAAGACCTAACTCTTAGGACCCCATAAAAAGTGGGCACCATGGACTTAATTTTGTTTTTTGCAGGTCCCACTTAAGAAAAGAGGAAAGTGGATATTGGACAGTGGTTGCTCGAAGCATATGACTAGAGATAAGAGCTTATTGACAAATATCACTTAATCAGATGGTGGCTCCGTCACTTTTGGAGATAATTCAAAAGGCTATATCATCGGCAATTGTGATGTGAGCAATTGCGGTATATCTAACTTACCTGTTATTACTAATGTCATGCTAGTTAGAAATTTGAAACATAATTTACTTAGTATCAGTCAATTATGCGATAAGGGTTTTACCATTTCCTTTTCGGATAACAAATGTAGTATTTTAGATAAAGATCGAAATTTAGTTTTCGAAGGATATAGGGACAGAAATATTTATATTCTGAATATGAATGTTAATCATAATTAAGATATGTGTCTTGTAGCAAATGATAATGATCCATGGCTATGGCACATAAGTTTCTGTCATATAAACTTCAGAACTATTGACAAGCTAGCCAAAAATGACCTAGTTAGATGACTACCCAAAATAAGCTTTACGGTTGGTAATATTTGTGATGCATGTCAATTAGGATAATTGACTAAATCATCATTTATATCCAAGAAAGTCGTATCAACATTACAAACCCTTGAGCTATTACATATGGATTTATTCGGACCAACACAGGTTCAGTCAATAAATCATAGTCGGTATGTGTTTGTAATTGTCGATGACTACTCTGGTTATACTTGGGTGATTTTCTTGAAAAACAAAAGTGACACTTTCAATCATTTCAAATCGTTCGTCAAGAGAATTCAAAAATCAAAAGGGCTTAAAGTTAAGAACATAAGAAGTGATCATGGTGGAGAGTTCAAAAATAATGAATTTGAACATTTTTGTGTAAAGAAAGGTATATATCATAAATTTTCCTTTCCAAGAACTCAACAACAAAATGGAGTTTTAGAACGGAAAAATCGGACTTTACAAGAATGTGCAAGAACATTATTAAATGGATCCACTTTACCACAATATTTTTGGGCAGAAGCTGTAGCAACTGCGTGTTATGTTTTGAATCGTGTATCCATTCGACCTCTCACCAAGAGCACATCTTATGAGTTATTTAATAAAAGAATGCAAAATATTTAATACTTCAAAGCTTTTGGTTCTAAGTGCTTTATTTTAAATACGAAAGTCCATTTTGGAAAATTCGATTCAAAATCTGATGAAGGTATATTTGTTGGATATTCGGAACGAAGCAAGGCCTATCGTATATTTAATAAAAGAACTAAAACTATTGAAGAATCACTTCATGTCTCATTCGATGAATTCTATAAATCGCCTCATAACATATCAGATGACGACAAAATTATAGTCGCTAAAAATCCTATCATCACAAATAATGACACTGACTCGGAAATTTTTTAGGATATTCCTCAGCCAATTGTGATACCTTCTCCACCCGGATTTCGATCTCCTCCGAGAATTCTAAGAGATCATCCGGTTCAAAATGTAATTGGAGAAGTAACATCACAAATTCGAACAAGAAGTCAACTCAATCAAATGGGCTATGTCGCGTTTTTCTCAAATATTGAACCTAAGAATTCAGAAGAAGCTACTACTGATGATTACTGGATCATTACCATGCAAGAAGAACTAAATCAGTTCGAGCGCAATGATGTCTAGGAACTTGTTCCAAGACCAACTGATCAGTCAGTTACTGGTACGAAATAGGTCTATAAAAATAAGGCCAACGAACAAGGAAATATAACCAGAAATAAAGCAAGATTAGTAGCACAAGGGTTCAATCAGGATGAAGGTATCAATTACGAAGAAACTTTTGCGCCAGTTGCACGAATAGAAGCTATTAGAATCTTATTATCCTTTGCTTGTCATCATAATTTCAAACTTTATCAAATGGATGTCAAAAGTGCTTTTCTAAATGGATTTATCAAAGAGAATGTATATGTCGAACAACCTCCCTTGTTCGTACATGAAAAACATCCTGATCACGTATATAAACTTAAGAAAGCTTTATACGGATTAAAACAATAACCTCGTGCTTTGTATGAACGGTTACGAAGCTATCTTACTAATTCAGGATTTCAAATTGGTAAAGTCGATCAGACTTTATTCATCAAACATTCTCGAAAAGATATATTGGTTATCCAGATATATGTAGATGATATTATCTTTAGTTCAACAAACAATAAACTCTGCAAAGTGTTTGCAAATATTATGACCAAAGAATTTGAAATGTCTCATATGGGAGAACTATCATATTTTCTTGGTCTTTAAATCAAACAACATTCTAACGGTATTTTTATTAATCAAGAAAAAAACTGTGGAAATCTTATCAAACGTTTCGGTTTACAAAATACATATGGTAAACCTACTCCTATGAGTACAACTACACATCTGGAGAAAGATGAACATGGTAAGAGTGTTGACCAGAAGTTATATCGAAGCATGATTGGTTCTCTTCTTTATCTTACCGCAAGCCGTCCCGATATAATGATGAGTGTCTGTCTATGTGCAAGGTTTCAAGCCAATCCTAAAGAATCACATTTACGAGCTGTAAAACGTATAATTCGTTATCTTAATAATACCAAAGATTTCGGTCTTTTCTACCCAAAAGATTGTCCATTCGAATTAGTGTCCTATAGTGATGCTGATTTTGGTGGCTCTCGTACGGATAGAAAGAGTACAAGTGGTACGTGCCATTTTATTGGAAAATCACTTGTTTCTTGGTTTAGTAAGAAACAAAATTGCATTTCACTCTCGACATGTGAAGCAGAGTATATATCAGCAGCTCTTGCTTGTACTCAAGTACTATATATGCAACAAACACTTCGTGATTTTGATATTCATCTATCAAACTCCATCATATACTGTGATAACACAAGTACGATCAACTTATGAAAAATCCAGTAAATCATTCTCGAACAAAGCACATTGATATTCGACATCATTTCTTAAGAGATAATATTGAAAAAGGAACAATATGTCTCGAATATGTCCAGACTGAACATCAGCTAGTGGACATTTTTATTAAGCCTCTACTTGAATCAAGTTTTATTTCTTTACGTAGAGAGCTTGGATTGATTTCTAGAAGTGAACTTGATGGATGAATTTTAAAGTTATATATACTTGAATTATCAAGTTCATTTCTGAAACCGGTGTTTTTCATTTTTCATATTGCAGTTATCAAGTAGCTACCACTATTTTTAGTAAGAAGATACGAGCTTTACATTTTTATGGTATATAAACTCTGAATGTTTTCAACCATTATTCTTTATTTAGAAAAACCTACATATATGAGTTTATACTGTCTCTTTTCTACATCTCCTATCTTTGAGTCCATACTACTCTTAAACAAATTCAATTCTACCTAAATGGCTCACATTTGCGACGAATGCGCTCAGCGATCCAACATTTCGGTTACCAGTTCTGAACTGGAGGAATATTTTTCTCCAGAGACACCAAAAAGTAGACCAAAATGTACTCATACCCCTGGACATGCACCAAAGTCCAAACGTGCAAAAAATGCATTATTTTGCTCCCCCCGAACTAGAGAAAAGATAAGTGAGATTCACCTCTGCCAGAAACATCAGATGGATCTCCAGCGTCAAATCCATTACGACAAAAACTTACGTCTGATCGTTTAACTCTTTTGGAACGCATGGCCTCATTTTTCTGTGGCACCGAAAAACATGGAGTTTATCAACCTATGCCTAATGTTCCTTCATCATCAAAGAGTCCTAATTCATGGGATAAGAATTATAGTCGAAATGAAGGAGCTAAGGAAACTTGGTCGCCATGGACACCAAGAGTTACCTATATCAAAGAAGATTCTGAGAAAAACTCCTCCACTTCTCATTGATTTTATATCGTGATATTTATTTTGTTAATAAGTGGATTCTTATCTTGAGGTATTCTTTTATTTTCATTAATTGGTTTGAGTTTTGGAATAATTTTATCGAATAGTGGAGCTTCGGAAAATCTTAGAAAAACAGGAAAAACAAGGTTCAGACGAACCAGTCGACCGGTACAATATGACCAGTCGACCGGTCAAGTTTCGGGTTGAAATGAATTTTTTTATCAACCAGTCAACCGGTACAATATGAACAGTCGACCGGTTAAGTCTCGGTTTAAAAATTAATTAATTATTAACCTGTCGACGGCCAGATACACACCAGTCGACCGGTTGAGTCTCTGTCTCAAACCAGTCGACCGTTGAATTGGTAGCGGTCGACCGATCCCGTCTTTTCCTGTTTTTTAATTTTTTCAAACTCAAAACCGATGGTTCCCATACACACCTATTCATTTATCCTTTTATTACTTCAAACTCTCAAATCCTCAACAACCCTAAAATTCCCAAATTCATTTCCTTCAAAATCAATGGCTCCACCACAAAAGAAATCAAAGAAATCATCTTCTACACAACTACAACCCATTGATTCCAATATCAAACAATGGTTAATGGATCCAATAGCAGTCAAGCGATGGAATGAAATGAAAGATTATACGATTCATGAAGGTTCTTTCATCAAATTCTCCGATTTTATTCTCTATGATGTTAAAGAATTAGCAATCAAAGCTCGTATTCAAAATCTCCTTGACTTTGATAAGAACAACGTAGAAATTAATCATATCATGATTAAATTGTTCTATGCAAATCTTAACCTAGAGAAATATAAACCCGAGAATTCTACTCATTGTCTATGGTCAGTTGTATGTGGTGAGCAAATATTTATTTCAAAGGAAAGGATGGCAATGGTACTTGGTTCAAATAACAATGGAAGAAAGTTCTCTAGCGATTTTTGTACTATTCATACTCGAGACAAGGTGAGTCATCTTTTTATTGAAGATCATAAGCTTAGTACAAAAGCGATCAACTTACGGCCTACTGCTCGAATTCTACATCATGCTATTACGTATTCTCTGTTACCAAGAGTTGGTAACTTCGATGCGGTATATAAGGAGAATTTTAAGGCTTTGTACGCTATATATGGAGAAATAGAAATCAATTAGATAAGTATGATCTTTGATGAGATCTTGCTCGTAAATGATCGTATAAGACCACATTTATTCTACAACGAATACATCATGCGTCTTCTACTTGATTTTGGTCTCAAATCTCCCGAATCTAAAGTCTCCAAGCCAAAATGTATCAACAAAGCAACGAAGAAGAGAATGAAGCTTCTTGAACTGTGTTTAAGTATTATGCCCTTCGAACGTTATCAGGAACAAAGTCACCAAGAAGGTACTTCTTCACCGCCCGCTACACCGAAACCGGAAGAGGTTAGGCTTCTTCAACCATCCTCCTCAACAAAAGATTCGCTTGAACAAATCGCACGAAATCATTTTCTTCTTGAAGCAAGGCTTAAGCGTACGAACAATAAAATTGATCATTTAAGTACAAAACTTGACAAATGCTTTTCAAAACTCAAGTCTTTCTTCGGTATACTTTGGGATGCGATATCTTATGGAGCATCTTCCTCCTCTACGCATATACAAGACCCAGGAAAACGTCCAATGCCTCCTACTTTTACATGGTCAACTTCAGAGGAAGGCACAAGTTCAGGAACGAGTACTAGACGTGGTCGTGGAACAACTGAAACTGAGGAAGAAGACAACGAAGAAGAAGGAGACAAAGAAGAAGAAAGGGATATGACTCAATCCGATTCACCATCTCACTAGTTCTTTCTATCACTCGTTTACGGTAGTATGAACATTATATTAAGACCTAAATCAGCACTTGTACATAAGTAGTGCTTTATTTTATTTTGGGTTTGTACGTATTATCTCTTAGCTACATGACTTTGTTGGGAATGTATGGTTTGTATTGTATGCTACAATCCTAATATTTTATATCTGTTTATGGGATGTATGTCTTAACTACTCCTTTTTTTCGATGACAAAGGGGAAGAAAAATGTTACTAACAATATTTTTTCAGATTTTTAATATATATTACAGGGGGAGTACATATACAGGGGGAGTTTAGCAATATATTTAGAGCTATGTTGTCATCAATCAAAAAAGGGGAGAACGTCGAGTCAAGGAATTTATAGCATTTTGATTAATGACAAGGAGAAGTTTCATGATCGACAAAAAGAAGAGAATCAATGATAACGTAAGTTAGAGGTTGATTATTTAGTGGTTTAGTCATGTTATAAAAGTCAAAATCTATCCTCAAATAATCATGTACCTCTATATTGTGAATATATATATATATATATATATATATATATATATATGTATATATATGAATGCACATTTATTGTGCATATTGCCAAAAACCGGTCGATCGGTTTAAATATAGGCGGTCGACCGTTTCTGGGCAGAATGCACAATAAACATGCATGCATATATGTAACTTATATATATTTCAAAATTCAGTCTACTGGTTATTTTTGACCTGTCGACCGATTTTCGAACTGAAAGCAACTCTTCATACAGACATCTCTTCTCATCAAAAGTTGCTTCCCTTACCTTTCACCAAATATCAATTCTCTTCAATACTTCTCTTCACTAATGGTTGCAACTCTTTATCCTCTATAAAAACAACATGAAATCATCTATACTAACAAAATAAATTCTTTTTATCTATTCTATCTATTGTTGATTTCATTTTTGGTCATTCAAAGCACTCAAACACTCATAATCTTCTTATATCGCTATTGAATCCTAGAATCTATATATTATTCTTTTGATTCTAACACGATATCATCTTCCAAATCTTCACAAATTCAAATTCTATTTGAGGATAAGATTATAGGAAGGGTGTACAAGATTTGACAAATTCGTGTTATTAAGAATACACATTGTCAAATTACAAGTCTACTCATCTTGAGTGAAGTCCTTCATGTTGTGAGGGGCAAGTTGTGAAGTCCTCGTGTTGTGAGAGGCAAGTTGTGAAGTCCTCGTGTTGAAAGAGGCGTGAAATCCCGTTCGGCTGTCCGTGTGTTGTGAACCTGTTCCTCCGAGTGAAGCGAGGTTGTTGATTAGTGAAAATCCAGAGAGAGGTCTGGGACTGGACGTAGGACGGTGCTCCGAACCAGTATAAAAATCCCTGGTGTGATTTTTCTATTTTTACTGCATTTACTATTATACAGTTCTGTGATTATCTATTACTTCATACTCGAATATTGTTCGTCATACTACATGATCCGTGTGTGTATTATACTTAGCACGTACACGCTCACTTTCAGATCGTGGATGCATGTACACACACTTTAGGCACTAGATCGGCTCAATCACCTTCATATTGCATATAAATGTGTGTGCATATCTAAATTTATGGATGTATAATGGTTTTGCTATCATATGGATGCTGCATTTTGATGAATGGTTGTGCACGCATGTAGAAATAATATGTATCGTTAGGATTCTTTCGCATACATAATGGACGCATGGCACTATCATGATTTGCATTAAGGAGGTCAACTGAATCAGTAAACCGCCTGATTTTGCATTAGATAAGGAACATATACACACACTTTTTGCATATGTTCATACGACATTAGAAATCTTGTAAGGACAATGGATGCATATGCTTGATGGTTGAGTAGATGGATGATTGGATGTTAGGATATACATTCTCCTTAACTTGGAGATTTCGGGGGCGAAATCCTTAAAGGAGGGGAGAATGTAACACCCTGAATTTTCTGTGAATATTAAAATTAACGAATTAAAGAATACTTAATTTCAAATGTGAGAATTAAGGGAAATGGGTTACACCATTGTGTTTGTCTCGGAATTCTGCTTGAGATAGAGTCCGAGTTTGCGTAAAACGGACAGCGTATGAAGGAGATATGGACGAACAAAGTTAGGCAGAAAAACCGGAAACAAACCAGAATGCACTGGCGCACTTGTGAAGTGCGCCAGTACAAAAATGCACTGGCGCACCTGCCAAGTGCGCCCATGTCGTGCTAAGAACCTGCACAGATTTCTGGAGTGTTCTGATCCGAACAGTGAGTCATTGCTGAGTCATTAGGGCTGAGGTGTTATTCTATCTTGACTGGATGGTCTTGATTGCTTCTAGGGTTAATCTAACGGCTCTAAATTAATTAAAATTCTATATAAGCAACCTAACTCTCAACCTAAAATCACACTAATTCATACCAAGAGCCGCCATGCCGTCAATGGAGAACCTAGAGTAGCCGCCGTTCTCTTTCAACTTAAAAACAAGATAGAAGACAGAATCAAAAATCAAATCAAATCTAAATTAAGGTAACAATTAGTCTACATCAAAGGCGAACAATTCAGTTTCAGAATACAGATCCCAGAAAAACAAGACTGTTCTTTTGTTTGTGAGTACTATTTCTTTCATAATATAATTAATAAATTAATTATAATGGGTTGTAATTGGATTATGAGAACATGTCTGTTGAATCATGTGATGTTATTGTCTGTTTGTGAACATATGACAGTTTTGTTATTGTATGTTGGTAGATCTATTTATATGTACAATTATACAAATTTAACTTGATTCATTTTATGCAAGTCTATATATGCTAATTTGTATATGAATCTTATGCAAGTTTGGGATGTTAAAACATATGTATGCAAGTTTGAGATGTTAAAACATATGTGAATCAACTATATACATATGCTAATTTATATGAAAAACATGAAACATTAATTTACATGTTTAGATCCATATGCAAGTTTGTAGGAATCTATATGCAAGTTCACATTTTTATATTAGATCTATATTTAAGATCCATGGGTTTAGGTGAAAACCCATATTTATGCACAAGTTCACATTTTTATTAGATCTATATTTAGATCCATGGCAGTAACATACTTATGTAAATTTATGACCATTTCCTACGCTAGTTTTGTATGTGAATCATATGCTAGTTTGAATGTAAGTTTGTATGAAATTCATATGCAGATTATAGGAAAACCATATCTATATATGCAAGTTCATGATTACATGTTTAGATCTATATTTAGATCCATGATAGTTTATGCAAATTTATGTTGCCTATAAAAGTTATTTGCTATGCAAACTTATGTTATGATTCTTAGATCTATTTTATGTGTTATGCAAGTTTTTTTTCTTTTTATAAGTTAGACTACTTTCGAGTCTAACATATATCGTATTAAAACGAACGAATAGCGTGGGGACAATGGGAAAATATTAATTTTGCAAAATTGTGAATTGGCATAAAATGGCTCTAAAGGCATATAATTAAAGTGGGACATTAATTGGTAAAATTTATATACCTAAAAAGTATGGACATAATTTAGGTGACAATTATGGTCATAGATTAATTTGGAAGTTATTGACAATTTGAAATAGGGATATTAATTCAAATTGGGGTTGAATAATAATGTGTAATAATAAATGCCTAAGACACGAGGTTAGACTCGTTTGTGGTGTAAGACTGCTCGGACCCGCCCGGCAAATCCAGCAACCACAAACGGTAGTCTAATGTGAGAGGTCAAAGGCATAAATTAAATGTGTAATAAAGGCCTAAGACACGAGGTTAGACTCGTTTGTGGTGTAAGACCGCCCGGAACCGCCCGGAAAATCCAGCAACCACAAACGGTAGTCTAATGTGAGAGGTCAAAGGCACAAATTAAATAATGCTTAGACACGAGGTTAAGTCTGGCTTGTGGTGGAAGTCTGCCCAGAACCGCCCGGCATATCCAGCGGCCACAAGCAATCAACTTAATGTGAGAGGTCTGTGCATTAATAATTAGTTAATGCTGATCAAAGACGAATATGAATGACAAACAGAAGATTTGGTTGAGTGAGTAATTCCCTGAGTACCATTCTGATGTTGATTTCGGTCTTTGGGGTTGATACTTAGGGAGTTATTCTCTTAACCAATGTATCTGTGAACTAAGATGTACTTAATCATAAATTAAGTAAAACATGGTAAGTGGATAGGGTTAAAACCAGCTTCACCAATAATATATATTAATAAGTGGGTAGGGTTAAGTATAGCTTAACCAATAATATTTATATTAATCTGATAAGTGGATAGGTTTAAGGCAAACTTAACCAATAATACATGTTGACCTGATAAGTGGATGGGGTTAAGACCAAATTAGCCGATAATATATAAGTGGATAGGGTCAAGACCAGCTTAACCAATAATATATAAGTGGATACGGTTAAGACCAGCTTAACCAAATATATTGATCTGATAAGCGGATAGGGTTAAGACAAGCTTAACTAATAACACATGTTGATTTGATAAGTGGGTAACATGGGTGACATGTGGGATATAATCATTAACACTTAACCAAGATAAACATGTGGTGGGACATGGGGGTTAAGTGGTTGACATGGGAGACTTGTGAAATACGATTAGAGACATTTAACCAAATTGCACTACAAGAAAATAATATATTTATAGCAAACAAAGATTGCATGATAATTTACCTTGTTATAATTAAATATGCTAGTCATTAGTTAGAAAAAACCATGACTTTGAACAATAAATTATGACATTAATCAATGCAATTACAAATAAGTCATCGGTTTGAAACATAAACCATGACATAGAAACCACGCAGTATTAAATTATTGGGCAAATATTACGACCGCCAATTTTTTTCACCTTCCCTCCTAAGCTCGGCCGCTAAAAATTACTTTTCCTGTTTCTCAAAATCTATTTTTCATGTTTCCCCCAAATTTCACGTCCCCCCTCCCCTAATTTCACTTTTCCCTCCAATTCACTCAACCTAATCCCTCTCCGCTCACGCATTCCCTCCAAATCGACATTCCACTTGCTGCGATTATCTACGGATTTCACCTTTCTCCTTATTCTTCGACCTAATTCTTCGAACTTGATTTCAGGTATGATTGTGAACTTGATTTCAGGTATAATCGTATTAATCTAGCATTTATAGTTGCAGTAGGAGATTAGTTGGTTTGGCACTCGCTTCTCATCTTCCTTGTCATCTTAAACGTAAATCTAGCATTTTTTTTCCACCGATTTCAATGTATTCCAACATATACGTTATCACTTCGATTTCTAGATTTTAGTTTAATGAATATTTAAGCAATTAACTTGGATTTTCTTACATAAATTTTCAGCGATATTTGGAACACCGTATTTACTAGCTAATGATGCAACCTTGTAGACTGCTGGAGCCTATAAAAACCATATTTGCTAGCTAATGAACACCATAAGTATATAATTTCCATCGTCATACCAGAAAAACAGATTTATTAACATAAATGATATTTATAGCAATACAAATAAATCTATGCCTATTTAAGTAGCAAACTCCTCATACAGAAACCTTATTTGGTTGAAAATAATAAGAAAAAATTTGCTTCATGCCACCTAATTATGTCCCGCTACGAAGAAATGTCCAAACAGGAACATGTGAATCATGATGTGATATCCGCTTGTTTATTTATATACGATGGTAAATTTTAAGGTGTGTTTGCAACGAACGAAAGCCGAGTATTTTAGTGAGTAAGATAGACAAACAGAGAACGGAGAATACGTTCACGGAGAACAACGTAATTAAACTTTAAATTAGGTTTAAATCCTTTTATTTTCAAACTGGGCAGAAGCCTATGCTAGGCAGTTAAAGCGCTCAGCGGTTCCATAGCAGTGGAGGTGCAAAAAGGTGTAGCAGGGATAAAGCGGGGAAATAGCGGGGATATAGCGGAGACACAAAAAGGTTCATAAAATGTGAAACCAAATATTTAAAATTAATTAATTATCATTTTCATATTATATGTGTAGAAGAAACTAACATTAATTAATCATATATAGTAGAATCAAAGAATATCATGGTTACACACATTAGATTTGATGATTATAATTGATTTCCGGAATATATTGGACAATAATGCCTTAAAATTTGCTCTTTACACTAACTTTATTGATATTTTTGAAAAGAGAATTAGTCGAATCAACCTTTATATATTAATATTGCTAAAGCGGATGGTAAAAAGTGTTGATTTAGCGGATGCAGCGGGAAATAGCGGGGCTACAAGCGGGTCTACTGTTCATCAGCGCTAAATTGAAATAGCGTAGCGGTTGAAGGACGCTACGGGCTATAGCGGGGATATTGCGGAGCTTTAGCGGGGCTTTAACTGCATAGAGCCTATGAATGTTGTACTCATGCATACCCACTCTGGTCCAACATTTCTACTCCCTTAAATCCTCTTCTCCTGATCAACTTCCCCTTTGCCCAGTTTAATGATGGATTCTAACGTTCCTTCTACAATAACACTTCACAACCAATAATATCACCTAAATCGAATCGTTCCAAGCATTGACACTCATTTTTCTCTCTTTTCTCTTCATGGTTTCAGCAAGCACACTTAAACAAAAAGAAAGAAACCAATAACCCATATAAGTTCTATGTATATGCTTCAACGTGCACGTGCACCTGTACGGGCGTCCTATCTGTCGGTGAACCAGCGCTACCACCTCCACCAGTCATACCACCTCCAATGGTCATCACCTACCAGTCATCTCGACCTCAAACCATCTCCTTTTCAAAAATGTCTTTCCACCACTATTTTGAATAAAAACAACACTAGGCCGACCTTAAACTTAGCCTTCCTACATCATCTACGTCCACCTGAAAAGCCTGCGCCACCTCCTATCACACCACCAACCTCAGGCGCTCCTCCTCACCAAGATTCTCCCGACTTGATTACCTGAGGACCCCACACGAACCATTTAAAACCCTATACCTAAAAGTTCACCCCAAAACCAAAAATCCACTCGTTCGATCATCTTAGATCATTGGAATCCACCAAAGTTTGTTTGTGCCTCAGACGAACACCCCCGATGCTCCCCAAGAAGTAGTTTCAGATTCCAACAACAAACATTTTGAGAATTTAATTTTATACCAAAAACCCAAAACCATTTATAACTTGCTCTATATAGCCTTTAAAAACTAAAACCCTGCTTTAAAAATCACGGTTTGCTTTTGCCAATCCAACCATACATCTGAATTTAGATTCCATGGTGATAAGTTACTTTTGAGTTTAAATAACTTTTACAGTATATTATATATATGGAAATATATATGTATATTCGATGTTAAATTATTTTTACAGTAAGCTTCAAATTCATTTAAACTATTACGATGTTAAACAACATTCTTTAATTTCATTCGAAGCTTATATATGGATTTCTAAGCAAGATGGTGGTTTAAGGATAGTAACAAAGCTTATATTTTGTTTATAGTCTTTTATTCGTTATGTTCTAGTCTTTATTTCAGATCCAAACTAAAGATCGAATTATTTTAATACCCAAGAGTATTTATACATATTCCAAAGTTTACACCATCATGTATATAAATGAGTACTAGATTTTAAATCGAAAAAGGTTTTACTTACTTACGTGCCCTGTTTTTGTTCCAGGTTTTTCATGCAAATGATCACAGTATGTTTTCTTTCTATACCATTTTTTTCCCATTCAAATTTTGCTATTCTAGTTTTTGTGTTTCAGTTCCGATATGAACCGCTGAATCTATTAAGTTCACATTCAAGGCAATATATATGTGTGCACATGCACACACACACACATATATATATATATATATATACACACACACACATCACAATCTAAACAGTAATTAATTGGAATAGTTTACTCTAAAAGATGTATCTGCTTTAAATTCTTGTTTACTAGCTTTTGTATTTCCCTTTTTTTTTTTAGATTTTCCTTTGCAGGTTTTGACAAGAAAATATGTGAATGCATATATGTATATGTTTGTTCTACCTCTAACAATTAGTTAATAAAGAGGTATAGTTTACTCACAATATTGTCCACAGTTTGATGCTATTGGTTCCAGATCCTAGCTAAGTTGAGATGTGAGTTTATTTTGGTCATTGATGGTTTGATGTTGCTTTACCATGACCAAGTAGAGATACATTAGTGCTGCAGTTATGGCATAGTTATCAAGGCTCGTGCTTAGGCGTGCTTAAGCGCAAAAAAGGCCAAGGCTCAAGGCTTGCGCCTTTTTGCAGTTTGAGGCACTTTTTTTTGGCTAAATTCAATTTTTTTTCTTTATATATCTCTGTCACTCCTCTAATTTTTTCCAGCATATTTTTTTGCAGCATATGAGTTATGGATATTTTTTCTAGCATATTTTTTCCAGCATATTTTTTTCAGCATATTTTTTCCAGCATATTTTTTTCTTTATATATCTCTGTCACTCCTCTAATTTTTTTATATCAACTATTACGATGCTATTTGAAATTCAGTTGATTTGTGATGTATGCTACTGAATCAGTAATGTTGAAGAATTACTGCAGAGTTTAGTACAAATAGTTAACTAAATATTTCTTAAATGTTGTTATGTTCATATAATACCAGTATTATTTTTGGATGTTGATTATTTAAGTTGCTAATGCACAAGTTATTCATTTTTTTTTCTTTCCTACATATTTGCAGGAGCTGCTTGTGAATTTTATTTAATTTCTTTGCTTTGCTATAGTTCTTAATTGCATTCTCCAACTAAGGTTTGCCTCTTGTTTTTCTATTTTTTACTTATTTTTTGTTCGACGTTATACTATCCTCTGCTATCTGTGATATTATTATGATCACCTTAATTGGATGTAATACTATGAATTTATGTGATGTTTTTCAACAATATGATATTCCTGAAGGCCTTGTTGCATATGTATGGCACAGTTATTTTATATATAGTCTTATATTATTAGAATCAACCATAAGTATGATCTGTCCATTTTGGATTTGCTGTCAGCATGGGATGGAACCTTGTTATCCAGTCTACCTAAATTGCATGCATGAATTTGTTTTCTTACGATTGTTAAGCCAAACGACATATTATAAACAAATTTAAAAGGTTAACTCTTGTTTTAGACTGGGTCAACGTCCACTTGAACCCAATTTCATCAATAATTCTAGAATTGTTTGTCTATGGAATATTAAGTAGATTATATATGGACCTGCTAGATGCGAATGTTGGTTACCTTCTTGATTATTTAATATTAGAATTGGAACACATAAGTGTTTAGTTAAAGGGTCTATGTTGTAACGGGGCATGTTAGTAATTTAGAACTGGAAAACATGACTGTTTAGTAATATGGAACCTATAACTTTCCAGCTCATTGTGTTGCATGCTAGTAATTTAATTATCAAAAGTAGTTTTAGGTGACTTGATTGCATTTGATGTGAATAATTTGTTCGGTTTCCTTCATTAGTGAAAACTACTAGACATGCCTATTTAGAGCTTTAAGTTATTTTCATCATTAAAAGAATTGGAACGATAAGTATGGTTTTAGGATGATTGGTGCAGCTATTGTTGTCGAGTGATCTTTGTGCATGTGGTAGTATGCTTTTGAGATTGTTGGGTCAGGTTGAATTGCTGATTGAAGCGGTATATGTGCTTGTGTGCACTTTAACTTTCTTTTGTTTTGATGCACTGTGCTTTTCTTTGCTGCAATGTGCATGTAATACGCATAACTCAAGTAAACAAGAGCTCCGTTATATAGTTATATGTACTTAGCTAAGTTAAAATATCATATTCTACAGGTAAATACGGTATATTGTCAAATATCACATAAAAGTTAATTTTTAAGGCAATCTCAAACTCTGCTTTACTAGAAATAGAATTTATTGTGCTGTAGAAAGAAAACAAAACCTTAATAATTGTACAATATTCTATTAAAAATATTGGATGCTTCTTCATATATAACTGTTTCGAAAATGAAACCGTAAGAGAGAAAAAAAGATCAAAGGATGTGTATAGTCATGCATGTTGTTACTTACACGATTATAATGTAAATGATATAACGACTTGCCACTTGCTTGATTGTATGTTAATATTTTGAATTCGAGGCTTTATTGGCTTGAACTTTAAAATGACTTCTATAATTTTGCTGGAAATATTTTTTTTTTCATTCACAGCAAAGTGCTGCATTGTCATAGAACATTAATTCATCATTCTATATGAATATCCAGAGTTTTGCAGCTGCAGAGCAGGGATTTTTTTAAGAAGTTGTGGCTGCAAGGATTTAGCCTACGCACTTTAGTTGTGTAAGATGACTAAGTTTGATGTGATAGTGTAATTAATTTGGCATCCATGCATTTTTTGATGTGAGGCAAAATTTTACGACGTTAACTGTTTTTGCGTTCCGATTGCATTTGATTGTTGGAGTAAGTTAGACTGTTAACTGTTTCTGATTCCATGATATTGGAATTGAAAGTCAGTGCCCTACAATAAAGGTAAACTGTATCATGCTAATCTCGTTTTTCTTCAAGCAATAATTTCCAGCCTGTTCTTTCCATTCATATAGATTTTTTTGTACAATGATTTGGAATATTATCACTTAAAATGTAGACATTCTCTCTTATTTATTCCCACGTCTCCTTTATACAAAACCAAATGTATGAAATGCGAGATGGGATCACTGTAGATGAATCAGGTTGAATGTATCAAACTGGAGAGGAGTTGCACTGATATGATTCACTTATATCTCAGTTGCCGCTTTTTTTTTTCTTTTCTCTTTGCCATCTTTTACTTTATTTCCTTGAAAAATGGATCTGGATTGTGGAGGAAGGTTTTAAAATGAACTTATGTTTTTGTATTCTCTGCAGAAAATGGGTAAAAGGAAGAGAGCTGCTCAAAATTGGCTAAAAGCAATCGAAGAATCTCCTACATCCAAAGATAATGCAAAACCTTTGGGGGGAGGGGAGGGAGATGATAGTATATGAAATGGTAAGTAACAAGAAAAACCTTTGGGGGGAGGGGGAGGGGAGGGAGGGACGGAGAGAGCCTTGGGGGGCACCCGTTCATGCCTTTGCCCTTATCTTGTGTTTATGCTGACATTGCAACATGGTTTTTTAATCTCCGTGCAGTTTGTTACAATCAGTTTTCCCATTGTCTTAAGTTACCCTTTTTCCAGTGTGTTGCAGTAAAGTATAGCTATCAGAATTAGTTCAAATAAAGTCAATCCAAGTGCCTTGATTTGTGTTTTACAGGCGTCTTGATTGATTCATGCTTAAAAGGTGTGTCTGCTTGCTTTTGTGCATCATCATGATGCTTTTGCCTGTGTGTAGATATGTGTTGATACACCTGCATATGTTGAGCTGTTATATATGTTTCTTTTTGCATGCTTGAAATGTATCATACCACAAAAGAAAGAGGGTTATGTATGTTTGGGGGATTAATGCTTGTAGACATGACAAATCTAAATATATAGGGCATGCTGGTTGCAAAGCACTGCTTAGAGGTCTTTTAGCTGGTTTGGGTGGCATAGTCATGGATAAGGTGGTAGTGGGCGGTGATCGATGATCTAACAGTGACCTAATTTGTTTAGTTATCTTAGTTTTTATGATGTTTTGATCACTCTCTACAAAACTGAAGCACTACCTACATAATTATTCTAACCTTTAAAACCACCTTTCTTTCGCATTATTTCTGAACTTTAAAGATTTAAAATATAAGCCTTTTCCTTGCATAAAATATGAGCACTTATATACTGTAGGTTAGATTTAACCTAGACGAGGAATGGCAAAAAGCATGCATATTTCATCAAATGGGGTGCATCTTTAGAGGTTCAAAATCATGATTAGTTCGTCAAGTAGTGGAAGCAAATAATGAAGAAGAGAGAAACTGGTTAAAACCCGACAACTTAAGTTTGAATGAGTGGAAGAAGTTTGTCAAGTCCAAAATGACTCTAGAGTTTAAGGTAATACTTACACATTAATGTTGATGAGATGCGAAAATCAAGCTGAAATTTTTTAATGTATGTTTTCATTTTATTTTTAGGAATTAAGTCAGAAATATCAATATATTAGAGACAATCTGATAACACATACAAGTAGTCGTAGAGGAATGGCTCGAACGACCGATGATTTGGTAAGAATTACTAATTCACATACCATAATATTTATTAGCTGGGTAGACATTGTGACGTGCTGTTAAAAAAATATTCTTTAAACATAGAAAAAAACGAGTCCCCATCCATCTTCTATTTGTCGAGCTAAAGTGTGGATCAAATCGCACACACGAAAAAATGGCGAACTGGTAAATTTGGTTGCTGCGGATGCTATTGTAAGTACTTCCAAACTTTTGTTAGATAACAATTTGTTTGCTATTGTGATAGTTCGATTGTGTATAATATGCATGTATGACAACATGTGTAGGAAAAAATTAAACAAGTACAAAATGAATCAGCTTCTAGCTCGACGCATAATTACAAAGACGATGTGCTTGCAAAAGTATTGGGACAGGATAGACCAGGACGATTGAGAGCAATTGGAAGGGGTATGACCTATACCAAGGCAATATGGTCACACATAAGGGAAAAACAAACGGTCAACATGCAAAATAAAATCTCGGATTTAGACGCGATTGTCTGTATGCTTGTGAAAAATCAGGTTTGTAGTTTGCTCAGTTCAACCACTTTATTTTATGTTGGTTCTCATCAAAAAATACATTGATGTTATTATGTAGGATGCTATTATGTAATCTATGAATACAATATTTGCAAATTTTCAAAAATAAACCATCAGGGTTTTTGCAAATATTTGCAAATTTGCAATAAAACTGACAAATATTCGTAGTTTTTATTGCAAACATTTACCGAATACGATATATGTCTACGATAAAAGTTGTAGTTTTTACTGCAAATACGCACAATAAAAACCGTGAATGTTCAATTATTTTTTCTAGAATTTCATGCGAAATATTTGCATGTTTCAGGCAAAATCTTAGACAATCTTATTTTTTTATTTTTTTTGGAAGTTAAATGCAAGAGTAAAATAGTAAAACTCGAGTGGGAACAGTTTGGGCAGTTGACATCAATTTTCAGGTGTTAGTGGTAGTGGCTTTCTCCCCAAACTTTGTGGAAGCAATGTGTAAGCAAAAAATAACGGTTCCGCTTTTGGAAACTAGAGTATTTTCATGTGTAAGCAATGCTCAACTTTTGAAACTGAGCCATCGCTCGGTTTTAGCATTGCTCGGTTTCTGGAATTGAGCTATGTTCAATTTCTTAAACTGATAGCTCATTTCTTGGAACAGAAACTGAGGCACTGTTTAAGTTTCAAAAACTGAGCAATATTCATTTTTTTAGAGCTGAAATTGGAATTGAGTGACTGAGATAACTTAGTTTCTTAAAACAGACACAGAACAATGTTCAGTTTCAAATTTTAAAATTCATAAATTAGTGAAAACAAATTTTAAGTTGTCCAGATATATTGGTGGATAAAAAGGAAGCACATCATATCAAAAAGACGATTACCTCATACATAATAAATTAAGTCAAGAATTAAAGTGTAATATTATCTACTTATTTTACTTCCAGTCTCTTTATTTATTTTATTTTATATGCAAAAAAAGGCATAAATAAAGTGCAATATTATCTACATAGTTGAATGTATCTGAGATAATAATGTTATATGTTTATTATAAGTATCTTGAAACTGAATTTCAGTTTTAAACAGTTCACTGCAGTTGAAGACACTAGTGTATCCTAAAATACATCAGTTTAAACTATTTAAAATACTTTTAAGTTAGCTTTGCAGTTTTAAACCATTTTAAACAGTTCTAAATAGATGTATCCCAAAACTGAAACACTGCTGTTTTAATATGTTTATGTTAGTCATATGTAAGTTCATAACCAGGTTATTCTAGTAAGAACTACATACACTTTTTTTTCTATTGGAAGTTGCTTAAAAAAAACTGATCATGGTATACTGCAATATTCACTACTGTTTTTGGTTTTTTTTATTGACAGGGAAAAGGAAGCTCGGGTGAAGCAAATGTGCATCAAGTGGTAAAAGTTATAGTACTAGTGTGATATCATTATATATGGCATTTAATTTCATTATTAATACATAATTTTCTTTTGATTAATTGTAGAACAAACATGATAAACAATATGACACCTGTGACTTACTAGATTGGAGTGGGACAGATGAAATTGTTGCGGAAGGAAGAGTCGTGCCAAGTAACCCATTGGAGCTTATCCAACAAATTCCTTTAGGACTTGATGCTAAAAAAATTATAATAGACACTATAAGGAATCCAGATGCTTTCTTGTGGCGACCGTCACCTTATTCAACACACATTGGAGATGTCGAAGGTGAGATAGTAGCATGGCCAATTACTAAGGTTGTTTTGCACAACTTCAACAACTTTGAAAAAGAGGATAATGCGGTAATCTTTCTATTTTCCCACTAATTAAATTTTTTATTTTCAATGTACAAAAAGAGTAATATGTTCTTTTTTATTAGAGCAAAAGTAACAGCGTAAATCATAAATGCAAATTAATTGATTGGAGTGGCAGTGATGAATTAGTCGCAGATGGACGATTGCATTCGAGTGATCCGAAGGAAATCGTGAATGGTCTCCCTCTTGGTCCGGATGCCATTGCAATTTGGATAGATAATCCAAAGATCGAAGATGCTTTTCTATGGAGGCCTACAAAAGGATTGACATGAGTTGGAGAAGCTATTGTTACCAAAGTTGCATGGCCTAAATCGAAAGTAATTATCGAAACGATTAACACAACATCATCAATTAATCATACGAGTAATGTTGGAGTTGTCAAGAAGGTATGCATCAAACTTATTTATATGCCATTCAATTATTTTTTCATCGTACAAATTATTGAAGAACATATTAAAATAACCTCTTTATTTAATTGATAGAGTAAAAATTCCATGGAAAAAGGTAAATGCATGTTGATCGATTGGTCGGGAAAGAGAGAAATAGTTGCAATAGGCCATGTGTCTTCAACGGATCCAACTACCGTGGTTCATTGTGTTCCTTTGGGGAAAAATGCTATTAGAGTTTGGGTAGATGTCGTAAAAATTCCAAAGGCATGTCTATGGAGAACAACGTTCAATTTAGAAGTTATAGAAGATGCTCTTGGTGCTACAATAGCTTGGCCTGTTGCAAACGTCATAATGGAATCGGTTTCAAGTAAGTATAATTCAAACTTTCTTTAGATATACAAAATCAGTCATTAAATCTCTCGTTACCAACTTCAAAGTCTTGGTCATAAGTGTGGTTGGATGCTCTATCACAAATTCAAGATACATTTGTTAACAGATAGAATTAGTTAAATATTTAAGGATATCAAAGCTTTTCTTATTCTAATGAGCGGCTGCGATACATTTTTGGTACATGAGCAGAGTCTGTTGAGTTGGTTTAAGGTTCTTCCGATCCTTATAATCGTGTATTGAGTTTTGGTGCAATTGGATTCTGATGGGATGAATTGTGGTTTTGGGTGGCTAATGAGTTGTTTCCAGTGTCGTGTGATTGACTGTGATAGGAAGAGGTTGCTGGTTTTGTGGATGCAATTGTTTCTTAAGTTTTTGGGGATAAATTGTTTTTTCCGACTTTTTATCTTTTAATGTTCAAATTTAAAGATTATTAATGCTAAAATATTTTATGTCAATATTTCTGAACATATATTTTAATTTTTGAAAACTAAAGATTATTAATGCTAAATTATTGAATGTTAATTTCCCTTAACATATAATTTTCTCAATGGAGTTGAATTATTGTCAATGGTTTGCCATAATTTTATATTGAAATTTGTATAATCCTATATCTGGAGAAAAGTTATTATGGCATTAGACGCCATGTCCTTAAAAAACATTTGACTGCTCAAAATTTAATAAAACTGACAAAAGAAAAAGAAAACTGTATACTACATATATCCACTAGAATAGTAAATGGTTTGATGTTGTTGCTACTGACAAAATTTATTGAATTAACAAAATTTATTTGATGTTGTTGCTGGTGTAAAATCATACTTACTATTATGAAGTCAAAATTTAAACTCGTTGCTAAAGACTTGGCATTTCAAGTTACATAAATAACTTAGAAAACTATTTTGCGTTCTTGTGGACTACTGCCAAAAATGTGGTTAATATTAGAGACACATCATATCTCAATATTTAGCTATCTCGCTTTGCCTCCCCACCCCCACCTCCTCCCGGCAAAAAAAGAAAAAGAAAACATTGTTAAAATATGCTAGATGATATATGCTAGTATATTGCACTGATATTTACTTTGAAATATCAGATAAATTTTCTTAAATATACCTTAAAATATCAGTGATAATACTCGGGTCAGTAATTTTCGATAGAATGCACTAATATTTAGTGTGCTATATCAGACAAATATCTACCGTTATTTTTATTCATAAAATTAACATAGATGAAATATAACTTCTCTTATTCTTAGTCGTTTTCTTAACGAAACAACTCTTTAAATTTTAAGTGCTTGATTCCTACATGAATTCGTACTGTAAAATAATACTTAATTTAAGTGCTTGATTCCTACGTTAATTCATACTATAAAACAACTATTTAGTAAACTGTGTATATTGAAGACCCAAATAACCTCTCGTACATTATTCATATGCTGGATGTAAGTCATATAACTCTGGGTACAACATATGCTAGTTACTAATCATGCAGCTTTTGGTTTACTAAACACCAGCGCTGGATGAATCAAGACATCCATATTTAGAGCCTGCCAAGTTTGACAATACATTGATAAAAATCTATCTTGGAAAGCATGTTATACCGTACTAGTTTATTTCATCTTCTAAATAAACAAGGCTATCAGCAACTATGGAATGCAGAGTCAAAACATGGGCTACATCAACTTTGTTTCTATTAGCAACTTACTGGTTAACTATATCTCAAAGTCAGATAAAGAAGGCTATCTGAAAGAGAACACACGCTGACAAACACACACACAAAAACACTAAATGGAATATTAACGCAAAACAAATTTAGGAATATTCGAATACAAGTTAGCCATAGACTCGTACCCACATCCATGGTTGTCCAAAATGATTATTCAGTCAAAGTGAAAAGTGAAAATGGTAAAAATTGACATCTTACCATCCAATTACCTTTTGTTCTCTTTATCGAAATGTTTTGAAAACAGTTTTAATTGTATAGATGCTTTTCCGGAGCTCTGAGGTTTTGTACTCTGTCCGCTTTCAATCGACTATATGATTTTATGATAGGGAAAATTGAAGAATTTACATTTTTTGTTACACTGTCATTGCATTTTACTGAAATCTTGTTGCAGGAAATCATTTTATTGAATGCTTACGTGTTTACTACTGAATTCTGATGAAGCTTTTTCGATGCAGTTTCATTTTGAACT
This sequence comes from Allium sativum, assembly GCA_030737875.1. Classification (NCBI taxonomy): domain Eukaryota; kingdom Viridiplantae; phylum Streptophyta; class Magnoliopsida; order Asparagales; family Amaryllidaceae; genus Allium; species Allium sativum. The sequence continues at coordinate 18,637,189 of CM060927.1, read as the reverse complement.
GTAATTTTTGAAGTAGTATACAGTTTTTTAAGTTTCTCTAGAATTGTAAATGGTTTGAATTGGGTTACCCGTTGTTGCGTGAGACTAAGCTTGCATTGCTATAACTGTTGCATTAAAGCAAGCTTGTGTGTTCATGTGTCCTCAGCCATGTTAACTGTTGCACTAGAGCTAGTTTGTGTGTTCATGTGTCCTCAGCCATGTTGTGATTGAGACTGAGCTTGCATTGCTATAATACTTGTGAACTTGTTGGAAACTTGGCATGGATAATGCAAATGAACAACTTATTCTCTGAGCTTACACCTTTTGTAATTATACATATTTGTATATATAACTAATATACGTTTGTTTATGTTTCTTCTTGACAGGTGTTGTATGGTTCTTTCGAAGTTGATATATGATGTCGCTCTTCTTCAAACCGGTTATGCTTATCGAAGTTCATGAATATTTTTAGTATGTATCGTTTTGGTTTGCTATACTCGTATGTACTGTTTTATTTATGTTTGAATTCATCATGTATGAAATATTATGGATATATATATTTTGTTATTTGGCTTATGACTCTAATTGTGTACTCAGAATATTATGGAAATATAATTTTATGAAGTGTTTGAATGTTATGGCAGCAAAATGTTGCACTAAATTTTTTTGTATAGCCTTCTAATCTGTGCAATGAAAAGAAAAATTGTTTATTATAGCATTCTGGTAGTGCTATACAAAATATGTTTCAAGGAATAAACAGTTTTTATAGCATCAAAACGATGTTGTAGTATACAGTAGTGAATTTTCCATGGCGCGTTTAGATGCATCATAAAAAATTTCCATAGCTTGTTAAGATGTTATAACAACAAGGAATGTCAACATAATACAACCTTTCCATAGCGTTCTGATGCATCATAAAAACTTTCCACAACATACTTCACAAGCTATAGAAAAGCAGTTGCACTAATTGATCTGTTTAAGATAGCAGCTTTCCATTGCAAGTATGACGCGCTATAGTATCTACCAGACTTTTCACAGCATGTTGATCTATAACAATTATAGAATCGCTATAGAAAGATTTTATAGCAGTTTTTACATGCTATAAAAAGCCTTTTTTCTTGTAGTGTTGAAACATGTAAGAAGACATGAATAAGAAGGGGGTTAAATGGGAAAATTCTAGTGGGGACCAAGCATAGGTGGAAAGCTTGTGTCAAGCATGGGGGACCCATTTCAAACCAGTAACCCATTAAGTATCTTTATGAGCTCGAGTTAGATCAACGACGGGACACGCTTACTGGGTTTGATTGTAAGAGGTCAAAACGGGTTAACGGTGGCAACGCAAGTCCAACGGGGTCATGTGCGTGCGTGGGCCCGGGCTGGTAGGTAAGACGTTGTTGCATCGTGTAGATATAAGCCATGCATCTTTAGTGGTATCGGGTTGCCACTTTGGGGAGTGATACATCCAACTATTGGACTAGCACGGGTATCTATGAGTTAGGGAGCCGATCGAATGGGGAAGTTAGTGGGTACGACTAGCTGAGATCGGAGCAGGCGACACCTATGAAGAGAGCTAGGAGTATAACTACCATATTATGAATAAACATTGTAATTAGAATGGGGAGGGTAGTGGGTACAACTAGTGGAGATAGGGGTAGGAGGCACCTATAAAGACAGCTAGGGGTACACGAAACAACCATTATTATTATTTTGTTTAGTGGGCGGGATCAACTTTTAGGGTGACTAGTAATGGTGCAGTGTAATTAACATTGGTGCAGTATAGTAATTATCCTATAGTGATTAGGAACGAGATTAACGCCAGAATATTCCTCTTGTTTTTTTCCCACTTGTTTCACAATCATTCGTTGTTTTACCAGTTTATGCCTTATCCTAATTATTTTAATAATTGTATCGTTAAAGTTATGGTACTCGCCAGACTTCATGTCTGACCCCCTTTGTTTTCACCTCTTTTCTTCTTTTTCCCTCCATGTTCTCAGGGTGGGACTAGTACTAGCGGAGCTTGATTTGGATCTCTTTCTCTCTCTTTTGGAAGTGCTTGGATTGCTGAAAGTAAAGTTCAGCTCATCTCTTTTATGGCTACTTATGATTGGGGTTATGATTTTTACTTTATGTACTCAGAAAACAATTTATCAAGATGGTTACTAAGTATACTTTGGTTTTACTGTTGGTTTATGAAGTTGTTGTAATCAAACTATTTCTCCGCTACAATAAAAGTTGTTTTGAATTTTTCAAGTACCAATATATGTATCTGTCTTGTTATATTCTATTCAATACACTAATAATACTCCATGGAAGTTAATGCATTCCATTTGAGAGTGACATTAATGGATGTAGGGTGTTACATTATCCTCTGCCGATAGAAGGAGGACCGATTTGGAGTTTGAGGCTGGGGATATAGTTTTGGTGAAGGCATCGCCACTTAGGAATTTGGTGGGGTTTTGTTTGATAGGTAAGTTGGCTTCCCGATTTGTAGGACCTTTCCCCCATTGCGGATAGAGTACGGTGGTTGACATGCAGAGTAGACTACCCTAGACACTTCTAGAGTACACGACGTATTTCGTATCATGCACTTACGAAAGTGCTTACATGATTCAACGATGATAGCTAAGCCCAGTCTACCAAAGGATGTAGAGATTAAGAGGCATGCATCGGTTCGACGCAAACCTACATGGATTCTTGATCACGAAGTACAGATGCTAATAGATAAGGAATTGCACTAGGTAAATGTTCAGTTAGGGGACGATGTGAGCGAGGTTACTTGGGAACTTGAGGAAAAAAATTGCATTTCCTATCCATTTCTTTTTGATGACACGCTATGAACTTTTCCATCATTAACTTTGAGTAGATTCTATCTTTCCTATCCTTTGAATTGGTAAATCTAGGGTATAACATATGAATGATTGGACTTGGTTGAAACATATTGATTGAACATGTAAATTATGATGTACGCAAACGGTTGCTAGTGTTTGCAAATGGATGAATATGCATACACCAGACACTATTAGTGACTCAAAAATTTGAATGTTGAACATATGTGTATTAATGTGTGTATGTAACACCCCGCCTCCGCTAGGGTCACTCGCAAAGGAATGCACTAGCTTTAGAGGGGCATTATTGGTAAACATGCACAGAAATATCACAAGACAGAACAGAACATATATAAATAGCGGAAGTAAAATCAAGTTTTTATAACATGGATAAATAAGGTCTAAAGCCCTTTTACATCAGAGTACATCAAAACCTGTCTTGCAATAATAAAGAAGCATAAAAACCTTTTAATAAATTATTCCCCAAGTAAAAACAGTAAAGTAGCCATAGCCAAGAGAAGTCCAAGCCATCCATGATGACCTTCAGGCAGAAGAAGTCCGAACTAAACAGCATTGTTTCCTCCCTGTAACCTGGGGGGGAAACGGAAGAAAAGAGGCGAAACAAAACGGGTCAGTCAAAAAGACTGAGTAAGTCCTATCTACTTCCAGTATAAAAACAGGTAAAGGTAACATGACATGCATAAACTGAAAGTAAACATAAGGATAACTACAAGATAGATAAGCCAGGACAGCCGGTTGAACTACTGTGGCAGGGTAAACCAAGGTATCATGATAAACTGCGGTGTTATGATAAGTCAAGGTATCACATCGTCGGATTTCTATCGAGTACATTACCCCAAGGTATCTACCCCGTCTAACATCCCACGGTATCTATTAAGTATATTCTTCCTAGTCCTAACATGTATATTTGCTCTGCACCTCTCGTACTAGTATCCCTACCCGCGTCATGTGTTAACCATGAATGTCCCTTGCCCAAAGTCGTGCAATGGTCCATGTCACCCTAATATACCATATATATAGGTTACTCAAAATCATATGTTTCTTTCCAAGTATATAAGTTTAGTCCTTCGCCGTACCTCGTACGGGCTTCCTCATGTCGTATTTTCCTTGAAATCGTTTGGACTGTCACCCTTGTTCTAGCTAGGTTCTTCCATATGGATCATCGTTTAAACTACTAGGACTTACGCCACCTAGCACCACTAGGGATTTCGCTTACCTATTGCACGCTTTCGTATTTCGGTTTGGGTTAAACCACCTAGGCCACTAGGGATTACGCTAACCCTCAACCGCGCCCTTTTTCCCACGCATTCATCGTGAATCGTTTTTCTATAACTGTATGCACATGTATCACATCGTGCCATCCGAGTCCTGTCATCGACCAAAACAAGAAGTACAGGACTCGGTCGGGAGCTTTAGATTTATCTGCCGATGCAGATGCTAAGGTCTGCTTTTCTACACGTGGCTATGGTCCCACGAGACCCCTCCCTCAACTAGCGAAAGGCAACACAAGAGAAAATCTTGCATGAGAACTACACTCCGGCCAGCCCACATCCTACGGCCTACCTCACCCATAATTAGATAGCAATTATGGTCTGTTGGGTGTTCCCTGCCTTTCCGCACGTACACGCTTGACTCAAGATGGTAGATGATCGACGAACTTGCTATCTCGGGCACCTTATGTATTCGTCGGCTCACTGCTATCCACCCCAGTCTTTAGGTCGCTCGCATAGCAACCAAGGCATATTCTTGGTTCTTCTACCGCAGACCTCAACCTCTCGTGAGCCTAGTATAATGACCTGGCAGCTCATAGAGGGATCCCAAGAATATCCTCACGTTCCCCGAAGCCGCTGCTTCGTTACCCCGTTCGTTGGAGCCTTTATCTAAATCAGATAGCCTGCTCCTACACGCATACTTAAACGTTGACCTAACGTATCGGGTTACTACTCCATCTAAGAAATGGTCCAAATTTCCTTGACTAAGAATTATTACTTAGTTTCCCTTAACTAAGGTTTACCACTTAGCCTTATTTCCATAATCCTTGTTAACTATGGTTATTTACCTAATCCTCCGAATTAGGGTTTATCTAATGGGTTAAGTGTCACTTAAGTTCATAACTTAGCCCGTCTACAAACCATGTCAAAATTGGCTAAGTATCCAAGTCCAAGACTTAACCCTACAAACCATGTGTCAAGTTGGCTAAGTATATTAAGCAATCCATAACTTAACCTCGTCTAATTATCATTTTAGATTGGTTAATTATATAAATTAAATTGACCTTGTCAAATTACCGAGTCATATCGGTCAAGCGCACTCAAACGATTCGTGACTTAGCCTTATCATGTTTTCACGTTAGATTGGTTAAGTATAGGTTAACTTAACCTTATCAAATTAACGAGTTAGATTGGTTAAGTATAGGTCACTTAACCCCATCAAATCATCGTGTTAAATTAGTTAAGTGTTTAACTTAACCCCATTAAATTACCAAGTTGGATTAATTAAGTCTAGGCTAACTTAACCCCATCCGATTACCATGTTTAGATTAGTTAAGTCTAATCTTAACCTCATCCATTAACTGTATTATACGATTGAGTGTCATTAAGAAAGTTTACTTAACCTTATCAAGTTATCGTGTTGGATTGATTAAGTGTTGGTTAACTTAATCCCGTCCCCTCGTCGTATAAAAATGGTCAAGTGTCGTCAGGCAAAGCAAGTTACTTAACCTACCCAACCCTGTCATGTTTTGTTAAGTATCATTAGCCTAATCAAATTACTTAACCCATTTGTCCATGTCATATTTGGTTAAGCCTCATTAATCAAATTAACTTAACCCTATTATGTGGCATTAATTATTTAATGCACCCCAACCTCTCACATTAGACTTTGTTGTGGTTACTAGTTAAGCCGGGCGGGTCCGGGTAGATTTACACCACAACTTGGTCTAACCTCGGGTTCAAGCACAACATGACCAACTTCTCACATTGAGTCCTATTGTTTGCAACTACTAGTTAGGCCGGTCGGTTCCGGGTAGTTTTATGTTGCAAACTCAACCCAACCTCGAGTTGGCCACTTTCATGTTTAGTCTAGTGTCATGTTCATAGTCAAGTTTTCAAGCAATTGGGTAGACCTAACTTAATAGGTAAATTCCCAATGGGTAGACCTAACTTAATAGGTAAATTCCCAAGCTTATGTTTTTATGCATACTTACATGCCAACTTCCATGCTATCTTTCAAGTCATATTTTCAAGTATAAACACACGTCATATTCAAGTTAAGATTTTGCGACATGTTCATGTTTACCTAACTACCCAAAATCGTGTTTTCCCAACGCAAGTCAAGCGAGTCAACATAGTAAGGATACTATGTCACATATTGGTCTCAAAACATGCATGATGCTAAAAAGGGCTTGGCTTCCACATGCATAACATCATAAAGGGATTGGCCATAAACATGCATAGTGTCATAAAGTAATTTGGCCACAAACATGCATATTATCAAAAAGGGTTTGGCCATAAACATGCACAACTTAAAAGAGGGGATTGGCCACAAGCATGCATAATCTCATAAAGGGTTTGGCCACAAACTTGCATGTTAGCATAAGGGGTTTGGGTTCATAAACATGCATAAGCCCCAAAATCTTGTCTTAGCCAATGTTTCACAAGTAAAATGGTTCCTAAAGGTTCATGCTAGCATTTCATGCATAAAGATCCAAACTTGCAAGTTAAACTAGGTTATGCATAGCGTGAGAGGCATGATTAAGTCACTCACATGGCCTAAGATCATAAATATGAACACAAGAGGCATGGTAAGGTTCATATAGATTCGCATAATCATGTTTAGCCTCATTTTATCCCATGTCAACATTAAAAATACCGTTTTGATCCAAAAGTAGCTAGAACTTACTTAGGCAAGGCTTAGGAAAGGGATCATGCATCATCATGACGAAGAAAGGTGGCTCCTTTGACGAAGAACCATCACGAAACTCGCATAGCAATGTTGATTTGGCCTCTATTTGGTGTAGCAAGCTTGCATCCTTTGATTTGAACCCGATTTGAATGCATAGGCTCTAGGGATTTGAGATGGAGGCCATGATCAAGATTGATTTTGGCAGCACTTAGTTGCTAGGTTTGATTTTTAGGGATTTAGGTTAGGTTTAGGGTCTTTTTATAGAGATTAGGATAGTTTTAGGCCCTAGGATTAGATCTAGGATTAATCTAGGCCACAGAAATCGTCACAGGCCCATCAGACCAGACCAAGACTGCATCCAGGTGCACCAGGCCACAAAACACGGAGTTGTGTTTTTGGACCCAGTCGACACCCAAGTCGACAGCCCTGTCGACTTGGGGTCCAGGGGTGTCGACTCCCCTGTCGACATGGGCTTTGGCGGGAAAATTCCCGCCTACCCCAAAACTTGAACTTCCTAGGTGATTTTCAAACTTGAAAACCCTGAAAACTTCGACGGATCATAACTTGGTCATACGGATTCCGATTCTCGAAAACTCGGACTCTATTTCGCGTATTTTTCCGAGACGAACGCAATGGCATAGCCTGTTCCACTTGATTCATAATTTAAAATTAAATTCTTCCTTGATTCTCGTTTTAACATGTTATCGAAAAATACGGGTTGTTACAGTGTACATTTTACTTTATTTCCTTGGTAGTTTCTAACAACCCAAATTTCAGCAAGCCCGGATTTTTACAAAATTGTTAAAAATCCAAGTTCGCTGAAACTCAAGTTGGTTTGTTTGGTATCCTACAGAAGGCAAAGATAAATATATCGGAGCTCACAATAAAGTATCCCACAGTGGAACCAATAAAATATAATAGTAAGTAAATACCTACCTTAATAATGACATTGTTTAACAAGAGTCTCTAAGCAGAATAATCTTAGCCACTTGTCTATCATGTGGGTTTGTTATAAGGAAGGGGTCAGAACAAAAGTTCTGGTGAATGAACAAATTATACTTTCCATAAATAACACTACATGTACCATTCTATCACTGATTTACCTTTATTAAGTTATTTTGGGACTATTACATATTACACTTCCGATTTCACGCATAATAGCACCCATCTACTCCCAAGTAGGTTAACCTAATAAATCTTATATATTTTCTATTTGCCCAAAATATCGAGGTAATTTCCATAGTACCCTCCATTAGTGGTTTCCATTGCCGAACTGCGAAAATGTAAAAAACCTCAATCTCCACACTATGAAAGTGTACTTGACCATGCCACGAAAGCGCACTACATCTACATCACTATGCCACAAAAACGTACTAAGATGTGCTACGAAAGAGAATATTCTTCTACCACTATGCCAAAAAGGTGCCTTGAACTTGAGTTCTTCGATGGGACTCAGCAGTGGCTTTCTATATCTTTCAAGAATGGCCTTGATAGGGCCAAAATAATGGCTTTATTAAGCCCACAATACAGATATAAAAATTTAGTCTTTCTCTTTAAATTGGCTATGGCCCCACCCGACCCCCAACTAATGAATGACCATTCAAAGGGCTAAGTGACCGCCCTAACAATCAATCTAAAACTTCATGTGGTCCCACATACAATGAACTAATAGTGAAGATCATTGGCCTCTTGGTTTAGCTCCAGTCTTTCGCGTGCTCGCTCCAACTGACTATGACAGGTACCCAACAACCTACTATCCTTTTTTGGATCTTGACCACGAAGCATCCCCGCTACAACCCAAGGCAGCTATTGAATCATCCTAAAATCATTGCAATCAGTTTTTAGGATGCCTATAACGACAGATGCTGCCAAAGCGTACTCACTAGATGGAACCGTACGAACTATGCCTCTATGGGTACAGCCTAGGCCCTACCATAGAGGACCACCATAGATTATCCTCACGTCCTTTATTTCCTTTTAGTTCCATCAAATATGTTGGACATGATCCCACTATGTCTCCCGATACCTTCGATGATTTTCTGCGTTGAGCTCTTCATGCCTAAGGACTGGACCAAAAGCATACCACTATATTAATTAGACCCTGTGTATGATTTATCATTATGAGTTTCTCTTTTCCTTTTTTATTGATATAGAACTAATTAAATATTATTTATTAATAAATCAACTTTACAAGTTACCATAGAATCTTAGGCTCGTAACTTACTTGTAAATCAATATGTTCAGATTAAAGCCTAACTATTCTTTTAGCTAATTTCTGTGATATTCATATTTGAAAGTGAACCATGTCAATTTATTATGATTTTCCAAATATTCTTGTTTTATGCGAACATAAGTTGCAGTTGTAGGTTTATAATAAACCTAACATATTCTTGTTTTCTTTCATAACATCTTTCAATTATGTTACCATTTTTCTTTATGTCATTACAATTTACTTTTTTAGGAAATTGGAGTTATTGCTAATTGATTGGTATTAAAATTGTGGAAAAAAAACTATTTCAATAGCTTAAGGAATTTACTACCATAAAAACCCAAAATTGCAAAACATTTCTTTCAACTGTTTTTAGGTTATACGGCTAAATCCCTATTTCGTACTAATCCACGCCTTTATTTATTTTAAATTACAATTATGTTTCTTACTTCTTTTTCAAACCATACTATGAAAATACATTGCTTTTTTTTTCTAAACAATCAATTTGGGCTATTTATGACTTTCTATTTTACTTGATATATATTAATTCCCTTTTTAACTTATTCTTTCCTTTTTACATAATTATGGTAAATTTAGACACAAATGGGTCCCGTTTTCAATCCCAAAAATTTCGATATTCATTCCATTCTAAATTTGAATGGTAATCTTTTCAAATAATATATAAATTCTTAGATTTACCATTTGACTGTAAATTTACGATATATAATATTAATCTTACTGCGACCATAATTACTAAATCCCTTTTTCATAATTCCATTTAAATTATGTTTTCCAATGCGTGCAAACAAAATGAATTATTATTAGTCGTATAAATTTGGCATACAACTTAATTAAATTAATTTTTCAATGCTTCAGGTTTATGTATATTTTGCGCATAATCAACATTCAACATAAACTATATATATTTGGACGTAGAAAGTGGGGAAAAGAGAAAGAAGTGAACATATTATAAATTCTTAAAGGAATCAAACGATATAATATACTATTTTAAGAAAAATATAATTTAAATCCACTGACCTAGTATTTGCACTATAAGTTTTGGATATGATTTGGATCTGCATTTTCAATTACTAGTCTATGGAATTTGGGCATCTACATCTTGAACCTAGAATATTTTCTTGAATTTCTTGAATCGGAAATAATAAGTCTAAAATATGATTTATTTCTAATGATTTTGGAGGAGAAAATAAAATGGTAGAGGTTTGGCGCCCCCTCAAAAGATATGACTTGAAAGCTTGGCCCGGTAGGTTTATTTATAACCTCCCAGAAGAACCACGTCCATGCAATTTACGAAGATTAAATCAGAACCTTTCAAGAATAAAAAACTTCATCTTTGGCCCGATTGGGAAGACCAATGCTTCAGGTTGGTCGACCCTTGCTCCCAGTTGGTTGACCCATAGGTCAACACAGCATAAAAGTGGGTTGAACCCTAGGTCGACACACCCTAAGAATGGGTCTACCCATACACGTTATAAAAACGTGCATCAGGTCAATTATGATATGTGATTTGAGATATTTCAAATTCAAAATTAACGTTATTATTCTATTAATCATTTCCATCGATTTCAGAATATTATTTTTCTATTTTAACACCGGTTTTTATTTCAAATTTAAAGCCTAATCAATGTGCGCATTAATAATTCCTTCATATTAAATTCTTGAACGTTTATTTCCTTTAATTCCATGAATTTATTTTTAATGTTTATTTCTATCATATTAACTCACATTTTATTATCAATTTCAAACTGTATTACTAGTACATGCATATCCATCTTAAAACAAAACATTACATAATTAGCGTCATTTAAACATCCTTCTATTACATGGTTTTATACTATTTATGACGAGCGTTTATTTTGGGTGTTACTTCGTAATTTATGTCTAAATATATTTATATTAAATATATCTATGTGTGTTCACATTCTAGAATTTGTTAGCTACTTCCAATCCTTGACGTTATTTCCAATGTTTCTCTTTTAATGTCATTTATATCGTGCATTGTTAATTAAAGGAAATGTTGCCATTTTAATATTAATTACTTTCCCTTCCATTATTAATCTTTTCTATCACACACATGTTTTCCTAGTTTATTAATTTGTTAAGTTTGTAAACATGTTAATTAATAAACTTCTGTAACTTGTAAATTCAAAAGAACGTTGTTTATTAATCTATGCATATATTCTATGATTAATTTTTAATGTACCGTTTATTAACTTCAATTCTTCTATCTATTTTATTTTTATTTAATTCTATTTACAGCATTACAAAGTTATATTTGCATAATGGCAAATTATTATTTATTGCCCATTTATAATATGCGTTTGTTTTCGAATTTCAAAAGCACTTTTTATTTTGTTAACTTTGTTATTAAAATGCGGGGTGTTACATTGATATAATGGATGATTATCAAATGATATGGGTGATGTTTGATGAACGCACGCAAAACTTTCTGCTATCATTAGGATTTTTGCATACATTTTGATACATTGCACGAGCACAATTGCATAAAAATTAGGTTAACTTAATTAGTCGACCACCTAATCATTTTCATTAGTTATGGACATACACACTATATTTTTGCATAAATACATAAATTGCAGTATAAAACTTAAATATAGTGAATTCTAATGGATATTATTTAATTAGACGGTTATAGTGAAAATGCTTATTTCATTATTTTGTCCTTGTAGATTTTTGGGATGAAATCCTTTAAGGAGGGAAGAATGTAATAACCCATATTTTTAAGATTATGTAATTAGTTCATGAATTAAATAATAAAATAATAATCTGTGATGATGACAAAATTTGACTATGGGACTTGCACCATTTGGTCAGTTATAATTTTTTGGTCAATTGACATATTTGGTTTGCGATAAACAGTGTAAAAACAAAGAAGTTATCGAAAAATGAAAATTAGAGAAAACTAGAATGTAAATATACCTACACACACCAATATACATATATATATACATATACGTACATATATATATATATATATATGTGTGTGTGTGTATGTATTTATATATCCCCGCATGGATCAAGTTCTTGGTCGACCCACAGGTTGACCCAGGTAGCGGGTGTGTCGACCCACCTTGGCATTTGGGTACAAGCCATGCCCAGGTGTGAACGTAAATGGTTGAGCGTGTTTTGTTTCATAACTATGCTGATGTAGATAAATTTTATTGGTCTAAAAATTAAAGTTAGCTAACATGACAAATTCCTATTGGACACATGACATGGTTGGGTTAGATTTAATGTACGAACCCATCGAACTAAGATCCCTAGACTAACTTATAAACAAATCCTATACATTGCTCATTGTTCACAGTTCTATCTCTTCCCTCTGGGTTCTCTCTCGAGATGGATTTGGACTAATTTTTTTTAAGAAAACATTTATAATAATAAATACTTATATACACATATTTACACCCATTTGGAGGCAGGATTTATAGTAACCTTAGAGGAACACTTTGAACAACTTGTGAGTTTGTAATTACTTTAATTTTTTACCAATTTAGGAAAATAAGGTTTCTAATCATTGTAGAGTTTTCTATTGTTTTAGTACTATTTCCTTGCAGTTTTTCTTACTATCTTTGCTGGTTTTCTATAAGTTAGTATGTTATGTAAATTTCTTTCCGTCGGTTATTTTCTATAGTTTCTGTAACACCCCGCATTTTTAATTAAAGATAATAAAATGAGAATAACTTAATTGATTGTTTAGAATTAAGAAAAATAGAATGTACCATTGCGTTTATCTCAGAATTCTGGATCAAGTAGACTCCGAGTTTGTGTAAAAAGGACAACATATGAAGAAGTTACGGGCTTTAGAAGTTTGTATACACATAAGGTTATTATATGTATATAAACGAATAAATAAAATCAGAAAACCAAATTGTCAATGTGGGAAGCCTGGGCGTGAAAGAGACCCATTAGGGGTCGACCCCTGCTCTTGGGTGTCGACCCATGGGTCGACCCTGGGGTCGACCCCACTTAGATCTGGGCATATTCTTTGACGAATCTGGACTGCTTTTTGGACCATATTCTTGCTGACTCGGCATTGCATGTGCATGAACACCTATAAATAGGCTAGCAAAGCCTAGCCTAAATCTAATATTTTCTAAGAGGCTGCCAAAGCTCTACCATTCTTCTTCTTCCTTAAATCTCTTAAGATAAATAGAATAATTAGTTTTGGAAAATTCTGATTCAAGATCTGGAGGAAAAGGTTGTATATTAATAAAGAAGGTGTTCAGAATTCAATTCGAAGTAAGGTAAATTCTTGGATCTGTTCAATTTAATTTTCTCCTCTTTTTCCCCTTTTTCTTTTAGTTTAGAATTGTGGATCCATAGCTGTCTATGTTCTAATTTCAGTTAGGAGAACCATGGAATGCTAGATCTGGACCAGATTCATGATTCCGAAAGCAACTAGGTGAGTGGATTTATGTTATACCTTTTTGATAATGATATGTTTATCTTTTGACATTCGCCGTTAATAAGCAATGTAAATCTGCTAAAATGTTAATATGATACGTTGAAATATTAATATGTTGAAATGTTAATATGACTTGTTGAAACATTAATATGTTGAAATGTGAATAGCTTGAAATGTTAATATGTTGAAATGTAAACATGATGAAATGTATAAACCTATTAAAATATATGGAAACGATTACTGTTGCATACATACATGTTCTAATTACATGTTAATATGTGGCATATTATGTACTTGAACCCTTGACTGTAAGAATTAGGATAATTACATGTTAATTTGTTAGAATGGAATAATTACATGTTAATTTAAAATGAAGTTAATTACATGTTAGGAAGAACATGCGACATGATAAGCAGATAATGGACTTAATATGATATTAAGTATGACATGTAAAAATGGATTACAGAAAAATTTGAAAAGAATGGATATACCTAAATTTACAGTAAATAGAAAACTGTAAGTTCTCTTAGACACGAGGTTAAATTCAACTTGTGGTAGAAGACTATCCGGAACCGCCCGACAAATCCAGCATCCATAAGTTGTTAATTTAATGTAAGGGTTCTAGTGTTTAAATATACATGTAATGGTGCTAAGACATGAGGTTAAATTTAACTTGTGGTAAAAGTCTTGCCCGGAACCACCAGGCAAATCCAGCATCCACAAGTTGCTAATTTAATGTGAGAGGTCTAGTGCATAAATATATATACGAATATATGTATACAAAAGTATAGTAATAAATGGCACTAATTGCGATTAAAGGAAATGAATAGGAACTGAATGAAAGTTACAACATTAAAAGGATTGGAATGAACGGCGAATGATAGTAACCTATTATAATTAATTACATTAATGAGAATGTTATATAATAGGTAGGCTTGTCCTAGGGACAAGTGGAAATTATAACATACTTTATAATGAATGGAAAGGAAACTTATTAGTAAACCTTAGTTAAGAGAACTAAGTTAATAAGTAGAAAATAACAAGTTGAAGTGACAGTGTAAGATGAAATTATGATTAAATTAGAAATAACAAGGTGAATATATGAGATGAAATAAGTTTAATATAATCATAAATAATAAGTGACATGTTAGACATAAAACATGTGAATTGTGATATACTTAATTACATATTAAGAAGAACATGTTATTGTAACTATGGAATCAGACAATGAATAATATAAAGAGATTGTAGATTAAAGACCTTAGAATAAAATCTAGAGATTAACATGTTATGGGCTTATTAATGAACGTAAAAGTGTTAAGCTTTGTAACAAAAATCAATAAGCAAGAGGGGTCCATTCCTTAGAGATATAAGGGGCTCGGAAAGAACTTGGTAACTTGAATAATAAGTTAATATAGTTGGAAATAACCAAGTTAACTGGAAACCTGATGAGGTAGAGCGAGCGCATAATTGAATGTTTAGACATAGGGTCTAATAATACATTAAACTGAGGCGCTTGGTGCAGTCCGTACATCTGATGGTGAATAACCCAACATGGTAGATCATTGTTTTGTCATGACAACCAAGAGGAGCGCCCGCCCATCCGATTATTTTTTCTGTTCTTCCTGTTGTTGTGTTGATATTCTTTTGGCTCTGAAGGACTGGAAGGGGAACCACGCGGCTTCCTGGGACGTGATGGGCACTCCTGGTGGTCCTTTGTGCTGTGACAGTGTTCGATTGTGCTCACAGAGGTAGGTCTTCATGTTTCTACCCGGTGAGTATACCTTGATTGCCACGATAGTGGACAATCAAAAGACTATAGGGTGGCATAGGTGATCCGACGCTCCACGGTTGCCTTGTGACTAGGCAGGGTTACGACAATTTTATCGAGTACCGACAGGTCTGACCATGTGTTGATAGCAAGACGTTGGGTACCTATGATCATAGTCAGCGTGATGCGTGATGCGGAAAGACAGACAAGCTAAACCAAAAGACCATAGATCCTTTGCTATCAAGGCTATGGGTAAGGGACAACCAATTATGATTTGTTTTTTTTCTCTTGGGCCAAGTCATTAGCTCTTAATATTGTTCATCTTTACCTTGTTGAGGGAGGTGTCGGGTGGGACCATAGCCACTGAAAATGCATACCTTAGCATCTATGTATACAGATATATGAAAAGCTCCAAACCGAGTTCTGTGTTTCTTGTACAGCCCTGCCACGGAACTCGGTGCACAGTAGAGGATATTTGCGGTTAAGGCATCAAGTACGATTGATGATACATACATGGTAAATTCTAGATACATTAATGTTTGCTCCGGGTGGTGTATCGTAGACTCTGGGGCAGTACTCTTTGATAGAATCTGATTCGATCTAATGGTTCGAAGATGACAGTCCGTACGCTTACGTAGCATGGCGATAGTGGTTCTATGCAGAACATAGCGTTTTTATATAGAGATCTGTACCTCACTCCGATGTAGGATGAGAGACTTCGTATATTTCTTTAGCGTTACGGTGGAGACCATGCGAGTGGGGTACCATGGGGTGTTCCTTAATTTGGGGGTAGCTACATATAGACTTATTAGGTTAATCCACTGGGAAGTAGATGTGTACGATGTGTGTGTAAGTCTTGAGTGCTGCTAACCCAAGTAACCTAATAAAAAAGAAAATGTACCTGAACGATATATGAAGGGTTATCCAAAATGTGTTCTTTAAATTCAGTCAGCAGAACTTGTGTTCTGACCCCCTCCTCATAACATACTCGCAAGCTAGATATGTAGCAAAGGTATGACAACTTTGGATTCTGGTTAGGCAGTATTATTATCCGGGTAAGGATATATTTTGATTATATTATATTTTATCCATTCGGCTATGAGATGTTTTCTGAGCTCTAATATATTTTATATCTCTGTCTTTTCTGCAGGGTACCAGAGAAACCAACACGAGTTTTGATAGATTAGAATTTTGAAAAAAAAAATTGGTCTAAAGGAATGAATATGGAAATCTGAGACCCTTCGGAAATTTTGGTAGCAGAACTTGTGAACGTATTTGTATTTTTAAAAATATAAATATCTATTATATATATACCTAGATCCATAAAGAAACCCACTAAATAGGAAAAACATAATATGGTAAAAGTTGGGATGTCTGTTTTGTACACTAAAGGAATGAATATGGAAATCTGAGACCCTTGGGAAATTTGGGTGGGAAGTGTACAATATGTATTGAAATAGAGAAAGGTGGATCCCATATGTTAATATTTCATATTAGTGGGTTTAGCAATAAAACCTTACAAATTGGAAAAGGTTAAAAAGAGAAGAATGGATTAGGAATATATATAGTTGAGAGAATTTACTTTGTAGGAGTGTCTAGGAAAGCCTAGGAAAATTGGAAACCCGCTTTGAATCTAAACCCATTGTTAAATTTTAAGAACTTGAAATTGTAAAATCTTTGGGGGATATGGTTTATGGTGTGTTCAAGTTTGATCTTAGTTACAATTTTAAATTATGTAAGGAACATATTAGAAAAGTACATATTGAATTTTGATGTAAAATGGAGTATATTTTGGAAACAGCGATTTCTTGTGAAAATTTTGTCTAAAAATAAAATTCATTCATTAAAAAGGTGCATATTACATAGCATGTAAAGCTTGCTAGTTTACTTGTTATATTGCATGAAAGGATTAAAGAGCAAAGCATAGAAAATGTTGCATTTTGATTTGACATCTTGTTAAAAACTAGAATTCTCAGTAAAGAGAGTTTTGAAATCTCTATACTTTTGAAAATCATTTCTGATAAATTGTTTTAACAAAAAAATTTGTTGGAGGGACAAATAAGTTGTAGAAATTAAGAATAGAATATATGTTTGCACCTTGTAGTAGGAAACTGAACTGACCTTACAAGCAAAAACAAGTCGTAAATCTGATTGAGAATTAGTTGTCCTTGTCTACTCCGCTTTTTGTGATTTGGAAAAAAATGATTTACATTTTTTGTAAGATGACATATTTTATGGTTTGGCAAAAGTAAGTGTAACAGCCCATATTTTACGTATCGGAAGATCATAAAATATTTTTATTTTATTCCTTGAGGGTTGGATCATTCTCATCTTTTGATATGTTGCTTATGGAGGTGTGAGACATGTCCATAATTTTTACCGATTTTATTTGTGACCATTTTCCCCCTATCAGTCTTGAATAAAGCATAACTTTTGACTCAAGTTGAATCAGAGGGTGGTAACTATGCCATTGGAAATGAATTGATGATTGTGTTTCCATAGAGTGGTTACATTAGAGATTTGGCTCAACGGTTTGGGAGGAATCGTGGTTTTAAGGTTTTTCAGTTGGTTGTTCAGGTTTTTGAGCCACATTGGGCTGATTTGAGAAGGCCCAAGTAATGGTCTGATGGAAACTATAAATAGAGGGTGAGAGGTATGGGAAATAGTTTACATCCTCATTCTCTTATTAGGAGGCCTTGAGCTCCTTCTTCCTCTAACACCTTTCCACCATTAAAAATCAAAATCCAAGGAGGGAAATAATAGATCTATACCACGAAAGGCTAGATCTACATCAATTGGAGAAAGCGATTCGTCGGATCAAGGGATTTGGTGCAAGGTTCCTACTGTCCGGATTTTTATTTCATCAATTTTAGCTTGTTTTGGCAAATTGATGAGTGATTTACATCTCTCACATGGATTCAATGAAGTGTAAGAGTGCTTGATCATGTTTTCATCATATTTAGATGTTTTTCCATAGATCTATGTCATATTTAGTCCTTTTTACATGAACGCCTTATGATCTCATTTAGTAAGTTTAAATCATTGAGTCTATTTTATTCCATATGATTATGCAAGTTAGATTTATAGTTTTGTTCACTTGACCATTCATTATGAATTTAGGGATGATTTGCTTGATTTGGAGAAAACTATTGTTTTCATGTTGTTAGTGGATTCATATCGTGTTGTTGATCATATTTTATGGATCGGACAAGTTGGTTTTGTCGAATCTACCGTTTGACGAAGTTTTGATGGACATCGGAGTGGAAGTTGTGAAGTGCAGGTTTTGGTCGCGCGTAGAAGGGGTCGGTCGCGCACCATGGTGGTTTTTTTGGAAAGCAAGACAGGTGGGAGATGGGTCTACGGAGATTGTTCTAGGAAGATCGGTCCAGGGAGATCTTTCTAGGGAGATCGGTCTAGGGAGGTCGGTCTAGGGAGATCGGTCTAGGGAGATCGTTCCAGGGAGATCGGTCTAGGGAGATCATTCTGGAGAGATCAGTCTAGGGTGATTGGTCCAGGGAGATCGGTTTAGGGAGATCGGTTTAGGAAGATCGGTCTAAGGAGATCAGTCCAGGGAGATCGGTCCAGGGAGAACGGTCCAGAAGAATCGGTCGGATGAGAGGATTGGTCGGACGTGACTTCGAAGTGGACTCAAGTAGTAATTTTCGAATCGTTGAAGGTGATCGTTGATCGGTGTAGAACAACGAATGGTATAACAACTCAAAGAGGTCCTGAATGGGGTGATAATGTTATAGACTATATTGAACCTTATATTGAAGTTGTTTGGTTCATGGTGATAGTGGCTTCGATGAGATTCCAGATGAGGATGTTTGAAGTGATGTGATTTGTTCTTTGATTGTTGTATACAAAGAATGTGGAAACTCAAGGATGTATTGATTTCATGCGAAAGAACAACTCAAGGATGTACTGAGCTCGTTTTAAGTAACGGTTGCTCTAAAGTGTTCTGAACTTATTTATAGTCGCAAGTGAAGATGACTAGAGATACAGATGGCCAAAAAATTATCGTTGTCGTAGGTTCTAGCGGGCTCAAAGCGGGGGAACAATTGAAGACCAATTGTAGGTCGAGTGCCCTAGGCGTCATGTATGGCCTAGACACCTTTTTTTATAGTGTGTGGTGTTTTTGCTAGAACTGGGGTGTCGAGTATGGTCCTTGAAAGTTGATGGAAAATTGTTTAGGCAGTTATACGATTAATGATGGTTTCAAAGCAAGGTTGGCGGTGATAGCCAGAGTCAGTCATGGATGATTGGTTATTCTGTTTGTACCATCTCACTTGGATTACCCAAAGTCGAGGGAGATGTTCCCGTAGTGCTTGGATGATATTCATTTAGGCCACTGAGGAGAGTACTTGAGGGATTGTAAACTTGATCAGGATTGTCTATGTGAGACCTATGAAATCTGGATGCTATGAATGTTATCAATGGTTGTTCTGATTTCCATGGACGAATTGTTGTTACCTTGGATGTTATGGATTGTGAAGGCTATCACTATCGGATGTGGGGAAGATGGGTGTGAGTTCTTCTCTGGTGTTGGGCAGTGGTTGGTAAATCTACCCATTCTCATATACTTTATTGCTGAAGTTTGTTAGTTGTTTTATCGCTCACTTAGACTGTTGTCTACCTCAAGGTTTTATGTCTCCTCTTATTACCTTGGGTTTTTTATCCAATTGTGAATGGGCAGACTAAGTAGCAGGTTACAAGTGATCAGTGTGGATGATGCTGTTGTGCGGAGGAGAGCAGGAGGCTAATGTACCAGTTTATTACTATCTAGTATTTTCTGTTTCCACTAATACTATATGCTCTGAGGGATGTAGTGAGGACCTTTGTATAGAAATATTATCCTAAGTTGTATGGATCTTTCTACTGGTTCTATTAAGTGTTTTCGGTTTATGTGCAATTGGATTTCACTATTATTACCTGTTGTATATGTTCTATTATATTTTACCCTTGCGCTGTGAGATTTACGACAGGTTCCGATGTTATTTACCTACCCTGATGATCGTCCATTGCTTCCTGGCACACCTTTCAGCGCATTATTCCTCTTGTTTAGTGCAAGGGCTACGGGCGGTCGTCACATTTGGTATCAGAGCTCTTCTTAACGATTTTAGCCAAAGTTCAAGGACATAATCACTTATGAGAGATGTATTTGTAGATTTTGATGGATGTATACTATATAGTAGTGTATACTATAATAGGGATTCAGATTTCATTTCTATCGTTACCTCATATGTGGACTAATCATTCTATTTTAGATTTTAGAATGAGTCATCAAACATCTAGGAGTGAGTCAGAGACTGGAGGAGTAGGAGATGAAAGCCAATTGGGAGCTTTAGCCATTGCACCAGAATATTTGGTTATATTCGGGGAGGTCATGATGGTAGCAGCTATGTTAAGGATGCTCATTTATGAATGGATGCTTAGTGTGACTTTCGCTGGGTTTAGGATCATCTTGGGCATGGATTGGCTCAAGAGGTATGTGGCATGGGTCAATTACGAGAAGCTAGAGGTGAGGGTCGGGGATGTGGAAGGGCGAAAGGTGTTGATTAGATGTAAGCGCCAAGATGTGGTCTTCGTGAGTAATCTATATTCACTTGGGATTCCACAAGAAGACCTGTCATCAATGCTGATCGCTAATTAGTATGTAGACATCTTTGACAAGGTCAAAGGGTTGCCGCCGCATCGTGAGATCGAGTTTAGGATCGATTTGGTCGAGGGTACTAGAACAATCGTTATGCCTCTTAGGCAGATGGCGTCTAAGGAATAGCGAGAGTTGGAGGTGGAAGTTCGAGATCCTGAAAGAGAGATTGACAAGTGCACCTGCATTGACCATTCCAAGTAGGAATGAAGTGATGGTGGTATACACCGATGCATGTCGTACTGGACTTGGAGCGGTGCTAATTCAGAAGGATAAGGTTGTGGCCTACGCGAGTCGACAGCTAGAGCCGCATGTAAAGAACTACCCAACTCATGATTTGGAGTTGGCAGCAGTTGTGTTTACTCTGAAGATGTGGAGGCATTACCTATTAGGAGTTCGATTCATGTTGTTTATGGATCACAAGTCGCTGAAGTATCTTTTCTCCTAGTAGGATTTAAATCTTCGACTACAACGACGATTAGAGTTTCTGGCATCAAATGATTTTTGTATAGCCTATACTCTGGGCAAGGGTAACGTGGTTACAAATGCATCGAGTCGAAGACACGCAAGCTTGGGAGCGATGTTTTCGGAATGGAAAAGCCTCGATTATTTGGCAATATTTGATTTCAGGCCAAGGTGTGAATTGGAACTTGATGTTGGCAAGCTTATCGATAAGACCTACTCTCATCGAAAGGGTTGGTGAGAGACAAAAGAGAGATGCAAAGCTTGTCGAGTTTATCCAGAAACTGGATCCAGAAGATAAAGAGTACGAAGTCGATCGACAAGGTTGGCTTCGAAAGCAAGGGCAATTAGTTGTTCCTGATATCGATGTTTTGAGTGATGGGGTTCTGAGAGCATGTCATCACTCGAAGTTGATAATTCATCCCGGTGGCAATAAGATGTATCAGGACATGAAGCGAGTCTGCTACTGGGAAGTGATGAAGCGAGATATTGGAAAGTTCATTTCCATGTACATGAACTGTCAGTTGGTGAAAGTTGAACAGAAGAAGCCAAGTGGTTTGCTTCAGCCATTGGAAGTTCCTACATGGAAATAGAAGCAAATATCGATGGATTTTATCGATGAATTACCTAGAACTAGGGCAGGAAAC
Source organism: Allium sativum (assembly GCA_030737875.1). NCBI lineage: Eukaryota > Viridiplantae > Streptophyta > Magnoliopsida > Asparagales > Amaryllidaceae > Allium > Allium sativum. The sequence goes on along the minus strand of CM060927.1, from coordinate 18,615,272 downwards.
GAAGGGATTTAGGTCATCGTGGATCATTTGACCAAAAGTGCAAGATTCATTCCTGTCAAGTTGGCTAGGGCGGCGTCGAAATTGGCTGAACTTTGTGTGAAATGGATAGTTCGATTCCAAGGTGTCTCGAAGAGTATAGTGAGTGATCGACATCCACTGTTCACTAGAGGACTTTAGAGGAGTTTGCAAGAAGTTTTGAGACCGAGTTGTGTTTAAGTACGGCTTATTATCCACAAACGAATGGTCAAACCGTGAGGGTTAACTGAGCTTTGGAAGATCTCCTGAGAGCTTATGTGTTGGATTTTAGGGGATCATGGAAAGATCATATACATCCAGTTGAGTTTGCATATAATAATAGCTACCAGTTTAGCATAAGGATGGCACCATACGAGGCGTTGTATGGGAGGCCTTGTAATTCTCCAACCTGTTGGTCAGAAACTGGAGATAAGTTAGTACTTAGCATGAAATGATTAGAGAAACCTCGGATTGTATCGAGATCGTTCGGCAATGAATAGAGGCAGCCCAAGATCATTAGAATTTTGCTGAAAAACGTCGAAAAGACTTGGAATTTGACACTGACAATAGGTTTTCATGAAGATTCCGCCGTTGAAGAATATTCGTCAATTCGGGAGAAAACAGAAAGTTAGCTCCTAGGTTTGTTGGACCGTTTCCGATAGATGAGCAAATTGAAAAGCTTGTGTTTAGATCGATTTTATTGGAGAGATGTAGAGCATGCACAATGTTTTTGTAAGTCATTTCTATGAAATATTTGCATAGTTCGGATGTTGTAGTACCTCCGGAGTAGTATGATGACCTTATGGTTGAGTTCGCAGTTATGAAATCTCATAAGCCACTTCGTGTTATGGCGAATGACGCGAAACAACTTTGGGAAAAGATGTGTAAGTTAGTCAAGGCACAATAGAGTAGGGATGGCGACGATTGGACACGGGAAATGGAAGAGAGTACGAATAAGGCCCATTTATAACTCTTCGTCCATATGAACAATTGATATCGTGCCATCATTACACTGTTATAGCTTGCTATTATTGTTGTTGTTGTTATTGTTATCCTTGTTAGTGATTAGGATTCCGCGTGCTAGGATAGAGATATTGATGGATGCCTTGATGTTTGCTAGTTTGGATGATAGAATTGGTTTCTCATGAATGATAGGCATGTAGAATTGTTGTGATTGCTTGTGTTTGCTTGGAGTTTTGGGGGCAAAATTCTTAAGGGTCGAGAATGTAACAACCCGCATTTTACGTATCGAAAGATCGTAAAATATTTTTATTTTATCTCATGTGGGTTAGATCATTCTCATCTTTTGATATGTTGCTTATGGGCATGTGAGTCATGTCCACAATTTTTATCAATTTTATTTATGACCAATTTGCCCTTGTCAGTCTTGAGTAGGGAATAACTTTTGACTCAGGTCGAATCAGAGGACAAGACCTATGCCATTGGAAAGGAATTAATGATTTCCTTTCCATAGAGTGGTTACATTAAATATCTGGCTCAACGGTATGGGAGGAATCACTATTTTAAGGTTTTTCAGATGGCTGTTCAGGATTTTGAGCCATATTGGGCTAATTTGAGAAGGCCCAAGTAATGGGCTGATGAAAACAATAAATAGAGGGTGAGAGGTATGGGAAATAGTTTACTTCCACATTCTCTCACTAGGAGGCCTTGAGCTCCATCTTCCTCTAACACCTTACCACCATTAAAAATCAAAATCCAAGGAGGGAAATCATAGGTCTACACCATGAAAGGCTAGATCTACATCAATTGGTGCAAGGATTCATTGGATCAAGGGATTTGGTGCGAGGTGCTTGCTGTCCAGAATCTTATTTCATCAACTTTAGCTTGTTTTGGCAAATCGGTGAGTGATCTACATCTCTCACATGGATTCAATGAAGCGTATGAGTGTTTGATTATGTTTCTCATCATATTTAAGTGTTTTTCCATAGATCTATGCCATATTAAGTCCTTTTTACATGAATCAACTTATTATCTCATTTAGAAAGTTTAAATCATTGAGTCTATGTTATTCCATATGATTATGCAAGTTAGATATATAGTTTTGTTCTTATGACCATTCATTATGATTTTTGGGGTGATTTGCATGATTTGGAGAAAGCTATTGTTTTCGTGTTGTTAGCGGATTCATACCGTGTTGTTGATCATAATTGATGAATGAGACAAGTTGGTTTAGTCGAATCTATCGTTTGGCGAAGTTTTGGTGGAAATCGAAGTGGAAATTGTAAAGTGCTGGTTTTCGGTCGTGCGTAGAAGGGGTCGATCGCGCACCATGTTGGTTTTCTTGGAAAGAAAGACAGGACGGAGACTGGTCTAGGGTGAACGTTCTAGGGAGATCGGTCTCATCGGTCTAGGGAGATCGGTCCAGGAAGAACGGTCCAGGGAGATTGGTCTTGGGAGATCGGTCTAGGGAGATCGGTCCAGGGAGATCAGTCTAGAGCGATAGGTCCAGGGAGACTGGTCTAGGGAGATCGGTCTAGGGAGATCGGTCCAGGGAGATCTATCTAGGGAGATCGGCCCAGAAGGATCGGTCGGACGTGACTTTGAAGTGGATTCAAGTAGGAATATTCGAAGTGTTGAAGGTATTCATTGATCAGTGTAGAACAACGAATGGTATGACAACTCAAAGGTGTCCTTAGTGGGGTGATAATGTTATAGATGATATTGAACCTTCTAATGAAGTTGTTTGGTTTGATGGTGATGGCGACTTCGACGAGAGTTCAAATGAGGATGTTTGAAGTGATGTGATTTGTTCGTTCTTTGCTGTATACAACGAATGTTGAAATGTCTCAAGATGTATTGAGTTCATGTGAAAGAACAACTCAAGGATGTATTGAGCTCGTGTGAAGTAATTATTGTTCTAAAGTGTTCTGAGCTTATTGTTAGTCGCAAGTGAAGATGACTAGAGATACAGAAGGCCAAGAAGTTATCGTTGTCGTAGGTTCTAGTGGGCTCAAATAGGGGGAACAATTGAAGACCAATTGTAGGTCGAGTGCCCTGGGCATCGTGTATGGCCTAGACACGTGTTGTTTATAGCGTGTGGGGGTTTTGCTAGAACCGGGGCATCGAGTATGGTCTTTGTCAGTTAACGAAAAATCGTTTGGCCAGTCATACGATTAACGATTGTTTCAAAGAAAGGTTGGCGGTGATAACCAGAGTCGGTCATGGATGATTGGTTGTTCTGTTTGTACCATCTCATGTGGATTATCTAAAGTCGAGGGAGATGTTCATTGAGTGATTGACTGATATTCGTTTAAGCCTCTTGGAAGAGTACTGGAGGGATGTTAAACTCGATTAGGATTGTTGTGTGAGACCTATGTAATCTGGATGCTATGAATGTTATCAATGATTGTTCAGATTTCCATGGCCGAATTTTTGTTACCTTGGATGTTATGGATTGTAAAGGCTATCACTGTCAGATGTGGGGAAGATGGGTGTGAGTTCTTCTCTGGTGGAGGGTAGTGGTTGGTAAATCTACCCATTCTCAAATACTTTATTGATGAAATTTGTTAGCTGTTTTATCGCTCACTAGGACTGTTGTCTGACTCAAGGTTTTATATCTCCTCTTATTACCTTGGGTTGTTAATCCGATTGTGGATGGGCAGACTAAGTAGCAGGTTACAGGTGACCCGTGAGGACGATGTTGCTGTGCGGAGGCGAGTAGGAGGCTGATGTACCAGTTTATTACTATATAGTATTTTAAGTTTCTGCTAATACTATATGCTCTGAGGGATGTAGTGAGGACCTTTGTACAGAAATATTATCCTAAGTTGTATGGGTCTTTCCACCGGTTCTGTTAAGAGTTTTCAGTTTTTGTGCACTTGGATTTCACTATTATTACTTGTTGCATATGTTCTATTATATTTTATCCTTGTACTGTGAGATTTACGACAGGTTCTGATGTTGTTTACATACCCTGGTGATCGTCCATAGCTTCCTAGCACACCTTTCAATGCATTATTCCTCTTATTTTGTCAGGGATTATGGGCGGTCGTCACAATAGGTTTTGTTGAGGAAAATAAAAGTTTTGATACTTTTAACTTTTGGAAAACAAAGGGAAATGAAAAGGCTAAACCGTGTTCTAAAAAGTATGGAGTAGGTAAGGATTAGTTCCTAGATAAAACGGGAAAAGTTTTGAGGCTAGGAAATAGATAGCAAAAATTATCTTGGAATAATGGTAAGTGCCCGTAGAATGCGCAAGCATTTACAAGCCTAGGGTGTTGCTTAAAAATTTCTGTTAGTACACAACAAGGGCTAAAGGCGACTACTAGATAGTGAAGAGCAAGTAAGTGTTTAGATCCTATTGGGGTAAAACCCATTATTAGATTTTTTTTGTTGGGATCGTTTTGTTATTTTGCTCATATTGGGTAGTCAGGCTAACACCTAAACCTATCACTGATCTCATGGTTTGAACTTTTCTTTGTCAGGGGGACGGAGTCCTGAGATTCTTGGCCCTCAGTAGTAGCTGTATAGAGCGTTTGTTCTCCTGTTTTAGTTGAAGGACTAGAAGGATTATTTGAAACTAAACTTAGATCAGAGGATTAAGTTAAATAAGCTAAGAAAAGAGAAATGGAATAACTAAAAAGGAAACAAAAAATTCAGTAAAGAAACAAACATGATAGTTAAAGAAAGATGGAAAATTCTGAGAAAAGGCAAATAAGAATAAATATTTCCAAGATAAGTTGAAAAATAAAATCTGTAACAATAAAGTTTTCTTTTGTGGGTTGTGCTTGGATAGGAAAATAGGGAATCTTTATATAATAGTTTCATAAAATCCAAGTACAGTTAGAAAAAGGTACATAAAAGAAAAACAGAAGATGTGAAGTTTTCCATTTTCCACTTTTTTGTAACATAAGAAATTGAATTTTCTAGATTTTTCTGAAATTCGAAAAATAAAGTTGGTTGGCAAAATTTTGGATGCAACAATTGGATGAACTGCGCTCTTGCTTTGCAAGAGTGTGGGTAATTTTGGATGAAAATGTATTTTGATTTTCAAAATATTGCATTCATATAGCATTGCCAGTATATTTAGGATGTAAGCATCTTGTTTTAAAAGAATTTTTGAAAAATTTGCATTCATATAGGAGGTACTGCCTAGGCATACATGTATTACTATGTTGTATTACACTTTGCACAAGTACACAATGTTTGCAAAAATTGGACGCACACATGATGGATGGATATTATGCGAGGGGTTATTTGAGTTTTACCCATATCATATTTCAGGGATGAAATTTCCTAAGGGTGGGAGAATGTAATACCCGCATTTTTAGTTAAAGATAATAAAATGAGAATAACTTAACTGAATATTTAGAATTAAGAAAAACAGACTATACCATTGTGTTCGTCTCAGAATTCTGGTTCAGGTAGACTCCGAGTTTGCGTAAAAAGGACAATGTATGAAGAAGTTATAGGCTTTATAATTTGTATATACATAAGTTTATTATGTACATATAAACGAATAAATAAAATCAGAAAAACCAAATTGTCAACGCGGGAAGCTTGGGCAGAAAAGAGACCCATTAGGGGCCGATCCCTGCTGTCGGGTGTCCACCCAGGGTCGAACCCATAAAGGGGGTGCTGGCCATAGTTCGACCCCCCTCAGATCTGATCAGATTCTTTGACGAATCCGGATAGCTTTCTGGACCACATTCGTGATGACTTAGCGCTGCGTGTGCATGAACACCTATAAATAGGCTAGTAGAGCCTAGCCTAAATCTCATATTTTCTGAGTGGCTGCCTAAGCTCTGCCATTCTTCTTCCTCCTCAAATTTCTTCAGAAAAATAGAATAATTAGTTTAGGAAAATTCTGATTCAAGATCTGGAGGAAAAGGATGTATATTAATAAAGAAGGTGTTCGGAATTCTGTTCAAAGTTAGGTAAATTCTTGGATTTGGTCAATTTAATTTTCTCCTCTTTTTTCCCTTTTTGTTTTAGTTGAGAATTGTAGATCCATGGTTGTTTAGGTTCTAAATTCAGTTAGGAGAACCATGGAATGCTAGATCTGGACCAGATTCATGATTTGGTAAGCAATTAGGTGATTGGATTTAAGTTATACCTTTTTGATAATGGTATATTTATCGTCTAACATTCCCCGTTAATATGCAATGGAAATCTGCTAGAATGTTAATATGATGTGTTGAAACGTTAATATGTTGAAATGTTAATACGATATGTTGAAACGTTAATATGTTGAAATATTAATATGTTGAAACGTTAATATGTTGAAATGTTAATATGTTGAAATGTTAATAAGTTGAAATGTTAATATGTTGAAATGTAAACATATGAAATGTATAAACCTGTTAAAATATATGGAAACGATTAATGTTGTATACATACATGTTCTAATTACATGTTAATCTGTGGCATATTATGTACTTGAACCCTTGACTGCAAGAATTGGGATAATTACATGTTAATTTATTAAAATGGAATAATTACATGTTATTTTAAAATAAATTTAACTACATGTTGGGAAGAACATGCGACTTAATAATCTAATAATGGACTAATTATGACATTAAGTATGACTTGTAAAAATAGATTACAAAAAATTTGGAAAGAATGGATATGCCTAAATTTATAGTAAGTAGAAAACTGTAACCGCACCTAGACACGAGGTTAAATTCAACTTGTGGTAGAAACCTGCTGGGAACCGACCGACAAATCCAGCATCCACAAGTTGTTAATTTAATGTGAGGGGTCCAGCACATAAATATACATGTAACAGTGCTAACACACGAGGTTAAATTCAGCTTGTGTTAGAAGTCTGCCCGGAACCACCCGGCAAATCCAGCATCCACAATTTGTTAATTTAATGTGACAGGTCTAGTGCATAAACATATATGTGAATATATGTATATAAAAGGATATAAATAAATGGCACTAATTGTGATTAATGGAAATGAATAGGAAATGAATGCAAGTTATAACAGTAAAAGGATTGGAATGAACGACGAATGATAATAACCTATTATAATTAACTACATTAATGATAATGTTATATAATATTGTAGGCTTGTCCTAGGGACAAGTGGAAATTATAACATGCGTTATCATAAATGGAAAGGAAACTTATTAATAAACCATAGTTAAGAGAACTAAGTTAATAAGTAAACAACGACAAGTTGTAGTGACAGTGTAAGATGAAATTATGATTAAATAAGAAAGAATAAGGTGAATATATGAGATGAAATAAATTATATTTAATCATAAATAATAAGTGACATGTTAAAAAGAAAACATGTGAATTGAGATATACTTAATTACATATAAAAAAGAACTTGTTATTGTAACTATGGAATCGGACAATGAATAATATAAAGTGATTGTAGATTACTGACCTTGGATTATAATACATGTTATAGGCTTATTAATAAACTTAAAGGATTAAGATTTGTAACCAAAATTTATGAGCTAGAGGGGTCCATTCCTTAGAGATATAATGGGCTCGGAAAGAACTTGGTAACTTGAATAATAAGTTAGTATAATTGGAAATATCCAAATTAACTGGAAACCTATTGAGGTAGTGCAAGCACATAATTGAATATTTAGACATAGGGTCTAATAACACATTAAACTGAGGCGCTTGGACCAGTCTGTACGTTTGAGGGTGAATAACCCAGTAGGGTAGATCATCATGTTGTCATGAGACACAAGGGGATCACACGTCCATCTGATTAATCTTCCTGTTCTGCCTGTTGTTCTATTGATATTTTGTTGGCTCGGAAGGACTGGAAGGGAAGCACGCGGCTTGCTGGGAGGTGGAAGGTACTCTTGGTAGTCCTTTGTGCTGTGATAGTGTTCGACTGTGCTCACAGAGGTTAGGTCTGCATGTTTCTACCCCGTGAGTATACCTTGATCATCATGAGAGTGGGCAATCAAAAGACATTAGGGTGACATAGGTGATCCGACGCTCCACGGTTGCCTTGTAACTAGGCTGGATTACGACCATTTTATCGAGTACTAACAGGTCTAACCATTTGTTGATAACAACACGTCCGGTACCTACCATCGACATTCAGTGTGATACGTGATGTGTGATGCGAAAAGGTGGAGAAGCTAAACCAAAAAACCATAGATCCTTTGTTATCAAAGTTATTGGTGAGGTATAGGCCAACTAGGATTTGTTGTTTGTTGTTTTCTCTGGGGCTAGGTCATTAGCTCTCAATACTGTTCTTCTTTCACTAGTTAAGGGAGGGGTCTGGTGGGACCATGGCCACTGAAAATGCAGACCTTAGCATCTGTGTACACAAATATTTGAAAAGCTCCCGACCAAGTTTTGTGTTTCTTGTACAGCCCTGCCATGGAAGTTGGTGCAGTGTAGAGGATTTTTTCGGTTAAGGCATCGAGTACGATTGACAGTACGTACGTGGGAAAATCTGGATACATGCATGTCTACTCTAGGTGGTGTATCATAGACTCAAGGGCATTACTATGTGATATTATCTGATTTGATCAAATGGTCCGAAGATGGCAGTCCGTACGCTTATGTAGCATGGCGATAGTGGTTCTATGCCGAACATAGCGTTGTTATATAAAGATCCGTACGTCACTCCGGCGTAGGATAAGAGACTGCGTATATTTCTGTGGCGTTACGGTGGAGACCGTGCAAGTGAGGTACCATGGGATGTACGTTAATTTTTGGGTAGCTACATATATAATGTACTAGGTTAATCCACTGGGAAGAAGATGGGCACGACGTGTGTGTCCGCCTTGAGTGCTGTTGACCCAAGTAACCTAATAAACAAGAAAATGTAACTGAACAATATATGTAAGGTTATCCAAAATGTGTTGTTTAAATTCAGTCACCAGAACTTGTGTTCTGACCCTCTCCTCATAACATACATGCAGGTTAGATTAGTGGCAGAGATATGATAGCTTTGGATACTAGTTAGGTATTATTATTATCTGGGTAAGGCTATATTTTTATTATATTATATTTTATCCATTCTACTGTGAGATGTTTTCTAAGCTCTGATATATTTTTTATTTATGTCTTTTCTTCATGATACTAGAGAAACCAACATGAGTTTCGACAGGTTAGAATTTTGAAAAAAATTCGGTCTGTCGGAATTCGGGTTGTTACATCTGGTATCAGAGCCTAGGTTTACGATTCCTGCATAAATAATGAGTGAACAAATTTGTATTTTTAAAAATATAAATATCTATTATATATATATTTATACCTAGATCCATAGAGGAACCCACTAAATAGGAAAAACATAATATGCTAAAAGTTGGGATGTCTGTTTTGTACACTAAAGGAATGAATATGGAAATCTGAGACCCTTGGGAAATTTGGGTGGGAAGTGTACAATATGTTTTGAAATAGAGAAAGGTGGATCCCATATGTTAATATTTCATATTAGTGGGTTTAGAAATAAAACCTTATAAATTGGAAAAGCTTAAAAAGAGAAGGATGGATTAGGAAAATATAGAGTTAAGAGAATTGACTTTGTGGGAGTGTATAGGAAAGCCTAGGAAAATTGGAAACCCGCTTAAAGTCTAACCCCATCGTTAACTTTTAAGAACTTGAAATTGTAAAAGCTTTTGGGGAGACGGTTTATGGTGCGTTCAAGTTTTGATCTTAAAAGTTATAGTTTTTAATTATGTATAGAACACATTAGAAAAGTACATATTGAATTTTGATGTAAAATGGGGTATATTTTGGAAACATCGATTTCTTCTGAAAATTTTGTTTAAAAATAAATTATGTCATTAAAAAGGTGCACATTATAGAGCATGTATAGCTCGCTAGTTTTCTTCACTACAAGAAAAACAATTTTTTTACAAAAATCAGTGGCATTTGGTATCAAATGCAAGAAAAAGTGTTTTTAGGACAAATGTAAGCATGGTAAAAAAAAATCACATTCCCGCCTCTTCGTAAACACTAGTCCGCGTATCCAAGGGAAACGTAACCGACCTATTCTCTTTTCCTATTCCTTCAAACTTAACATCTTTTAACCCTCATTCACTTTTCTTTCTTTTTCTGGAAAAAAACCCTAGTATTTTACCTCTTTCAATCTCCCGCTTATTATTTCTCAGTTTAATTCGAATTTGTAAAGACTATCTCGTTCAACATTGGTATGGATACCAGTGGAGGCGGTTCATCTTAGCGACGCTACAAAGCGATTTGATTCAATTCCTAAACATATTCATGATCGTGAAATCGGTTAAGCTAGAAAGGTATAAAACCAAACTTGATTTATCTAATTTTGTTTGGATACTATCGTTTAGGGTTTTGAACAGTTAAAATCTGCTGATTGTTGATTTATGTAGCCACAAACCAAAACAGTTGATTTCTGCAAACAGTGTTTGTAATATATGGGTTTTGACAGTATACCATATTAAATTTACTTCTGAATCGAATGCGTTTTTAACTCTGGGTTTTGACAGTATACAAGAAAAAATTACCAAACAGTGTTGACTTCTAGTGTTTGCATCTGAATCGAATGGGTTTTGAACCTGTTTTGTATATATATGTTGATTGCCTGAACTATAGTTTATACTGATTGGAATTTAATATGGACATTGATTTTAAATGTTAACATGTTCATTTAAATTGCTTGATTGAGTACTTGCTGCAAACATATTACATTGATATACATAAATACGTATATATATATATGTATGTATGTAGGTATGTATGTATATGTATATGTATATATGCAAGAACCTTGCAATGCATGAATTATATATGTGACTTACTCAGTATACAAAATTGTGCAGCTTATGACTTGAGAGTTTATGAATTTTGCAATATGTGATATTTTGCATGTATATCAGAATGTGTTTATGTGTAGTTAATTTAATTTGTTTTCTTCCATCTGATTTGCGTGTATAAGAGTATACATGAATACTGAAATTATGTAGTATAAAAGAGTGACATTTTACTGGTACATTTCATACAAAATTTCTCTGCAGGATCAGGAGAACCCAAAGGGACAAGGACAATTTGTTTTAGGCTTTTGTCCCATTAATATCAATAATCGAGATTGCAAAATTTGTGTTAGGCCATCAAAGATCAAGTTGAACCTGAACCGTATTTGCAGTCTCCATATTGATATTTATGAGGCCAGAGAAACGTGAATTGATGTGGGAAACTGAACAGGGAAACAGGTTGGAAACAGGTTGGAAACAGGTTCAAAACAGGTATACCTACATCGCAATCAGAATGTGTTTATGTATGTTAATTTAATTTAGTTTATTCCATCTGATTTGCATTTATAGGAGTATATATATGTGAACAATGAAATATGCCATATATCTATTGTGATTGAACATGTAAATCCAGGCTGCCCCCCATACACACATACACACACACATATATATATACATATACATATATATATATATATATATATATATATGCAAGGTTTTCAAAATGGGATTTAAATCGTAAATCGTAAAGTTTATATTTCAAATTGAAACGGATGTTAAATTGTAAGTCATAGTTTTCGAATATCATTACTTTTGGGTTTCATATGCACTTTTAATTTGATTTAGATGTTTGAATTTCTATAATTAAATTTAAAAACTCAATTTTTTCCATCCAATTTCATTTTTATTTTGTTTCGAAAGCATTATCAAGTGATTGTGAATCTAAATAAGTGTATTACACTTGGTAATTTGAGTTGAATTTTTTTATAACTAAGTTTGAATCATAATGTAAAAATCGAATCGTAAATGGAGAGATTCAAATTGGATCGGGATTCAAATCGCAAGATTTTAGGATTTTTGACAACAGTGTGTTTTTGTGACATTGTGTGTGTATATATACATACATAGACATACAATGATATACATGAAAGATTATTTCATTTAAATAAAGTTAAATATATATATATATATACACACACACACACCTACTTACCTTGTGTATGACATTACGGTAAATATATGTTTAATGTACGACTTCTGCATGCACATCAGCACATGTATATATATATATAACATATAATGATTATGAGCATACAGACATGGATAGTGCAGGTGAAACTATGTTTTGTATCTGTGAAGCATGAGCACATATGTTTATGAGTGGTGTATATATCAAGTGTGTGTGAACATTTCAAGAAATCTCAGAAATATGAGCAAGTTAATTTTGGGGCCAAGAGGTCTAATTTATATGTACTAATAATGAATCCTTCTTAGGAGTTACTAAATTAAGTTAATTTGACTTCGGGGTTACTAATTTAAGTTAATTTGACTTGGGAGTTACTAAATTAAGTTAATTTGACTTAGGAGTTGCTAAATTAAGTTAATTTGACTTGGGAGTTACTATATTAAGTTAAGTGACTACGTACATTCAGTTTATCTTGGAGGTAAGAGAGGTAATTGATCTCTTATCAATGAATTGACAATTAATTTGAAATGAAACACTAACATGGTAGGATCTCCTATTAAAGTTCAAAGTTAGTGTATAGTAGTGCTGTCGGGAGGTATATTTCAGATCCGTGCTGGCAGGTGATTAGTATTTTTAGGATACTACTACTTATTTCCGTGAAGATGGAACATTCACGTGTTATTAAGACACAAATCACGAGTTCTAAGCGTATACTTGGAGGTAAGAGAGGTGTTGATCTAGCTTTCTATGGTCTGCTTGAGGAAACACTCGGAAATGAAGAAAAAATTAAAATACAGTTTTCAATCATTAAAGTGCTTCAAAATTCAGAAAATCAATTTCAGAAAATCAATAAGTTTCAATGGATCAATTTAGTAACTCCTAAGATAAGTCGAGTTTAGTTGATTTGTTAACCAAACCAAATTATTAAATGTAACACCCCGTATTTTCTGTGAACGTATAAGTAACAAATTAAAATATACTTAATTTTTAGGAGAAGAATTAAGGGAAACGGGTTACGCCATTGCGTTCGTCTCGAAATTCTGCTTGAGATAGAGTCCGAGTTTGCGTAAAACGGATAACGTATGAAGAAGATATGGACGAACGAAGTTAGGCAGAAAAACCGGAAATAGGCCAGAATACACTGGCGCACTTGTGAAGTGCGCCAGTACAAAAATACACTGGCGCACCTGCCAAGTGCGCCCATACCGATCTAGCACAGAATTCTAGAGTGTTCTGTGATGACGTGTCTTCTTCTGAGTGGCTGGATGACCTATCTTCGAGCTGGGTGGTTCTGAATCACCCTATTCTCCTATAAAAACACCCCCAAACCTCATTTTCTCTCCACACAATTTCATTCTGCCTATACTCTGCCTCTATAATAAATAAATAAAATAATGGCGTCGCTACTCTGCTGGGATCAAAACTAGAACTAGAGCATCTTCTTCCAAATCTGAATAAGATTAAAAGAGAACTACTGCAACTCATCTTCTATAATCCAATCAAGGCAAGTGCAGTTATTTTCCGATATGAATTTTAATCATGATCTTGACATAATTATAAAACTGAATCTGAGATTATGCCCTTTTTCTATTTATCAGATCTGTTCCTCTATTTTATTATTCTGTTTGTTCTGTATTTCTTCCTCCTTTCTTTCTTTTTGTTTGATAGCCAGGCTACCACGAGCCTGAGCCAGAACTCATAAGAGATGAATGCATAAACACTAAATTTGGGAAGAATATTGAATGAGGCATATTTGGGCATAATTGATTTGTAACTAATTTGAGGATACAACGCATGTTGTAATTCTGGACATAAATTTAAGGCATATTGTATAAGGCGATATATGACTTGGAAGGAGAGGATTATTGTGACTTAGAACATAAAGAACATAGGTTGAACTTAGAACATAAATCTGAGACATAATTGGGCACGTTGTATTTAAAACATAAGGTGTATTTAACATATGACTTGGGATTTGTGGCGTAATGTTTAACTGTGAACATGTAATTGATTTGGATGCATAGTACAAGTTGTAATCCAAGATCTATATTAAGATTGGATAATTATTAAGTGTGAATACACCTAAGTAAGGGGGCTTTTGGATATGTGACAAGCATTGTAATCAATGGCTATATTTGGCATAATTTATATGTGAGGTTTTTGGAGAATATTCTGAACTATGCAAGTTTAACTAAAAATTGGGACATATGTTATATGGTGGATTATGACCATAATTTGGGCATATAAGTTTAGGCTTACCTTATGAATTAGGCAAGATATGTGAATAGGACTTTAAGGAATGTTTAAATCGGCTAAAACTGTTATCTACTTATTATGTTAAATTTGCCTAATCTGCTAAACCTGTTACCTGTTTAATCTGTTGAATTGCCTAAACTGTTACATATGTTGAATCGCCTAATCTGCTAATTTTGCCTAATCTGCTAAATCTGTTGAGTTGCCTAATCTGCTAAGTCTGTTGAACCGCCTGAGCGGCTAAATCTGTTGAAAAGCTGAATGATTGTAATTTGTGTAAAACATGTTAATTTGTTTAATCTGCTACGACTTGAAAAGAAGTCAAATCTGTTAAATTGACATAATTAGTCTGATATTTGTATAATTTGTAATGGAATAAACTGGTTAAATAAAAATGCTGAGACACGAGGTTAGACTCATGTTTGCGGTAGAAGCCTGCCCGGACCCAACCGGCTTAACCAGCAACCGCAAATTGCTAGTCTAATGTGAGAGGTCGTAGGCATAACTAAATATGCTTAGACATGTGGTTAGGTCTGGCTTGTGGCAGAAGTCTGCACGGAACCGCCCGGCTTATCCAGCAGCCACAAGCTACCAACCTAATGTGAGAGGTCTACGCATTAATATTTAATTAATGCAAATCTGAGATAAATATGATGTCTAAAACGTGTTGGGTAGATAAGGCTAAACCAACTGGACTGATGAATTAATAAACCTGTTTCGTGAATCTGTAGGCCCAATACAAAGTTAGACAATCTGTTAGTCTGTTAAAACTATACATCTGATCCGTTAGACTGAAAACCTGTTGACTTGATTTTCTAGTCTGTGAACTAGTTGATTCTGAACTCTGTAGGCCTAAAACTTGTAAACAAGTTAATCTGAAATCTGTTAGTCTGGGGACACAAGGTTAGGAGGGAAAATACTTGTGTCATCTGTTGTTTGGGACCCATATTAGTCAGTAACCCTTTCTGGTATCAAAACTATGACCCAACATTAGGTAGGGTCCGGGCACACTTACTGAACTAATTATAAGCGGTTCATTCCGATAATGGCGAGGGGTGTTGATGGTGCGTTCCAACCGGGTCATGTGCGTGCATGGATCCCGGTCTGCCTCTGAGGATGTAAGACGCCGCGACATCTGTAAATAGGTCTGTGTCATTTAAAGGTTGCCACTTTGGGGAGTGATACACCCTTCTATGGGGCTGGCACAGGGTATTTATGTATTAGGGAGCCGATCACTTGGGGTAGATTTAGGGTACACTTAGTTCTGTCTATTTCCGTTGGGGTACCGTCTGTTTCTGTTGGGTGGTAACACCTGTCTGTTTCTGCGTGGTACCGTCTGTTGGGGTGGTAAAGGCCCATTTACTAGTGTACACCAAATTCTAAATTTCTGTTTCTGTAGGGATTATTCTGTTTCCGTCTCTGATCCCGTTTATGTACCTTCTGTCTGTTGGGGTGGTAAAGGCCCATTACTGGCATTCTGTTCCTGTATAGATTATTCTGTTCCGTTTCTGTTTCAGTTTGGACATTAGGGTAACGCCTAATCCTGTTATACTAGTATTAGTGCAGAGAAGTAAAATATAAGTAAGAAGCATAACTTGGGCTATATCATTCTGTTTCTTATGTTTAGCTTAAGTATACCAGTTACTCTTGTTGTTGTTGTCTCTTATCTAGCTTTATTTTCATGTCATGATATTATTATCTGTTCATATGCTGAAAGTCCCTGGACTTGCTAGACTTTATGTCTGACCTTGCTTGTTTTCGCCCCTTTTCTTTCGTCCCCCCCCCCCCCAGGTTTTTTAGGGTGGAAGTATAGGAGCTTGATTCGGATTTTCTCTGCTTGAAGTACCGCTTGGCCTTGGCTCTATCTTTCCATGGCAGTTTATGTTGTGGATTATGATTTTAAAAACTATGCATTATGAAGGCTTTTGTACAAGGCTGATATTTTGTACTTGAATTCTGATATTGTGATTTGAAAAGATGTAACCAAACTTACTTCGGTTTCTATTGTAATAAAGTTATTAATTTTTCAAGTACTGTTTTATCTGTTTTGTAAATTTCTGTTCTGTTTACTAAAACGCTCCACCGAAATTAAGGCATTCCCTTTGAGAGTGACCTTAACGGAGGTGGGGTGTTACATTAAACGTTAAGTGGTATAAATATTTGTCCATATGATCTACTTTATCATTTCGGAATGTTTCCTCAACCAGCCTACAAAATGCTTGTTCAATACCTCTTCAAGTGTATGCATATAACTCGTGATTTAGGATTTAATAAAACGTGAATGTTCCATCTCCATGGAATTTGGTCGTAGTATGTTAAAATTACCAAACATCCCGTCGTCATGGTTCTGAATTTACTTTCTCGCAGTAAAACTTAAAAGTGTCAGGATCTTCAAAAGTTTGTGTTGGCTAATGAATGTTACATTGGTTAACATACTTATTTTCTGTGAATAGGCAGATCACTCATAGATTATGTAATGGTACAAGGATTATGTAACATTCTGATATATTTCATACAAAATTTCCATGTATGCTCTGGAGAAGCATTATATTACATAGGGGAAGAAGATAATTAGTTTTAAGCTCTTCCCCCATCAATATTAATAATCGAGATTGCAAATTTCCATGTTAGGCCATCAACGATCTAGTTGAACCTGAACCTTATTTGCAATCTCGATTATTTATATTGTTGAGGCTAGAGGAACCTGAATTGATGTGGGAAACTAAACAAAGGTCTGGTCAACCTGAATTGTTGTTATAGAAGAAATGATTATAACTTACACGGGGAGTTTGTGATATGGTCTTACATTTGTTCGGACAATTATGTTTCTTCTTATCTGAATATGCCTGCAGTTCAAAAGGCTCTTCAAGTTTGTCGCATCGCTGGGAACTCTACAGGCATGCCTGTTACTTAGGACAACTTCGTCTATTTTGTTAATTTACCATTGTTATATGTCATAACAACTTATATTGCTTATAGTGATATAGGATTTTCTACGAGACAAACTAATTTGGTATAATTTCTTATTGTTGCATGTTAGCACATTTTATCCTAAAACTAATCCTAAGTTACTGCTTTTAAACTGGTTTGCATTCTGACATATTACGCAGATTAGTAAAGCCAAGAATATCTGCGAAAGCATGATTGCATGTGCATGTTAGGCCATCAGTGTAAATAATAGGAGGTGGGAAAATAGGTAAACCTTAGGTACATTTAGGGTAATTCAAATCCCATATACATACACATACATGCATGTGTGTGTGTGCGTATATATACGTGTATGTATGCATATTTTTCAGCTAAGATCGTTGATCATGGAGAGAAATAACAAGGCTATTTACGTGTCCCGTGTACAGATGACATGCTGAAATTGATCAAGAAACATGGTTGAGTGATGTTGTACTTTAAAGATTTGTGGATACCAGGAAACATGGCTGAGTTGACCATTTCAATAGAAGTAAGCTATCACATAAACATTTGGTAGCCTATGCATAATATGATGCTCGTTTTATTTTATACAGTTTGACTAATAGGTCATTTAATTGTCCTTATGTTAGATAATGTTGATCTAGGAACTGCCTATGGAAGTACTTTCGGGTCTGTTGCCTTAGCATTATCGTTCTAGCTTAACTTACATTAGTTTACTAATTACGCGAAAGAAACACATAGAAGTTGGCTTTTGCTGAGATTAGTATTTTGTATTGTCACTTGTGCTCGGCTGCTGCTAGAGCTACACATTGGTTCGAAGATCGATGTACGAGTGACAACATCGAATCTAAAGTAAACAAAATTAAGGATTTCTGCTACTTGCAAAATTTTCCTAGTTTGTTTTCCTTTGCATTTTTACAGTTTTGAACTCTAGCCAAATGATTTCTGCTACTTTTGTTTGCACTTGCATTACTTGGTATGTGCAGTCATGTTTTGCGATGACTCGTAATCTGTTGGCCATGCCATAATTGGTAGCATTGATTATTCGCTGGCCTTGTAATGCGGTTCCTGGCATGCTGCATTTTCTTACCTTGATCTTCCATGCTTATGGTTCATTGCTCCATTTTGTTTACTAACTTATTTGCATTTGCACTATTCTAGTTGGTCATATTCATTTGACCTATGTTTATTGTCGCTGTGTCTTCGCACAGACCATACTTTTGAAGTCGTACTGCTATACATTTGCAATTTGGGTTTCAATCTCTTCTCTAAGATAATTTTTTAAACACAGCTTGTTAACATTTGTGTATCTTGTTGCGAAATCAGGGAGGAGCTGTCTGACTATATGTTGCATCACCTCAAAGAGCAAAGTGCTTATTGTACTAGATGTGTAAATTATGGGTATAATATTTTCTTTGTATAAATTGTGTAAATTTGTATATTAATGTGGTTATTGTATGTGAGTTTGGTCATTTGTACAGAAAACTATTGTACTGAAGTGGTTATGCTTATTTTACTTGATTATATAGTTAATTGTTTTTCTGATTGTTTGAACATGATGAGTATGTGAATGTATATATAGAATGATATTGTAGAAACAAAACAGGCTATTAACAAGAAATAATTACAGGGAAAAAAAGCAAATTAGTTAATAATTTTTAGTGGCGTTTAAAAAACGCTACAGAAATACATTTAGTGGCGTTGAATAAACGCAACCAAAAATCAGGGGCACAATTGGAATTTTTATTGGTAGCATTAAAGCTTTTTTATGGCATTTAAAAAATGCTATGAATTTTTTTTGGTGGCGTTTAATAACCGTTACAAAAAAAGAAATTACAATGGCGTTAAAAAAAGTGCAACCAATTTGCAATGATTTTTAGTGGCATGTTTTCTCGTAACGATTATCGAAACACCACGAAAAATGGTTGCTAGCTTTGTTTGAGCGCTACAAAAAATCATTTTTCTTGTAGTGCTTGTTATATTGCATGAAAGGATTAAAGAGCAAAACATAGAAAATTTTGCATTTTGATGTAGCATTTTTTAAAAAACTAGGGTTCTCAGTAAAGATAGTTTTGAAATCTCTATTCTTTTGACAATCATTTTTGATTAATCGTTTTAACAAAAATATTTTGTTGAGTGGACTAAATAAGTTTTAGAAATTAAGAATAAAGTAGAAGTCTGCAGCTTGTATTAAGAAACTAAACTGACCATATAGGCAAGAACAAGTCATAAACCTGATTGAGAATTAATTGTCCTTGTCTACTCCAGTTTTTCTAATTTGCAAAAAAAAAATGATTTACATTTTTTTTAAGATGACATATTTTATGGTTTGGCAAAAGTAAGTTTTGATGAGGAAAATAAAAGTTTTGATACTTTTAACTTTTGGAAAAAAAGGGGAATGAAAAGGCCAAAGCGTGTTTTAAAAAGTATGGAGTAGGTAAGGATTAGTGCCTAGGGAAAATGGGAAAAGTTTTGAGGCTATGAAGTAGATAGCAAGATTTATCTTGGAATAATGGCAAGTTCCCATAGAATGTGTAAGCATTTAGAAGCCTAGGGTGTTGCTTAAAAATTTCTGTTAGTACATAGCAAGGACTAGTGGCGACTACTAGATAGTGAAGGGCAAGTAAGTGTTTAGATCTTGTTGGGGTAAAACCCATTATTACATTTATGTTAGGATTGTTCTGTTATTTTTCTCATGTTGGGTAGTTAGGGTAACACCTAAACCTGTCATTGATCCCGTGGTTTGAACTTTTCTGTCTGAGGGGGGACGTAGTCCTGAGATTCTTGGTCCTTAGTAGTAGCTATGTAGAGAGTTTGTTCTCCTGTTTTAGTTGAAGGACTAGAAGGCTTATTTTAAACTAAACTTAGATCAGAGGAATAAGTTAAATGAGCTAAGAAAAGAGAAATGGAATAATTAAGAAGGAAACAACAAATTCAGTAAAGCAACAAACACGACAGTTAAAGAAAGGTGGAAAATTCTGAGAAAAGACGAATAAGAATAAATTTTTCCAAGATAAGTTGAAAAAGAAAATCTGTAACAAAGAAAGTTTTCTTTTGTGGGTTGTGCTTGTGTAGGAAAATAGGGAATCTTTATATAATAGTTTCATAAAATCCAAGTCTACCTAGAATAACGTACATAAAAGAAAAAGGCAGATGTGAAGTTTTCCGTTTTCCACCTTTTTGTAACATAAGAAAGCGAATTTAGAAAATTAGATTTTTCTAAAATTCGAAAATTAAAGTTGGTTGGTTGTATTTTGGATGCAACAATTGGATGAACCTTGCTCTTTCTCAGCAAGAGTGTGGGAAAATTTGGATGAAAATGTATTTTGGCTTTCAAAATATTGCATTCACATAGAATTGCCAGTATATTTAGGATGTTCGCATCATGTTTTAAAAGAATTTTTGAAAAAATTTCATACATATAGGAAGTACCGCCTAGGCATACATGTATTACTATGTTGTATTACACTTTGCGCAAGTACTCAATGTTTGCAAAAATTGGATGCACATAGAATGGATGGATATTATGCAAGGGGTTATTTTATTTTTACCCATATCAAATTTCGAGGACGAAATTTCCTAAGGGTGGAGAATGTAATAGCCTGCATTTTTAATTAAAGATAATAAAACGAGAATAACTTAATTGAATATTTAGAATTAGGAAAAACAGGTCGTACCATTTTGTTCGTCTCGGAATTTTAGTTTGAGTAGACTCCGAGTTTGCATAAAAAAGACAATATATGAAGAAGTTATGGGCTTTAGAAGTTTTTATACACATAAGGCTTATTATGTGTATAAAAACGAATAAATAAAATCAGAAAAACCAAATTGTCAACGGAGGAAGCCTAGGCGGGAAAGAGACCCATTAGGGGTCGATTCCTGCTCTTGGGTGCCGACCCTAGGGTCGACCCCATAAAGGGGGTGCCGACCCATGGGTCGACCCACCCACAGATCTAGGCAGATTCTTTGACAAATCTAGACTGCTTTCTAAACCGTATTCGTGCTGACTCAACTCTATGTGTGCATGAACACCTATAAATAGGCTAGCAGAGCCTAGCCTAAATCTCATATTTTCTGAGAGGCTGCTTAAGCTCTGCCATTCTTCTTCCATCTCAAATCTCTTCAGAAAAATAGAATAATTAGTTTAAGGAAATTCTGATTAAAGATCTGGAGGAAAAGGATGTATATTAATAAATAAGGTATTCAGAATTCTATTCGAAGCAAGGTGTATTCTTGTATCTGGTCAATTTAAATTTCTCCTCTTTCTTCCCTTTTTCTTTTAGTTGAGAATTGTGGATCCATGGTTTTTTATGTTCTAAATTTAGTTAGGAGAATCATGGAATGCTAGATCTGCACTAGATTCATGATTCGAAAGCGAGTAGGTGAGTGGATTTAAATTATACCTTTTTGATAATGGTATATTTATCATTTGACATTCCCTGTTAATATGAAATGTAAATCTGCCAGAATGTTAATATGGTATGTTGAAATATTAATATGATATGTTGAAACGTTAATATGTTGAAATGTTAATATGTTGAAATATTAATAGGTTGAAATGTTAATATGTTGAAATGTAAACATGATGAAATGTATCAACCTGTTAAAATACGTGGAAACGATTACTGTTGTATATATACATGTTCTAATTACATGTTAATCTATGGCAAATTATGTACTTGAACCCTTGACTGTAAGAATTGGGATAATTACATGTTTATTTATTCGAATGGAATAATTACATGATTCTATGATTACATGTTATTCTAAAATGAAGTTAATTACATGTTAGGAAGAACATGCGACATGATAATTAGATAATAGTCTTAATACGATATTAAGTATGACATGTAAAAATAGATTACAGAAAATTTTGGAAAGAATGGATATGCCTAAATTTACAGTAAATAGAAAACTGTAATAACACTTAGACACAAGGTTAAACTCAACTTATGGTAGAACTCTTCCCGAACCCGACCGGCATATCCAGCATCCACAAGTTGTTAATTTAATGTGAGAGGTCTTGTGCATAAACATATATATATATATATATATATATATATATATATATATATATATATATGAATATATGTATATAAAAGGATAGAAATAAATGGCACTAATTGTGATTAATGGAAATGAATGGAAATGAATAGGAAATGAATGGAAGTTACAACAGTAAAAGGATTGGAAGGAACGGCGAATGATAATAACCTATTATAATTAATAACATTAATGAGAATGTTATATAATCGGTAGGTTTGTCCTAGGGACAAGTGGAAATTATAAAATACGTTATAATAAATGGAAAGGAAACTTATTAGTAAATCTTAGATAATAGAACTAAGTTAATAAGTAAACAACGACAAGTTGTAGTGACAGTGTAAGATGAAATTATGATTAAATAAGAAAGAACAAGGTGAATATATAAGACGAAATAAGTTATATTTAATCATAAATAATAAGTGACATGTTAAACAGAAAACATGTGAATTGAGATATACTTAGTTATATATCAAGAAGAACATGTTATTGTAACTATGGTACCAGACAATAAATAATATAAAGAGATTGTAGATTACAGACTTTGGATTACAATATAGAGTATAACAGTTTTTGGGCTTATTAATCAACATAAAAGGGTTAAGCTTTGTAACCAAAATTAATAAGCAAGAGTGGTCCATTTCTTAGAGATATAAGGGGCACAGAAAGAACTTGGTAACTTGAATAATAAGTTAATACAATTGGAAATAACCAAGTTAACTGGAAACCTGATGGGGTAGAACTAGCGCATAATTGAATGTTTAGACATAGGGTCTAATAACACAATAAACTGAGGCACTTGGACTAGTCCTTATGTTTTAGAATAACCCAACAGGGAAATCATCATGGTGTCATGAGACATAAGGGGAGCACACGTCTATCTGATTATTCTGCCTATTCTGCCTGTTGTTCTGCTGATATTCTACTAGCTCTGAAGGACTGGAAGAGGAAGCACGCGACTTCCTTGGACATGGAGGGTACTTCTAGTAGTCTTTTATGATGTGACAACGTTCGACTGTGCTCACATAGGTTAGGTCTACACGTTTCTACCCGGTGAGTATACGTCGGTTGCCACGATAGTGGGAAATTAAAAGATATTAGGGTGGCATAGGTGATTCGACGCTCCACCGTTGCCTTGTGACTAGGCTGGTTACGACCATTTTATCGAGTACTGAAAGGTCTAACCATTTGTTGATAGGAAGATGTTGGGTACCTAACATCGACGGTCAGCGTGATACGTGATGCGGAAAGACAGAGAAGCTAAACCAAAAGACCTTACATCCCTTGCTATTAAAGCTATGGGTGATGGACAAGCCAATTATGGTTTGTTGTTTTCTCTGGGGCCAGGTCATTAGCTCTGTGTATGCAGCCAAAAAGTTCCCAACCAAGTTTTGTGTTTCTTTTACAGCCCTGCCACGAAACTCGGTGCATAGTAGAGGATATGTTCATTAAGGCATCGAGTACAATTGACGATACGTACATGGCAAAGTGTAGATACATGCATGTCTGCTTTGGGTGGTGTATCGTAGATTCTAGGGTATTACTCTGTGATAGAATCTAATTCGATCTAATGGTTCGAAGATGGCAGTCAGTATGCTTACGTAGCATGGCGATAGTGGTTCTATGTGGAACATAGAGTTGTAATGTAGAGATCCGCATGTCACTCCGACATAGGATGAGGTACTGCGTATATTTCTATAGCGTTACGGCGGAGACCATGCGAGTGGGGTACCATGGGGTGTACCTTAATTTGTGGGTAGCTACATATATACTGTACTAGGTCACTGGGAAGTAGATGGGTACAATGCGTGTTTAAGCCTTGAGTGATGATAAGCCAAGTAGCCTAATAAACAAGAAAACGTAACTGAACGGTACATGTAGGGTTATCCAAAATGTGTAGTTTAAATCCAGTCACCAGAACTTATGTTCTGACCGCCTCCTCATAAAATACTCGCAGGTTAGATTCGTGGCAGAGATATGATTGCTTTTGATACTGGTTAGGCAGTATTATTATTTGGGTAAGGCTATATTTTGGTTATATTATATTTTATCCATTCCACTGTGAGATTTTTTCTTAGCTCTGATATATTTTATATCTCTATGTTTTCTATGGGATACCAGACAAACCAACACGAGTTCGATAGAGTAGAATTTTGAAAAAAATTCGGTCGGTCGGAATTCAGGCTGTTATAGTTTTTTTGTCTTTTTCTAATAGCTTTATTTTATTTAAATACTATAAGGTATTGTCTTAGTCTTCTTCTCACTATCCGCGTTTATCGATTATTTCACAATTTCTATACATATGTTTGGGCTAGGAATAAAACATTACTAAATATGTAAATGTAAGTATTTTGACGATTAATATAATCCATTTATTACGTGCAAAAGAATAAAAATTTATGTATTATTGTGCAAATATGGATTAAACATATGTAACTAAATTCACAGAAGAATGCAAATAAGCTATGGAACTATAAATAAAAAGGAATTGGATTGGAATAGGCAAACAAAAGTTGATCTGCTATTAAGTTATGACATATCTTGTAATTGGAAAAGACTGGACGTGTTTGCAAAGTAATATTATGATAGCTTGTATAAACACATTGAAATCATAATTTGAAAGATTGGACTTAAACAGAAAATATAATTACAACATGAAGGTTATAGTTGAATGAAACGATGAAAATTCTTATTATTGACATGAACTTAAAATCATGGTTAAATTAAATATGCATGCATTGGTTATGGTGTGTACTGGCAGTAATAGGTTGACTCATAATAATAAGCGACCTAGGTTAATAAGCATATTTTTGTTATGGTCCATTCCAGCAGCAATAAGTTGATTCAGGAAAATAAGCAGCCTAGTTAACAAGCTTATTTTTATTGCGGTCCCCAGCAGCGCGGGCGGTGATTAGGGAAAATACGCACCTAATGGTTAAGGCGCGAATCGAAGGGAATTTAGGCTGAAATGCAAATTAGAATATAATTTTTATTAGGACATGTGCTAGCAGCATTCCCTTTTAGGTTTATCGCTGATGGTCTCACAAAAAGATTGAGGAAACGAAAATAATCAAATAAATCAATGCTCATATAGTTCAATTATATTTCTTTGTATGTTATTCCGGTATGTTTATCTTTTGTAGTTGTCCAAAAACACTTATCGTACCTGACACGAGAACTATTATTGAGTCTAACTTCCATTTATAGCATAATCATGCTAGTAATTACATCATTCACCAGGCATTATATCGGCCCATTCATCTTTCTTTTTCTTCCTCTCCTTGTTTACTGGGTGGAGGGGTTTCGTTCTGATTCTTTTGAAGGACTATTCATGGATATTCGTGCTTGTTGTAGATGCAGTCACCCTTTTGTTTTATATTATTGCAGAGTGTTGGTTCTATTAGTGGCTATTTTTAGGGATATTCATATTGTACTCCGATTTCATTATTGAGTTCATGTTTTTCATGAGCCATGTGGTTTCATACGGAAACAATTTTTGGTTTCCCAAATTAATCATGTGTATCATATTTAAAAATGCATATGCTATAATTATATTTTTTATGGTTTGTGAATCTTTATACCTTTGATTTTATGTCTTTTTACCTATAACACTTCACATTTTCTAGCATGAACCTACTTTATAGAATGTTATGGGGGTATGAGGGTGTTTCAGTCCCGGTCCAATAAGACAAGTTTGAACACCTAATTTGGTCTCTAGCAATAATTTTAGTTTAAACAGTGAGTTATAAGGGCGAAATTGTCACAAATAGATAAGGTAAAAATCATGTACATGTATCACATCCCGATGAGCCACATATTAAAATATAAGAATGATACGACCATTAGGGAATTGAATAGAATGATTATACGATCCTCTTGTTAGTGCAAGGATGTTATAGTAGGTATGACAAATATGATAGGTATTGGTATACAATATATTTATAGTTATTTATGATTATATTAACATTTATTACTAACGATTATTCATATAGTATGCTTTATAACGGGGGTTGATATTCAAGACCGCATAGTAACAAAATTGTTTGTGATGTTGACAAGACTGGTGATGCAAATCCAGACCCGTGAGTTATCAAGAGTTCAAGAATTCAAGAATATAAGGGCATATTTTAGAGTCTTAGTGGTGTTTGTAAAATCTTATTGCACTCATTTGATCTATTTCCAAATGGTTTTCAAATAAGCCTTCTAATAAATTTCAAATTAGTTTTTCAAATGATCTTTTAAATTAATTTCAAAGTATATATTTT
The DNA here is from genome assembly GCA_030737875.1 of Allium sativum. Classification (NCBI taxonomy): domain Eukaryota; kingdom Viridiplantae; phylum Streptophyta; class Magnoliopsida; order Asparagales; family Amaryllidaceae; genus Allium; species Allium sativum. Next base: position 18,588,899 of record CM060927.1, on the reverse strand, counting down.
ATAATTGTTTTTCTGATTTAAGTTTGATATCTTAAGTTTCAAATCTATTCAACTTCAATTACAATTATAAGTATATCTATTTTAATATTTATTTGATATATTATTTTTTTTAATCAATTTTTGATATTATACTTTGAATTTTAATTACATATACTTTATATTTGCACTTTATATTATTTGATTTCTATACTCCTACTTTAATCATTATTGACTTAAGTATTTAGTTTTGAATTTAAATTTACTTTACATTTTGGTTTTAATTATGTAATAAATTTTAAGTTTTTTTTACATTACCTTGATAAATATCCTTCAGCATTTTTAACGTCTAAAAATATCTTTTACTATGTATAATAGTTTCCAAAAGTCTCGAAATTAATTACACAGTTATGTATTTAAAAAATAATTCAAAACAAGATTTTCCAAATTTTATACGCGAGTATGTCGACATGGTCACTTCTAGTATGTCGACATAGTGCCCGCGATTTTCGAATTTCAATATCAAAAGAAGTGTTTATTCTCAATATCCTTTTGCGAATGGACATGACCTTTATTCCCCTATAAATAGTAGTAGTTTCCAAACACAATTTAATTTATATTTTCATCTTCTTCCTCCACCTTCTCTTCTCTATTGAATCTTAATCAAATTACGCCCATACTCTGCCATTTCTCAGGTAAATAAAATCTTTTCACGTAGCTTTTGATTCTCTATCATCCCCACCATACTCTCTCAAGATAAGAGTGCAAATTAGAGTTATAGGGTTTTTGTAATCAACATCACAAGATCACGTTTGCATTCTACTGTAAAATCGTCTCAAATATACTATAAAGGGTGCGACTTTTTATCCCATCAATCATGTTAGGTTTGATTGTACCCGCAAAGAAACTAGATATGTTTTGTTAGCCTGAAAATACAAGACTTTTGTGCCTAAAGGCAGAAATTCTGGTTGGTGTCACCTTATAGTCTTGAAATCAAGAAGTGTAAAAGATATTTAAGATAATAAAAATCCATACATGCTTTATTGCAAGACTAGATGTAGTGTAACCCCGAACTAGTATAAAATTTGGCATATTCTTTTATTTACTTTACTACTTTTTAATAAATTTGATTTTGTTCTATTTTTGTGATTTTTATGATAAATCTGTGATAGTTTGCATCTATTCAAGTATAATTAAATTAATTCTAAAGAATTCTTAAATTTCATAAACACTATTCACCCCCCTTCCGGTACTAGATTTCCTTAAGACCCACTTCAATTACACCCACAATTAGTATCAGAGCAGGGTTTACAAAAAATTTATGGTCTGATTTTTTGAGAATGGAATTATTTAAATTGTTATAAAAAAATTTCTTTGATAGATTTATCACAAAACCATTATATTATCATTGTATAAATCTTCATCTATAATTGTAAAAATATCACTTGATCTATTGGAATGGTATACTTTGTAGGAACAAACTTTCTTTATGGCGATTAGTGAACAAAAATATGATGAAAAGGCACAAGAAATCAAAATGAACAAATGGATACTCGATAGTGTATGCTCGAGGCATATGATAAGAAATCCATGGTTATTAAATGATAGTATATAAACATGGAGGATTAGTGAACATTTGAGACAATTCAAAAGGATACGTGATTAGATTTGGCAATGTCGGTAAATTTAAAATGTAACAACCCGGATTTCAGAACCAGTTTAAAATTTTAATTCAACATATTTTATTGGATTTTGAATATAAAGTGGCTATTTTTACTCGATAAAATTTGAGAATAATTTTAAATTTTAGTTTTATATTTTATTTAACGTAAACCAGGGTCAATAAAATATTTAAATCCATTTACAAGCCTTGAATTTGAATATCGATATTTTAAAGCTATACCGAACGCTTATAAAAAGACCATTTTTCGGACATTCTCGGAATTCAAAGAAACTACTTCTGCTGGATCCGGAATGTCAAATTTTTTCGGGATTTAAATTTTCAAGTTCAAAGAAGTTTGTATGTAGAAGAAAGACCTGTGAATGTACATTGAAAATCAGTTTGAATCCAAATTTAACTCAGAATAAGGCCATTTTTCAAACGGTCTTCAAATTCAACACGGATAGATTCGTTGGAACCATAATTCCATAATCTAGCAAGATTTCAAATTTTGTAGTTTTTGGAGTTAACGTGTGGCCGTGGAAATAGAACGAAGTTTGGATGTAGTAAAATACCTCTTCACATTTGGTCATTCGATGAATAGTGCAAGCCCAAAGGGAATTACTCACCAAGGCACCTCCCTCCTCCACATGTCTTGCTCTCCTTACTTGGTGCCTACATGAGAGGATTGGGGCTAATTAATCTTGGTTGGCTTAACCCTTTCATTCATTTTACAAATTAGGTTTTAGAAACTCAAAATTCAATTAATGATACCACTCTCTCTCCCTCCCTTCACCTCCACCGCCGCCTAAGCCGTGCCCTACCCCTGCTTCGCCACCTGCCACATCGGTAGAACCCACTCCCACGTCGTCTAAAAGTAGGTCCCCCTCCTCTCTCCTCTTTTCTTCTTCCATTTGCTCCAAACATAGGAAAGGAGCTTCATTTAAGGGTTGTTGCATCTCATACTACCCTTAGCTACTCATTTGTGGACCCTACGTGCCACGTGTCACCTTGTGGAGCCCGCAAAACCCTTCCCCTTCGCTGGGCAGTCAAGCCCTGAGCTCTGGAGACCTTCATTTCGCTAAAGCCCATCACTTTCTAGTTCTATTCAGTAGTAGGGATGTGTACCAGAGTTGCCGTTAAATTTGGAGCTATTCTGAGCTAAAAAAGCCACATTTATAAGTGATAGGGTACAACCCGCATTTTATGTATTGGAGGTTCATAAAATATTTTTATTTTATTCTGTGAGGGTTGGATCATTCTCACATTTTAATATGTCGCTTATGGGGATGTGAGACATGTCCATAATTTTTACCAATTTCGTTTATGACCATTTTTCCCTATTAGTCTTGTACAGGGTATTACTTTTGACTCAGGTCGAATCAGGTGTTGAGATCTGTGCCATTGGAAAGGAAATGATGATTCTCTTTCCGTAATTTGTCACATTAAAGATTTGGCTCAGTGGTTTGGGAGGAATCGCTATTTTAAAGATTTTCAGTTTGCTGTCCAGGTTTTGGGAGCCTTAATGGGCTGATTTGTAGAGGCCCATTAGTGGGCTGGTGGAAAGCTATAAATAGGGGGTGAGAGGTATGGAGAATAGTTTACTTTCTCCATTCTCTCATTTTCTTTCCTTATGTTCCTCCTCCATCTAACACCTTTCCACCATTAAAATTAAGGTCTAAGGAAGGGAATCCAAGATCTACACCATTTGAAGTGAGAGTTCATCGAATCGAAGGATTTGGATCAAGTTCTTCGCTGTCCGGAATCTAATTTCACCGTTTTTGCTTTGATTTGGAGAATTGGTGAGTGATATGCATCTCTCACATGGATTCAATCAAGTATATGAGTGTTTGAAATTGTTTTCATCAAATTCAAGTCGTTTTCCTTAGACCTATACTATGGTAAATTTTATTTCATATGAGTCGCCATAGGTTCTAATTTATCAACTTAAAACCGGTAATTTCTATGATATTTCATATGTTTATGTAAGTTAGATCCATAATTTAGTTCATATGTTCATTTATCATGATGTTGGTGAAATTTGCATAATTTGGTGAAAATCGTCATATTCATGTCGTTGGCGATTTCATGACATGTTTGTGGTTGAATTGGATGAGTAGATTTCGTCGAGATAGTCGATTGGGGAAGTTTTGGTCGAAATTGGATTTGGATTGGTCTGGTGTAGGTTTTGGGTCGGCCTTCTTCTGGTCGGTCGGTAGAGTTTGCAGTATAATACATTACAACATATAGTACCGTGTAGTAAGGGTCAGGTCGATCGTGCTCCAGAGTTTTCGGTTGGTCGGTCGAGGTCAGTCTGTTGGTCGAAGATGGGTTGGTTGGAGTACGTCACTTGGAGGACACAATATGAAGGATCGGATCGGTCGTGGCCAGGTCGGTCACTGGGTTCGGGTCGTTCGTGGGTCGGGTCAGTCGAGATGGAGTTGCACGGGTCGGTCGATGAGATGATGGGTCGGCCTGCTTCAGATGGGTCGGTCGGTGATATGATGGGTCATTCTGCTTCATATGGGTTGGTCTAGATTGTATTGCTTGGACGGATCGGTTGGCTTGTGCATTGATGGGTCGGTCGGGGATGGATCGGTCTGTGTTGTATGGATGGGTCGATCGGCTCCAAGAGAATGGGTCGGTCGCACATGGTCATTTTTGAAAAATTATATTTTTGGGTACAACCCGGATTTGAAGTAAATTTGGCTCATTAATGTTGGGACTTCAAAGTAAATTCAAGTGAGAATATTCGAAGTGACTTCGAAGTAAATTTAAGTGGATCAGTGACGTAAGTGGCTCGGTAATGTTGTGACTTCGAAGTAGATTCAAGCGGGAATATTCGAAGTGTTGAATGTGTTTGTTGATCGACGTGGAACAACAAATGAGATGACAACTCAAAGTTCGTGCGTTGGTGGATAATGGTTGCTTAATAAGGTTGCTTGAGCTATGAAAAGTCGTCAGGTTGGATGACTAGAGATGCGAAGGCCGAGATGGTATCGTTGTCGTAAGTTCTAGCAGGCTCCATGCAGGGGTACAATGAGGGCACCAAAAAGACTGGAAGATTGCTGGTCGAGTACCCTGGGCATCTTTGTAAAGTCTAGTTGTCAAGGTTGGACAAACATACGTATCGTTGAAAGGCGTATGGGATTTATGCTAGAACTAGGTTTATCATTAGCCCTTGACATATGCCAAGGTTGGCCGTCATATGATTAATGTTGGTTTCAAATTAGGATTGGCAGTGATAGCCAGAGTCCTTCATGGTTGATTGGTTACTTTGAACTGTCTCGCGTATATTGCCCAACGTTGAAGGAGATGTTTCTTCGGTGCGTGTCTGATACTGGATTAGGCCTCAAGGGCTTGTGCTTGAGAGATGTTGAATTTGATTAGGATGGTTTACATGAGATACATATAATCTGGATGCCATCAGTGCTAGTGGTGTTTGCTTCTGATTTCCATGAATGAATGGTTGTTCTAGTTTCCATGAATGAATGGATGAAGTGTTTGATGTAAAGGCTATCACTATCCGATGTAGGAAAGACGGGGTTGAGTTATTCTCTGGTGTTGTGGGTAAATTAGTATGTTTATCCATCCATTCTCATATACTTTATTATTGATGTTTGTTAGTTGTTTTATCGCTTAATAAGGCTGTTGTCTAACTCAAGGTTTTATGTTTCCCTCTTATTACCTTGGGTTGTTCATCCGGTTGTGGATAGGCAGACTAGGTGGCAGGTGATAGCTTAGTGAGGACAATGTTGCAATTCAGAGGCGAGCAGGGGAATGGCGTATTATCTTACTTACTATCTTGTATTTCTATTTCCGCTGTTTGAGTCTAAGTGTTGTAGTGAGGCTTCATGTACAGACTTTGATATTCCTATAATGTACAGATAACCTTTCAGGATGTTTTGAAAGTTGTAAAAAGTTTGTTATATGATGCTCCACTGTTTCTACCTGTTGTATATATTCTGTTATATTTTACCCTTGCACTATGAGTTTTGCGATAAGTTCCAATGTTGTTGTATACCTATGATGATCGTCTACAGCTGCCTGGCACACCATTCAGCGCATTATTCCTCTTGGTTAGTGCAGGGGTTGTTGGCGGTCATCACAGATAGCGAGCACCGAAAGGTCCGACATTGCAGTGTGTTATTATCTGATGGTCGGGGTGAGAGATTTTCACTTTAATTAGTGTATTTAAGTAGCTTAGTCAAGTATGAAAGGTTAATTAATTAACCGTTTTATGCAAAGAATTAATGTAGCAAAGTTAAGTGAATTGGAAGTTAGAAAACAGTTTATGTCACAATTAGCGCGACTTTAAAATATTTTGTGTAGTTATTTCATCTGTTACATGGATATCCCTTGAGTTCAACACATGAACTATTCACTAAGTTTGTTTGTTATTTAGAAGCGTTGTTTGAGTATACGACACATGTGTTTCAAACAATGTGGATGGACACTTTGTGATGCCTTAAACGGAAATAAATGATTATTTATGTCATGATTTGAATATGAATTAGAAATAATTAACATGTTGAAAACAACGTTGAATTATTTGTGTAGTTGAAATTGATGGAAGATCCATTTACAAGTCGAACGACTTCTTTGTGTTCACCCATTTAGATAATATCAATTAGATGTAATAAATAATCTATTAAATAATTGTTTGATGGTTGAAAACACCACATGGGTCTTGGGATGATTTTTGATTTACACATCTCCCTTGTTTGTATTTTGTGTGTTAGTCGATTGATTAACATACCAAAATAAGCTTCAATAAATTATTTTGAAGCTTGTATGAAAATAAATGCACATTGGATGTTATTTGGATGATTAATAGTTGTTAGCAACTATTGTTGGATGTATTGGGTTTGTATGAATGGAATTGCATGATATTTGGTTGAATTTTATTTCAATCCAGAATAAAATTGAATATTTTAATAATGTAAAATATGAGGTGAAAACTGAAATTGAAATCCGATTTTGGATGGACACGTTTATACCAAAATATTGATGAATATTCGAAACTATACCAAATGATTTTAAAGTATTTTTTGCATACTTATGGCGTGTTGAAGTATTTGAATTTCAAATGAATAGTAACTTTCCGAAGTGAAGTTCGGTTAGGATATGTATCAAATGTTTGAGAAGAAGTTTTCTTTCGAAAGTCTTTCATTTATTTTGTTATGGCTATCATGAAAATTTGAACATAAGTTGACAACTCTTGAAAAATCATATTATTTTATTCATTAGAATAGTATTAAAATTTAGCAAACTAAGAGACTTTCAAATTTGAAGCTAAAAAGACTTAAACGGATTTTCCAAAGCAATTATGTAAATTTTATATAATTAAATAAGGAAGTTTAGGAACTTTTTGATTTATTTATAAATTAATAAATCGATTTGGGATTGAGTAGAATGTGTCATGCAGCGAGAGTTCACGAACGTCAACCCATAACTTCAAACTGACGTAGCCGGAGATCCGACAGTCAGATTCTCCTAAAACCGGATCTGTTAGGTTCATATCGGTAAAACTTTTCAATGGCTATAAGTGGTTTAAATTTGGACGGTTAGATCTTAAAATATGTCCAAATTAGTTTTGAAAAAGGTCGCTACAGTTGTAGTTCGGTGGCCGATATTGGAAACCGACTGTCTGCCCTACTCCGATTAAAGACGCGGAGGTGTGTCTCGATAAAACGTATAACTTGGTTGGGTACAAAAAGCCTCTGTGCTGGGGTTGTCAAAAGGGGAGCAGTTGTGGTGGACAGGCAAGTAACCTAGCTGCCTTCGATTTCATCAGGCAGTTTAAAAAAAAACATATATATAAATTATGATAAATCATAATAAATGATTTGGAAATAGTTAGGTAAAATATTCCACGATTTGAAAGATAGATATGATTTTTACCCAAATTTGCTATTTTCTAACTACGATAAGATTTAGTACATAAACGTAATAAAATGATTTGAGGTTCATTGTGAACGATATCTCTAATAATATTATTCTACAATCCAACTATGAAACAGATAAATCAATTAAAGAAGATTTAATGAATTTTTACCAATTTATTTAATTAAATTGGAATCAGATAAAATTCGGTTAACAATAATAAAAATGAACTTCAGTAAAGGAGTGCCTTTGCTATTGATGGAATTTAAAAGGACTCGCTGTTATTCCACTGATAATATTAGTCAGATGTGGGAATTCATATCGATTATGAACGGATTAAATTCTCGTAAATATTCCATATTAAATGGAAAAGGTAGCCATATATTATTTTGGCAGTGGATTGATCATTAGTTTCCAATTCGAGCTGCTGAGTATGCAAATAAATTACAACATCAACTTACAACGCTGCAAAATCGAGTTATTGGTTTTCGAACTGACATTAGTAGACTTAACGACCAGCTTCAAGGGCTAAACATTAGAAGATAAAATTAAATTATTGCATCATTCTTTATATTAGGTACAACTGTATCGTCTTTGTATCACCTGTACAGTCTTGTATTTGTACTGTTTTGTGTTGGTGCAGCCATGTAATGTTATGAATTCGTGTTTTGTATCCTTAGATGCTTGTTTTATGTATTCTCCTGATAATTCAGTTCCAATAGTTAGTGATAATTGATAAAAAAAACAATTGTTGATTTGGCCACACACTGATTACGTGTATTTGTAAATTATTAACTTGTTTTGTTTCTATTTCTAATTTACTCAAACCTTAGAGGGTAGCCCCTTTTCGTGTCTTGAAACTATTAGTGGTATCAAATTTTGTTTTACTTGGTCATGGTTAGATTGTGGCAATGGATAGTGAGTATTACATATGGATAGGACTTCCGAGATCGAGTGCAGAATATGTAAGAGGTGTAAAAGCTTTTCTAAGAAATGGATTTCCCATTTATAAACTAGGCAATGAGATAAAGTGCCCCTGAAAAAATGTATAGAACATAATTTATATTGTGAAATTGTCATATACGATCATCTTATTATTAATGGACCTTCTCCAGTACATACTGGGTAGATTTATGAGGTTTCACAAATGAAATTACTAGGTGTTAATGACCATATGGATTGTGCAACGAAGATGGATTTTGAGGATAATTTAGATGTGATGTTCAAATGTGCGGGTTACAAATTTGATCAACATCCCTGGGACTTTGAAGTAGAACAAAATCCAGAGGCTGAGAAATTTTATTGGCATGTTAAAGAAGGAAAAAACTGTTATATCCTTGCTACACTAAATTTTCTTGACTAAGTTTCTTGATCAGGCTTTATCATTTAATGTGTGTTTATGGAATTAATGAGTCTGTGCTTGGGGAATTACTAAAGCTTATAAAAGAAGCCTTTCATAATGCCCAGCTACCTTTGTCTTCCTACTCTGCAAAGAATGTCAATAAGGGTTTAGGTCTTAATTACCATAAAATACATGCCTACCCAAACCATTGCATGTTATATTGGGTAGAGAGTAAAGATAAAGAGGATTGCGACATTTGCAGTTTTTCGAGGTGTGATGTAAAAGTAAAAGAAGACACTGTTGATAATATTGATCTACCAAATTCGATTCCCAAAGTGTCGGCGAATGTTATGAGGTACTTTCCACTAAAACCAAGGTTACAAAGGCTGCTTATGTGCAAAGAATTTTCAAAACTTATGAGATGGCACCAAGTGGAACGAAAAGACAAAGGAAAATTAAGGCATCCGGCTGATGGTGTGGCATGGAAGATGATGGATGCTCGCTATCCTGATTTTTCATCAGAAAATCGTAAAGTTAGGTTGGGTCTAGCATCTGATGGATTTAATCCATATCGTCCAATGTATTCAATTTATAGTACATAGCTAATTGTGTTGGTAAACTACAATCTTCCGCCTTGGTTATGTATGAAATAAGAGAGTTTGATTCTTTCAACATTAATATCTCGTCCAGATTCTCCAAAGAATAGTATTGATGTATATATGCAGCCTTTAATTGCGGAATTGAAAGCGTTATGGAATGTTGGCGTCGAAACTTATGATTCCTTGACTGATGGGAATTTTAGTTTACGTGCAAGCATCTTATGGACCATTAGTGATTATCCAGGATATGCTATGTTATCAGGTTGGAGCACGAAGGGGAAACTAGCGTGTCTAGTATGCTATTATGAAACTTCTTCAAATTATCTGAAGCTAGCAAAAAATGTGTTATATGCACCATAGAAAGTCTCTTGATCCGACACATAAGTGGAGGCTGGATAAAAGCAGATTTAATGGTGAAAATGAGACGGGGAGCATTCCAAAAATATTATTAGAAAAAGATATTGAAGAGTTATTGCGGGGGTACAAAAATCAGTTTGGGGAAAAGACCAAGAAACCAAGTAAAATTGATGGCCCTTTTAAAAAAAAAGTCAATACTGTTTGATTTACTGCATTGGTGTCATAATCCCCTTCGAGATAACCTGGATTCCATGCATATAAATAAGAACATATGAGAAAAAAAATATTAAGTAGTTAACTTAATATAGGTCGCATGTCGAAGGATCACCTAAACGCTCGTTTGGACTTACAGAAATAGGGCATAAGGAAGGCCCTTCATCCTATTGAATGTTGTGATGGAAAGCATGTTGAAATTAGAGCTGCAATATTTGATATGACAAATAAGGAAAAAGAATTCTTTTGCTCTGTATTGAAGGACACCAAACTGCCCTTCGGTTGTGCCACAAATGTTATCCGGTACATGCACATAAAAGAGAGAACGGTTGTGGGATATAAGAGCCCTGATGCTCATTTTATACTCCACTATTTATTACAATTTGCCGTGAAGAAAACGTCAAAACCCAAGGTTGCATTATCAATGATCAGATTTAGTGCATTCCTTAGAGGACTGTGGAGCAAGGTTATCAAAATGGATGATATGAAGAGGCTGCAAAAAGAAATTATCCAGATACTTTGTCATTTTGAAATGATTTTTCCACAGGCTTTTTTCGATATATTGGTACACTTGCCTGTTCATTTGTGTAGAGAAAACGAATACGGCAGGACTGAACAACTTAGGTGCATGTATCCAATTAAGCGATATCTAGGAAAGTCGAAATATTATGTGCGAAATAGAAACAAACCAGAAGGTTGATTGCAGAAAGTTACTTGGCCGAAGAGTGTGTAACCTTCTGTTCAAGATTTTTAAGCGTTGATGGAGGAACATAAAACATGTCAATTGATTTTGGAAGATATCCAACAGAATAGTAATATCATATTGGAACAAAGAAGAATAAAGATGTTCAATTTGAAAGATGCAGATTGGAAGGCAACGCATCACTATATTTTGTTCAATTGCTGTAATAAAGAAATTGAGAGTTTGTGCAACAGCTCGCATTTTACGAATCGAAGGATCGTAAAATATTTTTATTTTATTCCCTGAGGGTTGGATCTTTCTCATATTTTAATATGTTGCTTATGGGGATGTGATACATGTCCATAATTTTCACCAATTTTGTTTCTGACCATTTTCCCCTATCAGTCTTGTACAAAGCATAACTTTTGACTGAGATCGAATTAGGTGTTGAAACCTGTGCCATTGTGTAACGACCCGCGTTCTACGCATCAGGGGATCGTAGAATATTTCTTTCTTTCTCATGCAAAGTCGTATAGCCATGTAACTTTGGGAGACGACTATTGGGGTCATTTCCCATGTTTATGATTTTTGCCAATTTTTAAATGAACGTTTTGCCCCTAGCTGATTTTGTTTTGGCCATAACTTTTGATTGGTATGGAGTTTTGACCTGAAACCACTTGCATTAGATCCGGATGATGGTTCAACTTCCGTAGAGTGGTCACATTAGCCAAACGGACTCACCGTTTGGGAGATATGACTGAAACAAGGTTTGGAAGGTGAAAAAACAGCTTAACCGGGCCTAATTAGGGTGATTAGCAGCTAGGCCCATAACCCATTTCGGGATGAGGGTTATAGGGAGGCTGAAAAGCGTTAGGAAACGATCTATTTTCATTTTCTCAGCCTCCTAAAACATTTCTCTAATCCCAGCCATGGCCTCCACCTTCTAATTTCATCCTAAATCACTCTCTAGTCAAGGATTAAGCCAATCTACGTCAAATCAAGGAGAAATAGCACCAAATCAAAGTTGGGGCTGCTGTGTTGCATAGGAAAATGCCCAGATCAGAGATAATTTCAGATATAAGTTTTATTTGTGGCCAAGGTGAGTGATTAGCATTGTTTTTCACTAATTACGGCTAATTAGGGATGATTAGTGATAATTAGCGAAATTATAACTCAGAAAATTCTGGAAAAATTTGTAAAATGCTAAACTATTAGTTGTGCTTAAACATGATTAAGGGGAAAATATGGGTTTTTGGGTATGTTTGATCCATTTTAACATATGATATTGTTGTTTTGGTGTTTGTGGTTGATTATACATGTTGCTATGACTGTGGTATGCTTTGTTATTGCTTAGAACAGTTAGAATGGTCGAAAACGCGGTCGTGTGGTGTAAAACAGTCGCTGGAAAAGTTGCAGGAATTTGACCCGAACCAGATCGGATCGGAGGAAGGAGGCACGACCTGACCCGATCATGACACCCTACGCATAGCCAGTAGCACGAACCGACCCGATGACTTGTAGGACGCAAAGCGCCATGGACCAGAAGCTCACGACCGACCCGAAGCACCCCGACTCGGGGGAAGAAGATCGAACCCGGACCGATGAAGGCTTGACCCATGAGCTAATGGATAATCCCAACCCGACGCTCTGGAGAAGACATCACGAACCAAGGAGCTCGACCCGACCCGATAGGGGGGAGGGGAAATCATGGCCGAACCAAACCGAAGGTGGAAGAGAGACTGATCTAAATGGAAGATTGTTTCCAAACCGATCCGAAGAAGACCAAAACCCGAAATGCAAAGGTAGTCCAAATGGGAAGTAGAACTCAGGATCCAGATGGGAACTGTAACACCCCGTATTTTCTGGGATCATGAAAGTAACGAATTAAAGAATACTTAATTTTAAGAGTGGGAATTGACGGAAAGGGTTACGCCATTCCGTTCGTCTCGGAATTTTGTTTGAGATAGAGTCCGAGTTTGCGTGAATCAGACTCCGTATGAAGAAGATACGGAGTTCAGAAGATTTCATGTTTAAAAGAAAATTAAATATAAATAATAATTAAATCAAAAATCAGTTTGGAATTCAAAATTTTCGAGAATCATCTGGGCGGAAAAATTCCCGCCCATTGGGGTCGACTTCCCCCATGGGGGGGTCGACATAGGTGTCGATTAGTGTGTCGACCCCCTGTAGGGGTCGACCCCTCAGCCAGATCTGGGCTGTTTTGTCCAGTGATGTTTTTCTGAGTCATTAGGGCATATGTGGCGACTTCCGGTTGGCTCTACTTGGTCTGGATGGCTCTGATTACTCCTAGGTTGATCTAACGGCCCTCATTAATCTAAACTTCTATATAAACAACCCCAACCCTTAACCCTAAAACCTCATAACCTTGCTCTCTGAAGCCGTCATGTTGTCCATGGCCAAACTAGCGTAGCCTCCATTTTTCTCTAAACTAGAAATCAAGTTAGAAAGCCCCTAATCAAGTCCAAACTAGAGAATCAATAGTCTACATCAAAGGATAGCTTTTCAATTTCAGAATTCAGATCCCAGAAAACAAGATTTGTTCTTTTTTTGTAAGTTTAGTTATTCTTTAGATTTGAACAAATAAAATTCATGACTTGTAATGAAGCGAAACAAGAACTGTGCCTAGTTGTAAGATAATTGTAGTCTGATTCATGTGCATCCCTGTAGCAATTCTGAAATTACCTATGCCTACATGATTATTGTGATTGATACAACTTATCATGTTGTATATTGATTTGGTGATGAACCTATCATGTTGTATATTAATTTGGTGATGAACCTATCATGTTGTATATTAATTTGGTGCTGAATCTATCATGTTGTATACTAAATTTGGTGATGAACCTATCATATTGTATATTAATTTGGTGATGAACCTATCATGTTGTATATAAATTTGGTGATTCCTTTATGTTGTGTTATATGCAAGATCATAAGCTAAGTCATGTTCATATATGCTTATATGTCTAGATCTACATGCTTATATATTTAGATCTATGTTAATTTGATCCAACTCAAATGCAAGTTCACATTTACATGCTTAATTAAATTTGTATAGTACTGTGCCAAATTTATATCACACAGGCTTAGTTGATCTATACTGTTTTATGCCATTGGAATGGTACATGTCCCTTTGCTTTTCCCTTTTGTTTATGAGTTAGGCTAATTTGCGACCTAACATTCTATGTAATTTATGCGAACGAATAATGGGGGATACGTTGGGAAAAATATTAAAACTACATGCTATTGGCATAGGTTGGCTCATAATCATGTAAATAATTAATGGCATGAAATGGTATAATTTGTATACCTAAGAATTATGGACATAATTTAGAGGGTAGATGGGACATGACTTGAGTTGACGACGTTGGTGGATAATTTACATATAAACATAAATATGTAAATCAATTAAAAGATGAATATGCTTAACCCGAGGTTAGATTGAGTTACGGTGTAAGACTGCCCGGAACCGCCCGGCACATCCAGCAACCGTAACAATACAGATCTAATGTAAGAGGTTAGCGCATTAAGCCCAAAAACCCGAGGTTAGATTGAGTTGCGGTGTAAGACTTCCCGGAACCGCCCGGCACATCCAGCGACCGCAACAATATAGTTCTAATATGAGAGGTTGGTGCTTTAATGAATGAATTAAAGCTAAGAAACAGGCAGGCTAAGAATGGTAGGGTTAAGTAAATTAAGGCAACACTTAACCAATGCAACATGTTAACTAAACTGATGGGTGGGATTAGGTTAATTTGAGAACACTTAACCATTTTAACATGTTGATTAGGAAACCCTAGTATCGGGGACCCATTTCAGCGGTAACCCACATAGATGTATCATGGTACCCTAAACTAGGTAGGGTAGGGTACTATTACTGGGCTTATTATAAGCGGTCAAAATAATGGCAGGTGGTGCAGCAGTGTAGGTTCCGACGGAATATGGGCATGCACGTACTCCAGCATGGACAAATCAGGCACTGGGCATCAGTAGTATACTTTGTGCATCTTGAATTTGTGTCAGATTGCCACCATAGGAATTGATACACCCCATGGTGGGACCAGCACAGGTATCTACCATCAAGCAGGGCCGAATGACACAAGTCATAAATGCATGCGAGTAGAAGCCGATCGATAAAGGGATCATTTTATCATGAACACATGGTGCTAGTTGAAACACTTGTTAGTAGGTGCAGAGAAATAGAAATGAGTGCGATAGTATATTCAGTTTATCTTTCCTTATTTATTGTTATCTTATTTCTAGGGTATTGTTCTAGGTTCAGTTTATTCATGTCATGATCCTTTTACCTGTTTACATGCTAAATAATCACTGGACTTACCAAGCTTATGTCTGACCCATTTTCTTTTGTCTTCTTATCTTCCATCCCCCCCGGGTCTGTAGGGAGGGAATGCTTCAACTTAGCCCATACCTTTTCTAGCTTGAAGAGAGTAGACGTATTGCTTGGGTTCTCTTTTCTTGGGCTATGGCTATGGTTACACTCTTAATTGGGGATTTATGCTGCTTTGTAATTGTTTTATGCTTCTTTATGTTTTAGTCAAGACAGAGGCTTTATTGTAATGATTTGAAAGTTGGTTTTTGAGACAGTTGTTGTAATGTTTTGACTGGACCATGTGCTTATGAAATAAAATTTAGTTTTTCCGCGGTTTATATGTCTGTCTTGTAAATTACCTGTACCTTTTACCTATAATACTCCACCAAAGTTAGTGCATTCCCTTTATGAGTGACTTTAACGGAGGTGGGGTGTTTACACTTGGTATCAGAGCAATGGTTTACCAGATCAGATAAAAGCTTTTGAAAACTATTTTTCAAAAAGAAGTTTAAAGAAGCATTTTTTAGAAAAATGTTGTTTTATTTTAAAAAGCATAATCCCCAAAGCCATATGCACTATCTTTCTATCCTCTGTTGTGAACCTTTTCTTTTCGTTTCAGCTAGTCTGGGGATCTTAATCTTCCTGAGGTTGTAATGGTACCTGGCTGGTTCAGAAGTACCTGGAGGCTAGGGCTAATGATGCAGGCCCAGCAGACGTTCCTCCTCCCCCAGCTGCAGCCGTTCCTTTTCCTCGTCCTCCGCGTGCAAGTGCTTTCTCGAAGATATGCAGAGACTTTAGAGCTACGGGTGGAAAGAACATTAATGGGACTGAGTCATTTGTGGAAGCATGAAATTGGCTTAAGGAAATAGAAGATTTGTTTGTTATCTTCGAAGTGGACGATTGGTAGAAGATACAATTGGCTGCATGGTTACTTAAGGACGAATCCTCTTATTGGTGGGAAGTTACTAATGCTGAGAGACCAATTGAAACTTGGAAGGATTTCAGAAGGAGATTTGAAATGAAGTTCCTCTCGCAAGCTGAATGAAGCCTACAAATGGAGAAGTTCTTAGCTCTCAAACAAGAAAGCCTATCGGCCAAGGAATACATCAACCAATTCAACCAGCTGGCTAGATTCAGATTGGAGTTAGTGAACACTCCACATAAGAAGGCTCTCCGTTTCGTTAAAGGGTTGAACGAGCCACTACACAACCTAGCTATGTCCCATATACCTATGGCTGCGACTTATGAGAGACTAGTAGACATGGCACTGTTACATGAGGAAGATAAGGATGGCAAGAAAGAGACAAAGGTGGAAGTGCCTCAAGACAAGAAAGTGGAGGGATCACAGAACAAGAAGACGGATTCCAAGAAGGGCGGGAAGAATAACAAACCCCATGATAAAAAGTGTAATTCTTGTGGCATCCCGGACATCTAATTAAGGACTGCAGAAAGAAGAAGAGGAAGATGGGTGGTTGTTTTCAGTGCGGCGAGACAAGACACATGGCTGAGGACTGCCCAAGAAAGCAAGGGCAGGGGACTGTATCTGCTTCTGGAGGGCAGGTTCACACTCTCATAGCACCTCCGCAAGAATGAGGTAGAAATGTTTCTGTTGAGAGTTTAGTTTATCTTTTTGATCACCCTGTTCATACTCTCTTTGATTCTGGTGCATCACACTCTTTTATATATACTGCTTTAGTTGAATCTCTGCACCTAGACACCAGTATAGTAGAGGATGCCTTGGTTGTTTCAAATCCAATTGGGGGTTCGGCTTATTTATCCATGATTTGTTTGGATTTGGAAATTTCTATACTAAGCGTTGGGTTTAGATGGAATGCCTGTGTTTTGGGCTTCACGGGCTATGGGTTGATTCTAGGCATGGATTGGCTATCCAGTAATGGTGCCGTCCTCGATCGTGAAAAGTGAGTAGTTAGACTTATGACTCGCCTCGGTAACACTCTAGAAATCTCTTGTAATCCCATGAATCCTGTTATGCTTAGCTACCTAGAATCTCTTGATGCATCTGTTGAAAACCTGGAATCTGTTAGAGTAGTCCGTGAATACTCGAATGTCTTTGAAGAGGTGAAGGGTTTACCTCCGTAGAGAGAGATGGACTTCCGCATATACCTTGTTGATAATGCAAAATCCGTTGCTCTACCCGTTAGACACATGGCTCCAATGGAAAGGAAAGAGCTCAACAAGCAAGTTAAGGAGTTGCTTGAAAAGGGGTTTATAAGGCGGAGAATTTCTGAATGGGGTGCTCCAGTGGTGTTTGCAACCAAAGCGGATGGGTCACTTCTCCTATGTGTTGACTATAGGGAGCTAAACAAGCTGACCAAGAAGAATAGGCACCCAATTCCAAGAATAGACGACTTGGTTGATCAACTTGTAGGTGCATCGATTTTCTTCCAACTAGATCTGGCTACCGGGTTTCATCAGCTAAGAGTGGCTGAGGACAGCATTGATAAGACCGCATTCAGGACCACGGATGGCTTCTTTGAATGGCTTGTCATGCCTTTCGACTTGACAAACGCACCTTCCTATTTCGTTGACTTGATGAGTCGGGTATTCAGGGAGTTCCTTAATAAATTTGTAGTGGTCTTCGTTGAAGACATTTTGATCTTCTTGAAAAGTGAGGAAGAGCATGCTTTGCATTTAAGGGAAGTCATGGATACTCTTCGCGCACATCAGCTGAAAGCAAAATACTCCAAATGCCATTTTTGGAGAGAAGAAGTAAGGTTTCTTGGACATGTGGCGTCCAAAGAGGGGATAGCTGTGGATCCCGCAAAAGTAGTTGATGTGCAAGATTTGAAGATCCCACGGAATGCAACCGAAGTACGAAGTTTTCTCGGGCTAGCGGGCTTTTACCGAAAGTTCATTAAAGACTTTGCGAAGATCTCAGCACCACTTACAAGATTGACGAAGAAGAACCTAACTTTCTCTTTGGACTTGGATTGTGATGTTGCTTTCCAACGACTGAAAAGGGCTCTGACAACAGCCCAGTTATGACGTTGCCTGATGGGAGTAAGATGTTTACTGTATATACAGACGCATGCAGAACAGGATTGGGCGCTGTCTTGATGCAAGAGGGCATGGTAGTTTGTTATGGGGGAAGGCAGTTGAAAGTACATGAGAAGAACTACCCAACTCATGTTTTGGAGCTAGCTGCCATTGTTTTCACTCTTAAGTCATGGCGTCATTACCTACTAGGAGAAACGTTTGAATTGTTTACTGACTATAAATCATTAAAGTACCTTTTCCCACAGAAGGATCTTAACTTAAGACAACAAAGGTGAATGGAGTTTTTTGCCTCATAAAATTTTGAGATTGCTTATACCCTTGACAAAGGCAATGTGGTAGCAGATGTCGTGAGCAGGAAAAATCTGACCCTATGTCCTCTCTTTGTAGAAAGGCAAAGCTTGGAGTACATAGGAAACTTTGACTTTAGACCTTCCTTTGAGTTTGTACCTGGCTTGTTAGGAACACTGGAGGTGCGACCCACGCTTTTGGACTCATTGATAACCGCACAACGTGAAGACCCTCAGCTAGTTGATGTGATGGATAAGCTAATTAGAGGTGAGACTTCTAGTTACCTCAATAGATACTACATCGATGACAAGGTTTGGTTGAGAAGAGATGGAAGACTATGTGTCCCACAAGCAAGAGATTTGGGGAAAACCATTCTCGAAGAAGAACACCATTCTAAATTGACCATACACCCAGGTGTGGACAAGATGTATAAAGACATAAAAAGGGTTTTCTTTTGGAATGACATGAAGAAGGATGTAGCTGAGTTTGTCTCTAAATGCTTGATATGCCAGCAAGTCAAGGAGGAGCAGAAGAAGCCTGGTGGTCTACTTCATCCTCTAGAGGTCCCACAGTGGAAATGGGATAGCATTTCGATGGACTTTATTGATGGGTTGCCTAGATCAAGAAGGAGCAATACCAGTATTTAGGTAATAGTGGATAGGCTCACTAAAGCGCTCACTTTATACCTGTTAAGAGTAGGAGGACTGCCTCATCGTTAGCATCCATTTATCTTAAAGAGGTGGTTCGACTGCATGGAATACCCTCTAGAATATTAAGTGATAGAGATACTATTTTTACGAGTGAGTTTTGGAAGAGTTTGCAAGAGGCTGTAGGCACACAGCTATGCTTAAGCATGGCCTATCACCCTCAAACTGATAGTCAGACGGAAAGGGTGAACAGAGTATTAGAAGATCTTTTGAGATTGTGCATTCTTGATTTTGGAGGGACATGGGAGGATCATCTTCCTTTGGTAGAATTCGCCTACACCAATAGCTATCAAGCCACCATAGGCATAGCACCCTTTGAGGCTTTATATGGAAGACCATGCCGATCACCAACTTGTTGGTGGGAGTCTATAGACAAGCTAGTACTTGGGCCGGACATGATTATAGAAACTTCAGAGAAGGTGGACTTGATACGAATACGAATGAAGACTACACAAGATAGACAGAAGTCCTACGCTGATAAAAGAAGGACCGACCTTGAGTTTGAGGTTGGAGACAGGGTTTTCCTTAAAGTATCTCCTTTGAGGAATGTCGTTCGCTTTGGGTCTACAGGAAAGTTGGCACCAAGATTTGTAGAGCCATTTCCTACCATTGAGAGGATTGGGAAGATGGCTTATAAAGTAGAGCTGCCCGAAAGATTGGCTGGAGTACATAATGTCTTTCATGTCTCTCATCTACAGAATTGCTTGCATGAGCCTGCGGAGATTGTGGATCCAAGCATACTAGAGGAAGTAGAAGTGGAACGAGAACGACGGTGAGGAGAGTTCCAACTCGTATATTAGGACAGAAGTCAAAAAGCTACGCAACCGTGAAATCAAGCTTGTTAAAGTTCAATGGAGTGACGCTAAAGAAGACGCGACTTGGGAGACAGAGGACAAGATACGCGCTTCCTACCCTTTTCTTAGGGTATATCCTTGATCTCTTTTTCTATAAGTTTATGCATACTTGTATCTATCTCTTAAGTATACCTCCTCAGTTCTATCCTTGATCTTTAGGTAGAAACCAATGAATGTAAACATGTATTTGAAACATGTTATGATTGATGGTTGCAAGCGGTTGCAAGCGGTTGCAAGCGGTTGCAAGTGGTTGCAAGTGGTTTCTCGTGGATGCATATACACATACATTAGGTACTAGATCGGCTCAGTCACTTTCATATTGCATATGCATATATGTATTTATATATGGATTGAAACTTGATGTGTTATCATGTGGACGTTGCATTTGTATGAATGATAGTGCACTCATGCAGAAGTTACAAAATATGTTTAGGAATAATTGCATACATGATGGACACATAGCACTGACATGGTTCGCATTAAGGAGGTCAACTAAATCAGTAGACCGCCTGATTTTGCATTAGATAAGGACATATACACACACTATGCATATGATCATGAAAGCACTAGAAATCTTTTTAAGGTCAATGGATGCCTGTGATTGAATGGTTGAGTAGATGGATGTTGGATGTTAGGATGCATTCTTCTTGACTTGAAGATTTCAGGGACGAAATCCTTTAAGGAGGGGAGAATGTAACACCCCGTATTTTCTGCGATCATGAAAGTAACGAATTAAAGAATACTTAATTTTAAGAGTGGGAATTGAGGGAAACGGGTTAGCCATTTCGTTCGTCTCGAAATTCTGCTTGAGATAGAGTCCGAGTTTGCGAGAATCGGACTCCGTATGAAGAAGTTATGGAGTTCAGAAGATTTGAAGTTTAAACGGAAATTAAATATAAATAATAATTAAATCAAAAAGCAGTTCGAAATTCAAAATTTTCGAGAATCAGCTGGGCGGGAAAATTCCCACCCATAGGGGTCGGCTTCCCCCATGGGGGGTCGACATAGGTGTCGACCACCCAAGAGGGGGTATCGACTGGGGTGTCGACCCCCCCTGTAGGGGTCGACGCCCTCGGCCAGATCTAGGCTGTTTTGTCCAGTGACATTTTTCAGAGTCATTAGGGCATATGTGGCGACTTCCGATTAGCTCTATTTGGCCTAAATGGCTCTGATTACTCCTGGGTTGATCTAACGTCTCTCATTAATCTAAACTTCTATATAAACAACCCAAGCCCTCAACCCTAAAACCTCATAACCTTGCTCTCTAAAGCCGTCATGCTTTCCATGGCCAAACTAGCGTGGCCTCCATTTTTCTCTAAACTAGAAATCATGTTAGAGAGCCCCTAATCAAGTCCAAACTAGAGAATCAATAGTCTACATCAAAGGATAGCTTTTCAATTTCAGAATTCAGATCCCAAAAAACAAGATTTGTTCTTTTTTTTGTAAGTTCAGTTATTCTTTAGATTTGAACAAATAAAATTCATGACCTGTAATGAAGCGTAACTAGAACTGTGCCTAGTTGTAAGATAATTGTAGTCTGATTCATGTTCATCCTTGTAGCAATTTTGAAATTACCTATGCCTACGTGACTATTGTGATTGATATAACTTATCATGTTGTATATTGATTTGGTGATGAACCTATCATGTTGTATATTAATTTGGTGATGAACCTATCATGTTGTATATTAATTTGGTGATGATCTATCATGTTGTATATTAATTGGGTGATGAACCTATCATGTTGTATATTAATTTGGTGATGAACCTATCATGTTGTATATAAATTTGGTGATTCCTTTATGTTATGTTATATGCAAGATCATATGCTAAGTCATGTTCATATATTATTATATGTCTAGATCTACATGCTTATATGTTTAGATTTATGTTAATTTGATCTAACTCAAATGCGAGTTCACATTTACATGCTTAATTAAATTTGTGTCCTACTATGCCAAATTTATATCACACATGCTTAATTGATCTATACTGTTTTATGTCGTTGGAATGTTACATGTCCCTTTGCTTTTCCCTTTTGTTTATGAGTTAGGCTAATTTGCGAGCCTAACGTTCTACGTAATTTATGCGAACGAATAACGGGGGATACGTTAGGAAAAATATTAAAACTACATGCTATTGGCATAGGTTGGCTCATAATCATGTAAATGATTAACTGCATGAAATGGTATAATTTGTATACCTAAGAATTATGGACATAATTTAGAGGGTAAATGGGACATGACTTGAGTTGATAACATTGGTGGATAATTTACATATAAACATAAATATGTAAATCAATTAAAAGATGAATATGCCTAGCCCGAGGTTAGATTGAGTTACGATTTAAGACTGCCCGGAACCGCCAGGCACATCCAACAACCGTAACAATACAGATCTAATGTGAGAGGTTAGCGCATTAAGCCCAAAAACCCAAGGTTAGATTGAGTTGCGATGTACGACTGTCCGGAACCGCCCGGCACATCCAGGGACCGCAACAATATAGATCTAATGTGAGAGGTTGGTGCTTTAATGAATGAATTAAAGCTAAGAAACAGGCAGGCTAAGAATGGTAGGGTTAAGTAAATTAAGGCAACACTTAACCAATACAACATGTTAACTAAATTGATGGGTGGGTTAGGTTAATTTGAGAACACTTAACCATTTTAACATGTTGATTAGGAAACCCTAGTAACGGGGACCCATTTCAGCAGTAACCCACATAGATGTATTATGGTACCCTGAACTAGGCAGGGTAGGGCACGATTACTGGGCTGATTACAAGCGGTCAAAATAACGGCGGGTAGTGCAGCAGTATAGGTTCCGATGGAGTATGGGCGTGCACATACTCCGGCATGGACAAATCAGGCACTGGGCATCAGTAGTATACACTTTGTATCTTGAATTTGTGTCGGTTTTCCACCATAGGAATTGATACACTCCATGGTGGGAGCAGCACAGGTATCTTCCATCAAGCGAGGCCGAATGACACAAGTCATAAATGCATGCGAGTAGAAGCTGATCGATAAAGGGATAATTTTGTCATGAACAC
Organism: Allium sativum; assembly: GCA_030737875.1. Classification (NCBI taxonomy): domain Eukaryota; kingdom Viridiplantae; phylum Streptophyta; class Magnoliopsida; order Asparagales; family Amaryllidaceae; genus Allium; species Allium sativum. Next base: position 18,565,915 of record CM060927.1, on the reverse strand, counting down.
ATGGTGCTAGTTGAAACACTTGTTAGTAGGTGGAGAGAAATAGAAATGAGTGCGATAGTATATTCAATTTATCTTGCCTTATTTATTGTTATCTTATTTCTAGGGTATCGTCCTAGGTTCAGTTTATTCATGTCATGATCCTTTTACCTGTTTACATGCTAAATAATCACTGGACTTACCAGGCTTATGTCTAACCCATTTTCTTTCGTCTTCTTGTCTTCCATTCCCCCTAGGTCCGCAGGGAGGGAATACTTCAACTTAGTCCAGACCTATTCCAACTTGAAGAGAGTAGACATATTGCTTGGATTCTCTTTTATTGGGCTATGGCTGTGGTTACACTCTCAATTGGGGATTTATGCTTCTTTATTATTGTTTTATGCTTCTTTATGTTTTAGTCAAGTTAGAGGCTTTATTTTAATGATTTGGAAGTTGGTTTTTGAGACAATTGTTGCAATGTTTTGATTAGACCACGTGCTTATGACATAAAATTTAGTTTTCCGCTGTTTATATGTCTGTCTTGTAAATTACATGTACCTTTTACCTATAATACTCCACCAAAGTTAATGCATTCCCTTTGTGAGTGACCTTAACGGAGGTGGGGTGTTTACAGGAACCAACGAGTTAACTTCATGATTGGACTTTGCTGCGGGACATGTGCAAAGGTGTTATCGATGTCTATAGCTTTGATTCACCACCAAGACGGATGTTAGGCTACGGATCAGTGCAGTGGGGGTAGTTATTACTCCATGGGGCAGAGTGATCGTAGCATGGCCATGAGCCAGTGCAGTGGAGTCGTCATGACTTCATGGGGCAGAGTGGACATAGCAAGGACTAGTGGCTATGGATCAGTGCAGTGGTGTCATCATGACTCCATGGGGCAGAGTGATCATAGCAAGGATTTGGGTGATCAAAGCGGTGGATATCGTATGCTTTACGCACTGCGTGAGAAATGTGAGGATGGTTGCTATGCTTGATTGTTTGCCATCACTATGACATGCACACCCCATCCCCGTTATCTTCACACCTTATGTTAGTGTTACCTTAGAGTATTGTGCATCTTGTTGTGCTGACTCTTTGGTTGTAGGTCCAGGTTCAGATATGGTTTAGTATACCTGTTATTGTTCCGTTTTGCGGCTTATCGCTCATATCAGACTTTTGTCTGACCCAGATTTTTATGTCTCTTCTTATTACTCTGGGTGCTCTTAAAGGGCAGACTAGAGACAGGTTAGGTGGTATGCACGAGTAGCTGTACTGGAGACGAGCAAGAGGCTTCCACGCATGATATATATATAGATATTCTCCTTGTGTTGTTGCTGGTCACTACTTTGTGCATTAGTAGTGCACCTTTTCTTTCCTTTAGAGATAGTATGTTGGAGTTGTAATAAGCCGTATTTTGAATTTCCGCTACTATGATGATTATGGTTTAGTTTTCAGCTTATACACTGTCTCGCCTGTTTTATGTCAAGTATGTTATTATTATATTTTATTCCATGCACTGTGAGATATGCTACAGGTTCCTTGTATTGATTCATCGCTTTAAAACCCCTTTACTTTCCTTTTCCTTTGGCGACCGTCCCGTGCTGGTTGGGTATCGGTACAGCGCATTTCAGGAAAATGTTGGCGGGTACAGGGCAGGCCGTCACACATTGGAAAAGAAGTGATGATCCCCTTTCTTTAGAGTGGTCACGTTAAAGATTTGTCTTCGCAGTTTGGGAGGATCGCTGTTTATGTTTTTCAGATTGTTATCCAGGTTTTGGGAGCCTTAATGGGCTGATTTGTAGAGGCCCTTTAGTGGGCTGATGGAAAGCTATAAATAGGGGGTGAGAGGTATGGAGAATATTTTAATGTCTCCATTCTCTCATTTGGTGGACTTGTGTTCCTCCTTCATCTAACACCTTTCCACTATTAAAATCGAGATCTAAGGAAAGGAATCATAGATCTATGCCATTTTAAGCTAGATTTACATCATTTGAAGTGAGAGTTCATCGAATTGAAGGATTTGGATCAAGTTCTTTGTTGTTCGGAATCTAATTTCACCATTTTTGCTTTGATTTGGAGAATTAGTGAGTGATATGCATCTCTCACATGGATTCAACCAAGTATATGAATGTCTGATATTGTTTTTCATTAAATTCAAGTCGTTTTCCTTAGATCAACATCATGGTAAGCTAATTTTCATATGAATCGCAATAGGATCTAATTTAGCAACCTAAAACGGTAATTTCTTTGTAATTTCATATGTTTATGAAAGTTAGATCCATAATTTTGTTCACATGTTCGTTTATCATGATTTTGGTGAAATTTGCATAATTTTGGTGTTAATCGTCGTATTCATGTTGTTAGTGATTTCATAACATGCATATGGTTGTGTTGAATGAACTAGATGAGTATCATCGATTGTGTCATTTGGCGAAGTTTTGGTCGAAAATGGACTTAAATTGGTGTTGTACATGCCACGGGTCAAGCATGGCTTGGGGAGCAAGTCACAATGGTTGGTCGTGCATGGCATATGGGTCAGTCGTTCATGCAGTGGAGTCAGTCGAGCGGCTTTGGGTCAGTCGATCGAGCAGAAATGCACAGAGTCGGGCAGCTTATGGTCTGGTCGGTAGCGCATGAGTTCCGGTTGAGCAGTCTCTGGTCGAGCAAAGTGGGTCAGTCGGAGTAGCAATGACGGAGGGGTCATGCATATTGGGGTCAAGCAGCATATGGGTTGGTCGTGCATGGCATATGGGTCAGCCGTGCTTGGTAAATGGATCAGGTCGATCATGGTCGGGCAAAGGTGGTTAAGCATGGGTGGTCGAGCAAGGGTGGTCGAGCAGCAGGGGTCTGTCGCATAGGGTCGTTTCTGAAAAATTATATTTTTTGGATATGACCCAGATCTAAACAAAAGAGCTAGAAAAAAAATCGGGGGCAACCCCTCAAACCTTAGCCGTAGGGCAGTGATGTAATTTGGCTCAGTAATGTTGTGACTTCGAAGTAAGTTCAAGTGGGAATATTCGAAGTGTTGAATGTGTTCGTTGATCGGCGTAGAACAACGAATGTGGTGGAAACTCAAAAGTCATGAGTTGGTGCATAATGGTTGCTAGAGAAGGTTGCTTGAGCTACAAAAAATCATCGAGTTGGAAGACCAGAGATGCGAAGGCCGAGAGATTATCGTTGTCGTAAGTTCTAGCAAGCTCAAGGCAGGAGTACAATAGGGGCACCTAAAAGAATGGTTGTAGGTCGAGTACCTTGGGTATCGTGAATGGCCTAGTTGTCAAGGTTAGACAAACATACGTATCGTGGAAAGGCGTATGGGGTTTATGCTAGAACTGGGGTTACCCTTAGCCCTTGACATATGGCAAGGTTAGCCATCATACGATTAACTGTGGTTTCGAAGAAGGATTGGCGGTGATTGCCAGAGTCTATCATGGTTGATTTGTTACTTTTTCTGTACCATCTCACGTAGATTGTCCAACGTCGAAGAAAATGTTTCTTATGTGCTTGTCTGGTACTGATTTAGGCCTCTAGGGCTTGTGCTTAAGGGATGTTGAATTTGATTAGCATGGTTTACGTGAGATATATATAATCTGGATTTTATGAGTGCTAGTGGTGTTTTCTTCTAGTTTCCATGAATGAATGGTTGAAGTGTTTGATGTAAAGACTATCACTGTCTGTAGTGGGAAAGACGGGATTGAGTTCTTCTCTGGTGTTATGGGTAGATTAGTATGTTTATCTGTCTCCATTCTCATATACTTTATTGTTGATGTTTGTTAGTGGTTTTATCTCTCACTAAGACTGTTGTCTGACTCAAGGTTTTATGTTTCCCTCTTATTACCTTGGGTTGTTCATTTGGTTGTGGATGGATAGACTAGGTGACAGGTGACAAGTGATAGCTTAGTAAGGACGCTGTTGCTATTCGGACGCCAGCAGAAGGCTGGCATATTATCTTACTTACTACCTAGTATTTCTATTTTCGCTGTTTGAGTTGCTTTCTGAGTGTTATAGCGAGGCTTCATGTATAGACTTTGATATTCCTATGATGTACGGATAAACTTTCAAGATGTTGTGAAAGTTTTCAAAAGTTTGTTATATGATGCTCCACTATTTCTATCTGTTGTATATTTTCAACTATATTTTATCCTTGCATTGTGAGTTCCACGACCGGTTCCGATGTTGTTATTTACCTATGATGATCGTTCACAGCCGCCTGCCATATTTTCAGCGCATTATTCCTCTTGTTTAGTGCGGGGGTTGTGGGCAGTCGTCATAATTTGATCGAGTAAGTTCTTAAGTTCCTATATCATTTTCCTTAACTATAAATTAGTATCTGCATTTCATAGTTTTTTGACCTTAATTATTATTTAGGGTTAATCGAGGTTTTGTGGTTGGTCTTGTAAATACACTAAGATACAATAGGAAACGAGAACATTTCAAAGAGTTTTGGAATTGGCTAAAAGAAGTGGTTTCGAAAAAGGAAAATATTTCAGGAGATTTAGAGGTGTTTTCATTAGGTACTAATCGAGTAGCTAGGAAGTTTACCAGTTATATAGTAAACGTATATAGATTCCACACAAAATTTAGAGGTTCCCGATGTACCAGACAAAATAGTGGTGTATTTTTTACTACCAAAACCACCAGCTTTGCAAGTTCGAAGGACCAAAACCCAATAGTGGGTGATGTCAATTAGTACGGATCAATCGAAGAAATTTTGGAGATTGATTATTGGGGAGCTTTCACAGTGGTCCTTTTTATGTATTGCTGGTACCAAGCGGAAAAATATTCGTATGGTCTTACTTGAGTAAATTTTAGTAAATGCAATAAAATTGATTATTATATCTTGTCTTCGCAAGTGCAACAAGTATTTTATGTGGAAGATGTTATTGAAAAGAACAGTCATTACGTTATTAAAAAGTTTCCGAGAGATTGGAGTGATATTGAAAATCAGAATGCAATGGAAGAAGACATGAGAAATCCGCATTTACATGATATTGGCATAGGTGGTGAACTAGAACCAGAAGTTGTTGATGGGGGTTGGATTAGGGATGATTTCCTCATAATATAACTAGAAACAGAACTGGAAGCAGAAGTTCCTGACCCTGTTGTGTCTCGTTAGGACAAAAAAATTCCTCTTTCTTATTGCTTTATTCTGGTCTAATCTGTTGTCTAATTTATGATGTATTTGGCACTTTTTGTTTTAGTTGTAAATTATTATCTTTGATGAATGTATTTGACACTCTTTTCTAATAATGCAAACTTCACTGTTTACACGTTTTATGATTTAATGTCTTTCTTTATTGTCATCTAAATTTGTTATATTCCAAAACGTTAATTGTTTTTTTCCACTTTAACATGCATGCACCTTGTTCTAATGTATTCATTTTGTACAGGATGGATGAACTTATAAATTTCCGCTTGCACCATGTCGGAGAGTTTCAAAGGACATGTTACGTGGGTGGAGAATCCTTCTTATTAACAAAATATGATGTAGACCGTTTTCTTTCAGTGTGCTTATGGACTTTGTTAAAGAATGCCTCCATTAAACTGAAATAGGAGGAGTCTATGTCTACAAGGGAAAGAGGGGTGGCTGGTAGCTGATATTGAATGACAAGGACGTAAATGAATATGTATAGGGCTGCAATAAGGCAGAAGAAGTGGTTTTTTACATTGACAACACCGTTGACAAAGACAGTGGGTCGTTGATTCAATTGTAGCCACATGTAGTCATACGGCCAAGGAAAAACATAATTCAAGGTATATTATGTATATGTAATATAGAGCCATTCTTGTGTGTGTGTGTATATATGTATGTATGTATGTGTGCGTGTGTAAAGAACTTTGAAGGAGGCCATCGTTATTATTTTTATTGTTACAGGTTCTGCTAAGAAATCGTTTGCATAGCACAAGTATACTACTGCACATAGACTTCAGCAGCAACGCAAAATGATGAAAAACAATCCAACTCAAGTGGATCAAAAGAAACTATCGCCGGAGCCTGATATGAATAATGAAGAAGATGTTACTGTGACGGAAAACGGAACCAAGAGGAAATTAAATGTAGAAAATGAATCAGATAATGATGATGATACCTTAGAGATTGAAGGTGATGTTTAGGTATTTTCAGTTTTCGTTTTAGATTTGTTAGTTAGGATGAAACCTTGTATTTCAAATTACTTTTTATTAAAATTCTGCATGTAAAAGCAAGAACTGCATTTTAGTATTTTCTATTACTGTGTCGATATCCTAATCTAACCATGAAGGCTGCAGCTAATTCAAGTAACTTTTGGTTATTTGTGCCTGCATTCCATCGAAGTAGCAAGAACTATTCATATGTCGACTCTATTTGGTTAACTAGCTTAAATTTATCATCGATGGTGAGTAATAATGCTAATCTGCTTGCAGTTCTCACAACCATCAGTTTTTATGAAGACGCTAATGCAATAAAAGGATGTATTTAGTAGATCACTTAGGGTGCCTTCATTGGTTAGTAGTTTGCAAGAGGCTGCCGAACGAAATAGGAAAGAAAAAGGCAAAGATATTGATATACATGATAAATACATCCCTGAAAATGATGGTGAAGATATCAGTGATGAATCATCAATTTCGGAGGTATAAAAAAGTTATTTGTTTACCACTTATTGTCTTTGCCTTTATGAACGTAAAATATCTTGAACTTCGACTTAATTGTAGAGAATCAAAGTTGTTAATCCAAATGTTCCTTTACCTGGACTGAGAACTCGTTCGTGAACCAATGCAGCCACTGAAATTGAGAAGGAAGTGATGACCCGCACCCACCTCCAAAGAAAGCTGGCTCCAACAAGGAAGTGATGTCACACACTCCCACTCCAAAGAAACTCACTAACAGGGAGAAATTTGCAGAAACATTAAAGAAATTGACAAAACCTACACTATCTTATTCAGGAGTTTTAAAACCTACAAATTCGCATCCACCAGTTTTATAAACTACATGTAGAAAAATGTTCAACCAATCAACTAATTCATGTGAAGCTGCTGGTTCAGTCGATGCTTATTTAGCGATGCGGAAACGTCAAAAGCAGAATGTTGAAGTGCCTCCAACAATGGAAAATCTTACTGATCGATTTGAGCAGGAATGGATTACATAGGAAGATGAAGCAGTTATAAATACAATGTTTCTTTATCTGTGCACTGCACTGCATTGTTGAGTGTGTCTATTTTAAGTTTTGCATGCATATTATGTTTCTGTAATGCCATACATTAATTTTCTATTCATTTTTTGGAACCTGGTATATAAAGTACAAGGTCCAAAAAAACCTAGAGGGAAGTCAAAAATGACCAAGGTGCATGATGGAACCCCCGATGATAAAGTAGTCATTTTGTTGAATGAGGACGGTCTGCCAGTTTCTAATAATATTACGGAGTTAAGAAATTTTCTTGGGACAATAGTAAAGGACAATGTGTCTCTTACTTACATCAATTGACATGTTGTTCCTGATCAATTAAAGTGGCAAATGTTGCAATATGCTCTGGTAAAATCTATCGCCCTCAACCATAGTTCAACGGACTTCCTAAATGTTTGGTTTTAATTAATTAGTTTGTTTCCTGAATTTTGTGTTTGATATATTGTAGGCTAGGTATGTCATATCGGAAGAAGGACATAAGTGGGTCTTGACCACGCTTAATGACTCTTGGAGGCAGTACAAGTCTCGTATAAAAGCCAGGTATTATAAAAAATATTCAATTGATGACGGAAGGCTTACGAATAAGCCCATTACAATTCTGTTGGAGGATTTTAAAATGCTCTTGGAATACTGGGGGGATGAAGTATTTCAGGTATGACTTTATTGTGACCACAAAGAAAACTAATTTATATAATGCTAATTAAATAATCATGCAACAGGTGGGAAGAATAAATAAAATAAATTAGTTATATCCTTGTTTTGTGTTATTTTTTGGATTTCCAGGCCCTAGTTGAGATTAATTCTACGCATCGCAACTCATTAAGTGAGACACATACCATGGGTCCCAAAACTCGTGTAGTAGCCAAAGAACAGATAGTATGTTTTTTTTTTGAAATTGAGTTAATTTTTTTTTGTGATTTAGCTGGATTGTTCACACGACAATTTTAATTCGTTATATAAATGAATTATATTTTATATCATTATCACAATATTCATAGGCAGCAGCTAGATTTTTAAATTCTTAACATTGAATATTAAAATTTCTGTTTAATTTTTGATAATCCAAATACTTGATAGAAAAAGAAGGACCCGGAAAAGGCCACCCCATCTATTGCCTTGGTGTATTTGGAAATGTATAAACGAGAACCGGGGAGAACATACAAGACTAACACAGATGAACTAAATGCCAAATACGTAAGTACGTTTGATACTAAAATAGCAATTTAATAGTTATTTTGAAAGAAGACCACATTGTAGCTAAAACTTCCATATTTTAATTTATATGTTTTAAAGAAAACCACTTTTGCTAAAAAAAATATTGAGTAGTTTATATAGAATATTTGACCCAAGATTAATTATGAATCAATACTTGTGTCAGTATAATTGGCACATTGTACGTTTATTTGAGCTACTTATTAAATCGAACACATAGTTAGTTTGAAAGAAAACCAACTCTGTTAATAAATTCATTCATACCAGCTGCCTTTTTATATGCTTGCCTGGTATTCACTTTGTAGGCGAAGGTTCAAGGATGGTGGATGCAGGAAACATTGCTGAGGCAGATGCACTAGTCACTGGTGGGAAGAGCTACATACTGAATTGGCTTGTAGGAAGGTGAGGTAAAATGGCTGAAAACTCTCCTACAACTCCTGGTTCTTCAAACAGTTATGTACAAGAGCTGATGAAAAAATAATGCAAGATCTTGAGGCGTATCTGTACTATATTATAATTACTGAGTTTGCATTGAAGCGCTCTCAGCCATTCTCACAATTTGAAACTCAACCGTCTCTCCGAGTAAAATGCAAAAAAAATCATTTTCCCTGTACAATCTACGTCTCTATGCTCCTGCTAAAGAATCCAAATCATCCCACTTTTTCTTCAGCTTCCTTCGTTACTTTCTTCCATCTTCCCCCAATCTGCAACCTAGCTCTAACTCGAAGGCGATCGGATTTGCTCCTACCGAACCCTCGCTCCGCTGCTGTGCTATCTTTTTTCCCCACCCTATCAACGGCGAGTTAGGGCTACGGCTGCTTCCCAAATTGCCCATCGATTTGCCCCAAGGGCTTCAAAAGGTCATCTCCTACATGTGATCTCTCTATTCAATTTCCACATGCTCAAGTTATTTTATTTTTTCCCAAGTATTTTTTAATGATTAGCTACTATTATGTATTTATTTTTCTTTGAAGGTTCACTAATGAAAATTATGATGAATTAAAATTAACATTCTGTGTGTAGCAATACCCTGTCTGATGATCATAGTCAATTTTCTTTCACCAGTAATAATCACTGAGTTGCTAGACTTGAATACCAGAAATAAATAAATAAAAAACAATAAATTTTGGTTTGTTTTCTGCTTTCATGATGCAATTTTAAATGACAATTTAAAGTTGGAGAAATACACCTCTTCAGTTCTACTTTAGTTTAGTATGTTTCTCTGTGTAATTCAAATAATATGATCTTACTCTTAGACCATTTTTTGTTGGAGTTTCTGTTACTGTGGGATAATTGATCATTTGAACTCTTATACCATTTAGTATGTTTGCCAATGATCGACGGTGGCATCTTCCATATTTTAACTCTTCGTTTTGTAATATGTTGGTGGTTTAATATCCAACTACATTCTCATATTTTTTCCAAATTGTTAACCTTCCGAATCCACAACCATCTTAAGCTTAGACATACCACAGAGCCACGATCATGCTTTCCTGATAGTTTGTTATGTTAATAATTGATTTGTGATATTAGCTATCATTTAATTACCACTTCTAAATATATACTTAAACATTAACTTATTGCCAAGTATATTTTCCCAAATTATCCATTCAAACACTATTTATTGGCTGGTTCTTCAAATAATGGGCCATAACAAAGGAAAATATGATAATGGGTTATGAACTAAGCTATGCTAATGTGAGAAGCTGACCGGTTGAGATTCTTAATTGTAAAAAAATCATTTATTTAGAGATTTTCGTGATAGGCAGTTTTATAATTACAACATACCTCATGTCTATTGGAATATAGATGGCTTCTCCTCTTTAATTGTGATGCATCAAGAATAAGGCTTAATTGTTGCATTATCTGCTTTCTAATTGAGAATAAGCCATACTGCCTTCATTTTTCAGTTTGCTATCTTATTGCTCTTTCTTTTGAGTCTGTAAAAATTGTACATTTCCAGTTGAAAAGTATAGTTCTTAGGAATGAGAGGAAAGCAAGTTAAGATTCAATAATATTTTTTGTGTTTAAAAATGGTCAAGTAAATGTAAATAAAAATTAAAACAAATACATTATACCTTTGATTTTTCTTCGTTGTCTATTTGAGTTTCTTCACTCAAATTCCTATGTTGTATTTTTTGTTGTTGAAGGGATTATAAAGATGTATTTGACTGAATTTCGGCACATTGATTGGATTAAAACATATAACTCTAATCAATATAGTTTACGTATTGTCCAAGTACTATGATATGGTGGATCATGCTTGGATTTTGATGAGGAATTATGTTTTCCCATCTTATTAGATATATTGACAGATTGATGACTACGAATGGAACTATTGAAATATTTCTTCCTTGCTATTTATTGTCCTTTATTGTCTTGGAGGGAAACTACATTAAAATTGGGACCTATATTTGATAAGCAATTTTCTAGATTTGGCGATGCATCCTTAATCATTATTATTACCAACGATAAATTCATTGTTCCCTTAGTTATTTGGTTTTTGTGTGCATATGTCACTGCAATATAGCATGTTTTAGCACTTCATCCTCAGCCATAGTTAGTTTGGTCCAAACGATGCATACTAATATGATCTACACTACTAAATTTAAATGATATATTTGTCAGGACAATAAAAAATGGAAACATGTCCTTTTATTATTCATTTGCAATCGGTGCGAGTTTACATCTGTTAGTTTAAATGTCTCTAGATTTCAACTCTTCTAACCTTCTCTTAGCAACCATCACTTCCATATTTAGTCAATCTATTACCATGAATTTATTTTGACTTCAAATGCATAGGCGAATGGACAAGGGAGATCAAAGATTAAGCATGAAGTACTTTGATGCATTTGGATGCCTTTTGAAATAATCCTCATCAATTGTAAGACTTTTTATTCATTTATTTTATTTAAGTGGTTAACTACTTTACTAAAAAGTAACAAGTAAAGAATATAATACGCAATTTTTCCTCTTTAGGAAAGTGGTATAGCTCCATATTATGTATTTAAAAATTATAAGATCATTTTCTGGTGATAACGAATTAATAATTAACCACCTTAAGTAAAGAATATCATATGTTGTTTTGTTTTTACATGTCAGTTCTTCCTGCTTACGAGGCGGAAACGAATACTCCTACTGATATGGAACTGCTGATAGATGGACAAAGGGAAAATTGCAAACTTACAACTTTGGTGTTCAAAGATCAGCCCAGTAAACATTAAGATGGTGATATGTACAATTTCTGTTTGCAAAAATTAATAACAAATAGTTGAGTGTGTTGTTTGTTGTATATTTGTTTAGTTCTCAGAATAATGACTACATAACTATTAGTGGAGTTCAATTTCAAGGATGACTATGAAAGTCAATGAAATTTAGTTATTACTTCACATTATCATAATGTACAAACTGAATATATGAAGCAAATAGGTTAGGCTACAGGTATCAATATTAGCCTGTTTCATTGACCTAAATTGAAAACTAGAATATCCTTAAGTGAAAATGAATGCATATGCATTAAATCAGTCTCAACCAATATAAACACTTGGTTTTTCGGAATTTCATTTTAGAAGAAATGATAGTACAATTTTCATCTAGATTGGTAAATACTTATAATATGACAAGAAGTGCCTCACATAGTTTGTATTGTTGATATATCTATCTATATTTTAAATAATATGCTTGCATAGTCTAGTTTTTATAGTTTTCTGAATCACCAAAATTTTGGTCTACTTTTCGCCTCATCATTCTCCAACCTAGCTGTATTACATTTTTTCTTCAATTTGTTATACATGTCCATTTAGTTTCTCCATTCTTTGTTATGTGATTGAATTCTCCAAATTTTCATTTCATATGACCGATAGCTAGCATTTAGTGCCAACAGCTAGCTGCCAAACATGCTTTAATAGTAATCTTGAGGTTGGCATACTGAAGAGAAACACAAAATGGGTATTTTATTTTTCTGCTAAATTCAAATATTTAATCGCAAATGTCTGCTTTTTTTTGTGAGTTTATTAGCTAAAGCAGTGTTTATCCTGCCATGTCAAGGATTCCTTCGTGCTATTATTAAATGTCGTATTGATGGTTGATTGCAATGCTTTCTCCCTCAGATAATAGAGTAATATATGTTCTACGTTCCATTAATTATATTTTTCCAGCTGGGTATTTCTATTTGTGTTCAAATCCGAAGAGTTAGGCAAAATTTGAATTTCCTTTTTTTGTTGTATCCACGTTTATAACAGATTTAAAATATAGTAGATATGTGCTTGAGTAGTACATAATATATGAATAGCATACATGATTTATTTAAGTGAAATGATTTAATTGAAGTAGAAGAGAGATGAGGAGTTGGTTGGTGGCTATTCACATGATTTAAGTTTGGGGTCACAAGAAAAGGGTTGGAAAAAAAACTCAACTGTTTTTAACTGAGTCATTGAGATTTAGCTTTCCTGTGATTTGGACTGAAAGAAGAAGAGAAGGAAAAGCAACCTCTTTATATTCATATTTTTCGCTTTAAAATTTTCAAAATTGGTCATTGAGCTACTGTTTGGGACCAAAGGTTAGACCTTGAGCTCAGGAAAGATTGGAATGGAATTGATCAAGCCACATTAAGTGTACCATGGGGCTCTTCTGTTAAAGTAAGCCTGCATGGTGCCCAAGTAATTTCATGGCGCAATGAAACAGGGGATGAACTTTTATTTACAAGCAGCAAGTCAGTCTTTAAACCTCCGGAGTCCATATAGGGAGGAATTCAGTTCTGCTTTCCTCAGTTTGGTAATGGTGGATCACTAGAGCAGCATGGCTTTGCTAGAAATAAGTTGTGGAACATTGACAGTAATCCTCCATCTTTGTAATGATAACGTCTCCGTCGATCTGTTGCTCAAACCATGAGAATATGATATGAAGTGCTGGCCACACTACTTCCAGTTTTGGCTTAGTCTCTCTTTCCATAGAAGTGAAGTGACAATCGAAGGATTGGAGACACTTGACTATCTGGACAACCTTTGCCACAGGGAGCGCTATACCAAACAGGGAGATGCCATCATGTTTGTTGTTATTGAGCTATGTATCAGCTTAACTATTTTTACCTTCATATTTAAAATACAAGATGTGTTTATACCGATTGATACTGGATCTACCTGGATTTTTTTTAATGTCGTTTGATATCTGAAAGCATGAAACAATGGAATTAACTGTGATTGACTTTCACCTAGCTAGGTATTTTACTACAATGATTTACTTGAGTATCATCTAATTAATTATTGCTTAGGAGAAGATTAAAAAAAATTGATTCTTGCTTCTTAAATTCGTTTGCCTTTATTAATATTAGTACCTTGCAGAAAAGAAACAGTGGAATTTCTTTCACCAAAAATAATGGATATCATAAAATAGAAAGTCCTATTAATTTTAATTGTATATTCAATATTTTAATTGCATATCTTCATTCTGGATCTCCTTAATTCAATTTCATGAATTCATTTCTGATGCATGTCTATTTTTAATTTAGTTACACATTTTCAGTTTTGTTTTTTATAAGCTATACGGCTTTCTTTTCTTGAAGCACAATTGGAATTATTGGGCTCTCCAGGTTTTGCAAAAGACATAACTTTACATGTGTTGACACTCTAATAAGGTTTGTAGTCAATTTTATAACAATGGATTTTTTATGTTTATTATCTAAATCTGGTGTGATTTTAATCCAGGTTTGGACATAACCTTATGATGCTTGCTCTACTTATATCATTTATGTTCAATTTAGTTACATATTTTTTGTTTTGTTTTGTAGAAGCCATATAACTTTCTTTTCTTGAAGCACACTTGGAATTATTGGACTCTCCAAGTTTCCCAAAAGGCACAACTCTACATGTGTTGACAAAGTAGTAAGGTTTGTAGTCAGTTTTAACACTATTGCCTTTTTATGTTTATTATCTGATTCCGGTAGTGTTTTACTCCAAGTTTAGATATAACCTTATGCTGCTTCCTCAAGCTTATATAAGTTATGCTTCATGTAAACAATTTTGCACTACCTTTAGCCTTATTACTTTGAGTGACATATGTATTTCATTCAAACATTGAAATATCTAAGGTTGTAGTTTTTTTCTATCTAGATGGCCTTAAGAATTGTTAGTTGATGTGGATGTGTACCTAATAAGTGCAAAATAAATCTCTCCTGTTACATATAAACTGTTTAATATAAGTTGATAGTTGTACTTATATTTTATATCCATTCAGTAAGTTTGCCATAACATGTAGAATTTTATATCTTGCTAAAAGAAAATTTACTGTTTATTTCATTACCAAACAGATTCCAAGCACTATTTTTTTTCAAGTAATATTTTTATTGAAAGCCTTCACAACAATACTATTATATTGTTATCGATTTTTATTTGAAGGGAACTGATGCCATTTGAGCAACTTTAGAACTCAACAATTGTGTTTTACCACTTCTTTCCAATCTCTTTTTACCACTTCTTTCATCATCCGTTTCCCTTTCTGTTGCATTCAGACCTTAAAATTCGGTTGCGGGATTATCAGATTACCAACGCGCCTCCTTTTCATCCTACCATTCCCAATTTATGTTTTTTGTTGGCAATGTCAGCTAGATTCTAGCAAATCAACTTCGTGTAATAGGATTTTGTGATGATTCTTCACTCTTCAGTATTGTCCCTTATCTCAAAATAAATCATTTCCATTTGTCTGTTGAATGTTGTTTGAGCAGGTTTCATGCATTGTTTGAATTAGGATTTTCATAACTTACCTTGGTGTTCCAATTTCCCAAGTTTCTCACTAACATTAGCTACTCTGTTTATTTGGTTTGAGATACACCACACGGATGTTGAAAGATCGACATTCTAATAGATAGAATTTTTTGATAGTAAAATACAGTAAAAAGTGAAATTTTATTAGCTTTACAAGCATATTAATGGTCTTTTTTTTAATGAACTATGTTGTATTATATATAAATGAGAACACTTTAGAATTTGTATTCTATTTTGTCACATAATCTGAAACTGCATACTGATTTCTCATTAATATAAACAATTATTTTCACTTATCTTCTTTTCAATCAGAACTACTCCTCGTCAGTTGCCACACTTAGGTCACCATATCATGTACTGTAGTTTTTGCAAAATGTAAATTATTTTATTTCCTCCACCACTGATGAAAAGCATTCAACTCAACGTGTGTTGTTTTGAAAAGGAGTGACGAATATCATGCTAATCTGAAAATACAACTGAGTTTACCTAATTTTCATGCACTCCTATTGTATGGAGAAATTTATTTAGCAGTGTCACAATTATTGCATAATGAATAAAAAAGACTCCTCTTGATTGAATAAGGAAAAAAGTGCTATCCAAAAAAATATTAATTGCTTCACATTGATTGCTTCTCTTAGGAAATTAGATTTAAATGGCAAACCCCGATCATAAAGAGTGTTTAGGTGATTAAATGGAAAAGCCACATCATTAAGTGCTATCCAAAAAATTTATTTATGATGGAATATGCAAGATAATTTTTTGGTATCTTTCATTTGATGAAATATAAGCAGTAAATTCTATACCAACTATTTTTTCTTTCGGAATACTATAATGGAATTAATTTTTTCCATATTTTGTAATAGTCAGTTACGTTTAGGTTACAAAGCTCAATTTGTCTATTAAGGTAAGTATATATTTTCCCCATCTATATTAGTATGTTTGCCATATATTAACTTTTGAGTGGATATAATCTAATTTGTTGTGATGAATACAAAATACATGCATGCTACGAAAATAATAATACAAAATACATGTACTGTATAACTTAGAAAACTTGAAGTAAATTTCATTTGCTGAAGGTGTAAAGTGTAAACCACATTAAATTCATTAATATAGTCGTCCGAAAATTTTAAATCATAAATCTCCTTCTAATGGAAGCATTCCCTTTTTCAAATATATGTTTACCGAAATTTAGTTTCCTCATTTTATGTGCATGACAGTTACTACTTCCTATTTTAACAATTAAAATAAAATCTTCTGTTAATGAATGCTATGTTAATCAGTCAGTATTTGACCATGGGATAATCTAGAGTCGAATTATTTAATACTTGAGTGATACTTTCCTTCCATACTTATGTTTAACTGATAGATCAGTTTCTTCAAAAATTATGTAAAGTATAGTTCTGAATAATTTCCAGTTATATTTTCTTAAAATACATAGAGCCTAGGTTGTTTTAGGTTAGATTTTGTTCCAAAGTACCTTTTATCTTGACAGATTTTTAATTTCTGTGTTATTTTTGGGATTAATAAGACTGCTTCCAATTGTCAAAAAAACTCAATATAGGCCATATTTGAAACATACTCATTTAACTTAGATTATAAAAATATAATTAAAGTTCGCTATTATTTTAATTGATCTTTGATTTAGACATGGTTTGAATACTCCAGTCATGTTTCTTTAATTTCATTGCAATTGAATTGTCTATTGCTTTAATTTCACTAATTTTATGCAATTTGTTTGAAAATTTATAGATTGGTTTGATTTATCCTATTCCCTCATGTTATTTGTCTGATAGTAAATATTTTTGCTTAAGTTCCCTTGCTAACTAGAGTTTGTTCTTTACCTCATTTAGATCCCAAAATAATAAATTATTGAATAAAGGTATGAAATTAGGTTCCTTGAGTAGAAAAGAAAATACTTATGCAATCTGAATTGTTCAATGGTCATCTTTGTGTGTACAATTACTGGGAAATGGATGAAGGAAATGAGCTTGGTAAACATCGGCTTTTCAAGATAAAAATACTGTGTATTATCAAAAATAATAAAGATAGAGAATGTTACAGTGTGATTCTATAATATGGTTCACCTATTTGTGTGCATATAATTTGCAGAGTACAACGTAAATGATTTGTTGTAGTTATTCTTTTCTAATTGTGGTTTGACGTTTGCTGCTCCAAATTTTACTCAGCCTACTCATATTGGTATAATCTGATTGTTAGTGCATATTATATGGATCATAGATTGATACAGCCAATTGTATTGCCTTAAATTATTTATAATCTGATTGTTAGTGCATATTTATATGGATCAGAAATAGATACTGTCAATTGTATTGCCTTAAATTATTTAGTTGATTTCCCAAAATACATTCAGATCAGTAATCTGTACTATACTATATTATTAATGCCAGGTACTCTAAATTCTCAACGAAATTTAATTTGGGGGATCCGCGTATATTTCTAAGTTAAAATTTCCTTAGCTTCCCTTAAAATAAATCTTCATTTTGTGCCTTCTGCAACTTCCTATATTGTTGTCGTGCTAATGAAATGTCTTAATTGTCGATCGAAATCAAGTTAGATATTCTTTTCACAATCTACAAATTCTCTTACCGAAAAAGAGGTGATGCATGTGATGATATTGTTTCCTGCAGCACTATTGTGCCTCCATAGTGTTAGCAAAGGCGTCATCTTTTTCGTCCGTAATTACTTAGAAGCATTGAAAACGAAGAAGAAAACAAGGAAGACCTTTGAGAGTCTGCTACGATTTCAGAGTTCACTTTTTTTAACACGTAATGTGAAACAGTATCATGCATGATAAATTATACATTAGAGACATGATTAATAATAGCTTGAACTTAAAAATAAAGAGAATATAATTACAGATGTTGAACTGAAAATGGTAGTTTATTTGACTGAAAGATGAAATTTAGATCATGGATGAATTTATGTGAAGGCTAACATTGAGAATGCGACCTGCAACAATATGGAGCAATTTAGCTAATCGAAAACTGTTTGTACAAGGTTTATTCCTGCAATATGATAAAATCATAGAGTTCTGAAATATTAATCACTGTCAACTAATTTATGGGTAGTACCGCTATCATCTAAAGTATATACAAATAGTACTATCATATTCAATACAATTTTTATTTAATTTTATTAAGTGAGTTTATAGAATACCTTTAGTTATATCATTTAATTTTATCATACACTGTTTCGGTGTGTTTAAACTGAGCAAATAAGATATGGCCGACGAAGGGAGCAATGGTATTGGATTTGTATTATATTCACTTAGAAATTGGTAATGAGTTCTTCGGTTTATTTAATCCATGTTGGATTCAAAGTTCAACAACTATGCAATGCATACTTAAGTGATGAGTGTCAACCATCAATTATCGATTTGGAATTTTCCAACTGTTATCTATATTTATCATTACCCTGTTAAACCTAAAAATAGATAACATATACAATTTTTTTTCCAGCCATGGATTTTGTATCTACTATGAAAACCATCATTTTTTTAGGTCCTCTAAATGCTATATATATTTTTGTTTGATAGAAATCACCTCATATTTACTCTGTCAATTTTTTTTTCTTTTCTGCACGTTGCTAATAAATTGAATTTAGTTCAGATATTTTTTTCTATTATAGATAGGTCAATCTCTTAATTTATCTTAGGATTAGGTTTATACCAATAAATTGGAACATACCACTTATCCATGTAGGCAAATTCTCATTGTTGGACATGATTTATAGATCATTTGTTGTTGAGTCATATAGATTTTTGCAAATTATTTTCACCATAATTGAATAGAAATAACTTAACGTAATCTACTAATCTTTTCTCCTATAGCTTTGTGGCAGTATAAATCTTTATTTCGTGAAATGTATCATTATCAACTCCTTAGCAACTTGGCATGTAACTGGATACTTTCGGATATAAACAGTGTCATATCTACATCCTCATCCAAAATAATTTTCAAGCATTTGTATCCGTGAATACGAACATATATCTAATAATTATTTTATCCGCTAACGATTGATAAATTGAAAAAATAGATAGTATTTTGCTTTAGCTTAAACTTTTTCCAATTACATTGATTATAAGAGCGTGAATGGGCGACTAATATGCACTAAATTCATATAATACAAACTGTAAGCATCATTAGAAAAGAAATGCATGTCTGTTTGTTCTAAAATACATAAAATATTAACTATAATGTTGATAAAAATTGAATGGATAATTCATGAATGCAGATACTTTCGTATCCGAATTCGTTTTTCCACCTATCGGATGTTTATTTGCTTTTTTGGGTACAAAAGCAGACAAATTAAAAATATTTTGAGTATCTATTGGCAGACCTATTAACAAGAAACATTATTGCTTTTGTACTTTAATCTATCATTTAATATGGAAAAAGAAGTTTATGTTTCAATACATAATTTGACACTGCAACTCTTTGTTCAGTAAATTCACAAAAACAATCTCTTTCAAATAACTTGCTTTGCTAATAATGGTTTATTGGTGCTCCTAATTGCATTGCATTACAATCTTTAAAGTTATGGTATCTGTGTACCATATCAAACTTTTATTGGTTTTTCTATGTTCGTACGTTTCAAAATAATGCAACTTCATTCTGAGTTTTTCCTTGGCGAGTCCAAACTATATAACACATGTTCTACCTACTTATAAAAGTTATTCAATAATTTGCTACATTATAGGCCAACTACCGAATATCTCACAAGAAATAGTACTCTACCATAATTCTTATGGAAGTCCAAATTTACATAAGGTAAGATCATCACAATTATTTTGAGAGTATGCATGTATGTTACAATGCTCCATTTTCCTTTTAAAGCTTCTACAGCTAAAAACAATGTTATCTTCTCTTTATTTGCAGGTTGTGTTACCATTCTGAATTTTCCCAAACAGTGGAGAAAAGCCAAAATAGTTGCGGTGCTGAATGCTCAGTTGACCATGCACATTACTCTTCTAAATTATATGTGTTGTGTTTCAGCATCAAATAATCGTTCATTATTCTTATTATATTTGACTATTGTATTAACATTAACTGTCACTGAATCTATTGTTGCTTAAGCACATTTATGCAAGTTTGTTATCCTTTTCAACTACTGCTACCTGGGTATGTTATTCAATGTAATATTATTAGCTTTAGAATCAAGATGTCCGCGGGTGCGGCGCAGTGGAAATGAGGCTTAACTTCCTGGTAAAAGGTCGTGGGTTGGATTAGCGGACGGTTTTACTTTACCCTCCTCAGGAGTTTACCGGCCCGTCGTGTTCTCCTGGGTTTTCAAAAAAAAAAAGCTTTAGAATCAATGAACTATCATTGAACTTAAAATTAGTTAATTTAATGGAAATGATATGTTGTTTATAGGGGTAGAACTATGCATTAATGTAAGTGATATATTGTTCTGTATGATGGTTGATGGTTCTTTAATGCTCTTTTATGAACACAAATAATCAATGGATCTTTCAAAGTTGTTCAAAGCTATGATGCACGAAAAATAGTATCCCTATCGTAAATAATGCCTTGCACGTGAATGATACCTTTGACAGCTTGCTCAAAAATTATTGTGTCATTATATTTATGTTGCTTAATTATTTATGTCTGCTTCGATACTTCTGTGTGTGGGGGAAAAAACCCAAAGTTATGCAATGAAATATAAAAGGGACGTTTACAATTAGAGTTATGTAATACACAAATAGGATAATCTCAATCAAAAACTTTGCATTAATATTCTACCATAGCATCTAGGGGAACATCACAATATAATGTAAGACGAAAATAAAATTCAGACTATAGCCAGATTTTTATGGTTTGTGTTGTAGAATTTATACCAAGTTTTTCCTGGACAAAAGAGAGAAATGATCATATATGTTAGCTGCATGAACGGACCGAACTATATGTGGGTTTACATCATATTTTCTTATCTATGTGCTTAGAATTAGAATAGAAAATTAAGCATGTCTTTTTGTTCCTACATGTGGGTTCACCCTCTGGACTGCACTTCTATTTTTCTACTGAAATTTACACCACTATCCACGTTTTTCTTAGATTTTATTTTCTGCATTGATGCATAGGCTTCCTCTTTTTATGGTTGCTACAAATTCTTAACTTCCCTTATTGTTGTATTATTCCAGTTACCCATCACAATTGCTCTATAGCTTCTAAGTTGGGTTCATTGGTAAACTATTGCAATATTAATTTATCGTTTGGCCGAAATTATGTGAAAAGCATAGGTTTGCATGGTGGTCATGCATTGACAGTCAAATTTGTGTTTACAGTGACAAAATTTATGTCCACGTAACATTGCCTAGACAGTGGTAAATTATCATGAATTTTTTTCGTTATCCATGATAACAGTCATCAATGGACCGAACTTCATAGTACATACAAATTATGCCTGAAACCGTTGACATAAACCAAATTTGTGCTCAAAATATGTGTTTGTTAACTAAGTTTTATATCGATCTAATATAAATTCAAGTAAATTAACTTAGTTTTATAACAATATGACTGAGTTAACTAATTTTACAAGCAATAAATTTTTATAAGCACTAAACAAGTATTGAAAACTTAATGAAATTAACTAAGTTTTCATAAATTAACGAAGCTTATAAAAATTTATTAGTTTTATAAATGTTAACTAAATTTTACATAAATAAAACTAAAGTAAACTAAGTTTGTAAAAAGGATGGGCTACATTTTTTTTTTTCAATCTTTGATATGTAAAAAAGTAGTTTAACATATAAACTTGGTTATTTCGAGGTCTAAATCAATTTGACATGACAATACCTATTTTCCTCTAATAAAACCTTTAACAACTTATTATAGAAACATATATTCGGCATTAGATATGATTCATGGTAGCCTATTTCTAATATCAACTAAAGTTTTGCTCCACAAATAAGGAAAAGTCTAAGCAAATTGTTGTGGTGTAAAGTATATTATTAACAATATGAGAGTTAGCGTTAATGTCCTAATATACTTAACTACTATACCAACTTATGTAAAGCGTGTTATTCCACGTTAGATCAATAGATGTGTATGCCTTACATATGAAGTTTTATAATTAATCGTATGAGGGTCAATATTGGTTATTTGTAGCATAAGAAGCTCATATAGTAAATTATGTTTTTAGATTTCACATGTATTTCTGCTTAATTTTGACCTCATGATAAGTATAGATGCATCTGCTACTGTTGAAATTCTAATGAGTTTTAAACACCGAACAAAGTTGCTCAACTGTTGAAATCCATATGCATTGAACTTTATTACCATTTTCATAAATCAAAAGTTTTATGTAAACCAAATTTTTTCGTAGGTTTGATGGATGAACCAGTAAAGGAGAATGATGCATACCAAAGCTCCACTTTGTAGAATGTGGCCACTCCAGAAGTGCATACGACATACCCTATTGGAAAAGTGGGTCCCAATTATGTAGACGCCTAACATGGGTTATACAAGGACTCCAAGTAGTAATAATACATTAATAACCGTAGAAGTTATGTACCTTACGGAAATGTATAGTTCAACCAAAGTTTGGCCCTACAATATCAGATTCATAATCATATGACCAATTAGAACTCATTATTGTAGAACATGGCATGTTAATTATTAGAGTAGATATTAGGGAATTTAAATACAACAGATCTGAACTACCTCAAGCAGAATCACATAGGTGCATAAATATTCATTTCAAGTTGCATATATGGTGCGTATACATTTTAATTATACATTAGTAACCATTAATTTGGAGGACATCCATCAGTTACCTTAACATTTTTTGCCATGGCACAAACGAAGTTGAAGTTCTTCCACGTTAGGGGTAGTGTTAAATGCGTCACGCTAAGCACTTTGTTTTGTCACCTTGAAATATTTTCCATGCTCCGACATTTATCCACTCTAATTTACCATGTTTTTTTCTTCAAAAAAAGGCTACCCAAACATTAGCATTTTTCTTTTATTTTTATGGTCGAACATTATGGTTATTTGATAAAGGATAACATTAAAAGATATGTGTGCACACATGAATTGTGATGAGATCAAATCTTTCCTTCAAAATGAATATAACAATAATGTACTTTGTTGTGAACTGTGATGAAATCAAATATTACCTTCAAAATGAATATAATATTAGCGTATTTCGATATAACCTTTATCAAAGTGATTGGAATAAAATGCTAAAATTAATATTATCTCAATGATATTTCACAATAACTAAACAAATATTCAATGATAATTGCAAAATTACAACTAATTTTTTAGACAAGCCCGTGTGCGAAGCACGGGTTCGCACTTGTTTGGAAGAAAAGATGAACAGAAAAGTAAAAGAGAACGTGTCATGGGTGTTAAAAAAGCTAGGTGAAGCTAATCCAGATCTTAATTCAGATGCCGGAGACTTTTGTGTCACCACAACAAGTGATGATGATGACATTGGTACTCTTGCAACACCAGCAAATGAATGAAGTATTTGGTTTGTATGTGTTAGCACTTGTGGTATATTTGAATTGTACTGTTAAATTATTGCACTTATGGTATGCGTTCGTGATGGCACTCGTGTTAAATTTTGGTGAAGGCACTTGTGGTATGTGTTCATGATGGCACTTTTGGTTTGTTTTAGTGATGGCACTTGTGGTTTGTGTTAGTAATGGCGCTTATGGTATATGTTGGTGATGACACTTGTGAGTTGGTATGTATAATTGGTTGGTCTGTTTGTGGTGATGATGAATGTTTTGGGTGGATTTATTTTATGAATATTTTGGTATATATGTATGAATGTGGTACAATAATTTGGATTATATATATGTACTACGGAATTTTTTAATTACAGGGTTGTATTATAGTTGCAGTTGACTTTTTTCTGGTGTTGTAGTTGATAATTTTTTTTGTGTTACGGTTGATTTTTTTCTAGTGTTGCAGCTGATTTTTTTTTGGTGTTGCATTATAGTGCTATTGTGTTGCATTAGATGGCGGTGTGGTGTTGCATCAAGTACAATATTATTAATTCTACTATGGTGCGGCATGTGGGGCCCACAGCTTACGTTGTTCCATGTGGCATGTTACACATGGGCAACTGACATGGAGAGATGACGTGACATGTGACACGTTGGCATCTAACGTGGAGAGATGACCTGATATGTGACACGTTGGTAGCTGATGTGGAAATTCATGTGAGCCCCACTGCCATGACCTAGAAGGCAGGCTCTGGCTTCTGCTTAGGGCAACGTTGTATGTTGTTGCATTACTTGCATATACTGTTGCAATAGGGTTATAATGAAACACTTTCTTTCCGTGGCAGTAGATGGGCAAAAGTGTTGCCTTATAGGGCTGAGACAATGGCCGCAGATGCCATGCCCCTCTAGTGTTTCTATTTGAAAAAAGGGCCTACAACAACGCTTTTTTGATCTACGACCACATTAAACTAGTGTCGAATATGCTCACTTTTATAGTAGTGAAACTTTTACTATTTGTAATGTTTTTTTTTTACGAATTTAAAACAAAATGTACTTAGTATTTGTCAATTATGTGACAAAAGATGTAGTATAAAATTGGAAAACATAGGTGCCATATTAATGAGTCAAACATATCCATGAAAGCATCAGAAAAGGAAAATTTTATATATTAAGTATGAAAATTCCAAATCATGATCTTTGTCTTTTGGAAATACAATGGACCCTTGGATTTGGTGCAAAATGTTTGCTCATGTAACTTTTAGACTATTATCAAAAATTTATAAGGTGTAGTAGGGATAAAGCGGGGATATAGCGGAGGTGCGAAACAGTACATTAGATGTAAAAAATAAGCATTTCAAAATTAATTTATTATCATTGTCACATCATGTGTATGGAAGAAACTAATATTTATTAGTCTTATATAATAAAATAAAGGAATATCATGGTTGCGCATGTTAGAATTGATAATTATAATTGATTTCCACCAAATATTTGACCATTATTGTTAAAATTATCATTTTACACTAACTCTATTTATCTGTTTTATAAGAGAACTAGGCAAATCAAGCTTCGTACATAATAACGCTAAAGCGGGCGCTACAAATCGTTGATTTAGCGGGTGCAACAAAAAATAACGAGGATTAAAGCTGATCTAGTGTTCATCAGCGCTAAATTGAAATAACATATTGGTTAAAGGGTGCAACTGGCGACGTCGGGGATTCTGCGAGGCTTTAACTGCACAAACCCAAAGTTAATTTATGTTAGAAAATCTAAGTGATGCTTGTTAATTAGCAAAAATTAGAAAGAGTTCCTTTAAAGAAAGGTATAAATTCAAATTCTCAACCATTATAAATGTCACATCTCAATCTTTTTGGTCCTTCGCAAATTCATTCTCTGATACAAAATAAATATGTATTTATTATAATAAATGACGTTTCTTAATTTATTTGGATGAATTTTCTAAATAATAAAATAAAAGTGATTCTTGTAAACAATTTAGAAAATAATTCAAAATAAACTTTTTGTTAAAATTAAAAATATACAAGGTGATCATGTGGGAGAATTCGAAAAAAGGAATTTTATAAAATTTTGTAATAAGAATGGAATAGCTGACAACTTTTATTCTTCTAGAACATTCTGACAAAATGTAGTTGAACATAAAAATTGGACTTTTCAAGAATGTGCTTAGACGATGTTATATGATAGTAAATTAACAAACAATTTTTAGTATGAAGCAGTCATTACAGCATGTTATATTTTAAATAAAATATTAATTAGACCATTAACGAACAAAAAATCATATGAATTACCTTACAATAAAAAAACCTAAAGTATCATATTTTAAAGTTTTTGGAAGTAAATGCTATATTTTAAATACTAAATATAATTTAGACAAATTTGTTTCAAAATCTAATAAACGAATTTTTGTTGGATATTCAACATATAGAGTATAAAATACTAAGAATAAAACAATTGAAGAAACTTAACATGTCTCATTTGTTGAAAATTTAAAAACCATAAATAAAAATAGTGATAACAATATAATTTTTATGAAGAAGAAATTATTGTAGAAGAATCATTGGATAATGATAATAATTATATTTATAATCGTGAGGATTTTAAACCTAACAAAAGAACAAGAATTCTAAGAGATCATCCAATAGAAAATATTTTAGGAAATATTGAATTAAAAGAAAAAACAAGAAATCAATTAAAAAAATGAGTAATAATGCATTTATCTCTCCAACTAAACCTAAAAAGTCCAATAGAAGCATATAAAGTTGACTCTTCGGTATTAGCTCTGCAAGAGGAATAAAATCAATTTACTAGAATGATGTTTGAGAGTTAGCCCCAAGACTAGAAAATAAATTAGTAATTGGAACAAAATGGGTATATAAAAACAAGATGATTTAACAAGGAGAAGTAGTACGAAATAAAGCATGATTAATCGAGTATGGTTATTATCTGGAAGAAGAAATAGATTATGATGAAACCCTTGCACCTGCAGTTATACTAGAAGAAATAAGAATTTTGCTCACTTTCGCAAATCCTAGCTGTTTATAACTATATCAAATGAATGTTAAAAGTTATTTTCTAAATGGTTTTATAAAAGAAGATATTTATGTCGAACAACCCCTACATTTTGAAGATAAAAACTTACTCGAACATGTTTAAAAACCAAAGAAAACATATATGGTTTAAAACAGGCTCCTGGAGAAGGACATGATAGACTCAGATCGTATTTACTTCAATCTATTTTTAAAATTGGTAAAATCTATAGTACATTATTTATTAAAAGAACAAATAAAGATATTTAACTCACACAAATATACATAGATGATATTATGTTTGGATTAATTAATGAATAATCAAATAAAGAATTTTCAGAAATAATAACTTAAGATTTTGAAGTGGGCCATATAAGAGAATTAAACTATTTTCTAGGTCTTCAAATAAAACAATTAGAAAATGGAATATTTATATATCAAGAAAAATAAGGTAGATATTTAGTAAAGAAATTTGGAATGGAAAATACAAGTGTAAAACAAGTACCAATGGTAACTAATGGGATCTTGAATAAAAAAAGAACACTAAACATGTTCATCAAAAACTTTATAGGAGTATCATAGAATATATATTTTGCATAACTACTAGTAAACCATAAATCATGCATAGTTTCTGCCTCTTTGCAGGATATCAATAACAACCTGAGGAAATTCATTTAAAATTCGTAAAATGAGTCTTACAATACATGATAAGTACATTATATTAAAGATATTTTATCCCAAGAATGATACATTTAAATTAGTATCATATGGTGATGCATGTTGATGTCAAAAATGGACAACAACACTTCACAACCAAGTAAGATCTAAAAATATGGAGCCACAAGCATAAAAAGCAAGTAAAGACAAGGAGATTTGGTGTGGTTCGGCCTAGAATCGACCTACGTCCACTACGGGAAGAATTCTCATTATCATCATTGAATTTACAAGGTGCATGATTCTCTCATTTCACTCATTTTCTTATTTTACAATAATTTTCTCGCTACTTCTCTTTATTCTCTTGATTCACTTGAATCCACCATGGAAATGGCTAGGTCTTTCTGATTGTGATAATTGTTGATGTAGATCTTCAATAATTGGACACTTGGATGATCTTGAATGATTTCATGGTGGTTGAGAGGTTGAATCTAAGCATAGAAGAAGAATAACGGAGGTTGGAGTGATTTGGAATGGTGGAGAAATGAGTTTGGCAGCACTTCATGAAAAGGAAATTCGGTCCTCCAATGTATGTAATGTGGGGTACTTATAGGTGTTATTGAAGAGGAGGGGCAGAGTCATAATTATCTAGGTACAGCTGGCAAATTGCAGTTTTCCGTTGGCACTAGACAAACCGTGCGTTATATACTAACGATCTGGTATCCCAATGTTTGAACAACTTGAATCTCCTATACTAACGGGTCATATTACTTTAATTGTGGTGATTCTCCAAACATCTCCATGGTTATATGTCACGTTTGTGTATAACGATCCTTTGAACATCACAAATCCGTGACCTGATGATGCCACGTGTACCAACTACATAATGCTCGCCCAAACATTATATACGGTCCGCCTTTAGATAAGCAATGACCTGGTTTTAATATTGTCCACGATCTAACTATGGCAAGCTTCTCATGTGCTATTACTTTGTATTTATCGACCTATTCTGCCAAGCATCCCATACAAAACTATACCCAACGACCTGAATATTTTGATAGCTGGCGTGACAACCTGTGTCATGTCGTATGGATGGCTTGTATATTAGGTTGCGTGAATGCGTGCATGACTTGGATGCCTCAAGTGACGACCTGATATAGGCTAAGGGTCCTCACATTTATACAACTGGCCACGACCTGGACTATTTTGGACAACTTGGTGCATATAATAGGAATGATCTAGGTAGGGAAGCATGGATACGACTTGGTTATAGCTACCTTCGACCTTGTTTATCCCCTATACACAAGCTAGTCTACGGTTCAAGCGTCATTGAGATCAGTTGCGCATCGTCCACTCCAATCCAATTCACCAAGGCAGTTTGTGAAGAGCAAGGAACGACCACACAAAACAGAGATCAAGCGCCAACTTAAGGTTAAACGCAGCAAGGAAGGTCATATACATCAGAACAAGTCGGGTCATCCATACAACACAATCAGGATCAGTCATACAACATAGTACAATTATACAGAGGGACCACGCGCGCCAAGCTAGCTCAAGGATGGTACTGCCTCAGGACGGTGATGCCCGTGCATCCTGAAAAGATCACCCACATTAAGGAAGTCACTCATTCTTGTATCAAAGAAATCAATCGTACAAGACGAAGAGAAGAATTGGTTCCCATCGCATACTCTATTCTGCAGTCATTCGTCCACGTTACCCCGATCGATCGTACATAGCGGGGGACACAAAGATGCAAGGAGTCGTGCATACATCCCACGTCCACTCGTGGATCGCAACCTCAGCTGTTCGCTCATTCCTCAATCAGTCACTAATGTAACAATCACATGCCACCTACAGACCCGAGAGATATCAACTCCAGAGCGATCGCTCATATGCCTGCTCTTCATGTTTTGATCAGTCACCCATCTACCATGAGATACAGGAAGCTTTGACAAGTCTCCTGTACACTCGTCGCCTGTCCACCTATTTAGTGTGCTCAGACTTATACAGTCGCTCGCTCCCTTCTAGGATAACTGAATACAATTGTCACCAGTTGGCTACAGCTAAGCGGTGACATGTTCGTATTTAATAGGACAAGCAACCTGAAGCCTGCATATATGATCTTCAGATAATTTCTTCAAGGTGGCACACCTATAAATAGGCCATTCCTCCACCGAATTGAGGGCGGGACTTCTGACCACCACGAAGTGCTACTAAATTCTTTCCTCCTCCCTTCCTTAAGCATTCTCAATGATCACCATCATTTCCACTGGAAGGATATTCACCCATTCGGCCATGGCAACCATTAGGATCTCCTAAGCAAAAATAGGTCAGAGACATTCTCCTTCTCCGTTACTCATCCATCCTTCCCCTCCTTGAATTCCACCATTCCTCCATCAAATTCCGTAAATTCAAGCGAGATTTGTATGTGAGGGTGAAGGTGCATTGAGAGAGTGAGAAGATATAAGAAAAGAGAGTTTATGTGCTTTGTAATCATTGTCACAATAATGCAAACCATCTCCATAGTGGATGTAGGCCAAGCTTACAGCCGAACCACTGTAAAATCTTGTCTTCTTTTTACTTTCCCTACATTTTTACTTTCAATTTTTGTTGAGTATGAATCCATTTACTTACTAACTGCATTGCAAAAGTATGATTCTCGTACCCCTGGTGTTTCAGCCATTTTTTGGTGAAAACAGACCTGATGAACACAAACGTGGTCCACGACTTGAAATATTCTAGACAACCTGATTTATTGCTAATGACCTAAGGTAGGTCATACTAAAGACCTGAGTTGCATGGAAAATGATACATGATATATTATACTCATGGTCCATACATTCTAAAAGCATGGCGACCCATTATTTTTAATGCTTCCCACGTTGCCTTTGGTTATTGTATATACTTTATATGATTTTAGTTGTCCTCTTAATGCCATATTGTCAATATTCTGCCACGTGTCTAGACTTTGTATAATATAGTGTCACGTAAAACTATTGTTTGAGCTATTGTTACACACTAATTAGGAGCCACATTCATAGTACGACCAGTCCACTTAAATGAACAGTTGCTAACCCATGAATGGAGCATTAAACAGCCGACCCTTTAAACACGCATATTCACAACCTGATTCACTGTCATATGTGGTCATAACGACCTAAGCATACTCACATGGTTTGCACTACATGTTTAGTTTGTTTATGTACTATATGTGATATGAGCAGCTTTCAACTTATGCAATATTCAATGTGAGTTTTTGCCATACTGCACTCTAGCTTGTAATAGCATATATATAAGAATGAAACGTATAAAAATTTCTATCCTTTCTTTTGGACAACATGTTGGGAGACCTTAATCTTCCTGAGGGTGTTCCTATTCCCGGTTGGTTCATGGATATTTAGAAGTTACGACGCTTGTTGAAGGACAAGAATATGCGCAGGTTCCAGCACCTGCTATGATGGTTCCTCCTAACCCACCTGTAGTCATGAATTTTTCTAAGCTTTGTAAGGACTTCTCTAACTTGGGCAACAAGACTTTTCTAGGTACCGATATGAATGTGGAGGCACGAACCTAGATTAGGGAGACCAGGAGGATTTTCGAGCTATTGGAACTAGACGACAAGATGTGGGTTCGACTTGCAGCTTGGCAGCTTAAGGAAGAAGCCTCCTTTTGGTAGGTGAACGTTGAGGCAGAAAGGAGACATATGGATTGGGCCAGATTAATGAATAGGTTTCACAGAGCAAATTTTGGTCTTCTATTGAGAAAGAAATGCAGTTGGAGCAGTTGTTAAGCTTGAAGCGAGGAAATTTGTCAACAAATGAATATACCAACTGGTTCAACGAGTTATCGAGATTAGGCAAGTATTTGACTAATACCGCTCACAAGAAAAATGTTCGATTTGTAAAAGTGTTGAATCAATCTCCTAAGGTTTGGCGATGATTCACATTTCTATGGGAGAGACATTTAAAGCTTTGATTGAGATGGCATTGATGCAAGAGGACAAGAGGGAGGATGTTAAGGAGGAAAAGAGTGAAGCTTCTAAGTTTTCTTCTCTTAAAAATAAATTTTGGAATAAGAAAGACAAGAAAAAGCAAGTTGGAAATCCTCGGAAAGGGAAAATCAAGACAAAGATCAAGTGCCATGGGAATGGAATACTAGAACACCTTATTCGGGATTGCGGGAAGCTAAAGGGAAAGTGTTTTAATTATAGGTAGCCGGGAAATCTGAGTAAGGCATGTCGCTAGAGGACTGGACAGGGTACTGGTACAACAACAACTCAGATGCATGTATTGGAGGCAACAATGTCTAGAAGTGTCTCGGATAGAGGTAGGAAAGTCTTTTTGAAGGTTTGATCTCTATCTCTGGTTTTCCTGTTCACACTATTTTCGATTTGGGAGCTTCTCATTTGTTTATTTCTAGTACTTCGTTTGACTATTTACACTTAGAAATCTCACTAGTTACCGATCTCATAGTAGTTTCCAACCCTATAGGTGGTGTGGCATACCTATCTATGATTTGTAGGGGTTTGATTTTTTTTATTTTAGGCGTTGAGTTGAATTCTGATGCCACTGTATCGGTATTTTCAGGGTATGGGACGTTCTTAGGGTTGGATTGGTTAGCCACATATGGGACAATATTTGACTGCGAAAGGAGGGTCGTTAATTTGATGACATGTGGCGGTTGGACCATATAGATTTCTTGCAACCCCCGAGGGTCATTCATGTTGAGTTTTCTTTACTCCCAAGATTCTTCTATTTATACTTATTTTATAACTGTTGTCTGTGAGTATCCGAATATATTCGAGGAGGTTAGAGGATTGCCACATAACACAAGGACATATATGGACTATTGCATCATCCAAGATACGAGGCAGTAAGCGCAGAAAAATGTTGTTGTAGACAAAAAAGATCAAAGGCAATATTTTCCTAGTGATGCATTTTGCCGCTTTTCTTTAGAGTCAAAGGCAACATCTGTACCATCCAATGGCAACATTTTCCTGGTGTTGCCAATCGATACTAGTTGGCCACACATTATCTATAATAACACTTTTACCTTCCAATGGAAACACTTTTACATCCCAAAAACGATGCTATAGATATTTCATCTCTAACATCATTAAATGTTTATTTAATAGAATACTACTACACAGAATTTGAATTCAAACAGTGTTTTATGAAATAAATTTTTTATTTCAATAACTTAAATAGTTCAAATTTCTAACTCCAACAATTTACAACTAAATGATTTACTACAACAAGGATTATTTACATATACAGATATTCCTCACTTCCTCACTCAGTTCAGTCATTAAATATACAGTTTCAATTTAAACAGACACCGATTCCGACAAATATATTCCGAACCGAAGGCGATCCAAGTGTCGAGCTGAAGGCGAGCCGAGTAGCGGGTCCGGGTGCAATGTCGGTGTGGGTACGAGGCCACGTAGTTTGGGGCCCCGCGGTTACATCGAACAAGTAGGCACCACCCCATTCATGCGATTTCAGAAGTCCAAGCCCTCTTTGAAACGACATTTTTTGTTTCAAACTTCCACTTCTGTAACACACTTTCATACTGTCTGATTTCTGGAACAACCATCAGCACACCTATCAATTATAGAAACACACACAATAAACCAGAACAAAAATGAAATAAAATACAAGCAAATACAAATTTATTTTTAAATTTTATTTTGCCTCAGATTTCTGGTGTGTTTCTCATCATCTTTCTAGACTTGGTCTGATGATATTCAAGTACAGGAGCATCTCATAACATATATGCATAGTTTAAAGGTTTACCAAGCATTTCAGGTCAGTGGATAATATGCATATATACATGAGTATACAAGTTTCTAAATGTATACATATGTTCATAAGTGTACATATGCATATATGTGCAATAGAACGATGAAGAGCAATGAACAAAACAAATTGGTCCATGGTGCAATATTGGAAAGTACACAAAGCTGTACATAAGAGTGATACAAGATGTGACACCCCACATCCGTTAATGTCACTCACAAAGGGAATGCATTAAGTTTCGTGAAGCGTTTTTGGCAAACAGACATAGAATATTACAAGATAGATATAAAATTTTGCAGTGGAATAAAAAAAAACTTTATTAATCATAAGATACCGTGGTCCAAAACGTCACTTGTCTAAAACATAAAAACCCATTACAACATAAAAGCTACTGTCTTGTACTTAAAAAATATCAGAGTACATAAAAGAGGTAAAATTCCCCAAGAACAAAATATATCCATAGCAAGAAGGACAGGAGCTTGAGCTATAGATGTTAGAAGCTCTAGCAAAAGTCAGCAGAATCATGGTCAAGCCTGAGTGTTTCCTCCCTGAGAACCTGGGGGGAGGGCGGGGGAACAGAAGAAAGAAGGAGAAACAAAAAGGTTCAGACATAAAGTCTGGCGAGTCTAGTACGTTTAGCCAGTAAATAAATAAAAGTAACATGATAGGCATATTAAGTGGATAAGAGAGATCATTACATAAATGGCAGGTGTGACAAGGCAGATAGGATAGGGTATATATATATACTTCTAATGATAACTCTACACTATTACTAGTATAATCAGAATAAGATGATCCCTTCCACTACAAGTTTGGTGAACTTAGGGCATACATCCAAGTGTACCATAACCACTACCCTAATCGATCGGCTCCCTACCCCGTAGATACCCTATGTTGGCCCCATAGTAGGAGGTATCACTTCCTAAAGTGGCAACCCTTCATTTCCCAAGATGTGCACAACCATATCTACTAGTGTCATGGTTGTCTTATCCCCCTCTGCCCAGCTCATGCACGCACATGGCCCAGTCAGTTTGTGCCGCCCACACCGTCCTTTGCGTTTGGATCTCTTATAATCAGTCCAGTAAGCGTGCCCCTTCTCCGACCTAGTTCGAAGTATATACTTGATACCAACTCCAGGTTACTAGCTGAAATGGGTCCCACACAATATGATACAAGCTCTCTGCCTTGTCTTGTATCCCCCCACTAGGTTTTCACTGACTATGTATACCCCTAGGTGTCTTCAATTACATAACCTTATTTATTTTTATAAGTTAAGCTTACCCTAGAAGGTGTCTTTAGTTACCTAACTTTATTGTTTCCACCGGTTATGTATAACACTAGGTGTCTTTAATTACATAACCTTACTGGGTTAAATTTGTGGGCCTGTATAAATATTACCCACCCTTCAGATTTACTTAACCCACCCCCTTTACTTAATCAAGTTTACTTAACCCCAACTTAAGTCTAAGTTCACACAATCCCTGTGGATTAGATTTGGTTAAGTAGTCCAATTCTTTATCATGTCCATTTATGGTTTCATAATGGGCCAGACCTCCCACATTAGGCCTACAACATGTGGAAGCTGGATATGCCAGTCGGGTCCGGGTAGACTTATTCCACAGTTGGGCCTAACTCGTGTCATAGCCCGATTCGTATTTACGTACTTAGACCTCCCACATTAGGTTCAACATTAGTGGTTGTTGGATATGCCGGTCGGGTCCGGGCGGAATTCCATCACTAATGCAACCTAACCTCATTTCATAAGTACAATTACAATTCCTAATTGTAATTACTAGACATTCCATTTTCAATTACTAGACAATAGCCTAGTATGAACGATAATAGGGAAAATAATGGGAAAGTGACTAAAATGATCATCTTGGCATAAACGTAAACTAGTATGATAATAAGGTGAACATACATACTGGCATGGACATGAAATTGTCATCATGACAGGGTGGTAATTTAGATCACATAAAATAGATCTAACATGATAACATAAGGTGATAATTTAGATCACATAAAACAGATCTAACATGATAACATAAGGTGACAATTGAGATCACATAAAATAGATCTAACATGATAGCACATGGTGACAAATTAGATCACATAAGATAGATCTAACATGACAACATAAGGTGAAATTTAGATCATATAAAATAGATCTAAAATGATAACATAATGTAACAATTTAGATCACACAAAATAGATCTAACATGACAACATAAGGTGACAATTTAGATCAATAAAATAGATCTAACATGATAACATAAGGTGACAATTTAGATAACATAAAATAGATCTAACATGACAACATAAGGCGACAATTTAGATCACATAAAATAGATCTAACATGATAACACAAGGTGACAATTTAGATCACATAAAATAGATCTAACATGATAACATATGGTGACAATTTAGGTCACGCAAAATAGATCTAACATGATAATACAATGTGACAATTTAGATCACATAAAATAGATCTAACATGATAATATAAGGTGGCAATTTAGATCACATAAAATAGATCTAACATGACAACATAAGGTGATAATTTATTTCACATAAAATAGATCTAACATGACAAAATAAGGTGACAATCTAGACCACATAAAATAGATCTAACATAATTATAGATTTAGATCTACATAAAATATCCACATGATAATTAGATCTAACATAATTAAAGATTTAGATCTACATAAAATAGATCTAACATAACTAAAGATTTAGATCTACATAAAATAGATCTAACATAATTAAAGATTTAGATCTACATAAAATATCCACATGATAATTAGATCTAACATAATTAAAGATTTAGATCTACATAAATAGATCTAACATAATTAAAAATTTAGATCTACATAAAATATTCACATGATAATTAGATCTAACATAATTAAAGATATAGACATACATAAAATAGATCTAACATAATTAAAGGTTTAGATCTACATAAAATATCCACATGATAATTAGATCTAACATAATTAAAGATTTAGATCTACATAAAATGGATCTAACATAAATAAAGATTTATATCTACATAAAATGTCCACATGATAATTAGATCTAACATAATTAAAGATTTAGATCTACCTAAAATGGATCGAACATAATTAAGATTA
Source organism: Allium sativum (assembly GCA_030737875.1). Classification (NCBI taxonomy): domain Eukaryota; kingdom Viridiplantae; phylum Streptophyta; class Magnoliopsida; order Asparagales; family Amaryllidaceae; genus Allium; species Allium sativum. Next base: position 18,529,691 of record CM060927.1, on the reverse strand, counting down.
AGATCTATATAAAATGTCCACATGATAATTAGATCTAACAAATAAATCTATCATAACATATCATAAGATATGATAATAGCATAGAATAGATCTATCATGTCATAACATAAAACATGACAATAGCATAAAATAGATTTATCATGTCATAACATAAAACATGATAATAGCATAGAATAGATCTATCATGTCATAAAATAAAACATGGTAATAGCATAGAATAGATTTATCATGCCATAACATAAAACATGATAATAGCATAGAATAGATTTATCGTGTCGTAACATAAAACATGATAATAGCATAGATCCAGATCATAGTCTTTCATAATTCACTTTTATTTATTTAAAACTAAAAATAACTATACTCACAAGGACTGGATCTATGAGAATAGAAGGAGAAAACTGAAATTTGAATCTCAAAATTTGATTTGGAAAACTGATAATTGAAGAAAGCAGATCCGTCTCGCACACCAGCAGAGTTTGGCCACCATTGTTTCTTTGTGAAGAAATCAATGGAATTAAGGTGATTTTATAGCCGCTAAGTTTCAAAAATCAAATAGCCACCTCAGCCCTAAAAGGGGGGTAATGGGCCACTATCCACTTGAAAAAGGCCCGAATACCCAAAAACTTATATCCTTCATAACTTCTTCATACGTTATCCGTTTTACGCAAACCAGGTGTCTATCCTAACTAGAATTTCGAGATGAACATAATGACGTAATTAATTTCCCTTGATTCTTAATATTAAATTAATTATTATTTAATTTATCCTTTTTAATGTTAACATAATTATGGTGTGTTACACAAGATGCACATGAATGAAAGGTAAAAAAGAAGCATATTTGGACTCAAGCAACAAAGCCAAAGCATGGTGACCAACCAAGCATGAACGAGAATAAAAGCGTGAAACTGAGTTAGTGCACAAGCCGAGTAGGGGTGCAACTATTCAAATTCATGGTAGCATAAGCAAGAAGCACTAAGTGCACACAAGAACAAACCAACATCAAGGAGAAGAAATTCAATTGTGGAGTGTTATTATCATTTTTTATATATAAATATTTATGTGCAAGCAAGTTTAAGCAACTGGACAAATAATTGAGGGAAACAATAACTCATAGTAAAGAATATGTGCTTATCAATTCTATATACATAAATGTGGACAGAACAAGCAAAGTACACAAATAGTTTCATACAGATGCTAAGGCCACAAACAAGCACTTTCAAGTATTATTGCAGTATCAAGCAATGAAGCACATATATCATGGCAAGACAATATCACACATAGCATGCAGGGTGCACAAGCATACAACAATAAAGATCGCAAGTGTATTATTGGTTGAGGAAGTAATCGCTTCTGCTATTATCAGTGTAGAAGAGCAACATAAATCAACCAATAGGAGTGAAAAGCATTTGGTTGGGCAGTATGAAAAAGGATTCAACAATATTATCTGCTCTTATCACGACAATAAAGCGGAAAAGGAAAGACTTTATTTTCTAGAAGTATTTATGTCCAAAGAGTTAAAGAATCCAAGTTTTTATTTCAAGTATGGTTGAATGATTCAACAAGAAGAATATATTTTTGGAAAAATATTATTTTGGGAAAGTTTAATTATTCAGCTATGAATTTAAATTAAATCAGAGCAAAAGCCCAAAATATCGAAGACCAAATCCAAGCGAGAAATCAAAGAGTTTTAGGTTTTCAATATCCTTATATAAACCAATCATCACAGGCATAATTGACATCATAATAGGACACGAAATTCAACAAAGAAAATTCAAAGAAATCAAATAAGATATTACTCACAAGTTTGCAAGTTTCGATCACAATCCAATAGCATCAAATCGATGACGAGGGAAGCAGTTGTAATTCAAAGTAATCAAAGAATCATCTCGAAATTAAGAAGCTGAAGTCGCGATTTGTTGAAGAGGGCAAAACCTTAGTTTTCGATCGATCATTAAAAAGGAAGCCGACTATATTTTTTCTCAAGTGAAAATGAAACAAAGGCAAATAATGTTAATTATGTTCTAGCAAGAAAATAGAAATTTAGGGCAAAAGAGCTGAGGCGATGAAGGAAAATAATATTGACGCGAACTGGTAACGTGGATCGTTGGATCATATTCATGCGGATTGATAATTTTATTAATCTTTTAATTTGAATATATCTATAACTACTGCAACATCGTTTTTATATCTATGCTAAGAACTTGAAGCAAGTGTTGTAATAGACAAAAATTAGCATGACTATCATTACATTATAACTAGCAACACCATGTAATTTCGTTGTAGTAGGCCATCTATGGCATAGTGAAAAATATCTAATGGATAATCGTTTGAGCCTAATCATGATTGAAGATGAACCATCTAATATTCATATTCATACTCCATTAAAAGAAGTAGAAGAATCACATGTGGATGAAGATGATAAAGTTATATGTGTTGGAGAAGTATATTTGGACAACACTAGTAATTTGGTTGCACAACATGGAAACTTTTGTCTTTATTGCCCCAATTGTTTGATTCACAAGTCACCAATTGTCAAAGACTCTCATTAGTTTGTCTTTCGATTAAATGTTTATATATATATATATATATGAATATATATATATATATATATATATATATATATATATTGCATGTAATGTACATGTTTCTATTTGTGTAATATAACACTATATAAATTATGCTTACATTTCGCTTATTATAGTTATTAGCATATGAGCACCAGTTTAAGGGGGAGTTACTTAGTTTAGGTTAGTTTTTGTTGATGAAAAAGAGGGAGAATTACAAAATAAGTTAGATATATTAAGATTAAGGAACTTGTGAAATAGGTTAAATAGGCTTAGATTAATTGGTGGTTATTGGAGTAAGGGGGAATCATAGTAGAATCAGAGCCAGTGAAGTATATTTTATAAACATAGGTTATCATCATCAAAAAGGGGGAGATTCATTGTTCTTGGGATGATGATTTTGATGACAACAACCTTAGGAATTGTTATAAAATGTGAATACTAACATTCTTGTTGTTATATATATATATACATATATATATATACGTATGTAGGTTATATACGCATGAAATATAGAATGAAGACCGCATAGTGTAAAGATTCAAGACTAATGGAATCAAGATTGAAGAAACCAAGAATGGAGGCTTAACAGTTTTAATATTTAAATTCATCAAGACAAGTAATAGAATCTTGATCTAAAACTTCACAATAGCATCTTTATTCTAATTTAATTGTGGAATGGAATCTACCAACTTTTAAAAATAGCATATTTCAGATTTAACTATTTTTACAAATTAATCTTTTAAATCATCAGTCTTGGTTTGTAACACCCCACATTTTAATTAAAGATAATAATTGGAGTTAGTGTAATTTAATATTCAGAATTAAGTAAAAGGGCTATACCACTGCGTTCGTTCTGGAATTCTGGTTTAGATAGACTCCGAGTTTGCATAAAAACGAATAACGTATGAAGAAGTTATGGATGGTAGAATTTTGATGAAGCAAGCGGGAAGCGGGCCAGTATAACTGGTACACTGGGAAAGTGCGCCAGGGTTAATTTACACTGGCGCACTTGTGAAGTGTGCCAGTTTAAGTTTCAGGCATCCAGACCCATAGGGGTCGACCCATACCCCTACAAGGTCGACCCACGGGTCGACCTCCACAAGGGTGTTTCGACCCTAGGGTCGACCCCCCTATGATCTGGCAAGATTCTTTGATGAATCTGGATTGCTTTCTAGACCATATTCGTGCTGACTCAGCGCTTATATGCATGAACACCTATAAATAGGCAAGCATAGCCTAGTCTAAATCTCATAATTTCTGAGAGGCTTCCTAAGCTCTGTTATTCTTCTTCCTCCTCAATTCTCTTCAGAAAAAAATAGAGTAAATGAATAGGATATGAATGAAAGAGACAATAGTAAGCAGCGGAATGAACAAGTAATGATAATAATCCATTATGGATAAACTTGAAGGGGAAAAGGAAAGATAATAGTTAGGCTTGTCCTATGGACAAATGGAAGTTATAACTTAGGTTATAATAAACGATAAAGAAAATGAGATAACTTATGTAATGAGATAAGCTGTACTTAATTTCACATTAAGTAATCTATAAATTGGGAAACCTGAAACCTGTTCTTTGCCATAAGTAGAGAAAAAGGGAGAAAACTTATGAAATACAATAAGTTGTACTTAATTATAAATTAAGTAACCTTTAAACTTGAGAATATGAAATCTGCTGATAAGAATAACATGTTAAGGGCTTGTCCTAGGGACAAGTGGATATTATAACATAAGTTATAATAAATGGAAAGGGAACTTATTAGTAAACCTTAGTTACAAGAACGAAGTTAATAAGTAAACAACGACAAATTGTAGTGACAGTGTAAGATGGAATTCTGGTTAAATAAGAAAGAACGAGGTGGATATATGGGATGAAATAAGTTATATTTAATCATAAATGAGAAGTGACTATTTCTGGTTTTTGAAAAACTATCATGACCTAGTAATGGCGGCAACGACAACTCATTCTTCTTCTCCTATCTCCTCCTCCTTTGCCACCGATGCCTTTCCACCTCTTCCACCTCACCCTCCACCTCCCAAACCCCCTGATCCACCAACTCCCTCTGGAATTCCCTCTTCTTCGATAGATGCTAATCCAGATCTAGCTATTCCATCGCAACCATCTTTTCAGTGAAATCTGATTACACATCTCTATTTAAATCTTCTCCAAGGAATGCAAGATCGTATAAACCAATCCATTTTGATATATCAATAGATGTAAAGAGGAATATGATACAGATCCTATCAAGTAACAAGGTCTTAATTACTGGAGTAATTTTCTGATCGGATTTTTACTCGATGGTACATTATCATTTCATGTTGTATCTAATTATTTGTGTAGGCATTGGAAGCTTGATGGTGAGGTTGATATTAAATCCGATGGGTCTCACTTTTACTTTAAATTCTCCAATGACTTTGTTAGGTAAAAAATTCTTAGATCTGATCCATCTTCATACGTGGTAGGATGTTTATCATATCTATTCGGATCCAACCATAGGATATGCCCAATCTCAAATTAAAAAAGTCCCTGTTTGGATCCATTTGTGTACGATACCCATGGTTTTATGGACTCTAGTAGGAATCAATTGGCTTGTGAATCATGTTGGCAGATTGATTTGTTATGATGTTAACACTGAAAGGTTAGATAGATTCATATATGCGAAGGCATTGGTCGAAGTATCACCTGAATTTTAGCTACCAAATGCTATTGAGATTGATGGTTTGGGAGATGCTTGTCCTATTGTAAAGGTTAGCTATGACCGGAAATCAAAGTTTTGTGTCAATTGTATGGTATTTGGACATGAATCATCCCACTATGAATTACACGCCAATAACAACAAGGATAATAAGAATCTGGGTAATGCTAATGGGAGGGATTATTGTCCAACTGAGAATGTGCAAGTACAAAAGCCATATATAAAAATTCATGCAAATGGTAATCAAGAGATATGGACAAATGTTTACAAAAAAAGAAGTATTGGAAGAGAAAGGAGGTAGATACTAATAAGGGTATGACAGATTCTGTAGTTGCTACGGGCAATGAAAATGGTAACTCTTTTGCATGCTTAGCTACTGATGATACTGGGCAGAATGTTGATATTAATGCTACTGAGCAGAATGTTGATATTGATGGTCATGGTCTTGATGAGCCTAATATTGTTCAATAGAATCTAGTTACCAATGCACATTAGGACTACACATCTAACGCTGAGATGCAGACCTTGTTTGGCAATCTGTTTGATGATACAAGAGAACATTTAGAAACTTCAAATAGGGCTACAGGTAATGGAACCATTTCTTGTATTGGTTTCTTGGGAACTAGTTCATCTTCTAGTGTCACTATTATTGCTCTTTGTTCAGCTCTATCTGGTTCTATGTCATGCTCATCAACTTATAGTCAGAGTTCTCCTGCTTCTTCTTGTATGAATTTTACTTCGGATTTGATTGGAACTTCTTCTTCTAGTGCCAAGCAATCTGCTTCCCCAAATGCAAATTTAAAACCACCTATCCATCTAATACTTCCTCCTCAGGCAATCGAATCTTCCATGTTATCCTCTGCAATTTCAATGAGTGCTCATCCATCTGCAATATCCAAAGTCAAGATCTAACGGAAAATTTTGGGCTAAAGATGACCTTAATAAGGGACATGAGTTCACACTTGAAGACATACTACCCGCTGGCAGCAAGGTGATGTCGCAGAAATGACACACAAGGCGCAATCCTGGCCCTTTTTTGATAAATTCTACACGTGAATTTTGACTTGTGCCTTGTGTCATATCAGAGGGATTATGGTGCATGCAAGCTTGTTTTGGAATGTTTTTTAAACTAATGTGTTTGAAGCAAGAGCAACTGGAATGTAATTTTGATTATTGGAGATTCTTTCTGCAATCACCTATGGTTAGCGAGTGAGTATTAGTGATTTTGAAGGGTATAGAGAAGGATGGTTATATATCATAGCATACTTGTATATGTTGATATATGGAATGTAAATATTTTGGTGATTAATAAAATTTGCGCTTAACTTTCAAAATAATAAATAAATGATAAGTGAAATGTTCAGCAGAAAATACGTGAAATGAGATGAAGTATAATTAATGACATATTAAGTAGAACATGTTATTATAACTATGGAATCAGACAATGAATAATATAAAGAGATTGTAGATTACAGATCGTGGATTACAATATAGAGAATAACGTGTTACGGGCTTATTAATTAACTTAAAAGGGATTAACTTATATATCTGAAATAAATAAGCAAGAGGAACTTAGTAACTTGAATAAGAGGTCACTATGAATGGGAATAACCAAGTTAACTTGAAATCCGACGAGATTGAGTAAGCGCGTAATTAAATCTTTGGACATAAGGTCTAATAACACATCAACCTGAAGCGCTTGGACCAGACCATACGTTTTAAGGTGAATAACCCAACTAGGTAGATCATCGTGGTGTCATGGGACACGAGGGGAGCGCACGTCTATTTGATTATTCTGCCTGTTTTGATGGCTCCAAGGGACTGGAAGTGGAAGCACATGGCTTTTTGGGACGTAGAGGGTATTCCTAGTAGTCCTCTGTGCCGTGACAACATTCGACTGTGCTCGTAGAGGTTAGGTCTACGCGTTACTACTCGGTCAGTATACCTTGACTGCTATTAGGAGCAGTCAGAAGGTTGTTTGGTGGCATGGGTGATTCGATGATCAACGGTTGCCTTGTGACTAGGTTGGGTTACGAATTTTTTTATTGATTTACTGGAAGGTCTAACCATCTGTTGAAAGCAAGACGTCGGATACCCACCATCGACAGTCAATGTGATACCAACCATCGACAGTCAGCGTGACATGTAATGCGTGATGCGAAAAGACGGAGAGCTAAACAAAAAAACCATAGACCCTTTGCAATCAAGGTTATGAGTGGGGGACAGGCCAATTAGGATTTGTTGTTTTCTCTAGGGCCAGGTCACTAGTTCTCAATTATGCTCATCTTTCACTAGTCGAGGGAGGGGTCGGGTGGGACCATAGCTACTGAAAATGCAGACCATAGCGTCTATGTATACAAATATATGAAAAAATCCCGACCGAGTTCCGTGTTTCTTGTACAACCCTTCCATGGGACTCGATGCACAGTAGAGGATATGTGCAGTTAAGGCATCGAGTGCAATTGACGATACGGACCTTGGGGAAGTCTAGATACATGCATGTCTGCTCTGGGTGGTGTATCATAGACTCTAGGGCAATACTCTGTGATAGAATCAAATTCGATCGAATGGTTCGAAAGGGCAAGTCCACACACTTACGTAGCATGACGATAGTGGTTCTATGCGGAATGTAGCATTATTATATAGAGATCCGAACGTCACTCTAGTGTAAGATGAGGGACTACGTATATTTCAGCGGCATTACGGCGGAGACCGTGCAAGTGGGGCACCATGGGTAGCTACATATATACTGTATTAGGTTAATCCACTGGGAGGTAGATGGGTACGACATGTGTGTAAGCCTTGAGTGCTGTTAACCCACTAATAAAAATGAAAATGTATCTAGTCGATATATGTAGGGTTATCCAAAATGTGTAGTTTAAATCCAGTCACCAGAACTTGTGTTCTAACCCCCCTCCTCATCACATACTCGCAGGTTAGATTTTTGGCAGCGATATGATAGCTTGGGATACTGGTTAGGCAGTATTATTATCTGGGTAAGGCTATATTTTGACTATATTATATTTTATCCATTCCGTTGTGAGATTTTTCTTGAGCTCACATATATTTTATATCTCTGTACTTTCTGCAAGATACCAGACAAACCAACACAAGTTTCGATAGATTAGAATTTTGAAAAAAATTCGGTCTGTCGGAATTCGGGTTGTTACATTTAGTATCAGTGCCTAGGTTTAGGATTCCTGTATAGAGAGTGAGTGAACATATTTGTATTTTTAAAATATAAATAATATATATAAATATATATACCTAGATCCATAGAAGAATCCACGAAATAGGAAAAGCATAATATTGTAAAAGTTGGGATATCTATTTTTGGACATGGAAATCTGAGACACTTAGGTAATTTGGTGGAAAGTGTACAATATACTTCGTATGGAAAGAAGGTGAATCCCATACGATAGTATTTCGGGTTAGCGGGTTTGGCGGTAATACCTTATAAATTGGAAAATCGGCCAAGCTTTTGGAAGATGTTTTATGATGTTTTCAAGTTTAAATATTTAAAATTACAGTTTTAAAAATATGTAAAGTACATATTGGGTTTTGAAGAAAAGTTGGGGTATATTTTGTAAAAACTGTGATTTCTTGCGAAAATTTTGTCTCAAATTAATTCTCTTACTAAAAGGTGCACATTATAGAGCATATATAGCTCGCTAGTTTTCAAGTCATATGATATGAAAAAGTGTTGCATTTTTTTGGAAGCTAGAATTTTCAGTAAAGAAAGTTTTTAAATCTCTATTCTTTTAACAATCAATTTTGATAAATTGTTTTAACGAGAAAATTTTGTTGGGCGGACAAAATAAGTTGTAGAAATTAAGAAAAGAGTAGATGTTTGCACCTTGTAGTAAGTAACTGAACTGAGCTTATAGGCAAGAATGAGTTGTAAACCTAATTGAGAAATAGTTGTCCTTATCTACTCCAGTTTTTGTGATTTGAAAATAAATGTTCTACATTTTTATGAGATGACATGTTTTTATGGTTTGGAAAAAATAAGTTTTGAGGGGGAAAATAAAGTTTTGACACTTTTATTTTTGGAGGAAAAAATGAAGTTAGAAGGCTAAACCACGTTTTTAAAATTTTGGAGTAGGTAGGGATTAGTGCCTAGGGAAGACGGGAAAGGTTTTGAGGCTATGAAGTAGGTAGCGAGAATTATCTTGGAATAATGGTAAGATCCCATAGAATGCGTAAGCATTGAAAAGCTTAGGGTGTTGCTTAAAAATTTATGTTAGTACATAGCAAGGACTATTGTGACTACTAGACAATAGAGGGGAAGTAAGTGCATACATCCTGTTGTTTGAATTTTTCTGTCTGACGGGGACATAGTCCTGAGAGTCTTGGCCCTTAGTAGTAGCAGTGTAGAGTATCTGTTTTAGTTGAAGGACTAGAAGACTTATTTAAACCAAACTTAGATCAGAGGATTAAGTTAAATAAGCTAAGAAAAGAGTAATGGAATAACTAAAATGGAAACAACAAATTCAGTAAAGAAACAAACACGACAGTAAATGAAATGTGGAAAATTCTGAGAAAAGGCGAATAAGAATAAATTTTTCCAAGACAAGTTGAAAAAGAAAATCTGTAACAAAGAAAGTTTTCTTATGTGGGTTGTGCTTGGAAAGAAAAATATGGTATCTTTATATAATAGTTTCATAAAATTCAAGTATAGTTAGAAAAAGCTACATAAAAGAAAAATGGAAGATGTGAAGTTTTCCGTTTTCCAACTTTTTTAACATAAGAAATCGAATTTAGAAAATTAGATTTTTCTAAAATTCGAAAAATAAAGTTGGTTGGTAGGATTTTGAATGCAACAATTGGATGAACTGCGCTTTTGCTCTGAAAGAGTGTGGGAAGATGAAAATGTATTTTCATTTTCAAAATATTGCATTCATGTAGAATTGCCAGTACATTTAGGATGTGTGCATCATTTTTTAAAAGAATTTTTTAAAAATTTGCATACATATAGGAGGTACTGCTTAGGCATTCATGTATTACTATGTTGTATTGCACTTTGCACAAGTACACAATGTTTGCAAAAATTAGATGCACACATGATGGATGGATATTAAGCAAGGGGTTATTTGATTTCTGCCCTTATCAAATTTCCGAGAAAAAATTTCTTAAGGGTGGGAGAATGTAACGCCCCACATTGTTAATTAATGATAATTAGAAAGAAATTTCTTGCAATTATGGATTTCTATCAAATAGATTGTCTTATATTATGGAAATTGTTTTTATACATTTTCGGTAACCAATCAACTAGGTAACTTCCAAAAAGGTGAAATTAAGGATCGCAAGTAAATGGTCAACATGTGTTTGCTAATGACAAAAGGATTATAGCGAACATATAAGCATTAGTAAATTGGAAATTAAGAGAGAAATGGTAAAAGGCAAGTATTGGTGGGAGAAAGAACATTATCTTTTGTTCTTGCTAGTTTTCCTATTTGATTTAGGAATATTTTGTCCCTTTTCCTTTGATGTATTGGCTGTGTGGGGCCATAACCATGATAAGTTGAATCTTATAGAGCATTTGTATTACAGGCTTAATAGACCGGACCTTCATAGATAAGGTAACTCCCTAATGGTGTGATGATTGCACTAGTGATTGTTTGGCACTTAGTGTAACACCCCATAGTTTTAAAGAACATTAGAAAGATAAATTTAAGAGTACGTAATTAAATATTGGGAATTAAGTAAAACGGACGAAATTGGATTAAATTAGGAACGATTGGAAATTGTAATTTGGGGGAATAACTTGTACTTTGACATACGATTGGGATCTGGGTCATAAACTATATTGTGAAATTAGACTAAAAATTAAGGCATGATTTATATGGTATATTATGACTTGTGATTTGGGACATAAAAATCTATAGGCTTAAATTAAGATTAAGCGAAACATGTTATTGGAACTATAAAGAATATATGAAGCTTGTTTAATCCATTAAAATTGGGGCATAACTTGTTGTTAGCCTACTTTGTGAACTAGGCAACACAAAGCCAAGAAACCAACCATTGAAGAGTATTTTAAGTTATAAGACTTCGGTTCGGATCGGAAGAAAACACCACAATTCAGATTGATAGCAGCGTATTGGTTCGGATCGGATAGAGTTCCCTGTTCGGATCGGATGGCTCTTACTGGATAAATTGGCAAAGCATATCTGATCGGATCGGAAGGCCAATAGATCTCAAACGGATCGGAAAGCCATTTGCTTGCCACGACGCTGCAGCGGAGCGGAGTATGATTAGAGAAGGAGAGACGTCCAAGCCACTCCGGTTCGGATCGGGTATTCCGATCCGACCCCCAACCTGCACGCCTCCGACCCGCACCCATGATCCAGGTTAATCTCCTATAAAATAGCCTGGAGAACCGGACCGGCTATGACTGATTCCTACCCCTAACGTCCATCTCTTTGATGTGTTGTCAGCTTGATAGTTCATCCGAACCCGAAGAGAGTGCGATGGATGACACGTGTTCCGACCCGGATTGAATCTCAGGCAAATTCACACCTATAAATACCCCATCTAGAGACAAAGAGGAGGATCTTTTTTCAGCACTTTTGAGAATCCAAGTTCCTCCATCATCCGAACTCCATTACTCCCGGAGAATCCAAATCATCTTTCATTTCTTGTTTTAATCATTTGAGTGAACAAAAGTGAGTTGTGAGTGAATCTTACATTGCATTTGTAACTGAATTACTGAATATAGTGAAAACTAAGTGGACGTAGGCATTTCTTCGCCGAACCACTATAAATCTTGTGTGTTCTTTTTTATTTCTGTTTTATTTTACCTTGTTTCTAATCAATTTGGGTGTTAGAACCACATTTGGGTCTAACACTTGTATTGGGAAAGTTGGAGCAAAACTTGAATTGAAAGCATGAACATGGATTTGGCGCATAAGGCAAACTGTGATTAAAGATCTTAATTTGGGCATATAACACATGATGAATATGACTTGGGAAAGGGGCATGAAAACCTATAATGAAATAGGAATACTTGTTAATGAATGAAGATGCCTATAATTACAGTAATTAGAAAACTGTAACCGCGCTTAGATACGAGGTTAGATTACACTTGTGGTGGAAGTATGGCCAGAACCGACCGGCATGTCCAGCAACCACAAGTGGTGAATCTAATGTGAGGGGTCTAAGTGCATAAACACGTGACGGTGCTAAGACACGAGGTTAAGTCCGACTTATGGAAGAAGTCTTCCCGGACCCGACCGGGATATCCAGCACCCACAAGTGGTAGACTTAATGTGGGTGGTCTAGCACATTATAACCATAAATGAATGTATGGTAATGAACTTGTAATACTTAACGTGTTTAAATCCATAAGGATTGTATGATCCTATTAAATTTGTGGGGTTAAGTAAACCTATTAGGTATGTGGTGTTAAGTAATCGGTGGGGTTAAGTAAGCCTGATAAATCGGTGGGTTTAAGTAAACCTGTTAAATCTTTGGTGTTAAGTAAACCTGTTAAACCTTTGGTGGTTATATGAACCTGTTAATTTAGAAAACTTAAACCTGTTAAATCTGTTGGGGTTATATGGACCCGTTAACTTGTAAAATTTTACCCGTAAATCTGTAGGAGGTTACGTGAATCTATTAAATCTGTTTGGCATAAGCTGTCAAAATCCTAGTTAGTTGCGATACAAGATCTGTAAGGGTTGGCTTGTGTCATCTGTTGTGTGGGACCCATATTAGTCATTAACCCATTCTAGTATTAAATGGAGACCCCGCACTAGGTAGGGTTTAGGGCATGCTTGAGGAACTGATTGTAAGAGGTTCATCTGAAAGGAGGTGTGTACCGGAGCGTTCCAACGGACTCATGTGCATGCATGAGTCTGACTTGCATTTGGGAAAATAAGCCGTTGTAGCACCAGTAAATAGGTTTGTGTCCTTCAGTAGGTTGCTACTTTAGGAAGTAATACACCCTACTGTGGGGCCGACATAGGGTATTTACGGGACAAAGAGCTGATCGATTGAGGGGTAGTAAACAGGGTGCATCTAGTCCTTTCTGTTTCTGTGGGGTACCTGTGTTTCTATCTGGGCTAACACCCGTTATTTCTGTTTAGGTAACGGTTAATTCTGTTTGGGTTAAAACCCATTACTAGAGTACACCTAAAACTAGCATTATATTTCTGCTAGAATCATCCTGTTTCTCTTAAGTAATTAGGGAGTATGTAATCCTATTACATATCAGTTGTACTAGTATTGGTGCAGAGAAAGTAAAGTGTTAGGGAAGCGCTATTATTCTATCATGTTCATCCTGTTTACCTTGTCATACCGGTCTTATATGCTGTTATCTTTTTTATCTAGTTTAAATGCCTGTCATGATGCAGTTACTTATTTATATGCCAAAATTAACTAGACTCGCCAGACTTTATGTCTGACCTATTTTATTTCCTCTTCTTTCTCTTCTGTTTCCCCTCCCCCCAGGCTCTTAGGGTGGGAATAATCAAGCTTGATCAGGATTCTGCTTAGCTTTGCTTGGAGCCGCATAGATGTACTTCTTGATTCGTACCTTCTCTACTATGGCTATGTTTTTGGGGATTATGCTTCTTTTATTATTGTACTATGATATTTTAAGTACAAGACAGAAGTGTTAATGATGTACTGGTTTCTATGCATTTTAGACATATGATGTAACCTGTTTTGGACTACGATGCTTTATGATTAATAAAGTTTTTAATTACGCTGCTATTTTATATCTGTCTTATAATATTTATGTTTTTGTTTACGTATAACGCTTCATGAAACTTAATGCGTTCCCTTAATGAATGTCATTAACGGACGTGGGGTGTCATACTTGGTATTAGAGCTAAAGGTTACCAGATCGGATAAAAGATTTTGAAAATTATTTTCAAAAAGTTTTTAAAAGAAAAGTCTATTTTGAAAAACATATTCCCCAAAGCCATATGTAATATCTTTCGATTCTCTGTTTGAATCCCTTTTCCTTTTCTTTTCAGCATGTTTGGAGAAACTAATATTCCTGAGGTCGTTACGATACCAGTCTGGTTCCGTATGTACCTAGAGGCCACGGTACCAACTGGTGGCCAAGCTGACGTTCCTCCCCCAGCTGCACCCGTCGTTCCTCCTCCTCCTCTATGTGTAGATAATTTCTGTAAGATCTGCAAAGATTTCTATGCTATGGGAGGAATGCCATTCTGTGGAACCGAGACGTTCGTAGAGGCAAGGAATTGGCTCAAAGAGACGGAGGATCTACTTGGAATTTTCGAAGTGGACGATCGTAGGAAGATTCAGCTAGTCGCCTGGCTATTGAAGGATGAAGCTTCGATCTGGTGGGAAGTGACGCAAGCAGGGTAACCGGTGGAATCTTGGGATGATTTTCGGCAGTGGTTTAAAATGAAGTTTCTTTCTCAAGCTGAGAAAAGCATACAAATGGAAAGGTTTCTGGTGCTCAAGCAAGGAGGCATGACTGTTAAAGAATATGTTAACAAATTTAACCAACTAGGAAGGTTTGGTTTGGAGCTAGTAGATAACCCGCATAAGAAGGCTTTGCGATTTGCTAAAGAACTGAATGAACCCCTCCATGGGTTAGCTATGTCCCATATTCCAATGGGAGCAATTTTTGAAAGGCTTATTGACATGGCATTATTGCATAAGGAAGATAAGGCTGAGGTTGTGGAAACACAAAACAAGAAAGTATGGCCCAAGAAAGAACAACAACAAGAGGGTAGAAAGAACGACAAAGCTCAAGGCAAAAGGAGATGTCATGGTTGGGGGAACGTGGGTCATTTGGTCAAAGACTACAGAAAAAGGAAGAATGCTTGCTTCACCTGTGGTAAGGTCGGACACTATACTAGGGAGTGCACGAAGAATCAAGGGCAGGACCAAAGGGTAGGATCTTCTGGAGGGCAGGTGCATGTTCTCGTGGCTGGTGTACTGGATAGAGGTTGGAAAGTTTCTATTTAAGGATTGATTTTTTCTTTCCAATCATCCTGTTTGAACTCTTTTTTATTCTAGCGCTTCATATTCTTTTATAGCTGATTCTGTGGTTGAGTCTCTGCACCTTAGTACTAGTATGGTTTTGGATCCCGTAGTTGTCCCAAACCCCATGGGGGACACGGCTCATCTGTCTATGATTTGTTAGGGTTTGAGAATATATGTGTTGGGCGTAGAGTTTGAGTGCGACACATATCTTGTTTCATGGGCTATGGTTTGATTCTTGGAATGGATTAGCTAGCCATTTATGGTGCCATTCTAGATTGTGAGAGGAAGGTCGTTAGACTTTTGACTTGCCACGGAAGGACCCTCGAGATTTCTCGTGACCCTAAGGGGTCAATCATGCTTAGTTTCCTAGAGTCTCTTGATGCATCTATCGATGATTTATGATCTATACTAGTAGTATGTGAATATCCGGATGTTTCGAGGAGGTTCGAGGATTATCTCCAAGGCGCGAGATTGATTTCTGGATATACTTGGTAGATAATGCAAAGCCAGTCGCATTACCTGTGTACCACATAACTCCTAGGGAAAGGAGGGAGCTCAGCAAGCAAGTAGGGTAGCTAGTTGAAAAGGTGTTGGTTAGGCAAAGCATATTCATGATGTATTTCCACATTTCTTATTTATGGAAGTGTCTGCACGATACAGCAGAGGTAATTGAGCCGAGTATGCTTGAGGAAGTAGAGGTAGAATGGGAGGTGGCATTTAGACGAGTTCCTACCCGTACACTTGGATTAGAGGTTAAGAAACTGCACAACCGGGAGGCTAAGTTAATAAAAGTGCAATGGGGAGAAGACAACGAGGATGCGACTTGGGAGACTGAAGACAAAAATCGCGCTTCATAACCTTTCCTTTTTGGGACTGTGTTCTTAACTTATTTTTCCAAGCTTTTATTTGTACTTGCTTCTGTCATTCGGGTGTATCCTATCATTCGTACTTATTTTTCCAAGCTAGTGTTTGCTAGTGGTTGCTCCTGGATGCATATACACACACATTAAGCACTAGATCGGCTCAAATCACTCTCATAATGCATATGGATGCGTGTGCATTTTTCTTTTTATTTTATGGATGAAAATGGGTGAATCGTCATATGGATGTCGCACTTGGATGGATGATTGTGCACGCATATAGCATTTACATGATATGTTAGGATTATTTGCCTACATGTTGGACTCATGGCACGGACATGAATTGCATTGAGGAGGTCTACTGAATTAGTAGACCTCCTGATCTTTCGCATTAGTATAGGGACATATACACACACCTTTGCATGTGTTCATATAAGCATCAGAAATCTTTTAAGGATAATGGATGCCAATGATTGGTGAATGAATAGATGATTGATGGATGTTAGGATATGCATTCCTCTTAACTTAGAGATTTCGGGGAAAAAATCCTTTAAGTAGGGGAGAATGTAACACCCCGTAATTTTAAAGAACATTAGAATGATAAATTTAAGAGTACTTAATTAAATATTGGGAATCAAGTAAAATGGATTGCGCCATTGCGTTCATCTCGGAATTTTTCTCAAGATAGACTCTGAGTTTGCGTGAAACGGACATCATATGGAGAAGTTACTAAGCCTACAAGTTTGTATACGCACAAGCGAATTATATATATACAAACAAATCAAATTAAAACAAATCAAATTTGCAAAGCAGAAACCCTAGAAGAGGAACCGACCATTTCTGGGGTTCGACCCGAGACCTCGCCGGGTCGACCCCGCTAGGTCGACCCAGGGGTCGACCACGCTAGGTCGACCCCCACGCAGATCTGGGCATAATTCATTTTTCGCACGTTGACTCCTTTTTTGACTAGATTCATTGACCCTATGCTACAAATAAGACCCCATTTCTCTTGTTTCTCCACAACTAAAACAATGGAGAACTAGATTCTTCCTCTACCAAGAATAAATCAAGTCTTTTCGTCTTCAACAATCAACTAGAGTCATTCAAATTTAGAGATCTATGATTCAACATTTGCAACTATTGTAACACCTTGTAATTTTGTTAACATTAAAAAGGATAAATTAAATAATAATTAATTAATATTAAAATTTAAGGGAAACTGACTACAACATTATGTCCGTCTCGAAATTCTGGTTAGGATAGACACCTAGTTTGCGTAAAACGGATAACATATGAAGAAGTTATGGATAATAAAAGTTCGAAAATCAAAACCAAATATAACTGGCGAACTTGCTAAGTGCGCCATGGCAATTTTGCACTGGCGCACCTGTAAAGAACGCCCAGAATAGTTTTTTGATATTCAGGCCTTTTCCAAGTGGGAGGCAACCGACAACCTGATTTACTCTAGGGCTTATGTCGCAGTCAGTTCCAGTGGGTTCTGCAGCTATAAATTCATATCTATTTCACATATTTGTTCATTAGAAATCATGGCGGCCAAACTCGGCCGGAGTCTGAACTGAACTAGGGTCTTTTATCTTATCTATCAACCAAAGCAAAGCAAATTCTGATATTTAAGCATAGACTTAGCAACAACTTCTTTTCTATCATCTCACCAATCCAATCACAGTGAGTTCTAGTTGCTTTTAGGTTTAGATAAATAAAAGTGAATTATGAAAGACTGTGATTTGGATACGTTGTAAACCTTGAATCTTTTCTATTATCATATCATATGCTATGTCATGATAGATCTCTTTCTCTAGATCCAATTCAATTATGATTATTCTACTATGTTATTATTTAGGATCTTGGTTTATAACAATATTGTGGTTAATATAGATAAGTTAATTTGGACAGTTATATCATTGGATAGATCTAATCATTTATGTAAATCATGAACATATATCACCTTGAATTGGCTAGGATTGGATCAACATCTTTATCTTAATTGTAACTTTTAGGACATGCTATGATGTGGATTTGTGTAGATCCATTTCTAAACTAGTAGATCTAATTTATGTGGACATTGAAACTGTTAGAAAGATCTAGATTATCACCTTATGTTATCATGTTAGATCTATTTTATGTGATCTAAATTATCACCTTATGTTATCATGTTAGATCTATTTTATGTGATCTAATTGATCACCTTGCGTTATCATGTTAGATCTATTTTAACCTCTAGATCTGAATTAAGTTATCTAATTTATCACCTTGTGTTATCATGTTAGATCTAAACAGATTGGACATCTAAATTGCTAATTTAGATCTCACTATGCTTATTGTGACGTCATAGTTATTGACTGCCAACCGTTCATCAACTTTATGTCCACCTTGTTATGATGACAATTTCATGTCCATGCCAGTATGTATATTCACCTTATTATCATGTTAGTTTATGTTTATGCCAAGATGATCATTTTAGTTATACTCCCATTATTTTCCCTATTATCGTTTATGACTAGGCTATTGTCTAGCCAATGCATGTTTCCAATTTTGTGAGGGCGCTCGTTAAGGAACGGGGGAAAAGGGTTAAAAATGGCATAATTTGAATATGAACATTTTTGAACATGTAATTACAATTATTGAGTAAAATAGGTATTGACACCTATAAAAGGAAAGGATTAATTAATTGGTAAATTAATTAAAACTGGAATGTCTTGTAATTAAAATTAGGAATTGTAATTGTACTTATGACACGAGGTTAGGATGCATTAGTGGAGGAAGTCTGCCCGGACCCAACCGGCATATCTAGCGGCCATTAATGTTGAACCTAATGTGGGAGGTCTAAGTACGCAAATAAGAATCGGGCTAAGACACGAGGTTAGGCCTAATTGTGGAATAAGACTGCTCGGACCCGACCAGCATATCCAGCGTCCACACGTTGTAGGCCTAATGTGGGAGGTCTATCCCATTATAAACCATAAATGGACATGGTAATGAATTGGACTACTTAACCAAATCAAATCCATAGGGAGTGTATAATTGTGAACTAAGGTTAGGGTTAATTAAATTGATTGGATAATGGATGGGTTAAGAAAATCTGGAAGGGGTGGGTAATATTTACATATAGGCCCACAATTTAACCCGATAAGGTTATGTAATTAAAGATACCTACTGGTATACATAACCGGAGAAAATAATAAAGTCATGTAATTAAAGACAACTTTTAGGGTAAGCATAACTGATAGAGGGCTATGTAATTAAAGACACCTAGTGGTATACATAGTCAGTGAAAAATCTAGTGGGGATACAAGACAAAGGGGAGAGCTTGTATCATATTGTCTGAGACCCATTTCAGTCAGTAACACGAAGTAGGTATCAAATAAAGTACTCCGTACTAGGCGGGGAAGGGGCACGCTTACTGACTGATTGTAAGAGATCGAAATGTGACGGACGGTGTGGGCGGTGCAAACTGACTGGGCCTCGTGCGTGCATGGGCCGGGCAGAAGGGGAAAAGACGACCGTGACACCAGTAGATACGGTTGTGCACGTCTTGGGAACTGAAGGGTTGCCACTATCGGAAGTGATACCTCAGACTTTGGGGCCAGCACAGGGTATCTACGGAGTAGGGAGCCGATCGATTAGGGTAGTGGTTAGGGTATATTTTGGACATATGCCTTAAGTCTGCCGCCTTATAGTGGAAGGGATCATCTCATTCTGGTTATACTACTAATAGTGCAGAGTAATCATTAAAGAAGTGTATACACCTTACCTTGACACCTACCATTTATGTAGTGATCTCTCTTATCCACTTTATATGCCTATCGTGTTACTTTTATTTATTTACTGGCTAAAAGTAACTAGACTTGCTAGACTTTATGTCTGACCCTTTTGTTTCTCCTTCTTTCTTCAGTTTCCCCCTCAGGTTCTCAGGGAGGAAACACTCAGTCTTAGTCTGGACTCGGATATCATCTTGCTAGGAGCTACTTCTTAAGTGTGCCTCAAGTCCTTGTCTCTACTATGGCTTAACTCTTTCAATTGGGAAATTATGTTTTTATATTCTTATGTACTCTGATGATGCTAGACAAAAGTTATTTTATTATAATGGTTTTTGTGACTTATGGTATTGTGGACCACGGTATTATGATTTATATTGAAATAAAAATTTAAATTTCCGTTGCTATCTTATTTATATCTGTCTTATAATTATTCTGTGTCTGTTTACCTATAACGCTTCGCGGAACTTAATGCATTCCCTTAGTGAGTGACATTAACGGACGTGGGGTGTCATACTTGGTATCAGAGCTGAAGGTTACCAGATTAGATAAAAGTTTTTGAAAATTATTTTTTAGAAAAGGTTTTAAAAGAAAGTATTTTCAAAAAAGAAAAGTCTGTATTGAAAAACATTCCCCAAAAAGCCATATGGAATACCCTTCGGTCCTTTGTCTAAATCTCTTCCTTTTTCCTTTCAGCATGTCTGGGGAACAAAACATTCCTAATATCCCATAGGGCGTTACGATACCCGGATGGTTACGAAGGTATTTATAGGCCACAGCGCCTATTGAAGGCCAGAGAAACATTCCTCCCCCAGCTTCACCAGTCATTCCTCCTCCCCCCCCCCCCTCTTAAAGTAGATAACTTCGCCAAGATCTACAAATATTTTCTTTCTACGGAAGGAAGACACCATGGGAAAGAGACATTCGTAGAAGCTCGGAATTGGATCAAGGAGACAGAGGATTTATTCGGAATCTTTGAAGTAGAGGATAGAAGGAAGGTTCAGTTAGCCGCCTGGCTACTGAAGGACGAAGCCTCATTTTAGTGGGAAGTCACTCAGGCTGGACGTCCAGTGGAAACTTGGGAAGATTTTAGACAAAGGTTCAAAATGAAATTTCTTTCCCAAGCTGAAAGCAGCATGCAGATGGATAGAGTCTTATCACTCAAACAGGTAAACTTGACAGTAAAAGAGTATGTGAATAAATTCAACCAGCTAGCAAGGTTCGGTTTAGAGTTAGTGGATACGCCGCACAAAAGGGCTTTGTGGTTTGCTAAAGGGTTGAACGAGCCTTTGCATGGTTTAGCCATGTCCCATATTCCAATGGGGGCCACTTTTGAAAAGCTTGTCGGTATGGCCCTAATGCATGAGAAAGACAAGGGAGAAAAGAAGGCTAAAGAGGCGTCGCAAAATAGGAAGGTGTGGCCCAAGAAGGGGCCGCAGCAACAATATCAATAGCAGAAGAAAAAGGGGAAAAATGATAAAGGCAAGGATAAGAGAAAATGGCACCATTATGGGAAGGAAGGTCATTTGGTTAAAGAGTGTAAGCGAAGGAAGAACTATTGCTACCACTGTGGAGAGGCCAGACAGTTTGCTTAAGAATGCCTGAAGAAACGTGGATCACAGGGACAAGGTCAAAGGGCAGGAAATTCTGGAGGGCAGGTGCATGCTCTCGCGACCAGTTCTCCTGACAGAGGTAGAAAAATTTCTGTTGAAGGTTTAATTTCTCTTTCAAATCATCCTATTAGAACACTTGTTTGGGCATATAACACATGATGAATATGACTTGGGAAAGGGGCATGAAAACCTATAATGAAATAGGAATACTTGTTAATGAATGAAGATGCCTATAATTACAGTAATTAGAAAACTGTAACCGCGCTTAGATACGAGGTTAGATTACACTTGTGGTGGAAGTATGGCCAGAACCGACCGGCATGTCCAGCAACCACAAGTGGTGAATCTAATGTGAGGGGTCTAAGTGCATAAACACGTGACGGTGCTAAGACACGAGGTTAAGTCCGACTTATGGAAGAAGTCTTCCCGGACCCGACCGGGATATCCAGCACCCACAAGTGGTAGACTTAATGTGGGTGGTCTAGCACATTATAACCATAAATGAATGTATGGTAATGAACTTGTAATACTTAACGTGTTTAAATCCATAAGGATTGTATGATCCTATTAAATTTGTGGGGTTAAGTAAACCTATTAGGTATGTGGTGTTAAGTAATCGGTGGGGTTAAGTAAGCCTGATAAATCGGTGGGTTTAAGTAAACCTGTTAAATCTTTGGTGTTAAGTAAACCTGTTAAACCTTTGGTGGTTATATGAACCTGTTAATTTAGAAAACTTAAACCTGTTAAATCTGTTGGGGTTATATGGACCCGTTAACTTGTAAAATTTTACCCGTAAATCTGTAGGAGGTTACGTGAATCTATTAAATCTGTTTGGCATAAGCTGTCAAAATCCTAGTTAGTTGCGATACAAGATCTGTAAGGGTTGGCTTGTGTCATCTGTTGTGTGGGACCCATATTAGTCATTAACCCATTCTAGTATTAAATGGAGACCCCGCACTAGGTAGGGTTTAGGGCATGCTTGAGGAACTGATTGTAAGAGGTTCATCTGAAAGGAGGTGTGTACCGGAGCGTTCCAACGGACTCATGTGCATGCATGAGTCTGACTTGCATTTGGGAAAATAAGCCGTTGTAGCACCAGTAAATAGGTTTGTGTCCTTCAGTAGGTTGCTACTTTAGGAAGTAATACACCCTACTGTGGGGCCGACATAGGGTATTTACGGGACAAAGAGCTGATCGATTGAGGGGTAGTAAACAGGGTGCATCTAGTCCTTTCTGTTTCTGTGGGGTACCTGTGTTTCTATCTGGGCTAACACCCGTTATTTCTGTTTAGGTAACGGTTAATTCTGTTTGGGTTAAAACCCATTACTAGAGTACACCTAAAACTAGCATTATATTTCTGCTAGAATCATCCTGTTTCTCTTAAGTAATTAGGGAGTATGTAATCCTATTACATATCAGTTGTACTAGTATTGGTGCAGAGAAAGTAAAGTGTTAGGGAAGCGCTATTATTCTATCATGTTCATCCTGTTTACCTTGTCATACCGGTCTTATATGCTGTTATCTTTTTTATCTAGTTTAAATGCCTGTCATGATGCAGTTACTTATTTATATGCCAAAATTAACTAGACTCGCCAGACTTTATGTCTGACCTATTTTATTTCCTCTTCTTTCTCTTCTGTTTCCCCTCCCCCCAGGCTCTTAGGGTGGGAATAATCAAGCTTGATCAGGATTCTGCTTAGCTTTGCTTGGAGCCGCATAGATGTACTTCTTGATTCGTACCTTCTCTACTATGGCTATGTTTTTGGGGATTATGCTTCTTTTATTATTGTACTATGATATTTTAAGTACAAGACAGAAGTGTTAATGATGTACTGGTTTCTATGCATTTTAGACATATGATGTAACCTGTTTTGGACTACGATGCTTTATGATTAATAAAGTTTTTAATTACGCTGCTATTTTATATCTGTCTTATAATATTTATGTTTTTGTTTACGTATAACGCTTCATGAAACTTAATGCGTTCCCTTAATGAATGTCATTAACGGACGTGGGGTGTCATACTTGGTATTAGAGCTAAAGGTTACCAGATCGGATAAAAGATTTTGAAAATTATTTTCAAAAAGTTTTTAAAAGAAAAGTCTATTTTGAAAAACATATTCCCCAAAGCCATATGTAATATCTTTCGATTCTCTGTTTGAATCCCTTTTCCTTTTCTTTTCAGCATGTTTGGAGAAACTAATATTCCTGAGGTCGTTACGATACCAGTCTGGTTCCGTATGTACCTAGAGGCCACGGTACCAACTGGTGGCCAAGCTGACGTTCCTCCCCCAGCTGCACCCGTCGTTCCTCCTCCTCCTCTATGTGTAGATAATTTCTGTAAGATCTGCAAAGATTTCTATGCTATGGGAGGAATGCCATTCTGTGGAACCGAGACGTTCGTAGAGGCAAGGAATTGGCTCAAAGAGACGGAGGATCTACTTGGAATTTTCGAAGTGGACGATCGTAGGAAGATTCAGCTAGTCGCCTGGCTATTGAAGGATGAAGCTTCGATCTGGTGGGAAGTGACGCAAGCAGGGTAACCGGTGGAATCTTGGGATGATTTTCGGCAGTGGTTTAAAATGAAGTTTCTTTCTCAAGCTGAGAAAAGCATACAAATGGAAAGGTTTCTGGTGCTCAAGCAAGGAGGCATGACTGTTAAAGAATATGTTAACAAATTTAACCAACTAGGAAGGTTTGGTTTGGAGCTAGTAGATAACCCGCATAAGAAGGCTTTGCGATTTGCTAAAGAACTGAATGAACCCCTCCATGGGTTAGCTATGTCCCATATTCCAATGGGAGCAATTTTTGAAAGGCTTATTGACATGGCATTATTGCATAAGGAAGATAAGGCTGAGGTTGTGGAAACACAAAACAAGAAAGTATGGCCCAAGAAAGAACAACAACAAGAGGGTAGAAAGAACGACAAAGCTCAAGGCAAAAGGAGATGTCATGGTTGGGGGAACGTGGGTCATTTGGTCAAAGACTACAGAAAAAGGAAGAATGCTTGCTTCACCTGTGGTAAGGTCGGACACTATACTAGGGAGTGCACGAAGAATCAAGGGCAGGACCAAAGGGTAGGATCTTCTGGAGGGCAGGTGCATGTTCTCGTGGCTGGTGTACTGGATAGAGGTTGGAAAGTTTCTATTTAAGGATTGATTTTTTCTTTCCAATCATCCTGTTTGAACTCTTTTTTATTCTAGCGCTTCATATTCTTTTATAGCTGATTCTGTGGTTGAGTCTCTGCACCTTAGTACTAGTATGGTTTTGGATCCCGTAGTTGTCCCAAACCCCATGGGGGACACGGCTCATCTGTCTATGATTTGTTAGGGTTTGAGAATATATGTGTTGGGCGTAGAGTTTGAGTGCGACACATATCTTGTTTCATGGGCTATGGTTTGATTCTTGGAATGGATTAGCTAGCCATTTATGGTGCCATTCTAGATTGTGAGAGGAAGGTCGTTAGACTTTTGACTTGCCACGGAAGGACCCTCGAGATTTCTCGTGACCCTAAGGGGTCAATCATGCTTAGTTTCCTAGAGTCTCTTGATGCATCTATCGATGATTTATGATCTATACTAGTAGTATGTGAATATCCGGATGTTTCGAGGAGGTTCGAGGATTATCTCCAAGGCGCGAGATTGATTTCTGGATATATTTGGTAGATAATGCAAAGCCAGTCGCATTACCTGTGTACCACATAACTCCTAGGGAAAGGAGGGAGCTCAGCAAGCAAGTAGGGTAGCTAGTTGAAAAGGTGTTGGTTAGGCAAAGCATATTCATGATGTATTTCCACATTTCTTATTTATGGAAGTGTCTGCACGATACAGCAGAGGTAATTGAGCCGAGTATGCTTGAGGAAGTAGAGGTAGAATGGGAGGTGGCATTTAGACGAGTTCCTACCCGTACACTTGGATTAGAGGTTAAGAAACTGCACAACAGGGAGGCTAAGTTAATAAAAGTGCAATGGGGAGAAGACAACGAGGATGCGACTTGGGAGACTGAAGACAAAAATCGCGCTTCATAACCTTTCCTTTTTGGGACTGTGTTCTTAACTTATTTTTCCAAGCTTTTATTTGTACTTGCTTCTGTCATTCGGGTGTATCCTATCATTCGTACTTATTTTTCCAAGCTAGTGTTTGCTAGTGGTTGCTCCTGGATGCATATACACACACATTAAGCACTAGATCGGCTCAAATCACTCTCATAATGCATATGGATGCGTGTGCATTTTTCTTTTTATTTTATGGATGAAAATGGGTGAATCGTCATATGGATGTCGCACTTGGATGGATGATTGTGCACGCATATAGCATTTACATGATATGTTAGGATTATTTGCCTACATGTTGGACTCATGGCACGGACATGAATTGCATTGAGGAGGTCTACTGAATTAGTAGACCTCCTGATCTTTCGCATTAGTATAGGGACATATACACACACCTTTGCATGTGTTCATATAAGCATCAGAAATCTTTTAAGGATAATGGATGCCAATGATTGGTGAATGAATAGATGATTGATGGATGTTAGGATATGCATTCCTCTTAACTTAGAGATTTCGGGGAAAAAATCCTTTAAGTAGGGGAGAATGTAACACCCCGTAATTTTAAAGAACATTAGAATGATAAATTTAAGAGTACTTAATTAAATATTGGGAATCAAGTAAAATGGATTGCGCCATTGCGTTCATCTCGGAATTTTTCTCAAGATAGACTCTGAGTTTGCGTGAAACGGACATCATATGGAGAAGTTACTAAGCCTACAAGTTTGTATACGCACAAGCGAATTATATATATACAAACAAATCAAATTAAAACAAATCAAATTTGCAAAGCAGAAACCCTAGAAGAGGAACCGACCATTTCTGGGGTTCGACCCGAGACCTCGCCGGGTCGACCCCGCTAGGTCGACCCAGGGGTCGACCACGCTAGGTCGACCCCCACGCAGATCTGGGCATAATTCATTTTTCGCACGTTGACTCCTTTTTTGACTAGATTCATTGACCCTATGCTACAAATAAGACCCCATTTCTCTTGTTTCTCCACAACTAAAACAATGGAGAACTAGATTCTTCCTCTACCAAGAATAAATCAAGTCTTTTCGTCTTCAACAATCAACTAGAGTCATTCAAATTTAGAGATCTATGATTCAACATTTGCAACTATTGTAACACCTTGTAATTTTGTTAACATTAAAAAGGATAAATTAAATAATAATTAATTAATATTAAAATTTAAGGGAAACTGACTACAACATTATGTCCGTCTCGAAATTCTGGTTAGGATAGACACCTAGTTTGCGTAAAACGGATAACATATGAAGAAGTTATGGATAATAAAAGTTCGAAAATCAAAACCAAATATAACTGGCGAACTTGCTAAGTGCGCCATGGCAATTTTGCACTGGCGCACCTGTAAAGAACGCCCAGAATAGTTTTTTGATATTCAGGCCTTTTCCAAGTGGGAGGCAACCGACAACCTGATTTACTCTAGGGCTTATGTCGCAGTCAGTTCCAGTGGGTTCTGCAGCTATAAATTCATATCTATTTCACATATTTGTTCATTAGAAATCATGGCGGCCAAACTCGGCCGGAGTCTGAACTGAACTAGGGTCTTTTATCTTATCTATCAACCAAAGCAAAGCAAATTCTGATATTTAAGCATAGACTTAGCAACAACTTCTTTTCTATCATCTCACCAATCCAATCACAGTGAGTTCTAGTTGCTTTTAGGTTTAGATAAATAAAAGTGAATTATGAAAGACTGTGATTTGGATACGTTGTAAACCTTGAATCTTTTCTATTATCATATCATATGCTATGTCATGATAGATCTCTTTCTCTAGATCCAATTCAATTATGATTATTCTACTATGTTATTATTTAGGATCTTGGTTTATAACAATATTGTGGTTAATATAGATAAGTTAATTTGGACAGTTATATCATTGGATAGATCTAATCATTTATGTAAATCATGAACATATATCACCTTGAATTGGCTAGGATTGGATCAACATCTTTATCTTAATTGTAACTTTTAGGACATGCTATGATGTGGATTTGTGTAGATCCATTTCTAAACTAGTAGATCTAATTTATGTGGACATTGAAACTGTTAGAAAGATCTAGATTATCACCTTATGTTATCATGTTAGATCTATTTTATGTGATCTAAATTATCACCTTATGTTATCATGTTAGATCTATTTTATGTGATCTAATTGATCACCTTGCGTTATCATGTTAGATCTATTTTAACCTCTAGATCTGAATTAAGTTATCTAATTTATCACCTTGTGTTATCATGTTAGATCTAAACAGATTGGACATCTAAATTGCTAATTTAGATCTCACTATGCTTATTGTGACGTCATAGTTATTGACTGCCAACCGTTCATCAACTTTATGTCCACCTTGTTATGATGACAATTTCATGTCCATGCCAGTATGTATATTCACCTTATTATCATGTTAGTTTATGTTTATGCCAAGATGATCATTTTAGTTATACTCCCATTATTTTCCCTATTATCGTTTATGACTAGGCTATTGTCTAGCCAATGCATGTTTCCAATTTTGTGAGGGCGCTCGTTAAGGAACGGGGGAAAAGGGTTAAAAATGGCATAATTTGAATATGAACATTTTTGAACATGTAATTACAATTATTGAGTAAAATAGGTATTGACACCTATAAAAGGAAAGGATTAATTAATTGGTAAATTAATTAAAACTGGAATGTCTTGTAATTAAAATTAGGAATTGTAATTGTACTTATGACACGAGGTTAGGATGCATTAGTGGAGGAAGTCTGCCCGGACCCAACCGGCATATCTAGCGGCCATTAATGTTGAACCTAATGTGGGAGGTCTAAGTACGCAAATAAGAATCGGGCTAAGACACGAGGTTAGGCCTAATTGTGGAATAAGACTGCTCGGACCCGACCAGCATATCCAGCGTCCACACGTTGTAGGCCTAATGTGGGAGGTCTATCCCATTATAAACCATAAATGGACATGGTAATGAATTGGACTACTTAACCAAATCAAATCCATAGGGAGTGTATAATTGTGAACTAAGGTTAGGGTTAATTAAATTGATTGGATAATGGATGGGTTAAGAAAATCTGGAAGGGGTGGGTAATATTTACATATAGGCCCACAATTTAACCCGATAAGGTTATGTAATTAAAGATACCTACTGGTATACATAACCGGAGAAAATAATAAAGTCATGTAATTAAAGACAACTTTTAGGGTAAGCATAACTGATAGAGGGCTATGTAATTAAAGACACCT
Organism: Allium sativum; assembly: GCA_030737875.1. Classification (NCBI taxonomy): domain Eukaryota; kingdom Viridiplantae; phylum Streptophyta; class Magnoliopsida; order Asparagales; family Amaryllidaceae; genus Allium; species Allium sativum. The sequence continues at coordinate 18,500,908 of CM060927.1, read as the reverse complement.
AGTGGTATACATAGTCAGTGAAAAATCTAGTGGGGATACAAGACAAAGGGGAGAGCTTGTATCATATTGTCTGAGACCCATTTCAGTCAGTAACACGAAGTAGGTATCAAATAAAGTACTCCGTACTAGGCGGGGAAGGGGCACGCTTACTGACTGATTGTAAGAGATCGAAATGTGACGGACGGTGTGGGCGGTGCAAACTGACTGGGCCTCGTGCGTGCATGGGCCGGGCAGAAGGGGAAAAGACGACCGTGACACCAGTAGATACGGTTGTGCACGTCTTGGGAACTGAAGGGTTGCCACTATCGGAAGTGATACCTCAGACTTTGGGGCCAGCACAGGGTATCTACGGAGTAGGGAGCCGATCGATTAGGGTAGTGGTTAGGGTATATTTTGGACATATGCCTTAAGTCTGCCGCCTTATAGTGGAAGGGATCATCTCATTCTGGTTATACTACTAATAGTGCAGAGTAATCATTAAAGAAGTGTATACACCTTACCTTGACACCTACCATTTATGTAGTGATCTCTCTTATCCACTTTATATGCCTATCGTGTTACTTTTATTTATTTACTGGCTAAAAGTAACTAGACTTGCTAGACTTTATGTCTGACCCTTTTGTTTCTCCTTCTTTCTTCAGTTTCCCCCTCAGGTTCTCAGGGAGGAAACACTCAGTCTTAGTCTGGACTCGGATATCATCTTGCTAGGAGCTACTTCTTAAGTGTGCCTCAAGTCCTTGTCTCTACTATGGCTTAACTCTTTCAATTGGGAAATTATGTTTTTATATTCTTATGTACTCTGATGATGCTAGACAAAAGTTATTTTATTATAATGGTTTTTGTGACTTATGGTATTGTGGACCACGGTATTATGATTTATATTGAAATAAAAATTTAAATTTCCGTTGCTATCTTATTTATATCTGTCTTATAATTATTCTGTGTCTGTTTACCTATAACGCTTCGCGGAACTTAATGCATTCCCTTAGTGAGTGACATTAACGGACGTGGGGTGTCATACTTGGTATCAGAGCTGAAGGTTACCAGATTAGATAAAAGTTTTTGAAAATTATTTTTTAGAAAAGGTTTTAAAAGAAAGTATTTTCAAAAAAGAAAAGTCTGTATTGAAAAACATTCCCCAAAAAGCCATATGGAATACCCTTCGGTCCTTTGTCTAAATCTCTTCCTTTTTCCTTTCAGCATGTCTGGGGAACAAAACATTCCTAATATCCCATAGGGCGTTACGATACCCGGATGGTTACGAAGGTATTTATAGGCCACAGCGCCTATTGAAGGCCAGAGAAACATTCCTCCCCCAGCTTCACCAGTCATTCCTCCTCCCCCCCCCCCCTCTTAAAGTAGATAACTTCGCCAAGATCTACAAATATTTTCTTTCTACGGAAGGAAGACACCATGGGAAAGAGACATTCGTAGAAGCTCGGAATTGGATCAAGGAGACAGAGGATTTATTCGGAATCTTTGAAGTAGAGGATAGAAGGAAGGTTCAGTTAGCCGCCTGGCTACTGAAGGACGAAGCCTCATTTTAGTGGGAAGTCACTCAGGCTGGACGTCCAGTGGAAACTTGGGAAGATTTTAGACAAAGGTTCAAAATGAAATTTCTTTCCCAAGCTGAAAGCAGCATGCAGATGGATAGAGTCTTATCACTCAAACAGGTAAACTTGACAGTAAAAGAGTATGTGAATAAATTCAACCAGCTAGCAAGGTTCGGTTTAGAGTTAGTGGATACGCCGCACAAAAGGGCTTTGTGGTTTGCTAAAGGGTTGAACGAGCCTTTGCATGGTTTAGCCATGTCCCATATTCCAATGGGGGCCACTTTTGAAAAGCTTGTCGGTATGGCCCTAATGCATGAGAAAGACAAGGGAGAAAAGAAGGCTAAAGAGGCGTCGCAAAATAGGAAGGTGTGGCCCAAGAAGGGGCCGCAGCAACAATATCAATAGCAGAAGAAAAAGGGGAAAAATGATAAAGGCAAGGATAAGAGAAAATGGCACCATTATGGGAAGGAAGGTCATTTGGTTAAAGAGTGTAAGCGAAGGAAGAACTATTGCTACCACTGTGGAGAGGCCAGACAGTTTGCTTAAGAATGCCTGAAGAAACGTGGATCACAGGGACAAGGTCAAAGGGCAGGAAATTCTGGAGGGCAGGTGCATGCTCTCGCGACCAGTTCTCCTGACAGAGGTAGAAAAATTTCTGTTGAAGGTTTAATTTCTCTTTCAAATCATCCTATTAGAACACTTTTTGATTCTGGTGCCTCACATTCATTTATATCAAGTTCTGCACTTGAATCTCACCACTTAGTTACTAGTATGGTAGTGGATCCCGTAGTTGTTTCAAACCCCATTGATGGTTCGACTCATTTATCTACGATTTGTCAGGGTTTGAAAATATCTGTGTTGAGCGTCGAGTTTGAATGTGACTCGTATGTTCTTGGGTTTATGGGTTATGGGTTGATTCTAGAAATGGATTGCCTTACGACGTATGGTGCCATTCTGGATTGTGAGAAGAGAGTTGTTAGGCTTCTAAATTGTCATGGGAGAACCCTCGAGATTTCGTTGACCCACAAGGGTCGGTTATGCTTAGTTTCCTAGAGTCTCCTGATGCATCTATCGACGATCTGCAATCTATTCCAATAGTCCAAGATTTTTCCGATGTTTTTGATAAGGTTCACGGTTTACCACCAAGGCACGAGATTGATTTTCGTATATATCTGGTGGACAATGCAAATTCAGTAGCATTACCAGTGTGCCATATGGCTCCAAGGTAAAGGAGGGAGTTAAGTAAGCAAGTATGGGATCTACTTGAGAAAGGATTTAACGAAGTATATCTAAATGGGGTGATCCAGTAGTATTCGCAACTAAGGCGGATGGTTCGCTTCGTTTGTTTGTTGATTATAGAGAGTTGAATAAACCCACTAAGAAGAATAGGAACCCGCTTCCGAGGATTGATGATTATTTGATCAGCTTGTTGGTGCCTCGGTAGTTTCTCAATTATACTTGGCCACGGGGTTCCATCAGTTGAGGGTGGCTGAGGATAGCATATATAAGACTGCCTTTAGGACTCCGGACAGTTTCTTGGCTAGTTATGCCTTTTGGGCCGACGAATGAACCCGCCTATTTTGTTGATCGGATGAGTAGGGTGTTTCGGGAGTTCCTAAATAAATTTGTTGTAGTATTTGTCGATGATGTTTCGATCTTCTCCAAAATCGAAGAAGAGCATGCCCAACATTTGAGAGAAGTTTTGAAAACTCTCTGTGACCATCGTCTTAAAGCAAAATTCTCCAAATGCCTTTTTGGAGAAAAGAGGTGAGATTCTTAGGGCATGTGGTCTCCAAAGAAGGGATAGCGGTAGATCCTGCGAAGGTGGTTGCAGTGCAAGATTGGCAGGTTCCTAAAAATGCAACCGAGGTGAGAAGCTTTCTTGGGTTAGAAGATTACTATAGGAAGTTCATTAAGGACTTCGCAAAGATATTAGCCCCACTCACCAGGCTGACGAAGAAGAACTTGTCATTCTCATGGGATATAGATCGTGACGTTGCTTTCCAATGACTGAAGAGGGCTCTGACAACAACCCCAGTCTTGACCTTGCCTAATGGGAATAAGGTGTTTACTGTTTACACTGATGCATGTGGTACAGGGCTTGGTGCGGTTCTGATGCAAGAAGGGAAAGTAGTGTGTTATGGGGGTTGACAGCTGAGAGTTCATGAAAAGAACTACCCCATCCATGATCTAGAGCTAGCTGCCATAGTGTTTGTGTTAAAGACGTAGCATCATTATTTACTTGGAGAGAAATTTGAGTTATACACCGATCATAAATCTCTCAAGTATCTGTTCTCGTAGAAGGAACTTAATTTAAGGCAACAACAGTGGATGGAGTTTCTAGCTTCTTATGATTTTGAGATTTCTTATGCCCCTGGCAAGGGTAATGTAGTGGAAGACGCACTAAGTAAGCAGAGGGTGTCCCTGAGTCCTCTGTTTGTCGAAAGAAAGAACTTGTAATTCATATCAGCTTTTGATTTTAGACCCTCCATCGAGATTTTGCCTGATTTGTTTGCATCCTTGGAGATACGACCAACTCTGATGGACCAGATCAGAGCTTCGCGACAAGGTGACCGAGAGATTTTAAACATCATGGATAAGCTCAGAAGAGGGGAGACTTCTAGTCACCCCAGCAGATATGCCATAGATGAAAAAGGGTGGTTGCGATGAAATGGAAGGCTTTGTGTTCCCCAAACTGGAAGCTTGATAAAGGCAGTCCTAGAAGAAGCCCACCGTTCTAAGATGACCATTCATCCAGTCAGAGATAAAATGTACAAGGACATGAAGAGGGTTTTCTTTTGGGCTGGGATGAAGAAATATGTGGCCGAATTTGTTTTCCAATGTTTAGTTTGCCAGCAAGTCAAAGCTGAGCAAAAGAAGCCCGGTGGTTTACTTCATCCTTTGGAGGTTCCTTAGAGGAAATGGGAGGGCGTCTCTATGGATTTCATAGATGGTTTGACCAGATTGAAGAAAGGAAACACTAGTATCTTGGTTGTGGTAGATAGACTCACTGAGAGTGCTCACTTTATTCCAGTTAAGAGTAAGAGGACGACATCGTAGTTGGCAGCAATTTATGTGCGTGACATAGTTCGTCTTCATGGAGTTCCTTCCAACATCGTGAGCGATCGTGACGCCATCTTCACCAGTGAATTTTGGAGGAGCTTGCTAGAAGCATTAGGTACACAGTTGTCTTAAAGCACCGCTTATCATCCTTATATTGATGGGCAAACGGAGAGGTTGAACATAATTCTAGAAGATCTTTTAAAGTTGTGCATCCTAGACTTCGGAGGGACTTGGGAAGAGCATCTTCCTTTAGTAGAGTTTGCCTATAATAACAGTTATCAAGCTAGCATAGGCATGGCACCAATCAATGCATTGTACGAATGACCCTGTAGATCACCAACTTGTTGGTAGGAGTCTACAGAAAGATTATTACTTGGATTAGATATGGTTAGGGAAACATTCGAAAAGATTGACATTATTCGACGGAGGATGAAGACAGCTCAAGATAGGCAGAAATCCTATGTAGAGAAGAGAAGGACTGACATCGAATTTGAAGTAGGAGACTTAGTTTTTACCAAAGTGTCACCTCTGAGGAATGTGGTTTGCCTCGGATTGGCAGGGAAGTTGGCACCTAGGTTTGTCGGACCATTTCCCATAACTGAGAGGATTGGCCAAATGGCCTATAGAGTAAAGCTTCCTGAAAATCTATCTGGTGTTCATGATGTTTTCCATGTTTCTCATCCGCGGAAGTCGTTGAGCCGAGTGTGTTGGAAGAAGTCGAAGTGGAACAGGAGGTGACAGTCAGGCGAGTCCCTACTCGTATTCTTGGATCAGAAGTTAAGAAGCTACGCAATAAAGAGCTCAAGTTGCTAAAGGTTCAATATGGAGATAATCCAGAGGATGCGACTTGGGAGACCGAAGACAAGATTCGTTCTTCGTACCCTTTTCTCTTCAGGGGTATGTTCTTAACACCTTTTTCCAAAGCTTTATCCGTACTTGTTTCTATTCATTTGAGTATATCTTATCCATAGTATTTTTCAACCTTTAGACAAGAATCATATGGATGTAAACATGTGTTGAAACATGTTATGTTTGATGGATGCAAGTGGATGCAAGTGTTTGCTAGTGGTTGCCTGTGGACGCATACACACACACATTAGGCACTAAGATCGGCTCAATCACTCTCATACTACATATGGATGTGTATGCATTTTCTTTTTTTTTTTATGGATGGAATTGGATGAACTAGCATATGGATGTTGCATTTGGATGAATGAGTGTTCACACATGTAGAACATACATGTTATAATAGGCTTATTTGCATACATATTAGATTCATGGCACTAACATACATTGCATTAAGGAGGTCAACTGAATTAGTTGACCGCCTGATCTTCGCATTAGTGGTGGGACATATACATACACCTTTGCATATATTCATGATAGCATTAGAAACCCTTAAGAACAATGGATGCCAATGATTGATGGACGAGTAAATGGATGATGGATGGTAGGATATGCATTCTTCTCAACTTGGAGATTTTGGGGACGAAATCCTTTAAGTAGGGGGAATGTAACACCTCGTAATTTTTTTAACATTAAAAAGGATAAATCAAATAATAATTAATTTAATATTAATAATTTTGGGAAATTAACTACGTTATTACGTCCGTCTCGAAATTCTGGTCAGCATAGACAACTAGTTTGCGTAAAACGGATAACATATGAAGAAATTACGGATGATAAAAGTTTGAAAATCAAAACCAGATATAACTGGCGCACTTGCCAAGTGCGCCGAGGCAATTTTGCACTGGCGCACCTGTAAAGTGCGCCCAGAATAGTTTTTGGGTATTTGGGCCTTTTCCAAGTGGGAGGCGACCCGCGACCTGATTTACCCTAGGGCTTATGTGGCATTCAGTTCCATATGGTTCTGCAGCTATAAATACATAGCTATTTCACATATTTCTTCGTTAGAAATCATGGTGGCCAAACTCTGCCAGAGTCTGAACTGAACTGGGGTCTCTCATCTTCTTCTATCAACTAAATCAAATCAAATTCTGAGATTTAAGCATAGATTTAGCAACAACTTATTTTCTATCATCTCAGCAATCCAATCATAGTGAGTTCTAGTTGCTTTTACGTTTAGATAAATAAAAGTGAATTATGAAAGACTGTGATTTGGATACGTTGTAAACCTTGAATCTTTGCTATTATCATATCTTATGCTATGTCGTGATAGATTTATTTCTCTAGATCCACTTCAATTGTGATTATTCTACTATGTTATTATTGTGGATCTTAGTTTGTAAGTATATTGTGGTTAATATAGATCTGTTAATTTGGACAGTTATATCATTGGATAGATCTAATCATTTATGTAAATCATGAACATATGTCACCTTGAATTGGTTAGGATTGGATCTAAATCTTTATCTTAATTGTAACTTTTGTGACATGTTATGACGTGGATTTGTGTAGATCTATTTCTAAACTAGTAGATCTAATTTATGTGGACATTGAAACTGTTAGACAGATCTAGATTATCACCTTATGTTATCATGTTAGATCTATTTTATGTGATCTAATTTATCAACTTGTGTTATCATGTTAGATCTATTTTAATCTCTAGATCTGAATTATGTGATCCAATTTATCACCTTGTGTTATCATGTTCGATCTAAACCGATTGGACAACTAAATTGCTATTTTAGATCTTACTATGCTTATTGTGACATCATAGTTATTGACTGCTAACCTAGTTATTGACTGCCAACCGTTCATCAGTTTTATATCCACCTCATTATGATGACAATTTCATGGTCCATGCCAGTATGTATATTTAGCTTATTGTCATGTTAGTTTATGTTTATGCCAAGATGATCATTTTAGTTATATTCCCGTTATTTTCCCTATTATCGTTTATGACTAGGCTATTGTCTAGCCTAGGCATGTTCCCAATTTTGCGAGGACGCTAGTTAAGGAATGGGGGAAAAAGGGTAAAAAATGGAATAATTTGAATATGAACATTTTTGTACATGTAATTCAAATTATTGAGTAAAATTGGTATTGACACCTATAAAAGGAAAGGATTAATTAATTGGTAAATTAATTAAAATGGAATGTCTAGTAATTACAATAAGGATTTGCAATTGTACTTATGACACGAGGTTAGATTGCATTAGTGGTGGAAGTCAGCCCGGACCCGACCGGCATATCTAGCAGCCACTAATGTTTAACCTAATGTGAGAGGTCTAAGTACGCAAATACGAATCGGGCTTAGAAACGAGTTTAGGCCCAACTGTGGAATAAGACTGCCCAGACCCGACTGGCATATCCAGCAACAAATAATGTTGAACCTAATGTGGGAGGTCTAAGTACACAAATACAAATCGGGCTAAAACACGAGGTTAGGCCCAACTGTGGAATAAGACTGCCCGGACCCGACTGGCATATCCAGCATCCACATGTTGTAGGCCTAATGTGGGAGGTCTAGCCCATTATAAACCATAAATGGACATGGTAATGAATTGGACTACTTAACCAAATCCAATCCATAGGGATTTTATAATTGTGAACTAAGGTTAGGGTTAAGTAAATTGATTGGATAGTGGATGGGTTAAGCAAATTAGGAAGGGTTGGGTAACATTTACATATAGGCCCACAACTTAACCCAATAAAGTTATGTAATTAAAGACACCTAGTGGTATACACAACCGGAGAAAATAATAAAGTTATGTAATTAAAGACACCTTTTAGGGCAAGCATAACTGATATAGAGCTATGTAATTAAAGACACTAGTTGTATATATAGTCAGTGAAAAACTAGTGGGGGATACAAGACAAAGGGGAGAGCTTGTATCATATTGTGTGGGACCCATTTCAGTCAGTAACCCGGAGAAGGTATCAAATAAAGTACTCCGTACTAGGCGGAGAAGGGGAACGCTTACTGACTGATTGTAAGAGATCCAAATGTGACGGACGGTGTGAGCAGCGCAAACCGACCGGACCTCGTACGTGCATGGGCTGAGCAGAAGGGGATAAGACGACCGTGCCACCAGTAGATATGGTTGTGCACGTCTTGGGAACTAAAGGGTTGCCACTTTCGGAAGTGATACATCATATTGTAGGGCCAGCACAGGGTATCTATGGAGTAGGGAGCCGATCGATTAGGGTAGTGGTTAGGGTATATTTTGGACATATGCCCTAAGTCTACCACCTCATAGTGGAAGGGATCATCTCATTCTGGTTATACTAGTAATAGTGCAGAGTAATCATTAGAGAAGTGTATACACCTTACCTTATCACCTTCCATTTATGTTGTGATCTCTCTTATCCATTTTATATGCTTATCATGTTACTTTTATTTATTTATTGGCTAAAAGTAACTAGACTCGCAAGACTTTATGTCTGACCCTTTTGTTTCTCCCTCTTTCTTCCGTTCCCCCCCCCCCCCAGGTTCTCAGGGAGGAAACACTCAGGCTTAGTCTGGACTCGGATATCATCTTTCTTGTAGCTACTTCTGAAGTATGGCTCAAGTCCTTGTCTCTACTATAGCTTAACTTTTTCAATTGGGGAATTATGTTTTTATATTCTTATGAACTCTGGTGATGCAAGACATAAGTTATTTTATTATAATGGTTTTTGTGACTTATGATATTGTGGACCACGATATTATGACTTATGTTGAAATAAAAATTTAAATTTCCTTTGCTATCTTATTTATATCTGTCTTGTAATTATTCTGTGTTTGTTTACCGATAACGCTTCATGGAACTTAATGCATTCCCTTAGTGAGTGACACTAACAGACGTGGGGTGTCACAACTATTCTTTTGTCTCTAAAATCTATTCACTGTGAGTCTACGTTATTTTTAGATAAAAATAATTAAAATGTAATCTTGACTTGCCTATGAATTAGATCTAAGCCTGGGACTATTGGAATCATATCAGATCTGCTATATTTGTATATCTAATTCGCTGATTAGATTGCCTGTTTATGATCATGACACTATGCACAATTAGTCCTGTGTTTACATGTTCATCAGATCTGTTCTTATATGCCTATTTTTGTTCATCAGATCTGTTCTAATATGCCTATTTCTGTTCATAAGTTCTGTTCTTATATTCCTATATCTGTTCATTAGATCTGTTCTTATATGCCTATTTCTGCTATCATATGCCCATTTCTTTTACTATTGGTTTTATGCCTATTCTGTCCTTCTCTCTCATTTCCTTTTTATTTTTATAGCCAGGCTACTTTCGAGCCTAAGCCGATATCGCTGAAATATGTGTACGAAAGAAATTGGGTTAAACTGGGAATGAATGGAAATGGTAATTTGGGGGCATATCTTGTACTTTGAATCATGATTAGGATCTGGGGGCATAAACTATATTGTGAAATAAGACTAAGAATTGGGGAATGATTTATACGGTAAATTATGACTTGTGGTTTGGGAGATAAAAATCTGTATGCTTAATTTAAGATGAAGCAAAACATGTTATTGGAACTGTAAAGAATATGTGAAGCTTGTTTAATCCATTAAAATTTGGGCATAACTTATATTGGGAAATTTGGGGCAAAACTTGAATTGAAAGCATGAATATGGACTTGGGGCATAAGCCAAACTGTGATTAAAGATCTTAATTTGGGCATATAATACATGATGAATATGAGTTAGGAAAGGGGCATGAAAACCAATAATGAAATAGGAATACTTGTTAATGAATGAAGATGCCTAGAATTACAGTAATTAGAAAACTGTAACCGCGCTTAGACATAAGGTTATATTGCACTTGTGGTGGAAGTCTTCCCGGACCCGACCGGTATATCCAGCGACCACAAGTGGTGAATCTAATATGAGGGGTCTAAGTGCATAAACACGTGACGGTGCTAAGACACGAGGTTAAGTCCGACTTGTGTAAGAAGTCTGCCCGGACCCGACCGACATATCCAACATCCACAAGTGGTAGACTTAATGTGGGAGGTCTAGCGAATTATAACCATAAATGAATGTATGGTAACGAACTTGTAATATTTGACCTGTTTAAATCCATAGTAAACCTATCAAGTATGTGGGGGTTAAGTATGCCTGTTAAATCGATGGGGTTAAGTAAGCCTGTTAGCTCGGTGGGGTTAAACAAACCTGTTAAATCTATGGGGTTAAGTAAACCTGCTAAATCTATGGGGGTTATACGAAACTATTAATTTAGAAAACTTAACCTGTTAAATCTGTTGGGGTTATATGGACCCGTTCACTTGTAAAGTTTAACCCGTAAATCTGTAGGGGGTTATGTGAATATGTTAAATCTGTTAGGCATAACCTGTCAAAATCCTAGTTAGTTGGGGACACAAGATATGTCTTGTCTGTTTCTGTAAATAGAGCACATCTAGTCCTGTCTGTTTCTAAGGGTACCAGTGTTTCTGTCTAGGCTAACACCCGTTATTTCTATTCAGGTACCGGTTAATTCTGTTTGGGATAAAATCCATTATTGGAGTTCACCTAAAACTACCATTATATTTTTGTTGGGATCACCCTGTACTGTTAAGTAATTAGGGAGTATATAATCCTGTTACATATATTTGGTACTAGTATGGGTGCAGAGAAAGTAAAGTGTTATGGAAGCGATATTTATTCCATCATGTTTATCATGTTTACCTTGTTATACTTGTCTTATAAGCTGTTATCTCTTTTATCCATTTTATATGTCTATCATGATGTAGTTACTTATTTATATGCTAAAAGTAACTAGACTCGCCGGACTTTATGTCTGACTTATTTTGTTTCCTCTTCTTTCTCTTCCATCCCCCTCCCAGATTCTCTGGGTGGGAATACTCTAGTTTGATTAGGATTCTGCTTAGTTTTGCTTGGAGCTGCATAGATGTACTGCTTGATTTGTACCTTCTCTACTATGGCTATGTTTTTTGGGATTATGCTTCTTTTATTATTGTACTTTGATATTCTAAGTACAAGATAGAAGTTTTAATGATGTACTAGGTTTTATGCATTTCATATATATGATGTAACCATGTTTTGAACTACGATGCTTTATGATTAATAAAGTTTTTAATTCCGCTGCTATTTTATATCTGTCTTGTAATCTTTCTTTTTCTGTTCACCTATAATGATTCACGAAACTTAACACATTCTCTTAATGAGTGACATTAACGGATGTGGGTTGTCACACTTAGGGTCTTTAGAAGCATTTGGACCCCATAATAATCGACTACAATATTTGTTTATCGATGGTGAGTTAGGGTTAAAACTAAAAATCCTTATTTTTGGGGAATTTCCGAGTATATGGATTAGGTTTCCATGAATAGGCCTCATATGACATATTGATTTACAACAAAGGCGGTAAATTACAAGCCTACGATATAGTGCAGGGTTTAAATATGACATATAGGCATATAGGGAAAATTTATGGGCCTAATATCTGTTAAATGTTTTTGGGGCTATTTTGACTGTAAGAAGAAAATAGTCATGTTAGGACTAATTTTTGACTTCTTACGACCCGAAAGTTAGTCATGTTGATATTCCTATTTTTCTTAGTGCATTTCTAGACAATATCGGTTTAGTTTTCTTTGTGCTATATATATTACGAATATAATAAGTAATTGAAAGATTATCTATAGGGGAGAGAGATTGGTTTCCGGATCTGGATTTTTTGCAATGCTAAACCTGTAGCATTTTGGATAAAGCACATGGTGTAAATGAGAACTAAGTTTCATGGTACTGACTGGAATTTTTCCTAGCTATGGGAATATACCATCAGTGGATAGGCTGGAAGCTTAGGCAAGCTACAAGTATAATAAGTCATCTAAAAGGTTGGAAGGAAAGTGGGTTTTCTTTGGGGTAGTCAAAATCGAGTGTTGACCTATTAAGGATTCGTTGGATTGGAATATTTTACTACCTAAACCCTATCTTTTGAAAAGATAAGTGTGGCCCTTATGTTGGAACTTTACGCATGTATTTTAAGGAAGTCGTTGGACTTTAATTGTAACAGAAAAATTTACGGAAAAAGCCAAGTAAAGGATTTTTGAAATAATTTTTTCTTAAACAAGACTGTAACAAGGAGGTGTTTTATGGAATCTTGTGAGACCTCTTTGAGTTGAAACCCCACATTAATAAAGTTTTAAAGAACAGAAATTTTGAAAAACTAATGTATCTTGATATGAAATTTGTATTTTGAAAAGTTCATAAAAGAAACTATATGCATATATTCCAAAAGAAATTTTGTAACTGAAATTTGGCCTCATTAAACTTTTCAAATATGGTTTTTAAAAATCATATAAAAAGTGGGGCGGCAAGTAAGTCTTTAGAGGGTTAGACAATATAAGTGGAATAAATCAAGGAACAATATGGGTAAGGAGGAAAAATTTACTTTACTTGTAAGAATAACGTAAGCTTTTGGATTAATTCACATGAGGGTTTCTCTATGAAGTAAATGAGATGAGTAAGATGAAAGAACTTCACTGAGGGATAAAAGTTTCTAACCCATATTCTTTTGACAAGTATTTCCTCTTTGATATTCTATCTGTCGCTTCTTCCTTTGATTAGGGGCTTCCCTCTAGTATATCCTTGGGAAGTATAGATCTTGGGATTTGAGGTTATAGATAATAGGGTATGGTTGAAAAATGTGATTGACATATTTTATGTTTGATGGTTGAAAGTGAATGCAAGTGTTTTCTAGTGGATGCAGTGGATGCATATACACACACTAGGCACTAGGCTAGGGATCTTCTCAAACACTTACATATTGCATTTTGATGTGTGCACATTTTAATTTATTTCCACTATGTAAGAAAAAAATGGTGGAAGCATCACTCGGATGTTGCATTTTGGGTGAATGGTTGTTGTACACATATAGAATTTTATATGTACCATTAGGATTATTCTACATACATATTGGATGCATGTCACAAACATATATTGCATTAAGTAGGTCAACTGAATCAGTAGATAGCTTGATTTTCGCATTAGCCTAGGGATATATACACGACACCCTTGAATATGTTCATAAAAATCATTAGAAATTCTAAGGACAATGCATGCCAGTGGACGATGATTTAGTAGATGGGTGTTAGCCGTCATAATATTCATCTAACGTTGGTTATTTAGGGGACGAAATCCTTTAAGGAGGGTGAATTTCACAACTCTAATTTTTTAAAAAGCAACAATTTATTAATGGGTTAATTATTTAAGGAATAAACTGGATAAATATTAATCAGAAAAATATTGAGAATTGAGAAAAATAGATTTTTCCGTTGCATCCGTTACGAAATTTTGATTCAGATGGACTTTTAGTTTGCATATATCGGACAAGAAATGAAAACATTATGATCAATCAAAGTCTGAAATTAAATTAAAGAATTTAATTAATAATGAAACCGTTAATGGGCGACCTGGCCCTTAATAAGATCGACACAAGGGTCGACCCAACGGTCGACACTAGTGTTGAACCATGTCGCAGGTGGATCGACCCACCTTCGAGAGATTAAGGATAACTGCTTATGTATTGCTGATGTGTAAAATTCATTGAGCTTGGACAATAAATCTAATGAACCTGGACACTAACTCTACTACAAAAAGATTAGCAACCCTCACTATTTTCCTATACAAACATTTCTTAATCTTCTTCCTCCATAAAGCTACGTTTTGAAATAAAATAAGAAAAGAGTTATAGTGCTATTAAAATATAGATCAAAAGGATAATTCTTCTTCTACAACTATTTCAAAGGCCCTCTTTGGATCTACAACAATTTTATGAGAATATTATACTGATTTTCATAAAAAAAATTCTAAGTTAATGTTAAAATAGATAAAATAGTTGTTGTAGTGATTAGTAATCTAAATAAAAAGAAATTTCACAGTAAAAAATATATGATCTGAAAGTACCAGTTTAATCTTACTGTTAATTCTAATTATTGTTAATTACCTATTCCTTTCTAAGTTATTATTTGTTTACATGTACATTCTTCTTCCTTATCTCCTTTCTATCATGGTTTATTTATAGTCTTTTATGCCTTTACCATTTGAGTTGCATGGATTTGGAATAATATGAAATAACATTAAAAGGGGAATTGGGCATATTAAAATTTGTGAATTATGGACCGCAAATTGGGATTATTATAAAGGAAGAATGTATAAACACGAGTAAGTTGAACTTAAGCAGACATGTCATGGGAAAACATGTTACTTGACATTAATTTCTGAAGATGGCATTGATTTGGTAAACCTGTTATTTGACATTGACTGTAAACATGTTAATACGGTACTGATTGGGAAACATATATTTGACGTTAATTTCTAAATGTTGCATTGATTTGAAAACATGTAATTGACATTAATTTGTATATATGTTTATTTTAATTTTAGAAACATGTTTACTGACATTAATTAGGGAGAATATGTTAATTTGAGAAAACATGTAATTTGCCATTTATGATCAATTGACATTAGTTGAGGAAAATATATTCATTTGTCGTCTATGATGTTAATTTGGGAAAACCATGTTAATTAAACATTTAAGTTCATTTCATGTTAATTTGGGAAAAACATGTTAATTAGACATTTATGTTCATTTGGAAAAGCATGTTATTTTACATCAATTTATAAACATGTTATTTGATATCAATTTGCAAACATGTTAATTTGACACCGATATTGGAAAACATGCTATTGACATTAATTTGTAAACATGTTGGTTTGACATGAAATTGGAAAATATGTTCAACTGACATTTATTTGGGAGAACATGTTAATTTGTCATTTGTTGAATTGATATTGAAATGGAAAACATGTTCAATTGACGTTAATATGGATAACATGTTAATTGTACTTAATATGGATAACATGTTAATTGTACTTAATATGGCATTAAGTAATCTTTATGGGAGAACATGTTAATTGGAATTAATGATACTTAATTGGACATAAAACCGAAAATGGAAAATTTGTTAATGAGAATCAGATGCCAATTAAGTAAAACATGTTACAGTAATCTGTAAACATCTGAGCAGGTGCCTTCCTGATTTGGGAAGCGTTATATAAATAATTAATAAAAAATGTTATTTAAACCATGAATGATTGTAAGAAGTTCAAATTCTGGAGGTGGGTATGGGCACGTTCCGATGAAGTCATTAACATGCATGGGTCCGATGGGGGAAGTTTAGATGCTGTAACACCGGCCGCTAGGGCTGTGTCTTTTAAAGTTGATGGGTTCTGGACTGATATCCCTGAATTCCATGGATGATACATGTTATTCGTGTCTGTTAGAGAACTGATCAATGGGTAGCATTAGAAAAAATCCTTCTTAATATCTTGTTTCTGCTTGAATCTGCAGAAGTGCAAAACAGTCAATCTGCCTAATCTGATTATTATTATTGTTGTTGTTATAATCATTGTCTTTTTATAAGTATAGTCAGTCCTTATTTTTAGTTCATATTAATTATTGTTCACATTTAGATATATACAGACACTTACCCTTTTATGACACTAGAACCAGTATTCGTCTATTTTACTTAACTTCATAAGTCTAGCTAGTAATCACAGCAGCTCACCAGGCTTTATGTCTGACCCATTTCCTTTCTTCTTTTCTCTTTTCTCTCCCCTTGACTTACAAGGAGAAAGTATATAGTTCAGATTTCTTTGTTAATTTAAGCCGTGATGGATATTTGCAAGTTGGATTATTTCCTATTCTTTTCCTAAGGTTAGGTTGTATCTTTCTTACTATTAGGTGGATAATGTTATTTTACTCTGATGTTGTTTTTGACTGAGATTTTGAGATCTGGCATTTTGTAAATGTTTGGTTAAATGAAACAAAGAAGGTTTTGTCTTTTATAAAATGAAAGTTTCTTCTTCCGATGTAAATTTATATTTTTTATGTCTTATGAAATCTTAGTCTCTGCGATATGTCTATATACTTACAATACTTATTACTTTCTTAATGAAATCCTCATGCTGGTGACAATAAGGAATGTGAAGTGTTATAGTATTTATAGGTTTTTAGGATGGATTTGGGCTAGATCCATTTGCAGGAAGCCTCAGAATTGTGTTTAGAGCCTACTATTGACTATATGGATCGATGTCGATCATTTGTGTTAGTATATTTCACACTTCTAACCTTGGACATGTTATCTGCATGCTCCATTTAGCCTTTAGATACAATTTGGTTTTACCTGGATCTGGCTTGATCTTGCCTCAAGGCTGAACTCCTTTTCCTTTCTGTCCACCGAATCTCCATGCCCAGTTAGGTTGTAGTGATGTGAACCTTGGTCAACATGCTTAGGAAGGAGGTGGGAATGCAACGGTTTGTGAGCATGATAGAAATAGCTTTGCAATATGGATTGGTACTGGTCCACAGAGATAGATTATTTTGGATTCAAACTTTTCTAGCCTCCTTCACTCTGTCTTATTGTCCTTCATGCAATTTTTTACGAAAATGCAAGATTGGATGTTTTCAGTTGTTACTTAAATTTTGTGTGATTGTTTCCTGGGTTCATATCCAGGTTAACATTTTCCCCTCCCAAAGTTCATTCGTGGTGAAAACATGATGTCCTCTGGAACTGTAATTTGATGTAATGTGCAATGAAACTGCCTAAAATCGTGGAGCAAGCTTTTTGCTAAGATTCTCTGCATTCTAGTCTTGTACTTCCATAGTGGCCTCTAAGACGCATATATTTACTTTTTTTTGAATTTTGCCTTAGGGGTGAACTTTGGCTTCAACATGATACTATAGGCATTGGTATTAAAGGTTTGAGCTCGGCTTCACACAACATATTCAGGCTTAGTCGATAGCATATTCCGAACTCGAAATTAAAGCAATGGACTAGGTTGTGGTGAGTTATCTTTGATATGTTAGATGTCTACTAGAGTTTCTTGACTCGGACCACTCTCGTTCGTGACAACACTGCAACTTTGGTTTTGGTCCTTTATGATGCTTTAGATTAACTGCTAAATCATATGCTGGAAGTTCATGCTGAGTTGGATCAAGAAAAGAATCTGGTGGTTCAATGTCTGGTCTTGTGCTTTAAGGAGCTTTCGAGGATGGTCCTTTTCTCTTCTTGACTTTTGGGGTCGATTCTTTTCGCTTTTGCTGCTTGGGTGGAAACTTGTTTTGGATTAATGTGAGTGGTTACACTATATTTTAGGGCATATTCAGTTAGCATTGGAGTCTGGCAGTTACCTTAGGACCGCTGAACAGTGTTTATGTTATTCCGAGCACACTTACAGCATCTCCATTTTTGTATTGCCTTTGCCTATCAATGGTCCTGTAAAATGGGAAAGCTTTCCGAGCCACTTGTGGCGATGGATATGTTATCGAATTTTTCAATCGATAACGGGTAAGTTCTAAAAATTAAAAAAGAAAATGACATAACTTGCATTACAAAATGATAAGGGCCCTGTTAACGAGATGCCTTGGTCGATGCATACAATTCAATTTGGCAAACAAGAGTCGTTTCCTCATTGAATTCTAAGTACCTTCTGTTGGATTTATTTTGAAATGAAATGTACCTTATGGCTTTGATCAAGAGGCTTATTGTATAAAATGCATCTGGTACTACCAATATAAAGCACTGGAACAAGCTGGCGGTGAAGGGATAGCAGACCGACAAAGAATAAAGAAATTTTCCATCAACCAAGGTTCGACACAAGAAAAAGACAACAACATAGAGGAACATCCCAAGAGTTGTGCAACCTGCACCATCATCGAAGTGAAGAGCTCAAAATGTATACAAAAGAAAATACCGATAGGGTAGTCCTGGCACGATTGGTAGAAGGTCACCCCGGACCGGAAGCCAATTAAGAGAAAGACTAAGAATCCTACCAAACGAAACCAAAAAGGATGAAAGGGCTATTGGTATTAACTTACTTAATGTCGATACATCAAGGGACGGAAGCATCAAAGGCACAGGGTTCAAAGCATAAGAGAATTATCCAGGAACTAGCCACTGGGACCCTTATTAGCTGACCACCGAAAGGCTCCTCTAGTAAAAAAAATTGATGAAGCACATGAAGCAACTCTCCAGAAGGTCAAGATACATGTCAGAAACCTACTGAAAGGCAAGCCGGATCCTCAAGGGAAAAAAAGCTATCCACGATAATTTGCTTAGTGTCCATACCGACACGGGTGGCAGATCCGGCAGCCATTTACTAGAATCATGACAGAAAGCTCCATAAAGTGTCAACGGAAAGACCAAGAACCCATAACCAGAAGCCTACATTCATAAGTAGAAAACTTTCAAAAGCTATTCGCACTGCCAGGCTTATCAGCAATACAAAGAAGATAGACGTGATATTTGCCAAAGACTCCAAAGACCAGGACCTTTTCACCACCTCAAAAAGCCACAAGCAGGGCCCTCAGAACCAAAAGGAAAGGCGGTCAACAGGTGCTACTGCTGGCCCAATAGCAAAAGGGGACCCGATTTTTCTATAAATAAGACCCTAGGAGTCTCATTTTGGGGACAGGATTCTCATTTCTCAACCTCACTCTTTTTCTCTCAAGAGCAAACTCTAATTTCCAAATCAAATTGGGGATTTCTTCAATTCTTGTAATATATCCATAATCATAAAGAGGAGGAAATTGGGACTTAAGTGTTTCTCGATTTGATAATCATATTTTGTCTGTAATGATAAGACAGGGAGTTAACTCTAACCTCTCTTATGAAAGAGTTGATCACGGTTCTTTTGTGAGAAGGGTTTTTTTTCCTTCCCTTGGAACTCTCACACATGACTTAGCTCTTTCATAGTAAGCCTAATGCAACCCAACCTTGGAGGGGATCTTGTTATAAACTTGTGACCTGATAACTTACGCAACCAAGGCCTATCCAGGTCGGTTCGATGCGAAAGTATTATATAAGTTGTTAACTATAATAGCTTTAAGACAAAGCCACGTGTTGTGAAGCATTAGCCTGTTTCTTCTCAACACAATGTATATTATTTTATCTATGATCCGAAGGCATTAATTGCATAAGGCCCCAGTTTCATTTAACTAATAAGGCCTTTTTTTACGATTGTCGTTGACTTCATAGTTTTGTAAGCGTGATAATCACCCCCGAGGGAAGGCTAACTAATCTTCTAACTAAGGGTCTTAACACCTAAGGAATGGCGAAATTAGATAAAGAGCATTGATTCAAGGCTGCATTTCAATAGCCATTGGAACATCCTTGCATCAAACTTCTAAATATATGCATTGTCCATTCTAGTTGGGGTGTTGACGAAAAATATCATTAACATTTGGTCCTAGATGGAGGGGCCTGAACCTCCGACTTGTATTTATCTTATTAGAAATTAATTTGGTAAATTTATCGCTCCATGGTAGGGGAAGATGAAATCAAAAGGATTGGAGGATCGAAACAAGGGCCAACTCCTAATGCAATCCTTGAAGGAAACAAGGATTTACTGTTCAATCTAAACAACAATGAAGAAAGGACAACCTCCAACCCTGTACTACTACCAAATTCAAATGTCATGGAGGAAAATGCCGCTAAAATCATGGATTTGGAGAAGCAAGTCCACGAAGTGCAAGCTCAAATAAACTCCAATCAAGCACAGAAGTCTTCAAAGATCACTAAGTCTAGCCAGAGGGAGAAGGATGAGCCTCTGAAGAGAAAGGCTCCCGTTCAACAATTTGAAGTAAATGAGAGGCTTAAGGCTGCTTCCTATAAGAAGAAAAGATCCCACTTAACAGGGATAGATCATCAAGGAAATCAATACGAACAAGAGCAATCTGGAAGCTCTACGTCCAAAGTCTATGATCCCAAAATGGCGAATTATGATCATATGGAGTCCTATCCCAAGTTATTGCTAGAAAGACCGTCAAAGACTTGTTGGGAAGCAAAGTAAAAAGAACCCAGGATGATAGGGTTAACAACAATGAAAAGGTAGATCCTTTCATCGATGAAATAATGAGTACTATAATACCGTCCAGGACGAAGGTTCCAACCATAAAGTACCTAGGAACGACTGACCCCGATGATCATCTAATGGCTTTCGACAGCCAAATGGATTTCTATAATGCTTTAGGAGCATTTGGGTGCAGAGTTTTCCAGTAACCTTCCAGGGAGCAGCAGCTAAGTGGTATCGTCAGTACAGAGAAAATACCATCTACTCATGGAAGCAGTTTGCCTACAAATTTTCCGCATAGTTTCGTATCTGCAAGGATCCGACAGTTGACTACACAATCATTGCTAACATCAAGTAGAGGCAAGGGGAGTCCCTAGGAGATTACTTGAAAAGGTTCAATGTGGAAGCATCGATGGTAAATGACATGAATGACCGTGATAAGCTAATCGCTGGACATTCGGGGTTAATCGAGAACACCCCCTTCTGAAAGGAACTATATATCCACGGTTGTAGAGGCTTATAAGACTTCCACTTTCAAGATGAAAAATTCATCTGTACGGATGAACTGTACTTTGAGAAAAAGAAGCTTGGGCCTCGAGGAGAAGAAGAAAAGCTGAAATTCGATAGAAAGCCTTAGAGTGGAAGGTTTGGCTTGGATGGAAATCAGAAAAGGCCAAGGTGGGAAGATTCCAATTCCAATGTAGCCGCTTATAGCAAGCCCATTTCTTTTGTGTATGCTGTGGCGAAAGAAAAGGTCAACAGCTTCCCCGTCTCGTTCAAAGCCAAGAATTGCCGTGAACCTCATGATGGTGGAAAATATTGCGAGTATCACAAAACAAATGGTCACAAGACTGATGAGTGCAAGGTTTTGGAGGGGATTATTCAAAATCTCATTCGAGAGGGACATCAAAAAGAATTTTTTTTTAAAAAAAATGTCATCCGCCCAGCGTACGAATGGATAGGAGAAGGTTTCAACTAATGCAATAGAAGCTCATGTGGAGGAAGGTCATATAGACTTAGGACCGCCAATAAACCGGATTAATGTGATCCATGTTGGGCCACACCCTGTTGGAAATTATGCAGTAGCTAAGAACCGGTACCTAAAGGAGGGTTGCGAAGGGATATTCTCCATTCGAGAGGAACTCTCATTGAACAGCGCTCGTTACACCCTCAAGATGCTTAACCTGGTGGTTTTTCAGAGGAGATGAATAAAGGGGTCCGTCATCCTCACAATGACCCTCTTATGATAAAAGCTCAAATTGAACTCTCCGTTGTTTCTAAGATCCTTGTTGACAATGGAAGTGCTGTCAATGTCATCTTCAAGCATGCCTTTGATCAAATGGGAATTCCTGAGAGGAAGTAGGAACCAAGCAACGAGACGATATTTGGCTTCAACAACAAAGGATCGACTCGTGTAGGACAAATCAATCACCTGGTTCAAGTTGGCTTATCTCCACTATACCAAACCTTTTGAACTCACTTTCTCGTAATCGATCAACCATCCAACTACAACGCCTCCTTTGGTCGACCGACTCTGGAAGAAATGGATGCTTTTGTTTCTTCCAAGTATCTTATGTTAGAATTATTGACTAAACAACGATGGTGTACCATCTGAAGAGAGTAGTTTAGTTCCCGAGAATTCTACTTTGCAATGGTTGACAAATGCAAAAGAGATTATTCTTTGTACCTTGATTCTTCTACTATTTTTAAAACTTAGGATGATGGATTCTTACATCCATCGTTTGAAACTAGAATGAAAATTGATAAAGCTAACAAACGTATATATTGTTGGTACACTTATTTAAGATGAAAAAGGAAGAGAATTGATAACATAAACTTGACAAAAGTAGAAGAAATTGTCACAAACTTGGATTCTAGAGGAGACACTGAAAGAATAAAATTGATAGAGGATTTGGAAGAAATGAATGTCGACCTAGAAGATAAGACTAATGTCATTAACATAGGGAAAAAATTGGTGGATCCCTTGAAGGGTGACTTAGTTTGGTTCTTGCAGCTCAACAAGGATGTTTTAGCTTCGACCCATTCAGACATAGTTGGAATCAATACTTCCATTATGAGCCATACCCTAAAGATTAACCCTTCTGTAATCCCAGTCCGACAAAAGAAGAGGCAATACAATAGAGATCGGTCAGAAGCTTTAAAGGAAGAAGTAAAGAGGTTAGAGACAAATGAATTCATCCAAGATGTTTTTTGTAACGGTCACCCCGTACCATCAGACATTTCCCCCGAAATGCGCTGTGACAATTCCCAACTGGCACGGGACGATCATGAAAAAGGTTGAATACCAAAGAACCTGTTGTATATCTCACGGCGCATGGAACAAAATATAATAATAACATAACTTGATATAAAAAAGGCGAGACTGTACATAAGCTGAAAACTAAACCATATCCATCAGAGTAGCAGAATCCAAAATATAGCTTCATATCTAATTATTACAACTTTAAAATACCATCTCTAAAAGGAAAGAAAAGAGGTACAGCACTAATGCCCAAAGAAGTGACCAACAACAACATAGGGAGAATATGTATAAAGTACGTGGAAGCCTCCTGTTCATCTCCAGACAGCTACTCGTGCATAATCACTTAACCTTCCTCTAGTCTGCTCGTTTAGGAGCACCCAGAGTAATAAGAAGAGACATAAAACTCTGGATCAAACGAAAGTCCGGTGTGAGCGACAGCAAATCTATGTAACTTAATAATGCAATAACAGGTACAAGTAATCATACCTGACCTGGACCAACAAGCAAAGAGTTAGCACAACAAGATGTACAATACTCTAAGGCGACACTAACATAGAGTGTAAAATGGAAGTGTGTGTTATGGTGATAGCAATCATCAAACATAGCAATCATTCCTCACATCTCTCATTCAGTGCGTAAAGCATACGATAGCCCGCCATCACTTTGATCACCAAATCCAATGGGGCCATGACTTGTCCACACCGCCCTGGACTCTGTACGACTATTGCTATGACCTCACCGTCCTGGTCTATATCCAATAACCCTACCCAGTACACACTGCCCTGGCTCTGGGGTAAGGGCCAACCAGTCCACACAGCCCTGGCTCTAGTTCGTCTACGTGCCACCTCTCTCAATGGTGAACCAAAGTTATAAATATTGATAACTCCTTTGCACTCGTCGCGCAGCAAAGCCCAGCTCTAGAAGTTAACTCCTTGGTTCCCATTTGGATCCTGAGCGATAGCTTCCCATTTGGACTTCCTTTGCATCTCGGGTTTTGGTCGAATTGGAGTTGGTCTTCAGAAGAGATCACGATCGTCATCGCGTGGTAGTGATCGTCGTCACGTGTTAGTGGTAGAAGGTCAAATCTGGTTTGGTTCATCTATATGGTGTTCAAGTCCTCCATTTGATTTGTTTCGGTCCTCTTTGTTCAGTTTGGTTCGGCCATGTCGAACCGATCCTATCTTCTCTGGTTGCTCCAGCTCCTCTCATCCGATCCGATGCTTCAGCATGCTCTACTCTAG
This sequence comes from Allium sativum, assembly GCA_030737875.1. Taxonomy (NCBI): domain Eukaryota; kingdom Viridiplantae; phylum Streptophyta; class Magnoliopsida; order Asparagales; family Amaryllidaceae; genus Allium; species Allium sativum. The sequence continues at coordinate 18,477,004 of CM060927.1, read as the reverse complement.
TTCGATCTGATCCCTACTACAACTCCAAACATATGCAAGTGGCATTCCTTGTCTCCATACTTCCCTAATCTTAAGTTCCATTTTGGTTCTTCCTCTCCGGACTCCAAGCCCGATTCGGTTCGGCTACCGATACGATCCGCCCTGATCAAACCAAACCCGGTCCTTATAGCAAGCTTGTTTCGTCCATTTGCGCCATACGTCGACATCTTCAACCATTCTAACTTTACTAAACAATCATAAAACATTCCAAACAATAGTAACAACATATAGGTTCAATCAAAAAGATCAAAACATCAATCACACATGCTATTTTAGATCAAAAATACCCAAATCCATGATTTTCACCCTAATCCCCTAAATTTCGAGATTAGCACACTTAACCCAAATCAACCCGAATTCATACCAGTGACATAAAATATGATTTTAGAATTTATGCATATTTTTCCATAATTTTTAGATGTATAATTTCGCTAATTATCACTAATCACCCCTAATTAGCCATAATTAGTGAATAAACATGCTAATCACTCACCTTAGCCAATAATAAATGATAGATATGAAATTTTTACTGATTTGGCTCGGATTCTTATGTGGTGCAGCAACTCTACCTCGAATTTGGTGTTAATCCAGCTTAATTTCATGTAGATTTGATTAATTTGTGATTAAAAAGTGATTAGAGGGAGATTTAGAAGATGGAAGCCATGATTAGGGTTTGAGAACGGTTTGCAGTAGCTAGAAAAATGAAAGGAGATAATTCTCCAACCCCTTTCACCCCTCCCATAACCCTAATCCTGAATTGGGTTATGAGCCTAACTGCTAATCACTTATTTAAGCCCAACTAGGCTGTTTTTCCATCTTCAAATCTTATTTCAGCCATATCTCCCAAACGGTATGTCCGATCACTCTACCAAATGGGAAACATCATCTAAATCCAATGGAAGTGGTTTCAGGTCAAAATTCCTAACCAATCAAAAGTTATAAGCGAAACAAGATTCGCCAGGGGAAAAATGGTCATTTTCAAATCCAACATGAATTATGAACGCGGGAAATGACCACAATAGTCGTTTTCCAATGTTATACGATCATATGACTTCATATAAAAATATAAAAAATATTCTACGATCCTCTGATACATAGAATACGGGTCGTTACACCCCCCCCCCCCCCACAGAAATTTCGCCCCCGAAATTCCTTAACCGAGAAAACATACAATAGTGTCCCGCATGCATTTCGACCATTTACAAACAACGAGACATACATAATAAATACAACAAGCCCGTCCTAGCATGAGATTTACTAACATGGGAATAAATATATCGCAATTAAAATCTTACCATATAAAGAGCTCCAGATACGACTTCCTTATGTTCTCCTCGGTTTCCCAAGTATAGTCATTCTCATCATCACCCCACTGGACCTTAACCAGTGTCACCATCTTCATTCGAAGTTGTTTCGTATCATGTTCGACAATACGAATCGTTTTGAGGCTTCCAATTGCCTCGGATTCTACTTCGATATCATCCAACTGATTTGGTGAAATAGTTATATCAGAATCGTGTACGAACTTCCTTAACTGAGAAAGATGAAATATGTTGTGTACTCCCGCCATTTTGTCTGGTAATCCAACTTTATACGCTAAATTCCCAACTCATTCGAGAACTGGAAATGGTCCAATAATCCTTGGTGCTAACTTACCTCTCCTTCCAACCCGAATCATACTCTTTGACGGAGAAATCTTGTCAAATACCAAGTCGTCAATGGAGAATTTCAAATCTCTTCATCTCTTATGAGCATAACTCTTCTGGCTATCTTAGGCAACCTTCATTCGCTATTGAATAACCTTGATCTTATATGAAGTTTCTCTTATTACATCTGGCCCAAGCACAAATTTCTCATCGGTTTCTAACCAATATGATGGTGAGTTGCACGGTCTTCCGTATAAAGCTTCAAATGGAGCCATACCAATACTGGACTGGTAACTATTATTATATGCGAACTCAACCAAATGCAAATGGTCATACCATGACCCCCTAAAATCCAATATACAAGCTCTCAAGAGATCCTCTAATACACGATTTACCCTTTCTATTTGACCATCGGTTTGAGGATGGTATGCAATACTGAGATGTAATTCTGACCCTAAAGCCTCTTGTAAGCTCTTCCAAAACCCACTAGTATATAATGGATCTCGGTCACTCACAATACCATTTGGTACTCCATGAAATCTCACTACCACTTCATATACAGTTCTGCTAACTTATCTGTCGTTCTATTCGAATTGACCGGTATAAACCTAACACTCTTGGTCAATCGATTTGCAATCACCCAAATACTATCATAACCCGATCTAGTCCTTGGTAAACCATCAATGAAATCAATTGAGACTCGTTCCCATTTCCATTTGGGAATTTCCAACAGTTGTAACAAACCACTAGGCTTCTTTTGCTCGGCTTTAACTAACTGGCATTTCATGCACTTGGATATAAACTTCCCAACGTCTCTCTTCATCCCTTCCCAGTAGTAGGTCTGCTTCATGCCTCGATAAACATTGTTACCATCGGGATGTATAGTCAGTTTAGAGTGATGACACACTCTAAGCACTTCATCTCCCAATCCGCTAACGTCGGGTACAACTAGTCTTCTATTCTTTCGAAGCCATCCCTCTCGATCAATTCCATACTAGTTCATTCCCTCACTGCCATACCCTTCTCTACCTTGGAGATGATTTCCAATAGATTAGGATCACCCCTCTGACTAGAATCGATCCGCTCAATCAAAGTCGGTCTGATCATAAAACTTGCTAACATCTCTGGATCTAATTCACACTTAGGTCTGAAATCATATCCCGCAATATACTCCAGTTGCATATGTTCAAGAAACATAGCCCCCAGACTGGCATATCTCCTACTCAGTGCATCAGCTACCTCATTGCCCTTCCTAGGTGTGTATGTGATATTGAAATCATATGAAGCCAAGAACTCTAACCATCTCTGCTGACGAAGAATTAAATCGTTTTGAGAGAAAAGATACTTTAATGACTTATGATCAGTAAACAACTCAATTCTTTCTCCCAAGAGATAGTGTCTCCACATCTCAACGCGAACACAGTCGCTGCCAATTCCAAATCATGGGTAGGATATTTTTCTCATGTGATTTTAGTTGCCGACTAGCATAATCTACAACCTTACATTCTTGCATCAGTACATCACCTAATCCGGTACCATAGGCATCCGTGTATACCGTCATCTCTTCCTTCCCTTTAGGAATAACTAACACCGGTACACACAATAACTTCTCCTTTAGACTCTTCAATGCATTCTCACACCTTCCGTCCCAAACAAAAGCTTGATTCTTTTTGGTCAACTGAGTTAATGGTGCCGGTATCTTGGACAAGTCTTGAATAAACTTACGACAATATCCAGCTAATCCCAAGAAACTTCTCACATCCATTGCATTCTTGGGCGTAGACCAATCTTGCACTGTAGCCACCTTCGTAGGGTCCGCAATAATACCATTCTATGAAACAACATGGCCCAAGAATCTCACTTCCCTCCTCCAGAAGTGACATTTAGAAAATTTCACTTTCAATTGGTGATTCCTCAACACCTCCATCACTACCCTCAAATGCTCCTTGTGTTCTTCCTCTGTACTCGAGTAAGCCAAGATAGCGTCCATGAAGACAAGAACAAACTTATTAAGGTTATCCCTGAAAACCCTATTCATAAGATCCACAAAATATGCGGGTGCATTGGTCAACCCGAATGGCATGACCAACAACTTATAGTATCCAAATGGTGTTCGAAATGTCATTTTTGGCATACTCTCAGCCGTTACTCGGAGCTGATGAAATCCTGCCGTGAGATCCAACTTGGAAAACGCTCTTGCTCCATTTAGTTGATCAAATAAATCATCTTTCTGTGGAAGAGGACACTTATTTTTCCTAGTCACCTTATTCAACTTGCGGTACTCCACACATAAGCGAAGGAACCATCGGCCTTGGTAGCAAATACAACTGGTGCTCCTAACTCGGAAACACTTCTTCGGATAAATCCCTTCTTCAAAAGATCACCTACTTGCACTTCGAGCTCTCGCTGCTCCCTTGGTGCCATACGACGAAGAGGCATCAATATAGGTCTAGCATCTTTCACTAAATCAATCCTAAACTCGATCTCTCGGTGCGGTGGAAGTCCGGTCACTTCATCAAAGATGTCCAGATATTCGCCAGTAATAGGAACATCTGATAACTCATTATGCGGCATGTCGAGAGAGTTTAGAAAACTAGCCATCACCCTATCGCTAGGTAGGCAATCCAATGCCATCCTCTGCTCATCATCCTCTCTAACGGTCACCAAAGAACCCTAATAGTCTACCACCACCCCATACCTTTGGAGCCAATCGATTCTCAAAATAATGCCAAACCCAGTAAATCCCAAAACAAAGCAATCACAATAAACTATATTTCCATGACTCGATAAAACCAAATTACGACAAATCATACAAAGGCTAGTCGAGCCACCGATCGGGTTTATCACAACTAAAGGTCTATTTACAATCTCGGGTTTCAATTCCTACCTATCTACCAGGTCTCTAGATATGAAGGAATGGGAAGCCCCGGTATCAAACAATACTCGAACAAGAACATCATATATAGAAAGCATACCTTGAATAACGACACCCTTTCACTTCTCAGCCTCAGTTGGGGCATTCTTCAAAGAAGGAACAACGTTGATAGCATATGCTTTCACGATCAGCTTCTCCTTAGGGGTTGTGGACATTTATTCTTGAAATGTCCCACTTGGTCACAGTTAAAGAAATTCCTCTCCCCTGGCTTCACTCGACAATATTTGATATAGTGGCCCTTCTTGCCGCAGCTAAAGCACTCGTTATCTTTCTTATTCTTCTTATTCTGACCATCCTTGGTTTGGTTCTGTTTTCTCTGATTCTGTGACTTCTTATTGCCTTCATCGCTTATTTGCGGTTTTGTCTCCTCTGCAGATGTAAGAGCAACCTCGGTCTTCGACTTAGGGTAAACACTCTCCGATCTCATTGCCTTGCCCACGATAAATTTGAAAGTCTCATCGATATGGTTTATAAGTCTTTCCCCCAAGCACTCATCTAGGCCAGTTATGAACTTCTCGTTCTTCTTCTCGGCAGTATCAATAAAAGATAATCCATATTTTGATAAGGTATCAAATTCAGCAATATATTCCGAGACTTCCCTACCATTCTGTTTAAGCTCCAAAAATTTCCGGAATAATTATGATTTCTGAGCAGCTGGAATAAACTTGTCACTTAAGCGAGTCTTAAACTAATTCCAAGTAACTTAATCTTTGGGAGTTGCCAACTTTTACAACATTCCACCAATTCATTGCCCGTCCTTGAAGCTGACGCGATGCTAGCTTTCTCTACATTGCATCATCGATCCCCAAATCCTCGAAGATTCACTCACAACTATCAAGCCAATTCTGAACCACCATAGCCAATTTCTCTCCATGGAATAGCTTCCCACCAAGACTAGTATAATCCTTGTTAAGCTTAGAAAAATCGGCTCTAGGCGCCTGCACTACTGCACCACAACCGTTAGCAGCATTAGGAACTACTCCTTGAGCATCCCTAAGCATCTCTCGCATGAAGGTAGTAAATATCGTCCTTATATCAGGGACATTCCCATTATTGGCCCCTGAAACCGCTCCCTCTTCAACTCCCGGTGCAGAGTTCCTTAACGTACTCCTCGTATTTCGGCTCAACGTTCAATCTGTAAAGAGATAACGATTAATCATCTCTTAGTGGTGCCAGTGCAGTGTGACTTCATCCTTAGATATACTAATAGTATATATATAGTTTTTGAAAACCAAAATATCACAAATATCCTCTCTCCTCTACGTGTACTATCTCTCTCTAATGTCTTCCCCTAGGTCAAATTTCGCAACGTAGGCTCTAATACCAAGTGTGACAACCGCTTCGTACCATCAGACATTTCACCCAAGTCATCTACATAAGTTGAAAACTAAACCATATCCATCAGAGTAGCGGAATCCAAAATACAACTTCATATCTAATTATTACAACTTAAAATACTATCTCTAAAAGGAAATAAAAGAGTTAAACTACTAATGCCCAAAGCAGTGACCAAAAACAACACAGGGTGAATATGTATAAAGTATGTTAAAGCCTCCTGCTCGTCACCGGACAGCAACTCGTGCATAATCACCTAACATGCCTCCAGTCTGCTCATTTAGGAGCACCCAAAGTAATAAGAAGAGACATAAAACTCTGGGCTAGACGAAAGTCAGGTATGAGCGATAGCAAATCTATGTAACTGAATAATGCAATAACAGGTACAAATAATCATACATGACTTGGACCTGCAAGAAAAGAGTTAGCACAAAAAGTTGTACAATACTCTAAGGCGACACTAACATAGAGCATAAAATGGAAGTGTGTATGTCATGGTGATAGCAAACATCAAACATAGAAATCATTTCTCACATCTCTCACTCAGTGCGTAAAGCATACGATATCCACAGCTTTGATCACCAAATCCATTGGGGCCATGATGGGTCCACACTACCCTGGACTCCGTACAACTATTGCTATGACCACACCACCCTGGTTTATAGTCGATAACCCTATCGAGTCCACATTGCCCTGGCTCTGGGTAAGGGCCAACCAGTCCACACCGCCGTGGCTCTGGTTCGTCTACATGCCGCCTCTCTCAATGGTGAACCAAATTTATAGATATTGTAACACCCCACCCCCGTTAAGCTCACTCACAAAGGGAATGCATTAACTTCAGTGGAGCGTCATGAGTGTATAGAACAAATAAATTACAAAACAGACAAAATTTGGACAGCAGAAAATAAATAAAACTTTACGTTATTGATAAAACAACAGTTTGGTAAAACAGCTTGTACGAAGATTGTTTTCCAATACACAAACACCTATACCCATTACAACAAAGCATCTGTCATGTTTAACAAAATAAAGAAGCATAAAATGACAATGATATTCCTTAATAAAGCATGAGCCAGCCATAGCAGTGGAAAAGAGAGTCCAAAGCAATACATCGTCCATCTTCGAGCTAGGAAAGAAAACTGAGCTAAGTGGTAATATTCCCTCCCTGTGAACCTGGGGGGGGGGGGGGGGCGAACGGAAGAAAAGAGAGCAAAACAAAACAGAGTCAGACATAAAGCCTGGTAAGTCCATTGACTTTCAGCATGTAAATAGGTAAAAGCATCATGACATGAATAAACTGGATACCAGACCATAACCATGATAATAAGCATAGCAAGACAACAAATGATGATCATTAGATATGACAAGGTAAAATACACTGAATGTGCTTTGGTTCTTTCTCTGATTTCCTATTTTTTCTCCACCACCCAACTAGCATCCTAATTAGTGTCTTTTATAGAACGATTCGTATTCCCTACTAGTGTCCTAACTAGTATACTGTGAAAAAGGATCTGTATCCCCTACTAGTGTCCCAACTAATATCCTGTGTTATAAAAGAAGGTGATCCCAACCCCGCAATTGTGGTAGCCTTCAGGTGTACATCTAGTATGAGGATCTTACCTCAATCAGCCTAATTGCCATGAAGATGTTAGATGTACCCTTACCACCCTATCGATTGGCTCCCTACTTTTATTATTTTTTCCTTGTGCCTGTGTCAATCGTCCCTCTCTTACGTGTAGATACCCTGTGTTGGTCCCTCCATAAGGTGTATCAATCCCCATGGTAGCAACCCGACACGATTCAAGATGCACAGTGTATACTACTGATGCCCAGTGCCTACTTTATCCACTCCGGAGTGCGTGCACGCTCATACTCCGTTGGAACCTACATTGCTGCATCACCTGCCGCTATTTTGACCTCTTATAATCAACCCAGTAATCGTGCTCTACCCTGCCAAGTTTTAGGGTAACATGATACATCTACGTGGGTTACTGCTGAAATGGGTCCTCGTTACTAGAGTTTCCTAGGGTCTATTCATATACCCCCTAAATTGGCTAAGTGTTATCCATCCATTCAAATTAACTTAACCCATCCACACGTCATGTCATGTTGGTTAAGTGTTTCTTATTAACTTAACCCTTCTCATTCATCATGTTGAAATTGGTTAAATGTTTTCTATTAACTTAACCCTGTTCATTCATCATATTATATTGGTTAAGTGTTTCCCCTTAGCTTAACCCCATTCATTCATCATGTTATATTGGTTAAGTGTTTCCCATTAACTTAAGCTCACTCGTTCATCATGTTATATTGGTTAAGTGTTTCCCATTAACTTAACCCCACTCGTTCATCATGTTATATAGATTAAGTGTCATTAATCCAGTCGAGTTAACTTAACCCACCCACTTGTCATGTTACATTGGTTAAGTGTTGCCTTCTTGTATTACTTAACCCTATCACACATCATGTTATATTGGTTAAGTGTTGCCCTCTTGTGTTAACTTAACCCTACCACTTGTCAAGTTACATTGGTTAAGTGTTGCCTTCTTATGTTAACTTAAACCTAACACTCTTAGCATGTCCGTTTCTTAGCACTAATTCATTCATTAATGCCTCAACCTCTCACATTAGAACTGTTGTTTGCGGTTGCTGGATGTGCCGGGCGGTTCCGGGCAGACTTCTACCGCAAACTCATTCTAACCTCGGGTTTTGGACTTAATGTGCTAACCTCTCACATTAGATCTATATTGTTGCAGTCACTAGATGTGTCGGGCGGTTCCGGGCAGTCTTACACCGCAACTCAATCTAACCTCGGGTTAGGCACGTTCATCTTTTGCCAATTTACATTTTTACCATACATGTCCAAGTCTAGATTTTATTTGCTAATTATCCCAAATTCACAAACTAGTCATGTTCCAATTCCCAAGTTATGCCCAACAAATTCAATTACAATTTATTACTCAAAATAGGTTACACCCAATCTTCCCAAATTTGCAATAATAGTCATGCCCAAAAATCGCAATATACATTATGCTTGGCGTCCCAACCAATAGTTATGCCCAATCTAGATTTAATATTCCAATAGCAGTTTCCATCTAATCTAGATTTAATATTTCAATTTATCCCAATTTTGCAACAATAACAATTATGCCCCAAATCACAAGTTACAAATTATGTCCAACAATTTCACCGAATATGTTATGCCTAATATTTACCCAAAATATTCCTCGTATTCCAATCGTTCGTATTTCGTGATTTCAGCCTAGGTTCGAAGGTAACCCTGGTTCATAAAAGAAAAAGGAAATAGGGGAAGAGAGAGAAGGAGCATGAAATAAGAATAGGCATAAAAATAGGCATGTAACAACAGACCTAGTACAAGAAATTTAGATCCAACAAAGATAGATTCTTGAATAAACTGATACAATCATTATCGTAGACATAAGAATAACATCACAAACCAAAGAGGATTATAATCCAGATGTACAACAAAGATAGGCCTGATTTAATCAATAAAAATAACCTCTAAGGCATGTAAAGAAATAGATTCAATAGAAGGATAAGGATAAATCTGAAAAGATTATCTTACAATCAAGCATAGACTTCGATTCATTTTATTACATGTCAAGATTAGAATCAGGTATTCAAATATGAAAATAACGTGAACTTACATTGCTAGGAATAGAAAAATTAATTGAATCGTTGTTGTTGCAGAAACTCTAATTTGATGTTGATTAATCTTCAAAGTTGATCATTGATGAAGAACTTCTAATATGATTTAGGTTTTAGAGGCGGCGGCTAAGAGAATTGAGAGTTCAGCAGCATAGATGCATCATAACGAATTGATATGAATTAGGGTTTAGGTTTAAAGATGTATATATAGATGTCTAGGATCAATTTGAGCCTTTAGATGAACTAGGAGATCATCAGAACCACACAGCTCGAAGATTGGTCATCCAGCAAATCAGAAGAAGACATGTCATCACAGAACACTCCAGAACGCTGTGCTGGATTGCCCTCTGTATGGGCCCACTTGGCAGGTGCGCCAATTCAGTTTTGTACTGGTGCACTTCACAAGTGCGCCAGTGCATTCTGGTCTATTTCCTGTTTTTCTGCCTAACTTCGTTCGTCCATATCTCCTTCATACGTTATCTGTTTTACGCAAACTCAGACTTTATCTCAAGCAGAATTCCAAGACGAATACAATGGCATAACCCTTTTCACCCAATTCTTCTTTTAATAATTAATTATTCTTTAATTATCTCTTATGTCCCATTTTAAAATTACAGGGTATTACATTCCCCCTTACTTAAAGGATTTCGTCCCAAAAATCTCCAAGTTAAGAAGAATGTATCCTACCAACCAACATCCATCTACTCAACCATCAATCATAGGCATCAATTGTCCTTAAAAAAGGTTTCTAATTCTTTTCATGAACATATGCATAGTGTGTGTATATGTCCTTACCCAAATGCAAAATCAGGCGGTCTACTGATTCAGTTGACCTCCTTAATGCAATTCATGATAGTGTCATGCATCCATTATGTATGAAAAAGAAACCTATTGATACATATCATTTCTATATGAGTGCACAACCATACATTCAAATGCAACATCCATAAGATAAAATATCAAGTTTCAATCCATATATATAAAAATTCACTCATGCATACGCAATATGGAAGTGATGGAGCCGATCTAGTGCCTAATGTGTGTGTATATGCATCCACGAGCAACCACTAGCAAACACTTACATTCACTTGCATCCACCAAACATAACATGTCTCAGACACATGTTTACATCCATTGGCTTCTACCTAAGGATCGATGATAGGACCGAGAGGATATACTTAAAAGATAAAGACAAGAATGCAAATAAACTTTACAGGAAAAGAGAGATCAAGGATATACCCTCAAAAAGGGTATGATGCGCGTATCTAGTCTTCAGTCTTCTAAGTGGCATCTTTTTGAGCTTCACTCCATTGTGCTCTAACTGTCTTAACTTCACGATTGCGTAGCTTCTTATTTTCTGTTTCCAAAATATGATTTGGAACTCATTACACTGTCACCTCTCGTTCCACCTCTTCTCCTTCTAGTATACTCGGGACTATAATTTCTGTTGTGTCATGCTAATATTTCCTTAAATGGTCTTCCAAATTCACTGGAGGGTATTCCATGTAGAAGAACTATCTCTTGAAAATAAACGGATGCTAACTATGTTACCAAGTGTATTTATTAAGGTGATTAGAGGTTTCTTCTCTACTTAACTTATCCATTACGTCAACTATCTGAGAGTCTTTTCTTTGTGAGGTCCCTATTTGATCCAAAAGCATAGGTCTTACTCCTAGCGATGCCAACTACTAACTTAACCAATGGTTTTAAAATCAAAGGTTGATATGTATTCTGAACTTTTCCTTTTCACATAAAGAGGACTTGAAGTCAACCTTTTTCTTCTTAAGGCATCCGCTACGACCTTACCTTTCCTTCTTAAATCAAAATGGCGCCTAGTCCCGTGCTGCATGCATCTGTGTATACGGTAAACCTTTTAATACCGTAAGGTAAAAGTCAAAACTGGGGCTGTTGTAAGAGCCCTCTTTGATCATTGGAAAGAGACATCACAATCAATATCCCGATCAAAGGTCAAATTCTTCTTCGTTAATCCAGTAAGTGGGGCTAATTCCTTCGCAAAGTTCTTAATGAACTTCCTATATTAACCCACTAGTCCAAGAAAGCTTCTTACTCTTGTTGCATTCCTTGGGACCTTTCAGTCTTGCACCGCAACTACTTTTGCGGGATCTACTACTATCCCTTCTTTGGACGCCACAAGTCCTACAAACCTTACTTCTTCTCTCCAAAAATGACATTTTGGAGAACTTCGCCTTAAGTTGATTTCCTCGAAGTGTATCCATGACTTCTCTTAAATGCAAAGCATGTTCTCCCTAGTTCTTTGAGAAAATCAAGATATCGTCCACGAAGACTACTACAAACTTATTAAGGAACTCCCTAAACACCCTACTCATCAAGTCAACAAAATAAGAGGGTGCATTCGTCAAACCGAAAGGCATGACGAGCTACTCGAAGAAACCGTCAGGGGTCCTAAAAGCAATCTTGTCTATACTGTCCTCAGCTTCTCCTAGCTGATGAAACCCTGTAGCCAAATCTAGTTAGGAGAAAACAGACGCACTTACAAGTTGGTCAAACAAATCGTCTATTCTTGGAAGTGGGTGCCTATTTTTCTTTGTCAGCTTGTTTAATTCTCTAAAATCCACGCATAAACGAAGTGGACCATCCTCCTTAGTAGCGAACACTATTGGAGCACCCCATTCAAAAATACTTTGCTAAATAAACCCCTTCTCAAGCAACTCTTTAACTTGCTTGCTGAGCTCCTTCCTCTCCCTGGGAGCCATGTGTCGTACGGGTAATGCAACTAGGTTGGCGTTATCAACCAAGTATATGCGGAAATCTATTTCACGTTTTAGGGGTAAACCCTTCACTTCATCAAAGACATCAGGATACTCATGGACTACTTAAACAGATTGCAAATTATCAACAGATGTATCAAGAGATTCTAGGTAACTAAGCATGACAGAACCCTTAGGGTTACACGAGATTTCGAGTGTATTACCGAGGCGAGCCAAAAGTCTAACTACCCTCCTTTCACAATTGAGAATGGCACCATTACTGGATAACCAATCCATCCCTAGAATCAGCCCATAGCCTATGAAACCAAAAAAAAGCATTACATCTAAACTCAAAGCTTAGTATAGATATTCCCAAATCCCAACAAATCATAGATAAATGAGCCGAACCACCAATTGGATTTGAGACAATAATGGGATCTTCTACTGTACAAGTACTAAGGTGCAAAGACTCAACTATGGAAGTAGATATAAATGAATGTGAAGCACTAAAATCAAAAAGAGTACTAACAGGATGATCAAAAGAAAAAGTAAACCTTCAACAGGAACGTTCCTACCTCTCTTAGGTACACTAGCGAGGAGAGCATGCAATTGCCCTCTAGAAGATTATGTCCTTTGCCCTTGTCCTTGTCCTTGTCCTTCGGCCACTCCTCGATAAGATGCCCTGCTTCACCATACTGAAAACAACCATCTCTCTTCTTCTTCCTACAATTAAATGACCCGCTATACCACAGAAAAGACACTTCCTCTTGTTGCGGGATCTATTATTTCTTCCACCCTTCTTATATTCCAATCCCTTGTTTGTGATTCCTCCACTTTGGCCTCTTTCTTTTCACCTTTCTCCTTCTGCGTGGATTAAGCCATATCAAAAAGCTTCTTATCCTTGGGTTTGTGCTCCTTAGCCCAAACTCCCTTATTCTCATCCTCACTATCCTTGTGTAGCTTGTTGACAAGTTTCTTGAAACTACCTCCATCGCACGGCAACCTACAAAGCTTGAAAGAAGTTTAGCCGCAGGTGAAACTACTGCGGCTACAGATGGAGGTTGGGCACTACTTCGCCCTCGACATGTGTCGTATGCCTACGAAACAATGGCGAAAAGAAAGGAAGAAGAGATTCAAATAGAGAATCGAAAGGTAGTGCATATGGCTTTAGGGAATATGCCTTTTAAAAACAATACTTTTCTCTTGAAAAATGATTCTTTAAAACATGTTTTTGAAAATACTTCTTTATAAAAATGCTTTTGAAAACGGGTTTCAAAATCCTTTATCTGTTCTGGTAACCTTCAGCTCTGATACCACGTGTAACACCCCACCTCCGTTAAGGTCACTCATAAAGGGAATGCATTAACTTAAGTGGAGCGTCATGAGTGTATAGAACAGACAAATTACAAAACAGACAAAATTTAAACAACGGAAAATAAATAAAACTTTACTTTATTGATAAAACAGCAACTTGGTAAAACAGCTTGTACGAAGATTGTTTTCCAACACCAAAACACCTATACCCAATACAACAAAGCATCTGTCTTGTTTAAAAAAATAAAGAAGCATAAAATGACAATGATATTCCCCAATAAAGCATGAGCCAACCATAGCAATGGAAAAGAGAGTCCAAAGTAATACATCGTCCATCTTTGAGCTTGGAAAGAAAACTGAGCTAAGTGGTAATATTCCCTCCCTGTGAACCTGGGGAGGGGGAGGGAAAACGGAGGAAAAGAGAGAGAAACAAAACAGAGTCAGACATAAAGCCTGGTAAGTCTAGTGACTTTCAGCATGTAAATAGGTAAAAGCATCATGACATGAATAAACTAGATACCATACCATAACCATGATAATAAGCATAGCAAGATAACAAATGATGATCGTTAGATATGACAAGGTAAGATACACTGAATGTGCCTCAGTTCTTTCTCTGATTTCCTATTTTCTCTCCACCACCCAACTAGCATCCTAACTAGTGTCTTTTATTGAACGATTTGTATTCCCTATTAGTGTCCCAGCTAGTATCCTATGAAAAAGGATCTGTATCCTCTACTAGTGTCCCAACTAGTATCATGTGTTATAAAACAAGGTGATCCCAACCCCGCAATTGTGGCAGCCTTCAGTTATACATCTAGTATGAGGATCTTACCTCAATCAGCCTAATTTCTATGAAGATGTTAGATGTACCCTTACTACCCTATCGATTGGCTCCCTACTTGTATTAATTTTTCCTAGTGTTTGTGTCAATCGGCCCTCTCTTGCATGTAGATACCCTGTGCTGTCCCACCATAAGGTGTATCAATCCCCATCATAGCAAACCGACACGATTCAAGATGCATAGTGTATATTACTGATGCCCAGTGTCTGCTTTATCCACTCCAGAGTACGTGCATGCCCATACTCTGCCGGAACCTACACTATTGCACTACCTGCTGCTATTTTGACTACTTATAATCAGCCCAGTAATCGTGCCCCACCCTGTCTAGTTTCAGGGTACTATGATTCATCTATGTGGGTTACTGATGAAATGGGTCCCCGTTACTAGGGTTTCCTAGGATCTATTCGTATACCCCCCAAATTGGCCAAGTGTTATCCATTCATTCAAGTTAACTTAACCTATCCACACGTCATGTCATGTTGGTTAAGTGTTTCTTATTAACTTAACCCTTCTCATTCATCATGTTGTAATTGGTTAAGTGTTTTCTATTAACTTAACCCTGTTCATTCATCATATTATATTGGTTAAGTGTTTTCCGCTTAGCTTAACCCCATTCATTCATCATGTTATATTGGTTAAGTGTTTCCCATTAACTTAACCCCATTCGTTCATGTTATATTGGTTAAGTGTTTCCCATTAACTTAACCCTACTCGTTCATCATGTTATATTGGTTAAGTGTTGCCCTCTTATGTTAACTTAACCCTACCACTTGTCATGTTACATAGGTTAAGTGTTGCCTTCTTGTGTTAACTTAACCGTACCACTCTTAGCATGTCCATTTCTTAGCATTAATTCATTCATTAATGCCTCAACCTCTCACATTAGAACTGTTGTTTGCGGTTGCTGGATGTGCCGGGCGGTTCCGGGCAGACTTCTACCGTGAACTCATTCTAACCTCGGGTTTTGGGCTTAATGTGCTAACCTCTCACATTAGATTTAAATTGTTGCGGTCGTTGGATGTGCCGGGCAGTTCCGGGCAGTCTTACACTTCAACTCAATCTAACCTCGAGTTAGGCACGTTCATATTTAGCCAATTTTCATTTTTACCATACATGTCCAAGTCTAGATTTTATATGTTAATTATCCCAAATTCACAAACTAGTTATGTTCCAATTCCCAAGTTATGCCCAACAAATTCAATTACAAGTTATTACTCAAAATAGGTTACACCCAATCTTCCCAAATTTTCAATAATAATCATGCCCCAAAATCGCAATATACATTATGCTTGGCGTCCCAACCAATAGTTATGCCCAATCTAGATTTAATATTCCAATTTACAATTTCTCCCAATCTAGATTTAATATGCCAATTTACCCCAATTTTGCAACAATAACAATTATGCCCCAAATCACAAGTTACAAATTATGTCCAACAATTTCACCGAATATGTTATGCCTAATATTTACCCAAAATATTCCTTGTATTCCAATCGTTCGTATTTAGCGATTTCAGCCTAGGTTCGAAGGTAACCTAGGTACATAAAAGAAAAAGGAAATAGGGGAAGAGAGAGAGAGAAGGAGCATAAAATAAGAATAGGCATAAAAATAGGCATGTAACAACAGACGTAATACAAGAAATTTAGATCCAACAAAGTCAGATTCTTGAATAAACTGATACAATCATTATTGCAGGCATAAGAATAACATCACGAACCAAAGAGGATTATAAACCTGATGTACAACAAAAGATAGGCCTGATTTAATCAATAAAAATAACCTCTAAGTCATGTAAAGACATAGATTCAATAGAAGGATAGGGATAATTCGGAAAAGATTATCTTACAATCAGGCATAGACTTTGATTCATTTTATTACATGTCAATATTACAATTAGGTATTCAAATCTGAAAATAACGTGAACTTACATTGCTGGGATAAAAATAATAATTGATGAAACTCTAATTTGATGTTGATTAATCTTCAAAGTTGATCATTGATGAAGAACTTCTAATATGATTTAGGTTTTAGAGGCAGCGGCTAAGAGAATTGAGAGTTCAGCAGCATAGATGCATCATAAGGAATTGATATGAATTAGGGTTTAGGTTTAGAGATGTATATATAGATGTCTAGGATCAATTTGAGCTTTTAGATGAACTAGGAGATCATTAGAACCACACAGCTCGAAGACAGGTCATCCAGCAAATCAGAAGAAGACACTTCATCACAGAACACTCCAGAATATTTTGTTGGACTGCCCTCTGTTTGGGAGCACTTGGTAGGTGTGCCAATGCATTTTTGTACCGGCGCACTTCACAAGTGCGCCAGTGCATTCTGGTCTGTTTCCGGTTTTTCTGCCTAACTTCGTTCGTCCATATCTCCTTCATACGGTATCCGTTTTACGCAAACTTGGACTCTATCTCAAGCAGAATTTCGAGACGAACACAATGGAAAAACACGTTTCACCCAATTCTTCTTTTAATAATTAATTATTCTTTAATTATCTTTTATGTCCGGTTTTAAAATTACGGGGTGTTACAGATATCGATAACTCCTTTGCACACGTCCTGCGGCAAAGCCCAATTCTAGAAGTTAACTCCTTAGTTCCCATCTGGATCCTGAGCGATAACTTTCCATTTGGACTTCCTTAGCATCTCGGGTTTTGGTCGAATTGGATGTGGTCTTCAGAAGAGTTCACGATAATCGTTGCGTGGTTGTGGTAGAAGGTCAAATCTGGTTTGGTTCGGGTATATGGTGTTCAAGTCCTCCATTCGGTTCAATTTGGTCCTCCATATTCAGTTCGGTTCAGCTATGTCGAACCAATCCTACCCGATCTGGTTGCTCCAACTCTTTTCATCTGTTCCGATGCTCCAACATGCTCTACTCTAGTTCAATATGATCCCAACTCCAATCCTATGCAAGTGGCCTTCCTTGTTCACATACTTCCTTATGCTTAAGTTCCAATTCAATTCATCCCCTTCGGACTCCCAACCCTGTTTGGTTCGGCTACCGATCGGATCTGCCTAGATCGAACCGAACCCGGTCCTTCCGACAAGCTTATTACATTCATTCTCGCCATACGACGGCGTCTTCAGTCGTTCTAACTTTACTAAACAATCATAAAACATCCCAAACAACAGTAACAACATATATGTTCAATCAAAAAGATCAAAACATCAATCACATAGGCTATTTTAGATCAAACATACCCAAATCCATGATTTTCCCTTTAATCTCCTAAATTTTGGGATTAGCGAACTTAACCCAAATCAACCCAAATTCATACCAGCAACATAAAATAAAATTCTAGAATGTATGCATATTTTTTGCATAATTTTTAGGTGTATAATTTTGCTAATTATCACTAATCACCCCTAATTAGCCATAATTAGTGAATAAACATGCTAACCACTCACCTTATCCAATAATAAATGATAGATCTGAAAACTTAACTGATTTGGCTTAGATTCCAATGTGGTGCAGCAGCTCTACCTCGAATTTGGTGTTAATTCGGCTTGATTTGATGTAGATTTGATCAATTTGTGATTAGGGAGTGATTAGAAAGAGATTTAGAAGATGGAAGCCATAATTAGGGTTTGATAAAGGTTTGTGGTGGCTAGAAAAATGGAAGGAGATGATTCTCCAACCCCTCTCAGACCTCCCATAAACCTAATCCCGGATTGGGTTATGGGCTTAACTGCTAACCACTGAATTAAGCCCAATTAGGCTGTTTTTCCATCTTCAAATCTTATTTCAGCCATATCTCCCAAGCAGTAAGTCCGTTCACTCTATGGAGTGGGAAACCATCATCCGAATCCATTGGAAGTGGTTTCAGTTCAAAACTCCATACCAATAAAAAGTTATAGGCGAAACAAGATTCGCCCAGGGTAAAATGATCATTTTAAAATCCAGCAAAAATTAGGAATGCGGGAAATGACCCTAGTAGTCGTTTCCCAAAGTTATACGACCATATGACTTCATATGAAAATAAAATAAATATTCTATGATCCTCTAATACGTCGAATACGGGTCGTTACATTTTTTACCCTAAATGGCTAGCCAATCTTGTACTGGTAAAGAAGTCCAACGAGAAATGGAGAACATGCGTTGATTATACAGACTTAAACATGGCATGCCCAATGGATTGCTAACCCCTTCCGCGATAGACCAGTCGGTTGATGCAATAAGTGGCCATAAGATACTATCCCTTATGGATGCTTACTCGCAATATAATCAAATTCCAATGCATAAACCCGACGAGGAACACACAAGCTTTATCACAGATTAGGGAACATTTTGTTACAAAGTAATTCCCTTCGGACTGAAAATTGCGGGAGCAACATACCAAGGCTAGTTAACAGGATGTTCCAAGAGCAGATAGGATACAACATGGAAGTATATGTAGATGACATGCTAGTGAAGTCCGTCAATGTGAAAAGTCACCTAAAGGGCCTGAAAGAGATGTTCAACGTCTTAAGAAGTTACTAAATGAAGCTAAACCCACAAAAGTGTTATTTTGGCGTCCAATTTGGAAAATTCCTAGGGTACGTGGTAAGTGAGCTTGTCACTGAGGCTAGTTCTGACTAGATTCAAGCCACAAAGGATATAGAAGAGCCTAAAACAAGCAAGGAAGTAATGAGCTTAAATTGAAAGGTAGCAGCTCTCGGTAGGTTTATTTCTAAATCTACTAACAAGTGTGTCCAATTCTTTGCTGTTATAAACAAAAAGAAGAATTTCTAATGGAACGAATAATGTAGAAAGACCTTCCAAGAATTAAATGACTACATAGGAAGACCCCTGATTCTGTGTAGTCCCAAGAAGGTAGAAGACTTATACCTCTATAGGGTCGTTTTGGAGTATGCATTAAGCTCAGCCCTCATAAGAGAGAGTGATAGGACTCAACATCCAGTTTACTACGCAAGTAGGAGATTAAAGGATGCAGGAACCTGATACCCTATGATGGAAAAACTAGTATATTGCTTAATACTTGAGGCGCGAAAGCTCAGAGGCTACTTCCAAGCACATCCTATTAAGGTCTTAACTAATTTTCCACTTAAGCAAATTTTCAGCAAGCCGAAACCTCAGGAAGGTTGGAAAAATGGGGAATCGAGCTTAGCCAATATGAGACTGAATAACAACCTCGAACAACAATCAAAGGATAAGCTCTTGCAGACTTCGTAAATGAGTGCACAAGCTTCATTACAGAGCATTCAACTAAAGAAAATTATTTAAAGGCTAAATGGAAAATGTTTGTAGATGGGGCCTCAAATGAATAAGGAGCAGGGGCAGGTTACATCATAATTACCCCTTATCGGCATTGCTTGCACTATGCAGTGAAGTTAGGGTTCCCAGCTACTAAAAATGTGGCCGAATATGAGTCAATGATGGCAGGGTTGAATCTAGCATTACAACTAAAGATACCTCGAATAGAGATATTTAGTGATTCACAACTAATGGTAAATTAGATAAAGCAAGCCTATTAGACTAAGGACGCACGATGGTCCCTATATTTAAAGAGGATATTAAAGATGCTTTCCCAGTTTGAGGATTTCTCAATACATCAAATACCCAGAGGAGAGAATAACCAAGCAGATTCATTAGCCAAATTGGCCAACTCTCGAGGAGCACCCAAAACTCGAGTTAGCCCTGTAGGATACCTGCAAAGACCCTACATTGAGCATGAAAAGCCCAAAACAATAAAAGAATTATTAGTCCTAACTAGATCCCAAGCTTCGAAAAGAGACGGCGAAATGGATAGGGAGGATACTTCTGACAAAGAACCTTCTTTGGTATAGATAAACTACCATTACAAAAATATCTGGATGGCTCATATCGTAGAGTACCTACTGAAAGGAGCTCTACCCCTTAGCAGGCAGGATGCAAGGAGGATAAGACAACAAACCCCCACATTTGTGATTACAAATAGAATTCTTTATAAGAATGAGCACTCACTCCCCTATCTAAGATGTGAAAGCATCAAAGACGTGTGTGGGGATCACTCCAAAGGAATCAAGCTAGCCAAAAGACTCATGTGACACGGTTATTATTGGCCACAAATGGTTAATCAAGAAATTAAGTATGTCAAGAAATGTGAGAAATGTCAAAGGTACTCTAAAATACCCTGACTTCCCCCAAGTGAATTAACCACTATCTCAAGCCCTTGGCCATTCGATGTATGGGGAATAGATTTGATCGAACCCCTACCAATCTCCAAAGGTGGAGCTAAGTATGTCGTGGTAGCCATTGATTATTTTACCAAGTGGGCAGAAGCAGAACCCCTTCCGATAATCACATCTATGAAGGTGTTGAGATTTGTAATAAAGAACATTGTTACTTACTTTGGGATTTCTTACAAAATCATATCAGAGAATGGAACACAATTCGAGAGTGTGGAGTTCACTCGATTTTGTGAAAAGAACGGAATCATCAAAAGCTTCTCCTCAGTGGCCCATCTAAGGGAAAACGGAGCCGTGGAAGCTGCAAATAAAACCATAAAAACCTTCCTTAAGAAAAAGACTAAATCAAGCCAAAGGAAATTGGGTTGAATAATTACCCTTAGTACTTTTGCCATATTGAATTTCCGCCAAAACGACAACAGGGCATACTCCATTTTCTTTGACGTACGTATGCTAAGCCATACTCCCGATTGAGGTCGAAATCCCTTCACAAAAAAAGACAGCTTACACATTTGACCCTAATCAAGAGTTAAAGAAAGAATCCTTAGATCTAATACAAGGATTAAGAGCTGATGCTATGATAAGAACAACCGAACACAAAATACTACAATTCGAAAGTCAAGACTAGAACCTTCTCAAAAGGAGATTTTGTCTTACAAAGGGTAATGACCAACACTAAAAACCCATCAGATGGTCCACTTGGCCCAAATTGGTAGGGACCCTTAATTATCCAATAAGAAGTCACGCCGGGAACGTATCAGCTTTGCAAAACGAATGCCGATCTCGTTCTAAGGATACGAAACTCGGAACATTTAAGACCATACTTCTCAATGATAGACAAGTAAAAGAAAGGTCTTCTCCTACAATATTCACATAATTAATGGTATGGAAACCCTTTCAAGGCCCAAATTAACCCAAGATGGGTCAAACTACTAATGGATAGATTAAAGAATCAAAAGCATAAGCTTCCGACCCACACCAGAAATGGTCGTGATGGAGCATCTAATTAGCACGCCCTACCTCTACTTACAGAAGAGTACGCCTTGTGTATGCTATGAACTAAGCACGTCCTACCTCTGCTTATGTTTCGCGTTACCCGTAGAAGGGAACGTAAACCGCTATCATCGCCTACGATGGTCAGGAGAGGGCACCCCTTGAAGGGGGTGGAGTGTAAGCCTCTATCATCACCTACGATTGTCAGGTTAGAGCATCAAAAGAGTAAGCCTTACTTTCGCATCTACAATGTCCCAGTTTAAGCATCTAAGTCCTTATCTTCTCCTACGATGGTCAGGATAAGGAGCCTCCTGGAGGGAGGTCGGGTATGTCCTTGAGCCCTGCTTGTGGATAAGCTAGCCAAGCGCACCGAACGCACATGCCCAGAGAGTGGCCAACAAAGCACATACATCCTTTGCTTTGACAATAAAAGCCCAGAGAGTGGCCCAAAAATCAGGTACAACCTTTGTTTCATAAATTAAGCATAAAGGTTGTAACAAAACATTAATGCTAGAAATGGAATACTGGTCTTTAATCTTTAAATTACCCGAATAAGGGTTGGTTCTGAACTTCTATCAATACCAGAAGTGGAATTTTGGCCTTCATTCTTTAGTTTCCCAAATATGGGTTGGTTTGGGACTTCTATTAATACCAGAAGTGGAATTCCGGTCTTCATTCTTTAATTACCCGGATAAGGGTTTGTTCGGGACTTCTATTAATACCAAAAGTGGAATTCTAGTCTTTATTCTTTAATTATTCGAATAAGGGTTAGTTCGGGATTTCTATTACTGCCAGAAGTGAAATTTTGGTCTTCAATCTTTGATTACCCAAATAAGGGTTAGCTCAGGATTTCTATTATCGGTAGAAGTAAATTCCAGGCCTTCAGTCGGTTAATACCCGAATAAAGGGTAACTTGGGAAAGACCTTATAGAGATGGCATCCTAGACATTTTATTATGGAATCCGATATCAATAATAGTATTCACTCACAATTGACAACCGGGAAGTCCCCCTAAACTCTTTCTCCTATTTTCCGATAAAATACAAAAATGTGAGTATGACATAATGTCAGTGATCAAACCCGAACAACTCCCTATCCAGTATATATATGCAAATAGAAATGAAAATGAACGTATAGAAAATTAGTTCTGACATGTCGAATTAGTTGTTGAAGTTCATGCAGGTGAAATACCAGAAAATCCAAGAAAGAAGTTTGACTTGAAAAGTCAAAAACACCCCTTCACTAGGGAGGGGGGAAAATGTTACTACCAAAAGAAATCACTTGAACAGGATGGCAGTGAACGGGTAACAGACCGACACAAGCATAAATAAATTTTCCATCATCCAAGGTTCGACACAAGAAAAAAACGAAAACATAAAGGAATAACTAGAGAGTTGTGCAACCAGCACCATCGTCAAATAGAAGAGCTCAAAATCTATACAAAAAAAATACCGACAAAGTGGTCCTGACACGATTGGTAAAAGGTCACCCTATACTAGAATCCAATGAAGAGAAAGACTAAGAATCCTACCAAATAGGACCCAAAAGGACGAAAGGGCTATCGGTATTAAGTTGCTTAATGCCGATACATCAAGGGTCGGAAGCATCAAAGGCATAGGGTTCAAAGCATAAGAGAATTATCTGTGAACTAGCCACCGGGGCTGCTATTAGATTACCATCGAAAGGCACCTCTAGTAAAGAAATTGATGAACCACCTGAAGCAACTCTTTGGAAGGTCCAGATACATGTCAGAAACGTACCTAAAGGCAAGCCGAAACCTCAATGAAAAATAAGCTATCCACACTAATTTGCTTAGTGTCGATACCGTCAAGGATGATGGATCCGACAGCCATTTACTGGAACCATGAAGGCAAACTCCATAAAGTTTCAATGGCAAGGCCGATAACCCATAACCGGAAGCTTACATCTGAAAGCAAAAAACTTCCAAAAGCTATTCGCACCGACAAGCTCATCAGCAATACAAAGAAGATAGATGTGTCATTAGCCAAAGACTCCAGAGACTGGGACCATTCCTCCAAGAGCTACAATCGACACCTCAAAAAGCCACATGAAAGGCCCTCCAAACCAAAAAGAAAGGCGACCGACAGCCAGAACAGCCGAAACCCAGAAGAAAACGGTCGACAGGGGCAGCTGCTTGCACAATAGCAAAAGGGCCCCTGATTTATCTATACATAAGACCCTAGGGGTCTCTTTTTGGTGAAGGGATTCTCATTTCTCAACCTCGCTCTTTTTCTCTCAAGAGCAAATCCTAAATTTCAAATCAAATTGGGATTTCTTAAATTTTTGTAATAATCAATAAAGAGGAGGAATTTGGGACTTAAGTGTTTCTCAATTTGATAATCATATTGCGTCTATAATGATAAAACAGGGAGTAAACTCTAACCTTTCTTATGAAAGAGTTAATCACAGTTCTTTTGTGAGAAGGGTTTTTTTCCTTCCCTTAGAACTTTCACACGTGACTTAGCTCTTTCATAGTAAGCCAAATGCAACCCAACCTCAAAAAGGATCTTATTATAAACTTGTGGCTAGATAACTGACACAATAAAGGCCTATCCAGGCTGGTTCGATGCGGAAGTATCATATATGTTGATAAGTGTAATAGCTTTAAGATAGCTGAGTGTTGTGAAGCATTAGCCTGTTTCTTCTCAACAAAATGTATATTATTTTATCCAAGATCTGAAGGCGTTTATTGCATAAGGCCTTAGTTTCATTTAACTAATAAGGCCTTTCTCTACGGTTGTCATCGACTTCATAGTTTTGTAAGCGTGATACTCACCCCCTGAGGGAAGGGTAACTAATCTTCTAATTAAAGGTCTTGACACCTAGGGAATTGCGAAATTAGCTAAAGAGCACTGATTCAAGACTGCATTTCAATAACCTTTCGGTCGTCCTTGCACCAAACTTCTAAATATATCTATTGTCCATTCTAGTTCGGGTGTTGATGAAAAATATTGTTAACAGCATCGTTCTAAGGATTTTGAGTTCGATTGTAATGTGGTCTTGGTAAGTGGCATGACTCAACTCCAAATTCGAATTTAAACTGAACATCCATTTAGATTTAATAAGAATCTGGAACACTTCTGAGATTCTAACCCATTATTTCCTTATTTTCGGGTGAATTGAGGATTCGATTTAATTTTGCTCAACTTGAGATCACATTGATGCTTCAGTTGAAGGGTAAGAAATAAACTAGAATTGAACTTGACTCTCTCGTCGCATAACTTTACAGATTAATTGTACTGCATGTGGACTATAGTTGGGCTGCCTTAGCTGTGAAAATGGCTCACATGCCCCTGAATTGAATTTTAAGATGAAGGAACTTGCTTTTGCTATCACCAATGCCTCGAAAATCCATAATTTGTAGCTCATAGAATCTTAGTTGCTTTAACAATATTTAGGCCACGTCCTAATGGTCAAATGAAGTGCATTTTAACTCAATATCTGAAGCCCTTCTTCTAAAGCATCAGCACATTTAACAGACCTGAAATGGAGGGTTTCCTGAGCTAATTTGGGAAATGGATCCTTTGTCGATTGCTCAAGCCGACAATGATAAGTCCAACAAAAAGAAATAGTATGGAACGTTTTTTGTGCTCAAATAAGCACATTCATGAGACAATATCGTTTGAAAGCACATTTGACTCATTGGATACAACTCACATGGATATGGTGCCCCACTTGTCCTTGGATAGCATTCGGTATCCTTTGATCGACACATGCTGATTTTAGGTTCCGAACGTCTTCCGTTACCACCATATTATACTTAGAAAATGTGCATACCTGATTGTTCTGAGTATGTGCTTCCTTGTGTAGAGCGGTATCGAAATATCTGACTCGTAAACAACTGGAGGCGAGACTCTAATCAATCCAAATCTGAATCGATTTCAGTCATGTATTCCTTAGTTCACATTGAGTCCTCCTCTCATGATTTTATTGAAAGACAATTACCTTGACAGGGCATGTAACAAACTTTTCGTGTCTAGTGTTTAGGTTCATTTTGAATCTACCAAGGAGAAGCACCTATGTGTTCATATGCTGAATGCCTCGGCATGTATGCTTTCAGTTCTGGAATCGCGAATGCGATGTATAACTGTCGACTCGGGGTGAAGTAGTGGATCAGCCCCATCTGATTCTACTTCTCTCTATTTCTACATGTGCTTAAATGAGGCTATTCCTCTATTTTTTCTCCCTTACGAGATATGCTTCAGGAGTTAGGAATTGCGCTGTACCAGCTTCGCTTAAACGATTACGCCATGTTGTCTGGAATAATTATGCAACATCAAAGGTGCAGTTTTTTTATAATGCCGTCATTGTTGATATTCCTTCCATTTGCATCTTAAGCTCTTCGCTCTATTTCTAGGAGTTATAATCCATCCTCTTATAGGGTATTCTATGATAATTGCAGCTAATCAAGTTACGGAGTGCCCATCTTTCGACTGAATGTTTTAGAATGATGTGCAATTGCCTTTGAAATGTGGTGTCGCTTCTAAATTAATCTCAATCTCGCAGCTTCCAATTGGCTTGTACGTTCTAATGGAATGATGCTTCCATTTTTCATATGTTTTATATATTCTTTCATATGGGGATAAACTTCATTGCTTTGCATTTAAAAGGATCTATCCATCTCTTAGACAATGATTGGTGGTCAATTGACCTTTGGATTAATTTTAGCTGAAAAATGATGAATTCCTAACCAAGGCCGACTAAAGTTTCTCATATTCCCTTTGCGACATAACACGCGCTCCATAGACTTGTCATGTTCGCTGATTTGTTTAGAAATTCTCTACTTTTGACTTTTTGGGTAGGTGACGTTGAAGGGAGGAAACATTTTAATTTCACAATATGTATAGTAGGTAGAGAAGATCGGATGTGCTTCAGACAAACGACCATAGATTTAAGACCAAGCTTTTCTTTTCCTGGGTTTACTTGTTCCTTTTTGTGAATTTGTCCAAGTGCCTTTACTTATTTAGATCGAAGTGTAGAGATTCGTTTAGAACCTGATACAGTTGATGATTTCACAATGCCAGCTTTCTTTTTCTCCTGCTTTCAAGGGTTCCTATAAAGGAGGGTTTGCCATGTCGTTTTGAACACAGGGTCCATTGTTGTTTTCTCATTGGCAATGGGTAATTTTTGAGAGAGTACTTAAAAGATAGAGTATAAGTTACTTTATTTCACTTATAATGAGTAATTTATGGATGATGGTCCATTTACGTTGTTTGAGAGCACCAGACCTTCTTTGCTCAAATAACGCATTGTACATGCCTCTACCAACACTTAGAATCTACATGGCGAATAATTGTTGACTTCTCTTGGATTATAAGCATCGTTCATATTGGCTCATAATCCAAAATAAAACATACTTGATGGTCTTGATGTGGAGCATCGTTTCCTAGAATGCCTTTTTGGCCATTCACCTTCAAGTCTGGAGAAACGACACTTTCTCCTCTTTGGGAGAGGTCCGCCTAAAGCTTATGCACTTTTGAAGAGCATCCGAGGTATAATATCCCACTTTATGCATTGTATGCTGAATTTTGGTTATTGAACTAATCCGCTAGATGCTTGTTTTCTGGGCTTATATACTGGTCAACTATTAGGAGGCGACTTATTCATTTGTCATCGCCTGAGTATGCCCTTCGGTCCATATTAGGATTGGAGCTACCCAATGCTTTATCCCTTTCAGTATACTTTAATGTACCCTGGCTAGACCTTTCGTGGTTCCTCAGTTGCCAACGTCTATGTCGGGATTTTACTATATTTTTTTTGGAGTTTAAAGTCAAATAACATTTTTCGAACTTCTCTGAGTTTACTTGTCCATTATGCCATGATCGAGGCAGGTTTGTATTTTTATCACTCCACGGTGTAATTTTCATGTGTTTTGTTTTTGTAACGTAATCATGATTACATAATTTTCATGTGTTTTGTTTTTGTGCATAACTATTTGTGCATATGACTTGATTGTCCAAGTGGTAGTTTATTAAATCACATAGTAACGATTTTTATGCGACATGCTTATCTATCACATTTTAGTGTTTATGAGGATTTTGATTGAGTCCAAGTGTCTTCCCCAGTTAGTAGACTTAATCTTTATGTCTATAAGAGTTTTTCCTTTTGTCGGGAGATTAGATACTCTAAGCAATTTATTTAATTGCCCCTAGTATGTTTCATGGCTTCTCATATCTTAATAATTTAGTACTTTTGCTAGTTGACCATTTTATCATTATCGCATTTTTTCAAGCTTGTCGCTACAACCCTAGTTGCGCCTCAGTCACTCTGTATAGCGATTTACGTAGGGACAGTTTGGATTTGGAGTGTCTTCTTAATCTCGTATATCATCTTGGTTCTCTTCTTTGTAGGTCTATTCATATTTTTGTGAACCAATTATTTGGCCGTTTGGTTTCGAACAATGCTTGGACTGCTACACAAGTCCTTGGATGGTCCCATGACACGTCCATAGTTTCGAGGTTAGGATATAGTGATATTCCTATTTCAAACTTTAGAAGCATGTAGACATTTGATTCGGCTATGAGATTGTTCGTCAATGTCAAGGATCATATTTAAAAAAAAACTAAAATGTGTGATCCTCTTAAAAGAAGAGAGCACACATATATATAAGTGATAATAGTCGCCAACATGCCTGGCGGGTGACCATAGTAAACAACCAACACAGGCACTGACCAAAAATATAGAAGACAAATGAATGAACTCATTAAAAACCACCGCCCATCATACTTCAAAATTAAGTTCCGAGAAGGCCACCACCCGATTATTAAGTACATCAACTCTAACATAATACAATATACACTCCAAGAAATACACAGAATAGTATAGCGTAAGAAAAAGAATGTGCCCTCCAAAACTGATATTCTAAAAGCACTTCAACTAGTATCAACAGACTTGTAACCTATAATAAAGCTAAACAAAAAGTAAGTTAACAACCCACATATATATATATGTATATATTTATATATGTATGTATATGTATAAAGCGCGCACACACACACACACACACACACACACACACACACATATATATATATATATATATATATATATGTTTGTGTGTGTGTGTGTGTGCAAAAATTACAACACGAGATATAGAGTGACCACTAAAAAATGCACGCCTCCTACCTCATTTTTCCTCTTCTTTGTCGCCTAACTCTGTGACTTGGAACAATCAGACCCAAAAAACTCGATCCCTTTAAATCTTTGAGAATGTAGATGAGCCCTGATGCCGATGGACTTGATAACATGGAGGTGGCTCTCGAGATGGGACCAGGAGTGTCCCACGACATGACCACATGGAGGACCTCAAAGCAAGATAAAGGTGAATTTTTCTCTTAAATTCCGTATCGGAGTTCGAGGGATTCAGAGTCGAACTTTGGGTTGAGCTTGAGCCCGACCTTCGTCATGGTGCTCTGAGGTGATTAAATGGGTTCAGGGTCAAAAGTTAAAGAGGATGGGGATCTGGGAGAGAAGGAGAGGAGAGAGTTGAGATCTTGTCATGGTTAGGGGAGTGGAAACAGTGAAAAAAAGGAGGGTCAAAGTTGAGGACCGAAAAGATGGGATTCGTATTCCTCGTGAAGGACTTGAAATCTCGTATCCTCTGAGGGATACGAGATTTGATATCCTTTAATGGGATCAAGATTTGGTATCCCTTGGAGAATATGAAACTTTGTATCCATTAATGGGATATGAAATTTTGTGTCCCGTATTGGGATACAAAACCCTCTTAGTGGCTTAGGGACACCGAGCCCCGTTTCAGTGATTCGTGATACTTCTCTTCCGATACTTTGGGTATGTTTATTTAGCAAGTGATATGACTCGAGGAGGGTAAGGACGAAGTTATGGATATGGGAGTCGTCAACCCTCTAGGGTTGCATTCATCTTAGAATTCAGAAAAAAAAAATACCAGTTTGTTAGATGAGCCTCCTTCTCCCCGTTACTACTGTAGTGAACATCATCACAGAGATCGATCCCAAAGATCTTCATCACTTATGCACGTTATCCGAACATCTGGGGCAGGCACAAGTTTTGACTTAGTGAGTGCTAGGCATTCCTCATCGACATCTCCTCATTACATTGCGCCTTTGGCTCCTACCCATGCCTCCACAGGTAAAGAGTTGGAACATAGCCATCAAAGATAGAAGGAAATGGCAAAGAAGAAGAGGCAGGATTTGATGGTACCCAAGACTCGAGAGCTTACTATAGAGGAGTGGAAAGCCAGGTTGAAGAAAAAATACCTTGATAACTATTTTTACGAAATATTGTTCCTTCCTGATATTAACCAGATTCCCCGTCAAGACAACGAAGAGGTATTGATGAAAGTGAAGGATTCATATTTCCAAGTTAGAGAGTTTAGAAATTACTCTGCAAATCTTTCGAGCTTGATCAGGAAGAAGAATGCCGAGATCCAGAGTCACGGGTTGACCATTGATGCCGAGCGGACCACCGTCCATAATCAAGAGAAAGAGATAGGTAAGGTTGATTCTTGTGGCATGACCGTTTCTTTGCTTATAGTAGCTTACTGAATGTTGATCACTTTTTGTTGAAACAACGGAGCTGATGGGGAAATATGAGAAGCTGGAGAGGGAAAGGACGCATGCTGCTAAGACCTTCAAGGAAACCATGGCTTTGGTGACGATTGAGAATGTTCGCCTTCTGAAGGGAAATTCTGAGTTGACGGAGGTGAATATCCACTTGTCCAAAGTGAACGAGAACTTACACTAACTCAAAAAGGACAACGAGGCCTTGGTGCTGGAGAATAAGAGGATGAAAACTGAGAATGAGGGGGTTTAGAGGTTGCAGAGGGAAAATGCTGAACTAAGGAGACAACTGGAACATGGCAAGAAGGATAAGGAAGAGGCCGAAGCTAGTAACAAGGATGTAACATGCTCGCCAGACGGGCTAAAGGCCGAGCACCAAAGGGAGGTGGGTACACTCAAGGAAGAGATTGAGGATACCGATGCCAGGGTCGAGGAATCACTAGTGGACCCTATTCGGGGCATGTATGTCAAGGCACTAAGGTTCCGTTGAATTTCTTGGGTTAGAGATGACCCTCGAGAGTTGGCTCAAACATGGGATAAGTAGGTGTCGTTTGAAGCCCAGTTGCGAAAGGTGGAGACAGTGGATGAGAAAAAACTCATGGTGGAGCTCTTGACCTTGGCTGAGCGTAAGATTCACGAGGAAGGAAGGGCATTGTTACGTGAGGATGCTAAGAGGGAGAGATTGGCGAAGTGTGTTGCTAAAATGGGAAAGTTTATGCCCATTGAGAGTATGATTGTCACTCCGGAATTTGTAGAAGGAAGTTCTTACCGACCGCCGGTTCCACTACCTGCCATGACTGGCAGTCCCCAGTCCTAGCTCCTATTTTAGCTTAGTATAACCCCGAACATCAAGGGTTGGGATTGATGGGATCCACCATTACCACAACAGCGAGTACCCTTCCTATATTACCCATGCCATACCATTGTAGAGGTAAAGTTTCATTACCTCGAATACTCAATGAGGATGAGAGCACTAAATCCTCAAAAACTAAAAAGTTGTGTTTTTTTCTCTACAGCCCCTCTTAGAGCAGAAGTGACACCAGGCCTTGCCCCCATGATTCCTCAAACGTCTGAGTATGGATTGGGGTTACAGGGAATACAATTTGGAGAGGATAGTGGTCATGTGGGTACATTCTCGGATGTTGATTTAGGGTCCAACCTTTATAAGGATCTTCTAGAGGAAGGAATGGTCATGGATGGCGAGAGTTCTCAGGTAAGGGTGCAGCTAATGCGGATGTGCACACAATGCACAATTTGTTGCAGTCGCCGAAAGCTCAGACGTTGGTGAAGTCTAAGGAACAGGAGGAGAAGAGGAAGCTGGATGAGGCTGCCCTACAGGAGGCACAGGCAAAGGCTAGACAGGATGCAGAGGAGAAAGCCATTGTTATAGTGGCGAAGAAGATGTTCGATGCCGAGCCAGAGAAGGAGAGGACTGCTGAAGTGGCCAGAAAGAAGAATCCCGCCGATGAGGCTGAGAAGAAGAGAGCCGATGAGGAAGCTAGAAAGAAGATAGCTACTGAAGATGCTAATAAAAGGGCTAAGGAGGCCTTCAATAAGCTTAAATTGGATGCAACTACGCAACTCATGTCCAAGGAACTAGCTGATCGAAAGGCCGCCAAAAATGATAAGAAAAAAGCAGAGTTGGAGGCCGAGAAGACTCAGGGAGAAATTGAGGCTATGTTGGCCCTTGCTTCCGACATCACCCATAAGCCGCTGCAATGTATTGCCCCTGGGATTGTCGCAATAATCACAAGTGGCAAGGATGATGGATGAAGGTGAACCTCAGTTTCTCACGAGTCCTCACTCCCGCGAAGGGTTGGGGAGGGAAAGGTGGAAGCGACTCCAGAAGGAAGAGGTCCTTCACTGGTGGTGACCCTCCTATTGCTGAATCTGTTCAGAAAAAGAAGAGAAAGAAGGATGATTAGTATCAGTGGCAGTCATAGATGTTATAGGTATTTTGGTTATGTAGGCCGATAGTATACGCGAGTACGGACCACGCTTTTGGTCTTTGGACGCATGGTGTGGTTTTCATGTACACCATGTCATTAGAAAGAAAGATATTTAAATATATAGTTTTCTTTTGTTATGTGAATAAAAATATTAGTTAACTTTTCCTTACATCACATTTCAGGTTAAGTGTTCGAATGTTCGTCTTATTCTTTATAGCATCCTGTACTTCCACAAGCATACTTGTTGTTACACTTAAAAAAACGTGATTGGAGACTGCACCCTGGAGCACCTTCAGTCATGCGCTAGCTCCATTTTTGGGTTTTCCTTCGGTCAGGAGTACCGAGTCGCGTGGAGTCCAGGTAAAGAGCCCTCTCTCTTTGACCTCCCGGAGGTCGTTTATCCTAAGTCGTGAGATGGCATGGACGTCGTGAATTCTTCTTTTTTTGCTCTCCTGTCGTTCGTTCTGGTCTAGAGCTCGAGGGCATCGTCGATTTGCCGAATGGTAGCCATATCCGGACCCGGTGCGCCGAATGGAGCCACGGGAGTGGTCGATATCCACTTGCTTAGCTAATGGGCTTCCCCAAAGTCTGGAAACTTGGGAAAGAAACGATTTATACTCGGTCTCATCGTTGGTTCAAGATTCGAGTGGTACCCGGATCCAAACTCGATGGGTCGGATGGAGCCGTGGGAATGATCGATTTCACACTAGCTTGGCTGTTGGGCTTCCCCCATGTCCGAAGACTTGGGAACAAAACGATTTATGCTCAGTCTCGTCGTTGATTCGAGATTCGTGATGTACCCGGATCCGGACCTGATGGGTCGGATGAAGTTGTAAGAGTGCTCGATTTCACACTTGCTTGGCTGATGGGCTGCCCCCAAGTCCGGAGTCTTAGGAACAGAACGATTTGTACTCGGTCTTGTCGTTGGTTCGACATTCGAGTGCCCCGTGGATCCCGACCCTATGGGTATTATGGAGCTGTGGGAGTGGTCAATTTCATACTAGCTTTGCTGATGGGCTACCCCTAAGTATGGAGTCTTTGGAGCAGAACGATTTATACTAGGTCTCTTTGTTGGTTCAAGATTCAAGGGGTGTTGTTTATACTCTGTCTCGTCGTTGATTCGAGACTCGAGTGGTGTTATTTATACTCGGTCTAATCGTCGAATAGAGACTCGAGTGGCGGTATCGACTCCCGTGCTTGGGGTGTAGATATGGTATTCGAGTGGTTATGTGTGCGATCAAGTTATGCTGGTTAATCAAACATATCATGCAAAAGGGCAACAAATCTAGAGAAGAGAGAACAACACAATTTCTTTACTAATAACTTTGGAATTAACAGCCTTTATAATGCCTTGAATTAAAAGAAAACAAAACATTGTTGGAAAGCAGAAAATTTGTACACTAAGTTATGTGAAGTAGCAGCTAATATGTTCGATGTTCCATGCCCTTGGGAGTTCAGCACCATCTACGTCGCTAACTTGAAGGTTCCATCCCTAAGCCTTCCGTGTATGACGTACAACCCTCCTAGCGAGGACTAAAACTAGTAGGTGTGGTGAAGATCTATTTGAGGACAAGGTCACCGATATTGTGATCCTTGTAGTGGACTTTATAATTGAAGTACCATGCTACTCGTTGGCGCTGAGCGACAGCTCTGAACTTAGCTTTGTTCCTTTTCTCTTCGAGCAAGTTGAGTGACTCTAGGAGTAAGTCTTGTTTTGTCTTAGAGTCATAGTAGGTAACCCGATGAGATTGAAGCTTTAGCTCAATGGGAATGACAGCTTCAGACACATAGATAAGAGAGAATGGATTGTGGCCAATCGTTGACTTATGGGTCGTCTAGTAGGCCCACGGGGCCAGAGGGAGCCCATTTTCCCATAAGCCTCTGGCCTTTTCTAGACGCTTCTTTATTATGGATTTAATCACTTTGTTGACAGCATCGACTTGCCCATTGGCTTGAGGATGAGCCACTACTGCGAATCTCTTTTTGATGTTGTGTAGTCGGCAGAAAGTCTTGAATTCTACGCTCTCAAACTTGGTCCCGTTGTTGGAGATGATGGCTTAGGGCACTTGGTAAAGGGTAATGATATTGCGAATGATGAAGTTGATTACTTTTTTGGTGGTGATTGTAGCAAGGGCTTCGGCTTCTGCCCATTTGGTGAAGTAATCAACCGCGATGATGGCATAGCGTGCCCCGCCTTTTGCTATTGGAAGAGTTCCGATGATATCTATTCCTTACATGGCGAATGGCCATGGACTGACTATTTGTGTTAGATTGCTAGGCGGGGCTCTTAATATCTTGGAGAACCTCTGGCATTTGTCACACTTGCGGGCATAGTTTGCGACGTCTTGATCGAGTTTCAGCCAGAAATAACCTTGTCTAATGATTTTCCTTCCTAGGGTTTTCCCCCAGTGTGTTCGCCGCACTCGCCTTCGTGCACGTCTAGCAACACACGGTTGTCATCGTTGTGGGCTACACGCCGAAGTAATGGAAAAGTGAAACCTCTTAGGTAGAGCACTCCATCTGAGATGATATAATGAGATGATTGACAAGTGAGTGCCCATCTTTCTTTGTAGCGTCCATAGAGGATTCCATGCTTCAAGTAGTTCTTGATGGGTATCATCCAAGAATTGGTTCAGCTTCGGTCTCCATTGCCGCTACAAAGTCAGTATGTATCTGATCGATGCTCAGAGAGTTGAGTACTTCGACCAAGGTAAGTCCCATAAGTTGCCATCCTCGGAGCTTGCCTGTTTGGCTAATGAGTCAACTTTTTCGTTTTTTTCTCGGGAGACATGCGTGATGATGTAGTGGTCGAAGTTAGTGATTATTTCACGAACCTGAGCGAGGTAGGGAGCAAGCCATGCCCCCTTGGCTTGGTACTCTCCCTGAATCTGACGCATGATGAGCTGTGAGTCATAGTAAATCTGAATGGCCTTGATGTCAAGTTTGATTACAATTCTGAGTCGAGCGATCAAGGCTTCGTATTATGCATCATTGTTGGTAGCCAGATAGTTGAGCTTTAAAGTGTAGCATATTGGGGGCTCTTCTGGAGTGATGAGCACGATTCCGGCGCCGGAATACTGATTATTAGAGGATCCATCCACAAAGAGTTTCCATTAAATGTCTAGATTTTCTATGTCTTCCGGACGAGGCTCTTGTGGAATGGTGAATTCCACTATGAAATCGGCGTGGTGTTGTCTGAGAAAGCTCGGTAAGGAATGAATGTGATCTCAAACAGGCTCAGCTCTATATTCCACTTCAGTATCCAACCAGACGCCTCAGGTCGCTGCAGATTTCATTATTATTGCATGATTTCTTCTGAAATAATGCGATACTTGATCAGAATTTGTAACATTGAGTCAAAAAAATAGAACCAAACAAGATAAACGTGAGAGTTGTTTACATTAAAAGCTTGTTAAAGAACATTTAAGGTTTTTTTTTAATATGCAAATTCCTATAGAAATTAAACTCAAAAGAAAATATAAGTAAATTCTTGATCTATATCATTATCTCAACTGAATATACATAAAAAATATAAGCTATTATGATTATAGATATGTAGAACCTTGAGATGTTCTTATTTGTGCTAGAAGCAAAACAAGAAATGAGAGCAGTAGTAGTTGTGCTTGTGTCATTTTACACTAAAAGAAAATAATAGATTTTTCCCCTTCTTTTGTTTGCTGAAATTCTATGGGATTGTTGCATATTTTTATATGCAGTTACGTCCCTACATATTGTCCTGTTTCAATATAGATAAATGATTCATATGGTCGATAGATTGTTTAAATTATTTTGAAGTTGGAAGTGTATATTATGATGAATATTTGTCATTCATTAAGGAAAAATGCTTCCTTTTAATTTGGGAATTGTTTGCTCATGCCTCAGTTTATTAGAGTTGCACTACTACACTAACTATAAGTGGCTTTTGAATAGGGGTTTAAGCCTACATCTTCAATGCGTTCTAGACATATCTATGAATTTTAACATATGTACAATTTTTTTTGGAAAGCTAGTAAAATTATCAATTAAGCTAGTAATCTCAAATAGTAGTAAAAAGGTAGAATTTGTCTTTTTTTCTGGAAATTACCTACTGTCAATGTTGCTGCCTCCAATGCCTCTTCGATCATTGTCTTCTTCTTCACGGATCGTAGCTCCTATGCTCATAGGTAGAGGAATCAAAAGCAGTAGATTACGTCCTTTTACAAATTATGATAACATGGAATTGTACACAGACTGAAACACCCTCTCTACAAGTCTAAACAACACCCGGAAATCCGCCTAGGTAAGTTATGCTTATGAAAACGTACCCGCAAAAATAGAAGCAAATGCAATACCTAAAAATGTACGATCATCATCAACGAGTACACCTGGTTTCAAAATAAGGCTTTCAAGGAAACATAGAAGAGGCAATATGAACAATGCTTCTAAATCAGCTTCTGAAAAGGTTGTCATCACTAATCCATTGGTCCCACCCTTTTATAATTCTAGTTTATAAACAAAATAGGTATTGAGGAGACCAAATCTTTCATCTAAACGATGCTTGGCTAGCAAAATCAGGGTACCAATTGGTTGTTAATAGGGGACTATTAATACATCCTAGTAGTAACCAAGTCCACAAACTGCACTAGAAATTGAAAAATATCAAAGAAAATCTCAAAGATTGCATTGAAAAGCATAAACCTTTGAAAAATAAGTGATAATATAAGATAAGACAACAATTTTCTATATTCTCACATTATTACTAATCCATATGATGAAGTGATACAAACTTTTATTTTTAGTATCATGATGTTTTCAGTTAGTTCTGAGTATCATGCTATTTTGCATAACAGTGTTAGAAATATAAAGTTGTGAATCACAACTCATGCTTAATTGGTTAGTCATGATTGTCTCCCGGCATGATATATTTGATGACATATGTAGGTGCAAGTCTATTACCTAATCAGCTAACATTTGTTGTAACACTACATCATCAGGCAATAGCACAAGGATACCCTGTGCTAGTTAACTAAAGCATGTATAATCGAGATTGATGAACATTCTCTTAGAAGTTCAGTTTATATCAATGTTAAATAAACAAACTTTCATTCTAGTTGTTGGTACCTTGTTCATAGGTTTTCCCGAATCTAAAATGCCCATAGATTCTGCTATGTTCCTCTCCATTGTCAATTTGACCTCCCTTCAAATAACAGAAAAGTGCACATGCTGTGAAACATATATTTGAAAAAGAAACTCAAATTGACTGTGGAACAAAATAAAAAAGCTTGTACTAAGAAACCGAAACGACCAAGCAAAAAATAGAATTGATCAGCAATGGCATATCTATCATGAGTACTTGTTGAAGAACACAAGTAAGACACTAAAATATGGGAAGAAGGAAACCAAAATATGATAGCCTAGGAAGCATTATGCGGGTACGCGGATGCGGGTGCATGGTACGGGGATACGGGAATTCGACAAATTCAAAAATACGAGGATTCGGAGGTGGAGGGATATGACTGGTATTAAAATTTTAAAAATAATATATATATATATATATATATATATATATATAATCTGCAATTTACATAGCTGTTACTTGCGACTTCAAGTAAAAAAGAAGCCCACAATTCTTTCTACCAAAAAAAATAACCATACTAGACGCAATTTCTACTTTGAAAAACCAGCCCACAATGCTTCAGGTGAAACTGCATAATATTTATCTACTTCCTACCGTATCCCACTAGAAAATTTCTCAACAGAAAAAAATACGCTACAGCCTTTATCGAAACCAAAAAAGGCTTGCATCGATCGAATCGATTATTTCGACGAGCGAGAACGGATTGAAGACAAGCGATGATGGAGTTAGGGATTCCTCGATCAATTACGTGTTTTCTGTTTTAATTGAGCATCGATCAGATTTGGTAAGTTTTGAAAATCAATAAAAATATACATCTTTATCCCTTCCGCACCCTCGTTTCCGCACCCAACAGCACCCCCTCCATGAAATACGGAGACATGCCTCATGGTGCACCCCGTACTAATCCCGCCGCACTCCTGCGCACCCCGCACCTCATACGAATTTAATGCACAGTTCTGCTACTGGGTGCCACACCCTTACTTTGTAGACGATAGCCCTCCAAGTCTCTACATCAAAACAAAAGAGCTCCATAATAAACTTATATTCATCACCTACCAATTAGGTTTAATCTAACTTGTTAATTAACCTAATGCACTAAATGCTTTCAAACATGTAAATAAAGCCTTAATCGGTAATAAACATATCACACAATTAAGGAAACAAAAAACACTAATGATAGTTTAAAACTCAAACAAACCAAACTCTGTTAATTATCTCAAGCAAGACAAGCCAGATACCGAGGGATAGAATGCTCCAACATTAGTAAAAATTTGCTTCTTGAGAAACAGGATGCAATCATCAAACATTTCTTCCACTCCTTCAAACCAAACTTCTAATTTATGCAGAAGTAAAAACGCTTACCTTATAGTACAAATCTTCCACCTCTTCGTATCTTGTATCTTGTATCTTGTATCTGTATGTGTATCAGTCCAGGTCATTTAGTCCTTTGTACATTTATGGGTAACTAACCCAAGCCAGCAACTGCAATGAAGTATTTTTTTAAAGGAAGTGAGAAACTCCGGTAATAATAATCGAAACAGGGATAACAGGGTTAACAACTACAAACTTGAAAGAGTCTCACCTTATTTCCCCCGGCAGAATTTTTTTTTTATTAACTCATATCTAAGTTTCAAAAAACTCGTATATTAAACATATGTTAAACACTAATAACATATAAAACACAACTCCTCTCTGAACATCACCTATAAAATTACGCCCATGTTCAGAGTGTCATCCACAAGCAAATTTCTTCAAGGTGCGAGAAAGAGAATAACAAAATGAAAATAAAGATCAATTTGGCAGTTTTTAATTTTGAACTATTCAGTAGTATCCAAAGCTACAAAACTTTGGCATGAAAGTTGTTACAAGTACATAAAATACATTCAAATGAATAGTATATGTAATTAAACAATTCTTTAATTAATTAACATCACGTTCTCTATTAATTAAAGTAATAACTTTAATGTGGAATTTCATCAAAAACAATAAGTGTTAGATTGATTAAGTTGGTGCAGATCATGTACTGAAAGTGTTAATCATCTAATATGACTCATACGCACCAATTTATCATTCATAAACATACAACAACAAGTAATGTAATAAAAATCATCACTAAATACAATTAAATCTTGACAATTCATTACCTTCATAGACCAATTTTGGGAACGCTTGATTAGATTTATAGGAAAATGAAAGCAAAACTAAAGAATCGTGCAGGGCTGGAAATTGGAATTGGGGATTTGAGAAAATTGCAGGAGGTAGGTTTGGGAAAATATAGTAACGCGGCCTATTTTGTTTGTGGGAACGCGAGGTAGGGAACGGTATTTAATTATGTGTAACTTACGGAGGAACCAAAGGTGCTTAAGAAATAAATCAATATTTGATGCATAAAATTAAATATAAAAAATAACATAAATGCTTAGATAGACATAGAAACACTAGATAGTTATTTCAAAGCTAGAAACTGAAAAAAATCATTTCAAGTATAAAATAACGAGTGTTTCAAATTTGTTAATTTGGTGTAGTGACATGTTATGGGCTTATTAATGAACTAAAATGGGTTAAGTTATGTAACTGAAATTAATAAACGAGAGGGGTTCATTCCTTAGATATATAATGTTCCTATAGAAAACTTGGTAACTTGAATAAGAAGTTAATATTGGAAATAACCAAGGTAATTGTAAACCTGATGAGGTAGAGCAAACACGTAATTAAACGTTTAGACATAGGGTCTAATAACACATTAAGCGCGATGCGCTTAGACCAGTCTGCACTTATGAAGGTGAAGAACCTAACGGGGTAGATCATCGTGGTGTCTAGAGACACTAGAGGAGCACGTCTTTCTGATTCTTCTTCTTGATATTTTCTTGCTAGTACTTTGGGACTCGAAGGAAGCACACAGCTTTCGAGGGATGTGGTAGGGTACTCCGTGGTGGTCATCTATGTGGTGGCAGAACTCGTGTTGTACTCACAGAGGTTTGGTTTGCACGAAACCACCTAGTGGGTATACCTTGACTGCAATGGTAGTTTGGCAGTCAAAAGGCTGTTTGGTGGTGTAGTGTGATTCGGAGATTTTTCCTACATAGAGGCTAGTCAAGACCAAATAAAGGATACTAATCGTCGGGTACCTGTCATCAACATTCAATGTGACGCGGAAAGACTAGAGCTAAACCGACAGACCATCGTTCTTTCACTATCGATATTTTGGTTGCGGGATACGCCAATTTGGATGTAGATTGTTTGCTAGAGACACGTCAGTAAGCTGTTGATGTAGTCTTTCAGTAATTGAGGGAGGGGTCGAGTTGGAACCATAGCCACCATAGAAATGCAGACCATAGTTTAGATATTTGTACTTTATTACTCTTTAGCAGACCTATACAAATATGGAAAAGCTCCCGACTGAGTTCTGTGCATTCAGATGTAGTCCTACTATGGAAATCTGGGTAGAGTAGATAATACGTACATGTGAGGATATATACATGCCTCACCGGGTGGTGTATCTGAGACACTAGGGCATTACTTTGTGTCGAGTCTAGACTCGACTGAGGAGATTGGATATAGTAGTCCATACGCTGATGCAACATAGCGATGATGGTTCTGTGTGTAACATGGCGTAGTTCTATGAAGATCTGTACGTTGCTCCGACGTAGGATGAGTGATGCAGATGCTTCCATGGCGTAACGGCGGAGACCATGCGAGGAGGGTGCCATGGGAAGTACCTTGATATTGGGTGTAGCTACATATACTATAGTAGGTTAATCTATTGGGAGGTAGATGGGTACGACGTGTGTGTATAGCCTTGAGTACTATTAACCCAAAACAAATAATAAATAAGTAACATAATTGAATGGTATATGTTGGGTTATTTCAGATTGTGTAATTTATTCTAGTCACCAGAACATGTGTTCTGACCCCTTCCTCATAACATAACCGCAGTTGGCAGAGATATGATAGCTTCGGATATTGGTCAGGCAGTATTATTACTTTGGTAAGGCTATATTTGATTATATTATATTTTATTCCATTCCACTATGAGATATTTTCTGAGCTCTGATATATTTTATATCTCTTTCTTTTCTGCAGGATACCAGACAAGCCAACCCGGGTTTCAGTAGATTGGCTTAAAAAAAATCCAGTTTGTTGGAATTCGGGTTGTTACATTTTGGCAGCATGTCTGCATCTTTTTATTTTTATTCAGAAAATAACCTTGATGAAAAATAATGAAGAATGTGTGTGTGTAAGAAAATAGTAAGGCTACTAGCCTATTTATAGATTAGCTAGGATATTTCTAAACAATTAGATATTTGTTTTACAAATCCAATTGTACACCCCAAGCTAAGTCAGCTTATGTGTTTTGCAAATAAAAGAGTCCAGATTCAACTGCAGGAACCTGCACAGCATGCAGGTGGGTCGACCTCTGGGTCAACACATGGATCGACCCGCCTTAGACCTGGGTCGACCCTTGTGTCGACCCGGTTAGGGCTTGACCGACCACTTACCATTGTTTTTCTATGTTTAGTTTTTATATTATATTATATATATACATATATTATACACTATTTTAGTTCAATCTTCTTTAGTTCATAACTTCTTCACACTTATCCGATTTAAGAAAACCAAGAGTCTGTCTGAATCAAAATTTCATAATGATCGCAACGGTAAAACCCATTTTACCTAATTTTGAATATTTAAATGATTAATATTCATTTAATTATCATCTTTTTTGAAAGTTAAGTGCAAATTTTTGTTAACAACAAAAGATTTACAAAGTATAGACAACAATACATAAACTACTGACTATTTAATCTTATCCCTTACAACCACATATACCCTCACTTATAAACCATGTCATATTGAATACAAAAATAATAGCAAAGAAACTAATGTAAAACTAACCACATGCCATATTCCTTCAAGAACTACATAAAGGCATCATCATGGACCATTATTGCTTCAAACCAGTTGTACGGCCTTATCATTCCAACATCATCCGACTCATAATCTCTACTTAACATTCAGTCAAAAGAAGGCATCACCTTTACAGACTGAAGTATTGAGCAAACAAAAGGAAAATCCATGAGCATCCCAAACCCCCTTTTTCATTTTACCCATACTCCTTGTAAATCTTCTTTCTGATTTACTACCAATAGGTAGTACATCCTCTATAACACCCCGAATTTTTAACAACATTAAATAGAAAAAATTAAATCATAATTAATTTAATATTCAGAATTATAGGAAACGGACTGCACCATTGTGTTCGTCTCGAAATTCTGGTCAAGATAGATGTTTGGTTTGCATAAAACGGACACTCTATGAAGAAGTTATGAAGATTTTAAGTTTGTATGTCCACAGAAATATTTTATATATACGCATGAGTCAGAGGTGAGTCAGAGATGAGTCAGAATCCTATCCAGAGGATTCAAATTCGAAAAATTCCTCTGAGCGGCAAAATTCCCGCTCTAGAGGGTGGGCCCCTCTAGAGGGGTGTCGACCTAGGGGTCGACCCACCTACAGGGGTGTCAACACCCTAGGGCTAAGGTGGAACTCGGTTTTAAGGGGTCTGGTAGCTATAAATACGTGTCATATTCTCATATTCTCTTCATTGGGAGCCATGGAGTCCATATGCTGCTGGAGTGCGAACTGAACCGTTTCTAAAACAACATACTCTACAAATCCAATTCAGAAATTCTAGATCCATTCTTCCTAAATTCTCTAAACCTAACACTATGAGTTTCTAGATTACTTTGAGGTTTAGAAGAATAAAAGTATACTTTGAAAGACTATGAATTGGATATGTTGTAAAATATGATTCTGTGTTAATGGGAAATTCTATACTATGTCATGATAGATCTATTTTCATAGATCTAATAAAATTGCGTTGATTCGATTATGGTGCTTATGTTGATCTTGACTTATAACCATGATTATGGTGGATGTACATCTATTAATGTAACACCCGGCCTCCGCTAGGGTCACTCGCAAAGGAATGCACTAGCTTTAGAGGGGCATTATTGGTAAACATGCACAGAAATATCACAAGACAGAACATATAAAATAGCGGAAGTAAAATCGAACTTTCATAAACATTAATAATTAAGGTCTAAAGCCTTTTACATCAGAGTACATCAAAACCTGTCTTGCAATAATAAAGAAGCATAAAAACCTTTTCATAAATTATTCCACAAAGTAAAGCGGTGAGGCAGCCATATCCAAGAGAAGACCAAGCTATACATCAAGCCATACATGATGACCTTCAACAGAAGAAGTCCGAACTAAACAACATCATTTCCTCCCTGAAACCTGAGGGGGAAACGGAAGACAAAGAGGCGAAAGAAAACGGGGTCAGTCATAAAGACTGGTAAGTCCTATCTACTTCCAGTATAAAAACAGGTAAAGGTAACATGAAATGCATAAACTGAAAGTAAACATAAGGATGACTACAAGATAGATAAACTAAACCAGGGTAACAGGCTGAACTACTGTAGCAAGCTAAACTAAGGTATCGTGGTAAACCACGGTGTCATGATAAATCAAGGTATCACATCGTCAGGTTTCTATCAAGTATACTATCCCAAGGTATCTACCCCGTCTAATATCCCACGGTATCTATTATGTATATTTTTCCTGGTTCTAACATGTATATCTGCTCTGCACCTCTCGTACTAGTATCCCTCCCCGCGTCATGTGTTAACCATGAATGTCCCTTGCCCCATGTCATGAAATGGTCCATGTCATGAAATGGTCCATGTCATCCTAACATATAGCATATGTAGGTTTTCCCAACTCGTATGTTTCTTTCCATGTATAAGTTCAGTCCTTTGCCGTAGGCCATACGGGCTTTTCCATGTAAACGTTTTATCCTTGAAGTTGTTTTGGACTGCAACCCTTGATCTAGTTGTGTTTCCTTACCATGAACTATCGCGCGTCCACTTAGGGTTTATGCCACCTAGGACCGCTAGGGATTATGCTACCTAATGAACGTTTTCGTGTCTCGGTTTGGGTTTTGGCCACCTAGGACCACTAGGGATTACGCCACCCGTCAACCGCGCCCTTGACCCCACGTATGTATCGTGAATCGTTTTCCATGTC
Source organism: Allium sativum (assembly GCA_030737875.1). Taxonomy (NCBI): domain Eukaryota; kingdom Viridiplantae; phylum Streptophyta; class Magnoliopsida; order Asparagales; family Amaryllidaceae; genus Allium; species Allium sativum. The sequence continues at coordinate 18,432,606 of CM060927.1, read as the reverse complement.
TAGATGCACATGTTCCCCAATGTGCCATCCGAGTTCCGTGCCAGGGCAAATCAAGAAATACGGAACTCGGTCGGGAGCTTTAAATCGTCTGCTGATGCAGATATCAAGGTCTGTTTTTGTACCCGTGGCTATGGTCCCACGTGACCCCTCCCTCAACTACTGAAAGGCAATCCAAGAAAAATCATGTATAAGAACCACTCCACGGCCCCACTATAGCCCCACTTTCCTACGGGCCAACCTCACCCATGACTCGATAGCAAGCACATGGTCTGTTGGGGGTTCCCTGCCTTTCCGCACGTACACGATTGACTAAAGATGGTAGGTAGTCGGCGATGTGCTATCCAGGGCAAAAACCAAGAATCGTCGACTCCACGCTAATCCATCCCAGTCTTTAGGTCGCTCGCATAGCAACCAAGGCATACTCTTGGCTCTTCTACCGCAGACCTTAACCTCTTGTGAGCCCAGGCGGATCATCTGCAACCTCACAGAGGGATACCAAGAGTATCCTCACGTCCCCCGAAGCTTCGGCTTCGACACCCAGTGCGCTGGAGCTTTTATCCAAGTCAGATAACTTGCTCCTCCTCGTATACTAAGCGATGACCTACCGTATCAGGTTACTCATCGCTTTGCGAACCAGTCCTATGTCCTTAGCTAAGAATTATTACTTAGTTACCCTTAACTAAGGTTTACCACTTAGCTTCCCTTCCCGTTATCCTTGATTAACCACGGTTTTCTACCTAGTTCTTCTAACTAGGGTTTGTCTTATTGGGTTAAGTGTTATCATTCAAGTCCATGCCTTAACCCGCCCACGAATCACGTCAAGATTGGCTAAGTATTTAAGTTCAAGACTTAGCCCTACAAGTTGGTTAAGTATATATTAACTTGACCCTATCAAATTACTTAGTCAAACCGGTCAAGTGTATTCAAGCGATTCATGACTTAGCCTTATCATGTTTTCACGTTATATTGGTTAAGTATGGGTTAACTTAACCCCCATAAATTCACGAGTTAGATTGGCTAAGTATAGGTCACTTAACCACATCCAATTAACGAGTTAGATTGGTTAAGTTTAGTTCACTTAACCACATCAAATTAACAAGTTAGATTGGTTAAGTTTAGGTCACTTAACCACATCAAATTAACGAGTTAGATTGGTTAAGTTTAGGTCACTTAACCACATCAAATCTTCATGTATAATTGGTTAAGTATAAGTTGCTTAACCCCATTAAATTATCACGTTAAGTTGGTTAAGTATTGGTTACTTAACCTCATTGAATTACCAAGTTTAAATTGGTTAAGTGTTTAACTTAACCCCATCGAATTACCGTGTTTAGATTAGTTAAGTGTGGATTACTTAACCCCATCTAATTACCCAGTCGGATTAGTTAAGTGTAAATTACTTAACCCCATCTAATTACCCAGTCGGATTAGTTAAGTGTAAATTACTTAACCCCATCCCCTAATCATCTTGCATGGTTAAGTGTCATTAAGGAATCAAGTCCGGTCCCACTTAACCTACCCATTCGTGTCATATCGGTTAAGTGTCATTAGTCAAATTTACTTAACCTTATCATGTGGCATTAATTTAATTAATGCACTCTTAACCTCTCACATTAGACCTTGTTGTGGTTACTAGTTAAGCCGGGCGGGTCCGGGTAGATTTACACCACAACCTAGTCTAACCTCGGGTCTTAAGCGCGACATGACCAACTTCTCACATTGGGTCCTATTGTTTGCAACTACTAGTTAGGCCGGTCGGTTCCGGGTAGTTTTACGTTGCAAACTCAACCCAACCTCGAGTTGGCCACACTTATATTATCTAAGTTCATCATGTTTCCAAAACATGTTACAAGTTTTCAAGCATTTGGGTAGACCTAACTTAATAGGTAAATTCCCAAAGGGTAGACCTAACTTAATATGTAAATTCCCAAGCTCATGTTTTTATGCATACTTACATGCCAACTTCCATGTTATCTTTCAAGTCAAATTTTCAAGTATAAACACATGTCATAATCAAGTTAAGATTTCGCGACATGTTCATGTTTATCTAACTACCCAAAATCGTGTTTTCCCAACGCAAGCAAAGCGAGTCAACATAGTAGGTATACTATGGCTACATGTAGACCCCAAAACATGCACGATGCCACAAAAGGGATTGGCTCCAAACATGCATGGCGTCATAAGGGGGTTTGGCCTTAAAACATGCATGATAGAGTCATATAGGGATTGACCATAAACATGCATACTATCATATAGGATTTGGCCACAAACTTGCATAATATCATAAGGAGGTTTTGCCACAAACATGCATGAAACATAAGGGGTTTGTGTTCATATGCATGCATAAGCCCCAAGGTCAAGTATTTGCCTATGTTTCACAAGTCAAATGGTTCCCAAAGGTTCATGCAAATCTTCCATAGACAAAGATCCAAACTTGCAAGATAAACTAGGCTAAACATAACATGAGTGACATGGTTAAGTTGCTACATCTTAGTCTAAGGTCATAGATCATAGAAAAGGGACAAAGTTAGGTTCACATACATGCATACTTATGCTTTATCTCATTTTATCCCATGTCAACATTAAAAATACCGTTTTGATCCAAAAGTAGCTAGAACTTACTTAGGCAAGGCTTAGAAAAGGGGTCATGCATCATCTTGACGAAGAAAGGTGGCTCCTTTGAAGAAGAACCTTCATGAAACTCGCATAGCAATGTTGATTTGGCCTCTATTTGGTGTAGCAAGCTTGCACCTTTTGATTTGAACCTGATTTGAATGCATAGGCTCTAGGGATTTGAGATGGAGGCCATGAGAGTAGAAATTTGGCCATAGTTTAGTTACATGAGTGAATAATGAGGGTTTAGGGGTAGGTTTAGGGTCTTTTTATAGAGATTAGGATAGTTTTAGGCCCTTAGATTAACCCTAGGACCAACCTGAACCGTCAGATTTCAAACCAGGCCCAAAAACCTAGCCAAGATAGAAAATAGGTGCACCAGACCAGAATCAGCCGACAGGGCAAGTCGACAGCCCTGTCGACTTGCCTGTCGACATGCCTGTCGACTTGCAAGTCGACAACCCAGCCGACTTGTCTGGGCGGGAATTTTCCCGCCTGGCCCCATTTCTGCATGTTTCGAAATTCAAATTTCCCGAAAACTTCTTTGGGCCTTAACCGGGTCATACGAACTCCGATTTACAAAATTTCGGACTCTATTTCGCGTATTTTTCCGAGACGAACGCAATGGCATAGCCCGTTTTACTTGATTCAGAATTTAAAATTAAATTCTGCCTTGATTCTCGTTTTAACATGTTATCGAAATACGGGTTGTTACAATTAATTTGGACAGTTGTGACATCACTTGGATTTAGATCTTTAAGTTAATCACCTTTCACCTATCATATTGTGATCCATTGAGATATGTCGTAAACTTGACATGTGAACCCACCTTTAGATCAAAACGTTTTATTATGTCACCTCAACTATGCTAGATCTAAGTAATTGGACACCTAATCTAGATCTCATTATGCTTACTTGAACATCATAGTGATTACCACAAGTTACTAGTTTGGTGTCCACTTTATTATGATGTTAATCACATGTCCATTCACTTTGTTACGAAAGTTTGTGTTCATGTTTATGCCAAGACATGTTGAAACTATCACCCTTGTCATACTCCCTTTTTATTGTTATAGCTAGGCTACTTTATAGCCTAGATGCCATCAAAATATGTACGAATACATTAGAGAGGAAACGAGGAAAAACGGATTATAATTGGCATGAATTATGTTATGTTCATATGAAATGGGACATGTAATCCAAATAGTGAAAACATAGAAATAGTTACCTATAATGACATAGGTAGATTTCGGTTAAATTGAAATGCTTAGTAATTTACAATTAGGAATTGTAAATTGTACTTATGACCCGAGATTAGGTTACATTATTGGTGGAAGTCTGCACGGACCCGACCGGCATATCCAGCTGCCACTAATGTTGAACCTAATGTGGAAGGTCTAAGTACGTCAATACATATCGGGCTAAGACACGAGGTTAGACCCAACCGTAAACACCCCACCTCCGTTAAGGTCCCTTACAAAGGGAATGCCTTAACTTTGGTGGAGTATTATAGGTAAAAGGTATAGGTAATTTACAAGACAGACATATAAACAGCGGAAAAACTAAATTTTATTTCATAAGCACGTAGTCCAGTCAAAACATTACAACAACTGTCTCAAACATCATCTTCCAAATCATTACAATAAAGCCTCTGTCTTGACTAAAACATAAAGAAGCATAAAACAATAATAAAGCAGCATAAATCCCCAATTAAGAGTGTAACCACAGCCATAGTCCAAGAAAAGAGAATCCAAGCAATACGTCTACTCTCTTCAAGCTGGAAAAGGTCTGGACTAAGTTGAAGTATTCCCTCCCTGCGGACCTGGGGGGGGGGGGGGGGAGGGAAACAAAAGACAAGAAGATGAAACCTAGGACAATACCCTAGAAAAAAGATAACAATAAATAAGGCAAGATAAACTGAATATACTATCGTACTCATTTCTATTTCTCTGCACCTACTAACAAGTGTTTCAACTAGCACCATGTGTTCATGATAAAATGATCCCTTTATCGATCGGCTTTTACTCGCATGCATTTATGACTTGTGTTATTCGGCCCCGCTTGATGGTAGATACCTGTGGTGGTCTCACCATGGGATGTATCAATTCCTATGGTGGCAACCCGACACAAATTCAAGATGCACAGTGTATACTACTGATGCCCAGTACCTGATTTGTCCATGCCAGAGTACGTGCATGCCCATAATCCGTCTGAACCTACACTGTTGCACTATGCGCCGTTATTTTGACCGCTTATAATCAGCCCAGTAATCGCGCCCCACCCTGCCTAGTTCAGGGTACCATGATACATCTATGTGGTTTAATGTTGAAATGGGTCCCCGTTACTAGGGTTTCCTAATCAACATGTTAAAATGATTAAGTGTTCTCAAATAAACCTAACCCCACCCATCAGTTTAGTTAACATGTTGTATTGGTTAAGTGTTGCCTTAATTTACTTAACCCTACCATTCTTAGCCTGCCTGTTTCTTAGCTTTAATTCATTCATTAAAGCACCAACCTCTCACATTAGATCTATTTTGTTGCGGTCGCTGGATGTGCCGGGTGGTTTTGGGCAGTCTTACACCGCAACTCAATCTAACCTCGTGTTTTTGGGCTTAATGCGCTAACCTCTCACATTAGATCTGTATTGTTACGGTTGTTGGATGTGCCGGGCGGTTCCAGGTAGTCTTACACCGTAACTCAATCTAACCTTGGGTTAGGCATATTCATCTTTTAATTGATTTACATATTTATATGTAAATTATCCACCAATGTTGTAAACTCAAGTCATGTCCCATTTACCCTCTAAATTATGTCCATAATTCTTAGGTATACAAATTATACCTTTTCATGCCATTAATCATTTACATGATTATGAGCCAACCTATGCCAATAGCATGTAGTTTTAATATTTTTCCCAACGTATCCCCGTTATTCATTCGCATAAATTACATAGAACATTAGGCTCGCAAATTAGCCTAACTCATAAACAAAAGGGAAAAGCAAAGGGACATGTAACATTCCAATGGCATAAAACAGTATAGATCAACTAAGCATGTGTGATATAAATTTGGCATAGTCCTACAAAAATTTTATTAAGCATGTAAATGTGAACTTGCATTTGAGTTGGATCAAATTAACATAGATCTAAACATATAAGCATGTAGATCTAGACATATAGGCGTATATGAAAATGACTTAGCTTATGATTTCGCATATAACATAACATAAAGGAATCACCAAATTTATATACAACATGATAGGTTCATCACCAAATTAATATACAACATGATAGGATCATCACCAAATTAATGTACAACACGATAGATTCATCACCAAATTAATATATAACATGATAGGTTCATCACCAAATTAATATACAACATGATAGGTTCATCACCAAATCAATATACAACATTATAAGTTGTATCAATCACAATAGTCACGTAGGAATAGGTAATTTCAGAATTGCTACAGGGATGAACATGAATCAGACTACGATTATCTTACAACTAGGCACAGTTCTAGTTTCGGTTCGTTACAAGTCATGACTTTTATTTGATCAAATCTAAAGAATAACTGAACTTACAAAAAAAAAGAAAAAATCTTGTTTTCTGGGATCTAAATTCTGAAATTGAAAAGCTATCCTTTGATGTAGACTATTGATTCTCTAGTTTGGACTTGATTAGGGGCTTTCTAACTTGATTTCTAGTTTAGAGAAAAATGGAGGCTATGCTAGTTTGGAAATGGACAACATGATGGCTTCAGAGAGCAAGGTTATGAGGTTTTAGGGTTGAGGGCTGGGTTGTTTATATAGAAGTTTTGATTAATGAGAGATGTTAATCAACCCAGGTGTAATCAAAGCCATCCAGACCAAATAGAGCCAATCGGAAGTCGCCACATATGCCCTAATGACTCAGAAAAACGTCACTGGACAAAACAGTCCAGATCTGGCCGAGGGAGTCGAACCCTGCAGAGGGGGTCGACACCCCAGTCGACACCCCTCTTGGGGGGTCGACAACCATGTCGACCCCCCATGGGGGGAGTCGCCCCTATGGGCGTGAATTTTCCCGCCCAGCCGATTCTCGAAATTTTTGAATTTCGAACTACTTTTTGATTTAATTATTATTTATATTTAATTTCCGTTTAAATTTGAAATCTTCTGAACTCCATAACTTCTTCATACGGAGTGATTCACGCAAACTCGGACTCTATCTCAAGCAGAATTCTAAGACGAATGAAATGACGTAACCTGTTTCCCTCAATTCCCACTCTTAAAATTAAGTATTCTTTAATTCATTACTTTCATGTTCCCAGAAAATACGGGGTGTTACATTCTCCCCTCCTTAAAGGATTTCGCCCCCGAAATCTTCAAGTCAAGAAGAATGTATCCTAACATCCAACATCCATCTACTCAACCATTCAATCAAAGGCATCCATTGTCCTTAAAAATATTTCTAATGCTTTCATGATCATATGCATAGTGTGTGTATATGTCCTTATCTAATGAAAAATCAGGCGGTCTACTGACTCAGTTGACCTCCTTAATGCAAATCATGTCAGTGCTATGAGTCCATCATGTATGCAATTATTCCTAATCGTATTTTGTAACTTCTACATGAGTGCACAATCATTCATACAAATGCAACGTCCACATAATAACACATCAAGTTTCAATCCATATATAAATTCGTATATGGATATGCAATACGAAAGTGACTGAGCCGATCTAGTACCTAATGTGTGTGTATATGCATCCATGAGCAACCACTTGCAACCATCAATCATAACATGCTTCAAATACATGTTTACATTCATTGGTTTCTACCTAAAGATCAAGGATAGGACCGAGGAGATATACTTAAGAGATAGATACAAGTATGCATAAACTTATGGAAAAAGAGATCAAGGATGTACCCTCAAAAAGAAAAGGGTAGGAAGCGTGTATCTTGTCCTCAGTCTCCCAAGTCGCATCTTCTTCAGCGTCACTCCATTGAAATTTAACAAGCTTGACTTCACGGTGGTGTAGCTTTTTGACTTCTGTCCCTAATATACGAGTTGGAACTCTCCTCACCGTCGCTTCTCGTTCCACTTCTACTTCCTCTAGTATGCTTGGATCCACAATCTCCACAGACTCATGCAAGCACTTCTGTAGATGAGAGACATGAAAGACATTATGTACTCCAGCCAATCTTTCGGGTAGCTCTAATTTACATGCCATCTTCCCAATCCTCTCAATGATAGGAAATGGCCCTACAAATCTTGGTGCCAATTTTCCTGTGGACCCAAAGCGAACGACATTCCTCAAAGGAGATACTTTAAGGAAAACCCTGTCTCCAACCTCAAACTCAAGGTCAGTCCTTCTTTTATCAGCATAGGACTTCTGTCTATCTTGTGCAGTCTTCATTCGTCTTCGTATCAAGTCCACCTTCTCTGAAGTTTCTCTAATCATGTCCGGCCTAAGTATGAGCTTGTCTGTAGACTCCAACCAACAAGTTGGTGATCGACATGGTCTTCCATATAAAGCCTTAAAGGGTGCCATGCCTATGGTGGCTTAGTAGCTATTGTTGTAGGAGAATTCTACCAAAGTAGGATGATCCTCCCATGTCCCTCCAAAATCAAAAATCGACAATCTCAAAAGATCTTCTAATACTCTGTTCACCCTTTCCGTCTGACCATCGGTTTGAGGGTGATAGGCCGTGCTTAAGCATAGCTGTGTGCCTACATCCTCTTGCAAACTCTTCCAAAACTCGCTCGTTAAAATAGGATCTAGATCACTTACTATGCTAGAGGGTATTCCATGCAGTCGAACCACCTCTTTAAGATAAATGGATGCTAATAATGAGGCAGTCCTCCTACTCTTAACAGGTATAAAGTGAGCGCTTTTAGTGAGCCTATCCACTATTACCCAAATACTGGTATTTCCCCTTCTTTATCTAGGCAACCCATCAATAAATTCCATCGAAATGCTATCCCATTTCCACTGTGGGACCTCTAGAGGATGAAGTAGACCACCAGGCTTCTTCTGCTCCGCCTTGACTTGCTGGCATATCAAGCATTTAGAGACAAACTCAGCTACATCCTTCTTCATGCCATTCCAAAAGAAAACCCTTTTTATGTCTTTATACATCTTGTCCCCACCTGGGTGTATGGTCAATTTAGAATGGTGTGCTTCTTAGAGAATGGTTTTCACCAAATATTTTGCTTGTAGGACGCATAGTCTTCCATCCCGTCTCAACTAACCCTTGTCATTGATGGAGTATCTATTGAGGTGACTAGAAATCTCACCTCTAATTAGCTTATCCATCACATCAACTAGCTGAGGGTCTTCACGTTGCACGGTTTCTATTGAGTCCAAAAGCGTAGGTCGCACCTCTAGTGTTGCTAACAAGCCAGGTACAAACTCAAAGGAAGGTCTAAAGTCAAAGTTTGCTATGTACTCCAAGCTTTGCCTTTCTACAAAGAGAGGACTTAGGGTCAGCTTTTTCCTACTCAAGGCATCTGCGACCACATTGCCCTTGTCAGGGGTATAAGCAATCTCAAAATCATATGAGGTAAGAAACTCCATCCACCTTTGTTGTCTTAAGTTATGATCCTTCTGTGAGAAAAGGTACTTTAATGATTTATGGTCAGTAAACAATTCAAACCTTTCTCCTAGTAGGTAATGACGCCATGACTTAAGAGCAAAAACAATGGCAGCTAGCTCCAAATCATGAGTTGGGTAGTTCTTCTCATGTACCTTCAACTGCCTTCCCCAACAACAAACTACCTTGTCCTCTTGCATCAAGACAGTGCCCAATCCTGTTTTGCATGTGTCTGTATATACAGTAAACATCTTACTCCCATCAGGCAACGTTAGAACTGGGGTTGTTATCAGAGCCCTTTTCATTCGTTGGAAAGCAACATCACAATTCAAGTCCCAAGTGAAAGTTAGGTTCTTCTTCGTCAATCTTGTAAGTGGTGCTGTGATCTTCACAAAGTCTTTAATGAACTTTCGGTAAAAGCCTGCAAGCCCGAGAAAACTTCGTACTTCGGTTGCATTCCGGGGGATCTTCCAATCTTGCACCGCAACTACTTTTGCAGGATCCACAGCTGTCCCCTCTTTGGACACCACATGTCCAAGAAACCTTACTTCTCTCCAAAAATGGCATTTGGAGAATTTTGCTTTCAGCTTATGTGCACGAAGAGTATCCATGACTTCCCTTAAATGCAAAGCATGCTCTTCCTCACTTTTCGAGAAGATCAAAATGTCGTCCACGAAGACCACTACAAATTTATTAAGGAACTCCCTGAACACCCAACTCATCAATTCAACAAAATAGGCAGGTGCGTTTGTCAAGACGAAAGGCATGACAAGCCATTCAAAGAAGCCATCTGGGGTCCTGAATGCGGTCTTATCAATGTTGTCCTTTGCCACTCTTAGTTGATGAAAACCGGTAGCCAGATCTAGTTGGGAGAAAACCGATGCACCTACAAGTTGATCGAACAAGTCGTCTATTCTAGGAAGTGGGTGCCTATTCTTCTTATTCAGCTTGTTTAGCTCCTTATAGTCAACGCATAGGCGAAGTGAACCATCAGCTTTGGTTGCAAACACCACTGGAGCACCCCATTTAGAAATACTCCGCCTTATAAACCCCTTTTCAAGCAACTCCTTAACTTTCTTGCTGAGCTCTTTCCTTTCCCTTGGAGCCATGTGTCTAACGGGTAGAGCAACGTGTTTTGCATTATCAACAAGGTATATGCAGAAGTCTATCTCTCTCTTCGGAGGTAAACCCTCCACCTCTTCAAAGACATTCAAGTATTCGCGGACTACTCTAACAGATTGCAGGTTTTCAACAGATGCATCAAGAGATTCTAGGTAGCTAAGCATAACAGGATTCATGGGATTACAAGAGATTTCTAGAGTGTTACCGAGGCGAGTCATAAGTTTAACTAATCACTTTTCACGATCGAGGACGGCACCATTAATGGATGGCCAATCCATGCCTAGAATCAACCCATAGCCCGTGAAGCCCAAAACATAGGCATTACATCTAAACCCAATGCTTAGTATAGAAATTTCCAAATCCAAACAAATCATTGATAAATAATCCGAACCCCCAATTGGATTTGAAACAACCAAGGGATCCTCTAATATACTGGTGTCTAGTTGCAGAGATTCAACTAAAGCAGCAGATATAAAATAGTGCGATGCGCCAGAATCAAAGAGAGTATGAACAGGATGATCAAAAAGATAAACTAAACTCTCAACAGAAATATTTCTACCTCGTTCTTGCGAAGGTGCTATGAGAGCGTGAACCTTCCCTCCAGAAGTAGATCTAGTCCTCTGCCCTTGCCCTTGCTTTCTTAGGCAGTCCTTAGCCATGTGTCCTGTCTCGCCGCACTGAAAACAACCACCCATCTTCCTCTTCTTCTTTCTACAGCCCTTAATCAGATGTCCAGGTATGCCACAAAAATTACACTTCCTCTTGTCATGGGGTTTGTTATTCTTCACGCCCTTCTTGGAATCCGTCTTCTTGTTCTGTGATCCCTCCACTTTCTTGTCTTAAGGCACTTCCACCTTTGTCTCTTTCTTGCAATCCTTATCTTCCTCCTATAACAGTGTCATGTCTACTAGTCTCTCATAAGTCGCACCCATAGGTATACGGGACATAGCTAGGCTGTGCAGTGGCCCATTCAACGCTTTAACGAAACAGAGAGCCTTCTTATGTGGAGTGTTCACTAACTCCAATCCGAATCTAGCCAGCTGGTTGAATTGGCTGACGTATTCCTTGACCGATAGGCTTCCCTGCTTCAGAGCTAAGAACTTCTCCATCTGTAGGCTTCATTCAGCTTGCGAGAGGAACTTCATTTCAAATCTCCTTCTGAAATCCTCCCAAGTTTCAACTGGTCTCTCGGCATTAGTAACGTCCCACTAATAAGAGGCTTCGCCCTTAAGTAATCATACAGCCAATTGTATCTTCTGCTTATCGTCCACTTCGAAGATAACAAACAAATCTTTTGTTTCCTTAAGCCAATTTCTTGCTTCCACAAATGACTTAGTCCCATTAAATTTCTTTCCACCTATGGCTCGAAAGTCTCTACATATCTTCGAGAAAGCATTTGCACGCGGAGGAGGAGGAGGAACAACTGCAGGTGGGGGAGGAGGAACGTCTATTGGGCCTGCGTCATTAGCCCTAGCCTCCAGGTACCTTCTGAACCAGCTAGGTACCGGTACGCCCTCAGGAAGATTAAGATCCCCAGACATGCTGAAACGAAAAGAAAAGGTTCAAAACAAAGGATAGAAAGATAGTGCATATGACTTTGGGGATTATGCTTTTTAAAATAAAACAACATTTTTCTCAAAAATGCTTCTTTAAATTTCTTTTGGAAAAATAGTTTTCAAAAACTTTTATCTGATCTGGTAAACATTTGCTCTGATACCAAGTGTAAACACCCCACCTCCGTTAAGGTCACTCACAAAGGGAATGCATTAACTTTGGTGGAGTATTATAGCTAAAAGTTACAGGTAATTTACAAGACAAACATATAAATAGCGGAAAAACTAAATTTTATTTCATAAGCACGTGGTCCAATCAAAACGTTACAACAACTGTCTCAAAAACCAAATTCCAAATCATTACAATAAAGCCTCTGTCTTGACTAAAACATAAAGAAGCATAAAACAATAATAAAGCAACATAAATCCCCAATTAAGAGTGTAACCATAGCCATAGCCCAAGAAAAGAAAATACAAGCAATACGTCTACTCTCTTCAAGCTGGAAAAGGTCTGGACTAAGTTGAAGTATTCCCTCCCTGCGGACCTTGGGGGGATGGAAGACAAGAAGACGAAACAAAATGGGTCAGACATAAGCCTGGTTAGCCCAGTTATTATTTAGCATGTAAACAGGTAAAAGGATTATGATGTGAATAAACTAAACCTACAACAATACCCTAGAAATAAGATAATAATAAATAAGGCAAGATAAACTGAATATACTATCGCACTCATTTCTATTTCTCTGCACCTACTAACAAGTGTTTCAACTAGCACCATGTGTTTATGATAAAATGATCCCTTTATCGATCGGCTTCTACTTGCATGCATTTATGACTTGTGTCATTCGACCCCGCTTGTTGGTAGATACCTGTGTTGGTCCCACCATGGGGTGTATCAATTCCTATGGTTGCAACCCGACACAAATTCAAGATGCTCAATATATACTACTGATGCCCAGTGCCTGATTTGTCCATGTCGGAGTACGTGCATGCTCATACTCCGTCGGAACCAACACTGCTGCACCATTCGCCGTTATTTTGACCGCTTATAATCAGCCCAGTAATCGTGCCCACCTTGCCTAGTTCAGGGTACCATGATACATCTATGTGGATTACTGCTGAAATGGGTCCCCGTTACTAGGGTTTCCTAATCAACATGTTAAAACGGTTAAGTGTTCTCAAATTAACCTAACCCCACCCATCAGTTTAGTTAACGTATTGTATTGGTTAAGTTTTGCCTTAATTTACTTAAGCCTTCCATTCTTAGCGTGCCTGTTTCTTAGCTTTAATTCATTTATTAAAGCACCAACCTCTCACATTAGATCTATATTGTTGCGGTCGCTGGATGTGTCGGACGGTTCCGGGCAGTCTTACACCGCACCTCAATCTAACCATTGTTTTTTGGGCGTTAATGCGCTAACCTCTCACATTAGATCTGTATTGTTACAGCTGCTGGATGTGCCGGGCGGTTCCGGGGAGTCTTACACCGTAACTCAATCTAACCTCGGGTTAGGCATACTCATCTTTTAATTGATTTACATATTTATGTTTATATGTAAATTATCCACCAATGTTGTCAACTCAAGTCATGTCCCATTTACCCTATAATTTATGTCCATAATTCTTAGGTATACAAATTATACCATTTCATGCCATTAATCATTTACATGATTACGAGCCAACCTATGCCAATAGCGTGTAGTTTTAATATTTTTCCCAACGTATCCCCCGTTATTCGTTCGCATAAATTACATTGAACGTTAGGCTCACGAATTAGCCTAACTCATAAACAAAAGGGAAAAGCAAAGGGACATGCAACATTCCAATGGCATAAAACAGTATAGATCAACTAAGCATGTGTGATGTAAATTTGGCATAGTACTACACAAATTCAATTGAGCATGTAAATGTGAGCTTGCATTTGAGTTGGATCAAATTAACATAGATCTAAACATATAAGCATGTTGATCTAGACATATAAGCATATATGAACATGACTTAGCTTATGATCTTGCATATAACATAACATAAAGGAATCACCAAATTTATATACAACATGATAGGTTCATCACCAAATTAATATACAACATGATAGATTCATCACCAAATTAATATACAACATGATAGGTTCATCACCAAATTAATATACAACATGATTGGTTCATCACCAAATCAATGTACAACATGATTAATTTGTATCAATCACAATAGTCATGTATGCATAGGTAATTTCAGAATTGCTACAGGGATGAACATGAATCAGACTATGATTATCTTACAACTAGGCACAATTCTAGTTTCGCTTCCTTACAAGTCATGACTTTTATTTGTTCAAATCTAAAGAATAACTGAACTTACAAAAAAAAGAACAAATCTTGTTTTCTGGGATCTGAATTCTGAAATTGAAAAGCTATCCTTTGATGTAGACTATTGATTCTCTAGTTTGGACTTGATTAAGGGCTTTCTAACTTGATTTCTAATTTAGAGAAAAATGGAGGCTACTCTAGTTTTGCCATGGACAGCATGACGGCTTCAGAGAGCAAGGTTATGAGGTTTTAGGGTTGAGGGTTGGGGTTGTTTATATAGAAGTCTAGATTAATGAGAGCCGTTAGATCAAACTCGGAGTAATCAGAGCCATCCAGGCCAAATAGAGCCAACCGGAAGTCGCCTCATATGCCTTAATGACTCAGAAAAACGTCACTGGACAAAACAGCCCAGATCTGGCCGAGGGGGTCGACCCCTACAGGGGGGGTCGATACCCTAGTCGACACCCCTCTTAGGGGGTCGACACCTATGTCTACCCCCCATGGGAGGAGTCGACCCCTATGGGCGGGAATTTTCCCGCCCAGCTGATTCGCGAAATTTTTGAATTTCGAACTGCTTTTTGATTTAATTATTATTGATATTTAATTTCCGTTTAAACTTGAAATCTTCTGAACTACATAACTTCTTCGTACGGAGTCCGATTCACGCAAACTGGGACTCTATCTCAAGAAAAATTCTGAGACGAACGAAATGGCGTAAACCGTTTCCCTCAATTCCCACTCTTAAAATTAAGTATTCTTTAATTCGTTACTTTCATGTTCCCAGAAAATACGGGGTGTTACACCAACTGTGGAATAAGACTGCCCGGACCCGATCGGCATATCCAACATCCACACGTTGTAGGCCTAATGTGGGAGGTCTAGCCCATTATAACCATAATTAGACATGGTAATGAAATAGACTACTTAACCTAATTTAATATGACTATGGACTTAAGTTAGGGTTAAGTAAAATTTGATGGGTAGTGGTGGGTTAAGTAAATTAGAGAGGGTAGCTAATATGTATATATATAGGCCCACAAACTTAACCTAATAAGGTTATGTAATTAAAGACACCTAGTGGTATACATAGCCAGTAGATAATGTAATAGGGTTATGTAATTAAAGACACCTAGTGGTATACGTAACCGATAGATAATGTAATGAAGTTATATAATTAAAGACATCCTTTAGGGTAAGCATAACTAGTATAGGGCTACGTAATTAAAGATACCTGAGGGTATACACAGTCAGTGAAAAACCTAGTGGGGGATATAAGACAAGGGGGAGAGCTTGTATCATATTAGGTGGGTCCCATTTCAGTCAGTAACCCGGAGTTGGTATCAAGTAAAGACCTTCGTACTAGGTAGAGAAGGGGCACGCTTATTGATTGATTGTAAGAGATCCAAACGAAGCAGATGGTGTGGGCGGTGCAAACCGACCGGGGACATGTGCGTGCATGGGCCGGGCAGAGGGGGCTAAGACGACCGTGACACCAATAGATATGGTTGTGCACACCATGGGTTGCCACTTTAGGAAGTGATACCTCTTACTATGGGGCCAGCACAGGATATCTACAGGGTAGGGAGCCGATTGATTAGGGTAGTGGTTAGGATATACTTGGATGTATGACCTAAGCCTACTAACATATAGTGGAAGGGATCATATCATTTAAGTTATACTAGTAGTAGTGTAGAGTAATCATTAGTGAGGCACATATACCTTAACTTGCTTACCTTGTCACACCTGCCATTTATGTAATGATCTCTCTCTTATCCACTTTATATGCCTATCATGTTGCTTTTATTTATCTACTGGCTAAAAGTAACTAGACTCGTCAGACTTTATGCCTGACCCTGTTGTTTCTCCTTCTTTCTTCCATTCCCCCTCCTACTGCCCCTAGGTTCTCAGGGAGGAAACACTTAGACTTAATCTGGAATCAGATATCATCTTGCTAGGAGATACTTCTGAAGTATGGCTCAAATTCTTTTCTCTACTATGGCTTAACTCTTTTTGTTTAGGGAAAGATGCTTTTTATTTACTTATGTACTCTGATGGTGCAAGACAGAAGTTATTTTATTGTAATGATTTTTTTGACTTATGAAATTGTGGACCACGGTATTATGACTTATGTTTGAAATAAAAGTTCAAATTTTCCGTTGTTTCCTTATTTATACATGTCTTGTAATTATTTTATGTCTGTTTACCTATAGCGCTTCATGAAACTTAATGCATTACCTTAGTGAGTGACATTAACGAACGTGGGGTGTCTCATCCTCCATATCTTATTCGTGACCCTTATCTAGATCTTCATCCCAAAACTTACCCTTAAGCCTTTTGACATTGAAGCTCGATGAGGGAAATGCACTAGTAGAAACAGCAGAGGATAGGGAAGAGATCACATGAGCAGGTGGCCTCAAATTCGAAAAAGTTAACCCATGACCAGAAACTGGAGGTAAGATTACACGCGTAGGTGTCCTCAAATTTGCATAAGGAAACTGAGTTGCCCCCGATAACAATGACAAAAAATTTGCAGAAGAACTAGCGGACGACGATGAAGAAAAACTGAATGAAGACGAGCATGACACAGAAGATACAGTAGAAGAACCAGTAGCAGTATTATTAACCAAGGAGGAAGAAGAACTCAGAAACAAATTAACATAAACTGAAGAAGAAGCTGTTGAACAAGAAGAAGTACCTGAAGCCTTTTGCAACCATCCATATTCTCGTTTATTTCACCAAATAAATTCCCAAAGAAATTCTCACCATCAAGCACTTCAGAATTTGCCTTATCC
The DNA here is from genome assembly GCA_030737875.1 of Allium sativum. Taxonomy (NCBI): domain Eukaryota; kingdom Viridiplantae; phylum Streptophyta; class Magnoliopsida; order Asparagales; family Amaryllidaceae; genus Allium; species Allium sativum. The sequence goes on along the minus strand of CM060927.1, from coordinate 18,415,637 downwards.
TTAGAATTCGTATCCGCACCATTTTCAGTATCATTTGGTTGCACTATATTATTTTTATGCACCGTACTATCACCAGAAACCCTATTCGCAACATGTTCATCTCCTATGAATTCCAAATCATCAGAGGCTAAATAAGAAAAAGGATTCTCTCTCACATTAACAACATCCTCTACACTATCCTTATTACTGCCCATTTCCTTCTTTCTCCAATATTGTTTTTTTTGTATTAACAGTATTCCATTTGAACCGATTAACATTCACTTGAACATTTTGTTTTCGATATCCATTATGTACATATGCCTCAACATGTTGATCTTCATTACCAGTATCCTTCTGTACGCCAATATTCTTAGTATTTAACTCGCAATACATGGAATCATGGCCAAAAATCCTATAGTGAGTACAAATTATAGGCCTCCAATCATAACCAATTTTCACAATTGGACAAATATCACCCAAACCGCCTACTTCTATATTATCAGGTAACTCGAACTCAGGATACACTTCCACTAACGCTTTAGCATATCTAAACCTTTACCTTCTTTTAGTAGAAATGTCAAAACAAATAAGCTTCCCCACATGATTAACTAACCAGTTTATACCAATTAATGTCCATAGAATCATCATAATTCGATATAAATGGATCCATAATGGAACTTTTTTGATTTTAGATTAAGCACTAGCTATTGACGGATCCCATACTGAAATGATAAACATCCTACCACGAATGAATATTGGATTTGATCTGAGAATCTTCTCTATATCATTATCATTAGAGAACTTAAAATAAAAATGATGTCCATCTGATCTGATATCAACCTCCCCATTTAATTTCCAGTGTCTAAGAAGGTAACTAACTACTACAGGAAAGGAAAATGTACCATCTAAGAAGAATCCGATTAAAAAATCGTTCCATCAGTTGAGACCATCCTTCTTAACATGATCTGGAATCATCTTCCTCTTACCATCTCTCGCAATTTCAAACTGAATCTTTTTATATGATCCTGCGTTCCGTGGAGCAGATCTGAATAATGACGCATAGTCCGGTTTAACAAACGATGGAAAGGTAGCCTTCGATGTATTCTCTGAATTAATCGATGCTTTTTACGAGTCAGGATTCACTTGAGATGGAGGAGGGTCAGGGGGTTTAGGGGGAGTAGGGGGAGTTGGAAGAGGACAGAAGGCTGAGTCGAAGGCAAAGGAGGAGGATGGAGAAGAAGAGGAAAATTGCACTACCACCATTAACAATGGTTTTGAAAGAGGGTACATTTTTCTTCTCAAATATAGGTTGTCAGATTCTCCCCTCCTTAAAGGATTATCATCTTTAAACAATCACCATGTATTAAAATATAGGGTGTTACATTCTCCCCTCCTTAAAGGATTTCATCCCCGAAATCTTCAAGTTAAGAATAATGTTATTAATTTAAGACCTACACCCGTATACTTATCCATCAACCACCGACATCCATTACCCTTGAAAATTCCAACGCTTAGTATGAATACATGCAAAGGTGTAGGGTGTATATGTCCCTACACTGATGTAAAAAGAAGGCGGTCGACTGAATCAGTTGACCTCCTTAATGCAATATATTTTTGTGCTATGTGTCCAATATGTATGCAAATGAGTATAATAACATATATAAATTATACATGTGTGCTCAATCATTCACCAAAATGCAACATCAATGTGATGATTTAACCATTTTCATCCATTGAAACTTAAAATGCGCACGCATCCATATGCAATATGTAATTGTTTGAGTCTATCTAGTTCCCAATGTGGGTGTATATGCGTCCACTACCAACCGCAAGCTAACACTTCCTTCCACTTGCAACCATCAAACATAACATATCTCAAACACACGTTTCCAAACACAAGTTTCTACCTAAGGATCAATGATTCAAACAAATCAAATTCAAAAGCTTAGAAGGGAAATTAAGAGCATACTCTCAAAGAGAAAAGGGTAAGAAGCGTGAATCTTGTCTACAGGTTCCTATGTACCATCATTATGATCCTCTCCCTATTGCACCTTCAGTAACTTGTTCTCCTTGTTGTGTAGTCTCTTAACTTCCGATCCAAGAATATGGGTAGGAACTTTCCTAACTGACGCCTCCTTCTCAACTTCAACATCCTCATGCGTACTTGGCTCAAATACCTATATTGAGTCATGAAGACATTTCCTCAAGTGGGAAACATGGAATATGTCATGAACTGCCACTAGCCTCTCTGGTAGTCTTACTTTGTAGGCCAACTGGCCTATCATCTCAACTACGGAGAATGGTCCAACAAACCTTGGTACCAACTGACCTATTGAACCAAAGCGAACAACGTTTCTTAGAGGCGATACATTGATAAAGACCATATCTCCAACCTCAAATTCCAAGTAAGCCCTCCTCCTATCGGTATATGACTTTTTCCTTTCCTGAGCTGCTTTCATCCGTCTATAAACAAGGTCTATCTTCTTAGAAGTCTCCTTAGTCATCTCATGCCCAAGTAGAAGTCAGTCCGTAGAATCCCACCAACATGTCAACGGTCTGCAAGGTCATCCAAAAAGTGCCTCGAAGGGCGCCATCCTTATTCTTGATAACTATTATTGTAGGCAAACTAAACCCATGGGAGATGCTCCTCCCAAGTCTAAGATAGATAGCCTCCATAAATCTTATAGAACCCTATTGGCTCTTTCAGTCTATCCATCGGTCTTTGGGTGGTAAGCTATGCTCAGTCATAATTGTGTACCTAGTGCCTCATGCAAGCACTTCCAAAATTCACTCGTGAAGATGGGTTCATGGTCACTTATATTGATTCATTAGATTTTTGATTCGTGAAAACAAAGAAAAGGAAATCAAAGCAAGGGTAATCGAGTATGGTAATTTATTTGTGTTAGAGCTTGTTAAAATCTATCCTCATATATTACACAATTAAACAAAAAAAATTACGAATATATATATATATATATATAAAGAAAAGACACACAAGTCACGGGACAGTGCCTCCTGGCACAGACCAGTCGATTGGTGGATTTTCCACCATTCGACTGATGTACACCAGTTTGCACAGTCCAATCCATTTTTTGTTCCAACTTATTTAAATATATACACATTTTTAACTACTAGTTGACTGGTCATTTTTAATAGTCAACTGATCCGAATATAGCAGACACTTTTCTGAATAGACATCTTCTTTCGTGAAAGGTTTTTTTATCCATTACTGAACTGAAATGAGTGCTTCTTTTCGTCATAACTTTTCATGAATGATTACCACTCTTCAACTACTATTTATATATCATAAAATCCACTTTCAAACTCACCGATTCTAAATCTAAATTCTAATCTTATAGTTTGTATACTCTAGCATTCTAAAAGCTTTTAATTTCATACTTATTACTTTGAATCGCTGATTCTATTTCATATTTCTAGATTCAATATGCTATATACTTCCTTCGAATTTTCACACACACATCAAATATCTGAGGATAAGATTATTGGCAGGGTGTACTTAATCTGCGATTAATCCATGTTGCTTAGAACACATATTGAAGTCAAAACACTTGTTGTATTATTTGAAGTGATGTTCGGTTGCTAAGGCATGTTATTGAAGTCTTGTTCGGTCTGCTCAAGCGTGAAATCCCATTCGATTGCTCGGGTGTGTTGTTAACCTATTCCTCCAGGTGAAGTGAGGGTGTTGCTAGTGCAAAGCTAGAAGAAGTCAGGGATTGGACATAGTACGGTGCTCCGAATTAGTATAAAAATCCCTGTTGTTATTTATACACTTTACTGCATTTACATATTGCTATCTTTGATATCGTTATATTTAGTTTACTAAATTTTTACTTGGATAAGTTCAATATATCACATTATCTAAGCTTCCGCGTATTCATATCAATTCATATTACTCGATCTTACTTTAGCACTATTTTCATTCGATATTAGATCAGGAAATCTTATAACCGTAAAACAGTTATTTGATACTTGATAATATGGATAACAACACGAACACTAACACAAGCAATAACATAAGTTTCACAAAAGGTCAATCTACTGCGTGACCTCAATTCTTTAGTGGCATGAACTATAATAACTGGGTTACACATATGAGAATTTATATGCAAGCAAGTGGTTTTGACTCTTGGAATATTACTCAAAAAGAATACACACCTCATACTACAAATTATTCCGAGTGGTCAACCAATGAAAAAGAAGAAGCTACTGCTAATTCTAAAGACATAAATATGTTGCATTGTGCCTTGGATAGATATGAGTTTATCCGAATTTGTATGTGCAATACTGCATATGAAATTTGGCGAACACTCAAAGTTTCACACAAAGGTACTAGCAAGGTTAAACAAAAAAAGATAGCCATGCTTAAAAATCAATTTCAGAATTGTAAAATGAATGAAAATGAGTCAATTAATGATATGTATTCTAGATTTCAAAATATTTACCATTCACTATTGGGCTTAGGTGAAAAATAATATGATTTTGATATAGTATCAAAGATCCTTAATTCTTTGACAGAAGATTGGGAAAGGAAGGTCTTGGCTATCGAGGAAGCTAACGATCTATCAGCCGTGAAACCCAAAGATTTAATAGGAAATCTAATGTCGTATGAAGTAAATTTGCATGCTAAAAAGGTTCATGCACAAGATAAAGGATCTTAGCTTTTCGTGCTGAAAAAGACGAATCACATTCAGATGATGAAGATGACCTAGCTTTCATTGCCAAAAATTTCATAAAATTTATAAAATACAAGAAGGAATTCAAGAAAAATGGAAAGAAAAATCTCAAAAAATAATAATAATAAAGCCGCACCATCTTCAGTTGAATGCTTTGGTTGTCACAAGATGGGACATTATCAAAAGAATTGTCCATGAAAGAAAAGAACAACGCAACAAGAACAGGAAGGAGAAATCTAAGAGACGAGCATTCTTAGTAACTTGGATGATTCTGATTTTTCATCTTCTAAAGGTGATAGTGAGAGTGATAATGAACAAATTAACGTATGCTTTATTGCTAAAGAAACTAAGGTTAGTGATTTTACTTTTGAAGATATGGTAGAGATAAATACAGAAATACTAGAATCTAGAAACAATTTTAAAAGAGAGTTTAAACAAGGAAATGAGGATAAGAGAAAGGCAGAATTTGAAAGAGATTTGTAGAGATGAAAAAGAGATATTAGAAGATGAAATTAGAAAACTTCAAGAATTTCTGTCTAATGCAAACTCTCACCTTTCCTTATTGAGTCAAGAAATTGAAACTCAAAAAGAAAAGAACAATCTGCTTGCTTCTGAAAATCTTGAGTTAAATACTAGGATTAAAATTATAGAATTAGATAACTCTAGTCTTAAGATTAAATTAAATGATATTACTAGATATGTCACTATTTTAAATAAAGGTAGAGAAAATTCTCAACCTACATCTAGTAAAAATCGACTAGGATATATAAAAAAACTAATATTTCTATGAAATCTAGGAAAAAAGTATCTAAACATAGCAAACCAAAAACTAGCAAACTGGTAACACTGCCGATAAGTAAAATGGTTTCTAAAATTGTTAGTATATAGGTTCCTAAAATAAATCATTATTTGATTAGGAATAAGTATATAAAAATATTCTTAGAAACAGTTCATAACAATGACTATATTTTTAAAAGGGACACTGAGTCCTATTGGGTTTGGTTTCCTAAGATCTAACTCTTAGGACACTAATGGAGGAATTAGGAACCAATGTCATTACATATTTCCTACAGGTCCCACTCAAGAAAATAGGAAAATGGATAATTAACTGTGGTTGCTCAAAATATATGACAGGAGATAAAGAAATGCTAACGAATATTACCTACTCAAAAGGAGGAACTGTCATAATTGGAGATAATTCCAAAGGATATATCATCGGCAAAGATTTTGTGAGAAATTATGGTACATCTAATTTACCTCTTATTACTGATATTTTATTAGTTAAAAACTTAAAACATAATCTAGTATGTATTAGTCAGTTATGCGATAAAGGTTTTAAAATATTGTTTTCTGATAATAAATGTAATATTTTTTTTATAAAAATCAAAATCTTATTTTCGAAGGTAGTAGAGATTATAATTTTAATATCTTAAATATGAAAATTAATAATAATCCAAATACGTGCTTATTAGCCAAAGATAATGATCCTTGGTTATGGCACAAGAGATTTTTGTCACATAAATTTTGAAACCATTAATAACATTTCGAAAAATGAAATCGTAAAAGGATTACCAAAATTGAAATTCAAAACTAAAAATTTATGCGATGCATGTCAATTAGGAAAATTAACAAAATCATCGTTTAAAACTAAAAGGTCATTTCAACTTTGCAACCATTAGAATTACTATATATGGACTTATCTGGGCCAACTCAAATTCAATCCATAAATCACGGTATATACGTGTTGGTAATAGTTGATGACTTTGCTAGATATACCTTGGCGATTTTCTTGAAAATTAAAATTGATACATTTGATTATTTTAAAATGCTTATAGAACAAATTCAAAATTTCAAAGATTTGAAAATTAAAAATATACGAAGTGATCATGGAGGAGAATTTGAAAATGAAAATTTTGATTTATACTGTAAAAAGAAAGGAATTTTTCATAACTTTTTGTGTATTGCTCCATAATTTTAACAACACTAAAATGATAAATTAAAGAATAATTAATCTAATATTCAAAATTAAGGGAAACGGACTGTGCCATTATTTTCGTCTCGGAATTCTGGTCAAAATAGACACCTAGTTTACATAAAACAGACACCGTATGAAGAAATTATTAAGGTTTGAAGTTTGTATACAAATAAGGAAAATATATATGAATAAAACAAATCCGGATAATTCAAAACAGTTCGAAATCGCAGAAAATTAGGGGAGCGGGAAAATTCCTGCCCAGGGGTTTCGACCCCATCAATGGGGTGTTGACCACTGGGTCGACCCCATAAGGGGGTGTCGGGCCATGGGTCGACCTCATAAAAGGGGGGTCGTCCCCCCTAAAACAGATTCTTCTAGCTAAATGTGGACTCCTTTCTTGACCTAGTTCATTAGCTTTAGGCTATAAATTAGACCCCATTTCTCTTGTTTATCCACACCAAAAACAATGGAGAACTAGATGTTGCCTCTGTTCAGATTAAATCAAGTCTTTTCTTCTTCAACAATCAACTAGAGTTATTCAAGTTTAGAGATATGTGATTCAACATCAGCAATTCTTTCTTCTATTTTTCTAGATCCAATCATAGCGAGTCTATGTTAATTTTAGATGTAAATATTTAAAAAGTAAATCTTGACATGACTACAACTTGGATCTATGCCTGTGACTATTTGAATCATATCAGATCTGCTATAACCTGTTTATCTAAGTTATTCTGAAACAAGATCTGAACCTATACCTATTTATCATGTTAGATCTTCCATTGTTTGTAGATCAAATTCACTGGTTAGATCACCTCATGCCTATTCCTATTATGTTTGTAGCTAAATCAGATCTTTTATTAGTTGGATATCTAATTCATTGTTTAGATCTCATCATGCATGTTTATGATGTCCCTATTATGTTAGAATAAGTTCTATTGTCACATGATCATCAGATCTACTCCTAAATGCCTATCTTATCTTAATGCCACTATATGTTTATGCCTATTTCTGCCATTATAAGTCAATCTTGTTAGTATGATCATTTATGTCCTCTTCCCTTCATCTTTTCCCTTTTATTTTATTGCCGAACTACCTTCAAGCGTAGGTATGCCGCTGAAATATACGAACACATTAAATTGGGAACGAGGGGAAAACGTTAAATTGGGGCATAACTTACATTGGGAAATTTGGGCATAACTTGAATGAAATATATGAATATGAATTTGGGGCATAAATTGAATTATGAATAAAGACCTTAATTTTGGGCATATGGTTCATTATGAACATAACTTAGGAAAGGGGCATGAAAACCTATAACGACATAGGAATAATTGGTTAACAGTTGAAATGCCTAGAATTACAGTATTTAGAAATCGTAACCGCGCTTAGACACAAGATTATATTACACTTGTGGTTGAAGTCTGCCCGAAACCGCTTGGCATATCCACCGACCACAAGTGGTGAATCTAGTGTGAGGGGTCTAAGTACATAAACACGAGACGTGCTAAGACTCGAGGTAAAGTCCGACTTGTGGAAGAAGTCTGCCAGGAACCGACCGGCATATCCAACGTCCACAAGTGGTAAGCTTAATGTGGGAGGTCTACACCTTATAACCATAAATGAATATGGTAATGAATTGGAATACATAACCTAGTTGAATCCAGAGGGATTGTATATGTTAACTTGAGTTGGGGTTAAGTAAACTTGTATGAACAGGAGGAGGGTTAAGTATAAATTGGATTGGTGGGTAATATTTATATATTCGCCCACAAACTTAACCTGTGGGGTTATGCAATCATTTACTCTGGTATGGCATAACCTGTGGATAACCAAGTGGGGATACAAGCGTAGGGGGAAGCTTGTATCATCTTGTGTGTGGGACCCGTTTCATTCAGTAACCCATATATATGTATCAAACGAGTACTCCGAACTAGGTTGGAGTCGGGGCATGCTTATTGGGCTGATTGTAAGAGATCCAAATGAAAAGGGCGGCGTGGGCGATGCATTCCGATAGGGTCATGTGCGTGCATTGGTCCGGACAGGGGATGATTAAGACGCCGTGACACCTATAGATACACATCCTGAAAACGAATGGTTGCCACTTTAGGAAGTGATACATCCTACTATCGGGCCAACACACGGTTTCTACGGAGTAGGGAGCCAATCGATTGGTATAGTAATTAGGGTATATCTATACTCTGGTACATTTAGGAGCCAGTTATTAACCTTAAGGGTAACTCCGGTATGTATAGTTGGGCTACCTGTTATTGTATGGGGTAAAACCTCTCACTGGAAGTACATCTAAGTCTACCATCTTTTACTTGTTAGGGATCACCTTGTTAATAAGACACTAGTATTGGTGCAGAGAAATCATTAGAGAAGCGTAGTATACTCTATCATGTTATCCCGTTGACCTTGTCATACTTGTCTTATATGTTCTCCCTCTTATCCACTTTATATGCCTGTCATGATACTTTTACTTATTTATATGCTAAAAGTAACTAGACTCGCCTGACTTTATGTCTGACCCATTTTGCTTTCTCTTCTTTCTCTTCCGTCCCCCTCCCCCCCAGGTTCTCAGGGTGGGAATACTCAAGCTTGACCAAGATTCTACTTTCATTCTGCTTGGAGTTGCTTAGATATATTGCTCGAGCTCTTATTCTTTCTACTATGGCTATGTTTTGTTTGGGGAATTATTCTTCTTTTATTATTGTACTCTGATGTTTTAAGTACAAGAAAGAAATTTTAATGATGTACTGGGTTTTATGTTTTTCAGACATATGATGTTACAATGTTTTGAACCATTATACTTTATGATTAATAAAGTTTTAAATTCCACTGCTATTTTATACCTGTCTTGTAATGTTTATGTTTCTGTTAACCTATAACTTAAAGCATTCTCTTAATAAGTGACATTAATGGACATGGGGTGTCACATTTTTTTCCCTAGAACTCCACAACAAAATGGAGTTGTAGAATGGAAAAATTGAATGTTACAAGAATGTGCAAGAACGTTGTTGAATGGAAGTTCACTACCAAAACATTTCTGGGCAGAAGCAGTTGCAACGGCCTGTTATGTTCTGAATCGTGTTTCCATTCAACCACTTACGAAAAATACTTCATATGAACTTTTCAATGGTAGAAAACCACATATTTCATATTTTAAGGTTTTAGATTCAAATTTTTTTATTTTAAATACTAAAGATCAGCTTGGAAAGCTCGATCCGAAATTCGACGAAGGTATATTTCTTGGATATTCAGATCGAAGCAAACCTTATCGTATTTTTAATAAAAGAACAAATAAAGTAGAAGAATCACTTCACGTTTCTTTCGATGAATATTATACCCAAAATTCTTATATCAAGTTTTAAATAATAGAAATTCTCAAGATGATGATAATATAATTTATAATTCTTGAGAAGATGAAAACATTACTCATAATAATATAAATGAAAATATCACTGAAAATCCAGATATTTTTTATAATAACAGTCAGACTAAAAACATAGAAAATAATAATGTTAGTAATGAAAAAAATATTCAGTATAATAACGAAATAAGATCTCCACCAAGAATATTACGAGATCATCCAACTCAAAATATTATTAGAGAGGTAAATTCAAACGTAAGAACTAGAAGTCAATTCAATTTAGTTAGTCACGTTGCTTTCTTATCAAACATCGAACCCAAAAATCCAAAAGAAGCGTGTACTGACGAAAACTGGATTATAGAGATGCAAAAAGAGTTAAATAAGTTTGAGCACAATGAATTTTGGGAATTAGTTCCAAGACCAAGTGATCAAGCTATTATAGGAACAAAATAGGTTTATAAAAATAAAGCAGACGAGTAAGGAAATATAATAAGAAATAAAGCTAGACTTGTCGCTCAAGGATATAATCAAGAAGAAGGAATACACTATAAATAAACCATTGCTCCAGTCGCTAGACTATAAGCAATTCATATCTTATTAGCCTATGCTTGTCATCATAATTTCAAATTATATTAAATGGACGTGAAAAGTGCATTTTTAAATGGTCATATAAAAGAAAGAGTTTTTGTTGAACAACCACCCTTCTTTACACATGAAAAATATCTTGATCACGCTTATAAGTTGAAAAAGGCATAATATGGTTTAAAGCAAGCACCACATGCTTGGTATGAATGTCTGAAGAATTATTTAATAGATTCAGGATTTCAAATTGGAAAGGTTGATCAAGCTTTATTTAGAAAACGTGATAATGAAGATATTTCAATAATTTTGTCGACGACATTATTTTTGGTTCCACTAATGAAAAATTGTGTCAACAATTTTCCCAAATTATGACTAGCAAATTTGAAATGTTACATATGGGTAAATTGTCATATTTTTTGGGTTTACAAATTAAACAACTCCCAAACGGTATTTTTATAAATCAAGAAAAATATTATGATAATTTAATAAAATGTTTTGGTATGGAAAATACGGTAAGTAAACCTAATCCCATGAGTACTACAAAACATTTAGAAAAAGATGAAAATAGAAAAAGGATCGATCGAAAATTATACCATAGTATGATAGGATCATAATTATATTTAACAGCAAGTCGACCTGTAACACCCCGTAATTTTAAATATTAAAATTAACAATTTTAAGAACACTTAATTTTTTAGGAGAAGAAATAAGGAAATGGGATACGTCATTGCGTTCGTCTTGGAATTCTGCTTGGAATAGAGTCTAAGTTTTCGTAAATCAGACTTCATATGAGGAAGTTATGGCCTTCAGAAATTTCAGGAATTTAAATAAATTAAAATAGCTCGAATTCAAAATCAAAATTCAAATGAAAACACGGAAGCGAGCTGGGCGGGATTTTTCCCGCCCCAGGCCAGGTCGACCAGGTGGTATACCTCCCCTATACAGGTCGACCTCCCCTGATTTGGTCAGATCCGAGGCAGATTCGGGATTTTGCACCTGGACATGTTTTCTGGACAGATTCTTTGGCTCCTAACCTATTTAAACACCCCCAAACCTCACTTTCTCTCCACACCAAACCATTGTAACGCTATGCTACCTCAATCCTAATTGAAATAAGTTAAAGACATCCTTATGCTGCTGGAATATTTCATCTTCTTCTTAAAGCTTAGGAATTGCAAGTCAGGATTCTAATATAAACGACGAACGAATTATTCTCTTATCTAATCCGTCTTTGTGAGTACAATTTCTTTCACAAAATAATTAATAAACTAATTATGATGAGTTATAATTTGGATTATGAGAACATGCCTGTTGAATCATGTGATGTTACTTAATTTTGTTATCATCTGTTTGTGAACATATGACAGTTTTGTTAACTTATGTTAGTGGATCTATTTCATATGACAAATCACATATGTTTAACTTGATTCATTTTATGACATCAGTTTATATGCGAGTTTGGATGTAAATCATATGCTAGTTTGTATGTGAATCATACGCAAGTTTGCATGCGAATTATACACAAGTTTATATGTGAATCAAGTATATATATGTATGCGAGTTTATATGTAAAACATGTGATATTAGTTTAAATGTTTAAATTCATATGCAAGTTTGTATGGAACCCATATGCAAGTTTAGGTGAAAACCATAGTCATATATGCAAGTTCACAATTTTATGTTTATATCTATATTTAGATCCATGGCAGTACATAGTTTATGCAAATTTATGTTCTATATGTCCATTGCCTATGCAAGTTATTGGCTATGCTAGTTTATGTTATAATTCTTATTTGCAAGTTAGATCTATTTTATGTGTTATGCAAGTTGTGATGTTTCTTTTCTTTTTATGAGTTAGACTATTTGCGAGTCTAACATATTTCATATTAAACGTACGAACGACGTGGGGACATTGAAAAAATATTAAATATGCATATTGTGGATTGGCATAAAATGGCTTTAAAGGCATATAATTAATTTGAGACATTAATTGGTATAATTTATATACCTGAAAATTATGGACATAATTTATTTGACAATTATGGACATAGATTAATTTGGAAATTATTGACAATTTGAACAGGGATATTAATTCAAATTGGGGTTAAATAGTTATGTGTAATAATAAACGGCTAAGACACGAGGTTAGGCTCGTTTGTAGTATAAGACTGCCCGGACCCGCCTGGCAAATCAAGCAACCACAAACGGTAGTATAATTTGAGGGGTCAAAGGCATAAATTAATTGCGTAACAATTGTGAAGACACGAGGTTAGGCTCGTTTGCGGTATAAGACTGCCCGGACCTACCCGGCAAATCCAGCAACCGCAAACGGTAGTCTAATGTGGGAGGTCTTACAAGGTTACGATTATAATAAATTAAGTAACACTTAACCAAGATAAACATGTAGTGGGACATGGGGTTAAGTGGGTGACATGGGTGGCATGTGAAATACGATTAGAAACACTTAACCAAGTTGAAACATGTAAGAAGACATGAATAAGAAGGGGTTAAGTGGGAAATCCTAGTGGGGACCAAGCATAGGTGGAAAGCCTGTGTCAAGCATGGGGACCCATTTCAAACAAGTAACCCATTAAGTATCTTTGTGAGCTCGAGCTAGGTCGAGGACGGGACACGCTTACTGAGTTTGATTATAAGAGGTCAAAACAGGTTAGCGGTGGCAACACAAGTCCAACGGGGTTATGTGCGTGCGTGGGCCCGGACTGTTAGGTAAGATGTTGTTGCATCGTGTAGATATAAGCCGTGCATCATTGAGTAGTATCAGGTTGCCACTTTGGGGAGTGATACACCCCACTATGGGACCAACACGGGTATCTCCGAGTTAGGGAGCCGATCGCATAGGGGTAGTGGGTACAACTAGTGGAGATAGGGGCAGGCGGCACCTATGAAGATAGCTAGGGGTACACGGGACTACCATTATCATTATTTTGATTATTATGTTCAGTAGGCGGGATCAACCTTTAGGGTGACTAGTATTGGTGCAGTATAGTTATTATCCTATAGTGTTGGAGGGGCAATTAACGTTATCTTATTCCTCTTGTTTGCTTTGTCATGCCCATTTGTTTCATAATCATTCCTTATTTACCAGTTTATCCCTTATCCTAATTACTTTAATAATTATATTGTTAAAGTTATTGGACTCGCCAGACTTTATGTCTGACCCGCTTTGTTTTCGCCTCTTTTCTTCCTCCCCCCCCCCAAGTTCTTAGGGTGGGACTAGTGCTAATGGAGCTTGATTTGGATCTCTCTCTCTTTTGGAAGTGCTTGGGTTGCTGAAAGTAATGTTCAACTTATCTCTTTTATGGCTACTTATGTTGGGATTATGATTTTTTTACTTTATGTACTCAGAAAACATTTTTTCAAGATGGATATTAAGTGTACTTGGTTTTATTATTGGTTTTTGATGTTGTTGTAACCAAACTATTTCTTCGCTGCAATAAAAGTTGTTTTAAAATTTTAAAGTACCAATATATGTATCTGTCTTGTTATATTCCGTTCTATACACCAATAATACTCCATGAAAGTTAATGCGTTCCCTTTGTGAGTGACATTAATGGACATGGGGTGTTACACGACCAAATATAATGATGAGTGTTTATTTATGTGCTTAATTTCAAGCCAATACCAAAGAATCACACTTATGAGCAGTTAAACGTATATTGCGTTATCTAAGCAACACCAAAGATTTTGGACATTTCTATCCAAATGATTGTTCTTTTGAATTAGTGTCATACAACGATGCTGATTTTGGAGGATCATGGACGGATCGAAAAAGTACAAGTGGTACTTGTCATTTTATTGGAAAATCACTAATATCTTAGTTTAGCAAGAAACAAAATTGTATTTCACTTTCTATGCGCGAAGCAGAATATATATCAGCAGCATTGGCTTGTGCTCAAGTTATATATATATATATATATATATATATATATGTGTGTGTGTGTGTGTGTGTTTGTGCGCAACAAACACTTAAAGATTTTAATGTAAATTTAAGTAATACTACTATTTTTTGTGACAACAATAGTGCAATAAGTTTATCTAAAAATCCAGTAAATCATCCAAGAACAAAACATATCGATATAAGACATCACTTTTTATGAGATAACATTGAAAAACAAATTGTAAACTTAGAATTTGTAAATTCTAAAAATCAAAATGCCGATATTTTTACTAAGCCATTACTCAAAAATAAGTTTATTAAGATTAGAAGAGAACTAGGTATTGTCTCATATAAAGATATATAAAAAAAATTAGGTTATACATGAAAATATAAACATTTAAAAATTAAATTTTTTCCATGCATTCGTCCGGTCTCGAACCCTGGTGTTCATTATGCAAGTTGAATGTATTTTCCATTTGAGATATGTGGCATTACTTCTTGAACTTAGAACATGGCTCAGTATTATGTGTTTGCTAAAATAACAAACTCCTAACCAATTAAGCAAACTTTCTAAATTTATGGATGGTTTAAATTGATTTTACCTATCGTTTATCAAATTTATGTTGCTAATTCTAAGGGAATTCTCCTATAAAAACACTTAGAATTCCAAAACAAGTATCATCTCATTCACCGTCAAAGTTCAAAAATAGAAACAAACTATGTCAAACTCAACAAAATCGTCATCTTCTAAAAATATTCCGACCAAATCAAATGAAAAACAGTCTTCAAAATCTATCAATATTCTTGTCTCTGCCAATCCGGATAAACAACCGGAAACACGGTAGGAAAACTCTCACACTGCTTATACATCGGATGAAAAGAAAAACAAATGTCAACTTTCAGTTTCTCCATCAACAAAGTATAAAATCGATGGGATTCATTATTACCAACAACAACAACTCGATTAGAATGAGAATTGTATTTTGAACAAAAAAGTTATGGCATGATGTCTAAGCTTCCTAGAGCAATTAGTAATACGAGTTTGTGGCAAACCAAATGTTCTCGAACCTCATCATTATCCACTGTCTACTACTTTGGAATAACCAACAACTTCTTGGAGCCCATGGAAGAGTACAACAACTCGTCCTCCTTATAGCCCAAATTCGTAGGATAAAAACTATGCAAACAATGAGGAGGCAAGAAAAGAGACTCCTAAGAAAGAGTCAACGTCTTCAGATTCTGATTAAGAAATATTTCACGTTGTTGTTTAATTGTTCAAGCGGTTAATAAACATTGCATTAATATAATGCAAAGGAGTTGTATGTTGCTTTCGATATGTCATGAATAAACATATGTTTTTCATTAATCGAAGTATTATCTAAATATTGTACTTAATTCGATTAACATTTCCTGTATATATATATATATATAATATTAAACATTACAAATAAGAAAATGTATTAATATATATTGAAAATTAAACCAAAAAAACTTGTTTACCAGACACCAGTTGACTAGTAAAATTCCACTAATCAACCGTAATATAAAAAAGGATGTAGCCTGATTAAAAATCCCCAAATTACTTTTTCTTTCTTCATTTCAAAACTCGAACTGCTCAACCCTAAAACCCTAGAGATCCAGCAAATAAAAATCTAATATTTTTGCCCTATATCAAAACAAAAATAGCTCTTACTAGAAAAAACGAAAGAGAGGCTCTTCTTCATCAACCCAAAAGCCAATTGACTCCTATATAGATAAATATCTATATAATGAAATCACTATAGAACGATGGTATAAAATGTAGAAGCTTATGTTTTTAGAAGGAGTATTTGTCAAATTTTCGGATATTAATACATACGGGTTACTTGGCTTGGATAGAAGAACAAGAGTAGAGTCTTTGATGGACTACAAGCAAAATAATTTGAAGATTGACATGGTAATGATAAAATTGTGTATTTTTATTTTAAATTTAGATCATTAAGCTCCCAGAAGCCCCGATAATTGTGTATGGAGCTTGGTATGTGGAAAACTGTCTTCTTTTCTATTGAAAGAATGGGACATATTCTAAATGTACCTACCGATGACATTCCACTAGAAGAATTAAATTGTCTAATTCATGTAAGTGATGAAGTAAGCCATTATTTTATCGATGATGATTCAGATAGCTCAAGAACCAAGGGATTGCGACCAAGTATGACATTATTACATCGTGCTTTCACATAGACTATTTAACCTAGAACTAGCCCATTCGATTTGGTCTACATAGAAACATTTCGAGCCTTGTACGCAATATACAATGATGTACACATCAATTGGGCTCAACTTATCATGGATCATCTTCTATCATCCACTCAAGGGACTTTATGGTATGTTTATTATAGAGAATATATTATGTGATTGCTTACTACTGTAGAAGTTTCCGCACCTGCCTCCAAAAAACTTGAAGTGAAAATTAAATAGCAAAAATTTAAAAATGATGAACTCACCTCCGTTGAATCTGAGTATCATGAGTTCAAATGAGTGGAAATATATAGAAAAGGGGCCAATCATTTACCACTCATATTCAAGAAAATCCTGAAGATATACCGCTTACTACTCTGTCTCAATCGACTCGTGAAGCTGTTTATGTTGTGGCTAGGAATTAGCGTCTACTTGAAAACATGTCGAATGCTTTTGTACGCTCGACTTCTACATCCACTCAGGCACATGATCCAGGGAAGAGGCATGTTTCACCAATTCATTGGACTACTTTTTAGAGCACAAATTCAGATGCCTTTTGATGATGGGATGGTAGTAAGTTAATTTATATAACTTATGGACTTTTAAAGAGACTTGTACTAAATAGTTTCTCTTGCAATTTGGATTTTATTTAGTTTTACTTTACAATATCTAGTATTTGTCTTCGAATTCTACTATGTGATGGATATCTTATTCTTTATATGATCATTTTAATCGATGACAAATGGGGATAAAATTGTAAGTATTCTAGCAATTTGTGGCAGTAAAAGTATAGTCACACATTCAGAGGGTGATATATTCATATACTGCGTATATTCAGGGGAGAAATAATTTTTATACAAAAGATTGCAAGAGGTTGTCATCAATCAAAAAGGGAGAGAACGTTGATTCATGAAATTTTTGATTCACGACAACAAAGAAAAGGAAATCAAAGCAAGAGTGATTGAGTATGGTAATTTATCTGTGTTTTCGTTGTGTCAGGGATTATTAAAATTTATCCTTATATATTACACAATCAAGCACAAAAAATCACGAATATATATATAAAGACACACAAGTCACTGACTGTGCCTCCTGGCATAGACCAATCGATAGGTGGATTTTCCACCAACCGACTGGTGTACACCACTTTGCACAGTCCAGAGCATTTTGTGTGCCAACATATTTAAATAAACACACACACACACACACACATATATATATATATTAAATACCAGTTGACTGATCATTTTTTACCAGTCGACTGATCCGAATATAACAGTCACTTTTCTGAATAGACATCTTCTTTTGTGAAAGGTTTTCTATCCATTTCTGAACAGAAATGAGTGCTTCTTTTCATCATTACTTTTCATGAATGATTACCACTCTTCAACTACTACTTATACATCAGAAAATCCACTTTCAAACTCACTGATTCTAATTCTAAATTCTGATCGTATAGTCTGTATATTCTTGCATTCCAAAAGCTTTCAATTTCATACTTATTGCTTTGAATCGCTGATTCTATTTCAAATTTCCCGATTCAGTAAGCAATATACTTCCATCAATTCTTCACATACACATTAAATATCTGAGGATAAGATTATAATAAGGGTGTACTTAATCTACGACTAATCCATGTTGCTGAGAAAAAATATTGAAGTCAAAACACTTGTTGTATTGTTTGAAGTCCTGTTCGGTTGCTTGGGCGTGTTTTTGAACTCCTATTCGGTTTGCTCAAGCTTGAAATCCCGTTTGGTTTCTCGGGTGTGTTGTTAACTTGTTCCTCTGGGTGAAGCGAGGGTATTGCTACTGAAAAGCAAGAAGAAGTCTGGGACTGGACGTAGGACGGTGCTTTGAACCAGCATAAAAACCCCAGGTGTTATTTGTTTAAACCGAAATTAGTTCAAACACCAAAGGTTCCACGAAGGCACTTCACCAATTGGTTAGAAATGAGACCACAAGCGCAACAAAAAGTAAATACACAAAGATTTTTATAATGGTTCGATCTAAAATAGATCTACGTCCACGTTGGCAATGATTTTCATTACGAACTTAAAAGTTACAAGGTTAGAATCATTTCTAAATGCATTCATAGCTTCTTTTACACTTGAAAGTCACTTTAATCTTTGCATATTAGGGAGGAAAAGATCAAATCTATCCAAATGCAAGGAATATAAAGGAAGATCTTCAATCTCTAGAACATTTAATCAAGTTTGATGGATTCCATGATGGATTAGGCTCTAAATCTTTGCTTAAAGATGCAAAATGAGGATCACTTGAAATAGGAGAGAAAGCAATTTGGCAGCCCTTCGGGTCAAGAAATTCGGTCCTCTAAAGTATGGAAGCCATTGCCTATTTATAGGAGAAGTTGGAATGAAGTGGTGAGCTGTGACCAGTATGTGCAGGCTGTGGGTCGCTCGCTCAGGTAATTATGAAAATGCCACTGGCCCGTCTATCACCAGCTGCCTTGCTTAACCAACCCTGTTAAGCTCGACCGACCCCACGAGTGACCGACCCTGTATGAGCAATTCCCACTTGGTGAGGTGCAAGAGTAGCCCAATGAGTGAGTAGATAGTGTACGAGCGACTGAGGCATGAGCGAGCGACCGACCAATGGTTGTTTGAAGGACCAGGGCATGACCGACCAAGAGAGCATGCGAGTTACCATTGGCTTGGCTGAACCATTGCGCGACCGACCCTCTTTACTTGATCACTGTATGAGGCGCGACTGACCCAATGGTGTGCGATTAACTTTGCAGTTGCATGACCTTTGATCGGCGCCCGATCCTTACTTATGTGCAAGCTTCCTTTACTCGACTATTCCAAAATAATGTAAAAATTTCGTGCCTGCTCGACCCAAGGATGCTCGAGCTTTATTGATGTTTGAACCATGTCAATGCCTGATCTATTAATGAGTGCATGATTTTTAATGGATAAAAAATTTCCCCTCGAATTTTGTAATTATTAGTTAGTAAAGATTACAAGCTTCGAAGTGAATATAGCACCATTTAATAGATTGAGTCTTAGATATTCCAAGGGTCAATGGCTACGGTTCCATTGCGGGTCGTACATCAACAATTTACATTGATCAATACCATCACATTGTGTGGACTGAATAGGTCATGTTTGTTGGAGCGACTGGTGTAGGTCTGGGTGACCGAGCCCTTACATGTTTCCATGGCTCGAGCAATTGGATCGGGTTGTTCATCTGAGGTTACGCGATTGACTTAGGCTCTAGCGATCTAGTCTGAACGAGCTCATTCGTCTCTCCACCTTATATATGTCGCTTCCTTATTTATTTTGGTAATTCATATCTTTCTCCAGGAAGCATAGTTTAATCGCGGAAATATTTTTCCTCTGAAGCACTTCATATTACGACCCACAACCAGTTTCTTTCCAAGCTCCAATCAAATCACCTTAACGATCACCATCAACTTCTACTTCATCAATTGCGCTCGATCTCTTCAACAAAATTCAATCGATTCCGAACTAATTTAGAGTGACTTTCTCTTGTCTGAAGTGATTTTCAAAACCGAGGTGATTTTCCTTTTAATTTTGCATTGATTGGGTTTGGGAAATGGTTTCTGTTTTAAACTGAAATGGTCAAGGGATACAGTTGGATTTGAATCGGATTTTTGGGGTTGTATTAATTGGAATTTGAGGTGAATTCGATTTGGATTGGGTTAAACTGGTGTATGTGATTGTTTGAGGAACTCGAATTGTCTGAAATTCCCAAAATTCATTTTTGAATTGCACGCACATAAGTTGTTCGATGAAATCTCTGAATCGTAGTAACTTTAGTCTTTGAACCATGCAGTCATTTGTTCTGATGACACTCTTTTTCTTGAAAACTTGATTGTACAACCCTCTGCCTGTTTGAAACAACTTAGTTAATTATGCTCGAACCCCGTTGAACTCAGGCATACTCGACCTACGTTGTCATGATCGAACTAGGCCAGGCCCGAGCATGCTCGACCCAATACTGGCTCAAGCATGCTCGACATACGTTGTAGTGATCGAACCAGGCCAGGCTCGAGCATTCTCGACCCAATCCTGGCTCAAGCATGCTCGATCCTACGGGGTCGATCACTTTCACTTAAGCTCAAGTAAGTTTGACCCATTCTGGGCTCGAGCACACTTGTGTTGTTGAATGATATCTTATCACCTTTAGAGATCATGTTTTTTGCGTTGGTCACTGTCATAATAGCTTTAAGTTGCTTTTTGGTCATGCATGAACTTCAATTTGGGTACAGTCGAATAGGTTTATCAGTTTGGGAACCTATGAAACCATTTGTCCTGAACTCGACAATCGTGCTCGACCCAGAGTGACCATGCTCGACCCAACCCAGGTTCAAGCATGTTTAACCCCTTCAAGGTTAGTTGTGCTTGACACATGGCGGCAGTCATGATTGACTTCATGGGATCGAGCAGATCTGAACCTAATGGGGTCAGTCATGCTCGATCCTGTGGGATCAAGAAGACTTGACCCTCGTGGGGTCGGTCATGCTCGACTTCGTGGGGTTGAGCATATCTAACCCTAATGGGGTTGGTCATGCTTGACCCCGTGGGATCGAGTTGACCTGACACTCATGGGGTCGGTCATGCTCGACCCTTTTGGGATCGGTCATGCTCGACCTTGATGGGGGTCAGTCAAACCTTATCTAGACTTGTGCTCGAGTGAGTTTGACAACTTTATTTCTGTTGATTTCCACGTTTTCTTGTTGATATTCCTACTCAACTAGAATACTTGTGTGTTTTTTTATATATACTCTTGCTATTGGATGCACACACCATTAGCATGTTAGTGTAAGAATTTAGGAATGCATCATAGTCTAAGTTAAACGATATATT
The DNA here is from genome assembly GCA_030737875.1 of Allium sativum. Lineage (NCBI taxonomy): Eukaryota > Viridiplantae > Streptophyta > Magnoliopsida > Asparagales > Amaryllidaceae > Allium > Allium sativum. The sequence goes on along the minus strand of CM060927.1, from coordinate 18,394,069 downwards.
AGCGTAGAGTTATTTTTATTCAATCACTTAGGAACGTCCTCTCTGGGAATATGGTCATTCATTTCTAATGATACTTGGAATTAGTTAACCAGTACACATTGATTATAAATTCCAAGCCTCATTTCTGAAATAATACTTCTTATGAGTTAGGAAACGCGTACCTGCAATTTATTTTAAAACAAAACCATTCGTGTAGAAATGTTAACTCAATGTTAGTTATGTCAGAATCCCAAGGAAGGAACCATGTCCAGTGAAGCTGGGAGTTCTGGCCAAGTTATTGGAACTACATTACATACTATCCCAGGAGCAAATGTCGGTCAGAACTTTCTAAACCTCAGCCACTTTCCAATGTGCCTCTCGAAAGGCATACAACATCTCTTACGTTTAGCTCGTTTCAAAAAATATGTAAGCAATTCGGTATTTCAGAAAAGGATGAGGCTAAATTCCCTAGAAAGGAAGAATTTACTGACATTCCTCCTACTGGATACGTTGTAGTTAACCGTGGTACGTTAATGATCAGAGCGATTCCTCTTTTCAACCCTTATCTATAATTGATCCTCCGACTCTCGGTTATTGCACCATACTAACTGCACCCAAATGGCTATGTTCTTTTTATGAGGGTCATACAACGCGCTCCAACATTTTAAGATATATTTTCTTTTTATTCCTTCAAAAGGAGGAAGCCGGGGATCCAAAATTATTACTGATTTATTAGAGAGTGTTCGAGGATTTCCAAACCAATATTTCTTTGTCCAGTGTCCTGCAAACTTCTATGATTTCTGGATGGAAGGAGGTGAATATACTTACTTTACAGTGTTTTATATCTTTCCTCTTTAATCCAATACTCAAATCTTTAATTGCAGTACAGAGATTCCTTCCAATCAGAATAATTCTTTTGATCAAGCTCTCTTCATTTCTTTAATAGCTATTAGTGAGAGTGAGAGAAGCAGAAAGTTCTTGATCACGGAAGAGTTTCTCCGTCGATGCGACATGCTTCCACCCCCGCGAACTCTCACAGTAGATCCAGCTGACAAGAAAGACACTCCTAGCAAGTCTCCAGCCAAGAAGGCTTAATAAAGAAGTGCATTGATCCTGCAGGAAGCAGTAAAACTCCTTCCAAATCCGAATTGGCTCCTACCAAGGTAGAAGCAGCATCTAAACAGCATGAGGGTAAAGGTCTTATAATCTCATCTGACCAAGCTTAGAAGGAAGGTATTGTCCCAGATTCTTTGGAGGAAGTAACCAGACATGATGAGATGGATGGTACCGTTTTGAGAATTACTCTAGAACCATGAGAGGAAACTGAGCAGCATGAAAAAATTGGAGTGACTTCTAAAGACAATTTAGGTACCGAGAAATGTGATGAGAATCACATTATTCATGATAGCCAAGGAGATGGTATTTCAGAGATTTTAGGGACCTCGGTGACTTTAGCTCAGCTAAATATATCATTTAAGGCGATACTTCGACCTCAGTACTAACAACATCAGTGGTGAAGAATAAAGCTGAGAAATATTCATCTCGGAACCCTCCTCCTGGAAAAAGGCTCGCAGACATAGGATTTTCATTAGACGAGCCTCTTGAGATTGGTTGTTATTAGAAGTTTAGAAGCAAATTCTTTTATTTTTTACCTACCCCTTATGTTCCCAATGCTCTATATAGGCCCTTCTTATTTTGCTTCAGTACTTTCTAATTTAAGTAAATTTTGCTCTTTCCTTCTTTCACGTTCAGAAATGGGACACTCATTTGCAGATAGCTTTGAATAAGGCATTCAACCATTCAATTCCAAAATCTTCCACAAACCCCGACCCTCTCGTCGTTAAAACCATTCACAACGCTCGCAAACTGCCTACCAGCCTCAATAGATTGGCGATCTTATTGAAACTGAGCAACAAAGGCAGTCGAGTCCTGAGCACTTTGATATGTTGGTAGCTGCTGAGAGGAGAAAGGTAGAAGAAAAGATAAAGACGAAAAGAAGAGGGGTAGGAATGATAAGGGAAAAGGTGACTCTCGGAAGCATCACAAATCAGATGAGCTTTTAATGCCAAATCTCTCAATGCCATATATCTAGACTATGAGTGACCAAGTATCTTTGGCCTCTCCATCAGTCACTCCCACTCCTGCCAACCTTCTAACTATCATGAACAGACCTCGCTACATCCCGAGACTAGCTAACTTTGGCCTTACCAACCCATTTTCGGGCTGGAATCTAAGATGGACATGCCTCAATATGGATATATATCCTTCTGATAAACGAGATATTCTTGAGGAGTTTTATGCCTTGAAGGATAGTATGTTCACATAGCTTGACATGGCTAAGAGCTAGTTTGAAGTTAAATTGGATAAGATCAGGGACCGTGTTGGGAAGAAATTGGGTGAGTTGAATGCCTTGGCACATGAGCTTCAAAGAGTTAATGGAATTTTCATTAATCGTATCGCTACATTGGAGAATGACAAAGATGAACTGATCAGGGTTTTAAAATCATTGGAAAATACTACTGCATCTTCTGCTCAACGGGATATGGAAGTAGCTGGCTTAGAAGCTAAGATTAGTAGGCTCAATGAAGAGCTTGCGGCTTCAAAACATAAGTAAAGCACGCTAGGGGCACAAGTTCAAGAGGCTCACTCAGCTCAGCAACTTGCAGAATCCCAATTAGCTGTGGAAAAGAGTGCTTCTGCCAATTTTCAACAAGAGAACCTGACTCTCCAGCACAGGCTTTCTTCCCAAAGTCTAGCCCTTGAAGCGCTAACTACCAATGTCAAATTTCTTGAAGAGGATAAATCCAAGGCCATGAATGCTTATCAGAAACTTAAGGCAAAGACCGAAGAAACCTTATTCGTGTAACACGTTTACAACGTCATGGGCCTTGGTAGCTTGCACTATTCAGGAAAAGACTTTTGTAACACCCCGCATTTTAAAACACACTATTAACAATAGATTAAGGAATACTTAAATAAATATTAGGAACTAAGTAAAACGGACTTTGACATTGCATTCGTCTTGGAATTTTGGTCAAAATAGACACCTGGTTTGCGTAAAACGGGCATCGTATCAAGAAGATATTAAGGTCAGAAGTTTGTGTATGAACAAGCGAATCATATATATATATATATATATATATATATTAAATAGTCCAAAACAATTTAAAATAATTCAATTCAGTTCGAATTCACAGACAGGGCCCCATGCGGGAACTAGACCTATTGGGGGTGTCAACCCATGGGTCGACATCGACACAGGGGTGTCGACACCAATGTTGACACCATCAAGATCTAGGGTAGGTGTGTACTTCTGATCGTGGACTCAATTTATGACCTGGTTCATTAGCCGATGGCTATATAAAGGACCTTATACCCATTTTTTATTCATCTAAATCAACGGCGACGACGAGGCACTGCTTCAAATCATATTGAATTAGCCTTATCTTCAGCAACAGCGATTAAAACGTATTCAAATATGGCTGATTCAATATCAACACGCTTCTCTCTGAATTCTTAGATCCGTTCTCCTTGAATTATGTTTTTTAGATATAACCACCTAAAATGTAATCTTGATATGTATATGAATTTGCATCTAAAACTATGCCTAATCAGTTATGTTATCACATGTTCATCAGATCTATTCTTACATGCCTATCTTGTCATTATGCCCAATTCTGTCACTATATGCTTATTCAGTTGATATGCTTATTTCTGCCATCATATGTTTATCTTATCGTTATGCCCAATTCTGTTCTCTTCCCTTCTTCTTTTCCATTTTTTATTTTATAGCCAGGCTACCTTCGAGCCTAAGCATACCACTGAAATATGCGAACGCGTGAAATTGGGAACGAGGAGAAACGTTAAAATTGAGACATAACTTGTATTTGGAAATTTTGGCATAACTTGAGTTAAATACGTGAATGTGAATCTGGGGAATAAACCAAACCGTGAATAAAGATCTTAATTTGGGGCATATGATACATGATGAATATGACTTAGGAAAAAGGCGCATGAAAACTTATAATGAAATAGGTAAAAATTGGTTAATAATGAAAATGCCTAGATTCACTGTAATCAGAAAATGTAACCGCGCTTAAACACGAGGTTATATTACACTTGTGGAAGAAGTCTACCCAAAACCGACCGTCATATCTAGCATCCACCAGTGGTGAATCTAATGTGAGGGGTTTAAGTGCATAAACACGTAATGTGCTAAGACACGAGGTTAAGTCCGATTTGTTGAAGAAGTCAGCCTGGACCCAACCGGCCTATCCAGCATCCACTAGTTGTAGGCTTAATGTAGGAGGTCTGCCGTATTGTGAACATAAATGAATGAATGGTGATGAACTAGTAATGCTTAACCTATTTGAATCCATAAGGATTACATGAACTTGTTAACTTGAGTAGTGGTTAAGTAAACTTGCTTGAAACTGTGGGTGAGTTAAGTAAATCTTGGGGTGGTGGGTAATATTAATACATATAGGCCCATAAGCTTAACCTATTGGGTTATGCAATCTTGTTAAACTAGTAGCCATACCTTGTTGAAATCCTAGTAATGGTGATGCAAGACAAAGGGGAGAGCTTGCACCATCTGGTGTGTGGGACCGTATCAATCAGTAACCTATCTGGTATCAAACGGAGAACCCCAAACAAGGTTGGGGTCAAGGTACGCTTAATGAATTGGTTGTAAGAGTTCCATCTAAGGGACAATGTGGGCGGCGCGTTCCGACATGGTCACGTGCGTGTATGGGTCCGAATTCTAGGAGGGGATGATAAAACGCCTTGACACCTATAGATATGGTTGTGCATCTGGTAAACATCGGGTTTTCCACATTAGGAAGTGACACATCCTACTGTGGGGCCGGCACAGGGTATCTACGAGAGGTAGGGAGCCGATCGATTGGGGTAGTAAATATGGTACATCTAGTCTTACTTGTTTAGGAGCCCGTTATTATAGTTAGAGATGACACTTGTCATATGGGGCTAACTTTTATGGTTATATGGGGTGAAAACCTCTCACTAGAAGTACACCTAAGTCTACCATCTTATTCTTGTTGGGATCATCATGTTATAGTTATACTAGTGGTGGTGCAGAGCAAAGTACTTGAGAATCACAATATATCATGTTCTTTTTATCTTGCTTATCATGCTCAGTTTGATATACCTACCTCATATACTGTTATCCTGTTCATCCAGTTTATATGCCCGTCATGATGCTTTTACTTATTTATATGCTAAAAGTAAATGGACTCGCCAGACTTTATGTATGACCCATTTTGTTTCCTTTTCTCTCTCTTCCCTTTTCCCCCTAGGTTCTCAAGGTGGGAGTGCTCAGGCTTGATTAGAACTCTCTCTCTCTCTTGCTTTAGCTTAGTTCTTGGATTTGCTTCGATTTACCACTTTTATTATTCTTATTCTCTGTTATGGATCTTTTTGGGATTATTATTTTATAGTACTATACTCTGATGATTTGAGTACAAGACAGATACTTTGTGTAACTGGTATTCAGTATTCAGAATTATGATGTAATTGAGTTTTGAACCACGATGTTTTCTCTAAACTAAAGTTTTAAATTCCACTGCCATTTTTTATGTCTGTCTTGCGATATTCATGTTATTGTTTACCTATAATGCTCCACGAAACTTAATGCATTATGAAAGAGTTACATTAACGGACGTGGAGTGTCACAACTTTATTGAAAATTTAGCTCTTGCCTGGTGTTTGAGTAAAAATTGGCTCAAACAAAAAGGGTGCTTTGGAAGCACTTCACCAAATGGTCGGATTTAAGGTAATAGGGCCGTAGTCACTAGAAAGCAAAGTAAATGACAAGAGAATTTATAGTGGTTTGATCTTAGATAGATCTACGTCCACTTTGGAAGGATTTCATTACAACATTCATGGTTACAAGGCATAGAATCTCTCTTTGTACATTTAACTTCTCTTATTACAAGTAAATCTCACTTAAAACTATGTAAATTGGTGGAGAAATGATTAGACCAGCGAAGAAATGGTGAAATCGATGGAGGAATGGCGAGAAATCTTCAAATGCAAGGAGGATGAAGGAGGATCTTCAATCTCTAAGACACTTGATTGATCTTGATGGAAGCCATGGTGGATTAAGTTTTAGAACTTTGCTTAGAAGTGTTAAATGATGCTAAGATCCCTTGAAATAAGAGAGGAAGCAATTTGGCAGCCCATTGGGGTGGTGGAAATCCATCCCCTTTATAGTAGAAGTCATGGGCTATTTATAGGTGAGTTCCCATGAAGAAATGAGCAGGAATTCATATATGCAGGTTGTGGGTCGCTCGCCCCTTTAATTATGAAAATTCCACCGCCCAATTGTAACCAACTGTCAATCCCTAGAGCTGTCTTGTGCAAACATTCCCTATGTGTGTGGGCAAGTTGAACGGGTGTGAGTATTTGAGTGACCGATTAGGATTGCAGGGCAGGTGTAGGTGTAACCACCAGAAATTAGCAAAGGTGTTTCTCTAATCGACCGTAGGTAGTACCTGATCGAAGAATGAGCGAGCAAGTAGTGTTGCAGATGTGGGTGACCAAAGGATGTGCATGCGACCCCGTTGTACTTTGGGTTTCTTTCCTAAGAGACATGTATGGCCGACCGTGGTAGTTTGAACGAGTGGTTGTGACAAAGGATTTGTGACCTCTGCAAGGTATATAAACATTATTGCGCTCGAGCCGTGTTGTCCTTAAGCAAGCCTCGTATGTACGACCTCCTTGTAAGGTCGAGCTAAGTTATTATGCTCAACCTTATTGTGATGAGCGAGTGACTCGACTGTTCTGGTGGCGGAGCGAGCTATCTTATGTGCGAGCGGTCTCTTAAAGTGCATAAGAGCGACCAACTTCCTTAGGTATGAACGACTGATCGTCATGCCATGCTCGACTTTCAGCTCGATCCTGTTGCGATCGAACGATCCCCCATCTTACATGTCCTGGGTTTCTGCGAACGATCTTGGCATAATTGATCTGAGTATGTGCGACGGAGCGTTATGATTCCCGTTCCACAATCTCTACTCAGATTTTGATCAATTAATTATATGTACGATTCTTTGAGGGATAAACATTTGCCCCTTGAAGTTTGTAATTTTTTGACTTACAAAAAATTACAGACTTCGAAATAATTTGATCGTAACATAATTTGGTAGATTAGATCCGGTTTTTCATGTGATGATTACACATAACTTGTGTTCGCATGTAAGAAGATATGATCGACCGAGTCTGGACTCGTTCTAACTCATGATCAAACGTGCTTTGAATCGCTCACGCTTATGGTTGAGCTAGCCTTTCTGACTGGGACAACACGTTAATGTGGTAAGGCAGACCATATGTGCTCAAGCGGGAAGATTGGATCTTACAGGTCATCATATTAACACAACCGAGCGAGCCGAGTTAAGTGTTACTTTTTTATGAGCGAGCCTCTTAGTCTTCTTTATGTATTGCCTCTTTGTTTTCCCGCCCCTTATTTCGTTTTAGTGTTCCAACTTTTCCTGAAAGAAAGAAATATATGGCGGCTTCATCCTAGGAAATTCTGCTCAGCACCACAACCCTCGATCATTTCCTTACCAATTTCCAATCCATCTCCATGCTTGGTTCTCTCTAGCAAAGTCTGATCAATCGCAGGAGAAAATTGGAGCAACCTCCCTCAAACCTGAAAGATTCTGATTCCCATAGGTGATTTCTCTTCTTTTACCTTCATTTTATTTTGTTTTGTAGATGTCTAGGACTTTGAATCGGAAGGCCTTGGGTACGATTTGGTTTTTGATTTAAATTTTTTGAGTTGTGGTCTTCAGAGTTTGGGGATGGATTTAATTTGTAGCGAGGTTAATGTTGTATACGGGGATTCCCTATTGTACAAGATCCCCTATATTTCGATCCGAATCTTGTGCACACGATACGTTTGATGAAATGCCCGAGTCACGAAAACTTGCATGCTTTGATGTAAACTGTGTGTCAATGCTTAATATGATAAGACTCCGATTTCGTAGTTGAGGTATTTGGTTTGTATAAAACTCATTAAGTTTTGATTTGAGCTATACGCCTACGACATGCTTATTGTAATACTAGAAACACAGTTTTTCGTGCTTTAACTGAAGCACAAAGGTTGACATGCATGCTTGCTTTTTGGCTTCGATCAATTGTCTTTCGATTGTGTGAAAATTCTGAGTTAAGTTGACCTTTTGTAGCATAGCACAAACCCATAGTTTCTGATTATGCTTGCTAGACTTATCCAGGGGTCGTTCGTGCTCGACGTGACATGGTTCGGTCTGCTCGACCTCCATATATATAGGGTCGGTCCCGCTTGAATTGGGCTAGGTCGGTTGTGCACGGCCTCTCTTGAATCGTCTTATTTAATATGGATTGGCCCCAGGTTGTTCGCTCATGCCCCTCATATATATAGGGTCAGTCACGCTCATATTTGAAGGATCCTCTCTATTCGATTACTGCGATCGCTCATGTCCAACTTGGTTTGGATCGTTCCTGCTTGACTATGGATGACCGTCCCAGTTGAGCATGCACGACCAAACCAAAGTCCTTTATGTACGACCATGATTTGAGTTATGCATAACCAATCAGGTCTGAGTTGTTCATATTCGGCCAAGTTTTATTGTCGTGCTACATTTCTTGAGTGCTTCTTGACATTTTGATTGTTGAACTCTTCTCGCACTGCTAACCTGTAACGAACGGCTAGAACACTTGCACATATTTTCCGAGCCTATGATTTTACCACTGGTCGCTCATACCAATAGTAGATTAGTCTAAGATACATAACTTACAACTTGGCTTGAATGGTACACTTATGCAGGATTGCTCTTATTTAATCATTTGTAATCCGATTAGACACTCTTTGCATATGTATTACCATTCAAGAATCATCGAGACTTGGAACTAGTTTAATTAGTACACGCTGATCGCGAATCCCAAACCTTGTATGTTATTTTCTTTAAACTAAGAAACATATGTCTACCATTTGCTTTTCAAACATATCTATTTATGTAGAAATGCAAACTAGAAACCAATTTCGTCAAAATCCAAAGGAGGGAACCATGTCTGGAGAAGCTGGGGATTCTGGCCAGGTAACTGGGTCGACTTCAACTATTGTCTCAGGAGCAAATGTTTATTAGGATTTCCCCCAACCCCGGGCTCTTGACAGAGTTCCTTCTAATAGTCGTAGAACAACACTCCCCTTTGCTTCATACCAGAAAATGTGTGCTCGGTTCGGATTTTCAGAAGATGAAACTAAGTTTCTGGGGAAGGATGGTTTGCCTGACCATCCACCTCCTGGTTATGTTACAGTTAATCACCATATGCTTTCATGTTGAGCAGCCCCCCATTTAATCCCTATTTAATACCCATTTTGCGGCATTTGGCTATTGCCCCGTACCAATTGCATCCTAATGGTTATCATATTTTAATGGGACTTTATGTAAGAGTCTTCATTTAAGGATATTTGTTCTCTGTTTGCCTTTAAAAGAAGGAAAGAAGACCGTCCCTATTTTAATTTTATGGAAGGCAAGTACCACAAAATTATTACCAGCTTAGTGGACAGTGTCAAGGGGTTTCCGAATCAATACTTCTATGTTCGATGCCCCGGTAACTTCTATGGCCGGTGGATGGTAGGAGATAATTGCCCTTGCCTGAAGTTCTCTCTTCTTTTTTCAAACATTGATTCTTATGTACTTCTTTTCTTTGTAGTAATTCCATTCGATGAAGACACCATTCCCGATCAAGCCCTTCTTGATTCTTTGACAGCCATTGACAAGACCGAGAGAAGTAGACAGTTATTTCTTGTAGAAAAGACCCTCCGTCAGTATCAATTGCTTCATACTTCTCGGTCTATCTAGAAAATCCCGACTTATAAGAAATGTGCTACTGGCATATCCTCTACAAAATAGTATCCCTTGAAGAAATATCTCGATCTCGGAGGTAGTAGTCAAGTCTTGCCGAAACCTCTATTGCCCTAAATTACTGAAGAAGTTGCCTTTCACTATGAAGGTAAGGAGGTCGAGGGAGGCAGAACTGATGTAAGGGATGAAACAATTTTTGAGAAAGTTGTTGAAAATCCCATTGTCCCGATTACACAAGAAGAGGGTTCTACAGGAAACTTCGGATGCTTAGGTGATTTGACACCGATAAAGATCTTAGTTTGGGTGACATTATGACCTCAGAGCCGGTAATACCAGTTACAAAGGCTAGAACTTAAAAATATTTATCTCGACACCCTCCTCTTGGAAAAACACTTGAAGACATAGGAATTTTAATAAATGAGCTCTTGAGATTGGTTCATTATTAGACATCAATTAGAAAACATAGATACCATAAGCACTTTACGTTTTCTCGTAAATCTTATAGCTTATCTATTCTTCTTTCAATTTGAGTGTTGAAACTTTACTTTGTTCTCTTTTCCAGATACAGGAATGTAGCACTCATTATTAGATAGTTTCTCTTTACAAATTGGTTCTATTTACGCACAGAGCATTTTAAAATCTCGCCTCTCACGTCACTCAAAGTGTTCTCAATCATCTTTGGATTCTCAACATTAACACACATCCAAGCCTTCATTAACTGACCCTCGAAGGAGGGGAAAGTACGATCGTGTAAAGATACCAGATAAAGGTGATAAGGGGAAGCATCACAAGAAAGAAGAATAGAAGAGAAGCAGAGATGAACGGGGTGAGAGTGAGATTCAGAAACGCCATAAATCATCTGAGTTTCTAGATTCTGATATTCCTTCCTCCTGAACAATCCTTTGTTCCAACTTCCACTCAGACCCAGATGATTCTTGATAGGCCCCCTTATAAAATTATGCTTGGAAATTTGTAACTTAGGGATCGTTTTGGAGGTTGGGACTTAAGAGGAATGTACTTTGATTTGAATTTACATCCAAATGATTGGCGAGATGTTGTCGAGGGGCTGAGTAATATAAAGAGCTATATGATTACTCAGTTTGATAATGCAAAGAGTCAACTTGAAACGCGGTTAGATACGACTATAAGCAATACTACCAGCAATTAGATAAGTGGGCCAAATTTGGCTATGAGTTTCAAAGGTTAAACGCCTAACACCTTAATCACATTGAAACTTTGGAGAATGATAAAGCTGAACCGTCCACTTGATCAGATCCCAACAGTCCAAAATTGCATCTCTATAAGGTGGATGTGCCAGGGTAAATAGTTTGGAAGCTGAGAATGAGAAGCTCAAAGAAGAGCTTGAAGATGCAAGGAAACAATTCCTGAAAGCTCAACCTGCTCAAGAACTTGCTGAATCTCTATTGGCTTTCGAAAGGCAAGTTTCCGCTATCTATCAACAAGAAAAGGTTATTCTTGACGACAAGAGTACTTCTCAAAACAGGGCTCGCAAAGCTCTGGAAATAGATAATGCTAAGCTAACTAGTTCTCTTGAACAGGCCAAGGCCAAGACCAATGATATTGTGTTTCAATTTTACGTTTACAGCGTCCTGAACCGCGGAAGTTTAAGCTATTTGAATGATGACTTTCCACGAACTTTGGCTCTTTTCTGGGAACAAGTGCTTATATATTCTAATGGCGTAGAAGACAACGTCCTTCTGGAGAGTCTCCTTGAAGAAGAAGATCGTAATGCTCTAGCTAAGGGCAGGAAGATATTAATGGATGAGCGAGCTCAAGACCCCTGGTACCTCCTCTATTCCTGCTCTAACCCGCCCTGTCAATGCTGAAGCTTTTAGTTCACAAACTCCTCCTGCGGGCCGTCCGGCTATCCATGCTGATGGGGATGTTACTGAAGTTCCTGTTGCTGAGGAGCCAATTGTTAAGCAATGTGCAAGGAATGGCAAGAACGATGACTCCCCTTTGAATGTTAATGATTATGAAATTGAGCTCATAAACCCGCACACCCCAGGTAAAACTGATATTTATCAAACCATACCCGATTTGGATTATCTTATTTCTTCACCTGGGTTTGCTGAATTTCGTGCTCATTATTCACTTGTGATAGGTTTGACTTTGTCGCCTCTTCTTCCTATTGGTGTTACCACCGTTCAAGCTGCTACTACTGACTCGATCTTAGTGTCACCAAGCACTGGTCCGCATACAACGCTTCCACTAGGTGATGCATCATTACATCATGCATCTGATCTGGACGCGGTTGATTATAGTAGTGATGAGGACGAAGCTTGGCTTACATGGGTTGTGTCTACTTTGAAACACAAGAGAAGGTCTGGTGTGAATAAGTCGGGAATTATTAACCTATCCTCCCCCGAGAGTCCTTGTGTGAACAAAGCAGCAAAAGATGGAAGCCAGACAATTGGTGCACCTTCCCTTCCTCTACTAAACAGTCTTTAAGGTCTAGCAATGGGAAGAAAAAGAAATAGTATTTGTGACTTCCATACTTTTATTCCAATCCATTTTCTTTTGTGGTATACTCAGAACAGTTGTATATGCATTTGTCGGTCCTCGCCTAGTACTTTATGCTCGTTATTTTACGCCATTTATGCCTGATACTCTAGACTTGTGGTTCTATGATCTAGTTCAGTGTTCACTACAAGAAAAATGATATTTTGTAGTGCCCAAAAAATGCTACCAATCTTTTTTGGTGGCGTTACGATAATCGTTATGAGAAATCATGCAACTGAAAATTGATGCAAAATGCTTGCACTTTTTTAACGCCACTGTAATTTCTTTTTTTGTAACGTTTATTAAACGCCACCAAAAAAATTTCATAGCATTTTTTAAACGCTATAAAAAAGCTTTTAATGCGACTAATAAAATTTCCAATTGTGCCCCTGGTTTTCGGTTGCGTTTATTCAACGCCACAAATATATTTCTATAGCATTTTTAAAACACTACTAAAAATTATTAATTAATTTGCATTTTTCCCTGCAATTATTTCCTGTTAATAGCTATTTTGTTTCTACAATATCATCCTTTATATACATTCACATAATCATCATGTTCAAACAATCAGAAAAACAATTAACCATACAATCAAGTAAAATATGCATAACCACTTCAGTACAATAGTTTTCTGTACAAATGACCAAACTCACATACAATAACCACTCTGATATACAAATTTACACAATTTATACAAGGAAAATGTTATACCCGTAATTTACACGCCTAGTACAATAACCACCTTGCTCTTTGAAGTGACGCAACATATAGTCAGACAGTTCCTCCCTGATTTCAAAACAAGATGCACAAATGTTCACAAGCTGTGTTTAGCAAAATTATCTCAAACAAGAGATTGAAACCCAACTTGCAATGTATAGCAGTACAACTTCAAAGTATGGTCTGTGCAAAGACACAGCGATAATAAACATAGGTCAAATGAATATGATCAACTAGAATAAGGGTGAACTCAAGAGTACAAGTTATGGACCAGCACCGCAGTAGTGCAAATGCAAATAGGTTAGTAAACAAAATGTAGCAATGAACAATGAACATGGAAGATCAAGGTAAGAAAATGCAACATGTCAGGAACTACATTACAAGGCTAGCGAATGACCAATGCTGCCAAGTATAGCATGTCCAACAGATTATGAGTCATCACAAAATATGACTGCACATACTAGGTAATGCAAGTGCAAGCAAAAGTAGCAGAAATCATTTGGCTAGAGTTCAAATCTGTAAAAATGGAAATGATAACAAACCAGGAAAATTTTGCAAGTAGCAGAAATCCTTAATTTTGTTTACTTCAGATTCGATGTTGTGATTCGTTCATTGATCTTCGAACCAATATGTAGCTTTAGCAGCAGCTAAACACAAGTGACAATACAAAATACTAATCTCAGCTAAAGCCAACTTCTATGTGTTTCTTTCATGTAAATAGTAAAGTAGTGTAAATTAACCTGGATCGATAATGCGAAGGCAACATACTCGAAAGTACTTCCACACGCATTTCCTAGATCAACATTATCTAACCAGAGGACATATTAAATGACCTATTAGTCGAACTGTATACAACAAAATGACCATCAGATTATGCATAGGCTACCAAATGTTTATGTGATTTCTTACTTCCATTGAAATGGTGAACTCGGCCATGTTTCCTGGTATCCACAAATCGTTAAAGTATAGCATCACTCAACCATGTTTCTTGATCAATTTCAGCATGTCATCTGTACATGGGACACGTAAATAGCTATGTTATTTCTCTCTGTGATCAACAATCTTAGCAGAAACATATGCATACACACACACATACACACACACATGCATGTATGCATATGTATATGGGATTTGGATTACCCTAAATGTACCTATGGTTTACCTGTTTTCCCACTTCCTATTATTTACATTGATGGCCTAACATGGACATGCAATCATGCTCTCGCAGATATTATTGGCTTTACTAATCTGCATAATATATCAGAATGCAAACCAGTTTAAAAGTAGTACATTAGGATTAGTTTTAGTATAAAATGTGCTAACATGCTATAATAAGAAATCACACCAAATCATTTTGTCTCATAGAAAATCCAATAGCACTATAAGCCATCAAAATTTGTTACGATATATAACAATGGTAAATTAACAAAATAGACGAAGTTTTCGTAAGTAATAGGCATGGCTGTTGAGTTCCCAGTGATTCGACAAACTTGCAGAGCCTTTTGAACTGTAGGCATATTCAGATAAGCAGAAAAATACTTGTCCGAACAAATGTAAGACCCGATCTCAAACTCCCCGTTTACAGTATAATCATTTCTTCTATAACACCAATTCAGGTTAACCGAATCTCTGTTCAGTTTCCCACATCAATTCAGGTTCCTCTAGCCTCAACAATATTAATAATCGAGATTGCAAATACAGCTCAGGTTCAATTTGATCGTTGATGGCCTAACATTGAAATTTCCAATCTCGATTATTAATATTGATGGGGGAAGAGCTTAAAACTAATTATCTTCGTCCCCTACGTAACATAATGCTTCTCCAGAGCATACATGGAAATTTTGTATGAAATGTATCAGAATGTTACATAATCCTTGTACCATTACATAATCCTTGAGTGATCTGTCTATGCACAGAAAATAAGTATGTTAACCAATGTAACATTCATTAGCCAACACAAACTTTTGAAGATCCTAACACTGTTAAGTAGTACTACCAGAAAGTAAATTTTAGAACCATGACTACGTGATGTTTAGTAATCTTAAGATACTGCGACCAAATTCCATGAAGATGAAACATTCATGTTTTATTAAGTCCTAAATCACGAGTTTACGCATACACCTGAAGAAGTATCAAACAAGCATTCTATGGGCTGGTTGAGGAAACACTCCGAAATGATAAAGTTGATCATATAGACAAATATTTTTACCGCTTAACATTTAACAATTTGGTTTGGTTAACAAACCAACTAAACTTGACTTATCTTGGGAGTTACTAAATTGATCCATTAAACTTATTGATTTTTTGAAATTGATTTAGTGAATTTTGAAGCTCTTTAATGATTGAAAACTTTATTTTAAAATTTTCATCATTTCGGAGTGTATCCTCAACCAGACCACAGAAAGCTAGATCAACACCTCTCTTACTTCCAAGTATATGCTTAGAACTCCCACCTTCACGGAAATAAGTCGTAGTATCCTAAAAATACTAAACACCTGCCAGCATGGATCTGAAATAAACCTTCTGACATTACTACTATACACTAACTACGAACTTTGATAGGAGATCCTACCATGTTAGTGTTTCGTTTCAAATTAATTTTCAATTCATTGATCGGAGATCAATAACCCCTCTTACCTCCAAGACAAACTAAATGTACGTAGTCACTTAACTTAATATAGTAACTCCCACGTCAAATTAACTTAATGTAGTAACTCCCAAGTCAAATTAACTTAATTTAGTGACTCCCAAGTCAAATTAACTTAATTTAGTAACTCCCAAGATGGATTAATTGTCAGTTCATATAAATTAGACCTCTTGGCCACCAAATTAACTTTCTCATATTTCTGAGATTTCTTGAAATGTTCACATGCACTTGATATATACACTACCCATTAACGTATGTGCTCATGCTTCACAGATACAAAAGATAGTTTCACCTGCACTATCTATGTTTGTATTCTCATAATCATTATATGTTATATATATGTGCTGATGTGCGTGCAAAAGTCATACATTAAATATATATTTACCGTAATGTCATACACAAGGTAAGTAGGTATATATATGTTTAGCTATATTTAAAAGCAGTAATCTTTCATGTATATCATTGTGTGTGTATGTATGTCTATATATAAATACACATACATAGACACACATTGTTGTAAAAAATCCTAAAATCTCGCGATTTGAATCCTAATCCAACTTGAGTCTCTCCTTTTACGATTCGATTTTTACATTACAATTCAAACTTAGTTATAAAAAAACACATTCAACTAAAACTACCATGTGTAATATACTTATTTATATTCACAATCATTTGATAATGCTTTTGAAACAAAATAAAAAAGAAATTGGAGGGAGAAAATTTGAGTTTTAATTTTAATTGTAGAAATTCAAACATCTAAATCAAATTCAAAGTGCATATGAAACCCATAAGTAATGTTACTCGGAAACTATGACTTACAATTTAAAATTCGTTTCGATTTGAAATATAACTTTATGATTTAAATCTTATTTTGAAAACCTTACATATATATATACACATATATGTATATATGTATGTATGTGTGTGTGTGGGGGGGGGGGGGCAGCTTGGATTCACATGTTCAATCACAACAGATATATGGCATATTTCATTGTTCATGTACATATACTCCTATAAATCAAATCAGATGGAATAAAAGAAAATAAATTAACATGCATAAACACATTCTGATTGCAATGTTGGTATACCTGTTTTGAACATGTTTTCTGTTCAGTTTCCCATATCAATTCATGTTTCTCTGGCCTCTTAAATATCAATATCGAGACTGCAACTACGGTTCAGCTTCAACTTGATCGTTGATGGCCTAGCACAAATTTTCCAATATCGATTATTGATATTAATGGGACAAGAGCCTAAAACAAATTGTCTTTGTCCCTTTGGTTTCTCTTGAGCCTACAGAGAAATTTTGTATGAAATGTATCATTAAAGAGTCACTCTTTTGTACTGCACAATTTTAGTATTCATGTATACACTTATACATGCAAATCAGATGGAAGAAAACAAATTAAATTAACTGCATATAAACACACTCTGATGTACTTGCATAATATCACACATTGCAAAATTCATAAACTCCCAAGTCATAAGCTGCACAATGTTGTATACTGAGTAACTCACATATATAATTCATGTATTGCAAGGTTCCTATATATATATATACATATACGTACATACATACATATATATATATATACACATATATATATATATATATATATCAATGTAATACGTCTGATACAAGTACTCAATCAAGCAATTTAAATGAACATGTTAACATTTAAAATCAATGTTCATGTTAAATTCCAATTAGTATAAACTATAGTCCTTGCAATCAACATGTATGTACAAAACAGGTTCAAAACACATTCGATTCAAATGCAAATCCTAGAAATCAACACTGTTTGCTAATTTTTTCTAGTATACTGTCAAAACCCAGAGTTAAAAACATTCGATTTAGAAGTAAATTTAATCTGGTATACCGTAAAAACCCAGATATATAACCTATTTACAAACATTGTTTGCAGAAATCAACTGTTTTGGTTTGTGGGTGCAGAAATCAACACTCATCAAATTTTAACTGTTCAAAACCCTAAATGATAGGATCCAAACAAAATTAGATAAATCAAGTTTGGTTTTATACCTTTCTTGCTTTACTGATTTCCTGTTCTTCAATATGATTAGGAATAGAATCAAATCGCTTTGTAGCGTCAATGAGGTGAATCGCCTCTACTGGTATCCATACCAACGTTGAATGAGATAGTCTTTACAAATTCGAATTAAACTAAGAAATAATAAGTGGGAGATTGAAAGGGGTAAAAAGCTAGGGTATTTTCCAGAAAAAGAAAGAAAAGTCAATGAGCGTTAAAATATATTAAGTATGAAGGAATAGGAAAAGACAATAGGTCGGTTACGTTTTCCCTTGGACACGCGGACTAGTGTTTACGAAGAGGCGGGAATGTGAATTTTTTTATGGCGCTTACATTAGTCCTAAAAACAATTTTGCTTGCATTTGATAATAAATTCCACTGATTTTTGCAACAAAAAATTGTTTTTCCTGTACTGGTTGTTGCAATGAAACCGTGTTCTGCTTGTTGTACTTAAGCTTTGTCATACTTTCTTGTTTTGCATTCCACACCTGTTTTCTTTTCACACTTACAACACAAATTCTTTATACCATAAGCCATTTGTTTTTGCAACGTATGATATTATAACGACTTTTCAATTATAGCCACGGATCATTAGAATTGGATTTACTCAACCGATTGTACTGAATTCTCTTGATTCTAAATAGAGTAATATTTGAGAACTTCTTTTTCGTGATTAACCAATTCTTGTGTCTATCACTTGTATTAAAGTTCCCAAGTTTGCCCTATCCATTTCAAGGGGTTCAATTTTTTCAGCCAAATAACCCTTATTGATGCCATGCCCTTAACGTAAAGTTGTGAAAAACTTGTGGTATGTCTAAGCGAGCATTATTGTTGGATTTCTTTAATGCAGTGGCGATGCCCCCATACCAAAGTTTGTTACAATTTTACTAAACTGGAAACGATCAACTTTCCTAAATTCTCTTAGTTATAGCTGGAATTTAGTTTAGTCGATCGCTTCGTACCATTCTTTCAGTGCCCCTTTTTGAGGGGTTTTACATTTATAATGCATTCGGTCATATTCTCACAAACCTGGCGGTCTAAGTCAGCAATCCAAGTCCTTCGGAGATTAGGTTTAAATACATACCCCATGGGGGGGTCTTGGGTTTTAAGTTTAATCCTGTTTTCTTCCTGTCCATTCTGATTAACTCAGAATTGGGAGGATTATATTGGGTACCCACTTTCGGCTAGAATTTCTATTAATGCTGGTCCTTCCAGCATGTTGTCGATCCTTCCGGCCTAGGATCGTTACTTCTAGACTAGGTTTTGTCAATCCAAACGACTGTTGGTCCTTCCAACCTATTGCCGGTCTTTCCGGCTTGATGCTGGTACTTCCATCCATATGTTTTGGTCGATCCATCCGACATGTTGTTGGTCCTTCCAACTTGTGTTGTCGGTCCTTCCGACCTGATGCGGGTATTTCAAACATCAGGTTTTGTTGGTCCTTCTGACATGTTGCTTCATCCCACAAGGAAGACGCTAGTTCTTTCATCAAGTATTGCCTCAATTTATAGAACTGGTGTCCGGGACCATTCATTTAAGAAGGTGACTCTACGGTGGAAATTGCAATCTTTTTCTTGTTGGTCGACTCCAATTCCTTTGCTAGCTGCTTGTTTTGACAGTCTATATTTGTTTACACCAAAAATGGTCTAAACACCCAAGGTACTAAACTGTACTTCACCAATTCAGTAAGAAATAAATGGAGTTGTGTTTTATCAGCAATAAAAAGTGAAAAAGTGCGAAAAAATAAAGTAGAGACGAGATTTTGAGTGGTTCAGCCGTTAATGAGGCCTACGTCCACTATGAAAGTGATTTCCTGCCTTATAATGATAATCACAAAACACATCAACTCTGTCTTTTCATACATCTCTATACACGCTCAATATACCCTCATTAATATATTTTAGTCTAAGGAGTTATACAAAAGAATAGCGGAATTCGAGGAAAAGAAGGATGGATGAATGATTGAGAGAATGGGTGTCTTCGTTTTCCTTCATCGTGAAATTGTGCTTGACGCCATGGCTGAATTTGTGGTTGAGGATGAAGTTCGGCAGCACTTCGTGGTTTTTAGAAAGCCCCCCCTTTATGTTGGTAGCCATCATCTATTTATAGGTGAACTCCCCTTTGTAAACAACCTGGAATTCCTTTATCCAGGCTGTGGATCGTCCATTTTTCTAATTACGACCATGCCACCATCTAGCTGTAGCCAGCTGTCCGTCGCTGTAACCAAATATCGTGTGCGGGCAACACGTTGGAACAAGTATCTGGAATAGTTGAGAGGGTCCATGTAAGCGAGTGTCCCATGAGCGCCTCAGGAGACTTTGTAAGAGTAGGATGCGGGTTTGGAGTCGAGTCTCCTTTTCCCCCTGTGCGATCGTCCTTCCTGGTCCAAAGGCGCTTGTCCTCGGGCTGCCTTTGTATGCCGCTTTTTGGCTTCGAGGCTTTGTTATGAGGTTGCTTCTGCTTAAGTTGAGTGGGCGACTTTCCTCATTTTGGTGTTTGAGCAGTTCTCAGGATATGCGACCTTTATCTTTATCGGGGAGTACTTCTCATAATATGTTATAATGTTATCTTCAGACGTAGTGGTTGACTTGACCTGCCTTGGGTTCGGTATTTGGATCTGGCTTTGTGCGGGTGCATCGTGCACGGCCGGCCCTGACGACATCTACCTTGTACCCTTTACCTAATGTGCGCATGGATTTTTTGGGATTAACACTTGCCCCTCGAAGACCGTGATTTCTTTTGTGTATGGAATCGTGGGCTTCGATGTATTTGATCGCACATTGGTTGGTGAGTTTGTGCTGACTTGATAAGGGCTCGGTCGTGCCAATCATTTAGATTACTTCATCATCGCTAATGGATATTGTCTTTTCCTATGAGCAAGAGGCTCGATGTATATTTTTGATTACTGTGCGAATGGTTGAATTTTGGGAGGCCAGCTGAAATCTGAAGAGGCACTTTTGTGTAATTGAGTACTAGTTTGACGTGGCGAGAATGCCCTGGATGGATTAAATCCAATGTTCTGCGCCCTCACAGATAGCTCATATTCTCAAAATTTAGATATTTTAACAATTGCTTTTTTTTTGGGCGTTTGGCAGGGCATTTCCCGGGTATGCTAAACCGGATCACTAGATCCTAATTGAGCTGTCACATCATAAAAAGGGGCTTCTAGTCCTCTTAAGTATTGCCTCTTCATTTTCCCGCCTTCATGTCTCTCCAATAAATCAATTTTAATGGCGATTTCATTGTAGAAGACCTCGTTGTTGCCTTTTGGGGCTTCGATCCTCTTTACTTGGTTGATCGTCTCGCCAGTCCTCCTTTAGTCGGCGATTTGCTTCAACTTCATTTTTCGGCTGCAACGCTCCTTTCTTCGAGTTGAATTTTACTCGTAAGTGAATTCACCCCCTTTTATTTCTGATTTTGGGTTAATTCTTTTAGTTGCGCAAGGAAGGATTCTCAATTGGCAACACCGGCCTGCTGAAATCGATGGTTGCGATATTGGAGAAGTGTTGATTCGACTTGGTATGTGCTTGGACTTTAGGCAGAATCCTTTGGTGATGACTTTAGCCCTTTTTTATGCTGGCAAGTCATTTTCTGAAATGGCTAAGAAACAACACTTTTTAATTCATCATGCCTTAACTGGTGGTTCAATGGAATACCCATGTCGTGGCAGTACTTCTGCTTTCCCTTTGACTTTTAACCATTCAGTTTGTAATTTCTTTTTAAGCATACTTATCCGTGCTGACATATGACTAGCTGCCTATTCATCTCAATCCCATTTAATTCGTTATGTCTTGGGAACGAGAGAATCTGGATCGGGCAAGTGAGGTTGCCCCTGCTACTGGTCTTGGTTTGGCCATTAGTTAGACTCATCCCCAACCTCGCTTCTTTGACGGGATGGCGGCCGGCTGTCGTAAATCGACGCTTTCTTTTGATCATTTTTTACAAATGTGCAATTTCTTTGGGTTTTCACAAGATGAAACCAGATTTCCCAGAAAGGGGGAGCTGGCAGATTGTCCGCCCTCTGGGTATGTAGCATTCAATTATCACATGCTGTCCAGTGGGGCGATTCCCCCCTTCAATTCATATCTGGAGTCGGTTTTACGGCAACTGGCCATTGCCCCGTATCAGCTGCACCTTAGTGGGTATAAAATCTTGCTTGGGCTGTACATACTTTTCATGAAGGTTCGACATCGGGAACCTACGTTTGCGGATATTTTCTCTTTATATACCTTTAAGAAGAGGGAGGTAGACGGTCCCTCGTTCTTTTTTATGGAGAGTATGCATGATAGAATTATCACTGGCTTGACGGATGGAGCTAAGGGGTTCCCTGATCAATATTTCTTTGTCCGGTGTCCTGCTAGTTTTAACAGACAATGGGCCGAAGGAGGTAATCATACCTTCGCTCCTAGAGTTCTTATTCCTTTTCTCTTTCTCATCCGGCTTTCTTTCTAACTTTTGTACTGATTCCTTCTGTTGCGGGACTTTCTTTGGATCAAGGCATCCTTAATTCTTTAATTTCTATTGAGAAAAGGGAAAGAAGCAGAGAGGTGTTGCTTTCAAAGGAAAACCTTCGTAAGTACCGATTAATTTGCCCTACATGATCTCTTGGAAAAGCTTCTGGGCACTCCCAAAGTCCTGCTGGTAAGCCTCTGAAAGTGACGCCTTTAATCCCTGATGTGAGTGATCGACCTCCGTTGCGGATTACTGAAGGGGGTGATAAGAGAATTGACGAGAACGCATATGGTTTGAGGGTCGATGTAACTTCTGGAACGACTGTGGGAAGTTCGTTTGTCCTGTTATTCAGGCGGAGGGTTCCTCAGGGACATTTGGAGACTTGGGGGATTTGGACTCTACCGAGTATTTGAGCCAAGGTGATGTGGTGATGTCTGACCCTGTTGTGCCTGGCATGGGAGGAATGCGATGGCCCGCTCGGCGCCCTGAGAAAGCCCCTATTTTCATAGCTTTCCATGGGACTGGTTTTGTTACCATTTTACATGTGGCATAATTTCTCGTTAATTTTATAACCTCCGAATGCTTACTGAACTCATATTTTGTTCGTTTCCCAGGTGTAAATGCAGACTGCTCATTGTCAGATAGTTTCTTCCAACAAGCTGATCTTACTGATCCACGAAGCCTCTTATAGTCTTGTCTTTCTGGCTATTCAAAGTACCCCCAATTATCCTCAAGTTTTCAGGCCTAACATATTCCTGATCCTTCCATGGTTGATTCTTTAAGGCGTGGGGGACTTGATTAGGCTAAGATGCTTGCTCCGACTAAACCTTCTGCAAGATCTATTATCCCGACTCCTGCTCAAATTCAAATAATACGTGATCGTCTGCCTTATAAGGTCCCTCTTGGAAATTCAATGCTTAAGGAGCGCTTCGGCGGTTGGGACCTGAGGGGAATGCATTTCGATCTGGATTTACAACCCCACGACAGGCAGAATGTTAGGAAGAATTTGGATGCCATAAAAAGTGGTGTGAGAAATCAACTTGGTGCTATTAAGGATCAGTTTGAGACACAGTTGAATATGGTGATGAAAGATGTTGATAAGCGACTGGAGCACTGGGCCAAATTCGGTTACGAGTTCCAAGGATTGAATGCTCGACACCTTGACCATATCGAAACCTTGGAAAACGACAAAGCTGGTCTGATCCACTTGATTAAATCCTAGGAATCTGAGATAACTTCTTTAAGGAGCGGTCATGCTAAAGTGGGAAGCTTAGAGGCTAGAAATGTCGAGCTCAAGAAGTAGTTGGAGGGTGTACGAGCGCAGCTTTTAGAGGCTCAATCTGCTCGAAAACTTGCTGAGCGTCATATGGCCTTAGAAAAACAGGGTTTGATTTCTGTAGAACAGGAGAACATGGCTCTTGAAGGCCGACTTGCTTCCCAGAGTGAAACCCTTAGAACCTTTGAAAAGGATAAGATCAAGTTGCAAAAAGATCTTGATGAAGCTAGAAATGGAATCGATAATACTCTATTCCAATTCTATGTTTCCAGTGTTATGAGCCGTGGAAGCTTGAGTTACTTGGACAAGGATTTTCCATGAACTTTGGCCCTTGTTTGGGAGCGAATACTCTCGTATTAGGATGATGTTTACGATGAGTTCCTTCAAGAACAGCTTTTAGAAGAGAAGGATCACGAGTCTCTAGTTAAAGGTAGGAAGATTTTGATGAACGAGCGAGTTCAGTCGCTTAGAAGAGATCGTTCAGACGCTATGGTTCCTTATGCCCCACCTGACTCCGTCAGGGTTGATGCCTCGAGCTCCTCTACTCCCCCAACGGATCGCACTTCCTTGTATGTTGCTAGAGCTCAACCCAATACTGAGTGTCCATATCAAGAAAGTGTTGTGGCACAGTGCGTGAGTACGGCTGCACTTCTTTAAATGCGGACAATTGTGGAGCTGACTTCGTATATCCAGCAGCTCCAGGTAAATTTGACATCTATCAATCTGCCCCAGGTCTATATTTTCTTATTTCTTCGCTTGGGATTGCTGAGTTAAGTGCTTGTTCCCCTTTTACATCAGGTGTGTTTTCGACCTATTCTTTTGCTGCTTGCGGCGTTGCTGCCCAGCCTGCTATTATCCACTCTGTTTTGGTCTCCACCAGCATTAATCCGTCTACCATACCTTCATCAGATGACCCTCTTTTACCAGATGCGTCCGATCCAGATGATGAGGAAAATATTTGGAATACCAAGGTTGTGTCCACCCTGAAACGCAAAAGAAACTAATTGGTTAATGTATGAAGACCATACATCCTTTCCCTTTGACGACTTTTTGTGTAGTCGGATCAGCAAAAGCCTGAACAATTGGTCCATCCTTCCCTGTATAAAAATAGCACTTGTGACCTTTACGGACTGATTTCAATTTATTTTCTTTTACTTATCACGTACTTAGACCGATTGTATGTGCGAGTGCCGGTCCTCGTTTAATATTTTACATTTGCGGACTTACGTTTGTATCGCTTAGGGGCTATCATAGTTTATTATTTTACTTCTTATGGGTTGTCGTACTTTTAGTTTGTTGTCCGCGCAAATCTTATCGTTCGAACAGTTCTCGCAACGAAGTTATAACTAGGCTATGGTATGTTTTGAATGGGCATTGGTAGTTGTTTACACAATGGTTATGTCCCCATACCAAAGCTCTTTTTATTTTCATAGATTCTGTTGATTTCGCATTGTAATTCAGTCAATTCAGGATTTCTTAGAAGCAACGTGTGATTATTATGTGTTTTCTTTTGGGTGCCCCCATGGGAGGTCTTTGATTTCAATTTCGACCCAATTTCGATCTTGTCAGTCCTGATTTTTGTAAGACTGGAAGACCTTGTTGGATACCCCCGAATGGCTAGGATTTCTGATACCCCATTTCGGCTAGGATTTCTGCGGTTGTAGTCCATCCTTGGCTCTGTTTGACTTGGTTAACAACAAAGAACAAGGATGGCCACCCCCTTTTGGAGGGTTTTTGTTTTGTGCTGGTCCTTCCAGCGTGTTTTGCCGATCCTTCCGACACTAGGACTGATGTTTCCAGCCTAGGTATTTTATCTGTGGGACATTTTTATCATTTCCCCTGTACCTTTTTTAGAAAAGCCTGATGCCAGCTTCTCCAGCAAATGCTTGCTTAGGGAAGGTCCACCTTTTGGCTTGTTGTTTGTCTTTATGCAGCACATCCGGTTGAGATGATGTGCCCACGCATCTGATTTGGTTTGCATGTCTCTCGCAATGCTTTGAGTCATTGTGCTCAAGATATGCTTTAAGAGCCTACCCTTTGCACTTAGGATGGTTATGATTAACTGGTTCTATCATGCCTACATTTGAAAAAAATCAGTTTTCAATGTACGGTGATGAGTACAGTACTCAAGTTGGCACACAATAGATTTCTTTGCATATGGGATTTGTAAGTGATTTATTGCCAACATGAATATAGTTAGTGGCAAAACAAAGTAGAACGACTACTACATCTTAAGCAACCAGAATACAAAAGAAAAACTAAATAATAAGGCGAAATCGCGGGAATTCTAGTTCAAAATTTCATGATCGGGACACCAGTCGCTGATCCTCAGTCACGCCTCAATTCCGGGCTATTTTGGCCCTTTCCACGAAGAGTTCGCTGCCCCTTGTTTGCAGAGAGCCATGACAACGACCTCGTACATATTGTTGTAAATGGTTCTTTCTGACTAGTCCTTCGATTAGCGACTTCAAATGCCTGCATTCATTTGTATTGTGTCCTGGTTGGTCATGGAATTTACAGAACCTTCCTTATTTCATCGTATCATTTTTGACTTGCATCCGTTCTGGGATTGGGTGATTTATAGTGTCCTTCGTTGCCCTGGAGATATTCTCTATAGCGTCATTGAGGGAGGTGAACACGGAATTCTTGAAAAAACGCGGCCTCCTTCCGCGCTGTTTGACCTCGCCTCTTGCACCTAAGATACGGTTTCACTTTTCATCTCATTCCACGGAACGAGCGCTTTTCTCCTTGCCGGGTCTTTGCCAGGGTCCATAATTGTGATAATTAGTTTTCGGAATGGAGCTCTCTTGTTTAGCAGAATATTCCATTTCGCTTGCACGACTTGTTTGAGCGAACGGATCGTCAGTGACACCTGATGCGGCTTTTATGGCAGAGGCCTGGATAACGAACATTGACTCGATCTTCATTATCAACGTGTCGTTTGCGATAGTTATTTGATCCGTTGTCCCTGTCATTGCTTCCTCCAGTCCCTTCTGGTTATGGCCGCCTCGGCTTGTAATGGTTCCTTTTCTCCGGAACGGATGGTAGGCGATGTACCAGCGCCGGAGACAACATCAATTTTGTCTACAACAATTTCTCTCAGCATGCTCACGATCCCAGGTACAACGTTTCCCAGAAAATATCGTCATATCTGAATGGGAAGAGAAACGAACACGGCCCCACGGTGGGTGCCAAAATGTTTACACCAAAAATGGTCTAAACACCCAAGGTACTAAACTGTACTTCATCAATTCAGTAAGAAATAAATGGAGCCGTGTTTTATTAGCAATAAAAAGTGAAAAAGTGCGAAAAAGTAAAGTAGTGACGAGATTTAGAGTGGTTCAGCCGTTAATGAGGCCTACGTCCACTACAAAAGCGGTTTCCTGCCTTATAATGATAATTACAGAACACATCAACTCTCTCTTTTCATACATCTCTATACCCGCTCAATATACCCTCATTAATATGTTTCAATATAAGGAGTTATACAAAAGAATAGCAGAATTTGAGGAGAAGAAGGATGGATGAATGATTAAGAGAATTGGTGTCTTCGTTTTCCTTCATCGTGAAATTGTGCTCGACGCCATGGCTGAATTTATGGTTAAGGATGAAGTTTGGCAGCACTTCGTGATTTTTAGAAGCTCCCCCTTTTTGTTGGTAGCCATCGTCTATTTATAGGTGAACTCCCCATTGTAAACAACCTGGAGTTCCTTTATCCAGGCTGTGGGTCGTCCATTTTACTAATTACGACCATGCCACCTTCTAGCTGTAGCGAACTGTTCGTGGCTGTATCCAGATATCATGTGCGGGCTACTCATTGGAACGAGTGCCTTGAATAGTTGAGAGGGTCCATGTAAGCGAGCGCCCTATGAGCACCTCAAGAGACTTTGTAAAAGCGGGCTGCGGGTTTGGAGTCGAGTCTCCTTTTCCCCTTGTGCGACCGTCCTTCTCGGTCCAAGGGCGCTTGTCCTCGGGCTGCCTTTGTATGCCGCTTTTTGGCTTCGGAGCTTTTTTATGAGGTCACTCCTGCTTAGGTTGAGTGGGCGACTTGCCTCATTTTGGTGTTTGAGCGGTTCTCAGGATATGCGACCTTTATCTTTATCGGTTCGTACTTCTCATAATATGTTATACTGTTATTTTCGGACGCAGTGGTTGACTTGACCTGCCTTGGGTTCGGTATTTGGATCTGGCTTTGTGCGGGTGCATCGTGCACGGCTGGCCCTGATGACATCCTCCTTATACCCTTTACCTAATGTGCGCATGGATTGTTTGGGATTAACAATCTCAATTTTGGAACTAGATTTTTGAGACTCTTACTTTGGGGATTGCCCTTTTTATGAAAGTTGAGACACTCTTGTTCATTTGTCGTGACACTTGTTCGCTGCTTGAACTTTTGCGACCTTTCCCATTCTCTTCCCAAGGCTATGGTTTTTGTTTTTGTGTATGTTAATGTTTACTGCTTTTAGCGTTAGAGTTAGTGTTATTGGGGTCGTTGTGTTTCATTAGATTCTGAGGGAACAAGTGCTTGACTGATGACCTGGAATATGAAATCATTTTAATCAAGTTTTGATTGAAGGTAAAAGGCTGCAGGTAAGGGAACCATACATGTAGATAAGCTCTTAGTCATAAAGCTAATGTTCTGAACAATGTTTGCAAAGTATTACATATTATTTACACGAATTTTGAATATTATCATTAAGTAAATCATTAAGTAATTCTTGAAAATAAAGTAGTGGTGTTAATGTTTGCTTATTCCGAGCTATTGAAATTAGAGCACCATCAATGGTAATCAGTTGATGATCAGCCTTGGATTGGTTTGAGTAGGAGTTCCATTACTTGACCCAGACCGATCATCTGATGCCCCCTACCTTTGGGGAGTTGGTGCGATGATTGTGGATTTTTCACATATTGTTGCAAACGATTCTTCCTAATCGGTTCTTCAACCTGTGACTTTAGATGCCTACACTTGTAGGTATTGTGACCTGGCTGGTTGTGAAATTGATAGAACCTGCTTGACTTTACTGCAGCATCGCTGAACTTCATTTGCTTTGGTATTGGATATTTCTCGATTTCGTTAGTCGCGAGGAAGATGTTCCCTATGGTGTCATTAAAAGGAGTGAAATCTGATTTCTTAAAAAAGCATAGATTCTTATTGGTCCAGTTATCCTTTCCCTCGTTGCCTCTCTTTCGACCACTAGGATTCTTTTGGATGCTTTGCACATTGCTTTCCTTTCCAGGTTGTATATTGCTTTTTGGGACATCCAAGGCATATGCCAGATCTTCTTCAACACTAATATATTCTTCAGTTTTATCGAGTAGTTGCTCGAGGGTACTTGGTTTCTTCTTCTTATTCCATCGTCCCAACTTGGTATTTTTGCATATGGCCCCTATCAAAGCCATCAGGACCAAATGGGGTTCATAATTTTCAAGAAGGGCCGCCATCGCATTGAAGCGAGTGAGAAAAAGTTTGATGGATTCCTCTGGCGTCTGATCTAGTTCATTTAATTCCATAACATCCTGAACCTTAGTTGCTTGGAGCCTGAGCTGTTATCTGAACAGCTTAACCAAGGTAGCAAAATCATCCACAGACTTTGGTGGCAGCTTTGTTAACCAGAGATTGACCACCCCTTCTAGGTAAGTTGGGAAGTAGAGACACTTGATCTCATCTGTGGTACGTGCCCCATCCATATACTAATCTTATTTGCATAAGAACACGTTGGGATCACTCATCCCATCATAAGCTTGCACCATTGGGGGTTTGAAGTTTTGTGGATATAAAGCCAACTTGAACCTCTCGGTAAGTGGGGTCTTAGTTGGAGAAAATTCCTACTCCTTTTCATTGTCCTCTTTCTTTAAGCTTTCCTCCATGATTTCACATACCATTTCCGATATGTGTTCCTCCTTGCTGTATTGGTCCACAGAGAAACGCCCTTTTCCTTACTGGATATTTTCCTAAGCAAGCAGTCGCGGTTTAGATTCCGGGGTCCTTTTATGGGGAAGTGGCCCTTTGGTGGATCCAGGGACTTGTCGATAGGTTGTTTTATCGGAATGGTTGCGCATGAGTGATTTTTCCTCCTTACGGTTAGGATCATTAGAATTTGTAACCTCCTGGACGGAGTTTTCTCACCTTGGACTTGAAGAGGAGGAAACTATATTATTCACATGAGTAATTCGAGCAAGTTGAGGACGAGTAGCATTTAATGTAACCTTTGCAGTAGCTGCTTAGATAGCGAACATAGTCTTAGGTTTTTTCAACATATCGTTTTTTTCGATATCTATTAGACTAGTTAGACTGACGACAATTTCGACTAATTCTCTCCTTGCTACAGCCGCTCTAACTCTAGATTCATACACTCCGAAGGGTTTAGTGGGGGGTGTAACGTTGTTAGCATCGTTGGCGAAGTCGTCGATTTCTTGGACGGTCTTACTAGTAGTCTCTTTCGGTCTACTCATGACTTTGATGATTCGCCTGGATCTTAGATCTAGTGGATCTACAATAGAAGCATGCTTAGGAGTTCAAGGAAAGGCTCTTAACCTTAAGAGAGGTGTGAAGGAAGGAGATGCGAATGCAGGCCCCACGGTGGGTGCCAAATGTTTGGGCCAAAATTGGCTCAAACACCAAGGGTGCTTTGGAAGCACATCACCAAACGGTCGGAATTAAGGTAATAGGGACACAATCACTAAAAAGCAAAGTAAATGACAAGAGAAATTATAATGGTTCCATCTTAGATAGATCTACATCCACTTTGGAAGAATTTCATTACAACATTCATGGTTACAAGACATAGAATCTCTCTTTGTACATTCATCTTCTCTTATTTCAAGTAAATCTCACTTCGATCTATGTAAATTGGTGGAAAATGATTGGACCAGCGAAGAGAAGGTGAAATCGTTGGAGGAATGATGAGAAATCTTCAAATGCAAGGAAGATGAAGGAGGATCTTCAATCTCTAAGACACTTGATTGATCTCGATGGAAGCCACGGTGGATTAAGCTCTTAGATCTTTACTTAGAAGTGTTATATGATGCTAAGATCACTTGAAACGAGAGAGGAAGCAATTTGGCAGCCCATTAGGGTGGTGGAAATCCATCTCCTTTGTAGTAGAAATCGTGGCCTATTTATAGGTGAGCTCCCATGAAGGAATTGAGCTAAAATTCATATATGCAGGTTGTGGGTCACTCTCCCCTTTAATTACGAAAATACCACCGCCTAATTGTAGCCAACTATCAACAGTTGTGTCTTGTGTGAGCGATCTGTACGTGTGTGGGCAAGTTGAACGGGTGGTGAGTATATGATCGACCGATTAGGATTACAGTGCAGGTATAAGTGTGACCACCAGTAATTACCATAGGTCTTTCTCTGATCGACCGTAGGAGTACTTGATCGAAGAATGAGCGAGCGAGTAGTGTTGCAGATGTTGGCGTCCAAAGGATGTGCGGGAGACCCCGTTGTACTTTGGGTTTCTTGCCGAAGAGACATTTATGGCCGACCGCAGTAGTTTGAACAAGTGGTTGTGAAGAAGGATGAGCGACCTCTTCAAGATATATAAGCATTATTGTGCTCGGGTTGTGCTGTCCTTAAGCAAGCCTCATATTTACGACCTCCTTATATGGTCAAGCTAAGTTGTTATGCTCAACCTTATTTTGATGTGCGAGTGACTCGACTGTTCTGGTAGCGGAGCGAGCTATCTTTATGTGCGAGCAGTCTCTTAAAGTGCATAAGAGCGACCGGCTTCCTTAGGTATGAATGACCGATCCTCATGTCATGCTCGACTTTTGGCTTGTGCTCGATCCTGTTGCGATCGAACGATCTCCCCCTCTTACATGCCCTGGGGTTGTGCAAACGATATTGGCATATTTGATCTGAGTATGTGTGACCGAGCATTATGATTCCCATTCCACAGTCTCTACTCGGATTTTGATCAATCAATTATATGTATGATTCTTTGAGGGATAAACATCTAGGAAGTGGTACTCAAGATTGATGGAGGCAAGCGCGGTGAAGATGATCTTATAGAGGAACTCTTAAATGAGGAATCTCGTGAGGCCTTAGCTATGGTAAAGATTTTGCTAAGGGAAAAGCGGGCACTGCTAGGTGATAAGGCTGGACCTTCTGGAGAGCAAGCCCGAGATGCGACAAATGTTGATGCCTCTACCCTTCCCGCCAATGTTGAAGCTTCTGGTTCACAGACCGCAACCAATCCTCTCGCTGCTTTCAAAGGAAAAGACCCAACATTCGAGGAGCGCAATGTCGAGGAAAACTTAGCAGATGAGCATAGCGAGGATAATGAGGTCGATGATGATACTTATGCAAACATATTTGAAGTTGAAGAGCACAGAAACATCCAAGAAAGTCTTGTAGCTACAGGTAAAATTGAAATTATCCAAGCGATTTTATACTTAGACTGCCTATGCCCTTCACCTGGGACATCTGCATTTTGTGCTCACTGTTCATCTTCTTTAGGTCTAATCTCACCATCACCTTCTTCTGCTGTAGGAAAGACAAAGATGACTAAAGATATCATAGATGATTCATATTTAATGTCAGTTCCTCTTACCCCAGTTTCTATTCCTCCTCCTGGTGATCCAACCCTTCTTGCTTTTACCACTCCGGGTTCTTAGGGTACTCAAATTCCTGCAATTGTTGACTTAGGTGATGATGCGGGTTACATTCCGAGCGAGGAGGACTCTAAGCATACTGATGAGACCCCGGATAAGGAGACCAAGGATTCGAAACACCAGAAATCCAAACATCATCAGTTTCAGGACGCAAAGGAAGGAATCACGCATCTCATAAGAAGAGAGTTATAACTTTGTCATCTCAAGAAAGTCCGAGCGGTCCAGTGGCTAAGGATGGGAAACAACCAGTTAGTACTTCTCCTCC
The DNA here is from genome assembly GCA_030737875.1 of Allium sativum. NCBI lineage: Eukaryota > Viridiplantae > Streptophyta > Magnoliopsida > Asparagales > Amaryllidaceae > Allium > Allium sativum. The sequence continues at coordinate 18,361,677 of CM060927.1, read as the reverse complement.
TTCCTCCACTAAACCTTCTTAGAGGTCTGACAGTAAGAAGAAGTGAGTAACCATTTTTGTGTTTACCACTGTATTGAAGTTTTCGAGTTTGCCTTAGCCATTTCGACGGATTCAACTTTGTTGGTCGGAGTAATCCTTGTAGGTGCCAAGCCTTTAGTTTAAAGTTGTTACGAACTTATGGTATGTTTTAAGTGATCATTATTGAATTTCCTTAATGTGGTGGTAATTCCACCATACCAAAATTCGTCAAAGACTTTAAAGATTAGGCGTGACATTTGTGATTGACTATATTTGGAATCACCTGGTCATGTGCTTTTGCCATCACACTTGATATTTCATGGCTTTCTCATGATCCATAGAGTTCCCGTCTATTCAATTAAGCTCACATCTTTTAATGGAGAGGAATTTTTGTTTGTATGCCCCTGCTTGAGAGGTCTTATATTTTTAGCATATTCAATCATGTTTCTCACTAACATGGTGATCCAGGCCCTTCAGAGATCAGATTTGAATATACGCCCCTAGAGAGGTCTTGTCTTTCATTCCCCTGAAGAGGTCTTTATTAATCCGTTATTCGTTGTGATTGAATAATTCAGTCACTTTTAGAATTTGTTGGACTCCTTCGAAAAGGACTTTTAAGTCAGTCATTAACCGAATTTGGAAGACCCGGTTATGATCGGATGCCCTCGAAGAGGTCTTTAAAGTCCCTCACTAACTGGATTTGGAAGACCTAGCATCAGTAATTGGATTTGGATGACCCAACATCTGATCGAATGTCCCCAAAGAGGTCTTTAGAAGCCCTGGGTTTGTCACAATCGGGCCATGTATAATGGCACTGACGATCGACTGGGTGCCCATTATGGAGGTCTCTGGTTTAGAAGCCTAGTGTTTATCGTAATCGGGCCATGTATTAATGGCATTGACGATCAAATAGGTGCCCCTCGGGGAGGTCTTTGGTTTAGAGTTGCATGGTTTCACAGGAAGAACGCTAGTTTATTTATCGATTTTACCATGATTTGTTAGAACTAGGGTCCTGGACCTTGCAATTAAGAAGGTCCCCCTTTGGTGAAACTTACAACTTTGTTTGTAGTATGAACGCCGCATCATTTGACATTTCTGTTCCTGGTGTCCCTCGTTTGCAAAGTTGTGCTCCATACCTTCATATTTGTTACGAATGATGTTTTGAGCATTGAGCAATGGGAACTTAAGCTATCCCAATCTGGATGTGCTGTAACGGTCACCAGGCTTTACTAGGTTATGGATGCGCCAACGTTCTTTTAGGGGACCTACAATCAAAATCGAATCTTAGCAACTTGAAAACAAGAATTTGCAAATGCACGATTTACACAGGTAAGGTAATTTCTTTCATTAATATGTACAAAGCTTGTGACAACATTTGCATGGTATTTACAATGCATGACGTTTACAACTTTTCAAAACATGTGAAAGAAATATTAAGCAAAGTAGCAACGAAGATGTATGTTATTCCACACCCTAGGAAGTCGGATCCCATTAGTCGTTTTCAGTTCGAAGGTACCATCTGAAAATTTGTGGCTTATCATATATGGTCCTTTCCAATTGGGTACTAATATTCCATTTCCTATCATAATTCTCTTCAGATCAAGGTCCTCAATTTTAAAGGTTCTCCATTTGACTTTAGCATTAAAATGTTTGACTATCCTTCGTTGATGAGAAGCAATTCCGAGTTTCGCTTCTTTCCCTTTTTCTTCAAGCAAATCGAGTCCCTTGAATTGCAGCTTCTCATTCTATTCTTGGTTAAAGTGGATTCTGTGGTGAATGAGAACCTCCAGCTCTACCGGGATCATAGCTTCGGACCCAAATGCAAGTGAGAATGGAGTGTGCCCAGTCGCAGTTTGTGAGTTGTGCGATATGCCCATAGTGCAAGAGAAAGCTTATCTACCCAACCACCTTCATCTTTTTCGTGATGCTTCTTAATGGTTGACTTTAAAATTTCATTGATTGCTTCGACTTTCCCGTTGGCCTATAGATGAGCAAAGGCTGCAAAACTCTTCTTGATTTTGTATTTAGCACAGAAAACTAGAAATTTGCTGCTCTCGAATAGGGTTCCATTATCAGTGATTATTTTCTATGGTACCCCAAATCTGCGGATGATGCACTTCAAGACAAAGTTGATCACCTCTTTCGAAGTAATAGTAGCTAATGGCTTAGCTTTTGCCGATTAAGTGAAATAGTCCACGACTACTGTTGCATAATTCATACTTTATTTAGCGGTAGGAAATGCTCCGATTAAATCGATGCCTCAGACAACAAATGGCCCAGACTTACCGTTTGAGTTAGTTCCATGGGAGATGCTCTTGGAATCTATGCAAAACTTTGGCATGTATCACATTTCTTAGCTTAGGTCATTGCATCTTGGTTTACATCTGGCCATAAGTAGCCATATCGTAGAATTTTCTTGGCTAGTGTTTGACCACCTGCGTGACCTCCACATTCTCTCTCATGTAATTCTGCCAAGATTGCACTGGGCTCCTCTTTGGGTACACATCGCAGCAAAGGCATAGAGAAGCCTCGCGTGTATAACCTTCCATCTTGGATGAGGTATAATGGAGCTTTGCGTAATATTTTCCGTCACTTTTTTGGTTCCTCTGGAAGTGTTCCATTAAGGATATATTCCTTGATAAGGTTCATCCAGGATACAGGCTCTTCGATAGTCTCCATAATCCAATCGACATCCACTTCTTCAATAGTGGGAGTTGAAAGGACTTCGACGGGATTCAAACCCAACAACTGCGTATTTGAGGAACTGGCATATTTAGCGAGAGAATCTTCCTTTGAATTCTCTTCCCTGGGAATATGAGATATTGTCTAGTAGTCAAGGTCGTTGAGAAGTTCTAAGGCTTTAGTAAGATAAGCGGGAAGGTTTCCGACTTTTTTCTGGAATTCTTTTCGAACCTAACATACTACCAGTTGAGAGTCACTGAGAATTTGCAAAGTTTTTAGATTCAATTCTTTTGCTAATTCCAGTCCTATTATCAATGCTTCGTACTCGGCCTCATTATTAGTTGATGGGAATTCCAACCTTAGGGCGTAGCATAAGGAGTGGACATCAGGAGTTTTCAGGACTATTCCTGCCCCCGAGCAGTAATCATTACTGGATCCATCAATGAATAACTTCCAACTAGCCATCGCCAATGCTGGTTCTTTTGTTTCTTCCCCATATCCATGAATTTAATGATAAAATCTGCTAAATCCTGCCCATTAATAGATCTCCGAGGATGATAAGTGATGTCATATTGGCTGAGCTCTATGTTCCACTTTAATATCTCCCCTAAGTTTCAGGGCGAAAGAGAACTTGTCTCAGCGGTTGGTCGGTGAGACCCTTTATAGGATGGGCTTGGAAGAATGGCCTTAGTTTTTTGAGGCAATAAGAAGACAATACGCAAATTTTTCTAACTTGGGATAGTTTAGTTTGCCCTAGCAAGCCTTTTACCGATATAGTAAACTGGCTATTGAAGCTTGGCATCTTCCTGGACAAGTGCAGCGCTTAACACATGAGATGAGACAGCCAAATATAGGAACAATTCCTCCCCATATTTAAGCTTTGACCGCATTAGTGGTGACTCCATGTGTTTGATCAACTCTTCGAAGGTTGTTGGCATTTAGGAGTCCATTGGATATCCTTCTTTCCTTTCTTAAAGGCATCGAAGGGTGCAATGCACCGATCTGTGGCCTTTTAGATAAATCGGTTAAGGGAAGATAATTTCCTATTTAGGATTTGAAGCTCTTTCTTTGTCCTAGGAGCACACATTTATGGCAAGGCTGTGATTGGGAAGGTTTTGCTTCAATGCCCCTGGCGTTGACTATGAACCCGAGAAACTTTCCCGATGCAACTCTGAATGAGCATTTAAGCAGATGTAGCTTCATTCCATATTTTCTGAGGATATGAAACATTTCAGCCATATTTTCTAGATGACCATCAACTTTCTTTGATTTCACCTACTTATCATCAACATATACTTCCATTGTATTCCCAATTTGGGATTTAAACATGGAAAACAAGGTGCTGGTATGTTGCTCCTATGTTTTTCAGTCCGAACGACATGGCTTTGTAGCAATACAGGCCTCTATCTGTTATGAAACTCGTGTTTTCCTCATCTGGCTTATGCATCATAATCTGATTATATCCGAAGTACGCGCCCATAAAAGATAATAATTCTTGTCCTGTTGTTGCATGAACAAGTTGATCAATTCTGGGCAATGGGAAACTGTCCTTGGGACATGCCTTGTTGAGGTCTGAATATTCCATGCACACCCTCCATTTGCCATTGGACTCTTTAACAAGGACTGGATTAGAAACCCAATCAGGATATGTGGATTCTCGTATAAAATTATTTTTGAACAACCTATCCACTTCTTCTTTTAATGCTACAGATCTTTCAGGCCTCTAAATTCGTCTTTTTTGTTTTATTGGAGCTAAAATTGGATTAACATCAATTTATGCACTATTACATCAGATGAAATTCACACATATCAGAATGTGTCCAAGCAAAAACATCCAAATTCGCTTTTAAAAACAAAGTTAATTCTTTTTGCTACATCAGGCCCAGTTGTGAACCTATTTTCAGTACTTTGTCAGGATCTTTGTTATGCACTAGAATTGAGATTGTGGCTTCAGCTGGTGCGGCTATATTCTCCCCCACACTGGCTTTCCTTGGTTCCATTTCGTTCTAAGCTCCGCTGTGCTCGCCGGTGTGAGGTCCCCGCCCTAACTTCTATAAGGGGGAGTCATGAATGCGAAGCGGAGCCTCCACATTCTTCTTCATCTCCTTCATTCTAGCTTCGACTAGTTCTGCCATGTGGCACTCCCATGCTGCCTTCTGGTCACCTTTAATCGCACCGACTCCACTTTTAGTAGGGAATTTTATGGTCAAGCACCATGGAGCCATTGCTATCCTAAATGCGGAAAGGGCTGGTCTCCCGAGGAAGGCGTTATAGGCCGAAAGCACATCGACTATAACAAAATCTTGCTTCATGGCAACCTTCTATTCTCCTTCTCTGAGTTCGACGAGTAGGTTGATAACGCTGATTGGTTGAGTGGGTTGCCCCGTGAACCCATGGATCTTATTCTGGCAAGCTCTCACGTCATCCATAGAAAGATTCATCTTGTTGAATGTGTTAATGAAAAGAACATTGATAGATTGCTCGCTATCTACCAAGACTCTCTTGGCTATAGTTGGACCCAAACCGATGGTGATAACCGTTGGATCAACGGTTGGTGTTAGCAATCCATCTGAATCCTTATCTCTGAACGTAACATCGTCCCATTAAATCTTTGGCATTTTCGTGAGAAAAGCATTGTTTATAACCACGAGTTCTTCTTCTTTAGAAAGGTTTTTAATTTCTTCAATATACTTCACAATGTCCCCCGAGCTTCTTCCGGTTTGGTGGGGCCCTCCTGAAATTGTTGTTATGATTGGTCTTGGAATAACAGCAACTGGAGTACTCTCTTTCAGTCCAGACTATCCCGCAGAAGTTCCTTGCCCCTTAATGGCTTGAGTATTTTGCGGGTTTTTCGTATATTGTTGGAGTCTATTCTCTTATTAATTCCTCAATCAAGCTCTTTAGATGTCTGCATTCATTCGTATTGTGGCATGTTTGCTTATGGAACCGAAGAACCTTCCAGGCTTTATTGCAACATCGTTGACCTTCGCTTTCCCTGACATTGGATATTCCTTGGTATCCTTAATCGCCATGAAGATATTTTCTATGGTATCATTCAAAGGAGGCAACTATGAATTCTTAAAGAAGCATAATTGCTTGTTAGCCCGATTATCCATTCCACCGTTTCCCCTCTTTTGACCACTAGGATTCTTTCGGGCATTATGCACATTATTATCTTTCTTTTCAGGCTGTGCACTACTTTCATGAGCATCTAGGGCATAAGCAGGATCTTCATCGACACTCATATATTCCTTAGCTTTATAAAATAGTTGCTCATGCGTGGTCGGCGTCTTCTTCTTGATCCATCGCCCAAATTTGGTCTTTTTGCATATGGCCTCTTTTAACGCCATTAACACTAAGCGAGGCTCGTGATTCCCGACCTTGGCTGCAGCAGCATTAAATTGAGTGAGAAAATCCTTGATGTATTCTCTTGGCCTTTGCTCTATCTTATTCAGGTCCATAACATCCCAGAACTTAGTTGCTTGATGCCTGAACTTCTATCTGAATAGTTTGGCCAAAGTAGCAAAATCATCCACAGACTTAGGTGGTAACTTCGTGTACCAAAGAGAGGCCACGCCGTCTAGATAAGTTGGGAAGTACCGGCACTTAAGATCATCTGTGGCACGCGCCCCATCCATATGTTGGTCATGCTTGAACAAGAACACTTTGGGATCGCCAGTTCCATTATTGGCTTGCACAATTGGATGTTTGAACTTGTTCGGGTACGGAGCCATCTTGATCCTCTTTGTGAGTGGGGTCATAGTAGGAGCGAATCCCCACTCTTTTTCATCGTCCTCCTTTTTCAAGCCTTTCTGCATGATCTTGCGAACAATTTCTGATATGCACTCCACTTCGTCATACTGGTTCATGGGGCGGATGCCATCTTCCTTACCGGATGTTTGCGTGGGCAAACAGTCACGGTTTGGATTCTGGGGCATGGGCCTCCCTCCTGGGGAGGTTCCGCTTTGGTGGAACCAAGAACTTGTCGAGAGGTTGCTATATCAGAATGGTTGCGTGTATGTGGCTTTGCTTCTCTATGATGAGGGTCATTAGGATTTGCAACATCCTGGGTATAATTTTCTTGATTCGGATTTGAAGTGGAAGAACCCACATTTTCCGCACGAGTAGTTTGAGCAGGTTTAGGATTGGTAGCATTTAAGGCAACTTTCGCCGTTGCGGCTTGAATAGCGAACATGGATTCTAACCTTTTCAGCATAGCATTGTTTGAGATATCTATTTGACTTGTTATAACCACAACAACTTCATCCAACTCTTTCCTTGTTACAGCCGCTCCAGCTCTAGAAAATTCACCAACTTCAAAGTGGTTGGTGGGTGGTATAACATTGTTGGTGAGATTGTCAGTCTCTTCGATAGTCTTGATACTGGCTTTCTTCGGTCTGCACATGACTTAGGCAAGGCCTTGAAATTAATAGAGAGTTTGTTGAATAGCTCGGACTTTAGATTCGGAAGATCTATAGGAGGAACGAGATTCAACCTTTATCTTTGCAAATGACTTGAAACAAGGAAGTGCGAGTGGGCCACACGGTGGGAGCCAAATGTTTAAACTGAAATTAGTTCAAACACCAAAGGTGCCACAAAGGCACTTCACCAATTGGTTAGAAATAAGACCACAATCGCAACAAAAAGTATATTCACAAAGATTTCTTTAGTGGTTCGGTCTAAAATAGATCAACATTCACTTTGGCAATGATTTTCATTATGAACTTGAGAGTTACAAAGCTAGAATCATTTCTAAATACATTGTTAGCTTCTTTTACACAAGAAATTCACTTTAATCTTTACAAATCAGCGAGGAAAAGATAAAATATATCCAAATGCAAGGAATATGAAGGAAGATCTTCAATTTCTAGAACCTTTGATCAAGTTTGACGGATTCCATGGAGGATTAGGCTCTAAATCATTGCTTGAAGATGCTAAATGATCTTAGGATCACTTGAAATAGGAGAGAAAGCAATTTGGCAGCCCTTCATGGTCAAGAAATTCGGTCCCCCAAACTATGGAAGTCATGGCCTATATATAGTAGAAGTTAGAATGAAGTGGCGAGCTGTGATTTGTATGTGCAGGCTGTGGGTTGCTCGCTTAGGTAATTACAAAAATGACACTGCTAGTTGTAGCCAGTTGTCGCCAGTTTGTCACCAATTGCCTCGCTCGACCGACCTTGTGATGCTCGACCGGCCCCAGGAGCGACCGACCCTGTATTAGCAATTCCTCCTTAGTGAGGTGTACGAGTAGCCCAATGAGTGAGTAGATAGTGTGCGAGCGACTAAGACACGAGCGAGCGACCGACCAAAGGTTGTTTGAAGGACCAGGGCATGACCGACTAGGAGTGCATGCGAGCGACCCTTGGCTTGGCTGAACCATTGCGCGGCCGACCCTCGTCACTTGATCAATGTATGTGGCGCGACAGACCCAATGGTGTGCGATTAACTCTGAAGTTGCATGACCTTTGAACAGTGCCCGGTCCTTACTTATGTACAAGCTTCCTTTGCTCGACTATTCCAAAATGATGTAAAAGTTTATTGCCTGCTCGATCCTATAGTGCGACCCTAGGATGCTCGAACCTTATTGATGTTCGAACCATGTCAATGTTGATCTATTAATGAGTGTGTGATTTTTAATGGAAAAACATTATTTATTTTAATTTACTGCATTTACCTACTGTTATCTGTGAGGTTGGTTTAACCTTCCCTTCACCTACTCAGTTTCCCACCTTCATCGGATGCTCTTTGATCACGCTCTTATGCTTCTTAGTTGTTCTCCCCACACTTGATCTGGATCTTCCTCCTTTAGGTTTCAGATTATGTGGAGATCTCATCACTCGTTTCATCGAGTTATGGAAGAATCTTGGCTATCCCCAATAGTAGGCTATCCTGCTATTGAGTTCTTTCGTAAGCTTAAGCATCTCAAGATTTGTCTTAAGTCTTGGAATGTTCAAGTTTTTAAAAATGTCTTTGATCATGTTCATGCGGCCGAAGAGTGTCTTGTTCTAGCAGAAGCATCCTACGATAAAGATCCGTCTTCTGCTAACAAGGAGGCCTGGAGATTTGCCCAGTTAGCTTTCTCATCCGAGCTTCGTGTCGAGAATGACTATCTGTGCCAGAAAGCAAGGATCAAGTGGGTTCTTGATGGGGACTCGAACTCTAAGTTTTTCATTCTTCCATTCATAAGAAGAACAGACTCCTTACGATTACTCAGGTTCAGCACCCTGATCTATCGATGGCTATCACTCTTGATGATGTCAAAGAGACCATCCTATCTCACTTCCGGTCTTTCCTTGGGTATCCTTCCGTGTCGGAGTTTGATCCTTCGTTGCTAGCTTTCATCCCTACATAGGTTCTTCCCGAGTAAAGCGCTGATCTTGCTGCACCTCCTTCTATGGAAGAGATACGTGCTTTTGTATTTGCTCTTAGTAGGACAGTGCTAGTGAGCCTGATGGCTACAACGGGGTCTTTTACCGAAGCATCTGGCTGATCATCTAATCAGACTTCTACTTGGCAATTAGGCACTTCTTCTCCGTTGGAGATCTGCCTCAGGGCTGGACTTCCATCAACCATTTTCTTTTCCCTAAGTGCGAAAATCCTAGTTCTTGCACAGATGTTCACCCGATCAGCTTGTGTAACTTCTCTAACATGATTATATCCAAGATTCTAGCCATTAGGCTGGCTCCATTTCTTCACACATCTTCTCCTCCTCTCAAGCTAGGTTTGTAAAAGGACGCTTGATTACGAATAACGTCCTTTTAGCCCAGGAGCTAGTTTCTAAGATTGATCGAAAGGTCAGGGGCTCTAATGTAATCGTGAAGCTGGACATGGCTAAAGCTTACGATCGCATGTCCTGGTTTTTCATCGTCAAGGTTCTAAGGGCTTTCGGGTTTCTTGGAACTCTTATCGATCTTATCTGGAGGCTCATTTCCAACTGTTGGTTTTCCGTTCTCATCAATAGACCAGCCAACGGACACTTCAAAGCGGGAAGTGGTCTTCGCTAAAGGGATCCTCTCTCCCCTTCTCTTTTCGTTATCGCAGCTGAGGCTTTCGTACGTGGCTTACATTGACTTATGATAGCAAATAATATTCAGTGACTTGAAATCCCTTCGGGCTGTCCAATCATTTCTTCTTTATCCTTTGCTAAAAACATTATCATTTTCACGAATGGTAGTCATCGTTCAGTTCATCGCCTGGTTTGTCTCATTCAGCAGTACGAGAGGTGCTCTGGCAAAATCGATAACACTGCTAAGAGTTGTTTCATCCCAGCTAGTGACCTTTCTGCTATTAGATCTTCTTGGATTAAAACCTTCATAGGTTTTACAGCTTTACCCTTTCCTTTATTGTATCTTGGTATTGTGCTTTATAGAGGTCGTAAGCTCAATGCCATTTTCGACCCCCTAACTGATAAGGTCAGGGGCAAGATTATCAGGTGGAATGCGAGCCTTCTGTCGCAAGCAGGAAGACTGGTCCTATTAAAGTCTGTGCTCAACTCTATTGGATGGCATGTCTTGCCTGCTATGACTCTCACCGCTTCTTTTTTCCGGTCTTACCAGTCTCTGGCTTCATCCTATTTTTGGGGGGAAAAGGACAATGTTAGTCGCCATTATTGGATTTCTTGGGACATCATTTGTCATCCCAAAGATGAAGGAGGATTGGGCCTCAGGAATCCCATTGATATGTGTACTGTTGTGGGCTAGTTTTAACGTGAACGACTCCTTATGGGCATCATTCCTTCATGCAAAGTATCATCGTCTTTTGGCTTCGAACTACACCAGTGTCCCATCCTACGCTAGTTAGACGTGGAAACGGATGCAGTCTGTGAAGACCTTTTCAGATTCGCATGGCGGAGGAGCTGGTTGGGAGGCAGCACCTTTTCGATCAGGTCTACGTGGAGCTCCGCGAGGTTGCCAGCTCCACGTCTTCTTCTCTTCTCGTTCATTTGGGACGTCCATATTCCACCAAATATTTCTATGTTCATGTGGACGATCCTATATGGAGGCCTCCCGATTGACGGTAACCTCCAGAGGATTGGCATACCATTTGTGTCCTAGTGCAGGTGCCGTGGGTCTGGTGACACAAAATCCATAGCTCACTTGTTTGCTTTTGGCTTCTGTGCCAAAGCTGTGTGGAATTGCTTCGGAAAATTGGTTGGTATTCGACATAATGCACATTCTATGTCGAATATTCTGAGATATTGTTGGGATGGAAACTCAAGAAAATCTTTTTGATCTATCCTTTTTAGGTTGATCTCTTGCCTTATCTGCTGGCATATCTGGTGCTCGTGGAATAAGGCAATTTATGACGAGGTGTCCATGGACCATTTTTCGATCATTTGAAAGGTAAGGAATGACGTTTCCCTTGCATTTCATGGTAGACCTTTTAGAGGTTTATTTGGTTTCCATTCGAGAACACTAGCTGGAATTTTGGATGTTACATCGATTACAGCTACCACTCAAGAGGGGATTGGCTGAACTTCGCCCTGCTATGATGAGTGGGACCCGTCCCACCATCCTAGCATCTCCTCCTCCCTCCCTTATGGCCTGATTTGGTTTGCTATTTTCTCAGGGTCTGGATTTATACAGGTTTTCGTGATCGCTTGTTATGGTCTCATTGGATCAGGGATAACTTCCTAGCTCGTGGAGCTCAAGGATGGATCAGGCTCAGCTCTACTGGTTTTTTTGTCTCGTCGGTATTCAGGACTGTTGTGTCTAGAGCCTTTGCTACCTCTTTTCTATCCTTTGGGGGTCTGGTGTTTCATGGATTCTCGCCTCTATCGGTGGACTTGTTGAGCGGGCGGATTGCTTTGCTAGACATCATTCCTCGTTATCAACAGATCTGATAGTTGATTGGCCATGTCAAGTTTTCATGTAGTGCATCAGATCTGTAGAGCTTTTTCTTTCTTCAAGTCGTTCTTTCTTTGTTGTTTTTTATGGAATGACTATTGTATTGTGTAGGAGAAGGTTTAATTCACTTTCGGGTGGTGGCTTTGCCGGAACTCAATTTTGAAGTAAGATGGGTGGTGGTTTATCCGGAGCTCATCTACCTATCTCTCTGCACATACATATAGTCATTCCCTGACTAGTTTTTCTTTGTTGGTTACTTGCCAGGATTGTTGGTAGTCTTTGTGGTCATTTTGTTCCTTTATATATACATACTCTTTTTAAAAAAAAAATCTGTGATATCTTTATATTTAGTTTATTAAATTTTTACTTGCATAAGTTTAATATATCACATTATCTAAGCTTCCTCATATTCATATCGATTCATATTACTCGATCCTACTGTAGCACTATTTTCAACTTAATATACTAGAAAATACCCCATGAAGTCGGATGACCTTTCTAAGGTATACGGATGCTAGCCAAGATGCTATCCTCATGCTCTTGATTGGGATAAAATGGTCTGTCAAATATAACCCATATACTTGTGTTGCCCTTCCACGATCTAGGAAGTCCATCAATAAAGTCTATGAAGACGCTCTCCCATTTCCACTGTGGAATATCCAAGTGTCAAAATAATCCGCTAGGTTTTCTTTATTCATCCTTTACTTGTTGGAAAGTCAAACATGGGCCCGCAACATCCTTCTTCATTCCCGTCCAACGAAAAACTCGTTTCATTTTTCGGTACATCTTATCACCGCTCAGATGGATAGTCATCCGTGAGTGATGAACCACCTCAAGAACTGATCTTAGCAAATCCCCAACTCTGGGAACACATAATCTCCCATCTTGTTTTATCCACCCTTTCTTGTCCACAAAATATCTAGTTAGGAGACTAGAGGCTTCTCCTATGACGAGTCTATTCAAGTTGTCCACTAACTGTTGATCCTCTTGCTGCGTGGATCCAATGCTCTCTAGAAGAGCAGGTCCCACCTCTAGTGATGTCAATAAACCAGGCATAAAATCCGTAGATGGCTTAAAATCAAAGGTCAAAATAAAATCCATGATTTGTTTCTCTACTAACAAAGGACTCAAGGCTATCCTTTGCCTACTCAAGGCGTCCGCAACCACATTACCCTAGCCTGGGGTGTAAGCTCTCTCAAAATCGTAGGATGCAAGGAATTCCATCCATTGTTGTTGCCTTAAATTGAGATCCTTCCGCGAGAACAAATATCTAAGCGACTTGTGATCCTTGTAGAGTTCAAATTACTCTCAAACTAGGTAGTGTCGCCAGGACTTAAGCGTAAGCACTACTGCTGCAAACTCCAAGTCATGTGTGGGGCAGTTCTTCTCATAAACTCTTAGTTGCCTACATCCATAGCAGACTACCCTACATTCTAGCATCAACACGACAACTAACCTCATGCCACAAGCATCCGTGTAGACTATAAACATTTTTCTTCCATTGAGAAGAGTCAAAAAAGGGGCTGATGTCAGAGCCCTCTTTAACCTATGGAATTCATCATCGCAATCAATGCTCCAAGCAAAAGCCAAATACTTCTTCGTCAGACAGGTAAGCGAAGCTGATATCTATGAAAAGTCCTTAATGAACTTTCAATAATAATCTTCCAATCAAAGGAAGCTCCTAAACTCTGTCGCACTTGTAAGGGATTTGCAATCTTGAACTACGACAACTTTAGTGGCATCCACAGCTATTCCATCCTTCAAGACTACATGACCTCGGAATCTTACTACGCTTCTCCAAAAATGGCATTTAGAAACTTGGCCTTAAGCTGATGTGATCTGAATGTACCGAGGACCTCTTTTAAATGTTTGGCATGCTTTTTCTTGCCCCTTGAGAAAACCAGAATGCCACCCACGAAAACCACAATAAATTTATTCAGATACTCCCTACTCATTAAATCCACGAAGTATGCGGGTGCATTGGTTAGCCAAAGAGGCATGACCAACCACTCTAAGAAACCGTCCGAAGTCTTGAAAGTGATCTTGTCAATACTATCATCTGCTACCTTAAGCTGATGAAATCCTATGGCTACATCCAACTATGAGAAAATCAAAGTGCCTAGTAGTTGGTCAAACAAGTCATCAATCCTCGGAAGTGGGTGCATATTCTTCTTGGTGAGTTTATTCAATTCCCTATAGTTCACACATAGATGGAGAGTTGCCTTTGTGGCAAAGATGACTGGAGCTCCCCACTCAGATATGCTCCATCTAATGAATCTCGTCTCTAATAGCTCACCTACTTGCTTGCTGAGCTCCCTCTTCTCTTTAGGAGCCATGTGGCGCACTGGAAAAGCGACTAGTTTCGCATTCTCCACCAAGTAAATTAGGAAATCTATCTCATGCCTCGGAGGTAATCCTCTAACCTCATCAAACACATCTGGAAAACAAATAACTATGGGTACTAATCGAAGATCGTCAATGGAAGAATGAAGAGGACCTAGGAAACTAAGCATAACAAACCCCCATCGGTCAGAAGAAATCTCGAGAGTTCTACCATAGAACGTTAGAAGTCTAACAACTCTCTTTTACAATCAAGGATGACACCATACATGGCTAACCAATAAATTCCTAGAATTAGTCCTTAAACCATAAAGCCAAGAATATATGCATCATATTCAAATTCGATACCCATAACAGAAATTCTCAAACTCCTACATATAGACAAATGAGTTGTAACAACCCGAATTCCGACAGATCGATTTTTCTTTCAAAATTCCAATCTATCGAAAATTGGATTGGTTTGGTCTAGTATCCTACAGAAAAGACAAAGACCTAAAATATGCCAGAGCTCAGGAAACATCTCACAACAGAATGGATAAAATATAATATACTCAAAGTATATCCTTACCGTATTAATAATACTGCCTAACCAGTATCCAAAGCTATCATGGTGCTGCCACAAATCTAGCATGCGAATATGTTATGAGGAGGGCATCAAAACACAAGTTCTAGTGATTGGATTTAAATTATGCACTTTGGATAACACTACATATACCATTCAATCATATTTTCTTATTCATTAGATTACTTGGGTTAACAACACTCAAGGCTTACACACACATTGGACACATTTATTTCTTAGTGGATTAACCTAATATAGAATATATATATAGCTGCCCCCAATATTAAGGTACACCTCAGGGTACCCCACTCGCACGGTCTCCCCTGTAACACCATCGAAATATACGCAGTCCCTCATTCTATGCCATTGTGTCGTACGGATCTCTATATAGCTATGTTATGTTCCGCATATATCTATCATTACTATGCTACGTAAGCGTACGGACTGCCTCCTTCGATCGAATCAGATTCCATACTAGAGTAATGCCCTCAAGTCTACGATACACCACCCAGAGCCGATATTCATGTATCTAGATAGTCCCACATACGTATCGTCAATTGTAGCTCGATGCCATAACCGCACGTCCTCTAATGTGCACCGAGTCCCGTGGCAGGGCGATACAAGAAACACGAAACTCGGTCGGGAGATTTTCCATATTTGTACAGGCCCATCTTTAAAGAGTCTCTATATACAGATATACCTAGTGTCAGTTTATGCCCATAAATTCACCCAAATAGGCAATACCCAATATTCACCGTATTCCAAACGTTCGTATTTCGCGATTTCAGCCTAGGTTCGAATTTAACCCTGGTTCAATAAAAGAAAATAAATAGGGGGAGATAGAAGTTGCATAAAAAAAGAACAGAGAGAAAATAGGCATGAAAATATCCACAAGCATGAAGGCTAAGACTTGATAAGAACATCATCATGAACATGAAAAACTGATGTACAACAAGATAAACTGATGATAATAGCATCATGAGAATAAGAATATAAGCAAAAGAACAACTTAGAATTAGACATAGTCTCAATTTCATCTTATTACATGTCAAGACTAGATTTAGGTGTTCAAATCTAAAAATAACTGAACTTACAGCATTTGGATTAGAAAAGATAATTGAATCGCTTGTTGTTGTTGAAGAACTCTAACTTGATATTGATTAATCCTCTAGGTTGATGAAGAACTTTTTGATTTGATTTAGGTTTTAGTGGCGGCTAGGTTTAGATGAGAGTTTGGCGACATGGAGGCGCCATGAGAGTGAATAATATAATTAGGGTTTAGGTTTGGATATGTATTTATAGGTGTGTTAGGCAAACCATGGCCTTTAGATTAGCATAGGAGTCATCAAAGCTATCTAAACCAAAGAGACATGTCACCCAGCCAACCACAGTGCGACACATAAGCCCTAAAACACAAAATTTCATCACAGGCCATTCTAGGCTGACGGGGTCGGTTCCAAACAACCTGAGTTGACCCTGGGGTCTACCCAGCGGGTCTTAGGTCGACCCATAAAATAGGTCGGTTTGGCATTTTGCCTTCCCTCTTCCGCTGTTTTGAATTTTTTTTCTTTAGTTTTAGGTTGATTTTTATTTTATTAATTTATATATATACATATATTTCCCTTATATGTATACAAACTTCCAAGTTCCATAACTTTCTCATACATTATCCGTTTAATGCAAACTTTGGGTCCATCTTGACCAGAATTTGGGATGAACGCAGTGGTATAGTCTGTTTTACTTAAATCTCACTTTTAAAATAAAGTATTCATTTAATTCTTCTATTAATATTCATAGAAAAATATGGGGTGTTACAAGACGTATGTCTAACCATTTTTGTTTCGCCTCTTTTCTTTCTTCCCCTCCCCCACCTCCCCCAGGTCCTCAGGGTGGGACTAGTGGAGCTTAACTTGGATTTCTTTCTTCTTGAAGTGCTTGGAAGTGTCGAAATTAATGCTCATCTTTATCTCTTTTCCATTATGGCTATTTGGAGTGGGATTATGATTTTACTTTTATGTACTTTGATAATAATTTTGTACAAGATGGATACTTGGCTTTAGTATATGGTTTTAATGTTGTAACCAGACATGTTTTTTTTTCCGCTGCAATGAATAAATTTTGAATTTTCTTAAGTACCATTTTATGTATCCATCTTGTGTATTTTTTTCTATATATTTATAATACTCCATGAAAGGTAATGCATTCCCTTAATGAGTGACATTAATGGACGTGGGGGGTTACATATATACATTTTAAGTAGAAATTGATATTTTTGGACTTTATGGGGTTATTGTTTGGTACAATTTCAATCATTTGATGATAATGTTGATGTATGTAGTGACCTTGAGCTTGCCTATTTGTGATGGTTTTGGCTCAACTTTCATGTATAAATTCTCGCAATTCGATTATGGCTTTAATTGCTAAGTGTTATGTACACTTAGAATGGTAATTTTGCTCAATTCCCTCGCTCATTGACGACCTTAACTTGCAGTATCATGCCTTTCCATCCTTTTCAATGTTAATACATCCCCGTTGGTAGCATATCTTAGGTCGTTGTTTTGTAATGGCTCATGTTTAATTAGGTCGTCGCAACCACTTTCATATTTTAGACCGCGACCCTACTCTAGGTCGTTATGATAACACAAGGCCTTAGGTCGTTACTTCAGTCCCCATCTTTAGGTCGCTAAACCCTTCAAGTTTTGGGTCGTTTACGACCCAAAAAACTTGAAGTAGAAATACTTCATGTGGAATCGGACTGTTATAGTGACCTAAAGCTTCTTGGTTGTATAGAACGAGCTAGCGTCCGATAGCATACAGAACGACCCAAAATCTTAAGTTTGGTAGGAACGATCTGAAACATCTTGAATAAGTTGCTTTCTGGTTTGTTATTCACTTCTTAACACTGCTATTCGTGCAGGATGTCTAAAAGAACTGAAGGGACCTCAAGCGAGGACACAACTCGCAAGCACCGTAGGTTGGAAAAACTTCTGATGTCAGAAATTCAAATTACCCCTGTTGCCCCCACTTTGGCTGAGTGAAAAGCTATCATAGATAGGCCTAGTTATGCTTCCAAGCCACACACCTCTGAGCTTGCTAATCGCTTCGAAGGCTGGTGTCTTCAAGGAGTGAACTTCGATCAATTTGACTTGGATATATATCCGTCAGACAAGCGAACAGTCCTCGAAGATTTTGGTATTCTAAAGAATCACTCATTGACACAACTTGACGCTATTAGGACTTGTATGGAAAAGCAGTTCGAGGAAATTGGACAATACCATGCACGCAAATTAGGAGCGTGGAACACCTTTGCTTGCGAGCTCCAGAGGCTGAACAGGGAGAATATTGAACTCATCACCACTTTGGAGAAGGATAATGCTGCGCTTATTCAGGCTCTTAAGTCTCAGGATGAGATCATTGCTGAACTATCAAGTCCTGGGGGCAAGGCAAAAACGACTAGTACTTCTCCTTCTGCTCAAGGCGGGGAATGATTTATTGACGAAAAAAAGAAGTTCTCTCATCTGAATTTAGCTATTTATCTTTTATGTGCTTGTGCTATAGACCTGTTGTATATTGTTGTATATGCGAGTGTCGATCCTCGCTTAACACTCTTACGATATTTTGCGTCTGATGTCTCTACGTTGGAGTGATGGAACTGTATTTTGTCTATCGTACTTTAAGCTTTTATGCTAAGATAAAAGGATATTTGCTGTGGCGATCTTTTTGGTTTTGAACTCATACGTCCCATGCTACCTGTTCTGCAATTAAGACAAACTTTTGCATGATTTTGGACTTATACTTGTTATCAATTATCCATGTTGATAACGGATTAGTTAGAAATGAATTATAATGAACTTAACTTGCGTTGAATAAAATACTAGCCTAGGACTACCTTTTTTTATGGTTCAAAACTCATCAAATACTGTTTGCACAGTTATGGTATTCTAACTCAAATTTGTGTTAATGCTTGAAACCGACCAATCAACTTAGGTTTAATATAGATCCCAAACGTTATCATTTTAATGACTCATATGAGCATGTTCAACATCTCTTATTTGAGAAATATGTATCTATAATTCACTTTCTACTTCCCTTCTGAGAAGCTTTGATTCTTGTGCCCTTTGTTTAGGGAGTCATTGTCGGGTCTAGTTTTTCCTAATTCTAACGATCAAATGAATACCCAACATTCTTCACGTTTGAGATTTCCATAAACTACGTGAATGGTTTTTTCTCATTCATCACATCTGGAATTTTAGATGCTACGCGAATGGATTTTCTCATTCTTCACACCTGAAATTTCAAATGCTACGCGAATGGTTTTTACACTTTTCACATCTGAGATTCCAGATGCTATGAAAGTGGATTTTTCATTCTTTACATTTGAGATTTTAGATGCTATGCAAATGATTTTTACACTTTCACATTTGAGATTCCAGATGCTACGCAAGTGGATTTTTCATTCTTCACATCTGAGATTTCAGATGCTACGCGAGTGGTTTTTACACTTTTCATACATGAGATTCTAGATGCTACGCAAGTGGATTTTTCATTCTTCACATCTGAGATTTCAGATGCTACGTGAACGGTTTTTACACTTTTCACATCTGAGATTCCAGATGCTGCGGAAGTGGATTTTTCATTCCTCACATCTGAGATTTAATATGCTACGCGAATGGTTTTTACACTTTTCACATCTGAGATTCTAGATGCTACGCAAGTGGATTTTTCATTCTTCACATCTGAGATTTCAGATGCTACGCGAATGTTTTTAACACTTTTCACATCTGAGATTCCAAATGCTACGCAAGTGGATTTTTCATTCTTCACATTTGAGATTTCAAATGCCACGCGAATAGTTTTTACACTTTTCACATCTGAGATTCCAGACGCTACGCAAGTGGATTTTTCATTCTTATCATCTGAGATTTCGAATGCTACACGAATGGTTTTAACGGCTGTTTTATCGCTTCGTAGGGCGGCTATCAGTCCCTTCATCAGATGCTTGACTCAATAAGTTATTATGGTTTAGGAACTGTAACACCCCGAAATTTTAACAACATTAAAGTGGATAAATTAAAGAAAAATTAATCTAATATTCAGACTTAAGGGAAAAGGACTGCTTCATTGCGTCCGTTTTGAAATTCTGGTCAAGATAGACACCTGGTTTGCGTAAAATGGATAACGTGTGAAGAAGCTATGGACGATAGATGTTTGGCAGAAAAAGCAGAAATTCCCGGCGCACTTGACAAGTGTGCCCATGTATTTTTACATTGGCGCACCTGTAAAGTGCGCCCATAACAGTTTTTTGGGTATTCGGGATTTTGCCCAAGTGGGAGGCGACCGACGGCCTGATTTACGCTAGGCTTATGTGGCAGTCAGTTGCAGAGGGTTCTACAGTTGTAAATATATAGCTATTTCACATTTTTCTTCATTAGAAATCATGGTGGCCAAACTCTGCCAGAGTCTGAACTGAATTAGGGTCTCTCATCTTCTTCTATCAACTAAAGCATGTCAAATTCTGAGATTAAAGCATAGACTCAGCACCTTTTCTATCATCTTAGTAATGCAATCATAGTGAGTTCTAGTTGCTTTAGGTTTAGATAAATAATAGTGAATCATGAAAGGCTGTGATTTGGATACGTTGTAAACCTTGAATCTATGTTATTGTTAGATCGAATACCCTGTCATGATAGATCTATTTCTCTAGATCCAATACAATTATGATTGTTCTACTATGTTATTATTGTGGATCTTGGTTTGTAACTATATTATGGTTAATATAGATCTGTTAATTTGGACAGTTATATCATTGGATAGATCTGGTCAGTAAATCATGAACATATGTCACCTTAAATTAGTTAGGATTGGATCTAAACCTTTATCTTAATTATAACTTTTATGATATGCTATGATGTGGATGTGTGTAGATCTATTTCTAAACTATTAGATCTATTTTATGTGATCTAAATTGTCACCTTATGTTATCATGTTAGATCAATTTTATGTGATCTAAATTATCACCTTATGTTATCATGTTAGATCTATTTTATGTGATCTAAATTGTCACCTTATGTTATCATGTTAGATCTATTTTATGTGATCTAAATTGTCACCTTATGTTGCCATGTTAGATCTATTCTATGTGATCTAAATTGCCACCTTATGATAACATGTTAGATCTATTTTATGCGATCTAAATTGTCACCTAATATTATCATGTTAGATCTATTCTATGTGATCTAAATTGTCACCTTATGTTAACATGTTAGATCTATTTTATGGGATCTAATTGTCACATTATGTTATCATGTTAGATATATTCTATGTGATATAAATTGTCACCTTATGTTAACATGTTAGATCTATTTTATGTGATTTAAATTGTCACCTTATGTTAACATGTTAGATCTATTTTATGTTTTCTAAATTATCACCTTGTGTTATCATGTTAGATCTAAACCGATTGGACATCTAAATTGTTAATTTAGATATTGTGACATCATAGTTCATCAGTTTTATGTCCACCTTGTTACGATGACAATTTCATCTCCATGCCAGTATGTATGTTCACCTTATTATCATACAAGTTTATGTTTATGCCAAGATGATCGTTTTAGTTATATTCCCATTATTTTCCCTATTATCGCTTATGACTAGGCTATTGTCTAGCCTAGGCATGTTGCCAATTTTGTGAGGACGCTAGTTAAGGAACGGGGGGAAAAGGGTTAAAAATGGCATAATTTGAATATGAACATTTTTGGACATGTGATTCAAATTAAAGACACCTGTAGGTAAGCATAACTGGTAGAAATATTGGAGTTATGTAACTAAATACACCCTTTAGGGTAAGCATAACTGGTGGAAATAATTAAGGCTATGTAATTAATGACACCTAGTGGTATATATAATCAGTGAAAACCTAGTAGGGGATACAAGACAAAGGGGAGAGCTTGTATCATATTTGTGTTGGACCCATTTCAGTCAGTAACCTGGAGTAGGTATCAAACAAAGTACTCCGTACTAGGCGGAGAAGGGGCATGCTTACTGACTGATTGTAAGAGATCCAAACGTGGAGGATGGTGTGGGCAGCGCAAACCGACCGGGCCATGTGCGTGCATGAGCCGAGTAGAGGGGGATAAGACGACTGTGACACCTGTAAATATGGTTGTGCATATTATTACGATGAGGGGTTGCCACTTTAGGAAGTGATGCCTCCTACTGTGTGGCCAGCACAAGGTATCTACGAGGGTTAGGGAGACGATCAATCAGGGTAGTAGTTAGGATACATTTGGACGTATACCTAAGTCTGCCACCTTATAGTTGAAGGGATCATCTCTTTCTGGATATACTAGTAACAGTGCAGAGTAATTGTTCGAAGCATATACGGCTCATCTTGTCTACCTTGTCGCACCTGCCATTTATGTTGTGATCTCTCTTATCCACTTTATATGCTTATCATGTTACTTTTAATTATTTACTGGCTAAAAGTAACTAGACTCGCCGGACTTTATGTTTGACCCTTTTTGTTTCCTCTTCTTTCTTCCATTCCCCCTAGGTTCTCAAGGGCGGGAATTCTCAGGCTTAGTCAGGATTCTGCTATCGTCTTGCTTGGAGCTTCTAGATGTATTGCTCAAGCTTCTATCTTTGCTACTATGGCTCATGATTTGGGGATTATGCTTTCTTTTTTATTGTACTCTGATATTTAAGTGCAAGACAGAAGTTCTAATGATATACTGAGTTTGGGTATTTTCAGATATATGGTGTAACCATGCTTTATGATTAATTAAAAGTTTTTAGTTCTGCTGCTATTTTATTTGTCTTGTAATTATTATGTGTCTGTTCACCTATAACGCTTCACGAAACTTAAAGCATTCCCTTAGTGAGTGACATTAACGGACGTGGGGTGTCACACTTGGTATCAAAGCTAAAGGTTAGTAGATTAGATAAAAGTTTTTGAAAATTATTTTCAAAAAGGTTTTAAAAGAATGCATTTTCAAAAGAAAAGTCTATTTCGAAAAAACATATTTCCCAAAGCTATAGGGAGTATCTCTCGATTCTCCAATTGATTCCTTTTTTTTTTCTCTTTTTGTCTGGGGGACCGATTCTCCCTGGAAGGTGTCCCCATTCTGGCATGATGCCATAGGTATGTTTAAACTGTGGCACATATCGAAGGGCAATGAAGTACCTAACCTCCATCTAAAGCTGCAGTAGTATCACTTATGGCTAATTTTCTTGAGCTTCGTAAGGATCCAAATATGGTAAAAAGGAGAATAAAGGAGTTGGGGCTTAGGAGTACAGCCTAAGGATGAGAAAAATGATGGCCTGAGAAGGGAACATATATAAAGCTCAAATAAATTTTAAAAGGAATTTCATTAAGGACTTCGCAAAGAAATCAGCCCAACTCACCAGATTGACAAAGAAGAACTTGGCATTCTCATGGGATATAGACTGCGACGTTGCTTTCCAATAACTGAAGAAGGCTCTGACAACAGCCCCAATCTTGACTTTAACTGACAAGAATAATGTGTTTACCATTTACACTGATGCGTGCGGTACAGGGCTTGGTGCGGTTCCAATGCAAGAAGTGAAGTAGTGTGTTATCGGGGTAGACAACTGAGAGTTCATGAAAAGAACTACCCCACCCATGATCTAGAGCTAGCTGCCATAGTATTTGCATTAAAGACATGGCGTCATTATTTACTTGGAGTGAAGTTCGAGTTATACACCAATCATAAATCTCTCAGGTATCTGTTCTCGCAGAAGGATCTCAATTTAAGGCAACAACGATGGTAGGAGTTTCTGGCTTCTTATGATTTTGAAATTTCTTATACCCCTGGCAAGGGCGATGTGGTGGAAGACGCACTAAGTAGGCAGAGGGTGGCCCTGATTCCTCTGTTTGTGGAAAGAAAGAACTTGGGGTTCATATCAGCTTTTGATTTTAGACCCTCCATCGAAATTTTGCCTGATTTATTTGCATCCTTGGAGATACGATCGACTCTTATGGACCAGATAGGAGCTTCGCAACAAGGTGACCCACATATTCTAGACATCATGGATAAGCTCAGAAGAGGGGAGACTTCTAGTCAACTCTGCAGATATGCCATAAATGAAAAGGTGCGGTTGCTACGAGATGGAAGGCTTTGTGTTCCTCAAACTGGAAGTTTGATTAAGGCAGTCTTAGAAGAATCCCATCATTCTAAGATGACCATTCATCCAGGCGTTGATAAGATGTATAGGGACATGAAGAAGGTTTTCTTTTGGGCTGGGATGAAGAAAGATGTGGTCAATTTTTTTTCCCAATGTTTAGTTTGCAAGCAAGTCAAAGCTGAGCAAAAGAAGCCTGTTGGTTTACTTCATCCTTTGGAGGTTCCTCAGTGGAAATGGAAGAGCATCTCTATGGATTTTATAGATGGTTTGCCTAGATCGAAGAAAGGCAATACCAGTATTTGGGTTGCGGTAGATAGTCACTAAGAGCGCTCACTTTATTCCAGTTAAGAGTAAGAGGACGGTATCATGGTTAGCAACAATTTATGTCCGAGAGATAGTTCGTCTTCATGGAGTTCCTTCCAGCATCGTGAGCGATCGTGACCCCATATTTACCAGTGAATTTTGGAGGAGCTTGCAAGAAGCATTAGGTACACAGTTGTGTTTGAACACCGCTTATTATCCTCAGACCGATGGGCAAACATAGAGGGTGAACAGAATTCTAGAAGATCTTTTAAGGCTGTTTATCCTAGACTTCGGAGGGACTTGGGAAGAGCATCTTCCTTTAGTAGAGTTTGCCAATAACAACAGCTATCAGGACAACATTGGCATGGCACCCTTCGAAGAATTGTACAGACGAATCTGTAGATCATCAAATTGTTGGTGGGAATCTACAGAAAGATTATTACTTGGACCAGATATGGTTAGAGAAACGTCTGAAAAGATTGACCATATTTGATGGCGAATGAAGATAGCTCAGGATAGACAGAAATCTTATGCAGACAACAGAAGGACTGACCTCGAATTTGAAGTAGGAGACTTGGTTTTTATCAAAGTGTCATCTCTGAGGAATGTAGTTCGCTTCGGATCGGTAGGGAAGTTGGCACCTAGGTTTGTGGGACCATTTCCCATAACCGAGAGGATTGGCCAAATGGCCTATAGAGTAAAGCTTCCTGAAAATCTATCAGGTGTTCATGATGTTTTCCATGTTTCTCATCTGCGGAAGTGCTTGCATGACACCATGGAAGTTGTTGAGCCGAGTATATTGGAAGAGGTAGAAGTGGAATGAGTGGCGACAGTCAGGCGAGTTCCTTCCAGTATTCTTGGATTGGAAGTTAAGAAGTTACGCAATAAAGAGATCAAGTTGCTAAAGGTTCAATGGGGAGACAACCAAGAGGATGCAACTTGGAGAGACCGAAGACAAGATTTTTGCGCTTTGACCCTTTTCTTTTTAAGGGAATGTTCTTAACTTCTCTTCCAAAAGCTTTTATCCGTACTTGTTTCTATCATTTGAGTATATCTTATCCGTAGTATTTTTCGACCTTTAGATCGGAATCCTATGGATGTAAACATGTGTTTGAGACATGTTATGATTGATGGATGCAAGTGAATGCAAGTGGATGCAAATTTTGCTAGTGGTTGCCTGTGGATGCATATACACACACATTAGGCACTAGATCGGCTCAACCACTCTCGTATTCCACATGAATGTGTTACATTTTCTTTTCTTTTATGGGTAGAAATGGATGAATTAGCGTATGGATATTGCATTTGGACGAATGAGCGTGCACACATATAGAACTTACATGTTATAATAGAATTATTTGCATAAATATTTGATTCATGGCACTAACATATATTGCATTAAGGGGGTCAACTGAATCAGTAGACCGCCTGATCTTCGCATTAGTATTAGGACATATACACACACCTTTGCGTATACTCATATAAGAAATAGAAATCTTTAGGGATAATGGATGCCAATGTTCGGTGGATGAGTAGACGGATGATGGATTGTAGGAAACATTCTTTTCAACTTGAAGATTTCGGGGACAAAATCCTTTGAGTAAGGGAGAATGTAACACCCCGAAATTTTAACAACATTAAAGTGGATGAATTAAAGAATATATAATTTAATATTCATAACTAAGGGAAACGGATTGCGCCATTGCGTCCGTCTCAAAATTCTGGTCAAGATAGACACCTGGTTTGCGTAAAACGGATAATGTACGAAGGAGTTATGGATGATAGAAGTTTGGCAGAAAAAGCAGAAATTCCCGGCGCACTTGATAAGTGCGCCCATGTATTTTTACACCGGCGCACCTGTAAAGTGCACGCAAAATAGTTTTTTGGGTATTCGGGCCTTCTCCCAAGTGGGAGGCGACCCACGACCTGATTTACCCTAGGGCTTAAGTGGCAGTCGGTTCCAGAGGGTTCCGCAGCTATAAATACATAGCTATTTCAAATATTTCTTCATTCGAAATCATGGCGGCCAAACTCTGTCGGAGTCTGAACTGAACTAGGGTCTCTTATATTCTTTTATCAACTAAAGAATATCAAATTGTGAGATTCAAGCATAGGCTCGGCACCTTTTCTGTCATCTGAGCAATCCAATCACAGTGAGTTCTAGTTGCTTTTAGGTTTAGATAAATAATAGTGAATCATGAAAGACTGTAATTTGAATACGTTGTATACCTTGAATCTATGTTATTGTTAGATCGAATTCTATGTCCTGATTGATCTATTTCTCTAGATCCAATTCAATTATGATTGTTCTACTATGTTATTATTGCGGATCTTGGTTTGTACCTATATTATGGTTAATATAGATCTTTTATTTTATATAGTTATATCGTTGGATAGATCTAATCATTCATGTCAATCATGAACATATGTCACCTTGAATTGGTTAGAATTAGATCTAAACCTTTACCTTAATTGTAAGTTTTATGATATGCTATGATGTGGATGTGTGTAGATCTATTTCTAAACTAGTAGATCTATTTTATGTGATCTAAATTGTCACCTTATGTTATCATGTTAGATCCATTTTATGTGATCTGAATTTTATAATTTTGGAGAAGGATACGACTTAGATCTTCAATGCAAGGCTTTTAAACTTGAGAAAAGGAAAAAAATGCGAACACGGCCCCACGGTGGGCACCAGATATTTGATTCGAATTTGGAATCAACACCAAAGGTGCAAGCGATGCACTTCACCGATTCGGTAAGATTAAGATGTGGAATCGTTCTATCGAAAAATAAAAAGTATAAAATGAAGACCAAGAAGTTTTTATAGTGGTTCAATTCTAAATAAATCAACATCCACTTTAGTATCAATTCTCATTATAAAATTTTGTTCTACAACATTCATGAAATCCCTCATGCACTCATTTCTCACTTTTCTCTCTTTTTATGATCTAGCTAGACCTTAATTCAGCAGACGGATGGAAGGGATCACTTGCTTTGTGATGGAGGATGTATTAATCCTTGATTACTCTAACATTCTCGTGATCTTCCAAGTCTTTATGAGATTTTGTACTTAGATTCAAATTTCGAGAGGATTGGAGAAGGAAAGTTTTGGATTCTTTGAAATGTTGTTGGAGAACTTTCTTATGGAAGAGATTCTAGGTCCTTTAATCCAATTGGAGTAAGTTTGTGAATTTTATCCACATGAAGTTGGAGAAGAATTGTTAGATCCATGAAAGTCATTAGCGTAGTTGTAGACCAGCTCTGAATTTGGCAGCACCTCCTTGTTGGAGTGAAATTCTCCCCCCTCCCCCCCTTAATGTGAATTATGGGGGGGGGGGTATTTATAGGTGGAACTCAAGCCAGGTGGCAATTCCGTAATTCTCCTGTACTCCCTTTAGGTCGTCGGGCGAGCTAAAGGACTGGAAGAATGTTTCTACCGCCGAAGAAGCGGCGGCACGAGCTTAAAAGAGCGCAGCGGGCTAGGTTAAGGCGATGCGAGCTTGGAAAAATCGGGGCGACCCAAGCACACCTAGAACGAGCTAAACCAGGATGATCCAGTTTGGGCTTTGATGAAACGGGCTAAAACTTTAGCGAGCTGGCGATTTGAGGAGCTGGTGACCTAAGAACCCTTCGAGCTAGCTTCTAAGTGAGCCAAGATGCCCCAACGACTTAAGATGGTCAAACGAGCTAAAGCTTCCTGAACACCTCATATTATCTGAGCGACCAAAGATACCGTAACGACCTAAAGCACTTATGTGAGCTATAGAGCTCAGTGAGTTAGAGAAAACATAACGACCCAAAGGGCCTAACGACCTAAAATCATATATCAACCCAAACATCCTCATTTTTTTCTGGGACATATTTTGTGGGTTAACACTGCAGCCTCCTAAAATTTTGAATTTTTAACCGATTTTCGAATTTCTGTACCCATTTTTGAATTTCTGAACCTAATATATATATATATATATATATATATATATATTCTTCCTACACATATACAAACTTCAAACCTTAATAACTTCTTCATACGATGTCTGATTTACGTAATCCAGTTGTCTATCTTGACCAGAATTTCGAGACTGACGCAATGGCGCAGTCCATTTTACTTAATTCTGAATATTTAATTAAATTATTCTTGTTTTATTATCTTAAGTTAAAAATGCGGGGTGTTACATGAGTCGTACTTCCTACGGGGTTTTAGACTACAATAGGATCAAAAACGCTACTAGTGTCTAAGTGCATATTATCTATCACGGAATTGGATATGAATGAATGAGAAGCACCAATATCAAAGAAAGTCCTAATAGGATAGTCAAAAAGAGAAATCAAACCTTCGACGATGACTTTCCTACCTCTATTTGATTTACCAGCCTCTAGAGCATGTACTTGCCTCCAAACGACCAGCCTTTTGACCTTGCTTGTTGGGGGCATTGCCTAGTAAAATGTCCAAGCTGACAACAATTAAAACAAGCATTCTTCATTTTCTTATAGTCCCTCACAAAGTGCCCCAAATTTCCACAGCCATGGCATTTAACCTCGGTCTTGATCTGGGCCTTGTTAGATTTTCCTCCCTTCTTTGTCACTCATTTCATGGGCCACCATTTATTTTTCTCGATCTTGGATTTTTCCTCCTCGGTCTTAACTTTTTTCTTCTCCTCCTTACTGTCCTCAAACATCAAAGCCTTGTCAACTAGCCTCTCGAAAGTCGCTCTCATTGGGCTATGGTTCAATGCTAGTCCTTACAGTGGTTGGTTTAATCCTTTCGCAAAGCTTAGATCCTTCTTATGCGGAGTGTTTACCAAGTCCAAACTGAATCTTGCTAGCTGATTAAAGACGTTGACATATTCCTTCACCGTCATGCTTCCTTATTTCGAATTCAAAACCTTCTCCATCTGCATTCCTTCCACCGCTTGCGACATGAATTTCAACTCAAATCTACGTCTAAACTCATCTTAATTGCCAACCGCTTACCCCGCCTGAGTTACCTCTCACTAGTACGAAACTTTCCCTTTTAGCTACAAAACGGCCAACCGATTCTTTATCCTATCACCGAGCTCCAATAAATCAAACATATTCTCTGTTTCTTTAATCCAATTGCGCACCTGCACAAAACTCTCGGTACCACGAAACGACTTGCCTCCATACAAAGCTTAGAGAAGTTAACTATAGGATTGGGAGGAGCTAATGCGGTTGCAACTGGGGGTGGGGCATTTCCTTGAACTTCGGCAGGTGTCATAGCCTCTACGTATTTATGGAAACATGTCAGGATGGGAATGCCCTAGGGAAATTAGGAGCCCCAGGAAATGCTGAAGAAGAGATGAAATATTGATTCATAACGAGATCAAAGGAATATTGTAAATGACTTGAGAGAGTATATTTCTAAAAAATTGGTTTTATTTGAAAATACTTTGCTTTGAAAACACTTTTTCCAAAAAAATCGTCTGATCTTGTAACTGTAGGCTCTGATACGAAATGTGACACCCCCACATCCCTTAATTTCACCCATATGAGGATGCATTAGGTTTGATGAAGCGCAATAATAATAAATGGACAAATTTTAATAAGGCATGAAATAAAAATGCAGCAGAAAAACTTTAAATTTTATTTCAAACAAAAATCAATAGATTTTCAAATGATTCATTAATATTATAAAGCTGTAAATATCTGTCTTATAAACTACTAGAGTACAAAAACATGTCATAACAATAAACATAAAAGAAACTGAAGCAATACGTGGAAAGAGAAGTAATTTAAGTCCAAACTAAAATAGTGATGGTCAAGACTGCGATCCACTGCCCTGACAATCCAAGGGGGAAAAGGAAGAGAGAAAGGAAAACAAGAATGGTCAGACATAAAGTCTAGCGAGTTCCAGTGATTTTTAGCTTAAGCACAAAATAAGAAGTATCAAGACAGATAAATGGTACTGGATATGAAAATACAATAAAACATACAAGTACGAAGTAAACGAGATAACAATGCAAGGTAATGATCAAGTATGCTTCTCACTCATATCCCAAGAACAAGTTCATGCACCAACTACTAGAAGGTGTTACCCTAATTACTACCTATTTGATCGGCTCCCTACTATGCAAATAGCCTGTGCTAGCCATGATAGGTTGGGATATTAGTCCCTAACCCATCAACTTATAAGACACTGCCCTATTCGTTGGCATTACAGCGTCTTAGCTTCCCCCATAGGACCCATGCACGCTCATTACTCCGCTAGAAAGTGTCGGTACTCACCTTTGAACCTCTTACAATCCAGATTAGTAAAGCGTGCCTTGTCCCCTACCTAATGCGGGGCCCCTTTATGATACTAACAGGGATACTGACTGACACAGGTTCCATATAGTAAGATTGACACAACCACCTCCTAGGCTTGTGCCCCCAAATAACTTGGATTTTAAGAGTCCCAAAATTGGATATAAACAATAAGACGTGGGACCTCTTAGCTTATTGATTAACATTTTTAAATTAGCAGGTTTAAGTTAATTAATAAGCATGGTTGTAAGTGACATTTCCTATAGAATTATTCTATGTACAACTCCTTCCCATAGACAAGCACCTACTCAGATGTATAAAAATTATAGTAACTCGTTTTACTTAATTACATTTAATCCACATATTTTCCATAACATGTTCTACTTAATTATTAAATTAAGTCCAACCTATTTAGATTAAAATGTTTGCATATTCTTCACTTTTGAAATTACCCCAAATTTACAATCAAAGGTTCTCTAATTAAAATATGCCCATTTTTCTATATTGTCATTACAAGTTTATTCCAATTTATATTAATTATACGCAATTCAAACGGAAATGGCCTAGGCTCAGCGTAAATAAAAATGAAAAAGGAGAAAATAGATCCAAACTTAAACTAAATAAATAGGCATTATTGAAGGAAAAAAATGTCGTAAACACCAAAGATTCCCAATTATTAGGAATTATAAATATGGTCGCATAGATAAGAACATAAAATAGAACATAAGCAGTAAATAACACAAGATTTTTATAGTGGTTCGGCCTCATTGAGGGCCTACGTCCACTTTGAAGCGTTGTTGGAATTTTATTGATCACTTGAAAGATTACAAGGTTGAGACACTCTCATTACATTTGTTAACTATGATACATGAAGTTACAATAGTCATATTTGCAAGAAATAGTAAAATGGACAATTTTTCCCTTCTTCTTCCTCAAAGAAGAGATGCCATTAATGAAGCTCTATTGAGGTCTCAAGGCTCAAGAATTAAGCCCTTTGAAGTGTGAGGCTATGGGGTATTTATAGGAAGTGGTTAGGTAGGGGTTAGGTAGAAATGGGTACCATCTACAGAAAATTCGCGCCTGCAGCCCTCGGCCTCGGAAAATTCGCACCTGGGCCAACGTACGAAATTTTGCACCTGCCTGGTGCAAAATTTCACACCTGCGAGGTACGAAATTTTGTACCTGTTAGGTGAGAAATTTCGCACCTGTAGGGTGCGAAATTCGTACCTCGAGGGTGCATAATTTTGCACCTCAAGGGTGCAGAATTTCGCACCTCAAGGGTGCGAAATTTCGCCCCTCGATGGTACGAAATTTCGCACCTTACGGGTGCGAAATTTTGCACCTTGCGGGTGCAAAATTTCGCACCTCGCAAGTATGAAATTTCGAACCTCGAGGGTGCTGAATTTCGCACCTCTCAGGGGTACGAAAATTCTGTTTGAGAGGTGCGAGGTCTGTCGGAGTGGCTTTGGGGCTCGAAATCATGGTCGGTGCATCCAGAGATGTCGAAGACTTGGTTCGGGAATGTGCTGGAGGAGTAGCGAGGCTCGCTGAAGTTGTTGTCTGAATCTTGACTTTGAGCTGATCTGGTAATTCTAGGCAACACACTTGTTGGCGGAAATCGGATGAATCGGGCGGTGCCCAAAGTTTCGACCTAACCGGTTAGGTCAATCGCCGCCGGGACTGTGGGGCCCTGAACCCCCATCGGCGCTGCACCCGAACCCACTTGACGGCTCGCCTTCGGCTCGGATCACGGCTCGCCTTCGGCTCGGATGCGGACGAATACTGATGGAGGCTGCGTTCGAGGGATGCGACGTCCTGCTAGTGGCCAGACTTGAATCCTCTGGTATTGGACCCCGGATGATATTGGCGACGCCTCCGGGCTATAATATCACGCGATATGTTGAGATGAGCGTGTCTTGTGTACTTTTGGTAACCGGACCAAGAGGCCAGTTAACATTTTCCCACTCAATGTATGTTTTGTGTTAACAAGACATGGTTTGAAGTGAGATGGGTCTGATATGGGCGCAAACATCTCCATGCGGTGCTTAGCGATCGATTATGACCTTCCTCTTGCGTTGTATGTTGAGAGCGCACTGCTTTGGAGTGGTTGGGACGCCTTGTTGAAATATGTGGGTGTGAGCTTAGGATTCCAGTGTTGCTAAGAGCTTTGACTCGCTTGAGTTTGGTGGCTTGGATTGGAACTTGTCTAAGGCGCCTACTTCCAGGTTTTAATTGCATATGTAATCACAAATTTATGCATGGTTTTGCGCGATGCGATCTGAGTTAGCATAGGTAATATGAAAGTGAATCGTATGCCCTGGGCTTATGATCACGCAGTTTTAGCTATTCAAAGAGTTTTTGGATCGAGAGTCGACTGTTTGGTGTGTATACTGAACCCTTAAGGCTTGTGGGCGTGCATTTGAATCGAGTTGGTCTGCTCGGTTGAGATTTCCAAAGCATGTACGCATGGTCATTGCCATGGCTTAGGCGCATGATTGCCCTAAGTGGTAGCTCAAACATCGTTGGGATGGAGCTTGATTATTTAGAGTATCCGTTAAATCACTTGGACTAAGTGAGACCAAGGTCGCTTAACGATCCAAGCTAGTCCCATTGATCAAAGTTTTGGCAACTCGTGTATGCGAATGCCATTGTTAGGACAATATTTGTCATATGTCGTGGCATGTAATCATATGGATTCTTCTTTGAGGCAAGGTCGGACCCGAACGCTGGGCGTGGGCGCTTTGATGATTGAGCACTTGGTGAGTACCTAGGTGGTCATTGAGTTGTGATTGACTTGGTATTTGGAGCTCCGAAGTTAAGTGAATATGATAGTAGCTCGGCGTACGATCTCGAATTCCGATCCCAGAATTTTGGGCATGCCGATCCCCTGATTGTAGTTGCTTCTTTTCTTCTCTTCTCCGGATAGAAAATCATCGTAAAGCGTGGAGGATGCCAGAATACTTCTTTTGTACTTTTGATGTTCGAGGTGTTGTTAGGTTTTCGGGAGAAGGGAAGAGAGATATGGAAAGTAAGAGGGCTTTCAGATTTGGTATTCAAGAATGTGGAGCGACGGACCTTGGGAAACGGGATTAGGAATTTGAATAAAGGTCGCCAAGCATGTGTGAATACGGGATTGGGTTTTGTGTCCCAAATGCTTATTAAATCTTTCATGCTCTTCAGGAGTTCGAATCTTGGTTGAGGAGATGAGAACTAAGCCGGCGCGCGGGAGCACGAGACATAACTTCGCACTCCCATGACTTTGTCGAGCCCTGTCTTCGATCTTGAGTTTGTAAACGTGAACCTTTGCATGGCGCCATATGAGCGAACAGTGATTAGTGATTTTTGGTCTCGCGACGCGGTCCTCAAGGAATGGACCTGCTTGGATTGTCAGCTTGAATGCTTATGTAAGATATCGACACATGGTCGAGCTGTTTGTCTTGGGATCCGATCAATAACTTAACCACGATGCGGCTGCATCTTGACTTAGGTGTTGCGCTGGCGATTGGTGATGGCCATGGCGTTAGTTGTTGAGGCTAAAGGTAGCCAACATGTTCCGGACTGTCAGTTTTGTGGAGTCCGGTACTGATGGAAGTCGAGAAGCCTCGAGGGCCTAAACTTTGGCTCTGGATTTCCTTTGCTGCGAGGTGAAGGTGCTCTCAAGATGGTGGCTCCGTAGGATGCCGTGAAGATGACACCAATGCAAAGACTTAAGGGGATCTGATCGGGTCTTGGGATCACCAGGCCGGTGCAATAATCTGTAGAGGGTTGCCCAGGCCCGGGTACCTGCTTAATTCTGCTCGACGCCAGAGACGAGCTAGCAAGCTCGGATCGTTGCTCAATGTTTCATGTCTGGTCGGCAAGTGGAGTTGAACTTAATACAATTGGTTGGCGAATGATTCTGGAAATGAACTTATTCAGACTGACCGCTAGGATACGCACGCAAGATGCGGGCATACGGTCGAGACGTTAGTCTCCAACCCAATTATGTTTGGATCATTATCCGATCCAAAAATGGTGCTGACGTTTACCAGTGACCACTGCCACAGTTATCCAAACTAGATGTCGTCCTCGCGTTTCGATGCGCTTGTAGGTATGCATCGAGGGGTGTGAGTTAGCTTCATGTTGCGTTTAAGTATGGGTTTGCTGGCAGGGTGACGACGCATTGCGAACCCAATGAACCGGCTATGGAAACCCGAGAACTTGCATTGAAATATGGATTTTTTATTTTGCGCATTGGGAACTTATCTAAGTTCTCCGGTTCCTCAGGGAAATGGTGGTTATATTGCTCCCTCTGTCTTTTGGTGCGGGCTTCCACGCCCCGATGGCTGTGGTAACGGTAATGCGAGCGCGGAAGCTGGTGGAGATCCTCCTCAGGTCCTGCAATGAGTAAGCTGGTATGGAGATAGGTGGGGGGCTGCCCCCAAGCTCTAATATTTGCTAACTGAAGAGGATGCGAGCGATGAACCCTCAAAGGTCAAATAGTTGCTTCTTTTGCTGGGAAGCCCCCCCCTCTGGAGTAGAGGCGATGCCAGGCTTTGCCCCCATGCCTCCTCAAGTGTCCGAGTCCCGATTGGATTTACAGCGGGAATAAACTGGAGTAGTAGGAGAATCTATGGCTTCGAGATCCCATATTTATATGAGCCTCCTTGGAGGAGGAGAAGCTGCGGCTGGACGAAGCGCTCATGCGATGGGCATAGCTGATGTGAGTGTGCAAACAAAGCAAGTTACGATGGAAGGTCAGGAAGCCCGACTGGTGGCAAATTCGGAGGAGCCGGAGGGAAGAGGGACATGATGAGGTTGCCATACAAGATGCATGGGCGAAGGTTAGTCGGGATGCCCAGGAGAAATCTGCCATTGTGGTGGCGAAAAGGTAGGCCGATGCTGAGGCGGAGAAGAAGAGGGCGTCTAAGTTGCCTAGGAAAAAAGAGGGCCGTCGATGATGCCCACTAGAAGAGGGCGAGAGGACCCTAAGCGAACTTGAAGAGGATGCAGTTATGCGATTCCAGGATAGGAAAACAGCTGATCTGAAAACTGCCTAGGATGCCGAGAAGAGAACAGAGCGGGGCGCCAGGAAGGCTTGGGGAGAACCCGGGCTGCATTGGTCCTAGCTTCTTACATCGTCCCCAAGCTTTTGCCATGTATTTCTCTCGGGGAGGTTATGATGATTACAAGCAGCGAGGATGATGGAGGAAGGCGCGCATCGGTGCCTCATGAATCTGTTACTCTTGTGTAGAGTAGAGGAGGAGGAAGCAGTTCTGGAAGAAAAGGGCCCGTCGGTGGTGGTGACCTGCCTGTGTCGAACCTGTATAGACAAAAGAAAAGAAAAGAAAAGGATGAGTAGCATCAGCAATTGTTAAAGTAATGATTCTATTAGGTAAACCAATAGTATATGCGAGTGCGGTCCTCGCTTTTGGTTCTTATAGACATGGTGTGGTATTCATGTAAACCCTGTCATCAGAGAGAAGAGATGTTAGACATGTAGTCTGTATAATGTGTGTGTGTGAAATGGAATATGAATTAGTAAAGATCGCGTTTCGTACTAAGTGTTCGAATGTTCTTCTCATGTTTTCAGGTGTCCCGTACTTGCACAAGCGTACTTGTTGTTACGCCAACAGAAATGCGATCAGAGACCGCGCTCTGGATTAATTAATCCAGAGGGGTGTGATTGTGTACCGCGCTCTGGGTCATTGTTCCAGAGGGGTGAGACAGTGCGCAGGCTTCTAGTATATTTCCCTCAGCTCAGGAAACCCGTAGTTTGTGAAGCCAGGCTTGAGCGCCTGCTGATTTTTCTTGGGTTGCCCGGGGAATATCCCAAGAGTAGCGAAGGTGCATGACGTCGCGTTGTGCATTCCATCCGATGTATGGATTTCCCGTCATTCATCGGGTTAGAGCGAGTGACGGCATCGTCCGGAGAAAAGCTTCGATCATCAGCTTGTAGGGTCCGATCGTGGCCGTGAGCTGCACCTAAGTCTTTAGAGCTTCGGGGAGAAACGATTTAATGTCGGTCTTGGTGCTGCGCCGAGATTCGATAGGTACCCGTAGCCGAGGGAAGTTTACATTGCTCCCAGCTGTCGGTTGGGCGGCCCCAATTCACTTGGGACTTGGGCGCAGAACGATTTATCCTCGTCCTCGGCACAGGGCTGAGGTTCGAGTTCATGGTTATTTATACTCGATCGCGTCGCGGGCCGGCAACTCGCGTAGCGTTGCTAGTTCCCGTGCTCGGGGTGCCGGTTGTAGCCAATGTTGTTTGGCCTCGATGTCGGATCGAGGCTCGAATGGTGGCACCGACTCCCATGCTCGGGGCGCCGGTGTGGCGATCGAAAGTTTGTACACAAGCTGGTTGTCAGGATTGATCAAACACATCATGAACGCCGTGCACGGAGAAAACATGGAAGGGAGATAGGAAACTGAACATCATTTCTAAGGATAACTTTGGCAGTGATAGCCTTTACAATGCCTTGAATTGCAGGAAAACAAAACATCATTGGAGTTCGTGAGTTAATTGTTGTTAGATCGAAATTTGGACCTAACACCCAAATTGTTATAAACAGTAGAGAATTTCAAATGAAGAACAAGGAAAAAGAAAATAACACTCAGAATTTATAGTGGTTCGGCGTTAACGAGCCTACGTCCACTTTATATATTATTGATTATGCTTTAAAAGCTAATACAACAATGATTTCTCTCAATATTTCAGTAGTTTGACAACAATGGTTAGGGACACATGTCGCCAGATCCGTGCGATTCGGATCGCTGAAGACTAGCTCGCGCTTGAACAGGTCAGAGGGTTCGCCATGCACCAGGGGATCGGATCGGTTCGCTCGAGGTAACAATGTAAGTTCGGATCGGATCACCCGGCTGCGTCGTTCGCTGATGAGATGGGGCGATCCGTAGAGACGCGATCCGATATTCGGCGAGACGATGGTGCGCGAATCGATATTGGGCGAGACGATGGTGCGCGATCCGACGGTGGTCGAGACGATGGTACGCGAATCGATATTGGGCGAGACGATGGTGCGCGATCCATTCCTTCATGTCCTTAAATATAGTGGTTTCCTGCTTTCCTCTTACGAATGATCCTGGGTGGCTTGGTCAAAAAGCGAGCCAACATTTTGCCCCCTCGAAGTATGTTTTATCGATGATGGAACATGCTTCGAAAATTCTAATCTACCTTTTCTTGAAGGGACGTAAATCAACAGTCGCATTGGTTCAAATCAACGCATGCATGAATCGGATCGCCATAGTGCGCCGCGGTCCGAGTGGTCACGAGCTCGTCTCGAGCTGAGTATCTAGGCCTTTGTGCGAAACGAGGCGGACTTTCCTTCGAGTCGTGTCGGGCTTTGAGTTTGGTGGGCCATCGTTTGAAGCGGTCCGTGGGCTTCTATGCGATACGAGCTTTGGATCGTGGCCTGCATGATGTTTCGTGGACCGAATAGGACAAAGAAAGGGAGACAAACGGTCGCCCTCTTTGCCTATATAAGCCGACCCTCTCCTCTTCATTCCCCTTCTTCTTTCTCTCTGCCGAATCGTCTCGCGTTATCGAAGAACGAACCCAAATTTTCCAAACTTTCAAAAATCCGAGCATTCTCTCAATTTTTAGAAAGGTAACTTCATAGAAAACATTCTCATTTGTAAACGCAGCACTTTCCTGAATTTTTACGACGTATTCGGGGGAGAAACGGTGGAAATCCGCAATTTTCTGAAGAAATCACCAAGTTGCCATGGCCATCGGGCGTAGGGCTCGGAATTCGAGGATGGGAAGGAGAGGAGGATAACGAAGGAGGCAGAAGGAGAAGGAAAGCCGATTCGGTTCGTGGTCAAGGATAGAAGACGAAAGCGAGTGGCGAGACGAAAGATCGAAGTGGCAGCAAAGGGACGTATCGTGGGGGTCGCAACGGTTTGTGAAGGAGCGATCCCTTCGCCCGGCGATTCGATGGGGGCGATCCCCCCGTCCTGCGATCCGAAAGGGGCGATCCCTCTGCTTCGCGATCCGACTCATAGCTAACGATACGAAGAAATTTCAGACTTTAATCAACGCCTTGTCACTATAAAACTCTGAACAGTTAGGATAGAGCCTTGACGTTGGACTTTCTGGACTAAATGACCTCATAATTTGACTGCATATGACGACTAATGCTTCTGATAACCTTGATTGCTTTCATGCTTTATTTTTAATGCGCACACACAAGTACACACACCGGCACTTGCACACACGGGGGACGGGTAGTGTTAATCTTATTGTTCATATTTTCTCGTCCTAGCAGCAATGTCGAATGATCATTCTTCTTCAAGATCCGTGACAGAAGCGGAATCCGAGATTCCCGAACAGTACAACCCTGAAATTCCTCCAGTCAATCCGGGAGGTGAAGATTCTGGATCTGAGTACGAAGCTACAGAATCAGATCCGACAGAAAGTACTTCATCCAGCAACAACTCTGAGACTGATGAGCGAGCTCCTGACGAGATCCCAGGCGCACTCGGGATAGATAAATTTTCTGATTCTTTAGCGTCCAAGCTTGACGAGATAAAACTTAAAAGAATCTGCTTAAGACACGACATTCCTTGGGACGATGTCTTGACGCCTGGAAGCGAAGATAGACCCCACCTAGCACCGGAAGGGTATATGGCGATTAGTCGAACAATGTGTTTAGTAGGAGCTATCCCTCCGTTTCCCCCGATTGCCATCGAAACTTTAAGACGACCAGGCATTGCTCCGATGCAGCTTCATCCAAACGCTTACGCATCTCTATACTCACTATATGTTGCATATGCGGAGATCCTGCATGCCGAACTTAAATTCAAAGATCTGGTATTCTTCTTTCTTTTCAAGCACCGTTCTTCGGCAACTCCAAACTTTTCTTTCTTCGAATCAGTGGCGAACAGAAAGAT
Source organism: Allium sativum (assembly GCA_030737875.1). Lineage (NCBI taxonomy): Eukaryota > Viridiplantae > Streptophyta > Magnoliopsida > Asparagales > Amaryllidaceae > Allium > Allium sativum. The sequence goes on along the minus strand of CM060927.1, from coordinate 18,322,624 downwards.
TCTGTACGATGGGTATAGCAATATAGGGGACCCTAAATCTGATTGGTTTTATATAAGGAAACAGGCCGGATGCTCACGAAGATGGCTCAAATCAAGTATACTTCGATCTCCTAGTCGAACATTTTGCTCAAGGAGTCCAAGTATTAACATTTTTTTCGCCTTTTTCTTTGTCTTAAACAGATCATATCTTCCCGAAAACGGAGGGTCCGTTATATAACCATCGATTATCCATTGTTTCACAGAGCAGATCCGACTTTCTAAGGATCAAAAAATGCATCACTGATGACAATCTTCACAAGCATCGTCTTCTAGACAGAAGATTTGGACTTGGCACTGGCGGCAAACCTTATAAGTATGTGCCCCCAACGGAAGGAGAGGGAACTTCGCAAGCGGCAGAGACAACTAAGTTTCGCAAGAGCCCTTCTCCGATAGTCATCCAAGACGATGAGGACCTGAACATATACAGAGGGGATGAGGTCCGCGATGACGTGTCCAAGGAAATTCCTATTTCTGCTCCAATTGAAACCGTTGCTCCCGATGACTTAACAGAAGAGCAGTTATTTGACGAGCTGAATAAAATCCCTCTACCCGATATTGTATATACGGAAAAAGACTTCGGAGAGGAGCCTTTCTTCTCTGCTTCCGAAGAGGCGATCGCTTCAACTAGGGGACGAGAAACTGGTCAGATGAGCCTGTCTCCAGGCCCGGGTCTGTTAGGGGGAATTATATGGGATGCACACATCACACACGTTGCCTGACCTTGCACTATTATATCGTGGGTATTCAAAGTTTTAATATGCTCTTCTTTCTTTTCTTTTTTTTGCAGGAACGATGTCCCGCAGGAAATCTTATTCGTATCGTTCTCTCCGCGAGGGCACACCCAGCCTTCGCCCGGATACTGAGCGCCCTCGCGGTCCTCCTCATAGGCCGAGTTCCTCGCAACCTCGATCTCCACCCAAATCAACCTCTACCAGGCCTTCGAGTCATCCGACAATTCCGACCGGGGGAAAGAAACTTCCAAAAGAGTTGACTCCTCCAAAGAGTGCACCTTCCCACAGTCGGTCGTCCAAAAGGCGTCACGAATCCAAAGATAGGGACAAAGATTCATCCAAAGAAACTGAGAAGGAGAGAAGTGACATTGTCCCCACCAGTCAACCAGAGTTAGCTGCCCCCGGATCACGGGATTACGTCCATGGTCCCGAGATCCAAGGTAGGCTGGAAAAGCTGCGGGAACAATTTCCAGGCATGTTCTTTGACAGGATGGCCTTTGTTCCTGCCTTGGAGCCGGTCCCTAAAAATTGGGATGATGAAGTTATCGGGCACATCCAGCACGCAGCCAGGAAATATGAGATGATGAAAAAGCACGCAGTTAACCTTTCGGAAGTCATCCGAAAACTCGAAGTAGAAGCACACAGGTCTAAAGCAAAACTTGAAAATAACGAAAGGGCTAGGGAAAAATTGGAAAAGGACCTGGAAGATGCTCAGTCCCAGCTTGCTTTAGCACGGAGGGACGTTGAAAATTATAAGACTGAATTAGAGAATGCCAAGCAACACTTTCATTCAGAACAGGACTCCAATAGCCAAGAAAAAATGACTTTAAAGAAGGAGGTTGAAGATCTCAAAATGGCCAATATCGAGTTGAAAACAGCACAAGGTCATTTTGAAGCTGAGAAGGCTGCTTGGGAGGCGGAAAAAGCGAGTTTAAAAGAAAGTTTGGCTCTGGCAAAAGCAGAAAAGGTGATCTTGAATGACCAGGTTGCGGACGCGGAGAGACGGGCAGCTCTCGCCGAAAAGAACGTTGAAAGCGCCATTGAAATGGCCACTGCCTCTAACAACAAACTCCTTGCAAGAGAGAAAGAGATTGAGGGGTTTGAAGAGATGATTTTCGATTTCCTTGGCCAGGTTCTCAAAACTCGCAACATCTCATGGATCCCGGATTACCATGTTACTTTGGCCAACTTATGGGATGCCATTGTGGAGGGTGAAAGACATAGACTGGGGGTCGAAGAAATCAATGAGGATGAATTGATGAAGAGCATCCTAAGAGACAACGAGCCTGAGGACCTGGCAGAGGGTCGTCGCCTAATCCTGGCGGAAATGGAAAAGGAGAGAACCTTAGCTAAAGGTAAAAGCAAAGTTGACGAAGGTTCCAGTTCCGCCGCGAAGCCTAAAACCTCCGGAGTTGAGGAGTACCATCCTGATGATCCGCTAATCCCTTTGGGCCTAACTCCCGTGGTTGGTGGAGCATCTGGAACTACTCAAGAGGGAGCATCTGCTGAAGGTATCTCTCTCTTTTCCCCGCAATTTGTTAAAGCAATTGCGAATTGTCGTCGTCTGGCAGAACAACCAATTGAGTTAGTAATGTGTGTCTCTCGTAATGCAGGTGGTGAGCCCGTTGACAAGGGTGCTGAAAAAGAGAGAGAAGTGGAGAAGGAGGCTGTCCTGCCGGGTGCTGGTACTGATGTCTCAGAGCGGGTCGAGGTCACAACAGTAGAAGGAAGCATCCCGGCAGCTAGCACCGATGTACCCAAGGATGCTGAGACTATCGAAGCTTTAAAAGACATGGATGGTCGTCATGTGGATGACTAAGAGGACATTACCGGCACCAAAAAGGCCGATGATGATGATGAGGAACCCCTGGCCAGCCGAAAAGCCAGACAAGAGAAAGAGTTGGCTTCAAAGAAGGTGGGAGATGAGGCTTTGGATGTAGTCCCTCTTGCAGAATTCGATCCCAAAACTGGGATGATTGTGAAAATCCAGCCCAAGTCCATCAGCCGGCAGCTTCACTTCGCAAACCCCGATGACTTCCCGGCTTCCCTCTCTAGTAGAAGCAAGTGAAAAGAGGTGGAAGAGGAAACTTCAGAGGAGTCGGATGTTCCCCTCGTAGACAAGCGGAAAAGGAAGAAAGGGGATCCATCTGAAGCCGACAAGGAGAGGCTGGAGAGGCAGAAGCAAGAGAAGAGGTCAAAGCGTAAATAGGATGTTTGTAGTTTGTTGATATTTTGTCTTTAGGTTTTCCACTGGCCAGGAAGTGTAATTGTGAGACTGGTCCTCACTTTTTGTTTCTAGGTTGTTTTTCGCTTTGTTGATTCGCAGTATATAAACAAGGATTCATCTCTCCTTGCATCATTGTGTACCTGTATTCAGAGAAACTTTCCATGTTTAGTCATTAGCCAACTATTAATAATTATAAATCAGTCAATCAACAGGAAGAAGAATGTTCATGCTATGTTACACTATTGTATCAAAGTTTAGTGTTTGCATATGAGTGCATGGCGCCCCCCAATCAGTTGTTACTGTAGCATCTGACTGGGGTTTACTAGGGATTGATTAGTACTGTCGGCAAGTTGCCCCCTATTTCTGAATACGGGGGTATAGGAGATTTCATGGGATAACAGTAGCTCAGTCAGCCCTTGTTCCTTTAGCAAGGAATAAGTTCTTTCTCAGCGCTCAATCGGAGACGCTTTTACACTGTCTCTCTCTCTGGAGAGTTAGGGTTTTGTGCTTGGCGATTCATTCGCTCCCCGATCCTTCAGCGGGGAAGGAGCTATTTCTCAGCGCTCAATCGGAGACGCCTTTATACTCTCTCTCTCTCTGGAGAGTTAGAGTTCGAGCTCAGCGATTCACTCGCTCCCCGATCCTTCAGCGGGAAAGGAGCTCTTTCTCAGCGCTCAATCGGAGACGCCTTTATACTCTCTCTCTCTGGAGAGTTAGAGTTCGAGCTCAGCGATTCACTCGCTCCCCGATCCTTCAGCGGGAAAGGAGCTCTTTCTCAGCGCTCAATCGGAGACGCCTTTATACTCTCTCTCTCTCTGGAGAGTTAGAGTTCATGTTTCAAGCAGTCTGCAATCATGCATGCTCATCAAACTCATCCTAGGTGTACACTTTAACCCATGCTCCGTGGATTAAAACTAGTCGGACAAGCAGTTGGAGCCTTTGCCAAGGCTTTAGGTTCCTCCGATTAGTCTACGGGGGGAACGGTTGGCATCGGACTTCGAGTACCTGCATTATTCACATTGATTTTCATAAAAATAAACAGGCAAATAAATAAAGATGCAATAAAGGCAAATGACACACAGTATTTTTATAGTGGTTCGGTCGAATCATGACCTACGTCCACTTTATAATCTCTTGCTTTAAGGAATCAGACTGTTCTAGGCAAGTCATGCCCTGTACATAGTTTTTTAACAAAGCAAAAGAATAAATTTGAAACTTCTCATGTCAAATATGGCCGTAAATGTTGGGCATTCCACACTCTGGGGATTTCCTTTCCATCTACGGTTGCCAGCTTGAAGGTTCCATTATCAAGCTTGCTCAGAATAGAGAACGGTCCTTCCCACTTCGCTCCCATATGAGTCGGTGGTGGAAAGACACATTTCAGAACCAAGTCTCCTGGTTCCCAGGTTCGGGCTCGGACCTTTTTGTTGTAATATCGGGCGACCTATTGTTTGCATCTCAGGGCACGCAGGTCTGCTTCATCCCTCTTTTCTTCGATCATATCCAGGGACTCAAGGAGCAATTCATTATTGGTCATTGGATCATAATAGGTCACCCGATGAGAAGGTACCTTTATCTCAACCGGGATGACTGCTTCCGTTCCAAAAGCAAGGGAGAACGGGGTATGTCCTGTTGCTGATTTATATGTTGTCCTGTAGGCCCATAGTGCCAAGGGCAATTCATCAGCCCACATGGCTCTAGCCTGCTTCATTCTTCTTTTCAGAATGGACTTAATTACTTTATTTGCCGCTTCGACTTGCCCGTTCGATTGTGGGTGTGCCACGGAGGTGTACCGATTCTCGATGTGGTATCTTTGGCAGAAATTTCTGAATTCAGCACTATCGAACTGAGTTCCGTTGTCTGTTATCACAATCTTTGGAATCCCAAATCGACAGATGATGTTTCTCACGATGAAGTTGATCACTCGTTTAGTTGTGATTGTAGTTAGTGGTTCTGCCTCGACCCACTTAGTGAAATAATCTACGGCCACAATAGCGAACTTCGCTCCGCCCCTTGCTATGGGGAGACTTCCTATGATATCAATTCCCCACATAGCGAAAGGCCATGGACTCATCATTGTTTTTAACTGACTTGGAGGCGCTCTAGGTATCTTTGAAAATCTCTGGCATGTGTCACATCGTCGTGCATATCTTACTGCATCCTTGTTTATGGTAGGCCAGAAATAACCATGCCGCAATACCTTTTTTGCCAAAGTTTGCCCTCCAGTGTGGTCGCCAAATTCGCCTTCGTGGACTTCTTGCAGCACACGTTTAATGTCATCGTGGGCTACACACCAAAGGAGGGGCATTGAAAACCCTTGTCTGTAAAGAATTCCACCTTGCATAACGTATCGGGCGGCTTTACGAATTACTTTACGCCTCTCGCTTTTCTTGGTTGGAAGCGTTCCATCCATTAGGAAATTCTTTATAGGGGTCATCCAGGACTCCCTTTCTGGTTCCGTCTCTAGTACTAGGTCGATTTCCATCTGATCTATGCTGGGGGACCGAAGTACTTCAACGGGGGCTAGCCCAATCACTTCAGGATCATTAGAACTAGCCATCTTTGCCAACTTGTCTGCCTGCTGATTTTCTGACCGCGGAATATGAGATATGCTGTAGTGATCAAAATCATTCAACAGTTCTTTCACTTTCTTTAAGTATAGAATCAATCTTGCACTTTTAGCTTGGAATCTTCCAGTGACTTGATTCACAACTAACTTGGAGTCGCAGAAGATGTTCAGCTTTGTGACTTCTAGTTCCTTTGCAATCTTTAATCCGGATATCAGAGCTTCATATTCGGAATCGTTGTTAGTGGCCTGAAATTCCATTCGGATTGCATAGGTTACTAATCGTTTCTCGGGGGTTTCAAGCACTATTTCAGCGCCGAATCTTTCGTCGTTCCTAGCGCCATCAGTATACAATCTCCAGGCATTAGGATCGAAAAGTAACTTTGAAGGTTCCACTTCTTCGTTTGCTATATCTTCTTCAGGAACAGTGAACTCTGCTATGAAGTCGGCTATCACTTGCCCCCGAATTGACCGTCTGGGCTGAAAGTTCAAGTCAAATTGACTTAACTCAATATTCCATTTGAGTAACCTTCCCGATCCCTCCGGTCTCTGTAAAACTTTCTTGAGTGGATGATCAGTGTATATGGTGATAGGATGTGCCTGAAAGTAGTGCCGAAGTTTTCTGGAGGCAATCAGTAAACTATACGCCAGCTTCTCTATCCGTGGATAATTACGCTCTACTGCTGTCAATTTTTTGCTCACATAATACACAGGTCTTTGGACCTTATCCTCTTCCCTTACCAACGCTGAGCTAATCGCATGGGATGACACTGCCAAATACACGAATAAATCCTCGTGATCTATTGGTTTAGATAGAATCGGAGGTTTCTCCAAGTGCCTGAGCAAATTCTGAAACGCTTCTACGCAGTCAGGTGTCCATTTAAAGTGGCGTTTTCCTCGCTTTATTAATTCGAAGAATGGGATGCACTTATCCGTGGCCCTGGAGATAAATCTGCTTAGTGCGGCCACTTTTCCGGCAAGGCTTTGCACATCCCTAATTTGCCTAGGTTCCTGAATGTTTCTGATTGCCGCGATCTGGTCTGAATTGATCTCGATACCGCGGGAACTGACAATGAATCCCAAGAATTTTCCAGAAGCAACACCGAATGAACATTTGGTTGGATTGAGTTTCATTCCATACTTTCGAAGAATGCTGAACATCTCCGTCAAGTCAGTAGTGTGTTGAGAAGATTGCTTGGACTTAACCAACATATCGTCGACGTATACTTCCATTGTTTTCCCGATTTGGTTGTAAAACATTCTGTTGACCAAACGTTGATATGTAGCGCCTGCGTTCTTCAAACCAAAGGGCATTACCACATAACAATATAATCCCAGATCAGTGATAAAACTAGTATGCTCTTGATCTGGAACATGCATCGGAATTTGGTTGTATCCTGAATAAGCATCCATAAATGAGAGAAGCTCGTGACCTGCCGTCGAGTCTACCAACTGGTCGATTCGAGGTAATGGGAAACTATCCTTTGGACAGGCTTTGTTCAAATCCGAGAAGTCGATACACGTTCGCCACTTCCCGTTGGCCTTCTTTACTAGGACTGGGTTCGAAATCCAGTCTGGGTAGGTCGAATCTCTGATAAATCCATTACTCTTTAGCTTTCCAACCTCTTCTTTCAAGGCAGCGGACCTCTCTGGGCCCAGCATTCGCCTTTTTTGCTTTACCGGAGGATGTTTGGGGTCAATGCTCAAAGAATGGCTCATGATTGATGGGGATATCCCGCACATGTCCGCGTGGGTCCAAGCAAATACATCCAAATTGTTCTTTAAGAAATCCGTCAATTCTTCAGCAAGATTCGGACTTAACTGGGATCCAATCTTAAGGACCTTCTCCGGGTCACTGTCATCGATTGGTACATCCACAGTTGCCTCGTTGGGAGTCGCCATTCTGCCCCCGGGTTCTTGATCCTCTCTGGGATCTATATCCTCGGGCATCTCTCTGGGCGACTCTCCAACGATTATCCTCTTTGGTTGCTATAAGGTCTCCGCCCCCGAAGGGGGAGAAGTGCCTTTAGTTTCGATATCCCCTCCCTTGCGAAGTAACTTTAGTTCGGCAACATAACATGCTCGCGCAGCAACTTGATCCCTTCTGACGATACCAATGCCAGCTTCTGTGGGGAATTTCAATAACAAGCACCAGGGGGCTATACAGGCTCTGAACTTTGCGAGGGCCGGTCAGCCCAAGAAGGCATTGTAGGGCGATTCAACATCCAAAACCATAAAGGGAAGGATTCTCACTCTCTGGCGTTCTCCTTCCCCAAGTGTAACTGGCAACTCTACATAACCCATCGGAGTGGTGGATGCTCCGTTGAATCCACGGATCCATCCTTGGCAGGGCTTCAAGTCTTTTATTTCAAGATTCATCTGGTCAAAGGCCTTTTTGAAAAGAATATTAACGGAACTCCCGTTGTCCACCAGAACCTTATGAACAGTGGCTGGCCCAATGGGTATCGTAATTACAAGTGGATCTTCAGTTGGAGCATGGACTCCGATGCTTTCCCGTTCTCGGAAAACAACATCATCGGTCATCATCTTCTGCTGCTTCACCGGGATACTGTCCTCGGGGTTGCTACATTCCCCCACCTCGAGGTGTTGTTTGGCCGCGTTGACGTATTGATCCAATGCTTTGGAACTGTGCCCAGCAAGATAAAGTCCTCCGATCATGGTATTGATAACAATATTCTTTCCTTTTTGCTGAGCAGTCGGCCTAGCAGCAAGTTGATTTTGATTCTGATTCGGGGCCTGCACTGCTTGCCCCCTGTCCCTGGGCGTTACTCTGTATTCATCTAGCTTTCCTTCTCGAAGCAGCCTTTCGACTACATCCCTCAGGTGACGACATTCATTCGTCGAATGGCCGTGGATTTGACGAAAGAGACAAAACTTCCCTGTCTCACGCTCTTTCTCTGTCGACTCTCTAGGAGGTGGCCTCTTATTCTGGAGGACTTCATACGCATCCATGAAGATATTTTCCAGAGTATCACTTATGGGTGTATAACTTTCAAAGGCCCTGGGACGAGTCCTTCTCTGGGAGTCGTTCCCTCGGCCCCTCTTCCGGTTGTTGCCGTTACCATTGTTATTTTTGTTACCTGGCTGGCGACCACCCTGATTCTGATTTCCGACGTTAACTTCAACTTTCCCCGAGCTGTCTCCAGTCTGTTTGATGGCGACATTGCTCTGAATTTCCTCCTTATCAGTTGTTTTAACCTTTCGGTTTGCGTATACCTCTTCCCGGCGTAGATGTATGTTGGCTTTCTCGTAGAATAACTCTCTAGTGTGGGGCGGTTTGCCTGCCAAGTACCTCCCGAATTCAGTGTCCTTATCTACTCTATCAATCAGTGCTGCGACAATGGTCGGTTCATGAGGATCTTTAACCTCAGTGGCGGCCAAATTGAAACGATCCAGGTACATCTTTAGACTCTCGCCTGGTCGCTGTTTGACAAGGAATAAATCGATCACGCTTTTTGTCTTCTGTGCGTAGATACGGAATTGTTCTGCGAACTTCTCGCTCAGCTCCCTGAAGCTAGAAATCGATCTCGCCGGTAGGCGAGTAAACCATAACAAAGCCACGTCCTCCAGGAATATGGGAAACGCTTTACACTTAACCGCGTCAGAAGCGGCGGCAGCGGTCATCGACCAAGAGTATCTCATTAGGTGCTGGACAGGATCAGATCTTCCCGCATATCGGTTCATTTGTGGCATGTTGAAACGCCTTGGAAAAGTCGCATCCAAAATATCGTCAGTAAAAGGAGTATGACTACGGTCGATCCCCCAATCTTCGTTCCGCTGTCCGCGGCTGTCGGCCAGAATCTGGTGAACCATGGCTGCAACATTTGCACTGGTCAAAGGAGGTTCAGGGTCAGTGCCTCTGGCCCGACGAGGTTCTCTGATCTCTCTTCGGGAAGCAGCCACAAAATCCGGGGCTCGGACAGGGCTTCGCTGCCCCCTGTTATCATGAGTATGCGTGCGGCGACGAGGCTGAGGTGGTCTGTTATGCACAGGACTGTTCACATCTCGAGTCCTGAGAGCCGTTGCTTGATCACTCTCATTACGGTTTGGGGGCCCCGCCCCTAGTTCTTCTTCTTCCTGTGAGGGCAGGGTTCCGAACCGAAGCTGTTCTATGTTTTCGACTCTCTCGTACGGTCGCCGCGGAGGTCTCGGCGATTCTTCAGACGAAGAGGAATATACTGGGGTGAGTGGACGAACCGGCGATGCTCTTTGCCTTGCTAGCTCATCAAGTCTTCTATCCATAGCCGTCAAATTTTGCCGTAGGATGGAACTTTCCTGCCTTTGGGCAGCCAACTCATCAAACAACCTATCCCACATTTCGGCGAAGCGAGAGAGATCCCCCTCAGTGACAGGAGCAGCAGGATCATAGTGGTCATCATCACTCTCTCTTATGCGCAAAGAGCTCGAACCGGGTCTAGCAGAGGTTCCGGGACGATAGGAGTGGGTCATAGGTTCTTTTCCAGGTCGATTTGTAGTCTGACCATCAGTTCGGATAGCTGCGGTTCGTGGAGGGCGATTCGCTGCGCCCCCCTGAGATCGACTCGTGGTCGTGGTACGCGGAGGCTGCGAGGTGTTACCTCGGGATCGAGTAACAACCCCTTCAGTGGCGCGGATCGTCTCATTCTCATTGACTCGGAACGTGGTGTCTTCGTCGGATCGGTTCGCCCCCTGCGCTCCGCGATCCAGAGTTTCTTCGTTGCCCAGTTCGTGCACACTCTCCTCAATCGTTTCGTTGGTCTGCGAAGCTTTAGATCTTTTTCCAGCCATGATATCTGAATCGCTGGAATCCTCAAAGAAGCGAATAGTGAAACTTTAGGACTGAGTTTCTCAGTGAAAGCACCAAAAATGTTAAATCGAAATTTGGACCTAACACCCAAATTGTTATAAATAGTAGAGAATTTCAAATGAAGAACAAGGAAAAAGAAAATAACACTCAGAATTTATAGTGGTTCGGCGTTAACGAGCCTACGTCCACTTTATATATTATTGATTATGCTTTAAAAGCTAATACAACAATTATTTCTCTCAATATTTCAGTAGTTTGACAACAATGGCGGATTCAGTACTCAATATTGCCAAAAGGATCCCGAAAAATGCCAAACTCTGGGCTATTTATAGCTGATTTTATCAGGCGGATCGTGGACGCGTGGCACGAATCCCGAGAGCATCGGATCGCATCGCCACCGTTGGAGAAACAGTCAAATTAGCCGTTGTGGACAGGTGTCGTGATCTGCTTGAAAATCGGATCGTGCAGATGGGGAGAATCGGTCCAAGTGACGGTTAGGGACACATGTCGCCAGATCCGTGCGATTCGGATCGCTGAAGACTAGCTCGCGCTTGAACAGGTCAGAGGGTTCGCCATGCACCAGGGGATCGGATCGGTTCGCTCGGGGTAACAATGTAAGTTCGGATCGGATCGCCCGGCTGCGTCGTTCGCTGATGAGATGGGCGATCCGTAGAGACGCGATCCGATATTGGGCGAGACGATGGTGCGCGAATCGATATTGGGCGAGACGATGGTGCGCGATTCGACGGTGGTCGAGACGATGGTACGCGAATCGATATTGGGCGAGACGATGGTGCGCGATCCATTCCTTCATGTCCTTAAATATAGTGGTTTCCTGCTTTCCTCTTACGAATGATCCTGGGTGGCTTGGTCAAAAAGCGAGCCAACAATTGTACACTAGGTTATGCAAAGTAGAGGTGAGGATGTTCGTTGTTCCAAGCTCTTGGGAGTTTGGCTCCGCCCATGTTTGAGAGTTTGAAAGTTCCATCGCCAAGCTTCCGCTGTATGGGCATGGGCCTCCCTGAAGAGGAGCGTGGCCTGTAGGTGAAGGGAAGGCCCGTTTGAAGTCGAGGCTGCCGATGTGCGTTCGAGCGGGCCTTTGGTTGAGCTTCCAGTCGTGCCCCCAAGTGGCTGGAGAATTAATTGGAGGAGGATGGTTGTGATACATCAAAGAGGGGGTGTGTCTTGGAGAAGGGGCCTTGCTTCTTGTTTTCATTTTTTTGTAAGCCTATATATATTGGTCGGAATGAGGCATCTATCCCTGAATGGATGGTTCTGTTTGAATTGCAACGGTAACGACTATTGGAAAGGTTACGACCCTTTACCCATAGACAATTCCGTTGGCAATTGTGCTTAAGGTCCTACTTTTTGACCTTTAAACATTAATGTGTATGCCCTCTTTATGCTATTGAATCATCTCTCTCGCCTCCTCTTGTTTTTTATGGGCGAGATGATGGTGTTAATGAGTTGATGGCCGATATCTCCAATGACAACCTAGGGGATTGTTATATTGTAGACGACGGTCGTGGGGATGGTAGAGAACTGGAATTCTCGGGCTCGCTTCCGAATGTTCCTCCGGCACTGCTTCCCATCGTGCCCCCCGCTGATCGGGAGCGCCGCATGGAGGATAAAAAGGGGCATGACGCAGTGGAAAGGAGGTGCCTTTTATGGGAGAAAGTTTGCTTTTAGTTTATGTTCTGCTTTCAATGAGGGAGGCAGAGGCAGGGAGGAGTTGCAAACTGACATTTCTGATGACAACCGAAGGTCAATTGCGCCATGGAAACTGTAGTTCTGACGAGGTGGGGGAATGATCTTGAGGGATTAGTTGTCGGTCGAGGTAATGTTTAGCGGGAAACTTTGATGAGCGCTGAGTAGCTCAGAGATCCCATGCAGTGGGAGTCTTTGATGAGCATTGTGTCTGCGGATGTTGTAGAACCGACAATATACTGCAGAGTCCCCTGGTGTGCTCGTCGGACTTTTAGGTCTTAGCCTTTTGCAAGTTTGGTAATTGTAGTTTGCAAGATAGATTTTCTCGGGGGTGTTGCTGAGAGCGGTACAGCTGCAGAAAGGAGGAAGCCGAAGGCGCTTCCTCTTATTCTTGCAACTACCCTTGCCGTCGTGAGCAAGAACCCGCAGAGTGGAGGAATTAGGGTCATTGGAGCCCTGGACGTCGCCGCGAGGCAGGATGTTGAGGTGAGAAGCACGACCCCTTTATGCTAACTCTCGGCGTAGGAAGTAGTCGGCATCAGTGCAGAAGACCCCCCGAATCTTTGATTGTTTTTGACCAGTCCATGCTCTAAGTTTGGAATTAGGTGGTATGCCTTTCGCAATTGGACGATTGCGGTTCGAGGAGTAGGTTTTTTGACTTCGGCCAAGGCAGTGTGGGATCTTGCGAGATAGCCTTTGAGATCTTCACGGGTGTCTTGATAAGTGTTCGAGACTGAGAGGATACCTCTGGACGTTATGGCATGCATCTAGGACTGCATAGCCAATCTCTTGGCTAGTTGGTCGGGAGTTGAGATGGTTTAAGGTGGAAGTCGAGAGAACCCATATAGTGCCGACCTGGATAGGGACGGGGAAGCACTTGCACTTGATGGCATAGCGGCGTGTGATGAATCCATGTGCCATTCGTGGCAACTAATGAAGCTTCGAGAATCATGGCCTCTTTAAGTATGGGGTAAGTGTTGGCATGTTCAAGTCCTGGAGCCATTCGGTAGTAAGGATAGTCGAAGAGAACGGGTTGCGCCTTGTACTGGTTTCGTAGATGTCATGGGCGTGCCCCCGTGGTTTCTTCACAACTCCAGGATCGTGTCGACGATAATTGGAAGTCGGGCTCCGACCTCATTATAGAGGTCGTGATCTAGTCCAGGACATTGGAGCCTAGCACGCCTTCCTTGTGGAAGGTATTCCAACTTCGGTTGCATGATTATGTGGAAGTCAGTTGAAGTGAACTTCAGCCCAGTTGGACGCTAGAAGCATAGGCGATAAGTTTGGACTCACAGCAGTTTTAGTCCGCCTAGCGGAGGCTTGAGCGTCAAAGCTGGGGGAAAGCCGGGATGCCGCGTTCCATTCCTGATGGAAATTCTAACATTGTCGAGATTAGAGGTTGATCGTGCTATCATAGGATGCCACCTTTGGCATGTAGAAGCTTCAGGAGATATGCTGAAGGGGGATTTTCTAATGAAACCCATTAGCTATGGCGGACTTCGGGAGTTCCCTTCTGTCGACGTCTTCTATTGTACACATCCGGCTCACTCTCTTGTATGTCATGGATGGTATGGTTTTGGTATGGTTGTCGAGTTTGGGCGAGCTGATGTGCACGCTGGTCCGGGAGTACTCTGGTTCTAAGTGGCGACAAGTGGTCTCTTCCAAGTAGAAGGTTGGTTACTCAAATCTAGTTTGTTACTGTGCTCCTTGGCCGTAAGCGATGATGGTTCGATCATCATCTCATTTATAAAGCCGTGCGTGTCGTTGTACGAGTGTTGGAGCGGACGACGATGTTTTTAATGAGGTTGAACCTTCTTCCTCGACGTGGGCCCCTAGCTTCGACAAAAGAAATTTTTGATGTGGGTTGCCGCGAGCGGGCGCGGTACTGAGCAAGCTGAAGTAGAACAATGATGTGTTGACTTTTTTGAATTTGGAGCATAAGGTTGATGCTAGCCTTCAATGCCTAGCGCAAGAGCTGCATTCTTATACGCCTTATTAACCGTTTGAATCTGTGTTTGAGTCACAGGAGCTTCGGGGACCACAAGGGGAAGGAGATCCGTTTCCAACAGGTCCTCTGCTGCTCGTGGCTGGTGAGAGGCATGATGCTTATCGGACGTACTACTCAAGGCGCTTCTCACAGATAAGATTTTCGATTACATCTTTGAATTGATGGCAATTATTGGTATTGTGCCCGTATATGTCGTGGTACCGACAGTACTTGTCGGTCTTCTTCTCATGATTAGTGGATTCCCTATTGTATGGTTTCTTGTATATAAGCGTGTTGCACGTTTACTAGTAGATTGTTTCCAAGTCTTCATTCAGCAGGGTGTAGATCTCATATGTCCGACGAGAGCTGGGCTTTTTGGGTTTTTGTAGAAACCTGGCCGTTGTTGCGGTCGCCTTGCCTACTGTTATTCGGTCTTCGTTTCTAGGGGCCTGCCCCCTTGTCCTTATCAAAGAGCTTCCCTATCCATTTCCCTTTGACGTTATCACTGATGGTATTCGCATGTGTATTGTTGGGAAGACTGTCGCTGGAGAGTCGGTTTCATCTCACTTCTTCTTGACATAAGTATTCCATAGCCTTTTCATAGAAAGCATAGAGGCTGTTTGGCTGCTTCCGATCGATCCATGCTCCGAATTCGGAAGTAGGAAGGAAACCCTTTGCTAGCTGAAATAGTACGGTGCGAGGGTCCGTATCTTCGACCTCGGCGAGGGCGACGTTGAACCTAGAGATGCAGCTTTTGAGCGACTCAGTGGGCCCTTGGTATAGGTTGGACAGGGTGAGGGCGTTCTTTGGAGTCGGGATATGCACCCTGAATTGCTTGACCAATTCTGTTACTAATTGACCGAAGTTGTTAATGGAATCGAGTGGGAGGTGAGAGAACCATAACAAAGCGGTTCCTGATAAGAAGGCTGGGAAGCACTTGCATTTGACCGGATCATTGCCTTGGCTCGAGTCCATTTGTCATTCATATTCGTTTAGGAAGGTACAGGGGTCGGTTGTGCCGTCATAGAGCAGCATCTGTGGCATGTTGAAGCATCGCGACCACTCAGCTTCGTTTACCCTTCTTGTGGAGGGGTTGCGCCTAATATGCGCTTCCCATGAATCATGCATGTTTCCTCGCCTCTCCCTCATGATTCTTCGGACCATGTCGGGAACGTAAGTTGGATGGGGATCCGACATCAGGTCCCATGGGTTTTGGCGAGGCTCCGCAGTCCTGTTGTGAGGGCGTCTTCTATGATGGACGTCTGGATTTTTGTCCTCCATGTCCTTGACATATATGATTCGGTCATGGTGTGGACGGTGAGGTGGAGCGGTGTGATGCGGATCCTGTTCTGGAGGAGCGCGTGCCATTGGAATAGCGGGCCCATCATCCTGATTAGCGGACGTTGGGTTGTGTTGAGGAAGAGTTTGGTTGGTAGGACCTGGTCCGTCATTGATAATCAAGCGAGAGCGACCTTGGTACTGTGCCCCCTCTCTATATGCGACTGTAGCTTGGTCGCATTTGTCATTCCCATTGCCGTTGTCAAGGGTATTGGTATGAGTGGCGATGTTGTTAATGAGATTAAACCTACTTCTTTAATGCGGGCCCCTCAACTTGTAAGAGGAAGTTTCTAAGACAGTTGGTCGAGGTCGAACGTTGTTCCAAGCTAGTTGAAGTCGAGCGACGATGCGTTGACTTTCTTGAAGTTGTCTCATAAGGTCAATGTCATTCCTTAATGCTTGGTTGATCTCGACATCCGTGTTCTCATGTATTTCATTAAGCACGCGGATTTGAGCTTGTGTTGCGGGCGCTTCGGGGTCCACAATAGGAGGGACAGTTTCATTAATGGCTGGGATGTCCGCGGCTTGAGGTGGTTGGGAGGTACCGGCCTCGGCTACGGCTGAAGAGCCGACCATTGCGTTTTTTGACTTCTTTACCATCGTAAGCGGACTCGACAGCAGGTTGAGCAAGGAACCTTAAGCTCGTCGAAGTCGAGATGGTAATCTGGAAGAAAGACGCAAGGCTCAAGTTCAATTATCAGTGAAAGCACCAAATATTGACGGCAAAAAATATCGTAAACACCAAATATTCCCAATTACTAGGAATTATAAATATGGCCCCATAGACAAGAACATAAAATAGAACATAAGCAGTAATTAACACAAGATATTTATAGTGGTTCGGCCTCAGTGAGGGCCTACGTACACTTTGAAGAGTTGTTGGAATTTTATTGATCACTTGAAAGATTACAAGGTTGAGACTCTCTGATTACATTTGTTGACTATGATACATGAATTTACAATAGTCATATTTGCAAGAAATAGTAAAATGGACAAGCTTGCCTTTCTTCTTCCTCAAAGAAGAGATGCCATTAGTGAAGCTCTATGAAGGTCTCAAGGCTCAAGAATCCAACCCCTTTGAAGTGTGAGGCTATGGGGTATTTATAGGAAGTGTTTAGGTAGGGGTTAGGTAGAAATGGGAACCATCTACAGAAAATTCGCGCTTGCAACCCTTGGCCTCGGAAAATTCGCACCTGGGCCAGGGTGCGAAATTTCGCACCCGCCTAGTGCGAAATTTCGCACCCGCCTAGTGCGAAATTTCGCACCTGCCAGGTACGAAATTTCGCATCTGTAGGGTGCAAAATTTTTTCCTCGAGGGTGCATAATTTCGCACCTCAAGGGTGCAGAATTTCGCAACTCATGGGTGTGAAATTTCGCACCTCGAGGGTACGAAATTTCGCACCTCGCGGGTGCGAAATTTCGCACCTAGCGGTTTCGATATTTCGCACCTCGCGGGCACGAAAATTCGCACCTCGAGGGTACGAAATTTTGCACCTCGCAAGTATGAAATTTCGCACCTCGAGGGTGCGTAATTTTGCACCTCTTGGGGGCACGAAAATTCTGTTTGAGAGGTGCGAGGTCTATCGGAGTGGCTTGGGGGCTCGAAATCGTGGTCGGTGCGTCCGGAGATGTCGAGGACTTGGTTCGGGAATGTGCTGGAGGAGTGGCGAGGCTCGCTGAAGTTATTGGCTGAATCTTGAATTTGAGCTGATCTGGTAATTCTGGGCAACAAACTTGTTGGCGGAAATCAGATGAATCTGGCGGTGCCCACAGTTTCGATCTAACCGGTTAGGTCGATCGCCGCCGGGATTGTGGGGCCCCGGACCCCCACCGGCGCTGCGCCCGGACCCGCTTGACAGCTCGCCTTCGGCTCGGAGCATGGCTCGCCTTCAGCTCGAATGCGGACGGATACTGATGGAGGCTGCGTTCGAGGGATGCGACGTCCTGCCAGTGGCCAGACTCGAGTCCTCTAGTACTGGACCCCGGATGATATTGGCGATGCCTCCGGGCTGTAATATCACGCGATATGTTAAGATGAGCGTGTCTTGTGTACTTTTGGCAACCGGACCAAAAGGTCGGTTAACAAGCATAGAAAAGAATGTCAATAAATAAAAGATAGAAAAGAAGATAAGGAACAAAGATGTATATATGAACATATAATAACTGTAACTTAATAGATAATTTACAGTAAAGCAATAACATATATACATATAAGCACTGTTACTTTTCAGATCTAAATCATCTGCTATCAAAATACTGTTTAAAGAGTGGATCTAAAATAAGTAGAACTAATGGTGGATTCGGTTTAAATCCAGAAAATGTCTCTTTAAAGCTGTTATTGTAGAAAAACTCGTATTATCTCTCTAATCTATGTTTTTGCAGCACCTCGCCATCTTCTTATTTTTAATCAGAAAATAGCTTGGAGGAAGAAGAATGGAGAATGTTTATGCATTAGAAAATGGTGAGGCTGCTAGCCTATTTATAGAATAGCAAGAATAATTCCAAACCATTAGATATTAGGTTTATAAATCCAACTGTACACCTCAAGCTGAGTCAGTGTATGTATTTGGAACATGAAAGAGTCCAGTATCAACTGCAAGAACCCGCCATGCATGTAGGTGGGTCGACCCATTTGGGGCAGGGTCTCCCACTTACCGTTGTTTTCTGCGTTTGGTTTTTATATATATTATACAATGTTTAGGTTCATAACTTATTCATACTTAATTCGATTTACGAATACCAATATTCTATGTGAACCAAAATTTCATAACAAAAAAATGGTAAAGTCCATTTTATCTAATTCTGAATATTTAATTAATTAATATTCATTTTATTATCTTCTTTATATAATTACCGTGTATTAAAATATACGGTGTTACACCCTTATATCTCAAAAGAATGGACTCCTCTCGCTTATTAATCCAGTGATTTAACTAAACCCGTTTTAAGTTCATTAATAAGCACAGTGACATAACAAGTGAAACCCCACGTCCATTAATGTCCCTCATAATAGAATGCATTAAGTTCCGTGAAGCGCAATGGATAAACATAACAAAAAATATACAAAACAAATTAAACAAGCAGTGAAAATTTTTAAACTTCATTATTACAAATAAAGCATAATCATAGTCTCATAAAATTTATTACAGCAAAACCAATTACATCAAATATGTCTCATAAACCACCTCATAAAACAAAATATCTGAGTACATAAAATCATATCCCTCGCCATAAGCCATAATAAAGTAGAGAGAAAATTGAAACGGTACATCTCAAGAAATCCAAGTCCAAGCTGTAAGAGAAATCCTGGTCACTGTTGAGTGCTTTCACTCTGAGTACCTAGGGGGAAAGGAAGAAAGAGGCGAAAGCAAAAGGTTCAAACATAAAGTCTAGCGAGTTCCAGTGATTTACAAATGTGCATAAAATAGAAATGCCAAGACAGGTAAATAAGATAGGATAAGAAAGGTACAATGTTATATAAGGTAAACTAAACTAACCAGAATAGTACGATGGACAAGAATAACAGGAATATACTATGATCGAGTAATGCTTCACTTTTATATCCTAAAACAGGTATTCCTGCACCAATACAAGTATAACAAGTTCAACATGAGTACACATTAGTAGGATCAATAGCAGAATTAAACAACAGGATTAGGCGTACCCTAATTGCATAACCATATTAGGTGTTAACCTAATTACCCAACAATAGGATTAGGTATACCCTAATTAGTACCCAAGCGATCGGCTCCTTACTACGTAAATACCCTGTGTCATCCTCGGTAGTAGGGTGTATCACTCCCTAACCCAGCAACAATATCGGCTCCCTACTACGTAAATACCCTGTGTCAGCCCCGATAGTAGGGTGTATCACTCCCTAACCAAACAACAATATAACACAGACCTATTTACTGGTGTTACGACATCTTATCTTCCCTAGTCGGACCCATGCATACTCATGACTACGTTGGAATGCGCCCCACCACCCCTATGTGAAACTCTTGCTATCCAGTTCTGTAAAGCGTGCCCTGGCCCATACCTAGTGCGAGGCTCCCTCTAATAAGATATCAACAGGGATACTGAATGATATGGGTTCCAAACAATAGATTGACACAAGCCAAACCCCTTAAACTTGTGCCCCCAAAACCCGATACAACAGCAAGAACGAGGGACCTCTTAACTTATTAATACTCATGTTAAACCTAGAAGGTTTAGGTTTACTAATAAGCGAGATTGTAAAATTGCATGTCCTTATGTGTACAACCCTAACCAAAACACCTGCCTAGATGTCTATAGTTCCCATAGCAATTCAGTTTATTAACCTACATTTGGTACTTACCATATTTTAACATGTTATTTACGTAATGTTTATATTAAGTCAAACCTAACATGTCCAAATCTAAATATGCATGTTAAAGCATATTATCCATTTACAGCAAGTATATATACATCATCCTTATTTATCAGTTTACAGCAAGTCTAAACATGTGTATATTATTCCTTTTTCCCAAATTATAGTTAAACAGTCCTTATTTAACAACATGCTTAAATTCCTCTTTTTATGTCATTATTGCCCCAATTATACGCACACTAAAATCGGGCATAGACTAGATTTCCAAAGGCCTAGGCTCAGCTTAAAATAAAAAAGGAAAAATAGAGGAAGAAGAACATAGTCAAATCACATAGGCATATAAGCAAGACTAGAAATAAACATAAAACCAAGAAATAGAGAAAAGGAAGATATATACATAATACTTGTTAATTATCCAACAGTACAGGCATATGACTACGGCATAATTGTTTAACATGTATAACATATGTATAACTATTACTACAACATAAGTGTTTAACATGTATAACATATGTGCTACCTTTAATCTTATAAACACTGTTAATCCTAACCCAACTTTATTTAACTGTCATGTTTAAAGTCTAAGAAATCAAATATGTAAATGGAAGGAAATCACAGTGGGTCTTGGTGAAGAAGAGAGTCAATCACTTATATGTAACACTATGTCGTAGAAAAAGTCCAATCCAAGTTGTATGTATGCAAGTCCTCATGTTGTCTCTGTTTGATCCAGTCCCCAGCAGCATTACCTCATTATATGTTTATATTTTTAGAATATATTTATAAAGGGAGAAGGTATGAAAAAGTGTTATAAATAAGAATGGGAGAAGCCACCTTTTTATAAATTCACAGAGTCAACCTCATCCTTTAGATATTACGGTTTTAATCTTGACCGTACACATTGTGCGGAGTCAGCAATGAACATAGTCCAAAAATCATCTAGATTCGAAGTACGAATTTGCCCAGATCTGTTGTGGATCGACCCACCTACCCCTGGATCGAACCTAGGGTCGACCTTGCCTCCCTTGAGTCGACATATGGGTCGACCTGGGAAGAGAGCTGGTCATCCCTCAACGGGCCTATTTCCCGCCCGTTTTCCTGCCTCGTTTCATTTAGATTTTATGGAATTATTTTAATAATATATTTTTATATATGACTTTTATATGTATACAAGCTTCTAATGTCCATAACTTCTTTATATGGTATCCGTTTTATGGATACTTGGGTCTATCTGAACCAAAATTCCTAGGCGAACGTGGTAATGTCAGTTTCACTTAATTCTGGATATTTAATTAAGTTATTCCCAATTTATCATCTTAATGTATGATTATAGTGTATTAAATTCTAGGGTGTTACATTCTCCCTTACTTAAAGGATTTTCTCCCCAAAATCTCCAAGTAAGAAGAATGGTACTATCCTAACATACCTCTACAACCATCTACTCATTCATCATCCATAGGCATGCATTGTCCTTATGAAATTTCTAATGCTTGTATGAACATATGCAAATGCGTTGTGAGCATATGTCCTTACATTAATGCGAAAATCAGGTGGTCGACTTATTCAGTTGACCTCCTAAATGCAATTTATGTTTCTTCCATGAGTCCAATATATATGCAAATAACCCTAATATAACATATAAACTCTATATGTATGCAAAATAATTCTTCAAAATGCAACATCCATATGATGATTCACCCATTTCCATCCATTGAAAGTTATTATACACACATCCATATGCAATATGTAAGTGATTGAGCCGATCTTGTGTCGTGTGTGTGTATGCATCCACAAGCAACCACTAGCAAACATTTGCATCCACTTGCAACCATCAATCATAACATGTTTCAAACACATGTTTCCAACCATTGGATTCTACCAAAGGATCGAAAGGTTCGAACAATAGGATAAATAAACCTGAATGATAGAAGCAAATGCAAAGTAAAAGCTTGGAAAAGAAGTCAAGAACGCACTTCCAAAAAGAAAAGGATAAAAAGAGGGAATCCTAACTTTGGGGTCCCACGTCGCATCTTCGTGGTCTTCTCCCCACTGCACTTTGACCAATTTGATTTCCTTGTTACGTGGCTTCTTGATTTCTGACTCAAGGATATGAGTAGGAACTCGTCTCATTGATACTTCATTCTCAGCTTCCACGTCCTCAAGTGTGCATGGCTCTACTATCTCTACTGTATCATGGATACATTTCCTCAAATGGGAAACATGAAATACATCGTGTACGCCCACCGATCTATCTGGTAACTTAATTCTATAAGCCATGTGTCTTATCCTCTCCACTATAGGGAATGACCCTACAAATCTTGATGCCAACTTCCCTACTGAGACAAAGCAAACTAATTCCTTAGCGATGACACTTTAACGAAGACCATATCTCCTACTTGAAACTCCAACTCGGTCCTCCTTTTGTTGGAATAGGATTTTTGTCTATCTTGAGCAGCTTTCATTCTTCGACCGATAAAACCAATCTTCTCGGAAGTGTCTAGAACCATTTACGGTCCAAGTACAAGTCTGTCCGTAGACTCCAACCAATAAGTCAGCGATCTACAAGGTCGACCATATAATGCTTCAAAGGGTGCCATGCCTATGCTCGATTGGTAGTTGTTGTTGTAAGCGAAATCCATCAATGGGAGATGCTCCTCCAAAGTCCCTCCAAAGTCTAGGATACAAAGTCTTAGGAGATCCTCAAGAACTCTATTCACCCTCTCAGTCTGCCCATATATCTTAGGGTGGTAGGTTGTGCTCAAGCGTAGCTGTGTACCTAATGCCTCTTGCAAGCTTTTCCAAAATTCACTAGTAAAGATTTGGTCGCGGTCGCTTACTATCCTGGAAAGTACCCCATGCAATCTAACTATCTCTCAAAGATGTAAAGATGCCAGCAAAGCCACCATCCTCGTACTCTTAATAGGAATAAAATGAACGCTCTTCATAAGTCTATCTACTATCACCCAAATGCTCGTATTGCCCTTTCTCGATCATGGAAATCAATCGATGAAATTAATAGAGATGCTCTCCCATCACTACGCTATAAACGACCTAACGCAATGCAAGAAATTTTTTGGCACAGACCAAAAAAATGTTGGCATAAGTCTTCGGCAACGTTTTTATGATGATGCAATTTCCCCATTGCCGCAGACCTCAAAGGCAACGTTTAACTATCTACGACAACACAACATATATTGTTATAGTAAATTCCTATTTAGGTCTATAGCAACATCCTTAGGTATCTGTAGCAACATCCAAAAATGTTGCTATAGATATTAATTTTATTTATATATTTTGTAGGGCCCACAATGTGGGTGAATTGGACCCACGCTCCAATCTAATCCCATCCCTACGGCAACGCCTTGTATGACTATTGCAACATTATTTCAGCAACATTTATAACTCGATGGCTACACTATATTAAAGCTACCGCAACACTACACTAACGCTAATGCAACACTACAATGAAAAGGCAATAAAAGGCACAATATCACATAAATACTTGCATAATACACAGTACACATTACAAATTATACATTACTTAGAACTTGCATAATACGCAGTACACAGTAAACATCACAATTTGTCAACTACAGTTGGATTTTCAATAATGAGACTAACAGCTATTGCCTCAAGCCAAATTTTCATTGTCACTGGACATGGTTGTGGAAATTAGCTCGTCTAGATAAAACTCTAGGTTAGCATCTCCTAATTTTTTAAGCACCCAAGCCAAATTCTCTTGTACCTTCTCATTTACCTTGGATTCTAGCTGTGCTTCCATTTCTTCAACAAGCCTTTTCCTTAAGTCCTTTATATAAGCATTTGTAGGTGCCTCGGCTGATTGTTTTTTACACTTTGCATGCCTCTCTATAGGAAAAGGACAACCATGTGATCTTCTATACGAAATTACTATTTCAATAGTACTTCCTCCTTCTCCACTGGCCATTGTCATTTGAAATAAGTCCAACAAAATAAAGCCATATCAAAATTACCCTACAATAAATGCAGAGAATGCAGCAACTACTTACGCATGGAGTGAAAGCAGCAAATGCTTACATATGGAGAGAATGCAGCAAATTACCCTATAGTAAATGCTTACATATGCATCAAATATGTACAGAAAATGTAGAGAAAGCCACATTTTGGAAAACAATTTGTTTGTGTGCGTGTAATTAGAAAAACATTTTGTAACATATATAATGGTAAAAACTAGAAAAAAAAAATCAATGTACGTTTGCAATCAGACATCGCCATTTGGTTATAGGCAAGTAGAAGGCATATGCATACCCACATTCATAATGCAGAGATAACGGAGGGACATCTTTATTGACAACCATAAATATTTTATGATAAAAAATAGATTTAAAAGCAGCGTGATTCAATAGAATGTTACACGTATAATCAAGCATGCTTATCTCGATGTCAAGTGCACAAATGTCATGAAAATAGTTTCAAGTGCACAAATGTCACAAGTGAATGCATAGAGCACAAGTGCACAAGGTTACTGGTGCGAAACTCAAGTTCAAAAAGTGCTTCAACAAATGTGCATATTACACTTCATGGGAGCTTGGTTTCTAATTGTTTTATGAAATGTGCAATTCTATTGGAATTTTAGCCAGTTTCCTACATCATTAGCGAACAAAATATCCCGCATATTTTAGCAAGTTTCCACTGCTTGACATTCACATAACAAGGATGGAGTGTAAATGTTTGATAAATACTAAATAATATTGTTATGTGCTTCAAACAACGGCACTCAGTAACCACCATCAATATGCCCAAGCAGACTAAATTTTTATTTTAATCTATCGTAGGGAAGCATTCATTATATATAGAAAACAAATATACCCATATTTGGATTTATTCATACATAGGGAACAAAATTGCATATTTATTTTAACATTGCTCGTTGACAAATTGACACATCTATACAATGGAATCTATACTATAGCATGTAGCATGCAAAATAAGACATGCAGTTCATGAGCAAACATGCACATCAGCAAGACATGAACAATGTGTAGCATGTACAAAACAGAACAAAATTATTACAAAACAAAATTATTAGTTATAAGTTTGTACTTCGGGACTAGACACGTACTCACGTCCATCTATTCTCTTACAACTTTTAAGAAAAAGTGCTGCATCGGATGGTGTATCTTGATAAAAGTTCAATAGATAGTTTAGCATACACCTTCTTCAGTCAAAAAGCATCTAGGCTACCACGCTAGCCTTGTTATTAATAAACAACTATAAAGTAAATCATAATTCAGCTACATTATATGTAACACCCCATGTCCATTAATGTCACTCACAAAGGGAATGCATCAATGTCCATGAAGCGTTATTGTTGTATAGAACAGATAAATTACAAGAATAAATAAATAAAACAACACAGCGGAAGTTAAAACTTATTTTATTGCATCATAACTCAAAACAAGTTTACATAAGTAGTCTCCAAAACCATTACAACAGGATTAATATTATTTTCTAAAAACTTCAAAGTACATAAAGAAGCAAATACTTAAATAACATAAATGCATAAATCCCCACTGAGCATAAGCAAAGCTATAAAGATGAGAGAGTCCCAAGCGATGCATCTTCTCTCTTCAAGCAACTGAAAGAAATCGGCACTAAGCTGTAGTATTCCCTCCTTGCAAACCTGGGGGGGAGGAAGAAAAGAGGTGGAAAGAAAAGGGGGTCAGATATAATGTCTGGCGAGTGCGATAACTTTAACAATATAATTATCAGAATAACTAGGCTAAGGCATAAGCTGGAAAATAAGGAAATGACTGTGAACAATTGGGTATGACAGAGCAAACAAGGAAATAAGATGAACAAAGATAACATTAAAGGCGCCCCTAATCACTATAGGATAATTACTATACTGCACCACCACTAGTCACCCTAAAGGTTGATCCCGCCTACAGAACTTAATAATGATAATTGTAGTTTCGTGTACCCCTAGCTACCTTCATTGGTGCCGTCTGCCCCTATCTCCACCAGGTGTACCCACTACCCCTATTCGATCGGCTCCCTAACTCGTAGATACCCGTGCTGGCCCCACAGTGGGGTGTATCACCCCCCAAAGTGGCAACCCGATACAACCAAAAATGCACGGCTTATATCTACACGATGCAACAACGTCTTACCTACCAGCCCGGGCCCACACACGCATATGAACCCGTTGGACTTGCGTTGCCAACGCTGACCCGTTTTGACCTCTTACAATCAAATCAAGTACGCGTGTCCCGTCCTCGACTTGGGTCGAACCCACAAAGATACATAATGGGTTACTGGTTTGAAAAGGGCCCCCATGCATGACACAAGCTTTCCACCTATGCTTGGTCCCCTTTAAGGTTTTTCTCCCACTTAACCCCATTCTTATTCATGTCTTCTTACATGTTTCAATCTTGGTTAAGTGCATCTAATCGTATTTCAAATGTCACCTAAGGCACCCACTAAATTCCACATGCCACCCAAGGCACCCACTTAACCCCCTCAAGTCCCACTACATGTTTATCTGGTTAAGCGTTTCTTAATTCATTAAGACCGTAACCTTGTAAAGACCTCCCACATTAGACTGGCATTTGTGGCAGCTGGATTTGCCGGGCGGGTCCGGGCAGTATTACACCACAAACGAGCCTAACCTCGTGTCTTTACAACTGTTACGCATTTAATTTATGCCTTTGACCTCTCACATTAGACTGGCATTTGTGGCAACTGGATTTGTCGGGCGGGTCCGGGCAGTCTTACACCACAAAAGAGTCTAACCTCGTGTCTTAGGCGGTTTATTATTACATATTTCATTTAACCCCAAATTGGATTAATATCACTAATTTGAATTGTCAATCAATTCCAAACTATGTCCATAATTGACACTTTAATTATGTCTATCTATTTATGGTATATAAAATTATACCAATTAACATCACAAATTAATTATATGCCATTTAAGGCATTTCTGCCAATTCACAATATTAATTATTTTAATATTATCCCATTGCCCCACGTTGTACGTTCGTACACGAAATTTAAGGAATATATTAGGCTGGCCAAATAGCCTAAATTTATAAAACATCACAATTTGGGCAATACATGAAAATGGATCTAAATATCACAATTAGCATGTCTCATAAAAATAGATCTAAAAAGATAAACTTGCATGATTGGCATAATTTACATAATCCATAACTAACATATATGTAGCAACAAACTAGCACGGACTAAATTATGTACACAGTGTGTTTTGCATAGATTATTATGCATAAAGATGAACTTGCATAGTGTATAGGCGTATAAATCACAATCTAGCATAAACTATGTATTACCATAGATCTAAACATAGATCTAATCATGGATCATGAGTGTGAAGTTGTATGTATTGATTTGGGTTTTCACCTAACTTACATATAAACCACATACAACTCGCATATGAATTACTAACATCACATACTTGCATATGTATACTAACATAGGATTCACATATATGATTCACTTGCAATTTTACATATGATTCACAAATGAACTTGCATATGACTAATATCCCACTTGCATAAAATTCCAATAATCAAATTACACATATAGGATCAGGCATAAGGAATAGATTTACTAGATTAACTAACTTGTTTATATGTTTACAACATAGGTGATAATAACTAACTATGCCACATGAATCAACAGACAAAATCTCATAATCCAAATATAAACCCATCAATATTGATTTAAGAATTATCTTGTTAATGAAATCATACTCACATATGTCTTAGCATATACTTTAGGTCCAAACTTACGTATAAAATAGATGTCATAAATCAAATTAAACGTACAAAGTTGCATATGATTCTCATTAAACTTGCACATGATTCATGTATAAATTAACATCTAAACTTGCATAAAGAATTATCAAGTTAAACTTACATATGATTTAACATATGAATTAGTTCCAACAACATAACCAAACTAGCATATGAAGCATCATTATGAATTGATTGTACATAAGCCAACAATTAACATAGACTTACAACATAGATAATAACATCACAGCTTTACAACATAGATAATAACATCATTGATTTACAACATAGATAATAACGTAACGGTCAATGATTCACAACATAACCAAATAAACCAAATCATAACTCAACCTAATTAAATTGTTAATTATCTTATTAAAGAAATCGAACTCACAACTCAAAGATGGTCTTGAGTTCTGAAATCTGAGTTCTGAAATTGATTTAGCTCTCCTTTGAAGCAGACAATTTATTGTTGTTTAGATTTGAGTTGATTAGCTTTTCTTCCTCCTAAATGGTGGCGGCTATTCTAGGTTGCAAGGTGACAGCATGGAGGCCATGATTTTAATTTTTATTTGATTTTAGGGTTTGAGTCTACATGTGTTTATATAGAGTTTAGGATTAATTTAGGTCATCCGATCAACCTAGAATGAACCATAGCCATTCAGTCATGATAGGGTGACAAGTCAGCCCTAATGACTCAGCTAAGAGTCAGAAAATCATCATCAAACCAATCTGCCGGGGGGGCAGGTTGACCCCCTGGTCGACCTGTGTGGGTAGGTCGACCCCCTGGTCAACCTTGCCCTGGCGGGATTTTTCCCGCCTAGCCCAATCTGAGTATGAAATTCGAATTTTTGAAATCTATTTGAATTTTTCTGAAACTTCCGATCGCTATAACTTCTTCATACGAAGTCCAATTCACGTAAACTCGGACTCTATCTCAACCAGAATTCCGAGGCGAACACAATGGCGCAACCCGTTTCCCTTAATTCTCACATTTAAAATTAAATATTCTTTACTTTAGTGTTAACAGAAATACAAGGTGTTACATTCTCCCCTACTTAAAGGATTTCGTCCTCGAAATCTCTAAGTCAAGAAGAATGTATCCTACCATCCAATCATCCATCTACTCAACCATCAACCACTATCAATCATTGTCCTTAAAAAAATTTCTAATGCTTTTCATGTACATATGCATAGTGTGTGTATATGTTCGTGTACTAATGCAAAATCGGGCGGTCCACTGATTCAGTCAACCTCCTTAATGCAGATAATGATAGTGCCATGTATCCATCATGTATGCAAAGAACCTTATACATATCATTACTATATGTGTGCACAACCATTCATTTAAATGCAACATCCACATGATACACACATTTAATATTCATTCATTTTACTAAATACATCCATTTATATGCAATATGAAAGTGACTGAGCCGATCTAGTGCCTAAAGTGTGTGTATATGCATCCACGAGAAACCACTAGCAAACATTTGCATCCACATGCATCCACCATACATAACATGTCTCAAACACATGTTTCAACCATAGGACTACCCTATCTAAAGGCAAAGATACTAGCGAGAGGACATACTAAAGATAGAATAAGTACAAGCTAAGCGATAAAGGAGAAATTGAAAGACATAACCTCGAAAAGAAAAAGGGTACAATGAATGCATCTTCTCTTCCATCTCCCAAGTAGCGTCGCTCTCATCATCTCCCCATTGTACTTTGACTAGCTTGACCTCTCGATTCCTCAACTTCTTAATCTCCGACCAAGAATGCATGTAGGAGCTCGTCGAATCGCCGCATCACGCTCTATCTCCACCTCTCTAAGCAAGCTCGGCTCTATCACTTCCGCGTTCTTGTGCAAGCACTTCCTAAAATGTGATACATGGAATACGTCGTGTACACCACTAAGCTAGTTGCCTCTTCTCATGTCCCTTCGAAATCTATAATACCTAACCTCAAAAGATCTTCAAGGATTCTATTCACCCCTTTTTGTCCGTCCATCTATCTGTGGATGACAAGCGATGCTCGTACTTACCGCCTTTTGAATATCACCTTTTTCCTCTTGCACCGAAAAATGCTCCAAGCCTTGTCTCGCAAGCACCGGTATATATATTGTGAACGGTTTGCTTCCATCTAGCAAAGTTAAAACTGGGGCTGATATCTTTGCAAAGCCCTTAATGAACTTCCTATAGCAGCCCATCTCTCCTAGAAAACTTCTTATTTCCGTTGCTTTTCTTGGAACCTTCAATTCTTGGATTGCCACCACCTTCGCGGGATCCACAGATATCCCTTCCTTAGAGACCACATGTCCTAAGAATCCTGCCTTCTTCCTCAAAAAAAATGGCATCAACATAGGGTCCTAAACAATCCATTACTTCACATCCCACTCGAGTCATCTCATAACCCTATTGAGTCTAACTCGGGGCAGCCCATACCATCGAATAGTCTTATCATGCCACGGCTGCACATCACTTCTCGAGAAAACCAAGATATCATGCAATGAAAATCGCCATAGCTACTTATCTTACACAAACCATCCTAGTCGATCTCGACATTCCCCAAGCACAAGCCCCAAAGGCCTAAACCAATATCATACAAGCACCCAAGGAATATCTCCTCTGAATTCGGACAATCTACGTGAGATGATACTAGCAAAGCAACCAAACAATTGAGCAGCCCATTCCGAAATGCTTCTTCTTATGAACCCCTTTTCAAGCAATTCTTTCACTTGCTTACTGAGTTCTTTTCTCTCTCTCGGAGCCATGTGGCGCACTGGTAATGCAACTGGCTTTGCATTATCTACTAGATATATTCGAAAGTCTATCTCACGCCTCGGGGTTAACCTCAAACCTCTTTGAAGACGTCACTATATTCACGGACCACACGAATAGATTTTAAATCATCATTGGATACGTCAAGAGATTCTAGGAAACTAAGCATTACTGGACCTTTAGGGTCACAAGAAATATCGGGGGTCTTTCCACAACGAGTCAACAATCTAACTACCATTCTTTCACAATCTAGAATGGCACCATATCTAGTTAGCCAATACATACTTAGAATCAAGCCGTAGCCCATGAAGCCAAGAACAAAGGCGTTTGCATTCAAACCCAATGCCCAAGATAGACACTCTCAAATCCCGACAAATCATAGAAAGATGAGACGAACCACCAATAGGATTTGAGACTACTATGGGATCCGAAACTAGACTAGTATTTAGGTGCAGTGTTTCAACTAACGAAGCAGATACAAACGAGTGTGATGTGCCAGAGTCAAACAAAGTACGAACATGATGATCAAACAGAAAAACTAAACTATCAACGGAAATTATTCTACCTCGTTCTTGCAGCGGTGGGGCCATGAGAGCCTAGACCTGCCTTCTTGCCTGCCCTGGTGCCATGAAATCCTGAAGCTGCCCTCCCGAGGTAGACCCTTGTCCCTGTTTCCTTGGGCAGTCCTTAACTAGATGACCTGCCTCTCCACAGAGGAAACAGCCGGTCTTCTTCTTTTTCATACAGTCTTTACTCAGACGGCCTGGTGTCCCACAATTAAAGCACTTCTTCTTTCCTTTGCCATTATTGCCTTTACCACCTTTCTTGTTTTGTTGTTGCTGCTGCGGTTTCTTTTGATCCCCTTTCTTCTCGGGTGCCTTATTAGCATTGGCGCCCTTTTCCTCTTCATGCATAAGCGCCTTGTCGACTAGTCTCTCAAAGGTGGCCTCCATAGGGATGTGGGTCATAGCTAACCCATGTAGTGGCTCGTTCAAACCCTTAACAAATCTCAGGGCCTTCTTTTCGGGTGTATTCACCAAGTCCAAGCCAAATCTTGCCAACTGATTGAACTTGTTGACGTATTCATTCACTGATAGATTCCCTTGCTTCAACGCCAAAAATCTTTCCATATATAAATTCTCTTCAGCCCGTGAGAGAAACTTTGCCTCAAACCTACGCCTGAAATCCGGCCATGTATCAACTGGACGCTCTCCATTAGTGACTTCCCACCAAAACAAAGCTTCTTCCTTCATCAATCAAGCAGCCAATTGGACCTTCTTACAATCGTCCAAATCGAAAATGCCAAACAGATCCTCCACTTCTTTCAACCAATTTCTAGCTTCGATGAATGTTTCAGTCCCACTAAAGGATTTTCCACCAATCGAACGAAAGTGTTTACATATCTTAGAGAAAGTATCTCCACGCGGAGGAATGACTAGAGCTGGGGGAGGAGGAGGAGGAATGTTGGCCGGTCCCGCGGAAGCGGCCCTAGCCTCGAGATATTGACGAAACCAACCGGTTACATGAACACCCTCTGGTATCTCAAATGCTCCAGACATGCTGAAAAGAAAAAGAAAGAGTTTCAAAACAAGGGAAGCGAAAGAGAGATGTATGGCTTGCGGGGATTATGCTTTTTAAAGTAAACTTTCCTTGAAAATAGCTTCTTTAAAACATGTTTTTGAAAATACTTTCTAGGAAAATAATACTTTTGAAAACACTTTTCAAAACTTATTATCTGTTCTTGTAACCATAGCTCTAATACCACGTGTAACACCCCATGTCCATTAATGTCACTCACAAATGGAATGCATCAATGTCCATGAAGCGTTATTGTTGTATAGAACAGATAAATTACAAGAATAAATAAATAAAACAACACAGCGTAAGTTAAAACTTATTTTATTGCATCATAACTCAAAACAAGTTTACATAAGTAGTCTCCAAAACCATTACAACAGGATTAATTGTATTTTCTAAAAACTTCAATGTACATAAAGAAGCAAATACTTAAATAACATAAATGCATAAATCCCCACTGAGCATAAGCAAAGCCATAAAGATGAGAGAGTCCCAAGCGATGCATCTTCTCTCTTCAAGCAACTGAAAGAAATCGGTACTAAGCTGTAGTATTCCCTCCTTGCAAACCTGGGGGGTGGGATAGGAAGAAAATAGGTGGAAAGAAAAGGGGGTCAGACATAAAGTCTATCGAGTGCGATAACTTTAACAATATAATTATCAAAATAACTAGGCTAAGGCATAAGCTGGAAAATAAGGAAATGACTGTGAACAATTGGGTATGACAGAGCAAACAAGGAAATAAGATGAACAAAGATAACGTTAAAGGCGCCCCTAATCACTATAGGATAATTACTATACTGCACCACCACTAGTCACCCTAAAGGTTGATCCCGCCTACAGAACTTAATAATGATAATGGTAGTTTTGTGTACCCCTAGCTACCTTCATAGGTGTCGTCTGCCCCTATCTCCACTAGGTGTACCCACTACCCCCATTCAATCGGATCCCAAACTCGTAGATACCCCTGCTGGCCCCACAGTGGGGTGTATCACTCCCCAAAGTGGCAACCCGATACAACCAAAAATGCACGGCTTATATCTACCCGATGCAACAATGTCTTACCTATCAGCCCGGGCCCACACACGCATATGAACCCGTTGGACTTGCGTTGCCACCGCTGACCCATTTTGACCTCTTACAATCAAATCCAGTACGAGTGTCCCGTCCTCGACTTGGGTCGAGCCCACAAAGATACTTAATGGGTTACTGGTTTGAAAAGGGCCCCCATGCATGACACAAGCTTTCCACCTATGCTTGGTCCCCTCTAAGATTTTTCTCCCACTTAACCCCATTCTTATTCATGTCTTCTTACATGTTTCAATCTTGGTTAAGTGCATCTAATCGTATTTCAAATGCCACCCAAGGCACCCACTAAATTCCACATGCCACCCAAGGCACCCACTTAACCCCCTCATGTTCCACTACATGTTTATCTGGTTAAGTGTTTCTTAATTCATTAAGACCGTAACCTTGTAAAGACCTCCCATATTAGACTGGCATCTGTGGCAGCTGGATTTGTCGGGCGGGTCCGGGCAGTCTTACACCACAAATGAGCCTAACCTCGTGTCTTTACAACTGTTACGCATTTAATTTATGCCTTTGACCTCTCACATTAGACTGGCATTTGTGGAAGCTGGATTTGCCGGGCGGGTCCGGGCAGTCTTACACCACAAAAGAGTCTAACCTCGTGTCTTAGGCGGTTTATTATTACATATTTCATTTAACCCCAAATTGGATTAATATCCCTAATTTGAATTGTCAATCAATTCCAAACTATGTCCATAATTGACACTTTAATTATGTCCGTCTATTTATGGTATATAAAATTATACCAATTAACATCACAAATTAATTATATGCCATTTAAGGCATGTATGCCAATTCTCAATATTAAATATTTTAATATTATCCCATTGCCCCACATTGTATGTTCGTACACGAAATTTAAGGAATAAATTAGGCTGGCCAAATAGCCTAAATTTATAAAACGTCACAATTTGGGCAATACATGAAAATGGATCTAAATATCACAATTAGCATGACTCATAAAAATAGATCTAAAAAGATAAACTTGCATGATTAGCATAATTTGCATAATCCATAACTAAGATATATGTAGCAACAAACTAGCATGGACTAAATTATGTACACGGTGTGTTTTGCATAGATTATTATGCATAAAGGTGAACTTGCATAGTGTATAGACGTATAAATCACAATCTAGCATAAACTATGTATTACTATAGATCTAAACATAGATCTAATCATGGATCATGAGTGTGAAGTTGTTTGTATTGATTTGGGTTTTCACCTAACTTACATATAAACCACATACAACTCGCATATGAATCACTAACATCACATACTTGCATATGTGTACTTACATAGGATTCACATATATGATTCACTTGCAATTTTACATATGATTCACAAATGAACTTGTGTATGACTAATATCCCACTTGCATAAAATTCCAATAATCAAATTACACATATAGGATCAGGCATAAGGAATAGATTTACTAGATTAACTAACTTGTTATATGTTTACAACATAGGTGATAATAACTAACTATGCCACATGAATCAACAGAAAAAATCTCATAATCCAAATATAAACCCATCAATATTGATTTTAGAATTATCTTGTTAATGAAATCATACTCACATATGTCTTAGCATATACTTTAGGTCCAAACTTACATATAAAATAGATGTCATAAATCAAATTAAACGTACAAAGTTGCATATGATTCTCATTAAACTTGCATATGATTCATGTATAAATTAACATCTAAACTTGCATATAGAATTATCAAGTTAAACTTACATATGATTTGACATATGAATTAGTTCCAATAACATAACCAAACTAGCATATGAAGCATCATTATGAATTAATTGTACATAAGCCAACAATTAACATAGACTTACAACATAGATAATAATATCACAGCTTTACAACATAGATAATAACATCATAGATTTACAACATAGATAATAACATAACGGTCAATGATTCACAACATAACCAAATAAACCAAATCATAACTCAACCTAATTGAATTGTTAATTATATTATTAAAGAAATCGAACTCACAACTCAAAGATGGTCTTGAGTTCTGAAATCTGAGTTCTGAAATTGATTTAGCTTTCCTTTGAAGAAGACAATTTGTTGTTGTTTAGATTTGAGTTGATTATCTTTTCTTCCTCCTAAATGGTGGCGGCTATTCTAGGTTGCAAGGTGATAGCATGGAGGCCATGATTCTAATTTTTATTTGATTTTACAGTTTGAGTCTACATGTATTTATATAGAGTTTAGGATTAATTTAGGCCATCCGATCAACCTAGAATGAACCATAGCCATTTAGTCATGATAGGGTGACAAGTCAGCCCTAATGACTCAGCTAAGAGTCAGAAAATCGTCATCAAACCAATCTTCCCAGGGGGGCAGGTCGACCTATGTGGGTAGGTCGACCCCCTGGTCGACCTGGCCCTGGCGGGATTTTTCCCGCCTAGCCCATTCTGAGTCTGAAATTCGAATTTTTGTAATCTGTTTGAATTTTTCTGAAACTTCCGATCGCCACAAGTTCTTCATACGAAGTCCAATTCACGAAAACTCGGACTCTATCTCAACCAGAATTCCGAGACGAACACAATGGCGCAACCCGTTTCCCTTAATTCTCACATTTAAAATTAAATATTCTTTAATTCGTTACTTTATTGTTAGCAGAAATACGGGGTGTTACATTATAGTTGATAGATCAATATTACTTATTAAAGTAAATTTCAACTACACTATAGTTAATTATAGATTACCTTAACATAATTTCATAGGGTTTGCTTCAACTTTTCAGGAACATCCGACAAAGATTTATACATAAGTGGCACATCCCTTTTCAAAGTTCCTAAAAAGTTGCTCAATTCATATATTACTTTGTCATCATCTGAAACAGGTTGGAACCGCTGACGTGCATGTAAATATGTGCATTTGTATTCATGCATTTATTTTTTTTAATGAAATAAATAACATAAGTGGACTATTTTTACACGTTTTAACCAAAAACCCAAAATTCTCAAATTATCATGCATTCATCTTCATATTTAGGGCAAAACGGTCATTTGTGCATGTATTATTTTATGATAAAATTTACTTGTTTATTTTCATGTGTCATGTAGGAATTTAGGAGCAAAAATGAAGTATGCACATGAAGTTTAAATGGAGGTATACATGCATAAAGTGGATACAAAGAATTGGAGATGGAATTAATTCATTCACTACTTAGTGGAGGACCCCACCTACCCATTATCTCTCCTTCCTTAATGGTAAAATTAGAGACTAATTGGATGAGACAAAAGGTTTCATGCATTCTACATAACTTATTAGTGGCTAAAACAAGATTATAAGCTTCATGAATGGGTTTTTTTGGTAGTCCCCAACAAAAGTAATTAGGGTTTTAGGGTTTAGAACATGTATAAATACCCCCTTTATGTTGATGTAAATCCTCTTCTCTTTTATCTCCTCTTTTATCCTCTTCTTTAGTTTAGTTGAGAGAAGCAAAGCTCTCTTTTTATTTCCATGGCTAATTAGCCATTTTCTTTTATGTAATATCTCTTTTTAATGTACTTTCAATTAGTTGTCTTTTATTTACTTGTTCTTTTCTTTTATGCAAGTATCTTAGAATTATTTTATGCAAGTAGCTTAGATTTATTTTATGCAATATACTTTCGTTGTCATGATTACATATATTAGAGGCTAATCCCTTTCATCTTAGGGGTAATGAAGTTTTCTTGATTATGTAGATGCAACATAATTTGTTTACTCATGCTTTTTTTTTGTGCTTCATGTCATGTTGATGTTATCGGTTTTGTGTTCATTGTTGAATTGGATAGCCTATATTGTTGACACCAAATAGGCTATGCTTAGTCATATGTTCACTAATTACCTCTTCATGTACATATGATGATGGTGATTAAGTGGAGGTTGAAATAAAAATTTGATGGTTTATAGTTCTAATTAATAGTTCATAGGCCATGCTTAAAGTATATTTCAGTTTCAACTTGTTCATTTTTCATTTGAACTGGTATGGTGATTTAGTGGTTATGTTATAGTTTAATAGTTTATTTTGTGCTAATTAACAAGATGTATAAGCTATACTTATAATAATCATATCAACTAAATTCACAAATGACCAAAAAAGAGAGATCATGGTTTTATTTTATGCTGATTCATGTGATCTAGAGAGTGGATTTATTTCTAGGTTGTAATTTAACTCTCATATTCTTATTTAGCTTAGTTTGTTATTTTAGTGTAGTAGTAGTTGTAGTTAGTTAGATCTTCACACGACTTTGTTTTAATTTGATTGAATAAAATTAAAATTACTTCTTTCCCCGTGTATCGACTCGTATTCGCTAATGTACTACAAGTGTACGTCGTGCACTTGCAAGTTTTGTACATTTCGCGACAATTTTCTAATCGGTAGAATTTTCGTCGTCAAACAAGTTTTTCCTTCCAAGTTCTTGTTAAAAAAAAACGTTTTCTATTGTATTTTATCTTTGTACAAATCCCTTTTCAGGTTGAAGAAGTGCTTAGAAAAATTGCACTGCTTTGCTTGCTTGCTAATAACTAAAAAAAACTATCGCTAAAAGTAAATTGTTAAAATCTGCACGCTCAGATATCGTGTTTTAACTCGTTTTTATTTTCATTGCATTGTTTTATGCTTGCATTTGCATCAAAAAATCCCAAAAACAAAATAAAATTTTATTCATAATTGCATTGTTATTACATATTTAATTTCTGTTTTGCATTTATCTCATTTTATTTTTATTTTTTAAGGAATTGTTATATCTTGAAAATTTGATTTCTTTCCAAAGATTTAGTTCTAGGTGTCTAGACTATGGAAGAGTAATAACCGTTTATAAATATTATGGTGATTCGTAAATATTATATCGGTTGTTCCTCTGAAAGTACTTAAACCTTCGGCTGCATTGCTAGGGTGACTCCTGGTGCACCAATAACTCATGTCCATTAACTGGTTGAGAAATCTTTTGTTGAAATTAATCAAACCGTCATTATATAATTTTAGAAAATTTGTAAATAAGTAATTTGCATTCATATAGTTGCATTAGGTTCATGCATATATTAAAAATTAAAAAAATTAAAAATCCAAAAAGAAAAAAATATTTTCTATTTGTAAATAACTTCTTTTCATTTTTATTTAAGCATTTTGTTTAAAAAAACAATTAAAATCCATAAAAAAAATCTCTGTTGTGAATTTTTTCCTTTTCCCTTATTTCAAAAAATTGAAAAAAAAAAATAAAAAAAAGAGGGCTTTCTTGAAAATGTCCCAATTTCCTTATTCCTACAGATTTTACGATAGTTGTGAAAATCAATATAATCTGTATAATTTTACATCAAATTCAAATGGATATTTTAATAACAACTACTATACAAACAATTTGGATTTTACACCACCAACTTTTCAAAATTTTCAAAATAATCCTAATTTTGCACCACAAAATTTTCCAAATGACGATCAACCCTCAAGTCTTGAAACAAGTATTCAATCTTTACTTGAAGAAAGTCAAAGATTTAATGAAATCATTAATTCATTAATGTGCAACAATTCAAGTCAAAGTTTTCAAGATAATAAAAGATAAGTGTGGGGGTATTTCAAAATAATCCTGATTTTGCACCACAAAATTTTCAAAACAAAGATCAACCCTCAACTTTGGAAACAAATATTGAATCTTTACTTGAACAACTTGAAGGAAATAATGAAATCTTTAATTCATACATGTGCAACAATTCAAGTCAAAGTTTTGAAGATAATCATAATTCAATTTTTATTCCAAATTCAAATGATTTTAATAATAACCCTTGCCAATTCAATTTCGAACTCCAAAATGAATTTCAAATCAAAATGGAAATGTGAATAACTTTTCAGATGATTTTGGCAATGGGATTAATTTCAATTGTGGTGCAAATGAAAACTTTTGTTCTCAACAATTTCAAATTGAAAATTCTCAAGTAAATAATTATAAATTTGATTTTGTTGAACAAATGAACGAAATTTCCGATGATTACACGGATTTGTTGTATGAAAACTACTTGAAGTTTCATGAGAAATATAACTAAATCCAAACGTGTGACGATTCGAACATTAATCCATCTTTCACCACAATCGATGATTTTGAAATAATAACTTTTGAAATTGAAAATGACGATCTTAACGAAGTTGTTAATAATATGGAAACTGAGTTGGATTTCAATTCTTTTTAAAGGGTGGAACCAAATCTCAAATTCGATCTTCCTTTTTTTGAAAAGAATGAATTTCAAACCAAAACTTTAGAATTTGAAAATGATTTATGCAATGAAATTGTGAATAATTCAAGGAAGTTGAATTTGATGAGCACAAATTTTTTGGTCTTTTCGAAGATGAGTTGAATCGTGAAAGTGTAGATTTGAATCACCATTTTGATTTTGAAATCGTTAATTCAAAAGAATTTTTCAATGCTAATTTTGGAATTCAATTTGGTGGAAATAAACATGAAATTCAATCCATTATTCAATCTACTCATAAAATCATTGAAAATAATTCAACTCAATCAATATTTAATAAAATGACATTTGTTTTCCGAATCAATATTCAACTTCGAAATCTTTTACGATTTGGTTTTTCATGCTTAAGTTGTGTCTGTCATACTTGAAGAGACAAGTGAACCGGTCTTTGGAAGATCATTTCATTTACTTCTTGCCAATATATTTTCTGATATAATGTAAATATGCTTTTTTTGTAAATATATGGCATATTTTCAAAATTTTCTTTTTCTTTTCTCTTACCACTTGGGTTGGCTGTGGAGGCACAGTCAAAATCTAGTGTGGGGGAGTTTTATATTTATTTTGTTTTTGCATAGTTTTCAACTTTCTTTTTTCCATCCCAAAACAAAATTAATAAAAAAATCACAAAAAATGGATTTTAATTTACTTTTAAATGGGCACGATGAAGTAAACATACGATTTTGGTCGTACGATTAAAATGCTTGGATTTTTACTTCTTTTGACGAATAACGAAGGAAAAGTTTGAATTATGAGCAAATTTGGTGTAACTGGTATATAGGGAGTTTCGTAGGTGATGAGTATGAAATGTTTTCTGAGTTGTAATCCGATTAAATAAATGGTTGATTTAGACTACTTGCGATAACATTTTAGATCTTTTAAGTGTAGTCGTGCTAAGATATTCTCGCTTAACTCTCTCTCTCTCTCTTATGTAAACAATATAGAAATAAAGAAGAAAAAGAAAAAAAAATACATATAATAATAATTCAAGGGTATCAAACATTGCTTGTAAATCTAGCGTTGATGTGCAAACCCGCCAAGCTCTGTCCCAACTCAAACGTTAGTCCGCGAGGCAGTGCATGGGTAGGATATCTTGGTCTCATTTTATGAGTTGGACACCTAAGGATTACTGACATCTTGTTGACAAAATCAATGTCGGTCTGCACAATCCACCAAGCTCTGTCCCAAACTCGCTTGGGTGGTATACCCTAGTCTTTTCAGTTAGGTGTTTTTATAAATAGTAATAATGTATATATTTTTCAAAATAAAGAGAGAGTAAGCACTTGAAATCCAAGCACTATCATTACTTATGTGACCTAACTTGTTAACAATAAGGAAATTGAGATGCCATTCTACGATTGTTGATATCGATTGTAAAATTCTTTTCATATTTGCGCTATGTTTTCAACTGAAATAACTGGCCAAGCTAGAGGAGTTTGTTGTGATAACCTGACTTATGTTTGAAGTTTTGATTAGTAACGGACTTAAATTTCATAGTGACGACCCAAACATGTGTTAACTCATTCGTGTCAAATTTAGAAGTAAATTACTCATTTGTAAATATTCTTTTAAAAACTTGCATTCATCTTATAAATATTTTCGAATCTTGCATTTTGTAAATATTTTTTTTGCTTTTGACATTTGAATTTTGTCGGTAGTATCCGCTGAAAACCCTCATGAGAAAAAACTCGTCCTACTGGGGACACCCAGAGGTTCAACGACTTATTGCATACGCTCAATGCAATCGCAATCCCTACAAAAATGGATTTATCTTAGCTTTTTTTGTTTATCCGAGGAAAAATAAAAATATAAGTGTGGGGGTATTTGATGTGCATGTAAATATGCACATTTATATTCACACATTTATTCTTGTTTTAATTAAATAAATAACATAAGTGGAATATTTTTACATGTTTTAAACAAAAACCCAAAATTCTCAAATTATCATGCATTCGTCTTCATATTTAGGGCATAACGATCATTTGTGCATGTATTATTTTATGATGAAATTTACTTGTTTATTTTCATGTGTCATGTAGAAATTTAGGAGCAAAAATGAAGTATGCACATGAAGTTTACATGGAGATATACATGCACAAAGTGGATACAAAGAATTAGATATGGAATTAATTCATTCACTACTAAGTGGAGGACCCCACCTACCCATTATCTCTCCTTCCTTAATGGTACAATTAGAGACTAATTGGATGAGACAAAAGGCTTCATGCATTCTACATAACTTATTAGTGGCTAAAACTAGATTAGAAGCTTCACAAAGGGGTATTTTTGGTAGTCCTCAACAAAAGTAATTAGGATTTAGAGCATGTACAAATACCGACCTCTTTATGTTGATGTATATCATCTTGTCTTTTATCTCCTTTTTATTCTCTTCTTTAGTTTAGTTGAGAGGAGCAAAGCCCTCTTTTTATTTCCATGGCTACTTAGCCATTTTCATTTATGTAATCTCTCTTTTTAATGCATTTTTAATTAGTTATCTTTTATTTACATGTTCTTTTCTTTTATGCAAGTTGTTTTGACTTATTTATGCAAGTAGCCTAGATTTATTTTATGCAATCTACTTTTGTTGTCATGATTACATATATTAGAGGCTAATCCATTTCAACTTAGGGGTAGTGAAGCTCTCTTGATTATGTAGATGCAACATAATTTTTTTTACTAATGCTCTCTTTTTGTGCTTCATGTCATGTTGATGTTGTTGGTTTTTTGTTCATTATTGAATTTGATAGCTTATATTGTTGGCACCAAATAGGCTATGCTAAGTCATATGCTCACTAATTACCTCTTTATCTACATACGATGATGATGATGTTTATCCCTTAAAAACCATACATGTATTAGTCTATTAAATCTGTGTAAAAACTACGAGTTGAGCATCATTAGGATCGGTCATGCATAGTCTAATCCGGCACACCCAGACAGTTTGTGAAGGGCAAGGGACGATCACACAGAACAAAGTTCAAGCGGCAACTTAAGGCTAAGCACGGCAAGGAACGTCGCATACATCAGAAAAAGTTGCGTCGTCCGCTCAACACAGTCAAGATCGATCATACATCATAGCACGGTCATACAGAGAGGTCGTGCACACGAAGCTAGCTCAAGAATGGCACGATGCAAAAAAAGTAAGGCTCGTACATCCTGTAAAGGTCACCCATGTTAAGGAAGTCGCTCAATTCTAATATTGAAAAGGTCGGTCAAATAAGATAAGGAGAAGAGTTGGTTCCGATTGCCCATTCCACTCTGCATTCGTTCGTTCATAGTACCCTAATCAGTCGTACATGTCTTTTGAGCAAGAAACACAAAGATGCCAGAGGTCGCACATACATCCCATGTTCGCTTATAGATTGCAACCCCAGTCGCTCGAACATTCCTCAATCAGTCACTAATGCTCCAATCAGATGCTACCTACCGATCGAACAGATGTCAACTCTAGAGTGATCGCACTTATATCTGCTTTACAAGCCTTAGTCGGTCGCTCATTCATCTATAATCAGGTACTATCTGTAGGTCAATCATAAAAGGCTTAATAGGTTGACCCGGTCGGTCTCTCTTATACCAACCATGAAGCTTTGACAAGTCGCGTGTGCATTCATAAACTGTCCACTTATTCAGTGTGCTCAGATTTATGCAATCACTCGCAACCATGAAGTCTCTCATGCAGGACAACTGAATACAACTATCGACAGTTGGCTACAGCTAGACGATGGCATTTTCGTAATTAACGAAACAAGCGACCCATAGCCTGCATATATGAATTTCAGCTTATTTCTTCAGGGGAGCTCACCTATAAATAGGCCATGGCTTCCACCATAATAAGGAACAACTCTTGGCCATAATGAAGAGCTGTCGAATTCTCTCCTCCGCCATTCCTTAAACATCTCAACCATCGTCATCATCTCCACCTGAAGATCGTTCATCCATTTGGCCATGGCATCCATTA
Source organism: Allium sativum (assembly GCA_030737875.1). NCBI lineage: Eukaryota > Viridiplantae > Streptophyta > Magnoliopsida > Asparagales > Amaryllidaceae > Allium > Allium sativum. The sequence goes on along the minus strand of CM060927.1, from coordinate 18,279,421 downwards.
GGATCATCTAAGTAGAAAAGAGATTGAAGATACTCCTTTATTCTCCTCCCAAACAAAGCCATTCTCCTTCTCCACCACTGACTTATCCTTCTCCTCCGAGGATCTCATCATTTCCCCATTAAGTTCTGTGAATCTAAGTGAGATTTATATGTGGGAAAGAGAATAAGTTGTGAAAGTGAGAAGATGTATGTACAAAGAGAGTTTATATGCTTTGTAATCATTGTCATGATAATGCAAGCTATCTTCATAGTGGACATAGGCCTAGCTTAGAGCCGAACCACTCTAAAACCCTTGTCTTCATTTTACTTCCACATTTTTTTCTTTTAATTCTTGTCGATTGCGGCTCCATCTCCATCTACTTTCCAACCATATTGGTGAATTACGATCCTCATACCATTGATGTTTGAGCCATTTTTTGGTGAAAACATTTGGCACCCACTGTGGGGCCGTGTTTGTATTTCCTTCCTTCACTCTTTCCTCTAACTCCAACAGCCTACCATTGAAATCTTAAACCGCCTCCTTCCTCGAAGCCATGGCCAGTTCGAAGAAAAATAACAAGTCCATTAGAGCTTCCACGAATATTGAGAATGTTCATGGTGATGAAGCTACAACACAAACTTTGAATCGTGAAGTTGAAGATTCCTCTAGGCCATCTGTAACATGAGATGAATTGAATGTGGCTATGACCGGTTTAAACGAAAAATGAATGCTATGACAAAAATGATGATGGAAAGGCTTGATGCCCTGATTAATGCTCAAGCCAATCTTCCGCCACCGAATGTTGTAAACAACATTGACGAAAAGAGAACTTTTATGCCTTAGACCCTAGTCGATCCCACTTCTTAGTGGAAGACGGGGGGAGGCCGGCGTTGAGAACTCTAAGGTCAAAGCCCCACAGCACGAGGTGAAACATTCAACTCAGAGCACCGCAAGTCCCACCACACCTCACAAAAAAGGTGCAAGGCATTGGAGCTTGAACCGCGATCGCACCGACAAAAGCATCGATGCCAATCCCATGGAATGAGCGGGCGACGAGAAGCACATTGCGGATATAATCCAACGAATAATGAAAGAAAAAACAGACCGAGAAGATGATGAGAAACAACGAGAGTTCTCACCCAGTAAAAAACCCGTTTACAGAAAGGATCCGTCAAGGAAGTTTCCTAAGAAATTCATACCCCCGACAATAGCACCTTATAGTGGAACTGGAGATCTGAACATCTTCCTATTCAAATATGATCAACACATGAATGGAGTTAGGGAAACTGATGAGATAAAATGCTTGTACTTCCCCGTATGCCTAGAAGGTGTGGCTTCACTATGGTTCAATAGACTCCCACCTAATTGTGTTGATCAATTTGCTGAGTTGGCAAGAAGATTCCAGGACCAGTTCCTTCTATGAACTACCAAAGTGAGGGATGTAATGTCGGTTAGCGAGATGGAACAAATGTCTGGAGAAACCATCAAAGCTTTTCTTACAAGATTTCTTGCTGCAGCAGCTGAAGTCATAGAAACAGAATCTTGGTATTTGCTAGCAGCCCTAAAAGGTGCTATTGATAAGAAATCAGAATTTGGGAAATGGCTCAAGATGAAGAAACCTAAAACTCTAAAGAAGTTTTATATGAAAGCTGAAGAGTATATAAGCATGGAAGATGATGCGCCAAATATTCAGAAGGTCAAAGAAAGTAGTACTACCAAAGAAGGGAAAGGCAACGAGTTCCGAACTGAGTAGAAGAATTACTCTGGGCAGAAGAGGGGAAGTGATGAGAAGGATAGCAAAGCTTATAAGAAAATACGGTTTTATAAGCCTTCAAAATTGGCTCTCTTAAATGAAACCCCAAAGAGGATCTACTTTGGGAATCTCTCCTCAAATGAAGCCTCAGAAAATTATTGAGCAACAAGCCAACTCCGACAAATTCTACCGATTTCATAACCAACAGGGGAATAGCACTAACGAATGTCGACACCTGAAAAGTTTGATTGAAGAACTCATCAGTAAGAATCATCTTCAACAGTATGTGAAGAATCCTCAGAACGCTCCAGCTTCCCAGGGACAGAATAATACCACCAGTCATTCCGACTCAGGTGAAAAAGCTCATATACATGTTGATTAGAGACCAGTAATCAACATGATTTTTGGAGGGCCTCATCCGGCCGGAAGTAGCTGGGCGGACATGGAGAGATATGCCAGTGAGCTGAAGAGTGCCTCGAAGGAAGAAAGATGCATGATCCTAAGCAATGAGGTTCCAATGAAGATACCTAGAACCTCAGCCGATGATGTGGTATTCAAAGATAGAGATGCTGACGGATTACTTACACCGACTGTTGATGCCATGGTTATCACAATTGGTCTTGGCCCTGCAGTTGTGAAAATAGTCCTAGTTGACACGGGGGAGGGGGGGTCTGTTAATGTGATCTTCATAAATACATTTTAGAATATGAACCTCTCTATGACAGAAGTGCGAGTCTATCCAAACGAAATCCATGGATTTACTAGATAACCCACACACCCCATTGGTACAATAGACTTGCTCGTCGAACTAGTAGACGGGGAATGCAAGGTCTTTATGATGCAGACCTTCATCTTGGTGGATGAGCTCTCCGCCTACAATGCGTTCCTTGGGCGACTGACCTCGTAGGCTTTAAAATTGCGCTAGCTCCATGGTGTTTAACTATGAAGTTTCCAACTAAGAATGGAATTGGCGTAATTGAGGACGATCACGCCAATGCGAGAGATTGCTATGTGACAGAGTTGCGTGAGGAAAAGAAGAAAAATTTGGGAAAGAATGCGGAGGCTCCACCCCGCATTCGCTAACTCCCCTTGTAGAAATTAAGGAGCAGTCCCTGCATTGGCGAACACAATGGAGCGCAAAAGGAAATTGATCCTAGAAAAGAAAGTGCAGAGGGAGAAAGATTGGCCCCAGCTGAGATCACAATTCCTATAGCTGTTAGTCCGAAAGATCCAAACTGTGTGCTGAATATAGGATCTCAGTTGAGCCCCGAATTGAAGAGGTAATTGATTGTCTTTTTAAAAGCCAATTTGAATGTGTTTGCATGGGACCATTCTGACATGAGCGGCATACCTCCAGATGTTGCAGTCGATAAACTTAATATTAATCCACTGTTCCATCTGCAAAGCAGAAAATGAGGACCTAGGGTTTGGAGATATCAAAGGCCTTGAAGGAGGAGGTTGACAGGCTAATGCAAAACAACTTCATTAGGGAATCTAGCTATCTAAACTGGGTCTCCGATTCTGTACTTGTAAAGAAAGAAAACGGAAAATGGCTAGTTGGCGTAGACTATTCGGATCTTAATAAAGCTTGTCCAAATGATAGTTTCCCTCTTCCCAGAATAGATCAATTGGTGGATTCCACGGCTGGGCATGAGTTGCTATCATTTATGGATGCATATTCTGGCTACAGTCAAATCATGATGTACGGACCGGATCAAGAGGACACAAGTTTTATCACTGATCTTGGCTTATATTGCTACAAAGTGATGCCATTTGGCCTAAAGAATGCAACGGCAACTTACCAGCGATTGGTAAATGCTATGTTCAAAAAAACAAATTGGTAGGACAATGTTAGTCTATGTCAATGATATGTTGGTAAAGTCAAAAAGAACAATTGATCATTCGGAAGATTTAGCATAGATGTTCAATATTCTATGCCAATATGGTATGAATAAGCAGAATCCCTTAAAATGTTTTTTCGGGGTCGGTTCAGGAAATTTCCTAGGGTTTATGGTCAACGCTAGGGACATAGAAGCCAATCCAGCAAAAATACCAACCTTGAGTAAATTGCGCGCCCTAGGAACCAAGAAAGAGCTTCAGCATTTAAATGAAAAAATTGCATCTTTGAATCACTTCATATCCAGGACAACGGACAAATGTCTTCCCTTCTTCGATGCCCTTAGGAAAGGAAAGAGAGAGAGAGAGAGATACAATCGACCTCCGAATGCCAGAAAGCTTTCGAAGAACTAATCCAAACCATGACAGCACCTCTAATGCTGTTGAAGCCTAGTGATGGAGAAGATTTGTTTGTATATCTGGCTGTATCCGCCCATGCTCTAAGCATGGCATTTGTAAGGGAGGATTCGAAGGTTCAAAGGCTAGTATATTACATTAGTAAGAGATTATCTAGGGCAGAACTGAACTACCCAAAACTGGAAAAGCTCGCCTATTGCTTGCTCATCGCCTTAAAGAAGCTTCAGCCCTACCTTCAGGACCATCTTATCAGAGTCCTCACGAATCAACCTTTGAGGCAGGTTCTATTTCGCCCAGAGACTTCCCAGAGGTTGTTAAAGTGGAATATTGAGCTTAGTCAATATGACATTACATACCACACTCGAAAGGCAATCAACGCACAAGCGCTTGCAGATTTTATCATAGAATTTACAAACCGAGGAGAGATAAAAGAGGAGTCTGATACTGAAACCAACATCCAATGGAAATTATTTGTTGATGGAGCATCAAACGATTACTGTTTTAGGGCAGGAGTAGTCGTGGAAACACCTGAAGGAAGATCTATATGCTACGCGCTAAGATTAGAATTTTCATCAACAAATGACGAAGCTGAATATGAACCTCTCATTGCAGGAATAAGACTAGCAAGATAATTACAGCTAAAGACCATAAAAATCTTCAGTGACTCCCAACTAGTGGTATGCTAGGTCAGGGGAGAGTTCCAAGCCAAAATGGGTAACTTACTAACTTATCTATCTAAGGCCTTGGAACTACTAGAGAGCTTTGAGCAATATACCATATCTCACATTCCGAGAGAAGAAAGCACCTAGGTGGATTCGCTGGCAAAATACGCAAGCCCAAGAAAGATGCACAACTTATAGGATTAGTTCTATTAGAAGTCCTTTCCAGCCCCAGTACGGAGCAGATTGAGATGGATTGGGTCATGTAAGCAACCGATGAACCAGAATCGTGGATGACACCAATCAAAGAGTATCTCATGACCGGTGCACTCCTGGCAGAAGTTAAGAAGCGAAGGAAAATCTTACGAAAAGCACTTATGTATTTCATTCAAGATGGACGGCTATGCAGACGAGGATTTTCTACGCCCTTACTTCGTTGTTTTACAAAAAAGGATTCAAAGGCAATCATGTTGGAATTACATGAGGGCGAATGCGGGGGTCATACTTCCTATCAGACTTGGGCTAAGAAAATTATGCGATATGGTTACGTTTGGCCGGACATAAATAAAGACTCCGAAGCTTACACCAAAAAATGTGACAAATGTCAAAGATTTGCTAAAATTCCAAGAATGCCATCCGCTTCTATAACCCATATGGTCATCCCATGGCCATATGCCATCGGGGGCATTGATCTCATAGAAGCGCTTCCCACCGCGAAATCTGGTTTTAAATATGCCATTGTCGCTGTTGATTATTTCATAAAATGGGCTGAAGCAGAACCATTGGAAACTATAACCTCAAAGAAAGTTATTAACTTTGTCTTGAAAAATATCATTTGTAGGTTCGGACTGCCACAAAAAATAATCACGGACAACGGAACCCAATTTGAGTGCGAAGGGTTCCAAAATTTCTGCGCCAAGTATAAAATCCAGAAAAGTTTTTCCACATTTTCCCATCTGCAAGCAAACAGGCAAGTGGAAGCGGTAAACAAAATCATTAAATCAACCATTAAGAAGCGATTGGAGAAATCCAAAGGGGGTTGGGCAGATGAGTTTCCACTAGCTTTATGGGCATACCATACCACTCATAAAACTGCGACTAGGCACACTCCCTTTTCCATTGCTTTCGGCTCTGAAGCCATGATCCCTGTGGAACAGGAAGTTCCCACCCATAGGAGGATTCACTTCAAGCAGGAGGAAAATTAGAGGTTACAACTTGAGGCCTTCGACGAACTCGAGGAAAAAAGAAAGGAAGCATAACTTAGGGTGGCTGCACATCTGAGAATGGTAGCTAGGAATTTCAATTCAAAAGTCAGACACAAAACTTTTGAGATTGGAGATCTTGTGCTAAAGAAAGTAATGACCAAAACCGGTGTTTTTGGACCAAATTGGGAAGTGCCTTATGTTATAAACCAATAACTTTGTGACGGTACTTTCAATTTGAACACCACAGATGGAGTCCAAATTCCTCGAGCATAGAATAGCGAGCACATCTGCTATTACTTTCTATAATGCATTGTTCAAATCTATTGTAAAAGTTGTAAATATTTGCAAAAAAAACTTCGCAGTCGAGCTATGTACATATAAAAAACAAATGAGTGAGAAACGCCATTTGCTTGCACGAATCATATATTTGCAGACTTCTGCTAAGAGTTGACTTCTTTATGTAGGCAAACAAGAACAGTCACTCTCTCAAAATCCGACCATTGTTGGAGACTTCCCAAGCGTATCCCAGTTGGAACAACTCAAAAACGTTAAGTGCCAAAGCATCATGCAAACTAAGAAATAAGTTGGTGACAAATCGGAAAGCCGCATCTTTTATCACAAAAGCGCCAAATCCTTAGTAAGCATCCAGCAAAAGGATTGGTGCCGACCTGTGAAAATAATGCAAAGGTGGAAGCAAACCAATTGATCCCACGGTTAAAAATTGCTAGTCCTACTAAAGAGGCACCTTCTTAGGTGCAGGATACAAGTTCTTTAAGTCAAGGTAAAAATTGACAAGAGAAACTAGTGTCCACCTCCCGGGATGAAGCATCAAGTCGGAATGACCGACATATCCCATAGTTAAAATATTGCCAGCCCCAAAAGAGGCACCTTGTGAAGTGCAGGACACAAATTCTTTAAATAGAAATAAAACTCGGTAAGATGAACTAGTGTGCACCTCCTGGGATAAAGCGAAAAAAGATGGAAGGACCAGCAGTCGGAAGGACCAATAATCCTAGGCTAGAAACAACAGTCTTAGTACCAGAAGAACCGACAACATGCTGGAAGGACCAGTGCAAACAGAAATCCTAGCCGAAAGGGGGTAACATAAATCCTAGCCGAAAGGGGGTAACATAAATCCTAGCCAAAAGGGGGTATCCGATTTAACCTTCCCAGTTCTAAGCTAATCAGAACAGAGAAGGTATAAAGTTAGATTAACCTTAAAAGTATATAAAACCGATCTCCGAAGGGCTCGGGTCACTAAGTTTGTGAGAAGTGTGGTTTAATACGTTATAAAAATGTGCACCTAACCAAATCTCCGAAGGGCTTGCGTCACTAGGTTGGCGAGAAATATGGTTAGATACATTAGAAACCAAAAACATGTATTTAAACAAAATCTCCGAAGGACTCGGGTCACTGAGTTAGTGAGAAAAACAATAAATACATCATAAAATTTATAACCCTCTAGGGGGAATGCATTTAAGTCCAAATTCTGAAGGGCTTAGGACACCGGGTTAGCGAACGTATGAATGAAAGCATGATCACCAAAAAGAGAGAAAAGTGGCATAAAATCAGTCAACTAAATTGAATTCTAAGAAGCTGATCGCTTCCAATCTAATAAAGCTATAGCAAGCTACAATAACATCAAAAAGCAAGTCGGTAGCATTAAAGTTACACACAATAAGTTCGATACTAACGCACGACCAACAATGAAAATTGTGATGCAAGGCACAGAAGTGCTACCAAATAGGATGAAAGACCATGGCGTAACAAACAAGAGATTGTCCCATACTAACAAAGCAAAGCATGGCGACATACCAAAATCCCAAACCAGTCATAGAACCATCAAAACTCCAAAATAAGCACAAGTCGCAACACAGAACATCATAAAGTTAAATGCGAGGATCGGCACTCGCTTATACAACCGATCTAAAGCATAATTCGCAAAAGATAAACGACCAGAGACAAGACAGAAAAACTACAGATCCTTGTTCTCCCTAGGCCTACCAACCTTCCTTTTAACCTGAGTAGAGTAGGACGGAGGTTGGTTTACCAAGGGTTTTTTGTGCTCTTGTACTACCAACTCAATGTCTCCTGGAGCAAAAGAGGCAACAGCACTAATCCTGGATCTAATAGCCTGGATCAACTTCGCCTTTTCATCCTCCAGGGCGGAGATGCACTCGAGATTATACCTATGAAGCCTTTGGAGATCGCAAACTAGTGTATGCCAATCGCTCATTTGTTTTGCAGAATGATCCTTAAGCATATGCATCTGCTTCCCAAACTGATACATGGCGGTCTCAAAACGGGAAAGCATCCGAGACTTCACGGCAATCATATCACCAGATAAACGTTTGATGGTCAAATGGGGATATATCCATGTTAGAAGACACTCCCTGCAGATTCCAGCCATTGAGTTGCTTAGCAAGCTTATAATTACATGGCCTATGGGCATAACGTGCCTACTAATAATTGTTTGAAGTTCTGCATGAGCTAGACTGAGAGGAGAGTTCACTGATGGTTGACCAGTCGATTGAACTTCAGTTGCCTGAACATCCAAATCAAAAAACTTTTCCAGCCGTCGTTGCTCTGGAGACGTATCCATCTTGTGTAAGTGAATTAGCAAATAGTTACGCAATTCAAGGATTTGAAGCGGTCGGTCAAGATTAAACAAGTAACGCAACTAAAAGCAGAACCGCGAATGACCAACCCTGGCCGCACGTTACAAGTTCATACTGTTCTCGCATACTTGGCTAAAAACGGTCACTCATAGTTAACCAAATCAGGGCCATTCGGGATTGACTTAAGGGCAAAACAGGAACGACCCTCCGTCAAATGCATCTGGACGACCATAGGAGTCAAACCAGAAGTATAAATCATAGTTTCAATATCAAGACCGTGTGGCTTAAGCATTTCGTCAAGCATCATGTGTGTAAAATAGATAACTGGGAAGAAATCATTGGCACATGGTTGTAAGATTAGAAATTGCGCAAAATATGAACTTGTCTTAAGCATTTCGGCAAGGGTATAATGTGTACAAAGTTTAAAACCAGAGAAAAAGGTGTATCGGAGTTAAATGTTCGCAGACAAGTTCATGCATCAAATAAAGTGGATCCACTCCAAAATTCCGATTATTACCATCATAAAAAGATCAAAATCATGTCTAATGATAATAAGGGCTTCATAGGGCAGTCCAAGAAAGCATAAAAAGGGCTTATCCCTACGAAAACATATATTGTCAATTCAGAAATGGAACAAGCGTAAACAAGGATTTGCAAACCTGCGCTTCACAGATCAATGATAGAAAAGAATACGTAGGTTTTTGACAAGAAAATATAATCGAAAGGAAGTCAAAGTTGAAATTAGGTTTTTTAGAAAATGAAGTGGCGGCTATCAATGTGTTTTATTTGACAAATAAAAGGTGAATTAAAGTGAGGAATAAGAGAACGAGGGGGAAGCCTAAGAGACTCGCATCCAGATCATTCTCGCCACGTCAGCTCAATACTTGATTGCACAAATATAAGTGGCCCACTAGATCCAGCTAGCTTGCCCGCATCCCTTTGATTTGATCGATCGTAATGATACTTCGACTCAAAATAAATAGTGTGAGTGACTCAGGCTTTTCGCCCATGAGAAGGAACGATCTCGGCCATCTTTACCTAAGAAACCCTAAGTTCTGAATTATCATCCCATGGTAAACTGGATTTAATCTATCAAACTATGTTATTATCAGTTACTTCGAAGCCAGTAATTTTTTGCAAAATAAAAATTATAAACTTCGAGGGGCAAACGGTTATCCCTTAAAAACCATACATATATATTGGTCTATCAAATCTGTGTAAAAACTGCGGGTCGAGCGTCAATAGGGTCGGTCGTGCATAGTCCAATCCAGTACACTCAGAGAGTTTGTGAAGGGTAAGGGACGATTACATAGGACAAAGTTCAAGCGCCAACTTAAGGTTAAGCATGGCAAGTAAGGTCGCATACATCAGAACAACTTGGGTCGTCCTCTCAACACAGTTAGGATCGGTCATACAGCATAGCACGACCATACAGAGAGGTCGTGCACATGAAGCTAGCTCAAGAATGGAACTGCGCAAAAACAATAAGGCTTTTACATCCTGTAAAGGTCACCCATATTAAGGAAGTCGCTCAATTCATATATCGAAAAGGTCGGTCAAACAAGATAAGGAGAAGAGTTAGTTCTAGTTGCCACTTCCACTCTGCAGTCGTTCGTTCATAGTACCCTGATCAGTCGTACGTGCCTTTTGAGCAACAAACACGAAGATGCCAACGATCGCTCATATATCCCATGTCCGCTTATAGATTGCAACCCCAGTCCCTCGCTCATTCTGCAATCAGTCACTAATGCTTCAATCATATGCTACCTACCGGTCCAACAGATGCCAACTCTAGAGTCATCGCACTTATATCTGCTCTACAAGCCTTGGCCAGTCGCCCGTTCATCTACAGTCAGATACTAGTGCTTCAGCCAGATGCTATCTGTCGGTCAATCATAAAAGGCTTAACAGGATGACCCAGTCGGTTGCTCTTACACCACCCATGAAGCTTTGACAAGTTGCATGTGTATTCATTACCTGTCCTCCCACTCAATGTGCTAAGATCTATGCAATTGCTCGCTCCCATAAAGCCGCTCATGCAGGACAGTTGAATACAACTATCGACAGCTGGCTATAGCTAGGCGATGGCATTTTCGTAATTAATGAAACAAGCGATCCATAGCCTGCATATATGAATTTCAGCTCATTTCTTCGGGTGAGCTCACCTATAAATAGGCCATGGCTTCCACCATAATGAGGATCAACTCCTGGCCACCACGAATTGCTGCCGAATTCTCTCCTCCGCCATTCCTTATACATCTCAACCATCGTCATCATTTCCACCTAAAGATCGTTCATCTATTTGGCCATGACATCCATTAGGATCATCTAAGTGGAAAAGAGATTGAAGATTATCCTCCATTATCCTCCCAAACAAAGCCATTCTCCTTATCCACCACTGACTTATCCTTCTCCTCCGCGAATCTCATCAATTCCCCATTAAGTTACGTGAATCTAAGTGAGATTTTATGTGGGAAAGAGAATAAGTTGTGAAAGTGAGAAGATGTATGTACAAACAAAGTTTATATGCTTTGTAATCATTTTCATGATAATGCAAGCTATTTTTATAGTGGACGTGGGCCTAGCTTAGGGCAGAACCACACTAAAACCCTTGTCTTCATTTTACTTTCCTTATTTTTTTGCTTTTAATTCTTGTCGATTTTGGCTCCATCTACTTTCCAACCATATTGGTGAAGTACGATCCTCGTACCATTGGTGTTTGAGCCATTTTTTTGGTGAAAACGGGGGATTAAGTGGAGGTTTAAATAAAAATTTGATGGTCCATAGTTCTAATTAATAGTTCATAGGCCATGCTTAAAGTATATTTCAATTTAAACTTGTTCATTTTTCATTTGAACTAGTATGGTGATTAGTGGGTATGTTGTAGTTTGATAGTTATTTTGTGCAAATTAATAGCATGAACAAGCTATACTTATAATAATCATATCAACTAAATTCAAAAATGACCAAAAAAGAGAGATCATGGTTTCATTTTATATTGATTCATGTGATATAGAGAGTGGATTCATTCCTAAGTTGTAATTTAACCCTCATATTCTTATTTAGCTTAGTTTGTGTAGTAGTAGTTGTAGTTAGTTAAATCTTCACTCGACTTTGTTTTAATTTTATTGAATAAAATTAAAATTACTTCTTTCCTTGTGGATCGACTCGTATTTGCTAACGTACTACAAGTGTACGTCGTGCGCTTGCGGTTTTATACACTTCGCGGTGATTTTCTTATTGGTAGAATTTCCGTCGTCGAACAAGTTATTCCTTCCAAACTGTTGTCAAAATTTCGTTTTCTATTGCGTTTTATCTTTGTACAAATCCCTTTTTGGGTTAACGATGTGCTTGGAAAAATTTCCCAGCTTTGCTTGCTTGCTAATAATTAAAAAAACTACCGTTAAAAATAAATTGCTAAAATCTGCATGCTCAGGTATCGTGTTTTAACTAATTTTTATTTTCATTGCACTGTTGCATGCTTGCATTTGCATCAAAAAAATCCAAAAACAAAATAAAAATTCATTCGTGGTTGCATTGTTATTACACGTTAATTTTAATTTTGCGTTCATCTCATTTTTTAAGGACTTGTTATATTTTGACAACTTGATTTCTTTCCAACGATTTATTTTTCGGTGTCTAGACTACGACAGAATAATAACCATTTATAAATATTACAGTGATTCATAAATATTATATCGGTTGTTCCTCTGAAGGTACTTAAACCTTCGCTACATTGCTTGGGTCATTCCTGGTGCACCAATAACTCATGTCCGTTAACTAGTTAAGAAATCTTTTGTTGAAATTAATCAAACCGTCATTACAAAATTTTAGAAAATTTGTAAATAAGTAATTTGCATTCATAAAGTTGCATTGGGTTCATGCATATTTAAAAAAACAAAAAATTCAAAATCCATACCACTTGCACCTGATTTAGCAGCAATTTTCTTTTGTTGTTCCCGCAGAGCCAAATAATCAGTCGTTGTTCCATGTCCTTCAACATCCTTCTCAGTTGAACTTACTAACAGGCTTTGGCTTGGGCTTGGGGTTCTAAACATAGCATTTTCCTTTGCCTTACCACTAGTTGAACGAGTTTGTGGTCTACTAACAAGCTTAAGCTGCTCAACTTTTTTAGTTATCTAAATTGTATATAAGTAGGAAATAAGATTTGATTTTATATTCATTATCTTCAGAAGCATAACAAGTAAGATATGTAGCCCTCACACACCTTTTGTGGACCTTGTGAAGTATCATCTTCACTATGCTCCTCATGGTACGGATTATATTCCTCGCTATCCTCTTCCTTTTGCATCTTTTCTTTTTATTTTCCTTTTTTTGGCTTGCATTTATCAGTTCAGCTGAAATTACAAGGCACACCTAGAGAGGCGAGAAGTTCGTTCTTCCTCATCAAATTCTTGGCTCTCTATATTACATAGTCTTTTAGAGACGGTGGAGGTGGTACATGAACATTCTGCAATTATATAATTAACAGGAAAATCACAGTAAGTATGTTGCAAGAGTGGTACAAAATATTCAAATTACAATAAGATCATCATAATTAGAACTATTCGAACCTGCTTGCCATATTAATCCATATCTTCGTCTTCCTCTAGTTGAATATGTGATTCCAGAATCACTGATTTTTGTTTTTCTGTGTCGCCTTACGTTGATTTACCGTAGCAGCTGACTTTAGATTAAGTGTTTCATTGCTGGGGTCTGGATTATTCAGCCTTGCCGACTTCCGAGGACTTTTCACCTCAACTATCTTTTGATTTGTGGTTGTATTGTTGGGTTCTGGATTATTCAACCGTGCCGACTTCTGAGGACTGTTCACCTCAGCTATCTTTTGATTCGTGGTTGCGTTGGGTTCTGGATTATTGAGTCGTGCCTACTTCCGAGGACTATTGACTTCAGTTAACTTCTTGCTTTTTTTGGTTTTGTTTTAGTTGATGAGTCATCACTACTGTCGTTTCAGTGGTTTTGTAACTACAACAAATCATACAATGATATTATAATCATGATCTTTAAATGATATAATATCACAATCATTTTTTTTTGCTATATCAAAATATCACAAATCTATAAATGATATTATCAAGATATATATATATATATATATACCTATAACCAGATTCAGTGGCCTTGGCCGAATGATTACATGTAGATGCAATTGCTTTAGTGGCTCAATTGTAGTATCGACAATGTTGTCGATATAAAATTCCAAGTTATCACAATTGTTAGCTCAATTGACATACTCTATGAGGTCCACATCATTCGTCAGTGACTTCCACCCAACCTTCTCACCATTTTTTATATAAATCCCTCCTATATCGTTGTAGAAATGGTCCTCCTTCACGAACTCCATGAGCACTATGTATGATAAGTAGTCAGGATCAACGCCCTTTACTATGGTAAAGGTTTTACCAACATATTCTTCCTTCTGAAGTGTACCCTTGTGATGAAATGTGAGATGCATGGATCCCCCATCCTATACAAAATGTGTTTGTGTGTGTCCAACAAGAGGAAACCTAAGGAAAGTCGAATTGTTAATACAGGTCGACCTAAGAATTTATTGGTAGTTTAAATCGAAATCCTAAAGTGAAGTGAGAGAGAATTATACTTCAAAATCGAAACCCTAAAGTGATGCTTGAACCCCCTAAACGAAGCCCTAATCAAATCGAAATCATTGAACAAAGCTTAGACCTCCAAATCAAAGCCCTAATTGTACTTAAATCAATGAACAAAGCCTGAACCCCCAAATCAAAGCCCTGATCGAACCAAAGATTCAAAATGTTATTTCTGATTGCAAAAGAAAATGTTAATTGGTTAACAAAATTGGGAAGGAGAAAAATAAAAATAAGATGGCCGAGTACGAAATGAATTGCACCAAAGAAAAATTATTGTTTAGATCAGAAGCGATCAGGATTGATGAGTTGTCACGTTCTACAATGTAGGTTATGATACACATGGATCAGTGCTAAGATATGGAAAGCTTTGCTATAGCAACATTATATAAAATGTTGCATTGTGTTACACTTGTTTAGCTAGGCCAGCACATTTTGATGGCTAAGGTAACATCCGAAATAGAAATTTGCAGTAGGACCAAAATATTATACCTATCGTCGCATTTTGGCTGGTAACACCTTGCAAAATCTTTGCATTAGGCACTTTATGGAATAATACATTTCAGTTGTGGGACATCCAAGGGCTGAAGCAATCCAGCCGGTTTCTTTTTTTCTGCCTTTACTCTTTGGCATGTCAAGCATCGAGTTACAAATTACACCACATCTTTCTTCATGCTAGTCCAAAAGAAAACCCTCTTCGCACCTTGATACATTTTGTCGCCACCTGGATGGATAGTCATCCGAGAATGATGAGCTTGCTCTAGCACTACCTTAAGTAGTTCCCCAATCTTAAGGACATAGAGCCTTCCATCTCGTCTTAACCACCTTTTATCGTCCATGATGTATCTAGCAAGGTGACTAGAAGTCTCTCCTCTATCAAGCCTATTCAAGATGTCTGAAATTTGTGGGTCCACCCGCTACATTCAAACGATGCTAGCAATCCCAAAGTAAAATTCATAGATGGATTAAAATCAAAGGTCGAGATGTACTCCAAATTTCTCTTTCTGCAAATAGAGGACTCAAAGTCATCCTCTGCCTACTCAATGTGTATGCCACTACATTACCCTTACTTGGGGTATAAGCTATCTCGAAGTCAGAGGATTCTAGGAACTCCATCCATTGTTGCTGCCTTAGGTTGTGATATTCCCCTGAGAATAAGTACTTAAGCGACTTATGATCCGTATATAGCACAAATCTTTCTTCAAGTAGATAGTGTCACCAAGACTTTAATGCGAAAACCACTATAGCCAACTCTAGATTATGGGTAGGGTAGTTCTTCTCATGAACCTCAACTGTCTACTACGATAGCATAATACCCTTCCCTCTTGCATCAGAACGACACTAAGACTTATGCCATAAGCATCTATGTAAACCATGAACATCTTGCTTCAATCGAGGAGAGTCAGAATTGGGGCTGTTGTCAGATCCCTCGTCAATCTCTAAAAGGCATCTGCACAATCGATGCTCCGCAAAAAAGCCAAGTTCTTCTTCGTTAATTGGGTAAGCAAGGCTGATAACCTTGCAAAGTCCTTGGTAAAATTTCTATAATCGCCCGTCAACCCTGGAAAACTTCTCACCTCCATTGGATTATTTGGAGCCCTCCAATATTGAACTACAACGACTTTTGCAGGGTCCACTACTATCCCGTCCTTGGAGATCACATGCCCTAGGAACCTTACTTCCTTTCTCCGAAAGTAGCAATTGGAAATTTTCGCCTTAGGCTTATGTGACCTACTCATTAAGTCCACAAAATAGGTGGGTGCATTGGTTGGCCCAAAAGGCATAACCAACCATTTAAAGAAGCCATATGGAGTTCTGAATGCAGTCTTATCAATGTTGTCCTCCGCCACCCTTAGACGGTGAAATCCCGTGGCCAAATCTATCTGCGAGAAAACTGATGTGCATACTAGTTGGTCAAACAGGTCGTCATTTCTCAGTAGTAGGTGCCTATTCTTCCCAGTGAGCTTTTTCAGCTCCCTATACTCCGCACATAGACGAAGTGAGCCGTCTTCCTTAGTTGCGAAGACGATTAAAGCTCCCCACTCTAAAATGCTTCTCCTAATAAAACCTTTCTCGAATAGCTCCCCTACTTGCTTACTAAGCTCCCTCCTTTCCCTAGGAGCCATGTGACGCACTGGTAGAGCAACTAGCTTCGCATTCTCAACCAGGTAAATCTGGAAGTCTATCTCACACCTTGGGGGTTGTCCCTTAACCTCCTCAAACACATCCGAGTAGTCTGTAAATATGGGGATAGATCGCTGATCGTCAACACAAGTAACAAGTGATTCTATAAAACTGAGCATCACCGACCCCCGTGGGTCGTAGGAAATTTTGAGAGTCCAACCATGACAAGTAATAAGTCTAACTACTCACTTTTCACAATAAAGAACGGCACCATACATGGCTAGCCGATCCATTCCTAGAATCAAACCATAGCTGTAACACCCCACCTCCGTTGAGGTCACTCACAAAGGGAATGCATTAACTTCAGTGGAGCGTCATAAGTGTATAGAACAGATAAATTACAAAACAGACAAAATTTTAAACAACGGAAAATATATAAAACTTTGCTTCATTGATAAAACAACAACTTGGTAAAGCAGCTTGTACAAAGATTGTTTTCCAACACCAAAACACCCTCACCCATTATAACAAAGCATATGTCTGGTTTAACAAAATAAAGAAGCATAAAACGACAATGATATTCCCCAATAAAGCAAGATCCGGCCATAGCAGTGGAAAAGAGAGTCCAAAGTAATACATTATCTATCTTCGAGCTTGGAAAGAAAACTGAGCTAAGTGGTAATATTCCCCCCACCCCTGTGAACCTTGGAGGGGAGGGGAAACGAAAGAAAAGAGAGCGAAACAAAACAGAGTCAGACATAAAGCCTGGTAAGTCCAGTGACTTTCAGCATGCAAATAGGTAAAAGCATCATGATATGAATAAGCTGGATACCAGACCATAACCATGATAATAAGCATAGCAAGGCAACTAGTGATGATCATTAGATATGACAAGGTAAGATACACTAAATGCGCTTTGGTTCTTTCTCTGATTTCCTATTTTCTCTGCACCACCCAACTAGCATCCTAACTAGTGTCTTTTATAGAACGATTCATATTCCCTACTAGTGTCCCAACTAGTATCCTTTGAAAAAGGATCTGTATCCCCTACTAGTGTCCAAACTAGTATCCTGTGTTATAAAATAAGGTGATCCCAACCCCGCAATTGTGGTAGCCTTCAAGTGTACATCTAGTATGAGGATCTTACCTCAACCAGCCTAACTGCCATAAAGATGTTAGATGTACCCTTACAACCCTATCGATCGGCTCCCTACTTGTATTAATTTTCCTTGTGTCTGTGTCAATCGGCCCTCTCTTGCGTGTAGATACCCTGTGCTGGTCCCACCATAAGGTGTATCAATCCCTATGATAGCAACCCGACACAAATTCTAGATGCACAGTGTATAATACTATTGATGCCCAGTGCCTGCTTTTCCACTCCGGAGCACGTGCACGCCCATACTCTGTCGGAACTACACTACTGCACCCCCTACCGCTATTTTGACCGCTTATAATCAGCCCAGTAATCGTGCCCCACCTTGCTTAGTTTCAGGGTACCGTGATACATCTATGTGGGTTACTGCTGAAATGGGCCCCTGTTACTAGGGTTTCCTAGGGTCTATTCGTATACCCCCCAAATTGGCTAACTGTTATCCATCCATTCAAGTTAACATAACCCATCCACACACCATGTCATGTTGTTTAAATGTTTCTTATTAACTTAACCCTTCTCATTCATCATGTTGTAATTGGTTAAGTGTCTTCTATTAACTTAACCCTGTTCATTCATCATATTATATTGGTTAAGTGTTTCCTCTTAGCTTAACCCCATTCGTTCATCATGTTATATTGGTTAAGTGTTTCCCATTAACTTAACCCCACTCGTTCATTGGTTAAGTGTTAACTTAACCCTACCACTTGTCATGTTACATTGGTTAAGTGTTGCCCTCTTGTGTTACTTTACCCTACTACTTGTCATGTTACATTGGTTAAGTGTTGCCCTCTTGTGTTACTTAACCGTATCACACATCATGTTATAGTGGTTAAGTGTTACCCTCCTTTGTTAACTTAACCCTTCCACTCTTAGCATGTCCGTTTATTAGCATTAATTCATTCATTAATGCCTCAACCTATCACATTAGAACTGTTGTTTGTGGTTGCTGGATGTGCCGGGCAGTTCCGGGCAGACTTCTACCGCAAACTCATTCTAACCTCGTACTTTGGGCTTAATGTGCTAACATCTCACATTAGATCTATATTGTTGCAGTCGCTGGATGTGCCGGGCGGTTCCGGGCAGTTTACACCGCAACTCAATCTAACCTCGGGTAAGGCACGTTCATCTTTCGCCAATTTACATTTTTACAATACATGTCCAAGTCTAGATTTTATATGCTAACTATCCCAAATTCACAAACTAGTCATGTTCCAATTCCCAAGTTATGCCCAACAAATTCAATTACAAGTTATTACTCAAAATAGGTTACACCCAATCTTCCCAAATTTGCAATAATAGTCATGCCGCAAAATTACAATATACATTATGCTTGGCGTCCCAGCCAATAGTTTGCCCAATCTAGATTAAATATTCCAATTTACAGTTTCTGCCCAATCTTGATTTAATATTTCAATTTACCCCAAGTTCGCAATAATAACATTTATACCCCAAATCACAAGTTACAAATTATGCCCAAAACTTCACCGAACATGTTATGCCCAATTATTTACCCAAAATATTCCCCGTATTCCAACAGTTCGTATTTCGCGATTTCAGCCTAAGTTCGAAGGTAACCCAGGTTCACAAAAGAAAAAGGAAATAGGGGAAGAGAGAGAGAGAGAAGGAGCATAAAATAAGAATAGGCATAAAAAACAGGCATGATAAATCTGTCAAATATAACATTATGGATCTAAGAGGATTACTGATCCGTTAGAATTGAGGTATAACAAAGATAGATCTAAAATAAACTGATAGAAATAGACTTGTAGACATATAAATCAGATATGAATAACATCATGAACCTAAAAGGATTATATATCTGACGTTCAACAAAGATAGGCATGACTGAATCGATAAAATAACTTCTTAGGCATGTAAAATTATAGATTCAATAGAAGGATAGAGATAAATCTAAAAAGGTTATCTTACAATCAGGCATAGACTTCGATTCATTTTATTACATGTCAAGATTACAATCAAGTATTCAAATCTGAAAATAACGTGAACTTACATTGCTAGGATTAGAAAAGATAATTGAATCGTTGTTGTTGCAGAAACTCTAATTTGATGTTGATTAATCTTCAAAGTTGATCGTTGATGAAAAACTTCTAATATGATTTAGGTTTTAGAGGTGGCGGCTAAGAGAATTGAGAGTTCAGCAGCATAGATGCGTCACAAGGAATTGATATGAATCAGGATTTAGGTTTACAGATGTATATATAGATGTCTAGGATCAATTTGAGCCTTTAGATGAACTAGGAGATCATCAGAACCACATAGCTCGAAGACAGGTCATCCAGCAAATCAGAAGAAGAAACGTCATCCTAGAACACTCCAGAATGATGTGCTGGACTGCCCTCTGTATGGGCGCAATTGGCTGGTGCGCCAATGCGTTTTTGTACTGGCGCACTTCATAAGTGCGCCAGTGCATTCTGGGTTGTTTCCGGTTTTTCTGCCTAACTTCGTTCGTCCATATCTCCTTCATACGTTATCTGTTTTACGCAAACTCGGACTCTATTACAAGCAGAATTCCGAGACGAACACAATGGCGTAACCCATTTTACCCAGTTCTTATTTTAAAGATGAATTATTCTTTAATTATCTCTTATGCCCCGTTTTAAAATTACGGGGTTTTACATTCCCCCCTACTTAAAGGATTTCTTCCCCGAAATCTTCAAGTTTAAGAAGAATTCATATCCTACCATCCAACATCCATCTACTCAACCATTCAATCACAGGCATCCATTGTTTTTAAAAAGGTTTCTAACGTTTTCATGAACATATACATAGTGTGTGTATATGTCCTTACACAAATGCAAAATCAGGCGGTCTACTGATTCAATTGACCTCCTTAATGCAATTCATGATAGTGCCATGCGTCCATTATGTATGCAAAATAATCCTATTGATACATATCATTTCTATATGAGTGCACAACCGTACATTCAAATGCAACACCCATATAATGACACATCAAGTTTCAATCCATATATATATAAATCCACTCATGCATATGAAATACGGAAGTGACGGAGCCGATCTAGTTCCTAATGTGTGTGAATATGCTCCCACGAGCAAACACTTAAATCCAATTGCATCCACCAAACATAACACGTCTCAAAAACATGTTTACATCCATTGGCTTCTACCTAAGGGGGATAGGATTGAGAGGATATACTTAAAAGATAAAGACTAGCATGTAGATAAAATTTACGAAAAAAAAGAGATATCAAGGATATACCCTCAAAAAGGGTATGATGAGTGTATCTTGTCTTCAGCCTTCTAAGTCGCATCTTCTGGAGTTTCACCCCATTGTGCTCTGACTGTCTTAATTTCACGATTACGTAGCTTCTTAATTTATGTTTCCAAAATATGAGTTGGAACTCATTTCACTGTCGCCTCTCGCTCCACCCCTTCTCCTTTTAGTATACTCGGCACTACAACTTCTGATGTGTCATGTTGACATTTCCTCAAAAGGTCTTCCAAAAGGTCTTCCAAAATTCACTAGAGGGTATTCCATGTGGAAGAACTATCTCTTGAAAATAAACAAATGCAAACCATGTTACCAAGTGTAGTTATTAAGGTGATTAGAGGCTTTTTCTCTACTTAACTTGTCCATTGCGTCAACTATCTGAGAGTCTTTTCTTTGTGAAGTCCCTATTTGATCCAAAAGAACAGGTCTTACTCCTAGCGATGCCAACTACTAACTTAGCCAAAGGTTTAGAATCAAAGGTTGATATGTATTCTGAACTTTTCCTTTCAACCTATAGAGGACTTGAAGTCAACCTTTTTCTTCTTAAGGCATCCGCTACGACCTTACCCTTCCTTTTCACATCAAAATGGCGCCTAGTCATGTGCCGCATGCATCCGTGTATACCGTAAACCTTTTACTACCGTAGGCTAAAAGTCAAAACTGGGGTCGTTGTAAGAGTCCTCTTCGAACGTTGGAAAGCAACATCACAATCAATATGCCGAGAAGAGGTTAGATTCTTCTTCGTTAATCCAGTAAGTGGGGCTAATACCTTCACAAAGTTCTTAGTGAACTTCCTATATTAACCCGCTAGTCCAAAAAGCTTCTTACTCTTGCTGCATTCCTTGGGACCTTTCAGTCTTGCACCGCAACTACTTTTGCGGGATCCACCACTATCCCTTCTTTGGATGCCACATGTCCTAGAAACCTTACTTCTTCTCTCCAAAAATGACATTTTGGAGAACTTCGCCTTAAGTTGATGTGCTCGAAGTGTATCCATGACTTCTCTTAAATGCAAAGCATGTTCTCCCTCGTTCTTTGAAAAAATCAAGATATCGTCCACGAAGACTACTACGAACTTATTAAGGAACTCCCTAAACACCCTACTCATCAAGCCAACAAAATAAGCAGGCGCATTCGTCAAACCGAAAGGCATGACGAGCTACTCAAAGAAACCGTTAGGGGTCCTAAAAGCAGTCTTGTCTATACTGTCCTCAGCTTCTCTTAGCTGATGAAACCCTATAGCCAAATCTAGTTGGGAGAAAACAGATGCACCTACAAGCTGGTCAAACAAATCATCTATTCTTGGAAGTGGGTGCCTATTTTTCTTAATCAGCTTGTCTAATTCTCTAAAATCCACGCATAAGCGAAGTGAACCATCCACTTTGGTTGCAAACACTACTGGAGCACCCCATTCAGAAATACTTTCCAAATAAACCCCTTCTCAAGCAACTCTTTAACTTGCTCGTTGAGCTCCTTTCTCTCCCTAGGAGCCATGTGTCGTACGGGTAATGGAACTGGTTTGGCGTTATCAACCAAGCATATGCGGAAATCTATTTTGCGTTTAGGGGGTAAAAACTTCACTTCATCAAAGACTACTTAAACGAATTGCAAATTATCAATAGATGCATCAAGAGATTCTAGGTAACTAAGCATGACAGAACCCTTAGGGTTACATAAGATTTCGAGGGTATTACCGAGGCAAGTCAAAAGTATAACTACCCTCCTTCCACAATTGAGAATGGCACCATTACTGGATAACCAATCCATCCCAAGAATCAACCCACAGCCCATGAAACCAAAAACGTAAGCATTACATCTAAACTCAACGCTTAGTATAGATATTTCCAAATCCAAACAAATCATAGATGAATGAGCCGAACCACCAATTGGATTTGAGACAATAATGTGATCCTCTAATATAAAAGTACTAAGGTGCAGAGACTCAACTATGGAAGCAGATAGAAAAGAATGTGAAGCGCCAAAATCAAACAAAGTTCTAACAGGATGATTGAAAAGGAAAACTAAACTCTCAACATAAATGTTCCTACCTCTCTTAGGTACACTAGCAGTGAGAGCATGCAATTGCCTGCCAGAAGATTATGTCCTTTGCCCTTGTCCTTGTCCTTCGGCAATCGCTGATAAGATGCCCTGCTTCACTATACTAAAAACAACAACCTGCCTTCTTCTTCCTACAATTAAATGACCCATTATACCATAGAAAAGACACTCCCTCTTGTCGCGGGATCTATTATTTCTTCCACCCTTCTTATATTTCAATCCCTTGTTTGTGATTCCTCCACTTTAGCCTCTTTCTTTTCACCTTTCTCCTTCTGCGTGGATTAAGCCATATCAACAAGCTTCTTATCCTTGGACTCGTGCTCCTTAGCTCAAACTCCCTTATTCTTATCCTTACTATCCTTGTGTAGCGTGTTGACAAGTTTCTCGAAACTACCTCCATCGCACGACAACCTACAAATCTTGAAAGAAGATTAGCCGCAGGTGAAACTACTGCGGCCACAGATGGAGGTTGGGCACTACTTCGCCCTCGACATGTGCCGTATGCCTACGAAACTATGGCGAAAAGAAAGGAAGAAGAGATTCAAATAGAGAATCGAAAGGTAGTGCATATGGATTTGGGGAATTTGCCTTTTAAAAACAATACTTTTCTCTTGAAAAACGCTTCTTTAAAACAAATTTTAGAAAACTCCCCTTTTGAAATATGCTTTTGAAAAATCTTTTATCTATTCTGATAACCTTCAGCTCTGATACCACGCGGAACACCCCACCTCCGTTAAGGTCACTCACAAAGGGAATGCATTAACTTCAGTGGAGCGCCACAAGTGTATAGAACAGATAAATTACGAAACAAACAAAATTTTAAACAGCGGAAAATATATAAAACTTCACTTCATTGATAAAACAGCAGCTTGGTAAAACAGCTTGTACAAAGATTGTTTTCCAACACCAAAACACCCTTACCCATTACAACAAAGCATCCGTCTTCTTTAACAATATAAAGAAGCATAAAACGACAATGATATTCCCCCAATAAAGCATGAGCCGGCCATAACAGTGGAAAAGATAGTCCAAAGCAATACATCGTCTATCTTCGAGCTTGGAAAGAAAACTGAGCTAAGTGGTAATATTCCCTCCTTGTGAACCTTGGGGGGGTGGAATGGAAGAAAAGAGTGCGAAACAAAACAGAGTCAGACATAAAGCCTGGTAAGTCCAGTGACTTTCAGCATGCAAATAGGTAAAAGCATCATGACATGAATAAACTGGATACCAGACCATAACCATGATAATAAGCATAGCAAGACAACAGATGATGATCGTTAGATATGACAAGGTAAGATACACTGAATGTGCTTCAGTTCTTTCTCTGATTTCCTATTTTCTCGGCACCACCTAACTAGCATCCTAACTAGGGTCTTTTATAAAACGATTCGTATTCCCTACTAGTGTCCCAACTAGTATCCTGTGAAAAAGGATCTGTATCCCCTACTAGTGTCCCAACTAGTATCTTGTGTTATAAAATAAGGTAATCCCAACCCCGCAATTGTGGTAGCCTTCATGTGTACATCTAGTATGAGGATCTTACCTCAACCAGCCTAACTGCCATGAAGATGTTAGATGTACCCTTACTACCTTATCGATCCGCTCCCTACTTGTATTAATTTTCCTTGTGTCTGTGTCAATCGGCCCTCTCTTGTGTGTAGATACCCTGTGCTGGTCCCACCACAAGGTGTATCAATCCCTATGATAGCAACCCGACACAAATTCTAGATGCACAGTGTATACTACTGATGCCAAGTGCCTGCTTTTCCACTCCGGAGCACGTGCACGCCCGTACTCCGTCGGAACTACACTACTGCACCCCCTGCCGCTATTTTGACTGCTTATAATCAGCCTAGTAATCGTGCCCTACCCTGCTTAGTTTCAGGGTACCGTAATACATCTATATGGGTTACTGCTGAAATGGGCCCCCTTTACTAGGGTTTCTGAGGGTTTATTCGTATACCCCCCAAATTGTCTAACTGTTATCCATCCATTCAAGTAAACTTAGCCCATCCACACATCATGTCATGTTGGTTAAGTGTTTCTTATTAACTTAACCCTTCTCATTCATCATGTTGTAATTGGTTAAGTGTCTTCTATTAACTTAACCCTGTTCATTCATCATATTATATTGGTTAAGTGTTTCCCCTTAGCTTAACCCCATTCGTTCATCATGTTATATTGGTTAAGTGTTTCCCATTAACTTAACCCCACTCGTTCATTGGTTAAGTGTTAACTTAACCCTACCACTTGTCATGTTACATTGGTTACGTGTTGCCCGCTTGTGTTACTTAACCCTACCACTTGTCATGTTACATTGGTTAAGTGTTACCCTTTTGTGTTACTTAACCCTATCACACATCATGTTTATTGGTTAAGTGTTTCCCTCTTGTGTTAACTTAACCCTACCACTCTTAGCATGTCCGTTTATTAGCAATAATTCATTCATTAATGCCTCAACCTTTCAAATTAGAACTGTTGTTTGCGGTTGCTGGATGTGCCGGGGGGTTATGGGCTGACTTCTATCGCAAACTCATTCTAACCTCGGGTTTTGGGCTTAATGTGCTAACCTCTCACATTAGATCTATATTGTTGCGGTCGTTGGATGTGTCGGGCGGTTCCAAGCAGTCTTACACCGCAACTCAATTTAACCTCGAGTTAGGCACGTTCATCTTTAGCCAATTTACATTTTTAGCATACATGTCCAAGTCTAGATGTTATATGCTAATTATCCCAAATTCACAAACTAATCATGTTCCAATTCCCAAGTTATACCCAACAAATTCAATTACAAGTTATTACTCAAAATAGGTTACACCCAATCTTCCCAAATTTGCAATAATAGTCATGCCCTAAAATCGCAATATATATTATGCTTGGCGTCCCAACCAATTGTTTGCCCAATCTAGATTTAATATTCCAATTTACAGTTTCCGCCCAATCTAGATTTAATATTTCAATTTACCCCAAGTTCACTATAATAACATTTATACCCCAAATCACAAGTTACAAATTATGTCAAACACTTCACCGAACATGTTATGCCCAATTATTTACCCAAAATATTCCCCGTATTCCAACCATTCGTATTTCGCGATTTCAGCCTAGGTTCGAAGGTAACCCAGGTTCACAAAAGAAAAAGGAAATAGGGGAAGAGAGAGAGAGGGAGAGAAGAAACATAAAATAAGAATAGGCATAAAAACAAGCATGATAGATCTGTCAAATATAATATTATGGATCTAAGAGGATTACAGATCCATTAGAATTGAGGTATAACAAAGATAGATCTGAAATAAACTGATAGAAATAACCTCGTAGACATATAAATCGGATATGAATAACATCATGAACCTAAAAGGATTATGTATCTGACGTTCAACAAAGATAGGCATGATTGAATCGATATAATAACTTCTTAGGCATGTAAAATCATAGATTCAATAGAAGGATAGAGATAAATCTAAAAAGATTATCTTACAATCGGGCATAGACTTTGATTCACTTTATTACATGTCAAGATTGCAATCAGGTATTCAAATCTGAAAATAACGTGAACTTACATTGCTAGGATTAGAAAATATAATTGAATCGTTGTTGTTGCAGAAACTCTAATTTAATGTTGATTAATCCTCAAAGTTGATCGTTAATGAAAAACTTCTATTATGATTTAGGTTTTAGAGGCGGCAGCTAAGAGGATTGAGAGTTCAGCAGCATAGATGCGTCATAAGGAATTAATATGAATTAGGGTTTGGGTTTAGAGATATATTTATAGATGTCTAGGATCAATTTGAGCCTTTAAATGAACTAGGAGATCATCAGAACCACACAGCTCGAAGGCAGGTCATCCAGCAAATCAGAAGAAGACACATCATCACAAAACACTCCAGAATGTTGTGTTGGACTGCCCTCTGTATGGGCGCACTTGGCAGGTGCACCAGTGCATTTTTGTATTCGCGAACTTCACAAGTGCGCCAGTGCATTCTGGTCTATTTTCGGTTTTTCTGCCTAACTTCGTTCGTCCGTATCTCCTTCATACGATATCTATTTTATGCAAACTCGGACTCTATCTCAAGCAGAATTCCGAGACGAACACAATGGCGTAACCTGTTTTTCCCAATTCTTCTTTTAAAGATTAATTATTCTTTAATTATCTCTTATGTCCCATTTTAAAATTACGGGGTGTTAAAATATCCTATAAAGCTCGCCACATATGTGTCACATTCAAATTCGACGCCTAAGATTGAAATTCTCAAACCCCTACACATCATGGATGAATGAGCCTATCCCCTATGGGATTTGAGACCACTACGGGATCAAAGACTATACTAGTATTAAGGTGCAAATTATCTACTGAAGAACTGGATATAAATAAATGAGAAGCACCAAAATGAAATAGGTTTTGAACAGGATAGTCAAAAAGGGAAATCAAACCTTCAATCATGACTTTCCTACCTCGATCGGGTCCACTAGCTTCTAAAGCATGTACTTGTCCAGAAGTTCCTACCCCTTGCCCTTGCTTGCTAGGGCATTGCTTACTGAAGTGTCCTACTTTTCCATAATTAAATCAGGCTTTCTTCATCTTTCTGTAGTCTTTTACAAAATGACCCATAGCTCCACAACCATGACACTTGATATCCTTCTTGATCTGAGCCTTATTAGGCTTTCCACCTTTCTTTTGTTGCTTTCCTTTCTTGGCCACCATTTCTTTTTTTCTCCCTTAGCTTGAGTCTCCTCAGTCTTAGTATCTTTCTTCTCCATCTTTCCATCTTCATGCATTAGAGCCATGTCAACTAGCATTTCAAACGCCGCCCCCCATCGGTATAACAGATAAAGCAAGTCCTTGGAGAGGTTGATTCAACCTTTTCGCAAATATAAGCGTGCCTTCTTATGGGGCGTATTCACCAAGTCCAGTCCAAACCTCGCTAGTAGATTAAAGTGAATATTAGGCTCACGTCCTTATTTTAAACATAATTAGGCTCACATCCCTCCTATGTTTTAAATGTAAACCCGCCACTATTTTTCATATTTCCGTCTTTTTCGTTTTTTGGAAAGAAAAAAAAGCGCTTGTGAGTTAAAAAATATATTCTAAAATCTGGAAATATTATCGGAAGTCCACATAAATGAAAAAAAAGTTGCATACATGTATGCAACTATTACTAATAGTTGCATACATGTATGCAACTATTACTAATAGTTTCATACATGTGTGCAACTGTTGCATAAGCTGTTTTGGCTTGAAAATCTGAACTGAAACTTGCGTACATATTTGCAACTGTTTAAATTACTTGCACACATATATGCATGTATTTGCACGAAGAAAACTTAAGTGAAATTTAACCTGCAAATTAGTGCACACTTTTATCCAAGAATTATGCAATACGTGTACAGATGTTCGCAAATAAATCAAACATATATACAAGACTTGGAAACATGCACAGATGTATGCAAAAAAATTCAAATACTTGCATACCATTATGCAGTTTGCTGCATTTTCGCGGTTTTGCTGTTTTTTTTTTCATTTTTGATGCCGTATTTGATGTTTTTTCATCTGAGTTTTTTGTTGAGAGCATGTTTAATTTAACTATGAATTTACGTATTTTTTTTAGTGAATTTTCAAAAAATAGGGACTAAATTTACAATAAGTTTGTGACCGGATATAAGCCTAATTTTAAAACTTAATAGGAACCTGTGCTAAATGGACCATAGATTAAACTTATTCACTTACTCCTTAACAGACATGTCTCCTTGCTTTAAAGCCAAGAATCTTTCCATTTGTAATCCTTCTTTCGCCTGAGATAAGAATTTCATCTCGAATCTCTTCGTGAAATCATCCCAAGTAGCTACTGGTTGTCCAGCTTGCATTACTTCCTACTAGTAGAAAGCATCATCCTTTAGTTGTCATGCAGCCAATTGTATCTTCCTACGGTCGTCGATCTCAAAGAGTCCAAACAAGTTCTCTGTATCTCGTAGCCAATTCTGTGTTCAAAAAAGCTTTCGATTCCACGAAATGGTTTTCTCCCATAGCGCAAAGTCTTTGCATAACTTAGAAAAAATACCTACTCGTGGAGTTGGAGCAAAAGCGGTTGCAGCTAGGGGAGGAGCATTCCCTTGACCTTCGGCAGGTTCGTAGTCTCAAGACACCTACGGAACCATGTCGGTAGCGGAATGCTCTCAGGAATTTTGGGTGGCCCAGACATGCTGAAAAGAAAAGAAAACGGATCCAACAAGAGATGGAGAGATATTGACTATGGCTTGCTAGGATATGTTTTTCAAAAACAGATTTTTACTTAAAAATACTGCGCTTTTGAAAATAGTTTTAAAAACTATTTCCCTGATCTTGTAACCTTCTGCTCTAATACCAAATGTGACACACCACGTCCATTAATGTCACTCATAATAGAATGCATTAAGTTCCGTGAAGCGAAATAAGTAAACATTACAGAAAATTTACAAGACAAATTAAATAAGTAGCGAAAAATTTTAAACTTCATTATTAAAAATAAAGCATACTCAGTCTCATAAAATCAGTTACATCAAATCTATCTCATAAACCACCTCATAAAACAAAATATCAGAGTACATAATATCATATCCCTCGCCATAAGCCATACTAAAGTAGAGACAAAATCGAAACGGTATATCTCAAGAAATCCAAGTCCAAGCTATAAGAGAAATCCTTGTCACCGTTGAGTGCTTCCACTCTGAGTACCTGAGGGAATTCAAGAAAGAGGCAAAAGGAAAAGGGTCAGACATAAAGTCCGGCGAGTTCCAGTGATTTACAAATGTGCAAAAAATAGAAGTGCCAAGATATGTAAATAAGACTAGATGAGAAAGGTATAATGTTATGTAAGGTAAACTAAAATAAACACAATTGTATGATGGACAAGAATAACAGGAATATACTATGATCGAGTAATGCTTCACATTTATATCCTTAAACAGGTATGTCTGCACCAATACTAGTATAACATGTTCAACATGATTACACATAAGTAGGATTAGCAACAAAATTAAACAGCAGGATTAGGCGTACACTAATTACATAACCATATTAGGTGTTAACCTAATAACACTACAGTAGGACTAGGTATACCCTAATTACTACTAGGGCTGCACAAAGTATGGGTTGGGTCTGGTTCGACAAAATACTACATCCGACCCGCATAGGTATGGGTTTAAGGTAGTTCAACCCGTATCCAACCCTGTATGAGGTTGTATATGGGTTGGGTTGAAGTATGGGTTGGGTCGGGTTTAGTAGGGTTGAGTTTGGTTGCTTGAATGTAATAAAAATTGAGAATATGAGGGATTTTAAAAAAATATTAAAATATTTAGCATAATATATCAGATTTTTTCTAGCATGATGCATTTAAAATAATCGATTCATTATAAGACATATTTTATTAAAATTTCATTGTAAAACTTATCATATGAAATCAATTTACTACATAGTACATAATAGATCAAGTGTTTCATTTTAAGATACATTAAAATGCTCTCTTTAAAATATATTTGCTAAATTCTGTCTAGTTTGGATTGACATGAAATATGTATATTTGTATATTTACTGTAGAATAGATAAACATTATTTTAGGATTATACTATTCTAATTTTAAGTGGGCTAATATTAAATTATTTTTTAATATGGGGTTGGGTTGGGTTAAAATAGGATTGGGTTGAACAAAATATCAAACCCGACCCGTATATAGTATAAGTTAAAAATTGTAACCCATATCCGACCCGAACTAGGATGGGTTAGGTTGGGTTTATGTAGGTTTGGTCGGGTTGGTGGGTTGGGTCGGATTGGATATGGGTTGTGTGCAGCCCTAACTACTACCCAAGCGATTGGCTCCGTACTACGTAAATACCCTTTCTCAGCCTCGGTATTAGGGTGTATCACTCCCTAACCCAGCAACTATATAACACAGACCTATTTTCTGGTGTTACTACATCTTATCTTCCCTAGTCGGACCGATGCACGCTCATAACTCCACTGGAACGTGCCCCTACCCACCCTCATGTGAACCTCTTACTATCCAGTTCGGTAAAGCATGTCATGTCCCTTACCTAGTGCGAGCCCCATCTAATAAGATATCAATAGGGATACTAACTGATATGGGTTCCAAACAAAAAATTGACACAAGCCAAACCCCCTAATCTTGTGCCCCCAAAACTAAGATTTAAGAGTCCCCAAAACCTGATACAATAGTAAGAACGAAGGACCTCTTAGCTTCCTAATACTCATGTGTAACCTAGTAGGTTTAGGTTTACTAATAAGCGTAGTTGTAAAATTACATGTCCTTATGTGTACAGCCCTACCCCAAAACACCTGCCCAGATGTATACAATTCCACTTCATTTCAGTTTATTAACCTACATATGGTACTCACCATATTCTAGCATGTTATTTACTTAATGTCTATTTTAAGTGGTAGGGAATGCAAAATGGATCTTAAGGCAAAACTAACACTAGAGGGGGGTGAATAGTGTTTTCAAAGAATTTAAGAAAATCTAAAACTAATACGATCTATTATATGAATCACACACCATAGAGATAATCACAGAGACAGAATCAAACTCAAACACAGAAATAAACAGAAATAGAAAGAGCACACCGGATTTTATACTGGTTAAAATTGCTTCTACATCCAGTCCCACGAAATGCTTGATTGCACGGAGTTTTATTACTAGATCAAAATCTAAGTACAATCCCCATGATTTCACGGCTATAAGGTTAACACCATTTCCACCACCCTTGATTTCTCGGCTACAAGGTTAATATTGTTTCCTTTCCTTGATTTCACGGCTACAAGGAACACACTGTTTCCAAACTATCCCAATAAAATCCCAAATGATTACAATAACCCTATAACTCCTCAATGGAACTTCAATTCAGAGAGTAATGAGTAGACAGCGAGAAGAGAAGAAGTTTAATGAATTTAGAATAGAAATCGGCAGAGTATAAGTGTAGAAATCATAAAAATATGAAATAATAATAGGGGAATGAAAAGGGATAAAGATGGAGAAAAAGAATAGTTAAAAATTTCAAAATCAACCCCTATTTATAAGATTTGAAAGGTTGCAATGCTTCTGAAACGTTACAAATGGTGAAAAGACACTTCCTTTCAAACTGAAAATATGACATTTGTATGTCGACATAGCGTATTATGTATGTTGACATAAGTGGTTTGAAAAAAAATCAATTTTTGAATATATTCAAGTGTTTTACTATATATATAATTTAGGAAATTCTTGAATTAAAAACGTAGTGATATAAATAAGTATTATAAAGTACAAAATCATATGAAATCATAAATATAAACTATATAAACATATTTACAAAATTATAAAGTTTAAAACTATATAAATATAAAAGTATAAAAGTATATAACTATATAAATATATAAAAACTTATAATATTTAAAATTTAAGTTTTAAATCAAAAGTAAGATAGAAAAACTTAATTAAAAATTAGAATTAGAATTTTGAAAATAGAATTTGAAATTTGAAAATCAAAATTTGAATTTGAACCTAAAGTGCAATTCAGAGTCTTACATATATACTAGACTCTGTTACTATATTTATCTTGAACTCTTGAAATCTTGATTTCTTGATTACTCATGAGCCTTGAATCTTCTCTGAATTCTGAATCTCTAAAACTCTAAAATTGTACAGTCTTCGGTATTAATTCCTATATACAACTCCTTTATATATGTTAGTTATATATATATATATATATTCTAGATAGAGATGTTGGTATATATTTTATAATAAAATAATATTGAAATAAGGTTGTTGTCATCAAAACTCCATTCTCCAACAATCTCCCTCCTTTTGATGATGACAACTTTAGTTTATAAAATATTCTTACCTGTTCATACCTCTTGATATTGATCCTTCTAATACTCCCCCCATCACTGTGAATCCTATATACTCTACTTAAACTAAGTTTATATTTAATAATTTCTCTCCCTTTGGTATTACAAAAAAAATTCTAAAGATACTCCCCCAAAATCCTATATTTATCTATATCGTATTAATAATCTATACTAAAGTAATAAGATACTTATGTATAAATTGTGATCAAAATACTTAATATATATGACACCCCCTAAATTTTGTGCCTGTATAATAAAATAATGAAAAGTTTATGAAAAATAAAGCAAGCATTATATTAAACATTGTTTTCCAATACAAGAGATACACACGAAAGAAAATAACACGAATTAATATACACGTAGTACATCGAATAAACGAAAGGAAACCTTAATTCTATTAGTTCTTTATGATAGGAGACTTAGGGGTTGGACAATTTGGGTAATGAAGACAAAAATCCCCATTTCGTTCAACTATATTTCCATGTTGATCGAACAAGACTTCACCAACGCATACAACTTGATCATACTCATCCAGGACTTCTTGTTGTACCTCTTCTTCCATCATTTCTTCCTCCTCCTCTTCTTCTTCTACTTATTCCATTGCTTGATTATCATCTTTGATGATGATTGGATTCGCTTGATTGTCCATTACAAATTTGTGAAGGTTCCACGTCATCTTTCCTTGTCTAATTTGCTCTTGACTTATCCAAATTTGGAGCACTTGAATCTCAGCAAGCATTTGAAGAGTATATTCCATTTTCTATTTGTTAGACCAAAAAGTGGTTCTAACACCCAAATTAGCAATAATTCTACTAAAATGAAATCAAAAAGCAAAGAAAAACACACGATTTATAGTGGTTCGGTGTTAAAGAGCCTACGTCAACTTTATACTTGTAAGACTGATGATTTGAATGAAGGTACAATTATGATTCTCACTTAATTTCACTCATACAATACATAAATTCACTCAATCTTCTCAAAAATATACTTTGAAAGATGATTGTAATCTGAATAAAGTGGTGGAATTCAGTTATGGAGGAACCTTGGGTTGATAGGTTGCCAAAAAATCCTTTGAAATGACCCTTGGTGGTCTATTTATAGGCGAAAAATCTCAATAAAATGGCTCTGGTTTGGATGCAAGTGTCACTCATCCCTTAAAGTCGGGTTCGGATGGAACAAGATGGTGACAACGCATAACAATCGTGGGTGAACGTGGGAGAACGTGTGCACAAATGCTTCGCAACTCTAGGGATTATGGGCTGTAACTGATGCTGCTTCCTGCTTCGGATCGGTTGTGTATAAAAGAGGAGGTGCGGATCGGTATATTCCGATCCGGTCCGATTTTGTCTGGACTCTTCTGCTTTCTCCTCCTCACTGTTTTGGCTTGGTCAGATATTGCCGATCCGATCCGGACTTTGAGTGCATGTTATTCAAGTCAACATCCTTCATGATTGGTCTTCTTACTTTGTGTAGCCCAATTCACAAAGTTGGCTAACATTTTTCTCCCTCGAGGTGCACTTCTATTCAAGATAGAGTGTGCTTCGAAATTGTCTGTCCATTGGTTTCTGAATTTAAATCATTGAATAGTCGCTTCCATTCATTTTCAGGGTTATGTTTCTTCGTAAAGTCACATCTCTTATTGTCTATATATATATATACAATAGAATGCACAAATTGCTTTCGTTGTTTAAAATAACTTTGAGAACTATGCTTGATGTCCAAGTAGTTCCTCCAGGTAAATTCTTACAATACATGCTTGTTAGCTTGTTATATCTTCTTTCGGGTTAATCTGGTATGTTGAGTTAACCTTCGGATATTGCATGTTCATCGGATCCAATCCGGTCATAGCTGCGTTGCGTCATAGGGCTGGAATAACATGAGCTTCTCCACCAATGGGTCGGCCAAGGTATTGGGGGCCCACGGAGGAGACAAAAAGACCCTTAACTTTGTATATATTTGCACAAATTTCTCTTTCACCTCTTTACTTCATTCCGTCGTTATCTTTAAACCTGTGAAAACCCTAATTCTTCAATCTCTTAAACTCTTTTAAATCTCCAAATAAGCTTACTAGGTGGGTTAATCGCTTCACATAAATTTATTTTTCCATGCTTTTCTTGTTAATTTCCCATGCTCTCGCGTTGTTTCTCGAATATGAATCGAGTGACGACGCTATGGGTCCTCGGCTCTCCTTCATCGTTGTTGGTGGGGCTCTTCACCAACTCGAGGTGTCGGAGCTGATGAACCTAGGCATGGCGCTGCATGTGGCGGTTTATGGATGAGACGCAGATTTTGATAACTTGTGGATGGAGATAGCAAGCATTTGAGTGGGTATAGAAGGAAGAGGAATGAATAATTTGGAGGAGAAGGAACAGATCGGTTTGATGCAATGGAACTCGTGGTGTTGACACTTAGAGAGAGAGGATTAGGTTGGTGGTGAATGGACGAGGATTAAATCATCAAGAAACCTTTTGTGACCTCGGTTTGGTTCAGAATAGCCTAGAAGGGGTGAAGTTCTAGAGTCGCATGAATGAAAGAGTAATAGGTTTAGAGATAGTAGAGCGGTTCGGTTCAGCAACAACTGACTCAAACTGGGCTTTTCTCCCTAAAGACCTGTCCGATCCGAACCCTATTGTACCCCAATTCTAATCCGATCCGCATACAACATAGATACCCGATCCAAATCGTTGATGATGAAAATACATGAACCGACCCGTACTTTACAGATATATCCGAAGCGGTCCGCAGCACTGTCTACGTGCTTTAAACAACTTAATAAAAACTATATATAAATTGTGAATTCTTGAACAGTTAGGATAGAGCATTTTCAACCGATCTTTTGGATTATCAACGAATACATAACTGTCTTGCTCGTCTTTGCATTGCATTCTCATATGCTTACTTTGTATTATTGTGTACACACTTGCACACTTTAGCTCACACACATGCACGAGGGGACACGGGCAGCTTTACTCTAACCCTTGCTATTATTTCTTCAATAGTACATCAAACATGACCGAGAGACGTTCGTCCATACTAGCAGAGAAAAGAGAAGCCGTGGGGACATCTGAAAATCCTACCATTGAAGATGTGTCTTCCACCTCAGACCCAGATTGGGATAGTGGAGGCCCGGACTATGAAATGGGTACTCGTGATAGTGAAGTATCATCCGAGGGTGATGTTTCTTTAGGCGAGCAAGAGGAAGGAAGGGTAGGAGATAACCATGCTCCCAAAGAATTTGGAAATGTCACTATTTTGGGATCGCCTAAGGATTCAGTTGAGTCGACAATTGATAATGACAGACTTATACGGATACGTCTAAAGCATGGGATTCTTCAAAGAGATACCCAGTTGCCCTCAAAAACAGATCATCCCCATAATCCACTGGAAGGATATATGGCTATCACCAGATTAATGTATCTAGTTGGGGCAATGCCTCCATTTCCGCCTTTTGTTGTCGATTTTCTAAGACAACTGCGGGTTGCCCCCATGCAACTACATCTCGACTCCTATGCTTATTTGTACACTCTGTATATAGCCTATAAAGAGATCCTAGGTGTAGAGCTTACCTTTGATAACGTTCATTTCTTATATAATTTCAAGCATTGGACCCAACAGACTCCATCCTTTTCATACTTTGAATCAGTTCCAAAAAGGAAAATCATCACTGTCCTATATAGCAGCAAAGCTGGGGACTCAAAGCCCGAATGGTTTAACATTAAACACCAACCTGGGTGCGTCAGGAGATGGCTCCAGTCAAGTAAGACACTAACTTTTTGAATTTCAACTTCAAATACTTATGTTAACACATTAAATGACTCTTATTTTTATTCTCAGTTCCTAATCCAAAGCAAGTGACGGGTCAAGTTACTTCGATCGTTTGCACCAGCTACTCACCGGTGATCAAAAGTTCTTGACCATCGACGACGTCCTTAAAGATGAGTACCACTATCATCAGGGGTTGTTATCTATCACCCGCAGTATAGGCCATAGGAAAGGCCCTTATGTATACATACTCCCAATCGACATTATTCCTGAGACGGGAGGAAGCTCAAAAGGTCCAGCAGTACCCCTTAGCAATCTCCCTTCTCCATCTTCGACTCAGGATGATGAACTAGCAAACATAGCTGAGAAAGACAGAGATAGATATATCACTCCTGAGGACGCGGCTACCCCTGAGATGCCAATTTCTCCCAAAGAGTTGTCGTCAGTAATTCCTTTAGGAGATAGTACTACAATGGATGACTCTATATATCGGTGTTTAGGAAATCTTCCCTTGCCCGAGACCCTTTATACTGCAGGAGATTTCGCAACAAATCCTCTTGCTCTCCCCTCTGAGGAAGAAGTTACTCCTGTAAAGTCCAGGGAAACTGCACATACTAGCCTCAGTCCGGGCTCTGGTCTGTTTAGGGGGAATTACCAATTAGGAAACACACTGCACTCTAGTACTGCACGTCACAGGACTTGAGTTTTATGTTAATGTTGATTCTAATATTCTCTCATTTCTACTGATAGGACAAATGGTGAGATAGCATTACTATATGAGGGATGTTCGTTCGAATATGCCCCCAATGGATCCTAATGAGAAGCATGACCAGCATGAGAGTAGAGGCAGAGATAGTAGGATGGATCGACCTCCGAGGCCTTATCGGTCCTCCCGTTCTCGATCCCCACACCGCAAAGACTCAGACAAATGTAAGAGTCAGCATTTACATCACGAGGGGGAAAATCATGGCGTCAAACCTTCTGCCTCATCCAAAAATAAAACTCCTCAAGACAACTCTTCGAAGAAAGTACCTGATCCAATAGAAAAATAAAAGGAATCGGGGAAAGAAACAGGAAAGGATAGGCCCATCGTGAAACTCAAGCGTCGCACCGTCGACATCACCAATACGAGGCAAGTTATTCTTAATGATGAAAACGAGGCCAGATTGGAAGATTTGAAGCAACAATTTCCCATTCACCATTGCGGACACATGCACTTCGTCCCAAAACTCAAATCGGTAAATCCTGATTAGGCCAATGACGTTAAGGGTTCCATAGACTTTATGGGTGAACAATATAAGGAGATGAAGAGGTATGCAAGGACTCTCTCCAAAATCATTAGCGATCTGATGGCAGATGTAAAAACCATGGCCGATGCCGTTGAGTATGATGCAAGGGCTATCGAGAATTCTGAGAAAGATCTGGAGGATGCCCAGGCTAAACTTGCTCTTGTACAACGCGACGCAAATAATTATAAGAGGCAACTCAAAGTATTACAAAAGCGCTATCATTCCAAGCTTGAATCCCATAGTCAGGAGCGAATAGATTTAAAGAAGCAGACTGAGGATGCTAAGTCTGAGAGCACTCATCTCGCCCAAGAGAAAGTGGACTTAGTCAAAAAGAACGCAGAGCTTAAGGCTAAATTACTATAGGCTAAAACGAGGGCAGCTCTTGCAAAAGGGAATGCAAACACGGCTTTGCAGCAAGTTGAGAAAGTCAATGAATAGCTTAAAGGCGCTCAAAGGGAGCTGGATGAGAGCGGTGAAACCATGGTTGGATTTTTTGCTCAGGTGATCCGTCATCGAAACCTTGCTTGGCTTAATGACTATCCTATTCCCCTTGTGTATGAATGAGACCAATTGGTCGAATGAGAAAAAACAGAACTTGGAGTGGATTCGATCGATGAGGACAAGTTGATGGAGAAGTACTTGAGGGGCGAAGAGACAACCCGCTTAGCTGAAGGGCGAAAACTTATTGTTGCCGCTATAGAGGAGGAAAGGCGTCAGGCCATGGGAAAGGATACCATTGAAGTTGGTTCTTCTTCTGCCACATTTGGGGCTTTTGTAGTACTGGGGTATGATCCAGAAAGGCCAGAGATCCCTGGGTCTTCTTCCTTACCTTCTACTGCCGGATTGACTCCCGAAGTACCTACTGCTCAAGTCGAGAAATCTGCTGAGGGTATTCCTACTTTTTCACCTCAGTTTGCCAAAGCTATCTCAACCTTTCATCACATTATTGGACAAACAATTGAAAGTCCCGCGTTTTCTCCTGAATTAATAACTGTTACTTCTCGTTCTGTAGGTACCAAGCCAACTGAGAAGATTGATGATTCACATAAGACAATTCCAGGTGAAGGGTCTACTGAAGAGACTCGGGAGAAACGGGATGAAGTCATTGCTACAAAACCTAGAAAGGGAGATGAGGGCCAGAAGGAGGAGGTTATCGACAAAGCTCCCATACCGCCTAACACCGAAACTCCTCATGATGAGGAGATAATAGGTGCTTTGAGAGACGACGGTGGTGATGACGGTCATAAAGAAGATGCCAATGTTGTTGTGACTAGGGATTCGGGGAAAGATGACAACATGAATTTGGCGGAGATAAAAGCCAAACAGGTTATGGATCTAAAACCAAAGTCTGAAAATGTGGAACTCAAAGATCCCAAACCTCTTGCGGCGGTTGATCCCAAGTCTAAGATGGTTGTCAACTTATCAACCAGGTCGATCATTGGGAGCTCGCCAAAAAGTCCCTTGCCGATCATAGCTCTCCAACTTTGGGAAAAATGAAGCCGAAGCGCCTTATGTCCGATGCTGAAAAGGAAGCAAAAGATGCTCTTAAGTCTGCTAAGAAGGCTAAGTCTACCCCATAGTCCAAGTGAAAACGCGCTTTGTCTTTTGTTTTGATATTCCATTGGTCCGCTATTATTATAGCGAATGCGGCCCTCGCATCTTTTGCTTAGTTTTCCTGTATAAGCTCACATGTTTGTGAATAAAGTAGTTTGTTCCCTGCAATGTCAAATGTTTGCAAATCCAACATTTGAGTAAGAATGCAGATAAACAACATGTCATATCATAGTTTTACAATAAAGTCATCATTACTAAACAGTAACAATATACATTAGGGGCATGTGTATATGTATGCCCCAATCAATCTTGAATAGACTGACTAGCTAAGGCTTGCTCAAGATTGATTAAGCTGAGCATTCAGTTGCCCCTGACTCTCTGGCGGGGCTAACTTTCCTTTGTCATTCATCCTTATCCTCTTAGCATCTTTATACTCTCTTGTCTCATAACCTGGTTAGAGTATCATTGAGGCGGTCTCTTATCGTGGTGCACCTTCATGCCTCGGAGGACATCGTCTTCCCATCCTTTATACTCTCTCTCGTTTCATGAGAGTTAGAGTTAGGAATGTCATCTTCCCATTCCTTCTATCCTGTTACACAAACTGTCGTTTTGCTTGCTCCTACACGTGAACTGTCCTTAATCTTTTAAGCTTAATTTAATGTTTAGCATTTCATAATCAGGACAAAACAGTCACATAAGATAAAAATAATGCAGGGAAATAAATAACACACGATATTTTTATCGTGGTTCAGCTAAGTCGTAGCCTACATCCACTTTATAATCTTTTGTTCATATAAACATACTTTTCTAGGCAAGTCGTGCATTTTTACATAGTTTATAAAAACAAAAGAAAACATTACATTTCTATCTCAAATATCGCCGCAAATGCTGAGCATTCCAAGCTCTAGGAACTTCTTCACCATCCACCGTCATTAACTTGAAGGCTCCCGTTTCAAGTTTCCGTTGGATGGAGTATGGTCCTTCCCACTTTGGGCCTAGATGGGCGGGAGGTGGAAAGACTCGCTTCAGTACCGAGTCTCCTAGTTCGAAAGTCCTAAAGCGAACCTTTATGTCATAATAACATGCCACTTGGTGTCGATGCCTTGAAGCACGTAAGTCTGCTTCGTCCCTTTTTTCTTCGACCGCGTCAAGGGACTCTAGGAGGAGTGCTCTTGTAACACCCCGAATTTTCGGTTAACTGTAAATTAACAAATTAAAGTATAATTAATTCTAAGTGAAAGAATTAAGGGAAATGGGTTACGCCATTGCGCTTGACTCGGAATTCTGCCCGAGATAGAGTCTGAGTTTGCGTGAATCGGACTCCGTAAGAAGTAGTTATGACCTCCGGAAGTTTCAGAATTCAAATTAAAATTCAAACAGTTCAAAAGAGGTTCAAAATTTCGAAATTCAAACCCAAGCTGGGCTGGGCGGGAAAATTCCCGCCCAGGCAACAGGTCGACCATAAGGTCGACCTGGGGGTCGACTTGGGTGACCAAGTCGACCATAGGGTCGACCTGGTTTGGCGCTGGCTGGCCTGGTCAGGTTTCTGGTCAATTTTTGGGACTTGGCTGTGTCACTAGGGCTTACATGTCGCTTTCTGATTGGCTTCTCTTGAGATGGATGGTCTGGATTCACTCTAGCTTCATCAACGGCTCTAATCAGTTTTAAATTCTATAAATACAACTCAAGTCTAAACCTAAATTCACACAAATAATATAGAACTAGAGCCGTCAAGCTGTTGGAAGAAACTAGGAGTGGCCCTCAGTTAGAAAGCTTAGAGACAAGCCGATACTAAAGTAAAACACGAATCAAAACAACGTTAGTCTACCCAAAGGAAAGCATTTCAAATTCAGAACTCAGAATCCAGAATTCAAGTTTGTCGTTTGTTGTAAGTATAGTAGTGATTTTTCCGATGAGAATAAAACTAAGACTTGATTCGATGTAAATTGGAAGTGGAATTGTACTATTATGTAACGACGATGTTAATTCATGTCTATGTATTGAAA
Organism: Allium sativum; assembly: GCA_030737875.1. Classification (NCBI taxonomy): domain Eukaryota; kingdom Viridiplantae; phylum Streptophyta; class Magnoliopsida; order Asparagales; family Amaryllidaceae; genus Allium; species Allium sativum. Next base: position 18,238,257 of record CM060927.1, on the reverse strand, counting down.
TGATTGTGTTGTGAATGGAATTGGAATGTTTGTGGTATTATTGAGTTGATGTTGAACCTATTGTACTTTTAGAATGAAAACAACATCACATGCAAGTTGTATAGTTCATGTTTATGTGATTATATAGGTTATTTGTGATTAGAACCTCATGTATATACTTTATGCTAGAACCTTTATGCCTAAATGGTTATGTTCATATACATGCTCCTATGTTTATACAAAAGTTGCAAGTTCCTAATTGGATCCACGTCAAGATCCACTTTAGTACATGTTTCATGATTAGATACATGATTGGATCTAGTTCACACCCTTGTCATAAAATTATACATACTTATAAAAATGTCATATTCTTGTCATATGCTAGTGATGTTCGATGTTATGCCTAGATCCAAAACATGTTTAGGCTTATGTTGTCTAAATCATATGCTAATTTATGTGACACTTATTTGGTTAGATCCCTATTTCAATGCAAGTTCATATATATGAAAGTTGATTTAGGCTATGTTGCAAATTCACATGTATGTTGATTTAGTCTATGTTGCAAGTTCACACCTATGACATTCATGTTGACTATTTTGCAAGTTCACACCTATGATGTTCATATTGACTATGCCAAGAATGCCAAGTTTACACCTATGTCATGTTTATGATTCTCTTATGCCAATTTTGTGTACGCTAAATTAGGCTAAGTTTTTAGCCTAATATTATATGTTGAAAAACATGCGAACGTAAAATTAGGCTAAGATTGTTAGCCTAATACTTAGACGAGGTAACGTTGGGAAAATTTGGTAAAAATATATGAAAATGGCATGTTTGTCACATGCCAAAATTGGTGGCTCTTGAATGGTATAAATTCTTATAACAAAAAGGTTAAACTTGGAAAGTGGGCCATAACATTTAATTGTTGACAAATTTACATATAACAAGTAATAAAAACAAATATGTAAATTTAGAAAATACGAGTATGCTTAACACGAGGTTGGATTGAGTTGTGATGTAAACCTGCCCGGAACCTCCCGGCTGTCCAGTAGTCACAACAATACCTATCCAATGTGGGTGGTTAAGCATGGAGCCCAATAAGGACCCGAGGTTAGACTGAGTTATGGTGTAAATCTGCCCGGAACCGACCGGCACATCCAGTAACCATAACAATACCTGTCTAATGTGAGTGGTCGGTGCTTTAAAAAGCAAAGGACAGACAGTAAGGATGGTAGGGTTAAGTTAACTAAAACACATAACCAATTCAACATGTTAATTAAACTGATGGGTGGGGTTAGGTAAATACAGACACTAAACCACTTAACATGTTTGACTAGAAAACCCTGGTAACGGGGACCCATTTCAGTAGTAACCCAATTAGGTATCATGGTACCCTGAAACTAGGCAGAGTCGGGCATGATTACTTGGCTGATTGTAAGCGGTCAAAGCGACGACGGTGGGTGCAACAGTGTGGGTTCTAACGGAGTGCAGGCGTGCACACACTTTGGAGCAGACAAACAGGGCACTGGGGGCACCAGTAGTATAACCTATGCATTATAGTATTGTGTCGGGCCGCCACCATGGGACTTGATACACCCCATGGTGGGACTAGCATAGGTATCTACAATCTTTGGGGGCCATAAGACACAGATGATTATGCGAGTAGGAGCCGATCTTTAGAAAAAGGGGATCACTTCACCTCCTGCATGGGGTGCCTGTTAAGACAGTACAAATAGGTGCAGAGATATAGTGTGGGGTGCGATAGTATATTCGATTCAAACTGCTTTATCTTAGTTTACGATACTTTCCTATTTCCAGTTTATACTTATCAAGCCCTTTTTCTTATTCTCATGCTGAAGAGTCACTAGACTTACTAGGATTTATGTCTGACCCTATTTTCTTTCGTCTTCTTTTCTTCTGTTTCCCTCCCAGGTCCACAGGGAGGAAACAACCCATCTTAGTCAGACTCTTTGCAAGCTTCAAGATAGTAGTTGTACGGTTTGGACTCTCTTTCCTTGGCTATGGCTGTTGGACACACTCTATGGGGATTTATGGAGTTTTAATTAAGTTTTATGCTTCTTTATTTAATAACCAAGACAAAAATGATGATGTAATGTTTTGGAAGTTATTATGTGACAGTTATGGAAATGTTTTTGTATGAACAAGTATTTATGAAATAGAAGTCTGTTTGTTTTCCGCTGCTTATATATATGTGTTTATATTTGTCTTGTGTTTTTTCTGTGACTTTTACTTTCAAACCTCCACCAAAGTTAAGCCATTCCCTTTGTGAGTGACCTTAATGGAGGGTGGGGTGTTTCACTTGGTATCAAAGCATAGATTTACCAGACTAGATAAAAGTTTTTGAAACTATTTTCAAAAAGTAGTTTAAAGAAGCATTCTTTTTCAAGAAAAAACGTTGTTTTTAAAAGGCATAATTCCCCAAAGCCATATGCACTATCTCTCTATCCTTTTGTCTTGAATCTTTCCTTTCCATTTCAGCATGTCTGGGGACCTTACTCCCCAGCTATAGACGCTTTTACTCCTCCTCCTCCTCCTCGTGGGAATACTTTCGCTAAGACGTGTAAAGACTTCAAGGCTATGGGAGGAAAGGACTTTTATGGAACTGAATCATTTGTGGTAGCAAGGAACTGGCTGAAGGAGACTGAAGATTTATTCGTTATCTTCGAAGTTGATGATGACTGGCAAAAGATACAGCTAGCAGTGTGGTTGCTCAAAGATGAATGGTGGTTGTTTCAGTTGCGGCGAGACTGGACACTTGGCTAAGGACTGCCCAAAGAAGCGGGGGCAGGGACAGAGGACTGGATCCACCTCAGGGGGACAAGTTCACGAGCTGATGGCACCTCCACAGGAACGAGGTAGAAATATTTCTGTAGAAAGCTTAGTTTATCTCTATGATCATCCAGTTCGCACTCTCTTTGATTCTGGTGCATCACCCTCCTTTATTTCATCTGCTTTAGTAGAATCTCTGCACCTAGACACTAGTATGGTAGAAGATCCCTTGGTTGTTTCAAATCCAATTGGGGGCTCGGCATATTTGTCGATGGTTTTCTTGGATTTGAAAATCTATATTCTAAGTGTTGAATTTAGATGCAGTGCCTTTGTTTTGGGCTTCTCAGGATATGGACTGATCTTAGGCATGGACTGGTTATCCAGTAATGGTGCCATTCTTGATTGTGAGAAAAGAGTGGTTAGACTCTTAACTCGGCTCAGTAACACTCTAGAAATTTCTTGTAATCCCTTGAATGCTGTTATGCTTAGTTATCTAGAGTCGCTTGATGCTTCTGTTGAGAATTTTCAGTCGGTTAGAGTGGTCCAGGAATATCCGGATGTCTTTGAAGAGGTGAAAGGCTTACCTCCGAAGCGGGAAATAGACTTCCGCATATATCTTGTTGATAATGCAAAGCTCGTAGCTCTGCTTGTTAGACACATGGCTCCAAAGGAGAGAAAGGAGCTCAGTAAGCAAATTAAGGAGCTTCTCAAGAAGGGGTTTATAAGGAGGAGTATCTCGGAATGGGGTGCTCCAGTGGTGTTCGCCACCAAACAGATGGTTCACTACGTCTTTGTGTGGACTATAGGGAGCTAAGCAACCTGACTAAAAAGAATAGACACCCGCTTCCCAGAATAGACGATTTGTTTGATCAGCTTTTTGGTGCGTCGGTCTTCTCCCAACTTGATCTAGCTACTGGGTTCCATCAGCTAAGGGTAGCTGAAGATAGCATTGATAAAACGGCGTTCAGAACCCCATATGGTTTTTACGAGTGGCTTGTCATGCCTTTCGGCTTGACAAACGCACCCACTTATTTCGTAGACCTAATGAGCAGGGTGTTCAGAGAATTCCTCAATAAATTCGTGGTGGTTTTCATAGACGATATTTTGATCTTCTCAAAGAATGAGGAAGAACATGCTCAACATCTGAAGGAGATCATGGATACTCTACGTGCACATCAGCTAAAAGCCAAATTCTCCAAGTGCCACTTTTGGAGAGAAGAAATAAGATTCCTTGGACATATAGTGTCCAAAGAGGGGTTAGCAGTGGACCCCGCAAAAGTGGCGGCAGTGCAAGATTGGAAGACACCAAGAAATGCAACCGAAGTCCGAAGCTTTCTTCGGCTAGTCGGTTTTTACCGAAAGTTCATTAGGGATTTCGCGAAAATCTCAGCTCCAGTCACAAGGCTAACAAAGAAGAATCTGGCGTTCGCTTGGGATTTGGATTGCGAGTTTGCTTTCCAACGATTAAAAAGGGCTCCTACAACAGCCCCAGTTCTGACTCTGCCTGATGGAAGCAAGATGTTCACAGTATACACGGATGCTTGTGGTACGGGACTAGGCACTGTTCTGATGCAAGAAGGGAGGGTAGTACCTTATGGTGGAAGACAATTGAAAGTTCATGAAAAGAACTACCCAACCCACGATTTTGAATTAGCAGCCATCGTCTTTGCGCTTAAGTCTTGGCGCCTGTAACAACCCGAATTTTAATAACATGTTAAAACAAGAAATCAAGGTATAATTAATTTTTAAAATGAGAATAAGGGGAAACGGGTTACTCCAATGCGTTCGTCTCGGAATTCTACATGAAATCGAGCCCAAGTTTTCGAAAATCGAAGTCCGGATGAAGAAGTTATGGCCTGTAGAAGATTCAGCAAATTTCAGGCAGCATAGGACCAGGCAGGTCGACCTGGGGGTCAGGTCGACCATGTGATCGACCTTAGGGTCGACCTACCCCCAGGTCGACCAAGTGGTCGACCTCCCGCCCTTACAGGTCGACCTGGTCGGCCTGTTTTGACCCATAACTCATTTTTGAAGCCTGAGACGTGTTTTGATGGTCCAGATTGATTCTACGGTTAATCTAAGGGCCTAAACTAGTTGCTACACCTATAAAAACACCCTTTGACCTAACCTAATTCATAAAAAATCATTCTTACACCATTATGCTGCTAAAATATCTCTTGAACCATGGCCGCCGTCTCCAAATCAAAGAACAAAGCTTCAACAATGGTCCAAACAATAAATCGGCATTCTACAACAAATTCAGTTCTTAATTCATTAGCCATGCTCTGTAAGTTCTAGTTGTTTTTAGATTTAAACATTTAATTATAATATGGCCATGGAATAAAGTGGAATTGGATTTTAAGTATGTTTATCGATTCAGACCTATTTCTGTTGCTTCTTGAATCTTGAGTTTTTGAGACTTGTCTGCCTTTATTCTCATGTCAAGCTCATGATTTATTCAGCTTGTTGTAAATCAGTTTTCTTAAATTCAAGTTGATATTATTATCAATTTGTAATCTTCATGCCTGTGATGATGTTTTTCTCTCTGATCTTATTTTTATGCAAAATTCTATCTTCCCCTATTTATTTTCTTTTGATGAACCTTGGTCAATTTCGGACCTAGGCCTAAACCGCGATTTGCTTACGATTGAATACGGGGAAATGTTTGGGATATTACCTATTCGGATATACGTGTTTGGCATAACATGAAATTGGAATTTGGGTATTGTCAATATAATTGAAATTGCAAGTTTGGCCATTGGCATAATTAATTTGGCATGAAGTGGGCATGCATGAATTGGCATATAAATTGAATCACGAGTTCGGGCCTATGTAAATTAAATCAAAAGATTAGGTTTATGATTGGGCATAAGTAGAATTGGGAATTTGAACATAAAAGCGATTGTAAACTTGATAATTGGCATAAATATGTATTATGAACTTGGGTAGTTGGTGTGTGTTGTAATAAAAAGATTATAGTTTGGGATAACTACATCATGAATCATGATTTGGGTTTATTTGGACATGAAACTTGTTACATGTAATCTTGGCTAGAACTTGATATGGGTAAAATGGCATAAACTTGGCATACATGTAAATAGGCAAGAATTGGGCATATGTAAACTGACTAGAATTGGGTATATATATAAATTGGCATGTAATTTGGAACTTGGGCATATGCTTATTAATATGTAAAGTAGGGAATTTGAAACATGAAAATGACTGTGTATTGGATAATTGACTTGATCACAAAGATGAACATTTTTATATGTTAAACACATGAACTGATATTGGGGTTTTGGGTGGAATACGACCATTAATGAACCTTTGACACGAGGTTAGACTCAGTTTGTGTTGTAAATCTGTCCGGAACCGCCCGGCAAATCCAGTAGCCACAAAGTGTCAGTCTAATGTGAGAGGTCGAAGGTCGAATTGTAGGCGTAACGATTTATGACACGAGGTTAGACTCAGTTTGTGGTGTAAATCTACCCAGAACCGCCCGGCAAATCCAGTGGCCACAAAGTGCACGGTCTAATGTGAGAGGTCATGTTTCGTTCGTCATAATGAATGAATTAAGGAATACTAACCATAATAAGACATGGGTATGGTTAGAGGGTTAGGTGGGATGACATGGAAATTTGACATGTAAATAGGGACCTAACCGGTATGAGTTAAGAACACGTAAGACTTATAAGTGTGAACTTAACCAATTTGACATGACATATGGGTAGGTTAAGTCAACGTGAACCGATAAACGACACTTGGTAGGGTTAAGTCATGAATCGCTATAAAATACTTAACCATTATAGCATGTTAATTAGACAAGTGGATAAGGTTAAATAAAGTGAGAACACCTAACTAATACAACGGGTTAATTAGACAAGTGGTTGCGGTTAAGTAATAAAACTTAACCAACATAACATGACAAGCAAGTGGGTTAGGTTAACTTGAATAGGTTGATAACACTTAACCATTATAACATGACTAGCGGATGGGTTGGTTTAACTTGAATGGGTTGATAACACCCAACCGATACAACCTGATGTGTGATAGGGTTAAGTAATTACACGAGGGTAACACTTAACCATTATAATATGGCTAGTGGATCGGGTTGAGTTAACATACACTTAACCAATCAAACGTGAGGTGTGGTAAGGGTTAAGTTAACACATGGGAGAACGCTTAACCAATGTAACAAGACATGCGGTAGGGTTAAGTAACACAAGAAAGAACACTTAACCAAGGTAACATGATGGGGGGTGGGGTTAAGTTAACTTGAATGGATAACACTTAACCAACCTGTGGGGTATACGAATAGACCCTAGGAAAACCCTAGTAGTGGGACCCGTTTCTGCAGTAACCCACATTAGGTATCAACGGTACCCTTAGCTAGGCAGGGTGGGGCACGATCACTGGGTTGATTTTAAGCGGTCAAAACGGCGGCGGGAGATGCAGCAGTGCAGGTTCCGACGGATTACGGGCGTGCACGTATTCCGGAGTGGAAAATTTAGCCACTGGGCATCAGTAGATATAAAGTTGTGCATCAAGAATTGTGTCGGGGTTGCCATCCTAGGGATTGATACACCCTAGGGTGGGACCAGCACAAGTATCTACAAGTATGGGGCCGCGTGACATAAACAAGAACTAGGTCGAGTAGGAGCCGATCGATTAGGGTAGTAAGGATACATCTAACACATTCATGGAAATTGGGCTGGTTGAGGTGAAACCCTCATATTAGATGTAGTCCTGAAGGCTACCACAACTACGGGGTTGGGATAACCTTAGTATATAACACATGTGAAACATTGTAAGTAAAAGCCGATCAAATAGGTATGGTGGGGACACAAAACTGTCAATATGAGGTAGGACCCTCATCGTAGGATATGTACCTATAAAACTATCATGTGGGTTATGGGGGATCACTTATCTTGTAATTATAACTAAGTAAACTAATTGGAGCGCTAGTTAGGTGGTGCAGAGAATATAGGAAATCAAGGAAAATAGTGAAATGGTGAAGCTTAGAAATCTTGCGATGTTATACTTAATAGAAACCTTGCAATGTGATACTTGGTAGGAACCTTATGATGATACTCTTGATAGGAAGCATGGGATGTTATACTTAATTCATCGTGCATGTAGCTTACCTTGTCATCATGCTTATGTTTACTTTCAGTTTATTCATGCCATATTATCTTCACCTGTTTTTATGCTGATAGTCACTAGGACTTAATCAGTCTTTATGACTGACTCGGTTTGTTTCGCCTCTTTTTCTTCCATTCCCCCCCCCCAAGGTTCGCAGGGTGGGAATACAGCTTAGTTCGGATCTTACCAAGCCCCAAGGCTCATTAATGTACGGCTTGGATTTCTCTTGGCTATGGCTTGCTTTGCTTTATTGGGGAATACTGCAGTTTATTTTTATGCTTCTTTGTTTTTGAGCAAGACAGATATTTTAGCTATGTAATTGAGTATTGGAAGTTGATGGGCTTTTATTGTAAACAATTATATTTAGTAAATGATTTGAAGTACTTCTACTTTATTTTCCGTTGTTTTTATATATGTCTGTCTTGTAATATTTCTGTTCCAGTACCCATAATGCTCCGTTGAAGTTAAGGCATTCCCTTTGTGAGTGACCTTAACGGATGTGGGGTGTTACAGCGCCATTATCTCCTAGGTGAGAATTTCGAATTATATACTAACCATAAATCGTTGAAGAATCTTTTCTCACAGAAAGATCTTAACTTAAGACAGCAAAGATGGATGGAGTTCCTTGCCTCATATGACTTTGAGATTTCCTATACTCCTGGCAAAGGCAACGTAGTAGCAGATGCGTTGAGCAGAAAGAAACTGACCCTAAGCCCTCTCTTTGTAGAAAGGCGAAGCTTGGAGTATATATCCAGTTTTGAATTTAGGCCCTCCTCTGATTTTGTACCTGGATTATTGGCATCCCTAGAAGTACGGCCCACTCTTTTAGACTCAATGGGGGCCGCACAACGTGAAGACCCTCAGCTTGTGGATTTGGTTGATAAACTAATTAGGGGTGAAACTTTCATTCACCTCAATAGGTATTCCATCGATGATAAGGGTTGGCTAAGGCGAGATGGAAGACTATGCGTCCCACAAGCAAGGGATTTAGTAAAGATGGTTCTCGAGGAAGCACATCATTCCAAGATGACAATACACCCAGGTGGGGACAGGATGTACAAGGACGTAAAGAGAGTTTTCTATTGGAGCGGCCTGAAGAAGGATGTGGCAGATTTTGTTTCTAAGTGCGTAACATGCCAACAGGTCAAGGTGGAACAAAAGAAACCTGGAAGACTGCTTCATCCTCTAGAAGTCCTGCAATGGAAGTGGGATAACATTTCAATGGACTTCATTGATGGGTTGCCTAGGTCAAGAAGAGGCAATACTAACATTTGGGTAATAGTGGACAGGCTTACTAAAAGCGCCCACTTCATACCTATCAAGAGTAGAAGGACTGCCTCGTCTCTAGCTTCTCTTTATCTCAAGGAAATAGTTCGACTCCATGGAATACCCTCCAGCATAGTGAGTGACAGAGATCCCATCTTTACGAGCGAATTTTGGCGGAGTCTGCAAGAAGTTGTAGGCACACAGTTATGCTTGAGCACGGCCTATCACCCCCAAACTGATGGCCAGACGGAAAGGGTGAATAGAGTATTGGAAGATCTTTTGAGACTATGCGTTCTTGACTTCAGAGGGACTTGGGAGGATCACCTTCCTTTAGTGGAATTCGCCTACAACAATAGCTACCAAGCCACCATTGGTATGGCACCCTTCGAAGCTCTGTATGGAAGACCGTGCCGATCACCAACTTGTTGGTGGGAGTCTACTGACAAGAATATACTTGGGCCAGACATGATTAGAGAGACTTTAGAAAAAGTGGACTTGATACGAAGGAGAATGAAGACTTCCCAAGACAGACAGAAATCTTACGTCGACAAAAGAAGGACCGACCTTGAGTTTGAGGTTGGGGACAGGGTTTTCCTTAAGGTATCGCCTTTAAGGAACGTCGTTTGCTTTGGATCCGCAGGAAAGCTAGCACCAAGATTTGTAGGACCGTTCCCTATCATCGAGAAGATTGGGAAGATGACTTATAAAGTAGAGCTGCTTGAAAGATTGGCTGGAATTCACAACGTCTTTCACGTTTCTCATCTCCGGAAATCTCGACATGAATCTACGGAAGTGGTGGAGCCTAGCATTCTAGAAGAAGCCGAAGTGGAACGCGAAGCAACTGTGAGGAGAGTTCCAACTCTAATCGTAGGAACTGAAATCAAAAAGCTATGCAACCGCGAAGTCAAGCTCGTCAAAGTTCAGTGGAGCGACGCCGAGGAAGACGTGACTTGGGAAACTTAGGAAAGAATACGCGCGGCTTACCCTTTTCTTTTTTAGGGTACATCTTTGATCTCTCTTTTTCCTTAAGTTATGCTTAAATCTATCTTTTTAGGTATATCTCCTCGACATTATCTTTTATCCTTAGGTAGAAAACCCCTTTGGATGTAAACATGTATTTGAAACATGTTATGGTTGATGGCTGCAAGTGGTTGCAAGTGGTTGCAAGTGGTTGCTAGTGGTTGCTCGTGGATGCATATACACACACAACCTAGATTTTAGATCGGCTCAGTCACATCATACTACATATGCATATATGTATTCATATTTGTATGTGGTTGAAACTTAATATGTTGTCATATGGATGTCGCATTTGTATGGATGGTTGCACACTCATGTAGAATTATGAGTAGGCAAAAATTTGCATACATAATGGATTCATGACACTTACATGATTTACATTAAGGAGGTCAACTGAATCAGTAGACCGCCTAATTTTTGCATTAGATAAGGACATGTACACACACTATGCATATGATCATGAAGCATTAGAAGTCTTTTAAGGACAATGGACGCTTGTGTTTGATGGTTGAGTAGATGGACGATTGGATGTTAGGACTTACGTTCTTCCAGACTTGAAGATTTCGGGCATGAAATCCTTTAAGGAGGGGAGAATGTAACACCCCGAATTTCCGATTAACTGTAAATTAACAAATTAAAGTATAATTAATTCTAAGTGAAAGAATTAAGGGAAATAAGTTATGCCATTGCGCTCGTCTCGGAATTCTACCTGAGATACAGTCTGAGTTTGTGTGAATCGAACTCCGTACGAAGGAGTTATGACCTCCGGAAGTTTCAGAATTCAAATTAAAATTCAAACAGTTCAAAAGAGGTTCAAAATTTCGAAATTCAAACCCAAGCTAGGCTGGGCGGGAAAATTCCCGCCCAGGCACCAGGTCGACCATAGGGTCGACCTGGGTGACCAGGTCGACCATAGGGTCGACCTGCCCAGTCGACCTGGTTTGGCCCTGGCTGGCCTGGTCAGGTTTCTGGTCGATTTTTGGGGCTTGGCTGTGTCACTAGGGCTTACATGTCGCTTTCTGATTGGCTTCTCTTGAGATGGATGGTCTGGATTCACTCTAGCTTCATCGACAGCTCTAATCAGTTTGAAATTATATAAATACCACTTAAATCTAAACCTAAATTCACACAAATAATATAGTACTAGAGCCGTCATGTTGCTGGGAAGAAACTAGGAGTGGCCGTCAGTTAGAAAGCTTAGAGACAAGCCAATACTAAAGTAAAACACAAATCAAAACAACGTTAGTCTACCCAAAGGAAAGCATTTCAATTTCAGAACTTAGAATCCAGAATTCAAGTTCGTCGTTTGTTGTAAGTATAGTGATTTTTCCGATGAGAATAAAACTAAGACTTGATTCGATGTAAATTGGAAGTGGAATTGTGCTATTATGTAACGACGATGTTAATTCATATCTATGTATTGAAATGATTGTGTTGTGAATGGAATTGGGATGTTTGTGGTATAATTGAGTTGATGTTGATCCTATTGTACTTTTAGAATGAAAACAACATCACATGCAAGTTGTATAGTTCATGTTTATGTGATTATATAGGTTGTTTGTGATTAGAACCTCATGTATATACTTAATGCTAGAACCTTTAAGCCTAAATGGTTATGTTCATATACATGCTCATATGTTTATACAAAAGTTGCAAGTTCCTAATTGGATCCATGTCAAGATCCACTTTAGTACATGTTTCATGATTAGATATATGATTGGATCTAGTTCACACCCTTGTCATAAATTTATACATACTTATGAAAAAGTCATATTCTTGTCATATGCTAGTGATGTTCGATGTTATGCCTAGATCCAAAACATGTTTAGGCTTATGTTGTCTAAATCATATGCTAATTTATGTGACACCTATTTGGTTAGATCCCTATTTCAATGCAAGTTCACATATATGAAAGTTGATTTAGGCTATGTTGCAAATTCACATGTATGTTGATTTAGTCTATGTTGCAAGTTCACACCTATGACATTCATGTTGACTATTTTGCAAGTTCACACCTATGATGTTCATATTGACTATGCCAAGAATGCCAAGTTTACACCTATGTCATGTTTATGTTTATGAATCTCTTATGCCAATTTTGTGTACGCTAAATTAGGCTAAGTTTTTAGCCTAATATTATATGTTGAAAAACATGCGAACGTAAAATTAGGCTAAGATTGTTAGCCTAATACTTAGACGGGGTAACATTGGGAAAAATTGGTAAAAATATATGAAAATGGCATGTTTGTCACATGCCAAAATTGGTGGCTCTTAAATGGTATAAATTCTTATACCAAAAAGGTTAAACTTGGAAAGTGGGCCATAACATTTAATTGTTGACAAATATACATATAACAAGTAATAAAGACAAATATGTAAATTTAGAAAATACAAGTATGCTTAACACGAGGTTGGATTGAGTTGTGATGTAAACCTGCCCGGACCCGCCCGGTTGTCCAGTAGTCACAACAATACCTATCCAATGTGGGTGGTTAGGCATGGAGCCCAATAAGGACCCGAGGTTAGACTGAGTTACGGTGTAAATCTGCCCGGAACCGACCAGCACATCCAGTAACCGTAACAATACCTGTCTAATGTGAGTGGTCGGTGCTTTGAAAAGCCAAGGACAGACTGTCAGGATGGTAGGGTTAAGTTAACTAAAACACTTAACCAATTCAACATATTAATTAAACTGATGGATGAGGTTAGGTAAATACAGACACTTAACCACTTAACATGTTTGACTAGAAAACCCTAGTAACGGGGACCCATTTCAGCAGTAACCCAATTAGGTATCATGGTACCCTGGAACTAGGCAGGGTGGGGCATGATTACTGGGCTGATTGTAAGCGGTCAAAGCTACGACGTTGGGTGCAACAGTGTGGGTTCTAACGTAGTGCGGGCATGCACACACTTCGGAGCAGACAAACAGGGCACTGGGGGCACCAGTAGTATAACCTATGCATTCTAGTATTGTGTCGGGCCGCCACCATGGGACTTGATACACCCCATGGTGGGACCAGCATAGGTATCTACAATCTTTGGGTGCCGTAAGACACAGATGATTATGCGAGTAGGAGCCGATCTTTAGAAAAAGGGGATGACTTCACCTCCTGCATGGGGTGCCAGTTAAGACAGTACAAATAGGTGCAAAGATATAGTGTGGGGTGCGATAGTATATTCGATTCAAACTGCTTTATCTTAGTTTACGATACTTTCCTATTTCCAGTTTATACTTATCACGCCCTTTTTCTTATTCTCATACTGAAGAGTCACTAGACTTACCAGGCTTTATGTCTGACCCCATTTTCTTTCGTCTTCTTTTCTTCCGTTTCCTCCCCCCCCCCCCCAGGTCCACAGGGAGGAAACAACCCAGCTTAGTCAGACTCTTTGCAAGCTTTAAGAGAGTAGATGTACGGTTTGGACTCTCTTTCCTTGGCTATGGCTGTTGGACACACTCTATGGGGATTTATGCAGTTTTAATTAAGTTTTATGCTTCTTTATTTAATAACCAAGACAGAAATGATGATGTAATGTTTTGGAAGTTATTATGTGACAGTTATGGAAATGTTTTTGTATGAACAAGTATTTATGAAATAACAGTCTGTTTGTTTTCCGCTGCTTATATATGTGTTCATATCTGTCTTGTGTTTTATCTGTGACTTTTGCTTACAAACCTCCACCAAAGTTAAGGCATTCCCTTTGTAAGTGACCTTAATGGAGGGTGGGGTGTTTCAGCTCTATTCATCATTGGGTCATAGTATGTCACCCTATGAGAGGGGACTTTAAGTTCCACGGGGATCACCGCCTCTGATCCGAAGGAGAGTGAAAAAGGAGTATGGCCAGTAGCCGTCTTAAAGGTTGTTCGATAGGCCCACAAAGCTAGCGGCAAATCATCCACCCACATGGATTTGGCCCGCTCCAACCACTTCTTAAGAATAGACTTAATGTCTTTGTTTATTGCTTCAACCTGTCCATTCATCTGCGGGTGAGCTATAGCGGTATACCTCTTATCAATCTTATATTTCTGACAGAAGTTTCTAAATTATGCACTGTCGAATTGGGTTCATTATCAGTTATAATGGTTTTCAGTATCCCAAATTGGCAAATAATATTTATGACCACAAAGGTTATCACCTTCCATGCCGTGATCGTGGTTAAGTGTTCGGCTTCAACCCACTTTGTGAAATAATCCACGGCGATGATCACGTACTTCGCTCCTTCTTTGGCGATTGGTAAAACTCCAATAATATCGATTCCCCACATGGCAAATGTCCATGGGCTTACCATTGACTTAATCTGAGTCAGAGGTTCTCTGAGAATTTTAGCGAATCTCTGACACTTGTCGCAACGTCGTGAGTAATCAGCCGCATCTTTTTTCACGGTAGGCTAAAAATATCCATACCGCAATACTTTCTTTGCTAGGGTTTGACCCCCGGTATGATCTCCACACTCACCTTCATGTACTTCTCTTACTACACGCCTGATATCGTCGTGTGCCATACACCGTAACAAAGGCATAGAAAATCCTTAGCGATAAAGGACGTCGTCCTGTAAAATGTATCTTGCAGCTTTACGTGTTACAGCTCGTCTCTCGCTCTTCTTCGATGGGAGAATTCCGCTCTTGACGAAGTTTTTAATTGGTGTCATCTACGAATCCCTTTCTGGCTCAACTTCTAAGGCTAATTCGATCTCCATTAGGTCAAAGCTTGGTGACTCCAATATCTCTATTGGAACCATTTCGGTTTCTTCAGGTTTGTCAGAACTCGCTAGCTTAGCTAGTCAGCCTACCTTCAGATTCTCCGCTCGTGGAATGTGTGTTATATATAATGCTCCATGTTGCCCAGTAACTCCCCTACTTTTCCAAGATAAGTAACAAGTCGAGGTCCCTTGGTCATAAATTCCTTCCGAACTTAGCAGATAACTATCTTGGAGTCACAGAATATGTCCAGTGCTCTTACCTCTAATTCCTTAGCAAGTCTCAGCCGACAATCAAGACCTCATACTCGAAATCATTATTGGTGTCGAGAAATTCCAATCGTAGGGCATAACAAATGGATCGTCATTCAGGAGTGATTAAAACAACTCCGGCACTGGATCTTCGATCATTCTTGGCACCATCCGTATATAACTTCCACGGACTAAGCTCTAACTCATGTTCTGAAGTAACAACTTTGTCATCCACTATTTATTCTTTGGGAATCGTGAATTCTGCTATGAAGTCGGCTAAGGCCTGCCCCATCATTGATCTCCTTGGTTGAAAATTCAAATCAAATTGGCTTAACTTGATATTCCACTTAATTAATCTCCCTGATGCTTCGGTTCTTTGTAACACTTGTCTTAGAGGTTGATCAGTGTATATGACTATCGGATGAGCTTGGAAATAATGTCGGAGCTTTCGGGAGGCAATCAAGAGGCTGTAGGCAAACTTTTCTATTCTTGGATAATTACGATCCGCTGCTGCTAACTTCTTACTTACGTAATATACTGGTCTCTGGACCTTGTCTCCTTCACGCACTAAAGCTATGCTGACAGCATGAGATGACACCGCCAGATAGAAGAACAGATCTTCATGATCCACCAGCTTTGACAATATCGGGGGTTTCTCCAATAAATCCAACAAGTTTTGGAAGGCCTCTACGCAATCTGGAGTCCATTCGAAATTACGTTTCCCCCGCTTGATTAGGTCGAAGAATGGGACACACTTATCCGTGGCCTTGGAGACGAACTTTCTTAATGCGGCAACCTTCCCTGCAAGGCTTTGAACGTCCCTAATCTTTTGTGGTTATTCTATATTTTTTTTTGCCGCTATCTAGCTAGGATTAATTTCAATTCCTCGAGAACTCGCAATGAAACCGAGAAAATTTCCAGACGCCACCCCAAACGAGCACTTTAATGGGTTCAACTTCATCCTGTACCTCCGTAAGATATCAAACATCTCTGCTAGATCTTGTGTATGGCTAGAGGATTTCCTGAATTAAACGAGCATGTCATCTACATAGACCTCCATGGTTTTTCCAATTTGGTTATAGAACATTCGATTTACCAGACGCTGATAGTGGCTCCGGCATTCTTTAGTCCGAACGGCATCACCACATAGTAATACAATCCTAAATTCGTTATAAAACTGAAGTGTTCTTGATCTGGCATATACATGGGGATCTGGTTATATCCCGAGTATGCGTCCATGAAGGAAAGGAGCTCATGTCCGGTTGTTGAGTCCACCAGCAGGTCAATCCTAGGGAGCGGGAATCTATCTTTTGGACAAGCTTTATTTAAGTCCGAAAAATCAATGCACGTCCTCCATTTTCCATTTGATTTCTTGACCAAACCAGGATTCGATATCCAGTCGGGATACACTGAATCCCTAATGAACCCTTTATCTTTCAACTTCTCCACTTCTTCCTTTACGGCTGCCGACCTTTCCGGGCCTAATGTACGTCTTTTTTGTTTAACAGGTGGATGCTTTGGGTTGATACTCAATGAGTGGCTTATAACGGAAGGAGATATCCCACACATTTTAGCATGGGTCCAAGCAAACACGTCCAAGTTTTCCTTTAAGAAGTCATTAGTTCTTTTGCTCAGAATGGATCCAGTTGGGATCCAATCTTAAGCACCTTTGTCGGATCAATATCATCAATGGAGATGTCCACAGTCGTTTCATTAGGGGTCGCCTTTCTATCCCAAGGCTCTTCATCCTCTCTGGGATCTATGTCCTCGGACAGTCCTCTGGGCAACTCCCACTGGGCTGGCCCCTTTAATTGTTATGTTGAACCCTCCCTCGGGGGGGGAGTACCTTTGGCATCTATACTTATTCCCTTCATCAACATCTTCAGTTCGGCCATGTAGCAGGCTCGTCCGAAGACCTGATCACCTCTCATTGCTCCCACCCTGGCTTCGGTTGGAAACTTCAGCAATAGGCACTAGGGCGCGATGCAAGCCCTAAATTCCGCGAGAACCGGTCTACACAATAAAGCGTTATAGGGCAAGTCGATGTCCAAAACTACATACTGAAGAATTCTTACTCTCTGACGGTCTCCTTGTCCCAACGTCACTGACAATTCTTTATATACCAATGGAGTCGTCGATGCCCCATTGAAGCCGCGAATCCATCCCTCACAAGGCTTAAAATCATCCGGTTCGAGTTTCATCTGATCGAACACTTTCTAGAAAAGAAAATTGAATGAACTTCCATTGTCCACCAATACCTTATGAACTAGAGCGGGAAAAATAGTAGTAGTGATGACCAATGGGTCTTCAGTAGGTGATTGAACTCGAACATTGTCTCTGTTACAGAACACAACATCGTCAGACATCGTTTTCTGTTGCTTCACCGGAGCGATATCTTCAAGGTTATTGCATTCCTCCATATCGATGTGTTTAGCTGCGTTAATATATTTGTCCATCGCTTTGTAACTATTGCTAGCTGGATGAGGCCCACCTACTATAGTGTTGATGACAATCCCTTTACATTTCTATTGAGCTGTGGGTTTAGGAGCAGGTTGATTTTGGTTCGGGGTCTGTCCCCCTACCCCTTGTCTCTTGGAGCGACTGTATGCTCGTCTAACTTTCCTTCCCGTAATAGCTTTTCAACAATGTCTCTCAGATGCTGACATTCATTAGTTGAGTGTCCGTGAGTTCCACGAAACAGGCAAAATTTTCTTGTTGCAATCTCTTTTTCGGTTGAGTCTCTGGGTGGCGGCCTCTTATATTGTAAGACGTTGTAAGTATCCAGGTAGATGTTTTCCAATGTGTCATTCAGCAGCGAATAGTTCTCAAAGGTTTGGAATCGAGGTCTTTTGCTGGAGTTGTCTCCTCGGTTTCTATTCCTCCTATTGACGTTTCCATTCCTGTTGTTATTACCTTCGTTCTTGTTGCCAACGTTCACTTCAACCTTCCCCGAACTATCGTCGGACTGTTTTACAGCGACGTTGCTTTGAATATCTTCCTTAGAAACCCCTTCAGATTTTCTCTTTCTATTTTCATAGTCTTCCTCTCGCCTCAAGTGAATATTGGCCTTTTCATAGAAAAATTCCCTATATTGGGGTGGTTTTCCTGAGAGATAATCCCCGAATTCTGTGTTAGGGTCGACTCCTTCTATTAAGGCCATCAAAATAGTGGGTTCATGAGGGTCACTGACTTCGGTAATAGCCAGGTTGAAGCAGTCTAAGTATGATTTCAAAGATTCACTTGGAGCCTACTTAATCCTCGACAACTCAATGACGCTTTTAGATTTCCGAGCATGAAGTCGAAACTGGTTCATAAAGCGTTCACTCAGTTCTTTAAAAGTTGATATCGACCATGAAGGGAGTCGGGTGAACCACATCAATGCCACATCTTCTAGATAAATCGGGAAGGCCTGGCATTTTACAGCGTCTGGAGCTGCTGCGGCATTCATGAAACATGCATATCTCATCAAATGTTGTCCTGGGTCAGTTCTCCCATAATATTGATCCATTTGTGGCAAAGTAAATCACTGGGGGAATTGAAAGCCCAGTATGTCATCTGTAAAGGGGGTGTGACTTCGTTCAATGCCCCAATCCTCATTGGTATAGCGTCGCCTATCAGCCATGATTTGGTGCATCATTGCCTCTACATCAGCATTCGTTAATGTTGGTTCAGGCTCTCTGGCCCTGATGTTTGGATTGGCCCTGGGCTCCTGACCATGGGATGTTCTCATATTTCTAGTAGCAGCTGCTCTGCTCCATTCCTTACGATCCCGGTCATTCACAGAAGGAAGGGGTTGGAGGAGTTGTCCTTGTGTGGGATTGATAATATTAGGATTCCTGGGTAGGATGTGAGATTCACGCATGGGCAGCAGCATGGGCTCTCTCAGGCTCGGGTCGTCAGGCCCTAGCACACGAGCAGCGTCTTCACGGGATCCCAAAGATCCAAAGGTCAGCTGATCAAGATTGTCGGCTCGCTCATACGGCCTTCTTTTACGAGGGCGCACTTCATCTGGAGAGGATGACTGGTCTACTGTGAGATGGCGAGTTGGAGAGGGTGTCTTCTACCCACGAAGTTCACTGATTTCCCTACTCATAGTGATCATGTTCTCTTGCAAACGAAAACTGTCACGTTTGTGAGCTTCCAAAGGAACCCTTGTGCTCTCAAGCATATCAAGAAAGCGCGAAAAGTCTCCATGTGTGACTGGTGAAGATGGAGCGGGTTGATCACTATTCGTCGTGGCCGATATCAGAGCATTGGTGGGTGCTCGAGTAGATGTTCCTGTTTTAGCCGCGTTCGGATCGGATCGGAATAGGGTAGCAGAGCCGGATCGGTTCGGAGAGGGGCACGAGCAGCTTCAGAGCCTTCGGATTGGTTCGGGTTCATGTCATCAACCTGTTGCGGAGCGCCCGGTTCGGATCGGCCTATTCTAGAGCTCTGTCCCCGCAACCTTGTCACGAGTATGGCCTGCTGATCTTCGCTAGCCTCATTCTCCAAAGCGCCTTATACTTCTTTCCCTTTTCCTTTAGCCATAATATCCAATTCCTTAGAGATTAATCAGCAAATACTCGAGAATGCTAGAAACAAAGTATTAACTTCTTTGAACTTGAGGGTCCAAATAGTGGAATAATAATCCCAAAAAGCGGAGAATTCAAAAACTTCTCAGTGAAAGCACCAAAATGTTAGACCAAAAAGTGGTTCTAACACCCAAATTAGTAATAATTCTACTAAAATGAAATCAAAAACAATGAAGAACACATGATTTATCGTGGTTCGGCGTTACAGAGCCTACGTCCACTTTATACTTGTTGGATTGATGATTTGAATGCAAGTACAATAATGATTCTCACTTAATTTCACTCCTACAATACATAAATTCACTCAATCTTCTCAAAAATATACTTTAAGAGATGATTAATCTGAATAAAGTGGTGGAATTCGGTTATGCAGGAAGCTTGGGTTGATAGGTTGCCAAAAATCCTTTGAAATGACCCTTGGTGGTCAATTTATAGGCGAAAAATCTCCCTGAAATGGATCTGGTTCGTATGCACGTGGCACTCATCCCTTAAGAGTCGGGTTCGGATGGAACGAGATGGTGACAGCGCACAACAGTCGTGGGTGAACGTGGGATAACTTGTGCACAACTGCTCCGCATCTCTAGGGAATATGGGCTGTAACTAATGTTGCTTCCTGCTTCGGATCGTACGTGTGTAGGAGAGGAGGTGCGGATTGGTATATTCCGATTCGGTCCGATTCTGTCTGGGCTCTTCTTCTTTCCGCTCCTCACTGTTTTGGCTTGGCCAGATATTATCGATCCGATACGGACTTCGAGTGCATGTTCTTCTAGTCAACATCCTTCATAATTGGTCTTCTAACTTTGTGTAGCCTAGTTCACAAAGTAGGCTAACACTATTCCAATTTGATTACATGTGAGAGGGTAGAACATTGAAATGGACCTTCAGATGGTCCAGCAGATGATTCAAGATTAATTTGGTTGTTATAATTGGTGGAGGCCATGATTTATTTTGGTTTTGAGTTTTTACAGAAGTGAAATAAGAGAATGAAGAAGAAAATTCGAGGAAGACTTTAAATGTTTATTGTAACTAACTTTTGGTGGGAATTAATTTTAAAAATCTAGTAGTTATATGTTGACAAAGGCTTCTATGTCTGTCGACACACTTGTGTTTTTTTATTTTATTTTTCTAATTTTTAATATTATTCTTATATATATTAATATACTTAATTATTATAATTCTCTTAATGAACAAATACCTAATTATCTCCTAAATTTAGTAAAGGTTGCTTCGTTTAATTGTTTTGTTAATATATCTACTATTTGTTTATCAGTTTCTATATATTCGAGTGAAAATTCCTCTTTACTTACATTATCTCTTAGAAAATGATATCGTATATCAATATGTTTAGTTCTTGAGTGATGAGTTGGGTTTTTAGATATATATATAGCACTCATATTATCGCAGTATATTGGTTATTTATTTATTGTTAATCTAAAACCATTTAGAGTTTGTTGCATATATATTACATGTGAACAAGCCAAAACAGCAGAGATATATTCTGCTTCAGTTGTTGACAAAGATACGGCATTTTCCTTTTTACTAAACCCTGAGACTAGTGAATGCCCTAAGAAATAACATGTTCCACTAGTGCTCTTACGATTGGATTTACATCCTGCATATTCACCGTCACGATATGAAATTGAATCAAATGAATCATCCTTAGGATAAAATAATCAAAATTCTGATGCATATTTTACATATCTTAGAATACGTTTTACTGCTTTCAAATGTGTTTCCTTATGTTGCGATTGATATCTTGCACAGAGACATACACTATGCATTATATCTAGTCTACTAGCGGTTATATACAATAGCGATCCTATCATTCCTCTATATAATTTTTTATCATTGTCTTTTGACGTATCATCTTTACTTAAGGCTATATTAGTTGCCATTGGTGTTGGTCTCCCATTAGTTGTTGTTAAATTATATTTATTATTTAAATCTCTTGCATATTTTTCTTTATTAATAAATATTCCATTCTTTAGTTGACGAATTTGGAAGCCTAAGAAGAATGTTAGTTCTCCCATATGACTCATTTCAAATTCTTAGGTCATAATATTTGAAAATTCTTTATTCATCTTATCATTCGTCGATCGGAAAATTATATCGTCAACATATATTTGCACTTATTGTATATCCTTATTATTCCTTTTAATAAACAAGGTGTTATCTAGTTTTCCTATTTCAAAGTTGGATTGTAATAAGTAGTTTCTTAATCTATCATACCAAGCCCTAGGAGCCTGTTTTAATCCATATATCGCTTTCTTTAACTTATATACATAATTTGGTAATTTTTCATCTTCAAAAAGAGATTGTTTCTCTACATATATGTCTTCTTTAACAAATCCATCTAGAAAAGCACATTTAATATCCATTTGATATAATTTGAAATTATTATGGTTTGCAAAGGCTAGTAATATCCTAATTGCTTTAAATCGAGCTAGGGGAAAACGTTACATCGTAATTTATTCCTTTTTCTTGAGTATAACCTTGCGCTACTAATCGTGCCTTATTTCTTACGACTTCACCGTGTTCATTCATTTTATTTTTATAAACCCATTTAGTTCCAATTATAGTTTTATCCTCTGGTCTAGGAACCAGTTCCCATACATCATTCCTAATAAATTGATTCAATTTCTTGCATGGCAAGGATCCATGAATCATCAGAAGATGCTTCTTTTGGATTCTTAGGTTCAATAGTGGAAATAAATGCAGAATTACTCATATTATTTAGTTAATTACAAGTCCTAACGACGAATTCAATATCTCCTAAGAAATTTTCTACAGGGTGGTCTCTTAGTAATCTAATTCTTTTGTTTGGTTGACTATCTTCATTATTTGTTTCATTAACGTCATTTTCAAATTCATCTTTGTCATGTTGTATTGTATTTTTATAATTTTCATCAAAGGAAACGTTTAAGGTTTCTTCTATAGTATTTGTAACACCCCGTATGTTCTGTGAACATTAAAGTAACAAATTAATGTATACTTAATTTTAAAGAGAAGAATTAAGGGAAACGGATTACGCCATTGCGTTCGTCTCGGAATTCTGCTTGAGATAGAGTCCGAGTTTGCATAAATTGGACTCCGTATGAAGAAGTTATAACCTTCGGAAGATTCAATAATTTAAAAAATAAAACGAGCCCGAAATTCAGATTTAAAGTTTCGAAATTCAAAAACCCTGAAGCAGGCTGGGCGGGGAATTTCCCGCCCAAACACCAGGTAGACCAGGAGGTCGACCTGGGGGTCGACCTAGGTACATAGGTCGACCAGGGGGTCGACCTATGGGTCGACCTCCCCCTCGGGCCAGATCTGAAGCCTGACGTGTTTCTTTGTGTGACGATTTTCTGACTTATTAAGGCTTGTGTGGCAAGTTCTGGTTGGTTCTCTTAGGTTTGAATGGCTTTGATTAGTCCTAGGTTGATCTAACGGCTCTTATTAAATCAAACTTCTATATAAGCAACCTAAATCTAAACCCTAAGCCACACAAAAATATTCCTAGAGCCGTCATACTGTTAATACTCAACCTAGAGTAGCCACCATTCTCCTTCAGCTAGAAATCAAGATTAAAGCTACGAATCAAACGAAATCAAATCTAAATTAGAAGAACAATTTTTCTACATCAGGGGAGAGCTATTCAGTTTCAGAATACAGATTCCAGAAAAACAAGATTTGCCTTTGTTTTGTAAGTCAGTTACTTTTTAGATTTGAACAACTAAATCCAATTGTGACATGTAACAAAATGAATATGATAATATGCCTGATGTAAGCAATCCTTTCATTTGAATCTGTGCTTATATATGCCTTTGGGAATCATTATTGGTCTAATCATATCTATCTTTGTTGTATAGAGAAATTGTAATCCTATGATATAACTCTTGTCAAACCTATATGACAGTTCATGACGATATTCATATCTATATGCTTGCGATGGATTCTATGCAAAACTTGTCAATTTGGCATATCAAATTTATGGACCAATAGTTCTTATCGTCATATGTCTATTCTTATGCCTCTTATGTTCCATATTGTTTCTCCGCTTGTTTTATGAATCTTGCGTTGAATCTCGAAATACGTACGTTATGAATGCGGGGGTAATTGGGTATAACATGAAATTGACATTATTTGGCATAATTATGAACATGTAGTATGGCATGACTATTAAGATGTAATTTGGCATGAATTATGAAATATGTAAATTTGACATATTGAACCTAGAACTGGCATGAACGACAAAGTATGGAATTGGCATATAAATCAAGTTTTGGGCAAAAATTGTTATTGGCATATAAATCAAGTTTTGGGCAAAAATTTTATCGGCATATAAATCTAGTTTTGGGCAAAATTGTTATTGGCATATAAATCAAGTTTTGGGCAAAATTGTTATTGCTGCGAATTTGGGGTAACTTGAGCATTAAATCCAGATTGGGCGTAAAATGTAATTTGAACATTAAATCTAGATGTGGGCTAACTATTGATTTGGGACGCCTATTATAATGAATATTGAAATTTTGGGACATGACTATTACTACAAGCTTGAGAAGATTAGGTGTAGCCTATTTTGATTAATAACTTGAAATTGGAACATGACTAGTTTTGGTGAACTTGGTAATTAGCATGAAAAATCTAGAATTGGGTGTATATGGTAATTGTGAATAATTTGCATATAAACAGTAAATATGTGAATTAGTGAAAATATGAATATGCCTAACCCGAGGTTAGATTAAGTTGTGGTGTAAAACTTCCCGGAACCGCCCGGCATATCCAGTAACCAAAACAACACCTATCTAATGTAAGAGGTTAGTGCATCATGCCCAAGAAAAACCCGAGGTTAGATTGAGTTGTGGTGTAAAACTGCCCGGAACCGCCTGGCACATCTAGTAACCGCAACAACACATATCTAATGTGAGAGGTTGGTGCATTAATAAATCAGTTAATGCTAATGAACAAGACGTGCTAAGAAATGACTAGGGTTAAGTAATGGGAACACTTAACAAATAAAACAAGACGAATGATTAGGGTTAAGTTAATAGGAAACACTTAACCAGTAAAGCATGATGAATGAGTAGGGTTAAGTGATAAGAAACACTTGACCAATATAACTTGATTTGTGGTGAGGTTAAGTTAAAACAAAAAGGGCAACACTTAACCAATATAGCTTGATATGTTGTAAGGTTAAGTTAAAACAAGAGGGAAACACTTAACCAATATAACTTGATTTGTGGTAGGGTTTAGTTAACACAAGAAGGCAACACTTAACCAAAGTAACATGACAAGTAGGTGGGTTAAGTTAACTTGAATTGATTGATGACACTTAACCATTACAACATGATGAACACGTGGGGTTAAGTTAACAAGAAACACTTGACCAATAAAACTTGATGGACGAACGGGGTTAAGTTGATAGGAAACACTTAGCCAATCCAACATGATAAGTGAGGAGGGCCAAGAAACACTTAACCAACAAGACATGATGAATGGGTGGGTTAAGTTAACATGAATGGGTGACACTTAACCAATATGGCATATGTGTGGGAAGGTTAAGTACATATCGGGTTGGTGGGTAATATTAGTAAATATAGTCCCACAAACATAACCATTAAATAAACATGCTTGAATCAGTGGGAAGGTTAAGTACATATCGGGTTGGTGGGTAATATTAGTATATATAGGCCCACAAACTTAACCATTAAATAAACATGCTTGAATCAGTGGGAGGGTTAAGTACATATCGGGTTGGTGGGTAATATTAGAACATATAGGCCCACAAAACTTAACCGTTAAGTAAACATGCTAGAATCGGTGGGAGGGTTAAGTACATCTCGGGTAGGTGGGTAATATTTGTATGTATAGGCCCACAAACTTAACCAACAGGAAACCCTAGTAACGGGGACCCATTTCAGCAGTAACCCAAATAGATGTATCATGGTACCCTGAAACTAGGCAGGGTAGGGCACGATTACTGGGATGATTATAAGCGGTCAAAACAGCGGCAGCGGGTACATCAGTGTAGGTTCCGACGGTTTACGGGCATGCACGTACTCCGGAGTGGGAAAAAGCAGGCACTGAGTGCCAGTAGTTATGCACTGTGCATCTTGAATCGTGTCGGGTTGCTATCATAAGGATTGATACACCTTATGGTGGGACCAACACAGGGTATCTACACGCAAGAGAGGGCCGATTGACACAGACACATGGAACATTTATGCTAGTAAGGAGCCGATCGATAGGGTAGTAAGGGTACGTCTAACATGTTCATGGCAATTAGGCAGATTGAGGTGGAATCCTCACGATAGATGTACACCTGAAGGCTACCACAATTATGGTGATTGGGATCATGTTATCATTTTATACAGATTACTAGTTAGGACACTAGTTAGGTGGTGCAGACATAGATATAGAAATCCGAATAACAAAGTAGTCGCGAAGCAGAGAAAGTGTAAAGGCGCATTCAGTTTATCTTGCCATATTATACCTTATGCTTATCCTATGTTATCATGTTATCCTTGTTTCTCACGGTATTGTCTTATATTCAGTTTATTCATGTCATGATTCTTTTACCTGTTTATATGCTGAAAGTCACTGGACTTACTAGACTTATGTCTGACCTAGTTTTCTTTTGCCTCTTTTCTTCCATCCCCCCAAGGGTCACAGGGAGGAAATGTTATCACTTAGCTTAGTTTTCTTCCAAGCTCGAAGATAGTCGATGTATTTCTTTGGACTCTCTCTTCCACTGCTATGGCTGGTTCATGCTTTATTTCGGGAATATCATTGTTATTTTTATGCTCCTTTATACTTGGAAGTTTTTGAATCAATACAGAATTTCTATGTATTACTTTTAAGTATGATTGAAACAACTGTTGTAAAAGCTTGACTGAACCATATTGTTAATAAAATGACTTTATTCTCTGCTGCTTTATTTGTCTGTCTTGTAATTTATCTGCATCTTTTACCTAAAATGCTCCACCAAAGTTAAGGCATTCCCTCTGTGAGTGACCTTAACGGAGGTGGGGTGTTTCACTTGGTATTAGAGCTGAAGGTTACCGGATCAGATAAAAGATTTGAAAAATTATTTTCAAAATGGTTTTAAAAGAAGCATTTTCAAAAGCAAAGTTTTGTTTTAAAGGCATATTCCCCAAATCCATATGCACTATTTTTGATCCTCTGTTTGAATCCTTGTTTCCTTCTTTCCTGGGTCTCCGGGGCTCCTGGCTTTCTAGGAGGTAACCTCATCGCGGCATGGTTCCGTAGGCTTGATAAAACTATGTTATCTGTCAAAGGGCGAAGAAGTGCCCAACCCCCATCTATAGCCGCAGTAGTTTCACCTGCACCTAATTTTCTTTCGAGCTTTGTAGGATTTTCCGTGCGGTGGATGCAGCTTTCAAGAGACCTATCAACAAGTTACACAAGGATGGCAAAGATGAGAATGAGGGAGTTTGGCTAAGGAGCACAACCCAAGGACGAGGAACTCATGGATATAGACTTGGTTCACAAAGGAGGGGAGGAAAGAATGGTAAAACCTAAGACAAGAGGAAGTATCTGTAACAACCCGTATTTTTAATAACATGTTATAATGTAAATCAAGGCAGAATTAAATTCTAAAATCTGAATCAAGGGAAACGGGCTGTGCCATTGCGTTCGTCTCGGAAAAATACGCGAAATAGAGTCCGAGTTTTTGAAAAACGGAGTCCGTATGACCTAGTTATGGCCCAATGAAGTTTTCAGAAAATTCTAAGCCCGAAAACAGTTCAAATTCGGATTCAGATTCGAATTCAAACCAAAGCAGATAGGCGGGATTTTTCCCGCCCCAGGCAGGGTCGACACAGGGGTCGACACCTGTGTCGACCCCCCCCAATGGGTCGACACCCATGTCGACCCAGGGGTCGACCCCTTCCCCCGGGTGGCCAAGTGGCCTGGTGCGCCTACTTTGAGTTTGGGTCAGGTCTGGTGGCTAATGACGGGATTTGATGGCTCAGATTGAATCTAGGGTTAATCCTATGGCTAATACTATCCTAATCTTCTATAAAAAGACCCCTAAGCCTAGCCTAAATCATCATAATTCAACCCTACAACTAAACTATGCCAAATTTGTTCCTCTCATGGCCTCCACCCTCATGCTAAAATTTCTATGTTTATTTATATGAGAGATTTTGAGTTCATACAAGTGTTTTCAAGCTTGTATGAGTGTTCTTAGTTTGCATTCAAGTCAAGTTGCAACATTTCTATTACAAAGCAAGGGTTTTTATTGATTTGGCTCAAGGGTTTTTCATTTGGAGCTTTCATATTTGGGTTTTTGGTGATTGCATAAGGGCTTCGTCTCAATCTTTATAATAAATATTCATTTGTGTCTTCATAAGCATTGTAAGCCCTTTTCTACTTTCTTTTTGAACTATAAAGTTAAATGAATGATGCAAGTTTGGTTTGATCATTATGATATGCAAGTTTGATTGATCATTATGTTATGCAAGTTGGTTTAATCATTATGTATGACACATGTTGCTATGTTATGCAAGTTTGGGTTGATCATTATACACATGTTATCATGTTATGCAAGTTAAACTTGAGTTTGTGAGCTTAAAGCTTCAAGCTTTATATTAAAGGTTGCATTTTGGCAACATGGAAGTTATCATATCCCTTATGATAACTTGCATGTGAGGCTAAATGCGAACTTCTAGCAACTTCTACATGTCATTTATCACCATGTATCACTTATATGCTAAGTTTGGTTTTATGCATACTTTTGAAGCCTAATAATGCAATATGCAAGTATATGAACATATGTACATTTCATATGCCACCATGTTAAACTTGTGGCTTCAACACCTTTTTGTCATGATTATGCCAAGTTCCCTATTTTATCCTTTATGCGTTGTTGCGATTATGTAAACGATGGGATTACGTTGGGGTTGGGTAAGATTATGACATGAACATGGTTTTTATAACATGACGTGATATGTTAGCTTGTAATTATGTTTTGGAAACATAATGGACATGACACTTAGAAAATATGAGTGTGGCCAACTCGAGGTTGGGTTGAGTTTGTAGCATAAATCTACCCGGACCCGCCCGGCTTAACTAGTGGCTACAAACAATAGGACCCAATGTGAGAAGTTGGTCATGTTGTGCTCGAACCCGAGGTTAGACCAAGTTGTGATGTAAAGCTACCCGGACCCGCCCGGCTTAACTAGTAACCACAACAAGGTCTAATATGAGAGGTTAAAGCACATTAAGTTAATTAATGCCTCCTGATTAGGGTTAAGTCATGGTCCACTTAATACTTAACCAATTTGGGCTTGATGGGTTAATCGGGGTTAAGTCATGAACCTTGGGTACACTTAACCAATTTAATCCACGTTTGGATCGGGTAAACCACATTTAACCCGTTAAGAAACCCTAGTGGCGTGGTCCTTTTCAGCAGTAACCCTCTTGATAGTATCATAAGACCCTAGGGACTAGGCTAGGGTGGGGCACGATTACTGGGCTGACATGTAAGCGACCAAAACGACGGTTGAGTAGGTACGCCGGTGTGGGTCCAGGCGGACTATGGTCGTGCACGTAGTCCAGAGTTGGAAAATCAGGCACGGGTACCAGTAGATCTAGACTGTGCATGCTTGATTTGTGTCTGAGGTTGACTCCCTAGGACTTGATACACCCTAGGGTGGACCTAGCGCAGTTTAACTACATTTCATGTTTGGGCCGTATGACACCGACACTTGACGAGTTAGGCTTATAGGGAGCCGGTCAACTAGACCGTGTAGTTGGACCTTGATTTAGGTCACCTCATGATATTGGGCCAAGCTTGGGCCAAGGGATCAATTCTTGTTTTTACTTGACATGTTAGAATGCTAGTACACCCGTGGTGCAAAACTTAACCTTGATTATGCGATGACACCTTTATCTATCTTGTTAGTTAATCATCATGCCAGTATGTTGTTATCCTTATGTTCATCTCAGCTTCTCATGCCAGTTAACTTTACTAGTTCATGGACTGATAGTAGTTAGGGCTTACCAGTCTTTTTGACTGACTTGTTTTCTTTCGCCTCTTTTCTTCCGTTTCCCCCCCCCCCCCTCAGGTCCTCAGGGTGGGAACATTGGAGCTTAGCTTGGATCTTTATAGCTTGCTTACTGGATTTGCTCATGTACGGTTTTGGACATTGAGCTAGCTATGGTTTATCACTTCACTTTGGGGATAGTACTTTATGTATTTCAGTTTTTCAGTTTATGCTTTTCTCTAGACTTTGTTTGTTGGAAAATAATGACCAAGTACTTTGTTGTAACTTGACTATGGTTTTGAAATGTTAGTTTGATCCGCTGCTTTATTTACTCTGTTTTACTTACCTGTTCTGTCTTGTGATATCTGCATGCATGTTTACCTCGTTTAACGCCCCTCCAAAGCTAGTGTCCTTGCTAGAGTGGCATTGGCGGAGGTGGGGTGTTACATTTGGTATCAGAGCATAAGGTTTACAAGATTTGAGCAAAAGGTTTTTAAAACTTACCTTTTGAAAAACTATTTTCAAAGCCAATTAAGTATTTTCCAAGAAAAGTCTAGTTATTTTAAAAAGGCTATTCCCCAAAATCCATAGCACTATCCTTCGTTTCTTCGTTCTGAATCTATCTTTTTCCTTTTTCAGTATGGCCGATCTTAACCTTCCCGAGGGAGTGACCATTCCCGGATGGTTCCGGAAGTACTTGGAAGCTAGGGCCAACGATGTGGGCCCAGCAAATACCCCCAATATAACTGAGGTTCCTCCTCCTCCTCCTCAGAATCCGCAAGCAGATTTCGCTAAGATTTACAAAGACTTTAAGGCGATGGGTGGCAAGAACTTTATTGGGACGGAGACTTTTGTGGAGGCAAGAAATTGGTTGAAAGAAACTGAAGATCTCTTCGCCATCTTTGATGTGGAAGATCATAGAAAGGTTTTATTGGCAGCATGGTTATTAAAAGAAGAAGCTACTTATTGGTGGGTAGTCACCACCACTACTAGACCAATTGAGACTTGGAATGACTTTAGGAGAAGGTTTGGACTAAAGTTTCTATCATCTACAGAAGGGATCCTTCAGATGGAGAGGTTCCTATCTCTAAAGCAAGGGGACATGACCGTTAGGGAATACGTGGATAAGTTTAATCAACTTGCTCAGTTCGGTCTAGAATTGGTAAACACAGCTCGGAAGAAGGCCCTACACTTTGCTCTAGGATTGAATGAGCCATTGCGCGGTTTGGCCATGTCTCATATACCCCTGGGGGCAACCTTCGAGAGTTTGGTGAATATGGCCCTACTTCAAGAGGAAGATAAGAGTGGCAAGAAGGAGGTCAAGGCAAATGAGTCCCAAGGCAAGAAGGAAGATACCGAGAAAAGAGACAAGAACAACAAGAAGGGGAACAAGGGCAACAACAATCGCAATGACAACAAGACCAGGGAAACAAGGAAGTGCAAGTTATGTCGGATCGTTGGGCACATAGCCAAAGATTGCAGGAAGAAGAAGAGGAAGTTAGGCGAGTGTTTTCATTGCGGAGAGTCTGGACATTTTAGCAAGGATTGCCCGAAGAAGCAAGGACAGGGGCAAGGACAAACTCAGCAAGTAGGACCCTCTGGAGGGCAGTTGCAGGCTCTCCTCACTCTTCCAGCTTTTGATCGAGGTAGTGTTTCTGTAAAAGGTCATGTTTACATTTCTGATTTCCCTGTTCGTACCTTATTTGATTCTGGCGCATCGCATAGTTTTATTTCTGATCTTGTTGAAAGTTTTCACCTAAGTACTAGTCTAGTTGAGGTCCCGTTAGTGTTTCAAATCCAATTGGGGGTTCCGCCCATCTACCTGTGATTTGTATGGATTTGAAAATCTCTATCTTGAGCATAGAATTCATGTGTAATGCTTAGGTTCTCGGGTTTATGGGATACGGGTTGATTTTGGGTGTGGATTGGCTTGTCCAGTTATGGAGCCATTCTTGACTGTGAGCATAGGGTAGTGAGGAAATTTCTTGTAATCCTAGAGGTCCCGTCATGTTATGTTATCTTGAATCTCTTGACTCGTCCATCGGTGATCTGCAATCTGTAAGGGTGGTCCGAGACTATCCTGATGCCTTTGAAAAAGTTAAGGGGGTTACCCCTTAAGCGAGAGATAGATTTCCGCATTTATCTAGTCGATAATACCAAGCCAGTATCATTGCCCGTTAGGCACATGGCCCCGCGAGAAAGAAGAGAGCTTGGCAAGCAAATCAAGGAGTTGCTTGAAAAATTTCATTAGGTGAAGCATTTCAGAATGGGATGCTCCGGTGGTATTCGCTACTAAGGCGGATAGTCCATTTCACTTAAGCATGGGTTAGAGAAATCACCCTAGTAAGTACATTTGGCAACATTGATTGGCACTTGTTTTCAAGAGATAGTTTTCTGTGTTAGATACCGTATAGTATGTAAACGAGATCCAAGATTCACTAACGAATTTTGGAAAGCTTGCATGAAACCATGAGTACGCAGTTATGTTTAAGACAAGAATTTTAGGAAGTGGAACGAGAGGCAACGGTGAAATGGGTTCTAACTCATATTTTGGAAATAAGAATTAAGAGCTACGAAATTGTGGAGTTAAAAGACGGTCAAGGCACGATGGGATTAAGTACAAGAAAATGCGGCTTAGAAGATTGAAGACTAGATGCGTGCATTATATCTCTTTCTAAGAGTATATCCTTGGTCCCTACTATTCCGTAGAGCTTACTCGCATGCTATCTTTTAAGTATATCCTCTCGGTCCTATCCTCAATCTTAGTTCTGTTGCGAACCCCATAAGGAGTATGACTCGCCTGTTTGTGATTTATAGTTGGGGTGAAGATGTCCATTCAGATGACCAAACTATTTGGGCTTTATGGATATGGGTCATAGTCGATAGACTTGCGAAGAGCACCCATTTCCTTCCAGTGAAGAACAAGAGGACTGTATCATGGCTAGCATCTATTTATCTTCGAGAGATAGTGCGGTTGCAAGGAGTTCCTTCTAGCATAGTTAGCGATCGTGACCCAATTTTCACTAGCCAGTTCTGGAATAGTTTGTACGCGATTGAATCTGAGTACAGCTTATCACCCCCAGACGGATGGCCAAACCGAAAGGGTGAACAGAATGCTAGAAGATCTTTTGAGACTTTGTGTTCTTGACTTCGGTGGTACTAGGGAAGACCACCTTCCTCTTGTAGAGTTTGCTTATAATAATAGCTATCAAGCCAGCATAGGGAAGGCACCATTCGAAGCTTCATATGGGAGACCGAGCAAGTCACCAACATGTTGGTGGGAGACGACGGATAAGCTTATAATTGGGCCCGACATGATAAGGGACACATCCGAGAAGGTTGAATTGATTCGAAGACGGATGAAAACGGCCCGAGACAGACAGAAATCCTATGCTGACAAGCGAAGGGAAGATTTGGAATTCGAAGTGGGAGACATGGTTTTCGTGAAGGTTTCTCCTTTGCGTAATGTGGTACATTTTGGAGCAATTGGGAAGCTGGCACCAAGGTTCGTAGGACCCTTCCCTATCATAGAGAGAATTGGAAAGATGGCCTATAAGGTGGAATTGCCCGAGAAGCTAGCCGGAGTGCATAATGTCTTTCATGTCTCGCATCTCCGAAAGTGCCTACATGAGTCCGCTGAGGTGGTTGAACCAAGCATTCTTGAAGACGTGGAGGTGGAGAAAGAGGCAACCCTGAGACGAGCTCCGATTCGTATCTTGGGAACAGAGATCAAGAAGTTAAGGAATCGAGAAGTCAAATTGGTGAAAGTTCAGTGGAGTGAAGCCTATGAAGATGCAACTTGGGAAACCGAGGAGAAGATGCGTGGGCTTTATCCACTCCTTTTTGAGGGTACATTCTCAATCTCCTTTCCTAATTAGCATATCTTCCTTTTTGCTATCCATGTTTATCCTGTTTATCTTGTTATCTCGTTAATCGTGTCATGAGAACCTTAAGTAGAAACCCTTTGGATGAAACATGTATTTGAAACATGTTATGCTTGATGTTTGCAAGTGGTTGCAAGTGTTTGCAAGTGGATACTCGTGGATGCATGATACACATTAGGCACTAAGATCGGCTCACACACTTTCATGTTGCATATGCATGAGTGCTTATACATATTCATGGATGAAACTTGTTATGCTATCACGTGGATGCTGCATATGAATGAATGTTATGTGCACTCATGTAGAGATCATAAATTATGTTAGGGATTTGCATACATATGGACTCATTTCACTAACATACTTTGCATTAAGGAGGTTTACTGAATTAGTAACCGCCTGATTTTCGCATTAGATAAGTACATATACACACACCTTTGCATATGTTCATACAGCATTAGAAATCTTTTAAGGACAATGATTACTTGTGGATGATGTTTTGAGTAGATGGATGATGGATGGTAGGATACGTTCTTCCTAACTTAGAGATTTCGGGGATGAAATCCTTTAAGGAGGGGAGAATGTAACAACCCGTATTTTTAATAACATGTTATAATGTAAATCAAGGCAGAATTAAATTCTAAAATCTTAATCAAGGGAAACGGGCTGTGCCATTGCGTTCGTCTCGGAAAAATACACGAAATAGAGTTCGAGTTTTCGAAAAACGGAGTCCGTATGACCAAGTTATGGCCCAATGAAGTTTTAAGAAAATTCTAAGCCCGAAAACAGTTCAAATTCGGATTCAGATTCAAATTCAAACCAAAGCAGATAGGCGGGATTTTTCCCGCCCCAGGCAGGGTCGACACAGGGGTCGACACCTGTGTCGACCCCCCCCCCAATGGGTCGACACCCATGTCGACCCAGGGGTCGACCCCTTCCCCCGGGTGGCCAAGTGGCCTGGTGCGCCTACTTTGAGTTTGGGTCAGGTCTGGTGGCTAATGACGGGATTTGATGGCTCGTATTGAATCTAGGGTTAATCCTATGGCTAATACTATCCTAATCTTCTATAAAAAGACCCCTAAGCCTAGCCTAAATCATCATAATTCAACCCTACAACTAAACTATGCCAAATTTGTTCCTCTCATGGCCTCCACCCTCATGCTAAAATTTCTAAGTTTATTTATATGAGAGATTTTGAGTTCATTCAAGTGTTTTCAAGCTTGTATGAGTGTTCTTAGTTTGCATTCAAGTCAAGTTGCAACATTTCTATTACAAAGCAAGGGTTTTTATTGATTTGGCTCAAGGGTTTTTCATTTGGAGCTTTCATATTTGGGTTTTTGGTGATTGCATAAGGGCTTCGTCTCAATCTTTATAATAAATATTCATTTGTGTCTTCATAAGCATTGTAAGCCCTTTTCTACTTTCTTTTTGAACTATAAAGTTAAATGAATGATGCAAGTTTGGTTTGATCATTATGATATGCAAGTTTGATTGATCATTATGTTATGCAAGTTGGTTTAATCATTATGTATGACACATGTTGCTATGTTATGCAAGTTTGGGTTGATCATTATACACATGTTATCATGTTATGCAAGTTAAACTTGAGTTTGTGAGCTTAAAGCTTCAAGCTTCATATTAAAGGTTGCATTTTGACAACATGGAAGTTATCATATACCTTATGATAACTTGCATGTGAGGCTAAATGCGAACTTCTAGCAACTTCAACATGTCATTTATCACCATGTATCACTTATATGCTAAGTTTGGTTTTATGCATACTTTTGAAGCCTAATAATGCAATATGCAAGTATATGAACATATGTACATTTCATATGCCACCATGTTAAACTTGTGGCTTCAACACCTTTTTGTCATGATTATGCCAAGTTCCCTATTTTATCCTTTATGCGTTGTTGCGATTATGTAAACGATGGGATTACGTTGGGGTTGGGTAAGATTATGACATGAACATGGTTTTTATAACATGACGTGATATGTTAGCTTGTAATTATGTTTTGGAAACATAATGGACATGACACTTAGAAAATATGAGTGTGGCCAACTCGAGGTTGGGTTGAGTTTGTAGCATAAATCTACCCGGACCCGCCCGGCTTAACTGGTGGCTACAAACAATAGGACCCAATGTGAGAAGTTGGTCATGTTGTGCTCGAACCCGAGGTTAGACCAAGTTGTTGTGTAAAGCTACCCGGACCCGCCCGGCTTAACTAGTAACCACAACAAGGTCTAATGTGAGAGGTTAAAGCACATTAAGTTAATTAATGCCTCCTTATTAGGGTTAAGTCATGGTCCACTTAATACTTAACCAATTTGGGCTTGATGGGTTAATCGGGGTTAAGTCATGAACCTTGGGTACACTTAACCAATTTAATCCACGTTTGGATCGGGTTAACCACATTTAACCCGTTAAGAAACCCTAGTGGCGTGGTCCTTTTCAGCAGTAACCCTCTTGATAGTATCATAAGACCCTAGGGACTAGGCTAGGGTGGGGCACGATTACTGGGCTGACATGTAAGCGACCAAAACGACGGTTGAGTAGGTACGCCGGTGTGGGTCCAGGCGGACTATGGTCGTGCACGTAGTCCGGAGTTGGAAAATCAGGCACGGGTACCAGTTGATCTAGACTGTGCATGCTTGATTTGTGTCTGAGGTTGACACCCTAGGACTTGATACACCCTAGGGTGGACCTAGCGCAGTTTAACTACATTTCATGTTTGGGCCGTATGACACCGACACTTGACGAGTTAGGCTTATAGGGAGCCGATCAACTAGACCGTGTAGTTGGACCTTGATTTAGGTCACCTCATGATATTGGGCCAAGCTTGGGCCAAGGGATCAATTCTTGTTTTTACTTGACATGTTAGAATGCTAGTACACCCATGGTGCAAAACTTAACCTTGATTATGCGATGACACCTTTATCTATCTTGTTAGTTAATCATCATGCCAGTATGTTGTTATCCTTATGTTCATCTCAGCTTCTCATGCCAGTTAACTTTACTAGTTCATGGACTGATAGTAGTTAGGGCTTACCAGTCTTTTTGACTGACTTGTTTTCTTTCGCCTCTTTTCTTCCGTTTCCCCCCCCCCCCTCAGGTCCTCAGGGTGGGAACATTGGAGCTTAGCTTGGATCTTTATAGCTTGCTTACTGGATTTGCTCATGTACGGTTTTGGACATTGAGCTAGCTATGGTTTATCACTTCACTTTGGGGATAGTACTTTATGTATTTCAGTTTTTCAGTTTATGCTTTTCTCTAGACTTTGTTTGTTGGAAAATAATGACCAAGTACTTTGTTGTAACTTGACTATGGTTTTGAAATGTTAGTTTGATCCGCTGCTTTATTTACTCTGTTTTACTTACCTGTTCTGTCTTGTGATATCTGCATGCATGTTTACCTCGTTTAACGCCCCTCCAAAGCTAGTGTCCTTGCTAGAGTGGCATTGGCGGAGGTGGGGTGTTACATTATCTTTATTATGGTATAACGGGTCGTGTTATTAAGGACAAGGGCAAGAACAAATGATAGGATTTTCAGGAGGGCAAATACATAATCTCACCGCCAGTGTACCTGAGAGAGAGGTAGTAAGGTTTCTATTGAAAGAGTTTAATTTTTCCTCTTTGATCATCCTGTTAGTACTCTTTTTGATTTTAGTGCTTCACATTCGTTTATATCTGCTTCCATAGTTGAGTCTCTACACCTTAGTACTTGTATAGAAGAGGATCCCATTATTGTCTCAAATCCAATTTGTGGTTCGGCTCATTTATCTTTGGTATGTAAGGATTTGAGATACTTATGTTTTTGGTTTCATGGGCTATGGGTTGATTCTAGGCATGGATTGGTTAGCTAGTAATTGTGAAAGGAGGGTAGTTAGACTTTCGACTTGCCTCGAGAATACCCTCGAAATTTCGTGTAATCCTAAGGGATCAGTTTGTCTTAGCTACCTAGAATCACTTTATGTATTTATCGACGATTTTCGATCCGTTGGAGTAGTCCATGAGTACGCAAATGTTTTTGATTAAGGTTAGGGGTTTGTCCCCTAAAACGTGAGGTAGACTTCCATATATATCTAGTTGACAATGCAAAGCCAGTTATGCGATCAACGATAGTTTTAGAGTAAGATTGGCGAGGATAGCCAGAGTCGGTTAAGTGCTCAATTGTTTGGTTGTTCTGCTAGTATCATCTCACATAGATCGTCCAAATTTGGAGGAGGTATTCCTTGGGTGCTAGTCTGATATTGGTTTGGGCCTTTGGGGCTTGTACTTGAGGAATGTCAAGTTCGACTAGGATGGTTTGCGTGAGAGATATCAACCCTCAGATTTGTGACATGATGGATAAGCTAAGTAGAAGAGAGACCTCTAATCATCTTAGTATATACAATTGGTATCATGGTTAACATCTGTTTTTCTTGGAAAGATGGTTCGACTACATGGGATACCCTCTTGCATAGTAAGTGATCGAGGTCCTATCTTTACTAGTGGGTTTTGGAAATGGAGGTCAAGAAGCTTCGCAATCGTGAAGTTAAATTAGTTAAGGTATAGTGGAGTGAAGCTCAAGAAGATGCGACTTAGAAGACTGAAGACTAGATACGCACATCATACCCTTTTTGAGGGTATATCCTTGATTCCTCTTTTTCTGTAAAGTTTATTTGCATGGTAGTCTTTATCTTTTAAATATATCCTCTAGGTCATATCTTCGATCCTTAGGTAGAAGCCAATGGATGTAAACAAGTGTTTGAGACATGTTATGTTTGGTGGATGCAAGTGGTTGCAAGTGGTTGCTCGTGGATGCATATACACACATTAGGCACTAGATCGGCTCAGTCACTTTCATATTGCATATGCATGAGTGAACTTCTATATATATGGATTGAGACTTGATGTGTTATCATATGGATGTTGCATTTGTATGTATGACTGTGCACTCATGTAGAAGTTATAAAGTACGATTAGGAATAACTGTATACATGATGGACTCATAGCACTACATAATTCGCATTAAGGAGGTCAACTGAATCAGTAGACCGCCTGATTTTGCATTAGATAATGACATGTACACATGCTATGCATATTTTCATACGGCATTAGAAACCTTTTAAGGACAATGGATGCCTATGATTGAATGGTTGAGTATATGGAGTTGGATGTTAGGATATACGTTCTTCCTAACTTGAATATTTCGGGGACGAAATCCTTTAAGAAGGGGAGAATGTAACACCCCGTATTTTCTGTGCACATTAAAGTAACAAATTAAACTATACTTAATTTTTAAGATAAGAATTAAGGGAAACGGGTTACACCATTGCGTTCGTCTCAGAATTATGCTTGAGATAGAGTTCGAGTTTGCGTAAATCGGACTCCGTAGGAAGAAGTTATGACCTCCAGAAGATTCAAGAATTTAAATAATAAAACCAGCCCGAAATTCAAATTAAAATTTCAAAATTCAAAACCCCCGAAGAAGGCTGGGCGGGAAATTTACCTTCCAGAGACCAGGTCGACCTGGGGGTCGACCTGGGTACATAGGTCGACCTGGGGGTCGACCTGGGTACATAGGTCGACCTGGGGGTCGACCTCCCCCTCGGGCCAGATCTGAAGCCTGACGTGTTTCTTTGTGTGACTATTTTCTGACTCATTAGGGCTTGTGTGGCCAGTTCTGGTTGGTTCTCTTAGGTTTGAATGGATTTGATTGGTCCTAGGTTGATCTAATGGCTCTTATTAAATCAAACTTCTATATAAGCGACCTAAATCTAAACCCTAAGCCACACAAAAATATTCCTAGAGCCGTCAAACTGTCAATACTCAACCAAGAGTAGTCGCCATTCTCCTTCAACTAGAAAGCAAGATTAAAGCTACAAATCAAACCAAATCAAATCTAAATTAGAAGAACAATTAGTCTACATCAAGGGAGAGCTATTCAGTTTCAGAATACAGATCCCAGAAAAACAAGATTTTCCTTTGTTTTGTAAGTCGGTTACTTTTTAGATTTAAACACCTAAATCCAATTGTGACATGTAATAAAATGAATATGAGAATATGCCTTATGTAAGCAATCCTTTCATTTGAATTTGTGCTTGTATATGACTTTGGGAATCATTATTGGTCCAATCATATCTATCTTTGTTGTATAGCGAAATTGTAATCCTATGATATAACTCTTGTCAAACCTATATGACAGTTCATGACGATATTCATATCTATATGCTTGCGATGGATTCTATGCAAAACTTGTCAATTTGGCATATCAAATTTATGGACCAATAGTTCTTATCATCATATGTCTATTCTTATGCGTCTTATATTCCATATTGTTTCTCCGCTTGTTTTATGAATCTTGCGT
Source organism: Allium sativum (assembly GCA_030737875.1). Taxonomy (NCBI): domain Eukaryota; kingdom Viridiplantae; phylum Streptophyta; class Magnoliopsida; order Asparagales; family Amaryllidaceae; genus Allium; species Allium sativum. The sequence goes on along the minus strand of CM060927.1, from coordinate 18,198,308 downwards.
TGAATCTCGAAATACGTACGTTATGAATGCGGGGTAATTGGGTACAACATGAAATTGACATTATTTGGTATAATTTGGAACATGTAGTATGGCATGATTATTAAGATGTAATTTGGCATGAATTATGGAATATGTAAATTTGACATATTGAACCTAGAATTGGCATGAACGACAGAGTATGGAATTGGCATATAAATCAAGTTTTGGGCAAAAATTGTTATTGGCATATAAATCAAGTTTTGGGAAAAATTGTTATTGGCATATAAATCAAGTTTTAGGCAAAATTGTTATTGGCATATAAATCAAGTTTTGGGCAAAATTGTTATTGCTGCGAATTTGGGGTAACTTTAGCATTAAATCTAGATTGGGCGTAAAATGTAATTTGAAACATTAAATCTAGATGTGGCCTAACTATTGATTTGGGACGCCTAGTATAATGAATATTGAAATTTTGGGACATGGCTATTATTACAAGCTTAAGAAGATTAGGTGTAGCCTATTTTGATTAATAACTTGAAATTGGAACATGACTAGTTTTGGTGAACTTGGTAATTAGCATGAAAAATATAGAATTGGATATATATGGTAATTGTGAATAATTTGCATATAAACTGTAAATATGTGAATTAGTGAAAAGATGAATATGCCTAACCCGAGGTTAGATTGAGTTGTGGTGTAAAACTGCCCGGAACCGACCGACATATCCAGTAACCACAACAACACCTATCTAATGTGAGAGGTTAGTCATCATGCCCAAGAAAAACCCGAGGTTAGATTGAGTTGTGGTGTAAAACTGTCCGGAACCGCCCGGCACATCCAGTAACCGCAACAACACATATCTAATGTGAGAGGTTGGTGCATTAATAAATCAGTTAATGCTAATGAACAAGGCATGCTAAGAAATGACTAGGGCTAAGTAATGAGAACACTTAACAAATATAACAAGATGAATGACTAGAGTTAAGTTAATAGGAAATACTTAACCAGTATAGCATGATGAATGGGTAGGGTTAAATAATAAGAAACACTTGACCAATATAGCTTGATTTGTGGTGAGGTTAAGTTAAAACAAAAAGGGCAACACTTAACCAATATAGCTTGATTTGTGGTAAGGTAAAGTTAAAAAAAGAGGGAAACACTTAACCAATATAACTTGATTTGTGGTAGGGTTAAGTTAACACAAGAAGGCAACACTTAACCAAAGTAACATGACAAGTAGGTGGGTTAAGTTAACTTGAATTGATTGATGACACTTAACCAATACAACATGGTGAACATGTGGGGTTAAGTTAATAAGAAACACTTGACCAATATAACTTAATGTACGAATGGGGTTAAGTTGGTAGGAAACACTTAGCCAATCCAACATGATAAGTAAGGAGGGCCAAGAAACACTTAACTAACAAGACATGATGAATGGGTGGGTTAAGTTAACATGAATGGGCGACACTTAACCAATATGGCATAATGTGTGGGAAGGTTAAGTACATATCGGGTTGGTGGGTGATATTAGTAAATATGGTCCAACAAACTTAACCACTAAATAAACATGCTTGAATCAGTGGGAAGGTTAAGTACATATCGGGTTGGTGGGTAATATTAGTAAATATAGGCCCACAAACTTAACCATTAAATAAACATGCTTGAATCAGTGGGAGGGTTAAGTACATATCGGGTTGGTGGGTAATATTAGCACATATAGGCCCACAAAACTTAACTGTTAAGTAAACATGCTAGAATCGATGGGAGAGTTAAGTACATCTCAGGTAGGTGGGTAATATTTGTATGTATAGGCCCACAAACTTAACCAACAGGAAACCCTATTAACGGGGACCCATTTCAGAAGTAACCCACATAGATGTATCATGGTACCCTGAAACTAGGCAGGGTGGGGCACGATTACTGGGCTGATTATAAGTGGTCAAAACAGTGGCAGGGGGTACGTCAATGTAGGTTCTGACGGTTTATGGGCGTGCACGTACTCCGAAGTGGGAAAAAGCAGGCACTGAGTACCAGTAGTTATACACTGTGCATCTTGAATCGTTTCGGGTCGCTATCATAAGGATTGATACACCTTATGGTGGGACCAGCACAGGGTATCTACACGCAAGAGACGGCCGAGTGACACAGACACATGGAACATTTATGCAAGTAAGGAGCCGATCGATAGGGTAGTGAGGGTACATCTAACATGTTCATGGCAATTAGGCAGATTGAGGTGGAATCCTCACGATAGATGTACACCTGACGGCTACCACAATTATGGGGATTGGGATCACGTTATCATTTTATACAGATTACTAGTTGGGATACTAGTTAGGTGGTGCAGAGCTAGATATTGAAATCATAATAACAAAGTAGTAGCGAAGCAGAGAAAGAGTAGAAGCGCTTTCAGTTTATCTTGCCATATTATTCCTTATGCTTATCCTATGTTATCATGTTATCCTTGTTTCTCACGGTATTGTCTTATATTCAGTTTATTCATGTCATGACCTGTTTATATGTTGAAAGTCACTGGACTTACCAGACTTATGTCTGACCTAGTTTTCTTTCTCCTCTTTTCTTCTGTCCCCCCCCCCCGGGTCGCAGGGAGGAAATGTTATCACTTAGCTCAGTTTTCTTCCAAGCTCGAAGATAGTCGATGTATTGCTTTGGACTCTCTCTTCCACTGCTATGGCTAGTTCACGCTTTATTTGGGGAATATCATTGTTATTTTTATGCTTCTTTTATACTTGGAAGTTTTTGAATCAAGACAGAATTTCTATGTATTACTTTTAAGTATGATTGAGACAACTGTTGTAAAAGCTTGACTGAACCATATTGTTTATAAAATGACTTTATTCTCCGCTGCTTTATTTGTCTGTCTTGTAATTTATCTGCATTTTTTACCTAAAATGCTCCACCAAAGTTAAGGCATTCCCTCTGTGAGTGACCTTAACGGAAGTGGGGTGTTTCAGTATTGGTTCTTGAATTAAAAACTCTATATGCCTTACTTCTCTTCGAATTTCCAATATATGTTCCTTTATCAGATTTCGAGTCAGATTTATCTAAAAAAATTTTAGTATTAATTATAAAACATTTACTTCCAAATATTTTAAAATATGATACTTTTGGTTTCTTATTATACAAAAGTTCATATGGTGTTATTTGAGTTAAGGGTCTGATTGAAATTCTATTTAAAATATAGCAAGCTGTTGCAACTGCCTCAGCCCAAAAATTTCTTGGTAAATTACTATCAAATAACATAGTTCTTGCACACTCTTCTATCATGCGATTGTTACTTTCAACCACTCCATTTTTTTGAGGGGTTCTAGGGCCATAAAAATTATGGGTTATTCCCTTTTTATTACAAATTTTTTCAAAAATTTTGTTTTCAAATTCTCCACCATGGCCACTACATATTGTTTTGATTTTTAATGATCATAAATTTTGAATTCTTTTAGCAATAGTTTTAAATTGATCAAAAGCATCATTTTTATTTTTAAGAAACAAAGTCCTAGTAAATCTTGAAAAATCGTTGACTATTACGTAAACATAACTATTGTGATTTATTGATTGGGTCTGAGATGGTCCAAATAAATCCATGTGAATTAACTCTAATGGTTTCGATGTTGTAATTTCCTCTTTTGATTTAAATGAACTGCTTTTAATTTCCCAAACTAACAAGCGTTGCATAAATTATTAACCTCAAACTTCATTTTGGGTAATCCCCGAATTGAATCTAATTTAGAAATCCTAGACATGTGTTTGAAATTTATATGACCAAATCACTTATGCCAGATCCAAGGGTCACTTGTATTGGCCATAAGACATAGATTATCATTGGAGATTTTCATAATCAATATATAGATATTTTTCTTTCTATCTCCTTCGAATATTACTTTTGAATTCCTATCTTTTGTGAAACAATTATTGTTTTCAAAGTTTATTTTATAACCCTTATCGCAAAGTTGACTTATACTTAGTAAATTATGTTTTAGATTCCTAACTAATAAAACATGAGAAATAGCAGGAGTTTCAGAATTACTGACATTATTAATGCCAACAATATATCCTTTAGAGTTATCTCTGAAGTTCACCATTCCAGTTTCTTCATAGACTAGATTATTTAATATTTCTGGATTTCCCGTCATATCTCTCGAACAACCACTATCCAGTATCCATTTGTCCTTTTTGATTTCCACCATCTGTTTGCCTGAATTTGAATTCTAAATAGCCATGCAAGAATTTTCAACGGCCACTTCACCCATCTTTTCAACTTTTGAATTTCCAACAGCCATATAGAACATCTTTTCCTATATTGGACAATATTTCAGCAAATCACTTGAATTTTCAACATAATTGAATGCAGACTCTTTCAACATTGATGCAATGCATGAATTGACACTGGTGTTAACAATCAATTCAAAATTTTCCATTTAATATTTTCAAAAATCAAAATATGAACTTTTTGAAAGATCCTGCTCCGATACCAATTTTTAAGGAATGCATAATGGATCTTAAGGAAAGGCTAATACTAGAGGGGGTGAATAGTGTTTTCAAGGAATTTAAGAAAATCTAAAACTAATATGATCTACTATATGAATCACACACCACGGAGATAATCGCAGTCACAGAATCAAACACAAACGTAGAAATAAACAGAAATAAAATGCAAAAAAGGAAAGAACACACCGGATTTTGTACTGGTTCGGATTGCTCCTATGTCCAGTCCCATGCAACGATAGATTGTGCGGAGTTTTATTACTAGATCAAAATCTTAGTACAATCCACTTGATTTCACGGGTACAATTTTAACACCGTTTCCGCCACCCTTGTTTTCCCTGCTACAAGGTTAACACCATTTCATTTCCTTTATTCCACGGCTGCAAGGAACACACCGTTTCCAAACTATACCAGAACAATCCTAAATGATTACAACTACCCTATAATTCCTCAATAGCACTTCAGTTCAGAGAGTAATGAGCAGAGAGTGAGAAGAGTAGAAGTTTTATGCACTTAAAATAGAAATCGGTAGAGTATTAGTGTAGAAATCATAAAAATATGAAATAATAATAGAGGAATGAAAAGGGATGAAGATGGAGAAGATGAATAGTTAAAAAAATTGACATCAACCCCTATTTATAAGATTTGAAAGGTTGCAACGCTTTTGGAACGTTACAAATGGGGAAAAGACACTTCCTTTCAAAACTAAAAATATGACAGTTGTATGTCATAGGGTATTATGTATGTCAACATATATGGTTTGAATATTTTTAAGTGTTTTACTATATATATAATTCTGGAAATTCTTGAATTAAAACATAGTGATATAAATAAGTATTATAAAGTAGAAAATCATATGAAATCATAAATATAAACTATATAAACATGTTTATAAAATTTTAAATTTTTTTTTTTGAAAATTGGTTCACTTTTATTAACAACTTGAAAAGAACATAATAAGGTTAGCATACTATCCTAAATACAAACTGAAAAGCATAAAATAAAATACATTCGAAGTACTAAATTAAACCCTAAAAGAGAGTTCTGAACCCATGATGAGGTTACTAACTCCATAACAAGTACGATCTCGCTGCACTTCTAAACCTCTATTACAATCCTTCGAGTCTTTTCATCGAGTGATAGAGATTAAAAACTGTTTGCCACCATTGCGTAACTTTGTTCCTAATCACAAGTTTCCATCATGTTCATATGCAGATTTTAACACATCTTCTACAATCTGCATTAATTCCATAACGTTCGAAAATTCAAGAAAGAAACTTCCCTTCAATACAAATGATAGTTTCTCCATGTTTAGACGGTTATCCACAATAATTTATCCCATTTCCTGCACAATAATTTAAAGAAAGAAAGTACAAAACTCGCTTCTAGCATACCCATGTGCTACTATCGAATGCATTTGTCCACAGTTACATCCCAAAAAATCTGGCTAAAGTGCTAACTAGAACATTTGAACTGCAGCATCTAAATTCCATGTTTTCTTTGTGAAACTGATATCAAATGACTACCAACTAGGACCATTCAAAAAACCCAACATGAAGTAAAACAGATAAGGCCGAAGCGATAGGTTTAAAGATAATCTCGGTTCTAGTGATCAGAAGCCTCAAGGAGAGATGGGCAATAGCGAAAATAATAGGCTGAATACGGTTAATAAACACTATATTTCTACTTACACATAAAATTGCCGAAAGACATGTTCCACGTTGTTAAAACCACATTTAAACCTTAAATATAAACCATATAAAGTTTAAACCTATATAAATATAAAATTATAAAAGTATATATAAAATTATAAATATATATAAACTTATAATCATTAAAACTTAAGTTTAAAATCAAATGTAAGGTAGAAAAAACTTAATTAAAATTAGAATTAGGATTTTGAAAATAGAATTTGAACCTGGAGTGCTATTCAGAGTCTTACATATAAACTAGACTCTATTACTCTATTTATCTTGAACTCTTGATTTCTTGATTACTCATGAGCCTTGAATCTTATCTGAATTCTGAGTCTTTTGAATCTCTAAAACTCTAAAACTGTACAGTCTTCAGTATTAATTCCTATATACAACTCCTGCATATATGTTTATATATATATATATATATATATTCTATATAGATATATTAGTATATATTTTATAATCAATCAATATTGAAATACGGTCGGTGTCATCAAAACTCCATTCTCAAACATAAACCAAACCTAACATGTCCAATTCATATGCATATTATTCATCAACTATGTTCCCAAATTACTACATATACAGCTTTATGCATATTATCCATTATAGTAAGTACATACACATCATCCTTATTTATCAGTTTACAGCAAGTATAAACATGTATATGTTATTCCTTTTCCCCAAATTATAGTTAAATAGTCCCTACTTAACAACATGCAAAAATTCGGCTTTTTAGGTCATTATTTCTCCAGTTATACGCACACTCAAATCAGGTATAGCCTAGACTTCCAAAGGTCTAGGCTTAGCATAAAATAAAAGGTGAAAAATAGAGGAAGAATAATATAATCAAATCACATAGGCATATAGGCAAGACTAGAAATTAACATAAAACATAGAAATGGGGAAAAGGAAGATAGATACATAATACTTGTTAATTATCCAGCAGTACAGGCATATGACTACGGAATGATTGTTTAACATGTATAAATATTACTACAACATAAGTGTTTAACAAGTATAATGTATGTAAAACCTTTCATCTTATAGACACTGTAAATCCTAACCCAATTTAATTTAACTTTCATGTTTAAAGTCTGAGAAATCAAATTTGTAAACGACAGGAACTCACAGTGGGTCTTGGTGAAGAAGAGAATAAATCTCTTATATATATAACACTCTGTCATAGAAAAATTCCAATCCAAGTTGTATGTATGCAAGTCCTGATGTTGTCTCTGTTTCATCTAGTCCTCAGCAGTATTCCCCCATTATTTGTTTATATTTTTTGAATATATTTATAGAGGAGAATGAATAAAGAAATGGTATAAATCAGAATGGGATAAGCCACCTATTTATAGATTCACAAAGCCAACCTCAACCTTTAGATCTTAGGATTTTAATCTTGACTGTACAAATAGTATTGAAACAGCAATGAACATAGTCCAAAAATCATCCAGATTCAAAGTAAGACTCCTCCCAGATTTGTTGTGGGTCGACCCACCTATCCCCTGGGTCGACCTTAGGGTCGACCCAACCCCCCTTGGGTTGACCTATGGGTCGACTCGGGCTGAGAGTGGGTCATCCTTCCATGAGCCTGTTTCTCGCTCGTTTTCCATCCCTATTTCGTTTTGATTTTATGGAATTAGTTTAGCAGTATATTTATATATATATGACCCTTATATGTAAAAAATTCTAATGTCCATAACTTCTTCATATGTTATCTGTTTTAGGAAAACTTGGGTTCTATCTGAACAGAATTCCGAGATGAATGCAACGGTAATGCTAGTTACACTTACTTCTGAATATTAACTTTAGTTATTCCTAATTTATCATCTTAATGTATGTTTATAGTGTATTAACTTCTGGGGTATTACATAACATGTTTTTATTATATTGTAATCAACGAAAGTAATCTACCACCTTTTACCCTCGGATTGTAATTAACGAAAGTAATTTACAACCCATTTTTATCAGCATGTCATTAATTGTCGAATTACATGTTTACAAGCTTCAATATCATGCTTTACTTAATGTTTAATTAAGTATATCCTTCCCCATTTCTCATCTTTTCTTTTTACTCTTCCTTATTTGATCATAACCTTGTCTTACACTATTATCGCAGCTTGATCTTGTTGTTTACTTATTAATAAGTTCCCTTTTTCATTTATTATAACCCATGTTATAATTTCCACGTGTCCCTAGGAAAAGCCTACCTATCATATTACATTCTCATTCATATAATTAATTATAATAGGTTATATTCAACGTTCATCACATCTTCCTTTGGTTCTGTAACATTAACCAAACTTTTATTGTTGTAACATACTTTTATTTACCATCTTGCATATTCTCATTATTTCAGGAAAATATTTCACACACCTTATTAGATTGATTAATGGAAATTGTAAAGATCCATTTCCATAACGCACATCAATCAAGATCCATAGTTGCAAGCTATTCCTTTTCTTTCATCGTGGACATACATATATATTTTTATTTGATTAGTGTGCAATACGGTAAAAGAATCCCTATTTCACTCTATTCCCTTTTCCCTTTCTTTTCTTGCAACTACGCTTATAATGATTTTACCGTTATGGAAATGTACCCATTTTTTCCAAAATCCGGCTAGCTCGGTCTACTACAAATTTCCCCCCTTTATTTTCTGAGTTAGATGTTAATTTCCGTTTGCAGGTTTGTGTTCATTACTAAGCATGGTTGTAAACGATATTTCGTATAAACGTTATTATGTTACAACCCCTTCCCCCAAAGCAAACCAGCACCTGCTCAGTTGTATATAAATTAAAGTAACTCGTTTTACTTAATTACATCTGATCCACATATTTTCCATAACATGTTCTACTTAATTATTAATTTAAGTCCAACCTATTTAGATTAACATGTTTGTGTATTCTTCCCTTTTGTAGTTACCCAAAATTTACAGTCAAAGTTTCTCTAATTACAATATGCCTAATTCTTCTTATTATCATTACAAGTTTATTCTAATTTATTTCAATTATACGCAATTCAAATAGAAATGGATTAGGCTCTCGATGGCCTACGATTAACGTAAATAAAATAGAAAAGGAGAAAACATATCCAAATTTAAGCTGAATAAATAGGCACAGAAAAGACTGTAAATAAATAAATAAAAAGAAAAGGGGATAAGGAAGAAAGATGTATATATGAACATATAATAATTGTAACTGAATAGATAATTGACAATAAAGAAATAACATATATACATATAAGCACTGTTACTTTTCAGATCCAAATCATTTGCTGTCAAAATACTGTTTAAATAGCATATCTAAAAATAACTAGAACTCATAGTGGTTTGTTTTAAATCCATAAAATGCCTCTTTAAAATTGTTGTTGAAGAAAAACCAGAATCTATTTTTTGGCAGCACCTCAGCATCTTCTTATTTTTATTGAGAAAATAGCTTGGAGGATGAAGAATGAAGAGTGTTTGTGTGTAAGAAAATGGTGAGGCTGCTAGACTATTTATAGATTTGCTAGAATAATTCCAAACAATTAGATATTAGGTTTATAAATCCAACCTTACACCTTAAGCTGAGTCAGCGTATGTATTTGGAAAATAAAAAGTCTAGATTCAACCGTAGGAACCTGCCCTGTATGCAGGTTGGTCGACCCCTAGGTCCACATATGGGTCAACCCGCCTAAGACATGGGTCGACCTTTATGTCGACTCGGTTGGAGCTGGGTTGCCCACTTACCTTTTTTTTCTGCGTTTGATTTTATATAATTTATATATAATATTACACTATTTTAGTTCAATCTTCTTTAGTTCATAGTTTCTTTATACTTAATCCGGCTTACGAAAACTAAGAGTCTATCTGAACCAAAATTTCATAATGAATGCAACGATAAAGTCTGTTTTACCTAATTCTGAATATTTAATTAATATTCATTTTATTATCTTCTTTATATAATTATCGTGTATTCAAATTGGGTGTATTACACCCTTGTATCTCAAAGAAATGGACCCCTCTCGCTTATTAGTCTAGTGATTTAAATTAGCTTGTTTTAATTTCATTAGTAAGCCTAGTGACATAACATGTTATTTATTAGATTTTAATCAACGAAATTAATTTACAACCTTTTACCCTCGAATTGTAATTAATGAAAGTAATCTACAACCCATTTTTATCACCATGTCATTTATTGTCCAATTATATGTTTACAAGCTACAATAACTTGCTTTACTTAATGTATAATTAAGTATATCCTTCCAAAAATCTCATGTTTTCTTATGACTTGTCTATTTTTATTAAGTACAACTTATTTCCTTTCATAAGTCTACCTACTTACTCATATTTATTTAGTCATAACTTCGTCTTACATTATTGTCACAACTTGATGTTGTTGTTTACTTATTAATAATTCCCTTTTTCATTTGTTATAACCCACGTTATAATTTCCACATGTCACTAGGACAAGCCTACCTATTATATTACATTCTCGTTCATATAATTAATTATAATAAGGTTATATTCAATGTTCATCACATTTTCCTTTAGTTCCATAACATTAACCAAATCTTTCCTGTTTTGTCGTCCTCTTATTTACCATCTTGTATATTCTCAATATTTCATGAAAATATTTCACATACCTCATTAGATTGATTAGTGGAAAAATGTAAAGATCCATTTCCATAACACGCATCAATCAAGATCCGTAGATGCAAGTTATTCCTTTTATTTTCATCGTGGACATACATATATATTTTTATTTGATTAGTGTACAATACGATAAAATAATCCCTATTCACACTAATCCCTTTTTCCCTTTATTTTCTTGCAACAACGTTTATAATAATTTTGTCGTTATGGAAATGTACCCATTTTTTTTAAAATGCAACTAACTCAATCTACTATAAATTTCCCTCTTTATTTTCTGAGTTAGATGTTAATTCCTGTTTGCATTTACCATTTCCAATTACTGTAAATTTTCCATATTACATGTTTTTTCCAAATTACTATCAAATTAACATGTTCACCAAATTACTTTCAGATTATGTGTTCTCCAAATTATTATTCAATAGTAATATCAAGACTATGTGCACGACTATTATCACATTTATCATTTTGGTATTATAGTAATTCTAAATCCCAAACAGAGAAACAACTGAACAAATTACAACAACAATATTCTCAACTTATTTTAAATAAGATTCAACATAATTACCACAAACTACAGTTATTTAACATGTTATGAATTACGGGAATTGTAATGTCCCGTATTTTTTGTAGTCAAATATTTTTATTTAATTTATTATTTTAAATATTATATTTGGAATATTATTGGTTTTTAATATTTAATTCGTTTATTAAAACGAATTTAGAATGTTATATTTATATATAATATAAAACGAGCTCGAAATGGTGCGGTAGTTCTTAATATTGAGTTTATAACTTCATCTGAATATACAGAATCCATTTTAAGTCGGATTTTTGTGAAACAAGAAACGTTTGAATCTAGTTGATTATAATTTTCATATGGAAGAGAAAAATCCAGATTTCATGTTATAGATTGTTTGTCCAATTCAAATTTTAAAATAGTCGCTATGGAAATCGCTAATAAACGATAACGTTTATTTAATATATTTATAAGGGTTTTAATGTAATTTGAATAACTTTTTAAGACGAATTGTTGATATCGAGTTGTATAATCCATACTGGTTTTTATTTGAAATCATAGATAGTTTTATTTGGAAAAATACGATGATAATATTTTATTATTATTTTATTTTACTATTCTGGAATTTAATTAATATTTTATATACATTTTATAAGCATTAAAATAACCATTTTGCAAATGGTCTCTGTTTTCGGTGAAATTAGTTTCATTGGAACCATAACGTTAAATTATTGTATGATATTAAATTTCATGGCAAACGGATGTCTTATGTGACAACGACAGCCGTAAACACCCAGTCATTTTCTATAGCGCTAATTAAATTAATTTAATTTAATAGTGGGTATTTGAGTGTAACTTAAGCAGACAATCGAATTATGCCACGCAATTATGTTGAGTTCGTATCGACGATTAGAATCAAGATAGGCAGTAGTTTGTTATTTTGGACATCGGGTATTTTGGTGTCCAAAATAACGTTGTTTGGCGCATAAAAATAGCGCACAGGGAAGCAGTCTCGGAATGCAACGAAACCAGTGCCATTGAATTCGTAATAAATAATTATTATAAAATTTCACTTTTCGTGTCAATCAGACTTACAGTTTGATCGTGGCAACGATAAACGCCTTAATCATTTATATCATTTTGGTAAATTTAGATAAGGGTAACTTTGGAGGAATAAACGACTGGTCCAACAAACTCTGATTGTAATGAAACAAATTTTGTTGGATCCGTAAGGAAAAGGTCTAGTAGAATTTCAAAGTTTCAAGTTGATTGGATTTATTTTGTGATCGTGGGAAATTTAAATGCGTGATTTTTAGCTTGTGATTTATAAAGGACTTTTCACAAACGACCTTGGAAATCGACGAACCCTGTCCCATCGTGTTCGGAATATTTTTCTATGCTAGAATTAGGAGTTTCATTTCAATTGGAGTGTGTTTGAGACTACTTTCATGCATTACTTCGCCATGAAGTTTCGATTAATGTTATTTTATTTAATCGGTAGCCTATATATACCCCTAATTTCAGCTCAAACCCTGATTTTCCATCAAATTTTATAGCGTGGTCAAAATGCCTATAGATGCCATCTGGGAAATGAGTGGCAGTGGCCTTATAATTTTCTCTTCGAATTGTCATTCAATCCATGAATCCATTGACGAAGCTTCCAATTGCAAACTTGTTCATGTCCTCTAGATCTCACCACTGAACGACAGTGATCGGTCCCACTATCTTGGGCTGACCAGAAATGGGCATTAAAGACGCGACATTCGAGGTAGATAAAATGGAGCTAGGAAGCGTCGAGCAGGGCAAGGAGACCGGCGATGGTCAAGGGTGGAGCGACACGAGTCTCGGTGGGTCCTGATGATCCTCAGGCAGTGGGATCTAGGCACGACAATAGGATTTCGGGTCGAAGCAGCGTGAAGTCGAGAAGCACGAAGATGGGAATTGCGTGGAACTGAGAAACAAAAGGGTTGGCAATATTTTGGAAGTAATTAACAATGGAATTAAGCAATTAATTTTTAATTAAGAGTTTATCTATTTATTTAAAATCCTGTAACTATGGTATTCTTAACTCTTGCAGTTCGGAAGAAGGAAAACTATTGTGCATTGCCCGGAGTTTTGCACATGTACAGAAGTGTGTTAATAATGTTATTAAGCAATTTATTAGTTAAATTAAATTCTATAACTTATTACTATAGTCTGTAGGGGATGAACCAGGATTGGAAACGCAGCTATAAAATGTAAACAATGGGAGCGAAGGCAGCGTTTTTTTGGAAGAGGAAGAAAGAGGTATTCAAAAATATTTTTAAGTCATGTGATAAATTGTGACTTACTAGAATAAATTAATTATAACTTAGAAAGCAAATTATAAAATATTATTTGGTATTGAAACCAGGAATGAAGGCAGCATCGCGTAACACGGAAATACGAACGATTTGAAGGAGGGAAGATGGGCTTGTACTCTTTGATAAGAACATTAAAAACGTAATTAGTCTAAAGAATTTTTAATTAAGGGAATTTGGGAAATTTATTTAGCGTATACTTATAATATATATAATTTGTATGCGTGTTAACTGAAGCGGCCAAACAAAAGCCATTGGGATCGCATTGTTGAATCCTACATTCTGGAAGCAGTTTGGAAGAAGCTAGAAGCTATTGGAAATTTTAATTGAGTTAAACACTAGTTTAATTTAATTAAAACGAACCACTTTAGCGACAACAAAAACAGGGTGAGTTAAACTCACTTAGTTCTTTCCACTTATATTTTATATAAGTAGGGTTTTATAACTGTGTGCTATGGTTGCTAATGGTTGATTGTTTGTTAATTATGTATTCATATATTGATTGAACCAAAAAAATTAAACATTGATTAATTTTCGTGAAACAGCAAATCGTTACCCTATCGATTGGACCTAATGAAGGTAACTTACCTTGTTGGTCATGTTTATAAAATAAACGTGTTTAATTATTTGGATTGTTTTGTTAATTGGTTGACGTTAAATAGTTGTTATTTACTATTATAGAAATTATCAGTTTAATGGAATTGAATGATCTGATTTGAGAGAACCAATTTGGATACAGAGAAGATCAGGTTGGAGGAATCCAACTGGATTCCTCAAAAAAATTAGATGTTATTTATTACTATATTATTAATATATGATCTGCCCTAATTGGGTGATTGATCTGATTATTGATAGTTGACTAGAAATTCAACCTTTGTTTTGTTTTAATTAATGGGCAATATTGGTTGAGTAACCGGCAGTAAATGGCCTAAGAATAAATTGCTTTGTTTATATTGATTTACCGTCAGGTGAATCGATAAAACTGAAGTTATAAAATTTATTTTATAACTGGAAATAGATTTCGAAATATATTATTTTGATTAAAAGTTTGTTAAAAGAAAATAATTATTTATTATTTATTATTTAAATTTATAATTAATTATTAACTGGTTTTATAAAGTAAATTTTGATGCTAGTCAGATTTATAAACATGTGAATAGAAATTAATCTAACGATTAAGTTGGGTAATTGTTTTAAGAAACAATTAAATGGAATTATTTAAATTAATTATATTATAAATTAATCTAAAGTGAGAACTAAGTGGAATTGGTGTAACAACCCGGAAAAACAGAAAAGAAAAAAATTATTATTTCATTTACATTCTTTAGAAAGTTAGGTATGTTCCTATTTACTTCTTATTTAAATCGCATAATAATCTAAATTCACAATTTAAGATAATTGCAGTTATAGAAACCAATAGTAATAAGATATTTATTTTATTGGAAAGTGCGCAATATGGCTAAATCCCTATTTAATACTAGTCCACGCATTTATTTCTTTTTATGCTTGCAATTATGCATTCCATTTTCTTTTCTCACAAAGCAAACTATGAAAATACATTCCTTTTGCCTAAATAACCAAACTAGGTTATTCCTACCTTCTAATTTTTATAGGCATATACAAATTCTTGTTTCTTCCTATTATTCCCCAAAATTGGATATATTTCCTATAAGTTTGAATGCAATTAGTATTTTTCCTTATTTCCATTCCAATATATTTTGACATATATCCAACTAAAAATTTGATTTAAAAAAATGGTGACAATGACTCAAAGAAGCTTATGAAACAAAAGTTTACTTGCATGTGATGAAAGTATTGCACCTTTGTTCATAATTAAGTATGTAAATTTTCTATTAATAATTTTATAATTAAGTATATCAATTTTCAATCAATAATTTCATTTGTACCAATATGTATTTATGAGTTTAGGGTTTGACTTGATTGGGATACCATAAATTCTAAAAAGATTTAAGTAGAAAAAAAATGCAATATACGGTTTATATAATACAACAAGTTAATACATGCCAACTTTAACAGAGGGATGATTGCCGAAACAAATATGATATTATTGACACTTAATTAATTTTATTTTACCAATTTTGTTGCAACCTTAAACTTTATGGTTCATAGAACAATTATTTCAATTGACGTTATTTAAGAAAATATATGACTATATATAGTAAATGAATAAAAATCATGCATACTTCTAACCATTTTCTCTATTTTATTCTTGGTAGTCCAATTTAATAAATTCCCTTAATTATGATATTGGATATTTTATGTTTTGAAATTTAAAAAGAAAAACACACACAAACATTCTAACCATTAGCGTTAAACAATTAATAACGTAGTCATTTTTTCCGCCATTTGCTTTTGAAATTTAAATGAGAAATAAGATGCCACATCAGCCTTAGTCAACAATTTATTTTCCATTGTAACATACAACATATGGTGTAGCGGGCCTTTTAAGGTTAAAGAATAAAATAATAAATCAACCCTTTATTTATTCACTTCCTTTTTCCTATAAATATAGGATTAACAAAACCCTGATCTCATTCTCTTTTCTGAAGCCGCCGCCTCCATCTTCTTCTCTTCAATAAAAATATTTCTTTTTATTGTATATATAATCATGAAATTGTTAGAATTGTACGTACAATAAAAAAAATCTTTTATTGTATATGTAAATAACAGAAATTTGTTATACAAATGAAACTCTCATTTTATTGTGCAAACGTAAACATAGAAATGGTTATACACATAAAATTCTCCTTTTATGTTAACATGTTCATTGGAATTGTTAAACATAAATTATCCTTTTTATGTTAACATGTGTATTAGAATTGTTAAACATAAATTATCCTCTTTATGTTAACATGTGTATTAGAATTGTTAAACATAAATTATCCCTTTTATGTTAACTTGTGTATTAGAATTGCTAAACGTAAATTATTCTTTTTATGTTAACATGTTTATACATTAGATTGTATACAAAATTAGGATAAACATTTTTTGTGTCATGTTTATACATAAGAATTGTATGCAAATTAGAATATACATTTTTGTGTCATGTTGTTGTGAAACATCATTTTATTTAGAATTGACATGTTAATATGAAATGTCATTTTATTTAGAATTGTCATGATATTATAAAAGCATCATTTTTGCTAAAATTGTCATTTTAGATAAAAATAACATTTTTGTTATAAAAAGTTACGTTAGAGAAAAAATGTCATGTTAGAAAAAAAATGTCATTTTAGTAAAATATGTCATATTAGAATAAAATTGTCATTTTAGTTAAAATGTCATGATAGGTTTAAAATACCATTTTTTATAAAATGTTAAGTTAGATTAAAAATATCATTTTGTTAGAAACATGTTATGTGAATCGAAAATGTCATTTATGTTAGAAAACATGCTATGTGAATTAAAAAATAATTTATGTTAGAAAACATGTCATGTGAATTAAAATATCATTTATGTTAAAAAACATGTCATGTGAATTAAAATGCCATTTATGTTAGAAAACATGTCATGTGAATTAAAATGTCATTTATTTTGGAAATGTCTTATTAATATAAAATGTTCATTTATTTGAAATGAAAATATGTTAACGATAAAATTCACATTTTTATCATATATGTAGAAAAGATGGAAAATGATCATTTGTTTGAAACAAAATATTGAAACATTAAAAATCATTTTTTTAATGCAAGAATAAAATGAAATATACAATGTATAGATAGAAATGTGAAAAACATTAAAATTTCTATTTTTAATGTAAAGGATTATTTATGTAAAGTATACATTGTATAGATAGAAATGCTGAAAACATTAAAATTTAATAAAATTGTCATTTTAGTTAAATTGTCATGATAGATTAAAAATATCATTTTGTTATAAAATGTTAAGTTAGATTAAAAATACCATTTTGTTAGAAACATGTTATGTGAATCAAAAATGTCATTTATGTTAGAAAACATGTTATGTGAATTAAAATATCATTTATGTTAGAAAACATGTCATGTGAATTAAAATATCATTTATGTTAAAAAAACTTGTCATGTGAATTAAAATGCCATTTATGTTTGAAAACATGTCATGTGAATTAAAATGTCATTTATTTTGGAAATGTCTTGTTAATATAAAAATGTTCATTTGTTTGAAATGAAAATATGTTAACGATGAAATTCACATTTTTATCGTATATGTAGAAAAGATGGAAAATGATCATTTGTTTGAACAAAATATTGAAACATTAAAAATCATATTTTTAATGCAAGAATGAAATGAAATATACATTGTATAGATAGAAATGTGAAAAACATTAAAATTTCTATTTTTAATGTAAAGGACTATTTATGTAAAATATACATTGTATAGATAGAAATGTTGAAAATATTAAAATTTACATTTTTAATGTACTAAATGAATATTCATTATATGACTATAAATGCTGAAAAAATTAAAAATTACATTTTTAATGTACTGAATGAATATATATGAAATATTCATTATATAACTATAAACGTTGAAATATTAGAATTTTAACATATGAATGCAACAAATAAAATTGACATGTTATGGTTGATCGATTGAATGGATTGTGCTCGACCAGTTTATGAGCAAATTATTCTTTTACATTTAGCATTGGGTTGGGTAGAAATATATGTATGCTAACACCTTGTGAAACACTTCACGATTTGACTATAAGGTGTCTAGTGATGTTGTTTATTTCAAAATTAATGAATGATTTTGAAAAGTGATTTTCTTAAGTAAAAAGAAGAATTATTCCCGATTTTGGACAAGGAATGTTTTATAAAACAGAAAGGATTTCGAGGACTAAAC
The DNA here is from genome assembly GCA_030737875.1 of Allium sativum. Lineage (NCBI taxonomy): Eukaryota > Viridiplantae > Streptophyta > Magnoliopsida > Asparagales > Amaryllidaceae > Allium > Allium sativum. The sequence continues at coordinate 18,179,786 of CM060927.1, read as the reverse complement.
CCGACAATTCCAAAATGATTTTGAAAAATACTATAGTTTGAAAGTACCTATGATTATTATGCTGTGAAATGATTTTCCCTACCTCGGGATATAAAATGATTTAGCATGTATGTAGCTAAAGATGAGGGTGACCCAAAATTGACTAACAGTATGAGTTCGTGAATGTCTTCCCCAATTGGTGGGATGGTGCATTGTTAGCGTACCTGCGGTTACACACACACACACACACACACACACACAAATATATATATATATATATATATATATATATATATATATATTTGTTCGGTTAGGGCGCGTACTGCCCGGTCCTGAGGGAACATGACCGATATTTGGTTGCATACTTTTTTGTATACATTGTTACGTTTTGGAATTCATATTTCCAAATGTTTTATTTTGAAATCCCGAAATGAAATCTACTTTATTATAAAATCTAGATATGTATTTCAAATGATTTGAAATAAAAGAAATCAGGAAATAAAGTGCAAAGGAATAATTTCTGTAAAGAGAATTGGATTTTGAAATCTAAGTTTAGGGATTAAGCCTAAATGGGAGGATTAAGAAATTGCATATTTGTAACGACCCAGAAAATCTGAACCAATTTAAAATTTTTAAATTGGCTAAAATAATGGATTTTAAATATTTAAAATAAATATTTTAAATAATGGCGATGAAAACTGAGTTTGAATCGACAATTGAAAACGAATATAATTAATTATAATTATAAATAAGGCCTGAAAGGGCGCTGTAGTTTCGAAAATTGAATTCAAACTTTGTCGGACTGTATCGGGTGCAAAACAATCCGGATTTTAGTGAAACCAAAAACCTTAGGATTTAATTGGTAATATCTTTCTAACGAATCCGACCAATCGAAATTTCATAGCGGGAATCAAAAGATATGTCCAGTTGAAAATTCTGAATAGTCGCTATGGAATTCAGGCCCTTAAAAATAGACATTTTGCAAACAACCTCAGATTTCGACGAAACCATTTTTGTTGGATCCGCAGTGTCAAATTATTGCTAGGTTTCAAATTTCATAATTTTTCGAATCAATATGTGAGCGTGGCAAAGGAAAACGCGTTTGACCGGTGATAGTTGATTTTAATCGACTGGAAATTGGCCATTTTTCAAACGGTCTCAGAATTCGACGAAACTAGTTTTGATAAGACCGTATCGTCAATACGAAGCTAGAAAATATTTTTCTGGAATTTTTCTAGTTAGTATGTGACCCCGGTAATTTGTAATGTACGTTTGAAATTCAATATAGTGATTTAAATATAAATTCAACGGAAACTGATCAAAGCGATCGAATCAGCCTACGATACATATCCCATTGGGTTCGGGATGGGGGTAAAACGCTATAGACGACAGGCGGTGGGCCTCGTTTCGAAGTCGAAATTAAAGGTGGCTTTATAAAGGAAAATTTAAAATAAAATAATAAATATATTATTATATACACTCACCTCCACTCTCTCCTCAGAACCGTTGACTCAGAAAATTGAAAAAAAAAAGAAGAAGCGCTCGAGCCCCTTCAAGAACCGCCGACGCCCATCGCGGCGGCGCCACCACCCACGAGCCCACCACTCCGTTCGCTCCTCCCTCCTCTATTCAATTCGCTCCCTCCACCCTGTTAGCCGTTCGAACCCGAACCCAAACCCTACGCTCCTCAAAGAAGCCGACTTTCGAGCCCTTTTCAGGCGAGCGGGGACCACCGGAGGCGGAGCTGTTCTGGCCGAAGGTGGTGCAGGCAGAGGCGCGTCGTGTGGGCCCACTGGACGGCGTTCCGATCATCTGCAGGCGCCGTGAGGAGGAACCCTAGTTTTGAGGGTGAAGGCTCCTAGGGTGAACGACAGTTTTTATTTACAGTAAGCCTTTTCTTCCTTTTTCGGGTATAGAATTTATACAGCATTGTTTTTATAAAATTTATATAGTTTTGTTTTAGCACTGAATTGTTTTTGTAAATTTAAAAATATATACAAATTTTAAAATCAGTTTTTGAATATAAATAGTATTGTCTTCTTTTCAGTTTTTAAATAGAAAAGACATTCGTTAAAAAATGAGATTTTTGAAATAAAAATTAGTATTGATTTATGAAAAAAATGTCTTTACATTGAAAATATAAACAACTTTGTTTTAAAAATATAAATGGTTTTGTTTTTAAAATAAATAACATAGTTGTAAAAAAAGTAAAAATCAGATTTTTCTATATTGAAAGTCGAAGTAAAAATTCGATTTTTATATATTGAATAGCAAAGTAAAATTTCGATTTTTATATATTGAATAACATAGTAAAAATTCGATTTTTACATATGTAGAGAATACGGGCAACGAAAGCGACAAAAGGCGAGATTGGCGAAGATTTCTATAAAGGAAGAGTCGTAGTATTGGATAGCTATTGGTGAGAATTTCTCACTCTTCAATTTCTTTTTCTAGCTATATATATATGTGTTGAAATAAAAATGAATTGCTATATATATATATATATATATATATATATATATATATATATATACGCCCCTCGTCCACAAACCATGGACGATATTTATTGATTGAAATTGGTGTGAAAATTGATTGATAGCGAATGGTTGTTTGGGATTGTTTGTGGTTGATATTGGTTGATTGTGGTTGAAAAATACCCATTTGTGGTTGAGAAATATTTGGTTGAAACCACATAGGATTAGTTTTGTGGAAATGAAATGAAATAAATATATACATGCCGCCTGCGTGCGAACTAGATGCATGATCCCCATTGTCAAAAACCGCGAGGTTTTAAGGTAGAGCGAGGAGCCGTACTAGGGACGGTCCCGGTTTTAACTACCCTGCCGTTATGCTGCCGAAATTTTGAATAATATTCATGTGTTTGAATTATTTTCATTTGCTTAAACTATATTTATTCATTGAATAGAAAACCTTCATGTGTTGAATTGATATTCATTCGTTGATTAGAAATTCATGTGTTGAATGGTATTCGCGTTTTAAATATAAAAATCACATTTTTATCTATATATAGAAACTATAGAAAACCTTCATGTGTTGAATTGATATTCATTCGTTGATTAGAAATTCATGTGTTGAATGGTATTCGCGTTTTAAATATAAAAATCACATTTTTATCTATATATAGAAACTATAGAAAACCTTCATGTGTTGAATTGATATTCATTCGTTGATTAGAAATTCATGTGTTGAATGGTATTCGCGTTTTAAATATAAAAATCACATTTTTATCTATATATAGAAACTATAGAAAACCTTCATGTGTTGAATTGATATTCATTCGTTGATTAGAAATTCATGTGTTGAATGGTATTCGCGTTTTAAATATAAAAATCACATTTTTATCTATATATAGAAACTATAGAAAACCTTCATGTGTTGAATCGATATTCATTCGTTGAATTGAAATTCATGTGTTGAATGGTATTCATATTCTGAAATAAATTGTTTGATAATAAAAAAAATCACCTTTTATCGACTATATGAACTGTGTAAAATAATCTCGTTTTAAAAGAAATTGTTTTATGATAAAAATCCTATTTTTGTCACCTATATGAACTATATAGAAAAATAGCGTTTTGAAATGAATTGTTTTACGATAAAAATCACATTTTTATTGTATGCATGAATCGTTGAAATGTGAAGTGTTAAAATAGCCACTTGTTCAAAATAAACATATATGAGTTGAAATATTCATTAATTAGCTAATGAAATGATTTGTACCTATGTATGTAAGATTAGAATGAATGGTGTTCTTAAACCAAATAGAAATCAAATATGAAGTTGAATAGAAAATGATAAATGATAAGAACTGTATATATATGTACATCCATATTCATTGAACAGGTTATAGCAAAGGGGCTAGAGAAGAGGAATAAAATTTTGTGCCCGACAAATAGGTACACATTTACTGTTTTGTTTGGGTGATGATTTTATGAGCCTGTTGGCTAGCCGCTTGGCTTTTTCTTTTTCTTTTTGAGATTAGAAGGACCGGGAAAGCTATTTGCGATTTCCCGATGCTCCCGGTGCAGGGGAGGTTATGGCGAAATTTTCCAAAATTTTAAGGCGTTAGTAAAATATTTGAAGTGAAAACGATATTGAATTTGTTGAATGAACTATATTTATATAATTATATAAATATAAATGAAATTAAAACGAAACGAAGCCGTGCAGTTCGTATTTTGAAACCGTGATTTCAAACAACTAGTACGGGGAATCCGACCATTGGATTTTCCCGAAACCTCAACCGTCGGGTTCGCCTTGGAAATACCTTCCCAACGGCACCAACCTTGTAAAAATCCAACGGTTGGATTATCTGGAATGTTTAATTCAAATCTGAAGAAAAACAGCGCCAGAAGCGATTATATTTATATATATATATATATATATATATATATATATATATATATAATTATATATTTAATCGAATAACGACGCTGCAGTTCGTATTTTGAAATCGAAAATTCAAACGATTGTACCGGGAGATCCGACCGTCGGATTTTCCCGAAACTGGAACCGTTGGATTCGTTTTGAAAAGACCTTTCTACTGATGTAAATTTTATGAAGATCCAACGGTTAGATTTTCAGATAGGTGTAAATCAAATCTGAAGAAAAACAGCGCCACGGCCGCGTTATGGCCTGAAGCGTCGTTTTGAATAAATGAGCTATTTTAAAATAAATAAAAATAGCGATAAATCATTATAATGTACCATAAACAATATGGAGTGGAAATAAACTGAATTTGCTCGATTTATGTTGTATTTGATGGTTGAATGTGTTGGGTGTGAAAATTACATTAAAGAACAATATTGGTGTTGTCGAATAATTTAACCGTTGAAATAAATTGATTTGAAATTCTAAATATACGTGAATTATTTGAAAAGGCCGAGTTAATTCTCATTTCGAATAATTGACCGACGATTGAAATTCGAAGATGAAGACGGTGGTCGAAGACCGGAGATCTTCACCTCGTTTGGATGGTAACCGAGGTCCTGATTGGGAGGCATCCCGAAATATGGATAATGAGTGGTGATCGTCCAGACGTACGTGGTGATCGAAGGGTTTGCGAGGTATTTAGTGCCTCCGGTTTCGTTCAGACCCAGAACGGACTAGTAGATGGACTGTGTGTCTGACATTGGATTTTATTCTATGTTGATTGATCTCTGTCAAATATACATCTGTTTGGCGGCGGAGAATTTATTCTTTTGCTTAACGCCCTTCTCTGAGACGCACGAGCTCAGAGGTTGTATATCGATGGACATCAGTCGCATGGCATGAATTGCCTGTGTGGCATGCTAAGATGCAGTGATCAGGACTTCTGTTGAAAAGCAAAGTCTTGTGGTGATGATCAAAGCACCGCCTGTGTGGCGTAGCTTTGTGTATAACGTGAATTCGCGAGCCTCACATCCCGGTATGAACCTAAAACGGGAGAAGGACCTCAGGGAGGGCATGCGTTTCTTCCTAGCTAGGGTGGTGTCAGTGACCTACCAGCCCTGACATTTATATACTTTTCTTCTATGTGGTTGTTGCTGTTGCGAGGCGCCTCGGTTTGATCGGACGATCCGGGTCCGATGGAGTCATTCGTTGGCTCGTTTACGCCCCAAAGGGCGGAGAGACGTAGTGTTCAGGCATAATAATCCACATCGGTGGACCGGCCCTGACGATCCAAGGCTTGCCTGCGCGCTTGCCTGAGACTCGGGCTAGGCAGTCTCGAATTCGGTAAGGACTATCTTTTGCCTTGGTTCATGACGGAAATCCAATTTCCAAATACGACATCGTGCGGTTTTGATTGTATATATATATGGCGACATGATATATGGTACCCATGCCGTCTATGATTGATAGTTATGATTGAAATTGTTTTAGAAACATATAAACACTAGTCGTAATATCAAATCCTTTTGTTTTATTCGTATCAATCATATTTTGGCCATTATAAGGTAAAACTCTATCCTCCGGTTTGCGTTGCATTTTGTGATGGGAACTGAGTCTTATAACGGTTTCATTTTTATAAAAAGCATAGCGATGTTTAAAAGAAAGATTTGTTTTAAAGCACTGGCAATCCAATGGAGTAAACCCGTTCCACGAAAGTGGCATGGTCCTGTGATTTGCCATATTATATATGTGTTGAATAGATTTCTCATACCAGTCCCATGACTGACTCGTAGTTTGTTTCACTCTCAAACTCGGGTGCCCCTTTTTCTACACGGGCAACCTTGTATTCAGGTTTAGCTGGTTCTTTCTGGATAGCGGGAGCTGAAGATGGATTCTATCATTTATCTCTTTTTATGCTGTTCAGCTCCTATTGTACATATTTTGTTTATTTCCGCTGTAGACATTTATGTATAGCTGAACTGTATTTGTACTAAGTAAGATCCTGTATACTGTGTAACTCTGATGATTACTTTTATCCAGTATATTTTATTGTTCATTATCTAGTGTATTTATTTAATTTTGTTCTGCTATTATGTAACACCCCGCCTCCACTAGGGTCACTCGCAAAGGAATGCACTAGCTTTAGAGGGGCATTATTGGTAAACATGCACAGAAATATCACAAGACAGAACATATAAAATAGCGGAAGTAAAATCAAACTTTCATAACATGAATAAATAAGGTCTAAAGCCTTTTACATCAGAGTACATCAAAACCTGTCTTGCAATAGTAAAGAAGCATAAAGACATTTTCATAAATTATTCCCCAAGTAAAAACAGTAAAGTAGCCATTAGCCAAGAAAAGTCCAAGCCATCCATGATGACCTTCAAGCAGAAGAAGTCCGAACTAAACAACAGTATTTCCTCCCTGTAACCTGGGGGGAAATGGAAGAAAAGAGGCGAAACAAAACGGGTCAGTCAAAAAGACTGAGTAAGCCCTATCTACTATTAGCATAAAAACTAGTAAAGTTATCTGACCTGAGAAACTGAGATGAACATAAGCATGATAACAAGATAGATAAGCTAAATCAAAATAACAGGATGAACTACCGAACTCAGATAAACTAAGGTGTCATGATAAATTACGATGTCAAGATAAAACAAGGTATCACATCGTCAGGTTTCTATCAAGTATAATATCCCCAAGATATCTGTCACGTATAACGCCCCGTGATATCTATCCTGTATTTTAGCTCTGCACCTACCGTACTAGTACCCCAACTGTATCATGTGTTATCCGTGAATGACCCTTACTCCAAAGTCGTGTAGTGGTCCATGTCAACCTAACATATCGCATATATAGGTTACTCAACTCGTATGTTTTATGCCATGTAAGTGTTCAGTCCCGTGCCGTAGACCATACGGGCTTTCCCACGAGATTCTATATTACTTTAACATAGTTCCATGATCCTTAAGATCGGTTTGGACTGTTACCCTAAACCTAGCTAGGGTCTTCCAACATGAATTATCGTTTGTACAACTAGGACTTATGCTACCTAGGGCTGCTAGGGATTATGCTTACCTATTGCACGTCTTCGTATCTCGGTTTTGGTTCAACCACCCAGGGCCACTGGGAATTACGCTAACCGTCAACCGCGCCCTTTTTCCCACGCATTCATCGTGAATCGTTTTCCATGACTGTATGCACATGTATCACATCGTGCCATCCGAGTCCTGTCACAGGGCAGACCAGGAAATACAGGACTCGGTCGGGAGCTTTCGATTTATCTGCCGATTCAGATGCTAAGGTCTGTTTTTCTATACGTGGCTATGGTCCCACGCGACCCCTCCCTCAACTAATGAAAGACAAGATAGGATAAATCCTGTATGAGAACACAACACTGGCCAACCCACATCCAAGCCTTACCGCAACCATAATTAGATAGCAATTATGGTCTATTGGGTGTTCTCTGCCTTTCCGCACGTACACGCTTGACCAAAGATGGTAGGTAGCCTGACGAAAATGCTATCTAGGGTACGACCGTGTATCGTCGACTATCCCCTATCCATCCCCGTCTTTAGGTCGCTCGTATAGCATCCAAGGCATACTCTTGGTTCTTCTAACGCAGACCTTAACCTCTCATGAGCCTAGTATAATCACCTGGCAGCTCACAGAGGGATCCCAAGAATATCCTCACGTTCCCCCGAAGCCGCTGCTTCGCTACCCAGTTCGCTGGAGCCTTTATCTAAATCAGATACTTGCTCCTACTCGTATACTTAAACGATGACCTACCGTATCAGGTTACTCATCTATCTATGAACTGGTCCAAATTTCCTTGACTAAGAATCATTACTTAGTTATTCTCCAACTAAGGTTTACCACTTAGCCTTATTCCCGTTATCCTTGTTAACTACGGTTATCCACTTAATCCTCAGAACTAGGGTTTACATAATGGATTAAGTGTCACTTAAGTTCATGACTTAGCCCGTCTACAAATCATGTCAAAATTGGCTAAGTATCCGAGTCCAAGACTTAACCCTACAAACCATGCTCACGTTGGTTAAGTATATTAAGCAATTCACGACTTAACCTCGTCCAATTATCATTCTAGATTGGTTAAGTATATATTAACTTGACCCTATCACTTTACTTAGTCAAATCGGTCAAGTGTATTCAAGCGATTCGTGACTTAGTCTTATCATGTTTTCACGCTAGATTGGTTAAGTATGGGTTAACTTAACCTCCATAAATTCACGAGTTAGATTGGTTAAGTATAGGTCACTTAACCACCTCAAATCATCATGTTAGATTAGTTAAGTGTTTAACTTAACTCCATTAAACTACCAAGTGGGATTAATTAAATCTAGGCTAACTTAACCCCATCCGATCTCCATGTTTAGACTAGTTGAGTCTAATCTTAACCCCATCCATTAACTGTATTTTTCGGTTAAGCGTCATTAAGAAAAACTTACTTAACCTTACCAAGTTGTCGTGTTGGATTGCTTAAGTGTTGGTTAACTTAACCACTTCAAAATCACCGAATTGGATGGGTTGAGTCCAGGTTAACTTAACCACATCCCCTAACTGTATTATATGGTTAAGTGTAATTAGGAGAGCTTAATTAACCGTATCAAATCCACGTGTTGGTTTGGTTAAGTGTTGGTTAACTTAACCCCGTCCACTAGTCGTATAAAAATGGTTAAGTGTCATTAGGCAAATCAAGTTACTTAACCTACCCAACCTTGTCATGTTTTGTTAAGTATCATTAGCCTAATCAAATTACTTAACCCACTTGTCCATGTCATATTTGGTTAAGAGTCATTAATCAAATTAACTTAACCCTATCATGTGGCATTAATTACTTAATGCACCTTCACCTCTCATATTAGACTTTGTTGTGGTTACTAGTTAAGCCGGTCGGTTCCGGGTAGCTTTACACCACAACTTGGTCTAACCTCGGGTTCAAGCACAACATGACCAACTTCTCACATTGGGTCCTATTGTTTGCAACTACTAGTTAGGCCGGTCGGTTCCGGGTAGTTTTACGTTGCAAACTCAACCCAACCTCGAGTTGGCCACACTTATATTATCTAAGTGTCATGTCCGTTATGTTTCCAAAACATATTACAAGTTTTCAAGCAATTGGGTAGACCTAACTTAATAGGTAAATTCCCAATGGGTAGACCTAACTTAATAGGTAAATTCCCAAGCTTATGTTTTTATGCATACTCACATGTCAACTTCCATGTTATATTTCAAGTCATGTTTTCAAGTATAAACACATGTCATATTTAACGTTACATATTGTCATGTTTATACCCATTTACCAAATCATGTTCATGTCATTATGCTTTCCCATAATGTGACCCCAACGCTTTTATACTCGCATAATGGATTCAAAGAAGGAACTTGTCAAAGGCATGATAAAAAGGGGGTATAAAGCCACTAGTTAATCATGGTGGCAAAGGAGGCACAAATGTGTTCATTAACTTGCATGTTGCATTCTCAAGCCCCAAAAACATGCATAAACCCAAACTTGGCACATAAGCAAATCATGGTGACAAAAGACATGGAATGATGACTAGTAACTCGCATATATCATCATATAAGGGTTATGACTTCATATGTAAGTTGACATAAAGGTTATGAAGGTTCTCATGTTGCATAGTGCAACATTTCAACCCAAAGGTTGTAGCTTTTAGCTCACAAGATCAAGATAATGACTTCATAAACTTGCATGACATGATAGCATGTATCATTCTCAATGATCAAACCCAAACTTGCAACATGAACATTTAACTTCATAGTTAATATCTAAGAGTAGGGAAAGAGCTTACATTGCTATGAAGGCACAAATCGATTAAACGAAAGATTAAGACAAAGCCTATGCATGCCATCACCCAAAAACCTAAAGATGAAGGCTCCAAATCAATAAAAACCCCATCTTGATGAACAAAGGTCCAAGCTTTAGCCTTGAAACCAACTTGAGAGGCTCTCATACTAACATAGAAACTCTCTAACACTCTCATGATCATGAAACCTCTCATAGAAATGAAGTGGAGGCTAGGATTTTGAGTGGAGGCCATGAGAGGAGCAATTTTGCCATAGTTTAGTTGCATGAATGAATAATGAGGATTTAGGATATGTTAGGGTCTTATTTATAGATTAGGCAAGTGTTTTAGGCCATAGGATTAAACCTAGATTCAATCCAAGCCATCAAAGCATGTCTTGGGGAAGAAGTCAAGTGTAGGAACCATCTAGGGCCTTTAGATTAAAGATGAACCATGAGAACCATCCAAATGCAAAATCTGCATTTGAGCGAATCGGCCCACGGGTTGACAGCCAAACACCCTGGATTAACCCCTAGTCGACCCAGCAGGCTCGGGTCGACCTCAAAAATCGGTCGGTTCGGTTATTCCCCTCTCCCAATTTGCTGTTTTGAACATTTTTGCATATTTATTTATTTAATTTTCAATTATATATATATATATATTTCTCTGCGCAACCCATTTCACTTAATTAAGTATACTTTAATTTGGGAATTTTTCGTGAAACTTCGCGAGGCCATATCTTGGTCATACGGACTCCGATTTTCGAAAACTCGGACTCTATTTCGCGTATTTTTCCGAGACGAACGCAATGGCATAGCCCGTTTCCCTTGATTTAGATTTTACAGTTTAATTCTGCCTCCATTTATGTTATAACAGGTTATTGAAAATACGGGTTGTTACATTCTCCCCACCTTTTAGGATTTCGTCCCTGAAATCTCCAAGTTAGGAAGAACATATCCTACCATCCATCATCCATCTACTCAAAACATCATCCACAAGCAACCATTGTCCTTAGATGATTTCTAATGCTGTATGAATATATGCAAAACGTGTGTGTACATGTTCCTTAGCTAATGCTAATGATCAGGCCTGAATAATCTTTCTAATGCAAAATATGTATAGTGCCATGAATCCAACATGTATGCAAATAGTCCTAGTCATATAGATACTATATGCGTGCACAATCATTCATTCATATGCAACAACCGCATGATAATACATTCGATTTCATCCATAAACAAGTATAAATACTCGTGCATATGCAATATGAAATGTGACCGAGTCGAGCTAGTATCTAATGTGTATTCGCGCATCCACGAGCAACCACTTGCAACCACTTGCAACCATATCAATCATAACATGTTTCAAATACATGTTTACATCCATAGGGTTCTACCTAGAATTCCCTGAAACAGGGTCGATAAGATAAACATGACAAACTCCTTACAGGGTTTGTAACGGAGAATAGGACCGAGAGGATGTCCGCAAAAGATAGCCTACAAGTAAGCTCTACAGAAAACAGGGATCAAGGATATACTCCCAAAAAGAGATATCATGCGCGTATCTAGTCTTTGACCATCAAAGTCGTCTTTTAACTTCGCGATTTTGTAGCTTCTTATTCCTGTTTCCATAACATGAGCTGGAACTCATTTCTTCGAAGCCTCTCGTTCCACTTGCACTTATCCTTTTTCTAGAATACTTGACGCAAACATGACTGCGTACCCATGATCTCATGCAAGCTTTCCAAAATCCACCAGTGAATCTCGGACCTCGTACCACAAGGTATTCCACGTAGAAGAACAGATGTCAATCTGGTTATCAAGCGCACTTACTAGGGTGGTTTCCATAACCCATGCATAAGTGAAATAAGCCATCCGTCTTATCGGCGAACACCCCTCGATCGGGCTTCAAGTTTCCAATAAAGGCATCACGGGATTCTAAGTAACTAGTCATGACAGAACCTCAAAAAAAGGTTACATGATACTTCGAGGGTATTACCAAGGCTAGTCAAAAAGGTCTAACTACCCTCCTATCAAAACCGAGAGTGGCACCCCTTACTGGATAACCACTTCATCCTTGGAATCCATCCATAGCTTATAAACATAAGCATTATTTCCAAGCTCAACACTTGACATAGACATTCTCAAATCCAAACAAGCCATGAATAAATGGACTGATTCTCCAATAGGACTTTGAGACAAAAATGGGATTCTCTATTACGTTAGTACTTCAGGTGCAGAGACTCAACTATCGAAGAAGACTTAAATGATGCGGGGATCAAAACAAAGTCTTGGCGGGATGATAGAAAAGAATAACTAGATCTTCAACAAGGATGTTATCCCCCTACTCAGGTACTCTAGTGAGGGTATACAATTATCTTCATGATGATCTTGTCCTTGTCCCACAATACTAACTATCCGTCCCGTTTCACCATACCAAAGATACTTTTTCGTTATGGGTTGAGCCATACCAACAAGTTGCTCATCCTTAAGCTCGTATCCTTTATCCTCTTTCTTATAACGCGGCCACTTGTCTCTCGAGAACCACTTCCATCGCATGGAAAGCACTTTTGTAGATAGAAAAGACTAGTCGCAGTTAAAACCACTGTGACTACAGATGGAGGAAAGAAAGGAAAAGAGATTCAATTAAGGAAACAAGGATAGTGCTAATGGCCTTTGGGGAATAGCCTTTTTCTTTTAAAAGAAAATTTTCTTGAAAAATGCTTCTTTGTAAACGATTTTCAAATAGTTTTCAGAAGGCCTTTAAAAACTTTTGCCCAGTCTGGTAACCTTCTGCTCTGATACCACGTGTAACACCCCGCCTCCGCTAGGGTCACTCGCAAAGGAATGCACTAGCTTTAGAGGGGCATTATTGGTAAACATGCACAGAAATATCACAAGACAGAACATATAAAATAGCGGAAGTAAAATCAAACTTTCATAACATGAATAAATAAGGTCTAAAGCCTTTTACATCAGAGTACATCAAAACCTGTCTTGCAATAGTAAAGAAGCATAAAGACAATTTCATTAATTATTCCCCAAGTAAAAACAGTAAAGTAGCCATTAGCCAAGAAAAGTCCAAGCCATCCATGATGACCTTCAAGCAGAAGAAGTCCGAACTAAACAACAGTATTTCCTCCCTGTAACCTGGGGGGAAACGGAAGAAAAGAGGCGAAACAAAACGGGTCAGTCAAAAAGACTGAGTAAGCCCTATCTACTATTAGCATAAAAACTAGTAAAGTTAACTGACATGAGAAACTGAGATGAACATAAGCATGATAACAAGATAGATAAGCTAAATCAAAATAACAGGATGAACTACTGAACTCAGATAAACTAAGGTGTCATGATAAATTACGATGTCAAGATAAAACAAGGTATCACATCGTCAGGTTTCTATCAAGTATAATATCCCCAAGATATCTGTCACGTATAACGCCCCGTGATATCTATCCTGTATTTTAGCTCTGCACCTACCGTACTAGTACACCAACTGTATCATGTGTTATCCGTGAATGACCCTTACTCCAAAGTCGTGAGGTGGTCCATGTCAACCTAACATATCGCATATATAGGTTACTCAACTCATATGTTTTATGCCATGTAAGTGTTCAGTCCCGTGCCGTAGACCATACGGGCTTTCCCACGAGATTCTATATTACTTTAACATAGTTCCATGATCCTTAAGATCGGTTTGGACTGTTACCCTAAACCTAGCTAGGGTCTTCCAACATGAATTATCGTTTGTACAACTAGGACTTATGCTACCTAGGGCTGCTAGGGATTATGCTTACCTATTGCACGTCTTCGTATCTCGGTTTTGGTTCAACCACCCAAGGCCACTGGGAATTACGCTAACCGTCAACCGCGCCCTTTTTCCCACGCATTCATCGTGAATCGTTTTCCATGGCTGTATGCACATGTATCACATCGTGCCATCCGAGTCCTGTCATAGGGCAGACCAGGAAATACAGGACTCGGTCGGGAGCTTTCGATTTATCTGCCGATGCAGATGCTAAGGTCTGTTTTTCTATACGTGGCTATGGTCCCACGCGACCCCTCCCTCAACTAATGAAAGACAAGACAGGATAAATCCTGTATGAGAACACAACACTGGCCAACCCACATCCAAGCCTTACCGCAACCATAATTAGATAGCAATTATGGTCTATTGGGTGTTCTCTGCCTTTCCGCACGTACACGCTTGACCAAAGATGGTAGGTAGCCTGACGAAAATGCTATCTAGGGTACGACCGTGTATCGTCGACTATCCCCTATCCATCCCCGTCTTTAGGTCACTCGTATAGCAACCAAGGCATACTCTTGGTTCTTCTAACGCAGACCTTAACCTCTCATGAGCCTAGTATAATCACCTGGCAGCTCACAGAGGGATCCCAAGAATATCCTCATGTTCCCCCGAAGCCGCTGCTTCGCTACCCAGTTCGCTGGAGCCTTTATCTAAATCAGATACTTGCTCCTACTCGTATACTTAAACGATGACCTACCGTATCAGGTTACTCATCTCTCTATGAACTGGTCCAAATTTCCTTGACTAAGAATCATTACTTAGTTATTCTCCAACTAAGGTTTACCACTTAGCCTTATTCCCGTTATCCTTGTTAACTACGGTTATCCACTTAATCCTCAGAACTAGGGTTTCCATAATGGATTAAGTGTCACTTAAGTTCATGACTTAGCCCGTCTACAAATCATGTCAAAATTGGCTAAGTATCCGAGTCCAAGACTTAACCCTACAAACCATGCTCACGTTGGTTAAGTATATTAAGCAATTCACGACTTAACCTCGTCCAATTATCATTCTAGATTGGTTAAGTATATATTAACTTGACCCTATCACTTTACTTAGTCAAATCGGTCAAGTGTATTCAAGCGATTCGTGACTTAGTCTTATCATGTTTTCACGCTAGATTGGTTAAGTATGGGTTAACTTAACCTCCATAAATTCACGAGTTAGATTGGTTAAGTATAGGTCACTTAACCACCTCAAATCATCATGTTAGATTAGTTAATTGTTTAACTTAACTCCATTAAACTACCAAGTGGGATTAATTAAGTCTAGGCTAACTTAACCCCATCCGATCTCCATGTTTTGACTAGTTGAGTCTAATCTTAACCCCATCCATTAACTGTATTTTTCGGTTAAGCGTCATTAAGAAAAACTTACTTAACCTTACCAAGTTGTCGTGTTGGATTGCTTAAGTGTTGGTTAACTTAACCACTTCAAAATCACCGAATTGGATGGGTTGAGTCCAGGTTAACTTAACCACATCCCCTAACTGTATTATATGGTTAAGTGTAATTAGGAGAGCTTAATTAACCGTATCAAATCCACGTGTTGGTTTGGTTAAGTGTTGGTTAACTTAACCCCGTCCACTAGTCGTATAAAAATGGTTAAGTGTCATGAGGCAAATCAAGTTACTTAACCTACCCAACCTTGTCATGTTTTGTTAAGTATCATTAGCCTAATCAAATTACTTAACCCACTTGTCCATGTCATATTTGGTTAAGAGTCATTAATCAAATTAACTTAACCCTATCATGTGGCATTAATTACTTAATGCACCTTCACCTCTCACATTAGACTTTGTTGTGGTTACTAGTTAAGCCGGTCGGTTCCGGGTAGCTTTACATCACAACTTGATCTAACCTCGGGTTCAAGCACAACATGACCAACTTCTCACATTGGGTCCTATTGTTTGCAACTACTAGTTAGGCCGGTCGGTTCCGGGTAGTTTTACGTTGCAAACTCAACCCAACCTCGAGTTGGCCACACTTATATTATCTAAGTGTCATGTCCGTTATGTTTCCAAAACATATTACAAGTTTTCAAGCAATTGGGTAGACCTAACTTAATAGGTAAATTCCCAATGGGTAGACCTAACTTAATAGGTAAATTCCCAAGCTTATGTTTTTATGCATACTCACATGTCAACTTCCATGTTATATTTCAAGTCATGTTTTCAAGTATAAACAAATGTCATATTTAACGTTACATATTGTCATGTTTATACCCATTTACCAAATCATGTTCATGTCATTATGCTTTCCCATAATGTGACCCCAACGCTTTTAAACTCGCATAATGGATTCAAAGAAGGAACTTGTCAAAGGCATGATAAAAAGGGGGTATAAAGCCACTAGTTAATCATGGTGGCAAAGGAGGCACAAATGTGTTCATTAACTTGCATGTTGCATTCTCAAACCCCAAAAACATGCATAAACCCAAACTTGGCACATAAGCAAATCATGGTGACAAAAGACATGGAATGATGACTAGTAACTCGCATATATCATCATATAAGGGTTATGACTTCATATGCAAGTTGACATAAAGGTTATGAAGGTTCTCATGTTGCATAGTGCAACATTTCAACCCAAAGGTTGTAGCTTTTAGCTCACAAGATCAAGATAATGACTTCATAAACTTGCATGACATGGTAGCATGTATCATTCTCAATGATCAAACCCAAACTTGCAACATGAACATTTAACTTCATAGTTAATATCTAAGAGTAGGGAAAGGGCTTACATTGCTATGAAGGCACAAATCGATTAAACGAAAGATTAAGACAAAGCCTATGCATGCCATCACCCAAAAACCTAAAGATGAAGGCTCCAAATCAATAAAAAACCCCATCTTGATGAACAAAGGTCCAAGCTTTAGCCTTGAAACCAACTTGAGAGGCTCTCATACTAACATAGAAACTCTCTAACACTCTCATGATCATGAAACCTCTCATAGAAATGAAGTGGAGGCTAGGATTTTGAGTGGAGGCAATGAGAGGAGCAATTTTGCCATAGTTTAGTTGCATGAATGAATAATGAGGATTTAGGATAGGTTAGGGTCTTATTTATAGATTAGGCAAGTGTTTTAGGCCATAGGATTAAACCTAGATTCAATCCAAGCCATCAAAGCATGTCTTGGGGAAGAAGTCAAGTGTAGGAACCATCTAGGGCCTTTAGATTAAAGATGAACCATGAGAACCATCCAAATGCAAAATCTGCATTTGAGCGAATCGGCCCACAGGTTGACAGCCAAACACCCTGGATTAACCCCTAGTCGACCCAGCGGGCTCGGGTCGACCTCAAAAATCGGCCGGTTCGGTTATTCCCCTCTCCCAATTTGCTGTTTTGAACATTTTTGCATATTTATTTATTTAATTTTCAATTATATATATATATATCAATATATATATATTTCTCTGCGCAACCCATTTCACTTAATTAAGTATACTTTAATTTGGGAATTATTCGTGAAACTTCGCGAGGCCATATCTTGGTCATACGGACTCCGATTTTCGAAAACTCGGACTCTATTTCGTGTATTTTTCCGAGACGAACGCAATGGCATAGCCCGTTTCCCTTGATTCAGATTTTACAGTTTAATTCTGCCTCCATTTATGTTATAACAGGTTATTGAAAATACGGGTTGTTACATATTATCTGTTTCTGTGTTATATTCCAAAGATAACCCTTGTCTCCGTCAGAACGGGATTTCGGGTCGTCTCAATATTGATTGGTGCATTAGAGATCCATATGTTTATTTATGGTTGATGTTTATGCACTGTCAATCCAATGGAGTAAACCCGTTCCGCGTTAGCGGCATGGTCATGTGATTAACCTTATTATTATTAGATAGTTTAAGTAAGATTTATCATACCAGTCCCATGACTGACTTGTAGTTTGTTTCACTTGCAAACTCGGGTGCCCATATTTTCCACACGGGCAGTCGAGTAGCTCGTTTTGCAGATATTTCTCTTTTGCGTAGGATTCTGAATCGAAGCTTAAAGCTGTGTCCAGAGCATTGATAGTCTTCCGCTGCATTGTATTAGATTATTGTAATTTATCTTCCGCTGTAATTTTTTTCGATGTACTCTGATATTTTGTACTCTGATGTAACATTATTGTAATGTTTGCAAAAGTCCGATGTTATTTGTTCTGATGTGTTGTATTCCCAGAGTTAACGTATTCGGGTCTTGAACGGTCTTGGTCGATTTTGCGATCGAATAAGTTCGGGAAAAATCTGAGTCGTTACAGTTGGTATCAGAGCTCTGGTTATCTCAAATCTTTGGGGTACGAATCGTTAAAACTGAACAAAAGACTATTCAGAGATTGGATTAGTAATATCCAATAAGAATACTCATTAGAGATAAGATCAGCAGTATCCTAGAATGAGAAAACTCATTAGAGATAGGGTTAGTAATGCCCTAGAATGAGTTCAGGGCGACAATTTTATAGTTAACGTATTTGAGATTATATATAATTCGATTTTGGAAAATATGGTTTTTGATATATAAAAGTTATATATATTTGAAAGGTTAATCAACGAATAAAATTATTGAAACCAATAAAAAATAATAATAAAAAGATCAAATTGGTTAATTAAACAACTTTTAGTTTCGTTCCTTTTCGAGGACGAAAAGATTTTACGTGGGGGAGACTGTAACAACCCAGAAAATCAGAAAAATAAATAAATTATTATTTCTTTATATTCTTTAGAAATTTAGGTATGTTCCTATTTACTTCTTATTTAAATCGCATAATAATCTAAATACATAATTTTAGATAATTGCAGTTATAGAAACCAATAGTAATAAGATATTTATTTTATTGGAAAGTGCGCAACACGGCTAAATCCCTATTTAATACTAGTCCATGCATTTATTTCTTTTTATGCTTGTAATTATGCATTCCATTTTATTTTCTCACAAAGCAAACTATGAAAATATATTCCTTTTGCCTAAATAACCAAACTAGGCTATTCCTACCTTCTAATTTTTATAGGCATATAGAAATTCTTGTTTCTTCCTTTTATTCCCTAAAATTTGATATATTTCCTATAAGTTTGAATGCAATTAGTATTTTTCCTTATTTCCATTCCAATATATTTTGACATATATCTAATTGAAAATTTGATTAAAAAAATTGGCGACAACGACTCAAAGAAGCTTATGAAACAAAAGTTTACTTGCACGTGATGAAAGTATTGCACCTTTGTTCATAATTAAGTATGTAAATTTTCAGTCAATAATTTTATAATTAAGTATGTCAATTTTCAATCAATAATTTCATTTGTACCAATATGTATTTATGAGCTTATAGTTTGACTTAATTGGGATGCCATAAATTCAAAAAAGATTTAAGTAGAAAAAAATGCAATATATGGTTTATAAATACTACAAGTTAAGACATGCGAACTTTAACAAAGGGATGATTGCCGAAACAAATATGATATTATTGACACTTAATTAATTTTATTTCACCAATTTTGCTGCAACCTTAAACTTTATGGTTCATAGAACGATTATTTCAATGGACGTTATTTAAGAAAATATATGACTATATATAGTAAATGAATAAAAATCATGCATACTTCTAACCATTTTCTCTCTTTTATTCTTGGTAGTCCAATTTAATATATTCCCTTAATTATGATATTGGATATTTTATGTTTTGAAATTTAAAAAGAAAGACACACATAAACATTCTAACCATTAGCGTTAAACAATTAATGACGCATTCATTTCTTTCCGCCATTTGCTTTTGAAGTTTAAATCAGAAATCAGATGCCACCTCAGCCTTAGTCAACAATTTATTTTGGGGATTGTTAAAGGGACTCCATATTTGGTTAAGGGGAGGATAATTTTAAGGGGACTCCAGCTTATTATTTTTTTGTTAAGCGAGGGTCTGGTTTATTTTAAAAGAAAAAAAAATGAGACCTAATTACCCCTGGCTCATCACTTATGTTAAACCCCAACTTACTAAATTCAACACAAATAACGAACGTGCAAATTACTAAACATCTCAATTACACAAATTCGATACAACATATTAGATCAAAATTTTCATTTTTGCATTTATTTCAAATTAACCATACCAATTCCAATATGAAATTACAATTAATTACCTGATCTAATGTCTTTTGATCACCCACGAAACATTCTTATATCTCCATTACATTAGCTACGCCATTTTTTATTTGGAAAATTCTATTCATACACCGAAAATTACTTTATGTACACCACTATTTTGTTAAAAAAAATATTACTAAATTACCCTTCCTCTTTATTGCATTTTTACATTTTTAATTATAACTCATCAAACTAAAACATTGTAAATAATGATATTTAATTAAATCCATGTAAAATAATTTGATGAACATGACGTATTTTTAAACATGAAACATAAATTTTGAATTGCGTGAACTTTTACAAGTAACTGTTTAAATTTAGAGTCATTTGATTCAAAAGCAGGGCCACTTTTGCTAAAATTAAAAATCTTTTGTAGCATAATAAATTGGTTACCGTACATTCAAAAAATTAAAATAAATTCTACTAAATTTAAACTTTATTTAGTGCATAGATTTCCTATTTTCTATAAATAATTTGAAGTTTTAGAGAGGGAAGATGAAGAAAAAAAATAAGGCTAGTATTGTAAAAAAGACGGTGTATATAAAGTAATTTTTGATGTATGATAGTTTATTTTATTTTATGGTGCACGTTTAGATACTGTTGGTGCATGAATAGAATTGACCTTTTTATTTTTATATGCAACATTAAATTGTAAGCATTAATTAAGTTTTAGGTTTTATGGTTTATATTAATGAGGATTATAGGGGGTTAATATCGGAATTTTAATTTATATGTTTAAGGGGAGGCTAATTTATTTTTTCCTCCCCATAACAATTATACAATAAATAAAAATTGGTCCTCCCCTTAACCAAATTTGGAATCCCTTTAACAATCCCCTTTATTTTCCATTGTAACATACAACTTATGTGTAGTGTGCCTTTTAGGGTTAAACAATAAAATAATAAATCAACCCTTTATTTATTCACTTCCTTTTTCCTATAAATATAGGATTAACAAAACCCTAATCTCATTCTCTTTTCTGAAACCTCCACCTTCTTCTCTTCAAGGGCAGCATCCATTCTTCCTTTCTGAATGGCAGAATCCTTCCTCCTCAAATAACTCTCAATTCTTTCAACGAAATTCAAAGCTTCTTAAGGGAAATCCACCACCTTCAAGCATATATATATCAATGTGAGATTTCTTATTTTTAAATTAAAATAAATTGTTATATGTTGGAAATTTTTATTCGCTGTTATGGTTCATAGTGTTTATGGTACGTGATTTGATTTGAAATACCTTGATTATGTTGATCTGTTGTATACACATGAAATTGTTAGAATTTATCGTGCAATAAAAATATTTCTTTTTATTGTATATATAATCATGAAATTGTTAGAATTGTACGTACAATAAAAAAATATTCTTTTATTGTATATGTAAATAACAGAAATTTGTTATACAAATGAAATTCTCATTTTATTGTGCAAATGTAAACATAGAAATGGTTATACACATAAAATTCTCCTTTTATGTTAACATGTTCATTAGAATTGTTAAACATAAATTATCCTTTTTATGTTAACATGTGTGTTAGAATTGTCAAACATAAATTATCCTCTTTATGTTAACAAGTTTATTAGAATTGTTAAACATAAATTATCCTTTTTAAGTTAACATGTGTATTATAATTGTTAAACGTAAATTATTCTTTTTATGTTAACATGTTTATACAATAGATTGTATACAAAATTAGAATAAACATTTTTTGTATAATGTTTATACATAAGAATTGTATGCAAATTAGAATAGACATTTTTGTGTCATGTTATTGTGAAACATCATTTTATTTAGAATTGACATGTTAATATGAAATGTCATTTTAATTAAAATTGTCATGATATTATAAAAACATCATTTTTGCTAAAATTGCTATTTTAGGTAAAAATAACATTCTTGTTATAAAAAGTTATGTTAGAGAAAAAAATGTCATTTTAGTAAAATATGTCATGTTAAAGAAAAAAAATGTCATTTTAGTAAAAAATGTCATAATAGAATAAAATTATCATTTTAGTTAAAATGTCATGATAGATTAAAATTACCATTTTGTTATAAAATGTTAAGTTAGATTAAAAATACCATTTTGTTAGAAACATGTTATGTGAATCAAAAATGTCATTTATGTTAGAAAACATGTTATGTGAATTAAAATATCATTTATGTTAGAAAACATGTCATGTGAATTAAAATATCGTTTATGTTAAAAAAAACATGTCATGTGAATTAAAATGCCATTTATGTTAGAAAACATGTCATATGAATTAAAATGTCATTTATTTTGGAAATGTCTTGTTAATATAAAAATGTTCATTTATTTGAAATGAAAATACGTTAACGATAAAATTCACATTTTTATCGTATATGTATAAAAGATGGAAAATGATCATTTGTTTGAAACAAAATATTGAAACATTAAAAATCATATTTTTAATGCAAGAATGAAATAAAATATACATTGTATAGATAGAAATGTGAAAACATTAAAATTTCTATTTTTAATGTAAAGGATTATTATGTAAAATATACATTGTATAGATAGAAATGTTGAAAACATTAAAATTTACATTTTTAATGTACTGAATGAATATTCATTATATGACTATAAATGTTGAAACATTTAAAAATTACATTTTTAATGTACTGAATGAATATATATGAAATATTCATTATATAACTATAAACGTTGAAATATTAGAATTTTAACATATGAATGCAACATATAAAATTGACATGTTATGGTTGACTGATTGAATGGATTGTGCTCGACCAGTTTATAAGCAAATTATGCTTTTACATTTAGCATTGGGTTGGGTAGAAATATATGTATGCTATGCTAACGCCTTGTGAAACACTTCACGATTTGACTATAAGGTGTTTAGCGATGTTGTTTATTTCAAAATTAATGAATGATTTTGAAAAGTGATTTTCTTAGGTAAAAAGAAGAATTATTCCCGATTTTGGACAGGGAATGTTTTATAAAACAGAAATGATTTCGAGGACTAAAACCAACAATTCCAAAATGATTTAGAAAAGTAGTATAGTTCGAAAGTACCTGTGATTATTATGTTGTGAAATGATTTTCCCTACTTTGGGATATAAAATGATTTAGCAAGTATGTGGCTAAAATGCGGGTGACCCAAAATTGACTAACAGTATGAGTTCGTGCATGTCTTCCCAATTGGTGGGATGGTGCGTTGTTAGTGTAGTTGCGGTTACACACAATATATATATATATATATATATATATATATATATACACACACACACACGCACACACACACATATATATATATATATTTGTTCGGTTAGGGTGCATACTACCCGGTCCTGAGGGAACATGACCGTGCATACTTGTTTGTATACATTGTTATGTTTCGGAATTCATATTTCCTAATGTTTTGTTTTGAAATCCCGAAGTGTAATCTACTTTATTATAAAAGCTAGATATCTATGTCAAACGATTTGAAATAAAAGAAATCTGGAAATAAAGTCCAAAGGAATAATTCCTGTAAAGAGAATAGGATTTTGAAATCTAAGTTTAGGGATTAAGCCTAAATGGGTAGATTAAAAAATTACATGTTGATTAATGCATTGGAGATCCATATGTTTATTTATGGTTGATGTTTATGCACTGGCAATCCAATGAAGTAAACCCGTTCCACGTTAGCGGTGTGGTCCTGTGATTAGCCTTATAATTATTAGATAGTTTATGTAAGATTTCTCATACCAGTCCCATGACTGACCTGTAGTTTGTTTCACTTGCAAACTCGGATGCCCATATTTTCCACACGGGCAGTCGAGTAGTTTGTTTTGTAGATATTTATCTTTTGAGCAGGATTCTGGATGGAAGCTTAAAGTTGTGTCCAGAGCATTTATAGTCTTCCGCTGCAGTGTATTAGATTATTGTAATTTATCTTCCGCTGTATTATTTTTCGATGTACTCTGATATTATGTACTCTGATGTAACATTATTGTAATGTTTACAAAAGTCTGCTATTATTTGTTCTGATGTGTTGTATTCCCAGAGTTAACGTATTCGAGTCTTGAATGGTCTTTGTCGATTTTGCGATCGATTAAGTTAGGGAAAAATCTGAGTCATTACAGTTGGTATCAGAGCTCTGGTTATCTCAAATCTTTGGGGTATGACTCGTTAGAACCGAACAAAAGACTGATCAGAGATTGGATTAGTAATATCCAATATGAATACTCATTAGAGATAGGATCAACAGTATCGTAGAATGAGATAACTCATTAGAGATAGGGTTAGTAATGCCCTAGAATGAGTTTAGGGCGACAATTTTATAGTTAACGTATTTGAGATTATATATAATCCGATTTTGGAAAATATGATTTTTGATATATAAAAGTTATATATATTTGAAAGGTTAGTCAACGAATAAAATTATTGAAACCAATAAAATAATAATAATAAAAAGATCAAATTAGTTAATTAAACAACTTTTAGTTTCGTTCCTTTTCGAGGACGAAAAGATTTTACGTGGGGGAGATTGTAACAACCCGGAAAATCAGAAAAGAAATAAATAAATAAATTATTATTTCATTTATATTCTTTAGAAAGTTAGGTATGTTCCTATTTACTTCTTATTTAAATCGCATAATAATCTAAATTCATAATTTAAGATAATTGCAGTTATAGAAACCAATAGTAATAAGATATTTATTTTATGGGAAAGTGCGCAATACGGCTAAATCCCTATTTAATACTAGTTCATGCATTTATTTCTTTTTATGCTTGCAATTATGCGTTCCATTTTCTTTTCTCACAAAGAAAACTATGAAAATATATTCCTTTTGCCTAAATAACCAAACTAGGCTATTCCTACCTTCTAATTTTTATAGGCATATACAAATTCTTGTTTCTTCCGTTTATTCCCCAAAATTTGATATATTTCCTATAAGTTTGAACGCAATTAGTATTTTTCCTTATTTCCATTCCAATATATTTTGACATATATCCAATTGAAAATTTGATTAAAAAAAAATGGTGACAACGACTCAAAGAAGCTTATGAAACAAAAGTTTACTTGCATATGATGAAAGTATTGCACCTTGTTCATAATTAAGTATGTAAATTTTCAATCAATAATTTTATAATTAAGTATGTCAATTTTCAATCAATAATTTCATTTGTACCAATATGTATTTATGAGTTTATGGTTTGATTTGATTGGGATACCATAAATTCTAAAAATATTTAAGTAGAAAAAAAATGCAATATATGGTTTATAGAATACAACAAGTTAAGACATGCCAGCTTTAACAGAGGGATGATTGCCGAAACAAATATGATATTATTGACACTTAATTAATTTTATTTTACCAATTTTGCTGCAACCTTAAACTTTATGGTTCATAGAACAATTATGTCAATGGACGTTATTTAAGAAAATATATGACTACATATAGTATATGAATAAAAATCATGCATACTTCTAACCATTTTCTCTCTTTTATTCTTGGTAGTCCAATTCAATATATTCCCTTAATTATGATATTGAATATTTTATGTTTTGAAATTTAATAAGAAAGACACACACAAACATTCTAACCATTAGCGTTAAACAATTAATGACGCATTCATTTCTTTCCGCCATTTGCTTTTGAAATTTAAATGAGAAACAAGATGCCACCTCCGCCTTATTCAACAATTTATTTTCCATTGTAACAAACAACGTATGGAGTAGCGGGCCTTTTAGGGTTAAAGAATAAAATAATAAATCAACCCTTTATTTATTCACTTCCTTTTTCCTATAAATATAGGATTACCAAAACCCTAATCTCATTCTCTTTTCTGAAGCCTCCACCTCCATCTTCTTCTCTTCAATGGCAGCAGTCATTCTTCCTTTCTGAATGGCTGAATCCTTCCTCCTCAAATAACTCTCAATTATTTCAACGAAACTCAAAGCTTCTTAAGGGAATTCTACCACCTTCAAGCACATATATATATATATATATCAATGTGAGTTTCTTAATTTAAAATTAAAATTAAAATAAATTGTTATATGTTGGAAATTTTTATTCGCTGTTATGGTTCATAGTGTTTATGGTACGCGATTTGATTTGAAATACCTTGATTATGTTGATCTGTTGTATACACATGAAATTGTTAGAATTTATCGTACAATAAAAATATTTCTTTTTATTGTATATATAATCATGAAATTGTTAGAATTGTACGTACAATAAAAAAAAATTATTTTATTGTATATGTAAATAACAGAAATTTGTTATACAAATGAAACTCTCATTTTATTGTGCAAATGTAAACATAGAAATGGTTATACACATAAAATTCTCCTTTTATGTTAACATATTCATTAGAATTGTTAAACATAAATTATCCTCTTTATGTTAACATGTGTATTAGAATTGTTAAACATAAATTATCCTTTTTATGTTAACATGTGTATTAGAATTGTTAAACGTAAATTATTCTTTTTATGTTAACATATTTATACATTAGATTGTATACAAAATTAGAATAAACATTTTTTGTATCATGTTTATACATAAGAATTGTATGCAAATTAGAATATATATTTTTGTGTCATATTATTGTGAAACATCATTTTATTTAGAATTGACATGTTAATATGAAATGTCATTTTATTTAAAATTGTCACGATATTATAAAAACATCATTTTTGCTAAAATTGTCATTTTAGGTAAAAATAACATTCTTGTTATAAAAAGTTATGTTAGAGAAAAAAATGTCATTTTAGTAAAATATGTCATGTTAAAGAAAAAAAATGTCATTTTAGTAAAAAAAGTCATATTAGAATAAAATTGTCATTTTAGTTAAAATGTCATGATAGATTAAAATTACCATTTTGTTATAAAATGTTAAGTTTGATAAAAAATACCATTTTGTTAGAAACATGTTATGTGAATCAAAAATGTCATTTATGTTAGAAAAAATGTTATGTGAATTAAAATATCGTTTATGTTAGAAAACATGTCATGTGAATTAAAATATCGTTTATGTTAAAAAACATGTCATGTGAATTAAAATGCCATTTATGTTAGAAACATGTCATATGAATTAAAATTTCATTTATTTTGGAAATGTCTTGTTAATATAAAAATGTTCATTTATTTGAAATGAAAATATGTTAACGATAAAATTCACATTTTTATCGTATATGTAGAAAAGATGGAAAATGATCATTTGTTTGAAACAAAATATTGAAACATTAAAAATCATATTTTTAATGCAAGAATGAAATAATATACATTGTATAGATAGAAATGTGAAAACATTAAAATTTCTATTTTTAATGTAAAGGATTATTTATGTAAAATATAAATTGTATAGATAGAAATGTTGAAAACATTAAAATTTACATTTTTAATGTACTGAATGAATATTCATTATATGACTATAAATGTTGAAACATTTAAAAATTACATTTTTAATGTACTGAATGAATACATATAAAATATTCATTATATAACTATAAACGTTGAAATATTAGAATTTTAACATATGAATGCAACATATAAAATTGATTATGGTTGACTGATTGAATGGATTGTGCTCAACCAGTTTATGAGCAAATTATGCTTTTACATTTAGCATTGGGTTGGGTAGAAATATATGTATGCTATGTTAACACCTTGTGAAACACTTCACGATTTGACTATAAGGTGTTTAGCGATGTTGTTTATTTCAAAATTAATGAATGATTTTGAAAAGTGATTTTCTTAAGTAAAAAGAAGAATTATTCCCGATTTTGGACAGGGAATGTTTTATAAAACAGAAAAGATTTCGAGGACTAAAACCGACAATTCCAAAATGATTTAGAAAAGTACTATAGTTTGAAAGTACCTGTGATTAGTATGTTGTGAAATGATTTTCCCTACTTCGGGATATAATATGATTTAGCAAGTATGTGGCTAAAATGCGGGTGACCAAAATTGACTAACAGTATGAGTTCGTGCATGTCTTCCCCAATTGGTGGGATGGTGCGTTGTTAGTGTAGCTGCGGTTACACACACACAATATATATATATGTATATATATATATATATATATATATATATATGTTCGGTTAGGGTGCATACTGCCCGGTCCTGAGGGAACATGACCGATATTTAGTTGCATACTTGTTTATATACATTGTTACGTTTTGGAATTCATATTTCCAAATGTTTTGTTTTGAAATCCCGAAGTGAAATCTACTTTATTATAAAATCTAGATATCTATGTCAAATGATTTGAAATAAAAGAAATCAGGAAATAAAGTCCAAAGGAATAATTCCTGTAAACAGAATAGGATTTTCAAATCTAAGTTTAGGGATTAAGCCTAAATGGGTAGATTAAGAAATTGCATGTTGATTAATGCATTGGAGAACCATATGTTTATTTATGGTTGATGTTTATGCACTGGCAATCCAATGGAGTAAACCCGTTCCACATTAGATAGTTTAAGTATGATTTCTCATACCAGTCCTATGACTAACCTGTAGTTTGTTTCACTTGCAAACTCGGGTGCCCATATTTTCCACACGAGCAGTCGAGTAGCTTGTTTTGCAGATATTTATCTTTTGAGCAGGATTCTGGATCGAAGCTTAAAGCTGTGTCTAGAGCATTGATAGTCTTCTGCTGCATTGTATTAGATTATTTTAATTTATCTTCCACTGTATTAGTTTTCGATGTACTCTGATATTCTATACTCTGATTATTTCCACACGAGTAGTCGAGTAGCTTGTTTTGCAGATATTTATCTTTTGAGCAGGATTCTGGATTGAAGCTTAAAGCTGTGTCCAGAGCATTGATAGTCTTCCGCTGCATTGTATTAGATTATTTTCCACACGAGCAGTCGAGTAGCTTGTTTTGTAGATATTTATCTTTTGAACAGGATTCTGGATCGAAGCTTAAAGCTGTGTCCAGAGCATTGATAGTCTTCGGCTGTATTGTATTAGATTATTTTAATTTATCTTCCGCTGTATTATTTTTCGATGTACTCTGATATTCTATACTCTGATGTAACATTATTGTAATGTTTATAAAAGTCTGTTATGATTTGTTCTGATGTGTTGTATTCCCAGAGTTAACGTATTCGGGTTTTGAACGATCTTGATCGATTAGGTCTGGACAAAATCCGAGTCGTTACAATTGGTTAATGAGATAATCGTGTTTTGATATGACTAAGTCGACTATTTTAACTAAAATCGATTATCAAATTAATTTTTTTTTTTTGAATTTACCTAATTAAATGTTTAACGAATATGTGTTTTAATTTTAATAAGGTTTTAAAAAGAAATTTACTATTTATTTTAGTTAGTAAAGAAATTAACTACTGAAGTAGTTAATGATCGAACATAATTATTATTTTAATTAATAATAATTTAGGAAATTACTTTTTAATTGAAATTAATTTAAAAAGGAATCAAAGTTGAAATGAAATCTAATTGAATTGTGAAAGGAGTTTTTGAACGGGTTTTATTTTAAACTTGATATTTTATAACAAAGTTATAAAAGAAATTTGAAGCAAATATAATCGCTTAAAATAAATGTTACTTAATTATTTGAATTAAGTAAAAAGGAAATTAAGATAAAACGGGTTTATATTAAACCAGAGTTATATAAATGAGGTTTAAGGTGTTAAAGCGTTAATTTTGAATTAACGTTACTTAATAATGGGATTAAGTAAAATTGGGGAGATTGGAATAAGATTTTCACAGCGGGAAAAGGTTGAATGGATTAGAAAAGCAATTGGTAAAAGTGAATTTGGTAAAAGAAGCGACTCATCGGATTTTGTAATCAAATTTGAATTATAAAATGAATTCATTTAAAGAGGTAGGGGTTAAAAGGTGGCATTTTATAAGAAATTACTTAATTATTGAATTAAGAAATAATGGCTATATTAGAGAAATAGATTTTCAAAAGGTAAGAAGGTTTTAAAAAATCGTATTTTTAAATAAAATAGTTAAATGAGTTTTGTTTTTAATATTAAAATAAAATATGGGTTTTATTTACAACTCATATCTATCTTAAGATAAGAACGTTGTTGATCAAGGTCTGAGAGGAAAATAAATACCCCAACTTGAACGACTTCGGGATTATATGAGGATGATATTAGTTTGTAATAGAAAAGAGGTTAATAAAATTTTATTATTTCCATATGTGAAATAATAACGCAATGTTAATCGCAGGACTTGAGAATGTATATATTGAAATTTCCAGAGTAACAAAAATAAAAATGATTTGAGAATATTGATAATGAGATTTCCAAAGTAACGGAAATGGGAAGATTTGAGAATATATATATGTAATGATATTCCCAAAAGTAAAAGGAAATAAAAAGGTTAAGTTTTGGAATGAGTTTATTCTAAGAATAGAAATTGGATATTGTTTTCAAGTAACAATGTTTTAGGTGAAATTTTTTAAAACCAAGGTTTGGTGTGTGTGTGTGTATATATATATATATATGTATGTATGTATGTATGTATGTATGTATGGTTTAATTCGAATGTATTTCGAATAGTTTTGAAAATAAATATTATGCTAAATAAGAAGCAAATACTAGGTTAAAAATATCAATATATTTAGAAGTTTAATTAACTATTCGTTAATTATTTTTAATTAAAAGGCCAAGTGATGTCGAGTACTGAATCAGTCAGCTCATTTTATTCTCATGATTATTTATTCGATAGTTAAATAACCGACTATCAAATCTGGCCTATATGATTGTTAGCACGGAAAGACCAGGATTGGATTTATATTCAAAAACCATTTCGACCAAAAATATGTGAAGATATCATAAGATGATCGATATGGAGCATTGAAGACCGTAGATCTTCATAAACGGAAGAATTGCTAATAATCTCTAGTCTGCGGCCAAAGATATATTGTGGTTCTGTCATGGTTTGAATCTACGGATTGCAAGGACTGCTTGCTACTAATCCTTGAGGTTATTCCTATATGGGATGCAGTAGGAGAGTACCTTCGGTTCATCCTGTTCCTGGATGACATGTATGGACGGATATTTGATAGATTATTTCCAATGGGGTCGCGTACGTTGATTTCTTCAAACATACCATAGTTGGGTCGCTCCGAAACAGAGTATTTTTGTCGACGTAAATTAGTGAGTTTCTAGAGGATCTGATAATGTGGCATTCAAAGTGAATAGTGGCCTAAAAAGAAGATTATAACATCAAGAATCATTAACCGGGAAATGGCACAAAATCGGGTAGGTCGCATGGCTATGTGGGTCGCACCCATCAAAAAGGGTATATCATTACATGATCTGGAGAAATCAAATGCCTTTGGTTGTCCCTTTTATTTAGGTATGTATGTTATCGGTTCAGTTGGCTGGCCCCCAACTGTGGTAACGATATATTCGGTACTCTCAAGAGAAGTGAGGGGTCGGTCATGTTTAGCTTGGGTTGCAAGATGTTCTTGTTGAACCCTAATGTATTCAGCTCCCGAGGTACATTGTCGGGAAGGTGGTTCCATACCTTTCCAGGAAATCCATTCTCCAATAAGCACCCGCGGTTTTGATTGTATACTATGTATGTAGAGCGTGAGATGAAAGTGTTCTGTTAGATTGATATTTATTTGTATTTAGACACTACTATAATATCAGAAAAGAAATTGATTTCAAAAATGTTTTGGGTTAACGTATGGTAAAACCGTCCGTATTTATGTGTGGATTTTGTCTTACGATTATCCTTTTCTTTCAAAAAGATTTTGACGTTAAAATCAAGTTGTGTGATGCCTTTAAACTTAATGTGTTTTTCTCACTCTGGTTCACCAGACTGATCCAGCGTTTGTAATGCTCGAACCGGTTTGTACTGGTTCATGTTATCGAATGTTGTGAGGAAACGAGTTGGAAGTATTCAGACGTATGATATTATATAAATACTATTCCGTTGTGTGTTGTATATGAAGACAGATTATTATAACTGTCCAGATGTGTTGATGCACTCTGAAGATTGTAAGTTTTATTTAATGCTCTCAATAAAGATTTATTTCTATATTATATTTTGGTTTGCTGCGATGTGAGACTCTTGTTGCGTTGATTCATCTTCTTTTCTTTTATTCTATCTTTCTTTCTTATCTCACCCTCTAATTTCTTTCTAATAACATTCATGTGTTTTCGATGCTCGAATGTTATATATGGTGTATTTATGTCAATTTTCGGGGTCGAAAATCTGTTGGGCCATTACAGTGCTATCAGAGCTATTGGTTTAGTAATAACCTTGGCTCTGTGGTGTAAATCTATAACACCCCGCATTTTTAATATAATTAAAAATATGTAAAAATATGTGTATATGCATAGATAGGTAAATAATGGTGATGTATAATGAAAATTAATTAATATATGGAAGAGAAGGAAAATTAATTCGATAAAAGTATGCATAACGGAAAAGATAATAAAATAAGGATACTTAATTTAAATATCAGGAATTAAGTAAAATGGACATCACCATTGCATTCATCTCGAAATTTTGCTTGAAATAGAGTCCATGTTTGCATAAATCGGACTCTGTATGAAGGAGTTATGGCCTTTAGAAGATTCAATAAAAAATCAAAATAATTCGAAATTCGACCCAGGCAGCTCGACTTGGGGTCAACCAGGAGGTCAACCAGGAGTTATGGCCAACCAGGAGTTATGGCCAAAACCAGGCAGGTCGACTTGGGGTCGACCAGGAGGTCAACCTAGGGGTCGACCTATCCCCAGATCTGGGCGATTTCAGCTCCTGTGACGTGTTTTGATGTGTTGTACGGGTCGGATGGCTTCTAGGTCAATCTAAGGGCTCTAAAACACTCTCTACACCTATAAATACATAGCAAGACCTAACCCTAATTCATAACAATTCCTTAAGACACCTCCATGCCGCCAAACTTCAACCAAACATGGACGACGTCCCAAAACTCTAAATTATATTGCAAGTTCTTCATCAACTTTGGAGTTTAATCAAATCAAGTAGCAAAGTTCTTCATCAACAATTCATGCTCTTCACCAACAATCAAATAAGAAGATTAATTCAGCTTTCTACATCAACAAATCGTTTATTTTCCCCAATCCAGTCAAGGTGAGTGGAATTATAATAAACTTGTTTATATAATAGTATTATTATCGTTCATCATTCCCCAGTTATAAATTTAATTCAAGATTCATGTTATAATAATTGTTCTTTTATTCTCCTTCCCCTTTTTTTGGATCTAGGTTATCTTGAACCTAGACGAAATCTTATTATACATACGTATGGTTGGAATATGGAAATGTTGGGCATAATCTATTTTATGCAGTCGAGGAATATAATCTGAAATTTGGGGAATTGTGGCATAACAATTATTATTGCAAATATTGGGGCAATTGGCAGAATTTGTTTGTGACTTGAAATTAAGCCTAAAAGGTGAATTAGATTATATGTATAAACGTGGGGAAATATATTGGGAAAATATTGATTTTATGAAATTGGGTATAATGGGATTTTGGAAATTGGCATGTTTGGATATGAATAACATGGAATTGGTGAATTTGGGTATAATTGAGTAATTTAGGTAAAAAGATTATTTCATGAATGGTTGTATAAGAAAAGTAGAAATGGGTCAAGTAGCACTTGACATATGAATAAACTTAACCAACATATAAGGAATGATAGTAACCTGTTAGGAACACATGTATGGGAAAATTGGAATAATAGGTATAGCCTACTAATGGGATTATAAGCATGAACATAAATTGGGGTTTTTGGGTAAAGCTTGAATTTGAGACTTGGAAATTGGATATGCCGTTAAAATCCTAGAAACATAATTAAAAATGGAATATGTTGGACAAACCTTGTTTTTATGTAATTATGGAACTCGACACATGACATGAAATTGATAATTGACATATGACATTTAGAATAAACACGAACATGCTTGTGAATTGATAATTGACATATGACATCTAGAATGGACATGAACTAAACATGAAACATGGCTAACTCGAGGTTAGAATGAGTTTGCGGTGTAATCCTGCCCGGAACCGCCCTGCACATCCAGTGACCGCAAACAATAGGTTCTAATGTGAGAAGTTAGTCATAACGTGCTTGAAACCCGAGGTTAGATTGAGTTGTGGTGTAATCCTGCCCGTAACCAACCGGTACATCCAGTGACCGCAACAATAGGTCTAATGTGAGAGGTTGGGCATTAATAATTAATTAATGCTAATGACACATGCTAGTATGGTAAGGTTAAGTCAACATGAAATACTAGACAACACTTAACCAATTTGACTCGATCTCTGGGTGGGTTAAGTCAACGTGAACCGCTAGATAACACTTAACCAATTTGACTCAATATATGGGTGGGTTAAGTCAACGTGAATTGCTGGATAACACTTAACCAATTTGACATGACGCGTGGGTTGAATTGAATACGTGATTGGAGGTTAAGTCAATTTGGACACATAGGCAAACTTAACCAATATAACAGTATCAAAGCAAGGAAAAGTGGGGAATGATAAGATTAAATAATAGACAAACTTATCCTAGGGATAAGAAATGAATATGACTTAAGATGTAATACAAGACTCGAAGGGTGGGACGACTTATACCATGAAATAAGTTAATCTAAGCTGGAAATGTGGGATAACACCCATACGCTATCATTTGATAAAGTGAACTTAAGTCATGCTTGAATTCATAGGTAAACCTTAGTTAAAAGGAACTAAGTAACAAACCTTAGTTAAAGAGAAATAAGTATCAGAAACTAAGTATCAAACCTTAGTTAAGAGGCCAAGTAATAAACCTTAGTTAAAAGGACTAAGTTGTAAACCTTAGTTAAGAAAATGAACGATTAAGAGAAACTAAGTAGTAAACCTTAGTTAAGAGGACTAAGTAGCGAACCTTTGTTAAGAAAATGAACAATTCAGGAAACTAAGTAGTAAACCTTAGTTAAGAGAACTAAGTAGTAAACCTTAGTCAAGAAAGCCAAGTAGAACACGAGAAGGAGCGAACGTCCGTCTGACCAAGAAGAAGGCTCCAACGGTCTGGGTTACGAAGCACGTGGCTTCGAGGGGATGTGAGGGTACTCTTGGTATCCCTCTGTGAGGTTGCAGATGATCCTTCTGAGCTCACAGAGGTTAAGGTCTGCGTTAGAAGAACCAAGAGCATGCCTTGGTTGCAATATAAGGCAACCTAAAGACTAGGATGGACCAGCGTGATGCGGCGATATCTTGTTTAGCCCAGTGATAGCACGTCGTCGTCTACCTACCATCTTGAGTCAATCGAGTACGTGAAGAGGAAAGGCGGAGAGCTCCAATAGACCATATACTTGCTATCTAGTTATGGGTGAGGTTTGGCCAATAGGTTTGTGGGGCATAGGGGGCCTGCGTATAGTCCTCATTCTTGATTTTCTGGGGTGCCTTTCATTAGTTGAGGGAGGGGTCAAGTGGGACCATAGCCACACACAGATAAAAACAGAGCTTAGCATCTGCGTCGGCAGATAATTTAAAGCTCCCGGCTGAGTTATGTGTTTCTTGATTTGCCCTGCCATGGGACTCGGACCGCACATATGGAGGACATGTGCAACTAGACATCGATAACGATTCACGACACGTACGTGGGGAAAGTTTAGGAACATATATCGCTCTGGGTAGTGTGTCCTAAACTAGGGGGCATCATTCGATAGGTAGCATAATCCCTAGTTGGACCTAGGTCGCGTAAACCCTGAATCCGAGAAGCGTTCAATAGGTAGCATAAACCCCAGTGGCCCTGGGTAGCGTAAACCCTGGTTGAATCTAGGAAGCGCTCGATAGTAAACCTTAGATTAGATCTAAATGATACACGGAATCTAGCAAGATCGAGAGTGGCAGTCCAAACGATTTCGAGAATGGTGGCACTACACTAAAGTAGTATAGATTTACATGATGAAGCCCATACGACATACGACAAGGGACTGTATATATACATGGAAAGGATTAGACGAGTTGGGGGTATCTACATATACATTGTATTAGGTTAACCTACTAGTAGGACATGAGTATAGCCTAGAGAGCTAATATCGCGAATGACCTAATAAGCAAGAAAATATAACTGAACGGTATATGTAGGATTATACAGAAGCTTATTCTAAGTCCACTCACACAGAACTTATGTTCTGACCCCCTCCTCATTACATACTTCCAGGTTAGGTTCATGACAAAGATGGTATAGCTTTGGATACTGGTTTAGCAGTATTATTAATAAGGTAAAGAAATATTTGAATATTATACTTTATTTCCTTCCGCTGTGAGATGCTTTACGAGTTCTGACATGTTTCTTTATCTCTGTTTTTTTTCTGCAGGATACCAGAGCACCTAACTCGGGTCTCGATAGATTGGATTTTTGAAAAAAAAAAATCAGTCTGTCAGAATCTTGGTTGTTACAAACTCGATAGAGATGGGGCTAGTAATACCCTAGATTGAGTTGAATGTATATATATGAGAGCGCGTATTTGTAAATTTTATATACAAATGTTTTGTATGGTGTTATTTGACTAGTTGAAGCGTTGAGAAGCATTGAACTGACATGGACAAAATATTATTTTGTAAAGAGGGTAAATGAAATAAGTTTACCCAAATTATAATTTTATATAGAAAAGAAATAATTTTATCAAATTATTTAGATATTTGTGTGTTTGGTTGATAAGAATGAGATTCAAGTGCAAATTTGAATTACAATGGTTTAATATAATCAGAAGGAGGATTTCACATATAAATTTGTGAATAAAAATTTCTATATGAGATTGAATAAATCAGAATATGGTTTAAAAAGAAAATTCAATTAGTTAATTGGATTGTGAATCGGAACTTAACTTAGTTAAGTGGAAATAAGAATGATATTGTAATTAAATAAAATTTATTTGAGATTTGAAAATCAAATTAATAATAGTTAAATAAAAATCGATCGGATATTAACTGCTTAATGATTCAAATTTGTTAAACTAAAGTAAATATTAAATTGAATGAAAATTCAATTGATTTGATTGATTAAGTTGTGTATTGGTTGTTGATTATGAATTGTTTGTTATTGGATGATAGATTGTTTGAATGGAAATAATCAACAATTTAATGGAGCTAAATGAATTATAAGCTAAAGAATAAATTTCGGTATAATTAAAATGGAATGAAACTGCATATAAATTAGAATTTAAGATTTAACCCAGTATTTGAAGATGAATTGAAGCTATCTGTTTGGTTTTTTAATTGGTAGTTATATTGTTGAATAATAACATATTATTTGAGAATTTCATGTATCGGTTACTTATATGTGAATTAAGTTAAGTACAGGTGCCAGATGGCTATGAGACTTGAGTTTGGTTGCGTAGATAGCATGTAAATTGAGCAAGTACACTCAATAGCGCTTGTAAAAGGTACGCCTATGCGAATATGTAAAATTTTGGGTTTTTAATTTTGTTTTCCAACTGTGTGGGTCGATGTAGATACATTATTTGTTCCTGCAATACCGCAGAAGTCACTCCGTACAGGCGAGACTCTGCCAAACTTTTCCAGGAATTTAAAGTGTTAGAAATTTTTTGATATTTTTTATTTTTTATTAAAGATATTGAATTGGTTTTTGATTTACAATAAACTGGATTTTGAAATTTATGGGCTTGTAGCATTTTTCCTACCTTAGTAATTTCGGGGATGAAATTCTATTAAAGGGGGAAGAATGTAATGTCCCGTATTTTTTGTAGTCATATATTTTATTTAATTTATTATTTTAAATATTATATTTGGAATATTATTGGTTTTTAATATTTAATTCATTTATTAAAACGAAGTTTGAACGTTAAATTTATATATAATATAAAACGAGCTCAAAATGGCGCAGTAGTTCATAATATTGAGTTTTGAACTTCAACTGAACACACATAATCTGTTTTAAGTCAGATTTCTGTGAAACAAGAAACATTTGAATCTAGTTGATTATAATTTTCATGTGGAAGAGAAAAATCCAGATTTTGTGTTATAGATTATTATTTATGTCAAATTCAAATTTTAAAATAGTCGCTATGGAAATCGTAAATAAACGATAACGTTTATTTAATATATTTATAAGGGTTTTTATATAATTTGAATACTGTTTTAACTCGAAATGTTGATATCAAACTGTACAATCCATAGTGGTTTATATTTGAAACCATACGATAATGTTATTTGGATAAATACGATGATAATAATTTATTATTATTTTATTATAGCATTCCGGAATTTAATTAATATTTTATTTATATTTTATAAGCGTTAAAATAGCCATTTTGTAAACGGTCTTTGTTTTCGGTGAAATGAGTTTCATTGGAACCGTAATGTTAAATTATTATACGATATTAAATTTCGTGGAAAACAGATGTCGTGTGTGACAACGACAGTACTAAATGCCCAGTCATTTTCTATAGCGCGTAATTAAATTAATTCAGTTTGATAGAGAGGTATTTGAGTGGAACTTGAGTAGATGATCGAATTAAGCCACGAAATCAATTCCGTTGAGTTCGTATCGAGATTAGAATCAGAATAGGCATATAGTTTGTTTTTTTTGGACATTAAATATTTTGGTGTCCAAAATAGCGTTGTTTAGCGCATTAAAATAGCGTACCGGGAAACAGTCTCGTAATGTGCGAAACTTGTGGCATTGAATTCGTATTATTTAATTATTATTATAAGATTTCAACTTTCGTTTCAATCGGACTTACTATTTGATCGTGGCAACGATAAACACCTTAATCATTTATATTATTTTGGTAAATTTAGAAAGGGTAACTTTGGAGGAATAAACGACTGACCAAACAAACTCTGATTGTAACGAAACAATTTTTTTTGGATCCGTAAGGAAAAGGTCTAGTAGAATTTCAAAGTTTCAAGTTGATTAGATTTATTTTGTGATCGTGGGAAATTTAAACGCATGATTTTTAGCTTGTGATTTATAAAGGACTTTTCATCGACGACCTCGAAAATCGACGAACCCTATCCTATCATGTCCAGAATATTTTTCTATGCTAGAATTAGGAATTTCATTTCAATTGGAGGGTGTTTGAGATTTCTTTTGCGCATTACTTCGCCATGATGTTTCGATTAATATTATTTTATTTAACCGGTACCCTATATATACCCTTAATTTCAGCTCAAACCCTAATTTTCTGTCAAATTTTATTCGCGTGGTCAAAATGCCTATAGCCGCCATCTGGGAAATGAACGGCAGTGGCCTTCTAATATTCTCTTCAAATGGTCATTCAATCTATGAATCCGTTGACGAAGCTTCCAATTGCAAACTCGTTCATCTCCTCTAGATCTCGCCACTGAACGGCAATGATCGGTCCCATTGTCTTGTGCTGACCAGAAATGGGCATTAAAGCCGCGACATTCGAGGTAGATGAACTGGATCTAGGAGGCATCGAGCAGAGCAAGGAGACCGATGATGGTCAAGGGAAGAGTGGCGCGAGTCTCGATGTGTCCTGACGATCCTCAAGCGGTGGAATCTAGGCACGGCAATAGGATTTCGGGTGGAGGCAGTGTGAAGTCGAGAAGCAGGAAGATGGGAACTGCGTGAAACGGAGAAACAAAAGGGTCGACAATACTTTGGAAGAAATTAACGATGGAATTAAGAAAATAAGTTTTAATTAAGAGTTTATCTATTTATTTAAAATCCTATAACTATGGTACTCTTAACTCTTGCAGTTCGGAAGAAGGAAAACCGTTGTGCATGGCCTGGAATTTTGAACATGCACAGAAGTGTGTTAATAATGTTACTAAGAAATTTATTAGTTAAATTATATTATATAACTTATTACTTAGTCTGTAGGTGATGAACCAGGATTGGAAACGCAGCTGTAAAATGTAAACAGTGGGAGCGAAGGTAGCGTTTTATTGGAACAGGAAGAAAGGGGTATTCGAAATAGTTTTCAAGTCAAGTGATAAATTGTGACTTACTGGAGTAAATTAATTATAACTTAGAAAGCTAATTATAACATATTATTTGGCGTTGAAACCAGGAATGAAGACAATATCACGTAATAAGGAAATACGAACGAAAGGTGCGAAGACAGGCTTGTATTCTTTGATAAGAACATTAAAAACGTAATTAATCTAAAGAATTTTTAATTAAGGGATTTTGGGAAATTTATTTAGCGTATACTTATAATATATAATTCGTATGTGTTTTAATAGAATTGACCAAACAAAAGCCATTGGGATCGTATTGCTGAATCCTACATTCTGGAAGCAGTTTGGATGAAGCTGGAAGCTATTAGAAATTTTAATTGAATTAAATACTAGTTTAATTTAATTAAAACGAACTGCTTTAGCGACAGCGGAAACAAGGTGAGTTAAACTCACTCAGTTCTCCCCACTTATAATTTATATAAGTCGGGTTTTATAATTGTGTGCTACGGTTGCTAATGGTTGATTTGAACCGACGAAATTAAACGTTGTTTAATTTCTGTGAAACGCCAAATCGTTACACTATTGACTGGACCCAATGAATGTAACTTACCCTATTGGTCACGTTTATAAAATAAACGTGTTTAATTGTTTGAATTGTTTTGTTAATTGGTTGAGGTAAAATAGTCATTATTTACTATTATAGAAATTAACAGTTAAATGGAATTGAATGATCTAATTTGATATAACCGATTTGGTTACATGGAAGAACAGGTTGGAGGGATCCAACTGGATTCCTCAAAAGTATTAGACGTTATTTATTTTCATATTATAAATATATGAACTGTCTTGATTGGTTGATTGGTCTGATTATTGATAGTTGACTGGAAATTCAACCTTTGTTTTGTTTTGACCAATGAGAAATATTGGTTGAGTAACCGAAAGTAAATGGCCTAAGAATAAATTGTTTTATTTATGTTGATTTACCGTCGGGTGAATCGATATAACTGAAGTTATAAAATTTATTTTATAACTGGAAATGGATTTTGAAATATATTATTTTTAATTGTTAAAAGAAAATAAATATTTATTATTTATTATTTAAATTTATAATTAATTATTAACTAGTTTTATAAATTAAATTCTGATGTTAATCAGATCCATAAACAAGTGAATAGAAACTAATCTAATGGTTAAGTTGGATAATTGTTTTAAGAAATAATTAAATTGAATTATTTAAAATAATTATAGTATTAATTAATCTAAAGTGAGAACTAAGTGGAATTGGTTAACGAGATAATGGTGTTTTGAGTTGACTAAGTCGACAATTTTAACTGGAATCGATTATTAAATTAGTTTGTTTCGAATATACCTAATTAAATAGTTTAATGAATATTTGTTTTAATTTTAATAAGGTTTTAAAAAGGAATTTACTGATTATTTTAGTTAATAAAGAAATTAACTACTGAAGTAGTTAATGATCGAAGTAAATTATTATTTAATTAAAAATAATTTAGGAAATTACTTTTTAATTGAAATTAATTTAAAAAGTAATCAAAGTTGAAATGAAATCTAATTGAATTGTGAAAGGAGTTTATGAACGGGTTTTATTTTAAACTTGAGAGTTTATAACAAATTTATAAAAGAAATTTTAAGCAAATACGATCGCTTAAAATAAATGTTACTTAATTATCTGAATTAAGTAAAAAGGAAATTAAGATGAAAAGGTTTTATATTAAACCAGAGTTATATAAATTAGGTTTAAGGTGTTAAAGCGCTAATTTTAAATTAACATTACTTAATAATGGGATTATGTAAAATTGGGGAGATTGAAATAAGATTTTCAAAGCGGGAAATGGTTGAATGGATTAGAAAAGGAATTGGTCAAATTGAATTTGGTAAAAGAAGCGAGTCATAGGATTTTGTAATCAAATCTAAATTATAAAATGAATTTGTTTAAAGAGGTAGAGGTTAAAAGGTGGCATTTTATAAGAAATTACGTAATTATTGAATCAAGAAGTAATGGCTCTATAAGAAAAAGAGATTTTCAAAAGGTAAGAAGGTTTTATACAACCGTATTTTTGAATATAATAGTTAAATGAGATTTTTTGATATTAAAATGAAATACGGGTTTCAATTACAACTCATATTTATCTTAAGATAAGAACATTGTTGATCAAGGTCTGAGAGGTAAATAAATATCCCAACTTGAACGGCTTCAGGATTATCTGAGGATGATATTAGTTTGTAATAGAAAAGAGGTTAAAAATAATTTATTATTTCCATATGTGAATAATAAGGCAATGTTATTCGCAAGACTAGAAAATATATATATTGAAATGTCCAAAGTAACGGAAATAAAAAGGATTTGAGAATATTTATAATGAGATTTCCAAAGTAACGGAAATGGGAAGATTTGAGAATATATATATATATATATATAATGATATTTCCAAAAGTAAAAGGAAATAAAAAGGTTAAGTTTTTGAATGAGTTTATTCTATGAATAGAAATTGGATACTATTTTCAAGTAGCAAATTTTTACGTGAAATTTGTTAAAACCAAGGTAGGTCAACCCCAAGGTCGACACATGGGTCGACCCATTTGAAGCCTGGGTCGACCTAGCTCCGGGGCCTTAAACATGTTTCTACCAATTTTAATTCTTGGTTAACGTTTAGTTTATTTCTAAATATTACTTACCTGAATTATTATTTTCCACTTATAACTCATTTCAAAATTCGAATTTGTGTGTATATACGCATACATCCTTTTAATCTTTACTCGTTAGTAACTTTCCCATGCAGACTTCCTTTTGTGTAAGTCATATTTCAAAACGAATCAAAAAAATTCCGCAAACACAATTGTATATGTTTCGAGGCTAAATTATGAAATTATAAATTATCAATGTTTTATTTTAATATTTTGTAAAATTATGGGGTTTTACAAATGATAGGAAAAATAGACTCAAATTCAAAACTTAGGTAAGAATAAAAAACATACTACCAAAGAGAAATGGAAAAGAAGCGCGAACCCTATCCTATGGTTCCCTAGTTGAGTCATCGCTTTCCTCTCCCTAATGAATCTTAACAAGCTTGATCTCCCTATTCCGCTACTTTGTTACATTATATCCTATGCCCATGTAGGAACTCGCCTGACCGATGCCTCCCTCTCTACCTCAACCTTCTCTAGAGAACTCAGCTCCACCACTACCGTGGAATCATGTAATAACTTTCACGAGTACGAAACATGGAATATAACATGAACTCCTGCCAATCTCTCTAGAAGTCCAATCCTGTAGGCCATCTGACCTATCCTCCCTACTATAGGGAATGGCCCTACGAACCTCGGTGCCAACTTCCCTACAGAGTCGAACCGAACAACACTCCTCAAGGGTGACACCTTGATGAAAATCAAGTCTCCTACCTTGAACTCTAGGTATATCCTCCGCTGATCTAAACACGACATCTATCTGTCCTGGGCTTCCTGCATCCACCCCCGAATCTAATCTATCTTCTCTGAGTTCTACCTAACCATTTGAAGCCCTAGCAGAAGTCTATCTTTGGACTCCCACCAACAAGTAGGTAATCTGTAGGGCCACCCATACAATGTCTCGATGGGAGCCATACCTATGCGCGTCTGATAGCTATTATTATACTAGAACTCTACCAATGAAAGATGCTCCTCCCAAGTGCCTCCGAAGTCCAAGATACATAGCCGTAATAGATCCTCAAGAATCCTATTAACATTCTCCGTTTGTCCGTCTGTTCGAGGGTGCTATGCAGTGCTAACTCGTAGTTGTGTCCCCAATGCTTACTGCAGGCTCCTCCAAAACTCGATGGTAAAGATGGGGTCTCTATCACTAGAAATACTAGAGGGTACTCATGAAGTTGGAAGATATCTTTGAGATACACTAATGCCAACCAAGCAGTCACCCGCTTACTTTTAATCGGGATAAAATGAGTGCTCTTAGTTAACCTATCGACTATAACCCAAATCCGGTGTTACCCTTCCTCAGTCTGGGCAAACCATTTATAAAGTCCATAGAGATGCTCTCCCACTTCCACTGTGGCATATCTAGGGGATGAAGCAATTCAACAGGCTTCCTTTGCTTAGCCATTACTCTTTGACAAGTCATACGTCTAGCTACATGCTCTACCACACCCTTCTTAATCCCTATCCCATGAAAGACATTCCTCGTGTCTCTATACATCTTATCATCTCCCAGGTGGATAGTCATCCGAGAGTGATTAACCTCCTCTAAAACTGATCTCAAAAAATCATCAACTCAAAGAACACATAATCTACAATCCTGATGTAGACTCGCTCTCTAATCCACATAATACCTAGCAAGACAACTAGAGAT
Source organism: Allium sativum (assembly GCA_030737875.1). Classification (NCBI taxonomy): domain Eukaryota; kingdom Viridiplantae; phylum Streptophyta; class Magnoliopsida; order Asparagales; family Amaryllidaceae; genus Allium; species Allium sativum. Next base: position 18,135,413 of record CM060927.1, on the reverse strand, counting down.
CACTTCTCTACTGAGTCTGTCAATGATATTTTGTAACTACGATTCTCACGCTGACTTGGTCCAATGCGGTCTAAGAGAGTAGGTCGCAGCTCCATTGATTCAAATAATTCTTGTTCATAATCCAAAGATGGTCTCAAATCGAACAATAAGATATATTCTAAACTCTGCTACTCTATTGGCAATGGACTTAAAGTCATCCTCTGCCTACTCAGTGCATCTGCCACTACATTGTCCCTCCCGAGGTATATGATATCTCAAAGTCATATAATGCCAGAAACTTCATCCAGCGCAGCTGTTGCAAATTAATATCCTTTTGTGAAAACAAGTACTTGAGAGACCTATAGTCATTGTATAACTCAAACCTCTCATCTAATAAATAATGTCTCCAGGACTTAAGCGCAAACACTATCGCTGCTAGCTCCAAATCATGAATGGGGGTAATTCCTCTCATGTACGCTCATCTGTCTAGTCCCATAGCAGACAACCGTACCCTCCTGCATAAGCGCCGCATCTAAACCCATGCTGCAAGCATCCGTATATATAATGAACATCTTTGTACCATCTAGAAGAGTCAATACTAGAGCTGATGTGAGAGCCTTTTTCGATCTCAAGAATGCATCCTTGTAATCCACATCCCAAGCAAATACTAGGTTTTTCTTTGTAAGGCGGGTAAATGGAGCTGAGATCCACGCAAAATCCTTAATGAACTTCTAATAGTATCCTGCCAAACCTAGAAAGCTCCTTACCTCTTTCGCATTCTTGGTGGCTTTCCAATCCTATACTGCGACAACCTTAGCGGGATCCACCACTGTACAATCTCTAGAGACAACATTCACCCCAGAAGCTCACCTCCTTCCACCAAAAGTGGCACTTAGAGCACTTCGCCTTCAACTGATGTGCACGAAGAGTACAAAGGACCTCTCCCAAGTGCAAGTAATGCTCGTTTCACTCCTCGAGAACACCAAGATATCATTAACAAAAACCACTATAAATTTATTTAGGAACTCCCTAAATACCCGACTTATCATATCAAAAAATATGATGGTACATTGGTTAGCCCAAAAGGCATAACCAGCCCTCAAAGAATCCATCTGGAGTCCTAAAGGCAGTCTTATATATGTTATCATCTTCCACCCGAAGTTGATGAAAATCTGAAGCCAAATCCAACTTCGAGAAAACTGAAGCACCTACCAACTGAACAAACAAGTCATCTATCTGAGGGAGGGGGTGTCTATTCTTCTTCGTAAGCTTGTTCAATTCTTTGTTGTCTACACATAGACGAAGAGGGACGCCTGCCTTAGTCGCGACGACGACCGGTGCTCACCACTCAGAAATACTTTATATACTCAACCCTTTCTTGAACAACTCACCCACTTCCTTACTAAGCTCTCTCCTCTCCCTTGGAGCCGTATGGTGCACTAGCAATGCAATAGGCTTAGAATTCTCCACCAAATATATCAAAAACCAGTCTCACGCCTCGGAGTTAGCCCTTTTACCTCCTCGTATACATCCGGAAAGCCACTGACTATGGGCATCAAACTGAGATTGTTTGCTGAAGCATCTAGGGAATCCAAGAAGCCGAGCATGACTGGCCCTAGCTGGTTATAGGAAATCTCGAAAGTCCTACCATGGCACGTAAAAAACCACACAACTCTCCTTTCGTAGTCAAGGATGTCACCATACATGGCTAGCTAATACATCCCTAGAATAAGCCTGTAACCTATGAAACCCAGTACACAAGCGTCACAATGAAACTTGACGCCAAGGATAGAAATCCTTAAACCCATAAACATCATAGATTGGTGAGTCGTACCTCATGTGGGGTTTGAGACAAATACTGAATTATAAACTATAGAAGTATCTAGGTGCATGCCATCAACAACCGAACTGGACATAATAGAATGAGAAGCACTAGAATCGACCAAGGTCAAAATAGGGAAGTCAAAAATGGGAAATAAAACTTTCTACGGTGACCTTCTTACCTTTGTCTTGATCGCTACCACCAGTCTAAGCCGCCTTAAGTGCATGAAATTATGATCCGGATGAACCTGCTCCCTATTCCTACCTCTAAGGGCACTGTCTGCTATAATATGCCATCAGTTCACATTGAAAGAAAGCACCCTTCTTAGTTGTCTTCTTGCAATCTCTGACGAAGTGCCCCATCATACCATACCCATGACACTTCACTTACTTCTTGATTTGTGCTTTGTTCGGTTTCTCTCCCTTTTCCATTCCACCTTTCTTGGGATATCAATTTTTTTTCAAAATTTGTCTTGGTCGCCTAAGTCTTTGACTCCTGTGTATTCTCCTTCCCACCTCAATGCATAAGATCCATCTCCACTAGAGCCTCAAAAGTCACACCCATAGGAATGTGTGTTAGTGTTAGTGCTAGTGCATGAAGGGTTGGTTCAGTCCACTCGCAAACATCAACGCCTTCGTATGCAAAGTATTAACCAGGTCCATGTGCCAAATCTCGCCAACTCGTTAAAGTTATTCACATACTCCTTAACTTACATATCACCCTATCTCAAACTCGAGAATATTTCCAACTACATCCCTTCTTTAGCTTGTTATAAAAACTTTTTCTCAAATTTATCCTTGAACTCATCCCATGTCCTCACAATCTGCTCTGTGTCATACACTTCCTACTAATATGAAGCCTCTCCTTTAAGTTGCCAGGCAACCAACTGAATCCTCCTTATGTCGTCAAGTTCTAATAATCAAAATACACAATCGGTCTCTCTAAGCCAATTACCAGCTTCAACAATACTCTCCGATCCAACAAATGGCTTGTCTCCCATAATAGAAAAATCATTACAAAGCTTAGAAAAATTAGCTGCTAGATTCGATTGAACAACCGCGGCTATAGTTGGAGGTTAGGCATTCCCTTGCCCTTCGGCAGGCGTCATAGTTTCAACATACCTACTGAACCATTCCTGGATGGGAATACCATTTGGAAGGTTGGGAGCCCCAGACATGTTGAAAAAGGAAAAGAGATAAGGATTCAAAAAGGAATCAAGAAAATATTGTAGTTGACTTGACGGGATATTTTCCAAATCAAATTGTAAGTGGAAATATTTTACTTTTGAAAACACTTTTTCAAAAACTTTTCTCTAATCTTGTAACCTTAGGCTCTAATACCATATGAAACATCCAACACCCCTTAACTTCACTCATATGGGGATGCGATAAGGTTTATAAAGTGCTTAGGTATGAAGTAATAACATACAGACTAAAATACACAAGACAGAAATATAAAACACAATGGAAAATTATAAAACAACATTTAATAAAGCAAGTAAAATCATAATACTTTACATTTCCAAATACCAAATAGTCACCAACATAAAACCAAATACACTGCCTCGTGGAAAACCATAATTTCAGAATACATGAGCAAAACCATCCCTCTCAATGTCAATATAATAATCAAAAAATGACGAAATGAACCAATACATGGATATGAAATGAAGTTTGAATCCAAGCTGAATAGAAAAATTAAGAGTCGCTGTTGAGACCCTCCACTCTATGAACCTGGGGGGAAAAGGAAGAGAGAAGGAGAAAACAAACTAGGTTAGACTTATGTCTTGTAAGTTCTATTAATTTCTAGCATGAGCATATGTTAAGGGAGCATTAGACAGATAAACAGTTGTAAAGACATAAGAAATAAACGTATAAAAGTAGTAAACCAAGTTAAGAACGAATAAATATTGGCTTCTCATTCATATCCAAGATTGCTGTACCAACTTACAAAGATATCATAATTAGGCTTTACCTAATTTCTTCCTATCGATCGGCTGCTATAACCATAATGTGATAACTTATGCCAGCTACGGGATTCGAGGTTATCAATCCCGAACTCATCAACTAAAAGGACATAGCCGTTAATCACAGGCGTTACAACGGCTTATTTTTCCCAATCGGCACGATCATCGTCCCAACTGAATGCGCTCGTACCTAACTCGTTTGGACCTCTTACCATCCAGCGCAGTAAAGATTGCCCTAGCCTCTCCTTAGTGTGAGACCTCCATAGATGATAGCAGGAATACTGCCTGATACGGGTCCGCGACCAAATATGCAATTGTCACATGTTACCCCATAGACTTGGTCCCCATTTTTTTATTAGGCCACTTGGTTTCCCTAATCAGCCATACACTACCAGAACGGACCTAAACTACGATCCACTTATTTTTCCCAATTAGCCCCTTACTATCAGAACAGACTCCTACTACAATTTTATTATTTGATTGGGTCTCTTATTTTCCCTAAATTTCAGTTCAATACTAATTATAACATTCAATAACTTCTAATATGCCTAATTATCCGTTTTTTTCTAACTTTAACATTGTTTCAATTTTGGTGCATTTTAATGATAAAGTATTAGGCTCTCTTTTGGCCAGGCTCAACACTACAAGAAAAAGGGAAATGGTCTAGGCTACTCGCAAGGCCTAAACTCAGACATAAACAAAACAAATAAAATAGGGCATAACTCGAACTGTAAATAAAACCACAACAGTTAAGGGGATAGAAGAAGGAGAATTACTTATAAAGTGTAAATAACTGGAAAGAAATAGGCATAGAAAGTTAATAAATTACAGTAATCTTACAGAAAAATTAACCCATAAATATTGTAAATAACTGTAAACATTAAACTTGCAAACTAAAAACTATTAACTGTCTAACTTTTCTTACACAAATTATAAATCTAGAAATCACATAAAAACTCATAGATCTGATGAAGAGAGCTTCCCCCTGGCTTTTCTTATTCATAGCAAAACCTCCGCCTCTAGAAGTATTTATAAAAATAAATATTTAAAAGTATAGAACTTCCTTATCCCCTTAAAAATTTAATTATTCGGCCCTTCCTAATTATGAGGATATGCCTAGGAAATATGAATAGGAGAGAAAGAATGGATGTAAAGAAATCGGAGAGGCTCTGGTAGTCTATTTATAGGATTTACTATGTGTCTTCAACCGTCCAAATTTAGGATTAAATCTGGACCAGCTATGTCGCTAGACCGATCAAAAAGCATCACATCAGACTCTTGTTCAAAACTGAACCAATAAAACCTTTCCACATTAGAAAATAACATTTGGATAGTAACAAACGTTCCCTGCGATACGTGCGCTCCAAGGCACATGCCTACAGGCGCCTTGGGTCGACACACTCGCACCTTGAGTCAACACAAGGTCGACCCTGACACCTATAGGTCAACGCTAGGTCGAACCAAGTGGGTATGCGTCGCCCCACTCGGCCTATTACTTAATATATTATTATATTTTTATTTTCTAAATTTAGCTTCTCTTCTTTAATTCGTAACTTATTCATTTTAGCTCTGTATTCAACAAATCAAGTGTTTATTTTAATCAAAAAATTACAAAGGACCCAATGGTGCTAGTCCCGTTGTCCAATTCTAAAGTTTATTCTGATTAATATTTAATTTATTACCCTTTTCTTTTTAAATATTGTTTATTAAAATTCAGGATGTTACAGTTATACCTTTTGGCTTAACGAACGGTCCATCCTTCTTTGTAGACCTTATGAGTAGGGCATTTCAAGGCATACTCAATAAGATTGTGGTAGTGTTTATGGACGATATACTTATCTTTTCCAAGGACCATAAGGAACATGAGGACCACTTGAGAAGGGTCCGAGGGATTTTGAGACAACCAACTTAAAGCCAAGTTCTAGAAATGCCAATTTTTGAAGAAAGAAGTTAAGTTCTAGGGCATGTTGTTTCAAGAAAGGGATTAGTAGTAGAACCCGTGGAATTAAATGCTGTCGAAGAGTGGAAAATACTTCGTAATGCGATAGAAGTAATAAGATTTCTTGGGTTAGCATGCTACTACTGGAAATTTATCAAGGACATCGCGAAGATTGCAACCCCTCTAATCCAATTAACGAAAAGGGATCATAATTTTGCATGGATTGAGAAATGCGGTATTGCTTCTAAGAGGTTGGAGGAATCTCTCATAACTGCACATGTTCTTATTATCAAGGATGGAACCAAAATGTTCCCAATTTTTACAGATGCATGTGGGACCGATTTAGGAGCAGTACTCATAGAGAAGGGTAGAGTAGTTGCCTGTGCAGGTAAACAACAAAAGGAACACGAGAAAAGATACCCCATCCATGATTTGGAGTTAGCAGCGGTTGGTTCAACCCTTTTGCGAACCTCAAAGCCTTCTTATGAGCAGTGTTTACCAAATCCAAACCAATTCTTGCTAATTAGTTAAAGAAATTAACATATTCCTTCAACGTCATGCTCCCTTGCTTTAGATTTAACAATTTCTCCACTTGCATTCCTTCATCAGCTTACGATAAGAATCTTATCTCAAACATATTCTCAAATTCATCCCAAGTGGCCACCATTTGCCCTGCCTAAACCACGTCCCACCAATAAGAAGCTTCGTCCTTCAGTTGCCAAAAGTCTAATTGAATCTTTCTCCTATCATCTAGATCCAATAAGTTAAATTCGTTCTCCGTCTCCCTAAGCCAATTGTGAGGCTCTACAAAACTCTCAGTACCACGAAACTGTTTGACTCCCATCGCGCATAATCTTTACAAATCTTAGATAAGTTGCCTACATGATTAGGTGGAGCTACTGCGGCTATAGTTGGGAGAGGGATATTTACTTGCACTTCGGTAGGTGTCATAGCCTCTACGTATCTATAGAACCATGTCGGAATGGGAATGCTCTTAAGGAAATTAGGAGCCAAATTAGGAGCCCCAAACATGCTGAAAAGAGACAAAACAAGGATTTAGAAAGGGATTAAAGGAATACTGTAAATGACTTGAGAGGATATATTTTACAAAAATAGGTTTTTACTTGAAAGTCTTTTGTTTTAAAATACCTTTTCAAAAACTTTTTTTCCCTGATCTTGTAACCTTAGGCTCTAATACCAAATGTGACACCCCACTCCCCTTAATGTCACCCATATGTGTATGCATTAAATTCTGTGAAGCACAATAATAATACAGAGACTAATTTTAATAGGAAAAATATATAAAATACAGCGAAAATTTCAACCTTTTATTTCAAACTAAAATCAACATTACATTTTAAAACATAAGTCATAGTCATCTGTCTCATAAACCATCAGAGTACAAAACCATAAAATAATCCCCTTTATATGCCATAACAATAAACATAGAAAAGATATGACTAAAATAATACATGGTAAGAGAAGTAATCCAAGTCAAAGCTGAATAGAATCACGGTCACTTCTACTGTCCACCACCCTGAGAACCTGGGGGGAAGAAAGAGAGGGAAGGAAAAACAAAATAGGTTAGACATAAAGTCCTGCTAGTTCCTGCGATTTTTTACATAAGCATAAGATAAGAAGTATCTAGATAGATCAACAATACTGGATATGAAAATACAGTAAAATATGCAAGTACAAAGAAAACGAGATAAACGAGACAAAGTAAAGCTTCTCATTCATATCCCAAGAACAAGTTTCTGCACCAACAATCAGAATAACAAGGTTAGGTTTTACCCTAATTATTACCAAGCGGTCGGCTCCTTACATGCAAAAATAATATGTGCTAGCCACGGCAGAAAGGGTTATCAGTCCCTAACCTATCTACTTAAAAACACAACCCGACAAGCAGGTGTTACAGCATTTTATTTTCCTCTAATCAAACCCATGTAGGCTCATGACTCTGCCTGAATGCACCCATACCCACCTCCAAGTTTTTTGAACCTCTTATAATCCAGATCAGTAATGCGTGCCTGACTCTTACCTATTGCGAGGCCCCAATATGATACCAATAGGGATACTGACTAATGTGGGTTCCAACCAATAGCAAGATTGACACAAGCCACCCATAGGCTTAGTACCCTAAGTAAACTAGGATTTAAGAGTCCGAAACCGGATATAACAACAGACGTGGGAACTCCTGGCTTATTAATTAACAGGATTCACTTAGTAGGTTTAACTTCATTAATAAGCAGCATATAACCCTATGTTATATTTCCTCATTGTAAATGACATTTCTAATTGAATGTAACAAACCTTCCCCAAGTCATATAAGCACCTACTCAGATGTATATAGATTAAGTTACATGTTTTACTTAATTACATCTGATCAACATATCTTTCCATAACAAGTTCTACTTAATATGAAATTAAGTTTAACCTATTAAGATTAACAAGTTTTTCATATTATCCCAATTATACAGTCAGTGGATTTCATGTTCCAATAAGCCTAAATCTCCTTTTTACTATTATTACGAGTTTATCACAATTTATCCCAATTTTACGCAATTCTAACGGAAATAGGTTAGGCACTCAATGGCCTTAGCTAAGCGAAAGAAATAGAAAAAGGAGAAAATAAATCCAACTCAGGAATAGATAAACTGAATAAGTAAGCATAAGACTGTGAACAAAACTAAAATAAAAATGGGGATAATAATAATGTACATATATCAGGTAATACCTGAAAACCGAAATATATAATTGACAGAAAAAGAACAATAACATATAAACATATAAACACCATAAATTTTCAGATCCAAATCATATACTGTCAAAATACTTTTTAAACAGTAGATCTAAAAATAACTAGAACCCACAATGATTTGAATTAGATCCAGAAAATCCTTTGAAAAAGTTGTTGTTGTAGAAAATAAAGAATTAACCCTTCAATGTAAGCTTTGGCAGCACCTCGACAATTTTTTTTTGGCAAAGCTGACTGGTTTTTAAGGTGAATGCAAACTTCTTTTATTATAACTAATAATAAAAGTACAGAAAGATAAAAGTGATTTTTAGTAGACAATCAACTAGTGATTTTTTAGTAAAATAAAGCAATAAAAGGTATGAATAATCCTACCTGAACCTGGACCTGCAACCAAAGAGTTAGCACAACAAGATGTACAGTACTCTAAGGTAATACTAACATGTGTGTGAAAATGGGAGTGTGCATGACATGGTGATAGCAAACATCAAACAAAGCAATCATCCTCACATCTCTCACTCAGTGCGTAAACTATACGATATCCACCGCTTTGATCACTAGAACCATTTGGGGCCACGACGGAGCCCAGTTCCATCCAAACCTTACTACAACCACTTTTCCCTTGGGGTTCCTGATGGAGTTCGACTCCATACAACTTTGACCCCACCGCACTGGTCCATAGTCAATGCCCCATCCATCATTAATGAATCAAAGTTATAGATATCGATAGCCCCTTTGCACACGTCCCGCAGCAAAGTCCAACTTATGAAGTTAACTCGTTGGTTCCCAACATGATCCTGAGTACTAACTTCCCATTTGGACTTCCTTTGCATCTCGGGTTTCAGCCTTCTCCAGTTCGGTTCGGTTATGCAGTGCTCAAGCTCTCCAGTTCATGGTCTTTCATCCGGGTCGGTTCATGATCCACTCCATTTCGGTTCGGTTCGAGCTCCTCGGTTCGGGGGTTGATGATCCAGTTTGTGGTCACCAGGCGGTTCAGGGTCGGGCTTCACGGTTCGGGTCTCCTCCAATTCGTGACATCGGCTCGCGGTTCGAGGTCCTAGTATCGGTTCGTGGAAGTAATCGGTTCGTGATTCATGGCTCGTGGTGGGCTCGAGGACTTTAAGGCAATCGGTTCGGTTCGGGGAGATGGCTCGGTTCGTGAATCATCTCTCACGACCCTAAGGGGCGATCCGATCCGACCCTCCACCTCTTGTCCTATCTGAATTCTTGCGCCATTCCAAGCAAGCTATTTACGCTACACGACGACGTTTTTTGACTATTCTAACTTTACTAAATAATCACAAATCATCTCAAAGAACAGTAACAACATATAGGTTCAATCAACAAGATTAAAACATCAAGCATATAGGTTATTTTAGATCAAACATAACCAAAAGCATGATTTTCCCCTTAATCCCCTTAAGCACCTTTTAACTACAGAATTAACAAAATTAATCCAAATTAGCCCAAATTTTCACCAGTGACATAAAATAATATTTTAGAATTTTTACATATTTTTCCTTATTTTTTTGAGTCATAATTTTGCTAATTATCACTAATCACCCTTAATTAGTCTTAATTAGTGAATAAACATGCTAATCACTCACTTAGCCACAAACAAATTTCAGATCTGAAACTATAACTTACTTGGCATGGATTCTAATGTATTCCAGTAGCTCTATCTCAATTTCTATGCTAATCCGCCTTAATTTGACGTAGATTTGGCTAATATGTGATTAAAAGGTGATTTGGGAGTGATTTAGAAGATGGAGGCCATTGTTAGGGTTCATGAGAGGTTAGTGGCAGCTGTAAAACTAAAATGAAATGTTTTCTCAAACCCATTCAGCCCTCCCACAACCCTAATCCCGAAATGGGTTATGGGCATAGCTGCTAATTACCCTATTAAGCCCAGTTAAGCTGTTTTTCCATCTTCAAACCTTATTTCAGCCATATCTCCCAAACGGTAAGTCCGTTTGATTAATGTGACCACTCTATGGAAAGGTAAACCATCATTCGAATCCAATAGAAGTGGTTTCAGGTCTAAACTCCTTAGCAATCAAAATTTATAGGCGAAACAAGATTCGCCAGCTGCAAAATTGTCATTTAAAATTCGGCAAAAATCGTAAACATGGGAAATGACCCCAATAGTCATTCCCCAAAGTTACACGACCATACAACTTCGTATGAAAATAAATTGAATATTCTACGATCCTCTGATGCGTAGAATGCGGGTCGTTCCCTTAAGAAATTTCGCCCCCGAAATTCCTTAAGCAAAACATATAATGGTCTCTCGCATGCCTATCAGCCATTTACAAACAATAAAACATAACTAATTACACAACAAGCCTATCCTAGCATGTGGTATACTAACAAGTGAATTACTCTATTGCGATTAAAAATCTTACCAGGCAAAGAGTTCTGGATACAACTTCCTCATGTTCTCCTATGTTTCCCAAGTACAGTCATTCTCGTTATCACCCCACTGGACTTTCACTAGTTTCACTATCTTCTTTTGAAGTTGCTTTGTATTGTACTCGATAATATTAATCGGTATGCGGTTCCCAACCACCTCGGGTTCTACCTCGATACCGTCCAACTGATCGGGTGAAATAGTCATATCAGAATCGTGAACGAACTTCCTTAACTGTGAAACATGAAATACGTCGTGAACTCCCGCCATCTTGTCAGGCAATTCAACTTATATGCCAAATTCCCATTTTGTTCAAGAAAGTAAAATGGACCAACGAATCTTGGTGCCAATTTGCCTCTTCTACCAAATCGAATCACACTCTTCAACGGAGAAATCTTGATGAATATCAAGTCGCCAATGGATAATTTCATATATCTTCGTCTTTTATCAGCATAACTCTTCTTCTTATCTTGGTCATTCTTCATTCGCCGTTCAATAACCCTGATCTTATCTGAAATTCCTCTTATTACATCTGGCCCAAGCACAAACTTCTCACCAGTTTCCAACCAACATGATGGTGAGTTGCACGGTCTTCCGTACAAAACTTCAAATGGAGCCATACCAATACTGGATTGATAACTATTATTATATGCGAACTCAACTAGATGTAAATGGTCATCCCATGACCCTCCGATATCCAATATACAAGCTCTTAAGAGATCTTCTAATACACAGTTCACTCACTCTGTCTGACAGTCGGTTTAAGGATGGTATGCGGCACTGAGATGTAATTCTAACCCTTAAGCCTCTTGTAAGCTCTTCCAAAACCAACTAGTAAATGATGGATCTCGGTCACTCACAATACCTTTAGGTACTCCATGAAATCTCACTACCCACCTCATATACAGTTCTGCTAACTTAGCTGTCGTTCTATTCGACTTGACTGGTATAAAATTTGCACTTTTGTTCAATCGATCCACAATCACCCAAATACTATCATGACCTAGTCTAGTCCTTGGTAAACCATCAATGAAATCCATTGAGACTTGTTCCCATTTCCATTCGGGAATTTCCAGCGGTTATAACAAACCACTAGGCTTCTTTTGCTCTGATTTAACTAACTAGAAGTTCATGCACTTGGATATAAACTTCCCAACGTCTCTCTTCATCCCTTCCCAGTAGTAGGTCTGCTTCATGTCTCGATACATTTTGTTACCACTGGGATGTATAGTCAGTTTTGAGTGGTGACACTCTCTAAGAAATTCATCTCTCAATCCATTAACATTGGGTACAACTAGTCTACCATTCTTTCGACGCCATCAATCTCGATCAAGTCCATACTTGTTTATTTCCTCACCATCGATATTCCTCTCTACCTTGGAGATGATTTTAAATAGGTTAGGATCGTCCCTTTGACTGGAACCAATCCGCTCAATCAAAGTCGTCTGATCGTCAAACTTGCTAACATCTCTGGATCCAATTCGCACTTAGATCTGAAATCATATCCCGCAATACAGTCCAGTTGCTTCCATTCAAGAAATATAGCCACTAAACTGACAAGTCTCCTACTCATTGCATCAGCTATCGCATTTCCCTTCCGGGGTGTGTATGCGATATTGAAATCATACGAAGCCAAGACTTCTAACCATCTTTGCAGACGAAGATTTAAATCCATTTGAGAGAAAAGATACTTTAGCGACTTATGATCGGTAGACAACTCGAATCTTTCTCCCAAGAGATAATGTCTCCACATCTTTAACGCGAACACGATTTCCGCCATTTCCAAATCATGGGCAGGATATCTTTTCTCATGCGGTTTCAGTTGCCGACTAGCATAAGCTACAACCCTACCTCCTTGCTGCAGTACAACACCCAGTCCAGTATCACAGGCATCCGTGTATACTGTCACCTCTTCGTTCCCTTTAGGAATGACTAACACTAGTGCACACGTCAACATTTCCTTTAGACTCTTAAATGCATTCTCACACCTTTCATCCCAGATGAAAGCTTGATTCTTTTTTGTCAACTGAGTTAACGGTGCCGCTATCTTGGGGAAGTCTTGGATAAACTTACGATAATATCCAGCTAACCCCAAAAAACTTCTTTTGTCCGTTGCATTCTTGGGCATAGACCATTCTTGCACCTTAGCCACCTTCGCAGGGTCCACGGTAATACCATTCTATGAAACAACATGGCCCAAGAACGTCACTTCTCTCCTCCAGAAGTGACATTTAGAAAATTTCTCTTTGAATTGGTGTTTCCTCAACACCTCCATCACTATCCTCAAATGTTCCTTGTGTTCTTCCTTTGTCCTCGAGTAAATCAAGATATCGTCCACGAGCACAAGAACAAACTTATTAAATTGATCCTTGAATATCCTATTCATAAGGTCGACAAAATATGCGGGTGCATTGGTCAACCCGAATGGCATGACCAACCACTCATAGAATCCAGACGGCGTCCGAAATGCCATTTTAGGTATACTCTCTGCTGCTACTCGAGGCTGAACAAAACCTGTCGTGAGATCCAACTGGGAGAACACTATCGCTCCATTCAATTGATCAAACAAATCGTCCATCCGCGGAAGAGGACACTTATTCTACCTCATCTCCTTATTCAAGTCGCAGTAGTCCACACACAATCGAATGGAACCATCAGCTTTGGTAGCAAATACAACTAGTGCTCCCCACTAGGAAATACTCCTTCAGATAAATCCCTTCTTCAAAAGATCGCCCACTTGCACCTCGATCTCTCGCTGCTCCCTTGGCGCCATACGACGAAGAGGCATCACTATAGGTCTGGTGTCTTTCATTAAATCAATATGAAACTCGATCTCCCCGTGTGGTGGAAGTCTGATCACTTCCCCGAAGATGTCCGGATACTCGCCAGCAATAGGCACATCTGACAACTCATCGTGCGGGATGTCGAGGGAATTTAGAAAACTAGCCATCACCCCATCACTAGGTAAGCTACCAAACACTGCCCTCCACCCATCATCTACTCCAATAGTCACCGAAGACCCCTCACAGTTCACCACCACTCCATACCTTTGGAGCCAATCGACTTCCAAAATAATGCCAAACCCAGTAAAGCCCAAAACAAAGCAATCACAAGCAAACATACATCGATGACTCGATAGGACCAAATTACGACAAATCTTACTAAGGCTAGTCAAGCCACCAATCGGGTTCATCACAACTAAAGTTCTATCGACAATCTCGGGTTCCAATCCCAACCTATCTACCAGGTCACTAGATATGAAGGAATGGGAAGCCCCGGTATCAAATAGTACTCGAACATGAACATCATAAATGGAAATCATCCTTGGATAATGACACCCTTTCTTTTCTCCACCGCAGTTGGGGCATTCGACGAAGAAGGAACATCATTGACAGCATATGCTTTCACAATCTGCTTCACTTTAGGAGGTTGCAGACATTTATCCTTATGATGTCCCACTTGGCCGCAAATAAAGCACTTCCTGTACGCTGGCTTTGCTCGACATTCTTTGGCATAATGGCCCTTCTTGCCACAGCTATATCACTCTACATCTTTCTTATCCCTCTTTTTCTGACCATCCTTGGTTTGGTTCTATTTTCTCTTATTCTGGGAATTATTCTTGCCCCCACTACTTGCCTGCAGTTTTGGCTCTCCTGCAGATGCAATAGCAACCTCGGCCTTTGACTTAGGGTAAAGGCTTTCTGATCTCAATGCTTTCCCCACAACAGATTCAAAAGTCTCATCGATGTGGTTTACGAGTCTTTCCCCCAAGTACTCATCTAAGCCAGTAATGAACTTTTCATTCTTCCTCTCGGCAGTATCGATAAGAGATAATCCATACTTCGATAAAGTATCGAACTCAGCAATATATTCTGAGACTGCCCTACCATTCTGCTTAAGCTCCAAAAATTTCCTGAACAATTCTGATTTCTTAGCAGTTGGGATAAACTTGTCACTAAAGCGAGTCTTAAACCGATTCCAAGTAATTTGTTGCTCAAGAGTAGCCGCTTTAATAACATTCCACCAATTCATAGCCCGTCCTTGAAGCTTACGTGATGCTAGCTTTCTCTTCATTGCATCATCGATTCCCATATCCACGGAGATGTGTTCACAACTATCCTGCCAATCTTTAACCACCATAGCTGATTCCGTTCCGTGGAACGACTTCCCACCAAGACTAGTATAATCCTTGTTAAGCTTGGCGAAATCGGCTCTAGGTGCCTGCACTGCTGCACCACCACCGTTAGCAGCATTAGGAACTACCCCCTGAACGGCACTAAGCATCTCTCTTATGAAGATAGTAAACATCGTCCTTATATCAGGAGCACTCCTGTTATTGGCCCCTGAACCCGTACTCCTCGTATTTCGGCTCATCGTCCAATCTGTAAAGAAAAATCGATTAACCATCTCCTTAGTGGTTCCCGTGCAGTGCGACTTCTTCCTTAGATATACTTATAGTATATATATATAGTTTTTGAAGACCAAAATATCACGAATACGCGCTCTTATATGCGTATATTATCTCTCCCTGATGTCTTCCCCTAGGTTAACTACGTAGCCTAGTCTCCAATACCAAGTGTGACGGCCCACCCCGGACCAGCCGACATTTCCCCGAAGTGCGCTGTGATAATGCCTGACTAGCACGGGACGGTCGTCAAAAGAAAAGGGTTTTAAAACTATGAATCACCAAAGAACCTGTAGTATATCTCATAGTGCATGGAATAAAATATAATAATAACAAACTTGGCATAAAACAGGCGAGATAGTGCATAAGCTGAAAACTAAACCATCATTGCAGCGGAATCCAAAATACAACTTATGATCTAAACCATCTTTATTACAATTTCAAAATATTGTCTCTAAAGAAAAATTGAAAATGTACAATACTAATGCCCAAAGCAGTGACCAGCAACAACACAGGGAGAATATATGCAAATAGTACGTGGAAGCCACCTGCTCGTCTCCGGATAGCTACTCGTGCATAACCACCTAACCTGTCTCTAGTCTGCTCGTTTAGGAGCACCCAGAGTAATAAGAAGAGACATAAAACTCTGGGTCAGACAAAAGTCTGGTATGAGCGATAGCAGTAAAATAAAGCAACAACATGTATGAATAATCCTACCTGAACCTAGACCTGCAACCAAAGAGTTAGCACAACAAGATGTACAATGCTCTAAGGTAACACTAACATGTGGTGTGAAAATGGGAGTATGCAGGTCACGGTGATGGCAAACATCGAACAAAGCAATCATCCTTACCTCTATCACTCAGTGCGTAAAGCATACGATATCCATCACTTTGATCACCAGAACCATTTGGGGCCATGACGGAGCCCAGCTCCATCCAAACCTTACTACAACTACTTTGCCCATGGGGTCCTGATGGATTTAGACTCCATACAACTTTGACCCTACCGCACTAGTCCATAGTCAATGCCCTACCCATCAATAGTGAATCCAAGTTATAGAAATCGATAACCCCTTTGCACATGTCCCGCAGCAAAGCCTAACTTATGAAGTTACCTCGTTGGTTCCCAACTGGATCCTGATTACTAACTTCCCACTTGGACTTCCTTTGCATCTCAGGTTTCAGCCTTCTCCGATTCGGTTATTCAGTGCTCAAGCTCCCCAGTTCATGGTCTTTCATCCGGTTTGGTTCGTGATCCACTCCATTTCGGTTAGTCTCGAGCTCCTCGGTTCGGGGGTTGATGCTCCGGTTCGTGGTCATCAGGTGGTTCGGGGTCGGGCTTCACGGTTCGGGTCTCCTCCAGTTCATGACATCGACTCGTGGTTCGAGGTCCTGGTATCGGTTTGTGGAAGTAACTGGTTCATGATGCATGGCTCATGGTGGTTTTCGAGGACTTCAAGGCAATCGGTTCCATTCGAGGGAGTTGGTCGGTTCGTGATTCATCTCTCACGACCATGGGGGCGATCCGATCCGACCCTTCACCTCATGTCCGATCCAAATTCTTGCGCCATTCCAAGCAAGCTATTTACGCCACACGACGGCATCTTTGACCATTCTAACTTTACTAAATAATCACAAAACATCACAAACAACAGTAACAACATATAGTTTAACCAACAAGATTAAAACATCTAGCATATAGGTTATTTTAGATCAAACATACCCAAAAAGCATGATTTCCCCCTAAATCCCAATAAGCATGTTTTAACTGTAGGATTAGCAAACTTAATCCAAATTAGCCCAAATTTTCACCAGTGACATAAAATAATATTTTAGAGTTTTTACATATTTTTTTGAATCATAATTTCGCTAATTATCACTAATCACCCCTAATTAGTCGTAATTAGTGAATAAACATGTTAATCACTCACCTTAGCCACAAATAAATTTCAGATCTGAAACTCTAACTTATTTGGCTTGGATCCCAATGTATTCCAGCAGCTATATCTGATTTCTATGCTAATCCGCCTTAATTTGACGTAGATTTGGCTAATATGTGATTAAAAGGTGATTTGGGAGTGATTTAGAAGTTGAAGGCCATTGCTAGGCTTCAAGAGAGGTTAGTGGCGGCTGGAAAACTGAAATGAAATGTTTTCCCAAACCCTTTCAGCCCTCCCATAACCCTAATCCTGAAATGGATTATGGGCCTATCTGCTAATTAACCTATTAAGCCTGGTTAAGCTGTTTTTTCCATCTTCAAACCTTATTTCAGCCATATCTCCCAATCAGTAAGTCCGTTTGGTTAATGTGACTACACTACGGGAAGGTAAACCATCATTCAAATCCAATGAAAGCGGTTTTAGGTCAAAACTCCTTACCAATCAAAAGTTATAGGAAAAACTAAATTCTACAGGGGCAAAATTGTCATTTAAAATTTGGCAAAAATCGTGAACATGGGAAATAACCCTAATAGTTGTTCCCCAAAGTTACATGACCATACGATTCATATGAAAATAAAATAAATATTCTATGATCCTTCGATGCGTAGAATGCGGGTCATTACAAACTTCCTGCACAGCCTCAGCAAAATGGGTAGCCATATCGGACACAAAGGAAGGAGAAACTCGGAATAATGATGTCGTCTGTCCCAAATTGAGTCGTTAAGTAATTGCTCGTTGTTCTTTCCATCTTCACCTTCCTTTGCTAAAATTAACACTTTACCTTCCATCTATTACGCTAACTTTTTTGCTTCGTCTTTCTCATCAACATGAATATAAAATGTTCCCTCACTAAACTTATGGTTCATGCCAGTGTTAGAATGTGTCAACATCCTAACAGGTTTGCTCCAATCAAAACTCTGACTTTCTGTTGAAAGTTTATTAGAGTGCTCCTCTACACTATCCGCATTACTAGCAGTTGGAATGACAACGGGCTTCATTTTGGGTACCCAAACCATATGAGAGGCACGCGACAGAGGAATCCTCTCAGTCTGAATACTATCACTCTTTGCTGCACATTTCTCCATAACGTGACCAAATGATTTGCAAGAGCTGCATATCTCCGGATTCCATTTATAAGTCACATCAACATAATAATAATGATCTTCTACGCATACCATCAACTGCGTAGGAAGAGGCTTGTCTGGAGTTGCTTCAATCAATGCTCTTGGAAAAACAAGATTTATTATGGCTACCATGTTGGAGTTAAAGCATTTGGGCTTGCCAATATGGCAAGCAAGCCAATTAATCCCAATAAGTGGTTGGAGTTCCGAAGGAACATTGTTGAATCGGGCCCACACTGGAATAGAGAGGACCTGATCTCTAGCTCTGTCCACGGTTGGATTCCAAAGTGTGATAAAATGGTTTACCTCTAATAATTGTTGGAGCTACCACTAGGACCTATGCTTTTCTTCATTTGATGAGAATTTCATATAATACATTTCGTTGACAAGAGAAATCCGTAGTTGCGCATGAAGCCTCCAAGCAGCACGACATGCCACTTGCATATCAAAATTCGGGATTTTGGAATCCAAGAAAAACCTCATTACATGACCTATCTAAAATGATTTAGCTTCGTTTAAAATTTCAAGTGGAGAAGCAAGTCCAGTTTGTACGTCAAGAATGTCGAATTGTATAGGTTCATACACTCCAGCATTGTTCGGCAGGGAGCTGAAAAAGGTTGTCCAGGGAACTATCTTGGGTTTGGCAATTGGTCGAACAACAGGCATGCACACTGGAGGCATACAACACACAGCATTGACTGGCAATTCTGAGTCACTCCAGCTAACCTCCGGAATCACTTCAATACACTCCGGAATAACAACAGCATTTTCCTTTCCTATGTTTGTATTTCCAATTTCAGTTTCACGATTTCCACTTACTTCACCCAATACCATTTTCTTTAGATTCATACCTGAACTGAGAGGCCATGAAGGATTCGCTGTTGAGATCATCGTTGTTAGAGTCGAAGGGCCAAATGTTACCAGAGCATCAAGAGTCAGCCTTGGATCCGTCGGGATGTCATGTACCAATGTTGCCATCGCAACGGTAGTGGACTGTTCAAACGAAGTTTCAGGAGCACACTTTATCTTAGGGTTTGTCAGAGCAGTCTCGGACTCATCAAAGTCAGTAGCTTCCATTTCAAAATAAAGTATCGAGGAGGAAATTAGGTTGAAACGGCGGTCAGATCTGGTGGTTGATTTAGGGGAACAAGATCTGGAGGCATATCTCAGCTTCTGTGTTTTGCTCTTGACCATCAACAAGGTGGAAGTGGCAGGAGGAGAACAGTGGAGAGGTCGAAATGATTTAGACGGAGAGAGATGGAAGTTGATTAGGATCTGTTGCCAATTGTAGTGACTTCAATGTGATATTTTTTATTTAGAACATAGCTTGGAGTAAAAAAATGAAGAATGTTTGCGTGTAAGAAAATGTTGAGGCTGCTAGTATACATATATATTATTTAAGATAAATCTAAACCATAAGATATTAGGTTATTAAATCAAACAGTACACCTCAAGCTAAGTCAACATATGTATATAGTATATAAAACCGTCCAGATTCAGATGCAGGAATCTGCCCTGCATGAAGGTGGGTCGGCCCACCTCTAGCATGGTTTGACACAGGGGTCGACCCATGTGCTGCTGGGTCGCCCAATGAACGGTGTTTTCTGCATTGATTTTTAATTATATCTTAGTTCAATCTTTTATTATTCATAACTTCTTCATACTTAATCCGATTTACGAAAACCAAGAGTCTATCTGAACCAAAATTTTGTAACAAACGCAACGGCATAGTCTATTTACCAAATTATGAATACTTTGGTAACTAATATTCATTTTATTATCTTCTTTATGTAATTATTGTATATAAATATGGGGTGTTACATTCTCCCCTCCCTGAAATCTACAAGTTAAGAAGAATGTTATTAATTAAAACCTACACCAATCTACTCATTCATCAACCATGGGCATCCATTGTCCTTAAAATTTCTAATGCTTTATATGAAGTATGCAAAGGTCACATGCATATGTCCCTAAACTAATGTGAAAGTCAGGTGGTCTACTGATTCAGTTGACCTCCTTAATGCAATATATGTTTGTGCCATGTATCCAATATGTATGCCAAACAATCCTAATAATACTTATAAGTTCTATATGTGTACACAAACATTCACAAAAATGCAATGATTCAACCAACTTCATCCACTAAAAATTAAAAATGTTCGCACATCAATATGCGATATGTAAGTGCTTGATCCAATATAGTGCCTAACGTGTGTGTATGCATTCACTGACATTCACTTGTAAGTGCTAGCATCCACTTGCAACCATCAAACATAACAAGTCTCAACATGTTTTCAACCATAGGCTTATACCTAATTATCGAGATTCTTAACTTGATCTCCTTGTTGCATAGCTTCTTAACTTCCAGTCTAAGGATACGGGTAGAGACTTTTCTAACTGATGCCTCCTTCTTTATCTCTAATTCCTCGAGTGTACTTGTCTCTACTACCTCTGCTGAATCATGTAGACATTTCCTCAAGTAGGAAACACGGAACACATCGTTAAGTCTCGTCGGTCTCTTCGGTAGTCTAACCCTGTAAGCCATCTGACTTATCCTCTCGACTATGGGGAATGGCCTTACAAACCTTAGTGCCAATTTCCCTACTGAGCCAAAGCGAACTACGTTCCTTATAGGTGACACCTTCATAAATACCATATCTCCTACCTAGAATTCCAAGTGGTTCCTCCACCTATCGGCATACAAATTCTTCCAATCTTGAGCTTCTTTCATTCTTTTGCGAATAAGGTCTATCTTCTTAGAAGTCTCTCTAATCATCTCAGGCCTAAGTAAAAGTTTGTCCATAGACTCCCACCAACATATCGGCGATCTGCAAGGTCGTCCATAAAGTACCTCGTAGGGGCCATACCAATACTTGGCTGATAATTATTTTTATAGGCATATTCTACCAATGGGAGATATTCCTCCCACGTCACCCCGATGTCTGGGATACACAATCTCAATAATTCCTCAAGAACTCTACTGACCCTCTCAGTCTGTCCATCGGTCTTAGGGTGATAAACCATGTTATGTCGTAACTATGTACCTAGTGCCTCTAGCAAGCTTCTCCAAACCTCGCTCGTAGAGATGGGGTCATGGTCACTTACTATGCCGGGAGGTACCTCATGAAATCAGACAACCTCTCTAAGGTATATCGATGCTAGCCAAGTTACCGTCCACCTGCTCTTGACTGGAATAAAGTGATCCCTCTTAGTCAATCTTTCTACTATAATGCATTGCTATTGTTGCCTTTTCTCGATTTGGGCAGTCCATTAATATAGTCCATAGAGATGCTCTCCCACTTCCATTGTGGAATATCCATGTGCTGAAGCAATCCGTCAGGTTCCCTTTGCCCATCCTTTACTTGCTAACAAGTCAAACATCGGGCCACAAAATCTGCCACGTCCTTTTTCATACCAGTCCAACGAAAGACTCTCTTCATATCCCGATACATCTTGTCACTGCCCGAATGGATAATCATTTGAGTGTGATGAGCTTCCTCAAGAACTATCGTCAACAACTCTCCAAATTTAGGAGCATACAGCCTTCCTTATCGAAGTAGCCACCCTTCCTCTTCCACAGAACATCTAGCTAGGTGACTAGAGGTCTCCCTTCTACCGAGTTTATCCAATATGTCAACAAACTACTGGTCCTCTCGCTGTGTGGATCTAATGTGCTCTATAAGAGTAGGTTGCAACTCCAATGATGCTAACAAACCAAGCGAAAAATTCGTAGATGGCCTAAAATCATAGATCGAGATAAACTCCAAGCTCTGGCTCTCTATAATTAGAGGATTCAAGGTCATCCTCGGCCTACCCAATGCGTCCCCGACCATGTTCCTCTTGCCTAGGTTATAAGCTATCTCAAAATCGTAGGACACTAGGAACTCCATCCATCGTTGTTGCCTTAAATTGAGATCCTTCTACGAGAACAAATATTTTGGCGACTTGTTGTTGACCAACTTTTTGGAAAAGGCAGCCACAGTTAAACGGATTGAAGTCCAATGTCAAAAGGCTCACAAAACTGCATCTACCAACCCCAGCGGACAACCTCTACTTTAGAAAGCCCAAACAAGATTCGGCCCGAGCCAGCTTTCCCCGAGCAGCGACATTTCATATCTCGGCGTAATATGTAACAACCCGTATTTTCAATAACCTGTAATAACATAAATCGAGGCAGAATTTAATTCTAAAATGGGAATCAAGGGAAACGGGCTATGCCATTGCGTTCGTCTCGGAAAAATACGCGAAATAGAGTCCGAGTTTTCGAAAATCGGAGTCCGTATGACCAAGATATGGCCTCGCGAAGTTTCACGAAAATTCCCAAATTAAAGTATACTTAATTAAGTGAAATGGGTTGTGTAGATATATATATATATATATTGATATATATATATATATATATATAATTGAAAATTTAATAAATAAATATGCAAAAATGCTCAAAACAGCGAATTGGGAGAGGGGAATAACCGAACCGGCCGATTTTTGAAGTCGACCCGAGCCCGCTGGGTCGACTAGGGGTTAATCCAGGGTGTTTGGCTGTCAACCCGTGGGCCGATTCGCTCAAGTGCAGATTTTGCATTTGAATGGTTCTCATGGTCCATCTTTAATCTAAAGGCCCTAGATGGTTCCTACACTTGACTTCTTCCCCAAGACATGCTTTGATGGCTTGGATTGAATCTAGGGTTAATCCTATGGCCTAAAACACTTGCCTAATCTATAAATAAGACCCTAACCTACCCTAATTCATTCATAATTAAACCTAGTGACTAAACTATGGCAAAATGCTAGCTCTCATGGCCTCCACTAATTTTATGAAGAGGGTTGCATACTAATCACTCTCTAATCAACTTCTAATCCCTTCTTAGCATCTTAATCTTCTTCATTTGGTGTTCAAAGTTGCTAGTTGTGAGTTTCTATCACTTTGATGATCTTTTGGTAAACTAATTAGATGAGATGTGATGAGATTTATGGTTTTGTATGTGGGTTAATGAGCTTTGAATCATATGATATGATGTTAGCATTAATCTTATGTTTATGCATGTTGAGTATGTAAGCTTATGCAAGTTTAATATGATGTATGTTATGTTTGCATGATGCTAAATATGCAAGTTGTGGGCTATGTAATCATATGCATGTTATGCAAGTTCATGGTAATATGCTATGCAAGTTACATGTATGTAAATATGCAAGTTACATGTTTGTTAATATGCAAGTTACATGTATGTAAATATGCAAGTTACATGTTTGTTAATATGCAAGTTACATGTTTGTTAATATGCAAGTTACATGTATGTAAATATGCAAGTTACATGTTTCTTTATATGCAAGTTACATGTTTGTTAATATGCGAGTTACATGTATGTAAATATGCAAGTTACATGTTTATTAATATGCAAGTTCATGATGACACATTATGCAAGTCTATAAGCTAATATGCAAGTTTGTTATGCAAAATGAATATGTAAGTTATGTGACATATTATATGCAAGTTATGTGACATGTTATGCAAGTTCATATGCAAGTTATGTGTTTGTTAATATGCAAGATGGCACCTTTGAAACATGTTCATTCATATGCAAGTTGACACCTTTTATATGTGTTATATCATGAACGAAATTACGTGGGAACGATGGGGTAATTAAATGCATAAGTTAATAAGATTGTGTGAAATTAATATAATTATGCATAACACAAAATAAATAAACATAGTATGGGAATTTGCCTATTTGGTTAGGTGTACCCATACTATGTGTTGGGAATTTACCTATTGAGTTAGGTCTACCCCATGGGAATTTACCTATTAAGTTAGGTCTACCCATGTTAAGGAAAACTTGATTAATTAGGGATAATTAATATAAAATTATGAGGGTGATTAATTAGGTGTAATTAATTGACTAAGACACGAGGTTGGACTCAGTTGTAGCGTAAAACTGCCCGGACCCAACCGGCTTAACCAGTTGCTACAAATGTTAGCCCAATGTGAGAGGTCTTAGGCACAAACTAAATACGTAATTAATGTAAAGACACGAGGTTAGACTCTGTTATGACATAAGGCTGCCCGGACCCAACCGGCTTAACCAGCGGTCATAAAAGACAGTCTAATGTGAGAGGTCTTTACAAAGGTTACGTTCTTAATTAATTAATTAAGAAACACTTAACCACATTAGCATGTAGAGGGACATGAGGGGTTAAGTGGGTGCCTCGGGTGGCATGAGAAAATCTAGTGGTTGCCTTGGGTGGCAATAGAAAATACGATTAGAATACTTAACCAAAATGGAACATGTAATTAAAACATGATTAAAGGGTTAAGTGGGATATACTAGAAAAAGGGACAAGCTTAGGTGGGTAGCTTGTGGAGGCCCATTTCAACCAGTAACCCATACGTATCTTTGTGGGCTCGACCCATGTCGAGGACGGGACACGCATACTGGGCTTGACTGTAAGAGGCAAACGGGTTAGCGGTGGCAACGCAAGTCCAACGGGCTTCATATGCGTGAGTGGGCCCGGGCTGGTAGGTAAGCCGTTGTTGCATCGAGTAGATATAAGCCGTGCACCTTTAGTTCCATCAGGTTGCCACATTGGGGAATGATACATCCCACGGTGGGGCCAGCACGGGTATCTACGTTAGGGAGCCGATCGAATGGGAAGTAGTGTGTACACCTAGTGGATTGTAGGGCCCCGTGGCGCCTACTTGGTCACCTAGGGGTACGCAGGTACTAATTAGTAAATTTTATAAGTCCTTGGGTGGGATCAACCTTTAAGTTAGGAACGACTGGTGTGGTGCAGTTTAGTAATTTACCTTAGGGAGGGTAGATGCGTCTTTATCCTTTATCTTCGTTTAGTTGACTGCTTAGGGTAGCCATTCATCCCTATATGTTACCGTATATCAGTTTATGTCTTCTCTGGTTACTTTAACGATTGTATTGTTAAAGTTATAGGACTCGCTCAGACTTATGTCTGACCCTGTTGTTTTTATCTTTTTCCCAACCCTCAGGTCCTACGGTGGATCCTAGCAGTAGTGGAGCTTGATCGGATTGCTGTTCCAGTCTTTAGGAGCTTGGATAGATGTAAAGCTCCAGTTATCCAGTTATCTTTTCTTTTGTTTGGCTATTGTATGAGAGTGGGATTATGTACTTCTTTATTTTGATGGATATTGTACTTGACCTTTATTGTGGTTTTATGATGTAACCAGACATGTTTTACTTCCGCTGTTATGAGATGATGTTTTAAAATTTCAAGTACTATTTATATCTGTCTTGTTGTAATTTTTCTGTTCTATATTCACTAAAATACTCCACCGATGCTATGGCATTCCCTTAGTGAGTGATCATAGCGGGAGTGGGGTGTTACACGTGGTATCAGAGCTTAAGGTTACCAGAACAGATAAAATTTTTGAGAAAAACTATTTTCTAAGAGTATTTTCGAAGAAAGTATTTTTAAAAGCATGTCTTCTAAGAGAAAAAGTTTTTGAAAAAGAAAAGCATAATCCCCAATAGCCATATCTTTATCTTTCGGAATCTCCTTTTTGAATCTTTCCTCTTTCGTTTCAGCATGGCTGAAGATCTTAACATCCCGGAGGGTTTAGTTATACCACTATGGTATAGGAGGTTGCAAGAGGCTAGGGCCGCGGCTGCGGGTCCGGCCAATGCTACTACACCAGAGACAACCGCTCCTCCTCCTCAGCCTAGAGTGGATAATTTTGCTAAGGTTTGCAAGGAGTTCAAGGCTATAGGAGGAAAACCTTTTCTTGGTTCAGAGACTTTCGTAGAGGCTAGAGATTGGCTTAAGGAAGTGGAAGAGTTGCTAGATATCTTTGAAGTGGAAGAGGGAAAGAAAGTCAAGTTGGCGGCTTGGTTAATGAAGGGAGAGGCCTCATTCTGGTGGGAGGTCACTAATGGAGAACGCCCTGTTGACTCTTGGGCAGATTTTAAGCAAAGGTTTGGGGCTAAGTTTCTCTCAAGGGCGGAAGAGAATCTGTTTATGGAGAAGTTCTTGAATTTGAAGCAAGGGAATCTCACTGTGAAAGAATATGTCAACAAATTCAATCAATTAGCAAGGTTTGGCATAGAGTTGGTGAATACACCGGAGAAGAAGGCTTTGAGGTTCGTTAGAGGCTTGAACGAACCATTGCAAGGAATAGCTATGACTCACATTCCTATGGGGGCCACTTTTGAGAAGCTTGTCTACATGGCACTTATGCATGAGGATGATAAGAATTCTAAGGCACCAGAGAAAAAGGGGGATCAGAAGAAACCGCAACAGCAACAACAAGGCAAGGGCGGAAAAGGCAATGGTGACAAAAAGAAGACGAAGAAGAAGTGCTTCAATTGTGGAACACCAGGACACCTTAGTAAGGATTGTCGCAAAAAGAAGAAGACCGGTTGCTTTCATTGTGGTGAAGCAGGGCATCTTGTGAAAAACTGCCCAAAGAAGGGGCAGAAGACGGGGTCTACCTCAGGAGGCCAGGTGCAAGCTCTTATAGCACCACCTCAGTCAGGGGGGCAAGTTCAGGTTCTCTCAGTTCCACCGATTCAGCAGAGAGGTAGAACTATTTCCGTTGAAAGTCTGGTTTTTCTGTTTGATCATCCAGTTCGTACTTTGTTTGACTCTGGCGCATCGCATTCTTTTATCTCATCATCGTTAGTTGAGTCACTGCACTTAAACACCAGTCTAGTTGATGATCCCTTGGTTGTCTCAAACCCAATTGGGGGCTCCATATATCTGTCTATGATATGTTTGGGTTTGAAGATTTCTATACTTAGCGTTGAGTTTAGATGTGATGCTTTTGTATTGGGCTTCACGGGCTATGGGTTGATCTTGGGCATGGACTGGTTATCCAGTAATGGTGCCGTTCTTGATTGCGAAAGGAGAGTTGTCAGGCTCATGACCCGCTTGGGTAACACTCTCGAGATCTCTTGCAATCCCATGGAATCTGTTTTGCTAAGTTATCTTGAATCGCTCGATGCTTCGGTCGAGAGTTTGTGTTCTGTCAGAGTAGTCCGGGAATATCCGGATGTGTTTGAAGAAGTAAAGGGTTTGCCTCCGAAGCGGGAGATAGATTTCCGAATTTATTTGGTGGATAATGCCAAACCAGTGTCTTTGCCAGTACGCCACATGGCTCCTCGTGAGAGAAGAGAACTTCATAAGCAAGTAGGGGAGTTGCTTGAGAAGGGGTTCATAAGGCGAAGTATATCGGAGTGGGGAGCTCCAGTAGTGTTTGCCACGAAGGCGGATGGGTCCCTCAGACTTTGTGTGGATTATAGAGAACTTAATAAGCTCACGAAGAAGAATAGACACCCATTACCGAGGATAGATGATCTCTTTGATCAGTTGGTTGGCGCGTCAGTATTTTCGCAGATGGACTTAGCTACAGGGTTTCATCAGTTAAGAGTGGCGGAGGACAGTATAGAGAAGACTGCTTTCCGGACTCCGGATGGTTTTTATGAGTGGCTAGTGATGCCATTTGGGTTGACAAACGCCCCCGCATACTTTGTTGATCTCATGAGTAGAGTGTTCAGAGAGTATCTGAATAAGTTTGTAGTAGTTTTTGTGGATGACATCTTGGTCTTTTCCAAGAATGAAGAAGAGCATGCCTTACATCTCAAGGAAGTGTTGGAGACTCTTCGAGCGCATAGTCTTAAAGCTAAATTCTCTAAATGCCATTTTTGGAGAAGAGAAGTGCGATTCTTAGGGCATGTGGTCTCTAAGGAAGGGATAGCTGTGGATCCCGCAAAGATAGTATCTATCCAGGATTGGAAAGTTCCTAGAAATGCTACCGAGGTAAGAAGTTTCTTGGGGTTGGCAGGATATTATAGGAAGTTCATCAAAGACTTCGCGAAGATATCAGCCCCATTAACCCGCTTGACGAAAAAGAATCTGGTTTTCTCGTGGGATGTAGATTGTGATGATGCTTTCCGACGGTTAAAGAGAGCTTTGACCACCGCTCCAGTTTTAGTGCTCCCGGATGGGAGTAAGCCGTTTGTTGTTTATACCGATGCTTGTGGAACAGGATTAGGCGCAGTCTTGATGCAGGAGGGAAGGGTAATAGCCTATGGAGGGAGACAATTGAGAGTGCATGAGAAGAATTACCCTACCCATGATCTAGAGTTGGCCGCGATTGTTTTCGCACTTAAGTCTTGGCGCCATTATCTTCTTGGTGAGAGATTCGAGTTGTTCACCGACCATAAATCATTGAAGTACTTATTCTCTCAGAAGGATTTAAACCTAAGACAGCAAAGGTGGATGGAGTTCTTAGCATCCTATGATTTCGAGATAGCGTATACCCCTGGTAAGGGTAACGTGGTGGCAGACGCCTTAAGTAGAAAAAGGCTATCTTTGAGTCCATTGTTCGTGGAACGACGAAGCTTGGAGTTTCTTTCTTTGTTTGACTTCAGACCTTCTGTTGATTTTGTACCTGGTTTGTTGGCATCCTTGGAGGTTAGACCTACTCTTTTGAGACGGATTGGCGAGGCTCAGCGAGACGACCCACAGTTGGTTGTGTTGGTAGAGAAGCTTATAAGAGGGGAGTCGTCCAGCCATTTGGGT
Organism: Allium sativum; assembly: GCA_030737875.1. Taxonomy (NCBI): domain Eukaryota; kingdom Viridiplantae; phylum Streptophyta; class Magnoliopsida; order Asparagales; family Amaryllidaceae; genus Allium; species Allium sativum. The sequence goes on along the minus strand of CM060927.1, from coordinate 18,106,526 downwards.
AGATACACTATAGATGATAAGGGATGGTTGCATAGAGACGGTAGACTTTGTGTACCGCAAGATGAGGGTTTGAAGAAGGCTATTTTGGATGATGCACATCGTTCAAGAATGACTATTCATCCCGGTGGAGACAAAATGTACCAAGACATGAAGAGAGTTTTCTTCTGGGCCGGTATGAAGAAAGATGTGGCCGAGTATGTGGCTAGATGCTTAGTGTGCCAACAAGTTAAAGTGGAGCAAAGGAAACCCGGTGGGTTGCTACACCCATTGGAAGTTCCACAGTGGAAGTGGGATAGTGTCTCGATGGATTTCATCGACGGGTTACCGAGATCGAGGAAGGGCAATACGGGAATTTGGGTTGTGGTAGACAGACTTACCAAGAGTGCCCATTTTATACCCGTAAAGAGTAAGAGGACCGCTCCATGGCTTGCTTCAGTCTATGTTAGAGAGATTGTTAGATTGCATGGCGTACCATCCAGCATTGTGAGTGATCGAGATCCTATTTTCACTAGTGAGTTTTGGAGAAGTTTGCAAGAGGCGGTAGGGACTCAGTTGTGTTTGAGCACCGCATATCATCCTCAGACGGACGGTCAGACTGAGAGGGTGAACCGTATCTTAGAAGATCTTTTGAGGCTTTGTATCTTGGATTTTGGAGGTACATGGGAAGAACATCTTCCTTTGGTGGAGTTCGCATATAATAACAGCTTTCAGTCCAGTATTGGTATGGCTCCTTTCGAAGCTCTTTATGGAAGGCCTTGTCGATCTCCTACATGTTGGTGGGAATCTACGGATAAGATCTTGCTTGGGCCGGATATGGTTAGAGAGACTTCAGAGAAGATTGATTTAATTCGAAAAAGGATGAAAGCAGCGCAAGATAGACAGAAATCTTATGCGGATCGGAGAAGGACGGATCTTGAGTTTGAGGTTGGGGACATGGTTTTTGTCAAAGTATCTCCATTGAGAAATGTTGTTCGCTTTGGGTCCGTAGGGAAGTTAGCACCGAGATTTGTTGGGCCGTTTCCTATTAAGGAAAGGATTGGACGGATGGCATATAGGGTGGAGTTGCCCGACAGACTTAGTGGTGTTCATGATGTATTCCATGTATCACATTTGAGGAAGTGCTTACATGAGACCGCGGAGGTGGTAGAGCCGAGCTTGCTTAGAGATGTAGAGGTAGAGCGTGATGCGACGATTCGACGAGCTCCTACTCGCATCCTTGGGTCAGAAACTAGGAAGTTGAGGAACAGAGAAGTTCAGCTAGTTAAAGTGCAATGGGGAGATGACGAAAGCAATGCTACTTGGGAGACGGAAGCAAAGATGCGTTCTTTGTATCCATTTCTTTTTGAGAGTATGTCTTTTAACTTCTCCTTTATTGCTTGTCTAGTACTTATCTTATCTTTAGTATATCCTCTCGCTAATACCTATGACCTTTAGATAGGGTAAAACCTATGGTTGAAACATGTGTCTGAAACATGTTATGGTTGATGGATGCATATGGATGCAATTGTTTGCTAGTGGTTGCTCGTGGATGCATATACACACACATTAGGCACTAGATCGGCTCAGTCACTTCATGTTGCATATTGCATAAATGGATGTGGTAGTTAGATTGATGGATGTATCATGGCTGTGTTATCATATGGATGATGCATTTTTGTGTATGGTTGTGCACGCATGTAGAAATTTGTATGTGTCAATAGGGTTTCGCATACATATTGGATGCATGGCACTATCATGGTTTGCATTAAGGAGGTTTACTGTATCAGTAACCGCCTGATTTTCGCATTAGGTAAGTACATATACACACACTTTTGCATATATCCATCCAGCATTTAGAATCTTGTAAGGACAATGATTGCTCGTGGATGATGCTTTGAGTAGATGGATGATTGGATGGTAGGATACGTTCTTCCTAACTTGAAGATTTCGGGGACGAAATCCTTTAAGGAGGGGAGAATGTAACAACCCGTATTTTCAATAACCTGTAATAACATAAATCGAGGCAGAATTTAATTCTAAAATGGGAATCAAGGGAAACGGGCTATGCCATTGCGTTCGTCTCGGAAAAATACGCGAAATAGAGTCCGAGTTTTCGAAAATCGGAGTCCGTATGACCAAGATATGGCCTCGCGAAGTTTCACGAAAATTCCCAAATTAAAGTATACTTAATTAAGTGAAATGGGTTGTGTAGATATATATATATATATATATATTGATATATATATATATATATATATATATAATTGAAAATTTAATAAATAAATATGCAAAAATTCTCAAAACAGCGAATTGGGAGAGGGGAATAACCGAACCGGCCGATTTTTGAAGTCGACCCGAGCCCGCTGGGTCGACTAGGGGTTAATCCAGGGTGTTTGGCTGTCAACCCGTGGGCCGATTCGCTCAAGTGCAGATTTTGCATTTGAATGGTTCTCATGGTCCATCTTTAATCTAAAGGCCCTAGATGGTTCCTACACTTGACTTCTTCCCCAAGACATGCTTTGATGGCTTGGATTGAATCTAGGGTTAATCCTATGGCCTAAAACACTTGCCTAATCTATAAATAAGACCCTAACCTACCCTAATTCATTCATAATTAAACCTAGTGACTAAACTATGGCAAAATGCTAGCTCTCATGGCCTCCACTAATTTTATGAAGAGGGTTGCATACTAATCACTCTCTAATCAACTTCTAATCCCTTCTTAGCATCTTAATCTTCTTCATTTGGTGTTCAAAGTTGCTAGTTGTGAGTTTCTATCACTTTGATGATCTTTTGGTAAACTAATTAGATGAGATGTGATGAGATTTATGGTTTTGTATGTGGGTTAATGAGCTTTGAATCATATGATATGATGTTAGCATTAATCTTATGTTTATGCATGTTGAGTATGTAAGCTTATGCAAGTTTAATATGATGTATGTTATGTTTGCATGATGCTAAATATGCAAGTTGTGGGCTATGTAATCATATGCATGTTATGCAAGTTCATGGTAATATGCTATGCAAGTTACATGTATGTAAATATGCAAGTTACATGTTTGTTAATATGCAAGTTACATGTATGTAAATATGCAAGTTACATGTTTGTTAATATGCAAGTTACATGTTTGTTAATATGCAAGTTACATGTATGTAAATATGCAAGTTACATGTTTCTTTATATGCAAGTTACATGTTTGTTAATATGCGAGTTACATGTATGTAAATATGCAAGTTACATGTTTATTAATATGCAAGTTCATGATGACACATTATGCAAGTCTATAAGCTAATATGCAAGTTTGTTATGCAAAATGAATATGTAAGTTATGTGACATATTATATGCAAGTTATGTGACATGTTATGCAAGTTCATATGCAAGTTATGTGTTTGTTAATATGCAAGATGGCACCTTTGAAACATGTTCATTCATATGCAAGTTGACACCTTTTATATGTGTTATATCATGAACGAAATTACGTGGGAACGATGGGGTAATTAAATGCATAAGTTAATAAGATTGTGTGAAATTAATATAATTATGCATAACACAAAATAAATAAACATAGTATGGGAATTTGCCTATTTGGTTAGGTGTACCCATACTATGTGTTGGGAATTTACCTATTGAGTTAGGTCTACCCCATGGGAATTTACCTATTAAGTTAGGTCTACCCATGTTAAGGAAAACTTGATTAATTAGGGATAATTAATATAAAATTATGAGGGTGATTAATTAGGTGTAATTAATTGACTAAGACACGAGGTTGGACTCAGTTGTAGCGTAAAACTGCCCGGACCCAACCGGCTTAACCAGTTGCTACAAATGTTAGCCCAATGTGAGAGGTCTTAGGCACAAACTAAATACGTAATTAATGTAAAGACACGAGGTTAGACTCTGTTATGACATAAGGCTGCCCGGACCCAACCGGCTTAACCAGCGGTCATAAAAGACAGTCTAATGTGAGAGGTCTTTACAAAGGTTACGTTCTTAATTAATTAATTAAGAAACACTTAACCACATTAGCATGTAGAGGGACATGAGGGGTTAAGTGGGTGCCTCGGGTGGCATGAGAAAATCTAGTGGTTGCCTTGGGTGGCAATAGAAAATACGATTAGAATACTTAACCAAAATGGAACATGTAATTAAAACATGATTAAAGGGTTAAGTGGGATATACTAGAAAAAGGGACAAGCTTAGGTGGGTAGCTTGTGGAGGCCCATTTCAACCAGTAACCCATACGTATCTTTGTGGGCTCGACCCATGTCGAGGACGGGACACGCATACTGGGCTTGACTGTAAGAGGCAAACGGGTTAGCGGTGGCAACGCAAGTCCAACGGGCTTCATATGCGTGAGTGGGCCCGGGCTGGTAGGTAAGCCGTTGTTGCATCGAGTAGATATAAGCCGTGCACCTTTAGTTCCATCAGGTTGCCACATTGGGGAATGATACATCCCACGGTGGGGCCAGCACGGGTATCTACGTTAGGGAGCCGATCGAATGGGAAGTAGTGTGTACACCTAGTGGATTGTAGGGCCCCGTGGCGCCTACTTGGTCACCTAGGGGTACGCAGGTACTAATTAGTAAATTTTATAAGTCCTTGGGTGGGATCAACCTTTAAGTTAGGAACGACTGGTGTGGTGCAGTTTAGTAATTTACCTTAGGGAGGGTAGATGCGTCTTTATCCTTTATCTTCGTTTAGTTGACTGCTTAGGGTAGCCATTCATCCCTATATGTTACCGTATATCAGTTTATGTCTTCTCTGGTTACTTTAACGATTGTATTGTTAAAGTTATAGGACTCGCTCAGACTTATGTCTGACCCTGTTGTTTTTATCTTTTTCCCAACCCTCAGGTCCTACGGTGGATCCTAGCAGTAGTGGAGCTTGATCGGATTGCTGTTCCAGTCTTTAGGAGCTTGGATAGATGTAAAGCTCCAGTTATCCAGTTATCTTTTCTTTTGTTTGGCTATTGTATGAGAGTGGGATTATGTACTTCTTTATTTTGATGGATATTGTACTTGACCTTTATTGTGGTTTTATGATGTAACCAGACATGTTTTACTTCCGCTGTTATGAGATGATGTTTTAAAATTTCAAGTACTATTTATATCTGTCTTGTTGTAATTTTTCTGTTCTATATTCACTAAAATACTCCACCGATGCTATGGCATTCCCTTAGTGAGTGATCATAGCGGGAGTGGGGTGTTACATAATAGCACTCCTAGATTGACCGAGTCAAACATTTCCTTAAAGGTCGGATCGATCAGAAATCTCCGGATTTACATGGAAATATCTGGACAAGTCATTCATTATCCTGATTCTCAAGGCATTAAAGGCGGTCAAACACTTCCGGCCAAAGCTCTACGTTTAATACACCTCATCTCGAGCGCCACGTAAGCCACAATTTCCGAGATAACTATTAATCAGCAGTAGACCGGGTCCCACGGTCGTAATGACACCAAATGATCAAGTTCCACATGTCCGGGATCTGCAAAAGAGGCTGGCCACGTTTCATCTCAATCATCCCACATCTTCACCTATAACTACCTCTATGCTAAGAGTGGTTAAAAAAACTTTTTGGGGGTAAAACTTCTTCTCTCAAGCTCAGATTCCATGGCTAACTCCAAAAATAGCCAATTGTTCTCTGAAACACAACGATCTTGTGTTCATCTCCCCTTTCTTAAAGAAAAGCAAATAGTTTGTACTTGTAACCAAAAGAAAATCAATATATAAAGTGGACGTAGGCACTATCTCTTGCCGAACCACTATAAAATGTCTTGGGTGTCCCTTGTTTTACTTACTTTACCGTATTCTATGATTGATATTCATGTGTTATACGCACAATTGGGGGATGACCGTCACTAGTGACCAACTTTTGACGTCAATACTTTGGCGCGCCAGGTAGGGGGCATGCACCAACATATTCCACGACCTTCTGCTACTTCCGATTGTAACACCCCGTAATTTTAAAAGACACTATAATGTTAAACTAAACAGTATTTAATTAAATGTTGGAAATTAAGTAAAATGGACCATACCATTACGTTCGTCTCGGAATTCTGCTTAAGGTAGACTCCAAGTTTACGCAAAACAGACATCGTATGAGAAAGTTATTAAGCTTAGAAGTTTGTATACGTATAACAAAATTATAAATATACAAATCAATTCAGAATTTTCAAATTTAAACAAACAGCGAAGCAGGGAAAACAGGAGAGAATCGACGCTTCGAGGGTTGACCCATGACCCGGTTGAGTCAACCCATGGGTCGACCCAGGTCAGGGTGGGTCGACCCATTGCAGATCCTAGCGAATTCTTTTGGTTGAACGTGGACTTGTTTTGTGGCCTTGTTCGTTGGCTTTGGGCTATATATGGGATGTCATTTCTATTGTTTTTACACATAAAAAACAATGGAGACAACGGGATGCTACCCCGGCTTGGATTGAACAAAGCCTATTTTCTTTAAGAACAGCCTATTCATATACAAGAATTCTTCTGCAACATCTGCTTGTTATTCTTTTTTCTTTAAGATACAGTCTCTGTGAGTTCATGTTATTTTTTATATATAAACATTTAATAAGTAATCCTGATATGTTTATAAATCTGGATCTAAACCCATGCCTGTTAAGAATCTGATTCATACCTAAACAGATCTGCCATTACATGTATTCCTATGTACATCTGATCTACTATTCAGTTTTTATATGCCTATTTCTGATATGCCTATATCTGGTATCATATTCCTATTCCGTCATTATGTCTATTTCTGTTCTCTTCTCTCTCTCTCTCCCCCTTTTATTTTTATAGCCTAGGCTACCTTCGAGCCTAAGCGTATCGCTGAAATATGCGAACGCACGAAATTGGGAATGGTTGGGAAAGATAAATTGGGGGCATATATTGTATTATGAATCATGACTGGGATTTAGGGGAAAACCTATACTATGATGTACGACAAAAATTTGGGACATATCTTATACTGTGAATTATGATTCGAGGGTTAGGGCATTTGAATTTGTAGGCTTAATTTATAGTTTAATCGAAACATATAATGAAACTATAAATAACATGTGAAACATGTTTAGATCTGTGGGTGTTATATGAACCTATTAACCTATAATTCTTAACATTTTTAGATTTGTGGGGGTTATATGAACCTGTTAAATTATGGGGGGTGAAGTAAACCTTTTAAAACTGTGGGGGTTATGTAAATATATTTAATATGTTGGGTTACACGAACCCGTTAAAATTAACCTGTTTTATTTCTATTGGGGTTATGCGGGCTTATTAATCTATTTGGCATAACCTGTCAAAATCCTAGTAGTTGGAGATACAAGCCGAGGAGGTGGCTTGTGTCATCTATTGCGTGGGAGCCATATCAGTCAGTAACCCATTCCGGTATCCAAGGGGGACCACGCACTTGGTAGGGGTCAAGGCACACTTACTGAGATGATTATAAGAGGTTCATATGGGTGGACGTGTTCTGATGGCACGTTACAACGTAGCCATGTGTGTGCATGGGTCCGGCTCACTTGGGAAAATAAGCCGCTATAACACAAGTAAATAGGTATGTGCCCTTCTGGGGGTTGCCACTTTAGGAAGTTATACATCCTGTTGTGGGGTCGGCATAGGGTATTTACAGGATAGGGATCCGATCGATTGGGGGTAGTAATTAGGGTACATCTTGTCCTGCCTATTTAGGTGCCCGTTGTTTTTTGTTGGGGTAACACCCGTTATTTCTATTGGGGTACCTGTTATTTCTGTTTGGGGTAAAACCCGTTACTAGAAGTACACCTAAGTCTACCATTATGTTTTTATAGGGATCATATTTGTTATACTAGTATTGGTGTAGAGAAAAGTACTTGAGAAGCGTAATCTGTTCAGTTCATTATGCTTATCATGTTCATACCTGTTATATGATACTGTTATCTCTCATTCAGTTTATATGTCTGTCATAATGCTTTTACTTATTTATATGCTAAAAGTAACCGGACTCTCCAGACTTTATGTCTGACCCATTTTGTTCCCTTTTCACTCTCTTTCTTTCCCCCAAGGTTTTCAATATGGGAACGCTCAGGCTTGATTAGGATTCTCTCTTCTATTTCTATTTGGATTTGAATTTGCTTCAATGTACCGCTTTGACTTCTTGTCTACTTGTTTATGGCTACGTATGGTGACTATGGCTTTCTACTTCTGTACTCTGATGGTTTTTAGCACAAGACAGATGTTTTTATTTGACGTATTTTATTCCAGTATTTTAGTTTGATGTTGTAACTAGATTGAAGACCATGATGTTTTCTTTTGGAAAATAAAGTTTTAAATTTTCGCTGCTATTTTATAAAGTATCTTGTGATATTCTATGTTGTTTACCTATAAGGCTTCATGAAACTTAATTCATTTTGTTAAAGAATGACATTAACGGATGTGGGGCGTCACATTTGGCGTCAGAGCTGAAGGTTATAAGATCACATAAAAGCTTTGGAAAATTGTTTTCAGAAGGTCATAAAAAGAAAGTATTTTCAAAAGAAAAGTCTGTTTTTGAAAAACATATTCCCCAAAACATATGAAATATCTTTTGATTCTCTATTTGAATTCCTTTTTCCTTTTCTTTTCAGCATGTCTAGGGAATCGAATATTCCCAAGGGCATTCAGATACTGGCTTGGTTCCGTAGATATCTCGAGGTTACGGCAGCTGCTAGAGGCCAAGCAAATGCCCCTCCCCTATCTGCAGCCGCTGTTCCTCCTCCTCCGCGTGCGGATAATTTTTTTAAGACATGAAAGGAATTCTTTGCTATGGAAGGAAAGCCATTCCGTGGAAATGAGAACTTTGTGGAAGCATAGAAAAAAAGCAAAGGAGGATTTGGTTGGGATTTTTAAGGTTGACGACCATAGAAAGATTCAGTTGGCCGCTTGGCAGCTGAAGGATGAGGCTTCAATCGGGTGGGAAGTGACGCAAGCAGGGCGTCCAGTTGAAACTTAGGACGATTTCGGACAAAGATTCGAGATGAATTTTCTTTCTCAGGCAGAAGAGAGTATGAAAATGGAAAGGTTTTTGGCACTTAAGCAAGGAAGCATGTCTGTTAAAGAATATGTCTATAAGTTCAATTAGTTGGCAAGGTTTGGGCTGGAATTGGTGAATACCCCGCACCAGAAAGCTTTGAGATTCACGAGAGGATTGAATGAACATCTCCAAGGATAGGCATTGTCTCATATTCCGATGGGAGCTACTTTTGAGAAGCTGGTTAATATGGCAATAATGAAAGGAGATGGAAAGGATGAGAAAAAGGAGGCTACGACTCAACAACAACAAAAGAAAGGAAAAAAGAATGACAAAGCTCAAGGCAAGAAGAAATGTCATGGTTGTGGGAACGTGGGCCAGTTGGCCAAAGATTGCCGAAAAAGGAAGAATGCTTGTTTCCACTGTTGTGTGGTCGGACACTATTCTATGGAGTGCCTGAAGAAACAGGGACAAGGCCAAAGGGCAGGATCTTCTAGAGGGCAGGTGCATGCTCTTGAGGCTAGTGTACCGGACAGAGGTAGGAAAGTTTCTGTTAAAGGTTTGATTACTCTTTTCGATCATGCTGTTAGGACTCTTTTTTATTCTAGCACTTCACATTCTTTTTTATATATATGATTTTGTGGTTGAGTCTCTACACCTTAGTACTAGTATGTTTTCGGATCCTGTTGTTGTCTTAAACCCCATTGGGGGCATGACTCGCCTGTCTATGATTTATCGTGGTTTGAGGATATATTTTTTGGGCGTTGAGTTTGAGTGCGACGCATATGTGCTTGGTTTTATGGGCTATGGTTTGATTCTAGGGATGGATTAGCTAGCCATGTATGGTGCCATTATAGACTACGAGAAGATGGTCGTTAGACTTTGAGCTTGCCGAGGATGGACTCTCGAGATTTCTTGTGACCCAAAAGGGTCTGTCATGCTTAGTTTCCTAGAATCGATTAATGCTTATGTAGATGATTTGCGATATGTACCTGATGTCTGTGAGTATTCGAATGTTTTTGAGGAGGTTAGGTGATTACCACCGAAGTACGAGATTGATTTCCGGATTTACTTAGAGGATAATGCGAAGTTAGTTGCATTGCCTGTGTGCTACATGGCTCCTAGGGAAAGGAGGGAGCTCAGCAAACAAGTAGGGGAGCTACTTGAGAAGGGGTTTATTAGGCGAACCATATCTGAATGGGGTGCTCCAGTCGTCTTTGCAACTAAGGCGGATGGCTTGCATCGCTTATGTGTGGATTTCTGGGAGTTGAATAAGTTCACTAAGAATAATAGGCACCCACTTTCGAGGAGTGATGATATATTTAACCATCTTGTTGGTGCATCTTTTTCTCTTAGTTAGACTTGACCATGGGGTTTCAGCAGTTGAAGGTGACTGAGGATAATATAGACAAGACCGCTTTCAAAATTCCAGATGGTTTTTTTGGGTGGCTAGTCATGCCTTCGTGGTTGACGAATGCACTCGCGTATTTTGTGGGTTTGATGAGTAGGGTATTCCGGGAGTTTCTGAATTAGTTCGTTGTGGTCTTTGTGGATGACATTCTGATCTTCTCGAAGAGCGTGGAAGAGCATGCCCTACATTTAGGGGAGGTTTTGAAGGCACTCTGAGCGCACTAGCTTAAGGCGAAATTATCCAAATGTCATTTTTGGAGAGAGGAAGTGAGATTTCTAGGACACGTGGTCTCCAAGGATAGGATAGCAGTGGATCCCGCGAATGTAGTTGCAGTTCAAGATTGGAAGCTTCCAAAGAATGTAATGGAGGTGAGGAGTTTTCATGCTATTATAGGAAGTTTATTAAGTACTTCACAAAGATATCAGCCCCACTCACCAGACTGACGAAGAAGAAACTGTCCTTTTCTTGGAGCATTGACTGTGAGGATGCTTTTCAGCCACTAAAGAGGGCTCTAACAACAGCCCTAGTTTTGACTTTGCCTGATGGGAACAAAGTGTTCACAGTGTACAACGATGCATGTAGTACAGGGCTTGGTTCCGTTTTGATGCAAGTAGGAAGGATAATATGTTACAGTGGTAGATAGTTAAGAGTTCACGAGAAGAACTACCCTACCCATGATTTAGAGTTGGCTGCTATAGTATTCGCGCTTATGACTTGGCACACTATCTGCTTGGAGAGAGGTTCGAGTTATACACAGATCATAAGTCGCTCAAGTATATGTTCTCACAAAGGGATCTCAATTTAAGACAATAGAGATGGATGGAGTTCCTAGTGTCCTATGATTTTGAGATTGCTTATACCCTTGGCAAGGGTAATGTGGTGGCGGACGTGTTGAGTAGGCAGTGGATGACTTTGAGTCCTCTATTCGTAGAGAGGCGGAGCTTGGAATACATATTGACATTCGATATTACGCCATCTACAGATCTTATACCTGGTTTGTTGGCATCCATAGAGGTGCAACCTACTCTTATGGATCAGATAGGATCTTCGCAGCGAGAGGACCCACAGATAGAAGACATCTTGGATAGTCTCAGTAGATGGGAGACTTCTAGTCACCTCAGTAGATATTCCACGGATAATAGAGGGCGGTTGCGACGGGATGGAAGGCTTTATGTTTCTCGAGTTGGGAGTCTGTTGAAGACAGTCCTTGAGGAAGCCCATCATTCTAGGATTACTGTTCATCCGGGCAGCGATAAGATGTATACAGATATGAAGAGGGTTTTCATTTAGGCTGGGATGAAGAAAGATGTAACAGAGTTTGTATCTCGATGTTTAGCTTGCCAGCAAGTCAAAGCTGAGCAAAGGAAGCCCGATGGCTTACTTCATCCTTTAGAGGTCCCATTGTGGAAGTGGGAGAGCGTCTCTATGGATTTCATTGATAGTTTGCCTAGATGGAGGAAGGGCAACACCAGTATCAGGGTTATAGTAGATAGGCTTGCTAAGAGCGCTCATTTCATTTTGGTGAAGAGTAGGAGAACGGCAGTATGGTTGGCATCAGATTTTCTTTGTGAGATATTCCGTCTATATGGAGTACCTTCTAGCACAGTGAGTGATCGTGACCCCATCCTCACTAGTGAGTTTAGGTGGAGCTTGCAAGAGGCAATAGGAACACAGTTGTATTTGAGCACCGCATATCACCCTCAGACCAATGGGGATACTGTTAGACCAAAATTTGGCTCTAACACCCAAATTGTTCAGATTTGTAGAGGATTATGTCTAAAAAATGAAGAAAAAGTAGAAAACACGCAAGATTTATAGTGGTACGGTGTTAACGAGCCTACGTCCACTTTATATGGCTTTGATTATACGTTGAATGCTAGTACAATCAAATATTTCGCTCAATCTCACTCTTACAATTAGGATTCTCTCAGTAATTTCGAAGTAATTTTGACTAGGAATAATGACAGGACAATAATGGTGAGGACAACACTAAGAGCTGCCAAAAGATCCTGAAAAATGCCAAGCACTGGGCTATTTATAGGTGATATTTGCAGGCGGATCGTGGTCATACGTGGCACAAATCCCGAGGATCTCGAACTGGTTCGTGAGCGGATGTAGAAATGGTCAAAATGGCCATTGTGGACAGATGTCATGAGATCCAAGCCTTTCAGATCGCGATGGACCAGGTTGCTGCCTTCATTTCTTGTTCACAAGATTCGGGTCGTGGGGCACATGCACGAGTGGATCGGGTCGTTGCTGAGTACCATGAGCAGGGGTCGTGATGGTGGACCACGAGCCGAAGATGATGTGGTGACCACGATCAAGTTTCTGAGGGTCCTAACGAGTGAGGTTCCATATTTTCTTGGTGAATGAACCTTGGTGGCTTGGTCCAAAAGCTGGCCAACATTTTGCCCCCTTGAAGTATGTTTTATCAAGGATGGAACATGCTTCGAAATTGCTGAACCAACACTTCGTGAAATGACATGGATCAATAGTGGTGTTTGTTTGGAACATCGTACTGCTTCAAAGAGTCATGTTCTTCGATGGGTATAAATATCAGATTTCATCATCAATCAATTTTTTATTCCTCGGCTAATTTCCACTTCTTAAATTCCGGAAGATATCGTGATCAACTCGTCAGGTAAGCTTTAATTTTTTTTGTGAGAAGTAGTGTTTAATAACTTTTATACTTATGTAAATATGGGACTATGTCTTTCCAATCAAGCAGCCACGTCGGGGTTCGAAACACCATTTCACGTCACGGTTCGCTGTGGACTATTCACCGCACTCGGGTAGAATAGTCCGATATGCCACGAACCGCCACCTGGGAAGGCCCAAGTGCGAACCATGGTGGGCTTCCCGAAGTTCGTGGCCCATCAGGCCTAACGTGGCGCATAAGACAAAAAGGCGAAGGTCAAGGGTCCTTTTCTTGACTATATAAGTTGTTTTAACCTCCTCCTTTTACCCTTTGCACTTTTCACAGCCGCTGCCTTTTCTTCTTCCCTGGCCTTTCTCTCCTCTTTTACCTTAGCCACTTCCATCTAGTATTACCCAATACAAAAACTCTAATTCGCGACTCCTGGAAATCAAAATCATCTACCAATCCAAACTAGAAAGGTAATTAGGCTATGAATGCCCACATATGTTTTCACTCTCGTTTTTCTCGAGTTTTTACTAGTTCGGATTATAAGGACGGTGCAGATAGCAGTGTTTGAGGTCGGTGATGGGTTCGATTTCATGGGTTTATGGATGGAAAGGAGAAACGAGAAAGGAGAAGAAGTAGGCCAGATTGGTTCGTAGGCGAGGTTTTGGCTTGGGTCGTGGCAAAAGAAGGACAGGGGAGGAAACCGTGGTGTGAATCTGGACAGCGGGTCAGTTCGCAATATTGGAACGGGATCGGGTCGTAGCTCCGGGCACTAAGGTGGATCGTGGGGGGTGTTTCACGATCCGTTCATATACCACGAACTGATCTGTTGCATGACCCAATGTCCCTCCACTGGCGAGATTAGTGGGCGATCCGTTCTTCACGATCTAACATACATTCCACGATCAGAGTAAATCGCGATCTGAACCCCAAGATTTTTACGAACCAGTTCTGTTGACGATACCATGTACATGTTAACTAAAAAACATAGTGCAATTATATATCAATGGACAGTTAGGTTAGAGCCTTCGAGATGACCTTTTTGGACTGATGAGCAGCATATCTTAACAGCATACAATGGCCATTATCACGCTTATCCAATTTATTTTGCGATTTCACTATCCAGTATTATGCACACATGCGCACACCAACACTTGCACACACACAGGGTTCACAGGTAACTGCATCCTAATCTTTCATGTTTGCTCGCCAAAATAGCTATGTCTGATAAGCGATCAACCGAAACATCAGAGAAAGATATAGAATCAGAGTCATCAAAGCATTATGATCCCGATGCACTTCCTACAGATTTAGATTGGGAGAATTCCGACCCCGATTACGAAACAGATACCGATATAGAATCAACGACTTCTAAAAGTACATCTCTTGAAGATGACGATGAACGAGCTCCTGGCGAAATCCCAGGTGTTGAGGAAGTGGAGAGGGAGAAACTCAGTGATAGTCTAACCTCCCAGTTGGATGACGTAAAACTTAAGAAAATATGTCTAAGACATGGGATCCCTTATGATGATGTGAAATCTCTAGAAGATGGAATAAGCCTCACTCTGCCCTAGAAGGGTACATGATTGTCAGCCGGCTTATGTGTTGGATAGGTGCTATCCCTCCAATTGTAATTGATCTTTTAAGACGACTACACATTGCCCCCATGCAACCCCATCCTAACACTTATGTAGCTTTGTATACCCTGTACAGTGCATATGCGGAAATTCTATAGACCGAGCTCACTTTCAAGGACTTGAAATTCTATTACCATTTCAAACATCGCTCCACAGGGACTCCAAACTTCACTTTCTTTGAATCTGTGGCCAACAGGAAGGTTTTATCGGAGGGTCACAGCAACATAGGGGCCACCAAAGCTGATTGGTTTTATATAAAGCACCAGGCCGGGTGTGCGAGAAAGTCATTAAAATCAAGTAAGCCTCAAGTCTCTCGATGCATGACCTAGTTGCATAATCAGAGTGCTAACGTGTTTATTTTTTGTATGCAGATCACAATTTTGCAAAAACAGAAGGTTCAGTGTATGAAGACCGACTATCCCGCCTCCTCAAAAGTAAATCAGACTTCCAAAAAGTCAAGAAGTGTATCACCGACGGGAATCTTCACAAACACCAACTTCTGAGTGTAAGATTTGGACTTGGCCTGGGTGGCAAACCTTACAAATATGTGCCCCCAGCCAAGGGAGAAGGGACCTCAGGGGCCACGAAGACCACCGAACTTCGCAAGAGTCTTTCACCACTGATCGATCAGGATGATGAGTATTTAAATGTATATAAAGGAGGTGAGGTCCGAGCCGATGAGCCAAAGGAAATTCCAGTCTCTAAGGGACAATTTCCCTCACGGACTTCACCACCACCTGAGCCTCATGCTCATGATGAATTAACAGAGGAACAGATATTCGTAGAACTGAACAAGATTCCTCTACCATACGACATTTACATACAAGAATACTTCGAAGGGGAAACATTCTTTCCTATCTCTAAGGAAGTAAATGTTCCAGTCGGAGAAAAAGAAACCACACAGACGAGCCAGACTCTAGGCCTTGGTCTGTTAGGGGGGATTACATGGGATGCACAAATCACTTGCACTACTCGTCACGACACTTCTACACCATCAGTATTCATGATTCTAATACACATTTGTTTCCTTTGCAGGGAAAATGCCTCGTAAACAATCCTATTCTTATCGTTCTCTCCGAGCAAGCACACCAAGGCTCCTTTCTGATCCTGAGCATGTTCGCAGTGACAACCGGGGGAGAGATATTCATTGACCTCGTGATTCCTATCAATCTCATTCTACATAGTCTCGTTCTCCATCAAAGCAAGACCCTGGGAAGCCCCACGTTCGTCCAGTGCCACCATTGGGGGGTAAGCAACTTCCCAAAGACTTGACTCCTCCGAAAAGTACGCCCTCTCATAGCAAGTCTTCCAAGAAACACCATGAGCTGAAAGATAAAAACAAAGATCCGAGCAAGGATTTAGAAAAGGATAAAATAAATATTGTTCCCTCTAGTCAGCACGATCTGGATACTACCGCTGCACAGGATGTCGTATACACCTCTGAGAATCAGATCAAGCTGGAGCGTCTGCGGAAGCAGTTTCCTGACATTTTCTTCGAAAGAATGATGTTTGTTCCAGATCTTGAGCCGGTTCCCGAGGAGTGGGATGTAGAGGTCATAGGGCAAGTGAGTCATGTGGCCAAACAATATAGGGCGATGAAGAAGCACACCACCAAACTTTCTACTGCCATCCGTCACCTAGAAACAGCAGCAGCCAGAACCAGGGTGAAGATTGACAATGAGGCTAGGGCCAGGAACAAAATCGAAAAAGAACTAGAAGATGCACAAGCTCAACTCGCTTTAGCTCAGCGGGATGTGGGAAATTACAAATCGGAGTTGGAAAGTGCTAGGAAGCGTTTCCACACTGAGCTCGACTCAAACAGCCAAGAGCGTGTGCTCTAAAAAAGGAAATAGAGGATCTTAGAACGATCAATACTGAATTAAAGACGGCACAGGACCATTTTGCTACTGAGAGGGCTGCTTGGGAGAAAGAGAAAGCGAGCCTTAAAGACAGCCTTGCTCTTGCTGAAAAAGAGAAAGCATTTCTGAACGATCAACTTGCCCATGCTGACGACCGTGCAGCTCTCGCTGAAAGTAACGCCAACAACGCTCTTGAATCGGCCTCCGCCATAGCTGATAAGCTTGCTGCCATTAAAGAAGAGATTGAAAGTTTTGATGAACTGCTATTCGATTTTTTCAGCCAAGTTATTAAGACTCGAGACATCTCTTGGATTGCGAACTATCACGTTACTTTGGCCCATGTGTGGGATATGATTGTTGAGGGCAAGAACTAGCGATTGAAAGTGGAGGAGATTGATGAAACACAGCTTATGTAGACCTTTCTCAAAGGTGAAGAGCCTGAGGCTTTGGAGAAGGGCAGACGCCTGATTCAAGAGGAAATTGAGAAGGAGAGAACTAAGCTTAAGGGAAAGGATAAAATCGATGAAGGCTCGAGCTTGGCGGTGGAACCCAAGGCTTCCGAATTTGAGGAATATAATCCTGATGACCCATTGATCCTCTTGGCTCCAACCCCTCCTGCTATCGGGGCTGCTATTGCTGGTCTGGGTGATGAGTCGGCTGAAGGTATCTCCATATTCTCTCCACAATTTGTCAAACAATTGTTACTTGTCGTCATCTTGCAGAACAGTCAAATGAGAAGACTACACTCTCTTCTGAACTAACAACATTTACATCTCATGATATAGTGGCAAGCCAGCCGAAAAGGATGCGGAAGAGAAAAACGAGGCGGAAAAAGTTAGTGTCCCATCAGGTGCTGGTGCTAGAGTTCCTGAGATTCCAAAGCAGACTGAGGGCACAACAACTGAGAAGGTCATTTTGGCACCAAGCAATGATGTTCCTAAGGATGCTGAGACCATTGATGCCTTGAAGGATATGGATGGTGATCATGGAGAAGATGAGGAAGAGGTCACCATCACAAGGGAGACCAAGGATGATGACCAGGAGACCCTGGCTGACATACAGGCTAAGAGAGATAAGCAGCTAGCTTTGAAAAGAGAGGAGCAAGAGCCTCTATATGTGCCTCCTATCTCATAAGTTGATCCCAAAACTGGGTTGGTTATAAAGTTCTCCTCCAGACCAATAACTTCACAGCTTGCATCACAGCCTTCCAATACCCCGCAAGATCCCCTCTCTGATAAGAGGAAGAGGAAGAAGGGCAACTGATCTGATATTGACAAGGAGGAGTTGGAAAAACAGAAGAAGGAAAAGAAGTCAAAATCATCCCTCAAGTATATGTAGAATGTATTTGTTAGTCCATATTTTGCTTTTAGGCTTTCCACTGGCCAAGAAATGTAGTCGTGAGAATGGCCCTCACTTTTGTTTTAGCTTTGTCCTGTAAACCTGCATTTGGTAAATGAAAATTTGTTTCTTTTGCATCACTGTGTACCTGCAGGTTTAACTTTTCACACTTAGTCACAAACGTTTAGATCATAACCAAGTTAAAATCAAACCATAAGTCATTTTAGCAATAAAACATTTTAAAATTTCTGTGCTGCACAAATGTGTGTATATATATGCCCCTAATCAATCATGACATGATGCTTAGCTAGGGCTTATTAAGGATTGATTAGAGTTATATGAATGTTGCCCCCTATTGCCGGAAACGAGGGGTTGGGGATCCACCATTCGTTCTTGTTTCCAGTCATGTGACGGAATATGATCCAATTTTCAGCGGCATATGTCACTGTGCCTTTATACTCTCCCGATCCTTCAGCGGGGTAAATGTTCTTGCGGCGCTAAGTGTCTAGCAACTTTATAATCTCCCGATCCTTCAACGGGTTAGAGTTTGATTTCGGTTCTTTATTTACTCACCGATCCTTCATCGGGGCAGTCGTATTGTCAAGGCGGTTTATATTATGGTTCACCTTCATGCCTTGCAGACGTCATCTTCGCGTCCTTTATATTCTATCTCGAATCTTGAGAGTTTGAGTGTAGATGACAGTGTGATCTACTCTGTTGCACCTTCGGGACTTTAGTTGTTGTTCACCTTCCAGTCTAATAGAAGGCACTTTGAATTAGGTGTTTCGAGATCGTTGTATAGTGTATAGCAAATCTCAAGATGGTAATGATATATGTTAATTAAAATAAAAGAGCAGATAAGTAACAGTGCAATAAAGGTAAATGAAACACGATGTTTTATAGTGGTTTGGTCGAATCATGACCTACGCCCACTTTATAATCTTTTGCTTAAGTAACCAGACTGCTCTAGGCAAGTCGAGCCTTTTTACATGGCCTAAAAATAAAAGAATAAAACTGACAATTTTCACGTCAGATAATGCCGCAGATGCTGGGCATTTCATCTCCATCCACGTTTGCTAGATTGAAAGTTCCGTTATCAAGCCTTCGTAAAATGGAATACGGTCCTTCCCATTTTAGACCCATATGCGCTGGGGTGGAAAGACACGTTTCATAACCAAGTCTCCGGGTTCAAATGTTCGGGCTCGGACATTTTTGTTGTAATACCAAGCGACCTGTTGCTTGTGCCTTAAGGCGCGGAGGTCGGCTTCATCTCTCTTTTCTTCTACCATATCCAGGGATTCAAGAAGCAGTTGATTATTGGTCATTGGGTCAAAATAAATGGTTCTGTGAGACGGTACTTTTAATTCAACTGGGATGCTTCTGCTCCAAAAGCGAGGGAGAAAGGTGTGTGGCCCGTTGCCGACTTGTAGGTTGTTCTATAGGTCCATAGCATCAAGGGTAATTCGTCGACCCACATGGCCTTGGCCCACTTTAATCTTTTCTTCAGAATTGATTTAATCACCTTATTTTTTGCTTCGACCTATCCGTTCGATTACGGACATGCCATAGAGGTGTACCTCTTTTCGATGTGATACTTATGGCAAAAGTCTCTGAATTATGTGCTATCAAATTGGGTTCCGTTATATGTTATAATGACCTTTGGGATCCCAAATCGACATATGATATTTCTGACGATGAAGTTAATTACTCGCTTGGTCGTGATCGTGGTCAATGGCTCCGCTTCGACCCACTTCGTGAAGTAATCCAAGCCACGATGGCAAACTTTGCTCCACCTTTCGCTATGGGGAGACTTCCAATAATGTCAATTCCCCACATAGCGAAAGGCCATTGGCTAATCATCGTCTTCAACCGGCTAGGAGGTGCCCTAGGTATCTTGAAAAATTTCGAACATGCGTCACAACGTCGTGCATATTTGGCTGCATCCTTGTTTATGGTAGGCCAAAAATAGCCATATCGCAGTATCTTCTTTACCCGAGTTTGTCCTCCAGTGTGGTCACCACATTCACCTTCGTGTACTTCTTTCAGTACATGCTTGATGTCGTCATGTGTGATGCACCGTAAAAGAGGCATCGAGAATCCTTGTTTGTACAACACTTCGCCTTGCAATACGTATCGGGAAGCCTTCCGAGTAACTGCACGCCTCTCATTTTTCTTTGTCTGAATTGTTCCATCCATTAGAAAATTCTTTAAGGGTGTCATCCATGACTCCCTTTCTGGTTCAATTTCCAACACGATATCAACTTCCATTTGATCAACGCTTGGAGAAGGCAATATTTCAATTGGGACTAGCTCAGTATCCTCAGGACAGCCGGAACTAGCCATCTTTGCCAACTTGTCTGCTTTTTGATTTTCCTCTCGAGGAATACGGAATATGTTGTAATGATCAAGGTTTTCCAATAGTTTCCTCACTTCTTTCAAATATGATATCAGTCTTGGACTCTTAGCCTGAAATTTCTCGTTCAGCTGGTTCACAACTAGCTTGGAGTCGCAAAAGATGTCTAGTTTTGTTATCTTTAACTCCTTTGCAAGATTTAGCCCGGCGATCAGGGCTTCATACTCGGAGTCATTATTCGTGGCATGAAACTCCAATCTAAGAGCGTAGTATATTGATCGGTCTTTGGGAGTCACAAGTACAACTCCAGCACCAGATCGTCTGTCGTTCTTGGCGCCACCAGTGTATAATTTCTAGGCATTGGGGTCAAGAAGTCATTTCGGAGAATCAGCTTCTGCACTCACAACATCATCCTCTGGGATAGTGAACTCCGCTATAAAATCTACCAGCACTTGCCCCCTTATTGATCGTCGGGGCTGAAAATTCAAATCAAACTGACTCAACTCAATGTTCCATTTGAGTAATCTTCCTGAGGCCTCTGGTCTCTGTAAAACTTGCCTAAGTGGATGGTCAGTGTACACGGTGATAGGATGATCTTGAAAATAGTGACGAAGCTTTCGGGAGGCGATTAGTGGGCTATACACAAGCTTTTCTATTCTTGGATAGTTTCGCTCGGCTGCCGCCAACTTCGTACTCACATAGTACACTGGTCTTTGAATCTTATCTTCCTCCCTTACCAAGGCTGAGCTTATCGCGTGGGACGAGACTGCCAAGTACACAAACAAGTCTTCATGATTAATTGATTTTGACAGTATCGGAGGTTTTTCAAGATGATCCAGGAGGTTCTGAAACGCTTCAACACAATCAGGGGTCCATTCGAAATTGCGCTTTCCTCGCTTTATCAATTTGAAGAATGGTATACATTTGTCTGTGGCTTTGGAGATGAATCTACTCAAAGTGGCTACTTTTCCTACGAGGCTTTGCACATCTTTGATTTGTCTTGGTTTCTGAATCTCTCTGCTTGCCGCAATCTGATCTGGATTGATCTCAATTCCACGCGAACTGACGATGAATCCTAGGAATTTCCCAGATGCAACCCCAAACGAACACTTCATAGGGTTAAGCTTCATTCCGTACCTTCGAAGGATATCAAACATTTCTGCGAAATCGGTAGTGTGATTAGGTGATTGTCTGGACCTGACTAGCATGTCATCAACATATACTTCCATCGTCTTCCCGATTTTGGTGTAGAACATTCTATTCACCAATCGTTGGTATGTAGCACCGGCATTCTTCATACCAAATGGCATCACTACGTAGCAGTACAGCCCTAGATCTATGACAAAGCTGGTATGTTCTTGGTCCGGGACATGCATAGGGATTTGATTATACCCTGAGTAGGCATCCATGAAGGAGAGGAGTTCGTGACCTGTCGTCGAATCCACCAGCTGATCAATTCTTGGTAGCAGAAAACTATCTTTCGGGCAGGCTTTATTTAAATCTGAGAAGTTGATACTGGTGCACCACTTCCCGTTAGCTTTCTTTACCAGGACCGGATTTGAGATCCATTCCGGGTAGACTGACTCTTTGATAAACCCATTACTTCTCAGCTTTTCTACTTCTTCCTTCAAGGCAGCAGACCTCTCTGGGCCAAGCATTCGCCTTTTCTGTTTGACAGGAGGATGCTTCGGATTGATGCTTAATGAATGGCTCATAATCGATGGTGATATTCCACACATGTCAGCGTGGGTCCAAGTAAACACGTCTAAGTTGGCTTTCAGGAAATCAGTTAATTCATTAGATCGAAGAGGGTCCAACTGGGATCCAATCTTCAGGACCTTCTCTGGGAGACTGTCATCGATTAATACATCTATAGTCATTTCATTTGGAGTCGCCATTCTGCCCCCAGGCTCTTCATCCTCTCTAGGATCTATGTCCTCGGGCAATTCTCTGGGCGACTCTCCCAGAGTTGTTTTCTTTAATTGCTATGATGTTCCCTCCCTTGGGGGGGAGGAAGTGCCCTTTGTTTCTACATCTCTTCCTTTATGTAACAACTTTAGTTCTACTATGTGGCATGCTCGTGCAACAACTTGATCCCCTCTGATTATACCTACACCAGCATCCGTCGGGAATTTCAATAACAAATACCAGAGCATGATACAAGCCCTGAACTCCGCTAGGGCCGGTCGGCCCAAGAAGGCATTGTATGGTGATTCAATATCCAAAACCACAAAACGGATAATTCTCACCCTTCGGCGTTCTCCTTCCCTAAGGGTGACTGACAGCTCTACATATCCCATCGGAGAAGTTGAGGCTCCGTTGAAGCCACATACCAATCCTTCGCAAGGCATCAAATCCTTTGGTTCGAGCTTCATCTGATCAAATGTCTTCTTGAACAGAATGTTAACTGAACTCTTGTTATTCACTAATACTTTGTGAACTATAGCTGGACTAATGGTGACTGTAATCATTAATGGGTCTTCAGTCGGAGAATGGACTCCAATACTCTCCCTGCTGCGGAATATAACGTTGACATACTGCTTCATTGCCCTAAAGTTGTGTCCTGCCAAATGAAGCCATCCAACTGTGGAATTGATTACGATATTTTTTCCTTTCTACTAAGGGGTAGGTCTAGCAACATGTTGGTTTTGGTTCGGGGCCTATCCAGCTTGCCCCCTATCCTTCGGGGCCACCTTATACTCGTCAAGGTTTCCTTCTTGGAGTATCATTTTAACCACATCTCTCAAATGGCGACATTCGTTGGTGGAGTGACCATAAACTTGGTGGAAGAGGCAGAACTTTCCGGTTTCACGCTCTTTCTCCGTTGAATCCCCCGGGGGAGGCCTCTTGTATTGGAGAACGTTATAAGCATCCATAAAAATGTTCTCTAGCGTGTCATTTAATGGTGTGAAGCTCTCAAACGGCCTAGATCGAGGCCTTCTCTCTGAGACGTTTCCTCGGTTTCTCCTTTTGTTACCATTCCCAGACTGGCGACCATTTCCCTGGTTCTTGTTCCCAACATTGACCTCCACCTTTCCTAGGCTGTCTCCCATCTGCTTGATGGCCACATTGCTCTGAATATCCTTTTTATTGGTAGCCTTCCTTTTTCAATTGGCATATATTTCCTCCAGACGCAAGCGAACATGAGCTTTTTCGTAGAATATTTCTCTGGTCAACGGAGGCTTGCCAACTACGTACCTTACAAATTCAGTATCTTTGTCCACCCCGTCTATTAGGGCCATTAGAACAGCCTGTTCGTGAGGGTCTTTGACTTCTGTGATAGCTAGGTTGAAGTGATCTAGATACGATCTCAGATTCTCGTCGGGACGTTGTTTAATGAGGGATAATTCCATAACATTTTTTGACTTCTGAGCGTAAAGCTGAAATTGATTCACAAATTTTTCACTTAGTTCCCTGGAACTAGGTATCGATCGTGCAGGCAAGCGGGTGAACCACAGTAATGCCACATCTTCTAGGAATATTGGGAACACTTTACATTTTACGGCGTCGGAGGCTGCCGCGGCATTCATGGACCATGAGTACCTCATCAGGTGTTAGATTGGATCTGTCCTGCCGGCATAACGATTCATGGTTGGCATATTGAAACGCCTCGGGAATGTAACCTCCAATATGTCATCGGTAAAGGGCATATGAGTATGCTCTATACCCCAATCTTCATTTCTTTGTCCACGGCTATCCACCATGATCTGCCTAATCATTGCTTCAACCTCATCATGAGTTACCGTAGATTCAGGGTCAGCACTCCTTGCCCTACGGGGCCCTCCATCGTTCCTTCGACGGACTGCCACAAAGTCTGGAGCCTGGGCGGAACTTCCTTGCCCCCTATTTCCATGGTCAATCACGAGGTGAAGAAGCTGCGGTGGTTGATTCTCCACAGGATCATCAACAACTAGTGCTCTAGGACGTGTTGCTTCCTCCCGAGAAGGGAGTGATCCAAATCGAAGTAATTCTATATTTTCATCTCTCAATGGTCGGCGAGGAGGTCTTGGAGGTTCTCCTGACAAAGAGGAGTATTCTGGGGTAAGAGGTCGAGCTGGCAAAGGTATCCTTTGCCTCAGAAGATCATCAATACGCCTATCCATAGCAGTCAGATTCTGTCATAGTACGGAGCTCTCTTGCCTTTGAGCGGCTAATTCATCATTTATCCTATCCAACATTTCAATGATGCGAGAGAGATCTCCTTCAGTAGCTAGGGCAACAGATTTGAACTGATCATCAACATTCGCTCTCTTATATGTAGAGATCCCGAGCCAAGTCGAATGGAAGGGCTAGCACGAGCGGAATGAACCATAACTTCCTTTCCAGGTCGAGTTGACGTCCCCTGAGTGGTGCGGTTCGTGACAGCATCTGGTTCACGGTTCGTGGCAACCCCCTAACTACGGCTCGTGGTAGCTCCATCTGGGCGGCTCTTGGAGGCATTCTGGAGGTGGGTAGTGACACCCCCCTCAGGTCTGGTCGCCCCCACGCCATCACGAACCGAAGGCTCTTCCTCGGCCTGCTCGTGCACGCTTTCTTCAATGGCTTCATTTGTAGCTTCATTCGCTTGTGAAACTCGTATTTTCTTAGACTTCTTTCCAGCTATGATATCTGGGCTTTGCTGAAATCTTAAAAATCAAAACAGTGGGGTTTTGGACTGTTTACTTCGGACTCGAATATCCAAACAATAGAGAAACAATCCAATATACTAAGACTTCGTTCTTAGTGAAAGCACCAAAATGTTAGACCAAAATTTGGCTCTAACACCCAAATTGTTCAGATTTGTAGAGGACTATGTCTAAAAAATGAAGAAAAGGCAGAAAACACGCAAGATTTATAGTGGTTCAGCGTTAACGAGCCTACGTCCATTTTATATGTCTTTGATTATATGTTGAATGCTAGTACAATCAAATATTTCGCTCAATCTCACTCTTACAATTATGATTCTCTCAGTAATTTCAAAGTAATTTTGACTAGGAATAATGACAGGACAATAATGGTGAGGACAACACTAAGAACTGCCAATAGATCCCGAAAAATTCCAAGCACTGGGCTATTTATAGGTGATATTTGCAGGCGGATAGTGGTCATACGTGGAAAAAATCCCGAGGATCTCAGACTGGTTCGTGAGCGGATGTAGAAATGGTCAAAATGGCCGTTGTGGACAGATTTCATGAGATCCAGGCCTTTCGGATCGCGATGGACTAGGTTGTTGCCTCCATTTCTTATTCACAAGAGTCGGATCGTGGGGCACATGCGCTAGCTGATCAGGTCGTTGCTGAGTACCACGAGCAGGGGTCGTGATGGTGGACCACGAGCCGAAGATGATGTGGTGACCACGATCGAGTTTCTGAGGGTCTTAACGAATGAGGTTCCATATTTTCTTGGTGAATGAACCTTGGTGGCTTGGTCCAAAAGCTGGCTAACGGATACTAGAGGGTGAATAGAGCCCTGGAGAATCTTTTGAGGTTGTTTATCCTAGGCTTCGAAGGGACATGGGGGGAGCATCTCATGTTGGTTGAATTCGCCTATAACAACAGTTATCAGGCTAGTATTGGCATGGCACCCTTCAAAGCATTGTACGGACCACCTTGTAGATCACCGACTTGTTGGTGGGAGTCTACAGATAGGCTTCTACTTGGACCTGAGATGACTAGATAAACCGCAGAAAAGATTTATCTTATCCGCAGACGCATAATGACATCTTAGGACAGGCAGAAGTCATTCGCAGATAAGAGAAGGACCAATATTGAGTTTGTGGTGGGAGACATGGTTTTCTTCAAAGTATCACCTTGGAGGAATGTGGTTCATTTTGGATTTGTAGGGAAACAGGCGCCAAGGTTTGTATGGCCATTTCCCATAGTGGAAAGGATATGTCAAATGGCCTATAGGGTGAAGCTACCAGAGAGATTGGCAGGTATTCATGATGTTTTCCTTGTTTCTCATTTTCGGAGGTGTCTGCATGATACCGCAGAGGTGGTCGAGCCGAGCATGCTTGAGGAAGTAGAGGTAGAACGGGAGGCGATAGTTAGACGAGTTCCTACCCATATTCTTGGATCCGAGGTTAAGAAGCTTCGCAACCGAGAGGTCAAGTTGATGAATGTTTAATCGGTAGAAGACCGCGAAGATGCAACTTGGGAGACTGAAGACATGATTCAGACTTTGTACCCTTTTATTTTCAAGGGTATGTTCTTAACTTCTTTTCCCAAAGCTTTTATTCATACTTGTTTCTGTCATTTGAGTATGACCTATTGATCGAATCGTCGACCTTTAAGTAGAAATCCAATGGATGTAAACATGTGTTTGAAACATGTTATGCTTGATGGATGCAAGTGGATGCAAGTGTTTACTAGAGGTTGCTCGTGGATGCATATACACACACACTAGGCACTAGATCGGCTCAATCATTTACATATTGCATATGGATGCGTGTGCATTTTAAATTTTATGGATGGAAATGGGTGTATCATCATATGGATGTTGCATTTGATGCGTGGTTGTGCATACATATAGAGTTTACACGATATACTAGGACTATTTGCATACATGTTGGATTCATGACACTAACATACATTGCATTAAGGAGGTCGACTAAATCAGTATACTGTCTGATTTGTTTTTTTTTTTGCATTAGCATAGGGACATATACCCACTCCTTTGCATATGTTCATATAAGCATTAGGAATCTCTTAAGGACAATGGATCCCTGTGGTTGATGGATAAGTATATGGTTGATGGATGTTAAGATATACATTCTTCTTATTTTGGGGATTTCAGGGACGAAATCATTTAAGTAGGGGAGAATGTAACACCCCGTAATTTTAAAGAACACTATAACGATAAAGTAAAAAGTACTTAATTAAATATTGGGAATTAAGTAAAAGGGACTGTACCATTACGTTCATCTCTGAATTTTGCTTAAGATAAACTCCAAGTTTGCGTAAAACGGACATCATATGAGAAAGTTATTAAGCTTAGAAGTTTGTATACGTAAAAGAGAACTATATATGCACAAATCAATTCAGAATTTTCAAATTTAAACAAACAACTAAGTGGGGAAAATATGAGGGAATCGACCCTTTGGGGGTCGACCCAAGACCCGGCTGGGTTGACCCAAGGGGATGGGTCGACCCAATGCATATCCGGGTGAATTCTTCGAGCTGAACGTGGACTTGTTTTGTGGCTTGGTTCATTGACTTTAGGCTATATATAGGATCTCATTTTTATTGTTTTTACACATAAAAAATAATGGGGTCAACGAGATGCTGCCCCACCTTGGATTGAACTAAGCTTATTTTCTTCAACAACAGCCTATTCGTATAAAAGAACTCTTCCGCAACATCTGCTTGTTATTCTCTGTTTTGTAGGATCCAGTATCTGTTAGTTCATGCTATTTTTAGATATAAATATTTAACAGGTAATCCTGACATGTTTATAAATCTTGATCTAAACCGATGCCTATTAAGAATCTGATTCATACCTAAACAGTTCTTCCATTACATGTATTCCTATGCACACCTGATCTACTGTTCAGTTCTTATATGCATGTTTCTGATATGCCTATTTCTTTTATCATATGCCTATTCTATTATTATGCCTACTTCTGTTCTCTTCTCCCCCTCTTTTCCTTTTTATTTTTATAGCCTAGGCTACCTTCGAGCCTAGGCCTATCACTGAAATACGTGAACGGACGAAATTGGGAATGGTTGGGAATGATAAACCGGGGCATATCTTGTATTATGAATCATGACCGGGATTTGGGGGCATAACCTATACTGTGATGTACGACTAAAATTTGGGGCGTATCTAATACTGTGAATTATGACTCGAGCGTTAGTGCATGTAAATCCGTAGGCTTAATTTATAGATTAAGCGGAACATGTAATGAAACTGTAAACAACATGTGAAACCTGTTTAGATCTGTGGGGGTTATATAAACCCATTAAGCTATAATATTTAACCTGTTTATATCTGTGGGGGTTATATGAACCTGTTAAATTGTGGGGGGGGGGGGTTTAAGTAAGCCTGTTTAAACTATGGGGTTAATTAAATCTATTAAATTTGTGGAGGTTACACAAAACTGTCAAACTTAGTCTATTTTATTTCAGTTAGGGTTCTATGGGCTTGTTAATCTGTTAGGCATAACCTGTCAAAATCCTAGTAATTGGGGACCCAAGCCTAGGGGGTGGCTTATGTCATCTATTGCGTGGGACCCATATCATTCAGTAACCCATTATGGTATCAAAGGGGGACCCCGCACTAGCTAGGGTTCAGAACACGCTTATTGAGATGATTATAAGAGGTTCATATGGATGGAGGTGTTCGTATGGCGTGTTCTAACGGGGTCATGTGTGTGCATGGTTCTGGCTAGCTTGGTAAAATAAGCCTTTATAACACCAGTAAATAGGTCTGTGTCCATCTGGGAGTTGCCACTTTAGGAAGTTGTACATCCTACTGTGGGGCCGACACAGGGTATTTACGGGATAGGTAGCTGATCGATTGGGGGTAGTAATTAGGCTACATCTAGTCATGCCTATTTAGGTGTCCGTTTTTTCTAGTTGGGGTAACACTTGTTATTTCTACTGGGGTACATGTTATTTCTATTTGGGGTAAAACCCATTACTAGAAGTACACCTAAGTCTACCATTATGTTTCTGTTGGGATCATATCTATTATACTAGTATTGGTGCAGAGAAAAGTATTTGAGAAGCATAATCTGTTCAGTTCATTATGCTTATCCGGTTCATACCTGTTATATGATACTGTTATCTCTCATCCAGTTTATATGCCTGTCATGATGCATTTACTTATTTATATGCTAAAAGTAACTAGACTCGCCAGACTATATGTCTGACCCATTTTGTTTCTTTTTCTCTCTTT
The DNA here is from genome assembly GCA_030737875.1 of Allium sativum. Classification (NCBI taxonomy): domain Eukaryota; kingdom Viridiplantae; phylum Streptophyta; class Magnoliopsida; order Asparagales; family Amaryllidaceae; genus Allium; species Allium sativum. The sequence continues at coordinate 18,077,434 of CM060927.1, read as the reverse complement.
TCCTTCCCTCTCCCCTCCCCCCGGGTTCTTAGGGTGGGAATGCTCAGGCTTGATTAGGATTCTCTCTTCTGTTTCTGCTTGGATTTGGATTTGCTTCAATGTACCGCTATGACTTCTTGTCTACTTGTTTATGGCTACTTATGGGGATTATAGCTTTTTACTTCTGTACTCTAATGGTTTTTAACGCAAGATAGATATTTTATTTAATGTATTTCATTCCAGTATTTTAGTCTATTGTTTCAACTGGATTTGAGACCACGATGTTTTTTGTTGGAAAATAAAAGTTTAAAATTTCAACTGTTTTTTACATATCTGTCTTGTGAGATTCTATCCTTTTTACCTATAACGCTTCACAAAACTTAATGCATTCTGTTAAAGAGTGACATTAACGGACGTGGGGTGTCACATCAATAGATGGCAAATAAGAAAAAGAAAGAGGCAACGTCTTCTTGTCGTACAGACGCAGATGTAGAAGAAACACACACTGCAGAGGCAAGTCAGGAGGCCTCCTCTCATGAAAACACGTCCCGATATCCTACTAGGGACAACATGGACAAGATTCTGGCTGAGTTCAAGGGACATAAAACATCTCAGGGTGAACTCCTCAAACAACAGCAGGAAGCAATAAATCACCTTCTCGCTCGGATGGATAAGGGAGAAAACATTCCAGTATCATTTCCTACACCAAGTGGGACTGGGGTAATTACTGATCTTCGATGGCACAAATACAAGCCGCAAATCTGACCATACCTTTGCCTCCTCCTGGCTCGACTCCACCCCCAGATCGACCATAGTCAGGAGTGTCACTTCCTGCAACCAACGCAACTGCCACTGCATATTCTCAGGAGGCCCGCGGTCAAGATCTAGGTCGTTCGACCATTTTGCCTCCACTCCGGGGAACAATTCGACTATTTGGGCCAACTGAACAACAACTGGTCAACCGAGATCTGCGATATTTCCATTAGAACCCAGCATCTTACAGCAGACTCGTCTTATGCTGCCTCTCCTCCAACGAAGAGCTACTGAAGCCTTCCCTTCGAACCAGGTATACCACTCTACCATACTGATTCCCAGCCTGGCGTAGGAAAACGCTACTATAAACCCTTCTAACGTAGCCCCGAGCAGAGGCAATACCGAATTCCAAACCAGTACGACTCTCCCAAGTCCATTACTCCCAACAAGAATGGGTATGGTTTAGTCCAATAACAATCGAGCAGTCCCAACAGCGGTTGAACCGGGCACTGAGACTACGGTGAAACCTCGCCCTCGCCTTCACTAAACTCTCGAAGGTCGAGCCCAACCAACGACACCCTTCCTAGCATGCTTTTGGTAAACCCTAGTACTGGAGTTCTTCCAAATGTAAAGCTGGATTCATGGAAGCGACTCCTCGGAGATGGAAGCCCGCTTGTAAGCATCATCGTACGCTTCATCCGGGGCACCTCCTCTCAACATGATATAGATGATATCCACAGTAGCCCATACACTAGGGATTCCCGCAATCCTCCCGACTTCAAGTTTCCGGCCATAGATCCTTACAGCGGCCGAGTAGACCGGACTATTCATCTCATGCGATACATCCGCCACATAGAAGTACTCCCTGCATCAACCAATGTCATGGTTAAGTGCTTCCATCTTTTCCTCACGGACATAGCTGGCATGTGGTTTCGACAGCTAACAACTGAGTCGATCAGCAGTTGGAACATGTTGGTCACTTGCTTCATCGAGCAATTCAAGGTTTACATCTCCCGACCGAAGAGTGTCATGTTCCTGACCTCCATCAAGCAATGACCCGGCGAGACACTTCGGTCCTTCCTCGAAAGATTCAACGCGACTGTGGCATCAGTCGATCGACCCGAGCCATCGACGGTGCTTATGGACACCATTGCAGGTGTTCAGAACCAATCAGAGTTCATGATCTCTTTAACTAGAGACCCTCCCAAGGATATTGATGGTTTTTATGCTGAGCTCAAGTTGTTCCTCCAAAAAGAAGATGCTGGCATTGAGATAAAGAGCCTCGAGGTGCTTACCACCAAAGATGGAGGTCCATCCAACACAAATGGCCAGAATAAAGGAAGAGGAAAGGCCTCGTAAAAGAGCGAACATAATGTATGACTCCGAAGAGAGAACAAGTATGACCAATACACCGAGCTCAATTCCTCTCTGCTCGAAATGTACCTTAATATACGGTGTGACAACCCCAATTTCGACAGACCGAATTTTTTCCAAAATTCCAATCTATCGAAACTCGGATTGGTTTGCTCTGGTATCCTGCAGAAAAGATAGAGACATAAAACATGTCAGAGCTAAAAAGAATATCTCACAGCGGAAAGGATAAACTATAGTATAATCAAAACATAGCCTTACTGTATTATTAATACTGCCTAAGCTGTATCCAAAGCTATCATGTCTCTGCCACAATCTAACCTGCGAGTGTGTTATAAGGAGGGGGTCAGAACACAGGTGACTGGATTTAAACTATACACTTTGGATAATCTTACATATACCATTCAATCATATTTTCTTATTTATTTGGTTACTTGGGTTAACAACACTCAAGGCTTACATATACGTTGTACCCATTTACATCCCAGTGAATTAACCTAATACAGTATATGTAGCTATCTCTCAATATTGAGATACACCCCATGGTACCCCACTCGCACGGTCTCCACCGTATCATCGCAGGAATATAGCAGTCCCTAATCCGACGCCTGAATCTCGTACGGATTTCTGTATATATGTCAACGCAACGTCTGCAAAGAACCACTACTTCAATATTACGCAAGCGTTCGGACTGCCACCTTTGAACCATTCGATCGAATTAGGTTCCATCCTCGAATAATGCCCTCTAGTCTTATGATACACCACCCAGAGCGACATGAGTGTACCTAGACTTTCTCACGTACGTATCGTCAATCGTTCTCGATGTCTATTGCACATGTTCTCTATATGTGCGCCCGAGTCCCGTGACAGGGCTAATCAAGAAACACGGATCTGGTTGGGAGCATTCAGATATCTGCCGATTGCAGATGCTAAGGTCTGCTTTTACACTGGCTATGGTCCCACTGGACCCCTCCCTCAACTAATGAAAGGCGACCAAGAATATCAAGAATGAGAACTTAACCCCAGTCCCCTATGCCCTTCAAACTTATTGGCCAACCTCACCCATAACTAGATAGCAAAGTATATGGTCTTTTGGAGTTCTCCGCCTTTCCGCTTAATGTACTGACAGAAGATGGTAGGTAAACAACGAGTTGCTATCACAGGGCACTAACTGGTCTCGCTGAATCACGTTGGTCCATCTTAGTCTTTTGATTGCCCCTTATTATTTCAATCAAGGCATACTAATTGGTTCACCTACGCAGACCTAACCTCTGTGAGTACAGGCGGATCATCTGGCACTCACAGAGGAATATCAAGAGTACCTTACGTCCCCGGAAGCCGCATGCTTCCCCTTCTAGTCCTTTGGAGCCGTCAAACAATTAGATGAATGTGCGCTCCCCTCGTACCTTATAACACCTCGATGATCTGCCCTGTTGTGTTATTCACCATCAACCGTACGGACTGGTATAAGCGCCTTACTTTTGCATATTGTTAGACCCTATGTCTAAACATTCTTTTACGCGCTTGTCTCACCTCACCAGGTTTCCAGTTATCTTGGTTATTCCAATTTCATATTTAATTCTTATTCAAATTACCAAGTTCTCTTGCTTTTTAATTTCAGTCATATAACTTAATTCATTTAAGTTTATTAATAAGCTTACAACATGTTATTCTCTAGATTGTGGCCCAAGTTCTGTGATCCACAATCCCTTTTATATTATTGTTTGATTTCAATAACATGTTTTACTTAATATGTAATTAAGTATACCTAATTCACATGTTTCCAATTAACATGTCACTTACCATTTATGATTATATATAACTTATTTCATTTCATAAGTTTTCCTCATCCTCTCTCATTTTATCATAATTCCACTTTACGTCGTCAATATGACTTATCATTGTTTACTTATTAACTTAGTTCTATTAACTAAGGCCCATTAATAAGTTTCCCTACCCATTTATTATAACCTATGTTATAATTTCCCCTTGTCCCTATGATAAGTCTAAACATGCTATTCTTACCAATGGGTTTCAGACTCCCAGACTACTAAATTTATAATTAAGTACAATATATTTTCCCCCCTTTTCTTAACTGGTTTTAGGTTTTCCCCTTTTCTGATTACTTAATTTACAATTAAGTGTCACTTAACTTAATTCACCAGTTATCCCATTCCCTTACTAGTTTATTATAACCTAAGTTATAATAGTCACTTGTCCTTAGGACAAGTACCTACTATACAACATTTTCATTAATGTCCCCTTTTAAACCATTTACTGTTGTAAACCATTATTCTTCATTCTCTGTAATATATGTTCCTTATTATATTAAGGAAAACACTTCATGCACCTTATCAGCTTGATAGAAGGAATCAATGATTTATTATCATAACGTTTTCCCATCTAAATCCGTGGTAGCAAGTAATTTCTTTACTTTTCTATATTTATTGTGGCTTACTTGCAACAACGTTTTCAAAAATAAGTCATTTAGGGAAATACATCAGTTTTCCCTCTTATCACACTAACTCAGTTCATTACATCCCTTCCTTTCTTATTTTCTGAGTTAGACATTTAATTATCATCCTTGCCATTTATTCATATCTTGTTATATACATATATTTATTTATAAATATAAGCACTATCCCTCTCACATTAAGCCTATACTTGTGGACGCTGGATTTGTCGGGCGGGTCCAGGCAGACATCCACCACAAGGTGACTTAACCTCGTGTCTTAGCACATGTTGTTAATTCTTGCACTTAGGCCTCTCACATTAGGTTCAACATTGGTGGCTGTTGGATATGCCGGTCAGGTCCGGGCAGACTTCCGCCACTAATGCAACCTAACCTCGTGCCATAAGTGTATTTACAATTTCTAATTGTAATCCTAGGCATATTCATTTTCATTCAATCACTTATGTTCATATCAAATTGCGCTTCCAAATTAAAATCTCAAAACATAATATTTGTTATGTCCATTACATGAAAATTTTAGACATATTATCCTTTTTACTGTAATATAGTTTACAGTAATCTAATTTACATGTCATCAAATTTTTGCCTATTTTTTGTCGCATGTCATTTTCCACATATGTTTAATTCTACTAGGACATGTAAACATTCAATCAGGTAATTATTTTAACATGTCGTTCAGTCAACAATATGTCCCAAGTAAAGCATGTAATTACAATCACTGAATTGGCTATTCATATCCTAACAAGTTTATTTTCTCCAACATGTAAACATTCAATAACTTAGCCAATTCAACATAGGAATTTCCTGACATATTCATATCAACATTTCAATTCATTACAACAGCAATTTATAATTAAACTGGCCATTTCAAAATTTATTAAAAAGGGAAATGTTAAACGATAGTCATAACATTATCTAAAGGCTATAGCTTAAACCCACTCACCTTTAAACTTTCCCTAAATTTTGGATCTGATCCGTTATATCATCCATGGTTTTCCTTTTCCCTTTAATTTGATTCATGACCTAACGACCATAGATTTATTATTTCATGAAAAGAGAAGGGAAAGAGAAATAATTTAAGTATATTGGTTCTTAGAGGTTTACCTTGCTTTCATGATTCAATAATCTTTTTATTAACGTTGATTCCCTCTTCCAGATCTGAATTCATAATCCTCCTAGGCTTATATTTTAATTTCAGAATATGTTTGAGAAGATAGAGAGAGGGAGCCATGACAGAGCTTCCGCGCAGCCGCCGAATTATAATGTTTAGAGATAGGTCTAGGGTTTATTTATAGGTGCTCAAGATCTTATCGTACACGAAGCACTGAGTCAGCATTGAACCCAATTAAGAAAATAGTCCAGGTTCATAAATGAATCTAGCCAAATCTTATCGTACACGCAGTGCTGGGTCAACATTGGGTCCCGCAAGCTGTTCTGGCGCAGAAATTTGAATTTCGAATGTTTGAATTGTTTGGCGTAGAAATTTGATTTTTGAATTTCTGGAATTTATTTAACTGTATTATTCACATGAAATATTCTTATATGTATACAATTCCTCGACCGACCATTTTACGTGTATATATATACGCACAATTTTCATTTTATTTTCAAAATTCAAACGATGATGCACCGTTATTTGATTCTTGCCATATTTCATTGACTGTAGTCTTATCTTGAATTTTATCTTTTGTATACATATATTTATGCATATATATATATATATTTATATGTATGTATATATTCTCATATATATATACATGTATTTTCTTTATCTCCTTATATGTACATTCTTATCCTTTCAAATTTTGAATTTGTATACGTACATATATTTGCATGTTCAGTTGGCCCTCTCTAAAACAAAGATAAAAATTATTCCACTGCCGGGGTTCGATCCCCCGACCTCTATATTACAAATCCAATGCCTTAACCAACTGAGCTATGAAATCTTTTGTTAATAAGTCTTAGAAAAATGGTAATTATTGTTCTCCGCTTACTTCTCTTTTTCATGTTTGTTACAATACTTAAATTAAATCATTGCATGAATCTTTTTATTTTAAAGTTAATGCATTATGTTTGCAAATTAGTGCAAGCAACATATTTACATTGCATGCAACCAATCCTTTCTTTTAATGCATGCATTACATTTTTTTTAGTGCATGTATTTATTACATGCAACCCTTATTTTATTCTTTATTTTACATTTTAATTTGTTTGCATATATATATATATATATATATATATATATATATATGTATATACGTATATATTTCTCTTGTGCGTATACAAACTTCTAGGTGTAATAACTTCTTCATATGATGTTCGTTTTACGCAAACCAGATGTCTATCTTGACCAGAATTCCGAGACGGACGCAACGGCGCAGTCCGTTTTATTTAATTCTCATTATTTAATTAAGTTATTCTTATTTTATTATGTTAAAAATACAGGGTGTTACATTCACCCACCCTTACGAAATTTCATCCCCGAAATTTAATAAGGGTAAAATCAATTAACCCCTCGCATAATATACATCCATCATGTGTGCATCCAATTTTAGCAAACATTGTGCACTTGTGCAAAGTGAAATACAACATAAAAATGCATGTATGCCTAAGCCGTACTTCCTATGTGTACGCAAATTTCTCAAAAATCCTTTTTAAAATATGATGCTCACATCCTAGATATACTGGCAGTTCTACATGAATGCAATATTTTGAAAATCAATATGCTTTTTCATCCAAATTTTCCCACCCTCTTACTGAGTAAGAGCATAGTTCATCAATTGTTGCATCCATAATCCTACCAACCAACTTTATTTTTTGAATTTCAGAAAAATCTAATTTTCTAAATTCGATTTCTTAAGTTACAAAAAGGTGGAAAATAGAAAATTTCACACCTTTCGTTTTTCTTTTATATACCTTTTTCCAACCGTACTTGGATTTTATGAAATAATGTATAAAGAATTTCTATTTTCCTATCCAAGCACATCCCACATAAGATAATTTTCTTTGTTGTAGCTTTTCTTTTTCGTCTTATCTTGCAAAAAAAAAATTCAAATCACAAAACTGGAGTAGATACGGACAACTATTTTCCTCAATCGGGTTTATGGCTTGTTCTTACCTATAAGGTCAGTTCAATCTCCTACTACAAGGTGCCAACATCCACTCTATTCTCATTTTCTGCAACTTATTTTGTCCACCCAACAAAATTCTATTTTAAACAATTTATCAAATATAATTGTCAAAAGAATAGAGACTTCAAAACTTTCTTGATTAAATATTCTTGTATGAAATATAACTAGAAAAACTAGCAAGCTATACATGCTCTATAATATGCATCTTTTATTGTGAGAATTTTACTTTAAAACTCAATATGTACTTCTTTACATATTTTAAAACTATAACTTTTAGGATTAAAACTTGAAACCACCATAAACCGTTTCTTTCCCAAACTTTTATAATCTCAAGTTCTTAAAAGTTAACAATGGGGTTAGACTCAAAGTAGATCTCCAATTTTTCTAGGCTCTCCTAGACACTCCCCAAGGTCAATTCTCTCAACTATATATATTCCTAATCCATTTTTCACTGTTCAGCTTTTTCCAAAATACTAATCATATGGGATTTATTTTCCTTCCGTGCAAAGTATATTGTACACTTCCCAACCAAACTTCCTAAGGGTCTCAAATTTCCTTATTCATTCCTTTAGTGTACAAAACAAACATCCTATTTCATACCATATTATACTCTTTATATTTTTATTTTTAAAAATACAAATACGTTCACTCACTATTTATATAGGAATTCTAAACATAAGCTCTACTAACAGATGTGACAACCCCAATTTCGACAGACCGAATTTTTTTCAAAATTCCAATCTATTGAAATTCGGATTGGTTTGATCTGGTATCCTGCAGAAAAGACAGAGACATAAAACATGTCAGAGCTCAGAAGAATATCTCACAGCGGAAAGGATAAAATATAGTATAATCAAAACATAGCCTTATCGCATTATTAATACTACCTAACCAGTATCCAAATCTATCATGTCTCTGCCACAATTTAACCTGTGAGTGTGCTGTAGGGAGGGGGTCAGAACACAAGTTCTGGTGACTGGATTTAAACTATACACTTTGGATAATCTTACATATACCATTCAAAAATATTTTCTTATTTATTAGGTTACTTGGTTTAACAGCACTCAAGGCTTACACACACGTCGTACCCATTTACTTCCCAGTGAAATAACCTAATACAGTATATATAGCTATCTCTCAATATTGAGATACACCCCATGATACCACACTCGCACGGTCTCCACCGTATCATCGCAGGAATATAGCAGTCCCTAATCCTACCCCCGAGTGTCGTACGGATTTCTGTATATATGTCAACTCTACGTCTGCAAAGAACCACTACTTCAATATAACATAAGCGTTCGAACTGCCATCTTTGAACCATTCAATCGAATTAGGTTCCATCCTCGAATAATGCCCTCTAGTCTTATGATATACCACCCAGAGCGACATGAGTGTACCTAGACTTTCGCACGTACGTATCGTCAATCGTTCTCGATGTCTATTGCACATGTTCTCTATATGTGCATCCGAGTCCCGTGGAAGGGCTAATCAAGAAACACGGAACTCGGTTGGGAGCTTTCAGATATTTTCCGATTGCAGATGCTAAGGTCGGCTTTTATAGTGGCTATGGCCCCACTAGACCCCTCCCTCAACTAATGAAAGGCACCCAAGAATATCAAGAATGAGAACTTAACGCCGGCCCCCTATGCCCTTCAAACCTATTGGTGTAGTGACCCGGATTTCCGGGGAAATTTGAGCTGACTAAATAACACAAGTCCAACCCAAATCGCACTGGAAATTCAAGAAAACTAATAGAAAGAAGTCAGAGGGTGAGGATAGATAAGATAGAAACTTAGAATAGAAGAAGAAGAAGAACACAACAGAGAGTAACACGAACCTCACAGCGGAACGAATAACATATAATAGATAACATAACTTTGAAATATAACAGTTATGTATACAATAGCACTTATCAGAGTACAACACTTACAACACAGCGGAAATAACTATAGCTATATGATCTTGAAGCCTCCTGCTCCACGCCCTTCCAGTATATCTGTAAATTCCTGACTACTTGACTGCCCGTACAAAATTAGGCACCCAAGAGTTTAGGGAAAACAAAACAAATAAACTCCGGGTCAGTCATGGGACTGGTATGAGTAAAACAGTTTAAACAGGTATATGAACAAGTAAACGACATCTCATAAGACCACGCCGCAGAACGGAACGGGTTTTTACCTTATGAGAATCCAAAATATCTTTATATCAAAAACCTTTTGATATTATAATAATGTCTATGTACAAATAGATATCAACTAGCAGAAACGCTTTCATCTCACGTTCTACATATATAGTATACAATCAAAATCGCAAGCACGTATTGGATAATGGATTTCCAACTATGACAAGGTATGGAATCACCTTCCGATCAGTGTACTCTAGGAACGATACACTGGAGTTCAACAAGAACATCTTGCAACTCAGCCACACATGACCGACCACTCATTTCGCTTGAGTGTATCGAATGTACATCACCAACGGTTGGGATCAGCAACCGTTCCCGTATATATATGGGACAGCATTGATAGATTTAAGAAACAAATGAATATTCACTAGATAGGTGATTATACACCCTACTTCGGTGCGACCGACTTAGCCATGCTGCCTGCCCGATTTCTGTCATTTACCGGTTGATGAGGCTAGAAGCTACGCTTTATCATCACATCAGATTTACTTCGAATGTCCCATTGTCAGATCCATCGAAAATCACTAATTGACGTTTACAACAGTACATTACGTGTCAGCTAAAAGAAGTTTCCTTCTCCGCTTCCACTCTTGGTACGGTTGAAGAAATCAATGTACGTGATCGTCTGGAAATACTCTGTCAGACATCCATCTTCATTCACTTAGAAATATCACATCGTCATACCCGCCAAATCACAAATTGACTTATCCAAAAATAACACGGGTATACAGCTAAGAGAAACGAATTCCTCCGCCACCAAACGTGAATATGTTTGAACAGATCAACTTACGCGATCCATTGGATATACTCTGTCAGACCTTCGTCCATACAAGTTGTCCTGGGACTGGACAAACCGAAGGCACTATTCTGTAAACAGGATAGCCCTTGCATTTTACTCCGTTTTCAATTATCTTTGGCATATATGATTCGCGACGCTTATGCCAATACAGAGTGGTCCTATGGATAATAATCCAACCGGTCTCTCCATATTAACAACGTTAAAATGGTCAAAAACTTCGATAGTCGGTGAGTTAACTATCAAAGAAAAACAAGTGTGCAAACAACGATATTATTTCCAATTGGAAATTATATCGAACAAACATCATTTAACATTAATCTCTTTAGTTCCTTTATTTACTTATCTCCTGTTTCCTTATGTTCTAAATTCTTATTTTCTTTTATCAGAAAACATTTCTGATTCTCGTTTGTAAAACATTTTCAAAACTTCTTTACGATCAAACCTTACCATTTCTTAGTTAAGAAGGAAGTCACTCAAGTTGGGGTATAATTACCTCTCAGACCTTAACTGAACAACGTTATAACTTCGAAATGGTCAAAGTTTATCTTTTAATCTTTAACAACTTCTTTACGCCTTTCTCGGATTCAATTTTACTAATCCACTTCTATATTTAAAACATTGGTTATAACGATAACGTTATAATCCCTACTTTCGAATTATCTAACTTTAATTATAACTTCTATTCTTATTAGTGAATAATTTACCTAACACTTATTTATTTATAAATAAATAAATCTCTATTTAGACACTGGGAAGTATAAGTACTTTCCCGAATTCGATATAATCGAATTTGCCGATTAACTCTCTTCGAGAAGATCTCAATTTGATTAACTCTTCTTCGAATAAGCTATATTCGATTTACTTCTCGAATAAACGATATCCGATAATCTCTCTTCGAATAACTAATATTCGATAACTCTTCCTTTTCAAATATCTCATATTTGAAAATCTCACTTCGATTAAACTAAAATCGATAACTCCTTTCGATGAAACTATCATCGATAACTCCTTTCGATGAAACTAACATCGATAACTCCTTTCGATGAATCTAACATCGATTAATTTAACTCGACGAACTTAACTCGACTCGACTAACTCGACTTACTTGGTTCGACCAATTCGATTAGATTAACTAGGCTCGACTAACTCTATTTGTTTAACTCTAATCGATTAGTTCTATGGTTTAACCCTAATCGATTAATTCTATTTGACTAACCCTATTCGGCTAACTCGACTAACTTGGTTCGACCGACCAGGTTTGACTAACCTGACCCATTTGGTTAGACTGACCATGTTTGGCTAACCTGACCCATTTGGTTTGACTGACCAGGTTTGGCTAACCTGACCCATTTGGTTTGACTGACCAGGTTTGGCTAACCTGACCCATTTGGTTTGACTGACCAGGTTTGGCTAACCTGACCCATTTGGTTTGACTGACCTGGTTTGGCTAACCTGACCCATTTGGTTTGACTGACCAGGTTTGGCTAACCTGACCCATTTGGTTTGACCACTGGGCTTGACTACTTGGTTCGACCATTTGGTTTGACCATTTGGTTCGAATACCATATTCGACTAACTCCTCTCGATTCATTAAACCGATTAACTCATCTCGATTGACTAAATCAATTAACTCCTATCGATTAACTAAATCGATAAACTCCTTTCGATTAACTAAGTTTGATTTACTCGACTCGACTGACCAGGTTCGACTAACTTGACCAGCTTGACTCGATTGGTTTGACTCGACCATCTTGACTCGATTGGTTCGACTCGACCATTTGGCTCGATTTGGTTCGACTCGACCATTTGGCTCGATTTGGTTCGACTCGACCATTTCGACTCGGTTGGGTTCGACTAGCTTGACTAGTTTGGTTCGACTAGCTTGGTTTGACCACTTAACTAGCTTGATTCGAATATTTATATCCGACTAACTAACTTTTCTTTTATTTCTATTTATTTTAACTTCTATTTATTTCCTAAATAGATTTCCTTTTGTATAATCTATTTATTTTCCTAAATAGATTTTCCTTTATAACTCTAATTATTTAATCCCTAATTAAATATCCTTTATTCTATTTTTTTAATCTAAATAAATATTCCTTTATTTTATTTATTCATTTCTAAATAAATATACTTTTATAAAATCCTTCGATTTTATAAATAGATTCATTTTCAATATAAATATTGAAAATCCCCTTTTCTACATTTTCAGTGTTTTCTCTTGTTTTTAAACAACCAACTGTCAATGATCAATATCATCCAAACATATACAATCAACAGCAGATTATATATCACAGTATATATCACAATATACAAATAACAGTAAAATAAATGTTGAGGAATCCAGTCGGATTCCTCCAACCTGTTTCCCTGCATCCACCGATGTTAAACAACGTATATAACATCACTTGCATTTCTAATGAAATACACTGATAACAAAATCACCGTTTAATAACGATATATATATATATATATGTAGATATATATATATATATCCATACTGTTTTCAATCAATTATTTAACAGTCCAATCTACAGTCCAATTTAACAATACAACTTAACAGTCCAAATTAACAGTACATAACTAGCAGTCAAATACAGAAATAAAAATACAATTTATATTAAAATATAAATTGAGGAGAGTTAGTGAGTTTTTACTCAAAGTTGCGCATTAACCGAAAAATATCGGTTTACGTTCGATGATTTGAATCGGACAATTTATTTTGCCATAAATTGTAACGAGCTCTGATGGACTTCCAGTCAGCTTCATTGTGAAGCTCTCGTCCATACGGTCCCAACGCAACTTGTTTCGCTCAATTTCATCAACATATGATCAAGATATTAATTTTATAAGATTATATACCATTTTATATAATTTAACTTAAATTTTAAATCTATTTGGGCTCACCATCCACTTATACCTATTTGGCCCAATTAGCAAAGTCAGCCCCGTCCTTCGAATTTCCAAGCCCATGTTTAACTAATTAAACTCCTTCTAAACCCCGATTACTCTTTCCAGGCATCTCCCCCAAAATCACGGATCTCATTTCCTTAACCTTGACCGTGCTTTGACTGACCATCGCCATCTCCCCGACCACCAAACGTTGCCACCGACTCCATCAAACCACCCAGCATTCCGTCCTCCTCCTGATCATCTCTACGGACCTACGTTCGGTCTCCCCTTGTCGATGTGACCTGATGCTTCCTCGAACCCCTCCTGTCGCAATTCAAACCCCACCACCGGAGTTCCTTTCGACGCCAACATCAACTACTCCTCCACACCAGAAATGCCACGGCGACCTCGCCTCGAGCTCCTCCCCTCCACATCAGCGTTGACCCTTGGCCCTAGCGTTACCGTAAAAATCCCAGCGCCAGAAAAAAACGTCGAACTCCTTGCTACTCACCTCAGATCGAAGAGCAGGCTTTGGCGATCTCAATTATATGTATATAACGATTTATAGACTTTGTTTTGATTTTTTCCATTTGGAATTTCTACTGTTTATTTGCTGAGAAAATATGAGGGAGTGGCGGCTTGTGAAGGATTGACTTCGGTGGAAATAGTTTTAGGGTTGGAAGTGTTTGGGGTTATTTATAGATAATTTTATATATTTTTATATTCATTTTATTTGTTCATTTATCGCTCTACAAATTTCCACGATCACATACATTATCCAAAAATCGCCAAACTGGACATGTAGCTAGGGTTCGACATTACAGTCCCATCGAAACTGGTTTCGTCGAATTCCGACTCCGTATGCTCACACAGCGTATTTTTAACCGTCGAAATACTGACTGTTTTTCACTCTAAAAATCCGTACGGTCACACACTGACCCTAAAAATCACGAAACTTGGAATCTATCAACTATTTGACATTGCGGATCCAACAAAACTGGTTTCGTCGAATTCTGACTTCGTATGCAAAAGTGGCTATTTTTAACGCTTTGAATAACCCATTTAAATATACAAATATATTTAAATAAAATTAAATTAAATATAAATAAATTTATATTATCGTATATATTCACAGAGGAATATCATACAGCTCCAGTATATTTATTTACTCGCTATTCCGAGTCCAGATTGAATCGAATTTCAATTTATATTGAAATTCTCTTTTATAACGTATATAAAGTGTTACGAATTATAAAGGAATTTCACAGCGACTTTTCTGAAATTTGATTTGGACATAAATCAAAATCTACACGACGAAATCTCGATTTTTCTCTTCCACTAGAAAGATATACTCCACCAGCTCCACACGTTTCTTGTTTCACAGAAATCCGGCTTAAAACGAATCATGTACATTCAGTTGAAGTTCAAATCGCCAAATAGCGAACTGCAGCGCCATTTCGAGCTCTATTTTAATTATATTATAAATTATAAATTCAATTGGCTTATATAAATATATTCGTCAATATAATTCAATATAACTGAATTATATATATATTTTCAACTGTCCAGTTTACACAATATTGTCAATTCCACTATTTCTGACTAATTCAGAAATAAATATATTTTATCCTATTATTTAAATTAATTAAATAATCATTTTTATTTAATTCAGGTCGTCGATATCGCCAAAACGATATTTAAATAATTAAATAATTTAATTATTCGGCAGCTAAAAAATGCGGGTTACTACAATCTTCCCCCCTTAATAAAATTTCGTCCTCGAAATTGCTAAGGTAGTGGACGACCCTATCTATTGGGAAAAAAATATATCTGTTTACCTCTTATCTCCGGTTTCAACTGAACTAATTAATATCGACTAAAATATTAATTTATTCCGACTAACTAAATTTTAAAAATCCTGAAAATTTTCTAACGCCTTAGCTTTCCGAAAAAATTTCGCCAGCACTTCCTTTGTACTGGTCAATATCTCAAACTCCAACTTGCCTCTCTGGGCCTTCTTTAACCCAAAAGAAAATCAAACAGCCAAGCGGCTTGCCAATTCGGCTCATAAATCTCATATCCATATATAATATAAACTGGTACCTTTTTGTCGGGAATATCAACTCTATCACTTCCATATGCTATCAACCCAGCATATACCAGTGTTATTTCCATCAAATTCCAATCAGTTCATATCCTCAAAACCAATTCAAATTTCATTCGAACCCGAATATCAAATTTCAAATTCTTAACTCATCAACCCAATTCCATAACAGATTATTCTCTAATCCAATTCAATTCTATTTAACTCAGTTTAAGTTAATATTTCAATTTATTTCTACTATCTTATTCTATTTAACTTCATAAGTTAAAATTAAATTCCGAAACTTAATTTCCTGGGTTTATTTCAAATCAATTTGAAATCATACTGCCTATTCAAAACCTTTGAATTTTTAAACAACTTGTTTTTCTCAAAACAAATTCGAAAACAAAACCCTTGGTAGTAATCCGTCACTTACAACTCGAAAATGAACACTGATGATGTCGCGATTCATCATCAGAATCTATTTTCCAGCAATTGAAGTGAGTTCAATACTATATCACTTTCAGTCTGAAAAACGTTTTCAAAATCTCCCAGGAACTTAAAATTTCCTTATTTTAATTCCAATCTGATTTAAATTCAGATTTACTTCATCTCATTTCATATACTTTACTTATATGAATTTTGATCAGTTATTTACATAACCATTTCACTTCTTATAACCTCATTCGATTATACTAACAACCAACACAACCAATTATACTATGTTAATTTCAAAACATACCATGTCGGTTCATCGTGTTCAAGTGTTTATAAAACTCCTACCGATACAGTGGATCAAACTGATCGACCAGAATTTATAAGCCACTCAACCAATAAATCTCCACAATATAAATCACTTTATATTAACTAACAAATACGCACTCGTATATATAGACTCAAACTCAGTCTAGGATATTACTAATCCCATCTCTACTGAATCACGCCACAGAGCCAAGGTAATAACTAAACCAATGCTCTGATACCAACTGTAGTGACCCGGATTTCCGGGGAAATTTGAGCTGACTAAATAACACAAGTCCAACCCAAATCGCACTGGAAATTCAAGAAAACTAATAGAAAGAAGTCAGAGGGTGAGGATAGATAAGATAGAAACTTAGAATAGAAGAAGAAGAAGAAGAACACAACAGAGAGTAACACGAACCTCACAGCGGAACGAATAACATATAATAGATAACATAACTTTGAAATATAACAGTTATGTATACAATAGCACTTATCAGAGTACAGCACTTACAACACAGCGGAAATAACTATAGTTATATGATCTTGAAGCCTCCTGCTCCACGCCCTTCCAGTATATCTGTAAATTCCTAACTACTTGACTGCCCGTACAAAATTAGGCACCCAAGAGTTTAGGGAAAACAAAACAAATAAACTCTGGGTCAGTCATGGGACTGGTATGAGTAAAACAGTTTAAACAGGTATATGAACAAGTAAACGACATCTCATAAGACCACGCCGCAGAACGGAACGGGTTTTTACCTTATGAGAATCCAAAATATCTTTATATCAAAAACCTTTTGATATTATAATAATGTCTATGTACAAATAGATATCAACTAGCAGAAACGCTTTCATCTCACGTTCTACATATATAGTATACAATCAAAATCGCAAGCACGTATTGGATAATGGATTTCCAACTATGACAAGGTATGGAATCACCTTCCGATCAGTGTACTCTAGGAACGATACACTGGAGTTCAACAAGAACATCTTGCAACTCAGCCACACATGACCGACCACTCATTTCGCTTGAGTGTTTCGAATGTACATCACCAACGGTTGGGATCAACAACCGTTCCCGTATATATATGGGACAGCATTGATAGATTTAAGAAACAAATGAATATTCACTAGATAGGTGATTATACACCCTACTTCGGTGCGACCGACTTAGCCATGCTGCCTGCCCGATTTCTGTCATTTACCGGTTGATGAGGCTAGAAGCTACGCTTTATCATCACATCAGATTTACTTCGAATGTCCCATTGTCAGATCCATCGAAAATCACTAATTGACGTTTACAACAGTACATTACGTGTCAGCTAAAAGAAGTTTCCTTCTCCGCTTCCACTCTTGGTACGGTTGAAGAAATCAATGTACGTGATCGTCTGGAAATACTCTGTCAGACATCCATCTTCATTCACTTAGAAATATCACATCGTCATACCCGCCAAATCACAAATTGACTTATCCAAAAATAACACGGGTATACAGCTAAGAGAAACGAATTCCTCCGCCACCAAACGTGAATACGTTTGAACAGATCAACTTACGCGATCCATTGGATATACTCTGTCAGACCTTCGTCCATACAAGTTGTCCTGGGACTGGACAAACCGAAGGCACTATTCTGTAAACAGGATAGCCCTTGCATTTTACTCCGTTTTCAATTATCTTTGGCATATATGATTCGCGACGCTTATGCCAATACAGAGTGGTCCTATGGATAATAATCCAACCGGTCTCTCCATATTAACAACGTTAAAATGGTCAAAAACTTCGATAGTCGGTGAGTTAACTATCAAAGAAAAACAAGTGTGCAAACAACGATATTATTTCCAATTGGAAATTATATCGAACAAACATCATTTAACATTAATCTCTTTAGTTCCTTTATTTACTTATCTCCTGTTTCCCTATGTTCTAAATTCTTATTTTCTTTTATCAGAAAACATTTCTGATTCTCGTTTGGAAAACATTTCCAAAACTTCTTTACGATCAAACCTTACCATTTCTTAGTTAAGAAGGAAGTCACTCAAGTTGGGGTATAATTACCTCTCAGACCTTAACTGAACAACGTTATAACTTCGAAATGGTCAAAGTTTATCTTTTAATCTTTAACAACTTCTTTACGCCTTTCTCGGATTCAATTTTACTAATCCACTTCTATATTTAAAACATTGGTTATAACGATAACGTTATAATCCCTACTTTCGAATTATCTAACTTTAATTATAACTTCTATTCTTATTAGTGAATAATTTACCTAACACTTATTTATTTATAAATAAATAAATCTCTATTTAGACACTGGGAAGTATAAGTACTTTCCCGAATTCGATATAATCGAATTTGCCGATTAACTCTCTTCAAGAAGATCTCAATTTGATTAACTCTTCTTCGAATAAGCTATATTCGATTTATTTCTCGAATAAACGATATCCGATAATCTCTCTTCGAATAACTAATATTCGATAACTCTTCCTTTTCAATATCTCATATTTGAAAATCTCACTTCGATTAAACTAAAATCGATAACTCCTTTCGATGAAACTATCATCGATAACTCCTTTCGATGAAACTAACATCGATAACTCCTTTCGATGAATCTAACATCGATTAATTTAACTCGACGAACTTAACTCGACTCGACTAACTCGACTTACTTGGTTCGACCAATTCGATTCGATTAACTAGGCTCGACTAACTCTATTTGTTTAACTCTAATCGATTAGTTCTATGGTTTAACCCTAATCGATTAATTCTATTTGACTAACCCTATTCGGCTAACTCGACTAACTTGGTTCGACCGACCAGGTTTGACTAACCTGACCCATTTGGTTAGACTGACCATGTTTGGCTAACCTGACCCATTTGGTTTGACTGACCAGGTTTGGCTAACCTGACCCATTTGGTTTGACTGACCAGGTTTGGCTAACCTGACCCATTTGGTTTGACTGACCAGGTTTGGCTAACCTGACCCATTTGGTTTGACTGACCAGGTTTGGCTAACCTGACCCATTTGGTTTGACTGACCAGGTTTGGCTAACCTGACCCATTTGGTTTGACCACTGGGCTTGACTACTTGGTTCGACCATTTGGTTTGACCATTTGGTTCGAATACCATATTCGACTAACTCCTCTCGATTCATTAAACCGATTAACTCATCTCGATTGACTAAATCAATTAACTCCTATCGATTAACTAAATCGATAAACTCCTTTCGATTAACTAAGTTTGATTTACTCGACTCGACTGACCAGGTTCGACTAACTTGACCAGCTTGACTCGATTGGTTTGACTCGACCATCTTGACTCGATTGGTTCGACTCGACCATTTGGCTCGATTTGGTTCGACTCGACCATTTGGCTCGATTTGGTTCGACTCGACCATTTCGACTCGGTTGGGTTCGACTAGCTTGACTAGTTTGGTTCGACTAGCTTGGTTTGACCACTTAACTAGCTTGATTCGAATATTTATATCCGACTAACTAACTTTTCTTTTATTTCTATTTATTTTAACTTCTATTTATTTCCTAAATAGATTTCCTTTTGTATAATCTATTTATTTTCCTAAATAGATTTTCCTTTATAACTCTAATTATTTAATCCCTAATTAAATATCCTTTATTCTATTTTTTTAATCTAAATAAATATTCCTTTATTTTATTTATTCATTTCTAAATAAATATCCTTTTATAAAATCCTTCGATTTTATAAATAGATTCATTTTCAATATAAATATTGAAAATCCCCTTTTCTACATTTTCAGTGTTTTCTCTTGTTTTTAAACAACCAACTGTCAATGATCAATATCATCCAAACATATACAATCAACAACAGATTATATATCACAGTATATATAACAATATACAAATAACAGTAAAATAAATGTTGAGGAATCCAGTCGGATTCCTCCAACCTGTTTCCCTGCATCCACCGATGTTAAACAACGTATATAACATCACTTGCATTTCTAATGAAATACACTGATAACAAAATCACCGTTTAATAACGATATATATATATATATATGTAGATATATATATATATATATATATCCATACTGTTTTCAATCAATTATTTAACAGTCCAATCTACAGTCCAATTTAACAATACAACTTAACATTCCAAATTAACAGTACATAACTAGCAGTCAAATACAGAAATAAAAATACAATTTATATTAAAATATAAATTGAGGAGAGTTAGTGAGTTTTTACTCACAGTTGCGCGTTAACCGAAAAATATCGGTTTACGTTCGATGATTTGAATCGGACAATTTATTTTGCCATAAATTGTAACGAGCTCTGATGGACTTCCAGTCAGCTTCATTGTGAAGCTCTCGTCCATACGGTCCCAACGCAACTTGTTTCGCTCAATTTCATCAACATATGATCAAGATATTAATTTTATAAGATTATATACCATTTTATATAATTTAACTTAAATTTTAAATCTATTTGGGCTCACCATCCACTTATACCTATTTCGCCCAATTAGCAAAGTCAGCCCCGTCCTTCGAATTTCCAAGCCCATGTTTAACTAATTAAACTCCTTCTAAACCCCGATTACTCTTTCCAGGCATCTCCCCCAAAATCACGGATCTCATTTCCTTAACCTTGACCGTTCTTTGACTGACCATCGCCATCTCCCCGACCACCAAACGTTGCCACCGACTCCATCAAACCACCCAGCATTCTGTCCTCCTCCTGATCATCTCTACGGACCTACGTTCGGTCTCCCCTTGTCGATGTGACCTGATGCTTCCTCGAACCCCTCCTGTCGCAATTCAAACCCCACCACCGGAGTTCCTTTCGACGCCAACATCAGCTACTCCTCCACACCAGAAATGCCACGGCGACCTCGCCTCGAGCTCCTCCCCTCCACATCAGCGTTGACCCTTAGCCCTAGCGTTACCGTAAAAATCCCAGCGCCAGAAAAAAACGTCGAACTCCTTGCTACTCACCTCAGATCGAAGAGCAGTCTTTGGCGATCTCAATTATATGTATATAACGATTTATAGACTTTGTTTTGATTTTTTCCATTGGGAATTTCTACTGTTTATTTGCTGAGAAAATATGAGGGAGTGGCGGCTTGTGAAGGATTGACTTCGGTGGAAATAGTTTTAGGGTTGGAAGTGTTTGGGGTTATTTATAGATAATTTTATATATTTTTATATTCATTTTATTTGTTCATTTATCGCTCTACAAATTTCCACGATCACATACATTATCCAAAAATCGCCAAACTGGACATGTAGCTAGGGTTCGACATTACGGTCCCAACGAAACTGGTTTCGTCGAATTCCGACTCCGTATGCTCACACAGCGTATTTTTAACCGTCGAAATACTGACTGTTTTTCACTCTAAAAATCCGTACGGTCACACACTGACCCTAAAAATCACGAAACTTGGAATCTATCAACTATTTGACATTGCGGATCCAACAAAACTGGTTTCGTCGAATTCCGACTTCGTATGCAAAAGTGGCTATTTTTAACGCTTTGAATAACCCATTTAAATATACAAATATATTTAAATAAAATTAAATTAAATATAAATAAATTTATATTATCGTATATATTCACAGAGGAATATCATACAGCTCCAGTATATTTATTTACTCGCTATTCCGAGTCCAGATTGAATCGAATTTCAATTTATATTGAAATTCTCTTTTATAACGTATATAAAGTGTTACGAATTATAAAGGAATTTCACAGCAACTTTTCTGAAATTTGATTTGGACATAAATCAAAATCTACACGACGAAATCTCGATTTTTCTCTTCCACTAGAAAGATATACTCCACCAGCTCCACATGTTTCTTGTTTCACAGAAATCCGGCTTAAAACGAATCATGTACATTCAGTTGAAGTTCAAATCGCCAAATAGCGAACTGCAGCGCCATTTCGAGCTCTATTTTAATTATATTATAAATTATAAATTCAATTGGCTTATATAAATATATTCGTCAATATAATTCAATATAACTGAATTATATATATATATTTTCAACTGTCCAGTTTACACAATATTGTCAATTCCACTATTTCTGACTAATTCAGAAATAAATATATTTTATCCTATTATTTAAATTAATTAAATAATCATTTTTATTTAATTCAGGTCTTCGATATCGCCAAAACGATATTTAAATAATTTAATTATTCGGCAGCTAAAAAATGCGGGTTACTACAATTGGCCAACCTCACCCATAACTGATAGCAAAGTATATGGTCTTTTGGAGTTCTCCGCCTTTCCGCTTTATGTACTGGTTGAAGATGGTAGGTAGACGATAGTTGCTATCACAGGGTACTAACTGGTCTCGCCGAATCATGCTGGTCCATCTTAGTCTTTTGATTTCCCCTTATTATTGCAATCAAGACATACTCATTGGTTCACCTACGCAGACCTAACCTTTGTGAGTACAGGGGGATCATCTACCACTCACAAAGGAATACCAATAGTACCCTACGTCCCCGCAAGCTGCGTGCTTCCCCTTCTAGTCCTTTAGAGACGTCAAACAATCAAATGAATGTGCGCTCCCCTCGTACCTTATAACACATCGATGATCTAACCTGTTGGGTTATTCACCCTCAACCGTACGGACTGGTCTAAGCCCTTACTTTAGCATGTTGTTAGACCCTATGTCTAAACATTCTTTTACGCGCTTGTCTCACCTCACGAGGTTTCCAGTTAATTTGGTTATTCCAATTCATATTGAATTCTTATTCAAACTACCAAGTTCTCTTGCTTATTAATTTCAGTCATACAACTTAATTCATTTAAGTTTATTAATAAGCTTACAACATGTTATTCTCTAGATTGTGGCCCAAGGTCTGTGATCCACAATCCCTTTTATATTCTTGTTTGATTTCAGTAACATATTTTACTTAATATGTAATTAAGTATATCTAATTCACATGTTTCCAATTAACATGTCACTTACCATTTATGATTATATATAACTTATTTCATTTCGTAAGTTTTCCTCGTCCTCTCTCATTTAATCATAATTCCACTTTACGTCCTCAATATGACTTATCGTTGTTTACTTATTAACTTAGTTCTATTAACTAAGTCCCATTAATAAGTTTCTCCACCCATTTATTATAACCTATGTTATAATTTCCCCTTGTCCCTAAGACAAGTCTAAACATCTTATTCTTACCAACGGGTTTCAGACTCCCAGACTACATAATTTATAATTAAGTACAATATATTTTCCCCCCTTTTCTTAACTGGTTTTAGGTTTCCCCCCTTTCTGATTACTTAATTTACAATTAGGTGTCACTTAACTTAATTCACCAGTTATCTCATTCCCTTACTAGTTTATTATAACCTTAGTTATAATATTCACTTGTCCCTAGGACAAGTCTGCCTATTATACAACATTTTCATTAATGTTATTTGTTTATAATAGGTTATTATCATTCCACTTTTAAACCATTTACTGTTGTAAACCGAGGTCGTTTTGCAAAACTGCCTATTTTTAAAGCTTTGAATGACCCATTTAAATATATAAATATATTTAAAAACAATTAAATTTAATATTTAAAAATAAATATTATCGTATATATATTCGCAGTGGAATACCATACAGCTTCAGAATATTCCTATATGAATTTCTAACTCGATATTCTAAACCCCGATTAAATCGATATTTGAATTATAATGAAATTCCTTTTTAAAATATAAATAATTCCTTTATAAATTATAAAGGAATTCCACAGCGACTTTTCTAAAATTT
Source organism: Allium sativum (assembly GCA_030737875.1). Classification (NCBI taxonomy): domain Eukaryota; kingdom Viridiplantae; phylum Streptophyta; class Magnoliopsida; order Asparagales; family Amaryllidaceae; genus Allium; species Allium sativum. Next base: position 18,053,261 of record CM060927.1, on the reverse strand, counting down.
GATTTGGACATAAATCAAAATCTACACGACGAAATCCCGATTTTTCTCTTCCACTAGAAAGATATACTTCACCAGCTCCAAACGTTTCTTGTTTCACAGAAATTCGATTTAAAACAGCTTCTGTATATTCGTTTGAATTTCGAATCACCAATTTACGAACTGCAGCGCCATTTCGAGCTCGATTATAATTATATTATAATTTATACGTTCAACCATCGTTAATTAAATATATTCATTATTATAATTCAACTCTAAACTGAATTATATATCACAGATGATCCAGTTCACACCATATCACCATTTCAGCCAATTCTGATTATTTCAGAATTAAATATATTATTTAATTTATTATATTAATTAAATATTCACCATTATTAAATTTAACGACCATGAAATCCTTTTAATCACCTTTTAAATAATTAAATAAATTAATTATTATACCGCTGAAAGTGCGGGTCATTACATTCTTCCCCACTTAAAATAATTTCGTCCTCGAAATTGCTAAGGTAGATGACGACCCTATCGACTGGTTAGAACTTATTTGTTCACTTTTCAACTTCAGTTTCCACTGGACTAATTTAATTTTAATTAAATTATTAATTCAATTCTATTAACGAATATTTTCAAAAATCCTGAAAATTTTCTAACGCCTTAACTTTTCGAAAAATTTCGCCAGCACCTCTTTTGTACCGGTCAACTCCAACTCGCCTCTCTAGGCCATCTCCATCCCAAAAGAAAATCAAACAGCCAAGCGGCTTGCCAAATCGGCTCATAAATCTTATACTTATACCAAATATAAACTTGTACCTTTTTGTCGGGCATGTCAACTCTATCACTTTCACCTGTTATCAATTCAACATATACCAGGGTCATCCCAATCAAATTCTGATCTGCTTTTATCCACAACACAACCATTCGCTTATATCCGAGCCAAATATCATTTCAACTCGAGTTTCTTCTCGATTCCCAACTCTTAACTTAATTATCACATTACACTTCAAATTTGAATCTCACAATCCAATTTGTCTTGATATCATTCTAATTCAATCTCAGTTACCACTTTACTGGCTTTACTTTAATTCAAATTTGCTTTCACAAATTTCTGTTAAATTTGTTTTTAATTCAAACAGTCTTTCCCTGGGAGTTTTTAAACAGTTTACTCTTTTCAAAAATCAAATTTTCCTTTTTGAAATTCAACATAACTTGTCTTTCCCAAAACAAATTCAAAACAATATCTCTGGTAGTAATCCGTCACTTACAACTCGAAAATGAATACTGATGGTGCAGCTGTCATCATTAGAATCTATTTTCCAGCGATCGAAGTGAGTTCAATACAATAAAACCATTTCTAAACATTTCCACTTTGAAATTCATTTCAATATACAATTCACACTGCTTTGTAAAACAATTTAAAATCTCCTAGGATCTTAAATTTTCATTATTTTTAATCCAAATCCATTTACAAACACTTCTCCAATTTTCCAGAATTTTAATTCAATTTCTGGTTTAAATTTCAGATTTAACTCATCTGATTCCACGTATTTCACTTATGTGAATTCTGATTGGTTATTTACATAACCATTTAATTTATAATCTTACTCGATTATAATAACAACCAATATATCCACTATATTATAATTTTGATATATATATATCTTCTCTATATCAAGATATACCTTGGGTAAACTTATTTTAATTTACCCTCTTTTCAAAACATATCGTGTCGATCCATCGTATTCGAGTGTTTAGTAACTCCTATCGATACAGTGGATCAAACTGATCGACTGGAACTCATAAACAACTCAACCAATAAATCACCACAATATAAAATAATTTTTATATCAATAACAAATACGCTCACTCGTATATATATACTCAACTCAATTTAGGGTATTACTAACCCCATCTCTACCGAGTCACGCCACAGAGCCAAGGTAATTCACTTAACCTTATGCTCTGATACCAACTGTAACGACCCGAAAATTTGCGATCTTGGTTATCCGATATACAACACATATCGAACATCAAGAGTCGAAAATACCGAATGGTTAATGAAAGAAATTAGAGGGTGAGGAAAGATAAGATAGAAACTTAGAATAGAAGAAGAAGAAGAAGAACACAACATCAGAGTAACACGAATCTCACAGCGGAACGAACAACATATAATAGATAACATATCCTTGAAATAAAAATCAGTATATGTATACAATAACATTATCAGAGTACAACACTTACAACACAGCGGAAATAACTATAGCTATATGATCCTGAAGCCTCCTGCTCCAGCTCTTCAAGTATCTGTAAATCCCGACTACTTGAATGCCCGTACAAAATTGGGCACCCAAGAGTTTAGGGAAAACAAAACAAAATAAACTCAGGGTCAGTCATGGGACTGGTATGAGTAAAACAGTTTAAAACAGTTTGAACAAGTGAACGATATCTCATAAGACCATGCCGTATAACGGAACGGGTTTTTCCCTTATGAGAATCCAAAATATCTTTATATCAAAAACCTTTTGATATTATAATAATGTCTATCAACCACAACTATAATAATCACCTAGCAGAAACGCTTTCATCTCACGTTCTATATATATATAGTATACAATCAAAACCGCAAGCACGTATTGGGTAATGGATTTCCAACCTTGACAAGGTATGGAACCACCTTTCGCTAGTGTACCTCTAGAAAGGAATACACTGGGTTCAACAAGAACATCTTGCAACCCGGCCACACATGACCGACCACTCATTTCGCTTGAGTGTATCGAATGTATATCACCAACGGTTGGGATCAGCAACCGTTTCCCGAATGGGACAGCATCAACAATAGATTTTTAGAAGTAAATGAAACTCTAGATCAGGTGATTATACACCCTAATAGGTGCGACCTACATAGCCATGCTACCTGCCCGATTTCTGTCATTTACCGGTTGATGAGGCTTGAGGTTACGCCTTATCATCACATCAGATTCACTTCGAATGCCACATTGTCAGATCCATCGAAAATCACTAATTGATGCCTACAACATTACATTACGTGTTAGCTAATGAAGTTTCCTTCTCCGCTTCCACTCTTGGTATGGTTGAAGAAATCAATGTACGTGACCTTTCTGGAAATACTCTGTCAGACATTCATCCATACAAGTCATCCAAGAACAGGATGAACCAAAGGCACTATTCAGTACATCCATCTTAGGCACTGTTATCTAAGACTTATACAATAGCCCTTGCACTTTACTCCGTCTTTAATTATCTTTGGCATATATGATTCGCAACGCTTATGCCAATACAGAGAGGTTCTTTGGATAATAATCCAACCGGTCTCTCCATATTAACAACGTTAAAATGGTCAAAACTTCGATAGTCTGTGATTTAACCATCAAAGAAAAACAGGTGTGCAAACAACGATATGATTTCCAGGAGGAAATTATATCGATCAATCATCATTCAACATTTATCTCTTTATTTCATTAATTTACTTATCTCATGTTTCCATATATTCTAAATTCTTATTTTCTATTATCAGAAAACATTTCTGATTCTCGTTTGGAAAACATTTCCAAAACTTCTTAAATTAGGATTTAAATAGATGTTTAAAACTATATTGCGATGACGACTCAAACCACTATACTAAATTACTAAGTCCACTTAACCACTTCACACTCGAACCGTAACCATTTCTTAATTAAAAACACAGTCAATCAAGTTGGGGTATAGCTACCTCTCAGACCTTAACTGAACCACCTTTCAAATCTCGAAATATATAAGATTCACCTTTTTAACTCTTTAACACTTCCTTACGAACCCTCGGATTCTATTTACGAACCCCCTTCTTTTACAAGTTTACGTGATTATAACAATGGTGTTATAATCTCCTGCATCCGAAATATATTATCTTTAAGTATGACTTTTATTTCCTAACTCGAAAAATATAACGACAACTAATTTATTTACTCCTATTCGGTTAACTCTAATCTATAACTCTTATTTGAATAACTCCAACCTAATAACTCTTACTGGATTAACTCTTATTCAAATAACTTATATTCGATTTGCTTACTTTCGAATACTTATATTCGATAATCTCTTTCTTCGAATAAATCTTATTCGATTTAACTCCTATCGAATAACAAGGTTCGATCAACTCACTTCGAATATTTTTGATTCGATTATCACACTTCGAATATCCCTGATTCGATTCACTTCTTCGAATAACTAAATTCGATTAACTCATTTCAAGTCCATTCGAATAAACTAAATTCAGTTAACTCATTTCAAGTCTATTCGAATAAAGTAAATTCGTTTAACCCCATTTGAATAACTCTAGTTCGATTTAACTTTATTCAATAACTCTAGTTCCATTTAACTCTATCGATTAACTCTAACTGATTAACTCTAACTGTTTAACTCTAACTGGTTAACTCTAATGGTTTAACTCTAACTGGTTAACTCTAACTGTTTAACTCTAACTGGTTAAATCTAACTCTATTCAAATGTGTTTACTCTAATCAATTACCCTAATTGATTTACTCAAATCAATTAACTTTATTCAAATAACTAATTATTCGATTAACTCATTTTAATTAACTTCTTTTGATTAACTCATTTTAATTAACTTCTTTTGATTAACTCATTTTAATTAACTTCTTTTGATTAACTCCTTTCAACTCTATTCGAATAAACCATATTCGATAACTCCTTTAGCTCTATTTATTTAGCAAATAAATATTCCTTTCAATTCTTCTATTTATTTAACAAATAAATATTTCCGTTTACTTCTATTTGTAAATGGTTTACCAATATTTCCTTTTCTATTATTCTATTTGCAAATGGTTTGCAAATATTTCCTTTCCTATTATTCTATTTGCAAATGGTTTGCAAATATTTCCCTTTTTTCTATTCTATTTGTAAATGGTTTACAAATATTCCCTTTTCAAATTTATTCTTTGATTTTATAATTTCCCTTTCTAAATATCTCCTATTTATAAATATTCCAATTTATAAATATTTCTTATTTATAAATATTCCATTTATAAATATTTTATTTTCAATATCACTTTGAAAATATTTCCTTATCAACATTCCGGTATGTTATGGTATTCAACATATCAAATCACGATGACCAATATCGTCCAAACACATATAATCGACAACAGATTATATATCACATCATATATTTCAATATATGAAACAAAACAGTATTATATATATTGAGGAACCCAGTTGGGTCCCTCCAACCTGTTTCCCTGCATCACAGATGCTAAACCATATAACTAACACCAACTTCATTCAGTATGAAATGTTCTGATAAGCAACATCAATATATATATTTACTAGTTTATATATATATATATATATATATATAATTTCAACTAACTGACTAGCAGTTCAATCAACTAATCTACACAGAGCAATCAACAGATAATTATCAGTTCTAAGAATACGTTATAAAAATATAACTGTTCAGAGTTGGTGAGTTTTACTCACATTGGACGATCATCGTTAATAACGATTTACGGTTGTTGGTTCGAATCGGACATTCTATTTTGTTGTAATTGGAGACGATCTTCAAATCAATCCACGTCGGTTCCATCGTCTAGCGTGCGTTCATACGATCCTGTCGGATCTTGTTTCGCTGAATTCCGATACCGTATGACAAAGTTATACGTTATACAAGCCTTTAAACAATTTAAATTAAATAACTTAAAATATTTCTTAATTGGGCCTTTACCATTTTAATTTTTTCCCCTTAGCCTAACTACTTCCAACCCCATTCAAACTGCTTCCAACACCTTGAAACTTTCCTCACCAACAAGTGGTGGCCTTCTTCCTTGAATACACGCATTCGGTTTTGAAACTGAGACCAAAACCCATGTTCTTACTCCCAACAATCCCACTCCTTCTTTAATACTTCAGCCCATCCACCCTTTTGAACAAGAGCCCACCCACCCTTTTTAAATCTTTCAGCCCATCTACATCCATGTAAACCCGCATCCGCAACCTTGTCTTCCGCAAAAACTTCGATCCCAACTCCAGCCTTTTCACCATCTTCAATTGCTTCTTCCTCCCTCGATAATCCACTAACTCACAAACCAAATACCCAGTAATACTCCTCTTCGAATAAGCTTCACCTCCATCCCACTTTTATCAAACCCGAGCCTGCCATCTACGGTGCGACATCAGCATCTATCTGAGAACTCGCGACACCGAATATCACAGTAGGCCACCAAAACTTTACGGCAAGCGCTACTCGCTACAAAAACCCCAAAAAGATAACTAGAACAATCTTTCTTGCTTAAATTCGCCAATCCCTTGAACCCTAGATTCTCTGTCAAAACTTCGAACACCAGGATTAACGTCGAACTCAAGAAAACTTATACGAGTGTGAAGAGGAAGCATATACGAATTCAGATATACATCTATTTCGATTTTAGAGATTTCTATGAATTATATTTGATTTTAGAACTTTGGGAATATTCACGTTTTTGGCTGGAGATGTTTTTCTTTGAAGTGGCGACTTAGAACTCTTTTATAAGAGGGATGGAATTTGTTGTGTGGCTGAGAGATGAAGGACGTGGCACCTTATATCTTCACACATTTTATTTAGATATTTTATTTTTATTTATTTTTGCTTTCTAAAAATTCGTGCGATCACACATGATACCCAAAAATCACGAAACTGGACCTGTAGCAAGAGTTCGACATTATGAACCCAACAAATCTGGTTTCGTCGAATTCCGAATCCGTTTGCTCACACAGTGTATTTTTAACTGTCGAAATACTGACTGTTCTTCACATTTAAATCCCGTATGGCCACATACTGACTTCAAAAATCACGGAAATTGAAATCTAGCAATAATTTAATATTGCGGATCCAACAAAATTGATTTCGTCGAAAACCGAGGTCGTTTTGCAAAACTGGCTATTTTTAAAGCTTTGAATGACCCATTTAAATATATAATTATATTTAAAAACAATTAAATTTAATATTTAAAAATAAATATTATCGTATATATATTCGCAGTGGAATACCATACAGCTTCAGAATATTCCTATATGAATTTCTAACTCGGTATTCTGAACCCCGATTAAATCGGTATTCGATTTATAATGAAATTCCTTTTTAAAATATAAATAATTCCTTTATAAATTATAAAGGAATTCCACAGCGACTTTTCTAAAATTTGATTTGGACATAAATCAAAATCTACACGACGAAATCCCGATTTTTCTCTTCCACTAGAAAGATATACTTCACTAGCTCCTAACGTTTCTTGTTTCACAGAAATCCGATTTAAAACGGCTTCTGTATATTCGTTTGAAGTTCGAATCACCAATTTACGAACTACAGCGCCATTTCGAGCTCGATTATAATTATATTATAATTTATACGTTCAACCATCGTTAATTAAATATATTCGTTATTATAATTCAACTCTAAACTGAATTATATATCACAGATGATCCAGCTCACACCATATCGCCATTTCATCCAATTCTGATTATTTCAGAATTAAATATATTATTTAATTTATTATATTAATTAAATATTCACCATTATTAAATTTAACGACCATGAAATCCTTTTAATCACCTTTCAAATAATTAAATAAATTAATTATTATACCGCTGAAAGTGCGGGTCGTTACAGCTGGATTTGCCGGGCGGGTCCGGGCAGATTTCTACCACAAGCTGACTTAACCTCGTGTCTTAGCGCATGTTGTTAATTCTTGCACTTAGGCCTCTCACGTTAGGTTCAACATTAGTGGCTGCTGGATATGCCTGTCGGGTCCGGGCAGACTTCCGCCACTAATGCAACTTAACCTCGTGCCATAAGTGTATTTACAATTTCTAATTGTAATCCTAGGCATATTCATTTTCATTCAATCACTTATGCTCATATTAAATTGCGCTTCCAAATTAAAATATCAAAACATAATATATGTTATGTTCATTACATGAAAATTTTAGACATATTATCCTTTTTACTGTAATATAGTTTATAGTAATCTGTAACGACCCAGAAAATCTGAACCAATTTAAAAATTTTAAATTGGCTAAAATAATGGATTTTAAATATTTAAAATAAATATTTTAGCTAATGGCAATGAAAAGTTAGTTGAATCGACAATTGAAAACGAATATAGTTAATTATAATTATAAACAAGGCCTGAAATGGCGCTGCAGTTTCAAAAATTGAATTCAAGCTTTGTCGGACTGTACCGGGTGCAAAACAAAACGGATTTTAGTGAAACCAAAAATATTTAAATCTGTTAGTGAATACCTTTCTAACGAATCTGAAAAATCGAATTTTCATAACGGAAATCAAAAGTTATGGCCGAATGAATTTTCAGAATGGTCGCTATGGAATTTATATAGCCCGTGAAAATGGCCATTTTGCATATGACCTCCGAATTCGACGAAACCACTTTTGTTGGATCCGGGATGTAAAGGTATTGCTAGGTTCCAAATTTCATAATTTTCTGAATCAATATGTGAGCGTGGCAAAAGAAGATGTGTTTTGACAGTTTCAGTTAAATTGGATCGACCAAAAATGGGCCTTTTTGCAAACGGTCTCAGAATTCGACGAAACTAGTTTTGTTGGGACCGTATCGTCAAAACATAGCTAGATTTATTTTTCTGGAATTTTTCGAATCAATTTGTGGCCCTGGCAAATTGAAATGTACGTTCAAATCAAATATTGAATGAAATATATTTTAATTCGAAGGAAAACTGACTGAAACAGTCGAATGGGCCTTCGAAACATATCCCATTGTGTTCGGAATGGGGGTAAAACGCTAGGGACGACAGTCGTTGGGTTTGAATTGGTGTTCGTCTGTATAAGGGGTATTTTAGAGATTTTAGAAATTATAAAATAAAATAAAAAATTCCTATTGGCCCATAAAAATTTCTCTCTCCCCGTTTTCTCTTTCTCCCTCAGCCGATCGATGGCGGCTATCTTCCACTCCTTCTCTCTTCTTTTCCGGCGAATCCACACATCAAAACACCAGGCCCCAGTTCAACTTTTTGAAGAGCTTTCCACTACCTTTAAATCCATCTAAGATTCGTTGTCTATCATCAAGCGTGGGGGGAGATTCGAGCCTCCAAAGTCCGAGACTTTGGACCGCCGTCGCGTGCGCTACAGGGCGTCGAACTGAGCAAGGTTAGTGGCGCCGGAAAGCCCCTTCGACCCTCTTCGACACTACAGCGGCTGATCGTCCCACCACTTCGCGGATTTGCAGAAAATTCTCGACCTAGTTTTGAAAATTTTCAAAGGAGGTATCGGCTGTTTTATTTTAAACTGATTTTAACAGTTTTAAAGTGTTGCAAACTTTGAAAAATCATATATTTTTCGTTCGTTAACGAAATTCGATGAAACAGGAAACATCGTGACCGTGTGGATGCCTTCTACATTTTAGAAGAGACCGCACATTTTTCTGAGCCTTCTACTATTTTTGGTGGAGTGGAACCCAATGTGAGATTTCTGATTTAAAAACAATATGGAAAACGACGATGTATAAATTATATAGTCGATGTATGAGTTATATAAGCGTTGTACATCTCTTGTATAAGCGTTGTATAAGTTGTACGTTCGATGTATAAGTTATATATGCGTTGTGAAAATTATATATGTGTTGAAATAAAAGTGAATTGCTATATATAAATATATATATATATACGCCCCTCGTCCACAAACCATGGACGATATTTATTGGTTGTGATTGGTGTAAAAATTGATTGATAGCGAATGGTTGTTGGGATTGTTTGTGGTTGATATTGATTGATTGTGATTGAAAAATACCCGTTTGTGGTTGAGAAATATTTGGTTGAAACCATGTAGGATTAGTTTGTGGAAATGAAATAAATATATACATGCCGCCTGCGTGCGAACTAGATGCATGATCCCCATTGTCAAAAACCGCGAGGTTTTAAGGTAGAGCGAGGAGCCGTACTAGGGACGGTCCCGGTTTTAACTACCCTGCCGTTATGCTGCCGAAATTTTCTGAAATATACATGTATTAGAATAATTTTCATTCGTTGAAATAAATTACATATGTTGAAAGAATATTCATGTGTTGAGTTGCAATTCATTCGTTGAGTTGAAATTCATGTGTTGAATATTATTTGAATTTAAACAAATAGTTTTAGCAATAAAAATCACATTTTTATATATATACAAACTATAGAGAATATTCATGTGTTGAGTTGCAATTCATTCGTTGAGTTGAAATTCATGTGTTGAATATTATTTGAATTTAAACAAATAATTTTAGCGATAAAAATCACATTTTTATATATATACGAACTATAGAGAATATTCATGTGTTGAGTTAAAATTCGTTCGTCGAGTTGAAATTCATGTGTTGAATGTTATCGTATTTTAAAATAAGATCAATAGACAATAAAAACTACATTTTTATTGTGAATATGAAGTTTTAAAAACATTCACGTGTTGAATAAATATTTTGATGATAAAAATATTTCTTTTATCATGTATACGCTTTGATAAAAATACACACGTGTTGAAATAAATAATAGTTTGCTAGAAATATTATTATTGGCTTTGTTATGCATATATATACATGTGTTGAACAGGAAAAAAATGGATTAGCTGTAGAGTAAAGAAATTATTTGCGTGCCCGACAAATAGGTAAGCCTTGATGAGTTGGCTGCGCAATTTTATTTTTATATCAACTCCTGTGAATGCCATTGGATGCGGAGTGCTGGTTATTCTGTGTGAAATAATAAATATCGCCATAGGATAGTAACAATTAAATTTGAACTACGCTACATGGCATACTTCTTGACGATAGGCATACTTCATCATATTCCACATAAGCAATTGGAGCTTGTGTGACGAGGTGGAAGATTTACCATACGAGCGAGAGGCTTGTATGGCGATGATTATATACTACAGGTTGAACTGATGACTGATATGGACTCTATAAAATATAACGATAAATTGCCAGATTAATAAAAAACCCACACGGGTCTGGAGTTGACAATAATCACGTCTCTCTAGTTATTAGATACGGCACATGGACTATTTGTTTCCACACGGAAACGGGGTGACGAGAATTTATTCTCTGGAGTGATTATCTATACATGCTCCCCCGTAAACACCAGAATATATCACTATAAATATGTGAATGCTTTTTAGGATTTATTGGGTACCTAACACGGCCCAATAAATTTCCAAACCCCTCCCCGTACAAAGGAGGTTATGGCGAAATTTTTCGAAATATTAAGGCGTTAGTGAAATATTTGAAGTGAAAACGAAGTTGAAAATATAGAACGAACTATAGTTGAAATTATAGAATGAACTATATTTATATATATAAATATAAATATAATGAAAAGGAATCGAAGCCGTGCAGTTCGTGTTTCGGAATCGTAATTTGAAACAATTGGTATGAGGAATCCGACCATCGGATTTTCCCGAAACCGCAACCGTCGGGTTCGCCTTGGAAATATCTTCCCAACGGCACCAACCTTGTAAAAATCCAACAGTTGGATTGTCTGGAATGTTTAATTCAAATCTGAAGAAAAACAGGGCCAGAAACAATTATATTTATATATATATAAATATAATTATATTTAATCGAATAACGACGCTGTAGTTCGTATTTTGAAATCGAAACTTCAAACGATTGTACCGGGAGATCCGACCGTCGGATTTTCCCGAAACTGGAACCGTTGGATTCGTTTTGAAAAGACCTTTCTAATGATGTAAATTTTGTAAAGATCCAACGGTTAGATTTTCAGATATGTGTAAATCAAATCTGGAGAAAAACAGCGCCACGGCCGCGTTATGGCCCGAAGCGTCGTTTTGAATAAATTGGCTATTTTAAAATAAATAAAAATAGCGATAAATCGTTATAAAATATCATAAATGATATGGAATGGAAATAAACTAAATTTGCTCGATTTATGATGTATTTGATGGTTGAATGTGTTTGGTGTGAAATTTACATTAAAGAACAAAATTGGTGTTGTCGGATGATTTAACCATTAAAATAAATTGATTTAAAATTCTAAATAAACGTGAATTATTTGAAAAGGCCGAGTTAATTCTCATTTCAAATAATTGACCGACGATTGAAAGTCGAAGATGAAGACGGTGGTCGAAGACCGGAGATCTTCACCTCGTTTGGATGGTAACCGAGGTCCTGATTGGGAGGCATCCCGAAATATGGATAATGAGTGGTGATCGTCCAGACGTACGTGGTGATCGATGGGTTTGCGAGGTATTTAGTGCCTCCGGTTTCGTTCAGACCCAGAACGGACTTGTACGGACTGTGTGTCTGACATTGGATTTTATTCTGTGTTGATTGATCTCTATTAAATATACATCTGTTTGGCGGCGGAGAATTTATTCTTTTGCTTAACGCCCTTCTCTGAAACGCACGAGCTCAGAGGTTGTATATCGATGGACATCAGTCGCATGGCATGAATTGCCTGTGTGGCATGCTAAGATGTAGTGATCAGGGCTTCTGTTGAAAAGCCAAGTCTTGTGGTGATGATCAAAGCACCGCCTGTGTGGCGTAGCTTTGTGTATAACGTGAATTCGTGAGCCTCACACCCCGGTATGAACCAGAAACGGGAGGAAGGACCTCAGGGAGGACATGCGTTTCTTTCTAGCTAGGGTGGTGTCAGTGACCTACCAGCCCTGACATTTATATACTTTTCACCTATGTGGTTGTTGCTGTTGCGAGGCGCCTCGGTTTGATCGGACGATCCAGGTCCGATGGAGTCATTCGTTGGCTCGTTTACGCCCCAAAGGGCGGGGAAACGTATTGTTCAGGAATTTTAATCCACATCGGTGGACCGGCCCTGTCGCTCCTAGGGTCACTCGAGCTCTGATCCTGTGGCTCGGGCTAGAGAGTCACGAAGTCGGTAAGGACTATCTTTTGCCTTGGTTCATGACGGAAATCCAATTTCCAAATACGTGACTGTGCGGTTTTGATTGTATACCTATATATGGCGACATAGTGGTATGGAGCATTAATGCCGTCTATGATTGATAGTTATGATTTGAAATTGTTTTCAAAACACATAAGCACTAGAAATAATATCAAATGCCTTTGTTTTATCCGTATCAAGCATATTTTGGTCGTTATAAGGCAAAAACTCTATCCTCCGGTTTGCGTTGCATTGTGTGATGGGAACTGAGTCTTATAATAGCTTCATTTTTTAAAAAAAAGCATAGCGATGTTTAAAAGAAAGATTTGTTTTAAAGCACTGGCAATCCAATGGAGTAAACCCGTTCCACGAAAGTGGCGTGGTCCTGTGATTAGCCATATTATATATGTGTTGAGTAGATTTCTCATACCAGTCCCATGACTGACTCGGGCAGCCTTGTATTCAGGTTTAGCTGGTTCTTTCTGGATAGCTGGAGCTGAAGATGGATTCTATCACTTATCTCTTTTTATGCTGTTCAGCTCCTATTGTACATATTTTGTTTGTTTCCACTGTAGACATATATGTATGGCTGAACTGTATTTTTACTAAGTATGATCCTGTATACTGTGTAACTCTGATGATTACTTTTATCCAGTATATTCTATTGTTCTTATCTGGTGTATTTATTTAATTCTGTTCTGCTATTATCTGTTTCCGTGTTATATTCCAAAGATAACCCTTGTCTCCGTCGGAACAGGATTTCGGGTCGTCTCATAATCTAATTTACATGTCGTCAAATTTTTGCCTATATTTTGTCGCATGTCATTTTCAACATATGTTTAATTCTACTAGGACATGTAAACATTCAATCAGGTAATTATTTTAACACATCGTTCAATCAATAATATGTCCTAAGTAAAGCATGTAATTTCAATAACAGAATTGGCTATTCATATCCTAACCAGTTTATTTTCTCCAACATGTAAACATTCAATAACTTAGCCAATTCAACAAAGAATTTCCTGACATATTTGTATCAACATTTCAATTCATTACAACAACAATTTATAATTAAACTGGTCATTTCAAAATTTATTAAAAAGGGGAATGCTAAACGATAGTCATAACATTATCTAAAGGCTATAGCTTAAACCCACTCACCTTTAAGGCTTCCCCAAATTTTAGATCTGATCCATTATATCATCCATGGTTTCCTTTTCCCTTTAATTTGATTAATGATCTAACGACCATGGATTTATTATTTCATGAAAAGAGAAGGGAAAGAGAAATAATTTAAATAGATTGGTTCTTAGAGGTTTACCTTGCTTTCATGATTCAATAATCTTTTTATTAACGTTGATTGTAACACCCCGTAATTCTGTAACACTAAGATTCGCAAATCAAGGCATAAATAAAATTTAAAATCAAAATCAAGGGAAACGGGCTACGCCATTGCGTTCGCCTCGGAATTCTGCATGAAAACGAGTCCGAGTTTGCGTAAATCGGAGTCTGTATGAGGAAGATATGGCCTCCGGAAGATTCAGCGAAGTTCAAATTTCAAAACAGGTCAAGTTAAAAATTCAAATCGGACCCAGATTGGGCTGGGCGGGAATTTTCCCGCCCAAGGCACCCAGGTCGACTGGGCAGTCGACCTGGGTCTGGGTAGTCGACCTGGGGGTCGACCCCCCCTGCTTTTTCCTGTTTTCTGCACCTGGTTCGTTCTTCTGTATTCGGACGCCATCCTGACCAGATTCGTTGACTTCTACACTATATAAACAGCCCTAGACTCCTTCTCTATTCACAATTCTTCTCTACCCTTATGCTGCAAAGATTCTTAGTGAACATGGCTTCCTCTCCTCCTCTTAATTAAATAATAAATAGAATAATATATATAAAATAAATCAAGACGAGGGGATGCTGCTCAAAGACTTTCAAAAAGAGGTTCAAGTCAAGCTAGGATTTCAAGTGAAGATTCAAACGACTGCAACGACTGTTTTCCTATGAATCTAATCTAATCTCTGTAAGTCAGTTACTTTTTAGATTTGAATGTTTTTCTCTGTTCGTGACATGAAATTAAAGGAATAAAAGAATATGCCAAATCTTTCTATTCGAATATGTGCCTATCTCTTTGGACCTAATTAAGAACTGTCATGATTCAAGGACAAATAAGACCGTGACTATGAAACTATGGACCTTAGAACCATATGCCTCTTTGACTATGAACATTTCCTATGACTATGAACATTGCCTATGACTATGGACATTGCCTATGACTGTGACTGTGACTATGAGAATTATTTCCATGACTATGAACACAAGCCTATACCTTTGATTAGGAAGCAAAACTATTATCTATGACATAAATGGGACAACTGTGATTAAGCACCTATGGTTCATGACTAGGAAAGTGTTTAAGTTTTGTGACTGTGAAATTGGGTCTAAACCCGATTATCTAATATGTCTGTTCTTTGTTTTCTTTGTTTTTAGACCTTGGGAATTTACCTATTAAGTTAGGTCTACCCATGTTCTTGAACCTACGCCTTTATTCTGTCTATTCTTGGTTTTAGACCTTGGGAATTTACCTATTAAGTTAGGTCTACCCATGTTCTTGAACCGACGTCGTTATTCAACCCATTTTATGCCAGTTAGTATGTCTATCTTTTGCACAGCATCTTTGGTTCATTCCCTATTTTCTACGAACCTAGCTTTATTTATAATCTAGATTGAATCACGATTATACGAACGGTGGGAATGCGGTTTGGGCAAAATATGAAATTTACTAAAAACGTAGTTTAACTTGGAAATTGGCATAAATTGGGAACATGTATTATGGCATGTTCATAGAATTGCAAATTGGATAAATTTGACATGAATTATAGGATGCGTAATTTGAATCTAATATTGACTTGTAAATCTAGCATTTACATGAATTGTGAACTAGAACAATAAGTCTAGTTTGACAGGAACTGTAAATAGAATGTTAAATCAGAAATGGATTAGCTAATTTGGCATAAGAAGTATATTGGCATAAATTTGAAATTGACCATAATAGGGAGTAATTGTCATGTTTAGCAAAATCATGGTTAGTAACGCTTGATTTGGTATAGTTTACATACCAAAAAGCATAAATATGATTTAGAAGGGGAAATGGGCCATAAGAATGAATGTAGACAATTTACATTAAAAGAGTAATTGGGAAATAAGTAAATTAGGAATAATTTACTTATAGAATTTGGCCTAAATGAGGAAATGCAAATTTAGACAAATTAAAGGTTTATTAACGACATCTCTTTTAATGGTACACCAGAAAGTTCTAGGGTGACAGAGAGGATAGTGTCTAGGCTTGGGTTTGGAAAATACAATTTTCCTGCTCTCCCTGGCTATCCCTAACTGATCCGACGGACGGGATGGTTACTTTCAAAACCTGATTTGAAAATTAATCAAAACCCTTTTGAACTTAGAAAACACGAATATGCCTAACCCGAGGTTAGACTGAGTTGCGATGTAAACCTGCCCGGAACCAACCGGCACATCCAGTATTCGCGACAATATCTGTCTAATGTGAGTGGTCGCGGCTTTAATCTATTTAATTAAAGCTAGAACAAGAATGGTAGGGTTAAGTTAACTAAGACACTTAACCAATTCAACATGATAACCAGACTGGTGGGTGGGGTTAGGGCCATACAGTTAAGCTATAATGGGAGGGTTAAGTCCATAGGAACACTTAACCAACTTAACACAGTTAAGCTAGAATGGGAGGACTAAGTCCATAGAGACACTTAACCAAACTCAAGGTAGCAAGACAAGATTTGTAGGGGTTAAGTAACTAAGAAAACACTTAGCCAAATTAACATGTTAACTAGACTAGAAGGTGGGGTTAAGTAAAGTCAATACACTTAGCCAAATTAACATGTTAACTAGACTAGAGGTTGGGGTTAAGTAAATACACTTAGCCAATCTGATATGTTAGCTGGGCTAGACCGTAGGGTTAAGTAAGCTTGAACACTTAACCATCGGATTGTGATAAAGGAATAGGGTTAAGTCTAAAACATGAAGGGATAATACTCAACCATTAATAATTACATGTCAGTTAAAACAGATAGGCAAGGTTAAGTTAAAAGGAACACTTAACCAATACAGGGTGAATGGGTAGGGTTAAGTAATAATAAATACTTAACCAATATAACTTGGTTTGTGGTGGGGTTAAGTCAACATGAATTTCCGATAACACTTAACCAGTATAATAGGATGAATGAAGAGGGTTAAGTTGGCTTGAATTGACTAATGACACTTAACCAATCCAAATTGACGGTAAAGGGAACTAAGTAGTAAACCTTAGAAAACAACGATTTTGGAAACTAAGTGGTAAATCTTAGTTAGTAAAACTAAGTAGTAATTCTTAGTATAACACGGGAAGGAGCGAATGTCCGTCTGAGTAGAGAGAAGGCTCCAACGAATTGGGTTACGAAGCCCGAGGCTTCGAGGGGACGTGAGGGTACTCTTGGTATCCCTCTGTGAGGCTGCAGATGATCCTCCTGGGCTCACAGAGGTTAAGGTCTGCGTAGAAGAACCAGGGGTATGCCTTGGTTGCAATATCTGGCAACCTAAAGACTAAGATGGACAGGCGTGATTCGGCGAGCAAACGGTAGCCCTGTGATAGCAACTCGTCGTCTACCATCCATCTTGAGTCAATCGAGATACGTGAAGCGGAAAGGCGGAGAACTGCAAAAGACCATATACTTGCTATCTAGTTATGGGTGAGGATGGCCATAGGATAGAGGGGCACCGGGGGACGGCGTATAGTTCTCATTTTACAAGGTGTGCCTTTCATTAGTTGAGGGAGGGGTCAAGTGGGACCATAGCCACTAGAATAAAAACAGACCTTAGCATCTACGTCGGCAGATATCTGAAAGCTCCCGACCGAGTTCTGTATTCCTTGATTTGCCCTGTCACAGGACTCGGACCGCACATTACAGGACATGTGCATCTAGACAAGCGATAACGATTCGCGATACATGCGTGGGGAAGTATAGGAACATATACCACTCTAGGTAGTGTGTCCTAGACTTGGGGGCATCGTTCGACAGGTAGCATAATCCCTAGTTGGACTAGGTGGCATAAATCTTGAATCCGAGAAGCGTTCAGCAGATAGCGTAAACTCTAGTTAAATCTAGAAAGCACTTGATAGAAAACCCTAGATTTAATCTAGGTAATAAATAATGAATGTATGCCGGAAGGCAATGGAAAATACAGGGATTGGGATCACGTTATCGTTACTAGTTGGGACACTAGATAGGCGGTGCAGAGATATAGAAACCAGTATAACAAGGAAATAGCGAAGCGGCGAAAGTATTAGAGCGTATCCAGTTTATCTTATCTTAGCATATCTTGTGATTACCTTGTCTAATCTTGTTGACCCTATCGTCATGGTGTAATCTTGTATTCAGTTAATTCATGTCGTTTTGTTTTTCCATGTTCACATGCTAGAAGTTACTGAACTTACTCAGGCTTTATGTCTGACTCTGTTTTTCTTTCGTCTTCTTTTCTTCCGTTTCCCCCCCCCCCAGGTAGTAAAGGAGGGAATAGTTTAGCTCAGGTTAAGTTGGACTGCCACTCTTTCCCAGCTTGAAGATTCGTCGAAGTTTGCTTGGATTCTCTTTTCAGATGCTATGGCGGGCTCTTGCTAAAATCGGGGAATATAAATGTTGTTTTTATGCTTCTTCATTTTGTAAGACAGATGATACTCTGATATTGTAAAGAAACCCTTGTACAAACTATTTTATCAATAAAGCAAAGTTTTATTTTCCGCTGTTTAATTTCTGTCTATCTTGTAATTTATCTGCATCTTTTACCCTAAGTGCTCCACAGAACTTAGTGCATTCCCTTTGTGAGTGACACTAACGGACGTGGGGTGTTACACGTGGTATCAGAGCTGAAGGTTACCGGATCAGATAAAGGATTTGAAAAATTATTTCCAAAACGGTTTTTAAAGAAGCATTTTCAAGAGAAAAGATTTGTTTTAAAGACATATTCCCCAAAGCCATATGCACTATCTTCTCTTCCTCAGTTTAAATTCTTGTCTCGAGTCTCTGGGGCTCCTGGCTTTCTGGGATGTAACCTCATCGAAGGGCAAAGTAGTGCCCGGCTTCCATCCATAGCCGCAGTTGTTTCATCTACGGGCAGTTTTCTTTCAAAGCTTATAGGGTTTTCCGGACGATGGAGGCAGTTTTCGAGAGATTTGTCAACATGACTACACACGGAAGGGGATGAGGAGTTTGGCTAAGGAGCATAACCCTAGGATGAGGAATTCATGGATGTAGACTGAGCACACGAAGGAGGAAGAAATTATAAAACCTAAGACAAGAGGAAGTATCTTTACTAGGGTATGATAGGGCATATACTTAAGGATAAAGGCAAGGACGAGGACGAGATTTTCAGAAGGACAAGTACATGCTTTCGCCACCAAGCGTACCTAGGAGAAAGGTTGTCCGGTTGGAAGAGTCTAGTTTTCTGTTCGTGCTATTTCCTTAGGTTCTAGTGCTTCGCATTTGTTCATATCCACTTCCATAGTTGAGTCTCTGCACCATAGTACTTGTATAGTAAAAAGATCCCACTAGAGTCTCAAATCCAATTGGTGGTCCGACCAGTTTATTTTTGGTTAGTAGGGATTTGAGAATAGCTATCGAGATTGCTTATGTCATCTCACGTAGATCGTCTAAATTCGGAGGAGATATTCCTTGGGTGCCTGTCTGATATTGGTTTAGGCCTTTGGGGCTTGTACTTGAGGAATGTCGAGTTCGACTAGGATGGTTTGCGTGAGAGATGAATAGTTGTGGCAGGTACTCTAAAAAGCACGTAGTAACCTTTCGACCCCTATAGTTATGGCAGGCGGATAAGAGGGAGACCTCTAATCATCTTAGTACATATACTTGGTACCGTGATTGACATCTGTTTATTTTGGAAATGGAGATCCAGAACTTCACAATCGTGAAGTTAAATTAGTTAAGATACAGTGGAGTAAAGCTCAAGAAGGCTAGATACTAGCATCATACCCTTTTCCTTGAGGGTGCATCCTTGATTTCTTTGTTTTAGGAGCTTTACGCATAATTGTTTCTCTCTTTCCAAAGTATATCACCTAGGTCGTATCTTCGAACCTTAGGTAGAAGCCAATGGATGTAAACATGTATTTGAAACATGTTATGGTTGATGGTTGCAAGTGGTTGCTAATGGCTGCTTGTGAATGCATATGCATACGTATTAGGCACTAGATCAGTTCAAACGCTTTCATATTGCATTTACAGATATGTATTTGTTTGTAAATTGAACTTGATATGTTATCATATGGGTGTTGCATATGGATGAATGGCCGTGCACGCATATAGTATTTACATAACTAGGGATGCTTGCATACATGGTTGGACGCATGGCACTGACATGACTCGCATTAAGGAGGTCGACTGAATCAGTGGACCGCCTGATTTTGCATTAGATAAAGACATACACACACACTATGCATATAAACATGAAAGCATTATAAATCTTTTAAGGAAAATGGATGCCTGTGAGTGAATGGTTGAGTAGATGGGTGATTGGATGGTAGGACACATTCTTCCTAACTTGAAGATTTCGGGGACGAAATCCTTTTAAGTGGGGGAGAATGTAACACCCCGTAATTCTGTAACACTAAGATTCGCAAATCAAGGCAGAATTAAACGTTAAAATCAAAATCAAGGGAAACGGGCTGTGCCATTGCGTTCGTCTCGGAATTCTGCATGAAAACGAGTCCGAGTTTGCGTAAATCGGAGTCCGTATGAGGAAGATATGGCCTCCGGAAGATTCAGCGAAGTTCAAATTTCAAAACAGGTCAAGTTAAAAATTCAAATCGGACCCAGATTGGGCTGGGCGGGAATTTTCCCGCCCAAGGCACCCAGGTCGACTGGGTAGTCGACCGGGGGGTCGACCCCCCCTGCTTTTCCTGTTTTCTGCACCTGGTTCGTTCTTCTGTATTCGGACGCCATCCTGACCAGATTCGTTGACTTCTACACTATATAAACAGCCCTAGACTCCTTCTCTATTCACAATTCTTCTCTACCCTTATGCTGCAAAGATTCTTAGTGAACATGGCTTCCTCTCCTCCTCTTAATTAAATAATAAATAGAATAATATATATAAAATAAATCAAGACGAGGAGATGCTGCTCAAAGACTTTCAAAAAGAGGTTCAAGTCAAGCTAGGATTTCAAGTGAAGATTCAAACGACTGCAACGACTGTTTTCCCACGAATCTAATCTATTCTCTGTAAGTCAGTTACTTTTTAGATTTGAACGTTTTTCTCTGTTCGTGACATAAAATTAAGGGAATAAAAGAATATGCCAAATCTTTCTATTCGAATCTGTGCCTATCTCTTTGGACCTAATTAAGAACTGTCATGATTCAAGGACAAATAAGACCGTGACTATGAAACTATGGACCTTAGAACCATATGCCTCTTTGACTATGAACATTTCCTATGACTATGAACATTGCCTATGACTATGGACATTGCCTATGACTATGACTGTGACTATGAGAATTATTTCCATGACTATGAACACAAGCATATACCCTTGATTAGGAAGCAAAAATATTGTTTATGACATAAATGGGACAACTGTGATTAAGCACCTATGGTTCATGACTAGGAAAGTGTTTAAGTTTTGTGACTGTGAAATTGGGTCTAAACCCGATTATCTATTCTGTCTGTTCTTTGTTTTCTTTGGTTTTAGACCTTGGGAATTTACCTATTAAGTTAGGTCTACCCATGTTCTTGAACCTACGCCTTTATTCTGTCTATTCTTGGTTTTAAACCTTGGGAATTTACCTATTAAGTTAGGTCTACCCATGTTCTTGAACCGACATCGTTATTCAACCCATTTTATGCCAGTTAGTATGTCTATCTTTTGCATAGCATCTTTGGTTCATTCCCTATTTTCTACGAACCTAGCTTTATTTATAATCTAGATTGAATCACGATTATACGAACGGTGGGAATGCGGTTTGGGCAAAATATGAAATTTACTAAAAACGTAGTTTAACTTGGAAATTGGCATTAATTGGGAAAATGTATTATGGCATGTTCATAGAAATGCAAATTGGATAAATTTGACATGAATTATAGGATGCGTAATTTGAATCTAGTTTTGACTTGTAAATCTAGCATTTACATGAATTGTGAACTAGAACAATAAGTCTAGTTTGACAGGAACTGTAAATAGAATGTTAAATCAGAAATGGATTAGCTAATTTGGCATAAGAAGTATATTGGCATAAATTTGAAATTGGCCATAATAGGGAGTAATTGTCATGTTTAGCAAAATCATGGTTAGTAACGCTTGATTTGGTATAGTTTACATACCAAAAAGCATAAATATGATTTAGAAGGGGAAATGGGCCATAAGAATGAATGTAGACAATTTACATTAAAAGAGTAATTGGGAAATAAGTAAATTAGGAATAATTTACTTATAGAATTTGGCCTAAATGAGGAAATGCAAATTTAGACAAATTAAAGGTTTATTAACGACATCTCTTTTAATGGTACACCAGAAAGTTCTAGGGTGACAGAGAGGATAGTGTCTAGGCTTGGGTTTGGAAAATACAAGTTTCCTGCTCTCCCTGGCTATCCCTAACTGATTCGACGGACGGGATGGTTACTTTCAAAACCTGATTTGAAAATTAATCAAAACCCTTTTGAACTTAGAAAACATGAATATGCCTAACCCGAGGTTAGACTGAGTTGCGATGTAAACCTGCCCGGAACCAACCGGCACATCCAGTATTCGCGACAATATCTGTCTAATGTGAGTGGTCGCGGCTTTAATCTATTTAATTAAAGCTAGAACAAGAATGGTATGGTTAAGTTAACTAAGACACTTAACCAATTCAACATGATAACCAGACTGGTGGGTGGGGTTAGGGCCATACAGTTAAGCTAGAATGGGAGGGTTAAGTCCATAGGAACACTTAACCAACTTAACACAGTTAAGCTAGAATGGGAGGGCTAAGTCCATAGAGACACTTAACCAAACTCAAGGTAGAAAGACAAGATTTGTAGGGGTTAAGTAACTAAGAAAACACTTAGCCAAATTAACATGTTAACTAGACTAGAAGGTGGGGTTAAGTAAAGTCAATACACTTAGCCAAATTAACATGTTAACTAGACTAGAGGTTGGGGTTAAGTAAATACACTTAGCCAATCTAATATGTTAGCTGGGCTAGACCGTAGGGTTAAGTAAGCTTGAACACTTAACCATCGGAATGTGATAAAGGAATAGGGTTAAGTCTAAAACATGAAGGGATAATACTTAACCATTAATAATTACATGTCAGTTAAAACAGACAGGCAAGGTTAAGTTAAAAGGAACACTTAACCAATACAGGGTGAATGGGTAGGGTTAAGTAATAAGAAATACTTAACCAATATAACTTGGTTTGTGGTGGGGTTAAGTCAACATGAATTACCGATAACACTTAACCAGTATAACAAGATGAATGAAGAGGGTTAAGTTGGCTTGAATTGACTAATGACACTTAACCAATCCAAAATGACGGGAAAGGGAACTAAGTAGTAAACCTTAGAAAACAACGATTCTGGAAACGAAGTGGTAAATCTTAGTTAGTAAAACTAAGTAGTAATTCTTAGTATAACACGGGAAGGAGCGAATGTCCGTCTGAGTAGAGAGAAGACTCCAACGAATTGGGTTATGAAGCCCGAGGCTTCGAGGGGACGTGAGGGTACTCTTGGTATCCCTCTGTGAGGCTGCAGATGATCCTCCTGGGCTCACAGAGGTTAAGGTCTGCGTAGAAGAACCAGGGGTATGCCTTGGTTGCAATATTTGGCAACCTAAAGACTAAGATGGACCGGCATGATTCGGCGAGCAAACGGTAGCCCTGTGATAGCAACTCGTCGTCTACCATCCATCTTGAGTCAATCGAGATACGTGAAGCGAAAAGGCGGCGAACTCCAAAAGACCATATACTTGCTATCTAGTTATGGGTGAGGATGGCCATAGGATAGAGGGGCACCGGGGGCCGGCGTATAGTTCTCATTTTACAAGGTGTGCCTTTCATTAGTTGAGGGAGGGGTCAAGTGGGACCATAGCCACTGGAATAAAAACAGACCTTAGCATCTGCGTCGGCAGATATCTGAAATCTCCCGACCGAGTTCTGTATTCCTTGATTTGCCCTGTCACAGGACTCGGACCGCACATTACAGGACATGTGCATCTGGACAAGCGATAACGATTCGCGATACATGCGTGGGGAAGTATAGGAACATATACCACTCTAGGTAGTGTGTCCTAGACTTGGGGGCATCGTTCGACAGGTAGCATAATCCTTAGTTGGACTAGGTGGCATAAATCCTGAATCCGAGAAGCGTTCAGCAGATAGCGTAAACTCTAGTTAAATCTAGAAAGCACTTGATAGAAAACCCTAGATTTGATCTAGGTAATAAATAATGAATGTATGCCGGAAGGCAATGGAAAATACAGGGATTGGGATCACGTTATCGTTACTAGTTGGGACACTAGATAGGCGGTGCAGAGATATAGAAACCAATATAACAAGGAAATAGCGAAGCGGCGAAAGTATTAGAGCGTATCCAGTTTATCTTATCTTAGCATATCTTGTGATTACCTTGTCTAATCTTGTTGACCCTATCGTCATGGTGTAATCTTGTATTCAGTTAATTCATGTCGTTTTGTTTTTCCATGTTCACATGCTAGAAGTTACTGAACTTACTCAGGCTTTATGTCTGACTCTGTTTTTCTTTCGTCTTCTTTTCTTCCGTTTCCCCCCCCCCCAGGTAGTAAAGGAGGGAATAGTTTAGCTCAGGTTAAGTTGGACTGCCACTCTTTCCCAACTTGAAGATTCGTCGAAGTTTGCTTGGATTCTCTTTTCAGATGCTATGGCTGGCTCTTGCTAAAATCGGGGAATATAAATGTTGTTTTTATGCTTCTTCATTTTGTAAGACAGATGATACTCTGATATTGTAAAGAAACCATTGTACAAACTATTTTATCAATAAAGCAAAGTTTTATTTTCCGCTGTTTAATTTCTGTCTGTCTTGTAATTTATCTGCATCTTTTACCCTAAATGCTCCACAGAACTTAGTGCATTCCCTTTGTGAGTGACACTAACGGACGTGGGGTGTTACATTGATTCCCTCTTCCAGATCCGAATTCATAATCCTCCTAGGCAAATATTTTAATTTCAGAATAGATTTGAGAAGAGAGGGAGAGGGAGCCATGGCAGAGCTCCAGCACAGCCGCCAAATTATGATGTTTAGGGTTAGGTCTAGGGTCTTATTTATAGGTGCTCAAGACCTTATCGTACACGCAGCGCTGAGTTAGCATTGATCCTAGTTAAGAAAATAGTCCAGGTTCGCAAATGAATCTAGCCAAATCTTATTGTACACGCAGTGACGAGTCAGCATTGGGTCCCGCAAGCTGTTTTGGCGTAGAAATTTGAATTTCGAATGTTTAAATTGTTTTGGAGCAGAAATTTGATTTTTGAACTTTTGAATTTCTGGAATTTATTTAACTGTTTTATTAACATGAAATATTCTTATATGTATACAATTCCTCTACCGACCATTTTACGCATATATATATATATATATATATATATATACGCACAATTTTCGTTTTATTTTCAAAATTCAAATGATGTTGCACCGTTATTTGATTCTTGCCATATTTCATTGATTGTAGCCTTATCTTGAATTTTATCTTTTGTATACATATATTTACGCATATATATATATATATATATTCTCATATATATACATATATTTTCTTTATTTCCTTATATGTACGTTCTTATCCTTTCAAATTTTGAATTTGTATACGTACATATATTTTCATGTCCAGTTGGCCCTCTCTAAAACAAAGATAAAAATTATGCCATAGCCAGGGTTCGAACCCCCAACCTCTATGTTACAAATCCAATGCCTTAACCAACTGAGTTATGAAGTCTTTTGTTAATGAGTCTTAGAACAATGATAATTATTGTTCTCTCCTTACTTCTCTTTTTCATGTTAGTTACAATACTTCAATTAAACCATTGCATGAATCTATTTCTTTTAATGTTAAAGCATTATGTTTGCAAATCAGTGAATGCAACATATTTACATTGCATGCAACCAATCCTTTCTTTCTTTCAATGCATGCATTACATTTTTTTTTCAGTGCATGTATATATTACATGCAATCCTTATTTTATTCTTTATTTTACATTTTAATTTGTTTGCATATATATATATATATATATATATATTTCTCTTGTGCGTATACAAACTTCTAGGCTTAATAACTTCTTCATATGATGTCTGTTTTATGCAAGCCAGGTGTCTATCTTGACCAGAATTCTGAGTCGGACGCAATGGCGCAGTCTGTTTTACCTAATTATCATTATTTAATTAAGATATTCTTATTTTATTATCTTAAAAATACAGGGTGTTACATACGGGAATCTGCCTTTCCCAAAACCTCCTCAAGGAGAGCAAACCCAAAAAGAGATCGACTCTAGAAAGCACTGCATGTTTCACAACATTGTCGGTCACAACACCAATGAATGTAGGGACTTGCACGATCTTGTCGAGGATAGGGTCAGGCGAGGGGAACTGCCCGAATATGTCAAGAAAACCACATCGGCCGTGTCGCCACAATCTTCTGCCCAAGCTCCTCAGGCCGGTCCTCAAGCTTCTAGACACGGAAAGGACCCTGAGCCCAACAATTGTGGCATCATCATCAATTAATAAGATTTAGATTTCTTCTTTCGAATGTATTTTTGTTTCTTTGAATAAAATGGGTACGATGAAGTACACATGTACGGAGTTAGGATTTAGCTCCTAGGCGTGCTCTGGATTCAGCTACCACTCATTTAGTATTTATTTTCATTTCCTTGTAATAGCTCTTTAGCAGCAATAAACTTTCTTTTGCAAACATGGATTATTTTTGAGTGATTTAAGCCGAGCGTGACTACTGCACACCGACCCGAATATGGTCAGTGCTGAGCCACAATCTGTAAGACATGGTCAATGCCTGCCACCATATCTAAACCTACTCCCCGAGCCGAGTATGGTCAGATTTCTCTAAGCCGGGTATGGATTATACTCGTCCCCTCTCTAAGTCAAGTGTACTCTCCACTCGCCTAAAAATTCACAAACACTCAAGTATCACTTACCCATCACCACATACCTCCGACTCCTTTAGCATAGTACGGATAAGCTCATATAAGCCGAGCTCGGTTAACACTTGCCAAAGCCGAGAATGGATAATGCTTGGCACCTCCATAAGCCGATCATGGATAATGCTCGCCACATCCGAACTGAGCATTGATAATGCTCTCCATCTCCGTAAGCCGAGTACGGATGATAATTGCCATCTCCCTAAGCCAAGTTTTATTACCCCTCGCCGGCTCCTTAAAGCCGAGTATGACTAATACTCACCTAAACAAGTTTATAGCCATCTCTAAACCGAGAATGGACCACACTGTCCCTGTAGGTATTGGATATTACTACAAGGACTGCTTATGTAATACTCTTGGCCTTAATACGGTCTTCGGTGGTTGTCAGTTTTCATTCCTTAATACGATCCACACCGATTGTCAGATTTCTGGCCTTAATATAAATATGGTTCGTCACAACCATAGCTACTCACACATTGAACTTCGATGCAATAATCAGAACACATCTCCTTTACCAAGAAAGATGTATTCTGAGAGGCAGAGTGTTAACCAACTTGTTGGAAAAAGATGCCACTATCCAACGGATCGAATCCCAATGTCAAAAGGCTCGCAAAACAGCGTCTACAGACCCCAGCGGACGACCTCTACTTCAGAAAACCTGAACAAGATTCGGCCCGAGATGGCTTTCCCCAAGCAACGACATTTCGTATCTCGGCATAATAGCTCTCCTTGATAGGTCGAGTCAAACATTTCCTTAAAGGTCGGATCGATTAGATATCTTCAGATCTACATGGAAATATCTGGACAAGTCATTCATTATCCTGATTCTCAAGGCATTAAAGGAGGTCAAACACTTCCGGCCAAAGCTCTACTTTTAATACACCTCATCTCGAGTGCGATGCAAGCCACAATTTCTGAGATAACTATTTATCAGCAGTAGAACGGGTTCCATAGCCATAATGACACTGAATGATCAAGTTCCACATGTCCGGACTCCGCAAAAGAGGTAGGCCGCATTTCATCTCAATCAGCCCACCTCTTCAATAAAAATACCTCCATGCTAAGAATGGTAAAAAAACTTTTTGGGGGAAGAACTTTCGCTCTCAAGCTCAGATTCCATGGCTAACTCCAAAAATAGCCAATTGTTCTCTGAAACACAACAATCTTGTGTTCGTCTCCCCTTTCTTCATAAAAAAGCAAACAGTTTGTACTTGTAATCAAAAGAAAATCAATACATAAAGTGGATGTAGGCACTATCTCTTGCCGAACCACTATAAAAAGTCTTACGTATCCCTTGTTTTACTTACTTTACCATATTCTGTGATTGATATTCATTTGTTTTATGCACGATTGGGGGTTGACTGTCACTAGTGACCAACTTTTAACGTCACCACTTATGATCCATGTATAGCTCAAATCTTTCTCCGCGTAGATAGTGTCGCCAAGACTTAAGTGCGAATACTATTGCAGCCAACTCCAAGTCGTGGGTAGGGTATTTCTCCTCATGAACACTCAATTGCTTACTTCCAGAGCAGGCTACCCTACTTCTTGCATCAAAAAAGACATAATCCTGTGCCACAAGCATCCGTGTAGACCGTATATACCTTGCTACCATCATGAAGAGTCAGAACAAGGGTTGGTGTCAGAGCTCTCTTTAACCTCTAGAATGCATCCTCACAATCAATGCTCCAAGCGAAAACTAAATTCTTCTTTGTCAACGGGTGAGCGAAGACGATATCTATGCAAATTCATTAATGAACTTTATGTAATAACCCGCATACCCCAAGAAACTACTAACCTCTATCACATTCTTAGGGGCTTTCCAATCTTGAACTGCGGTAACTTTTGAGGGGTCCACTGCTATTCCATCCTTGGAGACCACATGCCTTAGGAACATTATGTCCTTTCTCTAGAATGACACTTAGAAAACTTAGTCTTAAGTTGATGCGATATGAGAGTGTTGAGAAACTCCTCTAAGTGTATGACATGCTCTTCCTCGCTCCTCGAAAAAAATCAGAATATCATCCATGAAAACCACCATGAACTTGTTCAAATACACCCTAAACATCTGACTTATTAAATCCACGAAGTATACAGGTGCATTGGTCATCCCAAAAAGCATGACTAACCACTCAGAGAAACCGTCTGGAGTCCAAAAAGTCATCTTGTCAATATTATCATCTGCTACCCTAAGCTGATGAAATCCCGTGGCTAGCTCCAACTGTGAGAAAACCAAAGCGCCCACTAACTGGTCAAACAAGTCATCAGTCCTTGGGAGTGGGTGCCTATTCTTCTTGGTGATTTTATTCAACTCCCTATAGACCACACATAGACGGAGAGAGCCGTCTATCTTGGTCACAAAGACAACTGGAGCTCCTCACTCAGATATACTCCATCTAATGAATCCCTTATCGAATAGCTCAGCTACTTGCTTGCTAAGCTCCCTCCTCTCCCTAGGAGCCATGTGGCACACTAATAAAGCGACAGGTTTCGTATTCTCCATCAAGTAAATCCAGAAAAATATCTCTCGTTTGGGAGGTAATCCTCTAACCACATCGAACACGTCCGGAAAATCTCTGACTATGGGTACTAATCGAATTTCTTCAACAGAAGCATCAAGAGAATCTTGGAAACTGAGCATAGCCGACCTCCGTGGGTCACAAGATATTTTGAGAATTCTATTGTGGCACATCAGAAGCCTAACAACTCTCCTCACACAATTAAGGATGGAACCATACATGGCTAGCTAATCCATTCCTAGAATAAGCCCGTAAACCATAAAGCCAAGAATATATGCATCACATTCAAATTCAATGCCCATAACAGAAATTCTCAAACCCCTACATATCATAGACAAGTGAGTCATACTTCCTATAGGGTTTAAGACTATAACGGGATCAGAAACCGTACAAGTATCTAGGTGTAAACTATCTACCCTAGAATTGGATATGAATGATTGAGAAGCACCGAAATCAAAAAAGTCCTAATAGGAGAGTCGGAAAGGGAAATCAAACTATCTACAGCAAATTTCCTACCATGATCTAGTCCACCAACCTGAGCTGCCTTTAGCGCACGAACTTACCCTCCAGATGATCCAGCCTTCTGTCCTTGTTTTATAGGGCTCTACCTAGTAATGTGTCCAACTTGGCCGCTAGTGAAACAAGCATTCTTCATCTTCCTACAGTCCCTAACAAAATACCCCAAATTTCCATAGCTATGGTACTTAACTTCAGACTTGATTTATGCCTTATTGGGTTTTCCTCCCTTCTTTGTTACACCCTTCTTGGGTTACCACTTCTTTTGATCGGTCTTGGGATTTTCCTCCTCAATCTTAACTACTTTCTTCTCCTCTTTCCCGTCCTCGTGCATCAAAGTCATATCTACTAGCCTCCTGAAAGTAGCTGCCACTAGAATATGTGTCAATGTCAGTCCTTTAAATGGTTGGTTCAATCCTTTCGCCAACCTCAAAGCCTTCTTATGAGGAGTGTTTACCAAATCCAAACCAAATCTTGCTAATTGATTAATGCTATTAACATATTCCTTCACCGCCATGCTCCCATGCTTCAGATTTAAGAATTTCTTCATATGCATTCCTTCCTCAACTTGTGGTAAGAATATTATCTCAAATCTATTCTTAAATCCATCCCAAGTGGCTACCATCTGCCCTGCCTAAACCACCTCCGACTAATACAATGCTTCATCCTTTAGTTGCCAAGGGGCCAACTGAATCTTTCTCGTATCATCTAGCTCCAATAAGTTAAATACGTTCTCCGACTCCCTTAGACAATTGCACGTCTCTAGGAAACTCTCAATACCATGAAATGACTTGCCTCCCATCCCGCATAAATCCTTACAAATCTTAGAAAAGTTGACTATAGGATTGTGTGGAGCTACTGCATCTGGGGGAAGTGACAATTACTTTCACTTCGGCAGGTGTCGTAGCCTCTATGTATCTACGGAACTACGTCGGAATGGGAATGCCCTTGGGGAAATTCGGAGCCCCAGACATGCTGAAAAGAGACGAAACAAGGATACATAAAGAGATCGAAGGAATACTGTAAACGACTTAAGGGAAATATTTTTCAAAAATTGGTTTTTACTTGAAAATCCTTTATTTGAAAATACTTTTTTAAAAACATTTTTTCTTTGATCTTGTAACATTATGCTATGATATTGAATGTGACACCCCACAGCCCTTAATGTGACCCATATGAGGATGTATTATGTTCTATGAAGCGCAATAATAATATAACGACTAATTTCAACAAGACAGAATATAAAATGCAGCGAAAATTTCAAACTTTTATTTCAAACCAAACTCAGTATTACATTTTCAAATATAAGTCATAGTCATCTATCTCATAAACCATCAGAATACAAAACCAAAAAATAATATCCCTCACATGCCATAACAATAAACATAGAAAAGAAATTGAAATAATACATGGAAAGATAAGTAATTCGAGTCCTAGCTGAATAGAATAATGGTCACTGCTACTGTCCACCACCCTGAGAACCTGGGGGCGAGGAAGTGAGGGAAGGAAAAACAAAATAGGTCAGACATAAAGTCTGGCAAATTCCAGCGATTTTTAGCATAAGCATAAGATAATAAGTATCTAGACATATCAATAATACTTGATATGAAACTATAGTCAAATATGCAAGTAAAAGTAAACGAGATAAACGAGGCAAGGTAAAGATCAAGTAAAGCTTCTCATTCATATACCAAGTACAACTTTCTTCACCAACTATTAGAATAACAAGACTAGGTTTTACCCTAATTACTATCGAACAATCGGTTCCCTACAAACACAAACAACATGTGTCAGCCATGATAGTAGGTGATATCGGTCCCTAATCCATCAACTAAAGACACAACCCTATTCGTCGATATTACAGCGTCTTAGTTTCCTTTAATCAGACCCATGCACGCTCATGACTCCACTAAATCGCGCCTGTACCTACCTCCAAGATTTTTGAATCTCTTACAAAAGACATAACCCTATTCATCGGTATTACAACGTCTTAGTTTCCCCTAATCGGACACATGCATGCACATGACTCCACCGGATCGTGCCTGTACCTACCTCCAAGACTTTTGAACCTCTTACAATCCAGATCAATATAGCGTTTCCTGGCCCCTAACTAGTGGGAGGCCCCAATATGATACCAACAGGGATACTGACTGATATGTGTTCCAACCAATAGCAAGATTGACACAAGCCACCCCCAGGCTCGGTCCCCTAAGTAAACTAGGATTTAAGAGTCCCAAAATCGGATATAACATCACACGTGGGACCTCTAAGCTTATTAATTAATGTGCTTAACTTAGCTTGTTTAAGTTCAGTAATAAGCAGCCTATAACCCGATGTTATATTTCCTGCTTGTAAATAACATTTCTAGTTAAATGCAACAACCCTTCCCCAAGTCATACAAGCACCTGCTCAGATGTATATGGATTAAGTTACAAGGTTTACTTCATTACATCTGATCCGCATATCTTTTCATAACATGGTCTACATAATAATGTTAAGTTAAACCTATTAAGATTAACATGTTTTGCATATTATCCCAATTATACAGTCAATGGTTTTCATGTTCCAATATGCCTAAATCTCCTTTTTACTGTTATTACAGTTTGTTCCAATTTATCATAATTTTACGCAATTCTAACTGATAAAGCCTAGGTACTTGACGGCCTTGGCTTAGCGCAAAAAAGAAGAAGATTCAACTCGGTAAACAGGCATAAGACTATAAATAAAACTAAAACAGAAAAGGGGGTACAAGGATGTACATATATAAGGTAATAACTAAAAATAAAATAAATAATTGACAGTAAAACAACAATAACATATAAACACTGTAAATTTTCAAATCCCTATCATATACTATTAAGATATTTTTTAAACATCAGATCTAAAAATAACTAGAATTCACAATGATTTGAATTACAAGGGGGAGAACTTCTCATGACGTTTTTTTACATACATTTCTAAGTTATATGATGTCATAGTTATCATATATCAAAATTATAAGAAAAAGAGACTTTTCCCTTCTTCTTACTCAAAGTGGAGATGCCATTAAAGAGGCTATTTGGAGCTCTCTAGCGATGTCAAATCACCTAATTCCAACCCCTTTGAAGTGTGAGGTCAAGGGGTATTTATAATGGAGCGGTTAGGTGGGAGTAGGTAGAATTAGGTAGAAATAGGGGACCACACCAGGAATTTCGTATCCCCTATAGCTGGCCACCAAAATCCTGTATCCCATAATTCTCATCCAGAATCTTCGTACCCCTTACTGGGGTACGAATTTCGTACCCCTTGGGGTACGAAGAATACTGAAAATGGGCATATGGGTCGAGGTCGACACTTTTGGCTTCCGAGGTTTGATATATTTGTCTGGGCAATATTTAGAGGAGCGGTGAGGTTCTCGTTAGCGTGATCCCTTCTCAGCTCACTTCCTTTACTCCTTGGCGACACTCTCGGCTTTGGTTTCAAGCGATATGTTTAGTCGAGCATGCCTCGCGTACTTCTGGGAACCGGAAAAAAAGGTCGGTTAACATAGATAGTAGAAAATTGATACGAAAGGCTCCTGCTTGTCGTCGCTCGCAGCATCGTCCTCATGAAGATCTATCACCTGTAACATGCTACTCAGTCTGCCCATCCAAAACCGGATGAACAGCCCAAGGTAATAAACGGAAACATAAAACCTTGTTAGACAACAGTCATAATGATCGATAAAACAGTTATCTAACATCATCAATAAAGTATATTTGAACAGGCAGATTATTCATCTTATCTACCAATATCAACATGGAAGAAACCCAAAACCATCTCCTCTACCTCTGACAGTAATAGCCTTTACAACAACCATAAAAGGAAAACATACAAGCATAGCAATTAGTTATCCTTCGTAGACCAACCTAATCGAACTCAACATCCCCAAAGCACAAACCCCGAAGGCCTAAACCAACATCAGACAAGCACCCAAGAGATGCCTTCTTCGACGTTGAACAATCTACGCAAGACGATATGAGCAAAACAATCAACATCCATGACTATGGCTATCACCGCCAATCAATCTTTGAAACCATCATTAATCGTATGACGGCTATGACATGCCATTTTTCAAGGGCTAATGGTAACCCCGGTTCTAGCAAAAACTCCATGGTCCATCGTGACTCGTATCTCTAGGTCTATCATGACTGCGCAGAGTAATCAACCATTCGACCGGTCTTTTAGGCATCCCTATTATACCCCTGCTTTGAGTTTGCTAGAACTAACAGCAAAGGTAATTCCTCAGCCTTCATAACACTGGTCACCATCATCGGCGAGCATTCATAAGCTCAAATCATCTTAAGCGGTCATTGTCCACAAGCTCAGGTCATCTTGAGTCGTCTTCACATTCGTTGCATTTCATCGATCAACAAACACCTCATAACACTTCGAACAATCCTCCTTGAATTCACTTCGAAGCCATAACCACCATCGAGCCAAAAACATATATCATTTGGTCAATATTCAGTTCATAGCGTTTCAGCCTGACTCATTAGGTCATAAATGATCCCAATCATCAGGTCACAAATGACCCAACTCCTTTAGTCATAAATGACCCGACTCATCAGGTCACAATTGATCTGACTCATCAGGTCACAATCGACCTGACTCATCAGGTCACAAATGACCCTATTCAATAGGTTTTGAACGATCCAACTCATCAGGTCTTGAATGACCCAACTCATCAGATCATAAACGACCCAACCCATCAGGTGATCAATGACCTGACCCATCAGGTCATCAACGACCCGACCCATCAGGTCATCAACGACCCGACCCATCAGGTAACAAACGACTTGACTCATCAGGTCAACAAAGACCTGATGCATCAGGTTATAACGACCTATCACCACAACGACCCGACTTTGCTAAGCACCAATACATCATCAGGTTTGCACCATTATCTGCCACATCATCACCGACCCGACTTCCTACGACCCGACTCTGGCCGACCAATCCATGTCATTTCTTTCCCAAGAAGCCACGCAACTCATCCAAATCAACCAATTCAATCATCAATACTTCATGCAATCATCAAACAACACTTAGACAATAATTAATCATCATACAATTATATGAAACTCACCAATTCATGATAAATCAATGAATACTAAAAATAATAGATCTAAACTTGCATAAACATATGAATTAGAATAAGAATTACCGATTTAAGTTGTTAGATTAGATCCTATGGTGATTCGAATGAAAATACACTTACCATGATGTAGATCTAGGTGAAAACAACTTGTAAATGATAAAAATAAGATCAAACAACCCATATACTTGATTGAATCCGTTGAGAGATATGCTTATCACTCACCAAATCTTCAAAATAACTTGAAATCACTAAATTCCTAATCCGGACGACGAAGATTGATCTTCAAACCTCTCAATTTGATGCAATATTCATTCGTTTGACATGATCTAGCTTTGCTCGATGTAGATCTTAAATCTTCTTGCGTAGATCTGGAATTTTTATAGAGGAAAGATGTATTTGATTGAGCAAGGAGAATCACGAGCTCAACCAAATAAGAGAAATGAAGAAACTAAACTTTCTCCCATGCCTCTACCCCTATTTATAGCTAACAGCCCAAGCATTAGCGGGCAACACAAATCATCCCACTGATAACCAATTAGCTTGGACGGAAATTGTGCAGAACTAAAACAATGATTTCTCCCAAACCTCTGAGCCAAATCTTCAGTGTGACCCCTATATAGAATCAGAAACATCATTTTTTTCCCAATGAAATCGATCCTAACACCTGATTCGATCCCATTCAAAAGTTATGCCCTGTACAAATGCCTCATATCCCCATAACCAACATATCAAAATTTGAAAATCATCCATTCCTCAGGGAATAAAATAAAAATAATTTATGATCATCCGATACGTAAAATGCAGGTTGTTACATCCCCTCCTTGGGAATTTCTCCCTCGAAATTCCAAGCAACCACTACAATTCCACATGCCTATCATCCACAAATAGCCAATATATCATCCAAACCAGCATCCATCAAGTCATGCACCCATAGTCAGACAACAGCCAAGTACTCGAGTTGCTTCCATTTCGAAAAGATTGCTCCCAAACTTGTGTTTCTTCGACTCAACGCATCGGCCACTGTGTTACCTTTACTTGCTATAAACTCTAACCATCGTTATTGCCGAAGATTCTAATCCTTTTAGGAGAAAAGATACTTCTACGACTTGTGATCCATAGACAACTTGAATCGAACTCCCAACAGGTAATGTCTCCACATCTTCAGAGCAAATATGATCACTGCCAACTCCAAATCATGAGTTGGATAATTACTTTCATGTGGCTTCAGCTGCGACTCGCGTAGGCCATAACCATATTCTTTTGCATCAGTACTGATCCAAGTCCAGTACCGCATGCATCGGTGTATATCACCATCTCTTCATTCCCACTTGGAATCGTCAAAACAGGACCACTCATCAGTCTCTCTTTCAGGATTCCAAAAGCTT
This sequence comes from Allium sativum, assembly GCA_030737875.1. NCBI lineage: Eukaryota > Viridiplantae > Streptophyta > Magnoliopsida > Asparagales > Amaryllidaceae > Allium > Allium sativum. The sequence continues at coordinate 18,016,588 of CM060927.1, read as the reverse complement.
GCTCGCACTCCGCATCCCATTTACTTTTTCATCAGTCCAGTCAATGGTGCATCTATCTTGTAGAAATCCTTGATAAACCGGTGATAATATCCCGCCAACCCAAGGAAACTCTGAACATCCAATGCACTCTTAGACTTATCTCGGTCCTGGGTTACTACCACCTTGGCGGGGTCAACCGTTATTCCATTTCTAGAAACAACATGGCCAAAGAACCTCACTTCACTCTTCCGGAAGTGAAACTTCGAAAACTTAGCACTCAGATGATGGTGTCGCATGATTTCCAAAACCACTCGCAAGTGTGTCTTATGATTTTCCTCATTCCATAAGTAAACCAAAATATCATCCATGAACACAAGCATGAACTTGTTCAACTAATCCGTGAAAACCCTATTCATAAGATCCACGAAACATATTGGTGCACTAGTCAACCCAAATGGAATCACCAACCATTCGAAGAAACCAGATGGTGTCTCAAAAGAAGTATTCGGCACACTATCCTTTGCCACCCTCAACTGATGAAATCCTGTTTCCAAATCCATTTGAGAAAACACCTTGGCTTCACGAAGATGATCAAACAAGTCATCTATCCTCGACAACGGATACTTATTTTTCTTTGTCACCTTGTTCAATATCACGATAATCCACACACAATCTCAAAGATCCATCAGCCTTGGTTGCAAACACAACTAGTGCGCCCCATTCGAGTGTACTCCTACGAACGAATCATTTTCCCAAAAGGTCACTAACTTGCACCTCTAGCTCCCGCTGTTCCTTCGACGCCATCCGCCTAAGAGTTATAACAATAGATCTAGCATGTTTAACCAAATTGATTCAAAACCCAATATCGTTGTGCGATGGCAACCCTTTGACCTCATTAAAGACATCATTGAACTCACTAGCTATCAGCACAAATGACAAGTCTTCCCGTGGAATCACAAGTGAATATAGATACCTTACGAAGACACCATCTACAATCTTCCATCTAATCACAACAATTCAACCTTCCACATTCCCAATTGTCACCTTAGCTTCTTGCAATCCACTTTTGTCGCATACCTCTTGAGCCAGTCCATACCCAAAATAACCTCAAACCCAGCAAAGTTCAAAACATAGTGATCACACACAAAGGAGCAACCATCACTCGACAACAAAAAACCAAGACAAATCATACACAAGCTAGACGAACCCTTTACTGGATTAGTTACAACCAAAGTTCTATCACAAATCTCAGGTTCCAAACCCAAGCGGCATACAAGCTCATTGCAAATGAAAGAATGTGATGCTTTGGTGTAAAACAATAACCGAATAGAAACATCTCTAAAGGAAAGAGTACCTTGAGTGACGACGCCCCTCCCTTTCTCCTTCGCCTTTCGAATTCTTGCAGTCTCTGGAATAATGGCCTTTCTGTTGGAAGTTGTAGCAAGTCACTTCGCCTTTCTTTTTTTGACCATCCTTCCCTTTCTATTGTTGTTGCTTCCTCCTTTTGTTATTACCACCCTGTTGTGTTTCGGTTACTCCTTAGCTGCATCAACATTCTCTTGGGAAACAAACTTTCATGCCTTAGAGCTTTTTCCACGATCTTCTAATAAGTATCATCTAGATGATCAACCAACTGATTCCTAAGGTATTTATCCAAACCCATGACAAATTTCTTGTTCTTCCAATATGGAGTCTTGACATATGAACAAGCATACTTGGACAAGGCGTCCAACTCAGAAACATACTCCAATACTGGTCAACCATTCTGCTTAAGCTCGACAAATCTCTTAAATAGAATAGACTTCTGAACGGTAGAGATAAACTTCGTCTCAAAGTTGAATTGGAATTGCTTCTATGAAAAATCATCTTCTGGAGTCTTTAGTGTGACATAGTTCCACCAATCCATAGCTCTGCCCTGTAACTATCTTGATGCAAGCTTCCTCTTCGTTGCATTGTCTCCAAAAATCCGAATGCAAGTATCTATCCACCCTTGAATCTCTTCAGTCGGCTCCGTCCCCTTAAACGATTTCCCTCCTAGAGTGGTAAAATCTTTGCATAGCTTCGCGAAGTCCACAGCCCTAGGAGCTTGCACCTAAACCTCTACATCTACCGCGGCCGTCACTAAAGCGGGGGACATCCTCATGATCACTTCCATAGTAGCCTCAAACATAGCTGGGTAGTCTGGTATACCGCCATTTCCCCTCTAGGTATAGTCCCCTCCCTAGCAGTATGTCTCAAAGTTCGACGGCTCATTATAAGTCTGAAAATATAGAATAATTAGTCCGTGCATGAGAAACTGCAAATGGAGTTCAAGCGCTATTATACTATGCACTAATATAGTATATATCCATCAGAAATCTACAAATACGTCTCTCATACGTTATTATGTCCTTGAACTTTAGCTAAAATCGCTTAACCAGAGCTCTGATACCAAATGAAATGACCGCCAATAAATCCTGCACTTAACAAGAGGAATACTGCGCTTAAAGACGTGCCCGGCAGCTATGGACGGTCATTGGGGTAGAATAATATACGCATAACTTGTCGCATTACTCACAGCACAAGGACAGATTATAATAGAACATATACGACAGGTAGTAATAGTGAATCAGAATTGAGCAGAATCTTAAAACTTTCATATCAACTCGAAAGTTTATCCATACAACATTGGATTACACAATAAGAGTCTGTACGATATGCCTCACTTAAATCTCTTAGAGAATACATCAATCAGCAGAAAACATCAAATAGTAGATAGTAGAAAACTAATACGAAAGCCTCATGCTCGTCGTCGCTCAGCTGCATCGTCCTCATGAAGATCTATCACTTGTCACCTGCTACTTAGTCCGCCCATCCAAAACCGGATGAACAGCCCAAGGTAATAAGAGGAAACATAAAACCTTGATTCAGATAACTGGCTTAATGAGCGATAAACAACTATCTAACATCATCAATAAAGTGTATGAGAATAGGCAGATTAATCATCTAATCTATCAACATCAACAGGGAAGAAACCCAAAACCATCTCCTCCACTTCTGACAGTAATAGCCTTTACAACAACCATAAAAGGAAAACATATAGGCATAGCAATTAGTTATCTATCTTATCATAATCGAACTCAACATCCCCAAGCACAAACACCGAAGGCCTATACCAACATCAGACAAGCACCCAAGAGATGTTGTCTTCGACGTCGAACAATCTACGCAAGACGATACAAGCAAAACAATAAACATCCATGGCTCTGGCTATCACTGCCAATCATGCTTTGAAACCACCGTTAATCGTATGATGGCTACGACATACCATTTGTCAAGGGATTATGGTAACCCCGGTTTTAGGAAAAACTCCATACGCCATCGTGACTCGTATCTCTATGCCCATCATGACTGTCTTGGGTACTCGGCCACTCGACCTGTCTTTAGGCGTCCCTATTATACCCCTACTTTGAATCCGCTAGAACCTTTGACAATGATAATTCCTCGGCCTTCATAACTCTAATCATTATCATCGGCGACCATCCACAATCTCAAATCATCTTAAGCAGCCATTATCCACGAGCTTAAGTCATCTTGAGTCATCTTCACATTCGTTGCATTTCATCAATCAATGAACACCTCGTGAACTTCAAACATTGCTTCTTGAATTCACTTCGAAGCCACAACCACCAATGTGCCAAAAACATATACCATTTGTCAATATTCAGTTCATAGCATTTCAGCCCGACTCATCAGGTCACAAATGACCCGACTCATCAGGTCATAATTGACCTGACTTGTCTGGTCACAATCGACCCGACTCATCTGGTCACAAATGACCCAACTCAACAGGTTTGAATGAACTAACTCATCAGGTCTTGAACGACCCAACTCATCAGTTCACAAAGGACCCAACTCATCAGGTCACAAGCAACCCAACTCATCACGTCATCAACGATCCGACCCATCAGGCCATCAACGACCCAACTCATCAGGTTACAAACGACCGGACTCATCAGATCATTAACGACCTGACCCATCAGGTCATCAATGACCTATAACCACAATGACCCAACTTTTCTAAGCATTAATCCATTATAAAATTTGCACCATTCTCTACCACGTCATCACCAACCAGACTTCCTACGACCCGACTCTCCACGACCCGACTCTGGCCGACCGATCCGTGTCATTTCTTACCCAAGAAACCATGCAACTGATCCAAATGAACCAGTTCAATCATTATACTTCATGCAATCATCAAACAACTCTTGCACAATAATTAATCATCATACAATCATATGAAACTCACCAAATCATGGTAAATCAATGAATAAACAAAATAGTAGATCTAAACATGCATAAACATATGAATTATAATAAGAATTACCGATTTAAGTTGCTAGATTATATCCTATGGTGGTTCGAATGAAAATACACTTACCATGATGTAGATCTCGGTGAAAACAACTTGTAAATGATGAAAATAAGATCAAACAACCCATATACTTGATTGAATCCGTACGAGAGATGCTTATCACTCGCCAAATCTCTAAAATAACTTGAAATCGCTAAATTCCCAATCCGAACAGCAAAGAATAATTTTCAAACCTCTCAATTTGATGCAATCTCCCTTCACTTGACATGGATCTAGCTTTGCTCAATGTAGATCTTAAATCATCTTGCGTAGATCTAGAGTTTTAATTGAGAAAAGATGTATTTGATTGAGCAAGGAGAACCACAAGCTCAACCAAATGAGAGAAATGAAGAGACTAAACTTTCTCCCATTCCTCTACCCTTATTTATAGTCAACGGCCCAAGCCTTAGCGGGCCCCACAAATCAGCACACTAATTACCAATTAGCCTAGACATAAATTGTGTAGCACTAAAACAACGATTTCTTCCGAACCGCTGACCTAAATCTTTATTATGACCACTCTATGGAATCAGAAACATCATTTCATTTCCAATGAATTGATCCCAGCACCTGATTCGATCTTAGTCAAAAGTAATCCCCAATACAAAACCGATAGGGGAAAATCGTCACAAATAAAATTTGTAAAAGTTATGGATATGCCTCAAATCCCCATAACCTGCATATCAAAAAATGAGAATGATCGAACCCTCAGGGAATTAAATAAAAATATTTTACGATCCTCCGATACGTAAAATGTGGATCGTTACATGTTATAATTTGGGAATATAGTTTGATGAATAGTATGCATATGTATTAAACATGTTAGATTGGACTTAATACAGACATTAAGTAAATGACATGATAGAATATTATAAGTACTAGATGTAGGTTAATAAAATGAAACACTGTAGAAATTGTATAACTTTGGGTAGGTATGTGGGGAAGGGTTATACACACATAATGACATGTAATATTACAACCACGCTTATTAGTAAACCTAAACCTTCTAGGTTAGATATGATTATTAATAAGCTAAAAAGTCCCTCGTTTTGTTGTTGTATCCGGTTTTGGGGACTCTTAAATCCTAGTTATTTGGGAGCACAAGCTTAGGGGGTTTAGCATGCGTTAATCTGCTATTTGGAACCCATATCAGTTAGTATCCCTGTTGGTATTTTGTTAGAGGGCCTCGCACTAGGTAGGGGCCAGGGCACGCTTTGCTGAACTGGATAGTAAGAGGTTCACATGGGGAAGGTAGGTACGGGCACGTTCCCGCGGAGTCATTATCTTTCATTAGTTCGATTAAAGAAACTAATCTGCTGTAACATAGGTATGTGTTATGTAGTTGCTGGGTTAGGGAGTGATACACCCTACTATCGGGGATGACACAGGGTATTTACGTAGTAGGGAGTCGATCGCATGGGTAGTAATTAGGGTACACCTAATTCTTTTGTTATGTAATTAGGGTAACACGTAATCTTGTTTTGTAATTAGGATATGCCTAATCCTGTTGTTAATCCTGCTATTAATTTTGTTGTTAACTGTGTTGTTATGTTAATAGGTTAAACACCTAATCCTGTTATACAATTATTAGACCAGACATACCTATTTAGGGATATAAATGTGAAGCATTACTCGATCATTGTTTATTCATGTTATCCCTATCAATCATGTTGTTTTGTTTTGTTTACCTGTTACCTTATATAAAACTATACCTTTCTCATCCAATCTTATTAGCCTGTCTTAGCATTTCTATTTTATGGATATTTGAAAATCACTAGGACTCGTTAGACTTTATGTCTGAACCCTTTGTTTTCACTTCTTTCTTCCTCCCTCCCAGGTCCTTAGAGTGGAAGCACTCACTTATGACTAGGACTTTCTCTTATAGCTTGGACTTGGATTTCCTGAGATGTATAGTTTGACTTTCTCTCTACTCTATTATGACTTATGGTGAGGGATACGATTTTATGTTATTATACTCTGATGTTTTATCTTATGAGATGTTTTATGAGCCAGATTTAAGATACTTAGTTTTGTTGTAACTAGTTTTGATGTAACCTATTGAGACTACATTTTATTTTAAAACAATGAAGTTAAGATTTTTCGTTGCTTATTTTATATCTGTCTTGTGAATTTATGTACTATTTACGTATTATGCTTCACGAAACTTAATGCATTCTCTTATAAGTGATATTAACGGACGTGAGGTGTCACAATTATTCTAGATTCACATGGGTTTATTTTCTAGCCGAAAAGTCTAAAACAAAAGATTATTTTTCAAAGTTTTCAAATATAGTTCAAAATGAGAAAGGTGTTTCAATTAAAACTTCGAGAAGTGATCATGGTACTGAATTTGAAAATTTAGACTTTGAAAAATATTATGAAGAAAATGGTTTTGAACATGAATTTTCCGCTCCTCGAACATGTCAACAAAATAATGTGGTCATAAGGAAAAATCAAACATTACAAGAATTGGCTAGATCCATGTTAAGTGAGTATGAAGTGCCTCTAGACTTCTGGGCAGAAGCAGTTAATACTTCTTATTATGTAATGAATAGAGTTATGATTAGACCAATACTTAATAAAATGTTATATGAATTATTGTTTGACAAAAAGCCTAGCATCTCATATTTTAGAGTTTTTGGATGCCCTTGTTATATTCTCTACACAGGAGATCAACTTGGAAATTTTGAATCAAAAGTCGATGAAGGGATTTTCATGGGTTACTCATCAAGGAGTAAGTCTTACAGAATCTTCAATAAGCGATGAAGAACAACTATTGAAACCATTAATGTGAAGTTTGATAAATCTGACTTGGAGAGGACTTGTGAAAAAGAAAAAGATGATGGTGTTGTGCAAGAAGGTGAAAAGAAAAGCAATGAACTTGAAGCTAGAAGTGATAAGGTCATAGAAGCAACTGTTGAAGTTGAGAAGTTAAAATTCAGACCTAACCATCCCCCAGAATTAGTAATTGGAAGTCCAACAGTAGGGGTTCACACTCGTTCTCCTCTCAATAAGTATGTTTGTTCTTTGTGTATTCACAATGCATTTATTTCTTAAATCTAACTAAGCTCTTAAGATGTTGCTCTTGACAATGAATGTTGGATTTTAGCAATGCAAGATGAGCTCAACCAGTTTGAGAGGAATAATGTCTGGAAATTGGTTCCTATGCCAAATGATTATCCAATCGTTGGAACGAAATGGGTGTTTAAAAATAAACTTGATGTATCTGGAAATGTAATTAGAAACAAATCTAGGTTGGTCGCAAAAGGATACAATCAATTTAATGGCATTGATTTTAATGAAACGTTTTCTCTAGTTGCTAGGTTAGAAGAAACTAGAATTTTGCTAAGTTTTGCATGTTTTAAGGGCTTCAAACTTAGGCAAATTGATGTTAAGAGTGCCTTTTTGAATGGAGAGTTAAAAGAAGAAGTTTTTGTTGAGAAACCCCTTATTTTGAGAATCATGAGTTTCAAATCATGTGTACAAACTGGAAAAAGCATTATATGATCTTGAGAAAGCTCTTTGAGCTTGGTATGACTGTCTCTGTACATATCTTTTAAAAATAGCTTTAAAAAGGGATGTGCTAAAGATATGTGCTGACACAACTCTGTTTCTAGTACATGACGGTGATGATTTCTTGATTGTTCAGATTTCTGTTGCTGACATCATTTATGGTGCTACTAATAATGTTTTGTGTAAGAAATTTGAAAAGGTTATGTAGGACAAATTTGAGATGAACTTGGTAGGTGAACTGAAGTATTTCCTTAGGTTTCAAGTCAAGCAAACCAGAAAAGGAATTTTCATTTCTCAAACAACGTACATGATGGAGTTGCTAAAAAGATTTGGAGTTGAAGATGCTAAACCAATGAAAACACCAATGAGCCCAACAACCAAGCTTGACATAGATGAAAAGGGGTTGTTGTTGATTAGAAAAATATCATGGTATATTCGGTTCACTTCTCTATCTCTTTGCTTCTACAACTGATATTATGTTTTCTGTCTGTTTGTATGCTCCTTTTTAGTCAAACCCAAAAGAATCTCATTTAAAAGCCACAAAACGAATCTTAAGATATTTGTTGCACACACAAAAACATGGCTTATGGTACTCTCTAGTGATAACTTTGATTTAGTTGGATTTTCTGATGCTGGTTATGTCGGTTCACTGACAAATAGGAAAAGCACTATGGAACTTGTTTCATGTTTGGACACCCTCTAGTTTCATGGTCAAGTCGAAAACAAAATTGTGTTGCATTGTCCACTACTCAAGTTGAATATATTGCATTTGGAAGTTGTTGTGCACAGATTTTATGGATGATGCGAACTCTCTCTGATTTTGGCATAATTTATAAACAAGTACCATTGAAATGTGACAGTAAGAGTGTAATAGATTTGTCAAATAACCCCGTCCATCATTAATGCACAAAACACATTGATGTAAGACACCATTTCATTACAGATCATATTGCTAGTTGTTAGACCAAAAAGTGGTACTAACATCCAACAAACTAGAATCTGCAGAGAATTATAACTAGAAATGAAATAAAAAGCAGTAAGCACACACGATTTATAGTGGTTTGGCGTTAATGAGCCTATGTCCACTTTATATGATTCTGATTGACTACTCAATCACAAGTACAATACATATATCAACTCAATCTCACACCTACAATGAAATATTTCTCAATGTTGATCAAATTAAACTTAGCAAATTAGAGTTGGATCTGAATAAAAATGGAGGAGATATAATAATAATGAAAGCAATCTCTCAAAGTGCAAAAGTCCCTTTTAAATGACCAGTCCTAGGCTATTTGTAGGCAAAATCTGCAGGCGGGTCGCGGGATGACGTGGCGATCATCATGGAAACCTTGGAGTGGTCCGTGAGTGAGTGGAGCGGTGGTTACAACAATCGTTGGTGGCACATATCATTTGGTTTGTGACTCTTGGTTCGTGGAGATTGTGGAGGTGATCAGGCATTTATTTCCTCTTCATGCAGCAAGGGGTTGGGTCGCTATGCTTCGACCCGAGCCGATGCTCTGTGTGACACCCAGCGTCCATTAATCTCACTCTTTATCCGAATGCATTAAGTTTCGTGAAGCGTTATAGGTAAACAAAAACATCACAATACAGATATAAAATAACAGCGGAATTTAAAACTTTATTAAACAGAAATCATCGTGGTCCAAAACCCAGTTACATCAAAAGTTTGAAATATAGAAAACCTATAACATCAATTTAAAACTTTTGTCTTGTACTAAAATTATCACAGTACAATAATATATTAAAAGCATAGTCCCCAAAATATAGCCATATCAGAGAAGACAAGAAATCAAAGTGGTACATCTAAGCAGCTACAAGCAGAACGAAAGAGAGAATACAAGTCAAGCCTGATATTCCCACATTGAGAACCTAAGGGGGGAAACAGAAGAGAGAGAAGAGGAAACAAAATGGGCCAGACATAAAGTCTGGCGAGTCCAGTTACTTTTAGCATATAATTAAGTAAAAGCATCATGACAGGTATATAAAATGGATGAGAGATAACAATATCATAAGACAGGTATACCAAACTGAGCAGGATAAACAAACTAAACATGACAGGATATATTGTGTTTCTCAAATACTTTTATCTGCACCAATAATAGTATAACAAAAACTTATGGAAGACTTAGGTGTACTTCTAGTGACGGGTTTTACCCAAACAATAATAACAGACAGCCTACCAGAAATGACAGGTGTTACCCCCAATGATAATAATAGGCTTCTAAATAAGCAGGACTAGATGTACCCTAATTACTACCCCAATCGATCGGATCCCTAGCCTGTAGATACCCTGTGTTGGCTCCACAGTAGGATGTATCACTTCCTAAAGTGGCAACCCGTTAATTTTCGAGATGCACAACAATACCTACTGATGTCATAGCGTCTTAATTTTCCCCGAGCAAGCCAGACCAATGCATGCACTTGACTCCGGTGGATCCCACACTGTCAACACCTCCACCTATTTGAAGCTCTTACAATCAACTCATTAAGCATGCTCTGACCCCGACCTTGTTCGGGGTTCCTCGTTTGATACCAAGATGGGTTCTAACTGATACGGGTTCCATAATACAGATTATACAAGCCACCCCCTAGGCTTGCATCCCCAATACTAGGATTTTGACACGTTATGCCTAATAGTTTAACAAGGTTACATAAGCCCAACATGTAATACAGGTTAAGTTTGTCGAGCTTATATAACCCCTCATAGATTTAACAAGATTAACTTAACCCACGCTGATTCAAGCAAGTTTAGTTAGGCCCTACTCAATTCGACAGTTTCATGTAACCCCCATGGATTTAAACAGGTTAAGTATTTCAGATTAACAAGTTATTATCATATTTCCATTTATGGTTGTTAATGGACTAGACCTCCACCATTAAGTCTACCACTTATGGATGTTGGTTATGCCGTGCGGTTCTGGGCAGACTTCTACCATAAGTCGGACTTAACCTCGTGTCTTAGCATCATTACGTGTACATTTACGCATTCGGCCCCTCACATTAGATTAACCACTTCTGGTTGCTGGATTTTTCGGAAGGTTACGGGCAGACTTCTACCACAAGTGTAATCTAACCTCGTATCTAAGTGCAATCACAGTCTCTATTTACTGTAGTTTTAGGCATATTCATTCTTAATCAATTATTCATGTTCATCATAGGTTATGCCCCAATTTAAAGCCTTAGAACACGGTATAATTTATGCCCTAAAATCCCCGTCATGTTTCCAATACAAGTTATGCCCCAATTTTAACATTTCCAACCGTTCCCAATTTCATGCGTTCGCATATTTCAGCAATAGGCATAGGCTCGAAGGTAGTCCGTATATTAAAATAAAAAGGGAAGGAGGGAGAGAAGAGAACATGAATAAGCGTAATAACAAAGCAGGCACGCTATGTTAGAAATAGGCATGCTGACAAAATAGGCCTATGGTGATAGAAATAGGCATAGTAGAAGAATGGGCATATGATGAAAAAATTAGGCATGATAAAAGAATAGGCATATCAGGAATAGGCATATGAGAACTAATCAGTAGATTAGGTGAACAAGTAATAGCAGATCATATTAGTTATGATTCAAGTTATTAACATGCACCGATTTAGATCCAATTGATGAACATGTCATGATTACTTTTTACATGTTTACATCTAAAAATAACACAAACTCACTGTGACTAGATCTAAAGAATAGAGAATTTATTGTTGATGTTATAGCAGAGATTCTTGAATACGTATAACTTGTTGTTGTAGAAGAATAGGCTAATTTAATCTGAGTTGGGGCAGCACATCGTTGTCTCTATTATTTTTGGGGAATAAAACAATAGAAATGAATTCCTATTTATAGCCTACGGTCAACGAGTATGGTCAAGAAACGAGTCCACATTCACAGAATTGGATATACCCCAGATCTGTCTGGGGTCGACACAGGGGCCGACACCCCCGTGTAGGGGTCGACCCATGGGTCGACACCCATGGGGCATGGGGTCGACACATAACAGGATGAATTCCCTTCTCTTCCTGGCATTTGATTTTTGATTTTATGGACATGATATATATATATATATATATATATATCTATATATATATGTATATGTATATATATATGTATATGTATATATATTGCTTATATGTATACGAACTTCAAACCTTAATATCTTCTTCATATGTTGTCCATTTTGCGTAAACTTGGGATTTATCTTAGGTAGAATTTTGATACAAAGCAATGGCGCAGTCCGTTTCCCTAAACTCCCAATACTTATTTAAGTATCATTTAGTTTATCATTATAATGTTCTTTAAAATTACGGGGTGTTACATTCTTCCCTACTTAAAGGATTTCGTCCTCGAAATCTCCAATTTAAGAAGAATCTATATCCTAACATTCATCATCCATCTACTCATCCACCATTTTCAGGCATCCATTGTCCTTAAAAGATTTCTAATGCTTATATGAACATATGCAAAGGTGTGTATATGTCCCTATACTAATGCGGAAAATCAGGCAGTCTACTGATTCAGTTGACCTCCTTAATGCAATGTATGTTAGTGCCATGAATCCAACATGTATGCAAACAATCCTAGTACAACTTGTAAGTTCTATATGTGTGCACAATCATTCATCAAAATGCAACATCCATATGATGATACATCCATTTCCATCCATAAACGAGAAAAAAAATGCACATGCATCCATATGTAGTATGAGAATGATTGAGCCGATCCAGTGCCTAATGTGTGTGTATATGCATCCACGAGAAACCACTTGCATCCACTTGCATCCACCAAACATAACATGCCTCAAACACATGTTTAAATCCATGGGTTCCCTACCTAAAGGTTGAAGATTCGGTCGATAGGATATACTTAAATAACAGGAGCAACTACGAAATAAAAAAACTTTGGAAAAAGTAGTTAAGAACATATCCTTGAAAAGAAAAGGGAACAAAGCGCGAATCTGACCTTCAGTTTCCCAAGTTGTATCCTCTTGGTCATCTCCCCATTGAACTTTCATCAACTTGACCTCTCGGTTGCATAGCTTCTTAACCTCTGATCCAAGAATACGGGTAGGAACTCGTCTAACTCTCGCTTCCCGTTCCACCTCTACTTCCTCAAGCATGCTCGGCTCCATTACTTTTGCGGTATCATGCAAGAACTTCCGTAAATGAGAAATGTGGAAAGCATCATGAACACTGGCCAGTCTCTCTGGTTACTTCACTCTATAAGCCATTTGAACAATCCTTTCTGTTATGGGAAATGGCCCTACAAATCATGGTGCCAATTTCCCAACGGATCCAAAATGAACCACATTCCTCAAAGGTGACACCTTGATAAAAACCATGTCTCCTACCTCAAACTCAATATAAGTTCTTATCTTATCTGCATAGGGCTTCTGCCTGTCCTGAGCTGTCTTCATGTGTCCGCGAATAAGATCAATCTTCTCTGAAGTTTCCCTAATCGTCTCAGGTCCAAGTAGAAGCCTTTATGTAGATTCCCACCAATAAGTCGGTGATCTACAGGGTCGTCCATACAATGCCTCGAAGGGTGCCATTCCAATACTAGCCTAATAACTGTTATTATAGGCGAACTATACGAATGGAAGATGCTCTTCCCAAGTCCCTCAAAAGTCTAGGTGTTGACACCAAAAATTGGCACAACTCCCAAAGAGAGGGTTGTGTAGAGAACAAATGAAGATTAATAACTTCAAAAAAGCAGCATGTAGAAGAAATCACACACCAGTTTATAGTGGCTCAGCGTTAAAGAGAATACGTCCACTTTATAATCTCTTATATATTATTTCAGTTGTCAGATGAAATAGTTACAATGGCCATACAATAAGAGATTAATGAAGAGTATTTGAAAGCTAGGGTTTTTAATACTTCCAAAAGTCCTTTTCTTTGAATTTAGAAGAGGTATTTATAGATGACACAGTACTTGGGCCGGTCTAGACACATATAGAGGGATCCAAGAAAGTAGCTGATGCTGAACGAGTCAGTATCTCCGAAGGAATTGGGATTTGTTTAATTATTGTTATGAAGTGGCACCTGATCCGTCTGATTCAGATGATTTAAACTGGGTAAAAATCATGGATGTGCTATTCTTTGGGCGAATACTAAGTTCGCAGTTATGCATAACATGGCTATGCATATTCGATGACTACGGACTTCCATGAATTGTATCGGATGCAGGTGCTTGACTTAAGCGACGGGCCTCATTGATCCACTTCGTGACTTTGGGAATCTTCTTTATCCATCCAGGGCATGGGCCTACGACAATATTGAGTCTTGATGGACTGACCGAAAGACCCATCAACACTTTGCCCCCCAAAGTATGTTACGTTGGGAACGGGACATACTTTGTAAACACGCGTTCATGAGCACACATTTCCACGTCAACCGTAGAATCTCGTAGATTGGTTTAAATGGAATGCGTATTGAATCTCGTCAATCAAAAAAGAGCCTTCCAGTTGTCTTTTAAACTTAAATAAGAACGAGCAATTTTGACACCATTCTTTCTCCCGTCTTATCGGTTGATCCCAGCTCATTAGCATCTTTACATGTCACCCGCGTTTGACTTGAAGATCACGTCAGCTGAATACAAACAGCCTCTCCATCATATTATAAAGGGAAAATCTTTTTGCCTTATTCCCCTCATTTTGTCTGTTGTAAAAATTGATTTACTGCTTAAAGTAAAATATTGAAGAACGGTCACCACCTTCACTCAAATTCATCTTTCTCAGGTAAAGATCCCTTCTTTATATCATTCTAAACACATCAATGTCATTCTTGTATATGACCTCTAATTTTCTTCTATTTCATCATAATCTGGGCCTCACGGGGTCCGTAATTGGGATCGCTAACGCCGGATCGCCTAAGTCAGTGATGGTGAGGTGGTTCATGGAATCCGGTTGCGAATCTGATTCAGTTCTAGCAAACACTAATAATGTTATATCTGTTAGCCCAGTTATTTCATAGGGGTGGAGAAGTTTCCCGCCTTTCTATAGCGTCGTGTGTGTAAGGGTATTGGTAAACCTTCAAAAATGTGGCGGTGCTTGAGAGGACAGTGACAAAAGTAGTAACCCGTATGCAGTTTAATATGTGAAAATGAATCGTGATTCCTGTGGCTTGTCTTTTATCAATATTACACTGTAAAATGGAGTTAATTCCTTCCTGAATCTAACCTCCTTCTTTTTATTTCAACCCGATGGTCTTTAATCAGTTATGGTCAAGATACGAGGCAATCTTAAGCATGAGTCGACCAAGGGTTTACTTTTCTCTACCAGAGTCGATAGTTCCTCCGGGTCTACGACTTGTTCTGAGTCAAACCCAACAATAATTCCCAAAACCAATCGATAGACTCATCGCCTCCTCCCAAAGTTGCAGTTGAATTAAACGTAGCAGCACCAGTCCCAGTAGTGCCCGATATGCTTCTAGTAGCTGAAATTCTAAGAAATCCTCCAGATGCCTTAGAATCTGAAATAACTAGCAAATGGCTAAAGAATCTGACGGTTAAGAACAAAATCGCCTTTGTAGATGTTCTTCTTCCAGAAGAAACTGATCGAACTCACAATCCCCGTGCAGATTATATGGCGATATCTCTCTCGATGTGTAATGTAGGAGCCATCCCCCCTTTTCATCCATTTATTGTTAACTTCTTGCGAGTATGAACCTAACTCCGATGCAATTCCACCCAACGGCCTACAACATCCTGCTATTTGTGTATTTCTTGTTCATGAGGTATTTGGGTTACCCTCCAACCTTCGATGATCTGGCCTTCTTTTTTCACTTTAAGGACAACGAGAGACAGTCCCCTTCTCTCCTCCACTTTGAGTATTCCCGAGGTTGGAAGATTATTAAAGAAATTCCAAGCGAAGCGGGCAATCCAAAGCGGGAGTGGTTCTGGATTAAAAAGCGGCCGGGGTGTGCTCAATATTGGCTCCAATGTAGTAAGTCTTTTTTCGATCGATACATTCGCGATTGAATTTTTTATATCGAAAAATATATGTATCCTCTTTCCTCCCTTTTAAACAAGAGATTACCCCGTAAGACCTGAGGAGGAGGTGTTTGAGGAAATATACAGGCGATTAATTAATTTGGAGTCTAAGAACCGGCGGTTTTGGAACTGTTTGTCCGACTAACATCTCAATTAGTACGCTCTCCTTAGCGAGAACAAGACCATCGGACCTCAAAAATAGGGAATTGGGTCGACCAACCCAAACCAGGGTGAGATGCCCCCAGCAAAAAGGAAACTAGAAGATAAAAAGACAACCCCCTTGGTCGGGGAATCCTCTGTCCATCCCCTGCCCGGGGATAAAAAGAAAGCACATCAAAAAATGCCCTTCCTCAAGAGGCGGGATCGAGAGACCGAGCGTTGAGAAAGAGAAAAGGTCCTTACCACAAAAGTTCGGATGAAAGTGCGAGAGGAACCGACCAAAGAGAGAACAACGGAGTACCGCTCGAGGGGTTCTGAGACTGGGAGAGATCCCTCCATGGTCCATGATTCTTAAGAAGAACACATCGCATCCCCTCTCCCTGGGTTGGAAAAATTGCAGATGTCGGGGATCATTCTTTCTCCACAAAGCTTGGATCCAAACCAATTTTTTGCCTACCAATCCGAGCGGATGTCTTTTCCAGTCGAGCAAGATGGTGTCGAAGGCACAAATCTTACCTTTTTATAGGGTCGACCAAAATAATTTGTCACACAATATTTTCGTTACGCGTCACAGTACCACGTTCATTCCGTAAATGGGATGTGTTCAGTTTTAACCCCGAACTTTCTTCTTTTCATAGAGGACATTGATGAAGAATTTTATAGCAGTCTTTTCGCCTCTTTCCTAGCGGTCCTTAGGCCAGACGAGTCTAATTCGCAGCATGTGGAGAAGGAGACGATGATGAGGACGATAACAGCAAGAGAAAGAAAGAGAAGAAAGATCAAGACGCAGGACGAGATAAAGAGAGGAAATAAGAGAAGGAAAGAGAGAGAGGGAGAGAGAGACAAAAAAGAGAAAGAGTTGATTCGAAAACAAAGCAAGCAAGAGGAGAGAAGCTTGGGAAAACATGATCGGGCATCGGAGGAAAGGGAGGAAAAGGGGAATACGTTTAAAAAGAGGAAAAGGCATATCCCCCCCCCCCCCCCCCCGAGCCTCAGGATAAGTCCCCACAGACGGGCGAGGATGCTGGGCATTCCCAGATCGTGTTAAGTCGTCCTAGGACATCGATCGACGCTTCCTCCATCGATCGAGTCAAGGGGTTGGAATGGGATTTTCCTGACCTTTTCTTTAAAGGGATAAAGCCTGGCCCCGAGTTAAAACCATTATCACATAGTTTTCGTCGACGTATCCAGTGCAAATTAGACAATGCCCTTTCTTAATACAATGCAATGTATGAATACGCCAAGCAGGTGAGTGGGGTTTTGAAAGGCAAGCTGGCCGAAGTTGCGGGCTTGAAGAGGGGTGCTGAAAGCAACAAGAAGACCTGCTCACTCCTCGAAAGAAAAATTAAAGACAAGGAGTTGCAAGCGGTGGCTGGCAAAGAAAAATATGAGAATGCAATCGAAGATTGGAATGATCGTTTTCAGTTGAAAAACCAGGAACGCGACTCTTTGAAGGGCGAGGTCGAGTCTCTGAAGAATGACAAAACTCGGTTGGATCTGGAAGTGCAGAATCTCAAGGGCCTCCTTAATTCGTCTGATTTGGCCAAGCGTCTGGTGGAAGAGAATGTCGCGGCAGCAATTGAGGTGAATAATAGTTTGAAACTGCAAAATGATGTCGACATACGAACCCTTAAAGCTGATCATACTCGGGATATTTCTAAACTGAAAAAGGGAAATGCACTCCAGCTCTCATTCTTTGCAAAGTTCCTTCGTCACAAAGATTTGTCCTGGATGCCGCGGTAACCCAAGATTTTGGTCGTGTAACACCCCATAATTTTAAATATTAAAAATGACAAATTTAAGAATACCTAGTTTTTAAAAGAAGAATTAAGTGAAACGGGTTACGCCATTGCGTTCGTCTCGGAATTCTTCTTGAGATAGAGTCTGGGTTTGCGTAAAACGGACATCGTATGAAGAAGTTATGAAGCTCGGAAGATTTAAAGTTTAAAGCTGGAAAACAAGTCGATCACCCATTTTTCACCAATCGAAGTGAAAACAGTCGACCGCCCATTTTTCACCATTCGACCATTTTTAGATAGAAGTGAAAATTGTCGACCGTTTGAAATTGTCCAGTCGACTGGTTAATTCTGGCCAGTTTCCTGATGACGTGTTTTTCTAATTTAAGTGGTTCGGATGGTTCCTAATCAAATCTAATGGTCCTAATTCACCTAATACATCTATAAATAAACACCTAAACCTAACCTTAATCTCTTCAACCTTAATCCATGGCGCCTCCATGCTGCTGCTCCAACTCAAATTAATTTAGCTTTTATTCTTCAACAATCAAAGTAGAGATTATTCAAGATCAGAATTGCTACAACAACGACTAATTCTCTTTTCTAAGAATCCTATTGCTGTGAGTTTATGTTACTTTCACATATAATTAAGTTAAGAAGTAATTGTGATAGGACTGTAAATTGGATCTAATGTATATGCTTGTGAATAAGATGAATCATAACAAGTTTTTTAATTTGTTATCCTTCAGATTCATACCCAATTGCTATTGTCATATGCCTGTCTGATCTATCTTATCGTTATTCATTTCACATGCCTATTTATATGTTTATGCCAATTTTGATGTTTGATTCTCTTCCCTTCTTCTTTTCCTTTTTCCTTTTGAGATTAAGCCAACTTCGAGCCTAAGCATATTACGTTGAGATTTACGTAAGAATAACGTTGGGATGATTGGGAAAAGTTTGGGAAATATGTAATAAAATGAGATTTGGCATAAATTGTTGATAACTATGAAATTGGTTTGGGCATAATTTGGTACAACTTGTGTACATGGAATTATAGGCATAACTTGAATTAACATTATAAACATAATTGGAAATTATGGGAAAATGTAATACATTAATTAAAGACTTGAAATTGGGCATGAATAAAAAGGAAAAGATAATGAATGTCTAAGACACGAGGTTAGATTGGTTTGCAGTAGAAGTCTGCCTGGAACCACCCAGACTATCCAGCAACCGCAAACGGCAGTCTGATGTGAGAGGTCAAAGGCAGAAATTAGATGCATAATAGTGCTAAGGCATGAGGTTAGATTTGGATTGCGGTAGAAGTCTGCTTGGAACCGCCCGGCATATCCAGCAACCGCCAACGGTAATCTAATGTGGGAGGTCTTGCACAATTACGAATATAATGAATTAATGAATTCTTAACCAAGATAAGGCATGTGGTAAGACATAGGGATAAAAAAAAGGTTTAAGTGGGTGACATGGGTAACATGTGAAACATAGTTAAAACACTTAACCAAGATGAGACATGTGGTAAGACATGGGAATAATAAAAAGGAGGTTAAGTGGGAAATCATAGTACGGACCAAGCGTAGGAGGGAAGCATGTGTCAAGTATGAGGACCCTTTTCAACCAGTAACCCATTTTTAGTATCTATATGAGCTCAAACTAGGTCGAGGATGGGACATGCTTACTAGGGTTGATTGTAAGAGGTCAAAAGAGTAAAGTGCGATGGAAACGCAAGTCCAATAAAGTCATGTGCGTGCGTGGGTTCGGGCTGATATGTAAGACGTTGTTGCATCATGTTGGTATAAGCTGTGCATTTTAGCAGTACCGGGTTGCCAATTTAGGAAGTGATACACCCTACTGTGGGGCCAGCACAGCTATCTACGAGTTAGGGAGTCGATCGAATGGGGAGGATAGTGGGTATAACTAGTGGTGATAGGAGCAAGTGGGCACCTACGAGAGCAGCTAGGAGTACACGAAGCTACCATTATTATGATTAGTAGGGAGGGATCACCTATTAGTATGAGACTAGTATTGGTGCGGTGTAGGAAATATCCTATAGTGGTTAGAAGAGCAATCGAAGTTATACCTTGTTCATCTTGTTTACCTTGTCATACTTGCTTATGTTACAGTCATCTCTTATATCTTGTTTATGTTCTTATCCTATTATTTACTAATTATATTGTTAAAGTCACTAGACTCGCCAGACTTTATGTCTGACCCTTTTTGTTTCGCCTCTTTTCTTTCCTTTTCCCCTCAGGTTCTTAGGGTTGGACTAGCGAGGCTTTATTTGGATTTCTCTCTCTCTCTCTACTGGAAGTGCTTGGAAGTGCTGAAAGTAATGCTCATCTTTGTTTCTCTTTCATATGACATTTTGGAATGGGTTAATGGTTTTGTTTTTATGTACTCTAATAATAATTTTTTTCTAGATGGATATTTGTGTACTTGGCTTTAGTATGTGGTTATGATGTTGTAACCAGACATGTTTTGCTTTTCCGCTACAATGAATAAATTTTGAATTTTTAAGTTCCTTTTTATATATTTGTCTTGTGATGTTCTGTTCTATACTCTTATAATTCTCCATGAAAGTTAATGCATACCCTTAGTGAGTGACATTAATGGATGTGGGGTGTCACACGTGGTGTCAGAGCAAAAGGTTACCAGAACAGATAAAAGATTTTGAAAACCGTTTTCAAAAGCATTTTTAAAAAAGAAGTATTTTCAAAAACATGTTTTAAAGAAGGTATTTTCAAGAAAAAGGTTTATTATGAAAAACATAATCCCCAAAATCCATATACCTTTCTTTCAATTCTCTGTTTTGAATTTCTTCCTTTTTCTTTCAGCATGTCTGGGGAACCCGATATACCCGAGGGCGTACACATACCAGGCTAGTTCAGAAGGTATCTGGAGGCTAGGGATACTGCCGCAGGCCCAGCAAACCTTCTCCCTCACCCAACGGCAGCCATTGCTCCACCTCTTCCTCCGCATGTAGATTCTTTTTCTAAGATATGTAAGGACTTTCGTGCGATGGGCAGAGAACCATTTCACGGGACTAAGACGTTTGCCGAGTCTAGAAATTGGCTCAAGGAAGTGGAGGACTTGTTTGGTATCTTTGAGCTAGATGATGGAAGGAAGGTTCAACTAGCTGCTTGGTTAATGAAGTATGACGCTTCATTTTGGTGGAAGGTCACGAATGGAGAACGTGCAGTGGAGACATGGATGGATTTCAGACAGAGGCGGTTCAAGTTGAAAAAAATTTCATGAGCAGAAGAAAGTTTATATAGAGAGAGGTTCTCGGCTTTGAAACAAGGAAACTTGTCTGTTAAGGAGTATGTTAACAAGTTTAATCAACTGGCAAGATTTGGTTTAGAGTTGGTGAACACACCACATAAGAAAGACTTGATATTTGCTAAGTAAACGGACCGCTTCACGGGTTGGCGATGTCCCACATTCCTATAGGGGCTACTTTCGAGAAACTTGTTGATATGGCATTGATGAATGAAGAGGAGAAAGGTGTAAAACGGATAGGACATAGGATAAGATAGTGTATCCAAAGAAGGCATAATAACAACAAAAGAAAGGCAGTAAGGATAACAAGGGCCAAGAGAAAAGGAAGTGTCACAATTGTGGAATACCTAGCCACTTAAAGAAAGACTGTAGAAAGAAGAAGAAGCCTGGCTGTTACCATTACAGTGAGGCAGGACATATGATTAAAGATTGCCCGAGGAGGCAAGGACAAGGGCAAGGGCAGAGGACAGGATCTACTTCTGGAGGGCAGGTTCATTCTCTCATTGTACCCGAGCAAGAAGGAGGTAGAAACATTTCTGTCAAAAGTTTGATTTTCCTTTTTGATCATCCTGTTCGAACTTTGTTTGATTCTGGCGCTAAACGTTCGTTTATATCTGCTTCATTAGTTGAAACACTGCACCTAAATACTAGTTTAGTTATGGATCCCATTGTAGTCTCAAATCCTATTATGGCTCGGCTCATTTATCTATGATTTGTCGGGATTTTAGAGTGCCTATCTTGGGCGTTAAGTT
Source organism: Allium sativum (assembly GCA_030737875.1). NCBI lineage: Eukaryota > Viridiplantae > Streptophyta > Magnoliopsida > Asparagales > Amaryllidaceae > Allium > Allium sativum. The sequence goes on along the minus strand of CM060927.1, from coordinate 17,994,749 downwards.
TGAATGCAATGCCTACTTCTTGGTTTCATGGGCTATGGTTTGATTTTAGGGATGGATTGGCTAGTCAGGTATAGTGCCATCCTAGACTGTGAAAAGAGGGTAGTTACATTGTTGACTCGTTGTGGAAGGACCCTTGATATTTCTTGTGACCTTAGGGATTCAGTGATGCTTAGATACCTAGAATCACTTGACGCATCCATCGATGATTTGCAATCTGTTCGAGTAGTCCGTGAGTATGATGACGTCTTTGATGAGGTTCGGTTTTACCCCCGAGGCACGAGATAGAATTCCGTATATACTTAGTAGATAACGCAAAGCCAGTTGCATTGCCATTGTGCCACATGGCTCCGAGAGAGAGGAAGGAACTCAGTAAACAAGCAGGGGAGCTTCTTGAGAAACGGTTCATAAGAAGAAGCATTTCGGAATGGGCTGCTCCAATTGTTTTTGCTACGAAGAAGGACAGTTCGCTTAGATTGTGCGTGGACTATAGGGAGCTAAATAAACTCACGAACAAAAATAGACACCCATTGCTGAGGATAGATGATTTGTTCGATCAGTTGGATGGTGCATCAGTTTTCTCGCAGTTGGACTTAGCTACAGGATTTCATCAATTGAGGGTAGCTGAGGATAGTATAGATAAGACTGCTTTTAGCACTCCCGGTGGTTTCTTCGAGTGGCTCGTCATGCCTTTTGGTTTGACGAATGCACCCGCATATTTTGTAGACTTGATGAGTAGGGTGTTTATGGAGTTTCTAAACAAGTTTGTTGTAGTCTTTGTGGATGATATCTTGGTATTCTCTAGAAGAGAGGAAGAACATGCCCTACATCTTAGGGAAGTCTTAGAGACCCTACGAGCACATCAACTCAAAGCTAAGTCCTCCAAGTGTCATTTTTGGAGGAAGGAAGTGAGGTTCTTAGGACACGTGGTCTCTAAGGAGGGGATAGCAGTGGATCCCGTGAAGGTGGTCGCAATCCAAGATTGGAAGATTCCTAGGAATGCAACGGAAATAAAAAGTTTTCTAGGGTTGGCGGGCTATTATAGGAAGTTCATTAAGGACTTTGCAAAGATACCAGCCCCACTGACAACGGTTGACAAAAAAGAATTTGACCTTTTCTTGGTATGTTGACTGTGACCATGCTTTCCAACGTTTGAAGAGGGCTTTGATGATAGCTCCAATTTTAGTTTTGCCGGACGGGAGTAAACCATTCACCGTGCATACTGATGCTTGTGGGATAGGGCTAGGCGAGAGGGAAGGGTGATATGCTATGGTGGAAGACAGTTAAAGGTCCATGAGAAGAACTACCCTACCCACGACTTAGAGTTTGCTGCAATAGTTTTTGCGCTTATGTCTTGGCGTCACTATTTGCTTGGAGAGAGGTTTGAGTTGTATACAGATCATAAGTCACTAAAATAATTGTTCTCTCAAATAGATCAAAGCTTAAGGCAACAGAGGTCGATGGAGTTCTTAGCATCCTACGATTTTGAGATTGCATATACCCCTGGCAAGGGTAACGTTGTAGCTGATGCCTTGAGTATAAAGAGGTTGACTTTGAGTCCTTTGTTTGTCGAGCGACAGAGTTTAGAGTACATATCTACCTTTGACTTTAGACCCTCTATCGATTATGTACTCGGTTTGTTGGCATCATTAGAGGTGTGACCTACGCTCTTGGGACAGATAGTGGCGCACAACGAGATGACCCATAGCTGATAGAGATAGTAGACAAGCACATAAGAGGGGAGTCTTCGAGCCATCTTAGTAGGTATACTATAGATGAAAAAGGTTGGTTTCGTAGGGATAGGAGACTTTGTGTATCACGAGACGAAAGCTTGAGGAGGACGATCCTTGGAGACGCACATCATTCTAAGATGACCATACATCCCGGTGGTGACAAGATGTATAGGGACATGAAGCGAGTTTTCTTTTGGGCCGGAATGAAGAAGGACGTGGCTGAGTTTGTTTCTAGATGCTTAGTGTGCCAGCAAGTCAAGGCTGAGCAAAAGAAGTCTGGTGGTTTGCTTCACCCTTTAGAGGTTCCACAGTGGAAATGGGAAAGCGTTTCCATGGATTTCATTGATGGGTTGCCGAGGTCATGGAAGTGTAATACGGAGATTTGGGTAGTAGTAGATAGACTTACCAAGAGCACCCATTTCATCCTCGTTAAGAGTAAAAGAACAGTGCCATGGTTAGCATTTGTTTATCTTCGAGAGATAGTTCGTCTACACAGCATACCTTCTAGTATCGTAAGCGATCGATATCCCATTTTCACTAGTGAGTTTTAGAAGAGCTTGCAAGAGGCGGTAGGAACGAAAAGGTGTTTTAGCACCGCTTATCACCCTCAGACGGACGACCAAATAGAAATAGTGAATAGGATTCTAGAAGATCTTTTGAGGTTATGCATCCTGGACTTTGGAGGGACATGGGAGGAACACCTTCCATTAGTAGAGTTCGCCTACAACAACAACTATTAGACTAGTACTGGCATGACACCTTTTGAAGCTCTGTATGGACGACCTTGCCGATCACCGACTTGTTGGTGGGAATCTACGGCTAGATTTTGCTTGGGCCCGTGATTGTTAGGGAAACCTCGGAGAAGATAGACTTGATTCGAAGACGCATGAAGACGGCACAAGACCGGCATAAGTCATACGCTGATAAGAGACGAACCGATCTTGAGTTCGATGTTGGAGACACGGTTTTTATTAAAGTGTCACCATTGAGGAACGTAGTTCACTTTGGATCTGTAACGGAATTGGCACCAAGGTTCGTAGGGCCATTCACCATTATGGAAAGAATTGGACAGATGGCCTACAGAGTAAAGTTGCCTGAGAAACTTAGTAGTGTTCATGATGTATTTCACGTGTCCATTTGTGGAAGTGTTTACATGATACCGTGGAAGTAGTGGAGCCGAGCATGCTTAGGGAAGTTGAAGTAGAGCGAGATGCCACGCTTAGGCGAGTTCCTACATGCATCCTTCGACCGGAGGTTAAGAAGTTATGCAACCGAGAGGTCAAGTTGGTTAAAGTCCAATGGGGAGATGATCAAGGAGACGTGACTTGGGAAATGGAAGACAAGATACGTGCGTCGTAACCTTTCCTTTTCGAGGGTATGTTCTTAACTTCTTCTTTTTCTACTGCTTTGTTTATACTTGTTCTATCGTTTAGTGTATCCTCTCGATTATATCTTCGACCTTTAGGTGAAAATCCTATATTTGTAAACATGTGTTTGAGACATGTTATCTTTGGTGGATATAAGTGTTTGCTAGTGGTTGCTCGTGGATGCATTTACACAAATATTAGGCACTAGATCGGCTCAATCACTTTCATATTGCATATGGATGAGTGTGCATATTCAAATTAATGAATGTATATTGAATGTGTTATCATATGGATGTTGCATTGGGATGAATGGTTGTGCACTCATATAGAAATGATATGTATCATTAGGATTCTTTTGCAAACATAATGGATGCATGGCACTATCATGATTTGCATAAGGGAGGTCAACTGAATCAGTAGACCGCCTGATTTTGCATTAGGATAAGGACATATACACACCCTTTGCGTATGTTCATGAAAGCATTAGAAATCTTTTAAGGACAATGGACGCCCGTGATTGATGGATGACCAGATGGATGATGGATGGTAGGACATACATTCTTCTTAACTTGGAGATTTCGGGGACGAAATCCTTTAAGTAGGGGAGAATGTAACACCCTGTAATTTTAAATATGAAAACTAAAAAATTTAAGAATACTTCATTTTTATAAGAAGAACTAAGAGAAGTGGGATACGCCATTACGTTAGTCTCGGAATTCTGCTTAAGATAGAGTCTGAGTTTGCGTAAAACGGACATCGTATGAAGAAGTTATGAAGCTCGGGAGATTTAAAGTTTAAAACTGTAAAACAAGTCGACCACCCATTTTTCACCAGTCGAAGTGAAAACAGTCGACCGCCCATTTTTCACCATTGGACCGTTTCTAGACAGAAGTGTAAACTATCGACCGTTTGGAATTGGCCAGTCGACTGGTTGATTCTGGGCAGTTTCCTGATGATGTGTTTTTCTAATTTGAGTGGTTTGGATGGTCCCTAATCAAATCTAACGACCCTAATTCACCTAATACATCTATAAATAAACACCTAAACCTAACCCTAATCTCTTCAACCCTAATCCATGGCGCCTCCATGCTGCTGCTCCAACTCAAATTAATTTATCTTTTCTTCTTCAACAATCAAAGTAGAGATTATTCAAGATCAGAATTTCTACAACAACGACAAATTCTCTTTTTTAAGAATATTATCTCTGTGAGTTTATGTTACTTTACAGATAAATAAATTAAAAAGTAATTGCGATATGATTGTAAATTGGATCTAGTGTATATGTCTGTAAATAAGATGAATCATATCAAGTTTTGTAATTTTTTATCCTTCAGATTCATACCCAATTGCTATTGTCATATGCCTGTCTGATCTATCTTATCGTTATTCATTTCACATGCCTATTTATATGTTTACGCCAATTTTGATGTTTGATTCTCTTCCCTTCTTCTTTTCCTTTTTCCTTTTGAGATTAGGCTAACTTCGAGCCTAAGCATATTACGTTGAGATTTACGTACGAATAACGTTGGGATGATTAGGAAAAGTTTGGAAAATATGTAATAAAATGAGATCTGACATTAATTGTTAATAACTATGAAATTGATTTGGGCATAATTTGGTACAACTTGTATACATGGAATTATAGGCATAACTTGAATTAGCATTATAAGCATAATTGGAAATTATGGGCAATTGGAATACATTAATTAAAGACCTGAAATTGGGCATGAATAAAAAGGAAAATATAATGAATGCCTAAGACATGAGGTTAGATTGGTTTGCGGTAGAAGTCTTCCCGGAACCACCAGGCATATCCAGCAACCGCAAATGGAAGTCCAATGTGAGAGGTCAAAGACAGAAATTAGATGCATAATTGTGCTAAGGCACGAGGTTAGATTCGGATTGCGGTAGAAGTCTGCACGGAACCGCCCGGCATATCCAGCAACCGCAAACGGTAATCTAATGTGGGAAGTCTTGCACAATTACGAATATAATAAATTAATGAATACTTAACCAAGATAAGGCATGTGGTAAGACATGGGGATTAAAAAAAGGGTTAAGTGGGTGACATGGGTAACATGTGAATAAAAGTTAAAGCACTTAACCAAGATGAGACATGTGGTAAGACATGGGAATAACAAAAAGGGGGCTAAGTGGGAAATCCTAGAGGGGACAAAGCGTAGGAGGGAAGCTTGTGTCAAGTATGGGGACCCTTTTCAACCAGTAACCCATTTTTAGTATCTATATGAGCTCGAACTAGGTCGAGGACGGGACATGCTTACTGCGGCTGATTGTAAGAGGTCAAAAGAGTAAAGAGCGATGGCAATGCAATTCCAACGGAGTCATGTGCGTGCGTGGGTTCGGGCTGGTAGGTAAGACGTTGTTGCATCGTGTAGGTATAAGCTATGCATTTTAGTAGTATCGGGTTGCCACTTTAGGGATTGATACACCCTACTGTGGGGCCAACACAGGTATCCATGAGTTAGGGAGCCGATCGAATGGGGAGGGTAATGGGTACAACTAGTAGGGGTAGGAGCAAGTGGGAACCTACGAGAGCAGCTAGGAGTACACGAAGCTACCATTATTATGATTAGTAGGGAGGGATCACCTTTTAGTATAAGACTAGTATTGGTGCGGTGCAGGAAATATCTTATAGTGGTTAGAAGCGCAATCGATGTTATACCTTTTTCGTCTTGTTTACCTTATCATACTTGCTTATGTTACAGTCATCTCTTATATCCAGTTTATGTTCTTATCCTGTTACTTTACTAATTATATTGTTAAAGTCACTGGACTCGCCAGACTTTATGTCTAACCCTTTTGGTTTCGCCTGTTTTCTTTCCTTTTCCCCCCAGGTTCTCAGGGTGGGACTAGCGAGGCTTGATTTGGATTTCTCTCTCTCTCTCACTACTGGAAGTGTTGTCTAACCCTTTTTGTTTCACATCTTTTCTTTCCTTTTCACCCCAGGTTCTCAGGGTGGGACTGGCGAGGCTTGATTTGGATTTCTCTCTCTCTACTGGAGGTGCTTGGAAGTGCTGAAAGTAATTCTCGTCTTTGTTTTTCTTTCTTATGGCATTTTGGAATGGGATTATGGTTTTGCTTTTATGTACTCTGATAATAATTTTGTTCAAGAAGGATATTTGTGTACTTGGCTTTAGTATGTGGTTTTGTTGTTGTAACCAGACATGTTTTGCTTTTCCGCTGCAATGAATAAATTTTGAATGTTTAAGTACCATTTTGTATATCTGTCTTGTAATGTTCTGCTCTATACTCTTATAATGTTCCATGAAAGTTAATGCATTCCCTTAGTGAGTGACATTAATGGACGTGGGGTGTCACAGGCCGATACATGGAAAATGGTTTTGAGAGGTGAAAAAGATGCAACAAGAGGGCAACCGGTGAATGAAGTAACTTTAATGACTACTATCTTAAATGACAAGGAGCAGGTGATATTGGCCGATGGAAGGATCCAAGAAGAGAGGATAGTAGAAGCGGAATGTCGTAGACTGAAGGGGAAGTCGGTCCCCAAGAAAGGAGATGGTGGTAGTCAGACCAAAGTGCCTCTCTTTTCTACTTCTGCTAATATTGAGATAGGTTTGGCTTCTGTCCTTCCATCTAAGCCGACTAGGGTCGAGGCTGACCACCCAATCGAAACTGAAGTTGGAGGTAAGCCTAAGTGCTAATCTTAATCTTGTTCGACCTTAACATATGTTTTCTGCTGCAGGTACTTCTCTTGTGAAGGAGAATGTCGGGGCAGATGTCATCGTCGAGGAGAGAAGTGGCACTGAGAATGCAGCCGAGTGACCAAGGGAAGAGAGAGCCGATATAGAATCGTCGGACGATGATGACATCATGATTGTCACGGAGTTGAAGAGAGGTGATCGTCCATCCATGGCAGAGGTCAAAGCTCAGAGGGAAATGGATATTTCATCTATGAAGCCAGAACCACTCGACGACCCCATGAATATTCAGCCTATTCAAGTTATTCCCCCAACCATCCTTTCTTCAGTTGAAGTCACCCATTCTGCGGACCTTTCTAGATCGCAAGTCTCATCACCAACTCATCGCCCATTCGGAACTACACTTGGAGGATCAAGGCATAAGACGACCATTGAGGAGATGAAAAAAATGATCAAATAGGCAGAGCTGGCAGAGATTGTCGAGCGAGGAGAAATGTCGGCTCTGTTTTAGAAGTTCTTTTGCTGTAATTTTTACTTAAGGCCCTTTGGAAGTTTCATGCAACTGCGTTTCGCACGCTTTTGTAATTATCAAACTCTATTTCTCTTGGTGTGATGTTTAAATAGTAGCTGTCATGCAACAACATTTTGTGATTATGCCATGGTATTGTAAATGAAAATCTATTTATTTTGCAAATATTTGTGTCAACTATGTGCAAAAAATGTCATTTGGATTTCTAATTTTATTTGAGCTCTTGAGGATTTATTCGAATGCTACCCTAGTCGGGGTTATTCATCGATCCTCTTGCCCCCGGTGTCGAAGTAAGTCATTCGAATAGCGGGTATTCCAATCATACTCGAACGTATTCGACTCGAGTCGGGGGTCAGACGACCTTTAAGCAGGGGCGTCTCAAGTCTTTTATACTCACCCCTTAGTCGTTAAGGGGTAGAGTCCTTAGAGATCGAGCAGTCTTTTGTCGGGGTGCACCATTCATGCTCTTCTGTCGTTTATACTCATCCTCAGGTCATGAAGTTTAGAGTTAAGTCCTGATAGTCAGCCAGTAGTTTGATCGGGCATCGACCCTACTTTGAATCAACCAAAGTATAAGTCAAAGAACTATTCGATCAGTCAAAGTCTGGAATCAATACCTTTGATATGTTTGAGCCCTTATTACCCCAATGTTATCGGCATGCCTTGTCCCGGGCTGGATCGATAGAGCGTCAGGGCATGAGTAATAGTTGGTCGAGTTACAGCCCTTAGCTTTTATGACAACAAAACAGAGCAGGAACGAAGACTTTTATTCATGCACTACTGAAATTAATGAAGGATTGCTTATTACAATAACAATAACAAAAACAAATGAACTAATAAAGAAATTTTTAAAAAAAATTAAGAAAGATAAAGTCATAAATGCTCTGCATTCCATGCTCTCTGAAAAGGCTCGCCATCAACACTTAACAGCCTGAAGCTTCCATTATCAAGCTTTCGTTGAATGATGTAGGGACCCTCCCACTTGGGGCCCATGTGGACGGGAATTGGAAAGATCCGTTTCAGAAAAAGGTCGCCAACATCGAAGGTTTTAAGGCGGACTTATTATTGTAGTATCGTGCAACCCTTTGTCTGTGAGCTTTTGCGCGAAGGTTTGCCTCTTCTCTCTTTTCGTCAATCGTGTCTAACGACGTCAAGAGAAGTGCCTTATTTGTCAAGATGTCATAGTAAGTCATCCGAGGAGTAGGGACCTCGAGTTCTATCGAGGGGGCTGCTTCCGAACCACAGGAAAGGGGCGAAAGGTGTTTGACCCGTAGTCGTCTTATGAGTGGTACGATACGCCTAAAGGGCCAGACGTAGTTCGTCGACCCATTTTCCTTTAGCGCGCTACAACCGCTTTTTCAAGATGGTTTTGATGAATTATTAACCGGTTCAACTTGACCATTAGACTGGGGATGCGCCACTGTAGTATACTTTTTCTCAATGTGATATTTCTCACAAAAAACCCTAAATTCTAGGCTATCGAACTGAGTTCCATTTTCTGTGATAACGGTTCGGGGTACCCCATATCGGCATATGATATTTCTAATGATGAAGTTGACGAGCTTCTTTGTTGTGATCATAGTCATTTGCTCAACCTCGACCGATTTTGTGAAATAATCTACGGCTACAATCGCATATCTGACACCCCCTTTGAAATGGACAAAGTTCTAATAATGTATATTCCCCAAACCGCGAATGGCCAGGGCTAGCCATGTGGGTGATCCCTGTCGGAGGAGCTCATGGGATTTGCATGAACCTTTGGGACTTGTCACATCTTTTGGAATAATTAGCAGCATCTTTGTTGATAGTTGACTAGAAGTGTCCATGTCGCAATATTTTTCTGGCTAGGGTTTGTCCCCAGGTGTGGGCTCTGCAATCTCCTTCATGCACTCCCGTCAATATCCTTTTGATATCGTCAGTGGACACACATCGGAACATGGGAACAGAGAAACCTCTTCTATATAGCCGGTTCTGTTGAATAGCGTACCTGGAAGCCTATCGCACTATAGCTCGTCTTTCATTCTTTCTTTCGGGTAACGTGCCATGGAGGAGGAAATTTTTGATAGGATTCATCCAAGATTAACTCTCAGGTTCAGTAACGGCCCGGTCGACTTCCATCTGTTCGATGCTTGGTATGCTTAGGGTCCTTATGGGAACCAACTTCGTTTCACCTGGGTGGTCTGAACAGGCTAGCTTAGCCAATCTGTCTGCTTTCTGATTCTCCCTTTTAGGAATGTGAGAAATGCTATATTGTTTGAAGCTTCGCAACAATTTTTCGAATTGGTTAAGGTAAGAAGTTAGCTGATCCCCCTTGGTAAGATATTCCTTCCTCACCTGGCACCACAAGTTGTAAATCACAAAAAATCTCAAGTGACGTTATATTCAATTCCCTTGCAAGTTTGAGCCCGGTAATCAGGCCCTCATATTCAGAATCATTGTTTGTCGCTAGAAATTCTAACCACAAAGCATAATAGACCGACCATCCCTCGGGAGATAGTAGTACGATGCCAGCCCGTGAACGTCGGTCGTTTTGGGCTCCATCCGTATATAGCTTCCAAACGACTGGTTCCGGTTTGGCCTTCAAGGGCTCAGGATTATCTTTTTAGTCTTCATCTTCTGGGTAGTAATTTGGCAATAAAATCAGCTAAGGCCTGCCCCCGGATTGATTTTCGTGGAACAAAAGTTAAATCAAATTGACTCAATTCAATGTTCCACTTGAGTAATCTCCCACTTGCCTCGGGTCGTTGTAAGACTTGTCGAAGGGGTTGGTTTGTAAATATTTTAATTGGATGGGCTTGAAAGAAGTGTCGAAGCTTCCTTAACGCAATTAATAAGCTATAAGCGAGTTTCTCGATCCTCGGATAATTGCGCTCAGCCCCGTCAATTTTTTGCTTACATAATAAACCGGCCATTATACTCGTTCTTCTTCATGGATCAGGACCGAGATGATCGCGTGTGCAGATACTGCTAAATAAACAAATAAGTCTTCATGGTCGATAGCCTTAGAGAGAATAGGGGGTTTCAACAAATGATCGAGCAGATTCTGGAAAGCTTCGACGCGGTCGGGCGTCCAAGCAAAGTTTCGCTTCCCTCTTTTAATTAACTCAAAGAAGGGTAGGCATTTATCAGTTGCCCTTGAAATAAGCCGACCCATTGCTTCTACCTTACCCGCTAGGCTTTGTACATCCTTGATCCATTGAGGTTCCTGAATTCCTTTGAGGGCTGAAATCTAGTCAGGATTAATTTTGATCCGTGGAGAACTAACAACAAAATCAAGGAATTTGCTCGAAGCTACTTCGAAAGAACACTTTAAAGGATTCAGTTTCATACCATACTTGCGGAGAATGCCAAACATTCTTGAGAGATCATTCATGTGTTCATACGATAGTCTTGACTTTACTAACATATACCTCCATCGTTTTCCTTGTCTAGTCGTGGAACATCCGATTAACTAACCGTTGATAGGTCGCCCCTGCGTTCTTCAGACCGAAGGGCATTACTACATAACAGTATAGCCCAAGATTAATGATGAAGCTGGTATGTTCTTGGTCAGGAACATGCATGGCGATCTGATTGTATCCTAAGTATGCATCCATAAATGAAAGTAGTTCATGCCCTGTGGTTGAGTCGACCAACTGATCAATCGTAGGTAATAGGAAGCTGTCCTTGGGGTAGGCTTTATTTAAGTCAAAAAAATCAATGCAAGTCCTCCACTCCCCATTTGCCTTCTTCGCAAGTACTGGGTTCGCTATCCAATCGGGATAGGTCGAATCCCAAATAAATCCATTGGCTTGCAGCTTCCCAATTTCCTCTTTCAAGGTCGCTGACCTTTCAAGGCCAAGCATTCGCCCCTTTTGCTTTATCAAAGTATACTTTGGGTTGATGCTGAGAGAATGAGTTATAATAAAAGGTGAAATCCCACACATGTCAGCGTGGGTCCATGCAAATACGTCTAGGTTTTCTTGGAGAAACTCAGTCAATTCCCTCGTCTCGAGGGGATCTAGATGGGACCCAATATTCAGAATCTTGGTTGGGTCGTCTTCATCGATCGGAATTTCCATGATTGCCTCATTCAGTGCTTCCTTTTTGCACCCCTGCTCTTCGTCCTCTCATGGGTTGATGTCTTCGACTTCACAAATGGATGGTCTCGACCAGGGTATTCTCTATAATTACTTTGCTTCTTTCCCTTCCTCGGGAGGAGAGGATTCTTCAGAATCTTTGCTGCTACTGCCCCGTAGCTCCTTCCATTCTTCCAAGTAACAAGCTCGACATGTTACTTGGTCTCCTCATACCATCCCAATTCCACTATCAGTTGGGAACTTTAAAAATAAACACCAGGGAGCGATGTAGGCCCTGAATACCGCTAGGGCCGGACATCCCAGAAAAGCATTGTACTGCGAGTTAATATTCATCACAACAAACGGAAGGATCTGGGCTTTTCGACGGTCCCCGTCTCCTAATTCCGTAGATAGCTTAACTTGGCCGATCGGTTCGTTGGAAGCTCCGTTGAAACTACGAATTTGTCCGGTACAGGCTCCAGGTCCTTTAGGTCCAGCTTCATTTGGTCGTAGGCTTGTTCGAACAGAATGTTCACCGAGTTTCCATTATCGATCAAAACCTTTCGGACTGTAGCTGGTCCAATAATGGCCGTTATCACCAGCGGATCGACCGTTGGAGCTTCTATGCCGACTGATTCCTGATTAAGGAAGACAATATCGTAATGCTTGATGGGACTTGAGCTTCAAGGGGGCCTGTCTCTTTAGTGTCGAGGAGTTTTGAGGAGTTTACATAAAGTTCCATGGCTCTGACACTGTGACCTGCCAGATATGGTCCTCCAACAATGGCGTTGACGAGAATTCCCTTTCCTTTCTCCTGAGGGGTGGCCCTAGATGCAGCTTAGTTCTGTTTGGGCGCCAAAGTTCCTTGCCCCTTATCTCTCGAAGTCGTCTTGTATTCATCAAGTTTTCCTTCCTATATTACCTTCTCAACAATGTCCCTGAGATGTCTACACTCGTTGGTCGTTTGTCCATAGATATCATGGAACAGGCAGTATTTCCCAGTCGCCCGCTCTTGCTCCATGGGTTGACGTGGGGTTGGTTTCTTATAATGAACCGTGCTGCAGGTATCGAGATAGATATTCTCCAATGTGTCATTTAAATTTGTATATGTCTCGAATACCCAGAACCGAGGTCGCTTTCGGCTGTTCTCCCTTAGTCCCGAGCTCCCATTGGTCCCTTTCGACCCTTCACCATTTCTCTTATCGCGGTTTCCAACATTCACTTCCACTTTTCCAGAGTTATCCCCAGACTGCTTGACTGCGACGTTGTTCTAGGTCGAGGGGATAAAGGTATTTTTCAATCCATCTTCCTCTTCTAGTTGCGCATCCTCTTGCCTTAGTCGGATGTGGGCCTTCTCATAAAAAGCCTCAATTTTGGTCGGTGGCTTTTCAATCAAGTATTTTCCGAACTCTATTCGCTTGTCAATGCCATCGACCATGGCCATCAGAACAGTCTCATGGTTGGGGTTGCTAACTTCAATAATAGCCCGATTGAATCGATTAAGATAATTCCTTAGGGATTCGCCTCTTCCCTGCTTAACTGTTGAAAGATCCATGACGTGTTTCGATTTGGTAGCATGGAGGCGGAATTGAGTCAAAAATTTCTCACTCAAGTCTTTAAAGCTTGGAACCGACCTCGCGGGCAAATGCACGAACCACATGAGTGTTATTCCGCTTGAAAAAACCGCCACCTCCATGTGCCATAAGTACCTCATCAAGTGCTATTGTGGGTCGGAGGTACCGTCATACTGGTTCATCTAGGGCATATTAAATCTCCTTAGAAATTCCGCTTGTAAGATGTCATCGTTGAACGGTGTGTGACTTCGGTCGACTCCCGAGTCTTCATTCCTATGTCCACGACTATCATTCATGATCTGTTGTACCATGGCGGTCAGATTTGGCGGAATAACCGTGTCTTGATCAACTTCCTAAATAGATTGACCTCTCTTGGCTTTTCATCGGGTAACGTCGTCTGTCTCTTCGTTTGGGCATTCCTTCTTCCTCCCTGGATATCATGGTCAGTCACAAGATTCCGAGGGGATTGAATATGGGCCTGATCTCCCTAGGAAGCATTCTGATGAGAAGGAGGTGAAACCTCTCGGTTTCATTGAGCTATGAGACCGACAATTTCCACCCTAGTTTGGTTGAACTGGGCTTGGTAGCTCACTCCTGGCTGGTCTTGACGCCCTTTGAGACGGAACTACTGAACATTTTCAGCTCTCTCTAACGGACGTCGTGGAGGACGTGGATCACTGCTCCCAAATGACGAGGATCCTCCCGACACTTGATCTAACTGGGGAGGAGGGAGTTGATGGTCGCGAACCTCCTGGGTTTGGTTTCTAAGCTCCTCCCATTGCCTTGTCATTCGAGTCATATCTTGCTGCATCGCAGCATTCTCTTGAGCATGGGATTTTAAGGCCTCGGTAGTTTCTCGAAGCCGATTTAACATAGCTATAAACTCGTCTTGAGTGGCGAAGGCTGAGGAAGGAGCTGGATTTATCGCGGGGGCGATGTAGGTTGATCTAGAGCAGTTTCAGGTGAGGTTGATCCACCGGCTGCTTTCATAGAGGTTCCTACCTGCAATTGCTTTCCAATATTGCGGTCTGATTTTCCATCCATAGCTTAATTAATGCAGAAATGAAAGTAAGATTTTCGTCTCAGACTTGGTGATCCGAAAGTAGAGCAAAAATCCGGACTAGTCTGAGAATATCAGGTCTCAGTGAAAGCACCAAAGTGTTGACACGAAAAATAGGAACAACACCCAAAGAGAGTGTTGTGTGGAGAACAAATGAAGATTAATAACTATAAAGAGTAGAAAGTAAAAGAAATCACACACCAGTTTATAGTGGTTCGGCATTAAAGAGCCTACGTCCACTTTATAATCCCTTATATATTATTTCAACTGTCAGATGAAATAGTTACAATGGTCATACAATAAGGGATTAATAAAGAGTATTTGAAAGCTAGGGTTTTTAATACTTCCAAAGGTCATTTTCTCTGAATTCAAAAGAGGTATTTATAGATGATACAGTACTTAGGCCGGTCTGGACACATGTAGCGGAATCCAAGAAAGTAGTAGATGTTGAACGAGTCGGTATCTCCGAAGGAATTCAGATTTCTTGAAGTATTGTTGTGGGCACCTGATCCGTTTGATTCAAGGTATTTAAATAAGGTAAAACTCATGGATGAGCTATTATCTGGGCGAATACTATTTTCGTAGTTACGCATAACCTGGCTATGCATATTTGATGACTGTGGGCTTCCTTGAATTGTATCGGATGCGGCTGCTTGACTTAAGCGACGGGCCTCACTGATCGGCCCACTTCTTGACTTTGGGAATCTGCTTTATCCATCCAGGGCATGGGCCTACAACAATATTGAGTCTTGATGGGCTGGCCGAAAGAACCATCAACAGACGTCAAAAGTTGGTCACTAGTGACAGTCAACCCTTAATCATGTGGATAGTACACGAATAATGATTATGAAATGCAGAAAAATTAAAGAAAATAGGGAACACGCAAGACTTTTTATAGTGGTTCGGCAAAGATGGTGCCTACGTCCACTTTATATGTATTGATCTTTTCTTTTTTGATTATAAGTGCAATGCTTTTTCTATTTTTTAGGAAGAAAAAGAAGTATTTCTTTTCTGACTTAGCCATAGAAAAGCTCTAAGAAGGAGAGATTCAGCAGAAAGTAGGAGGAGCTGAAAGTTCTCAAAAGTCTCCCTTTTCCATTTTGAGCATGGGTGTATTTATACATGAAAAAGCGGGCTGAGCGGGCCGCCATGTGGCTTTCCTCTTTTTTGGAGCTTGGACATGTGGAGCTTGATCAGTGGAAGTAATTGTGGCGGTGGGACCCGACCTACTGCTAATTAATAGTATCCTGGGAAATAGTGGCTTACGTGACACTCGAGGTGAGGTGTATCAAAAGTAGATCCTTGTCCGGAGATGGTTGATCGCCTTTATTGTCTTGAAAGTCAGGCCGAGTATTGAATGACTCAGCTGGATATTTCCAGGCGGCTCCAAAATATTTGATCGATGCGCCTTTGATGGAAGCGGTTTACTTAGTCGACTGGGGAGAGCGATTCTTCCGGAGTGGACGAGTCATTAGCTGAAGGATGCTGGATTAGGGTTAAAATCTGAGGGAAGCCGGTTTAGGCCGAGTCTTAGCTAGGCCATCTGGAGTATGAGTTGTTCGAACTGGTCAATTGTCCGATGTCGGGAGGCCCGTTTCTGAATATTGGGCTTTGATCTGAACTGTGACAGCTCTTGCCAAAAAGTTGGTCAACACTTTGCCCCTCAGAATACATCTTCTTTGGTATAGGGAGGTGTGTTATGAATGTTGTGTCGAAGCATAATTGCTCGGGAAGCTATGGTCATACCGGACCATATTAAGGCCGGAAATCCAATGATCCTAATGGTTTTATTAAGGCTGGGAAACCGACGATCGTAGGTTATCGTATTAAGACTAGAAAACCTACAACCACCAAAAAACTGTCTTAAGGTCAAATGAATTATGGAAGTCGTCTTTGTTCCAGTATTTAATACCTAAAAAGATAACAAGAGCCGCTCTCGGTCTATAGAGGACTTTAAGAGCAATCGAGCGTATGTTACACTTGGCTTCGAAAAATGGTGAGTGTAATCGTTACTCGGCTTACGGAAATAGCGAGCATTATTAGTACTCGGCTTGCTAAAGGACGAGCATCACCTATGCACTACTTATAGTGGTGCGAGCGTTACATATGCTCGGCTGTTGGCAAGTGGTGATCAAACTCAGTTGGTATAAGTTATTTTCATAATTATCTAATGGAATCAGTTAAGTGCATGGTGGCAGGCATTGACCGCGTTCTCAAAGACAGTGGTGAGCACAGATCACGGCAAAAGACGCTAGATTAGTGAAAGATGTGGTGAGTGATTAGCACACTTGGCTAAAGATAATGGCGAGTATCAAGTGTACTTGGCTTTTATGACAAGGGTGGACCGAACTCGGCTCGTGGAGTTGGTTTGATTATGATGACAGGCATTGACTAAGCTTAGGGTCGGCGAGCAACTTATTATGCTCGGCTTGAATTTATTCAAACATTTTAAACGTTCGAAAGAAAAATTTATTATTGCTACAGAGCCAGAAAAACAAATCCTATCAGAGCAATAGTTGAACTATGGACACATCTGGGGGTTATCCCCGCTCATGCATAATTCAACATAACTCATTATTCAATACAACAAAAAATACATCGATATAACTAATTAATAATAATGACGCGATTGCTGGGCTCAGTGTCCTTTCTGTTTCTGGGAGCTCGAGGACCGACCTGAGGAGCTTGGTTAAATGAGGATGGCGGCAAGGCCTGTGCGGGTTTCTTGACATACTCAGGGAGCTCTCCACATCTACCTTTTTCCTCGACAAGATCGCGTAAATATCTACATTCACTAGTGGCGTGACTAGCTATGTTTTGTTATATGCAGTGCTTCACAGATTCGATCTCTCTTTGGGTCGTCTCTCTTCGAGTATGCTTTAGAGAGGGCAGAGTCTCTCGTATGTCAAGATAGATGTTGAGCAGGGAAGAATTGAGCTCGGTATACCTGTCGTACTTGTCCTCTCTTCGAGAACGCACATTACGGTCGCTCTTTTCTGAAACTTTCCCCTTACCTTTGTTCTGGCCGTTGAAGTTGGAGGGGCCTCCGTCCTTGGTGGCGAGCACCTCAAGGCTCTCCATCTCGAGGTTGGCGTCTTCTTGTCGAAGGAACCTTTTGGCCTCAACATAAAATTCATCGATGTCTCTAGGTGGATCTCTGCTTATGGGGATCTAAAATTCTGATCGGTTCTAAACGCCTGCAATAGCGGCCATGGGAACCACCGATGGCTCAGTTCAGCTGACGGATGCTATAGCCACATTGAATCTCCCCAAGAAATACCGTAGAGTTTCTCTAGGGCATTACTTGATGGTAGAAAGGAATATAACACTTTTAGGTCAGGATATGTTAACCCTGAACTGCTCGATGAAGCGAGTGACCAACATGTTCCAGTTGTTAATTGACTCCGTTGTTAGCCGTCGAAACCACATGCCTGCTATGTCGGTAATGTAGAGCAGGAAGCGCTTGGCCATGACATTAGCCAATGCTGAGAGTACTTCCATGTGGCGCATGTGGCGCATGAGATGGATGGTGGGGTCATTTTGGCCATTGTAGGGTTTGATGGTTGGAAACTTGAAATCCAACGGATTCTGGGAGTTTCTGATCTCTCTAGTGAACGGGCTACAATGGACGTCATCTATGTCCTGCTGAGAAGATGTGCCCCAAGTGAAGCATCTGATGATGCTGGAAAGTTGGGTTCCATCTCCAAGGAGTTACTGCCATGAATCGATTCCTGCATTCGAGGGAGCTCCAGCACCGGGGTCCAACGAAAGCATGCTCGGAAGGATGGCCGTTGTTTGGGTCCAACCTCCGAGAGTTGAGTGAAGTTGAGGGTTCATTGCAGTTGTTCGTTCTAGGTAGAACAGCCCCTCTTGAAGCTGTTGAGGGTTGTATTGGGTCGTACCCAAGGTAGAGAGTCCAGGCTGGTCCAGCATAGCATGTGATGTTCGAGGTTCTTCGATGGCCCCGCCCGATGTGATGTTAGGAGGATCTCTAGTAGCGTTTTCACCCATCGATCTAGGAAACTGTATGGTAGAGTGGTGTCCCTAGTTTGAAGTGAAGGCCCCACCAGCTCTTCGTTGAAGGAAAGGCGGCATAAGGCGAGTCTGCGGTAAGATATTGGGTTGCAATTTGAATGACGTTGATCCTGACTGACTTGGTGGTTGCTCGATTAGTCCAGGGGGTCGAGAAATCCACAAGAGTGGAGGCAAATTGGTTGAACGACCTAGATCTTGATCGCGGGTCTCCTGCAAATCTATAGTTGCGGCTGCGCTGGTCGCTGGAAGCGTTACTCCTGGCTGTGATTGGTCAGGTGGTGGAGCCGAGCCAAGAGGAAGCAAATGTGTGATTTGATCAGTGGCCTGATTCTGCGCAGACCGAAGATCAGTTATTGCCCCAGTCCTGGTCGGTGGAGGAATTGATGTTGAAGCTTTTAATCCCATCTCCACTCGACCAAGAAAGTAATCCATCAACTGTTGTTGTCGTTCGAGGAGCTTACCATGAGATGTCATATGGCCTCTGAATTCAGCCATAATCTTATCCATGTCTTCCCGGGTAAGATATCGGGACATGTCTTCATTAGAGGAGGCTTCCTGACTTGCCTCAGCAGCATTTTTCTCAGTTGCATCGGCATTCTTGGGTCGGAAATATATTGCATCCTTCTTTTGTTTGTTCTCCATCGGTCGGAATTTGCTGTCGGTCGTAGAGTACATTGGTGCGTGACACCCTACCTGGCGAGCCAAAGTGTTAACGTCAAAATTTGGTCACTAGTGACAGTCAACCCCCAATCGTGTGGATAGCACACGAATAATGATTATGAAATGCAGAAAAAGCAAAAAAAAAACAGGGAACACGCAAGACTTTTTATAGTGGTTTGGCAAAGATGGTGTCTACGTCCACTTTATATGCATTGATCTTTTCTTTTTTGATTGCAAGTACAATGCTTTTTTCTATTTTTGAGGAAGAAGAAGTATTTCTTTTCTGGCTTAGCTGTAGAAAAGCTCTAAGAAGGAGAGATTCAACCGAAAGTAGGAGGAGCAGAAAGTTCCCAAAAGTCTCCCTTTTCCATTTTGTGCATGGGTGTATTTATAGGTGAAAAAGCGGCTTGAGCGGGCCGCCACGTGGCTTTCCTCTTTTTTGGAGCTTGGACACGTGGAGATTGATCAGTGGAAGTAATTGCGGTGGTAGGACCCGGTCTACTGCTGATTAATATTATCCGCGGAAATAGAGGCTTACGTGGCACTCGAGGTGAGGTGTATCAAAAGTAGAGCCTTGTTCGGAAATGGTTGACTGCATTTATTGTCTTGAAAGTCAGGTCGAGTATTGAATGACTTAGCTGGATACTTCTAGGCGGCTCTAAAATATTTGGTCAATGCGCCTTTGATGGAAGCGGTTTATTCGGTTGATTGGGGAGAGCGATTCTTCCGGAGTGGACGAGTCATTAGCCGAAGGATGCTGGCTTGGGCTTGAAATCTGAGGGAAGCCTGTTTAGGACGAGCCTTGGCTGGTCCATCTGGAGTTTGAGTTTCTCGAAATAGTCAATTACCTGATCCTGGGAGGCGCATTTCTGAATATTGGGCTTTGATTTGAACCATGACAGCTTTTTCCAAAAAATTGGTCAACACTAGGATACACAGTCTTAAGAGATCCTTAAGAACTCTATCCACCCATTCCGTCTATCCATCGGTTTGAGGGTGATAAGTTGGGCTCAAACACAACTGTATTCATAATGCCTCTTACAAACTCCTCTAAAACTCACTGGAGAATATGGGGTCATGATCACTCACAATACTGGAAGTTACTTCATGTAGACGGACTATCTCACGAAGATAAACTGCTGCCAACCATGTTGTCGTCCTATTACTCTTAACAGGAACGAAATGAGCGCTCTTAGTAAGCTTGTCAACTATAACCCAAATACTTGTGTTGCCTTTCCTCGGTCTAGGAAAACTGTCAACGAAATCCATAGAGATGCTCTCCCACTTCCACTGTGCGACCTCCAAAGGATGAAGTAAACCACCGGGATTCCTTTTCTCAGCTTTGACTTGCTGACAAATCAAACATCGAGAAACAAACTCTACTGCATCTTTCTTCATCCTAGCCCAAAAGAAAACCCTCTTCATATCCTTATACATCTTATCTCCGCTGGGATGAATAGTCATCCTAGAATGATGGTCTTCCTCAAGGACTGTCTTCAACAAACTCCTAACTCGTGGAATACAAAGCCTTCCATCTCGTCGCAACCACCCTTTATCATCCGTGGAATATCTACCGAGGTAACTGGAAGCCTCCCCTCTACTGAGCTTATCCAAGATATCTGCTATATGTGGATCCTCTCGCTGCGAAGTTCCTATCTGATCCAAAAGAGTGGGCCGCACCTTTAATTATGCCAATAAACCAGGTGCGAACTCGATAGAGGGTCTAAAATCAAAAGTCAATATATACTCCAAGCTTTTCCTTTCTACAAATAGAGGACTCAAGGTCATCCTCTGCCTACTCAGTGCATCCGCCATCACATTAACCTTGCCAGGGGTATAAGCAATCTTAAATTCATAGGATGTTAGGAACTCTATCCATCTCTATTGCCTCAAAATGAGATCCTTCTGCGAGAACAAGTACTTGAGAGATTTATGATCGGTGTACAACTTGAACTTCTCTCCAAGTAGATAATGATGCAAGGTCTTAAGCGCGAATATGATAGCAGCTAACTCCAAGTCATGGGTAGAGTAGTTCTTCTTATGAACTCTTAATTGTCTACCTCCATAACATACAACCCTTCCCACTTGCATCAGAACCGAACCAAGCCATGTATCACATGCGTTAGTGTATACTGTGAACACTTTGTTCCCATCAGGAAAAGTCAAGACTAGGGCGGTTGTTAGAGCTCTCTTCAATTGCTGAAAAGCATACTCATGGTCTATACCCAAAGAAAATGTCAGATTCTTCTTCGTCAGCCTAGTGAGTGAGGCTGATATCTTTGCGAAGTTCTTAACGAACTTCCTATAATAGCCCGCTAATCCAAGAAAACTCCTCACCTCCGTTGCATTCTTTGGAATCTGCCAATCTTGAACTACATCGACTTTCGAGGGATCTACTGTTATCCCATCCTTAGAGACCACATGCCCTAGAAATCCAACTTCCTTTCTCTAAAAATGGCATTTGGAGAATTATGCCTTTAGCTGATGCGCACGGAGAGTTTTCAAAACCTCCATTAAATGTAGGGCATGCTCTTCCTCGCTCTTCAAGAAAATCAAGATGTAATCCACAAAGACAACAGCGAACTTATTTAGAAACTCCCGAAACACCCTACTCATCAGATCCACAAAATAGGAGGGTGCATTATCAACCCAAAAGGCATGATGAGCCACTCTAAGAAACCATCTAGAGTTCTAAAAGCGGTCTTGTCTATACAGTCCTCGGCCACCCTCAACTGATGAAATCCTGTAGCCAAGTCTAACTGGGGGAAACAGACGCACCAAAAAGTTGGTCAAACAGATCATCTATCCTCAGAAGTTGTTTCCTATTTTTCTTAGTGAGCTTATTCAACTCCCTGTAATCCACACGTAAGCGAAGAGAACCATCCGCCTTAGTTGTGAATACCACCGGAGCATCCCACTCAGATATGCTTCTCCTAGTAAACCCTTTCTCAAGTAGCTCCCCCACTTTCTTGTTGAGCTCACTCCTTTCTCTCAGAGACATATGGCGCATAGGCAATGCAACTGGCTTTGCATTTTCCACCAAGTATATCTGGAAATAAATATCGCACCTCGGAGGTAAGCCGCTAACTTCCTCAAAAACACCAAGATACTCACAGACTACTGGTATAGATCGTAAATCATTGATAGATGCATCAAGCGAATCTAGGAAACTAAGCATGACAGACCCCTTGGGATCACAGGAAATCTCGAGAGTCCTCCCACGGTAAGCCAAAAGTCTAACGACCCTCCTCTCATAATATAGAATGACACCATACATGGCTAGCCAATCAATACCTAGAATCAAACCATAGCCCATGAAACCAAGCACGTATGTGTCGCACTCGAACTCGACGCCCAACACAGGTATTCTTAAACCCCGAAAAATCATACACAAATGAGTCGTACCTCCAATGGAGTTTGAGACGACAACGGGATCCAAAACCATACTAGTACTATTGTGTAGAGACTCAACCATAGAATCGGATATAAAAGATTATGAAGCACCAGAATCAAAAAGAGTTCTAACAATATGATTGAAAAGAGAAATCAAACCTTCATCAGAAACTTTCCTACCTCTATCTGGTACACTGGCCACGAGGGCATGCACCTGCCCTCCAGAAGATCCTGCCCTTTGGCCCTGTCCTTGCTTCTTCGGGCAATCCTTAATAAGGTGTCTGACCTCCCTACATTGGAAGCAAGCATTCTTCCTTTTTCTGCAATCTTTTCTCAAATGACCCACACGTCCAGAATTATAACATTTCCTCTTTTCTCGGGCTTTGTCTTTCTTTATGCCCTTCTTTTGCTAATGTTGCTCTTTCTTGGGCCATACTTTCTTATTTCGTGATTCATCAACCTTGGCCTCTTTCTTTTCACCTTTATCCTCTTTGTGCATCAATGTCATATCATCGAGCTTCCCAAAAGTTGCTCCCATCAGAATATGAGCTAACCAATGGAGGGGTTCATTCAATCCTTTAGCAAACTTCAAAGCTTTCTTGTGTAGGGTATTCACTAGCTCCAAACCAAACCTCGCCAATTGATTGAATTTATTGACATACTCTTTGACAGACATGCATCCTTGCTTAAGCGCCAAAAACCTTTCCATTTTCATACTTTGCTTAGCTTGAGAATGAAACTTCATCTCAAATCTCTGTCGGAAATCATCCAAAGTCTCAATTGGATGTCCCGCATGTGTCACTTACCACCAGAACAAAGCCTTTTCTTTCAGCTGCCAAACGGCCAACTAAATCTTCCTACGATCGTCAACCTCAAAAATCCCAAACAAATCCTCCGTTTCTTTAAGCCAATTCCCTGGTTCTACAAAAGTTTCGGTTCTTCAGAATGGATTTCCTCTCATGGCACAGAGATCCTTGCATGCCTTGGAGAAATTATCAGCTCGTGGAGAAGGAAGAGGAGGAACAACGGTTGCAGCTAGTGGAGGGGCGTCGTAACCTCAAGATAACTACGGAACCAAGCTGGTATTTGAATGACCTCGAGAATATTAGGTTCCCCAGGCATGCTGAAAAGAAAAGGAAAAGGGATTCAAACATAGAATCGAAAGATATTTCATATGGCTTTAGGGAATATGTTTTTCAAAATAGACTTTTCTTTTGGAAATGCTTTCTTTAAAAACCTTTTTTGAAAACAATTTTCAAAAATCTTTTATCAGTTCTGGTAACCTTCAGCACTGATACCAAATGTGGCACCCCATGTCCGTTAATGTCACTCTTTATCAGAATGCATTAAGTTTCATGAAGCGTTATAGGTAAATGGAAACAGAAACATCACAAGATAGATATAAAATAATAGCGGAATTTAAAACTTTATTAAATAGAAATCATCGTGGTCTGAAACCCAGTTACATCATAAGTCTGAATTATAGAAAACCCATTACATCAATTTTAAACTTTTGTCTTGTACTAAAATCATCAGAGTACAATAATATATAAAAAGCATAGTCCCCAAAATATAGCCATATCAGAGAAGATAGGAAATCAAAATATTACATCTAAGCAGCTCCAAGCAGAACGAAAGAGAGAATCCAAGTCAAGCCTTTGTATTCCCACACTGAGAACCTGAGGGGGTAAACAGAAGAGAGAGAAGAGGAAACAAAATGGGTCAGACGTAAATTCTGGCGAGTCCAGTTACTTTTAGCATATAAATAAGTAAAAGCATCATGACAAGTATATAAACTGGATGAGAGATAACAATATCATAAGATAAGTATAGCCAACTGAGCAAGATAAACAGACTAAACATGACAGGACATATTGCGCTTCTCAAATACTTTTCTCTGCACCAATACTAGTATAACAGAAACAAAATGATCCCTACAAAAACAGATGGTAGACTTAGGTGTACTTCTAGTGATGGGTTTTACCCCAAACAATAATAACAGACAGACCAACAGAAATGACAGGTGTTACCCCTAACGATAATAAGGGGCTTCTAAACAAGCATGACTAGATGTACCCTAATAACTACCCCAATTGATCGGCTCCCTACCCTACAAATACCTTGTGTTGGCTCCACAGTAGGATGTATCACTTCCTAAAGTGGCAACCCATTTATTTTCGAGATGCACGACAATATATACTGATACCACAGCTGCAACACCCCACGTCCATTAATGTCACTCACTAAGGGAATGCATTAACTTTCATGGAGTATTATCATAGTACATAAAAGTATAACCATAATCCCACTCCAAATAGCCATAATGAAAAAGAGATAAAGGTGAGCAATACTTTCAACACTTCCAAGTACTTCAAGAAGAAAGGAATCCATGTCAAGCTTCACTATTCCCACCCTAAGGACCTGGGTGGGGAGAAAGAAAAGAGGCGAAACAAAAAGGGTCAGACATCCGTCTGGCGAGTCTAGTGACTTTAACAATATAATCAGTAAAGTAACAGGATAAGAACATAAACTGGATATAAGAGATGTTTGTAACATAAGCAGATATAACAAGGTAAACAATATGAACAAGATATAACGTTGATTGCGCTTCTAATCACTATAAGATAATTCCTACACCGCACCAATACTAGTTCCATACTGAAAGTTGATCCGTCTTACCAAAATAATAATAATAATAATAATTTCCTAGCTGCAGTCATAGGTGCCGCCTGCTCCTAACTCCACTAGTTGTACCCACTACCCTCTCATTCGATAGGCTCCCTAACTCGTAGATACCTGTGCTGGTCCAACAGTAGAGTGTATCACTCCCTATAGTGGCAACCCGATACTACTAAAATGCACGGCTTATACCTACACGATGCAACAGCGTCTTACCTACTAGCCCGGACCCACGCACACACATGACTCCATTGGACTTGCAATGCCATCACTAACTCTTTATTGACCTCTTACAATCAAACCCACTAAGCATGTCCCGTCCTCGACCTAGTTCGAGCTCACATAGATACTAAATGGGTTACTGGTTGAAAAGGGTCAACCCACTTGACACAAGCTTCCCTCCTAAGCTTGGTCCCACTAGGAATTCCCACTTAACCCTTCTTTATCCCCATGTCTAATCACATGTCTCTTCTTGGTTAAGTGTTTTAATTATGTTTCACTTGCTACCTATGTTACCCACTTAACCCT
This sequence comes from Allium sativum, assembly GCA_030737875.1. Taxonomy (NCBI): domain Eukaryota; kingdom Viridiplantae; phylum Streptophyta; class Magnoliopsida; order Asparagales; family Amaryllidaceae; genus Allium; species Allium sativum. The sequence goes on along the minus strand of CM060927.1, from coordinate 17,969,456 downwards.
TTCATCATTCCCATGTCTTACCATATGTATGATCTTGTTTAAGTGTTCATTAATTCATTGTAATTGTAATCTTGCAAGACCTCCCACACTAGATTGTCGTTTTGTGGTTGCTGGATATGTCGGGCGGTTCCGGGCAGTCTTATACCGCAATCTGAATCTAACCTCGTGTCTTTGCATTATTACGTATCTAATTTCTTCCTTTGACCTCTCACATTAGATTACCAAATTGCATTTGCTGGTTGTGTCGGGAGGTTCCGGGCTGTCTTATACCGCAATTCGAATCTAACCTCGTGTCTTAGGCGTTCATTATCACTTTCTTGATTCAAGTCCCAATTTTAAATCTTGGATTAAAGTATATTCAGATTATCCATAATTTCCAATCTAACTTATTTTTTTAATTCAAATTAGGCCTATAATCTTATGTACACATGTTATGCCAAATACGCCCAAATTAATTTGCATTCATTGTTATTAACAATTTATGCCAAGCCTCATGTATACAAATTATATCCAATCATGCCCAATCCAACTTATGCTAAATCTCATGTATACAATTCATACACAATTATGCTCAAATTGATTTATGCCAATAATCTCATTTTATTACAAATTTCCCCAAACTTTTCCCAACCATTCAAACATTATTCGTACGCAAATCTCATCACAATATGTTAGGCTCGAAGTTAGCCTAATCACATAAAAGAAAAGGAAAAGAAGAGGAGAAGAGAATCAATATATAAATTGGCGTAAACATAAGAATAGGCATATGAACCATAAACAGGCATATAGCGATAAACTGGATCAGAAAGGCATATGCCAGTTTTATGGATATGGATCTAAAAGATAATGATTTACAAACTTGATAAGATTCATCTCTGTCACAGGCATATACATTGGATCCAATTTACAATACTATCACAAATTACTTTCAATTTAATTATATGTGAAAGTGACATAGACTCACAACAATAGGATTAAGAGAATAGGTGTTGTTGGATCTTGGATGATCTCTACTTGATTGGTGTAGATATGATCTTCTAATTTGATTGTTGAAGAAGAATTATCTCTAAATCTCTACTTTGATTTGGTTGGAGAAGAAAGGCTAGGTTAGTTTAGACTAGAGCAGAATGGAGGCGCCATGGATGAATAACAATGAGATTAGGGTGAGGTTTAGGGGTATTTTATAGATGCTCTAGGTGAATTAGGACACTTGGATTAGATTAGGATCCATCTGAACCATCCAGATCAGAAAGATACGTCATCCAGTCAATCCCAGAAGGACACACCAGCCCTAGACCATCAAAATATGTCGTCCAGATCTGAACAGATGGGGGTCGACACCCCTATAGGGAGGTTGACACCTATGTCGACTCCCCTGGGGGGAGGTGGACACCCTAGAGCGGGAGATTTCCCGCTCACCCAGATTCGGCTGATCTTGATTTTTGATTTCATTTTTTTATTTTTAATTATTATTTTAATTTAAATTATGCTTTAAGCTGAAATCTTCTAAGCTTCATAACTTCTTCATATGATATCCGATTTACGCATACTCGGACTCTACTCCAAGTAGAATTCCCAGACGAACGCAATGGCGCCCATTTCCCTTAATTCTTCTTCTAAAAATTAAGTATTCTTTAATTATCCCTTATGTCATGTTTTAAAATTACGGGTTGTTACATTCTCCCCTCCTTAAAGGATTTCGTCCCTGAAATCTTCAAGTTAAGAAGAATGTATCCTACCATCCACCACCCATCTACTCATCCATCATCCACACGCATCAGTTGTCCTTAAAAGGTTTCTAATGCTATATGAACATACGCAAAAGGGTGTGTATATGTCCCCTATCTAATGCAAAGATCAGGCGGTCTACGGACTCAGTTGACCTCCTTAATGTGAAACATGATAGTGCCATGCGTCCATTATGTATGCAAAAGAATCCTAATGATACATATCATTTCTATATGAGTGCACAATCATTCATTCAAATGAAGCATCCATATGATAACACATTCAATATACATACATTAACTTAAATATGCACACTCAATCATATGAAATATGAAAGTGATTGATCTGATCTAGTGCCTAATGTGTGTGTAAATGCATCCATGAGCAACCACTAGCAAACACTTACATCCACTTGCATCCACTAGACGTAACATGTCTCAAACACATGTTTACAACCATAGGATTTTCTACCTAAGGGTCAAAGATATAATCGAGAGGATACACTAAACGATAAAGCAAGTATAAATAAAGTGGTAGAAAAAGGAGAAGTTAAGAACATACCCTCAAAAAGGAAAGGGTACGAAGCGTGTATCCTGTCTTCAGTATCCCAAGTCACGTCTCCTTGATCATCTCCCCATTGGACTTTAACCAACTTGACCTCTCGGTTGCGTAACTTCTTGACCTCCGATCCAAGGATGCATGTAGGAGCTCGTCTAATCGTGGCATCTCGCTCCACTTCCACTTCCCTAAGAATGCTCGGCTCCACTACTTCCACGGTATCATTTAAACACTTCCGCAAATGCGACACATGAAATACGTCATTAACACCACTAAGCTGCTTGGGCAACTTCACTCTGTAGGCCATCTGTCAAATTCGCTCTGTAATGGGGAATGGCCCTACGAACCATGGTGCTAATTTCCCTACAGATCCAAAACGAACTATATTCCTCAATGGTTATACTTTAATAAAGATCATGTCTCGAACGCTGAACTCAAAATCGGTTCTTCTCTTATCAGCATATGAATTTTGTCGGTCCTACGCTGTCCTCATGCGTCTTCGAATCAAGTCTATCTTCTCTGAAGTTTCCCTAATCATCTCAGGCCCAAGAAAAATCTTATCCGTAGACTCCTACCAACAAGTAAGTGATGGGCAAGGTCATCCATATAGAGCCTCAAATGGTGCAATGCCATTACTAGTCTCATAGCTGTTGTTGTAGGCAAACTCTACTATTGGAAGATGTTCCTCCCATGTCCCTCCAAAGTCCAAGATACATAACCTCAAAAGATCTTCTAGAATCCAATTCACTCTTTCTGTTTGGCCGTCTGTCTGAGGGTGATAAGCGGTGCTCAAACACAATTGTGCTCCTACCGCCTCTTGCAAGCTCTTCCAAAACTCACTAGTGAAAATGGGATCTCGATCGCTTACAATACTAGAAGGTATGCCGTGTAGACGAACTGTCTCTCGGATATAAGCGGATGCTAACCATGTCTCTGTTCTTTTACTGTTCAAGGGAATGAAATGGGCGCTCTTGGTAAGTCTATCTACTACTACCCAAATCCCCGTATTACCCTTCCTTGACCTCGACAACCCGTCAACGAAATCCATGGAAACACTTTCCCATTTCCACTATGGAGCCTGTAATGGGTGAAGCAAACCACTAGGCTTCTTTTGATCAGTCTTGACTTGTTGGCACACTAAGCATCTAGAAACGAACTCAGCCAGATCCTTCTACATTCCGGCCCAAAAGAAAACTCGCTTCATGTCCCTATTTATCTTGTCACCACCGGGATGTATGGTCATCTTAAAACGATGTGCTTCTTCAAGGATTATCTTTCTCAAATTCTCGTCTTGAGATACGCAAAGTCTCCCATATCTACGTGTCATTGATAGTATATCTACTAAGATGGCTTGAAGACTCCCCTCTTATGAGCTTGTCTATTATCTCTATCAATTGTGGGTCATCTCGCTGTGCCGCACCTATCTGTCCCAAAAGCGTAGGTCGTACCTCTAACGATGCCAAAAGACTGGGTACATAATCGATAGAGGGTCTAAAGTCAAAGGTAGAGATATACTCTAAACTCTACCGCTCGACAAACAAAGGACTCAAAGCCAACTTCTTTCTACTCAAGGCGTCGGCTACAACGTTAACCTTGCCTGGGGTATATGCAATCTCAAAATCATAGGATGCTAAGAACTCCATCCACATCTATTTCCTTAAGTTTAGATCTTTTTGAGTGAACAAGTATTTTAGTGACTTATGGTCTGTATACAACTCAAACCTCTCACCAAGGAAATAATGACGTCAGGACTTTAGCGCAAAAACTATGGCAGCTAACTCTAAGTCGTGGGTAGGGTAATTCTTCTCATGGGCCTTTAACTGCCTTCCACCATAGCATATCACCCTTTCCTCTTGCATCAAAACTGCACCAAGCCCTGTTTTACAAGCATCGGTATACACTGTGAATGGTTTACTTCCATCAGGAAAAACTAAAACTGGAGCTGTCATAAATGCCCTCTTCAAACGTTGGAAAGCATCGTCGCAGTCAAGATCCCAAGAAAAGGTCAAATTCTTTTTCGTCAACCGTGTAAGTAGGACTGATATCTTAGTAAAGTCCTTGATAAACTTTCTATAATAGCCCGCCAAACCAAGAAAAATTCTTACTTCTATAGCGTTCTTTGGAATCTTCCAATCTTGGATTGATACCACCTTCGCGGGATCCACTTTTATCCCTTCCTTGGAGACCACGTGCCCTAAGAACCTCACTTCCTTTCTACAAAAATTGCATTTGGAGAACTTAGTTTTGAGTTGATGTGCTCGAAGAGTCTCTAAGACTTCCCTAAGATGTAGGGCATGTTCTTCCTCGCTACTAGAGAATATCAATATATCATCCATAGAGACCATCACGAACTTGTTTAGAAACTCCCTAAACACCCTACTCATCAAGTCTACGAAATATGCGGGTGCATTCGTCAAACCAAAAGGCATGACAAGCCATTAGAAGAAACCATCGGGAGTCCTAAAAGCAGGCTTATCTGTACTATCCTCAGCTACCCTCAACTGGTGAAATCTTGTAGCTAAGTCCAACTGCGAGAAAATCGAAGCACCAACCAACTGATCGAACAAATCATCTATCCTCGGCAATGGTTGTCTTCTCTTCTTCGTGACCTTATTCAGCTCCCTATAGTCCATGCACAGTCTAAGCGAGCCATCAGCCTTGTAGAAAAAACAACAGGAGCACCCCACTCCGAGATACTTCTTCTTATGAATCATTTCTCAAGCGAATCTTTCACTTGTTTACTAAGCTCCCTCCTTTCTCTTGGAGCCATGTGGAGCACAGGCAATGCAACTGGCTTTGCATTGTCCACCAAATATATTCGGAAATCTATCATGCGTTTTGGAGGTAACCCCTAACCTCCTCAAAGACATCTGCATACTCACGGACCACTTGAACAGATTGCAAATCATCAATAGATGTGTCAAGAGATTCTTGCTTGCTAAGCATAACAGAACCCTTAGGGTCACAAGAAATATCGAGAGTATTACCCAAACTGGTCAACAATCTAACTACACTCTTTTCACAGTCGAGAATGGCACCATACCTGGCTAGCTAATCTATTCCTAGAACCAACCCATAGCCCATGAATCCAAGCACATAAGTCTTGCATTCGAACTTAACGTCGTACACATATATTCTCAAATCCCGACATAACATAGAAAGATGAGCTGTAGCCCCTATAGGATTTGAGACAGCAACGAGATCCATAGCTAGACTAGTATTTAGGTGCAATGTTTCAAATAACGAAGCAGATATAAACGAACGTGAAGCGCCAGAATCAAACAAAGTTCGAACAGGATGATCAAAAAGGAAAATCAAACTTTCAATGGAAATTTTTCTACCTCTTTCTTGCCCTGGTGCCATGAAAGCATGAACCTGCCCTCCAGAAGTAGGTCCTGTCCTCTGCCCTTGCCCTTGTCCTTGCCTCCTCGGGCATTCTTTAATCATATGTCCTGCCTCACCACATTGGAACAACCCGTCTTCTTCCTCTTCCTACAGTCCTTGCTTAAGTGGCCCGGTGTTCCACAATTAAAACATCTTTTCTTCCCTTGGCCCTTGTTATCCTTACCACCTTTCTTTTGTTGTTGTTGTCCTTTCTTTGGATCCACTTTCTTATCCTGTGCCTTAACTACACTGGCACCTTTCTCCTCTTCATGCATCAGCGTCATATCAACAAGATTCTCGAAAGTAGCCCCCATAGGAATGTGGAACATAGCCAACCCATGTAATGGTTCATTCAGACCCTTGGCAAATCTCAAGGCCCTCTTATGTTGTGTATTAACTAATTCCATACCAAATCTTGTTAACTAGTTAAACTTGTTGACGTAATCCTTCACAGAAAAACTCCCTTGTTTCAAAGCCAAGAACCTTTCCAAGTATAAACTTTCCTCTACTTGTGAAAGAAATTTCAACTCGAATCTTCGTCTGAATTCAATCTACGTCTCCACTGGACGTCCTCCATTAGTTACTTCCCACCAAAAGGAAGCTTCATCCTTCATCAACCAAGCAGCTAGCTGAACTTTCCTTCCCTCGCCTATCTCAAAGATACCAAACAAAACCTCCACTTCCTTGATCCAATTCCGAGCCTCAACAAACGTCTCAGTCCCATAAAACGGCTTTCCGCCCATCGCACGGAAGTCTTTGCATTTCTTAGAAAAAGCATTTACATAGGGAGGAGGAGGAGCGGCTGCAGCTGGGGGAGGAGGAACGTCTTCTGGGCTTGCGGCAATAGCCCTAGCCTCCAGATACCTTCTGAACCAACCTGGTATCTGTACACCCTCGGGTATAACGAGTTCCCCAGACATGATGAAAGGAAAAAGGAAGAGATTCAAAACAGAGAATCGAAAGATAGATATATGGCTTTTGGGGATTATATTTTCCATAATAAACCTTTCTCTTAAAAACACCTCCTTTAAAACATGTTTTTGAAAATACTTCTTAAAAAAATGCTTTTGAAAACGATTTTCAAAATCTTTTATTTGTTCTGGGAACCTTCAGCTCTGATACCGTGTGTAACACCCCACGTCCATTAATGTCACTCACTAAGGGAATGCATTAACTTTCATGGAGTATCAAAAGAGTATAGAACAGAATATCACAAGGCAAAACATGTTTGGTTACAACATCAAAACCACATGCTAAAGCCAAGTACACAAATATCCATCTTGTACAAAATTATTATCAGAGTACATAAAAGTAAAACCATAATCCCACTCCAAATAGCCATAATGAAAAAGAGATAAAGCTGAGCATTACTTTCAAAACTTCCAAGTACTTCAAGAACAAAGGAATCTAAGTCAAGCTTCACTATTCCCACCCTGAGGACCTTGGGGGGGAGAATGAAAAGAGGCGAAACAAAAAAGGTCAGACATATGTCTGGCGAGTCTAGTGACTTTAACAATATAACCAGTAAAGTAACAGGATAAGGACATAAACTGGATATAAGAGATGTCTGTAACATAAGCAGATATGACAAGGTAAACAAGATGAACAAGATATAACGTTGAATGCGCTTCTAATTACTATAAGATAATTCCTACACCGCACTAATATTAGTTCCATACTGAAAGTTGATCCCTCTTACTAAACATAATAATAATAATAATGGTAGTTTCGTGTACTCCTAGTTGTTGTCATAGGTGCCGCCTGCTCCTATCTCCACTAGTTGTACCCACTACCCTCCCCATTCGATCGGCTCGCTAACTCGTAGATACCCGTGTTGGTCCCATAGTAGGGTGTATCACTTCCAAAAGTGGCAGCCCGATACTACTAAAATGCATGGCTTATACCTACACGATGCAACAACGTCTTACCTACCAGCCCGGACCCATGCACGCACATGACTCCGTTGGACTTGCACTGCCATCGCTAACTCTTTATTAACCTCTTACAATCAAACCCACTAAGCGGGTCCCGTCCTCGACCTAGTTCGAGCTCACATAGATACTAAATGGGTTACTGGTTAAAAAGGGTCCATCCACTTGACATAAGCTTCCCTCCTAAGCTTTATCCCCACTACGAATTCCCACTTAACCCCTCTTTATCCCCATGTCTAATCACATGTCTCATCCTGGTTAAGTGTTTTAATTATGTTTCACATGCTACCCATGTTACCCACTTAACCCTTTTATCACTTCCATTTCTTAACACATGTCTAATCTTGGTTAAGTGTTCATTAATTCATAATAATTGTAATCTTGCAAGACCTCCCATATTAGATTGCCGTTTTGCGGTTGTTGGATATGCCGGGCGGTTCCGGGCAGTCTTATACCGCAATCAGAATCTAACCTCGTGTCTTTGCATTATTACGTATCTAATTTATGCTTTTGACCTCTCACATTAGATTACCAAATTGCGGTTGCTGGACGTGTCGGGCGGTTTCGGGAAGTCTTATACCGCAATTCGAATCTAACCTCATGTCTTAGGCGTTCATTATCACTTTCTTGATTCAAGTCCCAATTTTAAATCTTGGATTAAAATATATTCCAATTACCCATAATTTCCGATCTAAATTATGTTTCTAATCCAAATTAGGCTTATAATCTTATGTATACTTGTTATGCCAAATTACGCCAAAATTAATTTGCATTCATTGTTATTAACAATTTATGCCCAACCTCATGTATACAAATTATATCCAATCATGCCCAATCCAACTTATGCCAAATCTCATGTATACAATTTATACACAATTTTGCTCAAATTGATTTATGCCAAAAATCTCATTTTATTACAAATTTCCCCAAACTTTTCCCAATCGTTCAAATGTTATTCGTACGCAAATCTCATCACAACATGTTAGGCTCGAAGTTAGCCTAATCTCATAAAAGAAAAGGAAAAGAAGAGGAGAAGAGAATCAATATCAAAATTGGCGTAAACAAAAGAACAGGCATATAAAGATAAACTGGATCAGAAAGGCATATAGCAGTCTTATCGATATGGATCTAAAAGATAATGATTTACAAACTTGATAAGACTTATCTCAGTCACAGGCATATACATTGGATCCAATTTACAATCCTATCACAACTACTTTAGTTTAATTATATGTGAAAGTGACATAGACTCACAGCGATAGGATTAAGAGAATTAGGCGTTGTTGGATCTTGGATGATCTCTACTTGATTGGTGTAGATCTGATATTCTAATTTGACTGTTGAAGAAGAATTATATCTAAATATCTACTTTGATTTTGGTTGGAGAAGAAAGGCTAGGTTAGTTTACACTAGAGCAGCATGGAGGCACCATGGATGAATAACAATGAGATTAGGGTTAGGTTTAGGGGTATTTTATAGATGCTCTAGGTGAATTAGGACACTTAGATTAGATTAGGATCCATTTGAACCATCCAGAACAGAAAGACACGTCATTCAGCCAATCCCAGAAGGACACATCAGCTCTAGACCATCAAAATACGTCGTCCAAATCTGGACAGATGGGGGTCACACCCCTATAGCGGGGTCGACACCCCTGTCGACTCCCCTGGGGGGGTCGATACCCTAGAGCGGGAGATTTCCCGCTCACCCAGATTCGGCTGATCTTGATTTTTGAATTCATTTTTGATTTTTAATTATTATTTTAATTCAAATTCTGCTTTAAGCTGAAATCTTCTAAGCTTCATAACTTTTTCATATGATATCTGATTTACGCAAAATCGGACTCTATTCCAAGAAGAATTCTGAGACAAACGCAATGGCGCAACCCGTTTCCCTTAATTCTTCTTCTAAAAATTAAGTATTCTTTAATTATCCCTTATGTCATGTTTTAAAATTACGGGTTGTTACAACAGCGTGTTAATTTTCCCCGATCAAGCCAGACCCATGCACGCACACGACCCCGGTGGATCCCGCGCTGTCAACACCTCCACCTGTTTGAACCTCTTACAATCAACTCAATAAACGTGCCCTGACCCCAACCTAGTTCAGGGTTCCCCGTTTGATACCAAGATGGGTTACTGACTGATACGGATTCCACACAACAGATGATACAAGCCACCCCCTAGGCTTGCATCCCCACTACTAAGATTTTGACAGGTTATGCCTAACAGTTTAACAATGTTGCATGACCCCAACATGTAATACAGGTTAAGTTTGTCGGACTTATATAACCCCTCACAGATTTAAAAAGGTTAACTTAACCCCCACTGATTCAAGCAAGTTTACTTAACCTCCACTAAATTTGACAGGTTCATGTAACCCCCACAAAATTAAACAGGTTAAGTATTTCAGTTTAACAAGTTATTATCATATTTCCATTTATGGTTACTAATGGACTAGACCTCCCACATTAAGTCTACCACTTGTGGATGTTGGATATGTCAGGTGGTTCCGAGCATACTTTTACCACATGTCACACTTTACCTCATGTCTTAGCACCGTTACATGTACATTTACACACTCGATCCCTCACATTAGATTAACCACTTGTAGTTTCTGGATTTGCCGGGCGGTTCTGGGCAGACGTCTACCACAAGTGTAATCTAAACTCGTGTCTAAGTGCAGTTACATTCTCTATTTACTGTAGTTTTAGGCATATTCGTTCTTAGCCAATTATTCATGTTCATCATAGGTTATGCCCCAAATTAAACCCTTAGATCACGGTATAAGTTATGCCCGAAAATACCTATCATGTTTTCCAATACAAGTTATGCCCAATTTTAACATTCCCAACCGTTCCCAATTTCGTGCGTTCACATATTTCAGCGATAGGCCTAGGCTCGAAGGTAGCCTGGTTATTAAAATAAAAAGGGAAGGAGGGAGGGAAGAGAATAGGAATAAGCATAATAACAAAACATGCATACTATGTTAGAAATAGGCATATGGTGGCAGAAATAGGCATAGTAGCAGAATGGGAATATAGTGACAAAATTAGGCATGATAACAGAAGCATATGAGATCTAATCGGTAGATTAGGTGAACAAGTAATAGCAGATCTGATTAGTTATGATTTAAGTTATTAACAAGTTATTTAGATCCTACTTATGAACACGTCAAGATTTCTTTTTACATGTTTACATCTAAATACAACATAAACTCACGGTGACTAGATCTAAAGGACTATTGACGTTGTAACAGAGATTCTTGAATACGTATAACTTGTTGTTACAGAAGAATTGGCTAATTTAATCGCAGTTGGGGAAGCACTTCGTCTTGAGCTGTATATCTCGAATTAGGGCCTTCCTCTTGAGCTTGCAAGTGTATGAATTACTTTCTCCTCTGATCGTGAATACTTAAGCTTTGTGTGGCTTGATCACAAAGAAAGCCAACATTTTTCCCCCGCGAAGTACGTTTTATCAAAGATGAGATGTGCTATGAAACAACCAATTCGTCCATTCTCGTACCAGAGAGTGTCAACATTCATCTCTTTCTATATGGTTGCGTCATTTCACGAAATCTTGTCTCTTGATTTATGGGATGAGTATAAATATTAAATATGATCTCCATTCATCTTGATCATGCCCACTAACTCTCAAATCTTGATCAAGTTATCGACGGTCTTTCATAAATTTTGCTAACTTCTTACGAGTTAAAAATTTAGATTGCTCATCACGTTGTTTTGTCAGTTTCTTTTTATGCACACACGAATGATTTTCAATAATTCCCTTGTATTCTTTTTGTTTCTATTCAATCCTGAGATATTTCACTTGAATTGCGTAAGGAGCCTTTGAACCATTGACTTGGGCGATGGGAATGGGAGGTGTCAACTCTGACGTCCATTCTTTATTGTGAGTCAGGTCGTTCCTATGTGAGTCGCTTCCCTTTGCATCTATATGGCTTCACGGCCCATTAATTAAGGGGTTAATAGGTCGAATTAACCCATCGTGTCAGGGAGGAATACCAGGTGTCCATCATAAGGCTATATAAACTAACGTACTTTCCTTTTCTCATTTACTTTTTACTGCTGTTAAGTTTATTAGCTTCTTCGAAATCTTAGAATCCAATTTTTCCCATTCTTTCCAGATCAAAAATCCAATTGAATTGGTAGTTACAAATTACTATGTTATAATTTTGATTTCCGTCTTTAATCTTTGTCATGAGCAAAATAGATGCGATTCTTGCATCAATCTCCATCATTTCTCATCAGTGGATTCAGTTTCATCTTCCTCAAAGTCGTCGCCCATCATAGGTGATGATCCTCACCTTCAGGCGTCGAACTAGGGGTCGGCCAGCTCATGTATGGGAGCGACGGAGTCAAAGAGTTAAGGGAGTTCATGTTTGCAGGATGGAAGGGAGAAAGTGAGGTTACGGGTTCATGCGTGGATCCGGTGTTTAAGTGTATAAATAGAAGTGATGGTTTGGAGAAGGAGTATTTTGTTTGCGCGAAAGCAGTAATTGGTGAAAACGAAATTCTCAGCGGGTCGTGTAAACGATGGGGGATAGGCTCCAAATCGGGTCGAGCTTCAGTGACCTAATCCTAGTGTTTGTCTTGAGAGAGACTTGCCAGCTGACAGAGGGCAAACCGAACTTGTCTGCGAATGGGTCATCGGGTGCGAGAGCCTCAAATATGCGAGCCTATCCGATAACAGAATCATGACCTTAATTGCGAACCGATGCCTATAGTCGATCCGACCCCAATACGTACACCACACATCGCACGCGAGCCAATCCAATACACAAGACTCGTTCTTTAGCCAATCCTTGTCTACAACTTCATCCATTTTAGCAACGCAAATTCATTGAACATGTTAGCACATATTTCGGCTAAAATTCAACTACAACTTAAACAAACTGATGGACAGTTAGGATAGAGCCTCTTAATTAATCTTTCTGGATTGAGAGAGCACATAACTGAATGACATATGCTGACCAGATACATGCTTATCTATTTACTTCATGTTTTCTTATTTTAGTACTGCACACACTAGCACGCACACACGGGGGCCACAGGTAGCTATCCTCTAATCCATGATTTTTATTCATCAGCATAGCAAACATGTCTGCCAGACGCTCGACAAGATTGTCAGAGAAAAGCACAGCTCCGAAATCTTCCAGTTATTATAATCCCGACGTGCTTCCGTCAGACTCAGACTTTCAAACTCAATATCTAAATTCGAAGTAAATATACATGAAGAGGCAACATCTCCTGGAAGTGAAGTAACATTGTACGAAGAAGAGGAGGGAGGGATCAGAGACTAACAAGCTTCTGATGAGTTTGAAAGCACAACCATCTTACAGAACCCCAGTGACTCGATGGCTTCAACATTCAATGAAGCAAAGCTCAGGAGAGTATGTTTAAGGCATGGAATCCCGTGGGATGATGTTAAAGTGGCAGAAGACATGGATAGACCTCATGCCCCTCTGGATAAGTATATGGCTATTAGTAAAGTGATGTGTTCAGTTGGTGCCATACCTCTGTTCCCACCGTTCGTCGTCGAACTTCTGAGATGATCACATGTAGCTCTGATGCAACTTCATCCCAACGCTTACGCCTATCTGCATACGTTATATGTAGCATATATGAAATTCTGGGTATGGAGCTAACCGTTGAAGATTTGAACTTCTTTTATCACTTCAAACACCATTCAAAGGGAACTCCGTCGTTTGTCTTCTTTGAATCTACGCCAAACAAGAAAATCTTGAAAGAACGGTGCAGTAATGTAGGAGATGTGAAACCTGAACGGTTATACATTTAGCATCAAGAGGGATGCATGAGAAGATGGTTACAATCCAATAAGCTTTAGATTTCCCGGCAACTATTCTAATTACATTGACAAGTGTATTAATCATTCTGATTTTTTTTGAAAAGTTTCCAATCCTTAAAAAGAGGAAGATGAGCTATAAGAAGAACGCTTAGTCCGCTCACAAAGTGGCAATCCAGATTTGTTAGGAAGTGTTTCATGGACGAGATTCTGCATAGACATAATTTACTTGTTATACGGCAGGGTCTTGGTCAAGGAGGCAAGCGTTACAAATACGTGCCTCTAGTCGAGGGACGAGTTGTAACTTTGATCGAGAAAGGGGATAAAGGGACAATGGTAGAAGAGAATCCCATCACACTCCCAAGAAGTATTGGTTCAAGATGACGAAGCTTTGAATATTACCTGTCAGAGATAAACAACAAGACGATAATCCGAAAGATAACTTTGTTGTTGATTGGCAACCTTCTCTAAGGACTCCATCTCCTGCTAGGTATACTATTGGTGGATCTTCTCCTATATACCCATATTTGGGGGTTTATCAAAACTTCCTCTGCCTGACCAAATTTATACTTCCAAGGATATTGGCACAGGGTCACTTTTCCTTTCTTCTGGGGAAGAAATCACTCTTGTGAAAGCTGGGGAGACTATGCAGACATGCCCAACTCCGGGCCCTGATCTGTTGGGGGGATCACTTAGGACATATGTACTACACTTGCACTGCACATCACAATACTTGTGTACTATATTCACCCTGATTTCTAATGTTTGTTTATGCAAATTCAAGGAGATATGTCGCGTCGCCACTACTCCCTTAGAGACGTTCGTTCAAGTATGCCTAGGTTCAATTCAGACATGGAGTATAATCGAGGCGATAGTCGTGGGAAGGATAGTAGGAAATACCTCGGTTCGAACTGTCCTTATTCTTTACATTCTCGATCCCCTTGCAAATCAGATACCGATAAGCACAAGAGCTGAAACACCCTACCTCTGTTAAGGTCACTCACAAAGGGAATGCATTAACTTTGGTGAAGCATTATTGGTAAAAGATACAGATAATTTACAAGACATACATACAAACAGCAGAAAAACTGAAATCATTTCATAAGCAGCGTGGTTCAGTCAAAACATTACAACTATTGTCTCAAAACCCAACTTCCAAATCATTACAATAAAACCTCTAATTTGATTCAAAACTACAAATACATAAAGAAGCATAAAACAGTAGTAAAGCAGCATAAATCCCCAATAAAAGCATAACCACAGCCATCGCCCAAGAAAAGAGAATCTAAGCAATACATCTACTCTCTTCAAGCTGGAAAAGGTCTGGACTAAGCTGAAGTATTCCCTCCTTGTGGACCTGGGGTGGGAAACAGAAGAAAAGAAGACGAAAGAAAACGGGTCAGACATAAATCCTGGTAAGCCCAGTGATTTTCAGCATGTAAACAAGAAAAAGGATCATGACATGAATAAACCGAATATAAGACAATACCATACTAACAAGATAACATAAGACAATATAAGGCAAGATAAACTGAATATTTTATCACACCCATTTCTATTTCTCTGCACCTACTAACAATTGTTTCAACTAGCCTCATGTGTTCATAATAAAATGATCCCTTTATCGATCGGCTTCTACTCGCATGTATTTATTACTTGTGTCTTTCGGCCCTGCTTGTTTGTAGATACCTGTGTTGGTCCCACCATGGGGTGTATCAATCCCTATGATGGCGACCCGAAACAATTCAAGATGCATAGTGTATAACTACTGATGCCCAGTGCCTGATTTTTCCACTCTAGAGTACGTGCGTGCCCGTACTCCGTCGGAACCTACACTGACGCACCATCTGCCGCTATTTTGACCGCTTATAATCAGCCCAGTAATCGTGCCCCACCCTGCCTAGTTCAGGGTACCGTGATACATCTATGTGGGTTACTGCTGAAATGGGTCCCCGTTGCTAGGGTTTCCTAATCAACATGTTATAACGGTTAAGTGTTCTCAATTAAACCTAACCCCACCCATTTGTTTAATTAACATGTTGCATTGGTTAAGTGTCGCCTATTCATATGTTACTTAACCTTACCATTCTTAGCATTTCTGTTCATTGGATTTAATTTATTAATGCACCAACCTCTCACATAAGAACTGTTGTTTGCAGTTGCTGGACATGTCGGGCGGTTCCAAGCAGTCTTACACCGCAACTCAATCTAACCTCGGGTTAGGCATATTCATCTTTTATCCAATTTACATATTTACCATTCATGTCCAAGTCTAGATTTTTGTATGCCAATTATCCACAATTGTACCCAATTCAAGTTATGACCAATATACTTGTTATGTCCAAGATTACTCCAATAAGTTATACCCAATTCCCCGCGTTACAATCGCACGTACAACAAGATTCAACAAGGTTTCCAAATTCCAAGTACTCATAAAATAAAATGGAACGGGGATAGAGAAGAAACACAAGAATTGGCATAAGGGAAAATAGGCATGTAAAGGTGTACCAAACACAAGAATCATGGTTCCAATAGGCATGTTGTACATTAACAACGAATATGAGCAAACTAAGGAAAATACATCATAAGTATACAAATTCGATAGGATTGAACATAAAGAAATTACTAATTTGATGTACAACATGATAGGTTCAATCACAACAGTCTCATAGGCATAGGTAAATTCAGATTTGACAAAAGAATAAGCATGAATCAGAATTGATTATCTTACAATTAGGCATAGTTCTAGATTCGATTCATTACAGTCATGATTTCTATTATGTGTTCAAATCTGAATAATAACTGGACTTACAGTGATAGGATTAGAAAAAGAGAATTAGTTGACGTTGTAGCAATTCTAAACTTTCTTTGTTGATTGAAGCGGAAAACCTTTTCTTGAATTTGAAGCTCTCTAATTTGATTTCTATTTTGGAGAAGAAGGAGGCTAGGCTAGTTTAGAGATGGACAGCATTGAGGCACCATAAAATAGGGTTATGAGGTTAGAGTTAAGTTTAGATATGTATTTATAAATGTGTTAGATGAACTATGTCCTTTAGATTAGCATAGGAGTCATCAGAGCCATCCAAACCAAAGAGACACGTCACCCAGCCAACCACAGCGCGATACATAAGCCCTAATCCTTCAGAATTCGTCAACCAGATCTGGGAAGATAGGGGTCGACACCCCTGTCGACACCCCCTACCCTCGGGTGGGATTTTTCCTGCTCATCTTTTATTGGCTGATTTTCGAAATTTGAATTTGTTTTCTGATTTTTAATTATTATTTAATTTAATTCTGCTTTGAACTGAAATTTTCTAAGCTTCATAACTTCCTCATACGGAGTCCGATTTACGCAAACTCGGACTCTTTTCCAACCAGAATTCCGAGACGAACGCAATGGTGCTACCCATTTTACTTAATTCCCACTTTTAAAATTAAGTATTCTTTAATTCGTTATTTTAGTATTAATAGAAAATACAGGGTGTTACAAGAGCCTCCAGGACCGTCGTGAAGGGGAACCATCTAAAGCTGCAAACATTCCAAAGGAAACACGTTCTCAGGTCAATCCATTACCAAAGCGTTCTGATCCACAGGACAAAACCAAGGATTCAGATAAAGAGCAGGAGAAAGGAAAAATGGCTCTCGTGCCCTCCAAGCGATGAAACATTGACATCACTACGACAAGGCCTGCGATACTTGACACCGAGAATGAAGCGAAACTAAAAATTCTAAAGAAAAATTTCCAGACCATTATTTTGGGAATATGCATTTCGTTCAAGCTTTCGAGCTGGTACCTTCAAAGTGGCCGGACGAAGTGTTAACTCCATTGTAAATGCGGTACATCAACTGCCAGTGAAGCGGTCGTTTGTGTGCCATGATATTGGTTTGGTTGGTCTTTACGGATTGGTCAGGCTCAACGCTTATGGATCGGCTTCAATGCACGGTCAAGTACCGTTCACATATAGGTATCGATCGGTATGCGCTACACTACCGATCAGTCGGTTATGATTTCGGAAACCGGACATGGATTACCTCAATGGACCAATGCACTTCAATTTGTACGTCATGAGATTATACTTTTCTAATGGCAACAAAAAGATGCAATAAAACGAATGAACAGATTGGCTACGATAAGAACAAATAGAACGTATACTTCATGCATGGGACAATGGATGTGGAACAATATGCAGATATGATGCCTAGCTTTAATGAGATTGGTATTTAGAGGACAACACATGCATAGGCGTGTAATATAAGAAATTCATGCATAAAGATAGAATATGTTAGCTTAACTTGGAAAGTGAACTAAAATAAGGAGCATATACATTCTTAAAGTACTAACACGTTATGGGTGTAGAGCATGAACAAATATGAACTCCGTAAGCTGTCGATTGGTCTGCAAGTATATATGTGGTTGGAAAGTGAATAACATGCAACATACACGTACAGATCAGTTCAAATGAAGTAAATGATGACATTTTATGTAATAAAAAGGATCATCATCTTGTAGTTATATGGGCACGTGGCATTGACCGGTTCATAGCACCAGCTCAACCGGTCGGTATGTAACGGTCAGCATTGTTAAAGCTTAGAAGTGATCGACACATTAATATATGACATGATCCGTAGGAAGAAATATAAAAGCAATGGCAAATTGGTCAATAACATACCCATATTTTGAGCCTGGCAACTCGAGATTGAATGGGGAGAGCACACGTGGTCCATGAAGAAAGGACCTGCGCTAAGGGTTGTAATGGCACTGGCGTAATAATGAGTTGTGTTTATAACCGATCGGTGCTTCATCAAATAATACGGACGGTATATGAATGAGACCGATTAGTGCCATACCGATCAGTACCCATTGACAGCTGGTTACAGTTGTAAACTATTGGCAGTCTCGTAAATATTGCCAGATACCGACCGGTTACAACGTACTTACAGCTCTGCCACAACCCTTAAACACTCCTACAAATACCCCTCCCCCCCTCCTTCCTTCATTAGGGGGATCCAATTTCATTCCTCCCACGAAGTGCCGCCAAATTTGAAGCTCTTCTCCAACCTTATTAATGGCTTCCAAGGATCAAACAACTTCTCTTCAACATCATATGGATCAAATCCATTCCAATCAACATTAAAGTGTTCTCCAATTGACTTAAAGCTTCTCTAATCTTCTTCATTCATCATGGAAATCTCTCCAACACGATTCAAATGATCTCTAATCACTCCTAATCATCTCTAAAGTCTAGATCTAACACTAAATCGCTATGGAATCCATGAAGATCATCCGATTGTTAAAGTAATTGAAGATTCATACATCCACCATCACAAAGCAAGAGATCTCTCCAATTCCTTCACCAATCAAAATACAATTTAGATCATAAAGAGAGCGAAAAGAGAGGAAAAAGAGAAATGAATGTAAAGAGATAATTCATGTATGTTGTAAAGCAAAGTATCATAATACGAAGTGATTGAAAAGTGGACGTAGAACCATTTTGGATCGAACCACTATATAATTCCTTTGACTTCATTTTATTCTCTTTTTTTTGTGATTACGCGGTTCCATATTCTAATGTAACCATTTGTGAAGTGCATATAAGGCACCTGTGGTGTTGAAATCAAATTTTGGTTTTAATATTTGGCGCCCACCATGGAGCCACGTTCACATCTCCTTCCTTCACACTTCCCTCAATCTTAAGAGCCTTGCATTGAAGTTATAAACCTACTTCTACCATAGATTCTACAAGTATAAGATATAGGCCAATCGACGAACTTTCTTCCAAATTCAAAGCCTTATCCGAAATAATGGCTATGTCTAAGAAGACCGCAAGTAGAGCCGGAGAAGAAAATGACAACGTTGCTAACAATGAAACTACTCCACTCACCAACCGCTTCGAAGTTGGAGAAAATTCAATGTCCGGAGTTGGAGTGACTAAAGCTGAATTAGATGCCGTCGTCGCTAACTTGAGTCAATGCATGGAAGCCTCTAACAAAGCTTTAATCGATGCTAATAAAACTCTGGTTGATGTTAAAGAAGCTCTAATGGATAAAATGAGTGCTCTCCTAAACGCTCAAGCAAATCCTGCTCCTCCTCCGAAAATTTATGTCAATCTTGAAGCGAATGCGAGTTCATCGGCCTTCGATCCTCACAATGACAACGTGGAAGGATTTGTTGACAAAGACGATGCTAATATCGAAGACTCCAAGTTCAAAGCTAAAAACCATTCCAATCAAAATAACCGACGATTTGTAAGTCTCATCAAGGGGGCACCTTCCCATAGTGGAAGTAAAAGACCTAGATCCTCTAAACGCGATCGCTCGCCATGACGAGCATCCGGAAAAGAATTGGCTATTTTAATCTCAGTTGGGGAAGCACTTCGTTATCTCCATTGTTTTTAGTGAATAAAACAATAGAAATGAGGTCCTATTTATAGCATATGTTCAATGAATATGGTCAAGAAATGAGTCCACGTTCACAGAATTGGATCTGCCCCAGATATGGCTGGGGTCGACCCATGGGTCGACACCCATGGGGCATGGGGTCGACCCTTAACAGCCGAATTGCCTCCTCTCCTCGTTGTTTTATTTTGATTTTTTGAAAATGATTCATATATATATATATATATATATATATATATATTAAGTTTCAAAATTAGGCTCACATCCGGTCATAAACTTAATATAAATTAGGTCCCTAAATTTAAATTGCGCGTTAACAAATTCCAGTTTTGACCTTCTGACTCTGCAAAACCCTAAAAGCACGGATCTAAATCTATTTTCTGGACTTCGAACTCGTTCTTTGTCATGGCGGCGGCATCTTCTTTCTGAAGTTCTGGACGTCGAACTCGTGCGATATAAAATACAATTTCATCGACGGTTTTTCCAGATATTTATTTTGATCGAGCTTTTTTTTTAAAATGGATCCGTCCTCGTCAAGGTAATTTATGTTGTATTTTTTTTTCATTTTGAATACTGGTTCCACTTTTGCATTCGATTTTCGTTGATTCATTATTCTGCATTAGTTTAATTGTCTAGTTTTATTGATGGATTGTTTAATAATTTTATAAACTTTTACTGTTATTGCTGATTGTACAACCGTATAAATTAATTTGTCAGCATATTTCTTCATTTATTCTGTATAAATGTATAAAAATATGCATATAATGTGAGTATGAGCATTTAAAAATGCAACTATTGGTTTAATATGTGTGGTTGGATGTATTCGGAAAAGTTTGCGTATATGTATGCATATTTTCTGTATATATGCATACAAATATTCAGCTCATTTGAATTTCTGTTTGTTTGCGTGCCTGAAGATTAGTCGCGTATATGTATGAATATAGTCTTAATATATGCATATTAGAAGTGTTCTGGATCTATTTTTTAACAAAATATGTGCAAATATTTTGCTATTTTGCATATAAGTATGCAGATATTACTGTTATTTGCGTATAACTATGCAGTTAGTTATAATTATGTGAATATATTTTTGTTATTTTATTTGATTACTGCAGATTAGGCTGATTAATATTTTTTTAAACAGTGGTCGTGCAAATATTGGTGTATTGGTGGATCGTCGTGAAGTTGCCTCTACTTGGAATAGCGTTTTAAGCCCTGTTAATGAAACTCGGTTACGGAATCTACATTTAGAAGGAGCTTCGTGGTGTGTTATTAAATCAAGTGAATATAATATTGAAGTTGACACTTATTAATGGTTTATGTAATAGAGTTTGTTCTTGAAACATGTGGCAAATTATTCTATATAGTTGAATATAAGTATGCAATTATTATGTATAGTTGCATAAATGTATGACATTGTACTGCATATCTGTATCCAATTATACTGCATATCTTGTAACGTAAACTATTGTGAATTTTTTCGTGTTGCTTTAAATTTAGTTTAGTATTTAAATGATAATTCTGTGTTTTTAACCGTTATTTTTGTTCAGAATCTTTATTTACGCAATTTTTCTATATAGTTGGATAGAAGTATGCAATTATTATGTACAGTTGCATAGATATATGCACTTATACTGCATATCTATATCAACTTTGCTAGTATTTTGCATATATGAATAAATGTTTGCATTTACTAGCTTACATGTTCACAGTTATTTGTTTGCAGGTTTTTTGTTACATATTATGTAATACTTTTGCAGTTCTGTTCATACAGATAGTATTCTAAACATCAAAGACAGCATCAACTAGTTGATTAATACTGCAAATATTTGTTGTTATGTAAGCAATTATATGAAAAAATGCATAGGTGTATGCAAGTATTCAAAAAAATTCATAAATCAAACATTTAGAGCATTTGCATATATGTATGCAACTAATAATAATACTTTCATACAGGTAAGTTTGAAAAAAACATCATCGTCTGTTGGAGTAATTATGCAAATATTTGCAGTTACGTAAGCAATTATATTGAAAAAATGCATATAAGTATGCAAAATATTGTGAATAACTGTACAAAAGAACACAACATTTCATAATGTCATGAGCAATAAGAACAACTTAATTTAATACATAAAATACCAAATTAATTCAATTTAGAAACTACATAATCATATCCACCAGTTCGAAAACAAAATATCAGTCTACATTGTGTTAAAAAATATAAACACCACTTTCCCCCCTTTTAATCACTGGGTTTGTTTTCGTAATTACAGCTGCTTCGTAATTACTAATGCTCCCTCTTTTTCAACATCTACCACATGAACATCTTCCAGCATAGGTCTCTGTAATAAGAAGTAAAAAGTTAATAAATGTACAAAAGTTATAAATATGTGCGCACTAGTGTGCAAGAATTCTGACTATATGCACAAAAGTGTGCAAGCATTCTAGATAAACTTAGGAAAGCTCGCAAATAATGTTGACACATGCACACACGTGTGAAAATATTCTGAACACATGCACAAAAGTGTACAATTTTTGATAATAATAGCACAAAATTATGCAAATATTGTTAATAATAGCAATAATAGCTGTAGTCCTGTGGGCAAAAATTTACAGATGTTGCATATACTTTTATTCAGAATAAATTCAACTTTTAATGAATATATTAACAAAATATGCATATTTTTATGCAACCTTTTCGTCAGACAACCATACAAACAAAGGTTCGAAAGATTTGCATATATTAAACACTTTAATATGCATATATTAAGAATATATGCATATTTGTGTGCAACTAATAACCAAACGCACACAAACAGATATTCAAAACAGCTGTATAGTCCAATGATTTATACATAATATATGCGTAGTTATATGCAAAATTCTAGAATAAATGCAAAGCCTAATACACATGTTTTAACAATACACATGTGCAACCTTTTCATCAAACACGCATACAAATAGATATTCAAAAGATTTGCATATTTCAATGCATATGTACATAATATATGCACAATAACACACAATTTTCCTGAATAAAATGCAAGACACCAGTAAGCACGTATTCCACCAAATAGTTGCATAATGGTATGCTAAAATTCACAACATTTGCATACTTTTATACACGTATTCATAATAGAAGAACAAATATATTGAGAAATTCATACATACGGCTGTATGATCAAAAACAACTCTAATACGTTATACAATCACTAAATTATCCATTGACAAAACTCGACAATAAATAGAACATCAGAATAATCAATCAATAAAAATCAAAACAAAAAATAATACACGAATAAGATTTTTTTTAATAAAAAGTGAAAATTACCTCGTAGAAGTAAAATCCATTACATAAATCCAAAATCAAGTTTTTTGTTCGCTGACGGCGCCGCCATGGAGATAGAAAAATATGTTTCTAGATATACTAAATCTGTATAACGTGGATTTAGAACCACGTTAATCGCACCTTTAATTGCGAAAAGGGCAGTGTTGGAAACAAATTAGCCGATGTTTAAAAATAGGGATGAGATTTATATGTTTTAGAATGGAGGGATGTGAGCTTAATTAGGTTTAGTTTTAAGGATGTGACACTAATTTTCACTTTCTTATATGTGTACAAACTTCAAACCTTAATATCTCCTTCATACGATTTCCGTTTTAAGCAAACTTGGTGTCTCTTATGCAGAATTCCGAGACATATGCAATAGAGCAGTCCATTTCCCTAAATTCCCAATACTTAAATAAGTATCTTTTGATTTATCATTATAGTGTTCTTTAAAATTACGGGGTGTTACACTGTGGATCTTCACCAAGTTTGCTTTCCTTCTTTGCGAGGTACTGCTCTCGACCTATTGACCATGACCTAGGAACCACGAACCGCACATTTTGAACTGTATATCTCGAGTTAGAGCCTTCCTCTTGAGCTTGCAAGTGTATGAATTACTTTCTCCTCTGATCATGAATACTATACTTTGTGTGGCTTGATCACAAAGCAAGCCAACATTTTTCCCCTGCGAAGTACGTTTTATCAAAGATGAGACCTGCTACGAAACAACCAATTCGTCCATACTTGTAGCAGTGAGTGTCAACATTCGTCTCTTTCTATATGGTTCCGTCACTTCACGAAATCTTGTCTCCTGATTTCTAGGATGAGTATAAATATTAAATCTGATCTCCATTCATTTTGATCATGCCCACTAACTCTCAAATCTTGATCAAGTTATCGACGGTCTTTTAGGTAAATTTTGCTAACTTCTTGCGAGTTAAAAATTTAGATTGCTCATCACGTTGTTTTGTCAGTTTCTTTTTATGCACACACGAATGATTTTCAATAATTCCCTTGTATTCTTTTTGTTTCTATTCAATCCTGAGATATTTCACTTGAGTTGTGTAAGGAGCCTTTGAACCATTGACTTGGGCGTTGGGAATGGGAGGTGCCAACTCTGACGTCCATTCTTTATTGTGAGTCAGGTCGTTCCTATGTGAGTCGCTCCCCTTCGCATCTATATGGCTTCACGACCCACTAATTACTGGGTTATTTGGTCGAATTAACCCATGGTGTCAGGAGGAATACCAGGAGTCCATCATAAGGCTATATAAACTAACGTACTTTCCTTTTCTCATTTACTTTTTACTGCTGGTAAGTTTATTAGCTTCTTCGAAATCTTAGAATCATTTTTTTCCCATTCTTTCCAGATCAAAAATCCAATTGAATAGTTAGTTACAAATTACTATGTTAAAATTTTGATTTCCGTATTTAATCTGTGTCGCGAGCAAAATAGATGTGATTCTTGCATCAATCTCTGTCGTTTCTCATCAATGGATTCAGTTTCATCCGCCTCGAAGTCGCCGCCCGTCATAGGTGATGGTCCTTACCTTCAGGCGTCGAACTCGGGGTCGGTCGGGTTCATGTATGGGAGCGAGGGAGTCAAAGGTTTAAGGGAGTTCATATTTGCAGGATGGAAGGGAGAAAGTGAGGTTACGGGTTCACGCGTGGATCCGGTGTTTAAGTGTATAACTAGAAGTGATGGTTTGGAGAAGGAGTATTTTGTTTGCACAAAAGCAGTAATTGGTGAAAACAAACTTCTCAGCGGGTCGTGTAGACGATGGGGGATAGGCTCCAAATTGGGTCGAGCTTCAGTGACCTAATCCTAGTGTTTATCTTGAGAGAGACTTGCAAGCTGATTGAGGGCGAGCCGAACTTGTCTGCGAATGGGTCATCGGGTACGAGAGCCTCAAATATGCGAGCCTACCCGATTGCAGAATCATGACCTTAATTGCGAACTGATGTATATAGTCGATCCGACCCCAATACGTACTCCACACATCGCACGCGAGCCGATCCAATACACAAGACGACTCGTTCTTTAGCCAATCCTTGTCTACAACTTCATCTATTTTAGCAAAGCAAATTCACTAAACATGTTAGAACATATTTCAGCTAAAATTCAACTATAACTTAAACAAACATATGGACAACTAGGATAGAGCCTCTTAATTATTCTTTCTGGATTGAGAGAGCACATGACTGAATGACATATGCTGACCAGATGCATGCTTATCTATTTAGTTCATGTTTTCTTATTTTAGTACTACACAAACACGGGGGCCACAAGTAGCGATACTCTAATCCTTGATGTTTATTCATCAACACAGCAAACATGTCTGGCAGACGCTCGACAAGATTGTCAGAGAAAAGCACAGCTCCGGAATCTTCCAGTTATTATAATCCCGACGTGATTCCGTCAGACTCAGACTTTTCAAACTCGGTATCTGAATTCAAAGTAAATATACATGAAGAGGCAACATCGCCTGGAAGTGAAGTAACATTGGACGAAGAAGAGGAGGGAGGGATCAAAGACTATCGAGCTTCTGATGAGTTTGAAAGCACAACCATCTTACAGAACCCCAGTGACTCGGTGGCTTCAACATTCAATGAAGCAAAGCTCAGGAGAGTATGTTTAAGGCATGGAATCCCGTGGGATGATGTTAAAGTGGCAGAAGACACAGATAGACCTCATGCTCCTCCGGATAAGTATATGGCTATTAGTAAAGAGATGTGTTCAGTTGGTGCCATACCTCTGTTCCCACCGTTCGTCGTCGAACTTCTTAGATGATCACATGTAGCTCTGATGCAACTTCATCCCAATGCTTATGCCTATCTGCATACGTTATATGTAGCATATATGAAATTCTGGGTACGGAGCTAACCATTGAAGATTTGAACTTCTTTTATCACTTCAAACACGATTCAAAGGGAACTCTGTCGTTTATCTTCTTCGAATCTACACCAAACAAGAAAATCTTGAAAGAACAGTGCAGTAATGTAGGAGATGTGAAACCTGAATGGTTATACATTAAGCATCAAGAGGGATGCACGAGAAGATGGTTACAACCCAATAAGCTTTAGAATTCCCGACAACTATTCTAATCACATTGACAAGTGTATTAATCATTCTGAATTTTTTTGAGAAGTTTCCAATCCTTAAAAGGAGGAAGGTGAGCTATAAGAAGAATGCTTAGTCCATTCACTAAGAGGAAATCCAGATTTGTTAATAAGTGTTTCGTGGACGAGATTCTGTACAGACACAATTTACTTGTTATACGGCGGGGTCTTGGTCAGGGAGGCAAGCCTTACAAATACGTGCCTCTAGTCGAGGGACAAGTTGTAAGTTTGATCGAGAAAGGGGATAAAGGGACAATGGTAGAAGAGAATCCCATCACACTCCCAAAAAGTCCTTCCTCATTATCGGTTCAAGATAACAAAGCTTTGAATATACCTGCCAGAGATAAACAACAGGATGATAATCCGAAAGACACCTTTGTTGTTGATTGGCAGCCTTCTCCAAGGACTCCATCTCCTGCTAGGTCTTCTGTTAGTGGATCTTCTCCTATAGACCCATATTTGGGGGTTTATCAAAACTTCCTCTACCTGACCAAATTTAGACTTCCAAGGATATTGGCACAGGGTACCTCAATGGGTCTGCGCTACAATGTTCACATATAGGTACCAATCGGTCTGCGCTACACTACCGATCGGTCGGTTACGATTTCGGAAACCAGACGTGGATTACCTCAATGGGCCAATGCACTTCAATTTGTACGTCATGAGATTATACTTTTCTGATGGCAACATAAAGATGCAATAAAACGAATGAACAGATCGGCTCTAATAAGAACAAACAGAACGTATACTTCATGCATGGGACAATGGATGTGGAACCATATGCAAATATGATGCCTAGCTTTAATGAGATTGGTATTTAGAGGACAACACATGCATAGGCGTGTAATATAAGAAATTAATGCATAAAGATAGAACATGTTAGCTTAACTTGGAAAGTGAACTAAAATAAGGAGCATATACATTCTTAAAGTATCAACACGTTATGGGTATAGAGCAAGAACAAATATGAACTCTGTAAGCTATCGATCAGTCTGCAAGTATATATGTGGTTGGCAAGTGAATAACATGCAACATACATGTACAGATCAGTTCAAATGAAGTAAATGATGACATTTTCTATAATAAAAAGGATCATCATCTTGTAGTTATATGAGCGTGTGGACTGATCGGTCCACCACACTAGCTTAACCGGTCGGTATGTAACGGTCAGCATTGTTAAAGTCTAGAAGTGATCAACACATTAATATATGACATGATCCGTAGGAAGAAATATAAAAGCAATGGCAAATTGGTAAATAACATACCCATATTTTGAGCCTGGCAACACGAGAATGAATGGGGAGAGCACACGTAGTCCACGAAGAAAGAATCTGCGCAAGGTTATAATGGCACTGGCGTAATAATGAGTTGTGTTTGTAACCGATTGATGCTTCAACAAATAATACGGACGGTATATGAATGAGACCGATCGGTGCCATACCGATCAGTACCCATTGACAGCTGGTTACAGATGTAACCTAGTGGCAGTCTCGTAAATATTGCCAGATACCGACCGGTTATAACGTATTTACAGCTCTGTCACAACCCTTAAACACTCCTATAAATACCCCCCTCCTTCCTTCATTAGGGGGATCCAATTTCATTTCTCCCACGAAGTGCCGTCAAATTTGAAGCTCTTCTCCAACCTTATTAATGGCTTCCATGGATCAAACAACTTCTCTCCAACATCATATGGATCAAATCCATTCTATTAAAGTGCTTTCCAATTCACTCAAAGCTTCTCTAACCTTCTTCATTCATCATGGAAAATCTCTCCAATACGAATCAAGTGATCTCTAATCACTCCTATTCCTTTCTAAAGTCTAGATCTAACACTAAATCACTATGGAATCCATGAAGATCATCCGATTGTTAAAGTAATTGAAGATTCATATGTAACAACCCGCATTCTACGCATCGGGGGATCGTAGAATATTTATTTCTTTCTCATATGAAGTCGTATGGTCATGTAACTTTGGGAAACAACCAATAGAGTCATTTCCCATATTCATGATTTTTGCCGATTTTTAAATGACCATTTTGCCCCTAGCTGATCTTGTTTCGGCCATAACTTTTGAATGGAAAGGAATTTTGACCTGAAACCACTTCCATTAGATTCGTTTGATGGTTTACCTTTCCGTGGAGTGGTCACATGTGAGAAACGGACTTAACGTTTGGGAGATATGGCTGAAATAAGGTTTGGAAGGTGAAAAACTGCTTAACCGGGCCAAATAGGGTGATTAGTGAATGGGCCCATAACCCATTTCGGGATTAGGGTTATGGGGAGGCTAAAATGAGTTAGGTTTTCATTCCATTTCAGTTTTCTAGCCTCCAATTACCTCTTAGAAACCCTAAAAATGGCCTCCAACCTCTAAATCACCTCCAAATCACTTTCTACTTGAAGATTGGGCTTAGCAACATCAAATAAAGAGAGATCAACACCAAATCAACATTAGAGCTGCTGTTTAGCATTGGGATTCGCATCAAATCATAGTTTTATTTCGGATTTAAGTTCCATTTGTGGCTAAGGTGAGTGATTAGCATAGTTCCTCACTAATTATGGTTGATTAAGGGTAATTAGTATTAATTAGTGAATTTAAACATGATAAAATTCTGCAAAAATATTTATAAAATCCGAAATGATGTTTTAGACCTCTGATATGAATTTGGGTTAATTTGGTTAAGTTTTGCTAATTATATCATTAGTTTCACTTAAACATGTTTAAGGGAAAATATGGGGTTTTGGCTATGTTTGATCCATTTTAACCTATCATATTGATGTTTTGGTGTTTGAGGTCACTTCTACTTGTTGCTATGACTTTGTGGTATGCTTTGTGATTGATTACAATACTTAGAATGGTCGAAAACGTCGTCAAATGGCGTAAAACACTCGCTGGAAAAGTTGCAGAAAAACAGTGCAGGCTTTCGGATCGGATCGGATGGATGGGCTCGGACCAGGCAAAGGATCACCGAACCGAACCGTAGCTTAGCACAAGAGAAGTATGGAAAAAAGGAAGGCCACAAAGGTTGAACTGGGATCAGATCGGGCTAAGGAAGGGGGTATCGGATCGGAGCGGATGGGAATAGGAATAGGGATCGGAGCGGATGGGAATAAGGAAGGGGATCAGATCGGACCAGAAGGCCAAGCCAGGAGCTAAGAGAGAAGGACGGAACGGATGGTGACAGGGGACCCGAACCGAACCGATGGAGCAATCAAACCCGAACTGAACCGGTTGCTGAAGCGTCACACTGAACGAGATGCATACACCCGAACCGAACCGCCAGAGGGAAATATCTATGACCGAACCGAACCGATGGCAAGGAGGAATCCGAACTGATCCAGTATTGACCAATAACCCGAGATGCAAAGGTAGTCCAAATGGGAAGTTAGAGCTCCGGATCCAGTTGGAAACCAATGAGTTCACTTCATGGTTGGTCTTTGCTGCGGGACGTGTGCTAAGGAGTTGTCGACGTTCATAACTTCGATTCACCACTGAAAATGAATGATGGGCTACTTATCAGTGCAGTAGAGTCACTATGACTCGAGGGGCAAGGTGATGGTAGCAAGAGTACGTTATCAGTGCAGTAGAGTCATTATGACTCGAGGGGCAAAGTGATCGTAGTAAGACTATGAGCCAGCGCAGATGGGGTGAATAACTCCATGGGACAAGTGGACATAGTAAAGGATTGGTAAGGCTATGAGCCAGCGCAAATGGGGTGAATAACTCCATGGGGCAAGTGGACATAGCGAAGGATTAGTGGCTATGTATCAGTGCAGTGAAGCCATTTATGACTTCATGGGGCAAGGTGATCATAGCAAAGTATTGAGGTGATCGAAGTGGTGAATATCGTATGCTTTACGCACCGAGTGAGAGATGTGAGGATGGTTGCTATGCTTGATTGTTTGCCATCACTATGACATGCACACCCCCACCCCCGTAACTTCACACCATATGTTATTGGAACCTTAGAGTGTTGTACAGTATGTAGTGCTAACTCTTTGGTTGCAGGTTCAGGTATGGTTTAGTATACCTGTTATTGTTCTGTTTGGATGCTTATCGCTCATACCAGACTTTTTGTCTGACCTAGAGTTTTATGTCTCTTCTTATTACTCTGGGTGCTCACACGAGCAGACTAGAGACAGGTTAGCTGGTGATGCGCGAGTAGCTGATTCGGAGGCGAGCAGGAGGCTTCCACGTATGATATATAGATATTCTCCATGTGTCGTTGGTGGTCGCTACTTGGGCATTAGTAGTGTACCTCCCTTATCTTGCTTTTGCTTTTGAGACAGTTTGAAAAGTTGTAATAATGTTGCCTTTGGATCATAAGCTGTACTTGGATTTTCCGCTGCTATGTTGGTTTATTTTCAGCTTATGCACTGTCTCACCTGTTTTATGTCAAGTATGTTGTTATTTTATTTTATTCCATGCACTGTGAGACATTCTACAGGTTCTGTGTTAGTTCATTTCCTTCTTTCCTTTCCTTCTGACGACCGTCCCGTGCTAACTGGACATGTGTACAACGCACTTTTGGAGTAAATGTCGGTTGGTGCGGGGCGGGCCGTCACACTTGGTATCAGAGCTCTAGGTTGCGTAGTTAACCTAGGGAAAAACACTAGGGAGAGATAGTACGTATATGAGAGCGCGTATTTGTGATTACTTTGGTTTTCAAAAACTATATATATACATACTATTAGTAGTATAAGAATGAAGTCATACTGCACTAGCACCACTATGGGGTCGTTAATCGTTTTCTCTTTACAGATTGAACGATGAGTCGAGACACCAGGGGTGCTGGTAGAGGGACCAATCATGGGAATGCTCCTGACATGAGGACAATGTTCACCAACTTCATGAGGGAGATGCTTAGGGATGTTCAAGGGGCAGTTCCCAATCCCGGTAATGGTGGTGGTCCAGTAGTGCAGGCGCCTAGGGTCGATTTCGCCAAGTTGTGCAAGGATTACACTAACCTTGGTGGGAAGCCGTTCCACGGAACGGAGTCGGCCACAGATGTTCAGGATTGGTTGGATAGCTGTGATCGTATCTTCGACGACTTGGGTATTGAGGATGCGATGAAGAGAAGGCTAGCGTCTCGTCAGCTGCAAGGGCGAGCAATTAATTGGTGGAATGCCATTAGGATAGCTACTCCAGAAGATCAGGTTACTTGGGATCAGTTCAAGGCTCGCTTTAGCGAGAAGTTCATTCCAGCTGCCCAGAAGTCAGTGATGTTTAAGAGATTCTTGGAACTCAAGAAGAATGGTAGGGCAGTCTCTGACTATATTGTTGAGTTCGACACTTTGTCGAAGTATGGACTATCTCTTATCGATACTCTTGAGAAGAAGAATGAGAAGTTCATTACTGGTTTGGATGGATACTTGGGGGAAAGGCTTATCAACCACATCGATGAGACTTTTGAATCAATTGTAGGGAAAGCTTTGAGATCAGAAAGTCTTTACCCTGAGCCAAAGACCGAGGTTGCATCTGCAGAAGGGCCAAAGCCGCAAGTAAGCGGTGGAGGCAAGAATAACTCTCAGAACAAGAGGAAGCAGAACCAATCTAAGGATGGCCAGAAAAAGAGCAAGAAAGATGTTGAGTGCTTCAGCTGTGGTAAGAAGGGCCATTATGCTAAAGAATGTCGGGCCAAGCCAGCGGAAAGGAAGTGCTACAACTATGGCCAAGTGGGACATCATAAGGATAAGTGTCCACAGCCTCCTAACGAAAAGCAGATGGTGAAAGCATATGCCCTTAACGCTATTCCTTCTTCGTCGAATGCCCCAACTGCGGCGGAGAAAGGAAAGAATGTCGTCATTCAAGGTATGCTTTCTATTTATGGTGTACTAGTTCGAGTTTTGTTTGATACTGGGGCTTCCCGTTCCTTCATATCTAGTGACATGGTGGATAGGTTGGGACTGAAACCCGAGATAGTCGATAGACCGTTGGTTGTGACGAACCCGATTGGTGGTTCGACTAACCTTAGTATGATTTGCCGAAATTTGGTCTTATCGAGTCTCATGGATGTATGTTTGTGATTCCTTTGTTTTGGGCTTTACTGGGTATGGCATTATATTGGGGGTCGATTGGCTCCAAAGATACGGGGTGGTGGTAGACTGTGAGGGCTTTTTGGTGACAGTTAGGGCGGATGATGGGCGGAGGGTAGTGTTTGGTAGTCTACCTAGTGATGGGGTAATGGCTAGTTTTAAAAATTCCCTCGACATCCCGCATGATGAGTTGTCAGAGGTGCCCGTGGTTGGCCAGTATCCGGACGTCTTCGAGGAGGTAACCGGATTTCCACCACACCAAGAGATTGAGTTCCATATTGATTTAGTGAAAGATGCCAGACCTATAGTGATGCCACTTCGTCGTATGGCACCAAGGGAGCAGCGAGAGCTCGGGGTGCAAGTCAGCAATCTTTTGAAGAAGGGATTTATTAGAAGAAGTGTCTCCGAGTGGGGAGCACCAGTTGTGTTTGCCACTAAGGCAGATGGTTCCCTTCGTTTGTGTGTGGACTATCGCGAGTTGAATAAGGTGAAGAGGAAGAATAAGTATCCTCTACCACGGATAGATGATTTGTTTGATCAACTGGAAGGAGCAAGAGTGTTCTCCCAGTTGGACCTCGCGACAGGATTTCATCAGCTCCGAGTAGCAGATGAGAGTGTTTCGAAAACAGCATTTAGGACGCCGTCTGGATTCTATGAGTGGTTGGTTATGCCATTTGGGTTGACCAATGCACCAGCATACTTTGTGGATCTTATGAACCGAGTATTCAGAGATCAGTTGAATAAATTTGTTCTTGTGTTCGTAGACGATATCCTTGTTTACTCGGGGACAGAGGAGGAACACAAGGGACACTTGAGGATAGTGATGGAGGTGTTGAGGAAACACCAATTAAAAGCGAAATTCTCTAAGTGTCACTTCTGGAGGAGGGAAGTGAGATTCTTGGGCCATGTTGTTTCAGAGAATGGTATTGTCGTGGATCCTGCGAAGGTGGCTACGGTACAGGACTGGCCTACGCCCAATAATACAACAGATGTAAGAAGTTTCTTGGGGTTAGCTGGGTATTATCGTAAGTTTATCGAGGACTTCTCCAAGATAGCAGCACCGTTGACTCAGTTGACTAAGAAGAATCAGGCCTTCATCTGGGACGGAGTGTGTGAGAATGCATTCAAGAGTCTAAAAGAAAAGTTGACGCGTGCGCCAGTGCTAGTCATTCCTAAAGGGAATGAAGAAATGACGGTATTCACAGATGCTTGTGGTACCGGACTAGGTGTTGTATTGATGCAAGGAGGTAGGGTTGTAGCTTATGCTAGTCGGCAACTAAAGCCACATGAGAAAAGGTATCCTACCCATGATTTGGAACTAGCAGCGATCATGTTTGCGCTGAAGATGTGGAGACATTATCTCTTGGGAGAGAGATTCGAGTTGTTTACCGATCATAAATCATTAAAGTATCTCTTCTCTCAGAAGGATCTGAATCTCCGTCAGCAGAGATGGTTAGAGTTCTTGGCTTCGTATGATTTTGATATCGCATACACACCTGGGAAAGGTAATGCGGTAGCCGATGCCTTGAGTAGGAGACATGCCAGTTTAAGGGCTATATTTCTTGAATGGAAGCAACTGGAGTATATCACAGGGTTTGATTTCAGACCAAAGTGCGAATTGGATCCAGAAATGCTAGCTAGTTTGGCGATCAGACCCACTTTGATAGAGCGGATTGGTTCCAGCCAGAGGGACGATCCTAATCTATTGGAAATCATCTCCAAGTTAGAAATGGATATCGACGGTGAGGAGATGAATTTGTATGGGCTTGATCGAGAAGGATGGCTTCGAAAGAATGGAAGACTAGTTGTACCCAACGTGAATGGTTTGAGAGATGAAGTGCTTAGAGAATGTCATCACTCAAAACTGACTATACACCCCGGTGGTGATAAGATGTACCGAGACATGAGGCAGACTTACTACTGGGAAGGGATGAAAAGAGACGTTGGGAAGTTTATATCCAAATGCATGAATTGCCAGCTAGTTAAAGCCGAGCAAAAGAAGCCTAGTGGTTTGTTGCAACCATTGGAAATTCCCGAATGGAAATGGGAACAAGTCTCGATGGATTTCATTGATGGTTTACCAAGGACTAGATCGGGACATGATAGCATTTAGGTAATTGTCGATCGATTGACCAAGAGCGCAAGATTTATACCAGTCAAATCGACCAGAACGGCAGCTAAGTTAGCAAAATTGTATATGAAGTGGGTAGTGAGATTTCATGGAGTACCTAAAAGAATTGTGAGTGACCGAGACCCGTTGTTTACTAGTGAGTTTTGGAAGAGCTTACAAGAGGCACTAGGGTCAGAATTACATCTCAGTACCGCATATCATCCTCAGATCGACGGTCAGACGGAGAGGGTGAATCGTATATTCGAAGATCTTTTGAGAGCTTGTATATTGGATTTTGGTGGATCATGGGATGACCATTTGCATCTAGTAGAGTTTGCATATAATAATAGCTACCAATCCAGTATCGGTATGGATCCATATGAAGCTTTGTACGGAAGGCCGTGCAACTCACCATCATGTTGGATAGAGACCGGTGAGAAGTTTATGCTTGGGCCAGATGTGGTAAGAGAAACCTCGGACAAGATTAAGATCATTCAACAACGAATGAAGGCTGCCCAAGATAGGCAGAAGAGTTATGCTGATAAGAGGAGAAGAGACTTAAAATTCTCCGTTGGTGACTTGGTGTTTGTTAAGATTTCTCCGCTGAAGAACGTGATACGATTTGGCAGGAGAGGCAAATTGGCACCAAGATTTGTTGGCCCATTCCCAGTTCTTGAACTAGTTGGGAATTTGGCATATAGAGTTGACTTACCAGAAAAGATGGCGGGAGTTCACAACGTATTTCATGTTTCCCAGCGAAGGAAGTTCGTGCACGACCTAGATATGACTATTTCACCTGATCAGTTAGATGACTTCGAAGTAGAACCCGAGGCGGTTGGGAACCGCAAGCCGATTCGTATTGTCGAGCACGATACGAAGCAACTTCGAAGGAAGGCGGTGAAGCTAGTTAAGGTTCAGTGGGGCGAGAACGAGAATGACTGTACTTGGGAGACAGAGGAGAGCATTAGGAAGACGCATCCAGAACTCTTCGCCTGGTAAGATTTACTTTGCGATTTAGTTATTCTGCATGCTAGGATAGACTTGTTTTGCTTGTTTTGCATGTTTGATTGTTGTTTTATGGCTGATAGGCATGCGGGACATTTTTGTGTGTTTTGGTTAGGGAATTTCGGGGGCGAAATTTCTTAAGAGGGGGAGAATGTAACAACCCGCATTCTACGCATCGGGGGATCGTAGAATATTTATTTATTTCTCATATGAAGTCGTATGGTCATGTAACTTTGGGAAACAACCAGTAGAGTCATTTCCCATATTCATGATTTTAGCCGATTTTTAAATGACCATTTTGCCCCTAGATGATCTTGTTTCGGCCATAACTTTTGAATGGAAAGGAATTTTGACCTGAAACCACTTCTATTAGATTCGTTTGATGGTTTACCTTTCCGTAGAGTGGTCACATGTGAGAAACGGACTTACCGTTTGGGAGATATGGCTGAAATAAAGTTTGGAAGGTGAAAAACTGCTTAATCGGGCCAAATAGGGTGATTAGTGAATGGGCCCATAACCCATTTCGGGATTAGGGTTATGGGGAAGCTGAAATGAGTTAGGTTTTCATTCCATTTCAGTTTTCTAGCCTCCACCTACCTATTAGAAACCCTAAAAATGGCCTCCAACCTCTAAATCACCTCCAAATCACTTTCTACTTGACGATTGGGTTTAGCAACATCAAATAAAGAGAGATCAACACCAAATCAACATTAGAGCTGCTGTTTAGCATTGGGATTCGCATCAAATCAAAGTTTTATTTCAGATTTAAGTTCCATTTGTGGCTAAGGTGAGTGATTTGCATAGTTCCTCACTAATTATGGTTGATTAAGGGTAATTAGTATTAATTAGCGAATTTAAACATGATAAAATTCTGGAAAAATATTTATAAAATCCGAAATGATGTTTTAGACCTCTGATATGAATTTGGGTTAATTTGGTTAAGTTTTGCTAATTATATCATTAATTTCACTTAAACATGTTTAAGGGAAAATATGGGGTTTTGGCTATGTTTGATCCATTTTAACCTATCATATTGATGTTTTGGTGTTTGAGGTCACTTCTACTTGTTGCTATGACTTTGTGGTATGCTTTGTGATTGATTAGAATACTTAGAATGGTCAAAAACGTCGTGGAATGGCGTAAAACACTCGCTGGAAAAGTTGCAGAAAAACAGTGCAGGCTTTCGGATCGGATGGATGGGCTCGGACCGGGCAAAGGATCACCGAACCGAACCGTAGCTTAGCACAAGAGAAGTATGGCAAAAAGGAAGGCCACAAAGGTTGAACTGGGATCGGATCGGGCTAAGGAAGGGGGGAATCGGATCGGAGCGGATGGGAATAGGAATAGGGATCGGAGCGGATGGGAATAAGGAAGGGGATCGGATCGGACCAGAAGGCCAAGCCAGGAGCTAAGAGAGAAGGACGGACCGGATGGTGACAAGGGACCCGAACCGAACCGATGGAGCAATCAAACCCGAACTGAACCGGTTGCTGAAGCGTCACACTGAACGAGATGCATACACCCGAACCGAACCGCCAGAGGGAAATATCTATGACCGAACCGAACCGATGGCAAGGAGGAATCCGAACCGATCCAGTATTGACCAATAACCCGAGATGCAAAGGTAGTCCAAATGGGAAGTTAGAGCTCCGGATCCAGTTGGGAACCAATGAGTTCACTTCATGGTTGGGCTTTGCCGCGGGACGTGTGCTAAGGAGTTGTCGACGTTCATAACTTCGATTCACCACTGAAAATGAATGATGGGCTAATTATCAGTGCAGTAGAGTCACTATGACTCGAGGGGCAAGGTGATGGTAGCAAGACTACGTTATCAGTGCAGTAGAGTCATTATGACTCGAGGGGCAAAGTGATCGTAGTAAGACTATGAGCCAGCGCAGATGGGGTGAATAACTCCATGGGGCAAGTGGACATAGTAAAGGATTGGTAAGGCTATGAGCCAGCGCAGATGGGGTGAATAACTCCATGGGGCAAGTGGACATAGCGAAGGATTAGTGGCTATGTATCAATGCAGTGAAGCCGTTTATGACTTCATGGGGCAAGGTGATCATAGCAAAGTATTGAGGTGATCAAAGTGGTGAATATCGTATGCTTTACGCACTGAGTGAGAGATGTGAGGATGGTTGCTATGCTTGATTGTTTGCCATCACTATGACATGCACACCCCCACCCCCGTAACTTCACACCATATGTTATTGGAACCTTAGAGTGTTGTACAGTATGTAGTGCTAACTCTTTGGTTGCAGGTCCAGGTTCAGGTATGGTTTAGTATACCTGTTATTGTTCTGTTTAGATGCTTATCGCTCATACCAGACTTTTTGTCTGACCCAGAGTTTTATGTCTCTTCTTATTACTCTGGGTGCTCACACGAGCAGACTAGAGACAGGTTAGCTGGTGATGCGCGAGTAGCTGATTCGGAGGCGAGCAGGAGGCTTCCACGTATGATATATAGATATTCTCCCTGTGTCGTTGGTGGTCGCTACTTGGGCATTAGTAGTGTACCTCCCTTATCTTGCTTTTGCTTTTGAGACAGTTTGAAAAGTTGTAATAATGTTGCCTTTGGATCATAAGCTGTACTTGGATTTTCCGCTGCTATGTTAGTTTATTTTCAGCTTATGCACTGTCTCACCTGTTTTATGTCAAGTATGTTGTTATTATATTTTATTCCATGCGCTGTGAGACATTCTACAGGTTCTGTGTTAGTTCATTTCCTTCTTTCCTTTCCTTCTGACGACCGTCCCGTGCTAACTGGACATGTGTACAGCGCACTTTTGGAGTAAATGTCGGTTGGTGCAGGGCGGGCCGTCACACATACATCCACCATCACAAAGCAAGAGATCACTCCAATTCCTTCACCAATCAAAATACAATTTAGATCATAAAGAGAGCGAAAAGAGAGGAAAAAGAGAAATGAATGTAAAGAGAGAATTCATGTATGTTGTAAAGCAAATTATCATAATAAGAAGTGATTGAAAAGTGGACGTAGAACCATTTTGGATCGAACCACTATAAAATTCCTTTGTCTTCAATTTATGCTCTTTAATTTACGATTACGCGGTTCCATATTCTAATCTAACCATTCGGTGAAGTGCATATATAGCACCTGTGGTGTTGAAATCAAATTTTGTTTTTAATATTTGGCGCCCACCGTGGGGCCACGTTCGCATCTCCTTCCTCCACACTCCCCTTAATCTTAAGAG
The DNA here is from genome assembly GCA_030737875.1 of Allium sativum. Lineage (NCBI taxonomy): Eukaryota > Viridiplantae > Streptophyta > Magnoliopsida > Asparagales > Amaryllidaceae > Allium > Allium sativum. The sequence continues at coordinate 17,930,819 of CM060927.1, read as the reverse complement.
CCTTGCATTGAATTTATTAACCTACTTCTACCATAGATTCTACAAGTATAAGATCTAGGCCAATCGACGAACTTTCTTCCAAATTCAAAGCCTTATCCGAAATAATGGCTAAGTCTAAGAAGACCGCAAGTAGAGGCGGAGAAGAAAATGACAAAGTTGCTAACAATGAAACTACTCCACTCACCAACCGCTTCGAAGTTGGAGAAAATTCAATATTCGGAGCTGGAGTGACTAAAGCTGAATTAGATGTCGTCGTCACTAACTTGAGTCAATGCATGGAAGCCTCTAACAAAGCATTAATCGATGCTAATAAAACTCTGGTTGATGCTAATCAAGCTCTAATGGATAAAATGAGTGCTCTCCTAAATGCTCAAGAAAATCCTGCTCCTCCTCCGAAAATTCATGTCAATCTTGAAGAGAATGCGAATTCATCGGCCTCCAATCCTCACAATGACAACGTGGAAGGATTTGTTGACAAAGACGACGCTAATTTCGAAGACTCCAAGTTGAAAGCTAAAAACCAATCCGATCAAAATAACCGACGATTTGAAAGTCCCGTCAAGGGGGAACCTTCCCATAGTGGAAGTAAAATACCTAGATCCTTTAAACGCGATCGCTCGCCACGACGAGCATCCGAAAAAGAGATCGAAGTCTGCTCTCTGGAACAACACAACTCGGATACGGTATAGAAAATCATGAAAGACAATATGCCTCGCAAGGATAGCGAAAGGGAATGGAACTTCTCCCTTGGCAAAAATCCATTCACAAAGAGGATCCGCAAGGCTGAATTCTACAAAAAGTTCACTCATCCTACCCTACCTCCGTACAACGGGACTTCTGATCCGAATCACTTCCTATACAAATACGAGTGGGACATGAATGCAGCCAAGGCAACGGACGAGATAAAATGCTTTTTCTTTGCTGTCTATCTAGGAAGTGTCGCATCGTTATGGTTCATAAGACTCCTGCCTAAATCCATTGACCGATTTAATGATTTGACTTTTAAATTCAAGGAGCAGTTCCGGTTGCAAGATACCAAGGCTAAGGACGTCATTTTTCTGACATCGATGAAGCAAAATCCAGGAGAGTCTGTTAAAGCCATCCTCAATAGATTCCACAATGCTTTGGCCAAAGTAAGAAATCCTGAGGCCTACATGATTTTAATGTCCCTAATTGGCGCCATAGATGAAAAGAGCAAATTTGGTTAATGGATTAAAAGGAAAGAGCCAAACACGCTTGAAAAATTCTATACAAAAGCAGAGGAGTACATGAGAGCCAACGCTAATCCTGTACCTCTTCAGATCATTGATGCTAACCCGCTTCTTGAAGCTCCCAAAAATGTTGTTGCTCAGTACAATCAAAAGAACACTCTGGGGCAAAAGCGCGCCAACGATGGGAACGACAACAAGAAGTCTTGCCTTTTCAAATCATCAGAGATGATGCCTTTGAATGACACTCCTGAAAATACTATCTCTCAACAAAGAATTCTGGAGAGTATGCGAAGCCAAATCCGATAAGGATAAGCGATAAAGCAGCAAATTTGGGAAAATTCTGCAGATTTCACAACCAGCCTGGTCATAACACTAATGAGTGTCGACACCTAAAGAACCTCATTGAAGAATTGATCAGGAAAAATAGGCTGCAACAATATGTAAAGAATCCATAGGCCATGAATCCTTCTGCAACTCTCTAGGGGCAAGAGGCATCAAATGATCAGTTTGGACCAAGCAACGTAGCTTCTGCTCAAACCAATCCAAGGTTGATTATCAACTGATAACCGCTGACGATGCTCCAATTTCAATGGCTCAGAATAAGCGATCAACATCGCCACCGCTTTACTTCATGCTCTATTTCCTGCTTTAATTCATGCTTTACTTCGTGTTTTACTTTATGCTATATTCAGGACTTCTTGTAAACAGTCTGTAATAATCTGCAAGTGATGCACTGAACATTAGCTCTACGACTAAGAGCATATCTATCTGAATGAATTTCTCGCTTACAAAGTTATATGACAAATCAAAACTTTCTTAAAAGATGATTTCATATTGCAAGCCGTCTGTCGAACGCTTGTACCTGTAACATCGCGACCCCAACAACACTAGTTCAAGAGCCAAATTTTGTAAATGTCAACATGCACAAATGCAAAAATAGAAGAAGCACTGCCTTGAAAAGTGAATAGGAAAGTCGCAAAGATCCAAACAGCGAACAAGCGCCATAAAAAACAAACATGAGAGCTGTAACTTTTAGCGAAGGGGCACTTCCCTAAGTGAGAGGTTCAGAGCTTCAGTTCCTAAATTGGAACAGGCTGCCAAGTCAAACATATGACAAAGGGACTGATGGCCGCCCTGTGAAACGATATAATAACCACCCAATTCATTTGTGTAGCATCTGATATGATCATATGTGAAGAATGAAAATCCATTTGTGTAGCATCTGATATGATCAGATGTGAAGAATGATAACCCATTAGTATAGCATCTGATATGATCAGATGTGAATAATGAAAACCCATTTGCGTAACATCTAATATGATCAGATGTGAAGAATGAAAACCCATTGGCATAACATCTGATATGATCATATGTGAAGAATGAAAACCCATTTGCGTAGCATCTGATATGATCAGATGTAAAGAATGAAAATCCATTTGCGTAGCATCTGATACGATTAGACGTGAAGAATGACAATCCATTCGCGTAACATCTGAAATCTCAAATGTAAAGAATGTCAGGGTCTCCAATTAACTCACGTATTATCTGGGTACCCAAGACGCAATAAGTGTTGGGCCAAAATTGAAATTCCTCCATAGCAGGGGCACTAAATATATGTCCTCCCCTAGCGGGGGCACGGAACCCAAAGTCCTCCCCTAGCGGGGGCACCGAACATGAGACCTTCCTGAGTGGGTGAACAAAAATATAAATACTTCTCTAAGTAAAAGTCTCAAATTACTCGGCTAAATCGAAATTCCTATTGTATTGATAAAAGCTCAGGGGATCTATAAACGTTGGCAGGCTCAAGAAGATGTAGCCAACAAAGTAGAAGCTTCTAACACATTAATCACAATCATGGAAATTCGGTAATCTGATCACATAGAGCTTTTATGATTCGTGATGACCCATGGCTTAAGGGCAACACAACTATATAAGAGCTGGATAATGCCCCGGAAAAATGCCGCTTGCCCATCAGGATAATGTAACAAGCCATCGTGGAATGAATGTAAATTTTTTATATATTCCGGGATGATTCATGGTGTCAAAGCTCAAATCGAAAGTTCTAATTTAAACAGGTACATGTTTCATAAACATAGACCATCATAAAAGTTCATATAAGTCATTTTTTAAAGATTAGCTAATTTGTTACTGATGTGGATGATCAGTAACAATGTATAAGTCCAAAATCATGCAAACGCTTGTTTTAATTAAAGAACGGGTGGCATGAAGCATATAAGTTCAAAGCATGGCTTGCCATAGCAAGCAAAAAGCTGCAACTGGATCTTAATATAGAATATATCAACAACAGCATTCATTTCGAAGTCCGCATTTCTCGTAAGCAAGAAATACAAGCTTCGAGGGGCAAATTTTAACTCCATTGTTAATGCGGTACATCAACTGCTTGTGAAGTGGTCATTCGTGTGCCTTGATATCGGTTCGGTCGGTCATTACGGATCGGTCAGGCTCAATGCTTATGGATCGGCTTCAATGCACGGTTAAGTACAGTACTCATATATGTACCGATCGGTCTGTGCTACACTACCGATCGGGCGGTTATGATTTCGGAAACCAGACATGGATTACCTCAATGGACCAATGCACCTCAATTTGTACGTCATGAGAATATACTTTTCTGATAGAAACATAAAGATGCAATAAAACGAATGAACAGACCGGTTCCAATAAGAACAAACTGAATGTATACTTTATGATGGACATGGAACCATATGCAAATATGATGCCTAGCTTTAATGAGATTGGTAATTAGAGGACAATACATGCATAGGCGTGAAATATAAGAAATTCATGCATAAAGATAGCACATGTTAGCTTGACTTGGAAAGTGAACTAAAATAAGGAGCATATACATTCTTAAAATATTAACATGCTATGGGTGTAGAGCATAACAAATATGAACTCCATGAGATGTCGATCGGTCTGCAAGTATAAATGTGGTTGGCAAGTGAATAACATGTAGTATACATGCACAGATCAGTTCAAATGAAGTAAACGGCGACATTTTCTATAATAAAAAGGATCATCATCTTGTAATTATATGGACACGTGGCACTGATCGGTCCATAGGACCAGCTCAACCGGTCGGTATGTAACGGTCAGCATTGTTAAAGCTTAGAAGTGATCGGCACATTAATATATGACATGATCCGTAGGCAGAAATATAAGAGTAATGGCAAATTGGTAAATAACGTACCCATATTTTGAGCCTGGCAACACGAGAATGAATGGGGAGAGCACACGTGGTCCGCAAAGAATGGATCTGCGCTAAGGTTTAAAATGGAACTGGCGTAATAATGAGTTGTGTTTGTAACCGATCGGTGCTTCAACAAATAATACAGATGGTATATGAATGAGACCGATCGGTGCCATACCGATCGGTACCCATTGACAGCTGGTTACAGCTGTAACCTAGTGGCACTGTAACACCCCGAATTTCAGTTAATACTAATATTCGCTAATTACAGAATTAATAATCTCAGATGTGAGAATCAGGGGAAACGGTTTACGTCATTGTGTTCGTCTCGGAAAAATACGCGAAATAGAGTCCGAAATTTTGTAAATCGGAGTCCGTATGACCCGGTTAAGGCCCAAAGAAGTTTTCGGGAAATTTGAATTTCGAAACATGCAGAAATGGGGGGCCAGGCGGGAAAACTCCCGCCCAGCCAAGTCGACAGGGCTGTCGACTTGCCCTGTCGGCTGATTCTGGCCTGGGTGCACCTGGTTGAGTTTTGGGCTGGGTTGGAGGGCTTGGGACGAAATCTGACGGACCTAAACTAACCTAGGGTTAATCTAAGGGTCTAAAACACAACCTAATCCTATAAATACACCCTAAGACTACCCTAATCCATACTAAAAATAGAATCTATGCCATCATGCCGCCAAAATGCAACTTAGAAGGAGCCTCCACTAATTAGAGAAGAGGATTGCAAGCTAATCAACTACTAATCCACCTCTACTTCAACTCTAGCAACTATCTAAGGAGCTAATCTTGGAGTTTGTGAGTTTCTATCACTTTAATAACCAATTGCTAAACTAAGTAGATGAGATGTGATGAGATCATATGGTTTTGCTTGCGGATCAATGGGTTTTAGGTCATATGTTATGATGCTAGTTTGCTAATCACTATGTTTAACACTTATTCATGATGACGCTATGTTTATGCAAGTTAAGTGTTTGGGTTTATGCATGTTAAGTGGTGGGTTCTATGCATGCTAAGTATTTGGTTTTATGCATGCTAAGTGTTTGGTTTTATGCAAGTTAAATGCTTGGTTTTATGCTAGAATCATGTGTGAAATAAGTGACATGACATGCAAGTTTAACCTATGAGTTTGGATCTATAATATGCATAATCTATGCAAGTTGGTTGGATTAGTGATATGCATAACATATGCGAGTTTACCTTTGTATGTCATACATACATATGCAAGTTCATATGTAACATGTTATGCAAGCTATATGTGAGATTATATGCAAGTTCATATGTAACATGTTATGCAAGCTATATGTGAGATTATATGCAAGTTCATATGTAACATGTTATGCAAGTTATGTGTTTGGTTATATGCAAGTTATGTGCATGATTATATGCAAGTTCATATGTAACATGTTATGCAAGTTATGTGTTTGGTTATATGCAAGTTAACATGTGACATGCTATGCAAGTTCACACCTTTGTATGACATAAGAATCATATGCAAGTTACCCCTTTGTGACATATGTGCTTCATGCAAGTTTGGGTTAAATGCTAGTTGGGTTTAATGTATGCTCATATATGCAAGTTGACACCTTTTAAACCCATGATAAAGTTATATGCTATGTTGGTTAAACCCATGGCATTTGTGATGAATCTTCCCTATATTATGTCATGTTATGAGAACGAATTACGTGGGGAACGATGGGGTTAATATGCATGTTAATAAAATGGTGTGAAATGGGTATGCTTAAGCATAACATAAAGTGAATGGACATAATTGGGAATTTACCTATTAAGTTAGGTCTACCCATATTATGGAATTGGGAATTTACCTATTGAGTTAGGTGTACCCATATTCTTGAAATTGGTAATTAATTAGGGATAATTAATACAAATTATGGGGGTGATTAATTAGGTGTAATTAATCGACTAAGACACGAGGTTGGACCCTTTTGTAGCATAAGACTGCCCGGAACCGACCGGCAAATCCAGCGGCTACAAATGATGGGCCCAATGTGAGAGGTCTTAGTCATAAACTAAATACGTGACAAGTGTAAAGACACGAGGTTAGACTCTGTTATGGTGTAAGGCTGCCCGGAACCAACCGGCATATCCAGCTGCCATAAAAGACAGTCTAATGTGAGAGGTCTTTACAAAGGTTACGATCTTAATTAATTAAGAAACACTTAACCAAATTAGCATGTAGTGGGGCATGAGGGGTTAAGTGGGTGCCTTGGGTGGCATGTAGTAACTAGTGGGGGTGCCTTGGGTGGCATGAGGAAACTAGTGGGTTGCCTTGGGTGGCAATAGAAAATACGATTAGAATACTTAACCAAAGTGGAACATGTAATTAAACATGATTAAAGGGTTAAGTAAGTGCCTTGGGTGGCATGTGGGAATCAAGTAAGTGCCTTGGGTGGCATGTGGAAATCTAGTGGGTGCCTTGAGTGGCAATTAAAATATGATTAAAAGACTTAACCAAAATTTATAACATGTAAGTGGACATGGTTAAAGGGTTAAGTGGGATTCACTAGAAATGACAAGCTTAGGTGGGTAGCTTGTTGGGGGGGGCATTTCAACCAATATCCCAAACGTATCTTTGTGGGCTCGACCCAAGTCGAGGACGGGACACGCATATTGGGCTTGACTGTAAGAGGCCAAAACGGGTTAGCGATGGCAACGCAAGTCCAACGGGTTTCATATGCGTGTGTGGACCCGGGCTGGTAAGTAAGACGTTGTTGCATCGTGTAGGTATAAGCCGTGCACCGTTGATATTATCAGGTTGCCACTTTGGGGGATGATACACCCCACTGCGGGGCCAGCACGGGTATCTACGTTAGGGAGCCGATCGCTTGGGGAGTAGTGGGTACACCTAGTGGAGATAGGGGAAGACGGCACCTATGTAGTCAGCTAGGGGTACACGAAACTACTATTAAAAATTACTAAGTACACTTAGTGGGATCAACCTTAAGTAGGAATTACCCTTGGGTGGGTAGATCTGGGGTGGTGCAGTGTAGGAATTACCCTTGGGTGGGTAGATGCGTCTTTACGGTTATCTTAGTTCATCCTAAGTCTAGTTGGCTGCTTAGTGTAGCCATTTATCCCCAGTCGTTACCGTATATCAAGCTTATGTCTTACTCTGGTTACTTTAATGATTGTATTGTTAAAGTTATAGGACTCGCTCAGACTTATGTCTGACCCCGTTGTTTTTATCTTTTTCCCAACCCTCAGGTTTTCAGAGTGGGCCTAGCACTAGTGGGCTTTGATCAGACTGCTTTATCTATCTTTTGGAGCTTGGACCGTGGATGTAAAGCTCAGTTTATCTTTTCTATTATGGCTATTAAGTTATGTAGTGGGATTATGTACTTTTGTTTTATCAGGATGGATATTATGTACTTGACTCTTGTTTATGGTTTTGGTGTAACCAAACATGTTTTACTTTCCGCTGCAATGAAATGATGTTTTAAATTCTCAAGTATTACTTATATCTGTCTTGTTGTAATTTTTCTGTTCTATATTCACTTAAAATACTCCACCGATGTTATGGCAATCCCTTAGTGAGTGACCGTAGCGGGTGTGGGGTGTTACACGTGGTATTAGAGCTTAAGGTTACCAGAACAGATAATTTTTTTAGAAAAACTATTTTCTAAGAATATTTTTGAAAGGAGTATTTTCAAAAACATGTCTTTTAAGAGAAAAGTTTTTGAAAGAAAAGCATAATCCCCAATAGCCATATCTATATCTTTCAAATTCTCCGTTTTGAATCTCTTCCTCTCTCGTTTTGAGTTTCCCCTCCACGTATAGATGATCTTTCTAAGATAGATAAGAATGGAAAACCACTTCAAGGGACTTAGACGTTAGTCGGATTAGAAGTTGGTTCAAGAAGGAGGAGGACTTGAAGGTACCTATTGGATAGACGATGGGAGGAAGGCTCAAATAGTTGTTTGGTTAATGAAGAGCGAAACCTCATTTTGATGGGAGGTTACGAGTGGAGAATGGGAAGAAGAGGGCTAGTAGTTATCCTTTTGGGAGGAATAGGACACCTTATTAGGGTTGTCCAAAGGGGCAAGGGCAAGGTATGGAATCTTCTGGAGGGTAGTTGTATTCCCTCACGGCTAGTGTACCAAATGGGGATAAGACCGTCTAGGTTGGAATTTGGATTTCTTTATTATCCGGTTCGAACTTTATTTGATTCTGACGCATCGAGTTCGTTTATCTCATCATTGTTAGTTGAGTCACTGCACTTAGACTCCAGTTTAGTAGATGATCCCTTAGTTGTTTCAAACCCAATTGGGGCTCCATGATGTGTTTGGGTTTGAAAGTTTATACTTAGCGTTGAGTTTAGATGTGATGCTTTTTGGGCTTCACGGGCTATGGGTTAGTTTTGGGCATGGACTGGTTATCCAGTAGTGGTGTCGTTCTTGATTTTGAAGGGAGAGTTGTTAGGCTTATGACCCGCTTGGGTAACACTCTCGAGATCTCTTGTAATCCCATGGAATCTGTTATGCTAAGTTATCTAGAATCGCTTGACACGTCGGTCGAGAGTTTGCGATCTGTTAGAGTGGTCCGGGAATACTCGGATGTGTTTGAGGAGGTGAAGGGCTTACCTCCGGAGCGGGAGATTGACTTCCGAATATATCTGGTAGACAATGCCAAACCAGTATCTTGGCCAGTGTGCCACATGGCTCCTCGTGAGAGGAGGGAACTCCATAAGCAAGTAGGCGATTTGCTTGAGAAGGGGTTCATAAGACAAAGTATATCGGAGTGGGGTGCTCCAGTAGTTTTTGCCACGAAGGCGGATGGGTCCCTCGGACTTTGTGTAGGATAAAGACAACTAAATAAACTCACAAAGAAGAATAGACACCCATTGCTGAGGATTGATGATCTCTTTGATCAGTTGGTTGGCGCCTCAGTGTTTCCGTAGTTGGACTTAGCCACGGGGTCTCATCAGTTGAGAGTGGCTGAGGATAGTATAGAGAAGACTACCTTTAGGACTCCGGATGGTTTTTATGAGTGGCTGGTGATGCCATTTGGTTTGACGAACGCCCCCGCATACTTTGTTGATTGGATGAGAAGGGTGTTCAGGGAGTACCTAAATAAGTTTGTGATGGTCTTTGTAAATGACATCTTGGTCTTTTCTAGGAGCGAAATAAGTTTTCGTGTGTGCTTAATAGGTTGAGCAAAGCCAGTTATGGGAAAAACGGTGGTTTTGGAGCGAGACTGGCAAGGACATCCAAAGTTGGTCAAAGGCTTAATTGTTTAGCCATTTTTACTAGTATCATCTCACGTAGGTCGTCTGAACTCGAAGGAGATATCCCTTGGGTGTTTGTCTGATATTGGTTTAGGCCTTTGGGGCTTGCACTTGGGGGATGTCAAGTTCGACTAGGATGGTCTGCGTGAGAGATGGACAGTTGTGATGATTTTGGATGGGGTAATATCCTGGTTTTCTCTAAAAGTGGAGAAGAGCATGCCCTACATCTTAGGGAAGTGTTGGAGACTCTTCGAGCGCATAGTCTTAGGACAGCAAAAGTGGATGGGATTCTTAGCATCCTATGAGTTTGAGATAGCGTATACCTATGGCAAGGGTAACGTGGTAGCGGACGCCTTAAGTAGAAAAAGGTTGTCCTTGAGTTCGTTGTTCGTTGAACGACGGAGCTTAGAGTTTATTTCTATGTTTGACTTTAGACCTTCCGTTGACTTTGTACCCGGTTTGCTAGCCTCCTTGGAGGTTAGGCCTACTCTTTTGGGGCGGATTGGCGGAGCACAGCGAGACGACCCACAGTTAGTTGAGTTAGTAGAGAAGCTCATGAGGAGGGGGAGTCGTCCAGCCATTTGAGTAGGTACACCCTAGATGGTGAGGGGTGGTTGCGTAGAGACGGTAGACTTTGTGTACCGCAAGACGAGAGTTTGAGGAAGGCTATACTTGATGATGCACATCGTTCGAAGATGACCATTCATCCCGGTAGGGACAAGATGTACCAAGACATGAAGCAAGTTTTCTTTTGGGCCGGTATGAAGAAAGACGCGGCCGAGTATGTCGCTAGATGCTTGGTGTGCCAACAAGTAAAAGCGGAGCAAAAGAAACCCGGTGGGTTGCTTCACCCATTGGAAGTTCCGCTATGGAAGTGGGATAGTGTCTCGATGGATTTTGTCAATGGGTTACCGAGATCGAGGAAGGGTAATACGGGAATTTGGGGTGTGGTAGACAGACTTACTAAGAGTGCCCATTTTATACCCGTGAAGAGCAAGAGGACTGCTCAATGGCTAGCTTCAATCTACATTCGAGAGATTGTTAGATTTCATGGTGTACCTTCCAGCATAGTTAGTGATCGAGATCCTATCTTCACTAGCGAGTTTTGGAAGAGTTTGAAAGAGGCGGTAGGGACTCAGTTGTGTTTGAGCACCGCAAATCATCCTCAGACGGACGGCCAGACCGGGAGGGTGAATCGCATTTTAGAAGACCTTTTGAGGCTATGTATCTTAGATTTTGGAGGTACATGGGAAGAGCATCTTCCATTGGTGGAGTTCGCATATAATAACAGCTTTCAGTCTAGTATTGGCATGGCTCCTTTTGAAGCTCTCTATGGAAGGCCTTGTCGATCACCTACATGTTGGTGGGAATCTACGGATAAGATTTTACTTGGGCCCGATATGGTTAGAGAGACTTCGTAAAATATTGATTTGATTCGAAGAAGGATGAAAGCGGCGCAAGACAGACAGAAATCTTATGTGGACAAGAGGAGAACAGAGCTTGAGTTTGATGTTGGGGACATGGTCTTTGTCAAAGTATCTCCGTTACGGAATGTGGTTCGCTTTGGATCTGTTGGGAAGTTAGCACCAAGGTTTGTTGGACCGTTTCCTATTAAGGAAAGGATTGGACATATGGCATATAGAGTGGAGTTGCCCGACAGGCTTAGTGGTGTACATGATGTATTCCATGTGTCACATTTGAGGAAGTGCCTACATGAGACCGCTGAGGTGGTAGAGCCGGGCTTGCTTGAAGAAGTAGAGATAGAGCGTGATGAGACGATTCGACGAGCTCCTACTCGCATCCTTGGGTCAGAGACTAGGAAGTTGAGGAATCGAGAGGTTCAACTAGTCAAAGTGCAATGGGGAGAAGATGAGAGCAACGCTACTTTAGAGACGGAAGAGAAGATGCGTTCATTATACCCATTCCTTTTTAGGATATGCCTTTTAATTTCTCCTTTATCGTTTGACTAGTACTTATCTTATCTGTAGTATGTCCTCTCGTTAGTACCTTTGACCTTTAGATAGGGTAAACCTATGGTTGAAACATGTGTTTGAGACATGTTATGATTGATGGATGCATGTGGATGCAAGTGTTTGCTAGTGGTTGCTCGTGGATGCATATACACACACTCTAGACACTAGATCGGCTCAGTCACTTCATATTGCATATTGCCTATAATTGTGTGTAGGTAGCTAAATTGATGGATGTATAATGGTTGTGTTATCATATGGATGATGCATTTTGGTGAATGATTGTGCACTCATATAGATACGGTATGTGTCGATAGGGTTCTCTCGCATACATATTGGATGCATGGCACTATCATGGTTTGCATATGTTCATACATTAGATAGGGAACATATACACACACTTTTTTGCATATGCTCATACATCATTAGAAATTGTTTTAAGGACAATGGATGCCCATGTTTGATGGATTGAGTAGATGGTTGTTTGGATGGTAGGATATGCATTCTCCTTAGCTTAGAGATTTCGGGGACGAAATCCTTTAAGGAGGGGAGAATGTAACACCCCGAATTTCAGTTAATACTAATATTCACTAATTACAGAATTAATAATCTCAGATGTGAGAATCAGGGGAAACGGGTTACGTCATTGTGTTCGTCTCGGAAAAATACGCGAAATAGAGTCCGAAATTTTGTAAATCGGAGTCCGTATGACCCGGTTAAGGCCCAAAGAAGTTTTCGGGAAATTTGAATTTCGAAACATGCAGAAATGGGGGGCCAGGCGGGAAAACTCCCGCCCAGCCAAGTCGACAGGGCTGTCGACTTGCCCTGTCGGCTGATTCTGGCCTGGGTGCACCTGGTTGAGTTTTGGGCTGGGTTGGAGGGCTTGGGACGAAATCTGACGGACCTAAACTAACCTAGGGTTAATCTAAGGGTCTAAAACACAACCTAATCCTATAAATACACCCTAAGACTACCCTAATCCATACTAAAAATAGAATCTATGCCATCATGCCGCCAAAATGCAACTTAGAAGGAGCCTCCACTAATTAGAGAAGAGGATTGCAAGCTAATCAACTACTAATCCACCTCTACTTCAACTCTAGCAACTATCTAAGGAGATAATCTTGGAGTTTGTGAGTTTCTATCACTTTAATAACCAATTGCTAAACTAAGTAGATGAGATGTGATGAGATCATATGGTTTTGCTTGCGGATCAATGGGTTTTAGGTCATATGTTATGATGCTAGTTTGCTAATCACTATGTTTAACACTTATTCATGATGACGCTATGTTTATGCAAGTTAAGTGTTTGGGTTTATGCATGTTAAGTGGTGGGTTCTATGCATGCTAAGTATTTGGTTTTATGCATGCTAAGTGTTTGGTTTTATGCAAGTTAAATGCTTGGTTTTATGCTAGAATCATGTGTGAAATAAGTGACATGACATGCAAGTTTAACCTATGAGTTTGGATCTATAATATGCATAATCTATGCAAGTTGGTTGGATTAGTGATATGCATAACATATGCGAGTTTACCTTTGTATGTCATACATACATATGCAAGTTCATATGTAACATGTTATGCAAGCTATATGTGAGATTATATGCAAGTTCATATGTAACATGTTATGCAAGCTATATGTGAGATTATATGCAAGTTCATATGTAACATGTTATGCAAGTTATGTGTTTGGTTATATGCAAGTTATGTGCATGATTATATGCAAGTTCATATGTAACATGTTATGCAAGTTATGTGTTTGGTTATATGCAAGTTAACATGTGACATGCTATGCAAGTTCACACCTTTGTATGACATAAGAATCATATGCAAGTTACCCCTTTGTGACATATGTGCTTCATGCAAGTTTGGGTTAAATGCTAGTTGGGTTTAATGTATGCTCATATATGCAAGTTGACACCTTTTAAACCCATGATAAAGTTATATGCTATGTTGGTTAAACCCATGGCATTTGTGATGAATCTTCCCTATATTATGTCATGTTATGAGAACGAATTACGTGGGGAACGATGGGGTTAATATGCATGTTAATAAAATGGTGTGAAATGGGTATGCTTAAGCATAACATAAAGTGAATGGACATAATTGGGAATTTACCTATTAAGTTAGGTCTACCCATATTATGGAATTGGGAATTTACCTATTGAGTTAGGTCTACCCATATTCTTGAAATTGGTAATTAATTAGGGATAATTAATACAAATTATGGGGGTGATTAATTAGGTGTAATTAATCGACTAAGACACGAGGTTGGACCCTTTTGTAGCATAAGACTGCCCGGAACCGACCGGCAAATCCAGCGGCTACAAATGATGGGCCCAATGTGAGAGGTCTTAGTCATAAACTAAATACGTGACAAGTGTAAAGACACGAGGTTAGACTATGTTATGGTGTAAGGCTGCCCGGAACCAACCGGCATATCCAGCTGCCATAAAAGACAGTCTAATGTGAGAGGTCTTTACAAAGGTTACGATCTTAATTAATTAAGAAACACTTAACCAAATTAGCATGTAGTGGGGCATGAGGGGTTAAGTGGGTGCCTTGGGTGGCATGTAGTAACTAGTGGGGGTGCCTTGGGTGGCATGAGGAAACTAGTGGGTTGCCTTGGGTGGCAATAGAAAATACGATTAGAATACTTAACCAAAGTGGAACATGTAATTAAACATGATTAAAGGGTTAAGTAAGTGCCTTGGGTGGCATGTGGGAATCAAGTAAGTGCCTTGGGTGGCATGTGGAAATCTAGTGGGTGCCTTGAGTGGCAATTAAAATATGATTAAAAGACTTAACCAAAATTTATAACATGTAAGTGGACATGGTTAAAGGGTTAAGTGGGATTCACTAGAAATGACAAGCTTAGGTGGGTAGCTTGTGGGGGGGGGGCATTTCAACCAATATCCCAAACGTATCTTTGTGGGCTCGACCCAAGTCGAGGACGGGACACGCATATTGGGCTTGACTGTAAGAGGCCAAAACGGGTTAGCGGTGGCAACGCAAGTCCAATGGGTTTCATATGCGTGTGTGGACCCGGGCTGGTAAGTAAGACGTTGTTGCATCGTGTAGGTATAAGCCGTGCACCGTTGATATTATCAGGTTGCCACTTTGGGGGATGATACACCCCACTGCGGGGCCAGCACGGGTATCTACGTTAGGGAGCCGATCGCTTGGGGAGTAGTGGGTACACCTAGTGGAGATAGGGGCAGACGGCACCTATGTAGTCAGCTAGGGGTACACGAAACTACTATTAAAAATTACTAAGTACACTTAGTGGGATCAACCTTAAGTAGGAATTACCCTTGGGTGGGTAGATCTGGGGTGGTGCAGTGTAGGAATTACCCTTGGGTGGGTAGATGCGTCTTTACGGTTATCTTAGTTCATCCTAAGTCTAGTTGGCTGCTTAGTGTAGCCATTTATCCCCAGTCGTTACCGTATATCAAGCTTATGTCTTACTCTGGTTACTTTAATGATTGTATTGTTAAAGTTATAGGACTCGCTCAGACTTATGTCTGACCCCGTTGTTTTTATCTTTTTCCCAACCCTCAGGTTTTCAGAGTGGGCCTAGCACTAGTGGGCTTTGATCAGACTGCTTTATCTATCTTTTGGAGCTTGGACCGTGGATGTAAAGCTCAGTTTATCTTTTCTATTATGGCTATTAAGTTATGTAGTGGGATTATGTACTTTTGTTTTATCAGGATGGATATTATGTACTTGACTCTTGTTTATGGTTTTGGTGTAACCAAACATGTTTTACTTTCCGCTGCAATGAAATGATGTTTTAAATTCTCAAGTATTACTTATATCTGTCTTGTTGTAATTTTTCTGTTCTATATTCACTTAAAATACTCCACCGATGTTATGGCATTCCCTTAGTGAGTGACCGTAGCGGGTGTGGGGTGTTACAGGCACTCTCGTAAATATTTCCAGACATCGATCGGTACCCTGTACACCGTATTTACAGCTCTTCTACAACCCTTAAACATTCCTATAAATACCCCTCTCCTTCCTTCGTTAAGGGGATCCAATTTCATTACTCCCACGAAGTGCCGCCAAATTTGAAGCTCTTCTCCAACCTTATTAATGGCTTCCAAGGACCAAACAACTTCTCTCCAACATCATATGGATCAAATCCACTCCAATCAACATTAAAGTGCTCTCCAATTCACTCAAAGCTTCTCTTATCTTCTTCATTCATCATGGAAAATCTCTCCAACACGATTCAAGTGATCTCTTATCATTCCTAATCCTCTCCAAAGTCTAGATCTAACACTAAATCGCTATGGAATCCATGAAGATCGTCCGATTGCTAAAGTGATTGAAGATTCATACATCCACCATCATAAAGCAAGAGATCTCTCCAATTCCTTCGCCAATCAAAGTGTAATTTAGATCATAAGAGAGCGAAAAGAGAGGAAAAAGAGAAATGAATGTAAAGAGAGAATTCATGTATGTTGTAAAGCAAAGTATCATAATGAGAAGTGATTGAAAAGTGGACGTAGATCCATTTTGGATCGAACCACTATAAAATTCCTTTGTCTTCATTTTATTCTCTTTATTTTGTGATTACGCGGTTCCATATTCTAATCTAACCATTTGGTGAAGTGCATATAAAGCACCTGTGATGTTGAAATCAAATTTCGGTTTTAACACGATATTAAGGCCAAAATAGATCTAGTGAATAAGCAATACGTGGAAATACGCAAGTACTAGAGAAATCTTTCAAAAATCATCTGAGACTTGTTAGCTGATGTGAGTTACATGAAAAAGATGGCCGAATATGATGAGAAAGCCATAAAGAACACAGACGAAGAGCTTGAGGAAGCATAAGCCCAACTCGCCTTAGCGCTGCGTGACATCGACAACCATTAGAAACAACATGAGGAACTGCAAAAGCGCTACTATTCTGAGCTTGACTCTCATAGTCAAGAACACGCTGCCTTGAAAACACAAGTTGAAGATGCAAAGTTAGAGAGCACTGATGCGAAGTTATCTTGTTCTTGCCTTGAATAGGAAAAAGCAGAATTGGCGAGGAGGAATGCTGAATTAGAAGCCAAACTAGCAGAGGTTGAAGAAAGGGCAGTCTTAGCCAAGGGGAGTGCAAATATTGCTCTCAAGTCTATCGCTGATGCTAATGTGCAAGTCACCGAAGCCCAAAAATAGTTGGATGAATATGGCGAGCTCATGATAGAGTTCTTTGCTCAAGTGATCCGATACCGAGATATTTCCTGGATCAAGGACTATAAGATGACCTTGGTCGATGTATGGGACCAAGTTGTTGATTGGGAAAGCGACAGCTTAAGGTAGATACCATTAACGAGGAAGAACGCATAAGAAAATATTTGAAAGGAGAGGACCTGGAGCGTCTGGCTGAGGGGAGGATACTGATCCAGGCAGCTACGGAGGAGGAGAGATGCCAAGCCAAAGGGAAGAGAACTATCGAACTAGGTTCCAGTTCTTCATCTGCTCCCCCCTGGGCTACTGAAATAGTCATGACCGTCCTGAGATCCTAAAGGCAGCTCTCCTATCCCCAATCATTGAATCATCTCCTGAAACCTCTGTTGCTTCTGCCGAAAAGTCATTCGAAGGTATCTCAACCTTTTCGCCTTAATTTGTTAAAGCCATTTTAGCATTCCGTTGTATTGTGGGGCAAAAGATTGAAGGACCCGAGTTTTCTCCTGAGCTAATAATTGCAGTGTCTCGTTCTTCAGGTACAGAGCCTGCTGGGGAGACCGAGGAGAAACAAGAAGAAGTTGCTGATAAAACTGTCATGTCGTCCAGTGCTAAAGCTCCCAAGGACGGAGATATGATAGAGACTTTAAAAGATATGGACGGCGATGGAGGAGGCGAGGGAGATGACGATGTTGTTGTTACCATGGACTCAAGTGAGACTGAGAACATGATTTAGGCAGAGATAAAGGCGAAGAATGATAATCTTTTAAAAGCCAAAGTTGAGGAAGAATCCGAAGAACCCCTCAATATTGATCCCCTCCAAACAATTTCTCCCGAGTTTAAATTGGTTGTCAAGCTTTCTACTCAATCGATCACTGGAGAGTTAGCTTAGAAATCCTCTACAGATCCAAGTGCAACACCTTCGGACAACAAAAGGAAGAAAAGACTCCTCACCGATGTTGAGCGAGAAGAGAAGGAGAAGCTTAAAGCTACTAAAAAGTCCAAGTCCTCCCTAAATCCCAAGTGAAATGTAGTCCAGTCTTTTCATCTTGTTTTCCAATAGCCTGCTGTTGTTGTTGCGAGTGTGGCCCTCGCTCTCTTGATTAGTTCTTTTATGTAAAACTACACTTTTGTAAATAAAGTAGTTTGCTTTCCTACAATGTCAAATATTTGCAAGCTTGTCATTTATTCAATCAAATGCAATTGAAATCAAAAGATTATTAATCTAAGTAAAAAATAATAAATCACATCACGGAGACATCAATCCAGCATCTCCACAAACAATTATTTATGCCACATAAGATCATAAGTAAAAAATACAGGGGATAGTGTGATGTGTATGCCCCCAATCAATCTTAAATAAAGTGCATGGCCAGGCCTTGTTCGGGATTGATCAGAATTGGCATTAAATTACTCCTATTCATTCCCCCACCCTTTCAATGGTGTAGGAGTCCATTTTCATCGGCACTTGGTCTCAGTACCTTTATACTCTCCTGACGTATACCTAGGTTTGAGAGTTGTCAAGGCGGTCTTTAATCGTGGTGCACCTTCACGCCCTGTGGACGTCGTCTTCCCATCCTTCATACTCTCTCTCGGATCATGAAAGTTAGAGCTAATCATATGAATGATCATTTTGTTCGTTCCGGCTTCCCTTCTGCACCCTATTTCAAAGGGTGGGTTCTTATCGTTTTGTGTGCCATTTTCGCCTTCGATTCTAATTCAATTCCTATATTTCAAAGCAGATCAAAATAATCATAGGACATGAAGAATTAAATGCAAGAAAAGTAAATGACACGTGATATTTTTGTAGTGGTTCGGCCAAATCATAGCATACGTCCACTTTATAATCTTTTGTTTATTTCAACTAGACTATTCTAGGCAAGTCGTGCCTTTTTACATAGTTTATAAAACAAAAGAATCAGTACAATAGTGCCGCAAGTGTTGGGCATTCCACCCTCTGGGTATTTGATCGCCATTTACGTTCGTTAACTTGAAAGCTCCTTTATCAAGTCTTCGTTGAATGGCATACTGTCCTTCCCACTTCGGACCTAGGACAACAAGGGTTCAGAAGACGCGTTTCAAAACCATGTCTCCAGTTTCAAATGTTCGGGGTTGGACCTTTCCTATTATAGTACCGCGCAACTTGGTGCCTACGCCTCGAGGTGCGTAAGTCTTCTTTATCTCTCTTTTCCTCGATCATATCCAACGACTCAAGAAGGAACACTCTGTTCGTCATCAGATCATAATACATTGTCCTGTGAGAGGGGACTTCCAATTCCACTCGAATGACCGCTTTTGATCCAAATGAAAGTGAGAAGGGGGTATGACCAGTCGCTGATTTGTAAGTCGTCCGGTAAGCCCACAATGCCAAGGGAAATTCATCGACCCACATGGATTTTGCCTACTTCAATCGCTTTTTTAGAATGTACTTAATGATTTTGTTTACTGCCTCAACTTGTCCATTTGATTGCGGGTGAGCAACTATGGTATATCTCTTTTCAATCTTGTATTTTTGGCAGAAATCTTTGAATTTGGTACCGTAGAACTAGGTTCCATTGTCAATTATAACGGCTTTGGGAATCCCAAATCGACAAATTATGTTTCTGACAACAAAATTAATCACTCGCTTTGTCGTGATCGTAGTTAATGGCTCGGCTTCTGCCCATTTGGTAAAGTAATCTACGACCACTATTGCATATTTTGCTCCACCTTTAGCGATAGGTAGGCTTCCATTGATGTCGATCCCGCACACAACGAATGGCCACGAATTGTAACAACCCGAAAATCTGGGCCAGTTTAAAATTTTTATTTTGGCAATTTTAGCGAATTTTGAATATTTAAAATAGATTATTTTAAATAATATCGACGTGAAATTTATTTTCAATATAGAATTCGACGTATATATTATATACGCCGTCGTTAGAATATAAATATTTATATATAATTATAAATAGAATTGAAAATGGCGCGGTAGTTCGATAATTCGATTTCAAACTTCAATTGGATGTACCGGGTGCAAAACAATCCGGATTTTAGTGAAACCAAAAACATTAGGATCTAATTGATAATATCTTTCCAGTGAATTCGACCAATCAAAATTTCATAGCGGGAATCAAAAGATATGTCCAGTTGAAAATTCTGAATAGTCGCTATGGAATTCAGGCCCTTAAAAATGGACATTTTGCAAATGACCTCGGATCTCGACGAAACCAATTTTGTTGGGTCCGCAGTGTCAAATTATTGCTAGATCCCAAATTTCATAATTTTTCTAATCAATATGTGAGTGTGGCAAAAGAAAACGTGTTTGACCAGTTTCAGTTGATTTTAATCAACTGGAAAATGGCCATTTTTCAAACGATCTCAGAATTCGACGAAACTAGTTTTGTTAGGACCGTATCGTCAATACGAAGCTAGAAAATATTTTTCTGAAATTTTTAGAGACTGTATGTGGGCCCGGTAAATTGAAATGTACGTTTAAATTCAATATATATTGATTTATATTTCATTTTGGTTAGAACTGATCAAACAGATAGAATTGGCTTATGAAACGTATCCCATTGCGTTCGGAATAGGGGTATTTGGCTAGGGGCGACGTTTGTTGGGTCTTATTTGGTGTTCAGTACATGAAATTTCATTACAAAGCAAAATAAGGAAATATAATAGAATAATATAAAAAAATATAGTATAAAGGGGATTTTTTTTACCCTAATTCCTTATCACGTTCAGTAGCCGCCTCCTACCAAATCGAGGGCTGACGTTGTCCCGATTTCATCCCCAAATCGCGCCGAACCCATGCCTCGATTTCAATCCGTCCCAAAGCAAAAATTCAAGAACTTTCTCGCCTCTTTAATTCCATACTAGTTTCATCAAACCTCGTAGAGCATCACGTTTTAATTGGGGGCTCAAAGACGTCGAGTTTCAAGCCGATTTCCGGCGTTGATATGCCACCGGACGTGGCGTCATTCATGGGGGAGAGGAGTCGAGCTCCGGCGCGTCTAGTGGCGAAGTCTGATCCACCTCCGGCGGTGCTTGTGGCATGCGACAACGATGAAGATTGGGGGAGCATGGTTCGATAGTTAGAATGTTTTACAGTGAGCTCCTCTTCTTTTCTTTAGAATTTTTATTTTATTCTTGTTATTAGTAAGACTTGGCGGTGCTTGTGGCATGCGCCGCGGCAGTTCGTGAATTTCGACCATTTCTTTCAAACGGACATTACGGGAGATCCGACCGTCGGATTCTCCTAAAACCGGAACCGCTGGGTTCGTATCGAAAAGAGCTTTCTAAAGAATATTAAAAATTAGAAATCTAACGGTTGGATTTGGAGATACGTCCAAATCATATTTGAAAAAGGTCGCTGTAAGTGCAGTTCGATGGCCGTTGATGGAAATCGACTGTACGGGCCTTGATAAAATTATTAAAAATAGTAATAATTGGTGTAAAATCATAAGAAATGATTTGTGAAGAATTGGGATGAAAAATCCCATATTTGAAAAGATAAAAATAGATTTTTATCGAAATGAACTAGTTTTGAACTAGAATTATAATTCTATTTATTTTTAAATAAATAAATTGGAATTGAAATGGTTTTGAAAATAACCAGAATTTCCAATGATTGCATTGGAATGGATTTAAATCGAAATTGTCTTCGGAATATTTCGATGTTGGAATTCGTGATTATACAGATGTTGTTATGGAAATTTGAAAGATATATATATATTTATATCGTTATTTCCAATACGGCATTTGTTAATCGTAGAATTTGATATTGAATATAAGCCGATATATTTTCTATTCAGAGCCTTGTATTGAATATCAAATGTGATTTGGGTTTGTCGTGAATGGTGTCTTCACTAACACTGTTCTTGAACCCAGTTGAGAAAAGATTAAATCTTTTTATTTAGATTTAATGAAGAGTACCAATTAAATAATATTTAATTGGAATAGAATTGATATTGATTTTTGGGTTTATCGTGGACAGTGTTTTAAATAACACTCGTTCTTTAACCCGATAATTAATAAATGTGATTTTGGGTTTATCGTGAACTGTGTTTTAAATGACACTGATTCTTTAACCCAGTTAAAGATTAAAACTAAGTGGAGTTTTAATGAATCTTTAATTAGATTGAAAGGATCGAAAATGGAGTACCACCAGTTTTGCTCCAGGCGATAGTTAAATCTTTAATTAGATTTGAACGTGAAATGGTAATTGAATTTACCGATAACACCGTGGTGTTAGATATGAAGTATTACCAGTTTTACTTCATGGGATGAATAGGTTGGGACTGAGAAATTAAAACAAATGATTACTTCGGTAAGGTTCGCTAATCCCGACTAGTTTGAATTGATATTCAAAAATAGATTAAAGAATAAATTCAAGAAATTTATCTTGGATAAAATTAATGGGAACCTTTCCCTATGAATGTGAAATTTAGAAACTAACTGTCGGTTAGCTAAGCAGAATGGTTTTCTGGATATTGATCTGATGTTGGTTTAGGCCTTCGGGGTTAATATTTGGGGAATTATTCTCTTGATTAATTTACGGTTAGTGACTGATGAATTGGAATGAGGCGTATGTTGTGTTTGTGTAACACTTATTCAAAATATACGCGAGTTATTCGAAAAGACCGGGTTTATCCCATTCTGAATAACTGATACGACGATAAGTCGAAGATGAAGACGGTGGTCGAAGACCGGAAGTCTTCACGTCGTTTGGGTGATAACTGATGATCTTGATTGGGCTGTACACCCAAGAAGATGGAAACAGTTGGTGATCGTCCAGACGTACTTGGAGATCGATGGATATGCGGGGTACTAGGTGCCTCCGGTTTCGTTCAGACCCAGAACGGACTTGTAAATGGACTGTGTGTCTGACATTGGATTTTAGTCCGTGTGATTGATCTCTATTAAATATATATCTGTTTGGCGGCGGAGAATTTATTCTCTTGCTTAACGCCCTTCTCTGAGACGTACGAGCTCAGGGGTTATATACTGATGGATATCAAACGCATGGAGTAAATTGCCTGTGTGGCATGCCTAAGTGGCAATTGATCGAGGCTTCTGTTGAAAAGCAAAGTCTTGTGGTGATGATCAAAGCACGGCCTTTGTGGCGTAGCTTTGTGTAACGTTTACTTCGCGAGTTTCACACCCGGTATGAACCAAAAACGGGAGACGGACCTCAGGGAGGGCATGCGTTTCTTTCTAGTTAGAAGTGGCGTCAGTGGTTTTACAGGCCCTGACGAGTTTGACTTATGTGGTTGTTGCTGTTGCGAGGCGCCTCGGTTATATCGGTTTCGGCCGATGCTTCTGGTCGGCTGACGGGCCAGGCTTACACCCCATAGGGTGGGGAAACGTAGTGTTCAGGCATAATAATCCACATCGGTGGACCGGCCCTGACGATCCAAGGGTCGATGCGCTCTGACCCTGTGGCTCGGGCTAGAGAGTCACAAATCGGTAGAGGATCTTGCCCCTAGCCTCGGTTCATACCATAAATGATAACCCAACTTCCAATACGACATTGCGGTTTTGATTGTAAACTTATATATGGCGACATAGTGGTATGGGTCATTCATGCCGCCTATGATTGATACTTATGATTTGAAGTTGTTTTATACACTATGCACTTATTATAGTATCAAATGATTTGTTTTAAACATATCAAGCATTCTTTGGCTGTTATAAGGGAAAACCCTATCCCCCGGCTTGCGTTGCATTGTGTGATAGGACCTGGGTCTTATAACAGCTTCATTTTTCTTTATTTAGCATTGCGCTGTTTGTTTTATGCACTGGTATCCTTGGGAGGAAACCCGTTCCGTGTTATACGGCGTGGTCCCTTGATTTACCTAACTTTAAAATAAAGATTTATAACTGTTTTAGTTCTCACACCAGTCACATGACTGACCTGGGGTTTATTGTTTTAACCTAAACTCTGGGTGCCCTTATTTTGACACGGGCAGCTAGTAGTTTTGGTTTTGCAGATTTATATTCACAGGATCCTGGTTTACAGCTGGAACGATATCCGGAAAGCTTTGTATCCGTATATCTCTTCTAATTGTGTATTGTATTATTTTCCGCTGCGATGTATTTAAATGTAATTTAAATCTCTGATATTTCTGTGTATTCATTTATACTCTGTATATTCTTGTAATCTGATGCATTGTTGTAATAACTATGAAATGTTCTGCCGTATGCGTTCTATTTTGTCTTGTTCTCAAAATGATAGGGCGTTTCGAACGGTCTGGGTCGGTTTAGCGACTGGTTCGGACCGAGCGAGATTCCCGATCGTCACACGAATTCACCATTGACTCAAGTTGACTGGGTGGTGCTTTGGGAATCTTCGCAAATTTTTGGCACATATCGCAGCGTCGTGAATAGTCGGCTGCATCTCGATTTATGTTAGGTCAGAAGTAGCCATACAGCAATATTTTCTTTGCCAATGTCTGGCCTCCAGTGTGACCCCGCATTCGCTCTCCTACACCTCTCTTAATACACGTTTAACGTCGTCATGGGCTATACACTAGAGTAGGGGTACCGAAAATCCCTACCGGTAAAGGACTTCACCCTGCATAACACATCTTGATGCTTTACGAAATATGACCCATCTCTCACTCTTTTTATTGGGAGTGTTACGTTTTGCAGGAATTTCTTTAGTGAAAATAAGTCTCAGGTCCCTAAAAGCAAACTTAATTAGGCTCACATCCGGTAATAAACTTATTATAAATTAGGTCCCTATTTTTCAAAAGTAGCGAAAAAAATGAATAAAAAAATACGAAAATTATTATTTAATTAAATTATGCATTTGACAAAAAAATCACTGAATTTTTTTTTTAAAACAAGAAAAAATGCAGTTAAATGCATAATATTATGCACGAATTCCAATTTTATGCATATATATGTGAAAGTATTCCAGTGTTGCATCCGCATTTAATTATTTTGCATTTTTCTGTGCAAGTATTGCTTCATTCTTGCATGAAAATGTGAAATAATTCACAACCATGAAACTTAGTTCATTTTAATTTGCATTCAACTGTGCAAATAATCCAAAAACATGCACACATGTGTGCAACAAATTTGCAGGCAAAAACGTTAACTGAATTTCCTTTATGAAATAGTTGCATACATGTGTGCAACTATAGGCTTTAGTTGCATATATGTATGCAACTTTTTTTTTGATTGACGTGGGCTTTTGGGATTATTTGCATATTTTAGAAACTTTTTTTTTTACTATGTGTCGCATTGTTTTCTGGCAGGAAATGAAGGAAGCGACGTGAAAAGAAGCAGGAGGCGGAACTAGAAAGTAGGAAGCAGATCCACAAAAAAGGAGGCGGTAGTTCAAAAATAGGGGGCAAGTTTATATTATAAACTATGACCGGATGTGAGTCTAATTTTGAAACTTAATTGGGACCTGTATAAAACGCACCCATTTCTTTATTGGTGTCATCCATAACTCTTTCTCTAGTTCGGTTTCCAACGTCAGATCAACTTCCATCTGGTCTAGGCTTGGTGCTCCTAATGTATCGATCGGAACCATTTCTGTTTCTTGAGGGTTGTCGGAGCTAGCTAGTTTGGCCAAACTATCCACTTTTAGATTTTCTGCTCGCAAAATGTGGGATATGCTATAATGTTCCATACCATCTAATAACTCCTCTACCTTTTTGTAACACCCCACGTCCATTAATGTCACTCACAAAGGGAATGCATTAACTTCCATGGAGGTTTTAAGTGAATATAGAACAGAAAAATTACAACAAGACAGATAATAAGTAGTACTTGGAAATCTAAAACTTTATTTTATTGCAGCGGAAATTAAACATGTTTGTTACATCATAAAACCATAAATTAAAGTCAAGTACAATATCCATCTTGATAAAACAAAATACATAATCCCATTACATAAATAGCCATTAAAGAAGATAACAAGTTGGACTTTACTTCAACGGTCCAAGCTTCCCAAAAGAGAGATAAAGCAATCCAATCAAACTCCGCTAGAGCTGGGCCCACCCTGAGACCTGGTGGGGGGAAAAAGATAGAAATAGAGGGGGTCAGACATAAAGTCTGGCGAGTATGATAATTCTAACAATACTATTATCAAAATAACTAGACTAAGGCATAAGCTGGAAAACAAGGAAATGTCTATGAACTATTGGGTATGGAAGAGCAGATAAAGATAACGTTAAAGGCACACCTAATTACTAACGAATAATTACTACACTGCACCACACCAGTCACCCTAAAGGTTGATCCCACTTGCTTCACTTAGAAAGTATATAAATAGCCTTGCGTAACCCTAGCTGACTACATAGGTGCCGCTTGCCCCTATCTCCACTAGGTGTACCCCACTACCCACTTTCGATCGGCTCCCTACTCGTAGATACCCGTGCTAGCCCCATAGTGGGGTGTATCACTCCCCTAAAGTGGCAACCCGATACAACTTGAGAATGCACGGCTTATACCTACACGATGCAACAACGTCTTACCTACCAGCCCGGGTCCACACACGCATATGAAACCCGTTGGACTTGCGTTGCCACCGCTACCCCGTTTGGCCTCTTATAGTCAAACCCAGTATGCGTGTCCCGTCCTCGACTTGGGTCGAGCCCACAAAGATACGTTTGGGTTACTGGTTGAAATGGCCCCCCACACGCTATCCACCTAAGCTTGTCCCCACTAGTATATCCCACTTAACCCTCTTAGTCATGTTCATTTACATGTGTGTTTGGTTAAGTCTTACTAATCGTATTTCAAATGCCACTAAAGGCACTCACTAGATTCCTCATGCCACCCAAGGCACCTACTTAACCCCCATGTCCCACCTTACATGTTTATCTGGTTAAGTATTTCTTAATTCATTCAGGCCATTACCTTATAAAGACCTCTCACATTAGACTGGCATTTATGGCAGCTGGATTTTCCGGGCGGGTCCGGGCAGTCTTACACCATAAAAGAGTCTAACCTCGTGTCTTTACAACTGTTATGCTTTAGTTTGGGCCTAGGACCTCTCACATTGGGCTGACATTTGTGACAACTGGATTTGCCGGTCGGGTCCGGGCAGGTTTACGTCACAAACGAGTCCAACCTCGTGTCCTAAGCATTGATTATCACTTATAATCTTTTACCCCAGTTTTAAATATATCCCTATTCAAATCATTAATTACTTCCAATTTTAATGATGTCCATAATTGACTCAATTATGGCCATCCACTTATGGTATGCAAAATCATATCAATTGCACCCCAATTTCTTAATATTAAATCCTTAATATTACCCCTACCCCACGTTATACGTTCGTTTATTCAATGCAGAATATACGTTAGACTCGAATAGTCTAACTCATAGCACAAAGATAAATTATCACAACATATAGACAAATAAAATAGACCTAATCATAATAGGGGTGAAACTTGCATGAAACTACACATGTCATGGATCTAAAGGTGTCAACTTGTTTGGTAAAATGCCACAATTCACAAAATATGATCATAATCCAAATTCATGTATGGACTAGCATATGTGGTTTAGGCGACATAATGATGGTGTGAACTAGCATCTAACACATAGAATTCACATATGTCATAGCATAATTCTAGATGTCATAATTCTAGGTCTAAATAGATGTCATGGCATATGTTCATAATCTTTACTAATCAATCTAAACTTGCATACATGATTTGTCATATAGATCAACATAGCCCAAACATTATGATTTGATTAACATGAACTAATTAGCATAGATAATAAAATCATGACTTTATAACATGTATGATTTATCACAACTTAGCATAGAAAATTACAACCAATATCATCATAGCGTGATTTACAACATATAGGATATCATCATCACATAACATAGGATTTACTACATACATGATAGCATAAGGTTTACAACAACATATATGACAATTCACATCATTTTCCTATGATCCATATCACAACTTAATCTAATTAGTTTGCAATAATCTTGTTAAAATCATCATACTCACAATTAGAGAAGAAAGAGAGTCTTGATTTTCTTTAGAGTTGAGTAGAATTAGGGTTTTGATTAGCTTTCTTCCTTCTTAGTTGGCGGCGGCTACACTGAGTTCCATGGCGGCGGTATGACGGTGGCAATTCTATTTTTCATGTGAATTAGAGTGAGAGGCTACCTAGGTATTTATAGAGTTTAGGATTTATTTAGGCCGTCAGATCAACTCAGAACTAACCTGAACCGTTTAATTTGCCAACTCAGCCCTAAAGACACATCAGCAGCTCAAGATTGGGCTCAGTCAAACCCTAGCCGCCTGGACCAGGTCGACACCCAGGTCGACTGCCCAGTCGACTCCCCAGTCGACCTGGGGGGGTGTCGACTGCCCAGTCGACTCTCCAGTCGACCTGGGGTGTTGGGCGGGAAATTTCCCGCCTAGCCTGTTTGACTTCGAATTTTAAATTTTAAATTTTCTGAAATCTATTTTGAATTTTCTGAAACTTCCGATGGCCATATCTCCTTCATACGAAGTCCAAATCACGCAAACTCGGACTCTATTTCAACCAGAATTCCGAGACGAACACAATGGTGCAACCCGTTTCCAACAATTCTCACGTCTGAGATTAGTTATTCTTTAATTTGTGAATATTAATATTAACAGAATTACGGGGTGTTACATTCTTCCCTCCTTAAAAGATTTCGTCCCCGAAATCTTCAAGTCAAGAAGAATGTATATCCTAACATCCAATCGTCCATCTACTCAACCATCAAACACAGGCATCCATTGTCCTTATAGACTTCTAATGCTTTCATGTTTAAATGCACAGTGTGTGTACATGTCCATATCTAATGCAAAATCAGGCGGTCCACTGATTCAGTTGACCTCCTTAATGCAAATCATGATAGTGCCATGCGTCCATTATGTATGCAAAAGTTCCTTAATGCTACATATTATCTCTATATGCGTGCACAATCATCATCTGAATGCAGCATCCATATGATAATACAATCATCATACATCCATTTTACTAAATACATCCATTTATATGCAATATGCAATATGAAGTGACTGAGCCGATCTAGTGCCTAATAGTGTGTGTATATGCGTCCACGAGCAACCACTAGCAAACACTTGCATCCACTTTGCATCCATCATACATAACATGTCTCAAACACATGTTTCAACCATAGGATGATCCTAACTAAAGGTCAAAGATACTAGCGAGAGGACGTACTAAAGATAAGATAAGTACAAGCTAAGCGATAAAGGAGAAATTAAAAGACATACCCTCAAAAAGAAAAGGGTACAACGAACGCATCTTCGCTTATGTCTCCCAAGTAGTGTTGCTCTCATCATCTCCCCATTGCACTTTGACTAGTCTGACCTCTCGATTCCTCAACTTCTTGATCTCCGATCCAAGAATGCATGTAGGAGCTCGTCGAATCGTCGCATCACGCTCTATCTCCACCTCTCTAAGCAAGTTCGGCTCTACCACTTCCGCGGTCTCGTGCAAGCACTTCCTCAAATGTGACACATGGAATACGCCGTGTACACCACTAAGTCTCTCAGGCAACTCCACTCTATACGCCATCTGTCCAATCTTCTCCTTAATAGGAAACGGACCTACGAAACTTGGTGCTAATTTCCCAATGGACCCAAAGCGAACAACGTTCCGTAATGGAGACACTCTGATAAAGACCATGTCCCCAACATCAAACTCAAGATCTGTCCTCCTTTTGTCTACATAAG
This sequence comes from Allium sativum, assembly GCA_030737875.1. Lineage (NCBI taxonomy): Eukaryota > Viridiplantae > Streptophyta > Magnoliopsida > Asparagales > Amaryllidaceae > Allium > Allium sativum. Next base: position 17,901,285 of record CM060927.1, on the reverse strand, counting down.
ATTTCTACCTATCTTGCGCCGTCTTCATCCTCCTTCGAATCAAGTCGATCTTTTCCGAAGTCTCTCTAATCATATCGGGCCCAAGTAAGATCTTATCCGTAGATTCCCACCAACATTTAGGTGAACGACAAGGTCGTCCATAAAGAGCTTCGAAAGGTGCCATGCCAATGCTGGACTGAAAGCTGTTATTATATGCGAACTCTACCAACGGAAGATGCTCTTCCCATGTACCCCCAAAGTCTAGGATACATAGCCTCAAAAGATCCTCTAGAATGCGATTCACCCTCTCAGTCTGGCCGTCCGTCTGAGGATGATATGCGGGGCTCAAACATAACTGAGTCCCTACCGCCTCTTACAAGCTCTTCCAAAATTCGCTAGTGAAGATAGGATCGCGGTCGCTTACTATGCTAGAAGGAACACCATGCAAACGAACTATCTCTCGAACGTATACAGAAGCTAACCATGGAGCAGTCCTCTTACTCTTCACGGGAATGAAATGGGCGCTCTTAGTAAGTCTGTCTACTATAACCCAAATCCCCGTATTACCCTTCCTTGATCTTGGTAATCCATCCACAAAATCCATTGAGACACTATCCCACTTCCATTGCGGAACCTCCAATGGGTGAAGCAACCCACCGGGTTTCTTTTGCTCCGCTTTTACTTGTTGGCACACCAAGCATCTAGCGACATACTCAGCCACATCCCTCTTCATACCGGCCCAAAAGAAAACTCGCTTCATGTCTTTGTACATCTTGTCCCCGCCGGGATGAATGGTCATCTTCGAATGATGTGCTTCGTCAAGAATAGCCTTCCTCAAATCTTCGTCTCGAGGTACACAAAGTCTACTATCCCTACGTAACCAACCCTTATCATCTAGGGTATACCTACGGAGATGGCTTGATGACTCCCCTCTTTTGAGCTTTTCTACTAACTCAACCAACTGTGGGTCGTCTCGCTGTGCCTCACCAATCCGTCCCAAAAGCGTAGGTCTGACCTCCAAGGATGCTAGCAAACCGGGTACAAAGTCAATGGAAGGTCTAAAATCAAACATAGAGATGAATTCTAAGTTTCGCCGTTCAACAAACAATGGACTCAAGGACAACCTTTTCCTACTTAAGGCATCTGCCACCACGTTACCCTTGCCAGGGGTATATGCTATTTCGAAATCGTAGGACGCTAAGAATTCCATCCACCTTTGCTGCCTTAAATTCAAGTCCTTCTGAGAGAATAAGTATTTTAAGGATTTGTGGTCAGTGAATAATTCGAATTTCTCGCCAAGAAGATAATGGCGCCAAGATTTAAGCGCAAAAACAATTGCGGCCAACTCTAGGTCATGTGTAGGGTAATTTCTTTCATGCACTCCCAACTGCCTTCCACCATAGGCTATTACCCTTCCCTCTTGCATTAGGACTGCGCCTAGTCCTGTCCCACAAGCGTCAGTATAAACGGTAAATGGCTTACTCCCATCTGGCAATACTAAGACTGGGCCTGTAGTCAAAGCTCTCTTCAAACGTTGGAACGCATCATCACAATCTATGTCCCATGTGAAAACTAGGTTCTTCTTCGTCAAACGTGTTAATGGAGCTGATATCTTTGCGAAGTCTTTGATAAACTTCCTATAGTAGCCAGCCAGCCCCAAGAAACTCCTTACTTCGGTAGCATTTTTAGGGACCTTCCAATCTTGGATGGTCACCACCTTCGCGGGATCCACAGCTATCCCTTCTTTGGAAACCACGTTCCCTAAGAATCGTACTTCCTCTCTCCAGAAGTGACACTTAGTAAATTTAGCTTTAAGGTTATGCGCACGTAGGGTCTCGAACACTTCCCTAAGATGTAGGGCATGCTCTTCTTCATTCTTAGAAAAGATCAAGAAGTCGTCTACAAAGACCACCACAAATTTATTAAGGTACTCCCTAAACACCCTACTCATCAAATCAACAAAGTATGCGGGGGCGTTTGTCAAACCGAAGGGCATCACTAGCCATTCATAGAAATCGTCCGGAGTCCTAAAGGCAGTCTTGTCTATGCTATCCTCAGCCACTCTCAACTGATGGAAACCAGTGGCTAAGTCCAACTGCGAAAACACTGAGGCGCCAACTAACTGATCGAAGAGATCGTCAATCCTTGGCAGTGGGTGTCTGTTCTTCTTAGTAAGCTTATTAAGTTCTCTATAGTCCACACAAAGTCTAAGGGACCCATCCACCTTCGTGGCAAATACTACTGGAGCACCCCACTCCGATATACTCCGTCTTATGAACCCCTTCTCAAGCAACTCCTTCACTTGCTTATCGAGTTCCCTCCTTTCACGTGGAGCCATGTGGCGTACTGGCAAAGATACTGGTTTTGCATTATCCACAAGATATATTCGAAAATCTATCTCCCGCTTTGGAGGCAAGCCCTTCACCTCCTCAAACACATCCGAGTATTCTCGGACCACTAACAGATCGTAGATTCTCCACAGACGCGTCAAGCGATTCTAGATAACTTAGCATAACGGAATTTATGTGATTACAAAATATTTCGAGAGCGTTACCAAGGCGAGTCACGAGCCTAACTACTCTCCTTTCACAATCAAGAACGGCCCCATTTCTGGCTAACCAATCCATTCCTAAAATTAGCCTATAGCCCATGAAGCCCAAAACATAAGCATCACATCTAAACTCAACGCTAAGTATAGAAATTTTCAAATCCAAACACATCATGGACAAATAAGCTGAGCCCCCAATTGGATTCGAAACAACTAAGGGATCCTCTACTAAACTGGTGTTTAAGTGCAGTGATTCAACTAATGATGTAGAGATAAACGAATGCGATGCGCCCGAATCGAATAAGGTACGGACAGGATGATCAAACAGAAAAATTAAGCTTTCAACAGAAATAGTTCTACCTCGTTCTTGCAGCGGTGGGACCACGAGAGCCTGAACTTGTCCCCTTGCCTGCCCTGGTGCCATAAGAGCCTGCACCTGTCCTCTCGAGGTAGACCCTGCCCTCTGCCCCTTCTTTGGGAAGTCCTTCACTAGATGTCCCGCTTCACCACAGTGAAAACAGCCAGTCTTCTTTTTCTTTCTGCAATCCTTGCTGAGATGGCCTGGTGTCCCACAGTTAAAGCATCTTTTCTTTCCTTTGCCATTATTTTCTTTACCACAATTCTTGTTTTGCTGTTGTGGTTTCTTCTGATCCCCTTTCTTCTCGGGTGCCTTATTAGCATTAGCGCCTTTCTCCTCGTGCATGAGTGCCATGTCTACTAGCTTCTCAAAGGTGGCCCCCATAGGGATGTGGGTCATAGCCAACCCTTGCAACGGCTCATTCAAGCCATTAACAAACCTCAGAGCCTTCTTCTTCGGCGTGTTCACTAAGTCCAAGCCAAACCTTGCTAACTGATTAAATTTGTTGACATATTCTTTCACTGATGAGCTTCCTTGCTTCAATGTCAAGAACCTTTCCATGTACAGATTTTCTTCTGCCCTTGAGAGAAACTTTGCCTCAAACCTACGTCTGAAATCCGTCGAAGAATCAACAGGACGCTCCCCATTAGTGACCTCCCACCAAAACGAGGCCTCTCCCTTCATTAACCAAGCTGCTAATTTGACTTTCCTCCCTTCTTCTATTTCAAAGATTTCTAGCAATTCTTCCACCTCCTTAAGCCAATCTCTAGCTTCCACAAACGTCTCTGACCCTTGAAAAGGTTTTCCACCCATAGCCTTAAATTCCTTGCACGTCTTTGCAAAAGTATCTACGCGAGGAGGAGGAGGAGCGGGTGCAACTGGTGGTGGAGGAACATTGGCTGGACCTGCAGCGGCCCTTGCCTCTAATAACCTCCTATACCATCCTGGTACCGTTACACCATCCGGAAGGTTAAGATCTTCAGCCATGCTGAAACGAAAAAGGAAAGATTCAAAATGGAGAATTCGAAAGATAAAGATATATGGCTATTGGGGATTATGTTTTTCATAAAAACTTTTCTCCTTAAATTACTCATCAAGACATGTTTTTGAAAACACTTCTTCCAAAAATACTTTAGAAAAATAGTTTTTCTAAAAAAAATTATCTGTTCTGGTAACCTTAAGCTCTGATACCACGTGTAACACCCCACGTCCATTAATGTCACTCACAAAGGGAATGCACTAACTTCCATGGAGGTTTTAAGTGAATATAGAACAGAAAAATTACAACAAGACAGATAATAAGTAGTACTTGGAAATCTAAAACTTTATTTTATTGCAGCGGAAATTAAACATGTTTATTACATCATAAAATCATAAATCAGAGTCAAGTACAATATCCATCTTGATAAAACAAAATACATAATCCCATTACATAAATAGCCATTAAAGAAGATAACAAGCTGGACTTTACTTCAACGGTCCAAGCTTCCCAAAAGAGAGATAAAGCAATCCAATCAAACTCCGCTAGAGCTGGGCCCACCCTGAGGACCTGGTGGGGGGAAAAAGATAGAAATAGAGGGGGTCAGACATAAAGTCTGGCGAGTATGATAATTCTAACAATACTATTATCAAAATAACTAGAATAAGGCATAAACTGGAAAACAAGGAAATGTCTATGAACTATTGGGTATGGAAGAGCAGATAAAGATAACGTTAAAGGCACACCTAATTACTAACGAATAATTACTACACTGCACCACACCAGTCACCCTAAAGGTTGATCCCACTTGCTTCACTTAGAAAGTATATAAATAGCCTTGCGTACCCCTAGCTGACTACATATGTGCCGCCTGCCCCTATCTCCACTAGGTGTACCCCACTACCCACTTTCGATCGGCTCCCTACTCGTAGATACCCGTGCTGGCCCCACAGTGGGGTGTATCACTCCCCAAAAGTGGCAACCCGATACAACTTGAGAATGCACGGCTTATACCTACACGATGCAACAACGTCTTACCTACCAGCCCGGGTCCACACACGCATATGAAACCCGTTGGACTTGCGTTGCCACCGCTACCCCGTTTGGCCTCTTATAGTCAAACCCAGTATGCGTGTCCCGTCCTCGACTTGGGTCGAGCCCACAAAGATATGTTTGGGTTACTGATTGAAATGGGCCCCCACAAGCTATCCACCTAAGCTTGTCCCCACTAGTTTATCCCACTTAACCCTCTTAGTCATTTTCATTTACATGTGTGTTTGGTTAAGTCTTACTAATCGTATTTCAAATGCCACTAAAGGCACTCACTAGATTCCTCATGCCACCCAAGGCACCTACTTAACCCCCATGTCCCACCTTGCATGTTTATCTGGTTAAGTATTTCTTAATTCATTCAGGTCATAACCTTATAAAGACCTCTCACATTAGACTGGCATTTATGGCAGCTGGATTTGCCGGGCGGGTCCGGGCAGTCTTACACCATAAAAGAGTCTAACCTCGTGTCTTTACAACTGTTATGCTTTAGTTTGGGCCTAAGACCTCTCACATTGGGCTGACATTTGTGACTACTGGATTTGTCGGTCGGGTCCGGGCAGGTTTACGTCACAAACGAGTCCAACCTCGTGTCCTAAGCATTGATTATCACTTATTATCTTTTACCACAGTTTTAAATATATCCCTATTCAAATCATTAATTACTTCCAATTTTAATGATGTCCATAATTGACTCAATTATGGCCATCCACTTATGGTATGCAAAATCATATCAATTACACCCCAATTTCTTAATATTAAATCCTTAATATTACCCCTACCCCACGTTATACGTTCGTTTATTCAACGCAGAATATACGTTAGACTCGAATAGTCTAACTCATAGCAAAAAGATAAATTATCACAACATTTAGACAAATAAAATAGACCTAATCATAATAGGGGTGAAACTTGCATGAAACTACACATGTCATGGATCTAAAGGTGTCAACTTGTTTGGTAAAATGTCACAATTCACATAATATGATCATAATCCAAATTCATGTATGGACTAGCATATGTGGTTTAGGCGACATAATGATGGTGTGAACTAGCATCTAACACATAGAATTCACATATGTCATAGCATAATTCTAGATGTCATAATTCTAGGTCTAAATAGATGTCATGGCATATGTTCATAATCTTTACTAATCAATCTAAACTTGCACACATGATTTGTCATATAGATCAACATAGCCCAAACATTATGATTTGATTAACATGAACTAATTAGCACAGATAATAACATCATGACTTTATAACATGTATGATTTATCACAACTTAGCATAGAAAATTACAACCAATATCATCATAGCATGATTTACAACATATAGGATATCATCATCACATAACATAGGATTTACAACATACATGATAGCATAAGGTATACAACAACATATATGACAATTCACATCATTTTCTTATGATCCATATCACAACTTAATCTAATTAGTTTGCAATAATCTTGTTAAAATCATCATACTCACAATTAGAGAAGAAAGAGAGTTTTGATTTGTTTTAGAGTTGAGTAGAATTAGGGTTTTGATTAGCTTTCTTCCTTCTTAGTTGGCGGCGGCTACACTAAGTTCCATGGCGGCGGTATGACGGTGGCTATTCTATTTTTCATGTGAATTAGAGTGAGAGACTACCTAGGTATTTATAGAGTTTAGGATTTATTTAGGCCGTCAGATCAACTCAGAAATAACCTGAACCGTTTAATTTGCCAACTCAGCCCTAAAGACACATCAGCAGCTCAAGATTGGGCTCAGTCAAACCCTAGCCGCCTGGACCAGGTCGACACCCAGGTCGACTGCCCAGTCGACCTGGGGGGGGTGTCGACTGCCCAGTCGACTCCCCAGTCAACCTGGGGTGCTGGGCGGGAAATTTCCCGCCTAGCCTGTTTGACTTCGAATTTTAATTTTTCTGAAATCTGTTTTGAATTTTCTGAAACTTCCGATGGCCATATCTCCTTCATACGAAGTCCAAATCACGCAAACTCGGACTCTATCTCAACCAGAATTCCGAGACGAACACAATGGCGCAACCCGTTTCCCACAATTCTCACGTTTGAGATTAGTTATTCTTTAATTTGTGAATATTAATATTAACAGAATTACGGGGTGTTACACTTTTCCAAGTAAGTTGTAAGCCGTGCTCCCTTTGTCTGAAATTCTTTTCGAACTTGGCAAACAACAATTTTAGAGTCACATAAAATGTTCAATGTTGTTACTCCCAATTCTTTAGCAAGTTTTAAACCAGCAATCAGGGCTTCGCATTCATAGTCGTTGTTAGTAGAGGAGAATTCTAACCGTAGAGCATAGTTAATTGACCGTCCTTCAGGGGTTGTTAAAACAATTCTATCATCGGACCATCTATCATTCTTAGAACCATCTGTGTGTAGCTTCCAAGTGCTAAGTTCTAGCTTCTATTCTCGGGGTCCTACCTCTTCATCTATCACATCCTCTTAGGGGATCGTGAATTCAGCAATGAAATCGGCCAATGCCTGCCCCCTTATCGATTTTCTAGGTTGGAAGTTTAGGTCAAACTGGCTCAGTTTAATATTCCACTTAAGTAATCGTCCGGATGCTTCAGGCCATTGTGAGACCTGTCGGAGCGGTTGATCGATATATACAACAATTGGATGAGCTTGGAAATAATGGCAGAGTTTTTTGAAAGCAATCAATAAGCTATAAGCAAGTTTTTCTGTCTTCGGATAGTTGCGCTCCGCTGCCGCCAACTTCTTGCTCACATCATACACCGGTCATTGACTCCTATCCTCCTCGTGTACCAAGGCCAAGCTAATTGCGTGAGACGATACTGCCAAATATACAAACAAGTCTTCATGGTCCATCGGTTTAGACAATATCAAAGGTTTTTCTAAGAGATCCAGTAGGTTCTAGAAGGCTTCTACGCATCTAGGGTCCACTCGAAGTTAGGTTTCCCACGTTTTATTATATCAAAGAAAGGGACGCACTTGTCCATAGCCTTGGAAATAAATCTGCTTAATGTTGCGGCCTTCCCTGCTAAACTCTAGACATCTTTGATCTTTCACGGCTCTTTAATATTTCTAACTATCGTAATCTGATTGGAATTAATCTGGATTCCACGGGAGCTGACTGTGAATCCTAGAATTTTTCCTGATGCAACCTCGAATGGGAATTTTAGAGGAATAAGCTTCATTCTGTATCGTCGGAGGATACCGAACATCTCTTTTAAGTCTGTTGTGTGGTCGGGTGATCATTTTGACTTCACAAGCATATCATCCATGTAAACTTCCATTGTCTTCCCTATTTGATTGTAGAACATATGATTCACCAAAAGCTGGTACGTCGCTTCGGCATTCTTAAGTCCAAAGGGCATTTCCACATAGCAATACAATCCCAGGTCTGCGATAAAACCGTTGTGCTCCTAATCTGGCACGTGCATGCGAATCTTATTGTAACCCGAATAAGCATGCATGAAAGAGAGAAGTTCGTGCCTCGCTATTCATGACGGCCGATCTCTCTGGGCCCAACATACGTCTTTTTTGTTTCACAGGAGGATGCTTTGGTTTATACTCAGCGAATGCTAATGATTGAAGGAGAAATTTCACACATATCAGCATAGGTCCAAGCGAACATGTCCAAGTTTGCTTTCAAAATGTTTGCTAATTCCCTCGTCCGGAGGGGATCTAAATGAGATCCGATTTTCAAGACCTTTGTCGGGTCATCGTTATCGATCGGAATGTCCACAGTTGCTTCATTAGGTGTCACCTTCCTACATCACTCTTCTTCATCCTCCTAGGATCGATGTCTTCGGGCTAGTCATCAGGTGACTCCTTCAGCAATATTCTCTTTATTTTCTATGCCGAGCCCTCCTCAGTAAGAGGGGAAGCACTCTTGGGCTCTATTTCTTTTCCGTTGCGTAGCATTTTCAATTTTTCCATATAACAAGCTCTTTCAGTGACCTGGTTGCCACGAACCATTCCCACTCGAGCTTCGGTCGAGAACTTCATCAATAGGCACCAGGGTGCAATATAGGCCCTGACTCCGCAAGGTCAGTCAGCCTAAAAAGGCGTTGTAGGGTGAATCAATGTCCATAATCACGAATGGGAGGATACTTACTCTTCGGCGATCTCCTTGCCCTAACTCTACAAATAAATCCACCATACCAATTGGAGCCGTTGACGATCTATTAAAGCCACGTATCCAGCCTCTACATGCTTTAAATCCTTCATTTCTAACTTTATTTGGTCAAACGCTTTTTTGAACAAAATATTGACGGAACTCCCGCAGTCCACGAGGACTTTCTGTACTAATGCAGGTCCGATGGTAGTAGTTATCACCAATGGGTCGACGCTAGGTGCTTCAACTCTTACACTGTCTCTGTCTTGGAAGATAACATCATCCGTTGTTGTCTTCTATTGTTTCATGGGTGTAGTGTCTTCAAGATTGTTGCACTCCCCCACTTTTGGGTATTTAGCAGCATTAACATATTGCCCTATGGTCTTGTTGCTAAATCCAGCCGGATGTGGTCCTCCGATTATAGGATTAATGATTATACCTTTTCCCTTTTGCTGGGCAGTGGGCCTGGAAGCAGGCTGGTTCTGATTCGGAGCAGGTCCTCCTTGCCCCCCTGTCCTTAGGGGCAACCTTGTACTCGTCTAAATTCCCTACTCGAAGTAATTTTCTACGAAATCTCTCAAATGACGACATTCATTTGTCGAGTGGTCGTAAGTCTCATGAAATAGACAGAACTTCCCGGTTTCACGCTCTTTCTCAGTTGAATCTGTGGGTGGAGGTTTATTGTATTGGAGAACATTGTAAGTATCCAAGTAGATATTCTCCCGAGTATCACTCAACGGTGTTTAGTTCTCAAAAGATTGAAACCGATGTCCCTTCTTGGAATCGTTTCTCCGATTCCTATTTCTCCTGCCGCCATTCCCGCCTTGGCGGTCATTCCCTCCATTCTTATTGCCAATATTTAACTCAACTTTCTCGCACTGCCATTAGACTGCTTGGTGGAGACATTGCTTTGAATGTCCTCTCCTGGAATTTTGTCAGACTTTCTTTTTCAGTTAGCGTATATTTCCTCTCGTCGTAGACGAATATTTGTCTTTTCATAGAATAACTCTCGAGTTAGCAGTGGTTTTCCAGCAAGATACCGTCCAAATTCAGTTTCTTTGCCGACTCCATCAATGAGTGCCATCAGGATGGTCTTCTTGAGTGGGTCACTTACTTCTGTAGCTGCCAAATTGAAACGATCCAAATATGATTTTAGGGTCTCTCCGGGAGCATGTTTAACTATAGTGAGCTCAATGACACTCTTGGACTTCTGGCCATGGAGTTGGAACTGATTCATGAAACTCTCACTTAGCTCAATAAAACTTGAGATTGATCGGAGAGGAAGCCGGGTGAACCACATCAGTGCAACGCCTTCGAGATATATCGGAAAAGCCTTGCATTTCTCGTCATCAGGGGCTGCAGCGGCGTTCCTATACTAAGAGTACCACATCAAATGTTATATTAAATCAGTTCTTCCTCTGCATCGATCCATAGTGGGCAAATTAAACCGCTTGGGGAACTGAAAATCCAAGATATCATCAGTAAAAGGTGTATGGCTACGATCAATACCCAATCTTCATTAATGTAGCCCCTACTGTCAGCCATAATCTGGCGTATGGTTAGCACTGGCTCGAGATCAGCACTTTCTAGTTCTCCTAATATACCCAATTCCCCCATCAAATCGCATCCTCTGATTCCTTGCAGGAACATAATTCCCTTGTCCCCTTGATCTCGGTCATTCATAGGACGGGTAGGTTGAAGGAGTTGTCGTTGAGTAGGATTGGTAACGTTGGGATCCCTTGGAAGGACGCAAAATCCCTGCATTGGTAACAACATTGGTTCTCTAAGATCATTTGGTCCCAAGACACGGGCTGCATCTTCGTGTGAACATAATGAGCCGGAAGTCATTTGCTCGAGATTTTCAGGTCTCTAATATGGCTTTCTCTGACGTGGGAGCCTTTCCTCCGAAGAAGATGAGTAGTCTGCAGCGAGGCAATGGGTCGAAGAAGGTGTCCTCCACCTACGAAGCTCTCTTGTCTGTCTACTCATAGTATTCATGTTTTCTCGCATAACAACACTATCACATCTTTGGGCCTCCAATGCGTCATTAGTTTCATCCAACATATCAGGCAAATAAGAAAAACCAGTCTGCGAAACTGGTGCAGAGGCAGGAGGTTGGTGGCTAGTAGCTGCTATCGGATTTGGAGTGCTTGAACTAGGCAGAATTGGTACATCAATATTAGTTGAGGGGTTCGGGTCGCCCCCTGGGGTCGAGCAGCGATCTGATGGTCTGGTCCTTCCAGTATTCAAGCTCACAATCGGGTCGTGATGGCTCCCTGGGGTCGGGTCGACCCCTGCGATCAGGGATCGTACGAGCCAGCTTCAACCTGCTCCTGCACATTACCTCTTTGCTCTTCGTTTTCTTTGTTTGCTCGTGAAGCCTATGATTCCTTAGCTTTCTTAGGAGCCATAAAGTTATGATTTACTGAAATTAACGAAATCTTCAGAAATGGTAGAAATGCGGACTATCTCTTTGGATTTGGAAATCCAAATAGTAAAATGACAATTTGAAAGGCTGATAATTCAAGTGCTCTCGGTGAAAGCACCAAAATGTTAGACCAAAAAGTGGTACTAACACCCAACAAACTAGAATTTGCAGAGAACTATAACTAGAAATGGAATAAAAAGTACTAAGCACACACGATTTATAGTGGTTCGGCGTTAACGAGCCTACGTCCACTTTATATGATTCTGATTGGCTTATCAATCACAAGTACAATACAGATATCCACTCAATCTCACAATTACAATGAAATATTTCACAATGTTGATCAAATTAAACTCAATAAATTGGAGTTGAATATGAATACAAATGGGGGAGATATAATAATGATGAAAGCAATTTCTTAAAGTGCCAAAATTCCCTTTCAAATGACCAGTCCTAAGCTATTTATGGGCAAAATCTGCAGGTGGGTCGCGGGATGCTGTGGCGATCATCCTAGAAATCTCGGAGAAGTTCGTAACTGAGTGGAGAGGCGGTTACAACAACCGTTGGTGGCATGTGTTATTTGGTAAGTGATTCTCGGTTCGTGGAGATTGTGGGCGTGACCAGGACTTTATTTCCTCTTCGTGCGGTAAGGGGTCGGGTCGCTATGCTTTGACCCGAGCCGATGCTTTGGAGCTTCACTAGGTTTGCTTTCCTTCTTCGCAAGGCGGTGCTCTCGACCTATCGGCCATGATTTGCACATTTTGAACCGTATATCTTGAGTTAGGGCCTTCCTCCTAAGCTTGCAAGTGTATGAATTACTTTCTCCTCTGATTGTGAATACTTAATCTTTGCGTGGCTTGATCACAAAGCAAGCCAACACTAGTGAAGACATATATATTGAATTTATTCCAACTGAATCTCAACTTGCTGGCATTTTTATAAAACCCCTTCGTGAAGATTGATTTTCCAGATTACGCTAGGATTTGGGGATTACAGAAATTGATTAACCCCTTTGCATTTTTGTTTAAAAAAAATCATGGATGTTTTGTTCTCTAATTCATTTTATGACAAGTCAAACCATTTTTTGGAAACCATTAAGGAAAATACAAGTTTTTGAAAAATTTGTGATAGAATTGTGACTATATTATTTTTCAAAATATGAGATAGCTGAAAATTCTCAAAAATCCTTGTGTGATTGAATATATTTCATAATATGATTAATTTAGAAATTTATTTCAGGACCATTTCTATCTCTACCATATTTCTATCATTCATTATGGTTTTATATATTAAGGGGATTTTATGTATAATAAGCGTTTCTCTATCTTATTTAAAAAACCTAGATATGGTCATGCATGGTTAGAGATTACTTATAATTTAAGCTGCAACTGATCTCCCAATTAAAAGTCCTAATATGCTATGCGTTGTTAGTGTGCTCTTAAAATAAAATAAAATAAAACTGCATATATATGAAATCCTCCTTGTTATATAATAACTAACCCCTCGTTTCACCCTCTGCATTGTGAAATATGTTTTTTATCTTATGATTTATTATGATTTTTTGTTTGATTATTTAGGGATTTGTGGTATTTGATTTTGGCACTTGTTTTGAATTTATAATTATAGTCCAAATCCTTTGTTATTTTCCAATTTTGTCCATCTTTTGATGATAACAAAAGGGGGAGAAGTGTTAGGATTTTGCTAACCATGCAGACATCTGTATTTTTCTCTTCGGATGTGCTAGCTTAATTGATTTCTTAATTTCTCAGATTTCATAAAAAATTGTTAGGTGTGATTTCAATTGTAGGGGGAGTTCTGTTGTAGGGGGAGCACATATATAGGGGAAGTTCTCATATTTCACAACCAAACACATTTGTTATATTCAAAATCTTAAGTGTATGTTTGTCATCGTCAAAAGGGAGAGATCGTTGAATACATGATTTTTTTTTATGATAACAAGCATATATTATTTTATAAATGTGTTTGAACTTGTGCTATTCTATATTTTATCTCATATAAGAACAAAAAATTATTATTGACTGATAATACCACTGCACAGAATTTAAATATTCACACATGTATTTATTATTCAATAATATATTTTATTTCACACATTCAGAATAGTACATCTTTTCAGAACTCACTTGTATACATTCAGTTATCACATTCACTTACATTAAATCCTCACTACAATCACACTCACTCAGTTATACACTCTCTCTCACATACATCTATTAACTATTACTGAATCTTCATGTGCTTCAAATCTTGTCCAGTTGTCTGCATGCCTGTCATAGAAACACACAAAGTAAACTGGAACAAAACAGATATAAATTTGAGCAAATATAAATTTACTTTAATTTTTTGTTTGCCTCAGAATTTTTGTTGTGTTTCTCATCATTTTTCTAGACTTGGTCCAGTATGCGTATGTGTGTGTATATATACACACACACACACACACACACACACACACACATATATATATATATATAAGTCTATACTGCTTGTGATATTTACAGTGTTTCACTATAAATACCGCAAGGTAGACTGTTGCTCCCGTGCCCACAAATCGGCCTCAACACAAAATGGTCTGCTGATGTAAATAAAAAATACAGTTGCACATGCACTATACATGTATATACATACATGTGTATGCATATACACATATATTTATTTTGTGCAGGGGCAGTATGGTCAAACATCAGTGAGTGCACATGAACTAAGAAATCCAATGCAAGTGACAAAGCACATGTGAAGCAACATTCATATACAAACAAATATATATATATATATATACACACACACGCACACATTTGTGCATATACATGTATGTATACATGGGGTTACAAGTTAGCATGCATGATGCATGCACAAGTTCAGGAAGCACAATAATTGGCATGCACAAATACATGAGCAAGCAAACTGGAATGCAATGTGTGCACGAATACAACAACAACTAGCACACACAAATAAACGAGTGAGCAAACATGAATGTCAAAGCCAAGTCAGGGAACTCACAAATCCATGGATAGACAAAGCACAAGGCAAAAGGTGCAAATGCAATGTGTACACAAACCATCTTAAATGCATGATACACACATAAACTCTCAGGAAAAAACAAGTGCAAGTGTAAGCTTAAGTAATATGGTCAAAACATGTGAACATGCATAGATGTAAGAAATGGTGCAAGTATTTTTCTTTTAAAAGCAGAACATAACCAAATGGGGCAATGCAACATGGTTAAAGAGAAATAAGGACACACAAAGGACCAGAGGTCATTACAAGAACCAAGAAGGAGCAAATCAGGCCAGAGACCAGCAATTGTTCAAGAAAATGTGGTACATGTCAGTCTGTATGGCATAGAGAAGCAAATTATCACACAAGACAAGTGGCTAGCAAGGACTTAACAACTGACAATAGCAGTTCAGATTAGCACGGTGCATCATCAAAAAAAAAAGTATATCAAGCATGCTCAGGAAAAAAGCATCAACACACACACACATGTGTGTGTGTATATACATATATACATATATGTATTCATACATATATACTGTCATGAACTGGTCTGTTAACACAAGTGGGACATAGTATGGAAAAACTACAAGAATTAATAGAGAAGCATGCAAATAAAGAATCTGCATGAACTGGTGCAAACAAGGAATGAACCAATGTGGAAAATACAATTTTCGACAATATGCATGTGTCATACATTTATAAGGAATCAATTCAATTTGATTAATTTTACCAATTATAGTGTGTGCACAAAACTCGACCAGGTTCATCAAGAGATTCATGAAAGAATTCATCACTAAATTCGAAGACCAAATTCTAGAAAGAAATCAATTCAAGATTCAAAAACTTTCCAGAAATACACATGCACGTTGTAATGGCCATAAAAACAAATAGAGGGTTTCCAGAAATCATCAATCAAATGGGGCAAGTCATAAACGAAATCAGGGAATTTAGGGCATAAATACCTTATATAAGACACCCACTTACACATCGGCAGATAACCTAATCAAAATAATCAAATTCAAGTATTCAAGCAAAAAATTTCAGAGTGCTTACTATTTTTTATTCGATCGAGTGATTGGAATCCAAAATCGCGAAGACTAACGACATCAATTCGAAGATAGCCAGAGAGAAATCAATTCACCAATCCATGATTTGGAGTGATTTCAGAAAACCTTAAGCCATGAATTTTGGGCACTATTGAAATAAAGAATACGGTCAAATATCTCATCCACAAAGAAATAAAAGGGGGCTTCTTTTTAGTATATGGTTTTAGGGTTTTATTGTTTTTGAATTATTTTTATTTTTTGTAAAACAATATATGTTTTCTAGTTTTATAAACCAGGGAGTTTTAACTGTAGGATTTTGTAGTTAAGAAAATCACAACTTAGGATTTTAAGTCGTGTCAGGATTTTGAATGTAGGATTAGAGCAATAGCAAGGTTTACGAGTTTACATGTTTTTGTAAGCGGGAATCTATTTTAATACCTAGTAGAAATCTTGAGATGCAGCAGTAGGTAGGGTTTTGCCGAAGCTAGGTAATTCTTATGTGTGATTTATCTTTTATGCAGTATCATTATTATTATGTGTTTGTTTTTACATTTAATATCCAATAAACCCTATTCACCCCCCCTCTTGGGTTAATCTAGATCCAACATAAACAACTTAATAATTATACGTATTTAGTGCGTAATAAATACGTTTAAATTAGGAATTTGAATCGAAATGTCCATGGAGGAATTTGTATGTTTGTGTGTGTGTTAATGGCCTTAGATATATTAATAACACATAAACACAAGGTATACCGTTACTGTAGTAGAATTCTACCCGGAACTGACTGATATATCCAGCATCTACAAGTAAGCCCGGTTAATTTGAGAGGTCTAAGTGTCATGTGCCATTGTAATAAATACTCTATAATACGAGGTTAGGTCGAACTTGTAGTAGAAGCCTGCTCAAAACCGCCCGACAAATCCAGAATCTACAAGTGGTGGTCGGTCTAATGTAGGATGTCTATAGTGTGTGTGTCTATATGTTATTTAATTAAGATAATGAATAATTGATGTACCTTGTACCTTTGAGACTTTTTGTATTTGAATTTGTGGTTTTTAAATAATGATACATCTATTTTTATGCTATTATATTTTATCCCTTTTGCTGTGTGAGAATCTGATTATCGTTTATACTACTATGTGATACCTGTTTAATATATCCTTATAGGAATCAACGATCCATTTAGAGTGGCTCTAAGTTTCAATGGGCCTTTTCTGAATTAGAATTTAGGCCCGCTCCCGCGGGTTGTTACATTGGTGGTCGGAGATGTACAACAGTCGTCACAACAATCAAGCAATTAAAATCTTTATCAAACCTCATGAGCATGAGAGTTTTGTCGAGTTGAGGAGCCTTCTTATAATAGCAAAATCAAGTTTATGCAAAGGGTGGTATGCTGGAAATAAACTAGATTTTTGTTTGGTTAGTCTAGATTATTTGTATATCGAAAATGTCTAAAATCTCGGATACATATTTGATATTTATGGGATATATATTTGAAAATGTATAGACTAATATTTAAGAGGTATTTGTGAAGAATCTTAGTGTGAGTGAATTTTATCCAGTTATTTGAGATGTGAACTCGTATAAATGGAGGTTAATTCACTCATTTTGGACATAGAAACTAGTATGAACTTTTGTTATCGAGTTTTGTAATAAAGTAGTATTTTTCCTTATCATTTTTTCCTCTAACCTCTCAATTATTCACTTTTAAAGAAATTTCCAACCACCATCTAATGCTATAAGAGAAGGCCAATATTGGCACGAAACACATATACTTTCAAATAAAGATTAAAAATTATAATTTTAAAGTACAAAAATCATATATACTGAAGCAATTTCAAACGAATTTTAAGGTTTGAGAATTTTATTTAATTTCAAAAGCATTATCAAATTGAATTTCAGGTCAAATTTGAACAACATGAGAAATGTTTGCAAAAGCATAAGAAATACTAAATCTTTGAAGTAAGAATTACACATTATCTCAAGCAATTAGTTTATATCAAAATTCTGGTCCAATCCATTAGAATTGAAAGTTTTATCCAGACTTAAGCAGTCGACCGCTCATATATTTTTCTTCTTTATTTTGTTAATGAAATGACCCATTACGGGTTGATTTAATCTTTTGTTCCTAGAAAGTTTTAACATATTCGAGGTAGGAAAGTTATCTTGTATCAAATTACTAATTATTATGGTTTAAGAACTCATATAATTAAATGGAAATTATCAAGCTGAGCAAAGGATAAAGGATGGGTGATCACCATATGAGTGCTTTGGAAATTCTACATCAAAAAAAATATTTTTCAACTTTTTTGAAAGTTGAATGCATTCTTGTGTCACGTTGTGTTGTCTCTTTATCCTAAAGTAAAAAATAAATGCAAATTTAAACTTACGACTCATCCCAAGGTTTTTAGTTATCGCTATAGTATGTGCATTTTGAAATCTTTTGTTTTGCTTCTTTGTGGTCTATTGCTTTGTAAATGTCTTACCAAGTAGCACACCTGAACAGTAAAATATATCAAAGGCTGTTATCATCAAAATATAAGATTTTATATATATCAAACGCAACATTTTTGTAATTGATGCATCATGGGACAAGACCAAACAAATTATTGCTTGCAATCTTAGGTTTCGACCAACATCCGATAGTGCGAGCGTTAGGTTTTCCCTCCAAAATTAAGAATGGCGTACCACTGAAGTTGTATACATAAAGAGATTATGCATCCGAAGGAAATTTCCTATATATTCAAAAAAGATTAAGTTTGAAATCGTAAAGACTGTTGGTGAGATTCATTCAACAGATTTTGTGAGGTAAACATGCTCGAATAAATGTAGTACAACTCCTCATAGTTTTATAAGACGCTTTGTACATAGTTACATATATCTTTCTTTCAAACGATAAGGTAACAATTGTCGGTTACTCAAGAAGTTGTTGTTGTGTTTTTACTTATTTATTTATTTTGCACTTTAAAGTTCTTTAAATATAAAAATGTTTTTTTAAACAATTTTGTTAAATAGGGTGAAATATCATAGAGTATAAAATGCATTATACATGTGTGCGTGCATACGCATGCACATGCATACACACGCATGCACGCAGGTACAGTCTTACAAGTAATAATATATCTCGATTTTTTTTATATTCTACAACGCAAATCCCCTCAACATACATCAAACCTACGACACATACTCCTTCCAAATGGTAGAAAAAGAAGTATCTAATTAGGGCACGAGATCTCACACACTTGAATTGTTTGGAAATGACCGAAGGGAGCACACTTTGAGGTTAACAATACAATATAACAATAGGTATTCGTGGGAAAGAAAGACAAATAATTTCATTGCGACCCATGTTTTGCAAGACGTTTGATAGGTGCAATTATTTAACATAAAGCTTAGTTAATTATCAATGATACTAACTTAGACAAGACGGTAGGCTAACATGACAAAAAATCAAAGATAATTAATTAGCTTAAGCTTAACTAAATCATTGGTCGTTTAAGGTAAAACACGACTAAACTCTCAGACCTGTGGAATAAATTCTACCTCTAGTGCAATACAACTCTCACCCTTGTGATTTGACATGGGAAAAAGAAAGGCACTAGACATGGCTTTTCATCATTATCTCTCTAGGCAAATAACCCAATGTACTTCAACCATCCAATCTCCCACATCTCTTCAATTTCAATCTGCTTCTTCATCTTCTTGATTTCCTCTTCTTAATCTGATTATCATCCTTGCATAAATTTTAATGGAGCATTTCTCTCATTTGGGTACATCCAACAACTCAAGGGGAGCCACCACTCCAAATTCATTCATGTATTTGCCTTCTTCCACACATCGCCATCATCATGAACCTCCACCACCACCAAACTTCCAGAACCATAATAATATTAAAAGCAGCCCTAACCCTAATACTGCCCAGCAAAACACTGAAAACGTTGGCTCTTCACAAAACCCATACGCCAGAAGATTCATCGACGTTTCAAGTGATCATGATCAAAACTCCATCAAGGCAAAGATCATCTCTCATCCTCAATATTCTTCTCTTCTTCTTGCTTACATGGATTGTCAGAAGGTTTTCTACTATTTATATGCCAGTAGCCTTCACTATATATTATTATCTTTTTCATTGTTTTTTTCTCCTGCTACTAGTTTATGCTATGATGTATTTAAGTGAATAATTTTATCAAGTTTATTTTAATATTTCATAGGTTGGAGCACCACCACAAGTGGCGGAGAGATTGTCTGCTATTACAAAGGAAATAGAAGCAAAAAAAGCAGCAATGAACTGCCGTCGTGAATCTTCATCACAGGATCCTGAGCTGGATCAGTTTATGGTCTTCATTCAATTTATTTTTTTACCTTATCAACTAGTTTCAGTTATATTTTTCTAGTTATCTGTTAATTTCTTGTTTTTTGTGTAAAGTGTTTCTTTATCTATTAATGTTTTTTGTTGTTTTTATTTTTTCTACATATTCCGTTTTAAATAATTTTAGAGCTTCTTAGATAAAAATCCTAAAAATAAATAAATTATTTATTGTTATTTATAAACTTGTTTAAGATTTTCATGTGTTTGATATATTTTTGAACATACAGGAAGCATATTGCAATATGTTGATGAAGTATAGAGAAGAACTAATGAGGCCGCTACATGAAGCCATGGATTTCTTGAAAAGGGTAGAGTCTCAACTCAACTCAATCACCAATAATGGAGCTTCTTCATCCATATTCACCAACGGTAATAAACTTTCTTAATTTCACTGTTATTCAGTTACAATTAAAATTCGATTAAATTAGGGTTTCCTGTCATGTACCAATCAGAAGTTGAATCAAAGTACGTGGAATTAGACTCCCTTGTTTTACGGGGAAAAGGCTGACTTCACCTTTCCTCTTTGTGTTCATAAATTTGTTTATTTATAGATTTATAAACAGTTATAGTACTATTATTATCCAAGTTTCGGACTATTTTTTTATCTCTTTGTATGTCTTCTTATTTATATATATACGACACTGTCACGAGGCTATAGTAAACACTGGCTACTCATATAAGAATGACAACTAAACCTATTATAAAGTAGGTCGTTATGTGGATTAGCATATAAAGCAATTATGTAACCTTTTTTTTATTGCTAAGTCTGGCACAGATACTATTTGAGGAAAGATGAGAATGTAGACACGTTTCTGTTGACTAAAAAAAGTATTTTAGTACTAGGGTTTCAATAAAGAATCCTACCTATGAAGCCTGGTTAATTTTGCCTGAGAAATAGATTAACTACCTTAAATTTTGGATTAAAAATTGAACTAAGTTGGTAGTTAAGTTAGTAATGAATAATAAATAGGATGCGATTCTAATCAAAATGTCACGAGTCAGGAGTAGTTCAGACCCCATGACAAGATGGCCATATGGCTTGTTGTACTACTATAGTCTGGCACAATTTAGGTACTACATTGATTTTTTGTGTATTAACTTCTTTTGCTTATATTTTTCTGCAAGTAATTAGAGACATTTGAGATTAAAATCTTGTATTATTGGAAAATAAATTGTTTTGCATAAATGCTGCTAAATCTACAGTCTCCCTCAACCATGACTCGATGAGAGAATTCATTTTTTTAATCAACAGTGGTTTTGACTCTAAATATTTATCAGGAATAGTGAAAGGTTGGTTCTCAACCTATGAAAATATATTCTTTGAACAGACTCGATATTGGATCCAGTCCTTAATTTACGTACCTCCTTTTGATAGTTTTGTGGAATGAACTTAGATATTTCATAGGGAGATGGAGCCCGATGTGCCAATTATTTCTAAAGCCTAGACTGAAGTTACGCAGTGCCTCAAAAAGGTCTTCAAATACATTATGTTTGATTTATAGTAACAGAAGCCTGAGCTGAATTTTTTTGCACTGGGCAAAGAACATAATGTGAGAAATCATTTTGTGGAGAATTTAGAAAATATTGGAGGGTGTAACATTACCTAAGCCAGGATGAAAGTTAATAATTTAAAGTGGTGAACATTAAAGTTTACTAATGTACTGGATAATGATGATAGGTGACACTACTAGAGGCGATGCGAGATGACAATAATGAACATCACTAAAGACTATATGCTATGCAACAAAAGCTAATTGTTGACCAAAACTTTGCCACGACGATGTTGGTAGTATGGATCGTCTGCTAAGATTAAGCGGTCGATGTTACGTTAGTAAGAATATTCAAAATACCACAATCAATTTCGGTTTGAAATTTCCCGAAAACATAGATTTATTTGAGAATTTATGCATTGAAAATAAGAACTGCAACGAGTAAATCTGTAAATAAAACACACAAGATGTAAGGTGGTCAACATTGATGTGCCCATGATGTAACATGGTAAACTTTTTTATTATTCACAGTGGCAATTAGTTTCTAACGTTTAACCCTTTTATAAGTGTACACAATCTTTGTATAGCCCAAGAACAATTATGGATCCTTATGCAAAAAATTGCAGTCTTGGATTTGACATTGTTGAGCTAGGTGCGATTTGCACTTTGTGGTTGAAGAACTTAGTCAAGACGATCCTTTTAAACTTTTTTGGTTATTAAAAGTTATGTCCTCATCTAAGGAATCTATTTCCTAATACCGAGAGGTATCCGATAGACCATATTAGATGGCTTTACTCCGACTTAGATAGACCATATTAGATGGCTTTACTCCAACTTACCGAATTTTTGGAGATATGCAAGCAGACATTTGCATCCATAAAGATTTCAGGAGTATAGTAATCAGGTCACACCCTAGTTTTGAGCAGATATATGGCTAGGAAACAGCAATAGTTTGAGTGTAGAATCATGCCTTCAGCTTCGAAGGAGTGGTGTAATTGCCATGCTGAATAATGTACCAAAAAACATTACTATGCAAGGGGACATTAGTAGACAAAACAAAGTTCTATATCACTATCAAATGCTTGGTGTCAAGCTAAATAATAAAGCTTACAATATGCCCTAGCAGTAAAGCCTTCAACATCACAATCACTTGTACCATAAAATTGCATGTAGTAATCGAAGTGTAAATATATTCAATAATATAGAATTGACAAATAAATATACTTGTCTTGAACACCAATAAAAAAGGGTTTGAATTTATTCAAGATCTTTGTGTTACTTAGAACTCAAGGTCACTGGTCCGATCCCGCCTTGCAGGATCGAACTCGAACTCACTTATTATGTAGTATGTTATATACTATTTAAACTTTGTATATAAAGTACCAATGTCAAAATAATAATAATTAAAGAATATAACTAAACGAGTTTTAATAGTGATAACCCTTTAATTCTTTGCTACTCGTTCAAAGTTAACGGTGCAATTCAAATGGGCAGTCCAATAATCGAGTCAATTTATATGCCAATAAATTGTCATTGAAACATTATTAGGATGAATACATGACATGCACCATATTGGCATATCATTTTGCATTATTTCATATAAATACACAACATACGGATAAATACATGACATGCACCTATATGGTGCATGTCAAACGGTACATGACATGCTATTTTACATGTTAATTATATATCCTTATGTTGCATGTCCAATGGAGTACATGACATGCACCATTGAGTCATGTCATATATGCATGTTAACTATTCCAAATCGTATGTGACATGCCCCATTTGACATGCACCATATGTGCATATTAATTTGTCACTGAAAAGTTATTAGGATGAATGAATTGCATGACTAAGTTTCCCATTTGACATCCTTTTTTATGCATAATTCAATTAGAAGCATAAAATCTTGAAACAAACATTTAGTACAATTTACATAAATATTCATACCATCACCAAGTAATGCACATTAGCGTTGATTCAAAGTTTATGGTGATTGAATTATACTTAATTAAAAGAATAGTCATTAGCTACAATTTAAGGTGTAATCACAGAATTCAATTCCTCTATCTCGGTTTATCCTTGTTCCTTATGCCAAATCAATCTCAACCATCAATTTTTATAGGTTTTGGTTACTCAAATAGAATAGTGGGATTCATTCATGATTTTAATTTTGCGCTGTGGTTGAGATTTAGCTAGCCACACACGGATAGAGGAGCTAGGGACAGAGATTTTGAATTGTTAATCAGAATGATGATTAATGGAAATTAAATAAAATTAATATATTAGTGTTGTGGTATGATGTATTTCACATACCTTGCAAGATGGAGCACCTAGAGGTACTTCCTTCTTGTTTGTTGATTGTTGGAAGAGATAGCTTAAAGAGGAAGGAATTTCGATGATGTTACGGAAGAATTCCTACAGAATTATATTTTAAAAAATATAAAGAATTGATGAATGAACAGCAGTTAAAGAAATTCCCTTAGATATATGTTGTTACTTTCACCCAAAATGTTACAAAAGATAGTCTTAGAATTGATAAGAAATCTCAATCTACATAATTGAAAAAAGAAATCCCAAGTATTTAATGAATCATACAAACTCCATTAATGTCCGCACGCTCTCTGGTATCTCAATAAAAATAGAAGTCTCAATAAAAGAAACTTCACAAACTTCAAAACCACATCAGTATGAACGTCTTTAAATTGTTCGTGCATATCATTAACAAATCACAATCCTCTTGGAATCTATAAATTTTTTAAATATGACATTAAATTTGAGTCACAATTACACATTGATTAATAATATGTTCAAAATCTATTTAATTTGGGAAATATATTGTACCACGAAATGCAACAGTCTTTGCAATGAGATTTCCGTAGAAGCCTAAGAACTCCATTGATATCCGCACGCTACAAACAATATTTAATCTCTGTAAAAACAAATGTCTCAATTAAGCATAACTTTATAAATTTCAAAACCACCTAAGTATGAACATCTTTAAATTGTTCATGCATATCATTAATAATTTTGAATTGCTTGCAATTAGGGCACGATTTCGATCGATACCAAAAATTTATATTCAAAACCATTAGTATGCCGATATATATGGTAATAATTATGAAGTCGTACCATTACTGATCAAAGTAATTGGTAAATCGATAATTCTGTTTTTGGTTGGTAGAGGTCAGTAATTTACCATTCACAAGCATTATATCTCTCTGTATTCAATATTTCATGCTCAAAGATTAAATACTAAAAGTTGTTATTTTTTATTATATGATTGTTTATTAATTTTATTTTGCATTGTTAGGAATATACGTAAACTTGGTGTAAAAAGATTAAATATTGTCCAAAATCATAGTGTTTCTAAAAAGTACACGATATGGATTGCATTCAATTTGATAACATAATAGTATTTTGCTAGATTTTCTATTACATCATCACACTTTAAATATGATGTTATATATTAGAAATATAACACACACACACAAATTCACGTATGTATGTATGTTTATGTGTTAAAGACATGTGGTAGATATGATAATTACCATATTTAAAAGTTAATTATCATTTTGTATATCATAATTTCGTGTGGCTCAACAAACCGTGTCAAACAAACTGATTAACAATTTTTTTGGTACTATTTTCATTGGTAACAGTTGATAATGGTTGATAAGTGATAATATGATAAAAATATTCAGTTCTATTTGCAATACCACAGATGTCTTTAAATGGAATTTGTGTTTTTTTTGGTTGTGTGCTCCACTTTGATTCAAATAATTTTGTATCTCCTACTCTAAGCAGAAAATTTGTGTTTTCCTTTTCCAACGTCTATCCAAGCAGTTTGTACACGATTTTTTTTTTGGCATGCATTACCTCTTTATTATCCTTCTAAACCCTTATGATTCCATCTCATGTAGAAAAATTGCATTTTTTTTACTCTAACAATCCCATTTAAATAAGTTTTTTCGTTATTTTTGGAATATATATATAACTTCATAAGCTTTTCACCATCTTCTATCATGATTTTTTGACATAGCGGAACCTTACTAACTTGCTATTCAAATCTCCACCATTCGTCAATTCCACCTTACTAATTTGCTATTCAAATCTCTACCATTCGTCAATTCCGCCTTACTAACCAGCTATTCAGAATCAATAAATGATTCATTTTGATTGCGTATGTAGAAAAAGCCCCTAAATCAAGCATTTAACATTTGTTTTTGCCTTTATCCACATATTGGACATTGTCATTAAATTCCTTGCTAAAATTTATCTCATCGTCGCTAGTATATTTTTGTTCTTTTTACTCTTCTTTCAGTGTTTTCATCCTTAACATTTCCTTTTATAGCTTATTGGTAAATATCAATTGATGATCAAGTTTGTCACAGTAGCCGCAGATGAAATCACTTTTTGCATTTGATCAATTTGACCGTCTTTCCATATTTGGACGATTAATCCTTTGTTTAAAATTGACTTCGTCAATTGAATTTTTAATTTTCATTATCTCTTTATCTTTCCTTTTCTTCAGGTACAACCACCGCATCTTCTCATTAAGTAGGTCACTAATCATCAAATCCACTGAAACAATTTCATTTAAATTTGAATTATTCAATATAACCACATGTTTAATTTTTTACCTCTCGAGTAATGTGCTAATCAACATCAAGTTTTGTGTTATCATCCATCTTGTAATTCACGACCCTTAATTGATTGGCAGTTACTTGAAACTAATTAAAGGAGCGACTATTTAAACACAAAATTGGACACAAATTGAAAGACAGAGAATTTTGGACGTTAAATCATTTTGTCATCATACACAGATGGAATTCGGGGGGTGATCCAATGGTGTAGTTTTATTGTGTTAAAAATTTGTGTTCAGATTCATAGGCTTTCTCAATAATTAAAACGCTCTTCAATTGAACACCTTTCTTATTTTAGATTCAAAAATTTTCTCATGAGAAAATAAGAAAAACTATTTTGTTGCAGAGTTCTTTACGTACTTTTTTTTTCAAATTGATTAATGGTGTGTCTCATTGGTTATGCACCATTGTTACAGTGGTTAGGCACTTCGAATTTGATGCGAGAGAGGTCACAATTTCGAAAATTGCAAAGCGTGATTCGAACATACAATGACGTATGATATGTTGTATACCACTTAACATTTGTAGTACTACTACTATCTTAGTATTCAATTTCAAATAAATAAATAAATAATGTTTCATCAGCAACAGTTATGAAACATATCCATTATGGAATGATTTATCATTAAATTACTGTAATGGGCATTTGTAACTTGTTTGTGGTACATTCTCTAGGTCATTTTCCAAATAAGAAGCAACAAAAAAGTTTAAGCGTATAACATTCAATCTCATGAGACTTGGTTATGTTTCTTGGTTTAATTAGCTCATTTTTTCATCCATATTTTTCTGCCTTGCAAACGCTAAATTCATTTAAAAAATTATGAAGTTTTTTAAGCAAATAGTATTTTACTGCATATATTATCAATATCTCAAGAAAGAGAGGATTTGTATACATCCTTAAGATTAATATGTTAAAAAGGTCTATCGTATTTATGGTTAATCAAAATTGAGCAGGTTATAAATTGATTAACTATAAGCTGTTGAACCAGCAAATCCCTAATGGGTCAAACTGCTAATTAGATCAGTTTATGGTTAACCACAAGCACATCATTTATATAGTTGGTAACAATGGCATTTAACTGCTGGCCATCTAATATGGAGACCGAATATGTTAGTAATATTGTTCAACATTTCAATATGATATATATAGTGGTTACATCAGTGTCCATGAAGATAGTTACCATGACATATACAGCTGTGAAATGTGCTAGAACATTCTGATCTACAACAGACCAAACAATGCAAATTTACAAACTTTTTTTTTTGTCAAAATCACTCACTGGTTTGCATCATTTGATTTGATTTTGCTGAGACAAGTCCCACACCGGGGAATTTATAAAATAAATCCAGTATAAACATTGAGAGTTGACCATTCACTTTGTTAGTTGGTTTTGTGATAACTTGAGCTTCTCTAAGATGGTATCAAAACAAAGAAATATTTTGTGTACACAAGTCGCACTTGCCCACGTCACTCCTTAAAATTCACATGTGATAACTTGGGGTTCTCTAAAAGATTTAATTTTTTTCTTTCCGTTTTGACATGAAAATAAAAATCAATAATTGGTCTCCCAACCAAAGCATATATGTTTAAAATTAATAATCCTGTTATTATTCACAAGCATGGAGATATAGGATCAAGTTTTGTAGCAAACAATACCAAATAAGTATTTATATGTTTACTCGCAACATACTTCGTTGATTTAATGTAATGTATGGTTTAACAAATATTTAGATTGATTCAGCAAGAAAAGTTTTCACATTTACCAGATTGGGAATGCATTTGTGTTGGAATCATATCTTAGCCCTAGCTCGCGTTTTCACAAGCATGGAGATATAGGATCAAGTTTTGTAGCAAACAATACCAAATAAGTATTTATATGTTTACTCGCAACATACTTCGTTGATTTAATGTAATGTATGGTTTAACAAATATTTAGATTGATTCAGAAAGAAAAGTTTTCACATTTACCAGATTGGGAATGCATTTGTGTTGGAATCATATCTTAGCCCTAGCTCGCGAAAAGTTTACTTTTGAATATAACCTTATCTTATATAATACTTGGTTTCAAGGATCCTAGCGGTCATTATTAGACTTGAAAAATAATTTAGTTTCAATTATCAGTATACATATCTATGTATTTGATAGCACAATAGGTTCATCTCAAGCAAAAAACCATTTTGTCAAAAATTAAATTTATATTTGTTTCTGAAGCTAAAATAAGCGGATCATTTAAAATCGAATCCATGACATCTTGCACCATGTCCAAGAGTCTTAAGACTCTTAACAAGTTTGGAAAGTACTTGTCATTTTATCCGGACTTTGACTGTTATTTGAAGACAGACAACACCTTCCGGTCTTGAATTCATGTCCAACATTGTTGATGAGTACTAAAGGTCTTAACGTGGGCAGATTGTAAAATTTGCATTTTTGATTTTCCAGCAAATATTTGTGATTATTTCTCAAATTATTTGTAGAAAAAAAATGCAAAAAATATTTACATCTTTATCAGTTGATCCTGCCGTATTTGCGGCAAAAAGTGCGTGTTTTGATTACTATTTTCCTCTTTTTTTCCTTCAATTTTTGCATAGATATATATGAATCAATGAATTTTTGATTGTACCAAAAAAGAACCAATGGTTAAGGTCTTTCGACAATGTGTGAGATGTCATGATTTCAAATAATGCTTTTCTAGATTTGGACCGCTTGTCATGTACCCCCTCCAGTCCAAAATATAGGACGTTTTTTTTTTCATACAAATTACGGTAGTCTAAAAATGACATATTTATCCTTTCATGAAAACCTGCACCATGCAGCCTTGTTTTTTAGATACTTCCACCTGGCAAAAGACAAATGATCATACTTATAAAAAGCTTCAAACAGTCAGCCTTGTTTTTTAGATACTTCAGCATGAAAACTTCCACGTGGCAAAAAGATTTAAAGCTTTTTGAAGGGTAAAAGAGAGAATAATTTGTCTATTTGTCTCAAACGTCATATATGCAGCAAAATGACCATACTTATAAAACGTCCTGTATTTTGAACTGACGGGAGTAGTATGTTATTGTACATATAGACCTGTAAATAAAGTATCTGTTTTTTTCTAATATAAAAAAACCTATTATTACAACAAGATTATTAGGCACCTATAACGTTCTTGCATATAAAAGCTTCTAATAATATTATTAGATTTAAAACTTATTTGCAATTTGATAAAAGTAAACTGAAAAATATAAAAATTATATAATTTCTTATTGTAAACTTTCCATTTGAAGATTAATATCAGCTTCTAGTAATTGTAGGATATGAAGTCCTACCTCTTATTTGTATATAATGGTATTTTTTTGGAACATTACGCTCATATCAAAAAATTATGTTTCTATTCCAACTATATATATCCGTAATTCGAACTCTTATCCTATTTATTGACATATAAGGGTAATTTTGAAACTCAACATTCGGACCAAAAGAATGTGTATGTATTCCAGCCGTTAATAAGATGCTTATGGCGATGACCGTTATTATTATTATTTCCAAAATTAACTAGAAAGGAGAGTAATTTGAAATATTTGATTGAGAGGGAGCGTGTTTGGATTGAGTTTTCAATATAGGTGTGTCTCGCTAATACACATTATATGAGGTTATTTTATATGTCAAAATAAACATTTTTGGTATACACAGGGATGGGTACTTTGATACATGATTAAATGTGCTAGGGTTGTGGGCTGAATGTTGAGTAAATTGAATTTAACATATTTTCTTAGGCAGCTGGGAAGACCTTTACTTCGCAGTTCACGGTAGCAAAAGTTTAAGCCTGGCATAGTTTGTACGTGGTAGAAGCCTTAGAGAAGTTAATATAGTTGCAGTGGTTAAAATTTGCCCTTTTTTTCAATCTCGATGGCTGATGGCCGGAGTTGAACCATCCAAGTTGCTTCAGTAGTTACGCTATCCAAATATAATTATTAAACATGTCTTTACCATAAATTTCAGCTGCCTTCTTCAGTGTATTCGATTTCCAGTATATATAGAGAAAGTCTAAATGAACACAAAATCTGAGCCATTAGATCTCCCCATATATATATATATATATATATATATATATATATATATATATATATATATATATATATATATATATAGATAGATAGATAGATAGAGAGAGAGAGAGAGAGAGTCTAAATGAACATAAAATGTTGACATAAAATTAAACACATAAAATCTGAGTCGTTAGATCTTCCCCGAATTCTACCTCACATAAAGACAAACAAATCTTGTGTTCAGATTTTGTGTTCCTATAGCCACATATAAAGAAGCAAAAATAATAAGAAAAAACCGATCAAGTTCACTTTTTGTCCTTTCTGTTTTTAATTTTTTATTACTTCTGTTGCTTGTAATATGAATTATGTTATAATTCAATAGTCATGTGTGCACCAATGCTTGGGTTGTTCTAGCATCAATGATGGCCCGACTACATACCATTGCACCAACTAGCAACCACTGTGCTGCAATTACTTTTCAACCATTTTTGCCCTCATAGTCTACTGTCTCGGTTTTTTCAAAAAGCAATTAGAAACTTGTTGTGCCCATGGCCTTTTTAGTTGGATTTGTCCCTAGCGAAAGCCGAACTCGCCTCTTTTTTCGGCTGGGCCTGTCTAGTATATTCATCTGTTTACATATAATTAAGTCAGCTTTCATGGTAAATAATAACTGCAGATGAAAAGAGCGAAGGGGTGGGCTCATCTGAAGAGGATCAAGAAGGCAGTGGAGGGGAAGGTGGGAAACACCCGGCAGAAATCGACCCACGTGCAGAAGACAAAGAACTCAAGACCCATTTACTCAAAAAGTACAGTGGCTACTTGAGTAGCCTCCGGCATGAGCTCTCTAAAAAGAAAAAGAAAGGCAAGCTTCCGAAGGAAGCGCGGCAAAAGCTTCTCAACTGGTGGGAGTTACACTACAAGTGGCCTTATCCATCGGTATGTTACCATACACACGTACACTCACACATACACTCTATTCATTCCATTATATATGTGATTAAAAATGACAAGTATACCCCCAGAACTAGGCCATAACCCAGTATACCATGGTTACTTTTCTCCGATACAAGCATAATACAGGCAAGTCTATCACATTTGTGTATGAGTGTGTGTGAATAATCTGTCAAAAATATGCATAAGGCATTCAACTGTTAGATATATATAATGGTACTTGTTGGTTTGATTCCCAGAGCCATCAAAACCCCATTGGTGTAGAAAATCTGTATGTTCTCAAAATTGTAGATCAGTGTATAAGAGCAAAGACCAAATAAATATGTAATATATTATTTGTGTACCCATGTATAAACGCACTTGTACATATATTTTGGTGATTTGGCAGGAAAGTGAGAAAGTGGCGCTAGCAGAATCTACGGGGCTGGATCAGAAGCAAATCAACAACTGGTTTATAAACCAGAGAAAAAGACACTGGAAGCCATCAGAGGACATGCAGTTCGTGGTCATGGACGCGTTTCATCCCCAAAACGCCGCTGCTCTTTACATGGGAGGCGGCCAATTCATGGGAGATACTTCGTATCGCTTAGGTCCATGATTTCGTTTTTCACTTTCTTTATGGTTTACTCATATGATTCAATTCTACGTAGCCCCCCTCCATTTGTAATGGAATAACCATTTCCTTTTATGTTTTCGATATAATGGTATTGTAAGTTCATTTGATATCATAAAGTATATACATGCTGGTCAATTGTATTATAAATAATATTTTGTACGTTGCGTATTTCTACTGCTCTGTCTGTATTGTATCATATTTTCAAGATAAGTTTCTATTTCTATACTTAAAATCATATCATTTTTTTCTTTTTTAAAATTAAAATAAATGTGTAATGAAAGCTTTATCCTATTTTCCGTGATTGCACGGGATGTAAGCCTGCTTAGTTTGGTAAAAGGAAAAGGTAGCACTGATATAAAACAAGATCAAGATAATAAAGTCTGGGTGTTGTTTGGCAGCTGATCATTGTTCTAGAACATACTAGTGTTTTGAAAAGAAAACAATCTAATGAATGCTACTGGCTCTTCAGGTATGCTGGAGTTATTTATGCATGTGCATCCAAAATGGAACTTCAGTAAAATAGAATTCACCAAATATGCTCTAATATATGCTCTAGTATCTTGATTCCTTGGCTGTCTATCAGTATCAATAAAGAGCGACAAAATCAATTAACTACATGATAAAGCAATAAACAAAAGAAAGCGCTGACGTATGGTTCAGACAAACTAACCTAAACCTACTGATCTACCAATCCACTTTTATTCACTGTCGTAGTATGAATAATAATTATAAGATTATTGGTTGAGAAAGCTCGCTACTAAATTTGACCATCGACAGGTTCGACATAAAAGTATTTCCAAATTATAATTTCAAAGTTGAATTATTTGATGTACCCCTCTATATAGAAAACTTTCTGACTTCTCTCTCAGGAAAATTCCATGGCTTCCACTAGATTTTTCGAACTCTCCTTTCTTCTTCTTTAGTCCTTTCCCATATTCTAGCTTCAAGGAGAAACCTTTTGATATAGATAAAGAGGGATTTGATACTGTACGAAATCGCAAATGATTTCAAACAGCAAGAGTTTAAAAATTTGCACAGATTCCTAGGTCTCATGCATCTAAAGAACCTTTTCCTAATCAGAAGGATAATTTAGGGACAGAATAATCTCCAACCGAAATCTGCTAAGTCGAATGGATAGAATGTTAATTTAAGATTCAGCAAGAGTTCCTCATCTACATATGCTGATCTTCTAAAGAATAGGGGTATACAGTCTAATTCTTTTGATCTTGATTTTATTGCTTTTATTAACGGTGCTGCTATTCGCATACCAGTTTCCTCTTCTGGCCAACTTAAAAGTTTTAATAGACATGATTATTTTTTACACTTCTGGGCATCACAGTCTATTTATTCACGTCAACCACCGAGAGTAATTCAAAATTTCGAATACACACAGCCGAACAAAAATATACAAATTGCTCAACCTATTTCATCAGCATTCGGTGGTAAGGAACCGATAAACAATCACATTCACGGTGGTACACAACCGACTAAATCACCTAGAAGTGCAAACCCACTATTCGATTACCAACTACCGAATATAAATTAAAATAACGGTTGTAAACAGCCGAAAGGAACTATTAACTTTTATGTTTGAATGTTTCACCAATTCGTTTGTAAGAGACTGAAAAAATAATAAGGCTTCGGTGGTTATTCACCGAAAATGGAGTTAGTAAACGGTGGTTACGCACCGTGAAAAAAAAAATCTATATATATGCAAAATGTTTCATCAGTGGTCAACAACCGTACGACGAAGGTGATTTTGGCTATTTGCAACTGAACATGAGATTTCCATTTTAATGTTGTTCTACATTGGTCTTCACAGTTGAAAACAACCGAAATTTTATGTCAAACCACGTACAGAAGGGCAACGATCAACAAACAAAATCAGCTTTAACGATTAAGAAAATATTGCATTCAAATTAGTATCAACAACGTGACTGGAGAGAAAGGAGTTTTTTTTTTTTTTTTTTTTTTTTTTTTTTTTTTTGAAGACTGCGGTGACCTCTCCATTTTAAGTTTTTTAATATTGCGGTGGCCAGAAGGGTAGAATGTTATTAAACGGGATGCTTTTTAGTTTTGGTGACCAGAAGAGAAAACTGGGGTGTCAATAGCGGCACACAAGAAAAATATTGCAATCAAAGAAGTTGTTGGTAAAAGAATTGAAGAAAAGTGAAGAAATTTTATTTTTGTTTACATTTTGGCAAATTTTATTTAGACCCAAGTATTTACTGAGTAGCCCCCTTTTTAATGAAAAAATTCAAGGACAAAACTGTCCTTTTCAGTTATTTTTTTAACTGTCGGTTTACCTCGTAAGGACTCTACGTGGTTTGTAAGAAAACCACATAGGAGCATTACGGGGTACACTAAAGAACCACGTAGAGCCCCTACGCGGTTTTTTAGTGTATCACACAGTGCTCCTACGTGGTTTTTTTTACAAACCACTTAAAGTCCCTACAATGAAGAATATTTTTGGTTTTTTTTTTTAATTTCATGGGTGACTACTCAGCAAAATGAGGAGTTTCCTCATTTTTGCTAAATTTGTTCAAAAAGAATTTGTCTTACATCTTTGGTTCAAGACTCTATTATCATTATCCTCATTTTAGGGCGTTTGTCATTAAAATATGGAACCTTACAGCCAAATTTGATATCTACTAATGAGTTCTTCATTATCAGATTCTACAATTCTAATGATTGCAACAAGGTTATTAATGGTGTCTCCTATTTCATTGATGAAAAGCTATTTGTTCCTAAAAAGTGGACAAAGAAAACGATTTTTTGAAAGAGAATTACACTCCACTTTTCCCATTGGATTAGGCTGACTGAATTGAACCTGAATCTTTGTGTTTTAGGGTGCGTTATTGGCGAACGGAAACAAGGTATTTGTGCGGGGCATTTGAGCGGAGTATTTGAGCATGGTACTGTAGCGAACGGGGAATGTGTTTTTAGCCACAAACGGGGTATTTGAGCATGGTATCTGAGCGGGGTATTTAATTTTTAAATTAGTTGTTATGAATTAATTTATGTGTTTAATTGTAATTTATGTTTGAGCGAGGCATTTATGTTTTAATTTTTTCATACGACTGTTCCTGTCTTCGATAATCCAAAAGCTGTTTCCCAGCTCAAATAGAAATACTAATGATTTTAATAAAATGTCCCCTGAAGCAGTTGATTTGGGCGAGCTTGGAATGGGAATTGCAATCACTATAGAACCAGAAAAATTCAAATAGACAGTGTTGCACTCCTACTCTCATCCTTTTCTTCTCCTCTGAACACACAAATGAAAAAAAACCAAGAAGAAGAACTTACAAGACATAATGAAAAACAATACTGAAGGCAGCAATAAATTTTTTGAAGACAGATACATAGCTGAGAATCCTATTGACGTTTCATTTGGTCAATCAAACACCAACACATAAATCTATAGAATGGCCAAGCAAACCAAACATAGGTTGTAGAAATGTAAATTAAATTTATAGCGGTTTGACAAATCTTGCTTATGTCCACTTGTTGCAATCTTATTTTTATACTGTACGATTAGAAATATAGTCCAATTTCTTTGTAAGAAAATTTGAGAGAAGAATGTTGTTTTTTATGGCAATAGCGAAGTCTTCGCGTAAGAGTGCCAACATCCAGAATTCGATCATTTGAAATATCCACATTCTCACCTATTTATAGGTACTACAATGAGCTGGTTCGGCATAGCGTAGTTGATGAAAAACCAGAGTGGTGGAAGTATTGGAGATGCCCGCGCTTAGTAGTGTGGAGGAGGGGACACATCACCTGACGTACTCAAGACTAGGCATAGCCGAAACCAGGCAGAGTCGGCATGGCCAAACCCGGTATGCCGATACGAAGGAGAAGCCTTCTCGCTATCTGATCTTTAAGATCAAGCCCAGTACCATCATGCTAATGTGATGCAAATCCATTGCATTATGAGACCAAAAGGTTATATTCCATGCTGTATTGAAATTACATCGAGCCAATGGTGCTAGGTAGGCCTATGCCCATCTAGGGTAAGTTCCATGCTGAACGGAAGCAGGGTTTAGTTACACCGATCCAAGGATTTAAAGGAGAGTGTCGAGATGAAGTTTCTTGGTGAGCCCTATGTCAAATTGTGGCTCGGTGGTGTTGGCCGATTAGGAAGGTGGGCGAACTAGGTGATGGTCGAACTAGGCATTGATGTCAATGTCAAATTGAAGATTTCCCTATCGTCATCCAAGTGTTCATGATATTCACAACTTTGACCAAGACATTCTGAGTTCACCTAAATCCATGCTCATCTCCTGAGCACTTCGATAGCCAGAAAGACAAAGTGTGATTGACTTGCCAAAAGGCGAGAAAACATCTTTCCCCCCAAAACATGTTTTCCTTTGGCAAACATGTTTTAAATAATCCAAAATCCAAAAAATCCACGAGCTATGATTCTAAGAGAAATCCAGACGGAAATCCAATAATAAAAGAATAAAAATCTAGAAAACCACAATCGTGCTGGTTTGTACCAATAAAAATTCAAAATCTTAAATCTGCAGCCTCATCAGGCCTAGCCATTGTGAGTATAATCCAAATGTGCAAAAAACTAAATGATCTACTTTGCCAGATCCAGACAGAATTATTCAGACCTAATCAAGTATATTGCATGCTCGAGCCGTGATA
Organism: Allium sativum; assembly: GCA_030737875.1. NCBI lineage: Eukaryota > Viridiplantae > Streptophyta > Magnoliopsida > Asparagales > Amaryllidaceae > Allium > Allium sativum. The sequence continues at coordinate 17,865,009 of CM060927.1, read as the reverse complement.
GAACGATCTTGCCAAATTCTAATAAGACAATCCATGTCCAATCGAGTATAATCTATACTTGAGCAATAACCGAGCAATCTTGCCAAATCCTGACAAGTTAATCTAAATCTCATCGAGTATAGTCCATACTAAGGTCCTGACTGGGTGATCTTGCCAAGTCCTGACAATAACCCAGTTCCTCTCAAGCATAATCTGTGCTTGGGAACCAGTTTATTAATGTTCAAAATTCCATATTTTGATTTCATACTTCACAAGTATAGTTCTTACAAGCAAAGTAATTTTACATAAGTACTAAAATATAAAGATGTTATAAAGCCAAAGTAAAACCTAATGGTTTACTATTGGGCATAGAGCACGTCTAGGGGTTCCAAGCCCTGTTTGTGGATGAGACAAATTGACAGTTTTTTTATTACATATCGATTATTTGAAAGGGTGAATGGTTTGTTGTCAGTCACAGAGCATACCTAGGGATTAAGTCCTAATCCAAACATAAGTAAGCCGAGTAGCCATCCAAAACCAAAATCCCCATAATCAAAATCCAAGAAGCTAAAGTCCAAAGAGTCCATTATCTAGAGAGAGATCGTGGTAAATTGATGAATAATTGTAACATTCCTAATTTTTCGAAAGATGTTACTTAATAATTTAATAATGTGATTAAATATGAATAATGTGATGGATGACGCAATGTGAGTTATGTTTGACAAATTAATTAGAACATCAGTCTTTGTAAACAAATAAGTTAAATAATGTGCTTAATGAAGGGAGACATGAGGAGGAAAAATTGGGACTTTAATCCCCATATAATGTTCTCCAACATTTCGTTCACAATACTCATTTTAAAACCTAAATGAGAACTTAAAGAAAACCAAAGGAATGTCAGCTATTAATGTAACACCTCGTAAAATTCATAAGTATTAATAATAAATAATTAATTAAAAATAAGCAATTTAATGGTAAGGCTGGAAAATGAGATTTTGCAGCTTTAAGAATTTGGTACGAAATTCTTTTATTTGGATTCATGGTGGAATTCTGAATCATTTTCATATATAATATGCTGAAAACGGTTAATGTATGAAAGAGTTATGAACAAATGAATTTAGACGGTAAAACGCAGAATATATATATATATATATATAATTAAAATGGATAATATATATATATATATATATGTGTGTGTGTGTGTGTGTGTGTGTGTCCAAAAGATATTCAAAATAAAGAGGGAGAATTTGAAATTTGAATTGAAGAAAAGATCATGGGGACAAGGTATATTGTATATAAGGAATAAGAGTAAGAGATTAAAGAACGTATTAATTAAAATAAACCACTCAACAACGCTTCTTCATTAGGCATTCCAGCCTCCAAGGGGCGACCCCCTTCCCCCCTTAAGGGGGTATCGACCGCCTGGCGGCTGGACAACCCAATAAATTTAGGTGGCTAGGCTTTTTTTAGGGATATATCAAAATAAAAGGCTTGGATTAATTCTAAGTTATCCAACAGTCTATGCACGCACGAGCAACTATAAATATCCCCTCAAATCACACATTAGAACCCTAACTATTCTCTATCCCTGCCTCCATGCTACCTCTCTGCCATTACTAAATTCCAGAGAAAAATATAATAAAAGGTTAAGGATTTCTTCTATTCCTTCAATCTTATTCTTAATCTCTCTCTATTCTAATTCATATAAGTTTAGTATTTTGGAATTTGGCATAAACACACACACACACACACACACACACATATATATATATATATGAGATTCTAATACGTGTCTCTTATATACATATACATATACATATACATATACATATATATAATTAAAAGGATTATTGGAGCACGTTTGACCGCAAAGATTAAAGCACAGATCTAGATCTACTACAGGTTTGTCTCTATCCTTCCTAGATCCGTCGGTGGAATATCGTTTACTTAGGCATATTCATATATTTATTATATTATCATGTTGAAAGATATGCCTAGGAGGATTTGGAAACTGATAGTATAAACATTAAAACCCACAAATCCTCTATCTTGTATTTGCGTATGAATTGTCATGAATTATTGGGTTTTGTGGACTTTTGATTTTAATATTGGGTTAAAAATGAAAATAGGTGTTGCTACTATTGTTTCTATTTTGTATAATTCACCTTTATCAAACATTTGGCTATAACCTAAATGGGTTTGGATTTGGGTATTTCATGATTTGATTAGGTTTAAGTTCTATTTTGAATCCAAACGTATTCATACTTGAAATATGTTAAATATAAATGTTTTTGTGTGCATAATACCCAAAAAGGGGTGAATTAAACAAAGTGCAAATTATAAACATACAAGTATAAATGTATGTAATACTCTATTTTTAATCTAGTATTGAGATCATTCCAACAAGCCTAGGATGCAAGTTGAAAGTTTGTATGAATGTATATTTTCCATCCACTGTTGTATGTTATCTTGTTATTATGCCATCATGCCTAAGTTGTAGCGGTAAAAGTGTGGGAAAGCTAACTGGTATACCTTGATTTGGACAAATTGACAATTGCCATCTCGTTAGAACGTTTTCTCATTTCTACGAATATCTACGTTATTTATACGATATAGTTATTATACTTATATAAACATAATCAACGTAATTAATGTTGTATTAGTGTAATAAATTTGATTAGTTTAGAATTCGAATTTGAAATCCACACAATAAATATATATTTGATTGTTTGTGTGTGCGCATATAGAATGGCTTTATATATTAATAGTGACACATATACATGAGGCTAGTTGCCATTTGTGGTAGAAGCCTGACCGTAACTGGCCTGTAAATCCAACAACCACAAGTGGGACCAACTAATGTGAGATGTCTTGGTGCCATGGGCCATTCAAAAACTTAGTACACTAGACACGAGGTTAAACCAACTTGTAGTAGAACTCTACCCGGAACCGACTCGCATATCCATCATCTGCAGGTGTACGATTTAATGTGAGGGGTCTAGTGCTTATACATATAACTATATATATATATATAGTTATATATATAAAGTCTATTGTGTGTGTAAATGGGCCGGTTTACAACACTTTGAGAAGGTCTTAAGTGGCTGACTCTCTTTTTATCTAGTTTGGGTCTTAAGTGATTAGGACTAGGATCCCTCCGAAGGTTTATTCTTGGAGAGGAACCAAAGTCATGGAACCCACCCTTATTAGATTTAAAGTAAGTCTTTGGGTCCTACTTCTCTAAAAGTGGTTAGACATAAACGGTAACGGAGTAGGGTAGTTTCATGGGGATGTCCACTTCCTCTAGAAGCTTGTAAGTGCTCAACTAGGGGCAAACTTAGTAAATAAAAGATATGTGGCGATTGCATGCTAACCAACTGTCTAAGGAAAGTCTTAAGTGACATAGGTGTCATACCATAATATCAGTTAAGTAGTAACGTTCGTAATACTACTTCTCATATTACAAGTGAGAGTATAGACTTAAGAATGTTAATGTATTAGGAGGGGGTATTAAGGGGCTAGGGGTCTGCCTCAGGGTTATAAGTGATCATAAGAATCCACCTTTAACAGGGCCATAGGTGACCAAGAAAGCCCACCTCCTTGGGTCTTTACCCTAAAACACTAATGAGCGATTGACTTGGATATCCGCCCCATTGGTTAGATACGTGGTGTTTGTGTGAATCTTGTGTGCTGCGTAGACATACCTTGACATATGTAACCTGCTAAAAATATAGGGTATGGACATTAAGTAACACCATATTTCAGTCATACATAACTTATGTTCTGACCCCTCTCTTCAATATATCTAACAGGTCAGTAGATGGGGTAAAACCCATAGATGAAGTCATGATTGAATCTGATGAAGTTGTTATTCTATTATTATTAATTATTGCTTTACTTCTTTTTGAATCTTTTGAGAATGAACTATTTGATGTACCCGTTGAATAATTGTAACTGTGACTATTGTATTTCTGAGATTTTTAAATAAATGGTACATCTTATTTGAGTATTATATTTTCTCTCACTACACCATACAAGCAGTTTTGCAACCCCCAAAGGCGGACATTTTGCAACGGCTTTGGGCCGTTGCTATTTAGCAACGGCTGTAACCCGTTGTAAAAATTAGTACAACGGTCTTAGTCCGTTCCACCTTTTAAAACGGCTCAAACCCGTTCCCCAATTTCGAACGCCCTATAATACACTATCCCGTTCCCAATACACTTTCATTTCTTCTCGTTTGTTCTTCCATCAAAGAAAGCTTCTCGCACTTGAAATAACTAGGTTAAATCTTCTTTCCAGAATCCCTTTTGTTCCAGTTCAACAATCAAAGAAATTTCCTAATCAAATCTCAATCGAATCAGGTGCTTTTTCTAGAACGAAAGGCTCACGAGATCTCGATTCGAAGTCAATCTCTTCTCGGTATGGAAAAAAATGATTTTTTGGTTGTTTTATCGTTGATTTAATGTCGTGGAAATAGAATCGTTAATTAGATTTTAATAGTGAATGATTGTTTGTTCAATCTTGAATGAAATCAAAATACAATAAATTGGGAATGATTGTTTTATCGTTTATTTGACGATTCTTGCAAATAACCGCCTGTAACCGATTCTTCATCTCCAAATATTGTATGCTATACGTTTGAATCATGTACAGATATACTTGATACGTTGGGTTACATTTATGTAGATCTCATCGTTGTGGAACCCAATTCGTAGAAATCCATGTGCTTCGACTCGCTTAATCCCCACGGTCTCTGCAACCCCAACTCTTCATCTCCACAGTATTAATTAATGTGATATTTTTCTTCTTCTTTTTCGTTTTATAAAAAAAGAGTCATGGTAATGTAAATGAAAGTGAATATTGATGATACAATGCTTCTTTGTTCCAGTTATTTGTAGTGCTGACTGCTGTGGAAAGCAATTCCCAGATATCACTAGTGATGAATTAAATATGATAGGTTCTACTCTAACCAACATGACATTTTCTTCTTGTAGATACTTTAGGGTGTTTTGCTAACCATCCATAGGCATGTGTATTTTTTCTGTAACTGAGAAAAATCTTCTAATTTTAATTAGCGAGCTATTTGGCAGATCGATCAGTTAATGTTTTTGTTATTTTAGTTAAAATGATTATTTCTGGACAAACATAGAAAGTAACAATAATCCACCTCACATGCTACCAGCCAAGAATGTATTGCAGTCACACAATGCCTAATCGTTGCATGGATTAGCAGGAGTGAAACTGACAACACGCTTATATAACGTAATTTCTTTTACTTTTTTAGATACGTATCATGCTCACCAAAAGCTAATAAGATATAGAGTTTACAACATATAAAGAACAAAATATAGTAAACTCTTTTGCATAGTTTTCTTACGTCACTTTATATGAATTCCTATTTATGAGTTTTGTGTTTTTTTCACTAAATTTTTGATAAGATATGCGCATTGACTTTCATTACTATGATTTGGGTTTCCATACCATGATTGTGATTTTACGTAAAATAAGTTGGTTTCAACTGCCATATTTTTATATCTACCAATTAATTTTCAGTAGTTCTTACAAGTCACAAACCATAAATTATCATCCAAGTAACAACATGATAATATAAAATACATTATTAAAATTTTCTGCACTCTATTCTCAAACATGTATGGTTTTTTTGGTTATTACATATTTGTTTTGATTTTCTGTAGTCGTTATTATATATTTGTTTGGATTGAAATGGCCGGAATTCTAGTGTGTCGGCCGAAAGTGTGAACCTTGGTTAACAGACTTGAACCAATGCTATATTTGAGTTCACCTACTTTCTATGTCATCGCTATATTATCCTACTAAGTTCACTTATCATTATATTTTCCTTGCAATTATTGTTAAGCAATGTCCGAAATATCGTCAACTTAGTTGTATGAGGTATGAACCGTCATAGTTAAGCAATTATTTTAGCTATAACTGCATGTTATTTTATGGAAAACCTAGCATCCTACTATTTGATGCACAAATGTTTTACTGATAAACTAACATATTTCACACTGAATTGGATTAAGAACCGATTTGTATTCGACCTAAGTTGTGTTTGAGATTACATAAACGAATTAAACTGCAATAGCTTTGTATTGCTAAAACAAACGAAGAACTTAATTGCATTTGTCAAGAATGCAGAACATGGGCTATTTCGGTTAGACGGGTGATAAATATGTCACTGACATGGATGATAAATAGGTCTGAGCATCAAAACAAAACTGGACTGGCATGCTATCCTGATCTAAAGTGTGCATTTCTTGACAAAAATTTAAAGGTAATATTGAATCATATTATGGCAAACACTATACGACATGTGCATGAGCATATTCTTTATAGTGCGCAACAAGTTTTCACTGACCAATGCTGATTACTAATATAGTATACCAAATAAACTAGGTCTTGCGCTGACAATGGTTGGCCGTAACTTATAAGGCAAACTTCACGATGCATTCATCACTATTTAGGTTTGGGGAAAACCGGGTTGATTGAAAGTAGCTAAATGAACTACAACCAGTGGCATTTGTGGTTAGATAATATACTGAGAAAACACGGACCGGGCTCTGTACTAAAGTAAAGACCGCTTTTAATTATATTTGAGGTGAAGGCGTGAAGCTTAACGAGACTGCAAGGTGATAATCCTAAGCATAGCAAGCTTATAGTCGTGATTGAGATCAGTCCTGATAAGGTGAACTATCTTCTCTTTAAGAGAGTACACCTAGCAAAAAGTACAAAAGGAAGAAAACTCAAACCATGAGCTTAGTGCTCGCTGCCCGCAGCAAAGCTGCTTGTGAGATTCCCAAAATGCCATAAGGTATAATTACATCAATGCCTCAAACAATGACAATTACATGGTTGTTGTAGACTACGTAGAAGAGCTCTACAAGTTTTACAAATTGGCGGAGAATTCAAATTTACCTTGGGTTCTCAAGTATGAGCTGATGTCAATCAAGGCATGTTGAGGGCAATAGTGGGAGATCGGTTGATTGAAGTGAATCACAAGTATGAACAGATGTCAGAGGGACCCTTTAGTAACAACACTACCATATGTTTCTAATGTGTTTTTTATGTATAAGCGCCTGAGCTAGATGTGTGACTCAGCTAAGAAAAAATCTAACAGGTATGGCTATGCAATCCTTTTCTCTTATACTACGTATGTCACACCTATCCGCACCACCGAATAATGCATGATGGACAAGTAGGCACCTTGATGACAATGAGACTTACAAGAAGTGGACCAACGACATCAAGCTTTAGATGGGTGCTATGTCTCCAGTACTTGACTGTGGGAAACCTGAAGCTCGAAGTAATCAAAACACTAAACATGGTCGATCCTGACGAATATGACAATCAATACACCTCCCCTCCTATGCTCTTCACATTATGGGCCAAACAAAAAGGTAAAACCAACCTTTCTTTCTAGTTTGTTATTTCGTATGAACTTCAGTATGTGGCTATTTTGATATATCTTCATTTCATTTCTATACACACATATGCATATAAATACTGATCTGGATCAAGATATAGGCATTTGATGAAAGAATCTGTATGTGAGTTTACTAAACTTTAACCATCTTTTGTCGTATTTTTTGACATAGTTTATTATGTAGACATTTGAACAATGTTTAAGCAAAATTCATATAACGTGTGTATATTGACATTAGAGCATCTTTAAAACAAACAATACAACTTAGTCATCACATTTAATACTTTATTTGTTTCATTTCTGTATTTTTATTTTTTTTAAAGGTTTTACTATAAGGTGGGTTCATATATTGATTATTTAAAGGTATTAAGCGCAAAAAATAGTCTGTCTAAACATGAATGTTTTTAGAAACCAATTGATACCTTAAAAAAAGTATTCTATATTGTAGTATAGACCAAGTTAGGCTACATGAAATTTGAAGCCTATAAGCAACATTGTCGTTGTTTTCATTAATAAAATTGTATTTTGGGAAATTGTAGCACAACAAAAGGTTTTGATATATTTATCTTTGAGCTTTACGACATGAGATTGGCAGTAGTTACATTAGGAAATATGTTACATGATCCCACATGTTATCAATGATGTTGGAGAAAACCAATTTTTTCTTGCCAATCTGTGCACTCTTTCAAGATGTAGAATTCCAAGTACTAGGCTAATAAGGAGTTTATCTAGGGCAGCGATCTTGATTTTGTTCTTTCGTAATTTTATAGATTCCAATCAAATATGTAAATATTAGGAATTTCAATTTACGTTTCGAGTTCGGGTTCCATTGTTTACCGAATATACTCACAACAGCATCTTACCCTTCATCTTTGCTCAAGCCCAATATATCTGTCATTCCATCCTTTTGGAGTATCCTTTTAGAAATATTTCTAAAATAACGTAAACTATTAGTTAGCAATTTCACATGAATTTCATTTCCAAATTTCATCTTAATATCCCAATACATTGTTCTTTATGGACGGTTGTAATCCTTTGTATAGTCTTCACAAAACATGAATTCCCATAGTGGTATAATATATGCAATATTATCTACATTTACGACCAAATCATAGAAACAGAAATGGTACTAACATAGAATCATAGAATTGTCTGAGTTATCGGATGTTGGCTGCAGTGCTTTGATTCTTATATTATACTTCTTTGAAACACCAACGCTACTTCCGGAACTCGTGTCTGATTTATCCAAAGCACTTGACAGTGCTCTCTCCCAATAAGCCTTGCCTATATAGTTCGCACATTTTCTGCATAGAAGTTTGCTTCTTTTTCTAAAAAGACCCCATGGGTCTTTGAAAATGAACTGTGCGATGCAATTTAGTTCATCAGTCTAAGTAAATCGGCTTTCGTCTACACTGTAGAAAGTTATGATTCCCTTCTTGATCGACTTTCTTCTGTATTTTGATGCTAAGTTTGTTGTATCTCGGTTTGACGAGATGAGATGTAGTGCATAGCCACAAGATCCACAACTGCATAATCAAGACTGTCATGATCAAGTCGTAATAAACATTTGGTATCTTGTACACATGATTAAGATAGTTTTAAAAGACAAATTATAATCGGTAATTCCATGATCTAATGAACACAATTTTGAAATTCAGATATGGATTTGGTAAGCTTTAATTACAATTTTCTTAGTTGGAGTTGTTAGAAGTAATAGGTTAAAGTATTTCATAAATGGATCAGTTTAGCCTTTTTGCCAAGGAGGCAACAAATACACAATAAATAATGATGCAAAGTATAAAGATGCTTTACAGCTTATTCTGTATATTATAATTTTTTATATAATCAAATATTCATAAAGCTGTCGATTCCTTTAAAAAGAAGGTGATAAACACACTGTCAACATCTCCCTTCCCTTTATAATTTCTTTCAAATAATAGAAAATAAGATAGGAGTATATTTATATTTTTCTTTCTAACAAATATCTTAATCTAATTTTTTTATTAGCTGCACTCTAGCATTTTTATTTTCTTTCCTTTTAGGTTCTTTCTATCTTTTACCTAAATAAGATAATAATACAGGCCTCTTTCTTACATAGATAGACAAGCCTAATGAAAATTCAAATACCGCATGGTGTCATTATCATAAGGTTAGGTATGCATTAATATAGCACATCCAATAACATAGCATGCACCTTGTAAATATACAAAATGGATTTATTCAATGTTCAAGTCACTTGTCATGGTTTTAAGGATTGAATGAACATTTTTGTGAAGGCTTTAAAATGTCACCATGTAACATGGAATAATAAGTTGCACTACCAACTGTCAAAGAGAAAATAAAATAAAAAATAATATGTATTATGTGATCATAATGGGCGTAAGAGATGTTGTACATGTCGTAGTTGAACTTTTTCACCAACTCAATATTAGATACAAATAAGCCTATGTGAATTAGTTTGTCTGACAAGGAAATTTGTATTTTCTTGATCGTTCGAAAAACATTGCGTTAGATAGGAAGGAGCAACAATCAACTATCACACTTATGTCACCATAACTTATAAACTCCTTGAAAAAAAAAACTCCTATAAATTATGATATGTAGACAACTCAAATTCAAGGGTGATGAACACACCAAGACAAAAGGCAAGCATTTTGAATGCTTATGAACACTAAACTCTTGGATTATATTAACTTTAACTATCCATACTTTAGAGTATTTGCATTGAAATAGATGCAACAAGTAAAACGTTGACTGTATTGCCAAATGTCAATGTTCTAACAAATATTGCTGCAAAAGAGTTTGTTAGCATTAAGCAATGTACAGACTCGTTTTTCTACTTTGACATGTAGTGTTAGACAATGTCTTAGCCATCATAGTCTATTGACACCTTGCATTTTCTTAAACACAAATGAAGCTTGGGAAAGTAACAATAAAATGAACTAGGATGTGTGCTTTTGTTTTCAGATCTGTTGTATTTGCCAACTACAATATTTATATACTGCTGCAGAATAGCAAATGTGTCTTCCTAGTTGGTGAACAGACAAGGACTGGCAATGTGTACAGTCACATGCAAATTAATACTCCTGTATACTGTAACCATTTTGGTCAGATCACCTAAAGTTCATTTCATTTCAATACAACAAATCTATATAATATCAAATTATGAGTAGTATACTTATTTGTGAGAAACTTAACCTTTTGCAACCATCATGCTGACTTGTGCCCAGTTCTAATTCAATGATACCCATTCCATGGATCTCCCCACCAACCGAGCACTTTAGAAAACTCCGTCAAGTTTCTTGTTAATGTTCTTATCTAAAAATATTTATTGCACTTGGAACAGGGTTAAGTTTATTTATTTACTATGGCGTGCAATATTTGTCCAGAATAGTTAAGCCATGTTGTTTAGACCAGACAATAGTTTGTGGTTTTAGATTTCAAGGCAATCAACGTGCATCCAGTTAACAATAAAAACTATACTGAAAGACAAAGTACTTTACATTCATTATGTGGATTGTATGAATAGATTATTTTGCTAATTTGCTTATTACCTAGTCAAGATATAAACGGATGCACTAATCTGCAAATGTATGCAATAAAAATATTTTTTTTCAATTTTTAACTATGTTATATCATAGAGAGGATAGAATGGTTGTCTTGAAGTGAATCTAATGAAATTAACCCATTAAGGAAATTTTTTGTCGTGCCTGTATCTACATGTGATCGCTTCCATTAAGGAGCAGCATAAATTTGATTTTTATTGTTGTATGTATATTTAATATTACATATCTTGTCATTAAATGCAGTTTGTCTATGATTCTAAAGTTACTTATAGAGAATGGAACTTGTATGCTCAGCTTGGTACAAAATTTTGATATTACAAGTTATCTTCGTGTAGTTATATATTATTGTTATTATATATTATTGTTATGTCCATTTAAAAAAAAATTATTGTTATGTTAATTAGGCATGCCTCACATCAGATTTAGCCACAGCTTTTGGTAAGCAAATTTAGCATACTTATATTAACAACAATCTTATAGTATTGTTTGGAACCATATTCAACATAGCCTTTCGAAATTGTACAAGTTGGCATCCATGGAACCATACTTATAATGATTTCTCCTTGCGGTCAACATCAGGGCAAGCCTTATTAAGGATTCAATCAAGCAACATTCAAGGATACATTACAAAATAATGCCGGATGATGTAGACAGTCTATGACTTGTTCGTTGGACTTACGCTTTTGCCATTGTTGTTATCTCACTGATCATATACCCATGCCACACTGCATCTTTTTTCTTCTACTAAAGAACTCTTTTGAATTTCAACCTAAGCACACTAATCCTTTTTATGACCGCTTGCTTATAATTTTTTTCAGTATAGTTTTTTTGGTAATATCAATTATATCTGCTGAGTTTCAAGAGTGGACATTACTGCAGTCTTTATTATTATTATTTGTTCTTCCTGTATTAGTTGGCTTATACATCAGGATACAGTTTGATATTTCGATCACTATTGGTTGATAACTGAAATTCAAATGAATTTCGAAATATAATGTCCTTTTTTAATTAAACTTTGATTTTCCAAGTAGAAATGTATCGGTCAAAAATCATTAGTTAAAATAAGTTATACTTTGCTAATAAATCTTTGGCTTATGCAGCAGTAGACAAAGCCCCGTTGACATGGAGTACTTGAATTCAAATAGTTATTGATGTGGCTGATGCTCTTGCTCTTGTAAGCTTTACTTTATTACTCGTTCCTTATCTCTATATTAATTTAGCACATGTATTAATATGAATATGGCTTTATAAATCTGAAAATTTGCCTTTCAACAATGTTAGATTGCTGATTTCTAATGATGATAGAGGTTTGCTCAAGAAGAAGTTAAGCAACAGTACTATTACATAGTGTATGATATATATTATGAACAATTAATACTGTAATATTATTATGGTGAAGTTGAGATGTACCGTACCATTATTTTGGCTACTACTATTGAACTTGGAGTACACGGTAATATTACTTTTGTTGTTGCAAACTGTTAGACTTTTAATTTTGTGATATATTATTGAACTTTAAAATCAGTTTGTTGTTAAATTTGATCCTTACGTTGAATCTATTGGAAGTTTTCAGTTTATTGATTTCTTTTGTAATATTATATCAAATCTGTAACCGTTTGTACTGAATAGTAACTACCGAAGGAGGGGGGAAAACAAGTTTTTTTTTTAAATGGTCAATTAGCAACGGCTAAAAGCCGTTGCTAAAGTAAAATAAGCAACGGACTTCAGCCGTTGCAAATTGAAATATTGCAACGGCTCTAGGCCGTTGCAAATTCAAGAAATTGCAACGGCTTTGGGCCGTTGCAAAATTTTAGCAACTCTTGATTTTGCAACGGCTTTTAGCCGTTGCAAAATCAATTTGCAACGGCCTAAAGCCGTTGCAAATCATCATTTCTGGTGTAGTGTCTTTCCGCTGTGTGAGAATTCTATTCGAAGTGTATGTTATTATTATTATTATCTGTGCAAATGTAATCCTTACAGGAACCAACGAGCCGTTCAAAATGGTTTTAAGTTTCGATGGGCCTTTTCTAGGTCGAAATTTAGGCCCATTCCGGGCGGATTGTTACATTTGACATCAGAGCATAGGTTACCTGATTATAAGGAATTATACGTATGAGAGGCATATTTGTAATTTGAAAATGATTTTTCAAACTATATACACACACACCCCAATAAGCATTTGCATTTATACTAGGCATCTTTATCGTTTTCTTCCCTTTTAGCTTAAATACTATCTCAGGGGTATCCACTAAGGGATTCTTCCTTTTCTTTTCAGATAGTAGAATAGCTGAAAACCTAACTGAGCAGGGAAACCAAGAAGGCCCGTATACTTGCCAGAATGGTTCCATTAGTATGTCCGTACTATAGAACAGGTCCCTGTTGCCAATCCTTCCCCGACAGCACCTGCAGCTCCTTCCGCTGAGGTAGTCTTTGACATTTCTCACTACTGTAAGACTTTTATGAACCTTGGAGGGAAATCGTTTTTTGGAAATAAAATTTACTAATACCCAGTCTTGGCTAATGAACGGTGAAAGAATTTTCGAAGCAACTGGCTGGCCTGATGAGGTAAAGAGGAGAATTGCGACCTGGCATTTGAAGGATAAGGCACTCGAATGGTGGAACTTGGTATTGGTGGAGAATGAGCGCCAGATTTTCACATGGGCCGAACTCAAGACCCGTTTCCAAGCAAAATTTTTGACCAAGGGCAGAAATGACTATCCAGCTAGAGAATTTCATCCACCTCAATCAAGGAAGCTTGAGCTTTCAAGAGTATGTATCCAAATTTACAAAATTATGTAAGTTTGCAAGTGTTAACCGGTTTTTTGGTCTGGTTCCTAGGAGAGCACCAGACAGGCTCAACTCAATATACCTTGTGAAGCTGAGGCCGAAAATGAACACATAGGGGTGAAGGAAACAGGATCAAGAATGGATTACATTGCTTGTGGCCTCACGGCATGCAGAAGACGTCCGCAAACCACGGCCTTGGACCCTGAAGGAGTTACGAGCCCCGACCACCCGGTCCTGGGACCCTTGCACCCCTCGGAAGGACCTCACCCAGGCATGACGCAGAATTCATACCCATCCGGGTGCGAAATCTCGCACCCATGCCTTGGTTCAAAATCTCGCACCCATGCCAAGGTTCGAAATTTCGAACCCAGTAGGTGCGAGGCCTCGAGCCCAGCATGTGCGAAATCTCGCACCCATAGCCGGGCTCGAGATCCCGAGCCCAGCGAGTGCGAAATCTCGCTCCCACAGCTGGGTTCGAGATTCTGAACTCAGCGGAGTGAGATTTCGCGCCCGCGCCTGGGTTCGAAATTTTGAACCCATGCCCGGGTTTGAAATTTCGAGGCGCGCGGGTGGCGGGCTCGAATTTCCTGCATATGGTCCCTATTTCTACCTAATCCTACCACTCCCAATACTATAAAGAGCCCATGGCCACACACTTCAAAAGGGTTGGATTTTCTTCACTTGAGACCTCCCTAGAGCTTCATGAACTCCATTAATGGCATCTCCTATTTGAGGAAGAAGGAGAATTAAATATTCTTTTTCCCAAATACCTAGCATATTTCATTTATGAAAATGAATGTAATGAGCATGGCTCTACCTTGTAATTCTTGAGTGATTAATAAAAGTTCAACATCCTTCCAAAGTGGACGTAGGCCTAAACCGCGGCCGAACCACTATAAATACTTATGTTAATTACCGCTTTCTCTTACTTAGTCTTGCGGCCAAATTAACTATTCCTAGTAGTAGGAATCCTGGGTGTTTACGACATTTTTTGCCGTCAACATTTGGTGCTTTCACTGAGAATCTGAATTCAATATTTGCGTCTTTCTTCCACGTTATCATCTCGACTTCGAAAAGCTTGAGGTTCCTTGCCTAACCTGTTGTTGAGTCCGCTTACGATGGTAATGAAGTCAAAGAACGCAATGGTCAGTTCTTTAGCCATAGCCGAGGCCGGTACCTCCCAACAACCTCCCCGACAACTAATGAAACCGTCCCTCATGTTATGGACCCCGAAGCGCCCGTTACCCAAGCTTAGATTCGCTCGCTTAATGAAAAATATGAGAACATCGCGGTCGAGCTCAGCCAAGCATTAAGGGATAACATCGGCCTTATGCGGCAACTTCAAGAAAGTCAACGCATCGTCGCCCAACTTCAATTAACTCGAAACAATGCTCGACCTAGAAAAACTGCATTGGAAACTTCCTCTTCCGAGTCAAGGGGCCCACACCAAAGGAGAAGGTTCACCCTCGTCAACAATGTCGCCGCTCACACCAATGCCCTCGATAACGGTAACGGTCATGCGGATGGGAATGGGAACGACAACGGCGACCGAACTACAGTCACATACAGCGAGGGAGTGTAGTATTGAGACCTCTCTCGCTTGATTATCAACGACGGACCTGATCCTACAAACCAACCTCTTCCTTAACACAACCTAACGGTCGCCGATCAGGGTGAAGGGACCGCTATCCCAACGGCCCGCGCCCCTGTAGAACATGATCCACATCACCCCGCTCCGCCTCAACATCCGTACATAGACCCAATCATAGATGTCGAGGACATGGAGGAAGACGATCCAAACATCCGCCATAGAAGACGACCTCGCAACAGGACTCCGAAACCGCGTCAAAACCCTTGGACCCTGATGGAGGATCCACATCTGACCTATCTCCCTGACATGAAATGGAGGGTCATGAGGGAGATGCGAGGAGGCGCACACGGCGCATGGGAAGCTCACATTAGGCGTAACCCCTTCACAAGAAGAGTAAATGAAGCCGAGTAGCCAAGCCGCTTTAGCATGCCACAAATGCCACTCTATGATGGTACCACTGATCCTTGTGCCTTCTTGAATCGCTATGAATGGCAAATGGACTTGAGCCAGGGCGACAATCCAGCCAAATGCAAATGCTTCCCGATCTTCCTGTCCGGTACCGCTTTACTTTGGTTCTCCCGCCTCTCTCGCGATTCCATTAACAACTTCGGGCAACTAGCAACAGAGCTGGTCAAGTAATCCAGGGTGCATATCCCAACTCCGAAGAATGCCCTCACCTTATCCAACCTATACCACGGGCCCGCCGAGTCGCTTAGGAGCTACCTTTCCCGTTCAAGACAGCTCTCGCTGAGGTTGAAGATCCAGATCCTCACACCATACTCTTTTAGCTAGTAAAAGGTGTCCTCCCTACTTCAGAGTTCGAAGCCTGGATCGATCGAAAGCAGCCAAAGAGCCTTGACGCATTCTAGGAGAAGGCAGACCAATACTTGTGCCAAGAAGAGGCAAGGCGGAACCGGCTTTCCGCCACGAGTCATCTCTATGACCCCCAAGTAGATACCGCCAATAACCAATTCAGAGTTAGGCAATGCGGGGAGCCTTTCGACCAAAACAGGGGGGCAGGTCCCCAAAGGAAAAAACCTAACAATGGCAGGACGAATGGACGAAACAACGGGCAAGCCCCATCAGAATTAAGAAAGCCCGGCCCTCGCCAAGCTTTCGAGACCTACACCCTGTTGAATGAAGACATAGGGACAATCTACTTGGAAACGTGTAACACCCTTCCATACAAGAAGCCGTGCGTTAGAGAATCAATCGACTGCGAGAATAACACTGGGAGATACTGTCGATACCATGACGTGTACGGGCCCGACACCAACGAATACCGCCAAATTAGGGATGCAATCGAGAAACTTATTCGTGAGAAACGACTCAAGCAATATGTCCAAGAGCCCTTTCCCGCCAAAGCAAACTCGCATCCTCCAGCACCAACTCCACAAGCAGCCGCAAATGGAGCTCTAGGACCGTCTAACCCCAGACGAGGAATTGTGATCAACACCATATGTGGCGGACCTTACCCCATACATAACAGCTTTTGAAAAATGGAGGAATATGTGAGTTCCATAAAACATGCTACTTACGAAGCCTGTTCCGCTCTCCCTATGTCCATCCCATCCAAGCTACAAAAAACCATGTGTGACGACATCATCTTCCAAGAAAGGGAATTGACAGGGGTGGAAATCCCGACCATCGATCCATTAGTCGTCACTCCCCAGATCGGTGCCGCTTCCGTTTGGAAGGTCTTAATCGACTTAGGAAGCTCGGTCAACATCATCTTTAAGGCCGCCTACGACCAGATGAAATTGGAAACGAATGACTTGAAGCCATGTTACGCTGCAATTCACGGCTTCAGTGGGGCCTCTAGTTCCCCCGTAGGGATGATCGATCTACCCGTAGAACTGGGTGAGGGGGACCGAAGCCGAGTCCGGATTCTCACTTTCATGGTCATTGACATTGACTCCCTCTACAACCCTTTTATAGGGCGCCTCTTTCTCACCGATTTCCGAGTTTACATGGCACCATGGTCTATCCTAATGAAATTCCCAACGGAAAATGGGATCGGAACCGTCAAGGGCGACCAAGTAAGCGCCAGGGAATGTTACGCAATAAAATGGAAGAATGCATGTAATAAGGACAAGGGCAAAGCCGTGCCCGCTCCTTCTTGCGCCAATAATGTCTTTGCATAGCAATCAACGATGTCTAGGCCCTGGCTCAGGCGCCACTCCCGTCTTTCCGATGACCTCGACCCACGGAAGGACGAAGAGCCCGAATACGAGACGGCTACCCCGGTCGAATCCACAGTGGACGTTCCCATCAACCTCGACGACCCAACAAGGGTGTTGAAGGTAGGGTCACAACTTTACCCAGCAGTTAAAGAAGATCTCATATGCTTCCTAAAAGCCAATTTAGACGTGTTTGCATGGACCCACTCCGACATGAAAGGCATCGACCCCGCAATTGCTTGCCATTCCCTTGGCTTAGATCCTAAAGTACCTCCAGTTAAACAGAAACGCCGCTTTTTTGGGCCCGAGAGGTCCAAGGCACTCGAAGAAGAGGTGGACCGTCTGCCCAACAATAACTTCATCCGTAGAGTTGACTACCCTAAATGGGTTTCCAATCTAGTTATGGTTAAAAAGGCCAACGGTAAGAGGCGAACATGCACCGATTTCTCCGATCTGAACAAGTCATGTCCCGAGGACAGCTTCCCGCTCCCGAAGATCGATCGACTAGTCGATTCGAACACCGGATACCAGCTATTATCCTTCATGGATGCCTAATCAGGCTACAACCAGATCCCGATGAGCCTCCGCGACCAAGATCATACCACTTTCTTAACCGACCTTGGGCTCTACTGCTACCATGTTATACCCTTCGGCCTTAAAAATGCCGGCGCCACTTATCAACGAATGGTTAATCAACTCTTTAAAAATCAAATTAGAAAGTCCATGGAGGTGTACATGGATGATATGCAAGTAAAATCTAAAATATCAAGCGATCACGTCCACGACCTCTCCGAAATGTTCGATGTCCTTCGCCAGTACGACATGAAACTCAACCCCCTGAAATGCTACTTCTGAGTCGCCTCGGGAAAATTCTTGGATTTCATTGTCAATTCACGGGGCATCGAAGCTAACCCAGAAAAAATCCAAGCTATCCGGGACATCCGAGTCCCCGAGAACATCAGGGATTTCAAAGTCTGAACGGAATGGTCACTGCTTTATGTCGGTTCATCTCTAAGGCCACCGACAAGTGCATCCCCTTTTTCAATTTACTCCAAAAAGGGAAATGCAACTTTGAGTGGACCCCCAAATGTGTCTCCGCATGCAAGGAACTTCTGGATCACCTAGAGCGACCACATATCCTATCTAAGCCTATAGACCATGAGGACTTATATATTTACATGGCTGTTTCTACGCAGGCATTCTGCTTGGCAGTAATACGCCTCGAAGATCGCAATCAACGGCCCGTCTACTATATCATCAAGTGGCTGATGGGGGCAGAGAAGAACTACCCAAAGCTAGAAAAGCCGGCATTCCGCTTATTGATTTCCTTTAGAAAGCTCCGGCTGTACTTCCAGTCGCATACCATAAAAGTTTTCATGGACCAGCCACTATGCCTGGTCCTACAATGACCCGAGGCGTCAGGGCATTTACTAAAGTGGAGCATAGTGTTAAGCCAGTTCGAGATAACCTTCATCCCCCAACGAGCCATCCTCGGCCAAGCCCTCACAGACTTCATCGTGGAATTCACAGCCCCCGAGGAGGAACCCACAGTGAACGCCAGAATTCCTGACGCCAAGTGGAAATTGTTCGTAGACGGCTCCTCTAATAGAAAATGCTCCGGGGTCGGAGTCGTGCTCATCACCCCTAAGGAACGCCTGATGTATTACGCATTAAGGCTAAATGTCCCTGCTACTAATAACGACGCGGAGTACGAGGCCTTAATCGTCGGGCATAGAATCGCGATCGAACTCAAGCTGGAGACCGTCCACATCTTCTCCGATTCACGGCTTATCGTCCGACAAGTACAAGGAGAGTATCAAGCGAAAAAGGGACGGCTTGCCTAGTACCTGGCCTGGGTTCGAGGGCTACTCATCTACCTCGAGCACTACACCATCACCCATGTCCCACACGAACAAAATGAAAAAGCAGATTCCCTCGCTAGAATGGAAAGCTCCGAATATCCGCAACTTAACAGATTCTTCTCGGTTAAAGTCCTCGGCTCTCCGAGCATCAAGCAAGGGCAAGACGAGACGATTATGGGCACCAAACCCGAGCCTGAGTCCTGGATGACACCGATCAGAAATTACCTGCAGCACGGGATCCTACCAAAGCACTACAAGGAAAGGTGCACGTTCACTCACTAGTCAGCCCATTACCTTCTTATGGACGGGTACTCTACTGTAGAGGTTTTTCTATTCCCTTGCTCTAGTGCGTAGATCATGACGACGCCCTCCAAGTACTAAGCAGTGTGCATGAAGGCGAATGTGGCGATCACACTGGGGGGCAGACCCTAGCCAGAAGGATTCTCAGACAAGGTTATTACTGGCCCACGCTTGATCAAGACGCCGCAGACTACACTCGCAAGTGCGGTAAGTGCCAGCTCTTCTCCAAGATTCCACGAGCCCCGCCTCCCGAACTATCTCAAATGGTCAACCCATGGTTGTTCGCCATGTGGGGAGTCGACATCATCGAAACTCTTCTAATGGCCAGAGGTGGGGCAGGATAAGCCATCGTTACAGTGGACTATTTCACCAAGTGGGCAGAAGCTGAAGCTCTCGCCACCATAACCACAAAGAAGATGATCAACTTTGTCGTCCGCAACATCATTACCCGCTATGGAGTGCCTGGGGCTATCATCCCCGACAACGACACTCAATTCGAGAGCATCGAGTTTAAAGCTTTCTGTCAGCGCACGACATCGATAAAAGATTCTCAGCGGTGGCTCATCTCCAAGCCAATGGGCAAGTCGAGGCAGTTAACAAGGTCATCAAATCCATCATCAAGAAACGTCTGGAAAAGGCTGGGTGCATGTGTGCAGACGAACTCCCTCTGGCTCTATGGGCTTACCGCACCACCCACAAGGCAGCAACTGGCCATACTCCTTTCACCCTCGCATGTGGATCTGAAGTCGTCGTTCCCACTGAGTTCAAGTTACAATCCCATCGAGTCAAATATTTCGATCCAAGAACAAATCAAGATTTACTTCTGGGATCACTCGACTTGCTGGAAGAAAAAAGGAATGAGGCCGATATCAGAGTCGCCGCCCAACGATAGCGAGTAGCCCGATACTTCAATTCCAGGGTCCGCCACAAGGACCTCAACGTCAGCGACCTCGTTCTAAAGTGGGTTTTTTCCCTTGCCAGTAAGCCTCGCGCCTCGCTGGGAAGGCCCATACTCCATACATCGAAAGCACAATGATGGAACCTTCGGGCTCGCCACCGTCGATGGAGCTGAACTCCCAAGGGCATGGAACTGTGAACATCTCCGCTGCTACTTTACATAACTCAGTTTGCAGTTGTTTATGCTTTTCAAACAATGTTCTGTTTTGTCAGAAATCCAGGGCGTTGTAAATTCTATTACTGCCAAAGTTATTAGTAGAAATGGTGTTCAATTTTCTATCTCCCTGTTATTTACTTCTCACGTAATGCGTCTTGTTTTCCAGCAACCAAATCGATTCACGCTTGCGAAAACCGCATCGGTACCTCAGGCACGGGAGCCGGCGCGACCATCCCAATTTCTAGGCAACATTGACTACGAAACGCTTGGCTACGCCCAGCACCTCGAGCACGGGAGCCGGAAATGCTACTTGAATCGTCGGCCCATGGCACGACCGGGTCTAAACAACCGCTAACTCGAACCCCGGCCCAGTCCAGGTCCAAGTGGTCAAGCGACTTAGGATAAATCATTCCGCGTCCTAGTCCAGGTGGCATGGCGCCACTCAACGATCGACTAAGATTGATGCAAATCTCTCTTCGCCAATTGCTGGTGCCGGTCGAATCATGGCACAACACCAAGACCGACCTTAAATCGTTTCTTCTCCTTAGCTCTCAAGGCTAGGGGGAAGCCCATGGCTACGATCGGACCTTACGAGCTGATGATCGGGGCTGAAAACTACGCCGACAAATAAATGACATCTGGCGGCTCACCTCAACCCGATGAACAACGGTAGGGCCACCCACTTGGCGGACCGCACAATGCGACGCCCTACGCCTCGCTATACTTGGGTTTAACCCCGGGCCACCCAAAACAGCAGGCGCACAGCCTGGTTTCACAAACTACGGGTTCCCTAAGCTAAGGGGAACTTCCTGAAACCAGCGCTTTACCTCACCTCTCTGGAATAATTTACCCAGAGACAGCCCCTAATCGCTTTTGTGACAAGTGTAACGATAAGTAAGTTTATGCAAGTGTAGGATACTGGAAAATATAAAAAGAACATACGAAAAATTGACATAAACAACGATCTTTACTAATTCATATTTCCTTTTCACACACATGCATGCGCGCTAAAAAAACTACGTGTCTAATACTTTTACTTTCTAATGATAGGGTGTACATAAGAACCACACCGTGTCTTGAAATACCAAAAGCGAGGTCCGTACTCGCATAAACTATTGGCCTACACTACCAAAATGACGGTAACTCCTGCTAAGGTTGCTAACGCTAACCATGTTTTCTTTTCTTGTGCTTGTGCGTGTCCTTTTTTGCAGATTCCACGCTTGACAGTTCATCCTTGGTTCTGGGTTTCTTCTTGCCAGACTCGCTCTTTCTGTCTCCGCCCCTCCGGGAAGTGGTCGATTCATGAGAAGCCGGGAGGCGTCTCTCGGACGTCCCATCGCCAATAGAAACCTCGGTAATGTCAATCAGAGTGTCTTGCGGAACAGGCTTGGGGGCACCCCCAGCAGCGAGGCCGACACAACATCACTTGTCTCCGGGACCGCCTTGCCTTCCTGCTCAGCTTTCTCCTTGGCTTCTCTAGCGGTCGGGAGATTTTTCACGTTTTCTTGACATGCTTCAGAGTACTAAAGAAGCATTGAAAGCCCAAAGGCGTGACAACCTTCGCATGCAGGAAAACATGATCACCATGGGTAGAGAATTGCAAGAGTTCCGGAGGCAGAGAACTCCTTCCCCACCGCGCCGCATTCCTACAGATGATTCATAAGGCGTGACGCCACCAGCTTTGGCCTTCTCGACGGACACCGTAGTCCTCTGCTATGCCTCCTCATCCTCCCTCTTCTTCTGGGCCTCATCGTCAGCCCTCTTCTTCTCAGCCTCTTCATCAGCTCTCTTCTTCACGGCTGTGTCAACATCTCTTGCCTCGGTATCCTACAGAGTCTTCATTAGGATCTCCTTCCTGGAAGCCTCATCGTGCTCTCACTTCTCCTCTACTTCTTCACGCTTGGCCACTATCTTGGCCTATTGCCTCGCCACCAGAGCCGCCATCGAAGCCACATCAGCTTCTACCGGGCCTTTGGCAAGGGCACTCTGCCCATCGACCACCTCTCCTTCTTTACTAAGAATGTCGACCATGCTAGAAGTTACTCTTATATCGGAAAGGGTGTAAAATGGGTCGTCGTCTTCTCCAGCCTATGTCCCTATCAGGGCCGGCCCAGTTTCAGTCATTTGAGGGATCATGGAAGCAGGGTCCGCTGCATTCGTAGACTTAGGAGGAACTCCATAAGCAAAGATGAAACCGTTTTTAGCCCATAAATTCAGTAATCACTTCATCCTCAGGGATGCAGGGTAAAAGGAGTTTACCTATGGTCAAGGATGGCGTACGAACGTTAGGAAGGGTGCTTGCAGCTATGGGTAAGGTGAATCTGGTATCCCCAGTGCTAGTAAGTCAGGATTATACTCAGTAGCAATTTGGGCCATATTCCCAGGACCACTCACCATGACAAATCAGGGGTCCAGGGGCGGATAAGAACTCCCCTCTGCAAATGCTTCCGCCACAACCGCGCGCCTGGTCACCGCAAACTTTCCTTTCTCTTCGGCAAGCCTCGCCAACCTTTCATTCTCGGCATCCTCCTGCAGTAGTCTCCTTCCCTCCTCTAGCCTCTCACGTTCGTCATTTTTCAGAAAGACGTCTGCAAGTTGGCGCTCGTCCAGAGTGCTTACATCCACTTGACGCAAGAAGGCCTCGTAAGGGATTAACCTCTCCCAGGTTCTGGCTAGCTCGCGAGGGTAGTCCTCGACCCACGAAATCCCTAGGAATCTTAAAGCTTTCATGTATATGTCATAGATACTCTGCTCGAAGGAGGACCGAACGCGAAACTCCGCATCATTCAGTTGTTCCCTCAGCTGCCCTATCTCCCTTTCATGTTCAGCTCTGACACTCTCTGTCATACTCAATACGTCCCTGCTGCTAGCCTCGGCATCCTCCTTCGCTGTCTTCATTACCTCGAGCTGCCTCTTTAACTCAGCAACCTCGGCATCCTCAGCCCGCAACCTCTCATTTTCCTCCCTCAAGGCGGTATTGTCGTTCTAGAGCTGTGTAACCTTCCCAATTTCCCTTTCCATCTCAGTGCACACTTTGGACCACTCTTCCATATCCTTCTTAAGAGTTGTATTTTCAATGGTCAAGCGACTTACGGTATCGCTAAAAGTCTCATGGTCGCACGCAACCCCTATCTTTAAAGTCGTATAGGATCGCTTCAGCTCCGCTGCAACAGCATAGTCAAAAGTTAAAACAGGGAAACACACGAAGTAATGATAAATTAACCACAACGCAGTAGAGAAATCCACTATCTCGGCTTCCAAATGGGCGATCGATGTCTTTTCACTATCGATGGTCAGCTAATGATTGATGAGCTCCGGACTTTTCCTCTTAATCAACTAAGAAAGACGGAGGGACACTTGGTAAGTTCATTGGCCTGGTGATACGCAGCTTGTACATGCATCCATATATCTCCGGATTCCCTACTGGGAGCAGGACGGAGATCAGGGAGAGACGGCAGCTTGTCAATTTAATATTGCGGGAAGTACAGCTTTAAAAACCTCCACCTCTCCTGTATAGAAAACGCTCAGATTTGGGACTCTGTCAGATTTTGCATTCCCGTCGCGACTTCCATGTCCGACCTTAGTTGTCCAAACAGCAGCTCCCTCCCCTTAGCAGGTTGAACGGGAGTCGGAGGGGCGGCTGACGGGGGAGTTGTCGAAGGCAAAGATCGAGACCCACCTATGTTGAGCCGAGTATCTCCTACGGATACGCGAACAGGAGGAGGAGGTGTCGGAGATCGCCTAAATTGATCCCGATCTCGATGATTGCTACCTCGATCTAACGGGGGTGGAGCACCATACAAGCTGGAGGATCTTTGAAATCTCTCGAAGGAAGAACTCTGGGGATGCTGGCGATCCTTGCGCCCATAGCTTCATCCGCCGTGTCCACCTGCCATATCACCTTCCAATGGAATGAGCCAAATTCAGTAGAGTAACTCATGTAGGAAAAACGTCTATGCAATGCAATGTTTTGGATGTATGCCCTAAGTGTTCTCTCAACACACCAGATTGTGGTCCGATCAAGGGAGTAAACCGCTCAGCAGCACAGGAAAGTTCTTCCAGGCTTGTTGTATTCGGTCATGGAGTCACTACTAAAGCAAGTCCCTTTAAGCCATCAAACTGGCCCGCGGGTTCAAGCGAGGCAGTGGCCCCTGAGTGAGTCGCAGGAGACTGCGGTCTAGCCACCAATCCTTCCGCCTCCCCTGTCAGAGGCGGGATGGGAGTGATCGGCAACCCCTCATCTCCAGAAACCTCCTCTTGACCATGGACCTCAACTCCGTGCACATCTCCTCGAGGTGGAGTAGTCCTTTGCAATTCTCCTCCCGTTGGGGTCATTTTCCTCTTCCGCCCAAAAGGGGTATAGCTTGCCGCAACTTCCTTCTTTGGCACACTAATAACAACCGCGGGCCTTATCACAGCCTGGTTGTCTGGCAGCAACCCAACGCGGCGGAGGCAATCCTGACTCGTCATGGTACTGGTGTCATGTAGATTCTCCGGTATCGCCCGCAAAGCAATAAGGCGTTACCGGTATTTCTGCAGTCGGCACATCGGATTTCCTATCATGTCCCATTTCAAAACCACGAATAAAGGAAGGGATCCTAAAGTTATGCCAAGGAACGGAGTTAGAGGAACACTTACTTCCCTCAATCCACCTTCTTACAAAGCCAGTAGGGCAGCTAACGAAGACCCACTCGCGCTTAAACACAAACAGCCTGGGCCACGTCCTAACAAAGAATTTTGTGGCAGCCGTCGCTTCCAGATACCATTGGGAGGGAGTGGCCACGCTCGTTTTCCTTGAGTGGAAGAATTATAGAATATCGTCCCGAGTAGGTTCCCTGTTCAAGAACTCGTGGAAGAGAACTTAAGTCCCCAGGAGAGAGGCATAAGCATTGGGTGTAACTGTGATGGCGCGAGACAGAAATAGAGCAACATGTACCGAATGAAGTTGTTAGCCGAGGCACGCATCCGGAAAGGCAAGCTTGTCGGTTCCAGGTAATAATACCCTCGGGGGGGATATGGGCTCTGTCATCTCTCCCGGAGGCATGGGCATCTCCCACCGGAATCATAAATCGGGCCGCCATTTTCCTGATTGCGGCAGCATCCATACACGAGTAGACTGAGTCGATAGGGTTCTCCAAGATTATCGCATCCGACAACATGTCCGAGGCCACCGGAGGTACGGGCTCATCATCGCCCATGATATCTACATTCTCAGCCTCTTCAGTCATGACCAGGGAATATTGTCGTTCAGGTTGCTCCCGGTGCTCAGACGCTTCAGGCGAGCTGGTCGAATGAGAAGAAGTCGATCCCTCGGCGGAGGTCTCAAGCTTACTGCTAGATGAGTCACCTCTAGGGGTCGGGTTGGATGTGTGCAAGGTGGGCTGGGAAGCCCCGGATTCCATAGTCTTTCCGGTCCTTGTTCTGGTTTGCATCTTTAGCTATACTTTAACTCTTCAGTGTTAGAACGGGCAGTATAGTGACCTGTACCCCTCGTGTTGGTGACAACTAATATGTGCGTGTAATGCTATCCAAGGATGACCTACATAAAAGAAAGTTCAGAACGATTCGTAACAGTCCAAGTTCTAGTCCGGTTGTATGCTCTACCCTATGCGAACAATACTAAACCCCGCTCGCGCGGTTAACAATATATGCATCGATGCTAAGCAGGCAAATCTAGAGGCGAATATTTGGAAAGTCAAAGTCCATTGGCGTGAAAAGCTGGAAACCCGGCAACGGCCATCTCCTGAACCCTATCGGACTCGAAATTTCGAGCTCCAGGTTCGATATTTCGAACCTAGAAGGATTCGAAGTTCCGAACCAGCCTAGGTTCGAAAACTCTAGCCCGTCTGGGTTCGAAATTTCGAACCCAGACAGGGACTCAAGAATTCGAACCCATGGGCTCGATGCTTCGAACCCCTCCGGTTCGAAAATTCGAACCCGTAAGGGCTCGAGACTTCTTACCCGGTGGGTTCGAAAATCCGAACCCACTGCGGTTCGAAATTCAAACCGACGGGGTTTGAAAATTCGAGCCTGGCTGGGTTCGAAAAATCGAACCCGTAAGGTCTCGATGCCTCCCCCGTGGCTCTTCGACCTCCTCCCTTCTCAACTCCTCATTTCGAGGCCTTACGTTGCTCAGTTCGAAATTAGTGGGCTCGAAATTATTGGGTTCGAAGCTTTCAGCAATGGCGGTCAGAGATAGAAAAATTAGAAAAGTAAGTGAAGGGGTCCCTTTATATTCCAGTACAGGTTCGAGATTTCCGAACCCACTGGGTATGAAATTTCGAACACCCTGGTTTGAAATTTCGAACCTGAAGGGTTTCGGAAATTCGAGCCTCATGGGTTCGAAATTTCGAACCCCCAGGGATCGGAATCACGAACCCGTGGGCTCGAAATTCCGACCCTACTGGGTTCGAAATTCGAGCTTACGAGTTCGAAAGTTTCCAAAATATATATGTATATATATATGATGGTTGCATCTCCCGGATCGGGAACGCTGCAACACGCTGCCTCGTGCACACACTCCGCACGCGCGCATGCCAACTTCCGTGCATCCATGGAGACTATGCACTACGGACACTTAATGATTTGAGCACGGCAAATCCCCAAATGACAGCTCATATGCACCGCCAGGGGGAATGAGCCCTACATCTGACACCTATTTACCTTTTGAATTATAGGAAAAACTAACAGCTTCGCCATTCCCTCAACCTACGCGAATAACGTCGTGTCAAAGATAAGCCATACTTTAGGGAGGCAAATGTTAACCGGCCTTTTGGCCCGGTTCCCAGGAGAGCATCAAACACGCTCAACTCAACATACCTCGTGAAGCTGAGGTCGAAAAGGAACATACAAGAGTGAAGGAAACAGGGTCAAGAAGGAATTACACCGCTTGTGGCCTCACGACATGCAGAAGATGTCCGCAAACCAAGGCCTCGGACCCAAAGGAGTTACGAGCCTCGACCACCCGATCCCAGGACCCTCGCATCCCTCGGAAGGACCTCAAGCAGGCATGACGCGGAATTCACACCTAGCTGAGTACGAAATCTCGCACCCATGCCTGGATTCGAAATTTCGAACCCATGCCTAGGTTCGAAATTTCGAACCCAGTGGGTGCAAGGTCTCGATCCCAATAGGTGCGAAATCTCGCACCCATAGCCGGGCTCGAGATCCCAAGCCCAGTAGTGCGAAATCTCGCGCCCGCAGCTGGGTTCGAGATTCCGAACCCAACAGAGTGAGATTTCGCGCCCGCGCCTGGGTTCAAAATTTCAAACCCACCGGGTTTGAAATTTCGAACCCAAGTACTCGAAATTTCGAACCCATGCCCGGGTTTGAAAGTTTGAGCCATGCGGGTGGCGGGCTCGAATTTCCTACATGTGGTCCCTATTTCTACCTAATCCTACCTACTCCTACCTACTCCCACTCCATTAAATAGCCCATGGCCTCGCACTTCAAAAGGGTTGGGTTTTCTTCACTTGAGTCCTCCTTAGAGCTTCATGAACTCCATTGGTGGCATCTCCTATTTTAGGAATAAGGAGAATTAAATATTCTTTTTCCCAAATACTTAGCATATTTCAATTATGAAAGTGAGTGTAATGAGCATGGCTCTACCTTGTAATTCTTGAGTGATTAATAAAAGTTCAACATCCTTCCAAAGTGGACGTAGGCCTAATCCACGCCGAACCACTACTTGTGTTATTTACCGCTTTCTCTTACTTAATCTTGCAACCAAATTAACTATTCCTAGTAATAGGAATCTTTGGTGTTTACGACATTTTTTGTTGTCAATAGTAAGAGGATTAGTAGACACCTCCATGAACAAAGCCCTTAGATTTGTTAAAGGACTGAACTCCCCGTTGAAGGAAACCCTATTAGCCCAAGTATTATTTTGGGCAACTTTCGAAACCCTAGTTGAGACAGCTATCCTTTGCATGACTGAAGGCGCCAAGGAGGATAAAGAAGGGGAGAAAGGAGAAAGCTCCAATAAAAATAAGAAGAAGGAATGGTGGAAAAACAAGAGGAAAAACAAAATCAAAAAGGACGTAAAGACTTGTATGAAGGGCAACTGCAAGGGCCATGAGGCCAAGGATTGTAGGACCTCGTTGGCGAAAAGGGAGTTCAAGTGAAAATGTTACAACTGTCATGAAGAAGGACACATGTTCAAAGACAGCCCAAAGCCTAAAGTTGTCAAGAGTGGCCAGAACTATGAAATAGAAGTAGCACCAATTCAAAACCGACCCCCAAGAGACCAAGGGCAGCCCGCACTTGAATATTTAACCTCTGTTTTAGGAAATTAAGTATACACCTTGTTCGATTTCGGAGTGACCTATTCTTTTATCTTCAAGTGATTAGTAAATCTGTTGAACCTTTCCATATTTATCTCGGATAGTCCGATAACGGTGGCCAACCCTATCGGAGGATCTAAGTATCTTGAACTGTTGTGTAAAGACCTAATATTGGAGGATGACAATGTCGAGTTCCATTGCGAAGCGTATGCGTTGGATTTATGGGATATGACCTATCCTAGGTATGGATTGGTTATAGTTTTATGGGACCGTCCTAGATTGTGATAAGAGGATCGCTCGTCTTAGGAGCCGAGGAGGATGTAGTTTGAGTATTCCTTGTAACGTTAGGAACAACGATAAAGCCTTATTATATTCCTTACCTCCTAGTTTAGAAAGACCATCTTTGGTCCCTATAGTTTGTGAGTTCTTGGATGTTTTAGAGGAATTCACAGGACTTCCACCCCATAGAGAAATCTCTTTTCATATCGACTTAGAGAAAGACGCTAGACCTGTAGCACTACCTTTGAGGCATATGGTGCCTAAGGAAAGAAGGAAGTTAGATAAAAAAATTCAGAGTTAGTACAAAAAGGTTTCATTCGACGAAGTACCTCAGAATGGGGTGCACCTGTCGTATTTTCCACCAAAGCAGACGGGTCTTTGAGACTTTCTGTAGACTATAAGAAATTAATTAATTGACCAAGAAGAATAGGTTCCCTTTATTGAGAATCGATGGACTTCTTGACAACTTGGGAGGAGCCCGAGTATTTTCGCAATTAGACCTTGCTACTGGATTTCACTAGTTAAGAATCGCGGAGGACAGCAAGGACAAAACTGAGTTTAGGATGCCAGACGGAATGTTCCAATGGGAAGTTACGCCCTTCTGACTAACGAATGCACCCGTCTTCTTTGTTAACCTCATAAGTAGAGTGTTTAGGGGCATTCTAAATAAAATTGTGGTAATCTTCATAGATGATATCCTTATATTTTCAAAGGACCATAAAAAGCATAAAGATCATTTAAGACAAGTGTTAGGGATATTAAGAAAGAACCAAATGAAAGCAAAATTTTCGAAGTGCCATTTCTGAAGGGAAGAAATAAGATTTTTAGGACATATTGTGTCGAGTGAAGGCTTGGCCGAAGATCCCACAAGGATTGAAGTAATCAAAGAATGGAGGATACCTCGAAATGCTATGGAAGTGAGAAGCTTCCTTGGATTGGCCGTATATTATAGGAAATTCACTAAAGACTCTGCAAAGATTGCTACTCCTTCAACCCAATTAACAAAAAAGAATTTGGTGTTCTCTTGGAGTAATAAATGTGATATAGCCTTTAAGACATTAAAGGAAGTATTAACTAACGCAGCTGTCCTAATTATACCCTACGGTTCAAAATTAATCACCGTTTACACTGACACATGTGGAACCGGTTTAGGAGCAGTTCTTAAGCAAGAAGGAAGCGTAGTTGCTTACGCTAGTAGACAATTGAAGGATCTAGAGAAAAGATACCCAGTTCATGACCTTGACTGAGCAGCACTAGTGTTTACCCTTAAAATGCAGAGGCATTATCTTTTAGGGGATAAATTTGAACTCTTTATTGACTATAAATCCCTAAAGTATTCATTTTCTCAATGTCACCTAAACTTAAGACAACAATGATGGATGGAATATATTGCCTCATTTGACTTTACAATTCAATATACCTCGGGCAAGGGGAATGTTATGGCGAATGCTTTAAGTAGAAAACATGCGTCTTTGAATGGGATAACAGAGTGGAAACAATTAGAATTCCTCTCTAATTTTAATTTGCAACCCTCACCAACCAATTCTAATGGTTTCTTGGGTCTATGGTAATTAGACCTACCTTTAGAAAAATGATCCAAAGCACACAAGACTTTGACGAGAAATTAAGAAACATGAAGGAGAAAATGGGAAGGAAAGAAACCTTTCCCCATTCGGTTAGATATTCGATCGACAATGATGGAGGTTTACTTTGGGATGGACGACTTTACATCCCTAAGAATGAAGGGTTGAGGAAATAAATTTGAGTGGACTGTCGTAGGTCAAAATTGACCATACACCCCGAATGGGATAAGATGTACAAGGATATGAAGAGGAATCTCCATTGGGAGGGAATGAAGAGAGATGTAGCCAAATTCGTGGCCAAATGTTTAACATGCCAAAAAGTCAAAGCGGAGCAAGGTAAGCACAGAGGATTGTTGTTACCGTTAGAGATCCCTACGTGGACGTCGGAACATATTTCCATGGACTTCATAGAAGGACTTCCTATTAGCCAAAAGGGTAACGAGGTCATTTGGGTTGTGGTAGATCGTTTAACCAAAAATGCCCATTTTATACATGTCAATAAAGGACTGCAGCCTCGTTAACCAAACTACATGTCGAAGAGATTGTCAGACTACATGGCATCCCATCGAGTATTGTTAGTAATAGAGACCCTTATTCACAAGCGAATTATGTAGAAGCCTACAAGAAACATTCGGAACGCCCCTTAACTTAAGCACAACCTATCATCTGTAGACCGACGCACAGACAGAAAGAGTAAGAAGAATCTTGGTATACTTACTCAGAGGTTGCATCATCGACTTTGGAGGAGTTTGGGAGCATGACCTACCGCTTGTGGAGTTCGCGTATAATAATAGTTTTCAAACGACAATTGGTATGGCCCCTTTTGCAGCGCTTTATGGGAGGCTATGCAAATCGCCAACTTATTGGTGGGAAACTACCGACAATGTTATACTCGGACCAGACTTTGTTTGTGATACCACGGGGAAGTTATCTTTGATCAGGCAGAGGATGAAGGCAGCCCAAGACCGTCAGAAATTGTATACCGATAAGAGAAGAAGAGAAATTGATTTTAGTGTTGGAGACTTAGTATTTGTAAAAGTGTGACACCCCACGTCCGTTAATATCACTCTTTAACAAAATGTATTAAGTTGCATGAAGCGTTATAGGTAAACAGAAACATCACAAGACAAATATACAATAATAGCGGAATTTGAAACTTTATTTTTGAAATATAAAACATCGTGGTCCATATTCAGTTACAACATTAGTCTCAAGTACAGAAAATCCATTACATCAAATAAAAGTATCTGTCTTGTACTAAAATCATTAGAGTGTAGTAATATAAAAGTATAGTCCCCAAAAAGAGCCATATCAGAGTAGACAGGAAATCAAACCGTTACGTCTAAGAAGTTCCAAGTAGAACGAAAGAGAGATTCCTAATCAAGCCTGAGTGTTCCTACCCTGAGAACCTGGGCGGAGGAAGAGAGAGAAAAGGAAACAAAACGGGTTAGACATAAAGTCTGGCGAGTCTAGTTACTTTTAGCATATAAATATGTAAAAGCAGCATGATAGGCATATAAACTGGATGAGAGAGAGAGAGCAGTATCTTAAGACAAGTATAACAGACTGAGCAGGATAAACAGAATAAACGGAACAGAATATATTGCGCTTCTCAAGTATTTTTATCTACACCAACACTAGTATAACAGAAACAGAATGATCCCAATAGAAATAGATGGTAGACTTAGGTGTACTTCTAGTGACCGATTTTACCCATAACGATAATAACAGGCAACCCAACAGAAATGACAGGTATTACCCCTAATGATAATAACGGGCTCCTAAATAAGCAAGACTAGATGTACCCTAATTACTATCATAATCGATCGGTTCCTATCCAGTAGATACACTGTGTTGGCCCCATAGTAGAATGCATCACTTCCTAAAGTGGCAACCCCTTTTTCAGAGGCACAGCCATATCCACTGATGTCACAACGTCTTAATTTCCCGAGCAATTCGGACCCATGCATGCACATGACTCCGGTGGAAAGCGCTGTCAACACCCATGCTCAGATGAACCTCTTATAATCAGCTCAGTAAGCGTGCCCTGACCCCTACCTAGTTCGAGGAGGTCCCCCTTTTGATACCAAGATGGGTTACTGACTGATACGGGTCCCACACAACAAATGATACAAGCCACCCCCAAGCTTGCATCTCCACTACTAGGATTTTGACAGGTTATGCCTAACTATTTAACAAGCCCGCATAACCCCACAATATAAAACTGGTTAAGTTTATCGGGTTTATATAACCCGCCCCCACATATTTAACAGATTTACTTAACCCCTTCATTGATTCAAACAAGTTTACTTTACCCTTACACAATTTTGACAGGTTCATATATATCCCCTATGGATTTAAATAGGTCAAGTATTACAGGTTAACAAGTTGTTATCATTTTTCCATTCATTTATGTTAATGCACTAGACTTTTCACATTAAGTCGACCACTTGTGGATGCTGGATATGCCGGACGGTTTCGGGCAGACTTCTATCAGAAGTCGGACTTAACCTCGTGTATTAGCACCATTATGTGTACATTCACAAACTAGACCCCTCACATTAGATTAACCATATAAGGATGCTGGATTCGTCGGGCGGTTCCAGGCAGGCTTCAACCACAAGCGTAATCTAACCTCATGTCTAAGTGCGGTTACTGCAAATTTAGGTATATTCATTCTTAAACAATTTTTCATGTTCTTCATAGGTTTTTCCCCAAATCCCAGTCTGATTCACGATACAATTTATGCCCCAAATTAAAGTTTTAGATCATGGTATAGATTATGCCTCCAAACCGCAGTCATGTTTTACACTACAAGTTAAGCCCCCATTTATCATTCCCAACCATTCCCAATTTTGTTCGTTCGCATATTTCGGCGATAGACCTAGGCTCGAAGGTAGCCTAGCTATAAAAATAAAAAGGGAAGGAGGGAGAGAAGAGAACAAAAATGGGCATAATAACAAGACAGACGTATGATGACAGAAATAGGCATATTAACAGAATAGGCATACGGTGATAGAAATAGGCATAATGATAGAATAGGCATATGATAACATAAATGGGCATAATAGATATAGGCATGTAAAGACTAAATAGAGGACCAGGTGTACAAGTAATGGCAGATCTGTTTAGTTATGATTCAGGTTATTAACAGGAACAGGTTTAGATCCAAAATTGTAAACATGCCAAGATCACTTATTAAATGTTTATATCCAAAAGAAACATAAACTCACTGTGACTGGATCTAAACAACAGATAAATGACTGTTGATGTTGTAGCAGAGATTCTTGTATACATATAAGTTGTTGTTGCAGAAGAACAGGCTAATTCAATTTGAGTTGGGGCAGCACCTCGTTGTCTCCATTGTTTTTAATGAATAAAACAATAGAAATGAGGTCCTATTTATAGCCTACCATCAATGAATTTGGTCAAGAAACAAGTCTCGGTTCATAGAATGGATCTACCCTAGATCTGGGTGAGGTCGAGCCCGGGGTCGACCCTAGGGTCGACACCCCCTTGTAGGGGTCGACCTATGGGTCGACACCCACGGGGCATGGGGTTGACCTCTAAATGTTCGATTTCCCTCCCCTTCCCGCTCCTCTGTTTTGATTTTTTGGACTTGATTATATATATATATATATTACTTATGTGTATACAAACTTCAATCCTTAATAACTTCTTCATACGATGTCAGTTTTACGCAAACTTGGAGTCTATCTTAAGCAGAATTCCGAGATGAACGCAATAGCGCAGTACATTTTACTTAGTTCCCAATATTTAATTAAGTATTCTTTAGTTTATCATTATAGTGTTCTTTTAAAATTACGGGGTGTTACATTCTCCCCTACTTAAAGGATTTTGTCCTTGAAATCTCTAAGTTAAGAAGAATGTATATCCTAACATCCATTATCCATCTACTCATCCACCAATCACAGGCGTCCATTGTCCTTAAAATATTTCTAATGCTTATATGAACATATGCAAAGGTGTGTGTGTATGTCCCTATACTAATGCGAAAGATCAGGTGGTCTACTGATTCAGTCGACCTCCTTAACGCAATGTATGTTAGTGCCATGAATCCAACATGTATGCAAACAATCCTAGTATATCATGTGAACTCTATACGTGTGCACAATCATCCATTCAAATGCAACATTCATATGATCATACACCCATTTCCATCCATAAAAGAAGAAAAATACACACGCATCCACATGCAGTATGAGAGTGATTGAGCCGATCTAATTCCTAATATGTGTGTATATGCATCAACAAGCAACCACTAACAAACACTTGCATCCATCAAACAAAACATGTCTCAAACACATGTTTACATCCATTAGCTCCCTACCTAAAGGTCGAAGATTTGATCGATAGGATGTACTTAAATGAAAGAAGCAAATACGAATAAAAAGCTTTGGAAAAGAAGTTAAGAACATACCCTTGAAAAGAAAAGAGTACGAAGCACGAAATTCTCTTCAGTCTCCCAAGTTGCATCCTCGTGGTCATCTCCCTACTGAAGTTTCATCAACTTGACCTCTCGATTGCGTAGCTTCTTAACCTCTGATCCAAGAATATGGTACGAACTCGTCTAACTGTCGATTCCCATTCCACCTCTACTTCCTTAAGCATACTCGGCTTAACTACCTCTGTTGTATCATGTAGACATTTTCGCAAATGAGAAACACGGAAAACATTATGAACACCCGCTAATATTTCTGGTAACTTCACCATATAATCCATTTGGCCAATCCTTTCTGTTATGGGAAAAGGCCCTACAAACCTTGGTGCTAATTTCCTATAGATCCAAAGCGAACCACATTCCTCATAGGTGATACCTTGATGAAAACCATGCCTCCCACCTCGAACTCAATATCAGTTCTTCTCTTATCTACGTAGGACTTCTGCCTGTCCTGAGCTGTCTTCATGCATCTGTGGATAAGATCAATCTTCTTTGAAGTTTCTCTAATTATCTTAGGTCCAAGCAGAAGCCTATCTGTAGACTCCCACCAACAAGTTGGTGATTTACAAGGTCGTCCATACAATGCCTCGGAGGGTGCCATGCCATTACTAGCTTGATAACAATCGTTGTAGGCTAATTTTACCAATGGAAGATGCTATTCCCAAGTCCCTCCGAAGTCTAGCATACACGGTCTTAAAAGATCCTCAAGAACTCTATTCACCCTTTCCGTTTTCCCATCGGTCTGAGGGTGATAAGCGGTGCTCAAATACAACTATGTACCTATTGCCTCCTACAAGCTCCTCCAAAACTCACTGGTGAATATGGGGTCATGATCACTCACTATGCTAGAAGGTACTCCAGGTAGACAGACTATCTCACGAAGATAAACTGCTGCCAACCATGATGTTGTCCTCTTACTCTTAACAGGAATGAAATGAGCGCTCTTAGTAAGCCTGTCAACTATAACCCAGATATTGGTGTTGCCTTTCCTCAATTTAGGCAAACCATCAATGAAATCCATAAAGATTCTCTTCCACTTCTACTGTGGGACCTCTAAAGGATGAAGTAAACCATTGAGCTTCCTTTGCTTAGCTTTGACTTGTTGGCAAATCAAACATCGTGAAACAAACTCTGCTATGTCTTTCTTTGTCCCAGCCCAAAAGAAAACCCTCTTCATATCTCGATACACTTATCACTTCCTGGATGGATAGCCATCCTAGAATGATGGGCTTCCTCAAGGACTGTCTTCAACAGACTCCCAAATCGGGGAACACAAAGCCTACCATCTCATCACAACCAACCTCTATCATCCATGGAATATCTACTGAGGTGACGGGAAGTCTCCCCTCTATTGTGCCAATCCAAGATGTCTGGTATCTGTGGGTCCTCTCGATGCAAAGTTCCGATCTGATCCATGAGTAGGTCACACCTCTAAGGATGCCAACAAACCAGGTATAAGATCCATAGACGACCTAAATAAAAGGCCGATATATACTCCAAGCTCCTCTTCTCTATGAATAGTGGACTCAAAGTCATCCTCTGCCTACTCAGTACGTCCGCCGCCACATTACCCTTGCCAAGATATAAGCAATCTCAAACTCATAGGATGCTAGGAGCTCCATCCATCTCTGTTGCCTAAAACTGAGATCCTTCTGTGAGAACAAATACTTGAGAGATTTATGATCGGTATACAACTCGAACTTCTCTCCAAGTAGATAATGGAGCCTAGTCTTAAGCACGAATACTATGGCAGCCAACTCTAAGTCATGAGCAGGGTAGTTTTTCTCATGAACTCTCAATTGTCTACCTCCATAACATACTTCCGTTCCCTCTTGCATCAAAACTGCACCAAACCTTGTACCACATGCATGAGTGTATACTGTGAACACTTTGTTCCCATCAGGCAAAGTCAACACTGGGGTTATTGTCAGAGCCCTCTTCAATCGCTGAAAAGCATCCTCACTGTCAATATCCCAAGAAAATGTTAGATTCTTCTTTGTCAGTCTAGTGAGTGGGGCTGATATCTTCACGAAGCCCTTAATGAACTTCCAATAATAGCCCGCTAAACCAAGCAAACGCCTCACCTTTGTTGCATTCTTTGCAATCTGCCAATCTCGAACTGCAACTACTTTCGCGGGATCCACTGCTGTCCCATCCTTAGAGACCACATGCCCTAGAAATCTCACTTCCTTTCTCTAAAAATGACATTTGGAGAATTTTTCCTCAAGCTGATGCGCTCGGAGAGTCTTCAGAACCTTCCTTAAATGTAGGGCAAGCTATTCCTCGCTCTTCGAGAAAATAAAGATGTCATCAACAAAAACCACAATGAATTTATTTAGAAACTCCAGAAACACCCTACTCATCAGATCCACAAAATAGGCCGGTGCATTCATCCACCCACAAGGCATGACGAGTTAATCGAAGAAATCATCTAAAGTTCTATAAGCACTCTTGTCTATACTATACTCGGCCACCCTCAACTAATGAAACCCCGTAGCCAATTCTAACTGGAAGAAAACGGGTACACCAACAAGCTAGTCAAATAGATCATCTATCCTCGGAAGTGGGTGCCTATTTTTCTTAGTGGGCTTATTCAACTCCCTGCAATCGACGCTTAAGCGAAGCGAACTATCTGCCTTAGTGCAGAATACTTCTGGAGCACCCTATTCAGATATGCTTCGCCTAATAAATCATTTCTAAAGTAGCTCCCCTACTTGCTTGCTAAGTTCCCTCCTTTTTCTCAAAGCCATATGGCGCACAAGAAATGCAACTGGGTTTGCATTGTCCACCAAGTATATCTGAAAATCTATCTCGCGCCTTAGAGGCAAGCCCTGAACCTCCTCAAAAGCATCAGGATACTCACAGACTACTAGAACAGATCGTAAATCATCGATAGATGCATCAAGCGACTCTAGGAAACTAAGCATGACAAACCCCTTAGGATCACAAGAAATCTCGAGGGTCCTCCCATGGAAAGTCAAAAGTCTAACAACCCTCCTCTCACAATCCCGAGTGGCACCATATATGGCTAGCCAATCTATCCCTAGAATCATACCATAGCTCATGAAACCAAGCACTTATGCGTCGCACTCAAACTTGATGCCCAACGCAGATATTCTCGAACCCCCACAAGTCATAGACAGATGAGATGTACCACCAATGGGGTTTGAGACAACAACGGAATCCAAGACCATACTAGTACTAAGGTGCAGAGACTCAACCATAGGGTCAGATATAAAAAGAATGTGAAGCGGCAGAATCAAAAAGAGTTCTAACAGGATGATCGGAAAGAGAAATCAAACCATCAATAGAAATTTTCCTACCTCTATCTGGTACACCTACCACAAGAGTATGCACCTACCCTCCAAAAGATCCTGCCCTTTGGCCCTGTCCTTGCTTCTTTGGGCAGTCCTTAATAAGGTGTCCGACTTCTCTACATTGGAAATAAGCATTCTTCGTTTTTCTAGCAATCTTTGATAAAATGACCCACGCGTCCACAACAATGACATTTCCTCTTTTCTCGGGCTTTGTCGTTCTTTCCACCCTTCTTTTGCTGTTGTTGTTCTTTCTTGGGCCATACTTTCTTGTTTTGTGTTTCAACAATTTTAGCCTCTTTCTTTTCACCTTTATATTCTTTATGCATCAATGCCATATCAATGAGTTTCTCGAAAGTTGCCCCCATCGTAATATGAGACATAGCCAATCCATGGAGGGGTTCATTTAACCCTCTTGCAAACCTCAAAGCTTTCTTGTGCAGGGTATTGACTAGCTCCAAACCGAACCTCGCCAATTGATTGAACTTATTGACATACTCTTTGATAGACATGTCTCCTTGCTCAAGTGCCAGAAATCTTTCCATTTGCGTACTTTGCTCGGCATGAGAAAGAAACTTCGTCTCGAATTTCTGTCGTAAATCATCCCAAGTCTCAACTGGACGCCCTTCTTGCGTAACTTCCCACCAGAATGAGGCCTCATTTTTTAGCTGCCAAGCGACCAACTGAATCTACCTAAGGTCGCCAACCTCAAAAATCCCAAACAAATCCTCCGTCTCTTTAAGCCAATTCTTTGCTTCTACAAAAGTCTTAGTTCCTCAGAATGACTTTCCTCCTATAGCACAAAAATTATTGCATACCTTAGAGAAATTATCCGCTTGCGGAGGATATGAAGGAGGAGGAGGAGGAACATCGGTTGCGGTTGGGGGAGGGCGTCTGCTTGGTCTCCGACAGGTGTCGTAGCCTTAAGATATCTACGGAACCAAGCCGGTATTGTAACGCCCTCAGGAAGAAATGGTTCCCTAGACATGCTGAAAAGAAAAGGAAAAGGGATTCAAACAGAGAGTCGAAAGATATTTCACATGGCTTTGGGGAATATGTTTTTCAAAAATAGACTTTTCTTTCGAAAACGATTTATTTTAAAACCTTTTGAAAACAATTTTCAAAACCATTTTATCCAATCTGGTAACCCAACTCTGATACCAAGTGTGACACCCTACGTCCGTTAATGTCACCCTTTAATTGAATGCATTAAGTTTCGTGAAGCGCTTTTGGGTAAACAGAAACATCACAAGATAGATGTAAAATAACAGTAGAAATTAAAACTTTATTTTTGAAATAGAAAATATCGTGGTCCAAATTCAGTTACAACATAAGTTTGAAGTATAGAAAATCCATTACATAAAATGAAATTATCTTTCTTGTACTAAAATCATCAGAGTATAGTAATATAAAAGCATAGTCCCCAAAAAGAGCCATATCAGAGTAGACAGGAAATCAAAGCGGTATGTCTAAGCATCTCCAAGTAGAACGAAAGAGAGAATCTGAACCAAGCTTGAGTATTTCGACCCTGAGAACCTGAGAGGGAAAGGAAGAGTGAGAAAAGAAAACAAAATGGATCAGACATAAAGTCTGACGAGTCTAGTTACTTTTAGC
Source organism: Allium sativum (assembly GCA_030737875.1). Lineage (NCBI taxonomy): Eukaryota > Viridiplantae > Streptophyta > Magnoliopsida > Asparagales > Amaryllidaceae > Allium > Allium sativum. The sequence goes on along the minus strand of CM060927.1, from coordinate 17,824,649 downwards.
AAATAAATAAGTAAAAGCATCATGACATGCATATAAACTGGTTGAGAGAGATAACAGTATCATAAGACAGGTATAACAGACTGTGCAGGACAAACATAATAAACAGAACAGAAAATAATGCGCTTCTCATGTATTTTTCTCTACACCAGTACTAGTATAACAGAAACAGAATGAACCTAACAGAAACAAATGGTAGACTTAGGTGTACTTCTAGCGACGGGTTTTACCCACAACGATAATAATAGGCAGCCCAACATAAATGAATGGCGTTACGCCCAACGATAATAACGGGCTCCTAAACAGGCAAGACTAGATGTACCCTAATTACTACCCTAATCGGTCGGTTCTATCCTGTAGATTCCTTATGCTGGCCCCACAATAGGATGTATCACTTCCTAAAGTGGCAAACCCTTTTTTCGAGAGACACAAGCATATCTACTGATGTCACAACGTCCTAATTTCCCGAGCAATTCAGACCTATGCACACACATGACTTCGTTGGAATGCGCCGTTAACACCCCCACTCAGATGAACCTCTTATAATCAGCTCAGTAAGCGTTCCATGACCCCTACCTAGTTCGGAGTCCCCCTTTTGATACCAAGATTGGTTACTGACTGATATGGGTCTCACATATTAACGACAAAAAATGTCGTAAACACCAAAGATTCATATTACTTGGAATAGTTAATTTGGTCGCAAGACTAAGTAAGAGAAAGCGGTAAATGACATGAGAGTTTATAGTGGTTCGGCTGAGGATTAGGCCTACGTCCACTTTGGAAGGATGTTGAACTTTTATTAATCACTCTAGAATTACAAGGTAGAGCCAAGCTCATTACATTCACTTTCATAATTGAAATATGCTACGTATTTGGGAAAAAGAATATTTAATTCTCCTTCTTTCTCAAATAGGAGAGGCCATTAATGGAGTCTGTGAAGCTCTAGGGAGGTCTTAAGTGAAGAAAATCCAACCACTTTGAAGTTGAGGCAATGGTCTATTTACAGGAGTGGGGGTAGGTAGGAGTAGTTAGAAATATGGACCTGGGGCTGAGTTCGAAATTCCGATGCCACCACTCTTACTAGCAGAAATTTTGAACCCAGGGCTGAGTTCGAAATTCTGAACCCGGGGCTGAGTACGAAATTTCGAACCCTAGGCTAGTTTCAAATTTTCACACCCGCTGGGCTCGAAATTTCGCACCCAATGTACCCGTTGGGTTCGAAATTCCGAACCCGGGGCTGGGTTCGAAATTTCGCACCCAGTGTACCCGTTGGGTTCGAAATTCCGAACCCGGGGCTGGGTTCGAAATTTCATACCTGTTGGGTTCGAAATTTCGAGCATGGAGCAAGGTTCGAAATTTCGTACCCGTGGGGTTTGAAATTTCGAGCACGGAGCTTGGTTCGAAATTTCGAACCTGGAGCTGGGTATGAAATTTTGCACCTGCTGGGTGCGAAATTTCGCACCTACGGGGTGTGAAGTTCTCTTTTCAAGGTACGTGTGGACCGCGGGGCCTTTGTTTGGCAATGTTTGGAGGAGCGACGAGGTTCGCGGAAGTTGGTGGCTAAATCCTGACTTTGAGTCATTCTGGTGATTCTGGGCAACACACTTATTGGCGGAAATCGGATGAATCGGGCGGTGTCCACAGTTTCGACCTAACCGACAAGGTCGATCGCCACCGGGACTGTGGCGCCCCAAAACCCCATCGGCGCTGCACCCGGCCCCGCTGGACGGCTCGCCTTCGGCTCAGAGTACGGCTAGCCTTCGGGTCGGCTGCGGACGGATATTGATGAAGATCGCATTCGAGGGTTGTGACATTCTGCTGGTGGCCAGACTCAGGTCTTCTGGTAGTGGCAATGCTTTTGGGCTGTAAAATCATGTGATATGCTGAGTCGAGCGTGTCTTGCGTACTTTTGGGAACCGGACCAAAAGGCCGGTTAAAATTTGCCCCCTCAAATTATGTTATGTGTTAACGGGGCATGCTTTGAAGCGAGATGAGTCTAGTATGGGTGCAAACATCTCCATGCGGTGCTTAGCGATTGGTTATGACCTTCCTCTTGAGTTGTTTACCGAGAGCGCACTGCTCCGGAGCAGTTGGGGTGCCTTGTCGGAATATGCTGGTATGAGTTTAGGATTCCAACATTGCTAAGAGTTTTGACTTGCTTGAGTTGGAACCTCTCCAAGGAATTTATTTCCTATAGATTAAAGACAATAAATGTTAGTTGTCGACTCCAGATTTTATCGAAGTGCACACGGTTAGTTATTGGGTTATAATCACGTATGCAATCACAAGTTTGTATGTGGTTTTCTGCGATGCAATTTGAGTTGGAATAGGTAACATGAAAGTGAATTGCATGCCATAGGTTTGTAATCGCGCATTTTAGCTTTTTGAGGAGTTTTCGGATCGAGAGACGATCGTTGGGTGTGTACATTTGAACCTTTGAGGCTTTGTGGGCATGCATTTGGATCAAGTCGGTCTACTCGTTTGAGATTTCCAAAGCATGTATGCATGGTCAATGCCATTGCTTAGGCACGTGATCACCATAAGTGGTTGTTGAAACGTCGTTGGGATGGAGTTTGATAGTTCGGAGTACGCGCTAAATCGCTTGGATTTGTGAACCCAAGGTCGTTCAATGTTCCAAGCTAGTTCCATCGATCTAAGTTTCGACAACTCATATATGTGAATGCCATTGTTAGGACAATACTTATCATATGTCATGGCATGTATTTATATGGGTTTTCCTTTGAGGCGAGGTCGGGCTAAATGCTGGGCGCGTGCACTTTGATGATTGAGAACTTGGTGAGTACACAAGTGGTCGCTGAGTCATGATTGACTTGTTAGTTGGAGCTTCGAAGTTAAGTGAATATGATCGTAGCTTGTGTATGATCCCAAATTTGATCCCGAAATGTTCGGTTTGGGCATACCGATCCTTTGATTGTAGTTACTTCCTTTCTTCTCTTCTCCGGAAAGAAAATCATCGTAAGGCATGGAGGATGCCGAAATACTTCTTTTTTACTTTGGAAGTTCGAGGTGTTGTTAGGTTTTCGGGAGAAGGGAAGAGAGATATGGAAAGTAAGAGGGCTTTCAGATTTGGCACTCAAGAACGTGGAGCGGCGGATCATGGGAAACAAAATTAGGAATTCGGATATAGGTCGCCAAGTATGCGTGAATACGGGAGTGGGCTTCCTATCCCGGACACTTAATAAACCCTCCTGGTTTTTCAAGAGGTCGAAATTGGCTTGAGGGATGAGATAATCTAGCAAGTGCGTGGGAGCACGACACATAACTTCGCACTCTTATGACTTATTCTTGGCTCCAAGCTTGGGCTAGTAAGCTTAAACATTTGCATCGCCCCCGATGAGCAGACAGAGATTAGTGATTTTTGGTCTCGCGACGCGGTCCTTGATGAGTGGACTTGCTTGGGCTGTCGGCTCGAATGCTTATCTGGGAATTCGACACATAGTTGAGCTGTTAGTCTCGGGATCCGATCAATAACCCAACCATGATGCAGTTGCATCATTACTCAGGCGTTGCGCTGGCGGTTGGTGATGGCCATGGCGCTAGTTGTTGAGGCTAAAGGTTGTCATCATGTTCCAGATTGCCTGCTTTTGTGGAATCTGGGCACTGATGGGAAGCCGGAAAAGCCTCCCGGGCCTGGACTCTGGCTTTGGATTGCCTTCGTTGCGAGGTGAAGGCGCTCTCAAGATGGTGGCTCCCAGGGATGTTACAAAGATGATGCCCGCGCAGGGGCTAAAGGGGATCTGATCGGGTCTTGAGGCTGCCAGGCCGGTGCGATAATCGATAAAAGGATCCCCCAAGCCCGGGTATCTACTAGGTTTTGCTCGACGTCAGGGACAAGCTAGCAAGTTCGGAATGTTTCTCAATGTTTCATATTTTGTTTGTAATTGAAGTTGAACGTAGCACGACTGGTTGGCGAATGATTATGCAGATGGACTTATTCGGGCTAACTACTCGGATATGCACATAAGATGTAACCATACGATAGAGTCGTTAGTTCCAGCCCAATTATGTTGTAACCCTTTTCCAACCTGAGAATGGTGTTGATGGTCATCGGGAATCACTACCATAGTTATTAAAACTAGGAGTCGTCTCCACATTTCGATGCACTTGTAGGTAGGAAACCGTTGCATCGAGGGGTGTGAGTCAACATCACGTTGCGTTTAAGTGTGAGCTTGCTGGCAAGGCGTAGAGACTTTGGGAACCCAATGAACTATCCGTGGACTCTAGAACTTGCGTCGAGATATGAATTTTTTATTTTTCATACTGAGAACTTGTCTAAATTCCCATGTTCCTCGGGGAACTAGTGATTGTGTAGCTCCCGCTGTCTTTCGGTTCGGGCCTTTATGCCTGGTCTGCCTAGTATTGGCGGGAGGTTAGAAGTTTCCGAGACCTGAGCTTTTGGGTCTGGATCATCCTCGTGGCGAGGTGTATGTTCCTCTTTAGAATGGTTGCTCCAAAGGTTGTAGCGATGGAAATACCAGCGTGGGAGCTGGTGGGGATCTTCCTCAGGTCCTGCGATGTGTAAGCTGGAGAAAGGATAGGTGGGGGACTGCCCGCGAGCTCGAGTACTTGCCAATTGAAGAGGATGCGAGTGATGACTTTCAGGAGTCCAATAGTTGCTTCTTTTGCAGGAATGCCCCACTAGAGCGAAGGTGACACTACACTTTTCCCCTATGCTTCCTCAAGCGTCCGAATCCCGGTTGGAGTTACAGAAGGAATACTCTGGAGAAGTAGGAGAACCCATGGACTTCGGGATCCCCTATTTATATGAGCCTCCTTAGAGGAGGAGAAGTGCGGTTTGGTCGAGGTGCTCATGCGACGGGCATAGCTGATGTAAGTATGCCAACAAAGCAAGTTATGGTGGAAGATCAGGAAGCCTGGCTGGTGGCAAAGTTTGAGGAGCTGGAGGGGAAGAGGGACAGGACGGGGCTGCCATACAAGATGCGCTGGCAATGGCTAGGCAGGATGCCGAGGAGAAATCCGCTGCTGTGGTGGCGAGGAAGTAGGTCGATACTGGGATGAAGAAGGAGAGGGCCTCTGAGTAGGTTAGGAAAAAGGGAAGTCGTCAATGATGCCCATCGAAAAAGGGTGAGGGGACCCTTTGTAAACTTGAAGCAGACGCAACTGTGTCGGATCGGATGAGTACGTCAGCAGCATCAAGGGACAACAAGTTGCTTTACCGGGTCGGATCGGAGGCCCCGATCCTAAACCCTTTTTCCTTTGAATCTGTAGCCGTTGCTGCGCATATCCCCTGAAGACTCGGACAAGATCTGACCATTTCTCCCACAATCTCCTACCACAATCAATCCATACTTCCTCCATAGCCGAATTCTACAATCATATTCAGATCAAAATCATCTCTTAAAGTCCATTTTTGAGAGATTTGAGTGAGTTTATGTATTGTAATTGTGAGGTTGAGTGAGAATCATTGCTGTATTCGTATTCAAATCATCAAATAAAAGAAAATAAAGTAGACGTAGGCTCGTTAACGCCGAACCACTATAAATTGCGTTTTCTTTATTGCTTTTTGATTCTATTTTGTTGAATTCATATCTAATCTGGGTGTTAGAGCCAATTTTTGGTCTAATAGTTACGTTCCGCATATATCTATCATTACTATGCTATGTAAGCGTATGAACTACCACCTTCGATTGAATCAGAATCCATCACAGAGTAATGCCCTCAAGTCTACGATACACCACCCAATGCTGACATGCATGTATCTAGACTTTCCCATGTACGTATCGTCAATCTATTCGATGCCTTAACCGCACATGACCCCTAATGTGCACTGTGTTCCGTGGCAGGGCTACAAAAGAAACACGGAACTCGGTCGGGAGCTTTTTCATATCTGTACAGGCCCGCCTTTAAGGGATTTAAAATACAGATATCTCTCGGGTGAGTTTTTCATGGTTGCTATGTCCCCAGCTCGGCCCCTCCCTCAACTAATAAAGACTACAAAAGCTAAGCGACTTGCCCCTAGCAAACAATCTAAAAATCCAGTTGGTGTCACCCCTCAACCACCGTACCTCGATAGTGAAAGGTGAATGGTATCTTGGGTTTAGCTATAGTCTTTTCGTACCTCACTTGCTGCCGATGACGAGTACCCGACGATCTACTATCCTTGTTGGTCCTGACCTTGCCTCCCGTTGAGGCGATCGCTGAATAACCCTAGTGTCACCTCGTCACAACATTCTGTCTACAAAGCTACTTATGCAGCGAAGGCCTAACCACATGGTAGTAACGCGCAAGCCCAACCTCTGTGAGCACAGCCTAAACATCTGCCACCGCACAGATGTAACACTCCACGTCCATTAATGACACTCACAAAGGGAATGCATTAACTTTCATGGAGCATTATGAGTGTATAGAACAGAACATCACAAGACAGATATATAAATTGGTACTTCAAAATTTAAAATAACTTCATTGCAGCAAAAACTTAACATAGTTTGGTTACAGCATCAAAACCCAATACTAAAGTTAAGTACACAAATATCCATCTTAGACAATTTATTATCAGAATACATAAAAACAAAAGCATAATCCCACGCCAAATAGCCTTATGAAAAAAGAGATAAAGCTGAGCATTACTTTCATCACTTCCAAGCACTTCAGCTAGAAAAAAATCTGAGTCAAGCTCCACTAATCCCACCCTGAGCACCTGGGGGGAAGAAAGAAAAGAGGCTAAACAAAACGAGGTCAGACATAAAGTCTGGCGAGTCCAGTGACTTTAACTATATAATTAGTAAAGTAACAGGTAAGACATAAACTAGGTATAAGAAATGACTGTAACATAAACAGATAAAATATGGTGAACAAGGTAAGCAAGATATAACGTTGATTACGCTTCTAGTCACTATAAGATAATTACTAATTACACCGCGCACCATTACTAGTCCCATACTGAAAGTTGATCCCTCTTACTAATCATAATAAAAATAATGGTAGTATCGTGTACTACTAGCTGTTGTCATAGGTGCTGCCTGCTCCTATCTCCGCTAGTTGTACCCACTATCCTCCCCATTGGATCGGCTCCCTAACTCATAGATACCCGTACTGGTCCCACAGTAGGGTGTATCACTCCCTAAAGTGGCAACCCGATACTACTAAAAATGCACGGCTTATACCTACACGATGCAACAACGTCTTACCTACCAGCACGGACCCATGCACGCACATGCCTCCGTTGGACTTGCGTTGCCACCGCTAACTCTTTTGACCTCTTACAGTCAAACCCAGTAAGCGTGTCCCGTCCTCGACCTAGTTCGAGCTCACATAGATACAGAATGGGTTACTGGTTGAAAAGGGTCCACACACTTGACACAAGCTTCCCTCCTAAGCTTGGTCCACACTAGGAATTTCCACTTAACCCCTTCTTACTCCCATGTCTTCTTACATGTTTCACCATGGTTAAGTGCTTAAAATTATATTTCACATGTCACCCATGTGACCCACTTAACCCTCCCATGTCTTACTACATGTCTTATCTTGGGTTAAGTGTTCTTTAATTCATTTTAACAATAATCTTACAAGACCTCCCACATTAGATTACCGTTTTGCGGTTGCTGGATTTGCCGGGCGGTTCCGGGCAGTCTTATACCACAATCCAAATCTAACCTCTTATCTTTGCATTATTACGCATCTAATTTCTACCTTTGACCTCTCACATTAGACTACTGTTTGTGGTTGCTGGATGTGCTGGGCGGTTCTGGGCAGTCTTATACCTCAAACCAAGTCTAACCTCGTGTCTTAGGCATTCATTACCACTTTCTTACTTCATGTCCCCAACTTTAGATCTTGGATTATAATATGTACCCATAATTTCCAAGCTAAATTATGTTCATAATTTTAATCCAAATTATGCCTATAGTCTCATATGTACTAGTTATGCCAAATTAGGCCCAAACCAATTTATGCCAAATTCATGTGTACAAGTTATACATAATTATGCCCCAAATCAATTATATGATTACAAACCAATTTTTGCCAATTACACATTATTCAATATTTTCCCAAACTTTTCCCACAACGTTCCCATATCATTCGTACGTATAATAAAATGTTAGGCTCGTAGTTAGCCTAATCTCATAAAAAGGAAAAGATGAGAAGAAGGGGAAAGAATTAAAGCACCAAAACTGGCATAACACATAAAATAGATCCAATAACATATGGAATATAAACTTTGGGTATGAATAATAACATAGATCTAATAAGCATATGGATCATGAACTGGCATAGCATAATAACATAGATCTAATAAGCATATGGATCATGAACTGGCATAGCATAATAACATAGATCTAACTGGCATCATCACATAAAATAGATCTAATTAGGCATATGATCACATGAAATAGATCTAATTAGGCATATGAACATAAACTGGCATCATCACATAAAATAGATCTAATTAGACATATGATCACATAAAGTAGATCTAATTAGGCATATGAACATAAACTGGCATCATCACATAAAACAGATCTAATTAGACATATGATCACATAAAATAGATCTAATTATGCATATTCATATAGTCCAATTCAAAACATATCACAATTACTTTTAATTAATTACATGTGAAAGTAACATGGACTCACAGTGGTTGAAAAGAAGAGAAAGTTGATCTGACTTCTGTATTCTGAATTTGATTAGCTAAACCGTTGTTGTAGAATTCTATTCTTATCTTCCAATATGATACTCTATTCTGATTTGCTTTAGTGTAGAAGAAAGACTAGCTTAAGTTGTGGCAGCATGGAGGCGTATGGGTTAGTGTAATGGAATTAGGTTTAGGTTTAGATGTGATTATATAGGTGTAGTGAGTTAATTAGAGCCTTCAGATTAGCTAAGAGATCATCAGAACCACACAGCTCAAAAGACATGTCACCCAGCCAATCTTTGCAAGACATGTCATCACAGAACTCTCCAGAATTCTGTGTAGTTCTGTCCTCGGCATGGGCGCACTTCCCAAGTGCGCAAGTGCATTCTGGTCCATTTCTTGAATTTTCTGCCCAACTTCTATCATTTGTAACTCTTTCATACGGCATCCATTTTACGCAAACTTGGACTCTATCTCTAGTAGAATTCCAAGACGAACGCAATGGCGTACTGTTTCACCTAATTCTTCTTTTAATAACTAATTATTCTTTAATTATCTCTTATGTCATGTTCTAAAATTACGGGGTGTTACATTCTCCCCTCCTTAAAGGATTTCGTCCTTGAAATCTTCAAGTTAAGAAGAATGCATCCTACCATCCAATCATCCATCTACTCATCCATCGTCCATAAGCATCCATTGTCCTTAAAGATTTCTAATGCTATATGAATATATGCAAAAGTGTGCATATATGTTCCTTATCTAATGCAAAGATCAGGCGGTCTACAAATTCAGTTGACATCCTTAATGCAAAACATGATAGTGACATGTGTCCATTATGTATGCAAAAGAATCCTAATGATACATATCATTTTTATATGAGTGCATAGTCATTCATTCAAATGCAGCATCCATATGATAACACATTCAATATACATCCATAGATTTAAGTATGCACACTTATTATTATGCAATATGAAAGTGATTGAGCCGATCTACTGCCTAATGTGTATATAAATACATCCACGGGCAACCACTAGCAAACACTTACATCCACTTGCATCCACCAAACATAACATGTCTCAGATACATGTTTACAACCATAGGATTTTTCCTACCTAAAGATCAAAGATGTAAGCGAGAGAGCATACTAAACGGTAGAACAAGTATAAACAAAGTGGTAGAAAAAGAAGAAGTTATGAACATACCCTCAAAAAGAAAACGGTACGACGCACGCATCTTATCTTCCGTCTCCCAAGTTGCATTCCCTTGATCATCTCCACATTGGACTTTAACCAACTTGACCTCTCGGTTGCGTAATTTCTTGATCTTCGATCCAAGGATGCATGTAGGAGCTCGTCTAATCGTGGCATCTCGCTCTACTTCCGCCTCTCTAAGCATGCTCGGCTCTACTACCTCCGCGGTATCATGTAAACATTTCCGCAAATGCAACACATGAAATATGTCATGAACAACACTAAGCTTCTCAGGCAACTTCACTCTGTAGGCCATCTGTCCAATTCTTTCTGTAATGGAAAATGGCCGTACGAACCTTGGTGTCGATTTCCCTACAGACCCAAAGCGAACTACATTCCTCAACGGTGATACTTTAATAAAGACCATGTCTCCAATACTAAACTCAAGATCGGTCCTTCTATTATCAGCATAAGACTTTTGTCGGTCCTATGCCGTCTTCATACGTCTCCGAATCAAGTCTATCTTCTCCGAAGTTTCTCACACCATATTGGGCCCAAATAAAATCTTATCCATAGATTCCCACCAACAAGTCAGTGATCGGCAAGGTCATCCATACAGAGCTTCAAAAGGTGTCATGCCAATGCTAGTCTGATAGCTGTTGTTGTAGGCGAACTATACTAATGGTAGATGTTCCTCCCACATCCCTCCAAAGTCCAAGATGCATAATCTCAAAAGATCTTCTGGAATCTGATTCACTCTTTCTGTTTGGCCATCCATCTGTGGGTGATAAGCAGTGCTCAAACACAATTATGTTCCTACTGCCTCTTGCAAGCTCTTCCAAAACTCACCATTGAAAATGGGATCTCGATCGCTCACGATGCTAGAAGGTATGCCATGCAGACGAACTATCTCTCAAAGGTAAACAGATGCTAACCATGCTGCTGTTCTTTTACTCTTGACGGGAATGAAATGAACGCTCTTGGTAAGTCAATCCACTACTACCTAAATCCCAGTATTACCCTTCCTTGACCTCGGCAACCTGTCAACGAAATCCAAGGAAACACTTTCCCACTTCCACTGTGGAACCTCTAAAAGGTGAAGCAAACCACCAGGCTTCTTTTGCTCTGCCTTGACTTGCTGGCACACTAAGCATCTAGAAACGAACTCAGCCACATCCTTCTTCATTCCGGCCAAAAAGAAAACTCGCTTCATGTCCTTATACATCTTGTCATCACCAGGATGTATGGTCAACTTAGAACGATGTGCTTCTTCAAAGATTGTCTTTCTCACACTCTCATCTCGAGATATGCAAAGTCTCCCATCCCTACGCAATCAACCTTCGTCATCGATAGTATACCTACTAAGATGACTCGAAGACTCCCCTCTTATGAGCTTGTTTACTATCTCTATCAACTGTGGGTCATCTCGTTGTGCCGCACCTATTTGCCCCAATAATGTAGGTCGCACCTCTAATGATGCCAACAAACCGGGTACATAATCAATAGAGGGTCTAAAGTCAAAGGTAGAAATATACTCTAAACTCTGCCGCTCGGCAAATAAAGAACTCAAAGTCAACTTCTTTCTACTCAAGGCGTCAGCTACGACGTTACCCTTGCCAGGGGTATATGCAATCTCAAAATTGTTGGATGCTAAGAACTCCATCCACCTTTGTTGCCTTAAGTTTAAATCTTTTTGGGAGAACAAATACTTTAGTAAATCATGGTCTGTATATAACTCAAACCTCTCACTAAGCAAATAATGGCGCCAAGACATAAGTGCAAAAACTATAGTGGCTAACTCTAAGTTGTGGGTAGGGTAATTCTTCTCATGGACCTTCAACTGCCTTCCACCATAACATATCACCCTTCCTCTTGCATCAAAATTGCGCCAAGCCCTGTCCCACAAGCATCACTAAACACTGTGAATGGCATACTCCTATCCGGCAAAACTAAGACTGGGGATGTCATCAAAGCCCTCTTGAAACGTTGTAAAGCATCGTCACAGTCAAAGTCCCAAGAAAAAGTCAAATTCTTTTTCGTCAACCGTGTAAGTGGGGCTGATATCTTAGAAAAATCCTTGATGAACTTTCTATAATAGCCCGCCAAACCAAGGAAACTTCTTACTTCTGTTGCATTCTTAGGAACCTTCCAATCTTGGATTGCTAGCACCTTCACAGGATCCACAGCTATCCCTTCCTTGGAGACCACGTGTCCTAAGAACCTCACCTCCTTCCTCCAAAAATGACATTTGGAGAACTTAGCTTTGAGTTGATGTGCTCGAAGGGTCTCTAAGACTTCCCTAAATGTAGGGCATGCTCTTCCTCGCTTCCAGAAAATATCATCCACAAAAACCACTACGAACTTGTTTAGAAACTCCCTAAACACCCTACTCATCAAGTCTACGAAATATGCGGGTGCATTTTTCAAACCAAAAGGCATGACGAGCCATTCGAAGAAACCGTCGGGAATCCTGAAGATATAGTCTTATCTATGCTATCCTCAGCCACCCTTAGCTAATGAAATCCTGTAGCTAATTCCAGTTGCGAGAAAACTGAAGCACCAACCAATTGATCAAACAAGTCATCTATCCTCCGCAAGGGGTGTCTGTTCTACTTCATGTTCTTATTCAGCTCCCTATTGTCCACACACAATCTAAGCGAACCATCAGCCTTTGTGGAAAAAACAACTCGAGCACCCTACTCCGAGATAATTCTTCTCATGAACCCTTTCTCAAGCAACTCTTTGACTTGTTTACTAAGCTCCCTCCTTTCTCTTGGAGCCATGTGGCACACATGCAATGCAACTGGCTTTGCATTGTCCACCAAGTATATACGGAAATCTATCTCGCGTTTTTGAGGAAAGCCACTAACCTCCTCAAAGACATCTGCATACTCACAGACTACTCGAACAGATTGCAAATCATCAATAGACGTGTCAAGAGATTCAAGGTAGCTAAGCATAACAGAACCCTTAGGGTCGCATGAGATATCGAGAGTATTACCCAAACTAGTCAACAGTCTAACAACCCTCTTTTCACAGTCGAGAATGTCACCATACCTGGCTAGCCAATCCATTCCTAGAATCAACCCGTAGCCCGTGAAACCAAGTACAAAAGCGTTGCATTCGAACTCAACGCCATACACAAATATTCTCAAATCCCGACATAACATAAAAAGATGATCCGTATCCCTAATAGGATTTGAGACTACAATGGGATTGATAACCAGACTACTATTTAGGTGCAGTGTTTCAACTAACAAAGCCGATAAAAATGAATGTGAAGCGCCAGAATCAAACAAAGTTCGAACAGGATGATCAAAAAGGAAAATCAGACTTTCAATAGAAATGTTTCTACCTCTCTCATGTCCTGGTGCCATGAGAGCATGTACCTGCCCTCTAGAAGTAGATCATGTCCTCTGTCCTTGTTCTTGCCTACTTGGGCAGTCTTTAATCAGATGTCCTGCCTCACCACATTGGAAGCAACCAGTCTTCTTCTTCTTCCTACAGTCCTTGCTTAGGTGGCCCAGTGTTTCACAATTAAAACACCTTTTTCCCCTTTTCTCTTGTTGTCCTTACCATCTTTCTTTTGTTGTTGTTGTGCTTTCTTTGGATCCACCTTCTTATCCTATGCCTTATTAACATTAGCACCTTTCTCCTCTTCACGCATAAGTGCCATGTCAACAAGTTTCTCGAAAGTATCCCCCATAGGAATGTGGGACATAGCCAATCCGTTAAGCGGTTCATTCAAGCCCTTGACAAATCTCAAAGCCTTCTTATGTGGTGTATTAACCAATTTCATGCCAAATCTTGTTAACTGGTTAAACTTATTAACGTACTCATTCACAGACAAACTCCCTTGCTTCAAAGCCAAGAACCTCTCCATGTATAAACTCTCCTCTGTTCGTGAAAAAATTTTCAACTCGACCTCTGTCTGAAATCCATCCAAGTTTCCACTACACGTTCCCCATTCGTGACCTCCCACCAAAATGAGGCTTTGTCCTTCATTAACCAAGCAGCTAGTTGAACCTTTCTTCCAACGTCTACCTCAAAGATACCAAATAAGTCCTCCACTTCCTTGAGCCAGTTTCTAGCTTCAACGAATGTCTCAGTCCCATGAAAAGGTTGCATATTTTAGAAAAAGCGTCTACGCGGGGAGGAGGAGGAGGAGCGGCTACAGCTGGGGGAGAACGAACGACTGTTGGGCCTATGGCAAAAGCCCTAGCCCCCAGATACCTCCTGAACCAGCCTGGTATCTGTACGCCCTCGGGTATAAGGGGTTCCCCAGACTTGTTGAAAGGAAAAAGGAAGAGATTCAAAACAGAGAATCGAAAGATAGATAAATGGCTTTTGGGGATTATGTTTTTCATAATAAACATTTCTCTTAAAAGTACTCTCTTTAAAACATTTTTTTGAAAATACTTCCTAAAAAATGCTTTCTTAAAATGATTTTTCATAATCTTTTATCTGTTCTGGTAACCTTCAGCTCTGATACCACGTGTAACACCCCGCGTCCATTAATGACACTCACAAAGGGAATGCATTAACTTTCATGGAGCATTATGAGTGTATTGAACAGAACATCACAAGATAGGTATATAAAATGGTACTTCAAAATTTAAAATAACTTCATTGCAGCGAAAACTGAACATAAATTGGTTACAACATCAAAACCCAATACTAAAGTCAAGTACACAAATATCCATCTTGGACAATTTATTATCAGAGTACATAAAAACAAAAGCATAATCCCACTCCAAATAGACATATGAAAAAGAGATAAAGCTGAGCATTACTTTCAGCACTTCCAAACATTTCAGCAAGAAAGAAATATGATTCAAGCTCCACTAATCCCACCCTGAGCACCTTGGGGGGGAGGAAGAAAGAAAAGAGGCGAAACAAAATGAGGTCAGACATAAAGTCTGGCGAGTCCAATGACTTTAACTATATAATTAGTAAAGTAACAGGATAAGACATAAACTGGGTATAAGAAATGACTGTAACAAAAACATATATGATAAGGTGAACAAGGTAAGCAAGATATAACGTTGATTGCGCTTCTAATCTCTATAAGATAATTACTAATTACACTGCACCATTGCTAATTACACCTCACCATTACTAATTACACCGCACCATTACTAATTACACTGCACCATTACTAGTCCCATACTAAAAGTTGATCCCTCTTACTAATCATAAAAATAATAATGGTAGTTTCATGTACTTGAAGCTGTTGTCATAGGTGTCGCCTGCTCTTATCTCCGCTAGTTGTACGCACTACCCTCCCCATTCGATCGGCTCCCTAACACGTAGATACATGTGCTGGTCTCACAGTAGGGTGTATCACTCCCTAAAGTGGCAACCCGATACTACTAAAAATGCACGGCTTATACCTACACGATGCAACAACGTCTTACCTACTAGCACGGACTCACGCATGCACATGACTCCGTTGGACTTGCTTTCTCACTGCTAACTCTTTTGACCTCTTACAATCAAACCCAGTAAGTGTGTCATGTCCTAGACCTAGTTCGAGCTCACATAGATACAGAATGGATTACTGGTTGAAAAGGGTCCACATACTTGACACAAGCTTCCCTCCTAAGCTTGGTCCCCACTAGGAATTCCCACTTAACCCCTTCTTACTCCCATGTCTAACCATGGTTAATGCTTCAAATTATATTTCACATGTCACCCACTTAACCCTCCCATGTTTTATTACATGTCTTATCTTGGTTAAGTGCTCTTTAATCCATTTTAACTGTAATCTTGCAAGACCTCCCACATTAGACTACCGTTTTGCAGTTGCTGGATTTGCCGGCAGTTCCGGACCGTCTTATACCGCAATTTGAATCTAACCACGTGTCTTTGCATTATTACGCATCTAATTTCTACCTTTGACCTGTCACATTAGACTACCGTTTGCGGTTGCTGGATGTGTCGGGCGACTCCGGGCAGTCGTATACCGCAAACCAGTCTAACCTCGTGTCTTAGGCATTCATTACCACTTTCTTACTTCATGTCCCCAATTTTAGATCTTAGAGTATAATATGTACCCATAATTTCCAACCTAAATTATGTTCATAATTTTAATCCAAATTATGCTTGTAGTCTCGTATGTACTAGTTATGCCAAATTAGGCCCAAACCAATATATGCCAAATTCATGTATACAAGGTATACATAATTATGCCCCAAATCAATTACATGATTACAAACCAATTTATGCCAATTACACATTATTCAATATTTTCCCAAACTTTTCCCACAACGTTCCCATATCATTCGTACGTATAATAAAATGTTAGGCTCGTAGTTAGCCTAATCTCATAAAAAGGAAAAGATGAGAAGAAGGGGAAAGAATTAAAGCACCAAAACTGGCATAACACATAAAATAGATCCAATAACATATGGAATATAAACTTTGGGTATGAATAATAACATAGATCTAATAAGCATATGGATCATGAACTGGCATAGCATAATAACATAGATCTAATAAGCATATGGATCATGAACTGGCATAGCATAATAACATAGATCTAACTGGCATCATCACATAAAATAGATCTAATTAGGCATACGATCACATAAAATAGATCTAATTAGGCATATTAACATAAACTGGCATCATCACATAAAATAGATCTAATTAGGCATATGAACATAAATTGGCATCATCACATAAAATAGATCTAATTAGATATATGATCACATAAAATAGATCTAATTAGGCATGATCACATAAAATAGATCTAATTAGGCATATTCATATAGTCCAATTCACAACTTATCACAATTACTTTTAACTAATTACACGTGAAAGTAATGTGGACTCACAGTGGTAGAAAAGAAGAGAAAGTAGATCTGACTTCTGTATTATGAATTTGATTAGCTAAACCGTTGTTGTAGAATTCTATTCTTATCTTCCAATATGAATACTCTATTCTGATTTGCTTTAGTATAGAAGAAAGATTAGTTTAGGTTGTGGCAGCATGGAGGCGTATGAGTTAGTTTAATGGAATTAGGTTTGGGTTTAGATGTGATTATATAGGTGTAGTTAGTTAATTAGGGCATTCAGATTAGCTAAGAGATGATCAGAACCACACAGCTCAAAAGACACATCATCCAGCCAATCCCTGCAAGACATGTCATCATAGAACTCTCCAGAATTCTGTGCAGTTTTGTCCTCGACACGGGCGCACTTCCCAAGTGTGCCATTGCATTTTTGTTCTGGCGCACTTCCCAAGTGCGCCAGTGCATTCTGGTCCATTTCCTGAATTTTCTGCCTAACATCTATCATCCGTAACTCTTTCATACAGCATCCGTTTTACGCAAACTCAGACTCTATCTCAAGTAGAATTATGATATAAACGCAATCGCGTAACCCATTTCACCTAGTTCTTCTTTATAATTATTCTTTAATTATCTCTTATGTCATGTTCTAAAATTATGGGGTGTTACAACAGAGGACTACCAGGAGCACCTTATGTATCTTAGGAAGCCGCGTGCTTCCCCTTCCAGACCTTCGGAGTCGACAGAATAATCTGACGAACGTGCACTCCCCTTGTGCCTCATGACACCATGATGATCTACCATATTGGGTTATTCACCCTCAAATGTGCGGACTGGTCCAAACGTCTCACTTTAATATGTTATTAGACCCTATGTCTAAACATTCTTTTATATGCTTGCTTTACCTCATGAGGTTTCTATTTAACTTGGTTATTCCCATTCACATTGACTTCTTATTCAAGTTACCAAGTTCCTCTTGCTTATTAATTTCGGTCTTATAATTTAACTCATTTAAGCCTATTAATAAGCCCACAACATGTTATTCTCTAGATTGTGATCTAAGGCCTATAATCCATAATCCCTTTATATTCTTGTTTGATTTCATAGTTACCATAACATGTTCTACTTAATATGTAATTAAGTATATCTAAATTCACATGTTTTTTGTTTAGCATGTCAATCATTATTTATGATTTAATATAACTTATTTCATTTCATAAGTTTTCCTCATTCTTTCTTATTTAATCATAATTCCATCTTATACTGTCATTACAACTTATCGTTTTTTACTTATTAACTTAGTTCTCTCAACTAAGGTTTACTAATAAGTTTCCTTCCCATCAATATAACTTATGTTGTCCTTATCAGCATATTTCAGATTCTCGTTCTCACGGATAACTTAATTTACAATTAAGTACAACTTATTTTTTTACATAAGTTATCCCATCTCCTTTATCGTTTATTATAACTTAAGTTATAATTTTCACTTGTCCCTAAGACAAGTCTTCCTATTATATAACATTCTCATTAATGTGACTTATTTATAATAGGTTATTATCATTCCCTTTAATTCCATTTTCTTTACTGTTGTAATTATCTTTCATTAATTTCCTTATTCA
This sequence comes from Allium sativum, assembly GCA_030737875.1. Taxonomy (NCBI): domain Eukaryota; kingdom Viridiplantae; phylum Streptophyta; class Magnoliopsida; order Asparagales; family Amaryllidaceae; genus Allium; species Allium sativum. The sequence continues at coordinate 17,806,426 of CM060927.1, read as the reverse complement.
TTTCCATTCATTTCCATCAATCACATTTAGTGCCATTTATCTCTATCCTTTATATTCATATATCTACATATATGCTTATGTACTAGACCTCTTACATTAAGCCTACCACTTGTGGATGCTGGATTTGTCGGGCGGTTCCGAGCAAACTTCTTCCACAAGTTGGCTTAACCTCATGTCTTAGCACCGTTACATGTTTTATTAATGCACTAGACTCCTCACATTAAATTAGCAACTTGTGGACGCTGGATTTGCTAGGCCGTTCCGGGCAAACCTCTACCACAAGTTGAATTTAAACTCGTGTCTAGGTGCATTACCGTTTTCTATTTACTGTAAATTTCGGCATATTATTCTTTCCACATTTTTACTACAACCTATTTTACACGTCATCATATTATGCCTATTTTATGTCATGTGTTCTTCCTAACATATAATTAATTTTATCGCAAAGTAACATGTGATCATCAAATTCTGTAATTATTCTAATTTAACACGTAATGATTCCAATTTTTACAATTAAGGGTTCAAGTACATAAACGTCTCAAGTTAACTTGAAATTAGAACAACAATAATCGCTACACATATATTAACAAGTTTATATTTCAACATATGAACATTTTGGCACATTAAACATTTCAACATATGAATTTCTAACATATTAATATTTTAACATATTAATATCTCAACATGTCATACTCATTTTAGAACTTTTAATCATTATAGCAGATTTACATTACTGGTTAACAGAAAATGTTAGACGATAATATATCATTATAAAAAATGATATAACTTAAATCCACCCACATTGATATGCCGATCTAGAAGAGAATCGCTTTGGATTGGTTGCAGAAGGAGAGTCATGAGTTTGTATTGTCATTGCAGTTGAAAACGCCTTATTTTCTGAATTTGTCGTTGTTGACGATAAATTTTCTTTTTAATTCTTCATTTGGATAGCGCTCTATTATTATAATAAATAACTTTATTCAGAAATTACATGGAGGAAGAAGAAGAGAGTGAAGAAACAGCAAATGAGAATGGAGAGCTATAGGGTCCTTTATATATGAAGCTCAAATTGACATTGACCGACTATTTTCCCTGACGAAATCTATTCTCTCCATGTTATAAGGCCAATAGGAAGTTGCCAAGTCAATATAGTTTTCCAATTGGACTAACAGAATAAAGCCAACAAGACATGCATTGTCATTTCATGACAATTAAATGTGCCAACTAGGCGCCACATTAATTTTCTACTGTTATGCACATTAATTACTTTTTGTCTTTATTTGTTATGTGCATACATTCATCATATGTTTCTAAGTATATACATATATATCCCCTTTCAATTAATTCATTTTATCAATTGCTTGATTTACTCCTTTTAAATTGATCATGCACCTATTTTCCTTTTTTTTCCTCTGTATTTGCATGCACATTTTGTGCATATGCATATAACCTTATAAATTGTTCCTTGTTTCATTTTTCTCTTTCCGTTAACACTTATTGTTTAACTTCTATTGCCTATCATTAATTCTTTTACTTTTGAATTTTGAATGATATGTGTATATAATTATACACATCTTCCTTTATTACTTTATTTTGCATGCCTTATCTTTAATGCAATCATTTTATCATGTTTTCTTTTTCCTTATTTCAATCAATCCATTGCATTAATTTAGTGCATGTATTATCTTCCCATCAATTTTGAATTGATTTGAATTATATTCGTATATAAGGTCCTTACATGTATACAAAACCTCTAATGACCATTTTACGCATATATATATATATATATATATATATATATATATGCACAGCTTTTGTTTCGTTTTCAAAATTGAAACGATGTTGCACGATTATTTGATTCTTGCCATATTTCTTTGATTCAAGCCTTATCTTGAACTTTATCTCTTGTATATGTGTGTGTGTGTGTGTATATTGAAAATGGGTACTCATATATTAACTAGAAATAAAGCATTACATATTAACGGTTAGCATACTAACCAGATCATAAAGAAAAGCAAACAAATATATATATATATATATTTGCGCATATATACATATATATTCTCATATATATATATACATATATTTTCCTTATTTCCTTGTATATTTTTCCTTATATGTGTGTTTATACATATTTTCTCTCGTGAACATGTGTTGTTTTGGCTGTTCTCTTAAAACAAAAATATGACGGCGACGGAGGTCGAACTCTACACCTCTTGTATGCAAGCAACATGCTCTCACTAAGTGGATTACTAAGGCTATTATTAACTAGGCTTAGAACAATTGTAATTATTGTTCTCTTCTTACTTCTCTATTTTTGCTACAATATTTCATTTAACCCATTGCATGAATCTTTTTCTTTTATTTCTCTTCTATTATTAATGCATAATCAGTGCATGTAACATATTTACACTGCATGCAACCAATCCTTTATTTCTTTTAATGCATGCATTACATTTTTATTTGCATTGATCTTTATTTTATTCTTCATATATACATCTATGTTTGTGCATATATATATATATATATATATGCATTATTAATATCATAAAATGTGGGGTGTTACAGTTGGCTCCCATGTTTATTGGGCCTTTTCGTGTCGTCGAGAAGATATGATCTTTGGCTTATCGAATAGATCTCCAGGAGCGTTTATCGGGGATCCATAATGTTTTCATGTATCTCATCTAAGGAAATGTCTTCATGATTCTGTTATCAGACCCGAGTTTGATGAAATTGGGGACATAGAAAAATTCGAATTGGAGTCCAGGTTGCCCCGTGCCACTGCAAGAATTGTACAACACGAAATCAAGAGACTCCACAACAAAACCATTCGCCTCGTCTGACTACAATGGGTAAATGACCCTGCGGAAAGCACATGGGAGACCGAGGATAAGATGAGACAGACTCACTCAGAGCTTTTCTCGAGTAAAATTTCCTCAAATTAACGTTTATGGATACATCGTGATTGCTAGATTAGATGTTAGGAAATGGATGAAACACTATTGCACCAAGTATTCATATAGAAATATATGCGTATTTAGGTTCGCATACATACTACATCACTTATTACACCTACTTGCTAGGGTAGAGCTCACTTTAGCGGGTCTGCAGTTCATAATCACTGCGTGGCATGGATGCTTAGGGATGAATTAAAAATAACATGAGTGTACAACATGGATGTTTCAAGTGAGTTGTATTTTTCTCCCCTTAAGTAGATTTCGGGACTAAATCTATATTTTAATGGGGGAGAATGTAACACCCCATAAAATTTATAAGTATTAGTAATAAATAAATAATTAAATATAAGAAATTAAATGGTAAGGCTAGAAAATGAGATTCTGCAACTTTAAAAATTTGGCTATAAAATTCTTTAATATGGATTTGTGACGGAATTCTGAATTGTTTTCATATATAATATGCCGAAAACAGTTAATGTATGAAGGAGTTATGAACAAATGAATTTGGATAGTAAAATGCAGAATATATATATAATTAAATGGATAATATATATGTGTGTCTAAAAGACATTCAAAATAAAGAGAGAGAATTTGAAATTTGAACTGAAGATAAGATCATGGGGACAAGGTATATTGTATATAAGGAATAGGATTAAGAAATTAAAGAACGTATTAATTAAAATAAACAACTCAGCAACGCTTCTTTATTAGGTGTTCCAACCTCCAAGGGTCAACCGCCCCCCATAAGGAGCATTGACCGCCGGTCGACTACTCCGGTCGACCGTCTTGCAGCTGGACAACCCAATAAATCTAGTTGGCTTGGTTTTTTTAGGGATATATCAAAATAAAAGGCTTGGATTAATTCTAATTAATCCAATGGTCTACGGTCACATGCGAAACTATAAACAACCCCTCAAATCGCATATTAGAACCATAACCATTCCCTATCCCTACCTCCATGTTGCCTCTTTGCTATTACTAAATTCTAGAGAAAAATAAAAGATATGGTTAAGGATTTCTTCTATTTCTCCAATCATATTCTTAATCTCTCTCTATTCTAATTCATATAAGTTTAGTATTCTGAAATTTGGCATAAATATATATATATATATATATATACATATATATATATGTGTGTGTGTGTGTGAGATTTTAGTGCATGTCTCTTATATATATATAATTAGGAGGTTTATTGGAGCATGTTTGACCATGAAGATTAAATAACAAATATTGATCTACTACATATTTATCTCTAACCTTCCTAGATCTGTGAGTGGAATATTGTTTACTTAGGCATATTCATATTTTTATTAGATTATCACATTGAAAGATATGCCTAGGAGGATTTGGAAACCGATAATATAAACATTAAAACCCCAATTCCTCTACCTTGTATTTGCGTATGAGTTGTCATGAATTATTAGGTTTTGTGGACTTTTGATTTTAATATTGGGTTAAAAATGAAAATGGGTGTTGCTACTATTGTTTCTATTTTGTACAATCCACCTTTGTCAAACATTTGACCGTAACCTAAAAGGATTTAGAATTGTGGTATGCACATAAGCATGCACATTTATTCTTGTTTTAGTTAAATAAATAACATAAGTGGGCTATTTTTACATAATTTAACCAAAAACGAAAATTTCTCAAATTATCATGCATTCATCTTTATATTGGGGCAAAACCATCATTTGTGCATGTATTTTTTTTTTTTGATAAAATTTACTTGTTCTTTTTCATATGTCTTGTAGGAATTTAGGAGAAAAAATGAAGTAGCACATGAAATTTACATGGAGATATACATGCACAAAGTGGATACAAAGGAATTGAGATGGAATTAATTTTCATACAACTTAGTGGAGGACCCTACCCATTATCACTCTTTCTTTAATGGAACAATTAGAAGCTAATATATCAGCAAGTGGGAACAAAAAAAGGCTTCATATAATTTTAATGAATCACTAGTAGCTAAAGACAAACGGAAGCTTCATGAAGTAGTATTTTTGGTAGTCCCCAACAAAAGTGATTAGGGTTTTAGGGTTTATAACATGTCTAAATATCCCCTTTATGTTGATGTAAATATCCTCTCCTTTTGATTAGTTTAGTTGAGAAGAAAGCTCTCTTTTTGTTTCATGGCTTCTTAGTCATTTCCCTCTTATGTACATTCTGATGCAATTTAATTTCTTGTTCATTTAATTCTTGTTATTTACTTTATGCATTAGTGTAGTTTAATTTTATGCAAGTAGTTTAGTTTTATTTTATTTTGTTAATTAGTTCTCTCTTTTGTTTTGTTTATGTTTATGTTATAATCACTTTTGTTGTCATGATTACATATATTAGAGACTAATCCCTTTCAACTTAGGGGTAATGTAGCTCTCTTGCTTATGTAGATGCAATATAATTTGTTTATTCATGCTCTCTTTTTGTGCTCTATGTCATGTTGATGTTATTAGTTTTATGTGTTCATTATTGAATTTGATAGACTATATTGTTGACACCAAATAGTCTATGCTTAGTCATATGTTCACTAATTACCTCTTCATCTACATATGATGATGGTGCTTAAGTGGAGGTTGAAATAAAAATTTGATGGTCTATAGTTCTGATTAATAGTTCATCGGCCATGCTTAAAGTATATTCAACTTTATCTTGTTGTCATTTTTCATAAGAACTAGTAGGGTGATTTAGTGGGAATATATGTTATAGTTTGATAGTTTATTTTGTACTAATGAATAGCATGAATAAGCTACACTTATAATAATCATATCAACTAAATTCACAAATGACAAAAAAAAAGATCATGGTTTCATTTTATGTCGATTCATGTGATCTAAAGAGTGGAGTTATTCCTAAGTTGTTATTTACCTCTCATGTTCTTATCTATCTTAGTTTGTTAATTTAGTTTAGTTGTAGTTAAAATTTCACTCGACTTCATTTTAGTTTAATTGAATAAAATTATAATTACTTCTTTCCCCGTGGATTGACTCGTATTCGCTAACAACTAAAAGTGTAGGCCGTAAGCTTGCGGTTTATTACACTTCGCGACGGATTTCCAATCAATAGAATATTCATTGTCGAACAATTTGGGTATTTCATGATTTGATTAGGTATGAGTTCTATTTTGAATCCAAACATATTCAAACTTGAAATATGTCAAATATAAACATTTTTATGTGCATAATACCCAAAAAGGGGTGAATTAAACAAAGTGAAAATTATAAACATACAAGTATAAATGTATGTAATACTCTATTTTTAATCTACTATTGAGATCATTCCAACAAGCCTAAGATGAAAGTTGAAAGTTTGTATGAATGTATATTTTCCATCCACTACTATATGTTATCTTATTATTATGCCATTGTGCCCAAGTTGTAGCTGTAAAAGTGTGGAAAAACTAACTTGTACATCTTGATTTGGACAAACTGACAATTGCCATCTCGTTAGAATGCTTCTTCATTTCTACGAATATTTACGTTATTTAGACGACATAATTATTATACTTATATAAACGTAATTAAAATTGTATTATCGTAATAAATGTGATTATATTAGAATTCGAATTTGAAATGTCCCCATAATAAATATATATTTGATTGCTTGTGTGTGCGTATATAAAACGACTTTATGTATATTAATAATGGCTAATAGACACGAGGTTAGTTGCCATTTATGGTAGAAGCCTGCCCGGAACCGGCCGGTAAATCCAGCAACCACAAGAGGGACTAATTAATGTGAGATGTCTAGGTGCCATGGGCCATTCAAAAACTTAGTACACTAAACACAAGGTTAAACCAACTTGTAGTAGAAGTCTGCCCGGAACCAACCGGCATATCTAACATCTATAGGTATACGGTTTAATGTGAGGGGTCTAGTTTGTATATATAACTATATATATAAGTCTATTTTGTGAAAATAGGTAGGTAAACTACGCCTTAAGAAGGTCTTAAGTGGCTTACTATCTTTTTATCTATTTTAGGTATTAATTAAGTGGTTAGGACTAGGATCGCTCCGAAGGTTTATTCCTTGGAGAGAAACCAAAGTCATGGGACCTACCCTTGTTAGATTTAAAGTAACTCTTTGGGTACTCCTTCTCTAAAAGTCGTTAGGAATAAACGATAACGGTGTTATCGATAGTTTATGGGGATGTACACTTCCTCCAGAAGCTTGTAAGGGTTCAACTGGGGACAAACTTGGTAAATAAAAGATATGTGGCCATTCATGCTAACTAACTATCTAAGGGAAGTCTAAAGTGACATAGGCGTCTTACCGTAATATCAGTTAAGTAGTAACATTAGCAATACTACTTCCCATATTACAAGTTAGAGTATTGAATTAAGAACGTTAACGTATTAGGGCGGGGTCTTAAGGGGCTAGGGGTCCGCCTCAAGGTTATAAGTGATCATAAGAATATATCTTTAATAGGGCCATAAGTAACCAAGAATGCCCACCTCATTAGGTCTTTACCTCAAAACATTAATGGGCGATTGACTTGGATATCCACCCCCATTGGTTAGATACGTGGTGTTTGTATGAATCTTATGTGCTGCGTAGACATACCTTGGAATATGTAACATGCTAAAAATATAGGGTATGGACATTAAGTGTAACGACCCGTATTCTATGCATCGGAGGGTCGTAGAATATTTATTTCATTTTTATACGAAGTCGTATGGTCGTGTAACTTTGGGGAATGCCTATTGGGGTCATTTCCCATGTTAACGATTTTGCCGATTTTTAAATGATCGTTTTGCCTCTGGCGAATCTTGTTTTGCCTATAACTTTTGATTGGTAAGGAGTTTTGACTTGAAACCACTTCCATTGGATTCGGATGATAGTTTACATTTCCGTAGAGTTGTCAATTAGCCAAACGGACTTAACGTTTATGGCTGAAACAAGGTTTAGAAGGTGAAAAACAGCTTAACCGGGCCTAATTAGGGTGATTAGCAGTTAGGCCCATAACCGATTTCGGGATTAGGGTTATGGGGAGGCTGAAACCAGTTAGGAAACGATTCTATTTCATTTTCTCATCCGCTTAAAACATTTCTCTAACCCTAGCAATGGCCTCCACCTTCTAAATCACTCCCAAATCACCTTCTATCACTAATTAAGAAAATCTACATCAAACCAAGGCAAATAAACACCAAATCAGAGTTGGAGCTACTGTGTTGCATAGGAAAACACCCCAAAACAGTAGAGTTTAAGATCTAAAGTTTTATTTGTGGCTAAGGTGAGTGATTTGCATTGTTTTTCACTTATTATGGCTAATTAGGGGTGATTAGTGTTAATTAGAGAAATTATGCATGTAAAAATTCTTTCTACAGATTCCTTATTAGTTCAAATTCCCTTCTTTTCCTTACTTTGGCGATCATCCCATGATAGTCGGGCATTGGCACAATGCACTTTCATTGAAAATGTCGCTGGTGTGGGGCGGGTCATCACACTTGGTATCAGAAATATAGGTTGCGTAGTTAACCTAGGGAAAGACACCAGGGAGAGATAGTACGTATATAAGAGCGCGTATTTGTGATATTTTGATTTTCCAAAAGCTACATATATACACCATTAGTATATCCAAGGATGGAGTTGCATTGCACTGGCACCACAAAAGAGATGGTTAATCGTTTTCTCCTTACAGATTGAACGATGAGCCGATATACGAGGGGTACTGGCTCAGGATCCAATAATAGGAATGCTCCTGATATGAGGACGATATTCACTGACTTCATGGGAGAGATGCTTAGGGATGTTCAGAGGGCAGCTCCTAAGGCTGCAAATGGTGGTGGTGCAGCGGTGCAGACGCCTAGGGTCGATTTCGCCAAGCTCTGTAAGGACTACACTAGTCTTGGTGGGAAGCCGTTCCACGGAACGGAATCAGCTACAGAAGTTCAGGATTGGCTTGATAGTCGTGAGCGAATCTTCGAGGACTTAGGGATCGATGATGCAATGAAGAGAAAGCTAGCATCCCGTCAGTTGCAAGGACGGTTATGAATTGGTGGAATGCTATTAAGGCAGCTACTCCTAAGGATCAAGTTACTTGGGATCAGTTTAAGGCCCGATTCAGTGATAAATTTAACCTAGCTGCTCAGAAATCAAAATTGTTCAGAAAATTCTTAGAGCTTAAACATAATGGTAGGGCAATCTCAGAGTATATTGCTGAGTTCGATACTTTATCGAAGTATGGATTATCCCTTATTGACACTCCCGAGAAGAAAAATGAGAAGTTCATAACAGGCTTAGATCAGTACTTGCGGGAAAGGCATATAAACAATATGATGATACTTTTGAATCAATTGTTAGGAAAGCATTGAGGTCAGAGAACCTTTATCCTAAGCCCAGGACTGAAGTCACTGTTGCATCTGCAGAGGGGCCAAAGCCGCAGGAAAGCGGTGGAGGTAAGAATAATTCTTAGAATAAAAGGAAGCAGAGTCAGACCAAGGATGGTCAGAAAAAGAAAGACAGGAAAGATGGAGAGTGCTTTAGCTGTGGCAAGAAAGGCGATTATGCTAAAGAATGTCAAGCAAAGCAAGCGGACAGGAAGTGCTTCAACTGCGGCCAAGTGGGACATCACAAGAATAAATGCCCACAACCCCCCAAAGAGAAGCAGATTGTGAAAGCATATACTATTAATGTCGTTCCTTCTTCGTCGAATGCCCCAACTGCAGCGGAGAAAGGAAAGAATGTCGTCATTCAAGGTATGCTTTCTATTTATGATGTTCCTGTTCGAGTACTGTTTGATACTGGGTCTCCCCGTTCCTTCATATTTAGTAACCTGGTAGATAGGTTGGGGTTGGAGCCCGAGATTGTCGATAGACCATTAGTGGTGACGAACCCGATTGGTGGTTCGACTAGCCTTAGTATGATTTGTCGAAATTTGGTCTTATCGAGTCATGGATGTATGTTTGCTTGTGATTGCTTTGTTTTGGGCTTTACTGGGTTTGGCATTATTTTGGGAGTCGATTGGCTCCAAAGATATGGGGTGGTGGTAGACTGTGAGGAATTTTCGGTGACTATTAGGGCGGATGATGGGCGAAGGATAGTGTTTGGTGGCCTACCTAGTGATGAGGTGATGGCTAGTTTTATAAATTCCCTCGACATCTCGCAGGACGAGTTATCAGGGGTTCCCATTGCAGGCCAATATCCGGATATCTTCGAGGAAGTGACCAAACTTCCACAACAACGAGAGATTGAGTTCCGTATTGATTTAGTGAAAGATGCCAGACCTAAAGTGATGCCACTTCATCGTATAGCACCAAGGGAGCAGAGAGAGCTTGGAGTGCAAGTAAGCGATCTTTTGAAGAAGTGATTTATCAGAAGAAGTGTCTCCGAGTGGGGAGCACCAGTTGTATTTTCTACCAAGGCAGATGGTTTCCTTCGTTTATGTGTGGACTATCGCAAGTTGAATAAAGTGACTAGGAAGAATAAGTATCCTCTTCCGTGGATAGATGATTTGTTTGATCAACTGGAGGGAGTATGGGTGTTCTCCCAATTGGATCTCGCGACAGGATTTCATCAGCTCTGAGTGGCAGCTGAGAGTATTCCTAAAACAACATTTTGGTCGCCGTCTGGACTCTATGAGTGGTTGGTCATGCCATTCGGGTTGACCAATTCACCAGCATATTTTGTGGATCTTATGAATAGGGTATTCAAGGATCAATTGAATAAGTTTGTTCATGTGTTCATAGACGATATCTTGGTTTACTCGAGGATAGAGGAAGAACACAAGGAACATTTGAGGATAGTGATGGAGGTGTTGAGGAGACACCAATTGAAAGCGAAGCTTTCTAAGTGTCGCTTCTAGAGGAGGGAAGTGTGATTCTTGGGCCATGTTGTTTTAGAGAATGGTATTGCCATGGATCCTGCGAAGGTGGCTACGGTACAAGATTGTTCTATGCTTAAGAATGCAACAGATGTAAGAAGTTTCTTGGGATTAGCTGGATATTATCGTAAGTTTATCCAAGACTTCTCCAAGATAGCGGCACCGTTAACTCAGTTGACCAAGGAGAATCAAGCTTTCGTTTGTGACGAAAGGTGTGAAAATGCATTCAAGAGACTAAAGGAAAAGTTGACGCGTGCGCCAGTGTTAGTCATTCCTAAAGGGAATGAAGAGATGACAGTATACACGGATGCATGTGGTACTGGACTAGGTGTTGTACTGATGCAAGGAAGTAGGGTTGTAGCTTATGCTAGTCGGCAACTGAAACCGCATGAGAAAAGATATCCTACCCATGATTTGGAATTGGCAGCGATCGTGTTCGCATTGAAGATATGGAGACATTATCTCTTGGGAGAAAGATTCGAGTTGTTTAGCGATCATAAGTCACTAAAGTATCTCTTCTCTCAGAAGGATCTAAATCTCCGACAGCAAAGATGGTTAGAATTCTTGGCTTCCTATGATTTTGATATTGCATATACACCAGGAAAGGGCAGTGCGGTAGCTGATGCATTGAGTAGAAGACATGCCAGTTTAGGGGCTATGTTTCTTGAGTGGAAGCAACTAGAGTATATCGTAGGGTACGATTTCAGATCAAAGTGCAAATTGGATCCAGAGATGTTAGCAAGTTAGATGATCAGACCTACTTTGATTGAGCGAATTGGTTCCAGTCAGAGGGACGATCCTAACCTATTGGAAATCATCTCCAAGTTAGAGATGGGTATTGGCGAGGAGGTGAACAAGTATGGGATTGATCGAGATGGATGGCTTCGAAAGAATGGTAGACTAGTTGTACCCAATGTCAATGGATTGAGAGATGTAGTGCTTAGAGAATATTATCACTCAAAACTGACTATACATCCCGGTGGTAATAAAACGTATCGAGACATGAGGCTGACCTACTATTGGGAAGGGATGAAAAGAGACGTTGGGAAGTTTATATCAAAATGCATTAACTGCTTGCTAGTTAAAGCTGAGCACAATTAACCTAGTGGTTTGTTGCAACCATCAGAAATTTCAGAATGGAAATGGGAACAAGTCTCAATGGATTTCATTGATGGGTTGCCAAGGACTAGACCGGGCCATGATAGCATTTGGGTGATTGTGGACCGATTGACCAAGAGTGCAAGGTTTATACCTATCAAGTCAAATAAAACGACAGCTAAGTTAGCGAAACTGCATATGAAGTGGGTAGTGAGATTTCATGGAGTACCCAAAAGCATTGAGAGTGACCGAGATCCGTTATTTACTAGTGGATTTTGGAAGAGCTTACAAGAGGCTTTAGGATCAGAATTACATCTCAGTACCACGTACCATCCTCAAACTGACGGTCAGATAGAGAGGGTGAATCGTATATTGGAGGATCTCTTGAGATCTTGTATATTGGATTTTGGGGGGTCCTGGGATGACCATTTGCTTCTAGTGGAGTTCGCATATAATAATAGTTGTCAATCCAGTATTGGTATGACTTCATTTGAAGCTTTGTACAGAGGACCGTGCAACTCACCATCATGTTGGTTAGAAACCGGTGAGAAGTTTGTGCTTGGGCCAGATGTGATAAGAGAAACTATAGACAAGATTAAGGTTATTCAATAGTGAATGAAGGCTGCTCAAGATAGGCAGAAAAGTTATGCTGATAAGAGGAGAAGGGATTTAAAATTCTCTATTGGCGACTTGGTGTTTGTCAAGATTTCTCCGTTAAAGAGCGTGATTTGATTGGGAAGGAGAGGCAAGTTAGCACCAAGATTTGTTGGTCCATTCCCAATTCTTAAGAAAGTTGGGAATTTGGCATATAAAGTTGAGTTGCCAGACAAGATGGCGGGAGTTCATAACATGTTTCATGTTTTCCACTAAGGAAGTTCGTGCACGACCCCGATATGACTATTTCACCGGATCAGTTGGATGACATCGAAGTAGAACCCGAGGCGGTTGGGAACCGCAAGCCCATCTGTATTATCGAGAGCGATACGAAGCAACTTCGAAGAAAGACTATGAAACTAGTCAAGGTTCAGTTGGGTGAGAATGAGAATGACTGTACTTGGGAAACAGAGGAGAGCATAAGGAAGTCGTATCCAGAACTCTTTGCCTGGTAAGATTTTAAATTGCGATTTAGTTATTCCGCATGTTAGGATAAACTTAATGTGTTTGTAATGTATGTTTGATTGTTTGTGAATGGCTGTTAGGCATGCGGGACCCGTTGTATGCTTTAATTAGGTAATTTCGGTGGCGAAATTTCTTAAGGGGGAAGAATGTAACGACCCGTGTTCTACGTATCGGAGGGTCGTAGAATATTTATTTCTGTTTCATACGAAGTCGTATGGTCGTGTAACTTTGGGAACGACTATTGAGGTCAGTTTCCATGTTCATGATTTTTGCCAATTTTTAAGTGACCGTTTTGCCCCTAGCGAATCTTGTTTCCCCTATAACTTTTGATTGGTAAGGAGTTTTGACCTAAAACCACTTCCATTGGATTCGGATGATGGTTTATCTTTCCATAATGTGGTCACATTAGCCAAACGGACTTACCGTTTAGGAGATATGGTTGAAACAAGGTTTAGAAGGTGAAAAACAGCTTAATCGGGCCTAATGAGGGTGATTAGCAGCTAGGCCCATAACCCATTTCAGGATTAGGGTTATGGGGAGGCTGAAATCAGTTAGGAAATGATTCTATTTCATTTTCTCAGCTGCCTAAAACATTTCTCTAAACCTAGCAATGGCTTTCACCTTCTAAATCACTCCCAAATCACCTTCGAATCACTAATTAAGAAGATCTACATCAAATCAAGGCAAATCAACACCAAATCAGAGTTGGAGCTGCTACGTTGCATAGGAAAATGCCCCAAAACAGTAGAGTTTAAGATCTAAAGTTTTATTCGTGGCTAAGGTGAGTGATTTGCATTGTTTTTCACTAATTACGGCTAATTAGGGGTGATTAGTGTTAATTAGCGAAATTATGCGTGTTAAAATTCGGGAAAAATATGTAAAAAATTCTTAAATATTATTTTAGGGCTCTGATAGAAATTTGGGTTAATTTGGATATGTTTTGCTAATTGTATGCTTAAATCATGATTAACGGGATTAAGGGGAAAAACCATAGATTTGGGCATGTTTGATCCAAAATTACTCATATGATTGATGTTTGGATGTTTATGGTTGATTCTACTTGTTTCTATTACTGTTTGGAATATTAAGTAATCTTTTAGGAAAGTTAGAATTGTTGAAAACGCCGTCGTATGGCGAAAATGGATGATATATGCTCGCTGGAAAGTGTGCAGGGTTTCAGATTGGATCGGATATGGGGTCGGATCGGGTAAGAGAACTGGGCAAGGGGATTCGATTCGGATCGGAACTTGGCACTAGAGGGGGCTTGGAAAGAAGGAAGGCCACCCGTATAGAGTTGGAGTTAGGACGTGGGATCGGTTCGGAGTAAGCGAGCTGGAGCAGGAGGGATGAACCGAACCGAGTAGACAAAGATGGACTGAACTGAGCGTATAGCATATCATGACCGAACCGAACCAGATGGGGAAACCCAAGCTGAACCAGAGGATCCGAACCAAACGAGATTCCTGGAAACGATGTGTTCAAACTGAACCGATGGGAACAGATCGAGCTGAATCGAACAGGGAGCATGAGCACAATATAGCCGAACCGAACTAGATTCAAGTTACTTCTACGTGACGACTCTTCTGAAGACCAACTCCAGTTCAACCAAAACCTGAGATGCAAAAGAAGTCCAAATAGGAAGTAGAAGTCCGGATCTAGATGGGAACCAACGAGTTAACTTAATGAATTGGACTTTGTTGCGGGACATATGCAAAGGGGTTATCGATGTCTATAGCTTTGACTCCCCACTGAGAGACGGATTAGTGGCTACGGATCAGTGCAGTGGGGTTGTTATGACTCCATGGGGAAAAGTGATCATAGCAGGGCTATGAGCCAGTACAATGGAGTTGTTATAATTCCATGGGGCAGAGTGGACATAGCAAAGTATTAGTGGTTACAGATCAGTGAAGTGGAGCCGTCATGACTCCATGGGGCAGGGTGATCGTAACAAAGAATTGGGTGATCAAAGTGGTACATATCATATGCATTACGCACTGAGTGAGAGATGTGAGAATGATTTCTATGCTTGATGTTTTGCTATCAACATGACATGCACACCCCCTCCCCATTATTTTCACACCATGTGTTAGTGTCACCTTAGAGTATTGTACATCCTGTTGCGCTAACTCTTTGGTTGCAGGTCCAGGTTCAGGTATGGTTATGTATACCTGTTATTGTTTTGTTTTGCTGCTTATCGCTGATACCGGACGTTTGTCTGATCCAGAGTTTTATGTCTCTTCTGATTACTCTGGATGCTCTTAAACGGGCAGACTAGAGACAAGTCAGATGATTATGCACGAGTAGCTGTACCGGAGACGAGCAGGAGGCTTCCACGTATGATATATATATATATATATATCATCTCCCTATGTTGTGGCTGGTCACTACTTTGGGCATTAGTAGTGTACCTCTTTCTTTTGCTTTAGAGAGAGTATTTCAAAGTCGTAATAATGTTGGTTTGGATGATAAGCTGTATTTTGGATTTCCGCTGCTATGATGGTTTAGTTTTCAGCTTATGCACTGTCTCGCCTGTTTTATGTCAAAGTTATGTTATTATTATATTTTACCCCATGCGCTGTGAGACATTCTACAGGTTCCTTGTTAGTTCAAATTCCTTTCTTTTCCTTTCTTTGACGACCGTCCCGTGCTAGTCGGGCATTGGCACAATGCACTTTCATTGGAAATGTCGGCTGGTGCGGGGCGGGTCATCACATTAAGTAACACCATATTTCATTCACATAGAACTTTATGTTCTGACCCTCTCCTCAACGTATCCAACAGGTCAGTAGATGGGGTAAAAGCCATGAATGAAGTCATGATTGAAGCTGATGAAGTAAGACGAAGTTGTTACGCTATTATTAGTAGTTATTGCTTTACTTCTTCTGAAATCTTGTGAGAATGAACTATTAATGTACCCTTTGAATAGATATAACTACAACTTTGTATTTTTGAGGTTTTAAATAAATGATACATCTAATTTGAGTATTACAATTTCTCTTTCCGATGTGTGAGAATCCCATTCGAAGTATATGTTACTATTATTATTATCTGTGCAAACGTAATCCTTATAGGAACCAACAACCTGTTTAGAATGGTTTTAAGTTTCGATAGGCCATTTCTAGATCGAAATTTAGACCCATTCCAGGCGAGTTGTTACAATTATAAGCTCGGTGAAGAAGTAAAAAAGATAGGAAAACTTAGAGTTTAGGATACTCCATCAACAAATATCATCATCTCTATACAACTGTCGTGAATAATATAATTTACCCATATGGTTTTGGTTTTCTTAGTTTATCCAAAAGCTTTATTGATTTTTATGTTTAATTTCTTATTGTTCTTGAAATTATATGCTTGCTATAAAATAACCATGCTTAGTTATGTGTTATAAGTGGATTTCGTAAGACGCTGCTATTCATGAAAATTAATAAGTTATAGGATGAAATCCTTTGATAGAGATCTCCAAATAATGTGAATCTTTTGTATGATTTGTGTTGAATGATTATGGAGGTGGGTTTAGGATTTCATGAATTATTATCTTGTATGAATTTGTTATGAATTTCCTAAGGGTGCATTTTCTAGGGAAGATTATGCGTGAATACAAGTATTGACATATATGATGAAATGTCCAAGAATTTTGTATTTTTGTATATTACAATGTGCTGGAAATTTATGTATACTTTGATCGGAATAATTTTTACAAACCAATAAGATTTTCACAAATACAGCAGAGTTGGTAAAAAGGTATTCTTTTAATAGAAATAAGTCAATTTTGCCTACAATTATTGCTAATGTCATTTCCAGATCCTATAGCACTTCCAACAATAATCGGGGCCTCCTTCGATAACTTTGAACGCTTGAAATATCACAAGTATGATATCTGAAATATTCAGGTTTCAGCTTCGTACTTTTCGGTTCTAGGAATTGGTCCTGGCACTTATAAATATTTTGGTATTGAAGGATAGCCACTCAACATGAGGCTTCCACCTCGACCATTTCGGCTAGGATGAATGGCGGGGTTTCAATAAAAGAACTATATATAAAAGAAAGATTTTAAATAGTGATTCCTAAAGGATTAGAAGCTTTACGCCTCTAGGTCTTTCGTTGGAACCAGAAGGAGCTTCCCACTGAAGTCTATGCTTTCGAAAGCTTTGCAACCCTTGAAGTCCTTACCCACACAAACATGCCTTTGCAAATTAATTTCCATAAAATACTTCCTTAAGCATTAAAGAGGTCGTTAAGGAAATTTTCTAAACCAAATGTTTTGAGGCTCCGCCTTTATGGCTGTCGGCGTTGGTGACGACGATAAGAAATTTTATATTCAAATGTTTACTATATTTCTGTCATTGTAAGTTGACAAGCATTGATTATTGTTAAGAAGCGAAGATAGAAGTGTTTCCCCTTTTAGAATAGCTTGAATATGGACTTCGACATTATTGCGGGAGTCGAGGAGATTGGAGACGACACAAGTGTCGTATAAATTGTCGTGTAAGTGGAATTTGCCTCGTAACCCTTGAAATATATATACATATATATATATATGTTCGGTAATTATCATTGTTTGGACACTGCATTTGTGTCGGGAAACTATAGGAGGGCCTTATAGGTGGGAATTGGACTTCACCAGTTGTTGACATAGAAATTGGTTCCTCTGAGTTCAACACCCGAAACCAAGAATAATCACAAATTACAGAAAAGGCAAAAATCACATAAAATTTATAATGGTTAGGTAATTAAGACTATGTCCACTTGGCATAATCAATCTTTTATTATACCGTGCAATCATAAATACATCTGATTTCTTATGAGAAAGTTGGGTGATAAGAATGAAGTGTGCCTATGGAAATGTCCTTGCACGTAGGAGAAAGTGGAATCAAAATCTGAATCCGATCCTTTAGAATGTTTAAAATCCATATACTTATAGCTGAGGTCGAATCCAGTTCGACATGCACATGTGGAGGTTGATCCAGTCATAGTAGAGATCATGGGTTGCCTTGGTTTAGTAGTTGGAGAACGTGAGACACGTTGTCGAAACGTGTCCCCTTCGGTACGGCATGGTCAAACAGGGCCGGGTCGACATGCCTAATCGGACATGCCAATCCAAAGTGTGATAATGGGGAGATGGAATAACTAAGCGTTATGCCGAACCAGGAACTTTGTCGAATCGGAGGGAACTACTTTCTGATGTCTTCTTCTCTAGAGCTCTTGGGTCCTATGCCGAACCAGAACGGCCAAACCAGAGTTTGGTGAAGCAGGTCGAACCAAAACTTGGATACATCCAAAACTCGAGTCTTTGAGATATAAAATACTTTTACCAAATATATTCAGGCTTTTCTAAGCCCACGCCCGAGTCCTGAGCACTTCGAAAGCCAAATTCCAACATGTGACAGCCTTGCAAAAAGGCAGGTCAACACTTACCCCCTAAAACATGTCTTTCATTGGAAGAGGTGTTTTGGTTAATCCAAAAAGCCGAAGAAGTCCACATAGAAATCCAATATCCAAAGACCAGAAATCCACGATCGCGTCGAATTGTAATAACATAAATCCGAAAATCCATGGTATACCCGAACCATATTAATAGAAAATCACGATCATATTGATAGACAGACAGAAATTTAGAAATCCAATGAAGTCCCGCAAACTCCCCAGACCGTATCATAATATAAAACCAATATTATTCAGTGATCTCTCTGGATCGTTTTGTACATAATCCCATGATCTCTCCAGATAAAATTATGAGTGAAATCCATATCCAGGAAATCTGAAATCCATTGTCTCGCTAGGCCTGTCTTGTGCGAGTATAATCCATACCTACAATAAACAAAATGAATTGCTTTGCCAAGTCCTGACAAAACAATTCAAATCCAATCGAGAATAGTTCCATATTTGAGTTACAATCAAGTAATCTTGCCAAATCGTGATAAGACCTAACCCCCTTCAAGCATAGTCCACGCTTGGAAATCCAATCAAGAATAGTCCATAGTTAAGTCATGACAAAGTAGTCTTGCGAAATCTTGGCAAGACAACCAAGCCCTCCAAGCATAATCCATGCTTGGAAATCCAATCGAGTATAGTCTGTACTCGAGCCATGACCAAGTAATCCTACCAAATCCTAGCTGAACACCCTAGCCCTTCAAGCATAATCCATGCTTGAAAATCCGTGATCACATGCTCCTGCCAATTCCTAGCAATATAATCTAATCTCTCAATCATAGTACATACCTATAAATATGTTTATTAAGGTTTATAAGCATTATAGAATTACAACAAGAAATAATGGTTTATCGTTGGATGTAGAGCATGCCTAGGGGTGTGATCCTGACCCTACACGTGAGTAATCCAACTTAGACATTTTAAAGCGGATGGTTCATTGTCGGGTATAGAGCATGCTTAGGGATTATGTCCTAATCCAGTACATGAGTGGGACGACGTAACTAGTCGAAAAACCAAAACCCAAAGAAATAGAAAATCCACCATCCAGATAGATCCTAATCTATTGAAGATCAATCCGCGCGAACCTAATCCTGGCTCATTCCTATTCTGAGGGGTAGTTGGCGGTTGCGCCTGATTTCTAACATACTATGCCAACTCTCCACGTCTGACACGATCCTCGATTATATCCCGTAGATTCTTAGATTCATTTTTGGTATGGCCTATGCAGTTAAAGCCCTGCTATAGCCCATAGTGCTCTTCAACCGCTACACTACTTCAATTTAGCGATGATGAATAATAGAACCGCTTTTAGCGCTGTTATTTTCAGCTGCATTCGCTAAATCAAGGCTTATTAACATCCACTTTAGCAATATTAATATATAGAGATTGATTTGGCAAGTTCTTTTTTATTTTATTTTTAGTAAATTTAGCGTAAATGGATAAATTTAAGGCTTAAGTGCCTAATATATGGTTATATTCAATTAGACTCATCAAATTTTGCATGCATAACTATGATATTCCTTGATTTTGTTGTATAATATTAATTATTATAAGTTTCCTATACACATATATTATGAGAAAGATGACTAATTAATTTTCAGATATTTGGTTTTACATCAAATGAACCTTTTTGTGGCTCCTTTGTATCCCTGCTATTACCCCCGCTTTATCACCGCTACACCTTTTTGCACCTCTGCCGCTATAGAACCGCTAAGCTCTTTAACTGCACAGCATATGGACATCCAGGTCATAAATGAGGTAATTATTTCCAGGCTTCCGTTCTTCTTGGGGGTATGCTCCTTCTTAGGAGGCTTCTTTAATGGAGCTATTTCATGAATATCCTGGTAGATATCCTCAATGAGGAATTTAGTTCCGTCTATCTATAGAAATTAGGTTCTCCATGTAGTCGAATGTTTTGATCATTCCAGATTGGGGCTTTTCTTTTTTCCTTATCCATTTCTCTATCACATTTGAATCCAGCTTCAAGCATCTTTTGGTCACTCAAAACGTTTTCTTCAATTGTACTTTGCGTCTGCGTATTCTCTTGGTGTAGGTATCTATCAACTTCAAAATAAAATTCATCGAGATCCGTTTAGGGATCCCTTTTGCAAACTTGCTTTAAATTCAAATTTGTCGGTCATTTCAGACATGAACGCCATCAACAACATGGACGGTTCTTGCATATCCACCAAAGCCACCGCTGCATTGAATCTCTCCAGGAAACCTCTCAGCGATTCTCCTCGTCCTTGCCTTATCGTTGCCAACTTAGCCTCCATATCAAAGTGGGGTTTTGTTCCTTTAAAAGGCCCCGGTAATGTTATGAGATTCGTCGAAACATGATGTATGCCAAACGCAGCGGATTACGCCCACATTGTACTCCTCCTTAACAGCGCTGATATTGTCCCTACAGTTCCATCTCTACGGCGTATGGTTTTCTTTCCATTATGTCTCAACACTATTAAGAGGTGGAGCTTTACTATTTACGTTCCTACTTCATACTCAAATTCCGTGATGTGGGACTTCTAATTTCACCCCAAAAAAGGGGTATTACAAGATGGTACCTATCAAAGAGGATACGAAGGATAGTATGGGTAGTATCTGGACCGAGTTAGTCTAAAGGCATGTAAATACATATATATTGACTAGTAGGTTTGGTAACATGGAAGTAGATAGGCACGATTTATGCACGGAGGTAAGATTATTGTAACCTAAGAAAATCTATTATAACAAAAATGGAAATGGAATGGTATGCACGGTGTTATATTTAAAAGTGTATAAGCTTACCATTCACCAAAACCCTCTCCTCATAATAGATCGTAGGTTAGATAGAATGTAGTAGTTTTTCAACCTAGAGGCACTTGGTTTAGGAAGTGCCATTTTGTTGTTATTATATTTTAATCATTTCCATTGTGAGTTACTTATTGAGTTCTGATATACTGTCTTTACCTATCTTGAATTCAGTGGTCTTGGATTTTTAGTATTTTATGGAAAATTCCGACCAATTTGGATTTGGGTTGTTATATAACAACTAAAAAGAATTCCTCGCTCTCATGATCATGAGTCATGATCTTAGTATTGTTGTTATTATCGACTCCGAATAGCTCTCAGCATAGGTGCTACCAGTTAGTTATCTGCTCTATGTCCTTCTTCCAAGCTTCAATATTCCATAAGGAAACCTCCTTGTCCAACATCATGATGTCCTAATCAAACCTGACCCTCTTAAGGAATAATCCCGGAATTTTTTTGGACAATATTGAAGGACCACGCAATAACATGTTCAACTCTCTTTGAAGGATTTGATAAATGTTTATAATATTGGCAGTCAAATTGGCAGCAGTGGTGGGAACTGAGGCAGAGGAATGGATAGAAATTGTCATCTCATCGTTAAACTAGTTGGAATTTGATGATGCTTGGAAGAACTCTGATCCACTCTAGGAACTTCGAAGGCTTTTCACCCTTAGCAACCTTTGTACTTCGTGCTCAATCTCCTTTTCCTACTCTTTTTTCTCTATCTCCCTGTCTACTAGCTCTTTTCTTTCTCCTCATGTCCTACTTCTCATTCTCTTTTTTGTTGCCTCTTTCGTCTCTATTCCCAAGCATAGAGGATATTCAAAGGATGCCTATAAGAGCGGTCACTCCAAGAACTTTATTGAAATATCTCATATAACCCAGACCATGAAATGATCTCGAAAAAGAAAAAAACAGAGTTCACAAACAAGAATAGATAAATAAAAAGTGTATGTGATAGTGTTGGTGATCCTAAGAGTGTTTGTTGTGTTATCTAAACCCTGACGTCCCTACAATCCTTGTTTCCATGTGATAAGCATTGGAGTTTGTGTAGATTTTAAAGTAATGTGCCGAGTACGGAGGTAGAAGTCTGAACCCATCGATGTGAATTCCTTTTCAATAATTTCACTTAGATTAGCACATAGTACGAGCTGATTGACATTACCAAACACATTGATAGTCATAGTTTTGGAAACCTTCCCTTCCTGATGTATTGGGATTATTCCATGCATATCATCTAATGACTCTGCATAATCTTCCCCTACTTACTCTTCTCTACAATAATGTCATGTTATCCTCTCTTCTGAATCCTTCCTTACTCCATATCAAAAGAAACTGCAGAATTTCCCTCTCAATGGATTGACTTTTCATCTTTGTATTACGAAATTGGGTGCATCCATGCTAGTCAGCTAGGATATACCCAAGCCCGACTTCCAGAATTTCCATCGCTGGGTGACTTCCCCAATTGACTCTCCTTTACATGAGCTTCACTCATAGCTCCTCGAGATTTTGAAGTAGAATGGGTTTCGATCCTAGAACGAACATGATCTAAATGTTCTTGGGTAATTCCCTATCCTGTAGAATGCAGTAGGCAACATTTGTATAAAAAATTCATCTTGCATCAATAAGCTCCTTACTGAGACAGAACTCATCCCTAAGTATATATGGTAACTTCATGAGCAACATCTTTAATCGAAGTAGGCAAACCTATAAGAAGACATGAATTTAATTAAAATTTCAATTTTAGCATCCAAACCATAAAAAGTGAGACTCAAATGGTCACCTCCATGAGCCCAAAGCATGTTAAATCCCTTTGAGCATTGGATGAAGAAAAGCTTATTCTTAAAAGCTAATATTTTTTTGTAGAGGTTCAATATGATTTTATGCTTCCACGAAGGATAATCTTGCCTTCTTTTGAAAAATGGAAATATCTGAGCTTGATGAACTAGGGTGGATGTCTAAAGGTCTGCATGAATAACACATAAAGGAAATTGTGTATAGTGTAACATTGGGATGCATTTGAAAAGGTGATATACCCAATTCTGGAAACCAATGGCGAGAATGTATTGAAAGAAGGAATGAGCCAGTCGAGGACATGAAAAAGTGAAGAACAATACAACCGGGTGCTTGACCTCCAGAAAACTTATTCCTCGATGGAAGCTTCACATCCCCCTCTGGTATTCTGAATTGCAAGCATATAACATAATGAATTTGCATCATGACTATAGTTCTGCACCTTTTTGGTGGGTCGGAGATAACTCTTGCTAGAGTCTGAGATAAGCCCATGACTCCCCTAACCATGATCATAGCTTATACAAATGGAATATGTGTTGAGCTTCCCGTGTGAATAGAAGATGATGGTATAGCAGAAGAAGTGTCTTTTTAAAAATGAGAATACCTCCTTACTTGGATTGTAGATGAGTAAAATGTCGTGATGTCATTCTATTCAAGGAAATTTGTTTTCAAGATGGTCAGGTGCATTCGATTCCTAATTGTTTACCTTTTGGAAAGTGTTCGCAAATCAAAGGAAAGAAACATGTGCTACCAGTTGAATTTCGAGTGCCAACTAGGTGCAAATGCAGAATTTCATCTAAGTGGCTATATCCACTAGGCCCCAAGTTCAGAAAAAAGGACCAATCGTGCAAATAGCCTACTTCCACCGTTAAAGTAGTCCATACCATTTTTTTGAACTTACCTATTGTCGATTTGGAAAAGAGGCAATAGATCCATCACTTGAGATCACATGGGAAGCTTTGTATTTAAAGTTCGTATGGCATGAAAATATAACAAGAAGAAGACATCGTACAAGTAATGAACTTAAACTTTATCAAGTTCCATTCAGTAATTCGAAAGTGGTCAAAATTTGAAAGCATATGCAGGATAAAGTAATTCTAACTGTCAAGATTTTTAGTTATGAAGTTTAGTTCTTGTTCAAAACACATCACTCACTATGAAATCAATTTTCAGGCATTTATGAAGTCGTATATTAAAGGCCACATATTTGACGTCCATATATTTAACTAGTCATATACATTTCAGAATAAATCCAGTGTTAGTTCAATTCAAGTTAGAATTTAACCATTTTATTTCAGAGTTGTCCATTTCAATTTTAAAACTGTTAGGTGTTCCACTAGGTCCAAACTTTCGATACCATGTAATAACCTATATTTTTAACGATTGGGTATTTAAATTTTTTTATTCAAATACTGATTGTTAATTAATTGGGTGATGGTTCCAATACATTCATAAACGATTGAATTGGAACACGAGGCTGGTTCCATTGAGTCTGGATTATTCATGATATAGAGAAAAGTGTATGAATTACTATATTTCAAAGTTGGGTGATTTAATAGTCAAATCCATTTCGAAATACGCATAAAATTGTCATTTCGGGGCATGATCTCGGATTTTGACGAAACTGACCATTAAAATCGTATCATCGTAATGGTGCATGTTGTTAATTTTTGTGGCGAATAGACTTGTCGTTTGATCATGCGAAAATCAAACGTGCATTGTTTTAGTTTGAAATTTAAATGAGACAAAAAAATTAATAATTTTATCCCCTATCTCTCAAACCCACCCCATACCTAATTCTTCCCTTTCTCTAATTCAGTGGTACGTTGCTTCTTTGAGGAATGAATCATTCTCATCTTCAAAAATCTCAATCTCACTCCGCATCTATGCAGTTAAAGCACTTAGCGGTTCTATAATAGTAAAGGTGTAGAGGGGATAAAGCATGGAAATAGCGGGAATATAACATGGATGCAAGAAGTACATTAAATGTAAAAATATGTATTTCAAAATTAATTAATTATCATTCTCACACCATTTGTGTAGAAGAAACTAAAATATATTTATCTTATAAAATAAATTCAAAGAATAACATGGTTATATAAGTTAGAATTGATGACTATAATAGATTTCCACCATATATCAGATATTTTTGTGTAAAAATTATGTTTTTACACTAACTTTATTGATTTGTTTTAAAAGAGAACTAGTCAAATCAAGCTTCTTATATTAACATTGCTAAAGCAGGTGCTATAAAGCGTTGATTTACCAAGTGCGGCGGAAAATAGCAGGGCTTAAAGCGGATTACTGTTCATCAACGCTAAATAGAAATAACAGAGCGGTTGAAGGCGCTACGGCCTATAGCCCGGAGTTTGCTGAGCTTTAAGCGCATAGCTCTGCATTGCATTAAAAATCACAAAATCACCTTCAATGAACTCATGCTTCAATTCTCTTCATATCCATGTTAGTTTTGAAATTTTTTGTTTCTTATTTTTTCATGGCCCAAAATTAGGTTTAAGGCATAAAGCACTATAGGCGTCGGTTGGTGATAAGGCGAGTGTCAGTGATTATGTCTTCGTAGTATGCTTCTTCAATGTGATTTTAGGTGGTTTGATCCTCTATAAATAGGTGAGACATTTTGAGTAATTTGAGTTTTTCTTGTATCCTATGCATTTGGAGGTATTTTAATTCGAGGGCATGATGTTTGATTTTTGGATTCAGGCAAATCTAGTTTTTGAAAAGAAATTCAACAGCATGATAGGATCTGAATTTCGTGGATTATTTCTCCATATCACTCAAATATGTGTCAGTTTGGATATATCCTGTGTATGCGGCCTGGGATAGAGCAATTGGGGAAGAAAGATTTTATGGAATTTTGGTAAGTAAATATTGTCTATTTTATTTATGTCGGTTTAAGTCGTTGTAGCTTGTTAAATTCATATCATTTGCATACATTATCAGATTTGGACATCGTTTCTTGCGTTGGACTTAGGTTGATGAGTTCAACACCATGGAGCACATTAAGCTTATTTAGTTGGGATGATTTGCATTTTCTCTCACTTTGTTATAGTTGTTTGTATAGTATAAATTTGTGTTTTTGAGCTAAAATGATATTAGACAAGATTTAATAAATAATAGAAATCTAGTTAATAACTTTATAAATGGACTAAAAGTGTTTTAAAAATTTCTTTTGATTAAATATCACATTTTCTCCCATTTATACACCATTTGTTGATATTTTAGTAATTTATAGGACTATTGATTGCATGGTAGCTTGTTTGCATAGTTTAATTGTATACACCATTTATTGGCGATCTTGGATTAGGATAGATTCTCGAGAAGCTTTGGGAAACACATATTGACTTGAAGGAAGTGGACGGACATGACGATGAGTAGGATTATGAGATGGAGGTAGTAGATGTACTCGATGACGAGTAGAATTTTCAAGATGAACGCTAGACGTTTTCCTTGGATGAGTATTTAATCAATTTTGGTTGAATACTTAGTCTTAATGGCAGTTAGCGATTATGTTTGATTCATAGATATCGACTTATATTGGAGTTGGTCATTTTGATCAACTATAACGTAGATGTTAGCAAATTTTTGAAAATTTGGACAGGATGGCTATTCGACGGTAGATAAGATAGTAGATTTGACATGATGGCTAGTGAGTATAGATGGATTGTGTACTCCATGGATTGAGCGGATTGATCCCAGAATGTGATGGTGCATTGGTTTCGAGGCTCAAGTGAGTTTGAGATAGATCGTCGTAATGAGTCGGTATTATGTAGTTTGTGGGTTGTTAAGACTACGAGATAGAGGGATAGATATATCAGGGTTATGCAGTTTACAATGCAACAAAGTTCGGGGATGGATCAACTCTAGGAAGTTTGCGTTATGGTGAGGTTGCAATACATATCGTTGTTATGTAGTTCATGGTGCAGCGATGATAGCGGATCATAGATCGACGTGATTTGCAATTCGTGGTGTAACAAAGTCATTAGATAGTGAACTCAAAGTAGGGGTATCAGGTAAAGACCCAGCAGGATCAGAGAGATCGTGTATCGTGGGTAGTATGTGGCCTAAGCCAATAAGGTACGTGTCGATGAGACATGGAGTTCGACTATTATGGGATTGGTTTGAGGGTATACTCAAACTAGAAAGGGAACAAAGGAAGCAGTTTGTGGATATAATGAGGCTTCAGTGGATCAATGAAAGTAATTCGTGGTATACATGGCTTTAAGATATTCGATTGGCTGAGGGAAACTCAAGTTTTACAATAGAGTGGAGTAG
This sequence comes from Allium sativum, assembly GCA_030737875.1. NCBI lineage: Eukaryota > Viridiplantae > Streptophyta > Magnoliopsida > Asparagales > Amaryllidaceae > Allium > Allium sativum. The sequence goes on along the minus strand of CM060927.1, from coordinate 17,779,132 downwards.
CTTTGTTAGTGGATGGCTAAGGAATCGTTGATAGCTCGAAGTGCACTACGGTGGCTCATAGCAGGGTTATCGTATGGGTACCCCTTAGGATCAATAGGATCGTGTACTCTAAATGAGATATCGCCTAGGCTGGTAAGGCATATATTGGTACAATAAGGAGTCAACTAGAACCAGGATTTCCATTAGACCCTGGCTATAGAAAATTGCCATATGAGTTATCGATGTACTCAGGGATATATAAGGTGCTTGGGAGGACATGTTTGATGGATGCTATGATTGTTATGGTTGGTATTATCTTATTTCTCTTAGTAGACTATCACCTCTAGAATTCTGGAGAGATGATTGGAAGTAGGGCCAGAGTGGGATATTAAGATTATTCTATCCTTATACAGTTTTCTCGTTTGTTATTTTGAGGAGCATATACTATCTTGGTTATATGTGCAAACTTTGTTTATGCAGGGACATGATAAGTATGACTTTCTATACCGATGTTCCTTAAACTATTAAGACTAGTGTAATATTTAAGAGTTGTTTATCGCTCACACCAAACAATTTTCTGACTCATGGTTTTATGTTTTCTCTTATTACCTTGGGTGCTCATCAACAATGCTGATGGGTAGGTGAGATAACAAGTATTAGCATTGCTTGGAGCTGCAAAGATAAGTTTACAATATGCGACACCTTTTCATATTATACCTTTATTATTGTTGTTGTTTATTCCAATGTATTACATTATGGAGTCTTGATAGTTCTATTTATAATTTGAACCAGTTTGTCAACAAGTTTATTTTTCTCTTTTACAAACTCTATTGCAAATAAGCATAACTGTTAGAGCCTGTACTCTAATTATGTGGTTTGTATCAGTATATCTATCTCGCTTATTATATCTTTTATAATTATATATTATCTGATGCGATGTGAGATATTCAGCAAGTTTTCTGATTGTATTATGTGTTTTGTTCCCTTCTCTTCAGTTCTTACCTGCTTCTATTCTATTCCTCCGTTTTATCTTATTTTTTTCTTTTAGAAACTACTATACACTGATGGTATAGGGCAATCAATACATACAATGATATTCAAATAAAACACGGTGCCAAAGCTCTAAGGCCCAAACCTGTGTAGTAAAAAGTCAACACCTATTAGAGTTTTGTGAGGTTAATGTTTGAAATCAAAGCAGTAAGGGTCAAGAAGTCCAATGGGATGGTCAATTTGGATGCTTGAAAAGCATGATAGTAGGTGGTAGGCTTTAGTAACGGGAAAAGGCGAGAAAATTGGATGGACCGACTAGGTTTAGGGGTTGGTTGAACATGATCAAACGGAGCCAAAGCTGGAGGTGCAACCCATGACAAACATAGGCGATGATTAAAGGAGGCAATGACAATTGGCTCTGGCTATAGATTGTTGATGATGGTGAAGATAAGAATGGGTTCGACAGAGGAAAGGAAAGATGGATCATGTCAGACGAAAAACGTGAAGAAGTGAAGATAACAAAGGATGGCTTAATTCAGATACATGTAAAGGAAAAAAGTGGACATTTTCTAAGTTTATGGATTAATAGTGATCCATATGCTATGGATCAATACAGATCCATCAAATTGGAAGTGTCGACCACCAAAACTTTCACATACCATACACTCTCCATTCTATAGCATCCTATGAAATTCATATACGAAATTCAAGGATCATCGACAAATATGGGAAAATATGTAACTTTGAATCAAGAACTCAAGCTAGTACCTGATCAATTATAGATAACTTCGTAAGACAGCTCATTGCTATATTCAAATCAACAAGTCATGGAATATAAAGATAGACCAATCCAAAGCATATCTTGATTACACTGAAGATGTATATGAAGGGGAGAACAATAACTCGGCTTTTGACCCGATAAAAGGATCCATAGACCTCCAAAGTCAAGACAATTTCAGAATCATTTAACTTGGCCAAAAGGCTCAAAGGATGATCAAGATGAGATCAACAAAAACATATCTTAAAATGTGGCAAGCATTTTGATCGGAACTGGTGTATATGGCATGGATCTGTATAGATCTATAAAGATCAAGGAATATCCATTATAGGTCCAACTATGACGCTTCTTGTCTTTGTACTTGCCCCTTCGCAACATTCGGTTGCAATTTGATGTTCCCAACTCAAGATATTCGATGAATCCTACACTTTGAAAGTAGTTCAAAATGGGACAATGGAAATGTATAAGAAGTCAAAATCCAATGAAACATGAAACTAGGCATCACAGGAACACTAGAAGGCAAGGAAAACAAAGGAGGGCTCGAAATAATCTAAGTGATCTATGTATCCATACTAATCCATAGGCTATAGATCGGTGTAGGTCCATAACACTTAGTTTATTCGTTCAAGTTTTCTAGTGTGGGATTCAGAGTGGCCTACTAATGTGCCCAGCTCGACTCTAAACTCCTATAAATACCACCTACCTCATACCTGTAAAAGATCTAGATTGTTCATGCTAATACGCTGTCAAAACGCTTCTCCAATGCAACTCTTCTCCGTGGGCAGTCAAGAGAAATCATCAAAGTGGTTATTGTGATTTATTCCAATCACCCTTATATTTATGATCTCAGATTTATTAGTTGTATTGAAAATCATTATAATGGGTTGTTTAAAATAAAGTTGATTTACTCAAGTGGTCGTACGCTTAATTAACAGCCGAAATGCTACAAATCCTATGTGATCTTCTCTTATTCTTCTTTATTTTTTTTCATTTATTTTAATTTCTTGTGCTTGATCTACAAAAAATCATACTTAATTTCCCAAAGAGGGCTGGCACTTTAACATAATTTGGGGTTTCTCAAAGTGGTCTTATGTTTACTTAACAGCCGGACCACTACAAATCGTGTGTGATCATCTTTTATTCTTCTTTATTTCTTTCATTTTTCATTTATTTTAATTTCTTTTGATTGCTATATGCAAAATTTACCTTAATTTTCAAAGGTTGGTTGTTGCTCTTAAATAATTTCAAGTTAGTATCATTTTTGGCATTAACACAATACTAGTTACATATATCTTTTATGTGTTACATCATAATTGCAGGATTAAGCCAAAATCATATTCAAAGCAGATTTCCTAAAAAAAAATTAGCGCTTATGGAAATATACGTATAGATTGAGTAACACCAAAATGGTACTCGAAACTGGAATCTACCAAGTAGTATCATATACCACCTTTTATAAAGCTTGGTAATACTCAAGAGAATTGCTAACCATCTGAACACAACTTTTATTCACTTTTAGTCAATTCTGGGTCACTATAAGTGGACAAAGATAAAATTACCTTGTTCCAAAATTGACTTTCTAATTTCGAGAATAACCCTCAAGCATGAATAAATATTAGAATTATTTTTAAAAAAAATAGTTTTTTAAACTAGTTTCAAATAATACTATCATTATCTTTTTCCAAAACCTTGAAAATCATTTTCCAAAAAAACATCATGATCCATATGCTTAAATTTTCAACTTAAATCTTATTTAGTTTGTAAATCGCATTTAAAAACCATACTTATGTACATTAACCTTTTCATATAAAATTTGTATATAGACATTTATTCTAAAATTTCATGTTTTTTTGTTACAATAAGCCTATTTTGTTAAAGTTAAAACATCATCACTAATCTCAACTATGAAACTAAATTTTAAATGTGTTTGGTTTAGTGTTTTAAAAATTATTATCTTCCCTGCCCAAGACAAATAAAGACAAGTTACTTATAAATCAATAAACAATGATCAATGCTCATATGCTGGTCGAGCATGGTTATGCTAATAAAGAAGGAATAAATGAACACCATTAGTTTGTACATTAATTAAAAAACATCGCCAAATTATAATTATATATATTACCACTATGTAATAGATACGTAAACGTTCTAATGTATAATACATGTCAATTTGTTATCCTATATTTTAATAAGCTATGTCCTACCAAGGCCAAGTTTCTTGCCAAAAATTCAGCTTTGATACCATATGTGACAAAAAGACTTTTTGACTCTCGAACGTTGTCAAAATTACATCCATTTTATTGACTTGTTTGAGCAACCAAGCGAAGAAAAATAGAACTTTAGGTTAAATAAATAGAAAAAAATTGAGAAATAATAGGACTGTGAAGAAGAAAACACTAGAATCCAATGGAGGAATGATAACATATAATTTCAAAAGAAAATATATAGTTTCACTCTAATGTACATAACTTTCAGAATTGCAAATCTATCACCACCTTGGAGTTTTGTAATAGCATCCCCGATACATACAAGTAAAGTAACGTAGTGGCCGAAATTATGAATATTATGATATAAAAACATCCATATCCTCTACTAGACATCAATAAAGCGTCATCTTCTAAGTATACTGAGAAAAAGAACCCATGTAAATGAGAGAAAATAAAACCATGGTTCAGACATAAGTCTACTGAGAGAAACTCAAGAAATATGTGATCAATGTACACAATACTTTTGGGAAAATTCACCCATTTAGGCCTGTTTCTGAAACTTATAACAGATTTAGCCATGTTTCCAACATAATTACATATGTAGACCTGTTTAAGTCTGGGGTTGCCACAGGCGAGTTTTGAAAACACGCCTTTGTATGAGTTTTGAAAACTCGCCTTCGGTTTTGAACCCTTTTAAAAACTATTTCAAGCATACCAGACAAATGTACAAGAACAACATACAAACCGTGTTCATCTAATTCGTTAAAACATATTAGTACGACCAAGTACAACATAAATAAGACCCAACATAACGTAGACCCAACAAGACAACATAACTTAGACCCAACATAACGTAGAACCAACAAGACAAAATAACTTAGATCCAACAATAAAACATAACTTGGACCCAACGATACAACATAACCATGACCCAATACAACGTAACTACGACCTATAGCTTCGGAATGAACTGTAGCACCCATGAAGCATTTCATTCTTAATTGCCACATTCATTCTTTCCAAGCGATTTACCTCAGCTTGCATCTCAAGTGCGTATTGGACACCTCTCTCTGTTAAAGGTGGATCATACCATAAAAAAAATTACAACTCTGCAACCCTTAGCGGTTCTGCGCATGAATGTACGCTTTGCAACCGTAAAAGTGACGACCTGCATTTGTTTGACTTTTAGAAATAGGCACATTACATTCGACTCCGCAATAGCAAAGGACTGAACGACCCGTCACGTTGGAGCTTGAACTATCGGGGTTCTTGTCGAGCAAGAACTTCAGTCAACTGAGCATTGAGGGATTTTTGAACCGGTCCAATGCACTGGACTGCAACGTTTGGCTGCGTTGCACTAAAGAGTTCAGATTCAACCTCTGTTGCATCTACTTGGGCTCCTATTTGCGTTTCGAGCACAAATTCGACATCTGCTACGGGTTGTTTACCCCGTTTATACTCATCATACATTTGAACCATGGTGTCGTCGTCGTATGCCCAGTTAGCCATTATGACAGTGAACTAATGTACAAAAAGCTAGAGAGTGGCACAATGAACAAGAGAGCGATGAAGAAAGGAAGAGAGGGTAGTTGGTCTTTAAGAAGGGAGAGAGGTTGGTTTGAAGCATGTGATGACCCATAAATCAAGGAGTGTTGAGTGATAGGACTAATCGGTATGCAGTTATCACTTCAGAAATTGTCTCATTAGAAACACTGTAGAATTGCTGTTAAGTTAAATGCTAAGTGATAGGAGTACTCAGTATGTAGTTGTCAAAAGTCCACTCTAGCCATGATAGAGAATCTACATTGTAACCATACTATATACATTTTGGACAGACATTTATCAACAATAATGCTCATGGGAATGGGGACGACCCTATTTTTAACTCCTTTATGTAGTGAAAATGTTTAAATTATATGTGGATGAGAACGACCCTGTTTTCCGATATATATATATATATATATATATATATATATATATATATATATATATAGCGGCTTCTTTGAATTCGGCTAAACCCTCATTCACAATTTCTTTTCGTCCAGCCGCCTCCTCCTTCCTCTTTCACCACGTCGAAACAGGGAAAAGAAAGTGTAGGCTCCACCGTGGACAAATGTGAAAACGACGATGAATCGGTAGTAAATCAACGACCTGAAAAATAAAGGGTAGTTGCAAGGCACGTTGTCGAGCCACTAATTCCCTGTGGATCCAACCCTATTTGCCGTTGTGGAGAAGTATCGGTCATGGCAGATTCCAAAACCGAAAATAATGCTAGTCATCGATTTTTCGGCTGTGAAGCCTATGAGGACCACAAGGTTTTTCTTACTGAAATTAATTGTTGTTACTTTAAGCAGTGGATTGACCCTCCGATGTGCGAACGTGCAGTTCAGTCACCTAGAACTAGATTTTACCCACGCCCATGGTAGATGTATGTGAAAACTACCTTAATGTGTTTTATTATACTTCGACTTTGATGTTCGTGTGTTCCTTTTTTATAAGTCTTATGATTGTTGTTTGTGTTTCTTGATGTTGTAATCGTTGTTGCTGTAAAATTCTCAGTTATGTAATGCAAAATATTAAAATTCCTAGAAGTATGAATATTGTAATAAAAACCGTAAACATTGATGATAACTTAGTGTGCATGTGACGACCCCTTAAACCAAGTAGTGATGAATCACTCCTGATACGACTAGTCAGTGCAGGGTTAAAGCAGTACGTAAAGCAGATTCCCTACAGTATTACGCCAGACGAAACAGTGTTGTGCAACACGTAAAGCAAAGTGTACCAGTGATCGTTCACATCATTCTTTGTTTTACTCGTTATTCACTTGTACACTACGCAACTATATATCCCTGTCGAATTACTCACAACTCACCTCACTTCAACAACTTTGTTTCCAACTACTCTGTGCTTTACCACAACTATGCCTTCTTGGCCATCATCTTCAGACTCTGAAGAATAGGCGTATGAACAGATACGACTTCAGGAGCTTGCAGATGGACCCGGGTTTCTAAATGATCTGAGCTCTCGGGTTGGACCACCGTTCGAACAACGGCCCGTCCAACCTCCACATCAAGCCCAAGTACCAAACGTTCAACACACGCGTGAACAGTTGTTCGTTATACCACGACAAGAAGTTCATTCTTATCAAGTACCACATGTTCCAATTCCTTATGAACATAAAGATGACTCTTATCAAGTTTGTTGCTACTGCGGTTATCCGGTTGCGGTTGTGGTTCGAGCAAAAGGCAGCAATATTGGTCATCGCATTCAACAGTGTCCATCCTATCCGAATGGATGCAACTACACGGAATGGATAGACGAACCGATAGGCCCAAGGGGGGATAACATATGCAAACGAACTCGAACAAGAGATCCGACGTCTCCAAAACGTTATTGAACAGTTGCGGTTTAACCGTAATGATTAGGAAACTTCACATCTCAAGAGCATGAACGTGAGATGTAGTTTGTTGGCGTACTATTTTCCTTATTAACATCTGTTGTAGCCTAAGCTATAGCACCTAGTCTCGTGTTAGCATTTGTTGCCTCCTAAGTTTTAGTACTTATTTCTGTGTTACGATCTCTTGTAATCAGCTTTTTAGTTAATATTTGTTGTTATTTGGTTTATAAAATTCGCTATATTTGAATGTATAATTTACGGTATAATTAAAAACGAGCTCGTAGCGTCGTGGTAGTTCGCGGTTTTACGCATTGAACTTTAACTAAATATATATGATATGTTCTAAGTCGGATTTCTTTGAAACAAGAAACGTTCAAATCTACTGAACTGTATTTTTATAATGGAAGAGAAAACTGATGATTTCATAATCCAGCATTTTAGTTATGTCCATATCAAATAATCAGAAAGTCGTTGTGGAATCGTTTCTAAACCATAACGATTTATTAATAGTTTATGCAGAATTTTTATGTAATTTAAACTGCGCATCGACATAGCACTATCACCATGTTGTGTGTGGGTTAGTTTGTGGTGTCGTGTGTACAGTAGTTTGAATATGGTGTTGTATGTAAGTTTGGTTGTGTGTGTTTTTCCCAAGACGCGTTTTGGGAACTCGCCTTTGTATTTTAATGAAGGCGTATTTCCAAAACTTGCCTTCAAAACACAAACAGATCTACATCCGTAATTAATTCTGAAACATGACTATATGTGTAATACTATTTCTAAACAGGCCTAAATGGGTGAATTATCCATACTTTTGAGACCACATGGAATGCCATAATAGTAATCCTCTCAGAATATTGTCTAGGGTAAAGAATATAAATAAATTACATTCATGAACTGGTTACATTCATTACATTTGACAACAATATTTGTAGGTACAGAAACAAAACTGCAAAGGCATGTTCACAAAATGGATTTTCCATGAAGAGTACACTCTGGTAAAACTAGTATGCTACCTGTGACCGATCTCTATTAGAAGATACCTTCTGAGAATCTTACATATTTAGGTAAAATATAAAATAAGGAAAAACACAACATACCTAAAATTCAACCACGTTTGTGAAAATATGAACCAAGTTTCATCGTCTCAACATGCACAACGTTGATACTGGAGTTGATGTACCCATACAGGATTGGCATCATCCATTACTTCAGGTAGGCTATATTCGAACCAGTTAAACTAATTAACTGGTGATCCATAACAACAACCGCAAAACTTGGATGCCAAATAGAATCATGAATACAAGTATAAGGTCACCTCAAAAATACTACAATCGAAATTAATCAAGTGTTGCTACTAATCCATCTTTATTTACTATATAACAATTTATGAACTTATTCCATAAATTACCTCAAACTTATTGTCCTCCCAATCTATGATGCCAGTAGCCCTCTTCAACCTTCAGACCATCGATCAAAAATAACTGCAAAGCAATATCATGATTCAAAAAGAACCGAATCATCAAAGTAATGTATTTGTACCAATCCACCGGAGTCCACAATGTAACCACAAATATCCTCTACTCCCAATTTGCTATGTTAACAAACCATTGCAAGCTTTCTAAAATTGGTCTCTCGTTGTTTTTTTTACTCATTTTTACTCATTAAGTGCTGGTCAAATTGTTATAAACCTTACGTATCTTATTTTTACACATTTTTCCTTAATTTTCATTTCTTCCATATATATTCGGTGTTTTTCCATTTTTGGTTTAAACACTTTGGTGTTTTTAATGAGAGTGTATTTGATTCACTGACATGAGATTTGAAAACACTCATAACTAGTATTACCGTACAACGGTGGAAAAACCGTCCGTTAAGGTGTTTATTATGAAAAATAATTATTTATTAAAACATATTTCAAGTTAGATTTTATTTAAAAGAAATAGTGTACTTTAAAAGAAAATAGACGTAATTAATAAAGTAGAAATTCAATTAAACTGAATTTTACATGTAAACCAATTTGAGGCAAGAATATACTATCAATGTAATCTTAATTTTAGTTATTTTGCAACTTTAAACCATTAATGAATTGTTGAAATAAAAAGAGAAACGAAACAAATATAAGCTCAGAACATATCATTATATCAATGAATATTTAATTAAAGTAAAAGAAATGCAAGAGTAATATGTAATAAATAAATCCCAAATTAATAAATTAATTTATTTAAATAAATTACTTAAAACTACCATTGTCATTGTGGACTGACTTTGGGATGTGTACATAGAGTAAGGATAAATGCCAATTCAAACCGAGACCAGCCGAAGTAGTAAGTCGTTTAGTAAATTGCTCCGTTGGATGCAACAAAACCCGAATCTACTTGAACGAAACAGAACAATAGTGCAAAGGACAAAATTAGAGAAAAAATTATGCACAAGGACAAAAAGCCAAAAATTTAGCTATAAGGACTCTTTTTGGTGTAAAATAGAAAATGATGGTGGACTCCTGAATTCCTTAAATTGCACTAAAAAAAACTAAAACTAAATCTGCATCAAATATCAAGAAAAAGAACTGCATCAATGGATAAGTTACCCAGAACGCAACAAAAATCATATCAATTATTACAAAAACTGCGGCAAAGAGGATGAAAATTGAAACAATTTAATCAAAGCTTACAGGTAATGTGACAAGCACACCCAACATGAGAACTAAACCAAATACGTTCTATAACATAAATATCAGGTAAATAAAAATCCTTAATCTACAGCAAGCAAGTACCAAAGCATGCAAAAACAAACATATGCTTAATATACTACAAATTTAAGGCTGGTTGCATCTTCATTTTTTTTTTTTTTTTTTTTCTTTTTTTTCACACAACATCACGCAAGATGTTTACGAGTACAAAGCTTCCCAAGGCAGTTTAATCACCTCGCAGGGTGTAAATAACATACAAGGTGCATAAGTGCATATCAAGCTTAGTACAAATAAATCTAACAGGATGCACATCACAAATAGCAAAGACTGACTCCAAAATCTAATACGGATTCAAACAAAGCATGACGCATGCATGGTTTGACCCATTGTATGTCACCAAAAGCAATCAAACATAACTGCAGAAGGGATGACAATCGTTGAACTGAAAGCAAATCCCATCATCTATAGCCAAGCAGCAATGACAATCACCAGAACCCATGCCAGAAAGAAACCTGCATAACCATATGCGCCTAAAATAACTACTCAAATACTCTGCCATCCAAATCAGAACACTAAAAGCCACCAAACACAAGACAAAACAACCTGTAATATATTCAAATTACTTTGTACATATAAATGTTTTACAGCTATATATAATATATAAACTAATCATAGATTAGACAGTGCTAGCATGATTGTTTGCACTATCCACAATATATGGCCAGTAAACTGTTATTAAAAATAAATTTTCTTTGAAAATATACCCTCATGCAGTTAGCGAAATGGCCATCAAAAATGCTATGTACATAGAATAGATATCCACTGGTATATGAAAATCTTTTAAAACAATACATGGCTTGCTAAATAGTATTAATGTTACAAGTGATATGCATAACTGGCTTCAGAAAAAATATGCTACAGTTTTATTGTACTGAGCGCGTTTTAAAGGTACAACCTTCCTTCTCGACCTTCCCCCTTTGTGATGCTTATTAAATTATACTTGCTGTCTGTGTTGAACATGTTAATTTTTACATTACTTGAATAAAATATAATTTTCAGTTATTCTCATGTCATTGTTTCCTTCACTTGTAATGCAATATAAACAAGAAAACGATCTATAGCATATCATCTTTACCCTTTGACAATATATGTACTTGGAGAACGTGGGTATGTCATACTTCATATTGGTACTTAAATTCTGCGTAATTTCCATCATGAAGCACGGAACAGTTATAGTCCTTTGAGCAATTAGAACATCAATAGAAAGTAAATCAAAATAGTACCTGCTGTCCAAAACTATCATGTGATTCTACTCTCTTCTTTTCATATTAGTTTCAGAATGTGAACTAGGATATTGAAATATAGGAAATTGAAATTTTCACTTACCGATTCCTTAAAACATTGGACTTCCAGTTTTTTTATAAAATTATAAAACAGTAAAGCTAAATGGTTCAAAGACATTTGCTCAAGTATACAATATTTATGACTGGAAAACCAAACTATGAAGAATAATAAAATAAAATAAAAAAGTCAATAGTTTAAGAGGAACCATAGTTTGTTGGTTATACTATATTATATGGTTTAAAAAAAAACAGAAAACAAAAATAAAAAATAGATCAAAATCAAAAAATAAATTGACTTTTATTTTTCATAGGAAATCAAAATCAAACCTGATGTTGCCGACGGAAGCCTCGATGTTGATAGCAGGTTGATAATAAACTGTTACAAAGGAATAAGAATTAACATGGGAAAATTAAAAACGACATGGGAAGAAAGTATTAAAATTGATCAAGTACCCCCAAATAAAAACACATTTTCCAACCCGATTCAGTTGAAGAAGGCGTAAATGACGAATATAATTTGCCATGTATGCATGGAAAAACAATTGGATGAATTAGAAAAGAACTCTGGTTTCGGAGGGCAGCTTGATTGATTTTGTAGTAGTCAAGAGTTTTCTTCACATTCAAACATTAAAAAAGAACTTAACTTGAATCGGATCTACTGTACAGGCTCATACTACTTTATCGTTATAAGTAACGAGAAACATGACACAAATAAAGAGTCAAAATTGCACTAGATGGCTAGTAACACACAGGCAAGTCAAAAAAGAAATCATGGATTAGTTCTACATACTGCCTTAAACTTATATCCCTAAATCTAATATAAATATATCAGCACATCATGTGGTGAGTATATCACAAAGCAATGGCTTCAGTTTCTCTATGGAGTGCATCTTCTTCTATTATCATCATATTTCTCATGATTGGCAGCTCTTATGCTCAATTATCAACTAACTTTTACTCAAAAACATGTCCAAATTTATTTAACTAAGTAAAACCAATTATTCAATCTGCAATGTGGGGTAAGTAAAAACAATATCAGGGCATTTGCATTAATACCGAACAATCAAACTTGAACTGTGAAAATGCATGCAAAAACAGAGCATATATGACTGGTTACTGCAATATAGGTTAGATTTGCATTAATACAGAAGTTCAGCAGTGATAGATGTACTATACTTGGCACATGAAGGTGACTGCAATGTGGGGTGGAGCGAAGTTTGCAGCTACTATAGTAATTTCTACAAAAATGCAAAAATACCATTGATGCTTCACCTAAGTGCCTTATTCTGCTATCTTTTGTCATTGACATCGGACTACACTCTCTTGCAAATATGATGCTTCTTTGCTCCTAGAAAATAGCTAGTATCTTTTTCCTTTTGAGTAGCCTCAATCATCATGGTTGATGGAGACAACAATTCAGCCATCTCTGGTAATACTGACAACATGAGTCAAAAAAATGCATTTTGCGACTGAGGAAATAATTAACTTAACAAGGGCTCGTTTCAGGCACTTTAGCAAAAAGTAAACCAAATCTTTTACACGTTTAAGAAAACGATTAAATTTATTAAAATTTTGTAAAATTTGATAACAAATAATATAGCATGATGTAACTTTACCATTCGGAGGCAAGGTATTGTTAACAAAAATGAAGATTGTCTCCTCTGCACGAAGCTTAGCTCTCTTCCTAACCATGTAGACTAATTAACCGACAGTCAAATTTGCAGGAAAAAGGTACCTATAGAACAAAATGAATGAACTTTGAGTATAAGAACTTAAAATTTCTTCTATAGGTGATTGTTCTATAGTTAATCATAATTATAAAGCATTAAGTACATTAGTTGTGCTTGCTGAAATTAAAACAGTTACAGTAAACAAAAAACACTTGACTCTATCAACTTTAGGTGAGCATACTGCTTACCGAAGGAACATAATCCAAGTTCAAGTATAAAATATTGCTGTAAATCAAAAAGTTTCAAGACCTGATAGCAGTTTTGATTCAACAGTTTAGCATTTTAACCAACCAGCAACAATCCGAAAAAGATCAATATTTCACGCAAAAACAACCGAGCAATTCAGCAATTTCAAACTAACAACTTTTGCAATAATCAACAATTTAATGAAATTTATAAATCGAAGTTCGTTTGAATTTCAACTAATTCATATTCCAAATAATTGAATTTTGAATTCATGCATTTCTAAAAAAAATAGAAATTTGGAAAAAGATCCTTACAGTTTGTAGTACGAAGAATCTGACTAAAGTTAGTAAATTAGGGTTTCGGGCCTAATTTCTAGCGACGGTGGTAGCGACATCGATCAGCGAAGGTTGGGATTTGTTGATTCGGAAGCCAGGCGTGGTGATGCATCAGGCATTGACTTTGGAGTCGAGTAGGGAGGGTTTTTCATAGAGGAAGAGGAAAAAAATGCGGTGATTGTACTGGTAGAAGAAAATGGCGAAGCAGGAGGAGTAAATACGGAAAACAACACGGAAGGGAAAAAACGAAAGAACACTGGCGTATGGCAAACATGCCTAATGGTCGGTTTGATAACGAGACCATTTGCTATGAAGACCACTGCTCGAGGAAAACAATAAAAAGTAGCCGAGAGGCTTCCTCAAAAGCTAACTCCTTCCACTTGCATAACCCGAAATGATGTGATAACCATGAGATTTGAACCCTGACCTTTAGGAAAGCAATAATCCATTTAGGGCAAATTCTATTTCAACCCACAAAATTAGGTAGTAGCCCCCCATTTTATCAAAAAAATACGATGACCAAACTGTCTTTTTACTGTTTTTTTTTTTTTTCCAGTTTTTTGAACACCTCGTAGTTGCTTTACGTGGTTTTTTGGTGTACCTCGTAGTATGTCTACGTGGTCCATGAATGAACCACGGAGATCATCTACGTGGTACTTTGATGAACCACGTAGGGCAACTACGAGGTACAGTGAGAAACCACGCAGTCCCCCTACGTGGAAGGGTATTTTTGGGTTTTTTTAAAAAAAACGGGTGACTACTAACTAAATTTGTGGGTTTACTGATTATTTCATGATTTGGGGGGCTACTACCTAAAATGGTGGGTTGAAATAGAATTTGCCTTCATTTAGACTACTATGTTTAAAGATCTTTGCTTTAAATTTTCAAAAGAGGTGCCGCATATATACTACCAGTCTACCCCTTAAAGAGCCAAACATAATCATTGGCTCATCATCACTCATTACCCTAGCATGTTTCATGTAGTCCACATTAATAACACATCACAGACATCCACAACATTAGATTCATAATTTCGACATGTTGTAGGCTATAATATTATATGTAACAACCATAGGATTCAAACTCTTGACCATTCGGAATGCAAAAGCATGCAAAAACCACTATGCTAAAAAAAAATTGTTAATTTTTTTAAAGGGGTGTTACAAATGAAATAGAGATAATGATATGTGAAACGTAGGAATAATGATAGCTCATTAAGGAAAGATGGTGGAGTGTTTCTTCAAGAGAATAGGACAAACAAAAATAGCTGTATTTGTAACAAACCAAAATCGAAGACCTAAAGTTAGAGAAAGCATATTTGGAAGTAGAATTATGAAGCCTGGATCGAACTCAGGGAAGTTATGAGGATTGGACAAATATTAAAGCATCGATTAGTACTATCTCCGAAAACGTCGGTGCATGAGATACATTAGCTTAGGTGGAAATGATGGATGTCGTAGAGATAATGTTGAGCATTTTGATGTAATCAAAATGTGGATGCATGTTTGGAGAAACACATGCCAAAATTCTAAGACGACCGCTTATTTCCATCACTTAACGCGCAAACCAAACCGGAAAAAGAACCTATAAGATTGGAAGAAAGAAAGTAGACAGTGAGAAAGAAAAAAGAAAAAAGATTTAGAATAGAAGAAAGAAGAAGACAACATCAGAACTAGAGTAGATATAAAATCTCACATCAAAATGTAAAAAATATGATATAATAACACTCTTTCTAGTAAAAGTGTAAATTGTACACACACATACACACACAAATATATATATATATATATATTACCAAATAATTTTCAATATATATATATATATAAACTTACATAATAAGAGTACAACAAATAAATCATCTTGTATAGTAATAATAACTTATCCTCTCAAATGTTGATACATAAAACACATAGCACAGTGAAAGTACAACATCAATCATCATAGCATAATAGAAAAATATATAATAAGAAATATGAAAATAAGTCTCGACTTGAGCTCCACTCTTAAAGCTCCAAGAAAATGCAAAGCCAATATGGAAAACATACTCAGTTTGACTAGAGAATTAACGAAAACAACACCTAGCTCATTCTAGAATACCAAAGTGAGAAAACTCACATCATAAATAACTCGCTTGATTTTAGAAAAACGTTTGAAAAAAATGAAACTCTCGTAAGACACAATCACACATAAAAATGGAACATGTTTTATGCATACGATAACCAAAACAAATCTATGAAATCTAGTGATATTATTATATTGTCTTTTTTAGGATAAAAAACTTAAAGTAAATCAAATCAACTTGCGAAATTGTTACAACTATTAATTTCCGCCTCTGTTAGGAAATACATACAAATTAGTTGGTTTGTAGTGGAAAATAGGTCTCTATACAAATGGAAGGTAACTTATTACCTCTCCATACTATGCATCTCTAGAGGGATGTATCAAGAACTAACTACCCAGTGCTCTTCTGGCAAGGCTAGCCAAGCTACATAGACCTGAAGTGGCGCATCGATCAAATATGTCATCACCTCGATCCTTCTGGACTCGACATCCCCAGCGTGCTCCAATATCCATCTCCATATAAAAAGTATGCATCTAGAAGGGTGATGTACACATCCAAATGGGCGCTACTGACATAACCTCATTGCAAGATTTATTTTAGCCATTTCTTCAAGAGATGAGGCCAAAAGTCTCTTACTTTAAACCAAACACATTATTCACTTTGAAAGCCACATTGCCAAGTCCAACACATAACTAATTTCCACTAATGTACAACCTCTAAGCTTGTATGTCTCAGAGAAGGGTGTATGTAGTGCAAGAGGGTTACCTTCCGCACAACCAAAGAAATGTATATTTGTAACAAATTGCTCGAAACATGATTAAATCCCAATCTAGGAAAGACGTATCAGAACTTAGAGTCGCTACAATCAAGTAGTTGGTTCATACAAGAAATAAAACGAACAAGGCTAGACTAAAACGTAATCAGATCTCCTAACAAAATGGATAGAATATAATAATGATATAGATGTACAATATCATAAAACATCATAATGCTATAATACATTAGATCCAAAATGTCATAGATACGAAGTCAATGTGTATCATTATTATAATAATTGAGATACAATCAAATAATAATAAAATAGATAGTAATCGTCATTTCCAAGTTCATCATCCTTATCATTATCAAACATGCTCCACCAAACCATCATTCTTAACCTGTGTTGTTGAGAAGAGGTGGGGTCAAAACAAGAGTTCTGGTGAATAAAAGTTTTAAGCTTAACAAGAAACATTTTACCTATACCTGACAGTACAAATCCTATCAGGTTTATGTTTAGGCAAACATAATAACACGTAAGAATATTTTTTCTACACATATTATTAAATGGAAAAAGCTGAACCCTTTTGACCACTTAAGGCCAAATAAAATATTGGTTGATTCTTGGGATCAGTTAATACCCTAAGACAGATATCTACAATCACATAATACCCCAGACCTAGTCACTTAAGACCTCGTTTCCTATTAGACTCCATAAATAAATATATTCTCTCAAGATAGTGTGAGAGATAGTAAATAACCATTTAATACCAGGTTTTAGGTAGACACTCTATAATTTATGACGACCTTCCTAGTGGACCCTACGTCACTACCCAAGTAACGTTATAGGTGAAATTCTAGCCACTTAATACTTCCCTTAGACGTTAGGTTCCCCTTAGACATTATAGGTGACGTTATAGGTGACTTCCAAAGAACTATCCAATTCATTCGAGACTATTTAGTACCTTATAACTATTAGGGAAAGGCGAACCCATAAACCACTTTATGCTTAATGTGGGCTAGCCTTATGACTACAGTCCTAACTCTAAAGATGAAACATCAGGCAAGTAATGAGTCCAACCACATAACACCCTCATAAGATGGATTAATAACTTAATACCTTCGATGCATGCCCATCACATGCTAAATGACTTATGGCACTAGATGTCTCACAATAGCCTGACTTCTTATAGTTGTTGGTAGCCATGTTGTTTGGGTAGATTTCTACTACAAGTAGGGGTAAACCTCGCATCCTCGTGTCATTTAGTATTACTAAAGGTCATTTACACATGCATACATATATAAATCCTAATTTGGGCATTTCATATGAAATTCCTAATATAAGAAACATTAATAACGAAATTAAAATGCTTAAACTAAGCTAAATATAATAATTAAACATAAATGTGTAATAAACGGCGTGCATGAAGGAAAACAAACTAATCAAAAGAAGTGTCAAACGGTATTCCAAATAAAAGATTTATAAGTCATATTTTCCAAATTCATAATATGGCATATAAGATCTCATCTCAGAAATGTGGCATTAATAGGTAACAAGCACATAATAACAAAAGATAAACTTATAATACTAGGCTTTTAGGATAAAATCAATAAATTAAAAGGGAAAAGATAAATAAATAACATTATATATATATATATATATCTTTTTTATAGTATAATTTTACCATTTTTTTACTTTCGGTGATTTTCATATAAAAACCGGGATTTTGATCACATATGGTTTATTGTACGCAAATCTACTATTTTTTAAATAAAAAAGAGAACTGAATACACATAATTTCAAATCTATAATTTTTATATATGATTATGATTTACAATAGAAGAGAAAGAGAATAAATAAACTATATTTAGAATTTATATAATAACGACAATAAGGAAATCCCTTTCCATTTATATTTGTAATCAAAGCACAAATAATATACTTAGATTGATAATTTCGTAAAATAAGAGATTTGGGGGATTTTATATTTTTTTCTTGTGAATTCTAAACCTCACAGGCATAATCAGTCCAGATTTACATATTAACAATTTATAGAAAATAAGCGAACTAAAAAGTCCTACTTACAGTACTAAAGAGAGAGAAAACGATATAAACATCTAGATTTGGATTGTAGCTATGCACAAGCATTCCCATTTTCTTCTTCGTATAAAATTACTAACGTTAGACTCGGTAATTCTAAGAATAAAATAGAATAGAAGGAGGAAGGGAGGACGAACTAACATTCTCCTAGATAGGATCCTAACAAAGGCAGAGACAAAGAAGAAGAAATAGAGATAAAAGGTATTAGAATATGTGAACTGACATAGGGCACTAAGGCTCAATTTATATGTAACGGCCCACCCCGAACCAGTCGACATTTCCCTAAAATGTGTTGTGCTAATGCCCGACTAGCACGGGACGGTCGTCAAAGGAAAAGGGTTTTGAAACTATGAATCACCAAGAACCTGTAGCATATCTCACAGCGCATGGAATAAAATTAATAGTAACATAACTTGACATAAAACAGGTGAGACAGTGCATAAGCTGAAAACTAAACCGTGACCACCACAGTAGCGGAATCCAAAAAAATACAGCTTATGATCCAAACCATTATTACAACTTCAAAATACTGTCTCTAACAAGCAAATAAAGAAGGTGCACTACTAATGCCCAAAGCAGTGACCATCAACAACACAGGGAGAATATATGTAAATAGTACGTGGAAGCCTCATGCTCGTCTCCAGACAGCTACTCATGCATAACCACCTGACCCGTCTCTATTCTGCTCGTTTAGGAGCAACCAGAGTAATAAGAAGAGACATAAAACTCTGGGTCAGACAAAAGTCTGGTATGAGCGATAGCATCAAAATAAAACAATAATAGGTATAAATAATCATACCTGAACCTGGACCTACAACCAAAGAGTTAGCACAACAAGATGTACGATACTCTAAGGTAACGCTAACATAAAGTGTAAAATGGGAGTGTGCATGTCGTGACATCAAACATAGCAGTCATCCTCACATTGCTCACTCAGTGCGTAGAGCATACGATATCCAACGGTTTGATCACCAAATCCATTGGGGCCATGACGGCAACTCCGTCGACTATTGCTATGACTATACTTCCCTGGTATATATAGTCAATAATCCTACCCAGTCCACACATCCCTGGCTCTAGGTTAAGGGCCAACCAGTCCACACTTCCCTGGCTCTGGTTCGTCTACATCCCCGCTCACTTCAACGGTGAACCAAAGTTATAGATATTGATAACCCCTTTGCACAAGTCCCACAGCAAAGCCCAACTCTAGAAGTTAACTTGTTGGTTACCATCTAGATCCTGAGTAATAACTTCACATTTGGACTTCCTTTGCATCTCGGGTTTTGGTCTCCTCCGGTTCGGTTCGGGTCTCCTCTTCTTATCAGGTTCGGTTCGGAAATCTTCCTCCTATCCGGTTCGGTTCAGGTCTTCCTCCTATCCGGTTCGGGTCTCTTCCTCATATCCGGTTCGTTTGGGTCTCCTCCTATCCGGTTCGGTTCGGGTCTCTTCCTCCTATCCGGTTCGGTTTGGGTCTCCTTCTCTCCTTCTCCTATCTGGTTTGGCTCAGGTGTCTTTCTCCTATTCGGATCAGCTCGGGTGCCTTTCTCCTATCCGGATCGGTTTGGGTCTCTTTCTCCTTTCCGGATCGGTTCGGGTCTCTTTCTCCTATCCGGATCGGTTCGGGTCTCCCTCCTAACTGGTTTGGATCGGGTCATCCTCCTAACCGGACCTGAAAATCCACAACTTTTTCCAGCAAGCTATTTTTGCCAAATGACGGCGTTTTCAACCATTCTAACCTTTCTATGACATCACAAAACATTCCAAACAGCAGTAACAACTTATAGAATTAATCAAAAACATTAAAACATCATTCACATAAAATATTTTAGATCAAACATACCCAAAAAACATGATTTCCCCTTAATCCCCTTAACTATGTTTTAACTATAGGATTAGCAAACTTAATTCAACTCAACCCAAATTTTCATCAGTGACATAAAATAATATTTAAGAATTTCTACATATTTTTCCAGATTTTTATGATGCATAATTTCGCTAATTATCATTAATCACCCCTAGTTAGCCGTAATTAGTGAGTAAAAGTGCAAATCACTCACCTTAGCCACAAATGAATATTAGATCTGAAACTATGACTGATATGGCACGAATTACAATGTATAGCAGTAGCTCTATCTCTGATTTGATGTTGATTTCTCTTGATTTGGTGTAGTTTTGGTTAAGCAGTGATTAGGAAGTGATTAAAGATGAATTTAGAAGATGGAGGCCATTGCTAGGGCTAGAGGGAGGTAAATGGCGGCTAGAAAAAATGAAAAAAACTGATTTCCCAAACCCTATCAGCCCTTCCATAACCCTAATGCCGAAATGGGTTATGGGCTTAGCTGCTAATCACCCAGTTAAGCCCAATTATGATGTTTTTCACCTTCCAAACCTTATTTCAGCCATATCTCCCAAACGGTATGTCCGTTTGATTAATGTAACCACTCTACAAAAAGGTAAACCATCATTTGAATCCAATGGAAGTGGTTTCAAGTTAAAACCCCTTACCAATCAAAAGTTATAGGCGAAACAAGATTCATTAGGGGTAAAATGGTCATTTAAAATTCGGCAAAAATCGTGAACATGGGAAATGACCCCAATATTCGTTTCCCAAAGTTACATGACCATGACTTCGTACGAAAATGAAATAAATATTCTACGATCCTTCGGTGCGTAGAATGCGGGTAGTTACATTCTCCCCCTTCCCCCCTAAGAAATTTCGCCCCCGAAATTCCTTAACTAAGAAAACAACAAAGGGTCCCACATGCCTATCAACCATTTGCTGCAATCGAACATACATAATAAACACAATAGGCCTATCCTAGCATGCGGAATAACTATATTGCTAATAAAACCTTACCAGGCAAAGAGTTCTGGATATGACTTTCTTATTCTTTCCTTGGTTTCCCAAGTAAAGTTGTTCTCATTTTCACCCCCATCGGACCTTAACCAGTTTCACCGTCTTCCTTCGAAGTTGCTTCGTACCATGTCCGACAATACGAATCATTTTGTGGCTCCCAACTGCCTCAGATTCCACATCGATATTATCCAATTGATCTGGTCAAATAGTCAGATCCGAATCGCGCACGAACTTCCTTAACTGGGAAACATGAAACATGTTGTGCACTCCCGACATCTTGTTTTGTAATCCAACTTTATACGCTAAATTCCCAGCTTGTTCGAGAACTGGAAATGGACCAACAAACCTTGGTGCCAACTTGCCTCTCCTACCAAAACGAATCACACTCTTCAACGGAGAGATTTTGACGAATACCAAGTCGCCAACGGGGAATATCAATTCTCTTCGCCTTTTATTAGCATAGCTCTTCTGCCTATCTTGGGAAACCTTCATTCGTTGTTGGATAACCTTAATTTTATCTGAAGTTTCTCTTATTACATCGGGCCCAAGCGCAAATTTCTCACCGGTTTCCAACCAACATGATGGTGAGTTGCACGGTCTTCCATACAAAGATTCAAATGGAGCCATACCAATATTGGACTGATAACTATTATTATACGCGAACTCAACTAGATGCAACTGGTCATACCATGACCCTCCAAAATCCAATATGCAAGCTCTCAAAAGATCCTCTAATACACGATTCGCCCTCTCTGTTTGACCGTCGGTTTGAGGATGGTATGCGGTACTGAGATGTAATTCTGACCCTAAAGCCTCTTGTAAGCTCTTCCAAAACCCACTAGTAAATAATGGATCTCGGTCGCTCACAATACCTTTAGGTACTCCATGAAATCTCACTACCCACTTCATATAAAGTTCTGCTAACTTAGCTGCCGTTCTATTCGACTTGACTGGTATAAACCTTGCACTTTTGGTCAATCGATCGACAATCACCTAAATACTACCATGACCCAATCTAGTCCTTGGCAAACCGTCAATGAAATCCATTGAGACTTGTTCCCATTTCCATTTGGGAATTTCCAACGGTTGTAACAAACCACTAGCCTTCTTTTGCTCGGCTTTAACTAACTGGCAGTTCGTGCACTTGGATATAAACTTCCCAATGTCTCTCTTCATCCCTTCCCAATAGTAGGTCTTCTTCATGTCTCGATACTTTTTGTTACCACCGGGATGTATAGTTAGTTTCGAGTGATGACACTCTCTAAGCACTTCATCTCTCAACTCATTAACGTTGGGTACAACTAGCCTCCCATTCTTTCGAAGCCATCCTTCTCGATCAAGACCATACTTGTTCATTCTCTCGCCGTTGATACCCATCTCTACCTTGGAGATGATTTGCAATAGAGTAGGATCGTCCCTCTGACTGGAACCAATCCGTTCAATCAAGGTTGGCCTGATCATCAAACTTGCTAACATCTCTAGATCTAGTTCACACTTAGGTCTGAAATCATATCCCGCGATATATTCTAGTTGCTTCCATTCCAGAAACATAGCCCCCAAACTAGCATGTCTCCTACTCAATGCATCAGCTACCGCATTGCCCTTCCCGGGTGTGTACGATATTGAAATCATATGAAGCCAAGAACTCTAACCGTCTCTGTTGACGAAGATTTAAATCCCTCTGAGAGAAAAGATACTTCAATGGCTTACGATCGGTAAACAACTCGAACCTTTCTCCCAAGAGATAGTGTCTCCACATCTTTAATGCTAACACAATCGCTGCAAATTCCAAATCATGGGTAGGATATCTTTTCTCATGCGGTTTCAGTTGCCGACTAGCATAAGCTACAACCCTACCTCCTTGCATCCGTACAGCACCTAGTCCGATACCACAGGCGTCCGTGTATACCGTCATCTCTTCATTCCCTTTAGGAATAACTAACGATGGTGCACACGTTAACTTTTCCTTTATGCTCTTAAATGCATTGTCACACCTTTCGTCCAAACGAAAGCTTGATTCTTCTTGGTCAACTGATTTAACGGTGCTGCTATCTTCAAGAAGTCTTGGATAAACTTACGATAGTATTCAGCTAACCCCAAGAAACTTCTCACGTCCGTTGCATTCTTGGGCGTAGACCAATCTTATACCATAGCCAGCTTTGCAGGATCCACAGTAATACCATTCTCTGAAACAACATGGCCCAAGAATCTCACTTCCCTCCTCCAGAAGTGACACTTAGAAAATTTTGCTTTCATTTGGTGTTTTCTCAACACCTCCATCACTATCCTCAAATGTTCCTTGTGTTCTTCCTTTGTCCTCGAGTAAATCAAAATATCGTCCACGAACACAAGAACAAACTTATTTAATTGATCTCTAAAAACTTTATTCATAAGATTCATAAGATCCACAAAATATGCGGGTGCATTGGTCAATCCAAATGGCATGACCAACCATTCATAGAATCCAGATGGTGTCCGAAATGTCGTTTGAGGTATACTCTCAACTGCTACTCGGAGCTGATGAAAACCTGCCGCAAGATCCAACTGGGAAAACACTCTTATTCCATTCAGTTGATCAAACAAATCATCTATCCGTGTAAGAGGATACTTATTCTTCCTAGTCACCATGTTCAACTTATGGTAGTCTACACATAAACGAAGGGAACCATCAGCCTTGGTAGCAAATACAACTGGTGCTTCCCACTCGGAAACACTCCTTCGGATAAATCACTTCTTCAAAAGGTCGCTCACATGCACCTCGATCTCTCGCTGCTCCCTTGGCGCCATTCGACAAAGAGGCATCACTATAGGTCGGACATCTTTCACTAAATCAATCTGAAACTCAATCTCTCGGAGTGGTGGAAGTCCGGTCACTTCCTCGAAGATTTCCGGATACTCGCCAGCAATAGGCACATCTGATAACTCATCCTGTGGGATGTCGAGGGAATGTAGAAAACTAGCCATCACCTCGTCACTAGGTAGGAAACCCAATACCACCCTCCGCCCATCATCCGCTCTAATGGTCACCGAAGACTCCTCACAATCTACCACCACCCCATATCTTTGGAGCCAATCGACTCCCAAAATAATGCCAAACCCAGTAAAGCCAAAAACAAAGCAATCACAAGCAAACATACATCCATGACTCGATAAGATAAAATTTCGACAAACCATACTAAGGTTAGTCGAACCACCGATCGGGTTCGTCACAGCTAAAGGTCTATCGACAATCTTGGGTTCCATTTCCAACCTATCTACCAGGTCACTAGATACGAAGGAACGAGAAGCCCCGGTATCAAACAACACTCGAACAAAAACATCAGAAATAGAAAGTATACATTGAATAACAACACCTTTTCCCTTTTGGGCCGCAGTTGTGGCATTCGACGAAGAAGGAACATCGTTGATAGCATATTCTTTCACCATTTGCTTCTCCTTAGGGGTTTGTGGACATTCATTCTTAAAATGTCCCACTTGGCCACAGTTGAAGCACTTCTTTTCCCTCGGTTTTGATCGACAATTGCTGGCATAGTGGCCCTTCTTGCCACAGCTAAAGCACTCAATATTTTTCTTATTCTTCTTTTTTTCTGACCATCCTTCGTCTGGTTTTGCTTCCTCTTATTCTGGGAATTATTCTTGCCTCCACCGCTTGCCTGCGGCTTTAGCTCCTCTGCAGATGTAACAACAACCTCGGTTTTTGACTTAGGGTAAAGGCTCTCGGACCTCAATGCCTTTCCCACAATAGATTCGAATGTCTCATTGATATGGTTTATGAGTCTTTCCCCCAAGTACCCATCTAGGCCAGTTATGAACTTCTCGTTCTTCTTCTTGGCAGTATCGATACAGGACAATCCATATTTCGATAAGGTATCGAATTCAACAATATACTCGTACATAACCACCAGACCTGTCTCTAGTCTGCTCGTTATGGAGCACCCAGAGTAATAAGAAGAGACATAAAACTCTAGGTCAGACAAAAGTCTGGTATGAGCGATAACAGCAAAATAAAACAATAACGGGTATAAATAATCATACCTGAACCTGGACCTACAACCAAAGAGTTAGCACAACATGATGTACGGTACTCTAAGGTAATGCTAACATAAAGTGTAAAATGGGAGTGTGCATGTCGTGGTGATCGTAAACATCAAACATAGCAGTCATCCTCACATCACTCACTCAGTGCGTAAAGCATACGATATCCAACGGTTTGATCACCAAATCCATTGGGGCCATGATGGCAACTCCGTCGACTATTGCTATGACCATACTTCCCTGGTCTATAGTCAATAACCCTACCCAGTCCACATATCCCTTGCTCTAGATTAAGGGCTAACCAGTCCACACTTCCCTGACTCTGGTTCGTCTACATGCCCCCTCTCTTCAACAATGAACCAAAGCTATAGATATCGATAACCCCTTTGCACACGTCCCGCGGCAAAGCCCAGCTCTAGAAGTTAACTCATTGGTTCCCATCTGGATCCTGAGTAATAACTTCCCATTTGGACTTCCTTTGCATCTCGGGTTTTGGTCTCCTCAAGTTCGGTTCGGGTCTCCTCCTCCTATCCGGTTCGGTTCGGGTCTCCTCCTCCTATCTGGTTCGGTTCGGGTCTCTTCCTCCTATCTGGTTCGGTTCGAGTCTCCTCCTCCTATCCGGTTCTGTTTGGGTCTCCTTCTCTCCTTCTCCTATTCAGTTCGGTTCGGGTGTCTTTCTCCTATCCGGATCGGTTCGGGTGCCTTTCTCCTATACGGATCGGTTCGGGTCTCTTTCTCCTATCCGGATCGGTTCGGGTCTCTTTCTCCTATCCGGATTGGTTCAGGTATCTTTCTCCTTTCCGGATCGGTTCGGGTCTCTTTCTCCTATCCGGATCAGTTCGGGTCTCCCTCCTAACCGGTACGGATCGGGTCTTCCTCCTAACCGGACCTGAAAATCTGCAACTTTTCCAACAAGCTATTTTCGCCAAACGATGGCGTTTTCAACCATTCTAACCTTTCCTTGACATCACAAAACATTCCAAATAGCGGGAATAACATATATTATCAATCAAAAACATTAAAACATTATTTACATGAAATATTTTAGATCAAACATACCCAAAAAGCATGATTTTCCCCTTGATCCCCTTAACTATGTTTTAACTATAGGATTGGCAAACTTAATCCAAATTAACCCAAATTTTTACCAGTGACATAAAATAATATTTAAGAATTTTACATATTTTTCCCGATTTTTATGATGCATAATTTTGCTAATTATCACTAATCACCCCTAATTGGCTGTAATTAGCGAATAAAAGTGCAAATCACTCACCGTAGCCATAAATGAATATTATATCTGAAACTATAACTGATATGGCATGATTTACAATGTATAGTAGCAGCTTTATCTCTGATTTGATGCTAATTTCTTTTGATTTGATGTAGTTTCGGTTAATTAGTGATTAGGAAGTGATTAGAGATGAATTTAGAAGGTGGAGGCCGTTGCTAGGGCTAGAGGGAGGTAAATGGCAGCTAGAAAAAAATAAAAAATAACTGATTTCCCAAACCCTATCAGCCCTCCTATAACCCTAATCCTGAAATGGGTTATGGGCTTAGTTGCTAATCACCCGGTTAAGCCCTATTATGTTGTTTTTCACCATCCAAACCTTATTTCAGCCCTATCTCCCAAACGGTATGTTCGTTTGATTGATGTAACCATTCTATAGAAAGTTGAACCATCATCCAAATCCAATGGAAGTGGTTTCAGGTTAAAACTCCTTACCAATCAAAAGTTGTAGACGAAACAAGATTCGCTAGGGGCAAAATGGTCATTCAAAATTCGGCAAAATCGTGAACATGGGAAATGACCCCAATAGTCGTTTCCCAAAGTAACACGACCATACGACTTCATATGAAAATGAAATAAATATTCTACGATTCTTCGATGCGTAGAACGCGGGTCGTTACATTATAGGTATCAAAATATTTAGTAACCATCAGAACAAAAATATAAGATTCGAACCATTCATGAAACCGGAACCTAAAAAATACAAACCTGTGACCATCTTCGTCCCAAGCCATGTAGCAATCGACCTCCACCTTGATGGGGTCGTCAATCCAGTGGTCGACCCCTTTTTATGATAAGCGGTCGACCGCATTTCAACTCGGGTGTTGTGAGTTTAATTCACTTGTTTAATTAATTGTTTAATAAATGTTAATTAATTTCTTTGATATCATTTTAACAACGTCCCCTGTATATATACATACACACACACATATGTATATATATATATATATATATTCACATATAGCTTTGAATTCGAATATGAAATATTCCTTTAAGCTAATTGTATTTATTCTACCTCATACGTATCCAATTAATTTCAAATTCAAATGTATATGTTTATTATTTTATATTCAAATATGGTTATATGAATATTTTCTTCATACAGACTCTTTTTTTTTAACAAATAAAATATGAAAATAGATCAGAATCTTGCCATGTACACAATGTAGATATTTTCATGGTCAAATTACCATGTATTAAACATTCATATTTTTAATTATTAATTTTTATTTTATTTATCTATATCTAAATAGCATATATTTTACGAGGGTAACATAGTTCATGGAAACCTATGCATGTGCATTACAAGTGCAAAATCAGATATTCATTCATACAAGTCACTATGGATTTGAATGAACCAAAGGCACTCTTTTATCATATCATGTCAGGTATTACTCTTAGGATTGGTAATAAGAAGTCCTCGTATCATTTAGATCTGCAGAACATTGGCACCACTCCCAAAAGTATGTTATACAATTCTAGGACAACTGAAGACATCAACAAGCAGGTCACAAGGTCATGTGCATATCAATTTTGAATGCAACGCCAATTTGAAGTGGTTTTAGATCCATTTCAATCCTGGCTCCTTAAACCAACTAGCTGTAATTTAAAAGGCAATTTAGTTGATAGTCGTTCCTTTAACCTTCAAATTCAATCATACTATCAAGAACATTTGCAACTTCGACCATTCTATTTAAATTCTTCACCAATATCATTTCATAGATTCCTACAAATCTCTCTTATCTACTTATCCAATTAGAAAATACATATTCGCAAATCTTTTCGTTTCAATAATTGGAAATCATATCCATACACTTGTCTCAATAGAATAAGAATATTCACAAATAATACAGTTTTCATACTTTGAAAAAATAGTCGTACTTAACTCAATGGTATAAGTGAAATCATAAATCATAGGTTGGTTAAAAGCAATGTTAGGTCATACATTATTTCCTATAAAACCCAAAACTTTTAGTATTATGTACAATCATGATATAGTGATAAGAATGATAATACTCAATTCTAATCTCCACATCCAACCTGAATTATTATTTTTAATATTAGTGATAATAATTTCCAAATTCATATGACAGTATGAGCTTCGTATTCGAAATTCAATACCGAGTCAAATCAGGATATTGTAAATATTCTATTTCCAAAACATGTTAAGGTTTAAGAACTTCAAATCTTCATTTTCAGATCTTACGAAAACTTCTTCTCATATCATAAATCAAATCATTTAACTTAGTTTGCAAAACAACTTTAAATCATTTATAAGTTCTTGCTTAGATTTATAAACTTCATAAATCTGCGTTATAGGTTCTAAACTCCATTTACAAGCTTTTCACAAGTCTTGGTTAAAACAGTTAGAAATCTACTTTTAAACTTGTTTCTTTTATAAAATCTTGTTTTAGGTCATGGTTCATTCATAAACCTTCATTTTACATAACTTCTATAAAATTGCTTCGTAAAACTTGCTTTGGCTATAAAACTATTTTATACTTAAAAACTTAGTTATTTTTCCTTATATAAAATCACCATCTTCAAAATCCTAAATTTAAGCCATCTACTACTAATCACTAAACCAATACTCTTTATTCATTTTTGACATTTCAGGATTGAATTTAATTTAATAATCATTGGCCATATCCAGATTCAATATTGCTTAGGTTAGACAGTTCACATGTGTATAATATGGAAGCTTATAACATCCAAAACATTGAGAAATCCTATTGGATCCATTCAACCTATCCTCATACAACACAACTCGCATATCAGATCATATGCAAATAAATCATATATAATCCAATATAGTTCACATAAGATGGATCTACCGCTTAAAGCAGGTTGTTTCAAAAGTCATCCGCTCCACAGCCAGGAATACATAACCATAACTAATTGATTGAGCAGTAAATCATCCAAACAACCAGTCATACGTGTGAATATCAAATTGCAACCAATACTATTATATTAATAATAACCCATGAAGTGTGATTTTTTACTCACCATTTAAACAATTTCAATGATTTTGTGTTGTTTAGTAGCTAAATCAAAGACGTTCAATTTTAACTAAAAACCAACAATCTCAAAACGATTCCACTCTAACTTGTACACATAGATTACACGAATACAAAACCAACAATGATGAGACACTTTAATCAAGCCTCGTATGTAAGAAATACAATTGTTACAAATTTTTAACCCTTTACATAATTTATATAAACAACAATTGCAAATAACTAACGTTAATAACCTCAATAGAGATTAATATTCATGCTTAAGCCCCCTAATCCATTGTTTATCACGCGCAAGCTCTTGGTTTTGAATCGAACCATGTAGGAAATCATCGAGACTCGTTCCACTACCGCCACTATGTCAGTCACCTCGAGGCATCTCTATGCTAAGAGCATGGGCCACCAAAGTCTCTCCTGTTCTCTATAAAGCACATATGAACAAAATGCATTCAACTTCAAATCCTGGCGCCCGCGGCCAGCAGCTTCCCCTTTTATTCTGCACACTTATTCCTTTCGGAGCCCGTGGCCTAATACTCGACGACAATGATGTAACGAGAAAAGAACAAAAATGCCATAGCTCGGGTTTTGGCCAGGTTTTACCACTCCGATAACCCAATCGACGAGCGACCAATATTGATGAGTTCATATCATTAATGTAACAACTTTAACGTTGAGTGTTTCCAGCCATTGGTTTCACGTTGACAGTTATGTTTACGTCATGATGGAGAGTTGAGGTGTTTATATAGCCTCTCCCAAAACACCATTTACCACCCCGAAAGTTTCCAAACTGCAAAACAGACGTGCTCACTGTTGTTCGTTGCTTATAACCTACATTCTGAACATAATGGAACTAGTTTCGAGGGATAATTGAATTGTATGAAAAATCTAGCTTTTACAATCACGTTATAATAATATAATTTTAAATTAAATATCGATACGCGTTATTATCCTGCACGATTACACAATAAGCCTAAGTGGTATGAACTTTGAAATTTACAATAGTTCACTATTTGAAGTCTGATAAAACTAGTTTCGTCGAATTCCAAGACTTTAGCATAATGGTTATTTTCAATTGCTAAAGAAACCAAATAATAGTAAATCAATTTTCAAACACTAAAATTCTTTGATAAAAATTTGTTAATATCGTTCAATTCAAATATGACAATATTACTTCATTTTAAATTCAAGATTCAAAATTTCAACTTAATCCAACATTCAAATTTCGTTTAACTCTAATTGTAACACCCCACATTTCTTAACGTCACCCATATAAGGATTTCGTTAAGAAAATATGGAGCGTTGTAGGTAAAAAAACATAAAACATCACAGAAATTAAGATTTCACAAGATATTTACAAATAAGTTTATAGCAGAACAAGAAAACAATTTGTAGTAAAATGACAAAAATCATATTTATTACAAGTTAAACAAATTGTTACAAAACGTCATGTCTAAACCTCTCAGTCAAAATGACATCAGAGCACAATATAATATTATGCCATAAATAGTCAATAAAGATACAACCTATCTCTTGGAAAAGAAATAGAAAGTAATCAGTCTTTTGTAGGAATCCATCATGATGGTATCAACAAATAAATTTGAACTGTACACTTCCTCCCTGTAAGCCCGCGGGGAGAAGAAAAGAGGAAAGAATAAAGGAAAATGGGTCAGACATAAAGTCTGGTAAGCTGTTATGAATACTAGCACGACTGATAAGTGAAATATAAATAAAACCGCAGTTCTAGTGTCATAAAAGGGTAAGTGTCTGTGCACATCTAAAAGTGAACAACTACTTATAGGAATGACATAAAGGGGTGGTTGTTCTCATTTAATGAAAGTAAGGATAATAATGATCATAATAATGACAATAATAGCTATGACTGTTTTGCACTTCTACGACTCAAATCGAAATAAATAATTAGGAATGAATTTCCTAATACTACTCATCGATCGGCTTACATACCCAACTATGATAACATATGCCAACTATGGTCCCGGCTTTATCAGGCCTGACCCATCAACTACAAAGGACATAGCTTTAATTACAGGCATTACAACACCTTATTTTCCATAATCGGCGCGATGCACACTTACCGCCCCATCAGAAGCGCTCGTCCCTACCTCCACGTTTTGACCTCTACTACCCATTACAGTATAAACATGCCTTCACCTCCTCGTGAGACCTTGGTGTAGTGATAAAAAGGAATACTGATTGATACAGATTCCCAAACAAAAATGCAATTTGACATAAGTGACCCTTAGACTTAGTCCACAAATTTAATTTGCTAGCGCTAAGGCTCCTATAAAATTATTGTTGATCGCTTAGCTACCCTTGTACCCCCTTAGCATTAATTATTTTAATTGGCCTCTTATTTTCCCTAGTCAATCTACTCTCACTACCGTAACGAACCAATACTATGAGCCTCTTATTTTCCCTAATCAGTCGCCGCTGCCGGAACGGACTCCTACTACACCTGCTTATTAATTTATTTATTCCAAACTTAATGCTATCTTATGTTTATTAATAAGCCTACTTTCCTTTATGTAACTCTCTGTCATTTCTTAGGTTCCATGTAAACTTTTATTTACAAGTTGTCTATAAACATCTATTCTATTTAATTTTATTGTACAACTCAACCCTTGTTATCTGCATCTATCCACATGTCATTTATTTAGTTATCAAAGTTATAGTTCAATGGTCTTTTATTGCACAAATTCAATTAAGCCTAATTTTTCACTTTTATACATATTTCTTATTTTCACCTAATTTGCGCTTTTATTGTAAATTTCATATTTTAACCCAAATTTGCACATAAATAAGAAGGAATAAATATTTTAGGCTCTAGAAGGCCTAAACTCACCGCAAAAATAAAAAGGACGATGGTCTATGCTCTCGCATAACATATGCTCAGATAAATAAGAACAAATATGAAATAGAATAGGGTTGAAAATTGAACTATAATGAAATCACATACGAAGAAAAAGGGGTATAGATGAACTGAATAAAATTATGGTAATAGATTGGATTATTGAGTCCGAAAGAATAAAGGATATGACAATAATTAGATTACATAGATTATTGACATAAAGGAAAATAGAAATCAAAAGAAATTTATAACTTATTATACTGTCAAGAAAAACCCGAATTTGTACTAAATCTTGAAATTACTGAAATACACTCATAGAAATTTGAATATGGGTTATATAGAATCTGAAGGGAAAACCAGAAGAATTTGCAGAAAAAAATTAGGAATAACCGAATACATAAATAAACCACAAATAAAATAGATTTGTGTACAAACTATAAAAAAATCAGATAGTAAACCCTACAACTACTATTGTATAAATTTATCCCTAACTTATTATAAATCTTGTGATCGTAGAAATATTCACCTAAAATTTAGGAGAATTTAATAGGCCTCGATAGTAAATCTCTATTTATAAATATTCTCCAAAGGTGTGAGTAAACTCTAGCCTCAAAGTTCCATAAAAATATCCGAGGAGAAAGTTATTTAAGGTGGAGGCAGAGAATGGGGGAAATGGAATAGAGAAAAATATGTTTAGGTTTGGTGTCATTTTTATAATAGAGCCAGGGGTTTGTACGTTAGATTTTAGGTTTTCATCAAAGACCATCAGATTAGAAAAAATTCGAACAATCTAGTCTAAATTGATTTATGCCAAGCAGGTTTACGTGTCTGGCAGCGTTGCCTGGGTTGAGCCACCACCCAGGTCGGTCAGCACATGGGTCGATTGTGGAATGCAGATCTTAAGGCAAAACAAACACTAAAGGGGGGTGAATAGTGTTTATGAGGAATTTATGAAATTATTAAACTTAAATGGTCTACTATATGAATCATACACATCAGAGATGACCACAAACACAGAATCAAGCACAAACACAGAAATAGGTAAATATAAAATGCAGAAAATCAAAGAACACACCGGATTTTATACTAGTTCGGATTACTTCTACGTCCAGTCCCAAGCAACGCTGGATTGCGCAGAGTTTTATTATTATCAATATCAAAGTACAATCTCCTTGATTTCACGGCTACAAGGTAAACACCGCTCCAAACACCTTTGATTTCATGGCTACAAGGTTAACACCACTCCTTTTTCTTTATTTCAGGACTACAAGAAACACACCCTTTCCCAAACACTTCCCAAATGATTACAACAGCCCTATAACTCTTCAATAGCACTTCAATTCAGAGAGTAATGGATAGAGAGTGAGAAAAAATGAAGTTAGAAGTGTAGAAATCAATAAAATGATAAAGAATAATGGCGGGACGAAGAGGGGTGAAGATAGAGAAGAAGAGTTATGAAAAAAATCGAAATTAGCCATTAGTTATAAGATTTGAATGGTTGCAACGTTTCAGAAACGTTATAAATAGTGAAAAGACACTTCCTTTGTAAATTGAATTTCTGACAGTTGTATGTTGACATACCCATATATGTACGTCGACATATGTCATGTATTTTTTATTTTTAAAACTACTTTTCAAGTGTTTAATTACATATATTATTATGGAAAATCTTAATTCAAAACTTAGTGATATAAGTGAGTATTGTAAAGTGTAAAATCATATGAAATCATAATAATATATTATACAAACATATTTATAAAACTATATGGTTTAAAACTATAAAATTATATAAAACTATATAAACTTATATATATATTAAAACTTTAAAACTTATATGTCTAAAATCATAGGTAAGATCAAATAACTTGAATCAGAATTTGAAATTTAAAATTAGAATTTGAAAAACAGAATTTGAACCTGGATTGCTATTCAGAGTCTTACATATAAACTAGACTCTGTTGCTATATTTTTCTTGAACTCTTGATAACTTGATAACTCATGAGCCTTGAATCTTTTCTGAATTCTGAAGCTCTTGAAACTCTAAAGCTACACGGTCTTCAGTATTTAAGTCTTGTATGCAAACCCTGCATATAAATATTCATACATGTTAATTCACGTTGATCGGATTCTTCGAATACTCCCCCTTTCACCATGAATCCTACATACTCCCCCCTTAAACTAAGCCTAACAAATCCTCATTTTATAATTTCTACCCCTTTGTCATTATCAAAAAGTATATCTAACAATAGTCCCCTGAAATTTATGATATAAATGATCCTAATGATTAAATATAACTATTCCTGATTACATAATATCCTTATATCTTCCTCTAAATATATGATTCTAAGCCTAAAAGATCATAACTCCCCCTAAAATTATGACTATACTAGTTTAATAAACTAAATAAAAGGATAATGAACACAAGCATTATATAGACTAAGTATGTAGACAATGTTTACAAACAATCCTAGCAACATTTACAAATCATTTAAACAATCAATTCAAACAAGTAATCCAAACAAGCAATTCAAACAATCTAAACCAATTCAACCATATCAAATAATGTATGTCAATTCAAAAACACTTCTTAAAACTTTAAATAGTCTTAGAAAGTATAAAACTCCCCCTTAATCTAAAACTATAAAAACTATATGTAATAAAATGTGAAAATATGAGTACAGTTATATTATTTAATACCTAAATGGGTGTAAGTATTTTATAAGTCTATCAGCGCACACACATATCAAATCCAACCAGGTCAAACAAGTCAAACAAATCAATCAAGCAAAACAAGTTAACCAGGTTAAAGTTAATATGTTATGTGTTGAGTTAACAGTTAATATGTAATGCGATGTATGCAAGATGTTGGTTATAATGTAATATAAAATGTATGTCATATGCAAAGCAATATGAAATAATATATTAAATGAAATGCAACTTATGATGTGAATGATTTTAATCTGAAATGCACTGTAATTTATAATAATGATGTATGTTATGAAATAAGATGTGTAATGATAATATGCAGAATGATTTAGTGATGATATCTATTTCGGTAAAATATATTCAAAGTACTTTCTAACAATTATGCATATACATATATATTATTTTAATCAAACAAAGGTAATATACATTAATTTTTAAACTTAGGTCAGTGATATTATTGAAAAAGATTTGAAAAAAGTAGTAAAGATAAGAGTTTAATGGTAATTAAACTATATTCATGATAGGTAGTAAAATATTCAAAATAATTCTGAGAAATATGAAGTTAAATCATCTTAATAGGGTGCTTCTTTTAAAAAATTGAAAATCTTTTTTTAAGAGAATATAAATTTTTTTATCATATAAACTATTTTGATATAAACATATATTCATAGTTGTACACATAAAAACTAATTGAAAAATCACAAAATTAATTTATTATGAGATATACATCAATCTTTTGATATAAATCATCAAAACATATTAATTTGCTAGAGAATCATTTATACGTTAAAACTTTAAAAGAAATCTATAGTTATAACAAAATTATAAAGTAAACTTCAGAACTATAACTTCTTATACATAAACTTCTTATATTTAAACTACATATTTAAGACATAAAAATCATATATATATATATATAATATACCAAAATATTAATTTAAATATACAAGTTTTATAAATCTTAATAAAAAAACCAAATTAATATTTAGTTATAAATAGTATTTTTGATAATGTAACATAAAATTGTTATGAAATCATATGTGAAAAATATATAAGTTAAACTATTTATGTTTAAGCTACATATAAAAGATATATAACAACATCAACTGTTTGGAAATTTTAAATTATTTCAATCATATTACCATATTTATGTACTATATATATATATATGTATATATACACACACACACACTTTAAAAATATATGAAACATGAGTAGATGATCAAAATTGATAACTAGAGTTTGAACTGACAATTTCATATTGAAAAGACGTCCTTTCAATTTTTGAAATTAAAGCGAAGAGTAGTGAAATTTGAATTCATAAGAAAAGACCCTTTTGAAAAAAAATTGGGTAGGTATATTGATAAGTATATTACAGTGTATCGAAGTATGAACCAAAATATCTAAAATTAAAAATAAATTTATACCTAACTATGTGCATAGATGTATATTCCTAAATATAATGTTAATTATGAAAATATTATAAGGCGTACCTCTTTTTGCAATCTTCCATTTTGTTGTCCTTTCATTGTTATGAACCACACGTTCACATCTTTCAGAATTTGACGATGAGATCTGCTATATTGCGACGGACTTTTTTTTTTATCAGCGTAGTATATTCATTTGCTGAATTTGAAGACCGTATGAGAAAGATATTGATGATTTAGTAGTTCAATCAACTTGGCGCCAAAAATTTGAATTTGAATTTGAATGAATGGACATTTCAAATACTATATATAGGCCCAAAAGTCATGTCTCTTCACAAAAGTTTCTCTTCTTCTTCCCATTTTTCAATTATAATAGATCTTTCGGAGGGCATAACTTCTTCATTTCTTAACGAAATTGGACGAAACCAGTGGGTATAAATCGATGAGGAAGGCAACGGCTACGATTCAGTAATGGTTTGGTGAAGAATTTGAATGAGGTTATGGTGCAGTATGCCGAATCAGTGAGAGGAAATTAGGAAATCCCGTATATAATTTTCTGTTTTGAATAGTCAACTTCATACTGCCATACCTCACTCAGTTTAGATTGGAATATGATGACCCATCAAAACGACCGCAAGAACAAGAATTTCAATCTGGAATAGGAGACGACTGATATAATGCAAATATCTGGGCAAAATATGAGAAATACTAGTGGATATTTTTTGTTTCTTTTTCCCTTTGTGCATCAAAACTTCATTTGATCATAACTTAACCATTTCTTGACGGATTCACATGAAACTAGAGGCATTGGGAAGAGTTTGAAGATAAGTTCAATATTGAATCACATTAAAGAAGAAAAATAGTTTAATAGATCAGTTACCCATTTCATTGTACATTGTCAATATTCTTCTTTTTCTTCTTGATTTATAAATGAACACCTTGGTATCTTTCTTCTTTTTCTTCTTGGTTGACACTGAACATCTTAATGTCCTTTGAATAATAGTCATAACTTCTTTTCCTGCAAACTAACACAACTTTTTAAAGAATCAAGCGACTTTTCAAAAATAACTAATTGTAATTTGAAATAATAACATCATGATGTTTCTGTGATATATCCATTTAAAATTTTCAAGAAATCATATCATGAAAACTTGATTTTTCAATAAAATTGAATGCAGACTCATCTAATACTAGTGTAATGTATGAATTTAAACTAGTGTTATAAATCATTTCAAAAGCTACCATTTAATATTTCCAAAATTCAGATGATGAACTTTTGAAAACCTACGCTCTGATACTAATTGTTAGGGATTGCGGAATGCGGATCTTAAGGCAAAACAAACACTAGAGGGAGGGTGAATAGTGTTTATGAGGAATTTATGGAAATCTTAAACTTAAATAATCTACTATATGAGTCACACACACTAGAGATGATCACAAACACATAATCAAACACAAACACAAAAACAGATAAATATAAAATATAGAAAAGAAAAGAACACATCTTATTTTATACTAGTTCTTGTTACTCCCACGTTGTAACACCCCGTGAATTCTATAACATTAAGCTTCATGAATTAAAGTATAATTAATTATAAATGATGAAATCAAGGGAAATGGGTTACAGCATTGCGTTCGTCTCGAAATTCTGCTTGAGATAGAGTCCAAGTATGCGTAAAACGGATATCGTATGAAGAAGATAGGAACGAACGAAGTTGGGCAGAAAAACCAGAAAACAGGTCAGAATGCACTGGCGCACTTGTGAAGTGCGCCAGAACAAAGTTGAACTGGCGCACTTGGGAAGTGCGCTAGTACAATTTTGGCCTGGCGCACCTGCCAAGTGCGCCCAGGTCAGAAAGACCTGCTGGTCAGGTCCTGGCTGGCCTGGTCAGGGTCTGGTCGAATTCTGATGCTTAGCTGAGTCACTAAGGCTTACGTGTCACCTCTTGATTGGCTCTTTGAACTTTGTATGACCTGGATTCACCCTAGCTTCATCGACGGCTCAAAACAATTTAAAATTCTATAAGTACAACTCAAGTCTAACCCTAAATTCACACAAATAATAGAATACAAAAGCCGTCATGCTGCTGGAGAGGAACTAGGAATGGCCGTCAATTAGAAAGCCTAGAGACAAGCGAACAAGCCTAAGAGACGAATCAAATTAAAAGAAGATCAAAGCTTAATCAAATCATTCAACGCAACTTTGCTACCCAAAGGAGAGCATCTCCAAATCAGAATAACAGAAATCAGAAAATAAGAATTCATCACACGTTGTAAGTATAGTGACCTTTCAAAATATGAATAAAAACTATGATGTGATTCGATGTAAATGAAAATAGAATCGTGTTGTCATAATCTTTGTGTATTGTAATGGTTCTATCATGACTTGTGTATTGATGTTTTTTTTGAAACAAAAATGTGTGGTCTTCCAAGGGGAAGAGAGAACACATATATATAATAAAAATAGAGTGGTACAAGTATCCAAATACATACACCAAAAAAACACAGACCCACAAACAAGAGTCACAATAAGGAATGTAAGGGACAGTAGATAGATGAGTTCCGGCAAGGCCACCACCCATCATACTTCGTTATCGAATTCCGGCAAGGTTACCACCCGATAAGAAGTATATCTACTCCCATACATATAATAAACTAAAAAACAAATGGTGTAATAGATCACCAAAAAATACAGACACTCCTATTCCTCATACTCCAATATATCCATAGCAAGCCAAAAATGATCAATCCAAAGCAGCATAACCCAAAAGCTCCACAGCTTCATCTACAATCTGAAATACAAATGAGTCCCAAGCAAGTAACAATGGTCAATCCAGACAGTGATCCAAAAGAGCTCCACTGCTACATCAACAACCTGGAAACCAAACAACTGAACCAAACTATCAGTAGCT
This sequence comes from Allium sativum, assembly GCA_030737875.1. Lineage (NCBI taxonomy): Eukaryota > Viridiplantae > Streptophyta > Magnoliopsida > Asparagales > Amaryllidaceae > Allium > Allium sativum. The sequence continues at coordinate 17,739,465 of CM060927.1, read as the reverse complement.
TATATGTATATATGAGTATATGCATACATGTGTATATATATATATATATACAAATATATGTGTATATATATATAGGCATATAACCATATATACATATGCAAAAACAAAAAACCAAAGAACTAATCTGAAGTAAAAACAAAGGAAATAACCATATATATGATTATATATAAGAGTGTGTGTGTGTATATATATATATATATATATTTTGACATATAACCATATATATAGTCATATACCCATATTTATACATGCAAAACAAAAAAAACTAGAAATGGATGTTTGTGGCATAAATTGATTGATGCAAGCCTATTGAACAATTGTATATGAAAAACAATGGCACTTGCAAGCTTGTGGAAAAAACTAGAAATTGATCCCTTTTTGTATATGTCGATGGCATGGACTATGTATATTCCCTTAGTCTAAATTAGAATTTGTGTAAACATGTTATAGACCTTTTATGCCTACATGACCCAAAACCTATGATATCATCCTTATGTTTATTGGCAAGTATAATTAGATCTATGTTTGCAAGTATAATTGGATCTATGTTTCATAAACTATGCAAGTTCATGTTTATTTGTAAAATATAATTGGCTCTATGTCAAACATCGTTTGGGTTTCATAAACTATGCAAGTTCATGTTGAAATAGGCTATATAATTAGATGTAAAAATTGTACATTTTTGTGAATATACAACATGCTAGTTTTGTGGTTGATATTATGCCAAGTTAACATGTTTAAACACAAGTTTGTATTTGCCTAAACTATGCCATTTCATATGTCACCTACTTAGTCATACTTTTATTTGAATGCAAGTTCACATGACCCATATTATATGTTAGTTGAATCGCCAAGTTGCAAGTTCATGCGCCACACACCTTTATGTATTACATGTTCTTGATTTCCCCTTTTCCTCACGTTTATAAAGTTGGGCTGAATTGTGACAAGCCCAACACATGTTATAATGTTGCGAACAAACGGGGGTAATAACGTTGGGTGTAAAATATGAAAATATTTGTTGGCATGTTTGGCACATGCCAATGATTATGACACATAAGCGGTATGAATTGAAATACCCAAAAAATAAAAGATATGACATTTACATATAGTTGAGAAGTAAGAAAATATGTAAATTTAGAAAACACGATATGCTTAACCCGAGGTTGGATTGAGTTGTGATGTAAACCTGCCCGGACCCGCCCGGCTGTCCAGTAGTCACAACAATACCTCTCCAATGTGGGTGGTTAAGCATTGAGCCAAATAAGGACCCGAGGTTAGACTGAGCTATGGTGTAAACCTGCCCGGAACCGTCCGGCATATCCAGTAACCGTAGCAATACCTGTCTAATGTGAGTGGTCTGGTGCTCCTAAGAGGCTAAGGACAGATGGTAGGGTTAAGTCAACTATAACACTTAACCAAATTCAACATGTTAACAAGAATTGATGGGTGGGGTTAGGTAAATACAGACACTTAACCACTTGACATGTTTGACTAGAAAATCCTGGTAATGAGGGACCCGTTTCAGTAGTAACCAAAGTTAGGTATCAACGGTACCCTGAAACTAGGCAGGCTGGGGCACGATTACTGGGCTGATTGTGAGCGGTCAAACGACGGCGGTGGGTGCACAGTGTAGGTCTAACGGGGTGCGGGCGTGCACACACTCCGGAGCAGACAACCAGGACACTGGGGACACCAGTAGTATAACCTATGCCTTCTAGGATTTGTGTCGGGGCCGCTACCATGGGTCTTGATACACCCCATGGTGGGACCAGCATAGGTATCTACAATTCTTGGGGGCCGTATGACACATGTTAACGCGAGTAGGAGCCGATCTTTAATAAGAATGGGGATCACTTCACCCTCACCACGGGGTGCCAGTTAGAATAAACTCAAGTAGGTGCAGAGATATAGTATGGGTGTGATAGTACATTCGACATTTCCTTAGCCTGTGACACTTTCCTACTTTTAGTTTACATCCATCATACCCTTTTCTTATTCACATATTGAAAAGTTACTATATTTACTCAGGCTTTATGTCTGACCCTATTTTCTTTTCGTCTTCTTTTCTTTCGTTCCCCCCCCCCCTAGGTCCACAGGGAGGAAACAACTCAACTCAGTCAGACTCTTTACAAGCACCAAGAACGTAGATGTATGATTTGGATCTTTCCTTCTCGGATAATGGCTTTGGATATCACTATGGGGATTTTTGTCACTTTATTTATGTTTTCATGCTTCTTTAATAATCAAGGCAGTTTTGAGGTTGTAATGTTGGAAATATTTTGAGACAATTATGGAAATCTTTGTTTGATACACGTATTGATGAAATAAAAGTTTGTTTGGTTTTCCGTTGTTTGAAATATTTGTATTTATATCTGTCTTGAGTTCATCTGTGGCTTCTACTTATAAACCTCCACCAAAGTTAAGGCATTCCCTTTGTGAGTGACCTTAATGGAGGCGTGGTGTTTCACTTGGTATCAAAGCCTAGGTTTACCAGACAAGATAAAAGTTGAAAATTGTTTTCAAAAAGAAAGTTTAAAGAAGCATTTTTTTAGAAAAAAAGTGTTATATTTATAAAAAGACAAAATCCCCCAAATCCATGCGCCCTATCTATCCTTCTCTATCCTTCGTTTTGAATTTTCCTTTTTGTTTTAGCATGTCTGGGGACCTTACTCCCCAGCTACAGATGCTTTTACTCCTCCTCTACGTGAACCAGCAAACGGAAGAATCGTCAAACAAGAAGACGGATAATAGTCAAGGAGGAAAGGACCACAACAATAATAACAAGAAATGTGAGAAAAGGAAATGTTATTTCTTTGGCATTGTTGGACATGTGGTGAGCGACTGCAGAAAGAAGAAGAGGAAGATGAGTGCTACTTGCTTCCATTGTGGTGAGGCTGGACACATGGCTAGGAACTGCCCTAAGAAGCAAGGGCAAGGCCCGCAAGCAGGACCTTCTGGGGGGTACCTTTTTAACTTCTTCTCCTAGATGCTTTGTTTTATTCTGCTTATCTTCTCAATCCTATCTTGAGAACTTTAGGTAGTAATATTTCTGTAGAAAGTGTAGTCTATCTTTATGATCATCCAGTTCGTACACTTTTTGACTCTGGCGCATCACACTCTTTTATTTCATCTGTCTTAGTAGAATCTCTGCATCTAGATACTAGTATGGTAGAAGATCCCTTAGTAGTTTCAAATCCAATTGGGGGCTTTGCTTACTTGTTAATGGTTTGTTTGGGTTTGAAAATCTCTATTCTCAGCGTTGAGTTTAGTTGTAATGCCTTTGTCTTGGGTTTCTTGGGATACGGTTTGATCTTAGTCATGGACTGGTTATCCAGTAATGGGGCCATCCTTGATTGTGAGAAAAGAGTAGTTAGACTCGGCTTGGTAACACTCTAGAAATTTCTTGTATTCCCTTGATTGCTGTTATGCTTAGATATCTAGAGTCGCTTGATTCTTCTGATGAGAATTTGCAATCAGTTAGAGTAATCCGGGAATATCCGGATGTCTTTGAGGAAGTGGAAGGCTTACCTCCGAGGCGGGAAATAGACTTCCGCATATATCTTGTGGATAATGCAAAGCCTGTAGCTTTACCTGGCAGACACATGGCTCCAAGGGAGAGAAAGGAGCTCAGTAAGTAGGTTAAAGAACTTCTCGAAAAGGGGTTCATCAGACGGAGCATTTCGGAATGGGGTGCTCCAGTGGTGTTCGCAACCAAAGCAGACTGTTCGCTTCGCCTTTGCATCGACTATAGGGAGTTAAACAAATTGACCAAGAAAAATAGGCACCATCTTCCCCGAATCGACGATTTGTTTGATCAGCTTGTAGGTGCGACGGTTTTCTCCCAACTTGATCTGGCAACTGGGTTCCATCAGCTAAGAGTAGCTGAAGATAGCATTGATAAGACAGCATTTAGAACGCCAGACGGTTTCTTTGAGTGGCTTGTCATGCCTTTCGGCTTGACAAACGCACCCGCTTATTTCGTAGACCTAGCAGGGTGTTCAAAGAATTCCTCAACAAATTTGTGGTTGTCTTCGTAGATGATATCTTAATCTTCTCAAAGAGTGAGGAAGAACATGCTCAGCATTTAAAAGAAATCATGGATACTTTCCATGCACATCCACTAAAAGCCAAATTCTCCAAGTGTTACTTCTGGAGAAAAGAAGTAAGGTTTCTTGGGCATATAGTGTCCAAAGAAGGGTTGGTTGTGGACCCCGCGAAAGTGGTGGCTGTGCAAGATTGGAAGACACCAAGAAATGCAACTGAAGTTCGAAGCTTTCTTGGGCTAGCCGGTTTTTATCGAAAGTTTATTAGGGATTTCGCGAAAATCTCGGCCCCACTCACAAGGCTAACAAAGAAGAATCTGGCGTTCACTTGGGATTTGGACTGCGAGTTTGCTTTCCAACGATTAAAAAGGGCTCTTACAACAGCTATAGTTCTAACTCTGCCTGACGGAAGCAAAATGTTCACAGTATACACGGATGCATGTGGAACGGGACTAGGCGCTGTTCTAATGCAAGAAGGAAGGGTAGTAGCTTATGGCGGAAGACAATTGAAAGTTCATGAAAAGAACTACCCAACCCACGATCTTGAGTTGGCCGCCATCGTCTTTGCACTTAAGTCTTGGCGCCATTATCTCCTAGGTGAGAAGTTTGAATTATACACTGACCATAAATCGTTGAAATATCTCTTCTCCCAGAAGGATCTTAACTTGAGGCAGCAAAGATGGATGGAGTTTCTTGCCTCATATGATTTTGAAATTTCCTATACTCCCGGAAAAGGCAATGTGGTAGCGGACGCGTTGAGCCGAAAGAAACTGACCCTAAGCCCTCTCTTTGTGGAAAGGCAAAACTTGGAGTATATAGCCAGTTTTAACTTTAGGCCCTCCTCGGATTTTGTACCGGGTTTGTTAGCATCTCTCGAAGTACGCCCTACTCTCTTAGACTCAATAGGGGATGCCCAACGTGAAGACCCTAAGCTTGTTGATGTGATTGGTAAACTTATTAGGGGTGAGACTTCTAGTCACCTTAGTAGATACGCCATCGATGATAAGGGTTGGCTGAGACGAGATGGAAGATTATGCGTCCCACAAGCAAGGGAGTTGACAAAGAAGGTTCTCGAGGAAGCGCATCATTCCAAGATGACTATACACCCTGGCGGTGATAAGATGTAAAAGGATATAAAAAGGACTTTCTTTTGGAGCGGCATAAAGCAAGACGTGGCAGATTTCGTTTCTAAGTGCATGACCTGCCAACGGGTCAAGGCAGAACAAAAGAAGCCTGGAGGACTACTTCACCCTCTAGAGGTCCCAGAGTGGAAGTGGGATAGCATTTCAATGGACTTCATTGATGGACTGCCTAGGTCGAGAAGAGGCAACACTAGCATTTGGGTAATAGTGGATAGGCTTACTAAAAGCGCACACTTTATACCTATCAAGAGTAGAAGGACTGCCTCATCTCTAGCATCTCTTTATCTCAAGGAAATAGTTCAACTCCATGGGATACCCTCCAGCATTGTTAGTGACCGAGACCCTATCTTCACGAGTGAGTTTTGGCGGAGTCTGCAAGAAGCTGTAGGCACGCAGTTATGTTTGAGCACGGCCTATCACCCCCAAACCGATGGCCAGACTAGAATAGTGAATAGAGTTTTAGAGGATCTTTTAAGACTTTGCGTTCTTGACTTTGTAGGGACGTGGGAGGATCACCTTCCTTTAGTAGAATTTGCCTACAACAACAGCTACCAAGCTACCATCGGCATGGCACCCTTCGAAGCCTTGTATGGAAGACCGTGCAAATCACCAACTTGTTGGTGGGAGTCTACAGATAAGCTTATACTTGGGCCAGACATGATTCGAGAAACTTCAGAGAAAGTGGACTTGATACGTAGGAGAATGAAGACAGCCCAAGACAGACAGAAATCCTACGCCGACAAAAGAAGGACCGACTTTGAGTTTGAGGTTGGGGACAAGGTTTTCCTTAAGGTATCCCCTTTAAGGGACGTCGTTCGCTTTGGATCCGCAGGAAAGCTAGCACCAAGATTTGTAGGACCGTTCCCTATCATCGAGAAGATTGGGAAAATGGCTTATAGAGTAGATCCGCCTGAAAGATTGGCCGGAATTCACAACGTCTTTCACGTTTCTCATTTCCGGAAATGTCTACATGAATCAGCGGAAGTGGTGGAGCCAAGCATTCTAGAAGAAGCCGAAGTGGAATGTGAAGCAACTGTAAGGAGAGTTCCAACTCGAATCATAGGAACTGAAATCAAAAGGCTACGCAACCACGAAGTGAAGCTCGTTAAGGTTCAGTGGAGCGACGCCGAGGAAGACGCGACTTGGGAAACTGAGGATAGAATACGCGATGCTTGCCCTTTTCTTTTTGAGGGTACATCTTTGACCTCTCTTTTTCTTAAGTTGTGCTTGTATCTATCTTTTTAGGTATATCTCCTTGATATTATCCTTTATCCTTAGGTATATCCCTTTGGATGTAAACATGTATTTGAAACATGTTATGGTTGATGGCTGCAAGTGGTTGCTAGTGGTTGCTCGTGGATGCATATACACACACAACCTAGGTCTTAGATCGGCTCAATCACTTCATACTGCATATGCATATATGTGTCCTTATTTGTATATGGTTGTAAACTTGATATGCTGTCGTATGGTCGTCGCATTTGTACGAATAGTTGTGCACTCATGTAGAATTATGAGTAGGAAAAATTTGCATACATAATGGATTCATGACACTTACATGATTCGCATTAAGGAGGTCAACTGAATCAGTAGACCGCCTGATTTCTGCATTAGATAAGGACATGTACACACACTATGCATATGATCATGAAGCATTAGAAGTCTTTTAAGGACAGTGGATGCCTGTGTTTGTTGGTTGAGTAGATGGACTGTTGGATGGTAGGATATACATTCTTCCTAACTTGAAGATTTCGGTGATGAAATCTTTTTAAGGGGGGGGGGAGAATGTAACACCCCGTGAATTCTATAACGTTAAGCTTCATGAATTAAAGTATAATTAATTATAAATGATGAAATCAAGGGAAATGGGTTACGCCATTGTGTTCATCTCGAAATTCTGCTTGAGATAGAGTCCAAGTTTGCGTAAAACGGATATCGTATGAAGAAGATAGGAACGAACGAAGTTGGGCAGAAAAACCAGAAAACGGGTCAGAATGCACTGGCGCACTTGTGAAGTGCGCCAGAACAAAGTTGAACTGGCACACTTGGGAAGTACGTCAGTACAATTTTGGCCTGGCGCACCTGCCAAGTGCGCCTAGGTCAGAAAGACCTGCTGGTCAGGTCCTGACTGGCCTGGTCAGGGTCTGGTCGAATTCTGATGCTTGGCTGAGTCACTAGGGCTTACGTGTCACCTCTTGATTGGCTCTTTGAACTTTGTATGGCCTGGATTCACCCTAGCTTCATCGACGGCTCAAAACAATTTAAAATTCTATAAATACAACTCAAGTCTAACCCTAAATTCACACAAATAATAGAATACAAAAGCCGTCATGCTGCTGGAGAGGAACTAGGAATGGCCGTCAATTAGAAAGCCTAGAGACAAGCCAACAAGCCTAAGAGACGAATCAAATTAAAAGAAGATCAAAGCTTAATCAAATCATTCAATGCAACTTTGCTACCCAAAGGAGAGCATCTCCAAATCAGAATAACAGAAATCAGAAAACAAGAATTCATCACACGTTGTAAGTATAGTGACCTTTCAAAATATGAATAAAAACTATGATGTGATTCGATGTAAATGAAAATAGAATCGTGTTGTTATAATCTTTGTGTATTGTAATGGTTCTATCATGACTTGTGTATTGATGTTTGTGGCATAAATTGATTGATGCAAGCCTATTGAACAATTGTATATGAAAAACAACGGCACTTGCAAGCTTGTGGCAAAAACTAGAAATTGATCCCTTTTTGTATATGTCGATGGCATGGACTATGTATATTCCCTTAGTCTAAATTAGAATTTGTGTAAACATGTTATAGACCTTTTATGCCTACATGACCCAAAACCTATGATAGCATCATTATGTTTATTGGGAAGTATAATTAGATTTATGTTTGCAAGTATAATTGGATCTATGTTTCATAAACTATGCAAGTTCATGTTTATTTGTAAAATATAATTGGCTCTATGTCAAACATCGTTTGGGTTTCATAAACTATTCAAGTTCATGTTGAAATAGGCTATATAATTAGATGTAAAAATTGTACATTTTTGTGAATATACAACATGCTAGTTTTGTGGTTGATATTATGCCAAGTAAACATGTTTAAACACAAGTTTGTATTTGCCTAAACTATGTCATTTCATATGTCACCTACTTAGTCATACTTTGATTTGAATGCAAGTTCACATGACCCATGTTATATGTTAGTTGAATCGCCAAATTGAAAGTTCATGCACCACACACCTTTATGTATTACATGTTCTTGATTTCCCCTTTTCCTCACATTTATAAAGTTGGGCTGAATTATGACAAGCCCAAAACATGTTATAACGTTGCGAACAAACGGGGGTAATAACGTTGGGTGTAAAATATGAAAATATTTTTTCGCATGTTTGGCACATGCCAATGATTATGACACATAAGCGGTATGAATTGAAATACCCAAAAAATAACAGATATGACATTTACATATAGTTGAGAAGTAATAAAATATGTAAATTTAGAAAACACGATATGCTTAACCCGACGTTGGATTGAGTTGTGATGCAAACCTGCCCGGACCCGCCCGGCTGTCCAGTAGTCACAACAATACTTATCCAATGTGGGTGGTTAAGCATTGAGCCCAATAAGGACCCGAGGTTAGACTGGGATATGGTGTAAACCTGCCCGGTACCGTCCGGCATATCCAGTAACCGTAGCAATACCTGTCTAATGTGAGTGGTCTGGTGCTCTTAAGAGGCTAAGGACAGATGGTAGGGTTAAGTCAACTATAACACTTAACCAAATTCAACATGTTAACAAGAATTGATGGGTGGGGTTAGGTAAATACAGACACTTAACCACTTAACATGTTTGACTAGAAAATCCTGGTAACGAGGGACCCGTTTCAGCAGTAACCCAAAGTTAGGTATCAACGGTACCCTGAAACTAGGCAGGGTGGGGCACGATTACTGGGCTGATTGTAAGCGGTCAAACAACGGCGGTGGGTGCACAGTGTAGGTCTAACGGGGTGCGAGCGTGCACACACTCCGGAGCAGACAACAAGGACACTGGGGACACTAGTAGTATAACCTATGCCTTCTCGGATTTGTGTCGGGGCCGCCACCATGGGTCTTGATACACCCCATGGTGGGACCAGCATAGGTAACTACAATTCTTGGGGGCTGTATGACACATGTTAACGCGAGTAGGAGCCGATCTTTAATAAGCATGGGGATCACTTCACCCTCACCACGGGGTGCCAGTTAGAATAAACTCAAGTAGGTGCAGAGATATAGTATGGGTGTGATAGTACATTCGACATTTCCTTAGCCTGTGACACTTTCCTATTTTTAGTTTACATCCATCATACCCTTTTCTTATTCACATATTAAAAAGTTACTAGATTTACTCGGGCTTTATGTCTGACCCTATTTTCTTTTCGTCTTCTTTTCTTTCATCCCCCCCTCCAGGTCCACAGGGAGGAAACAGCTCAACTCAGTCGGACTCTTTACAAGCACCAAGAACGTAGATGTATGATTTGGATCTTTCTTGCTCGGATAATGGCTTTGGATATCACTATGGGGATTTTTGTCACTTTATTTATATTTTCATGCTTCTTTAATAATCAAGGCAGTTATGAGGTTGTAATGTTGGAAGTATTTTGAGACAATTATGGAAATCTTTGTTTGATACACGTATTGATGAAATAAAAGTTTGTTTGGTTTTCCGCTGTTTAAAATATGTGTATTTATATCTGTCTTGAGTTCATCTGTGGCTGCTACTTATAAACCTCCACCAAAGTTAAGGCATTCCCTTTGTGAGTGACCTTAATGGAGGCGGGGTGTTTCACACGTTCAGTCCCATGCAATGCTCGATTGCGCAGAGTTTTATTATTATCAATATCCAGGTACAATCCCTTTGATTTCACGGCTACAAGATTAACACCGCTCCAGACACCCTTGATTTCATGGATACAAGGTTGACACTGCTCCTTCCTTGATTTTAGGGCTACAAGGAATACAGTTTTTCCCAGACACTTTCCAAATGATTACAACAGCCCTATAACTCTTCAATAGCACTTCAATTCAGAGAGTAGTGGATAGAGAGTGAGAAAAGAAGAAGTTTTATATAATTAGAGTAGAAATTGGCGAAGTAGAAGCGTGGAAATCAATAAAATGATAAAGAATAATGGCGGGATGAAGAGGGGGTGAAGATAGAGAAGAAGAATAAAGAAAAAAATTCGAAATCATCCCCTTTTTATAAGATTTGAATGGTTGCAACAATTCAGAAACGTTATAAATAGTGAAAAGACACTTCCTTTGAAAATTGAATTTCTGATAGTTGTATGTCGACATACCCATATATGTATGTCGACATATGTCATGTATTTTTTATTTTTAAAACTATTTTTCAAGTGTTTAATTATATATATTATTCTGGGATTCTTGAATCAAAATTTAGTGATATAAATGATTATTCTAAAGTGTAGAATCATATGAAATCGTAATAATATATTATATAAACATATTTATAAAATTATAAGGTTTAAAACTATAAAATTATAAAACTATATAAACTTATATATATTAATACTTATATGTTCGAAATCATAAGTAAGATGAAATAACTTTAAATCAGAAGTTGAAATCAGAATTTGAAATTTGAAAATTAGAATTTGAAAAACAGAATTTGAACCTGAAGTGTTATTCAGAGTCTTGCATATAAACTAGGTACTATTGTTATATTTTGCTTGTACTCTTGATATCTTTATAACTTGATAACTCATGAGTCTTGAATCCTTTCTAAATCCTGAGGCTCTTGAAACTTTAAAACTCTACAGTCTTCAGTATTTAGGTCATGTATACAATCCCTACATACATATGTGTATATATTATAGATAGAAATGTTAGTATATATTTTATAATACGTTAATAATGATAATTGAAATAAGGTTGTTGTCATCAAAACTCCATTCTCCAACACGACCCAGCTGGGAACCTGATCATCCCAGTTAATGTTCAGATTATACATACATACATACATATATATATATATATTTGAAAATTGGTACTCTTTATTGCATTACCAATCATATACTTTGTTTATGTGCCTCATCAAAACCTTATGCCCCCTAACCTAAATGGGTGCGACATAAGGGAAAAAAGTATATATAAACTCCATATATTAACATTACAAAAACAGTTATGTCTTACATCCCTCTCTCAACATACCACACAAAACACCAAAATACAAATTAACCTGCATCAAACAATTCAATGCCCCACCTTTTTAACAACTCTTCATTCCTCTGCGTCCTCTTTGTTCTACTGTCATTATCCCTTACCAAATGCATTACTTCCTTTTCAATCATATTTAGCCTCACTTCGTTTTGAATTGCCTTATTTGTAAAATATCCTTGAATTCCTCTCCATCCATAGCTGATAAATCACTGTCGTATAGGCTGCACATGCTATATCCAATACTGGATCTTTTTCTTTAAAAACACCCAGTATTCTCCCTGCTTCATCTTCTAAAGATCCACTTTCATACACAGACAAACCCAACTTCAAAGCAACCGCACAACATATATACCATGAATAAGTACATTCAAAAAACAAGTATTTTGTTGTTTCAACATAGCCCTCACAAAGAACACAACTATTACCCTCAATCAAACCAAACCTGTGCAACCTTTCTTTTCTCGCAAATTTATCATTCAATGCTAAAAATGCAATAACAGACATCCTTTTAGGATTCTTATTATGCCAAAACACTTTAAAACATTGTTTCTCCTCATGTTTAGTCCTTACCTTATTCTACGCTTAGTTAAACATAAATTCCCCGCCATCTCCCCACACATAAAAATCATCACACAGTCTAGTATTCAGTTCAACAACATTCACTTCATTAATCACTTCTCTAGTAGCATCGTGAAGCATTCCGTTAATACTACCATTTACAATAATAGATGAAACACATTCCTCATTATTTCCTAAATGGTAGAATCTAGATATGCCTATCAAGTCCACAAGACATTTATTGTTCAACCATGGCTCAAACCAAAGGGAAGCAGAAGTACCTGTAGTTATAACCTTCTTGAACAATTGCTTGCCTGTCGATCTCAATCTTAGCATCGCCTTCCAAGTACACGAAGCATTGTCATCAATCTGCAAGTTCCAGAAATGCTTGTCCTTGCAATATTTCATTTTCATCCAAACACTCCACAATGATGTACCTTGCAAATATTTCCATAATAGCTTTATACTCGAAGCCTTTTTTAAATCCACAAAAGAATTCAATCCAATTCCACCCTCTGCCTTTGGTGAACACAGCTTTTCCCATTTAATCTCATGAGAAGAACTACCCCAAAAAAAAATCCGAACACATAATATGTAGCTTGTCAATCACATGCTTTGGTAGTTGATATACAAGAAGCTAGTATAACACTGTTGGAGTCACAACTGAATGTATTAATTCAGCTCTCCCCATGAAACTAAGGAAATTAACATCCCACGCCTGTATTTTCATCTGAATTTTATGCAACAACGACTGACAGTCATTATAATGTATATAATTCAATGAAATAGGAACCCCTAGATACCGTACAGGAAGATGACCCTGCTGAAATCCAAGAATATATGAGAACTCTCCAGTATTCCTTGCATGAGTACTCTAATAAATCTTAGTTTTGAGAATGCTCACTACCAAACCACTATACAGCTTTAATCTATTGAATATATCCCTTACAGACAGAGCACAAATAGGAAGACATTTTCCAAATATCATGAGATCGTTCGCATACAAGAGATGTGTAACTACAGGCTCGAATTTATGCACCGGAAAAAAATTGTTTTGCAACACAGCTACATTCATAGAATACGTGAAATATTCCATTGCTATCGAAAAGAGATACGGAGACACGGATCACCTTGACGCAAACCCCTACTTGATGATATATAACCCTTTGGAACACCTTGAATCATTATACAGAACGTCGGAGTAGAAAAACATTCATATATTAGATTAATAAAGTGAATTGGAAACCCCATCTTCATGATAATATGACAAATGAATCTTCTATTCATCATATCACATGCCTTGTGTAGATCTACTTTAATGCAAAATTTATTTACTCCATCTCTCTTGAAATATCTTAATAGCTCATGGGCAAGTAAGATATTGTTCCCAATATTTCTAGATGTAATAAACACACATTGATTTGGCGATATCAAATGAGAAAGATACCACTTAATCCTATTACACAAAATCTTGCTGAAAATTTTATAATACAAATTACAACACGCACTTGGATGATAATGAGCTATTTCTGAAGGCCTGTCTACTTTCAGAACTAATGTCAAAAACGTATGATTAATCCCATTAGGTAATTTGGCAGATGAAAACATGACTTGCATTGCTGCTAGCAAATTCATTTTAATATTATCCCAGTGTAATTTATAGAATTTAGAATTAAAACCATCCAAACCTGGGCTAGTATCCTCATGCATAGAAAACACAGCAGTTTTAACCTCTTCTAAAGTAATAAATTGCATAAGTACCTGCTTTCCAATATCATTGATTGCTGCAATTGATCGGAATGGAGGAATCTCGAACTCATTTGGACCATTAAATAAATTTGTAAAGTAGTTGATGGCCTCATCAGCTACATCCTCTAGTTTAAAAAAAAATTCACCCTCACTATTAATTAAAGCCTTCAAATTATTGGTATGCCTTCTTGCAGACATTTTTGAATGAAAAAAACTTTGTATTTGACTCTCCATCTTGAAGCCATGAAATCTTTGCCTTTTGTTTGTAGCTCAAACGGATCTATTTATGGACTTCTAAAACTCGCTTTGCCTCTAACATGCTTTCATATAAATCAATATTTTCAGGTTCTACATCACTTGCAATCTCACTGTTTTTAAAACAAGTTTCAGCATCAAGTAGAATAGCATTATCCTTTGGTCTCCTTCTATTCCATTTTTTTAATTCTCATTTACAGGCTTGTAATTTTTGCATAAATATGTTACTAGCAAAACCCCATCTATTACATTGAAGTCCTCTCGCTACACTCTCTTCATTACCTTCTTTGGTATGCCAATCATTAGCATATCTAAATGAATACCCCTTTGTTGAAGAAGAAATAGCAAGCTCTAACAATAATGGATTATGATCGCTAGATAATTGCGACAATGATAAAGCTTTAAGATCTGGAAATTTCTGCAAACATGCAAGATTAACAGAAATTTTATCTATGTTGCTGGCGGTTCCCCTCCTCCTCTAAGTATAGTTAAATCCACATGCTTTAATTTCAATCAGCCTTGATTGCGAAAGACAATTATTAAAAGCTCTTATGTATTGAAAAGGAACCGACAAACCACCCCTCTTATCCAAATGTGATGTAGCATTGTTGAAATCCCCCAACAATATCCATTCTTCAGAAATATTCGTAGACTCTTGAATAATATGTTTCCATAGAATCTGTCTTTCCATAAAACTATTACTAGCATAGATAAACGTTAATGAAATAGAAAGCCCTCCTACATTTAGTGCATTCACTGAAACATGTTGATTCGATGAAGAGATGACGCTTATCAACTAATTGTCCATATTCCACAGCAATAAAATTCTGCCTGAAAAAGAAGTAGCATTACGAGGCAAAAGTCCCACCTACTAGGTAACATCCTACATAAAGCTTGTACATTAGCATTATTCAACTTATTTTCTAATAAACCAACCATAGTTGGCTTAAATTTCGTTAGAAGAGTGAATACGTCTTGCATACGCCTTGGTGTATTCATCCCCCTAACGTTCCATGATATTATTGTCATTTAACAACAATATTGCTCCTAGTAAGCCTTTTTGGAGGAGCGATTAGAGACATCTTTTTCTTTCCTTTTAAATGAGCTAAATATTCAACATTCTTAGTAATTTCACCAGAGACATCATTTAAGTTCTATGTTACAGGGTATTCATTAATGTTATCTGCCACATGATTAACACCTTCAGGAATTGTCTTGTGAGGAAGTTCACTATTTAAAAATCCAGATCTGCTTCATGACTATCTAAACCATCCTCTGGGGAATCTGATCGAACACCTTCTGCACCTGATGTAGAAGCATCATCTTGATTTTCCATCCAAGCAAGAGCTTTCATGTTCTCATGAACAATCGATCTATGGCCAAATTTTTTACATTTATCACATTTGAAAGGGACAAACTCATATTCAGTTAGTATGTCCTTTTGAATACCACTATGCATTAAAATCGGTATTTTATCAACCAGTTTCGACTCCAAATTAACACCAACTAAAATTCTAGCATATTTAGTGATTTTCTTTTTTGCAGTACGTTCATCCACACGAATCATGTAACGACCCGCATTCTACGAATCGAAGGATCGTAGAATATTTATTTCTTTTTCATATGAGGTCGTATAGTCGTGTAACTTTGGGGAACGACTATTGGGGTCATTTCCCATGTTCACAATTTTTTCCGATTTTTAAATGACCGTTTTGCCCCTAGCTGAATTTGTTTTGGCCATAACTTTTGATTGGTAAGGAGTTTTGACCCGAAACCACTTCCATTGGATTCAAATGATGGTTTACATTTCCGTAGAGTGGTCACATTAGCCAAACGGACTCACCTTTTGGGAGATATGGCTGAAACAAGGTTTAGAAGGTGAAAAACTACTTAAGTGGGTTGATTAGGGTAATTAGCAAATGGGCCCATAACCCATTTCGGGATTAGGGTTATGAGGAGGCTGAAATGAGATAGATTTTCATTCTATTTCAGTTTTCTAGCCGCCACTTACCTCTCTTCAACCCTAACAATGGCCTCCAACTCCTAAAACACCTTCTAATCACCGTTTAATCAAGCATTACCCTAATCTACATCAAATCAAGGCAAATTAGCATCAAGTTTGGGATAGTGCTGCTGAAACACACATAGACTCGACCTATATCAGAGATACTTTCAGATCTATAAGTAATTTGTGGCAAAGGTGAGTGATTTGCATTGTTTTTCACTAATTACGGCTAATTAGGGGTGATTAATGATAATTAGTGAAATTATGGCTTAGAAAAATTTGTAAATTTCTAAAATATTATTTTAGGGCTCGGATAAAAATTTGGGTTAATTTGGACATGTTTTACTAATTGTATGGTTAAATCATAATTAAGGGGATTAAGGGAAAGACATGGGCTTTGGGTATATTTGATCCATACAAACTTGTTAAATTGTTGTTTTAGTGTTTATGGTTGATTATACATGTTGCTATGACTGCTTGGAATGTTTTGTGATTGCTTAGCGAAGTTAGATTGGCCGAAAACGCCGTCGTATGGCGTAGATTGCTTGCAGGAAATCAGTCAAATTCCGTTCGTGGAGCATCTATGCGACCCGACCCACTCGTGGTACACACCCCCACCATGAGCCGACCATGAGCCGCGAACCGCTTCCTCACGAGCCACCATGGTCACAATCGGATAGAGGAGGACCACGATCCTGGCGAGATGTCACGAGCCAACTGAAGACTCACGAGCCTGGAGCATTGTCACGAGCCAGTGCAGGGAAGGAGGATCACGACCCGGAGTTGGAGCCACGAGTTGATGCCATGGGGCGATCCACGAGTTGCGAACCGATGCTAGGAGGAGCGTCACGAGCTGATTGGACCCACAAGTCAGGTCCACATGAGGATCACGAGCCGACCTCACGAGCCAAGGAGGATGACCATGAGCTGATGAAGAAGATCTCGAACTAAAGAGTCACGAACGAAGATGATGACCAAAACCCGAGATGCAAAGGTAGTCCAAATAAGAAGTAGAACTCAGGATCCAGATGGGAACCAACGGGTTAAATTCATGAGTTGGGATTTGCAGCGGGACGTGTGAAAAGGGGTTATTGACCTCCAAAACTTTGACTCACCACCAAGACAGATGTTAGGCTACGGATCAGTGCAGTGGGGTAGTTATTACTCCATGGGGCAGAGTGGTCGTAGCATGGCTATGAGCCATTGCAGTGGTGTCATCATGACTTCATGGGGGCAGAGTGGACATAACAAGAGATTAGTGGCTATGGATCAGTGCAGTGGAGCCATCATGACTCCATGGGGCGGAGCGATCATAGCAAAGGATTTGGGTGGTCAAAGCAGTGGATATTGTATGCTTTACGCACTGAGTGAGAGATGTGAGGATGGTTGCTATGCTTGATTTTTTAACATCACTATGACATGCACACCCCCTCCCCTGTATCTTTGCACCATATGTCAGTGTGACCTTAGAGTATTGTACATCTTGTTGTGCTAACTCTTTGGTTGCAGGTCCAGGTTCAGGTATGGTTATATATACCTGTTATTGTTCTGTTTTGTTGCTTATCGCTCATACCAGACTTTTGTCTGACCCAGAGTTTTATGTCTCTTCTTATTACTCTGGTTGCTCTTAAACGGGCAGACTTGAGACAGGTCATGTGATTATGCACGAGTAGCTGTACCGGAGACGAGCAAGAGGCTTCCACGTATGATATATATAGATATTCTCCCTGTGTTGTTGCTGGTCACTACTTTGGGAATTAGTAGTGCACCTTTTTCTTTGCTTTGGAGACAGTTTTAAAAATTGTAATAATGATGATGTGGAACATAAGCTGTATTTTGGATTTTCCGCTGCTATGATGGTTTAGTTTTCAGCTTATGCACTGTCTCGCCCATTTTATGTCAAAGTTATGTTATTATTATATTTTATTCCTTGCGCTGTGGGACATTCTACAGGTTCCTTGTTAGTTCAAATTCCTTTCCTTTCCTTTCTTTGGCGACTGTCCCATGCTAGTCAGGCATCGGCACGACGTACTTTCATTGGAAATGTCGGCTGGTGCGGGCGGGCCATCACAAATCGGATCACCAATAAAACTAGCAATCATTGAAAACCCCTTATTTGTCCACATTTCCATTTCAAGCTTGTGCAATCATATCCAGATCTGAACCTTATTAGCTCTGAATTTATCAAATTCATACCCCGGGTACCATTTAGCCACCATTAACAATCTTCCAAAGTTAGAGTACGTCGTGGATTTCAAAACAGATATGTAGTCTTCAACTACCTCAAATTTCAATATATACTGAAAATCTGGAGCTATATGAATTAGAAAATTACCTTTTGGCTGCCAGACCTTCATAACATAGTCCTTTAATCTAATAACAGTAAGCTTGAAATCAACCAGATGAAGAACAATTGAATTAATCCAAGTGTGAGCTGATTCCTTGAAAGTATCCTCTGAAAAGTATACATAATATTCAGCAGGTTCTATGTATTCCAAAGTAAGAGAATCCTCTTCAAAAGATTGAGTCGCTATATTAGAATCATAAACATTTTTTGGATCTGAATTCTGATCTAAGATCGATGATTTCTAATGAGATACAGGCGGGATTTTCGATTAGGAACCTCCAACGAGTCCGCCATTTTTAAGAGGCAATTAAATATATTGTTCATATACATACATATATACATACATACATATACATATACATATATATATATATATATTTCATATCTTTAGTTCAAACTGCCATATCTTCTTCGTTTTCAATCCATTTTTAGCAATCTAAATGTCTATCTTAACCAAAATTTTGTAACAGACACAATGGCGCAAATCCCGTTGCCCATTTCTCAATATTTTTCTGATTAATATTTATTTTCTCAACTTATTCCTTAATTAATTAATTTGTAAATTAATTACTATTTGTTAAAAATTTATGTTGTTACACTAATTCAACACATTTAATTTAAAGTTTAGTTATTTTAGTATTTAATTTAATTATATATTCAAGCATCAAAAATTCGGGTTGTTACATTCTCTTCTCATTAAAAGGATTTCATCCTCAAAATCACAACTAAAGACAATGCTGCAAAAATATGTTAAATTTCTTCAAAAATAATTTTAAAATCATTGTTAAAAATTTCTAATGCTTGAAATTATGGAAACTTTCGGCAGTACCTCCTTTGCATGTCTAGGTCTAAAAAAATCACAATATCTATTAATGCTCATTTTTTGGATCTCCCGTACCTACTGTAACAACAAACAATATATTTACATATCTATACTTGTGGTGTGTGCATAACACAAAACACCCCCCATTAAACTTAAATACATACCAATTTGCATGGAAATCAATTTTTATTGATTAAACCAAAAGCCATAAGCATGCTTTTACTTTCATGTACATGTATGTATTTACATATTGCAAAAGAGAGTTAAGAAAATAGACAAGTAACGTAATAACTAATTGTTAACCGACCTTTTGGTCTGATTCCCAATAGCACACGAGGCACGCTCGACTCAACGCATCGCGTGAATCCAATGCAGAGTGTGTCACCAAGGAGTAAAGAAGGCAAGCCGAGTAGGGATCATGCCGACAGGAACCTCACCTCTCCTCTAAATATTGCCCAAACCAATACATCGAACCTCGGAAATCCACAAGCGTCGACCTCGACCCCATATATCCATTTTCAATATTCTTCGTACCCTTCGGGGTACAAATTTCGTACCCTAAGGGGTACGAAATTCGTACCCCCGGGAGGGGTACGAATATTTTGGATGAGCGCATTATGAGATACATGATTTTGGTGGCCAGCTGCAAGGGATACGAAATTCTTGGTGTTGTCCTCTACTTCTACCTACTCCTACGTACTCCCACCTAACCACTCCACTATAAATACCCCTTGACCTCACTCTTCAAAGAGGTTGGAATTTGGTGATTTGACACCTCTAGAGAGCTCCATGTAGCCTCTTTAATGGCATCCATGCTTTGAGTGAGATAAGGGAAAATTTGTCTTTTTCCCAATACTTTGCATATGACCATTATAACTACATATAACTTAGAGATGAATGCAATGAGATAGTCTCAACCTTGTAACTCTTTGCTATTAGTAATATTCCAACGACTCTTCCAAAGTGGACGTAGGTCTCTCGTGAGGCTGAACCACTATAATCTCTTATGTTATTTACTACTTTCCGCGCTTACTTTTTTGACGGAAACTATAATTCCTAAGTAATTGGAATCTTGGGTGTTTACGAAATTTTTACTCATCAACATTTTGGTGCTTTCATTGAGAGAACTCGGATTTGCTTCTTCGTCGCACCTTATCATCTCGACTCTGATGTGCTTTGGGTTCCTTCGCTAACCTGTAACCAAGTCTGCTTACGGTGGCGAAGCGACCAAAGAATGCAAAGATCGGCTCTTCAGCCGAAGCCAGAGCATCCCAACAGGCTCAACCGACGGATATCCTGGCCACAACGAAAACCATTCCTCATATGGACCCCGAAGCCCTCGCAATGCAAGCGCAGATCCGCGCGCTTAGCAAAAAAATATGATAACACAACTGTCGAACTCAATCAGACATTAAGAAATAACAATGTCCTTATGTGACAACTTCCGGAAAGTCAGCGCAACGTCGTTCGACTCCAGCTAGCTCGGAACAATGCCCGACCTTGACCTGCTGTCTCGGAGACTTCCTCTTCCGAGTCATGGGGGCCCACATCAAAGAAGGAGATTTAGCCTTATCAATAACGTCGCCATCCGCACCAACACTGTGGACAACGTCAATGGCTACGCCAATGGCAACAGAAACGGGAATGACGACCGAACTACAGTCACTTATAACGAAGGGGCACAATACTGAGATTTCCCCCGATTGATTATCAATGATGGACCAAACAACCATCCCCTTGCTCGATAGAACCCAATTGTCACCGCCTAGGGTGATGGACCTACTCTCCAAGCGGCCCGCGCTCTTCCATACCAAGATGCGCATCAAACCCTCTCAGCCTCGTCGTCCATACCAATACCCGATCACAGATGTTGAGGATATAGAAGAAGATGACCCGGAAATTCGTCATAGGAGAAGCCCTCGCGATAGAACTCCTGAACTTCGCCGAAATCCATGGATTCCGATGTCGGATCCCTATCCAAATTATCTTCCGGAATGGTCCGAAGGATTACGAGGGAAATGCAAGGGAACGTAAATGACTCATGGGAAGCCCATATTAGGCGTATCCTCTTCACAAGAAGGGTTAACGAAGCTGAATGGCCACGACACTTTAGCACGCCGTAAATGCCACTTTATGATAGCACGACCGATCCTTTTGCCTTCCTGAATCGATACGAATGCAAATAGACTCTAGTCGGGGCACTGACCCAGTCAAATGCAAGTGCTTCCCGGTCTTCCTGTCAGGGACCGTTTAACTATGGTTCTCTCGTCTCCCACTTGATCCCATCAACAACTTCGGCCAACTAGCAATAGGATTGGTCAAACTGTTCAGAGTACAAATCCCGACTCCAAAGAATGCCCTCACTCTGTCTAATCTACACCAAGGATCTGCCGAGTCTCTCAAAAGCTATCTCTCGTGGTTCAATACTGCCCTTGCCGAGGTCGACGACCCGGAAC
Organism: Allium sativum; assembly: GCA_030737875.1. NCBI lineage: Eukaryota > Viridiplantae > Streptophyta > Magnoliopsida > Asparagales > Amaryllidaceae > Allium > Allium sativum. The sequence continues at coordinate 17,717,861 of CM060927.1, read as the reverse complement.
CCCATATCGTACTTTTCCAACTAGCAAAGGGCGTCCTCCCCACTTCCAAATTTGGAGCCTGGATAGATAGGAAGCAAACCAAGAGTCTCGATCCTTTCTACGAAAAGGCCGGACAATTCTTATACCAAGAAGAAGCAAGACGTAACCGCATCACACAGACTAACCCTTCCAACAACCAGCATGCAGATACCATCGACGACAGCGTCAAAGGGAAACAGGTTGGAGAACCTTTCGGTAAGGACAAGGGGAACGTCCCTACAAATCAAAGCCGAATAACGGTAGGTAGGGTGACCGAAATAACGGCCAGGTCCCGACGAAGCCAACAAAGCTCGGCCCCTACTGTGCTTACGAGACCTATACCCCGTAGAATGAAGACTTAGAAACAATCTATTTGGAGACATGTAACACGCTGCCGTACAAGAAACCGCACACCAAGGAATCCACTGACTTGGAGAAAAATCCCGGTAGGTACTGTCGATACCACGACATGTATGGGCATAATACCAATGATTGTCGCCAGCTCAAGGGCGCAATTGAAAAGACGTATCCGTGAGAAGTGCCTCGAGCAGTACGTCTAAGGGACCTTTCCTCCCGAAGCAAACTCAAAACCTCCGACTCCAGCACCTCCAACACCCGCCAAAGCGGCCCCAGGTCCGTCCAACCCATGGCAGGGGACTGTGATCAATACTATTTGTGTTGGGCCTTACCGGACGCACGATAGATTTCAAAAAATGGAAGAACATGTGAGTTCTATAAAACACGCCAACTATGTGGCCTTCTTTTCTCCTGATGAATCTGTCCCAGCCAAGCTCAGAAATCTATGTGGGATGACATCGTCTTCCACAAAAAAGATTCCACAGGAATTCAGATCCTGACTACATATCCTCTCGTTATCACAGCTCAACTCGGTGCTGCTTCAGAGTATTGAGTGATTCGGGAAGCTCAGTCAACATCGCTTTCAATGCTGCCTATGATCAAATGAAATTAGAAACAAATGATTTAAAACCATGTCATGCCACGATCCACGGCTTCAATGGAGCTTCTAGTCATCCAGTAGGAATGATTGACCTACCTGTTGAACTTGGTAACAGGGACCGGAGCCGGGTTCGAGTCCTCACCTACGTGATTTTCAGCATTGTCTCCCCTTACAACGTTTTTTTCGAATGTCCCTTCTTTATAGAATTCTGGGTCTTCATGACACAATGACCCTCCTAATGAAATTCCCGATGAAGAACAGGATCGGAACAGTTAGAGGTGACCAAGCAAACGCCAGAGAATGTTACGCAATAGAGTGGAAGAACACGCGCAATAAGGACAAGGGTAAGGTTGTGCCTCCGCCTTTTTGCGCCATGACCATCTCCACACAATAATTAGTAGCGTCTGGGCCTTGGCTCAGGTGCCACAGTCGTATTTCAGACGACTTTGATCCAAGGAAGGACGAAGAGCCAGAGTTCAAAAGGGCTACTCTAGTTGAACCTATAGCGGATGTTCCGATCAACCCCGATGACCCAAGGGTACTAAAAATCGGATTGCAACTCCACCCCGCAATAAAGATGATCATGTGAATTTCTTAAAGGCTAACCTAGACATGTTTCCGTGGACTCACTCAGACATGAGGATCATCGACCCCGCAGTTTCTTGCCAATATCTGAGTCTTGATCCAACAATGCCTTCGGTGAAGCAGAAACACCGCTTCTTGGGACCCGAAAGGTGCAAAGCACTCGAGGAAGAGGTAGATCATCTACTCAAAAACAACTTCATCCGCGAAGCCGACTACCCCGAATGGGTCTCTAACCCCGTTCTGGTCAAAAAGGCCAATGGCAAATGACGAACTTGTGTTGACTTCTCCGACTGAAACAAGGCATGTCTCAAGGATAGCTTCCCACTTCCGAAGATCGACCGACTTGTTGATTCGACCGCCGGATACCAACTATTATCATTCATGGACGTTATTCGGGCTACAACCAGATTCCAATGTGTCTTCACGACTAGGATCACACCTCTTTCATAATCGATCTTGGACTAACTCTATCATGTCATGCCCTTCGGTCTCAAGAACGCAGGATCCACTTACCAACGAATGGCTAATTGCCTCTTTAAAGACCAAATTGGAAATTCGATGTAGGTATATGTGGACGATATGCTGGTAAAATCTAAAATAGCAAGTGATCACATCAACGACCTCTCTAAAATATTTGATGTGCTCCGCCAATACGACATGAAACTCAGTCCCCTGAAGTGCTCCTTCGGTGTTGCCTCAGGAAAATTCTTAGGTTTCATCGTCAACTCCCGAGGCATCAAAGTTAACCCCAAAAAATCAAGGCTATTCGGGATATTAAATTTTCCCAAGAACATTAAAGATGTCCAAAGTTTAAATGGAAAGGTCGCCGCTTTAAGTTGGTTCATCTCTAAGGCTACCGATAAATGCATTCCTCTCTTCGATTTACTTTGAAAGGGGAAGCGCAACTTCAAACGGACCCTGGAATGCGTTTCTACACTCGAGTAGCTTCTGAATCACCTAGAGCGACCATCTATCTTGTCCAAACCCATGGACCATGAGGACTTATATGTTTATTTGGTTGTTTCCGTGCAGGAAACCAGCTCGACGCTAGTACGCATTGAAGATCATGTCCAACGACCCGTCTACTACATCAATAAAAGGTTGACGGGAAGAAAAGAATTATCCAAAGCTTGAAAAAATGACATACTGCATACTGATCTCTTCTCGGAAGCTAAGGATATACTTCCGGTCTCACCCCATCAAAGTCTTCACCAACCATCCACTGCGACCATTCTTGTACCGACCTGAAGCATCAGGACGACTACTGAAGTGGAAGACAGAGCTAAGTTAGTTTAAGATAACATTCATCCCCGTCGTGCAATCTTGGGGTAGGCCCTTGCCGATTTCATAGTATAGTTCACCACTCCTGAGGAGCCGCCTCCCGAAGACGGCGAAACCTCTAATTTTCAATGGAAACTATTTGTTGATGGGCCCTCTAACTGCAAATCCTCTGGAGCCTAAGTAGTGCTCATCACTCTAGAGGAACGTCCTATATGCTACGCATTAAAGCTCAACTTCCCTGCTGCCAACAACGACACAGAATATGAGGCCATAATAGCCGAGCTTTGAATCACAATCAAACTTAATCTAAGGGCCATCAGGGTCTTTTCTGACTCCTAGCTCATCGTGCACCAGGTACAGGGAGAACCCCAAGCCAAGTGGGCATGAAACTCCCCTTATCTTGCCGAGGTCCGGGAGTTGCTCACCAACTTTGACCACTTCATCATAACACTCATCCCCCGAGAGCAAAATGAAAAAGCAGACTTGTTGGCTAAGTTGCCAAGCTCCGAGGAATCACAACTCATGGGATTCGACCCAGTCGAAGTACTCGATTCACCAAGTACTAAACGAATGAAAACAGAGGTGGCCATGAATGCTGAAACTGAACCCGAATCTTGGATGACACCGATCAAGAATTATCTGCAACATGGGACCCGCCCAGGATGTTACAAAGAAAGACGAGCGCTCACTCGCCAATCAGCTCGCTACATTCTCATTGATGGAAAATTTTACCGCAGAGTCTTCTCTGTCCTACTACAGCGATGTGTAGCCCTCAACGACATTGATCATGTACTCGCAGACATGCACGGAGGAGAGTGCAGCGACCACATCAGGGGGTAGATCCTAACAAGGAAGATCATCAGGCATGGATATTATTGGCCCACAATCGATCAAGATGCCGCATACTACGTAAGAAAGTGCGACAAGTGACAATGCTTCTCGAAAATTCTAAGATCCCCGCCTACTGAATTGACGCAAATGGTCAGCCCTTGATCGTTCGCCATGTGGGGGAATCAATATCATTGGAACCCTTCCAATGGCCAGAGGTGGAGCACGCTATGTTGTCGTCGTAGTTGATTACTTCACCAAATGGGTAGAGGCCAAAGCTCTCGCCACAATAACCACCAAGAAAATGATCAACTTCGTCGTCCGTAACAACATCACCCGCTATAGGGTCCCTTAGGCTATAGGTTCCGACAACGGCTCCTAGTTCGAGAGCGCTGAATTCAAAGTCTTCTGTCAGTGGCACATAATTGAGAAAAGATTCTCTGTGGTGGCTCACCCTCAAGCCAATAGGCAAGTTGAGGCTGTCAACAAAGTAATTAAATCCATCATCAAGAAACGTCTAGAAAAGGCTAGAGGCGTGTGGTCGGACGAACTCCCTCTAGCCCTGTGGGCCTACCGAACCACTCACAAGTCAACAACCGGACACACTCCCTTCGCCTTTGCTTATGGATCCAAAGCCGTCATCCCCATTGAGCTAAAGCTTCAGTCTCATCAAGTTACTTACTATGATACAAAGATGAACCAAGAGTTACTTTTGGAGTTGCTCGATTTACTAGAGGAACGAAGCAGACCTCAGGGCCGCCGCCAAATGACAACGAGTAGCCCGATACTTAAACTACAGGGTCCGCCATAAGGACCTCAACATCAGCAACCTCGTCTTAAAACGGGTCTTTCCCCCACCAGCAGGCCTCACTCCTCATTGGGAAGGCCTGTACTCCATACAACAGAAGCTCGACAGTGGAACTTTCATACTCGCAACTGTGGATAGAGCCGGACTTTCAAGGGCACGGAACAGCGAACATCTCCGCCGCTACTTTACATAACTTAGTGTACAGTTGTTTATGCTTTCCAACAATGTTTTGTTTTCTTGCAATTCAAGGCATTGTAAAGTCTATTACTTCCAAAGTTGTCAGTAGAAATGATGTTCAGTTTCGTATCTCCCTTCCATGTTTACAATTAGCTTAAGTACAAATATTCGATCGCCGCATCGGCACCCCGACAGGGGAGCCGGTGCCGCCATCCGAACCTTGAGCCAACATCGAGGGCAAAGAACACTAGAAATGATCGGCGCCCTGAACACGGGAGCCGGCATCGCTACTCGAGTCCCCGGTCAGTGACGCGACTGAGTATAAATAGCCACTAACTCGAATCTCGGCCCCGCACCGAGACCGAGGATAAATCATTCTATGCCCTAGTCCCAGGACTTAGGACCACCCAATAACCAACCTAGTGCGATGCAAACCTTTTACTTGGCTACAAATGTCGGTCGAATCTTGGTGCAACACCGAGATCAACCTTAAATTGTTTCCTCGCCTAAGCCTTAAAGGCTTAGGTACAGCCCGTGGCCACAATCGGACCCTACGGGCGATGATCCGGACTTACTCCGGCGAATAAATGACGCCTGTGCTCATAACCCGAACGAACGATGTGAGAACTGAAGGAATTACGGATCGAATTAGCAGCGGAAACAACCAAATCAGAAACCCTAGTTATCAAAATCGAACATAATTAAATCGAAATAGGTACTTTACTTCTTTGAATAGCAGAATCGAACGAAACCCTAGCTTTGAACTTGTTGAATCTAATTCCAGATCTGATCGAATCGAGTGCTTGAATTCGAGCACCACTATGGAAGATCCACAAGTATTGCTCTGGAAAACGACAATCGAAACACGAGAATGGAGATTCGGTACTAGCCGATTGATTAAAACGAGATCTAGGGTTTTGGAATTCGAATTGGGTTTTCTCAAAAGTGAATAATCGATGCGGCCTTATCATTTCTTTATAAAGAGAACCCAAATAGATATTTTTCTACCCTTATACCCGTTCAAAAGGAATTAGTCAAAAATAATTTTTGATTTCCTTTAATTAAGTACTTTCTCCATTTGCAACACCTATATGTGTGACCCTATAGGTTGTTGTAGCGTTGGCAACAATTTAAACACTTAAACTGTAAACAGTGAGCGACATCTAGTAATACATCACTGCTACCCGAGCTACAACAATATCAATGATTCGATATGACCTTTTGTGAATAATGTATCAATATAATTTAATCCTTTTAACCATTATATCCAAGATTAAACTGGAGGCATGGATCGTATCATCCTCTTTATAATTCAATCTGTTTTTCTTGATCGATGAGTAGACTGTTTAAAACAAATCAATATTTGAGCACGGCCATGCATTTCACAGTCTCACTCAATCAAGAGGCCCACAGATATCACCACAAATATATTGTAGGGTTAAATTCCATCTAGATCATTCATAATTTTCATTCGATTCGAGATGTATCCAATAATCACCGTTATCGTTACTCTGTTACGAATAACTTTAGATGATATCAAAACACAAATATCCTCGAATAAAATTATAATGATTTCAGGTCTGAGGATCATTACATCACTATCACTATGAGAATAACTTATGATACTGGTAATTATATTCCATGCAGTTTTCTCACGGTGGGTCAGCCCAATATGGTATTCTCCAATACGTATTTATATCTTGACTTTAATATCACGTATATCAATAATCAATGAGATGTGATCATCAGTCAATCAATATACTAGTCTCAATGCTTTATTGTTGTCCTTTATAAACAATAAAACTCGACTAGGGACATTTAAGAATTATAATACTTAATAATTATATAATCTCAAATTCAGTCTTACTTGAACTATATAATTCCGTATTATTATTCTAAGGACTTCTATTATATTATTATTTATATTACGCAGTAAATACAATATAATAGAATAATATTTTATTCCAAATAAAATAATAACATCAACAGTGTTATCTATCTCATCAAATGAATTGCCTCTAGGGCACAAACTCTAACAATCTCCCACTTGCACTAGAGTCAATCATTTACGTATCGTATACTTATGAAACTAGTGTGACTATTTAACTTCTGCTGCGACAAAGTTTAAATCAGTAGGTCTGCAACATTACAACTTTTGTAACTTTGCAGATATGTTAATTTCTTGTGTGAACAATTTCACATAAGAATTATATTTCTTAAATATATGTTTGGATTGATAATGAGTTTAACGTTTTAGGCCTGAGCAATAGCCACATTGTTATCTCAATATAAATCAACGGATCAACAATGAATTAAGTTCAATTATGAACTTCTTAATCCAAACATTTACTTTCTTAGAATCTGTATTTATTTCTTGTTTTTAAACTAACATTATTTGCAATAGTTAATGTGTTATCAAATAACATTTGAATTATTGTATCACTCCCACTCAATTTCTTGTCTATACAAGATTCAGTGGCATTTTGTGGTTGCGAAATGTTTCGAATTCTATTTCATTCTCATTGGTATCTTAAAGACTGGCTCTCCTTTATAAAGGATACCAATTCAAGCAATAAACATTTTATTCTCAGAGGATATATAGAAATAATATCCACTTGGTTCTTTTGGATATTCCACAAAATAATTATTTGATTTGGATCCAATCTTATCGGAAGAAGGACGTTTAATAAACGTCTTTGCATCCCAAATCTCTGCATTAGACACACTAGGACATTTCCTAGTTTATATCTTATATGATGTCTTCAAGACCATTTTAGTAGGACCAAATGTAATTGTTCTTAATTTAATTTATTGGAGGATCTATATGACTTATAATTAATCGTACTATATCTTATAAGGTGCGATTTCTCCTTTCAGACACACCATTCTTATATGGTGTTCTTGGTGGAGCGAGTTGTGAAACAATTTCAAACTCGTTTGGATGGTCATTAAATGATTGGCTTAATTATTCTATTTCGATATGTTCGAAAAGAATTTATTTTCAATTAAAATTGGTTTTGAACTTCGTTTTTGAACCTTTGAACTTTTCAATATATTCTAATTTGTATTTCATGAGATACACATATCTCTATTTATTGATATCATCAGCAAATGTAATGAAGTAATAAAACCTACCTCTAGTTTATGCATTCATTGCTCCATATACATCGCTATATACGAGATCCAATGCTTATCACTCATTCACTTTGTCAAGTGAAAGGTGATTCAGCAATATTGCCTAATAAACAAGATTTGCATTCTTTATATAATTCAAAATCAAATGATCTCAAAATTCCATCATTATGGAGTTCTGATACACTCTCTTGTTTATACGGGCTAACTGGTAATGCTAAAGGTATGCCAGATTTAAATCATTAAATTTAAACCACTCTACATTTATGTCAAGTACACCACAGTTAAGGATTTATAAAGATCATTAACAATTTGTGAAATTCCATAGATATTTCATTTTAAATAAAATGAATAACAATTGTTCTTTTATTATAAATGAAATTCAAACATGTCTAAACAAGATCTATTATAACATTTATTTTAAGTGGAATTTCATAATAACATTTATTTTATTTATTTAATTAAGCCAGTATATACAACAAGAATGAACTTCCTATGGATAATCTAGCAACATTTGCTTCATTTCCAATTGTAAGTCCATTTGTCGTTTTATCAGATTTCTACTTATTTTGCAGTTTCTGTAAATTCACATACACTTATGTTAATCATATCTAGTATCTAATACTAGAAATGTATAAGTAGATTATTATAACATTTATATCTTTTTTAATTGAAATCATATTTTAACTTATTTTAGATCCTCTCTTTATTTCTAAAACAATTACATTTAATTTTTGTTCGAGGACAATCCTCAAAATTTCAATGTCAGTCAAGAAATTTGATTTAATTCAATTTATCCTTCTTAAGGATTAATTTAAATTACCAGATTTATTTATTATTTAATATCTACAATAGATAATAAATAATGACTGATTCTTAATATTCATTTAATAAAATATAAAATTTTGACAATCAAAATGTTAATATAAATGTATTATTTAAACTAAAATACGCTCCCACTCAAATTAACATCCCTCTGTTTATATATATATATATACATACATATCGGTATATATATATAATGGTGTTCTAAGACCCATATATAATCATGCCTTGACCTAGCTTTGGCTAAACTCAAAACACAACCTTTTAGGTAGACATCTTATGTCAATTATATCGTCTATATAACTCTTGGATCGCATGTTGAACATTTTGTTCAGTATTATTCATTTGCTCAAAATATAGAATAATTCATGCTTTTGTCTCTAAGGCCATAATCGTATTATGCAGCCTAGTTAAGTCAGACCCAATAATAGGTTGGAGCACCACATTTTACTCCATCGCATATAACCAAAATAAAAGGTGCACAACGCTTTGGCGTTAGTTACAACCATTGATCTTGGACAGTGATGAGTATATTATTGGAAGACGTCACCATGACTAAATATAACAAAAATTTGCTTTTAGAGGGAATTTTAATTCGTAGTGGCGAACGACATTAGCTTTATTTACATATATCAAATACATGTATTTTATATTCATAATATAAATTTGATCTAAATAAAATATATGAAAAGAATATTTGTATTTAAATATAATACTATGGTTATTAGACTTTTGAACATTTCAAAATTATATATGACTTTTATTTTGTAGAGTATCAAATTATACTCACATACTACAGTACATGTAACCAAATAGATTTTCAAAATCATACTATGCCTACCAAGAATGCTAGACCCAGTTTAGAAAAATATTGAGTCCATATGAAACTAACAAAATATATATATATATATATATATCAATATATATTTATATATATATCCAGCCCAAACTAGATCACTTTTTACATGTACAATCATATGAATATCATCAATGTAAAATTAAACAGTGTAAAGTTTTAACAATGAAATAACACACGTATATCCATTCAGTCATAATGTCAGAAAATGGCAACCACCACAGACTTAATTTACACTACCAACCATTTTAACACTTAAGATGAATCAGAATTTAATATTCTGAGAATACATATAAGAGGGTCAGACCCTTTCATTCAAAAGAGTATAACATACATATATATATACATATACATACATATATATAAAGTTGTATACGTTGTACAATATATATGTGCATAGAGAATAATACATTCACATATATCCTTATATACACATGCTGCCATAAGCTTCAAATATTCTGCATCATCTCATATGTTGGAGTCCAGGCATCTAGCACATCATATATGCTATCGAAGTCCATGCATCTAGCACATCACATATGCTTTTGGATCTGCAACCATTTTGTACCTGAATTTGTGCATCAATATACACTGTTATTCAGTCACACTGAAATAAGGTTTGAGACATCATAATAGCTTTAGGATATGCATGCTAATCCCTGTTAAATGAAGATAATAACTTGATAATAGTAAACGTTTATATCTTTTGTCTAAGTAACCAGGTACTAGTGTCCATTTATCATTATAAATGTTAAAATCAGGTCCATATATCAATATATATCCCAACAGTTTGAACCAAGTTATACTTGTCAAGTTCCTCCTTCCAGTGTATATTCATATATGACAGATTTAACCAGGTATGCAAAACTAAGTTTAGACTTTCAACTAATGTTTACAGAACAAATTTCCAGTGTAAAAACATTCGTGCATCTACATAAACATATATGCATAGTCTAGTTTTGATGGTGAAAAACAGAACAGAATGTGCTTAATTTTGATCAACAAAATTGGGTATTTATCCAATCAATAATCATACAACAAAACAATTTATTATCAGATCAAAACACTATTAAATTACGCAAAGTTAACGTTTTAACCTTCATAGTTAAATTTTAATAGCATATGTTCTATCAATACTTAAAACAGAAATGATGTCAAATATCAATTCATAGTTTCATTTCTGGATTTGTATCAAATACAAAGTTTTATTTACAGTGAAACAATTTCCCATGAGAAATAAATTTACATATTATCCTCATATCAATTTACTAGAATTTGATCTCGCAGGATTTATATATATTTATAATAGAGAGAGAGAGAGAAATTAAAAACATACAGCTATGAACATGCATTATGCATGTATACTATGTTATAACTAGGATCCTTGCATCTGTGGTTTTCATAAAACTAGATTAGTTTCAATCTGATGTGAATATATTAAAACATCTCAGATCGAAATTCAATGCAGCTGTCAGGCACATAAATCATATTACAACATGTTTCAAAAGATCAAATCTTAAGTAATTAAACATATGACTAATCAGTTCTAAATGTTGAGTTTCGATCCACTTAAAATTGCGACTGCCTTTTTTTCAACAACAGTTGTACCAAAAGGAATTCCTAATTTCTACTATTCAAGCATTGTTATGGTTTTTATGAAATCAACATCCAAAAAAAAAATATTTTAGTCACTCAAAACTGGTTTTGACTAATCTATATAATTTCATGATTAACAAACGTAGTAATCATAGTTTGGAATCCAGTTGAATTCAGATTTTACATCAAATTTCATCTTTACAAACACATCAATATTGTGAAAAATAAAATGAAACAGGCTGAAAGCTTGAAACATTTACATACCAGTTTAAAAGCAAACATGTGCTAATAAATTAGTATTTATTAACAATAACCTAAATTTAGTTTAACAGATTGTATATGATGTAAATTTACCAATCCATAATAATATCAAATATTTGTGAATGACCCAAAATGGTAAAATCAAACCAGTTTTTGATTTTATAGCAACTCAGCCCAATTATAAAAGGCTAATATTTTGAATTGAAACAGCAAATCGAATATGCAGTGACCCAAAAATAAATTTGATATCCATTTTATTTATCACCATAAATATACAATCTGTATTCACATATTTGTTAACAGGCAGAATTATAATTGTTTTTCTAATATCATCACACTTGTATCATAAAAGCAATTAAAATCCAGATGAGATTGAATACAATAAATGGTTATATACATGTATATGCATGTCAGTTTGATATGTATCATTGTTTTGAAAGCTATGTTCATAAACCCGTTTGACTAACAATATTATATTCTGCAATGATTCAAAATCATTCAGATTATCATTGAAATGTCAATAATAATTAGGGGTTTTTATCTAAATCAAATTTATTTACTGTGGAGTCGTACTCTGAATTCATAATGTATTCATTTCATAAAGAATATATTATAATTGACCCAATAATATAACTTCAGTGTAAATTCTCACATTTGATCAATCAATACATGTATAAGGATTTGACCAACATTAATTTGATCTAAGATATCAGTTTCCAAAAGAGCCTATCATATTCGACCAATCTAAACTGGACTTTGGTTTATATACAGGACTTGATTACCATTGAACCAAGTAACAACAATTTGAAATTAGGTAGATATATAAGACATACCCAACAATAATTTCATTGAATTAGAATTATCATAAAGGTATCTTATAAAACGGATCAATCCAAAACAAAAGCTAATAATTCACATACAGCTATTAAATTGTTACTAAAATCTACAATCAACTATCTCATGTGAACAGGTACCTCATACCCTTTCATATCTATATATGAATATCATCTATTGCTATAACATATATAGATATAAGTTAAAAACATAGTATCAGAAAAATAAAGTATCCCAGTTTAACAGCAGATAAACCTTGGTTCTATATTTGAATCAATCTTCCATAATGTATCAATGACACAGATTCAGTTTACCAGTAAACAAACTTCAAAAGGATCAATCATTTAAAATCTGTTCTAGTTATAATATGTATTTAAAGATCCAATCAAAATAAGAAAACAGAGACAACTAAATTAAACCACTTATGAACTGGAATTAAAATATATATATATGTACACATCTGAATTAATATCAAATATTAATTCTGATTCAGTGCTTAAAACAAAACAGAATTTTGATTAGCAACGAAACAATTTCAATTTTGAATCATGTGTTGTACAAATTCCAGATCCATATACATCAGTATTCTTAATACTGTAAAATTATTACAGTAATAATTGCATGGTTTAATTAATAGCTGAATCGAGTGAAATCTTGCTCCGATACCATTGAAGGAATTACGGATCGAATTAGCAGCGGAAACAACCAAATCAGAAACCCTAGTTATCAAAATCGAACATAATTAAATCGAAATAGGTACCTTACTTCTTTGAATAGCAGAATCGAACGAAAACCTAGCTTTGAACTTGTTGAATCTGATTCCAGATCTGATCGAATCGAGTGCTTGAATTCAAGCACCTCTATGGGAGATCCACAAGTATTGCTCTCGAGAACGACAATCGAAACACGAGAATGGAGATTCGGTACTAACCGATTGATTAAAACGAGATCTAGGGTTTTGGAATTCGAATTGGGTTTTCTTAAAAGTGAATAATCGATGCGGCATTATCATTTCTTTATAAAGAGAACCCAAATAGATATTTTTCTACCCTTATACCCGTTCAAAAGGAATTAGTCAAAACTAATTTTTGATTTCCTTTAATTAAGTACTTTCTCCATTTGCAACACCTATATGTGTGACCCTATAGGTTGTTGTAGCGTTGGCAACAATTTAAACACTTAAACTGTAAACAGTGAGCGACATCTAGTAATACATCACTGCTGCCCAAGCCACAACAATATCAATGATTTGATATGACCTTTTGTGAATAGTGTATCAATATAATTTAATCCTTTTAACCATTATATCCAAGATTAAACTGGAGGCATGGATCGTACCATCCTCTTTATAATTCAATCTGTTTTTCTTGATCGATGAGTAGACTGTTTAAAACAAATCAATATTTGAGCACGACCATGCATTTCACAGTCTCACTCAATCAAGAGACCCACAGATATCACCACAAGTATATTGTAGGGTTAAATTCCATCTAGATCATTCATAATTTTCATTCGATTCGAGATGTATCCAATAATCACCGTTATTGTTACTCTGTTACGAATAACTTTAGATGATATCAAAACACAAATATCCTCTAATAAAATTATAATGATTTCAGGTCTGAGGATCATTACATCACTATCACTATGAGAATAACTTATGATACTGGTAATTATATTCCATGCAGTTTTCTCACGGTGGGTCAGCCCAATACGGTATTCTCCAATACTTATTTATATCTTGACTTTAATATCACGTATATTAATAATCAATGAGATGTGATCATCAGTCAATCAATATACTAGTCTCAATGCTTTATTGTTGTCCTTTATAAACAATAAAACTCGACTAGGGACATTTAAGAATTATAATACTTAATAGTTACATAATCTCAAATTCAGTCTTACTTGAACTATATAACTCCGTATTATTATTCTAAGGACTTCTATTATATTATTATTTATATTACGCAGTAAATACAATATAATAGAATAATATTTTATTCCAAATAAAATAATAACACCAACAGTGTTATCTATCTCATCAAATGAATTGCCTTTAGGGCACAAACTCTAACAAGAACCTCCTATCAGACGAATAGCGACGTCCAACGCCTTCGCTCTACTTAGAGCTAACTCGGGGAAGCTTAAGATAGAAGGCGACTCATCTGGTTCATGGTGTTCTTTGGGATTCCTGAGCTGCGGGAGACCCCCCATGAGCACTACAAGCACTCGATCTCACACATTTGGAAATGACCCAGAGCGAGATCTCTGACCGCATTTCTGTTTGTGTAACGATAAGTACGCTTGTGCATGTACAAGACGCTGGAAAACATGAGAAGAACATTCGAACACTTAACATAAAATGTGATTTTTACTAATTCATATTTCATTTTCACACACATACACTAAGAAGACTACATGTCTAATATCTCTTTTTTCTTAAATGACTGTGTGTACATAAGAACCACACCATGTCTTGAAAAACCAAAAGTGAGGTCCATACTCTCGTATACTATCAGCCTACATAACCAAAATAGCGGTAACATTTACTACGGTTACTAATGCTAATCATGCTTCATTTTCCTATGCTTCTTCTTCTTTGCAGATTCAGCACTCGACGGCTCCCCAGTACTAGGCCTCTTCTTCTCTGATCCGCTCCTCCCTCCTCTCTCCTTGAGAGGAGTTGCCGACGCGTGAGAGATCAGAGACGCCTTCCAGTTTCCCCATCACTGCTTGAAATCTTCGTAATCTCGGTAGGAATAGTACGTGGCAATGGTAAAGGTGCATTCACTACAACAATGGCCTTCAAAGTGTCACCCTTTACCAGGACCTCATTGGCTTCCTTCTCTGCCTTCTCTTTCGGCTCTTTTCGTAACCCGTCGGTCAAACAACTTTTGGGACTTAAGCTTCGCGACATCGTCGGCTTTAAGCTTCTTAAGGATATTGGTAGCCCTCTGCTAGGATTTTTCATCCTCCTTCTTTTTCTGGGCCTCAACAGCGGTCCTCCTCTTCTCCGCCTCATCATCGGCCTTCCTCTTCTCAGATATGGCAGTAGCCCTCTCTTCAGCATCCTGCTTGGCCTTCTCTTGAGCCTCTTGCCTCGCAGCGTCATCCTGCTTGTGCTTCTCCTCCATCTCCTCACACTTAGCCACCATCCGGGTCTTTAAGTTGTCTACCATGGCCTACATTGAAGGCACGTCATCATCCACTAGGCCCATCGCATGAGCACTCTGGCCATCCACCACCTTCCCTTCCTCTACGAGGCCCTCGTAAACGTTGTACCTAGCCTGATGTCCTAAAAGGTGTCCAATAGACCACCTCCCTCCCCAGACTGCATCCCTTGCAGTCCGAGCCCGGATTCCATATTTTGAGGAAGCATGGTGTAAAGTCCAGTGTCATTGTTTGTTCAGGAAGGGATGCACAACAAAAACACAACCTTTTAGTCCACAAATTCGGTGATAACATCATCTTCGGGAATACACGGTAACAAGAATTTACCTCCAGCAAGGCTTGGTGCAGGAGTGATGGGAATTGTGCTCGTCGTGGAAGATAGATTAAACCCAATATCTCCCAATCACGGATGCTCGGGATCATACTCATTTGAGGCCCGAGCCAAAGCTGCGGGATCGCTTGTTTTGCCAGTTTTGGGTGCTAACAGCTGATAAGAGCTTCCTCCCACAAATGATTCCACTACAACCACACTCTCACTAATGACAGACTTCCCCTTCTCTATGGTACACCTCTCCAGTCTCTCTCTCTCTTCATCCTTCTGCAACAGCTTCTTCCCCTCCTCTAGCTTTTCACGCTCCTCATTGGTCAACAGGTCGATCATCAGTTGGCCCTCATCCAAAGTTCCCACCTCTACTTGACGTAAATAAGCTTCATACGGCATCAACATCTCCCATGTTCGGTCCAGCTATCGTGAGTAATCCTCGACCCATGAAAGTCCATGGAACTTCAGAACTTTGACATACATGTTTCAGATATGTTCGACCAAGGATGATTCCACCTGTAACACCCCGTATTTCTGTTAATACTAATATTCACAAATTAAAAGAATTAATATTGAGAATTTGCATGAAATAGCCTTAAAAAGGCATATAACAAATTTGAGATATGTGAATTGCCTTAAAAGGCGAAAAATGGAATTAAGACATTAATTGGAAAATTAATGTGTAGAAATGGTCATAAGTTAATTATGGATTAATTTGAATTCATGAATAGGTGCGTGTGTATATATGTATATATTTATATATATACGGGCAGTTAATGTAAACATGAATAGAAGTTTATTAATTTGCTGAGTGTTTGCTGAGTCACTTCTGACTCATTGCTGAGTCAATAAGATAAACCCCATCTGGTCTGAATGGCTGCGGTTATTTCTTGGTTAAATCTAATGGCCTAAATGAATCCTAACATCTATAAATAAGTGGGTAGACTCTAACCCTAAATCACTTGAAAAATTGGAGGGCTACCGACATGCCGTTGCCATGGAGTTCAGCGTAGCCATCACAAACTAAAGAAGAAGAAGGCCTAATCTACAAACTAAATCTACTCAAATCAAATCAAAAGCTCTCTCTCTTTCTATTTCTCTTCTTTAAAATTGTGAGTATGATGAATCTCACAATATTATTATAAAATAATTTGATTAAGTTATGAATGGATCACAAGAAAGTGATATGAATTGTCATGTATTTGTAAATTACGTTGTGGATCTCTTGTTATGCTATTATATTATCATATATATGTTGTTATGTTGTAGTGATTATGTTGTAAATAATCCTATGCTATGTCATATGTGATTAATCATGCTATGCTATGTTGTAAATCATATCTTGCTATGTTGCAAATTATGATATGCTATGTTGTAAATCTTATATATGTTGTAGATCTCATATTATCACATATGTTGAAATACTTATGTTATATGATAATGATGTCATGTTAAGTTGTGTTGAATCATACAAGTTGTAAAATCATGATGTTAGTATTTATGCGAATTGGATCATGTTTAAAGTTTATGTTTTTTTTTATAATAGATCTTGATTATGGGAATTTGCCTATTGGGTTAGGTGTACCCATATACATGAATCTACAAATTAATTGGATCTTGAATATGGAAATTTGCCTATTAAGTTAGGTGTACCCATATACATGAATCTATGATTAAATGAATTTTGATTTTTGGGAATTTGCCTATTGAGTTAGGTGTACCCATATAAAACCATATTGTTAATGATGTTGATTCACACATGTCCTATACAAGTTTATGAAATTTGATCAAAATCATATTATGTGAATTATGAATAAGTTGACACCCTTAGATCCATGACATGTATAACCTTATGCAAGTTGTAATGTATGCAAGTTTTACCCCTTGTTATGATTTATTTAGTCACGTATATATGTTGTTGTTGTAAATATTTTCTTTTATGCTATGAGTTAGACTAATCGGGTCTAGCATACATTTTGCGAATAAACGTTCAAACGTGGGGTAGGGGTAATATTAGGAAATTAATAAATTGGGGTGCAATTGATATGATTTTGCATGCCTTAAATGGATGTCCATAATTGAGTCAATTATGGACATTGTTAAATTTGGAATTAATTAATAATTCAAGTAGGGAATTATTAAAATTGGGGAAAGTGGATTATTAATAATAATCAATGCTTAGGACACGAGGTTGGACCCGTTTGTGACGTAAACCTGCCCGGACCCGCCCGGCAAATCCAGTAGTCACAAATGTCGGCCCAATGTGAGAGGTCCTAGGCCCAAACTAAAGCATAACAGTTGTAAAGACACGAGGTTAGACTCTTTTATGGTGTAAGACTGCCCGGACCCGCCCGGCAAATCCAGCTGCCATAAATGCCAGTCTAATGTGAGAGGTCTTTATGAGGTTATGGCCTTAATGAATTAAGAAATACTTAGTCAGATAATCATGTAAGGTGGGGCATGGGGTTAAGTAGGTGCCTTGGGTGGCATGAGGAATCTAGTGGTTGCCTTTAGAGGCATTTGAAATACGATTAGACTTAACCAAATACACATGTAAATGAACATGACTAAGTGGGTTAAGTGGATGGACTAATGGGACAAGCTTAGGTGGAATGCTTGTGGGAAATAATGGGGGCCCATTTCAACCAGTATCCCAAAACGTATCTTTGTGGGCTCGACCCAAGTCGAGGACGGGACACGCATACTGGGTTTGACTATAAGAGGCCAAAACAGGGAGCAGTGGCAATGCAAGTCCAACGGGTTTCATATGCGTGTGTGGACCCGGGCTGGTAGGTAAGACGTTGTTGCATCGTGTAGGTATAAGCCGTGCATCTCCGTTATATCGGGTTGCTACTTTAGGGGAATGATACACCCCACTGTGGGGCCAGCACGGGTATCTACGAGTAGGGAGCCGATCGAAAAATGGAAAGTGGGGTACACCTAGTGGAGATAGGGGCAGGCGGCACCTATGTAGTCAGCTAAGAGTACGTAAAGCCATTAAGAAAGTTTCTAAGTGAAGCTAAGTGGAATCAATCTTTAGGGTGACTGGTGTGGTGCAGTATAGTGTTTATCCTTTAGTATTTAGGAGCGCCTATAACGTTTCCTTTAGCTATTGTCTATGTCCTTAATCTGCTATTTCATAGACATTTCCTTGTTTTCCAGCTTATGCCTTAGTCCAGTTATTTTGATAATAGTATTGTAGAATTATCATACTCGCCAGACTTTATGTCTGACCCCCCCTCTTTTTCATCTTTTTCTCCCTTCAGGTCCTCAGGTTGGGCCAAGTTCCAGTGGAGTCTGATTGGATTGCTTATCTCTTGGAAAGCTTGGACTGCTGAAGTAAAGTCCAGCTTGTTATCTTTCTTTTTAATGGCTATTTATGTAATGGGATTATGTACTTGTTTTATCAAGATAGATATTGTACTTGACTTTGATTATGGTGTTATGATGTAATCAAACATGTTTTGACTTCTGCTGCAATTGAAATAAAGTTTCTAAATTTTCAAGTACTATTTTATATCTGTCTTGTTGAAATTTTACTGTTCTATATTCACCTAAAACCTCCATAGAAGTTAATGCATTCCCTTTGTGAGTGACATTAATGGACGTGGGGTGTTACACCACCCGGAATTCGGTATCCTCGAGCTCCTCTCTCAGGTGCTCAGCCTTCAATCCATTAACCGAGCTCATCATGTCCTTGTTACTAGCCTCAGCGTCCTCTTTCGCTTCTTCATCGCCTCAAGTTGCTTCCTTAACTCAACAACTTTTGCATTCTCTGCCCGTAGACTCTCGTTCTTTGCCCTTAGAGCATTATTATCATTCTGAAGCTGGGTTACCCGCTCATGGTCCTTTTCCAACTTAGCATATGCTTTCTCCAGCTCGGCCTTATCCCTTTTAAGGCCATGTTTTCAATAGTCAGAGAAGCCACGGTATCCTTAAAAGATGAGCTCGTGTGCTCCGCCTCCTTCTTCAGAATATCGTACGCATGCTTCATTTCCACTGCAACAACGATACTAAGAGTTAACATTCAAAGGTACAAAGATGAATGATCCAAGGATTACAACACAAGGAGCAAACCTACCTATTTCCTTCTCTAAGTTAACAACGGTCGTCCGTTCACCATCGATAGTCGGCCTCTGATTGATGAGCTGCAAGTTCTTCCTTTTGATCAATTCTAAAAGATGTTAGGCATACCTAGTAAGCACATGCATCCATATCTCTCCGGAGTCCCTAACACGGGGCGGATTGAGGTCAGGAAGAAATATCAGCTGGTCAAAGTAATGTTGACGGAAGTTCTTCTTCAACAATGCTTTCCTTTCATCCACGGAAAGCTCTCGCCTCTCAGGATCTACTATATCTTGCATCCTCATTGAATTAGTTCCCACCGGCCTAGAATGGCTAAGTGACGATTCCTTCCCCTTACTGGTCTAGACGGGGGCCAAATGCATTGTGTGTAAAGGAACGATCGATGACAAGTGCGTTGAGCCCCCTAAGTCAAGTCAGGAATCTCCCACAGATACTCGGATTGGAGGAGGAGGAGGGGGTCGAAAATAGTCGAGGCCTATCTCAATTACGGCTCTCACTGCTGCGATCATGTGGAGGTGAAGGGTCACCATATAGGCTAATCCCTCTCCTAAAGCTATCGAAAAAGGGATTCCTGGGATATCGACGACCTCTGTGCCCATAACCTCGTCCTCCGCGTCCTCTCGCCATTTCACCTGCTAAAGAAATGAGTACAGAATCAGATACTTGGCACGTACAGGAAATATTTATGTTATGCAGTGTTTATGAGTGTATGCCCTAAGTGTTCTCTCAACAAACCAGATTGTGGTCCATGCGAAGGAGTCAACCCCTCCGCTGCTAGAGCTAACTCTTCCATCCTCGTCTTACCCATCTTGGGAGACAAGTCTATAGCAAGCTTCTTAAGACCATCAAACTGGTCCTCTGCCTCGAGTAAAGTGGCGGTCTCTGAAGGATTCGCAGGGGAATGTGGCATGGCCGATGCTTCCCCCGCCTCTCTTGTCGGAGGCAGAACAGGAGCATCTAGCAGACCCTCGTCCCGAGCAACTGTCTCCTCACCACTAGCCTCATCTCCACCGGTGTCTCCTTGTGACTTAACGGCCTTTAGCGGTTTGGACCCAGCGGAGGGCATCTTTCTCTTTTGGCTAGGTGCTTCTTTGTCCTTCGTCATCTTCTCTTTCAGCCCACTGCCTCCAACAGCGGGCCGGATCATAACCCTATCATCAGGGATCAACCCTACATGACGAAGGCGCTCCTAACTTGCAACTGTGTCAGTTTTACGAAACTCCACCAGAATCGCTCGTAGAGGGTCAGTGCGTTGTTGATACTCGTTGCCTGTATGCGCCTCGGGATTTCATGTCATATCAAAACAAAATCGAATATGAGACATTGAATCCACAAACTTTATAGTAAAAAGCGAAGTCCAAGATGTAACACCCCACTCCCGCTATGATCACTCACTAAGGGAATGCCATAGCATCGGTGGAGTATTTTAGTGAATATAGAACAGAAAAATTACAACAAGACAGATATAAATAGTACTTGAAATTTTAAAACATCATCTCATAACAGCGGAAGTAAAACATGTCTGGTTACATCATAAAACCACAATAAAGGTCAAGTACAATATCCATCAAAATAAAGAAGTACATAATCCCACTCTCATACAATAGCCGAACAAAAGAAAAGATAACTGGATAACTGGAGCTTTACATCTATCCAAGCTCCTAAAGACTGGAACAGCAATCCGATCAAGCTCCACTACTGCTAGGATCCACCGTAGGACCTGAGGGTTGGGAAAAAGATAAAAACAACGGGGTCAGACATAAGTCTGAGCGAGTCCTATAACTTTAACAATACAATCGTTAAAGTAACCAGAGAAGACATAAACTGATATACGGTAACATATAGGGATGAATGGCTACCCTAAGCAGTCAACTAAACGAAGATAAAGGATAAAGACGCATCTACCCTCCCTAAGGTAAATTACTAAACTGCACCACACCAGTCGTTCCTAACTTAAAGGTTGATCCCACCCAAGGACTTATAAAATTTACTAATTAGTACCTGCGTACCCCTAGGTGACCAAGTAGGCGCCACGGGGCCCTACAATCCACTAGGTGTACACACTACTTCCCATTCGATCGGCTCCCTAACGTAGATACCCGTGCTGGCCCCACCGTGGGATGTATCATTCCCCAATGTGGCAACCTGATGGAACTAAAGGTGCACGGCTTATATCTACTCGATGCAACAACGGCTTACCTACCAGCCCGGGCCCACTCACGCATATGAAGCCCGTTGGACTTGCGTTGCCACCGCTAACCCGTTTGCCTCTTACAGTCAAGCCCAGTATGCGTGTCCCGTCCTCGACATGGGTCGAGCCCACAAAGATACGTATGGGTTACTGGTTGAAATGGGCCTCCACAAGCTACCCACCTAAGCTTGTCCCTTTTTCTAGTATATCCCACTTAACCCTTTAATCATGTTTTAATTACATGTTCCATTTTGGTTAAGTATTCTAATCGTATTTTCTATTGCCACCCAAGGCAACCACTAGATTTTCTCATGCCACCCGAGGCACCCACTTAACCCCTCATGTCCCTCTACATGCTAATGTGGTTAAGTGTTTCTTAATTAATTAATTAAGAACGTAACCTTTGTAAAGACCTCTCACATTAGACTGTCTTTTATGACCGCTGGTTAAGCCGGTTGGGTCCGGGCAGCCTTATGTCATAACAGAGTCTAACCTCGTGTCTTTACATTAATTACGTATTTAGTTTGTGCCTAAGACCTCTCACATTGGGCTAACATTTGTAGCAACTGGTTAAGCCGGTTGGGTCCGGGCAGTTTTACGCTACAACTGAGTCCAACCTCGTGTCTTAGTCAATTAATTACACCTAATTAATCACCCTCATAATTTTATATTAATTATCCCTAATTAATCAAGTTTTCTTAACATGGGTAGACCTAACTTAATAGGTAAATTCCCATGGGGTAGACCTAACTCAATAGGTAAATTCCCAACACATAGTATGGGTACACCTAACCAAATAGGCAAATTCCCATACTATGTTTATTTATTTTGTGTTATGCATAATTATATTAATTTCACACAATCTTATTAACTTATGCATTTAATTACCCCATCGTTCCCACGTAATTTCGTTCATGATATAACACATATAAAAGGTGTCAACTTGCATATGAATGAACATGTTTCAAAGGTGACATCTTGCATATTAACAAACACATAACTTGCATATGAACTTGCATAACATGTCACATAACTTGCATATAATATGTCACATAACTTACATATTCATTTTGCATAACAAACTTGCATATTAGCTTATAGACTTGCATAATGTGTCATCATGAACTTGCATATTAATAAACATGTAACTTGCATATTTACATACATGTAACTCGCATATTAACAAACATGTAACTTGCATATAAAGAAACATGTAACTTGCATATTTACATACATGTAACTTGCATATTAACAAACATGTAACTTGCATATTAACAAACATGTAACTTGCATATTTACATACATGTAACTTGCATATTAACAAACATGTAACTTGCATATTTACATACATGTAACTTGCATAGCATATTACCATGAACTTGCATAACATGCATATGATTACATAGCCCACAACTTGCATATTTAGCATCATGCAAACATAACATACATCATATTAAACTTGCATAAGCTTACATACTCAACATGCATAAACATAAGATTAATGCTAACATCATATCATATGATTCAAAGCTCATTAACCCACATACAAAACCATAAATCTCATCACATCTCATCTAATTAGTTTACCAAAAGATCATCAAAGTGATAGAAACTCACAACTAGCAACTTTGAACACCAAATGAAGAAGATTAAGATGCTAAGAAGGGATTAGAAGTTGATTAGAGAGTGATTAGTATGCAACCCTCTTCATAGAATTAGTGGAGGCCATGAGAGCTAGCATTTTGCCATAGTTTAGTCACTAGGTTTAATTATGAATGAATTAGGGTAGGTTAGGGTCTTATTTATAGATTAGGCAAGTGTTTTAGGCCATAGGATTAACCCTAGATTCAATCCAAGCCATCAAAGCATGTCTTGGGGAAGAAGTCAAGTGTAGGAACCATCTAGGGCCTTTAGATTAAAGATGGACCATGAGAACCATTCAAATGCAAAATCTGCACTTGAGCGAATCGGCCCACGGGTTGACAGCCAAACACCCTGGATTAACCCCTAGTCGACCCAGCGGGCTCGGGTCGACTTCAAAAATCGGCCGGTTCGGTTATTCCCCTCTCCCAATTCGCTGTTTTGAGCATTTTTGCATATTTATTTATTAAATTTTCAATTATATATATATATATCAATATATATATATATATATATATATATCTACACAACCCATTTCACTTAATTAAGTATACTTTAATTTGGGAATTTTCGTGAAACTTCGCGAGGCCATATCTTGGTCATACGGACTCCGATTTTCGAAAACTCGGACTCTATTTCGCGTATTTTTCCGAGACGAACGCAATGGCATAGCCCGTTTCCCTTGATTCCCATTTTAGAATTAAATTCTGCCTCGATTTATGTTATTACAGGTTATTGAAAATACGGGTTGTTACATTCTCCCCTCCTTAAAGGATTTCGTCCCCGAAATCTTCAAGTTAGGAAGAACGTATCCTACCATCCAATCATCCATCTACTCAAAGCATCATCCACGAGCAATCATTGTCCTTACAAGATTCTAAATGCTGGATGGATATATGCAAAAGTGTGTGTATATGTACTTACCTAATGCGAAAATCAGGCGGTTACTGATACAGTAAACCTCCTTAATGCAAACCATGATAGTGCCATGCATCCAATATGTATGCGAAACCCTATTGACACATACAAATTTCTACATGCGTGCACAACCATACACAAAAATGCATCATCCATATGATAACACAGCCATGATACATCCATCAATCTAACTACCACATCCATTTATGCAATATGCAACATGAAGTGACTGAGCCGATCTAGTGCCTAATGTGTGTGTATATGCATCCACGAGCAACCACTAGCAAACAATTGCATCCATATGCATCCATCAACCATAACATGTTTCAAACACATGTTTCAACCATAGGTTTTACCCTATCTAAAGGTCATAGGTATTAGCGAGAGGATATACTAAAGATAAGATAAGTACTAGACAAGCAATAAAGGAGAAGTTAAAAGACATACTCTCAAAAAGAAATGGATACAAAGAACGCATCTTTGCTTCCGTCTCCCAAGTAGCATTGCTTTCGTCATCTCCCCATTGCACTTTAACTAGCTGAACTTCTCTGTTCCTCAACTTCCTAGTTTCTGACCCAAGGATGCGAGTAGGAGCTCGTCGAATCGTCGCATCACGCTCTACCTCTACATCTCTAAGCAAGCTCGGCTCTACCACCTCCGCGGTCTCATGTAAGCACTTCCTCAAATGTGATACATGGAATACATCATGAACACCACTAAGTCTGTCGGGCAACTCCACCCTATATGCCATCCGTCCAATCCTTTCCTTAATAGGAAACGGCCCAACAAATCTCGGTGCTAACTTCCCTACGGACCCAAAGCGAACAACATTTCTCAATGGAGATACTTTGACAAAAACCATGTCCCCAACCTCAAACTCAAGATCCGTCCTTCTCCGACCCGCATAAGATTTCTGTCTATCTTGCGCTGCTTTCATCCTTTTTCGAATTAAATCAATCTTCTCTGAAGTCTCTCTAACCATATCCGGCCCAAGCAAGATCTTATCCGTAGATTCCCACCAACATGTAGGAGATCGACAAGGCCTTCCATAAAGAGCTTCGAAAGGAGCCATACCAATACTGGACTGAAAGCTGTTATTATATGCGAACTCCACCAAAGGAAGATGTTCTTCCCATGTACCTCCAAAATCCAAGATACAAAGCCTCAAAAGATCTTCTAAGATACGGTTCACCCTCTCAGTCTGACCGTCCGTCTGAGGATGATATGCGGTGCTCAAACACAACTGAGTCCCTACCGCCTCTTGCAAACTTCTCCAAAACTCACTAGTGAAAATAGGATCTCGATCACTCACAATGCTGGATGGTACGCCATGCAATCTAACAATCTCTCTAACATAGACTGAAGCAAGCCATGGAGC
Source organism: Allium sativum (assembly GCA_030737875.1). Lineage (NCBI taxonomy): Eukaryota > Viridiplantae > Streptophyta > Magnoliopsida > Asparagales > Amaryllidaceae > Allium > Allium sativum. The sequence continues at coordinate 17,691,992 of CM060927.1, read as the reverse complement.
GGTCCTCTTACTCTTTACGGGTATAAAATGGGCACTCTTGGTAAGTCTGTCTACCACAACCCAAATTCCCGTATTGCCCTTCCTCGATCTCGGTAACCCGTCGATGAAATCCATCGAGACACTATCCCACTTCCACTGTGGAACTTCCAATGGGTGTAGCAACCCACCGGGTTTCCTTTGCTCCACTTTAACTTGTTGGCACACTAAGCATCTAGCCACATACTCGGCCACATCTTTCTTCATACCGGCCCAGAAGAAAACTCTCTTCATGTCTTGGTACATTTTGTCTCCACCGGGATGAATAGTCATTCTTGAACGATGTGCATCATCCAAAATAGCCTTCTTCAAACCCTCATCTTGCGGTACACAAAGTCTACCGTCTCTATGCAACCATCCCTTATCATCTATGGTGTATCTACCCAAATGGCTGGACGACTCCCCTCTTATAAGCTTCTCTACCAACACAACCAACTGTGGGTCGTCTCGCTGAGCCTCGCCAATCCGTCTCAAAAGAGTAGGTCTAACCTCCAAGGATGCCAACAAACCAGGTACAAAATCAACAGAAGGTCTGAAGTCAAACAAAGAAAGAAACTCCAAGCTTCGTCGTTCCATTAACAATGGACTCAAAGATAGCCTTTTTCTACTTAAGGCGTCTGCCACCACGTTACCCTTACCAGGGGTATACGCTATCTCGAAATCATAGGATGCTAAGAACTCCATCCACCTTTGCTGTCTTAAGTTTAAATCCTTCTGAGAGAATAAGTACTTCAATGATTTATGGTCGGTGAACAACTCGAATCTCTCACCAAGAAGATAATGGCGCCAAGACTTAAGTGCGAAAACAATCGCGGCCAACTCTAGATCATGGGTAGGGTAATTCTTCTCATGCACTCTCAATTGTCTCCCTCCATAGGCTATTACCCTTCCCTCCTGCATCAAGACTGCGCCTAATCCTGTTCCACAAGCATCGGTATAAACAACAAACGGCTTACTTCCATCCGGGAGCACTAAAACTGGAGCGGTGGTCAAAGCTCTCTTTAACCGTCGGAAAGCATCATCACAATCTACATCCCACGAGAAAACCAGATTCTTTTTCGTCAAGCGGGTTAATGGGGCTGATATCTTCGCGAAGTCTTTGATGAACTTCCTATAATATCCTGCCAACCCCAAGAAACTTCTTACCTCGGTAGCATTTCTAGGAACTTTCCAATCCTGGATAGATACTATCTTTGCGGGATCCACAGCTATCCCCTCCTTAGAGACCACATGCCCTAAGAATCGCACTTCTCTTCTCCAAAAATGGCATTTAGAGAATTTAGCTTTAAGACTATGCGCTCGAAGAGTCTCCAACACTTCCTTGAGATGTAAGGCATGCTCTTCTTCATTCTTGGAAAAGACCAAGATGTCATCCACAAAAACTACTACAAACTTATTCAGATACTCTCTGAACACTCTACTCATGAGATCAACAAAGTATGCGGGGGCGTTTGTCAACCCAAATGGCATCACTAGCCACTCATAAAAACCATCCGGAGTCCGGAAAGCAGTCTTCTCTATACTGTCCTCCGCCACTCTTAACTGATGAAACCCTGTAGCTAAGTCCATCTGCGAAAATACTGACGCGCCAACCAACTGATCAAAGAGATCATCTATCCTCGGTAATGGGTGTCTATTCTTCTTCGTGAGCTTATTAAGTTCTCTATAATCCACACAAAGTCTGAGGGACCCATCCGCCTTCGTGGCAAACACTACTGGAGCTCCCCACTCCGATATACTTCGCCTTATGAACCCCTTCTCAAGCAACTCCCCTACTTGCTTATGAAGTTCTCTTCTCTCACGAGAAGCCATGTGGCGTACTGGCAAAGACACTGGTTTGGCATTATCCACCAAATAAATTCGGAAATCTATCTCCCGCTTCGGAGGCAAACCCTTTACTTCTTCAAACACATCCGGATATTCCCGGACTACTCTGACAGAACACAAACTCTCGACCGAAGCATCGAGCGATTCAAGATAACTTGGCAAAACAGATTCCATGGGATTGCAAGAGATCTCGAGAGTGTTACCCAAGCGGGTCATGAGCCTGACAACTCTCCTTTCGCAATCAAGAACGGCACCATTACTGGATAACCAGTCCATGCCCAAGATCAACCCATAGCCCGTGAAGCCCAATACAAAAGCATCACATCTAAACTCAACGCTAAGTATAGAAATCTTCAAACCCAAACATATCATAGACAGATATATGGAGCCCCCAATTGGGTTTGAGACAACCAAGGGATCATCAACTAGACTGGTGTCTAAGTGCAGTGACTCAACTAACGATGATGAGATAAAAGAATGCGATGCGCCAGAGTCAAACAAAGTACGAACTGGATGATCAAACAGAAAAACCAGACTTTCAACGGAAATAGTTCTACCTCTCTGCTGAATCGGTGGAACTGAGAGAACCTGAACTTGCCCCCCTGACTGAGGTGGTGCTATAAGAGCTTGCACCTGGCCTCCTGAGGTAGACCCCGTCTTCTGCCCCTTCTTTGGGCAGTTTTTCACAAGATGCCCTGCTTCACCACAATGAAAGCAACCGGTCTTCTTCTTTTTGCGACAATCCTTACTAAGGTGTCCTGGTGTTCCACAATTGAAGCACTTCTTCTTCGTCTTCTTTTTGTCACCATTGCCTTTTCCGCCCTTGCCTTGTTGTTGTTGTTGCGGTTTCTTCTGATCCCCCTTTTTCTCTGGTGCCTTAGAATTCTTATCATCCTCATGCATAAGTGCCATGTAGACAAGCTTCTCAAAAGTGGCCCCCATAGGAATGTGAGTCATAGCTATTCCTTGCAATGGTTCGTTCAAGCCTCTAACGAACCTCAAAGCCTTCTTCTCCGGTGTATTCACCAACTCTATGCCAAACCTTGCTAATTGATTGAATTTGTTGACATATTCTTTCACCGTGAGATTCCCTTGCTTCAAATTCAAGAACTTCTCCATAAACAGATTCTCTTCCGCCCTTGAGAGAAACTTAGCCCCAAACCTTTGCTTAAAATCTGCCCAAGAGTCAACAGGGCGTTCTCCATTAGTGACCTCCCACCAGAATGAGGCCTCTCCCTTCATTAACCAAGCCGCCAACTTGACTTTCTTTCCCTCTTCCACTTCAAAGATATCTAGCAACTCTTCCACTTCCTTAAGCCAATCTCTAGCCTCTACGAAAGTCTCTGAACCAAGAAAAGGTTTTCCTCCTATAGCCTTGAACTCCTTGCAAACCTTAGCAAAATTATCCACTCTAGGCTGAGGAGGAGGAGCGGTTGTCTCTGGTGTAGTAGCATTGGCCGGACCCGCAGCCGCGGCCCTAGCCTCTTGCAACCTCCTATACCATAGTGGTATAACTAAACCCTCCGGGATGTTAAGATCTTCAGCCATGCTGAAACGAAAGAGGAAAGATTCAAAAAGGAGATTCCGAAAGATAAAGATATGGCTATTGGGGATTATGCTTTTCTTTTTCAAAAACTTTTTCTCTTAGAAGACATGCTTTTAGAAATACTTTCTTCGAAAATACTCTTAGAAAGTAGTTTTTCTCAAAAATTTTATCTGTTCTGGTAACCTTAAGCTCTGATACCACGTGTAACACCCCACTCCCGCTATGATCACTCACTAAGGGAATGCCATAGCATCGGTGGAGTATTTTAGTGAATATAGAACAGAAAAATTACAACAAGACAGATATAAATAGTACTTGAAATTTTAAAACATCATCTCATAACAGCGGAAGTAAAACATGTCTGGTTACATCATAAAACCACAATAAAGGTCAAGTACAATATCCATCAAAATAAAGAAGTACATAATCCCACTCTCATACAATAGCCGAACAAAAGAAAAGATAACTGGATAACTGGAGCTTTACATCTATCCAAGCTCCTAAAGACTGGAACAGCAATCCGATCAAGCTCCACTACTGCTAGGATCCACCGTAGGACCTGAGGGTTGGAAAAAAGATAAAAACAACGGGGTCAGACATAAGTCTGAGCGAGTCCTATAACTTTAACAATACAATCGTTAAAGTAACCAGAGAAGACATAAACTGATATACGGTAACATATAGGGATGAATGGCTACCCTAAGCAGTCAACTAAACGAAGATAAAGGATAAAGACGCATCTACCCTCCCTAAGGTAAATTACTAAACTGCACCACACCAGTCGTTCCTAACTTAAAGGTTGATCCCACCCAAGGACTTATAAAATTTACTAATTAGTACCTGCGTACCCCTAGGTGACCAAGTAGGCGCCACGGGGCCCTACAATCCACTAGGTGTACACACTACTTCCCATTCGATCGGCTCCCTAACGTAGATACCCGTGCTGGCCCCACCGTGGGATGTATCATTCCCCAATGTGGCAACCTGATGGAACTAAAGGTGCACGGCTTATATCTACTCGATGCAACAACGGCTTACCTACCAGCCCGGGCCCACTCACGCATATGAAGCCCGTTGGACTTGCGTTGCCACCGCTAACCCGTTTGCCTCTTACAGTCAAGCCCAGTATGCGTGTCCCGTCCTCGACATGGGTCGAGCCCACAAAGATACGTATGGGTTACTGGTTGAAATGGGCCTCCACAAGCTACCCACCTAAGCTTGTCCCTTTTTCTAGTATATCCCACTTAACCCTTTAATCATGTTTTAATTACATGTTCCATTTTGGTTAAGTATTCTAATCGTATTTTCTATTGCCACCCAAGGCAACCACTAGATTTTCTCATGCCACCCGAGGCACCCACTTAACCCCTCATGTCCCTCTACATGCTAATGTGGTTAAGTGTTTCTTAATTAATTAATTAAGAACGTAACCTTTGTAAAGACCTCTCACATTAGACTGTCTTTTATGACCGCTGGTTAAGCCGGTTGGGTCCGGGCAGCCTTATGTCATAACAGAGTCTAACCTCGTGTCTTTACATTAATTACGTATTTAGTTTGTGCCTAAGACCTCTCACATTGGGCTAACATTTGTAGCAACTGGTTAAGCCGGTTGGGTCCGGGCAGTTTTACGCTACAACTGAGTCCAACCTCGTGTCTTAGTCAATTAATTACACCTAATTAATCACCCTCATAATTTTATATTAATTATCCCTAATTAATCAAGTTTTCTTAACATGGGTAGACCTAACTTAATAGGTAAATTCCCATGGGGTAGACCTAACTCAATAGGTAAATTCCCAACACATAGTATGGGTACACCTAACCAAATAGGCAAATTCCCATACTATGTTTATTTATTTTGTGTTATGCATAATTATATTAATTTCACACAATCTTATTAACTTATGCATTTAATTACCCCATCGTTCCCACGTAATTTCGTTCATGATATAACACATATAAAAGGTGTCAACTTGCATATGAATGAACATGTTTCAAAGGTGCCATCTTGCATATTAACAAACACATAACTTGCATATGAACTTGCATAACATGTCACATAACTTGCATATAATATGTCACATAACTTACATATTCATTTTGCATAACAAACTTGCATATTAGCTTATAGACTTGCATAATGTGTCATCATGAACTTGCATATTAATAAACATGTAACTTGCATATTTACATACATGTAACTCGCATATTAACAAACATGTAACTTGCATATAAAGAAACATGTAACTTGCATATTTACATACATGTAACTTGCATATTAACAAACATGTAACTTGCATATTAACAAACATGTAACTTGCATATTTACATACATGTAACTTGCATATTAACAAACATGTAACTTGCATATTTACATACATGTAACTTGCATAGCATATTACCATGAACTTGCATAACATGCATATGATTACATAGCCCACAACTTGCATATTTAGCATCATGCAAACATAACATACATCATATTAAACTTGCATAAGCTTACATACTCAACATGCATAAACATAAGATTAATGCTAACATCATATCATATGATTCAAAGCTCATTAACCCACATACAAAACCATAAATCTCATCACATCTCATCTAATTAGTTTACCAAAAGATCATCAAAGTGATAGAAACTCACAACTAGCAACTTTGAACACCAAATGAAGAAGATTAAGATGCTAAGAAGGGATTAGAAGTTGATTAGAGAGTGATTAGTATGCAACCCTCTTCATAGAATTAGTGGAGGCCATGAGAGCTAGCATTTTGCCATAGTTTAGTCACTAGGTTTAATTATGAATGAATTAGGGTAGGTTAGGGTCTTATTTATAGATTAGGCAAGTGTTTTAGGCCATAGGATTAACCCTAGATTCAATCCAAGCCATCAAAGCATGTCTTGGGGAAGAAGTCAAGTGTAGGAACCATCTAGGGCCTTTAGATTAAAGATGGACCATGAGAACCATTCAAATGCAAAATCTGCACTTGAGCGAATCGGCCCACGGGTTGACAGCCAAACACCCTGGATTAACCCCTAGTCGACCCAGCGGGCTCGGGTCGACTTCAAAAATCGGCCGGTTCGGTTATTCCCCTCTCCCAATTCGCTGTTTTGAGCATTTTTGCATATTTATTTATTAAATTTTCAATTATATATATATATATATATATCAATATATATATATATATATATATATATCTACACAACCCATTTCACTTAATTAAGTATACTTTAATTTGGGAATTTTCGTGAAACTTCGCGAGGCCATATCTTGGTCATACGGACTCCGATTTTCGAAAACTCGGACTCTATTTCGCGTATTTTTCCGAGACGAACGCAATGGCATAGCCCGTTTCCCTTGATTCCCATTTTAGAATTAAATTCTGCCTCAATTTATGTTATTACAGGTTATTGAAAATACGGGTTGTTACACAAGAAATCTTACTTCCATCCAGCCATCTCCTCGCAAATCCAGGAGGACGACACACGAAGAACCATTTATGTCTGAATACTGACGGCTTAGGCCACTTCCCGACAAAGAATTTAGTGGCGGGCGAAGCTTCCAGGAAAAACTAGGGAGGCAATATGGTGGCTCTCCTCTTTAATTGAAATAAGTACCGAATATCTTCCCCGGTAGGTTCTAAGTGCAAATACTCATGGTAATGAACATAAGTGCTTAAGCGAGGAATAAGCATTCGGATGCAGTCGCGACGGAGCAATGCCGAAATAGTATAACATGTCCCGAATGAAGTTACTAGCCAGGGGCACGCACCCAACAACGCACACTTGTCTGTTCCAAGCAATAAAACCCTCGAGTGACGCATGATCCCTACCACCCTCTCATGGTGCATGAGCATCATCCACGGGAATATTAATCCGTAACGCCATTTTCCTAACTGCCGTTGCATCCAAGTGCGATGGCACCGAATCTGTCGAATTTTCAAAAATCACTACATCGAGCAACATATTCGGGACCGCCTGAGCCGCCGGTGAGTCCCCCTCGACAATGTCCACATGTTCTATCTCTTCGTATACAACCGGAGAGTGCTTCCTTTCAGTCTACTCTCCGTGTTTCGACGCTTAAAGTAAACTTGCTGTTTGAGAAGGGGTGGGTCTTTCAATAGTCTCAAGCTTGCTGCCAGTCGAGCTGGCATTGCTAGTAGAGTCAGATGTGTGTGATGATGGCAAGTAAGTCTCGGCTTCCTAAGTCTTTCAAGTCATGGATCTTGTATGCATCGCTAGCTATACTTCAACACATCGGTGTTAGACATCGCAGTTGAATATCCTGTACCCCTTGTGTTGGTGTAGACTAACATGTGCATGCAGCATTATGCAAAATCAAGATATACAAAAGAAGTTCAAACAGTTCAGTCACATTCCAAGTTTATGCGCTATCCTATGTGAAAACTCAAGTCATTGACCGTGTGATCATTTATATATGCATTAGTGCAGTATCGCAGGTGGCACAAGAAAGATGTGCACCCAAGAGCGGGCAGTCAAAAATTCAATGTTCCGGAGGATACGCGCTACACGAAGGCAAAGGTCGGAGCTCCCGAAGCGTCACAAAGGCTTCGTACCATGGCAGGAGTACAAGAGCTCACATCACTACGGGGTACTGAATTCGCACCCAACAAGGTACTAAATTCGCACCCCCATGAGGTACAAAATACGTACCCCACGGGGTACGAATCTCATACCCATTGTGTACGAATCTCGTACCTCTCTAGGTACGAATTTCGTGCCTAGTCGAGGTGCGAGATCCTCCCATCTCCTCGACTTCCCCTTCCTCTTCTCCTCTCCTCTTGGGCTCGCGCCATTTAGGGCCTCCGAAACCCACATAAGTTTGGTGTTCGAATTTCTCTAAGTGTGAAAACTTGGAGCTCGATATCAATAGCGCCGAGAGAAATCAGTAAAGAAGAGAGAAATGAAGGGGGGTATTTATAATAAAAGGGAAATGTCCCTTCGTGTTCCGTCCTGCCCCTGCATACCCTATTAGGGTATGAATTTCGTACCTAACGGGGTATGAAAATTCGTACCCCCCAGTGTACGAAATTTTGTACCCACTAGGGCAAAAATTTTGTACCCAAATCAGGTGTATGAAATTTCATGCCCAAACCAAGGCACAAAAAGAAATTGAATGACGATGAAAAATTATGGCGATATATACGTATGTTCATACCCAACGCGCATGTATACAAGTTGTTACAAGCGCGCAAGCGCGAGGCAACACAAGTACTTGGTGGGCACAAACGCGCCGTCGCGCCCACCACGACTCGTTTATAGCTCTACAGTAAACGAGTTCTACAAATAACGTCTATTTTCTCAAGCTTACAGGAAAAGCCGACGACTCAACAACTACTTCAACCAACACAAAGCACATCATGTCAAAACAAGACGTACTTCGGGGGGGGGGGGGCAAATGTTAACCGGCCTTTTGGTTCGATTCCCAAAAGTGCACGAGGCACGCTCGACTCAACGCATCGCGTGAAGCCAAGGCCAAGAGTGTCGCCAAGGAGCAAAGGAGGCAAGCCGAGTAGGGATCATGCTGACAAGAACCTCACCTCTCCTCTAAATATTGCCCAAACTAATACATCGAACCTTGGGAAGCCACAAGCATCAACCTCGAACCCATATGCCTATTTTCAATATTCTTCATACCCCTCAGGGTATGAATTTCGTACCCCCAGGGAGGGGTGAGAAGTTTCTAGACGAGCATATTATGGGATACGGGATTTTGGTGGCTGGCTATAGGGGATATGGAATTCCTAGTGTAGTCCCTTACTTCTACCTACTTCTACCTACTCCCACCTAACCAATCCACTATAAATACCTCTTGACCTCACACTTCAAAGGGGTTGGAATTTGGTGATTTGACACCTCTAGAGAGCTCGAAGTAGCCTCTTTAATGGCATCCTTGCTTTGAGGAAGAAGAAGGGAAATATTGTCTTTTTCCCAATATTTTACATATGACCATTATGACTCCATATAACTTAGAGATGAATGTAATGAGATGTCATGAGACAGTCTCAACCTTGTAGCTCTTTGTTATTAATAATATTCCAATGACTCTTCCAAAGTGGACATAGGTCTCTCGCGAGGCCGAACCATTATAAATATCTTGTGTTATTTACTGCTTTCCGCACTTACTTTATCAATTGAAACTATAACTCCTAAGTAATTGGAATCTTGGGTGTTTACGACATTTTTTATCGTCAACACTAATAACATGTGCATAAATAACCATGACGACATATGCAACAGTCAAATACAATGCAACTTGAATTATGATGCAATTATTCAAGCAACACAAATGCAACATAACGTCACATGCCACCTGACACAGGTCAATATAATATAGTGTCATTATAATTAATAATCCTAACTAGCGTTAAATTCAAGTTTCAAATTACATCATCGCACAAGGATGATAGACAATATGTCATGTGTCACTATTGGCTCAACAGCCTAAGGTTATTATTTAATGGATCATTCATTCTACCTCAAACATTTCCAAGATTCATATTTCAAACTCAATACATGTGACAAAGCATGAAATATTTCCACATAACTTCATTTTAGTATTGTAAACACATCTGTTTCATTAATTTATAATTTTGGTTCATGAACTACCAAACCACGATTCTTTTGAAAAATTGGATTTTGACATATCTCAAAACTATAAGTTGAAATCTTGATTTTTAACTTTCATTAGAAAACAATATTCCAATAGATCCAGAAAATTCTTCAAAGGATTTTGTCTTATATTGGATTCTATATATTAATTTAAACTTCAAATTGAAAAATTACGAACCACCGTTGCGTGAGGAGCTTGATCAAATGTAATATACTTAATTCTTATAAACTTCATTAAATCATTAATTTATAAACTTATTCTTTTGTTTTTCTCGAAAACTTACCAAGTTCTATTCAGTCATGAAACTTCGATTATCCAAAATCGTTGGATATTCCGCTTTATTTTTATGTTCTTATTTTAGATTCATTATTGAACAACTTCATTATGATTAAATTCCTACTCAACATATGCAGGAAAATGATAAGATTGCTCTTATCCAAAAATAATAGTCAACGCTCATACCAAGACGGGTATAACAAAGTATCAATCAATAATAGTTAATGCCCCAAAGTTAATGAGCACGAACAATTAATCAATAAATGATAATAACTACATAACCTCATTGCCCAATCGAAGTAACCATCCATAAAAGCACTTCTTATTTTTTTTAATTCCCTTATATATATGAAACATATGAAATCCTAGTAGAATTATTTCATTTACCACTTTACGGAAACAATATTGCATCAAATGACTTGTTCAAGTGTTCTGGAATAATCATCAAAATTCAGGGTTAGTCATTGGACACAAATCCAAAGTTTAGACTTAAGAAATCAACCAACTCAATATAAAATATGTAATTACAATCATGCTCTCATATAAATAATATATGTGCACTAAGAACTCAATCTAGAGTATTACTGACTCATCTCTAATTAGTTATTGTCAATCAAAACTTAGATGTTCTTTAAACCAAGGTTCTGGTACCAAATGAGATTTATTTGGTGGCAATAGACTATCATACCCACTTAGAGCTAAGGTTATTCAATAACACATTGCCATGATACCAAATGAGACAACCTACTTATTTTTATAGCATGGCGCACAAGCTAAACAGGAAAAACAAGCCAGAGGTGTGAAAGAAAGAAGTTAGAGGGTAAAAAAGAAGAAAGAAGTTTAGAATAGAAGAAAGAAGAGAGAAGAAGACAACAACATCATAAGTAGAGTAGATATAAAATTCACAACAGAATGAGAAAATATAATATAGCAACACTCTTTCCCATAAAAGAATATATTGCATTTGTACCTATATATACATACAGATATACATAATCAGAGTACAAGAAATAAATCAGCTTGGGCGGTTATAATAACCTATCCTCACAAGTGTTGATACATTCAACACGTAATACAGTGGAAATACAACATCAATTATCATAGCACAACGAAAAATTAGATAATACCAGAAACATGACAATACACCTCGATTCGAGCTCCTTTCCTGTAGCTCTAAGCGAATCAAAGATAATCTGAAAACATACTTGGTCTGTCCTCGAGCATTAAGCAAATCATCGTACATATTAGTCTTGAACACTAGGGTGAGAAAACTCATATCAGAAATAACTTTCTTAATTTTAAAAAATCTTTTGAAAGAATGAAAATCACTAAGACATGACTACACGCAAACATGACACACATTTATCCCTTATGATAACCAAATCATTTCTATAAAATCAAATGATATTACTATATTGTCAATTTTAGGTAAAAACTGGTAGAGTAAAGCAAAATAAATTACAAAATTGTTACCATTACCAAATTTCTCTTGTGTTAAGAAACACGTACAGATTGGTTGGTCCATAGTGGAAAATGGGTCTCTATGCAAATGGAAGGTAAGGGACTACCTCTCCGCAGAGTACACCTTCAGAGGGATGTACCAAGGACTGATCGTCCTCTATTCTTCTGGAAAGATCGGCCAAGCTACAGAGTTCCAAATGTGGAGCACCGACGGAATATTCCATCAACCTATCCTTTTGGACCTATCTCCCTGAATATGCTCCAGTCTCCATCTCCATACAAAGATAATGCATCTAGAAGGGTTATCAACACAACCTAATGGGCGCTACCCACATAACCTCAATGCATCTAGAAGGAGATGAGGCAGAAGTCCTTTACACTAAGTGCATTCTTCACTTTGAATGCCACATTGCCAAGTCCAACACATGCAATTAATTTCGACTAAGGTACAACCTCTGAGCTCGTATATCTCATAAAAGGGTGTGTATAGTGAAAGCGAGTTACCTCCTACTCCACCAAACCAATGTACATTTACTAGAATCAATATACGAACATTAGAAGTGAAACATCGGGCTTTCTTCCATACAAGTCATCCTGAGATTGGATAAACTAAAGGCACTCTTTTTCTACAGCTTATCGGATATCATCCCTTAGCGTTGGTAATAAGAAGTCCTCACACTATGCAGATCTGTAGATCGTAGGGACCACTGCAAAATGTATGTAATATAATCCTGGGACAAGTCAGGACATTAACAAGCTGTCCTTTTCATTCAGCAGGTCTACGCCTTCACATCATAGCTACAAGCACAATTTCAAGGTCACTTGCATATCAATTTCGAATACAGTGCTAGTATGAGGTGGTTTCCAATCCATCCTGGCTCTAGTTCCTTGAACCAACACATTATACACTAAATGGGAATGTAGTATATAATTGTTTCCTTAACCATCAACTTTAATTTTATGGTTAAGCACATCAACAACTTCATCCCAATCGATTAAATTCTTTATTAAAATCATTTCATCGATTGTTACAAATTAATTTCATATACTTTACTCATTAGATCAAGCATATTCGCAAATCTCTTTATTTCTATACTTGGAAATCATATTCATGCACTTGCCTCAATAAAATAAGCATATTCACAAATCATATAGTTTTCATATTTCGAAAACCTAATCGTACTTTACTCGATGATACAGGTTCAATCATAAATCATAAGTGGGTCAAAAACAATGTCATGTCATACATCATTTTCCTATAAAACCCAAGACACTTGGCATTATGTACAAAAAGGAATATAATGATAACAATACCATACTCAATACCAATATCCAAATCTCACCTCTACTATTTGAAAAATAGTGGTGACAACACCTTACAAATTCATATGATAATACAAGCTTCATATTTGGAATTCAATAACGAGTCAAATCAAAATATTATAAACATTCTATTTCCAAAGCCTATTATGGTTTAAAACTTTAAATTTTTATTTCAAATCTTATGAAAACTTATTCTCATCATATAAATCAAATCATTCAACTTATATTGCAAATATACTTCAAATCACTTATAAATTATTTCTTAGATTTCTAAACTTCATAAATCTCTATTATAAGTTCTAAACTCCATTTATAAGCTTTTTATACGTCTTTGTTCAAACAAGTCTTGGTTCAAACACTTAGAAATTAATTTTTATTCTAGTTTCTTTTATGAAATCTTGTTGTTAATCTTAGCCCATTCATGAAAATTAATTTTACATAACTTCTGTAAAATCGGTTCATAAAACTTTCTTTGGTTATAAAACCATTTTTTACCTCAAAACTTAGTTATTTTGCCTTATGCAAATCATCGTATTCAAAATCCTAATGTTAACAAGCTACCATTGACCACTTAGCTAATACTATTCATTGATTAATAACATATCAGGATTGAATTTAATTCAACATTCATCATCTGAATCCATTTTTAATCTTACTTAGGTTAGGCAGTTTATATGTGTGTAATATGAAGCTAATAACATCCAAAACATTGAGAAATCCTATCAGATCCCTCTAACTTGTCCCCTTGCAACATAGCTCATATATCAGCACATACGTATATAAATCTGATACTATTATCTTATTCATATAAGATGTACCTTCCATTTTAAGCTAGTAGTGCCAAATGTCATACGCTCCACAAGTAGAAATATATAACCCAATCTGACTAAATTAGCAGCATATTATTCAAACAACCAATTATACATATAAGCATCAAACAGGAATCAATACTATTATATGGAATAATAGTATTAGCAAAAGTAGGTCTTAACTCACCATCTAAATCAAATCAACGATTTAGCATCATAAATAGTTAAAATTGGAGGTTTTCAATTTTAATCTAGGGTGGTCATCATAACGATTAGCCACCATAACGGGGATAACACAAATGACTGCAGGAACTTTCATGAGCTGATAGAGGAATAGGCTAATAATAACCCATTGGAGCACTATGTGAGAAATAAACCTATAATGATTAGCCACCATAACGGGGATCAAAATCAGCCTTGGATCTTAGTCTAGGGTGGTCATCATATGATCGAATGGTAAAGAGGTAGGTTCATTTTTTGTACTTTACCTCTTTGTTTCCAATAAATTATGTGATATTACAGCTAAGATGTTAACTCGTGTATAGAAAGTTGATAAAGCCCCAGGCATGCTCTAAATTGTATGCGAGGCTGTAATACTTGGATAAATGTTGCGATGTGTGATTATTGTTTGAATTTGAATTCTATAATTTCAGATTCTAAAAATCCACTTGAATATTATGGTCGATATTAATCTTGATAGTCCCATATGAAGAGAAGAAGAGAAGATCATAAGGTACAAGTTTTGATACTAGAGAGTAAGTGGATGGACTTGTATGATGTTGATCACATAAAGCTCCAACCAGACAGTTGCAACTAGAGTTCAAGTTGCAATCCTCATTGCCATAGAGCTAGTAGATTAGACTTATAAAAAATAAAGTCACAATACTGTTGTACCAGCGGATGGAGTTCTTGATTTTCAGTTGCATCGATGGCGGAAAAGTGAGTGGATTAGGCTCAATAGGGGTCCAAAGAAACTATTGATTTAATTAGTGGAATAAATGTACATAGAGTTAATTTTGTTAATCTAAAAAGATTCTGGACACTATCGACTCCGAATAGACACATAATCCGCTATCGATCCAAAGAGATAAAGATTTCAACTAATATTATAAGGAGATCAAGATTTCAACAACAGATCTAGGTATATCAAGCCTTCGACTAATGATTCAATAATCAAGAATTGAACCGGTCATAGCATGAGTGGCTCAAGGATATAAAAATTCAATTTTTTTAACACCATTAAGCATTGAAACTATCCTTTAGAGACTAATGAATCGCCGCTGGATTTTGCACATGATTGTCATCTCTTGGATGAACACTGGTCGATCTCAATTCATGACTCAACCCACGACTTGCCAATTCTAAGGGACCCCAAAATCATTGATTGGTGGTTGACACTCAGAGAATATCTTGAGTTTTCATCTATTAGGTCTAGAATGAAACTTGATTTATAGATGAACCCATAGGAACATAATTATTTGCAATAGGTTTATTGGATCCTTACCAGAAAATTCAACTACTAATGTTCCATCGACTTCGACATTTATTCTTAAGCAAAATCACACCATCCATTTGCAAGGCATGTTTTAAAAGGAAAATGTTATCCACCCTTTATATCAAGCAGGGTTCCAAAATGATAACCTCTTAAACTTAGATGCTAAAGAGAATCAAGATAACAAGGTGGAAGCAAGGCCTTCTAAAAAACGTACCATCCATCTCTATGGACCAAGACCAACCATCACTATGAATTGATACTGATCCATAACTTGTAACCAGATTACCTAGAACTACTTGCAGTCATAAACCATGATTCTGGTAGCCATGTTCATGCTTTAGAATATCAATCATAAGACATTTTCAGAGCAACATAAAGATTCAAAAAGCATAAAACCATCAAAGTAATGGAACACCCTCATTGTTCAATATCAATCCATAGAAACTCCACCATGTAACCTCAAATTACCTCTACTCTCCAGCATTGATGCTAGCAAATCATTTCATGCTTCTCAAACTGTTTGCCCATTACTGCTCGATCTCTTCAAGCATTTGATGTTAGAATTTCCATTCCATCACTGAACCATCCTGTTAACCTTGAAACAAGCTCCTAATATTGTAAAAAGGAAAAAACATAAAGCTAACAACATGTTTCTCTAACAAGAAATTGTGGAAATGATCCATAAACTTTTCTTATGGATCAGTGTCGATATAAAACATGAATATGTACCATTGGTTTTGTACTGGTCCGATATACATGAGTATATGGCCATATTTCTTTAAGGTAAATAATATTTGGTCGTGGGAAATGAAACTAAGATCGTAGAGGAGCATATCTTGATAACTTAAAGCTATAAACAGGAGGCTATGGGATGGTTTAGGAGGATTTTTTTGCTTCTTTATAACTATTATGTGGTTCTCTTGGAACCCCGAATACTTTACCAAACCATCAGACTGTGTACTTATAAAACAACTATTTAATCAAAAGAAACATTAAATGGGCTAAGAATGAATCATTCGAACCATAATAAACCTTGTGTTTCTTGTTTTCTTAATTTCCATTTACTTTTCTTCAATTTTCTTCTTTTTCGGATTCTACTTGATGTCAATGCCATTTTTGATTCAAACAATTTGCTACACCTAAGATTGTGAAACAAACCATATCTTTGATCATTTTCTAATGTAGATGTTATGTTTGTCATCTTTTAACAAGATTCTTCAGTACTCATAGACCATAAATCCTTGGATAGATTTCATCATCTCGAACAGATCTTGAAACCACACATGGATTCTGACATCTTGAAAAGGTCCATTGCTAAGAGAAACATGTACCTCAGTCTTGAAGTGGTTCTCAATAAATAGAACATTTATTGATCTGTATCTCTCTAAGACTGAGTCAAAGAATTTTAGTAATATTCAAAAAAAAAGATAGCTTATAGAAATTAATCTCATGAACTTATCATATTTCTAAACTATTCAGCTTCTATTATCCTTCGGTCTAGAAGAAAAACCTAGTAGGTTAGAGCACAATTACTTTTACACCCTACTTGAATTATAATTTATAACTCTCACAGAGAGAATCAAACATACTTATTGACTTTTAGCGCTATGTACACAACAAAATACTTTCCTTGGGCACGTTGCAAACAAAGTAATATTATAACACACCAAGCATAATCTTGTCACATGAAGGACTTTCCCCCTTTTATATTTAATCAACCTTTCACCAATTAAAACTTCTTTTGTTAGTGAAAATTCTTTACCTAATAAAACTTCTTCATTTTATTTGAACTTTTCCTTTTGATTAAACACTTTTGAGACTTCTTTTAACTAAGCAACTCTATTAATTAAACACCTTCTATTATTTAAGACTTAACTTTATTTACCTAACTTCACTTATTTAATTAATCTTCTTATTAATTAAAACTTATGTTATCAATATTATATACAAATTTTGTAACAGCCCGTATTTTACGTATCAGAGGATCGTAAAATATTTTTATTTTATTTTCGAATTGCTGGATAATTCTCATATTTTGGTATGTTGTTTATGGGGATGTAATATATGTCCATACTTTTTACCAATTTTGTTTGTTTCCAATTTTCCCATGTCAGTCTTGTATAGAGCATAACTTTTGACTCAGGTCGAATCAGGTGTTGAGGCCTGTGCCATTGGAAAGGAAATGATGTTTCTCATTCCGTAGAGTGGTCACATTCAAGATTTGGCTCAACAGTTTAGGAGGAATCAATGTTTTAGGTTTAATAGTTGGCTGTTCAGGTTTAGTAAACCATAATGGGCTGATTTGGAGAGGTCCATCAGTGGGTTGGTGGAGGCTATAAATAAGGGTAAGAGGCATGGAGAATAGTTTACTTTCTCCGTTCTCTCATTTGGAGATGCTAGAGGTCCTCTATTCCTCCATCTCCTTCACCTTTCCACCATTAGAGCTTAGAGAATCAAAGATCTACATTGTGTGAAGCAAGATCTACGCCATTCTAAGAGAGAGAGTTCATCGAATCAAAGAGTTTAGAGCAAATTCTTCGCTATCCGAAATCATAATTTCATCATTTTGGGCTGTTTTGGAGAATTGATGAGTGATATGCATCTTTCACGCGAATTCAATCAAGTATATGAGTTGTATGCACACATTTTCATCATTTGAATCGATTTCTCTTAGATCCACATAATGGTAAGTCCATTTTCATATGAATCTCCATAGAATCTAATTTAGCAACTTAAAACCGGTAGTTTTCATATATTTTCATATGTTTATGTAAGCTAGATCCACAATTTTGTTCATATGTTCATTTATCATGATTTTGGCGAAGTTTGCATAATTTTGGTGAAAATCATCATATTCACATTGTTAGTGATTTCATAACATGCTTATAGTTGTATTGGATGAATTGGATGAGTAGATTTCGTTAATCTTGTCATTTGACAAAGTTTTGGTGGAATTTGTTGAAAAATTGGACCAGTACAGGCCACGGGTCGAGCGTGTAGTACAAATGGTAGTACAGGTGAATGGGTCGGTCGGTTGTACTTTCTGAGGGGTCAATCGTACTTTTGGTGATGGGTCGGTGGGTTGCACTTTCTAAGGGGTCAGTCGCACTTTTGGTGATGAGTCAGTCAGTTGCACTTTCTTAGGGGACGGTTGCACTTTTGGTGATGGGTCGATCGGTTGCACTTTCTGAGGGGTCGGTCACACTTTTGGTGATGGGTCGGTCGGTTGCACTTTCTGAGGGGTTGGTCGCACTTTTGGTGATGGGTTGGTCGGTTGCACTTTCAAAAGGTTTGGTCGTACTTTTGGTGATGAGTCGGTCGGTTGCACTTTCTGAGGGGTCGGTCGCACGTTTGGTGATGGGTAGGCCGGTTGGACTTTTGGATGGGTCAGTTGCACTTTCAGAGATAGGCCGGTCGGTTGCACTTTAAGTGTAACACCCCACGTCCATTAATGTCACTCACAAAGGGAATGCATTAACTTCCATGGAGCATGTTTAGTGTATAGAACAGAATATAACAAGATAGATATAAATAATGGTACATGAAAATTTTAAAACAACTTTTATTGCAGCGGAGAAATAGTTTGATTACAACAACTTCATAAACCAAGTACACTTAATATCCATCTTGATAAATTGTTTCAGAGTACATAAAATAAAAAGCATAAACCCCAACACATGTAGTCATAAAAGAGATGAGCTAAACTTTACTTTCAGCAATCTAAGCACTTCCAAAAGACAGAGAAAGAGATCCGAGATCAAGCTCCACTAGTACTAGTCCCACCCTGAGAACCTAGGGGGGAAAGGAAGAAAAGAGGCGAAAACAAGGGGGTCAGACATAAAGTCCGGCGAGTATAATAACTTTAACAATATAATTATTAAAGTAACTAGGATAAGGCCTAAACTGGTAAGATAAGATATGACCATGAAACAAGTGGGCATGACAAAGCAAATATGAGGAATATTCTGGCGTTAATCTCGTTCCTAATCACTATAGGATAATTACTATACTGCACCACCACTAGTCACCCTAAAAGTTGACCCCGCCTACAGAACTTAATAATGATAATGGTAGTTTCGTGTACCCCTAGCTGCCTTCATAGGTGCCATCTGCCCATGTCTCCACTAGTTGTACCCACTACCCCCATTCGATCGGCTCCCTAACTCGTAGATACCTGTGCTGGTCCCATAGTGGGGTGTATCACTCCCCAAAGTGGCAACCCGATACCGCCAAAGATGCTTGGCTTATATCTACACGATGCAACAATGTCTTACCTACCAGCCCGGGCCCACGCACGCACATGACCCCGTTGGACTTGCGTTGCCACCGCTAACCCGTTTTGACCTTTTACTATCAAATCCAGTAAGCGTGTCCCATCCTCGACTTGGGTCGAGCTCATAAAGATACTTAATGGGTTACTGGTTTGTAAAGGGCCCTCATGCTTGACACAAGCCTTCCACCTATGTTTGGTCCCCACTTAACCCCATTCTTATTCATGTCTTCTTACATGTTTCAATCTTGGTAAAGTGCATCTAATCGTATTTCACATGCCACCCAAGGCACCCACTTAATTTCACATGTCACCCATGGCACCCACTTAACCCCCCATGTCCCATCACATGTTTATCTGGTTAAGTGTTGCTTAATTCATTAGAACTGTAACCTTGTAAAGACCTCCCACACTAGGCTGACATTTGCGGTTGCTGGATTTGCCGGGCGGGTCCGGGCAGTCTTATACCGCAAATGAGCCTAACCTCGTGTCTTTACAATTGTTACGCATTTAATTCGTGCCGTTGACCTCTCACATTAGACTGGCATTTGTGGTTTCTGGATTTTCCGGGCGGGTCCGAGCAGTCTTACACCACAAAAGAGTCTAACCTCGTGTCTTAGGCGGTTAATTATTACACATATTTATTTAACCCCAAATTGGATTAATATCCCTATTCAAATTTGTCAATAAATTCCAAATTTATTTATGTCCATAATTGTCTCTTAAAATTGTGTCCATAAATACCAATTATGTCAATTAATGTCTCAAATTAATTATATGCCTTTTAAGGCCATTTTATGCCAATTCACAATTTATGTATATTCAATATTATCCCATTATCCCCACGCTAATCGTACGTTTTCATATGACATACGTTAGGCTCGCAAATAGTCTAACTTATAAAAAGAAAAACAACATCACATAACACATAAAATAGATCTAAGGATCATGAGATAAGATTACACAGCCAATAACTTGCATATGAATTTCATTCAAACTAGCATATGATACAAAACTAGCATAGGTAATGGGCATAAACTTGCATAACTTATGTACTGCTATAGATCCAAACATAAAGGTGTGAACTTGCATATGGATCTAAACATAAAGATGTAAACTTGCATATAGATCTAAACATAAAGATGTAAACTTGCATATAAATCCAAACATAAAGATGTAAACTTGCATACGGATCTAGACATAAAGGTTAATGTCACATAAACTAGCATACGCATATACATGTCTCACATATATTTTAACAACCCAAACTTGCATAAGATTCATACATGAATATATGATCCAATCATCACAAACTTGCATAAGATATATGATTCACTTGCATAAGATTCACATAAGAACTAATATATGATCCAACTTGCATAAGACTAACATATGATTCAACACCACAAACATACATATAATTTACATCACATGATTCAAAATCATATTCTCATAATCCCAATTATATCTTATCATAATTAAATTAACTAATTATTTTGTGAAAGCTATCATACTCACAATTAAAAAGAATATTCTTGTCTTTCTGGGATCTGTATTCTGAAACTGATTTGCTCGCCTTTGATGTAGACTAATCGTTATTTAGATTTGATTTGATTTTGATTCAAGCTTCTATCTTGCTTTAGGGTTGAAAGTGTATGGCGGCTACTCTAGGTTCTCCATTGACGGCATGGTGGCTCTTGTTATGAATTAATGTGATTAGGGTTAGGGGTTTAGGAGTGTTTTTATAGAAGTTTAATTTAATAAGAGCTGTCGGATTAACCTAGGGATAACCAGAACCATTAGGACCACTCAGATGCCACATCAGCCCTTAGGGCGAATCGGGCCATGGGTTGACAGCCACTAGGCCTTCTTATGAGAAAATTCTTCACTGTCCGGAATCATAATTTCATCATTTTGGGTTGTTTTGGAGAATTGATGAGTGATATGCATCTTTCACATGAATTCAATCAAGTATATGAGCTGTATGCACATATTTTCATCATTTTGAACCGATTTCTCTTAGATCCACATCATGGTAAGTCCATTTTCATATGAATCACCATAGGATATAATTTAGCAACTTAAAACCGATAGTTTTCATATATTTTTATATGTTTATGTAAGTTAGATCCACAATTTTGTTCATATGTTCATTTATCATGATTTTGGTGAAGTTTGCATAATTTTGGTGAAAATCGTCATATTCACATTGTTAGTGATTTCATAACATGGTTATAGTTGTATTGAATGAATTGGATGAGTAGATTTCGTTGATCTTGTCATTTGACAAAGTTTTAGTGGAATTTGGCGAAAAATTAGACTAGTACAGGCCACGGGTTGAGCGTGTAGTACAAGTGGTTTTACAGGTGAATGGGTCGGTCGGTTGCACTTTCTGGGAGGTCATTCGCACTTTTGGTGATCGGTCAATGGGTTGCACTTTCTAAGGGGTCGGTCGCACTTTTGGTGATGAGTCCCTCGGTTGCACTTTCTTAGGGGTCGGTCGCACTTTTGGTGATGGGTTGGCCGGTTGCACTTTCTGAGGGGTCGGTCGCACTTTTGGTGATGGGTC
Organism: Allium sativum; assembly: GCA_030737875.1. NCBI lineage: Eukaryota > Viridiplantae > Streptophyta > Magnoliopsida > Asparagales > Amaryllidaceae > Allium > Allium sativum. Next base: position 17,669,745 of record CM060927.1, on the reverse strand, counting down.
GGTCGGTTGCACTTTCTGAGGGGTCGGTCGCACTTTTTGTGATGGATCGGTCGGTTGCACTTTTTGAGGGGTCAATCGCACATTTCGTGATGGGTAGGTCGATCGCAATTTTGGATGGGTCAGTTGCACTTTCAGAGATAGGCCGGTCGGTTGCACTTTAAGTAATGAAACGACATGTTTACAACAACGCTTTAGAACGTTGTGGTTTGTTTCCGTAGTGAATGGATGAATGCTATGGGTTGATGATTGAATTTTATATTGATGAAGTAATGACCCGGGTTTTTGGCGACCTTGGTTATCCGATATAAAACACATAACGAACATCCAAGGGTCGAAAATACCGGATGATTAATGAAAGAAATTAGAGGGTGAAAATAGATATGATAGAAACTTAGAATAGAAGAAGAAGAAGAACACAACATCAGAGTAACACGAACCTCACAGCGGAACGAATAACATATAATAGATAACATATCCTCGAAATAAATCAGTATATGTATACAATAACATTTATCAGAATACAACACTTACAACACAGCGGAAATAACTATAGCTATATAATCCTGGAGCCTCCTGCTCCAAGCTCTTCAAGTATCTGTAAATCCCGACTACTTGACTGCCCGTACAAAATTGGGCACCCAAGAGTTTAGGGAAAACAAAACAAAATAGACTCCGGGTCAGTCATGGGACTGGTGTGAGTAAAACAATTTAAAACAGTTCAAGCAGGTAAATGATATCTCATAAGACTACGCCGTATAACGGACCGGGTTTTTCCCTTATGAGAATCCAAAATATCTTTATATCAAAACCCTTTTGATATTATAATAATGTCTATCAACCACAACTATAATAATCATCTAGCAGAAACACTTTCATCTCGTGTTCTACATATATAGTATACAAATCAAAACCACAAGCACGTATTGGGTAATGGATTTCCAACTATGACAAGGTATGGAACCACCTTTCGCTAGTGTACCTCTAGAAAGGAATACACTGGGTTCAACAAGAACATCTTGCAACCCGGCCACACATGACCGACCACTCATTTCGCTTGAGTGTATCGAATGTATATCACCAACGGTTGGGATTTGCAACCGTTTCCCGAATGGGACAACATCAACAATAGATTTTTAGAAATAAATGAAACTCTAGATCAGGTGATTATACACCCTAATAAGTGCGACCTACATAGCCATGCTACCTGCCCGATTTCTGTCATTTACCAGTTGATGAAGCTTGAGGTTACGCTTTATCATCACATCAGATTTACTTCGAATGCCACATTGTCAAATCCATCGAAAAATACTAATTTGACATCTACAACCATACAGTACGTGTCAGCTAAAAGAAGTTTCCTTCTCCGCTTCCACTCTTGGTACGGTTGAAGAAATCAATGTACGTGACCTTTCTGGAAATACTCTGTCAGACATTCATCCATACAAGTCATCCAGGAACAGGATGAACCAAAGGCATTATTCAGTACATCCGTCTTAGGAACTGTTATCTAAGACTTATACAATAGCCCTTGCACTTTACTCCGTCTTCAATTATCTTTGGGATATATGATTCGCAACGCTTATGCCAATACAGAGTGGTTCTTTGGATAATAATCCAACCGGTCTCTCCATATTAACAACGTTAAAATGATCAAAACTTCGATAGTCTGTGATTTAACTATCAAAGAAAAACAAGTGTGCAAACAACGATATTATTTCCAGATGGGAATTCTACCAATCAATCATCAATCATATCTATATCTATATATATATATATATATTCATATTTCCTTATTTTCTATGTTTAGAAAATATATGTTATTAACACTGGAAAACATTTCCATTGTTATTTACATATCACTATCATTTCACAACTATCAGTCCCTGACTGTAAAGTAGTAGGAGAACAATTCTCTAAGTATAAACCCCGAAGGCCGAAACTAACATCAGATCGATACTCAGAAAACTATTCGACTTAACTAATCTCTAGTCAGTTTCAAATCTTGTTTAACTCTGTTTCTTTTAACTATGTTCGATTAACTTCTTTTGAATAACTATGTTCAATTAACTTCTTTTTGATGACTCTATTTGATAACTCTAATTGACTAACTCTTTTCTATCTTGTAAATTTCCTTTTATAATCCTATTTATTTTCCCAATAAATATTCCTTTATTCTATTTATTTATCAAATAAATATTCCTTTATTCTATTTATTTACTTTCTACGTAAATATCTTTCTTTATACTTCTATTTACTTCTTAAATAAATATCGTTTTACACTTCTATTTACTTGCTAAGTAAAAAATCGTTTTATAAAATTCTTTGATTTTAAAATTATTCCCTTTCTAAATATCTCCTATTTATAAATATTCCAATTTATAAATATTTTATTTTCAATATAACTTTGAAAATTCCCTTATCAACATTCCGGTATGTTATGGTATTCAACATATCAAATCACGATGATCAATATCGTCCAAACACATATAATTGACAACAGATTATATATCACATCATATATCACAATATATGAAAAACAGTAAAATAAATGTTGAGGAATCCAGTCGGATTCCTCTAACCTGTTTCCCTGCATCCACAGATGTTACACAATAAAATCAACATCACTTTCAGTTCCATATGATATATTCTGTTAAACAGAATCAATATAGAAATTCAACTAACTGACTAGCAGTTCAATCAAATAGTCAACACACAGTCAATCAGCCAATATTTAACAGTTCTAAGAATACAACATGAAATATAAACTGTTCGGAGTTAGTGAAATTTACTCACATTGGACGATCATCGCTAATAACGATAACCATCGCCCGATTCGATTCAGACGGACAATTTATTTTGCTATAAATTGTAATGATCTCCAATTGACTCCTAGTCAGTTCAATTGGGTAGTGTCCGTTCATACGATCCCATCGGATCTTGTTTTGTCAAATTCTTACTTCCTTTGGCCCACCTCCTAACGTGATCACCCAAACCCGCTATTACATACTCCATCTCCCCCAATTGCCGAAATACATCAGCTCCAGGCACTCTTCACCATTAACGATCGAAATCTCTCATCACTACTCCTTCCCTCCCTCACCGTAATTTACAGAAAAATCACCATTCTACTTCCCTTCCAACGAGCATCGACACCCGCCAACCCTCCCCAACCTCGCGCACCATTCTCGAGTCCGTCGCCAGGCTTGTACGCCGTCAACCACTGTGACCTTGCGTCACTTTGTATTTCCGAATGCCACCAAAATTTCACACATCGTGCCATTTTCCACCCCAATCATAAGTATAATACCCGATTTCCACCTCAACCCCTAAATCCTCCTATAATCCAAACCCTAGTTTACTGTGTTAAAATTGGAACTCGCCAAATGGTGTTCGCACCCAACAAGGCTAGCATCAGTGCGAAGCTCTCCACCCCAGCATCTCAACGAATCAAAGAGTGTATGATTTCATTATGTATTTGATTTTATATAAAATTTTCTCTTTGGATTTTGCTTACTGTGTTCAGTTTATACGGGTTATATAGGTTGTTTGGGTTAGGTAAGGTTTGTGGCTGTGGGAGGTGGTCGCGTGGCCTTCATGTGGTCCACAGAAAATCTTAGGATATTTTTAATTTGATTTTTATATTTTATTTTCTCGATTTTATGTTTGTCTCTGGTCCTTAAAAATCCCTGCGGCAACATACGATACCCAAAAATCACCAAACTGGACATGTAGATAGAGTTCGACATTGCGGATCCAACGAAACTGGTTTCGTCGAATTTTGACATTGTATGCTCACACAGCGTATTTTTAACCGTTAAAATACTGAATTTTTCTCACTCTTAAAATCCGTACGGCCACATGCTGACTTCAAAAATTACGGAACTGGAAATCTAACAACTATTTGACATTGTGGATCCAACAAAATTAGTTTCGTCGAATTCCGACTTAGTTTGCCAAAGTGGCTTTTTTAAAATCCCTAAATAACCTATTTAAATATATAAATATATTTGAATATAATTAAATTTAATATTTAAAAATAAATATTATTGTATATATTCACAACAGAATATCTTACAGCTCTAGAATATTCCTATATTAATTTCTAACTTGATATTTCAAATCTGGGTCAACCCGATATTCGATTTAAAAATGAATTTCCTTTATAAAATATAAATAATTCCTTTATTAATTATAAAGGAATTCCACAGCGACTTTTCTAAAATTTGATTTGGACGTAAATCAAAATCTACCCGACGAAATCCAGATTTTTCTCTTCCACTAGAAAGATATACTCCACCAGCTCCACACGTTTCTTGTTTCACAGAAATCCGATTTAAAACGAACCTTGTACATCCAGTTGAAGCTCAAATCGCCAAATAGCGAACTGCTGCGCCATTTCAAGCTTGATTTTAATTATAATACAATTATACGTTCAAACTGTCGTTCAAATAATATATTCGTTATTTTAATTCAATTCTAAACTGAATTAAATATCACAGATGATCCAGTTCACACCATATCGCCATTTCAGCCAATTCTGATTATTTCAGAATTAAATATATTATTTAATTATTATTTTAATTAAATATTCACCATTATTTAATTCAACGACCATGAAATCCTTTTAATCACCTTTTAAATAATTAAATAAATTAATTATTATAACGCTGGAAAATGCGGGTCATTACAGATGATTTTGTTTGGTTCAATAATGATTGTGACTTTGAAGAGAGTTCAAGTAGGAATGCTCGAAGTGATGTGATGTGTTCGTTGACCGTGGAGATGTAACGAATAGGAAGACGACTCAAGTTGGACTTGAGTTTGTGGGTAATGAATACTCGAGACTGGGTCTGAGTTTATGCATAGTCACCGGCGATGCCGACTAGAGCTATGAAGGGATTATCATTGTCGTAAATTCTAATGGGCTCAAAGCAAGTGTATAATAGGGGCACCTAATAGGCTAGTTGGACTATTCGAATATCCTAGACCCACTGGATGGGCCTAGTTGTCTCTAGGAGGCAAATGTACGTTGGACGTGCAGTAGACTGGTTAGAACTGGGGCTACCATTAGCCCTTGACGGATGGCATGGTGACATGGCCAGTCATACGATTAACAATGGTTTCAAAGCAGGATCGGCGGTGATAGCCAGAGTCAGTCATGTACGATTTTTGTTTTCCTTGTACCGTCTCACATAGATTGTCCAACGTCGAATGAGATGTTTCTTGGTTGCTTGTCTTATATTGGTTTAGGCCTTTGGGGCTTGGGCTGGAGGGATGATGAACTTGATTAGAATGGTTCACGTAAGATGTATAATCTGGATGTTGTGAGTGTAATTGTTGGTTGGTTCCGATTATTAGGAATGAATGGTTATTCTGGCTTCTATGGATGTATGGTTGAAATGTTTGTTATAAAGGATATCACTGTCTGATGTGGGGAGTTGGGCTTGGAGTTCTTCTCTGGTATTGTGACTGGTAGATTGATGGTTAATCTTCCTGTTCTCCAGTACTTTATTGATGATGTTTGTTAGCTGTTTTACCGCTCACTAAGACTGTTGTCTGACTCAAGGTTTTATGTTTCCCTCTTATTACCTTGGGATGTTCATCCAATTATTGGATGGGTAGACTAGGTAACAGGTGACAGGAAATATCTTGGTGAGGATAATTTGGCAGTTCGGAGACAAGCAAGAGGCTGGTGTTTTATCTTTACTACTATATAGTACTTGTTTCCGTTGTTTGAAGTTTGACTCTGAGTGTTGTAGTGAGGCATCTATGTACATATATTATGTTGTAATCCTGGCATTTGGATATACTTTGTGACCGCCCACAACCCCTACACTATATAAGAGGAATAATGCACCGAAATGTGTGCGCGGCAGCTATGGACGATCATCTAGGTATGATACATAAGCAGAACCTGTCGTAAACTCACGGCGCAAGGATAAAATGTAATAGACCATATACAACAGGTAGTGATAGTGAAGCAGAAAACACTAAACATTCATGATAACTACAAAGTATTTTCCATACACGAGGATAACAACAATAGTGTTTGTACAATTTGCCTCACTATAGCACTCAGAGAAATAGCAAATAGCGGAAATCCAATTATTAGATAGTAGTAAAACTGGTACGTGAGCCTCATGCTCGCCATCGATCAACATCATTGTCTTTACTAAAGCATCACCTATCACCTTCTACTCAGTCTGCCCATCTACAACCGGATGAACAACCCAATGTAATAAAAGGAAACTTAAAACCTTGAGTCAGACAACAGTCTTAGTGAGTAATAATACAGCTAACAAACTTCACTAATAAAGCATATGAGAATGGAAAAATAAACGAACTAATCTACTCAGCTCCAGAGAAGAACTTACACCTGCCTTCCACACCACATGACAGTGATAGCCTATACAATCCATACACCCAAAGGAATAACAATTCAGCCATGGTAACAAGAATAACCATTCACAGCAACTCATTCATGATCACAACATGCATACAAACGTCAATGACTAACTCTGGCTATCACCGCCAACCTTGCTTTGGAACCCTAGTTATCGTATGACTGGCTAAAAACTTGCCATGAATTGTGAAGGACTATACACAATTCCCTAATTCTAGCAAAATTCCACACGCTATACTCAACACGTATCTAGGCTATACACGACGCCTAGGGCACTCGACCTACAACTGGTCTTCAATTGTACCCATTGCTTTGGATCTGCTAGAACCTACGACAACTACAGTTCCTCGGCCTTCTCATCCCTAGTCGTTATCGATTACGACTATTAATCATCTCAGAACACCTTAAAGCCATCACTCCACACGAACTTAATACACCATTGAGTTGTCATACCATTCGTTGTTCTACGCCGATCAACGAACACTTTTCAACACTTCGAAACTTCCCAATTGAATTCACTTTGAAATCACATCATCACCAGAAATGTCCGACCACAAATGGCCGACCCAACTTTATGCCGACCCACTTTATGTTGACCCACTTTATGACGACCCAACTTTAGGCCGACCCAACTTTGTGCCGATCCAACTTAGTGCTCACCCACTTAGTGCTGACCTAAGTTTGTGCCGACCTAACTTTATGCCGACCCAACTTTAGGCCGATCCAACTCTATGCCGACCCAACTCTATGCCGACCCAAAACCTGCATGTTGCAATTCAACTCTGATTTCGACCAAAACTTCGCCAAACGATAAACCCGATGAAACCAACTCGTCCCACTTATCAATTATGGCCACAATCATGGTATGAAACCATCATCATCATGAATACATTGATTTTCATCAAAATTATGCAAATCACTCCAATTCATGCAAAAATGATCGTATGAACAAAACTATAGATCTAACTTGCATAAGCATATGAAATATCATGGAAATTAACTAACTAAACTTACTAAATCATATCATAGGGTGATTCATATGGAAAACGGATTTAATATGGCATAGGTATATGGGAAAATGATTGAATATGATGAAAACATAATCAAACACTTATACACTTCATTGAATCTATGTGAGAGATGTAAATCACTGACCGATTCTCCAAAACAAGCTAAAATAATAGAATTTTGAATTCAGACAGCAAACACCTCGCACTTAACCTCTTGATCCGGTGAACTCTTGCCTCAATTGATGAAGATCTATGATTTCCCTCCTTGGATTTTGATTTCTAATGGAGGAAAGGTGTTAGAGGAAGGAGAAGCTCAAGACCTCCCAATGAAAGAATGGAAAATTCAAATCGTTTCTCATATCCCTTACCCCCTATTTACAGTTTCCACCAACCCCCTAACGGGCCTTCCCAATTCAGCCCACTTTGGCTTACCAAATCTGGACAGCCAACTGAAAAACCATGAAATAGTGATTTCTCCCAAACAGCTAAGCCAAATCTTTAATGTAACCATTCTACGGAAAGGCAAACATCAATTCCTTTCCAATGGAATAGGTCTCACCCTCTGATTTAACCCGAGTCAAAAGTAATGCCTTGTACAAGACAGATAGGGGCAAAATGGTCACGAACAAAATTGATAAAAATTATGGACATGTCTCACATCCCCATAAGCAACATATTAAAAGATGAGAATGATCCAACCCTTAGGGAATAAAATAAAAATGTTTTACGATCTTTCGATACGTAAAATGTCGGTTGTTACATTCTCCCTTCTTAAGAATTTCACCCCCGAAATTCCAAACAAACACAAGTAATCACAACAATTCCGCATGCCTATCATCATGAGAAGCCAATCCTGTCATTTAAACTAGCAACCATCAGGCCATGCATCCATAGCCTTATCTTAGCACGTAGAATTATATCAAATAACAACAAGATATAACCATATAACGATGATACGATATCAAAGAGTCCTACCGACGAAGAGTTCTGGATGAGTCGCCTTAATACTCGATTTCCTCCGTCTCCCATGTACAATCCTCACCATCTTCACTCCATTGTACCTTAACAAGCTTAACTGTCTTCCTCCTAAGTTATTTCGTGTCATTTCCCATAACACGAAGTGGCTTACGAGGTCTCGCAACTGCGGTATCTACTTCTAGGTCTTCGTACTGCTCTAGAGATACCACCACATTCGAATCATGTACGTACTTCCATAGAAACGACACATGGAACACATTATGCACACTCGACATCTTCTCGGGTAACTCCAATCTATATGCGAGCTTTCCAATTCGCTCGGCTATCAGAAATGGTCCAACGAACCTCGGAGCTAACTTTTCTTTACTTCCAAATCGAACCACATGCTTCAATGGTGAAATCTTCATGAAAATCATGCCACCAACGTCGAATTCCAAATCTTTTCGACGCTTATCATCATAGCTCTTCTGGCAATCTTAGGCCACCTTCATTCGTTGCCGAACGATCTCGATACAATCTGAGGTCTCTCTAATCATCTTTGTCCCAAGTACCAACTTATCTCCAGTTTCTAACCAACATGCTGAAGAATTGCATGGTCTCCCATACAACGCCTCGTATGGTGTCATCCCAGTGCTAGACTGGTAGCTATTATTATATGCAAACTCAACCAGATGCAGATGGTATTCCCATAATCCTCCGAAGTCTAACACACAAGCCCTCAGGAGATCTTCCAAAACTCGATTGAGTCTCTCGGTCTGACCATCATTTTGGGGATGATATGTCGTACTCAAGCACAACTCGGTTCCCGAAGCTTCTTTCAAATTTTTCCGAAATTTGCTGGTAAATAATGGATCTCGGTCACTCACTATACTCTTTAGGACACCATGGAATCGAACAATCCATTTCAGATAAAGTTCAGCCAGTTTCGATGTCGACCTAGTCGATTTGATAGGAATGAATCTTGCACTTTTGGTCAAGCGATCCACAATGACCCAAATCCCTTCATTTCCTGCCCTAGTTCTAGGCATTTCATCGGTGAAATCCATCGTTACTTGCTCCCACTTCCACGTAGGAAATTCTAATGGCTGAAGCAACCCACTTGGCTTCTTCTGTTCTGCTTTCACCAACTGACAGCTCATGCACTTGGAAATGAACTTTCCAACATCTTGCTTTATACCCTCCCAATAGTAAATTCTCTTCATGTCCTGGTACATCTTATTACCACCGGGATGAATCGTCATCTTCGAGTGATGACATTCTCTCAGAACCTCATCTCTCAATCCAGTGATATCAGGAACAAATAATCGCCCTTACTTTCGAAGCCAACCTTTTCGATCGACTTCGAACTCTTTATCTTCTTGTTCTAGTCCTGCATAAACTCGACAAGCTTTGCATCTTGCTTTTGGATCTCGCGAATCCTTTCGATGAGAATAGGTCTTATCAATAAGCTTGCCAACATTTTAGGTTCCAACTCACACCTTGATCTGAAATCAAACCTTGCCAAATACTCGAGGATCTTCCATTCTGAAAACATCGCTCCTAAACTTGCGTGTCTTCAACTTAACACATCTGCAACTGCGTTTCCCTTGCCCGGAGTATAGGCTATGCCAAAATCATACGATGCCAGAAACTCTAACCATCGTTGCTGTCGAAGATTCAAATTCTTTTGGGAGAAAAGATACTTTAATGACTTATGGTCCGTAAACAACTCGAACCAAACCCCCAATTGGTAATGTCTCCGCATCTTCGAGCAAACACAATTGCTGCCAACTCCAAATCATGAGTTGGGTAATTCTTCTCATGCGGCTTCAGCTGTCGACTCCTGTAGGCCATAACCTTATCCTTCTGCATTAGCACTGCTCCAAGTTCAGTACCACATGCATCGGTGTACACAACCATCTCTTCATTCCCACTTGTAATGGTCAACACAGGTGCACTCGTTAATCTCTCCTTCAGGATCCCGAATGCTTGTTCACACTTCGCATTCCATGTGAACACTTGGTTCTTCTTCGTTAATCCTATCAATGGTGCAGCTATCTTGGAGAAATCCTTGATAAACCATTGGTAATATCCTGCCAACCCAAGGAAATTCCGAACATCCGTCGCATTCTTAGGTCGATCCCAGTCCTAGATTGCTCCCACTTTAGCGGGGTCAACCGCTATACCATTTCCAGAGACAACATAGCCTAATAACCTCACTTCATTCTTCCACAAGTGACACTTCGAGAACTTAGCCTTTAGCTGATGCTTTCGCAAGATCTCTAACACAACTCTCAAGTGTGTCTTATGTTCTTCCTCATTCCTGAAGTAAACCAGAATATCATCCACGAAGACAAGCATGAACTTGTTCAATTAATCTCTGAAAACTCTATTCATAAGATCCACAAAATATGTTGGTGCGTTATTCAACCCGAATGGCATACTAACCATTTGAAAAACATGGATGGTGTCCTAAAAGCAGTCTTTGGCATACTATCCTTTGCCACCCTCAACTGGTGAAATCCCATTGCCAAATTCATCTGAGAAAACACTTTGGCTTCGTGAAGTTGATCGAACAAGTCATCAATCGTTGGCAACGGATACGTGTTCTTCTTAGTCACCTTATTCATCTCACGATAGTCCACACACAATCTTAACGAGCCATCTGCCTTGGTTGCAAACACGACCGGTGCACCCCATTCGGATACACTCCTCCAAGTGAATCCTTTTCCCAAAAGGTCATGAACTTGCACCTTCAACTCTCGCTGCTCCTTAGGCGCCATCTGCCTAAGAGGCATAATGATTGGTCTAGCACCCTCGACCAAATTGATCCTAAACTCAATCTCATGATGCGGTGGCAAACCTTTGACCTCGTCAAAGAAATCCTCATACTCATTTGTGATCAGCACAGAAGATAAGTCTTCTTGTGGAATCACAAGCGAATATAGATAGCTAACGAAGACACCCTCTTCGCACTTACACTTTGTCAACACCTTTCGCCCTTCCACATGCCCGACTCTCACATATAGCTTCTCGCAATTCACCCTTGTCGCATACCTCTTGAGCCAATCCATGCCCAAGATGATCTCATACCCAACGAAGTTAAGAACAAAGCAATCACACACAAAAGAGCAACCATGACTCGACAACACTAGACCATGACAAATCATGAAAAGATTTGACGAACCCCCAACTGGATTAATTACTACGAAAGGTCTATCACATATCTCGGGTTCCAAACCTAAGCGGCACACAAGCTCATTGCAAATGAATGAATGCGATGCTCCAATATCAAACAAAACTCGAACTGAAACACCATGAACACAGAGAGTACCTTGCACCACGACACCCTTTCCCTTCTCTTCTGCAGTAGGGGCTTTTAAAGAAGACGGTGCTACCACTAAAGCATAAGCCTTAACCACTTGCTTCCCTTGAGCTGATTCTGGACAATCTTTATTCTCATGTCACGGCTTCTCGCACCTGAAGCACTTCTTTTCAGCTTTAGGATTCTTGCATTCACTAGCAAAATGGCCCTTCTACCAACAATTGAAGCAAGTCACTCCTCCCTTCTGCTTCTTTTGGCCATCTTTTCCTTTCTGTTGTTATGGCTCCCTCTTCTTGTTATTACCACCCTGCTGTGGTTTCTGCTCCTTTTTAGCTGCAATAACAGACATCTTAGGAAACAGACTTTCATGCCTCAATGCCTTCTCGATGATCTTCTCAAAAGCTGTCATCGAGGTGATCCACAAGCTGATTCCCAAGATATTTATCCAATCCCAGGACAAACTTCTCGTTCTTTTGATAAGGAGTACCACATATGAACGAGCATATTTCGACAAGGCCTCGAAGTCAGAAATATAGTCAAGAACTAGTCGACCATTCTGCTTAATCTCCACGAATCTCTTAAACAGAACAGACTTCTGCACGGTGGAGATAAATTTTGCTTCAAACTTAGCTTGGAACAATTTCCATGAAATATCCTTTTCAGGGATCTCAAGTGTGACAGAGTTCCATCAGTCCATTGCTTTGCCCACCAACTGCATTGATGCAAGTTTCGTCTTTGTTGCATCATCAATGCCCAAGTCCTTGAAGATTCGAACACAAGTATCCATCCACCACTGGACTGCTTCAACTGGTTCAGTGCCCTTGAATTGTTTTCCCCACAACGAGGAAAAGTATTTGCATAGCTTTGCAAATTCTATAGCTCTAGGCACTGGAACTTCAACATCAACCGTAGTTGTTATTGGAGTGGGGTTCCTTCCAAGGCATGCTTCAATCATAGCTTCAAACATGGCCGGATAATCAGGTGCCCCGTCACTACCCCCTCCAGGCACATCTTCTTCCCTACCAGAATGTCTTGTATAACGTCGACTCATTCTAAATCTGCAAATTAGAATGATAAGCCATTCTACAAGAAAAACTGCTAAAGAAGTGCAAACGCTACTACTATATATGTTAATATATATATATATATATATATAAAACATCCAACTGAAATCTATAAGTACGTCTCTCATACGTAATTACATCTCCGAACTTTGGCCACAATCGTTGACCAGAGCTCTGATACCAAATATGACAACCGCCCACAACCCCCGCACTATATAAGAGGAATAATGCGCCGAAAGGTGGGCGAGGCAGCTATGGCTATCATCAAGGTATGATACATAAGCTGAACTTGTCGTAAACTCACGGCGCAAGGACAAAATATAATAGAACATATACAACAGGTAGTGATAGTGAAGCAAAAAACACTAAAAATTCATGACAACTAGAAAGTATTTTCCATACACGAGGATAACAACAATAGTGTTTGTACATTTGCCTCACTATAGCACTCCGAGAAATAGCAATCAGCGGAAATCCAATTATTAGATAGTAGTAAAACTGCTACGTGAGCCTCCTGCTCGCCATCGATCAGCATCATCGTCTTTACTAAAGCATCACCTATCACCTGCTACTCAGTCTGCCCATCCACAACCGGATGAACATCCCAAGGTAATAAGAGGAAACATAAAACCTTGAGTTAGACAACAGTCTTAGTGAGCGATAAAACAGCTAACAAACTTCATCAATAAAGCATATGAGAATGGGTAAATAAAAGAACTAATCTACCAAGCTCCAGATAAGAACTTACACCTGTCTTCCCCACAACATGACAGTGATAGCCTTTACGATCCATACACCCAAAGGGACAACAATTCAGCCACGGTAACAAGAACAACCATTCATACATAGCAACAACAACTCAATCATGATCACAACATGCATACAAACGTCCATGAATGACTATAGCTATCACCGCCAACCTTGCTTTGGAACCTTAGTTATCGTATGACTGGCTAATAACTTGCCATCAATAGTCAAGGACCATACACGATGCCTCGGTTCTAGCAAAACTCCACATGCTATACTCAACACGTGTCTAGGCCATACATGATGCCCACGACACTCGACCTACAACGGGTATTCAATTGTACCCCTTGCTTTGGATCTACTAGAACATACGACAACTAAAGTTCCTTGGCCTTCTCATCTCTATTCGTTATCGACTACGACTATTAATCAGCTCAGAACACCTTGGAGCCATCACTCCACATGAACTCAATACACCCTTAAGTTGTCATACCATTCGTTGTTCTACGCCGATCAACGAACACTTTTCAACACTTCGAAACTTCCCAATTGAATTCACTTTGAAGTCAAATCATCATAGAAATGTCTGACCAGAAATGGCGGAATTGGTTGACCAGAAATGGCCGACCAAACTTTATGTCGACCCACTTTATGCCGACCCAACTTTAGGCCGACCCAACTTTGTGCCGACCCACTTAGTGCCAACCTAAGCTTGTGCCGACCCAACTTTATGCCGACACAACTTTAGGCCAACCCAACTTTATGTCAACCCAAAATCTGCATATTGCAATTCAACTCCGATTTCGAATAAAACTTCGCCAAACGATAAATCCTACGAAACCAACACATCTCACTTTTCAATTATGGCCACAATAATGGTATGAAACCATCATCATCATGAATACAATGATTTTTATCAAAATTATGCGAATCACTCCAAACCATGCAAAAATGATTATATGAACAAAACTATAGATCTAACTTGCATAAGCATATGAAATATCATGGAAATTACCTAACTAAATTTACTAAATCACATCATTGGGTGATTCATATGGAAAGCGGACTTAATATGGCATAGATATATAGGAAAATGATTGAATACGATGAAAACATAATCAAACATTTATACACTTCATTGAATCCATGTTAGAGATGTAAATCACTTACCGATTCTCCAAAACAAGCTAAAATGATAGAAATTTGAATTCGGACAGCAAGCACCTCGCACCAAACCTCTTGATCTGATGAACTCTTACCTCAATTGATGAAGATCTAGCCTCCAATGGTGTAGATCTATAATTTCCCTCCTTGGATTTTGATTTCTAATGGTGGGAAGGTGTTAGGGGAAGGAGGAGCTCAAGACCTCTCAATGAGAGAATGGAAAATTCAAACCCTTTCTCATATCCCTTACCCCCTATTTATAGTTTCCACCAACCCCCTAATGGGCCTTCCCAATTCAGCCCACTTTGGCTTACAAAACCTGGACAACCAACTGAAAAACCTTGAAACAGTGATTTCTTCCAAACCGCTAGCCAAATCTTTAATGTAACCACTCCAGGGAAAGGAAAACATCAATTCCTTTCCAATGACACATGTCTCACCCTCTGATTCGACCTGAGTCAAACGTAATGCACTGTACAAGACTAATAGGGGCAAAATGGTCACAAACAAAATCAGTAAAAATTATGGATATGTCTCACATCCCCATAAACAACATATTAAAAGATGAGAATGATCCAACCCTCAGGGAATAAATTAAAAATATTTTATGATCTTCCGATACGTAAAATGCAGGCTATTACATACTTTCTAGCTGTTATGAAAGTTTGGAGATATCTACTCATATATGCTTCATTATTCCTACCTGTTGTATATGTTCTATTATATTTTATCCTTGCGCTGTGAGTAATACGGCAGGCTTCGTTTGAGGTTTACTTCCCTTGATGATCGTCCACATCTGCCTGACACGCCTTTCGGCGCATCATTCCTCTTGTTTAGTGAAGGGATTGTGGGCGGTCGTCAAAATTTAATTTCCTTTATAAAAGATATATACTTATATTCTACTAATTGTTATACTATCCAAATATTTGATATTTTCAATATTTCAAAAGTATTCGCATGTTTTTCCCAGATGTTGTGTGTGTATATATATTCACAAATCATTAATAGTGTAACTTACTTTATAATATAACCAAAAATATTACTTAAACATGGTTACATAAATCTTTTTCCGATTTATGTTAAATTTTTTCTTTTTTACATTTATATGTAAAGATTTCATACTTTTATTATCATTAAAACTTCATTATTAAAGATCTAAGTATTTTCTTATGGGTAAAAGACAAGTTTGATTGAATCATTTTCATGAAAACTCAAACCCAACCCACAATTAACCATTCCATTAAATCTTACCTTTCAAATATTTAATTTTGTTTTAAGGGTTGAAGGGAATTATTATTTAAACAATATATACTAAAGACCAAGACCTTTTACTTATAGTTATTTCTAAAACTTTCATTGTTAAATGTCTAATTGTAATCCTAAATATAATTAATAATAAGGGTTAAAAACATTTGTTACCAAAAAATTGTTTACTACAACACAAAACCATTTCTATACTTATCATTCACTTTAAAACATTTAATTTAATAACCAATAATGAATATCTATACTTCTTAACTAAGATAATATGCTTTTAATTAATTCCAAAAACCATTTATTTCAACTTAAGTGTAAAAGTCCAAAGCGACTTTATTATATTCATAAAATACTTAACTTTTTGCAAATTATGTATATATACTTTTAAAATATTAGAGCTAAATGTATTTATTACTCTGCATTCTCTTCTTGTATCTTTGGAAAAGGAAAATCTCCATTAGATAAACCTAGCTTTATTGAGATATTTGTGCCTTTTAATGAATACATACATGCATCTTTCACAAGCTAAACTCTAGCAAAGACATTAGAACAAAATCACATCATCCTGAATCCTGATGTCCTACATGAAGTATATTGCAAAACTCTTTCCATCTTAGGAATTGATTTGGATACGGTTTTTCTTACATATTTTAAATATTTTAAACGATCTTGATACGGTTTTTCTTACATGCTGATATGGATCAAATATTGAGAGGATGGCCTTGTACCTACAATTCTGGTAGAATTATTCTAAAACAGCTGTCGGAAAATTTGAAACTTAGTAGTGAATATTTTTCATCTATTCCTATATGGGTATGACTAGTAGATCTCAACTCGGGATACTAGAGTAATGAATGAAGGCATTAGCTGTGTTGCAAGTGCACTTGGTTCCCATTAAATTGGATAATGCAACCAAGAAAGAATCGCGTCTAAATTTTGCTCCTCTTCTTGTTGAAATGGACGTAAACTTCAAATATCCGAAGGTGATTAAAATAGATCGTGAAGACAAACCGGTTAACTTTGTAACCGTAGATTATGAGCATAATGTTATGTAATTTGTGTGTATGATGGAGGAGTGCATTAGTCCCACATTGGAAGAATAAGATGAGAATAAATGTTTATATAGTTGTGTCCAACATGATATTCAAATTGAAGTAAAGCCTATAGGAACAAGTCCAACAAATTGGACTTATACATAGTAACATTTAAATGGTCATAGATTCTCTATACATATTTGCATTTTTCCAGAAAGAAATTCACTTCTCTTCCACGCTCGATCTTCCTCTGTTCTCACATACATTCTCGAGCCTTGTTGTATCCTGCGAACAAGTTTCCTCATCTGTGAAAATATTGTTTTTCGGATAGTGATACCACGCATCAAGGCTTCGCTTCTCTTCCTCTTTCTTTCTGTTGTTTCCACACTTCAGCTTTATACATAAACCAAAAATCTGTGAAGTATGCAGATTGTACAGTTATACTATATATTATATCAAATATTCATCCATATCTGAGGATATGGTTCGGTTGCAAGAAAATAAATACAGCTGATAGCTGAGGAAGCAAGATTTTGTTGGGATACGATGTTTATTACCAAACGTATAAAGCAACATTAAAGTTTAGAAAAGCGACAGATTTAGAAGAACATTCCCTTTCAAACATAAAATTCAAGTGTATGTATGATCTAGTTAGACTAACAGAGTTGTAGTTGTTCTTTAATTAAATTTCTTCCCTCGGCCAAAGGAAACTCGTGAACACCGTGTTTTTTTTTTTTTAGAAAAGTTGCGATGACATTGCATATAATATTGGTATAACCGTACAACGATTGGAAAACAAACCGTTTAATTATATAATTTTTTTAAAAAAATCTATTGTATTTTTAAATTAATTAATTTAGACATGATTGATTTAATGGTTTGTTGCAGTTTTAAAATTTGTTGTATTTTCTAAATAAACTATTTAGATCTATTAAAGAATATTGTAGTAGAAATACGATATTAACGGTAACACACCAGAGCAAAGATTGTCCTTTCATGCAGATACAAACACGGATCTCACAACTAAAATAACTAAACTTCCATTCTTTTGTTAATTCGCATTATAAAAGAGTAATTCAGTCAGCAGTGGGAATTGATTTGCCATTGCGGGGTGCAGCCTTATGTTAGAATTTATTGATAGTAACTAAAATCCTATCATTCTACAATAGTTTACTTTTATATACCTTACAAATTTTCTTTGTGCGTTCCTTTTGTATGTAAATGTGTGTGATGTGCGTTTGAACTCGGCTGAGGACACGTGTTCTATATGTATGGTTTTTCAGAAATTGTCAAGTCATTTTATGAACTCAAGGCTTTTGGATTTGATCAAACTCATTGCCTGTCAGGTTTTTAAGAACACACCCAACCCAGTACCCACCCTCCCGAGCCTGTGGCCTAAGCTGCTTGGCCTCAATCTGAAGTTTATTTGCATGGCCATTATGTTGTAGTTAACTTAGGACGTGATTGCAAACGAACCTAACGGACATTTCGAATGAGCATTTGGAAGGTGGAGAGAGGTATTTTCGCGAACGAGAAATGCGGTTTTTTTAACGGAAGATGCAAATTGAAAGGGCAGAGTTATTAATTTATTATTATTATTATTATTTATTTATTTATTTTGCATGGCCGACTGGTTTTTAATTATAGTGGACCAGCCGTTGTTAATTTATTATTTATTTGTTAACTGAATACTAGAATACATAATACAAATTTCAGAATGTAAATTGCAGAATACAAATTGCAGAATATAAATAACAGAATTTAAAATGCAGAATTAAAATGCGTAATACAAAAAATACAAAATACAATGCATAATCTAGAATACGGCCTAGTGTGGCGGTGGGTACGGAGGTGGATAATTTGGTGGATATGAAGATGGATACGTAGGTGGATATGTAGGTGGATACGCAGGTGGAGCATTCATCATAAATGCTTGGTATCTGAGTGATTGCTTGAGAACCTCGATTTCAAAATGCAGCCATGGTTGTGCTTCAACATCTGAGTGTTAGCACGACGATTGGTCGAAGAACTTCCTCCACGTGGTTGAGAAGTAGGCTGCTGAAACGACCGTTGAGTGACGTACAGCTTATGGAGAAGGAGACCGTGGTTGTTGTTCCGGGTGTGAATCTACAGAGTCGGGTGTTTAAGCGGCAGACCTAGGTGCAATGCTGTTACTAAAAATTTGTTCAAGTTCATGCAAATAAGTGATTGGTTGCCTCTAATATTCAGCACTGTTACCATGCTCCTAAAAATAAAAATTCAACATAAATTAGGATTGGAAATAGGAAAAGACATAAAAAGTTACCAAACGGGATTCACAGTCGCTCGATCAATCCACCAAAGCTCGCTTCCACTAACGGTTCTCTCAATAGGGTCCCATCCGATGCATGTTTTCTCTCTCAATCCCCACCAAACAACCCATTTTTTCATCAACACATCATATTTGGCAGTAACTTGTTTGACAGTAATTGGTATCTCATTCAAATTAGCAGCTAAAGCTTCGTTCAATTCTCCCGTTGTTTTTTGTGCATTCCGTTTTTATTTTTTCCGACCACTTGATATGATTCGGCAATTATTCGTTGAAATTACGACGTTGCTAACTCAGACCAAACCTTCGGAGAACGACAGAATGTAGCTTTAGCACCGTTTGTTTCATCCATTTTTGAAAGTTTGGCGAGAAGGTGGATGGTTTGAAAAAAATTGGTGATGATGTTGGGGGAGGAAGGGGTTGGATTATATAGAGTTGGGTAAAAACAGCCATTTCAAAAGTAGTCATTTGCGTCAGACGGCGTTGGATGCGTCAGACGCGTCTGACGCAAACGACTACTTTTCAACGTTCCATTTTAACTGGACAAAAGTGTGAGACCTATGGTAGACACATCCGACGCATCGCACGCCAACGCAGATTTTAACTTCCCTGTTTCGTTTACAAACAACACCTTAGTATATGGTGCAAAATAATTGATTGTAAACTTGCAAGCTTGCTCTAACACCTGCATTTTTTTCAAAATAATGAAAATCACAACACCAAATTGGTTATTTTGTAACAGGTCTTCTGCTTGAAATTACAACTGTTATAAGTGTGATAATGTTATAATGGTTTTAATCATTAAGACAGATTACAATGGTTAGGTAATGCTAAATTGACCGATTTATTTGCGGTGAAAATCACTGCATTTGGAAATGAATGGTAGAGAACTTACGCAATTCACGGATGGAAATGCATCCAACGATTCTTACACGTACCGCAGTTTTTTACTTATGGATTTCCGATTGCTTTAACATTTTCGCAACGGTTATTATCGTGATATAACCACATAATTTTGCAATCTGTTACCTATTCTATTACTTAAACAAGAGAACAGGATCTCAACCATGCCTACGTGTATTCCTTCCGATGCCCTATTTCGAATTTGCGCTCTCTCGCGTATATTATGCTATTTCTTTAGCCAACGCTTTCCAAAATTCAGTTTCTAACCTTATTTTTCCCACTTTATCCCTCCGCCATTTCACTTCATGTGCTTCCACGGTTCCACCTAGAAAAAACCGCTCCTTCCCCAATCTCACACAGATTTCATTTCCTCTGCCAGTGGTGAATCCGACAAAATCTTCATCTAAAAATAACTAATTCTGATTAGTATCTCTTTCCCCATTTTCTGCCCTTTACATCCCTTTTCCACAAAACGAATCTTCCCAAATCCCCAAAATCATTAGATCTACTCGCGTAGTTCATCTCCTTTACCCTTTTTCCTACCCTTTCCGCTATGCCAAAGTGCCACTGTTCACCATGCCTTACGGTTTTCAGATGCTCATTCAACAAGGACGTGGTTTCCTCAAGCCTGTGAAAGGGGTAAAGTCTCTCATCCTGCAGTTAATTATGCTTAATTTAATTACTTAACGATTTAATGTGTATTTGCCGATAACTAACATGCTCTGCTCCACCCTTATTTCGACTCCTTAATTGTTGATTAATTTATTATTTTCTTTCATGAATTATTCCCTAATTCAGTATAAGCTTTTGATCTATGTGCTGCAATTGAATTATGAGTCAAAACTAGGATGAGTTGAACGTTAACTATGTTTGTAAAATTCAAACTTTTACTTGACATATTGTTAGTTGATGACCTTTATATTTTCGCAAATTACCAACTTTGGTGATTCTGTTCTGAAAAACTAGAAACAGAGAAGTGCACGGTTTAGAGAATAGGTGCAACCAAGTTCATGACTAGTGCAAGTACATGTTGCTCGAGGTTAGCATACTTGATAATAACAAAGAATGATTTCCAACATTTATTTATTTATTGTTAGGTCATGCTAAATAAATTCTTATCACAGATTAACGCACCATAAAGTTTAACATTTATTACATTAATCTTTTTCTTCCAGGTCATATTTTGGACATTGGTAAAACATGCCATATTACGTTGTTCTAATCCAAACATTTTCCTGCAATAGTCTATTGAGCAATTTGAATATACTCTACAAAATTGAACGGGTCATATTCTCAATTTTAAAGTAGGAGCTTTTAAACAAGCAACTGCATATAGTCCTACACATGGTGATTCGTGTTTTTTCTTCACCAAAATGAGTAAACATATACTTTTTATATACTTTGTAAATTTCAGACAGTTACACTATAACCAGGTATATTCAACTTATTTCATCACTTAACATCAATTTATTCATAAACTGCTATTAGGAAATCACGGTTTTAGCTCGCTAATTTATATCAAATGTTGACACTGTTGGGTCAATCTTTAATAACCAGTTGATAAATAAGAAGAAGACGACTATAAATTTGGAGAACAAGAAGGCTTGGACTACAAAGCATTCGGAAAATCTAATGGGTTTCTTTCTAATAGCTTAGTAAGGGAATGATGAAGGTACCGCTCATAGACTGTTCATTCTAATATGATATACTTAGGTAACCATAATTCAATCCAAATAAACAGCCTTCCAGGCATGGTAAACTATGATAGCACAATATTCATGGAAACCAACATTATCTTCTAATTAATATTTGATAGGATTGCAACAAATTTTCATTTTTGCCAAAATTGGCATACATTTTTTTCCTTTCTAATTTTGATATGCCTTCTATTGCTTATTTATTAGATTATGTACGTTTGTATAAGCAGGATGACAAAAACATGTTGACTAACGAAAAACCAAGTTTGGCACATTGAATGGTGTAAATTTGAGAAAAAGGTTTGGCACTAACTTTGTTTATATTACTTTATTAACCCGTATCAACAGAGGCAAAGCATATACCACTTTGGGTAATATTCTTTAACATGAATAACCCTCCTGCTGGCCATGCTTATATATTTATACACGCACAAAAGCCTTTTCCATAGTGGTATGTTAAAACTGGTTTGGTTCTGTAATCATATTAACAAAATAAGTCCAACATTGATTGCGTTGTTTGAAATTTCATGGATAAAGATCGAAATTTCAGAAATTCTTTTAGTGGTGGTTTCTCGGTAAAAAATGGAAATTCTTTTTCGTTGTTTGTAATCATATTTACAACAAAATAAGTCCATCATTGGTTGCGTTGTCAAATTTCAACCAATCAATGACAAAATAAGTACAAACTGAAATTGCTACAATTGGCACATTTTCTTATATCATGGATAAAGATGGAAATTTCAGAAATTCTTTTAGCGATGGTTGGGATTGCATATTATCAAAACATCCAATCCCATTTTATTATTGCTTGGGTGTGGTTATATTTTTTGTATTGCTGGGTTTTTTTGGTTTGATACTGCACTGCTCCTTCTTTAGTAACAGTGATCCATGCATGACTGGATGTCAAAACTACTGCTATGGATGGGGTATACTTGATTTTTTTTTCCGGCTTCCATGCAAGCATGCTTTGCATTGGTTGTTATATTTGTTATCGTGTTCGATATTCTTGGTGTGGCATATGGTTTTCTTACTGCAGCAATGGCCATTCAACAGATATGGCAGAGACATTACTATATCCTTACAAAGAAGGAGCTAACAAAGGAATATGTGGTAGAGGACCTATGGGGATATTACATGCCACCAAAGTTGGACCCACAGCATGAAGAACGTTTAAAATTGCTTAAGCTTTTAAAGGGTGATCTGGAAGAAATTTAATATGGCTTTTTGTTTCTCTTCCACTTTACGGGTATATCTTCAGGGTGCATATAAATAGTTGTTGCCTTAAGTTATTTGTGAAGTTTTGTGTTATTTCTCACACATAGAGTAAAAAAAAATTCATTGTTTAATGATTTGTTACTGCTTTTCAATGTTGTAAATGCTGTAGGTGTAAATATGAGATTGCTATCTACAAAAAAAAGTATTTTTTTTTTTTGAACAACATTATGTAACCATCTTGAAAGTTTGCTTCCTTGAGTAATCATGAATAGATATAAGCTTTTAAATGAGGACCATAGGGTTAATGTTGTAATGGTTATATTTGAAGCCATAATAATAGAAGTTAGTCTAGTTCCTACATTTCAGATCATGATGTTCATCTCCAAGCTAATTTTCCAGTTTACCATTTTATCAAGTATAGCAATAGTCAACTTAACTTGCGGCACAACTTCCATAATTAGTAGACAAGGAACTTCAACTTCTTTCTTTGGATCTTGTCACATTTCTCAATTACGAATTATTTAGAAGTAACAATGCATGTTCTTTAAAATTTTCTTATGTTTTTAACTTTCGATTCTGCTATTAATAGATGTTGAAAGGCCATCCTTAAAGCTGGGCAAGTCTTAGTGTAAAAGAACAACTGAAGACAACTTCAAATTTTATAAAGTCTATGAAGCCTATGATACCAACATTTGGAGCTCATTTGCAAAGGCACGTTCTTTCATACTTCAACATGTAAAGCCAGTGTTTTTCTATGCCATTTTTCATATTTTTTCCTAATTATTAATTTCTCATACTATATTTGAGTACCTAAATGCATTTGTTGTTTAGGAGTTCTTCCCCATAAGGGTGCTTTGTATAATTGTAACATGGTTAGAAAATCTACAGTTGTAGATTTTGTTTCATTCTGTATCTGATTGCATCTTTATTTCATTGTTTTACCTCATTCGAATTGCACACCGATTCTTTAGGTTATGTTGTACTTATGTATTTGTTGTCTTATTTGACCACTTTTGCATTGACTTTGGTTCTTTATGAATAATATATACGCGATCAACTGTTTTGTTATACAACCACTTCGTACTAACGTATTTGTTTGCTTATTGCTCCATTCTTAAAATACATCTCACTTGCAATGTGCAATTTTAGCACATATATAAACATTGTCTTTACAAATCAATAAAGGGAAAGTTTATTTAGGCACGAAATCGTCGAAATGTTAACACAATTGGTGATACAATTAATCATTATGATTGAATTGTCCTCTGAATTTCCATCCTCCATATAGAAACAAAATAATCGAACGGTTAAGCCTTTGTGTCTAATTATGTGTTTGCATAATCGACCCCATTAATAAATATCTCTAACATATAATATGTTGATATTTCACTTACTATACTTCAAATCCATTACATATTTAAAAAGTACAACTCCAACCTTATTTTAGAAAGCAAGCAACTACTCTTTGTCCGTGTGCGAAGCACGGGCCTCATCCTAGTGATCTAAAGAAGAGTGGACAGGACAGTAATTTCCCTTTTATTTCACTTTTATCTCACTCCTTACGCTTCTTCTGTTTCATGCTCCGCTTTCAATCTAGGATTGTCGGCGCCTGGTCTGCCTCGCCTTTTCGTTATTTCCTTCCATTTTTGATGGGATTGCCGCTCACATCCTTCACCTAACACCACCTTTTCCTTGTTTAGGTGAATTTTACTCCTTTTGTCATCTCGATTTTTTTCCTGATTTTATTTCGATCTTGATAGGCTTTCTCGATACCAAGCATCGATTTAATTTAATAACACTGCAAATGATATTAAATTGGTTAATTCAAACGATTTGGATTATGTTGTAAATTACTCTCAAACAGAGATTTTATCTTATGTTACTATAATCCAATTTGGTTTCAAACGTTGGATGTGAAAATAGCATTCTTTTTAATTTGTACAATTTTTACCCAACGATCAAAGGATGGGCCCTTTGAGCTTTTGCAATAGACAAAGAAAAAATATTTCTTTTTTACATAAAGTTCTTCATAATAAATGCAATATTTTTCCATATGTTGAAAGCTAAAAATGACTTTTTATAACCAGTTAAAATAGTTGGTAGAATAGCTTTTCAAACGTTTCTTAAATGAATTTTTGTGTTTCTTATTATTTTTGGAATGAACTGAGCTGATGTGTTATCTTTTTGACTAATGACATCAAATGTTTATTGTTTGCTCATATTGTTTTGGTTTTCCAAGTTATTAATTTATGCATGTTAATGTCTGGGTTTTATACCGTTTATGTAGCTTGAAACTTATCATAGAATGTTTATTTCAATGCGTCAAGTATAATGTGCAACTCAGCGATGTGAACATTAATCATTTAGTCTCAAAGTATACTTTAATTATTTTGTTTTGCTTCATTATCATATCTCTAATGTGTTTTTTTACACTGCAACCATGGGGTGGATAGACAGTGATTCCATTGCAATAGTAATTTTGCTAGTTCCATAATTGCATAATATTTCCACACTTTGTAGTTTAATATTAGTGATAGGCCTGTAGTGCAAAATCAAAGATTTGGCCAGCGGAATACGAATAAACCCAATGATCTAGTCTGTCAACTATTTCAACAATGCCAAAAAAATAAAATCAAGTGACAAAAATTATAGAGAGAACAAAAACAGAAAATAGAGGAAAGAACACACCAATTTTAACGTGGTTCGGCTTTGCCTACGTCCACAGAGGCCCAACAACTTTTATTTCTTAATGAAGAAATGAGTACAAAAAGATTACAATAGAGAGAAGACTAATGGTGGATTGTTTGCTTCATACAATAACATGACCCCTATTTATATAGAGGGATTTCTTGGGGATAAAGAAGAGAAGTTTCTAGATTGCTTGGATATGAAGGAAAAATAAATAATATCTTCCTTGATTTGATTGGAGCATAAATGGATGGCGCATTATGGTCTCAAACTATTTCCCTAAGTAAATTGATTCTACATTAATTGATTGATTGGCCTTTTATTTTTCTTCCAAAAACTCCCTCTTATATCTTTCCATATACGAGCCAATTAATTGATTGACAATTAATCAATTTCTTTCCTTCTCTACAAATATTTGAATCATTAATTTCAACACCCCACCTTGATTCAAATATGGCAGTCTTTCTTCATTATTTCATCTTTAACAATCAACATAGAAGTTGTTGGACCCAGCGCCCCATGATGCCCAAGTAACGGAAAGTAAACTGATCAAGTTTGAGCAATACTCAAACTTGACCTTTGGAAGTGGCTTGGTCATCATATCTAAAATCATATCTGAAGGATTATCCGAAGTACTCACCTTCAATAATTTGATCTTGCTTTGTTCTTCCTCAAGCATAAGAAAGAAGCCTCTAACATCAATGTGCTTCGTCCGTGAACTATAAGCCTGATTCTCAACAAGATGAATCGCACTCTGACCGTCTGAAAATAGCTTCACTCTCTGCTGCGACATTGAAAGATCATCCAACAACTGAAGTAAGTACAATCCTTCCTTTGTTGCTTCCACAATCGATATCAACTCTGCTTCGGTAGTCGACAAAGCTATGATAGACTGCAACTTTGATCTCCACTGAAGTAATGAATTGAAACTTCTGAATATTAAGAGAGTTATAATTAAAATAAAATTCTTAAGAATTGGATAATAAATTGAAACGAATGGTAACCACTGAAACTTGTGTAATAATCAATTATGTTCTATAACATGAATAACTTACCAATTAACTAAGAAGTTAAATGTTATAAGAATAAGCAATTAATTAATGCACAAGTATAAGAATGGAAAATCAAAGTGGAAAAAATTGATTGGTTATAAATAAAATTTAAGTTGTGGGATGAACGATATATATTGGGTTATGTTTGAAATTGAATTCTACTTGGCAATGAAGATAAACCAAATCAACGAAAAATCAATTAAGCAAATTATTTAGTTATACACTAATGTATTGATATTATTGTTTGGGTTGGTGAAAATATAAGTGAATTGGCTTATAATTATAAACTTAACGATGGTTGGACGAATTAATTAAATTAATTAAAAACGAGCTCGTCGCGTAGCGGTAATTCGTAATTTTCCGAATTGAAGTTAAATGAAAGTATTGAATCCAAAATACATTGGAATTCTTTGAAACAAGAATCTTCTGGTTCTATTGGATTATAGTTTCCTAATGAAAGAGAAAATTTTAGATTTCAACTTTTAAATTTGAAGATATGTGTAAATCAAAATTTCAGGAAAACTACGCTAGGAAAATTCGCGATTTAAATTTAAATTATAAATAAAACGGACGATAATTTAGTTTAAATAAACTCTAAATTTTGTAAACACCCCACCTCCGCCAGGGTCACTCTAAGCAAGTACACTGGCTTTGGAGGGGTGTTGGTCAAGGTAATCATGCATGAAGATATCACAAGACAGAACATATAAGTAAAACAGAGTAAATAAAGCAGCGGATAAAATTACTATTTCAAAACCATAGTCAACTTACATCAAAAGTACTAAGTCATTATTTTCCAACTACTACAAGTCTAGGAACATAAACTGAAAACTGGAAATAACATAAAGTAAACTATCCCCAAAGTAGACGTGGTAAAGCCATAGCAAGCTCAAGTCCAAACCGTACATGAGTTATCCAGTAAGCAAGCTAAAGATCCAAGCTAGGTGCTAGTGTTCCCACCCTGAGAACCTTGGGGGGGGGGGGGAACGGAAGAAAAGAGGCGAAAGAAAACGGGTCAGTCAAAAAGACTGGTAAGTCCTACCTACTATTAGTATAAAAACTAATAAAGTTAACTGGACATGTAAAACAGAGATGAAACATAGGATGATAACTGACATGGTGAAAAGTTAACAAGATAGATCAAGTGTGACATCACATATACAAGGTTAAGTTTTGCACCAATAGTACTAGTAATCCAACCCATGTCATGTATAAACAAGAAATGATCCCTTGGCCCAATATCATGAGGTGACCCAAGTCGGGGTCCAACTACACGGTCTAGTCGATCGGCTCCCTATAAGCCTAACTCGTCAAGTGTCGGTGTAATACGGCCCAATCACGGAATGTAGTCAAACTGTGCTAGGTCCACCCTAGGGTGTATCAAGTCCTAGGGTGCCAACCACTGACACAAATCAAGCATGCACAGTCTAAACCTACTGGTGCTCGTGCCTGCTTTTTCAACTCCGGACTATGTGCACGACCATAGTCCGCCTGAACCTACACCGGCGCACCAACTCAGCCGTCGTTCTGGTCGCTTACAATCAGCCCAGTAATCGTGCCCCACCTTAGCCTAGTCCCTAAGGTATCGTTGATACATCCAAGAAGGTTACTGCTGAAAAGGACCGCGTAACTAGGGTTTCTAACGGGTTAAGTGTGGTTAACCCTATCCCATCATGTATCAAGTTGGTTAAGTATACCCAAGTGGTTCATGACTTAACCCCAACAATCCATCGTGTTCAATTTGTTAAGTATTCAAGTAGTCCATGACTTAACCCTATCATGTGGCATTAATTAACTTAATGCACCCAACCTCTCACATTAGACCTTGTTGTGGTTACTAGTTAAGCCGGGCGGGTCCGGGTAGCTTTACACCAAAACTTAGTCTAACCTCGGGTTTTAAGTGCAACATGACCAACTTCTCACATTGGGTCCTATTGTTTGTAGCTACTAGTTAAGCCGGTCGGTTCCAGGTAGATTTATGCTACAAACTCAACCCAACCTCGAGTTGGCCACTTTCATGTTTTCTACATGTCATGTCCACGTTCATGTTTTCAAGCATAATCACATGTCATATTTTCAAATCATGTTTCATGTCATTTAAGTTTACCCATAACGTAACCCCATCGCATGTAAGTTCGCATCAACACACATAGATCAAAAAGGGGAACATAATGATATGACAAGTTGGGCATAATGTGGCAAAGACTATCACAAGTTTAACATGGTGATATATGAGGCAAAGGTGTTCATCACAACTAGCATATGGCATTATTGGCCTCAAAACATGTATGACATCAACTTAGCAAATAGGTGATAACATGGTCATAGTTAACATAGGGTGATAACTTGTGATTAGCATATGGTTCATAACATCATAGGCAAGTTAA
The DNA here is from genome assembly GCA_030737875.1 of Allium sativum. Taxonomy (NCBI): domain Eukaryota; kingdom Viridiplantae; phylum Streptophyta; class Magnoliopsida; order Asparagales; family Amaryllidaceae; genus Allium; species Allium sativum. Next base: position 17,640,534 of record CM060927.1, on the reverse strand, counting down.
CATAATGATCATGAGGGGTTCTATGTTGCATTTATGCATAACTACCAAGTTCTATGTTGCATTATGCATAACCACCAAATAAAGCTCATAGCTTTCTACCCAAAAATCAAGGTAAATGATACTAGGTTCATGATAGTGTCACAATCATAGATCAAAAGAGTCATACATGGATCTATGCATACAAATATAGCCCCAAGACAAGTATTATACCCAAAAGTCCCATTTCAACTTGCTACATGATCATATTAACTTCATAGTTTAAATCTAAGAGTAGAGTGGGGCTTACAAAGCTTGGCTAAGAAGACTAAAAAAAATAAAACAAGATTGAGACGAAGCCACACTAGAAATCCCCAAATGAATATAAGCTCCAAGTTGTCTTGAGAAATAAGAAGCTCATTTGATTTGTATGAAGAAAGATGGCTCTTTTACTAGCTTAGAACACTCAAGCTTTCATGAAGAAGATGGAGGCCATGTTATGAAGATGGAGGCCATGATTAGGGAGCATTTTGGCATAATTTAGTTGTAGGAATGATTTGTGATGATTTATTCTAGGTATTAGGGTGTTTTTATAGGTGTAGAGACTAGTTTAGGCCATAAGATTAACCCTAATTCAGATCTGAGCCATCAAATCACGTCACAAGCTAACAAAACAAGACCCAGGAGCCAAAACAGGTGCACCAGGCCAAACTGGCCGACCACCCAGGTCGACAGGGGTGTCGACTGGGCTGTCGACACCAGCTGGGGTGTGTCGATTCCCAAGTCGACTCCCCGGTCGACTTGGGGGCTGGGCGGGAAACTTTCCCGCCCAGTCTGTTTGGCTCCAGATATGAAATTTGAACTGTTTTTGATCTTGAGATTTTTTAAAAACTTTGACGGGCCATAACTTGGTCATACGGACTCCGATTTTCGAAAACTCGGACTCTATTTCGCGTATTTTTCCGAGACGAACGCAATGGCACAGCCCGTTTCCCTTGATTCAGATTTTAACATTTAATTCTGCCTTGATTTACGTTATAACATGTTATTCAAAATACGGGTTGTTACATTCTCCCCACCTTAAAGGATTTCGTCCCCGAAATCTTCAAGTTAGGAAGAACGTATCCTACCATCCATCATCCATCTACTCAAAACATCATCCACGAGCAGTCATTGTCCTTAAAAGATTCTAAATGATGTATGATCATATGCGAAAGGTGTGTGTATATGTACTTATCTAATGCGAAAATCAGGCGGTTACTGATTCGGTAAACCTCCTTAATGCAAAGTATGTTAGTGAAATGAGTCCATATGTATGCAAATTCCTAACATAATTCATAATCTCTACATGAGTGCACATAACATTCATCCATTTGCAACATCCACGTGATAGCATAACAAGTTTCATCCATGAATAAGTATAAGCACTCATGCATATGCGATATGAAAGTGTGTGAGCCGATCTTAGTGCCTAATGTGTATCATGCATCCACGAGTATCCACTTGCAAACACTTGCAACCACTTGCAAACATCAAGCATAACATGTTTCAAATACATGTTTCATCCAAAGGGTTTCTACCTAAGGTTCTCATGACAAGACTAACGAGATAACAAGATAAACATGGATAGCAAAAGAAAGATATGCTAACTAGGAAAAGAGATTGAGAATGTACCCTAAAAAAGGAATGGATAAAGCCCACGCATCTTCTCCTCGGTTTCCCAAGTTGCATCTTCATCGGCTTCACTCCACTGAACCTTTACTAACTTGACTTCTCGATTCCTTAGCTTCTTGATCTCCGTTCCCAAGATACGAATCGGAGCTCGCCTCAGGGTTGCCTCTTTCTCTACCTCCACGTCTTCCAGAATGCTAGGCTCAACTACCTCGGCTGACTCATGTAGGCACTTTCGGAGATGCGAGACATGAAAAACATTGTGCACTCCAGCCAGCTTCTCGGGCAATTCCACCTTATAAGCCATCTTCCCAATCCTCTCTATGATAGGGAAGGGTCCTACGAACCTTGGTGCCAGCTTCCCAACTGCTCCAAAACGAACCACATTTCGCAAAGGAGAAACCTTCACAAAGACCATATCTCCAACTTCAAACTCTAAGTCTGTCCTTCGCTTGTCTGCATAGGATTTCTGTCTGTCTTGGGCCGCTTTCATCCGCCTTCGAATCAACTCAACCTTCTCGGATGTGTCCCTTATCATGTCAGGCCCAAGTATAAGCTTATCCGTCGTCTCCCACCAACATGTTGGTGACTTGCACGGCCTCCCATACAAAGCTTCGAATGGTGCCATCCCTATGCTTGCTTGGTAGCTGTTATTATAAGCAAACTCTACGAGGGGAAGGTGGTCTTCCCAAGTGCCACCAAAGTCAAGAATGCATAGCCTCAACAGATCTTCTAGTACCCTATTCACCCTTTCGGTCTGGCCATCCGTCTGTGGGTGATAGGCTGTACTTAGATTCAATCGCGTACCCATCGCTTCTTGCAAACTATTCCAAAACTGGCTAGTGAAGATTGGGTCACGATCGCTAACTATGCTAGAAGGAACTCCATGCAATCGCACTATCTCTCGAAGATAAACAGATGCTAGACATGATGCGGTCCTCTTGCTCTTCACCGGAATAAAATGGGCGCTCTTCGTGAGTCTATCCACTATGACCTATATGCTAGTATTCCCCTTCCTTGATCTCGGCAATCCATCCACAAAATCCATAGAGATACTTTCCCACTTCCATAGCAGGACCTCCAATGGATGCAGTAGCCCACCGGGCTTCTTCGACTCGGCCTTTACTTGCTGGCAAACAATGCATCTAGAAACAAACTCTGCCACATCCTTTTTCATCCCATCCCAAAAGAAAATGCGCTTCATATCCCGTACATCTTATCCTCTCCGGGATGTATGGTTATCCTCGAGTGATGCGCCTCCTCAAGAACTTTATTTACTAAGTCTCCCACTCGTGGGACACATAGTCTTCCATCACGCCTTAGCCATCCCTTGTCATCAATAGTATATCTAGCGAGGTGACTTGACGTCTCACCCCGAATCAACTTGTCCATGATCTCGACTATCTGCGGGTCTTCCCTCTGTGAAGCCCCAACTTGATCAAGAAGTGTTGGTCTAAGCTCAAGGGATGCTAACGAACCAGTCATCGACTCAACAGCAGGTGTGAAATCAAAGGTTGCCAAGAACTCTAGGCTCTTCATCTCAATAAACAAGGGACTCAAAGTCAACCTTCTTCTGCTTAGCGCATCCGCCACAACATTACCCTTGCCAGGGGTATAAGCTATCTCGAAGTCATATGATGCCCAGAATTCCATCCACCTCTGCTGCCTTAGATTCAAATCTTTCTGCGAGAAGAGGTACTTGAGTGACTTGTGATCAGTATATAACTCAAACCTTTCGCCTAGAAGATAGTGGCGCCACGATTTGAGTGCAAAAACGATCGCCGCCAACTCCAAATCATGAGTGGGATAGTTCTTCTCATGAACTTTGAGTTGCCTACCCTCAAAGCATATCACTTTCCCCTCCTGCATCAGGACAACGCCTAATCCCGTGCCACATGCATCGGTGTACACGGTAAACAACTTCCCTCCATCGGGTAATGCTAGAACTGGAGCTATGATGAGGGCTTTCTTGAGCCTTTGAAAAGCAAGCTCACACTTTAAGTCCCATGCAAAGACTAAGTTATTCTTCGTTAACTTAGTGAGAGGGGCTGAAATCCTAGCGAAGTCCTTAATGAACTTCCTATAAAATCCTGCCAGACCGAGAAAGCTTCTCACTTCAGTTGCATTCTTCGGAACTTTCCAGTCTTGTACCACCACCACTTTAGCGGGATCTACAGCTAAGCCCTGCTTAGAAACTATATGCCCAAGGAACCGAACTTCCCTTCTCTAGAAAGGGCATTTAGAGAACTTGGCTTTCAACTGATGAGCTCTAAGCGTATCCATAACCTCCTTGAGGTGTGTAGCATGCTCTTCCTCGTCCTTAGAGAAGACCAGAATATCATCCACGAAGACAACCACAAACTTGTTAAGGAACTCCCTGAACACCCTACTCATCAAATCAACAAAGTATGCGGGTGCATTTGTCAAACCGAACGGCATGACTAGCCATTCAAAGAATCCATCTGGAGTCCTAAACGCAGTCTTATCAATACTATCCTCAGCCACTCTAAGCTGATGGAATCCGGTGGCTAGATCGAGCTGAGAGAAAACAGAAGCACCAACAAGCTGGTCAAAGAGATCATCAATCCTCGGTAACGGGTGTCTATTCTTCTTTGTCAGCTTGTTCAACTCACGATAATCAACACATAGACGAAGCGAACCATCCGCCATAGTAGCGAATACCACTGGAGCACCCCATTCTGAAATGCTTCGCCTAATGAAATTTTTCTCAAGCAACTCCTTGATTTGCTTGCTAAGCTCTCTTCTTTCTCGCGGGGCCATGTGCCTAACATGCAATGAAACTGGCTTGGCATTATCAACAAGATAAATACGGAAGTCTATCTCGTGTTTAGGGGGTAACCCCTTCACCTCATCAAAAACATCAGGATATTCTTGGACCACCCTCACAGATTGAAGATTGTCAATAGGCGAGTCGAGGGATTCAAGATAACATAACATGACGGGATCCAGAGGGTTACAGGAAATCTCTAGGGTATTGCCAAGGCGAGTCATAAGCCTCACTACCCTATGATCACAATCGAGAATGGCTCCATAACTGGACAACCAATCCATGCCCAAAATCAACCCGTATCCCATGAACCCGAGAACATAAGCATTACATGTGAATTCTACGGTCAAGATAGAAATCCTCAAATCCATACAAATCATAGATAGATGGGCAGAACCCCCAATTGGATTTGAAACACTAACGGGATCCTCAACTAGACTAGTACTTAGGTGCAAACTTTCAACAATGTCAGAAGAGATAAAGGTATGCGATGCGCCAGAATCAAATAAAGTTCGAACAGGAAAACCAAAAATATAAACAAGGCTTTCTACAGAAATACTACCTCGGTCCTGAACTGGAGCAGTGTTGAGAGCATGCATCTGCCCTCCAGAAGGTCCTGCTCGCTGAGTCTGTCCTTGCCCCTGTCCTTGCTTCTTTGGGCAATCCTTACTGAAGTGTCCAGTCTCTCCGCAATGAAAGCATTCTCCCAACTTCCTCTTCTTCTTCCTACAATCTTTGGCTATGTGTCCAACGATCCCACAGAAGTTGCACTTTCTTGTGTCCTTTGCCTTGTTGTTGTTGGCCTTGTTACCCTTGTTGTTCTTGTTGTTCTGATTGCTCTGGTTGTTCTGATTTCCTCCCCACTTGGAGTCCACCTTCTAGGTTTGAGTCTCATTAGGCTTGACTTCTTTCTTGCCATTCTTATCATCTCCCTAAAGCAAGGCCATATCCACTAAGCTCTCAAAAGTGGCCCCCATGGGTATATGAGACATGGCTAAACCTTGTAATGGCTCATTCAATCCTCGTGCAAAGCGTAGAGCCTTCTTCTGGGGTGTGTTAACCATGTCTAAACCGAATCGAGCAAGATGGTTAAACTTATTCACATACTCCCTCACTGTCATGTCCCCTTACTTCAAAGATATAAACTTCTCCATTTGTAGATTCTCCTCAGCAGATGACAGAAACTTAAGCCCAAACCTCATCCTAAAGTCGGCCCAAGTCTCTATAGGCCTAGTAGCGTTGCTGACCTCCCACCAATAAGCAGCTTCCTCTTTTAATAGCCATACTGCCAACAGAACTTTTCTACGATCTTCCACATCAAAGATATCAAAGAGGTCTTCAGTTTCTTTTAACCAGTTTCTTGCCTCAACATAAGTCTCTGTCCCAACAAAATTCTTGCCACCCATCGCCTTAAAGTCTTTGCAAATCTTTGCAAAATCCGCTTGTGGACGCTGGGGAGGAGGAGGAGGAGGAACCTTAGGTATGGGAGGAGGAATGGGAGTGTTTGTTGGGCCCGCATCGTTGGCCCTAGCTTCCAAGTACCTTCGGAACCATCCGGGTATGGGTACTCCCTCAGGAAGATTAAGATCGGCCATGCTGAAAAAGGAAAAGATAGATTTAGAACGAGGAAACAAGGGATAGTGCTAATGGCTTTTGGGGAATAGCCTTTTAAAATAAACTAGAGTTTTTCTTGGAAAAATACTTAATTGGTTTTGAAAATAGTTTTTCAAAAGGTAAGTTTTAAAAACATTTTGCTCAAATCTTGTAAACCTGGCTCTGATACCAAATGTAAACACCCCACCTCCGCCAGGGTCACTCTAAGCAAGTACACTGGCTTTGGAGGGGTGTTGGTCAAGGTAATCATGCATGAAGATATCACAAGACAAAACATATAAGTAAAACAGAGTAAATAAAGCAGCGGATAAAATTACTATTTCAAAACCATAGTCAACTTACATCAAAAGTACTAAGTCATTATTTTCCAACTACTACAAGTCTAGGAACATAAACTGAAAACTGGAAATAACATAAAGTAAACTATCCCCAAAGTAGACGTGGTAAAGCCATAGCAAGCTCAAGTCCAAACCGTACATGAGCTATCCAGTAAGCAAGCTAAAGATCCAAGCTAGGTGCTAGTGTTCCCACCCTGAGAACCTGGGAGGGGGGGAACGGAAGAAAAGAGGCGAAAGAAAACGGGTCAGTCAAAAAGACTAGTAAGTCCTACCTACTATTAGTATAAAAACTAATAAAGTTAACTGGACATGTAAAACAGAGATGAAACATAGGATGATAACTGGCATGGTGAAAAGTTAACAAGATAGATCAAGTGTGACATCGCATATACAAGGTTAAGTTTTGCACCAATAGTACTAGTAATCCAACCCATGTCAAGTATAAACAAGAAATGATCCCTTGGCCCAATATCATGAGGTGACCCAAGTTGGGGTCCAACTACACGGTCTAGTCGATCGGCTCCCTATAAGCCTAACTCGTCAAGTGTCGGTGTCATACGGCCCAATCACGGAATGTAGTCAAACTGTGCTAGGTCCACCCTAGGGTGTATCAAGTCCTAGGGTGCCAACCACAGACACGAATCAAGCATGCACAGTCTAAACCTACTGGTGCCCGTGCCTGCTTTTTCAACTCCGGACTATGTGCACAACCATAGTCCGCCTGAACCTACACCGGCGCACCAACTCAGCTGTCGTTCTGGTCGCTTACAATCAGCCCAGTAATCGTGCCCCCACCCTAGCCTAGTCCCTAGCTAGGGTATCGTTGATACATCCAAGAGGGTTACTGCTGAAAAGGACCGCGTAACTAGGGTTTCTAACGGGTTAAGTGTGGTTAACCCTATCCCATCATGTATCAAGTTGGTTAAGTTACCCAAGTGGTTCATGACTTAACCCCAACAATCCATCGTGTTCAATTGGTTAAGTATTCAAGTGGTCCATGACTTAACCCTATCATGTGGCATTAATTAACTTAATGCACCCAACCTCTCACATTAGACCTTGTTGTGGTTACTAGTTAAGCCGGGCAGGTCCGGGTAGCTTTACACCACAACTTAGTCTAACCTCGGGTTTTTAAGTGCAACATGACCAACTTCTCACATTGGGTCCTATTGTTTGTAGCTACTAGTTAAGCCGGTCGGTTCCAGGTAGATTTATGCTACAAACTCAACCCAACCTCGAGTTGGCCACTTTCATGTTTTCTACATGTCATGTCCACGTTCATGTTTTCAAGCATAATCACATGTCATATTTTCAAATCATGTTTCATGTCATTTAAGTTTACCCATAACGTAACCCCATCGTATGTAAGTTCGCATCAACACACATAGATCAAAAAGGGGAACATAATGATATGACAAGTTGGGCATAATGTGGCAAAGACTATCACAAGTTTAACATGGTGATATATGAGGCAAAGGTGTTCATCACAACTAGCATATGGCATTATTGGCCTCAAAACATGTATGACATCAACTTAGCAAATAGGTGATAACATGGTCATAGTTAACATAGGGTGATAACTTGTGATTAGCATATGGTTCATAACATCATAGGCAAGTTAACATAATGATCATGAGGGGTTCTATGTTGCATTTATGCATAACTACCAAGTTCTATGTTGCATTATGCATAACCACCAAATAAAGCTCATAGTTTTCTACCCAAAAATCAAGGTAAATGATACTAGGTTCATGATAGTGCCACAATCATAGATCAAAAGAGTCATACATGGATCTATGCATACAAATATAGCCCCAAGACAAGTATTATACCCAAAAGTCCCATTTCAACTTGCTACATGATCATATTAACTTCATAGTTTAAATCTAAGAGTAGAGTGGGGCTTACAAAGCTTGGTTAAGAAGACTAGAACAAAATAAAACAAGATTGAGACGAAGCCACACTAGAAATCCCCAAATGAATATAAGCTCCAAGTTGTCTTGAGAAATAAGAAGCTCCTTTGATTTGTATGAAGAAAGATGGCTCTTTTACTAGCTTAGAACACTCAAGCTTTCATGAAGAAGATGGAGGCCATGTTATGAAGATGGAGGCCATGATTAGGGAGCATTTTGGCATAATTTAGTTGTAGGAATGATTTGTGATGATTTAGGCTAGGTATTAGGGTGTTTTTATAGGTGTAGAGACTAGTTTAGGCCATAGGATTAACCCTAATTCAGATCTGAGCCATCAAATCACGTCACAAGCCAACAAAACAAGACCCAGGAGCCAAAACAGGTGCACCAGGCCAAACTGGCCGACCACCCAGGTCGACAGGGGTGTCGACTGGGCAGTCGACACCAGCTGGGGTGTGTCGACTCCCAAGTCTACTCCCCAGTCGACTTGGGGGCTGGGCGGGAAACTTTCCCGCCCAGTCTGTTTGGCTCCAGATTTGAAATTTGAACTATTTTTGAAATTGAAATTTTCTGAAAACTTTGACGGGCCATAACTTGGTCATACGGACCCGATTTTCGAAAACTCGAACTCTATTTCATGTATTTTTCCGAGACGAACGCAATGGCACAACCCGTTTCCCTTGATTCAGATTTTAACATTTAATTCTGCCTTGATTTACGTTATAACATGTTATTCAAAATACGGGTTGTTACAAATTTGATCGATAGAAGTGTTGAAGGGTATTGAACTAAATATGAAACATAATTCAATGTAAGTCAACTAAATATGAATTGGAAAATTTGGTTGTTTAATTAAAACGGCAACAACTCATAACTTGAGCAATGATATAGAGTAATAAATAAAATAAACCAAGCGTTGACATTGGAAATGAATTTGAGAATGAAAAATAACAAATCAAATCATGAATTGTTTAAAAGTGAAATAAACAATGAAATCATGCTAATAAAAAGTGACATTGAAATTTTTTGTTAGATTGCTTGGTTAAATGAATATAATTGATTGGATATTTTATTTATATTTTAAGTTGCAATCGCTAAATTCGTTTGTGTTTACTATAAACATATATATATATATATATATATATTATTTCTTTTATATGTTGTTGAGTGCTTAGTAGGTACCGAAGGAAACTTGCTTACATTGGAGCTACTTGCGCATTAAAATTGCTTTTGCTTGCTAAAAAATAAATAGAAATAAATCACTAATAACACAAATGAAAGGTATGTATATCGAATTATATACCATATTTTGGCATTTTATATTGTTTTCCCCATGTTGGGATGCCTCATTACTGAGATGAGATGTATATTTATGATTATATATATATATATATATATGTATGTATATTATTATTTTTCGGACCTAACCGTACAAAGGAGACTGCCGAAATTTTTCATGAATTTATGACTTAGAAAATTTTGTGAAACTTGTTTGCAAGCTAGTGTTTTCTATATATTTAAGTAAATTTTTTCTAAGTTTAGTAGAAACTTAATATTATTTCAATTTTATTTTGTCACTTCATTTCTACGTTCCATTTCGAGGACGAAAAGTTTTTAAGTTAGGGAGAATGTAACATCCCAAGATTTCTGCGATAAATTATACTATTTAATTTAATATGATTTTTATATTATCTAGTGTTAAATAATATTTAATGATTAAATTGTGAAATTTCATGTTGAAATATAATTGAATTTGTTTAAATAATGATAATTGTAGTCGCAATAATCAATTGTTGATTTACAAGTGTACATGAATTTTTATTTTGATTTGAATAATATTTATAAACCGTTGAATTTAATTTAAATGATTAGTTAATGAATAATGAATATTTATTTTATTGTTGAACAGGAAAATTTGTCATTTTGCAAACGATCTCAGAATTTGATGCAATTTATTTTGTCAGAACCGTATCGTCAAAATATAGCTACATTTCAATTTCACAATTTTTGAAGTCAGTATGTGGCTCCGGTAAATTAAAATGTACGTTGAGATTTGTACGTTGTTTAATTAAAAATATTACATTTTAAGTGAAACTGTTACAGACTTTGTAATTGGGCTTTGAAACTAGTCCGATTGCGTTCAAAAGGCGTCAAAACCTATTGTTAGGCAGTAAGCGTGCATGATTTGGAGTCCGTCCGAATTTTGGCTTATATATCACGCTAAACGAGGAATATTATTATTTCATTCACTCTAAAACCCTAATTTACATCAGCCGCCACTTACATTTCAATGGCCACGTTCGTTCCAAACTTTGATCCTTAGTTTCTTTCAACCCGATCAATGAAATTAAGAGATTCCAAAGCCAAAATCGTAGTACTCCATGAGATCTTTCCATCCATATGGATGATGATACCAATTGCTTCACGGATTCGCCAGAAATTGCCATCAAAGGTTGCGCGTGTTTCACGGTTTTCTAGGCGATATGGGCCACCGCGACTAAGGGGGTTTGAGGTGTAGGCAGAGCAGAGGTAGGCGCACGAGATGGTGGAGCTCGATCACGGTCTGGGTTCTTGGATTTGGTGTGAAAATCTAAGGGAACGGTGGCTTTGGGTTTGCAAGTGACGGTGCAGAGAAAAAACATGATGAGGAGAGATGGAAGAGGTGCTGATGTGGCAAGTCATGGCTATTTTGTTCCATTTTTCGTTTTTAATTTATCATTTAATTCTAGTCGCTAAAAAATGCATAACTTTTTGATACAAGCTCCAATTGACGCGCAATTTATTTCATTGGAATCATTTCGACGAGCTCTTCACGATGCCGCTAGTTTGGACTGATTCTGAGACTGTCAAATTTTGAGCTAAAAATTGGAATTTCAATCGCATACAGAACCAAGGTTAGTGATTAAACCCACTCACGCGTAACTAAAGTATTCTAATATTAGTTAAATTAATATTATGTCATGATATGATTGCATGGATTGATGTTTGATTGTTTAAATTTGCATATTTACATTTATTTGCATCGATAGTGTAGTTAATTTTGACTGTTAAATATAATTTTACAGTTAAGTAAAAATTCGACATTTAATTACTGTTTAAAACCTGACATCTGAAAATTTGTATGTTTATATGATATTGGACTGTTTTGTATGTATTTATGTGATGAATGGATTGAATTTGATATGTTTAATATATTGATGTTAATTGTGTGAACTTACCTATTATTCACATTTATTCAAATGTGACCATTGTTTGTGTTGATTAATCCCAACCATTACCCTAGATGTTACAGGCATCGAATAAATCCAGGATTAATCAATAAAATGAATTAAGAACGTAGGTTGAAATGATAAATACCTATGACCCTGATTTGGATTGAAATGATATATATCCTTACCCAAAATACTAAAATTAAAATTTAAGTATCACTTGTCCATAAATAGAAAATTATATACTGACACCGGTTGGTTAAATAAAAATTTGTTTTAACCATGAATTTAGAAATGTTGTTTAAAGACAATAAGGATGATGTTTTATAAATTGATTTCTTTTGAACTTGAACTTTGAGTTTTGAAATATAAACAGAAAGGGGAAATAAATTAGTATTGCAACTGAAGCTAAATAAAGTGAAATATAATGTAAATTGAATTTATTGAAATTGAATGGTTTCACCCGCCTTTGAAATTTATTATGAATCAACATTGATTTGAATTACATATGAATTGTGAACTTGATATTTGTTATAAATTGAAATCATTGAAAATGAGAATCTAATTTGGAATGTAACTATTTTAATTAATTTAATTGAATTGAAATGAATGTAAATTGGAAGTTTAATCGACGGAATTATTGAAAATTGAGTTGATTGAATTGAAGTTGAAATACAACTTCAATTTTAATTGAACATAATAGAGAAACGATTCTAATTCCAACTATAGTATTTCAAATCATTTTATAAACTTTTTTAATAATAATTTTTTTCTTTATAAAATATTTTACTTTGTATTTTATTTCATAAATTATTTTAAATAAATCATTTTATAATTAACTATTTATTTTATAAATTATTTAATGTTTTAACTACATATTTTAATAAAATTTGATAAATTGTTTTTTAAATTACAAACTATTTATTTTCAAACTATTTCAATTATATATCTAAACTATTTTAAATATACTATTAACTATTTTATTATTCAAATTATTAAAGTTGGAATTGTTTCAAGATTTTAATTGGTTTAAATGGAGATTTTAGTATGAATAATATTCTATTTTGAATATAGAATGATTTTGAAAATCTGATATTTTGATATGAAGTATGAACCTCTTTGAAATGTAAAAGAACTAACATGTAACACCCCACCTCCGCTAGGGTCACTCACAAAGGGAATGCCCTAGTTTTGGAGGGGTATTATCTAGTAAACAGGCACAGAGATAACACAAGACAGAATATAGACAAAATAGAGTATATAAAGCAGCGGATATAAACTTTAAAACCAAATCTCATTACTGAAAAATAGAGTCAAAACCTCTTACATCAAAATGCCAAGTCATTATTTCATTACATCAAGTTCTAAAGAAGCAAAGTACTTAAAACAACATAAGTAAAATATTATTCCCCAAAAAGTGCATGAGTGCAGCCATAGCATAGCTCAAGACCAAACCGTACATGAGCTGTCAGAAAGCAAGCAAAGTCCAAGCTAAGAGCTAGAGTTTCCACCCTGAGAACCTTGGGGGGGGGACGAAAGACAAAGAGGCAAAAGAAAACGGGTCAGTCAAAAAGACTGGTAAGCCCTAGTGACTATCAGCATAGAAACAAGTAAAGTTAACAAGACATGAATAAACTGGAATTAAACATAGGAATGATGATAAATCTGACCTGATAACTAAGCTAACAAGATAACTCAAGTCTAACATTGCGTATTCAAGGTTCGCCATACCAACTATACTGGTATACTAATCCCGTGTCAACTATAAATCAAGAAATAATCCCTTGGCCCAAAATCGTGAAGTGACCCAATTCGGGGTCCAATGGTATGATCTAATCGATCGGCTCCCTACAAGTCTAGCTCGTCGTGTGTCTGTGTCATACGGCCCTATCACGAATGTAGTCACCTGTGCTAGGTCCACCATAGGGTGTATCAATGTAACAACCCGTATTTTTAAATAACAAGTTATAACATAAATCAAGGCAGAATTAAATGATAAAATCCGAATCAAGGGAAACGGGCTGTGCCATTGCGTTCATCTCGGAAAAATACGCGAAATAGAGTCCGAGTTTTCGAAAATCGGAGTGCATATGACCCAGTTAAGGCCCATAGAAGTTTTCAGAAAATTCAAGTTTAAAAACAGATTTCAAAATTCAGCTGGGCAGGGAAGGCGGGAAAAATTCCCGCCACCCCAAGTCGACTGGGGAGTCGACTTGGGAGTCGACACACCCCAGGTGGTGTCGACTGCCCAGTCGACACCCCTGTCGACTTGGGTGGTCGGCCAGTTTGGCCTGGGTGCACCTGACTTGTTCCTCAAGACATGTTTGGAGGCTTGTGACGGATTTTAATGGCTCAGATCTGAACTAGGGTTAATCCTATGGCCTAAACTAACCTAATCTTCTATAAAAAGACCCTAAGACCTAGCCTAAACCCTCATTAATCATTCCTACAACTAAACTATGCCAAAATGTTTCTTGATCATGGCCTCCATCTTCATATCATGGCCTCCATCCTCTTCATGAAAGTTTGAGTGTCCTAAGCTAGTAAAAGAGCCACCTTTCTTCATCAAAACAAGGATCTTTCTTCATACAAATCAAAGGAGCTTCTTGTTTCTCAAGACAACTTGGAGCTTATATTCATTTGGGGTTTTTAGAGTTGCTAGTGTCTTCGTCTCAATCTTATTTTATTTCATAGGTCTTCATAGCATAGTAAGCCCTATTCTACTCTTAGATTCTAACTATGAAGTTAAATATGACATGTTGCAAGTTGAGTTTGGGCCTAAGTATGATTTGTGCTTTGATTCTATCATGTTATGCATAGATTTATTCTATGCGTGTTTGTAAATCTATCACCTTGACTTTGTGCATAGAAAACTATGAGCTTTGATCCTATCATGTTATGCATAGATTTATTCTATGCATGTTTGTAAAGCTATCACCTTGACTTTGTGCATAGAAAGCTATGAACTTTGATTTGAAATGTTGCATAAAGCAACATAGAAACTCTCATAAACTTTATGTTAACTTGCATATAATGTTATATGCGAATCACTTGCTATCATCCCATGTTATTTATGGCCATGTTTCACCTATTTTGCTAAAGTTGATATCATGCATGTTTTGAGGCTTATAATGTAATATGCAAGTTTATGAACACATTTGCCTCATATGCCACCATGTTTAACTTATGGCAAAACCTTAACCCCTCATGTTCCTTAATATGCTTGTGGCCAAATCACCCTTATGCTATTATGCATGCTTGTGGCCAAATCACCCTTATGCTATTTGATATGTTTGAGGCCAAGTCACCTTTTATGCTATCATACATGTTGAGGCCATATGCTAGTATGTTGAACCCCTTTTGGCCTCAAATATCACCATGTTTAATTTGTGATAGACTTTGCCATCTTATGCCCACCTTGTCATATAGTTATGTTCCCTCTTTGATCTATTTGCGTTGATGCGAATTTACGTGCGATGAGAATACGTTATGGGTAGTGGGGCAAACTTGAATAACATGAAAACATGACTCGAAAACATGACGTGAAAGTTTGACATGTGTTTATGCTTGAAAACACGAACGTGGACATGACATGTAGAAAACATGAAAGTGGCCAACTCGAGGTTGGGTTGAGTTTGTAGCATAAATTTACCCGGAACCGACCGGCTTAACTAGTGGCTACAAGCAATAGGACCCAATGTGAGTAGTTGGTCATGTCGCACTTAAAACCCGAGGTTAGACTAGGTTGTGGTGTAAAGCTACCCGGACCCGCCCGGCTTAACTAGTAACCACAACAAAGTCTAATGTGAGAGGTTGGGGTGCATTAAGTTAATAAATGCCACATGATAGGGTTAAGTCATGGACTACTTGAATACTTAACCAATTAAACACGATGGATTGGTAGGGTTAAGTCATGGACTACTTGAATATACTTAACCAATTAAACACGATGGATTGGTAGGGTTAAGTCATGGACTACTTGAATATACTTAACCAATTAAACACAATGGATTGGCAGGGTTAAGTCATGGACTACTTGAATATACTTAACCAATTAAACCCGATGTATTGATAGGGTTAAGTCATGAACTGCTTGAATACACTTAACCAACTCAATACATGGTTAGGATAGGGTTAACCACGCTTAACCCACTTGAAATCCTAGTTACGTGGTCCTTTTCAGCAGTAAACCACTTGGAAGTATCATGGGTACCCTGGACTAGGCTAGGGTGGGGCACGATTACTGGACTGATTGTAAGAGACCAAAAGAGACGGCTGAAGGGTGCACCGGTTGTTCAGGCGGACCATGGTCGTGCACATTAAGTCCGGAGTTGAACATGGGCTCCAGTAGGTTAGACTGTGCGTGCTTGAATTGTGTCTGTGGTTTACACCTTAGGGCTGGATACACCCTGGGGTGGACCTTGCACAGTTAACTACATTCCACGATTAAGCCGTATGACACCGATACACGACGAGTTAGGCTTATAGGGAGCCGATCGACTAGACCGAGTAGTTGGACCTTGATTTAGGTCACCTCATGATATTGGGCCAGCTTTGGGCCAAGGGACCATTTCTTGTTTATACTTGACATGGATTGGAATACTAGTACACACCTGGTGCAACTTAACCTTGTATATGCGACGCCACACTTGATCTATCTTGTTAACTTTTCACCATGCTAGTTATCACCCTATGTCTCATCTCTGTTTTACATGTCCAGTTAACTTTATTAGTTTTTATACTAATAGTAGGTAGGGCTTACCAGTCTTTTTGACTGACCCGTTTTCTTTTTCCTCTTTTCTTCCGTCCCCCCCCCCCAGGTTTACAGGGTGGGAACACTGGTACCTAGCTTGGATCTTTAGCTGCTTTTCTGGATAGCTCATATACGGTTTGGACTTGAGCATGCTACGGCCTTATTCTACTTTGGGGATAGTTTACTTTATGTTATTTCCAGTTTTCAGTTTATGTTTTTCTAGACTTTGTTTTGTGGAAAATAATGACTCAGTACTTTGATGTAACTTGACTATGGTTTTGAAATACTAGTTTTATCCGCTGCTTTACTTACTCTGTTTTACTTATATGTTCTGTCTTGTGATATCTGCATGCATGTTTACCTCGTTTAACGCCCCTCCAAAGCTAGTGCGCTTGCAAGAGTGGCATTGGCGTAGGTGGGGTGTTACATTTGGTATCAGAGCCAGGTTTACAAGATCTGATCAAAAGGTTTTTTTAAAACTTACCTTTTGAAAAACTATTTTCAAAACCAATTAAGTATTTTCCAAGAAAAGTCTAGTTTATTTTAAAAGGCTATTCCCCAAAAGCCATTAGCACTATCCTTTGTTTCCTCGTTCTCAATCTATCTTTTTCTTCGTTTCAGTATGGCCGATAATTTTGCCATTCTGGAGGGCGTACCAGTACCTATTTGGATTAGAAGGTACATGGAGGCAAGGGCGAATGAAGCCGGCCCCGCGGACATTCCTCCTCCTTCCCCCGTGGCTAACATTCCTCCCCCTCCCGTAGCTGAGGTTCCTCCTCCTCCTCAGCATCCGCAAGCGGATTTCGCGAAGATTTGCAAGGACTTTAAGGCGATGGGTGGCAAGAATTTTGTTGGGACGGAGACTTTTGTTGAGGCAAGAAACTGGTTGAAGGAAACTGAAGACCTCTTTGCTATCTTTGATATAGAAGACCGTAGGAAAGTTCTGTTAGTGGTATGGCTGTTGAAAGGGGAAGCTGCATATTGGTGGGTAGTCACCACCACTACTAGACCAATTCAGACTTGGGATGACTTTAGGAGAAGGTTCAGATTGAGGTTTCTATCATCGACAGAAGAGAACCTTCGGATGGAGAGGTTCCTATCTCTAAGGCAAGGGGACATGACAGTTAGGGAATACGTGGATACGTTTAATCAACTTGCTCGGTTCGGTCTAGACTTGGTTAACACAGCTCAGAAGAAGGCCCTACGCTTCGCTCTAGGATTGAATGAGCCATTGCGCGATTTGGCCATGTCTCATATACCCATGGGGGCGACTTTCGAGGGTTTGGTGAATATGGTCCTGCTTCAAGAGGAAGATAAGGGTGGCAAGAAGGAGGTCAAGGCAAATGAGTCTCAAAGCGAGAAGGTAGATTCCGGAAAAGGTGGCAAGAACAACAACAGCAAGGACAACAAGTCAAGAGAAAGGAGGAAGTGCAACTTCTGTGGGGTTACTGGGCACATAGCCAAAGACTGTAGGAAGAAGAAAAGGAAGTTGGGAGAATGCTTTCATTGTGGAGAGTCTGGACACTATAGTAAGGATTGCCCGAAAAAGCGGGGACAAGGGAAAAGGAAAACTCAGCGAGCAGGACCTTCTGGAGGGCTAGTGCATACTCTCAACATCGCTCCAGTTCTTGATCGAGGTAGTATTTCTGTAGAAAACCTTGTTTACATTTCTGATTATCCTGTCGCACCTTGTTTGATTCTGGCACATCGCATAGTTTTATTTCTGATCTTGTTGAAAGTTTGCACCTAAGTACTAGTCTAGTTGAAAATCCCGTTAGTATTTCAAATCCAATTAAGGGTTCCGCCCATCTACCTGTGATTTGTATGGATTTGAAAATCTCTATCTTGAGCGTAGAATTCGTGTGTGATGCTTATGTTCTCGGGTTTATGGGACACGGGTTGATTTTGGGCGTGGATTGGTCGTCCGGTTATGGAGCCATTCTTGACTTCGAACATAGGGTTGCAAGGCTCATGACTCGCCTCAGTAATACCCTCGAAATCTCGTGTGACCTTTAGGGTTCCGTCATGATTAGTTATCTAGAATCCCTTGGCACTTTTTGGAAATTTGTAACCCAATCGAGTAGTGTTCGCCACTAAGGCGGATAGTCCATTCCGCTTAAGCATGGGTTATAGAAATCACCCTAGTAAGAACATTTGGCAACGTGGAGTGGCATTTGTTTTCAAGAGATAGTTCTTCTGCGTGGAATACCGTATGGTATGTAAACGAGATCCAGGATTCACTAACGAATTTTGGAAAGCTTGCATGAAACCATGAGCACGCAGTTATGTTTAAGCCAAGTATTTTAGGAAAAGAATAAGTGGAACTGGAACGAGAGGCAACGGTGAAATGAGTTCTAACTCATATTTTGGAAATAAGAATTAAGAGCTACGAAATTGTGAAGTTAAAAGACGGTCAAGGCACGATGGGATTAAGCACAAGAAAATGCGGCTTAGAAGACTGAAGACTAGATACGCGCATTATATCTCTTTCTAAGAGTATATCCTTGATCCCTATTATTCTGTAGAGCTTACTCGCATGCTATCTTTTAAGTATAGCCTCTCGGTCCTATTCTCAATCTTAGTTCTGTTGCAAACCCCATAAGGAGTATGACTCGCCTGTTTGTGATTTATAGTTGGGGTGAAGATGTCCATTAAGATGACCAAACTATTTGGGCTTTATGGGATATGGGTCATAGTTGATAGACTTACGAAGAGCACCCATTTCCTTCCAGTAAAGAACAAGAGGACTGTATCAGGTTTAGCATCTGTTTATCTTCGAGAGATAGTGCGATTGCATGGAGTTCCTTCCAGCATAGTTAGCAGTCATGACCCAATCTTCACCATCCAGTTCTAGAATAGTTTGCAAGAAGCGATGGGTACGCGATTGAATCTAAGTACAGCCTATCACCCCCAGACGGATGGCCAAACCGAGAGGGTGAATAGAGTACTAGAAGATCTGTTGAGGCTATGCATTTTTGACTTTGGTGGTACTTGGGAAGACCACCTCCCTCTTGTAGAGTTTGCTTATAATAATAGCTATCAATCTAGCATAGGGATGGCACCATTTGAAGCTTTGTATGGGAGGCCGTGCAAGTCACCAACATGTTGGTGGGAGACGACGAATGAGCTTATACTCGGGCCCGACATGATATGGGGCACATCCGAGAAAGTAGAGTTGATTCGAAGACGGATGAAAACGGCCCAAGATAGACAATCCTATGCTGACAAGCGAAGGACAGATTTGGAATTCAAAGTTGGAGATTTAGTTTTCATGGAGGTTTCTCCTTTGCGAAATGTGGTTCGTTTTGGAGCAGTTGGGAAGCTGGCACCAAGGTTCGTAGGACCCTTCCCTATCATAGAGAGGATTGGGAAGATGGCTTATAAGATGGAATTGCCCGAGAAGCTGGCCGGAGTTCACAATGTTTTTCATGTCTCGCATCTCCGAAAGTGCCTACATGAGTCAGCCAAGGTAGTTGAACCAAGTATTCTTGAAGACACGGAGGTATAGAAAGAGGCGACCTTGAGGCGAGCTCCGATCCGTATCTTGGGAACAGAGATCAAGAAGCTGAGGAATCGAGAAGTCAAGTTTGTAAAGGTTCAGTGGAGTGAAGCCGAAGAGGATGCAACTTGGGAAACCGAGGAGAAGATGCGCGCGCTTCAACCGTTTCTTTTTGAGGGTACATTCTCGATCTCTTTTCCTAGCCAGCATATCTTTCTTTCACTATCCATGTTTATCTTGTTATCTCATTAACCTTGTCATGAGAACCTTAGGTAGAAACCCTTTGGATGAAACATGTATTTGAAACATGTTATGCTTGATGTTTGCAAGTGGTTGCAAGTGTTTGCAAGTGGATACTCGTGGATGCATGATACACATTAGGCACTAAGATCGGCTCACACACTTTCATATTGCATATGCATGAGTGTTTATACTTATTCATGGATGAAACTTGTTATGCTATCACGTGGATGTTGCATATGGATGAATGTTATGTGCACTCATATAGAGATTATGAATTATGTTAGGAATTTGCATACATATGGACTCATTTCACTAACATACTTTGCATTAAGGAGGTTTACTGAATCAGTAACCGCCTGATTTTCGCATTAGATAAGTACATATACACACACCTCTGCATTTGATTATACAGCATTCAGAATCTTTTAAGGACAATGTTTACTTGTGGATGATGTTTTGAGTAGATGGATGATGGATGGTAGGATATGTTCCTCCTAACTTGAAGATTTCGGGGACGAAATCCTTTAAGGAGGGGAGAATGTAACAACCCGTATTTTTAAATAACAAGTTATAACATAAATCAAGGCAGAATTAAATGATAAAATCCGAATCAAGGGAAACGGGCTGTGCCATTGCGTTCGTCTCGGAAAAATACGCGAAATAGAGCCCGAGTTTTCGAAAATCGGAGTCCGTATGACCCAGTTAAGGCCCATAGAAGTTTTCAGAAAATTCAAGTTTAAAAACAGATTTCAAAATTCAGCTGGGCAGGGAAGGCGGGAAAAATTCCTGCCACCCCAAGTCGACTGGGGAGTCGACTTGGGAGTCGACACACTCCAGGTGGTGTCGACTGCCCAGTCGACACCCCTGTCGACTTGGGTGGTCGGCCAGTTTGGCCTGGGTGCACCTGACTTGTTCCTCAAGACATGTTTGGAGACTTGTGACGGATTTTAATGGCTCAGATCTGAACTAGGGTTAATCCTATGGCCTAAACTAACCTAATCTTATATAAAAAGACCCTAAGACCTAGCCTAAACCCTCATTAATCATTCCTACAACTAAACTATGCCAAAATGTTTCTTGATCATGGCCTCCATCTTCATATCATGGCCTCCATCCTCTTCATGAAAGTTTGAGTGTCCTAAGCTAGTAAAAGAGCCACCTTTCTTCATCAAAACAAGGATCTTTCTTCATACAAATCAAAGGAGCTTCTTGTTTCTCAAGACAACTTGGAGCTTATATTCATTTGGGGTTTTAGAGTTGCTAGTGTCTTCGTCTCAATCTTATTTTATTTCATAGGTCTTCATAGCATAGTAAGCCCTATTCTACTCTTAGATTCTAACTATGAAGTTAAATATGACATGTTGCAAGTTGAGTTTGGGCCTAAGTATGATTTGTGCTTTGATTCTATCATGTTATGCATAGATTTATTCTATGCGTGTTTGTAAATCTATCACCTTGACTTTGTGCATAGAAAACTATGAGCTTTGATCCTATCATGTTATGCATAGATTTATTCTATGCATGTTTGTAAAGCTATCACCTTGACTTTGTGCATAGAAAGCTATGAACTTTGATTTGAAATGTTGCATAAAGCAACATAGAAACTCTCATAAACTTTATGTTAACTTGCATATAATGTTATATGCGAATCACTTGCTATCATCCCATGTTATTTATGGCCATGTTTCACCTATTTTGCTAAAGTTGATATCATGCATGTTTTGAGGCTTATAATGTAATATGCAAGTTTATGAACACATTTGCCTCATATGCCACCATGTTTAACTTATGGCAAAACCTTAACCCCTCATGTTCCTTAATATGCTTGTGGCCAAATCACCCTTATGCTATTATGCATGCTTGTGGCCAAATCACCCTTATGCTATTTGATATGTTTGAGGCCAAGTCACCTTTTATGCTATCATACATGTTGAGGCCATATGCTAGTATGTTGAACCCCTTTTGGCCTCAAATATCACCATGTTTAATTTGTGATAGACTTTGCCATCTTATGCCCACCTTGTCATATAGTTATGTTCCCTCTTTGATCTATTTGCGTTGATGCGAATTTACGTGCGATGAGAATACGTTATGGGTAGTGGGGCAAACTTGAATAACATGAAAACATGACTCGAAAACATGACGTGAAAGTTTGACATGTGTTTATGCTTGAAAACACGAACGTGGACATGACATGTAGAAAACATGAAAGTGGCCAACTCGAGGTTGGGTTGAGTTTGTAGCATAAATCTACCCGGAACCGACCGGCTTAACTAGTGGCTACAAGCAATAGGACCCAATGTGAGTAGTTGGTCATGTCGCACTTAAAACCCGAGGTTAGACTAGATTGTGGTGTAAAGCTACCCGGACCCGCCCGGCTTAACTAGTAACCACAACAAAGTCTAATGTGAGAGGTTGGGGTGCATTAAGTTAATAAATGCCACATGATAGGGTTAAGTCATGGACTACTTGAATACTTAACCAATTAAACACGATGGATTGGTAGGGTTAAGTCATGGACTACTTGAATATACTTAACCAATTAAACACGATGGATTGGTAGGGTTAAGTCATGGACTACTTGAATATACTTAACCAATTAAACACGATGGATTGGTAGGGTTAAGTCATGGACTACTTGAATATACTTAACCAATTAAACCCGATGTATTGATAGGGTTAAGTCATGAACTGCTTGAATACACTTAACCAACTCAATACATGGTTAGGATAGGGTTAACCACACTTAACCCACTTGAAATCCTAGTTACGTGGTCCTTTTCAGCAGTAAACCACTTGGAAGTATCATGGGTACCCTGGACTAGGCTAGGGTGGGGCACGATTACTGGACTGATTGTAAGAGACCAAAAGAGACGGCTGAAGGGTGCACCGGTTGTTCAGGCGGACCATGGTCGTGCACATTAAGTCCGGAGTTGAACATGGGCTCCAGTAGGTTAGACTGTGCGTGCTTGAATTGTGTCTGTGGTTTACACCTTAGGGCTGGATACACCCTGGGGTGGACCTTGCACAGTTAACTACATTCCACGATTAAGCCGTATGACACCGATACACGACGAGTTAGGCTTATAGGGAGCCGATCGACTAGACCGAGTAGTTGGACCTTGATTTAGGTCACCTCATGATATTGGGCCAGCTTTGGGCCAAGGGATCATTTCTTGTTTATACTTGACATGGATTGGAATACTAGTACACACCTGGTGCAACTTAACCTTGTATATGCGACGCCACACTTGATCTATCTTGTTAACTTTTCACCATGCTAGTTATCACCCTATGTCTCATCTCTGTTTTACATGTCCAGTTAACTTTATTAGTTTTTATACTAATAGTAGGTAGGGCTTACCAGTCTTTTTGACTAACCCGTTTTCTTTTTCCTCTTTTCTTCCGTTTCCCCCCCCCCCCCAGGTTTACAGGGTGGGAACACTGGTACCTAGCTTGGATCTTTAGCTGCTTTTCTGGATAGCTCATATACGGTTTGGACTTGAGCATGCTACGGCCTTATTCTACTTTGGGGATAGTTTACTTTATGTTATTTCCAGTTTTCAGTTTATGTTTTTCTAGACTTTGTTTTGTGGAAAATAATGACTCAGTACTTTGATGTAACTTGACTATGGTTTTGAAATACTAGTTTTATCCGCTGCTTTACTTACTCTGTTTTACTTATATGTTCTGTCTTGTGATATCTGCATGCATGTTTACCTCGTTTAACGCCCCTCCAAAGCTAGTGCGCTTGCAAGAGTGGCATTGGCGTAGGTGGGGTGTTACATTTGGTATCAGAGCCAGGTTTACAAGATCTGATCAAAAGGTTTTTTTAAAACTTACCTTTTGAAAAACTATTTTCAAAACCAATTAAGTATTTTCCAAGAAAAGTCTAGTTTATTTTAAAAGGCTATTCCCCAAAATCCATTAGCACTATCCTTTGTTTCCTCGTTCTCAATCTATCTTTTTCTTCGTTTCAGTATGGCCGATAATTTTGCCATTCTGGAGGGCGTACCAGTACCTATTTGGTTTAGAAGGTACATGGAGGCAAGGGCGAATGAAGCCGGCCCCGCGGACATTCCTCCTCCTTCCCCCATGGCTAACATTCCTCCCCCTCCCGTAGCTGAGGTTCCTCCTCCTCCTCAGCATCCGCAAGCGGATTTCGCGAAGATTTGCAAGGACTTTAAGGCGATAGGTGGCAAGAATTTTGTTGGGACGGAGACTTTTGTTGAGGCAAGAAACTGGTTGAAGGAAACTGAAGACCTCTTTGCTATCTTTGATATAGAAGACCGTAGGAAAGTTTTGTTAGTGGTATGGCTGTTGAAAGGGGAAGCTGCATATTGGTGGGTAGTCACCACCACTACTAGACCAATTCAGACTTGGGATGAATTTAGGAGAAGGTTCAGATTGAGGTTTCTATCATCGACATAAGAGAACCTTCGGATGGAGAGGTTCCTATCTCTAAGGCAAGGGGACATGACAGTTAGGGAATACGTGGATACGTTTAATCAACTTGCTCGGTTCGGTCTAGACTTGGTTAACACAGCTCAGAAGAAGGCCCTACGCTTCGCTCTAGGATTGAATGAGCCATTGCACGATTTGGCCATGTCTCATATACCCATGGGGGCGACTTTCGAGGGTTTGGTGAATATGGTCCTGCTTCAAGAGGAAGATAAGGGTGGCAAGAAGGAGGTCAAGGCAAATGAGTCTCAAAGCGAGAAGGTAGATTCCGGAAAAGGAGGCAAGAACAACAACAGCAAGGACAACAAGTCAAGAGAAAGGAGGAAGTGCAACTTCTGTGGGGTTACTGGGCACATAGCCAAAGACTGTAGGAAGAAGAAAAGGAAGTTGGGAGAATGCTTTCATTGTGGAGAGTCTGGACACTATAGTAAGGATTGCCCGAAAAAGCGGGGACAAGGGAAAAGGCAAACTCAGCGAGCAGGACCTTCTGGAGGGCTAGTGCATACTCTCAACATCGCTCCAGTTCTTGATCGATGTAGTATTTCTATAGAAAACCTTGTTTACATTTCTGATTATCCTGTTCGCACCTTGTTTGATTCTGGCACATCGCATAGTTTTATTTCTGATCTTGTTGAAAGTTTGCACCTAAGTACTAGTCTAGTTGAAAATCCCGTTAGTATTTCAAATCCAATTAAGGGTTCCGCCCATCTACCTGTGATTTGTATGGATTTGAAAATCTCTATCTTGAGCGTAGAATTCGTGTGTGATGCTTATGTTCTCGGGTTTATGGGACACGGGTTGATTTTGGGCATGGATTGGTCGTCCGGTTATGGAGCCATTCTTGACTTCGAACATAGGGTTGCAAGGCTCATGACTCGCCTCGGTAATACCCTCGAAATCTCGTGTGACCTTTAGGGTTCCGTCATGATTAGTTATCTAGAATCCCTTGGCACTTTTTTGAAATTTGTAATCCAATCGAGTAGTGTTCGCCACTAAGGCGGATAGTCCATTCCGCTTAAGCATGGGTTATAGAAATCACCCTAGTAAGAACATTTGGCAACGTGGAGTGGCATTTGTTTTCAAGAGATAGTTCTTCTGCGTGGAATACCGTATGGTATGTAAACGAGATCCAGGATTCACTAACGAATTTTGGAAAGCTTGCATGAAACCATGAGCACGCAGTTATGTTTAAGCCAAGTATTTTAGGAAAAGAATAAGTGGAACTGGAACGAGAGGCAACGATGAAATGAGTTCTAACTCATATTTTGGAAATAAGAATTAAGAGCTACGAAATTGTGAAGTTAAAAGACGGTCAAGGCACGATGGGATTAAGCACAAGAAAATGCGGCTTAGAAGACTGAAGACTAGATACGTGCATTATATCTCTTTCTAAGAGTATATCCTTGATCCCTATTATTCTGTAGAGCTTACTCGCATGCTATCTTTTAAGTATAGCCTCTCGGTCCTATTCTCAATCTTAGTTCTGTTGCAAACCCCATAAGGAGTATGACTCGCCTGTTTGTGATTTATAGTTGGGGTGAAGATGTCCATTAAGATGACCAAACTATTTGGGCTTTATGGGATATGGGTCATAGTTGATAGACTTACGAAGAGCACCCATTTCCTTCCAGTAAAGAACAAGAGGACTGTATCAGGTTTAGCATCTGTTTATCTTCGAGAGATAGTGCGATTGCATGGAGTTCCTTCCAGCATAGTTAGCAGTCATGACCCAATCTTCACCATCCAGTTCTAGAATAGTTTGCAAGAAGCGATGGGTACGCGATTGAATCTAAGTACAGCCTATCACCCCCAGACGGATGGCCAAACCGAGAGGGTGAATAGAGTACTAGAAGATCTGTTGAGGCTATGCATTTTTGACTTTGGTGGTACTTGGGAAGACCACCTCCCTCTTGTAGAGTTTGCTTATAATAATAGCTATCAATCTAGCATAGGGATGGCACCATTTGAAGCTTTGTATGGGAGGCCGTGCAAGTCACCAACATGTTGGTGGGAGACGACGAATGAGCTTATACTCGGGCCCGACATGATATGGGGCACATCCGAGAAAGTAGAGTTGATTCGAAGACGGATGAAAACGGCCCAAGATAGACAATCCTATGCTGACAAGCGAAGGACAGATTTGGAATTCAAAGTTGGAGATTTAGTTTTCATGGAGGTTTCTCCTTTGCGAAATGTGGTTCGTTTTGGAGCAGTTGGGAAGCTGGCACCAAGGTTCGTAGGACCCTTCCCTATCATAGAGAGGATTGGGAAGATGGCTTATAAGATGGAATTGCCCGAGAAGCTGGCCGGAGTTCACAATGTTTTTCATGTCTCGCATCTCCGAAAGTGCCTACATGAGTCAGCCAAGGTAGTTGAACCAAGTATTCTTGAAGACACGGAGGTATAGAAAGAGGCGACCTTGAGGCGAGCTCCGATCCGTATCTTGGGAACAGAGATCAAGAAGCTGAGGAATCGAGAAGTCAAGTTTGTAAAGGTTCAGTGGAGTGAAGCCGAAGAGGATGCAACTTGGGAAACCGAGGAGAAGATGCGCGCGCTTCAACCGTTTCTTTTTGAGGGTACATTCTCGATCTCTTTTCCTAGCCAGCATATCTTTCTTTCACTATCCATGTTTATCTTGTTATCTCATTAACCTTGTCATGAGAACCTTAGGTAGAAACCCTTTGGATGAAACATGTATTTGAAACATGTTATGCTTGATGTTTGCAAGTGGTTGCAAGTGTTTGCAAGTGGATACTCGTGGATGCATGATACACATTAGGCACTAAGATCGGCTCACACACTTTCATATTGCATATGCATGAGTGTTTATACTTATTCATGGATGAAACTTGTTATGCTATCACGTGGATGTTGCATATGGATGAATGTTATGTGCACTCATATAGAGATTATGAATTATGTTAGGAATTTGCATACATATGGACTCATTTCACTAACATACTTTGCATTAAGGAGGTTTACTGAATCAGTAACCGCCTGATTTTCGCATTAGATAAGTACATATACACACACCTCTGCATTTGATTATACAGCATTCAGAATCTTTTAAGGACAATGTTTACTTGTGGATGATGTTTTGAGTAGATGGATGATGGATGGTAGGATATGTTCCTCCTAACTTGAAGATTTCGGGGACGAAATCCTTTAAGGAGGGGAGAATGTAACAACCCGTATTTTTAAATAACAAGTTATAACATAAATCAAGGCAGAATTAAATGATAAAATCCGAATCAAGGGAAACGGGCTGTGCCATTGCGTTCGTCTCGGAAAAATACGCGAAATAGAGTCTGAGTTTTCGAAAATCGGAGTCCGTATGACCCAGTTAAGGCCCATAGAAGTTTTCAGAAAATTCAAGTTTAAAAACAGATTTCAAAATTCAGCTGGGCAGGGAAGGCGGGAATAATTCCCGCCACCCCAAGTCGACTGGGGAGTCGACTTGGGAGTCGACACACCCCAGGTGGTGTCGACTGCCCAGTCGACACCCCTGTCGACTTGGGTGGTCGGCCAGTTTGGCCTGGGTGCACCTGACTTGTTCCTCAAGACATGTTTGGAGGCTTGTGACGGATTTTAATGGCTCAGATCTGAACTAGGGTTAATCCTATGGCCTAAACTAACCTAATCTTATATAAAAAGACCCTAAGACCTAGCCTAAACCCTCATTAATCATTCCTACAACTAAACTATGCCAAAATGTTTCTTGATCATGGCCTCCATCTTCATATCATGGCCTCCATCCTCTTCATGAAAGTTTGAGTGTCCTAAGCTAGTAAAAGAGCCACCTTTCTTCATCAAAACAAGGATCTTTCTTCATACAAATCAAAGGAGCTTCTTGTTTCTCAAGACAACTTGGAGCTTATATTCATTTGGGTTTTTTAGAGTTGCTAGTGGCTTCGTCTCAATCTTATTTTATTTCATAGGTCTTCATAGCATAGTAAGCCCTATTCTACTCTTAGATTCTAACTATGAAGTTAAATATGACATGTTGCAAGTTGAGTTTGGGCCTAAGTATGATTTGTGCTTTGATTCTATCATGTTATGCATAGATTTATTCTATGTGTGTTTGTAAAGCTATCACCTTGACTTTGTGCATAGAAAACTATGAGCTTTGATCCTATCATGTTATGCATAGATTTATTCTATGCATGTTTGTAAAGCTATCACCTTGACTTTGTGCATAGAAAGCTATGAACTTTGATTTGAAATGTTGCATAAAGCAACATAGAAACTCTCATAAACTTTATGTTAACTTGCATATGATGTTATATGCGAATCAGTTGCTATCATCCCATGTTATTTATGGCCATGTTTCACCTATTTTGCTAAAGTTGATATCATGCATGTTTTGAGGCTTATAATGTAATATGCAAGTTTATGAACACATTTGCCTCATATGCCACCATGTTTAACTTGTGGCAAAACCTTAACCCCTCATGTTCCTTAATATGCTTGTGGCCAAATCACCCTTATGTTATTATGCATGCTTGTGGCCAAATCACCCTTATGCTATTTGATATGTTTGAGGCCAAGTCACATTTTATGCTATCATACATGTTGAGGCCATATGCTAGTATGTTGAACACCTTTTGGCCTCAAATATCACCATGTTTAATTTTTGATAGACTTTGCCATCTTATGCCCACCTTGTCATATAGTTATGTTCCCTCTTTGATCTATTTGCGTTGATGCGAATTTACGTGCGATGGGAATACGTTATGGGTAGTGGGGCAAACTTGAATAACATGAAAACATGACTCGAAAACATGACATGAAAGTTTGACATGTGTTTATGCTTGAAAACACGAACGTGGACATGACATGTAGAAAACATGAAAGTGGCCAACTCGAGGTTGGGTTGAGTTTGTAGCATAAATCTACCCGGAACCGACCGGCTTAACTAGTGGCTACAAGCAATAGGACCCAATGTGAGTAGTTGGTCATGTCGCACTTAAAACCCGAGGTTAGACTAGGTTGTGGTGTAAAGCTACCCGGACCCGCCCGGCTTAACTAGTAACCACAACAAAGTCTAATGTGAGAGGTTGGGGTGCATTAAGTTAATTAATGCCACATGATTGGGTTAAGTCATGGACTACTTGAATACTTAACCAATTAAACATGATGGATTGGTAGGGTTAAGTCATGGACTACTTGAATATACTTAACCAATTAAACACGATGGATTGGTAGGGTTAAGTCATGGACTACTTGAATATACTTAACCAATTAAACACGACGGATTGGTAGGGTTAAGTCATGGACTACTTGAATATACTTAACCAATTAAACCCGATGTATTAATAGGGTTAAATCATGAACTGCTTGAATACACTTAACCTACTCAATACATGGTTAGGATAGGGTTAACCACACTTAACCCACTTGAAATCCTAGTTACGTGGTCCTTTTCAGCAGTAAACCACTTGGAAGTATCATGGGTACCCTGGACTAGGCTAGAGTGGGGCACGATTACTGGACTGATTGTAAGAGACCAAAAGAGACGGCTGAAGGGTGCACCGGTTGTTCAGGCGGACCATGGTCGTGCACATTAAGTCCGGAGTTGAACATGGGCACCAGTAGGTTTAGACTGTGCGTGCTTGAATTGTGTCTGTGGTTTACACCTTAGGGCTGGATACACCCTGGGGTGGACCTTGCACAGTTAACTACATTCCACGATTAAGCCGTATGACACCGATACACGACGAGTTAGGCTTATAGGGAGCCGATCGACTAGACCGAGTAGTTGGACCTTGATTTAGGTCACCTCATGATATTGGGCCAGCTTTGGGCCAAGGGATCATTTCTTGTTTATACTTGACATGGATTGGAATACTAGTACACACCTGGTGCAACTTAACCTTGTATATGCGACGCCACACTTGATCTATCTTGTTAACTTTTCACCATGCTAGTTATCACCCTATGTCTCATCTCTGTTTTACATGTCCAGTTAACTTTATTAGTTTTTATACTAATAGTAGGTAGGGCTTACCAGTCTTTTTGACTGACCCATTTTCTTTCGCCTCTTTTCTTCCCCCCCCCCCCCCCCCAGGTTTACAGGGTGGGAACACTGGTACCTAGCTTGGATCTTTAGCTGCTTTTCTGGATAGCTCATGTACGGTTTGGACTTGAGCATGCTATGGCCTTATTCTACTTTGGGGATAGTTTACTTTATGTTATTTCCAGTTTTCAGTTTATGTTTTTCTAGACTTTGTTTTGTGGAAAATGATGACTCAGTACTTTGATGTAACTTGACTATGGTTTTGAAATACTAGTTTTATCTGTTGCTTTACTTACTCTGTTTTACTTATATGTTCTGTCTTGTGATATCTGCATGCATGTTTACCTCGTTTAACGCCCCTCCAAAGCTAGTGCGCTTGCAAGAGTGGCATTGGCGGAGGTGGGGTGTTACAATCAAGCCCTAGGGTGCTAACCACCGACACGAATCAAGAATGCACAGATAATCCTACTGATGCCCAATGCCTGTTTTTCAACTCCGGACTAAGTGCACGACCCTAGTCCGCCTGAACCTACAATGGCGCACCAACTCAGCCGTCATTCTGGTTGCTTACAATCAGCCCAGCAATCGTGCCCCACCCTGCCTAGTCCCAGGGTACCGTGATATATCTAGTGGGTTACTGCTGAAAAGGACCGCGTAACTAGGGTTTCGTTTAGCAGGTTAAGTTGTCATTTAAAATCGAGACTTAACCCCATCTATGTGTCATGTCAAATTGACTAAGTGTGTCGTTCTAGTTCAAGACTTAGTCCTACGAATCATGTGTCAGGTTGGTTAAGCGTGTTCAAGCGGTTCATGACTTAACCCTATCAAATTAACGTGTCAAATTGGTTAAGTATATTCAAGTGGTCCATGACTTAACCCTATCCAGTGGCATTAATTTACTTAATGCACCCCTAACCTCTCACATTAGACTTGGTTATGGTTACTGGATGTGCCGGGCGGGTCCGGGCAGTTTTACACCATAACCTAGTCTAACCTCGGGTTTCGAGTGCGATATGACCAACTACTCACATTGGGTCCTATTGTTTGCAGTTACTGGATTCGCCGGGCGGTTCCGGGCAGATTTATACTGCAAACTCAACCCAACCTCGAGTTGGCCACGTTCAAGTTATCTAAGTGTCATGTCCCAAATTCATATTTTCAAGTATAACTTCATGTCTAGTTCATGTTCCTATCCAAGCTCAAGTTATAATGATATTCATGTTTTCAAGTTCATACTAA
This sequence comes from Allium sativum, assembly GCA_030737875.1. Taxonomy (NCBI): domain Eukaryota; kingdom Viridiplantae; phylum Streptophyta; class Magnoliopsida; order Asparagales; family Amaryllidaceae; genus Allium; species Allium sativum. Next base: position 17,608,814 of record CM060927.1, on the reverse strand, counting down.
ATTCAGGTTTTCCTAAACTACCCAAATCGCATCCCCAACGCTCGTGAATTCGAATCAAGGCAATAGATGTAACTAGGGAATAACATAACAAGGATGGGTATAAAGTGGCAAAGGTGATTTCAAGGCAAGCATGGTGTAACTTGAGATATGATCATAACATCACAGGCATATGAAATAGGGTGATAAACATAGCAATAAATGACATAAGATGATAATCCTAAACTTGTGACTAGCAAAAGTTTCAACATCACAACATCACAGGCATGTTAAAATAATGATAGGGTTTAGGTTATGACATGAACAGGCCCCTAAATCAAGTTCTTATCAGTATTCCACAAATCAAGTGTCAATATGAACGGTACTAGGTTCAAGGTGAATAGATCTAGGGTGAACAAGAGTAGATCTAAAATAATAGATCAAAAAGGAATAGTCATAGATCAAGGATATACAAGAGTAGGTCTCAAATAGTTATCATGTTTATGTTCAACTTCAATTTACACATGTCCATATTAAGTTTAGAGTTTAGATCTAAGAGTAACTGGGGCTTACAGATCGTGGTTTTTGAGAACTAAGAACAGAAATTGTCGTAGGATCGTTGTTGACATGTTGATCTATTCCCTTGAATTGTTGTAGAACGTTGGCCTTCGATTTGGATCTAGTTTGAATGTTTAAGCTTCAAGTTGGAGGTGGCGACCATGGTTCAAGAGGAGACTTAGCAGCATAATGGTGTTAGAAAGATTTGTTGTGGATTAGCCTAGGTCTTAGGGTGTTTTTATAGTTGCAACAACTAGTTTAGGCCGTAGGATAAACCCTAGGATCGATCTGAACCGCCAAAAATCGTCATAGGCCCTCAAACAAGCCAACAGGGTCAAGCAGGAGCAACCAGGCCCAAACCAAGTTCGGGGACCAGGTCGACACCCAAGTCGACTGCGCAGTCGACCTGGTCCTGCGGGTGTCGACTCCCAAATCGACCTGGGGTGTTGGGCGGGAAATTTCCCGCCCAGTCTGTCTGGGTTTTGAAATTCGAATTTGAACTCGAGTTCGAACTGTTTTGAACTCTGAAAATTTCTGAAACTTTGGGGAGCCATAACTTGGTCATACGGACTCCAATTTTTGAAAACTCGGACTTGATTTCATGCAGAATTCCGAGCAAACGCAATGGCGCAACCCGTTTCCCTTGGTTCTTATTTTAAAATTTAATTCTGCCTAGATTTATGGTTATAACACGTTATCAAAATACGGGTTGTTACATTCTCCCCTCCTTAAAGGATTTCGTCCCCGAAATCTCTAAGTTAGGAAGAACGTATCCTACCATCCATCATCCATCTACTCAAAACATCATCCACAAGCAAACATTGTCCTTAAGAGATTTCTAATGCTGTATGAACATATGCAAAAAGTGTGTGTATATGTTCCTTATCTAATGCAAATGATCAGGCCTGATTGATCTTTCTAATGCAAAATATGTTTAGTGTCATGAATCCAACATGTATGCAAACAAATCCTAGTCACGTAAGCACTATATGTGTACACAAACATTCATCCATATGCAACATTCATATGATAACACATTCAATTTCATCCATAAATAAGTATAAACACTCAAGCATATGCAATATGAAAATGTGTCTGAGCCGATCTAGTGCCTAATGTGTGTTATGCAACCACGAGCAATCACTTGCAACCACTTGCAACCATTCGCAAACATCAAGCATAACATGTTTCAAATACATGTTTACATTCATAGGATTCTACCTAAGGTTCTCAAGACAGGATCGAAAGGATATACAAGATAAAACAGAGTATCTAGGGAAAAGAAGTTAAAGATGTACCCCTAGAAGGTCCTTCTTGCGGGGCTTGCCCTTGCTTCTTAGGGCAGTTCTTGCTGATGTGTCCAGTTTCACCGCATTGAAAACATGCTCCTATCTTCATCTTCTTCTTCCTACAGTCCTGGACTATATGCCCGTCAATACCACAGAAGTTGCATTTTCTTTTCTCACGTGACTTGTCATTCTTGTTGTTGCTGTTCTTTCCTCCTTTCTCGGAGTCTACCTTCTTGTCTTGAGACTCATTCGCCTTGACCTTCTTCTTGCCATTCTCGTCTTCTTCATGAAGTAGGGCCATATTCACCAAGCTTTCAAAGGTCGCCCCCATGGGTACATGAGTCATGGCCATAGTGTGGAGTGGCTCGCTCAATCCTCGAGCAAAGCGTAGAGCCTTCTTCTCAGCCGTGTTGACTAAGTCCAAACCAAACCGAGCAAGCTGATTAAACTTATTCACGTATTCCCTAACTGACATGTCCCCTTGCTTGAGTGCCAGGAACCTCTCCATCTGAAGGCTCGCTTCTGCGGATGATAAAAACTTAAGCCCAAACCTCTCTCTAAAGTCTGCCCAAGTCTCAATTGGCCTGGTAGCGTTGGTGCTTCCCACCAAAATGCAGCTTCCTCTTTCAACAACCATGCTGCCAACTGAACTTTCCTATGATCCTCCATATCGAAAATAACAAACAAGTCTTCAGTCTCTTTTAGCCAGTTTCGCGCCTCAACGAAGGTTTCAGTTCCAACGAAGTTCTTGCCGCCCATTCCTATAAAGTCCTTGCATATTTTGGCGAAGGCGGTACCCGGAGGAGGAGGAGGAGGAACCGTGGCCACCGGGGGAGGAGGAGGAGGGATATCTGTCGGGCCCGCGCCGTTGGCCCTAGCTTCCAAGTATCTTCGGAACCAGCCAGGTATGAGTACTCCCTCAGGAAGGTTAAGATCAGACATGCTGAAAAGCGAAAAGGAAAAAGATTCAAATGAGGAAACAAAGGAAAGTGCTAATGGCTTTTGGGGAATAGCCTTTTCTTAAAAATAAAACTTTTCTTGAAAAATGCTTCTTTATAAACGGTTTTGAAAATAGTTTCAGAAGGTTTTTAAAACTTTTGCCCAGTCTGGTAACCTTCTGGTCTGATACCAAATGTAACACCCCACCTCCGCTAGGGTCACTCACAAAGGGAATGCCCTACTTTTGGAGGGGTATTATCTAGTAAACAGGCACAGAGATAACACAAGACAGAACATAGATAAAATAGAGTATATAAAGCAGCGGATATAAACTTTAAAACCAAATCTCATTCCTGAAAAATAGAGTCAAAACCTCTTACATCAAAATGCCAAGTCATTATTTCATTACATCAAGGTCTAAAGAAGCAAAGTACTTAAAACAACATAAGTAAAATATTATTCCCCAAAAAGTGCATGAGTGCAGCCATAGCATAGCTCAAGACCAAACCGTACATGAGCTGTCAGAAAGCAAGCAAAGTCCAAGCTAAGAGCTAGAGTTTCCTCCCTGAGAACCTGGGGGGGAAATGAAAGACAAAGAGGCGAAAGAAAACGGGTCAGTCAAAAAGACTGGTAAGCCCTAGTGACTATCAGCATAGAAACTAGTAAAGTTAACAAGACATGAATAAACTGGAATTAAACATAGGAATGATGATAAGTGTGACATGATAACTAAGCTAACAAGATAACTCAAGTCTAACATTGCGTATTCAAGGTTCGCCATACCAACTATACTGGTATACTAATCCCGTGTCAACTATAAATCAAGAAATAATCCCTTGGCCCAATATCGTGAAGTGACCCAATTCGGGGTCCAACGGTATGATCTAATCGATCGGCTCCCTACAAGTCTAGCTCGTCGTGTGTCTGTGTCATACGGCCCTATCACGAATGTAGTCACCTGTGCTAGGTCCACCATAGGGTGTATCAAGCCCTATGGTGCCAACCACCGACACGAATCAAGAATGCACAGATGATCCTACTGATGCCCAATGCCTGCTTTTTCAACTCCGGACTAAGTGCACGACCCTAGTCCGCCTGAACCTACAATGGCGCACCAACTCAGCCGTCGTTCTGGTCGCTTACAATCAGCCCAGCAATCGTGCCCCACCCTGCCTAGTCCCAGGGTGCCGTGATACATCTAGTGGGTTACTGCTGAAAAGGACCGCGTAACTAGGGTTTCGTTCAGCAGGTTAAGTTGTCATTTAAAATCGAGACTTAACCCCATCTACATGTCATGTCAAATTGACTAAGTGTGTCGTTCTAGTTCAAGACTTAGTCCTACGAATCATGTGTCAGGTTGGTTAAGTGTGTTCAAGCGGTTCATGACTTAACCCTATCAAATCAACGTGCCAAATTGGTTAAGTATATTCAAGTGGTCCATGAATTAACCCTATCCAGTGGCATTAATTTACTTAATGCACCCCTAACCTCTCACATTAGACTTGGTTATGGTTACTGGATGTGCCGGGCGGGTCCGGGCAGTTTTACACCATAACCTAGTCTAACCTCGGGTTTCGAGTGCGATATGACCAACTACTCACATTGGGTCCTATTGTTTGCAGTTACTGGATTCGCCGGGCGGTTCCGGGCAGATTTATACTGCAAACTCAACCCAACCTCGAGTTGGCCACATTCAAATTATCTAAGTGTCATGTCCCAAATTCATATTTTCAAGTATAATTTCATGTCAAGTTCATGTTCCTATCCAAGCTCAAGTTATAACGATATTCATGTTTTCAAGTTCATACTAAATTCCGGTTTTCCTAAACCACCAAAATCACATCCCCAACGCTCGTGAATTCGAATCAAGGCAATAGATGTAACTAGTTAATAACATAACAAGGATGGGTATAAAGTGGCAAAGGTGATTTCAAGGCAAGCATGGTGTAACTTGAGATATGATCATAACATCACAGGCATATGAAATAGGGTGATAAACATAACAATAAATGACATAAGATGATAATCCTAAACTTGTGACTAGCAAAAGTTTCAACATCACAACATCACAGGAATGTTAAAATAATGATAGGGTTTAGGTTATGACATGAACATGCCCCTAAATCAAGTTCTTATCAGTATTCCACAAATCAAGGTTCAATATGAACGGTACTAGGTTCAAGGTGAATAGATCTAGGGTGAACAAGAGTAGATCTAAAATAATAGATCAAAAAGGAATAGTCATAGATCAAGGATATACAAGAGTAGGTCTCAAGTAGTTATCAAGTTTATGTTCAACTTCAATTTACACATGTCCATATTAAGTTTAGAGTTTATATCTAAGATTAACTGGGGCTTACAGATCGTGGTTTTTGAGAACTAAGAACAGAAATTGTCGTAGGATCGTTGTTGACATGTTGATCTATTCCCTTGAATTGTTGTAGAAACGTTGGCCTTCGATTTGGATCTAGTTTGAATGTTTAAGCTTCAAGTTGGAGGCGGCGGCCATGGTTCAAGAGGAGACTTAGCAGCATAATGGTGTTAGAAAGATTTGTTGTGGATTAGCCTAGGTCTTAGGGTGTTTTTATAGTTGCAACAACTAGTTTAGGCCGTAGGATAAACCCTAGGATCGATCTGAACCGCCAAAAATCGTCACAGGCCCTCAAACAAGCCAACATGGTCAAGCAGGAGCAACCAGGCCCAAACCAGGTTCAGGGACCAGGTCGACACCCAAGTCGACTGCGCAGTCGACCTGGTCCTGGGGGTGTCGACTGCCCAGTCGACCTGGGGTGCTGGGCGGGAAATTTCCCGCCCAGTCTGTCTGGGTTTTGAAATTCGAATTTGAACTCGAATTCGAACTGTTTTGAGCTCTGAAAATTTCTGAAACTTTGGGGAGCCATAACTTGGTCATACGGACTCCGATTTTCGAAAACTCGGACTCGATTTCATGCAGAATTCCGAGACGAACGCAATGGCGCAACCCGTTTCCCTTGGTTCTTATTTTAAAATTTAATTCTGCCTAGATTTATGGTTATAACACGTTATCAAAATACGGGTTGTTACATAACCGGTGAGAAAAATATAAACGTTTGGTTGTTAAAGAGACGGGGATCGGATATTGTCATACTCTCTGCCAATACCGAAAACCACTTTAACAATTGTGGACGCAGTGAAGTTCCAAAAATGGTGTTGGATGGATTTGGAGGCGATTACTGGATTTGAAGAAAGAGAACGATGATGGATAGCCTTGAACTTGGGGTCATAATTAAAATGACTAAAATAGGAGCCATACCCAGGTTAATTGAGTTAGCTACTCTAAGCAGGCCTACTTCTTCGATACCATATATATACTTTATGATTGATTGACGCCTTTGATTGATTTTGGGGGTATGTCTGGGGTAGGCGGTAGTTGCGGCTATGCGTTACCACCGGCCTGGGTCCGCAACTCGGTAGAATCCTACTGATGGGTTTTGCCTCGATGCCTTGTCATATTTATCCTGATCGAGCCCCCTACGATTTTGATTTAACGTTGTCGTATCACGTCGCATCCCTATCCGCCGACGTACTGGAGTGTTATTTGCAAACTGTACGACAACGATATAAACGATATAAGGGTATTAATGGTAATCCCACTTACATTATTTTATTATGTTATATTTAACCATAGACACTATTATAATAGCGTATTATATTATATGATATTAGTTTGACGGATCCTTAGGAGATGGAAATTCCCGCAACATCTTCTAAGTTATTGCACTCATATTTTCACATGAATTTGATTTAACTAATATGAGAATGATTTAGTTCTGATCTGAGTGTTTGTTGTGTTTCTTTTTATGCAATACGCTCTGGTCAGACCGAGTTGCAGTTAGCGAAGATTCCCTTGCTTTGAAGATTCCATTATGAAGATGAAGATGGAGCTCAACAGACGTATTATTATTATTATTCTGCTATAATGCATTGGTATATTGTATATTAATTTACTCAGATAATCATTGTAAAATATAATAAAATGCATGTTTTTAACAGCTTCCTGAATTGTTATTTATTTATTATATTTTGTCCTTCTGCTGTGAGATTTTGTATTTGTTTTCTTCTTTCTTCTTTTTTTCCCCCAATAACTATCCGTATTTTTGATCTGTTTATCTCGACATTAAGGATCATTGTAGATTTGAACGGTCAAAAATCCTGGATGTTACATATGCACCTTGAAGATATACTCGTAACGTGGAAGAGACACAAAAGGCCATATTAAATTTCTTCTAGATCACCCTTTAAAGAAGCTTAAGCAATTTAAAACACTCTTCGTCCTCCAGGTCCAACTTTGGCGGCATGTAATATCCCCTAGGTCATCTACCACATATTCCTTTGTTAGCTCCTTCTTTGTAAGGATATAGTAATGTCTCTGCCATATCCGTTGAATGGCCATTGTTGCAGCAAGAAAACCATATACCACACCAAGAATATCGAACACGATAAAAAATATAACTACCAATGCAAAGCATGCTTGCATGGAAGCCGGAAAAAAATTCAAGTATACCCCATCCATAGCAGTAGTTTTGACATCCAGTCATGCATGGATCACTGTTATTAAAGGAGTAGTGCAGTATCAAACCAAAGAAACCCAGCAATACGAATAGTATAACCACACCCAAGCAATAATAAAATGGGATTGGATGTTTTGGTAATATGCAAACCCAACCATCGCTAAAAGAATTTCTGAAATTTCCATCTTTATCCATGATATAAGAAAATGTGCCAATTGTAGCAATTGCAGTTTGAACTTATTTTGTCATTGATTGATTGAAATTCGACAACGCAACCAATGATGGACTTATTTTGTTATAAATATGATTACAAACAATGAAAAAGAATTTCCATTTTTAACCGAGAAACCACCACTAAAAAATTTCTGAAATTTCCATCTTTATCCATGAAATTTCAAACAACGCAATCAATGATGGACTTATTTTGTTGTTAATACGATTACGGAACCAAACCAGTTTTAACATACCACTCTAAAAAAGACTTTCATGCGTGTAGAAATATATATGCATGGCCAGTAGGAGGGTTATTCATGTTAAAGAATATTACCCAGATTGGTATATGCTTTGCCTCTATTGCAGCTGGTTAATAAAGTAATATAAAAAAGTTAGTGCCAAACCTTTTTCTCAAATTTACGCCATTCAATGTGCCAAACTTGGTTTTTCGTTAGTCAACATGCAAAGTTTTTGTCATCTTGCTTATACAAACGTACATGATCTAATAAATAAGCAATAAAAGGCATATCAAAATTAGAAAGGAAGAAAACGTATGCCAATTTTGGCACAAAATAAAAATTTGTTGCAATCCTATCAAACATTAATTAGAAGATAATGTTGGTTTCCATGAATATTGTGCTATCATGGTTTATCATGCCTGGAAGACTTTTATTTGGATTGAATTATGGTTGCCTAAGTATATCATACTAGAATGAATAATCTATGAGCAATACCTTCATCATTCCCTTACTAAGCTATTAGAAAGAAACCCGTTAGATTTTCCGAACGCTTTGTAGTCCGAGCCTTCTTGTTCTCCAAATTTATAGTCGTCTTCTTCTTATTTATCAACTGGTTATTAAAGATTGACCCAATAGTGTCAACATTTGATATAAATTAGCGAGCTAAAACCGTGATTTCTTAACAGCATTTTATGAATAAATTGATGTTAAGTGATGAAATGAGTTGAATATACCTGGGTATAGTGTAACTGTCTGAAATTTACAAAGTATATAAAAAGTATATGTTTACTCATTTTGGTGAAGAAAAAGCACGAATCACCATGTGGTAGGACTATATGCAGTTGCTTATTTAAAAGCCCCTACTTTAAAATTGAGAATATGACTCTTTAATTTTGTACAGTATATTCAAATTGCTCAATAGACTATTGCAGGAAAATGTTTGGATTAGAATAACGTAATATGGCCTGTTTTACCAATGTCCAAATATGACTTGGAAGAAAAAGATTAATGTAATAAATGTTAAACTTTATGGTAGGTTAATCTGTGATAAGAATTTATTTAGCATGACCTAGTAATAAATAAATAAATGTTGGAAATCATTCTTTTTTATTATCAAGTATGCTAACCTTGAGCAACATGTACTTGCACCAGTCATGAACTCAATTGCACCTATTCTCTAAATCGTGCACTTCTCTATTCCTTGTTTTTTAGAACATAATCACCAAAGTTGGTAATTTGCGAAAATATAAAGGTCATCAACTAACAATATGTCAAGTAAAAGTTTGAATTTTACAAACATAATTAACATACAACTCATCCTAGTTTTGAATCACAATTCAATTGAAGCACATAGAACAAAAGCTTATGTTGAATTAAGGAATAATTCTTGAAAGAAAATAATAAATTAATCAATAATTAAGGAGTCGAAATAAGGGTGGAGCAGAGCATATTAGTTATCTGCAAATACACACTAAATCGTTAAGTAAATTAAGCATAATTAACTGCAGGATGAGAGACTTTACCCCTTTCACAGGCTTGAGGAAACCACGTCCTTGTTGAATGACCATCTGGGAACCGTAAGGCATGGTGAACAGTGCTACTCAGGCATAGCAGAAAGGGTAGGAAAAAGGGTAAAGGAGATGAACTACACAAGTAGATCTAATGATTTTGGGGATTTGGGAAGATTCGTTTTGTGGAAAAGGGATGTGAAGGGCAGAAAATGGGGAAAGAGATACTAATCAGAATTTGTTTTTTTTAGGTGAAGATTTTGTCGAATTCATCACTGGGAGATGAAATGAAATCTGCGTGAGATTGGGGAAGGTTCGGTTTTTTCTGGGTGGAAGCACATGAAGTGAAACGACGGAGGGATAAAGTGGGAAAAATAAGGTTAGAAACTGAATTTTGGAAAGCGCTGGTTAAAGAAATAGAAGAATATACACGAGAGAGCAGCATCGGAAGGAATACACAGCGTGGTAGAGATCCTGTTTTCTTTCTCCCCATTCCCTTTCTCGCCACAAGGAGCTCTTCTATAAATAATAAATGGGGAGGCCGAAGCAATCAAAGTGATGCATAAGGTCAGGGCATCGGGAGGGACTCATGGTTTAGATAAGCTTCAATACTGTGTGTGTTAGACTTCCCCCCTTCAAGAGCTCTGCTAATTAACATAGGGGACTGGCATATCGTATAAAAGAGAAGAGTTTATCCCTAATTGATTGAGTATGAAACACTTATAATTAGCAAGCGAAAATCTTTCTTTAATGAAATAATTTTCGCAATCACTATCTAATATTTGGATTAAATGAAGGTACAAAAGAAATAGGTACTTGAGCTGAAACTCTCGCATCAGCTAGATCAGCTTACGCTATTGGAAAGGCTAATTTCAAGTTGAAAAGGAAAGCTAGCGAAGCTAAAACAAATATGACAAGCAAATCCCCACTCAGCCATCTTGATTAAAAAAAGGATTAATTGAAATGAGTTAAGTGGGGAGCCTAGAAGGCGGCGGGGGAAAGAGGGGGACACTGGGCAGGATCTTTTAGCAACGAATTTCCCATACAGATAGATGTGCCTATCAAAAAGATACTCTGAAGGCTTCGGGATCGAGGTCTCATTAGTCGAAGAAGACCCAGGATAATCTACGTGGCCTCTTTGATGAATGTCAGCGACGGAGACGTAGTAGATCGGTCCGCGGGCATCGCTATAAGTCCTTTATCCTTCTAAAGGTGCCGCGAAAACCTTTACCAAGTTCGAACGATTTTCGATCACCAGATCCGCTGGTCTGCTATATTCACCCTATCCCACAAGCATAAATCTTTGATGCGGAATATAATCCCAAAGTACCCAAAAAAAGCTAAGGTTCTTACTCAAAAAAGGAATCATGGAATTACATAGTGCCTTCCATCCATCATATAGGATGATGCCCCTAGGCCGGAATTGATACAAGGAAGCGTTGTATGAGCTGTTTCATTAGGTGTTTAAGCATTATTATCAAGGAAAGGCTTCTTTCGCACCCACACCGCTTTCAAAGCTGAAGAGAGAGCTTAGCGAGGCTTATCATCTAAAGTAGGACTTTTATGCGAATTTGAGTATTCCGTTGACAAGGCCAATATATTAGTCTAAGCAGGAAAATAAGGAGGAGAGGCTTAAAACTATTCCATCTAATCCATCTTTCTTTAGAAAGGAATCGACATCTTTCATTTTCCATCCACGAATGTTAATGCTTCTATATCAATTAATTTTGGGATGTTGTCCAGTTCTCATAACACATCTATGATAATAACAAGAACTACTGAATCTGGGACATAAGCTGGAATTGGATCGATGAATAGGTTGGCGTTGCCGATGCGACCTTGCCGGAGAGGGAGAATGAATTAGCAACCAATCCAAACCATCTTTCCTCCCTTGTTGCCCTTGAGAAAAAGGATTCCCCAGATTCGACTGGGATCCCGATCTCTTCTTTCTGCAAATGTGTCTGCGTCTATTTATGTTCTTTTGGTTAGAATAGAAATGTAGCTTCGTTCAGAACAATCGACTTCGGGGATAAATAGAACCTCCTGGTTAGACATCTGTCGATGCAGATGTAAATTCGTTAGAGGGACCAGTGAGTGCAGTGCATTCGACCTAGTATAGAAATTATGGTTTTAGATCAAGGGACGCAACGTTTGTATACTTGTCATTACAAAGTTATGACCGCTGGAAAAAAGGCAGTTTCTTGACAATTATAACTGTGGTAAAATTTCAAATCATGATGGTTATAACCGTTTGGACTGAATAACCTACCAATAGTTATTACCGTTGGAAATTGGAATCTTCCAAATAGTTATAACTGTTGGGAGAAATGTTATGAAAAACGTCACGTTGCCGCTACCAACGGTTATAACTGTTACAAGTGGAATTTATAATGGTAATAACCATTGGTAAATTACAATTCTGGTGTTGTGAATAATCAAAATAATAACATAAATTATTAATAGTGAAAAATAAACATTTTTGAAATTTTCAGAATTTAGCTCTGAAATGTATATTATTGCGTTCATTTTATCCAATCCTATTTTGTTTAATTGATCATGCAATCTTTCCTTTATATTTCTTTCGAATTCAAAATTCAATTTTTTTATGTAGTCGTATAGTTCAATTCAATTTTTTCCACTTGTATATACATATTTATCTGGGTTGTTAACTCAATGGTAGAGTACTCGGCTTTTAGGTGGGATTATGGTTTTTTATACATTTGAATGAAGTAACGAATTCATATAAACTTTTGGTTGAGTCTATAAGACCACGACTGATCCTAAAAGGTAATGGATGGAAAAAACCGCATGTCATAATAAAATAATAAGAAAAAATGGAATTGAATTTTCATTTTTGAATTTCTTATTAGATTCTGATTTTTGATTAATTTAAATATATAATTTGTTCTGAACGAAATTCATATGAAAAAATTGTTAACATTCGAAGTTTTGTGTCGAAAAATAATTATACATATAAATATGCGTAAATCTATTTATTTTGAAAATATATGTATGTATTAATTCCGGTAATAATATGTGTTATAATTTGAAATTAGATGCGCATCAAAAACATAATGAACTCGAATAAAACCGGAAACAAAACCAACATTGAAAATAACGTTCACGAATTGAAACCGAACGAAACAAAAAACGGAAGGCTGCATACAAAACGCGAATAAACGCGTATGGGTCGATTCATCGATGAGTTGGGTCGACCCACATATGGGTCAGGTCGACCCATGTGTCTACCCAGGCGTAGGTTTGGTCGACCCAATACGTCAAAAATGATGTGTCCTACTACGATTTAACGGTGTGATCTTCTTCGGCTTGAATCAGACGGACCAGATTTATTTGGACATATATAAATAAACATGAAAGGGACTCCTAACTAATATTTTTAAGAGGACGCGGAGGCTATGTATTCCCTTTTCTCCTTCAATTCTTCGGAAATTAAAAACATTTGGTTTAGGCTATCTGATTCAAGATATGGAGGTAGAAGTTATAGATTTAGGATTCAGATGTCCAAATTCATTATCCGCATGAGCTATGTTCTTAAGATTTGATTTCAGTCAGTTTATTTTATTTTCTTTTAGATGTAGATCTATAAACTCGTATATGTTCTAATTTATAGATTTACAAAGCAAAATACTACAGATAATTAATCTGGGTTCAAATCAAATCTAGAATTTGGAGTGCCTTTTTCCAAATGAGTGGATTTAAATTAGGGGATTTTCACTTAAATGAATTATTTGTTTAGGATAATAAGTTTTGAAGACAATACTTCTGAAAAAATAGTTTAAGGACATTTTATGGGAAAAAGATAAAAGAATTTATCAATTTCGTATATAACTTAAAAAGATAAAAGAATTTATCTTTTTTCTGTAAATAGTCCTTAAAACTAATCATTCAGAAGTGCTATCGTTAAAACTTATTACCCTAAAATAAAATGCACTTCAACCTAATTTCAACTTTAAATTATATTTTTTTTACCAATGATATATAACATTATTTGATTCCCTTTTTACTATTGTGTCCGATATAATTTCCATTTGGAAATTGTTGTACGAAAATTTATTCCTAATTAAACCTGAACAGTAAAAGTGTGCTTATAAGAAAATTCTTAGTGTGGATGAATGAAACCCAATTAACTGGTTATATATCGAGATTGTGTTTTTGTGAAAAAAAGCTTAACCATAAAAAGTAAGACCTTTATAGTAAATTATCAAAATTTAGGAAATAAAAAAAGGGAATTCAATGAATAGGCTGGTTCAGAAGTTAACATTAGGTTAGTTGGTTTATTGGAAAAAAAGAGGATGTATTTCAATAACTTAATATTGTTGCAAGGATAAGATCGAGGAAAAGAGAATTGTTACAAAATAAGGAAGTTAGCATATTTTGCAGTAATCCAACAATTAAGAAACGAAATAAGAAATACCTTGCAATTATGTGTTACAGTTCCTAACATAAATATTAAAATATAGAAATAGATTGTGATATAGTTTTTATAACCAACTATTGACGTGGGAAATTGGTTATATGCACATGCCAACCCCTAAATACAAGTAAATCTTCTTTGGGAAATGATATAAGCACAACTTGGAAGCAACCTAAGTTCTCGTCTTATTTGGAACTTATTCACATCCCTAAAGAGAATTACTTGGAGGTTCATCTCACCGCTCCTTTTAGGAAGCCTCCTGCAAGGGAGTCAACTCAAAGTGAAAAGGAAACTGGTCGGCATTGCTTGTTTCGTGATCTCAACGGTCATAATACAAACAATTGTCGACATCCCAGGGATATGATTAAGGAGCGTGTCAGACGTGGTGGTATACTATTCTTGATATAGTTATGCAAGTAAATATTTAGAGGGAAAACTATATAGAACTAATATCACAGATAAGAAGAGTAAATGCAGTAAATTAAAGTAAATGGCACTGGTGTTTTTTATACTGGTTCGAAGCACCGTCCTATGTCCAGTCCAAGACTCTTTCTGTAATTTAACTAATCAACACCATCACTTAACTCGGAGGAAAAAGTATTACAACACCTGAGCATCATAACAAGATTTCGCCTCAGCAGCCGAACAGGACTTCTTGCCTGGGCACCAGAATAGTACTTCAAAAAATACAAAAGATTGTTTTGATAGAGTATGTGTTCTGAATAACACTGGTAAGTCGTAGTTTGAGTACACCCTTCCTGTAATCTTCTCTTTTGTATATATATATATATATATATATATATATATATATATATATTTGAAAGCATGTGAAGAATAGAGAAGGAAAGTAATTTATAATCACGTAATATTGAATATTTGAAAGCACAAATGAATATTATATGAAAATATTTCAGAAACAAAGAATATAGAAGTCAAGAAAATTCGATTGTAATTATTGATTAAAATAAGTGATTATGAAGTGCATTTATAGTAAATAAAATGTTGCAATCATTCATGAAACGGTTTAATCAAAAGATTTAGTCATAACTCTTGAATTAAAGAGTTACGACTCTTTAAAATGTCGCAACCTTTCAGTTCAGGTGTCTAAAGTTATAACTTATAGTCAGTGGTAATTAGTTTTGATGGAAACATTTGAGCCTTTGTTTGTAGAATTCACAAGTAAACTAAGTGTGAAGCACTAAATTTATCATTTGGGAAATCTGTTGATTCAAGTGCATATTATTTCTTTTTGATAGGAAGAAATCATCGCTTCTGTATCTTGAACTTATTCGTGAGTATGAGATTCCTTTCCTTACGAAAAGGAATTATTATCTTAATGACAATATACTTCATTCATCTTATTATGCCGATATGTTTAAACTAAATTGACCCGTGTATTTATTGCTCGGGTCAAACCAAGTTGCAGGTTAAGTCTTATGGCATTGCTTAGCTGTTCCACCATGGGCTTTCTTATCGATACTACAACAAATACCCTTTTCGCAACTGGTAGAATCTGTTGCGGTAGACCAATTGCAACATACCAGTTCCCGTCTGGAGAGTCGGAGTTGTAATAGATCGCTCGCTTTTCACAACTGTTATTGCTAGTTGCAATAATAGACTGTAGTAGATTTTTTTGCATCTAGCCTTTGTTGTTGCAACAGATCCTTTTGCAACAATGAATGCCAGTTGCAAACCTGGAATAGACATTGAAAAAGTGAGATACTTCAACTATTTCTGACAGTTGCAAAAGCTTTACATCGATTTTGCCCCCATAATTGACTATTAAAAATGCATTACAATTTCAATTATTATAAAATCAGAATTTCATAAATTCAAATATATAAACTTCATCAATTCAATTATGTAGTGTTCAACGATTCAAACATACAACTATTACAAATATTCCTAAAATTTTAAATATATTACAATAATAAATTCAAACCGTAAAGAAATATTTGGTGGTAAATATATGTTAACGACATTTCTCATTAATAGCACAAATCAAAAAACAAGTACATAGATGACAAACTAAATTCAAGCCATAAAGAAATATTTTGTGGTAAATATATATTAACAACATTTCTCACTTATAGTACAAATCAAAAACCAAATACATATATAACAAAACTAAGTTCCGCAAGCACTAACCATAACAGCAATAATTCCCAATACAAGTAGTCCGGTTTTGTAGAATGCAACATATTGGGGCACATACCAAGCTAGAGTACATAAAAAAGACCAATAACCACAACAAATCAATTTTTTACTATTCAAGAAAAAGGAAAAACATTGACATCTTATCAAATACGTTGATTTTTAATGCTTTTAGTTGATCTCTTGGTTGAGTTGATACACATCATCTTATTCTCCATTTTCCATATTTAGATTACTAAAAGTGAAACAGTAATAAGATTGTAATACTACTAATTATTGAACAAATGGTTGTTATGGAAGTATGGAAAATAAAATAACTACCATTACCATTTTTGTCTTCTTTCCCAAATGGGAATTCTGACTAACCTGAAAACATTCAAGTTTTGAAAATACTTTCAAAACTGCTTCAAATCCTGAAAGAAAGATCAGTTTTATTTTTGAAATTAGTGTTGTTTGTAACTCGTGGATATAACAAGATACTTTTTTGATAGATATAAACCATACTGAAATGCAATCTGACTATATTTCTTTATAGTAATTTTTTTAACCAAACCATCAATGATTTGAAGAACGAAAACAGTTATTTTTCCGTTTTTGCAAGGGAGATTGACAGTAGCACTCCTTCAAATTAGACAGGATAAATACCTTTTTTCTTCAGGAGATTCTAGTTCAAAGTTCATTAATCCTCATCCACCCTAGTCAATATATACATTCACAACATTTGATCAGCTTTTAAGTTTCCTACCAAGTCCAATGATAGTGATATTGTTTCATGTACATCCTAACCGCTTCATTTGAAACAAAAACATTGCTTATCCAAAAAGTCACATTATATCAATACAACTAGGTGAAGGGTACTATCTTCTCTTGAAATTTCAAGGAAACTCGACATTTATTGGATACGGTCTTGAATATTACATCAATGACACCTCCCTAATGCCAACTCGGACGATCGCTGACTCAAACTGCAACCTTGCAATCAAGAAGCACTACACACCTATTATAAGAGACAAAATAGCCTTATCTTTTCTTGTCTCTTTTCATCTGTCAACCCAGTTTTACTACGATAGCTTATTGGGTGCAAAACTGCATAAGAAATATAAGATACTGTTGAACAAATATTCAATACTTAATCATCCGCTCGAATTATGCATTACAGAAGGCAACTAAACACTACAACAAAAGAATCAATGACCATGAGAGAATATCTCACTAAAATCACAACTTTGTGTGACTTGAAGTAGCTAGGCGTAAAGTTTCAGATTTTGAATTGAGTACTAACCATCTTGAATGGTTTGGATGATGAGTATGAAGCCGTTGTTGTCATTCCTTCCTCGCAACCCATCACACCCACAATGCAACATGTTATCTTGTTGCACATAGAGGATGGATAGATGTAAAGAAAATGCATAGGGACTTCATAGTTAACCATGCCTCTAAAAAAATAGGAATCAAGAGAAGTCATCAAACATCAAGAATGCACAAAACAGTCAAAAAAACAAACAAAGCTACAAAGGAAGAGGCAGAGGAAGGTGATTCAAAAATAATCAGATGCCAAATTTGTGAAAATTTTGGTCATTGTTGACACACTTTTTGGTAAAAGCTGTCACACTGAATATCCGGATAACATCGCGCTCGGATATGGAGAACATCGTCAGAAGACAGACAACAATTTGTTCAAAGTCGCATCACGAAGAAAGAAAGGCCCGAAACTCCTATCAGATGACCTTTTTTGGGCCCGAAAACAGCAATTACAAAGTTGAGCTCAATAACTCTTGTAGATCTCTTAATTAGCTTCAGTTTTAGCTTTGGTTTGGCTCAATCGGACTTACGGTTTGAAAGTTATGCCCGTTTCCGTTAACGAGTGTAATCTGACGATTTCTTGGAAGAAGTGACGAAGCATCATTGGCTCGGATCGTGGGACCCACCTTGGCTCGTGGATCACCATCTCCACCTGGCTCGTGACGCACCTCAACTCGCACGCCCTCTTTGACTCGTGAAGCACCTGCCTCAGCTCGTGATGGTGCTTGTGGTCACGACCCGTTCGTGGTGTATATGGGGATCACGATCCCATGACCATGAACCGACCCTATGACCACGATCCGACCCCCGAACCTACTGATACGCACACTGTTTTACCTGTTCTCATGCCACATCTTGCTCCTATTTTCCTAGATCGGGTGCCACGTATCCCATCACGAACCGGTCTTCCCAGAAGCTCTCCTACAGCTATAAATACACCATTTGAAGGCATTTTCAAGGATCTTTTAGCTGTAACTCCTGAGAGCTTCCACCATTGCTCTCTGCAAAGCAATTTCAGTAGCAAAGGAGCCAAATTCCACATCATAACATGAGGATTTCGTGTATAATCTTATGATTTCTTACCTCTTTTCATTGTAAACACCAGGATTTCGTGTATAAACCGAGAAAATTGTACTTGTAACTTCTTAGGATTTAAGAAGAGATACAGTGGACGTAGGCTTGGTTTGAGCCGAACCACTATAAAAACTTCGCGTGTCTCCTCTTTATTTACTTTTTTCTGCATTCTGTGATATGTGATCTGCATTTGGGTGTTAGGCCCAAATTTTGGTCTAACATTTTGGCGCGCCAGGAAGAGGGGCACACGACAACCTCAATTTCTAGCTTGAAAGGAGACTCAATGGCGAACAAAAGGAAGAAGACTAGAACTTCCGTTCATTTCAATGATGCTGACGCTAAAGACACAAGGAACGAGGCAAGCCATGAAGCTTCCTCTCATGGAGATCCTTCTGCATACTTGACCAGAGAAGAGATGGACAGAGTTCTCACTAAACTGAGAGATCAGATGGCACGGCAAGATGATCTCCTCCAAAAACAACAGGAAATGATCAACCAATTCTTCGGTCGGATGGATGGAAGGCCGAGCAACGATCGACGCATTGGAAATGAGGCCACAGAAGAGGCTCGTACATCACGTGGACTCGGGGGCAACCCCCTCATTCTTGGAAATGTTCAGGTTCAACCTACTTCAGCCCCAGTTCAAATGGAAACAAGGACGGAAGCTCTCGCTCCTCAACCGCAACCGGCTCGTGATGGAGATCCAGAAGCGGCTCGTGATAGGACATCACAACCCGATCGGATCGCCCCCCCAGACTCACGCACCGCCTTCCACGATCCACGGCCGGGTCGGGTCGCCCCCCTCGAACCGCGACCCGCGATCCCCAGGCAACAGCTCACCAACAGCTTCCATCCTCTCCTGCATTCAACGTTGGGGGCACCAACACTGAGTTTGGTAGTTTGCAACAGCTTTTTGAAGGCAATCGACTCGCTGAACTGATTGAACGCCTCTCGAGAGGCCGTACTTATCAGAAGGACGTGGATGACGTCAACCACAACCCATTCACTCAGGAAATCAGGAATTCCCGCAATCCCCCGGATTTCAAACTCCCACAATTGGAGCCATACAACGGCAGGACGGATCCTGCCGTGCATCTCATGCGCTGCAAACGAGATATGGAAGTTCAATCGGCGTTGGAAAACGTCATGGCAAAATGTTTTCCCCTCTTTCTGACTGACATAGTCGCTATGTGGATTCGGCAGCTAGAAACGGAATCGATCAGCAGTTGGAACATGTTGGTCACACGCTTTATTGAAAAATTTCGGGTTCACATCGCTCGTCCAAAGAACGTCATGTCACTTACTACAATCAAGCAGAGGCCCAGAGAAACTCTGTGTTCATTCCTGGAAAGATTCAACGTTGCAGCAGCATCGGTTGATCGACCTGAACCATCGATGGTGCTGATGGCAACAGTATCCGGTGTTTTGGATAGCTCGGAGTTCAAAAAGTCCTTGTACCGAGACCCACCACGAAACCTCGGCGAATTTTATCTTGAAGTAGACAGATTTCTGCGGGAAGAAGATGCAACCTCCGAGAAGAAAGTTCTCGATGTCAACATGCTTAAAGACGGAGAACCGTCCGATTCTGGAAATGACAAAGGAAAAGCCGCCGTCAGGAATGACCGCAACACTCAGCCCCGGAGAAGGCTCAGATATGAAAAGTACACTGAACTCAATGCCCCACTCTCAGACATCTATCTGGACATGAACGGTGCTATCTCCTACCTAAAGCCTCCTAGGAGGGAGCCATCAAAAAGAGAACACGATTCTGGAGAGAACTGCATATTCCACGATATGGACGGACATGACACAAATGACTGCAGGCATCTTCGTGATTTGATTGAGGAACCGGCTAGACGTGGAGAGCTGCCCGAGTATGTGAAACTACCGACAACGCCTGCACTTGCGCTGCTACCTCCTGCTCCCCGGAGAGGGAACGACCCTAGATCGAGCTCTCGTGGGCTCATCATCAACTGACTTGGATGAGATCAGCTTTCATTTTCTGCATTTCTTAGGCTATAAGATTTGTTTTTTGCTTTCACTAGGTTTTCCGATTGGTTGAATCGGAGTATATACGTTCGGGGTTAGGATGTAGCCCCAAAGCGTGCTCTGGACTCGGTGTCAAATCAATCAGGATTTGCTTTGGTTTTGCATTTTGAATTGAATAAGGACTTTCCAAGCATGAATTATGTTTGGAGAATTTAAGTATCTTGTCAGGATGTGGCAGGATCCTCAACTTCGGTTAAAGTATGGCTTATACTTATTATGGAACTCTAGGTATGGATTATGCCTAGGGACGGACTATCTTGTCAGGCTGTGGCAAGCGTAGCTCTGCTTCAGGTCTGAGTATGGTTTATACTCACTTTAGAATCTTAAGTATGGATTATACTTAGGAACGACAAATGGTCTTGTCAGGAAGTGACAAAAGAAATCGGGTATGGATTATACTCAGTTTGAACTCCAGGGTATGGATTACGCCCCACAAACGGTCTTGTCAGGATGTGACAAAAGAAATCAGGTATGGATTATAATCGATTTGGACTTCTGGGTATGGATTATGCCTGGAAATGTTGGCCCTTGCTAGGATTTGGCAGGATGACTCGAACGTCCCTTAAGTATGGTTTATGCTCACTAGACGTCGAAGCATAGTTTATGCTCAGAAAATTTGAACAATATCGCTAGGATTTGGCACGTTTGTTTTTCCTTTATCTCTTTACAGGTATGGATTATATCTGTAGCTGGCAGACCCGGCAAGGTCATGGCATTATCGAATTTCTATGGCTTATAGATTTCCTGGACTATCCAGAACGCATCTTCCTTCAACCAGCAAGATATGTTCTGGGGGGCAAACTTGTTGACACACTTTTTGGTAAAAGCTATCACACTGAATATCAGGATAACATCGCACTCGGATATTGAGAACATTCAGAAGACAGGCAGCGATTTGTTCAAAGTCGCATCACGAACAAAGAAAGGCCCGAAACTCCTATCAGATGACCTTTTTTGGGCCCGAAAACAGCAATTATGAAGTTGAGCTTGATAACTCTTGTAGATCTTTGAATTAGCTTCAGCTTGAGCTTTGGTTTGGCTCAATCGGACTTACGGTTTGAAAGTTATGCTTGTTTCCATGAACGAGTGTAATCTGACTATTTCTTGGAAGAAGTGACGAAACATCATTGGCTCGGCTCGTGGGACCGGCTCGTGGGACCCACCTTGGCTCGTGGATCACCATCTCCACCTGGCTCGTGACGCACCTCAGCTCACGCGCCCTCTTCGACTCGTGAAGCACCTGCCTCAGCTCGTGATGGTGCTTGTGGTCACGACCCGTTCGTGGTGTATATGGGGATCACGATCCCATGACCACGAACCGACCCTATGACAACGATCCGACCCCCGAACCTAACTGATACGCACACTATTTTGACCTGTTCTCATGCCACATCTTGCTCCTATTTTCCCGGATCGGGTGCCACATACCCCATCACGAACCGGTCTTCCCAGAAGCTCCTACAGCTATAAATACACCATTTGAAGGCATTTTCAAGAATCTTTTGGCTCTAACTCCTGAGAGCTTCCACCATTGCTCTCTGCAAAGCAATTTCAGTAGCAAAGGAGCTAAATTCCACATCATAACACGAGGATTTCATGTATAATCTTATGATTTCTTACCTCTTTTCATTGTAAACACCAGGATTTCGTTTATAAACCGAGAAAATTGTACTTGTAACTTCTTAGGATTTAAGAAGAGATAAAGTGGACGTAGGCTTGGTTTGAGCCGAACCACTATAAAAACTTCGTGTGTCTACTCTTTATTTACCTTTTTCTGCATTCTGTGATCTGTGATCTGCATTTGGGTGTTAGGCCCAGATTTTGGTCTAATAGTCATGTTGCTAGCAAGTGCTACTTTAGAATTGGCAAAAATTTCTCTAAATCAGCAAGGCAGTGACAATCAAGAGACCAACTACCCCAATGCAAATATTGCACATACAAATGTTGAAATCAGATGTCAAACTGACACTATAAAGAGTTAAAATGAAGTAGATATGCTTACTAGACATGATGATCAAAAGACCAACTACCCGAACGCAAATACTGCGCACACAAGCTCTGAAATCAGACATCAAACTTACACTATAAAGAGTTAAAATGAAGCAGATACACTATAAAGAGTTAAAATGAAGCAGATACGCTTACCAAATATGATGATATTGAAAATAAAGAGTGGTTTCTTGACTTTGGTGCATCAAACTATATCACAAGGAACTTGAACAATATGAATCTAAAAAATAGGAAGTACAATGGTTTGTAATAAGTTTACTTAGGTAATGGCACTTTTTTTACATTACACACATTGGTACTGGCATTATCAAAGAAAAAAAGAGTTGTATCTCAGTAAATTACTAACCCAAAATCAAGAAAAAATTAATGCGTGTGTCACAATTTGCAAGAAAAGCTAAACTTAGAGTTAGTTGTCAAGGTCAAAACAACGAAAACATAAATGGTAGTAAACGGACATACAAATAGATGGTACAATACAAAAATATAATGCAAGGTTAGTAGCAGAAGGCTACAAACAACAATATGGACTTGATTTAAATTAAATATTTTTTCATGTGGTCAAGCCAACTACTACCAGAATCATACTCAGCATGTCATTTCATTATAGCTAGAAAATTATGCAATAAATGCAAACAATGCCTTCTTAAATGGTAAACTACAAGAAGAAGTGTACATGGCTCAACTACAAGGATATCACCAAGGGAACAATAGAACTTTTTGCTAACTACATAAAACCATTTATGGTTTAAGCAAGCACCAAGAGTTTGGCATAAGAAATTGAGATCAACTTTAAACACACGTGGATATCACTAAAAAAAGTCATACAACTCTCTTTACACAAGGATTAAAGATGGATACATTGCGTACATTTCAGTATATGTAGATGATCTTATTCTTACCGGAAACAACAACAATGAAATTTCAACACTTAGATAAGGCATTCTCAATTAATGACCTATGGGAGTTAGTTTCCCTCTTGCCATAGAAGTAATAAAAAAATCAACATTTGAAATCATACTATATCAAAAGAAAATGTATTTCATAAATTCTAAATAAGAGAAAGTGAGTCAAGATAAAATTTCACCAGCACCAATGATGAGCAATCTACATCTTTCTAAACATAAAAGAAACATTTTCACTTTTCAACATCTGTACATCCAATAACAATTAAAAAATACAATTAAGCATTTGTCTCATTCTCCTTAGAGCATCTTCAATAGTGCTTGATTGATACCCTGAGTTTGTAATATATGGTGAAATTGTTCCCTAACAGATGTTGGGGAACGTAATATTCAGGACACGGCCAATTCTGAATAATTGGCCCCGCATGCCGAGTTTACTAGCGCGTTATGGAGTGCGTTGATTTTTTCGATGTGCAATGAAAAAATCGACATGCTCCATAATGCGGTGTAAAATCGGCGCTTTCCCTCACATAATTTCAATTACCAGATTTTTTTATGATCCGAATGGCTATACAACGATGATATTTTTCTTTTACAAATGTAAACCGTTCATATATTCATATAATGATTATAAAACAGTCAAAATACGGTTATGAGTGCTATAACTAATTTGACCAGAATGGTTTTTTTTATAAATTTTAGTCCTTCCCCAAAACATGATTGTTTCAAATGTTAATAATAGCTGGTTAATAACACGTACAAATACAATGAAATGCTTATGTTTAAATAAAGAACTAAATCATCATTATTGCATAATTTCATACAATCATAAAATAAAACACAAGCTCGGACAAGAACACATCATAATAAATTCATTAAGATAACTAATTATCCTCATCGTGGTTCCATAAATGATTCATAAGGTCTTTCTGCAGCCTATTATGGAGTTGTGCATCTCTAAACAAATCCTGACAGTCCAAATGTATGTTGAATTCCTCTTCTGTTATTTGTGTGTATTGTCAGAATACACCAGATGGTTGCAAAGCACCTTTGTATTTGCAGTGGTGTTGCCCGTCATCCATATCTCTTTCGTCTTCTATGATCATGTTCTCTAAAACAATGCAGACAAACATGATTGTAGACATCTTTTTCCTAGACCACAGCTAATATGGATTTATCATGCAAATCTAGCTTGTAAAACACCAAAAACTCATTTTACATCTTTTCTTTGTCCCTTCTGCATCGCCACGAATTTGGCTTGTTTAGGAGTTAATGGATTTGGACATGTTTTAACAATGATGCTCCATTTCGGGTAAATGTCATCACCTAGGTAATATCCATGGTTGTAAGTATTTTAGCCAATGGTAAATGTTAAAGGAGGTACCTGGCCTTGAGTAAGATAATTAAACAGATTGGATCTTTCTACAACATTTAAGTCATTATTTAAACCCAGCATTCCGAAGACAGCATGCCATATCCATAAGTCTTCTGATGCTATGACTTCCTAAATGATGGTTGGTCGTCTTACCTTGCCATTGTATGAACCTCGTAATTCCTTAGAGCAATCCTTCCATTCCCAACGCGTACAATCCAGACTTCCTAGCATACCCGGTTATCCCCTGCTTTCGTGCATCTCTCTGATGCGCACTATATCAGTTTCGTTTGGGGATCTTAAATACTCATCTCCGTAGACGTCCACCACGGTCTGATAGAATTTTTCAAGTGTCGCGCTCTCCACAATTCGGTATGCATCGTCCAATGCATCTTCAGGAGTGCCCTTTTGTCGATAAATGTGCAAATGAAATGCTCAGCTTTAATGGTAGGAGTGTCCTTTTGTCAATAAATGTGCTAATGCTTAGCTTTAATGCGCAGCTTTATTGGCATGAGTGTTTGGTGTGTAGCTTTATTTGTACGAGTGTTTGGTGTGTAGCTTTATTAGCACGAGTATCCCTTTGTCGATAAGTGTGTACTTTAAGTGTTTAGTGTGCATCTTTAATGGTACGAGTGCTTATTTTGTCAATGAGGAGTCAATCGATTAGGGTCGTCCCCTATTTTGTCGTTAAAGAGTCGAACGATTAGGGTCATCCCCTAATTTGTCGTTAAGGAGTCGAACGATTAGGGTCATCCCCTTTTTAAATCAAAAAGGAGTCAAAACATTAGGGTTGTCCTCTATTTTTAATACAAACGGAGTCAAATGATTAGGGTCGCCCCTATTTTAAATGGAAATGAAAATTTAAAAGGAAATTATTTAATAATCGACGTTTGACCGTTTAACTTATATATTATATAAGACCGAGCTCTTAACGTCGCGGTAGTTTGTAGTTATACGTTTTGAACTTCAGTCGAATCTACAGGGTCCAAAATTCGTCGGATTTTGCTGAAAATTCAATCAACATGATCTATTTGATTATTGAATTTGAATGCAAAAGAAAACTCTGGTTTTCGTATTGTAGATTTCGACTTATGACAAACCAAAATTTTCAAAAGGTCGCTATATATATATATATGTTTATGAAATTTATCCATATATTATTTAAATAGAAATGCAATTATTTAATAATTGACATTTAAACGTTTAATTTATATATTATATATAAACAAGCTCGTATACATTTTGAACTTCAATCGAATCTACAAGGACCAAAATTCATTGGATTTTTCTGAAAATTCAATCAACATGATATATTTGATATTTGGATTCCAATGAAAAAAAACTCGAGTTTTCATATTGTATATTTCGACTTATGACAAACCAAAAATTTCAAAATGTCGCAATATATATATATATATACGTTTATGAAATTTATCAATATATTATTTAAATGAAATTGAAAATTTGAAAGGAAAATATTTAATACACGACGATCCACAACGCATAACATCATAAAATATAAATATCAACAAGAATAAACATATCAGGTAGATCGTCTAATTTAGTGCAACATGAATCAACATGACATCTGAACACGAGTAAACATGACAAAAGAACATATAGTCCAATACAAAAAGGAAGATAAATGCATACATCTTGATAGAAAAACACATCACCATCGTAATCCTCATGAATGTTATCGTAAATCCATGGCATCATCGTGCTCAGACTCCTCAAGATCCTCCTCCATGCCAGCATCGCTATAATACAGATTCATTGTCCTCATCGTCCTAATCATTCTCAGACCCCTCACCACCCTCCTCTATGTCACCAACCCCTCCTGATCCTCCAACAATGTCGTATCCTCCTACATCACATGTTCCTCTTGCATCATGATATCCTCCGGCACCACCACCCCCATCACCTAACGCCGCTAGTCGGGCCTGTAAGCTGTCGTCTTGGCCTACAAACCCTGCTCTATCGCCTGGTGCTCCTGATACAACGATTGAGAATGTAGCAGTTCCATCTCCTGAATACTGGCTATATGTCGTCTATGCTGGTCTAGCCTGGGTGCAAACTGTAATAAAAGAACATATAAACTCAATTTGTATGCCTTAAAATAGACCAGATGACAAATTTACAAGTATGAATATTACCTCATGTGTGGGAGATAATCCTGCCGTAGGATACGAGCAACCATGTGATCTGATGGGTAGACATTGGGCAGGGATATCAGTGTACCACTAAGATCATATGCATGTAATGTGTAGGTAAGAGCAAAATCCATAGGCTAATTGGGGTACCGTGAAAGGGTCGAATCCAAAGTAAACGGTGGTGGATGAACTCTACCCGTAGCAACTCAAGGTCCTATGTGATCGGAGTTCACACCCCACCTGTAAACTGGCGACATGTACCGCCGAGGAGCAACTCGATCCCAATAAGTATCAAAATCTGCTCCTGGTAATAAAAAAGCATGCATATCAATCCATCCTGCCTGTCTCATATCCTGTATGTATTGTCTTTGATGGAACGATGCAACCCGAACATATCATCGGTAGAAAGTGGATTTCCGGGCACATGCAACTCACCGGGGTGTTGCTAATAACAGCGATCTCCCAAGTACCAAATAGGAAGGTAGGATGGTGGTACTAAGACGACACAGCGCACAGATAAACGATATGCAATGACTAATAGGTGTCCATTACCTAGCGGGCCGCCCTCTGTTAGAGGCATCCAATAAGTAGTCCACAGTGCTCGTAATATGTTGGCCCTCGACCTCAGATCAACCTGAGATTAGGCCTCCATCAAGTCATTATGACAATCGGCGGCATGACTAGCAGTCGAAGTTATGCGTGGATGCATGTTGGCCGTGTACTCGTAGTACCAACACTGCAACATGTACCAAAAACCAAACATTTGCTGAACCTCTCAAAAAGCGTAAGTGTCCAGTGCGGTGTATAGACATCCCAATAGTTCTAAGCCCCAATCAATCATAAGCAAATGCTTTATATCGTCTAATGCTGCTGAGTAGCCCAATAGAATCGTACTTTTTTTAGTTAAAAAAGAATGTTGAACATAAGAGATATAAAAGGGAAACCCGAAATATTGTGTCCTGCATATTCATTGCAGCCATATGTGCTAGAATGTACTCAAGTAAATATGCAATGGAAACGACTCCATTGGATATATGATCAGCGATAAATTGGAAAAATACTGCTAGTAAGACTCGGGTGACTCGTAAGAGGAGTCAAATGGGCATGGGAGTCTATCAGGGGTGCTTGTCTCAATCCCCATAAGCACATAAAAATTGGTTGGCGTGATACCTAGCTCAAAATCAGGGAAGTGGAAAGTGTGTGTCATAGGCCACCATCTCTTTAATAAGGCCTCTAGCAACGGTCGGTCGAAGGACTGAGGTGGTATAATCTGTAAGAAAAGATCGAAAGGACTGACCAGTATCCTCTCTCGAATAACAAGTGGTAGTACGTCAAAGGCATGTGTAATAAACTTCTCCTAACTCCCACGAACGCAAATGTAGCGTGTCTAGTAATAGTTTTTTTTTTGGTCGGTTACTAAACTATAAAATAATAGTTGTTCCACCTAACGTACGTTGGTGAATTATTTAACAATGCAATAAAGATATATGTTAAATTAAGAAATTATATCTAGACGGTCTCGAGAGCAGTAAAAGAACGGTGAATCCCTACGGTAACTCATGAAAAATTCGTAGGTCCTAAATCGTCGTTTGTGCTGCTGGTGGAGCGTGCATTGGACCAGTTGCATCATCCAACTGAGCTCGTACGGTCCGTCTACCGATCTTCGTAACTCGTGGCGGCATCCCGACATCCGAAGCAATTTAAAATAAAAATAAAAATAAAAATGAGGATTTAAAATGAAATTGTGAGGATTTCGTTCTAGCGCGCTGTATTTATAGACATGCTAGTCCGGACACCGATTTAATCAGCGTGTTATGCTAACGCGCCGATTAAATCGGCGTGCTTCAATTAAATTGACGCGCGTCGATATCTAATGAGAGATTTAATAAAACATCCCTTGAATCTTAGGAGTCGTAAGATTACGACTCGTAAGATTGTTGGAGAAACTCTTACAAAATAGACAACAATGGTACGAAATATACCCTGAATGGCATAGCTTATCTTAAGCAAGAATCACGTGTTTATAACCCTCCACATATTTAGGTTCCACCAAGGGTCGTCAGACTTATCCCATACATGAGAGTTCCAAGGATCAACATTGCTATTGTCGACAAGCAGGTTATAAACCATAGAGTCATGGTCATGAATAGTATAAGTAGAGGTAGAGACCTAGCTTCACAATTCTCTGACCCTGAAACTGCTACAATATGACAAGCTGACCATCTCATTTTCAATATAATAAACTACTTTAGCTTTAGCAGGCACCCAGATTGCAATAATCTCTACAACTAATAAGGTAAATTCTTTGGCTCCATCAATTCTCACCCCACAGTTTGCTCTTCCCACCCCGGTAATTTAAAAAAATAATCTTCACCCCAGTTTTTCCTTTTCTCACCCCGTTTATTCCTTAACTACCCTTGTTTCTTCCATTATCTATGTTTATTTTCTTTCTTTTTACTTCCTTTTACATTTTTTCGTTTCTCCATCAAAACCGTAGCAACTTTACATTCTATAATTTGTAATGAAAAAGATGCAAACAATAAAGAAATAAATATACGAAAAGAAGGTCAAAATAGTGGTATTATAATAGTTCAATCTATTTTCTAATTTTGATCGAAAATAAATAAAGATTTTGCTGAGTTGCATTCAAGGATAGGGTTGATTAAATCAACTCGCCTTTAAAATTTTGATTGATTTCGATCAATGTAACGGTGAACAGCAATTAGAATTATTAATTACATTTAATGAAATACGTAATTAATAATTTAAGGGCAAAATTGGAATTACCAATTTAAAATTTTGAAAGGGGGCGAAGAGTAATTAGCGGGGTGCTAATAGACGCAGCCAAATTGTTTGCACAAATTTACCTAGGGCTGTCAACGGATACTTTCGGATACGGATAGTGTCATATCCGTATCCGCATCCGAAACCATTTTCAGATATCGGATATCTGTATCCGCGGATACGGACGGATATCGGATAATTATCCGCTCCGCCTACAATTGATAAATCAATGAACATAAATGATTTTTTTTAGCTTAATATTAATCTTTTTCAACCTAATAGATTACTAAAGTGCTAAAAATAAATAAGTATGATGATAACATATAATTTTGAGCAATTAACATGCATTTAGTAGACTTTTAATTTTGCAAATTAATAAATTAGTATATTTAATTATGTTAAAATACACATAATTTAAGCTATAATCGAAAAAAAAAAAACGGACGGATAATTTTCGGATGCGGATATGCCTATATCCGCATCCGCATCCGCTTTCCCGGATATTGGATATTTATCCGCTTTTCGGATACGGATGCGCACGGATTTCGGATTTTTCGGGTATCCATTGACAGGCCTAAATTTACCTGACGTCTTTTTGAATTTCCCAATTTATCCTTTTCATTTCGTTCCCGCTTCCCTCTTTCTTCAGTCCGATTCGTCTAACTAAATGATATTCTCTTCCCCCTTTTACGAAACAATGGCGGCTTTTACAAATTAGGTCCGGCTTCTTGGCATTTTTGGAAATCAACCGTCACATGTTTAGAATTCTCTATGTTCGCTTTCTTACTCTCGAATTTTGCTTCAAAATCAAAAAGAGGATTCAGAGTTCACAAATCTGAGAAGATCTACAGCGGATCTGATTATATCTGAGGTTAACTAGAAGCGGATTGGAATTTCGTTTCGTCTAACCTAAATGATATTCTCTTCCCCTTTTACAAAACATTCAATTGCTCTCGCAAATTAGTTTTGGTACTTCCTAAAATTCGTTCGTTTTGGTAGATCTTTCGTGAATCCGAATTCCTTCCCTGCTAATGAGGTAATTTTAACCTGCTATGCATCCCTTTTTTCATAGCTTTATTTGCATTGCTATAGGTTTAAGGAGTTGTAATAGCTGGTTTGATTTCTAATTGGCGATGACCTGCTCTGTGCTTCAGACTATGTTTTTCGTATCGCCTGGATTTTTTGTAATTCTTATTTCCTTCAATTATTTTCTTTATAGTAATTTTATCATCCTAAACTGTCACATTCTAATCTATCTTTGGTCGCATATAAGAATATTATATATACTGCTAACTTTTATATTACAACTTGGTGCGAATTGATATAAGCATGATATTATAAAAAAATTATGTTTCAGGTGTTTCAGTTCTCCAATTCTAAGTACAATGATTGAGATCGCATCTACTTGAATTTACAATTTCAAGTGGTGGTTTTGGAGTAGGCTGTTGATTCAATTTCAAGTGGTGGTTTTGGAGTGTAGTTCAGCCTGAGGCTGTACTGTGAAGGAGGCAGTTTTGAGTGTTTGAACTTCATTATTTTGACTGAGGGCAGTTTCATAGTTGAGTGGTGGGAGGTTGGTAGCTATGAAGTTGGTCAATGTTTATGGTTTTGAAAGTGGTGATGAGTTGTTTGTATGTGATTGTGAACAGGCATGGGTGATTAAGGGATTGTTTGTTGTTTGTTGAATTCAGATATTTGGTTTGTATAAGAATATACTGTGCTCAAGTTTGATTGGGTAGAGTGGACTTGATCAGTGGCAATAGTTGTAAAGGTGAAGGATGTGGTGTAGAAGTTTGAGTGATGCAAGATGAAGGTGATAGGCAGTTGTGTGTGTGTGTATGATTGAGTGAGATGGTGGGGGGCAGCAGATCTGGTGTGGGTTAACGAAGTATGGATGTTTGCCGACCATGGTTTTTTTGTAGGATTTTGTGGAGGTGATGAAGCTGATGGAAGAGAAGGCAGCAGTGAGTTAATGCTTCTATTTTCGCGGTATGCAACTATGCTGAAGGAGAGGAGTAGAAGTAATAGTTGAGTTGAGGCTTTGAAATGGTGTATGTATGGTTGATGGGGCAGCTCTGCACTGGGGCGGAGGCAAGTTCATGATGGTGGTGGTGTGCTTGAAGAGGAGTTGAAGTAGTATGAAAGTGTATGGGCACGCAAAACACAAATTACAACAAAAACAGTTTTTGTCTTCATGCCGCATTTATTTTTCTGGTTTCTTTAAGGTTGGTACGCTCACTTCTCTTGAATAATCCTTGGTGCAGTATAGCTAAACTGGATTGAATGGTGGCTTCAAACATTCAATCGTCTAACTGATAGCTATTTGGATTCTTATTCATTGAGAGCTCCAGAACAATGCTTCATGATTTCCAGCCATTTAGATAAGAACCACTTAGATTATATCATTAAGTTTGTCTGAAGGTAAACCTCACTTTGTTAAGCATTTTAACCTGAGCTATACCCTCCCAAAACCAGCCAAGCTCCTTCCCTACCATGGTTCTAACTAGCATTCTAATTAATTAATGACAACCACTTTGCTACATAACTATTCTTTAAGGTTGGCGTTGTCCTTTAAGGTAGCAAAAGGGTTGAATTTGATGAATTATTTGTGGAAGCTAAGATGTAAAATTGTTTGTTTTCATTAATGGTCAGTAGTATTGATTATATGGAGAATCAGATGTACTATGAGGTGTTTTGTAAACCAGCTAATTTTAGATTTACGTGCTATGTGTGTAGTTACGTATTGATATGCATGGAATGGCCATTTTGTGTTGTGCAGGTATGAAGTTCAGAGCTCTATCGGTGTAAATAGTGGTTGGAAATGAACCGTGGTTTTATTATAACTGATTTAGTTAACATATGTGAATATAGTCTATGGTTTGTTAATTTTTATGTAGTTTTCTGAGGAAACAAAAAAAATAAAAAATAAAAGATAATTTTCTTTATGTAGGCATATTGTCATAGGAACTAAACAAGAAAACCTGCGTCACGTTTCGCTTCTGCTGCTTGTATATTACCACTCAAAGTCCCTTTCTCATGTCTTACAATAACATAGTGAGAGTGTTACATACATGTCATACAGTAAATGCTTGGAATGATATTACAGGTTTCTGTTTAAATTTACTGGGAAGTGGGAACGATGAAGATGTTATCTACTAGGCAATGGAAATGAAAAGCCAAAATTTGCGGAATGGGCATGGATGACTACTCAAGAAGTAATTGATCATGTAAGTGATCCAAGTTATCAAACCATATTTCTCAATCATCTGTTATCTTCTATTGTTTATATCTGTGCATATAATCTGCTCTTCTTTTCGTTTATAACATGTTAGTGTAAGTATAAGCAGAAGAGAATATATCTTAAATAAATAGATAAAAGAAGATAAATTGAAGTATTCCGATATCTTTGTTCCTGTTATCCTCGGATGGGCTATAGACTTCAAAAAGCCAATATATAAAGAAATTCTGAAGACATTTCCTCCGCATTTACAGTAAGGTTCAGGTGGACCAATTTGTGATTTTAAAGTAAGTCAGCAATCGATTTGCTCATTTAAGGTAAATGGTATTTTTGCTTAAATTAGATTAATAGCTTATATTTAGTAACGTTACAAAATTAGCATAAAAAAACTGAAAGAAAATTTGATTTTTTATCCATAAAATGGTTTTTATTGTAATCCACACAATAGCACCGGTAAATTTAAGAATATCTTGGACGTTCTTATGTGGAAAGACTTTTAAGTAAAATGCTTTATAAAGCATGTATCAGAAATTAGAAATATAATTACTACATAATTGGTAGTTAAATGTTGACTAATCCATGCCAAATAGTTTCATGAGGTGATGAAGGGAATAAATATGATATGTAAAACAAAACTCATGCTTAGTTTTGTCTACTAACGTAATATGGTTGATGTTGCATCTCAAACATCATAGCAACTTGGTGTAATGGCAACAAAATTCCATCTTCTAGAATTTTGTTCTGTTTCATCGGTGTAAAAAGTTTCTCGAGTTCTCTCTCTGATAAAGGAACAAATTTGATAAATGTTTGCTGAATTATTGTATGCTATGATTACGTTGTCTCATGTAATTTATTTATTCCTTGGATTTGTTTTCCCTCTTTTTTTTTTTTTTAGCGAATTGATTTCTTTATTGTAACAGAAAACATACAAATTGATTCATTACTCAGTTCTAAAAAAGGACAATCAAGTTAGATCACATAACTTATTTTGCTCTGTACATATTTAACGTATTTCATGCATATTTATGAGTGCTATTTAATGAGGATTTACCAGTTATTATCTGCCAATTTAGTGCTCATTTTATGTTGCAGGACTTTGGTGCATTATTAACTGATTTGATATTATGTTTTTAGTTTAACATATTCAATAGCGATTTTGCTCATTTAAAGGAAATGTATTTTATTCTTAAATGATTATAGCATTTTAGGTTATACCATTGAAAGCGAACATAATTTATGGATGGATTTGCCTTTATCTTCTGTTTACTGTGAGAAAACTGTAATAATTAAAAAATGCACCAAGGAGTACAGAAATTATAAGTAAGATATTTAAGATAAACAAATGATAGCTTAGCTGATGTTTTTTTGTTGCCAACAAGTTAAGCAGGCTTGCTTGCTGCTTTTTTGTCGTTTTATAACCTTAAACTCATCACCACACAAGCTCATCGTGTGCTTCACCATTGTTTAATAAACATATAGCATCCCCATAAGGAGAGATGAGAGATAGTTTGAAACTCACTAAATCAGTTATGGTTGAAGTAAAATAATGTAAATTGTGCATCTTCATTTTGTGTTGTAATG
This sequence comes from Allium sativum, assembly GCA_030737875.1. NCBI lineage: Eukaryota > Viridiplantae > Streptophyta > Magnoliopsida > Asparagales > Amaryllidaceae > Allium > Allium sativum. The sequence continues at coordinate 17,574,488 of CM060927.1, read as the reverse complement.
ATTTCTTCAACCCGGTGTCTTTATTGCTATAGTGGTGTATTTTCACTCCACCTTAGTTAGAAAAGCTCCACATCAAGTAGAACCATGACCCAAAGACCATGTAACGATAATTCGCTGTTAAATTAGCAATTATATTTAGGCAGTTTGTTAAAAATCCAAAATATTCATTTAATTATTTTTTTCGAAAATGGTTATTTTGTTAGTGTTAATATAGCCATAGACTTCTGTAAGCACATAAATATTCCATTAGTTTTTATTGTATTGGTATTATTAAAAAATAATACAAGGACATTAGATAAGCAAAAAGCTTACTTGCCTAACCGTTGATTCTTGAGCCTGTTTCTTGAATATTTTGAAAATAAATAGGTACCTTACTAATTAGCGTAATCACATAAAACTCAAAATTCTAAAACAAATAAAATCAAATGTATAATATTAACATGGAAAATGTTCCTTGGATAAGTTTGAGCTTAGCTTAATTTTCTAGTATCAACTTAAGATACCAGTATCTGACATATCCTAGCCTTGGCATACATCAAAAAATATTCATATTCGATAGAAAATACATTCTTGCATACTTTTTTTTAAGTATTAGCTTAAACCAGTCATCTAACATTTATTTTTTGAGATAATGTAGGTGATATGGCATTGGAGTCAACTTTCAGTAGGTCCACTCTTTACTTAGAAGGGCGAGTTAACCAACACAGGTTGACAGAAGAGGAAAGGCAGGACATTGTGATGGTGGGAAACAGAAAATGGTATGTTATTGACTGTAAGAGGTTATAAATTTTCTATGACTTATTTTGAAATTTCAAATCAAACATAGAGTCTAACTGGCCCATGGATTCATTGAATATAATAATACATAATGTTGCAATGTGCTGCTACTTCGCATGGGAAAAAATCCGTACAATTTGAAGCAAGACATTTTTTGAAGTATTGTTTCATCTTTGCATAGTCTGAGCTAAATAATACACTATTTAATAGCTGCTAACATTTCATTTTCCATTGATAGGCATTTAGAACATTGATTTATAGACGACTCGGATTTTAAACAAATTATTTGTCATTACTTGGGTGCTAGAACATAAAAACGAAGTCCAACTGTGGAAGAGTTTATAATCAACAGCAAAATTCGCTTGGTGCAGCTCAAATTGTATGAACAGCGTGCTCAAAAGAACACCACTTGGCCCGTCAATTTTAATTTGGCCCGTCAATATAATCAACAGCGTGCTCAAAACAGCATCATTCTTATATGCATTATTATTTGGTAATGAATTTGCGTTATTAACTCCGCCTGTGTAGTTTTCTATGCAGCCTGTCCCAAGCCAGGATAAAGGAGGAGGGTTGTGATAGGCGTGGCGAGCCAACGTAAAAACTTAGTCTCTCTTATGAATATGGAAACTTATGAATTTTGGGTTCCATATCTAGCCAACCCCAACTTGTTTGGAATATATGGCTTTGTTGTTGTTGAATTTGCGTTATTGGGTATGTATTGGCTAAAAATTGCAAAATCTTTACTTGCTTTTGGTTTTTGGTTAAATTTTACTTAAAATGTTGATTTGGCAATGCTTTTTTCAGTTTTCCATTGTGCACATAATTAGCTAATTCAAAGCAAATATCTACACACAAGTTGCACGGAGCTATGCTAATTCAAAGCAAATATCCATACACACACACACAAGTTGCACTGAGCTATGCTAATTCAAAACAAATATCTACACACATAAGTTGCACTGAGCTATGCATGCTGCATTAAAATGTTTCACATTAACTATCGTTGTTCCCAATCAAAATTTAATTAACCCACATTTGCTCCATAAAGATTTTAGAATATATAACCGCAAAACATTCTTCTCATGATAGTCAATTAGTTGAAAGCTTTGAAATTAGAATTGCGGCATAATAGATCTATGTTGCTGGATCCTTTTGTTTGCACATATAATGTAAAAATCAGAAAGTGTTTCGACAATGACCAATACTATCCGTTTTAACATGGAGTTGAAAAAAAAAAGCGAATTCGTTGGTGGTTATTTATTCATAAGCAACTAAAAATATAATTTATTGGCATAAACTAATGAATATATAACAAAGTTGATTATCCCACGCCAGTAAGAGGCGAACCTTCCTCCTTTGTGTTCCTATCAACTGATAGGCATAGAACATAGTAAGCATTCTTTTCATATATAATATACACGTATTCAATAACCAAGGATAAGAAAATGAAATCAGCGTAGTTTGCAAAATTTAAAAGAACAGAGCTATGAACATTGGACACATATGTCACTCGCATAGCTAAGAATTATGTTTGGAGAGGGCACATATTAAAAAAAGGTAATACATGTATAACATTGGACAATTCTACTTGGCTATCAATGTAGATAATGCCATTTGGTGAAAGCTCTGAAATTCAAAACGTTGATCATAGCAGAGACAATATAAAACCTAATAAAATAGAAAAAAAAACGTTATCACTTTCACATGATTATAAATTATTTAAATGTTTAACTGCACAATAAATGTATTTACACTGAATATTAATATAATATCAAAATACGTAGAAAAGCATCGATAAATTAACTTGACATAAACTTATGAACAAAGTAATTGATAAAATAATCGGTTTAAACTAAAATTGGTACATAAAACATTATTGTTTGTTATAAGTTGGATTTGACTATTCATGTACGTTAAACAAATTCATGAGACAGTTCAAGTGAGATGGCTATATCTGAATGTATTGATATGGTAAGCGATCACACTACAAGAAAAGGCTAAAATAGCGACGGCAAAAAACCGTCACAAGCCGTCGCTAGCCGTCGCCAACCGTCACTATAAGCCGTCACAAATAATGCGGACGCCAAATATATAGCGTCGGCCTTGGCGACGGCTGTGGACACCCAATTTTGCGACGGTTAGCGACGGCAAATTTGCCACGTGGACAAACGGTTATAATTCAAACAAACGGTTATAAGCCGTCGCAAACCGTCACCATTTAGCCCTAACAAGCCGTCGCTAACTGTCGCTATGCCCTGCAAATAAGCCGTCACAAGCCGTCGCTAGTCGTGACAAAACTGGGTGAAAAACCCTCACAAGCCGTCGCCAACCGTCACCCAACGTGACCAAAAAGCCGTCGCTAGCCGTCGCAAATCTGGAACTTTTTTTTTGTTTTCCAGCAGCTATCAAGCCAACAAACCACACAAACTCAAAATGGAGTTCAAATGCAACTCATATACACTCAATTTGACACTCCATCAACTCACATTCACATTCAATCACCTCATCAACACTATAAATCACCTCATACCATCAAAACGTCCAAAAAACAAACATATAAACGATAAACTAACAAAAAACCATCAACACAACAAACCATGTCAACAATACCATCAACCAAACAAACCATGTCCATCACCAAACAACCAAACAAACCATGTCTCCACAAAATACCACAAACAAACCATGTCCATCACCAACAACAAGTTATATTTACAAAACATGTCCAAAAAACAAAACAAGTACTAACCTACTCATCGTCACTCTCACCATCCTCCTCGTCCTCATCGTCCTCCTCCACGGGCTGACTCGGAGGCATCACACCATGCTGCTGAAGATATGCAGCAATCCGCGCATCCAACACGGTCTCCAGCCTATTCTTCTGAAAATCTTCCAGGGCTGCAACCTGTCGTCGGAGCATTTGGATCTCCTCCTCATCCTGACGCCTCGTATAAGTGGCCTGAGTCCCCGCTATCTGTAATTATATTAAAAAAGTTAGAAACCATTGTCAAAAGTTTTTTTATATACTATAAACGCTTTACCTCAATGTTTCCGAAGCCATAGCGTCTACCCCTAGTAGGCGGGTCGATGATTCTGTTCCAGATGCAGTTGCACTCCTCCACGTCTGGCTCGTGACCCAACTGCGTCGCTCGAGCTTCTAAGGACGCCATGTACTTGTCCTGCAATAGCGGACAATTATGGAATACATTAAATACTCAATTCAAAATAACAATGTGAGATACAAAATATTACAAATGCTAACCATCGTTTCGCAGGACTTAGGGTCCGACCAAGTATATGAGGTGTTACCCTCCGCATCTGTCCGCTCGACGGCATGAGTCTGTGTAAATACCTCAGCAAATGTAGGCTCCCGCTGGAGAGTCGACATCTGAAATGATACAATATATATTTGTCAATACGATTTTAAAAGTTTAGAACTATTTGTATACGTGATTTATCGTTCGTACCAATTCGCGACGATGCTGGGAGAACGACTTAGACCCAGCCCGATGCAAAGCAGGATTTTTGAGCCTATTTTCTCGGTTTCGCTCTGAAAGTTGCTGTATATTTAATTATATGATTAATTGATTGATATACAAAATAAAATTTTAAAATAAGCTTAAATAATTACTCTCGCAGCATCCGTGGCCCACAATTTCTGGAACTCGCCGTAGACCTCCTCGCTCATCCACGGAGGCCTCTTTGTCGCTTTTTTTGCCTTGTATATATTGCCTGAATAATTTTTCCTCATCTTCTGGTTCCATGCGGTGAAGAAAACATCCATATCTTCGTCCCGGACCCGTACAGCACACTATAAATTACCAAACAAATTGTATTACATATTTCATATAATTTTGCAAATGAGAAATAAATTTATACTTACAAGAACCTCCGCGAGGATGGCATTCCTAATCTGCACAGGAATATCGTCCCAGTGAGGCCACGCCTCTGTCAACCTAGCGACATATGCTTGTCTAGACACACGTAAAACAACCTCTCCTGGAATAATATCAAACCCCCTGCAGAAAGTACGATATTAGCATGCATTTAATAACTTTGGAATACTAAGCATTTACGAAATCAATAACTTACCCTGCAGACTTGGGTACAACCTCTACGACCGGACGTGTATCCGGTGCTGTACCGCTCGCACCCGCCTCTGAACTGTGTGTAGGTCGGCGTCTAGGAGGCATATCTGTCATAAACAAGTTAATTCACATCAGATATAGCAAGTATGAACAATTATGAACATCACACAAACAATTTTGAACATCACAATAACTCATACATCATTATGCACATCCATTATCAAATAAACTCATACAACATATATTGTCAAATGCAACTACAAGACCCATTTACATAAAAGAAGAAGAACCGGATAATAAAAAACCATAGCACATCATATATAAGTTCACAAAATAGTACATCACATAAGTTCACAAAATAGCACATCATATAAGTTCACAACATAGCACATCATACAAGTTCACAACATAGCGATGCAAATAACATTATTCTTCTTCATTTTCTGATTCATTCTCGGTCTCATACTCTATATCGTTGTCCTCTGTACTCTCAAAAGCTTCTATTAATTCATTTGATTCATCGTTTAAAGACTCTAAATTAACATCATTAGCAATTATTATTTCATCGCTTTGATTTGCATCCGTTTGATACGCTGCATCGTCTGGAATAGCAATTCCTTCAAAGGTAAATCTTGCCTTTGTTTTAATTACAGCAGACCAATTTGCTTTATCTCTTTTTAAGGACGGATACGGAGCAAAGTAAACTTGTAATGCTTGCTTTGCCAATACAAAAGGATCATACTTATAGTAATGCGATGTGTGCTTTATTTCTATAAGCTTGTAATCTTTATGCACGTTGATTCCAGTACCAGGAACATTGCTGAACCAGTTGCACTTGAATAGAGCAACTTTTTCAACGGGTTGTACATAATATGTCAACTCTAAAATCTGTGTCAAGACGCCATAAAAGTCGTTTATATGCTCTTCGGGATCATCACTACCTTTGACAAATACACCACTGTTATATGTTAATCTATCAGTACCATGGTCTTTGGTGTTGAATTTAAATCCATTGACGAAGAATATTGGATAAGTCTTAACATTTCTTTTTGGTCCAAGCGCAAGATGTTGCAAACCCTCGTCATTGACGCAGTTTATTGGATCGAAAACGTACTTCGAGAACCATTTAGCAAAATCTTTACTGAGATCGCCATTTGGATTTTCTGATTCGTAAATACTGCAAATATAAATGATTTTATTACTAGCAAACAATTTATGTACACATAACTGTAATAAAGTTAAAAATTTAGTACCTAACAAATGGTGCAACTTCAGCACAATTTAGAAGAACATATGTGTGTGCCACATGGTGATCTCTATCATCTAACCAAATTTCTACGCATTTTCCGGACGATCGACCATGTTGTCTAAAAACAGATAACATTGTCGGACAAAAATTGGGTTCCACGGTTTCATCATTACGAGGAGCACTTACAAATGATAGGTTCACATGATCACTGAAGTAATGAGAAAAAAAGAACGAAGCTTCTTCTTCAAGATAAGTTTTGCAAATCGAACCTTCAACTTGTGCTTTTTGTCGTACTTTTTTCTTCAGATGGTTCAAATACCTAAAATAAAATTAATTCAATTTATATGCACTAATGTCACTTTGAATCGTAAGCATAAATTTTACCTTTCAAAAGGATACATCCATCCATATTGTACTGGACCTCGAAGAATAGCTTCGGATGGAAGATGAATAGGTAAATGCTCCATTACATTAAAAAATCCCGGAGGGAAGATTTTCTCTAATTTGCAAATCAATATCGGAATTTCTACTTCAAGTTTACGGAGACGATCAATTTTTAACGTTGCCGAACAAAGCAGTTTATAGAATAAGCTTAACTCTATTAAAACACCCCACACTTTTACAGGCAACAATTCTTTGAACACCACTGGTAATAAATATTCCATCATGATATGACAATCATGGCTTTTCATCCCACTCAGTTTATTGTTTTTATAGTCAACACATCTACGAAGATTAGAAGAAATCCCATCCGGACATTTCAGTCCCTCAACCCATTTCAGTACAAGTTTTATTTGTTTGTTGTCTAGTTCATAGCACGCTTTGGGTTTTTTATTGTCATTGGGCTTCATATGAAGTTCTGGACGTTTACAATATTCTTCTATGTCACGTCTCGAATGTATATCGTCCTTTGTTTTCCCTTTGACATTCAAAACAGTATTAAACACGTTATCAAATACATTCTTTTCATTGTGCATAACGTCGATATTATGTCGAAGTTTGAGATCTTTCCAATAAGGTAGCTCCCAGAATATGCTTTGTTTACACCAATTATGAATGTCGGATTTACCCGGAATTTCTGTCTGCTCTCCAGTCTCATGGATCTTCGGATAATCCTTTACAATATCGTATATTTCTTCACTCGTCCAAATTTTGGGTGCTTGCAAAGTCATTCCGCTGTTAGCTTTAAAGTTTTTTTTATCTCTTCTAAAAGTATGATTGGTATGCAAAAAACAACGGTGACAATCAAACCACGAATGCTTCCTTCCATACCGTAAGAAAATTGCTTGTGATTCTTCCATGCATAAAGGACAAGATAGACGACCGGCGGTACTCCAACCTGAAAGCATCCCATATGCAGGGAAATCACTAATCGTCCATAACAAGCAAGCGAACATACGAAAATTCTTTTTTCTTGAAATGTCGTAGGTTTCAACTCCATCATCCCATAGTTTTTTCAACTCTTCGATTAATGGTTGTAGATAAACATCGATGCCTTGTTTTGGATCATTAGGACCAGGAACGACAACAGTGAGAAACATATATGGAGTTTTCATACACATCCACGGCGGTAAATTATAAGGAGTAACGATAATAGGCCAAGATGAATATTTACTACCAAACTGAGAAAATGGTGAAAACCCATCTGTACATAAACCAAGTCTTACGTTACGACTCTCTGCGGCAAATGTTGGATACGTCCTATCAAAATGTTTCCATGCTTCTCCATCCGATGGATGTGTCAAAGTTCCATCTTCAGGTGTTCGCACACTATGCCATCGCATATGACATGCAGTGACTGAGGATGCATATAACCGTTGTAGTCTAGGGATGATTGGTAAATAATGCATTCTTGTATACGGAACTTCCTTACCTTTCTTTTTTCTAGGTTTATACCGTTCCCCGCCGCATTTCTTACAGTTTCTAAGATTAATATCATCTTTCCAATACAACATGCAACCTTTAACACAAGTATCTATTTTTTGGTACGGCAAACCAAAAGCCGACATTAGTGTTTTCACTTTGTAATGACTATCGCACATCAGATTATTGGGTGGCATATGTCTTTTCGCAGCTTGTACAACCTCTGTAAATGCAGCTTCTGTAAGGTTAAATTTTGATTTCATGGTGATGTACTCAGCGGTTACCGATAATTCAGTTCCACTTTCACAACCATTCCACAATGGCCGCTTAGCTGAAGCCAATAAATCATATATTTTTCTGGCTTCCGTGTTCGGTTCTTCTTCTATACTGACGTCATCATCGTCAACCTGACCGATAGGGAACATTGACCGTGCTGCATCTTCCACCATATCTTCTATTGGATTCGTCATAACTAATTCGACCTCCGACACTACAGGGTTTACTGTAGGCGCAACAAGTTCTCCATGACGATCCCATAAATAATAATTTGGCACAAAACCTGATTTGTACAAATGCACTTTAACGATGTCTGGTTTATGAAACCTCATCAGTTTACACTTACTACACGGGCAACGAAGCTCCTCGTAATTTCGATTATTAGATATTGCAAATCTAACAAATTCATTTACACCATTATAGAAATCTTCTTTCACTGAGCCTTTCATTCCAATTCTAACTTCATACATCCAACTACGGTCAATGTAATAATTGGACATTTTTCCTGATTCAAAAATATATGTCAGTGATTTCGATAACACATACATATATTGTTCAAAATATTTATTCAACGCACGAATATTTTTAATGGTTCATACGTACAATAAAAATATTATTTTTATTGTTCAAAGAATTTATTCAATACATTAACATTTTTAGTGGTTCATACATATAATAAAAAACTGATTTTCATGCGTTCAAAGAATTTATTAAACACATGAATATTTTTATCATACATAATAAAAATGTGATTTTTATTATCTAAGCAATTTATTTGTATCATGAATAAATTATCACACATGAATATACTTGAACATATGAAAATAATTCTATTTGGTTTCAACCAAAATCAACCATCAACCACAATCCTACTTGCGACACACGTACATAGTCATTACATTCCAATAATTTCCACAATAAAATTCATTTTCAAACCCCATCTACAACCCAACAACTTCACAATCATCGCTTTTAACTACCTATATCCAACAACTATTTATTCACCAATCTCATACCCAATAACTACATACGCACAAAATAACGGTTCATTAACACATACACTAACACAAAATCAAACATCATGTCGATAAACAACTAAATCAACAATTTAGGGTTCCAATCATTACTAAACCAACTACATTAATTCAACAAGCATTGTATAATCAACTAACACATACGTTTCTATCATTATTAAATAGTTAATTCAAGAAATTAGGTTAGAATTCATACCTTAGAGAGAGGGAAATTAGTTTGGAGGAATGGAGAACGTTTGAGAAGGCCGGAGGGGGGGAGGAGACTGGCGACGGCGGCGGCAGATCGACGGGGGTAGGGTTTTAATTTGGGTTTGATTTGGCGGAAAATGATTTTCTGTTTCCTGTAGCCTCGCGGTTATACTTCCGCTGGGCGACGGCTGGCGACGGCTAGCGAGGGCCACTTTTTTTAGTCGTCGCTAGTCGGATGGCGACGGCTAGCGAGGGCCGATTTTCTTAGTCGTCGCTAGTCGGATGGCGACGGCTAGCGAGGGCCGCTTTTTTAGCCGTCGCTAGCCGTCGCTATGGTCCGTCACTATTTCAGCTCATTCTTGTAGTGTCATTTCACGAATTTTATTGTCATCTTTTAAAATAGCTATGCTATAAAACATGGCTCGACAATCAAACGCAGGTCCGCTTGGATATACTCGTTCCATACAGGAAAAAAAAAATTCCTCGAAAAATATTCCACTACTTGCCAAAGGAGAGTTTTCCAAAAGAAAGCACTTGAATTATCAGACAAGGATGGCTGATAGCGGATTCTTATTATCCGTGACATTGATGAAGGAGATGATGGTGATGATGGGGACTACAGCGATCATGGTTCCGCCAAGATCGGGGTTTGCTACAATAATGGGCCGTAGATGAATAATGATGGCATTTTGATGATTGCCGATTGATTTGAACATTCGTTTTTTTGTTTTTTTATCATTTTAGTGTGCTATAAAAAAATAAAAAATAAAACGTAAAAAAAGAAGAAGAAGAAGAAGCTGATAGAGATTTTAGTTATCTTTTAACTTAAACTATCTTACACATTTTCCAGGAATCTTTTTGTTTTTTCCAACATAGTGACTTACTATACAGTAAGTTTCCATATAGAAGTTGGTTGTTGGTGAAACTGGAAAAGTGAACTGAATTCGTTGCTCTATTCCACTATTTCATTAACTCCCATGCTAACTAGACGCAAAATAAGCTGCACATTCTTAAAGGAAATTGGAATGGTCTTCCTATAAAAGGAGACCTAAACCCCAAGAAGTTATAGTGGACTTGGTCAACCATGTACAACATCTTTTAAGGGAGAATTAAGACTTTGGATTGTACAACATGAAGAAAGCGTACGTGGACTTGATAATAACAAGCATGCAAGCTGTAGAAAGGTTGTTATCTTTTTTCATATATCCGAGAACAGTCTTCCCTCCATACTCTTGTGGAAGTTACGGGAAACCCAAGATAATTTAAACCAACGCCTTAGAAGGGATCTCCATAAGCAGAAACTTGAGAGAGCTAATTATCATCATGGAGAAGGCTAGAAGAAAAAGGAACACATAGAAAAAATAATTTCTAAACCAAAAATGGGCTTGAAAGCTTCCAAGGTAATAAATACTTTACAAAGAAATTGCACATACGGTTTAGTGAAAATGAGAAGATCATTAGCATAACAAAGACTGGATATACCCCGAAACTTACACTTGGGATGATACTCAATTGCCTTAGAAGCACGTTGGATGATATTTGACAATATATTATAATTACTCAAATAGAACATTACGTAAAAACATCAAATTTTGAAACATATAGATAATTCAAAATAAACATGTTTTATTCTAAAAGACCTTTACTTTTATAATCCATAATTAATTATTAAAAATACATTTATAGTTTTATACTTAAACCAATTCTAAAACAGTGCTAAAGTTTAAAAATATATATAAAAACTACATAATTTAAGTATTTTTTGTTGTAATATTTTGATAATTGGATCACATATGTAAAATAAAACAGCGTTGTGTTATTTTGACGTAAAACCTAATTAAAGTGATCCACAGTAAGAAATAAAAGATAAATATCTTGCCGAATATATCCAAATGACTTGCTGCATATTAGGATGATTTCTTTCCGCATATGAGGATGATTTCTTTCCGCATATCATAATGATTTCTTTACCATTACTTCATGTTCCTATTATCCCCTTACATTCCCATTTTTCTTTGTTCTCTATGTGATGTTATAAATACAAGTCCATACCAATGTTCTCTGTATTCAACAATGTATTCAAAGATCAGAATAAGGCATAATGCCGAAATAATAAAAACATTATCATCTTCATTTTCTGTTACATCACCGCAAGATTTCAAACTTGGTATCAGAGTTGTTGTGCTTCGCAGCATCCCATCAGATTTGCTTTCCTGTTTGCCTTCCGTTTTTTCCCTCTCTCAGTCCTTATTTTCCCACTCATGTGTATCAATATGAGTGATGAAACCCTTTCTCCAAATTCTGCATTAAGGATCGCTCAGTTTACAAGAATCAACCCTTGATCTGATCAAAGCCATGATCAAGCCTCAGATCAACTTGATTTTTGTGCAACTGGATGATTCAAATTATACCTACTATGGAAATTACAAATTGAAACCGCTGCTAGAGAATATGGCTTAGAAGATTATGTGCTTGGAACAAAACAAATTCCATCATAGTTCATTAAGAACAACAATGAAAACTTGATATTAAATCAAGATTACACCATCCGTCAACAACAAGACAACCTGATTTGCTCAAGGCTAATGTCATCGATCAGTCTTGCCTTGCTTCCATTGATTATTGGATGCAAGACGGCTCACGTTGTTTGGAAAACTATGGAGAGAAACTTCACATGACAATCTTCCGCAAGAAATCTGCACTTTAGAAGACAATTACAAAGCATGAGAAAAGATAACATATCAATGAATGAGTATCTACTCAAGATTAAAGGTATCTGTGATCAACTTGCATCTATTGCACACAAAGTAAGCGAGTCGGAACAAGTCCTTTCAATTATCAGTGGCATTGATGGCATCTATGAAGCCGTTGTAACAACCCGGAAAATCAGAACTAATTTAAAAAAAAAAAATTAAAGAAATTTGGTAAGAAAATGTGTCAGAATTTAAAAATTCCATCTTTAAATAATATTAAAGCTATTAAAAATAGTCATTTTACAAACGACCTCCATTTTCGATGAAACCATTTTTGTCCGATCACGAATGTCAAATTATTGCTAAGTTTAATTTTCTATAATTTTTGGAATTAATATGTGAGCATGTAAATTAAACTGCGTTTGATAATTTTTGTTGAATTTAATCGACCGTTAAAAGGGTCATTTTTCAAACGGTCTCCAAATTCGACAAAATTAATTTTGTTAGGACCGTATCGTCAAAACATAGCTAGATTTATTTTTCGAAAATTTTCGAAGTCCGTATGTGGCTCAGGTGAATTTAAATGTACGATCGAATTAAATAAATAAATGATTTAAATTTTTACTTAAAGAAAACGGACTGAAAACGATCGATTGGGCTGACGGGACCTAGCCCATTGTGTCCGGAACGGGGGCATTTGGGTTTGACCAACTCTCGTTGGGCTAAAATTGGAGCTGAAAAGGATTAACGGGCTTAAAACTAGAATTTAAGAAATTAAATATTATTTTATTATAAATAACACATTACAAAACCCTAATACATTATTACACAGCCGCCGCCCCCCTCATTTCAATGGCCAGAACGTTCTCCTCTTCCACCCTTAATTTCCTTCAATCCGTACTATAAAACTTCCTCCTCCTTTAGAGATTATTGTAGAGAATTTCACGAGCTTCGATTCCATATGGGGTTGATTAAAAACCGTGGAGTATTCGCGACGAACAGGCACCCCAAAGTCATCGGGTTTGCACCCCCGTCGCATCGCCTGTGCACCACCGAGCTGGGCCCTGCCGCCGCAATAGGTGCGCCACCCTCCCCTCTTTGACGTGCAGCCATCTGATTGTCCTCCAGCGCTTCCAGTCGACTGAAAACCTGAACCCTAAAACTGAACCCAATTTGAAAATCGCGCCGCCTCAACCTGAAGAGGAAGAAGAAGGGTATTTATCCCTTTATTATTCAATTAATTTATTTTAAAATGTTATTTACCTAAATAAATTCATAACTAATGCATACGAACTCGGAATTGAACGATTTCAGAACCGCTACGATCCTGAGTCCGAGATCTACATTTCTGGACTAATTAGGGCGAATTCGGAGCAGATCAGATTTTGAACAAAAGTTCAAATCTGAATTATTCAGAATTAAAAGAATTGTGAGAATTCTATTTTTTTTAATTTTTCTTAAATAATTAAAATTAATTATGATTGTGTTATAACAAATCCGCTGTTAAATTCTATTTGTTATGATACGTGATTTGATCTGTGATTGATGTGTTATGTAGATCTGTTGACTTGATCATTTTTGTTAATTAGAATAGTTGAATTAAAAATTATCATTTTTATTAATTAGAATAGTTGAAACAATAATTAACATTCTTGTTAATTAGAATTGAGTTAAACAAAAATTATTATTTTTGTTAATTAGAATAATTGGACTAAAAGTATCATTTTTGACAAGTTAGGATCGTTAAATTAAAATTGTCACTTTTGACAAATTAGAACTGTTGGATTAAAATTGTCATTTTGACAAATTATAATTATTAAATTAAAATTGTCATTTTTGACAAATTGGATTGTTAAATTAAAATTGTCATGTTTGACAGATTAGAATAGTTAAATTAAAATTTTCCTTTTTGTCAAAATATAATTATTGGATAAAAATTATCCTTATTGTCAAAATATAATTACTGGATTAAAATTATCTTTTTTGTCAAAAAATAATTATTGGATTAAAATTATCCTTTTTGTCAAAATATAATTATTGGATTAAAATTAACATTTTCGTCAAAATATAGTTGTTGAAACAAAAATGAACATTTTTGTCAAAATAGATTAGTTGAAACAAAATATACATTTTTGTCAAAATATAGTTGTTGAAACCAAAATGAACATTTTTGTCAAAATATATTAGTTGAAACAAAATATACATTTTCGTCAAAATATAATTGTTGAAACAAAAAATGAACATTCTTGTCAAAATAGATTAGTTGAAACAAAATATACATTTTTGTCAAAACATATTAGTGGAAACAAAATATACATTTTTGTCAAAAAGATTAGTTGAAACAAAATATACATTTTTGTCAAAACATATTAGTTGAAACAATATATACATTTTTGTTGAAATATATTAGTTGAGACAATATATATATATATATATATCTTTGTCAAAATATGGTTGTTGAAACAAAAATGAACATTTTGGCAAAATATATTAGTTGAAACAAAATATGCATTTTTGTCAAAACATATTAGTGGAAACAAAATATACATTGTTTTCAAAATATATTAGTTGAAACGAAATATACATTTTTGTCAAAATATATTAGTTGAAACAAAATATACATTTTTGTCAACATATATTAGTTGAAACAGTATATACATTTTTGTCAAAATATAGTAGTTGAAACAAAAATTTACATTTTGTCAAAATATGATGGTTGAAAATAAAAATTACATTTCTGTTAAATAGATTTGAGTTATAACAAAAATTACATTTTTGTTAAATAGATTTGAGATATAACAAAAATTACATTTTTGTTAAATAGATTTGAGTTAAAACAATAGTTACGTCTTTGTTAAATAGATTGGAGGTAAAACAAAAATAACATTTTTGTTAAATAGATTTATGTTTGAGCAAAAATATTAATTTTGTTGAAATAGAATTGTCAACAAAATGAAAAGACCATTCTTATATTTATTTTGTTAAACTAGAATTGCTAACAAAATGAAATTATCACTTTTTAATCATTTTATTAAACTAGAATTGTTACCAAAATGAAATTATCACTTTTTAATCATTTTGTTAAACTAGAATTTTTACCAAAATGAAATTATCACTTTTTATTCTTTTTGTTAAACTAGAATTGTTAACAATATGAAATTATCACTTTTATTCATTTTGTTAAACTAGAATTGTTAACAAAATGAAATTATCATTTTAATCATTTTTTTGAAATAGAATTGTCAACAAAATGAATGAATCACTTTTTAATCATTTTGTTGAACTAGAATTATCAACAAAAACGAATGTATCACTTTTTAGGCATTTTGTTGAAATAGAATTTGTATGCAAACATAAGAATCATTTTTATGGTCAAAACGTACATTAGAATTTGTATGCAAACATAAGAATCAACATTAGAATTTGTATGCAAACATAAGAATCATTTTTATTGTCAAAACATACACTAGAATTTGTACGTAAGTTAAAGAATCATTTTTATTGTCAAAACATACATCAGAATTTGTATGTAAGTTAAATAACCATTTTTTATTGTCAATACATACATTAGAATTTGTATACAAATTAAAGATACATTTTTATCGTTAAGTCATATATTAGAATTTGTATGCAAATTAAAATAAACATTTTTATGTGTCATGTCACACATTGAAACTATATATACAAATAAAATATTTCTTTTTATTTGTTAGAGTTAAGAATAGAAATTAAATACAAATAATGAAAAAAAAATATCTTTTTATTTGTCAATAGCAAAAATGTCATGTAAATAAAATACTTTTTATTTGACATTATAAACTTGTAGAAATGGTTATGCAAATTAAAACATTCTTTTATGTGGCATGTTAAACACGTTAGTGGAATTGTCGAATGGTTTATATTTATATATAATTTTTTTTTATATATATATATATATAAATTAAATGAATCGCACGCGGTAGTTCGCGTTTCGGAATTGTAACTTTAAACGATTATACTGAAACGTCCGACCGTCGGATTTTCCCAAAACTGGAACCGCTAGGACCGCTTTGGGAAGATCTTTCCGACGATATTAATTTTATTAATCCAATGGTTAGATTTCGAGAAATGTGTAAATCAAATTTTGATAAAAATAGCGTCAGTGCCGCCTATTGACCCGAAGCGTCGTTAAATCAAATTGGGCTATTTTTATATAAATAAAAATAGCGATAAATCGTTATAAAATAATATTAACGATATGAAATGGTTTAAATTATATATATGCGTGAATTATTTGAAAAGACCGAGTTCGATCTCATTTCTAATAATTATACGACGATTTAAATCGAAGATTTTGAAGATGGTGATTGAAGACCTACGATTTTCACATCGAATGGATGACTACTGATCCCCGACATTGGGTAGCTCCCAGTAAAGGGTTAAAGTGGTAGTTGTCCGGACGTACTTGTTGACTGTCCGGATAAGTGAGTACCTCTCTTCCATATTGGACATACGAGACGAGAAATAAGGTGTCTCCGGTTTCTTTCAGACCCAGAACGGACTTGTAAATGGATGTGTGTCTAATGTTGAATTTCACTCTATGTGAATTGATTTCTATTTAATATATATCTGCTTGGTGGCGGAGAATTTATTCCCTTGCTTAACACCCTTCTCTGAGACGCTATATGTTGATAGTTATTAATCGCATTGCGTGAATTATCAATGTGGCATGCGAAGATGCAATTGATCGAGACTTTTATTGAAAAGCAGAGCCTTGTGGTTGATGATCAAAGCATGTCATGTTTTGGCATAGCTTTGTGTATAGCGTTATTTTGCGAGCCTCACACCCCGGCAAGAGTCAGAAACGGGACAAGGGAACGCAGGGAGTGCACACGTTTCTTTCTAGCTAGAAGTGGTGTCATGGTATGGAGCCTTGACATTTTTACTTATGTGGATGATAGATTACGAGGCCTCGGTTATATTGGTCGATAATGATCAATTTATCGATTCAATAGGACCGGGAAGCGTGTGTTCAGACATAACTAATTCACTAAAGTATTTGTGGACCGGCCCTGCAGGATCCAAGGGTTGCCCGTAGATGTGATCCTGACACATTTGCTAGGGTGTCTCGAATCGGTAAGGAGATCGTCCCTAGCCTTGACTCATGATGGAAACCCAATTTCCAATACGACATTACGGTTTTGATTGTAAACCTATATATGGCGACATAGTATATGGTAGCTATGTCGTCTAGGATTGATACATTTACTTTGAAGTATTTTAAAACTGATTAGACACTAATAATAATATTAATTATTATTTTCTACGTATCAAACATGTTTGATCATTATAAGGTAAAATTCTATCCTCTGGTTTGGGTTGCATTGTGTGGTGGGACTTGAGTCTTATAATGATTTCATTTTTCTAAAAGCATTTCGTTGTTTTGAATAAAAATTTATTTAATTTATGCACTGGCAATCCAATGGAGTAAACCCGTTCCGTGTTAGCGGCGTGGTCCTGTGATTAGCCATTTTGTTAGATAAGTGAGGAAAGATTTATCATACCAGTCCCACAACTGACTCGTAGTTTGTTTCACTTTGCAAACTCGGGTTCCCTCTTTTTCACACAGGCAGCCAAGCAACAGGTTCTGGTTATTTTGGACATATGCTGGATTGGAGTACGCTTTATGGAAGGAAGACGAAGAACACTTTTATCTTTTATTTCTACTTTGAGACATTTAGACATCCTTTATCTATGATGTACCTGATGGAGTTTTAGACTTATTTCTATTTGCTGAGACTTTCTATATGTTAAGTTGTATCCTGTAACTGTGCCATTCTGATGTTCTGATGTTGTGATGTTGATGACATTTCTATTTCCGCCGCTACGATTTATGTGTTATGCTGTTATCTGAGATCTGCTGTTGTTGTAAATATGTTATATTCCAATGAGTATCCTTGCTTTCATACTACGGAAGCTTGGGGTCATCACAGTTGGTATCAGAGCTAAAGGTTAACCTTAGCTTCGGGGTATAACATACTTAAAACAATTCGTCTAGATAGAATCAACAGTATTCTAAGGCGAGTAGCTCATTAGAGATAGGATTAATAATGTCCTAGAATGAGCACAGAAGAATAGCACATCATAATCAGTCATTACATCATCTTTCCATATGCCTTTACTTTTACCTTTCCTTTAAAAAAATTCATTTCTGTTGATCTGACTCTTTCCTTGATGGTACAGAACTGACTGAAAATGAGCACAAGATCGGGAGCCCGAGGCAGAGGAGGAGCCAGAGGACCGGGAAGGGGTGAAACCCCCACTGCTCAGGAGCAGCCCACTCCCGAGGCTGTAACACCACCACCTTCACCCCCACAGCCTTTTGGCCTGGACAAGGTAGCTATGACATTCTGTAATTTAGGTGGCGTGTTGTTCACAGGCCGAGAGACAGTGATAGAAGCTCAGGCAAGGCTCAAAAATTGCGAGAAGATATTTGGAGGCTTAGAACTTGAAGACCACCGTAAGCGTTTCATGGCATCGTGGCTATTGAAGGATGAGGCTCAGAATTGGTGGGAGACAGTCATAATTGGAAATAATGAGGCCGACATGTCTTGAACAAAATTCAAGGAGCTCTTTAACAAGAAATTTATTCCTCCGCAAGAAGTCGAGCGTCTTCACGATCAGTTTGCTAGCTTGCAACAAGGAGATAAGACTGTTTCAGAGTATGTGCGGAAGTTTGAAGAGCATTCACGATATGCCCCCAAAATAATTCAGGACCCCTTCCAGAAGAATAAGAGATTCATTAATGGACTTTCAAGGAAGTATCTGAACAGAGTGACAACACACATTAAGCTTCCATTTAATGAGGTGGTCGAGATGGCTTGCCGATATAAAGAAAATGATAAGAATTCACAGCAAGATCGGGAGAAGAATCAAAATAACAACAAGAGGAAGCAGGCTGACAAGAAACCAGAGGCGAGCAACTCTTCAGCTGCCAAGCCTCAAGGAAGTAAAAAGGCCAAGGTGAGATGTTTTAACTGCCGGAAGATGGGATACTTTGATTACGAATGCCGAGCTCCAAAAAGGCCAAGGAGGAATGAGTCTGGACCCAGTCAGAATCGCGGTCAGAATCCTCGGAATACTCAGGAGTGCTTCAACTGCCATAAGACAGGGCATTTTATCAGAAATTGTCCATTGCTGAAGAAATCTGAGGTGGTTCATGTATACGATGGAGCGGCTGCACCAGCTTCTTCCGAGGGAGCAGGTAAAACCCGATGTTTTAGGAGGTATTCTTACTATTAAGAACATTCCTATTACAGTATTGTTTGACACTGGTGCATCACGAAGTTTCATTTCTAGTGACATAATTAAAAAGTTAAAACTCAAACCAAGAAACCTTAAAAAACGATTAGAGCCCATAGTCCGATAGGAGGTTCTCTTATTCTCGATCAGTATTGTAGAGTGCCTGTTTCTGTTTCCAATTTCTGGTTCCCTTTTAATTTGATCGTCATGAATTTCTCCGGATATGATATCATACTTGGACTGGATTGGCTAACAAAGCATGAAGCTGAGGTACTATGCGCCGAAAGAATAGTCAAAATCAAAACCAAATTTGGAGATATTATTGTTGTACCATGCCACGACTCAACAACTGATAGAAAAGAATTCTAGTCTTCTCTAGAAGTTAATCCTGCTTCTACTGAGGATATTCTTATCGTCAAAGATTATGCGGATGTGTTTGAAGAAGTTGGTAGCTTACCTCTGCGCAGAGAAATCGACTTCAGGATTGATTTAGTTTCGAATGCAAGGCCAGTTGTGCATCCTATTCGGAGAATGATGCTGAAATAAAAAGAGCAACTGAGCAATCAAACTAAACAGCTTTTGTGGAAGGGTCTGATCAGGCCTAGCCTCTCAAATTGGGGTGCAGCAGTGGTGTTTGTCCCAAAGTCAGACGGTACTCTTAGACTATGTGCGGATTACCATGACCTCAATAAGCAAACGCTGAAAAACAAATATCCATTGCCGTGTATTGATGATCTGTTAGACTGCTTGAATGGAGCGCAAGTATTCTCTGGGATGTACCTAGCAACAGGTTTCCATCAATCGCGCATTGCCGAAAAATGTGTTTCTTTGATAGCTTTTAGAGGGCCAGTCTTATTTTATGAGTGGCCAGTAATGTCGTTCGTCCTATGTAACGTTCGTGCTTACTTTGTCGATCTGATGAACAGAGTATTCCGGGATGTCTTGAATAAATCCGCGTTGGTTTTCATCGATGATATCTTAATCTTTTCTAAATCCACTGCTGAGCATGAAAAGCATCTGGAAGAAGTTTTGGAAATTCTGAGAAAGAATGTGTTGAAAGTCAAATTCTCTAAATGCATATTCTGGCAAGAAGAAGTGAAATTCCTCGGTCATGTTGTATCAAAGGAAGGCATTTCAGTAGACCTAGGCAAGATCTCAGCCATCCAAGATTGGAAGCAGCCTAGCACTCCTACAGAAGTCAGAAGTTTCTTATGATTGGCTGGCTATTATCAGAAATTCGTTAAAGATTTTTCGAAGCTATCTTGTCCATTGACGAAACTGACCAAGAAGCATACAAAGTTTATTTGGACACCCGAATGTGAGGCAGCTTTCCAAGAGCTGAAATTGAGGTTGACCACTACTTCCGTGTTGACCATTATTGATGGCAACCAAGATTTGACAGTCTATACCGATGCTTCTATTGAGGGTATTGGTGCGGTGTTAATGCAAAGAGGCAAAGTAGTTGCTTATGTTAGCCGTCAGTTGAAACCGCATGAGAAGAGATACCCCACTCATGTTCTTGAGTTGAGGGCCATCATGTTTGCTTTAAAGATACGGCGACACTATCTTTTGGGTGAGAAGTTTGAATAATATACAAATCATAAATCCTTGTAGTATCTATTCACCCAAAGGGACTTGAATTTGAGGCAACAACGTTGGTTAGAATTTCTTGCGGCCTATGATCTGGACATCTTATATTGTAACAACCCGTATTTTCAATAACCTGTTATAACATAAATCGAGGCAGAATTTAATTTATAAATCTGAATCAAGGGAAACGGGCTATGCCATTGCGTTCGTCTCGGAAAAATACGCGAAATAGAATCCGAGTTTTCGAAAATCGGAGTCCGTATGACCCGATTAAGGCCCAATGAAGTTTTCAGAAAATTTCAAGTTCAAAACAGATTTCAAATTCAAGTTTGAATTTGGAAATTAGGGTCAGATTGGGCCAGGCGGGAAAATTCCCGCCAGAGCACCCAAGTCGACAGCCCTGTCGACTTGGGAGTCGACTTGGTTGGACCCAAGTCGACAGCCCTGTCGACTTGGCAGTCGACTTGGCAGTCGACTTGGTTCAGCCGGGCAGTTTTGCCTGGTGCACCATTTTGGAGTTGTGTTGAGTTTGGGGGCCAGATTCGGTTTTGAGGGCTGAGATTGGAACTAGGGTTTAATCCTAAGGCTAGAACTAATCCTAATCTCTATAAATAAGACCCTAACCTAAGCCTAAATCAACATTGTTCACTCATACAACTAAACTATGGCAAAATCATTCCTCTCATGGCCTCCACTCTCTTCATAAAATTCCTAAGTTATTTCTATGAGAGATTTTCCATGCATACAAGTGTTTTCAAGCTTGTATGAGTGTCATTAGCTTGCATTCAAGTCAAGTTTCCATATTTACATCATAAAGCAAGAGTTTTGATCATTTTTGCTCAAGGGTTTTTCTATTGGAGCTTGCATTTTGGGTTTATTTGATTGCATAAGGGCTTTGTCTCAATCTTATATTTTCTTATACTCATTTGAGTCTTCATAAGCATTGTAAGCCCTTTTCTACTTTCATATTTAAACTCTAAAGTTAATGAATGATGCAAGTTGTGTTTGATCATTATGATATGCAAGTTTACTATGATGTGTTATGCAAGTCTATCATGTTATGTATGCAAGTTTGCTATGTTATGATATGCAAGTTTCCATGTTATGTTATGCAAGTTTGCTATGTTATGATATGCAAGTTGCCATGTTATGTATGCAAGTTTGGGTTGATCATCTTACTCATGTTATGTAACACCCCGAATTTCAGTTAACACTGATATTCAC
This sequence comes from Allium sativum, assembly GCA_030737875.1. NCBI lineage: Eukaryota > Viridiplantae > Streptophyta > Magnoliopsida > Asparagales > Amaryllidaceae > Allium > Allium sativum. The sequence continues at coordinate 17,552,224 of CM060927.1, read as the reverse complement.
TAATTACAGAATTAATAATCTCAGATGTGAGAATTGGGGGAAACGGGCTGCGTCATTGCGTTCGTCTCGGAAAAATACGCGAAATAGAGTCCAAGTTTTCGAGAATCGGTGTCCGTATGGCCCAGTTATGGCCTAATGAAGTTTTCAGAAAATTCAAAGTTCAAAACAGATTTGAATTTCAAGTTCAAATTTCGAATTTCGGGCCTGGAAGGCTAGGTGGGAAATTTCCCGCCAGCCAACCAAGTCGACAGGCCTGTCGACTTGGCAGTCGACTTGGTAGGACCCAAGTCGACAGCCCTGTCGACTTGGCTGTCGACACATGCCAGCCGGGCAGTTTTGCCTGGTGCACCATTTTAGGGTTTGGGCTGTGTTTTGGGGCTGGTTTTTGGAAGCTTCCGAGATCTAATGGTCCTAATCTAATTTAGGGTTAATCTAATGGCCTAAAACACTTGCCTAATCTATAAATAAGACCCTAAGCTAGCCCTAAATGATCATAATCCTATCCTCTAACTAAACTATGCCAAAATTTTCTATGATCATGGCCTCCACTCAAAACCCTAGCCTCCATCCTCTTTCTAAACTATTTCTATGAAGGCTTTCATGTTCATACAAGCATTTTTAAGTTGTATGAGTGATCATTAGCTTGCATTCATCATCAAGTTGCAAGCTTTATTTTCAAGGCTATAGTTTTTGGGTGATTTTTGGCAAGGGTTTGCTTATTGGAGTTTAGTGGTGAGTTTCTATAGCCTTAATAATCAATTGTTAAATTGATTATGATAGGATATGATAAGATATGGCTATGTTTGTGGATCAATGTGTTTATGCAAGTTTAGTATAGTGTATGTTGTGTGTTTTGCAAGTTTTATGCTATATGTTATGCAAGTTTAATGCTATGTTTTATGATGCTCATTATGCAAAACACTATGTTGAACATTGATTCATATGTAACATGTTATGCAAGTTATGTGTTTGGTTATATGCAAGTTATGTGCATGATTATATGCAAGTTCATATGTAACATGTTATGCAAGTTATGTGTTTGGTTATATGCAAGTTATGTGCATGATTATATGCAAGTTCATATGTAACATGTTATGCAAGTTATGTGTTAGGTTATATGCAAGTTATGTGCATGATTATATGCAAGTTCATATGTAACATGTTATGCAAGTTATGTGTTTGGTTATATGCAAGTTATGTGTTATGTGCATGATTATATGCAAGTTCATATGTAACATGTTATGCAAGTTATGTGTTTGGTTATATGCAAGTTATGTGCATGATTATATGTAAGTTCATATGTAACATGTTATGCAAGTTATGTGTTTGGTTATATGCAAGTTATGTGCATGATTATATGCAAGTTCGTATGTAACATGTTATGCAAGTTATGTGTTTGGTTATATGCAAGTTAACATGTGACATGCTATGCAAGTTCACACCTTTGTATGACATAAGAATCATATGCAAGTTACCCCCTTTGTGACATATGTGCTTCATGCAAGTTTGGGTTAAATGCTAGTTGGGTTTAATGTATGCTCATATATGCAAGTTGACACCTTTGAAACCCATGATAAAGTTATATGCTATGTTGGTTAAACCCATGGCATTTGTGATGAATCTTCCCTTTATTATGTCATGTTATGAGAACGAATTACGTGGGGAACGATGGGGTTAATATGCATGTTAATAAAATGTTGTGAAATGGGTATGATTAAGCATACCATAAAGTGAATGGACATAATTGGGAATTTACCTATTGAGTTAGGTCTACCCATATTATGGAGTTGGGAATTTACCTATTGAGTTAGGTCTACCCATACTACGGAATTGGGAATTTACCTATTGAGTTAGGTCTACCCATATTCTTGAATATTTGTAATTAATTAGGGATAGTTAATACAAATTATGGGGGTGATTAATTAGGTGTAATTAATCGACTAAGACACGAGGTTGGACCCTTTTGTAGCATAAGACTGCCCGGAACCGACCGGCAAATCCAGCGGGTACAAATGATAGGCCCAATGTGAGAGGTCTTAGTCATAAACTAAATACGTGACAAGTGTCAAGACACGAGGTTAGACTCTGTTATGGTGTAAGGCTGCCCGGAACCAACCGGCATATCCAGCTGCCATAAAAGACAGTCTAATGTGAGAGGTCTTTACAAAGGTTACGATCTTAATTAATTAAGAAACACTTAACCAAATTAGCATGTAGTGGGGGCATGAGGGGTTAAGTGGGTGCCTTGGGTGGCATGTAGTAACTAGTGGGGGTGCCTTGGGTGGCATGAGGAAACTAGTGGGTTGCCTTGGGTGGCAATAGAAAATACGATTAGAATACTTAACCAAAGTGGAACATGTAATTAAACATGATTAAAGGGTTAAGTAAGTGCCTTGGGTGGCATGTGGGAATCAAGTAAGTGCCTTGGGTGGCATGTGGAAATCTAGTGGGTGCCTTGAGTGGCAATTAAAATATGATTAAAAGACTTAACCAAAATTTATAACATGTAAGTGGACATGGTTAAAGGGTTAAGTGGGATTCACTAGAAATGACAAGCTTAGGTGGGTAGCTTGTGGGGGCCCATTTCAACCAATATCCCAAACGTATCTTTGTGGGCTCGACCCAAGTCGAGGACGGGACACGCATATTGGGCTTGACTGTAAGAGGCCAAAATGGGTTAGCGGTGGCAACGCAAGTCCAACGGGTTTCATATGCGTGTGTGGACCCGGGCTGGTAAGTAAGACGTTGTTGCATCGTGTAGGTATAAGCCGTGCACCGTTGATATTATCAGGTTGCCACTTTGGGGGATGATACACCCCACTGTGGGGCCAGCACAAGTATCTACGTTAGGGAGCCGATCGAATGGGGGGGTAGTGGGTACACCTAGTGGAAATAGGGGCAGACGGCACCTATGTAGTCAGCTAGGGGTACACGAAACTACTAATTATATTACTAAGTACACTTAGAGGGATCAACCTTTAAGTAGGAACGACTGGTGTGGTGCAGTGTAGTAATTATCCTTGGGTGGGTAAATGCGTCTTTTCGGTTATCTTAGTACATCCTGTGTTTAGTTGGCTACTTAGTGTAGTCATTATCCCCAGAGGTACCGTGCCTTGTTTATATCATACCCTAATTACTTTAATGATTGTATTGTTAAGGTTATAGGACTCGCTCAGACTTATGTCTGACCCCGTTGTTTTTTTATCTTTTTCCCAACCCTCAGGTTTTCAGAGTGGGCCCAGCACTAGTGGGCTTGGATCAGACCGCTATATCTATCTTTTGGGGCTTGGACCGTAGAAGTAAAGCTCGGTTTATCTTTTCTATTATGGCTATTATCTATGTAGTGGGATTATGTACTTCTATTTTATCAGGATGGATATTATGTACTTGACTCTTGTTATGGTTTTGTGATGTAACCAAACATGTTTTACTTTCCGCTGCAATGAAATGATGTTTTAATTTTCAAGTATTACTTATATCTGTCTTGTTGTAATTTTTCTGTTCTATACTCACTAAAAATACTCCACCGAAACTAAGGCATTCCCTTAGTGAGTGACCTTAGCGGGTGTGGGGTGTTACATGTTATCATGTTATGCAAGCTTATCTTGGGTTTATGAGCCTAAAGCTTCAAGCTTTATGCTAAAGGTTGCATTTTGGCAACATGTAAGTTATCATATCTCTTATGATAACTTGCATGTGAGGCTAAATGCGAACTTATGGCCATTTCTACATGTCATTTATCACCATGTATCACCAATATGCTAAGTTTGGTTTTATGCATGCTTTTGAGGCCTAATGATGCAATATGCAAGTATATGAACATATGTACATTTCATATGCCACCATGTTAAACTTGTGGCTTCAACACCTTTATGTCATGATTATGCCAAGTTCCCTCTTTCTATCCTTTATGCGCTATTGCGATATGTAAGCGATGGGATTGCGTTTGGGGTTGGGTAAACTTAAAAGACATAAAAACATAAGATTGGGAATTTACCTATTAAGTTAGGTCTACCCATTGGGAATTTACCTATTAAGTTAGGTCTACCCAAATGCTTGAAAACTTGTAATATGTTTTGGAAACATAATGGACATGACACTTAGAAAATATAAGTGTGACCAACTCGAGGTTGGGTTGAGTTTGTAGCGTAAACCTACCCGGAACCGACCGGCTTAACTAGTTGCTACAAATAATAGGACCCAATGTGAGAAGTTGGTCATGTTGTACCTTGAACCCGAGGTTAGACCAAGTTGTGGTGTAAAGCTACCCGGACCCGCCCGACTTAACTAGTAACCACAACAAGGTCTAATGTGAGAGGTTAAGGCACATTAAATTAATTAATGCCTCATGATTAGGGTTTAAGTCATGGTCCACTTAATACTTAATCAATGCGGGCTTGGTAGATTAATCAGGGTTAAGTCGTGAACTCATCGTTACACTTAACCAAGTTAATCCATGATTAGCAAGAGGGTTAAACCGTACTTAACCCACTAAAAAATCCTAGCAATGGGGGTCCACTCCAGCAGTAATCCCAAGTTTGTATCATTAAGACCCTAGGGACTAGGCTAGGGAGGGGGCACGATTACTGGACTTGAGGTAAGTGACCAAAAACGACGGCAGAGTGGTACGCCGGTGTAGTTCCGGAAGGACTATGGTCGTGCACATAGTCCGTAGCCGGAGAAAACATGCACGGGTACCAGTAGATCGAGACTGTGCACTTATGTTTATGGTGTCCAGGGGTTTACACCCTAGGGCTTGATACACCCGAAGGGTGGACCCGGCACAGTCTGACTACAATTAAGTTTGGGCCGTATTGACACCAACACGTGACGAGTTAGGCTTATAGGGAGCCGATCGACTAGACCGTTTGGTTGGACCTCGTATTAGGGTCACTTCATGTTATTGGACCTCGTATTAGGGTCACTTCATGTTATTGGACCTCGTATTAGGGTCACTTCATGTTATTGGACCTCGTATTAGGGTCACTTTATGTTATTGGGCCAAAGCTTGGGCCAAGGGATCAATACTTGTCTATTCAAGTCATGTTAGTTTGCTAGTACACCTGTGGTGCAAAACCTTAATCCTGATTATGCGATGACACCTTTATCTACCTTGTTAGTTAATCATCATGCTAGTATGTTGTTATCCTTATGATCATCCCTGCTTCTCATGCCAGTTAACTTTATCAGTTTACATTGATTGTAGTAGGGCTTACTCAGTCTTTTTGACTGACCTGTTTTTCTTTCGCCTCTTTTCTTCCGTTCCCCCTCCCCAGGTTCTCAGGGTGGGAATATTGGAGCTTAGCTTGGATTTCTGATCGTTTGCTTGTGGGATTTAGCCCATGTACGGTTTGACATGGAGCTAGCTATGGTTATCACTTATTTTGGGGATAGTACTTATGTATTTCAGTTTTTCAGTTGATGTTGTTTTTATCTAGACTTGTTTATTTGGAAAGTTGACATTATGTTGTACCAGACTTGTTTTGAAATAGTTTGAAATCTTCCGCTGTTTTACTTATCTTATTTACTCTGTTTACATATATACATATGTTCTTGTTCTGCCTTGATATATCATTATGCATGTTTACCTGATTCAAACGCCCCTCCAAAGTCAGAGTGCTTGCAAGAGCCACCCTGGCGGAGGTGGGGTGTTACATTTGGTATCAGAGCATATGGTTTACGAGAAGGAACAAAAAGGTTTTTAAAACTTTTTGAAAACTATTTTCAAAACCAAGTATAAAGTATTTTCCAAAGAAAAGTCTAGTTTATTTTAAAGGCTATTCCCCAAAAAGCCATTAGCAAAATTCCTTCGTTTTTCCCCATTCTGAATCTGTCTTTTTCTTCGTTTTCAGTATGGCCGATAACTTTGCTATTCCGGAGTGAGTACACGTACCTGTTTGGTATAGGAGACTTTTGGAGGCTAGGGCGACCGAAGCCGGCCCCGCAGATGTTCCTCCTCCTCCTCCTCCAGTAGTTAATGTTCCTCCTCCTCCTGTCGCTGAGGTTCCTCTTCCTCCTCCCCCTCAGCATCCTCAAGCTGACTTCGCATAGACTTGCAAAGATTTCAAAGCAATGGGTGGCAAGAACTTTCAAGGCACTGAGACTTTTGTAGAGGCCAGAAATTGGTTGAAAGAGACCGAGGATTTATTTGCTATCTTTGGGTTAGACGATCAGAGGAAGATCTTGTTGGCGGTTTGGCTTATGAAGGATGAAGCCGCTTATTGGTGGGAAGTCACCAATGGTACTAGGCCTGTTGAGACTTGGGCCGATTTCAGGGCAAGGTTCGTGCTTAAGTTTCTATCTTCTGCTGAGGAGAATCTGCAAATGGAGAGGTTCATAACTTTGAAACAAGGAGATATGTCTGTCAAACAATATGTGAACAAGTTCAATCAGTTAGCTCGTTTTGGCTTGGATATGGTGAATACTCCTCAGAAGAAGGCTCTTCTTTTTGCTAGAGGATTGAATGAGCCGTTGCAGGGATTGGCTATGTCACATATTCCCCATGGGGCCACGTTTGAGAGCTTGGTTGATATGGCGTTACTTCAGGGAGATGTCAAGAAAGGGGTCAAGATGAATGATACTCAAGCCAAGAAGACTGATTCTCAGTGGAAAGGAAATCAGGGTAATCCAAGTGGTCAGAGCAGTCAAGGCAATCCGAACAAGAACAAGAACAAGGGCAAGAACAACAAGGGGAAGTGCCATTATTGCGGTTCAGTTGGGCATCTTATTAAGGATTGAAAGAAGAGGAAAAGGAAGAATGGTGAATGATTTTTCTGCGGTGAGACTGGACATTTCAGTAAGGATTGCCCGAAGAAGCAAGGGCAAGGCCAGGGTCAGACTCAGCGTGCTGGACCTTCAGGAGGGCAAGTTCATGCTCTCAATGCCGCTCCAGTACCCGATCGAGGTAGTATTTCTGTTGAGAGCCTTGTATATATTTCTGATTTTCCAGTTCGTACCTTGTTTGATTCTGGTGCATCGCATAGCTTTATCTCATCTGATCTTGTTGATAGTTTGCACCTTAGTACTAGCTTGGTAGATGATCCCGTCTGTGTCTCAAATCCTATTGGGGGTTCCGCCCATCTGTCTATGATATGTGGGGATTTGAGGATCTCTATACTGAGTGTAGAGTTCTTGTGTAGTGCTTATGTTCTTGGTTTTAGGGGATACGGATTGATATTGGGCATGGATTGGTTGTCCAGATATGGAGCCATCCTTGATTGTGAGCATAGGGTTGTGAGGCTCGTGACTCGCCTCGGAAACACCCTAGAAATTTCTTGTAATCCGAGAGGTCCCGTCATGTTGTGCTATCTTGAATCACTCGACTCGTCAATGGAAACTCTTCAGTCTGTGAGAGTGGTTCGAGAGTATTCGGATGTTTTCGATGAAGTTAGGGGGTTGCCCCCTAAGCGAGAGAATGATTTCCGCATTTATCTGGTGGATAATGCAAAGCCGGTTTCTTTGCCCGTTCGGCACATGGCTCCGCGTGAAAGGCGGGAGCTAAGTAAGCAAGTGAAGGAGTTGCTTGAGAAGAACTTCATTAGACGAAGTATATCTGAATGGGGAACGCCTGTGGTATTTGCTACCAAGGCAGATGGTTCTCTCCGACTTTGTGTTGACTATCGAGAGTTGAATAAGCTGACTAAGAAGAACAGACACCCGTTACCGAGGATTGATGATCTCTTTGACCAGCTTATCGGTGCTTCTGTTTTCTCTCAGCTTGATCTTGCTACTGGATTCCATCAGCTCAGGGTAGCTGAAGATAGTATAGACAAGACTGCGTTCAGAACTCCAGATGGATTCTTCGAATGGCTTGTCATGCCGTTCGGCTTGACTAATGCACCCGCATATTTCGTGGACTTGATGAGTAGGGTGTTCAGGGAGTTCTTGAACAAGTTTGTCATGGTCTTCATAGATGATATTCTGATCTTCTCTAAGGATGAGGAAGAGCACGCAAGGCATCTCGTGGAGGTGATGGATACGCTTAGAGCGCATCAGTTGAAGGCCAAGTTCTCCAAGTGTCACTTTTGGAGAAGGGAAGTTAGATTCCTTGGGCATATAGTATCTAAGCAAGGCTTAGCGGTGGATCCCGCTAAGGTAGTTGCAGTTCAGGATTGGAAGACTCCAAGGAATGCAACCGAAGTGAGAAGTTTTCTAGGTCTTGCAGGCTTTTACCGGAAGTTCATCAAGGACTTCACGAAGATTTCCTCTCCTCTCACTAAATTGACGAAGAAGAATTTAGTTTTTGCTTGGAGCATAGAATGCGAGCTTGCTTTTCAGAAGCTCAAGAGAGCTCTCACATCAGCACCTGTTCTAGCTTTGCCCGATGGAGGGAAGTTATTTACAGTATACACCGATGCATGTGGCACGGGGTTAGGAGCTGTTCTGATGCAAGAAGGAAGAGTGATATGCTTTGGCGGTAGACAACTCAAAGTGCATGAGAAGAATTATCCCACTCATGATTTAGAGTTGGCAGCAATAGTATATGCACTCAAGGCTTGGCGCCATTATCTTCTGGGAGAAAGATTTGAGCTTTATACCGATCACAAGTCATTGAAGTATCTCTTTTCTCAGAAGGATCTGAATCTGAGGCAACAAAGATGGATGGAATTCTTGGCGTCCTACGATTTTGAGATAGCTTATACCCCTGGCAAGGGGAATGTGGTAGCAGATGCATTGAGTAGAAAAAGGTTGACTCTGAGTCCTCTATTCGTTGAGATGAAGAATTTGGAGTATGTGGCAACCTTTGATTTCTCTTTGGCGATTGAGTCGATGACCGGTTCTTTAGCATCTCTGGAACTCAGACCTACCCTTCTTGATCAAGTTGGGGCTTCGCAGAGAGGAGACCCTCAGATAGTTGAGATTATGGATAAGCTGATTCGAGGAGAGGCGTCTAGTCATCTCGCTCGATATTCTATTGATGACAAGGGTTGGCTGAGGAGAGACGGAAGGTTATGTGTTCCAATGGTAGAAGATTTGGTAAGAAAAGTTCTTGAGGAAGCACATCGCTCTAAGTTGACTATACATCCGGGCGGAGATAAGATGTATAAAGATATGAAGCGCATTTTCTTTTGGCCTGGGATGAAGAAGGATGTGGCAAAGTTTGTCTCTAGATGTATCATTTGTCAGCAAGTTAAGGCCGAGTCGAAGAAGCCCGGTGGGCTATTGCATCCTCTAGACGTTCCACTATGGAAGTGGGAGAGTATTTCCATGGATTTTATCGATGGGCTACCAAGGTCAAGGAAAGGGAATACGAGCATTTGGGTTATTGTGGATAGACTTACGAAGAGTGCTCATTTCATTCCGGTGAAGAGCAAGAGGACCGCATCTTGGCTAGCGTCTGTATATCTTCGTGAGATTGTGAGACTACATGGAGTCCCTTCTAGTATAGTCAGTGACCGTGACCCAATCTTTACAAGTCAATTCTGGAATAGCTTGCAAGAAGCTATGGGCACGAGGTTGAATCTAAGTACGGCTTATCACCCACAGACGGACGGTCAAACCGAAAGGGTGAATAGGGTACTCGAGGATCTGTTGAGGCTTTGTATTCTGGATTTTGGTGGTACTTGGGAAGACCATCTTCCTCTTGTTGAGTTTGCATATAATAACAGTTATCAGGCAAGCATAGGGATGGCACCATTTGAAGCTTTATATGGGAGGCCGTGCAAGTCGCCTACATGTTGGTGGGAGACTACAGATGAGCTTATACTTGGGCCTGATATGATCAGAGATACATCCGAGAAGGTCGAGTTGATTCGGAGACGGATGAAAGCGGCCCAAGACCGACAGAAATCCTATGCTGATAAGCGAAGAACTGATTTGGAGTTTGATGTTGGGGATATGGTTTTCGTGAAGGTTTCTCCTTTGCGGAATGTGGTCCGATTTGGAGCCGTTGGGAAGTTAGCACCGAGGTTTGTTGGACCATTCCCTATTATAGAGAGGATCGGGCAGATGGCTTATAGAGTGGAGTTGCCCGAGAAGCTTGCCGGAGTACACGATGTTTTTCATGTCTCGCATCTCCGGAAGTGTTTACATGAATCAGCAGAGGTTGTTGAGCCAAGTGTTCTGAAAGATGTGGAAGTGGAGAAAGAGGCTACCTTGAGGAGAGCTCTGATTCGTATCTTGGGGACGGAGACCAAGAAGCTAAGGAATCGAGAGGTCAAGTTGGTGAAGGTTCAATGGGGTGAAGCCGAAGAAGACGCAACTTGGGAAACCGAGGAGAAGATGCGTGGGCTTTATCCATTTCTTTTTGAGGGTACACTCTCAATCTCTTTTCCTTGTTTGCATATCTTTCTCTTTGCCATCCATGTTTATCTAGTTTATCGTGTTAATCTTGTCATGAGAACCTTAGGTAGAAACCCTTTGGATGAAACATGTGTTTGAAACATGTTATGCTTGATGTTTGCAAGTGGTTGCAAGTGTTTGCAAGTGGTTACTCGTGGATGCATTATACACGTTAGGCACTAGATCGGCTCACACACTCCTCATATTGCATATGCATGAGTGTTTATGCTTATTCATGGATGAAAATTTTTGTGTTATCACATGGATGTTGCATATGGATGTATGTTATGTGCACACATATAGATGTTATACATTATGTTAGGAATTGCATACATATGGATTCATTTCACTAACATAATTTGCATTGATGATATTTGCATTAGATAAGTACATATACACACACCTTTGCATATTTTCATACAACATTTAGAATCTTGTAAGGACAATGATTGCTCGTGGATGATGTTTTGAGTATATGGATGTTGGATGGTAGGATACGTTCTTCCTAACTTGAAGATTTCGGGGACGAAATCCTTTAAGGAGGGGAGAATGTAACAACCCGTATTTTCAATAACCTGTTATAACATAAATCGAGGCAGAATTTAATTTATAAATCTGAATCAAGGGAAACGGGCTATGCCATTGCGTTCGTCTCGGAAAAATACGCGAAATAGAGTCCGAGTTTTCGAAAATCGGAGTCCGTATGACCCGATTAAGGCCCAATGAAGTTTTCAGAAAATTTCAAGTTCAAAACAGATTTCAAATTCAAGTTTGAATTTGGAAATTAGGGTCAGATTGGGCCAGGCGGGAAAATTCCCGCCAGAGCACCCAAGTCGACAGCCCTGTCGACTTGGGAGTCGACTTGGTTGGACCCAAGTCGACAACCCTGTCGACTTGGCTGTCGACTTGGTTCAGCCGGGCAGTTTTGCCTGGTGCACCATTTTGGAGTTGTGTTGAGTTTGGGGGCCAGATTCGGTTTTGAGGGCTGAGATTGGAACTAGGGTTTAATCCTAAGGCTAGAACTAATCCTAATCTCTATAAATAAGACCCTAACCTAAGCCTAAATCAACATTATTCACTCATACAACTAAACTATGGCAAAATCATTCCTCTCATGGCCTCCACTCTCTTCATAAAATTCCTAAGTTATTTCTATGAGAGATTTTCCATGCATACAAGTGTTTTCAAGCTTGTATGAGTGTCATTAGCTTGCATTCAAGTCAAGTTTCCATATTTACATCATAAAGCAAGAGTTTTGATCATTTTTGCTCAAGGGTTTTTCTATTGGAGCTTGCATTTTGGGTTTATTTGATTGCATAAGGGCTTTGTCTCAATCTTATATTTGCTTATACTCATTTGAGTCTTCATAAGCATTGTAAGCCCTTTTCTACTTTCATATTTAAACTCTAAAGTTAATGAATGATGCAAGTTGTGTTTGATCATTATGATATGCAAGTTTACTATGATGTGTTATGCAAGTCTATCATGTTATGTATGCAAGTTTGCTATGTTATGATATGCAAGTTGCCATGTTATGTTATGCAAGTTTGCTATGTTATGATATGCAAGTTGCCATGTTATGTATGCAAGTTTGGGTTGATCATCTTACTCATGTTATCATGTTATGCAAGCTTATCTTGGATTTATGAGCCTAAAGCTTCAAGCTTTATGCTAAAGGTTGCATTTTGGCAACATGTAAGTTATCATATCTCTTATGATAGCTTGCATGTGAGGCTAAATGCGAACTTATGGCCATTTCTACATGTCATTTATCACCATGTATCACCAATATGCTAAGTTTGGTTTTATGCATGCTTTTGAGGCCTAATGATGCAATATGCAAGTATATGAACATATGTACATTTCATATGCCACCATGTTAAACTTGTGGCTTCAACACCTTTATGTCATGATTATGCCAAGTTCCCTCTTTCTATCCTTTATGCGCTATTGCGATATGTAAGCGATGGGATTGCGTTTGGGGTTGGGTAAACTTAAAAGACATAAAAACATAAGATTGGGAATTTACCTATTAAGTTAGGTCTACCCATTGGGAATTTACCTATTAAGTTAGGTCTACCCAAATGCTTGAAAACTTGTAATATGTTTTGGAAACATAATGGACATGACACTTAGAAAATATAAGTGTGACCAACTCGAGGTTGGGTTGAGTTTGTAGCGTAAACCTACCCGGAACCGACCGGCTTAACTAGTTGCTACAAACAATAGGACCCAATGTGAGAAGTTGGTTATGTTGTACCTTGAACCCGAGGTTAGACCAAGTTGTGGTGTAAAGCTACCCGGACCCGCCCGGCTTAACTAGTAACCACAACAAGGTTTAATGTGAGAGGTTAAGGCACATTAAATTAATTAATGCCTCATGATTAGGGTTTAAGTCATGGTCCACTTAATACTTAATCAATGCGGGCTTGGTAGATTAATCAGGGTTAAGTCGTGAACTCATCGTTACACTTAACCAAGTTAATCCATGATTAGCAAGAGGGTTAAACCGTACTTAACCCACTAAAAAATCCTAGCAATGGGGGTCCACTCCAGCAGTAATCCCAAGTTTGTATCATTAAGACCCTAGGGACTAGGCTAGGGAGGGGGCACGATTACTGGACTTGAGGTAAGTGACCAAAAACGACGGCAGAGTGGTACGCCGGTGTAGTTCCGGAGGACTATGGTCATGCACATAGTCCGTAGCCGGAGAAAACATGCACGGGTACCAGTAGATCGAGACTGTGCACTTATGTTTATGGCGTCCAGGGGTTTACACCCTAGGGCTTGATACACCCGAAGGGTGGACCCGGCACAGTCTGACTACAATTAAGTTTGGGCCGTATTGACACTAACACGTGACGAGTTAGGCTTATAGGGAGCCGATCGACTAGACCGTTTGGTTGGACCTCGTATTAGGGTCACTTCATGTTATTGGACCTCGTATTAGGGTCACTTCATGTTATTGGACCTCGTATTAGGGTCACTTCATGTTATTGGACCTCGTATTAGGGTCACTTCATGTTATTGGGCCAAAGCTTGGGCCAAGGGATCAATACTTGTCTATTCAAGTCATGTTAGTTTTCTAGTACACCTGTGGTGCAAAACCTTAATCCTGATTATGCGATGACACCTTTATCTACCTTGTTAGTTAATCATCATGCTAGTATGTTGTTATCCTTATGATCATCCCTGCTTCTCATGCCAGTTAACTTTATCAGTTTACATTGATTGTAGTAGGGCTTACTCAGTCTTTTTGACTGACCTGTTTTTCTTTCGCCTCTTTTCTTCCGTTTCCCCCCCCCCCCAGGTTCTCAGGGTGGGAATATTGGAGCTTAGCTTGGATTTCTGATCGCTTGCTTGTGGGATTAAGCCCATGTACGGTTTGACATGGAGCTAGCTATGGTTATCACTTATTTTGGGGATAGTACTTATGTATTTCAGTTTTTCAGTTGATGTTGTTTTTATCTAGACTTGTTTATTTGGAAAGTTGACATTATGTTGTACCAGACTTGTTTTGAAATAGTTTGAAATCTTCCGCTGTTTTACTTATCTTATTTACTCTGTTTACATATATACATATGTTCTTGTTCTGCCTTGATATATCATTATGCATGTTTACCTGATTCAAACGCCCCTCCAAAGTCAGAGTGCTTGCAAGAGCCACCCTGGCGGAGGTGGGGTGTTACATATATACTCCAGGGAAAGCCAATGTTATAGCTGATGCGCTCAGTAGAAAGAATGCAGCCAGCGCCAATCTTATTATTACATCTTCCTTGATTGATAAGATCTCTAGTCTTCAGAAGAATGATGATTTTATTCAGAGAATTATCAAAAGAGTTAGGGAAGACGAACCCATGAGTTTCCATATTGACAACAAAGGGGTTCTGAGGCTGTTAGGTCGAATTTGCATTCTGAACCTTCCTGATCTCAGAAAGGAAGTAATGGATGAATGTCACAAATCTAAGCTTAGTATTCATCCAGGGGTGAGCAAGATGTATCATGACCTCAAGCGAACATTTTGGTGGAGATTGATGAAGAGGGACATTTCCATATATGTTAACAGATGTTCCACTTGCCAACAAGTTAAAAGCGATCAATAGAAGCTCGAAGGACTGTTGTAACCGCTAGAGGTTCCAAGTTGGAAGTGGGACCAAATTTCTATGGATTTCATTGATGGCTTGCCCCGAACAAGAAAAGGCAATGACAGTATATGGGTGATTGTAGATCGTTTCACAAAGACCGCCCATTTTATTCCTGTCCGATCTAATAGAACAACTCAAAGTCTGGCGCAACTTTATTTCAGAGAGATTGTCAGACTACATGGGGTTCCCAGTAGCATTGTTAGTGATTGTGATCCGATATTTGCTAGTAAATTCTGGGAAGCATTCCAAGAAGAGCTAGGGACAAAGTTGAAACTGAGCACCGCTTATCACCCTCAGATAGATGGCCAGACTGAGAGGGTGAACCGTATACTTGAAAACTTGTTGCGAGCATGCATTCTTGATTTTGACGGGTCATGGGAAGATCACTTGCACTTGGTTGAGTTCTCTTATAATAAGAATTACCAAGCACGCTTACAGATGTCACCATTTGAAGCATTATATCGTAGGTCATGCAGATCTCCCGTATGTTGGGTGGAGCCAGGGAATTGGTTAGTATAGGGGCCCGACATGATTCGTGAAGCTTCAAATAAAGTTGATTTCATTAAGAAGCGACTACTGGATGCTCAGAGCTGACAGAAGAGCTATGCAGACTCCCGAAGAGGGAATTTGAATTCTATGTTGGTGATTATGTGTACTTGAGGGTTTCCCCATTGAGAGGAGTAATTCGTTTTGGAAAGACTGGGAAGTTGGCACCGATATTCATTGGTCCATTTCCTATTCTCGAAAGGGTTGGAACTCTCGCTTATAGGGTGCAGTTGCCTGACTGGTTGCCAGGGGTGCATGATGTATTCCATGTATCTCAACTTCGGAAGCATGTACATGATCCAGACTTGATTGTGGAGGAAGCAGCACAACAAGATTTGGAGATTACCCCGAGCTTAGAAGTAAGAAAGGAGCTAGTGAAACTTGTTGGCAAAGAGACCCGAAATATGAGGAACAAGAGGATCCTCTTAGTCAAAGTGCAGTGGAGCGGGGATCTGAGAGACTGTACATGGGAGACTGAGGATATCATCAAACAGGCTTATCCCAAGTGCAGAGTGGATATCTCCGAGTAACTCTTGTGTTGAGGTACATTTACAATATTTTGCATTTTCCGTTTTGTTTCCTACTACTATTGTTTCCTTTCTGGGGACGAAAAGCTTTTAAGTGGGGTAGATTGTAACAAACCGGAAAATCAGAACTAAATTAAAAAATTTATTTTAAGAAATTTGGTAAGAAAATGTGCCAGAATTTAAAAGTTCCAATTTTAAATAATATTAAAGCTATTAAAAATAGTCATTTTATAAACGACCTCCGTTTTCAACGAAACCATTTTTGTCGGATCCGGAATATCAAAATATTGCTAAGTTAAATTTTCCATAATTTTTGGAATTAATATGTGAGCGTGGTAAATTAAACTGCGTTCGATAATTTCTGTTGAATTTAATCTACCGTTAAAAGTGTCATTTTTCAAACGGTCTCCAAATTCGATGAAATTAATTTTGTTAGGACCATATCGTCAAGTCATAGCTAGATTTATTTTTCGAGAATTTTCGGAGTCCGTATGTAGCCCTAGTGAATTTAAATGTACGATTGAATTAAGTAAATAAATGATTTAAATTTTAATTTAAAGAAAACGGGCTGAAAACGATCGATTGGCCTGACGGAACCTAGACCATTGTGTCCGGAACGGGGGCATTTGGGTATGAACAACTCCCTTTGGGCTGAAATTGGAGCGAAAAAGGATTAATGGGCTTAATACTAGTAATTAAGAAATTAAATATTATTTTATTATAAATAACTCATTACAAAACCTAATACACTATTACACAACCCTCGCTCCCCTCATTTCAATGGCCAGAACATTCTCCTCTTCCCCCCTTAATTTCCTTCAATCCGCACTAAAAACTTCCTCCTCCTTTAGAGATTATTGTAGAGAATTTCACGAGCTTCGATTGCATACGGGGTTAATTAAAAACCGTGAAGTATTCGCGATGAACAGGCACCCCAAAGTCGTCGGGTTTGCTCCACCGCCGCGTCGCCTGTGCGCCACCGAGCTGGGCCCCGCCACCGTCGTAGGTGCGTCACCCTCCCCTCTCTGACGTGCCGCCATTCGATCGTCCTCCGGCGCTTCCAGTCGACTGAAAACCTGGACCCTAGACCTGAACCCAATTTGAAAATCGCACGGTCCCAACCTGGAGGAGAAGAAGAAGGGTATTTTTCCCTTTATTATTTA
The DNA here is from genome assembly GCA_030737875.1 of Allium sativum. NCBI lineage: Eukaryota > Viridiplantae > Streptophyta > Magnoliopsida > Asparagales > Amaryllidaceae > Allium > Allium sativum. The sequence goes on along the minus strand of CM060927.1, from coordinate 17,535,562 downwards.
ATTAATTTATTTTAAAATTTTATTTACCTAAATAAATTCATAACTAATGCATACGAACTCGAAATTGAACGATTTCAGAACCGTTCCGATCGTGAGTCCGAGATCTACATTTCTGGACTGATTAGGACGAATTCGGAGCAGATCAGATTTTGGACAAAAATTCAAATCTGAATTATTCACAATTAAAGCACTGTGGGAATTCTAATTTTTTTTATTTTTCTTAAATAATTAAAATTAATTATGACTGTGTTATCAAAAATCCGCTGTTAAATTCTATTTGTTATGATATGTGATTTGATCTGTGATTGACGTGTTATGTAGATCTGTTGACTTGATCATTTTTGTTAATTAGAATAGTTGAGTTGAAAATTATCATTTTTGTTAATTAGAATAGTTGAAACAATAATTAAAATTTTCTAATTAGAATTGAGTTAAACAAAAATTATCATTTTTGTTAATTAGAATAATTAGACTAAAATTATCATTTCTGACAAGTTAGGATTGTTTAATTAAAATTGTCATTTTTGACAAATTAGAACTGTTGGATTAAAATTGTCATTTTGACAAATTATAATTGTTAAATTAAAATTGTCATTTTTGACAAACTAGGATTGTTAAATTAAAATTGTCATTTTTGACAAATTAGAATAGTTGAATTAAAAGTATCCTTTTTGTCAAAGTATAATTATTGGATTAAAATTATCCTTTTTGTCAAATATAATTATTGGATGAAAATTAACATTTTTGTCAAAATATAGTTGTTGAAACAAAAATGAACATTTTTGTCAAAACAGATTAGTTGAAACAAAATATACATTTTTGTCAAAATATAGTTGTTGAAACAAAATGAACATTTTTGTCAAAATAGATTAGTTAAAACAAAATATACATTTTTGTCAAAATACAGTTGTTGAAACAAAAATGAACATTTTTGTCAAAATAGATTAGTTGAAACAAAATATACATTTTTGTCAAAACATATTAGTTGAAACAATATATACATTTTTGTCAAAATATATTAGTTGAAACTATATATATAAATATATATATATATATCTTTTTCAAAATATAGTTGCTGAAACAAAAATGAACATTTTGGCAAAATATATTAGTTGAAACAAAATATACATTTTTGTCAAAACATATTAGTGGAAACAAAATATACATTTTTGTCAAAATATATTAGTTGAAACAAAATATACATTTTTGTCAAAATATATTAGTTGAAACACTATATACATTTTTGAGTTATAACAAAAATTACATTTTTGTTAAATAGGTTTGGGATATAACAAAAATTACATTTTTGTTAAATAGATTTGAGTTAAAACAAAAATTACATCTTTGTTAAATAGATTGGAGGTAAAACAAAATTAACGTTTTTATTAATTAGATTTTTATTTGAGCAAAAATATTTATTTTGTTGAAATAGAATTGTCAACAAAATGAAAAGACCATTCTTATATTCATTTTGTTAAACTAGAATTGTTAACAAAATGGAATTATTACTTTTTAATCATTTTGTTAAACTAGAATTGTTACCAAAATGAAATTATCATTTTTTAATCATTTTGTTAAACTAGAATTGTTACCAAAATGAAATTATCATTTTTTGTTAAACTAGAATTGTTAACAAAATGAAATTATCACTTTTATTCATTTTGTTAAACTAGAATTGTTAAAAAAAATGAAATTATCATTTTAATCATTTTGTTAAAATAGAATTGTCAACAAAATGAATGAATCACTTTTTAATCATTTTGTTGAACTAGAATTGTCAACAAAAATGAATGTATCACTTTTTAGGCATTTTGTTGAAATAGGATTTGTATGCAAACATAAGAATCATTTTTATGGTCAAAACATACATTAGAATTTTGTATGCATACATAAGAATCATTTTTATTGTCAAACATACATTAGAATTTGTATGCAAACATAAAAATCATTTTTATTGTCAAAACATACATTAGAATTTGTATGTAAGTTAAAGAATCATTTTTATTGTCAAAACATACAATAGAATTTGTATGTAAGTTAAATAATCATTTTTATTGTCAAAACATACATTAGAATTTGTATACAAATTAAAGATACATTTTTATCGTTAAGTCATACATTAGAATTTGTATGCAAATTAAAATAAACATTTTTATGTGTTATGTCACACATTGAAACTATATATACAAATAAAATATTTCTTTTTATTTGTTAAAGTTAAGAATAGAAATTAAATACAAATAATGAAAATAAAAATTATCTTTTTATTTGTCATTAGCAAAAATGTCATGTAAATAAAATACATTTTATTTGACATTATAAACAAGTAGAAATGGTTATGCAAATTAAAACATTCTTTTATTTGGTATGTTAAAACACGTTAGTGGAATCGTCGAACGGTTTATATTTATATATAATTATATATATATAATAAAATTAAACGAATCGCGCGCGGTAGTTCGCGATTCGGAATCGTAACTTTAAACGATTATACCGAAAAATCCGACCGTCGGATTTTCCCAAAACTGGAACCGTTAGGAACGCTTTGAGAAGATATTTCCAATATAAATTTTGTTAAAATCCAACAGTTAGATTTCGAGAAATGTGTAAATCAAATTTTGATAAAAACAGCGCCAGGGCCGCCTATTGACCCGAAGCGCCGTTAAATTAAATTGGGCTATTTTTATATAAATAAAAATAGCGATAAATCGTTATAAAATAATATTAATGATATGAAATGGCTTAAATTATATATATGCGTGAATTATTTGAAAAGACCGAGTTCAATCTCATTTCAATTAATTATACGACGGATTAAATCGAAGATTTTGAAGACGGTGATTGAAGACCGACGATTTTCAAATCGAATGGATGACTACTGATGCCCGACATTGGGCAGCTCCCAGTAAAGGGATAAAGTGGTAGTTGTACGGACGTACTTGTTGATTGTCCGGATAAGCGATTACCTCTCTTCCGTATTAGACATACGGGACGAGAAATAAGGTGTCTCCGGTTTCGTTTAGACCCAGAACGGACTTGTAAATGGATGTGTGTCTGACGTTGCATTTCATTCTATGTGAACTGATTTCTATTTATTATATATTTGTTTGGTGGCGGAGAATTTATTCTCTTGCTTAACACCCTTCTCTGAGACGCATGAGCTCAGAAGTTATATATTGATGGTTATTGATCACATGGCGTGAATTGTCAATGTGGCATGCCAAGATGCAATTGATGGAGACTTTTGTTGAAAAGCAGAGCCTTGTGGTTGATGATCAACGCATGGCTTGTTTAGGCGAAGCTTTGTGTATAGCGTTATTTCGCGAGCCTCACACCCCGGTAAGAGTCAGAAACGGGACAAGCAAACGCAGGGAGTGCACATGTTTCTTTCTAGCTAGAATTGGTGTCATGGTATGGAGCCTTGACTTTTTACTTATGTGGATGATAGATTACGAGGCATCGGTTATATTGGTCGATAGTGACCAATTTATAGGTTCAATAGGACCGAGAAGCGTGTGTTCATGCATAACTAATCCACTAAAGTATTTGTGGACCGACCCTGCAGGATCCAAGGGTTGCTCGTAGGTGTGATCTTGAGACATTTGCTAGAGTGTCTCGAATCGGTAAGGAGATCGTCCCTAGCCCTTACTTATGATGGAAACCCAATTTCCAATACGACATTATGGTTTTGATTGTAAACCTATATATGGCGAGATAGTATATGGTAGCTATGCCGTCTAGGATTGATACATTTACTTTGAAGCATTTTAAAACTGATTAGACACTAATAATAATATTAAATATTATTTTCTACGTATCAAGCATGTTTGATCATTATAAGGTAAAACTCTATCCTTCGGTTTGCGTTGCATTGTGTGATGGGACTTGAGTCTTATAATGATTTCATTTTTCTAAAAAGCATTGAGTTGTTTTTAACAAAAATTTATCTAATTTATGCACTGGAAAGGTCTTGTGATTAGCCATATTGTTAGATAAGTTAGGAAAGATTTCTCGTACCAGTCCCACTACTGACACATAGTTTATTTCACTTTGCAAACTCGGGTGCCCTCTTTTTCACACTGGCAGCCAAGTGACAGGTTCTGGTTATTTTGGACATATGTTGGATTGGAGTATGCTTATGGAAGGAAGACGAAGAACACTTTTATATTTTATTTCTACTTTGAGACATTTAGACATCCTTTATCTATGATGTACCTGATGGAGTTTTAGACTTATTTCTATTTACAGAGACTTTCTATATGCTAAGTTGTATCCTGTAACGGTGCCACTCTGGTGTTCTGATGTTGTGATGTTGATGACATTTCTATTTCCGCTACTATGATTTATGTGTTATGTTGTTATCTGAGATCTGCTGTTGTTTTAAATATGTTATATTCCAATGATTATCCTTGCTTTCGTACTACGGAAGTTTGGGGTTGTTACAGCTATGGTACCAATTATTTCATCTATTGAGCCTACCCCAACCCTCTAGTATGTATATTTCACACTCTTGGCACACAAAGGAACAATCGAACAAAAACATGATGTCTGCCCAGAACTCACTGTCAACTATACCACTAATTTCAAAGGCAAGCAACAAGAAAGAAATTAAGTGCCAAGGCAGTAGTTTTACAACAACCAAAGAGGTGGTCAAAGCAACAGGTCAAGAGGAAGGGGAGGCATATTTAACAACAACAACAACAACAACAACTGTATACGTTGTTAGATATGTGAAAAATATGGACACAGTGCCAATAAGTGCTACTTTAGATTTAACGCCAACTATGTGCCAAATCAAAATAAAACTGGTACAAATATCAACAATGTCAGCATTCAAAAGGATAATCAGGGACAAGCATAGGCATAAAGTACTACTACAACAAGGCTTGAAGATATAGATGACGAGTGTTGGTATCCTGACTCAACGGCAACAAATCATGCGATAAACAACATGAGCAACTTGAATCTTGGGAACAAAGAGTATAATGGTACACAAAACTTGCTTGTTGGTAATGAAAAAAATGTTCATTTCACACATACTGCAAATGCAAGCATAAATGAACCAAATAATTATATCTTAAAAACCTACTAAGGGTACCAGCCATTAAGAGAAATTATTAAGTTTTCTCAATTTACCAAAGATAATAATGTATTTTTTGAGTTCTACCCAAATGTATGTTTATTCAAAGATATACTAACTCAAGATGTCATTTTGTACGGTAAAGAATGTAATGGGCTATACGAATTTCACTTTGCAAAAACTAGACAAGCTGAGTTTAATAAAAGCAATTGTATTTTGAACATTGATAGTATTTCTGATAGCAGTAAATTTTTTAATCTTTGGCATAATAGAATGGGATATCTTAGTGCGAAAAATGTTAAAACTGTTTTTAATTGCAATAATGTTTCTACTGATAATTTCATAACTAAATATGTGTGTGAATTTTGTCAAATGGGAAAAAGCCATAAGCTTGCATTTCCAGATTCTGAAACCACTCACAACTCACCCCTTGAATTAATTGCCACTGATGTTGGAGGTCCAACACCCATAATTTCAAATTATTGGTATAGATATTATACCTCATTTGTTGATGTATACTCTAGATTCGTTTGGTATATATTTTCTGGAATTTAAAGCAGATGTTAGTAATGTCACAATACAATTCATCACAAATGTTGAAAATTAAATAGGCAGTCAGGTAAAGAAGATCCAAATAGATGCTGGATCCGAATTTTTCCTTTAAAATAGTTTTTTTCTAAGAAGGGTGTTACTACCAATATTAACACCGAAATAGGCTAATGGTGAAGGGGTATTAGACCACCATAAGTATAGGAGAGCAATCCGGAAGCGAAGACCCAACGTAGGATAAGTCTGAAAACATGAGAGAAGCCTTCGGAGTAACAAGCAACCGACACCTTCTTCAAAGGATAAAGCTTAAATTTGATGAAAGAAAGAATACCGAAAGGGTAGTTTCGGCACGAAGGGTAAGGAACATAAGCACAAATACGAAGAAGAACCGCCCACAACCGAAAGCAGATGAAGGTAAAAGCCTAAATCCCGAAACCAAGAAAGGGAAAGGGCTATTGGCATTAACTTGCTTAATGCCAACACAGAAAGAGACAAAAGCAAAAGGATCCAACACATAAGAAGAACCATCCGAAGGTCACTATTGGAACCAAAGATTAGTGATCACAGAGAGGCGACTTTAGCATTCAACAAGTAATGCACCGGAAACCTCCTTCCGGATAATCGGAACCCGTTTTACGAATCTACCGAAAGCAAGCCAGAGTTCATAAATAGAAAAGCTATCCACACTAATTTTCTTAGTGTTGATACCAAAAGGGGTGGTAGTTACCAGAACATGAGCATCCGAAGCATGAAGACAAACATCATAAAGATCTAAAGACAAGACCGGAAGCTTAAGACCAAAAGTCGAAAAGACTTCTTCAAAGCTATCTGTACAGACTGGCTTGGTATCGATACAACGGGAAGAAACAACATCAAGGGGAGCTCCTAGGACCAAGACCATCCTTTCAAGAGCCAAGACCGACACCCTAAAAGGCTTTCACTACTACAAATTGACCATATTACAACGGTGGAAAACCGTTGTAAAATAAATTTTACAACAGTGGAAAACCATTGCAAAATAAATTTTACAACGGTGGGGCAAACTTTGTATATTAAGAAGTTGTAATAGACTAAAAGCTTTTACAACAGGTTTGCAAAGTTATGACACCGTTGTGATATGTATATTTAACAATTGTTTTTCACCGTTGTAATAAACTTTATTACAAGTGTTATGCACCGTTGTTGTTAGGATTTTTACAACTGTATATAACTGTTGTGATATATTTTACTACAACTATTAGTTTACAATTGTAGTACATCCGTAAATTGTATGTATAAAAATCTATATATATTATATATGTCCAACAATAAATAGATAAATAATATAAGAAATAGATATAAATTTAAAGGGATCATGATCCATTCATTAACAAAAATCACAACTATATATCCGGAGTGCAAATTATAAATCATATACCACATAAAAATGTATAAAATTACAACTGTCTTCCTAATTTGCCTCTGAAAGCCTTTAACCCAATTACAAAGCTCATTTTCCTATGAAATGTAATTGTCCTCCTCCTAATACTATCCTCATATCTGCTACTCACATCAGAAATTGACCCTAAAATCTACAAAGCTCATTTGCCTCACAAACCTATGAAACCTACAAAGCTGAATTATACATACAAATAAATATCACGATATTTTTATTCAACAAGAATCAAAGCAAAAAAAAAATGTTTGAAAGAATATGTAGACAAATGTGGTCGTGTGAGAGTAGATATGAACATTAAATCTTTAAATTTTTTTTAAAAAAAAATAGACACAAAAACAAGTCTCCTGTAACATTAGTGATCACTTTTTTAATCTTCTGACCTGCAAGTGCTTTTAGTTTATTTCCATGTGTATAAAAAAGTCACCTGCACCATTTTATTATAGCAGTAACCTGCACCATTTTGAAGGAAAGTATAGCAGTAATCTGGTAAAGAAGTTTGAAAATGTGTAAACCTTCCTTTAACACAATGATGTGTCCCATGCATTAGTTGTTAGTCGGCTTAAGAGCCAAATGTTTGAACAGATTTAAGGGACCATTTTATTATAGCAGTAACCTGCACCATTTTAAAGGAAAATATAGCAGTAACCAAGTAAAGAAGTTTGAAAATGTGTAAACCTCCATTTACACAATGATGTGTCCCATGCATTAGTTATTAGTCAGCTTAAGAGCCAAATGTTTGAACAAATTTAAGGGACAAAATATTTATTTGTTCATATGCATTGCTAAAATATGTTTATCTCTAGGTGGACTGATGGAGATCGCCACAACATAGTTAGAGTGCCATTTATAACGAAATCTGATAATAACGTGAAAAATAAGTTTTAAATAGGGTGAACCTAATTGATTAAAGCTGCATATTGGTCACACACAATGATGTGTCCTTGTGCATTATTTATTGTTTACATCCTTACGATTTCATACACTTACATTTGACCACCATGACTCATTCCGCAAGAATGTGGCACCATTTTATACGTTGATGCCACTCAGCTCATGATGTATCAACGAATTAAAAACTGTCTCGGGTACTACACTTCGTAAACCAGCTCAAATAGAATCAAAGAAATGTATCAAAGACATTAAGGAAGAGCTAAATGCATTGGAAGTAGAACCCAAAAAAATTACTATGTGAAATAAGACCTATCAGAAGTCAAAAAAAATTACCTGCTAAACAACATCAAGAGAGTGATTCAACTGCGAAAGTGAAGCAGCACCAAAGTCAAGTTTTTTTTAAATTATAATCACTTTATTTCATTATTATTCAGAGCATTATTTCTAACTCAAATACTCCACCAAGTTTTGAACATATAAACATAAGTGCACTATCAGTCTTGCGCATGTAATTTCAGGAAAAACAAACTGTAAACGAAGTTAAGCTTAAGATGTTGCATTTGCTTCTTAAACTACACATTTTAGTGAGTTAAGATAAAACGAAGTACTGTAATTTACCTTTTAAAATGGCACCTGCAGAAAGAACAGTCTATTGTACTTTAACCAATGAGATTTTCCTACTTTCTACCTTTCCTCTCCTAATTGATGTATATATTAACATTTTTCCCTCCGAATCATCTAAAGAACTAAAATTTTCCACCCGAAGCCCTCTAAATTCTTACATGGTACAGCACTCCATTGTTCAACACCTTTAGCAAATCCTTCTCCCCATGCTCCTCATCATCACAATAGATCTCTAAAATAACAATGTCCCAAGTCTCTAAATGTGGGCACACTCCTAAACCAAGCATTACCTCAACTGCCTTGCATGCTTCCATCCTCCCCAACGCACAAAATCCTTTAACTAATCCATGAAAAACGAAAAAATGTGGCACTAAACCCTTCCCAACCATCTCTTCCAAATACTTATTGTCTTCATCCAACAACTACTTTCTGCACAGTCCATTAACCAAACTACCATAACTCACAACATTAGGCAAACATCCATATGCACGCATATCATCTAACACATTGCATGCATCTTCTGGCCTTCCTTCCTTACAGTATCCAATGATAACTGCATTATAATGCACTATGTCTGGATTACAGCCTTTCACCATCATTCTACATAGCATCTTGTATGCTTTACGGAGGCTCTTCTTCCTACACAACCCATTTAATAAAGTCGTGTAGCTCATTGAGTCTGGAACCATGCACTTATAATGTATATCTTCTAGGAACTCTACTGTTGCCTTGAACTGACTCTTCTTACATAGTCCCTGCATCAATAAGTCTCGCATGCCTCAATCTCTTTACAGCTCAAGATAATCTCTCTAGCCTAAAACTCTCTCCATCGAAAAATAAGACAGCATGGACATCGTTCTCTTTATAATCTTCACTGCTACCTTCAAAGCTTACTTTAGGCTTCCCTAGTTGATTATTATTAAAATCCATAATGACCTTGATCTCTTTATTCTTGTGTAGCAATCTAGGTTGGGTTTTATCGATTGAAACTGGCTTAAATTCGTTTGTCAATTTTAAATAAGAAAATGATAAGCTTGTTTTCAAATATTATAGGCTGGCTTACCGTACACTTACCATGTGATGACCCCAAACTTCCGTATTACAAAAGCAAGGATAAACATTTAGGAATACAACATATTTACAACAAAAACAGATCTCAGATAATTATCATAACACATAACCCATTGCAGCGGAAATAAATGTCATCAGAATCATAATATCAAATACATCAGAGTACACAGTACAGGTTACAACTTAGCCAAATAAGGAGTCTCAACAAAAAGGGAAATAAGTTTTCAAATGGAAAGAAACAAGTCTCAAACTCCACCACATACATCAAAGCTAAAAAGGTAAAATGTCTCAAGCAGAAGTAAAAACTAGAGAAAAGGTCTTCTTCTTTCGTCCAAGCAAGCTCCAATCATAATGTATCACCTGAACCTGTCAATTGGCTGCCCATGTGGAAAGAGGGCACCCGAGTTTGCAAAACTGAAACAAACTACGAGTCAGTCATGGGACTGGTGTGAGAATTCTTAACTAAATTAACTATCAATATGGCGAACCTCAGGACCACGCCGCTAACGCGGAACGGGTTTACTCCATTGGATTGCCAGTGCATAATTTTATAAAGTTTGGATAAAACAGCGAAATGACTTTGAAAAATGAAATCATCATAAGACTCAAGTCCTATCACACAATGCAACGCACACAGGAGGATAGAGTTTTCCCTTATGATGATCAAACATGTCTAATACGTGAAAAGTAATATTTTAATATTATCATTAGTGTTTAAGCAGTATTAAAATACTTCAATATAAATATATCAATCCTAGACGGCATAGTACCCCATCCTACTATGTCGACGTATATAAGTTTACAATCAAAACCGAAATGTTGTCGTATTGGAAATTGGTTTTCTGTCATGAGATCCAAGCTAGGGATCATCCTCTTTCGATTCGAGACACTCTAGCAAATGCCTCAGGATCACACCTATGGGCAACCCTTGGAACGGTAGGGTCGGTCCCCACCTAACGGTAGTGGATTGGCAATTCCTGAACATACGTTTCCTGGCCCCTTTGGACCTATAATGTGACCACTTCCGGCCTATAAAAACGAGGTACCTCAATCCATAATCAACATAGTAAAATGTCGGACCGTGTTAAAGCCCAAACACCACTTCTAGCTAGAAAGAAACGTATGCACTCCCTACGGTCCATATCCCGTTTTTGACTCATACCGGGGTGTGAGGCTCGCGAAGTCACTTATACACAAAGTTATGCCTAAACAGGCTATGCTTTGATCATCGACCACAAGGCCTGCCTTTCAACAAAGCCTTGATCATTGCATCTTGGTGTGCCACGTTGACAATTCACGCCATGCGATCGATAACAATTACTACATATCCGGGTGTTAAGCAGAGAATAAATTCTCCACCACCAGACAGACATATATTAATACAAATCGATTTAATTACTTTGGATGAACTCCCACGTCAGACACGCATCCATTTACAAGTCCGTTCTGGGTCTGAACGAAACCGGAGACACCAAAGAGGTTCTCGCTTATCCGCACGACCAACACACACGTCCGGACAATTACTGCTTCAACCCCGTCCTGGGAGCAAATTAGTCTAAGATATCAGAAGTCATCGTCCATTCGATGTGAAGATCGCCAGTCTTCAACCATCGTCTTCTTACATCTTTGACTTAATCGCCGTGCAATTATTTGAAATGAGTTGAACTCGGCCTTTTCAAACAATTATCGCATAATTATAATTTAAAACATTTCATATATAATTATAACTATTTATCGCTATTTTTATTTATTAAAAATAGCTCGAAATAAATAAACGACATTTCGGGTCAATGGGCGACCCTAGCGCTGCTTTTACCAAAATTTGATTTACACATATATTAAAATCTAACCGCCGGATTTTGATGAAATTTATATCGTTGGAAACCTCTTCCCAAAGTGGTCCTAACGGTTCTTGTTTTGGCAAAATCCAACGGTCGGATCTTTCTATGTAATCGTTTGAAGTTACGATTTTCGATACGCGAACTACCGCTCTCGTTTCGTTAAATTTTATATTTATATATAAATATACACCATTGGGCTATCCCCTTTATTAAAATCCATTCCTTTTATTCTATGAAAATAATATTTTTGCCCGCCAATTCTAGTGCGACAAAAATGACGTTTTCAACATTGTATATTTTTATATCAAATAAAAATGACATTTTTGTTCGCCAATTCTAATACGACAAAAATGACGTTTTTAACGATGTATATTTTTATATCAAATAAAAATGACATTTTTGTTCGCCAATTCTAATGCGACAAAAATGATGTTTTCAACGATGTATATTTTTATATCAAATAAAAATGACATTTTTGTTCGCCAATTCTAATGCAACAAAAATGATGTTTTCTACATTATGTATTTTTATATTAAATAAAAATGACATTTTTGTTCGCCAATTCTAATGCGACAAAAATGATGTTAAGAATGTACTCTTTATTTAATTATATAAAAATGTTCTTTTATCCTATTTGTTTTAAGGACATAAAAATGCACCTTTTATTCTATTTCATTTTTATGACATAAAAATTAACTTTTTATCCTATTTCATTTTAAATAAAACACAAATGTACTTTTATCCTATTTCATTTTAAATAACACACAAATGTACTTTTATCCTATTTCATTTTAAATAACACACAAATGTACTTTTATCCTATTTCATTTTAAATAACACACAAATGTACTTTTATAAAATGTAAATGTTTCATCTCTTTTCCTTTGACAATGAAAAATGTAAATTCTTTTGCATTGAAAATGTAAACCTTTCATTATTACATAGAAAAAAAATGTAAATCTTTCATCTTCACACAGGAAAATGTAAATCTTATATTTTAACATAGAAAAATGTAAATTTTCTATCTCTCTTTATTACAATAGAAAAAAATGTAAATTTCCTATTACTCTTTATTACAATGAAAAAATGTAAATTTTCTATAACTCTTTATTATAATAGAAAGATGTAATTGCCTTTTTATTCTTTACATTGAAATGTAAATTCTCTTTTTATTGTCTTTATTTACATATGTAAATTCTCTTATTATTGTTTTTATTTACATATGAAAATTCTCTTATTATTGTTTTTATTTACATATGAAAATTCTCTTATTTCTTCTCTTTTACATTGAAAAATGTAAATATTTTCTTTTCTTTTCTTTTTCCTTTACATTGAAAATGTAACTCCTTCTTTACATAGAAAAAGATGTAAATGTTTTCTATTATTTTGCTTTATATAGATAAATGTAAATGTTCTATTATTTTTCTAAGTTTCAATTTTTAACCCAACACCAAAGTATGTTCATTTCAACTAAATAGACATAACGATGAAATTTTGATATATTTCAACCAAATTAACATAACTATGAAATTTTTGTGTCATCACAACAACGACAACATAACGATGAATTTTGTGTCATCACAACTAAATTAACATAACGATGAAATTTTGTGTCGTCACAACTAAATTAACATAACGATGAAATTTTGTGTCATCACAACAATGACAACATATGATCGGGTGTATAATTTCCATGAATCAAAATAAAAGGTCCCACCTTTATTTTGTGAAATCAAACAAAATATCTGGACTTTATTTATTTTATAAATTAGAATAAAAGATCAAATCTGTATTTATTATATAAATCCAACTTTCTTTTATCTTGTAAATCAAAATAAAAGATCAAATATTTATTTATTATATCTCAAAATAAAAGATCAAATCTTCTTTTATTTTATTATATAAATCAAAATAAAAGACTCAACTTTGTTTTGATTTGTTTCAAGAACAAAAGATCAAAATTTTATTATATTTTGTTTCAAAAACAAAAGATCAAAACTTTGTAAATTTTGTAAATCAAATTAAAATTCTAACTTTGTTTTTTGTTTCAAAATAAAAATTCAACTTTAATAGAAAGGAATAAAAAAATGAGAACTTTATTATGATTACATCAAAATGTAGATCCAGACTAGCATGGCTATTTCAACACAGCACAAAAACATCACAAATCACACAACAATAAATATTCTATATTACCACATCGCAGATCAGCAATAATAACATACAGATCATGATTTCACAATTTTAATTAATTAAATTAATCAGAATTCTCACTGTCATTGCAGATTTTGGCCAAAATTCCAACTGTTCAGAATCAGCTCCAGTCAGTTTAGATGCGTTGATCTTAGTCACACGATCACACAGCTTCTGAAATTTTTCAATTTCATGTTCGTATGGGTTTGTTATGGTCAAAATAAGATTAGAAACAATTTTAATTAATTAATTAAATAATTTAATCAAGAAATTACCCTTCTTCTCTTTGAACAGAACAAGGCCGTGTTCTTTCAGTTTCTGTTCAAAACTTTAGTTCGATTTTTCACCAAATCGGTTGCAGGGTTCGTCGATCAGAAGGGGGGACGTCGGAGCGGGTCGGACGGCGCACCCACGGCCAGTTCGCTGGCAAACTCGGCGGCCTGTAGAGGGCAGGGCGGCGGTCGCCAGGCGGCGCCTTTGGCGGGTTCGTGCTCGGTCTACGGTCGACGAGAAGGGTGATGGCTGGCACAGATGGAAAGAGGGGAGGAAGTACTTCGTAGTGGCGTGGAGTTTAGGGTTTGAAAGTTAGTGATGGAGGAGAATTTTGAGGTGGAAGAATCGAAGGTTTTAGGCCATTGATTTGGAGGGCGGCGGCAGAGACGATGAATAGTGAATTAGGGTTTTCAAAATCTATATTTATAATATTATTTAATGTATTTTTACAAAAAAAAACATATCTTTCAAACCGGTTCAATTTCAGTCCAGCAGAAGGTGACCCTAGCCAATAGCCCATATTCTGGATCCAATGGGATAGGTCCCATCAGCCCAAACGGCTGTCTGTAGCATGTATTATTTAATTTAATATTTAATTCCTTTATTAATTTAATTCGTCTGCATAAATAAATTCACCGAGGCCACAAACGGACTCAGAAAAATCCAAAAAAAATATATTTGTCTATGTTATGACGATACGGTCCTAACAAAACTAATTTCGTCGAATTCTGACACTGTTTGAAAAATGGCTATTTTTCAGTCGATTAAATTTTGCTGTAATCGACCAAACACATTTTCCTTCGCCACGCTCACATATTAATTCGAAAAATTCTAAAAATTGAAACCTAGCAATAATTCAACATTTCGGTTACAACAAAAGTGGTTTCGTCGAAAACAGAGATCTTTTGAAAATTGACTATTTTCACCGGCTTTAATATTATTTAAAAATGAAAATTTTAATTTCTGCCACATTTTCCCACCAAATAATTTAAAATAAATTTTTTAAATTGGTTCGGATTTTCCGGGTCATTACAATCTCCCCCACTTAAGAATTTTCGTCCTCGAAAAGGAAACAAAGAAAAGTAGGAACCAAGATGGAAAATGTAAATTGGTATAAACGTACCTTAGTACCAGAGTTACTCGGAGATATCCACTCTGCACTTGGGGTAAGCCTTTTTGATGCTATCCTCTGTCTCCCAAGTACAGTCTCTAGGATCCCCACTCCATTGAACCATGACTAGGTTGATCCTCTTGTTCCTCAAAATTTTGGTTTCTTTGCCAATGATCTTAATCGGGTCCTTCCTCACTGTCAGATTCGGAGCAATATCTAGGACCTGTTGATTTAATTCATCCTCTATCAGATCTGGATCATGAACATGCTTACGGAGTTGAGACACATGAAATACATCATGCACCCCTGGCAACCAGTCGGGCAGCTGCACTCTATAAGCGAGAGTACCAATCCTTTCGAGAATAGGAAATGGACCAATGAATCTCGGTGTCAACTTTCCCGTCTTCCCAAAACGAATCACGCCTCTCAAAGGAGAAACCTTCAAGTATACTCGATCACCCACAGAGAATTCTAGATTTCTTCTTCGCTGGTCTGCATAACTCTTTTGTCGGCTCTAAGCAGTCAACAAGCGCTTCTTAATCAATTCAACCTTATCTGATGCTTCACGAACCATGTCGGGGCCCAAGACTAGCCGATTGCCTGACTCCACCCAACATGTCGGAGATCTGCATGGCCTGCCATAAAGTAATTCAAACGGTGACATCCCTAAGCTTGCTTGGTAGCTATTATTATAGGAGAACTCCACCAAGTGCAAGTGGTCCTCCCATGAACCGCCATAATCAAGGATGCAAGCACGCAATAAGTCTTCCAAAACACGATTCACCCTCTCAGTCTGGCCATCTGTCTGAGGGTGATAGGCAGAGCTCAGATTCAACTTGGTCCCAAGCTCTTCTTGAAAAGATTCCCAGAATTTGCTGGTAAATAATGGATCCTGATCACTGACAATGCTTTTGGGAACCCCATGCAGTCTGACTATCTCTTTGAGATAAAGCTGTGCCAAACTACGAGTTGTTCTATTGGACCGGACAGGGATAAAATGGGCAGACTTTGTTAAGCGATCCACAATCACCCATATGCTATCATTGCCTTTTCTGCTTCGGGGCAAGCCATCTATAAAGTCCATAGAAATTTCCTCCCACTTCCAACCAGGCACTCCTAGCGGTTGCAACAAACCTGCCAGTTTCTGTTGATCACTTTTAACTTGCTGACAAGTGGGACATCTAGCAACATAAATAGAAATATCTCTCTTCATCGATTTCCACCAAAAGGTGCGCTTGAGTTCATGGTACATTTTGTTTACACCTGGATGGACGCTGATTTTAGATTTGTGGCACTCATCCATCACTTCTCTTTTTAGATCAGCAATGCCTGGCACACAAATTCGCCCTTGTAATCTAAGGGTCCCATTATCGTCAATCTGGAAACTTGAGGCCTCGCCTTTACGAACTCGCTCACAAAGCTTCTGAATAAATTTATCATTCTTCTGAAGAGCAGAGACTTTATCAATCAGAGTAGGAGTGATAATGAGATTGGCGATAATGAGATTGTTGCATCCTGCATTCTTTCTACTGAGTGCATCGGCTACAACGTTGGCTTTTCCTGGAGTATATAGGATATCCAGGTCATATGATGCAAGAAATTCGACCCAGCGTTGCTGCCTCATATTCAAATCTTTTTGGGTAAAAAGGTGTTTCAAGGATTTGTGATCCGTGTAAATTTCAAACTTCTCACCCAAAAGATAATGCCTCCATATTTTAAGAGCAAACACAATGGCCATTAGTTCAAGGTCATGCGTGACATAATTCTTCTCATGCGGTTTCAGCTGACGGCTAACATATGCGACTACTCTGCCTCTTTGCATCAGCACCGCACCAATACCTTAAATAAATAAGGGATAACATGTTAAAATGAGATTTGTCATTAAAGGAAAAATGTTCTCCGACATGTTAATTTATAAAAGAAACAACCTTGCTTAGAGGCGTCGATCCAGACCTTCAAATCCTGATTGCCATCTATGATGGTCAACACAGGAGCATTGGTCAACCTCTTCTTTAGCTCTTGGAAACCTGTCTCGCATTCCGGTGTCCACTTGAATTTCGTATGCTTCTTGGTCAGGTTTGTCAATGGGCAAGCTACCTTCGAAAAATCTTTGACAAATTTCCGATAATAGCCAGCCAGTCCCAAGAAACTTCTGACCTCCGTGGGAGTTCTAGGCTGCTTCCATTCTTGGATGGCTGAGATCTTTCCTGGATCTACTGAGATGCCTTCCTTTGATACAACATGGCCGAGGAATTTCACCTCTTCTTGCCAGAATATGCATTTAGAAAATTTTGCTTTCAGCACATTTCTTCGCAAAATCTCTAAGACTTCTCTCAGATGTTGTTCGTGCTCAGTAGTGGATTTAGAAAAGATGAGGATGTCATCGATAAACACGAGCACAAATTTATTTAAAACATCTCTGAACACTCTATTCATCAGATCAACAAAATATGCTGGAGCATTGCATAGACCGAAATGCATTACTAGCCATTCATAAAAGATGTTCGGGCCTCTGAAAGCAGTTAAAGGCACACACTCCTCTGCAATGCAAAGTAGATGGAAGCCTGTAGCTAGGTCCATCCTAGAGAATACTCGTGCCCCATGCAAGCAGTCAAGCAAGTCATCAATACGAGGCAGTGGGTATTTGTTCTTTAGAGTTTTTTGTTGAGATCACGGTAGTCTACACATAGCCTGAGAGTACCGTCTGATTTTGGGACGAACACCACTGCTGCTCCCCATTCTGAGAAGCTGGGCCTGATCAGACCCTTCCACAAAAGCTGCTTGGTTTGATTTTTCAGCTCCTCTCTTTCTTTTGGCGACATTCTCCGAATGGGATGTACGACATGCCTCGCATTCGGAGCTAAATCAATTCGGAAGCTGATTTCTCTATGCGGAGGTAAGCCCTCAACTTCTTTGAATACATCAGCGTAATCTTTGACGACAGGGATATCCTCAATAGAAGTAGGGGTAATTTCTAGAGAAGACCAGAATGTTTTCCTGTCGGTGGTTGAGCCATGGCAGGGGATACATACATTTCCGAGATTAGTTTTAACTTTGACAATTCTTTCGGCACATTTTACTTCAGCCTCATATTTTGTCAGCCAATCTATCCCAAGAATGACATCATAGCCGGAGAAACTCATAACGATCAAGTCAAAGGGAAATTTGCGGCGAAAATAAGAAACAGGTACTCTACAATACTGATCAAGAATAAGAGAACCTCCTATCGGGCTATTAGCTCTAATCAAATTTTTGAGTTTCCTTGGTTTCAGTTTCAACTTTTTAATCGCATCATTAGAAATAAAGCTTCATGTAGCACCAGTATCAAATAAGACAGTAATAGGGATGTTCTTAATATTAAGCGTACCTCCTAAGACATCGGGTTTATCAAGCCCCTCAGTCGAAGCTGGTGCAACTGCTCCCTCATAAACATGTGCCACTTCGGTTTTCTTCAACAGGGGACAGTTTCTGGCAAAGTGCCCCGGCTTATGGCAGTTAAAGCAATCCTGGGTGTTCCTGGGGTTCTGACCACGTTTCTGAGAATTCTGACCACGGTTCTGACTAGGGCCCGAATCATTTCTCTTGACCCTTTTAGGTGCTCTACACTCGTAATCAAAATGCCCAATCTTGCCGCAGTTATAGCAGGTCACCTTGCTCCTATCCCTCTTCTTCCCTTGGGGTTTAGCTGTAGAAGAATTGCTCGCCTCCTGTTTCTTGTTAGCCTGTTCCTTCTGGTTGTTGCTTTGACTTTTCCCTCTATCCTGCGGTCCAGACTCGTCATTTTCCTCATAGCGGCACGCCATCTCTACTACTTCATTGAAAGAAAGCTTGATATGGGCAGTGACTCGGTTCAAATATTTCTTGGATAGCCCCTTGATAAATTTCTTATTCTTCTCTACCGGATCTTGAATCAAACTAGGAACATATTGTGAAAGCTCATCAAACTTCCTCACATACTCAGAAACGGTCATATTTCCTTGCTGTAGGTTAACGAACTGCTCGCACAGGCGCTCTCTAGCTTGTGGGGGTATATACTTCTCATTGAAAAGCTCCTTAAATCTGGCCCAAGACATATTGGCCACGTCATTGCAGATTTTGATCGTATCCCACCAGTGCCCTGCTTCCTCTTTTAGTTGCCAAACTGCCATGTAACGCTTTCACTGATCTTCCAGTTCCAAGCCCTCTAGGATCTTTTCGCAATCTTTAAGCCATGCTTATGCCTGAATCGCAGACTCTCGCCCCGTTAAAGGTACACCTCCAAGGTTTTTGAATTTCTTTGACATTCTCTCCAAATCGAAAGGCTGTGAAGGTGGAGGTGGTTCGACTACGACCTCTGAATTATGTTGTTCCTGAGTGATGGGTGTCTCGTATCTAGCTTGCCCTCCAGCTCCTAATCGGGCTCCTCCTCTAGCCCCGCCTCGAGCTCCACCTCGGACTGTTCTTGCTCTAGTATCCATTTAAATCAGTCTGTACCATCAAGGAAAGAGTCAAACCAACAAAAATGAGAATTTTCAAGAAAAGATAAGATAAGGACGAGATGAAAATATGATGATGAAATGACTGGTAAATATGTGCTATTCTATTGTGCTCACTCTAGGACATTACTAGTCCTATCTCTAATGTTCTACTCGTCATAGAATTATGTGGATTCTATCTAGACGAATTGTTCTAAATATGTTATGTTCCGAAGCTAAGGTTAACCTTAGGCTCTGATACCAACTGTGATGACCCCAAACTTCCGTATTATGAAAGCAAGGATAATCATTTAGGAATACAACATATTTACAACAAAAACATATCTCAGATAATTATCATAACACATAACCCATTGCAGCGGAAATAAATGTCATCAGAATCATAATATCCAATACATCATAGTACGCAGTACAGGATACAACTTAGCCAAATAAGGAGTCTCACCAAAAAGGGAAATAAGTTTTCAAATGGAAAGAAACAAGTCTCAAACTCCACCACATACATCAAAGCTAAAAAGGTAAAATGTCTCAAGCAGAAGTAAAAACTAGAGAAAAGGTCTTCTTCTTCTTTCGTCCAAGCAAGCTCCAATCAGAATGTATCACCTGAACCTGTCAATTGGCTGCTCGTGTGGAAAGAGGGCACCCGAGTTTGCAAAAGTGAAACAAACTACGAGTCAGTCATGGGACTGGTGTGAGAATTCTTAACTAAATTAACTATCAATATGGCGAATCTCAGGACCACGCCGCTAACGCGGAACGGGTTTACTCCATTGGATTGCCAGTGCATAATTTTATAAAGTTTGGATAAAACAGCGAAATGACTTTGAAAAATGAAATCATCATAAGACTCAAGTCCTATCACACAATGCAACGCACACAGGAGGATAGAGTTTTCCCTTATGATGATCAAACATGCCTAATACGTGAAAAGTAATATTTTAATATTATCATTAGTGTTTAAGCAGTATTAAAATACTTCAATATAAATATATCAATCCTAGACGGTATAGTACCCCATCCTACTATGTCGACGTACATAAGTTTACAATCAAAACCGAAATGTTGTCGTATTGGAAATTGGTTTTCTGTCATGAGATCGAGGCTAGGGATCATCCTCTTTCGATTCGAGACACTCTAGCAAATGCCTCAGGATCACACCTATGGGCAACCCTTGGAACGGTAGGGCCGGTCACCACCTAACGGTAGTGGATTGGCAATTCCTGAACATACGTTTCCCGGCCCCTTTGGACCTATAATGTGACCACTTCCGACCTATAAAAACGAGGTACCTCAATCCATAATCCACATAGTAAAATGCCGGGCCGTGTTAAAGCCCAAACACCACTTCTAGCTAGAAAAAACGTATGCACTCCCTACGGTCCATATCCCGTTTTTGACTCATACCGGGGTGTGAGGCTCGCGAAGTCACGTTATACACAAAGCTATGCCTAAACAGGCTATGCTTTGATCATCGACCACAAGGCCTTCCTTTCAACAAAGCCTTGATCATTGCATCTTGGCGTGCCACGTTGACAATTCACGCCATGCGATCGATAACTATTACTACATATCCGGGTGTTAAGCAGAGAATAGATTCTCCACCACCAGACAGACATATATTAATACAAATCGATTTAATTACATGGGATGAACTCCCACGTCAGACACGCATCCATTTACAAGTCTATTCTGGGTCTGAACGAAACCGGAGACACCAAAGAGGTTCTCGCTTATCCGCACGACCAACACACACGTCCGGACAATTACTGCTTCAACCTCGTCCTGGGAGCAAATCAGTCTAAGATATCAGAAGTCATCGTCCATTCGATGTGAAGATCGCCGGTCTTCAACCATCTTCTTCTCACATCTTTGACTTAATCGCCGTACAATTATTTGAAATGAGTTGAACTCGTCCTTTTCAAATAATTGTCGCATAATTATAATTTAAAACATTTCATATATATTTATAACTATTTATCGCTATTTTTATTTATTAAAAATAGCTCGAAATAAATAAACGACGTTTCGGGTCAATGGGCGACCCTGGAACTGCTTTTACCAAAATTTGATTTACACATATCTTAAAATCTAACCGTCGGATTTTGATGAAATTTATATCGTTGGAAAGCTGTTCCCAAAGCGGTCCTAACGGTTCAAGTTTTGGGAAAATCCAACGGTCGGATCTTTCTATATAATCGTTTGAAGTTACGATTGTCGATACGCGAACTACCCCTCTCATTTCGTTAAATTTTATATCTATATATAAATATACACCATTGGGCGATCCCCTTTATTAAAATCCATTCCTTTTATTCTATGAAAATAATATTTTTGCCCGCCAATTTTAGTGCGACAAAAATGACGTTTTCAACATTGTATATTTTCATATCAAATAAAAATTACATTTTTGTTCGCCAATTCTAATGCGACAAAAATGACGTTTTTAACGATGTATATTTTTATATCAAATAAAAATGACATTTTTGTTCGCCAATTCTAATGCGACAAAAATGATGTTTTCAACGATGTATATTTTTATATCAAATAAAAATGACATTTTTGTTCGCCAATTCTAATGCAACAAAAATGATGTTTTCTACATTATGTATTTTTATATTAAATAAAAATGACATTTTTGTTCGCCAATTCTAATGCGACAAAAATGATGTTAAGAATGTACTCTTTATATAATTATATAAAAATGTTCTTTTATCCTATTTGTTTTAAGGACATAAAAATGCACTTTTTATTCTATTTCATTTTTATGACATAAAAATTAACTTTTTATCCTATTTCATTTTAAATAACACACAAATGTAATTTTATCCTATTTCATTTTAAATAACACACAAATGTACTTTTATCCTATTTCATTTTAAATAACACACAAATGTACTTTTATAAAATGTAAATGTTTCATCTCTTTTCCTTTGACAATGAAAAATGTAAATTCTTTTGCATTGAAAAATGTAAACCTTCCATTATTACATAGAAAAAAAATGTAAATCTTTCATCTTCACACAGGAAAATGTAAATCTTATATTTTAACATAGAAAAATGTAAATTTTCTATCTCTCTTTATTACAATAAAAAAAATGTAAATTTCCTATTACTCTTTATTACAACGGAAAAATGTAAATTTCCTATTACTCTTTATTACAATGGAAAAATGCAAATTTTCTATAACTCTTTATTATAATAGAAAGATGTATTTGCCTTTTTATTCTTTACATTGAAATGTAAATTCTCTTTTTATTGTCTTTATTTACATATGTAAATTCTCTTATTATTGTTTTTATTTACATAGGAAAATTCTCTTATTATTGTTTTTATTTACATATGAAAATTCTCTTATTTCTTCTCTTTTACATTGAAAAATGTAAATATTTTCTTTTCTTTTCTTTTTCCTTTACATTGAAAATGTAACTCCTTCTTTTATTTTCCTTTACATAGAAAAAAATGTAAATGTTTTCTATTATTTTGCTTTACATAGAAAAATGTAAATGTTCTATTATTTTTCTAAGTTTCAATTTTTAACCCAACACCAAAGTATGTTCATTTCAACTAAATAGACATAACGATGAAATTTTGATACATTTCAACCAAATTAACAAAACTATGAAATTTTTGTGTCATCAGAACAACGACAACATAACGATGAATTTTGTGTCATTACAACTAAATTAACATAATGATGAAATTTTGTGTCATCACAACTAAATTAACATAACGATGAAATATCACAACTTAATTAACATAACGATGAAATTTTGTGTCATCACAACTAAATTAACATAACGATGAAATTTTGTGTCATCACAACAATGACAACATATGATCGGGTGTGTAATTTCCATGAATCAAAATAAAAGGTCCCACCTTTATTTTGTGTAATCAAACAAAATATCTGGACTTTATTTATTTTATAAATTAGAATAAAAGATCAAATCTTTATTTATTATATAAATCCAACTTTCTTTTATCTTATAAATCAAAATAAAAGATCAAATCTTTATTTATTATATCTCAAAATAAAAGATCAAATCTTCTTTCATTTTATTATATAAATCAAAATAAAAGACTAAACTTTGTTTTGATTTGTTTCAAGAACAAAAGATCAAAATTTTATTATATTTTGTTTCAAAAACAAAAGATCAAAACTTTGTAAATTTTGTAAATCAAATTAAAATTCTAACTTTGTTTTTTGTTTCAAAATAAAAATTCAACTTTAATAGAAAGGAATAAAACAAATGAGAACTTTATTATGATTACATCAAAATGTAGATCCAGACTAGCATGGCTATTTCAACACAACACAATAACATCACAAATCACACAACAATAAATATTCTGTATTACCACATCGCAGATCAGCAATAATAACATACAGATCATGATTTCACAATTTTAATTAATTAAATTAATCAGAATTCTCACTGTCGTTGCTGATTTTGGCCAAAATTCCAACTGTTCAGAATCAGCTCCAGTCAGTTTAGACGCGTAGATCTTAGTCACACGATCACACAGCTTCTGAAATTATTCAATTTCATGTTCGTATGGGTTTGTTATGGTCAAAATAAGATTAGAAACAATTTTAATTAATTAAATAAATAATTTAATCAAGAAATTACCCTTCTTCTCTTTGAACAGAACAAGGCCGTGTTCTTTCAGTTTCTGTTCAAAACTTTAGTTCGATTTTTCACCAAATCGGTTGCAGGGTTCGTCGATCAGAAGGGGGGACGACGGAGCGGGTCGGACGGCGCACCCACGGCCAGTTCGCTGGCGAACTCGGCGGCCTATAGAGGGCAGGGCGGCGGTCGCCAGGCGGCGCCTTTGGCGGGTTCGTGCTCGGTCTACGGTCAACGAGAAGGGTGATGGCTGGCACGGATGGAAAGAGGGGAGGAAGTAATTCGTAGTGGCGTGGAGTTTGGGGTCTGAAAGTTAGTGATGGAGGAGAATTTTGAGGAGGAAGAATCGAAGGTTTTAGGCCATTGATTTGGGGGGCGGCGACAGAGACGATGAATAATGAATTAGGGTTTTCAAAATCTATATTTATAATATTATTTAATGTATTTTTACAAAAAAAACCATATCTTTCAAACCGGTTCAATTTCAGTCCAGCAGAAGGTGACCATAGCCAATAGTCCATATTCTGAATCCAATGGGATAGGTCCCGTCAGCCCAAACGGCTGTCTGTAGCCTGTATTATTTAATTTAATATTTAATTCCTTTATTAATTTAATTCGTCTGCATAAATAAATTCACCGAGGCCACAAACGGACTCAGAAAAATCCAGAAAAAATATATTTGTCTATGTTATGACGATACGGTCCTAACAAAACTAATTTCGTCGAATTCTGAAACTATTTGAAAAATGGCTATTTTCAGTCGATTAAATTTTGCTGTAATCGACCAAATACATTTTCCTTCGCCACGCTCACATATTAATTCGAAAAATTCTAAAAATTGAAACCTAGCAATAATTCAACATTCCGGTTCCAACAAAAGTGGTTTCGTCGAAAACAGAGATCGTTTGAAAATTGACTATTTTCACTGGCTTTAATATTATTTAAAAATGGAATTTTTATTTTCTGCCACATTTTCCCACCAAATAATTTAAAATAAAAATTTTAAATTGGTTCGGATTTTCCGGGTCGTTACATACCAAGACGGTGCTATATAAGACGGAGAAAGTGCAATGCGAGGCAGAGACGGTGCGCTGTCATTATAAGGCAAAGGCGAAGGCGGAGCGTTGCCTATATGAGATGGAGACAGAGCATTCCCGATACGAGGCAATGGTTAAGCATTCTAACACGAGGCAGGGACGGTAAGCCTAGAAAGAAACGACAAATAACAAAAAGGGGAGACGTGAACTGTTAGAAATGGGATTAGTAAATGACAAACGATAAGTCGTTTTTTCATCCCTTTTAGTTAGAGCCAAAATTTCACGTCTCCCTCCTAAATTTTATATATTGCATTATGAAATTGCTGATATACCCGAAGATAAATACCTGTCAATCCATCCATTAATTTTACATTTCGAAATTAAATCGGAAAGCACTCCATGAATTTCGGATCCCCATACGGTATATTTTTCGGGTGCTGTAGCGTTGTTCATTGCGTTAACATAGACAACCATATTTTTTTATAAGACAGCGCCAGTTTTTTATTGATTATAACAAAAGTTTCACCCAAATTTATAAAATCAAATATAATAAGTCAGAATTAATAAGTAAAAGTTATATTAAATAAAATATGAATTTTTGAGAATTATATTTTATTTAAATGTTAAATGTTGCTTATAATAATAGCTTATATACAGTAATTATTAAAATTTAATTACTATGTATATGTTACTAGTTATTAACTATTTGTTAGTTATTTCATATTTAAAATTATTAATACTATTTAATAGTTATTATTATATCCATTATTAATTATTTAATGCTAATTGTCAATATTAGTTGTTTCATATCTAAAATTAATTATTATTATTTAATAGTGAGTATAATTTAATATTAATCTTTTATTAGTTATTATTATTTAAAAATGAAAGGTTGTCATAGACATCAATACAACTGACAAAAAACAAAGGTTGTAATAGGCATCTGTTACAACTGGCAAAATAAAAAAGTTGTTAAAAATATGTTTATTACAACTTTCAGGAAATAACAGTTGTAAAAAACATTTATTACAACTGGTATTTTGTGACAGTTGTAATATGGTATTTTTGTTGTAGTGTTTGTTATATCCATCGGCAAGGCCAAAAGAGCGGCCAAAAGCAAAGCAACCGGAACCAAAAGGAAAAAGTGGCTGACACATGGTTATTGCATCCGAAAGAGGTTTCTACATGCCTATTGTTAAAAGGGGCGACGATTTGCTTATAAATAAGACCATAGGGGTCTCATTTTTGAGGCAAAATTCTCATTTCTCATTCTTGTACTATTTTCTTCTAGAGTAAACCCTAATTTCTAAATCGATTGGGGGATTTCTATTGTAATTACTTATGTACTTCAAATCAAAGATCAATAAAGAATGGATCAACACTTAGCATATTTCTTATGAGCTTCTTATGAGTTTTCTTAGTTATTTCCTACACAACATACCTTATGCTTTCCACATGGTCACGGATTCCTACTCAAGTTTAAGCCCTTTCGCAAGGTAATTACAAAACCCTTCCTACAAGCCATTTATCCTTCTACCGAGTGTTGTACTTAAGGAACCCTTGTCCCAAAATAATTGTTGATTCTTAAGCCACTTAAGCGTGATGCTCACCCCTTTGAGGAAAGAGTAACTAATCTTTCGGACTTTAGACCTTGATATCTAGGAAACGATGAACTATCTCAAGCTGTGGAAACTAAATAACCCAGTTTTCCACTTAGGTCCATTTCCGTAGACCTATATCCGGTATTGACGAAAAATATCGTTAACAAAGGGAATCAAACACAAAATAACGTGTACATATACCTCAGAACAAATGGTTTTATCGAACGTATTTGCAGACACATCGTTGAGACTAGTCTAACCCTTCTTGCTAAGGCCTTTATGCCATTAAAATTTTGGCCAGCGGCATTTAACACTGTTGTACACCTAATTAACATAATGCCAACAAAGGTGCTTAATTTGAAGTGTCCACAGGAAGTGCTAAAAAGGGTTAGACCGGATTATAATCATTTAAAGGTAATTGGGTGTCAGTGTTTTCCTTGGATAAAACCATACAACACGCCCCCGCACGTGTTGATATCTTGAACCTCGCACGTGGATCTTATTGGGTGACATGGACAAATGTGATAGTTATGTGAACATGAATTAAACCTTGCTCTGATACCATGTTAGAGAACACGAAATTATCACAAAACCAATTGGCAATGTGAAGGGTGGACTCTTAATGTTTATACAATGCACACAAACTTAATTAAAGGTCTACTTCATGTACATTTTTGGGGTATCTCAACAATCAAAAGGGATACAAGTGCATAGACAGCGAAGAAAGAATCTATGTTTCCAGGCATGTAATATACGATGGAGATGTTTTCCTATATAGTACACCAGAAATTAAGACAACAGACATGGTATAGAATGCAAGACAATACAAGACTGGAATGCAAGACGATGAAGTAATAATTCAGCCAGTACAACATGAATCATGTTGCACTGGTAATCTCACTCAACATAGTACCACAAGGGAAGGTACAAGTCAGCGAGAGGCTCCTCAAACTACTCACAATTGTGAAGAAAATGACAACACGGAAGAACAAGAAATTTAGAGCCAAAATCACACGTCAGAGACTCAACCAGCATATGATGCACACACTGGACAGGTGTTGTCACATAGAAGTAACGAAAATTAACATCCAATAATGAAAAGGCCAAGTTTGGCATATATAAAACCAAAGCGATCAACACAGTTATGGATTCAGCAGAGCCTATGTCATATCGGGAAGCAGCTCAAAATGAAATATGGAAGGCAACAATGCAAGAGGAGTTCAATGCCCTCACCAGAAATAAAACTTGGACTTTAGTTGAAATGACCAATGATAAAAATATCGTAGGGAGCAAATGGGTCTATAAACTCAAGAAAAAATGCACATGGTTCAATATCTAAATATAAGGCTAGGCTTGAAGCGAAGGGGTATTCACAACAGTGTGGATTTGATTTTACATAAACTTTTTCACCTGTTGTGCAACCAACCTCAGTTTGAATAATTTTAACCATGGCCTTATATAAGAATTGGACCATCAGACAGTTAGATGTTAATAATGCGTTTTCAAATGGTGTTTTGCACAATGAAGTTTTTATGAAACATCCATAGGGATTTGTTAGCAAAGGAAAAGAGATATTGGTGTACAACTTAACAAATCAATTTATGGATTAATGAAGGCACCCAGAGTGTAGTTTGACAAATTAAAGTCCACTCTTGCAAAGCATGGCTATCAGTCAACAAAACCAGACAACTCTATATTTACAAAAATATCTAACAATTCTATCACATATATTTTAATCTATGTCGATGGTTTCATTATAACTGGCAGTAGTGAAGCAGTAATCAAAAGAATTACTCAACTTTTAAACACTGAGCTCTCTATAAAGGTCTTGGAGAGTTGGATTACTTTCTAGGCATTGAAGTAAAAAGAGAAAATGACACTGAAATACAACTCAGCCAAAGAAAGTACATTCATGAGATACTATCAAGAGAAAAAAATGGAAAAAGCTAATTCTCTTCTAACATCTATGGTAACCAATGCACAGTTGTCTAAACACAAATTGCAAGCATTTCAAAACCTAAGACATTATAGAAGCACAGTGGGAGCCCAGCAATATGTTACAATTTCAGGACCAGACATCTCTTATAGTGTTAATAAAATGAGTTAATACATGCAGTGTCCTACAGATGATCACTAGAAAGCCGTAAAAAGGATACTTCGATATCTAAGAAGAACTATCAATCAAGGACTGATAATTAAAACAAGAAACTCACTAAATATCAATGCATTTGTTGTTGCTGACTGGGAAACCGACCATGATGATCGAAAGTCAACATCAAAATACTGTATTTTCCTGGGGGGAAAATCCAATATCGTGGGGTGCAAAGAAACAGAATACAGTATCTCGTTCGAGCACAGAAGCAGAATTTAGAAGTGTAGAAAGTTGTGCAGTAGAAATTTTGTGGGTGCAATCACTATTAAATGAACTACAAATCAAAACCTAAAAGAAAGCTAGCATGTGGTGTGACAATGTAAGTACGATTCCCTCACATCAATACAATTCTACACTCCAAAACTAAACATATCGTGCTTGATTTGTGCTTCCTCAGAGAACAAGTCATCAAAGAAAAAATGAGAATCAGATACATACCATCTACACACCGAAGGGTGGATATACTCACTTAGCCGCTTTCAAAATCAAGCTTTACCAAGCTCAGACATGAGTTGAACGTGGATGAGGAGAAACTGAACTTCAGATCCTCTTCTCTTGCCTATCTTCCAAAATAGAAGCTCTGTTTCCTCTCTCTCACCTAAAGTTTGTTGTTAGCTTGGCATCTTGAGCTCAAATCTAGTGGAAATCGCTTTCATTCGATGATTGTTGATGGTGTTAGTTGCAACCCTAATTTTTATAATTAGGTTTGAGGGGGGGGGGGAGTATGAAATAACAGATAAATATCTTGTCGAATATATCTAAATGACTTGCCGCATATCAGGATGATTTCTTTACTGTTACGTCACATTCCTATTTTCCCTTACATTCCTATTTCCTTTGTTCTCAATCTAATGTTATAAATACAAGTCCATACCTATGTATTCTGCATTCAACAATGTATTTTCGTTTCCAAACCAATATAACCCTTTTTCCATCCTTTTGGAAAAACTATTGCCATTTACTTATTATTTAGAATAAGTGCATTTCAAACCATATTATTTCCATTAGTTAGAAATAGTGCTATACATTCAACCAAATGATATAAATATAATCTTGATTCAACTTAGGTCAAACAATGTTAGATTATACATTGTTTATTATGGAATAATAAACCAATCTCAACATCCTTCACCATTACAAACTAATGTCATCTCTCGGTAATAGTGAAGTCATTTGAGTTGAAGTATTTTATTTACCTCCCAGACCTTGATTGACAACGTTCTTATCTTAAGCTAGATACGAGCTTATAACTTAAAAAAAATCTGATATTAAACGTAATGTCATAAAATCTCATCCATTTAAACATGGCTTTATAAGTCGTTCTTATTTTGAAAATCTCTTTTAAAATATAATGAATATTACTTAATTCATTGATTAAATAAAATTTTATTAGAACATCACCCTTTAAACAATTGCTTATAACTTGTATTGTATCACAAACCTGATTACTAATTACTTTTACCAAACCTAATTTCAAAAACCCTTTTTACCGGTCCATTTAACCAATTCCCCTTTTGAAATTCCATTTTATTTTCATTCTTTTACTTAATTTCGTAATAAAGTAAATTCTTATTTAAATAATTAAATCAACTTTAAAACCTCTTTTACAAAATATCTTACCCAAGGCCATTAATCATCATACTATAAGACTTAACCTTGAAATTTATTATTAAAATCCATTTATCAATTTCTTTTATAAACTTAGTTTATACAACTTGGATTATAAAACCCCTTTCATCATTCAACTAAAATTTCATTACCAACTCGATTACTCAAATCCATTAACTATTCTTCCTTTTTCCCTTATGACATTTTGCTTCTAATTATATTCATTTTATTTAATTCAATGATTAGGTAAACGCTTCTTAAAATCATTGCAAAAAAGATTATAATGAAGCAAAAAGGAGAACTCGTACAATCACCCAAGTTGTATAAATGAAGGATTTTGGGAATTATACGAGTAGCAATGTTGAACTGAGGATAAATTGGATGTAATTAATAAGATAAAAAGATTAATTCAACATGTTTTTGTTGAATAAACATAAAGAAAATAAACTTTGAAAAAATTTATAATGTCAATTTGGAGTCAGAACATATGTTAAAGGATGTTATTTGCCAAAGTACAATAATTTTGTAAATTGTTATAAACAATGTATTTTATTACAAAAGAGTATTTTTGAAATTTAAATGAATTGCAAATAAAATATAATAGGCGAAATATTGATTGGAAATCAACGTTTAAGTGTTTAACATATTTTATTATGAACAGTAAATTTATTTCGATAAGACAACGATTTTATGTAAATTTGGATGGTAGAAATTCAAGTTTTAAGCAAATAAAATGTAAAATAAGTGTTTTTACTATAATGTATTTTTTTTCATAATAGAAACTGTGTTTAAAATGTTTTAAAAAAATTTAAACATGTTGTAACAATTTTTTTAATATAAAATATGTAAATGTTGAAGTATTAACAAATATTTGTGTTAAAAAAAGGCAACTTATAATGATATAAACATGTGTTGATAAGTATTAATTATAACATACTTAGGGCTAATTAATAACATTTAGCTTGTTGAGTAGGTTCTTATGGCTAGTTAATAACATTTAGCTTATTGGGTAGGTTCTTAACCCAAGCCCAAAATCCAATTTTTAGATTATTATTTTTGCGTTAGCAGAAGAAAACATACATGTTTTTTGTCCTATTTCCATTTGTTGTTTGTACTTTTGTATATTTCCCGAGAGAAGAAACTAGATCTTCTCCTTCTCTAAAATCTCAAATTCAAGCTCCTTGTTGAATTAGAATTAAGGGAATTTGGTGAATCTAACCATTGTAGGTAAGCAACATAAGAGACCAAAGATTTTATTTCTCTATTTCTAAATTTTGAGAATAATATTTCACTGTAGCTTTTATTTCCCCCTGGGTATCTCTCTTGAAAATTAGAAGTAGTTGAAGCTTGTTTTTGGGCAAAAAAAAAAAAAAAAAACACAATCTTCGCTCATGAAAATCATGTTAAATTCGCTATTATCATCGAAGGTGAGTTAACCTCATCTTCAAGCTTAAATTTTGTGTTCGCTTTGTTAAATCTGAAGTATGTTGTCAGTTTCTGTGATAAAATTCTTTACTATAAATATAAAAACCCATTTTCTGGAATCAAGTATTTTTCAATATAACATCATACGTATTCGCACTCTTCGAGAGAATGAGAATGTCACTTAAACAATATAGCAAACTGTGTGGTATAGAACATATAGGTTTATTTTATCAGTTATTCTAGGCTTGTTTGATTGAAGCTATTTTTTGTGTGGAGTAAATCGACACTTAGTAAACTGATAAGTGAAAATGTGCAGTGTGAGACGTACTGCTGTAGTTTCGGATTACCATTTGGAAGTCTTTGACACATTCAGTGGTCGTTGTTACAAATACTAGGCCCGTATGGCCGACCCGAAGGAGGGAGAGAGAGGGGGAGGGAAGGCTTAATACATACATACATAAATATATAGACACATACACGCATACACGGCCGAGGGTAGCATTTATACCAGGCCAAGAGGGGACGTATGCACGACCAAGGGTAGCATTTATACCAGGCCAAGAGGGGATGTATGCACGGCCGATGGTAGCATTTATACCAGGCCAAGAGGGGACGTATGCACGGCCGAGGGTAGCATTTTTACCAGGCTAAGAGGGGACGTATGCATGGCCGTGGGTAGCATTTATACAGGCCAAGAGGGGAGGCATGGTTGATGTTGGGTGCTTGAATATATATATATATATATGTATGTATATGTATATGTATATATATTTTTGTGTGTGTGTTAGAATTTGATCAAGAGAGGAGAGAGAGAGAGAGAGATAAAACAGTAAAACATGAAAGGCTACATTTTTATTGATTACTTGATTGATTATTACAAGAGATGCTTGATTTATTTACAATGCTAGACCTTACCTCTATTTATACATGGTTTGTCCTTATTTAAAAGAGCATTCGAGATAAGCATATTCCAGGGCATATATTTGAGTCAATTATAATAAATAATTATATACCAAATATAGACCCAAATCAATACAATACCAAATATACACGGTAATCAATGCAATACCAAATAAAGGCAACATATCTTATACTTATCTCTAACATCCCCCCTCAAACTCACGATGCAGAAAATCGTTAGTTTACCAAATAGAAATTGCAAACTGAAGAGTAGCAAAATCGAGCAAGCATTTCAATATTGTTAGAGAGTAACACCAAACTCCAAGCACCAAATGCCAAATACTCAACAACAACTTCAAAAAAAACTCAACAATCTCCAGTCTAATCGGTAAGCAAAAGATCTGAGCGGCCAAATGACAAAACTGGTTTCGGATGTATTTGTATGTTTGCATCCCCCAAACATACAAAGAAAACAGAATAAACCAAAATGGGATGAGTTTGCATCCTCCAAACATACCAAACGAAAACAAAACCAAATTAGTAGGGACGAACTAATGTATGTTTGCATCCTCCAAACATACCTTACAGTACCACCTACCACCTTCAATCAACGTCAATTGCCCTTCTAATAAACAGGGTTACTGAAACAGATATCAAATGAATAATAATCATCTTCAAACTAACGTTACTCTCAAATAACTCAATCAACCCATCATCACCATCACTAACCTCCCCATACAGCGCAGCGTCTCCCTAACAATTCCCTGCTACAAGGGGAATCACCATACCCAAAGCCGTAAATCACCACAATCACCAGATCAAAACAACAAAACATCAACATGTTCAAACCACAACAGTAACATACGCCTCTTATCTACAATCAGCAGCGCCAGCAGGAACCACTGCAATACTCCCTCATCACAACTCCTTCCCTTCCTCAAATACTCGCAGCTGCATCACCAATTCACTTTCATAGCATCTCCCTTCTCTGCATACACACCAAGGACACAATCCAAACAACTACCTTTAATAACGCCATTCTCCCAAAACTGCAGACGCCGCACTTCTTCATGCTCCGAAAACAAACATTAGCAAACCAAAAACCATTACAAATCTCATCCTAACGCTATTTACCTCCCACAACACTGAAACCACTTCACTAAACCATTACATCAAAACACATACCTTCTTCTACAAACGCTCAAACCACATACACCTCAAACAAAATCAATCCAAACCCTCACCATCCTTTTTTTTAACTTTTTTTTCAACATAAAAGAATACAATCCAGTTCATAAAATTCCAAATTATTCCATACAAAACATCACTTACTATGCACAAAGCTAATAACAAAATCTCCTAACATCTGAAATCCATTGAAGATCTTCCAATTCCACCGTCAAAAAAGATCAAATACCCATTCACCTTCCTCACTACTGTTACCCACACAATCACCAACTCTTCTTCCGTTCAAGCCGAAGTCATGAAATTCCCTCTACAAAACTTGTTGTCATGCCTCACTTACATCACCAGAAACAAGATTGTGCCCACCAAATATTGCAAATTTATGCAAGTCGTAAACAATCATCACAGCACTCTACCACAATTCACAAACTTCACCTTCACCTTATAGTTAGCAACCAAACCATCCCTTTTGCTTCACCATAGACCAAACTCTACCGAATCACAACTTCCCCCCTTGCCTTCCCAAACATCCAATATCAGCCTCGGCCTTCAGCATCATCCATAGAACCCTCAGCTACAAGTCGCACAAGACCTAACCAAACAAAGCTACATCATTCACATCTGCCATCTCGAACTCCAATTCAACAAAACCCAAATCAAGTATACACACACATATATATAATACTTGGTAAGCCGGGGCTATCTATATGATGCACGTGCAAATGTTGATTTGGATTTATTTTTATGTATTTATTTTCCATTTTGATGACATTCTAGATTTCATATTTCTCGATTAAGTTGTTTTCTAAATATTTCACCATTTTAGTTGTTGTTGGAGAGTACTTGTAACCTAAGAACTATTTGGTGACTTACTTATGGTAAATACATTTATATCACTTGAACTCTCAAACGAGTACTATATACTGATATTATAGTGGCTTCCACCTTGTTGTTTCTTGGTGTGTTAGGATTTCATAAATGTTGCTTAGTCTTCGTGCTTTGCACTTGTTGATGATGAGAAACCTTTATGCGTTGTTGTGATGCCACTGCATGAGATCATTATATGCTTATTTAGTTAAAATTATCTCATGCCCCATAATTTTATTTAAGTTGGAGTTACTCTTTCTATATTTAGGTGAATTATCCTTTAACGACATTATACTTCGTTTACCATTATCTACTTGTATTGTTTAAGCTAGATTAACCTGTGTATTCTAAATACTCGGGTCAGA
The DNA here is from genome assembly GCA_030737875.1 of Allium sativum. Classification (NCBI taxonomy): domain Eukaryota; kingdom Viridiplantae; phylum Streptophyta; class Magnoliopsida; order Asparagales; family Amaryllidaceae; genus Allium; species Allium sativum. The sequence goes on along the minus strand of CM060927.1, from coordinate 17,500,248 downwards.
TCTAGTTACTTTCGGTTAATAGCCTATTGTAGATTCTTGTCAAGCTCTGCTTTCATCTTGAATCATCTTTCTTGAAGATAGTGCCTAAGTTGAGTCGTCAGGTATTCATTTTTATCTATATTAATTTTTAGGACATGTAATTGTTTATATTTTTTAGAATCATTCGTGTATGTAGCATATGTAATGTCGTATTTCTTCTGTCTATACAGACATGTATTATATTATGTGATCTGTTATTTGTGATGTTATTATAGTTCATTTCAAATAGATACTTAGGCATCGTAGTTTTGTATTAGACTTGAATCGAATATGTTGTTCCATTTCAGGTAAGAAAAGAAAATCTTAAGCATTCGATTAACATATTCAATACTTATATAATACAAAGGTTGCAGATGGTCGCTTCTACCCCTTCTATTCCTTGCACTAACATATGGTATTACTTTGTAATGCCCTCTTTTAGTGTGGGTGTTAGGATGGGGCATTACAATATATTATCTATTTCCCATGTACAAAAGAATGAGAATAATGCATCATGACTTATTACTAAAAAAAGTGAGCTATTCCATTTTATTGCTTTAAGATAACTTAGGTACATAAAGCAATTGACATAAAGCAATTGAAAATATCGAGCCATGCTATACTATGCAGTTAAAGCGTTTAGCGGTTTTATGGGGATGAAGGTACAAAAAATTGTAGCGGAGACATAGTGGGGATATAGAGGATGTGCTAAAAAGTTCATTAAATGTAAAACAAAATATTCGAAGTTAATTAATTATCATTCTCGCATCATTTATGCAGAAGAAACAAATATTAATTAATCTTGTATAACGAAATTGAAGAATATCATGGTTTGCATATTAGATTTGACGGTTATGATAGATTTCTAGCTTGAATTAGGCACTTACGCCTTTAAATTAGCCCTTTAATGTAACTTTTGTGATTTATTTCAAAAGAGAATGTGAAAAATCAGCCTCTGTGCATTTATATTGCCTGTTAGAAAGGATGTTAAATAGCGTTGATTTAGCGGGTGTAGTGGAACATAGAGGGTCTTAAAGCGGATATATTATTCATTGGTGCTAAACTGAAATATCGTAGCGATCGAAGAGTGTTGTGAGCCATGGCAGGGATATTACGAGGATTTAACTACTCAAAAGCTACATACAATATATCAATTCCTCTGTATTTGGTCATGAATTCATGCGTGTATTCAATAATTTAAAATATTCGTATTTTGTTGTAATATATAAGAGTGAATATGCTTTTGTAATATTTTATTTAGTCCCACATCATGGGAATCAGTTTAATGTCATCTCCAAAGCCTATATATAAAGGAGCCAATGTAATATAAATTGTACACACTTGAATCAATAAAAATAAAAGGTCTCTTCCCTATCTCTTTTGTTCTCTCTAATGGCTTCTGTTTATTATCTGTTCTGTTTTGTTTTGTTTTATAACACACTATCAGCACGATTTGATTACAGATCTAATTATAGATCTCAAAATGGTAGGTTATTTTTCTTATTTGATTGATTTGATTTTTCAAATCTCCATTTTTGTTAGATCTCATCTCATTCTAGATTTAAATCTATTGTGTTATCTTCCAGATTTTTTTTAGTCTTATAATTTTAGAACTCATATAGGTCAACACTTTGAGATCTGATTCTTATTTTGTTAATCATATTTCAAATCTCACTCTATTATAGATCTGATTTTTTATTTAATCATATTGTTGATCTCAGAATTATACTCAAATTATATATATTTGAGATCTCTACATGATTTAAAAATGAGATGTTGATTGTAGTGATTTTTTTTTGGGGGGGATTCGACAAATTTTTGTTCTTCTCTATTCAAATAAATTCATTGAATTTAATTTAATTTTGTTACATAATTCATATTTCCGGAAGAGATGTTGTATGTTTCTTAGAGAAACAAATGTAAATATAATACGTATATAGAAGATCGTATTATGTTCAGATCTAATATTGATCTATCACCAAAAGTGAATTAGGAAAAATAAACAAATGAAAAATCATAAAGTATATTAATTCTTTGGAATCTGAAATAATATGAACCTGAAGTTTATATGTTGAAGAAGAAAAAGAAAAGCTTTCATTTATTGAAGTTATTTTTGATTTAGCACCTGAAGTGAATGGAAATATTGATGAAAGCATACACGACAAACTTAATTTTTAGTATTTGAAATAAAAGTTGAGAACTAGTAATCCCTTTATCGTCAAAGGTTTGAGTTTCCATGAATTATTGAATACATTTGTTATTTGAGATAGAAATCTTTTATGCAATATATCTCATTTGCTAAGATTTGTTGCATCCTGAAGATGCTATTATATTTGTATGAAGATTATATTATATATATATATATATATCAAGAAGAGATATTTATTTTCGGAAATCTGATTATTAAGAAATAAATTTCCTTATTAAGATATTCATTTTAATTTTATCATTGAGTAATATTGACCTTAAACCTGAGAAGAAATTGTGTTACTTTAAGTATCATTTCTCAGTTGATTCATATATTTGTAATGAAATCATTTTACTGTGACAATAGTTATATCCGAGGCCATATAAATGTTAATTGCAGTTATTATTATCATAAATGCATTGGTTATTATAAATTAAATGTTATATTTTCATGCTCAGAATATGGATATAGGTATGATTTTTTTAATGTATTTATTTGGCAAGTAATATATGATATAATGGAAGAAATAGGTTCAACAACAACCTGAAGTTGTGTGAAGAAATTATTTTAACAAGGAGTTGTATAACTCAAAACCTAAGACCTGAAGTCTTGGATTATGAAAAAAAAATAGAAACCCGAAGCTTTCTTAAAAGTTGTGACGTAAAAAGATTGTACTTCCAAAAGAAGTTAAAAGAGACACACACATCATAATATGTGACAATAACATTGGATTCAATAGAAAATGTCTAAACGGGTTTCATCTAACTGACATCTTTTACATACAGTTTATATTAACTGAATATCCTGAAGATATAATATGCATATTAATCTCTTAAAGAGATGTTTTAGAGATTTTATTTTATATAGCAGATCCAACATCCTAGAAGAGATGCTAGAGATTTTTTTTGTTGCATTGCAATTACATAAATAAAAGATATGTTCCCTAAAGGAATATCATATATTCCAAAAGTAATCATTTCTTTTCTCTCTTGAATCTTATATTTATTTAATGCATCTAATTTTGTTACTGCATTTAAGGTTTGATATGTATTTTTGTATATTGATATGATGTTTCAATAGTTGGTATATATTTATCTCTGGAGGAGATAAGTTCGTCCCAAAAGCGGTGATAACAAAATATCTTTAGAGGATATTTGTATATTTGGAAATGGTAAAATATCTCTAGAAGAGATCTGCTTATTTGAAAATAATAAAATATCTCCAGAAGAGATTTCTACAATTAAAGGTGATAAAATATTTGTAGAAAAACTTCATAAATTTTTCCTAAAAGAGAAAATATGTATTAAAACTCCATAAATGGTGTTTACGGATTATCCATAAGCGATATTATATTTTGATATATCTATAAAAGAATTTTCATTGAAATATTTTCAAATATCAAAGATGATGATGCAAATTTAATGACTAAAGAAAATATCAATGCAGTGATGAATGAGATGTCTGATCTAATTAGTTAGAAGAAGCTTGAAGCTTTATTGAAACTGTGTGAAATAATAACATTGTACTTCTTAAAGAAGCTACATCATATGCAATAATGATAATGTATCCAAAGATTGCACAATTTTCAAAATGAGTTATACCTTGCTTATATATTTATATTTACATATTGTATTGAAGAATAAAATTTAACAATTTGAAGCTTTTTTTATAAGTTATTTGAACCAGAAGTTCAATACAGTTTAACAACTTGAAGTTGTTTATATATTCAATACAGTTTAACAACCTGAAGTTGTTTATATAAGTTATTTGAACCAGAAGTTATATATAGATTAACAACTTGAAGTTGTTTATATACTTTAATTTGAACCAAAAGTTGAATGCAGTTCCAAATCAGATATTTGGATATTATGATACGATCTTTAAGATTCACATTGGCATTGCTTGATAAGCAAAAATTAATGATTGGAACCTTATAAACAATTTATTCTAAGATCGATAACTCGAATGAGAAAGAATATGCAAATCAATTACATATGTAATATGTGGGCGCACGTACATACACATATATGCGAATATTTAATTAACAACCTTAAGTTGCTATGAGCTCATATTATAAATTATGCATATATTATTTAGTAATTCAAAAAGTCGATTGACATCAATATTGATTGAGCTGAAGTCATGTGCATATTCAAATGATAGAAAATTCCTCCAAGTTACCAGACCAATAAAAGGGAATAAGCAATACAATATGAATGCATCTTATCAACTAATAAGAGCATTATCCTCCTATAACTGAAATACATCTAATGTATTTGCTAGCTATAATGCGATAATGGATCAAAAATGAGAATCCAAAGAATGTTTATTATTTAAAGTGACAATGTTTGTCAACATTGAGGGGGAGGATAAAGGAATCAATGATGTTTAATATTTTCTAATATATAGATTATGTAAAGTATTAAGTAACTTGCATTTATCAATTATGTTCCTAATAGACTTTCTCCAATATACATTTGAACCCCCGAAGGATCAAAAGTGTAAATCACAGCTGAAAATATGGTATAAAAGTCAGTGCAAAATATCTTTGGAGTAAGTCATAAAGTTGCAAAATAAAGGAGGTGAGTGTTCCTGAAGAAACACTTAAGGGTGCTTTGAAAGAAACTCATGACATGATTGTCAAAATAACCCTAGAAGTGGTTTAGGTACCTAAAGCATGATAATTTTTGAGATCTCAACAAATCATGTATAGAACTGACAAGAAATAATCATCAATGATAAATTAATAAATAATAAAGTGCTTATTTATAAATGGATTAAAATCTCATATTAGAGAGAAACATGATTGGCAATCATGAAATTCTCCTAAATAAGATATATGGACCTGTAGTCCATAAGATATGAACCTGTAGTTCATAAGATAAAAATAGAAATATATATAATGATAAAAGCACACTGAAGTTACTGAAGCACGATAGAGTGTCAACATCATATTATGCGCCATGAGCATTGCAGTTTCATAGATATTTGAATTGATTAAAATACTGAAAGTGTTTAAAACGCTTATAATACCCTGAAGGTATAAATGATGAAAGTATACAAATTCCGGAAGATTTAAATAACTTTAGCAGTGATAAATAATGCAAAAGCAAGAATTGTAGATTATAACATTCTTCTAAGTATTGTTGTGATGAAAATCTTGATATAATTCATGATGAGTAGATCACTTCCTTTTTTCAAGAATTGTTGTAATGAAACTCTTAATATCCATTGAAGTGTTAGTTGCGATATGCAAAACTTATTATAATATATAAGTTCCTGAAGAACATAAATAACATTTGTTATTATAAAGAATACAGATAACATGGACGATAGATTACAGCATTCTTCTAAGTATTGTTGTAATGAAAATCTTGATATACTTCAAGATGAGTAGATTACTTCATGCTTAGTGTTGCTACAATGAAAGTTGTCTTATTCGTCAAATGCGTATTGCAATATACAAGCCCGGTTGTAACACAAAATTATAAGCACATGAAGTGTATTCATAAATGAATATTAGTAGCATACAAATCATAAAAAGAAGGCTTTTAAATAAGAAAATATGCCTGAAGCATGGAAATGCACATGAAGTTTTTAAAGACAAACTTCATTGAGAAGTATGTGTAAGCAATTTGAGTTATTGAAAGAAGAAAACTGTAACAACCCGTAAAATCTGGGCCAGTTTAAAATTTTTATTTTGGTCATTTTAGCGAATTTTGATTATTTAAAATGAATTATTTTAAATAATATCGACGTGAAATTTGTTTTGAATAGAATTCGAACGTATATATTATACGCGTCGTCGTTAGAATATAAAAATTTATATATAATTATAAATAGAATTGAAAATGGCGCGGTAGTTCGATAATTCGATTTCAAACTTCAATTGAATGTACCGGGTGCAAAACAATCCGGATTTTAGTGAAACCAAAAATAATGGGATCGAATAGTGAATACCTTTCCAACGAATCCGACACATCAAAATTTCGTGGCGGGAATCAAAAGATATGTCCAGTTGAAAATTCTGAATAGTCGCTATGGAATTCAGGCCCTTAAAAATGGACATTTTGCAAACGACCTCGGATTTCGACGAAACCAGTTTTGTTGGGTCCGCAGAGTCAAATTATTGCTAGATTCCAAATTTCATAATTTTTCGAATCAATATGTGAGCGTGGCAAAGGAAAACGCGTTTGACCAGTTTCAGTTGATTTTAATCGACTAGAAATTGGCCATTTTTCAAACGGTCTCAGAATTCGACGAAACTAGTTTTGTTAGGACCGTATCGTCAATACGAAGCTAGAAAATATTTTTCGAGAATTTTTAGAGTTAGTATGTGGCCCCCGTAATTTGAAATGTACGTTTAAAATTCAATATAAAGATTTATATTTTAAATTTTACGGAAACTGACTGTAACAGTCGAAATGGCTTACGAAACCTATTCCATTGTGTCCGGGATGGGGGTAGTTAGCTAGGGGCGACACTGGTTCGGTTTGATTTGGAGTTTAAATGAAAATTCTCTTTTTAAAAGAAAAATAAAATTAAATAATTAAAAATATATATACCCTCTCTCTTCTAAACCTAACTCCCTCCCTCATAAAGTCAACCCCTCCAAATCAGAAAAAAAACCCGCCTCCTTTTCCATCAACGCCGTCGCCCTCCTCCACGCTGCCACCCATCGAGACCCTCCGGTCCTCCACCCTCGCTTCTCTCACCGCATCTCCTCCTCCTCCACCTCTCTGTCCCTCTCCCCTTCGTTAAGTCGCAGTCCAAGAACCCGTCGCCCTCCAACTAACCCCGCCACCATCGAGCGCCACCTCACCAATACCGCCCCTCCGACCTGCAATGCCTCGACGAAGCCGACCCCCCCCTCCGACCTGCAATGCCTCGACGAAGCCCCCCCCCCTCCGATCTGCAAACCTCGACGAAGCCCCCCGACCACTCGACAGCCCCCCTATGTAAGTTTTATTTATTTGATGTTTATTTTATATAAATAGAAATTAAAGCTGATTTTTGTTTAAATAGAAAAAACTGATTTTTGTTCAAATAGAAAAAGCTGATTTTTGTTTAATAGAAAAAACTGATTTTTGTTCAAATAGAAAAAGCTGATTTTTGTTTAAATAGAAAAAGCTGATTTTTGTTTAAATAGAAAAAGCTGATTTTTGTTTAAATAGAAAAAACTGATTTTTGTTTAAAGGAAAAAAAAACTGATTTTTGTTTAAAGGAAAAAAAACTGATTTTTGTTTAAATAGAAAAAACTGATTTTTGTTTAAAAGAAAAAAAACTGATTTTTGTTTAAAAGAAAAAAAACTGATTTTTGTTTAAAAGAAAAAAAACTGATTTTAAGAAAAGTAAAAGATTTGAATTTTGAAAAGAAAAGATTTAATCTTTGAAATAAAAATTCGATTTTTATATATTGAACTTTGAAATAAAAATTCGATTTTTATATATTGAACTTTGAAATAAAAATTCGATTTTTATATATTGAACTTTGAAATAAAAATTCGATTTTTATATATTGAACTTTGAAATAAAAATTCGATTTTTATATATTGAACTTTGAAATAAAAATTCGATTTTTATATATTGAACTTTGAAATAAAAATTCGATTTTTATATATTGAACTTTGAAATAAAAATTCGATTTTTATATATTGAACTTTGAAATAAAAATTCGATTTTTATATATGGAATAGCAAACTAAAAAAATTCGATTTTTATAAATTGAATAGCATAGTAAAAATTCAATTTTTACATATGTAGTGAAAGCGGACAACGAAGGTGACAAAAAGGCGGGATCGACGAAGATCTCTGCAATAGAAGTGCCGTGGAGCTAGGATAGCTATATGTGAGAATTTCTCACCTTTCAATTTCATTTCTATTTATATATATATACTAGGATGCAGACGGTGCTTAGTAGCACCCGACACAATCGTCCACAGACCATGGACTTGTTTGTTTGGTTGCATAGATTAGTTGAATTATTTGTTTGAATTGAATTGTTTGGTGAGATGAGATTGATTTGATTGATGTGTGAATGGCGTGGGCCTTCACTAGACCGGGGATAAGGCTAGGCCTTGTCCCGTTTCTAGTATCGTGTCGTTATGCCGCCGAAATTTTCTAAAATATGTTAGAAAAATAAAAATATCATTTTATTGTGTAAATGAATTGAATAGAAATTCATAGGTTGAAATAAAATGTTTTATCGTTAAAAATATAAATTTTTAACGTGAAGTGAATAAAATAAAATATTCATTTATAAGCCGGACGGTTTGTTTATGTACACCTATTTGAATGACATTGATTGGGACGATAAATTCAACACATCGCCCAACTGCACAAATAAAATATGCGTTTGATTGTTTGAAACCCCACACGGGTGTTGGGATGAAATTTGAAGTTCACTCATCCTGATTGATTAAATGTGTCGATCGATTGATTGACAGGCTGTTATAAGCGTTGAATATCTATATTTGATGCTTATACAGTGTAGTGCACTTTGGTTGATGGTTGATTATTTTTCAATGTAATTATATACATGTGTTGTATGAAAATCCATATAATTAACTTTATATGGTAATTGATTGGGCCTCATTCCAATTTGAAAAATAAAGAATATTATAAAATAAAAGTTCATGTGTTGACAGTACTTATTCATTGAGATTGGTCATGTGTTGAACGAAATATTTTGATAATAACAACTATTTTGAAAAAGAAATATTTGAAATAGAATATTTGAAAATAGAAATTTATGAAGCCGTGTTGATTAGATTGACGCCATTTTGACGTGAACGATATTTATATCGATTTTATTCATCTTAAAAATGAATATTGAAAAGTGATTTCGAAAACGAATATTTTGAATTGAATTGAAAACGATTTCGAAATGAATTGAATTGAAAACGAAATGAATATTGAAAAGTGATTTCGAAAACGAATATTTTGAATTGAATTGAAAACGATTTCGAAATGAATTGAATTGAAAACGAAATGAATTGAATTGAAAACGATTTCGAAATGAAATGAATTGAAAACGAAATGAATTGAATTGAAAACGATTTCGAAATGAATTGAATTGAAAACGATTTCGAAATGAAATGAATTGAAAACGAATTCAAATTGAATTGAAAACGATTTCGAAATGAATTGAATTGAAAACGATTTCGAAATGAATTGAATTGAAAACGAATGAATTGAATTGAAAACGATTTCGAAATGAATTGAATTGAAAACGAATGAATTGAATTGAAAACGATTTCGAAATGAATTGAATTGAAAACGATTTCGAAATGAATTGAATTGAAAACGATTTCGAAATGAATTGAATTGAAAACGAATTGAAATGAATTCAAATTGAATTGAAATTTGAATTGAATAGAAATGAATTTTGAAACGAATTTATAAAGAAGAATTCAATTTTGATTTGAATTGAAAAGGAAGTTGAAATTGCTTTTGAAACGAATTTAAAACTATTTATATAATTCGTTTTAAATAGAAATCGACGAAATATATATTATATATATTATATATATAATATAATGGCCTGAATAGAACGCGCCGCGCCGCGGCAGTTCGCGAATTTCGACCATTTATTTCAAACGGACATTACGGGAGATCCGACCGTCGGATTCTCCTAAAACCGGAACCGTTGGGTTCGTATCGAAAAGAGCTTTCTAATGAATATTAGAAATTAGAAATCTAACGGTTGGATTTGGAGTTACGTCCAAATCAAATTCGAAAAAGGTCGCTGTAAGTGCAGTTCGATGGCCATTGTTGGAAATCGACTGTACGGGCCTTGATAAAATTATTAAAAATAGTAATAATTTGTGTAAAATCATAAGAAATGATTTAGAAAGAATTGGGATGAAAAACTCCGTATTTGAAAAGATAAAAATAGATTTTTATCGAAATGAACTAGTTTTGAACTAGAATTATAATTCTATTTATTTTTAAATAAATAAATTGAATTAGAAAAGGGTTTTAAAAATAACCAAAACTTCCAATGATTGCATTGGAGTGGATTTGAATCGAAATTGTCTTCGGAATATTTCGATGTTGGAATTCGTGATTATACAGGTGTTGTTATGGAAATTTGAAAGATATATATTTATATCGTTATTTCCAATACGACATTTGTTAGTCGTAGAATTTGATATTGAATATAAGCCGATATATTTTCTATTCAGAGCCTTGTATTGAATATCGAATGTGATTTGGGTTTGTCGTGAATGGTGTCTTCACTAACACTGTTCTTGAACCCAGTTGAGAAAAGATTAAATCTTTTTATTTAGATTTAATGAAGTGTACCAATTAAATAACATTTAATTGGAATTAAATCGATATTGATTTTTGGGTATCGTGGACAGTGTTTTAAATGACACTCGTTCTTTAACCCGATGATTAATGAATGTGATTTTGGGTTTATCGTGAACCGTGTTTTTAAATGACACTGATTCTTTAACCCAGTCAACGATTAAAACTAAGTGGAGTTTTAATGAATCTTTAATTAGATTGAAATGATCGAGAATGGGTACCAGTTTTGCTCCAGGCGATAGTTAAATCTTTAATTAGATTTGAACGAGAAATGGTAATTGAATTACCGATAACACTGTGGTGTTAGATATGAAGTATTACCAGTTTTACTTCATGGGATTAATAGGTTGGGATTGGGAAATTAAAATAAAGGATTACTTCGGTAAGGTTCGCTAATCCCGACTAGTTTGAATTGAGATTCAAAAATAGAATAAAGAATAAATTCAAGGAATTTATCTTGGATAAAATTAATGGGAACCTTTCCCTATGAATGTGAAATTTAGAAACTAACTGTCGGTTAGCTAAGTAGAATGGTTTTCTGGATATTGATCTGATGTTGGTTTCGGCCTTCGGGGTTAATATTTGGGGAATTATTCTCTTGATTAATTTACGGTTAGTGACTAATGAGTTGGAATGAGGCGTATGTTGTGTTTGTGTAACACTTTTATAATATATACGCGAGTTATTCGGAAAGACCGGGTTTATCCCATTCTGAATAACTGATACGACGATAAGTCGAAGATGAAGACGATGGTCGAAGACCGGAGGTCTTCACGTCGTTTGGGTAATTACTGATGATCTTGATTGGGCTGTACACCCAAGAAGATGGAAACAGTTAGTGATCGTCCAGACGTACTTGGAGATCGATGGATATGCGGGGTACTAGGTGCCTCCGGTTTCGTTCAGACCCAGAACGGACTTGTAAATGGACTGTGTGTCTGACATTGGATTTTAGTCCGTGTGATTGATCTCTATTAAATATATATCTGTTTGGCGGCGGAGAATTTATTCTCTTGCTTAACGCCCTTCTCTGAGACGTACGAGCTCAGGGGTTATATATTGATGGATATCAAACGCATGGAGTGAATTGCCTGTGTGGCATGCCTAAGTGGCAATTGATCGAGGCTTCTGTTGAAAAGCAAAGTCTTGTGGTGATGATCAAAGCAAGGCCTTTGTGGCGTAGCTTTGTGTAACGTTGATTCGCGAGCTTCACACCCGGTGTGAACCAAAAAGGGGAGAGGACGTCAGGGAGGGCATACGTTTCTTTCTAGCTAGAAGTGGCGTCAGTGGTTTTACACGCCCTGACGAGTTTGACTTATGTGGTTGTTGCTGTTGCGAGGCGCCTCGGATTGATCGGTCGTTCTCGAACCGATGGAGTCATTTAGTTGGCTCATTTACGCCCCAAAGGGCGGGGAAACGCATGTTCAGGCATTTTAATCCACATCGGTGGACCGGCCCTGAGGATCCAAGGGTCGATGCGCTCTGACCCTGAGGCTCGGGCTAGACAGTCTCGAAGTCGGTGAGGACTATCTTTTGCCTCGGTTCATAGACGGAAATCCAATTTCCAAATACGTGACATTTGCGGTTTTATTTGTAGAACCTAGTATGGTGACATAGTGGGATGGGGCGCTCATGCCGCCTATGATTGATACTTATGATTTGAAGTTGTTTTATACACTATGCACTTATAATAGTATCAAATGATTTGTTTTAAACGTATCAAGCATTCTTTGGCTGTTATAAGGGAAAACCCTATCCCCCGGCTTGCGTTGCATTGTGTGATAGGACCTGGGTCTTATAACCGCTTCATTTTTCTTTATTTAGCATTGCGCTGTTTGTTTTATGCACTGGTATTCTTGGGAGGAAACCCGTTCCGTGTTATACGGCGTGGTCCCTTGATTTACCTAGCTTTAAAAATAAAGATTAACTGTTTTAGTTCTCACACCAGTCACATGACTGACCTGGAGTTTATTGTTTTAACCTAAACTCTGGGTGCCCCTATTTTGACACGGGCAGCTAGTAGTTTTGGTTTTGCAGATTTATATTCACAGGATCCTGGTTTACAGCTGGAACGATATCCGGAAAGCTTTGTATCCGTATATCTCTTCTAGTTGTGTATTGTATTATTTTCCGCTGCGATGAATTTAAATGTAATTTAAATCTCTGATATTTCTGTGTAATATTCATTCAAACTCTGTATATTCTTGTAATCTGATGCATTGTTGTAATATACAATGAAATGTTCTTCTGTATGCGTTCTGCTGTGGTTTGTCCTCGAACTATCCGACGCTTTCCTTTGCGGGGAAGTTACGGGTCGTTTCATTTGGTATCAGAGCTTTGGTTTACAAAGCTAGAGAACAAGGCACATTAGAACCATACGAAAGAATTCATCAGAAATTGGATTAGTAATATCCAATGAGAATGACTCGTTAGAGATAGGATCAGTAGTATCCTAGAACGAGTGTGAAGAGTATATTTTTGAAAATGAAAACAAATTTTTGTTTTGAAAATCTAAACCACTTAATCGTATTTGATTATTTATTTATATTGATTAGGACAGTCCAATATATAAAGATTTTGCGTATGCGCCTAGCTAGCGTCTATTCGAAGTTTTAATATACTGGATAGATATAGAATCATACTCTAGTGGCCTGAAGATGATTCTGATGATTGACTAGTCGTCATTAGTATTCATGTTCGAGTAACGAAGGTGTGATATCTATATATTTCCTATTGACTGGTGTGAGAACCAAAATTAGATAGGGCCTATTGTTGTGATTTGGCATCAAAAATCTGATTTTTGACTATATATCAAAGTTATGAATTTCAAATGATAATCAACTAATGGATTGATGTTTGTGTTGTTTGTTTATTTGTTTGCTAATTTTTAGCCATTTAGCCTAACTGAATCACATATTGGATTATATTGGAAATTGGTTGCATTTGCTTGCATATGCATATATATATTGAACAGGTCATAGCAAGGAGGCTAGAGCCAGAGAATAAAATTTGTTTGCCCGACAAATAGGTACATGTTTACTACAAAATTTACTGTTTTGTTTGGGTGATGATGATTTTGTGAGCCTATTGGCTAGCCGCTTGGCTTTTTCTTTTTCTTTTTGAGATCTGAAGGACCGGGGAAGCTATTTGAAATTCCCCGATGCTCCCATTGCAGGGGAGGTTATGGCGAAATTTTTCGAAAATTTAGGGAGTTAGCCAAATTTTTGAAATTTTGAAAATTTTCAGAAACTAAAGAGTTGGAGAATGGAAGCCAGACCGAGCGTAGAGTTGATTAATCAAACCACTTTCGACTTTGTTCCTTTTCGGGGACGAAAAGTTTTAAGTGGGGGAGATTGTAACAACCCGTAAAATCTGGGCCAGTTAAAAATTTTTATTTTGGCCATTTTAGCGAATTTTGATTATTTAAAATGAATTATTTTAAATAATATCGACGTGAAATTTGTTTTGAATAGAATTCGAACGTATATATTATACGCGTCGTCGTTAGAATATAAAAATTTATATATAATTATAAATAGAATTGAAAATGGCGCGGTAGTTCGATAATTCGATTTCAAACGTCAATTGAATGTACCGGGTGCAAAACAATCCGGATTTTAGTGAAACCAAAAATAATGGGATCGAATAGTGAATACCTTTCCAACGAATCCGACAAATCAAAATTTCGTAGCGGGAATCAAAAGATATGTCCAGTTGAAAATTCTGAATAGTCGCTATGGAATTCAGGCCCTTAAAAATGGACATTTTGCAAACGACCTCGGATTTCGACGAAACCAGTTTTGTTGGGTCCGCAGAGTCAAATTATTGCTAGATTCCAAATTTCATAATTTTTCGAATCAATATGTGAGCGTGGCAAAGGAAAACGCGTTTGACCAGTTTTAGTTGATTTTAATCGACTGGAAATTGGCCATTTTTCAAACGGTCTCAGAATTCGACGAAACTAGTTTTGTTAGGACCGTATCGTCAATACGAAGCTAGAAAATATTTTTCGAGAATTTTTAGAGTTAGTATGTGGCCCCGGTAATTTGAAATGTACGTTTAAAATTCAATATAAAGATTTATATTTTAAATTTTACGGAAACTGACTGTAACAGTCGAAATGGCTTACGAAACCTATTCCATTGTGTCCGGGATGGGGGTAGTTAGCTAGGGGCGACACTGGTTCGGTTTGATTTGGAGTTTAAATGAAAATTCTCTTTTTAAAAGAAAAATAAAATTAAATAATTAAAAATATATATACCCTCTCTCTTCTAAACCTAACTCCCTCCCTCATAAAGTCAACCCCTCCAAATCAGAAAAAAACCCGCCTCCTTTTCCATCAACGTCGTCGCCCTCCTCCACGCTGCCACCCATCGAGACCCTCCGGTCCTCCACCCTCGCTTCTCTCACCGCATCTCCTCCTCCTCCACCTCTCTGTCCCTCTCCCCTTCGTTAAGCCGCAGTCCAAGAACCCGTCGCCCTCCAACTAACCCCGCCACCATCGAGCGCCACCTCACCAAGACCGCCCCTCCGACCTGCAATGCCTCGACGAAGCCGACCCCCCCCCCCTCCGACCTGCAATGCCTCGACGAAGCCCCCCCCCCTCCGATCTGCAAACCTCGACGAAGCCCCCCGACCACTCGACAGCCCCCCTATGTAAGTTTTATTTATTTGATGTTTATTTTATATAAATAGAAATTAAAGCTGATTTTTGTTTAAATAGAAAAAACTGATTTTTGTTCAAATAGAAAAAGCTGATTTTTGTTTAAATAGAAAAAGCTGATTTTTGTTTAAATAGAAAAAGCTGATTTTTGTTTAAATAGAAAAAGCTGATTTTTGTTTAAATAGAAAAAACTGATTTTTGTTTAAAGGAAAAAAAACTGATTTTTGTTTAAAGGAAAAAAACTGATTTTTGTTTAAATAGAAAAAACTGATTTTTGTTTAAAAGAAAAAAAACTGATTTTTGTTTAAAAGAAAAAAAACTGATTTTAAGAAAAGTAAAAGATTTGAATTTTGAAAA
The DNA here is from genome assembly GCA_030737875.1 of Allium sativum. Classification (NCBI taxonomy): domain Eukaryota; kingdom Viridiplantae; phylum Streptophyta; class Magnoliopsida; order Asparagales; family Amaryllidaceae; genus Allium; species Allium sativum. Next base: position 17,484,709 of record CM060927.1, on the reverse strand, counting down.
GAAAAGATTTAATCTTTGAAATAAAAATTCGATTTTTATATATTGAACTTTGAAATAAAAATTCGATTTTTATATATTGAACTTTGAAATAAAAATTCGATTTTTATATATTGAACTTTGAAATAAAAATTCGATTTTTATATATTGAACTTTGAAATAAAAATTCGATTTTTATATATTGAACTTTGAAATAAAAATTCGATTTTTATATATTGAACTTTGAAATAAAAATTCGATTTTTATATATTGAACTTTGAAATAAAAATTCGATTTTTATATATTGAACTTTGAAATAAAATTTCGATTTTTATATATGGAATAGCAAACTAAAAAAATTCGATTTTTATAAATTGAATAGCATAGTAAAAATTCAATTTTTACATATGTAGTGAAAGCGGACAACGAAGGTGACAAAAAGGCGGGATCGACGAAGATCTCTGCAATAGAAGTGCCGTGGAGCTAGGATAGCTATATGTGAGAATTTCTCACCTTTCAATTTCATTTCTATTTATATATATACTAGGATGCAGACGGTGCTTAGTAGCACCCGACACAATCGTCCACAGACCATGGACTTGTTTGTTTGGTTGCATAGATTAGTTGAATTATTTGTTTGAATTGAATTGTTTGGTGAGATGAGATTGATTTGAATGATGTGTGAATGGCGTGGGCCTTCACTAGACCGGGGATAAGGCTAGGCCTTGTCCCGTTTCTAGTATCGTGCCGTTATGCCGCCGAAATTTTCTAAAATATGTTAGAAAAATAAAAATATCATTTTATTGTGTAAATGAATTGAATAGAAATTCATAGGTTGAAATAAAATGTTTTATCATTAAAAATATAAATTTTTAACGTGAAGTGAATAAAATAAAATATTCATTTATAAGCCGGACGGTTTGTTTATGTACACCTATTTGAATGACATTGATTGGGACGATAAATTCTACACATCGCCCAACTGCACAAATAAAATATGCGTTTGATTGTTTGAAACCCCACACGGGTGTTGGGATGAAATATGAAGTTCACTCATCCTGATTGATTAAATGTGTCGATCGATTGATTGACAGGCTGTTATAAGCGTTGAATATCTATATTTGATGCTTATACAGTGTAGTGCACTTTGGTTGATGGTTGATTATTTTTCAATGTAATTATATACATGTGTTGTATGAAAATCCATATAATTAACTTTATATGGTAATTGATTGGGCCTCATTCCAATTTGAAAAATAAAGAATATTATAAAATAAAAGTTCATGTGTTGACAGTACTCATTCATTGAGATTGGTCATGTGTTGAACGAAATATTTTGATAATAACAACTATTTTGAAAAAGAAATATTTGAAATAGAATATTTGAAAATAGAAATTTATGAAGCCGTGTTGATTAGATTGACGCCATTTTGACGTGAACGATATTTATATCGATTTTATTCATCTTAAAAATGAATATTGAAAAGTGATTTCGAAAACGAATATTTTGAATTGAATTGAAAACGATTTCGAAATGAATTGAATTGAAAACGAAATGAATATTGAAAAGTGATTTCGAAAACGAATATTTTGAATTGAATTGAAAACGATTTCGAAATGAATTCAATTGAAAACGAAATGAATATTGAAAAGTGATTTCGAAAACGAATATTTTGAATTGAATTGAAAACGATTTCGAAATGAATTGAATTGAAAACGAAATGAATTGAATTGAAAACGATTTCGAAATGAAATGAAATGAAAACGAAATGAATTGAATTGAAAACGATTTCGAAATGAATTGAATTGAAAACGATTTCGAAATGAAATGAATTGAAAACGAATTCAAATTGAATTGAAAACGATTTCGAAATGAATTGAATTGAAAACGATTTCGAAATGAATTGAATTGAAAACGAATGAATTGAATTGAAAACGATTTCGAAATGAATTGAATTGAAAACGAATGAATTGAATTGAAAACGATTTCGAAATGAATTGAATTGAAAACGATTTCGAAATGAATTGAATTGAAAACGATTTCGAAATGAATTGAATTGAAAACGAATTGAAATGAATTCAAATTGAATTGAAATTTGAATTGAATAGAAATGAATTTTGAAACGAATTTATAAAGAAGAATTCAATTTTGATTTGAATTGAAAAGGAAGTTGAAATTGCTTTTGAAACGAATTTAAAACTATTTATATAATTCGTTTTAAATAGAAATCGACGAAATATATATTATATATATTATATATATAATATAATGGCCTGAATAGAACGCGCCGCGCCGCGGCAGTTCGCGAATTTCGACCATTTATTTCAAACGGACATTACGGGAGATCCGACCGTCGGATTCTCCTAAAACCGGAACCGTTGGGTTCGTATCGAAAAGAGCTTTCTAATGAATATTAGAAATTAGAAATCTAACGGTTGGATTTGGAGTTACGTCCAAATCAAATTCGAAAAAGGTCGCTGTAAGTGCAGTTCGATGGCCATTGTTGGAAATCGACTGTACGGGCCTTGATAAAATTATTAAAAATAGTAATAATTTGTGTAAAATCATAAGAAATGATTTAGAAAGAATTGGGATGAAAAACTCCGTATTTGAAAAGATAAAAATAGATTTTTATCGAAATGAACTAGTTTTGAACTAGAATTATAATTCTATTTATTTTTAAATAAATAAATTGAATTAGAAAAGGGTTTTAAAAATAACCAAAACTTCCAATGATTGCATTGGAGTGGATTTGAATCGAAATTGTCTTCGGAATATTTCGATGTTGGAATTCGTGATTATACAGGTGTTGTTATGGAAATTTGAAAGATATATATTTATATCGTTATTTCCAATACGACATTTGTTAGTCGTAGAATTTGATATTGAATATAAGCCGATATATTTTCTATTCAGAGCCTTGTATTGAATATCGAATGTGATTTGGGTTTGTCGTGAATGGTGTCTTCACTAACACTGTTCTTGAACCCAGTTGAGAAAAGATTAAATCTTTTTATTTAGATTTAATGAAGTGTACCAATTAAATAACATTTAATTGGAATTAAATCGATATTGATTTTTGGGTATCGTGGACAGTGTTTTAAATGACACTCGTTCTTTAACCCGATGATTAATGAATGTGATTTTGGGTTTATCGTGAACCGTGTTTTTAAATGACACTGATTCTTTAACCCAGTCAACGATTAAAACTAAGTGGAGTTTTAATGAATCTTTAATTAGATTGAAATGATCGAGAATGGGTACCAGTTTTGCTCCAGGCGATAGTTAAATCTTTAATTAGATTTGAACGAGAAATGGTAATTGAATTACCGATAACACTGTGGTGTTAGATATGAAGTATTACCAGTTTTACTTCATGGGATTAATAGGTTGGGATTGGGAAATTAAAATAAAGGATTACTTCGGTAAGGTTCGCTAATCCCGACTAGTTTGAATTGAGATTCAAAAATAGAATAAAGAATAAATTCAAGGAATTTATCTTGGATAAAATTAATGGGAACCTTTCCCTATGAATGTGAAATTTAGAAACTAACTGTCGGTTAGCTAAGTAGAATGGTTTTCTGGATATTGATCTGATGTTGGTTTCGGCCTTCGGGGTTAATATTTGGGGAATTATTCTCTTGATTAATTTACGGTTAGTGACTAATGAGTTGGAATGAGGCGTATGTTGTGTTTGTGTAACACTTTTATAATATATACGCGAGTTATTCGGAAAGACCGGGTTTATCCCATTCTGAATAACTGATACGACGATAAGTCGAAGATGAAGACGATGGTCGAAGACCGGAGGTCTTCACGTCGTTTGGGTAATTACTGATGATCTTGATTGGGCTGTACACCCAAGAAGATGGAAACAGTTAGTGATCGTCCAGACGTACTTGGAGATCGATGGATATGCGGGGTACTAGGTGCCTCCGGTTTCGTTCAGACCCAGAACGGACTTGTAAATGGACTGTGTGTCTGACATTGGATTTTAGTCCGTGTGATTGATCTCTATTAAATATATATCTGTTTGGCGGCGGAGAATTTATTCTCTTGCTTAACGCCCTTCTCTGAGACGTACGAGCTCAGGGGTTATATATTGATGGATATCAAACGCATGGAGTGAATTGCCTGTGTGGCATGCCTAAGTGGCAATTGATCGAGGCTTCTGTTGAAAAGCAAAGTCTTGTGGTGATGATCAAAGCAAGGCCTTTGTGGCGTAGCTTTGTGTAACGTTGATTCGCGAGCTTCACACCCGGTGTGAACCAAAAACGGGAGAGGACGTCAGGGAGGGCATGCGTTTCTTTCTAGCTAGAAGTGGCGTCAGTGGTTTTACACGCCCTGACGAGTTTGACTTATGTGGTTGTTGCTGTTGCGAGGCGCCTCGGATTGATCGGTCGTTCTCGAACCGATGGAGTCATTTAGTTGTCTCATTTACGCCCCAAAGGGCGGGGAAACGCATGTTCAGGCATTTTAATCCACATCGGTGGACCGGCCCTGAGGATCCAAGGGTCGATGCGCTCTGACCCTGAGGCTCGGGCTAGACAGTCTCGAAGTCGGTGAGGACTATCTTTTGCCTCGGTTCATAGACGGAAATCCAATTTCCAAATACGTGACATTTGCGGTTTTATTTGTAGAACCTAGTATGGTGACATAGTGGGATGGGGCGCTCATGCCGCCTATGATTGATACTTATGATTTGAAGTTGTTTTATACACTATGCACTTATAATAGTATCAAATGATTTGTTTTAAACGTATCAAGCATTCTTTGGCTGTTATAAGGGAAAACCCTATCCCCCGGCTTGCGTTGCATTGTGTGATAGGACCTGGGTCTTATAACAGCTTCATTTTTCTTTATTTAGCATTGCGCTGTTTGTTTTATGCACTGGTATTCTTGGGAGGAAACCCGTTCCGTGTTATACGGCGTGGTCCCTTGATTTACCTAGCTTTAAAAATAAAGATTAACTGTTTTAGTTCTCACACCAGTCACATGACTGACCTGGAGTTTATTGTTTTAACCTAAACTCTGGGTGCCCCTATTTTGACACGGGCAGCTAGTAGTTTTGGTTTTGCAGATTTATATTCACAGGATCCTGGTTTACAACTGGAACGATATCCGGAAAGCTTTGTATCCGTATATCTCTTCTAGTTGTGTATTGTATTATTTTCCGCTGCGATGAATTTAAATGTAATTTAAATCTCTGATATTTCTGTGTAATATTCATTCAAACTCTGTATATTCTTGTAATCTGATGCATTGTTGTAATATACAATGAAATGTTCTTCTGTATGCGTTCTGCTGTGGTTTGTCCTCGAACTATCCGACGCTTTCCTTTGCGGGGAAGTTACGGGTCGTTTCATTTGGTATCAGAGCTTTGGTTTACAAAGCTAGAGAACAAGGCACATTAAAACCATACGAAAGAATTCATCAGAAATTGGATTAGTAATATCCAATGAGAATGACTCGTTAGAGATAGGATCAGTAGTATCCTAGAACGAGTGTGAAGAGTATATTTTTGAAAATGAAAACAAATTTTTGTTTTGAAAATGACTCGTCAAAGGTTTGAGTTTCCATGAATTATTGAATACATTTGTTATTTGAGATAGAAATCTTTTATGCAATATATCTCATTTGCTAAGATTTGTTGCATCCTGAAGATGCTATTATATTTGTATGAAGATTATATTATATATATATATATATATATATATATATATATATATATCAAGAAGAGATATTTATTTTCGGAAATCTGATTATTAAGAAATAAATTTCCTTATTAAGATATTCATTTTAATTTTATCATTGAGTAATATTGACCTTAAACCTGAGAAGAAATTGTGTTACTTTAAGTATCATTTCTCAGTTGATTCATATATTTGTAATGAAATCATTTTACTGTGACAATAGTTATATCCGAGGCCATATAAATGTTAATTGCAGTTATTATTATCATAAATGCATTGGTTATTATAAATTAAATGTTATATTTTCATGCTCAGAATATGGATATAGGTATGATTTTTTTAATGTATTTATTTGGCAAGTAATATATGATATAATGGAAGAAATAGGTTCAACAACAACCTGAAGTTGTGTGAAGAAATTATTTTAACAAGGAGTTGTATAACTCAAAACCTAAGACCTGAAGTCTTGGATTATGAAAAAAAAATAGAAACCCGAAGCTTTCTTAAAAGTTGTGACGTAAAAAGATTGTACTTCCAAAAGAAGTTAAAAGAGACACACACATCATAATATGTGACAATAACATTGGATTCAATAGAAAATGTCTAAACGGGTTTCATCTAACTGACATCTTTTACATACAGTTTATATTAACTGAATATCCTGAAGATATAATATGCATATTAATCTCTTAAAGAGATGTTTTAGAGATTTTATTTTATATAGCAGATCCAACATCCTAGAAGAGATGCTAGAGATTTTTTTTTGTTGCATTGCAATTACATAAATAAAAGATATGTTCCCTAAAGGAATATCATATATTCCAAAAGTAATCATTTCTTTTCTCTCTTGAATCTTATATTTATTTAATGCATCTAATTTTGTTACTGCATTTAAGGTTTGATATGTATTTTTGTATATTGATATGATGTTTCAATAGTTGGTATATATTTATCTCTGGAGGAGATAAGTTCGTCCCAGAAGCGGTGATAACAAAATATCTTTAGAGGATATTTGTATATTTGGAAATGGTAAAATATCTCTAGAAGAGATCTGCTTATTTGAAAATAATAAAATATCTCCAGAAGAGATTTCTACAATTAAAGGTGATAAAATATTTGTAGAAAAACTTCATAAATTTTTCCTAAAAGAGAAAATATGTATTAAAACTCCATAAATGGTGTTTACGGATTATCCACAAGCGATATTATATTTTGATATATCTATAAAAGAATTTTCATTGAAATATTTTCAAATATCAAAGATGATGATGCAAATTTAATGACTAAAGAAAATATCAATGCAGTGATGAATGAGATGTCTGATCTAATTAGTTAGAAGAAGCTTGAAGCTTTATTGAAACTGTGTGAAATAATAACATTGTACTTCTTAAAGAAGCTACATCATATGCAATAATGATAATGTATCCAAAGATTGCACAATTTTCAAAATGAGTTATACCTTGCTTATATATTTATATTTACATATTGTATTGAAGAATAAAATTTAACAATTTGAAGCTTTTTTTATAAGTTATTTGAACCAGAAGTTCAATACAGTTTAACAACTTGAAGTTGTTTATATATTCAATACAGTTTAACAACCTGAAGTTGTTTATATAAGTTATTTGAACCAGAAGTTATATATAGATTAACAACTTGAAGTTGTTTATATACTTTAATTTGAACCAAAAGTTGAATGCAGTTCCAAATCAGATATTTGGATATTATGATACGATCTTTAAGATTCACATTGGCATTGCTTGATAAGCAAAAATTAATGATTGGAACCTTATAAACAATTTATTCTAAGATCGATAACTCGAATGAGAAAGAATATGCAAATCAATTACATATGTAATATGTGGGCGCACGTACATACACATATATGCGAATATTTAATTAACAACCTTAAGTTGCTATGAGCTCATATTATAAATTATGCATATATTATTTAGTAATTCAAAAAGTCAATTGACATCAATATTGATTGAGCTGAAGTCATGTGCATATTCAAATGATAGAAAATTCCTCCAAGTTACCAGACCAATAAAAGGGAATAAGCAATACAATATGAATGCATCTTATCAACTAATAAGAGCATTATCCTCCTATAACTGAAATACATCTAATGTATTTGCTAGCTATAATGCGATAATGGATCAAAAATGAGAATCCAAAGAATGTTTATTATTTAAAGTGATAATGTTTGTCAACATTGAGGGGGAGGATAAAGGAATCAATGATGTTTAATATTTTCTAATATATAGATTATGTAAAGTATTAAGTAACTTGCATTTATCAATTATGTTCCTAATAGACTTTCTCCAATATACATTTGAACCCCCGAAGGATCAAAAGTGTAAATCACAGCTGAAAATATGGTATAAAAGTCAGTGCAAAATATCTTTGGAGTAAGTCATAAAGTTGCAAAATAAAGGAGGTGAGTGTTCCTGAAGAAACACTTAAGGGTGCTTTGAAAGAAACTCATGACATGATTGTCAAAATAACCCTAGAAGTGGTTTAGGTACCTAAAGCATGATAATTTTTGAGATCTCAACAAATCATGTATAGAACTGACAAGAAATAATCATCAATGATAAATTAATAAATAATAAAGTGCTTATTTATAAATGGATTAAAATCCCATATTAGAGAGAAACATGATTGGCAATCATGAAATTCTCCTAAATAAGATATATGGACCTGTAGTCCATAAGATATGAACCTGTAGTTCATAAGATAAAAATAGAAATATATATAATGATAAAAGCACACTGAAGTTACTGAAGCACGATAGAGTGTCAACATCATATTATGCGCCATGAGCATTGCAGTTTCATAGATATTTGAATTGATTAAAATACTGAAAGTGTTTAAAACGCTTATAATACCCTGAAGGTATAAATGATGAAAGTATACAAATTCCGGAAGATTTAAATAACTTTAGCAGTGATAAATAATGCAAAAGCAAGAATTGTAGATTATAACATTCTTCTAAGTATTGTTGTGATGAAAATCTTGATATAATTCATGATGAGTAGATCACTTCCTTTTTTCAAGAATTGTTGTAATGAAACTCTTAATATCCATTGAAGTGGTAGTTGCGATATGCAAAACTTATTATAATATATAAGTTCCTGAAGAACATAAATAACATTTGTTATTATAAAGAATACAGATAACATGGACGATAGATTACAGCATTCTTCTAAGTATTGTTGTAATGAAAATCTTGATATACTTCAAGATGAGTAGATTACTTCATGTTTAGTGTTGCTACAATGAAAGTTGTCTTATTCGTCAAATGCGTATTGCAATATACAAGCCCGGTTGTAACACAAAATTATAAGCACATGAAGTGTATTCATAAATGAATATTAGTAGCATACAAATCATAAAAAGAAGGCTTTTAAATAAGAAAATATGCCTGAAGCATGGAAATGCACATGAAGTTTTTAAAGACAAACTTCATTGAGAAGTATGTGTAAGCAATTTGAGTTATTGAAAGAAGAAAACAAATTCAGAGGAAATTATTAAATCAGGGGGAGCATCCATAAGTATGTTATAATGCACTCTTTTTCCTTAACTAAGTTTTTCCCCACTGGGTTTTCTTTGTAAGGTTTCAATGAGGCATTGTCATGATCCAGAAGTATCATACACCGTTTGACGTAGTAAATATGACATTTTATATTGTACTCTTTTTCCTTCACTAAGATTTTTCCCATCGGATTTTTCTTAGTAAGGTTTTAAGTAGGCAACATTTTGATCCAGAAGCGTCAAACATCTTTTGATGTAGTAAACTATTATTTATGAAGACAAGGAAGTTTGCATGGCTCAGATTCAAGCGAATTATATCAAGGGTGATAGGATGGAGCACATTTCTTCAAAATCTCTCTTCACACATGAATGAAAAGATAACAAGAAAAAGGAGAAACAAATTCAGTTTCAAGAAAAGAGGGTAGATCAAGGCAATCAATACAAGAAAACACTGATTTAGCGTCAATATTTAGAAGCGGAAATGTCCATCGCTAATTTACGACGGATTTCCATGTGATCTGTGAGGGATATATTTTTTGTTTTTTCAACTTTTTTCTTTTATTTATTACCATCATCTTCTGTCATCCCTCACTAAACTGTTGCAAATTGTGTCAAATTACCGACAAAAAATTTCTGCCATTATTTTCCGCTGTAAATCCAGGCAGAATACCGACGAATATTTATCGAAGCAATTTTGCAGCAGAATTCCAACAGATTTGCAAGAGATAACCAAATTTATAAAACCAATTATTGTTTGACACGAAATAACCAATTTTTTTTAAAATAGGCTTAGAAACATTCTTAAAATTTAAAAACCAAATTTTGAAATTTTTAAAAAATTGAAAAATAAAAGATTAAAATATTACAAATTTCAGAAAACTTTAAACGTTAAATTAATTTAAAATCCAAAAAATAGAAATTTTACTTTGAAGAAATATTAATTTCAAAATCATTAGTATTTTGACATTCATAAGCTTTTTTCTTCGTTCAGCATTTTCTTTTTTTATCGGTCAACATAATTTAGGCGGGCATGGGAAATTTTGGCTCCAAAGTAATTTACGCGTTATTTTACTTCCTTACACGGGCCGCCTCCTATTCTCTTCCCAAAATCATAATTGTTCCTCTTCCCTAAATCATAATGGCTCCAAAGATCCTCCTCAACAATCTTAAGTTGCCCATCGTAGAAATACAGATCTGTTGTTTGTCCCCTACTGCCTAGATCTTGAATTCATGTTGCTACGGCCATCAATGAGTAGATGCAGTCGTCGTTTATCCGAGTTCATCGTGCTATCCGAAATTGAAACGCTTTCCTAAGATGCTTCGTCCAGGGTGTAGGCTTCCGACGATTCACGTATTCATCGAAAATCATGTCGCTACTGCCTGAACGAAGCCGAGATCCGATGGTGTAAGCTTGTTGCTGTTGAAAGAAATTGTTGTTAGCTTTATGTAGTTCAAGAGCAGGATAGTTATATTATGTGAATTTGGATTAAATACTTCACTTTAATTGAGTAGACTTACGAAAATAATTGAAATGAGCGTGAGATAATTGAGTTTCTTTAGGCAATTTAACAGTTGTTTGTATATGTTTTTCTTTGAATCTCAAATAAAATAGATGATGTTATAACATATAGATGAAGTAACTGATTATATATCTACTTAGTACAGGGTTCTCCAAGTTGTCTATGATTATCACAATTTACATATCTGCTATTATATGAACTTTTCATATTGAAAAAATTATACATTTAGTAAAAAATGATATGCAATTGATAGAAGCTTCAGTCTTTGTGGCAATACATTATAAATGGTAGCAATATCATTTGCATACATTGAAATCTCACATATTAATGTACATACATAACATATTTGTCTCTAGAATCAACAAATATTGAGGGTCGATGATGAAAAATAATTAATATTTAACTAGATTGAGGCCCGTGCTTCGCACACGGGCAGATTAGAGGAAAAGTGTAGGGTATGATGAGTAGATGTTTTTGGTTGATGGGATGAAAGGTTGCTATGTAGTAAAGTTCTGTATGTACTTAAGTTGCATGAGGTTGAAATTATGCAGAGCGGATGAGAGATGTAGAAGCATTTGAAGATGTGTTTTCAACAGTGATTGGCACGGTTTTATTTTGAAATGCAAATGCAGGCGTGTGATGGAGGAAGTAGTATGATGAGCGGAGTGTGGATGATATACTAATGGGGAGAAAACGACGAAAGGAAAATAGGAATAGGATGTGCAAAGTAAAAGAGCATAACTTGACGCGGAGAGAATGGCGGAAAAAATAGCGTCGGTAGTCAAATAAGTGTAGGTAACTAAGGGGTAGGAGGAGATTTTTTTTTTTTTTTTGGCGCTTGTTTAGGTCATAAGTGTAATAATATTTTTTATAACATCATTTTCTGCATATGATGTAACTCATATTTTGTGTGGCTAGTTTGTTTGTTTGTAACGCACGGTTTGAAAAAAATGCAATTGTTTACAGTAAAATATAGGATTCATCGAACACATTGGCATAAATTATTACTTCTAATCAGACAGCTGCTTTTACATTGCGGAATGTTCTAATATAAATTCATCAAATAGAAAAAAAGTTACACTTTTAACACACGGTCATAGGAGAAGATTTGTTATTCTTTGCACTGGAGAAGATTGCTGCATTAATGGTCCTTTGAGCTGTTCCTTCTTGTGGTTGTATTTATACGTAATGATTACTTTAGAGTTGCTTTGCACTTCTTATTGTTGTTTTGGCCGTGATTTATTCAGATGCAAATTCTTGTAGATAGCTCAAGATACATATAAATTGTACGATATTACTTGCAATTAACATTGGAGAAATCATAATAGAAGCAATAGTCGCTTATATTGTCACAACATTCTTTTATAGGATCATAAAGGTAGCAGCTTGTCAGAAATTAAACCAAGTACCATGGTATTCTGACATATATGTAACCTATAAAGAGTTGGGATCACCTGGACCAGATTCTTCCTGGTCCGGTGTGCCCAACCAATGAAATCACCCCATTTTGGGGTGATTTACACATTGCCCTCCTGAAATACACCCAAATTTCAGGGGGCAATGTGAAAATTACCCCAAATGGGGTGATTTCATTGGTGCGGACCACTGGACCAGGGAGAATCTGGTCCAAAGGATCCGCACCCACCTATAAATGTTACATAATTTGAAAAAAAGGAAGAACATATAAAGATATGTGATAACTGATGAATAATAAATAGAAATAAAGTACGTACCGCATAATTGCAATTCCAGCTACCGTTTTGAGAATTCTAAGCATTAGTCTCTCCACAGATCGTACTAATGACCACCTCTCTCTTTCCTGCGTAGTACCCAACTCGTTCAGCATGAGCAGCCGGTAAAAATGAGTTATCTCTAGGCTTTCTGAATACTTATTTATCTCCTTTCCCTTCGTCATAGCCACTGCGTCGCTAATTCCACGAAAATGAGAAAATAAAAAAAATCCAATAGATGTCCTTTTGTGAAAACCACAGGATTATAATGCTTACCACATAACGTTAAAATGACTTATATTAAAATTTGTACAAAATAGGTATGCTAATCGTAGTAGCATAAACAAAAGAAATAGGTAAAACAAAGATTTACATGTGCATAGAGTAATGTACGCATTAGGATTGTCATTCGTAATTCATATGTAAATTTAGCACTTAAAATTGTGCAGGTGGACAGAAGTTTTATTTTTCATAAACCAAAATAATTATCAAGGTTCTGTTAATATATCTGGGGCGTACAAATTTGTAGCTGTAGAATATTGTATGAGTATAAGAATATCGCAGGTCTGAAGTGTTGTTATCCTTTTGATAATTGTTGATCAACGTCGGTTATGAGTTGGGTAGAAAACAGTGTGATGATCCCATATTGTTCTGATCTAATTACTGGTAGAAAGTAAATGCCGAAAATAGTAATTTTTGATAGATATTTAAGTATATTTACTAATAGTTGGAATAGAGCACAATCTTGTGGAACTCCATTAAACTGACATAGCGTCAGCAGTGGTTAGAAACAGCACATAAAATTTAAGTGGGACTAACAAATAGAACGGCAGGACTAAGAGTATAAAAATTGTTGTTAAAATAGTGCCAAAAATTAGTCGTTGACAAAATATAGTATTATATTACTTACAGGGATTTAAACATATTAATGGTGAACGAATATTACATAGCAGTGTGAAAATTGAACAAAAGACACCAAACTAATATAACAGTAGCAAAGCAGTAATTAACACGTGAAAGAGCACATAACTGTCAATGATAGAAATTATGATTCTTTAGAACAACATACATCGAAATATCCGAAAAGGTCGGCTAAGCTGAGTTGGTAGTTTGTGAAAAAAAAAATTGAATATCTTTGTACCATGTGCAGGCGTTGAAGAGTATATGCCTTTACCAAGATGAAATCCTGACTAACCATTAAAATCCTGGAAAACAATGCTTAGTTCAGTCTACCAGGTTCAATGATTGTGTAACCATGATGCATCACCTACTGCTATTTCGTACATTGTGATTGTGTCTTAATGTAGATGTGCACAAATTAAATAAAGGAGGTAATTTATTTTGTGTTGAGGAATCAGGATAGTTGAAGATATACGTTTGCAATATTCACAATGACTATCATACAGTATTTACTAAAAAAAACACATTTATTTGGCAGAAGTGCAGAACATGCTGCAATGGAAATCATATTTGCAGTACGAAAATGTGTGAATACAAGTATTTGGGACAATTTATTATTCAATACAACAGCAGTTGTGTGGGGAAATGGATCAACCAAATAATTTCCGCAAAATCAAGTCGGAGGATAATTCAATCTCTTGCTCGGTCATCAATCAGATTCCACTTATAACAGCAAGAGATTAGAAAACCTTACATCACAAAATGAACCAACGATCCAAGGGAGTCGGGATAGGGGCTTTTTTTTTTGCGTAAAAGTTAGGGATAGAAAGACGTACCTTTGCAAATCCATTACAGACGTCACGAAACCAGTACAGTCGTTGATGTCATAGACGGAAGTAGGAATTTAGGTGGTAGAGAGATGAGGGAGGGTGTACTGTTCCAGATAGGAAACGGAAGGAAGATTAAGCAAGCCGAAGTAAAGCAGAAGATGAAGGGAAAAAAGAAAGGATGAAGAGTGTGATTTCAAAATTAGTTTGCGGTTGGTAACTGCTTTCTTGAACACGGTTAGTAGATGCGCATACCGAAATTATTACAAACATCAGAAAAATCAATCAAAATGCAGGCACCAAGATTATACATGAAACGACAAGTAGCAATAAAGATAGTTAATAAAAGGGAGAAGACCAAATTTCATCAGCCTAGTTAAAAGTTGCTCAAATTTAATCAAGTAGAGGATGATACACATACCATTGGATAGAAATCAATGCTAATTTGAGATTGTTGCGGAAAGACCGCGGTGTGCTGGAGTTATTTCGTCGTTGAAGAAAAGAAACCGAGAGGATGATGTTTGCAGATTTAGCCGGTATACTGGATACAAATTTGTTGATTTGAGCACACTGGTGAGGGGAAGGGAAGATAGATCTGCAAGTCGAAGAGGAAGAAAAATAGGGCAAGCGAGACAGGAAAAATTGGGAAGAATCAGTTGAGAAAAGCATAGGGGAAAGTGTAAAAGAAAAAATGGAACTGAATCAAATAGCCGGGGTTAGTAACAAAAATTAGCAGAGTGCGTACAGAGAGAGTATTTTGAAATAGCAAGAACACAGTAAATACATGTATGTGGGATGAAGTTCCTGTTTTCTTGTAATGCACCAGACGTTTTCCCATAGGATCTAAAAAAAAAAAAAACCCCAGAATAAGTTATTTGCAGAAGAGGGGAAAATGAATACATAACATTTAAAACCTACTTTACTGAATTCATACAAATATCATTTTAGGTTCATACTGCCCACAATACATGACAGGTTGCTTAATGAGTCGGAACACAAATTTGTTTACATGGTATAAATGACCGTTTATGCAGCCTAGTCAATACCGTCTATCATTTATTTCTTAAGAATGTGATCCACATTGATAAAAAGTAAATGTTCCCCTATTCAAGTGTAGAAAGAAATATATGACTCCTTATGCATGTAATCATACATGCATACTTGTCTTCTCCATTCGAATCTCTGTGTGTGTATTGAACAGTCGTTAAAAAAAATTTGAATTTAGCAAATAACCTCTGCTCTAAATTTGAAAGCACCTATTGCCGTTAGATTATAAATTTCATGTATTTTCAATTGTTTTTAGGTCATAATCCACCTGCTCTACCTATAGCAAAAATGCATAATTTTTTAACGATAATCCCCCAGAATGAAAATTTTTAAAAATAAATGTTGTATCTTCTGGGATCTCAAAATTGTGAGAGTCTGGATGGTCATGGTAAAAAGAAAGCTGAATAGTTCAATGTGAAGTTGGACACATCCAGATTGAGGAAAAATAAAGTAAAATAAAGTTGACTGAAATGCTAATTTGATCTATAAGCTAAATATAGAAGGACATACACATGTTTCTCTTACCCAAGGCTTGATTGATGGCCAACTGAGTTATTTGTTGTAACATTTACCTCTATATAAATCACAATCATTTGAAAATTTTAATGGACTCAGCCATAACAAATATGTAGATTAGACAACTTATCTATATTGATATTTTGCAAACTATTGAGCATTTGAACACTTATTCGTTGAGAATATTTATGATTTTATTTAAAATCCAGAAAAATATACAAATACATACCAGGATAATGTTGGAAATATGAATTTTGTATGTAACCACAATATCACAAGAATAGGCTACCTGAACCATAGCGTCTACAGTCAAGATACCGCCAATTGTTTTCTTTTCCTTTTAATTTAACTCATCCATATGAATTTCTAGATATAAGTCGTCCTTCCCTTTGGTAGAACCAGTAAGTCTACAAACTTGCATCATAGAACTTTGTTTTTATTGGGTTGTAAACTAAAATAAATAACAATAACCATACATTTGGAAGTACTGAGAGATTCACTTACTCCTACTCTCATGGGATATCCATACAGAATTGTAATAAAACAAATAGTTTTTGTAGGCGTTTGAAATGAATAAATATCGAGACAGGAGGGACAAATCTAATGTTGATAACTGAAAACCTTTCAGAGGTTGGGCTACCTCAATTTCAGTCAAAACAGACATATCAAATAAGGGATAAAGAAATTGCAGGAGTCAAATACATTATTGCAAATTACATATTCCGGAAAACAATATTTCAATTGAAGTTGAAAAGAGAAATCTATGAACCTAATAAGCATATAGGAAAGGATGTTAAAATCCGACGAAGCTGAGTTAAAAGCAACAGTAGCCACTTCTTGAAATGGATAGGTAATATAGATAACTATGTAAGAATTGAAAACTGGTATTTTTTTAAAATTCCATAAATATGTCTACTTCATTATAATATTGATATACTTCCTAGATATTTGATGATTTTTTACAGAGGTTATAAAAACAAAGCTTAAATTTCCATGTGCATAACCATGTCAGCATATCAGGGGGTTCTTAATGAGAACGGTCCCATCTTGACCTTTTATTTTGTCCAGCTATGGAACCAAATCACGCTATTTTCTTAATTTCTTGATTGAAAATTGATGCATATCATATAATTTCGAAAATAAGCTATATTAAAGGGAAAAAAGCACATAACACTAAGCCGCATGTACATAATAAATTTCATCCATATGTATTGCCTTACTCGCAGAAAACAACCAATTTATTATCAATATAGTTTTAAAAATATTTCTAATTAGTAAAAAAGTTGGAAAACCATAGCAGAGATGATAAATGATGAAATAACAGTAGAATAGGTGTAAAAATTCACATACCGTTTACGAGGATGATAAGCGGAAAAATAATAATACTAAAGGTGTTAAAATTCACATACTTTTAAAGATACAGACATATACAAACCACTTCATTATGATAGTGATAAACTGATTCAAATCATAGTGTTCACGAATACAATTTGTTATGATAGTTTCCGTACAAACCTCTATCGTGCTGTTGAAATATATCAGCAAGAGTACATGATTAGTCAACTTTGTACTTGGAACTATTTATTTCTTCAGAGTTATGGTATATCATGTATCAAGATTTCAAGATTCAATCCAAGGGAACAATATTTCAATACGATATGAAACTTAAAATGAATGATTCATTTCCACAAAATTGAATATTATTGTAAAACATTAATGTGAAATATATCACGTTTTTCGACACCATTTTAGTTGATATGCATATAAGTATGACCCAATTGGTTATAAGATTACTTATTTATTTACCTATTATTACCGCTGGTTAATCTACCTCTTGGAACTGATAGTTGATTGTGTATGCAAACATAAAAAGATAATGTCTTTTTGGTTAACAAATAGACAGCAGCACGCAAAGGATGTCAGCGACCATCAGAACTAAGCATTTGGTTGAAAGATTGAATTAGTAGTACAATAGACACCAACATCAGCTTACAATAGCATGTGTAAGGACAGATAGTGGTAAGTGAAATGGATGGGAGATGTGATAAATGAATTGACAGTAACCGAAGAAAAGGCTGACGTGGACTCTTCGTCCTTGTGCATAGTTAGTGACAATTTAATTTTAGAAATTTAAAAGCAGGTACAAACCAGCAAACAATTGTGAAGGTATTAAAATATACTAAAAGAAATATAGAAAATGTAGATATTGCAGCAAAAATATTGATGACAGGAAAATGTCCGGAAAGTACGTTGTTAAAAAAAAGGATTAAAATTGTTAACCCAGACTGAACATAGAAGAAAAGACGGTGAGTATGGGTGAGATGAGATACTGATTTGATATTTGTTTGCAGGAAAGAAGGGAATTTTATTTTAATAAATGTCATTCCTGCATATCTCCCCATTATTTTTAAGTTATAGGTTAAAATATCAAAAGTACGAATAAAAATGGGTATATAACTATATATAATACAACACATATGTACAATTACTGTTATTAGCTGTATATTTGGAACATAATTGGGTGATAATAGGATCATAAGATGCTAACTGTTATAATAGGGTAATAACAGTAACGTATAATATACAAATGTAGTTAAAAAAAAAGTGATTACAATCAAATCTGTTCATATACCCTTCAAATCATACGGCCCTACATTTCATGGTACGTAAGTAGACTTCAAGTTACAGTATGTACCAAAAAGTGTAAGTGAGGAAACAAAGGGTAAGGGGTATGTTGTTGTAACGTGTAGATGGTGATAACGGGGTCGGCGAAGGTGACAATTAAATAAGAAGCGTGAGTAACATGTTTTTTAAGGTTCAATGACAATAAAAACCGCTAAACAAAGATATATGGAATCGGTGTACATATAGTATTGCAAAATGCGGTTAGGAAACAGTCAACAAACAACTGCATAAAATGTAAAAGTCAAATGTGCATATAAGTACAAATTGTAAAATATAAAGCGTAGAAGGCAGCCAATAAGCTTGGTTTTAAAACTGTTGCAAAGTGGAGTGGAAGATAGTTTACTTACATTTGTGTGCACAGACTGGAAAACATCAGCATATGACGTTGATTCAAGGTCTACAAAAATTGACGCATGTTGGTGCTTGAAATAAAGACACATGAAATAGCTGGTCACCCAGAGAACTGCAATTGTGTATACTCGATTATGACACAGTGTACTTTGCTAGCAGATGTTTTAGGGACCTGAAGTAAAAGAACTAATAACTGTGGATGAGAAAACCAAGTGTTGAAGAAACATTAAGTTGAACTTTTGTGTCCATGTCGACTCATAAATAGCTGAAGACAAACATTGGCAGTCTATATACGGCAAATTGAGAATAAGAAGGCAGTGCAGTTGGATGGGTATGTGATCATAAAATGAAAACTGGAGTACGAAATATAATCAACCATGTCTTGTGCATATAATCTATGTCTGGGTTGGGATATCTTTTTGTCGTATTTTAAAAACAGTGCAAATAGTTCGAAATAGGTTCAAGCATTTCATGTGCAATAAAATGGTGAGTGGAATTGGAGATCCAGAGGTTCAAACTATAAAGGAGTGCAGTAGTTAGGTTATAATTCAGGTGTAGTTGGGAATGAATTACAGAATCTGTTCATCTCATTAACCTAGCGGGTATGAAACCAAAATCCAACATGCAGAATAGAGGGAAAAAACGTGCTGATTGGGAAAACGAATTTAAACATCTGTTCAGTGTATTATGTAGGGGAGATTGAAACCAAAATGGAACATGAAGAGCATTAGTTAAAAAAATCGTATTGATCTTGGAAAAAAACCTGGTACGGTGTCTGATTTCATCGGCAGTCGTGGTGGAAATGCGGATGGTTCACGAGTTCGATGGGAGTACTCACGTAAGTTGTTGCGGCTTTCAGGCAGTCGGCTGTTGATGCTTCGTTCGCAGAATGGCAGATCTTAGACGTCGCAGATTAGGGATTTTGTATCGTTTGTTTTTCCAGAGAGGGAAGTAATTGAGAATTGAAAAAGAAGGGAGAGGAGGGTAATCGAAAAGGGCAACACGTTTCCAAGTCACGTGCGTGTAGAGGGGATTAAAAGTATTACGGAGAGACGTACGAGATCTCAGAGTTACTGTAATGGAGAAAGCGTACAGCGCCCACATCAGATTGGGAGTAGTCCTGTTTTTATGTTTAAGTAATAGATGGGTATACTCGATTATGACACAATGTACTTTGCTAGCAGATGTTTCAGGGGCCTGAAGTAAAAGAACTAATAATTGTGGATGAGAAAACCAAGTGTTGAAGAAACATTAAGTTGAACTTTTGTGTCCAGGTCGACTCATCAATAGCTGAAGACAAACATTGGCAGTCTATATACGGCAAAGTGAGAATAAGAAGGCAGTGCAGTTGGATGGGTATGTGATCATAAAATGAAAACTGGAGTACGAAATATAATCAACTATGTCTTGTGCAGATAATCTATGTCTGGGTTGGGATATCTTTTTGTCGTATGTTAAAAACAGTGCAAATAGTTCGAAATAGGTTCAAGCATTTCATGTGCAATAAAATGGTGAGTGGAATTGGAGATCCAGAGGTTCAAACTATAAAGGATTGCAGCAGTTAGGTTATAATTCAGGTGTAGTTGGGAATGAATTACAGAATCTGTTCATCTCATTAACCTAGCTGGTATGAAACCAAAATCCAACATGCAGAATAGAGGGAAAAAACGTGCTGATTGGGAAAACGAATTTAAACATCTATTCAGTGTACTTATGTAGGGGGGACTGAAACCAAGATGGAACATGAAGAGCATTAGTTAAAAAAATCTTATTGATCTTGGAAAAAAAACCTGGTACGGTGTCTGATTTCATCGGCAATCATGGTGGAAATGCGGATGGTTCACGAGTTCGATGGGAGTACTCACGTAAGTTGTTGCGGCTTTCAGGCAGTCAGCTGTTGATGCTTCGTTCGCAGAATGGCAGATCTTAGACGTCGCAGATTAGGGATTTTGTATCGTTTGTTTTTCCAGAGAGGGAAGAAATTGAGAATTGAAAAAGAAGGGAGAGGAGGGTAACCGAAAAGGGCAACACGTTTCCAAGTCACGTGCGTGTAGAGGGGATTAAAAGTATTACAGAGAGACGTACGAGATATCAGAGTTACTGTAATGGAGAAAGCATACAACGCCCACGTCAGATAGGGAGTAGTCCTGTTTTTATGTTTAAGTAATAGATGTGTAAACTCGATTATGACACAGTGTACTTTGCTAGCAGATGTTTTAGGGACCTGAAGTAAAAGAACTAATAATTGTGGATGAGAAAACCAAGTGTTGAAGAAATATTAATTTGAACTTTTGTCTCCAGGTCGACTCATCAATAGCTGAAGACAAACATTGGCAGTCTATATACGACAAAGTGAGAATAAGAAGGCAGTGCAATTGGATGGGTATGTGATCATAAAATGAAAACTGGAGTACGAAATATAATCAACCATGTCTTGTGCAGATAATCTATGTCTGGGTTGGGATATCTTTTTGTCGTATGTTAAAAACAGTGCAAATAGTTCGAAATAGGTTCAAGCATTTCATGTGCAATAAAATGGTGAGTGGAATTGGAGATCTAGAGGTTCAAACTATAAAGGAGTGCAGCA
Source organism: Allium sativum (assembly GCA_030737875.1). NCBI lineage: Eukaryota > Viridiplantae > Streptophyta > Magnoliopsida > Asparagales > Amaryllidaceae > Allium > Allium sativum. The sequence continues at coordinate 17,463,339 of CM060927.1, read as the reverse complement.
GTTAGGTTATAATTCAGGTGTAGTTGGGAATGAATTACAGAATCTGTTCATCTCATTAACCTAGCGGGTATGAAACCAAAATCCAACATGCAGAATAGAGGGAAAAAACGTGTTGATTGGGAAAACGAATTTAAACATCTATTCAGTGAACTAATGTAGGGGGGACTGAAACCAAGATGGAACATGAAGAGCATTAGTTAAAAAAAACTTATTGATCTTCGAAAAAAACCTAGTATGGTGTCTGATTTCATCGGCAATCGTGGTGGAAATGCGGATGGTTCACGAGTTCGATGGGAGTACTCACGTAAGTTGTTGCGGCTTTCAAGCAGTCGGCTGTTGATGCTTCGTTCGCAGAATGGCAGATCTTAGACGTCGCAGATTAGGGATTTTGTATCATTTGTTTTTCCAAAGAGGGAAGAAATTGAGAATTGAAAAAGAAGGGAGAGGAGGGTAACCGAAAAGGGCAACACGTTTCCAAGTCACGTGCGTGTAGAGGGGATTAAAAGTATTACGGAGAGACGTACGAGATCTCAGAGTTACTGTAATAGAGAAAGCGTACAGCGCCCACGTCAGATAGGGAGTAGTCCTGTTTTTATGTTTAAGTAATAGATACGTCTAAGAGGATAGAAAAACTACTTAATCCATTTGGTGCCCCAAAAAGACAGTCATAAGTTTGCTCTGTAGAGGCATTTCAGTTGATTTAAGATCAGAGTTAATAAACATTTTCAGTTTCTTTCATTTCATAAGATGTGGCAACCGAATCATTTTGAGAACTGCATGGCAATATTTAATTATCGAAAATCGTAGTAATAGAAATTTAGCTTCGTCCTTGATTTATTCATTCATGCAGTACACAGCCATATATAGGCTTTCAGATAAACAAAAACCTTTGATGATAGGTAGAGTACTCTCTTGTTTCTATTATACGAATTGATAAGAAAGAGCATCAAACAGGAAAAAAATAACAATTAGATTCTAGGAGATAACGCTTCAAAAATTCTTCTACATATTTTTTCATTTAATGCGACCCTTACAAATCATTTGGAAATTATTTATTTGTCAGGCTGATTGGTAAATTATAGTCTTTGTTAAATATGTATTAACATGACTGGAATAGCAGCAAACTTGATTACTTTCATTTACTTGAACGTAATTGTGTTGTAATAGCATTTGTACATCTGATCATAATGGTCTATATTTATGAATAATTTTAGAAGTGGTATAAATGACTGAATTGTTTTGCAAAGTAGCATGGATGAGTTATACTTAAGTATGAGTTAGTAATTCTGAAGGAGAGCCTGAAAGTTAGAGTAAATGGATATACACAATACATAGTATTGGGTATTTACCTTTATTCAGCTTCCCCGTTATTACATAGGCTAAGGCCTTATTTCTAATTTGTAATATTCTGGGCCAAGCCCAAACTGTTCTGTTTTTGTATTTAAGGAGCCGTAGCCTCCTGTGTAATGAACAATCCTTTTTGTACAACATTTCAAGTATAATAAAATTCTCTTTTCAAGTCTTTACTCATATCATCGTTCAGACTTGTTCAGTAAATTCAACTTGGTATCGGAGCAGATTTTTGTGCTTGACAGCATTAGATCCTGAAAATTCTGGAAAAAAAATCTGAATCATTTGTTTCAAGATTGATCAAAATATATTGTCCATCAGAAAAGCTTCATCACTTGGACTCCTTTCATCCAAGATCGAAGATCTTATCATCTGAAAGTTGTTGCCGTTTCTGATAAACTGTGCCACGCCCAGTTTGTCACCCTGGCTGCATCAGTTTATCAAAGAATAGCTGTTGTAAAGAGAAAGTTCAAAATCTGATCAAAAAATCAATCAAGAATTTCAAGAAAAACATCAGTTGAAGACAAGTGCAGTCAAAAGAAACTCATCGGTCATTGTTATCCCTATTTCAAAAGGATAATTGCAAGTATTCATCACTGAGTTCCTTGATAGCATCATATTCTGAGTGTCTTCTTTGATTCTCAATTCAAGATTGTCTGTTTTTAAACTTCTCTTACAAATTCTGTGATCTCTTTTTGTTCACCATGTCAAATGAAGGAGATACCACTCCTCACGGTTCTGTCACTAGAGATGCACAAAGTTTTTCTTCTGGTGATCCAATTAATGACCTGATGAAGGCCATTATCAAACCACAAAGCCAAATTATTTCTGTTCAGCTTGATGAGGCCAACTTTTTACTCTGGAAATTACAAATAGAAACTGCAATTATAGGATATGCGTTAGAAGATTACATTCTTGGTACAAAGATAATTCCACCTAAGTTCATTCGAGATAAAGATAATCAACTTATACCAAATCCTGAATATGCAGTTCATCAGAGACAAGATAGTCTTGTATGTGCATGGATGATGTCATCCATAAGTTCTAATATCCTATCTCAATTAATTGGGTGTAAAACAGCCCAAGAAGTACGGTCTACAATAGTAAGGAATTTTACTTCTCAATCTTCTTCTAGGATAATGCATTATAGAAGACAGTTGCAGACCATGAGGAAAAATGAAATGAGTATGAATGAGTACTTACTTAAGGTCAAGAATCCGTGTGATCAATTGGCTTCTGCAGGTCATAAAGTTTCTGATTCTGAGTATGTGTTGTATATAATTAGTGGATTAGATCATGAGTATGAAGCTGTTGTGGCAATTATATCAACCATGGATCCTACCCCTTCTTTGCAGTTTGTGTATTCTACTCTTCTTGCACATGAAGGAAGAGTAGAACACAACAAATTATTAAACCCTGACATGGCTGTGAACTATACTTATAAGAAGGGAAAACAGCAAGAAAGAAATCAAGGTTCAAGGGGTCAATTCAATAATAATCAGAGGGGTGGATGTGCAAATAGAGGAGGCAAAAGAGGTGGTAGAAATGGTAATAATACCAACAGAGTTAAATGTCAAATCTGTGAAAAGTTTGGTCACAGTGCCAACAATGTTATTTCAGATATAAATCTAGTTACAACCCCTCACAACAAGGAAACAACAGCAATGTAAATCTAGTCAGTGTGTAGAAAGATTGCAATAAAAGTCAATCAGAAGTTTTAAACACAGAATCAACCTCAATAGATGATGCTAATGACGATTGCTGGTATCCAGACTCTGGGGCTACAAATCATGTCATAAATAATTTGGCCAATTTAAACTTGGGCAACAAGGAATACAAAGGTATGCAAAATTTACTAGTGGGTGATGGTAAAGTTGCACAAATAACACACACTGGAAATGCAAGTTTATTTGGACCTAAAGAATTAATTTTAAAAAATCTTCTAAGGGTCCCTTCTATTAAGAAGAATCTGATGAGTGTTTCCCAATTTGCTAAAGATAATAATGTTTATTTTGAATTTTATCCAAATACTTGCATTGTCAAAGATATACTAACTCAAGAAATCATTTTGAGAGAATTTAATGGGTTGTACAGATTTGACTTGAATGATCATAGAAACCCAGTTTGTAATAAGAAAAATTGTATGATGACATACATGAATGATTCTGAGTATTTTAGTAAATTTGATTTGTGGCATTGCAAGTTAGGACATCCTAGTAGCAAAATTGTAAAAGAAGTATTGAATAGTAATAATATTTCTATTGATAAAATTACTGATTCATATATATGTTCCTCTTGCCAATTGGGAAAGAGTCACAAACTTGCATTTCCAGATTCACACACAAGTTACTCTAGACCACTAGAACTTGTTGCCACTGATTTATGAGGTCCAGCATCGATCAGTTCTGATTATGGATTTAAATACTATATATCTTTCACTGATGCATACTCTAGGTTTACTTGGATTTATATGTTAAAATCTAAATCAGAAACTTATAATACTATTATCCAGTTCATTAATAAGGTAGAAAATATAACTGGTTAGCATGTGGGTATAATGCAAACTGATGGTGGAAGAGAATTTTTACCATTAAAGACTTATTTTGAAAAAAAGAGGATTAATCATAGAACTACCTGTCCTTATACCTCTGAACAGAATGGTTTAATTGAGAGGAAACATAGGCATATAGTTGAAATAGGTTTAACTTTACTTGCTCAGGCATCTATGCCTTTAAAATTCTGGCCTGAAGCATTTTATACTGCTGTACACTTGATAAATTTATTACCAACAAAGGTTTTAAATTTTAAAAGTCCACAGGAAGTCTTAACTAAAGTCAAACCAGATTATGAACATTTGAAGGTATTTGGATGTCAATGTTTTCCTTTTTTAAGACCATATAATACCCACAAATTAAGTTTTAGATCCACTTCATGTACTTTTCTTGGTTACTGTAACAGTCAAAAGGGGTGCAAATGTTTAGATAGTATAGGCAAGACATTTATATCCAGGCATGTTAAATTCAATGAGAAGGTATTTCCCTTTAGTACTGAAAAAATAAAAACTACTGAAAAAGTAGTAAATCCAATAATTGTTATACCTGATGTTCCTGAAGAAATACAAGTGATGGTGCCACCTCAGCAAGCCATGGAAGAAACCACCACTAGCTCTCAACTCACAGTGCCTTTGAGAAGGCCAGGTCAAGAGTAGAGTATTGATGACAATGTTGACAATCAGAGTCAATTAGGTCAAGACACTAGTAATGTAAGAGGTGTTCAAACACATACCACAAATTCAACAGAGAATATCAATCAAGGCACTACAGTTGCTGATAATACTAACAAGCATCCTATGTTAACTCGAGCTAAATGTGGTATCTTCAAACCTAAAAATATTAATACTGCTGTCATTCAGGTTGAACCAGTTACTTTCTATGAAGCATCCCAATGTGAAAATTGGAAGCAAGCTATGCAAGAAGAATATGATGCTTTAATTAAGAAAGGAACTTGGTCACTGGTTGAAAAACCAGAAAATAAAAATATAATTGGATGTAAATGGGTTTATAAATTAAAGAGAAACTCTGATGGTTCAATTTCTAAATACAAGGAAAGATTAGTTGCAAAAGGATATTCACAACAGTATGGTTTTGATTTTTCAAAAACTTTTTCACCTGTTGTGAAGCCTTCATCTATTAGAATAGTTTTGACTATTGCCTTGAGTAGATATTGGAACATCAGACAATTAGATGTTAATAATGCTTTTCTGAATGGTAATTTGCAGCAAGAAGTGTTTATGCAACAACCTGAAGGATTTTGTCATGACAACAACACAAAATTGGTGTGCAAGCTCAACAAAGCAATTTATGGGTTGAAGCAAGCACCTAGAGTTTGGTTTGACAAGTTGAAGTCAACACTTGTCAACTATGGCTACAATTCTACAAAATCTGATAACTCAATTTTCACAAAATTTACTAATACTGTTACTACCTTTATTCTAATTTATGTCGATGATTTTATTATTACAGGTAGTAGCAGATCTGAAATTGAGTTTATCATAAGAAAATTAAATGTAGAATTTTCAATCAAATATTTGGGGAATTTAAGCTATTTTTTGGGCATTGAAGTGAGAAAAACATCACAATCAGAAATTCATCTTAGCCAAAGGAAATATATTTCTGAAATTCTCCTAAAGGCAAAAATGGACAAAGCCAATTCACTTCCAACTCCAATGATCACCAATAATCAACTTTCAAAACATAGAGGTGTGGCAATTCGAGATGCAAAATTTTATAGGAGTATCATTGGAGCCCTACAGTATGCCACTATAACCATACCAGACATATCTTTTAGTGTGAACAAGGCTAGTCAATACATGCAAAACCCTTTAGATACACACTGGAGAGCAGTAAAAAGGATTCTAAGGTATCTAAAGGGAACAATTGATCATGGACTTACATTTAAGGCTAGCAATTCTCTAAATATCAATGCATATGCTGATGCTGACTGGGGAACTGACTTAGATGATAGAAAATCAACATCAGGCTATTGTATATTTCTAGGCAAAAATCCTGTATCACGGAGTGCTAGAAAACAAAGTACTGTATCTAGGTCTAGCACAGAACCAGAATTCAGATGCGTTGCTAGTGCTGCAGCAGAAGTATTATGGATCGAATCATTGTTGAGTGAACTTAGAATCAAGTCAACTAAAAGGGAAGTAATATGGTGTGATAATGTTAATGCAATTTCAGTGACTTCAAATCCTGTTCTTCACTCAAAAACAAAACATATAGAGCTCGACATGTACTTTATCAGAGAACAAATCATACAAGAAAAATTGAGAGTAGGATATATACCTTCGTTTCATCAAAAGGCTGATATACTTACAAAACCCCTCTCAGGACCAAATTTCATTAGACTGAAGGAAGAGCTTAACGTTGATTCAGCAGATCCAGATAAAAGGTCAAGCAGAATTATCTGCATACCAGATTAGTCTCTCGCGTACCTCAAATCGGTGTTGGATCTGTAAAGTTCAGCTAGGGTTTCATAACAGACCCTAATCAAGTCTGTTTTAAACCTACAATTTAACCTCTCTCAATGGATCTGAAGCCTTATAAGCTCAAGAGCTCAAGCGGCGTCACAATCTGTAATGCCCAGCCCCTAGACCCATGCTAACCAAGAGCAACACTAGGTATTATTGTCGGAAAGCACGGAGAATGGGACTCGTTAGGGCTAAAAGTTGTACTCGTTCCCTTGAACGAACACAGACACGAGATTTTTTTTTTTTAAAATTTCTCAACTTACCATTCGTGCTCAGTATAAGTTCAAAGGAATGGTACAAGAAAATTTCCCAAGTTACATAGTACAAAATATAATAGCATCAAGCGTAGCACAATAATAACAACAGAATACATAATACATGTCATAATAGAGATGTCCAAATACATAGTCCATCATACATAATATCACTCCCCAAAATACATAATAGTGTACATATCATAATACTACACGCTACTGATAGTCTGAAGCTGCATAGCCCAAAACCCCAAAACGTGGAAAAGGATAAAAGTGACGCTGCAGTCCATGTAAACCTAACCTGCCAACAATCCTCAGCCTAACCCGAGGATTGTTTTAACAAAACAAATCACACGGGTCAGACTATGTCTAGTGTGAGTGAAGTAAGTATCTATGGACATTAAATAATTTAACAAAGAAGTAAAGGTGCCACATGTATAAGTCAACATGAGGCGTATGAATGTTACAATATATGAACAATTTAGCATAGACATCGCATTAATATGCCATAATCTCAGGCATCGGTATTGTATGTAAAGCAATACAATACCAAACAATTATCATATATAAAGCAATATGATAATATATAAAAGAGTAAGATTAAAAGGCACGGGTATTGTATGTAAAGCAACACAATACCAAGCAATTATCATATGTAAAGCAATATGATAATATAAAAAAAGTAAGAATAAAAGGCACAGGTATTGTATGTAAAGCAATACAACACCAAAACAATTATCATATATAAAACAATATGTTAATATAATACTGGGTTTCCAAATTAACTTAGGTAATATGCCAACCTTATTCAAGTAAATAAAAGGGTAATAACGAATTATGGGAACTACGGGATAAATATAATATGACTCATAATAGATACCAAATAAACAGACGCTAGTATTGTAAAATCACAGTGGTAGAGCTCGAGCGCGCGTGGAGACATTAGCATCGTAACCTACTCATAACGCCATAACGACACCTGGCGATCAACCCAGGATAACCAAGACGGTCTAAGGCGAAGGCCGTATGCTACCCGTTCACGGCACTACATGTGGCACACCCACGCCTCCATCTGATGTAGTCGGTGACCCGCCGATCGGGAATCCCGATCAAACAACAAAATTGACCAATGTAGCAGACCGTTTGACCTTTGGTGGTAGGTGGGCGAAATTTAAAACCACCGTGATTTAGGTAGCGAACCTGAATCAGGTCGACCAAGATGGAGTTTTGGCCTATTGGTACAACATAGTCCAATCTATCCCAATCCCAAAATTAAAAGTATTTTTAAAATGTTATTTTGTAAAATTATGCCTTAAAAATTCATAGTGTTTATAACACCAAAACACTATATAAAACCAATCATGGCAATATTCATAAAACTAAGTTTTATAAACCCAGTATATTTTGCAAAAAAGCTTAACAACGCATGTCCATAGATGATTACACTACCGGTTCAACCTAATACACAAGTACCCCATTATACTTGTATATCATAACGAAACATAAGCATTGTTTAGCGTGGTTAACTTGTTTGGAATTAATACAATTATTTGACCATTTAATTAATATATTAGCAAAATTTTCGTTTGTAGAAAAATTTTGCTTTCAAAAATTTTGAAACAAGAATTGTCCAGCGTAAAACATATAAGTAATTTTAAACAAAAGAATAACATTAATTTTTCTTACTTTTTTAAATTTTTTTAATTTTAATTTTTTTCCAAACAAATGTTTTTAAGTTTTTTTTTTTTTGAAAAAAAACTGTTCAAACTGGGCTGCACTGGGCAGCCCGCATGGGCTGCACTGGGCAGCCCGCATGGGCTGCTCATGCAGCCTGCCTGGGATGCACTTGCAGCCCACCTGGGCAGCAAAGTGCAGCCCTCCTAAGCTGCAACTGCAACCCGCGTGGACAGCTTGTTGCAGCCCACCTGGCCTGTAACCGCAGCCCACATGGGCTGCACGTTGTAGCACATCTGGGCTGCACGTTGCAGCCTATCTGGGCTGCAACCGCTACCCACCTGGGCTGCGCGTTGCAGCCCTATTTGGGCTGCACCCGCAGCCCACCTGGGCTGCGCGTTGCAGACCAGCTGGGCTGCACCTGCAGCCCCCCTGGGATGCACCTGTAGCCCACCTGGGCTGCACGCACAGCCCACCTGGGCTGCACGCACAGCCCACCTGGGCTGCACTGTGGTGCGACCACTAGCACTATGGCTGCAGCTTCATGAGCTGCACCCGCTCCTTCCCCTTTCAAAACTGAAAAAAATTCAGTTTTTTTTCTATAACTATGAAAATGATCTTCTACGAGGCAATTATTCATATACTTTGCATGCAATAAAATTATACGCATACAACACTATAAGGCATTTAAACATACGCCTTGCATGCAACAAAAATTGTATGCATGCAACCAATTTCAATTTATAATGTCTTCAATTTTGCAATATTATCGCAAATCTAATTCAATTGCCCCAAACATACCAAGAATAAATCATACATGGGGGAAGAAGCTAATTTGCAAACAAAATTCCACCTTTAAGCCATTATGCATACACAATACATAATTTAGAGAGGAAAAAGGTGGAGACTTCACTCACCTACAACTCCAAAAATGCAATCTTTCAGCTCTGAAATCGACTAATCTCTCGATTGAAGCCCTCTACAAAAAGGATTTGAATAGGAAAACAAGCTTAAGATCTCAATTTACAAGGATTGAAAGAACGCTAGATGATTGAATAGGTTTAGGGAATACTTACTTGAAGAATTGAGAATCTTACTTCAATCTTGATTGCAAATTTTTTGATTTTTATTTTGATTGAGATGAGAGGATCTAATATTTTTTTTCCTTTATGTTTCTGGTATTCGTTCTCTGGTTTCTGAATGAGAAAGAAAGATACGTACTGTAAGTAATCGGGGAATGAGGATGGGAAGGATTTTTATCCTTAGCCCTTCTCTAGATTCTTCTCAAGAAAAATCTACCTTTTCCTCCTTTCTTTTTATATTTTCTTTTGTTTTTACCCCTTCTCTTCTTATGTACATAATGATTACTATTTGTCTCTTTATGAGATATTTTTGTTTTCCCCCTTTTTAAATTTAGTTTCTAGAGTATTCCTACAAAATATCTTTAAAATGCATACTTGTTTTTATTTTATTTTTGTTTACATTTTTTTTCTTTAATATAAAGGTTCTTTCTCTTTTTTTTTTTTCAAATGCACTCTTGAAAACTAACACACACACAAAAATAGTGTGTTGTTTAAACTTCTCATACATAAAATTAAAACTTCTTTATGTAATCATAAAAAAAATATTTTTTTTTTCTTTTTTTTTCAAAAAAAATTGTTATTTAATCTAAAACAATAAACTTTAACATTGTTACAACAAAACGTGCAACATTTTACATCAACTACATACGTCCAATAATTCATAAAACATGTATTTTCCTCTCATCCCAAAAATATATGTTTCGCTTCTATTTATTTATTTATTCATTATTATATATATTTTTCCTCTAAATTACCAAATCAATTAGTTGATTCCCAATTCAATATCCCTAAGAAAAGTGGGTTGTTACAGACTTCCCCCTTACAAAAATTGCATTCTCGCAATTTCTACATAAGGGATACATCTGTAACAAAATTATAGATTCAACTCAAAATAATAGGACATACCTTACTCAAGCGCCAAACAATTTGGGATAATGCCTCAGCATCGACTCTTGTGTTTCCCAAGTGCAGTCTTTTGGATTACTTGACCACTGCACCTTTACTAAAGGAACCACTTTACTACGAAGCTTCTTCGTCTCAGAGGCAATAATACGAATAGGCTCTCGAGTAAACGTCATGTTAGGAGCGATCTCAGTCTGCTGCAACTGCTTCGGCTCTATGACCTCTTCGGAGTCCCTTAAACACTTCCTCAAGTGAGATACATGAAAGACGTTGTGCACACTAGATAAGTGTTCGGGTAAAGCAACTCTATAGACAAGTTTTTCAATTCGCTCCACAATAGGATAAGGGCCAATAAATCTCGGAGCAAGCTTACCAGTCATACTGAACCTCATTACTCCTTTTAAAGGAATAACCTTCACGAACACATGATCCCCAACACTGAACTCTAAGTCCTTTCTTCGACGATCTACATAGGGCTTTTGTCTATCTTGTGCTTCTTTCATCCTTCTTCTAATTAGGTCCACCTTCTCAGAAGCTTCACGCACAGTGTCAGGACCAAGCACCAACCTATCCCCAGTCTCAAGCCAGCACGAAGGAGAACTACAGGGTCTTCCATTCAATGCTTCAAAAGGAGCCATGCCTATACTGGACTGAAAGCTATTGTTATATGCAAACTCGACCAAGTATAGGTGGTCCTCCCAAGACCCGCCAAAATCAAGGATACAAGAATGCAACAAATCCTCCAATATCTTGTTAACCCACTCAGTTTGCCCATCAGACTGAGGATGATATGCTGAGCTGATATTCTTCTTCGTCCCCAAAGCAGACTGCAAGCTTCTCCAAAATCCACTAGTAAATAGTGGATCCCTATCACAAACTATAGCAGTAGGTACACCATGGAGACGAACAACTTCCTCCACATATAGCTTTGCCAAATAAGGAGCGGTTCTTTTTGACTTGACTAGGATAAAATGGGCAGATTTAGTCAAATGATCCAATACTACCCATATGCTATCATGCCCTTGCTTTGATCTCGGCAATCCATCAATGAAGTCCATGGATACCTAAACAAAGCATTTATATTTATAGAATTACACCGAAGGATCTATGTATAAATAAACAATTTAGAATTTTAATTCACTTATACCTGATCCCATTTCCATAGCGGAATCTCCAATGGCTGAAGAAGACCGCTAGGCTTTTGGTGCTCGCACTTCACCAATTGGCAGGTAATACACTTCTTCACATACTCGCCTATGTCGCGCTTCATTCCTTCCTAGTAATATAGACGTTTCATGTCCATATACATCTTACTGCCACCTGGGTGAATGGTATATCGCAAACTATGGAAATCGCTCAACACCTCATGCCTAAGACCTGCAACATTAGGTACAAAGATCCTGCCCTTCTTCCTTAAACAACCCTGAGCATCCAACTCAAATCCTTTCAAATCATCAGCATCGTCCCCATTCTTCAGCCGATGAATACGCTCTAAAGCAGTAGGATCTTCCGTCTGAGCATGAGAAATCCTATCCATTAGGCTCGGTCTCATAACCATATTGGCCAACATCCTTCCAGAGCTATGAGTGGGCATATTACAATAGATTCCACTAGAAGCCAACACCTCCAAGTCTCGCCATTCAGCTATCATCATTGATACAACTGCCTGGTGCTTACGGCTAAGAGCATCTGCTACACGATTACCTTTCCCATGTGTATACTGAATATCAAAATCGTATGCTGCCAAAAACTCCAACCATCTTTGCTGGCGCATATTCAGCTCTTTTTGAGTAAAGAGGTATTTCAAAGACTTATGGTCAGTATAAAGGACAAACCTCTCTCCCATAAGATAATGTCGCCATAGCTTCAAAGCAAAAACTGCAGCTGCCAGCTCTAAATCATGAACAACATATCTAACCTCATTGGGTCTTAATTGTCTAGATGCATAAGCCACGACTCGTCCTTTCTGCATAAGCACAGCACCCAATCCAGACCCACAAGCATCAGTGTACACCACAAGATCTTGATTACCTTCTGGAATCACCAAAACTGGTGCATTAGTGAGCATCTCCTTCAACTTAGAGAAAGCTTCTTCACACTTATCTGTCCACTCAAACTTTACACCCTTCTTCGTTAGCCTTGTCAAAGGAGTGACAATCTTCGAAAAATCCTTAACAAAGCGACAATAATACCCTGCTAGACCGAGGAAGCTTCGAATCTCTGTAACAGTCTCAGGCCTTTTCCAATTCTGGACTGCTTCTATCTTAGAAGGATCCACAGCTAGACCAGCTTCGGATATAATATGGCCCAAGAACTTTACCTCCTTCTGCCAAAAGTGGCACTTTGAAAACTTTGCTTTCAGCTTATGTTCCCTCAAAGTCTCCAAAACAATCCTCAAATGCCCCTCATGCTCTTGCTCATACTTGGAATATACTAATATATCATCAATGAAGACCAAGACGAATCTATCAAGATAGCTTCTGAACACTCTATTCATCAGGTCTACAAGGTATGCAGGAGCATTCGTAAGTCCAAACGGCATTACCAACCATTCATAAGAGCCATATCGAGTGCGAAAGGCAGTGAGAGGGATGCTGTCTTCCGCTACTTGCAACTGATGGAATCCAGTGGCTATATCAAGCTGGGAAAAGACTTTTGCTCCACTTAACTGATCAAAAAGATCATCAATACGAGGGAGTGGATACTTATTCTTTACCGTCAGCTCATTAAGCTTTCTATAATCAATGCATAAGCGGAGAGAGCTGTCAGCCTTCTTTACAAAGACTGCAGCGGCTCCCCAAGGAGAGCTACTCGATCGGATGAACTGCTTCCCTTCCAACTCAGTCAACTGCTTCCGAAGCTCCTCCATCTCAACACGAGGCATACGATTAGGAGGTCTACTGACTGGTTGGGCTCCAGGGATAAGATCTATGCAAAACTCCACAGCCCTCTTAGGCGGCAAGCCGGTAACAGGCTCAAACACATCACCAAAATCCCTGACAACAGGAACTCTAGCTATCTCTTCATCCTCTCGCGACTCAATGGAATAGAGAGAACCATGAGCATTAGGGCCTTGCATATCAAGTGTTATATTAACAAGCCCTTTGAAAGAGGGGTGTTTCAAAGTAATAACTCTGTCTAAGCAAGAAAGATGAGCCTCATATCGCTCCAACCAATCCATCCCCAAAATAATATCAAAGCCAAGACACTCAAATACATGCAAGTCACATGACAAAGGAAGTCCTCCTAAGGATAGCTCAAGGTTCTTGCACAACATTCCAAGCGTTGCGGATCCGCCAATGGGATTCGCAACCCTTAGAGATGTGACAAGATAAACTACATCCAAAGCATATCTATCAACTAAATCTTCGAGTAAGGATGGCCTTCTCTGCCTCCGGAACGAACCTCAACACAAAACGTTCCCTAATCTTTCTCCTGTGAGCTCTTCCTCTCCCCTCCCAGCATTAACAACATCAAAACAATCAGAGGCATTGCCTTGGAGGAAGCTAGAAGCAATCTCGACCTTTTGAAGGTCAGCCACTCATATTCCCAAAAACACGCTCACAGGTCTTAAGCCATGCCTGAACTTCAACAACACCTTCTTTTCCAAGGAAAGGCTTCCCTCCAAGGCTCGTAAAGTCCTTACACATACGAGCGAAATCAGCTCTAGGAGCAGCATTAGGAGCGGGTGCGGCTTGAGGCATGTTCCGCATCAACTCCAACCACTGCTCCATCATCAAACGGGGAGGTCTTCCAGCCATCTTTCTCACTAATCTGCATATAGTGAGATATATCATTAAGCTGGAATTAAAACAATACTCACACTAAAATGCTAAAAGACTGGGGTTTCGGTTCAGGTATGTACAGCTATTATTATATGATGGGAGTGATACTGTAAAATAAACAGACATGTATGATGTTTCTACTGTCTTGTGCCAACACATGTTCTAAATATACTTTGTACTATGTCAAACCAGGGCTCTGATACCAACAATGTAACGCCCGGCCCCTAGACCCATGCTAACCAAGAGCAACACTAAGTATTACTGTCGGAAAGCACGGAGAATGGGACTCGATAGGGCTAAAAGTTGTACTCATTCCCTTGAACAAACACTGACACGAGATTTTTTTTTAAAATTTCTCAACTTACCATTCGTGCTCAGTATAAGTTCAAATGAATGGTACAAGAAAATTTCCCAAGTTACATAGTACAAAATATAATAGATACATGTCATAATAGAGATGTCCAAATACATAGTCCATCATACATAATATCACTCCCCAAAATACATAATAGTGTACACACCATAATACTACACGCTACTGATAGTCTGAAGCTGCATAGCCCAAAACCCCAAAACGTGGAAAAGGATAAAAGTGACGCTGCAGTCCATGCAAACCTAACCTGCCAACAATCCTCAGCCTGACCCGAGGATTGTTATAACAAAACAAATCACACGGGTCAGACTATGTCTAGTGTGAGTGAAGTAAGTATCTATGGACATTAAATAATTTAACAAAGAAGTAAAGGTGCCACATGTATAAGTCAACATGAGGCGTATGAATGTTACAATATATGAACAATTTAGCATAGACATCGCATTAATATGCCATAATCTCAGGCATCGGTATTGTATGTAAAGCAATACAATACCAAACAATTATCATATATAAAGCAATATGATAATATATAAAAGAGTAAGATTAAAAGGCACGGGTATTGTATGTAAAGCAACACAATACCAAGCAATTATCATATGTAAAGCAATATGATAATATAAAAAAAGTAAGAATAAAAGGCACAGGTATTGTATGTAAAGCAATACAACACCAAAACAATTATCATATATAAAACAATATGTTAATATAATACTGGGTTTCCAAATTAACTTAGGTAATATGCCAACCTTATTCAAGTAAATAAAAGGGTAATAACGAATTATGGGAACTACGGGATAAATATAATATGACTCATAACAGATACCAAATAAACAGACGCTAGTATTGTAAAATCACAGTGGTAGAGCTCGAGCGCACGCGGAGACATCAGCACCGTAACTTACTCATAACGCCATAACGACACCTGGCGATCAACCCAGGATAACCAAGACGGTCTAAGGCGAAGGCCGTATACTACCCGTTCACGGCACTACATGTGGCACACCCACGCCTCCATCTGATGTAGTCGGTGACCCGCCGATCGGGAATCCCGATCAAACTACAAAATTGCCTAATGTAGCAGACCCTTGACCTTTGGTGGTAGGTGGGCGAAATTTAAAACCACCGTGATTCAGGTAGAGAACTTGAATTAGGTCGACCAAGATGCAGTTTTGGCCTATTGGTACAACAGAGTCCAATCTATCCCAATCCCAAAATTAAAAGTATTTTTAAAATGTTATTTTGTAAAATTATGCCTTAAAAATTCATAGTGTTTATAACACCAAAACACTATATAAAACCAATCATAGCAATATTCATAAAACTAAGTTTTATAAACCCAGTATATTTTCCAAAAAAGCTTAACAACGCATGTCCATAGATGATTACACTACCGTTTCGCTCTAATACACAAGTACCCCATAATACTTGTATATCATAACGAAACATAAGCATTGTTTAGCGTGTTTAACTTGTTTGGAATTAATACAATTATTTGACCATTTAATTAATATATTAGCAAAATTTTCGTTTGTAGAAAAATTTTGCTTTCAAAAATTTTAAAACAAGAATTGTCCAGCGTAAAACATATAAGTAATTTTAAACAAAAGAATAACATTATTTTTCCTTAATTTTTTTTCCAAACAAAAGTTTTTTAAGTTTTTTTTTTTGAAAAAAAACTGTTCAAACTGGGCTGCACTGGGCAGCCCGCATGGGCTGCTCATGCAGCCTGCTTGGGCTGCACTTGCAGCCCACCTGGGCAGCATAGTGCAGCCCGGGTGGGCTGCACCTGCAGCCCTCCTGGGCTGTAACCGCAGCCCGCATGGACTTCTCGTTGCAACCCACCTGGGCTGCAACCGCAGCCCACAGGGGCTGCACGTTGCAGCCCATCTGGGCTGTAACCGCAGCCCACCTGGGCTACGCATTGCAGCCCTATTTGGGCTGCACCCGCAGCCCACCTGAGCTGCGCGTTGCAGCCCACCTGGGCTGCTAGTGCAGCCGTGGGCTGCACCTGCAGCCCACCTGGGCTACACCTGCAGCCCACTTGGGCTGCACGCACAGTCCAGCCTGGGTTGCACTGTGGTGCAGCCAATAGCACTATGGCTGCAGCTTCATGAGCTGCAGCCGCTCCTTCCCCTTTCAAAACTGAAAAAAAATCAATTTTTTTTCTATAACTATGAAAATGATATTCTATGAGGCAATTATTCATATACTGTAACACCCCACCTCTGCTAGGGTCACTCACAAAGGGAATGCACTAGTTTTGGAGGGGTATTATCTAATACCCAGGCACAGAGATAACACAAGACAGAACATAAATTAAACAGAGTATATAAAGCAGCGGATATAAATTTAACCAAATCTCATTACGTGGAAAATAGAGTCAAAACCTCTTACATCAAAATACCAAGTCATTATTTCATTACATCAAGTCCTAAAGAAGCAAAGTACTTAAAACAACATAAGTCCAATATTATTCCCCAAAAAGAGCATGAGTGCAGCCATAGCATAGCTCAAGACCAAACCGTACATGAGCTGTCAGAAAGCAAGCAAAGTCCAAGCTAAGAGCTAGAGTTCCCCCCTGAGAACCTGGGGGGGGGGAAACGAAAGAAAAGGAGGAGGAAGAAAACGGGTCAGACAAAAAGACTGGTAAGCCCTAGTGACTATCAGCATAAAAACTAATAAAGTTAACTGGACATGAGAAACTGAGATTAAACCTAAAGATAATAACTGGACTGGCATGATAATAAAAGGTAACAAGATAAGAGTGGCATCGCATATACAGGGTTTACTGCACTAACTGTACTAGTCTCCAAATCCATGTCAAGTATAAATCCAGAAATGATCCCTAAACCCAATAACATGAAATGACCCAATACGGGGTCCAACAGTCCATCCTAATCGATCGGCTTTACTCGTCGTGTGTCGGTGTTATACGGCCCAATCGCGGAATGTAGTCATATGTGCTAGGTCCACCCTAGGGTGTATCAGGTCCTAGGGTGTCAACCACTGACACAAATCAAGCACGCACAATGTATTACTACGGGTGCCCATGCCTACTTTTTCAAATACGGACTAAGTGCACGACCCTAGTCCGCCTGAACCTATACTGGTGCACCTTACTCAGCCGTTATTATTGGTCGCTTACAATCATCCCAGTAATCGTGCCCCACCCTGCCTAGTCCCCAGGGTATCGTGATACTTCTAAGTGGGTTACTGCTGAAAGGGACCATGTGGCTAGGATTTCTAATGGGTTAAGTATTGTCATTAAAAAGGTCATGACTTAACCCTATTCAAACATGTATCTAGTTGGTTAAGTATATAAACAAGTAGTTCAAGACTTAACCCTATCAAATCGACGTGTCAAATTGGTTAAGTATATTCAAGGGGTCCATGACTTAACCCTACCATGTGGCATTAATTCACTTAACGCACCCCAACCTCTCACATTAGACTTGGTTACGGTTACTGGATGTGCCGGGCGGTTCCGGGCAGATTTACACCATAACCTAGTCTAACCTCGGGTTTAAAGTGCTATATGACCAACTACTCACATTGGGTCCTATTATTTGCAACTACTGGATTTGCCGGGCGGTTCCGTGTAGATTTACGTTGCAAATTCAACCCAACCTCGAGTTGGCCATTTTCAAGTTATCTAATTGTCATGTCCCAAATTCATGTTTTCAAGCTTATTCTCATGTCAAGTTTTCATGTCATATTTTCATGTCATATCATGTCAATTCCATAGCCAATTTTCAAGTTTACCTTATCTACCCAAAACGTATCCCCAACGTACGTGAATTCGCATTAATACAACATGTCAAAATAGGGAATAACACAAACAGGATAGTCATAGAATGGCAAAGGTGTTCACAAGTTAAGCATGATGATTATAACATTACATGCATATGAAATAGGGTCTCAACATCATCTTGACAAGACATCGTGATAGACATGGTAAATGATTGACATAAGATAGTACCCCAATAATAGTTTCAACATCACAGGTATGGCAAGATAAAGTTCGTAAAGGGGTTTTAGATTAAACATGAATATATCCAAATCAAGTTCATACTAATATTCCACAAGTCAACATTTAAGATGAATAGATCCGGGGTATACAAAACTAGATTCAAAATAACAGATTTAAAAGTGATAGTCATAGATCCAAGATATACAATAGTAAATCCAAATTAGTTATCATGTTTAGGCATAATTTCAGTTTACATCGTGTTCAGGTTAAATTTACATTTTAAATCTAAGAGTGACAAAGGGCTTTCAGATCGTAGTCTAGAGAATGAGAAAGCAAAAAGAGTAGAAGCAGAATCTCTAGCAAATCCCCAAACCAACGTAGCACTAACAAAGTCCTGAATAGCCTCCTTGTTCTCTATCTTCCAGTCAGAACTTCAGCAACATATGGTCGGACAAGAATGTGATAGAAAGTCTAGGGTCAGGGGCTGTTTATATAGTGTTTAGAGAGTGAATCTGGACAAGCAACGAGATCAGATACATCTGGCTCAAAAACAGGCTAGGTGACCAGGTCGACACCCAAGTCGATTGCCCAGTCGACTTGGTCGGGGAGGGGGGGGGGGTCGATAGCCCAGTCGACTCCCCAGTCGACCTGGTGCTGGCGGGATTTTTCCCGCCCAGTCTGTCTGGGTTTTGAAATTCGAATTTTGAACTTGAATTCGAACTGTTTTGAACTCTGGAATTTTCTGAAACTTTGGAGAGCCATATCTTGGTCATACGGACTCCGATTTTCGTAAACTCGGACTCGTTTTCAAGCAGAATTTCGAGACGAACGTAATGGCGTAACCCGTTTCCCTTGATTCTTATTTTAAAATTTAATTCTGCCTTGATTTATAGGTATAACACGTTATTAAAATACGGGTTGTTACATTCTCCCCTCCTTAAAGGATTTCGTCCCCGAAATCTCTAAGTTAGGAAGAACGCATCCTACCATCCACATCCATCTACTCACAACATCATTCACGAGCAACCATTGTCCTTAAAAAGATTTCTAATGCAGTATGAACATATGTAGTATGTGTGTGTATATGTACTTATCTAATGCAAAAGATCAGGCGGTTACTGATTCAGTAAACCTCCTTGATGCAAGATATGTTAGTGTAATGAGTCCAACATGTATGAAAATTCCTAACATAACTTAAAATTTCTACATGAGTACACAAACATCATCCATATGCAACATCCACGTGATAGCATAACAAGTTCATCCATGTACAAGTATAAGCACCCATGCAAATGAAACATGAAAAAGTGTCTGAGCCGATCTAGTACCTAATGTGTGTCATGCATCCACTAGAAATCACTTGCAAACACTTGCAACCATTTGCAAACATCAACCATAACATGTTTCAAATACATGTTTACATCCAAAGAGGGTTCAAAGGTTCTCAAGACAAGATTAACAAAACAAACATAGGTAGCATTATACGAAAGGTTTACAAGCTCAAAGGAAAAAGAGATCGAGAAAGTACCCTCAAAAAGAAATGGGTAATGCGCGCGTATCTTCTCCTCGGTTTCCCAAGTTGCGTCTTCTTGGGCTTCACTCCACTGTACTTTGACTAGCTTGACTTCGCGATTCCTTAGCTTCTTGATCTCCGTCCCTAAGATACGAATAGGAACTCGCCTCAGCGTTGCTTCTTTCTCCACTTCTACGCCTTCGAGGATGCTTGGCTCAACCACCTCAGCTGATTCATGTAGGCACTTTCGGAGATGCGAGACGTGAAAGACATTGTGTACTCCGGCCAGCCTCTCAGGTAACTCTACCTTATAGGCCATCTGCCCAATCCTCTCAGTGATAGGGAACGTTCCTACGAATCTCGGTGCTAGCTTCCCAATTGCTCCGAAATGAACCACATTGCGCAAAGGAGAGACTTTTATGAAAACCATATCTCCGACTTCGAACTCTAGGTCTGTCCTTCTCTTGTCCGCATAAGATTTCTGTCTATCTTAGGCCGCTTTCATTCGTCTTCGTATCAACTCCACCTTCTCAGAAGTGTCTCGTATCATGTCGGGCCCAAGTATAAGTCTGTCAGTCGTCTCCCACCAACAAGTTGGTGACTTACACGGTCTTCCATACAGGGCTTCGAACGGTGCCATCCCTATGCTAGCTTGGTAGCTATTATTATAAGAAAACTCCACGAGAGGGAGATGGTCTTCCCAAGTACCACCAAAATCAAGAATGCATAGCCTCAAAAGATCCTCTAGTACTCTATTTACCCTTTCGGTCTGTCCATCCGTCTGAGGGTGATAGGCTGTACTTAAATTAAGTTGTGTACCCATTGCTTCTTGCAGACTATTCCAAAACTGGCTAGTGAAAATTGGGTCACGGACATTGACTATGCTAGAAGGAACCCCGTGCAACCGTACTATCTCTCGAAGGTAAATAGACGCTAGCCATGATGCAGTCCTTTTGCTTTTCACCGGAATGAAGTGAGCACTCTTCGTGAGTCTATCAACAATGACCCATATGCTAGTATGCCTCTTCCTCGACCTAGGCAATCCATCCACGAAATCCATCGAGATACTTTCCCACTTCCATTGCGGGACCTCCAAAGGATGTAATAGCCCACCAGGCTTCTTAGATTCGGCCTTGACTTGTTGGCACACCATGCACTTTGAGACGAATTCTGCCACGTCCTTTTTCATTTCGGCCCAAAAGAAAATGCGTTTCATATCTCTGTACATCTTATCCCCTCCGGGATGTATAGTCATCTTCGAGTGATGCGCCTCTTCGAGAAATTTATTTACTAAGTCTCCCACTAGTGGAACACATAGCCTTCCATCGCGCCTTAGCCATCCTTTGTCATCAATGGCATACCTACCAAGGTGACTTGACGTCTCACCACTGATTAACTTGTCCATGATTTCGACTATCTGTGGGTCTTCTTTCTGCGAAGTCCCTACTTGATCTAGAAGCGTAGGTCTCAGCTCAAGAGATGCTAACGTACCAGTCAATGACTCAACAGCATGCGTAAAATCAAAGGTCGCTATAAACTCTAGACTTTTTCTTTCAACAAATAAGGGGCTCAAAGTCAACCTTTTTCTACTTAGCGCATCCGCCACCACGTTACCCTTGCCAGGGGTATAAGTTATATCGAAGTCATATGAGGCCAAGAATTCCATCCACCGCTGCTGTCTCAGATTCAAATCTTTTTGCGAAAAGAGATACTTAAGCGATTTTTGGTCAGTGTACAGCTCGAATCTCTCCCCTAGGAGATAATGGCGCCAAGCTTTAAGTGCAAAAACAATCGCGGCTAACTCCAAGTCATGTGTGGGATAGTTCTTCTCATGAACTTTAAGTTGTCTACCCCCATAGCATATCACTCTTCCTTCTTGCATTAGGACAGCGCCTAATCCCGTGCCGCACGCATCTGTGTACACCGTAAACATTTTTCCTCGATCGGGTAATGCTAAAACTGGAGCTGTGGTGAGGGCTCTCTTGAATCTCTAGAAAGCAGTCTCACATTCTATGTCCCATGCAAACGCTAGGTTTTTCTTCGTTAACTTAGTAAGAGGGGATGAAATCTTAGCGAAGTCCTTAATGAACTTCCTATAAAATCCCGCCAAACAGAGAAAGCTTCTCACCTCTATTGCTTTCTTAGGAATTTTCTAGTCTTGCACCGCAACTACCTTTGCGGGGTCCACGGCTAAACCTTGCTTAGAAACTACGTGCCCAAGAAACCGAACTTCCTCCCTCCAAAAATGGCATTTGGAGAACTTAGCCTTTAACTGGTGTGCTCTAAGCGTATCCATGACTTCCTTGAGGTGTCTAGCATGCTCTTCTTCATCCTTTGAGAAGATTAGAATATCGTCCACAAAAACCACCACGAACTTGTTAAGGAACTCCCGAAACACCCTACTCATCAGGTCTACAAAGTACGCGGGAGCATTCGTTAACCCAAACGGCATGACGAGCCATTCGAAGAACCCATCAGGAGTCCTAAACGCAGTTTTGTCAATGCTATCCTTAGCCACTCTAAGTTGATGGAATCCTGTGGCTAGATCGAGTTGAGAGAAAACAGATGCTCCCACAAGCTGGTCAAAAAGATCAACGATTCTTGGTAGTGGGTGCCTATTCTTCTTCGTCAGCTTGTTTGACTCACGATAATCTACGCACAGACGAAGCGAACCATCCGCCTTAGTAGCGAATACCACCGGAGCACCCCATTCAGAAATGCTTCGCCTTATGAAATTTTTCTCGAGAAACTCCTTGACTTGTTTACTGAGCTCTCTTCTTTCTCGCGGGGCCATATGCCTAACGGGCAATGAAACAGGCTTGGCATTATCAACCAGATAAATTCGGAAGTCTATCTCGCGTTTAGGGGGTAACCCTGTCACCTCATCAAAGATATCTGGATATTCTCAGACTACTCTCATGGAGTGCAGATTGTCGACGGACGAGTCGAGAGATTCAAGATAACATAACATGACCGGACCCTTCGGGTTACAAGAAAGTTCAAGGGTATTACCAAGGCGTGTCATGAGCCTCACTACCCTTCGTTCACAATCAAGGATAGCTCCATAATTGGACAACCAATCCATGCCCAGAATTAAACCATATCCCAGAATCCGAGAACATAAGCATTACACGTGAATTCCACGCTTAAGATGGAAATCCACAAATCAACACAAATCATAGATAAATGGGCGGTGCCCCCAGTCGGATTTGAAACACTAACGGGATCATCAACTAGACTAGTACTTAAGTGCAGATTTTCAACAATATCAGAAGAGATAAAAGTATGCGATGCGCCAGAGTCAAATAAGGCTCAAACAGGAAATTCAGAAATGTAAACAAGGCTTTCTACAGAAATATTACTACCTCGGTCAAGAGCTGGAGTGGTGTTGAGAGCCTGCAACTGCCCTCCAGAAGGTCCTGCTCGCTGTGTCTGCCCTAGCCCATGTCCTTGCTTCTTAGGGCAATCCTTACTGATGTGTCCAGTATCCCCGCAGTGAAAGCATTCACCCAACTTTCTTTTCTTCCTCCTACAGTCTTTAGCTATATGTCCCGTGATACCACAAAAGTTGCACTTCCTTGTCTCACGTGGCTTGTTAGCATTGTTGTTGTTGCCCTTGTTATTCTTGTTATTCTTGTTGCCTCCCTTCTTGAAGTCAACTTTCTTGTTCTAAGTCTCATTAGACTTAACCTCCTTTTTGTCACCCTTGTCTTCCTCATGAAGTAGGGACATATTCACCAAGCTTTCAAAGGTCGCCCCCATGGGCACATGAGTCATGGCCATAGTGTGGAGTGGCTCGCTCAATCCTCGAGCAAATCGTAGAGCCTTCTTCTCAGCTGTGTTGACTAAGTCCAAACCAAACCGAGCAAGCTGATTAAACTTATTCACGTACTCCCTAACAGACATATCCCCTTGCTTGAGTGCCAGGAACCTCTCCATCTGAAGGTTCGCTTCTGCTGACGATAAGAATTTAAGCCCAAACCTTTCTCTAAAGTCTGTCCAAGTCTCAATTGGTCTGGTAGCGTTGGTGACTTCCCACCAAAATGCAGCTTCCTCTTTCAATAACCATGCTGCCAACTGAACTTTCCTATGATCCTCCATATCGAAGATAACGAACAGGTCTTCAGTCTCCTTTAACCAGTTTCGTGCCTCAGCGAAGGTCTCAGTTCCGAAGAAGCTCTTGCCGCTCATTCCTATAAAGTTTTTGCATATTTTGGCGAAGGCGGTGCCGGGAGGAGGAGGAGGAACCACGGCTACTGGAGGAGGAGGAGGAGGGATGTCTGCCGGGCCCGCATCATTGGCCCTAGCTTCCAAGTATCTTCGGAACCATCCGGGTATGGGTACTCCCTCGGGAAGGTTAAGATCGTCCATGCTGAAAAACGAAAAGAAAAAGATTCAAACGAGGAAACAAGGAAAGTGCTAATGGCTTTTGGGGAATAGCCTTTTCTTAAAAATAGAACTTTTTTGAAAAATGCTTCTTTATAAATGGTTTTGAAAATAATTTTCATAAAGTTTTTAAAAGTTTTGCCCAGTCTGGTAACCTTCTGCTCTGATACCAAATGTAACACCCCACCTCTGCTAGGGTCACTCACAAAGGGAATGCACTAGTTTTGGAGGGGTATTATCTAGTAAACAGGCACAGAGATAACACAAGAAAGAACATAAATTAAACAGAGTATATAAAGCAGCGGATATAAATTTAACCAAATCTCATTACGTGGAAAATAGAGTCAAAACCTCTTACATCAAAATACCAAGTCATTATTTCATTACATCAAGTTCTAAAGAAGCAAAGTACTTAAAACAACATAAGTCCAATATTATTCCCCAAAAAGAGCATGAGTGCAGCCATAGCATAGCTCAAGACCAAACCGTACATGAGCTATCAGAAAGCAAGCAAACTCCAAGCTAAGAGCTAGAGTTTCCTCCCTGAGAACCTTGGGGGGGAACGAAAGAAAAAGAGGTGGAAGAAAACAGGTCAGTCAAAAAGACTGGTAAGCCCTAGTGACTATCAGCATAAAAACTAATAAAGTTAACTGGACATGAGAAACTGAGATTAAACCTAAAGATAATAACTGGACTGGCATGATAATAAAAGGTAACAAGATAAGAGTGGCATCGCATATACAGGGTTTACTGCACTAACTGTACTAGTGTCCAAATCCATGTCAAGTATAAATCCAGAAATGATCCCTAAACCCAATAACATGAAATGACCCAATACGGGGTCCAACAGTCCATCCTAATCGATCAGCTTTACTCGTCGTGTGTCGGTGTTATACGGCCCAATCGCGAAATGTAGTCACATGTGCTAGGTCCACCCTAGGGTGTATCAGGTCCTAGGGTGTCAACCACTAACACAAATCAAGCACGCACAATGTAGTACTACGGGTGCCCATGCCTACTTTTTCAACTCCGGACTAAGTGCACGACCCTAGTCCGCCTGAACCTACACTGGCGCACCTTACTCAGCCGTTATTCTTGGTCGCTTACAATCAGCCAAGTAATCGTGCCCCACCCTGCCTAGTCCCCAGGGTATCGTGATACTTCTAAGTGGGTTACTGCTGAAAGGGACCACGTGGCTAGGATTTCTAATGGGTTAAGTATTGTCATTAAAAAGGTCATGACTTAACCCTATCCAAACATGTATCTAGTTGGTTAAGTATATATACAAGCAGTTCAAGACTTAACCCTATCAAATCGACGTGTCAAATTGGTTAAGTATATTCAACGGGTCCATGACTTAACCCTACCATGTGACATTAATTCACTTAACGCACCCCAACCTATCACATTAGACTTGGTTACGGTTACTGGATGTGCCGGGCGGTTCCGGGCAGATTTACACCATAACCTAGCCTAACATCGGGTTTAAAGTGTTATATGACCAACTACTCACATTGGGTCCTATTATTTGCAACTATTGGATTTGTCGGGCGGTTCCGGGCAGATTTACGTTGCAAATTCAACCCAACCTCGAGTTGGCCATTTTCAAGTTATCTAATTGTCATGTCCCAAATTCATGTTTTCAAGCTTATTCTCATGTCAAGTTTTCATGTCATATTTTCATGTCATATCATGTCAATTCCATAGCCAATTTTCAAGTTTGCCTAATCTACCCAAAACGTATCCCCAACGTACGTGAATTCGCATTAATACAACATGTCAAAATAGGGAATAACACAAACAGGACAGTCATAGAATGGCAAAGGTGTTCACAAGTTAAGCATGATGATTATAACATTACAGGCATATGAATAGGGTCTCAACATCAACTTGACAAGACATCGTGATAGACATGGTAAATGATTGACATAAGATAGTACCCCAATAATAGTTTCAACATCACAGGTATGGCAAGATAAAGTTCGTAAAGGGGTTTTAGATTAAACATGAATATATCCAAATCAAGTTCATACTAATATTCCATAAGTCAACATTTAAGATGAATAGATCCGGGGTGTACAAAACTAGATTCAAAATAACAGATTTAAAAGTGATAGTCATAGATCCAAGATATACAATAGTAGATCCAACTTAGTTATCATGTTTAGGCATAATTTCAGTTTACATCGTGTTCAGGTTAAATTTACAGTTTAAATCTAAGAGTCACAAAGGGCTTACAGATCGTAGTCTAGAGAATGAGAAAGCAAAAAGAGTAGAAGCAGAATCTCTAGCAAATCCCCAAATCAACGTAGCACTAACAAAGTCCTGAATAGCCTCCTTGTCCTTTATCTTCCAGTCAGAACTTCAGCAGCATATGGTCGGACAAGAATGTGATAGAAAGTCTATGGTCAGGGGCTGTTTATATAGTGTTTAGAGAGTGAATCTGGACAAGCAACGAGACCAGATACATCTGGCTCAAAAACAGGCTAGGTGACCAGGTCGACACCCAAGTCGACTGCCCAGTCGACTTGGTCTGGGGGGGTCGACCGCCCAGTCGACCTGGTGCTGGCGGGATTTTTCCCGCCCAGTCTATCTGGGTTTTGAAATTCGAATTTTGAACTTGAATTCGAACTGTTTTGAACTCTGGAATTTTCTGAAACTTTGGAGAGCCATATCTTGGTCATACGGACTCCGATTTTCGTAAACTCGGACTCGTTTTCAAGCAGAATTTCGAGACGAACGTAATGGCGTAACCCGTTTCCCTTGATTCTTATTTTAAAATTTAATTCTGCCTTGATTTATAGTTATAACACGTTATTAAAATACGGGTTGTTACATATACTTTGCATGCAATAAAATTATATGTATACAACACTATATGGCATTTAAACATACGCCTTGCATGCAACAAAAATTGTATGCATGCAACCAATTTCAATTTATAATGTCTTCAATTTTGCAATATTACCGCAAATCTAATTCAATTGCCCCAAACATACCAAAAATAAATCATACATGGGGGAAGAAGCTAATTTGCAAACAAAATTCCACCTTTTAGTCATTATGCATACACAATACATAATTTAGAGAGGAAAAAGGTGGAGACTTCACTCACCTACAACTCCAAAAATGCAATCTTTCAGCTCTGAAATCGACTAATCTCTCGATTGAAGCCCTCTACCAAAAGGATTTGAATAGGAAAACAAGCCTAAGATCTTAATTTACAAGGATTGAAAGAACGCTAGAAGATTGAATAGGTTTAGGGAATACCTACTTGAAGAATTGGGATTCTTACTTCAATCTTGATTGCAAATTTTTTGATTTTTATTTTGATTGAGATGAGAGGATCTAATATTTTTTTTCCTTTATGTTTCTGGTATTCGTTCTCTGGTTTCCGAATGAGAAAGAAAGATACGTACTGTAAGTAATCGGGGAATGAGGATGGGAAGGATTTTTATCCTTGGCCCCTTCTCTAGATTCTTCTCTAGAAAAATCTACCTTTTCCCCCTTTCTTTTTATATTTTCTTTTGTTTTTACCCCTTCTCTTCTTATGTACATAATGATTACTATTTGTCTCTTTATGAGATATTTTTGTTTTCCCCCTTTTTAAATTTAGTTTCTAGAGTATTCCTATAAAATATCTTTAAAATACATACTTGTTTTTATTTTATTTTTGTTTACATTTTTTTTTCTTTAATATAAAGGTTCTTTCTCTTTTTTTTTTCAAATGCACTCTTGAAAACTAACACACACACAAAAATAGTGTGTTGTTTAAACTTCTCATACATAAAATTAAAACTTCTTTATGTAATCATAAAAAAAATATTTTTTTTAAAATTGTTATTTAATCTAAAACAATAAACTTTGACATTGTTACAACAAAACGTGCAACATTTTACATCAACTATATACGTCCAATAATTCATAAAACATGTATTTTTCTCTCATCCCAAAAATATATGTTTCGCTTCTATTTATTTATTTATTTATTTATTCATTATTATATATATTTTTCCTCTAAATTACCAAATCAATTAGTTGATTCCCAATTCAATATCCCTAAGAAAAGTGGGTTGTTACACAATCCATCTGTCGTGGAGGCCTGACTAGAAGATTCTATCACCGATTAGAGTGCTTCTTCAATTGGGAGCCGCCATTTATTTTCTCGTGGAAACCTAATTAGGGTTAGGTTTCAGGGGGGAGTTAGAGTAAATGGATATACACGATACATAGTATTGGGTATTTACCTTTATTCAGCTTCCCCGTTATTACATAGGCCAAGGCCTTATTTCTAATTTGTAATATTCTGGGCCAAGCCCAAACTGTTCTGTTTTTGTATTTAAGGAGCCGTAGCCTCCTGTGTAATGAACAATCATTTTTCTACAAGATTTCAAGTATAATAAAATTCTCTTTTCAAGTCTTTACTCATATCACCGTTCAGACTTGTTCAGTTTCATAATTTCAACTCTGAAGAAATGTAAATTCCAACTATCATCGAAAACTTGGAAAATTGATTCTTGTTGAACCCAAAAGTGGACTTCATGTGGTTCTGGGGTAATACAAGTTCATGTTTTCACAACTCGTAATCAACTTAAGTATCATTTAGACCTTCAATTTTTTTCTATATATACTAAGAACAAAAGAAAAAAAATTACCTGTAAGATACTACTAATGCCATTTATCCCCAACTTATGGGGAAAGAACTAAAAAACTCACGCTATATGTGCTTGGGTAATTTACTACAACAAAACAAGCAGTAAAAATAATGCAATGCGAGTTGTCACTTGACAAAGGTTTTTTTTTTTTTTTTTTTTTTTTTTTTTTTTGCTTGGTGTTGGGATAGACGTTGAGCAGTTTAATGCTGAAAAGCAAGTGAAATCATTTAGAAACACAAGTCAAAATTTCCTCCTCTTTACAATTTTTTTTATTCTTGTTTTGTTATTTCTAAATGCATTGATTTGATTAGAAGCATGGTTAGGAAATTCAGAGCCGGGATTAGAACCAAAACCAGGGTTGCAATGGCAACTGACTAAAAGAAGAGGCATCGAGAATTTCCCGAGTAAGCTCCTTAATAGTTAATATATCTCAACTGCATGTGTTTTATCTTCTTTGCGATTATGTTAAAATATCTGAATTTATTTTTAATATTTATCATATTTTCGAGCAATCAAGTGGTGGAAGCATTCCAGTATATGTATGCATATTGAGCATTGCTTCCACATCTCTCTTTTGTAGAATCCACATTAATTCTTCCCTTTTGAGAATTAATTTTTGAGTACATGGAAATGCCATTTTTGTCATTGTTTAATCATGAAATCAATGATTGTTTTATAAGAGTTAATGTTGCAATCAAGGTAAATGTAATTATTATTTGTGTCTAAACTAGGAAAACGCAATTATTATGTTTATAAACCAATTATTACTTCATGTATATAGGTACTGACTTATTGACTATATATAAATCTACATACTTGAAGGCATACTAATCTTCATCATGAATATCTGTAATTCTGTTAAAGGGTTAAGAGATTTGCTTATTTTTATTCTGATCCACTAAATCAATAAGTAAGTCCACCTCTTTTCGCATCTAGTTTTATTTTTGTTATCTTTTACCACTCGTTCTTGTTAAGGGTTGCATTTCTGTTGCATCTAGTTTCAATTTTGCGATATAGACTGCAATTCCTATTAAAGTGACATATACTGCAATTCCTATTACATTTATAAACATATAGCAAATGTCATATTTTATTGACCAATTTCTATAAAATGAAGTATACCCTCATCATTACCATAGTCTATATTTGAATATATTTTTGATGGCTGATATACTATGAAAGCTCTCCCTGGAGATGGTGCCTTTAAGGAGAAGTTGGTCTCCCTAATGATATAAAGAATGAATTAATGATTTACCTAACCTCTACTTCATTGATTTGTTGAATATGGTTTACAAATGCAAAATGATGTTGGATCGCTTGATTTGGAATAAGCAAGTTTTGAAATGAAGATTCATTATTGGTCATGCATTAACTACAATAGTTAGGTAGGAATATTCATTGGTTGATGGGCAGGAAGAAGCAGGTAATGTGTACTATTTTATGTTTTCCTTTTGAAGTTTCTACGTCTATTATATTTATATAAAATTTTCAATGTGGTTAAACCATTAATTTTATCACAAACGTGTCATGTGGTCTTGGATTTTCAACGTGGGAAGCCAAAGTCATAATGGCCTATTAATAGAAAATAATGCAATAATGAAATAGACTGAATGATGATACAAGTTATGTTCATATTTGTATTTTATTTTGAGATTATAAGTCATGTCCATTTTGTTATAGACATCATTTAGCATCAACCAATTATCATACTTAATTATTTTCAATATGCCAACAGAGCCTGCATGATTTTTGCTGCATTTTATTTTGTCAATGTTAAATGGGTTTCTTACAAGCATCAACAAATTATCATACTTATTATTAGCCTGCATGTTTTTTGCTGCGTTTTATTTTATTAATGTCTATACGGGATTCTTATAAAATCGTTCAGCGTTAACCAACTATTATATTTATTTTTTATACGTCAGCAAAGCCTGCATGTTTTTTGCTCCATCTTATTTATTAATGTCTAAAACAGGGTTTTTTTTAGTGCTGATATGTTCAGCCTCTTTCCAGAAATTTTCTCCTAACACTTGGAAACTGCAACATTATCCCTCAGAAAATCTGGCAGCAGAAGCAACACACAACTGGTTCAGATCAAGCATAACCAAAGGGAGCATAGAGGGTAAATGCACAACAAATGTTCGGGAATACAAATTGTATGAGAATAGAAATTGTTATATATGTTTAGTGTATGAGAAGTTGGAAAATTTTGTTGTAAATTTTTGTACTATTAAAATTTTGTTCAAATAAAATTTTTATTTGTTTATTTTATTTTATGATATGCAGTATTATTATATCTATTTATCAGTTGTTAAAATGTTAGCATTTGTGACGAATTATTGACAGATATCTAAAGTAAAGCAAAAGTTGAAATTGTCCGCTTCTAATCCCATGCTGTTTAGCAAGGGATCTCCAACGGATTTATTTTTAAAATATATATTAAAGAAATATATATCCGTCGGTAAAATTAATTAAAATTAAACTTAAATATATTGACAAACGATGGTAAAGTGTCGTAGAATTGACGTTAAATTCCATCGCAAATTGATCACAAAAATATCGACGTGAAATTTACCGACCAGTATTACCCGTCACAAATCCGTCGCTAATACATGTTTAGCTACGGATTGATCCACTGTAAAATCAGTGTTTTCTTGTAGTGAATTTCCAAATCAACATTTCAGAAGATGATGTACAAAATTGGCATGCGTTGACTACAGCAATAAATTAATTGAATAATGAGTAATAAATAAGGGGGAGCATATAAAATTATGCTATAATATACTATTTTCTTCACTAATATTTTTCCCTTTGGGTTTTTGTTAGTAAGGTTTTTAATGAGGCATTATCTTGATCCTGAAGTATCAACCCTTATTGTAACATTGTAAAACATGTTACCTAAAGATGAAATAAATTTTCACTTTTTTCCTTGTTTATGATTTTTCCCACATGGTTTTTCTTAAAAAGGTTTTTAATGAGGCATTATTTTGATCCTGAAGCATCAAACTCTTTTAAGGAATATCATTTTAATATGATATCCATAATGTCAAACGTTGTGTACTCGTTTTCTCATTCAAGGTTTTTTTTTTCTCATTTGGTTTTTCCTGATAGAGTTTTGAAGGCAACAAACAATAGTTGTTTTGACTGAACAGATATATGCAAGCAAGATAATAATAAGGGGGAGCAATCATCATATATGATTTAAAAGGAGCAACTTCAAGTTAGCAGAGCATTCAAGATTTTAAAAACGCATATTCAAGGGGGAGTGTTGTAATTATTGGAGTGAATATGCTTTTGTAATATTCTATTTAGTCCCACATCATGTGAATTAGTTTAACACCAGCTCCAAAGCCTATATATAAAGGAGCCAATGTAATAAAAATTGTAAACACTCGAATCAATAAAAATAAAAGGTCTCTTCCCGATCTCTTTTGTTCACTCTAATGACTTCTGTTCTATTTTATTTTATAACAATGTGGTATAATTATATTTATTTATGATATATCCGAGTTAGACCCTTCTTCAAATTTTATGCTTCTAGGTAGTGATAGTATATTAATTGTGTATTAAATTAAATGGTAAAGTATGTAAATTAGGTTTTGTTTTATTTGCCCTTTTTGTTTGGTGTATCATCCATGAAAAGATGCACATGACTAATGTATTTTTAAAAACAATCAAATTTGAAAATGACGTAAACAAGTGAAATGGAAAATGCGTTTATTTTATTTTTCGTATTTAAAATATTAATAATGAAAAACAATTCATTTACAACATCATCTTTTTAATTCCCTCTATCATTCCTCCATTGTCTCTTCATTGTCATACCGAGATATTTTTAATTTGTGAGGACCAATAAACTATCAACATGTTTTGGTGTAATTTATACTTATTATTATTATTATTGTTATTATTATTGTTATATTAGCAAATGTTGGTTAGCTTTCGTGCGTTGCTCTTTTTGACGATGAGAAACCTTTATGTGTTGTTGTGATGCCATTACATGAGATGATTATATGATTCTTTAGTTGAAATTTTTCATGAACCATAATTTGATTTAAGTTGAAGTTACTCTTTCTATATTGAGGTGAATTATCCTGTTATGGCATTATACTTCGTTTACTATGATCTAATCATTTTGTTTAAGCTAGACTGAACTGTGTATTTTATGTACTCGGCCAGATCTAGTTATTTCAGGTTAACAGCTTGTTGTAGATTCGTGCTTAGCTCTACTTGCTTCTTGAATTATCTTACTTGAAGTTAGTGCCTAAGTTGAGTCGTCGGGTGTTCGTTTTGATGTATATTAATTTTGGGGACATGTATTTGTTTATAGTTTTTACAAACCTTTCGTGTATGTAGCACATGTAATGTTGTATTCTGCTTTTTATACAAACGTGTATTCTATTTTGTGATCTGGTTATATGTTATGTTATTATAGTTCGTTCTCAATAGATATTAATTAGTCATCGTAGTTTTGTACTGGACTTGAATCAGATATGTCGATCCATTTGAGATAAGAAAAGAAAATTTTAAGCACTCAATCGATGTGTTCAATACTCGTATAATACAATACTCACAGATGAACGCTTCTAACCTGTCCTATTCTCTGTAGTAACAGATGGTATTACTTAGTAATGCCTTCTGTTAGTGTGAGTGTCGTGCTGGGGCATTAAATTATATTATTCATTCCTCATGTACAAAAGTACAAGAATAATGCATTATGGTTTGTTACAAAAATAAATAAATAAATAAATGGTTGAGCTATTCATTTAATCGCTTTAAGCTAGCTTAAATACTTAAAAGTGATTGAAAACGTCGAGCCATGTTACTTACAAGTTATAAATTCATTAGTATTTGATCATGAATTCATGGGTGCATTCAATCATTTCAAAATATTCATATTTGGTATAATTATATTTATGTATAATAAACCTAGGTTAGATTATTTTTCAAGTTTCAAGATTCTAGGTTGTGATAGTATATTAATTGTATATTAATATTCATTGTGTATTGCATTAAATGGCAAAGTATGTAAATTAGATTTTGTTTGGTTTGCCCTTCTCCGTTTTGGTTTATCATCCATAAAAAGATGCACATAACTTATTTTTAAAAACAATTAAAATTGAAAATGATGCTAACACATGATATTCAAAATAAGGTTATTTTATTGTTTGTATTTTAAAATATGATAAAATAACGAAAAACAATTCATTGGCAACATCATCTTTTCGTTCCCTTCTGACGTGTTAAGAGCTTACCATGTGTATACGCTAAGATCAGCCACTTATTATAATATTAACAATATATAACACCAAATTACGTCACCAATAACGAAGTGAATTTTGGGTCAAGATGTTACGAAAGTGTAACATGCTAAAATAAGTTTGTTTCCGACTTTCGAATACAAAAAACTAAGCTCATTTGACTTTCAATGGTTAAAAAGTGACTTATATAAGCCGATTGATTTAAATGGGGGGCATAAGCTTGCTGATTGCTTGTAGACCATTTCAAGTGCGATTTTGAAGCGTTAGCTGGCAGTTTTAATTAATGCTGACCATGCACCAGGGAATTATAGTTGGCGGGTGGGACTTTGCTTCATTTTATGAAAATGGGCTGCCGTTACGGGGCGGGCGATCTGATTGGTGCAGGCTTCGAATCATTTCAATTAGTGGGCCAACAGAAAGAAAAATTGTGCTTCCAACAGCATGGTGTGGGATTGGGAAGCAGCATGTGCATCTGACAAAGGCCCAGCATGGCATGGGCGTTATTCTTTTGGCTCCAAATGGTACGGCTCCTCTCGGACTGCGGCAGCAGCATCAGAAAGAGACTTGTCATTTGTCGGCAGTGGACCATGAGAGAATTTGACGTGCTTAATATTGTTGTCATGGAATTTTATAATGCTAGTTAGGGTGCGTTTTTAACGAACACGAACGAGACATTTGAGCATGACATTTGAACGTGACATTTGAGTGTGGTACTGTAACGAAGAGGAAATGCGGTTTTAGTTACGAACAGGGTATTTGAGAATGGTATTTGAACGGGGTATTTAATTGTTAATTAATTGTTTTGAATTAATGTATGTGTTTGATTTTAATTTATGTGTGTTATGTTAATTAAAACATTTTGAATATTAGTCCCACACTGCTAAAATAATATGAATAACTTGATGTATATATATAAGCATGCAAGTTATATACACAGTTGAAATGAAATCAAATTGACTAAAATAAAGAGGTTTGATATGTACACATATATATTAAAAATGTCAAAGATGGACGTTTGAGCACTTATCTTTTGAGCTTTTATCTTTTTTTATTGTCTACTACATTGTTGTACTACCGAAAATGCATGCTTATGAATAGTTGCATTTGCAAACGACCGGAGATATTTCCATGAGTAAGAATAACATCATACATGACGCTTTTGCAATTTTTTAAATATACTATTCAGGTTCAGTTTTCTGCTTTGTCACCTTATTGTATCTAACTGTTGTACCAAATCCTCATCTTTTTTAATAACTATCGGTTTTTATACTCCTGAATCTTAGAGTTACCAAAATTTGGTCATAACATTGCAGCTCCAAATGCAATTGTTTGCATTTTCAAATTTGTGGGTTTTGAGTGCTTAAAATTTGCATGTGTGCTTAACATTGTGCTATTTTCATTTTCACGTATGAAGTCCAACTCCATTCTTTCCAGATTTGGGTTTTGAGTGCATGTGTGCTTAACATATTGGTTACGAGTATCTTCCTGATAATCAAAATGGAACCATCCTATTTAAATTCGTCCTCGCCTTTGATTAGACTAGAGTACATTCTAATTTTATTTGCACAATCTAAAAAGAGTTTTGTGGAACCATTTGAGCTATTATATGTATGATCATTACTAATTTAGCTACAGCCATATATGCACATTCTCTTATGTATGTGCATGTTAAATGTACATACATTTGTGTGTGTGTTCAATACTGGTCAACCGATTGTAATAGTGGCAACTTTTTGCTACTCTTTCTATTTCTCTCAGAACCATGAAAGATGCAGCAAAAGCGTATAGCTACCCATTC
This sequence comes from Allium sativum, assembly GCA_030737875.1. Classification (NCBI taxonomy): domain Eukaryota; kingdom Viridiplantae; phylum Streptophyta; class Magnoliopsida; order Asparagales; family Amaryllidaceae; genus Allium; species Allium sativum. Next base: position 17,427,297 of record CM060927.1, on the reverse strand, counting down.
GAAGTATGCTTATATACACACACAACACATATGTTTATCAAAGTTAAAACTATTTCAGCCGGCTTTACTAAACTTTTTCTTTTACAATCAAAAGTTTATTTACAAGTTATAATTCTTGAATACTGTTACTCTCTATAGCGATTTGGTACTGGGATTTTGAAAGAGAAAAGTAATGAATCGAAGACCAGAATGAATCAGTTTCAACAACAATTTGGGTATGTCCTTCTATATTTGATTTTAGATTATATATTTTTCCCTATCCATCGCTCTGTCTAGATTTATATGTTGGATATCTATTTTATGAGTCCGTATTCATCTTCTGTTTATCAATATTTGTGCTTCATTATTTGTCAAAACTTCATCCTCTATTTTTGCCATTTCATTACTACTACTTACACAATGGCTCCATAGATGGCCTACGCCAACCCAGAGAAATGACCCGGTAGATGCAAAAAAATGTTGCTATAGACAAAAAATGATCTGTGGCAACGCTTTCTTGGGTTGCCTTTTACCGCGTTGCCTTAGAGTCAAAAACAACACATTTGCGATCCTAGGGCAACAACAGCACAGGTGTTGCCGCATGTACTAAATTTACAAAAATGTGGGATCCACTAAAATCTGTAACCCGAATATACGGAATCGACACTAAAATCTGAAGCCCAGGTTCACGGAATCCAGCTGTGGAGCCCACATGCATAAATCTATGGCAACAATTTTACCACCCAATGGCAATACCATATGTGAAAATTAGGGTCACATCCTTAAAATAAAACTTAATTAGGCTCACATCCTCCTGTTTCAAAACATATAAATTACATCCCTAATTTCAAACAGCGGCTGATCTTTTTACAAAAGTGCCCTTTTTCTTAATTCACGCCGTAATTACCTAGGTCGGATCTACTCATTATGTAATTAGCTTTTTCTTTTCTTTTCCAGAAACCTATATTTCGTTCTCCATGGCGGCTGCGGCTCCAGAAACAAAAGTTATCTCTTCTCACTCCAAAGCATGATTTTATTTCGCAGTTTCTTAAATTTCTTGCTCCATTTGTATCGGATTCTCGATAGCTGGAATCTTTTGTCAGTCAAAAAGGTACGAGAATCAAAAACTTTAAATCATTCATTTTTATATTTTATTGGATTTGCTTATTTTAAGGTAAAAGCGTGTCCCTTGCGAGCATGATAAGAAACCTGGGAATATTTCATTTTCGCTTCCCTTTAATCTATTTTCTACCTTACTGCTAGTCGAAAATGCCTTTTGGGCAACTTTTTCCTTTTTCTGTTGATTTTTGTTCTACCAATGTTTCGGGGTTGAAGTATTTTTATTACTATTTGAAAAGTCTGTTCAGTGTTGTCTCTTATATGAATTTTATGTACCTTGCATTTTGTCACATAGGTATTGTTCTGCTTTCTTTGTCTAACAATCCAATTGCTATTTCATGTTAATTCTGGGTTTATTTGGATGTGACACTTGTTTATAAATGAAGTTATTAACATATTTTCGTTAAAATATGTTTCAGTTAGCGTTTGAGTGCGATTGAGGAAATATAATTGTGAAAGTGAAAATGGAATCGGTGGAATGATTTAGTAAATATGGTTTTAAAATGTTGAGGGTATTGTAAACTTTGGGACTGTTTCATATGAGATTCAACTATAGAATGAGGAAAAAAACCAACTTTGTAGCTTAATTAAAGTTTCATATGTGTGCTCACATATACATGTATGCGTACAAGTATCTGTTATGTATAATACAGATTTGTATTGTATGAAAAGTGGGTTGTGAGCAAATATAGACAAAGCAAGAAAGTAAATGAGGATTCCAATCACGAAATCATCTTTCATGAAACCATTGTTAGAACTCGTGGATTTTTACTGAACTTCTAATAAAAAGTTGTGGACAAATATGCATCTATTCTTAATATATGCATATATGTATGCAATTTTTTATCAAACAAACAGAAAAACATATTATTTTACAAATATATTCATATTTCTATGCATATATCTGGAATACTTGCATATAAATATTTAGAAATTATTGTTATTTAGCTGAATTGTACGCATGTATTTATATTATTCTGAAGCAGTTTTTGTAATTTCAGTTACTGCACATTAAGCTTATTAATGTTGATTTTCTTTTTTTTATAACAGTGTTCCGGCGGATATTGGTGTCATCGTGTTGTTGAAGCTTGGTCGTCCATCTTTTTCCAAATGATTGAAATCTGCAGTTGTTTCTACAGAGACTACTAGATGTGGCGCAATAAGCTGGGTCTTAACAAAATTATTTGTTCTTCAAAAGACCGTCATCTCTGCTTTGTAAATGTTCTGAAATTTTTGATGTAGTACATGTAAATGTGGTCTGTATTTATTTTTTGATGTAGTACATGTAAATGTTATGAATTTTTTCATGTAAGTATGCACATATTTCTGTTATTTGCATATATATATGCATCTTGTTATAATTATATGTATTTACTTTTTTTTTTCATTTCTTTTGTTTCAGCAATTATGCAGTACAGTTCTGTATATGTATGCAATTATTTCACATAGTTGCATAAATGTATGCAATTTTAAGTAATATTTGTATCTAATTATCTACTTCAATGTTGCGCAAAACTAATAATTTATTTTCTGCATAATATTAATATATGTATGCAATTATTCCACTTAGCTGCATAAATGTATGCAATTTTACGTAATATATGTATCTAATTGTCTAGTTTTTCGTACAAATAAAAAAAAGTAATAAAAAAATCGCTGTTAGAGTGATCGACGGTTTTCCAGAATTGTAGTATTAGGTTTATGAGCGAGATAATAGGAGCGATAGACTGAGTAAATGAGGACAAACAGTTGTTGGATAGTTTTTTAGGTGTGTAAGGGTAGATCTGGAATTTTTTTAGCGGAAATTCAAAAATAGGGATGTATTCTATATTATTTTTATCACCGAGTTTTTTTTTATATTTTGAAACTTAATAAGGACTTGTAAAAAACGCACTCATACCATATCATAGCTATGGCAACATTTAACTTCACATACATAACATAACATCAAACTGAAATTAATAAAGAACTTTTTATTTCAAATTAATTAACCAGCAAACACAAGTAGTACGTAGTCAACTACGAAATAACAAAACATAGCCACTAAATTCAATTTTACAGACATTTCAGTTAGAAACACAGCCAGCCCTAAATTCATGTTTACATAAAACTAAAACAGTTTCAAAATATAGCACAAGCCTCCAATGCATTCAATGTCTCTACTGCATCGATCGTACCTCTAGTGCCTTCAGTAACAAGTTCTTGAAAATCCTCATCACTGCCTCCATCACCTCCATACATCAGTTGCATTTCAGCACAAAATAAGAGGTATGCATGCCTCAATTGCATTTCAGTATAAACTACGGTCATAGTATAACTGAGTTTCCTTTTAGCACAAACTGAATTCCATTTGCATTTCAGTATAACATAGTATACTGATCTAAACCAGTGGCGGAGCCAGAACACAATCTTTGAGTAGGCACAAAGTGATTTGGGGTTCAGAATTATTTTTTACACAAAAAGCTTATATGATTAAACTAAGACAAATATGATCTTTAATTTAATAGCCTTCATATTCATTACAAAAACGATCAATAACAAATCTTCCAAAAAAAAAAAAAAAACTAATCATAACACATATTTTAAAGTTGTTCCCTACGAGTTCTCATATTTTGAAAACGATCGATAACTGCATCATTGTCAATGTTGTCAAAGACATCTCTTTCAATATAAGTGATACAAATCGAAGATCCGTTTTAACTATATTCATACCCGAAAAGGTCCTTTCAACTGTAACGGTTGATACTGGTAGAATTAAGGATAACATGATGAGTTTATAAACTAAACTATAAACAATATGCTTTCCCGTCAATACCATCTTTTTAGCTAAATTGCTAATGCTTTTTTACTTCTTTGAATTCATTATTAGATGTCATATCCATCACATAAATCTCTAATTGATTGCGAAGATCCATACGTTCTGCTTCGGAAAAATCATTTGGATAAAGTTCTGATAGACGAACTAGTTTCATGACAACAAAAGAAGCAAACGAATCATTAGGATTCAAAGATGTCATGCATAGAAGCAATTCTGTGTTAACCTCATCAAAACGATTATTAAGCTCAACAGGTTGTTTATCTAAACAAACATAGAACAAATCAACTTGATAATGATGCAAGTTTGTTATCTTTGATCCTCGTCTTGATCTACCTAAAAGAAGATAATTATCCGCCATATTTGGAATAACAATATTTTGCTTCGTGCAAAAAGAACTTACTTCAACAAATAGGTTATCCCATCCATCATTTCTCATATTTTGTAGTCGTTCCTTAGAAAATTTCACCAAAGTTATAGCATTGACGATATCTTGATCTTTTCGTTGAAGTGCTTTTGAAAGATCATTGGTGATTCCAAGCACATTTTTCATCAAATATAATGTGAATATGAAATCAAAATTTTGCATCACTTTTATCAAATTTAAACATTATCCTTTTTTATCTCCAGAAACATCTTCCTCCAAGTCCGTAAGAACATCTATCACAGAGGAGAACATAACAATCAAATTAATTAAGGTTCCATAATGTGAACCCCAACGTGTATCTCCCGATCATTTCAAATTTCTCTCTTGATTCAATCCTTGACCACTGCATAATTCTCCACTCTGTAGTTGGTCGAATACCCTTTCTGCCTCTTTTCCTCGTAGGATATCTCGACGCTTACATGACGCTCCAGCAAGATTCACCAAATTATTAACTAAGTAAAAGAATTCAGCAATGTGATTTATATCTTTCGCGACACAAAAAAGTGCTAGCTGAAGTTGATGTGCAAAACAATGCATATAAAATGCAGAATTGTTCTCTCTCAATATAAGTGTTTTGAGACCATTGAACATTCTTTGCATATTACTTGCCCCAACGTAGCATTGACCACTCAACTTTGTAAAGCTCAACTTGTGTTTGAAAAAAAAGCTTCAAGTGATGTCTTAAGCGAAATTGCAGTTGTATTAGGAACATGTATCATTCCTATAAATCATTCAATGACACAACCATTTTTTATTAACAAATCAAATCACTATAGACATCTGCTCTTTAATTGAGTTATCACGTGCTTCATCAATTAAAATTGCAAATAGGCCACCATCAAGATGCTTCAAGACAGCATTGGCAACTTCAATCGCAATTGAGTTTACAACATCCTTTTGTATGTCGGGTGATGTCATTTTGGAATTTTGTGGAGCATTTTCCAAAACAACAGCATTAATAGATGAGTTCTGATTTGCAAGCCATTGTAGAAGTTCCAAAAAATTTCCCTTATGCATAGAGTTTTCAGATTCATCATGACCACGAAAAGCTAGTGCTTGACGCAAAAGATAACGAATGCAATCTATGGTAGCATTTAGTCGAACTCGATAGTTAGTTCGACATTGTTCTGTTTACCTTACCATTAGTGGTTCAATGTGTCTGACTTGAGTCATTAAATTTTCAGCTTTCATACATGCGGTGTTATGTGTTTCTGATTGAGCGTGTTCTTGCAATCTTCTACAATTTTTCCAATTTTTATATCCGCCAGTTGTAAAAACATCACTTATATTTCTGTTCACTGACTCTGGACGAAATAGATAACACTTCAAACAGAAAACGGAATCTTCTTTTACACTATATTCTAACCAACTCCCAAATTGACTAAACCAATTTGGATTAAAGCGACGGGCCTTCACTCCAATGATAGTTTGTGGAAATGCTAATAAAGAAGGTTGATATGGACCTTTCTATAAATAAGCTCTACGAACTATATCTTGATCATTTGGGTCATACTTCGAAATCCGATTTCGTAAGATTGTATCAGAAGGAAGATTTAATAAATCAACATGAACGTGATTTTGAATCACTGTTTTTGGAATAGCTTCATTTTGGATATCATTTCTACAATGTTGGAAGAAGACCCCGCATTGTCGGAAATAGTATCATGAGCTCGTTTATAATATTTATTCAAATCTGAAAAGATGATTAACAATAATTAGATGATCTAACAATTACCCCAAAAAAAATCTTAACATTCATTTTCTCTTCTAAAAAATAATTTTATGCATTTTGTGATCTATCTAAACAACGAACAATTTTAAAGTCAATAAACTGATTTTCCTAAAATGAGACTTATCTGAGTCAAGCAATAGACAATGAACAAATTTGAATAGATCAGCAACCTAAAATAAAGAATAATTTTATGTGTTTCTGATTTTTCAATCAACCCATTTCAAATTTCACTATGTTGAATTGCCTAAATTAATCAAATTAAACCATCCAGCTTAACCCCCTAAAGTATGCAATACAAGAAATCAACAAAATCCCTAAAATAAGGTTACCCATTTTGTTTTCAGAGAAAATTTCTCAGCTGAAATTGAGAAGGTCTGAAATTGAGAAGGGAAAGGGTAGCTTGCTGATTATCGTTCTTCTTTTCTTTTCCTTCTTTTGTTGCGTTGAGAAGCTGACAATTTTTTTAGGGCCTTGACTTCGCGTTCTTCATCTCCTCTTTTTTCTTCGAGCTTTTCTTCATGTGTATTTGTTTCTGCATCTGGAAACTGATGTGTGCTTTTACCTTTTTTTTTGTTAATAATAAAATACTGGGGTAGGCATGTGCTTACCCCAAACGCAGATGGGCTCCGCCCCTGATCTAAACAATGTGTGCACAAGTATACTGATCTAAATAATGTGTGAGTTATATAACGGATCTAAACAATGTGTATACAAATGTATACTGATCGAAACATAATTGAGTTTCATTTGCATTTGCGTTTCATTTACATAACTGAGTTACATAACAGAGGCACAATGTGGATACAAGTGTACACTGATCTAAACATAATTGAGTTACATAATTGATCTAAATAATGTGTATACAAGTGTATACTGATCTAAACATAACTGAGTTTCATTTGCATTTGCGTTTCATTTACATAACTGAGTTACATAACAGAGGCACAATGTGGATACAAGTGTATACTGATCTAAACAATGTGTATACATAGCATAGCAGAGGCAGTGTGTATACAAGTGTATACTTAGTAAACAATTAGACAGTTACAATGTGGATAAATTTATCAATAATTAATAATTTAGGTTTAATGGGCAATGTGGAAAAATTATCACTAATCTACAATGTGGCAAAAATTATCACTAATCTACAATGTGACAAAACTTAAAATTATACCTGAAAAACTGCCCATGCATGTTATTTCATATTACTTCACTGCTCTACATTGCCATAACAACACACAAAAGAACTTCAAACATAATTCAGAACATAGCTAAAGCTTTTGCAAAGAATTTTTCTCCTGTCTCGTGTTTTCCACATTCAATGCGCATTAGGGCCAACTCTTCCTTCATATCTGCCACAAATTCATCGACTTTTTCCCTCTTTTGCTTTTACTTCAGCAGCTTTTCTTCAATTGTCTTCTTTTCCACGAGCCATTACGATATAGTCTTTTCTTTTTCCATCAATTTAACAGTAGTATCATCCAATTCAGCATTGTTGTTTATTTCATACACTTCTTCATGCCACATAAAATACCCACAATCGTCATTCTGCACATATCTTAAATTCTCGACTAAAACATCAATGAAAGATATGATAATCGACATGGAACAACAAAAAATACCTAATTTATACTTACCGACCACATGGAGCAACCAAAAAACTTCTTCCCCACATTCGACCCGACCTTCACAGTCCTTATCTTTTCTGGGATTTTGTGGTGGCAGTTCTTTCTCGCAGCTGTTGTTGACGAATTTGAAGTAGAAATTGATTGAGCGGTCATTAAACTCGAATTGAAGTGATATCACAAACTGCAAATCATTTAGTAGGCTTTCAGGCATGTATTTCATGTATTCAATATTCGTATGCATAACCAAAACAAAACATGCGTATATTTATTAGCCAGTCTTACACACACACACATACACACACTCTTAAGAAATCATGCGTATACTTATTAGATGGTCTTATGGATACAGATCATGATAATACTTAAGAAACGATAACTATCATGTATATGTAAGCATACTTAAGAAACCATTTTCATAAACCAGTGTGTCATGTCTTAATCATCACAGGCAACAGCAACCTGGGAAACCCGAGCAGTTGTTTAGAACATGCAACTCATATAAAGTCGATGGTCTAATTGTTCACAACCACACTTCACTAGGCACTAAAGTTCTGTGTTATTTAATTGATTAACAACCAAATAGCGGCTCAAAGAACATTTCAGTGAATCAACATACAACTGAACCACAAAAAAAAAAAAAAACACCAACCAAACAAAATTATACTCATGGTGATAATAATTTCCGTTTCTCGGTTGACTAATGAATAGCGATGAACAAAAAACTAACAGAAACGTACATGAGAAACACAGGATAAAAAGTTAGCACCTTTCTTCTTGGATTGGCTGACGTTTGATGATGGTGAAGGGGAGAAGTGGGTGCGTATGGAGTCGAGGACTCGATGGAAGAAGTGAAGGACGCAGAGAGGGTTAGAGTGGAAGAAGGTGAATGAAAATTAGGGATTGAAATTGGAAATTTGGGGGTGAGAACGAACAGATCTGAGAAATTGAGAAAGAGGAATCCAGTGAGTAACGTAAGTTGATTTCCTATTGGTGGTGAAGTATTTTAATGGATTGGTGAGGTGTCAACTTCAGATGTTGTTTTTAAAAGGTAAATTGGCAGATAAATATGCATCTTTTTATAGATGCAGACCAACGACGTGGCAAATTAAACTTATAAGTTTATAACCATAGCTACTGCAACACAATTTGATATCTATGGTAACACATTGAAGAGTGCGCTGCAATACACAAAAATCAGCATAGCTGTGGCAACATTTTAGCTGGCAACACCTTATATTTTCGTTGTAGTAGGCAAACTATGGCGTAGTGTTACCCGTCAAGGTTTTAAATCTCGGATATCGGTCGCGTTTCGTCTCGAGGATTTTATAGACTTGATCTCGTATCGGGGGAGATCTTGGACGAAATGAGTCTAACTTGGGAGTTCGTATCAGATTCCCATCTCGGGTCTAAAAGTTCATAACAAAACAATCTCGGGGTACATGATATGTTAAAAAATGATATTTTTACAAAAATAATTTTTATGAATGCTATTAAAAATATAGTAACTTAAACTTAAATTGCAAAATAACTTTATTATTCTTCATTTTGCGATAGATCATTCATACTCTAAATTGTAATATGCTAAAAATAGAAATATTGTCTGACATAAAACATTTAAATTAAATTATTATTCTTGTTCAGGCACAGATTTAAATTTTAACCAAAAAAAACTATGATCTTGTACGGTATTTCAATATTTCGTCTCGGTCGATATATCGTTCGATATTGCAATATCTCGGGCGGTATATTCGAAAGGAGATTTGGAGTGATATTTTCTGTTTCGTTTCGGAAGGAGCCCAAGATGAGATCTCGAACGAGATCTCGGGCGAGATTTGCGAGATTTGAAACAGTGTATCCCGTTACCCTATTCATTTTATTACTGTCTGAGTAAGCATTGCACTATGCATCATTATGTGGCCCTATTACTATATTAGTATTTGTTTCCTGTATATCACATCGACAAAGTTTAAAATCTATTTGTTATTAATGCCTTAGTCTAAAAGAAAAAAATGCTACATGACAAAAAGCTGCTACCTATGCAACACTGCACTGAAGTGAGAAAAAGGACCAACTCCACATTTGAAACCAAGTAGCTTCAGACTAAATATGAAAAAGTTACAATTTCATTGATATATTTGCACATCTGTGTGTGTGTATGTATAATTTTAAGCGAAGCTTCTTTCATAAATTTCTGTTTGATATATATTTTGTGAAGATTATTTCAGAAGCTTACCATTTAATAGCTAAGTTTTTGTTTGATATTTTTTTTGATGTAATACAGTATTATAATCTGAAGAATATTACACAGCTTTTGAGTAACTCTGGTTATACTTCTTATATTTGCAGGAAATATAAATGTGGATGAAAATAGCTTTGAGCCTATTAGATGCACAATAACTTAGCCAATCGTTAGCTAAATTTTTAGTTTATGACCGTATATGCTTGGTGTAATTCAACGTCCTCATTTAGAATTATTTTTAAACAAAATGATATAGCTACCTTATGTCCTGCAGACGGTCTATCTAATGTTAATAATTTTGATATTAGAAAATGCAGAGTTTAAAAATTGAACAGTGGTATGTCGAGCACTTATCTATTGATAAGCAATATACTATATCGAAGAACCTAATACTATATTATCGAATATTGCATTTGAATCATCGGCTGATATTATACATTGACGTACTATGCACATTTGGCTATTTGTGTCGATTTTCAGTCATATGTTTTTTGCATCCTTAATAAGCAGTAGTTGCTCTAGTATTGGTTATTTGTGGTAGATAATAGAGAGTTGCACACTAAATAGGGAGGCAATAAGATTTTGAGGTAGAGAAAAGCAAAAAGGTGTGGCTCAAGAGTCAATGCGCAATGAAGAGACAGCTCCATCTTGCTAGCATCTATGCTTCAACATGATCCGGTGAGGATCTGTTCGTTTGCAGTTGTAACCAGGTCACCTCAAATTCTAGGCATATTGAAAACATATTTAGTATTTTAGGAAGAATGAACAGTGATACATGCATACGTATATATATACACACACACATACACATACACACACACGCACGCACACACACACACACATATACATATATATATATATATATATATATATATATATATGCATACACATATATGAATTCCTTTTGATTTCTTTTTTAATGGAAGCTCCTGGTTCCCCAACTAACTCACGAACTTTTTCATCTCGATCTCAACCTACAATCATATCAGATAAACCACCATCTGCATATACAAATCCAAATCCACATCTCACTAATGATAATATTGATAGTTATAAACAAGTTTTTCAGATTGGAGTTTAAATTTTGTCAAGCCGCTGGAGGAATATGTGTTTATTCCTGGGAATATTATCAATAAACCAAAAGAGGCTTGGATCAATACGATTGCTCTGATCCCAATATTTTTCAAGTTATCTACCATTAAGCTTAAAGAATACATTTCGAGAGTTTGCAAGCCATTGGGTAATTTCTTCATCCATGTTTCTCCTGGCTATAACTTTGTAGTACAGTTTGAAAATGCATCAGATTATGCTTGTGTTTTGGAGAGTTCTACCTATTCATATTTTGGTAGATTGTTGTTGATTGAAGCTTGGCATGCTGGGTATGATTTTAGTAAAAACAGAGCAATGAAGTCCATATCTGGGTTAAACTTCTTGATTTACCAATGGAACTCTGGACAAAGGATGCGATTCAAATGTTAGCCAGTTTTATTGCTAAACCCTTATTGATTGATGAAAATACAGCGGAAAGGAAATTTACAAAATATGCTGGTGTGCTTATTGCTATTGACACCCTCACTGAACTAAAAACAAAAATCCCAATTTTATTTCACAATGGAACCAAAAACAATATTTCAATGGAGTATGAGTTTATTCCCATTAAACGCTTGAAATGCAATTTATTTGGACATGATGATACCTTTCATGAAGTCTCCAAGGACCCTCGTTGGATTCCTCCTGATGGTCAACCTGAAGAGAATGAACAACAAACAGATGATGGGCATAATACTGGTACATATGATGGACATTTTGATGAAGCATCTAACTTCACAAATGATGGTTATAATGTGGGTACCTCCAATGTTACAGTTAATGGACATAATGCTTCTATAGATGATCTGGATTTCTTGAATTCTAAACTTCCTGATAATGTAATTCAAGATGATTTAAACATTATTGCAGATGAGGTTGTTGAAAAAAATTTGGAGGATAATAATGATAAAGGGAAACAAATTGATGCAACCCATATGGTGGATAAGAATGCTAGTTATACACTGAATAATAATAATGTGGCTTTATCTTCTTTATTGCTGCTCCTAAAAGAAATACCAGGAGCTCTACTACTGTTAAATGACAATACTAACATGGAATGTCAGGAATATGAGTACTTCTTTTCGTATGAAGGATGTACTTCATCTCTTGAACCAAACTAAATCAACTATTGTTGGATCAGTTGAAACAAAACTAGCTGCTGCTAATTTAGTATTGTTTTCTTCTTTATTACCTAGTTCCTGGAAATTTCTAACTAATAATTCTTCTACTCACTCTGGTCGGATTTCGCCCATTTGGGATGCCAATGTTTGGGATGCAGTGATTATGTCTTCATCTTTTCAACACTTGATTGTCAATGCTAATAATAAAGGGGGTTTTGGTATGGTTTTTACAGTGGTATATGCAAGTAACACATTTGCTGAAAGGCTCAATTTATGGAAGATTTTGGTTAATAAATCATGTAATATAAATGATACATGGATCTTGATGGGTGATTTCAACAATATTTTATCTCCTAATGACAAGAAGGGTGGTCTGAATGTTCCTTATCAACACATTAGAGAATTTCAAAAGTTTATTACACAGACAGCTTTTAATGACATTAAACCTCTGGATTTTCATTTCACATGGAGAAGAAGAGGTATTGCTACTAAAATTGATCGAACTTTAGTAAACAATAAATGTCTTCATTTGTTTTTACACATGAAAGCACTCTCTTTATCTCAAAACTCAAGTGATCATAACCCAATCATGTTAGATCTCATTCCTACTATTGAAGCTAAAGGCTTTCCTTTTAGATTTAGGAATGATTGGTCAGTTTTACCAGGGTATTATGATGCAGTGAATAAAAGTCTTAATGCTTCTGTTTGGGGCTTTCATAGCTATCAGTTTATGCAAGAGCTCAAGAATTGCAAAAATGAGTTAAAACAGTGGAATAGAGTAAGAGATAAAAATTCAGTTAATCTCAAAAATGCTGAAGAAATAGCTACTCAACTTGAAAAAGCTGCTGATAATCCTGAAGGTATCATTTTATTTGACAACTATTTACAAGCCAAAAAAGAACTTCAGTTATTGCAAAGGTATCATTTCCAAAGTTTCAAACAACAAGTAAAGGTTTCTTGGTTGCAACAAAGGGATATAAATTTGAAGTTTTTCTATTCTAGGATGTCAAACAGGAGATTTTTTAATCACATCAGAGCTCTAATGGATGATAATGGTAATTTATTATATAAAGCAGAAGTGATAGAAAATGAGGCTATCAATTATTTCAAGGATATGTTTAATGGTCCTAGAATTTCAGTATTTCCTCCTTTTCATCCCATTTACACTATAAATTCTGAAGGACATAATTTTCTTTTGAAATCAGTTGAATTATCTAAAGTGAAGAATGCTTTATTTTCAATTCATGATGATTCTAGTCCAGGACCTGATGGAATTAATTCAAAGTTTCTGAAATTTCATTGGGAATTATTGAAGGATTATTTATTGAAGGCAATAAATGATATCTTCATTTCAGGTAAAATACCTAAATCCCTAAATCACACATTCATCTCTTTAATTCCTAAGAATGATAGACCATCGGAACTTGCACATTACAGACCAATTTCTTGTTGTAATGTCTATTACAAATATTTTTCTAAAGTTTTGTATAATAGACTCAAATGTTTTCTGCCCTTCTTGATCTCTGAGAATCAAAGTGCATTTATCAAAGATAGATATATCGGTGATAACATTTTGTTGGCTCATGAATTATTGAGGGATTTCAAGAAAGGAGGAATGCCAAAGATGTATGTTAAAGTGGAATTGCAGAAGGCCTATGATAAGGTGAATCGAGAATTTATTTGTTACATCATGTCCAGGATGAATTTTCCTACATACTTTGTGAATCTTGTTTATGAATGTATGAAAACAGCCACATATTCTGTTATGATTCATGGTATTCCAAAAGGTTTCTTTTCATCAAATAGGGGCATAAGACAAGGAGATCCTTTATTGAAACAACCCGCACCTTCGTTCACGCAAGATATTATCCCCAACTTAGCCACCGTATAGGTGTTGGGTTTTGTTCCTCAAAAGGCCTTGGCTAAATTTCGAGATCCGCCAACACATGGCGTTGCCACACAGGCTGAGCCAACCTCCCTACTAACACCGATATTGTCCCTACTTTGCCACCTCTCAGGTATAGGGTTTTCCATCACTAGGCCTCAGCGTTAGTAAGAGATGGGATCTACTATATAAGCACCCACTTCACACAGGCTTCCACGATGTGGGACTTAGGGGTGTTACATTCTCCCCTCCTACAGAGCCCAACGTCCCCGTTGGCTCACAAATACCTCACCCAGGCGCTGCGGTCCACACAAGAGCCACAATTCCGGCTGGGTATTGGCTCTGATACCACTATAACAACCCGCACCTCCGTTCACGCAAGATATTATCCCCAACTTAGCCACCGTATAGGTGTGGGGTTTTGTTCCTCAAAAGGCCTCGGCTAAGTTTCGAGATCCGCCAACACATGGCGTTGCCACACAGGCTGAGCCAACCTCCCTACTAACACCGATATTGTCCCTACTTTGCCACCTCTCAGGTATAGGGTTTTCCATCACTAGGCCTCGGCGTTAGTAAGAGATGGGATCTACTATATAAGTACCCACTTCACACAGGCTTCCACGATGTGGGACTTAGGGGTGTTACATTTATCTCCTTATTTGTTTGCTATTGTCATGCAATATTTTTCATTTCTTATGGATGATGCTACTATGAAGAAGGATTTTCAACCTAGTTCCTTAGTTAAACCAATTATTTCACACTTATTGTATGTTGATGATCTTATGATCTTTGGTAAAGCTTTACTATCTAACGCAATTGCTTTAAAGGAGATTTTTCAGAAATTTAGTAGATATGCAAGGATAAATGTGAATGCTTCTAGAACCAAAGTGTTATTCAGTGCATCAGCTACAAATGCTTCAGAGATTCAACAAATTCTGGGTTTTGATGAAGGTGCATTACCAATTAAATATCTGGGTGTTCCCTTGTCCTCTAATTACTTACACTATTCAGAGTGTAATTCCCTTATACATAGAGTGCAAAGTAGAATTACTGGTTGGGAAACTAAACTTTTGAGTTTTGCGGGAAGGGCAGAGCTAATTAATGCTGTTATAAAACCCATTATATTATATTGGTTGTTTATTTATCAAATTCCAGAGTTTACTCTAGACAAGCTACAATCTTTGTGTGCATATTTTTTTTGATGGGGCACATCTCATAAAGTTGCTTGGAACAAGTTGTGCAAACCAAAATCAGAAGGGGGTATAGGTTTGAAAAAAAATTCAAAGCTTAAAAAAGCAGCATGTGTTAAATTACTTTGGAATTTCTTATCTAATACCTCGTTATGGAGAAAGTGGATGCACAATAGGTATTGTAAAAGGGATTTATTTTGGTCTATGGCTTTAGACAATAATGCATCCTCATCCTGGAAAGCTTTGCTTAGATTGAGATCTAATTCAAAGCAGCTTTTTAACAAAATCATTGCAAATGGAAATAATACCTTGTTATGGTTTGATCCATGGATAAATTGTCAATGCTTGGTAGATCTTATTGGCTATGATAGATTGAGTTTGAATGGTAGTTTAGATCTGAAAGTCAATTACATCATAAGAAATGAGTCTTTTGAACCTGAAATTCATCCAGCAACAAGAGAGTTGTTAGCTGAAATAAATTCTATTTCTATTTACCCAAACAATATTCATGATACTTATGAGTGGTGTGAGGGAGGTATATTTTCTTTCCATAAAGCCTGGGATTATTTGAGGGATCATGAGATAAAAGATGAGATTTTTTCAGTGATATGGCATTCAAAAAATAGTAGAAGGATGTCTTTCATAGCTTACCTTGCAATACTTGGAAGATTAAATACAAAGGGCCGAATACATCAATTTGGAAATATCACAAATGTTTTATTCCCTTTGTGTAACAATCATCCAGAAAGTCATCAACATCTCTTTTTTTTGTGATTATTCAGCCTTTATCTGGTTGTCTTTGAAGTAGAAATTGAATCTCCAGCTAAGCACTTAAAAGGATCTGAAAGAGGAAGCTAGAATCATTCAAGCGAATTTTAAAGTGAATTAGAATCAATTGAGGGATGTTGCTTGTGCTTCTTTCTCGAATGCAATTTATTTCATATCGAAGGAAAGAAATATGAGGGTTTTCAATGGCAAAAACATGAGGTCAGCAGTTTGCTTGTTGAAGATTGAAAGGGAAATTGGTTTTCTGGTAAGAGATAATGGAAGCAAGACATCTCGAAATGTTAGAAATGAACAGTGGCTTGGTAGGTGGGGTGTTGACTTAATTGATACTGGATGAATTCCGAAGTGGCTTTTGAATTAAGGCGGAAGAGATAGTTGAGTTGGGCCAGGATAGGGCTTTGAGGATGGTTTATTAAAAAAATGTTCAGTTTTATTTTATGTTTATGCTTTGTAATCAAGGTTTTAAATCTTGGATATCGGTCGCGTTTCGTCTCGGGGATTTTACAGACTCGGTCTCGTATCGGGGGAGATCTCGGACGAGATGAGTCTAACTCGGGAGTTCATCTCGGATTTTCATCTCGGGTCTGAAAGTTCATTTCGGAACAATCTCGGGGTACATGATATGTTAAAAATGATATTTTAACAAAATAATTTTTATAAATGCTATCAAAAACATAGTAACTTAAACTTAAAATGCAAAATAACTTTATTATTCTGTATTTTGCGAAAGATCATTCATGCTCTAAATCGTAATATGCTTAAAACAGGAATATTGTTAGACAAGAAATATTAAAAGGATCCAAAACATTAAAAAATTCAGCATAAATAGACCATAAAATACATAATTTCATAAGTAACATGTACGTAAAAAGACGAATATGAAAATCATAAGCATTGTAAAACATATACGAACATACAGTATAGTCATTTAACATGCAAAATGTAAAATAACAAAAGATTGATATGGCTAGATTTGAGTTTTAAAATTATAGTTCTAGTTCAGGACAAATTTAAATTTTAACCAAAAAAACTAAGATCTCGGACGATATTCCAGTATTTCGTCTCGGTCGATATATCGTTTGATATTGCAATATCTCGGACGATATATTCAAAAGGAGATTTAGAGTGATATTTGCTGTTTCGTTTCGGACCGAAATGAGATCTTAGAGGAGATCTCGGGCGATATTTGCGAGATTTGAAACAGTGTTTGCAATATTTTGATTGCATATTTTTCTGCTGTTTTTTTTTCTAGTTGTATACCGAATCTATGAGTACTCTTTTCCCTATAAGGCACCCATCTAGGTTAGGGGGATTATGGAGTTTTAACGAGGCTTATAGAGGACGTTTTGTTGGTTATTTGCAATATAGAGAACCAATTTTCAAACATACATACATACATACATACATATATATTAAAATTGGGTTTAGATTTAATTACTGGGCATTTCAGCCCACTTGAAAACATTGGCCCAAGGTCATGTTACAACATCGGTTCAAACAAGTCGACAACACAACACTTTACATCAAAAAAGGTAGAGAATGTTCACCAAAAAGTAAAACACTTCAAAACTACGAAAATTCTTCTTATCCCAAATTCATGGCGTCTCGAAAGCTTAAAAGCTCGTGCCTATACCTAGGTGCTAAGCCGATGGCGGAAAAAGATCCTTGTCTCGCCTTTCGCTTGCTACAGATTCCATTTCTCTGGTAAGTTCCTTACTCTTCCTCTTCAACACCAGTTTCAAATTCTGTATTGCAAATTTACTGACCAATTCTACTGCTTTCTCCTTCTTCTGGAATACTCGATCATTCCTTTCTTTCCATATGCTTCATACAGTAATTGTAAGAGCGACAACGTTCACATCGGGTAACTTACGTACGCTCTACATGATGACTTCAAGGTGAGCCACAATTTCTTGTATATGAGTCTCCATAGTGTTGTAGTTGATATATTTTCAGCAGTCTTCCCATATTTTTCTCGTAAAGGGGCATTCAAAAAAAAGATGTTTGTGATTTTCCACTGTAGCTTTACATAAAGTGCATGTGTCTTCTTAGGTTAGTCCCCATTTGAAGAGACGATCTTTGGTCGGTAATCTGTCCAAAATAGCTTTGTAAGCACAACAAGCCATTTTGGGGATGTTGCGCTTGCACCAAATGATTTTGCTCCATGCTTTGGTAGGTTTTTCGGGTCTTATATCTTCCCAGACTTGTTTAATGTTGAAGTTATTCCCTGACCATGTCCATAGATCGTACACACGATCATCATGTATATGCATTCTTTCTGTAGTATTTCTCTGCTCCTGAGTGCATGTGATGTTTATATTCCATTGATTGTCTTGAATGATATAGTTTACCATGTTGTTTGGACAACCATATGTAGAGTATTCCAAGCTGACATACCAATGAAGGATTTACGCTCCAGCCAAGGGTCCTTCCACAAGTGGGTCTTGTTGCCTTTTGCTATTTCTCTTCTACAATGCTTTGTTAGCACATTTCTTACACGTAAAATGGCCTTCCATGTCGAGGAAGCATTAATATCCTCTTTCATGGTCTAAAAGTTATCTCTTTTATATCTCCCATTCATCCATCTAGCCCAAAGCCCCTCATTGTTAATGATTTTTCAAGCTTGTTTCAGTGTAAAAGCTTCCCTCATAACTTTAATACTCCTTAATCCCACATCTCCTTCTTCTTTAGGTTTGCATAATTCTTCAAATATTATCTTGTGTAAGCCCCCTCTCCAAATGAAATCGGCACATACTTTCTCTATCTTTTCAATGGATGCATCTAGAAACTGAAATGTTTGCAGCCAAAAATTGACCTTAGCATTTATGGCTATGTGCACTAGTTCAATACAACCAGCAAAAGATAGAAGTCTAGAGCTCCATCCATACAGTTTGTCTCTTATACTTGAGGTGATCCCAGTGCATTCCCTATCAGTTATTTTGTTGGATGATAGCAGAACACCCAAGTACTTCACTGGGAGATCTCCCTCTTGAACTTGTAGAACTTCTAGAATTCTGGCCTTATTTCGACATGTTTTGTTGAAATAGCATTTGGTCTTCAGTTCATTCAGTTTCAGACCATAGTATTCCTCCATCTAATCTAAAATGTCCTTAACCCTTCTAACCGAGTCTCCCCTCGCTTTAATGCATATGAGCAAGTCATCTGCATATAGTAAGTGACTTATGCTTGCTTGGAAGTTGCGTATTGTTTGCACCCACTACTTGTGAACTGCAGTCTCCATTTGAAGCATGAAAAATTCCATAGCCACCTCAAATAAATATGGTGACAGTTGGTCCCCTTGTCTTATCCCCTGTTGCTACTGATAAAGCCTTTAAGAATGCTATTAATTAAGATAGAGAAATTAGGAGTGTTTAAACATTCACTAATCAGGTTGACAATTTTGTCTGGGAATTCCATACATCTCAATATATGCGCTATGGAAATGTCATTTTATCTTATCATATGCCTGGTGTAAGTCAACTTTCAAGCACATATGATCAACCCCTTGCTTGTTGAAATTTCTGATAAGCTCATGTGCGAGGAGAGAGTTTTCTGAAATGCTTCTACCTTTAATGAATGCACTCTGGCATTCTGCAATTAGATCTGGTAGAATTTGTTTCAGTCTATTGCAGAGCACTTTACTTATGATTTTGTAGATGACATTACAACATGTTATAGGCCTGTAATCTGCAATACCAGTAGGTTTGTCACATTTAGGAATAAGACACATGAAAGTATGATTAATTTCTTTTAGTATCAAACCCGAATTGAAAGTTTCCTGAATGACTAATATAATCTTATCTTTCAGGTCGTGCCAACGGATTTTGAAGAACTCAGAGCCAAGCCCATCGGGGCCCGACGACAAATCAGTGTGGATGGTGCTTATCACATCCCAAACTTCCCGCTTAGTAACACTGCTCAACAACAATGTACTCCTAGGCGCTCCTATTTTGCAGCACTCCGTTAGCACCTCTACCCTACCATGAGCTACACTAATCCAAAGCCAACAAGATTTATAGAATATTCAACCCACATATATATTATCATCTGCAAAATTTTGAGCTCGTTCGGACATTCATAACATCTTCCAAATCTTAGTTCAATTATTCACTGTTTAGACGTTTATTCACACCGTTAAATTTAAACATAAAATATATTATTCCACGAATGTCGAAATGAGCTCAAAGTTTGGATAGATGATAATATAGGTGTGGATTGAACATCTACAAAATTTTGTTGAATTTGGATTAGCGTAGACCATGGTAGGGTAGGAGTGCTACAAAACAGGGGTGCCCTGAAATGCTCCTCTCTCTCTCTATATATATATGTATGTATGTATGTATATATATATATATATATATATATGAGAAAGTCTATTAGACATAAATTTTTAACACAATTGGCGACGCGATTGATCTCCACTGTTGGATCGCTCCCTGAATTCCACTCCTTACATAAGGACAAAAAGATCCAATGGTGAAGGCTTTGTGTCTCCATATTTGTGTCTAATTTTTTTTCCAAATAGTCCTCCCCTATATGTATGTGTGTATATATTTACTTATGACAACATTTTCCTACTATTAATTCTATTCCATAGTTACTTGTGATATGTTATTTTCCTGCAACAACACAACATTTTCCATGGCAACAACACAAATTACAAAATATATATATGTTATATATCAACGTTCGGTTCAAAAATATCCACCGTTAATGGCGACAAGGGGTTCCTATTCATTTTCTTTGCAAATCTCATCCTCCCCTTCTCTTACTCTCTCGTCACTTTTCCTTCCACTCCTTCACTCCCTTTCTTCTGCTTGCGTGATGGAAATGCTAAATCGATATCGCAAAAATTTATTTAACCCAAATCCCCTGATTCCCCTAATTTCTTCGATCCCGAATTACTTAAGTCCTACTTATTGTGCCCACGAATTCCTACACTTCCTAACCATTGCATGGTGGCCCTATTGGGTTTTCCCTGATTTTTTGATGCTCACTACAAGTTGAATCATTGGATATCGCGTTATACGATACCCTATAATGTGCAACTCGATGGTTCCTAGCGAGTTTGCTCCCCTATTGCCAAGTGAATTTATGTTCAGAGTTTGCCTTACCTTTGCAAGGATAGTTGGGGATAGTTTCCGGTTTTCGATGGTCCTTTTGTGCAGTGGTGTTGGATCTTCTGGCCAAATCCGGAATTGGTTTCGGCTTGCATGAACTTGGAAGAATTTTGTTTTGATGCAAAGTCATTTTGGCAGCAGCAACTTCTCTTGCCTGTATTGTTTTCGCGACTCACCACAAAGTGTTATTGGTATGTATTTGTTTTCTTTTCAAACAAATTGGACGTTCCCTATCTCTTATTTGTGAGCCAATGGTGAGATCTTTGCACTACTTTATGTTGTTTTGGTCGTGCCAGGATAGTACGTGATTATTGATATTCAATGTTGGTTGAGGTGGTTGTCTTGTTGTTACTTAATTTTTTGGTTTTTTTGTTGCCTTGGGTAATGGTTTTAGGTGGTTCTTTGGGTCATTCATTTGGGAGTTAGGCCAGGCATATGCATCCAAGTAAGTTTATGTCTTTGTTGGATTTCTTCAGAGTTTGACGAGTTTGCTGTTTAGGATCTCAGTCACATTAATGGTATGCATGGTGAAGCAATATACTCTCGATTTTGCTGTTCTTATTGGTTGTCTTCCTTACATATCCTCTCAACTTTTGGCTCCTTACCTAGTGATGTCTTCGGTGCAAGCGGTAAGGTCTTCAGTCCTTACTTATAATGATGTGAAGGTGAGCCGCTACTAGCTTTTTCTGGTGTGGAGCTCAAGAAAGGGTCATGCTATTTGGACTTATCATGTGATACTGTTATGACTCGCATTTTACATACCAGAGGATCATAAAATATTTTTATTTAATTCTTCAAGGGTCAGATCATTCTCATCTTTTGATATGTTGTTCATGGGGATGTGAGACATGTCCATGATTTTTATCAATTTTGTTTATGACCATTTTCCCCTATTATTTTTATTTAGGGTACAACTTTTGAATGGGATCGAATCAGAAGCAGGGATCGATTTCATTAGAATGGAAATGGTGTCTCCAATTTCGTAGAGTGGTCAGATTAAGGATTTGGCTGGACGGTTTGGGAGAAATCACTATTTCGGTGTTGCTTGTTTTCTGGACAGGCTAATTAGTCGTTAGTGGGCTGATCAGTGAGGCCCATTAAGGTTAGAGGTTGTTGGCAATAAATAGGAGGATAGAGGTAAAGAGAATTGTCTAATCTCTCCATTTCTCATTTGGTTGGGTGTTTGTGATTCTCCGGCTCAACCAAATACACCTCCACTTCATTTCAATTCATAGATTTATGAACTAGGATTGAAGCTCAACATCGAGGAAGGGTAGATCACATCAATTGAGTTGATTCGGAGGTTGTTCTTCGTTGTACGAGATTAGAGATCATTGATTTGAAGTTATTTTGTGGATTTGGTGAGTGATAAGCATCTCTCACACAGATTCAATTGGTTATATGGGTTTGTTTGATCTTAATTTCATCCATACAAGTTAAAATCACCTTAATCCAATCAATGTAAGTATATTTTGGATTTGGATCACACCATAGGATCTAATTTAGTTAATTATAACGGTTAATTCATATGTTTAGATCCAATTGTTGACTTGTTTATCATTTTATCATGATTTAATGAATTTCATATGCTTGTATAATGATTATTTTTGTGCTAATGTTTGTTTGATAAGTGTTTGTTGTACTATTGGTTGTTTGGTTCAAATTGGTCAATTTGGATGAGTTGTATGCATAGATGTTCATCGTTAAAGCTTAGATTTGTTGGTCGGCGCAAATCGGAGGTTTGGCTGATCAGAATCATACTAAACTTTATGGAGAAGCTCCGGGGGAGGAGTCATGGAAGCTTGAAAAGTTTGGGCTCCAAATCCATTGTTTGATGGATCGGTTGCATTGGACCATAGGTGGATGGATTAGTCGCGGTGGTTGTTGGATCGACCAAAATTGTTGAGAATGGGTGCTGCTTGGATCGGGTCGGTGGAAGGCTTGAAGCAGGTTCGGCTCAAGATGGAATGTGTATGGGATTTGTAGATGGATCAAGTCGGCTGCAACGTTGAACAAGAGTGCATAAGGTCGGGTCGTTGGCGATCCATAGCATAGAGCAGGTCGTTCAGGCGTTGTGTGCAAGAGCTTGGTGAAAAGGCTTATCTGAAGGTGGATCACATGGGCTATGGGTTTGCGTGGATGAGTTGGGTCGTTTGTAACATGGATCGGTCAAGTGGGGCGTGAAAAGCTTGCTGAGAAGGCTAGTGTGTGGATCGCATGGATCGGTCAAGAATGGATAGCACGGACCGGTCGATGATGGATCGCATGGATTGAACGGGTATGGATCGGGTAGTGGAAATGGTTTGGATCGGTGCAAGAGTGGTCGCATGAAACTTGGAGAGCATGGACCGCATGGAACATTGGGAGTATGGGTCAATAGGTCGGGTGTGACCCATAGGGGTGCGATCCATGATGGACCGGTTGCGGTCTAATGGGGTGCGATCTATGGCAATGGATTGGTGGATGATCCATAAGTCGTTCGGGGACGATCCATCAAATATCGGCCAAATGAAGTTGATTTTTGATTCGACAATGCGTGAAGCTTCGATGTGAATTTAGTTGGTGTAACACCCCGAATTTTCTATTAACACTAAAGTTACTAAAATATTAATAAGTGTGTAAGAGAGGGGATGTATCTAATATGAATATAAAAATATTAATAAGTGTGTAAGAGAGGGGATGTATCTAATATGAATATAAAAATATTAATAAGTGTGTAAGAGAGGGGATGTATCTAATATGAATATAAAAATATTAATAAGTGTGTAAGAGAGGGGATGTATCTAATATGAATATAAAAATATTAATAAGTGTGTGAGAGAGGGGATGTATCTAATATGTATATAAAAACAATAATAAGTAAAGGGGGATGTATCTAATATGTACATTGTAGAAAATATATATATATTTATGACATGAATAGAAGTTTATCAATATGCTGAGTGTTTGCTGAGTCACTTCTGACTCATTGCTGAGTCAACAAGATAAACCCCATCTTGTCTGAACGGCTGCGGTTATTTCTAGGTTAAATCTAATGGCCTAAATGAATTCTAAAATCTATAAATAAGTGGGTAGACCCTAGACCTAAATCACTTGTAAAATTAGAGAAGCTACCGTCATGCTGCTGCCATGGAGTTCAGCATAGCCGTCACAAACTAAGAAGAGGAAGCCTAATCATCTACAACTAAATCTACACAAATCAAATCAAAAGATCTCTCTTTCTCTAATTCTTTTCTTTTGTTGGTGAGTATGATGATTCTCACAAGACTATTACAAACTAATTTGACTCAGTTATGAATGGATCACAAGAAAGTGATGTGATTTGTAATTGTAAATTCTATATATTGTGGATCTCTTATTATGTTATTATGTTGTCGTATGATGTAAATTATATATGCTATGTCATGCTATGTTGTAAATTCTCTTATGCTATGTCGTGCTATGTTGAGAATCATGTCAAGCTATGTTATACTATCATACTATGCCATGTTATGAATCATGCTATATTATGTTGAAAAATCATGATGTTGTTGGATCATGCTTAAAGTTATGTTTTTTTTTCTTAATTTAAATGGATCTTGTTTATGGGAATTTGCCTATTAGGTTAGGTGTACCCATAAACTTGAAACTATAATTAAATAAAACTTGATTATGGGAATTTGCCTATTGAGTTAGGTGTACCCATATAAAACCATGTTGTTAAAAAATTAGATGATGTTGTTTCACACATGTTCATATGTAAGTTTATGAAAATTGATTGAGATCATATTAGGTGAATTTTGAACAAGTTGACACCTTTAGATCCATGACATGTATAATCTATGCAAGTTGGACATATGCAAGTTTCACCCCTTATTATGATTCATTTGGTCACATATACATGTTGTTATTATGATAATCTCTTTTATGCTATGAGTTAGGCTATTTGAGTCTAACATATATTTTGCGAATAAACGTTCAAACGTGGGGTAGGGGTAATATTAGGAATTAATAAATTGGGTGCAATTTTGTAAGATGTTGCATACCATGAATGAATGTCCATAATTGAGTCAATTATGGACATTGTTAAAAATTGGAAGTAATTAATAATTCAAGTAGGGAATTATTAAAATTGGGGGTAAGTGGATTATTATTAATAATCAATGCTTAGGACACGAGGTTGGACCCGTTTGTGATGTAAACCTGCCCGGACCCGCCCGGCAAATCCAGTAGTCACAAATGTCGGCCCAATGTGAGAGGTCCTAGGCCCAAACTAAAGCATAACAGCTGTAAAGACACGAGGTTAGACTCTTTTATGGTGTAAGACTGCCCGGACCCGCCCGGCAAATCCAGCTGCCATAAATGCCAGTCTAATGTGAGAGGTCTTTATGAGGTTATGGCCTTAATGAACTAAGAAATACTTAACCAGATAATCATGTAAGGTGGGACATGGGGGTTAAGTAGGTGCCTTGGGTGGCATGAGGAATCTGGTGGTTGCCTTTAGAGGCATTTGAAATACGATTAGACTTAACCAAACACACATGTAAATGAACATGACTAAGTGGGTTAAGTGGGATGGACTAATGGGGACAAGCTTAGGTGGAATGCTTGTGGTAAATAGTGGGGGCCCATTTCAACCAGTATCCCAAAACGTATCTTTGTGGGCTCGACCCAAGTCGAGGACGGGACACGCATACTGGGTTTGACTATAAGAGGCCAAAACGGGAGCGGTGGCAACGCAAGTCCAACGGGTTTCATATGCGTGTGTGGACCCGGGCTGGTAGGTAAGACGTTGTTGCATCGTGTAGGTATAAGCCGTGCATGTCCGTTGTATCAGGTTGCCACTTTAGGGGAGTGATACACCCCACTGTGGGGCCAGCACGGGTATCTACGAGTTAGGGAGCCGATCGAATAATGGGAAGTAGGGTACACCTAGTGGAGATAGGGGCAGGCGGCACCTATGTAGTCAGCTAGGGGTACGTAAAGCCATTGGGAAAGTTTCTAAGTGAAGCTAAGTGGGATGAATCTTTAGGGTGACTGGTGTGGTGCAGTATAGTGTTTATCCTTTAGTATTTAGGAGCGCCTATAACGTTGCCTTTAGCGATTGTCTATGTCCTTAATCTGCTCTTCATAGACATTTTCTTGTTTTCCAGCTTATGCCTTAGTCCAGTTATTTTGGTAATAGTATTGTAGAATTATCATACTCACCAGACTTTATGTCTGACCCCCTCTTTTCCATTCTTTTTCCCTTCAGGTCCTCAGGTGGGGCCAAGTTCTAGTGGAGTCTAGTTGGATCGCTTATCTCTTGGGAAGCTCGGACTGCTCAAGTAAAGTCCAGCTTGTTATCTTTCTTTTTAAATGGCTATTTCAATTGTAATGGGATTATGTACTTTGGTTTTACAAAGATGGATATTGTACTTGGTTATGATCTATGGTTTTTTGATGTAACAGACATGTTTTAAATTCCGCTGCAATAAAATGAAGTTTATTTATTTCCATGTACTACTTATTATCTGTCTTGTTGTAATTTTTCTGTTCTATATTCACTTATAACCTCCATGGAAGTTAATGCATTCCCTTTGTGAGTGACATTAATGGACGTGGGGTGTTACACGTGGTATCAGAGCATAAGGTTACCAGAACAGATAAAAAAAAAATTTAGAAAAATATTTTTTTTTTCTGAAGTATTTTTGGAAGAAGTGCTTTCAAAAAAAAAACATGTTATTTAAAGAGAGTTTTTATGAAAAACATAATCCCAAATAGCCACATCCTTATCTTTATCTTTCGAATTCTCCATTTTGAATCTTTCCTTTTTCGTTTCAGCATGGCTGAAGATCTTAATCTTCCAGAAGGTGTGACGATTCCAGGGTGGTTTAGGAGATACTTGGAGGCTAGGGCCACCACTGCAGGCCCAACGGATACTCCTCCACCCCTAGTTGCACCCATTCCTCCTCCTCCTCCTCGTGTTGACACTTTTGCAAAGACGTGCAAGGAATTCAAGGCTATGGGAGGAAAAACTTTTCAAGGGACTGAGACGTTTGTGGAGGCCAGAGATTGGCTTAAGGAGACTGAGGAATTGTTGGATATCTTTGAAGTGGAAGATGGGAGGAAAGTCCGTTTAGCTGCTTGGTTAATGAAGGGAGAGGCCTCGTTTTGGTGGGAGGTCACTAACGGGGAACGTCCAGTTGATTCATGGGCGGATTTCAGACGAAGGTTTGAGGCAAAGTTTCTTTCAAGGGCAGAGGAGAACTTAAATATGGAAAAATTCCTGGCACTAAAGCAAGGGAGCTCATCAGTAAAGGAATATGTCAATAAATTTAATCAGTTAGCAAGGTTTGGCTTGGAGTTGGTGAACACGCCAGAGAAGAAAGCTTTGAGGTTCGTTAGAGGCTTGAATGAACCGTTGCAAGGGTTGGCTATGACCCACATCCATATGGGAGCCACCTTTGAAAAGCTAGTAGAAATGGCACTTATGCATGAGGATAAGGCAGTTGAAAAGAAAGGGGATCAGAAGAAACCCCAACAGCAAAATAAGAAGGGTGGTAAAAACAATAATGGCAAAGGGAAGAAGAAATGCTTCAATTGTGGGACGCCTGGCCATCTCAGCAAAGATTGTAGAAAGAAAAAGAAGACTGGTTGTTTTCATTGTGGAGATGCGGGACATTTAGTGAAGGACTGTCCAAAGAAGGGGCAGAGGGCAGGGTCTACCTCGGGAGGACAGGTGCAGGCTCTTATGGCACCAGGGCAGGCAAGGGGGCAAGTTCAGGCTATTGCGGCCCCACCGCTGCAAGAAAGAGGTAGAACAATTTCTGTTGAAAGCTTAGTTTTTCTGTTTGATCATCCTGTCCGTACCTTATTCGATTCTAGCGCATCTCATTCGTTTATCTCTGCATCATTAGTTGAATCACTGCACTTGAACACCAGTTTAGTAGAGGATCCCCTGGTCGTTTCAAATCCAATTGGGGGTTCGGCTCATTTGACCATGATATGTTTGGATTTGAAAATCTCTATACTTAGCGTTGAATTTAGATGTGATGCTTATGTATTGGGCTTCACGGGCTATGGGCTAATTTTAGGAATGGATTGGTTGTCTAGAAATAGGGCCATTCTTGATTGTGAAAGGAGAGTAGTTAGGCTTGTGACTCGCCATGGTAATGCTCTCGACATCTTTTGTAATCCCATAAATTCCGTTATGCTAAGTTATCTTGAATCGCTTGACGCGTCTGTAGAGAACCTGCGATCGGTAGAAGTGGTCCGGGAATATCCGGATGTGTTTGAGGAGGTGAAGGGCTTACCTCCAAAGCGGGAGATAGACTTTCGAATTTATCTTGTGGATAATGCTAAACCCGTATCTTTGCCAGTGCGCCACATGGCTCCTCGTGAAAGGAGGGAACTCAATAAGCAAGTAAAGGAGTTGCTTGAGAAGGGGTTCATAAGACGTAGTATATCGGAGTGGGGTGCTCCAGTAGTTTTTGCCACAAAGGCGGATGGGTCTCTTAGACTTTGTATGGACTATAGAGAACTAAACAAGCTTACTAAAAAGAACCGACACCCACTGCCGAGGATTGACGATCTCTTTGATCAGTTAGTTGGCGCCTCAGTGTTTTCGCAGTTGGACTTAGCCAGTGGCTTTCATCAACTGAGAGTGGCTGAGGATAGTATAGATAAGACTGCTTTTAGGACTCCTGACGGATTCTATGAATGGCTAGTGATGCCCTTTGGTTTGACAAATGCCCCTGCATATTTTGTTGATTTGATGAGTAGGGTGTTTAGGGAATACCTTAACAAATTCGTGGTAGTCTTTGTGGATGACATCTTAGTCTTTTCTAAGAATAAAGAAGAGCACTCCCTACATCTTAGGGAAGTGTTGGAAACCCTTCGAGCGCATAACCTTAAGGCAAAATTTTCTAAGTGTCACTTCTGGAGGAAGGAAGTACGGTTCTTAGGGCACGTGGTTTCCAAGGAAGGGATAGCAGTGGATCCCGCAAAGGTAGTGGCCATCCAAGATTGGAAGGTCCCTAAAAATGCAACCGAAGTAAGAAGTTTCTTGGGGTTGGCTGGCTATTATAGGAAGTTTATCAAAGACTTCGCAAAAATATCAGCTCCATTAACACGGTTAACGAAGAAGAACCTGGTTTTTACGTGGGACAAAGATTGCGATGATGCGTTCCAACGTTTAAAGAGAGCCTTAACTTCATCCCCAGTCTTAGTGCTGCCAGACGGGAATAAACCGTTTACCATCTATACTGATGCTTGTGGGACGGGACTTGGCGCGGTCCTCATGCAAGAGGGAAGAGTAATAACCTATCGTGGAAGGCAGTTGAGGGTTCATGAAAAGAATTACCCCACGCATGACTTAGAGCTAGCCGCAATTGTTTTCGCGCTTAAGTCTTGGCGTCACTATCTTCTTGGTGAAAAATTCGAACTGTTCACTGACCACAAATCATTAAAATACTTATTCTCTCAGAAGGATTTGAATTTAAGGCAGCAACGGTGGATGGAATTCTTAGCCTCCTACGATTTTGAAATAGAATATACCCCGGGCAAGGGTAACGTGGTGGCAGACGCCTTAAGTAGGAAAAGGTTGTCCTTGAGTCCGTTGTTTGTTGAACGACAAAGCTTAGAATTCATCTCTATGTTTGACTTTAGACCCTCCGTTGACTTAGTACCCGGTCTGTTAGCATCCTTGGAGGTTAGACCTACACTTCTAGGACGGGTTGGTGAGGCACAGCGAGACGACCCACAGTTGGTTGAGATAGTAGAAAAGCTCAAAGGGGGGGAGTCGTCAAGCCATCTTCGTAGGTATACCCTAGACGATAAGGGTTGGTTACGAAGGGATAATAGACTTTGTGTACCACAAGACGAAGACTTAAGGAAGGCCATTCTTGATGATGCTCATCGCTCAAAAATGACCATTCATCCCGGCGGGGATAAGATGTACAAAGATATGAAGCGGGTTTTCTTTTGGGCCGGTATGAAAAAGGATGTGGCCGAGTACGTCGCTAGATGCTTGGTGTGCCAACGAGTTAAAGCAGAACAAAAGGAACCCGGTGGGTTGCTTCACCCATTAGAAGTTCCACTATGGAAATGGGAAAGCATCTCAATGGATTTTGTGGATGGATTACCAAGATCAAGGAAGGGTAACACGGGGATTTGGGTTATAGTAGATAGACTTACTAAAAGCGCCCATTTTATTCCCGTGAAAAGTAAGAGGAATGCTCCGTGGTTGGCTTCTGTATACATTAAGGAGATAGTTCGTTTGCACGGTATTCCTTCTAGTATAGTAAGCGATCGTGACCCCATCTTTACTAGCGAATTTTGGAAGAGTTTACAAGAGGTGGTAGGGACTCAGCTATGTTTGAGCACCGCATATCATCCTCAGACAGACGGCCAGACCGAGAGGGTGAATCGCATTCTAGAGGATCTTTTAAGGCTTTGTATCCTAGACTTTGGGGGTACATGGGAAGAGCACCTTCCGTTAGTAGAATTCGCATATAATAATAACTTTCAGTCTAGTATTGGCATGGCACCTTTCGAAGCTCTTTATGGAAGGCCTTGCCGTTCGCCTACATGTTGGTGGGAATCTACCGATAAAATCCTACTTGGGCCCGATATGGTTAGGGAAACCTCGGAGAAGATTGAGTTGATTCGAAG
Source organism: Allium sativum (assembly GCA_030737875.1). Taxonomy (NCBI): domain Eukaryota; kingdom Viridiplantae; phylum Streptophyta; class Magnoliopsida; order Asparagales; family Amaryllidaceae; genus Allium; species Allium sativum. Next base: position 17,396,534 of record CM060927.1, on the reverse strand, counting down.
GAGGATGAAAGCAGCACAAGATAGGCAAAAATCGTATGCTGATAAGAGGAGGACAGATCTTGAGTTTGACATTGGGGACATGGTTTTTATCAAAGTATCTCCGTTACAGAATGTTGTTCGCTTTGGGTCCGTGGGGAAATTAGCACCAAGGTTTGTAGGGCCGTTTCCTGTAAAAGACAGGATTGGGAAGATGGCATATAGGGTGGAGTTGCCTGAGAAACTTAGTGGAGTACACGACGTATTCCATGTATCACATTTGAGGAAGTGTTTGCACAAGACCGCGGAGGTGGTAGAGCCGAGCTTGCTTAAAGAGGTGGAAATAGAGCGTGATGCAACAATTAGACGAGCTCCTACATGCATTCTTGGGTCGGAGATCAAAAAGTTGAGGAATCGAGAGGTCAGACTGGTTAAAGTGCAATGGGGAGATGATGAGAGCAACGCTACTTGGGAGACAGAAGAGAAGATGCGTTCGTTGTACCCTTTTCTTTTTGAGGGTATGTCTTTTAATTTCTCCTTTATCGCTTAGCTTATCTTATCTTATCTTTAGTATGTCCTCTCATTAGTATCTTTGACCTTTAGTTAGGATAATCCTATGGTTGAAACATGTGTTTGAGACATGTTATGTATGATGGATGCAAAATGGATGCAAGTGTTTGCTAGTGGTTGCTCGTGGATGCATATATACACACACTTTAGGCACTAGATCGGCTTAGTCACTTCATATTGCATATTGCATATATATGGATGTATTTAGTATAATGGATGTATAATGGTTGTACCATCATATGGATGCTGCATTCGGTTGAATGGGTGTGCACGCATATAGAAGTAGTATGTAAGCAATTAGGATCTTTTGCATACATAATGGATTCATGACACTTACATAATTTGCATTAAGGAGGTCAACAGAATTAGTAGACCGCCTGATTTCGCATTAGGTAAGGACATGTACACACACTTGCATATGATCATAAAGCATTAGAAGTATTTTAAGGACAATGGATGCCTGTGTATGATGGATGAGTAGATGGACGTTTGGATGGTAGGATATACATTCTTCCAGACTTGAAGATTTCGGGGACGAAATCCTAAAAGGAGGGGAGAATGTAACACCCCGAATTTTCTATTAACACTAAAGTTGCTAAAATATTAATAAGTGTGTAAGAGAGGGGATGTATCTAATATGAATATAAAAATATTAATAAGTGTGTAAGAGAGGGGATGTATCTAATATGAATATAAAAATATTAATAAGTGTGTAAGAGAGGGGATGTATCTAATATGAATATAAAAATATTAATAAGTGTGTAAGAGAGGGGATGTATCTAATATGAATATAAAAATATTAATAAGTGTGTGAGAGAGGGGATGTATCTAATATGTATATAAAAACAATAATAAGTAAAGGGGGATGTATCTAATATGTACATTGTAGAAAATATATATATATTTATGACATGAATAGAAGTTTATCAATATGCTGAGTGTTTGCTGAGTCACTTCTGACTCATTGCTGAGTCAACAAGATAAACCCCATCTTGTCTGAACGGCTGCGGTTATTTCTAGGTTAAATCTAATGGCCTAAATGAATTCTAAAATCTATAAATAAGTGGGTAGACCCTAGACCTAAATCACTTGTAAAATTAGAGAAGCTACCGTCATGCTGCTGCCATGGAGTTCAGCATAGCCGTCACAAACTAAGAAGAGGAAGCCTAATCATCTACAACTAAATCTACACAAATAAAATCAAAAGATCTCTCTTTCTCTAATTCTTTTCTTTTGTTGGTGAGTATGATGATTCTCACAAGACTATTACAAACTAATTTGACTCAGTTATGAATGGATCACAAGAAAGTGATGTGATTTGTAATTGTAAATTCTATATATTGTGGATCTCTTATTATGTTATTATGTTGTCGTATGATGTAAATTATATATGCTATGTCATGCTATGTTGTAAATTCTCTTATGCTATGTCGTGCTATGTTGAGAATCATGTCAAGCTATGTTATACTATCATACTATGCAATGTTATGAATCATGCTATATTATGTTGAAAAATCATGATGTTGTTGGATCATGCTTAAAGTTATGTTTTTTTTCTTAATTTAAATGGATCTTGTTTATGGGAATTTGCCTATTAGGTTAGGTGTACCCATAAACTTGAAACTATAATTAAATAAAACTTGATTATGGGAATTTGCCTATTGAGTTAGGTGTACCCATATAAAACCATGTTGTTAAAAAATTAGATGATGTTGATTCACACATGTTCATATGTAAGTTTATGAAAATTGATTGAGATCATATTAGGTGAATTTTGAACAAGTTGACACCTTTAGATCCATGACATGTATAATCTATGCAAGTTGGACATATGCAAGTTTCACCCCTTATTATGATTCATTTGGTCACATATACATGTTGTTATTATGATAATCTCTTTTATGCTATGAGTTAGGCTATTCGAGTCTAACATATATTTTGCGAATAAACGTTCAAACGTGGGGTAGGGGTAATATTAGGAATTAATAAATTGGGTGCAATTTTGTAAGATGTTGCATACCATGAATGAATGTCCATAATTGAGTCGATTATGGACATTGTTAAAAATTGGAAGTAATTAATAATTCAAGTAGGGAATTATTAAAATTGGGGGTAAGTGGATTATTATTAATAATCAATGCTTAGGACACGAGGTTGGACCCGTTTGTGATGTAAACCTGCCCGGACCCGCCCGGCAAATCCAGTAGTCACAAATGTCGGCCCAATGTGAGAGGTCCTAGGCCCAAACTAAAGCATAACAGTTGTAAAGACACGAGGTTAGACTCTTTTATGGTGTAAGGCTGCCCGGACCCGCCCGGCAAATCCAGCTGCCATAAATGCCAGTCTAATGTGAGAGGTCTTTATGAGGTTATGGCCTTAATGAACTAAGAAATACTTAACCAGATAATCATGTAAGGTGGGACATGGGGGTTAAGTAGGTGCCTTGGGTGGCATGAGGAATCTGGTGGTTGCCTTTAGAGGCATTTGAAATACGATTAGACTTAACCAAACACACATGTAAATGAACATGACTAAGTGGGTTAAGTGGGATGGACTAATGGGGACACGCTTAGGTGGAATGCTTGTGGTAAATAGTGGGGGCCCATTTCAACCAGTATCCCAAAACGTATCTTTGTGGGCTCGACCCAAGTCGAGGACGGGACACGCATACTGGGTTTGACTATAAGAGGCCAAAACAGGGAGCGGTGGCAACGCAAGTCCAACGGGTTTCATATGCGTGTGTGGACCCGGGCTGGTAGGTAAGACGTTGTTGCATCGTGTAGGTATAAGCCGTGCATGTCCGTTGTATCAGGTTGCCACTTTAGGGGAGTGATACACCCCACTGTGGGGCCAGCACGGGTATCTACGAGTTAGGGAGCCGATCGAATAATGGGAAGTAGGGTACACCTAGTGGAGATAGGGGCAGGCGGCACCTATGTAGTCAGCTAGGGGTACGTAAAGCCATTGGGAAAGTTTCTAAGTGAAGCTAAGTGGGATGAATCTTTAGGGTGACTGGTGTGGTGCAGTATAGTGTTTATCCTTTAGTATTTAGGAGCGCCTATAACGTTGCCTTTAGCAATTGTCTATGTCTTTCATCTGTTCCTTCATAGACATTTCCTTGTTTTCCAGCTTATGTCTTAGTCCAGTTATTTTGATAATAGTATTGTTAGAATTGTCATACTCGCCAGACTTTATGTCTGACCCCCTCTTTTCCATTCTTTTTCCCTTCAGGTCCTCAGGTGGGGCCAAGTTCTAGTGGAGTCTAGTTGGATCGCTTATCTCTTGGGAAGCTCGGACTGCTCAAGTAAAGTCCAGCTTGTTATCTTTCTTTTTAAATGGCTATTTCAATTGTAATGGGATTATGTACTTTGGTTTTACAAAGATGGATATTGTACTTGGTTATGATCTATGGTTTTTTGATGTAACAGACATGTTTTAAATTCCGCTGCAATAAAATGAAGTTTATTTATTTCCATGTACTACTTATTATCTGTCTTGTTGTAATTTTTCTGTTCTATATTCACTTATAACCTCCATGGAAGTTAATGCATTCCCTTTGTGAGTGACATTAATGGACGTGGGGTGTTACAGGTGGAATGTTCGAAGCATGGTTAAGTGATCGTTGATCATAGGATATTCAACGAGGTTATGAAGACAACCCAAAAGGTGGTGAGCTCGTAGATAATGGTTTGCACGAGAAGGCGCTTGAGCTTACGAATATAGTCGTCAAGGCGAATGGCTAGAACTGAAGTGCCAAGGGATCGTCGTTAGTCGGAGGTTCTAGCGGACTCAAAGCAGGGGTATAATGGGGGCACCCAACGACTAGGTGATTAGTCGAGTACCCTGGGCAGTCCCGATGGGCCTAGATAGGAGTCACGATGGCCTACAGAGTTTTGCTAGAACCGGGGTTACCATTAGCCCTTGACGGATGGCGGGATGTGTCAGTCATACAATTAACGATGGATTCAAGGCAAGGCAGACGGTGATAGACAGAGACATGGATGCTATTGTTTGTTTGTATAGTCTTGTGTGGATCATTCGATGTCAAGGGAGATATCTCTTGGGTGCTTATCTAATGTTTGTTTAGGCCTTCGTGGTTTGTGCTTGGGAGGATTGAACTTGGTTAGGCTGGTCCATGCTTGATAATTGGTTGCTGTGAATGTTAGTGCTTGTTTCTTCTCTAATTCTCTGGGAAGGTTATCACCATTGGTTATGGAAGAGAAATGGGATTGGTGATTCTTCTCTGTTGATGTGCCGATAGATCAGACGATTGAACTGCCTATTTTCCATATACTTTATTGTTGATGTTGATAGTCATTTCATCGCTCATTAAGAGTGTTGTTTGACTCAAGATTTTATGTTTTCCTATTGTTATCTCGTGTTGTTTATCCATGTTTTGGGCAAGAAGATGAGGTGACAGGTAGTAGATCATGATGAGGACGATGCAGCTAAGCAACGATGAGCTAGAGGCTGACATATTACTATATACTATACGTATTTGTTGTTTCCGATGTTGTATGTTACTCTGAGTGAACTTGTAGCGAGGCTCTTTGTATAGATTCAGATGTGATACAGTAGTTTGTACGAGTTATTTTCATGGTGATATGAAAAGTTGAATTTTTTTTCAATGGTGCTTCACTATTATTCTCTATTGTATATGTTCTATTATATTTTATCCATGTGATGTGAGTTATACGATGGGTTCCGTTAGTGTTGTTTTACCTTGATGATCGTCCATTGTTGCCTAACACATCTCTTCAGCGCACTATTTCCTTCACTAAGTATGGGAGTTATGGAAAGGTCGCCACATTTGGTATCAGAGCATTGGTTAATCGATTTTATCTAAAGTTTGTTGGTGTAATGATGTATGAGAGATGTATTTGTACTTTTCTAATGAATGATTACTATGTTGTAGTGTATAGTTTAGTAGCACTTGAACTTCAGTGTAGTTTTTCTCATGTGTGGACTAATCATTCCATTTTTAGATTTAGAATGAGTCGTCAATCTTTGAGACATACTACTAGGGTGGAGCTTGTTCCTAGAGGGGGAAATGGTGGTTTACCTGATTAACCAACTATGTTCGAGGCCATGATGGCATCAATCATGAGGAGGGTACCCGCTCCAAAAGCAGTCTGGGTAGATGTTGGAGTTCAAGGGCAGGTGCCTAGGGTGGTTGACTTCGCTAAACTGTGCAAGGATTTCACTACTCTAGGTAGGAAGCCATTATTGGGGATAGATACGACGGTCAAGATTCAAGGGTGGCCTGATACTTGTGTTCGGATATTCGGAGATTTGGGTATTGATGATGCGAGTAAGAGAAATCTTGCATTGAGGCAGCTATAGGGCAGAGCTATGGAATGGTGGAACTCTGTCACTTTAGAGTTACTAAGGATGAGATCACTTGGGATCAATTCCGGATCAAGTTTGAGACGAAGTTCATTTCTATCGCCCAAAAGTCATTTCTGTTCAAAAAAATTGTTGAGCTAAAGCAGAGTGGTTGATCAGTGTAAGAGTAAGTTTCCAAGTTTGAAGCTTTATCCAGCTATGCTCGTACGTATATTGAGACTCCTTATTAGAAGGATGATAAATTAGTCGTGGCTTGGATACATATCTTGGGAAGCAATTGGTTGATCATTTGGATGTCCCTTACGAGAAGATTGTTGAGAAAGCTTGAGGCATGAAAGTTTGTTTCCCAAGGAAGAAGTTGTTACTGCAACCAAAGAGGGCCCAAAGCTGCAGCAGGGTGGTAAAAAGTAAAAGTGGAACGGAAAGAGGAAGCAACCACAACAGCGAGGGAACGATGGCCAGAAGAAGCAAAAAAGCGAAGTGACTTGCTTCAACTTTCAGCAGAAGGGCCATTATTCCAAGGATTGTAAGAATCCGAAAGCCGAGAGGAAGTGTCGTAACTGTGGTAAGATCGGGCATATCAAGAAGGATTGTTCAGAACCGCCGAAGGGTAGGCAGATTATGAAGGTGTATGATTTGTAGGTTGTTCCACCTTCCTCAAGAGCTCCTACGGCGGAGGAGAAAGGGAAGAGTGTTATTGTTCAAGGTAAGCTTTCTATCGGGGACGTTTCAGTTTGAATGTTGTTAGATACTGGAGTATCGAATTCTTTCATTTGTGATGAGCTTGTGTGCCAGTTGGGTTGGGAACCCGAGATGGTTGATAGACCATTGGTTGTGACTAATCCACTAGGGGGTTTGTAAAGACCCGAAATAATTTGACGCCCTAATTTCGACAATAATACATAAACTGTATTACTTGCCAAAACCCAAGTATCGAAAACACCAGATAGTTAATAAAAAGAATGAAATTAGAGGGTGAGAAAAGAAAGAAAGAAATATTAGAATAGAAGAAGAAGAACCAACACAACACAGAGTCTCACATCGTAGCGGAACAAAATATAAAATAGAAATAATCTTTATTGAGATCTTGAAAATATACTTACAAACATCAGAGTACATCAATGCAATTGGACAGCCATAACAATCTGTTCTCTTATACAACACACAACGGAAAAATAACTATATAACATCATACATCTGAATTCTTCTATCTTGTCTCTTCACAGCATCCGATAACCAGAACTAGGGGTGAGCAAACCTCGGTTCGGTTCGGTTTTGGGGTAAAACTGGAACAGGAACCGAAAGACCTCCGTTTTAAAAATCGATAACCATAACCGAAGCATCGGTTTTGGTTTCGGTTTCAAAACCTCGGTTTCGGTTTTTATCGGTTCGGTTTCGGTTTTAAAACCGATTTAAACAAAAAATATTATAAATTTAAACAACCATAAAAGAAATTAAAATAAATTGTTTCAACCGAGTGTATTGAGACACATGATACATAGTACAATCAAAATTAATATACTCGAATATATGGTTAAGTAGAGATTATATAAATGAAATTCCTATCTATATCTTTAACCAAATTCTTTCTGTTTGCAGGGTATATCCAAGACGTCATATATGCAAAATACAAGACATGATTTATAAATTACAAATACTATATATTTATTTAAGTGAAATTAGGCACACATCCCTAAAATTAAAGTTAATTAACATGTAATCCTCCCGCTTTAAATTATACTTTTCGCATCCCTATTTTTTTCGGTTATTCTTTTTCCACAAATACCCTTGTTCAAATTAACGCATTTTTCTTTTCATGGCGGCTTCATGGATTTGATTCATACGGCTATTATTTAGAGAGAATATTTTAGTTGATTTAATGTTGCTGTCGTCAGTGTTTTTTTTCTGAGATTCAATATTCGATCTAATTGCGATTTGTTGAAGAATCTAATATTCGATTTCTTTAGCGATTGAGAGATATAATGAATGTTTCATCTTTAAGGTAATTTGCACTTCTTTTTTTTTTTCATACGTGTGTTATTATTATTTTCGATTTGTTTTGATGTATTTATTATTATTTGTAAGGCTTCTTTTGTGAGATTAAATTTCAATACATTTATGCAACTGTGCATACAAGTATGCTAATATTTTTATTATGTGCTTACAAGTATGAAACTATTTTGTATTTTGGATAACAAATGTATGCAATTGTCCTGAATATGTGCATATAAGTATGCAACTATTTTGTATATGTGCATATAAATATGCAACTTTTCTTAAATAGTGGATAAAATTGTACGCTTCTAATTTGAATATGCGCATACAGATATGCAATTGTTCCCTATATGTTCATACAGATATGCAACTATTCTGAATATATGTAATACAACTATTATTAACAGTTGCATAAAAGTATGCTGATATTCTGGATATATGTGTACATGTATGCATATAATTATAATATGCTATAAACGTGTGTGTAGTTTTATTTGATTAATGCTGATAAGGTTTATTAATAATTCTCTTCTTTGTATAACAGTGTTCCTACTAATGTTGGTGTATTGGTCTTGTTGAAATTTGGGAATGATAGCTTTTCTATACGTCTTTATTTTGATAGTACTGTTGATATTGTGAGAGATGTTGTTTGTGGTAAATGGATTGATTTAAGTCCATTGTCATTTGAATTGTATCACATTAGAGATGGCTTGAGAAGGAATATTCAAAGTAATTCTGATCTTCGATCTATTCTATTGTTGGTTGCACATAATCATGAGGATTATTTGGTTTTTTTTGTTGAGGTCAATCGTAGTAGTTCGTTAGTTAACAATGCTAGGTCAGATGATGTTTCTTGTGGTAGTGATTCTTCTTTTTCTAGTACATGCGATTCAAACAATCAGTTGAAACAATTGTTGAGAAGTGATTTGAATCAACCTGTTTTTTTTGGTGTTGGTCAGCAATTTCCAGGAGGTGTTACTGAATTTAGGTTGTATGTGATGATGTATAGTATGAAGACTGGATACAAGCTTAATTTGGTTAAGAATGACAAGGAAAGAGTTACAACCGTTTGTTCTAAGCAAAATTGTACTTTTAGGATTCATGCTTCTGTTAAGTTCAATCTTCCTGGCTATTTTGTTTTAAAGAGATTTCAACCTGATCATACTTGTGGTGCTGGAATTCATGATATAAACAATCCTGTTGTATCCAGCAAATTCATTAAGTTGTTAGTTTATGATCATATTCATTCTAATCCATTAATGAAGACCAAGGATATTATTAATTTGTTTCAAACCGAGTATAATGTTATTTTGAAGTATTACTATGCTTATAGTGGGAAGAAGTTGGCATTAGAAGAGTTACATGGAAGCGATATAATGTCTTATCATCATTTGCAGTCATTTTGTGATGCTGTTGTTACTACTAATCCTGGGAGTAAAGTTGTGTTGGAGTGTAATGATGATACACGTCAATTTGAAAGGGTTTTTATTGGTTTCGAAGCTTGTGCACATGGATTTCAATATTATCGTCCTTTAATTTTTGTTGATGCTACTTTTATGAAAGGAAGAGCTCAAGGTTGTTTGATGGCTGCTACTGGTAAAAATGGAAATGAAGGTGTGGTGTTTTGTCAGTTTATAACTGTATGTGTATGCATAAAAGTATGCAGTTATATTTATTATATGCATTCATGTATGCAACTATTCTGGATGAATGCATAGGGATATAATAATCTTCTATATGTATGCATACAATTATGCAGCTATTCTTAATACATTCATAGAAGTATGTAAATATTATGAATACATGCATTCATTTGCATGCATCTATTCTGAATAAGTGCATACTTGCATGCATCTTTTTTGAATAAGTGCATATATGCATGCATCTATTGTGAATAAGTGTAAATATTATGAATACATGCATTCATTTGCATGCATATATTCTGAATATGTGCATACTTGCATGCATCTGTTCTGAATAAGTGCATATATACATGCATTCATTTGCATGCATCTGTTCTGAATAAGTGCATACTTGTATGCATCTGTTTTGTAAATTTGCATTCAAGTATGCTATTATTTGGAATACACAATAATGCAACTGATCTAAAAATTTGCAAAAATTATTTATAATTGTTGCTGATTTTATTTTTTGTTTGATAATATGTTTGTTTCTGTTAACAGGTTTTTTTCCTTTAGCAACTGCTATTGTGTCCGGGGAAGATGAAGACAATTGGATTTGGTATTGTGAACAACTGAAAGAGTTTCTTAAGGATGATAGTAGAAGCTTTGTTTTCATTTCTGATCGTCATCCTAGTATTCTTGTTGCTATTCCAAAAGTGTTTCCAAATTCAGTTCATGGTTCTTGTTTTTATCATTTGAATAACAATTTAAAGGTTGCTCTAAAATCTGAATTTTCCAAATCAAACAAGAAGTTGTTGTTGGATTTGTTTGCACGAGTTGCTTATCCTTCTAATTTGATTGATTTTAATGCTGCATTGAAGAATTTTAGAGATGTTGGAGGATCCAAAGTGGTAAATTTTTTGAGCGGAATTCCTTTTGAGAAGTTTGCAAATGTTTTTTTTCTTGGTTGTCGTTATGGTGAGATGTCTTCTAATTGTTCGGAGAGTTTTAACAAATGGATTTTGGAGGAAAGACATTTACCAATTACTGCTTGTTTGGATAAAATTAGAATGAAGTTAATGAAACTTATGTCTGACCGTCGTGAAGTTGCTTCTACTTGGAATAGTGTTTTATGTCCTGTGATTGAAACTCGATTAAGAAACCTTTATTTGGAAGGAGCTTCGTGGTTTGTTATCAAATCAAGTGAATATGTGTTTGAAGTTCATTCTCCGGTCCATCAATCCGTTGATTTACATAGTCGAGTGTGTTCTTGTAACATGTGGCAAATTAATGGTTTTCCTTGCTCTCATGCTATACGATGTATTTTAAGTTGTGAGAAGTTGGATGTGTATGACTACATCGAAGATTACTTCAAAGTTTCTTATTTTCGATTAGCTTATTCTCATGCAATCAATCCTATCATAGACTTTATGGGTGAAGATGTTGCAATTGAAGATGCAATTATAGCTCCTCCAAAAGGTAGAAGAATGCCCGGTCGTCCATCGTCTTCTAAAAGGTTAAAATCTGCTGGTGAATTTACAAAGACTATTAGATGTGGGTTATGCAAAAAGTTGGGGCATAACAAAAGGACTTGTTCTTCACAAGGAAACTAATTGCAATTTGGTTTAGTATTTTGATATGTTTGTAACTAGTTTGAATTTTTCTGTTTTGTTGTTTACTGTTTGTAACCAAGTTGAATATTTCTATTATGTTTGTAACTTTGGTTTATTATTTTAATGTTTCTGTGCTGAAGTTTGGTTTTGTATTTTGAATATTATTGTCAATATATGTGTTCTGTTTTGCATACATGTATATATGCATACTGTGAATGAATGCAAGTAGCCTGTTGTTTTCCTGTATATATGCATACATGTATGCTGCTATTTAGAATGTTTAGCATTCTAGTATGCAACTTTTCTGTATAGATGCATACATTCCTGCTATAGATTTGTATACAGTACACATACATACTGTGAATTTGTGTTTAGTGTTTTGTGATGAAGTTTGGTTTATTGTTTATGTGAATACTGTGTATGAATGCAAGTAGCCAGTTTTTTTTTTTGCTGTATGTATGCATACATGTATGCTGCTATTTCGAATATTAGCATTTTAGTATGTAACTTTGCTATATAGATGCATACATTCCGACTACAAATTTGTATACAGTACATATATATTCAGATTTTCTTAATATGAGCATATGATTTTGCATTTACAATGATTAGATGCATACATTCGAGTAATAAATTGGTATAAAGAATATAAATTCACGTTTTCTAGATATACGCATATAAGTATGCAACTATTTTGGATATGTACATAATAGTATGCGGTTTTTTAACAATTAATTGAATCAGCAACAGTAATGTAAGAAATATAAGTAAAATTGAACGAACTTAACTCAATACAAAAAATTACACATTGATTCAGCTTGAAAACTAGATAATCACTTGCCAGTAGTTCGTACATTGTACTTTAGTCAGAATATTTACAATACTTTGATCAGTGTATTTTAGCCAAAATATTTACAAGAAGTGAAAAGACCATTTTCTATAAATTTAAGCAGAAGGTTTGTTTGCATCTGAAAATATAAAGTTCTGTGTCAGGTCTTCTTATGGAGTCCAACTATGAGGTTTGCGATTGAGAAGTTCGTAAGCAAGCTTGGCCCGTTGTAGATAAATAGTCGCAGGCTTGTACATTTCATCCTGTTTATCAATTTCTTTGTACTCGCTTCTCTGTTTCATCATGTTAATAACGAACATTCCACAATCGACCCTGCAGAATTTGTAAAACATGATTAATATTATGCTAGTATTTAAGAAAGCGGCATACAAGTATGCACATATTATTCATACTATATCAGTAAATAATTGTAAATACAAGAATGTAAATACAAGTATGCATACAAGTGTAAAATAATTGTAAATACAAGTATGCAATTATTTTTATTTACTTACGTGGCGCCTTGTTGTGGGCAATTAGCAATTTCAAGTTGTCCATGTTTCTGAAAATTCTTGTTCTCTAGCTTTTTCAGCAATCCACTGATGTAAATTCTCTGTATATGTATAAAAAAAACACATACATATGACTATTTATAACAGTTTATATACTAGTTTGAATGTCAATTATCTTCAATTTACATACAAAATCTCTTGCAAGTCTTTGGTGATTTCCTCCTTCACGACGATTTTTGTTGGAATCGTAATGTATCCATCTTCTACTGTCTTTTATTAATTCCAACAATGAAAAATGGTTTCCCTCGTGGATGGGAATCAATATTTTTGTGCTTGTGTTGTAGAATGTTTGCACTTTTTTATCTATCAAATACTCTCTGTTTTCTGATGATTCATTCTTAATTAATGCCTGTAATTGCAATCATTTTAGTGAGCAAAATTTTTGATGTAACAAGAAAATTTTGCTAGAAAATTAATAAAAACTTACAGAAGCAATAGTTCTGATGTACATGATTTCTGGATGGTCGTTGTTGAGCTCATGTGCACACCAGTCAATTATCTGTTTAAATTAGTAGATTGTAAATGTTAAGGAAAACTTCCAGCTAATAATCATCATATGATACTATATTTGAATTTGACTGCGGCTATACCTGTGAGTCAAGGAATCCTCCAGCTATTAAATCAGCCAATGAAACTCCAAAAATGTTTATGTCTGCATCGCCATTAAGGTATGCGCTTCTACTGCTAATTTATGTAATATATTTAGAGAATTTCTAGAAATATATTAGCACTGATCTATGCATCTAATCTTAATAATTGCATATATATATACAACTTTTATTTTTAATTAAAACATTTAGAAAATTTAATTAAGTTTTTAAGTAATTTTACCCCAGGTCTGAATTTGAAAAATATGCTTCTAGTTTCTGGATTTGATCCTCTGGTAGTTGCTTAACATTGTTAAATTTCCTGACGTCCATTTTTGTTCGTACATTCGTTTCTTCTGATGTTGTTCTCATCTCATAATCCTCAATAATCACGGTTTCTGTTTGTTCCTGTTTTTTTCTGTTTTTTTGGGCTGCAGCTGAGAATAATATAAGATATCAGCAATGTATTGATGGAAACTTTCTATTTGGAACATTATTACCATTAGAAATTATATTTATTTTTTTTACCTTTTTGATTTCTAACATTTTGAAGCTTCAGCTTCTTTTGCTTTCGGTTGTCATTATTCTTCTCCAGCTCTTTTATGTCTTTTGATTTTTCATCATCAATTTTATGAACATTATTCTTTTCCATGTTATCTATTTACATATTATTAATCTCATCAATAATTGAATAGATGCACACAAGCAAGCAACTATTCAGAAATAGCTGCACACAAACATGCAACTATTTTTGAATAGTTGCAAACAAGCATAGAACTATTCTGAACAAATGCACCCAAGCATGCAACAATTAGTAATAGATGCACATAAGAATGCAATAATTTTGTTATACTGTATTGCTTGAAACTAAATAATATGTTCATTATTTATTACCATCAGAATACTATAATTATTTTTTACATTTTTCCTTTTCCATCTCTTTCTGTTCTTTCTCCACCTCCTTCCGTTCTTTGTCCACCACGTTCTTTTCTTTCTCCATCTCCTTCTCTGGCTTCTTTGGCTCCTGTTTCTTCTCCACATCTTTCTGTTTTTTCTCCGCCTCCTTCTCTGGCTCCTCTTCCTTCTGTCCAACCTCATCATTGTTCTTCTCTGTATCTACTTCCATGTTATCAATCTGATCAGTATTTCTTGTATCAGCTTTTTTATCTTTATCCTGCATGCCAACATCTAAATTTTTTTGCGGTTCTTCATTTCCTTCATCTTCTGCAGTGTTTTCTTTTTCCACATTATCTTTGTCAACATTTTCATTCTTGTCACCTTCGGCACTTTTATTCTCATCATCAACGACATTATTATTCTCATCTTCATTTTCATCGTTCATATTAAGCTTTTCCTGCTTTTCATCCTCACTCTCGTCATTATTTTCACTTTCATTGTCATCGTTCATATTATCATTTTTCTGCTTTTCATTCTCACTCTCATCGTCATACTCAGCCTCACTTTCATTGTCACCTTCATTCTCAATCTTATCCTCATTATCCTTTTCCTCTTCATTATCCTCACTTTCATTGTCATTATCCTCACTTTCATCATTATCCTCACTTTCAATTGCATTTGCATCTTTTATTCGAAGTTGTACTTTTCTTCCCTTTTCTTCACTCTCAGTGCTTTCGTCACTCTCAGTGCTTTCTTCACTCTCATTAATTTTCTCACTATCAGCGTTTTCGTCACTCTCCTTATTTTCCTCACTTTCATCTTCTTTAGATTCATCACTGTCAGCAAGTCCTTGTAGTCTTTTTTTTAACCTTAAATTTTCCTGTTTAAGTTGTTTATTTTCTTGTTGTAGCTTTACTATCAAGCTCGTGTAATTTTCCACCCGTTTTTGGTAAACCGCTTCGTACTCTTTGTCTTTGTAAATAGCTTGTTCTAACAGTTCTAAATCCTTTCCTTGGGACTCCTGAAAACAAAGGAAGCAAATGTTCAACTAATACTGAAAATAAATGCAGTAAAGTATGCATCTGTAGAAAATAAGTGCATACATCCATGCATTTTTTATACAGATGAATACATAGATGCATCTGTTCAAAATAATTGCACAAATATATGAAACTGAATTTGACTGTTGTGAATAGACACATAGATGCGTGCAATTGTTATAATTATAATCATACATGGACGCACCTCTTTATAATAGATGCATACAAGTATGTGACTATTTCTATATATCTGCATAGTTGTATGCAACATTTTTAATATGACACTAAAAAATTATTCAAAATTAAATATCACTTACAGTTGTGTATTTGATGTTTATTAACATGTTTGGCTTCAACAATTTTATATCCCATTTTGCAGCCAGGGGATATACATCACTGTATTCTTTCTTTGTATTTTTTTGAACATATGTTTTTTCGCAAACCCACCACTGGAAAAAAATTATTTATTATTAGAATGAACAATAATTAAATAAGAAACACACAAAAAAGTTCAAAATAGTACCAGCAATAGTGTCACACAAGCATTAATCTTGCGTGGTGTATCACAGTATTTTTCCACCTGGGTTATGAGATGGTTGTGTATGGTTTCTGGCCAAGATATTTTTATTAATTTTTGGCTGCATACACAATATGGAATCAAGGTCCATGGTAAGCTGTATTTTGTGTTTGTTAGAAGAAATGTTGCGGCCAAATAAAGAAGAATAAGTTTCACTGCATCAAATTTTGCTTCGGCTGTGTCTTCTTTTAATGTCAAAAAAATCTGTCTCTTTATATTTTTCTTGTTGACTGAGGCTTCTCCTTTAAAATGTCTTTCCATGAACGATTTATATTCTTCATCTTCCTTCTCGTTCTTTTTCAAGTGCCCTGTTGTTTTTATTATGTGTCCTTGTATTGGAGCACCTAGTAAATCTGCAACATCTTCTTGTGTAAAAGTTAGCATGATATCACCAAACTGAAAATATTTTAAGTTCTTCTTGTAGTTCTTGATGATGAGATCTAAAGTTGTAGAATTTTTAATGGTTTCTGCAGGTGAAATAAGCCCATCAAAAATCATGTTAATAAACTTGTAGAGCGGCAGTTATTTCAAATATTTTGAATGTTGTGCTGTAAATAGTTGATCTTTGTTTATGTTTTCCACCAACTCAATGAACGCCTTAATATTATTTCTATAAACATTGTCCTTCCTGGGAAGCATTTGTTCATCTTCAATTTTCCTTCGTTTGATTATTGGTGCATGTTTTGAAAGGTTTTCTGTGAGAATTATTGCTATTTCTTTTTGAATCTCTTCATTATCTCCTTGTTCAACATTTGCTCTCTGTAGTAAGGATTTAAAAATTATTTAAATAAGTTTTGAATATATGAAGATATTTGAGCACTTTTGTGCAACTATTCTTAATAAAATTACACAATCGTGCAACTATCATAAATAATAACACACAAGTGAGCAACTATCCTGAATAATAGCACAGAAGTGTGCAACTATCCTGAATAAAAGCATATAGGAAAGAAAATATCCTGAACAATAGAATATAGGAATGCAACCATCGTGAGTAAAATCATAGAAGCATGCAACTATCCTGAATAAAAGAACACAATAACACAATTATCCTTAATAAAAGCACATAAGCATGCAACTATCCTGAATAATAGCACACAAGCTTACAACTATCCTGAATAAAAGCACACAAGCGTGCGACTATCTTGAATAAAGCACACAAGCATGCGACTATCCTGAATAGAAGCACGCATGCGTGCCACTATCCTGAATAAAAGCACGCAAGCGTGCGACTATTCTAAATAAAAGCACACAAGCGTACAACTATCCTGAATAAAAGCACGCAAGCGTGTGACTATCCTGAATAAAAGCACGCAAGCGTGCAACTATCCTGAATAAAAGCACGCAAGCGTTGGAATATCCTGAATAAAAGCATGCAAGCGTGCGACTATTCTGAATAAAAGCACGCAAGCATGCGACTATCCTGAATAAAAGCACACAATCGTGCGACTATCCTGAATAAGAGCACACAAGAGTGTGACTATCTTGAATAAAAACACACAAAGGTGCGACTATTCTGAATAAAAGCACGTATGTGTGCGACTATCCTGAATAAAAGCACGCATGCGTGCGACTATCCTGAATAAAAGCACGCATGCATGCCACTATCCTGAATAAAAGCACACATGCATGCCACTATCCTGAATAAAAGCACGCATGCGTGCGACTATCCGGAATATAAGCACGCATGCATGCGACTATCTTGAATAAAAGCACACAAGCATGCGACTATCCTAAATAAAAGCACACAATCGTGCGACTATCCTAAATAAAAGCACACAAGCGTGCAACTATCCTGAATAAAAGCACACAAGGGTGCGACTATCCTGAATAAAAGCACACAAGCGTGCGACTATCCTGAATAAAAGCACGCATGCGTGCCACTATCCTGAATAAAAGCACGCATATGTGCGACTATCCAGAATAAAAGCACGCATGCGTGCGACTATCCAGAATAAAAGCATGCATGCGAGTGACTATCCTGAATAAAAGCACGCATGCGTGCGACTATCCTGAATAAAAGCACACAATCGTGCGACTATATTGAATAAAAGCACACAAGTGTGTAACTATCCTGAACAAAAGCACTCAAGCGTGCAACTATCCTGAGTAAAAGCACAAAAGCGTGCAACTATCCTGAATAAAAGCACACAAGGGTGCGACTATCCTGAATAAAAGCACACAAGCATGCAACTATCCTGAATAAAAGCACACAAGCGTGCGACTATCCTAAATAAAAGCACACAAGCGTGCAACTATGCTGAATAAAAGCACACAAGCGTGCGACTATCCTGAATAAAAGCACACAAGCGTGCGACTATCCTGAATAAAAGCACTTCAGCGTGCAACTATCCTGAATAAAAGCACACAAGCGTGCAACTATCCTGAATAAAAGCAATCAAGCGTGCAACTATCCTGAATAAAAGCACAAAAGCGTGCAACTATCCTGAATAAAAGCACGCATGCGTGCGACTATCCAGAATAAAAGCACACAAGCGTGCGACTATCCTGAATAAAAGCACACAAGCGTGCAACTATGCTGAATAAAAGCACACAAGCGTGCGACTATGCTGAATAAAAGCATACAAGTATGCTATCTGTAATAAAATCATCCAAGAATGCAACTATCGTGAATAAAATCACACATGCGTGCAACTATCCTGAATAAAAGCACACAAGCGTGCAACTATCCTGAATAAAAGCACACATGCATGCAACTTTGCAGAATAAAAGCACACAAGCGTGCGACTATCCTGAATAAAAGCACACAAGCGTGCAACTATTCTGAATAAAAACACACAAGCGTGCGACTATCCTGAATAAAAGCACACAAGTGTGCAACTATCCTGAATAAAAGCACACAAGCATGCGACTATGCTGAATAAAAGCATACAAGTATGCAACTATCCGTAGTAAAATCATTCAAGAATGCAACTATCGTGAATAAAATCACACATGTGTGCAACTATCATGAATAATAGCACAAAAGTGTGCATCTATCCGGCATAAAATTATGTAATCAAGCAACAAACATTAATAAAACCATATTAATAATTTTATCCGGAATAAAATTATGAATAACAACATTTACGCATGCGACTATCATTAATAAAACCACACAAACGTGCAAGAATTTACAATAACAGCATTCAAGGATGCAACAATTTTAAGTAACAGCAAATTTTGATAATAATTCGAAAAATCAGTAAATACTGAAGTTTTTTAGTAACTAAGTACAATATTTGCCACAATCACTTTCGATTACTGTTGTTTACAATCTATAATATACATTTTTCATAAACAGTGAAATATGAAATAATGAATACAAAAATATACCTTCCCTCGCACCATTGTTGATAAAACGACAATGATTTTCCAGTTTTCAGAAGATCGAGATTAAGTGAAGATCGCGATTAGGGTTTGATTTATTTTGTTGATCGACTGATTTAGAACATTGATTTGTTGTATGTAGTCGCGGTTAGGTTTATGAGGCGACATAAGGGTAAAACTGGAAATAATAGACCCACATTAAAAAATAGGGACCTAATTTTTAATGTTACAGCGGCTGGACTTTTTTTTAATTTTGAAAGTTAATAGGGATGTTAGCCTAACGTTCTCTTTATTTAATTATTTTAATAATTCGGTTCAGTTTCAGTTTTTTCGGTTTGGTTTGGACCTAAAACCGAAACCGAAATATTAGTACGGTTCGGTTTTTTGGTTTTCGGTTTCAGTTCCGTTTTTTTTTCAGTTTGGTTTTTATCGGTTTCGATTTTATTTCGGTTTTTTGCTCACCCCTAACCAGAACCTACAAAAATCGGTCTGACCCAAGCATTGCAAACGCGGGGATCAGTCTGGTGAACCAGCGTGGGAAAACTCACTAAGTTTAGGGGTATCACCCAACTTTGTTCTAAAGTCAAAATTTCATTTTAAAAGAAAAGGATAAGTGTAAGACCGATCCACACAAAAACACAGACGGTTTTTATCTTACGATAACCGAAAACATTTTGAAATCATATCTTATTCTTATATTAGAATAGTGACTAAATCAAATAAATAGCAATCCAGCAGAACGCTTGCATCTCCGTTAAGGTCACTCACAAAGGGAATGCCTTAACTTCGATGGAGCATTATAGGTAAAAGATACAGATAATTTACAAGACAGATCTATATATAAGCAGCGGAAAATAAAACTAACTTTATTTCAAACACGGTTCATAACAAAACATTACAGCAAACTGTTTCAAACCAACTTCCAAATCATTACATCATAATTTCTGTCTTGATTATTATATAAAGAAGCATAAATCATAAATAAAACTGCATAAATTCCCAAGTCTAGTGTGTCCAAAGCCAAAGCCAAAGATAATAGTATCCAAGCCGTACATCGCAGAGTCTTCAAGTTTGGAAAGATGAACGGTCCGAATTAAGCTGAGCTATTCCCTCCCTGGCTACCTGAGGAGGGGGGAACAGAAGAAAAGAAGACGGAAGAAAAACGGGTCAGACATAAGTCTGAGTAAGTCTAGTGACTTTTCAGTGTGTGAATAAGGAAAAGGGTCATGATAGGAATAAACTAAAAAAATAGGACCATACCAGAATAACTAACATAAACTAAGATAAGGAAGTTTAAACCGAATTTACTATCGCACCCATGTCTAATTCTCTGCACCTATTTATACTTGTCCCAACTGGCACCCCATATACATGGTGAAATGATCCCCTTATATCCATCGTCTCCTACTCGCATGCATTTATAACGTGTGTCATTCGTCCCCCGCTTGACTGTAGATACCTCTGCTCGTCCCACCATGGGGTGTATCAAATCCTAGGGTGGCAACCCGACACGATTCAAGATGCACAGTGTATGACTACTAATGCCCAGTGCCTTCTTTTTCCACTCCGGAGTACGTGCACGCCCATACTCCGTCGGAACCTACACTGACGCACCACCCGCCGACGTTTTGACCGCTTACAATTCAGCCCAGTAATTGTGCCCCACCCTGCCTAGTTAAGGATCCCATGATACATCTATGTGGGTTACTGCTGAAGTGAGTCCCCGTTACTAGGGTTTTCCTGCCAACACGTTAAATTGGTCCTAACCCCACCCATCAGTTTAGTTAACATGTTGAATTGGTTAAGTGTTTCCTTAATTGACTTAACCCTACCACTCTTGACTTAGCTTTATTAAAGGACCAACCACTCACATTAGACAGGTATTGTTGTGGTCACTTGTAACACCCCACACCCGCTAAGGTCACTCACTATGGGAATGCCTTAACTTCGGTGGAGCATTTTAAGTGAATATAGAACAGAAAAATTACACAAGACAGATATAAATACTTGAAAATCTAAAACATCATTTCATAGCAGCAGAAGGTAAACATGTTTAGTTACAACACCATAAAGAGTCAAGTACTAAATATCCATCCTGATAAAAACATAAGTACATAATCCCACTACATAAACAATAGCCATAAAAGAAAAGATAAGCTGGGCATTACATCACGGTCCAAGCTCCAAAAGATAGATAAAGAAATCTGATCAAAGCCCACTAGTGCTAGGCCCAACCTGAGGACCTGAGGGGGAAAAAGATAAAAACAACGGGGTCAGACATAAGTCTGAGTGAGCCCTATAACTTTAACAACACAATTACTAAAGTGATTAGGGTATGATATAAACTTGGTACGGGATGACTGGGGATAAATGACTACACTAAGTAGCCAACTAGACATAGGATAAACTAAGATAACGGTAAAGACGCATCTACCCATCCAAGGATAATTACTAACTGCACCACACCAGTCATTCCTACTTAAAGGTTGATCCCTCTCAAGGACTTAGAAAATTTTCCCAGTAGTTACGTGTACCCCTAGCTGACTACATAGGTGCCGTCTGCCCCTATCTCCACTAGGTGTACCCACTACTCCCAAGCGATCAGCTCCCTACCGTAGATACCCGTGCTGGCCCCACAATGGGGTGTATCACTCCCCAAAGTGGCAACCCGATACAACAAATTGTGCACGGCTTATATCTACACGATGCAACAACGTCTTACCTACCAGCCCGGGTCCACACACGCATATGAAACCCGTTGGACTCGCGTTGCCACCGCTACCCCGTTTTGGCCTCTTATAATCAAGCCCAGTACGCGTGTCCCTTCCTCGACATGGGTCGAGCCCAATAAGATGCATATGGGTTACTGGTTGAAATGGGCCCCCACAAGCTACCACCTAAGCTTGTCAATTTATCTAGTGCATCCCACTTAACCCTTTTAATCATGTTTAATTACATGTTTCCACTTGGTTAAGTCATCTAATCATATTTTCTATTGCCACCCAAGGCAACCCACTAGATTTCCTCATGCCACCCAAGGCACCCACTTGATTTCCACATGCCACCCAAGGCACCCACTTAACCCCTCATGCCCACTACATGCTTATCTGGTTAAGTGTTTCTTAATTGATTAAGAACGTAACCATTGTAAAGACCTCTCACATTAGACTATCTTTTATGGCAGCTGGATTTGCCGGTTGGGTCCGGGCAGCCTTACGCCATAACCGAGTCTAACCTCGTGTCTATACACTTGTTACGTATATGGTTTGTGCCTAAGACCTCTCACATTGGGCCAATCATTTGTAGCCGCTGGATTTGCCGGTCGGTTCCGGGCAGTCTTATGCTACAAAAGGGTCCAACCTCGTGTCTTAGTCGATTAATTACACCTAATTAATCACCCCCGAATTAATTTTCCCTAATTAATTCCAATTCTAATGATGTACATAATTGACTCAATTATGTCCATCCACTTTGTGGTATGCATAATCATACCAACTTCACACAATTTCATTAGCATGTTTATTAACCCCATCGTTCCCCACGTAATTCGTTAACATGACATAAAAGGGAAGATTCATCACAAATACAATGGGTTCAACTTGCATAACACATTAGCATCAACATGGGTTTTAAGGTGTCAACATGCATATAGCATCAAACCCAACTAGCATAAATAATCAACCCAAACTTGCATGAATCACATATGTCATAAAGAGGTTAACTTGCATAAGTTTCTTATGTCATACAAAGGGGTAAACTTGCATATGTATGTATGACATGTAAAGGGGTTAACTTGCATATGTATGCATATCATACTAAGGTGTAAACTTGCACATGTCACTTGCATATAATCAAACATCATACTTGCATAACATGTCATATGTGAACTTGCATATTATCATACACCAAACTTGCATACATATCATACATGAACTTGCATATCATCATACACCCAACTTGCATAATCATGGTGTCATAGTGGATCAATGTTTATCATAGCAACTAGCATCATGAACACTTGCATAACTTGCATAATATCACAAACACATAGCATATAACTTGCATGACATGCATAACATCATTAACACATAGCACATAACTTGCATAACATGCATAACATCATTAACACATAGCATACAACTTGCATAACTTGCATTGATCCACATTCATAGCCATAACCTCATTATATCCTATCATAATCATTTCAATAATTGGTCATTAAGGCTATAGAAAACTCACAACTTGTTGATTAGCCTTCTTATGAATATATTAAAAGATTGAGACGAAGCCACTAAGCTATCAACTCAAAAACTCCAAATAAGAATGCTCCAAATGAAAACCCTTGAGCCAAATCAATAATAAAGATCCTAGCTTTGATGAAGAAAAGCCTTGAATCAAACTTAGAAACACTTAAGCAAACTTAGGAACTCTTATACTTCTTTAGAAACTCTCTCATATGATTAGAGATGGAGATTATGACAAGAGGATGAGGGTGGAGGCCATGAGAGAACATTTTGGCATAGTTTAGCTATAGGATTGAATAATGAGCATTTAGGTTTAGGTTAGGGGTCTTTTTATAGAAGACTAGGATAGTTTTAGCCATAGGATAAACCTTAGTTTAGATCCTAGCCATCAAAGCATGTCTTGGGGAAGAAGTCAAGTGTAGGAACCATCTAGGGCCTTTAGATTAAAGCTGAACCATGAGAACCATTCAAATGCAAAATCTGCATTTGAGCGAATCGGCCCACGGGTTGACAGCCAAACACCCTGGATTAACCCCTAGTCGACCCAGCAAGCTCGGGTCGACCTCAAAAATCGACCGGTTCGGTTATTCCCCTCTCCCAATTCGCTGTTTTGAACATTTTTGCATATTTATTTATTTAATTTTCAATTATATACATATATATATATCAATATATATATATATATATATATATATATATTTCTCTGCGCAACCCATTTCACTTAATTAAGTATACTTTAATTTGTGAATTTTTATGTTCAAATTACGGGGTGTTACATTCTCCCCTACTTAAAGGATCTCGTCCCCGAAATCTCTAAGTCAAGAAGAACGTATCCTACCAACCAAACAACCATCTACTAAACCATCAAACACTGGCATCCATTGTCCTTAGAGTTTCTAATGTTGTATGAACATATGCAAAGAGTGTGTGTATATGTTCCCTGTCTAATGCAAAATCAGGCGGTCTACTGATTCAGTTGACCTCCTTAATGCAAACCATGATAGTGCCATGCATCCAATATATATGCGAAAGAACCTTATCGACACATACTATTTCTACATGAGTGCACAATCATTCACCAAAATGCATCATTCATATGATAGTGCAACCATTATACATCCATTAATATAGCTACCTACACACAATTTTTATGCAATATGCAATATGAAGTGATTGAGCCGATCTAGTGCCTAGAGTGTGTGTATATGCATCCACGAGCAATCACTAGCAACCACTTGCATCCACGCACATCCATCAAACATAACATGTCTCAAACACATGTTTCAACCATAGGTTTACCCTATCTAAAGGTCAAAGGTACTAATGAGAGGACATACTAAAGATAAGATAAGTACTAGACAAACGATAAAGGAGAAGTTAAAAGACATACCCTCAAAAAGGAATGGGTATAATGAACGCATCTTCGCTTCTGTCTCCCAAGTAGCATTGCTCTCGTCTTCTCCCCATTGCACTTTGACTAGCCGCACCTATCTGTTCCTCAACTTCCTAATCTCTGACCCAAGGATGCGGGTAGGAGCTCGTCGAATAGTTGCATCACGCTTTACCTCCACTTCTCTCAGCAAGCTCGGCTCTACCACCTCTGAGGTCTCATGTAGGCACTTCCTCAAATGTGACACATGGAATACATCATACACCCCACTAAGTCTCTCGGGTAAATCCACCCTATATGCCATCTGTCCAATTGTAACACCCCACCTCCGCTAGGGTCACTCTTTCGGGGGCACTAGCTTTTGGGGGGCGTTAGAACTGGGTAAGCATGCATAATGATATATCAAGGCAGAACCAGAACATAAATATATATGTAAAACAGAGTAAGTGAGAATAAAACAGCGGAATATCTCAAACCATCTCAAAACAAGTCTTAGTACATCATAAAGTCAACTGCCAAAATAAACATGTCTAGTACATCATAAACAGAAATACTGTAATACATAGTGCTATCCCCAAAATAAAGATGATAAACCATAGCGAGCTCAATGTCCAGACATACATGAGCTATCCAGCGAACAAGCAAGCGATCCAAGCTAAGCACCACTGTTCCCTCCCTGAGAACCTGGGGGGGGGGGGAGGGGGGGAAACGGAAGAAAAGAAGCGAAAGAAAACAGGTCAGTCAAAAAGACTGGTAAGCCCTACTACGATCAGTCTATAAACTAATAAAGCTAACATCATGATGGAAACTGAGATGAACATACTGGCCATAGATAAAGGTGTCATCACATAAAGAGGATTAAGCTTTGCACCACAGTGTACTAGCAAACTAACATAACAGGTATTGATCCCTCAGCCCAAACTTTGGCCCAATTGCATGAGGTGACCTTAATACAAGGTCCAGCCCAACGGTCTAGTCGATCGGCTCCCTATAAACCTAACACGTCAAGTGTTGGTGTCCATACGGCCCACATATGGTTGTAGTCAGACTGTGCTGGGTCCACCTTCGGGTGTATCAAGCCCTCGGGTGTCAACCCCAGACACTTAAGCAATAATGCACAGTCTAAACCTACTGGTACCCGTGCCTCGAGTTTGTCCAACACCGGATTACGTGCACGTCCGTAGCCCACCTGGACCCGCACCGCTGTACCACTCAGCCGTCGCTTTGGTCGCTTACATCAGTCCAGTAATCGTGCCCCGCCCTAGCCTAGCCTCTAGGGTTGTGAATGATACCAAACTGGGATTACTGCTGGAACAGACCACGTTGCTAGGGTTTTCTAAGAGGGTTAAGTGTGGTTTAACCCCTCACTAATCATGGATTAAATTAGTTAAGTGTAACCAACAGTTCACCACTTAACCCCATTTAATCCCTCGTATCCCCAAAATTGGTTAAGTATTAGTGGGCCATGACTTAACCCTAATCATGAGGCATTAATTAATTTAATTGTGCCTTAACCTCTCACATTAGACTTTGTTGCGGTTACTAGTTAAGCCGGGCGGGTCCGGGTAGCTTTACACCACAATTTGGTCTAACCTCGGGTCCAAGGTACACATGACCAACTTCTCACATTGGGTCCTATTGTTTGTAGCAACTAGTTAAGCCGGTCGGTTCCGGGTAGGTTTACGCTACAAACTCAACCCAACCTCGAGTTGGCCACACTTATGTTTTCTAAGTGTCATGTCCACTTTATTTTCAAAACATAATTACAAGTTTAACAAATACTTGGGTAGACCTAACTTAATAGGTAAATTCCCAAGGGGTAGACCTAACTTAATAGGTAAATTCCCAATCTTATATTTTCATGTATTTTAAGTTTTACCCAAACCCCCCCAACGTCATTCTATCGCTTACATATTCGTCATAACGCATAAAGGATAGAAAGAGGGAACTTGGCACAACATACATGATAAATCTTACATATCATAATAAACATGCATAACATGTTAGACTTGCATAACTTAGTGTAGCAAACTTGCATAAACATGCATAACTTGTTAAACTTGCAAATCATGGCATAGTGAACTTGCATAAACATGCATAACTTGTTAAACTTGCAAATCATGGCATAGTGAACTCGCATAAGCATGCATAACTTATTAAACATGCATAACATAGCATAGTGAACTCGCATAAGCATGCATAACTTATTAAACATGCATAACATAGCATAGTGAACTCGCATAAGCATGCATAACTTATTAAACATGCATAAATCCCAACTTTCATCACATATTAACTTTAGAGTTTCTAAAATGAAGGTAAGAGGGCTTACAAATATTATGAAGACACAAATCTACTAATAAAGATTGAGAAGCCCTTTATGCAAGCATATAAAAACCCAAAACAAAGCTCCAATTAACAAAAATCCCAAAAACTCTAGCTTAGCAATTAAAGCTTGCAACTTGATGATGTATGCAAGCTAATGATCATTCATACAACTTAGAAATGCTTGTATGAACATCAAAACCTTCATAGGAATGATTTTTGAAGAGGTTGGAGGCTAGGGTTTTTAGGTGGAGGCCATTTGAGAATTCAATTTGACATAGTTTGGTTGCTAGAATGAATAATGAGGTTTTAGGGTAGGATTAGGGGCTTATTTATAGAAGATTAGAGTGTTTTTAGCCCTAGGATTAACCCTAGGTTAGTTTAGGTCCGTCAGATTTCGGAATTCTCTAGAACCAAGCCACACAACCAAGCCCAAATCAAAATTGGTGCGCCAGGCAAAACTGTCCGGCCACCCCGTGTCGACAGGGCTGTCGACAGGGCAGTCGACACCCTTAGACCCCTGTCGACATGCCTGTCGACATGGGGGTCTTGGCGGGAGTTTTCCCGCCTGACGCCAGTTAGCCCTAATCCTTGTTTTTAATTTAAAATTTAAATCTGTTTTTAACATGGAAATTTCTGAAAACTTCAATGGGCCTTAACTGGGTCATACGGACTCCGATTTTCGAAAACCCGGACTCTATTTCGCGTATTTTTCCGAGACGAACGCGATGGCATAGCCCGTTTCCGTTGATTCATATTTTAGAATTAATTTCTGCCTCGATTCATGTTATAACAAGTTATTAAAAATACGGGTTGTTACATTCTCCTCTCCTTAAAGGATTTCGTCCCCGAAATCTTCAAGTTAGGAAGAACATATCCTACCATCCAATCACCCTTCTACTCAAAGCATCATCCACGAGCAATCATTGTCCTTAAAAGATTCTAAATGCTGTATGAACATATGCAAAAGTGTGTGTATATGTACTTATCTAATGCAAAGATCAATGCAAAATATGCTAGTGAAATGTATCCATATGTATGCAAATCCCTAACATAAGGTATAATATCTACATGCGTGCTCAATCATACATCCATATGCAACATCCATGTGATGGCATACAAATTTCATCCAAGAATAAGCATAAACACTCATGCACATGCAATATGAGGAGTGTGTGAGCCGATCTAGTGCCTAATGTGTATCATGCATCCACGAGTAACCACTTGCAAACACTTGCAACCACCTGCAACCATCAAACATAACATGTCTCAAACACATGTTTCATCCAAAGGGTTTCTACCTAAGGTTCTCATGACAAGATTAGCACGATAACTAGATAAACATGGATAGCAAAGAGGAAGATATGCTAACAAAGGAAAGAGACTGAGAGTGTACCCTCAAAAAGGAATGGATAAAGCCCACGCATCTTCTCCTCGGTTTCCCAAGTTGCGTCTTCTTCGGCTTCACCCCATTGAACCTTCACCAACTTGACCTCTCGATTCCTTAGCTTCTTGGTCTCCGTCCCCAAGATACGAATCGGAGCTCTCCTCAAAGTTGCTTATTTCTCTACTTCCACGTCTTCAAGAATGCTAGGTTCAACCACCTCAGCGGACTCATGTAGGCACTTTCGGAGATGCGAGACGTGAAAGACATTATGCACTCCGGACAGCTTCTCGGGCAATTGCACTTTATAAGCCATCTTCCCAATTCTCTCTATGATAGGGAAGGGTCCAACAAATCTCGGTGCTAACTTCCCAACAGCTCCAAATCGGACCACATTCCGCAAAGGAGAAACCTTTACGAAAACCATATCCCCAACATCAAACTCCAAATCGGATCTTCGCTTATCAGCATAGGATTTCTGTCGGTCTTTGGCCGCTTTCATCCGTCTTCTAATCAACTCGACCTTCTCGGATGTATCTCTAATCATGTCAGGTCCAAGTATAAGATTATCTGTAGTCTCCCACCAACATGTAGGTGACTTGCACGGTCTCCCATATAAAGCCTCAAATGGTGCCATCCCTATGCTTGCCTGATAACTGTTATTATATGCAAACTCAACAAGAGGAAGATGGTCTTCCCAAGTACCACCATAATCCAGAATGCAAAGCCTCAACAAGTCCTCAAGTACCCTATTCACCCTTTCTGTCTGACCGTCCGTTTGTGGGTGATAAGCCGTACTAAGGTTCAACCTCGTGCCCATAGCTTCCTGCAAACTGTTCCAGAACTGACTAGTAAAGATTGGGTCACGGTCACTGACAATACTAGAAGGGACTCCATGAAGTCTCACAATCTCACGAAGATATACGGACGCTAGCCAAGATGCGGTCCTCTTGCTCTTCACCGGAATGAAATGAGCACTCTTCGTAAGCCTATCTACAATGACCCAAATGCTCGTATTCCCTTTCCTTGACCTTGGAAGCCCATCAATAAAGTCCATAGAAATACTCTCCCATTTCCAAAGAGGGACCTCTAGAGGATGCAATAGCCCACCGGGCTTCTTCGACTCGGCTTTTACTCTCTGACAAACAACACATCTAGAGACAAACTCTGCCACATCCTTCTTCATTCCAGGCCAGAAGAAAATGCGCTTCATATCCTTATACATCTTATCTCCACCCGGATGTATAGTCAACTTGGAGCGATGTGCTTCATCAAGAACTTTCCTCACCAAGTCTTCTACCATCGGAACACAAAGCCTTCCGTCTCTCCTCAGCCAACCCTTATCATCTATAAAATATCGAGCAAGGTGACTAGATGTCTCCCCTCGGATCAGCTTATCCATAATCTCAATTATCTGAGGGTCTTCCTTCTGCGAAGCCCCAACTTGATCCAGAAGGGTAGGCCTGAGCTCAAGAGATGCTAAAGAACCGGTCATCGACTCAACTGCCAAAGAGAAATCAAAGGTTGCCAAGAACTCTAAATTCTTCATCTCAACAAATAGAGGACTTAGTGTCAACCTTTTTCTACTCAACGCATCCGCTACAACATTCCCCTTGCCAGGGGTGTAGGCTATATCAAAATCATAGGACGCCAAGAATTCCATCCATCTTTGCTGCCTCAAGTTCAGATCCTTCTGCGAAAAGAGATACTTCAAAGAGTTATGATCAGTATACAGCTCAAATCTCTCTCCCAGAAGATAATGACGCCAAGCCTTGAGTGCATATACTATCGCTGCCAGCTCTAGATCATGAGTGGGATAATTCTTCTCATGCAACTTAAGTTGCCTACCACCAAAACATATAACTCTGCCCTCTTGCATCAGAACGGCGCCCAATCCCGTGCCACAAGCATCAGTGTACACGGTAAACATCTTACCACCATCGGGTAAAGCTAGAACTGGTGCCGAGGTAAGGGCTCTCTTGAGTCTCTGAAAAGCAAGCTCACAGTCCATATCCCAAGCAAAAACTAAGTTCTTCTTCGTCAACTTAGTAAGAGGAGCGGATATCTTCGCGAAGTCCTTGATGAACTTCCGGTAGAAACCCGCAAGACCTAGAAAACTTCTCACCTCGGTTGCATTCCTTGGAGTCTTCCAATCCTGAACTGCAACCACCTTAGCGGGATCCATCGCTAAGCCTTGCTTGGATACGATATGCCCAAGGAATCTAACTTCCCTTCTCCAAAAGTGACACTTGGAGAACTTGGCCTTTAACTGATGCGCTCTAAGCGTATCCATCACCTCTACAAGATGCCTCGCGTGCTCTTCTTCATCCTTGGAGAAAATCAGAATATCATCCACAAAGACCACGACAAACTTGTTCAAGAACTCTCGAAACACCCTACTCATCAAGTCCACGAAATACGCGGGTGCATTCGTCAAACCGAACGGCATAACAAGCCATTCAAAGAATCCATCTGGAGTTCTGAATGCAGTCTTGTCTATACTATCTTCAGCCACCCTGAGCTGATGAAATCCAGTAGCAAGATCAAGCTGAGAGAAAACAGAAGCACCAACAAGCTGGTCAAAGAGATCATCGATCCTCGGTAACGGGTGTCTGTTCTTCTTAGTCAGCTTATTCAATTCTCTATAGTCCACACAGAGTCGAAGAGAACCATCTGCCTTAGTAGCAAACACCACAGGCGCTCCCCCATCGGATATACTTCGTCTGATGAAGTTCTTCTCAAGTAACTCCTTTACTTGCGTGCTGAGCTCCCATCTCTCACGCGGAGCCATGTGCCGAACGGGCAAAGAAACAGGCTTAGCATTATCCACCAGATAAATGCGAAAATCAATCTCTCGTTTAGGGGGCAACCCCTTAACTTCTTCAAAAACATCTGGATAATCTCGGACCACCCTTACAGACTGAAGGGCTTCCTCTGACGAGTCGAGAGATTCAAGATAGCACAACATGACGGGATCCTTCGGATTGCATGAAATCTCTAAGGTGTTGCCAAGGCGAGTCACAAGCCTCACAACCCTATGCTCACAATCAAGAATGGCTCCATATCTGGACAGCCAATCCATGCCCAATATCAATCCGTATCCCCTGAAACCAAGAACATACGCACTACACAAGAACTCTACACTGAGTATAGAGATCCTCAGATCCTCACATATCATAGATAGATGAGCAGAACCCCCAATGGGATTCGAAACACAAACGGGATCATCCACTAAGCTAGTACTAAGGTGCAAACTATCAACAAGATCAGATGAAATAAAGCTATGTGATGCACCAGAATCAAACAAGGTACGAACTGGAAGATCAGAAACATAAACAAGGTTCTCAACAGAAACACTACCTCGATCGGGAACTGGAGCGGTATTGAGAGCATGAACTTGCCCTCCTGAAGGTCCAGCCTGTCCTTTCTTCTTCGGGCATTCCTTGCTGAAGTGTCCAGTCTCACCACAGGAAAAACATCCACCACTAAGCTTCCTTTTCTTCTTCCTACAATCCTTAGCAAAATGTCCGAGCGCACCACAATAATTGCACTTTCCCTTGCCTTTGTTGTTGTTTCCCTTCTTGTTCTTGCTCTGATTCCCCTGACTGCTTTGACCACCTTGATTGCCTTTACCCTGAGAATCAGTCTTCTTTGCTTGAGTATCACTCGACTTGACCTCTTTCTTTCCATCTCCCTGAAGTAGAGCCATATCGACCAAACTCTCAAAAGTAGCCCCATGCGGAATATGTGTCATCGCCAAACCCTGCAGCGGCTCATTCAACCCTCTAGCAAATCGAAGAGCCTTCTTCTCAGGAGTGTTCACCATATCCAAACCAAAACGGGCCAGCTGATTAAACTTATTCACATACTCCTTGACCGACATATCGCCTTGCTTTAATGCAATGAACTTCTCCATCTGTAAATTCGCCTCAGCAGAAGATAGAAACTTGGCCACAAATCTAGCCCTCAAATCGGCCCAAGTCTCGACGGGCCTCGTCCCATTGGTGACCTCCCACCAATAGGCTGCTTCGTCCTTCAAAAGCCACACTGTCAATAAGATATTCCTTTCGTCATCAATCCGAAAGATAGCAAATAAGTCCTCAGTGTCTTTCAGCTAATTCCTAGCTTCAACAAAAGATTCCGTGCCTAGGAAATTCTTGCCTCCCATCGCCTTGAAGTCTTTACAAACCTTCGTGAACTCAACCTGAGGATGCTGAGGGGGAGGAGGAGGAAGAGGAGCCTCAGCAACAGGAGGAGGAGGAACATTAGCAACGGGAGGAGGAATATTAACTACTGGAGGAGGAGGAACAGGAACCACCGGAGGAGGGACACTAGGGGGAGGATTCTCAACTACAGGAGGAGGAGTGGGAGTAGGGTTTGCGGGGCCGGCTGCCGCCCTAGCTTCTAGAAGTCTCCTATACCAGAGTGGTACGTTTACTCCATCGGGGATGGCAAGATCCTCAGCCATACTGAAACGAAGGATAAGATAAGATTAGGTCAAGGGAACGAAGGATAACGCTAATGGCTTTTTGGGGAATAGCCTTTTAAAATACTAGACTTTTCTTTGGAAAATACTTTATACTTGTTTTGAATATAGTTTTTCAAAAGTCTTTTAAAAACTTTTTGTTCTTTCTTGTAAACCATATGCTCTGATACCAAATTTGTAACACCCCACCTCCGCTAGGGTCACTCTTTCGGGGGCACTAGCTTCTGGGGGGCGTTAGAACTGGGTAAGCATGCATAATGATATATCAAGGCAGAACCAGAACATAAATATATATGTAAAACAGAGTAAGTGAGAATAAAACAGCGGAATATCTCAAACCATCTCAAAACAAGTCTTAGTACATCATAAAGTCAACTGCCAAAATAAACATGTCTAGTACATCATAAACAGAAATACTGTAATACATAGTGCTATCCCCAAAATAAAGATGATAAACCATAGCGAGCTCAATGTCCAGACATACATGAGCTATCCAGCGAACAAGCAAGCGATCCAAGCTAAGCACCACTGTTTCGAGAACCTGGGGGGGGGGGGACGGAAGAAAAGAAGCGAAAGAAAACAGGTCAGTCAAAAAGACTGGTAAGCCCTACTACGATCAGTCTATAAACTAATAAAGCTAACATCATGATGGAAATTGAGATGAACATACTGGCCATAGATAAAGGTGTCACATAAAGAGGATTAAGCTTTGCACCACAGTGTACTAGCAAACTAACATAACAGGTATTGATCCCTCAGCCCAAACTTTGGCCCAATTGCATGAGGTGACCTTAATACAAGGTCCAGCCCAACGGTCTAGTCGATCGGCTCCCTATAAACCTAACACGTCAAGTGTTGGTGTCCATACGGCCCACATATGGTTGTAGTCAGACTGTGCTGGGTCCACCTTCGGGTGTATCAAGCACTCGGGTGTCAACCCCAGACACCTAAGCAATAATGCACAGTCTAAACCTACTCGTACCCGTGCCTCGAGTTTGTCCAACACCGGATTACGTGCACGTCCGTAGCCCGCCTGGACCCGCACCGCTGTACCACTCAGCCGTCGCTTTGGTCGCTTACATCAGTCCAGTAATCGTGCCCCGCCCTAGCCTAGCCTCTAGGGTTGTGAATGATACCAAACTGGGATTACTGCTGGAACAGACCACGTTGCTAGGGTTTTCTAAGAGGGTTAAGTGTGGTTTAACCCCTCACTAATCATGGATTAAATTAGTTAAGTGTAACCAACAGTTCACCACTTAACCCCATTTAATCCCTCGTATCCCCAAAATTGGTTAAGTATTAGTGGGCCATGACTTAACCCTAATCATGTGGCATTAATTAATTTAATTGTGCCTTAACCTCTCACATTAGACTTTGTTGCGGTTACTAGTTAAGCCGGGCGGGTCCGGGTAGCTTTACACCACAACTTGGTCTAACCTCGGGTCCAAGGTACACATGACCAACTTCTCACATTGGGTCCTATTGTTTGTAGCAACTAGTTAAGCCGGTCGGTTCCGGGTAGGTTTACGCTACAAACTCAACCCAACCTCGAGTTGGCCACACTTATGTTTTCTAAGTGTCATGTCCACTTTATTTTCAAAACATAATTACAAGTTTAACAAATACTTGGGTAGACCTAACTTAATAGGTAAATTCCCAAGGGGTAGACCTAACTTAATAGGTAAATTCCCAATCTTATATTTTCATGTATTTTAAGTTTTACCCAAACCCCCCCAACGTCATTCTATCGCTTACATATTCGTCATAACGCATAAAGGATAGAAAGAGGGAACTTGGCACAACATACATGATAAATCTTACATATCATAATAAACATGCATAACATGTTAGACTTGCATAACTTAGTGTAGTAAACTTGCATAAACATGCATAACTTGTTAAACTTGCAAATCATGGCATAGTGAACTTGCATAAACATGCATAACTTGTTAAACTTGCAAATCATGGCATAGTGAACTCGCATAAGCATGCATAACTTATTAAACATGCATAACATAGCATAGTGAACTCGCATAAGCATGCATAACTTATTAAACATGCATAACATAGCATAGTGAACTCGCATAAGCATGCATAACTTATTAAACATGCATAAATCCCAACTTTCATCACATATTAACTTTAGAGTTTCTAAAATGAAGGTAAGAGGGCTTACAAATATTATGAAGACACAAATCTACTAATAAAGATTGAGAAGCCCTTTATGCAAGCATATAAAAACCCAAAACAAAGCTCCAATTAACAAAAATCCCAAAAACTCTAGCTTAGCAATTAAAGCTTGCAACTTGATGATGTATGCAAGCTAATGATCATTCATACAACTTAGAAATGCTTGTATGAACATCAAAACCTTCATAGGAATGATTTTTGAAGAGGTTGGAGGCTAGGGTTTTTAGGTGGAGGCCATTTGAGAATTCAATTTGACATAGTTTGGTTGCTAGAATGAATAATGAGGTTTTAGGGTAGGATTAGGGGCTTATTTATAGAAGATTAGAGTGTTTTTAGCCCTAGGATTAACCCTAGGTTAGTTTAGGTCCGTCAGATTTCGGAATTCTCTAGAACCAAGCCACACAACCAAGCCCAAATCAAAATTGGTGCGCCAGGCAAAACTGTCCGGCCACCCCGTGTCGACAGGGCTGTCGACAGGGCAGTCGACACCCTTAGACCCCTGTCGACATGCCTGTCGACATGGGGGTCTTGGCGGGAGTTTTCCCGCCTGACGCCAGTTAGCCCTAATCCTTGTTTTTAATTTAAAATTTAAATCTGTTTTTAACATGGAAATTTCTGAAAACTTCAATGGGCCTTAACTGGGTCATACGGACTCCGATTTTCGAAAACCCGGACTCTATTTCGCGTATTTTTCCGAGACGAACGCGATGGCATAGCCCGTTTCCGTTGATTCATATTTTAGAATTAATTTCTGCCTCGATTCGTGTTATAACAAGTTATTAAAAATACGGGTTGTTACATTCTCCTCTCCTTAAAGGATTTCGTCCCCGAAATCTTCAAGTTAGGAAGAACATATCCTACCATCCAATCACCCTTCTACTCAAAGCATCATCCACGAGCAATCATTGTCCTTAAAAGATTCTAAATGCTGTATGAACATATGCAAAAGTGTGTGTATATGTACTTATCTAATGCAAAGATCAATGCAAAATATGCTAGTGAAATGTATCCATATGTATGCAAATCCCTAACATAAGGTATAATATCTACATGCGTGCTCAATCATACATCCATATGCAACATCCATGTGATGGCATACAAATTTCATCCAAGAATAAGCATAAACACTCATGCACATGCAATATGAGGAGTGTGTGAGCCGATCTAGTGCCTAATGTGTATCATGCATCCACGAGTAACCACTTGCAAACACTTGCAACCACCTGCAACCATCAAACATAACATGTCTCAAACACATGTTTCATCCAAAGGGTTTCTACCTAAGGTTCTCATGACAAGATTAGCACGATAACTAGATAAACATGGATAGCAAAGAGGAAGATATGCTAACAAAGGAAAGAGACTGAGAGTGTACCCTCAAAAAGGAATGGATAAAGCCCACGCATCTTCTCCTCGGTTTCCCAAGTTGCGTCTTCTTCGGCTTCACCCCATTGAACCTTCACCAACTTGACCTCTCGATTCCTTAGCTTCTTGGTCTCCGTCCCCAAGATACGAATCGGAGCTCTCCTCAAAGTTGCTTATTTCTCTACTTCCACGTCTTCAAGAATGCTAGGTTCAACCACCTCAGCGGACTCATGTAGGCACTTTCGGAGATGCGAGACGTGAAAGACATTATGCACTCCGGACAGCTTCTCGGGCAATTGCACTTTATAAGCCATCTTCCCAATTCTCTCTATGATAGGGAAGGGTCCAACAAATCTCGGTGCTAACTTCCCAACAGCTCCAAATCGGACCACATTCCGCAAAGGAGAAACCTTTACGAAAACCATATCCCCAACATCAAACTCCAAATCGGATCTTCGCTTATCAGCATAGGATTTCTGTCGGTCTTTGGCCGCTTTCATCCGTCTTCTAATCAACTCGACCTTCTCGGATGTATCTCTAATCATGTCAGGTCCAAGTATAAGATTATCTGTAGTCTCCCACCAACATGTAGGTGACTTGCACGGTCTCCCATATAAAGCCTCAAATGGTGCCATCCCTATGCTTGCCTGATAACTGTTATTATATGCAAACTCAACAAGAGGAAGATGGTCTTCCCAAGTACCACCATAATCCAGAATGCAAAGCCTCAACAAGTCCTCAAGTACCCTATTCACCCTTTCTGTCTGACCGTCCGTTTGTGGGTGATAAGCCGTACTAAGGTTCAACCTCGTGCCCATAGCTTCCGGCAAACTGTTCCAGAACTGACTAGTAAAGATTGGGTCACGGTCACTGACAATACTAGAAGGGACTCCATGAAGTCTCACAATCTCACGAAGATATACGGACGCTAGCCAAGATGCGGTCCTCTTGCTCTTCACCGGAATGAAATGAGCACTCTTCGTAAGCCTATCTACAATGACCCAAATGCTCGTATTCCCTTTCCTTGACCTTGGAAGCCCATCAATAAAGTCCATAGAAATACTCTCCCATTTCCATAGAGGGACCTCTAGAGGATGCAATAGCCCACCGGGCTTCTTCGACTCGGCTTTTACTCTCTGACAAACAACACATCTAGAGACAAACTCTGCCACATCCTTCTTCATTCCAGGCCAGAAGAAAATGCGCTTCATATCCTTATACATCTTATCTCCACCCGGATGTATAGTCAACTTGGAGCGATGTGCTTCATCAAGAACTTTCCTCACCAAGTCTTCTACCATCGGAACACAAAGCCTTCCGTCTCTCCTCAGCCAACCCTTATCATCTATAAAATATCGAGCAAGGTGACTAGATGTCTCCCCTCGGATCAGCTTATCCATAATCTCAATTATCTGAGGGTCTTCCTTCTGCGAAGCCCCAACTTGATCCAGAAGGGTAGGCCTGAGCTCAAGAGATGCTAAAGAACCGGTCATCGACTCAACTGCCAAAGAGAAATCAAAGGTTGCCAAGAACTGTAAATTCTTCATCTCAACAAATAGAGGACTTAGTGTCAACCTTTTTCTACTCAACGCATCCGCTACAACATTCCCCTTGCCAGGGGTGTAGGCTATATCAAAATCATAGGACGCCAAGAATTCCATCCATCTTTGCTGCCTCAAGTTCAGATCCTTCTGCGAAAAGAGATACTTCAAAGAGTTATGATCAGTATACAGCTCAAATCTCTCTCCCAGAAGATAATGACGCCAAGCCTTGAGTGCATATACTATCGCTGCCAGCTCTAGATCATGAGTGGGATAATTCTTCTCATGCAACTTAAGTTGCCTACCACCAAAACATATAACTCTGCCCTCTTGCATCAGAACGGCGCCCAATCCCGTGCCACAAGCATCAGTGTACACGGTAAACATCTTACCACCATCGGGTAAAGCTAGAACTGGTGCCGAGGTAAGGGCTCTCTTGAGTCTCTGAAAAGCAAGCTCACAGTCCATATCCCAAGCAAAAACTAAGTTCTTCTTCGTCAACTTAGTAAGAGGAGCGGATATCTTCGCGAAGTCCTTGATGAACTTCCGGTAGAAACCCGCAAGACCTAGAAAACTTCTCACCTCGGTTGCATTCCTTGGAGTCTTCCAATCCTGAACTGCAACCACCTTAGCGGGATCCATCGCTAAGCCTTGCTTGGATACGATATGCCCAAGGAATCTAACTTCCCTTCTCCAAAAGTGACACTTGGAGAACTTGGCCTTTAACTGATGCGCTCTAAGCGTATCCATCACCTCTACAAGATGCCTCGCGTGCTCTTCTTCATCCTTGGAGAAAATCAGAATATCATCCACAAAGACCACGACAAACTTGTTCAAGAACTCTCGAAACACCCTACTCATCAAGTCCACGAAATACGCGGGTGCATTCGTCAAACCGAACGGCATAACAAGCCATTCAAAGAATCCATCTGGAGTTCTGAATGCAGTCTTGTCTATACTATCTTCAGCCACCCTGAGCTGATGAAATCCAGTAGCAAGATCAAGCTGAGAGAAAACAGAAGCACCAACAAGCTGGTCAAAGAGATCATCGATCCTCGGTAACGGGTGTCTGTTCTTCTTAGTCAGCTTATTCAATTCTCTATAGTCCACACAGAGTCGAAGAGAACCATCTGCCTTAGTAGCAAACACCACAGGCGCTCCCCCATCGGATATACTTCGTCTGATGAAGTTCTTCTCAAGTAACTCCTTTACTTGCGTGCTGAGCTCCCATCTCTCACGCGGAGCCATGTGCCGAACGGGCAAAGAAACAGGCTTAGCATTATCCACCAGATAAATGCGAAAATCAATCTCTCGTTTAGGGGGCAACCCCTTAACTTCTTCAAAAACATCTGGATAATCTCGGACCACCCTTACAGACTGAAGGGCTTCCTCTGACGAGTCGAGAGATTCAAGATAGCACAACATGACGGGATCCTTCGGATTGCATGAAATCTCTAAGGTGTTGCCAAGGCGAGTCACAAGCCTCACAACCCTATGCTCACAATCAAGAATGGCTCCATATCTGGACAGCCAATCCATGCCCAATATCAATCCGTATCCCCTGAAACCAAGAACATACGCACTACACAAGAACTCT
Organism: Allium sativum; assembly: GCA_030737875.1. Classification (NCBI taxonomy): domain Eukaryota; kingdom Viridiplantae; phylum Streptophyta; class Magnoliopsida; order Asparagales; family Amaryllidaceae; genus Allium; species Allium sativum. Next base: position 17,357,058 of record CM060927.1, on the reverse strand, counting down.
ACACTGAGTATAGAGATCCTCAGATCCTCACATATCATAGATAGATGAGCAGAACCCCCAATGGGATTCGAAACACAAACGGGATCATCCACTAAGCTAGTACTAAGGTGCAAACTATCAACAAGATCAGATGAAATAAAGCTATGTGATGCACCAGAATCAAACAAGGTACGAACTGGAAGATCAGAAACATAAACAAGGTTCTCAACAGAAACACTACCTCGATCGGGAACTGGAGCGGTATTGAGAGCATGAACTTGCCCTCCTGAAGGTCCAGCCTGTCCTTTCTTCTTCGGGCATTCCTTGCTGAAGTGTCCAGTCTCACCACAGGAAAAACATCCACCACTAAGCTTCCTTTTCTTCTTCCTACAATCCTTAGCAAAATGTCCGAGCGCACCACAATAATTGCACTTTCCCTTGCCTTTGTTGTTGTTTCCCTTCTTGTTCTTGCTCTGATTCCCCTGACTGCTTTGACCACCTTGATTGCCTTTACCCTGAGAATCAGTCTTCTTTGCTTGAGTATCACTCGACTTGACCTCTTTCTTTCCATCTCCCTGAAGTAGAGCCATATCGACCAAACTCTCAAAAGTAGCCCCATGCGGAATATGTGTCATCGCCAAACCCTGCAGCGGCTCATTCAACCCTCTAGCAAATCGAAGAGCCTTCTTCTCAGGAGTGTTCACCATATCCAAACCAAAACGGGCCAGCTGATTAAACTTATTCACATACTCCTTGACCGACATATCGCCTTGCTTTAATGCAATGAACTTCTCCATCTGTAAATTCGCCTCAGCAGAAGATAGAAACTTGGCCACAAATCTAGCCCTCAAATCGGCCCAAGTCTCGACGGGCCTCGTCCCATTGGTGACCTCCCACCAATAGGCTGCTTCGTCCTTCAAAAGCCACACTGTCAATAAGATATTCCTTTCGTCATCAATCCGAAAGATAGCAAATAAGTCCTCAGTGTCTTTCAGCTAATTCCTAGCTTCAACAAAAGATTCCGTGCCTAGGAAATTCTTGCCTCCCATCGCCTTGAAGTCTTTACAAACCTTCGTGAACTCAACCTGAGGATGCTGAGGGGGAGGAGGAGGAAGAGGAGCCTCAGCAACAGGAGGAGGAGGAACATTAGCAACGGGAGGAGGAATATTAACTACTGGAGGAGGAGGAACAGGAACCACCGGAGGAGGGACACTAGGGGGAGGATTCTCAACTACAGGAGGAGGAGTGGGAGTAGGGTTTGCGGGGCCGGCTGCCGCCCTAGCTTCTAGAAGTCTCCTATACCAGAGTGGTACGTTTACTCCATCGGGGATGGCAAGATCCTCAGCCATACTGAAACGAAGGATAAGATAAGATTAGGTCAAGGGAACGAAGGATAACGCTAATGGCTTTTTGGGGAATAGCCTTTTAAAATACTAGACTTTTCTTTGGAAAATACTTTATACTTGTTTTGAATATAGTTTTTCAAAAGTCTTTTAAAAACTTTTTGTTCTTTCTTGTAAACCATATGCTCTGATACCAAATTTGTAACACCCCACCTCCGCTAGGGTCACTCTTTCGGGGGCACTAGCTTCTGGGGGGCGTTAGAACTGGGTAAGCATGCATAATGATATATCAAGGCAGAACCAGAACATAAATATATATGTAAAACAGAGTAAGTGAGAATAAAACAGCGGAATATCTCAAACCATCTCAAAACAAGTCTTAGTACATCATAAAGTCAACTGCCAAAATAAACATGTCTAGTACATCATAAACAGAAATACTGTAATACATAGTGCTATCCCCAAAATAAAGATGATAAACCATAGCGAGCTCAATGTCCAGACATACATGAGCTATCCAGCGAACAAGCAAGCGATCCAAGCTAAGCACCACTGTTTCGAGAACCTGGGGGGGGGGGGGACGGAAGAAAAGAAGCGAAAGAAAACAGGTCAGTCAAAAAGACTGGTAAGCCCTACTACGATCAGTCTATAAACTAATAAAGCTAACATCATGATGGAAATTGAGATGAACATACTGGCCATAGATAAAGGTGTCACATAAAGAGGATTAAGCTTTGCACCACAGTGTACTAGCAAACTAACATAACAGGTATTGATCCCTCAGCCCAAACTTTGGCCCAATTGCATGAGGTGACCTTAATACAAGGTCCAGCCCAACGGTCTAGTCGATCGGCTCCCTATAAACCTAACACGTCAAGTGTTGGTGTCCATACGGCCCACATATGGTTGTAGTCAGACTGTGCTGGGTCCACCTTCGGGTGTATCAAGCCCTCGGGTGTCAACCCCAGACACCTAAGCAATAATGCACAGTCTAAACCTACTCGTACCCGTGCCTCGAGTTTGTCCAACACCGGATTACGTGCACGTCCGTAGCCCGCCTGGACCCGCACCGCTGTACCACTCAGCCGTCGCTTTGGTCGCTTACATCAGTCCAGTAATCGTGCCCCGCCCTAGCCTAGCCTCTAGGGTTGTGAATGATACCAAACTGGGATTACTGCTGGAACAGACCACGTTGCTAGGGTTTTCTAAGAGGGTTAAGTGTGGTTTAACCCCTCACTAATCATGGATTAAATTAGTTAAGTGTAACCAACAGTTCACCACTTAACCCCATTTAATCCCTCGTATCCCCAAAATTGGTTAAGTATTAGTGGGCCATGACTTAACCCTAATCATGTGGCATTAATTAATTTAATTGTGCCTTAACCTCTCACATTAGACTTTGTTGCGGTTACTAGTTAAGCCGGGCGGGTCCGGGTAGCTTTACACCACAACTTGGTCTAACCTCGGGTCCAAGGTACACATGACCAACTTCTCACATTGGGTCCTATTGTTTGTAGCAACTAGTTAAGCCGGTCGGTTCCGGGTAGGTTTACGCTACAAACTCAACCCAACCTCGAGTTGGCCACACTTATGTTTTCTAAGTGTCATGTCCACTTTATTTTCAAAACATAATTACAAGTTTAACAAATACTTGGGTAGACCTAACTTAATAGGTAAATTCCCAAGGGGTAGACCTAACTTAATAGGTAAATTCCCAATCTTATATTTTCATGTATTTTAAGTTTTACCCAAACCCCCCCAACGTCATTCTATCGCTTACATATTCGTCATAACGCATAAAGGATAGAAAGAGGGAACTTGGCACAACATACATGATAAATCTTACATATCATAATAAACATGCATAACATGTTAGACTTGCATAACTTAGTGTAGTAAACTTGCATAAACATGCATAACTTGTTAAACTTGCAAATCATGGCATAGTGAACTTGCATAAACATGCATAACTTGTTAAACTTGCAAATCATGGCATAGTGAACTCGCATAAGCATGCATAACTTATTAAACATGCATAACATAGCATAGTGAACTCGCATAAGCATGCATAACTTATTAAACATGCATAACATAGCATAGTGAACTCGCATAAGCATGCATAACTTATTAAACATGCATAAATCCCAACTTTCATCACATATTAACTTTAGAGTTTCTAAAATGAAGGTAAGAGGGCTTACAAATATTATGAAGACACAAATCTACTAATAAAGATTGAGAAGCCCTTTATGCAAGCATATAAAAACCCAAAACAAAGCTCCAATTAACAAAAATCCCAAAAACTCTAGCTTAGCAATTAAAGCTTGCAACTTGATGATGTATGAAAGCTAATGATCATTCATACAACTTAGAAATGCTTGTATGAACATCAAAACCTTCATAGGAATGATTTTTGAAGAGGTTGGAGGCTAGGGTTTTTAGGTGGAGGCCATTTGAGAATTCAATTTGACATAGTTTGGTTGCTAGAATGAATAATGAGGTTTTAGGGTAGGATTAGGGGCTTATTTATAGAAGATTAGAGTGTTTTTAGCCCTAGGATTAACCCTAGGTTAGTTTAGGTCCGTCAGATTTCGGAATTCTCTAGAACCAAGCCACACAACCAAGCCCAAATCAAAATTGGTGCGCCAGGCAAAACTGCCCGGCCACCCAGTGTCGACAGGGCTGTCGACAGGGCAGTCGACACCCTTAGACCCCTGTCGACATGCCTGTCGACATGGGGGTCTTGGCGGGAGTTTTCCCGCCTGACGCCAGTTAGCCCTAATCCTTGTTTTTAATTTAAAATTTAAATCTGTTTTTAACATGGAAATTTCTGAAAACTTCAATGGGCCTTAACTGGGTCATACGGACTCCGATTTTCGAAAACCCGGACTCTATTTCGCGTATTTTTCCGAGACGAACGCGATGGCATAGCCCGTTTCCCTTGATTCAGATTTTAGAATTAATTTCTGCCTCGATTCGTGTTGTAACAAGTTATTAAAAATACGGGTTGTTACACCAATCCTTTCCTTAATAGGAAACGGCCCAACAAATCTTGGAGCTAACTTCCCAATGGACCCAAAGCGAACTACATTCCGTAATGGAGATACTTTGACAAAGACCATGTCCCCAACCTCAAACTCCAGATCCGTCCTCCTCTTGTCCGCATAAGATTTTTGCCTATCCTGCGCTGCTTTCATCCTTCTTCGAATCAAGTCAATCTTCTCAGAAGTCTCCCTAACCATATCAGGCCCAAGCAAGATCTTATCCGTAGATTCCCACCAACATGTAGGTGATCGACAAGGCCTTCCATAAAGAGCTTCGAAAGGAGCCATACCAATACTGGACTGAAAGCTGTTATTATATGCGAATTCCACCAATGTAAGATGCCCTTCCCATGTACCTCCAAAATCTAAGATACAAAGCCTCAAAAGATCTTCCAGAACACGATTCACCCTCTCGGTCTGGCCGTCCGTCTGAGGATGATATGCGGTGCTCAGACACAATTGAGTCCCCACTGCTTCTTGCAAACTTTTCCAGAACTCGCTAGTGAAGATAGGATCTCGATCACTCACTATGCTAGAGGGTACCCCATGCAATCGAACTATCTCTCGAAGATATACTGAAGCTAGCCATGGAGCAGTCCTCTTGCTCTTCACGGGTATGAAATGGGCACTCTTAGTAAGTCTGTCTACCACAACCCAAATTCCCGTATTACCCTTCCTCGATCTCGGTAACCCATCAATAAAATCCATCGAGACACTATCCCACTTCCATTGCGGAACTTCCAATGGGTGAAGCAACCCACTTGGTTTCTTTTGCTCTGCTTTCACTTGTTGGCACACCAAGCATCTAGCGACATACTCGGCCACATCTTTCTTCATACCGGCCCAAAAGAAAACTCGCCTCATGTCTTGGTACATCTTGTCCCCACCGGGATGAATGGTCATCCTAGAACGGTGTGCATCATCAAGAATCGCTTTCCTCAAACCCTCGTCTTGTGGTACACAAAGTCTACCGTCTCTACGCAGGCACCCCCTATCGTCTAGGGTGTACCTACTCAAATGGCTGGACGATTCCCCCCTTATGAGCCTCTCTACCAACTCAACCAACTGTGGGTCGTCCCTTTGTGCTTCTCCAATCCGCCCCAAAAGAGTAGGTCTGACCTCCAAGGATGCTAGCAAACCGGGTACATAATCAACGGAAGGTCTGAAATCAAACATCGAGATAAATTCCAAGCTTCGTCGTTCCACGAACAATGGACTCAAGGACAACCTTTTTCTACTCAAGGCGTCCGCCACCACGTTACCCTTGCCAGGGGAATAAGCTATCTCGAAATCATAGGATGCTAAGAACTCCATCCACCTTTGCTGTCTCAAGTTCAAATCCTTCTGAGAAAACAAGTACTTCAATGATTTGTGGTCAGTGAACAATTCGAATCTCTCGCGAAGAAGATAATGGAACCAAATCTTAAGCGCGAAAACAATAGCGGCCAACTCTAGATCATGGGTAGGATAATTCTTCTCATGCTTTCTCAACTGCCTTCCACCATAGGCTATTACCCTTCCCTCTTGCATTAAGACTGCGCCCAGTCCAGTCCCACAAGCATCGGCATAAACAACAAATGGCTTACTCCCATCTGGCAATACTAAGACTGGAGCTGTGGTTAAAGCTCTCTTTAACCGTCGGAACGCATCATCACAATCTATGTCCCATGCGAAGACTAGATTCTTCTTCGTCAAGCGAGTTAATGGGGCTGATATCTTCGCGAAGTCCTTGATAAACTTCCTATAGTAGCCAGCCAACCCCAAGAAACTCCTCACCTCGGTAGCATTCTTTGGAACCTTCCAATCTTGGATAGATACTACCTTCGCGGGATCCACAGCTATCCCTTCCTTGGAGACCACGTGCCCCAAGAACCGCACTTCCTTCCTCCAAAAGTGACATTTAGAAAACTTAGCCTTAAGGCTATGCGCTCGAAGAGTTTCCAACACTTCCCTAAGATGTAGGGCATGCTCTTCTTCACTCTTAGAAAATACTAAGATGTCATCCACAAAGACCACCACGAACTTATTAAGGAACTCCCTGAACACCCTACTCATCAAATCAACAAAATATACCGGGGCATTCGTCAAACCAAATGGCATCACCAGCCACTCATAGAAACCATCCGGAGTCCTAAAGGCAGTCTTGTCTATGCTATCCTCAGCCACCCTCAACTGATGAAACCCCGTGGCTAAGTCCAACTGAGAAAATACTGAAGCGCCAACCAACTGATCGAAAAGATCATCAATCCTCGGTAATGGGTGTCTATTCTTCTTTGTGAGCTTGTTGAGTTCTCTATAGTCTACACAAAGTCTGAGGGACCCATCCGCCTTCGTAGCAAAAACTACTGGAGCACCCCACTCCGATATACTTCGTCTTATGAACCCCTTCTCAAGCAACTCCCCTACTTGCTTATGGAGTTCCCTCCTCTCATGAGGAGCCATGTGGCGCACTGGTAAAGATACAGGTTTAGCATTATCCACCAGATATATTCGGAAGTCAATCTCCCGCTTCGGAGGTAAGCCCTTCACCTCCTCAAACACATCCGAGTATTCCCGGACCACTCTAACAGATCGCAAATTCTCGACCGAAGCGTCAAGCGATTCAAGATAACTTAGCATAACTGAATCCATGGGATTACAAGAGATCTCGAGAGTGTTCCCCAAGCGGGTCATAAGCCTAACAACTCTCCTTTCACAATCAAGAACGGCACCATTACTGGATAACCAGTCCATGCCCAAAATCAACCCATAGCCCGTGAAGCCCAAAACAAAAGCATCACATCTAAACTCAATGCTAAGTATAGAAATCTTCAAACCCAAACATATCATAGACAAATAAGTGTAGCCCCCAATTGGGTTTGAAACAACCAAGGGATCATCTACTAGACTGGTGTCTAAGTGCAGTGACTCAACTAATGATGATGAGATAAACGAATGCGATGCGCCAGAATCAAACAATGTACGGACAGGATGATCAAATAGAAAAACCAGACTTTCAACGGAAATAGTTCTACCTCTTTCCTGAATCGGTGGAACCGCGAGAGCCTGAACTTGCCCCCTTGTCTGACCTGGTGCCATAAGAGCTTGCACCTGTCCTCCAGAGGTAGATCCCATCCTTTGCCCCTTCTAGGGGCAGTCCTTCACTAGATGCCCTGCTTCGCCACAGTGATAGCAGCCAGTCTTCTTCTTCTTCCGACAGTCTTTGCTTATGTGGCTTGGTATCCCGCAATAGAAGCACTTCTTCTTCCCCTTGTCACCGTTGCCTTTCCCACCTTTGTTTTGTTGCTGTTGAGGTCTCTTTTGATCTCCCTTCTTCTCGGGTTCCTTATTAGCATTGGGACCCTTCTCTTCCTCATGCATGAGTGCCATGTCAACTAGCTTCTCAAAGGTGACCCCCATAGGGATATGAGTCATAGCCAATCCATGCATCGGTTCATTCAAGCCTTTGACGAACCTCAAAGCCTTCTTCTCCGGAGTATTCACCATATCTATGCCAAACCTTGCCAATTGATTAAACTTGTTGACATATTCCTTCAACGAGAGATTTCCTTGCTTTAGAGTCAAGAATCTTTTCCATATACAAGTTTTCCTCCGCCCTTGAGAGAAATTTTGCCACAAATCTTTGCCTGAAATCCGCCCAAGAGTCAACGGGGCGTTCTCCATTAGTGACCTCCCACCAGAATGAGGCCTCTCCCTTCATTAACCAAGCAGCTAACTTGACTTTCTTTCCTTCTTCCATCTCAAAGATATCTATCAACTCTTCCACCTCCTTAAGCCAATCTCTAGCCTCCACAAAAGTTTCTGATCCTTGAAAAGGTTTCCCTCCCATAGCTTTAAATTCCTTGCAAGTCTTAGCAAAAGTATCTGTGCGAGGAGGAGGAGGGGGAGGAGGAAGATCGGGTTCTACGGTTGGTGGAGGAACATTTGCTGGACCCGCAGTGGCGGCCCTAGCCTCCATCAATCTCCTATACCATACTGGTATCGTCACACCCTCCGGAAAGTTAAGATCCTCAGCCATGCTGAAACAAAAAAGGAAAGGTTCAAAACGGAGAATTCGAAAGATAAAGATATGGCTATTGGGGATTATGCTTTTCTTTCAAAAACTTTTCTCTTTAAAGACATGTTTTTGAAAATACTTCTTCAAAAAAAATGTTTTTAGAAAAATAGTTTTCTAAAAATTTTATCTGTTCCGGTAACCTTCGCTCTGATACCACGTGTAACACCCCACACCCGCTAAGGTCACTCACTACGGGAATGCCTAAACTTCGGTGGAGCATTTTAAGTGAATATAGAACAGAAAAATTACACAAGACAGATATAAATACTTGAAAATCTAAAACATCATTTCATAGCAGCAGAAGGTAAACATGTTTAGTTACAACACCATAAAGAGACAAGTACTAAATATCCATCCTGATAAAACATAAGTACATAATCCTACTACATAAACAATATCCATAAAAGAAAAGATAAGCTGGGCTTTACATCACGGTCCAAGCTCCAGAAGATAGATAAAGAAATCTGATCAAAGCCCACTAGTGCTAGGCCCAACCTGAGGACCTGAGGGGGAAAAAGATAAAAACAACGGGGTCAGACATAAGTCTGAGTGAGCCCTATAACTTTAACAACACAATTACTAAAGTGATTAGGGTATGATATAAACTTGGTACGGGATGACTGGGGATAAATGACTACACTAAGTAGCCAACTAGACATAGGATAAACTAAGATAACGGTAAAGACGCATCTACCCACCCAAGGATAATTACTAACTGCACCACACCAGTCATTCCTACTTAAAGGTTGATCCCTCTAAAGGACTTAGAAAATTTTCCCAGTAGTTACGTGTACCCCTAGCTGACTACATAGGTGCCGTCTGCCCCTATCTCCACTAGGTGTACCCACTACTTCCAAGCGATCAGCTCCCTACCGTAGATACCCGTGCTGGCCCCACAATGGGGTGTATCACTCCCCAAAGTGGCAACCCGATACAAGAAATGGTGCACGGCTTATATCTACACGATGCAACAACGTCTTACCTACCAGCCCGGGTCCACACACGCATATGAAACCCGTTGGACTCTCGTTGCCACCGCTACCCCGTTTTGGCCTCTTATAATCAAGCCCAGTACGCGTGTCCCGTCCTCGACATGGGTCGAGCCCAATAAGATACATATGGGTTACTGGTTGAAATGGGCCCCCACAAGCTACCACCTAAGCTTGTCAATTTATCTAGTGCATCCCACTTAACCCTTTAATCATGTTTAATTACATGTTTCCACTTGGTTAAGTCATCTAATCGTATTTTCTATTGCCACCCAAGGCAACCCACTAGATTTCCTCATGCCACCCAAGGCACCCACTTGATTTCCACATGCCACCCAAGGCACCCACTTAACCCCTCATGCCCACTACATGCTTATCTGGTTAAGTGTTTCTTAATTGATTAAGAACATAACCATTGTAAAGACCTCTCACATTAGACTATCTTTTATGGCAGCTGGATTTGCCGGCTGGGTCCGGGCAACCTTACGCCATAACCGAGTCTAACCTCGTGTCTATACACTTGTTACGTATATGGTTTGTGCCTAAGACCTCTCACATTGGGCCAATCATTTGTAGCCGCTGGATTTGCCGGTCGGTTCCGGGCAGTCTTATGCTACAAAAGGGTCCAACCTCGTGTTTTAGTCGATTAATTACACCTAATTAATCAACCCCGAATTAATTTTCCCTAATTAATTCCAATTCTAATAATATACATAATTGACTCAATTATGTCCATCCACTTTGTGGTATGCATAATCATACCAACTTCACACAATTTCATTAGCATGTTTATTAACCCCATCGTTCCCCACGTAATTCGCTAACATGACAAAAGGGAAGATTCATCACAAATAAAATGGGTTCAACTTGCATAACACATTAGCATCAACATGGGTTTTAAGGTGTCAACATGCATATAGCATCAAACCCAACTAGCATAAATAATCAACCCAAACTTGCATGAATCACATATGTCATAAAGAGGTTAACTTGCATAAGTTTCTTATGTCATACAAAGGGGTAAACTTGCATATGTATGTATGACATGTAAAGGGGTTAACTTGCATATGTATGCATATCATACTAAGGTGTAAACTTGCACATGTCACTTGCATATAATCAAACATCATACCTGCATAACATGTCATATGTGAACTTGCATATTATCATACACCAAACTTGCATACATATCATACATGAACTTGCATATCATCATACACCCAACTTGCATAATCATGGTGTCATAGTGGATCAATGTTTATCATAACAACTAGCATCATGAACACTTGCATAACTTGCATAATATCACAAACACATAGCATATAACTTGCATGACATGCATAACATCATTAACACATAGCACATAACTTGCATAACATGCATAACATCATTAACACATAGCATACAACTTGCATAACTTGCATTGATCCACATTCATAGCCATAACCTCATTATATCCTATCATAATCATTTCAATAATTGGTCATTAAGGCTATAGAAAACTCACAACTTGTTGATTAGCCTTCTTATGAATATATTAAAAGATTGAGACGAAGCCACTAAGCTATCAACTCAAAAACTCCAAATAAGAATGCTCCAAATGAAAACCCTTGAGCTAAATCAATAATAAAGATCATAGCTTTGATGAAGAAAAGCCTTGAATCAAACTTAGAAACACTTAAGCAAGCTTAGGAACTCTTATACTTCTTTAGAAACTCTCTCATATGATTAGAGATGGAGATTATGATAAGATGATGAGGGTGGAGGCCATGAGAGAACATTTTGGCATAGTTTAGCTATAGGATTGAATAATGAGAATTTAGGTTTAGGTTAGGGGTCTTTTTATAGAAGACTAGGATAGTTTTAGCCATAGGATAAACCTTAGTTTAGATCCTAGCCATCAAAGCATGTCTTGGGGAAGAAGTCAAGTGTAGGAACCATCTAGGGCCTTTAGATTAAAGCTGAACCATGAGAACCATTCAAATGCAAAATCTGCATTTGAGCGAATCGGCCCACGGGTTGACAGCCAAACACCCTGGATTAACCCCTAGTCGACCCAGCGAGCTCGCGTCGACCTCAAAAATCGGCCGGTTCGGTTATTCCGCTCTCCCAATTCGCTGTTTTGAACATTTTTGCATATTTATTTATTTAATTTTCAATTATATATATATATATCAATATATATATATATTTCTCTGCGCAACCCATTTCACTTAATTAAGTATACTTTAATTTGTGAATTTTTATGTTCAAATTACGGGGTGTTGCATCACTGGATGTGCTGGTCGGTTCTGGGCAGTTTTACACCACAACTCAGTCTAACCTCGGGTCCTTTTTGGGCTCAATGCACTAACCACCCACATTAGACAGGTATTATTGTGGTCACTGGATGTGCCGGTCTATTCCGGGCAGTTTTACACCACAACTCAGTCTAAGCTCGGGTTAGGCATATTCGTCTTTTCTAAGTTTACATATTTATCCTTTTATGCTTATATGTAAATTTGTCAATAATTTATTCTCATGGCCCACTTTCCTTCTAAATCAAATTCATAATTTTTGGTAAGTAAATTATACCATTTCAATGCCATACCATTTATATGGTTATGAGCCAAATATGTCAATTACATGTAGTTTCATGTTTTCGCCCAACGTTAACCCCGTTGTACGTTCGCAAAGTTTCATAGGATGTTAGGCTCGACGTTTTAGCCTAACTTATAAAACAAAAAGGGGAAAAAGAGGAACTTGCAACATTCCAACATCATACAAAAATATGGATCTAACTACAGATGTGTCAATGAACTTGACATAATATACTTTCAATTATGAACTTGCAAACTAGATCTATGCAACAAGAATCCTAAAATAATAGTATTACATAGAACTACCAAAATCTAATTAGACGTGTAGTAGATCTAAACATATAGGTTTACATAATCATGTTTTTAACCTATTAACTTGCGTGTATTCATAACATGATAGCATCACCTAACTTGCATAAACATGGCATAATTTCCAAATTGACATACAACATATAGATGTCATCACCAAATTATACGAGGTCGTAGATCTAAACATGTATGCAGAATGGATCTAAACAGTTAGGCATAAACGACATGACTTAGTCTAAAACTTGTATAATATCACCAAACTTACATATGATAATTTCATTCCCAAATTCCTATACGACATCATAGGTTTATTCACCAATTTCCACATAACATGATAGGTTCGATAGACCACAATAGTTCATAGGCATATATGATAGAATAGACATGAATAAACATAAATCAGCATCACATACAACTTGATCCAATTCTATTTTACAGTTCATTACAACCATGTCTTTAATTTATTCACATCTGAAAGATAACTACACTTACAAACAAAAAGGAATTCTTGAGTTCTGGGATCTGTATTCTGAAACTGAATTGCTCGCCTTTGATGTAGATCGTTGAATTTTCCTTAGTTGAATTAGATTAGATTTTATTTTGACGTAGCTTCTATCTTGCCTTTGATTTGAAAGAGATGACGACTATTCTTGGTTCACCATTGACGGCATGGCAGCTCTTGGTATGAATATTTTTTATTTAGGGTTGAGAGTTAGGTTGCTTTTATAGAGATTTAATTAATTTAGAGCCGTCAGATTAACTCTAGAAGTAATCAAGACCATCTAGTCAAGATAGGATAACACCTCAGCCATAATGACTCAGCAGGGAGTCAGAATTCGTCATCTTTTCAGATCTGCCCGGAGGGGGGCGGGATAGGTCGACCCCCAGGTCGGCCTGTAGGGTAGGTCGACACTAGGGTCGACCCCCTGGTCGACCTGGCCTGGGGGGGATTTTTCCTGCCCTGCCCTCTTCTGTGTTTAAATTTGAATTTTGAATTTTTGAAACTTCCGAAGGCCATAACTTCTTCATACGTAGTCCAATTCGCGCAAACTCGGACTCTATCTCAACCAGAATTCCAAGACGAACGCAATGGCTTAACCTGTTTCCCTTAATTCACACATTTATAATTAATTATTCTTTAATTCGTTACTTTAAGGTTTACAGAAAATACGGGGTGTTACATTCTCCCCTCCTTAAAGGATTTCGTCCCCAAAATCTTCAAGTCAAGAAGAACGTATATCCTTCCATCCAATCGTCCATCTACTCAACCATCAAACACAAGAGTCCATTGTCCTTAAAAGACTCCTAATGCTTCATGATCATATGCATAGTGCGTGTACATATCCTTATCTATTGCAAAATCAGGCGGTCTACTGATTCAGTTGACCTCCTTAATGCAAGTCATGTCGGTGCCATGAGTCCATTATGTATGCAATCACCCCTAATCATGCTTTCTACATGAGTGCACAACCATTCATACAAATGCAACATCCACATGATAATCCATCAAGTTTCAATCATATACAAGTACATATATGCATATCCAATATGAAAGTGACTGAGCCGTTCTAATTCCTAATGTGTGTGTATATGCATCCACGAGCAACCACTAGCAATCACTTGCATTCATCAACCATAACATGTTTCAAATACATGTTTACATCCATTAGTTTCTACCTAAGGATTGAGAATAGCACTGAGGAAAATACTAAAAAGATAGATACGAGCATGAACAAACTTAAGGAAAAAGATATCAAAGATGTACCTTCAAAAAGAAAAGGGTAGGCTGCGCGTCTTTTGGCCTCAGTCTCCCAAGTCACGTCTTCCTCAGCGTCACTCCATTGAACTTTTACAAGTTTTGACTTCGCGGTTCCGTAGCTTTTTGACTTCTGTACTCAAGATACGAGTTGGAGCTCTTCTCACAGTCGCTTCTCGTTCTACTTCTACTTCCTCTAATATGCTTGGTTCCACCACTTCCGCAGACTCATGTAAGTACTTTCGTAAGTGAGAAACGTGAAAGACATTATGAACTCCAGCCAATCTTTCGGGCAGCTCTACTCTGTAAGTCGTCTTCCCAATCCTTTCAATGAGAGGAAATGACCGTACAAATCTTGGTGCCAACTTTCCTGCGGATCCGAAGCGAACGACGTTCCTCAAAGGAGATATTTTAAGGAACCCTGTCCCCAACCTCAAACTCAAGGTCGGTCCTTCTCTTATTTGCGTAGGACTTCTGTCTATCTTAGGCAATCTTCATTCTTTTTCGTATCAAGTCCACTTTCTCTGAAGTTTCTCTAATCATATCTAGTCCAAGTATGAGCTTATCTGTAGACTCCCACCAACAAGTTGGTGATCGACACGGTCTTCCATATAAAGCTTCAAAGGGTGCCATGCCTATGGTGGCTTGGTAGCTATTGTTGTAGGCAAACTCCACCAAAGTAAGATGATCCTCCCATGTTCCTCCGAAGTCAAGAATGCATAATCTCAAGAGGTCTTCTAACACTCTATTCACTCTTTCCGTCTAACCATCGGTTTGGGGGTGATAGGTCGTGCTTAAGCATAACTGTGTGCCTACAGCTTCTTGCGAACTCCTCCAAAACTCGCTCGTAAAGATAGGATCTCGGTCACTCACTATGCTGGAGGGTATCCCATGGAGTCGGACTATCTCTTTAAGATATATGGATGCTAGAGATGAGGCAGTCCTTCTACTCTTAACGGGTATGAAGTGAGCGCTTTTTGTGAGTCTGTCCACTATTACCCAAATACTTGTATTGCCTCTTCTTGACCTAGGCAGCCCATCAATAAAGTCCATCGAGATGCTATCCCATTTCCACTATTGGACCTCTAGAGGATGAAGCAAACCACTAGGCTTCTTCTGCTCCGCCTTGACTTATTGGCATATCATTCACTTAGAAACGAATTCAGTTACATCCCTCTTCATGTCATTCCAAAAGAAAACCCTTTTGATGTCTTTGTACATTTTGTCTCCACCGGGGTGTATGGTCAACTTGGAAGGGTGTGCTTCTTCAAGAAGTTTCTTCACCAAATCCCTTACTTATGGGATGCATAGTCTTCCATCCCGCCTCAACCAACCCTTATCATCGATGGAGTATCTATTGAGGTGACTAGAAGTCTCACCCCTACTCAACTTATCCATCTCATCAACTAACTGGGGGTCTTCACGTTGTGAGGTCCCTACTGAGTCCAAAAGAGTAGGCCGCACCTCTAGCGATGCTAACAAACCAGTCACATGATCGACAGAGGGTCTAAAATTAAAGTTGGCTATGTACTACAAGCTTTGCCTTTCTACAAAGAGAGGACTTAAGGTCAGCTTCTTTCTACTCAAGGCGTCTGCTACTACATTGCCTTTGTCAGGGGTGTAGGAAATCTCGAAATCTTAGGATGCCAAGAATTCCATCCACCTTTGTTGCCTCATGTTAAGATCTTTCTGCGAGAAAAGGTTCTTCAATGATTTATGGTCAGTATACAATTCAAATTTCTCACCTAGGAGATAATGGCGCTAAGACTTAAGCGCAAAGACGATGGTAGCCAACTCTAGGTCGTGGGTTGTGTAGTTTTTCTCATGTGCTTTCAACTACCTACCTCCATAAGCTACTATCTTCCCCTCTTGCATCAAGACAACACCTTGTCCCGTACCACATGCATCTATGTATACGGTAAACAACTTGCTCCCATCTGGCAATGTCAGAACTGGGGCAGTTGTCAGAGCTCCCTTTAATCGTTGGAAGGCAATACCACAATCCAAATCCCAATTGAAAGTTAGGTTCTTTTTCGTCAACTTTGTAAGCGGAGCTGAGATTTTCGCAAAGTCTTTAATGAACTTTCAGTAAAATCCCACTAGCCCGAGGAAGCTCCGGACCTCGGTCGCATTCCGTGGAACCTTCCAATCTTGCACCGCAACTACTTTTGCGGGGTCCACGGCTAACCCTTCCTTGGATACCACATGTCCAAGAAACCTTACTTCCTCTCTCCAGAAGTGGCATTTGGAGAATTTGGCTTTCAACTGATGTGCTCGAAGAGTATCCATGACTTCTTTTAAATGCTGAGCATGCTCTTCCTCGCTCTTTGTGAAAATCAAAATGTCATCTGCGAAAACCACCACAAACTTATTGAGAAACTCCCTGAACACCCTGCTCATCAAATCCACGAAGTAAGCGGGTGCGTTTGTCAGGCCAAAAGACATGACAAGCCACTCGAAGAAACCATCCGGAGTTCTGAATGAGGTCTTATCAATGCTGTCTTCAGCCACACTCAGTTGATGAAACCCGGTGGCTAAATCTAGTTGGGAGAAAACCGATGCACCTACAAGTTGATCGAACAAGTCGTCTATTCTTGGAAGTGGGTGCCTATTCTTCTTGGTCAGCTTGTTTAGCTCCCTATAATCAACGCATAGGCGAAGCGAACCGTCCGCTTTAGTTGCGAACACTACTGGAGCACCCCATTCAGAAATACTCCGCCTTATAAACCCCTTTTCCAGCAGCTCTTTAACTTGATTGCTGAGCTCTTTCCGCTCACTTAGAGCCATGTGCCTAACGGGTAAGGTGACGGGTTTTGCATTATCAACGAGGTATATGCGGAAGTCTATCTCCCACTTTGGAGGTAAGCCCTTCACCTCTTCAAACACATCTAAGTATTCACATACTACTCTCTAACAGACTGCAAGTTCTCAACAGACGCATCAAAAGATTCTAGATAACTAAGCATAACAGAGTTCATGGGATTACAAGAAATTTCGAGAGTGTTACCGAGGCGAGTCATGAGTCTAACCACTCTCTTTTCACAATCGAGGATGGCACCATTACTGGATAACCAATCCATGCCTAGAATCAACCGATAGCCCGTGAAGCCCAAAACATAGGCATTGCATCTAAACCCCACACTTAGTATAGAAATTTTCAAATCCAAACAAATCATTGACAAATAAGTTGAGCCCCCAATTGGATTTGAAACAACCAAGGGATCCTCTACTAAACTGGTGTCTAGGTGCAGAGATTCAACTAAAGCAGTAGATATAAAAGAGTGCGATGCGCCAGAATCAAAGAGTGTATGAACAGGATGATCAAAAAGATAAACTAAACTGTCAATAGAGACATTTCTACCTCGTTCTTGCGGAGGTGCCACGAGAGCTTGATCCTGCCCTCCAGAAGTTGATCCAACTCTCTGCCCTTGCCCTTGTTTTCTTGGGCAGTCCCTAGCCATGTGTCCTGCCTCGCCGCAATGGAAACAACACCCATCTTCCTTTTCTTCTTCCTACAGTCCTTAACCAGATGTCCAGGAATGCCACAAAAATTACACTTCCTCTTGTCACGGGTTTTGTTGTTCTTCCCGCACTTCTTGGAATCTGTCTTCTTACTCTGTGATCCTTCCCCTTTCTTATCTTGAGATGCTTCCACTTTTGTCTCGTTCTTGCCAACCTTATCTTCTTCTTGTAACAATGCCATGTCCACCAGTCTTTCATAAGTCGCACCCATAGGTATATGGGACATAGCTACGCTGTGTAGTGGCTCATTCAATCCTTTAACAAAGCAGAGAGCCTTATTATGTGGAGTGTTCACTAACTCCAATCTGAACCTAGCCAGCTGATTGAATTGGTTAGCGTATTCCTTGATCGGCATACTTCCCTGTTTGAGAGCTAAGAACTTCTCCATCTGTAGGCTTCGTTCAACTTGTGAGAGGAATTTCATTTCAAACCTCATTCTGAAATCTATCCAAGTTTCAATTGGTCTTTCAGCGTTAGTGACTTCCCACCAATAGGAAGCTTCATCTTTGAGCAACCATACCGCCAATTGTATCTTCTGCCTATCATCCACTTTGAAGATATCAAACAAATCCTCAGTTTTTTTGAGCCAGTTTCTTGCTTCCATGAAGGATTCATTTCCATTGAAGTTCTTTCCACCCATGGCTCGAAAGTCCCTATATATTTTTGAGAAAGCATTTGCACGAGGAGGAGGGATCGCAGCAGCTGGGGGGAGGAACATCTGCTGGGCCTACGACATTAGCCAAAGCTTCTAAGTACCTTCTGAACCAGCCAGACACCGGCACGCCCTCGGGAAGGTTAAGATCCCCAGACATGCTGAAATGGAAAAGGAAAGATTCAAAACAAAGGATAGAAAGATAGTGCATGCGGCTTTTGGGGGATTATGCCTTTTTAAAACTAAACACTTTTTCTTGAAAAATGTTTCTTTATACTTCTTTTTGAAAATATTTTTCAAAAACTTTTATCTGATCTAGTAAACCTTTTCTCTGATGTGAAACACCCTACCTCCGTTAAGGTCACTCACAAAGGGGATGCCTTATCTTCGATGGAGCATTATAGGTAAAAGACACAGATAATTTACAAGATAGATGTATATATAAGTAGCGGAAAATAAAACTAACTTTATTTCAAACACGGTTCATAACAAAACATTACAGCAAATTGTTTCAAACCAACTTCCAAATCATTACATCATAATTTCTATCTTGATTATTATATAAAGAAGCATAAATCATAAATAAAACTGCATAGATCCCCAAGTCTAGTGTGTCCAAAGCCATAGCCAAAGTTAATAGGTTCCAAGTCATACATCACAGAGTCTTCAAGCTTGGAAAGATGAACGGTCCAAATTAAGCAGAGTTATTCCCTCCTTGGCTACCTGGGGGGGGGGGGTAACGGAAGAAAAGAAGACGAAAGAAAAATGGGTCAGACATAAGTCTGAGTAAGTCTAGTGACTTTTCAGTGTGTGAATAAGGAAAAGGGTCATGATAGGAATAAACTGAAAAATAGGACCATACCAGAATAACTAACTAGCCTAAACCAAGATATGGAAGTTTAAACCGAAATTTACTATTGCACCCATGTCTAATTCTCTACACCTATTTATACTTGTCCCAACTGGCACCGCATATACATGGTGAAATGATCCCCTTATATCGATCGGCTCCTACTCGCATGCATTTATCACATGTGTCATTCGTCCCCCGCTTGACTGTAGATACCTGTGCTGGTCCCACCACGGGGTGTATCAAATCCTATGGTGGCAACCCGACATGATTCAAGATGCACAGTGTATGACTACTGATGCCCAGTGCCTGCTTTTTCCACTCCGGAGTACGTGCACGCCCATACTCCGTCAGAACCTACACTGATGCACCACACACCGACGTTTTGATCGCTTACAATTTATCCCAGTAATCGTGCCCTACCCTGCCTAGTTCAGGGTCCCATGATACATTTATGTGGGTTACTGCTGAAATGGGTCCCCGTTACTAGGGTTTTCCAGCCAACATGTTAAACTGGTTAAGTGTCCTAACCCCACCCATCAGTTTAGTTAACATGTTGAATTGGTTAAGTGTTTCCTTAATTGACTTATCCCTACCACTCTTGACTTAGCTTTATTAAAGCACAAACCACTCACATTAGACAAGTATTGTAGTGGTCACTGGATGTGCTGGTCGGTTCCGGGAAGTTTTACACAACTAGTTTAACCTCGAGTCCTTTTTGGGCTCAATGCACTAACCACCCACATTAGACAGGTATTGTTGTGATCACTGGATGTGCCTGTCGGTTCTGGGCAGTTTTACACTACAACTCAATCTAACCTCGGGTTAGGCATATTCCTCTTTTCTAAATTTACATATTTATCCTTTTATGCTTATATGTAAATTTGTCAACAATTTATTGTCATGGCCCACTTTCCTTCTAAATCAAATTCATAATTTTTGGTAAGTAAATTATACCATTTCAATGCCATACCATTTATATGGTTATGAGCCAAATATGTCAATTACATGTAGTTTCATGTTTTCCCCCAATGTTACCCCCATTGTACGTTCGCAAAGTTTCATAGGATGTTAGGCTCGACGTTTTAGCCTAACTTATGAAACAAAAAGGGGAAAAAGAGGAACTTGCAACATTCCAACATCATACAAAAATATGGATCTAACTACAGATGTGTCACATGAACTTGGCATTATATACTTTCAATTATGAACTTGCAAACTAAATCTATGCAACATGAATCATAAAATAATAGTATTACATAGAACTACCAAAATCTAATTAGACATGTAGTGGTGAACTTGCATAGGGGTTAAATCAAGATAATATAGATCTAACATAAAGGCATATGGATCTAACATATAAAGTTGTAGATCTAAACATATAGGTTTACTTAATCATGTTTTTAACCTATAAACTTGCATGTATTCATAACATGATAGGATCACCTAACTTGCATAAACATGGCATAATTTCCAAATTGACATACAACATATAGATATCATCACCAAATTATATAAGGTCGTTGATCTAAACATGTATGCAAAATGGATCTAAATAGTTTGGCATAAACGACATGACTTGGCCTAAAACTTGTATAATATCTCCAAACTTACATATGATAATTTCATTCCCAAATTCCTGTACGACATCATAGGTTTATTCACCAATTTCCACATAACATGATAGGTTCAATAGACCGCAATAGTTCATAGGCATATATGATAGAATAGACATGAATAAACATAAATCAGCATCACATACAACTTAATACAATTCTATTTTACAATTCATTACAAACCATTACTTTAATTTATTCACATCTGAAAGATAACTACACTTACAAACAAAAAGGAATTCTTGAGTTCTGGGATATGTATTCTGAAACTGAATTGCTCGCCTTTGATGTAGATCTTTGAATTTTCCTTAGTTGAATTAGATTAGATTTAAATTGATTTTGACGTAGCTTCTATCTTGCCTTTCAGTTGAAAGAGATGACGGCTATTCTAGGTTCACCATTGACGGCATGGCGGCTCTTAGTATGAATATTTGTGATTTAGGGTTGAGAGTTAGGTTGCTTTTATAGAAGTTTAATTAATTTAGAGCCGTCAGATTAACTCTAGAAGTAATCAAGACCATCCAGTCAAGATAGGATAACACCTCAGCCCTAATGACTCAGCAGGGTGTCAGAATTCGTCATCTTTTCAGATCTGCCCCGGGGGGGGGGGATAGGTCGGACCCCAGGTCGGCCTGTAGGGTAGGTCGACACTAGGGTCGACCTGGCCGGGGGTAGGAATTTTCCTGCCCTGCCCTCTTCTGTGTTTAAATTTGAATTTTGAATTTTTGAAACTTCCGAAGGCCATAACTTCTTCATACGAAGTCCAATTCATGCAAACTCGGACTCTATCTCAACCAGAATTCCAAGACGAAAGTAATGGCGTAACCCATTTCCCTTAATTCTCAAATTTAAAATTAATTATTCTTTAATTCGTTACTTTAAGGTTTATAGAAAATACGGGGTGTTACATATAGGGTCACACAATAGAATGTTGTAAAGGAGAAAATATTTTTGGGTTAAATAAAATATCAATTTGTTAATAATTTATTTAACGTTGGAATTAGTATTCGGGTCGGTTCCTATATTTAAGGTTAACGTTTAATTTTAAAAGATATTTTTATAATTTTCTCCCTTTTAAAAATAAACGGCTAATCCAATACATATTTTATCCAATCAGATTAGAAAATAATGAACCCAAATACCCGAATTCCAAAAACCCTAGAGTATCATGGAGGCGGCTAGTAACGCCTTTCCTTTCTTCTTCAATTCGATTGAAGAAGACATCGTTCTCGTGGATACTTATGGAGGCATGGCGACTGACGTGCTAACAATTCGGTCCTTCCAAGCTCAAACAATCAAGGTTCTATCAATTTCGAGGATTCTACAACATGACAAGTAAAAACCTTAACCAGTTTAGTTTTGATTCGTTTTTCTTGCGTAGTTCTATAGTTTAATTTGTTAAACTGTCAAAATTAGGATTCCGATTAGATCATATCAAACCCAATAGTGGTATTAGAGCAAAGTTTCATGAGAAATTATGAATTGAACTATGATTTTGGGTTCATTGTGTTTGATTTCTTGGGTTATTGATTTTAATGAATGCTTGGATTTAAAAATTTAACACATAATCATTTCAGAAATGATATTGTTTCGCTGTTATGTAAAATCTAAATTTGATATAAGAAATAAAATTGTTTTACAATAAATAATTTTATACGTGGTATAAAATATTGAAATGGATTCATAGTTGATTATAAATGTTAACTTAATCTAATACTGCTATTTTGATGAACTATAGAACTCTGTGGATTAATCAAAAACTAGTCTTGATTAATCAAAGATACTAAATCATTTTTGATTTGATTCTATAAGTATAGTGTAAAATCTGTCAATTTATGTAATTGATTGTAGATAGTTAAATTTAACACCGCCTTGATTAAATCCTGGATCAATTTTTTTGGTCGAATGTTAACAACATCTATGGATATGATTCTCTGTAGCTTGTTTAAAAGTAAAAATGTGATCTGGGTAAACAAGTCACTGAAATCCTTTTAGTCAAAATGTTGACCAGAGTTGGTGATCGAAATTACACTCACCTCTTTTAAATATTTGTTAGCACTACCTATATAACTGCACCTGTTATGGACAAGTCAAGAAAACTAGTTAAAAGGAAGTAATTAAACAAAACTGGTAATATGAATTTCAAAATAAGTTGTTGGATTTTGGAAATTTAACATCATGCAAGTGTGTGTGTATGTGTGTGTGTGTATATATATATATATATTTGCGCGTGTGTGTGTTCATTGACAAGTATGACTTAATGTATTACCCCATATATATACACACACACACATCTAATTTTGAGATGTGTATAAATTGTTTATACAACATATAAATTCATAGATGACATAAATAATTTCATCTCGATCATATACCTTACATGAAACATTTTGTTCACTTCTGTTTTTTTAAATATATTGACTAATATGTATAAGTACTGAACCATATTTAATTAGCAATAACCCCCATTAGTAATGATATGTGAGTACTGTGTATCTCCTGTGTAGACAATATGGTAATATATGACTTAATTCCATGTTTAAAAGTGCAACTGACATTTGTATTGATAAATGTACAGTATGAATGGTTAAACCAGGAGAAATGTGTCATGTCTTGAGCATTGGAGTTTGACTGAGTGAACATATGTTACACAAGTTTGTTTTATATATTTGTTTGAATCAATGAATCATCTTGGACAGTGGCTAAAATGTTTGATTGTATAAAATCACAGCTAATGTTAAGTAATAACAAACAATATATATATATATATATATATGATGACATATATATACTAAAAAATTGAATATGAGTTTTGACTTGTATGACACCCCACGTCCGTTAATGTCACTCACTAAGGGAATGCATTAAGTTTCGTGAAGCGCTATAGGTAAACAGACATAGAATAATTACAAGAAAGATATAAATAAAATAGCAACGAAAATTTTAAATTTTTATTTCAACCATAAAACATAATACCGTGGTCCACAATTTCATAAGTGACAAAAACCATTACAATAAAATAACTTCTGTCTTGCACCATCAGAGTACATAAGTAAATTAAAAGCATAATTCCCCAATTAAAAGAGTTAAGCCATAGTAGAGACAAGAGCTTGAGCCATACTTCAGAAGTAGCTCCTAGCAAGATGATATCTAAATCCTGACTAAGCCTGAGTGTTTCCTCCCTGAGAACCTGGATGGAAACAGAAGAAAGAAGGAGAAACAACAGGGTTAGACATAAAGTCTGGTGAGTCTAGTTACTTTTAGCCAGTATATAAATAAAAGCAACATGAAAGGCATATAAAGTGGATAAGAGAGATCACTATATAAATGGCAGGTGTGACAAGGTAAGCAAGATAAGGGGTATG
This sequence comes from Allium sativum, assembly GCA_030737875.1. NCBI lineage: Eukaryota > Viridiplantae > Streptophyta > Magnoliopsida > Asparagales > Amaryllidaceae > Allium > Allium sativum. Next base: position 17,332,997 of record CM060927.1, on the reverse strand, counting down.
TGCCTCACTAATGATTACTCTGCACTTTTACTAGTATAACTAAAATGAGATAATCCCTTCCACTATACGTTGGTAGACTTAGGGAATACATCCGAGTATACCCTAACCACTACCCTAATAGATCGGCTCCCTACCCATAGATATCCTATGCTAACCCCACAGTAGGAGGTATCAATCCCTAAAGTAGCAACCCTAAATTTCCAAGATGTGCACAACCATATCTACTGGTGTCACGGTCGTCTTATCCCCTTGTGCCCGGCTCATGCACACACATGGCCTCGTCGGTTTGCGCCGCCCACACCATCCGTTCCGTTTGGATCCCTTATATTCAATCAGTAAGCGTGCCCCTTCTCCGCCTAGTACGGAGTTCTTTAATTGGTACCTACTTCGGGTTACTGACTTGAAATGGGTCCCACATAATATGATACAAGCTCTCCCCTTTGTCTTGTATCCCCACTAGGTTTTTCACTGACAATGTATACCCTTAGGTGTCTTTAACTACATAGCCAAATGTCAGTTATGCTTACCCTAAAGGGTATCTTTAATTACATAACTTTATTGTATTTTCCAATGATTATGTATACCACTAGGCGTCTTTAATTACATAACCTTATTGGGTTAAGTTCGTGGGCCTATATGTAAATATTTCCCACCTTCTCTAATGTAACATCCCACGTCCATTGTTGTCACTCACAAAGGGAATGCATTAACTTCTATGGAGATTTTAGGTGAATATAGAACAGTAAAATTTCAACAAGACAGATATAAAATAGTACTTGGAAATTTAAAAACTTTATTTCAATTGCAGCAGAAGTCAAAACATGTTTGATTACATTATAACACCATAATCTAAGTCAAGTACAATATCTATCTTGATAAAACAAGTACATAATCCTATTACATAAACAGCCATTAAAAAGAAAGATAACAAGATGGACTTTACTTCAGCAGTCCGAGCTTTCCAAGAGATAAGCAATCCAATCAGACTCCACTGGAACTTGGACCAACCCGAGGACATGAAGGGAGAAAAAGATGAAAAAGAGGGGGGGAGTCAGACATAAAGTCTGGCGAGTATGGTAATTCTACAATACTATTATCAAAATAACTGGACTAAGGCATAAGCTGGAAAACAAGGAAATGTCTATGAAAGAGTAGATTAAGGACATAGACAATCGCTAAAGGAAACGTTATAGGCGCTCCTAAATACTAAAGCATAAACACTATACTGCACCACACCAGTCACCCTAAAGATTGATTCCACTTAGCTTCACTTAGAAACTTTCTTAATGGCTTTACGTACTCCTAGCTGACTACATAGGTGCCGCCTGCCCCTATCTCCACTAGGTGTACCCCACTTTCCATTTTTCGATCGGCTCCCTACTCGTAGATACCCGTGCTGGCCCCATAGTGGGGTGTATCATTCCCCTAAAGTGGCAACCCGATATAACGGAGATGCACGACTTATACCTACACGATGCAACAACGTCTTACCTACCAGCCCGGGTCCACACACGCATATGAAACCCGTTGGACTTGCGTTGCCACCGCTCCCGGTTTTGGCCTCTTATAGTCAAACCCAGTATGCGTGTCCCGTCCTCGACTTGGGTCGAGCCCACAAAGATACGTTTTGGGATACTGGTTGAAATGGGCCCCCATTATTTCCCACAAGCATTCCACCTAAGCTTGTCCCATTAGTCCATCCACTTAACCCACTTAGTCATGTTCATTTACATGTGTATTTGGTTAAGTCTAATCGTATTTCAAATGCCTCTAAAGGCAACCACTAGATTCCTCATGCCACCCAAGGCACCTACTTAACCCCCATGTCCCACCTTACATGATTATCTGGCTAAGTATTTCTTAATTCATTAAGGCCATAACCTCATAAAGACCTCTCACATTAGACTGGCATTTATGGCAGCTGGATTTGCCGGGCGGGTCCGGGCAGTCTTACACCATAAAAGAGTCTAACCTCGTGTCTTTACAACTGTTATGCTTTAGTTTGGGCCTAGGACCTCTCACATTGGGCCGACATTTGTGACTACTGGATTTGCCGGGCGGGTCCGGGCAGGTTTACGTCACAAACGGGTCCAACCTCGTGTCCTAAGCATTGATTATTATTAATAATCCACTTTCCCCAATTTTAATAATTCCCTACTTGAATTATTAATTAATTCCAAATTTAACAACGTCCATAATTGACTCAATTATGGACATCCATTTAAGGCATGCAAAATCATATCAATTGCACCCCAATTTATTAATTTCCTAATATTACCCCTACCCCACGCTTGAACGTTTATTCGCAAAATGTATGCTAGACCCGATTAGTTTAACTCATAGCATAAAAGAAAATATTCACAACAACAACATATATATGTGACTAAATAAATCATAACAAGGGGTAAAACTTGCATACATTACAACTTGCATAAGGTTATACATGTCATGGATCTAAGGGTGTCAACTTATTCATAATTCACATAATATGATTTTGATCAAATTTCATAAACTTGTATAGGACATGTGTGAATCAACATCATTAACAATATGGTTTTATATGGGTACACCTAACTCAATAGGCAAATTCCCAAAAATCAAAATTCATTTAATCATAGATTCATGTATATGGGTACACCTAACTTAATAGGCAAATTCCCATATTCAAGATCCAATTAATTTGTAGATTCATGTATATGGGTACACCTAACCCAATAAGCAAATTCCCATAATCAAGATCTATTATAAAAAAACATAAACTTTAAACATGATCCAATTCGCATAAATACTAACATCATGATTTTACAACTTGTATGATTCAACGCAACTTAACATGACATCATTATCATATAACATAAGTATTTCAACATATGTGATAATATGAGATCTACAACATATATAAGATTTACAGCATAGCATATCATAATTTGCAACATAGCATGATATGATTTACAACATAGCATAGCATGATTAATCACATGTGACATAGCATAGGATTATTTACAACATAACAACATATATATGATAACATAATAGCATAACAAGAGATCCACAACATAATTTACAAATACATAACAATTCATATCACTTTCTTGTGATCCATTCATAACTTGATCAAATTACTTTATAATAATATTGTGAGATTCATCATACTCACAATTTTAAAGAGGAGAAATAGAAAGATAGAGAGCTTTTGATTTGATTTGAGTAGATTTAGTTTGTAGATTAGGCCTTCTTCTTCTTTAGTTTGTGACGGCTATGCTGAACTCCATGGCAACGGCATGTCGGTAGCTCTCCAATTTTTCAAATGATTTAGGGTTAGAGTCTACCCACTTATTTATAGATGTTAGGATTCATTTAGGCCATTAGATTTAACCTAGAAATAACCGTAGCCATTCAGACCAGATGGGGTTTATCTTATTGACTCAGCAATGAGTCAGAAGTGACTCAGCAAACACTCAGCAAATTAATAAACTTCTATTCATGTTTACATTAACTGCCCATATATATATAAATATATATATACACACGCACCTATTCATGAATTCAAATTAAACCATAATTAACTTATGACCATTTCTACACATTAATTTTCCAATTAATGTCTTAATTCCATTTTTCGCCTTTTAAGGCAATTCACATATCTCAAATTTGTTATATGCCTTTTTAAGGCTATTTCGTGCAAATTCTCAATATTAATTCTTTTAATTTGTGAATATTAGTATTAGCAGAAATACGGGGTGTTACATTCTCCCCTCCTCAAGGGATTTCGACCCCGAAATCTTCAAGTTTATATCCTATCATCAACCATCTACTCAATCAACAAACACTGGCATCCATTGTCCTTATAGACTTCTAATGCTTTCATGTTTAAATGCAGAGTGTGTGTCTATGTCCGTATCTAATGCAAAATCAGGCGGTCCACTGATTCAGTTGACCTCCTTGATGCAATTCATGATAGTGCCATGCATCCATTATGTATGCAAAAGATCCTAATTGCTTACAAACTACTTCTATATGCGTGCACATCCATTCAACCGAATGCAGCATCTATATGATGGTACAACCATTATACATCCATTATACTAAATACATTCATTTATGCAATATGCAATATGTAGTGACTGAGCCGATCTAGTGCCTAAAGTGTGTGTATATATGCATCCACGAGCAACCACTAGCAACCACTTGCATCCATTTTGCATCCATCATACATAACATGTCTCAAACACATGTTCAACCATAGGATTATCCTAACTAAAGGTCAAAGATACTAATGAGAGGACATACTAAAGATAAGATAAGATAAACTAAGCGATAAAGGAGAAATTAAAAGACATACCCTCAAAAAGAAAAGGGTATAGCGAACGCATCTTCCCTTCTGTCTCCCAAGTAGCGTTGCTCTCATCATCTCCCCATTGCACTTTAACTAGTCTGACCTCTCGATTTCTCAACTTTTTGATCTCCGACCCAAGAATGCATGTAGGAGCTCGTCTAATTGTTGCATCACGCTCTATTTCCACCTCTTTAAGCAAGCTCGGCTCTACCACCTCCGCGGTCTTGTGCAAACACTTCCTCAAATGTGATACATGGAATACGTCGTGTACTCCTCTAAGTTTCTCAGGCAACTCCACCCTATACGCCATCTTCCCAATCCTGTCTTTTATAGGAAACGGACCTACAAACCTTGGCGCTAATTTCCCAATGGACCCAAAGCGAACAACATTCCGTAACGGAGACATTTTGATAAAAACCATGTCCCCAATGTCAAACTCAAGATCTGTCCTCCTCTTATCAGTATACGATTTCTGCTTATCTTGTGCTGCTTTCATCCTCCTTCGAATCAAATCAATCTTCTCCGAGGTTTCCCTAATCATATCGGGCCCAAGTAGGATTTTATCGGGTAGATTCCCACCAACATGTAGGCGAACGGCAAGGCCTTCCATAAAGAGCTTCGAAAGGTGCCATGCCAATACTAGACTGAAAGCTATTATTATATGCAAATTCTACCAACGGAAGGTGCTCTTCCCATGTACCCCTAAAGTCTAGGATACAATGCCTTAAAAGATCCTCAAGAATACGATTCACCCTCTCGGTCTGGCCGTCCGTCTGGGGATGATATACGGTGCTCAAACATAGCTGAGTCCCTACCGCCTCTTGTAAACTCTTCCAAAATTCGCTAGTGAAGATGGGATCACGGTCGCTTACTATACTAGAAGGAATACCGTGCAAACGAACTATCTCTTTAATGTATACAGAAGCCAACCACGGAGCAGTCCTCTTACTTTTCACGGGAATAAAATGGGCGCTCTTAGTAAGTCTATCTACTATAACCCAAATCCCCGTAGTACCCTTCCTTGATCTTGGTAATCCATCCACAAAATCCATTGAGACGCTTTCCCATTTCCATAGTGGAACTTCCAATGGGTGAAGCAACCCACCGGGTTTCTTTTGTTCCGCTTTTACTTGTTGGCACACCAAGCATCTAGCGACGTACTCGGCCACATCCTTTTTCATACCGGCCCAAAAGAAAACCCGCTTCATATCTTTGTACATCTTGTCTCCGCCGGGATGAATGGTCATCTTTGAGCGATGAGCATCATCAAGAATGGCCTTCCTTAAGTCTTCGTCTTGTGGTACACAAAGTCTATTATCCCTTCGTAACCAACCCTTATCGTCTAGGGTATACCTACGAAGATGGCTAGACGACTCCCCTCCTTTGAGCTTTTCTACTATCTCAACCAACTGGGGGTTGTCTTGCTGTGCCTCACCAACTCGTCCTAGAAGTGTAGGTCTAACCTCCAAGGATGCTAACAAACCAGGTACTAGGTCAACGGAGGGTCTAAAGTCAAACATGGAGATGAATTCTAAGCTTCGTCGTTCAACAAACAACGGACTCAAGGACAACCTTTTCCTACTTAAGGCGTCTGCTACCACGTTACCCTTGCCCGGGGTATATGCTATTTCAAAATCGTAGGAGGCTAGGAATTCCATCCACCGTTGCTGCCTTAAATTCAAATACTTCTGAGAGAATAAGTATTTTAATGATTTGTGGTCAGTGAACAGTTTGAATTTCTCACCAAGAAGATAGTGACGCCAAGACTTAAGCGCGAAAACAATTGCGGCTAACTCAAGGTCATGCGTAGGGTAATTCTTTTCATGAACCCTCAACTGCCTTCCACCATAGGCTATTACTCTTCCCTCTTGCATGAGGACCGCGCCAAGTCCCATCCCACAAGCATCAGTATAGACGGTAAACGGTTTATTCCCGTCTGGCAGCACTAAGACTGGGGCTGAAGTTAAGGCTCTCTTTAAACGTTGGAACGCATCATCACAATCTTCGTCCCACGTAAAAACCAGGTTCTTCTTCGTTAACCGTGTTAATGGAGCTGATATTTTTGCGAAGTCTTTGATAAACTTCCTATAATAGCCAGCCAACCCCAAGAAACTTCTTACTTGGGTTACATTTTTAGGGACCTTCCAATCTTGGATGGCCACCACCTTTGCGGGATCCACTGCTATCCCTTCCTTGGAAACCACGTGCCCTAAGAACCGTACTTCTTTCCTCCAGAAGTGACACTTAGAAAATTTTGCCTTAAGGTTATGCGCTCGAAGTGTTTCCAACACTTCCCTAAGATGTAGGGCATGCTCTTCTTCATTCTTAGAAAAGACTAAGATGTCATCCACAAAGACTACCACGAATTTGTTAAGGTACTCCCTAAACACCCTACTCATCAAATCAACAAAATATGCGGGGGCGTTTGTCAAACCAAAGGGCATCACTAGCCATTCATAGAATCCGTCAGGAGTCCTAAAAGCAGTCTTATCTATACTATCCTCAGCCACTCTCAGTTGATGAAAGCCAGTGGCTAAGTCCAACTGCGAAAACACTGAGGCGCCAACTAACTGATCAAAGAGATCGTCAATCCTCGGCAGTGGGTGTCGGTTCTTTTTAGTAAGCTTGTTTAGTTCTTTATAGTCCACACAAAGTCTAAGGGACCCATCCGCCTTTGTAGCAAATACTACTGGAGCACCCCACTCTGATATACTACGTCTTATGAACCCCTTCTCAAGCAACTCCTTCACTTGCTTATTGAGTTCCCTCCTTTCACGAGGAGCCATGTGGCGCACTGGCAAAGATACGGGTTTAGCATTATCCACAAGATAAATTCGAAAGTCTATCTCCCGCTTTGGAGGTAAGCCCTTCACCTCCTCAAACACATCCGGATATTCCCGGACCACCTCTACCGTTCGCAGATTCTCTACAGATGCGTCAAGCGATTCAAGATAACTTAGCATAACGGAATTTATGGGACTACAAAAGATGTCGAGAGCATTACCAAGGCGAGTCACAAGCCTAACTACTCTCCTTTCACAATCAAGAATGGCCCCATTTCTAGATAACCAATCCATTCCTAAAATTAGCCCATAGCCCGTGAAGCCCAATACATAAGCATCACATCTAAATTCAACGCTAAGTATAGAGATTTTCAAATCCAAACATATCATGGTCGAATGAGCCGAACCCCCAATTGGATTTGAAACAACCAAGGGATCCTCTACTAAACCGGTGTTCAAGTGCAGTAATTCAACTAATGATGCAGAGATAAACGAATGAGATGCGCCAGAATCGAATAAGGTATGGACAGGATGATCAAACAGAAAAACTAAGCTTTCAACAGAAATTGTTCTACCTCTTTCTTGCAGCGGTGGGGCCGCAATAGCCTGAACTTTCCCCCTTGCCTGCCCTGGTGCCATAAGAGCCTGCACCTGTCCTCCTGAGGTAGACCCTGCCCTCTACCCCTTCTTTGGGCAGTCCTTCACCAAATGTCCCGCATCTCCACAATGAAAACAACCAATCTTCTTTTTCTTTCTACAATCTTTGCTGAGATGGCCAGGCGTCCCACAATTGAAGCATCTCTTCTTCCCTTTGCCATTATTGTTTTTACCACCCTTCTTATTTTGCTGTTGGGGTTTCTTCTGATCCCCTTTCTTTTCAACTGCCTTATCCTCATGCATAAGTGCCATTTCTACTAGCCTTTCAAAGGTGGCTCCCATAGGGATGTGGGTCATAGCCAACCCTTGCAACGGTTCATTCAAGCCTCTAACGAACCTCAAAGCTTTCTTCTCTGGCGTGTTCACCAACTCCAAGCCAAACCTTGCTAACTGATTAAATTTATTGACATACTCCTTCACTGATAAGCTTCCTTGCTTTAATGTTAGGAATTTTTCCATATTTAAATTCTCTTCTGCCCTTGAAAGAAACTTTGCCTCAAACCTTCGTATGAAATCCGCCCATGAATCAACTGGACGTTCCCCATTAGTGACCTCCCACCAAAACGAGGCCTCTCCCTTCATTAACCAAGCAGCTAAACGGACTTTCCTCCCATCTTCCACTTCAAAGATATCCAACAATTCCTCAGTCTCCTTAAGCCAGTCTCTGGCCTCCACAAACGTCTCAGTCCCTTGAAAAGTTTTTCCTCCCATAGCCTTAAATTTCTTGCACGTCTTTGCAAAAGTGTCAACACGAGGAAGAGGAGGAGGAATGGGTGCAACTGGGGGTGGAGGAACATCTACTGGGCCTGCAGTGGTGGCCCTAGCCTCCAAATATATCCTAAACCACCCTGGAACCGTCACACCTTCTAGGAGATTAAGATCTTCAGCCATGCTGAAACGAAAAAGGAAAGATTCAAAATGGAGAATTCGAAAGATAAAGATAAGGATATTGCTATTTAGGATTATGTTTTTCATAAAAACTTTCTCTAAATAACATGTTTTTGAAAGCACTTCTTCCAAAAATACTTTAGAAAAATATTTTTCGAAAAATTTTATCTGTTCTGGTAACCTTATGCTCTGATACCACGTGTAACACCCCACGTCCATTAATGTCACTCACAAAGGGAATGCATTAACTTCTATAGAGGTTTTAGGTGAATATAGAACAGTAAAATTTCAACAAGACAGATATAAAATAGTACTTGGAAATTTAAAAACTTTATTTCAATTGCAGCAGAAGTCAAAACATGTTTGATTACATCATAACACTATAATCAAAGTCAAGTACAATATCTATCTTGATAAAACAAGTACATAATCCCATTACATAAATAGCTATTAAAAAGAAAGATAACAAGCTGGACTTTACTTCAGCAGTCCAGGCTTTCCAAGAGATAAGCAATCCAATCAGACTCCACTGGAACTTGGCCCAACCCGAGGACCTGAAGGGAGAAAAAGATGAAAAAGAGGGGGGGTCAGACATAAAGTCTGGCGAGTATGATAATTCTACAATACTATTATCAAAATAACTGGACTAAGGCATAAGCTGGAAAACAAGGAAATGTCTATGAAAGAGCATATTAAGGACATAGACAATCGCTAAAGGAAACGTTATAGGCGCTCCTAAATACTAAAGGATAAACACTATACTGCACCACACCAGTCACCCTAAAGAATGATTCCACTTAGCTTCACTTAGAAACTTTCTTACTGGCTTTACGTACTCCTAGCTGACTACATAGGTGCCGCCTGCCCCTATCTTCACTAGGTGTACCCCACTTTCCATTTTTCGATCGGCTCCCTACTCGTAGATACCCATGCTGGCCCCACAATGGGGTGTATCATTCCCCTAAAGTGGCAACCCGATATAACGGAGATGCACGGCTTATACCTACACAATGCAACAACGTCTTACCTACCAGCCCGGGTCCACACACGCATATGAAACCCGTTGGACTTGCGTTGCCACCGCTCCCTGTTTTGGCCTCTTATAGTCAAACCCAGTATGCGTGTCCCTTCCTCGACTTGGGTCGAGCCCACAAAGATACATTTTGGTATACTGGTTGAAATGGGCCCCCATTATTTCCCACAAGCATTCCACCTAAGCTTGTCCCATTAGTCCATCCACTTAACCCACTTAGTCATGTTCATTTACATGTGTATTTGGTTAAGTCTAATCATATTTCAAATGCCTCTAAAGGCAACCACTAGATTCCTCATGCCACCCAAGGCACCTACTTAACCCCCATGTCCCACCTTACATGATTATCTGGCTAAGTATTTCTTAATTCATTAAGGCCATAACCTCATAAAGACCTCTCACATTAGACTGGCATTTATGGCAGCTGGATTTGCCGGGCGGGTTCGGGCAGTCTTACACCATAAAAGAGTCTAACCTCCTGTCTTTACAACTGTTATGCTTAAGTTTGGGCCTAGGACCTTTCACATTGGGCCGACATTTGTGACTACTGGATTTGCCGGGCGGGTCCGGGCAGGTTTACGTCACAAACGGGTCCAACCTCGTGTCCTAAGCATTGATTATTATTAATAATCCACTTTCCCCAATTTTAATAATTCCCTACTTGAATTGTTAGTTAATTCCAAATTTAACAATGTCCATAATTGACTCAATTATGGACATCCATTTAAGGCATGCAAAATCATATCAATTGCACCCCAATTTATTAATTTCCTAATATTACCCCTACCCCACGCTTGAACGTTTATTCGCAAAATGTATGCTAGACCCGATTAGTCTAACTCATAGCATAAAAGAAAATATTCACACTAACAACATATATATGTGACTAAATAAATCATAACAAGGGGTAAAACTTGCATACATTACAACTTGCATAAGGTTATACATGTCATGGATCTAAGGGTGTCAACTTATTCATAATTCACATAATATGATTTTGATCAAATTTCATAAACTTGTATAGGACATGTGTGAATCAACATCATTAACAATATGGTTTTATATGGGTACACCTAACTCAATAGGCAAATTCCCAAAAATCAAAATTCATTTAATCATAGATTCATGTATATGGGTACACCTAACTTAATAGGCAAATTCCCATATTCAAGATCCAATTAATTTGTAGATTCATGTATATGGGTACACCTAACCCAATAGGCAAATTCCCATAATCAAGATCTATTATAAAAAAAACATAAACTTTAAACATGATCCAATTCGCATAAATACTAACATCATGATTTTACAACTTGTATGATTCAATACAACTTAACATGACATCATTATCATATAACATAAGTATTTCAACATATGTGATAATATGAGATCTACAACATATATAAGATTTACAACATAGCATATCATAATTTGCAACATAGCATGATATGATTTACAACATAGCATAGCATGATTAATCACATGTGACATAGCATAGGATTATTTACAACATAATCACTACAACATAACAACATATATATGATAACATAATAGCATAACAAGAGATCCACAACATAATTTACAAATACATAATAATTCATATCACTTTCTTGTGATCCATTCATAACTTAATCAATTATTTTATAATAATATTGTGAGATTCATCATACTCACAATTTTAAAGAAGAGAAATAGAAAGAGAGAGAGCTTTTGATTTGATTTGAGTAGATTTAGTTTGTAGATTAGGCCTTCTTCTTCTTTAGTTTGTGACGGCTATGCTGAACTCCATGGCAACGGCATGTCGGTAGCTCTCCAATTTTTCAAGTGATTTAGGGTTAGAGTCTACCCACTTATTTATAGATTTTAGGATTCATTTAGGCCATTAGATTTAACCTAGAAATAACCGCAGCCATTCAGACCAGATGGGGTTTATCTAATTGACTCAGCAATGAGTCTGAAGTGACTCAGCAAACACTCAGCAAATTAATAATCTTCTATTCATGTTTACATTAACTGCCCATATATATATAAATATATATATATATATACACACGCACCTATTCATGAATTCAAATTAATCCATAATTAACTTATGACCATTTCTACACATTAATTTTCCAATTAATGTCTTAATTCCATTTTTCGCCTTTTAAGGCAATTCACATATCTCAAATTTGTTATATGCCTTTTTAAGGCTATTTCGTGCAAATTCTCAATATTAATTCTTTTAATTTGTGAATATTAGTATTAACAGAAATACGGGGTGTTACATCTAATTTACTTAACCCACCCACTACCCATCCAGTTTTACTTAACCTTAACTTAAGTTCATAATCATACAATCCTTATGGATTGAGTTAGGTTAAGTAGTCCAGTTCATTACCATGTCCAATTATGGTTATAATGGGCTAATCCTCCCACATTAGGCCTACAACGTGTGGATGCTGGATATGCCGATCAGGTCCGGGCAATCTTATTCCACAGTTAGGCCTAACCTCGTGTCTTTTCCCGATTCGTATTTGCGCACTTAGACCTCCCACATTAGGTTCAGCATTAATGGCTTCTGGATATGCCGGTCGGGTCCGGGAAGACTTCCGCCACTAATGCAACCTAACCTCGTGTCATAAGTGCAATTACAATTCCTAATTGTAATTACTAAATATTCCATTATTATCCAAATCTACCTATGTCATTATAGGTGATTATTTCTATGTTTCCCCATTTGAATTAAATGTCCAATTTATGAAAATATTACATAAATTATGCCAATTATAAATCCCTTTTCCCCATTTCCTAACTAACATATTCACACGTATTTTGGCGGCATCTGGGTTATAAAATAACCTCGCCATAACAATGAAAAGGGAATATGATAAAGGTGATAGTTTCGACATATCTTGGCATACATATAAGCATGATAACAAGGTGAGTGGACATGTAATTTACGTCATAGCAAGTTGGACATAAAACTGATAACTTGTGGCAACTACGATGTAAAAGCAATATAATGAGATCTAAACTACCCTTTAGGTGTTCAACTATTTAGATCTAGCTTAATGACATAGCAACATGTTTAGATCTAGAAATGGCTTCACATGTCAAGTTTACATCATATTTAGATTGATCACAATATGACAGGTAAAAGGTGATTTACATAAGGAACTAGATCTAGCCAATGTTACAACTATCCAATTTAATACATGTACATTCACAATAATATGGTTACAAGTCGTGATCCACATAGGCAGTATAATAGAACAACTACAGTTGCATTAGATCTAGGGGAATATATCTATCATGACACGTTATAGGATTTACATAAGCACAGAATCATACTTTACAACATATCCAAGTCATAGTCTTTCACAATTCACTTACGTTTATCTAAACCTAAAAATTACTAGAAACTCACAGTGTTAGGTTCAGAGAATTGAGAAAGAACGGAGCTAGAATTCTGAATTTGATTTGCAACATATGTTGTAGAAAATGGTTCAGTTCGCAATCCAGCAGCATATGGCTCCCATGGCTTTCAATGAAGAAAAAAATGAGAAATAGCCACATATTTATAGCTGTAGAACCCTCTGAAACCGACTGCCACCTCATCCCTAGGGGTATCGACACCCCTATGGGTGGGACGATCCCTAGGTCGACACCCCTCTAGGGGGGTCGACCCCTTAAAGCGAGAATTTTGCCGCCCAAACGAATTTTTCGAATTTGAATCGTTCTGGATAAAATCTAACTCATCTCCGACTCACCTCTGTATATATTATTCTTCTGTGAATATACAAACTTAAAACCCCCATAACTTCTTCATACGGTGTCCGTTTTTACGAAAACCAAATATCTATCTTGACCAGAATTTCGAGACGGACGCAATGGTGCAGGCCGTTTCCTCTAGTTATGAATATTAAATTATTTATTATTTAATTTATTCTCTTTAATGTTGTTAAAAATTCGGGGTGTTACATTCTCCCCTACTCAAAAGATTTCGTCCCCGAAATCTCTAAGTTGAGAAGAATGCATATCCTACCATCCACCATCCATCTACTCATCCACCAATCACTGGCATCCATTGTCCTTAAAGATTTCTAATGCTTATATGAATCTATGCAAAGGTGTGTGTATATGTCCCAACATTAGTGATCAGGCGGTCTACTGATTCAGTTGACCTCCTTAATGCAATGTATGTTAGTGCTATAAGTCCAATATGTATGAAGATAATCCTATTATATCATATAAGTTCTATATGTGTGCACACCCATCCATCCATATGCTAGTTCATCCATTTCCATCCATAAAAGAAAAGAAAATGCACACACATCCATATGCAATATGAAAGTGATTAAGCCGTTCTTAGTGCCTAATGTGTGTGTGCGACCACAGGCAACCATTAGCAAACATTTATATCCACTTGCATCCACCAAACATAGCATGTTTCAAACACATGTTTACATCCATAGGATTCCTATCTAAAGGTCGAAAATACTATGGATATGATATACTCTATTGAAAAAAACAAGCACTGATAAAACTTAGGAAAATGAGTTAAGAACATACCCTCGAAAAGAAAAGGGTACGAAGCACGAATCTTGTCTTCGGTCTCCCAAGTCGCATCTTTTGGGTTATCTCCCCTTTGAACCTTTAGCAATTTGATCTCCTTGTTGCGCAACTTCTTAACTTCTGACCCAAGAATATGAGTAGGGACTCGTCTAACTGTCGCCTCCCGTTCCACTTCGACTTCTTCTAACATACTCGGCTCAACAACTTCTACGGCATCATGCAGGCACTTCCGCAGATGAGAGATTTTCTAGGAGCTTTACTCGGTAGGCCATTTGTCCAATCCTCTCAGTTATGGGAAATGTTCCTACAAATCAAGGTGCCAACTTCCCTACTGATCCGAAGCGAACCACATTCCTTAAAGGCGATAGTTTGATAAAAACTTAGTCTCCCACTTCGAATTCGATGTCAGTCCTTCTCTTGTCTGCATAGGACTTCTACCTATCTTGAGCTGTCTATAGGATCTAAATTAACCCTAGAGAGGGAGAGGGCGAATAGGGTTTATCGTAGATTTTCGCTGAATAGTTAAATAATAACAATCATAGATAATAATCAGAGTAAATGCAGAAAGTAAATGACACACAGATATACCCATCTTCGGCAAAACCCTGCCTACTGCTGCATTCCCCAAGGTTTCTACTAGGAGTTAAAACAATCTCTTCGCTTACAATCCCTTGTAAACTCGCGACACTCGGTCCCAACTGTTATTAACCCTACGTTCAAAACCCTGCACTGGTTTCTACCCTCGAAACCAGATTTCCCCGAATTACAAATCCCGTAATTCGCCTCCCTAGTTTTAAAGTCAAACTAGAAAACTATAATTCGATTACAACTTCAAACTAAAGACGAATAAAAAACAATTTTAAAAAATCCTTATCCAAAATCCTAGTTTTATTTATAAATGAATAAAGTCCTTAAGCCTTTATAATTTTGACCGACCACTTTTCTTCCTTGCTTCACCCTTCTTCATTTATGCCCGATCTCTTATTGTCCGAAAAAAATGGCGGCTCTTTAAACTAGGGTTTTCATATGAATTCTCAAATCAATTGTGATTGCTTGAATTGCTGGAACGATGCAATCTCGTATGATCTTCAAGTGATGTTGTTCTCTGATGCTTCGATTTTTGGGATTCCTCTCTCTGGCTCTCGATCGAAAAACAAAAGTGAGTAAATTTATTTGAAAAGATTTCTGCTCTTAGTTTTTGTTCTGGATTTTCGATGATTATAAACCGATGATGATAGTGTTATTTATAGGGCTTTAACCCTAGATATTTGCTCTGATTTCGTGAATTATTCGGTCTGATTTGGTCTTCGATATATACTCAAATATTGCGCGAATTTTGGAGTTGAAATCCTTGGCTTTGATCTTGCGGTATATTTATTTTTCTGGAAATCAGGACTTGAGCAAAATTTCTGGAACATCGAATTTTCTTAGACAATTTCAAAAAAATCGTATGTGATTATTTCTAAAAACTTGAAATGCTTCTCTGGTGAATTTGACACTTTGGATTTTTAATTGTCTAGTTGAATGGATGCTTGACTTGAAATACTCCCTAGATAAGAATAGTTACTATACAGATTTTCCATTGAATAGATACTGCCCTAATCATCTTTTTACTACTTTGTATGATATGAATAGATGCTTTACACGATCACGCCTTTTCCTTGAAGCACTTATTTGATAAGAACAAATACTATATTTTGATTGAGAGCTGATGCTACACTTGAATTGTTTGTACCCCGAGCAGACTTGTGCTTGTGCTATATGTGTCATATTATGTAAAATCCCGTAACTTCCCCGGTGAGGAAAGCGCGGATAGTTCGAGAACAACACACAGAAAATCGCAGACGGAAGAACATTTCATTGTATATTACAACAATGCATCAGATTACAAGAATATACAGAGTATAAATGAATAAATATTACACAGAAATATCAGAGATTTAAATTACATTTAAATACATCGCATCGGAAAATAATACAATACACAACTAGAAGAGATATACGGATACAAAGCTTTCCGGATATCATTCCAGCTATAAACCAGGATCCTGTGAATATAAATCTGCAAAACCAAAACTACTAGCTGTCCGTGTCAAAATAAGGGCACCCAGAGTTTAGGTTAAAACAATAAACTCCAGGTCATTCATGGGACTGGTGTGAGAACTAAAACAGTTATTTAAAACTTTACTTTAAAGTTAGGTAAATCAAGGGGCCACGCCGTATAACACGGAACGAGTTTCCTCCCAAGAATACCAGTGCATAAAACAAACAGCGCAATGCTAAATAAAAAAAAATGAAACTATTATAAGACCCAGTTCCCATCACACAATGCAACGCAAGCCAGAGGATAGGGTTTTTACCTTATAATAGCCAAGAATGCTTGATACGTTTAAAACAAATCATTTGATACTATCATAAGTGCATAGTGTATAAAACAATTTTCAAATCATAAGTATCAATCATAGACGGCATAAGCGCCCCATCCCACTATGTCGCCATACTAGGTTCTACAAATAAAACCGCAAATGTCACGTATTTGGAAATTGGATTTCCATCTATGAACCGAGGCAAAAGACAGTCCTCAACTGATTCGAGACGCTCTAGTCCGCCCCTCAGGATCAGAGCTCGAGTGACCCTTGGATCGTCAGGGCCGGTCCACCGATGTGGATTAAAATGCCTGAACATGCGTTTCCCCGCCCTATGGGGCGTAGGTGAGCCAACTAAATGACTCCATCGGACCCGGATCGTCCGATCAAACCGAGGCGCCTCGCAACAGCAACAACCACATAAGTCAAACTCGTCAGGGCGTGTAAAACCACTGATGCCACTTCTAACTAGAAAGAAACGCATGCCCTCCCTGAGGTCCTTCTCCCGTTTTTGGTTCATACCGGGTGTGAAACTCGCGAAGTAAACGTTACACAAAGCTACGCCACAAAGGTCGTGCTTCGATCATCAACCACAAGAATTTGCTTTTCAACAGAAGCCTTGATCATTCACCACTTAGGCATGCCACACAGGCAATTCACTCCATGCGTTTGATATCCATCAATATATAACCCCTGAGCTCGTACATCTCAGAGAAGGGCGTTAAGCAAGAGAATAAATTCTCTACTGCCAAACAGATATATATTTAATAGAAATCAACCTCACAGACTAAAATCCAATGTCAGACACACAGTCCATTTACAAGTTCGTTCTGGGTCTGAACGAAACCGGAGGCACCAAGTACCCCGCATATCCATCGATCTCCAAGTACGTCTGGACGATCACCAACTGTTTCCATCTTCTTGGGTGTACATCCCAATCAAGATCATCAGTAATCACCCAAACGACGTGAAGACCTCCGGTCTTCGACCACCGTCTTCATCTTCGACTTATCGTCGTATCAGTTATTCAGAATGGGATAAACCCGGTCTTTCCGAATAACTCGCGTATATTTTAAATAAGTGTTACACAAACACAACATATGCCTCATTCCAATTTACCAGTCACTAACCGTAAATTAATCAAGAGAATAATTCCCCAAATATTAACCCCGATGGCCGAAACCAACATCAGATCAATATCCAAAAAACTATTCTGCTTAGCTAACCGACAGTTAGTTTCTAAATTTCACATTCATAGGGAAAGGTTCCGATTAATTTTATCAAAGATAAATTCCTTGAATTTATTCTTTAATTTTCTTTTGAATTTCGATTCAACTAGTCGGGATTAACGAACCTTACCGAAGTAATCATTTGTTTTAATTTCCCAATCCCAACCTATTCATCCCATGAAGTAAAACAGGTAATACTTCATATCTAACACCACGGTGTTATCGGTAAATTCAATTACCATTTCACGTTCAAATATAATTAAAGATTTAACTATCGCTTGGAGCAAAACTGGTGATACTCCATTCTCGATCATTTCAATCTAATTAAAGATTCATTAAAACTCCACTTAGTTTTAATCTGTGACTGGGTTAAAGAATCGGTGTCATTTAAAACACGGTTCACGATAAACCCAAAATCACAACATATTTCAATCAGTCCCTAACCGTAAATTAGCAAGTGAGCAATTCCCTAAGTATTAACCCCGAAGGCCGAAACCAACATCAGATCAATACCCCAGAAATCATTCAACTTAACCAATCCCCGGTTAGTTTCTGATTTTCTTAACTCCTTTGGGTCTAAGTACAGTATTATTGAAGATACCGTTCACGACAACCCAAAATCACATTCCATTAATTATCGGGTTAAAAAACAAGTGTTATTTAAAACACTGTTCACGATAAACCCATAAATCAATACCAATTCAATTCCAATTAAATATTATTTAATTGGTACACTTCATTAAATCTAAATAAAAAGATTTAATCTTTTCTCAACTGGGCTTAAGAACAGTGTTAATGAAGACACCATTCACGACATACCCAAATCACATTTGATATTAAACACAAGGCTCTGAATAGAAAATATACCGGCTTATATTCAATATCAAATTCTATGACTAACAAATATCGTATTTGAAATAACGATATATATATATATCTTTCAAATTCCCATAACAATATCTGTATCATCACGAAATCCAACATCGAAATAATCCAAAGAAAATTTCGATTCAAATCCATTCCAATATAATTATTGGAATTTCTGGTTATTTTCAAACCATTTCAAATCCAGTTTATTTATTTAAAAATAAATAGAATTATAATTCTAGTTCAAAACTAGTTCATTTCGATAAAAATCTATTTTTATCTTTTCAAATATGGAGTTTTTCATCCCAATTTTTCCCAAATCATTTCTTATGATTTTACACAAATTATTACTATTTTTAATAATTTTATCAAGGCCCGTACAGTCGATTTCCATCAACGGCCATCGAACTGCACTTACAGCGACCTTTTCCAAATTTGATTTGGACATAATTCCAAATCCAACCGTTAGATTTCAAATTTCTAATATTCATTAGAAAGCTCTTTTCGATACGAACCCAACGGTTCTGGTTTTAGGAGAATCCGACGGTCGGATCCCCGTGATATTCGTTCGAAGTCAATGGTCGAAATTTGCGAACTGCCGCGGCGCGTTCTATTCAGGCCATATTATTATATATATAATATATACTTCGTCGATTTCAATTCAAAACGTTCTTTATAAATCGTTATAAATTCATTTTCAAAACGGTTTCAACTTCATATTCAATTTCAAATCAAAATTGAATATTCCAATATAAATTTGTTTTAAATTCGTTTCAAATCAGTTTCAATTCAAATTGATTTCTAATTCAATTTCAGTTCTAATTCAATTCAATTTAATTTCAATTTGAATTGATTTCTAATCAATTTAATTCGGATTTCAATTCTATTCGAATTTCAAATCATTTCGGTGTATTTCGAATTTCAAATAAATTTAGTTTAACTTGAATTTCCATTCACTTTAAGTAAATTGGAATTTCAATTCATTCCAATATAATTCGAATTTCAAATCTATTCGATTTCAAATCTATTCAATTTAATTCGAATTTCAAATGTATTCAATTTAATTCGAATTTCAAATCTATTCAATTTAATTCGAATTTCAAATCTATTCAATTTAATTCGTATTTCAAATCTATTTCAATATTCATTGAAACATGAATAAAATTGATATAAATATCGTTCACGTCAAAATGGCGTCAATCTAATCAACACGACTTCATATTTTTCTATTTTCAAATATTCTATTTCAAATATTTCTTTTTCAAATATTTCTTTTTCAAATATTTCTATTTCAAATATTTCTTTTTTTTCAAATATGGAATGAGGCCCAATCAATTACCATATAATGTTAATTATATGGATTTTCTACAACACATGTATACAATAACAACGATGAATAATCAACCATCATCCAAAGTGCATTCTACACTGTATAAGCATCGAATATAAATATTTAACGCTTATAACAATCTGTCAATCAATCGATCGACATACAACTAATTATTGGGATTAGTGTATGTCATATATCATCCCAATACCCGTGTGGGGTTTCAAACAATCAAACACAGATTTTATTTGAGCAGTTGGGCGATGTGTAAAATTTATCGTCCCAATCAATATCAGTCAAATGTGTGTATATAAACAAATCGTCCGATTTGTTTATTTTTATTTCATTTCATATGCACGTTAAAAATTCTATTTTTAACTATAAAATATTTTTAACTATATAAATATTTTATTTCATTTCACATCACATCACACAATCAACTACACATCAAAATCAAACAAACAAGCATACAAGCCGTCCATGGTCTGTAGACGACGGGTGTCGGGTGCTACTAAACACCGTCTGCATCCTAGTATATATTTTAACTAGAAAATAAAATTAAAGGGTGAGAAGTTCTCACTGAAAGCTAAATCCAATGCCGCGACTCTTCATATATAGGAAATCCTCATCGTTTCTTCTTTCATCACCTTCGTCATCCGTATTCACTACATATATAAAAATCGAATTTTTACTTCGCTATTCAATATATAAAAATCGAATTTTTACTTCGCTATTCAATATATAAAAATCGAATTTTTACTTCGCTATTCAATATATAAAAATCGAATTTTTACTTATGCTATTCAATCTATAAAAATCGAATTTTTACTATGCAATTCAGTCTATAAAAATCGAATTTTTACTATGCTATTCAATATAAAAAAATCACTTCTTTAATTTATATTCAAACCTTTTCATCTCTAAAATTCAAATCCTTTTTTTAAGCAAAAAGGGAAAAACCATAAGTCGGAAAACTTACAATTTTTCTGCGAATGGAGGGGGTCACCTTCGGTCTTGGGGGTCGTGGAGGCGGTGCCGGCGTCTGGTGGGCTAGGGCTTCAGGGGGTTTGGGGATCCGAGCCTGTGGAGCTCGAATGGGAGAAGGGGAGAGAAGGAGAGGGCGGAGGGGACTGGCGCGGTCGTGGGGGAGTTCGCCGGAGGGATGCGGTGGTGGGTAGCGGGTGGCAGGTCAGGCGGTGGGTTGCTGTGGTGGTTCTCGAGCTTGCGGGTCTCGCGTTGGTGGAGGTTACTGCGATGGAGGGCGGAAGGGTTGGGCGGCGTTTCATCGGAGGAGGGGGTAGCGGCGATCGCCGACGACGATGAGAAAGGGGGCGACGCACTGAGATCGATCGGTTTTTTTTCCTTATTTCTTTATTTTTATTTTTAAATGAACCGTTGACCCTGGAGGGAGAGATAAGGGGGGAGTAAGGGCGTGAATATAAATATATTATTTTATTTTATTTTTATTTTTACTTCCAAAAAGTAACTTTTTCATTTGAAATCGAAACGAGACCCACCGCCTGTCGTCTATAGCTAATTACCCTCATCCCGAACACAATGGGATATATATCGTAGGCTGATTCGATCGTTTCGATTAGTTTTCGTCAAAATCAATATAAATCTATATATTGAAGTTGAACGCACATTTCAATTTACTGGGGCCCCATACGAACTCGTAAAATTCCAGAAAAACATTTTCTGGCTTCGTATTGACGATACGGTCCTAACAAAACTAATTTCATCGAATTCTGAGACTGTTAGAAAAATGGCCATTTTCCAGTCGATTAAAATCAACTAAAACTGGTCAAACGCGTTTTCCTTCGCCACGCTCACATATTGATTCGAAAAATTATGAAATTTGAAACCTAGCAATAACTTCACATCACGGATCCAACAAAAGTGGTTTCGTCGAAATTCGAGGTCGTTTGCAAAATTTCCATTTTTAAGGGCCTGAATTCCACAACGACTATTCAGAATTTTCATCTGGACATATCTATTGATCCCCGCTATGAAATTTTAGTTTTTCGGATTCGTTGGAAAGATATCCTCGATTAGATTCTAATATTTTTGGTTTCACTAAAATCCAGTTTATATTGCACCCGGTACTTTCATTTGAAGTTTGAAATCGAATTATCGAACTACCGCGCCATATTCAATTCCTTTTATAAATATAAATAAATATTTATATTCTAACGAAGATCTATATAATATACACGTTCGAATTCTATTCAAAATAAATTTCTCGTCGATATTATTTAAAATAATTCATTTTAAATAATCCAAATTCGCTAAAATTGCCAAAATAAAAATTTTAAATTGGCCCAGATTTCCGGGTTATTACAATCTCCCCCACTTAAAACTTTTCGTCCCCGAAAAGGAACGAAGCCGAAAGTTGTTTCACAATTCAACTCAACTTTCAGTATTTTCGTTACGGCTTAAGTTCTTCAACTTTTCAGTTTCTAAGAACTTTTCAATTTTTTCAAAAATTTGGCTAAAACCCTAAATTTTCGAAAATTTTCGCCATAACCTCCCCTGCACCGGGAGCACGGGAAAATCCCGAAATTTCCATACAGGCCTTCTGATCTCAAAAAGAAAATGCCAAGCGGCTAGCCAATCGGCTCATAAAATCATCATCACCCAAACAAAACAGTAAATTATGATAAACATGTACCTATTTGTCGGGCAACCAATTTTATTCTTCTGCTCTAGCCTCTTTGCTATGACCTGTTCAATGTAAGTACATGTATATGCATGCAATTGCCATCATTTTTCAACACAATTCCATATTTGATCCAATTAGGCTAAATGGTTCAACATTTTAATTAATCAAACTATAATCAAACAACACAATCAGCAATCAATTAGTTGATTACCGTTTCAAATTTATAACTTTGATATATAGTCTAAAAATCAGATTTTTGATGCAAAATCACAACAATAAGCCCTATCTAATTTTGGTTCTCACACCAGTCAATAGGAAATATATAGATATCACACCTTCGAAACTCGAATACCAATTCTGATGATGTTCGAACTATCATCAGAATCATCTCCGGGCGACTAGAGTGTGATTCTATATCTATCCAATATATTAAAACTTCGAATAGACGTTAGCTAGGCGCATACGCAAAATCTTTATATATTGGATTGTCCTAATCAATATGAAATAAATAATCAAATACGAATAATTGATTTTAAATTTTCAAAACAAAATTCGTTTCATCTTAAAAATATACTCTTCACACTCGTTCTAGGATACTACTGATCCCATCTCTAACGAGTCATTCTCATTGGATATTACTAATCCAATATCTGATGATTTCTTTCATATGGTTCTAATGTGTCTTGTTCTCTGAGCTTTGTAAACCAAAGCTATGATACCAACTGTAAAATCCCATAACTTCCCCGGTGAGGAAAGCGCGGATAGTTCGACAACAACACACAGAAAATCGCAGACGGAAGAACATTTCATTGTATATTTCAACAATGCATCAGATTACAAGAATATACAGAGTATAAATGAATAAATATTACACAGAAATATCAGAGATTTAAATTACATTTAAATACATCGCAGCGGAAAATAATACAATACACAACTAGAAGAGATATACGGATACAAAGCTTTCCGGATATCATTCCAGCTGTAAACCAGGATCCTGTGAATATAAATCTGCAAAACCCAAACTACTAGCTCCCCATGTCAAAATAAGGGCACCTAGAGTTTAGGTTAAAACAATAAACTCCAGGTCAATCATGGGACTGGTGTGAGAACTAAAACAGTTATTTAAAACTTTACTTTAAAGTTAGGTAAATCAAGGGACCACGCCGTATAACACGGAACGGGTTTCCTCCCAAGAATACCAGTGCATAAAGCTAAATGCGCAATGCTAAATAAAGAAAAATGAAGCTATTATAAGACCCAGTTCCCATCACACAATGCAACGCAAGCCGGAGGATAGGGTTTTTACCTTATAATAGCCAAGAATGCTTGATACGTTTAAAACAAATCATTTGATACTATCATAAGTGCATAGTGTATAAAACAATTTTCAAATCATAAGTATCAATCATAGACGGCATAAGCGCCCCATCCCACTATGTCGCCATACTAGGTTCTACAAATAAAACCGCAAATGTCACGTATTTGGAAATTGGATTTCCATCTATGAACCGAGGCAAAAGATAGTCCTCAACCGATTCGAGACGCTCTAGTCCGCCCCTCAGGATCAGAGCTCGAGTGACCCTTGGATCGTCAGGGCCGGTCCACCGATGTGGATTAAAATGCCTGAACATGCGTTTCCCCGCCCTATGGGGCATAGGTGAGCCAACTAAATGACTCCATTGGACCCGGATCGTCCGATTAAACCGAGGCGCCTCGCAACAGCAACAACCACATAAGTCAAACTCGTCAGGGTGTGTAAAACCACTGACGCCACTTCTAACTAGAAAGAAACGCATGCCCTCCCTGAGGTCCTTCTCCCGTTTTTGGTTCATACCGGGTGTGAAACTCGCGAAGTAAACGTTACACAAAGCTACGCCACAAAGTCCGTGCTTCGATCATCAACAACAAGACTTTGCTTTTCAACAGAAGCCTTGATCATTCGCCACTTAGGCATGCCACACAGGCAATTCACTCCATGCGTTTGATATCCATCAATATATAACCCCTGAGCTCGTATGTCTCAAAGAAGGGCGTTAAGCAAGAGAATAAATTCTCTGCTGCCAAACAGATATATATTTAATAGAAATCAACCACACAGACTAAAATCCAATGTCAGACACACAGTCCATTTACAAGTTCGTTCTGGGTTTGAACGAAACCGGAGGCACCTAGTACCCCGCATATCCATCGATATCCAAGTACGTCTGAACGATCACCAACTGTTTCCATCTTCTTAGGTGTACATCCCAATCAAGATCATCAGTAATCACCCAAACGACGTGAAGACCTCCGGTCTTCGACCACCGTCTTCATCTTCGACTTATCGTCGTATCAGTTATTCAGAATGGGATAAACCCGGTCTTTCCGAATAACTCGCGTATATTTTAAATAAGTGTTACACAAACACAACATACGCCTCATTCCAATTTATCAGTCACTAACCGTAAATTAATCAGGAGAATAATTCCCCAAATATTAACCCCGATGGCCGAAACCAACATCAGATCAATATCCAAAAAACTATTCTGCTTAGCTAACCGGCAGTTAGTTTCTAAATTTCACATTCATAGGGAAAGGTTCCGATTAATTTTATCAAAGATAAATTCCTTGAATTTATTCTTTAATTTTCTTTTGAATTTCGATTCAACTAGTCGGGATTAACGAACCTTACCGAAGTAATCATTTGTTTTAATTTCCCAATCCCAACCTATTCATCCCATGAAGTAAAACAGGTAATACTTCATATCTAACACCACAGTGTTATCGGTAAATTCAATTACCATTTCACGTTCAAATCTAATTAAAGATTTAACTATCGCCTGGAGCAAAACTGTTGATACTCCATTCTCGATCATTTCAATCTAATTAAAGATTCATTAAAACTCCACTTAGTTTTAATCTGTGACTGGGTTAAAGAATCAGTGTCATTTAAAACACGGTTCACGATAAACCCAAAATCACAACATATTTCAATCAGTCCCTAACCGTAAATTAGTAAGTGAGCAATTCCCTAAGTATAAACCCCGAAGGCCGAAAAAAACATCAGATCAATACCCTAAAAATCATTCAACTTAACCAATCCCCGGTTAGTTTTTGATTTTCTTAACTCCTTTGGGTCTAAGAACGGTATTATTGAAGATACCGTTCACGACAACCCAAAATCACATTCCATTAATTATCGGGTTAAAGAACAAGTGTTATTTAAAACACTGTTCACGATAAACCCAAAAATCAATACCAATTCAATTCCAATTAAATATTATTTAATTGGCACACTTCATTAAATCTAAATAAAAAGATTTAATCTTTTCTCAACTGGGCTTAAGAACAGTGTTAATTAAGACACCATTCACGACAAACCCAAATCACATTTGATATTAAACACAAGGCTCTGAATAGAAAATATACCGGCTTGTATTCAATATCAAATTCTACGACTAACAAATATCGTATTTGAAATAACGATATATATGTATATATATCATTCAAATTCCCATAACAATATCTGTATCATCACGAAATCCAACATCGAAATAATCTAAAGACAATTTCGATTCAAATCCATTCCAATATAATTATTGGAAATTCTGGTTATTTTCAAACCATTTCAAATCCAGTTTATTTATTTAAAAATAAATAGAATTATAATTCTAGTTCAAAACTAGTTCATTTCGATAAAAATCTATTTTTATCTTTTCAAATATGGAGTTTTTCATCCCAATTTTTCCCAAATCATTTCTTATGATTTTACACAAATTATTACTATTTTTAATAATTTTATCAAGGCCCGTACAGTCGATTTCCATCAACGACCATCGAACTGCACTTACATCTATCTTTTCCAAATTGATTTGGACATAATTCCAAATCCAACCGTTAGATTTCAAATTTCTAATATTTGTTAGAAAGCTCTTTTCAATACGAACCCAACGGTTCCAGTTTTAGGAGAATCCGACGGTCGGATCTCCCGTGATATTCGTTCGAAGTCAATGGTCGAAATTCGCGAACTGCCGCGGCGCGGCGCGTTCTATTCAGGCCATTATATTATATATATAATATATATAATATATACTTCGTCGATTTCAATTCAAAACGTTCTTTATAAATCGTTATAAATTCATTTTCAAAACGGTTTCAACTTCATATTCAATTTCAAATCAAAATTGAATATTCCAATATAAATTCGTTTTAAATTCATTTCAAATCGGTTTCAATTAAAATTGATTTCTAATTCAATTTCAGCTCTAATTCAATTCAATTTAATTTCAATTTGAATTGATTTCTACTCAATTTAATTCGAATTTCAATTCTATTCGAATTTCAAATCATTTCAGTGTATTTCGAATTTCAAATAAATTTAGTTTAACTCGAATTTCCATTCACTTTAAGTAAATTCGAATTTCAATTCATTTCAATATAATTCGAATTTCAAATCTATTCGATTTCAAATCTATTCAATTTAATTCGAATTTCAAATCTTTTCAATTTAATTCGAATTTCAAATCTATTCAATTTAATTCGAATTTCAAATCTATTCAATTTAATTCGAATTTCAAATCTATTTCAATATTCATTGAAAAATGAATAAAATTGATATAAATATCGTTCATGTCAAAATGGCGTCAATCTAATCAACAATGCTTCATATTTTTCTATTTTCAAATATTCTATTTCAAATATTTCTTTTTCAAATATTTCTTTTTCAAATATTT
Organism: Allium sativum; assembly: GCA_030737875.1. Taxonomy (NCBI): domain Eukaryota; kingdom Viridiplantae; phylum Streptophyta; class Magnoliopsida; order Asparagales; family Amaryllidaceae; genus Allium; species Allium sativum. The sequence continues at coordinate 17,305,574 of CM060927.1, read as the reverse complement.
CTATTTCAAATATTTCTTTTTTTTCAAATATGGAATGAGGCCCAATCAATTACCATATAATGTTAATTATATGGATTTTCTACAACACATGTATACAATAACAACGATGAATAATCAACCATCATCCAAAGTGCATTCTACACTGTATAAGCATCGAATATAAATATTTAACACTTGTAGCAGTCTGTCAATCAATCGATCGACATACAACTAATTATTGGGATTAGTGTATGTCATATATCATCCCAATACCCGTGTGGGGTTTCAAACAATCAAACACAGATTTTATTTGTGCAGTTGGGCGATGTGTAAAATTTATCGTCCCAATCAATATCAGTCAAATGTGTGTATATAAAAAAATCGTCCGATTTGTTCATTTTTATTTCATTTCATATGCACGTTAAAAATTCTATTTTTAACTATAAAATATTTTTAACTATATAAATATTTTATTTCATTTCACATCACACAATCAACTACACATCAAAATCAAACAAACAAGCATACAAGTCGTCCATGGTCTGTGGACGACGGGTGTCGGGTGCTACTAAACACCATCTGCATCCTAGTATATATTTTAACTAGAAAATAAAATTAAAGGGTGAGAAGTTCTCACTGAAAGCTAAATCCAACGCCGCGACTCTTCATATGTAGGAAATCCTCATCGTTTCTTCTTTCATCACCTTCTTCATCCGTTTTCACTACATATATAAAAATCAAATTTTTACTTCGCAATTCAATATATAAAAATCGAATTTTTACTTCGCTATTCAATATATAAAAATCGAATTTTTACTTCGCTATTCAATATATAAAAATCGAATTTTTACTATGCTATTCAATCTATAAAAATCGAATTTTTACTATGCTATTCAATCTATAAAAATCGAATTTTTACTATGCTATTCAATATATAAAAATCACTTCTTTAATTTATATTCAAACCTTTTCATCTCTAAAATTCAAATCCTTTTTTTAAGCAAAAAGGGAAAACCCATAAGTCAGAAAACTTACAATTTTTCTGCGAATGGAGGGGGTCACCTTCGGTCTTGGGGGTCGCGGAGGCGGTGCCGGCGTCTGGTGGGCTAGGGCTTCAGGGGGTTTGGGGATCCGAGGCTGTGGAGCTCGAATGGGAGAAGGGGAGAGAAGGAGAGGGCGGAGGGGACTGGCGCGGTCGTGGGGGAGTTCGCCGGAGGGATGCGGTGGTGGGTAGCGGGTGGCAGGTCAGGCGGTGGGTTGCTGTGGTGGTTCTCGAGCTTGCGGGTCTCGCGTTGGTGGAGGTTACTGCGATGGAGGGCGGAAGGGTTGGGTGACGTTTCATCGGAGGAGGGGGTAGCGGCGATCGCCGACGGCGAAGAGAAAGGGGGCGACGCGCTGAGATCGATCGGGGTTTTTTTCTTATTTCTTTTTTATTTATTTTTAAATGAACCGTTGACCCTGGAGGGAGAGATAAGGGGGGAGTAAGGGCATGAATATAAATATATTATATTATTTTATTTTTATTTTTACTTCCAAAAAGTAACTTTTTCATTTGAAATCAAAACGAGACCCACCGCCTGTCGTCCATAGCTAATTACCCCCCATCCCAAACACAATGGGATATGTATCGTAGGCTGATTCGATCGTTTCGATTAGTTTTCGTCAAAATCAATATAAATCTATATATTGAAGTTGAACGCACATTTCAATTTACTAGGGCCCCATACGAACTCGAAAAATTCCAGAAAAATATTTTCTGGCTTCGTATTGACGATACGGTCCTAACAAAACTAATTTCATCGAATTCTGAGACTGTTAGAAAAATGGACATTTTCCAGTCGATTAAAATCAACTAAAACTGGTCAAATGCGTTTTCCTTCGCCATGCTCACATATTGATTCGAAAAATTATGAAAATTGAAACCTAGCAATAACTTCACATCACGGATCCAACAAAAGTGGTTTCATCGAAATCCGAGGTCGTTTGCAAAATTTCCATTTTTAAGGGCCTGAATTCCACATCGACTATTCAGAATTTTCAACTGGACATATCTTTTGATCCCCGCTATGAAATTTCAATTTTTCGGATTCGTTGGAAAGATATCCTCGATTAGATTCTAATGTTTTTGGTTTCACTAAAATCCGGTTTATATTGCACCCGGTACATTCATTTGAAGTTTGAAATTGAATTATCGAACTACCGCGCCATATTCAATTCCTTTTATAAATATAAATAAATATTTATATTCTAACGACGATCTATATAATATACACGTTCGAATTCTATTCAAAATAAATTTCTCGTCGATATTATTTAAAATAATTCATTTTAAATAATCAAAATTCGCTAAAATTGCCAAAATAAAAATTTTAAATTGGCCCAGATTTTCGGGTTATTACATATTATTACCCTACTGCTCCAAGTTCTTGTGCACTGCATATTGAACTATTTCATGTCATTTTACTTGTCCATGTTGATTTATATGCACCCTTAGTTGTTGCTGCCACCACTGTTGTGTTGTATACATTCAGTATCATCTTTGTATACTTGCCATGACTTTTTCGGTCCATGTTCCACTTGAGTTTGTTCATGTTTGTATACATGCACCATTCATGTATGTCATTTGTGCATTTCTGCTTCAATGTATGGTGCACCATGACTTATTTCACTTTTCTTTGACTTGTGGCTTACTGACCTGGAAATGATATTGGTGTAGCACACTTGTTCACTTGAAATGTTTACCCTAACCTAGTCTATGTTTGTTTGCTTGTATTGCTGAACCATGCTTTTAGCTGCTGTTATATATATTTGACCATATGCTTTCTCGACCATGTTTTGGCTGCACCCTTGTCTTGACATGCCTTCTTGGTTGGGTACACACTGACTTGGACGATACTTGATTAGTTGCACCATTCTTGTAAATGCCACTGAGTTTCTTTGCTTCATGCTAGCATACATAACCATGTGCCGAAACATTTAGTTTTGTCACTTGAGTATGCTTCCATATGCTCCAGATTTGTGTATTGTATTGAACTTGTTCATGTTTACAACTGTTGCATTACTTGATATTTGAGACTGTATCATCATCTTGAATCATTGAGACATGTCCACCCCATGCATTGTAAACCTGTTTTAATCATGCTTGAAATGTCTCGACCAATTTTATCTGCGATTGAGTTGCACCATGTAGTAACATGAACTGTTGCTTAACTATTGATGCTTTACCATGCCGACTTGACATGTACTTGGTCTACTGCGTTCACCTTTGATGTTTCGACCTACATGCTTGTTTACATTTTGATGTTGAGCCACTTTGCTGAGTACACTTGGTTATGTAGTTGTCCCATTTGGTTGTGTCGGCTTGAGATTGTGCATTAAGTCCAGTTGGTCCATGTGGCTGCTCCTCAATTGCGCACACCGGATTGGTGAGGCAGTGCACACGTGTATGCATGTACACATATGTATATGCAGCCATTCAGAAAATGTTCTTGTCCTTGTATTTCAGACTGAATCAGAAAAATGATGAGAAACACACTGTAATTTTGAGGCAAATAAAATTTTGAAATTTATATTTATATTTGCGCATATACAGTTTTATTTCTATTGCAGTGTACTGTGTGTGTTTCTGTATGACAGGTGTAGATGACTAGACTGACAAAAGGACGCTGTGAAGACAGAAGATTGAAGATAAAGACAAGAACAATGTTAGTGTGTGTTTGTATTTGAAATGTCAACTGAGTGATAGTGTCAGTGTATAAAAGTGATTGTATAAGTGAGTGATTGTGTATATATATGAGATGTATAGAGTGATAAAATTGTACTGATATTTGTAATAAACAAATTTGATTGAAATAAAATATTATTTTATTGTGTTCAAACAAATTTGTCTATCGTATTCAGTTTATATACAAGTACAATATCATGTGAAATTTTATAACTATGAATATACAACAATCTCCCCCTTTTGATGATGACAAACATATACAAGATTTTGAATGTGTTAAATGTGTTTGAACGTGAATATATATTACTCCTCCTATTTGTATGACCCCCTACAACTGAACTCCCCATATATATGTGGAAAATATAAATATTGAAATTCAATTTGTTATTCTTCCCCTAGATATTTAATTTCCAATCTTAAAATATTTTTGAATTAAATACTCATCAATCAAAATCTTGACAATTCTCCCCCTTTTGTTATCATCAAAAGGATAATAGAGATCGAAATAGTGACAAATTTAGACCATAAATACAAATACAAATTCAGAGAAAGAATATATATCGCAAATCCCATTTAATCAAACAAAAATCATAATAATCTTTAAATCAAAAGCAAATTTCACTTTCAGAATGAATGGATTTACGATGGATTTTACAGAATGAGGAGAGTTCAATAAAAATTGAATATTTGAATATGAATTTTAAAGATTTTAAATATGCTCAAAAAATGTGCTAAGCAGTTGCTAACCACGCATAACCCAAAGGTCTTTTAAATGGGGTTAGTAGTAACTTAACTTTATCCTCTCTAATGAGTTCCATCCATGCACATCCCAAGGTCTTTTAAGTGAGAATGGAAGCACATAGAGATTAAGGTAATTCACCCACGCATAACCGCGAGGAGTTTTAAATGGGAGTGAATACCAAGGTTATATATTTTTCTTTTTCTTTATTTTTATTTCCAAGATATTTTTCTTTCCAAAAATAATTTGAGCTCTCCAAATTAAATAAAACCATGATGAATGACAGAAATATGGTAGATATAGAAAATGGTCATGAAATAAGCTCTAATTCAAAGATATTATAAAATCTGTCCAATCATCATGAGACTTAAAATAACATCTCCTCTAGTTATGAGTTATACCATAGTCATAACTCATCACAAATTCATAAATCTATTAATAATTTTGATGACTCACAAAATGGTTCAAATCAATGAATAATTTCAATTTTTGAATAAATAATCAAAAATAATTTTAAAAATTGAAAATATCAACTTTAAGAGGAGTCTTGAAAATATCAATGCAAGTTGAAAATCATTTTCAAAAATCAATCAATAGAATGTGAAATTATCTAATATTTCTAAAGCTGATTGCTCTTAGACAATTTTAAAACACTTGTATATGAAATTCGAATTGCCTATGAAATTTAAAGAAATCCAGTCATAGTTTTTCCAAACCATCATCCAATCACCAAGGTATTGAAACGAATCAAATCAATTTCCTTATCAGAGCAGCACAAGATCATTTTTAAAACAAGAATCACAAGTGAATTTTACAGAGAATTTTTCGACAAGCACAAGAAACATTCAACGATCAAATCTGAAGATAATTATTTGAAATCACTTGAGAAAAAATCAAAATTTTATAATCCAAGAAATTCAACAATCAATAATGAATGATTTCAAAATCAATTCAAGTAAAAAAATGAAATTTTCACAACTAGTCAATCATGGCTTTCAAGTAGTCTCCTGTATTGAGTTCGATTTTCCAATATTTTCCAAAGTGAATAAGAAGAAACTCAAAACAGCAAAAAATATGTGAAATTTCATTTGCATACAAGAACATCATAAATTTTAAAATTTCAATTTACCATGCTCAAGTTATGCTCAAAAAATTGCGGCTTTATCAACAAAAATCAGCATAAAAAAAGTAAAAGAAATAAAAACTAAAAAGGGAAATGAACTAAAAAGGGAAATGAACTAAAAAGGAAATAAAATAAAATAAAAATACGAGTTTAGAGATCATACCTGACTTACCAGAATCGATGTGATCCAATGAATCTCCAACTCTGAATCTATGCCTAAGGAACACCAAATAATTCGATAATGTGAATCAATTTGAATTTTATTTCTCTTAAGCACGGTTGTTCCTTATCCTCCTCGGTACCTAAATGTTTATAGGATCGAGTGGTCTAACAAAAATTGTTTTACCACTCTTATCTTCGTTTACATGTTTTGGTACCCTAACTTGTTTATATAACAATCCATTACTCTCTACCACAGTACCCTTTGGAACCCAAATTCGTTTGGACTTATTCAAAATCATTTTGTTATTTTTTTAATCCAAACATGTTTAAATGAATTGTTTTTAAATGGGTTATTATTTCGTTTATGATTTTAAAACCTTTGAAATTATTAGATTCAAAATTTCAATTCGATCGATTTCAAAGCCATTTAAAGGATTTTTAAAATCATTAGAATTTTGTTTTTTAACTAGATCAAATCCAAAACCAAGTCCCTTTTTATTCTGAACAAAAAATTGGTTTTTTAACAACATATTAAACAATTTCTCTCCTTTAGAATATTTAGTCAAAGTTGATTCAAGCCGTTGAATTTTAGATTTGAGATCACTATTTTCTTTCATTAGATTTGAACAACGATTAATAGCGATTTTCCTCTTTTGAGCATCAGTTTGTTTTAAAAAAAAATCGTTTTCAAGTGCTTTGATTTTAGCATTGGACTTAGAAATTTCAATTTCAAATTGTTTTCGCTTTTCAAAATCAAGTTTTTCAGAATCTTTAAGCTTTTAGCTGCTGTTATATATATTTGACCATATGCTTTCTCGACCATGTTTTGGCTACACCCTTGTCTTGACATGCCTTCTTGGTTGGGTACACACTGACTTGGACAATACCTGATTAGTTGCACCATTCTTGTAAATGCCACTGAGTTTCTTTGCTTCATGCAAGCACACATAACCATGTGCCGAAACATTTAGTTTTGTCACTTGAGTATGCTTCCATATGCTCTAGATTTGTGTATTGTATTGAACTTGTTCATGTTTACAACTGTTGCATTACTTGATATTTGAGACTGTATCTTCATCTTGAATCATTGAGACATGTCCACCCCATGCATTGTAAACCTGTTTTAATCATGCTTGAAATGTCTCGACCAATTTTATCTGCGATTGAGTTGCACCATGTAGTAACATGAACTGTTTCTTAACTATTGATGCTTTACCATGCCGACTTGACATGTACTTGGTCTACTGCGTTCACCTTTGATGTTTCGACCTACATGCTTGTTTACATTTTGATGTTGAGCCACTTTGCTGAGTACACTTGGTTATGTAGTTGTCCCATTTGGTTGTGTCGGCTTGAGATTGTGCATTAAGTCCAGTTGGTCCATGTGGCTGCTCCTCAATTGCGCACACCGGATTGGTGAGGCAGTGCACACGTGTATGCATGTACACATATGTATATGCAGCCATTCAGAAAATGTTCTTGTCCTTGTATTTCAGACTGAATCAGAAAAATGATGAGAAACACACTGTAATTTTGAGGCAAATAAAATTTTGAAATTAAAATTTATATTTGCGCATATACAGTTTTATTTCTATTGCAGTGTACTGTGTGTGTTTCTGTATGACAGGTGTAGATGACTAGACTGACAAAAGGACGCTGTGAAGACAGAAGATTGAAGATAAAGACAAGAACAATGTTAGTGTGTGTTTGTATTTGAAATGTCAACTGAGTGATAGTGTCAGTGTATAAAAGTGATTGTATAAGTGAGTGATTGTGTATATATATGAGATGTATAGAGTGATAAAATTGTACTGATATTTGTAATAAACAAATTTGATTGAAATAAAATATTATTTTATTGTGTTCAAACAAATTTGTCTATCGTATTCAGTTTATATACAAGTACAATATCATGTGAAATTTTATAACTATGAATATACAACAATCTCCCCCTTTTGATGATGACAAACATATACAAGATTTTGAATGTGTTAAATGTGTTTGAACGTGAATATATATTACTCCTCCTATTTGTATGATCCCCCTACAACTGAACTCCCCCTATATATGTGGAAAATATAAATATTGAAATTCAATTTGTTATTCTTCCCCTAGATATTTAATTTCTAATCTTAAAATATTTTTGAATTAAATACTCATCAATCAAAATCTTGACAATTCTCTCCCTTTTGTTATCATCAAAAGGATAATAGATATCGAAATAGTGATAAATTTAGACCATAAATACAAATTCAAATTCAGAGAAAGAATATATATCGCAAATCCCATTTAATCAAACAAAAATCATAATAATCTTTAAATCAAAAGCAAATTTCACTTTCAGAATGAATGGATTTACGATGGATTTTACAGAATGAGGAGAGTTCAATAAAAATTGAATATTTGAATATGAATTTTAAAGATTTTAAATATGCTCAAAAAATGTGCTAAGCAGTTGCTAACCACGCATAACCCAAAGGTCTTTTAAATGGGGTTAGTAGTAACTTAACTTTATCCTCTCTAATGAGTTCCATCCATGCACATCCCAAGGTCTTTTAAGTGAGAATGGAAGCACATAGAGATTAAGGTAATTCACCCACGCATAACCGCGAGGAGTTTTAAATGGGAGTGAATACCAAGGTTATATATTTTTCTTTTTCTTTATTTTTATTTCCAAGATATTTTTCTTTCCAAAAATAATTTGAGCTCTCCAAATTAAATAAAACCATGATGAATGACAGAAATATGGTAGATATAGAAAATGGTCATGAAATAAGCTCTAATTCAAAGATATTATAAAATCTGTCCAATCATCATGAGACTTAAAATAACATCTCCTCTAGTTATGAGTTATACCATAGTCATAACTCATCACAAATTCATAAATCTATTAATAATTTTGATGACTCACAAAATGGTTCAAATCAATGAATAATTTCAATTTTTGAATAAATAATCAAAAATAATTTTAAAAATTGAAAATATCAACTTTAAGAGGAGTCTTGAAAATATCAATGCAAGTTGAAAATCATTTTCAAAAATCAATCAATAGAATGTGAAATTATCTAATATTTCTAAAGCTGATTGCTCTTAGACAATTTTAAAACACTTGTATATGAAATTCGAATTGCCTATGAAATTTAAAGAAATCCAGTCATAGTTTTTCCAAACCATCATCCAATCACCAAGGTATTGAAACGAATCAAATCAATTTCCTTATCAGAGCAGCACAAGATCATTTTTAAAACAAGAATCACAAGTGAATTTTACAGAGAATTTTTAGACAAGCACAAGAAACATTCAACGATCAAATCTGAAGATAATTATTTGAAATCACTTGAGAAAAAATCAAAATTTTATAATCCAAGAAATTCAACAATCAATAATGAATGATTTCTAAATCAATTCAAGTAAAAAAATGAAATTTTCACAACTAGTCAATCATGGCTTTCAAGTAGTCTCCTGTATTGAGTTCGATTTTCCAATATTTTCCAAAGTGAATAAAAAGAAACTCAAAACAGCAAAAAATATGTGAAATTTCATTTGCATACAAGAACATCATAAATTTTAAAATTCCAATTTACCATGCTCAAGTTATGCTCAAAAAATTGCGGCTTTATCAACAAAAATCAGCATAAAAAAAGTAAAAGAAATAAAAACTAAAAAGGGAAATGAACTAAAAAGGGAAATGAACTAAAAAGGAAATAAAATAAAATAAAAATACAAGTTTAGAGATCATACCTGACTTACCAGAATCGATGTGATCCAATGAATCTCCAACTCTGAATCTATGCCTAAGGAACACCAAATAATTCGATAATGTGAATCAATTTGAATTTTATTTCTCTTAAGCACGGTTGTTCCTTAGCCTCCTCGGTACCTAAATGTTTATAGGATCGAGTGGTCTAACAAAAATTGTTTTACCACTCTTATCTTCGTTTACATGTTTTGGTACCCTAACCTGTTTATATAACAATCCATTACTCTCTACCACAGTACCCTTTGGAACCCAAATTCGTTTGGACTTATTCAAAATCATTTTGTTATTTTTTTAATCCAAACATGTTTAAATGAATTGTTTTTAAACGGGTTATTATTTCGTTTATGATTTTAAAACCTTTGAAATTATTAGATTCAAAATTTCAATTCGATCGATTTCAAAGCCATTTAAAGGATTTTTAAAATCATTAGAATTTTGTTTTTTAACTAGATCAAATCCAAAACCAAGTCCCTTTTTATTCTGAACAAAAAATTGGTTTTTTAACAACATATTAAACAATTTCTCTCCTTTAGAATATTTAGTCAAAGTTGATTCAAGCCGTTGAATTTTAGATTTGAGATCACTATTTTCTTTCATTAGATTTGAACAACGATTAATAGCGATTTTCCTCTTTTCAGCATCAGTTTGTTTTAAAAAAAATTCATTTTCAAGTGCTTTGATTTTAGCATTGGACTTAGAAATTTCAATTTCAAATTGTTTTCGCTTTTCAAAGTCAAATTTTTCAGAATCTTTAAGCTTTTAGCTGCTGTTATATATATTTGACCATATGCTTTCTCGACCATGTTTTGGCTACACCCTTGTCTTGACATGCCTTCTTGGTTGGGTACACACTGACTTGGACAATACCTGATTAGTTGCACCATTCTTGTAAATGCCACTGAGTTTCTTTGCTTCATGCTAGCACACATAACCATGTGCCGAACCATTTAGTTTTGTCACTTGAGTATGCTTCCATATGCTCCAGATTTGTGTATTGTATTGAGCTTGTTCATGTTTACAACTGTTGCATTACTTGATATTTGAGACTGTATCCTCACCTTGAATCATTGAGACATGTCCACACCATGCATTGTAAACCTATTTTAATCATGCTTGAAATATCTCGACCGATTTGATCTGCGACTGAGTTGCACCATGTAGTAACTTGAACTGTTGCTTGACTATTGATGCTTTACCATGCTGACTTGACATGTACTTGGTCTGCTATGTTCACCTTTGATGTTTCGACCTACATGCTTGTTTGCATTTTGATGTTGAGCCATTTTGCTGAGTACACTTGGTTATGTAGTCGTCCCATTTGGTTGTGTCGGCTTGAGATTATGCATTGAGTCGAGTTGGTCCACACGGCTGCTCCTCAATTGCGCACACTGGATTGGCGAGGCAGCGCACACGTGTATGCATGTACACGTGTGTACACGCAGCCATTCAGAAAATATTCTTGTCCTTGTATATCAGACTGAATCAGAAAAATGATGAGAAACACAACATAATTCTGAGACAAATAAAGTTTTGAAATTAAAATTTATATTTACGCGTATACAATTTTATTTCTATTTGCAGTGTACTGCGTGTGTGTTTCTGTATGACAGGTGTGATTACTGGACTGACAGAAGATTGAAGGTGAAGACAAGAACAGTGTTAGTGTGTGTCTGTATTTGAAATGTCAACTGAGTGATAGTGTCAGTGTATAAAAGTGATTGTGTGTGTATATATATATAAGAGATGTATAGAGTGATAAAATTGTACTGATATTTGTAATAAACAAAATTGATTAAAATAAAATATTATTTTATTGTGTTCAAACAAATTTGTCTATCGTATTCAGTTTATATACAAGTACAATATCATGTGAAATTTTATAACTGTGAATATACAATAGTGGAGTTTGAATGTTGTACTATTTCAGATTTTGAAATAAAATATTTAATTGAATAAATATACTGTGAACTGTGTATAATAGTATATTATTCAATAAATGTTTATTTCTATGAAATGAAATATAAAATAGTACAGTTATAAACACATTTAAATAATATTATATGTTTGTTATCTTCAAACAAAAATCATACAACACATTATTGTACCCAACACTGTCTTCATCCGCCGTCCAATAAGGTCAATATTTTCGGATGTTTCCCTAACCATATATAGTCCAAGTAATAATTTTTCTGTAGATTCTCACCAACAAGTTGGTGATCTACAAGGTCGCTCGTACAATGCTTTGAAGGGTGCCATGCCGATGCTAGCTTGATAACTGTTATTATAGGCAAACTCTACAAAAGGAAGTCTTCCCAAGTCTCTCCGAAGTCTAGGATACACATCCTCAAAAGATCTTCAAGAATCTGGTTCACCCTCTCCGTCTGTCCATCGGTCTGAGAATGATAAGCGCTGCTCAAACTCAACTGTGTACCTAATGCTTCTAGTAAGCTCCTCCAAAATTTGCTGGTAAAGATGGGGTCATGATCGCTCACGTTGCTGGAAGGTACTCCATGTAGACGAACAATCTCACGAACATAAATTGCTGCCAACCTTGATGTTGTCCTCTTACTCTTACCTGGAATATAGTGAGCGCTCTTAGTGAGTCTATCCACTACAACCTAAATACTGGTGTTACCTTTCTTCGATCTAGGCATACCATCTATGAAATCCACAGAGACGCTCTCTCATTTCCATTGCAGAACCTCCAACGGATGAAGTAATCCACCAGGCTTCTTTTGCTCAGGTTTGACTTGCTAGCAAACAAAACATTGAGAAACGAATTCGGCCACATCTTTCTTCTTCCCAGCCAAAAAGAAAACCCTCTTCATGTCCCTGTACATCTTATCACCGCCTGGATGAATGATCATCTTAGAATGGTGGGCTTCTTCTAGGACTGCCTTTATCAAGATTCCTGTTTGAGGAACACAAAACCTTCAATCTCGCCGCAACCATCTCTTTTCATTTATGGCATACCTACTGAGGTGACTAGAAGTCTCCCCTCTTCTGAGCTTGTCCATGATGTCTAGAATCTGTGGGTTACCTTGTTGTGAAGCTCCTATCTGATCCATAAGAGTCGGTCGTATCTCCAAGGATGCAAACAAATCAGGAAAAACCTTGATGGAGGGTCTAAAATCAAAAGCTGATATGAAATCCAAGCTCTTCCTCTTCACAAACCGAGGACACAAGGCCATCCTCTGCCTACTTAGTGCATCTGCCACAACATTACCCTTGTCAAGGGTATAAGCAATCTCAAAATCATATGAAGCTAAGAACTCCATCCACTGTTGTTTCATTAAGTTGAGATACTTCTGTGAGAATAGATACTTGAGAGATTCGTGATCGGTGTATAACTCGAACTTTTCTCCGAGTAAATAATGACGCCACGTCCTTAACGCGAATACTATGGCAGCTAGCTCTAGATCATAGGTGGGGTAGTTCTTCTTATGAACTCTCAACTGTCTTCCCCCATAACATATTACTCCCCCTTCTTGCATCAGAACCGCACCAAGCCCTGTACCGCACACATCAGTGTAAACAATAAACACTTTACTATCATCAGGAAGGCCAAGACTAGGGCTATTGTCAGAGCCTTTTTCAGTCGCCGGAAAGCAAGGTCACAGTCTATGTCCCATGAGAATGCCAAATTTTTCTTTGTTAGCCTGGTGACAGGGGCTGATATCTTCACGAAGTCCTTAATGAACTTCCTATAATAACCTACCAACCCAAGAAAGCTTCTCACCTCGGTTGCATTTTTTGGAATCTGCCAATCTTGCACTGCAACTACCTTCGCGGGATCTATAGCTATCCCTTCTTTAGAGACTAGATTCCCCAAGAATCTCACCTCCTTTCTCCAGAAATGGCATTTGGAGAACTTTGCTTTTAGCTGATGGTCAAGGAGAGTTTTCAAAACTTCTCCTAAACGCTGGGCATGCTCTTCTTCACTCTTAGAGAAGATCAAAATATCATCAACGAAGACTACGACAAATTTGTTTAGGAACTCTGAAGCACCCTACTCATCAAATTAACAAAATAGACGGGTGCATTTGTCAACCCAAAAGGCATAACTAGCCATTCAAAGAAACCGTCCGGAGTTCTAAAAGCAGTCTTATCTATGCTGTCCTCAGCCACCCTCAGCTGGTGGATCCCCGTAGCCAAGTCCAACTGAGAAAATACCGAGGCACCAACAAGATGATCAAATAAATCATCAATCCTCGGAAGTGGGCACCTATTCTTTTTGGTGAGCTTATTCAATTCTCTATAGTCAACACACAAACGAAGTGAACCATCCACCTTAATTGCAAATACTACTAGAGCACCCCATTCGGATATGCTTCGTCTGATAAACTCTTTCTCAAGTAGCTCCCCTACTTGCTTAGTCGGCTCCTTTCTTTCCCTTGGAGCTATCTGGCGCACCGGTAATGCAACTTGCTTTGCATTGTCCACCAGATATAAGCAGAAGTCAATCTCGCGTCTTGGAGGTAAACCTCGTACCTCATAAAAAACATCGTAATAATCTCGAACCACGGGAACAGATTGCAAATCATCTATGGATGCATCTAGAGACTCTAGGAAGCTAAGCATAACATACCCTTGGGGGTCACAAGAAACTTCGAGTATTTTGCCATGACAAGTCAGGAGTCTAACAACCCTCCTCTCACAATCCAGAATGGCCCCAAACGTGGTTAGCCAATCCATTTCTAGAATCAACCCGTAGCCCATAAACCCAAGCACATACGCGTTGCATTCAAACTCGACGCCTAACACAGATATTTTCAAACCCCGACAAATCATTGATAAATGAGTCGAACCACCAATGGGGTTTGAAACAACTACGAGATCTACTACCATACTAGTAATTAAGTGCATAGATTCAACCACAGAACTAGATATAAACGAGTGTGAAGCACCAGAATCAAAAAGTGTTCTAACTGGATGGTTTGAAAGAGAAACTAAACTTTCTACGGAAATTTTCTACCTCTTTCAGGAGCATTGATCGCAAGAGCATGTACTTGCCCTCCAGAAGTTCCTGCACTTTGACCTTGTCCCTACAATCCCTTTTTCTTTGGGCACTCTTTAGAGAAGTGTCCGTCCTCTCCACAATTAAAGCAATTGGCCTTTCTTCGCTTACAATCTTTGATCAAGTGACCCTCCTTTCCATAATTGTGACATTTTCTCTTATCCTTGCCTTTGTTATCTTTCCCTCCTTTCTTCTGTTGTTGCTGCTGTTGCTGTTGTGGTTGCTATTGTTGCTGCCCCTTCTTGGGCCACACCTTCCTATTATACGATGTCCCCTCAGTCTTTGCATCCTTCTTCTCTCCCTTATCCTCCTCATGAATTAAGGCCATATCAACAAGCTTTTCAAAAGTGTTCCCCATTGGAATATGGGACATGGATAAACCATGCAGAGGATCATTTAGTCCTTTAGCAAACCGTAAAGCCCTTTTGTGCGGTGTATCCACCAACTCTAACCCGAACCTTGCCAGCTGGTTGAACTTGTTCACATACTCCTTCACCGTCAAATTTCCTTGTTTGAGTGTTAGGAATCCCTCCATTTGTATGCTTCTCTCAGATTGGGAAAGAAATTTCATTTTGAACCTCTATCTAAAATCTTCCCAAGTTTCCACCGGACGTCCTGCTTGGGTGACTTCTCACCAAATGAGGCTTCGTCCTTTAACAGCCAAGCAGCTAACTGAATCTTTCTTCGGTCCTCCACTTCAAAGATTAAGAATAAGTCCTCGGTCTCCTTTAGCCAATTCCGAGCTTCTACGATGTCTCGTTCCCATGGAATGGTTTCCCTCCCATAGCACGGAAGTCCTTGCAGATCTTGGCGAAGTTATCTGCTCTTGGAGGAGGAAGAGGAGGAGGAAGAATGGCTGGTGCAACTAGGGGAGGAACATTTCCTTGGCCTTCGGCAGGCATCGTGGCCTCTAAATACCTACGTAACCATCCGGGTAGTGTGACGCCCTCTGGGATATTAGGTATGTTTTGTTCCCCAGACATGCTGAAAAAGGAAGAAATTTAAATAAAGGACCGAAGGATACTACATACGGATTTTTGGGGAATGTTTTTCCAAACAGACTTTTCTTTTGAAAATGCTTTCTTTTAAAACCTTTTTGAAAATAATTTCCAAAAACTTTTTATCTAATCTGGTAACCTTCAGCTCTGATGCCAAGTGTGACACCCCGCATCTATTAATGTCACTCACTAAGGGAATGCATTAAGTTTTGTGAAGCGTTGTAGGTAAACAAACACAGAATAATTAAAACACAAATATAAATAAGATAGAAGCGGAAATTTTAAATTTTTATTTCAACCACAAAACATAATACCATGGTCCACAATTTCATTAGTCACAAAAACCATTACAATAAAATAACTTTTGTCTTGCACCATCAGAGTACATAAGTAAATAAAATGCATAACTCCCCAATTAAAAGAGTTAAGCCATAGTAGAGACAAAAGCTTGAGCCATACTTCAGAAGTAGCTCCTAGCA
The DNA here is from genome assembly GCA_030737875.1 of Allium sativum. NCBI lineage: Eukaryota > Viridiplantae > Streptophyta > Magnoliopsida > Asparagales > Amaryllidaceae > Allium > Allium sativum. Next base: position 17,289,593 of record CM060927.1, on the reverse strand, counting down.
AGATGATATCTGAATCCTGACTAAGCCTAAGTGTTTCCTCCCTAAGAACCGGGAGGAACGGAAGAAAGAAAGAGAAACAATAGGGTCAAACATAAAGTCTGGCGAGTCTAGTTACTTTTAGCTAGTAGATAAATAAAAGCAACATGATAGGCATATAAAGTGGATAAGAGAGAGATCATTACGTAAATGGCAGGTGTGACAAGGTAAGCAAGATAAGGTGTATGTGCCTCACTAATGATTACTCTGCATTATTACTAGTATAAATAAATGAGATGATCACTTCCACTATACGTTGGTAGACTTAGGGAACACGTCCGAGAATACCCTAACCACTACCTTAATCGATTGGCTCCCTACTCGTAGATATCCTGTGCTTGTCCCATAATAGGAGGTATCAATCACTAAAGTGGCAACCCTAAATTTCCAAGATGTGCACAACCATATCTACTGGTGTCACGGTCGTCTTATCCCCTTCTGCCCGGCTCATGCACGCACATAGCCCGGTCGGTTTGCACTGCCCACACCATCCGTTCCGTTTGGATCTCTTATATTCAATCAGTAAGCGTGCCCCTTCTCCTCCTAGTACGGAGTTATTTAATTGATATCTACTTCGGGTTACTGACTTGAAATGGGTCCTACACAATATGATACAAGCTCTCCCCTTTGTTTTGTATCCCCACTAGGTTTATCACTAACTATGTATTCCCTTAGGTGTCTTTAATTACATAGCCTTATGTAAGTTATGCTTACCCTAAAGGGTGTCTTTAATTACATAACTTTATTGTATTTTCCACCGGTTATGTATACCACTAAGTGTTTTTAATTATATAACCTTATTGGGTTAAGTTCGTGGGCCTATATGTAAAGGTTTTCCACCCCCTCTAAATTACTTAATCCACCCACTACCCATCCAGTTTTACTTAACCCTAACTTAAGTTCATAATCATACAATCCTTATGGATTAAGTTTGGTTAAGTAGTCCAATTCATTACCATATCCAATTATGGTTATAATGGGCTAGACCTCCCCCATTAGGCCTACGACGTGTGGATGTTGGATATGTCGGTCGGGTCTGGGCAGTCTTATTCCACAGTTGGGCCTAACCTCGTGTCTTAGCCCGATTCGTATTTGCGTACTTAGACCTCCCTCATTAGGTTCAGCATTAGTGGCTGTTGGATATGCCGGTCGGGTCCGGGCAGACTTCCACCACTAAGGCAACCTAACCTCGTGTCATAAGTGCAATTACAATTCCTAATTGTAATTACTAAATATTCCATTATTATCCAAATCTACCTATGTCATTATAGGTAATTATTTATATGTTTCCCCATTTGAATTAATTGTCCAATTTATGTAAATATTACATGAATTATGCCAATTATAAATCCCTTTTCCCCATTTCCTAACTAACGTATTCACACGTATTTTGGCAACATCTAGGCTATAAAACAGCCTTGCCATAACAACGAAAAGGGAACATGATAAAGGTGGTAGTTTCAACATATCTTGGCATACACATAAGCACGATAACAAGGTGAGTGGACATGTAATTTACATCATAGCAAGGTGGACATAAAACTGATAACTTGTGGCAACTACGATGTAAAAGCAACATAATGAGATCTAAATTAACCCTTTAGGTGTTCAACTATTTAGATCTAGCATAATGACATAGAAACATGTTTAGATCTAGAAATTGCTTCACATGTCAAGTTTACAACATATTTAGATTGATCACAATATGATTGGTAAAAGGTGATTTACATAAGGAACTAGATCTAGCCAATGTTACAATTGTCCAATTTAATACATGTACATTCACAATAATATGGTTACAAGTCAAGATCCACATAGGCAATATAATAGAACAACTACAGTTGTATTAGATCTAGGGGAATAGATCTATCATGACACGTTATAGGATTTACATAAGCAGAGAATCATACTTTACAACATATCCAAGTCGTAGTCTTCCACAATTCACTTATATTTATCTAAACCTAAAAATAATTAGAAACGCACAGCGTTAGGTTTAGAGAATTGAGAAAGAACAAATCTAGAATTCTGAATTTGATTTGCAAAGTATACTGTAGAAAATGGTTCAGTTCACAATCCAGCGGCATATGGCTCCCATGGCTTTCAATGAAGGAAATAAGAGAAATAGCCACATATTTATAGCTGTAGAACCCTCTGAAACCGACTTCCACCTCATCCCTAGGGGTGTTGACACCCTTGTGGGTGGGTCGACCCTTAGGTCGACACCCCTCTATGGGGTCGACCCCCTAGAGCGGGAATTTTGCCGCCCAGACGAATTTTTCGAATTTGAATCATTCTGGATAAAATCTGACTCATCTCTGACTCACCACTGACTCATGCGTATATATATATATATATATATTTCTTCAGTGCGTATACAAACTTAAAATCCCCATAACTACTTCATACAGTGTCCGTTTTACGAAAACCAAATATCTATCTTGACCAGAATTTCGAGACGGACGCAATGGTGCAGTCCGTTTCCTCTAATTCTTAATATAAAATTAATTATTATTTAATTTATTCTCTTTAATATTGTTAAAAATTCGGGGTGTTACAACTTGTCTATGAAACATGTTTTGATCATCACTCCAACAACATTTTAAATCTGCAAGTTTATTTGATATCTTCTACACCTACTTAAAAATGTTTAAACAAACCATTTTGCTAGACATTATATTATACACGAGCGTCACGGCACGTGTTGCATGGTAAGGGGACGTGCTTCGCTCGTGGTCGCGGAACGCGCTTCGCGTGTGATCATGGCACACGCTTCGTGCATGGATTATTATCTTTAAAATATCAAAGTCAATATTTTAAATACTTATGTAGATAAGAATAATCCATGGCATATTTCTTTGATTGGAAAAGGCAAAAAATTTAAAGAAAAGAGAGACTTTCAGCTATGCCAATAATTGGCATAATGCAATAAATATGGAAATGCATGAATAGATGGAAGGATTCAATTTTTACCAAGTGAGGTATGTGCTCAAAATAATTAAAAGCAGACTAAAGGAGTGAAGGAGTGGAACAGATGCAGACATAAACAGCTTAATAATATTAAAAAAATTATACAACAAATGTAAAGATATACAATAAAAAACTGATTTTTGGCCTACGAAGTAAAGGCATGTATAAAAATACTGCCAAACATAAAGTACTCTCAAAGCCTAGTTGTTTTAAACTTTCTCATCTAAACACATTGCACCCTCTCCACCATCCCTCCCTCGCACATCTGCACCTTCATCAGCCACCAGACTTGGCTCTCCACCGCCCTTGCCAACCTCCACGTGTGCTGTCGTAGCTTTTTCGACCTCTAAGCCTTCTACCGAATCCTCTTCCCTATCTGCAAACGTTAAAATGTCGCCGAGCTGATCATCAACTTCCTTGCCATTGACCTCCCCAAGAACGTCACTGTGGCCTGCCCTACCAGCACGAACGACCACATTTTGAATGAATCCACCTCATCACAATTACTACAATGTAAATAGGAAACAAATCTTCCCTGCTACCATCATACTCCTTAGCCGCGACTCCAACCAAAATCACTAAACTCCTTCCAATCATGTTAGAAAATGAGAAGCATCATCAAATTGATAAAGCAACCGAATATTTTAGGTTTAATTATGTTTATTAAAGTAGAAAAGTGGTCTGGGAACACCAACTTTGCTCAGCATCGCTCAAACAATAAGTGCAGTAAAGAGACAAAGCAAAAGGCAGAACATCCTATTTTATCAGAACATATTTGCGAGTGGATTGTCACCTGTTACGTTATCCTCCTCAATACACGTCTATCTTCTTTACTACTATGTAAGCCGATATAAAATGTTGTAAAATTTTACAAAGCTCTTTTTTATTTTTATAAAGAGAAACGGCGGAGAACAGTAGGAGTAATGGTGGAGTGGAGAAATGATGGAGAATTTAAGGTGATATTTATAGAGTTCAAGCATTTAAAAATAAGAAACCGTCCGATTGCAAAATTTAAGGTGACATTTTGAACTATTAATAATGATAGGAATGAATATGAGAATTTTAAGAAATTGACTGTTTCTAGAAATAGAGCAATTAATATTATAGGAATGAATATGAGAATTTTAAGGAATTGACTATTTCTGGAAATAGAGAAATTAATATTACAGTAATGAATATGAGAATTTTAAGGAATTGACTATTTCCGGAAATAGAGCAATTAATTTTGATTCAGTAAATAGGAAATGTAGGACATAATTTCGAATAAAGGGCATTTTCGTAGTTTGCGTGTACACTAAAAATGTGTGACACCAAACCTATTCCGAATATTAGTAAAGATTGTTTATAGTATAAATGATAACAAATAATATAGTAAAAGGTGCAATCAGATTTATTATGTTGATTATATGTTTATAATGATAAATATATTTATGTTATAAATCTTGTTTTAAAATCTAAAGCAAATATGATTTGGAGTTTAAACTTTATGATGTATGCATGTATAACAATATCAACACAGTGAACATGCTTTAAAAATTAAATCATGTAATGATTGGTTTTACTATATACCATTTGGCAATTTTATAAGTTATAAGACATGTAATTATAGGATCCTAGTTTGTATAGTTGGACTGTAAATTGTATTTTACACATTAGTCAGACTATCGATATATTTGATAACCTCATACTAATTATACTATCAATCATGGTGCTTGCCTCAACACACAAAATAGGCTTAATAAATTGTTCATAATTGCATATGTTACCTGATGATAATTTGCATTATATGGTTGACCTTAGTATATGTTCAAGATCTGTATGTTTACTAGGTGATGAACAGATGAAAGATGCAATTGGTATAAATATTGATTACTTTTGTGAAAACGTTTGATTCTGAAAGGGACAATAGGGTATGACACCTTTTAACTCTTATAAATTAACCACCTATATTTTATATACATACAAAATCATCATTTTACTGATTATGACTTGGTTTTATTTTAGGAATCAAGAACCTAGATTCGATGATTAATTGAATCATGGAGTTAGAAACACACTAATATAAGATCTGTGTGTATTTATTACCACTGAAACTAGCATGGCGTGGTTAAAAATAAGTCTGACTTAAATTTAGCTAATTAAGACCTGGTTAATATAATTTTATTCATATATTTGATATATGTTTTTACGTTTTGATATTTCTGATCATTTTAAAAATTCACACTGCAAATTTGCTTTGTTATTGGTAGTTATACATGGAGATAGATAATATTATTAAACTAAATAAAAGTTTAATTTTAGTGATATGTATCTCAATATATATGGATATATACATATGTTATTAGACATACAAGTGAGGCAATATATTGTTTCAACATGTAAATTTTATAACCTGATAATATTCATGCCTCCCGGTATTCTTTTTGCACAATGAAAGTGTGATATGTTTAGAGAACATGTTCTATATACATACAATGTTGCTGAATGTATATATATACACACATACATATATACATTTGATATATATATATACACGTATAAATTGCAGAATATGTGTGTGAATTACAGTATATATAATAAATATACATTTGATGTACACATAATAAACATGCATTTAACATATATAAGGCATTACTGCATATATAAACTAAATATACATTTGATGTATATGAGTTTCTGCTGCGTGAACCCATAACATTTACATTTGATGTAATTTCGTTAGCCTAACCCTAAATGTTAAACTGTTTTAACAGGGGAGAGTAATAATTTCTGAAATTGTTTCAGATGGAAAAGGGGGAGGACAAAAGCCTGTTTCGGCAGTTGCAGCCAATGCGTAAATGAATTTTATATATATTTTGATATGTATAGGTATATATTCTTATGTGGAATGTAATATATGCATAATACATACATGTAATAATTACCGATATGTACTGTATGCTGGATATGCTAATTGCATATCTGTTTTGCATTTAAAATTAAATAAATGTATATGTGTAATCATCTTCATAGCATTATTATACTGTGTAGTTATTACTGCGTTTGTTTCTGTAAGTGTATATGTACATATTAATATAGTCATGTACTTGAATCTCTCAAAGGTATTTGGAGTAGACGTAATATATATATATATATATATATATATATACATATATATATGTATATTGATATAATGGTGACATGTAGCATGCTGTTTATATGTCATGTTGGCTAATCTAATTTATAATGGGCCTATTAGATCATTTACATATGTTCTGAAATTATATGTGGACTTCAAGCATGTGAATATAATATCTAATACTTTGCAATGCAAAAGTTGTGTTAATTAAAGTTTTGAAATGTTCAAAAAAATAGAAATGCTTTCTATATATATAACATTGAATTAAAATATATATATATATATATATATTTCATATATTTTATTTAAATTCAATTAATATTATGAATATAAAATACATATATTTGATATATGTAAATAAGTCTAATATTTTTTGCCGCTACGAATCATAAAATTCCCTTTATAGCAAATATTGTTATATTAAGTCATGGTGGCGTCTTCCAATAATACACTCATTAATGTCCAAAATCACTGCATATAGGTAATGCCAAAGAATTGTCAATCCTTTTATTTTGGTTATATGCGACGGAGTAAAAGTGATACTTGAATTGTATTATTGGGTCTGACTTAATTAAGTTGCATAATAAAATTACGGATTAAAGACAACAACATGAATTATTCTATACTTTGAGCAAATGAATAATACTGAAAAAAATGTTCGTCATGCGATCGAATAGTTATATACATGATATAATCGACATATGATGTCTACCTAAAAGGTTGTGTTTTGAGGTGTAGCAAAAGCTTGGTCAAGGCATTACTAGATACGGATCTTGGAACATCATTATACATACATATATATATATACACACACACACACATATATATAAAAAGAAAAAAGGGATGTTAATTTGAGTAGGAGCGTATTTTAATTTAAAATATATATTTATGTTGATATAATTTTTGATTGTCAAAAATTTGAATTTATATTAAATAAATATTATTGAATCAGTTATTATTTATTATCTACTGTAGATACTAAATAACAAATAACTCCGACAATTTGAATTAATCCTTGAGAAGGATGAGTTGTATTAAATCAAATTTCTTGACTAACATTGAAATTTAAGGACTATCCTTAAACAAAATAAACGTAATTGTTTTACAAATATAGAAGATCTAAAACAAAATTTGAAGTGTAACTTCAACCGAATAAGATATAAATCTTATAAAATCTACTTATACATCTCTAGTATTAGATACTAGATATGAATCACACAAATGTATGTAAATTTACAGAGATTGCAAAAAAGTAGAAATCTGACAAAAGGACAAGTGAACTTACGAATGGAAATGAAACAAAAGTTGTTGGATTATCAATAGGAAGTTGATTCTTGTTCTGTATACTGGCTTAATTAAATAAATAAAATAATTGTTATTATGAAATTCCATTTAAAATAAATGTTATAATAGATCTTGTTTATACAAGTTTGAATTTCATTTGTAATAAAAGTACAATTGTTACTCATTTTATTTAAATGAAATATCGTATGGAATTTCATAAATAGTTAATGATCTTTATAAATCCATAACTGTGATATGCTTGACATAAATACCGAGTGATTTAAATTTAATGATTTAGATCTGGCACACTTTAGTATAGTCAGTTAGTCAATATAAACAAGAAAAGTATATCAAAACTCCATAATGATGGAATCTTGAAATAATTTGATTTCGAATCATAAGAAGAATGCAAATCTTCTTTATTAGGCAAAATAACTGAATCACCTTTCACTTGACACAGTGATTGGGTGATAAGTATTGGATCTCATACATAACGATGTATATGGAGCAATGAATACATAAGTTAGAGGCAGGTTTTATTACTTCATTATATTCACTAATGATATCAGTAGATATAGATATGTGTATCTTATGAAACACAAATCAGAACCTTTGAAAAGTTCTAAGAATTCATAAATGAAGTTCAAAACCGGTTATGATAGAAAATAAATTCTCCGCGAACAAAACGAGAGAATATTTTAAATTTAATGACTATCCAAATGAGTTGGAATTGTTTCACAGTTCACTCCACCTAGAACACCATATTGAAATGATATGTCCGAAAGAAGAAATCGCACCTTTTAAGATATGGTACGATCAATGATAAGTCTTATAGATCTTCCAATAAATTAAATTTAGAACAATTGCATTTAATCCTACTAAAACGAGTTTTAAGATGCCATATAAAATATGGACTAGGAAATGTCCTAGTGTGTCTAATGAGAAGATTAGGGATGCAAGGCGTTTATTAAATGTCCTTCGTCTGATAAGATCAGACCCAAATCAGATAATTATTTTGTGGAATATCCACAAGAAACAAATAGATATTTTTTCTATAAATTCTCTAAGAATAAAATGTTTATTGCTCGAATTTGTATCCTTTATAAAGAAGATCCAGTCTCTAAGATACTGATGGGAATGAAAATAGAATTCAAAATGTCTCGAAAACCACAAAAGAACATTGAATGTTGTATAGACAAGAAACTAAGTGGGAGATAATTCTAATGTTATTCGATAACACATTAATTATTGTGAATAATGTTAGTTTTAAAACAAGAAATAAATACAAATTCTAAGAAAGAAAATGTTTGGATTAAGAAGTTCATAATTGAAATTAATTTATTGTTGATCCAATGATTTACATTGAGATAACCATGTGGCTATTGCTCAGGACTAAAACCTTGAACTGACTATCAATACAAACATATATTTAAGAAACATAATTCTTATGTGAGGTTGTTCATAGATGTAATAAACATATCTACAAAGTTGCAAAAGTTGTAATGCTGCAAACCTACTAATTAGACTCTGTCGTAGCAGAAGTTTAATGGTCACACTAGTTTCATGTGTATACGATACATGAATGATTGACTCTAGTGCAAGTGGGAGATTGTTAGAGTTTATGCCCTAAAGGCAATCCATTTGATGTAATTAATAACACTGATGATGTTATTGTTTTATTTGGAATAAAATATTTTGTTATGTTATATTTACTGCGTAACAGAAATATTAACATAATAGAAGTCTTTAGAATAATAATACGGATTTACATAGTTCAAGTAAGTGACTTGAACTTGAGATTATATAATATGTTAAGTATTATAATTCTCAAATGTCCTTAGTCGAGTTTTATTGTATACAAAGGACAACAATAAAACGTTGAGACTAGTATGCTGATTGACTGATGATCATATCTCATGGATCATTAATATACGTGATATTAAAGTCAAGATATAAATACGTATTGGAGAATAGCATATTGGGCTGACCCAACATGAGAAAACTACATGAAATATAATTAACATTATCATAAGTTATTCTCATAGTGAAAGTGATGTAATGGTCCTCAGACCTGAAATCGTTATAATTTTATTCAAGGATATTTGTGTTTTGTTATCATCCAAAGTTACTTGTAACAGAGTAGACGATAACAGTGATTATTGGATACATCTCAAGTCGAATGAAAATTATGAATGATCTAGATGGAATTTAACTCTACTATATATATATATATTTGTAGTGATATCCATGAGCCTCTTGATTGAGTGAGACTATGAAATGCAAGGCCATGCTCAAATACTGATTTGTTTTATATACTAGTCTACTCATCGATCAGGATAAAAAGGACTAAATTATAAAGAGGGTGATATGTTCCATGCCTCGAGTTTAATTCTGGATATACTGGTTAAAAGGATTATATTACATTGATACACGAGTCACGAAAAGGTTGTGTCGATTCATCAATATTATTATAACTTGGGTAGCAGCGACGTATTACTAGATGCCAATCACTGCTTATAATTTTAAATACGAATTAAAAATCACTGCCAACGTTATAATAATCTACAGAGTCACACAATAGAACGTTGTGAAGGAGAAAATATTTTTGAGTTAAATAAAATATCAATTTGTTAATATTTTATTTAATGTTGGAATTAGTATTCGGGTCAGTTCCAATATTTATGGTTAACATTTAATTTTAAAAGAGATATTTATAATTTACTCCCTTTTAAAGTAAACGGCTAACCCAATACATATTTTATTCGATCAGATTAGAAAATTATGAACCCGAATATCCCAAATTTCAAAAACCCTAGAATATCATGGCGGCGGCTAGTAACACCTTTCCTTTCTTCCACGATTCGATTGAAGAAGACAGCGTTCTTGTGGATACTAATGGAGGCATAGCGGCTGACATGCTAACGATTTAGTTCTTCCAAGCTCAAACATAAAGGTTCGATCAATTTCAAGGATTCTACAACACGACAGGTAAAAACCCTAACCAGTTTAGTTTTGATTCATTTTTCTTGCATAGATATATAGTTTAATTTGTTAAAATGTAACAACTCGAATTCCGACAAACCGATTTTTTTTCAAAATTCTAATCCATCGGAACCCGTGTTGGTTGCTCTGGTATCCTGCAGAAAAGACAGAGATATAAAATATATCAGAGCTCAGAAAATATCTCATAGGAGAATGGAAAAAGTATAATACAATTAAGGTATAGCCTTACCGTATTAATAATACTGCCTAAGCAGTATCCAAAGCTATCATATCTCTGCCACAAATCTAACCTGCGAGTATGTTATGAGGAGGGTGTCAAAACACAAGTTCTGGTGACTGGATTTAAACTATACATTTTGGATAACCCTACATTTACTGTTCAATAACATTTTCTTATTCATTAGGTTACTCGGGTTAACAGCACTCAATGCTTACACACACGTTGTACCCATTTACTCCTACTACATTAACCTAATTTAGTATATATGTAGCTACCCCAATATTGTGGTACACCCCATGGTACACCACTCGCACGGTCTCCGTCATAACGCCATAACATTATGCGTAGTCCCTCATCCTACGTCGGAGTGACGTACGGACCTCTATATAACAATGCTACATTTTGCATAAAACCGCCATCGCCATGCTACGTAAGCGCACAGACTGCCACCTTTGATCGAATCAGATCATAGAGTAATGCCCCAGAGTCCTCAATACACCACCCAGAGCAAACATGCATGTATCTAGACTTTCCTACGTACGTATCGCCAATCGTACTCGATGCCTTAACCGCATGTAACCTCTAATGTGCACCGAGTTCCATGGCAGGGCAGTACAAGAAACACGGAACTCGGTCGGGAGCTTTTCCATATCTGTACAGGCCCGCCTTTAAGGGCCTCAAAATACAGATATCCCTTGGGTTTGTTTTTCATGGTGGCTATGGCCCCACCTCGGCCCCTCCCTCAACTAGTAAAGACTACGAGAGCTAAGCGACTTGCCCCTAACAAACAATCTAAACATCCAGTTGGCGTCTCCCCTCAACCACCGTACCTCGATAGTGAAAGGTGAATGACATCCTAGGTATATCTCTAGTCTTTTCGCATCCCACTGGCTGGCGATGATGGGTACCCTACGATCTACTATCTTTGTTGGTCCTGGCCTCGCCTCCCATTGAGGCGATCGCCGAATCACCCTAGTGTCACCTCGTCACAGCGTTCTAACTACAAAGCTACTTTTGCAATCAAGGTCGACCCACCTGGTAGTAACACGTAGACCTAACCTCTGCGAGCACAGCCTAAACATCTGTCACCGCACAGAGGACTACCAGGAGGACCATACGTATCTCAGGAAGTCGCGTGCTTCCCTTCTAGTCCTTCAGAGCTAATAGAATAATCAGATGGACATGCGCCCCCCTCGTGCCTCATGACTCCACGATGATCTACTCTGTTCGGTTATTCTCCCTCAAACTTGTGGAATGGTCCAAGCGCTTGATTTTCATATGTTATGTGACCCTATGTATAAACATTCTTTTATGCGCTTACTTTACCTCATCGGGTTTCCATCTAATTTGGTTATTCACATTCATATTGACTTCTTATTCAAGTTACCAAGTTCCTCTTGCTTATTAATTTCAGTCATATAACTTGACCCATTTAAGTTTATTAATAAGCCAACAACATGTTATTCTCTAGATTGCGATCTAAGGTCTGTAATCCACAATCCCCTTATGTTCTTGTTTGATTCAAGGTTACAATAACATGTTATAATTAATATGTAATTAAGTATATCTCAATTCACTTTCTATTTAACAAGTCACTTATCATTTATGATTAAATACAGCTTATTTCATTTCATAAGTTCGCCTCCTTCTTTCTTATTTAAACATAATTCTATCTTATACTATCACTACCACTTATCGTTGTTTACTTATTGACTTAGTTCTCTTAACTAAGGTTTACTAATAAGTTTCTTTTCCCATAAATATAATTTATGTTGTCCTCATCCGTAGATTCCAGATTCTCGTTCTTACAAATAACTTAATTTACAATTAAGTACAGCTTATCTCATTGCATAATTTATTCCATTTTATCGTTTATTATAACCTAAGTTATAATTTCCAATTTTCCCTAGGACAAGCCTACCTATTATATAACATTCTCATTAATGTAATGTATTTATAATAGGCTATTATTATTCCTCGTTCATTCCAATCCTTTTACCATTGTAACTTCCATTCAATTCCATTCATTTCCTTTAGTTACAATTAATGCCATTTATTTCTATCCTTTTATATTCATATATTCATATATATGCTTATGTACTAGACCTCTCACATCAAGCCTACCACTTGTGGATGCTGGATTTGCCAAGCGGTTCCTGGCAGATCTCTTCCACAAGTTGACTTAACCTCGTGTCTTAGCACCAATACATGTTTTATTTACGCACTAGACCTCTCACATTAAATTAACAACTTGTGGATGCTGGATTCTAGTAAGCGAACCACATCTACCGAAATTTAGACTATTTTTTTCTATGTTTCTTGTTCCTTTGCCTGATTGATTTGATTATTTTCAAGCTTCTTTTTATTTATTTAATCTGCTTGATCGATTGTAAATTAATTTTTTTTGACCAAATTTTGGACTACTGTTCAATATGTAAGTGAAAGGAGAGTTATATTTGTGGGCTATATTCGGGTAAACGGTCTGTGGTTTTTATTGGTAATGTTTTGCTTGATTTGTTTAATATATCAGCAGAAAGTGATCAGTTTCTTATATTAGTATGTATTAGAATTTAGTAGATTTAGCTGGATCAGAGCGTACTACTAAAACTGGTGCTAAAGGCTTGTGTTTGAAAGAAGGTTCTCACATTAACAAAAGTTTAATGACTTTGAAAACTATCATCAAAAAATTAAGTGAGGGACCTGAAAGTCAAGGGTACGTTCTACTGACATTGTCACAAGATTAATTCACCTTTTGGATTTTCTTATGGAAATATGCTTTTTAGGGGTCATGTTCCTTACTTGATATCAAGATTACTCGAATATTACAATCTGCACTAGGAGGGAATGCAAATACTGCTATTATTTGCTATATTACTCTTCAGCGGTATTTACTGAGAACTTTCGTCTTACTTTCTACATATAGTCACAGATGTTATTTAGTGTCCTTGATCACCACATGTTTTAGTGACAGTTATTCTTGTTACTACATATGTTGTGTCAAAGTAATCTCTTATTTTGACATGCATGGCTGCTGAATCAACGTGGTTGAGTAGTAGAAAGCAATGAACATAAAATTATTGCAGTATATACTATTGATTTGATCTAATCTGTCTTTCATGTTATCTACTAGTGTGAACCCGTGCTACGCATACGGGATTGCATTAATTTATTAAATAATTGTATGTGTATATGCACATCCTGCAAAATTTAGATGCAACTTAATTATAATATGAATGAAAATCGTACTTACAAAGAAAATAAACATTCTTTTATTACTCATAAATATTTTGCATACTACAAATTTATGCACTGTGGAAAAAAAACCTTAGCACATAACTTGGCATCAGCTATGGTTACCTTCAAAATAGAACTGTAGCATAGATGGCACAAAATTAACATGACTTCTACTGTAATAACCCGAAAATCTGGGCCAGTTTAAAATTTTTATTTTGGCAATTTTAGCGAATTTTGAATATTTAAAATGAATAATTTTTAAATAATATCGACGAGAAAATTTATTTTTGAATATATAATTCGACGTATATATTATATACGCCGTCGTTAGAATATAAATATTTATATATAATTATAAATAGAATTGAAAATGGCGCGGTAGTTCGATAATTCGATTTCAAACTTCAATTGAATGTAGCGGGTGCAAAACAATCCGGATTTTAGTGAAACCAAAAACATTAGGATCTAATTGATAATATCTTTCCAACGAATCCGAAAGATCAAGATTTCATAGCGGGAATCAAAAGTTATGTCCAGTTGAAAATTCTGAATAGTCGCTATGGAATTCAGGCCCTTAAAAATGGACATTTTGCAAATGACCTCGGATTTCGACGAAACCACTTTTGTTGGATCCGCAGTGTCAAATTATAGTTAGATTCCAAATTTCATAATTTTTCGAATCAATATGTGAGCGTGGCAAAGGAAAACGCGTTTGACTGGTTTCAGTTGATTTTAATCGACTGGAAATTGACCATTTTTCCAACGGTCTCAGAATTCGACGAAACTAGTTTTGTTAGGACCGTATCGTCAATACGAAGCTAGAAAATATTTTTCTGCAATTTATAGAGTTAGTATGTGACCCCGGTAAATTGAAATGTACGTTTAAAATTCAATATAGTGATTTAAATGTAAATTTAACGGAAACTGATCGAAACGATTGAATTGTCCTACGTGGCATATCCCATTGTGTTCGGAATGGGGGTAAAACGCTATAGACGTCAGGCGGTGGGCCTCGTTTAGAGGTCGTATGTGAAAGTCAACTTTTTGCAATTAAAATAAAAAAATATATATATAATTTCTCCTTTATACCCCCCCTATTTTTCAGAACGAAACAAACGAAAAAAAAAAAGAAAAAAGAAAAAAAAGAGGCCGACGTTGACCTCGAGCCTCTGTCCCCCGTCGCCCATCGACGGTGACGTCACCGCCCTCCCCAACACCCCCTTCCTTCATCGCCGTCCTCTTCCCCTTCCTCCTCCCCGCCACTGCGGGTTCCCCCTAAACCCTCGCCGCCAGACACGACGCACCACCACCCTTGAGCTCCCCCCTCCCTCCTCCGCTGTAGACCGCGACCCTCCTCCAGCTCCCCGCCCTAGTGACAGCGCTCGACCGCGAAGGCCCCACCTCGACCAGCCTGCGCCGCACCCAACCCTAGTCCACCTCCTCCTCTCGCCGATCCCGTCCTCTCCCTCTCCAATTCGAAAAGCGCTGCCTCTTTCCCCCTCCGGCGTGATCAGCAATGAAAGAAAAAGGTAATTTTTATTTATTTTTCTTTTATGCTGATTACTTAAAATGATAAATCTGAAATTAATTTGAATTAAAATTGTTTTTAAATCTGAAATTTAGATTATATATAAATAAATAAATAAAAAGGGAGAAAAGATTTTAGATTATAAAAGAGATTTGATTTTTAGGAGATAAAGAAACGATTTTTATTTATAGTTATAGTAGTAAAAATATGATTTTTATATTTTTAAAGTAATAAAAATAGGGTTTTTTTATTTTTAAAGTATTAAAAATATAATCTTTACTATATAAATGATGTAAAAATATGATTTTTGGTTAGGTAGAGAATTAAAAATATAATTTTTACATGATAGGAATGTTAAAAATATCATCTTTATATGTGTAGAAAAATAAAAATGAGATTTTTATAAAGATGAAATCTTTAAATTTGAAAAGGCGAAGTCTATGTTTTTATAAAGGCGAAATCTTTATATGGAAAATAGCGTGATAAAAATATAATTTTTATTTATATAACATAGTAGTAAAAATTCGATTTTTATATATTGAATAGCGAAATAAAAATGTGACTTTTATTTTAAATACATCAAAATATAAAAATGTGATTTTTATATATATAGTGACTACGGGCAACGAAGATGACGAAGATGGGATAACGATGAAGATTTCTGTCGAAGAAGTGTCGTGAAGTTGGATAGCTATTGGTGAGAACTTCTCACCTTTCAATTTCTTTTTCTAGTTATATATATATATATATACTAGGATGCAGACGGTGCTTAGTAGCACCCGACACCCGTCATCCACAGACCATGGATGGCTTGTTTGTTAAATTGTTTGGTTATGTAGTTGGTTAGTCTAATTGGTTTGAATTGAATTGTTTGGTGAAATGGAATGGATTTGATTGATGTGTGAATGGCGTGGGCCTTCACTAGACCGGGGATAAGGCAAGGCCTCGTCCCGTTTCTAGTATCGTGCCGTTATGCCGCCGAAATTTTCTAAAATATGTTAGAAAAATAAAAATATCATTTTTATTGTGTAAATGAAATGAATAGAAATTCATGTGTTGAAATAGAATATTTTATTGTTAAAAATATAATTTTTAACGTGGAAGTGAATAAAATAAAATATTCATTTACAAACCGGACGGTTTGTTTATGTACACCTATTTGAAGGACATTGATTGGGACGATAAATTTTACACATCGCCCAACTGCACAAATAAAATCTGTGTTTGATTGTTTGAAACCCCACACGGGTGTTGGGATGAAATTTGATGTTCACTCATCCTGATTGATTAAGTATGTCGATCGATTGATTGACAGGCTGTTATAAGCGTTAGATATCTATATTTGATACTTATACAGTGTAGTGCACTTTGGATGATGGTTGATTGTTTATTAATGCTATTATATACATGTGTTGTATGGAATCCATATAATTAACGTTATATGGTGATTGATTGGGCCTCATTCCAATCGGGAAAATAAGGAATATTATAAAAGAAAATTCATGTGTTGAATATAAAAATAGTCATGTGTTGACGATGTTCATGTGTTGAGTGAAATATTTTATACAATGAAATTTACATCTTTATCATATTTAAAATTAGAACTACTTCTCAGTAGAAGTCTAATTAAAAATCAAACGATAGATACCTTAGTTTTATAAAATATTTTACATAACAAAAATCGTGAGGTGTTGACAGTACTCATGTGTTGAGATTAGTCGTGTGTTGAAAGAAATATAGATTCATGTGTTGAATAGAACTAATATTCATTTGTTGAATAGAATAACGAATTATTGAAATATAAAGCCGTGTTGATTAGAGATGCGTTATTTTGACGCGAACGATGTTTATATCGATTTTATTCGTTTTATAATGAATATTGAAAAGTGATTTCAAAATTTAGTATATTTTGAAAGGAAATTCAAATTGAATTAGATTAAAATTCAAATGGAAATTTTATTGAATCAATTTGAAATGAATTCGAATCGAATAGAAAATGAATTCGATTCGAATTGAATAGAAAGTGAATTTGAATTCGAATAAAATAGAAATGAATTCAAATTGAATTAAATTGAAATTGAAATTTAAAACGAACTGAAATTGAATAGAAATCAATTTAAAACGAATTCAAATTGAATTGAATTGAAACGAATTAGAATTGGAATTGAATTGAAATCAAATCGATTTGAAATTGAATATAGAAGTTGAATTGTTTTAGAAACGAATTTAAAACGATTTATAAAATTCGTTTTAAATAGAAATCGACGAAATATATATATTATATATATTATATATATAATATAATGGCCTGAATAGAACGCGCCGCGCCGCGGCAGTTCGTGAATTTTGACCATTTATTTCAAACGGACGTTGCGGGAGATCCGACCGTCGGATTCTCCTAAAACCGGAACCGTTGGGTTCGTATCGAAAAGAGCTTTCCAATGAATATTAGAAATTTGAAATCTAACGGTTGGATTTGGAATTATGTCCAAATCAATTTCAGAAAAGGTCGCTGTAAGTGCAGTTCGATGACCGTTGTTGGAAATCGACTGTACGGGCCTTGATAAAATTATTAAAAATATCTATAATTTGTGTAAAATCATAATATATGGATTGGAAAGAATTGAGCTGAAGAATTCCACATTTGAAATGATAAAAATAGATTTTTATCGAAATGAACTAGTTTTGAACTAGAATTAAAATCAATTTATTTTTAAATAAATAAATTGAATTTGAAGTGATTTTAAAAGTAATCAATATTCCCAATACGTGGATTGGACTGGAGTTGAATCGAAATTATCTTCGGAATATTTCGATGTTGGATTTCGTGACTATACAAATATTGCTATGGGGATTTGAAAGATATATTTTATATCGTTATTTCCAATACGATATTTGTTGGTTTCAGAATTTGATATTGAATATAAGCCGATATATTTTCTATTCAGAGCCTTGTATTTAATATCAAATGTGATTTGGGTTTATCGTGAATCGTGTTTTAGATGACATTGGTTCTTTAACCCAGTTAAAGGTAAGATGTTGATTTTTGAAAGAATTAAGACTAAGTGTAGTTTTAATGAATCTTTAATTAGATTAAAATGTGGATTGATAATTTAAATTATCAAATCTGAAAAGTTATCGAGAATGGAGTATCACCAGTTTTGCTCCAAAGCGATAGTTAAATCTTTAATTAGATTTGAACGTGAAATGGTAATTAATTTTACCGATAACACCGTGGTGTTAGGAATGGAGTATCACCAGTTTTGCTCCATGGGATATGTAGGTTGGGATTGGGAAACAAAATAAATAATTACTTCGGTGTGGTTCGCTAATCCCGACTAGTTTGGAAAACCATAATATGGTTTGAAATGATATCCAAAGGAAGATTAAAGAATAAATTTAGAAGAATTTATCTTGGATAAAATTAATGGGAACATTTCCCTAAGAATGTGATTTTGTGAATAAAAGAATATTTTGAATTGGAATGAGGCGTTTGTTGTGTTTGTGTAACATTCGTTTACTATATACGTGGGTTATCCAGAAAGGCCGGGTTCATACCCATTCTGAATAACCGATTCGACGAGATGTCGAAGATGAAGACGGTGGTTGAAGACCGGAAGTTTTCACATCGTTTGGGTGATTACTGATGATCTTGATTGGGCTGTACACCCAGGATGAGGAAATCAGTTGGTGATCGTCCAGACGCACTTGGAGATGGATGGATATGCGAGGAAAGTGCCTCCGGTTTCGTTCAGACCCAGAACGAACTTGTAAATGGATTGTGTGTCTGACATTGGATTTTATTCTGTGTTGATTGATCTCTATTAAATATACATCTGTTTTGCGGCGGAGAATTTATTCTCTTGCTTAACGCCCTTCTCTGAGACGTACGAGCTCAGAGGTTGTATATCGATGGACATCAGTCGCATGGAGTGAATTGCCAATGTGGCACGCGTAAGTGGCAATTGATCAAGGCTTCTGTTGAAAAGCAAAGTCTTGTGGTTGATGATCAAAGCACGGCCTGTGTGGCATAGCTTTGTGTGTAACGTGGATTCGCGAGCCTCACACCTCGGTATGAGTCAAAAACGGGATACGGACCCAAGGAGTGCACGACGTTTCTTTCTAGCTATGGTGGTGTCAGTGACCTACCAGCCCTGACATTTATATACTTTTCACCTGTGTGGTTGTTGGATACGAGGCGCCTCAGATATAGGTCTGTAAGGACCGGGAAACGTGTGTTCAGGAATTGCCAATCCTCAAAAGTAAGAGAGGACCGCCTTGGAGGATCCAGGGATTGCTGTGTGCGGTCCCGAGGCATTTGCTAGAGTGTCTCGAACGCGGAGAGGAGCTTGCCCCTTGCCTCGACTCATGACGGAAATCCGATTTCCAATACGTGATAGTGCGGTTTTATTTGTACAACCTAGTATGGCGACATAGTGGTATGGGTCATTAATGTCGCCTATGATTGATATTTATGATGTGAAATTGTTTTGACACTATACACCTATAATAGTATCAAATAATGTGTTTTAAACGTATCAAGCATGCTTTGGCTGTTATAAGGTAAAAACCCTATCCTCCGGCTTGCGTTGCATTGTGTGATGGGACCTGGGTCTTATAACAGCTTCATTTTTCTTTATTTAGCATTGCGCTGTTTGTTCTATGCACTGGTATTCTTGGGAGGAAACCCGTTCCGTGTTATACGGCGTGGTCCCTTGATTTACCAAACTTTAAAACCAATATTAATAACTGTTTTAGTTCTCACACCAGTCACATGACTGACCTGGAGTTTATTGTTTTAACCTAAACTCTGGGTGCCCCTATTTTCCGCACGGGCAGCTAGTAGTTTTGGTTTTGCAGATTTATATTCACAGGATCCTGATTAACAGCTGGAGCGATGTTCGGAAAGCTCTGTATCCGTGTATCACTTCTAGTTGTGTTTTGTATATTTTTCCGCTGCTATGTAATTTATTGTAATCTCTGATATTTGTTGAATGTAATTTATTCATTTATACTCTGTATATTCTTGTATCTGATGGAATTGTTGTAATAACAATGAAATGTTCTTCCGTCTGCGTTCCATTTTGTCTTGTCCTCAATTCTATCCGTGCTTTCCTTCACGGGGAAGTTCGGGTCGTCTCAGAGTGGTATCAGAGCTTTGGTTTACAGAGCTCGAGAACAAGACACATTAGAACCATACGAAAGAATTCATCAGATATTGGATTAGTAATATCCAATTAGAATTACTCGTTAGAGATAGGATCAGTAGTATCCTAGAACGAGTGTGAAGAGTATATTTTTCAAATGAAAACAATTTTGTTTTGAAAATTTAAATTGCTTTATACATATTTGAATATATATTTATTTTGAATATGGACAATCGAGTATATATAGATTTCGCGTATACGCGTCATGAACGTATATTCGAAGTTTTAATATATTGGACAGATATAGAGTCACATTCTAGACACCCGGGGATAATTCTGGTGATGTGGCCACATCATCAGTATTTATATTCGTGTTTCGAAGGTGTGATTTTCTATATATTTCCATTAGGCTGGTGTGAGAACCAAAATTAATATAGCTAGAACACATTGTTGTGAATTGGCATCAAAAACAAGATTTTCCGTATATATGTATAAATTTATGAATTTGAAACTCTAATCCACTAATTGATTGATGTTTGAGTTGTTTGTTTATTTGTTTGACAATTTTTAACCATTATGCCTAATTGAATCAAATATTGAATTGTATTGAGAATTGGTCGCATTTGCTTGCATACATGTATATCTTTTGAACAGGTCATAGCAAGGAGGCTAGAGCAGAGAATAAAATTCGTTTGCCCGACAAATAGGTACATGTTTACTACATAATTTACTGTTTTGTTTGGGTGATGATGATTTTATGAGCCTATTGGCTAGCCGCTTGGCTTTTTCTTTTTCTTTTTGAGATTAGAAGGACCGGGGAAGCTATTTGAAATTCCCCAATGCTCCCGGTGCAGGGGAGGTTATGGCGAATTTTTTCGAAAATTTAGGGTGTTAGCCAAATTTTTGAAGAATTTGAAAATTCTCAGAAACTGAAAAGTTGGAGAATGGAAGCCAGATCGAGCGTAGAGCTAATTAATCAAACCACTTTTGACTTTGTTCCTTTTCGGGGACGAAAAGTTTTAAGTGGGAGAGATTGTAATAACCCGAAAATCTGGGCCAGTTTAAAATTTTTATTTTGGCAATTTTAGCGAATTTTGAATATTTAAAATGAATAATTTTTAAATAATATCGACGAGAAAATTTATTTTTGAATATATAATTCGACGTATATATTATATACGCCGTCGTTAGAATATAAATATTTATATATAATTACAAATAGAATTGAAAATGGCGCGGTAGTTCGATAATTCGATTTCAAACTTCAATTGAATGTAGCGGGTGCAAAACAATCCGGATTTTAGTGAAACCAAAAACATTAGGATCTAATTGATAATATCTTTCCAACGAATCCGAAAGATCAAGATTTCATAGCGGGAATCAAAAGTTATGTCCAGTTGAAAATTCTGAATAGTCGCTATGGAATTCTGGCCCTTAAAAATGGACATTTTGCAAATGACCTCGGATTTCGACGAAACCACTTTTGTTGGATCCGCAGTGTCAAATTATAGTTAGATTCCAAATTTCATAATTTTTCGAATCAATATGTGAGCGTGGCAAAGGAAAACGCGTTTGACTGGTTTCAGTTGATTTTAATCGACTGGAAATTGACCATTTTTCCAACGGTCTCAGAATTCGACGAAACTAGTTTTGTTAGGACCGTATCGTCAATACGAAGCTAGAAAATATTTTTCTGCAATTTATAGAGTTAGTATGTGACCCCGGTAAATTGAAATGTACGTTTAAAATTCAATATAGTGATTTAAATGTAAATTTAACGGAAACTGATCGAAACGATTGAATTGTCCTACGTGGCATATCCCATTGTGTTCGGAATGGGGGTAAAACGCTATAGACGTCAGGCGGTGGGCCTCGTTTAGAGGTCGTATGTGAAAGTCAACTTTTTGCAATTAAAATAAAAAAAATATATATAATTTCTCCTTTATACCCCCCCTATTTTTCAGAACGAAACAAACGAAAGAAAAAAAGAAAAAAGAAAAAAAAGAGGCCGACGTTGACCTCGAGCCTCTGTCCCCCGTCGCCCATCGACGGTGACGTCACCGCCCTCCCCAACACCCCCCTTCCTTCATCGCCGTCCTCTTCCCCTTCCTCCTCCCCGCCACTGCGGGTTCCCCCTAAACCCTCGCCGCCAGACACGACGCACCACCACCCTCGAGCTCCCCCCTCCCTCCTCCGCTGTAGACCGCGACCCTCCTCCAGCTCCCCGCCCTAGTGACAGCGCTCGACCGCGAAGGCCCCACCTCGACCAGCCTGCGCCGCACCCAACCCTAGTCCACCTCCTCCTCTCGCCGATCCCGTCCTCTCCCTCTCCAATTCGAAAAGCGCTGCCTCTTTCCCCCTCTGGCGTGATCAGCAATAAAGAAAAAGGTAATTTTTATTTATTTTTCTTTTATGCTGATTACTTAAAATGATAAATCTGAAATTAATTTGAATTAAAATTGTTTTTAAATCTGAAATTTAGATTATATATATATAAATAAGTAAATAAAAAGGGAGAAAAGATTTTAGATTATAAAAGAGATTTTATTTTTAGGAGATAAAGAAACGATTTTTATTTATAGTTATAGTAGTAAAAATATGATTTTTATATTTTTAAAGTAATAAAAATAGGGTTTTTATATTTTTAAAGTATTAAAAATATAATCTTTACTATATAAATGATGTAAAAATATGATTTTTGGTTAGGTAGAGAATTAAAAATATAATTTTTACATGATAGGAATGTTAAAAATATCATCTTTATATGTGTAGAAAAATAAAAATGAGATTTTTATAAAGATGAAATCTTTAAATTTGAAAAGGCGAAGTCTATGTTTTTATAAAGGCGAAATCTTTATATGGAAAATAGCGTGATAAAAATATAATTTTTATCTATATAACATAGTAGTAAAAATTCAATTTTTATATATTGAATAGCGAAATAAAAATGTGACTTTTATTTTAAATACATCAAAATATAAAAATGTGATTTTTATATATATAGTGACTACGGGCAACGAAGATGACGAAGATGGGATAACGATGAAGATTTCTGTCGAAGAAGTGTCGTGAAGTTGGATAGCTATTGGTGAGAACTTCTCACCTTTCAATTTCTTTTTCTAGTTATATATATATACGAGGATGCAGACGGTGCTTAGTAGCACCCGACACCCGTCATCCACAGACCATGGATGGCTTGTTTGTTAAATTGTTTGGTTGTGTAGTTGGTTAGTCTAATTGGTTTGAATTGAATTGTTTGGTGAAATGGAATGGATTTGATTGATGTGTGAATGGCGTGGGCCTTCACTAGACCGGGGATAAGGCAAGGCCTCGTCCCGTTTCTAGTATCGTGCCGTTATGCCGCCGAAATTTTCTAAAATATGTTAGAAAAATAAAAATATCATTTTTATTGTGTAAATGAAATGAATAGAAATTCATGTGTTGAAATAGAATATTTTATTGTTAAAAAAATAATTTTTAACGTGGAAGTGAATAAAATAAAATATTCATTTACAAACCGGACGGTTTGTTTATGTACACCTATTTGAAGGACATTGATTGGGACGATAAATTTTACACATCGCCCAACTGCACAAATAAAATCTGTGTTTGATTGTTTGAAACCCCACACGGATGTTGGGATGAAATTTGATGTTCACTCATCCTGATTGATTAAGTATGTCGATCGATTGATTGACAGGCTGTTATAAGCGTTAGATATCTATATTTGATGCTTATACAGTGTAGTGCACTTTGGATGATGGTTGATTGTTTATTAATGCTATTATATACATGTGTTGTATGGAATCCATATAATTAACGTTATATGGTGATTGATTGGGCCTCATTCCAATCGGGAAAATAAGGAATATTATAAAAGAAAATTCATGTGTTGAATATAAAAACAGTCATGTGTTGACGATGTTCATGTGTTGAGTGAAATATTTTATACAATGAAATTTACATCTTTATCATATTTAAAATTAGAACTACTTCTCAGTAGAAGTCTAATTAAAAATCAAACGATAGATACCTTAGTTTTATAAAATATTTTACATAACAAAAATAGTGAGGTGTTGACAGTACTCATGTGTTGAGATTAGTCGTGTGTTGAAAGAAATATAGATTCATGTGTTGAATAGAACTAATATTCATTTGTTGAATAGAATAACGAATTATTGAAATATAAAGCCGTGTTGATTAGAGATGCGTTATTTTGACGCGAACGATGTTTATATCGATTTTATTCGTTTTATAATGAATATTGAAAAGTGATTTCAAAATTTAATATATTTTGAAAGGAAATTCAAATTGAATTAGATTAAAATTCAAATGGAAATTTTATTGAATCAATTTGAAATGAATTCGAATCGAATAGAAAATGAATTCGATTCGAATTGAATAGAAAGTGAATTTGAATTCGAATAAAATAGAAATGAATTCAAATTGAATTAAATTGAAATTGAAATTTAAAACGAACTGAAATTGAATAGAAATCAATTTAAAACGAATTCAAATTGAATTGAATTGAAACGAATTAGAATTGGAATTGAATTGAAATGAATTCGAATTGAATTGAAATCAAATCGATTTGAAATTGAATATAGAAGTTAAATTGTTTTAGAAAAGAATTTAAAACGATTTATAAAATTCGTTTTAAATAGAAATCGACGAAATATATATATTACATATATTATATATATAATATAATGGCCTGAATAGAACGCGCCGCGCCGCGGCAGTTCGTGAATTTCGACCATTTATTTCAAACGGACGTTGCGGGAGATCCGACCGTCGGATTCTCCTAAAACCGGAACCGTTGGGTTCGTATCGAAAAGAGCTTTCCAATGAATATTAGAAATTTGAAATCTAATGGTTGGATTTGGAATTATGTCCAAATCAATTTCAGAAAAGGTCGCTGTAAGTGCAGTTCGATGACCGTTGTTGGAAATCGACTGTACGGGCCTTGATAAAATTATTAAAAATATCTATAATTTGTGTAAAATCATAATATATGGATTGGAAAGAATTGAGCTAAAGAATTCCACATTTGAAATGATAAAAATAGATTTTTATCGAAATGAACTAGTTTTGAACTAGAATTAAAATCAATTTATTTTTAAATAAATAAATTGAATTTGAAGTGATTTTAAAAGTAATCAATATTCCCAATACGTGGATTGGACTGGAGTTGAATCGAAATTATCTTCGGAATATTTCGATGTTGGATTTCGTGACTATACAAATATTGCTATGGGGATTTGAAAGATATATTTTATATCGTTATTTCCAATACGATATTTGTTGGTTTCAGAATTTGATATTGAATATAAGCCGATATTTTCTATTCAGAGCCTTGTATTTAATATCAAATGTGATTTGGGTTTATCGTGAATCGTGTTTTAGATGACATTGGTTCTTTAACCCAGTTAAAGGCAAGATGTTGATTTTTGAAAGATTTAAGACTAAGTGTAGTTTTAATGAATCTTTAATTAGATTAAAATGTGGATTGATAATTTAAATTATCAAATCTGAAAAGTTATCGAGAATGGAGTATCACCAGTTTTGCTCCAAAGCGATAGTTAAATCTTTAATTAGATTTGAACGTGAAATGGTAATTAATTTTACCGATAACACCGTGGTGTTAGGAATGGAGTATCACCAGTTTTGCTCCATGGGATATATAGGTTGGGATTGGGAAACAAAATAAATAATTACTTCGGTGTGGTTCGCTAATCCCGACTAGTTTGGAAAACCATAATATGGTTTGAAATGATATCCAAAGGAAGATTAAAGAATAAATTTAGAAGAATTTATCTTGGATAAAATTAATGGGAACATTTCCCTAAGAATGTGATTTTGTGAATAAAAGAATATTTTGAATTGGAATGAGGCGTTTGTTGTGTTTGTGTAACATTCGTTTACTATATACGTGGGTTATCCAGAAAGGCCGGGTTCATACCCATTCTGAATAACCGATTCGACGAGATGTCGAAGATGAAGACGGTGGTTGAAGACCGGAAGTTTTCACATCGTTTGGGTGATTACTGATGATCTTGATTGGGCTGTACACCCAGGATGAGGGAATCAGTTGGTGATCGTCCAGACGTACTTGGAGATGGATGGATATGCGAGGAAAGTGCCTCCGGTTTCGTTCAGACCCAGAACGAACTTGTAAATGGATTGTGTGTCTGACATTGGATTTTATTCTGTGTTGATTGATCTCTATTAAATATACATCTGTTTGGCGGCGGAGAATTTATTCTCTTGCTTAACGCCCTTCTCTGAGACGTACGAGCTCAGAGGTTGTATATCGTTGGACATCAGTCGCTTGGAGTGAATTGCCAATGTGGCACGCGTAAGTGGCAATTGATCAAGGCTTCTGTTGAAAAGCAAAGTCTTGTGGTTGATGATCAAAGCACGGCCTGTGTGGCATAGCTTTGTGTGTAACGTGGATTCGCGAGCCCCACACCTCGGTATGAGTCAAAAACGGGATACGGACCCAAGGAGTGCACGACGTTTCTTTCTAGCTATGGTGGTGTCAGTGACCTACCAGCCCTGACATTTATATACTTTTCACCTGTGTGGTTGTTGGATACGAGGCGCCTCGGATATAGGTCTGTAAGGACCGGGAAACGTGTGTTCAGGAATTGCCAATCCTCAAAAGTAAGAGAGGACCGGCCTTGGAGGATCCAGGGATTGCTGTGTGCGGTCCCGAGGCATTTGCTAGAGTGTCTCGAACGCGGAGAGGAGCTTGCCCCTTGCCTCGACTCATGACGGAAATCCGATTTCCAATACGTGATAGTGCGGTTTTATTTGTAGAACCTAGTATGGCGACATAGTGGTATGGGTCATTAATGTCGCCTATGATTGATATTTATGATGTGAAATTGTTTTGACACTATACACCTATAATAGTATCAAATAATGTGTTTTAAACGTATCAAGCATGCTTTGGGTGTTATAAGGTAAAAACCCTATCCTTCGGCTTGCGTTGCATTGTGTGATGGGACCTGGGTCTTATAACAGCTTCATTTTTCTTTATTTAGCATTGTGCTGTTTGTTCTATGCACTGGTATTCTTGGGAGGAAACCCGTTCCGTGTTATACGGCGTGGTCCCTTGATTTACCAAACTTTAAAACCAATATTAATAACTGTTTTAGTTCTCACACCAGTCACATGACTGACCTGGAGTTTATTGTTTTAACCTAAACTCTGGGTGCCCCTATTTTCCGCACGGGCAGCTAGTAGTTTTGGTTTTGCAGATTTATATTCACAGGATCCTGATTAACAGCTGGAGCGATGTTCGGAAAGCTCTGTATCCGTGTATCACTTCTAGTTGTGTTTTGTATATTTTTCCGCTGTTATGTAATTTATTGTAATCTCTGATATTTGTTGAATGTAATTTATTCATTTATACTCTGTATATTCTTGTATCTGATGGAATTGTTGTAATAACAATGAAATGTTCTTCCGTCTGCGTTCCATTTTGTCTTGTCCTCAATTCTATCCGTGCTTTCCTTCACGGGGAAGTTCGGGTCGTCTCATCTACTCACATAGCTAATGACTAAAATCAGAACTAAGTAACCTTAGCAGACATAAACTTTAATTCAAATTTCAATCCAAAAGTCGCATCTCAACATAGAGTCACAACTTTAAACACGTCTAGGTTGACCTGCCTTTTTTATGCATGCATATTAAGTGATCAAATAGAAAGTCTACCATAAACATACAATTAGAGTACATAGAAAAGAGGACAAATTGAAATATGCAATCACTGAAAGTAGTTAGCTACAAAATTATGACCATTTAAGTAGCGTTATAAAATATAGATGTACAAAACAAAATTATGCTGATTTGGTGAAATGCAAACAATGAAGTTGATATTTCTTTTTTAATGATTTAGTTTCTCCAATTAAAGCTCCTCATTCCAACTTTCAACAGCTGGTTACAGAACCACCATCTGCATTTTACATTAATAAAGTAAAAGCAACTCATTAATAATATTAGTAACAATCTTATAATTCGTTGTAATGCACGAAACAATGTTGTTTATAAGGGAAAACAACAAGATAACACAAAGAACACCCCAACATAATTGTCTCGCAATCTTATCATTATCTATTTGTTCTCTGATAACTCAATAGCAAAAAAATTCGAACTCTAGTTTGTACAACATGTAAATCATAAAATAAAATTTTAAACTTTAAATTTTGTTAAAACAATAGACTATGTTACCATATGCTCTATAAAAATAACATCAAATTGTATTTAAAGCTATAATCCATCTGACTATGTAATTTTTTCTACAATGATAAGCATGACACCAGTTGCTCTCGATTAGGCTATTGCTTGACGATTAGAGCACAATAATTTTATGTTAGAGCACAACAATGACTCATGCTTCCATTTAAAGTTTTAAGTTAAAAAAAAAAAGAACTTATCCTTTCATTTAAATACTGAACCACTGAACAACAGATAGCAACTCCTTTATCGATCTCCTTCCCCTTGTTATTATTGAGTATGTTTAAGCTGACATTAATTATGGAAAGCGAACATATTATATCTCTACTGTATTACTGTATGATTTATATCTAGAGATAGGAAAAAAATATTGTTTTAGATAATAAATATCATATGACGCCTTTATCGCTATATTAAAGCCTTAAGTATTATTAATTTATTCATCATGGATAATATCAAGATCATGGATCACATCTACCAACATAGGAACGTTCATTAATCACTTATAGTTAAATTTTATTATATAAATATCACGTGCTTGTTACAAACTGTTAACAATGGCACATGAACAAAAATGTATGCTGCCATTGTTCGAAGGGAACATTTATAATCATTTGTAAATGGCATTTGATATAATGTGTTCTGTCAAAAAGAGTATTTTAAATGTTAGAAAAGTTATCATTTTATCCTTCAGAGCATAATCAATCAAAGAAGTATAAGATAAGTTGGTAGCACATCTTTTTATATATGTTCATCAAGTAATATTAAATAAAAATAGATAGTTTTGCTGAATACAAATCCCCTTTAAAGTAATCAATTAATGTATCGACCATAGAGTAAGTGATCAACAGTTGCTTCATAAACCAATGTCTAAAAAAATTCAAAACCAAAAGAAAATGAAAATGATATATGATCCACGTGCATCCCACCTGTATAATTACCATCTAGGCTAATTCGAAACATATCAAATTACTTTGTCTATATTTATAGAGAATTATGAAATCAATTACCAATGAGGATACAAGTAATTGCAAAGATTAAATACATCTAATAAGTTAGAAATGCACCCAACTTTAAACAATGGGAATTGTTAAAAGGACTCCACATTTGGTTAAGGGGAGGATCAATTTTAATTTAGTGTATAACTGTTATGGTGGGTACAAAATAAATAAGTCTCCCCTTAAACATATTAATTAAAATTCCGATATTAACCCCTATAATCCTCATTAATAAAAATCATAAAACCTAAATCTTAATTAATACTTGCAATTTAACACTGCATGTAAAAATAAAGAATAGATAAAATTAATGTAATGGAGACACAAGAAAGTTTCATGGGAGATTGAAGTATACTGAATAATTAATTGTAATTTCATTTTGGAGTCGATATGTTCGATTAAAATTAAATGCAGAATCAGAAATTTTGATCTAACGTACTGCATATTTTATAATATTGTTTATTTTGTCAATGAAATTTCTTTTTTGCAATTGCTTTTTTTATTTCTAGAAGCAAGCTTTTGTATTTTGCGTTGAATTTTGTACGTTAGGTATTAACATAAGTGACGAGGCAGGGGTATTTAGGTCTCTTTTTCCTTTTCTTTTAAAATAATCTAAACCCCCCATAATAAAAAAATTGTAATAACCCGGAAATCCAAGCCAATTTAAATTTTTTATTTTGGCAATTTTAGTGAATTTTGATTATTTAAAATGAACTATTTTAAATAAAAATGACGAGAAATTTATTTTATATATTTATTTGAATCGTAATTAGAATATAAATATTTTATTTTAATTATATAAGGAATTGAAAATGGCGCGGTAGTTTGAAAAATCGATTTTAAATTTCAAATGAATGTACAGGATTCAAAATAAACCGGATTTTAGCGAAACCAAAAATATTAGAATCTAATTGAGAATATCTTTCTAACGAATCCGAAAAATTGAAATTTCATAGCGGGAATCAAAAGTTATGCATAGTTGAAAATTTAGAATAGTCGTTATGGAATTCAGGCCCTTAAAAATGGAAATTTTGCAAACGACTTCGGTTTTCGACGAAACCACTTTTGTTGGATCCGTGATGTCTAGTTATTGCTAGATTCCAAAATTCGTAATTTTTCGAATCAATATGTGAGCGTGGCAAAGGAAAACGTGTTTGACCAGTTTCAGTTGATTTTAATCGACTGGAAAATGGCCATTTTTCAAACGGTCTCAGAATTTGATGAAATTATTTTGGTTAGGACTGTATCGTCAATATGAAGCTAGAAAATATTTTTAGGGAATTTTTCTAGTTAGTATGTGGCCCCGGTAAATGGAAATGCGCGTTCAAATTCAATATATAGAGTTATATTTTGATTTTGACGAAAACTAATCGAAATGATCGAATCAGCTTGCGATACCTAACCCATTGTGTTCGGAAAGGGGGTAATTAGTTATGGATAACAGTTGGTGAGTTCCATCTCGAAGTCGAAATAAAAAAGTTGCTTTTTAAAATTAAATAATTAAATAATTAAAAAAAATCCCCCTTTCCTCTTCCTATTATCTCTCAGCCCCCCCCCCCTCCGTTTCATTCATTTAAGAAAGAAAAAGAAAAAAAACCGATCTACTTTCAGTCGTCGCCCTCAGCCCCCTCCATCGCATCGAGCAACGCCCCCCCATCGACTCCCTCCCCTCAGGCCGCCTCCGCCATCCCTCTCTCTCTCCTCTCCAATCGAGCTTCCTCAAATCCGAACCCTAACCCCCCACCCAACGATGGAGAAACCGCGTCGCCACCCCGTTTTCCACCCACCGTCGACTGCAAGTTACCCCGCCACCGTCTCCAACCCTGACACGCCTCCATCCTCCCATCGAAGGACGTAAGTTTTCTGATTTAACAAATTTTGATTTTGTTTATGTATAACTATAAAAATAGGGTTTTTATGATCAAAAAATTCTGGTTTTTTATGTTAGGAGAAATGATTTTGAAAAAGGAAGGATTTTTATAATGTAAAAAGGAAGGATTTTTGTAATGTAAAAAGGAATGATTTTTTTATTTAGGTAGAGTTATAAAAATATAATCTTTATTAGAAGAAGAGCGATATAAAAATATAAATTTTATAACGAGGTAGCGATAGCTAAAAATATGATTTTTATATAGTAGAAATAATAAAAATACATTTTTTATATATTATATAGATAGTAAAAAAAGTGATCTTTATATATGTAGCGAAATAAAAATCTGATTTTTATTATATATACGTTGAAATAAAAATGTAAATTTTATAGGGATGATATAAAAATTCGATCTTTATATAAGAAGTAGAAATATAAAAATATAATTTTTATATAGAAAGAAGCGTTGTAAATATATGAAGTGAAATAAAAATCTGAACTTTATTTTTATCGTGAAGTAGAGAGAATATAAAAAAAGTGATTTTTATATATATAGCAAACACGGACGAAGAAAGTGACAAAGGGCGAGCACGATGAAGATTTCCTATATATGAAGAGGCGCGGTGAATTGGTTTAGCTAGTCGGTGAGAACTCCTCACCTTTATTTTATTTCTAGTTTGAAATATATACTAGGATGCACACGGTGTTTAGTAGCACCCGACACCCGTCGTCCACAGACCATGGATGACTTGTTTGTTGATTGTTGTGTTGTGAAATTTGATTGTGTGATGTGGAGTGAAATAAAATATTTTATAGTGGAAAATATTTTATAGTTAAAAATATGATTTTTAACGTGTATATAAAATAAATAGAAATAAACAAATCGAAGATTTGTTTATATACACTGATTTGACTGATATTGATTAGGTCGATAAATTTTACACATCGCCCAACTGCACAAATAAAAATTTGTGTTTGTTGATTTGAAACCCTACACAGGTATTGGGATGATATTTGACATACACTAATCCTGATTGTTTAGTTGTATGTGAATCGATGGGTTGACAGACTGTGTAAGCGTTAATTATTTATATTTAATGCTTATGCAGTGGTGTGGTGCACTTTGGATGATGGTTGATTATTTATCGTTGCTGTTATACACATGTGTTGTAGAAAATCCATATAATTAACATTATATGGTAATTGATTGGGCCTCATTCCAATTTAGAAAATAAATTCATGTGTTGAATTGAAAATAAATTCATGTGTTGAATAGAAAATAAATTCATGTGTTGAATTGAAAATAAATTCATGTGTTGAATTGAAAATAAATTATGTGTTGAATGGAATAAATATTCATGTATTGAATAAAAGCCGTGTTGATTAGATTGACGTCATTTTGACGTGAACGATATTTATATCGATTTTATTCATTTTTATAATGAATATAGAAAAGGAAGTGATTTCAAAATATAACGTTTTGAAAATATTATCATTTGTATATCGATGATGTGGAATATTCAATTTTGATTCGAAATTGAATAGGAAGTTGAAATCGTTTGGAAAACGAATTTAAAACGATTTATAAAATATGTTTTAAAAGAAAATCGACGATACATACATATATATATATCATAAATGGCCTGAATAGAACGCGCCGCGCTGCGGCAGTTCGCGAATTTCGACCATTGACTTCGAATGGATATTGCGGGAGATCCGACCGTCGGATTCTCCTAAAACCGGTACCGTTGGGTTCGTATCAAAAAGAGATTTCTAACGAATATTAGGGATTTAAAATCTAACGGTTGGATTTGGAATTATATCCAAATCAAATTTGGAAAAGGTCGTTGTATGTGCAGTTCGATGGTCGTTGATGGAAATCGACTGTACGGGCCTTGATAAAATTATTAAAAATAGTAATAATTTGTGTAAAATCATAAGAAATGATTTGTGAAGAATTGGGATGAAAAACTCCATATTTGAAAAGATAAAAATAGATTTTTATCGAAATGAACTAGTTTTGAACTAGAATTATAATTCCATTTATTTTTAAATAAATAAATTGGATTTGAAATGGTTTTGAAAATAACCAAAAATTTCCAATAATTGAATTGGAATGGATTTGAATCGAAATTGTCTTTGGAATATTTCGATGTTGGATTTCGTGATTATACAGATATTATTATGGAAATTTGAAAGATATATTTATATCGTTATTTCCAATATGATATTTGTTGGTCCTAGAATTTGATATTGAATATAAGCCGATATATTTTCTATTTAGAGCCTTGTGTTTAATATCAAATGGGATTTGGGTTTGTCGTGAATGGTGTCTTCATTAACACTGTTCTTAAACCCAGTTTAGAAAAAGATTAAATCTTTTTATTTAGATTTAATGAAGTGTACCAATTAAATGGTATTTATTTGGAATTGAATTTGAATTGATTTTTGGGTTTACCGTGAACGGTGTTTTAAATAACACTTGTTCTTTAACCCGATAATTAATGGAATGTGATTTTGGGTTTATCGTGAACCGTGTTTTAGATGACATTGGTTCTTTAACCCAGTTAAAGGCAGGATATTGATTTTTGGGAAGATTAAAACTAAGTGGGGTTTTAATGAATCTTTAATTAGATTGAAGTGATCGAGAAAGGAGTATCACCAGTTTTTCTCCAGGCGATAGTTAAATCTTTAATTAGATTTGAACGTGAAATGGTAATTAAATTTACCGATAAACCGTGGTATTAGATATGAAGTGTGACCAGATTTACTTCATGGGATGAATAAATTGGGATTGGGAAATAAAATAAATGATTACTTCGGTGTGGTTCGCTAATACCGACAAGTTTGAATTGATATTCAAAGAAGATTAAAGAATAAATTTAAAGAATTTATCTTTGATAAAATTAATGGGAACCTTTCCCAAAGCGTAAGAATACTTGAATAAAAGAATATTCTAAATTGGAAAGAGGTGTATGTTGTGTTTGTGTAACACTTATTTATTATATACGCGAGTTATTCAGAAAGACCGGGTTTATCCCGTTCTGAATAACTGATTCGACGTGGTGTCGAGGATGAAGACGGTGGTTGAAGACCGGAGGTCTTCACGTCGTTTGGGTGATTACTGATGATCTTGATTGGGCCGTACACCCAAGAGGATGGAATCAGTTAGTGGTCGTCCAGACGTACTTGGAGATCGATGGATATGCGAGGTACAAGGTGCCTCCGGTTTCGTTCAAACCCAGAACGAACTTGTAAATGGACTGTGTGTCTGACATTGGATTTTATTGTGTGTGATTGATTTCTATTAAATATATATCTGTTTGGCGGCGGAGAATTTATTCTCTTGCTTAACGCCCTTCCCTAAGACGTACGAGCTCAGGGGTTATATATTGATGGATATCAATCGCATGGAGTGAATTGCCTGTGTGGCATGCCTAAGTGGCAAATGATCAAGGCTTTTGTTGAAAAGCAGAGTCTTGTGGTTGATGATCAAAGGACGACCTGTGTGGCATAGCTTTGTGTAGAGTTGATTCGCGAGCCTAACACCCCGGTTGTGAACCAGAAACGGGAGAGGACCTCAGGGAGGACATGCGTTTCTTTCTAGCTAGAAGTGGCGTCAGTGGTTTTACACGCCCTGACGAGTTTGACTTATGTGGTTGTTGCTGTTGCGAGGCGCCTCGGATATATCGGTGACTCTGTGGAGCCGATGGAGTCATTGGACTCATTTACGCCCCAAAGGGTGGGGAAACGCAGTGTTCAGGCATTTTAATCCACATCGGTGGACCGGCCCTGACGATCCAAGGCTTGCCTGCGTGCTTGCCTGAGACATGGGAGGCTAGATTGTCTCAATTCGTTAGAGGACTATCTTTTGCCTCGGTTCACAGATGGAAACCCAACTTCCAATACGTGACTTTACGGTTTTGATTGTAGAGCCTAGTATGGCGACATGATATATGGTACTCATGCCGTCTATGATTGATATTTATGATTGAGATTGTTTTGACACTATACACTTATAGTAATAAAAGATGAAATTTAGCGTATCAAGCATTCTTTGGCTATTATAAGGTAAAACCCTATCCTCCGGCTTGTGTTGCATTGTGTGATGGGACCTGGGTCTTATAATAGCATCATTTTTCTTTATTTAGCATTGCGCTATTGTTTTATACACTAGTATTCTTGGGAGGAAACTCGTTCCGTGTTATACGGCGTGGTCCCTTGATTTACCTAACTTTAAAATAAAGATTAATAACTGTTTTAGTTCTCACACCAGTCACATGACTGACCTGGAGTTTATTGTTTTAACCTAAACTCTGGGTGCCCTTATTTTTGACACGGGCAGCTAGTAGTTTTGGTTTTGCAGATTTATATTCACAGGATCCTGGTTTATAGCTGGAACGATACTCGGAAAGCTCTGTATCCGTGTATTACTTCTAGTTGTGTTTTGTATTATTTTCCGCTGTGATGTATTTAAATGTAATTTAAATCTCTGATATTTTCTGTGTAATATTTATTCATGCCCTGTATATTCTTGTATTCTGATGTAATTGTTGTAATATACAATGAAATGATCTTCCGTTTGTGTTCAAATTTGTCGTGTTCTCAAAACAATCAGGGGTTTCGAACGGTCTTGGTTGGGTTAGCGACTGATCCAGATCGAGCGAAATTCCCGATCGTTACATTTGGTATCAGAGCTTTGGTTTACAAAGCTCGAGAACAAGACACATTAGAACCATGCGAAAGAATTCATCAGAGATTGGATTAGTAATATCCAATGGGAATGACTCATTAGAGGTGGGATCAGTAGTATCCTAAAACGAGTGTGAAGAGTATATTTTTAAAATGAAAACAATTTTTGTTTTGAGAACTTAAACCAATTATTCGTATTTGATTATTTATTTGTACTGATTTGGACAATCCAATATATAAAGATTTTGCATATACGTCTGATCCACGGGTATTCGAAGTTTTAATATATTGGGTAGATATAGAATCACACTCTAGTCGCTCGGAGATGATTCTGATGATTACTCGAGTATCATCAGAATTTATATTCGAGTTTCGAAAATGGGATTTCTATATATTTCCAATTGACTGGTGTGAGAACCAAAGCTAGATAGGGCTTATTATTGCGATTTGACATCAAAAACGTGATTTTTGACTATATATATCAAAGTTATGAGTTTAAAATGATAATCAACAAATTGATTGTTGATTGTGTTGTTTGATTATTGGTTGATTAATTAAAATTTGGGCCATTTAGCCAAATTGAACCAAATAGTGAATTGTATTGAAAATTTATCGCATTTGCTTGCATGTACATGTACTTACATTGAACAGGTCATAACAAGGAGGCTAGAGAAGAGGAATAAAATTGTTTGCCCGACAAATAGGTACATGTTTATTATATTTCTTGGGTTTTTGATGATTTTATGAGCCGTTGTCTTTTTCTTTTTCTTTTGGATTGAAGAAGGCCATGGGAGGCTATATGAAATATCCCGATGCTCCCGGAGCAGGGGAGGTTATGGCAAAAAAATTCGAAAATTTAGGGTGTTAGCCAAATTTTTGAAATTTTTGAAAACTTCTTAGAAACTGAAAAGTTGAAGAACTTAAGCCGTAATGGAAATAAAGTTGAGTTGATTTGTTAAACAACTTTAGGCTTCGTTCCTTTTCGGGGACGAAAAGTTTTAAGTGGGGGAGATTGTAATAACACGGAAATTCAAGCCAATTTAAAATTTTTATTTTGGCAAATTTAGCGAATTTTGATTATTTAAAATGAATTATTTTAAATAAAAATAATGAGAAATTTATTTTGAATAGAATTAGAACGTATATATGTATTTGAATCGTCGTTAGAATATAAATATTTTATTTTAATTATATAAGGAATTGAAAATGGCGCGGTAGTTTGAAAATTCGATTTCAAATTTCAAATGAACGTACATGATTCAAAATAAACCGGATTTTAGCGAAACCAAAAATATTAGAATCTAATTGAGAATATCTTTCCAACGAATTTGAAAAATTGAAATTTCATAGCGGGAATCAAAAGTTATGCCCAGTTGAAAATTCAGAATAATCGCTATGGAATTCTGGCCCTTATAAATGGAAATTTTGCAAACGACCTCGGTTTTCGACGAAACCACTTTTGTTGGATCCGTGATGTCTAGTTATTGCTAGATTCCAAAATTCGTAATTTTTCGAATCAATATGTGAGTGTGGCAAAGGAAAACACCTTTGACCAGTTTCAGTTGATTTTAATCGACTGGAAAATGGTCATTTTTCAAACGGTCTCAGAATTTGACAAAATTAGTTTTTTTAGGACCGTATCGTCAATACGAAGCTAGAAAATATTTTTAGGGAATTTTTCTAGTTAGTATGTGGCCCCGGTAAATGGAAATGCGCGTTCAAATTCAATATATAGAGTTATATTTTGATTTTGACGAAAACTGATCGAAATGATCGAATCAGCTTGCGATACTCATCCCATTGTGCTTGGAAAAGGGGTAATTAGTTATGCACGACAGTCGGTGAGTTCGATTTCGAAGTCAAAATAAAAAAGTTGCTTTTTGAAATTAAATAATTAAAAAAATCCCCCTTTCCTCTTCCTATTATCTCTCAGGCCCCCCGTTTCATTCATTCGAGAAAGAAAAAGAAAAAAACCCGATCTACTTTCAGTCGTCGCCCTCAGCCCCCTCCATCGCATCGAGTAACACGCCCACCCCCCTCCTCGCGCCGCCATCGACTCCCTCCTCTCAGGCCGCCTCCGCCATCCCTCTCTCTCTCCTCTCAAATCGAGCTTCCCCAAATCCGAACCTTAAACCCCCACCCCCCCCCCCCAAACGACGGAGAAACCGCGCCGCCACCCCGTGTTCCACCCACCGCCGACTGCAAGTCACCCCGCCACCATCTCCGATCCTGACACGCCTCCATCCTCCCATCGAAGGACGTAAGTTTTCTGATTTAACAAATTTTGATTTTGTTTCTGTATAACTATAAAAATAGGGTTTTTATGATAAAAAAATATGGTTTTTATGTTAGGAGAAATGATTTTGAAAAAGGAAGGATTTTTATAATGTAAAAAGGAAGGATTTTTGTAATGTAAAAAGGAATGATTTTTTTTATTTAGGTAGAGTTATAACAATATAATCTTTATTAGAAGAAGAGCGATATAAAAATATAAATTTTATAACGAGGTAGCGATAGTTAAAAATATGATTTTTATATAGTAGAAATAATAAAAATACGATTTTTATATATTATATAGATAGTAAAAAAAGTGATCTTTATATATGTAGCGAAATAAAAATCTGGTTTTTATTATATATACGTTGAAATAAAAATGTGATTTTTATAGGGATGATATAAAAATTCGATCTTTATATAAAAGTAGAAATATAAAAATATAATTTTTATATTGAAAGAAGCGTTGTAAATATATGAAGTGAAATAAAAATCTGAACTTTATTTTTATCGTGAAGTAGAGAGAATATAAAAAAAGTGATTTTATATATGTAGCAAACAAGGACGAAGAAAGTGACAAAAGGCGAGCACGATGAAGATTTCCTATATATGAAGAGTCGCGGTGAATTGGTTTAGCTAGTCGGTGAGAACTCCTCATCGTTAATTTATTTCTAGTTTGAAATATATACTAGGATGCAGACGGAATTTAGTAGCACCCAACACCCGTCGTCCACAGACCATGGATGACTTGTTTGTTGATTGCTGTGTTGTGAAATTTGATTGTGTGATGTGGAGTGAAATAAAATATTTTATAGTGGAAAATATTTTATAGTTAAAAATATGATTTTTAACGTGTATATAAAATAAATAGAAATAAACAAATCGGAGATTTTTTTATATACACTGATTTGACTGATATTGATTGGGACGATAAATTTTACACATCGCCCAACTGCACAAATAAAAATCTGTGTTTGTTGATTTGAAACCCCACACGGGTATTGGGATGATATTTGACATACACTAATCCCGATTGTTTAGTTGTATGTCAATCGATGGGTTAACAGACTGTGTAAGCGTTAATTATTTATATTTAATGCTTATGCAGTGGTGTGGTGCACTCTGGATGATGGTTGATTATTTATCATCGCTGTTATACACGTTTGTTGTAGAAAATCCATATAATTAACATTATATGGTAATTGATTGGGCCTCATTCCAATTTAGAAAATAAATTCATGTGTTGAATTGAAAATAAATTCATGTGTTGAATAGAAAATAAATTCATGTGTTGAATTGAAAATAAATTCATGTGTTGAATTGAAAATAAATTCATGTGTTGAATGGAATAAATATTCATGTGTTGAATAAAAGCCGTGTTGATTAGATTGACGCCATTTTGACGTGAACGATATTTATATCGATTTTATTCATTTTTATAATGAATATAGAAAAGGAAGTGATTTCAAAATATAACGTTTTGAAAATATTATCATTTGTATATCGATGTTGTGGAATATTCAATTTTGATTCGAAATTGAATAGGAAGTTGAAATTGTTTGGAAAACGAATTTAAAACGATTTATAAAATACGTTTTAAAAGAAAATCGACGATATATATATAATATATATATATATATATTATAATGGCCTGAATAGAACGCGCCGCGCTGCGGTAGTTCGCGAATTTCGACCATTGACTTCGAATGGATATTGCGGGAGATCCGACCGTCGGATTCTCCTAAAACCGGAACCGTTGGGTTCGTATCGAAAAGAGTTTTCTAAGAATATTAGGGATTTAAAATCTAACGGTTGGATTAGGAATTATGTCCAAATCAAATTTGGAAAAGGTCGTTGTAAGTGCAGTTCGATGGCCGTTGATGGAAATCGATTGTACGGGCCTTGATAAAATTATTAAAAATAGTAATAATTTGTGTAAAATCATAAGAAATGATTTGTGAAGAATTGGGATGAAAAACTCCATATTTGAAAAGATAAAAATAGATTTTTATCGAAATGAACTAGTTTTGAACTAGAATTATAATTCCATTTATTTTTAAATAAATAAATTGGATTTGAAATGGTTTTGAAAATTACCAGAAATTTCCAATAATTGAATTGGAATGGATTTGAATCGAAATTGTCTTTGGAATATTTCGATGTTGGATTTCGTGATTATACATATATTGTTATGGAAATTTGAAAGATATATTTATATCATTATTTCCAATACGATATTTGTTGGTCGTAGAATTTGATATTGAATATAAGCCAATATATTTTCTATTCAGAGCCTTGTGTTTAATATCAAATGGGATTTGGGTTTGTCGTGAATGGTGTCTTCATTAACACTGTTCTTAAGCCCAGTTGAGAAAAAGATAAAATCTTTTTATTAAATTTAATGAAGTGTACCAATTAAATGGTATTTAATTAGAATTGAATTTGAATTGATTTTTGGGTTTATCGTGAACGGTGTTTTAAATAGCACTTGTTCTTTAACCCGATAATTAATGGAATGTGTTTTTGGGTTTATCGTGAACCGTGTTTTAGATGACATTGGTTCTTTAACCCAGTTAAAGGCAGGATATTGATTTTTGGGAAGATTAAAACTAAGTGGGGTTTTAATGAATCTTTAATTAGATTGAAGTGATCGAGAAAGGAGTATCACCAGTTTTGCTCCAGGCGATAGTTAAATCTTTAATTAGATTTGAACGTGAAATGGTGATTAAATTTACCGATAACACCGTGGTGTTGGATATGAAGTATGACCAGTTTTACTTCATGGGATGAATAAGTTGGGATTGGGAAATAAAATAAATGATTACTTCGGTGTGGTTCGCTAATCCGGACTAGTTTGAATTGATATTCAAAGAAGATTAAAGAATAAATTTAAAGAATTTATCTTTGATAAAATTAATGGGAGCCTTTACCAAAGTGTAAGAATATTTGAATAAAAGAATATTCTAAATTGGAATGAGGCGTATGTTGTGTTTGTGTAACACTTATTTATTATATATGCGAATTATTCAGAAAGACCAGGTTTATCCCATTCTGAATAACTGATTCGACGTGATGTCGAGGATGAAGACGTTGGTTGAAGACCAGAGGTCTTCACATCATTTGGGTGATTACTGATAATCTTGATTGGGACGTGCACCCAAGAGGAGGGAATCAGTTAGTGGTCGTCTAGACGTACTTGGAGATTGATGGATATGCGAGGTACAAGGTGCCTCCGGTTTTGTTCAGACCCGGAACGAACTTGTAAGTGGATTGTGTGACTGACATTGGATTTTATTCTGTGTGATTGATTTCTATTAAATATATATCTGTTTGGTGGCGGAGAATTTATTCTCTTGCTTAATGCCCTTCTCTGAGACGTACGAGCTCAGGGGTTATATATTGATGGATATCAATCGCATGGAGTGAATTGCCTGTGTGGCATGCCTATGTGGCAAATGATCAAGGCTTTTTTTGAAAAGCAGAGTCTTCTGGTTGATGATCAAAGCACGTCCTGTGTGGCATAGCTTTATGTTGAGTAGATTCGCGAGCCTCACACCCCGGTTGTGAACCAGAAACGGGAGAGGACCTCGGGGAGGACATGCGTTACTTTCTAGCTAGAAGTGGCGTCAGTGGTTTTACATGCCCTGACGAGTTTGACTTATGTGGTTGTTGCTGCTGCGAGGCGCCTCGGATATATCGGTGACTGTGTGGAGCCGATGGAGTCATTGGACTCATTTACGCCCCAAAGGGTGGGGAAACGCAGTGTTCAGGCATTTTAATCCACATCGGTGGACCGGCCCTGACGATCCAAGGCTTGCCTGCGCGCTTTCCTGAGACATGGTAGGCTAGATTGTCTCGAATCGGTAGAGGACTATCTTTTGCCTCGGTTCACAGATGGAAACCCAACTTCCAATACGTGACTTTGCGGTTTTGATTGTAGAGCCAAGTATGGCGACATGATATATGGTACCCATGCCATCTATGATTGATATTTATGATTGAAATTGTTTTGACACTATACAGTTATAGTAATAAAAGATAAAATTTAGCGTATCAAGCATTCTTTGGCTATTATAAGGTAAAAACCTATCCTCCGGCTTGTGTTGCATTGTGTGATGGGACCTGGGTCTTATAATAGCTTCATTTTTCTTTATTTAGCATCGCGCTGTTGTTTTATACACCGGTATTCTTGGGAGGAAACCCGTTCCGTGTTATACGGCGTGGTCCCTTGATTTACCTAACTTTAAAATAAAGATTAATAACTATTTTAGTTCTCACACCAGTCACATGACTGACCTGGAGTTTATTGTTTTAACCTAAAATCTAGGTGCCCTTATTTTTGACACGGGCAGCTAGTAGTTTTGGTTTTGCATATTTATATTCACAGGATCCTGATTTACAGCTGGAACGATACTCGGAAAGCTTTGTTTCCGTGTATTACTTCTAGTTTTGTATTATTTTCCGCTGCGATGTATTTAAATGTAATTTAAATCTCTGATATTTTCTGTGTAATATTTATTCATACCCTGAATATTCTTGTATTCTGATGTAATTGTTGTAATATACAATGAAATGTTCTTCCGTTTGTGTTCAAATTTGTATGTTCTCAAAACAATCAGGGGTTTCGAACGGTCTTGGTCGGTTTAGCGACTGATTCGGATCGAGCGAAATTCCCGATTGTTACAAAAAAATTAAGCTGGATTCCCCTTAAAATTATCCACCCCTTAACCAAATGTGGAGTACCTTTAACAATCCTCTAAACAAATAGGTAGATAGCATAACGATGAGTCATTATTAAGGTACGTTGTTAAAAATTTGGTCACATAATTTGGATGTCTAGGGTATGCAACGGATTCAAATCTTTGAAGTTTTTATAAGTTTAGCAGTTTCAATATTGTCCATAAATGTCAACAATTGGTTGGCTATGATAACGCCTTGATTTTTAAACATTTGAAACTTTACAAAAGACCATTTAATACGCTTTTATGAGCAATTAGGAGAATTACATTCAACGTTTGTTTGTGATTAATAAAGAAAATATTACATTTAGTTTTGAAATTTTCAATGCAAGAGTAGATTTCTTCAATTTCACTTTAACGTTTCCTTTAATCGATTAAAAATTCTTACTACTGAAACCCATTGGTCTACATTAAGAAGTCATTAATATGTGTTAAAACACACTTTAAAGAAAATTTATTATGATTGTACTGTAACTATAGCCATACATGAACAAAAACACTGAAAATTTTAAAGTAACACTTGGTTTCTACATTTAGCAGTGTAGAATGGGATAAACCTAATTAAAAAACAATACTCAATTATAGACGGTTAACCTACCAGATGGCATTATATCAAATTTGCAATTTTAACATGTAAAATTATGGGTACATTTAGTTGCAGATAATGTCATATCCAGGTCTCGAATCTTTTTTGAATATCCAATATTTACACCTCGCGGATACGGATGGATATATGGTAATTATCTATTTGTTGATGACTGATAAATCAAGAAACATAAATACAAAAAAAAACAATTTAACATAATTTTCTTCAAATACAATGATTATAAAAGTATGCAAAATAAAAAAAATATGATAATGACAAATAATTTTGAGTAGTCAATAAGAATTAAATGCTAATAATAAAGATTATTAACTTAATAAAAAAGAAAATAATATATGCATAATACAAACTATTGTTTTGAAATAATCTGAACGAATATATTTCAAATGCAGATGCGTCTGCATCTCTATCCATGTACTTTTTTTGTATATCAAAATTTTATCTTCTTTTTGGATACCAATATACATGGATTTGAGATTTCAGATATTTTCAATATCCATTGATAGGCCTAATGCATATTTGGTAGTGAATTCCCAATTTTTACCTTTTTTGAATGCATGACTCCTTTGGTGTTCAACACTTCAAAGGACTTTTTGTACATGTTATCAAGCATTGAGTTTCAAGCTAAAATACT
Source organism: Allium sativum (assembly GCA_030737875.1). Lineage (NCBI taxonomy): Eukaryota > Viridiplantae > Streptophyta > Magnoliopsida > Asparagales > Amaryllidaceae > Allium > Allium sativum. Next base: position 17,244,998 of record CM060927.1, on the reverse strand, counting down.
TTTAGCAAATAGGTAATCAAAAAAAAAAAAAAAAACATATGTCGCACCTGTCGATGTTTAACTCCATTTAGTATATCATTCGCTATAGCTAAGAAATAGTTAGCTGGAAAGCTGAAACAAAAAAAAAAACATTTATGTGTTAGACGTAGCAAAGTAATTTATTTATCAAATAGAGACACATTAACCTTCATCATAAATATGAAGAAAGAAAATCAAAATTTTAGTATATAGCATGGACCCAAGAAGCACACATTATGTGGCCATTCAATTATTGTATATCTATTGCAAAATTATCATATGAATCAGTAAGGCATGTATAAAATGACTAATGTAGCATTGAAATAGATGGATCTGTTTTAGCATACACCAAGAAGTTTTTCCTTTCTCTTTTTCTGTTCTTTTTTTTTCAAATTGACTGAAATAATTAATCATATCTTGAGCCATGGATTTTTGTTTTTAGAATATAAAATGGAAACCACGTGCCATGTAATATCCACTGAAATAAACGTGTAACCTAAATTATTAGTTGTGATAAGATAATTTCCTAGAAAGCAATGTAAGAAACTGATGCAAACATTATTCAATAACTTTGTATTTGTTATACATTAAATGCTTGTGCTCGAATAAATATAAGGTTATTCTTACGGAATTAAAATGCACCAAAACTCCAGAGTCATAATAATGAGTAATTTCTTACTAATACTTAGAATGAATCCATAAATAGACATCAGTTTAGTGTTATTTTTGTTTTTATTCCAATTGAAAAAAAGGAAAGAAACATGGCGATGATTGTACGGATCATGCCAAACCACATACATGTATTTTTCCTTCAAATTAGCAAATAAATTAGACCATCATGCAAAGATCCAAAATGGCCAAAATACTGCTATTATGGTTTAGAATATTGGTTTGACAGGCACACTATTGTTGTCAAATGTCAATACAAAAATAATTCATAAACACTTTGACTAAACAATGCTTTTGTAAAAAAGACATGATTACGTTATAGAGAATGAAAAACAAAAAGGAAACGAAGGAATAAATACTAATATAGATAAATCAATTCATTCTACTAAAATGGAAAAAATATGTACGATGAAAATACCTATAATCACAACATGATAGTGGTCTAAATTTTATACGATTTATTCATAGGTATGTATCTACTTATATGTATACGTGTATGTGTTCGTACACGCGCGCGTGTGTGCGTGCGTATATATAGAGCTGATTAAAACATATTTATATTATTATTGACCCCAAAGTTAAATGAATTGAAGACAAATTTTCTCTTTTAAAGCCCTTTAAATGATAGCTCAAATGACTTTGGTACATTTGTTTTTATTGAATGTGTGCTTTATTGGAGATGATGTTTTGTAATATAGTTTATACAATTCAGTCAAATGTAAAACACATTGGAATAATTCACTTTCGGTCTTTAGATAACTAACATTAATATTTCAGTGTACTTGAGCATCATTTTCTTGTATGTATGTGATCGATGAGTGTATGGAAGATAATTTTGTTAAATCGTAGCTCTATGTATTGAGAAATAAAACGTTTATACATGAAAATATGATAGAAATAGTTTATCACAAAAGTGCCACCAAACTGGAATTTGTTAATTGTATGATATTATAGATACCAATAGAGTGACACTGTCATGCTATGCTAAAGGAAAAGCGGTGCCACTATAGGGATTTGCACTATCTCTTACGAAAAATAAATCTAAGAACCAAGGCCATCAACATAGAGTATTGTGTTAGAGAACCCCAGATTATCACAAAACCAATTGGCAATGTGAAGGGTGAACTCATTATACTTATACAGGATTCATTTTACAAATTCCCCAATGTGAGACTTGTCTCAACACACCCCCGCACGTGTGGCATATCATGAGCCTAACACGTGGACCTTTATATTGGGTGACGTGGATAAGTGTGACATTGTGCGAACGAATTAAACCTGCTCTGATACCATGTTAGAGAACCCCGGATTATCACAAAACCAATTGGCAATGTGAAGGGTGAACTCATTATACTTATACAGGATTCATTTTACAAATTCCCCAATGTGGGACTTGTCTCAATATATAGGCATAAAAATTAATAACAAAATGGATATAGCTCAGCAATATTAAAGTGAAGATGAAAGCATATGCACATTGAAGAAGAAATCTGATTACTTCGTTAAAGCAATTAGTTGCAGTCAAAAAAATCCTATTAGTTTTACTATGTATTGTAAGTTTTTCCCCTACTCCAAATAAAGAATTACCATGAACCCATGCTTCTTTGAGTCCGGTTCTAAGAATAGCTAGAGAAATTATCACCTTATTTGATATACACTTCTGCTTGAACAATTCCATCGTGAAAGTAAAAGATGTCGTTCAAATCTCCATCAATTGTCCATAGATGTATAACTTGGTTACCTCTTTACTTAAGATAGTCCCATAATTTCTTTCTCTCATGAGCATCATTTGAACCATAAAACTGATGTGATGATGAGCATCATTCCCAAAGTACTACATTTTGTGCAATCAAAGTTATACCAGCATGACATTCAAAAATGATGATATTATATAATTTTAATAAAATATATTAAATTATGGAAAACAATCAATTAAATGGATAGGGTAGAAGTGAAGGATAAAACAGTTTACACTTTTTTTTAATGTTATAGACATCACAGTATATTTCAATCAATGCATGCATGCATACACACACACATATCAATCCTTACATAAAAGAGTAAAAAAGAGATAACGTATGATTTGCACTATTCAGTTATGTAATTGTGAGGAACCGTTTCTTCCCCGTGAAGGAAAGAGCGGATACTTTGAGAACAACACACAATAGAACGCAGACAGAAGAACATTTCATTGCTATTACAACAATTCCATCAGATACAAGAATATACAGAGTATAAATGAATAAATTACATTCGATAAATATCAGAGATTACAGTATATTACATAGCAGCGGAAAATAATACAAAGCACAACTGAAGGTGATATACGGATACAGAGCTTTCCGGATATCATTCCAGCTGTAAACCAGGATCCTGTGAATAAAAATATGCAAAACCAAAACTACTAGCTGCCCGTGCGGAAAATAGGGGCACCCAGAGTTTAGGTTAAAACAATAAACTCCAGGTCAGTCATGTGATGGTGTGAGAACTAAAACAGTTATTAATCTTTATTTTCAAAGTTAGGTAAATCAAGGGACCACGCCGTATAACACGGAACGGGTTTCCTCCCAAGAATACCAGTGCATAAAACAACAGCGCGATGCTAAATAAAGAAAAATGAAGTTGATATAAGACCCAGGTCCTATCACACAATGCAACGCAAGCCGGGGGATAGGGTTTTCCCTTATAACAGCCAAAGCATGCTTGATACGTTTAAAACAAATCATTTGATACTATAATGAGTGTATAGTGTCAAAACATTGTCAATCATAAATATAAATCATAGGCGGCATAGCTACCATCTACTATGTCGCCGTACTAGTTCTACCATTAAAACCGAATTACACGTATTGGAAATTGGATTTCCGTCATGAGTCGAGGCAAGGGGCAAGCTCCTCTCCGCGTTCGAGACACTCTAGCAAATGTCCCAGGACTACGCACTCTGGGCAATCCTGGATCTTCAGGGCTGGTCCTCACTTACGTTAGAGGATTAATTATGCCTGAACACACGTTTCCCGGTCCTTACAGACCTATAATCGAGGCGCCTCATCCAACAACCACAAAGGTGAAAAGTATATAAATGTCAGGGCTGGTAAGTCACTGACACCACCAAAGCTAGAAAGAAACGTCGTGCTCTCCCTGCAGTCCGTATCCCCTTTTTGACTCATACCGAGGTGTGAGGCTCGCGAATTCACGTTATACACAAAGCTGCCACGTAGGCTGTGCTTTGATCATCAACCACAAGACTTTGCTTTTCAACAGAAGCCTTGATCCATGCAACTTAGCGTGCCACACAGACAATTCATGCCATGCGACTGATGTCCATCGATATACAACCTCTGAGCTCGTACGTCTCAGAGAAGGGCGTTAAGCAAAAGAATAAATTCTCCACCGCCAAAAGGATGTATATTTAATAGAAATCAGTCAACACATAATAAAATCCAATGTCTGACACACAATCCATTTACAAGTCCGTTCTGGGTCTGAACGAAACCGGAGGCACTTTCCTCGCATATCCATCCATCTCCAAGTATCTTTGGACGACCACCAACTATTTCCATCTTCTTGGGTGTACAGCCCAATCAGGATCGTCAGTAATTACCCAAAAGATGTGAAGACTTCCGGTCTTCGACCACCGTCTTCAACTTCGACATATCGTCGAATCGATTATTCAGAATGGGTGTAAACCCGGTCTTTCCGAACAACCCGCGTATATTAAAAACAAATGTTAGACAAACACAACATACGCCTCATTCCAATTCAGAATATTCTTTTATTCACAAAATCACATTTTTAGGGAAAGGTTCCCATTAATTTTATCCAAGATAAATTCTTTAAAATTTATCCTTTAATCTTCCTTTGGATGTCATTTCAAACCAAATTATGGTTTTCTAAACTAGTCGAGATTAGCGAATCACAACGAAGTAATTATTTATTTATTTCCCAATCCCAACCTATTCATCCCATGAAGCAAAACTGGTAATACTTCATATCTAACACCATGGTGTTATCGGTAAAATTAATTACCATTTCACGTTCAAATCTAATTAAAGATTTAACTATCGCTTTGGAGCAAAACTGGTAGTACTCCATTCTCGCTCATTTCTAAATTTGATAATTTGGATTATAGGTTCACATTTCAATCTAATTGCAGATTCGTTAGAACTCCTTTTACTGGGTTAAAGAACTAGGTGTTATTTAAAACACAGTCCACGATAAACCCAAATCACATTCTATTTATTATCGGGTTAAAGAACTAGTGTTATTTAAAACACAGTTCACGATAAACCCATTTCAAATCCAATCAAATATATTAGCAATTCCGATAATTTAAAACCCCTTTTTAAATCTAATTTATTTATTTAAAAACAATTGGGTTTTAAATTTAGTTCAAAACTAGTTCATTTCGATAAAAATCTATTTTTATCTTTTCAAATATGGAGTTTTTCACCCTAGTTTTTCTCAAATCACTTCTTATGATTTTACACAAATTATTACTATTTTTAATAATCTTATCAAGGCCCGTACAGTCGATTTCCATCAACGGCCATCGAACTGCACTTACAGCGACCTTTTTCGAATTTGATTTGGACGTATCTCCAAATCCAACCGTTAGATTTTGAATTTCTAATATTCGTTAGAAAGCTCTTTTCGATACGAACCCAACGGTTTCGGTTTTAGGAGAATCCGACGGTCGGATCTCCCGTAATGTCTGTTTGAAATAAATGGTCGAAATTCACGAACTGCCGCGGCGAGGCGCGTTCTATTCAGGCCATTATATTATATATATATATATATAATATATATAATATATATTTCGTCGATTTCTATTTAAAACAATTATATAAATAGTTTTAAATTCGTTTCAAGAACCATTTCAACTTCCATTTCAATCTAAAGCAAAATTGAATTCTTCTTTATAAATTCGTTTTAAAATTCATTTCTATTCAATTCAAATTTCAATTCAATTTGAATTCATTTCAATTCGCTTTCAATTCAATTTTAAAGTCGTTTTCTATTCGATTCAATTCAAGTTGGTTTTCTATTCGATTCAATTCAAATTGGTTTTCTAATCAATTTAAATCAATTTCGTTTTCTAATCAATTTAAATCAAATAAGTTTTCTAATCAATTTAAATCAAATTCGTTTTCTAATCAATTTAAATCAAATTCGTTTTCTAATCAATTTAAATCAAATTCATTTTCTAATCAATTTGATTCAAATTCATTTTCTAATCAATTTAAATCAAATTCGTTTTCTAATCAATTTGATTCAAATTCATTTTCTGATCAATTTAATTCGAAATCATTTTATATTAAATTCATTTCGAAATCGTTTTATATTAAATTCATTTCGAAATCGTTTTATATTCAATTCATTTCGAAATCGTTTTATATTCAATTCATTTCGAAATCGTTTTATATTCAATTCATTTCGAAATCGTTTTATATTCAATTCATTTCAAAATATGCGATTTCGAAATCACTTTTCAATATTCATTTTAAAATGAATAAAATCGATATAAATATCGTTCACGTCAAAATGGCGTCAATCTAATCAACACGGCTTCATATATTTCTATTTTCAAATATTCCATTTCAAATATTTCGATTTCAAATATCTCGTTCAACACATGACTAATCTCAACGGATGAGTACAGTCAACACATGAACCTTTATATTATATTGATAAAGATGTAAATTTTATTATTAAAATATTTCGTTCAACACATGACTAATTTCACGGATGAGTACAGTCAACACATGAACCTTTATATTATATTGATAAAGATGTAAATTTTATTATTAAAATATTTCGTTCAACACATGACTAATCTCACGGATGAGTACAGTCAACACATGAACCTTTATATTATAATGTTCTTTATCTTCTAAATTGGAATGAGGCCCGATCAATCACCATATAATGTTAATTATATGGATTTTCATACATCACACGTATATTACAGCATTGAAAAATAATCAACCATCAACCAAAGTGCACTACACTGTATAAGCATCAAATATAGATATCTAACGCTTATAACAGCCTGTCAATCAATCGATCGACATATTTAATCAATCAGGATGAGTGAACTTCAAATTTCATCCCAATACCCGTGTGGGGTTTCAAACAATCAAACACAGATTTTATTTGTGCAGTTGGGCGATGTGTAAAATTTATCGTCCCAATCAATGTCATTCAAATAGGTGTACATAAACAAACCGTCCGGTTTGTAAATGAATATTTATTTATTCACATTCACTATATTCATATTCACGTTAAAAATTATATTTTTAACGATAAAACATTTTATTTTAACACATGGATTTTTATTCAGTTCATTTATTCAATAAAATGATATTTTTATTTTTCTAACTTATTTTAGAAAATTTCGGCGGCATAACGGCACGATACTAGAAACGGGACAAGGCCTAGCCTTATCCCCGGTCTAGTGAAGGCCCACGCCATTCACACATCAATCAAATTCCACAAACAACCAAATTCAAATCAAATCATCTAACTAATTTATACAACCAAACAAACAAGTCCATGGTCTGTGGACGATTGTGTCGGGTGCTACTAAGCACCGTCTGCATCCTAGTATATATATATATATATATATATAACTAGAAAAGAAATTGAAGAGTGAGAAATTCTCACCTATAGCTATCCAGTACCCACGACTCTTCATTTATATAAATCTTCATCGTTATCGCATCTTTGTCATCTTCGTTGCTGTAGCCACTACATATGTAAAAATCGAATTTTTACTTCGCTATTCAATATATAAAAACCGAATTTTTACTTTGCTATTCAATATATAAAAATCGAATTTTTACTTTGTTATTCAATATATAAAAATCGAATTTTTACTTTGTTATTCAATATATAAAAATCGAATTTTTACTTTGTTATTCAATATATAAAAATCGAATTTTTACTTCGCTATATAGATAAAAATTCTATTTTTATCACGCTATTCCCTATATAAAGATTTCGCCTTTTCAAATATATAGATTTGCCTTTTCTAAAATAAATATTTTGCCTTTTCTAAAATAAATATTTTATTTTTAACTTCCTACTTATATAAAAATTATATATCGCTACTTCCCATATAAAAATCAAATTTTTATCTTGCCATTATATGTATACAAATCCCATTCTTTTCATGCTACTACATATAAAAGATTATATTTTTCGTATGAAATCATATACATAAAGATCGTTTCTTTATTATGCTATTCATATGAAAATAATATTTTTAAATAAATCTTTATAAACTATGAAATATCATTTCTTTGATTTCTGAAAATCACTTCTTTTATCATTAAAAATTACTTCTTTACCTAGTTAAAACTATACCTTTGCTAAGTTAAAAATCGTATCTTTCCCTAATCAAAAATCAAACCTTTACTTGTTAACAAAAAAATCAAATCTTTGCTTGAATCAAAGCTTTCATATATATAATTTCTGATTTTTAACAATGCCATTTCATTTAAAAACCATATTTTTAAGTACTGAAATAAATAAAAATGGAAATATAGACTTACCGGAGGAGTTGGGGGTGGGGGATCGCAGTGGTCGGATCGAGGCCGGGGATGGCGGGTGCGGCGGTGGGGAGGGAGGGCTAGGGTTCGGGTTTTCCTGGGGGGGGGGGGGGGGGTGCGGTGCTCGATTGCCGACGGGGGGGTCTGGAGGGTGTCGCGGTGGTTTAGGGGGAGGGTGTGGCAGAGCGATGTTCGATTGGGGGGGGGGGAGTCCATCGCCTGTCGCCATTTTATTTTTTATTTTTTTTATTTTGAAAAGCTGAATTGAAAATATCGGGGGGGGGGCAGAGTATAAGGAAAGGAGAGAATATTTTTTTTAATATCAAAAAGTTGACTTTTTCATACGACCTCGAAACGAGGCCCACTGCCTGTCGTCCATAGCGTTTTACCCCCATTCCGAACACAATGGGATATGTATCGTAGGCTGATTTGATCGTTTTGATCAGTTTCCGTTGAAATTACATTTAAATCGCTATATTGAATTTTAAACGTACATTTCAAATTACCGGGGTCTCATACTAACTCTATAAATCCCATAAAAATATTTTCTAGCTTCGTATTGACGATACGGTCCTAACAAAACTAGTTTCGTCGAATTCTGAGACCGTTAGAAAAATGGCCATTTTCCAGTCGATTAAAATCAACTGAAACTGGTCAAACGCGTTTTCCTTTGCCACGCTCACATATTGATTCAGAAAATTATGAAATTTGAAACCTAGCAATAATTTAACATCACGGACCCAATAAAAGTGGTTTCGTCGAAATCCGAGGTCGTTTGCAAAATTTCCATTTTTAAGGGCCTGAATTCCATAGCGACTCTTCAGAATTTTCAACTGGACATATCTTTTGATTCCCGCTATGAAATCTCGATTTTTCGGATTCGTTGGAAAGATATTCTAAAATAGATCCTAATGTTTTTGGTTTCACTAAAATCCGGATTGTTTTGCACCCGGTACATTCAATTGAAGTTTGAAATCGAATTATCGAACTACCGCGCCATTTTCAATTCTATTTATAATTATATAAAATTATTTATATTCTAACGACGGCGCGTATAAATATATACGTTCGAATTATATTCAAAATAAATTTCTTGTCGATATTATTTAAAATAATCTATTTTAAATATTCAAAATTCGCTAAAATTGCCAAAATAAAAATTTTAAACTGGTTCGGATTTTCCGGGTAATTACAATCTCCCCCACTTAAAACTTTTCGTCCCCGAAAAGGAACAAAGCCGAAAGTGGTTTGATTAATCAACTCTATGTTCGATCTGGCTTCCATTCACCAACTTTTCAGTTTCTGATAATTTTCAAATTTTCAAAAATTTGGCTAACACCCTAAATTTTCGAAAAATTTCGCCATAACCTCCCCTGCACCGGGAGCCGCGAGAAAATCCCGAAATTGCCATATAGGCCTTCTGATCTCAAAAAGAAAAAGAAAAAGCCAAGCGGCTAGCCAATAGGCTCATAAAATCATCATCACCCAAACAAAACAGTAAATTATGTAGTAAACATGTACCTATTTGTCGGGCAAACAAATTTTATTCTCTGCTCTAGCCTCCTTGCTATGACCTGTTCAATGTAAATACATATATATGCATGCAAATGCGACCAATTTTCAATATAATTCAATATTCGGTTCCATTAGACTTAATGGTTCAAAATTGTCAGACTAATAAACAAACAACACAAACATCAATCAATTAGTGAATTTAACGTTTCAAATTCATAATTTTTGATATAAATACGAAAATCATGTTTTTGATGCCAATTCGCTACAATGTGTTCTAACTATATAAGTTTTTGGTTCTCACACCAGTCTAATGGAAATATATAGATATCATACCTTCGTCACTCGAAAATAAATGCTGATGATGTTTCGAACCACCATCAGAACATCTCCGGGCGACTAGTATGTGATTCCATATCTATCCAGTATATTAAAACTTCGAATATACATTCATGACGCGTATATGCAAAATCTTTATTTAGTGGATTGTCCATATCAATATAAATAAATTATTCAAATACGTATACTTGAATTTAACTTTCAAAACAAAATTGTTTTCATTTGAAAAATATACTCTTCACACTCGTTCTAGGATACTACTGATCCTATCTCTAATGAGTCATTCTAATTGGATATTACTAATCCAATATCTGATGAGTTCTTTCGTATGGTTCTAATGTGTCTTGTTCTCGAGCTCTGTAAACCAAAGCTCTGATACCAAATGTGAGGACCCGTTTCTTCCCCGTGAAGGAAAGAGCGGATACTTTGAGAACAACACACAATAGAACGCAGACGGAAGAACATTTCATTGCTATTACAACAATTCCATCAGATACAAGAATATACAGAGTATAAATGAATAAATTACATTCGATAAATATCAAAGATTACAGTATATTACATAGCAGCGGAAAATAATACAAAGCACAACTGAAGGTGATATACGGATACAGAGCTTTCCGGATATCATTCCAGCTGTAAACCAGGATCCTGTAAATAAAAATCTGCAAAACCAAAACTACTAGCTGCCCGTGCGGAAAATAGGGGCACCCAGAGTTTAGGTTAAAACAATAAACTCCAGGTCAGTCATGTGACTGGTGTGAGAACTAAAACAGTTATTAATCTTTATTTTCAAAGTTAGGTAAATCAAGGGACCACGCCGTATAACACGGAACGGGTTTCCTCCCAAGAATACCAGTGCATAAAACAACAGCGCGATGCTAAATAATGAAAAATGAAGTTGATATAAGACCCAGGTCCTATCACACAATGCAACGCAAGCCGGGGGATAGGGTTTTCCCTTATAACAGCCAAAGCATGCTTGATACGTTTAAAACAAATCATTTGATACTATAATGAGTGTATAGTGTCAAAACATTTTCAATCATAAATACAAATCATAGGCGGCATAGCTACCATCTACTATGTCGCCATACTAGTTCTACAATTAAAACCGAATTACACGTACTGGAAATTGGATTTCCGTCATGAGTCGAGGCAAGGGGCAAGCTCCTCTCCGCGTTCGAGACACTCTAGCAAATGTCCCAGGACTACGCACTCTGGGCAATCCTGGATCTTCAGGGCTGGTCCTCACTTACGTTAGAGGATTAATTATGCCTGAACACACGTTTCCCGGTCCTTACAGACCTATAATCGAGGCGCCTCATCCAACAACCACAAAGGTGAAAAGTATATAAATGTCAGGGCTGGTAAGTCACTGACACCACCAAAGCTAGAAAGAAACGTCGTGCTCTCCCTGCAGTCCGTATCCCCTTTTTGACTCATACCGAGGTGTGAGGCTCGCGAATTCACGTTATACACAAAGCTGCCACGTAGGCTGTGCTTTGATCATCAACCACAAGACTTTGCTTTTCAACAGAAGCCTTGATCCATGCAACTTAGCGTGCCACACAGACAATTCATGCCATGCGACTGATGTCCATCGATATACAACCTCTGAGCTCGTACGTCTCAGAGAAGGGCGTTAAGCAAAAGAATAAATTCTCCGTCGCCAAACAGATGTATATTTAATAGAAATTAATCAACACAGAATAAAATCCAATGTCTGACACACAATCCATTTACAAGTCCGTTCTGGGTCTGAACGAAACCGGAGGCACTTTCCTCGCATATCCACCCATCTCCAAGTACGTCTGGACGACCACCAACTATTTCCATCCTCTTGGGTGTACAGCCCAATCAGGATCGTCAGTAATTACCCAAACGATGTGAAGAATTCCGGTCTTCGACCACCGTCTTCAACTTCGACATATCGTCGAATCGGTTATTCAGAATGGGTGTAAACCCGGCCTTTCCGAACAACCCGCGTATATTAAAAACAAATGTTAGACAAACACAACATACGCCTCATTCCAATTCAGAATATTCTTTTATTCACAAAATCACATTTTTAGGGAAAGGTTCCCATTAATTTTATCCAAGATAAATTCTTTAAAATTTATCCTTTAATCTTCCTTTGGATGTCATTTCAAACCAAATTATGGTTTTCTAAACTAGTCGAGATTAGCGAACCACAACGAAGTAATTATTTATTTATTTCCCAATCCCAACCTATTCATCCCATGAAGCAAAACTGGTAATACTTCATATCTAACACCATGGTGTTATCGGTAAAATTAATTACCATTTCACGTTCAAATCAAATTAAAGATTTAACTATCGCTTTGGAGCAAAACTGGTAATACTCCATTCTCGCTCATTTCTAAATTTGATAATTTGGATTATAGGTTCACATTTCAATCTAATTGCAGATTCGTTAGAACTCCTTTTACTGGGTTAAAGAACTAGGTGTTATTTAAAACACAGTTCACGATAAACCCAAATCACATTCTATTTATTATCGGGTTAAAGAACTAGTGTTATTTAAAACACAGTTCACGATAAACCCATTTCAAATCCAATCAAATATATTAGCAATTCTGATAATTTAAAACCCCTTTTTAAATCTAATTTATTTATTTAAAAACAATTGGGTCTTAAATTTAGTTCAAAACTAGTTCATTTCGATAAAAATCTATTTTTATCTTTTCAAATATGGAGTTTTTCACCCCAGTTTTTCTCAAATCACTTCTTATGATTTTACACAAATTATTACTATTTTTAATAATTTTATCAAGGCCCGTACAGTCGATTTCCATCAACGGCCATCGAACTGCACTTACAACGACCTTTTTCGAATTTGATTTGGACGTATCTCCAAATCCAACCGTTAGATTTTGAATTTCTAATATTCGTTAGAAAGCTCTTTTCGATACGAACCCAACGGTTTCGGTTTTAGGAGAATCCGACGGACGGATATCCCGTAATGTCCGTTTGAAATAAATGGTCAAAATTCAAGAACTGCCGCGGCGCGGCGCGTTCTATTCAGGCCATTATATTATATATATAATATATATTTCGTCGATTTCTATTTAAAACGAATTATATAAATAGTTTTAAATTCGTTTCAAGAACCATTTCAACTTCCATTTCAATCCAAAGCAAAATTGAATTCTTCTTTATAAATTCGTTTTAAAATTCATTTCTATTCAATTCAAATTTCAATTCAATTTGAATTCATTTCAATTTGAATTCATTTCAATTTGCTTTCAATTCAATTTTAAAGTCGTTTTCTATTCGATTCAATTCAAGTTGGTTTTCTATTCGATTCAATTCAAACTGGTTTTCTAATCAATTTAAATCAATTTCGTTTTCTAATCAATTTAAATCAAATTCATTTTCTGATCAATTTAAATCAAATTCGTTTTCTAATCAATTTAAATCAAATTCGTTTTCTAATCAATTTAAATCAAATTCGTTTTCTAATCAATTTGATTCAAATTCATTTTCTAATCAATTTAAATCAAATTCGTTTTCTAATCAATTTGATTCAAATTCATTTTCTGATCAATTTAATTCGAAATCATTTTATATTAAATTCATTTCGAAATCGTTTTATATTCAATTCATTTCGAAATCGTTTTATATTCAATTCATTTCGAAATCGTTTTATATTCAATTCATTTCGAAATCGTTTTATATTTAATTCATTTCGAAATCGTTTTATATTCAATTCATTTCGAAATCGTTTTATATTCAATTCATTTCGAAATCGTTTTATATTCAATTCATTTCGAAATCGTTTTATATTCAATTCATTTCAAAATATGCGATTTCGAAATCACTTTTCAATATTCATTTTAAAATGAATAAAATCGATATAAATATCGTTCACATCAAAATGGCGTCAATCTAATCAACACGGCTTCATATATTTCTATTTTCAAATATTCTATTTCAAATATTTCTTTTTCAAATATTTCGATTTCAAATATCTCGTTCAACACATGACTAATCTCAACGGATGAGTACAGTCAACACATGAACCTTTATATTATATTGATAAAGATGTAAATTTTATTATTAAAATATTTCGTTCAACACATGACTAATCTCACGGATGAGTACAGTCAACACATGAACCTTTATATTATATTGATAAAGGTGCAAATTTTATTATTAAAATATTTCGTTCAACACATGACTAATCTCACGGATGAGTACAGTCAACACATGAACCTTTATGTTATAATGTTCTTTATCTTCTAAATTGGAATGAGGCCCGATCAATCACCATATAATGTTAATTATATGGATTTTCATACATCACATGTATATTACAGCATTGAAAAATAATCAACCATCAACCAAAGTGCACTACACTGTATAAGCATCAAATATAGATATCTAACGCTTATAACAGCCTGTCAATCAATCGATCGACATATTTAATCAATCAGGGTGAGTGAACTTCAAATTTCATCCCAATACCCGTGTGGGGTTTCAAACAATCAAACACAGATTTTATTTGTGCAGTTGGGCGATGTGTAAAATTTATCGTCCCAATCAATGTCATTCAAATAGGTGTACATAAACAAACCGTCCGGTTTGTAAATGAATATTTATTTATTCACATTCACTATATTCATATTCACGTTAAAAATTATATTTTTAACGATAAAACATTTTATTTTAACACATGGATTTTTATTCAGTTCATTTATTCAATAAAATGATATTTTTATTTTTCTAACTTATTTTAGAAAATTTCGGCGGCATAACGGCACGATACTAGAAACGGGACAAGGCCTAGCCTTATCCCCGGTCTAGTGAAGGCCCACGCCATTCACACATCAATCAAATTCCACAAACAACCAAATTCAAATCAAATCATCTAACTAATTTATACAACCAAACAAACAAGTCCATGGTCTGTGGACGATTGTGTCGGGTGCTACTAAGCACCGTCTGCATCCTAGTATATATATATATATAACTAGAAAAGAAATTGAAGAGTGAGAAATTCTCACATATAGCTATCCAATACCCACGACTCTTCATTTATAGAAATCTTCATCGTTATCGCATCTTTGTCATCTTCGTTGCTGTAGCCACTACATATGTAAAAATCGAATTTTTACTTCGCTATTCAATATATAAAAACCGAATTTTTACTTTGCTATTCAATATATAAAAATCGAATTTTTACTTTGTTATTCAATATATAAAAATCGAATTTTTACTTTGTTATTCAATATATAAAAATCGAATTTTTACTTTGTTATTCAATATATAAAAATTGAATTTTTTACTTCGCTATATAGATAAAAATTCTATTTTTATCACGCTATTCCCTATATAAAGATTTCGTCTTTTCAAATATATAGATTTGCCTTTTCTAAAATAAATATTTTGCCTTTTCTAAAATAAATATTTTATTTTTAACTTCCTACTTATATAAAAATTATATATCGCTACTTCCCATATAAAAATCAAATTTTTATCTTGCCATTATATGTATACAAATCCCATTCTTTTCATGCTACTACATATAAAAGATTATATTTTTCGTATGAAATCATATACATAAAGATCGTTTCATTATTATGCTATTCATATGAAAATAATATTTTTAAATCAATCTTTATAAACTATGAAAAATCATTTCTTTGATTTCTGAAAATCCCTTCTTTTATCATTAAAAATTACTTCTTTACCTAGTTAAAACTATACCTTTGCTAAGTTAAAAATCGTATCTTTCCCTAATCAAAAATCAAACCTTTACTTGTTAACAAAAAATCAAATCTTTGCTTGAATCAAAGCTTTCATATATATAATTTCTGATTTTTAACAATGCCATTTCATTTAAAAACCATATTTTTAAGTACTGAAATAAATAAAAATGGAAATATAGACTTACCGGAGGAGTTGGGGGTGGGGGATCGCAGTGGTCGGATGGAGGCCGGGGATGGCGGGTGCGGCGGTGGGGAGGGAGGGCTAGGGTTCGGGTTTTCCTGGGGGGGGGGGTGCGGTGCTCGATTGCCGACGGGGGGGGGGGGTCTGGAGGGTGTCGCGGTGGTTTAGGGGGAGGGTGTGGCGGCGCGATGATCAATTGGGGGGGGGGCGTCCATCGCCTGTCGCCATTTTTTTTTGAAAAGCTGAATTGAAAATATCGGGGGGGGGGGGGGGGCAGAGTATAAGGAAGGAGAGAATATTTTTTTTTAATATAAAAAAGTTGACTTTTTCATACGACCTCGAAACGAGGCCCACTGCCTGTCGTCCATAGCGTTTTACCCCCATTCCGAACACAATGGGATATGTATCGTAGGCTGATTTGATCGTTTTGATCAGTTTCCATTGAAATTACATTTAAATCGCTATATTGAATTTTAAACGTACATTTCAAATTACCGGGGTCTCATACTAACTCTATAAATCCCATAAAAATATTTTCTAGCTTCGTATTGACGATACGGTCCTAACAAAATTAGTTTCGTCGAATTCTGAGACCGTTAGAAAAATGGCCATTTTCCAGTCGATTAAAATCAACAGAAACTAGTCAAACGCGTTTTCCTTTGCCACGCTCACATATTGATTCGGAAAATTATGAAATTTGAAACCTCGCAATAATTTAACATCACGGACCCAACAAAAGTGGTTTCGTCGAAATCCGAGGTCGTTTGCAAAATTTCCATTTTTAAGGGCCTGAATTCCATAGCGACTATTCAGAATTTTCAACTGGACATATCTTTTGATTTCTGCTATGAAATCTCGATTTTTCGGATTCGTTGGAAAGATATTCTCAAATAGATCCTAATGTTTTTGGTTTCACTAAAATCCAAATTGTTTTGCACCCGGTACATTCAATTGAAGTTTGAAATCGAATTATCGAACTACCGCGCCATTTTCAATTCTATTTATAATTATATAAAATTATTTACATTCTAACGATGGCGCGTATAAATATATACGTTCGAATTATATTCAAAATTAATTTCTTGTCGATATTATTTAAAATAATCTATTTTAAATATTCAAAATTCGCTAAAATTGCCAAAATAAAAATTTTAAACTAGTTCGGATTTTCCGGGTTATTACAGTAATGGTGGGAGCTAGTGTAGTAAATAATACTCTAAGGTTGTTTGAACTAATTAAAAGAAGCGAAGATAATTAAAGAAACCCTCTAAGATGAAATAATGCAACAATATCTAGAAAGATTTCAACCAAAATTATTATAATTGTATAATTGTATCCAATAATAGTTTAATCCTATTCATAAAAGACTTTCTTGAAAGGTCATAGTGTTGTATATTATGTCTGTCATAAATAACGAAATAAACCCTATTGCATCTTATGGTATTAGTAAGCTCATAGCATTGTATATTATGTCTGTCGTTAAAAACATAATAATTTTATCGCTATTGATGTGTAGAATGGTTTAAAAAGGAGATAAAATAATTGTAAATACATAGAGAAAATTGAATACTAATAAGGAAAATAATATGGATAAAATCATAGATAAAGTATGGGTATTTGCTGGTTTGCATATTCTGTTTCCACATTCCAACGGCCGTTAAATGGCTAGTAGATTCAATAAATGAACAAGCTGACTATCAAAACACATTCAAAAATCATGGAAATAGAGTCGCAAAAAATATAGATGACATGGTCTCTAGAAAGTTGAGATCTTATTTGCATGAAAATAGGACAATGGACATGGATGCCTCTGGAAACTTGAGAAAAGCTTCAGTGCAGCTACAAAAGACAACCTTTCAACGATATTTTTTTTAACTTGGAACTTAAAATAATTAGATGATACAATACAACTACATGGAGTATAAGAAAGGAAAAAGTTTGCCCTGCAGGTATATTTAGTCTGCTAACTATATATATTATAGTATTGTAGAAAATGTAGAGACCTGAAACTTAGAGTAATAATGACTGCATTAATTATATTTCCCTTTTGTAATAGCCTTTCCATAGTGAATGATAGATGGATTGCCATTCAACAAAAAAACAGTGAATAAATAGTAATATTGCTATTATGTTTATGCAACTACATCCATTTAAGTAGCAATAATTACTCCAGGTTCTACAATCTCAACTCTTTACAATGCAAAGATTTAATCGATCAATCCATGGTACATACTGAATAATAATTAAAAAAATCAATGTATTAGAACTTAATGTTATATGAAGCGGACTCTTTACGTGAAAATATATGTTGTCCATTAGTGTATGTAACATATGTCTTTTAGGAAACGTTATCGTCTTTCATCGGATATAACAATTGCAAGAATTATTAACTAACCTAAAATACAATAAATAGCACTTACTTATCCGGTTAATCAAAATAAAATTCTTGAAAGTTAAAACTACGGATATACAAATCAACTATTAATATTATCAAAAGGACAGTAAACCAACTCATAGAATACCTTAACATATATTCTTCATTTGTACCCCATAAACTTTTTGGGCTCAAGCGTTTTAGCTTGCCCCCAACATCTTTTTTTATTTCGTCTCCAAAGAAGTTTTTTTTATAAAGTACAGTGGATGGAACAAAATGGTATACATTCTTTACATAATCATTTTTTTGGTTCCATGTAGTATCCATAAAGGAAAAACTATAAAAATAATATGGCCTAAATACATTGATTTCATCAGAAATAGAAGTAGCACGTTTTTCTTTTAGTGTCGTGACACTCCAACTTGATGCCTCTACATTGATAGTTTTATAATTAAAATGACAATTATACTGAGTGTTTGTTAGTCAAAGGGACTCAAAGTCATGCACTAAAAATAAATTACTTATCATGATAAAGAATTGGTTATATGACTATTTTTCTAAAATAAAATAACATACTGATTGGTATGCATGATAGCTTGCCAATTTGATTTAATCATAATTATAAAATAGAAATATACAATCAACATCTCTAATTAAAAAGGAGCATAACCAACACCGGGGATTTAACCCAAAATCAATTATACTTGATTCTTTAACATTCAGCTCAATACATGCATAAGAAAATTCAAATCTATCAAATGTCGAATAACTAAAAATCATTATCGAGTGATACACACCTGAATAAGATATAGGTGAGAATGGCAGGGACGCCCCAGCTAGTACATGCTAGCATATCCTTGTACCAACAGCAAGTGTGAGGCCCTAATTAAAATATTGATCCAAAATGTTGTGCCACTATTGGATAAAAGAATAATAATTAGTAATAATATCAGGCCATTATTTCCTGTTCCAGATCAGAACAAAGAATGATATACCGTAGAATTGTTCCATGTCAAACCATATTTCTTTGACGGTGACCTCAGTAGAATAATAATAAAATTAATTAGGCGTGACGAAGATGCAGTCAGATCCTATACCATAGCACAAATATCGATGGACATAGAAAACCATGGTATGGACTTGCGGTTTCTGGCCATATCGAGTTTAGATGGAGAATAGAGATGAAATGCAAGATGAGAGTATACCTAGATCTAGGGAAAATAAAAAAGGCAAAGGGTGGAGCAAAGATGGGAAAAATAATTGGCGATGCTTCATTTTAAAATTCAGGAATGCCTCTTCCCTCTCAAAATGCTACTCGTTGGTAATTAGCGCTTAGGGCAGAAGGAGAAAGTGGCCTACCGAAAAACATGAAAGGTGGCTACCATATTCTAGAGCCGCCTATCGGAGGAAATATGGAGAATGTAGGGTTTGGGAGAGGAGAGATTTCAGATCTGAAAGAAAGATAGATTGGGTGTGAAAATAAACTGTGCGCACCGAGGACGAAAGAGACGAAAGGAAAAAAAAGGAGAAAGAGACGGTTGAGTTAACAATCCACGTGTCATATTGAGATACACTCCTTTTAGAGATTATTGGGGGCTTGTGAGCTATCGAAATATAACTCATCTTTAATAGTATAGTATAGATAATATACCGATAACTATATGAAGGATTGTTATATGTTACAACTTTTTTTCGTCAAGCTTGTACGTGTGTTATTGGTTATGCAAGTAGATGTATTTTTCCTTGTAATCATACTTATTCTTCCCTGTAAGTTATGATGTGCTCCATATTATAGCTAATGTTTTCATGGTTCATACTTAGTGATTGATCCATTTAATTTATTCCAGTAAAAGCTTAAACATTTAAAATTCCCATAGATCAAAATAAATGGTTACTATGGGAAGATGAACCCTTTCTAAACAAATAAGTTTTTGGGTATGAAGTACAAGAACTACTTGATAGGATTCGCAAGCCAAATTAATTTTTGTATTTGTTCAACATTAACATACCCATTTATTTACTACTTTATGTTGTTTTAATGTGTGTTGACTGATTTGTGTATGCTTTCCATAGTATAAAAATGTCCCTTCTTATGCATGAAGTGTATATGAGCTTGTTATTCCTAAATATTCTCCCATTGATAAACATTGTACAGTTGAAGTACATTAAGACATTTATTTTTGTATAAGTGTTTAAACTATTCTAAATCATATCTTATTTTAAAGAAAGAATCAATGTGTTTTAATGATATAAATTTGTTTACTAAAACATACACATGCGCGCGCACACACACAGTGTAACAATTGGGAGATATTATGGTGCAAAATTATTGAAACCTTGTGTTCCTTCAATGATAGATTCACATAGATGAAACAAAGAGTATCTCCAATTTGCAAGCAGAATCTTGCATGTTAAAAATGTGCATGCGTTACTAAGGTTTCCTTTTAAAAATAACAATACAAGTAAAATAAACTCGAATGCTATTTTGACTGGCCTAATTTATCTGATATAATGTTAGTTGTATTATATTTGATGCCTATATATTACTAGCTCGAGTAAAATTTACATACTTTCTTTTTCATAAACCAGATATTGATTGATGCTGCTTTGCTAAAATGGTAAAGAAAGAAAAAGGCAAACCTTCGATCCAAATTGCTGGTAGCACATTTACATCCTTATGCCCATTGGACATTATTATCTTCTTGTTAGTTAAGCATACAAAGTTTTATGTGGTTTTTTTAAATTAGAATTCTCATTTAGAGCACCTAGAAGATGAAATTCTCAGTTGTAGAACATTTTATTACAGGTTAACTATACAATATATTTGGGTTGGTTTCACTTGAATTGTAAGTCTTCATTTATATCACACTTGCTGAAATTATAGAGCGAGGTGGAAAAGGAGAGGATAACATTAGAGCTGGAAGAGGAGAAGAAAGAAAAAGCATTACGTGAGAGGAGATTAGGAGAACAAGCAAAGAGAATTTCTAATCTAAGTTCCTTAGTCATGTACTCAGAAAGTACCGATAAGAGAACAAATACGAGTAAGGTAGTATTTTTGTTTCTTCTTGTTTATTGAACTTTCACCAGTCTTTGTGATGGTTCCTGTGTTGAAATATTAAAGTAACACAACAAATTTGAAATTTTGACCAGGTTAACTTTTAAAGAGATCCCATTTACCTAGGGAAATTTTGTCTTGGCATTTATGCTTTTAAAATTTAAATGTATGGTTTTCATGTGCATGTGTGTGAAAGAATAAACCCTTCCAGTATTTCGGAGTCCGCGTAATGAATATGCATGTAGTAAAGACATATCCTGATAATAAAATGGAACACTTGAGATGAACGCATATATTTTGATCGAAATGATATATCCTTTCGGACGAACAACTACATCACTTAGTCCAGAATTACTGAATTGTACATTAATTTGATAGTCCCTAGTCTAGTTTATCAATGTCCAAGTGTGAAAATACATAGAGAACCTTTTTTCGATCAAACTATAATTTCAAGAAGGAATAGGCTAGAAGATTATCATCAAGAGACTATCTTTTGGACAACAATATAAAGTAAGCATTACTAATTTACCTTTCCATGTTTAGTTTGATGCCACTTTAAACATTTGGTACAATAGCCACTTTAAATCATGTTGGTTCATAAATCTAAAGGAAATAAATTTATATAGAGTAATGAAGACAAAAGAGGTTTCCTGAATACATATATTTGCATCCAATACATATATTTGCATCCATTGTTTACAATTAGTCGTTATGTTATATTTAGTATGATTTATAATTAGCCGTTATGTTATATTTAGTATGATTTATAATTTACAATTATCCGTTATGTTATATTTAGTATGATTTGTAATTTACAATTAGCTGTTGCAATGCTTTCCTATATATACATGTCTTTGTTTCATTACTCCTCATATAAGAAATATATTATTTCATCAATAAAATCTTCTGCTTCCTCAATATTCTTCTTGTTCTTCAATTTATTCTTCTTGTCCTTCAATTTGGTATCAGAGCAAATTGCCAAAAGGCTTTCTATCAACCAAGAGCTGTTTTATTTTATCTGTCTCCTCAGTTTTGTTTTTATCATCATCAGAGATCTCACCGAAGGGACATCCAACTCTTGATTATTTTGGATAATCAGTCTGAAAACTGCCTAGATCAACAGGGCTGCTAGTTTATTCACTACAAGAAGTTTGGCCTTTACCTACCAATATTTTACCTACCAATAAATATGGGTAGGTAAAGAGAACCATTATCTACCAATATTCAATGGTAAAATTTATTGGTAGGTAAATATTGTCAATGTTATAAAATTGTTGAAAGATGATTATCTACCAATAATTATAGGTAGGTAAAATGTATTACCTACACATATATAGAACGGAAAGTTTTTTTGCGATTAGCCGCTACATTTTTCTCTTATCATTTTAACATTTCATTAAAATTAATGCTGAGTTGTGTGATGATGTATCAAAAATGTATATTCTAGCAATTTTTTTGAATTGAAGATTTCATTAACATATCCTAGCATTTTTTTTTGTAAAATCATTTTTTTATTAATTATTAATAATTATTTTGAAATATGAACTAATTAACAGTTAATGGAATTATAAACAATAATTAAATTGTAAATAATTAATGTTAAATAATCATTTATTAGTAATATCATACATTGTTATTTTTTTTCCAAACAATTGACTATAAAAGTTTTAACTTTAATTATTTTTTAAATGTTTCACAATTTCACACTAATATGTCATCATCTGAAATGACTAAAACATATTTTCTCTAGTTTATTGCAGAGTCGCAATCCATACCATCATCTCAGCTTGTTTTAAATTAAATCTAACGGTACAAATCTCAATCCACATGATCTCTTTTGTGATCTCAATCCACGTAATCTCTTTTGATTGGCCACAGTATAAACCACAAAAACTGCCACTACAAATAAATACCAAAAATCTTGATGACAACTATTTATTATAATTTCTATGTCTACATATCTTAATAGGAAAATTCTATTTGCACACCTTAAATTGCTTTAGATATACCATGCTTTTTTTAAAATCATATGCACCACTTTTTGCTTAGTATACACCATGCATATTACTAACCTATCCTCAAGCCTGAGTAGAACAAAATAAGTTTCTCATTTAGTATCTTTCTGACGTGCATCGATCGAACTAAGGAATATTGATTTATAAAATTAATGAATTCACTTTTGCAACTCAAATTCAAATCCTTAATTGGATTTATATTTATTTAGTTATTCATATGTTAGAATTTAACTTCAAATTTTGAATAATAAAATATTAATCTACTTAAATTTTGACTTTAAATTAAGAACCAATTTAAATATAGTAAAAAATTAAGAACTTAGTACACAATGAACCATACTAATTTTAGTACTTCATTTGTAAATTTATTTTTGTGACTAATTTGGAATGCATAATGTTAGAACTAATTATACATGAATATAACAAGAAAGAATATGAATAAAATATAATGCTTAAATAGAAGTTAAATTAAATTCACTTGATAACACATAGAAATTTCAATTATTTTATAAAAGAATTTTAACGATTGTGTGTGATGTGGACATATGAAATTTTTATTATTTAATTTTATTTCGATTATTTTTTAATAAGGAAATTTTCATCTTTAATTTAATTAATTTTTTTAATGCTGTAGGTAAAGTAATTTACTGTGTATAAATAGAACTTCTCATCTTAATATTACAAAGGTTAAATATGGCAAAAATATCTAAACTCCTTAAAATTTAAAAATATCAAAAACAGAAAAGCTTGTGTAGACATAAATTATTGCAACTTATGTATAACAAAAATTGTTATTCCTGTTTATATTTAAAATTTATTGTGTGATATTTTTCCTTAACATATGCAGGTTTCCATTCTAGCTACCATCCAAAAAAATCTCTTTTGATTGCTGTAAGTTGGGACCAAATCTTGCATAAGTATCTCCACAATTCAAAATGGCTCCTGTTACGCATGTTCTTCTTTTTTCATTTATTTTATCCCAAAACCGTTCCTCCCCAAGCATGTTTCACCATTACCTCCTCTTCTCCATTTATTTCTTCCCCAAATATTATCCCCTTCTCATTTCCATCAGTATTCCTATTCCACTGTTCCTCCTCAAATTCTTTCCTTCTCATAGAATCTGTTACTACTTCCTTTTAATTCCCCAATTTCTTCAGTCCTAATATTTATCCCTTCAAAAAGTATTTATCATCCATCATTCAAGGCTGGGCCATACTTCTTTCCTCCATGACACCAAATAGCCCTTCCTTACTGTTTACGATTTCCCTGTGTTGCGGTCGACAACTTTCTTCTTGCCTTCATCGTATGTTCCTCTACCTCTCAAACCTCTGCTACCACTGTCTACCACTAACTAATCTTCTACTTACGAATGTTTGTTGCTTAGTGTATGATTTGTCACTTTTTTTAACTGATTTTATTTTCTATGTGTTTCCAAGTTTGATATTTGTTTGTTTTCATCTTGATTATTGTGTTTTTATTTTGACAAAATATTAATTAATGAGATTTAATTTCATTTTAACCATTCTTTGGTGTATATGTATCATCATGATACTTTTACCTTATTTTTGTTTCTTTTTTGTTTATCTCTACCTACCATCATCTCTTGACTTTATGTTCCAAATAATGCATATACGATGCATTGCATATTACTGAATTTAGGCTCAAGTTGTTTAAAAAAATTGTCTTTCTTTCCTTTGATTTTTAGCACAAATAATTTCTTTTGTTTATTTAGAAACATACGAATCAAATGTTGATGATATGTCTACCATTTGGAAAAACATGGTTCTATTTTTAGATACAAATAAATTGGACCTATATTTTTATTTTTTTTATTTTATACGCGTGTCAACCTATTGCTGTTGATATAGAATTAAAATAACAAAATGAAATGAAGTGTAAACTTTGACTGAAAACTGTATTTACTTTACTTTTTTCCCTTTTATATTTTTTGATACTAATAAATACTATTGTTGACTGAAAATTGTATTTACTTTACTTTTTGTTCTTTTATATTTTTTGACACTAATACATACTATTTATTTACTTTTTGCTTATTTCTACTTATTTTGTACCATTTATGTTTGTTATTAAGGTACTAACATCCAATTTCTGTGTAGTACAAGCAAACAGAGGAGTTATTTTATACCATTTATGTTTGTTATTTCTACTTATTTTATACCATTTATGTTTGTTATTTCTACTTATTTGGAGTTAATTTATATCATTTGTTTGTTATTAAAGTACTGACATCCAATTTCCATGTAGTACAAGAAAACAAAGGAGTTATTTTATATCATTTGTGTTTGTAATTTTATTCTATTTATGTTTGTTATTTCTACTTATTTTATACCATTTATGTTTGTTAATTCTACCTTTTTGGAGTTATTTTATACCATTTATGTTTGTTATTAAGGTACTGACGTCAAATTTGTGTGTAGTACAAGCAAACACAAGAGTTATTTTATGCCATTTATGTTTGTTATTTCTACTTATTTTATACCATTTATGTTTGTTATTTCTACTTATTTGGAGTTATTTTATACCATTTCTTTGTTATTAAAGTACTGACATCCAATTTCCATGTAGTGCAAGAAAACAGAGGAGTTATTTTATACCATTTGCGTTTTTTATTTTATACCATTTATGTTTGTTATTAAGGTACTAACATCCAATTTCCGTGTAGTACAAGCAAACACAGGAGTATTTTATACTATTTATGTTTGTTATTTTATACCATTTATGTTTGTTATTTCTACTTATTTTATACCATTTTTGTTAATTCATAATTAATTGTCTATAACTTATCGAACTTAAATATAACATATTCCTTCCCTTTTCCTCAAAATTGAGATATGGCATCTAAAGCATTATGGAACATCCTCTCACAGAATCTGGATGGGTCTTCATTTAAGGTTTGTAAATGTATGCATTTGTGAAATTTCACTAGTTTTAGGAGTTTCCTTCTTCTGTATTTGGTTATTTTCATACTTGTGTGTATTTAATCCATTTTAGTTTCAGAAACATGACCTGAAGTAGCGATGCATACGTGTACCTCTCCAGGGTAAGGTACAATTTTAAGAGAATCACATAAGAGTTTTAGATTGAATATGATGCTTGTATCATTTATAATGTAAAAATGGAAAAATTGGCTGCTTCCTTATTTCTTTATTGGCCTTTTGTAGACGAGTTCAAGCTAATATTATTACAAATTAGTCAATGGTAGCAAAAAAAAAGAATTAAATTGTTTCTTTTCCAATTTACTATGCTATTTTACTATGACAGGTACGACAAACAACTGGATAAATTCTGAAGCAAGAAGCTAATGACTAAAATTAGAGTGATTGTGTGAGTGACTATGTACAAGTTTATGAGTGAATGAGTATCTAGTAAGGAGCCAATGTATTCGAGTGAAATGTAGTGAGGAAGTGTATGTATAAGTGATTGTGTAATAGTGAGGAAACAATATGTGTACTATTCAAAAATGCAAGAAATATTTATTTGAATAAATATTTGTTATTTTTTTAAATATAAATTCTTTGTTAAATATTAAATTATTGTAAATATTTATTTATAGTAAATAATGTCATATGGCCTAAAAAATAATGTCATATGCACTAATCAAATGATGATACATTGACAAATTATTGTTTGACACATGAACCAACCATTAAATGCCAAGTGTCGGACTTAATATATGCCATATGTATACTACTACAACAACCATGTTAGCAGCCATGTAGGATGACACATCATCAGATATGTTAGCAGCTATGTAGGATGACACATCATCAAACACATCAGCTGATGAGTCATCATTTGAGTCATAACATAGTGGGGTCCATTGATTCATTTACCTACCAATATTAATAAGTGTAGGTATAGGCTCTTTCTCTACTAAGCTTTACCTACCAGTTTCTACCAATACAATATCGGTAGCTAAAATATGTTACCTACCATTATGTTAGTTTTACCTATGCTTACAATTGGTAGGTAAAGGCCCCATTTTCTTGTAGTAATTGAACCTCTCCTAATCATAGGAATTTTTTTTGTAGCGGCTACAAATATCAGTCTTGACTTGCCAAGCACAAAGGCGGCTACAAGATCTGATATTGCGTGCCAGACATACATTATATACCTTATTATTGTTCTTCGACTTTTGCATCTTTTTACATTTGTTGCAATTTCCTGCTTTTGCCTCGCTCAATATTTTTTTGATCAACTATGGCCAACGATAATGAAGCCACGTCCCAACACAAGTGCTGATCCACCACCAAACACCCCCAAACTAATAAAACCCAAAAGCCAAATTATTACCAAATCTCTTGATGAAGACAATTATATATTATGGAAATATCAAGTTGAAGTTGCTTTAAAAGGTTATGTACTATTGGAATACATCAGTGGAACCATAACAATACCACCAGTCATGAGTTTGAATCAAGACGGTAGCACTGTTTCAAATCCAGACTATGTTAGATATCAAAAGCAGGATAATCTATTATCATCATAGCTTGTGTCATCTATAAGTTCAAATTTGTTATCATAGATAGTAGGATGTACTAGTTCTCGTGAAATAAGGTCATCTATTGAGCAAATTTTTAGTTCTCAGTCTGCAACAAGGGTAATGTAGTATAGAAGGGATTTACAAAGCTCCAGAAAAGAAGGCATAAATATGAAAGAATATTTAGGAAACATTAAAAATACTTGTGATAAATTAAATGCAGTTGGGCATAAGATAAGTGATAGTGGGCAAATATTGTTTATCACTGGTGGACTTGATGAGAAATATGACTCATTAATAACTGTTATTGCTACTCAACAAACATTACCTGATTTACAGTTTGTTAGATATACTCTACTTGCCCATGAAGGAAGGATTGAACAAAGAAAACCCATACAAGTTGGGATGGCAATGGGGCGGGTCTAGGGTCCAAACCCCCTTGACCCGCCCCTGTTTTGACCCATTTAGACCCGCCCCATAGGGTCTTCGGGGCGGGTAGACATGCGACCTGCTTTTGGAGATCCGGGTCTAGGGTCGGGTCTGGGGCATGACTAACCCACCCCAACCCGACCCGCATGATTGAAACACCATTAAAACTCTTTGTAACTATAATGATTTTTTGTTAATCTTCTTAGATATACATGGTTATAACTTGAATATTATATTTTTTTCAATAAAAAAACTATAAATTTTTCATATTGTTAAGTTGTATCAATGATAACCATATAATAACAATTACATACATTTTGAACTATTATCTTACAACTCATTTTATTAAATTCTCTTATCCTTATGAACACATTATAATATGTATATAATTTATCATTTAGTGATAAAAATATAAGTATATAAATTTGTGTACATTAAAACACAATATCACTGGGTCGTGGGGCGGGTCGGGTCTACCCTGACCCGTACGGGTTTCGGGTACGGGGCGAAATTCCAGACCCGCACCGGGTCTA
This sequence comes from Allium sativum, assembly GCA_030737875.1. NCBI lineage: Eukaryota > Viridiplantae > Streptophyta > Magnoliopsida > Asparagales > Amaryllidaceae > Allium > Allium sativum. Next base: position 17,216,087 of record CM060927.1, on the reverse strand, counting down.
CGGGGCGGGTCTGGAGCGGGGTTTGAAAAGTCTGGGTCGGCTCTAGGGCATGAGAAACCCTCCCCAACCCGTCCCAACCCGCCCCATTGCCATTCCTACATACAAGGTGATTTTTCTATCAACTATGCAATAGCTTAAAATAATCAACAAGGAAACAACTACAATAATGATTCAAACAGACAAGAAAATCAGTATCCAAGAGGTTTTCAATCACAAAGAGGAGGTTTTCAAGGAGGATTTCAACCACAAAGAGGATGCTTTAAAGCACAAAGAGGGGGTTTCCAGCCTCTGCGAGGTCGTGGGAGAGGCCAATGGAATAATAACAATTGTGTAAAATGTCAAATTTGTCAAAAATTTGGTCATATGGCAAATAAATGTTACTTTAGGTACAATTCAGATAATAGTTCTCAAAACAGTTAAGGCGGTTTTTCTCAAGAAGGAGCATTGGCACATTTTACTACAATAAACTCAAGCTAAAGCAACAATGACAATAAAAACAGTAATGATGCAAACAAGGGTGATGAAAGTAATTTTGAGGAATGGTATGCAGACTCAGGTGCAACCCATCATATTACTAATAATCTTCAGAATTTGAACGTTGGAAGTAAAAATTACTCAGGTATGAAAAATTTACATATGGGCAATGGTGAAACTGCAAATATAACATATATTGGCAAAGGTATTAAAAGTCAACTTCAACTAAATAACATGCTTAGGATTCCTACCATAAATAAAAATCTTTTAAGTGTATCAAAATTTTCCAATGATAACTGTGTATATTTTGAGTTTAACCCAAAAATTTTCCTAATCAAAGATATTCTAAGTCATGAAATATTACTACAAGGTAGTCTACATGATGGGCTTTACAGATTTAACAACTTGAAGACTGGAAATTCAAGTGGTGAACTCTGGTGCAACAATGTGGATTCTTGTAGTAATAATGATTGCAGCAGTAATAAGCATTGTAATAGAAATAATGTTTTAGATAATATTACTTTATGGCATATGAAACTTAGACATCCAAATTTTGAAACTGTAAGAACTTTTTTATCTATTAATAACATTGCTTTTAAAAATGCACCTGTTAAACATACATGTACACATTGTCATCTTGGCTAGAGCCACAAGCTCCCTTTTAGTAATTCTGAAACCAGGTATAACAAGCCGTTGGAGCTTGTAGCTGCAGATTTATGGGGTCCAGCACCTCTAAATTCATATCAAGGGCACAGGCATTATCTTTCTTTTGTAGATGCCTATTCGAGATATACTTGGATATATATGCTAAAAAGTAAGTCTGAAACTTCTAACACTGTTATACAATTTATAACTCATGTTGAAAAGCAACTTCATTGTAATGTCAAAATTTTGCAAACAGATGGTGGGGCAGTATTCAAACCTTTGGCTGATTATTTTGCCAAAAGAGGAATTAAACACAGATTAACATGTCCTCACACATCTGAGCAGAATGGTTTGGTTGAAAGAAAACACAGACATATTGTAGAAACCGGTTTAACATTGTCATCACAAAGCTCATTACCCATGAAGTATTGGAATAAAGCCTTTACTACTTTAGTTTTTCTTATTAACATGTTACCCACTAAGATCCTAGATAATAAAACTCCACATGAGATGATATACAATGTTACACCAAGCTACAAGTTTGAAAAAATATATGGTTGTCTGTGTTTTCTATGTTTGAGAGATTATAATAAACATAAATTAAGTATGAGGTCAAGTCCATGCACGTTTATTGGCTATGCTCAAAATCAAAAAGGTTATAAATGTCTTGACAAGAATGGTAGAATTTATGTCTCAAGACATGTGATATTTGATGAAACTTCCTTATGCAAATAGACATAATTCCAACGAAGACAATAGAGTGGAATCTATTAAGACTGTGGAGTTTAGACCAGTTACCCTTGAAACAATTAAAGACAATGAACATTCAGGCACACAAGCTGAGGATATAAGAGAAACAAGTATGCACATCAGTGGATCAGAAGAAAGAAATTTAGATGACACAGAAATAAGTCAAGATGATAATAACATGCAAAACACTAATGATGATGGTAGCAGGCAAAGCAACAGCAGTACAAGGATATCACAACAGGAACAACAATCACAACAGGCACAACAACATCAAAGCAGGCATCACATGACTACTAGATCAAAAGGTGGTATTTTTAAACCAAAAGTCTATAATGTGGCCATCATTGAAACTGAGCCACTTAATTTCACTCAAGCACTAAAGTCAAGAAATTGGAAAAGGGCCATGGATACAGAATATGAAGCTCTATAAACAAAACTTGTGAACTTGTTGTACCACCAGCGCACAAGAATGTAATTGGTTGTAGATGGGTATATAAGATAAAAAGAAAGGCTGATGGATCTATTGACAAATACAAAGCCAGACTGGTAGTTAAAGGTTATGCACAATAATTTGGTTTTGATTTTAGTGAAACCTTTTCACCAGTTAAAAACCCACTACTATTAGGATAATTTTAACTGTTGCCTCAAGTAAGGGGTGGAATATAAAACAACTTGATGTGAACAATGATTTTTTGAATGGAAAATTACCTGAAGAAGTCTACATGCAACAACCTGAAGGATATAATTCTGATGATAAAAGGGCTTGCAGGCTTTATAAAGCAATCTATGGACTCAAGCAAGCTTCAAGGGCTTGGTATGAGAAACTCAAGATGACATTATTAAATTTAGGTTTTATTCAAGTCAAGTCTGACAACTCATTATACATGAAAAGGAGTAGGCAAGGAACTATATTTATTTTAGTATATGTGGATGATATGTTAATCACATGAGATAATGATCAAGAGATAAGCAAAGTCATACAATTATTTGATCAACATTTTCTATTAAAGATTTAAGAGAGTTAAAATATTTTCTTGGGATTCAAATTATCAAACACAGTGAAGGAAAATTGATATTATCCCAGGAAAATTATATTTCTGAAATTTTGCACAGGGCCAATATTGTACCAATCCGAAAATCCCCGCCCTTTGGATCAACCATAAACCACACAGGTCTGACCCAAAAGTTAGAAATTCTCGAATGCAATAACTCTGGGCATAGAACATATTAGAACAAATACAACAGACTTTTATTAGATCATGGTAACGTAACATCAGAGTACAGAATATATTAGAGTACATTGATTTAAAATTACAGCGGAAGATAAATTTACAAGAAATTAATACAATACAGTGCAGTGGAAATAGAATAACTAAGCTCTGGACACAGCTTTAAGCTTCAATCCAGCATCCTGCTCGAGATAAAAACCTGTAGACAAACTACTCGACTTCCCGTATGGAAAAGAGGGCACCCGATTTTGCAAAGGTGGAAGCAAACAACGGGTCAGTCATGGGACTGGTGTGAGAATTCTTAACTAATATAACTAATAGTAATAAGGCAAATCCAAGGACCACGCCGCTAACGCGGAACGGGTTTATTCCAATGGATTGTCGTGCATAATTTAAGGTGATTGAACAAATAAATAAGTAAAACGTAAAAACAACGCAACGCTTTTGTAAAAAATGAAATCACCATAAGACTCAGGTCCCATCACACAATGCAACACAAACCAGAGGATAGAGTTTTACCTTATGGTGATTAAACATGCTTGATACGTTAAAAACGAATTTGTTATTATTATTAGTGTGTATATGTTTCAAAAACATTTCAAAGTAAATGTATCAATCCTAGGACACATAGATACCATAATACTATGCTTCCATACTAGTAATACAATCAAAACCGTATGAGGTCGTATTGGAAATTTGGTTTCCATCATGAGTCAAGGCTAGGGAGGAGCTCCTTATCGATTCGAGACACTCTAGTTAATGTCTCAGGATCCCCCGCAGTGAACCATTGGAAAGCTGCAGGGCCGGTCCACCATACGAGTTGCGGATTAGTTATTCCTGAACACACGTTTCCCGGTCCTATAGGACCTATCATCCGAGGCGCCTCATTCCATCATCCACATAAGTAAATATCAGCTAGTTTAAGCACCGACACCACTTCTAGCTACAAAGAAACGTGCTGCTCTCCCTGTGTTCCCTTCTCACGTTTTAGACTCAACCGGGTTGTGAGGCTCGCGAAGTCACGCTATACACAAAGCTTTGCCTAAACAGGCTATGCTTTGATCATCAACCACAAGGCCTGCTTTTCAACAAAATCCTTGATCATTGCATCTTGGTATGCCACACTGTCAATCCATATCATACTATTAATCTTTGCCAAAATATACAAAAGGGTGTTAAGCAAGAGAATTAATTCTCCGCCACCAAGCATTCATACAATCAGTAGAAAATCAATAAGTACAATATTTAAAGGAGTACAATGTCAGACACACATTCCATTTATAAGCTTATGCCCTGGGTCTGAGCTAAACAACGTGTCCGTCGATCTCCAAATGCGTTTGGACGATCATTACCAAATATCTTGCCTTGGGAGGCCAGTCCCAATTCAAGATACCAGTCATCATCATCCCAACGATGCGAAAATCTTCGGTCTTCAACCACCGCCTTCATCTTCAACTCTTGATCGTCGTGATGATTATTCAGAATGGGTTAAACCTGGTCTTTCTGAGTAACTAGCGTATTTTGTGATTAAAAAGAAAATATTGGAAAATCACACATTACGCCACATTCCAACTCCGAATATTCTCTGAATAAGATATTCATATTAAAAGAATCTCATTAATTTTATCAAAGATAAACTCTGACAACAAAATCTTAAATCCTCCTGAAAAATTTATTAAAACTCCAGTTTTGATTTTCTATCAAAAATCATTATTACAAGATCATTTATTTTAAGGAATAAATATTGTCTTAAGCAGGTTAAAGAACTAGTGTCCTTTAAACACAGTTCACGATAAACCCACAAATCAGTTTCCAAAATTTGCAATTCCACAGAAATCAATACATAATCGATATAAATTTCTGTATCGGGCTAATAATATAAATGGAATAACGACAAGGCCTCTTAAATTCCATATATAATATAGGTCTTCTTTTACAGAAGCCCATCTCGATTATTATCAATTGAATTCCCACTTAATTCCAATTGAATATATTAAATTGGGAAAACTTGACTTTTAGAAAATGCCTTTTTAAATCTATAAAATAGATTTATAAATTCCTAATAATAACTTCAATGTAAATTGGATTAAAGGACAAGTGTCATTTGAAAACACTGTCCACGGTAAATCCAACCCACAAATCATTTTATTTCAATCGTAAAATATAATTAGAAATGTTAATGATCTTAAATAAAAGATTTGCTCTTGGAATATTTATTCATTACTAAAAAACATATTTTAAAATAATCATTAAAAATTATTCTTCATATATAAAGATTTTAAAAGAAAAATATACTTTTTTAAAAGAAAACCTAAATCGGAATGCGGCTCAATCATGTACCATATAATTTGAATTATACGGATTTCACACATCTCATATATATGACAATAAGTGATAAATACTCATCAAATCATCCATTCAAACCCATTCACATCCAGAGTGCAATTTCCAACTGTGTGAGCATAAAAATGAAATAATCACGCCCATCGCAGCCTGTCGATCAATCGATAGACATACAATTCAATATTGGGATTCGTGTATTTCAAATATCGTCCCAATACCCGTGTGGGGTTTTCAGCCAACAACAGTTCATATAAATATACAAATAAATAATTGGTTAATGGATTTAACCAATTTAAATTTCGCTAACAATTGATGATAATAAACATGTCATATATTCCCAACGTCGAATAAAAATATAATTTTCTCGACTAACTTCTCTATACATTTCTAATGTATGTTTTGACTAATAATATGGTCTTATAATTAGAATATCAATTCTAAGGTAAGTTTGCAAATAAAATGGTTTTTTTTATATGTTTGCCTATAAATTCAATCGTATGATATGCAATTAAAAATGATCATTATTATTGCAAACTTATCCTACTGTTCATTATACGAATAAAAATGATTATTACCTTTGCATATAAATTTTCAATATACATTATGCAAATAAAATTGGTTATCATATTTGCATATAGATTACATCTCAACAAAAAGGTATAAAAGGGATATATACATTTTGTTGACAATTCTATTTCAACAAAATGATTTAAAAGAGGTCATTTTCATTTTGTCAACAATTCTAGTTTAACAAAATGAATAAATACAATATTTCAACTCTTTTATTTTTATTCATACTAAATGTCAATAAAAATAATGCCTTTACTTCTTCTTTTTCCATTTCAGTTTAAATGACAATAAAAATGACATCTTTCTATTTACACTCTTTTATTGTATTCAAAATACCAATAAAAGATATATATATATATATTTAAATCTATCTTTTTATTGCATAGAAAATGACAATAAAATGATACCCTTTTTATCTTCACTTTCATTGTAAATGTAATGACAATAAAAATGTTGCCCCTTTTATCTATTCTTTTATTTACATTTAGAATGTAAAGAAAAATATAACTTTTATCCTAAGTATTTATTTACATTTAAATGTAAATAAACATAAAACTCTGTAATCCTTGTTCTATTTGCATTAAGAAATGCAAATGAAAATGCCATTTTTCACTGAACGTAAAACGACTATAAAAATGTGGTTTTTACAAATCTATCCACTTTATTGAATATAACGTAACATAAAAAGTATTACCCTTTTTAATCTATATTTTTATTTTATATAAAATGACAACAAAAGTGTCCCTCTTAAATTCCAACACTATTTCATTTCAACTAATTGAAAAACTAAAATGAAATTCTTTATTCCAATTCTAAACTTTGAAAATGATTTAAAATAAAAATGAAATCTTTTATTTATAATTAAGTTGTAAATAAAAAGGTAACTCTTTAATGTATTCTTTTATTTACACCTAGAATGTAAATAAAATATATTTTTTCACTCAATGTATTTATTTCAAAGATAACATTTGTTAACAAAAATGTTATTTTAATCCTGATACCACATTTTATAGCCAAATGTTATTTTAATCCTCAATGTAACATTTTATAATCAAATGTTCTTTTTTTTTATTCTCATGTACATTTTCTGATGAAAATGTTAATTTTCTCTACTGTTACCATTTATAATGAAAATGTAAATTTTCTCTACTGCTACATCTTATACTACAATGCCATTTTCATTTCTAATGTACATCTTATAAAAATGTCTATTTATTCTAACGAACATTTTTATAACTAACATGTCAAATTATTCTAGTGAATATTTTTATCACTAAAATGTCAAATTATTCTAATGAACAAAATAAAATATAAACATAATCTTCTCATAAAATGGTATTACATAAAAATGTAATTTCCAAATCTTATCTTAATATTGAAAAAATTACAAGAAAAAAAAATGTTAAATCCTTTATTTTAACAATTTGTCAATAAAAGATAGTCTTTAAAGTTCAATCTTTTTATAATGAACAAATTCTAAATAAAAGTGCAGTCTTAACGGTCTATTTCTTTTATTGCAATAAATCGACAATAAAAGTGTGAACCTTTAATATCATTCTCCTTATTGTACAAATTGGCAATAAAAATATGATCTTTTATTTAAAAAGAAATTAGCACAAAAATAGGTTCTTACTTATATATAAAAATGTGAACTTAAACTACCACTCTTAAATGTGTATATTTATTTACAAATTAAATGTAAATACTTATGTGTTTTCCCAACATTACCTTTAATTTACAAATACAATGTAAATAAAGTTTTGTTTTACAAATATGTTTTTAATATCAACAATAAAATTTAATATTTTATTGTTATTCTAATTATAAAACATCCTATGCTTAAGGTGACAGTAAAAAAAAAATTACTGTAATTCACAAATCTTGTTTTAATGTAAACAAATAAAAGTAAAATTTTATTTGTTAGCCAAATCCTGTTGTAGAGTAAACAAATAAAAATATAATTTATTTGTTGTTCAAATTCTATTGTTATATAAACAAATAAAAATAAGATTTTATTTGTCGACCAATTTCTGTTGTTTATTTTCAGAAAAAAATAATAGTTTAACAATATAAAATAAATTAGAACAACTAGATTCAATCGCAAATAAAATTCAACAATATATGAAATCTCAACCATGGACAACAGAACACACCACAAGCGACAATCAACAATTTATAGAACACAGAACATTTCAGATCTGAACTAATATCACAATACAATCATTTTAAAGCGAGAAAAATAATTAATAATTAATTAAATAATAAAAATTAGAGTTCTCACATCGATTTTAGGTGAAAATTCAATCGTCTCTGTTTTCAGCTGTGGTTGGTGCCATCACGTAGATCTCGGAAAGAGGAATCCAACGCAACTGACGATTCGAGAAACAGACCTCGTATGTGAGAGTTACGAATGTTTAAAGTTTGGAATATTAAATAATTAATTAATTAATTAAGGTTTTACCCCTTAATCCATCTTCCTCCTCTTCGTTACGCTGAACCCATCACCCACCGTGAACCCCCCCTCCCCGGTCGCACACACCACCGAGGGCCGGACCACCATCAGACACCACCACGGCGAACGCCTTCAACCACCGCACCTGCGCCCCCCACCATGGACAGCTCGCGGGTCCCACTGCGCCGGAAATCGGCCCCAAACCGCCGGTCTTCACAGCCAATATTCGTGAAATCTGTGCACTGAAACCCAATCTTAACCATATGGATTGAAAGTTCTTGAAAATCTCTTCGATTTGGTATATGGTTTACCAATTTTCGTTGAACGGATTAAGAGAAATTAGCATTTGAAATTGGGATGTTTCTGGCCTTCGAACGCTACAGGCGGCGGCTCCATTTCTAGGGTTTATTTTTGTTATTTAATAATATAATTTCTCGAAAAACGTGTTTTAAAGGTGGATTTCGGACTGTCTCAAAATCAGGCCCAGTTAGTATCAAACTTAAGGTTTTGACGCCTTCTGAGCGCGATGGGCTATGCCCTGTGGCCCAATTCTGAAGTCTGTTGCGTGTTTTATTAAAATTGCAATATTAAATTAATAATTTAATTTCTACCGTACATTTAAATACACTGAGGCCACATACGGACTCCGAAAATTCCAGAAAAAATATTTCTAGCTTCGTATTGACGATACGGTTCCAAGAGACTAATTTCATCAAATTCTGAGACCGTTTGAAAAATGGCTATTTTTCAGTCGATTAAATTTGACTAAAACTAGCAATACACATTTTCCTTTGCCACGCTCACGTATTAACTCGAAAAATTCTAAAAAATTAAACTTAACAATAATTCGACATTCTGGTTCCAATAAAAGTGGTTTCGTCGGAAACCGAGGTCGTTTGCAAAATGGCTATTTTTAAGGCTAATATATTTAATTAAAAAATATATAAATTCTATAGCGACTTTTCTAAATTTTAAACTGGACATAACTTACAATTTTTAAAGTGAAATTTCAATTTTTCCGATTCTTTAGAAAGATATTATTAAACAAATTTAAATATTTTAAGTTTCACTCAAATTCGTTTTATTTTGAATCCGGTACATCCAATTAAAGTTTGAAATCGAATTTTCGAACTGCCGCGCCATTTCAAACTCCTTTTATAATTAAATTAAATTCATTCGTTATTATTTAAAATAAATTACTTTAAATTTCAAAAATCCATTAAAATAACTTAAAATAAAATTTTAAATTGGCCCCAAAATTCAGGGTTGATACATTCTCCCCCACTTAAAATCTTTTCGTCCTCGAAAAGGAACGAAGCTAAAAGTTGTTTAATTAACTAGTCTTAATTTTAAAAATTTATTGGTTGATTACCTTTTCAAAATATAAATACCTTTATATATAAAAATCATATTTCTAAAGAATATATTATAAATATATTCAAAAATATTTTAATTATAAACTCGTAACTCTTAACTCGTTCTAGGGCATTACTAACCCCATCTATAACGAGTTTGCTCATTCTAGGATACTGCTGATCCTATCTCTAATGAGTATTCTTATTGGATAATACTAATCCAATCTCTGATGAGTCTTTTGTTCCATTCTAACGAGTTGTACCCCAAAGATTTGAGCTAACCAAAGCTCTGATACCATGTGTAACGATCCGAAAATCCCCGCCCTTTGGATCAACCATAAACCACACAGGTCTGACCCAAAAGTTAGAAATTCTCGAATGCATTAACTCTGGGCATACAACATATTAGAACAAATACATCAGACTTTTATTACATCATGGTAACGTAACATCAGAGTACAGAATATATCAAAGTACATTGATTTAAAATTATAGCGGAAGATAAATTTACAAGAAATTAATTAAACAGTGCAGCGGAAATAGAATAACTAAGCTCTGGACACAACTTTAAGCTTCAATCCAGCATCCTGCTCGAGATAAAAACCTGTAGACAAACTACTCGACCGCCAGTGTTGAAAAGAGGGCACCCGAGTTTGCAAAGGTGGAAACAAACAACGGGTCAGTCATGGGACTGGTGTGAGAATTCTTAACTAATATAACTAATAGTAATAAGGCAAATCCAAGGACCACGCCGCTAACGCGGAACGGGTTTATTCCAATGGATTGCCATGCATAATTTAAGGTGATTGAACAAATAAATAAGTAAAACGTAAAAACAACGCAATGCTTTTGTAAAAAATGAAATCACCATAAGACTCAGGTCCCATCACATAATGCAACACAAACCAGAGGATAGAGTTTTACCTTATGGTGATTAAACATGCTTGATACGTTTAAAACGAATTTGATATTATTATTAGTGTGTATATGTTTCAAAAACATTTCAAAGTAAATGTATCAATCCTAGGACACATAGATACCATAATACTATGCTTCCATACTAGTAATACAATCAAAACCGTATGAGGTCGTATTGGAAATTGGGTTTCCATCATGAGTCAAGGCTAGGGAGGAGCTCCTTACCGATTCGGGACACTCTAGCTAATGTCTCAGGATCCCCCGCAGTGAACCCTTGGAAAGCTGCAGGGCCGGTCCACCATACGAGTTGCGGATTAATTATTCCTGAACACACGTTTCCCGGTCCTATAGGACCTATCATCCGAGGCGCCTCATTCCATCATACACATAAGTAAATATCAGCCAGTTTAAGCACCGACACCCATTCTAGCTAGAAAGAAACGTGTCGCTTTCCCTGCGTTCCCTTCTCACGTTTTAGACTCAACAGAGTTTTGAGGCTCACGAAGTCACGCTATACACAAAGCGTTGCCTAAACAGGCTATGCTTTGATCATCAACCACAAGGCCTGCTTTTCAACAAAAGCCTTGATCATTGCATTTTGGTATGCCACACTGTCAATCCATATCATACTATTAATCTTTGCCAAAATATACAAAAGGATGTTAAGCAAGAGAATAAATTCTCCGCCACCAAGCATTCATACATTCACCAGAAAATCAATAAGTACAATATTTAAAGGAGTACAATGTCAAACACGCATTCCATTTATAAGTTTATGCTCTAGGTCTGAGCGAAACAACGTGTCCGTCGATCTCCAAATGCATTTGGACGATCATTACCAAATATCTTGCCTTGGGAGGCCAGTCTCAATTCAAGATACCAGTCATCGTCATCCCAACGATGTGAAAATCTTCGGTCTTCAACCACCACCTTCATCTTCGACTCTTGATCGTCGTGATGATTATTCAGAATGGGTTAAACCCGGTCGTTCTGAGTAACTCGCGTATTTTGTGATTAAAAAGCAAATATTGGAAAATCACACATTACGCCACATTACAACTCCGAATATTCTCTGAATAAGATATTCATATTAAAAGAATCTCATTAATTTTATCAAAGATAGACTCTGACAATAAAATTTTAAATCCTCCTTAAAAATTTATTAAAACTCCAGTTTTGATTTGATATCAAAAATCATTATTACAAGATCATTTATTTTAAGGAATAAATATTGTCTTAAGCAGGTTAAAGAACTAGTGTCCTTTAAACACAGTTCACGATAAACCCACAAATCAGTTTCCAAAATATGCAATTCCACATAAATAAAATCAATACATAATCGATATAAATTTCTGTATCGGACTAATAATATAAATGGAATAACGGCAAGGCCTCTTAAATTCCATATATAATATAGGTCTTCTTTTACAGAAGCCCATCTCGATTATTATCAATTGAATTCCCACTTAATTCCAATTGAATATATTAAATTGGGAAAACCTGAATTTTAGAAAATGCCTTTTTTAATCTACAAAATAGATTTATAAATTCCTAATAATAACTTCAATGTAAATTGGATTAAAGGACAAGTGTCATTTGAAAACACTGTCCACGGTAAATCTAACCCACAAATCATTTTATTTCAATCGTAAAATATAATTAGAAATGTTAATGATCTTAAATAAAAGATTTGATCTTGGAATATTTATTCATTACTATAAAACATATTTTAAAATAATCATTAAAAACTATTCTTCATATATAAAGATTTTAAATGCAAAATATTCTTTTTTAAAAGAAAACCTGAATCGGAATGCGACTCAATCATGTACGATATAATTTGAATTATACGGATTTCACATATCTTATATATATGACAATAAGTGATAAATACTCATCAAATCATCCATTCAAATCCATTCACATCCAGAGTGCAATTTCCAACTGTGAGCATAAAAATGAAATAATCACGCTCATCGCAGCCTGTCGATCAATCGATAGACATACAATTCAATACTGGGATTCGTGTATTTCAAATATCGTCCCAATACCCGTGTGGGGTTTTCAGCCAACAACAGTTCATATAAATATACAAATAAATAATTGGTTAATGGATTTAACCAATTTAAATTTCGCCAACAATTGATGATAATAAACATGTCATATATTCTCAACGTCGAATAAAAATATAATTTTCTCGACTAATTTCTCTATACATTTCTAATGTATGTTTTGACTAATAATATGGTCTTACAATTAGAATATCAATTCTAAGGTAAGTTTGCAAATAAAATGGTTTTTTTTATATGTTTACCTATAAATTCACTTGTATGATATGCAATTAAAAATGATCATTATTATTGCAAACTTATCCTACTGTTCATTATACGAATAAAAATGATTATTACCTTTGCATATAAATTTTTAATATACATTATGCAAATAAAATTGTTTATCATATTTGCATATAGATTACATCTCAACAAAAAGGTATAAAAGTGATATATACATTTTGTTGAAAATTCTATTTCAACAAAATGATTTAAAAGAGGTCATTTTCATTTTGTCAACGATTCTAGTTTAACAAAATGAATAAATACAATATTTCAACTCTTTTATTTTTATTGCATACTAAATTTCAATAAAAATAATGCCTTTACTTCTTCTTTTTCCATCTCATTTTAAATGACAATAAAAATGACATCTTTCTATTTACACTCTTTTATTGTATTCAAAATACCAATAAAAAATATATATTTAAATCTATCTTTTTATTGCATAGAAAATGACAATAAAATGATACCCTTTTTATCTTCACTTTCATTGTAAATATAATGACAATAGAAATGTTGCCCCTTTTATCTATTCTTTTATTTACATTTAGAATGTAAAGAAAAATATAACTTTTATCCTAAGTATTTATTTACATTTAAATGTAAATAAACATAAAACTCTGTAATCCTTGTTCTATTTGCATTAAGAAATGCAAATGGAAATGCCATTTTTCACTGAATGTAAAATGACTATAAAAATGTGGTTTTTACAAATCTATCCACTTTATTGAATATAACGTAACAACAAAAGTACTACCCTTTTTAATCTATATTTTTATTTTATATAAAATGACAACAAAAGTGTCCCTCTTAAATTCCAACACTATTTCATTTCAACTAATTGAAAATTAAAATGAAATTCTTTATTCCAATTCTAAACTTTGAAAATGATTTAAAATAAAAATGAAATCTTTTATTTATAATTAAATTGTAAATAAAAAGGTAACACTTTAATGTATTCTTTTATTTACACCTAGAATGTAAATAAAATATAATTTTTCACTCAATTTATTTATTTCTAAGATAACATTTGTTAACAAAAATGTTATTTTAATCCTGATACCACATTTTATAGCCAAATGTTATTTTAATCCTCAATGTAACATTTTATAAACAAATGTTCTTTTTTTTATTCTCATGTACATTTTCTAATGAAAATGTTAATTTTCTCTACTGCTACCATTTATAATGAAAATGTAAATTTTCTCTACTGCTATATCTTATACTACAATGCCATTTTCATTTCTAATGTACATCTTATAAAAATGTCTATTTGTTCTAACGAACATTTTTATAAATAACATGTCAAATTATTCTACTGAACATTTTTATCACTAAAATATCAAATTATTCTAATGAACAAAATAAAATATAAACATAATCTTCTCATAAAATGGTATTACATAAAAATGTAATTTCCATATCTTATCTTAATATTGAACAAATTACAAGAAAAAAAATGTTAAATCCTTTATTTTAACAATTTGTCAATAAAAGATAGTCTTTAAAGTTCAATCTTTTTATAATGAACAAATTCTAAATAAAAGTGCAGTCTTAACGGTCTATTTCTTTTATTGCAATAAATCGACAATAAAAGTGTGAACCTTTAATATCATTCTCCTTATTGTACAAATTGGCAATAAAAATATGATCTTTTATTTAAAAAGAAATTAACACAAAAATAGGTTCTTACATATATATAAAAATGTGAACTAAAACTACCACTCTTAAATGTGTATATTTATTTACAAATAAAATGTAAATACTTATGTGTTTTCCCAACATTACCTTTAATTTACAAATACAATGTAAATAAAGTTTTGTTTTACAAATATGTTTTTAATATCAACAATAAAATTTAATATTTTATTGTTATTCTAATTCTAAGACATCTTATGCTTAAGGTGACAGTAAAAAGAATTTTTTTACTGTAATTCACAAATCTTGTTCTTAATGTAAACAAATAAAAGTAAAATTTTATTTGTTAGCCAAATCCTGTTGTAAAGTAAACAAATAAAAATATATTTTATTTGTTGTTCAAATTCTATTGTTATATAAACAAATAAAAATAAGATTTTATTTGTCGACCAATTTCTGTTGTTTATTTTCAGATAAAAATAATAGTTTAACAATATAAAATAAATTAGAACAACTAGATCTAATCGCAAATAAAATTCAACAATATATGAAATCTCAACCATGGACAATAGAACACACCACAAGCGACAATCAACAATTTATAGAACACAGAACATTTCAGATCTGAACTAATATCACAATACAATCATTTTAAAGCGAGAAAAATAATTAATAATTAATTAAATAATAAAAATTCGAGTTCTCACATCGATTTTGGGTGAAAATTCAACCGTCTCTTATTAAGCTGTGGTTGGTACCATCGCGTAGATCTCGGAAAGAGGAATCCAACGCAACTGACGGTTCGAGAAACAGACCTCGTATGAGAGAGTTACGAATGTTTAAAGTTTGGAATATTAAATAATTAATTAATTAATTAATTAATTTCTTAATCAAGGTTTTACCCCTTAATCCATCTTCCTCCTCTTCGTTACGCTGAACCCATCACCCACCGTGAAACCCCCTTCCCCCCCCCCCCCCCGCCGTCGCATGCACCACCGAGGGCCGGACCACCATCAGACACCACCACGGCGAACGCCTTCGACCATCGCACCTGCGCCCCCCCCCCCCCCCATGGACAGCTCGCGGGTCCCACTGCGCCGGAAATCGGCCCCAAACCGCCGGTCTTCACAGCCAATATTCGTGAAATCCGTGCACTGAAACCCAATCTTAACCGTATGGATTGAAAGGTCTTGAAAATCTCTTCGATTTGGTATATGGTTAGACAATTTTCGTTGAACGGATTAAGAGAAATTAGCGTTTGAAATTGGGATGTTTCTGGCCTTCGAACGCTACAGGCGGCGGCTCCATTTCTAGGGTTTATTTTTATTATTTAATAATATAATTTCTTGAAAAACGTGTTTTAAATGTGGATTTTCGGACTGTCTCCAAATCAGGCCCGGTTAGTGTCAAACCTAAGCTTTTGATGCCTTCTGAGCGCGATGGGCTATGCCCCGTGGCTCAATTCTGAAGTCTGTTGCGTGTTTTATTAAAATTGCAATATTAAATTAATAATTTAATTTCTACCGTACATTTAAATACACCGAGGCCACATACGGACTCCGAAAATTCCAGAAAAAATATTTCTTGCTTCGTATTGATGATACGGTTCCAACGAGACTAATTTCGTCGAATTCTGAGACCGTTTGAAAAATGGCTATTTTTCAGTCGATTAAATTTGACTAAAACTGGCAAAACACATTTTCCTTTGCCACGCTCACGTATTAACTCGAAAAATTCTGAAAAATTAAACTTAACAATAATTCGACATTCCGGTTCCAATAAAAGTGGTTTCGTCGGAAACCGAGGTCGTTTGCAAAATGGCTATTTTTAAGGCCAATATATTTAATTAAAATATATATAAATTCTGTAGCAACTTTTCTAAATTTTAAACTAGACATAACTTACAATTTTTAAAGTGAAATTTCAATTTTTCCGATTCGTTAGAAAGATATTATTAAACAGATTTAAATATTTTTAGTTTCACTCAAATTCGTTTTATTTTGAATCCTGTACATCCAGTTAAAGTTTGAAATCGAATTTTCGAACTGCCACGCCATTTCAAATTCCTTTTATAATTAAATTAAATTCATTCGTTATTTTTTAAAATAAATTACTTTAAATTTCAAAAATCCATTAAAATAACTTAAAATAAAATTTTAAATTGGCCCCAAAATTCGGGGTTGTTACGAATATGCAATATGCAAATGTCTTCCAACACCAGTGACAAGTAATCTACACTTATCTAAACCTAAAGGGGAAGCCATCACTAATGCAAAATAGTACAGGAGTTTAATAGGAGCACTTCATTATGCAACAATTACTCGTCCAGATATTTGTTACGGTGTCAACAAGCTTGGTCAGTTTATGCAAAATCCATTATCAGAACATTGGATTTCCTTAAAAAGGGTTTTGAGATATTTGAAAGGGACAAAGAATTTAGGAATAATTATAAAACCAGAGAGAAATTTTTCCTTACAATGCTTTAGCGATGCTGATTGGGTAAATGATGTTGATGATAGACGATCTGGATCGGGATACTGTGTTTATCTTGGCAATAACATAATTTCCTGGTGCACTAAGAAACAATAGACTACATCCAGATCCAATACAGAAGCTAAACATAGAGCTTTCGCAAGTGCAACTGCAGAAGTAACATGGATTGAAATGTTGATGGAAGAATTAGGGTTGTATTTAATACGAAAATATGTTATCTGGTGCAATAATAAAAGTACGGTTTCTCTTTCCCTCAATCCAATCCAACATTCAAGGACAAAGCATTTTGAAATTGATCTTCATTTTGTGAGAGAAAGGACGCAAAATGGAAAGCTAATTGTCTATCATATTCCGGCTTACTATCAGTGAGCTGATGCTTTTACAAAAGCATTATCAACCAAGAATTTTGTGAGATTAAGAGAGGAGCTGAAAGTAGTTGATGGAGAAGGAAATGAAATAGGAAACCCTAGTTCAATCTGAGGGGGAATAATGAAGACAAAAGAGGTTTCTTGAATACATATTCGCATCCATTATTTACAATTAACCATTATGTTATATTTAGTATGATTTATAATTAGTCGTTGTGTTATATTTAGTATGATTTATAATTTACAATTTGTCGTTATGTTATATTTAGTATGATTTGTAATTTACAATTAGCCATTGCAATGCTTTCCTATATATACATGTCTTTGTTTCATTACTCCTCATATAAGAAATATATTATTTCATCAATAAAATCTTCTGCTTCCTCAATATTCTTCTTGTTCTTCAATTTGTTCTTCTTTTCCTTCAATTTAGAGTACTTATAATAATGTAATCAAAAGTATACAAGCTTTTCTCATTGTCATTTGTGATAGCTAAACTAAATCTTATAGCAATATAAGATTCTAAATAATCATCTTCCCAACCGTAATGCAATATTATATCAGGAGATATAACCGTACTATCCATTTTCCTTGCCTTCTTCAGTGTCCTCATAATGTAAAAGAAAATGGTTGCTCAACAATTTCTACTTGATAATTTGGACCATGCATTTATTCCGTTGATGATGAAAAAGGGCAGTAATCCATGTTTTGGTAGTGATGTGAATGTGGCTTGTGCCGCATGTCAAAATCTTAGCATGCATATATGTTCACCCTACTTAACAATTCAAAATTGTTTAGGTTTAGAGAAAACATATTATTTTGTACCAGCCAAATTCTTTCTATGTACTCTCTATTGCCTAACCCAAATCATGCTTATGTCTAAAACAATATTCAGAGAGTGTAGGAGATGTCCAGTCATCTTGTGTTTATATTATTGATGATGAGCTACAAAGATTGTGACGGTAGACTATAGGATGCATGCATAATGTATTGTTGCACGTTTCAGATTTTGTATCTTTGTCTCAGATTAAAATGGTATTTATGTACGTGCTTTTGTGTATAAAGCACATAGAAAACTTCATCTTTGCATACATGTCAGCAGCATGGAGCTTCATCTAGCAATGAGGATATGCCACCAGCTCATGGTAGTTGTACATAGGTTCGCTAAGAAAATGGATATGTCACCATCTCATGGCGATGTGGATATGTCACTGACTTTTTTTAATGAAAATAGCGACGGGGTTTCATTGCCTAATGCATACGTGTTATTACATGTTACCAGCGGAAGGAAAATGAAATATGTAAGTGCTCTATTTCTTCAGTTTTTACTTTTGATCAACTTTATTCCCTTACAGTATATGAATTATACAAGTATGTCATATTTGGTAGGGAACCAAAAAGGCGTTTGTCTAGGATATATGGTGAACTTAGCAAGTATGTCATATATGAATTATACAAGTATGTCTTATGAACATAATGGGTGAACGTAGCAATCTAGAATAATTTAGATGATCATCTTACCTTACTAACATTAACAGAGGCGAATCTAGCCTTCCCTTTTAGAGGGATCAAGATTTGAGGGTGGTCAGGGTTTTAGGCAAAACTTGGCAAAACTGGGTAAAGTAATATGGATGATAAAATGTTTGAGGGGGGTCAGCTGCCCCTATACCCAATACATAGATTCGCCCCCGCTAACATATTTCCATAAAAAATCGTGTCGGTTGAAATCCGGTAACAAGTGATTTTCTGAGTCTTAAATTTGAGTATAAAGTTTGCGCCTAGCGGTCTAATAGTCTATCCTTCAAACCTTAGTCAACTACTTTAGTATACTTTTCTTTACAAAATTGGTGACTGAAATGTAATATAATGACAATGCAATATAGAAAATTTTACTTGAAAAATTGTTTTGCGAGTTGACCTAGATAGTGGGTTTCATACAGTGATGATTAGTTATGTATATTCCTCTAAGAACAATTTTGCTTTTTTATTTCGGAAGATATGCCTGTAGAAATATGGATATGACCATTGTGTTCCGAGTCACAAAGAAACCATTCTTGACTTATTGACACTATATTTATTTTTAGTGTTATTTGCTAATGATATAAATACACATGGTTTCTACTATGAAAATAGTGGTATACTCAATTATAGGATAGAGCATAGAAAACAATCAAATGTTTATGTTTTTATTTCTTTACTTGGTTTAAAACATTGGGTTGTTCGTAGATTTTCAGTCAAATGTTTTGGTACTCCTCTTCAAATCCAAAATGTTTTTGTTCTTATCTAAATTGAAAAGGATTTGAAAGGGTGGATTGAATTAGTTGGTTTAGATGCATATTATTACATAATACAGTGGAGTGGTTGCCTTTCCCCATGTTTGAGTAAGATTTTCTTGAAAATGTAAGTTTTAAATGATTCAACTAATAAGAAAACGCCTATTTTTTACAATTGCTAGATGTTGGTGTTATGGACTTTTGCTATGTTTGTTTGATGCTTGTTTTGTCCCATCTTTTTTGTTGCAATGCAAGGAAAAGATGAAATGAAATATCATCCTCTTTAGATTTGCCAAGTGCTGCTCAAAACTGCAAATATGTATACTTTGCATACGGTTTAAAGTAACATAACTGTTTATAAAATGTAGTGCAATATTTGCTTCTTCTAAATAATTGCTATGATTTGATTGGTCAGGAGAGGAATATTTTAGATATAAAGAAATCTTGGAAGATCAAGAGCAAGTTAGTACATTATTTTCCAACAACTTTAAGGTGTTTTTTTTATATTTAAATTGACCGGTTTTAACTGGATGACCATTTTTAATTAAGGATTTAAATGAATAGAATTTTACTATATGTGGGTAGTCTGATGAGGATGTTGTAAGCTTGTTGCAGAGTCTGGCAGACATGGACGTCGCACTTAAAGCCTTGAGGGTAACGTTGTTGTATTTTGTAAATTGTTGCTTGTTTTTATAATGAATAGATAGTGATTATTTCACACACACACACACACACACACACACACACACACATATATATATATATATATATATATATATATATGAGACTGATACTGGACGACACTTAAATCGTTTGAGAAAGCATTCGTCGAAGGAAGTTCGAATGCTGGTTTAAAAACTTCTCAGGTGATTAATTCTATGGTAACAATATGTTTGCTATGAGTATGTATTAAAAACGTTAGATAACTAATATGATTCAAATCGATCGAAGGATGCAAAACAATTGGGATATTGAAAGTATACAAATATAAAAGTTAGGACAGTGAGTATATCTTGAAATTTCAAGTATTTTCTTTTTTGCACATGGTTAAAAGTAATACACAATATAAATATAAAAGTTAAGACACCCTTAATATGTAGCTGAACAACTTTGTTTCAGCATTAAATGTGGATTTTATGAGAATTATGCATAGCTTGTAACCGGTTAAATATGCTCTTATATCATATATGGATGTACATGCAGTTACAGTGCAATGGTGCAATGGTGATGGTATTTGGCTTGTGTGTTTGGATGGTGAATGTGTGGAGTAGAGATAGGATAGGTAGCATGGCTGTGGAAGTTTGATGGAGGAGAGCGGTTAGTTGGGGTTTTATTGCAGACTTTAAATTTGAACTATGTTTTATTTTTTGTTAACTCCATTGACATCAATATGAAATTGAAAATATATGTATTGAACTTATTTTTATTAGTTGATCTTTTATCTTGCTATCATGAATATGAGTTACATTTGTTGAGTATTTTAATTTTTTGGGTCACATACTGCTTTTGAAATTGTTGCGAAGATTCATTAGATTGCTATTATTATTATTATAATATATTCAAAAGCATTATAAAAAATAATGTAATACACGAGCTTGCTGGCAAATGGTATCATTGAATATGTGTTATATCTACATATTTTATAGCGGCATATACGTGATATAAATGGATTTAGAAATGCTATCTTGTTGGTTTATAACGCGATAAACCCATTATTGAATTAACATTTTATAGCAGCTATATAGTGTTATAGACATTCATTATTTTCTTGAATAATGTGACACTCCACATCCGTTAATGTCACTCACAAAGGGAATGCATTAAGTTTCGTGGAGCGTTATAGTAAACAGAACGGAAATATTACAAGATAGACATATATAATAACAGCGGAATAAAAACTTTATTTATCATACGATACCGTGGTCCAAAAACATCACATGTCTGAAATACAAAAGCCCATTACAACATAAAAGCTACTGTCTTGTACTTCAAAAATATCATAGTACATAAAAGAAATAAAATTCCCCAAAAACAAAATATAGTCATAACAACAAGGATAGGAGCTTGAAACATACATATCAGCAGCTCCAACAAAAGTAAGCAGAGTCACGGTCAAGCCTGAGAGTTCCCCCTTGAGAACTTGGGAGGGAACGGAATAAAGAAGAAGAAACAAAAAGGGTCAGACATAATGTCTGGTGAGTCTAGTTACTTTTAGCAAGTAAATAAATAAAAGTAGCATGACATGCATATAAAGTGGATAAGAGAGATTACTACATAAAAAACAGGTCTGACAAGGTAGACAGGATAAGGTGTATACACTTCCCTAATGATTACTTTGCACTATTACTAGTATAACCAGAATGAGATGATCCCTTCCAATATAAGGTGGTAGACTTAGGCATACATCCAAATGTACCCTAACTACTACCCTAGTCGATCGGCTCCCTAATCCGTGTAGATACTCATTGTCAGCCCCGCCGTAGGATGTATCACGTCCTAAAGTGGCAACCCCTCGCTGATATGCACAACCCCATATCTACAGGTGTCATGGTCGTCTTATCCCCTTCTGCCTGGCTCATGCACGCACATGGCCCGGTCGGTTTGCGTCGCCCACACCGTCCTCCACGTTTGGATCTCTTACAATCAGTCAAGTAAGCGTGCCCCTTCTCCGACTTAGTATGGAGTACTTTTTTTGATACCTACTCCGGGTTACTGGATGAAACGGGTCCCACACAATATGATACAAGCTCTCCCCTTTGTCTTGTATCCCCCACTAGGTTTTTATTGGCTATGTATACCACTAGGTGTCTTTAATTACATAACCCCATCATTTCTACAAGTTATGTTTTACCCTAAAAGGTGTCTTTAATTACGTAACTTTATTATTTCCATCGATATGTATACCACTATGTGTCTTTAATTACATAACCTTGTCGGGTTAAGTTTGTGGGCCTATATGCAAATATTACCCACCACCTCAAATTTGCATAACCCACCCACTTTCCAACCAATTTTACTTAACCCTAACTTTAGTTCATAATCATACAATCCCCATGGATTAGATTAGGTTAAGTAGTCCAATTTATTACCATGTCCATTTATGGTTTATAATGGGCTAGACCTCCCACATTAGGCCTACAACTTGTGGATGCTGGATATATCGGTCGGGTCCGGGCAGTCTTATTCCACAAGTTGGGCCTAACCTCGTATCTTAGCCCGATTCGTATTTGTGCACTTAGACCTCTCACATTAGGTTCAACATTAGTGGTTGCTGGATATGCCGGTCGGGTCCAGGCAGACATCCACCACTAATGCGACCTAACCTCGTGTCATAAGTACAATTACAATTTCTAATTGTAATCCTAGATATTTCATTCTTATCCAAATTTACGTATGTCATTATAGGTAATTATGCCCTTTTTCCCCCATTTTGAATTATATGTCCAATTCATATAAACGTTATTTAAATTATGCCAATTCTAACCTTTTATTTCCGTTCCCTAACTAGCGTATTCACATAATTTGCGGCATGCCTTGGCTAGATAATAGCCTAGTCATAAGCAATAAAAAGGGAAAAGTGATGGGAATATGACAAAGGTGATTGTTCTTGGCATAAATATAAACTAGCATGGTGATAAGATGGACATATAAGCACAAATCTGATGAACTTGTGGCAGTTAACTAATTCTGACATAACTATGATGTCATCATAAGAATAATAAGATCTAAATTAACAATTTAGACGTCCAACTGGTTTAGATCTTATATGATAGGCACAAGGTGATAAACTAGATCTGATTAATAATTTAGATGTCCATATAATTCAAATCGAATAGTTAAAAATAGATCTAATACAAATAAGGTCAAGATCCACATCATAGAATGTCATAGAAGTTACAATGGATCCAACAAGATAGAGATTTAGATCCAAGTTATAACCAATTCAGAATGTCATATGTTCACGATTTACAATGGATCCAGTATAATATAGACACACGAACAAATCCAAACTATTGTCATATCACATTTACTTTTAAATATTTAAATCTTAAAGCAACTAAGAATTCACAGAGTTTGGATTAGAAAATAGAGAAAGAATGGATCTTGAATCTCTAACTGATTTGCTTAGGTTGATAGTTATAGAACATAGGATCCGTCTCAGTTCAGACACCGACAACATTTGGCCTCCATGATTCCCAATGAAGAAAACAGGAGAAATGGACACGTATTTATAGCTGCCAGTACCTCTGAAACCGACTGCCACGTCATCCCTAGGGTGTCAACACCCCTGTAGGTGGTCGACCCTGGTGTCGACACCCCTGTAAGGGATCGACCCCGGTGTCGACACCCCTGTAAGGGGTCGACCCCGGTGTCGACACCGTAGGGTGGTCGACCCACTAGAGCGGGAAATTTGCCGCCTTACGAAATTTTGATTTTTGAACGATTTTGGATAAGGTTCTGACTCATATGTATATATATAATTCTTCTGCGCATATACAAACATAAAATCCTAATAACTTCTTCATACGATGTCCGTTTTACGCAAACTAAATGTCTTTCTTGACCAAAATTTCGAGACGGACACAATGACACAGTCCGTTTCCCTTCATTCCGAATATTAAATTAATTATTATTAAATTTATCCTCTTTTAGTGTTGTTAAAAATATGGGGTGTTACATTCCCCCCTACTCAAAGGATTTCGTCCCCGAAATCTCTAAGTTGAGAAGAATGCATATCCTACCATCCATCATCCATCTACTCATCCATAAATCACTGATATCCATTATCCTTAAAGATTTCTAATGCTTATATGAATATATGCAAAGGTGTGTGTATATGTCCCAATACTAGTGCGAAAATCAGGCGGTCTACTGATTCAGTTGACCACCTTAATGCAATGTATGTTGTGCCATGAGTCCAATATGTATGCAAATAATCCTGTTATAATATGTAATTTCTTTATGTGTGCACACTCATTCGTCCAAATGCAACATCCATATGCTAATACTTCTATTTCCATCCATAAAAGAAAAGAAAATGTACACACATCCATATGCAGTATGAGAGCGATTGAGCCGATCTAGTGCTTAATGTGTGTATATATATCCACAGGCAGCCACTAGCAAACACTTGCATCCATCAAACATAACATGTCTCAAACCCATGTTTACATCCATAGGTTTCCTATCTAAAGGTTAAAAATACTAAAGATAGGATATATTCAGATGATAGAAGCAAGCACAGATAAAATTTTGGAAAAGGAGTTAAGAACATACCCACGAAAAGAAAAGGGTACGAAGCCTAAATCTTGTCTTCGGTCTCCCAAGTTGCATCCTCTGGGTTATCTCCCCATTGAACCTTTATCAACTTGATCTCTTTATTGCGTAGCTTCTTAACCTCCGATCCAAGAATACGGGTAGGGACTCATTTGACTGTCGCCTCCCGCTCTACTTCCACTTCTTCCAAATGCTTGGGTAAACAACTTCTGTGGTGTCATGTAAACACTTCCGCAGACGAGAAACGTGGAAAACATCATGAACACCAGATAAATTTTCTAGAAGCTTTACTCTATAGGCCATTTGGCCAATCCTCTCGGTTATAGGAAATGGTCCCACAAACCTAGGTGCCAACTTCTCTGCTAATCCGAAGCGAACCGCATTCCTCAGAGGTGACACTTTGATAAAAACTAAGTCTCCCACTTCGAATTCGATATCAGTCCTTCTCTTGTCTGCGTAGGATTTTTGCCTATCTTGAGCTGTCTTCATCCGCCGTCGATAAGGTCAATCTTCTCGGACGTTTCTCTAACCATATCTGGTCCAAGTAATGATCTTTCTATAGATTCCCACCAACAATTTGGTGATCTACAGGGTCGTCTGTACAATGCTTCAAAGGGTGCCATGCTGATGCTAGCTTGATAACTGTTGTTATAGGAAAACTCTACTAAAGGAAGATGCTCTTCCCAAGTTCCTCCGAAGTCTAGGATACACAGCCTTAAAGATCTTCAAGAATTATGTTTACCGTCTCCGTCTGCCTATTGATCTGAGGATGATAAGCGGTGCTCAAACACAACTATGTACCTAATACTTCTTACAAGCTCCTCCGAAATTCACTGGTGAAGATGGGGCCACGATCGCTCACAATGCTGGAAGGTGCTCCAAGAAGACAAACTATCTGTAACGACCCGCATTTTTATCGGTTTATATTTGAATATTTAAATCAGCTTAAATATTGAATTCGTAATATAAATGGATTTATATATAGTTGTTAAACGAAGTTGAACGTATAGAAATATATATTAATTATAATCGAGGCCGTAATATCGCGGCAGTTCGTAATTTAACGTTCTAAACTTCAACTGAGTATACTGGACCCGTTACAAGTCGGATTTCTGCGAAACAAGAAATAGTGGAATCTGTTGAACTGTATCTTTCTGACAGAAGTGAAATATTTAGATTTCGTCGTATAGATTGCAAGATATGTCAAAATCAAATATTCAGAAAGTCGCTATGAAATCGTATATCGACCATAAAGGTTTATTCGATATAACTTGATATCGGATTCGATTTTAGACAAAGTTCTTTTGAGGCGTAGTTATAATTTAATTTTTAGAATTTTACCATAATTTTTAATTAATTAAATATGCAACTTTTTATTTGAAGTATTTTGCACCCTGTATCAATATTTTGGGATTTCAAAATATGGGTCAACCTACCGGTATTATTATATTTTTGGGATCGTGGCTCATCGTTGGATACGACTGTATTTTTATTTCGGTCGATAGCCGTCCGTGACCGAAACAGAATTCGTATGCCATAGGGTACCCGGTGATAAATTCAATAACAAGTTATTGAACGTTAAATGGCATTGAAGCATATAAACATTTAACTCGATGCACACAGGGTTGAATCATCTAAAACTTGGAAACAAAAGAAAAATGTTTAGCCTATAATAATATCAAACAACACATAAAGTAAAGGACACTCAAATGACGGTTGAAACCGTGTAAAAAGCATTATTTAAAACATCATCGTACAGGAGCTATACATGCATACACTGTTACCACATCAAGAGTTCATGCCAAAGGAAACACATAGCTGTCCTTCCCCTACAACGCAGCATAGTGTTTCGAGCTGAAAAGAACTTGTCGAAAGAATTGTAAACCTAACCTATAATCTACGGTTCCCTACTCCTTGGGCATCAAGGAATTGCCTCCTATAAATACACAGCAGATCGATCTCTGTTCTTCTGAAACTCAAGACCCAAAATCAGCTCATCTCTTCTTTTCTCCTTTTCGAACCCAACTGTCCTTTTTCGTACAAAATAAATAAATAATACAAATAAAAACAACGAAAGCTGCGAGCAAATTTGAGAGGAAGCTGGGCATTTTCTTGTCGCCCAGTATACTGTTGAGGGGCATTGGTCTCGAACATGGCAACCTGGAATGAGTTATGCGAATCTAACATGGATGGAGTGGTCATTTGGAAAGGGACTGGCGAAGTGGGTTTCAACACAAAGTGGAAGCGTCATGGTATGCAGATGGAAATGGCAAGGGGGAAGAGTCTGCGGATCCTTCTGGAAAGTGGAATGTGGAGTGTTTGTATGGAGTAGTTAATGAAAAGGAAGAAACATGGACTGTTATTTTCTTGGACGTGGTATTATGTGGACTAAAAACAAGTAGTGTGTGAGAAAGGAGGAGTATTGTTTGTAGCAGGTGGGAGAGCTCTAAAAACGTGGTGACGGGTTGGAAAATTTTGGCAAAGTGTGTGCATGCGAGGAGAAGTGCTGTCCGGTGCATAGTTGTATAAGTATGGATGGCACGGTTGGTTCCATGAAGAAGGTAAGTTATTTGAGGAAGATGACGTACTGTTTTGACGCGGGTCTTGGATGCTTTCAAAGTGTAGTTGGGCCAGTTCATTATGTGAAAAAAAAAAAAAATGGTAGAACATCGGACCATTTTCACAAGTGAAGAAGTACTGCTGTTTTGGGGAGGGAAGCAACTAACGCAAGTCAGTATTGGATGGGCCGACAACTTCAAGGTATATTCAGAACCTATGTGATACATATTTACGGTAAAGAATTATAAAGAAAGTTAGTATATATACACAAAAGTGAGAGAAAGGAGAACAGTAGATGAAAGGGATGTGTAATCGCTAGGTAAAGAGTGGTGGGCGGGTTCAAAATGTTAAAGGATGTAGAGGGGTTAAAAGCGGAAATTAAGAAATTAAGTGAAGTTGGTTATATTAATGATTTATTAGTAAATTAATCTAATTTGAGTTATACTTTGTAACGTCAATATACATGAACAGAATTTCACGGAGTCAGCTACAAGCCTATGAAATTTGGGATGATTGGAAACCCGTTTGAATTTTAAGCATAATAAAAACGTCTGATCTGAATCAACCGACGCTGATCGTTATTTAGCGATTTACGACCAAGGTGAGTAAATTCACTAACTCTGTTTTTATTTAAAATATTTTAATTATATTTTGAATAATGGTTGAATGTTGTGTGCTGGTTGATTAGGTAAATTACAGTTAAATTGATTGAAATAAATATATATCATTGCATATGCACACATCATTGGTTGGATACTGATTTGAATAACACCTATGGATGCGGAAACCGGTTGGAGGAACCCAACCGGATTCCTAAATATTTAGATGTACTGTTTGTGCACTGTTTGAACCATGTTGAATGGAAATTCAACATTATATTGATTTGGTAAACAAACGATATCAGCGACAGTCAACCATAAACCCATTTTGTTAAGAAATTGGTTGACCGTCCAACAAATCAACGAAGTTCAATTATAAAAATTATATCTTTATAATTGAAGCGAAATTATATTATAATAGAAGTTCTATTATAAACTGGTATTTTTAATACCGTGAGTTAGATATAAATTGATTCGAATTTAAATAGGAAGAATCGATTATTTATTATTTCTAAATAACAGAAATTGAATCTTGATTAAACAAGGAGGCGATGACTTGTTTTAAGTATATCAAAAACAAGTAGTCGATTTTAAAGATGCTTATGAAATAAAGTATAATTCTATGTTTGGAGTATGATCGTATTTGAAATAAGGGTAGTAAAACGAGTCTAGATTCCTATTGCGAAATGATATTTTAATAAAAGTGAATAGTGGTCAGAAAGTAAACATTTTGTAAGTAGATATTTCTATTTGTGTTAAACTAAATTGATCTGATTAACGAGAAGTTTAGAAATGGAGTTTAGAAATGTTTTTCCAACATTAATAATGTGTATTTTCTGAAAGTACAGAAAATAAGAAAGGTAAGGAATATGGAAATGTTCCAGATATTAAATAAATGTATATCTTCTAGAATGTGGGTGAACAAGTGCTATAATATTTGGAAATAGGTTTTTCCAAGAAGTATGAGGTTAAACAGTTTTGGAAATATCTAGAAAAATATGAATAATGAAATATTAGGAAGTGCCGAGATTGTGAAATGGTTTGATGGATGTTTATTTTCAAAACACCGACTATCAAAGATTGTTGTAATGAAAAGAGATATCAAGATTTTTGTAACGAAAAGAGATATCAAGATTTTTGTAACGAAAAGAGATATCAAGATTTTTGTAATGAAAAGAGATGTCAAGAATTTGTAACGGAAAGAGGTGTTGAGATTAATTATAAAGTGGAATATAGTAGCATATTGCAAGTCTCAGAACTATAGCAGTAAAGTAACGCTGTTGACTAGGCTTAAGCGTGACTGTTATGTCAAGATTAGTTATAAAGGGATATAGCAGCGTATAGCAAATTTGAACTGTAACGATACATGAAACGCTGTTAACCAAACTTAAGCGTGATGTTGATATACAGTAGCACTTCCTAGGGAAGGAAAACAGCTTGTTTGAAATTCACTTATTCAAAAGTAATAAGTAATGACGGTTGCCCAAAGAAATATAAGAACGAATGTTAAATAAAAAGTGCCTGTGATTTGTGTGATATTGGTTGTACATTGAATGGATGTTGTTTTTACTTCGATAGTTAAACAACCATCTATCGAAGTGTTTTGACCATCGTTGTCAATACGGAGAGACCGGTTGGATATATTATCCGAGAACCACTCCGTATAGGCATAAGCGCTGCAAATTATGCTGAAGAAAATTGAAGACGGAGGGAAGTGCAAGGGTCGTCCTGTTCAGAATGGTGCTTTCTGTTTGTCCAGACCCAGGACAACTTGTATGGATGAATGCCTGACAGCGTATTCTTAGAAGATCACCTAAGACGTTCTTTTCAAGATATTACGTCTGGTGGCGGAGAAATTCGTTTCTCTTAGCTTTTATACCCGTAATATTTTGGGAAGATCAACTAGTGATTTGACGGGTTTGACGATGTGGCATTAAAAGTGTATGGTGGCCAGATGTTCTAAAAGGTAGACGTAGCCTCAAGCTTCACAACTGGGAAATGACAAAAATCGGGCCGGCAGCATGGCTATGTGGGTCGCTCCCATTAGGGTGTATAATCACCTATCTAGAGAAATTCCTTTTGTTTCTAAATCTATCGATTCTGCCCATTCGGGAACGGTGGTTTGAGTCCAACCGTTGGTGATATACATTCGATACACTCAAGCGAAATGAGTGGTCGGTCATGTGTGGGTCGGGTTACAAGATGTTCTTGTTGAACCCTGTGTATTCGCCTCTAGAGATACACTGTCGGAAGGTGGTCCCATACCTTGTCATAGTTGGAATCCAATCTCCAATAAGCGCCCTGCGGTTTTTGATTTTATACTATATATGTAGAGCGTGAGATGCAAGCGTTCTACTATTTGGTTATTTACTTGATTAGACATTATTATAATATCACTGGATTTTGATATCAAAAATATTTTGGGTTATAGTAAGGTAAAAGCCGTCCATGTTTATGTGTGGATTGGTCTTACTATTATCCTTTTTGTTTCAAAAGGGATTTTCAAAGTTAAACCGTATGGTTGGAATTTACTCACACCAGTCCCATGACTGACCCAGAGTTTATTTTGTTTGTTATCCCTAAACTCTTGGGTGCCCAAATTTGTACGGGCAGTCAAGTGTTTCAGGCTTTACAGATACACTTGGAGGAGATGAAGCCGAAGTCTTCACTATTGATTATTTGGAGTTATTTCCGCTGTGATATGATGTATTGTACTCTGATAATGGTATGTATATACAATACAGTTTTGTATTTCAAAGTTATGTTATATAATATATTTTATTCGTTCCGCTGTGAGATTCGTGTTTACTCTGATTATGTTCAGCTGTGTTCTTCTTCTTCTCCTATTCTATTAGTTCTATCTTTTCTATCTCATCCTCTAACTTCTTTCTATTAATGGTCCGGTGTTTTCGATGTCTGAACAGTCGACGCTGGGTTTTGTGTCGATTTTCGGAGTCGAAAATCCCGGTTCGTTACAGTGGTATCAGAGCTGAAGGTTAAATGATTACCTAGGCTCTGTGGCGTGACTCAATAAGAGATGGAGTTAGTAATACCCTAGATTGAGTTTGAGTGTATACATATGAGCGCGTATTTGTAAATTGATATAAAAAGCATTTTATATTGTGTTGATTGATCTGGTGAGTGGTATATAAATTCCAGATCGACGCGTTTAGCTGACGAGGTCGATAGGGCTTTATAAACGCTTGGATAGAGAAATTCGACATAGTATTGTTTTAAAAGCTGGGTGAATAAAATAATTTTACCCAAATTATATTTTGATATAAAAAGAAGTATATATCTTAATATTATTATAATACGTAGGATGTGTGATCATTATTATAATCATACTTGAAGTGGTTATGTAAATAATCAATCGAAATTCACGTAAGTATAAAATACAAATCCGATGAATTGAATCTAAAGAAACTCCAGAATTGGAGTTAAAACTATGGTAATTTGGAAAAAGTTTGTAAATGAATTTCGAATTAAATATATGGAATTTTAAGATCCCGGGGAAATTTTGAAATATTATCCAAGTTTCGAGAAGATATTTTGAAATAAATTTCAAATAAAAGTATTTGAATATGAGGTTTGAAAGTGATATAGTATTGAACTCACTTTGATCGCTGGAAAATAATTCCGATGATGAACCGCGGCATCATCGGTGTTCGTTTTCGAGTTTCTAAGTGACGGATTACTACCAAAGATTTTGTTTTTGAATTGCTATGTTATGAATATATACGATTTCAAACTGATTTGAAATGAAAACCCTAGGGACTTGAATTCTGAAATTTAAAATTTACTTATGAAGTAAATAAACAGAAAATTTAAATAAGTCAAATAAAAGTGGAGTTGAATTGAAGCCAAGTAAGTGGAAATCGTACTGGAGTAAGGATTTGACTTGGCAAAGTAGTTGAGTTGTGAAATGAGATTGGGAATGGAACCAAACTTGGTTGGGAAATTTGATTATTTGTAATTGGAATTGAACTAGAGTTTGAAAAAGAAATTTGAGTTGGAATTATTGATTGAAGATAAACTGACTCGAGATCAGTTGGAGATGTATTCGGGTGTGCTGAATGGATTGCAAATGAAAGCGAGAAAGTTAGATGCCCGATAAAGGGAGAGGCCCAGAGTGAAGTGTGGTAGTAGTACCGAATGAACCGTGCAACAGAGAGACTGATGAAATTCTCGGATAATTTAAGTGTTAGAAAATTTTCCGAATTTTGAAAATTTTCGTTATAAAGAAGGGAATTAATATTTTGATCAGTTCAGTTGAAACTGAAATTATGAAGTAAACCAAAAGAATTTTTAACATGTTTACAACAGAAATTGTAGCATTTTTCCTACCTTAGCAATTTCGAGGACGAAATTATTTTAAGGGGGAAGGAATGTAACGACCCGCATTTTTATCGGTTTATATTTGAATATTTAAATCAGCTTAAATATTGAATTCGTAATATAAATGGATTTATATATAGTTGTTAAACGAAGTTGAACGTATAGAAATATATATTAATTATAATCGAGGCCGTAATATCGCGGCAGTTCGTAATTTAACGTTCTAAACTTCAACTGAGTATACTGGACCCGTTACAAGTCGGATTTCTGCGAAACAAGAAATAGTGGAATCTGTTGAACTGTATCTTTCTGACAGAAGTGAAATATTGAGATTTCGTCGTATAGATTGCAAGATATGTCAAAATCAAATATTCAGAAAGTCGCTATGAAATCGTATATCGACCATAAAGGTTTATTCGATATAACTTGATATCGGATTCGATTTTAGACAAAGTTCTTTTGAGGCGTAGTTATAATTTAATTTTTAGAATTTTACCATAATTTTTAATTAATTAAATATGCAACTTTTTATTTGGAGTATTTTGCACCCTGTATCAATATTTTGGGATTTCAAAATATGGGTCAACCTACCGGTATTATTATATTTTTGGGATCGTGGCTCATCGTTGGATACGACTGTATTTTTATTTCGGTCGATAGCCGTCCGTGACCGAAACAGAATTCGTATGCCATAGGGTACCCGGTGATAAATTCAATAACAAGTTATTGAACGTTAAATGGCATTGAAGCATATAAACATTTAACTCGATGCACACAGGGTTGAATCATCTAAAACTTGGAAACAAAAGAAAAATGTTTAGCCTATAATAATATCAAACAACACATAAAGTAAAGGACACTCAAATGACGGTTGAAACCGTGTAAAAAGCATTATTTAAAACATCATCGTACAGGAGCTATACATGCATACACTGTTACCACATCAAGAGTTCATGCCAAAGGAAACACATAGCTGTCCTTCCCCTACAACGCAGCATAGTGTTTCGAGCTGAAAAGAACTTGTCGAAAGAATTGTAAACCTAACCTATAATCTACGGTTCCCTACTCCTTGGGCATCAAGGAATTGCCTCCTATAAATACACAGCAGATCGATCTCTGTTCTTCTGAAACTCAAGACCCAAAATCAGCTCATCTCTTCTTTTCTCCTTTTCGAACCCAACTGTCCTTTTTCGTACAAAATAAATAAATAATACAAATAAAAACAACGAAAGCTGCGAGCAAATTTGAGAGGAAGCTGGGCATTTTCTTGTCGCCCAGTATACTGTTGAGGGGCATTGGTCTCGAACATGGCAACCTGGAATGAGTTATGCGAATCTAACATGGATGGAGTGGTCATTTGGAAAGGGACTGGCGAAGTGGGTTTCAACACAAAGTGGAAGCGTCATGGTATGCAGATGGAAATGGCAAGGGGGAAGAGTCTGCGGATCCTTCTGGAAAGTGGAATGTGGAGTGTTTGTATGGAGTAGTTAATGAAAAGGAAGAAACATGGACTGTTATTTTCTTGGACGTGGTATTATGTGGACTAAAAACAAGTAGTGTGTGAGAAAGGAGGAGTATTGTTTGTAGCAGGTGGGAGAGCTCTGAAAACGTGGTGACGGGTTGGAAAATTTTGGCAAAGTGTGTGCATGCGAGGAGAAGTGTTGTCCGGTGCATAGTTGTATAAGTATGGATGGCACGGTTGGTTCCATGAAGAAGGTAAGTTATTTGAGGAAGATGACGTACTGTTTTGACGCGGGTCTTGGATGCTTTCAAAGTGTAGTTGGGCCAGTTCATTATGTGAAAAAAAAAAAAAATGGTAGAACATCGGACCATTTTCACAAGTGAAGAAGTACTGCTGTTTTGGGGAGGGAAGCAACTAACGCAAGTCAGTATTGGATGGGCCGACAACTTCAAGGTATATTCAGAACCTATGTGATACATATTTACGGTAAAGAATTATAAAGAAAGTTAGTATATATACACAAAAGTGAGAGAAAGGAGAACAGTAGATGAAAGGGATGTGTAATCGCTAGGTAAAGAGTGGTGGGCGGGTTCAAAATGTTAAAGGATGTAGAGGGGTTAAAAGCGGAAATTAAGAAATTAAGTGAAGTTGGTTATATTAATGATTTATTAGTAAATTAATCTAATTTGAGTTATACTTTGTAACGTCAATATACATGAACAGAATTTCACGGAGTCAGCTACAAGCCTATGAAATTTGGGATGATTGGAAACCCGTTTGAATTTTAAGCAGAATAAAAACGTCTGATCTGAATCAACCGACGCTGATCGTTATTTAGCGATTTACGACCAAGGTGAGTAAATTCACTAACTCTGTTTTTATTTAAAATATTTTAATTATATTTTGAATAATTGTTGAATGCTGTGTGCTGGTTGATTAGGTAAATTACAGTTAAATTGATTGAAATAAATATATATCATTGCATATGCACACATCATTGGTTGGATACTGATTTGAATAACACCTATGGATGCGGAAACCGGTTGGAGGAACCCAACCGGATTCCTAAATATTTAGATGTACTGTTTGTGCACTGTTTGAACCATGTTGAATGGAAATTCAACATTATATTGATTTGGTAAACAAACGATATCAGCGACAGTCAACCATAAACCCATTTTGTTAAGAAATTGGTTGACCGTCCAACAAATCAACGAAGTTCAATTATAAAAATTATATCTTTATAATTGAAGCGAAATTATATTATAATAGAAGTTCTATTATAAACTGGTATTTTTAATACCGTGAGTTAGATATAAATTGATTCGAATTTAAATAGGAAGAATCGATTATTTATTATTTCTAAATAACAGAAATTGAATCTTGATTAAACAAGGAGGCGATGACTTGTTTTAAGTATATCAAAAACAAGTAGTCGATTTTAAAGATGCTTATGAAATAAAGTATAATTCTATGTTTGGAGTATGATCGTATTTGAAATAAGGGTAGTAAAACGAGTCTAGATTCCTATTGCGAAATGATATTTTAATAAAAGTGAATAGTGGTCAGAAAGTAAACATTTTGTAAGTAGATATTTCTATTTGTGTTAAACTAAATTGATCTGATTAACGAGAAGTTTAGAAATGGAGTTTTGAAATGTTTTTCCAACATTAATAATGTGTATTTTCTGAAAGTACAGAAAATAAGAAAGGTAAGGAATATGGAAATGTTCCAGATATTAAATAAATGTATATCTTCTAGAATGTGGGTGAACAAGTGCTATAATATTTGGAAATAGGTTTTTCCAAGAAGTATGAGGTTAAACAGTTTTGGAAATATCTAGAAAAATATGAATAATGAAATATTAGGAAGTGCCGAGATTGTGAAATGGTTTGATGGATGTTTATTTTCAAAA
This sequence comes from Allium sativum, assembly GCA_030737875.1. Lineage (NCBI taxonomy): Eukaryota > Viridiplantae > Streptophyta > Magnoliopsida > Asparagales > Amaryllidaceae > Allium > Allium sativum. Next base: position 17,180,096 of record CM060927.1, on the reverse strand, counting down.
CACCGACTATCAAAGATTGTTGTAATGAAAAGAGATATCAAGATTTTTGTAACGAAAAGAGATATCAAGATTTTTGTAACGAAAAGAGATATCAAGATTTTTGTAATGAAAAGAGATGTCAAGAATTTGTAACGGAAAGAGGTGTTGAGATTAATTATAAAGTGGAATATAGTAGCATATTGCAAGTCTCAGAACTATAGCAGTAAAGTAACGCTGTTGACTAGGCTTAAGCGTGACTGTTATGTCAAGATTAGTTATAAAGGGATATAGCAGCGTATAGCAAATTTGAACTGTAACGATACATGAAACGCTGTTAACCAAACTTAAGCGTGATGTTGATATACAGTAGCACTTCCTAGGGAAGGAAAACAGCTTGTTTGAAATTCACTTATTCAAAAGTAATAAGTAATGACGGTTGCCCAAAGAAATATAAGAACGAATGTTAAATAAAAAGTGCCTGTGATTTGTGTGATATTGGTTGTACATTGAATGGATGTTGTTTTTACTTCGATAGTTAAACAACCATCTATCGAAGTGTTTTGACCATCGTTGTCAATACGGAGAGACCGGTTGGATATATTATCCGAGAACCACTCCGTATAGGCATAAGCGCTGCAAATTATGCTGAAGAAAATTGAAGACGGAGGGAAGTGCAAGGGTCGTCCTGTTCAGAATGGTGCTTTCTGTTTGTCCAGACCCAGGACAACTTGTATGGATGAATGCCTGACAGCGTATTCTTAGAAGATCACCTAAGACGTTCTTTTCAAGATATTACGTCTGGTGGCGGAGAAATTCGTTTCTCTTAGCTTTTATACCCGTAATATTTTGGGAAGATCAACTAGTGATTTGACGGGTTTGACGATGTGGCATTAAAAGTGTATGGTGGCCAGATGTTCTAAAAGGTAGACGTAGCCTCAAGCTTCACAACTGGGAAATGACAAAAATCGGGCCGGCAGCATGGCTATGTGGGTCGCTCCCATTAGGGTGTATAATCACCTATCTAGAGAAATTCCTTTTGTTTCTAAATCTATCGATTCTGCCCATTCGGGAACGGTGGTTTGAGTCCAACCGTTGGTGATATACATTCGATACACTCAAGCGAAATGAGTGGTCGGTCATGTGTGGGTCGGGTTACAAGATGTTCTTGTTGAACCCTGTGTATTCGCCTCTAGAGATACACTGTCGGAAGGTGGTCCCATACCTTGTCATAGTTGGAATCCAATCTCCAATAAGCGCCCTGCGGTTTTTGATTTTATACTATATATGTAGAGCGTGAGATGCAAGCGTTCTACTATTTGGTTATTTACTTGATTAGACATTATTATAATATCACTGGATTTTGATATCAAAAATATTTTGGGTTATAGTAAGGTAAAAGCCGTCCATGTTTATGTGTGGATTGGTCTTACTATTATCCTTTTTGTTTCAAAAGGGATTTTCAAAGTTAAACCGTATGGTTGGAATTTACTCACACCAGTCCCATGACTGACCCAGAGTTTATTTTGTTTGTTATCCCTAAACTCTTGGGTGCCCAAATTTGTACGGGCAGTCAAGTGTTTCAGGCTTTACAGATACACTTGGAGGAGCTGAAGCCGAAGTCTTCACTATTGATTATTTGGAGTTATTTCCGCTGTGATATGATGTATTGTACTCTGATAATGGTATGTATATACAATACAGTTTTGTATTTCAAAGTTATGTTATATAATATATTTTATTCGTTCCGCTGTGAGATTCGTGTTTACTCTGATTATGTTCAGCTGTGTTCTTCTTCTTCTCCTATTCTATTAGTTCTATCTTTTCTATCTCATCCTCTAACTTCTTTCTATTAATGGTCCGGTGTTTTCGATGTCTGAACAGTCGACGCTGGGTTTTGTGTCGATTTTCGGAGTCGAAAATCCCGGTTCGTTACACTATCTCTCAGACATAAATTGCCGCTAACCATGATGTCGTCCTCTTACTCTTAACTGGAATAAAGTGAGCGCTCTTAGTGAGTCTATCTACCACAACCTAGATACCGGTATTGCCTTTCTTTGATCTAGGCAAACCATCTATGAAATCCATAGGGACGCTCTCCCATTTCCAATGCGGAACTTCCAAAGGATGAAGTAAATCATCGGGCTTCTTTTACTCAGCTTTAACTTGCTGGGAAACTAAACATTGAGAAACAAATCCGGCCACATTTCTCTTCATCCCAGCCCAAAGGAAAACCCTCTTCATGTCCCTGTACATCTTCTCACTGCCTGGATGAATAGTCATCTTAGAATGGTGGGCTTCTTATAGGACTGCATTTATCAAACTTCCAGTTTGAGGAACGCAAAGCATTCCATCTCGTCATAACCACCCCTTTTCATCTACGGTATATCGACTATGGTGACTAGAAGTCTCCCCTTTTCTGAGCTTATTCATGATGTCTAAAATTTATAGGTCACCTTGCTGCGAGGCTCCTATCTGATCCATAAGAGTTGGTTGTATCTCCAATGATGCAAACAAGTCAGGTAAGATCTCGATGGAGGGTTTAAAATCAAAGGTTGATATGAACTCCAAGCTTTTCCTCTCCATAAACAAAGGACTTAAGGCCATCCTCTGCCTATTTAGTGCGCCAGCCACCATATTACCCTTGTCAGGGGTATAAGTGATTTCAAAATCATAACAAGCTAATAACTCCATCCACCTTTGTTGCCTTAAATTAAGATCCTTCTATGAGAACAGATACTTGAGAGATTTATGATCGATATATAACTCGAACTTCTCTCCAAGTAAATAATGATGCCACGTATTTTGCGCGAATACTATGGCAGCTAACTCTAAATCATGGGTGGGGTAGTTCTTCTCAAGAACTCTCAATTATCTACCCCATAACACACCACCTTTCCTTCTTGCATCAGAACCGCACCAAGCCATGTACCACATGCATCAGTGTAAACTGTAAACACCTTACTTCCATCAGGCCAGGTCAAGACCGAGCTATTGTAAGAGCCCTCTTCAAACGTTGGAAAGCAACATTACAATCCATATCCCATGAAAATGCCAAGTTCTTCTTTGTCAGCTGGTGAGTGGGGCTGATATCTTTGTGAAGTCCTTAATTAACTTCCTATAATAACCTGCCAACCCACGAAAGCCCCTCACCTCTGTTGCATTTTTTGGAATCTGCTAGTCCTGTACTACAACTACCTTTGTGGGATCTACAACTATCCCTTCTTTGGAGGCCACATGCCCTAAGAATCTCACCTCTTTTCTCCAAAAATGGCATTTGGAGAACTTTGCCTTAAGCTGATGGTCACAGAGAGTTTTCAAAACTTCTCCCAAATATTGGGCATGCTCTTCTTCGATCTTAGAGAAGATCAAAATATCATCAACAAAGACTATGACAAATTTATTCAGGAACTCCCGAAACACCCTACTCATCAGATCGACAAAACAGGCGGGTGCATTTGTCAGCCCAAAAGGCATAACTAGCCATTCAAAGAAACCATCTGGAGTCCTAAAAGCAGCCTTTTCTATGTTGTCCTTAGCCACCCTCAACTGATGAAACCCTATGGCCAAGTCTAACAGAGATAATACGGAGGCCCCAACAAGCTGGTCAAACAAGTCGTCTATCCACGGAAGCAAGTGCCTATTCTTCTTTGTGAGTTTGTTCAATTCTCTATAGTCGACACACAAACAAAGTGAACCATCTGCCTTAGTTGCGAATACAACTGGAGCACCCCATTCAGATATGCTTTATCTAATAAATCCTTTCTCAAGTAGTTCCCCTACTTGCTTACTCAACTCCTTCCTTTCCCTTGGAGCCATATGGCGCACTGGTAATACAACTGGCTTTGCATTGTCCACTAGATATATACGAAAGTCGATCTCGCGCCTCTGAGGTAAGCCCCGAACCTCCTCAAAAACATCAGAATAATCTCGGATTACTGGAACAGATTGCAAATCATCTATGGATGCATCAAGACTCTAGGAAACTAAGCATAACAGACCCTTGAGGGTCACAAGAAATCTCAAGGGTCCTCCCATGACAAGTCAGAAGCCTAACGACCCTCCTTTCACAATCTAGAATGGCACCATACGTGGTAAGCCAATCCATTCCTAGAATCAACCCATAGCCCATAAACCCGAGCGCATATGCGTCGAATTCAAACTCGAAGCCTAACACAGATATCCTCGAACCCCAACAAATCATAGATAAATGAGCCGAACCAACTATGGGGTTTGAGACAACTACGGGATCCACTACCATACTAGTAATTAAGTGCAGAGATTCAACCACAGAACTAAGTATAAATGAATGTGAAGTGCTAGAATCAACAAAGTGTTCTAATAGGATGGTTTGAAAGAGAAATTAAACCTTCCACATAAATTTTTCTACCTCTATCAGGAGCACTGATCACGAGAGCTTACACCTGCCCTCCAGAAGTTCCTGCCCTTTGACCTTGTCCCTATGATCCCTGATTCTTCGGGCACTCCCTAGCAAAGTGTCCGACTTCTCCACAATTAAAGCAAGTGTAATTCCTTCTTTTACAGTCTTTAATCAAGTGACCTTCTTTCCCACAACTGTGAAACTTCCTTTTTCTCCTTACCCTTGTCATTCTTTCCTCCTTTCTTCTATTGTTGCTTCTGTTGTTGTCCCTTCTTGGGCCACACAACCTATTTTGCGTTGTTCCCTCAGCCTTTACTTCCTTCTTTTCTCCTTTCTCTTCCTCATACATCAAGGCCATATCGACAAGTCTTTGAGAAGTGGCTCCCATTGGAATATGGGACATGGCTAACCCATGAAGGGGTTCATTTAGCCCTTTAGCAAACCACAAAGCCTTATTATGCGGAGTGTCTACCAGTTCCAATTCAAATCTTACCAGGTGGTTAAATTTGTTCACATACTCTTTAACCGTCAGGTTCCCTTGTTTGAGTGCTAAGAACCTCTCCATCTGCATGCTCCTCTCAGCTTGGTAAAGGAATTTAATCTCAAATCTCTGTTTAAAGTCATCCCAAGTTTCCACTGAACGGCCTTCTTGGGTTACCTCCCACCAAAATGAAGCTTCATCCTTCACTAGCCAAGCAGCTAATTGAATCTTTCTTTGATTCTCTACTTCAAAGATTACAAACAAGTCCTCGGTTTCCTTGAGCCAGTTCCTAGCTTCCACAAACGTCTCAGTTCCATGGAACGACTTCCCTCCCATAGCACGGAAATATTTTGCAGATCTTTAAGAAGTTGTCTGCACGTGGAGGAGGAAGAGGAGGAACAACGTGTGCAGCTGGGGGAGGTATGTTTCCTTGGCCTTCGGCAAGCGTCGTGGCCTCAAGATACCTACGGAACCATCCTAGTATCGTAACGCCCTCTGGAATGTTGGGTTCCCCAGACATGCTGAAAAAGAAAAGGAAAGAGATTCAGAAAATAGTATCGTAACGCCCTCTGGAATGTTGGCTTTTTGGGGAGTGTATTTCAAAATAGACTTCTCTTTTTGAAAATGCTTTCTTTTAAAATCTTTTTGAAAGTGGCTTTCAAAAACTTTTATCTAATCTGGTAACCTTCAACTCTAATACCAAGTATGACACCCCACGTCCGTTAATGCCACTCACAAAGGGAATTCATTAAGTTTCGTGGAGCGTTATAGTAAACAGAACAGAAATATTACAAGACAGACATATATAATAACAGCGGAATAACAACTTTATTTAAATCTTAAAGCAACTAAGAAATCATAGAGTTTGGATTAGAAAATAGAGAAAGAATGGATCTTGAATCTCTAACTGATTTGCTTAGGTTGATAGTTGTAGAAGATAGGATCCGTCTCAGTTCAGACACCGGCAGCATTTGGCCTCCATGATTCCCAATGAAGAAAACATGAGAAATGGACACGTATTTATAGCTGCCAGCACCTCTGAAACCGACTACCACATCAGCCCTAGGGGTGTCAACACCCATGTAGGGGGGTCGACCCTGGTGTCGACACCCCCTAGGGGGTCAACCCCCTAGGGGGTCAACCCCCTAGAGTGGGAAATTTTCCGCCTTACGAAATTTTGATTTTTGAACGATTTTGGATAAGGTTCTGACTCATATCTGACTCATATGTATACATAAAAAATTTCTGCATGTATACAAACTTAAAATCCTCATAACTTCTTTATACGGTGTCCATTTTATGCAAACCAAATGTTTATCCTGACTAGAATTTCGAGACAGACGCAATGGTGTAGTCTGTTTCCCTTGATTCCTAATATTAAATTAATTATTATTTAATTTATCCTCTTCTGGTGTTGTTAAAAATACGGGGCGTTACAAATAGTGACATGTTTTATAGCGACAATAGCGAGTTACTATCCTTACGTATCATAGCGGCATATAGCCATTATAAAATTATAACATTTTATAGTAGAAGTTTCTATGATATAATTATTCAACTATTTTTTATAACATGTCAATATACAGTGCTTTTCGGGCTGCTTTAGTATTTTTTAATAGCGGCTATATGTTGTTATTAAAGATAGTTTATGTTGTAGTGTTGTAGAGGCTTAAGGTTATAATTTACCTTTTTAAGATAGCACACCACCATTTACTTTGAATGCCACATCATTAGATCCACTAGAAAATCACTAATTGATGTCCATAAATATACTCTGGGTGTTATTCTAAAAGAAGCATCCTTCTCTACCACCGTACTAGATATATTTGAAGAAATCAACGTACGTGACCCTTCTGGAAATACTTTGTTAGGCATCCATCCATACAAGTTGTCTTGGGACTGGACGAATCGAAGGCACTCTCCAACTGTGTTCTTGAATTAACCTATGGATCAGTATCAAGTAGTCCTTGCAAATCCGCAGATTCCTAACACGACTGAATTACCATCAAAAACCTCTAGTTGCAATCCAGAGGAATGTATCAAGTAGTCCTTCTACTTATGAAGATCCACGGTCTTCAATTGCTCCATCTTCACTCAGCATCTTCTATGATTTCGTATTTGCTGGTTCGGAATGATTATCAAGTATAAATTCGGTCTCGGTCTTTCCATACTAATAATCGTATAAGTCTGATTTGATAGTCGATTATTTAACTATCAAATAAACAACCATTCAACCATGAAAATAAAATGAGTTTATCAGTCCAGTACTCAGCATCACTTGGCGTTTTTAATTAAAAACTAATTTACAAAAGGTTAAATAAACTTATAAATCTTTTAATATGTTTAACATAGTATTCACTTCTTATTTTATTATAAGAACATTTTCAAAATCATTTTAATACTTTAGAATTAAATCATAAATATTTCCAACTTTGGTCTCAACAAGTTTCACGTAAAACATTGTTACGAAATATCTTATGGTTCCATTTTTGGAAATAATAACTAACACCTATCCTCTTTGAATAAACATATTCAAACTCATCTCTTAATTTCCTTTTGAAATTATCATTATATTTTCACAAAATCTCTTTTTATTCCCATTACTTTGGAAACATCATTTTATGTTCTCAAATCCCCTTCTTTATATAGTTGGAAACATTCCTATTTCTTATTCATGCATTTCTATACTTCAACATTCAATAGTCCCTGACATAATTGGTAAGCAAATAACTCCTTAAGTATCAACTCCGAAGACCGAAATCAACATCAGATTAACACTCGGAAAATCACTCAACTCAACTGATCTACAGTTAGGTTCCAATTCTTTAACACTTTATCGACCCATATTATTATAATCCATTCAACCCATTTTCGGCTTTGAAAATCTCGTTTCAATTCCACTCATTTCACTTAATTTTATTAATAAGTAACGTCAATTAAAATTTTATGCTTTAACTTTACACCACTTTTATAAACCTCATTTATAAACTCAAATTCAATATAAAACCCTTTTTATCTCGACTTCTTTCTCTTAATTCAAATGTTTAAATAAATATTTATTTTAAACCATCGTATTCGAATAAAATCTCTTTATAACTCAGTTTTAAAACCTGGGTTAACTATAAATCCCATTCATCAATTATTATCAAAATTCAACTAGATTTCTATTTCAACTTCGATTACTTACTTAAATGGATTTCATTTAAGAAAAGAAATCACTTAAATTATTTTTAACTAAAATAATAATTCACCTCCTTATTAATTGAACATAAATATTAAATTTATTTTTGAATTCTTATTAAAATTAAAACAAAAATTCGTTAAACTATTTCATTAGGTTAATTGAGTACAATAAACTATTTTAATAATCAATCCCAGTTAAAACGGTCAACATAGTCAACTCAAAATATGGTTATCTCGTTAACCAATTCCAATTAGTCCTTCCTTAAATTAATTAATAATATAAGTAATTTAAATAATCCCAATTGATTGTCTCTTAGAACAATTAATCTAACTCTTAATCGTTAGGTTAATTTCTGCTCATTTGCTTATAAAATCTTATTAACATAAGAATTTGTGTTACAAAACCATTTAATAATTACTTAAAACTTAAATAATAAATATTAATTTCTTTTTAATAAACTTTCATTCAAATTATAGATTTAAAAATCAATCTTCAGTGATAGAATAAATTTAATAACTTCATTTCTATCGATTCACCTAATCGTAAATCAATATTTATAAAACGATTGATTTATAGGTCATCTATTGTCAATTACTCAACCAATATTGCCCATTGGTTAAAACAAAACAAACGTTGAATTTTCAGTCAACGATCAACAACAAAATCAATCATCCTATCAGAACAATTCATATAATAATAATATGATAATAAATAACATTTAATGTATTTGAGGAATCCAATTGTATCCCTCCAACCTATTTTTCCCTGCATCTAAGTAGGTTACCTCAAATAAAATCATTCAATTCAATATATAGATATAATTTCAATAATCAACCATAACAGTGTTCTTAGCATCCAATTATAAATTTTATACGTTATTATAAATGTAACCAATAAGGTAAGTTATCTCAATTGGTTACAATCGTTAAAATATAACAATTGATTTCAATTAAATTAAACGAACATTTAATTAATCGGTTCAGTCAATATATATAAATATTATGTAGTAATCATCAAATAAAAACCAATCATAGCACACAAATATTTAAACCCAACTTATATAAAATATAAGTGGGACAAAACCGAGTGAGTTGTACTCACCTTGATTTCCATTCGTTGTCAAAACAGTTTGTTTCAATTAAATTAAACAAGCATTTAATTTAGTTAAAACTTTCAACTACGTCTAATTCGATCCAAACCAGCTCCATAATGTTACATCTGTCGATACGGTCCCAACGTCATTTGGTTTGTTCCATTCAGTTACTATATGACCAAGATATAATTTAATATGTTATTCACTATTTATTTTAAATAACTAACACCTTAATTATAATTCATTTCTTAATTACTACTTACATTCATTGAACCTGGTTAGTTACGTAAAACTTAGATTAGGCACGTGTACAACCCAGTAGGCATATTTCAACATCTTTCCAAGCCACGAACTAATTAATATTGTTCACTTCAATTCTTTTTATGTTATATACATATAATGTGGATTAAGCCTTAAAACTTGGGCAAGGTATAAATATTTACCCAGGCTTAATATATTATTAATTAGGCATAACAAATACATATTAGGCAAAATAAAATGTAGATTAGGCACATTAAAATAGGGTTTAAGCAGGTTTAAATCATTAGATTATGCGTGTATAATACAGTGACTAGTCACGTTGAATATTAGTTATCACCGCTGCTGTTCATCATCTCTTCTACCCTACTACTGCTGCTTCTATAACGTGCCCACCACATGATATTGTTTACTCGATACCACTGTCTTGCCCGTCCCAGGTCTTCTTGTTTACCATTTGCAACCCATAAACCCGACCACCACCACGTCCTCCTCCCTGGTCGACCCCTGCAGTCAACGCTCCGACCTGGCCTTTCCTTTCTCTTTTTTTCTTCTTTTCGCACCTACTACTCTTATTTTCTTCCCACATACTTATGGAATGAGACCTCACCGTTTCCCTACCATAGCTCATCCCATCGCCCACCTGAGCATCCCCACCTCACCAGTAAACGCGCCCCAACTGCTCGACCTTCCCACCGAACCCATTATCCTAATTGATTGAGTTTGCTTCGCTTTGCCACATTGTCACCATTAAACCCATACCCATAACCTAACTCTCTAGTTTTTCGTTTTTATTTTCTTACAATGGGTTCAGTTTACAGGGGGAAGGTCTTTGTTTTGTTTATACTGAAGGAAGGTTGTATTATTCTTTGTAGTAGGAAGTTTTCGGTTACCTTAGTGAAAGAAGAAAAAGAATGCAGCAAGGCTCGTATATTTATAAATGGGAGAATATGCGGTCGTCACGTTTTTTATATATTATATTTAAATATACCTTGGTCTCCGTGAGTGTACATTTTAGGGTAGGAAAAACAGTCCAGGCATGTGCACAAATTACATTCTACATATTTTATTCGCAAGAAGCTGTGTGTGTTCCCTTTCATAGGCCTGCGTGCGTGATAGGGTAGGTTTGGCTTGTACTTTATGTAAACATAGACTAGAAACTTTCAAGTGAAGACATAGGTTAGCAGACGGAAAGAATAGAGTTGGCATGTGGTGGTTTGTTTCTTAGGTCTGCATATTTTAAATTAAGCTTGTGCATGTGTATATGTAAATATAAGGTAGGCTGGCCATTGTCTACGTGAACAATGGTAGACATACATACTTGCATGTGCGTTGTACATTGTACGTTGTTTAGGGTGGTCTGCATAAAATTTAAGGGTAGCCGTATTCCTTCTTTTCAATACAGAGAGAAAATAGTATAGGTTTGCATGAGGCTTGTACATCCTAGGTGTGTACTTCAATTACTTAATGGTTAAGTTATTTTTTATTTATTTTTATTACGGTATTAAATTTTCCTGATAACTGTTTTTTTATTATTATCCATTATATTTGCATCGCCACACGCGAGCTCCGAACACAATGAAAATGGACACATCGCTACGTCTTCATAGAAAAGAAGGCGGTGTGTGTATAAATCCATGCTCCCTGCTTCAGCAAAAATAGGGCTTGCCAAGGATAAAACTTAGACCACTCTGTATGAATTTCTATGCCTTTACCAGTGAGCTACAACTTCCTTTGTGATTGAAAACTTGTTGATATGGAAAAGTAGCCTTTTTTCTTATCAAGTGGTTTTTAATTAAATGAAGGAGATAATTATTGAACCTATGAAAACACACCAAAAAATACCCAAAATAATATTTATTTATTTACAAAAGATAAGATATAAGAGCATAAAATAAACACATTTATGTGCTAATCAAATACCCCACACTTATCTATTACTCATCCTCGAGTAAAAAAAATGAAAAACTAAACTAGGTAGGTCACACTTTCGTAGGAAACACGGTTTGCATTGAGCGTATACAACAAGCCGTTAAACCTCTAGGTGTCCCTAATAGGACATTCGGTGTCTCGTGAGGGTTTTCAGCGGATACTACCCACAAAATCCAAATGCAGTATGTTATAGTTCTATGCAACCACTTGAATGAAACAGACATATGCAAATAAAAATGAAAACACGACTTATTTCAGGAAAGTAGTACAACAATTAAGTTGACAATTTCTAGTCAGTTGATTTCATTTTAGATACCTCAACTTGTTACAAATTTTCAACACAATTCAAGTTTTCAAATGTTAAATTCCAGTTTGGCCAGTTGGTTCGGTTGATAACATAATGCAGCCATAAAATAAATTCTTAGTTTGCATGTCACAGTTCGCAAAGTGGTATTCTAAATTCCTTGTGTATGACTAGTCAAATCAATAAGGTCAAGATATGCTTGGCATCATCGCTTATTCTCTATCTCTATAAAAATTAAAATTTATGATTAATTACGTACACCTGACTTAAAGACCAAGATATACCATCCATGCACTACCTTGCAGACTGATGGAGAGTTGAGAAGGAGCTTGGCGATTGTGCAGATCAACGCTGACTTTGTCAACAACATGTCAGTAATCCTTAGGTGTCCAACTCATAAAATGAGACCAAGATATACCGACACTGACTTTGTCAACAACATGTCGGATAGAGCTTGGCGGGTTTGCACACCAACGTTAGATTTACAAGCAATGTTGGATACCCTTTGATTATTATTATTATTATTATTATTGAAAATATAAGAACAAGAGAGTGCTTACGCGAATTCATCTTAACACAACTTAGTATTAAATACTCGAAAAGCCAATATGTATTTTAAGTCCTCCACTCATTAAACAAAGGCTATAATTTATAATAAACTTCATGGCCATCAACTAAGATTCTCCCTATGTACCGGTTACACTATTATTGCCTGTAATTCAACTTTTCATTATATTTCTTATTCGATCTTAGTTGAGAGAAAAAAATACTATCAACCGACTAACAATTGTTAACTTATTTTGTTGTATCAATCTAAAATGAATCGTATTTCCCAAAAAAAATTGACATGTTACTACGATCTAAAATGCATGATGATCCTATATGAAAAGAAAGAAAAAATTACAAAAAATAAAAGGATGTAATGCAGACTCCTCCTACACTAGATCTAAACAGTGTCCACACTATAAATGTTTCCTAAATTTGGAAGATCGTGCACAAAGGTGAATTAGTTGCAAAATTATCTATATAATGAAATGAAGTTTAGCCACTATATGCAAAATGAAACCTACGATGATGATGAATGTTTGAAGAATGAAATTTCCTTTCCCCTCTACACTTGCCTCTATTGGAAATGATGCACAATGATTTCTTATTTGATTTGTGAGGTGCAACAGGCATGTTAGTTAATTATGAAATGAAAATCATTCCTATGAAAATTGTGTCATGCCAATGATTTATACAATTCAGATGCAGATTATCCCATAAAATTTTCAAATGTTTTTCTTCTTGGTCCTCGATAAGGTCAAAGGCCAAGATTACGAGAAAATTTTCTATAGAGTTCAAGTAAACATACTCAAGGTCTTGTGGCAGGGGTTTGAGGTCTAACTTAGGAAGTTCTTGTGTGCTAACATTGGTCAACATTCCTTGGTTAGATTTAAATGACGACAGTTTCGAGTCAAGTAGTTTATTCAGCTCAGAAATGTATTCAAGCTCATCGAGATCGGAATTGAAATGGTCAAGGCATATTTTCAAGGCTTCAGAAGTGTCATTAGGGGTTTCATCAATTGTTGTTTGAATCATGTCAGTTTCATCAATCTCAAAATCCCTAGGAGAATTATGGTGGCTAAAACTTTTTTCACTCATCTTATCAAATATGGGAAATCCAAAACTTAAATTTGAAACAAGTAGTTGTTATTACAAAATAAATAATATGCTCAAATATATCTTATTAGTTGATAATCTTGATTTGAAGGGGGAAGAGGGTCTTATGGACGTTTATGTATAATATAAATACTAAGGGATATGACAAATGTTTTATAGGTAGCATGCAACCTCTTTTGCTAGAAGTTCAATAAATTCAACTAATATATGTCCGCGATCAAAACCTTCATAAAATCAATTTCACAAAATATACTCTTGTAGTTAAATATTTTGCAATACAAATCAAGTTTTATAATTTAAAATCGACGAGAATGATTAGTTATGGAGATTTAGCCAGTTGGAACAATCAAATAATAATAACTACAGAAATTAACAAATTGTACGAGCAAAGTCACAGCCCCTGCAGAAATTTTTTACAACCAATTTCTATATTATTTTTCTTTGCAGCAGAGCACCTGCAGAGTTTAAAAAATATTACAATGGGGTATGGCAGTCCGTCCAAAGCAATTAAAATCCACTGTTTGCTTTGTTTGATTTTGACTCCTTTGTCAGTTTCCTGAATTCCTTCTTCACTTCAATCTTGATTATAATTGTTTTGTATTTTTTTTGTTTTTAAAAAGCAGAAAGGAAAAAAACAAAAGTTAAAAATATACCAAAAAGAAAATCCAAATAAGAAGTAAGAAAAAGAAAAAAAAGCAAGGAAGAATAAAAAAACAAAACTAAAAAGAAATAAATGCAACAAGGACTAAAACAAAGATAACAATTTGAATAAGAGTTGGATTAATACAAGCTCAAGTCACGCAATCAACATAAAAGCAACACGACGTCCCTAATATACTGCTCAAGCAAAATCTCATGCCCCCTTATTCTTTTCCAAAGCAGATGGTGCAAAGACAAATAGGGAAAAATAATTTAAAGTTTAAACAAGCCTCTTCTATTTCTTTCCCAATATCGATCGAATTGATTTGGGTATCCAATACTAGGGTTTATCTTCGAATCAAATCGATCTATTTTTCTTTCAAGCAGCGACTTTGGGTTTCGATTTTGCTTTGCGGGTTTTTCAAGAGATTGTACAGATGCGGTTTCGTGGGTTTGTGAGATCGGGAAGAAGATGTAGAGAAAGAAGGGATTGTACGAAGAAGAGGTTATCCAGATGAAGTGTGAAAGGGTTAGGTTGCGATGTGAACGTTAATGATTGGAATTGGTTGCTCAGACCACTGGGGGAATTTGCAAATGTTGGCAGAGGGTTTTGAATTGTGGTATGGCTTGGCTGAAGTGATTGCGATTCTTATGCTTTGTGATTGCAGTAGGAGGATGTTGCAGATTGTATGTGGGTGATGTGAAGGTGATGGGTTTGGTGACTATATGTATTGTGGGATGTTTGGCTTGTAAGTGTTGAAGGTTGATGGATATGAAGTTGTGTAGTTTTTGGTTGCGTGTTTCTAAGGGGTTTTCAGTTATTTGTGAAGAATTATTGCAAGAGGAATTTGTGGTCTTGGTTTGGCAGTCAGTTGGATAGATCGATGATGATAAGGGGAGACTGGGGTGATAGCTGATGGCGATAGGGCAAGGACAGAGAGTGGTTTGGATTTGTGGACAGGAGACAAGAGATGTTAGATGTGAGTTTATTGTCGATGATTGGTGTTTTGATGGATGTATGACCGATGAGGCTGGGAGAAGATGATGTGATTTGATTGTAGATTGCAGTTTTGATGTTTGTGTTCGGTTGGAGGGGATGAATCGTGAATTGCATGGAGAAAAGTAGGGGATGGAAGAAGTTGGGTGTGGTGGAGTTTTTGAGATGCATAGGCAGAGAAAGGTGTGCAGGAGGTTGATGATGGAAGAAGAAATATATAAAGCAAGAAGCAAAATCTATAAAGAGTTTTTTTGTAAAAAAAAATAACTATGTACTGAAATCAATATTTAAAATACGGGACGTTATAGGGTTCGTATAGTCTATGTATTCTTTGTCGTGGTCTAGTGTTATCGAGTTATGGTTGCTCCTTTGTGTGTGATTGTTTTGTTTTGAACTTCGCTGGGTTTGGGATTTTTTTGGGTGTGGATTGGCTCAAGAGGTATGCAGCTAAGGTGGATTGCGAGAAGCTTGAGATGACAGTCGAGAATGTGGAGGGGAATGGTTGTGATTCGATATAAGCTAGAAGATAGGGTCTTCGTAAGCTAGACAATGGGGTCTTCGTAAGCTTTTTATATTCGCTTATGATTCTGCGGGAAGGATTGTCATCTGTGTCGATCGCTAGTGAGTTTAATGATGTCTTTGATAAGGTCAAAGGTTTGTCGCCACATCGTGAGAGTGAACTTAGAATTTATTTGGCCGTTGGAGCCAGACCCATCGTTATTCCCCTTTAGGCGGATAACGCTTAGAGAACAGCGCTATTTAGAGGTGCAAGTAAGTGACCTTTTGGGAAAATGATTCATTCGGCGGAGCGTGTCCAAATGGAGTGCACCAGTTGTGCTTGCAACCAACACTGATGGATCTGTGAGTTTGTGTGTGGATTATCATAAGCTGAACAAGATGACTAAGAAGAACAATTATCCATTGCCAAGAATAGATGACTTGTTTGATCAGCTTCACGAAGCTAAGGTGTTTTCCCAAACGGATTTGGCGACGGGATTTCACCAGTTGAGAGTGGCAAGTGATAGTGTGCCAAAGATAACTTTAGGATACCATTCGGTTTATTTGAATGGCTGGTGATGCCATTTGGATTGACCAGCATATTTCGTGGATCTTATGAATAGGGTATTCAGAGATCAGTTGAACAAGTTTGTGCTTATGTTCGTGGGTGATATTCTGGTTTACTCCCGAAGATCACAAGATGCACTTGCGAGTTGTTTTGGAAATCTTGCGAAGAAATCAGCTGAGAACTAAGTTTTCAAAGTGTCACTTCTAGAAGAATGAAGTGAGGTTCTTATGCAATGTTCCTTCTGGAAACGGAGTAGCGGTGGATCCCGCTAAGGTAGCAGCAATTTAGGATTGGGATAGACCTAAGAATGCTACGGATGTGGGGTGTTTCCTTGGATTGGCGGGATGTTATCATCGATTTATCAAGGATTTCTCCAAGATAACTGCACCATTGACATGATTGACGAAGAAGAATCAAATGTTCACATGGGATGCAAAGTGTGAGCAAGCTTTTGGAATCCTGAAACAGAGACTGACGATTTCTCCTATTTTGACTATTCCAAGCGGAAATGAGGAAATGGTGGTATTTACCGATGCATGTGGTACTAGACTTGGAGTAGTGTTGACACAGAAGGATAGAGTTGTGGCATATGGGAGTCGACAACCGAAGTCGCACGAAAGGAAATATCCGACTCATGATTTGGAGTTGGCAGCGATCGTATTTTCTCTGAAGATGATGAGACATTACTTATTAGGAGTTCGATTCGAGTTGTTTACAGATCATAAGTCGTTAAAGTATCTTTTCTCCCAAAAGAATTTGAATCTTCGGCAGCAATGACGGTTATAGTTTTTGGCATCTTATGATTTTGGCATTGCCTATACTTCTGGTAAAGGTAACGCATTGGCAGACGGTTAAGTTGAAGACATGCTAGTTTAGGAGCGATGATTTTGAAATGGAAGCACCTCAAGTACTTGGAAGGATTTGATTTCAAGCCTATATGCGAGTTAGATCCTGAAATGTTGGCAAGCTTATCGATAAGACCTACTCTCATCGAAAGGATTGGCGAAAGCCAAAAGCGTGACGAAAAGCTTGTCGAGATCATCCAGAAGTTGGAAGCGAGAGCGGAGCCAGAAAAGGATAAGTAATTGACGTCGACTGAAATGGTTGTCTATGAAAGAAAGGATTCTGGTTGTTCCTGATATGGGTGGATTGAGAGATTAGGTTTTAAGAGAATACCATCACTCTAAGTTGACAATTCATCCTGGTGGCAATAAGATGTATTGGGACATGAAACGAACCTATTATTGGGAAGGTATGAAGAGGGATGTTGGAAATTTCATTTTTAAATGTATGAACTATCGGTTGGTGAAAGCTTAGTAGAATATGCCAAGTGGATTGCTTCAGCCAATGGAAGTTCCTACGTGGAAATGGGAGCAAGTATCGATAGATTTTATCGATGAGCTACCTAGGACCAGGGCAGGAAATGAAGGAATTTGGATCATAGTGGATCGCTTGACCAAAAGTGCAAGGTTTATTCCCGTCAGATCGACTAGGACGACATCGAAGTTGGTTAAGCTATATATAAAATGGATAGTTCGATTTCGTGGTATCCCAAAGAGCATAGTGAGTGATCGAAACCTATTGTTCACTAATGGACGTTGGAAGGGTTTGTAAGAGACTTTGGGAACCGAACTATGTTTGAGTACGGCTTATTCCCTAAACTGATGGTCTAACCGAGCGAGTGAATCGAGTATAAGAAAATCTCCTTAGAACTTGTGTAATGGATTTTGGGGGATCGTGGGAAGACCATCTACATTTGGTTGAATTTTCATATAATAATAGTTACTAGTTGATCATCGGAATGGCACCATACGAGACGTTGTATGGTAGATCATGTAATTCTCTGGCATGTTGGTTGGAGACTGAAGATATGTTGATGCTTGGGCCTAAGATGATAAGAGAGACATTGGATTATATTAAGATCATTCGACGACGATTGAAGGCAGCCCAAGATCGTCAAAAAAGTTACGCCGATAAACATCGAAAGGATCTCGAATTCAACGTTGGTAATATGGTTTTCATTAAGATTTCACCTTTAAAGAATGTTTCTCGATTTGGAAATAAAGGAAAATTAGCCCCAAGATTCGTTGGACCCCTTCCGATAGTCGAGCGGATTGGAAAGCTCGCATATAGATTGGATTTACGTGAGAAGATGTCGAGTATGCACAATGTTTTTCATGTGTATTTTCTACGGAAGTGTGTGCACGATTTGCATGTGGTGGTATCTCCGGATCAGTATGAAGACCTAGAAGTTGATTCCGTCGTTTCAAGACCTCGTAAGCCACTTTGAGTTGTGGGTAATGACACGAAATAGCTTAGGAGGAATGTAACACCCCACAATTTTCTACGCCCAAATATCGACAAAAATCGAAACTCAAACACATCCAAGCATGGAGCGTGTAAATCTGGTACCTGTAAATAAATGAGCATCAGAGTATGATAGGAAAACTCACAGCGGAAACAAAAGAGGATAAAGTATTCACTCAAGCAACTACCTTTTCAAAGTAAGTCACTTTGCCAATACCGAGCATGAGAGAGAATGAGAACCGAAAGCCAAACTTAAACACCTATGGGGACTCGACCTTCTCTAGGAAACGGGGGCGGTTGTTATGAGGAGGGGGTTCAGAAAAACAAAATTCTGGCGAGCAGTTAATGTAAAACACATTATAATACACAGATGTATCTCGTTTGGTTCAACCCAAGATGTATGCCTACCAAGATTAGTGATTATAGCCTAACCTTGTAGTTGATTACGCATGACCCTACTACTCTTCCCAAGGTAGTATTCTCTAAAATATGACATCGAGATAGAAGGTTTACGCATATATTTGTCAAACCTTTATACCAGAACATGGTTGGTTATTTAATCGAGGTTAGACCCTTAGTTACTGAGTTTCTATATATATATATATATATATATCTTGATTCGCTCATCCTTTATTATTTAATGCCTCATTATCGATGATAGATGGGGTGGATTCTCCCTGATCGCTTAAGACCTTGGCGGACCTATTGGTCACTTATTATTCCTCGATAATTTATCTAACGTTAACATAAACTAGAGGGTACTAGTTACGGGCTCTACTAGTTAAGGCTTCCATCATTTACACGTATACCCTTGCCCCGCGTAAGGTGAGAGATGGTATTTTATCGCTTGCTATACCATCTAGCTAACCATATTGGATAACCTCCTTAGTCACTTACTACTTCCCGCAGGGTAGGTAGCCATATCTGACGTTTTTGGTTTCCATGTTTGGGTAGGCCCCCACACACTCGCGCCATTTAAGACCCCTAAACTAAAAGACCTACACCCAGGTAGACTCCTCAACCCAAGCCACTTAAGACCCAAAGAAGCGCACTATACACGAAGATTATTATGTTCGCACGTCATTAGCCTTTAATCCCTTTCCCTATTGGGATAAAGTGGGCTACGTTATTAAGTCACTCCCATTTAGTCTCTCTTCACGGAAATACTATACGCATACGATTAATTATAGTCACGGGTTCCTATGGTTAATAATGTTTCGCATCACTAACCTACTAAGTCCAATTCTAACTTTTAATTATAAGTTTCATATTAACTAATGGTAAATAAGGAAAGTCATATCCTCCTTACCCTAGGATATTTATTTAATTATTTCCCTAATTGGACTTAGTATTTAAATAATCATCACCCGTTAATCCCTTTTTTCACCATTTACTTCCGTTCATAACTTCATCGCCATTTATGACCATAATGGTCATATTTTCCAAAGGCAAACATTTACACTGGATATCTTTATTTTATCAGTCCCGAAGTACCTATTTGTTGTACCCCAACAGACAATTACTATTCTTATTTATTTGTTGCCTGTTATGTATGTATGTATGTGTGTGTGTATATATATATATATATATATATTTGTGCACCAGACCTCTCACATTAAGTTGACCACTTGTGGATGCTACATTTGTCGGTCGGTTCCGGGCAAACTTCTACCATAAGTTGAACTTAACCTCGTGCCTTAGTACACTTATATTTACACATTAGACCCCTCACATTAAGCTGACCACCTGTGGATGTCGGATTTGTCGGGTGGTTCCGGGAAGACTTCTACCATAAGTTGAGCTTAACCTCGTGTCCAAATATGGTTATAGTTATAATTCCCTAATTGGGTTTACAACATTAATCTAATTAATTTAGGAATTGTAACCATTACCCTATTAAATTCACCCTTCCCCAATCAATGTCGACTACAATTATTATTTACAGATTTAGCGGTTCTATTTGTAGCAATTAATTATATTAATTGCTACAATAGTCACCACAGTTATATTAATTCAAAATGGATTACATTTTCATATATAATTCCATAACTGAATATTGTTCATATATTAAAACATCCAATACAATTTATATTTTACCTTTCTACGTAGATTTGGATGGATAATGTATATAACTATATTTATATTTTTGCGCGGTTAACGTAGTTATTTTCTTTATTATTATTTTTAATTTTATTGATTTAGTTTAATCAATATCCAAACATTCCTTTTTGCATTCAATCTTGCCATAGGATTCCAAATCTTACAAAAAGACCGTTAGCTGTAATTATTGTAAATTTTGTCTAATTAGGGGAATATACATATTTCAAATTCACAGGATATATATATATATATATGCGTGTGTGTGTGTGTGTATATATATGGAATAGTTGATGCAAACTACGCACACATACTTATATTTATATTTATACGTACGTTTGCTCCTTTTTCCCTTTTTTCAATCTTTTTTCATATCTCTTATGAATTCAAAATAATTTATTTTCGTTCAAAAAGAGAAAAACGACATATTTTCAACAATTTAGCCAAAACCCCTACAATATTGAATGCAAATATGTGGAAATCCTTTTAAATTTAAAAGCACACAATTCCCCAGCTTACACCAAAACTAAGGATTTGGAATAAACTACATTTAATCAGACTTATTGGGACTGATTTCCAAATCCCTAGTGTTTTACAACAAACTATAATACTTTTTACAACATAATTGTAGGAAATATATAAACAAATTCAGGAATCCTACTATTAATCTTATTCCTAACCACAATTCACAATTTCCATGTTTTGACAATGTGTACTAGCAGATCTGATGGGTGTCAATTCAAATACAACAATATAATGAACAAATTTGATGAAAATAGGTATATATTTTGAGATCTACTTCAAACGAGATAAATAGTCTATTATAATAATGCATGTAAATTTCTCACTCACTTGAAAGTACCCAAATCTGAAGTTTGAATAATCTTTTAGGCCTACAATTCCCAAATTCTTATAAATCTACAATTTATCTAAAAAGGGGATAATTTCAGATCTATAGATATGTAAGAAAATAGGAAGAGAGGGGAGAATCTGATGTAGAGCGTCAATTCACATTCTTTTCCGTTGGATCTGATAATCCCTTTCAATCCTATATGATTTGTGTTTTATTTGTTGTATATAAATATATTTTTAATTAAGAAATTAGGTTTGAAGAGGGAGGAAAATGGCAGAGCTTCGTTGTTGCCTACTGATTTGTATGGAAAAGAATATGGCCATACCCATTTATTTATAGGAGTGGAATTGGCCATGAACCATTAGATTTTATTTACTAAACATTGGTCCATACATATATTATATTGTATAGCCAAGACCCTAGTCGTCGCTGCCTAACTCGACCAAGAAGTCGCAGCCAGCGGTCGACCGCCCCGGTTGACCACTTGGTCGATCTGGCAATGAGGTGACTAGGGGATTATTAATTTCTATATAAATAATATTCTGTTTTATTTATTTTCCGTCCATTATCGTATTTCGTCCATAACTTTTTCATACGGACTCCGTTCGCAAAACTCCAAACATGAAAGTTGACCAAAATTCCGAGACGAATGTATCAATTAAAGTTTGGTGGTCAAATTCCATCATTTCCAGAAATTCCTATTTTTGAAATTCTAATTATTAGTTCCTATTAACAAAATTTCGGGTTCTTACAAGGAAGGTGGTTAGATTAGTCAAGGTACAGTGGGGTGAGGATGACGACGATTGTACATAGGAAACAGAAGAGGGTATGAAGACGACCCATCTAGAACCCTTCGTTGGTATGACCCATTGATATCGTATCACCCTTATACCATGGTAACTTGTACTATTATTATAATTATGCATGTTAGGTTAAGGTTATGGATGCATGGCTTGTTGGATGCTAGATTGCACGGTAGATTGGTTGCTAGTGGATAGTAGGCATGCAGAATAGTTTTTGGTTGCTCGTGCTTGTTTGGGATTTCGAGGGCGAAATTCCTAAAGGAGGGAGAATGTAACGACCTGCATTTTACGTATCGGAGGATCATAAATATTTTTATTTAATTCTCCAAAGGTCGGATCATTCTCATATTTTGATATGTTGTTCATGGGGATGTGAGACATGTCCATGATTTTTATCAATTTTTTTGTGACGATTTTTCCCCTGTTATTTTTTTTAAGGGCATAACTTTTGAATGGGATCGAATCAGGAGCTGGGATTGATTTCATTGATCAGAAATGGTGTTTCCAATTCCATAGAGTGGTCACATTAATTATTTCGATAAACGGTTTGGGAGAAATTGTTGTTTCTGTGTTTCTTGTTTTCTGGACAGGCTAATTAGTTATTAGTGGCTGACTAGCGAGGCCCATTAAAGTTAGGGGTTGTTGGGTATAAATAGGAGGGTAGGGGTAAATATAATTGTTTAGTCTCTTCATTTCTCATTTGGTTGGGTGCTTGTAATTCTCCGGCTCAACCAAATACACCTCCACTTCATTTCAGTTCATAGATTTATGAATACGATTGAAGATCAACAACGAGGAAGGGTTGGTCGCATCAATTGAGTTGATTCAGAGGTCGTTCTTCGCTGTCCGAGATTAGAGATCGTTGATTTGAAGTTTTTTATGGATTTGGTGAGTGATAAGCATCTCTCACACGAATTCAATCGAGTATATGGGTTTGCTTGATCTTAATTTCATCCATACAAGTTATATTCACCTTGATCCAATCAATGTAAGTATATTTTGAATTCGGATCACACCATAAGATATAATTTAGTTCATTATAACAGTTAATTCATATGTTTAGATCCAATTATTACTTGTTTATCGTTTATTCATGATTTGGTGAATTTCATATTGAAACGACCCAAACTTCCCTGATCCCGGATAAGACGGAGGAGCCTGGATTGCATTGAGAACACGACACATCAAAACACAAACATGAGAACATTTCATTGCTATTACAACAATTTACATCAGAGTACACAAATATATCAGAGTATGAATAAATAATTTATAGCGGAAAATGTCAGAGTTTTAAATTACAAAGCAGCGGAAAAATAATACATAAGTAATGTGCAGCGGATACCACAGCTGAAAGGAATACACAGATACAAAGCTTTCCGAATATAGCTTCAGCCATAATCCGAGATCCCGTGAAAAGAAATATATGCGACCAAAACTATTGGCTGCTCGTGTGGAAAATATGGGCACCCAGAGTTTAAGTAGAAACAATAAACTCTGAGTCAGTCATGGGACTAGTGTGAGAACTAAAACAGTTATTAACTTGATATTAAAGTTAGGTAAATCAAGGGACCTTGCCATAAAACACGGAACGTGTTTACTCCCATGAATGCTCTGAAATAATACAATTTGTAAATAACGCAATGCTTTTTGAAAAATGAAGCAATTATAAGACTCAGGTCCCATCACATAATGCAACGCAAGCCGGAGGATAGAGTTTTCCCTTATAATAGCCAAACATGCTTGATACGCTTTAAAACAAATCATTTTTGATACTATTATAAGTGCATAGTGTATAAAAGCACTTCAAATATAAATGTATCAATCATAGATGGCATGATACCATATAATATGTCACCATACATAGGTTTACAACTAAAACCGAAAAGTGTCATGTTCGAAAATGGGTTCCATCTATGAGTCGAGACAAAGGATGTCTCCCCGCCGATTCGAGACACTCTAGCACATGTCTCGGGATCACAACTACGGGCAATCCTTGGATCTTCAGGGTCGTTCCACATTTACTTTAGTGGATTGGTTATTCCTGAACACACGTTTCCTGGTCCTATCGGACCTATCCCTGAGCCATTAGAGAATCAATATCCGAGGCGCCTCATTCCATCATCCACATAAGTAAAAATGTCTGGGTTCCATACCATGACACCACTTCTAGCTAGAAAGAAACGTCGTGCACTCCCTACAGTCATTATCCCGTTTTTGACTCATACCGGGTGTGAGGCTCGCGAGTTAACACTATACACAAAGCTATGTTGTTTAAAGTCGTGCTTTGATATGTTTTTTAATATGTTTTTTTAGTTTAAATTATTATGCAGCAGAAAATAATACAAAACACAACCGAAATAAATACACGAATACAGATTGTTCCGAACATAGCTCCAGTTTGTAAACCAGGATCCTATAAAAATTAATCTGCAAAACCAAAACTACTAGCTGCCCGTGTGGAAAATATAGGCAATCGGAGTTTAGGTTAAAACAATGAACTCCAAGTCAGTCATGTGACTGGCGTGAGAACTAAAAACAGTTATTAAATCTTTTACTTTAAAAATAAATCAAAGGACCACGCCGTATAACACGGAACGGGTTTCCTCCCAAGAATACCAGTGCATAAAATAAACAACGCAATGCTTTCTGGAAAAATGAAGCTATTATAAGACCAAGGTCCAATCACACAATGCAACGCAAGCCAGAGGATAGGGTTTTCCCTTATAATAGCCAAACATGCTTGGTACATTTAAAACAAATCATTTGATAATAAGTGTATAGTGTCAAAAACAGCTTCAAATATAAATATATCAATCATAGACGGCATAATATCCTATGCTACTATGTCGCCATATAGGTTTACAACTAAAACTGAAATGTCACGTATTGGAAATTGGATTCTATCTATGAGTCGAGGCCAGGGATGGCTCCTCACCCCTTCGATACACTCTAGCAAATGTCTCAAGACTACACACTCTGGGCAACCTTGGATCAGTTGGGCCGGTCCTCTCTTATGTTCGAGGATTGGCAATTCCTGAACACACATTTCCAGGTCCTATCGGACCTATCCATCGACTCCGTAGTAAGCAATATATCTGACGCACCTCGCTATCCATCATCCACATAGGTAAAAAAATATAAATGTCTGGGCTCCATACCATGACACCACCCACAGCTAGAAAGAAACGTCATGTTCTTCCAACGGTCTGATCCCCTTTTTGACTCATACTGAGGTGTGAGGCTCGCGAATTAACGCTATACACAAAGTTATGCCCATTAAGGCCGTGCTTTGATCATCAACCACAAAACTGTGCTTTTCAACAGAAGCCTTGATCATTTGCATCTCAGCATGCCACACAGGCAATTCACGCCATGCGACTGATGTCTATCGATATATAACCTCTGAGCTCGTACGTCTCAGAGAAGGGCGTTAAGCAAGAGAATAAATTATCCGCCGCCAAACAGATATATATTTAATAGAGATCAATCAACACAGAATAAAATCCAATGTCAGACACACATCCATTTGCAAGTTTGTTCTGGGTCTGAACGAGACCGGAGGAACCTTATTCCTCGTCCCATATGTCCAATGCAGGAGAGAGATCCTTGCATATCCGATCGATCTCCAAGTACGTCTGGACGATCACCACTTATTACTTTGTCTTGGGCGTACATCCCAATCAAGACATCAGTAATCATCCAAACGATGTGAAGACCTTTGTTCTTCAACCACCGTCTTCATCGTCGACTTATCGTCGAATTAGTTATTCAGAATGGGTATAAACCCGGCCTTTCCGAATAACTCGCGTATATTATAAATAAGTGCTATAAAAACACAACATACGCCTCATTCCAATCCAGAATATTCCCTTATTCGAATATTCTTATTCTTTGGGAAAGGTTCCCATTAATTTTATCAATGGTAAATTCTTTTAATTTTATACTTTAATCTTCCTCTAGATATCAATTCAAACCAAATTAAGGTTTATCCAAACTAGTCGGGATTAGCGCACTTTACCGAAGTAATCATTTGTTTAATTTCCCAATCCCAACCTATTCACCCCATGGAGCAAAAATGTTATTACTCCATATCTAACACCAAGGTGTTAGCAGCAAATTTAATTACCATTTCATGTCCAAACCTAATTAAAGATTTAACTATCGCTTGGAGCAAAACTAGTGATACTCCATTCTCGATCCTTTCCCAAATTTTATAATTTACATTATCACATTCCAGTCTAATTAAAGATTCATTAAAACTACACTTAGTTTTAATCTTCCCAAAAATCAATATTAATGATTATTTAACTTTGGGAAATCAAACATGCCGCATCGACAATCTACACCGTACTATTGATTTCTACATATATATAACCTCTAAATTCGTACGTCTTAGAGAAGGGTGTTAAGCAAGAGAATAAATTCTCCAACACCAAACAGATATATATTAAGCAGAGATCAACCATACAGTTCGAAATACAATGTTAGACATGCAATCCTGTCTTTACCTGGGTTAAAGAACTAATGTCATTTAAAACATAGTTCACGATAAACCAAAATCACATTCCATTAATTATGGTATCTTCACGGAAAATAGATCAATATATAATCGATATCAATTTCCGTATCCGACTAATAATATAAATGGAATAACGACAAAGCCTTTTAAATTCCATATATATTAACAATATTCCTACACAGAAGCTCATTTCGATTATTATCGAATTCCATTCAATTTCCAATTTATTTTATTAAATTGGAAAAACTTTACTTTGGAAAATTCCATTAAATCTTAATAAAAGATTTATAAATTCCAAATTTTAACTTCACTGTTAATCGGGTTAAAGAACAAGTGTTATTTAAAACACCGTTCACGATAAACCCAAAAACCAATTCTT
This sequence comes from Allium sativum, assembly GCA_030737875.1. Taxonomy (NCBI): domain Eukaryota; kingdom Viridiplantae; phylum Streptophyta; class Magnoliopsida; order Asparagales; family Amaryllidaceae; genus Allium; species Allium sativum. The sequence continues at coordinate 17,153,162 of CM060927.1, read as the reverse complement.
TCATTCAGTTCCAATTAAATCTTAATTAATTGGAAAACTTCACTAAATCTTAGTTAAAAGATTTATTCTTTCCTCACTGGGATCAAGAACAGTGTTAATGAAGACATCATTCACGACAAACCCAAAATCCAATTCAATATTAAATACAAGGCTCTAAATAAAAATTATATCGGCTTATATTCAATATCAAATTCTGAAATCAACAAATATCGTATTGGGAATAATGATATATATATCTTTCAAATTCCTCTACAATATCCGTATAATCATGGAATCCAATATCGAAATATTCCGAAGCTAATTTCGATTCAAATCCATTCCCATTCATATATTGGAAATTCTGGTTATTTTTAAAACCATTTCAAATCCAATTTATTTATTTAAAAATATTGGATTATAATTCTAGTTCGTAACTAGTTCACTTTGATAAAAATATTTTTTTAATCTTTACAAACGTGGAATTTTTCATCCAAATTCTTTTCAAATCATTTATTATGATTTTACACAAATTATTAATATTTTTAATAATTTTATCAAGGCACGTACAGTCGATTTCCATAAACGGTCATCGAACTACACTTATAACGACCTTTTCCAAATTTGATTTAGACATAATTCCAAATCCAACTGTTAGATTTCAAATCTCTTATATTTGTTGGAAATCTCTTTTCAATACGGACCCAACGGTTCCGGTTTTAGGAGAATCCGACGGTTGGATCTCCCATAATGTCCATTCGAAGTCAATGGTCGAAATTCGCGACTACCGCGGTGCAGCGCGTTCTATTCAGGCCGCTAAATATATTTAATATATATATTATATATATTTCGTCGAATTCCATTTAAAATGTATTTTATAAATTCTTTTTAAAACAATTTTAACTTCATTTTCAATTTTAAATCAAAATTGAATTTTCCTTATCATTATAGTATATAAGTGATAGTATTTTCAAAATATCATATTTTGAAATCATTTCCTTTTTGATATTCATTATAAAAGTGAATAAAATCGATATAAATATCGTTCACGTCAAAATGACGTTAATCTAATCAACACGGCTTCATATATTTCAATATTTTCGTGTCCATCCCAAGTCGGACATCATAATCACATTTTGATCCATTACTGAATATTATTTTAAAATATTCATTATTCGTCATTTTAAAATATTTGTTCTTTCCAAATTGGAATCAGACACAGTCAATTACCATATAATTTTATTTATATGGATTTCATACACACATGTACACAAAAATAATCAAACACAGTCAACCATCATCCAGAGTGCATTACACAATTGCATAAGTGTTAAATATAAATAATTAACGCTTACAACAGCCTGTCAACCAATCGATTGACATACAACTAAACAATTGGGATTAGTGTATGTCAAATATCATCCCAATACCCGTGTGGGGTTTCAATCAACACACACCGATTTTATTTGTGCAGTTGGGTGATGTGTAAAATATATCATCCCAATCAATATCAGTTTAATGTGTGTACATAAACAAATCGTCCGATTTGTAAATGAATATTTGTTTTATTCATATACACATTAAAAATTATGTTTTTAACGATAAAATATTTATTTCAACACATGAATTTTTTATACAGTTCATTTATACAATAAAAATGATATTTTTATTGTTCTAAGATTTTTAGAAAATTTCGGCAGCATAACGGCGCGATACTAGAACCGGAATAAGGTCTAGCCTTATCCCTCACCTAATACTGGCTCCATACACATACCAATTCTGATCAATTCAATTCAATTCACATCCAAAACCAAATTCAAACAAACAAAACAATCAAAGCAAACAAGCACCGTCTCGATCCAAGTATATATATTTAACTAGAAAATAAAATTAGAGTGAGAAGTTCTCACCTTTGGTTTCCACTCCGCTAGTTTTATTTCTGAATTTCTGAACCGTTTGGATTTGCCTGAAATTCCAACGCAATCTTTTTCACGTTGTTCACAGTAATAATCACATTTTTAATTTAAGCTATACACTAAATAAAAATCACATTTTTATAACGTTTTATATATAAAAATTATATTTTTATAATGCTACTTTCTATATAAAAAATTATATTTTTATTCTAAAATGATATATATAAAAATCAAACTTTTATTCTTCTGAAAATATTATTTCATATATACGATAAAAATTATATTTTTATCTTTCTAAAAATATTTCCATAGTATGACTATTATATAAATAGCATATATAATCTGAAAATCCTATTTTTACCTTTCTAAAATATTTTCTTTATACGATAAAATCATATTTTTGCATTACTAGAAATTGTGTCCTTATGTAACTAAAAATCTAATCTTTATTTAATTAAAAATTTAATCTATACATGCTAAAAATCTAATCTTTCTATGAATAAAAATCATATTTTTAACTTACTAAAAATCATATTTTTTTTACTAGCATAAAAATCATATTTTTACTACACTTTATATAAAATAAAAATCAAATTTTTACTATACTTTATATAAAATAAAAATCAGATTTTTACTACACTGTTTTCTATATAAAAAAATCTGATTTTAAAAACAATGTTTTAATTACTAAATTAACTAAATTAATCACATAAAAAGAAAATAAATTAATTACAAAAACTCACTGTTAATTTGGTTATGTTTGAACCCGTCTTCATCCTCTTGTTCAACTCCAGGCCGTTCGAAATGCTCAAGCTCAATCGTCTCCCTAGGGTTTCATCTCGCAGGTGGCTCGCGGGTGCGTCAGAGGGTGGCAAAGGCGCGACGTCGGCCGCCTGGAGGCGCGGCGGAGCTGAGGGGTCAGGAGGTGGCGGGCGCGGTGGGTTTCTGGGCCTTGGAGGGTTTTGGGTTCGAATTGGGGGTTGGGGAGGTTGGAGGGGGTCTGGGCGACGCGATGGGTGGCGGCGCCAGAGGCGCAGCGGCGGTTTCCCTTGTCGTTCTCCATTTTTTTCATCTGGTGATCGGGGAAAGAGAATGGTTGGGGGGTTTAAATGAAAAGTTATATTATTATTTAATTTTTTTTATTCTCCAAAAAGTTGTCTTTACATTTAAACTCCAGACGAAACCCAACGACTATCGCTCCTAGCCAAATACTCCATTCCGGATATAATGGGATATGTCCCATAAGCCAATTCGACTGTTACGATCAGGTTTCATTTAAATTAAAATAAAATTCAATATATATTGAATTTGAACGCACATTTTAATTTACCTGGGCCACATACTGACTCCGAAAATTTCAGAAAAATAAATCTGGCTATGTTTTGATGATACAGTCCTAACAAAACTAATTTCGTCAAATTTGGAGCGGTTTGATAAATGGTCTTTTTTTTGTCGATCCAATTCAAATTGAAACTGTCAAACACGTTTTCTTTTGTCACGCTCACATATTAACTCCAAAAATTATGAGAATTGGAATCTAGCAATAATTTGGCATTCCAGATCCAACAAAAGTGATTTCATCGAAAACAGAGGTCGTTTGAAAAATCGCTATTTTTAAGGGCCACATATTATATAAATTCCATAGCGACTATTCTGAATTTTCAACTGGACATAACTTTTTATTCCCGTTATGAAATCTGGATTTTTCACATTCGTTGGAAAGATATTTTCAAATAGATTCAAATATTTATGGTTTTACTGAAATCCGATTTATTTTGAATCATGTACATTCATTTGAAATATGAAATAGAATTTTTAAACTACCCCGCCATTTCAGGCTCGTTATATAATTAAAATAAATTTGTTCGTTCTAACTTCCTTTAAAATAAATTTTTAGTTGCTATTATTTAAAATAAATCATTTTAAATATTCAAAATCCATTAAAATTGCTAAAATAAAATTTTTAAATTGGTTCTGATTTTCTGAGTTGTTACAATCTCCCCCACTTAAAAAAATTTCATCCTCGAAAAGGAACGGAGCTGAAAGTTGTTTAACTAATCAACTCAACTTTCATTCTTCAACTTTTCAATTTCTAAGAATTTCTAATTTTTCAAAAATTTGGCTAATATCCTAAATTTTCGAAAAAAATCGCCATAACCTCCTTTGTACGGGGAGATATTTAAAACCGCAACTAGCCACGCAGAGCCCTCATCAATCCAAAAAGAAAAAGAAAAAGCCAAGCGGCTAACCAATCGTCCCATAAAATCATCCAAACCCAATAAATTAGTAAACATGTACCTATTTATCGGACATACAATTTTATTCCTCTTCTCTAGCCTCCTTACTATGACCTGTCCAATATATATGCATGTACGTACATGTATGCAATTTCCAAACAATTTTCAATTCAGTTCAACATTTGATTCAAATTGCCTTAATTTCTCTTATTGGTTTTATTGTTCCAATATGTTAATTAGTTCAACTAATAATCAAACAACACAATAAGCAATCAATTAGTTGATTAGTTTTTCAATCATATATCTTTAATATATATACTTAAAATCATGTTTTTGATGCTAATTTACAACAATAACCCTATCTAGTTTTGGTTCTCACATCAGTCAATTGGAAATATATAAATATCCCACTTTCGAAACTCGAACATAAATACTGATGATGGTATATTTCATCATCAGAATCATGTCCGGGCAACTAGAGTGTGATTCTATATCTATCAAGTATATTAAAACTTCGAATATACGTTTGCAAGGCATATATGCAAAATCTTTATATACTCGATTGTCCAAATTCAATATAAAAAATATATTCAAATATGTATAAAATGGTTTAAATCTTCAAAACCATATTTGTTTTTATAAATAATACTCCTCTAACTCATTCTAGGATACTACTGATCATATCTTTAACGAGTCGTTCTTATTGGATATTGCTAATCCAATCTCTGATGAATTCCTTTGTCCGGTTCTAATTTGTCTAGTTCTCGAGCTCTGCAAACCAAAGCTTTGATACCAACTGAAATGACCCAAACTCGCCCTTATGGGAAAGCCCGGATTGAGTTGAGAACACGACAAATCAGAACATAAACAGAAGAATATTTCATTGATTATTACAACAATTTACATCAGAGTATGAACAAATAATATACATTTGATAAATATCAGAGATTTACAAATTATTATGCAGTGGAAAATAATACAAAACACAACTGAAAGAAATACACGGATACAGAGCGTTCCGAATATAGCTCCAGCTGTAAACCAGGATCCTATAAAAATAAATCTGCAAAACCAAAACTACTAGCTGCCCTTGTGGAAAATAAGGGAACCCAGAGTTTAGGGTAAAAAAAAAATTCAAGTCAGTCATGTGACTGGTGTGAGAACTAAAAACAGTTATTAAATCTTTTACTTTAAAATTAAATCAAGGGACCACGCCGTATAACACGGAACAGGTTTCCTCTCAAGAATACCAGTGCATAAAATAAATAGCGCAATGCTTTTTGGAAAAATGAAGCTATTATAAGACCTAGGTCCGATCACACAATGCAACGCAAGCCGGAGGATAGGGTTTTCCCTTCTAATAGCCAAACATGCTTGGTACGTTTAAAACAAATCATTTGATACTCTTATAAGTGTATAGTGTCAAAAACAGCTTCAAATATAAATGTATCAATCATAAACGGCATAGTATCCCATGCTACTATGTCGCCATATAGGTTTTCAACTAAAACCGAAATGTCATATTGGAAATTGGATTCCATCTATGAGTCGAGGCTAGGGATAGCTCCTCACTGCTTCAAGACACTCTAGCAAATGTTTCAGGACTACACGCTCTGGGCAACCCATGGATCGGTTGGGTCGGTTCTCTCTTATGTTTGAGGATTGGCAATTCATGAACACACGTTTCTCGGTCCTATCGGACCTATCCATCGGATCCGTAGTAACTGATATATCTGAGGTGCCTCGTTATCCACCGTCCACATAGGCAAAAAAATATAAATGTCTGGGCTCCATACCATGACACCACCCATAGCTAGAAAGAAACATCATGTTCTCCCAACAGCCTGATCCTGTTTTTGACTCATACCGAGGTGTGAGGCTCGCGAATTAACGCTATACACAAAGCTATCATCAACCACAAGACTCTGCTTTTCAACAGAAGCCTTGATCATATGCATCTCCGCATGCCACATAGGCAATTCGTGCCATGCGACTGATGTCTATTGATATATAACCTCTGAGCTCGTACGTCTCAGAGAAGGGCGTTAAGCAAGAGAATAAATTCTCCGCCGCCAAACAGTTATATATTTAATAGAGATCAATCAACACAGAATAAAATCCAATGTCAGACACACATCCGTTTACATGTTCGTTCTGGGTCTAAACGAAACCTGAGGCATCTTATTCCTCATCCCATATATTCAATAGAGGAGAAAGGTCCTCGCATATCCGGCCGATCTCCAAGTACGTCTGGACGATCACCACTTATTACCTTGTCTTGGGTGTACAACCCAATCAAGACATCAGTAATCATCCAAACGATGTGAAGACCTCCGGTCTTCAACCACCGTCTTCATCGTCGACTTATCGTCGAATCAGTTATTCAGAATGGGTGTGAACCCGGCCTTTCCGAATAACTCGTGTATATTATAATCAAGTGTTATAAAAGCACAACATACGCCTCATTCCAATCCAGAATATTCCCTTATTCGAATATTCTTATTCTTTGGGAAAGGTTCCCATTAATTTTATCAAAGATAAATTCTTTTAAATTTATTCTTTGATCTTCCTTTGGATATCAATTCAAACCAAATTAAGGTTTATCCAAACTAGTCGGGATTAGCGCACCTTACCAAAGTAATCATTTGTTTAATTTCCCAATCCCAACCTATTCATCCCATGGAGCAAAACTGGTAATACTCCATATCTAACACCAAGGTGTTATCGGTAAATTTAATTACCATTTCACGTCCAAATCTAATTAAAGATTTAACTATCGCTTGGAGCAAAACTGGTGATACTCCATTCTTGGTCATTTCCCAAATTTGACAATTTAAACACATTCACATTCCAATCTAATTAAAGATTCATTAAACCTCCACTTAATTTTAATCTTCCCAAAAATCAATATTAATGATTATTTAACTTTGGGAAATCAAACATGTCACATCGACAATCTACACCGTACTATTGATTTCTGCCTACATATAACCTCTAAGCTCGTACGTCTTAGAGAAGGGTGTTAAGTAAGAGAATAAATTCTACGTCACCAAACAGATATATCTAGCAGAGATCAACCATACAGTTCGAAATACAATGTTAGACATGTAATCCTGTCTTTAACTGGGTTAAAGAACAAATGTCATTTAAAACACAGTTCACGATAAACCAAAATCACATTTCATTAATTATGGAATCTTCACGAAAAACAAATCAATATATAATCGATATCAATTTCTGTATCCGACTAATAATATAAATGGAATAACGACAAAGGAAAAAATATCTGTGCGTAGATCATCAAATTTAATAATAATAGCAGTAGGCCTACAATAGACCAATAATCAATATTGCACAATAAGTGTTACGATTTGTGGATAAGTTCTATCATGCGTACCGTAGAAAGCATAATACTCTCTTAGTTATCTAATTTCCCCGTAACGTTCTAAGATAGTCATGTGCATTCGACATAGTGTAAGTAATCAGCAGAGATAGGAACACCCATATATTTTGCCCGTAGTGTTGCTTCCTATAATTGAAGAATACTAATATTTGTTTAGATTATGTTGAAATAGACTTTGGTTTTATATTGGCTCAAGGCTAACCCTATCATTGTAACAACCTTAATTTTTAGTAGAATGTCAATGTGGAAATTTAATTGGATAGTTTAAATAGAATGATGTAGTGGAATAATGAGATAGAGATTTGATAAGTAAAACAGTTTAGCCTAAATAATTAATCAACTGCTTTAATATAAAAGAATCCTGATGATAATGGGGAAAGTAGAATACACTAATCATTCATGACGTAACCCTTCATTTCTTATTCTACTCTTTCATTTTACAAACACAACTCAAATTAAACACTTACAAGGCTAGTCATTATTATCACTCAAAAATAGGAAAACCAAGGGAAACGTAGGAGGAGAAGCATAGGAATTCAAGCTCCATCAAATCACAACTTATTTATCCATTTTAAAGTGAATAATACACTCATCTATATATGTTTTTCTTGTTTTGATCTGGTTGTTAGTAATAATTGAATTATCTTTGATTATGTAAGAAGCTTTAAAGAAAACAATGTAGTAAATCTAGTAAATTCATTCAGGTAAATTGATCCAAAAAATTGTGATACTAATATAGTTTTAGAGAAATTCCATTTCTCGAAAAGCCTAAGAATTGATTCAAGTTCAAACATAATATCGAATACTTCTAAAAATAACTTTGATGTTGAGCAAACTGAGATTACTTTATCATAAGGAATTTCAAGTAATCAAGAAAATAATATTACTGAACCTATACAGCAAAACCACAATGATAACTTCACTAAATGGAGTGATAAGAAAGACATAAATAAGTATTCATAAGAAAAGCAGAAGATTTCAAGGGATTGTAATGTACAATCCAATAAGCACCCATCTATTCCAAGGATAGTTAAAGGAAATCTTAATTCAAATAAGAGTACAAACATAAACTCGCTTAAGATTAGCCAATATTGGCTCTGAAAAGGCTACTATGTCGAAACCCTGCAAAATTGATAGAGGATGTTGCGAAGCTTATATCTTCCTTGTTGTCTCATGTTAACATCAAAAGTAAAAGAAGCAACAAAAACATACAATATACTATGGATAGTAAAAATCATAAGGATTTTAAAGAAAGGTGTATCACCGAAAATTCAAATTAGGAAGAACATCTTTAAATCATGAAGAGAAATCTTGTGCTAAAAAAAGAGAAGCAAAAACATCTAAAAGTATAAAAGTTAGGAGTTCTAGTCTCTCGCTGTAGGTGCTTATGACATCCTTTAATCAACCTGTATTATAATTTTTATATACGTTTGTAATTGCTTGGAATGTTAGAAGACTAAATTCTCCAAAAAGAAATTAAATTAGACTTTCTAATGCATTAACTCTAAAACCCATCATTGTAGGTGGATACCCAGTGCCGAAGGCTCCCGCACTCAAGCGAGAGGACTTCCCAGGCAGTCTCCCACCTAGTACTATCCTCACGACTTTCCGGGCTCTGGGGGTGGTCGATTAGTGCGCACAGCCCTTGGCAATTTGAAAATAAATTCTACGATAACAATTTAATAGTATCAAAGTAGATACGTAAATAATTAGGGTGTTGATAATAATATTTCAATATGAGGCAATAATAGCATAATAGTTATTTAGGACCCCAGTAACCGAGAATTATATAGGCATTTCCTAGATTTACAATATATTCATTGTGCATTTAGAAAAGGATGGATTACTATAGGAAATTACCTTAGCATATGATTAATAATGAAAAAGAAAGAGACACGCTATGGAATCACCAAGAGTTATTAAATAATAATATTGTTTGTTCTGGGATTTTAATACAGTTTTTAACACTATGATATATGTTTATGAAAAAAAGGAGAGGGGCATCAATATTTTTTAAGAAATTGGAATTCCACTTTAATTTTATTTTAAAAACAGAGTTAACTGAACCAGTTATAATGAGAAATAAATTCACATGGAAATCTGCAAAAAAAAAAAAAAAAATTGTAAACTTGACAAAATTATGGTTAATCAAATGTTTACTCATACTTTTCTATATTTTAAGCATATTACTTTACCACAGGCAACAAGCAATCATACATTCATACTCCATTATAATTAAAACAAAGTAACAGCCAAAATTCGTTTTCACGCTCAAATAAAAGGCTAACTTAATAAAAATTTAGTAAAATTTCTCCAGAAAACTAATCTGAATCAGTGGAAGAAAAAAAAAGCAACGATGAAGTAAATCCGTTAAGATATGAATGTGTGAGATTGCAGGATAATATTGATTTTGAAAGCTTAGATAGCATGTGAATCAATAAAAAAATTCATATGCAAAAAGAAGTCAATAAAAGAATTCATGTTAAGGCCGTTAACGTCAAATAAGAAGGCAAAATTGTCCGGTTTACAAACGAGGATGTTTCTAGTAAATTTTTCTATGCCAAAATATTTAGTAAAAAGTAAAATAATGGCATAGGAAAATTATTTGTATGATAAAGGAGTAATAATAAATGATGCCACCAAATTGGAAAAGGATGTTTACTTTTTTTATTTATATAATTCTGGTAAGAAACTAGGCCTGCACACGACCCATATCCCACCCGACCCAATCCACCAACCCGACCCAACCCACATAAACCCGACCCAACCCATCCAAGTTCGGGTCGGATGTGGGTTACAATTTGTAACTCATACTATTTACGGGTCGGATTTGATATTTTGTTCAAACCAACCTTATTTTAACCCAACCCAACCCTATATTAAAAAACTAATTTAATATCAACCCACTTAAAATTAGAATAGTATAATCCTAGGATAATGTTCATGTATTCTATAGTAAATATACAAAAAACACATTTTACGTCAATCTAAGCCATATAGAATTTGGCAAATATATTTTAAAGAGCATATTAATGTATTTTAAAATGAAATACTTGTTCTTCTGTATAGTAAACTAATTTCATATGATGTATTTTACAATGAAATATTAATAAAATATATCTTATAATGAATTAGTTATTTTAAATGCGTTATGCTAACTAAAAGCTGATATATTATGGTGAATATTTTAATTTTATTTTTTGAAAATATCCCTCATATTCTCATTTTTTATTATACTCAAGCAACCCAACCCAACCCTATTAAATCTAACCCAACCCATACTTCAACCCAACCCATATCCAACCTCATATAGGGTCGGATGCGGGTTGAACTACCTTAAACCCATACTTACGCGGGTCGGATGAAGTATTTGGTCTAACCCGACCCAATCCATACTTTGTGCAGCCCTATAAGAAACGTCTAGCAAAAAAAAAATGACATAGGAAAATTATGACAAAGGAGTAATAATAAATGATGCCTCCCAATTAGAAGAGGACGATATTAATTACTTTTTTGATTTATATAATTCTGATAGGAGTCCAAGTGATTTTCCAAGTATTACTACTAAATTCTTACTACATAAAGATAGTGAAGAAATATTATTTGCTCAAGTTAGTTTAGAGGAGATTAAAAGCATAATATTTAATGTCAATGATGACATAAGCCCGAGGGAATATTGTTTTGGGGCTAAATCTTATTCAACTCATTGAAAAGGAATAAAATGTATTATTTTTAAAGCCGTAATGAAATTCTCTCTATAAAAAAAATTTTGAGAAATATTAGTTATGTTTTCATTACTCTTGCGTATCAAAAGTGAAATCCCAAGTTGCTTAGGTAGCTTGTAGCACTTTTATTACAAAGTAACAGCTAACATTTTAAGCAATAGAATTAAAATCTTTCTAAAATATCTAATTCAAAAAACCAAAATGTATGTATTCTAAACAGGCTTTTGGTTGAAAACACCTTGTTAGCCGATGAAATGCCTAGAATCTTTCATCAAGATTAAAAAAAAATGTGCATTGAAGTTCACCTGCATTTGCCTTTTGATAAGACAAATAGGCATTTTATTTCACATATGATGGGAACAATTAGGTTTCCAAAAAACACACAAAAAAGAAAGAAAATAAAACCCAACAGTTTGGACAAAATATAACTATGCATAAAATATGCCAGGGTTCATTCTTATTAATAGATCCCCTTGTTGATTCATATATAACAAAAAAAGAATTTGGCAAGAAGATCCTCTTTCTTCTTAATCACTATAGTTATGGAGTATTTGACATTACAACTGGAAAAGGAATAGCTGAATAAAAAATTAAAACTACCAAATACAATTGTTTGATGCATTACCTATTTATTGTATGTAGATGGTTTACTAATATTTTTTAAACACAAATATGCAAAATGAAAAAAAATCAACAAGAAAATATTTGATAATCTTAAATATTATGTCGGATTTCAACTCGATGAAAACAAGAGCAAAGTATATTAAAGTATGCACTAGAAAGAAGGAGATCCTCGAAATTTTAAAGTTTTGAGAAAAACGACATTCCAGTTAAATATTTTGGACTCACGCTTAACTCAAATCAAGTAAAGGATTCTAGACTAATTGATACTCTTTACAAAAATTGGACTAATCGAGCAAGTTGTCAATAATCGAGCTCACGCATGCAGTCATAATCACGTATCAGATACAATCTCACAATATTCAATCAATAAGCAACGGAGAAAATAGACAAAAAATATACGCTAATTTCAAATGGAACGGAAAATATCATAAAGTAGCATGAATAGAGTAGAAAAAGTGGAAGGAAGCTAGTGGTTTATGTCTAAAAAAAAAAATTTCAAAGACCATGAAACTTGTAACTTGCTATTATTCTCAAAATTATTGACGGCATAATACTTTGTGCAAAATGGATGGAAGCTAAATATGTCGAAAACAACTTTTGAACTGACTCCTACTAAAAACCATCATTCTCATACAAAAAAGTTATATTGAACCGCAGAGAAACATGTACAAACCGTTAGAAAGCAAGTTTACAGAACCAACTTCCGGTTTTATCCCTGGATCAATGTAAAATTCTTGATCTATCTACTAGGCAAAAACACTGTTCATTGGTTTGAGGAAGCAAATGCAGAAGTTGAGTGTATCACCCATAATGCCAACATGGAACACCTAATAAAAATAACAAGTTTGATCCTAGTATATTTGTCAATCACATGCATTTCTTATTTTAATCACACGTACTATTTAATTTCTAAAACTAGAAACCAAGATCTAGCATCCACCTAATTACGGAATATTACGCTAACTACATGTACTTAAAATGGAGATTAACTTCTAAAACTGGAAACCAGATCCAGTACCCTCCTAATTCAACATATAATAATATTTCAAACAGAAGCAAAAACAAGGAACACAGTAGGCGTCAGAGGAACAGCAACAAAAAAAGACTGTACCACCCGCAACGCCTTGGACCTAATATTCCCTTCCTCCTATCACCAGTATCTACACTGCAGTAAATGTCGGTTACCTAACGGGCCCCGCCACTTTCAGAAAAACGAAAACAAAGCCCGCCCGGCCCGACCCGGGCCCGCCTATCCAGAGAAGGCCAACCCACAAGTGCCACAACTCCACCCAATGCGCGTACAGTAACCGCGCATGGGTCGGTGCGTTGCTGCGTACATGTGGGCCCCCCTTCCCTTACTGCACCCGTCGCTTTCTCAAACGGCTGTCTCCCCTACGTGGCCACCCGTCGTCTTCCCCCCGTATTTTGACCCATTTCTCCATTTTTAACCCTCTTTTATCCTGACCGTCCATCGCGATTTGAATCCATGAAATAGTACTGCTTGGAAGCGAAAACATGGGCTGCTTGCATATGAACCACTAGAAAAATATTGACAAAAACTTGCAACAGGAAGAAAATGATGTAGATTCAAAACCATCGTAATCGGATGTCCCTATTGTAATTAATGCCCTAACCATACTAACTGCTAACTACATTAATTATTTTCCACGAATTATTAAGATTGAATGTTACGCCAAGTCCGTAAGCAATCTGAATTTTCATTTTAAGAAGAAAAAAAAATGGAAAGAAAACGAAATAGATATTTCAGTTCTTCGTAACAAACAGGAATATACAGCAGTCTTGATTAACGTCTTCCTATATCAAAAGAAGGAACGCTAAGGTTAGTTACGGAATCATCGCATTTTGAAAAGTAGAAGCTAAATATAGTAGTGATATATAAAAATCTACACATAAAAAGACTTCGATAATCCGATAAGTATTGATCACGAATTAAGGTAGATATAGAGAATTAGGATCGGTTTCACCCCAATTCGTCTGGCTCCAGTAGTTCACAGTCGGATTCATGATATCGAACAGCGAACCTGAATCCTCCGATCCGTTTCCCCAATCGAACCCGTTAACCTTCTCGTCCTGTGTTAAGCTCGGATCCGTGAAGTCGAACATGCCAGCAGCGAGCTCGGGTTCGGCAGAGACGGTTGGTGGTGCAATTGGTTGCGGTTTCGGGTTTGACGACGACTCCGAGCTGGATCGGGATCCGGTGGAAGGGACGATGGCCGGCTTCTTATCGGGTTTGGATTTGGACGATGCGCGTTTGGAGGTTTTGCGGCATCCGCCGCCGACGGGGACGTTGCGGAGGACGCCGCCCTTGGTCCAGTAGCGGCGGCAGGACTTGCAGTAGTGGCGCGGCTGGGAGAGGTTGTAGTTGTTGTAGTAGCAGAACTTGGTGTTGGACGAATCGCAGCGCGGGCATTTGACGGGCTGCGGCTGGACCGGGGTGGTGGACGGGTGGTTCAAGGGGAGGCGGCGAAGGTTGGTGGATCCGGTGAAGATCCGACCCGTTAAGCCTGGGATTTGCTGGAGATCCTGCATGCTGGCATTAAAACGAGGACGGTTGATGTAGGTACGAAGTGATAAGATGATTTTTTTTGAGATGGAGAAGAAAGGAAGGGAGAGGAGGAGAGAAGTGGGAAGAGAGATATTTGAGTGTGGAGGGGCGTGCCCCTGCTGCCCCCAGTATATCTGTTGTTGCTTGCTGTGTACGGTTTCTAGGGTACCCCAGAGTAGGTGCCCCATTAAGCGTTTCCATTTGATATTTTATACCTTTAGGGTGCGTTCTTAACGAACGTGAGCGTGACATTTGAGCGTGTCATTTGAGCGTGGTACTGTAGCGAAGGGAAAATGTGTTTTTAGCTACGAACGAGGTATTTGAGCGTGGTATTTTAATTGTTAATTTGTTTGTTTTGAGTTAATTAAATACTAATTTCGGTTGAACAAAATGACTACATTTAATTACACAAAAGAAAATACAAACATAAATACGACAGAAATACAATAACACGATGACATGAACTTCCTACTTGTTGCTATTTATCAGATAAGTTTGGTATTCTTGGTCGTGGCGTTTGTCTGCAAGCCCTCTAATCAACCAGCTTTTCGCTATCTCTTCCCGAAGAGCAGTGAACATATCATTTATTTTGGGGTTCAACACAAATAATAGTGCGTCTGCAACATCAAACTCACCCGTTGCTCCAAGACGTTGCATACGAGCTACCGTATTTGCATAAGTTGTAGAACTTCCCGTTGATTCCACGCTAGTACCCGTATTAGGACTATCAGAGTGCGTCCGAGATTTTTTCATCTGTCTCTCGTGCATTAGGTCAATGAGCATAGCCATCTTATCGTCACTTTCACCACGTTTTCTTCTTGAATTTTGACGTGCAGTTGGTTGAATGAGCGGATTCATTGGAATTTGGGTTGACGGAGGGATTCTTGGAGCTTCACAATTTGGTGTATTCATTGAAGTTTGTTGCAGTGGAGGATTTGATGGCGAATTCAAGTTTGGAATATGATTATTTTGCGTGTCTTCCAATGGTTCCAAAAACCCGTCGAAATTCCATGTCCTGTCAAACGTGCTTTGTGTTGATGGCGGCGTGCCAGTCTGCGATGGTTGTACACTAGCAGCAGGAGTGTACGACGATTGACCAGTTGCATTCGTCCCACGAAATAATTGATGCATCAGCTCTAAGTTTTCTATTGGTCGTTTCTTATATTTCAAGATACTCGTTCCAAATTCCTAAATGTAAGAAATAAATTGTAAGAAACTGTCTACAAAGGAATGGTAACAAAATAAATATACAGACCTTAACACGATCTTCCCACCATTCATCGCTTCCAGAGACCGTTCCTTTGTATGCATCCCAACCCGCGCCAGTCTTGTTCATCAGTGCATCCCATTTCATCCAATACCGTCGAAGACTGTCATATTTGTTTCGGATCTTGGTTTCGTCAATCGGTACGATGTCTGGAATGGTTTCTATTGCATCGTTGAACTTTTCTGCAATTGCTTTATGTACACGTTTTTTGTTGATGCCACAAGCACCATATGCATCAACCGAACATTGCAGCATAATCTGAGTTGCAGTAAACGACCAGTGATGTGCAACCTTTCGATTGGTCATACTAAAAAATGGAAAATTTAATAATGTGGAAGAAAATTTTAGAAGAGGAATGGAGGAGTGTAGTGTGGATGAAGAGGAAGGTGTAGGTGAGAGGGTTTTATAGGTGTGTGGGAGGAACGTTGAAAATCAAGCCGTTGGCGTCCGACGCGTCGAACGCCAACGACTTGATTTTCAACGTTCAGCAATCGTTTCATTTGAACGTGGAAAATGATATTCGCGTCCGACGCGTCGGACGCGAACAAAAACTTCAGCGTGCCATTTATTTGCTGCGAACGCACCCTTATCCACTGAATTTTGAGACATTGTAGAACGTTGCAGGGTTTGCAAATAAAATATTTTATTACATGTTGCGATTAACCCCCTGGATTCCAAACATAACACATGAAACCATCGGTGCTTAGGCCCAACTATTTGGACAGCTTAATGGAATTTACGGGTGAAAAATTGCGAGCAGGGTGACTATTTGGCTCATCCCCACACTTTCGACTTTGGCTCATCCCCATACAATAACACCATTGCTATTCATTTGAATTATAAATTTAGAAAATTTAAGGAATATATCCTTAAAATAATAAAGAACAAGCATTAGGTCTCTCAATTTTTCTTTTCTTTTTTATAAGTTACACTGCTATTTTTTTTTAAAACAAAACTGAAATTTACATGGTCCCTTCGGCGACATCCGATAAAATTGGGTAATTTTGTTAATTTTAATATATGTTTTTAAAATATATGTTTAAAACTCATAACCGTTGTAACTTATTTTAAAATGACCGCTTTTAAATTTAAAAATGAGAAAAGCAAGAAAATGAAAAAAAAAAATTGAAATATAGTAATTTAGAAAATAGATTTTAAATAGAGGAATGTAAAACGAATAAATTTTAAAGAGTGTAATGTGTCCTTAATCTGCACTGTAAATTTTATATCAGGCATCTAAACAACTCGATTTGGCAAAGGCGTTTGATTCTTATTTAAGATGAAAAAGTATATGATAATGTACTTATTACTACAAATATTTAGGTCAAAAATATGCAGCATACCGGTATAATCATCGCTTCACATCAACAAAGTAATGACGGAAGTATGGGGATGAGCCAAAGTCGAAAGTGCAAAGATGGGTCAATGACAAAAGACACAATGTTATGCCTTCTCAATAAAGAATCATAAACAATGTCGCAAGTCAATGGAGAAATCGAGAATTCAAGAATTTAAATGTTATCAATATTCAATACTGCATATCACCTATAGATTCGAATAGGTGATGCCAAACATTTGACATCATAAACCAATGTTGAATGGAACTGTAGTCGCATCTCCTTAAGAACGATGATATCTAATACAATCAATATTGTAATCTATCATAGTTATAACGTCGTGATCTATGCCGCATGTAACAACACATATTTTATATATCGGAGAATCGTAAAATAGCTATATTTAATTCCCTAATGGTCGGATCATTCTTAGATTTTAACATGTTGTTCATGGGGATGTCTAACATGTCCATGATTTTTACCGAGTCAACTTGCAACCATTTTTCCCTTATGAGTATTTTTTTTTAGCTATGACTTTTGATAGGAATCAGATCAAGTGCTAAAATTGGTTTCATTTGATCGGAATGGTGGTTTATGATTCCAAAGAATGGTCACATTAAGGATTTGGTGCAGTAGTTTGGGAGAATTCGTTGTTTTAAGTTTCAATTTCAGCTAGGCAAATTGATTAGCTTTTAATGGACTGATTAGTGAATCCCGTTAGGCTAATGAACTAGAGTTATAAAAAGGGGTTTAGGGAGAGAATTAAGGTTTCACTCGTCATTCAAACATTAGGTTGGACGTCTGTGATTCTCCGGTTCAGTGTAATCCCTAATTTCTTCATCTTATTCATTCTAATTCATCATCAATAGCATATAAAGGCTATATCATCATCAAAGAAGATTGGATGACATCAAATTTCATCAATTTTGTGGTTCTTAATCGCTTTCCATATTTAATTTCATCGGGTTTGCACTGGATCTAGGAAATGTTGAATGATATATATCTCTTACACGGAAATTACGGATTATATGGGTAAATTAGGATCAAATTCATGTTTATATGTTAAAATCACTCTAGATATGACCACATGTTTAATCCAAATTTAGATATCTAAGGAAAACCTAATTTAATCGCATAAACTGGCTAATTGTAGGATTAATCATGTTCTTGCATATGTTTAGATCCAATTCATGTTAGATCCATTGTTTGATGATATGTTTCATGTATATGCATGTTTGCATGATTAAAATTTGATAAACGGCCGTTTATTTTGATTGAATTGATAACATTGTTTGAGTTGATTGTAAGAATTGTTTGTCGTAGAACCTAGGATTTAGGAACTAAGCAAAGCGGAGGTTCAAACTACAGATCCAAACGAAACTTGGCGGAGGAACTCTAGTAGATGTCGAGAAGGCTCTTAGAAATTTTGACTAGAACCACAAGTAAAGAAAGTCGCTACGTACCTGCTTCTTTCTTAGCTGCTCTTTCGCTATGCACCTGAGTTCCTGCCCAATTAATATACTGGGTTCTTACCTATGTTTATCTCTTGTAGAGCTCCCTCTCCTCCGAGAATTCTCTCTCTCCTAAGCTACCTTCTGAGCAGTTGATGGCCTTTCTGAGCGAGGCAACCAACGGGAGGAAATAGATATACGTGAAATGAGCCCTATTTCCCCTTTCCAATGGCCACTTCACTTACTTACTAAATATCGGCTTGAACAAGGTGCTTGCACACTAGAAAGAAAAACAAATAAAGAGAGTACAAGTTGGTTAAAATACCGATTCATGCGTGATGGATCGGTACAAATCCATCAGGAGTGATTTAGAAAGCTTCATATTTTGGTCGTGCCATCTCGAGGTAAAGGCAAGGTCACATGCAAATTTTGAGGCCATTTGGATGTAATTTAAGATAGGTCGAAGGTTGGTTGCTCGAGTGCTATGTTGGACCGGCAGAGGTTTTAGGCAGATGATTGAAATGTTTGGAAATTGGACCTGCAGGAAGCTACTGGAGCATGGAGCTCAGGGATGTGGACACTTAGCCATTTCTTGGCTAAGCGTAAGGACCGATACTGGTCCATAAGCGATGGATAGGTACCGATCCATCACCGTTGATGATGAGTGGTCATGGCTTGGTGAGGATGCTGCTGGGGATCACTACACCATAATGGGAATTCGCAACCCCCCAATGTGGCTGCTTAGCAACGGCTTTGAGTCGTTGCTAATTAGCAACGGCCTAAAGCCGTTGCAAAGCTCTTTAGTGATATTGGTCCCCTGCGTTTTATAGTTTGCAACGGCTTTAGGCCGTTCTAACTGGGAATTGTACTTCCCTACCCCCCCGGTCAAACCAGTACGCTCCGTATCCAAAACAATACGCTCTCTTTCCCGAAACATTCCAGCAAAAAATAAAAAAAGAAACGAGACCAAAACCCTAAGATCAACTGTCGATCCCGAATCTAAGCTGATTTCGTGTCTGATTCCAAAGTGAAGATTTCGATTTCAAAAAGGTCAAGGTATGGAATCTCGATTAACGCAGTATTTCGATTTGTTTTCTAACAATCTCGATTAACGTAGTATTTCATTTTGTTTTCTACCAATCTAAAGAGGGATCTGAAGATCAGTTGATTTTTCTCCAAAAGATTGCGTCTGTTGCTTCTATATTTGGTAAATATGTCGTTTATCTGTATAATTTTGAATGAACAAAGTGAGAGTAAAAATACAAATTTTGTTTAATTCAATATTTGATTATGTAAGTTAGGTTAATACAAATGGCGAGTTTCTGATCAATTTCCAAATATAACATGCTGAAAATAGAGCTTGTTCGTAAAAATTATGAGCATTTAAAGTTTCTAGGTATAAATTAATTTTAAATTCAAACCCAGATTCAAATTCAATCCAGATGTTGATACTTGATAGTAACCATTTGCAAGCATATGTTGTAGTTTGGAAACAATTTATGTAAATCAAGTTTTTAAAATACTGTTTTTTACTTGGAACACAATTTGAAGCTAATTGTACTTGTTCAAATTTAATCCCATTCGATATTTTCAAAGATGGTTCAAATGTAGTACAAATAATCCATCTATCCTTGTTCATTTGATTTAACAGGACAGAGCTACCATTGTATTTAAATTGATACCCCAGCAAATTTAAGAAAACTCTATCGGAAGGGTCTAGACCTCGTATTTAATCCATACCTACTTTTTAGAGCTCCTATTTAATTAATACCTACTCTTTCTTTCTTTAATGTTTTGGTATCAATTTTTATTCACACTATTATATTTTTAAAATTTTACTTGTTAGGTTATATTTGCAAAGGACGATAAAAGAAATATGAATATGTTTAATTGATTTATACATTGTTAATGAATGACCGATCTTTTGCTATAAATGTCGCGTGTGGCGAGTTGATTAAACATAAAGCAGAAGCTATAGTATTATATGATGTTGTTCTAGATGTGAAGATATGTTATTAATTATAGTAACTATCTATTAATCATCACCACACAATCTGTTATCATATTCGTGTATCATGGATGTTCATATAATATGTTGTAAATAAAAACAAAAGGATAATTAACTTTTATTAAGTAGCCCAAGTAAAACGAAGTTAAATACGCGTTCTTTAATCGTTGATATCTCTTATTAAATGGCATGATACAGTGTACAATAAAACATGGTGAATATATGGTGAATTGATGACTTTCTACGTAAATGATAATTTATAGAAATGTTTCGTATGAAGTTTGGATATATTTTTACGTCTTTGTTCATTTTTGTTTTGTTTGTTATTTGTTGGTTCTTACAAAGGTACAAGGATGAGGCACAATGCATATATTCTTGACGTTCTTCCTTGAAATGTAATTGGAGAATCATTTATTGCTTTGGCCAAATAAAAAGGTATTATGGCGGCATATGTTAATGCCTTAAAGTCTGGAATAATCTGGAAAAGAAACCGCAATCTTCTCAAGTTAAATGTATTAAAGTAAAACTGGTTCAAAATTATTGCAATATATCTTTATATCGTTTAAATGACATATTAAGTAGTTGATGTGTAAACTGGTTCAAAATTATTGCAATATTTCTTTAAATAAAACTTCAACTTTAAATTCCTAAAACAAAAAAACAAGTTCTGGTCAGACCAAAGACAGTTTTCTTTAGTAATAATTTCAGTAAGAAGGGAACTTAAGAAGATGATCTGCAATTTCAAGATAAAACCATTCTATTATTGACATCAAATTATACCTTTTTGTACAGTATTTCAGAAGATCGATGATATATTAATTTTCCCATAATATTTTATCGTTTTTTAAATCTAACGACGCATTTTGAAAGCATTATAATTTTTTTCTAAGAGTAAGATGACACCGACTGCTTGTTCTAAGAGTAAGATGTTGTGCGTGTATAAACTTACATACATATGCATACACACACGTGTGTGTATACGTGTCTGGAGTTTGGGGAGAAAATAGCCACCTGGCCCACCCCCATTTGATGTTTGTATGAGTTTTTAACTTTTTATTTATGCATAATTTAATAATCCTATATGAGTTTGTTAAAATGCGGGAAAAATAGACAGCCGCATTGGTAAACTTGTGCGGATGCATGTGCCGATCTCCTACGAAAGCTGGGATAAAGTACCACCAAAAATTAAAAATGACGTGTGGGTTGCATTGTTGGTAAGTGTGTTTATCACAATGTAAGTACTTTTTTTTATTAAAATGCCCTTTTTAGTAAATAATTTGTAATTTTTGCAGAAACGTTTTGAACTTGATGCAAATTCAAAGGAATTTTATTTCAAAAAAATGTGTGAGTCTTTTAGGAGACATAAGAGTGAGTTGAGGACAAAATACTACGACAAATTCAACAATTACGATGAAAGGTTGAAAAACTGTCCACCCACTATTAGTCAAGACGACTGGGAGGGATTTTTGAAGAACGAAGAGAAACCTGGTGTGAGCGAGCGAAGAGAGCTAGGCAAATAAAGAGAAGCATTCCTTATTTGTTTGCGAACTTTCTTTATTATATGTAATTTCTATTTTAACAGATTTTATGTAAAATTGCAGAATATTTCCGTTGAATTATTTGCAACATTGTTAATTATTTAGTTTATAAATGCAATTACCATAATCTTAATAATCTATTTATAACCAAAATTCAGGTATGTACAGTTTAATAACCAAATACATAAATTCAATCCAATCTGATATGCATAGAATCCAATTTGATATGTTGTTGCATGTATGTTTGGATAACATAGAATGCTCTTGATTTCAGAATTCATGTGCAAACATATGGGTAAATTGCGGATATGTTGACGCATATCATTGCTGTGATTTTGTTTCATGTTTTATTGCAGGCTGTTGCAAATCCGGAAAAAGAAATAACACGTCGTGAAGTATGGGAGAAAACTCATACAAAAAAGGATGAAAGCATATCCGATTGCACTTCTCCATACTATGTAAGTTAGCCAAATAATTGCTTATTCGAATTATTCACTATTTCAATTTATATATTTAAGCTTCATGATTAGGATAAAATTAAGAAGGCAAAGGAAGCAATCAAAGACGGTGCGGAAGAGGAGTTGCCGCTGGAAGAAGACATACTTTCACAAGTTTTTGAAAAGGATAAAAGAGGCAGGACTCGTAGTATTGGAACCAAGATATCAAGGACCCAAGTTAAGGCCTCCAATATTGCACGCAAACAAATAAAAACTGTTCAAAACATGGAAGATCGGATGACCAATGTAGAGGGTGCATTGTTGTCTTTAGTGGATTTGATTAAGGGAAAATATGAGAAGCCACCAGACAATGCTTCGAATGCAGGAGGAAGTAATGCATGTCACGATGCTTCGAATGAAAGACAGCCGGACAAAGACAATAGCACTCCACATAATTCTTCCGATTCGGTAAGCTTGAAGTGTGAAATCTTAAACTTTAATTTGGAGGTCATTGGGACAGGTACGGTATGCATAGGTTCAATGGGTTCAATAATTCATGGAAAAGCCGTACTGCCAATGTATGAGAAGTTGGTTGTGGATAGCATACTGCTGCCAGATGAAAGCACAGCCAAGCAAAACCATCATCTTGCTATGACCTTTAAAGAAGTTGGAGTTGGCGGTTTTGTGTGCCATCCGAAGAATCTTATTCGCTACCTGTAGACACCGGCTCAGGTGCGTATTCTCAGTTTTCTGTTTTTAAGTGGTGATCATTTAGTAACTATTTTTTGTGTGTGATCATTTGGTTCATAAACTAATGAATTATTGTCCCCCAGTACACCCGGCCCCCTCCCCCATCCAAACAGCAAAAACAAAATTGAAAAGTGTTTTTTTTTCTTTTTGATCTTACTTTTATAAAATCAGAACTTTCAATTCATTAGAGAAGTCACATATAAAAATGCATGATCAACCCAAGAATTGGAATGAATGTTTGATAATTAATCCATAAGTGTTTGAAATGGAAGTTATGTGTATATGTATGTACAGATAAAATGGTAGGAGGAGCAGACCCTAAATATGTATGTACATAGTAATAATTAATCCACAAGTGTTTGAAATGAATGTTGGTTTGCATGGTTGGATTTTGGGTAACGGTGTTTTCATTTGTTGTTGTTTCACAAAGTTTTTGGAGCAGTTGTTTCTCATTTCACCATTCGGTTTATCCTGCTACCATTTCAACAGATTCATGAATTCTAATAATATTTTTTATACAACGATAATGCTTAGGATGTACATAAAGCCAACTATGCTAAGAGCGAAAAGAGCATTTTAGCTTATCCAAATGATTAGCTCCGGTCTTTTAATATTTTTTAAGCCACCTATTTCATTTTAAACATTGCATTGATTCAAAATTATATTTAAGTTTAGAAAGGTTTCTACTATATTTTATAGCTATTTAACTCTACTCTTTTATATAATTTTAAATTAAACACAAAATTAGATACCCGAATTATATATCATTGGATTTGTTTGTTTTTATAGGATCTGTGAAATTTAAAAAAGTCTAATACTTGAGATTTTTTATATTAATTTTTGTATTATACTTTTTGTATATCAAACTTTTCCATTTTTAAATGATGAACTTGTTTTCAGCACACAAACTTTGGGCAATTTACCATGTTCGACGTGTCGCACACTAATGGCTAATTGTTTGAATTCACTCTTAAGTACCATGCATGACATCTATATTTTGATATGTATATTTGATACTATAGTAGTACATGACATGATAGATATAGATATGTTGGATTGTTATAAGCTTAGACTGTTCCGGGTTTGTACAGAACTAGTATAAGGTGTGATTTGTCCGATCAAAAATTGCATAATCATGTGTTGGTTCGTCGGCAAATGGAAAGTGAATCATTGAAACGCACCTCTTCAGGCTAAAACCAATAAATTCCATCTCAATTATTCAATGCAGCAAACATTGAACAATAATCAAATAAAATGCAATATAATAATTAATCTATCAGAGATGGGAGACACCATTTTGAACATGTTTGGTTGCTGAATTGTCATAATCTTGTCCTATGCTGTCATTTTGTGCATTTCTCAGTTGCGCAACTATGTTGCCGCAATCTTTCAATTGGTTTGATCATTGATAAATCAAGAAATCAGTAAAATCCGTATATCAGTGCCACTGTTTTCATTTTTACCATTACTCGGTTGTATATCATAACTAAAATAAATAAAAAAGAGTTACTTTTACCTCTTCTACTTCTGATGCTTGCTGATATTCGTCCTCTAATTCCATGATTTGGAAGACCATTATATTTTGTTTTACCTTTTTTGTGATGGTTTATCCATATTATCAGTATAATGGAAATTAGATGTTTAGTTTGCTTACTATGTATTCATATTATACTGAACTCACTTTAATCATTGGATCAGTATGAGTTTTTGTAGTCAAACACACACTGATAATTCTGAACTTAACAGTTAGACGATTTCGATGAGTTTTTGTATGGAACAGAATCTTAGCTTATGTACATCACCAAACAAAATTATACTTTAGTGTCGGTGAGGGACAAAAACTTCGAGCCCCACAGCTTGACACCGTCTTATTCCACCATGACTCTTCACTGATTCAACTTAATTTTTTTCTTAACTGTTCATTAATTAAACAGCTTACACTTTCACACTTAATTTTCTTGCCTTCGCATGCCTTAATAGCGGTTACAGCTTCATCAAATTTGTATAAGCCATGAATGATGAAACATAATAATGCATAATGGTAACTATAATATAGTTATATATGTTATAAATGCGACATTTAATAACAGACATATGCTATACTTCCTAACATGGTAGGTAAGGATAGAGGAAGAATGCCTAAGTTGACAATCAAATTTCACTCCATTCCTATGGATATATAAACAATAATTAAGACTGCCTGTGTATTTTGACTTGATATAATTATAGACCGACAAAATATTCTTCAGTGTTCATGACTGGGAGTGAAAATAATGAATGAATATTCAATGAGTGAGCAGGAAATTTCAAGTCCGAAAAGAATCTGAGTTGCATGATTTTGTTGATATGATCATCAATCATAATGATCAATGAAAGGGAAATGTTTCTTGATTTGTCAAT
Source organism: Allium sativum (assembly GCA_030737875.1). Lineage (NCBI taxonomy): Eukaryota > Viridiplantae > Streptophyta > Magnoliopsida > Asparagales > Amaryllidaceae > Allium > Allium sativum. The sequence goes on along the minus strand of CM060927.1, from coordinate 17,127,527 downwards.
ATAGAGCATATTAATCATAACATGTTTTCTTGGCAGGTTCATGGTACGAAGGGAGATGCAGTCAAACTTTCTTGGGCACCCAGGTCAACTATGGTTCATGGTATGAAGGGAGATGCTTTTCTTGGCTTGTAGTATGATATTTTAATTATGACAATGGTTTGAAACTGTCAACCATGGTTTATGCTTGTAGTCTTAGAACTTTATGATGGTATGTGTGTATTATTAGTAATTTATGATGGTATGTGTGTAGTATTAGTACTTTATGATTGTATGTGTGGTGTAATATTGTTTTGGTGAACTCATAATGTAAGATCGGAATGGTATTTGTACTTTATGAAGCAACATGTATTGAAATTATCATTATATTATGACCAGTTGTGGTATTTATATCAAATATTAATAAATTTATGTGGAATACGAATTGCAGGGGAAGGAAAATTAAAAAAAAAAATTGGAAAATTTTTGACACAGCAATGGCCCAAAACCGTTGCAAAATGAATTTGGGAACGGGCAATAGCCGTTGCTAAACATGTATTATTGATTGTACTATAACATGTAGCAATGGCTTAAAACCGTTTCTGATTAAGATTCTGCAACGGCTTGAAACCGTTGCCGAATTTAATTCAGCAACGGCTTAAAGCCGTTGCTAAAAACAAATTTAGCAACGGCTTAGAGCCGTTGCTAAATGATTGCAACCCAGGTCGTCGCAACGGCTTTAAACCATTGCTAAATAAATTGGCAATGGCCTAAAACCGTTGCAATATGATGAATTTGGTGTAGTGGATACTTGATGATGTTGGGTGAAGTTTGGTAGAAGAAGGACTTCATATGACTGAGATGCAAGTAAAGTGGTATTGGTGCTTCGATTGTGAACTTAAGACGGAGTGGTCAAAGTCAAGTTGATGTGATACTGGTCGGGGGATGATATACGATTCAATATAAGGATGGATTGACTCAGATAGGGGTTAATCAAGGATGATAATGGAGTTGGTTTGAGAAGTCGCTTGAACTAAAGATGTAATCGCCGAGAAGAAAGGCTTGACTGATTGGAAGTGCCAAGGATCATTGGTTATCGAAAGTTCTAGCGGGATCAAAGTAGAGGTATCGTGGCGACGCCCATTAGGATCAGGTAAGATCGTGTACCCTAGATTGAGCTTCAGGAGTGATCTAGTTGTCTCGGATGGAGGAAAACATACACAAGACAAGTATATGGCAATTCGACTAGAACCAAGGTTTTCTCTGAGCCCTTGACTTACAGTAATGGCCGATCATTCGATGATTGATATACTTAAGGCTTAGTCGGTGATAGCTAGGATATTGGATGCTATGATTGATTATGTGTTTTCTTTGGATAATCTATTACCGTAGGTCATTGAAGAGAACACAGATTGGGGATGTCATTTCCTACGTTTTGGAGTGGCATATTATACATGATTATCATATGCAAATTCTGTGGTTGTTGGACAGATCAATTGATTGAACTGTATATACTCATGTAACATGTGTAACCGTTGTTAGTTATTTTATTGCTCACTAAGATTATGGTCTAACTCAAGGTTTTATGTGTTAAACCTGTTTAAAACGTGGTCCAGGTATAATTAGTTAAATACATATATGATGGATCGACAAAGTGACATTGGCGGACCGGTTATAATTTTATATATGGATTAGGAGAAACTTTGTGTAATGGATCGGGAAAGTTCACATTTGATGGATCAGGTGCAAAGCAATACCATGGAACAGACACATTTAAGCCGATCGGTCGAGCGCTGTTTTTATTGAAGCCGAAGCATGGATCAACATAATTCAAGATATATGGATCGGCTTCAGGAAAAATGATATGGATCGGTAGAAAAGAGAATGCTGCATGAATCGGATGTGAATTCAGTTTAATGGCATACTCGTAAATACTATAGGTCGGTGTCCAATTTTGTATAACATGGAGCAGTGGCAATGTTGTAATAACGATGGGTCGGTCACTCCCAAATTCTGATGGATCGGCTATGTACACATGGCGAGCTGCTTCATTATGCAAAAATACGGATCGACTCATTTTGTTCAACTTGTATCAGATGGATCGGTTGTTATTCATGGACGCGTGGCACAGCTGGATTGATTGCAACTTTGAAAGATATAACCAAAGTAAAAGATCCTCCGCATGGATCGGATAATTTATATACTAATGGATCAGATAATCATATATACATGGATCAACAGTATATCTTATGCATTAATTGTTATTCGTACTTACACGCTGACGTGCTAATGGATGAAGTGTTGTCCATGCTTACATGGATCGGTCATCTTAAAGGCCTACTATTAACAAAGAATGGGTTTGTTCACTTGTATATATTAGTGCAAGTGATGGCTTACATATGAATGTGAAGGAGCGAATGCTTTAATATGGATCAGAAGGTTTTCATGCAGACATGTAATAATATGGATCAAGCAATATTATATACAGCGATGGAGTGGCCAAAATGTAAAATGGTGGATCGATATGTTTATCTAATCTGACATGCAGCATGGATTGAAGCTCTTTAGTTGTATATATATGGATCGGTTATAAAATTAACGTGCGTGGCAGTGCGGTAAACAACATGGGTTGATCATAAACAAAAGGCACGGTCAGTAATAACGTCAGTATGGATCGGCAGTAAACAAATAATGGATCGACCACCTCTAAAAGTATGGATCAAATTTAAATTTAACTCAGTGGAACTTTCGTAAATACGATGGATTGGACATCCGATCCATGGCATGTGTACATAATTACAACTTTGCCACACCATTCAAATTTTGCCTATAAATAACCTATCTCCACACACATTTAGGGGACCGAATTCTCCGACGACGAAGTACTGCCATTTTGTATCTCCACCACTCTAAAGCAACCCAAACTCCATTAAAGCTCTCCAAAGTAAGATCGAAGCTTGTCCATCAACAATCTAATCTAGAAATCGTCAAAGTCATTCATCAATCGCGATTATCGAAGAAGTACTTCAACAATCGACGATACTCATGAAGATTGATCATTTCTACCATTGGAAAGAGATAGAGATTGATGAAGATAGAGATTTTGTAGAGAAAAGAGAATTATTGTAAATAGATATGAAAATGTATAAAATCAAAGAGATTATTTAACTTGTGATTGTTGAAAAGCTAACGAAATCCTCTCTCATAGTGGACATAGGTCGAAATTGAGACTGAACCACTCTAATTCCCTGTGTTTTTATTTTTTCTGTGATTGTGGCTACCACTTTTCTAGATCTAATCTGTTTGTAAAGTGTTAAACGACACGTTGGGTGTTGGTGAACAATTTTTGACATCAACATTTTGGCACCCACCGTGGGGCAACATTCACATCCCAAAGTTTAAGTGCTTTGTGCGATTTCCAAGTTGAAGGCTTCTTTTATTCAATAGATTCTCAAAATCTAAAGTCCAAGCCAGTCGAGAGATTGTCTTCAAAGTGCAAAAGATTGTCTGAGATAATGCCACCGAAGAAGCCGCTTAGTAAGTCCGTAATAGCTTCAGGCTCGGAGAATGTAGCGGATGATCCTATCACTCCACAAACTAATCTTCATGAAGTTGGTCGGTCCTCGGCGACAGGAGTTGGCGCAACTAGGAATGAACTGAATGGAGTCATCGCTAGTTTGACACAGCAGATGGAGATCTCAAATAAGGCCATGATGGCAAGTTAATACTAATATCATCCATGCAGAGGGTACTAACTCTTCCTTCTTAAGTCCAAATCATAATCGATCTGTTCAAGATAATGGCGATTCAGACAATGCTGATCATGATCAAGAAATTAAACCATATGCTAGGAACCATTCTGAAAGAGCTACTTCTCGAAAAGTGAATAGCTTCGCCAAAGGGGAACCTCCCCATGTGGGAGGCACAGGGACTCGGATCCCTGGGCACGACCGTTTGCTTAGGTGAACATCCGGCGAAGGAGAAGACGTCCGCAACACGGATCGGCATGGCGAGAACGAACGCCTTGAAGAAATGGTCCGGCAGATTATGAAGGAAAGCGTGGAGCGAAATGATAATGAGAAGGAGTGGGAGTTTGCTCCAATTAAGACTACACTCATTGAAAGGATTAAAATAACTAAGTTCCCAAGGAAGTGTAGTCCGCCAATGATTCAAGCATACAATGGGACTGGCGACCCTAATTTGTTCTTGTATAAATACGATCAGCACATGGATGGTGCGTGAGCTACGATGAGATCAAATGCTTGTACTTCCCAGTATATTTGGAGGGAGTAGCTTTGCATTGGTTTACCAAGCTATCACCAAGGTCTGTGGATAACTTTTGTTTCTTGGCTAAGAAATTCAGGGAGTGGCTTAGGTTGCAGATCACAAAGGTTAAAGATGTGACAACCTGCCCCGTTCCAGCCGACATTTCCCCCGAAATGTGTTGTGCTGATTCCCGACTAGCACGGGATGGTCATCAAAGGAAAAGGGATTTGAATCTATGAATCACCAAGAACCTATAGTATATCTCACAGCGCATGGGATAAAATATAATAACATAACTTGATATAAAACAGGCGAGACAGTGCATAAGCTGAAAACTAAACCATCATAGCAGCGGAAAAATTCAAAATACAGCTTATGGTCTAAACCATCATTATTACAAATTTTAAAAATTGTCTCTAAGGCAAAATAGGAAGGTACACTATTAATGCCCAAAGTAGTGACCAGCCATAACACAGTGAGAATATATGGAAATGATACGTGTAAGCCTCCTGCTCGTCTCCGGACAGCTACCCGTGCATAACCAGCTAACCTATCTCTAGTCTGCTCGTTTAGGAGCACTCAAAGTAATAAGAAGAGACATAAAACTCTGCGTCATAAAAAAGTCCGGTATGAGCGATAAGCAGCAAAAACAGAATAATAACAGGTATACATAACCATACCTGAACCTGAACCTGGACCTGCAACCAAAGAGTAAGCACAACAGGATGTACAATAATCCAAGGTGACACTAACAATGGTGTGAAAATAATGGGGAGGGGAGTGTGCATGTCATGGTGATAGCAAACATAGCAAATATCCTCATAACTCTCACTTAGTGCGTAAAGTATACGATATCTACCAGTTTGTTCATCAAACCCTTTGCTACGATCACTTGCTCTTGGGAATCATAATGATCCCATTGCGTTGATCCATAGCCTCTAATCCTTTGCAATGTCCACTCTGCCCCCATGGAGTCATGACAACTCCACTGCACTGGCTCATAGCCATGCTACGACCACTTTGCTCCATGGAGTCATGACAACTCCACTGCACTGATCCATAGCCAATAGTCTGTCTCTCAGTGGTAAGTCAAAGCTATAGACATCGATAACCCATTTGCACACGTTCTGCAGCAAAGTCCAACTCATGAAGTTAACTCGTTGGTTCCCATCTGGATCCTGAGTTCTAACTTCCTATTTGAACTACCTTTGCATCTCGGGTTTTGGTCATCATCTCGATTCGTGATCATCACTTTGGTTTGGGCCGTGAATCCCCCTCCAGTTCGTGGGTCCTCCATCAGGTCATCGCAGTTCAGACTCCAAGCTCCTCCATTCGGTTCGGTTCGTGGTCACCAACCCAGTTTGGATCGGGTTGCATCCTTCCACCAGTTCGTGGATCCTCCAAGCATCGTTTCGTGGTGCATCGGATCGAAGGGGCGGTTCGTGGCAGCTCCATCCAGGCGGTTTGGTGATGCCATCGGTTTGGGTGTTTTGTGAATGATGTAGGTGGTTCATGATCTTTATTCACGAGCCGGGTCGGATATGGGGTTAGTTCGGGGGTCATGAGCGGGTCGGTTCGGAGGTCACGAGCCCAATCCGGTCCAGCTCCCTACTCTTCTTTCCAGCAACTGTTTACGCCACACAATGGCGTTTTTGACCAATCTAACAGTTCTAGACAATCACAAAACATTCCAAATAGTAATAACAACATGTATAATCAACCATAAACACCAAAAAGATGAATAATCATGTACATATGGATCAAATATACCCAAAACCCATGGTTTTCCCCTTAATCATGTTTAACCATAACTAATGAGAGGATTAGCAAAACATATCCAAATTAACCCAAATTTCTATCAGAGCCCTAGAATAATATTTAAGAATTTTTACATATTTTTCCAGAATTTTATCATGCATAATTTTGTTAATTATCACTAATCACCCTTAATTAGCTGTAACTAGTGAAAAACAATGCAAATCACTTACCTTAGCCATAAATAAAATCTTAGATCTGAAACTCTACTGTTTTGGCGTGGTTTCCAATGCAACACAGCAGCTCCAACTCCGATTTGATGCTAATCTTCCTCGATTTGGTGTAGATTAAGCTAATACGCGATTAGAGAGCAATACGGGATAAATTTAGAATGTGGAGGCCATTGCTAGGGTTCCAAGGAACAGCTGGAAAAATGAATAAAACTGATTTTCCAAAACCTGTTACCCCTCCCATAACCCTAATCCCGAAATGGGTTATTGGCTTACCTGCTAATCACCCTATTTGGTCCGGTTAAGGTGTTTTTCACCTTCCAAACCTTGTTTCAGCCATATCTCCCAAATGGTAAGTCCGTTTGGCTAATGTGACCACTCTACAAAAAGTAAACCATCATCTAAATCCAATGGAAGTGGTTTTAGGTCAAAACTCCTTACCAATCAAAAATTATAGGCGAAACAAGAATCGCCAGGGGTAAAACGGTCATTTAATATTCGGCAAAAATCATGAACATGGGAAATGACCCCAATAGTCGTCTCCCAAATTTACACGACCATAAGACTTTTTATGTGGAAGAAATAAATATTCTACGATCCTCCGATGCGTAGAATGCGGGTCATTACACTCTCCCCCCATAAGAAATTTCGCCGCCGAAATTCCTTAATCAAGAAAACAATCAAAAGGTCCCGCATGCCTATCAACCATTTACAATCAATCAAAGTACATGACAAACACAACAAACTTATCTTAGCATGCGGAATAACTATATTGCTATTAAAACCTTACTAGGCAAAGAGTTCTGGATGCGTCTTCCTTATATTCTCCTCTGTTTCCCAAGTACAGTCATTCTCATTATCACCCCACTGGACCTTGACTAGTTTCACCGTCTTCCTTCGAAGTTGCTTCGTATCGTTCTCGACAACATGAATCGGTCTGCGATTCCCAACTGCCTCAGGTTCTACCTCGATATCATCCAGTTGATTTGGTGAAATAGTCATCTCAGAATCATGCACAAACTTTCTTAACTGGGAAACATGAAATACGTCGTGAACTCCCGCCATCTTGTCAGGCAACTCTACTTTATACGATAAATTCCCAACTTGTTCGAGAACTGGGAATGGGCTAGCAAACCTTGGTGCCAACTTGCCTCTCCTGCCAAAACGAATCACACTCTTAATGGAGAGATCTTGACGAATACCAGGTCGCCAACGGAGAATTTCAATTCTCTTCGTCTTTTATCAGCATAACTCTTCTGCCTATCTTGGGTAGCCTTCATTCGTTGTTGGATAATCTTGATCTTATCTGAAGTTTCTCTTATTACGTTTGGCCCAAGTACAAACTTCTCATCGATTTCCAACCTACATGATGGTGAGTTGCACGGTCTCTCATACAAAGCTTCAAATGGAGCCATACCAATACTGGATCGATAACTATTATTGTATGCGAACTCAACTAGATGCAAACAGTTATCCCATAACCCTCCAAAATCCAGTTTACAAGCTCTAAAGAGATCCTCCAATACACGATTCACCCTCTCTATTTGGCTGTCGGTTTGGGGATGATACGCGGTACTGAGAAATGTAATTATGACCCTAAAGTCTCTTGTAAGCTCTTCCAAAACCCACTAGTAAATAATGGATCTCGGTCGCTCACGATACCTTTAGGTACTCCATGAAATCTCACTACCCACTTCATATACAGTTCCGCTAACTTAGCTGCCGTTCTATTTGACTTGACCGGCATAAACCTTGCACTTTTGGTCAATCGATCCACGATCACCCAAATACTATCATGACCCAATCTAGTTCTTGGTAAATCATTAATGGAATCCATTAAGACTTGTTTCCATTTCCATTTCGGAATTTCCAGTGGTTGTAACAAACGTCCAGGCTTCTATTGCTCGGCTTTGACTAACTGGCAATTCATGCACTTAGATATAAACTTCCCAACGTCTCTCTTCATCCCTTCCTAGTAGTAGGTCTGCTTCCTGTCTCGATACATTTTATTACCACCGGGATGTATAGTCAGTTTTGAGTGATGACATTCTCTAAGCACTTCATCTCTCAATCCATTGACATTAGGCACAACTAGTCTCCCATTCTTTCAAAGCCATCCCTCTCGATCAAGACAATACTTGTTCATTCTCTCGTCGTCGATACCCATCTCTACCTTAGAGATGATTTCCAACAGATTAGGATCGTCCCTCTGACTGGAACCAATCCGCTCAATCAAAGTCGGTCTGATCGCCAAACTTGCTAACATCTCTGAACTAGTTCACACTTAGGTCTGAAATCATATCCCGCGATATACTTCAGTTGCTTCCACTCTAGAAACATAGCCCCCATACCGGCATGTCTCCTACTCAATGCATCAACTACCGCATTGCCCTTCCCGAGTGTGTATGCGATATTGAAATCACACGAAGCCAAGAACTCTAACCATCTTTGCTAACAAAGATTTAAATCCTTTTGAGAGAAAAGGTATTTAATGACTTATGATCGGTAAACAAATCGAATCTTTCTCCCAAGAGATAATGTCTCTTCATCTTCAACGCAATCACGATCGCTGCCAATTCCAAATCATGGGTAGGATATCTTCTTTCATGCGGTTTCAATTGCCGACTAGCATAAGCTACAACCCTACCTCCTTGCATCAGTACAACACCTAGTCCGGTACCACAGGCATCCGTGTATACCGTCATCTCTTCATTCCCTTTGGGGATAACTAACACTGGTACACACATCAACTTTTCCTTTAGACTCTTAAATGAATTTTCACACTTTCCGTCCCGGACGAAAGCTTGACTCTTCTTGGTCAACTGAGTTAACGGTGCTGCTATCTTGGAGATTTCTTGAATAAACTTACGATAATATCCATCCAATCCCAAGAAACTTCTCATGTCTGTTGCATTCTTGGGCGTAGACCAATCTTGCACCGTAGCCACCTTTGCAGGATCCACGACAATATCATTCTCTGAAACAACATGGCCCAAGAATCTCATTTTCCTCCTCCGAAAGTGACACTTAGGAAATTTCGCTTTCAATTGGTATTTTCTCAACACCTCCATCACTGTCCTCAAATGTTGCTTGTGTTCATCTTCTGTCCTTGAGTAAACAAGGATAACATCCACGAACACAAGAACAAACTTATTCAATTGATCCTCGAATACCCTATTCATAATATCTACAAAATATGCTGGTGCATTTGTTAACCCGAATGGCATGACCAACTACTCATAGAATCCAGACGGCATTCAAAATGTCGTTTTAGGAATACTCTTAGATGCTACTCGGAGCTGATGAAATCCTATCGCGAGGTCCAACTGGGAGAACACTCTTGCTCCTTCCAGTTGATCAAACAAATCATCTATCCGTGGAAGAGGATACTTATTCCTCCTAGTCACCTTATTCAACTCACGATAGTCCACACACAAACGAAGGGAACCATCTGCCTTAGTGGAAAATACAACTGGTTATCCCCACTCGGAAACACTCCTTCAGATTAATCCCTTCTTTAAAAGATCGCTTACTTGCACCCTGAGCTCTCGCTACTCCCTTGGTGTCATACGACGAAGTAGCATCACTATAGGTCTGGCATCTTTAAGTAAATCAATACGGAACTCAATCTCTTGGTGTGATGGAAGTTTCGGTCACTTCCCCGAAGATGTATGGATACTGGCCAACAATGGGAACTTCTGATAACTCAACCCGTGGGACGTCGAGGGAATTTAGAAAACTAGCCATCACCCCATCAGTAGGTAGGCTACCATGCAATACCCTCCTCCCATCGTTCGCCCTAATAGTCACAGAAAACCCCTCACAGTCTACCACCACCCCATATCTTTGGAGCCAATCGACTCCCATAATAATGCCAAACCCAGTAAAGCCCAAAACAAAGCAATCACAAGCAAACATATATCCATGACTCGATAAGACCAAATTTCGACAAATCATACTAAGGCAAGTCGAACCACTGATCAGGTTCGTCACAACTAAAGGTCTATCGACAATCTCGGGTTCCAATCCCAACCTATCTACCCGGTCACCAGATATGAAGGAATGGGAAGCCCCAGTATCAAACAATACTCGAACAGGAACATCATAAATGGAAAGCATACCTTGAATAACAACATTCTTTCACTTCTGCGCCATAGTTGGGGCATTCGACGAAGAAGGAACATCATTAATAGCATATGATTTGTAACACCCCACCTCCGTTAAGGTCACTCTCAAAGGGAATGACTTAACTTCGGTGGAGCGTTTTAAGGTACAAGAAACTAATAAATTACAAGACAGCAAATTTATGCAGCGGAAAAAGATCAATATTATTTCATAAATACTTGTTCAACACAACAATTCAACAACTATTTCAACCTTCCAAATTATTACAACTTTTCATCTGTCTTGAAAACATAAAGAAGCAATACTGAAAATAAAATGACATAAATCCCCAATAAGTGGTTGACCATAGCCATAACTCAAAAAGGAAAGTCCAAGCCTTACATCTACTGTCTTCAAGCTTTGGCTAACCTGGACTAAGCAGAAGTGTTTCCTCCCTACGAACCTAGGGGGAAAACAGAAGAAAAGAAGCGAAAGGAAAATGGGTCAGACATAAGTCTGGTAAGCCCATTCATTTAATAGCATGTAAACAAGTAAAAGACTATGACATGAATAAACTATACTTAGAATGATACCATAAGGATAGGGTAGTCCCAAAACGAGGTAAAGTAAGATTTAACTAGATTTGGCTATCGCACCCACTTTTACTTCACTGCACCCACTAAGAGCTGTTTAACTAGCAATGTATGTTCATGATAAAGTGATCCCATTCATGTATTGATCGGCTCCTACTCGCATTCATGTATTCCCGGTGTCATGCGGCCCTACGTGATTTTTAAGTACTTGTGCTGGTTCCAGTATAGGGTGTATCAAGTCCTATAATGGAAATCCTGACACGATTCAAAGATGCAAAAGTGTACGCCTGGTGCCCAGTGCCTGCTTTTTCCACTCCGGAGACCGTGCACGCCCGCACTCCGTTGGAACCTACACTGACGCACATAACCGTCGCCCTTTTGACCGCTTATATTCAGCCCAGTAATCGTGCCCCATCCTGCCTAGTTCAGGGTACCTTGATACATCCATGTCGGTTACTACTGAAACGTGTCCCCGTTCTAGGGTTTTTCTAGTCAACATGCTAAATTGGTTAAGTGTCCTTGGTTTGACTTAACCCCTATCAATCTTGTCTAGTTAACATGTTAAGTTGGTTAAGTGTTTCCTCAATTACTTAACCCCACCAATCTTGTCTTGTTAACATGTTAAGTTGGTTAAGTGTTCCCTTAATTACATAACCTCACCATTTCTAGCTTGATTGTTCATGAGATTTATTTAATTAATTAATTAAAGCACCAACCACTCACATTATACATGTATTGTTGTGGTTACTGGATGTGTCGGTCGGTTCCGGGCAGTTTTACACCACAACTCAGTCTAACCTCGGGTCTTTCTAGGCTTGATGCACTAACCTCTCACATTAGATAGGTATTGTTGGGGTTACTAGATGTGCCAGTCGGTTCCGGGCAGGTTTACATCATAACTCAGTCTAACCTCGGGTTAGGCATATTCATCTTTTACATTTTATATATGTGAATTTTCTAAAAGTGTTTCATATCACATATTTTAATTATGTTCAAGACTAATGGTATAAATTATACCATTCATGGCCTTAACCATTTACATGGTTTTGGGCCCACCTACATTATTAACATGTTTTGATTTAATAACTATCCCAACGTTACCCCTGTTTGTTCGTTCGTATTAATCACATAAAGTCATTGGGCCTGCATATTAGCCCAATTTATAAATAAGAGGTAAAGAAGGGAATATGCATAATATAGATTCAACCAAACATGTAAATTTTGCATAAAACTTTATTCATATAATTTAACATGTCACATGAACTTGCATATAATTTAGATTTAGATAATCATAAGCCTAAAAAATGTTAATATGTAGATCTAGGCATGTGTGAACATAACCTCAATTATAAACTAGCATATGACATAATCATGACATATCCAATCCCAAGGCATGTATAATTTTAACATTAACATATAGGTGTGGACTAGATCTAACAAGGTGAACTTGCATAAGTCCACTTTACAAACATGCATATAAATATAGATCTAGTTTTGGATCTAACATGTAACTTGCATATGAACATATGTATAATTAGATCGTGACTTGGATCTATCATAAAACATATAACTTGCATTAATCATATGAACCTAGATAGATCTTGACATGGATCCAACATAAAACTTGTAACTTGCATATGAACATATGAACATATATATAGACATATGGATCTAACATAAAGTATATGAATATATATATTTGTAGATCTTGACTTGGATCTAACATAATACATACAACTTGCATTAATCATATAAACATATATATGTAAATATTAATATGAAACATATAACTTGCATATGATATTGATAGTTTCATTCTCAACCTTTAGTAGATCCTAAACCAAGTCCAATAAGCCACAAACATTCCAAGACAATTCATGATAAAATCATCACAAGTAACAAACATGAATTAGCATCGTCAATATTATACAACATGGTATAATTCTATTTTTCACTTTATATCAAATCACGTCTTAAATTTATTTACATCTAAAAGATAACTACACTTACAAAAGACAATCTTGATTTCTGGAATCTGTATTCTGAAGTTGAAATGCTCGCCTTTGATGTAGACAATCATTGTTTTAGTTTAATTTTGATTTGATTTGGTTTGTCTCTTTTAATTTGCTTCAAGTTGAACGGCGGCTACTCGAGGTTGTCCAACGGCAGCATGACGGCTCTTGGTTTGATTTTTAATATGATTTAGGCTTGAGGTATTAGGTTGCTTATATAGAAGTTTGATTTAATAGGAACCGTCAGATTAACCTAGAGCAAATCAAAGCCATTCGGACAAGATAGAATAGCCACATCAGTCCTAATGACTCAGTAAGGAGTCTATCAGAACCAATCAGATGCCACATCTTCCTTAGAGCGAATCGGCCCACGGGTTGACAGCCAAACACCCTGAATCAACCCTAGTCGACCCAGCAGGGCTTGGGTCAACCTCAAAAATGGGTCGGTTCAGTTATTCCCCCTCCTGATTCGCTGTTTTGAACTTTTTTGCATATTTATTTATTTAATTTTTATATATATATATCTATATATATATTTTTCTCATATGCATACAAACTTCAAGGCTTAATAACTTCTTCATAAGATATCTGTTTTATGCAAACCAAATGTCTATCTTGACCAAAATTTTGAGTCGAACGTAATAGCGCAACCCATTTCACTTAATTCTTCTTCTAAAAATTAAGTGTTCTTGAATTTGTTAATTTTAATATTCTCAGAAAATTCGAGGTGTTACATTCTCCCCTCCTTAAAGGATTTTGTCCCCGAAATCTTCAAGTTAAGAAGAATGCATCTTAACATCCAATCATCCATCTATTCATCCATCATCCACAAGCATCCATTGTCCTTAAAAGACTTCTAATGCCATATGAACATATGCAGAGTGTGTGTATATGTCACTTATCTGGTGCAAATTCAGGCGGTTTACTGATCCAATTGACCTCCTTAATACGAATCATGAGAGTGCCATGAGTCCATTATGTATGCAATTTTTCCTATTCATAATTCTACATGAGTGCACAATCATTCATACAAATGCAATGTCCATATGATAACACATCAAGTTTCAATCCATATACAATTTCATGCGTTCATATGCAAATGGAATATGAAAGTGATTGAGCCGATCTAGAACCTAATGTGTATGTGCATATGCATCCACGAGCAATCACTAGCAACCACTTGCAACCACTTTGCAACCATCAACAATAACATGTTTCAAATACATGTTTACATCCATTGATTTCTACTAAGGATTAAGAAATAGGACCGAGAAGTTAACTAAGCATGAATAAACTTATGATAAAGGAGATATCAAAGATGTACTCTCAAAAGATAAGGGTAGGCTGTGCGTATCTTGCTTTCGGTCTCCCAAGTCGCGTCTTCTTCATTGTCACTCCATTGTACTTTAACAAGCTTGACTTCATGGTTGCTTAGCTTTTTGACTTCCGTTCCCAAGATACGAGTTGGGATTCTTCTCACTGTTGCTTCTCGTTCCACTTCTACCTCTTCTAGTGTCTTTGGTTCCACCACTTCCGCAGACTCATGTAAGCACTTCCGTAGGTGAGAAACATGAAAGACATTGTGAACTCCAGCCAACTTTTCAGGTAGCTCTAATCTGTAGGCCGTCGTCCCAATTCTTTCAATGATAGGAAATGGTCCTATGAATCTAGGTGCCAATTTCCCTTTGGATCCAAAGCAAACAACATTCCTCAAAGGAGATACTTTAAGGAACACTCTGTCTCCAACCTCAAACTCAAGGTCGGTCCTTCTTTTATCTGCATAGGAATTCTGTCTATCTTGAGCAGTTTTCATTCATCTTCTTATTAGGTCCACCTTTTCTGAGGTTTCCCTAATCATGTCTGGCCCAAGTATAAGCTTATATGTGGATTCCCACCAACAGGTTGGTGATCGACATGGTCTCCCGTATAAGGCTTCGAAGGGTGCCATGCCTACTGTAGCTTGGTAGCTACTGTTGTAGGCGAACTCCACCAGAGGAAGATGATCTTCCCAAGTCCCTCCAAAGTCAAGAACACACAATCTCGGGAGGTCTTCTAAGACTCTGTTCACCCTCTCCGTCTGTCCATCGGTTTGGGGATGGTAGGCCGTGCTTAAACATAGTTGTGTGCCTACAACCTCTTACAAACTCTTTCAGAACTCGCTTTTAAAATAGGGTCTCGATCGCTTACTATGCTGGCAGGTATCCCATACAGTCGAACTATCTCTTTAAGATATAGAGATGCTAGAGATGAGGCAGTCCTTCTACTTTTGACAGGTATAAAGTGAGCGCTTTTTGTGAGCCGGTCCACTATTACCCAAATACTGGTATTGCCCCTTCTTGACCTAGGCAACCCATCAATAATGTCCATCGAAATGCTATCCCATTTCCATTGTGGGACCTTTAGAGGATGAAGCAAAACACCAGGCTTCTTCTGCTCCGCCTTGACCTGCTCGCATATCATGCACTTAAAAACGAATTCAGCTACGTCCCTCTTCATGCCATTCCAAAAGAAAACTCTTTTGATGTCTTTATACATTTTGTCTCCGCCTGGGTGTATGGTCAGCTTTGAATGGTGTGCTTCTTCTAGAACCGTTTTCACTAAATCTCTTACTTGTGGGACGCATAGCCTTCCATCTCGTCTCAACCATTCCTTATCATCGATGGAGTATCTATTGAGGTGACTCGAAGTCTCACCCCTAATCAGGTTATCTATCACATCTACTAGCTGAGGGTCTTCACGTTGTGCGGTTCCTATTGAGTCAAAAAGTGTAGGCCGCACTTTGCTAACAAGCCAGGTACAAATTCAGAGGAGGGTCTAAAGTCAAAGTTGGCTATGTACTCCAAGCTTTGCCTTTCTACAAAGAGAGGGCTTAAGGTCAGCTTCTTTCTACTCAGAGCGTCTACTACCAAATTGCCTTTTCCAGGAGTATAGGAAATCTCAAAATCACATGTGGCAAGAAACTCCATCCATCTTTGCTGCCGCAAGTTGAGATCTTTCTACAAGAAAAGGTACTTCAATGATTTATGGTCAGTAAACAATTCAAACTTCTCACCTAGGAGATAATGGCGCCAAGACTTAAGAGCGAAAACGATGGCCGCCAATTCTAGGTCGTGGGTTGGGTAGTTTTTCTCATGTACTTTTAACTGCCTTCCACCATAAGCTACTACCTTCCTTTCTTGCATCAAGACAGCTCCTAATCCTGTACCGCATGCATCCGTGTATACGGTAAACATCTTGCTCCCATCAGGCAATGTCAGAACTGGGGCTGTTATTAGAGCCCTTTTCAAGCGTTGGAAAGCAATATCGCAATCCAAATCCCAAGCGAAAACTAGGTTCTTCTTCGTCAACCTTGTAAGTGGAGCTGAGATTTTCGCAAAATCTTTGATGAACTTCCGGTAAAAGCCTGCTAGCCCGAGAAAGCTTTGGACTTCAGTTGCGTTTCGCAGAATCTTCCAGTCTTGCACAGCAACCACTTTTACGGGGTCCACGGCTAACCCCTCTTTGGACACCACATGTCCAAAGAATCTAACTTCTTCTCTCCAGAAATGGCATTTGGAGAACTTGGCTTTCAATTGATGTGCACAGAGAGTATCCATGACTTCCCTTAAGTGCTGAGCATGCTCTTCCTCACTCTTCGAGAAGATCAAAATATCGTCCACGAAGACCACCACAAACTTATTGAGGAATTCCCGGAACACCCTGCTCATCAAGTCCATGAAATAGGCAGGTGCGTTTGTCAACCCGAAAGGCATGACAAGCCACTCGAAGAAACCATCCGGGGTACTAGATGCGGTCTTGTCAATGCTATCCTCAGCCACTCTTAGCTGATGAAACCCGGTAGCCAGATCTAGTTGGGAGAAAACAGATGCACCTACGAGCTGATCAAACAGATCGTCAATTCTTGGGAGTGGGTACCTATTCTTCTTGGTCAGCTTGTTCAGCTCGCTATAATCCACGCATATGCGGAGTGAACCATCGGCTTTGGTCGCGAACACTACTGGAGCACCCCAATCAGAAATACTTTTTCTTATGAACACCTTTTCAAGCAGCTCTTTAACTTGCTTGTTGAATTCTTTTCTCTCCCATGGAGCCATGTGTCTAACGGGTAAAGCAACGGGTTTTGCATTGTCAACGAGGTATATGCGGAAGTCTATCTCCCACTTCGGAGGTCAGCCCTTTACCTCTTCAAACACATCCGAGTATTCACGGACCACTCTAACAGACTGCAATTCTAAACAGACGCATCAAAAGATTCTAGATAACTTAGCATAATAGAACTCATCGGATTACAAGAGATTTCTAGAGCGTTACCGAGGCGAGTCATGAGTCTAACCACTCTCTTTTCACAATCGAGGACGACACCATTACTGGATAGCCAGTCCATGCCTAGAATCAGCCCATAGCCCGTGAAGCCCAAAACATAAGCATTACATTTAAACCCAATGCTTAAAATAAAGATTTCCAAATCCAAACAAATCATTGACAAATAAACTGAGCCCCCAATTGGATTTGAAACAACCAAGGGATCCTCTACTATATGGGTTTCTAGATGTAGAGATTCAACTAAAGCAGTAGTTATAAAAGAGTGTGATGCGCCAGAATCAAAGAGAGTACGAACATGACTATCAAACAGATAAACTAAACTCTCAACAGAAATATGTCGACCTCGTTCCTGCATAGGTGCAACGAGAGCATGAACCTGCCCTCCAGAAGATGATCCAGTCCTCTGTCCCTGCCCTTGCCTTTTGGGCAGTCCTTAGACAAGTGTCCAGTATCCCCGCACTGGAAACAAGCGCCCAATTTCCTCTTTTCTTTCTACAGTCCCTAGCCAAGTGTCCAGGTATCCCACAGAAATTGCACTTCATCTTCTTACAGGATTTATTATCCTTCCCACCTTTCTTGGGGTCCGTCTTCTTGTTCTGAGATCCATCTCCTTTCTTGTTTTGAGGCTATTCCTTCTTCACCTCCTTCTTGCCATCTTTGTTCTCCTCTTGCAACAGAGCCATCTCCACCAGTCTCTCGTAAGTCGCTCCTACAGGTATATGGGACATTGCCAAACCTTGCAGTGGCTCATTCAGTCCTTTGGCAAAGCGAAGAGCCTTCTTGTGTGGAGTGTTTACTAACTCCAGTCCAAATAGAGCAAGCTGGTTGAATTTATTGACGTATTCTTTGACCGACAAGCTGCCCTGTTTAAGTTATAGGAACTTCTCCATTTGCAGACTCTGCTCAGCTTGTGAGAGGAACTTCATTTCAAATCTCGCCCTGAAGTCCTCCCAAGTCTC
Source organism: Allium sativum (assembly GCA_030737875.1). Lineage (NCBI taxonomy): Eukaryota > Viridiplantae > Streptophyta > Magnoliopsida > Asparagales > Amaryllidaceae > Allium > Allium sativum. The sequence goes on along the minus strand of CM060927.1, from coordinate 17,109,309 downwards.
TATCGGTCTTTCAGCCTTAGTGACTTCCCACCAGAAGGAGGTGTAACACCCCACATCCGTTAAGGTCACTCACAAAGGGAATGCCTTAACTTCAATGGAGCATTATGGGTACTGGAACAGAAATATTACAAGACAGACATATATAAAACAGCGGAAAGTAAAGTAGAAGTACTCAAAATCATTTATTAAATATAATTGTTTACAATAAAAGCCCATCAACTTCCAACACCCAATTTCATAGCTAAAATATCTGTCTTTCTCAAAAACAAAGAAGCATAAAAATAAATTGTAGTATTCCCCAATAAAGCAAAGCAAGCCATAACCAAGAGAGATCCAAGCCGTACATGAAAGAGCCTTGGAGCTTGGTAACATTCGAACTAAGCTGTATTCCCACCCTGCGAATCTAGGGGGGACGGAAGAAAAAGAGGCGAAACAATCATAAAGACTAAGTAAGTCCTAGTAACATTCAGCATAAAAAAAGGTAAAGATAACATGGCATGAATAGACTAAAAGTAAACATAAGCATGATGACAAGATAAGCTACAGGCATGATAACTAAGAATAACATTATATGATTTTTGTCGAGTATAACATCGCAAGGTTCTCATTCAACATAAACTAAGTATAATTTCGCAAGATTTCTATCAAGCATCGCAAGACTTCTCTGCTTCATCATTAAAATATTTCTATGATATCTATTTGCTTTGCACCACCCGTACTAGTATCCCAACCCGTGTCATGTGTTGACTATAAAATGATCCCTTGCCCAATGTCATGAAATGACCCATTACTTGGTCCCACGAAACGATCTATTAATCGACCCGCTCCCTACAAGTCTTAGCTTGTTTATATGTCTATGTCATACGGCCCTATCATGAATGTAGTTACCTATGCTAGGTCCACCATAGGGTGTATCAAGCCCTAGAGTGCCAACCACCGACACGAATGCACAGTGTAAACCTACTGATGCCCAATGCCTGCTTTTTCAACTCCGGGCTACGTGCACGTGCATAGTCTGCCTAAACCTACACTGGCACACCAACTCAGCCGTCATTCTGGTCGCTTACAATCAGCCCAGTAATCGTGCCCCACCCTGCCTAGTTCCAGGGTACCATGATACATCTAATGGGTTACTGCTGAAATGGACAGCATAATTAGGGTTTCCGCCCAACAGGTTAAGTGTTCTCATTTAAATTCGTGACAACCCTTATCAGTCTAGCATGTCAAGTTGGTTTAAGTGTTATCATTCAAGTTCGTGACTTAACCCTTATCAGTCTAGCATGTCAAGTTGGTTAAGTGTTGTCATTCAAGTTCGTGACATAACCCGCCTACGTGTCATGTCAAATTGGCAAAGTGTGGTCGTTCAAGTTCATGACTTAGCCCTACGAATCATGTGTCAAGTTGGTTAAGTATATTCAAGCGGTTCATGACTTAACCCTATCATGTGTTATTAATTCATTAATGCACCCCAACCTCTCACATCAGACCTGTTGTTGTGGTCACTGGATATGCTGGGCGGTTCCGGGGAGATTTACACCACAACTCAGTCTGACCTCGGGTTTCAAGCGCGATATGACCAACTACCCACATTCTATCCTTTTGTTTGCAGTCACTGGATTTGCCGGGCGGTTCTAGGCAGAATTACACTGTAAACTCGATCCAACCTCGAGTTGGCCATTTTCGAGTTCATTCTAGTGTCATGTCCATGTTCAAATTTCATGTCAAGTTCGTGTCAAGATTCAAGGCAAGTTTCATGTCCATATCCAGATTCAAGTTATAACAATGTTCATGTTTCATGTTCATAACCAATTCATGTTTTTCCTAATCTACCCAAATCATATTCCCATCGCACGTAAACGTGAATCGATCTAGATTACAAGTAAATCCAAATCCAAAATGGAAGGGAATGACATCAAAACTATGATAGGCAAAAGAACGAGCACAACGTGATAAATCTAGCATGATATAGCTTGAGATAATTGGTTATAACATCACTGGCATATAGAATAATAGTCCCAAAACATTAGGATTACAGATCTAGCATAATAAGGTGATAGTCATGATTAAGGTGATAATCCAAACTTGTGAATAATAGACTGAATCAACATCACAGGCATGATAATGTTATAGACATGGAAGAGTTTGATTTACAACATGAATAGACCCAAATTAATTTCATAGCAATATTCCCAAAAGTCAATATCCAAGATGAACAAGAATAGATATGAATCGACAATCATACATAGGTCCAATTCCAATTTATAACATGCCCATATTAAGTTTATAGTTTTAATCTAAAAGTAACTTGAACTTACAATGCACGGATCGAGAATTAGAAAGCAGAAGTTGATATTGAATCTCTATTTGATTAATCGTGTTCTAAATGAAAACCCCCAATTTGCAAATCTCTATGCGTAGTCTTAATGGAGAAGAAGTAGTCCTTTAACTAGAATTTGAGCAGCATAAGGCTAGAGAGAATTGGTGTAAAGATAATGGGGCTAGGAGGGTGTTTATATAGGTTTAGAATCAAGAATCTGGTCATGAAACGAGTCTAGATACATCAGAATGCACCCAGCTCAAAAATTGGGGTTTGTCACCAGTTCGACCCCCAGGTCGACCATAGTGTCGACCTGGTCCCTAGGAGGTCGACCATAGTGTCGACCCCCAGGTCGACCTGGTCCTGGGCGGGAAATTTCCCGCCCAGCCTGCGCTGGGGTTTGAATTCGAATTTCGAATTCGAATTTTGAGCGGTTTTCGATTCTGAAAATTCCTGAAACTTCGGAGGGTCATATCTCCCTCATACGGACTCCGTTTTTCGAAAACTCGGGCTCGATTTCATGCAAAATTCCGAGACGAACGCAATGGCGCAACCCTTTTTTCCTGATTCTTATTTTAAAATTTAATTCTGCCTTGATTCATGATCTTAATATGCTATTAAAATACAGGGTATTACAGGAGGCCTCGTCTTTGAGCAACCACACCACCAACTATAGTTTCTGCCTCTTATCTACTTCAAAGATAACGAATAAGTTCTCAGTATCCTTGAGCCAGTTTCTGGCTTCCACGAATGATTCGCTCCCCTTAAAGTCTTTTCCACCCATCGATCTAAAGTCTCTACAGATCTTTGAGAAAGCATTTCCTCTCGGAGGTGGAGGAGGAGGAGCAGCAGCTGGGGGAGGAGGAATGTCTACTGGGCCCGCGTCATTGGCCCTAGCTACTAGGTATCTCTTGAACCAGCCAGATATCGGCACACCCTCTGGAAGGTTAAGATCCCTAGACATGCTGAAACAAAAAGGAAAGATTCAAAATGAAGAATAGAAAGATAATGCATATGGCTTTGGGGATTATGCCTTTTTAAATTAACACTTTTTCTTGAAAATGCTTCTTTATGACTTCTTTTTGAAAAATAGTTTCAAAAATTTTATCCGATCTGGTAACTTTTAGCTCTACACCAAGTGTAACACCCCACCTCCGTTAAGGTCACTCTCAAAGGGAATGCCTTAACTTCGGTGGAGCGTTTTAAGGTACAAGATACTAATAAATTACAAGACAGAAAATTTATGTAGCGGAAGATCAATATTATTTCATAAATACTTGTTCAACACAACAATTGAACAACTGTTTCAACCTTCCAAATTATTACAACTTTTCATCTGTCTTGAAAACATAAAGAAGCAATACTGAAAATAAAATGACATAAATCCGCAATAAGTGCTTGGCCATAGCCATAGCTCAAAAAGGAAAGTCTAAGCCTTATATCTACGGTCTTCAAGCTTTGGCTAACCTGGACTAAGCAGAAGTGTTTCCTCCCTGCGGACCTAGGGGGAAAACGGAATAAAAGAAGCGAAAGGAAAATGGGTCAGACATAAGTCTAGTAAGCCCGGTTATTTAATAGCATGTAAACAAATAAAAGACTATGACATGAATAAACTGAACTTAGAATGATACTACAAGGATAAGGTAGTCCTAAAACGAGGTAAAGTAATATTTAACTAGATTTGGCTATCGCACCCACTTTTACTTCTCTGCACCCACTAAGAGCTGTTTAACTAGCAATGTATGTTCATGATAAATTGATCTCATTCATGTATTGATCGGCTCTTACTCGCATTCATGTATTCCTGGTGTCATGCGGCCCCACGTGATTTTTAAGTACTTGTGCTGGTTCCAGTATAGGGTGTATCAAGTCCTATAATGGAAACCCTGACACGATTCAAAGATGCACAAGTGTACACCTGGTGCCCTGTGCCTTCTTTTTCCACTCCGGAGCCCGTGCACGCCCGTACTCCGTCGGAACCTACACTGACGCACCTAACTACCGCCCTTTTGACTGCTTATATTCAGTCCAGTAATCGTGCCCCACCCTGCCTAGTTCTTGGTACCTTGATACATCCATGTAGGTTACTGCTGAAACGGGTCCCCGTTACTAGGGTTTTTCTAGTCAACATGCTAAATTGGTTAAGTGTCCTTCATTTGACTTAACCCCTATCAATCTTGTCTAGTTAACATGTTAAGTTGGTTAAGTGTTTCCTCAATTACTTAACCCCACCAATCTTGTCTTGTTACATGTTAATTTGGTTAAGTGTTCCCATACTTACTTAACCTCACCATTTCTATCTTGATTGTTCGTGAGCTTTAATTAATTAATTAATTAATTAAAGCACCAACCACTCACATTAGACAGGTATTGTTGTGGTTACTGGATGTGCCGGTCGGTTCCGGACAGTTTTACACTATAACTCAGTCTAACCTCGGGTCTTTCTGGGCTTGATGCACAAACCTCTCACATTAGACAGGTATTGTTGTGGTTACTGGATGTGCCGGTCGGTTCTGGCAGGTTTACACCACAACTCAGTCTAACCTCGGGTTAGGCATATTCATCTTTTACATTTTATATATGTGAATTTTCTACAAGTATTTCATGTCACATATTTTAATTATGTTCAAGACTAATGGCATAAATTATACCATTCATGGCCTTAACCATTTACATGGTTTTGGGCCCACCTACATTATTAACATATTTTGATTTAATAACTATCCCAACGTTACCCCCGTTTGTTCGTTCGTATTAATCACATAAAGTCATTGGGCCCGCATATTAGCCCAATTTATAAACAAGAGGTAAAGAAGGGAACATGCATAATATAGATTCAACCAAACATGTAAATGTCGCATAAAAATTTATTCATATAATTTAACATGTCACATGAACTTGCATATAATTTAGACTTAGATAATCATAAGCCTAAAACATGTTAATATGTAGATCTAGGCATGTGTGAACATAACCTCAATTATAAACTAGCATATGACATAATCATGACATGTCCAATCCCAAGGCATGTATAATTTTAACATTAACATATAGGTGTGAACTAGATCTAACAAGGTGAACTTACATAAGTCCACTTTATAAACATGCATATAAATATAGATCTAGTTTTGGATCTAACATGTAACTTGCATATGAACATATGTATAATTAGATCATGACTTAGATCTATCATAAAACATATAACTTGCACTAATCGTATGAACCTAGATAGATCTTGACATGGATCCAACATAAAACTTGTAACTTGCATATGAACATATGAACATATATATATGCATATGGATTTAACATAAAGCATATGAATATATATACGTAGATATTGACTTGGATCAAACATAATACATACAACTTGCATTAATCATATAAACATATATATGTAAATATTAATATGAAACATATAACTTGCATATGATATTGATAGTTTCATTCTCAACCTTTAGTAGATCCTACACCAAGTCCAATTATCCACAAACATTCCAAGAAAATTCATGATAAAAGCATCACAAGAAACAAATATGAATTAGCATCGTCAATATTATACAACATGGTATAATTCTATTTTTCACTTTATATCAAATCACGTCTTAAATTTATTTACATCTAAAAGATAACTACACTTACAAAAGACAATCTTGATTTCTGGAATCTGTATTTTGAAGTTGAATTGCTCGCCTTTGATGTGGACAATCGTTGTTTTAGTTTAATTTTGATTTGATTTGGTTTGTCTCTTTTAATTTGCTTCAAGTTGAACGACGGCTACTCGAGGTTGTCCAACGGCAGCATGACGGCTCTTGGTTTGATTTTTAATATGATTTAGGGTTGAGGTATTAGGTTGCTTATATAGAAGTTTGATTTAATAGGAACCGTCAGATTAACCTAGAGCAAATCAAAGCCATTCAGACAAGATAGAATAGCCACATCATCCCTAATGACTCAGCAAAGAGTCCATCAGAACCAATCAGATGCCACATCTGCCTTAGAGCGAATCGGCCTACGGATTGATAGCCAAACACCCTGAATCAACCTCTAGTCGACCCAGCAAGGCTAGGGTCGACCTCAAAAATGGGCCGGTTCGGTTATTCCCCCTCCCGATTCGCTGTTTTGAACTTTTTTGCATATTTATTTATTTAATTTATATATATATATATATATATCTAAGTATATATTTTTCTCATATGCATACAAACTTCAAGGCCTAACAACTTCTTCATAAGGTATCTGTTTTATGCAAACCAAATGTCTATCTTGACCAAAATTTTGAGACGAACATAATAGCGCAACCCATTTCACTTAATTCTTCTTCTAAAAATTAAATGTTCTTGAATTTGTTAGTTTTAATGTTCTTTGAAAATTCGTGGTGTTACATGCTTGCACAATCTGCTACTCTTTAGGAAGTTGCAGACATTTATCCTTGTGATGTCCCACTTGGCCGTAATCAAAGCACTTCTTGTCCGTTAGCTTTGCTCGACATTCTTTGGCATAGTGTCCCTTCTTGCCACCGCTATAGCACTCAACATCTTTCTTATTCTTTTTCTGACCATCCTTTGCTTGGTTTTGTTTCCTCTTATTCTTCAAATTATTCTTGCCTCCACCGCTAACTTGCAGCTTTGCCTCCCTTGTAGGTGTAATAGCAACATCGATCTTTGACTTAGGGTAGAGGCTTTCCGATCTCAATGCTTTCCCCACAACAGACTCGAATTTCTCATTTATATGGTTTATCAGTCTTTCCCCCAAATACTCATCTAAGCCAGTTATGAACTTCTCGGCAGTATCAATAAAGGATAATCCATACTTCGATAAAGTTTCAAATTTAACAATATATTTCGAGACTACCCTACCATTCTGCTTAAGCTCCAATTTTTTTCTAAATAACTCTGATTTCTGAGCAGCTGGTATGAACTTACCACTAAAGCGAGTCTTAAACTGATTCCAAGTAACATGATCCTCAGGAGTAGCTGCTTTAATAGCATTCCACCAATTCATAGCCCATCCTTGAAGTTGACACAATGCTAGCTTTCTCTTCATTGCATCAACGATTCCCAAATCCTCGAAAATGCGCTCACAACTATCAAGCCAATCTTGAACATTCATAGCTGATCCACCAAGACTAGTATAATCCTTGTTAAGCTTGGCTAAATCTGCCTTAGGCACCTGCATTGCTGCACCACCACCGTTAGCAGCATTAGGAACTACCCCCTGAACATCCCTAAGCATCTTTCTCATGAAGGTAGTAAACATCGTCCTCATATCAGGAGCATCCCTATTATTGGCCCCTGAACCCATACTCCTCATATATCGGCTCATCATTCAATCTGTAAAGAGAAAACGGTTAACCATCTAAATAGTGGTGCTCGTGCAGTGCGACTTCATCCTTAGATATACTAATTGTATATATATATAGTTTTTGAAAACCAAAATATCACAAATACGCGCTCTCATCTACGTATACTATCTCTCTCTGGTGTCTTCCACTAGGTTAACTACGCAATCTAGGCTCTGATACCAAGTGTGAGGGCGCTCCCCGGTCCAGTCAGCATTTCCCTTGAAATGCAATGTGCTAATGCCCGACTAGCACGGGACGACCATCAAAGAAAAAGGGATTTGAAACTATGAATCACCAAGAACATGTAGTATATATCTCACAGCGCGTGGGATAAAATATAATAGCATAACTTGATATAAAACAGGCGAGACAATGCATAAGCTGAAAACTAAACCATCATAGCAGCGGAAAAATTCAAAATACAGCTTATGGTCTAAACCATCATTATTACAACTTTTAAAAACTGTCTCTAAGGCAAAACAGGAAGGTACACTGCTAATGCCCAAAGTAGTGACCAACCATAACATAGGGAGATTATATGGAAATGATACGTGTAAGCCTCCTGCTCGTCTCCGGACAACTACCCGTGCATAACCAGCTAACATGTCTCTAGTCTGCTCGTTTAGGAGCATCTAGAGTAATAAGAAGAGACATAAAACTCTAGGTCAGACAAAAGTCTGATATGAGCGATAGGCAGCAAAAATAGAATAATAATAGGTATACATAACAATACCTGAACCTGGACCTGCAACCAAAGAGTTAGCACAACAGGATGTATAATACTCCAAGGTGACACTAACACATGGTGTGAAAATAATGGAGAGGGGGTGTGCATTTCATGGTGATAGTAAACATCAAACATAGCAATCATCCTTACATCACTCACTCAGTGCGTAAAGTATATGATATCTACCCTATGGGTCACTTGTCTTTGGGAATCATAATGATCCCATTGCGCTAATCCATAGCCACTAATCCTTTGCTATGTCCACTCTGCCCTATGGAGTCATGACAACTCCACTGCACTGCCTAATAACTACGCTACGATCACTTTGCCCCATGGAGTCATGACAACTCCACTGCACTGATCCATAGCCAATAGTCCATCTCTCAGTGGTGAGTCAAAGCTATAGACATCGATAACCCCTTTGCACACGTCCCACAAAAAAGTCCAACTCATGAAGTTAACTCGTTGGTTCCCATCTATATCTTGAGTTCTAACTTCCTATTTGAACTACCTTTGCATCTCGGGTTTTGATCATCATCTCGATTCGTGATCATCACTTTGGTTCGGGTCGTGAATACCCCTCCGGTTCATGGGTCCTCCATTAGGTTGTCGCGGTTCGGACTCTAGGCTCCTCCATTTGATTCGGTTCGTGATCACCAACCAGGTTCAGATCGGGTTGCATCCTTCCACCAGTTTGTGGCTCCTCCAAGCATCGTTTCGTGGTGCATCGGATCGGAGAGGCGGTTCGTGGCAGCTCTATCCAGGTGTTTCGGTGATGCCATCGGTTCGGGTGCTTTGTGAGTGGTGCAGGTGGTTCATGATCTTCATTCACGAGCCAGGTCGGAGATGGGTCGGTACGGGGGTCACGAGCGGGTCGGTTCGGAGGTCACGAGCCCGATCCGGTCCAGCTCCCTACTCTTCTTTCCAGCAACTGTTTACGCCACATGACGACGTTTTTGACCAATCTAACAGTTCTAGACAATCACAAAACATTCCAACGGTAATAGCAACATGTATAATCAACCATAAATACCAAAATGATGAATAATCATGGTACATATGGATCAAACATACCCAAAACCCATGGTATTCCCCTTAATCATGTTTAACCATAACTAATGATAGGATTTGCAAAACATATCCAAATTAAACCAATTTTTTATCGGAGTCCTAGAATAATATTCAAGAATTTTTACATATTTTTTAGAATTTTATCACACATAATTTCGCTAATTATCACTAATCACCCCTAATTAGCCATAATTAGTGAAAAACAATGCAAATCACTCACCTTAGCCACAAATAAAATCTTAGATCTGAAACTCTACTGTTTTGGCGTTGTTTTCAATGCAACACAGCAGCTCCAACTCTAATTTGATGCTATTCTTCCTTGATTTGGTGTAGATTAAGCTAATACGCGATTAGAGAGCGATTTGGGATGAATTTAGAAGGTGGAGGCCATTGCTAGGGTTCCAAGGATGTAAATGGCAGTTAGAAAAATGAATAAAACTGATTTTCCAAACCCTATCACCCTTCCCATAACCCTAATCCAGAAATGGGTTATGGGCTTAGCTGCTAATCACCCTATTTGGCCCGGTAAAGCTGTTTTTCACCTTCCAAACTTTGCTTCAGCCATATCTCCCAAACGATAAGTCTGTTTGGCTAGTGTGACCACTCTACGGAAAGGTAAACCATCATTTGAATCCAATGGAAGTGGTTTCAGGTCAAAAATCTTTATCAATCAAAAGTTATAGGCGAAACAAGATTCGCCAGCGGTAAAACGGTCATTTAAAATTCGTCAAAAATCGTGAACATAGGAAATGACCCCAATAGTCTCTCCCAAAGTTACATGACCATACAACTTTGTATGTAGGAGAAATAAATATTCTACGATCCTCCGATGCGTAGAATGCGGGTCATTACAAAAGATGTCATGTCACATGTAACAAAAATTGGATGAGTCGGTCAAAAGCGTCCTTACATGATTTAATGCTGTCGAAGCAGAAGTTGGGGATCTAGAACCTCAACTGGTATTGATGGCATTAAACGAGCTATAGATAAGAAGTCGGAGTTCGGAAGGTGGATTAAAATAAAGAAGCCTGACACCTTGGAAAGGTTCTATGAAAAAGCAAAAGAATATATTAGTGCAGATGATGACCCTTCTTTTGGTATGGATATTACTGAGTGTAGTTCGGTGCCAGAAAAGACAGAAAGTGTTGCCCAAGGCGGCCAGAAGAACATTAGAGGTCAAAAGCGAGGAAATGATGGAAAGGATAACCGAAATGGAAAGAAGTTGCGCTTCTTTAAAGCCATTGAATTGACCCCATTAACAGATACTCCCGAGAATTTTTTTTACCGCTACCGAGGATACTGAAGGCTATCCAAAGCCAAAATCGCAGAAAGTAGGTGACAATCAGGCGAATTCTGGAAGGTTTTGTCAATTCCACAACCAACCAGGGCATAACTCGAACGACTATAGGCACCTAAAAAGCTTGTTTGAGGAATTAATCAGAAAGAACTGACTGCAACAATATGTGAAAAAGCCGTAGTCCACCGATCCTCCTCAAACCTCCCAATTGCCAAATGCATCTGGATTGGGAGACAAGGCCCCACCACAAGTTAGTCAGAGGCCCGTGATTAACACTATTTCTGGGGATCCCCATCCAGTAGGGGAAGCTGGGGAGAAATCGAACAATATGCCAATGCACTCAAGAGTGTTTCAAAGGAAGAAAAGTGTTTAATTCTTAACAATACCATGTCTGTAAAGCAACAGAAGACATCCTTTGGAGATGTCATGTTTAGTGGAAAAGACGAGGAAGGAGTAGTCACTCCACCTCAAGACCTTATGGTAGTAACGGTTGGGATGGGCTCAGCCACTGTAAAAAAGGTTGCTAGTCGGTTGTGGTGCCTCAGTAAATGTGATATTCAAAAACACTTTCGATAGAATGAAGCATTCTATGTCAGACGTACGAATTTTCCAGAAGAAAATCCAAGGGTTCATAGGGGGGCCAAAGCAGCCAACTGGGGTTATTAATCTGCTTGTCAAACGTAACACCCCAAAATTTTAAAGAACATCATAACGATAAACTAAAGAATACTTAATTAAATATTGGGAACTAGTTAAAACGGACTGTGTCGTTCTGTTTATCTCAGAATTTTGCTTAAGATAGACTCTGAGTTTGTGTGAAATGGACATTGTATGAAGAAGTTATTAAGCCTAGAAGTTTGTGTATGCACAAGATATATATATATATATACAAACAAATCAAAAATTCCAAAATAATTCAAAACAGCGAAGCGGGAAGGTCAGGAGCGAAAATGACCCATTCTATGGGTCGACCCAAGACCCGGCTGGGTCGGACCTATGGTCGACCCAGGGTGTTTGGGGTCGACCCATGGGTCGTCCCTAGGGTCGACACCAATGGGGGGGGGGGGTCGACCCCTATACAGATCTGGGCAGAGCTCACTTTTTGAACATGGACTTGTTTTGTGTCTTGGTTCGTTGGCTTTATGTCATAAATAGGACCTCATTTCTATTGTTTTTACACAAAAACAATGGAGACAAAGAGTAGTTGCCCCAACTTAGATTGAGTTAGCTTATTTCATTCAACAACAGCTTATAAGCATACAAGAATTTCTTCTATAGCTTCAACCTATTGTTCTCTGTTATTTAGAACCAGTCTATGTGAGTTCATGTTATTTTTAGATATAAACATTTAACAAGTTGTAACACCCCACTCCCGCTATGATCACTCACTAGGGGAATGCCATAGCATCGGTGGAGTATTTTAGTGAATATAGAACAGAAAAATTACAACAAGACAGATATAAATAGTACTTGAAATTTTTAAAACATCATCTCATAACAGCAGAAGTAAAACATGTCTGGTTACATCATAAAACCATAATAAAGGTCAAGTACAATATCCATCAAAATAAAGGAATACATAATCCCACTCTCATACAATAGCCAAAACAGAAGAAAAGATAACTGGATGACTGGAGCTTTACATCTATCCAAGCTCCTCAAGACTGGAACAGCAATCCGATCAAGCTCCACTACTGCTAGGATCCACCGTAGGACCTGAGGGTTGGGAAAAAGATAAAAACAACAGGGTCAGACATAAGTCTGAGCGAGTCCTATAACTTTAACAATACAATCGTTAAAGTAACCAGAGAAGACATAAACTGATATACGGTAACATATAGGGATGAATGGCTACCCTAAGCAGTCAACTAAACGAAGATAAAGGATAAAGACGCATCTACCCTCCCTAAGGTAAATTACTAAACTGCACCACACCAGTCGTTCCTAACTTAAAGGTTGATCCCACCCAAGGACTTATAAAATTTACTAATTAGTACCTGCGTACCCCTAGGTGACCAAGTAGGCGCCACGGGGCCCTACAATCCACTAGGTGTACACACTACTTCCCATTCGATCGGCTCCCTAACGTAGATACCCGTGCTGGCCCCACCGTGGGATGTATCATTCCCCAATGTGGCAACCTGATGGAACTAAAGGTGCACGGCTTATATCTACTCGATGCAACAACGGCTTACCTACCAGCCCGGGCCCACTCACGCATATGAAGCCCGTTGGACTTGCGTTGCCACCGCTAACCCGTTTGCCTCTTACAGTCAAGCCCAGTATGCGTGTCCCGTCCTCGACATGGGTCGAGCCCACAAAGATACGTATGGGTTACTGGTTGAAATGGGCCTCCACAAGCTACCCACCTAAGCTTGTCCCTTTTTCTAGTATATCCCACTTAACCCTTTAATCATGTTTTAATTACATGTTCCATTTTGGTTAAGTATTCTAATCGTATTTTCTATTGCCACCCAAGGCAACCACTAGATTTTCTCATGCCACCCGAGGCACCCACTTAACCCCTCATGTCCCTCTACATGCTAATGTGGTTAAGTGTTTCTTAATTAATTAATTAAGAACGTAACCTTTGTAAAGACCTCTCACATTAGACTGTCTTTTATGACCGCTGGTTAAGCCGGTTGGGTCCGGGCAGCCTTATGTCATAACAGAGTCTAACCTCGTGTCTTTACATTAATTACGTATTTAGTTTGTGCCTAAGACCTCTCACATTGGGCTAACATTTGTAGCAACTGGTTAAGCCGGTTGGGTCCGGGCAGTTTTACGCTACAACTGAGTCCAACCTCGTGTCTTAGTCAATTAATTACACCTAATTAATCACCCTCATAATTTTATATTAATTATCCCTAATTAATCAAGTTTTCTTAACATGGGTAGACCTAACTTAATAGGTAAATTCCCATGGGGTAGACCTAACTCAATAGGTAAATTCCCAACACATAGTATGGGTACACCTAACCAAATAGGCAAATTCCCATACTATGTTTATTTATTTTGTGTTATGCATAATTATATTAATTTCACACAATCTTATTAACTTATGCATTTAATTACCCCATCGTTCCCACGTAATTTCGTTCATGATATAACACATATAAAAGGTGTCAACTTGCATATGAATGAACATGTTTCAAAGGTGCCATCTTGCATATTAACAAACACATAACTTGCATATGAACTTGCATAACATGTCACATAACTTGCATATAATATGTCACATAACTTACATATTCATTTTGCATAACAAACTTGCATATTAGCTTATAGACTTGCATAATGTGTCATCATGAACTTGCATATTAATAAACATGTAACTTGCATATTTACATACATGTAACTCGCATATTAACAAACATGTAACTTGCATATAAAGAAACATGTAACTTGCATATTTACATACATGTAACTTGCATATTAACAAACATGTAACTTGCATATTAACAAACATGTAACTTGCATATTTACATACATGTAACTTGCATATTAACAAACATGTAACTTGCATATTTACATGCATGTAACTTGCATAGCATATTACCATGAACTTGCATAACATGCATATGATTACATAGCCCACAACTTGCATATTTAGCATCATGCAAACATAACATACATCATATTAAACTTGCATAAGCTTACATACTCAACATGCATAAACATAAGATTAATGCTAACATCATATCATATGATTCAAAGCTCATTAACCCACATACAAAACCATAAATCTCATCACATCTCATCTAATTAGTTTACCAAAAGATCATCAAAGTGATAGAAACTCACAACTAGCAACTTTGAACACCAAATGAAGAAGATTAAGATGCTAAGAAGGGATTAGAAGTTGATTAGAGAGTGATTAGTATGCAACCCTCTTCATAAAATTAGTGGAGGCCATGAGAGCTAGCATTTTGCCATAGTTTAGTCACTAGGTTTAATTATGAATGAATTAGGGTAGGTTAGGGTCTTATTTATAGATTAGGCAAGTGTTTTAGGCCATAGGATTAACCCTAGATTCAATCCAAGCCATCAAAGCATGTCTTGGGGAAGAAGTCAAGTGTAGGAACCATCTAGGGCCTTTAGATTAAAGATGGACCATGAGAACCATTCAAATGCAAAATCTGCACTTGAGCGAATCGGCCCACGGGTTGACAGCCAAACACCCTGGATTAACCCCTAGTCGACCCAGCGGGCTCGGGTCGACTTCAAAAATCGGCCGGTTCGGTTATTCCCCTCTCCCAATTCGCTGTTTTGAGCATTTTTGCATATTTATTTATTAAATTTTCAATTATATATATATATATATCAATATATATATATATATATATATATATATATATATATATATATCTACACAACCCATTTCACTTAATTAAGTATACTTTAATTTGGGAATTTTCGTGAAACTCCGCGAGGCCATATCTTGGTCATACGGACTCCGATTTTCGAAAACTCGGACTCTATTTCGCGTATTTTTCCGAGACGAACGCAATGGCATAGCCCGTTTCCCTTGATTCCCATTTTAGAATTAAATTCTGCCTCGATTTATGTTATTACAGGTTATTGAAAATACGGGTTGTTACATTCTCCCCTCCTTAAAGGATTTCGTCCCCGAAATCTTCAAGTTAGGAAGAACGTATCCTACCATCCAATCATCCATCTACTCAAAGCATCATCCACGAGCAATCATTGTCCTTACAAGATTCTAAATGCTGGATGGATATATGCAAAAGTGTGTGTATATGTACTTACCTAATGCGAAAATCAGGCGGTTACTGATACAGTAAACCTCCTTAATGCAAACCATGATAGTGCCATGCATCCAATATGTATGCGAAACCCTATTGACACATACAAATTTCTACATGCGTGCACAACCATACACAAAAATGCATCATCCATATGATAACACAGCCATGATACATCCATCAATCTAACTACCACATCCATTTATGCAATATGCAACATGAAGTGACTGAGCCGATCTAGTGCCTAATGTGTGTGTATATGCATCCACGAGCAACCACTAGCAAACAATTGCATCCATATGCATCCATCAACCATAACATGTTTCAAACACATGTTTCAACCATAGGTTTTACCCTATCTAAAGGTCATAGGTATTAGCGAGAGGATATACTAAAGATAAGATAAGTACTAGACAAGCAATAAAGGAGAAGTTAAAAGACATACTCTCAAAAAGAAATGGATACAAAGAACGCATCTTTGCTTCCGTCTCCCAAGTAGCATTGCTTTCGTCATCTCCCCATTGCACTTTAACTAGCTGAACTTCTCTGTTCCTCAACTTCCTAGTTTCTGACCCAAGGATGCGAGTAGGAGCTCGTCGAATCGTCGCATCACGCTCTACCTCTACATCTCTAAGCAAGCTCGGCTCTACCACCTCCGCGGTCTCATGTAAGCACTTCCTCAAATGTGATACATGGAATACATCATGAACACCACTAAGTCTGTCGGGCAACTCCACCCTATATGCCATCCGTCCAATCCTTTCCTTAATAGGAAACGGCCCAACAAATCTCGGTGCTAACTTCCCTACGGACCCAAAGCGAACAACATTTCTCAATGGAGATACTTTGACAAAAACCATGTCCCCAACCTCAAACTCAAGATCCGTCCTTCTCCGATCCGCATAAGATTTCTGTCTATCTTGCGCTGCTTTCATCCTTTTTCGAATTAAATCAATCTTCTCTGAAGTCTCTCTAACCATATCCGGCCCAAGCAAGATCTTATCCGTAGATTCCCACCAACATGTAGGAGATCGACAAGGCCTTCCATAAAGAGCTTCGAAAGGAGCCATACCAATACTGGACTGAAAGCTGTTATTATATGCGAACTCCACCAAAGGAAGATGTTCTTCCCATGTACCTCCAAAATCCAAGATACAAAGCCTCAAAAGATCTTCTAAGATACGGTTCACCCTCTCAGTCTGACCGTCCGTCTGAGGATGATATGCGGTGCTCAAACACAACTGAGTCCCTACCGCCTCTTGCAAACTTCTCCAAAACTCACTAGTGAAAATAGGATCTCGATCACTCACAATGCTGGATGGTACGCCATGCAATCTAACAATCTCTCTAACATAGACTGAAGCAAGCCATGGAGCGGTCCTCTTACTCTTTACGGGTATAAAATGGGCACTCTTGGTAAGTCTGTCTACCACAACCCAAATTCCCGTATTGCCCTTCCTCGATCTCGGTAACCCGTCGATGAAATCCATCGAGACACTATCCCACTTCCACTGTGGAACTTCCAATGGGTGTAGCAACCCACCGGGTTTCCTTTGCTCCACTTTAACTTGTTGGCACACTAAGCATCTAGCCACATACTCAGCCACATCTTTCTTCATACCGGCCCAGAAGAAAACTCTCTTCATATCTTGGTACATTTTGTCTCCACCTGGATGAATAGTCATTCTTGAACGATGTGCATTATCCAAAATAGCCTTCTTCAAACCCTCATCTTGCGGTACACAAAGTCTACTGTCTCTATGCAACCATCCCTTATCATCTATGGTGTATCTACCCAAATGGCTGGACGACTCCCCTCTTATAAGCTTCTCTACCAACACAACCAACTGTGGGTCGTCTCGCTGAGCCTCGCCAATCCGTCTCAAAAGAGTAGGTCTAACCTCCAAGGATGCCAACAAACCAGGTACAAAATCAACAGAAGGTCTGAAGTCAAACAAAGAAAGAAACTCCAAGCTTCGTCGTTCCACGAACAATGGACTCAAAGATAGCCTTTTTCTACTTAAGGCGTCTGCCACCACGTTACCCTTACCAGGGGTATACGCTATCTCGAAATCATAGGATGCTAAGAACTCCATCCACCTTTGCTGTCTTAGGTTTAAATCCTTCTGAGAGAATAAGTACTTCAATGATTTATGGTCGGTGAACAACTCGAATCTCTCACCAAGAAGATAATGGCGCCAAGACTTAAGTGCGAAAACAATCGCGGCCAACTCTAGATCATGGGTAGGGTAATTCTTCTCATGCACTCTCAATTGTCTCCCTCCATAGGCTATTACCCTTCCCTCCTGCATCAAGACTGCGCCTAATCCTGTTCCACAAGCATCGGTATAAACAACAAACGGCTTACTTCCATCCGGGAGCACTAAAACTGGAGCGGTGGTCAAAGCTCTCTTTAACCGTCGGAAAGCATCATCACAATCTACATCCCACGAGAAAACCAGATTCTTTTTCGTCAAGCGGGTTAATGGGGCTGATATCTTCGCGAAGTCTTTGATGAACTTCCTATAATATCCTGCCAACCCCAAGAAACTTCTTACCTCGGTAGCATTTCTAGGAACTTCCCAATCCTGGATAGATACTATCTTTGCGGGATCCACAGCTATCCCTTCCTTAGAGACCACATGCCCTAAGAATCGCACTTCTCTTCTCCAAAAATGGCATTTAGAGAATTTAGCTTTAAGACTATGCGCTCGAAGAGTCTCCAACACTTCCTTGAGATGTAAGGCATGCTCTTCTTCATTCTTGGAAAAGACCAAGATGTCATCCACAAAAACTACTACAAACTTATTCAGATACTCTCTGAACACTCTACTCATGAGATCAACAAAGTATGCGGGGGCGTTTGTCAACCCAAATGGCATCACTAGCCACTCATAAAAACCATCCGGAGTCCGGAAAGCAGTCTTCTCTATACTGTCCTCCGCCACTCTTAACTGATGAAACCCTGTAGCTAAGTCCATCTGCGAAAATACTGACGCGCCAACCAACTGATCAAAGAGATCATCTATCCTCGGTAATGGGTGTCTATTCTTCTTCGTGAGCTTATTAAGTTCTCTATAATCCACACAAAGTCTGAGGGACCCATCCGCCTTCGTGGCAAACACTACTGGAGCTCCCCACTCCGATATACTTCGCCTTATGAACCCCTTCTCAAGCAACTCCCCTACTTGCTTATGAAGTTCTCTTCTCTCACGAGGAGCCATGTGGCGTACTGGCAAAGACACTGGTTTGGCATTATCCACCAAATAAATTCGGAAATCTATCTCCCGCTTCGGAGGCAAACCCTTTACTTCTTCAAACACATCCGGATATTCCCGGACTACTCTGACAGAACACAAACTCTCGACCGAAGCATCGAGCGATTCAAGATAACTTAGCAAAACAGATTTCATGGGATTGCAAGAGATCTCGAGAGTGTTACCCAAGCGGGTCATGAGCCTGACAACTCTCCTTTCGCAATCAAGAACGGCACCATTACTGGATAACCAGTCCATGCCCAAGATCAACCCATAGCCCGTGAAGCCCAATACAAAAGCATCACATCTAAACTCAACGCTAAGTATAGAAATCTTCAAACCCAAACATATCATAGACAGATATATGGAGCCCCCAATTGGGTTTGAGACAACCAAGGGATCATCAACTAGACTGGTGTCTAAGTGCAGTGACTCAACTAACGATGATGAGATAAAAGAATGCGATGCGCCAGAGTCAAACAAAGTACGAACTGGATGATCAAACAGAAAAACCAGACTTTCAACGGAAATAGTTCTACCTCTCTGCTGAATCGGTGGAACTGAGAGAACCTGAACTTGCCCCCCTGACTGAGGTGGTGCTATAAGAGCTTGCACCTGGCCTCCTGAGGTAGACCCCGTCTTCTGCCCCTTCTTTGGGCAGTTTTTCACAAGATGCCCTGCTTCACCACAATGAAAGCAACCGGTCTTCTTCTTTTTGCGACAATCCTTACTAAGGTGTCCTGGTGTTCCACAATTGAAGCACTTCTTCTTCGTCTTCTTTTTGTCACCATTGCCTTTTCCGCCCTTGCCTTGTTGTTGCTGTTGCGGTTTCTTCTGATCCCCCTTTTTCTCTGGTGCCTTAGAATTCTTATCATCCTCATGCATAAGTGCCATGTAGACAAGCTTCTCAAAAGTGGCCCCCATAGGAATGTGAGTCATAGCTATTCCTTGCAATGGTTCGTTCAAGCCTCTAACGAACCTCAAAGCCTTCTTCTCCGGTGTATTCACCAACTCTATGCCAAACCTTGCTAATTGATTGAATTTGTTGACATATTCTTTCACCGTGAGATTCCCTTGCTTCAAATTCAAGAACTTCTCCATAAACAGATTCTCTTCCGCCCTTGAGAGAAACTTAGCCCCAAACCTTTGCTTAAAATCTGCCCAAGAGTCAACAGGGCGTTCTCCATTAGTGACCTCCCACCAGAATGAGGCCTCTCCCTTCATTAACCAAGCCGCCAACTTGACTTTCTTTCCCTCTTCCACTTCAAAGATATCTAGCAACTCTTCCACTTCCTTAAGCCAATCTCTAGCCTCTACGAAAGTCTCTGAACCAAGAAAAGGTTTTCCTCCTATAGCCTTGAACTCCTTGCAAACCTTAGCAAAATTATCCACTCTAGGCTGGGGAGGAGGAGCGGTTGTCTCTGGTGTAGTAGCATTGGCCGGACCCGCAGCCGCGGCCCTAGCCTCTTGCAACCTCCTATACCATAGTGGTATAACTAAACCCTCCGGGATGTTAAGATCTTCAGCCATGCTGAAACGAAAGAGGAAAGATTCAAAAAGGAGATTCCGAAAGATAAAGATATGGCTATTGGGGATTATGCTTTTCTTTTTCAAAAACTTTTTCTCTTAGAAGACATGCTTTTAAAAATACTTTCTTCGAAAATACTCTTAGAAAGTAGTTTTTCTCAAAAATTTTATCTGTTCTGGTAACCTTAAGCTCTGATACCACGTGTAACACCCCACTCCCGCTATGATCACTCACTAGGGGAATGCCATAGCATCGGTGGAGTATTTTAGTGAATATAGAACAGAAAAATTACAACAAGACAGATATAAATAGTACTTGAAATTTTTAAAACATCATCTCATAACAGCAGAAGTAAAACATGTCTGGTTACATCATAAAACCATAATAAAGGTCAAGTACAATATCCATCAAAATAAAGGAATACATAATCCCACTCTCATACAATAGCCAAAACAGAAGAAAAGATAACTGGATGACTGGAGCTTTACATCTATCCAAGCTCCTCAAGACTGGAACAGCAATCCGATCAAGCTCCACTACTGCTAGGATCCACCGTAGGACCTGAGGGTTGGGAAAAAGATAAAAACAACAGGGTCAGACATAAGTCTGAGCGAGTCCTATAACTTTAACAATACAATCGTTAAAGTAACCAGAGAAGACATAAACTGATATACGGTAACATATAGGGATGAATGGCTACCCTAAGCAGTCAACTAAACGAAGATAAAGGATAAAGACGCATCTACCCTCCCTAAGGTAAATTACTAAACTGCACCACACCAGTCGTTCCTAACTTAAAGGTTGATCCCACCCAAGGACTTATAAAATTTACTAATTAGTACCTGCGTACCCCTAGGTGACCAAGTAGGCGCCACGGGGCCCTACAATCCACTAGGTGTACACACTACTTCCCATTCGATCGGCTCCCTAACGTAGATACCCGTGCTGGCCCCACCGTGGGATGTATCATTCCCCAATGTGGCAACCTGATGGAACTAAAGGTGCACGGCTTATATCTACTCGATGCAACAACGGCTTACCTACCAGCCCGGGCCCACTCACGCATATGAAGCCCGTTGGACTTGCGTTGCCACCGCTAACCCGTTTGCCTCTTACAGTCAAGCCCAGTATGCGTGTCCCGTCCTCGACATGGGTCGAGCCCACAAAGATACGTATGGGTTACTGGTTGAAATGGGCCTCCACAAGCTACCCACCTAAGCTTGTCCCTTTTTCTAGTATATCCCACTTAACCCTTTAATCATGTTTTAATTACATGTTCCATTTTGGTTAAGTATTCTAATCGTATTTTCTATTGCCACCCAAGGCAACCACTAGATTTTCTCATGCCACCCGAGGCACCCACTTAACCCCTCATGTCCCTCTACATGCTAATGTGGTTAAGTGTTTCTTAATTAATTAATTAAGAACGTAACCTTTGTAAAGACCTCTCACATTAGACTGTCTTTTATGACCGCTGGTTAAGCCGGTTGGGTCCGGGCAGCCTTATGTCATAACAGAGTCTAACCTCGTGTCTTTACATTAATTACGTATTTAGTTTGTGCCTAAGACCTCTCACATTGGGCTAACATTTGTAGCAACTGGTTAAGCCGGTTGGGTCCGGGCAGTTTTACGCTACAACTGAGTCCAACCTCGTGTCTTAGTCAATTAATTACACCTAATTAATCACCCTCATAATTTTATATTAATTATCCCTAATTAATCAAGTTTTCTTAACATGGGTAGACCTAACTTAATAGGTAAATTCCCATGGGGTAGACCTAACTCAATAGGTAAATTCCCAACACATAGTATGGGTACACCTAACCAAATAGGCAAATTCCCATACTATGTTTATTTATTTTGTGTTATGCATAATTATATTAATTTCACACAATCTTATTAACTTATGCATTTAATTACCCCATCGTTCCCACGTAATTTCGTTCATGATATAACACATATAAAAGGTGTCAACTTGCATATGAATGAACATGTTTCAAAGGTGCCATCTTGCATATTAACAAACACATAACTTGCATATGAACTTGCATAACATGTCACATAACTTGCATATAATATGTCACATAACTTACATATTCATTTTGCATAACAAACTTGCATATTAGCTTATAGACTTGCATAATGTGTCATCATGAACTTGCATATTAATAAACATGTAACTTGCATATTTACATACATGTAACTCGCATATTAACAAACATGTAACTTGCATATAAAGAAACATGTAACTTGCATATTTACATACATGTAACTTGCATATTAACAAACATGTAACTTGCATATTAACAAACATGTAACTTGCATATTTACATACATGTAACTTGCATATTAACAAACATGTAACTTGCATATTTACATGCATGTAACTTGCATAGCATATTACCATGAACTTGCATAACATGCATATGATTACATAGCCCACAACTTGCATATTTAGCATCATGCAAACATAACATACATCATATTAAACTTGCATAAGCTTACATACTCAACATGCATAAACATAAGATTAATGCTAACATCATATCATATGATTCAAAGCTCATTAACCCACATACAAAACCATAAATCTCATCACATCTCATCTAATTAGTTTACCAAAAGATCATCAAAGTGATAGAAACTCACAACTAGCAACTTTGAACACCAAATGAAGAAGATTAAGATGCTAAGAAGGGATTAGAAGTTGATTAGAGAGTGATTAGTATGCAACCCTCTTCATAAAATTAGTGGAGGCCATGAGAGCTAGCATTTTGCCATAGTTTAGTCACTAGGTTTAATTATGAATGAATTAGGGTAGGTTAGGGTCTTATTTATAGATTAGGCAAGTGTTTTAGGCCATAGGATTAACCCTAGATTCAATCCAAGCCATCAAAGCATGTCTTGGGGAAGAAGTCAAGTGTAGGAACCATCTAGGGCCTTTAGATTAAAGATGGACCATGAGAACCATTCAAATGCAAAATCTGCACTTGAGCGAATCGGCCCACGGGTTGACAGCCAAACACCCTGGATTAACCCCTAGTCGACCCAGCGGGCTCGGGTCGACTTCAAAAATCGGCCGGTTCGGTTATTCCCCTCTCCCAATTCGCTGTTTTGAGCATTTTTGCATATTTATTTATTAAATTTTCAATTATATATATATATATATATATCAATATATATATATATATATATATATATATATATATATATATATATATATCTACACAACCCATTTCACTTAATTAAGTATACTTTAATTTGGGAATTTTCGTGAAACTCCGCGAGGCCATATCTTGGTCATACGGACTCCGATTTTCGAAAACTCGGACTCTATTTCGCGTATTTTTCCGAGACGAACGCAATGGCATAGCCCGTTTCCCTTGATTCCCATTTTAGAATTAAATTCTGCCTCGATTTATGTTATTACAGGTTATTGAAAATACGGGTTGTTACACAAGTAATCTTGACATGTTTATAAATTTGGATCTAAACCTATGCCTAATAAGATTCTAATTCATACCTAAAACTGATCCGCTATCACATGTACACCTGATCTACTGTTCAGTCCTCATATGTCCATTTCTACTATGCCTATTTCTGTCACCATATGCATATTCTGTTATTATGATTAATTTTATCATCATATGCCTATTTTGTTATTATGCCTATCTCTATTCTCTTCTCTCCCTCCTTCCCTTTTTATTTTTATAGCCAGGCTACCTTCAAGCCTAGGCCTGTCGCCGAAATATGCAAAAGATCGAAAATTGAGAATGGTTGGGAATAATAAACTGGGGCATAACTTTTATTGTTAAGCATGACTGGGATTTAGGGGTATAATATATATATATTGATCTAAAACTTTAATTTGGGCATAACTCATATTATGAATCATGACTGGGGTTTTTAAGGCATAACCTATATTGTACAATTTGACTAAAACTTGGGGAACATGTTATATTGTGAATTATGACTGTAATTTGAGGTATATAAATTTGTAGGCTTAATTTAAGATTTAGAAGAACATGATAATGAAACTGTAAGTAACGTGTTGTAACTTGCGGAGATGTTTAATCTGTTAAAATGACTAATCTGCTGAAATCTGTTGAAACTGAATACTGTAATTGAAAAACCTACGATGAACATGAATAATTGTTTTAGAATGAATATGCCTAGATTTAAAGCAAATAGGAACTGTAACTACACTTATACACGAGGTTATATTACACTTATGGTAGAACCTACCCGGGACCGCCCGACAAATCCATCATCCACAAGTGGTTAATTTAATGTGAGGGGTATAGTTTGTAAATATACATGTAACAGTTGACACGAGGTTAAGTCCAGCTTGTGGTACAAATCTGCCCGGAACCGCCCGGCATATCCAGCATCCACAAGTGGTCAACTTAATGTGAGAGGTTTGGTGCATTAACATACATGAATAAGGAATGATAATAACCTATTATAATTAATTACAACAATGAAAATGTTATATAATATGTGAGCTTGTCCTAGGGACGAGGGGAAACTATAACATAAGTTATAATAAAAGGAAAGGAAACTTATTAGTAAACCTTAGTTAAAAGAACTAAGTTAATAAGTAAACAACAAAAAGTTGTAGTGACATGTTAAATAGAAAACAGGTGAACTGAGTGAAGTATGCTTAATTACATATTAAGTAAAACATGTTATTGTAACTATGGAATCAGACAATGAATAATATAAAGGGATTGTTGATTACTTTCGTTAATTACAATCCCGGGATAATAGATTGTAGATTACTTTCGTTAATTACAGTCTAGAGAATAACATGTTATGGGCTTATTAATAAACTTAAATGGTTCAGTTATATGTATATGAAATTAATAAGCAAGAGGAACTTGGTAACTTGAAAAGAAGTCAATGTGAATGGGAATAACCGGTTAACTTGTTGTACTTAACCTGTTTAAATTTGTGGGGGTTACATGAACCTGTCAAATTGAGTAGGGGTTAAGTAAACTTGCTTGAATCAGTGGGGGTTAAGTAAATCTTGTAAATATGTGGGGGAAGGTTATATATATAAACCCGACAAACTTAAGCTATTTTATATGTTGGGGTTATGCAACCTTGTTAAACTGTTAGGCATGACCTGCCAAAATCCTAGTAGTGGGGATGCAAGCCTAGGGGGTAGCTTGTATCATCTGTTGTGTGGGACCCATATTAATCGGTAACCCATCTTGGTACCAAACGGGGAACCCCGAACTAGGTCGGGGTCTGGACACGCTTACTAAGTTGATTGTAAGAGGTTCATTTAAGTGGGGATATTGACGGCGCACTCCGTCGGATTCAGTTGCGTTCATGAATCTGCTTGCGTTGGGATATAAGACGTTGTGACATCAGTATATGGCTGTGCCTCTCGAAAATAAAGGGTTTGCCACTTTAGGAAGTGATATATCCTACTATGGGGCTAGCACAGGGTATCTATGGAATAGGGAGCCGATCGATTGGGGTAGTAATGAGGGTACATCTAGTCTTGCTTATTTAGGAGCCCGTTATTATCGTTGGGGGTAAAACCTGTCATTTCTGTTGGGCTGCCTATTATTATTGTACGGGGTAAAACCCCTCACTAGAAGTACACCTACGACTATTATCTTGTTCTATTCGAGATCATCTTGTTTCTGTTATACTAGAATTGGTGCAGGGAAAAGTAATTGAGAAGCGCAATATATCCTATCATGTTATTCTGTTTATCCTGCTCAGTTTTCTATACCTGTCTTATTATAGTGTTATCTCTCTCATCCATTCTATATGCATGTCATGATGGTTTTACTTATTTACATGCTAAAAGTAACTGGACTCGCCAGACTTTATGTCAAATCCATTTTGTTTCCTTTTCTCTCTCTTCCGTTCCCTCCAGGTTCTCGGGGTGGGAATACTCAGGCTTGATTTGCATTTTCTCTTTCATTTTGTTTGGAGCTGCTTAGACGTACCGCTTGATTTCCTGTCTTCTATGATATGGCTATATTATGAGGACTATGCTTTTATATATTACTGTACGTTGATGATTTTAGTAACAAGATAGAAATTGTAACGAGTTTTCTGTATTTTTGACTTAAGATGTAAGTGGGTTTTGGACCACGATGTTTTCTGTTTAATAAAGTTTTAAATTCCGTTGTTATTTTATATCTATCTTGTGATGTTTTTGTTTCTGTTTATCTATAACGCTTCACAAAACTTAATGCATTCTGATAAAGAGTGACATTAAAGGACGTGGGGTGTCACATTTGGTATCAGAGCTGAAGGTTACCAGATCAGATAAAAGGTTTTGAAAATTGTTTTCAAAAGGTTCTAAAAGAAAGCATTTTTAAAAGAAAATTCTGTTTTGAAAAACATATTCTCCAAAGCCATGTAAAATATCTCTCGATTCTCCGCTTGACTCCCTTTTCCTTCTCTTTTCAGCATGTTTGGGGAACCAGTTATTCCTGAAGGGTGTTCCCATTGCGGCATGGTTCCGTAGTCATGTTAAAACTACAGCACATGTCAAAGGGCCAGCAAGTGCCTAACCTCCATCTGTAGCCGTAGTAGTTTCACCTGCGGATAATTTTCTCTCAAGCTTAGTAAGGATTTCCATGCAATGGAGGAAGCTTTCGAGAGACTTGCAACATGTTACACAAGGATGGTAAAAAGGAGAATAAGTGAGTTAGGGCTAAGGAGCACAGTCCAAGGATGAGAAAAATGGGGACCCAAGAAGGGAATATAGATGAAAGAAGGAAAGCCTGATAAAGTTCAAATAAAGACAAGAAGAAGTGTCGTGCTTGTGGGAACGTGGGTCGTTTGGTCAAAGATTGCCGAAAAGGGAAGAATTCTTGTTTCAATTGTGGCAAAGTTGGACACTATTCTAAGGAGTGCCCTAAGAAGCAAGGACAGGGCCAAAGGGCAGGATCTTCTGAAGGGTAGGTGCATACTCTCGTGGTCGGTGTACCAGATAGAGATAGGAATGTTTCTGCTGAAGGTTTGGTTTCTCTTTCCAATCATCATGTTAGAACTCTTTTTGATTCCGGTGCTTCACATTCTTTTATATCTGATTCTGTGGTTGAGTCTCTGCACCTTAGTACTAGTATGGTTTTGGGTCCCGTTGTTGTCTCAAACTCCATTGGAGGTATGGCTCATTTGTCTATGATTTGTCGGGGTTTGAGAATATCTGTGTTGGACTCGAGTTTGAGTGCGACACATATGTACTTGGTTTCATGAGCTATGGTTTGATTCTAGGGATGGATTGGCTAGCCATGTATGGTGCCATTCTGGATTGTGAGAGGAGGGTCGTTAGACTTTTGACTTGCCATGGGAGGACCCTCGAGATTTCTCGTGACCCTAAGGGGTCTGTCATGCTTAGATTCCTAGAGTCGCTTGATGCATCTATCGATGATTTACGATATATACCTGTAGTCTGTGAGTATCCTGATACTTTTGAGGAGGTTCGGGGCTTACCTCCGAGGCACGAGATTGATTTCCGTATATACTTGGTGGACAATGCAGAGCCAGTTGCATTGGCTGTGTGCCACATGGCTCCGAGAGAAAGCAAGGAACTCAGCAAGAAAGTAGGGAAGCTACTTGAGAAAGGGTTTATTAGGCGAAGCATATCTGAATGGGGTGCTCCGGTAGTATCTGTCACTAAGGTGGATGGTTCGCTTTGCTTATGCGTGGATTACAGGGAATTGAATAAGCTCACTAAGAAAAATAGGCATCCACTTCCGAGGATAGATGATCTGTTTGACCATCTTGTTAGTACATATTTTTTTCCCAGTTAGACTTGGCTACGGGGTTTCATCAGCTTAGGGTGGCCGAGGACAGTATAGACAAGACTGCCTTTAGAACTCTAGATGGTTTCTTCGAGTGCCTCATCATGCCTTTTGGGTTAAAGAATGCACCCGCCTATTTTGTGGATCTTATGAGTAGGGTGTTTCGGGAGTTTCTAAATAAGTTCGTTGTGGTCTTTGTCGGTGACATCTTGATTTTCTCAAAAAGCGAGGAAGCGCATGCCCTACATTTAAGGGAAGTTTTGAAGACTCTCCGAGTGCATCAGCTTAAGGAAAAATTCTCCAAATGACATTTTTGGATAAATGAAGTGAGATTTCTAAGGCATGTGGTCTCTAAGGATGGGATAGCAGAGGATCCCATGAAAATAATTGTAGTTCGGGACTGGAAGATTCCAAAGAATGCAACGGAGGTAAGGAGTTTTCTTGGTTTAGCGGGCTATTATAGGAAGTTTATTAAGGACTTCACAAAGATATCAGCCCCACTTACCCAACTGACGAAGAAGAATTTGACCTTTGCTTGGAATATTGATTGTAAGGATGCTTTTCAGTGACCAAAGAGGGCTCTGACAACAACTCCAGTTTTGACTTTGCCTGATGGGAACAAAGTGTTCACAGTATATACTGATGCATGGGAACAGAGCTCGGTGCTATCTTGATACAGGAAGGAATGTTAGTATGTTATGATGGTAGACATTTGAGAGTTCATGAGACGAACTACCCTACCATGTTTTGGAATCAGCTGCTATAGTATTCGCACTTAAGACTTGGCGGCAGTATCTGCTTGGAGTGAGGTTCGAGATATATGCGGACCATAAGTCGCACAAGTATCTGTTCTCGTAGAAGGATCTCAAATTGAGACAGCAGAGATAGGCTTCTACTTGGACTTGAGATGATTAGAGAAACTTCAGAAAAGATTTATCTTTTCCACAGGTGCATGAAGACAGCTCAGGACTGGTAGAAGTCATATGCAGATAAGGGAAGGACCGATACTGAGTTTGAGGTGGGAGACATGGATTTCATCAAAGTATCGCCTCTGGGGAATGTGGTTCGCTTTGGATCTGTAAGGAAACTGGCACCAAGTTTTTTAGGACCATTTACCATAATGGAAAGAATAGGTCAAATGGATTATAGGGTAATGCTACGAGAGAGATTAGTGGATGTTCATTTGCGAAAATGTTTGCATGATACAATAAAAGTAGTTGAGCCGAGTATGCTTGAGGAAGTAGAGGTGGAACGGAGGATGACAGTTAGACGAGTTCCAACCCGTATTCTTGGATCAGATGTTAAGAAGCTACATAACTGAGAGTTTGAGTTGATGGAAGTTCAGTGGGGAGATGGCTATGAGGATGCAACTTGGGAGACTGAAGATAACATTCACAATTTGTACACTTTTCTTTTCAAGGGTATGTTCTTAACTCCTTTTTCCAAAGCTTTTATTTGTACTTTCTTATATCATTTAGGTATATCCTATCGATCGAATCTTCGACCTTTAGATAAGGAACCAATGGGTGTAAACATGTGTTTAAGACATGTTATGTTTGGTGGATGCAAATGGTTGCTCGTGGATGCATACACACACACATTAGGCACTAGATTGGCTCAGTCATTCTCGTACTTCATATGGATGTGTGTGCATTTTTCTTCTTTTATGGATGGAAATGGGTGTGTCATCATATGAATGATTACATTTGGATGGATGATTGTGCACACATATAGAGTTCACATGATATACTAGGATTGTTTACATACATGTTGGATTTATGGCACTAACATACATTGCATTAAGGAGGACAACTGAATCAGTAGACCACCTGATCTTTCGCATTAGTATAAGGAAATATACACATACTTTTTCATATGTTCATATAAGATTAGAGATATTTTAACGACAATGGATGTCTGGGATTGGTGGATGAGTAGACGGATGATGGATGTTAGGATATACATTCTTTTTAACTTAGAGATTTCGAGGACGAAATCCTTTTAGTAGGGGATAATGTAACACCCCGAAATTTTAAAGAATATTATAATGATAAAGCAAAGAATACTTAATTAAATATTGGGAATTAGGTAAAATGAACAATGCCATTGCGTTTGTCTTGGAATTCTGCTTAAGATAGACTCCGAGTTTGCGTGAAACAGACATCAATGAAAAAATTATTAAGCCTAGAAGTTCGTATACGCACAAGAGAATTATATATATACAAACAAATCAAAAATTTCAAAATAATTTAAAACAGCGAAGCGGGAAGGCCTGGAGTGGAATCGACCCATTCTAGGGGTCGACCCGAGACCCGGTTGGTCAACCTTGGGGTCGACCCAGGGTGTTTGGGGTTGACCCATGGGTCGACACCAAAGGGGGGTCGATCCCTATACAGATCTGGGCAGAATCCACTTTTTGAACGTGGACTTGTTTTATGGCCTGGTTCGTTGGCTTTCGGCTATAAATAGGACCCCATTTCTATTGTTTTTACACATCAAACACAATAAAGACAATGAGACATTGCCCCAGCTTAGATTGAGTTAGCCTATTTCCTTCAACAATAGCCTATACGCATATAAGAATTTCTTCTACATCTTCAGCCTATTGTTATCTTTTCTTTAGAACTGTTCTCTATTCTTTAGAAACAGTCTCTGTGAGTTCATGTTATTTTTAGATATAAACATTTAACAAGTAATCTTGATATGTTTATAAATCTGGATCTAAACCTATGCCTATTAAGAATCTGATTCATACCTAAAACAGATCTGCTATCACATGTACACCTGATCTACTGTTCAGTCCTCATTTACCTATTTCTACAATGCCTATTTCTGTCATCATATTCTTATTCTGTTATTATGCCTAATTTTATCATCATAAGCCTGTTTTGTTATTATGCCTATCTCTGTTCTCTTATGTCCCTCCTTCCCTTTTTATTTTTATAGCAGGCTACCTTCGAGCCTAGGCTTATCGCAGAAATATGCGAACGAACAAAATTGGGAATGGTTGGGAATAATAAACTGGGGCATAACTTGTATTGTAAAGCATGACTAGTATTTGGGGGCATAATCTATACATTGATCTAAAACTTTAATTTGGGCATAACTCATATTATGAATCATGACTGGGGTTTTTGAGGCATAACCTATACTGTACAATTCGACTAGAACTTAGGGCAAATGTTATATTTGAATTATGACCGTAATTTGGGGTATATAAATCTGTAGGCTTAATTTAAGATTTAGCAGAACATGATAATGAAACTGTAAGTAACGTGTTGTAACTTGCGGAGATGTTTAATCTGCTAAAATGACTAATCTGATGAAATCTATTGAAACTAAATATTGTAATTGAAAAACCTACGATGAACATGAATAATTGTTTAAGAATGAATATGCCTAGATTTACAACAAATAGGAATTGTAACTGCTCTTAGACACGAGGTTAGACTACACTTGTGGTAGAAGCCTGCCCCGAACCTCCCGGCAAATCCAACATCCACAAGTGGTTAATTTAATGTGAGGGGTCTAGTGCATAAATCTACATGTAACGGTGCTAAGACACGAGGTTTGGTCCATCTTGTGGTAGAAGCCTTCCCAAAACCGCCCGACATATCCAGCATCCACAAGTGGTCAACTTAATGTGAGAGGGCTTGTGCATTAACATACATGAACGGGGATTGATAATAACCTATTATAATTAATTACAGTAATGAGAATGTTATATAATAGGTAGGCTAGTCCTAGGGACGAGTGGAAATTATAAAATAAGTTATAATAAAAGGAAAGGAAACTTATTAGTAAACCTTAGTTAAGAGAACTAAGTAATAAGTAAACAACGACAAATTGTAGTGACTTGTTAAACCGAAAATAGGTGAATTGAGATGAAATATACTTAATTACATATAAAGTAAAACATGTTATTATAACTATGGAATCAAACAATGAATAATATAAAGGGATTGTATACAATTTTCGATAATTATAATCCGGGGATAAGATATTGTAGATTACTTTCGTTAATTACAATCTAGAGAATAACATGTTACGGACCTATTAATAAACTTATATGGATTAAGTTATACGTATATGAAATTAATAAGCAAGAGAAACGTGGTAACTTGAAAAGAAGTCAATGTGAATGGGAATAACATATTAACTTGTTATACTTAACCTGTTTAAATCTGTGGGGGTTACATGAACCTGTCAAATTGAGTAAGGGTTAATTAAACTTTCTTGAATCAGTGGGGTTTAAGTCAATCTTGGTAAATATGTAGGGGCGAGTTATATATATATATAAACCCGACAAACTTAAGTCGTTTTATATGTTGGGGTTATGCATCTTTGTTAAACTATTAGGCATAACCTATCAAAATCCGAGTAGTGGGGTTTCAAGCCTATGGGTAGC
Organism: Allium sativum; assembly: GCA_030737875.1. Taxonomy (NCBI): domain Eukaryota; kingdom Viridiplantae; phylum Streptophyta; class Magnoliopsida; order Asparagales; family Amaryllidaceae; genus Allium; species Allium sativum. Next base: position 17,076,816 of record CM060927.1, on the reverse strand, counting down.
TTGTACCATCTGTTGTATGAGACCCGTATCAGTCAGTAACCCTTCTTGGTATCAAACGGGGAACCCCGAACTAGGTCGGAGTCTGGGCACACTTACTAAGTTGATTGTAAGAGATTCATTTAAGTCCGGATGTTGACGGTGCACTCCATCGGATTCATGTGTGTGCATGAATCTACTTGCATTGGGATAATAAGATGTTGTGACATCAGCAGATGGTTGTGCCTCTCGAAAATAAAGGGGTTGCCCCTCTAGGAAGTAATACATCCTACTATGGGGCGAGCACAGGGTATTTACAGGAAAAGGAGCCGATCGATTGGGGTAGTAATGAGGGTACATCTAGTCTTGCTTGTTTAGGAGCCCATTATTATCGTTGGGGGTAACACCTATCATTTTTGTTAGGCTACCTGTTATTATTGTACGGGGTAAAATCCCTCACTAGAAGTACACCTATGACTACCATCTTATTCTTATCGGGATCATCTTGTTTTTGTTATACTAGTATTGGTGCAGAGAAAAGTACTTGAGAAGCGCAATATATCCTGTCATGTTATTCTGTTTATCCTGCTCAGTTTGCTATACCTATCTTATGATATAATTATCTCTCTCATACAGTTTATATGCCTGTCATGATGCTTTTACTTATTTATATGCTAAAAGTAATTGGACTCGCCAGATTTTATGTCTAACCCGTTTTGTTTCCTTTTCTCCCTGTTTCGTTTCCCCCTAGGTTTTCAGGGTGGGAATACTCAGGCTTGATTTGGATTCTCTCTTTCGTTTTGCTTGGAGCTACTTAGATGTATCGCTTGATTTCCTGTCTTCTATGATATGGCTATATTATGGGAAATATGCTTTTTATATATTATTGTACTAAGATGATTTTAGTAACGAGATAGAAATTATAACAGATTTTCTGTATTTCATACTTATGATGTAACTAGGTTTTGGACCACGATGTTTTCTGTTTAATAAAGTTTTAAATTCCGCTGTTATTTTATATATGTCTTATGATGTTTCTGTTTCTGTTTACTTATAACGCTTTGCAAAACTTAATGCATTCTGATAAAGAGTGACATTAACGGACGTGGGGTGTCACATAGAACTTGGAGATGGAGAAAGGAAAGCAAGTTTGATGCAATCCTTTGTTCTTATAAAAGAATTGTCCATATACAATGCTTTTTTGGGAAGACCAGCCCTGGCAGCTTTCAGGATCGTGCTTGCTTCGTAGTGCCTAACGATGAAATTTCCAATGGATAATGGGGCCAGCGTGGTTAAAGCAGACCAAGAGGTTGCCAGAGAATGCTGCATTAACGAGCTAAGAGAGGCAAGTACAAAGGAAATAAGGAAAGAATGTGGAGGTTCCCCTCCGCAATCGAGAAACTGCCTTAAAACAGTTAGGGCATGACCCCTGTACTGGAGAGCATAATGGAGCAAAAAAGGAGATGGATCCGCCAAGGGCCAGTGTAGGAGAGGGGCGTGGTGAAGTCGAGAAGGGCTGATGATCACTTAGAAAATTTGGCTAAAATGTTTCATATTCTCAGAATGTAGGGAATGAAGTTGAATCCGCTTAAATGCTTGTTTGGGGTCGCATCATGAAAATTCCTTGGATTTATGGTCAATGCAATGGGCATCGAAGCCAATCCCACTCAAGTCTCAGCTTTGCGAGAGATGCGTGCTCCTAGAATGAAGTAGGAACTTCAGAGCTTGAATGGGAAAGTAGCTGCATTGAGTCGATTCATTTCAAAGACAACAGATCGGTGCATTCCGCTTTTCGATGCATTGAGGAAAGGCAAGAAGGACTTCCAATGGACTCCCAAATGCCAAATGGCTTTCGAGGAGCTAATCAAGCACATGTAATCATCTCCTATGTTGCCGAAGCCCAAAGATGGAGAAGAGTTATTTCTATATTTGGCAGTTTCGTCTCATGCCTTCAGTGCAGCATTAGTTCGAGAAGACGCAAAGGTTCAACGACCGGTATATTATATTAGTAAAAGGCTTGTCAGGGAAGAGATGAATTATCCCAAGTTGGAGAAGCTTGTATATTGTTTGCTCGTCGCCTTGAAAAGACTTAGGCCATATTTCCAAGCCCACTCAATCAAAGTTCTTACAGATCAACCTCTAAAGCAAGTTCTATTTCGTCCAGAACTTTTGGGAAGACCGTTGGAGTGGAATATTGAACTTAATAAATATGACATCACTAACCATCCATGAAGGGCTATTAACATACATGCTTTAGTGGATTTTATTGTTGAATTTTATAGATAAAGGGGAGGAGAAAGAAGAACCCATTGAGGCTGTTGTTAGATGGAAGTTGTTCGTTTATGGGTCCATGAATGATTATTGCTCAGGGGTAGGAGTGGTTCTGGAAACTCCTGAATGACGCTCTGTGTGCTATGCTTTGAGGTCAAAGTTCTCATCAACAAACAACAAAGCTGAGTATGAAGCACTGACAGTAGGGCTAAAGATAACAAATTAATTGAATTTGAAGACTTTGCTGATCTTCAGTGACTCGCAACTAGTGGTATGTCAAGTTCGAAGAGAGTTCCAAGCCAAGGGTGGAAATATTCCAGGTTTTCTATCTAAAACTTGGTAACTTCTTAATCACCTTGACTACTACACAATATACCATATCCCTAGTGAGGAGAATATGAAATCATATTCGCTCACGAAATATGCAAGTTCAGGAGATGCACAGTTACTGAGGTTAGTACCCGTCGAAGTCCTTTCAAACCCTAGTACTGAAGTTGTGGATGTTGATTGGATTATGGAGACTGCTGAAGAACCGGACTTGTGGACATACGTTGGCCAAGAAAGTTCTACGACGCGGTTATATCTCGCCCGATGTGAACCTGGATTCTACAACCTATACCAAGAAGTATGATAGATTCCAAGAGCTCCATCCACGGAATTGACTCAAATGTTCAGCCCATGGCCATTTGCTATATAGGGAATTAATTTGATTAGAGTACTACCAACAACAAAGTCTAGCTTTGGATATGCCATTGAAGCTATCGATTACTTCACCTAGTTGGCTGAAGCAGAGCCACTGACCACTATCACCTCAAAGAAAGTGATCAGCTTCATGCTGAAGAACATCATTTGCAGGTTCAGTATGTCACAGAAGATAATCACAGCCAATGAAACGTAGTTTGAAAGCGATGAATTCATGAGCTTCTGTGCTAAATACAAGATTAGAAGAGTTTTGCAGCAGTGGCTCATCCGCAAGCCAAAAGACAAGTTGAAGCAGTGAATACGATCATAAAGTTAACCATCATAAAGTGTCTTGAGAAAGGCAAAGGTGGTTGGGTAAATGAGCTTCCATTTGCACTATGGGCGTATCGCACTACTCACAAATTTGCGACTGGCCACACTCCGTTCTCTCTAGCATTTGTATCCGAAGCTGTGATCTCGGTAGAGTTGGATGTTCCCACTCACCGTAGGATTCACTTCAACCAAGTAGAGAATAAAAATTACAACTTGAAACATTTGACCAACTCGAAGAAAGAAGAAATGAAGCGTAACTCAGAGTTGCTGCTAATCAAAGAAGGATTGCCAGGCATTTCAACTCTAAAGTCGATTAAAAGAACCTTCAAAATAGGGGATCTTGTATTGAAGAGAGTCAAGATCAGTACCAGAGTTTTTATGCCTAATTGGGAAGGACCCTACATCATCAGCCAAAAGCTCTTAGATGGCACCTTCATATTGAAGACGACGAATGGAATTCGAATCTACAGTGCTTGGAAAAACAATCATCTCTATCGTTATTTTACTTGATGTTTAATTCATATTTCCCATAAAAGTCGTAAATACTTTGCAAGTATTGTAATTGAACTTTGTACATATGAATGAAAAAGTTGATTTGCTTGCCTAAATCATACACTTGAAAACTCTAGTTGAATCGTTTAAAAGTTGCTAAAAATCGATTTTGATTGCAGGCCATTTAAAGGATGTTTGCTCACTTATGACCCAATATGACCTGGTGACCTTTACAATACATCCCGATAGGGATAACTCAAGTGTCGAGTGCCATAAGCATCACTCGCAACAAATACGAAGGTGTAAAGCACTGCCTTGCAAATGAAAAATAAAGGACACCTAGAATCAAAAGGCGCAACGTTCGAAAGTTGCAAATTCCACCAAAGGGGGGCATCTCCCAAAATGAGAGGTCTAGGGCCCTAGTTCTATCACTAAGACAACTTGTTAAGCGAGCATCCAGTAAAAGGACTAGCGTCCGCCCCGTGGAACAACGCTAAAGCCTCTCATAGTGAACCTAATCGAAAGTTCTAGCTGAAATGGGGCATGAATTCAATCCAGTCTCCAAAGGGCCTGGATTTACTGGCTAGTGAGTCGCATTATTGGATTCATAAGAAATTCCCAATCGAAAGGGGGTACCCAATAAGATCGTCAATGTCAGGAAATACCTGACCCAATTATGACAAACATTAGGGGTTAAAATGACCTCTTCGGAGGCGTTCGATTAGTTCGTTAGTATGTGATTTTGTTGGATGCGGTGATCCGCAGGCTTAAATGACCTCTTCACAGGAGTCTGATTAGTTCGTTAGCGTCTGATTTTATCGAGTTGCAACGATTGGTGGGCTTGAATGACCTCTTCGAAGGCGTCCATTAGTTCGATTAGTGCTCGAGCATATCGAGTTATGATGATCGGTGGGCTTGAATGACCTCTCCGGAGGTGTCCATTAGTTCAGCCAGTGCTCAAGCATATCAAGTTGCAACGAATGGTGGGATTGAATGACCTCTTTGGAGGCGTCCATTAGTTCGGTTAGACCTCAAGTATATTGAGTTGCGACGACTGTTGGGCTTCAACAATAGACCTATCAAGCAGCAGCACGGAAGCTAGAAAACTTCAACTAATAGAATGCTTTTGATCAACCAAACTGGATTTCATGGTTGATTGGCTAGCTGGGAAGCTCCGAGCGCAATGGCAGAAAGCAAGGGACTTAGTCAATTGGGCAGGAGCTTCCGGTATCTTAGTTATATCCAAGGAAACCCAATAGAGTTGATCACATCCAGCCTAAGAAGTTCTTGACGACATTCGGTATGGGGGCATCACCACAGCATTAAGACAAACTAATAATGCGTACAATACATACCACAACTTCATCATGACTTCAAAACAAACAAAAGACCTGTAATGTGTAAAGTGACAAGTGTACAGACAGAAAAGTATGACAAAGCTAAAATAGAAAGCTAAAGCACACAAATTCAAAGCACAAGTCCCAGGTACATCATCCATAAAGCCATAAGCGAGGACCGACAACCGCCTGAAACATCCGGCCCAACCGAAATACATGAAAGGAAGCTACGTAAATGGAAGTTAAGCAGCCTAAAAATCCTAATCCTTCGTCTTTTCGCCCTTCGAGGAGTCTTCGGACCTCAATGAAAGTTTACCAACTCCGATGGACGCGGGAGGAGGGGTGTCGGTCGACCGACCTTTATTTTGAGCTTCATTGTCACTTTCAGTATCCTCATGAGATGGAATAATAAGTGCCTTCTAACGAGTACTTTTCTTCTTCTTGCATTTCTGGTTGGGAGGCTTGGCAACTTTTCCGGAATGGGCCTTAACACCTTTAGCCGGGCTATCATCCATATCTTCGTACGTGCCTCCTGACAAGACGTTTGGGTCATCCAAGTCGCGAATAGCATGAATCTTTTCTAATTGGGATCCAGGCAGTGTGGAAGAAGCTAGAGTGGATACAAGAGAAATTGAAGCATCGCCGGGCGGAGGAGTGATAACTAAAGTTGTTGAAGTCATCGCCACCAAGTTGGATGTAGTAGTAATAGGTTCAGTCCCGGTTGTAGAGGGAGAAGGTTTTGGTGTAGCAGGGCCTATTACATATGAATAATAAGAAAGAAAATAATTGTACCCATGCCGAGAGAATAAAGGACTAAAATCCAGAATAAGTGAATCAGTCCCGGTTTTACTTGGAGTGACTGGAAGAATAAGTGATTCAGTCCCGGTTTTACTAAGAGCGAGTGGAAGGTTTCTGCTCCTTAGCTCATAATGAGTCGCATCATCTTCTCTATCATCGACATTCAAATACTCCTCAACAGTATTTTTTTCCTTTTCAAGAAGTGCAGAAGGATCAATATCAGGGGCATCAATAGTCCTTGGGTTGGGAGTTGTAACATTAATAAAGGATGTGTTAGCAACAATAGTGGTATCTGTCTTTGGAGCAGACCCCCTAGAAAATCCAAAGAGTAAGGTATGCTCTTTCCTAAGCTATTTTCGACCCTTGGCAAGGGCCTCACAGGACTCATCATCCAAAAGAGCGTCCGCAAGCTTCTCTTTTGTATAACCCATGAAAATTGCGAGTGCGTATGTGCTAAGTATAATATATACACAAGGATCGTGTAATATGACAAACACAAGTCAAGTATGAAGTAATAAACAAGCACATAACTGTATGATAGTAAATGCAGTAAAAAAAAATCACACCAGGGATTTTTATACTGGTTCGTAGCACCGTCCTACGTCCAGTCCCAGACCTCTCTATGGATTTTCACTAAACAACTACCTCACTTCACCCGGAGGAACATGTTCACAATACCCGAGCAGCCGAACGGGATTTCACGCCTCTAACAACACGAGGACTTCACAACTCGCCTCTTACAACACGAGGACTTCAAACAAGATGAGTAAAACTTGTAATTTGACAATGTGTGTTATCAATAACATGAATTTGTCAATTCTTGTATAACCTTCCTATAATCTTATCCTCAAATATGATTTTGTGATTATGAAGATTTGGAAGATGATATCATTGTTTGAATCAAAAGAATAATATATAGATTCAAGGATTCAAATAACGATATATGAGAATTATGAGCTTTTGAGTGCTTTTTAGAGAGCAAGAATGAAATCAGCAATTAGATAACAAGAATAGAAAGAATTGATGATATAAAAATGATGATTTCATGTTGTTTTTATAGAGGATGGAGAGTTGTAATCATTGGTGAAGAGAAGCAACGAATAGAGATGATTTTTGGTGAAGAGAAAAGAAAACAACCATTAATGAATAATGGTGTCTCTTCGAAAAGATGCTTTCAGTTCGTAGACCAGTCGACTGATTAAAAATGACCAGTAGACTGGTATTTGAATATATGTACGTTATATATATATGTGCACGTTCATTGTGCATTTCTGCCCAAAATCGGTCGACCGCCCATAATGAAACCGGTCAACCGGTTTCTGGTAGTATGCATAATGAATGTGCATACATATATACTCATATATATATTCAAACCATCTAGGTATATGATTATTTGAGGATAGATTTTAACATTTAAAACTCAACTAACACTCTAAATAATCAACCTCTAACATTAGATACCATTGAATCTCTTCTTTTTGTCGATCTTGAACGTCTCCTTGTCATTTAATCAAAACGCCATGAATTCCTTGATTCAACATTCTCCCCCTTTTTGATTGATGACAACATAGTTCTGAAAGTGTTTATCACTCCCCCTAAATATATACTCCCCCTGAAATACATACTTAAAAGAATCTGCGAAACATAATGTTAGTAACATTTTTCTCCCCCTTTGTCATCAACAAAAAGGAGTAGTGAGCACACAAATAGCTTAAGAAGAACATTAAGATTGTAGCATTTAATATACACCAAACATACCAAAAGAAAGTCACGCACCTAATAGTTTTAAGAAGTACAAACCCAAAATAAATACAGCACTATTTATATACAAGTGCTGGTTTTAAGTCTTGCATAAAATAAAACATAGTATCATAGAACGTGGATGAAAACAAACTAATGCGATGACGATTTGGATTCAGTGGTGTCCCACTCAATTTGTTTGTTCCCTCCTTCTTCCTTATCTCCTTCTTCTTGAACATCTTCCTCGTCTTCGTTGTTTCCTTCGTCTTCCTTCTCGGTCTCATTTCCCCACGACTACGTCCTACATTGGTTCCTGAAGTGGTGCCTTCGTCAGATGATGACCACGTAAATGTAGGAGGCATGGGACGTTTTCCCGGGTCTTGTATTTGGGTAGAGGAAGATGACGATGCACATGAAAGTGCATCCCAAATAATACCGAAGAAAGACTTAAGTTTTGAAAATCGTTTGTCGAGCTTTTTATCCAAACTCTCGAGTTTGGTGTTGGTGCGTTTAAGTCTTGCTTCGAGGAGAAATTGGTTCTATGCAATTTGTGCTAGTGAATCCTTAGTTGACGAAGAAGGTTGAAGGAGTTTGACTTCTTCCGGTTTTGGTTTGGGAGTCGTAGAAGAAGTGGTTTCTTGAGGACCTTGTTGTTGATATAGTTCAAAAGGAATGATATTCATACAAGGATCAGAAAGCTTCATTCTTTTTCTCGTTGCTTTGTAAATGCACTTTGACTTGGTGATTTTAGACTCACAAGATTTGACACCACAGTTGAGTAAAAGCCTCATAACATATTCATTGTAAAAAATGTGTGGCCTTATGCGATCATTGACAAGCAAAATCTCATCAAAAATCATATTTATCCAGTTTATCTCAATATCCCCATAAAATGCATATAATGCCTTTAAGTTTTCTTTATGGACGGCATCAAAATTACCAACCCTCTACAATAAAGAGCGTATGATGGCATGATGTAAAACACGAGCTGTAGGCCATAAGTTAATCGCCTTAGTACTAGTTTTATGATCCTCGATAAAAAGATGACTGATTTTATCACGAATATGGATAGTGCAGAAATCCGAAGAAAATTCTCTTCCACTATTTGGCGAATTGAGAACCATGGCCATTCGTTCCTTTGAAATGAAAACATGCTGACCACAAACTACAGACCAAAGACAACTAGAAGCATTCTCTGGTTTGAATTTGGGTATGTTAAGATTAGCATAGAACAACCGAATCATAATATGATTAATTTCAATGTTGTTCTTATCAAAGGTAAGGAGTGATTTAATACGAGCCTTATCCAGTAGTTCTTCAACATCATAGAGGATAAAAGCAGAGAGATTTATGAAAGAACCTTCGTGAATGGTGTAATCCTTCATAGCATTCCAACGTTTTTACTGCAATAGGATCCATAAGCCATTGTTTGATGTTAGAATCTATGGGTTGGAGTGAAGTGGAGCTTGAATTCTTGTGTTTCTTTTGAGGTGGTGCCATCGATTTTGAGGAAATTGATTTGGGGATTTTGTTTTTTCTTAGAGTTTGAAAGGAAGGACATGAAAAAATAATGAGTGAATGGGTGGGATATATGAATCGTCGTGTGAATTGGGGGTAAAAAAACTGAAAAACGCGTAGTCGGTCGATCGAAAATTTTTGATCGGTCGACTGTTATATGGAAAAAATTGTTTCCAGAGAAGTTTACTGGTCGACTGGTGGAACTTTTACCGGTCGAATGGTATCTGGAAAAATTGTTTCCAGAGAAGAGGACCGGTCGACTGGTGGAATATATACCAGTCGACTGGTAGTTGAAAACAAAGTAAAAATTTCGGAAACCTCAACGGTCGACTGGTAATATTTTATCGGTCGACCGGTTGGAAAATAAAATTTTTCCAGAGCCTTATGCCGGTCGACCGTTTCTGTTTGAACTTGTTTTCTGAGTGCATAATAACTTATATAACAGCATATAAATTTATTTCAATTAAAAATGGATTGAAAACAAAAGTTATTAAAATAAAAGGAATTACAACAAAAACTTATTTTGCAAAAATAAATAAATGAAAAACAATATAAATTAATGAGAGGTGGATGACTTGTCTTCGGATATCTCTTTAATATTTGTAGCTTTCGGTGTCCATGGCGACCAATTTTATCTAGCTCCTTCATTTCTCATGTAATTACGATCCCATGAGTTAGGACTTCTAGATGTAGATGGAGGATGTGGCATTGGTTCGTGAACTCTGTGTCTATCCATGCTACAGATAAATGACGCCATTCGTTCTGAGAGAGTTAAACAATCAGATGTTAGTTTTTGTTCACAATGAAGTTGACGCTGGAGATCTATCTAATGTTTCTGGTAGTGATGAATTTCACTAATACTCTCTCTTGTCAGTGGAGAACAGAATAATGCTTTCTTAGCACGTTTGGGTTTGTGTGTATCTCCGGGGGTATGCGAACATTCCAGTCTACTCTTTGGTGTTTCCGGAGAGTAGTATTCTTTAGGTTCTGAACTAGTGATCGAGATATGTGATCGTTGTGCACATTCGTCACATATGTGTTCCATTATAAATATATGAAATTTTGTACGGATGAATTCAAGAATGGAGATGCAGAAAACAATAGGAAAGGAGTATCTATATATAGGATTTACGAAACAAGAAGCAATGGTTTTAAAACACTCAGAGAATATAAGCCATTAAAAATTTGTAAAGCTCACAATTATTTGCTAATAATAGCAAAAAGTTATTAAATAGCTAAGATAAAAAAAATTATCTATCGTCTAGATAAGAACTCAACATTGTATATGTATATATATATATATATATATATATATATTATACTTCGAGTTCAGTTCTAGAAATTAAGCCTAGCTCTCTACATAAAGAAATAAAACTAGATTCGAGTAGAGGCTTAGTAAAAATGTCTGCTAATTGCTTGTTAGTCTGGATATATTCGAGACATATTGTTCCTTTTTAAATATTATCTCTTAAGAAATGATGTTGAATATCAATGTGCTTTGTTCGGGAATGATTGACTGGGTTTTTCGATAAATTAATTGCGCTTATGTTATCACATTATATGATAGACTTTGTTAGATGTATATCAAAATCTCGAAGTGTTTGTTGCATATATAATACTTGAGTACAAGCTAGAGCTGCTGATATGTATTCAGCTTCACATGTCGAGAGTGAAACACAATTTTGTTTCTTACTGAACCAAGAGACAAGTGATTTTGCAATAAAATGGCACGTACCACTTGTACTCTTTCTATCCGTGCGAGAGCCACCGAAATCAGCATCCCTATATGACACTAATTCGAATGGACAATCTTTTGGGTAGAAAAGACCAAAATCTTTGGTTTTGTTAAGATATCGTATTATTCGTTTTACAGCTCGTAAATGTGATTCTTTAGGATTAGCTTGAAACCTTGCACACAAACAAACACTCATCATAATATCAGGACAACTTTCGGTAAGATATAGGAGAGAACCAATCATGCTCCGATATAACTTCTAGTCAACATTTTTACCATGTTCATGTTTTTCAAGATGTGTAGTCGAACTCATGGGAGTTGGTTTACCATAGGTATTCTCTAAACCGAAGCGTTTAACTAAATTTCCGCAGTATTTTTATTGAATAATAAAAATACCGTTAGAAAGCTGTTTGATTTGAAGACCAAGGAAATACAATAGTTCTCCCATATGAGACATTTCAAACTCTTTGGTCATAATATTTGCAAACTCTTTGCAGAGTTTATCGTTTGCTGAACCAAAGATAATATCGTCTACATATATCTGGATAACTAATATATCGTTTTGAGAATGTTTAATGAATAAAGTCTGATCGACTTTACCAAATTGAAATCCAGAATCAATAAGATAGCTTCGTAATCATTCGTACCAAGCATGAGGTGCTTTTTTTAATCCATATAAAGCTTTCTTAAGTTTATATACGTGATCAGGATATTTCTCATGTACGAACAAGGGAGGTTGTTCGACATATACATTCTCTTTGATAAACTCATTTAAGAATGCACTTTTGACATCCATTTGATAAAGTTTAAAATTATGATGACAAGCAAAGGACAATAAGATTCGAAAGCTTCTAATCGAGCCACGGGCGCAAAGGTTTCTTCATAATCGATACCTTCTTCCTGATTATATCCTTGTGCTACTAATCTTGCCTTATTTATGGTTATATTTCCTTGTTCGTCGGCCTTAATTTTATAGACCCATTTCGTACCAATGACTGACTGATCAGTCAGTCTTTGAACAAGTTCCCAGACATCATTGCGCTCGAACTGATTTAGTTCTTCCTTCGTGGCAATGATCCAGTAATCATCATTAGCAGCTTCTTTTGGATTCTTAGGTTCGATATTTGAAAGAAACGCGACATGACCCATTTGATTCATTTGACTTCTTGTTCTTATTTGTGATGTTACTTCTCCAATAACATTTTGAACTGGATGATCTCTTAGAATTCTAGGAGGAGATCTAAAACTTGGTGGAGTAGGTACCACAGCTGGTTGAGGAATATCGTCAACAATTTCTGAGTCAGAGTCATTATTTGTGATGACAGGATTATCAGTGACTATAGTTTCTTCGTCATCTGATACGATATAAGATGGTTTATAGAATTCATCAAAAGAGACATGAAGTGATTCTTCAATAGTTTTAGTTCTCTTGTTAAATATACGATAGGCCTTGCTTCGTTCAGAATATCCAACAAATATACCTTCATCGGATTTTGAATCAAATTTTCCAAGATGGTCTTTCGTATTTAAAATAAAGCATTTAGAGCCGAAAACTTTGAAATATGAGATATTTGGCTTTCTTTGATTGAATAGCTCATAGGATGTATTCTAGGTCAGAGGTCGAATGGATACACGATTCAAAACATAACACACAGTTACAACAGCTTCTGCCCAAAAATGTATTGGTAGAGTGGATCCATTTAATAGTGTTCTTGCACATTCTTGTAAAGTTCGATTTTTCCGTTCTACAACTCCGTTTTGTTGTGGAGTTCTAGGAAACGAAAAATTATGATTTATACCTTTATTTGTACAAAAATGTTCAAATTCACTGTTTTCGAATTTTCCGCCATGATCACTTCTTATATTTTTAACCTTTAGCTCTTTTGACTTTTGAACTCTCTTAACGAAGGACTTGAAATGTTTGAAAGTGTCACTTTTGTTTTTCAAGAAAATCACCCATGTATAACGAGAGTAATCGTCAACAATTACAAACACATAGCGATTATGGTTTATTGACTGAGCCTGTGTTGGTCCAAATAAATCCATATGTAATAGCTCAAGTGGTCGTAACGTTGATATGACTTTCTTGGATTTGAAAGATGATTTAGTCAATTTTCCTAATTGACATGCATCACAAAGATTATCAACCGCAAAGCTTATTTTGGGCAGTCCTTTAACTAGATCATTTTTGGCTAACTTGTCAATAGATCTGAAGTTTATGTGACAGAAACGTTTGTGCCATAGCCACGGATCATTATCATTTGCTACAAGACACATATCTGAATTATGATTGATGTTCATATTCAGAATATAGATATTTCTGTCTCTATATCCTTCAAAAACTAAATTTCGATCTTTATCTAAAATACTACAATTATTATCCGAAAAGGAAATGATAAAGCCTTTATCGCATAATTGACTGATACTTAGTAAATTATGTTTCAGATTTCTAACTAGCATGACATTAGTAATAAGAGGTAAGTCAGATGTACCGTAATTTCTCACATCGCCTTTGCCGATGATATAGCCTTTCGAATTATCTCCAAAAGTGACTGAGACACCATCTGAATAAGTGATATTTGTTAATAAGCTCTTGTCTCCAGTCATATGCTTCGAGCAACCATTGTCCAGTATCCACTTTCCTCTTTTCTTAAGTGGGACCTGCAAAAAATAAAATTAAGTCCATGGTACCCACCTTTTTATAGGGTCCTAAGAGTTAGGTCTTAGGAGTCCAAACCCATATGGGTCCGGTATCCCCTTTATACAAATAATTTGGATTGTGATGCACAGAATTCAAATTTTTTTGAATGTACTTGTTCCTAATCAAGTTGTTGTTTGTTTTAGGAACCCATATTTTTATAGACTTGACATTCTTCTTTTGAAATTTCACAATCGGTTTTGGTTTGGAATATAATAAACTAAGATTTTTCTTAGCTTCAGTTTCTTGTACTACCTTATTTTTCTTTTTTCTTTTATTACCAGGATGTTTCTTAATAATTTGTTTCTTATATCCCAAGCCATGTTTATTTGTAGCAGATTGTGAACTTTCAATAATTTTTGTCAAATTTTCTCGACCTTTGTTAAAGTTAGAAACATTTTGAGTAATGTCGTCTAACTTTGTTTGTAAACTAGCCTTTTCAAGGTCTAACATTTTGACATTTGCCTTAAGCTCATGATTTTCGATAATAAGAGCATCATTTTTCTCTTTTTGAGTTTCAATTTCTTGACTCAGAAGAGATAATTGAGAATCAAAATTAGATGATGATTCTTGAGCTTTTTCAAGTTCCTCCTCTACTATTTTCTTCTCATCTTTTCGCATATCTCGTTCAAATTGTGCTCTACTTAAATCAGCTTGAGCTTGTTTGCATTGTCATTTCATATCTTTAAATTTATATATTAATTCAGCATTTATATCAAGAAAGAAGGAATTTGTACCTCATCTTCTTTAGCCATAAAACATATATTTGCTTGTTCATCATCTGAGTCACTTTCACTATCAGATGAAGATGAGTCTGAATCATCCCATGTCATTGAGAATGCTCGTTTCTTTGACTTGTCCTTCTTGTGTTTGAATTTTTCATTATCTGTCTTCTTCTTTTGTTCCGGACAATCCTTTTGCATGTGTCCCTTCTTGTGACAGTTAAAGCATTCTACATTTGATGATGACGACTTGTTTGATCCGAACTTCTTTCTGTTGTATCGACTAGCTTTTCGTTGCCTTAAGAATTTCGTGAATCCTTTTGCAATGAATGCTAGATCCTCATCTTCGGAATCTGAGATATCTTCATCTTTTTCAACATGAAAAGCTACATTTTTCTTTTCTTCTTTTTGTTCTTTTCGAGCCTGCAAATTTGCTTCATAGGACATAAGATTTCCTATCAATTCATCTAGCTTCATGGTGGAAAGATCATTAGCTTCTTCTATTGCTAATACTTTTCCTTCCCATTCATTAGTCAGAGAATGTAGGACTGTTGAAACTACATCAAAGTCAGAATATTTTTGCCCTAATCCGATAAGAGCATGATGAATGGTTTGAAACCTTGAATACATCTCATTGACTGTTTCATTTGGCTTCATTTTAAAATTTTGAAACTGACTTTTCAACAAAGCTATTTTTGCTTGTTTAACCTTGTTAGTACCTTCATGAGTAGTTTTTAGCGTTTGCCAAATTTGATAAGCAGTGGTACAGATACTAACACGGTTATATTCGTTTTGATCTAATGCACAAAACAACATATTAATTGCTTTTGCATTTACAGCAGCTGCGTTTTTCTCAGTAGCCATCCATTCTGCATACTCAGTCGTTGGATTGACTATTTCTTTCTGAGTAGCATTCCAAGCATCATAGTTAGTTGATTGCATGTAAAAAACCATACGTGTTGCCCAATAACTATAGTTAAGACCATTAAAGAAAGGTGGTCTTTGTGTCGATTGACCTTCCGTGTAAGGGGTGTTAGTGCTACTACTTGGGTTATTTGCCATATTACTAGAATATATCAAATAACTGTGTTACGGTTATGTGATGACCTCGCTCTAATACCAATTGAAAATTGTGAGTGCGTATGTGCTAAGTATAATATACAAACAAGGATCGTGTAATATGACAAACACTAGTCAAATATGAAGTAATAAACAAGCACATAATTGTATGATAGTAAATGCAGTAAAAAATAAAAAAATCACACCAGGGATTTTTATACTGGTTCGGAGCACCATCCTACGTCCAGTCCCAGACCTCTCTTTGGATTTTCACTAAACAGCTACCTCACTTCACCCGGAGGAACAGGTTCACAATACCCGAGCAGCCGAACAAGATTTCACGCCTCTAACAACACGAGGACTTCACAACTCGCGTCTAACAACACGAGGACTTCAAACAAGATGAGTAAAATTTGTAATTTAACAATGTGTGTTCTCAATAACACGAATTTGTCAATTCTTGTACAACCTTCCTATAATCTTATCCTCAAATATGATTTTGTGATTATGAAGATTTGGAAGATGATATCGTTATTTGAATCAAAAGAATAATATATAGATTCAAGGATTCAAATAACGATATATGAGAATTATGAGCTTTTGATTGCTTTTTAGAGAGCAAGAATGAAATCAGCAATTAGATAGCAAGAATAGAAAGAATTGATGGTATAAAAATGATCATGTTGTTTTTATAGAGGATGGAGAGTTGTAATCATTGGTGAAGAGAAGCAACGAATAGAGATGATTTTTGGTGAAAAGAAAAGAAAACAACCATTGACGAATAATGGTGTCTCTTCGAAAAGACACTTTCAGTTCGTAGACCGGTCGACTGATAAAAATGACCAATAGACTGGTATTTGAATATATGTACGTTATATATATGTGTGCACGTTCATTGTGCACTTCTGCCCAAAATCGGTCGATCGCCCATAATGAAACCGGTCGACCGGTTTCTGGTAGTATGCATAATGAATGTGCATACATATATACTCATATATATATTCAAACCATCTAGGTATATGATTATTTGAGGATAGATTTTAACATTTAAAACTCAACTAACACTCTAAATAATCAACCTCTAACATTAGATACCATTGAATCTCTTCTTTTTGTCGATCTTGAACGTCTCCTTATCATTTAATCAAAACGCCATGAATTCCTTGATTCAACAACCCATACCTTCATACTTCTTAAGAACATTTTCCCAAACTTCGGCAAGTATGATTGGAAATGCATTTTGTAAGAAACACAAGCTACCCTTATTCATAATGCTAAGAGTGTAGAAATTGAACAAAATAGCATCAAAACGAGCCTCATCCTGAACACATGCTTCTTCAATAGCAGCCTTACCCGAAAGAGCATTATTTCTCTCGCTCTCTCTCTCAAGTTTAGCAATCTGAACTTTAAATTGTGTTATCTTCAAGGATTGAGTGTTGGACTTTTGCTATAGGCTGTCATTAGCTTCTATAAGATGCAATAGTCTGCAACTCTATGGCCAGTTTAACCTTAACTTGTTTCTGAGCTGAATGTGCATCTTTCACTTGAGTATAGAGCAAGGTCTCTCATGTTATCGTGGTAGCAAGATCCTCCTTAAGCCTCTGATTTTCCATCTCAAGCTATGTATTCTGCTGAGTAAGGGACGTAATGCTAGCATCGCGAGAATTAAGGGTCTTGTCCCACTTTGCCTTATCATTTTCCATGGTAAGCATAGCTGCAAGGTGAAGCTGATTAGCTCGCTGAAGCTCATCACACAACCTGTACCATGAAGCTGTTTTTTCAGCTTTTTTCCTAACTGCTGCCATTTGTTCATCAATGATGTCTTTTTCTATATCTATTTCCCTAAGTATATTGTCTTTGTCTGACGGATGGACATCCACGTCGAAGCGAACCCCCTTAAGCACCATTTGTCAAATCTTCAGGAAAGTCCCTTTGGGCCAGGTCGGATGCAGTAGCGTGGCCTTTGGATAATCATCCATATATCGGCAGGTGAAGGAGTAACATCCAAGGGCATGATAGACAAAGTGTCTGCGGAGGTAGCAGCAGTATCCTTGTCAGCTTTGGAATGCTTATCCTCAACAGTATTAACCTTGTCGGCTTTGGAATGCTTATCTTCGACAGTGGTTTCCTTAATAGCTTTGGAATACTTATCCTTAACAGTAGTACCCTTATCGGCTTTGGAATGCTTATCTACAACAACGGTTTTCTTGACAATTTTGGGACGCTTATCTTCTCACCTATAATCTCTATCACCGTCGTCCCTGGACCTCTTCCCGTTTCGATCATCCGCATCATACCTCTCGCGGTCATGTTTATCGTAGTCATGTCTCTCTTGACGATATTGATCGTCATAGGGTTGCTTATCTGTTCCTTCCGGTTCTAATAATCATAATCATGCTACTCTTGATCCTTCTTTGCCCTCCTTTGAGCCTCAGTTTCTTGGCAATAGCGAGAAAGATTAAGCCAAGAATCGTAGCATCCAAAATAGCAATTGATATTACCTATGTAAGAAAGGTGCATGGTTGGACCAGAAATAGAAGAAAACAAAAGTTCATTTTCTAAAGCAGGAGGTACTGGGGCAGAACATCAAACATTATGCGCATTGTGGAAACCCTAAGTGTGTGTAGTGTGCAATCTAGCGCCACGACCCACTTGATGTTGGAGTTAAAGAAGCTTCTAATCAGTGATAAGCTTAGGAGATGTGGGTCGTGTTATTGTAATTTGAGTAAGCTGGGAAGATGACTTCGGAAC
Organism: Allium sativum; assembly: GCA_030737875.1. Classification (NCBI taxonomy): domain Eukaryota; kingdom Viridiplantae; phylum Streptophyta; class Magnoliopsida; order Asparagales; family Amaryllidaceae; genus Allium; species Allium sativum. Next base: position 17,058,705 of record CM060927.1, on the reverse strand, counting down.
TGCTGGAGAAGAAGTCTTTGAATACAGTTCAGTAGGCCAAGAAGTATGCACATCTCTTGTGAAATCTTCATCTAGAGTCACGTTAAGGTCGCTCAAGCCGGCGAAAGTGTCAGAGGCACAAACCTCAGTGTTAACAGGAAGTATGGGACCAGTACTATCTCAGCACTAGAGCCACCTTTGGCAACGATTTCACCTTCCTCGTGATGATCATTAACGGTCATAGGGGTTTTGCCCTCTTGGTTAACATTTTCTTCTTCTTTAACAGAAGACAACTGAGGCTCAGAGGATGCCTCAGCTCCACTAGCAACGTCCGAGCATTTTCTGAAAGCAGTTTCCTTGGTGGAATCTCTCGATGCCATAGCTCCTATGGAAGTTGCAACATCCGATGTTATAGACAACAACTGAGGAGTTGAAGAGGTTACCATGGAAGGAAGAGATCATGAAGAGTTAATCAAGTGATACTGATTAAGGAATCTTTCTATGATTTAAAACTTTCTGCTTCTCACTTGCTCTTCGGCAGATCTCAAAGTTTCAAATATAGTTTGATCGGAAGCAGCGTCTCTGTCAGGAGAAGGGACTTCTGTAAAATAAAGAAAGGATTTAAAAATCAAGACTTAAATGGAAAATGAGATGAAGAAGCTCTGAGCAAATATGTCACCTCCTTCCATCCACATGCCATAAAAGCTTTCAGGGAACCGAACATAAAAGTATTGATTCACAAATCTTCGAGCGCTTTCTAACAAGTCAAGAATAATCTTGGAGGTTCGAATTCCTTCGACAAAAATAATTGATGGGTGTTCTTTCCTCCTTTGAAAACGCATAAAGAGCAGATGTCCTAAAAGTAGGTGCACATTGCTTTATCCTCATAAAAAGCACATAAAGCCCTGTCAAATGGCATAGCCGTTTGGGTGTAGCTGGAACGAAGCAATAGATAAGCGCCAAAGTATCATCTCTAAGAATGGGTTAAAAAGAGGAACGACTCCGCTAACTAGCATATAACGGTTGACTGCAACATAACCAACGGGTGGAAGGTCAGTGAAGTCATTCTTTCTTGGTAATTTTACATCAGCTTCCGAGATGCCAAATTGAGTGCATAAATGAAAGTAAAGAAAGCGTCGTTGGATGTCTTTCGAAAGGTGTCTTGATAAGAGGCCGGGGAAGAGGGAAATCTTGAGTGACGTCTGGCCTAGGAACATTAGTCATCGTAGTTTCAAAAACCGGAGTAGGAGTCTTAGCTTGAGTAGACACAGTTGTTTCCTCAGATTGTCGGCATGATTGCTGTCGGGTTACCATTTCTACACTAGTAATCGTGTTTGAAAATAAATCACAGGTGCATGTTTCCTAAGTGAGAAGTGTTGTGCATGATTATATATGTCATAAAAAAGTGAAAAGCTTGTAATCTACAATTGGCGCGTGCTGGTTAGTTGATTCCAAAGGTCACCGTGAAGTCATGTTAGGATGGTTATATCTATGGAAAAGATGTATGACAAAGTTATAAATGATCAAATAAAGCGGCTCTGTGTAGATATATCATTCAACCTAAATCTTAAAGTTCGCTATAGAATTTTTTAACAACTAACTAATTTATTGTCGACATGGGAAGCCGATAACAAAATATTGGCCTAAAGCATGCAAGTGTTTTTGCTATTACAGGTTCAGACATAACACTGAAGTGGCATGATAATATTGTTATAAGTTTGAACTGTTGACAGTGGCATTGAAAAGGTTTGCACTGTGCATTGTTACAAGAAAGCTTGTTGATCAATAAAGGCCCCCTAACAAAAAAGCTTTTCAATGGAGCAAGCATCACGATCCATCATGGACTGGACATGACTGATCCATGGATCAGATATGACCGACCCATCATGGGTCGAACACGACCGATTCGTGGATCAGTCATAACCGATCCATTATGGATCGGACTATTCCGATCTATTGAAAACACTATAGTGTCGAAGTACAATCCGAAGGCCACCAAGTGATCAAGCTTATCCAACAGTGCTCAATGTTTCCAAATCCATATTATGGCCTCCACACAACAAATACAAGTCCATGCATCAATCAGCAAAGAAGAATTCATATAACAGGCAACATCATCAAGTACAAATCAACACCAAAAATGTAATGAACAAAGAAAAATATGCATTATCACTGCAGCAAAACCGAATGCAAATCTAAGCTTAAAGCATGTCATATGTAAACTCTTGTACAATGTTGAGATAGAAGCACACCAAACTTCGGAATCAACCAAAAATTAAGTGCAAGCTCCAATACGCTCAGGTCAAATTCATAAATAAAACATCAAAATCGACACTCAGCCACCTGATTCGATTCAGAAACATAGTTTATTTCCACAAGAATCCGGGTCGAATTACAAAACAAATACCCAAAACTGATTCAGTTCAAACCCTAAAAACCCAAGTTTTCGAAACAATAAAATAGGTTTAACATGAATACTTGAAAAAGCAACCATTGACAGTTATGATAAACTATCGAAAGTTGGTAACTAAAGCTAACTCTAGTTGAACAATGGCAAAATACCTCAGATTTGATAGATTTTGCATTAAACTATTTCGAACTGGCTGGAGACGAAGCGATGATCAGATTCAGGAGTAGATGAAGGCACAAATCCAACTGGAAGGAGACTCAATCGAAGATGAAGCTAGAAACTTGGACAAAATCGGATTTTTCTTAGAAAACGCTACCGCCATTAAAATGATTTTTGGTTGGAGGAGATAAAATGAAAAAGTGAAGGCCAGAAAATGATATGAAAGCATATGCATAGTAAACCCTTCCGAAACATTGAGTGGGCCGTACCTGACTCATTAAACATTGCGCGCATCTGATCCGTCATTTAAAGTGTTTATGGTCCGTTATTTTAACACATTCCGACCCATAATAGAAGGTATAATGTTTATTATTGATCCACCAATATGTGTTGACGCAAATCATTTTAAAGATATTCATTTCAAAGCTTGCATTTTTTACAAGCAAAGATACAAGCTCTTAGGGGTAAATGTTAACCCTGTTTAAAACATGGTCCAAGTATAATTAGTTATATACATATATAATGGATCGACAAAGTGACATTGGTAGACCGGTTATTTTTGTATATATGGATGACATACTTTCTAAATGGATTGGGAGAAATTTTGTGTAATGGATCAGGCAAGTTCACACTCAATGGATCGGGTGCAAAGCAATACCAGAGAACATACACATTTAAGCTGATCGGTTGAGCGTTGTTCTCATTGAAGCTGAAGCATGGATCAGCATAATTCAAGATATATGGATCGACTTCAGGCAAAATGATATGGATCGGTAGAATAGAGAACACTGTATGAATCAGATGTGAATTCATTTCAATGGCATACTCGTAAATACTATGGGTCGATGTCCAATTCTGTATAGCATGGAGCCGTGGCAATGTTGTAATAACGATGGGTCGGTCACTCTCAAATTCTGATGGATCGGCTATATACACCAGGCGAATTGCTTCATTATGCAAAATACGGATCAACTCATATTGTTTAACACGCATTAGATGGATCGGTTGTCTTCATGGACGCATGGCATAGCTGGATTGATTGCAACTTTGAAAGACGTAACCAAAGTAAAAGATCTTCCACATGGATTGGATAATTTATATACTGACGGATCTGATAATTATAAATATATATCGCTCAACAGTATATCTCATGCCTAAATTGTTATCCGTACTTACATGCTAACGTGCTAATGCATGAAATGTTGTCCATACCTACATGGATCGGTCATCTTAAAGTCCTACTGTTAACAAAGAATGGGTTTGTTCACTTGTATATATTAGTGCGAGTGATGGCTTACGTATGAATATGAAGGGGCGAATGCTTTAATATGGATTGGAAGGTTTTCATGCAGACATGTAATAATATGGATCGAGCAATATTATGTATAACGATGGTGTGGCCAAAATGTAAAAAGGTGGATCGATATGTTTATGTGAGTTGACACGTGGCATGGATCAGAGCTCTTCAGTTGTATATATATGGATAAGTTATAAAATTAATGTGCGTGGCTGTTTGGTAAACAACATGGATCGATCATAAACAAAAGGCATGGTCAATCATAACTTCAGTATGGATCGGCAGTAAACAAATAATGGATCGGTCACCTCTAAAAGTACGTATCAGATATAATTTTAACTCAGTGGCACTTTCGTAAATACGATGGATAGGGCATCCGATCCATGGTCTGTGTACATAATTACAACTTCGCACACTACTCAAATTTTGCCTATAAATACTCCATCTCCACACACATTTAGGCACCAAATTTTCCGATGATGAAGTGTCGACATTTTCATTCTCCAACACCCTAAAGCAAATCAAACTCCGTTAAAGTTCCCCAAAGTAAGATCGAAGCTTATCCATCAACAATATAATCTAGAAATCATCAAATTCATTCACCGATCGCGATTATTGAAGAAGTACTTCCATAATCGATGATACTCGTGAAGATTGATCGTTTCTACCGTTGGAAAGAGATAGAGATTGAAGAAGATAGAGATTTTGTAGAGAAAAGAGAATTATTGTAAAGAGATATAAAAATGTATAAGACCAAAGAGATTATGCACCTTGTAATTATTGAAAAGCTTTTGAAATCCTCTCTTATAGTGGACGTAGGTCGAAATTGAGACCAAACCACTCTAATTCCCTGTGTTCTTATTTTTTCTGTGATTGTGGCTACCACTTTTCTAGATCTAACCTGTTTGTAAAGTGTTAAACGACACCATGGGTGTTGGTGATCAATTTTTGACATCAACATTATGTTTTACTCGTATTACCTTGGGCTGCTCATCAATTGTGTCGGTGAGTAGATTGAGTTAGCATGTAGCAAGTTTTTGGTGTCGGTGATGTTGTGCGACGACGAGCAGGAGGCTGGCATATATTTTCTTTTGTCATCAATTGTGTCGGTGAGTAGATTGAGTTAGCATGTAGCAAGTTTTTGGTGTCGGTGATGTTGTGCGACGACGAGCAGGATGCTGGCATATATTTTCTTTTGTGCTATATAGATATTCATTTTATTTCCATTGTATGTTGATGTCTTTTGATACTCTGCGAAATATGTAGTTAGGCTTGATGTACGGATTACTCATTTTCATAGATGTTTTGTATTGGTGACTCTGAGATGTTATGAGATTTAAGTTCATATTCTATTATACTTCATTACTATATCATGTTGTATATTTTCTATTATATGTTATCCATTCGCTGTGAGTTACACGATGGGTTTGTTTTCGAGTTATTCTTCCTTGATGATGGTCCCATATCGGCCTAACACGTCATACAATGCACGTTTTCCTTAGTTTGGCGCAAGAGTTATGGAGTGGTCGTCACATTTGGTATCAGAGCATTGGTTAATCAATTTAACCGAAAGTTCGCAAGTGTAAAAGCTTATGACAGACGTACTTGTAATTTTTATTGGATGATTATTATATTATAATTTATAGTTTAGTAGGCTAGTAAGAACTTGAACACCAGTTGCAACTTTTCTTTGATGTGGACTAATCAATCTATTTCAGAGTAAGAATAAGTAGTTGAACTTCAAGACATGCTCACTGCACCAAAACAGATGATTCCCAACAAGTATAGCCATCACAAACAATTTCAACAATGCTTATTAGTGTTGCTATGGGGGCATGACAATTTGTTGCAATGCATATAAGCGTTGGTAGATTTTCTCTCCCAACGCTTATAAGCGTTGGTATACGCTACGCCATAGATGACCTACTGCAACGAAAATCCAAGGTGTTGCAATAGCTATGCTGATTTTTGTCTATTGCAACACACTCTTCAATGTGTTAGCATAGATATTAAATTGTGTTGTAGTAGCTATAGTTATAAACTTATAAGTTTAATTTATCACGTCATCAATCTGCACCTATAAAAACATGCATATCTATCCGTCAATTTACCTTTAAAAACAACATCTGTAGTTGACATCTCACTGATCCGTTGAAATCCTCCACCACCAATAGGAATCAATTTAAGTTACTCGTTCCATTGCTCTTTCTCAACTTCTTAGATATGTTCGTTCTCACTCCTAAATTTCTAATTCCAATCCCTAATTTTCATTCATCTACTTCTTTCACTCCACCCTCTCTGCATCCTCCACTTCTTCTAGCTATTCCTCAACTCCAACTCCATACGCACCCACTTCTCCTCCTCCCCATCATCAAACGACAGTCAATTCAATTAGAAAGGTGCTAGCTTTTTATTTTGTGTTTCTCATGTACGTTTCTATTGGTTTTTAATCATCGCTATTAATTAGCCTATCAAGAAACAGAAATTATTATCACCATGAGTATAATTGGTGTTAGGTGATTAACAATTCTTGCCTGTTATTTGTCATTGAATCCACACTTTTTCAGTTTGAAGTCATATACTAATGAAACTAGACATGTAAATTGTGTTATTTGCAGTGACTTCATAATTTACATATCATACTAGAAGAACGTGTACATCATTTTGTTTGGTTGGTGGTGTTATTTTGTGGTTCTTTTGTATGTTGATTCACTAAAATGTTCTTTGAGTAGCTATTGGGTTGTTAATCAATTTAATAGCACAGAACTTTTGTACCGTGTGAAGTGTGGTTGTGAGAAATTTGACTATCGACCTTATATGAGCTGTATTTTCTAAACAATTGCTCAGGTTTCCCAGGTTGTTGTTGCCGGTGATGATTGAGACATGATACTGCTAACTTTTTTAATAAGATATACAGTAGTTTATGAAAATGGTTTCATAAGGATGCTTACATATACATGATAATATTCATTTCTCAAGTATTTTCATGTTTGTCATATGCATGATTTTTCACCTAGTTCCCTATCAGATAAGATCTGTATGCATAATTAGAAATTATGTGAAATTCACTTCATCTACAAATGGTTACACCTGTTGTACATTGATTTATGCATCACCATTAACATCATTGTATGCCAGATAACCAAGCATTGTTTAAGTAATGCTTGGATATGTTTAAAAGGCCATACAATGATATATCTGCACCCATGGATCAATAAACTGCTAATGGATGATTGTTTCTTCATGCACACAAATATTGAATGCATGAAATACATGCCTGAAAGCCTACTGCATGAAATTTATGATATGGAATATATACATAATCATTTGCAGTTTGTAATATTACTGAAATGATTTGTAGTTTGAGATATCATTACAATTCTTCCTTTAATTCGAGTTCAATGACCACTCAGTCAATTTCTACTTCAAATTAATCAACACTGCAAGTCCGCTACCACAAAATCCCAACGAAAATGAGGACTGTGAAGGTAGGGTCGAATGCGAGGAAGGAGTTTTTTGGTTGCTCCATGTGCCCAGTAAGTACAAATTAAGATTTTTTTGGTTGCATTGTCGATTATCATATCTTTCAGTGATGTTTTAGTCGAGAATTTAAGATATGTGCAGAATGACGATTGTGTATATTTTATGTGGCATGACGAAGTGTATGAAATCAATAGCAATGCTGAATTGGATGATACTACTGCTAAATTAATAGAAAAAGAAAAGATAATATCGCAATTGCTCATGGAAAGGAAGATAATTGAATAAAAGCTGCTGAAGCAAAAGAAAAGAAGGGCAAAAGCCGATGAATTTGTGGCAGATATAAAGGAAGAGTTGGTCCTAATGCGCGTTGAATGCGGAAATCACGAGAAAGGAGAAAAATTATTTGCAACAGCTTTAGCTATATCCCGGATCAAGTTTGGAGTTCTTTTGTGTGTTGCTATGGGAATGTAGTGCAGTGAAGTAACATGAAATAACATGCACGGATAGTTTTCAAGTATAATTTTAAGTTTTGTCACAGACTGAAGCACTTGTCAGTTTGTAACTGAAGCAATGTCTCAGTTTTCAATTGAAGCAATGGTTGAGTTTGTACTTGAACGAGTCATGGCGTAGTTATAATATGGCATAGATTTGCAATTGGGGCAGTGCCTTAGTTATACTATGACATACTATTGCATTCCTTAATATCGTTTGTGTTTTGAACTAATTGAGTCATTGCATCAATTTGCAACTGAGGCATGCAGGCCATAAATTGAGTTATGCAACTGAACTGTCTTTGTGCTGAAATGCAACTAAAGTGCAAATGAAACTCAGTTATGCAACTGAAATGAAAATGAAATGCAACTCGGTTATGTAAATGAAATGCAAATGAAACTCAGTTATGCAATTGAAATACAAACGAAACTCAGTTTGTGTTGAAATGCAAATGAAACTCAGTTATGCAACTAAAATTCAACTGAGGTATGCATGCCATAAATTGTGTTGAAATGTCTTTGTGCTAAAGTGTAACTCATTTATGCAAATGAAACTCAGTTATGCAGGTAAGGCATGCATACCTCTCATTTTGTGCAAAAATGCAACTCAGGCATGTAGGTGAAGGACGAAGTGATGAAGTTGTTCAAGAACTTGTGTTACTGAAGGCACTAGAGGTACTAGAGACAGTAGAGGCACTGAATGCACTGCAGGGTCGCACTATATTTCGAAACTGTTTCAGTTTGATGTAAATATGAATTTAGTACCGGCTGTGCTTGTAAGTACTGTCTCTAAAACTGAATTTAGTGGCTATGTTTTGTTATTTTGTAGTTGACTAAGTAGTACTTGTGTTGCTGGTTAATTTGAAATGAAAAGTTTTTTTGCTAATTTCAGTGTGTGATATTAATTGCTGTTATGTTGCACTATGTTATGTAATATTGTCATAGCTATGATATAATGTTGCAGCATGTTATGTTAAATGTTTTCATAGGTACGATATAGTGTTGCCATAGATTAACGCATGTGGGTCCCACAACAGGATTCCGTGAACCCGGGCTACAGATTAGTGGGCCCCACATGTTGGGGCCCAAATTGTGGGGACCACATTTTTGTAAATTTAGTATCTGTGGTAACACCTGTTCCCATGTTGCCTTAGGGTCGCAATGATGTTGCATTTGACTCTAAGACAACAAGGAAAAAATGCAACACCAAGAAAGTGCTGCCACAAATCATTTTTGGCCTATAACAACATTTTTTGGCACTCCTGCATCACTTCTTTGGTGTTGCAGTATGCAATCTATAGCGTAGTGTATATTTTCGTTCGCAACGCTTATAAGCGTCGATACATTTTCGTTCGCAATGCTTATTAACGATGAAATATTTTTGTTTGTGTTAACGACATTTTTTGTCAGCGCCGGAGATAAGTCTAAGGAAATGGATCTAAGGGAACAACTGGATTACTTACTTCCCACAAGCTTGAGTTGGTTCACTGTTTCCTAGATATCGAGGTCTCAATCCTGAGGATTAGTTACTCTTCCCTCAAGGGATGAGTATCACGCTTACAAGACTTAAGGACCAACAATTACCTTGCGATAAGGGTTTCGTAAGCTTATTACAAGTTAGGAAGCTAAATGGCTTGCGGAAGGGTTTCTTAACAATTCAAGATTAAAGATAAGGTTTGTGCGGAAAGGCTTTTGTTGAGGCAAAAGCATAAAGCAGATAAGCACCCATTGAAAGGGCTAGTTTGTAAAGCATTGTATAATACATACAAAAGAATAATATAATATAATAATGCGAAATAGTAAAGAACACACGATTTATAGTGGTTCGGTTCAGATCGAACCTACGTCCACTTTACGGGCTTTGATGATTTTATTCATGGAGGAGGTTACATAGGAAATCCCCAGATCGATTAACAAATTAGGGTTTGTTCTCTAGGAAATGAGAGCAAGATTATGGAATGAGGAAAAGTCCCCAAAATTGGGACCCTTGAGGTCTTATTTATAGGCAAATTGGCCCCACTTCTGGTGCGAACCCAGCAGAAACCTTTCTTGGATGCTTTAACAAGGTTTCAGCCGCTCTTGTAGCTTTCGGTTCCGACGGAAAGGTTTCGTTCGCCTTTCTTCTTATCGAATGCCTTCACCGATATCTTCTTTCCTTCGGAATATTAATCTCGATCTTTCGGGAGTGGTTCCACTGACACACCTTTCGGTAGTTTGGTCTGGGAATATGAGAACTTGGCTTTGGTGGCTCTCGGTTTCGGGACCACTGGTCTCGGTTCATATCTATATCTTTCGGTCTCGGTTTCCGGTATATGAGAACTTAACTTTGTGACAGCATGCCCCCGGTATACCTCTCAGTGACTTTAAAGCGGCTTCCTAGTTACAGTTTATATAGCTCTTTGCCCCCTCTTAGCTGGCCTCCCGGCTCTATAGCTTTCAGTTGTCGGTGAAGGTATCGGAACAAAGCACGTTAGAGTGTATGCCTCCCTTCTTCTTTTGACAACCCTCAGTTTCGGTCTTGATCTGGTGACAACTTCATCCCTGAACCCCTTCGGATGACTTATAAACTTTCTTTGGATGTTAGTGTCAATTTTGAGTTAAGTAGTGTCGGTAGCCCTCTGCCTTCTCTTGCGTGATGTAGCGCTTCCCTTTAGTGGCTTTAAGCTTTCAATTTATATGCCTTCGATTGCCCATTTCTACCTGCTTATGGTGTTAAATATATGCTTTCAGAGTTGTACCCTTGCTAATTTCCATCGATAATGGTACTGTCCTGTTGGTAAATCCTTCCTTCTGCTTTAACGGTATTGTTGTTTCTTCCTCTATTCTTCTGTTGTCTGTGACGGATCGACACCCTTGTACATGGGTTTCGGATTTATGATCCTCGGGCCTTCCCTTTCGTTGTGGATATGTCCTACCTTTCGGTATCCTCTAATGATACTTGATGTTGAGGATTGACCACAATTTGACCCTTTTCGCTGTTGGTTTTGACTTTCAGACTTTGCCCCCTCTAGCGCCTTAGCTTCCTTCAAGGTCCTTTTCTCCATGCTTCAGGTTTCGCTGCCCGAAACCCTTTAATCTTATTGCTTTGAATCTTCTACTTCTTTATATTTGGCTAGTGCAAATTTTGGTGTTAACAGTTTGCAATGCTTATACATGTTGCAAGTTTTTCATTCACAACAATTATAAAAATTAATAGTAACTGAAATATGTATGAGTAATTCCCATATTCTAACATTAATAGTCAATTAATAACTAACATAATTATAATATAGATGATATTTATATGAATCCAAAACAAATATTATTCTCAATTAAAAAAGCATAACTCAAATAACACCATTAGACAACATTCATAATCAAGTAACGACATAAAATACCAGTTAACAATAGACAAGTACAATACATAATTAAGTTGCTAAATTCATTACACAAATGAAATTCTATAAATACCTTAGACGAGCTCCAACCATATAACGAAGCCTCCATTTGAACTACCATCCATTTTCCTCTTTTCTTCCGCTACCTCTATAAGTACCTGCATTTATTTATTGAAAATTTCAATTCCTTGTTAAAAACATAAGTATTATACTAACAGGCACGTTATAATGATAATAAATGAGAAACTAAATTTGTGTAATAGATAACCTGCATAACACATTTAAAAAAACATTTCTCAATGCATCAAAACTTTATAACATCAAGTATAGCAAGGGATTACACTATAATACACAAAAACTCAAATCTCAGCCGTAATTTTGGTGCAGGTCAGCGGCATATAATAGCACATTCCGGCTAGCAATCTTAATTTTTTTGGAAAACTCTTCAAACGAAATTCATACTTTATGTTCTAAGCTTTCCGGAATGTCCAAGATCGTCAAATTTGGACAATTCAGTCAAAAGTTATTATTATAACGGTTTAGTTTAGAAATTTTTCTGAGTATATAAGCAGGTCAGCGTAACTGAATGGCCATTTTAGCTCAACAAACCTCAAAATATCATGGAAGACACTAAATAAAATTGTAGCTTATGAATTTAGCTTTCCAGAATGTATAAAATCATCGAAATCGGATAAACCATTCAGAAGTTATGTATAAAAGAGTACATCCCAAAAAATATTCTTAAATGCAACATCAGGTCAGCGAAGTAAAATATGTTTCTAGCCATGTAAACATCGAAATTTGGAAAAAAAATTCTACATGAAAGTTGTTATTTACGATCTTTGCATTTTGAAATGACCAGAATTGTAAAATTCGGAGTAATCATTTGGAAGTTATTACTAAAATAATTTCAGCATTATTTGAAGATGTTTTATCTCAGAACAACAACATATGTGCTTTATAATTCACCTAAAAATCATAGATAACTATAAAATCTGGCGAGGTGATTAATATAAAAACTGTAGTCTATGGTTCAAGCTTTCCACAATGTGTAAGTTCGTCGTATTCAGATAAGCCATTCAAAAGTTATCATTAAAAAACTACGGTGCAAGTGCATGGCTTAGAAATTTCAGGGCTGCGGTACTAACATGCATATGTAGCCTAACAAGTGCCAAAATTTCTCGAAATACTTAAGAAATATGTTATAGTTTGCGTTTTAAGCTTTCCAGTTAGTGTAAATCACCAACAACTGATTTCTCATAAAACAACAATTTAAATACAACATTGATTTATAGAGCGTACATCTTTCAGACAACAATCAATGTTTGTTTTAATTCACGTTTAAATTATGGCTAACTTCATGATATGACAAAAAGATAAACATAAAAGTTGTTTTAAATAAAAATGTCTTTCACATGGAATCAGATTCACTAAAACCGGAGTTCAAAATCATACATAATAGTTATTTCTGTACAACACTTAAAAGAAAATCCCCAAAGGCATATCACTGTTCATTTCATTATTGGTATTACTAGTATTCCTATTTTCTATCTTTTCACAGTTCTAAATTTATTTACTTTTTTTGACTTGCGCATGTATGCATCTACACTATACCCACACTCAGAAACACATGCTCACACTGCTATGAAATCCCATAATATTTCAAGCTCATATATTCCTGCGCATAAATATGTACCGTAGAAAGCAATCAAATAAAAAGAAACCCAAAATGAAATAGATAGCTCTAGCATCAAAATTTTGAGCATGTAAAGTCTATAGTAAATTCAGTTCCAAAGTATTATATGGTACGGAACGACAACAGTGTTTCAGTACCTCGTATCATTATTTCCTAAATGAAGAATAATTTTGTTTACACATGCAATCTATTTTAGGTATATCAGAAAGCTGAATAACCTCTAATGATTCAACACTCCGATTATTAAAATGCATGAAAAGTCATTAAACGGCTTATTTCCTAAAAGCTAATTTCATATAACATTAGTTCAAGAATTAACTAATAATAATCTTCATTTTACTTCTATGGATTCTGCGTTGCGCATGATTCGAGTCATTAAATATTCAGATAAACATTCAATTCATACAAAAATAAGAGTGAATCCGAAGCTATTTATTATAAGAGGATAGCAATATCAATTAAAAACATTTGCCCACTTAGGAAAAAATGGATTATGAATCAGAAACTAATAGTGGGGATCAACATCAAATAATTCTTCCTTAAATTTATCAACCTACCATGGACTAAAATTCATTGAATAGCCTACCTCAAATATAATAGGTTTTAAATAAAGAAAGAAAAAGGGAAGTGATATATATATAGGTGATAAACCATTGATTGGAACTTTTTTCAAATACTTGGGTTATGTCTCATTAAATCAGTGACTTAAAGTTGGCACATGCATCGTTATTCCATCTTGTATGTGCAACTCTCAATCCATCTTGTATATGCTTTACAGATAAATAAGACATACATAATGACCAAGTTTCCTCCATCTTACATTGCACAAAGCCCCTTTTCACTTTTTTCTTCCTGACTTTATGCAAAAAAACATTATATGTGTTTTGTTTGCTATCGAGGTCGACATAATATAAATGTTGTGTAGTGGTGATTTATTGAAGAAGAATTGCAAGATAAAAAGCAGCAAATCCTATATTAACAATTTAACCAATAAGTTCAAATTCAAGTTGAAAAAGAAGAAAGCAAGCTTGCCACAACTCTCAGTCAAACATAATAGTACATGGAAACCGGTACAGATTCAGACTTGATTAAGCTTCCAGGTTGCATGCTCAATAAATGCACTAGGATATTGCTAGTTATGGCATAGAACTTCTTCCAAATGTATAAGTACCCTATTCAAATGCTCCAAAAATATCTCCTCGTTTTTTAGCTAAAACACCAATGAAAATGCGTATGGTTCTTCACTTCTTCTTTTTTATCTAGATCTGAGCAATTATACCAACCTACAAATGAATAATTATAAAATGAAATAATGTAAGGAACATATAGTCTTGTTATATCAGCCTAAATAAAAGTTGCAGTTTGACTTACAGTAATAAGTTGTTTAAAAGAAAAGAAACAATGACATTGCTTTTTTGTTATCCAACAAGAATTCCAGTTAAAAGTGATATTAGATTTGCTAAATATTTTAGCATTGACAGATAAACAGACAACAGATAGAAAGTGTGATTTAACCCAGTTTAATGAGTTTCCTACAACCAATTAAAAACAATGGCATTGCTTTGTTATCAAGAATTCCAATCAAAAAGTAATCAGTATATGAATAAATTTATCTAATTAAATATAGCACCTGAGGACCAAGGAAGCCAAAATGAAGCCATCCCAAAGGCCACTTAACATCTTTCTAAAGTCTTGTTCGATCCCATACCTATTAAGTTCAGAAACTAAATTCATGAGGTCTGTGTTATATGTTAAATTTAAGACTAACAACGAATGAAAATGATAAGATTATATTACAGGTGATCAATTAATATGCTACCAAGGTACTTCTTTCAAGACATCAGGGTGGCTGAATATTTCAGCAGTTTTTGCTCTATGTTTTGAAGGAATTGGTTCACCAGTTGGTGTGCAGCGGTCACATGTTACCTATAAATTCCATCTGGCCATTCAACATTTACAACTATGTTAACACTATGTAGATAAGCACTAATAATGGACATGAGCTTTAAACAATTAAAGACATTTTAAGTCAAACTATTACATATATTTTGGAGAATTCAAATGGATTAGGGGCAGGTTGCATATAAATTTCGGTTAGTGATCTAATTAAGGAACGGTTTTGATCGAATGGAAATGTTGCTAAACTGTAGCAAGACCAAAAACACCACCAACCAATTTTAAACTAAAAATATTGTGTGTTTCAAATTACTCAAGTTGGTGTTGTGATTCACCATTGGTTAGAAAAGCAATCAATATCTTCTCATACCATAGATATTTTGTCACAGTATTAGATTATATGCGACATCAGGAATAAGCATAGAGTATAAACATGAAGTCAGCCGTTGGCATAAAATGAATGATATAAATATTTTAAATGAACATATGAAACAAAATTTGGTTTAGTTTAATAAAAGTATCTCATATATGGAGAACAAAACCGTTAATAGTTGAGAACTTTGTACATTAGCAGCTTCTTAAAAAATAAGAATAAAAACATAGCTTCTTTAATTATTAAAAACACAGCCAGTTTTTTGTTTTAGATAGGAAAGAATGTTTATAAAAGGGCATTGTTATTGACACTCCAAATATTGTTAAGGGGAGGACCAAATTTTTTTTTAAAAATAAATTGTTAAGGGGAGTACCAATGAAGAAAGTAGCCCCTTAACAAATAAAGATAATTTTACCTTATTACCCGTTTGACTAATTATATACATACACCCATAATTTCTTAACATACACCGTGAAATAAAATAAAATAATATACACCAAAATTTAATTTTCATACACCATGCCTTTTACAAAATTACCCGTTTATATTTTATCACCTTCCCTCTTTAACTGTGAAACTAAATTACACAAAAATAGGAATTCATTACATTAAAATAAAAAAAAGATTTTTTTTTTAAGTTTTCGACACTAATATTTTAAATTATTTGATTGTTTTATTTTAAAAATCAATACTATATGATTGAACATATGTAAATTAGAGTATTTAATTGTCAAAGTTGCCTCTTCAGATTTGATTAATTTTATAAAATTCTATAGATTTAAGCACATATTATTGATATAAAGTTTAAATTGGTTGCATTATAAGAGAAGGACTGAAAATGAAATTAAGGACAAGAGTAAAGCAGTCATGGTATTTAGTTGTCAAAGTCGAATAAGTATTTTTTTTTTCTAATTTGGTTTGAAGGGGCATTGCAGGAATATTGAGTAGTGTGAAATAATATGTTTGTGTAGCCCCTTAACAATTTTTCAAAAAGTGGAGTGTTTTTAAAAAATGGTCCTCCCTTAACAATTGTTGGAGTGTCAATAACAACACCCTTATAAAATTATGTCACCTCTTATATGTTCATTACCACTTCCATTTACTTCATCTTTTAAAAACAATAACAATCAAATGCCAATCACTTCATATTTAGTAAGCATTAAATTACTAGTCATACCTATTAATTTAAATGATGCGCAAGTTCAACATGGGCTCGTCTTATATAAAATATAGGCTCAAGTAATACACATTTGGTGGGGTAAATTATGCAACACTTCAACACTTGCAATAGTATAGCCCTTATACTACCAAATAGAAGTTGAATTAGTAATATATTTAAGTGATTTATATATATGATATTTTATAACACATGCAGCATGATGTACGTAAATAATTGGCATGATCATTTACCATTTTATCAGTTCAAAAATGAAAACCCATAGTAAGCATTTAGCACGATCATTTACTATCTTATTCAAATACATGAAAACAAATTTATCATAAAGAAAAATCTATACCCGTTACAGTAAGCATCTCTCCTTCCACATTTCCACTTAACTAACCTATTACAGTAAACAACGCTGGCACAAAACAAACCCATATTCTAAATGAATATTGAATTCAGTATCAAAATTAAACAATCAACTTTCCAGATATAATTTCAAATTCAATCATTCGATAATATTTTTTCTTATCGTTTCAGCATGAACAAAACAAACATATTAACGTTATATATATATATTTAAGTATTAAAAATCTCAACATAATAAAATGTATTCTACAGAATGAAATTGAAAATCGGGTAATTTCATTAAAGCTTGTTGGTTCTCTATTAAATCCAGTAACAAGAAAATTGAAAAATGCAGAAAAAAACTGAAAAATAGAGAGAACTTGGCGATGCAAACCTTGCATTCTTTTTTGGTCTTCTTATAATAAGCAAATACAAAAACATAACTAACTACATAACTGACATATTCACGTTCTCTAAAATTAAAATAAAAATAAAAACTGACCACAGAAACAACCAACTGCTACTACAATATTAGTAACTGCTGACAGTAGAAACACAACTCCAGGAGACAACAAGATTAACTCATCAATCTCCTCCTTAAGCTAGTTGTCCTCCACTGATGAACCCCATACCAGTTTTCTATCTGATCTCCAAGAACTTCAATCTTGCAAGTGACTTCGTCATAATATCAGCATGCTGATCTTCTGTGCAAACATGTTGAATTTCGATCATTCCTGATTCAACACAATCTCTAATATAATGGAATCGGGTATCGATGTGTTTGCTGCTCTCATGATAAACTGAATTCTTGCTCAGTGCAATTGCGGACTGATTATCGATCTTCAGAACTACTATCTTAACCTCACTCTTCAACAAATCTGCCAACAATCGTCCCAGCCGCACTCCTTGGCACGCTGCTGCACAGGCAGCAATGTACTCCGCTTCACAGGAAGATAATGCAACTACTCTTTGACCAGCTAATGGGATTTGATACAAGGAAAAATATAAAACCTGATGTACTTTTCCTGTCATCAGCATCACCGGCTAGATCACTATCGGAGTAATCGATCAGCTCCAAGCTTCCTTTCTTCTTTTCATAAACACAACTGAGATTTAATGTTCCTTTCAAATACCGCAATATGTGCTTCATTGCAGCCATATGCTCTGTTGTGGGCTTCTCCATGTATCTACTCATCATGCCGACAGAGAATGTCAAAACCGGGCGTGTGTGCAGTAGGTACCTTAAACTGCCAACAATACTTCGATAAAGAGTTGCATCTACAAGTGAACTTGTGCTTTCCTTGCTCAGTTTCAGTCGAGGTTCCACCGGAATTTGCGAAGGATTGCATTCTTTCATGCCACATTTATCCAAAACCTTTCTTGCATACGCCGACTGTTTGAGTGTAATCCTTTGGGAATTCTGACAAACTTCAATGCTAAGATAATAACTTAGTAACCCAAGATCACTCATGCTAAACATTTTCTTCATCTCTGATTTGAACTTGTCTATGTCTTGAATGCACTCTCCAATAATGATTAAATCATCCACGTAGACCCAAACAATTAAATTATCTTTGCCTTGAATTCTCATGTACACAGCATGCTCTAAAGAACTCCTTTGAAAACCAAGTGTTCGCAATGACTTGTCCAGCTTTGAGTCCCAGGCTCTAGGTGCTTGTCGCAAACCATACAATGCTTTGTGCAGTTTTAACACCTTGTGCTCTTCACCTTTTATTCATATCCGGGCGGTTGGATGACATACACTTCCTCTTCCAAATCACCATTGAGGAAGGCCGACTTCACATCCATATGATGCACCTCCCATTCTTCTTGTGCCGCAATAGCGATCAGCAAACGTACTGTCTCTAGCCGAGCAACGGGGGCAAAGACTTCATCAAAATCTATGCCTTGTCGTTGAACATATCCCTTTGCCACTAACCGTGCCTTGTGCTTCACAATGTTGCCTTGAGCATCCTTCTTTAATTTGTAAACCCACTTCAAACCTATAGGTTTGTGGCTGTCAGGTAATGAAACTGGCTTCCAGGTTCCATTTTTTCGAATACAGGAAATTTCCTCCTCCATTGCTCTTCTCCACATCGGATCCGCCTTGGCTTCTTCCAAATTTGACGGCTCCTCTTCTCCTAGTAAGCACAGACCTGAATACTCCAACTCTACTGGAACCGTTGCATCATACAAGATTTTGATGTCACGCTTACCCTGTGGTCCTACTTATGGACTCTCATCAGATGTTATGGATCTTGTATTTGTCACTGGTGTAGCATATTGATTACCAGTTTGTTCCAGTGTTGGCTGTGGGAAATCCATCTCATAATTGTTGATACCATCTTTAGCTTTCTGCTTTTTCATGTCAAATGCACCTATAATAGAAAAATATTGTGATGCATGAGAATTTCTTGCTGGTCCTCCTTCGGTTTCTGGAAATTTGCTCCACCCCCACTTCTTTTCCTCTTCAAACACGACATCCCGTGTCACCACTACTCGTTTCAACTTTGGATCAAACATCCGATAGCCTTTTGTATTCGAGTCATAACCAATAAACACCATTGGCTTGCTTCGGTCTGCAAGTTTTGAAAGGTGAGGTGTAACATCTTTTACGTATCCCACACTTCCAAAAATGCGAAAGTGATCAACAATCGTCTTGTGGTTGTAATATGCTTCATAAGGAGTTTTGCCGATGACGCTTTTTGTTGATGCTCGATTTAAGATATAAACAGCAGTAGACACCACTTCTCCCCAAAATTCGCCTGGAACTTCCATACTTTTCAACAAGCTCCTTGCAGTGCCAACCACTGTCTGATTTCTCCGTACAACAACTCCATTTTGCTGAGGAGAATAAGGTGCCGTAAGATAATGCTTTATTCCCAATAGCTCACAGTAATTCTTGAACTTATTTGAGGTGAATTTGCCGCCACGATCCGTGCGAAAAGCCTTTAATTTGCTGTTTTTCTCCATTTTGCTGATGCTTTGATCTTCTTGAACGCCTCAAATGCTTCATCTTTGTTTCGGATCAGCATCTGCCACATGAATCTAGTGCAATCATCAACCAACAACAGAAAATAGCGCTTACCTCCGTGTGTAGAAGGAGTCATCGGCCCGCATAAATCTCCATGCCATAGTTCAAGAGGTGATTTTGCTCGAAATTTCGCCACTCCTGGAAAAGGATTTCGGTGTTGCTTTCCAACCAAATATCCATCGCTGATGTGTTCCTCATGCTTGATTGCAGGCAAGCCATGCACCATCTGTTTTTGACTTAGAAACTTCAATGCATTAAAATTCACATGCCCATATCTTGCATGCCATCGCCATGCTTCTTCTTTGCACCTTGCTAATAGGCATTCAGGTAGGGCTGGTACAATATTAATCACATATAGCCTGTTCCTTGACCTATTTACTTTTGCTAGTAGCCTTTGTGATTTGTCCACAATAGACATTACTCCTCCTTCAGTTACAACCTTGCATCAATTTTCCTCTAACTGACCAAGACTTACTATGCTGCTTTTCAACTTTGGGATATAATAGACATTAGTAAGTAATCGATGTTCACCCGTGAAGCATTCAAACAAAACCGAACCTATCCCTTGTATTTCTACAGCCGAGCCATCTCCAAACATGACCGAACCATTGATGGTTGTGTCAATTTCCGCAAATTTTTCAATACAACCGGTCATGAGGTTACTTGCGCCGGTATCTAAATACCAGGCCTTGTCTTGGGTGCCATTAATCTTTGGCATCACCTTTTCTTCATGCAGCAACACCTCTTCATTTTGTATAGCATGGCTGAGAACACAAGTTTCAACCATCAACAGTGTCGGTTCATCATCGGTTTGTGTTGTAACAAGATTTGCCTTTTCTTTTTGGTTTGGTTTTGGGCACTCTTTTGCAAAATGACCATATTCATTACAATTGAAACATTTAACCTTGGATATGTCAAAGTTACGTGGCTTTCGGTCTCCGTTATTGCGTTCGCCATTTCCTCGGCCTCCACCATTTCCACGCCCATGACCACGTCCTCTTCATGACGTCCTCCTCTTTTGTTGCTGTAGGAGCCTTCATCTCTCTTTGCTTTTTGAATTCTTGTCTCCCACTCTGTCCGGGTAAGGAGCAACTGTTCTCCACTGCCCTTTGAGTACAATCGCCCTTTAAGCCCTTCTTCGAATGTTTTGAGATGACCAATCGCCTCTGAAACCGATATCTTCTCAACATCGCCAAATTGCTCAATTGTTCCAATAATCTGGAGAAATCTATCTGGAACTGCGCTGAACAGTTTTTCAACAACCTCGCTGTCGTTAAGCTTCGTGCCCAGCGAGCGTATCTCGCCCACCAACATTGTAAGCTTCATGGAAAATTCATTTATTGTCTCTGAATCCTCCATCTGTAACTTGTTCAATTGCCATTTCAGAACCTTTACACGCGCCTTCTTAACACGATCTTCACCAACTCGCATCTCCCTAAGTGCGTCCGAAGCCTCCTTTGCCGTCTTCTTCTCTGTGATTGCCATCATCACGTCATCAGGCACATCTTGAGAGATGGCTACCATTGCGCCTTGATCTTTGTCGTCATCTGTGTCTCCACCTTCGATCATTGACCATACTCCTAGCGAACGCAAGATTATCTTCATTTTGACAGCCCATATGCCGTAATTTGTTTCGCTTAACATCGGATATTGGATCGGGATTGTGACTCCTCTTGCTGTCGGTTTCACCACTGCAAGTGTATTTGATTGATTCCCTACTTCACCGGCCATTGCTTCGACAACTTGGCTCTGATACCAAATGTTGGTTCTCTATTAAAGCCAGTAACTAGAAAATTGAAAAATGCATAAAAAACTGAAAAACAAAGAGAACTTGGCGATGCTAACCTTGCATCATTTTCTGGTCTTCTTATTATATATAAGCAAATACAAAAAACATAACTAACTGCATAACTGACATATTCACGTTCTCTGAAATAAAAAAAACTAACCACAGAAACAACTAACTGCTACTACAACATTAGTAACTGCTGACAGTAGAAACACAACTCCAGGAGACAACAAGATTAACTCATAAAAGCTTAATTAAAATCATGGATCTACGATAACTAAAATGAAATTAAAAAATAGAAGAAAATATCTATGATTAGGTTTATAGAAGTACCACGAATTTCGGCAACGGAGGTTTGCTTATACCGAAGAACCTTCGCTTTCAGGAACCCTTGTTCAAATCTCCATATCCTTATGCTATTTTGCAGCAAGAATGAGGTGCGCTGAAGTGAAGACATGCTAAACCCCTGGTTCCATGGTCATGAATTCCAGTTTTTGCGGCTAGAATAGAAAATAAGCGTTATGCTAGGGCAAACCAAAAGATGGAATGCCTATTTACCATAATGTTCCTGCTGCTCTCTTTTACTTCCGGGTTGGCAAATGTTATAACCCCCATTAGCGTTGGGATTAAAATTGGGAAATAAAGAAAATGAGCCTTTTATTTTTAGCAACCCTTTTATCGTTTGATAACACAAAAAGTATTGTAATATACCAACATGAACAAGTGTTGGCAGTTTTAAGAAAAAAGTGTTGCGATATCATTGTTTTAGTGTAGTGGCTGCTACAGATGAGCTTGCTACTGGAGGGGTAGGCGAGGGTCTCCAGTCCGGAGCTGCAGCTGCTATGCCCGATTATCCTGTGATGTTTGAGGCCATGATGGTAACGATCATGAGGAGGGTGCCTGCTCCAAAAGTGGCATCATGGCATGATGTTCCTATGCAAGCACCTAAGGTGGTCAATTTCATTAAGTTGAACAAGGAATATACTTCTCTGGATGGAAATCCGTTTGCTGGTATGGAACCTACTATTGAGATTCATAATTAGTTAGATACTTGTGTTCAGATTTTCATAGGTTTGGGAATTGACAATGTAACTAAGAGGAAGCTTGCATCGAGGAAGTTGCAAGAAGGAGCGATGGATTGGTGGAACTCCATTACTTTAGAGATTCCAGAGGATCGTATCACTTGGGATTAGTTTAGACCTAAGTTTGAGGATAAGTTCATTTCTACGGTCCAAAAGTCAATACTCTTCAAGAAATTTGTTGAGATTAAGCAAGTATGAAGACTAGTGTTTGAGTGTGTGGATGAGGTCAAAGCTTTATCCAAGTATGCTCATTCCTATATTGAGACTCCTTACCAGAAGAATGAGATGTTTATCTTGGCTTTAGATTAGAGTCTAGAGAAGCAGTTAATTGACCATATCGATGGCTCTTATAAGAAGCTAGTTGAGAAGTCTTTGAGAAAGTAGAGTTTGTTTTCACAGAAAGTTGAGGTTTTTGTTGAGAGTAAGAAGGAGTCAAAGTCATAGCAAGATGGTAGTAATAAGAAAATATGGAATGGTAAACGAAAATAGCAACAGCAAGGGAAAATGGCTAGAAGAAGCAAAAGGGTGAGGTTACTTACTACAATTTTCAATAGAAGGGGCATTATTCAAAGGATTGTAAGAAATCCAAGGTGGAAGGAAGTGCTTTAACTGTGATAAGCATGTGCATATAAAGAAGAATTTTCCGGAACCACCGAAGGATAAGTAGGTTGTGAGAGCGTATGCTTTGGATACCGTGCCCTCTTGCTCAAGGGGTCCAACTGCTACGGAAAAGGGGAAGAGTTTTTTTGCACAAGGTATGCTTTCTGTCAGAGGTGTTCCAGTTGGAATTTTGTTTGATACTGGAGCGTCACATTTTTTAATTTGTAATGAGCTTATTTGCAAGTTAGGTCTAGAACCTGAGATTGTCGATCATTGGTTGTGACTAATCCAGTAGGAGGTTCGTCCAGTCTTTATGTGTTATGACGTGGTCTAGTTTTATCGAGTAATGGTTGCTCTTTTATGTGTGACTATTTTGTTTTGAACTTCATTGGGCCTGAGATTATTTTGGGTATGGATTAGCTCAAGAGGTATGCAACTATTGTGGATTGCGAGAAGCCAGAGGTAACAATTGGAAATATGGAAGGGAGAACGATGGTGATACGTTGTTTATTAGAGGATGGGGTTCTGATTTGTTTTTTATATTTGCTTGTTATTCCATGGGATAGGTTGTCTTCTATGTCAATTATTCGAGAGTTTTCTGATGTTTTTGAAGAGGTTATAGGATTTCCTCCACAACGGGGGATTGAATTTAAGATTGATTTGATCGATGGAGCCAGATCTGTTGTTATGCCCCTTTAGTGGATGACGCCTAAGGAACAACGAGAGTTAGAGGTGCAGGTGAATGATATTTGAGTAAAGGATTTACTCGGAGAAGTGTATCTTAATGAAGTGCACCAGTGGTATTTGCGACCAAAGCTTATTGGAACGTTACGATTATGCATGGATTATCGCGAGCTAAATAAGGTAACCAAGAAGAACATGTATTCACTGCCAAGAATCGATGACTTGTTTGATCAGATTCACGAAGCCAAGGCGTTTTCCTAAATAGATTTTGCAACGGGATTTCATTGACCGAGAATGGCTAGAGATAGTGTGTCGAAGACAGCTTTTAGGTAACCCTGGATTCTATAAGTGGCAAGTAATTCCATTTGGTTTGACTAATGTGCCAACATATTTGGTTGATCTTATGAATAGTGTTTTCAGAGATCGGTTGAATAAGTTTGTGCTTATGTTCGCGGTTGATATATTGTTTTATTCTAAGACCAAGGATGAACACAAGACTCACTTAAGAATCATTTTGGAAAGCTTGCAAAAACATAAGCTGAAGGCTAGTGCTAAGTTTTCAAAGTGTCACTTCTAAAAGAAGTGTGATTCTTAGGTCATGTCGTGTCAGGACAGGGAATAGCAGTGAATTCTGCTAAGGTAGCAACTATCCAAGATAGATGTTAGGAGTTTCCTTAGTTTATTTGGACGCTATCGATGATTTATAAAGGATTTCTTTAAGATAACTGCACCATTAACTGGATTAACGAAGAAGAAACAGTTTTTCACATGGAATGCGAAGTGTGAGCATGTTTTTGAAATGTTGATAGAGAGGTTGACGAGGGCCCCTGTGTTGACCGTTTCAAGGGGGAATAAAGAGATGGTGGTATACACTAATGCATATTGCACTGGAATTAGAGCAACACTAATGTAGAAGGATGGAGTTGTGACTTACGCAAGTCAACAACTGAAGACGCATGAAAGGAATTACCTGACTCACGATTTGGAGTTAGCAATGTTAGTGTTTGCTTTGAAGATTTGGAGGCATTATTTGTTTGTAGTCAGATTCGAGTTGTTTACGGATCATAATTCGTTGAAGTATCCTTTCTACCAAAAGGATTTGAATCTTCGGCAGCAATGATGGTTAGAGTTTTTGGCATCATATGATTTTGGAATAGCCTATACGCCAAGGAAAGGTAAACGCCGTGGCCGACAAGTTAAGTAGAAGAATGCTATTCTAGGGCTATGTTTTCAGAATGGAAGAATCTCGAGTATATGGACGGATTTGATTTTAGACCTCATTGTGAGTTAGAGCCCGACATGTTATCGAGCTTATCGATTAGATCGACTCTCATCAAAAGGATTGGCGAAAGACAAAAGCGTGACACTAAGCTTTTAAAAATTATTCATAGGTTAGATATGAGAGTGGAAAACGATGAGATTAAGAATTTTGAAGTTGATTGAGATAGTTAGCTTCGCAAGAATGGACGATTGGTTGTTCCTGATTTAAATGGATTGAGAGATAAGGTTTTGAGGTTATTTCATCATTCTAGATTGACGATTCATTGTGTTTGTAATTAGATGTATTGAGATATGAAGCAAGTTTACTATTGGGAAGTCATGAAGAGGGATGTCAGGAAATTAATCTCGAAATGTAAAAACTGTCAGTTGGTTAAAGCCGAACAGAAAAGGCCATGGGTTGTTACAGCCATTGGTAGTTCCCATGTGGAAATGGGAACAAGTGTTAATGGATTTTGTCGATGGATTACCTAGGGCAAGGGTAGGAAATGATAATATTTAGGTCATCATGGATCACATGACCAAAAGTGCAAGGTTTATTCCTGTCAGATCGAATAAGACGACATCAAAATTGGTTGAGTTATATCTTAAGTAGATAGTTCGATTCCATGGGATACCAAAGAGTATTGTTACCAATAGAGATATGTTGTTCACTAGTGGATCTTGTAAGAGTTTGCAAGAGACTTTAGAAACCCAGCTATGTTTGAGTATGGTTTATCATCTCCAGATAGATCGTCGGACCAAGAGGGTTAATCGAGTATTGGAAGACCTCCCAGGGGGGGATTTTGGACGATCGTAGGAAGATCATCTGCAATTAGTTGTGTTTTCTTATAATAACAACTACCATTCAAGTATTGGAATGGGATCGTATGAGGCATTGTACAATAGACCATGCAATTATCCATCTTGTTGGTTAGAGACTGAAAAGAAGTTTGTTAGAGATGCCACCGAAAGTGCCATGAGGCCAAGGATTATAGGTTAAACCTAAGGAAGACCGAGTTTAACGGAAAAAGCTTTAATTGACACAAGGATGGACACTTAGCAAAGAACTTCCCCAAAGTGAAAAGAGGACAGAGTAGTCAGAATTATGCTTTGGAGGAAACACCACTGCAGACCCATAGATAAGGTTCAACCAGCTTTGGAAGGTATAATATCTATTTTAGGAACTTCAGTGTGTACCTTGTTTGATTCGGAAGCGACCCATTCCATCCTTACTAGAAAGATTTTATACTTCTAGAATCTTCCTATATCCTTTGCTAGCAATCCAATAGAGGTATCCAACCATATCGGAGGAGCTAAGAAACTTTTTCTTGTTTGTAATGACCTAGTATTAGATATCGACATGGTTGATTTCTTACGTAATGGATATGTGTTAAATTTGAGGGGTACGGTCTTATACTAGGCATGTATTGGCTGTCATTTTATAGGGCCATCCTTAATTGTTATAAGAAAGTTAATGCTTGAGAAGCCACGGAGGTCGTAGTTTAGAAATCCTAATTGCTATAAGAACGTAAATGCTCGAGAAGCCGCTGAGGTCGTAGTTTATAAATCCCTTGTAGAACTAGAAATAGGGATTCAACCTTATTGCATTCCTTATTATCTAATTTAGAAGGACCATCTTAGGTACCGGTTGTTGTGAGTTTCCAAACATCTTTGAGGAAGTCATGGGACTTCCATCCTACAGAAAATTTTTGTTTAAGATAGACCTCGAGAATGACGTCAGGCTAGTTGCATTGTCCTTAAAGCACATGACTCCTAAGGAAAGGAGAGAGTTAGAGAAAGAGATCTCTGAGTTATTGCAGAAAGGATTTATCTGACGGGGTACATTCGAGTGGGGTGCGCCAATAGTATTTACCACCTAATGTGGTAGATCATTAAGATTGTGTGTGGATTATAGGGAACTCAACAAGCTAACTAAGAAGAAAATATTTCCTCTACCTAAGAATGATGACCAGTTTGACCATTTGGGAGGTGCCCAAATCTTTTCTACTTTAGATCTGGCAACATGCACTACACCAAAATGGCTAATTTGAAACGGTAATAAAATGTTGCTAAAGATGTTAGAAACACTTTTTAAGTGTTGCAAATTAGTATGTAGCTGATTTTTGAAACACTTGTGGTGCGTTTCAGGTTGACGAACTGAAACACTAAAGAGGGCATTTCAAATTAGTACATTGCAACACTAGATAAGTGTTTCAAGTTGATAATTAACAACACTCATTAGGTGTTTCAAACTGATAATCCGCAACTCTTTGTAGGTGTTTCAAATTAATAATCAGCAACACTCACTAGGTGTTTCAAATTGATAAAATGCAACTCTTTATAAATGTTTCAAATTAATAATCAGCAACACTCACTTGGTGTTTCAAAATGATAAACTGCAACTCTTCATTGGTGTCTAAAATTAATAATTAGCAATACCCACTAGGTGTTTCAAGTCGATAAATTGCAACACTCGAAAAATGTTTCAACCGAACTCATCTAGTGCTCTAAACATACATCATGCAATACCCAATTGATATGCCAAACTGACAACCTAAAACACTCATTGAGAAATATGAATTTATAGTTCAAAATAAAAGTTATTTGTTCAGCTCAATTTGAGAGTATATAAACAATAGACGAGCATCATATAAACAATAAATCAACAATATTACATATATATACACACATATACATAACATCCAACAACAATGAATTATGAAAAAGACAAGGCAACGACTTTGTTCGAAAATCATCAAAAAACATTTCATCACTTATTCCTATGAGTTACGACAAATGTGTTTTATATTATATTTAAAAATATTAACCTAAATTACACATTTTACAATTTAGTTACCAGATAATCCTCTCTCAAGTATCGGTTGTAGACGAAGCAAAAATAACTCCTGCAAACCCAAAATCAAGTAATGTATTAAAGCTTTTATCAAGAGTGATATCTATTGTATAATGTTATCGATCATGCTTCACACACTTAATTAGAAACTAGTGGAAACACCAACATATAGGTCGAGAGTGTTAAAATAATCGAATAGTTTACGTCAAGGAAACTTGCCATCCAATGATTTACCTTTCTAATAAAAAATTTCTTGAGAATCCTTCATATACTAATTAGGAAAAAGCCAATATTTTAGCAAATTTACGAACTTCTTCCTGTGTAAACATACTATGAATCACCAATTTATGGATTTACAAATAATGCGAACGTGAAATACTTATATTTGAAGAGAATGATACTGTATAAGAAAGGCAAACCTTC
The DNA here is from genome assembly GCA_030737875.1 of Allium sativum. Taxonomy (NCBI): domain Eukaryota; kingdom Viridiplantae; phylum Streptophyta; class Magnoliopsida; order Asparagales; family Amaryllidaceae; genus Allium; species Allium sativum. The sequence continues at coordinate 17,030,308 of CM060927.1, read as the reverse complement.
GGAATATGACCAAGGTGAAGAGAAGTCATATGGTTTGATCTGCGATAAATATGAGAGAGAATACGTTTGATCGTTAACATGTAAAAACAACATGCAAGAAAAGGTAAAGGATTATATACATTACAAGAAAGCATATATTGATACAAACATGCAAGTACAACATCAGCCAACAAAGTATCACAACATAATTCCAAGCAATAATACATTCAATTCACTAAGACCGAGTTTCAAAAGGCTTCACTAACATTATTAGAAAGTAGCGGTTTCATTCAAGTAAATTTTAGTTTAATTCACCATTATAGACATGCATTTCCAATTGAAAGAGAGATAATATGAGGGTTTTTCACCAGTTTCCTTTGCAATGGCTTGCTAGACTTCCCTTATTTATCACTTTGATTTATTTATCTCAGGTTTTAGGAATCTATTTGAGGTTGCTTAGCTTATTTTGATTTAATTTAGAAAGAGGAACTAAGCTTAGTCATTGTTTGCTTCTGGGTTTCTAGTACGTATTGGTGATGAAAATAACGAGTTAAGTAAGGAGAGCAACCTTCTTAATTTACTTAGACTAGGCTATGGGCTTTGATTTGGCCCGTTAAGTAAAAACGTAAATGCCTTTGCTCCATAGCTCTACACTTGGTTAATGCATTCAAAAAATAAAGAGTAGGACATCTCAGTAATAATTTATATTTACCCATTGCAAACTTTTTTTTTAAGTATTGAATTCTTTTTGTACTTGTTATCTTTTGAGTTGAATTTTCAAATAACAGCGCCCACAAAGATTATCAAATATTTTAACTTTCTCAGCCTCTTTCTTATAATTTGGTAATTGTTTTAACAAATTAAAACCACTATTCTTCTGATAATTAAATTTATTCGTCAAATTGCAAAATATTCAACCATTTTAATATTCCCATGTTCCATAAATTTAGAATTCATCGTAACTAAACAAATAACAATAATATTTCCAAGCTATTCTTTTTTTTTTTTAGCAAGGCTGACCGGTTTTTAAAGTGATCCGTAACACTCTTTTATTCATCGCAAAATAAAATACAAAGAGTTCCAGGTGATATGCAGTCTACATACCAGCTATTGGATCTTCGACACACAGAAGATACCACAACAAGCACTACACGTTCCTAAATTTGACCTTCAGCTACATTACGTAATTAATACTACATAAGACATGACATAATGATTTGATTACAGATCGAAAAGGTCTCTAGTCTCTTCATCCCATATCATCATTGAGACCTTTGAGAATCTCAATTTTCTTGCTTCTCGTATTAGGAGTGCTTCCAGTCGATCTACCAGGAGAATCGACAATAATCGGTGTGTTGATAATAGGATCCGGAGGCGCTTTATAACCAGGAGGGGGAAGAATATGATCATAAGGACCGGGTTTTCTCTTGGATTTTTCGCTATCTATGATTACTGAGAGAGGAGAAGAAGGCTTGACCTGACAAGCAGGTTTGGAGGAACTAATATCAACACATAAATTAAGAAAACCTGTTTTGAGCATCGACGACGAAGGCTTGCACACTTTCATTTCATTCTGGATTAATCCCATCCTTTCACGCTCAGCAGCATATACTTCCATCGAGTTGTAATTATAGATCATAATATCCATAAGCTTCAGCTTCTCCGCACAAATAAAATGATCTAACTTACCACTCTTTATTTCAGCACGTAGCTCTTCAATAGACTCGCGAACCCCTTTGTCTTTTACACTGCATTTAGCTTTATCCTTCATTTTAGTTTTCTTCTTGCAGACTTTGCTACTGTGATCGACACAGTCAAAATTCGTTCGCACGAAGGAGTCCAGGTTATTATCTTCCCTGTTAGAGCGTATACCTTGGTTAACACCATGATATATGCTACCTTCCTTATTCGCATTATGGCTTTGATCTTCAAACTGCGGGACATTTTCTTCCTGAGACATTTCATCCCTCTTGCTTGGATTTCTTGGACCATTATCCTCCTCCATTATTCCAACCGTACTACCAGAGCAGGCTTTAATTAGTGAAGTAGCATTAACATTAGGTTCAACAAAAGGAGGAAATGCTCGAGAAAGCAACTCGCTAACTTGACGAATTTCTCCTTCTTCACTAACGTTGTCTTCATCGTTTACTAAGTCTTCCTCGTGTAATGTAGTGAGCACGTCGAACCTGCTACGACTCACTTCACCTTCCCAAAACATACCTTTCTGTTTATCTATGGTCGAGATAGGAATCTTCCTTACCTCGTCTTTCCTTTTCCCGTTGACTCTCGTCCACATCGAGCTGGGTCGCATTGTGTTAACAGATTTACCCACATTTGGGTTTGACTGTACTCGCACCACATTAGCATTAAGGTCAGATCTACCATTTCCTTTTGTAGCTTCTACCCCGAACTTCAAACACTTTTTCGTTTCATGCCCAAAACTTACACATTTAACACAAATTTCAGGACGCCACAAGTATGTAACCTGCACTAACTGCTCGGTACCATCTGGCAATGACACAGGGAATTCGTAGGGTAGTTCATCATGAGGAGAAACATCAACCATACATTTCGCATACTCAAGTCGTTCAAGCTTCTCCGTAGAGAGATCCATGCATAGAAATTTCCCTATATGCATTGCCAAATAACAGATTCCGACTTTCGTCAAACACAATAGTGGCAAGTTATACATTTTAATCCAAACCGGAACTGAATTAACAGATTTATTCAGATCCCCCAAGTTTGCCATCCAAGGACGCACAATGAATAGCTTGTCTTGTATAATCACCGGATCCGCTTGCAAAATTCTAACACGGTCCTCCACTCTTTCAAAAGAGAAAAAGAAAACCTTACCTGTCGATTTTATTTTGACCCCCCCAATTGGATTCCAGAGCTTCTTCAAACGATAAGAGACCACTGAGAAGGGTAAAGGCCGGTCCAGAAAGTGTCCTATGAGATAATCACTCCATTGCTCCTCTGCTGCTTTAGAAATCTGGTCGGTTAGCTGCAAAGCTTTACCTTTGTAGACTAGCTTCAAGGGCGGAGGGGAGTAGGATCCAGCGTTTCTAGGCTTTGCTTCAAAAAGCGAAGACCATTTCTTAGTAGGAGCACCGGCGGCTGAAGTAGGGTTTAAGGGAGGAGAAATAGGCAATGGAATAGGTGTCGGGGGTGGTTCAGGGGGCGGAGGGGAAGGAGGAGGGGGTCTATTTTGGATCGGAGGAGCAAGGTGGAGGTGGATCTGTGAGGGAGAGAGCCTGGAGGAGAGGTTCGGTCTGGCAGAGAAGGTTGGGGGAAAAGACGCCATTGAATGAAGCCGCCTTTTTGAAGAAAGAAAAATGTATGTTATCTTGAGAAAGACCTTAATGAATTACATGAAAAGAAAACTTTGGGGACACGAAGACTATGTCTACCATGCCCTTTGGTTCAGCCGGTTTTATAGTGGCCGTGCACTATGTCTCGGTATTGTGGCCGCTGGGGATCGAACTTGTGCCATTGCAAACTACATGCAGCAACTCATGGTGTTCGTAAACCACTGGACCACTAGACTTTGACTCCAAGCTATTCTTAACGCAATGAAAATGCTAATATTCATAACTATGTGTACATATACACCAAATCATCTTAGTTATATACATACATATACATCAAATATTGTCGGTCTAATCTACTCTTAAATCCAATTATACGGTAAAGGTAATAATGTGTTTGAAACATGAAATGCAAGGAATCCATACCTGACTGTTTGCTTTTGCAATATCATGAACAAAAGACTTGAGTTTCTTCTTCCTCGTGAATTCCAGAAAATGGATAGAATGTTTTCTGGTTACGTCCATCCAATGTAGTAAACAAAACCTACGTTGACAATTAATAATATATTGTGAAATTAAGGTTCTTTTAACAGAATTTGCTATTAAATTGAATGATATACCTCTTGTCCAAGGTGATTTTCTTCAAAGCTTCTTCCAATTTGTGCTGCTCCTTTTGAGCCATCAACCCGCCAACACACCTGAAAAATCAAAAGTTTTACACAAATGTAAAGATTACCCTGACGAGTTAGGCTGCACATATGGACAACATACAGTTAATTAAGAAGTACATGATAGTACCAAACACAGCAATAGGTCAACAGTAGGAATATTAATACTATTTTACCTAGCCATCCATTGCAGCTGTTTGTACCCTATTTTTTTTCTTTTAAGGGGTACTGTAATACTATTAGTTAGTTTAAATATATCTTTATTCCTCTCTACTGCAGCAGATGGTCCAATAATCTTACAAGACTGCACATCAACCTTACTGATAAATATAGCTTTAAAAGAAACAAAAGGGTACAAACAATAAAAGATAATCTTATGACAATAAATATAGGTAGAAATCCAGGACACTTACCAAAAAAAGCAAAAAGTAACGCTAGTTTTAGCAATGAAAATATGAAAAATAAAGGCATGGGAACAAGTTTAGTCATTGCACAATCATAATGCATGGCCTTCTGTTTCTTTCAATTAGATATGAACTCAGTGCTGTTATGAGAGAAACAAGACAGTCAACGGAAAAAAAAACATTTTTTCTTAATAATTATAGAAAGGGAAAAATTAAAAAGAGGTGAAATAAACAGATCAGGTGAGGAAACATTAACAAATATTTTTGTGCAAATATCAACTAATGGTCATTCGAACATACTATATACAGCATAAACAATACCTCATACTGGCATGTAAATGATGATTAACATGGTTAATTTACACATTTGAATTTCTAAATATATAAAATGTAAAACACCTTGACTGATCTGCTTTCTATTGATTTTGGTTTCACTGGTTACAGCAATGCATTCATCTTTTGCTTCCCATTATAAGTTCTCGATTTAATGATAGAAGAATAAAAAATATAGCATTGTGTGATCATAATGAGGAGATTTTAATGCATACATAGCATATGAAAGAAAAACTTTTTTATTACGTACCTAATGTTCATGATCGGATTAGTAGGAACAAGCACAACAGTAATACCTTCGATGTCAACTGCTAAATCGTCACATGCTCAAGAATATACTTTCATTGCCATTTTATTGTCACATGCTGAAGAAAGATTTAATAAATGTGTTTTGACGGATTATGAATGTTAAATTAATTTTTATTACAGAAATAAAAGTAGGACTAGACATAGGCGTTAGTATGAAGAAGAAAGGAGGAGTTACGGAGGAGAACGAGAGGCTGTTACAGATCATACAGAAGAAGAAAATGGACGAAAAGAAGAGAAAACATGCTGGAGTAGCTATGAAGAAAAAGGAGAGGGAAGAAGAAAAAAAGGAGAGAACATCCTTTCAACCGGAAGTTGTTTTACCTCCTTTGCAAAAATCCACTGAAATATCATTTCCCAGTAACTATGTAAATAACATTCTCAAATATACACATAAATATGCAGTTGGTATGAACCATACGCTTACCATAGAGGTTGAGGAATTCTTTCCCTTTGCTTTAATGTTATACAATGCTGACTTATTAACATGTTACATAGACATTTTCTTAGCAACGAAGAAGATAATATTTTCATATAAGCAGACATAGGATATCTTCTGACATCAATACCCATCTATTTATGCATGATTAAGATTACATAACAAGATAAAACAACAAGCACAGATTTACTTTATGAATACATAGCTATTTTATATTAATTACTAAGCGTGTTTTTTTTCAAGTGAAATTCAATGAAAACTACTATGCACTTTTGGATCATGAAAAAAGATCCTAAAATAGATTAACCATCGTAGATATGGATTAAAAAAAGATACGTCTTTATTACACCATGCAAACATATATATGATTTGTATGTCTTTCTAACTACAGCTGCATTATTTATCTGCACGAAGAATATAATCTCCATAAGTTCAATTTTTTGACAATATTTTATATAAAAAGAACATAGATAAATCATTTAATGAGCAATTTTTGTGGGTGCTTACAAATATATTATCCCATTGAGTATGGAAGTAACGTTTTCCATTAGAAAATACATTATAAAAGCACCTTAAGGCATTGAATTTTATGTCTTTCCACTCTTCCATGCACTTGTCCATATTTGGTTCCAAGAGCAACTTTGTCTAAAGTGAACCCAGGACGGTTGAGATCATTGCATCTGTCTTTGAAACCTTTAGACTGTTTTTTAATTTATGTACCAAATAATAATAACGACGATAATAATAATAATAAGACTAGTTAAATATCACATAGTTTAATGAACAAAGAGAAACACAGTATAACATTTACATAGATGATTGGGCTGGTCATTGTATATACCTAAGAAAATATGTACAAAGCTTTTAACATAACAATACTCAAAACAAAAATGACCACAAAAGAAATAAATTATAGTATGGGATTATTAGTTTTTGTTGATATATGAATTATACTTGGACACCATCAAACTTATATTGAGTTTAGATTTTCATATTCCCCTTTGAGTTGTGCTGACCCTGTTAACTATACCTGGCAAATACAAACTATAAACGTTTAGGTAAAACATGTTATTAATTAATGTTACAAATTCCACATAACAATCTCCAACTTGGATTCAAATTTAAGTGATAAACATTTAACTGCAAAAGAAAACTCAAATCAAGGCCAGAACAAGACAAGCCTCAAGAAACAAAATGGTCAGTAAGTTAAAAATTCATCTAATAACGACAATATTCTAACCTTTAACAGATCAAATAAGGGGTCAGAGGAGAGAAGCTTAACATGATGGAAGCTCGATGATCGACATTAATTAGATAGGTGTTTAACTATGTTAGACTTGTTTGTAAAGTGTATAACACGAACAACCTTGTTTGAAAAGTAATTACAGGAATAAACCTGTTTTGATATAATGAAGGCGAGTTTTCGAAAATCGCACGAAGGCGAGTTTTTAAAGTTCGCCTGTATGCACTGGGATATTAAATTCCATAGCGACTTTCTTGAAATTTTATTTGGACATAACTCGATATCTATAATATGAAATCTCCATTTTTCTGTTCCATTATAAAAATATAATTCTATAGATTTGAACGTTTTGTGTTTCATTGAAATCCAATGTACAACGATTCCTATATTTGAATGAAGTTCAAAACGTTAAACTACAAACTACCACAACACCTAAATAGTATATATAGCCTAACCAAACAACATAAAACAAATACCACATTCTAATATTCAAATATAAGTGGGTTACAAAGCCAGATTAAGGACAGATAAGTTTGAAGCATAAGAAATACAGATAAGCAAAATGCAGCACACTAACATCCCATCAACAAACATACATCTCCATTTTAGGCTGCTGAAGTACACCGCTTTCTGTTATGGCCTTGCGATCCACGTTTGTTGCACCTGTTTGTTTTTTGTGTTTGATGCTCGTCCATAACATTTTTGAATCTCGTTTATTTTGGTCGTCCGGGTTGTTGTGTGATGGCCTGCCCCGCACCAGCCGACGTTTCCAATGAAAGTGCACTGTGCCGATGTCCAACCAGCACGGGACGGTCGTCAAAGAAAGGAAAGGTAAGGAATTTGAACTAACAAAGAACCTGTAGCATATCCCACAGCGCATGGCATAAAATATAATAATAACATATACTTTGACATAAAACAGGTGAGACAATGCATAAGCTGAAAACTAAATATCTCAGCAGCGGAAAATCCAAATACAGCTTATGTTCTCTTTTATCATTATTACAACTTTAAAACTGTCTTTAAAGCAAAAGAAAAGAAAATGTACACTACTAACGACCAAAGTAGTAACCAGCAGAGACACAGGGAGAATATATATAGAATAGTGCGTGTAAGCCTCCTGCTCGTCTCCAGGCAGCTACTAGTGCACAACCAGCTAACCTGTTTCTAGTCTGCCCGTTTAAGAGCACCCAGAGTAATAAGAAGAGATATAAAACTTTGGGTCAGACGAAAGTCTGGTATGAGCGATAAGTAGCAGAATAGAATAATAACTTGTATACTAAACCGTACCTGAACTGTAACACCCCACACCCGCTAAGGTCACTCACTAAGGGAATGCTTTAACGTCGGTGGAGTATTTTAAGTGAATATAGAACAGAAAAATTACAACAAGACAGATATAAATAATACTTGAAAATCTAAAACATCATTTCATTGCAGCAGAAGGTAAACATGTTTAGTTACAACACCATAAAACAGTCAAGTACTAAATACCCATCCTGATAAAAACATAAGTACATAATCTCACTACATAACTAATAGCCATAAAAGAAAAGAAAAGATAAGCTGAGCTTTACATCAACGGTCCAAGCTCCAAAATATAGATAAGCGATCTGATCAAAGCCCACTAGTACTAGGTCCAACCTGAGGACCTGAGGGGGAAAAAGATAAAAACAACGGGTTCAGACATAAGTCTGAGTGAGCCCTATAACTTTAACAATACAATCATTAAAGTAATTAGGGTATGATATAAACTTGGTACGGTGATGACTGGGGATAAATGACTACACTAAGAAGCCAACTAGACATAGGATGAACTAAGATAACGGTAAAGACGCATCTACCCACCCAAGGGTAATTACTACACTGCACCACACCAGTCATTCCTATTTAAAGGTTGATCCCACCCAAGGACTTAGAAAATATAACTAGTAGTTTCTTGTACCCCTAGCTGACCACATAGGTGCCGTCTGCCCCTATCTCCACTAGGTGTACCCACTACTCCCCAAGCGATCGGCTCCCTACCGTAGATACCCGTGCTGGCCCCACAGTGGGGTGTATCACTCCCCAAAGTGGCAACCCGATACAACCAACGGTGCACGGCTTATACCTACACGATGCAACAACATCTTATCTACCAGCCCGGGTCCACACACGCATATGAAACCCGTTGGACTTGCGTTGCCACCGCTAACCCGTTTTGGCCTCTTATAGTCAAGCCCAGTACGCGTGTCCCGTCCTCGACATGGGTCGAGCCCAATAAGATACATATGGGTTACTGGTTGAAATGGGCCCCCACAAGCTACCCACCTAAGCTTGTCCCTTTTTCTAGTGCATCCCACTTAACTCTTTAATCATGTTTAATTACATGTTTCCACTTGGTTAAGTATTCTAATCGTATTTTCTATTGCCACCCAAGGCAACCCACTAGATTTCCACATGCCACCCAAGGCACTTACTTGCTTTCCACATGCCACCCAAGGCACCCACTTAACCCCTCATGCCCCACTACATGCTTATCTAGTTAAGTGTTTCTTAATTGATTAAGAACGTAACCTTCGTAAAGACCTCTCACATTAGACTGTCTTTTATGGCAGCTGGATTTGCCGGTCGGTTCCGGGCAGCCTTACGCCATAACAGAGTCTAACCTCGTGTCTTTACACTTGTCACGTATTTAGTTTATGCCTAAGACGTCTCACATTGGGCCAATCATTTGTAGCCGCTGGATTTGCCGGTCAGTTCCGGGCAGTCTTATGCTACAAAAGGGTCCAACCTCGTGTCTTAGTCGATTAATTACACCTAATTAATCACCCCCATATTTTGTATTAATTATCCCTAATTAATTACAAATTTAACGATGTACATAATTGACTCAATTATGTCCATCCACTTTATGGTATGCATAATCATACCAACTTCACACCATTTTATTAACATGAATATTAACCCCATCGTTCCCCACGTAATACGTTGACATGACATACTTAAAAGGGGAGATTCATCACAAACACAATGGGTTCAACTTGCATAACATTAGCATCAACATGGGTTTTAAAGGTGTCAACATGCATATATGACCATTGCATCAAACCCAACTAGCATAAATAATTAACCCAAACTTGCATGAATCACATATGTCATAAAGAGGGTAACTTTCATAAGTTACTTATGTCATACAAAGGGGTAAACTTGCATATGTATGTATGACATACAAAGGGGTTAACTTGCATATGTATGCATATCATACAAAGGTGTAAACTTGCACATGTTACTTGCATATAATCAAACACCAAGCTTGCATAACATGTCATATATGAAATTGCATATAATCAAACACCAAACTTGCATAACATGGTGTCATTATGGATCAATGTTTATCATAGTGATTTGCATAACTAGCATCATGAGCACATAGCATAAAACTTGAATAACTAGCATCATGAACATATAGCATAAAACTTGCACAACTAGCATCATGAACTCATAGCATATGACTTGCATAACATAATGAACACATAGCATATGACTTGCATAACTTGCATAACATCATGAACACATAGCATATGACTTGCATAACTTGCATAACATTATGAACACATAACATATGACTTGCATAACTCGCATAACATCATGAACACATAGCGTATGATAACATAACTTGCATTGATCCACATACATAACCATAACCTCATTATATCCTATCATAATTAGTTTATCAATTGCTTGCTAAAGGCATAAAAACTCACAACTTGTTGATTAGCACTCCTATGAAGAAGATTAAGTTGCTAGAGTTGATTAGAAGTTGATTTTAGAAGCTATCTTCTTCTACAATTTGATGGAGGCTCCTTCAAGTTGCATTTTGACGGCATAACGACGTTGTATCTATTTTTAGTATGGATTAGGGTAGTCTTAGGGTGTATTTATAGATTTAGGATGTAGTTTAGGCCCTTAGATTAACCCTAGATTAGGTTAGAGCCGTCAGATTTCGTCACAAGCCCCAAAACACAGCCCAAACCCCTTCAGATTGCACCCAGGCCAAACTGGCCGACAGGGGGGGTCGACCCCTGGGTCGACACATGGGTCGACCCCTTGGGGGGGGTTGACACCCATGTCGACCCTAGTGTCGACACCCTCTGTCTGGCGGGAATTTTCCCGCCTCTTCTAAAATTTGAAATTTGAATATTTTAAATCTGTTTTGAATTTTCTGAAACTTCGGATGGCCATAACTTCTTCATACGAAGTCCAAATCACGCAAACTCGGACTCTATCTCAACCAGAATTCCGAGACGAACACAATGGCGCAACCCGTTTCCCTTAATTCTCACGTCTGAGATTAATTATTCTTTAATTACTAAACATTAATATTAAGTGAAATTCGGGGTGTTACATTCTCCCCTACTTAAAGGATTTCGTCCCCGAAATCTCCAAGTCAAGAAGAACGTATCCTACCAACCAAACAACCATCTACTCAAACCATCAAACACTGGCATCCATTGTCCTTAAAGTTTCTAATGCTGCATGAACATATGCAAAAAGTGTGTGTATATGTTCCCTGTCTAATGCAAAATCAGGCGGTCTACTGATTCAGTTGACCTCCTTTATGAAAACCATGATAGTGCCATGCATCCAATATGTATGCGAAAGAACCCTATCGACACATACTATTTCTACATGTGTGCACAACCATACACCAAAATGCATCATCCATATGATAACACAACCATTATACATCCATTAATATAGCTACCTACACACAATTATATGCAATATGCAATATGAAGTGACTGAGCCGATCTAGTGCCTAAAGTGTGTGCATATGCATCCACGAGCAACCACTAGCAACCACTTGCATCCACATGCATCCATCAATCATAACATGTCTCAAACACATGTTTCAACCATAGGTTTATCCTATCTAAAGGTCAAAGGTACTAATGAGAGGACATACTAAAGATAAGATAAGTACTAGACAAACGATAAAGGAGAAGTCAAAAGACATACCCTCAAAAAGGAATGGGTACAATGAACGCATCTTCGCTTCTGTCTCCCAAGTAGCATTGCTCTCATCCTCTCCCCATTGCACTTTGACTAGTCGAACCTCTCTGTTTCTCAACTTCCTAATCTCTGACCCAAGGATGCGGGTAGGAGCTCGTCGAATAGTTGCATCACGCTCTACCTCCACTTCTTTAAGCAAGCTCGGCTCTACCACCTCTGCGGTCTCATGTAGGCACTTCCTCAAATGTGACACATGGAATACGTCATGTACCCCACTATCGGGTAAATCCACTCTATATGCCATCCGTCCAATCCTTTCCTTAATAGGAAACGGTCCTACAAATCTTGGTGCTAACTTCCCAACGGACCCAAAGCGAACAACATTCCGTAATGGAGATACTTTAACAAAGACCATGTCCCCAACATCAAACTCAAGATCCGTCCTCCTCTTATCCGCATAAGATTTCTGCCTATCTTGCGCTGCTTTCATCCTTCTTCGAATCAAATCAATCTTTTCCGAAGTCTCTCTAACCATATCAGGCCCAAGCAAGATCTTATCCGTAGATTCCCACCAACATGTAGGTGATCGATAAGGCCTTCCATAAAGAGCTTCGAAAGGAGCCATACCAATACTAGACTGAAAGCTGTTATTATACGCGAACTCCACCAATGGAAGATGCTCTTCCCATGTACCTCCAAAATCTAAGATACATAGCCTCAAAAGGTCTTCTAGAACACGATTCACCCTCTTGGTCTGGTCGTCCGTCTGAGGATGATATGCGGTGCTCAAACACAACTGAGTCCCCACTGCTTCTTGCAAACTCTTCCAAAACTCGCTAGTGAAGATAGGATCTCGATCACTCACTATGCTAGAAGGTACACCATGCAACCGAACTATCTCTTGAAGATAAACTGAAGCTAGCCCTGGAGCAGTCCTCTTACTCTTCACGGGTATGAAATGGGCGCTCTTAGTAAGTCTGTCTACCACAACCCAAATTCCCATATTACCCTTCCTCGATCTCGGTAACCCATCAATAAAATCCATCGAGACGCTATCCCACTTCCATTGCGGAACTTCCAATGGGTGAAGCAACCCACCAGGTTTCTTTTGCTCTGCTTTCACTCGTTGGCACACCAAGCATCTAGCGACATACTCGGCCACATCTTTCTTCATACCGGCCCAAAAGAAAACTCGCTTCATGTCTTGGTACATCTTGTCCCCACCGGGATGATGGTCATCTTTGAACGATGCGCATCATCAAGAATAGCCTTCCTCAAACCCTCGTCTTGCGGTACACAAAGTCTACTGTCTCTACGCAAGCACCCCCTATCGTCTAGGGTGTACCTACTCAAATGGCTGGACGACTCCCCCCTTATGAGCCTCTCTACCAACTCAACCAACTGTGGGTCGTCCCGCTGTGCCTCGCCAATCCGTCCCAAAAGAGTAGGTCTGACCTCTAAGGATGCTAGCAAACCGGGTACAAAGTCAATGGAAGGTCTGAAGTCAAACATCGAGATAAATTCCAAACTTCGTCGTTCCACGAACAATGGACTCAAGGACAACCTTTTTCTGCTCAAGGCGTCCGCCACCACGTTACCCTTGCCAGGGGTATACGCTATCTCGAAATCATAGGATGCTAAGAACTCCATCCACCTTTGCTGTCTTAAGTTCAAATCCTTCTGAGAAAACAAGTACTTCAATGATTTGTGGTCCGTGAACAATTCGAACCTCTCTCCAAGAAGATAATGGCGCCAAGTCTTAAGCGCAAAAACAATAGCGGCCAACTCTAAATCATGGGTAGGGTAATTTTTCTCATGCTTTCTCAACTGCCTTCCCCCATAGGCTATTACCCTTCCCTCTTGCATTAAGACTGTGCCTAGTCCTGTCCCACAAGCATCGGTATAAACAACAAATGGCTTACTCCCATCTGGCAACACTAAGACTGGAGCTGTGGTTAAAGCTCTCTTTAACTGTTGGAACGCATCATCACAATCTACGTCCCATGCGAAGACTAGATTCTTCTTTGTCAAGCGAGTTAATGGGGCTGATATCTTCGCGAAGTCCTTGATAAACTTCCTATAGTAGCCAGCCAACCCCAAGTAACTCCTCATCTCGGTAGCATTCTTCGGAACCTTCCAATCTTGGATGGACACTACCTTCGCGGGATCCACAGCTATCCCTTCTTTGGAGACCACGTGCCCCAAAAACCGCACTTCCTTCCTCCAAAAGTGACATTTAGAGAATTTAGCCTTAAGGCTATGCGCTCGAAGAGTCTCCAACACTTCCCTAAGATGTAGGGCATGCTCTTCTTCACTCTTAGAAAAGACTAAGATATCATCCACAAAGACCACCACGAACTTATTAAGGTACTCCCTGAACACCCTACTCATCAAATCAACAAAGTATGCAGGGGCGTTCGTCAAACCAAATGGCATCACAAGCCACTCATAGAAACCATCCGGAGTCCTAAAGGCAGTCTTGTCTATGCTATCCTCAGCCACTCTCAACTGATGAAACCCCGTGGCCAAGTCCAACTGCGAAAACACTGAGGCCCCAACCAACTGATCAAAGAGATCATCAATCCTCGGCAATGGGTGTCTATTCTTCTTTGTGAGCTTGTTGAGTTCTCTATAGTCTACACAAAGTCTGAGGGACCCATCCGCCTTCGTGGCAAAAACTACTGGAGCACCCCACTCCGATATACTTCGTCTTATGAACCCCTTCTCAAGTAACTCCCCTACTTGCTTATGGAGTTCCCTCTTCTCACGAGGAGCCATGTGGCGCACTGGTAAAGATACTGGTTTAGCATTGTCCACCAGATATATTCGGAAGTCTATCTCCCGCTTCGGAGGTAAGCCCTTCACCTCCTCAAACACATCCGAGTATTCTCGAACCACTCTAACAGATCGCAAACTCTCGACCGAAGCGTCAAGCAATTCAAGATAACTTAGCATAACAGAATCCATGGGATTACAAGAGATCTCGAGAGTGTTACCCAAGCGGGTCATGAGCCTAACAACTCTCCTTTCACAATCAAGAACGGCACCATTACTGGATAACCAGTCCATGCCCAAAATCAACCCATAGCCCGTGAAGCCCAAAACAAAAGCATCACATCTAAACTCAACGCTAAGTATGGAAATCTTCAAACCCAAACATATCATGGACAAATAAGTGGAGCCCCCAATTGGGTTTGAAACAACCAAGGGATCATCTACTAGACTGGTGTCTAAGCGCAGTGACTCAACTAATGATGATGAGATAAACGAATGCGATGCGCCAGAGTCAAACAAAGCACGGACAGGATGATCAAACAGAAAAACCAGACTTTCAACGGAAATAGTTCTACCTCTTTCCTGAATCGGTGGAACCGCGAGAGCCTGAACTTGACCCCTTGCCTGACCTGGTGCCATAAGAGCTTGCACCTGTCCCCCTGAGGTAGATCCCGTCCTCTGCCCCTTCTTAGGGCAGTCCTTCACTAGATGCCCTGCTTCGCCACAGTGGAAGCAGCCCGTCTTCTTCTTCTTCCGACAATCTTTGCTTAGGTGGCCTGGTGTCCCGCAATTGAAGCACTTCTTCTTTCCCTTGCCACCGTTGCCTTTCCCACCCTTGTTTTGTTGTTGCTGTTGAGGTCTCTTCTGATCTCCTTTCTTCTTGGGTGCCTTATTAGCATTGGGACCCTTCTCATCCTCATACATGAGTGCCATGTCTACTAGCTTCTCAAAGGTGGCCCCCATAGGGATGTGCGTCATAGCCAATCCATGCATCGGTTCATTCAAGCCTTTAACGAACCTCAAAGCCTTCTTCTCTGGTGTATTCACCATGTCTATGCCAAATCTTGCTAGTTGATTAAACTTGTTGACATATTCCTTTACTGATTGGTTTCCTTGCTTTAGAGTCAAGAACCTTTCCATATACATATTTTCTTCCGCCCTTGAAAGAAACTTTGCCACAAACCTTTGCCTGAAATCCGCCCAAGAGTCAACAGGGCGCTCTCCATTAGTGACTTCCCACCAGAACGAGGCCTCTCCATTCATTAACCAAGCAGCTAACTTGACTTTCTTTCCTTCTTCCATCTCAAAGATATCTATCAACTCTTCCACTTCCTTAAGCCAATCTCTAGCTTCCACAAAAGTTTCTGATCCTTGAAAAGGTTTCCCTCCCATAGCCTTAAATTCCTTGCAAGTCTTAGCAAAAGTATCCGTGCGAGGAGGAGGAGGGGGAGGAAGATCGGGTGCTACTGTTGGTGGAGGAATATTTGCTGGACCCGCAGTGGCGGCCCTAGCCTCCATCAATCTCCTATACCATACTGGTATCGTCACACCCTCTGGAAAGTTAAGATCCTCAGCCATGCTGAAACGAAAAAGGAAAGATTCAAAACGGAGAATTCGAACGATAAAGATATGGCTATTGGGGACTATGCTCTTCTTTCAAAAACTTTTCTCTCAAAAGACATGTTTTTGAAAATACTTCTTCCAAAAATGTTTTTAGAAAAATAGTTTTTCTAAAAGTTTTATCTGTTCTGGTAACCTTCAGCTCTGATACCACGTGTAACACCCCACACCCGCTAAGGTCACTCACTAAGGGAATGCCTTAACTTCGGTGGAGTATTTTAAGTGAATATAGAACAGAAAAATTACAACAGGACAGATATAAATAATACTTGAAAATCTAAA
Organism: Allium sativum; assembly: GCA_030737875.1. Lineage (NCBI taxonomy): Eukaryota > Viridiplantae > Streptophyta > Magnoliopsida > Asparagales > Amaryllidaceae > Allium > Allium sativum. Next base: position 17,013,956 of record CM060927.1, on the reverse strand, counting down.
ACATCATTTCATTGCAGCAGAAGGTAAAAATGTTTAGTTACAACACCATAAAAGAGTCAAGTACTAAATACCCATCCTGATAAAAACATAAGTACATAATCCCACTACATAACTAATAGCCATAAAAGAAAAGAAAAGATAAGCTGAGCTTTACATCAACGGTCCAAGCTCCAAAAGATAGATAAGCGATCTGATCAAAGCCCACTAGTACTAGGCCCAACCTGAGGACCTGAGGGGGAAAAAGATAAAAACAACGGGGTCAGACATAAGTCTGAGTGAGCCCTATAACTTTAACAATACAATCATTAAAGTAATTAGGGTATGATATAAACTTGGTACGGTGATGACTGGAGATAAATGACTACACTAAGCAACCAACTAGACATAGGATGAACTAAGATAACGGTAAAGACGCATCTACCCACCCAAGGGTAATTACTACACTGCACCACACCAGTCATTCCTATTTAAAGGTTGATCCTACCCAAGGACTTAGAAAATATAACTAGTAGTTTCTTGTACCCCTAGCTGACCACATAGGTGTCGTCTGCCCCTATCTCCACTAGGTGTACCCACTACTCCCCAAGCGATCGGCTCCCTACGGTAGATACCCGTGCTGGCCCCACAGTGGGGTGTATCACTCCCCAAAGTGGCAAACCGACACAACCAACAATGCACGGCTTATACCTACACGATGCAACAACGTCTTATCTACCAGCCCGGGTCCACACACGCATATGAAACCCATTGGACTTGCGTTGCCACCGCTAACCCGTTTTGGCCTCTTATAGTCAAGCCCAGTACGCGTGTCCCTTCCTCGACATGGGTCGAGCCCAATAAGATACATATGGGTTACTGGTTGAAATGGGCCCCCACAAGCTACCCACCTAAGCTTGTCCCTTTTTCTAGTGCATCCCACTTAACCCTTTAATCATGTTTAATTACATGTTTCCACTTAGTTAAGTATTCTAATCGTATTTTCTATTGCCACCCAAGGCAACCCACTAGATTTCCACATGCCACCCAAGGCACTTACTTGCTTTCCACATGCCACCCAAGGCACCCACTTAACCCCTCATGCCCCACTACATGCTTATCTGGTTAAGTGTTTCTTAATTGATTAAGAACGTAACCTTTGTAAATACCTCTCACATTAGACTGTCTTTTATGGCAGCTGGATTTGCCGGTCGGTTCCGGGCAGCCTTACGCCATAACAGAGTCTAACCTCGTGTCTTTACACTTGTCACGTATTTAGTTTATGCCTAAGACCTCTCACATTGGGCCAATCATTTGTAGCCGCTGGATTTGCCGGTCGGTTCCGGGCAGTCTTATGCTACAAAAGGGTCCAACCTCGTGTCTTAGTCGATTAATTACACCTAATTAATCACCCCCATATTTTGTATTAATTATCCCTAATTAATTACAAATTTAACGATGTACATAATTGACTCAATTATGTCCATCCACTTTATGGTATGCATAATCATACCAACTTCACACCATTTTATTAACATGAATATTAACCCCATCGTTCCCCACGTAATACGTTGACATGACATACTTAAAAGGGGAGATTCATCACAAACACAATGGGTTCAACTTGCATAACATTAGCATCAACATGGGTTATAAAGGTGTCAACATGCATATATGACCATTGCATCAAACCCAACTAGCATAAATAATTAACCCAAACTTGCATGAATCACATATGTCATAAAGAGGGTAACTTTCATAAGTTACTTATGTCATACAAAGGGGTAAACTTGCATATGTATGTATGACATACAAAGGGGTTAACTTGCATATGTATGCATATCATACAAAGGTGTAAACTTGCACATGTTACTTGCATATAATCAAACACCAAGCTTGCATAACATGTCATATATGAAATTGCATATAATCAAACACCAAACTTGCATAACATGATGTCATTATGGATCAATGTTTATCATAGTGATTTGCATAACTAGCATCATGAGCACATAGCATAAAACTTGAATAACTAGCATCATGAACATATAGCATAAAACTTGCACAACTAGCATCATGAACTCATAGCATATGACTTGCATAACTTGCATAACATCATGAACACATAGCATATGACTTGAATAACTTGCATAACATCATGAACACATAGCATATGACTTGCATAACTTGCATAACATTATGAACACATAGCATATGACTTACATAACTTGCATAACATCATGAACACATAGCATATGATAACATAACTTGCATTGATCCACATACATAACCATAACCTCATTATATCCTATCATAATTAGTTTAGCAATTGCTTGCTAAAGGCATAGAAACTCACAACTTGTTGATTAGCACTCCTATGAAGAAGATTAAGTTGCTAGAGTTGATTAGAAGTTGATTTGCGAAGCTATCTTCTTCTACAATTTGATGGAGGCTCCTTCAAGTTGCATTTTGACGGCATAACGACGTTGTATCTATTTTTAGTATGGATTAGGGTAGTCTTAGGGTGTATTTATAGATTTAGGATGTAATTTAGGCCCTTAGATTAACCCTAGATTAGGTTAGAGTCGTCAGATTTCGTCACAAGCCCCAAAACACAGCCCAAACCCCTTCAGATTGCACCCAGGCCAAACTGGCCGACAGGGGGGGTCGACACCCATGTCGACCCTAGTGTCGACACCCTCTGTCTGGCGGGAATTTTCCCGCCTCTTCTGAAATTTGAAATTTGAATATTTTAAATCTGTTTTGAATTTTCTGAAACTTCGGATGGCCATAACTTCTTCATACGAAGTCCAAATCACGCAAACTCGGACTCTATCTCAACCAGAATTCCGAGACGAACACAATGGCGCAACCCGTTTCCCTTAATTCTCACGTCTGAGATTAATTATTCTTTAATTACTAAACATTAATATTAAGTGAAATTCGGGGTGTTACATGAACCTGGACCTGCAACCAAAGAGTTAGCACAACATAGCGTACAATACTCTAAGGTGCTACTAACATATGGTGTAAAGGATACGGGTGTGGGGGTGTGCATGTCATAGTGATGTCAAACAATCAAGCATAGCAACCATCCTCACATCTCTCACTCAGTGCGTAAAGCATACGATATCCACTGCTTTGATCACCCTATTCCTTGCTATGATCACTCTGCCACATGGAGTCAGGCAACCCTACTGCATTGATCCATTGCCATTAGTCCTTGCTATGTCCACTCTGCCACATGAAGTCACGGCGACTCCACTGCACTGGCTCTTTGCCATGTTATGATCACTCTGCCTCATGGAGTAGTAACTACACCACTGCACTGATACGTAGCCTAACATCTGTCTTGGTGGTGAATCAAAGCTATAGACGTCGATAACCCCTTAGCACACGTCCTGCAGCAAAGTCCAATCACGAAGTTGACTCGCTGGTTCCCATCTGGATCCTGAGAGCAAACTTCCAATTTGGACTACCTTTGCATCTCGGGTTTTGGTCATCATCTCCGGATCAGTTCGGCATGCTCCTCTTCACTATGCTTCGGATCGTGCTCCTTGAAGTAGTCCTGCCTGTGATCATCCACATCGGGTCGGGTCGGGTCGGATTTCACTACCCACTTCGGTTCGGTTCGGTCCCTCCCTGCTCGTGCTCAACATCTCGATCTGTGACAAGCTCTTCGGGTCGGATCGGAGGATACCCATCGGGTTCGGATCGTGATCAACCACCTGGTTTGGGTCGTGACGCGCCTCCCTGATCGGATCGGCCTCCCTTTAGTTCGAACTGAGCTTCGGTTCGTGGGACCCATTCGGATTGAGTCGAGTTTCTTCATTTGTTCGGATCGGCTCGTGGACTCACTCTCATGGCGGTTCGGGTCGTGGAGCTCTCCAGGTGAGTGGATCTGTTTGGTGCCTCTGTTCACGAACGGGTCGGGGTCGGGTAGGGCGATCTGATCCGGTCCAGTTCATGCATATATTTCCTGCACTTTGTCCAGCGAGCTATTTACGCCATTAGACGGCGTTTTCGACCAATCTAACACTTCTAGACAATCACAAAGCATACCATACAGTCATAGCCACTTGTAGAATTGACCATAAACACCAAAATAATAATTTTATAGGTTAAATCGGATCAAACATAGCCAAAACCCCATATTTTCCCTTAAGCGTGTTTAAGCAAAACTAATGATAGGATTAGTAAAACTTAACCAAATTAACCAAATTTTCTTACAGAGGCCTAAAACATTGTTTCAAAATTTATGAATATTTTTCCAGAATTTAATCATGTTTAAATTCGCTAATTAACACTAATTACCCTTAATTAAACATAATTAGTAAGGAACTATGCAAATCACTCACCTTAGCCACAAACAAAATACCAAATCTGAAATTATCTTCAGTTTGGCACTGTCCCCAAGGCTATACAGCAGTTACGACCTTGATTTGGTTCTATCTCCCTTTGATTTGATGTAATTTAGCCAATTCTTCAATTAGAAAGTGGTTTAGAAGTGTTTTAGATGTTGGAGGCCATTATTAAGTTGAGAGGGATGATAACTGGCGGCTGAAAAATGAGAAAAGGGTGTTCTCAAAACCCTAACAGCCCTTAAATACTCCAAATCCTGAAATCCCCTTCTGGGCCTAGCTGTTAATTACCCAATTAAGCCCGGTTAAGCTGTTTTTCACCTTCTAAACCTTAATTCAGCCATATCTCCCAAACGGTTAGTCCGTTTTTTACATATGACCACTCAACGGAAAGGTAAACCATCATCCGAATCTAACGGAAGTGGTTTCAGGTCAAAACTCCTTTCCAATCAAAAGTTATGGCCAAAACAAGATCATTTGGGGGCAAAACGGTCATTTAAAAATTGGAAAAAATCATGAACATGGGAAATGACCCCAATAGTCGTTTCCCAAAGTTACATGACCATACGACTTCACATGAGAAATAAATAAATATTCTACGATCCACTGATGCGTAGAATGCGGTTCGGTACATTCTCCCCCCTTAAGGAATTTCGTCCCCGAAATTCCCTAACCCAAAATATACAAAGGATCTCGCATGCCTACGAATCATTAACAAAACAATCAAGCATACAAAACAACACAACAAGCCTTTCCTAGCATGCGGTCTACTAACAAGGGAGTACTATACCGATATAAAAACCTTACCAGACAAATAGTTCTAGATACTTCCTCCTCATGTTTTCTTCTATTTCCCAAGTACAGTCTTCCTCGTCATCTTCCCACTAAACTTTGACTAGTTTCACCGCCTTCCTTCGAAGCTGCTTCGTATCGTTCCCAACAATACGCATAGGTCTGCGGCTTCCAACCGCCTTGGGTTTAACCTCGATATCGTCCAACTGATCCGGTGAAGTACTCACACTAGGGTCGTGCACGAACTTCCTTAACTGGGAAACATGAAACTTGTGAACTCCAGCCATCTTCGCTGGTAATTCAACTTTATATGCCAAATTCCCAATTTGCTCGAGAACTGGGAATGGTCCAACAAATCTTGGTGTTAACTTGCCTCTCCTACCAAATCGTATCGCGCTCTTTAACGGAGAAATCTTGAAAAACACCAAGTCGCCAAGGAGAACTTTAAATCTCTTCTCCTCTTATCAACATAACTCTTTTTCCTATCTTGTGCAGCTTTCATTTGTTGTCGGATAACTTTGATCTTATCTGAGGATTCTCTTATCACATCTGGCCCAGGCACAAATTTCTCGCCAGTTTCTAACCAAATGACGGTGAGTTGCACGGTCTTCTGTACAAAGCTTCAAATGGAGCCATACCAATACTGGATTGATAACTATTATTATATGCGAACTCTACTAGACGTAAATGGTCATCCCATGATCCACCAAAATCCAATACGCAAGCTCTCAAGAGATCTTCTAACACTCGATTCACCCTCTTCGCCTGACCGTCGGTTTGAGGATGATACGCGGTACTGAGATGTAATTCTGATCCTAACGCCTCTTGTAAGCTCTTCCAAAACCCACTAGTAAATGATGGATCTCGGTCGCTCACGATGCCCTTTGGTATTCCATGAAATCTCACTACCCACTTCATATATATTTCAACTAACTTAGCCGTCGTTCTACTCGACTTAACTGGTATAAACCTAGCACTTTTGGTCAATCGATCCACAATTACCCAAATGCTATCATGACCTGATCTAGTCCTTGGTAAACCATCGATGAAATCCATTGAGACTTGTTCCCATTTTCGTTCTGGGATTTCTAACGGTTGTAACAAACCACTAGGCTTCTTTTGCTCAGCTTTAATTAACTGGCAATTCATACACTTGGATATAAACCTCCCAACGTCTCTTTTCATCCCTTCCCAGTAGTATGTCTGCTTCATGTTTCGAATACATCTTGTTACCACCGGGGTGTACAGTCAGTTTTGAGTGATGACATTCTCTAAGCACTTCATCTCTCAATCCATTGACATTGGGTATAACTAGTCTTCCATTTTTTCTAAGCCATCCATCTCGATCAAGCCCATACTTGTTCATCTCCTCATCGATATCCATCTCTAACTTAGAGATCATTTTCAATAAGTTAGGATTGTCCCTCTGATTGGAACCAATCCGCTCAATCAAAGTGGGTCTGACCGTCAAACTTGCTAATACTTCTGGATCCAATTCGCTCTTCGGTCTGAAATCATACCCAGCGATGTACTCCAGTTGCTCCCACTCAAGAAACATAGACCCTAAACTGGCATGTCTTCTACTCAATGCATCAGCTACTGCATTGCCCTTTCCTGGTGTATATGCGATATCGAAATCGTAGGAAGCCAAGAATTCTAACCATCTTTGCTGTCGGAGATTTAGATCCTTCTATGGGAGAAGATAATTTAACGATTTATGATCGGTAAACAACTCGAATCTTTCTCCCAAGAGATAATGTCTCCACATCTTCAATGCAAACACGATCACTGCCAATTCCAAATCATGGGTAGAATATCCTTTCTCATGTGGTTTCAGTTGCCGATTAGCATAAGCTACAACCCTACCTTCTTGCATCAATACAGCACCTAGTCCGGTACCGCAGGCATCTGTGTATACCATCATCTCTTCATTCCCTTTAGGGATGACTAACACTGGTGCACGTGTCAACTTTTCCTTTAGACTCTTAGTTAAATGTATTCTCGCACTTTTCGTCCTAGACGAAAGCTTGATTCTTCTTGGTCAACTGAGTCAATGGTGCTGCTATCTTGGAGAAGTCTTGGATGAACTTCCGATAACACCCAGCTAATCCCAAGAAACTTCTTACGTCTGTTGCATTCTTGGGCATAGACCAATCATATACCGTAGCCACCTTCGCAGGATCCACGGCAATACCATTCTCCGAAACAACATGGCCCAAGAATACCACTTCCCTCCTCCAAAAGTGACAATTAGAAAACTTTGCTTCAATTGGTGTTTTCTCAACACCTCCATCACTATCCTCAAATGTTCCTTGTGTTCTTCCTATGTCCTTGAATAAACCAAGATATCATCTATGAACACAAGAACAAACTTATTCAATTGATCCCTGAATACCCTATTCATAAGATCCACAAAATATGCTGGTGCATTGGTCAACTCGAATGGCATGTCCAACCACTCATAGAATCCAAACGGCGTCCCAAATGCCGTTTTAGCCATACTTTCAGCTTCCACTCTAAGCTAATGAAAACCTGTCGTGAGATCCAACCGGGAGAACACTCTCGCGCCACTCAACTGATCAAACAAACCATCTATCCACGGTAGAAGATACTTATTTTTCCTCGTCACCTTATTCAACTCGCGGTAGTCCACACACAAACGAAGTGAACCGTCTGCCTTGGTAGCAAACACAACTGGTGCTCCCCACTCAGAAACACTTCTTTTGATAAATCCCTTCTTCAAAAGATTTCTTACTTGCACCCTGAGCTCTCGCTGCTCCCTTGGCGCCATACGATGAAGTGGCATCACTATAGGTCTGGCATCTTTCACTAAATCAATACGGAACTCAATCTCTCGGTGTGGTGGAAGTCCGATCACTTCCTCGAAAACGTACGGATACTATCCATCCACAGGCACATCTAAAAACTCATCATGCGGGATATCGAGGGAATTTAGAAAACTAGCCATTACCCCATCACTAGGTAGACCACCAAACACTACCCTCCGCCCACCATCTGCTCTAACTGTCACCAAAAAGCCCTCACAGTCTACCACCACCCCGTATTTTTGGATCCAATCGACTCCCAAAATAATGCCAAACCCAGTAAATCCCAAAACAAAGCAATCACAAACAAAACATGCATCCATTACTCGATAAGACCACATTACGACAAATCATACAAAGGCTAGTCGAACCACCAATCGGATTCGTCTCTACTAAAGGTCTATCGACTATCTCGGGTTCCAATCCCAACCTATCTGCCAGGCCACTAGATATGAAGGAACGGAAGCTCCGGTATCAAACAATACTTGAACAGGAACATCATAAACAGAAAGCATACCTTGAATAACAACATTCTTTCCTTTCTCCGCCGCGGTTGGGGCATTCGACGAAGAAGGAACAGCATTGATAGCATATGCTTTCACAATCTGCAATTCTTTAGGGGGTTGCGGACACTTGTCCTTGTGATGTCCCACTTGGCCACAGTTGAAGAACTTCCTATCCGCTGGCTTGGCCCGACATTCTTTAGCATAGTGGCCCTTCTTACCACAGCTGAAGCACTCAACATATTTCTTATTCTTTTTCTTCTAGCCATCCTCGGTCTGATTCTGCTTTATCTTATTCTGAGAACCATTCTTGCCTCCACCGCTTGCGGCTTTGGCTCCTCTGCAGATACAACCTCAATTTTCGTCTTAGGGTAAAGACTCTCTGACCTCAATGCTTTCCCCACAATTGATCCAAATGTCTCATCGATGTGGTTAATAAGCCTTTCCACCAAGTATCCATCCAAACTAGTTATGAACTTCTCGTTCTTCTTCTCGGGAGTGTCGATAAGAGATAATCCATACTTCAATAAAGTATCGAACTCTGCAATGTAATCCGAACTGCCCTACCATGCTGCTTAAGCTCCAGAAATTTCCTAAACAACTCTGACTTATGGGCAGCTGGGATGATCTTATCACTGAATCGGGCCTTAAACTGATCCCATGTAACTTTATACTCAGAAGTAGTTGCCTTAATATCTTCCACCAATTCATCGCCCATCCATGCAGCTGGCGGGAAGCTAGCTTCCTCTTCATCGCATCCTCGATACCCAAGTCTTCAAAGATACGCTCACAGCTATCCAACCAATCCTGAACTTCTGTAGCCGATTCCGTTCCGTGGAACGGCTTTCCACCAAGACTAGTGTAATCCTTGCTAAGCTTGGCGAAATCGGCCCTAGGCGCCTGCACCGCTGCACCACCACCATTTGCAGCATTGGGAACTGCTCCTTGCACATTTCTAAGCATCTCTCTCATGAAGCCAGTGAACATCGTCCTCGTATCAGGGGCATTCCCATAATTAGCTCCTCTACTAGTACCCCTAGTATATCGGCTCGTCGTTCAATCTGTAAGGAGAAAACGATTAACCATCCTCTTTGTGGTGTCAGTGCAGTGCGACTTCATCCTTAGCTATACTAATAGTATATATATAGCTCTTGAAAACCAAAATAATCACTAATACGTGCTCTCATATATGTATTATCTCTCCCTGGTGTCTTTCCCTAGGTTAACTACATAACCTAGAGCTCTGATACCAAATGTGACGGCCCGCCCCGCACCAGCCGACATTTCCAATGAAAGTGCACTGTGTCGATGTCCAACCAGCACGGGACGGTCGTCAAATAAAGGAAAGGTAAGGAATTTGAACTAATAAGGAACCTGTAGCATATGTCACAGCGCATGGAATAAAATATAATAATAACATACTTTGACATAAAACAGGCGAGACAATGCATAAGATGAAAACTAAACATCTCAGCAGCGGAAAATCTAAATACAGCTTATGTTCCCCTTTATCATTATTACAACTTTAAAACTGTCTCTAAAGCAAAAGAAAAGGAAAGGTACGCTACTAATGCCTAAAGTAGTGACCAACAACGACGCAGGGAGAATATATATAGAATGATACGTGTAAGCCTCCTACTCGTCTCCGGGCAGCTACTTGTGCACAACCAGCTAACCTATCTCTAGTCTGCCCGTTTAAGAGCACCCAGAGTAATAAGAAGAGACATAAAACTCTGGGTCATACGAAAGTCTGGTATGAGCGATAAGCAGCAGAACAGAATAACAACAGGTATACTAAACCATACCTGAACCTGGATCAGCAACTAAAGAGTTAGCACAACATACCGTACAATACTCTAAGGTGCCACTAACATATGGTGTAAAGGATACGGGGGTGCGGGTGTGCATGTCATAGTGATGTCAAACAATCAAGCATAGCAACCATCCTCACATCTCTCACTTAATGCGTAAAGCATACGATATCCACCGCTTTGATCACCCTATTCCATGCTATGATCACTTTGCCCTATGGAGTCATAGCAACCCCACTGCACTGATCCATAGCCACTAATCCTTGTTATGTCCACTCTGCCCCATGAAGTCAGGGTGACTCCACTGCGCTTGCTCTTGCCATGCTACGATCACTCTGTCCCATGGAGTAGTAACTACCCCACTGCACGGATACGTAGCCTAACATCCGTCTTGGTGGTGAATCAAAGCTATAGACGTCGATAACCCCTTAGCACATGTCCCGCAGCAAAGTCCAATCACGAAGTTAACTCGTTGATTCCCATCTGGATCCTGAGTGCAAACTTCCCATTTGGACTACCTTTGCATCTCGGGTTTTGGTCATCATACCCGGATCGGTTGGACATGCTCCTCTTCACTATGCTTCGGATCGTGCTCCTCGAAGTAGTCCTGCCTGTGATCATCCACATCGGGTCGGGCCGGATTTCCCCACCCAAGTCGGTTCGGTCCCTCCCTGCTCGTGCTCAACATCTCGATTCGTGACAAGCCCTTCGTGTCGGGTCGGAGGATACCCATTGGGTTCGGATCGTGATCAACCACCTTGTTCGGGTCGTGACGCGCCTCCCTGATCGGATCAGCCTCCCTTTGGTTCGAGCTGAGCTTCGGTTCGTGGGACCCATTCGGATCGGGTCGAGTTTCTTCATTTGTTCAGATCGGCTCGTGGATTCACTCTCATAGCGGTTCGGGTCGTGGAGCTCTCCGGGTTAGTGGATCGGTTCGGTGCCTCCGTTCACGAAGGGGTCGGGGTCGGGTAGGGCGATCCGATCCGGTCCGATTCCTGCATATTTCCTGCACTTTGTCCAGCAAGCTGTTTACGCCATTCGACGGCGTTTTTGACCAATCTAACACTTCTAGGAATTCATAAAGCATACCATACAGTCATAACAACTTGTAGAATTGACCACAAACACCAAAACAATAATTTTATAGGTTAAAACGGATCAAACATAGCCAAAACCTCATATTTTCCCTTAAGCGTGTTTAAGCAAAACTAATGATAGGATTAGTAAAACTTAACCAAATTTTCTAACAGAGGCCTAAAACAATATTTCAAAATTTATGAATATTTTTCCAGAATTTAATCATGTTTAAATTCGCTAATTAACACTAATTACCCTTAATTAACCATAATTGGTGAGGAACTATGCAAATCACTCACCTTAGCCACAAACAAAATAACAAATCTGAAATTATCTTCTGTTTGGCGCTGTCCCCAAGGCCATACAGCAGTTCCAACCTTGATTTGGTGCTATCTCCCTTTGATTTGATGTAATTTAGCCAAATCTTCAATTAGAAAGTGGTTTAGATGTTGGAGGCCATTACTAAGTTGAGAGGGATGATAAGTGGCGGCTGAAAAATGAGAAAAGGGTGTTCTCTAAACCCTAACAGCCCTTAAATACTCCAAATCTCGAAATCCCCCTCTGGGCCTAGCTGTTAATTATCCAATTAAGCCCGGTTAAGCTGTTTTTCACCTTCTAAACCATAATTCAGCCATATCTCCCAAACGGTAAGTCCGTTTTTCACATATGACCACTCAACGGAAAGGTAAACCATCATCCCGATCTAATGGAAGTAGTTTCAGGTCAAATTCCTTTCCAATCAAAAGTTATGGCCGAAACAAGATCTGCTAAGGGTAAAACGGTCGTTTAAAAATTGGCAAAAATCATGAACATGGGAAATGACCCCAATAATCGTCTCCCAAAGTTACATCACCATACGACTTTGCATGAGAAAGAAATAAATATTCTATGATCCTCTGATGCGTAGAATGCTGGTCGTTATAGTCTTCTTTCAGGAGGAGCCAATATTCGTGGATCGTTGTACGGGTCCCAATATTTCTTATCGCGTATAGGATGAAAATGGGCTCGTAGGTAGCTCTATAACTTTGCATGGAGTACCATTCAGAAGCAAAATCGTGATATGCTCTATTACTACCAAAATCCTGTGCTGAACAAGCCGCCATCACATGAGTACACGGTATTTTCTGCAAAACTGGGATGTTGCATGTACAGTCAAATCACCTGATTTACGGTAGATCGTACTGTATAGAAACAGACTAACCCAGCTTTAATTTATGGCAGGCGCAGCTAGTTGTCAATTCATCTTTATATCATAATATGTACTATACGAACCAATAAACATACAAAGCTTTAATTCAAACTTCAGAAACCTAAAATAATTTATTAGAAAACACAAACATACAATACTTCATATTAATATTCCAAGTCCTACAAACACACAAACAATAATTCAAACTAAACTTCAGCAACTTACAACGACTGCGGATAATAGAATAACTCACACTAAACTTCAGAAACCTACAACGACGACGGATAATAGAAACACTAGTGGTTACAGTTAAATTGCTAGTCCTCTAGGAGTTTTTTGAGACGTCTAATTTCTTGCTCCAAGTCTTTCGCATATGTTATACCCCTTGGACAAAGTGGTTCGTCAATCCATTTTGAAAAATTGCATCCGTGGGGATAGTTGGAACAAAGAAGATTTCGACGACTAATGTTTTCGCCATCATCTAATACAACAACTTCAGCCATATATCCACAATGGCAACAAACTGGGTACGAGTTAACCTCTTGCTTCAACATTGTTTGGGAAGGCATTTTGAAAATATATAGAGTTGAGAAGATGTGGTTGAGTATGAATCAGAATTATGAGAGAGTTACTGGGTACATACAGAGTTTGGAAATATACCAAAACACACAGGCGAATTCCCAAAACTCAAACAAAGGCGAGTTCCTAAAATGCGCCAGTTTGTCTCCCCGAACAAAACAGACATATATTTGTTATTATTTATGAAACATGGCTAATCAAGTAATACTCTTTCTAAACATGCCTATATTTGTGAATTACCTAATTAGATAGATCCGTAGATGGAAGCTCAACAATCGATGATCATCAAAACCAGTATAGAAAGCAAAAAGATAAAAAGCAAAGCAGTCCATCCTCTATGAAAGGTCACATCAAAGTAGGAGATACTACCAATCCAACATCACTGTTTCATGAACGTAATATACTGGTTTTCAGCTAAAATTATATCTAAAGATCTCAAAAAATAACATGGGTCTAACACACACAATCAAAAGGATTATATGCATAATAACAAGTTTTAGGCATAACAAGAAAATGTTTTAATCCTTTTATTAAGATATAAATATACTATAACTATCATCATATATATGAACTACAAAACCTAAATACCAACGCAACTATGTAACCTATATATCAAAGTAATAAGCCTACAAACTCTATTCTGTTTCTTAGCAACAACCCTACGGATCCTTTTTGCTGAATTCACATTGAAATTTCATGAACTGTTCACTGCTGTAATATAAAAGTCAAGCTCTGATCTTATGGAATCGAATCAAACAATCAAATTGCTTCTAGAAACCCATGACAATGCAAGACAAGCTAACTCTACGTACTTAGATCAGTGGTTGCACTCTCGGTAGCTGGGCTATCGAGGTGGTTGTTCATTTCTCATGCAGGCACTCTTGACATCTTAAATGCAAGAACTCAACTTTGCACTCAACCTTCATAGGGAAAAGGTTTAATCCTTAACTCCGTCCAATATAACATTGCAAATATGGCTGAATGTACTCTTTGGGGTAGGGAAAAAAGGCTGACCCTTCACAAAATTGCCACCAGAATTGCTAACATGCAATAGATACAACACAATCAACCCTCCAATGAATTTCTATTAAATAGGTTATAAAAATTGTTGGCTTAACTTTAACTACAAAAAAACTCGACAAACTCTGACAAATAACGGAGTAAATACAACAACTAAAATCCTACCAAGCCAAAAGGAACATATAAAATATACCTCAAGAACAATTAAAATAAATCAGCTCAGCTTACTAAGATCATGAAAAAATACAAAAAAATGACCAAACATAACACTGATAGTCACAACATTAAAAACCAAATAATGCACTAGAAACCAAGCATGATAAATTAATTGATGACAAATAAAGATTATATAAATTAACAAAAAGAGGATATTAACGGTTGCAACAAAATTCATACATTTGTATTTATAGATTATATAAGATAACTTCAGTGGTTCATGATTATTTTGTTGTTATAAGGAAATTTCATATTCAGCTGTTGACTTCTCAACATTGTAGGGACTTTCTCTCTGATTTGTTCTTATATGATAGCCAATTAAATATTATATATGATAGCCAATTAAATATTACATAAGCTTTGGTGATTCATAATTTTTCAATTTTGTTCCTATAGGAAAATTTCATATCCAGATGTTAGCTTCTCCACTTATAGAAAAATTTCATAATTATTTTGTTCTTATAGGAAAATTAACAGTACCATAATTAACTTCTCAATAATGTAGGGACTTTCGTTCTAACTTGTCCACATTGTTTATTAATCTAGTTTCACAACGTGCTAAAACAAATTAGTATGTTTCTATTTTCTGATTCCTAATTTTCAACTGATCTCAATCCCTATTACTTGTTTGCATCATGACTCATATACCACTACTGAAAGAAGGACTCTTAGTCAAATAACAAACAACATAATGCTGCAAGGGTTGTTTCATTGTGATATTTATATTGAAATATCCAATAAAAAAAAGGTTCTAGGATTATTGAAAGTTATAGCTGGGATCGACAACTAGGACTGAACACTTTTTGATAAAAGCTTATAGAGTTTAATAAGTTCAAAATTCATCAATCGTGTTTCACATTAGTTCCTATTTTCACATGCATTTTATTAGTTCCAGCTTTCATATGTCAATTTAGAAACACTAACCGCACCTAGATGCTTCCATCTTTGGACTTAGTATTTCGAAGATCTCCATCTGAGCAACATCTTTGTACATAAAATAAAAATTAAAAAAGTTGTAATACAATATTTCCTTTTATAATAAATCCCAACAAAAAATAAAGAGGATAAAATACGTGAATCAAATCAATATAAATGCAATAATTAATCACACAAACCTAGTCGCCATAGAAAATCCCATTTGTGCATCAATGATCTTATTCAATTTTATAAAGAGCAAGGAAAAAAAGCTTACCACAAGCTCAGATTTGATACAACTATCAAACCTGCTTCCATTCCCAAATTCAAATTCCTGAACAACATACCTCAAATCGAAGACTCTGATTTCGATTCTATTTGGTGAAAGCCGAATATTTGGGCGAACTAACTGGCTTTTGATTAGCATTTTGATTTTCTAATTTTGGGATTTCACGAGATAAACAAAGAAATTAGGACGGATTTTCACCAATTACTGAAATACCAATACAAAATTTGCATACAGTTTATAGAGTAGAGACTACAGAAATGAATCCTAAGCATACAAATAATAGAGTCGAGTAGAGACAACCCGACAAGTGCTGGAATGGGAGATCTGAGGGAATCGTCAGCTGGAATAGAAGATCTGAGGAAATCGTCAACTGGAATAAGAGAACTGATGAAATCGCAGGAAGAAGGGTTTGGGGAAAAGAAAACGAACGTGGCCTAATTTTTGTTCTTTTGGGAAAACGGGCCAAGAAGGGAACCGTACTTGGGCTTGTGGCTGGAAAGGTAGTTTCATAGAGAAGTTAGGAAAGGAATTCACTTTTTTGAAGGCAAGATTATATATTTAAAATAATAAAAAATAGTAGAAACACTTTAGCAGATATAGAAACACTCTATAACTGTTTCAATCCTGGAAACTGACAAAAAGGGTTTCAAATAAAAAATACCATATGTTTCAAATTTGTGTATTTGGTGTAGTGATAATTTCACCACTTGAGGGTTTCTGAAGAGAATAAGCCTAAGATAGCATTTAGGATGCCAGATGGATTATTTAAGTGCGAGGTTATGCTCTTTGGATTAACGAATGTCCCTGCTTTCTTTATGGATCTTATGAGTAAGGTATTTAGGAGCATTCTCAATAAGATATTTATGGTGTACGTGGATGATATTCTTATCTTTTCCAAGGATCTTGAGGAGAATGGGGAGAAAAGCCCTAGGAATTCCGACGGAATACCAACCTAAGGCTAAGTTCCTAAAATGTCGCTTTTGGAGGAAAGAAGTCAATTTTCTTGGACTTATAGTTTCATGGAAAAGATTGGCAGTATACCCCATGAAGGTAGAGGCTATTCAAGCATGGAGGATACCATGTAATGCCATAAAGGTTAGGAGTTTTCTAGGGTTGACATGATATTATAGGAAATTTATCAAGGACTTTGCGAAGATTTAAACTCCGCTAACCTAACTAACGAAGAAGAATCTTGAGTTCGTTTGGAATGAGAAGTGTAGTAGGGCAGTTGAAGTGTTGAAGGAATCTCTGACGAGTGCATACATAGTTATTCCTGATAGTGTGAAGAAGTTCATGGTATCGAGGCTTGTGGGACAGGGTTAAGAGCGGTACTCATGCAAGAGGGTAGGTTGGTTGCCTATGCAAATAGACAACTTAAGGAGCCTGAAAAAAGATAGCATGAGCATGACTTGGAGCTCGCAGCTATTGTTTTTGCTTTGAAGATGCTGATGCACTACCTTTTACGAGAAAAGTTTGAGCTCTCCACCGACTATAAGTCTCTTAAGCACTTGTTTTCCCAGCGCAATCTAAATCTTCGTCAACAGTGGTAGATAGGTTACATAGCATCGCTCGACTTTGCTATCCAGTATACTGCAGAGGAGGCTAATGTCATTGTCGATGCTTTTAGTTGGAGCATGCTACCCGAAGTACGATTGTCGAATGGAAGCAGTTGGAATTTCTTTGTAGTTTTAACTTTCATCCATTGTTTGAAGCATCCTAGGGATTTCTCAGTGTACTAGAAGTAAGACCAGATTTGGTAGATAGAATCAGGCTTGGGCAAGACCTTGATAACGAGTTGAGAGTGTTGGTGGAAAGGATATCTAAGGGAGAAACCTTTCCTCATTCGTATAGGTATTCCATAAATAGTAGTGGGAGTTTTATACAGGACAATCGGCTTTGTGTCCATAAGGGTGCAGATCTTAGGAAGAAAGCTCTAAAAGAGTGCTATGGGTCAAGGAAGACCATATACCCGGAGGAGATAAAATGTTTCAAGATATGAAGAGAAGTTTTCATTAGGAAGAATGAAAAAAGGATGTTGTAGAGTTTATGGATATATGTCTTACTTATCAAAAGGTTAAGACAGTGCGAGGTAGGTCGAGAGGGTTGTTGTTACCCTTAGGAATTACCACTTGGAAATGGGAATACATTTTGATGGATTTCATAGATGGACTTCCGAGGAGTCAGAAGTGAAATAAATCCATTTAGGTCATTGCGGATCATTTAACAAGGAGTGATCATTTTATCCTGATCAAGAAGAGTAAGTTAGGCAACTTCTTTAACCCAATTATATGTCGGGGAGATAGTTAGAATTCATGGAATCCTAATGAGTATATTTAGTAATAGGGTCCTTTATTTACAATCGAATTTTGGAGGAGTATACGAGGAGTCTACAAGCAGCCTTGGAGATGACCCTAAGTTTAAGCAAAGTCTACTACTCGCAGACCTACAAACAAACGAAAAGAGTCAATAGAGTTCTTGCGGATCTACTTAGATCCTGCATCATTGACTTTGGAAGAGCATGGGACCTGGATTTTCCATTAGTTGAGTTTTCGTATAACAACAGTTATCATGTGTTGATTAGTATGGCCCCTTACAAAGCATTGTATGAGCGACCATGCAAATCGCCTATTTGTTGGTGGGAAACAAATGCAAGGTTTTACTCGGACTAGACCTTACCTGTGATTCCATAGAGAAAATTGTTTTGATTCGACAAAGAACGAAGGCAGCTCCAGATTGGCAGAAATCGTATGCGGATAAGAGGAGGAAGGAACTCGAGTTTAGCATTGGAGATTTAGTATTTGTGAAATTTCCCATCTTAACAAGATTGTTCTATTTGGAAAGACTGGGAAGTTGGCTCCCAGATTTATTTGTCCATTTAGAATCGTTGATAGGATACATAAACTGGCTTATTGGGTGGATTTGCACGAGCATTTATCAGGGGTCCATAACGTTTTCCATGTTAAGATGCCTTCATGATTCCTCCATTACTCTTGAGCTAGATGATATTGGGAACATAAGTAGCATTGAGTTGGAATTGTGGGTGACACGTGTTACCGCACGGGTAGTGGAACATGGAATCAAAAGACTTCGCAACAAATCCATTAGACTAGTCCGAGTACATGAGGAAGACAACCATATGGAAAGCACTTGGGAAACCGAGGAAGGATCATCCAGAGCTTTTCTCGGATAATTATTTCGTCTTAATTTTCTTTTATGGTTGCTAAATTGGATGGTAGGATATGATTACAACACAAATGCACTGTGCATTCATGTAGAAATTATAAGCATATTAAGGTGTTTTTCATACATTCAACATCACTTATTACACATACACGCCGGGGCTGAGCTCACTATAGCAAGTCTTCATTGCAAAAGCACAATGAGTTATGGATGTTTATAAATAACATGAGTGTACGCCATGGTTGTTAGAGAGAGTTCGATTTTTTTCCCTTAGAAAATATTTCGAGATGAAATCTCTTTTAAAGGGGAGGATAATGTAACACCCCTAAAATAAACCATGAATAGACATAAATAATTGAATCTAATAACAACAATAATAAATAAATTCAATGGGATGAAAGTAAGAATTTCTGATAATTGGGAATTCAGCCGCGAAAGTATTGATATTGCGTCCGTGGCGAGATTTCTGATCCGTTTTCATATTTTATTTGCTGAAAACGGATTTCACATGAGAAAGATACTAATAAAACAAGTTATACGTAAATTGTTTACACATAAGGTTTGAAATTCAAATTGAAATTTAAAATATGAATATACATTAACCGACATCAAAGAATATTCCATGAGAATTTTAATTGTATGTAGATATATACATATAGAAGAGGACAAGGATAATAAATACAAGATAAGAATCAATAAAATAAATTTATAATCTATAAAAAGCAATGTTACAGGAGATTTAAAATATCCTGGTTCGACCTCAGAAGGAGGGTTAACCTCCCTCTTGGGAGGGGTTAGCCACCCTCCTATAGAGGGAGTCAACAACCCTCCTGAGGGAAGGGTATGTAAGGTTGTGTTTTTATAGGGAGTTGTTTGTAATTTTGCATCAATAGACCATCCAGATTAAATCAAACTAATCCAACAGTCTATACACACTTACACACACTTGCAACTATAAATATAGCACCCTTGCCTCACTATTAACCCTACTCTCATTTCACTCTAAATCCATTATCAGCAAGTGGATGGTTAAATGTGAGATGTCATACGCGCACACACATGTGTGTGTGTGTGTATTTGTGTGTGACGTAGGCCTGCCTCTAGGAAGGTATTTAGTGGATGACCCGCCTGGTTTGGATATTAAGTGGTTAGGACTATGTCTGTTCCTAAGGTCTAGTCCTTAGCTTAGGATCCAAGTCATGGACCCACCCTTATTAGGTTACAGAATGGTCATAAGGTCTGCCTTTCTCTTATATTCATGAGGTATTAAATGGCCTTAACGGTTGTGTATGAGTGGATAGTTCTATCGAAGTTATATGCTTCCTCTAGGGCTTATGTGAAGGCTAACCTAGGGATGGTTTATATAAAGCCCTAAGATAATCATCGTCTAAGGGAAGTATTAAGTGGCTAGGAGTTTACCCCTAGGGACAACTAAATAGTAACGAGGGGTCCGCTAAGCGGATCTTAAATGGTGTCGTGCTCCTACCTAGACCTGGTATTAAGTGACTGCTTACTATCTCTCGACCTATAAGGAGAATATATATTTGATGATGTGGACAATTAAAGGCGAGGTATTAAGTGGCTACGATCCGCCTTAGGGTATTAATTGACAGTAGGAGTCCACCCTTAAATAAATCTAGTCAGCGGCCTTAAGTGATCGGGTAGAACCCACCTCGTGGCGTATTAAGTGACTATAAGGTGTCCACCCTTATATTAGCGTGTAGGGTAATAAGTGACTGTAACGATGTCTGCCATGTTTTAACATGCAGGCCTTAAGTAGTTGTAAGGATATCTACCTCATGTGTTTAGTTGTGTATGTTTGCTTGCATAGACATAATTTGACAAACTCATACTGCCAATCAGAGCCAGTTCTAGTGATTATAGTGCCTTATGCTGTTTACTAAGTAATGCACTTTATCCTAAAAAGTTGCACAACAATATTGAATAAAATTCTTACTCATAATGAACCATAACCAATTTTAAGAATTCAACGTTACAAATGTGGTTGGTTTATCATTTTTAGTTTTGGATTTTCATCCACACAAAAGTGCGTAAGTCACGTGTGTATCCTGGAAAACACCCAATTTAGGAAATGAGTTAACACGCAAAATAAAAATAAATTTTGTCTTTTTTTTGGGAAATAACCGAAAAAGAAGAGACAAGTCATTCTTATGTCATCCGTCCATCTCTCGGCTCCTGCATTTTTCTTCCATTCTCTTAGTCATCCTTCTAATCTTCTAATATTTTCTAGTTAACTTTGAAAACTCATAATACAAAATAAACCGAACAATCTATTGTTGTGAACCAACATTGCAAACATGATAAATGAAAGTATCAAAATTAATGATAATGAGTTCCGATATGAAGAAATTTTATTTACAAGAATTGATAAACCTACCATAAATTATGACTTATTCCCCTTGTGTTCATCTTTATTAAACAAAAAATGGCACTTTAAATATACTTAACACTACGTACTCCAGCAGACTAATAATTGCATTGTTGTACTGACTCACATTGATGGTAGCCAACTTGCTTTTAATAGAATGCTTTCAAAATATATACTACCATGTGCTCTTTCAAGAAAAACTATGTAAACCAATTCGCTATACTTAAAAGTTTCAGGTGCCTAACAAGTAATAAAATACATTAAGGACATAATGAAATTTAATTATATGGCCTGAGTTATTTTATGGTAAAAGCAAGAAAATTGATACCTGAAACCACAAATTTCATAAGGTATAGTGACTATTTCGTATGTTTGGCATTAACAATAGGATATAAATTAGAACAAATTGACAAATCAGAATATCAGGTGTAACATCACATTAAAGAATAAACAAAAATGAATTCATGTAAAAGAAAACTATTTGGGGATTAGGGTTCATATACGAAGCCCTCAAATTGCATATTTTCCTCACAAGCAAAAGTTTTTTTGGTCTACCTTCTTCCTGCTTAATGGAAATTAATTGTGCCTTCCTTCTTAACGTTGCACATATGATTTTTTTTGTTTTTCTCTTGTCTATGTGCGCTAATTCCTTTTTGCTTCATTTACACGTTATTTTTTCCATTGTTGATTCCCTTGTTTTATTTAGTGCCTTGTGCGACAGTCCTGTTTGCCCTAGGCCAGGGCCAGCTTTGCTGCCAAGTATAGGAAATAGTTATCCCTTAACTTATGTGATTTTCATTCACTAGAACTTTATGTTTTGACCTCCCTGCTCTTAACATAAACAGGTTAGTAGATGGGTACGCTTGGGATTAGTGATGCTTTGAAGATGGAGCCCGATGATGAAGGCTTTAGTTATTTTTGGCATCGTCATTATTGTATTATTTGGGATCGTTATTGGTGTACATTTTGTTATTACTTTAGAATCATTGTAACTAACATTTATGATGGTTTCATTTATCGTACATCTATTTTGAGATACTATATTTTATCCCTTCCGCTAACTGCTCTGTTATATTTGTTTAAGTATTTCTTTATAAGAACCAACGGTCTGTTTAGAATGACTCCAACTTCAAATAGGCTTTTTCTAGGTCGTAATTTAGGCCTATTCCGGACGGGTTGTTACAGATGGTATACTATTTAAAGAGAAGGCAAGACTAGTTGGTAAGGAATATTCACAACAGTGTGGAATATATTTCAATGTAGCATTCTCACCTGTTGTGAAGCCATAATCTATAAGAATTATGTTGATTATTGCTTCATACAAGAATTGGATCATCAAACAATTAGATGTTAATAATGTTTTTCTAAATAGTGTATTGCGGGAAGAATTTTACATGCATTAGCTTGAAGGGTTCAAACAGAAAGGAGGAGAGGCGCTTATCAGCAAAAGTAAGCCTATCTGTGGACCTAAACAAACTCCCCGAGTTTGTTTTGACAAATTGAAAGTAACTTTATCAAGACTTGGCCATAACCCGACCAAATCCAACAACTCATGTTTGTTAAGCTTACTAATAACATTTTTACATATGTACTTATCTATGTTGATGATTTTATAATTACATAAAACCGTGAGGAAGTGATAAAAAATCATTACTGAAGCAACCAGACCAAGTGACAATGAACTACACCGAAACCAAGAAAATATCATACAAATTCTCATCATGTCTAAAATGGATCAAGTTAACTCTCTCACAATACCAATGATATGTAACTTGCATCTCGTAAGGGAAAAGATGAACCCATCACAAATGAGAAAAAATATAGAAGCATTGTTTGGGCACAACAATATGTGACAATTACAAGACCAGACATGTACTAAAGTGCTAAAAAAGTAAGTCAACTCATGCAAGGACCTCTTAATGAATACTGGAAAGCTGTCAAGAGAATGTTGAGGTATCTCAATGGTATACTCAATCAAGGATTAATCATGAAACCCAACACTAAAGTTAGCATTAATGGATATGCCGTTGTTGGTTGGACTAGTGATCATGATGATAAAAATTCTACTACTGGATATTGTATATTTCTAGGTAAAACTATATCTCATGGTGTGCTAATAAGCAAGCTATTATGCCAAGTTCTAGCACAAAAGAAAAATATCGCAACATTACAAGTGCCATAGCCTAGATAATGTTGATTCAATCATTACCGAGAGGAGTACATATAGAAACAGGTGATAAAGAAACAATTTGGTGCGAAAATCTAGGTGCTATTACATTAATAGCAAATCTAGTACTTCACTCCAAAACATATGGTACTCGACAAATATTTTGTCATAGAAATGGTTATAAAGGGGAATTTCAAGTAATTAATAACATATCATTCACTTACCAAGCCGTCGAATATTGGCAAATCCATTGTCAAGACAAAGTTTTGACATGCTCAAAGACAAACTCTGTGTCAATGAAGTATAAAAAAATCAAACCTTTGAGGAGATTGCAGAAGCAGCGAAAGCCACCTTAGGGTCATCAAAACTGGAAAATCCTCAGCAGCAGCCTAATTTGCAAAAGGCCGTCACATACAACTCAAACACTCCTCATTGTAAGACTATGGAAAGGGTAAAAAAAAGTATCGCTCAAATCAAAGCCAAATTGAAGCACAAACAAACTGGACCTGGAGCGATTATTCTTGGAGGAGGTGGAAGCCATTATTCTACAAACCTAACTTGAATAGTTAGGTTTGAGAGAGGTATCAGAGTATACGAAATATTGTAACTGTATAACTGGACGGAACGTAATATAGCTGTAATGAACCAAGGATTTTCGACCTAGAAAATCAACATAAAACCCATGTCAATTATTCTGGCATCGAACATTCCAGATCATTAATAGAAAGAAATTAGAGGGTGTGAATAGATAAGGCAGAAAATTAGAATAGGCGAAGGAGAAGAGCATAACAACAGAATCAGAGTATCACGAATCTCACAGCGGAACGAATAAATATATTATATAACATAACTTTGAAATAAAACTAGTATTTGTATACAGTACTATTATCGGAGTACAACACTTACACACAGCGGAAATAAACAGTAGCTTAATAATCCAGAAGCTTCCTGCTGCAGCTCTCTAAGTATATCTGAAAAATCCCGACTACTTGAATACCCGCACAAAATTGGGCACCCAAAGTTTAGGGAAAAAAAACAAAATAAACTTTGGGTGCTCATGTGACTGGTGTGAGTAAACTCCAACCATTTGTTTAACTTTTAAAATCCTTTTAAAAGAAAGAATAATCATAAGACCAATCCATACATAAACATGGATGGTTTTTACCTTACGATAACCCAAAACATTTCTGATAAAATCAATACTCTTCTGATAAAATCAATACTCTTCTGATATTATAATAAGGCGTGTAAATCAAATAAATGACAATCTAGTGGAACGCTTTCATCTCATATTCCACATATATACTATATAATCAAAAACTGTAGGTGCTTATTTGGTAATGGATTTCAACTGGCAAGGTATAGGACCACCTTCCGACAGTGCATCTCTAGAGAGGAATACACCAGGTTCAACAAGAACATCTTGTAACTCAGGCTAAACATGACCGGTCACTCATTTCGCCTGAGTGTACCAAATGTATTATCACTAACAGTTGGGATCAGCAACCGTTACCCGAAAGGGTACATATCGAAATAGGTTAAAGAAGTAAATGAAATTTCTCTAGATCAGGTGACAATACACCCTAATTGGGAGCTACCCACTTAGCCATGCATCTTACCCGATTTTATACAATTTCTCGGTTGTGAGGCTAGATGCCTTAACGTACAGATCACACCTTTATTTACTTTGAATGTTACATTGTCATACCCACCAAATCACAAATTGATTTTCCCAAAAATGCCACAGGTATACAGCTAAGAGAAACAGATTCCTCTGCCACCAAACGTAAATACATTTGAAGAGAATAACTTACGCGATCTATTAAATATACTTTGTCAGACATTCTTCCATGCATGTTGTCCTGGGACTGGACAAACTGAAGGCACTATTCCGTAAATCCATCTTAGGCAATTTCAACCTTGGATCGCCAGAACAGTCCTTGCATAAATTCCGTCTTCAATTATCTTGATCATATTTGATTCACAACGCTAAAGCCCATATGTAGTTGTTTTCAGATAATAAATCTAATCCCAGTCTCTCCGTATTAACGAAGGGAAAAATGTCAAAACATTGATAGTCGGTTATTTAACTATCAAAGGAAAACATCCATACACACAACGATCTTATTTCCAAATGGAAATTTTATCGATCAACCATCAATCAATAGTTTTCCCATTAAATTAATTTATCATTAATTTATTCATTTCCCCATTTCCCTTTTCCGTATATTCAAAAATTCTTATTTTCTAAATTTAGAAAATATACGTCATTAATCATTGGAAAACATTTCCATCTCTTATCCACGCATCACTATCCTCTCACATCTATCAGTCTCTAATTATAAACAAGTAAGAGAACAATTCTCTGAATATCAACCCCGAATGCCTAAACCAACATCAAATCGATATCCAGAAAATCATTTAACTCAAAAAATCTCCAGTTAGTTCTAATTTCTTTGATCCTGTTTCTTAATTTCTTATGAAATACTTTCTTACATAATTCTCGAATTCAGTTTACGAATCTGGTTCTTTTATGAAAAACATCGGTTATAGTGAAAATGTTATAATCCCTACTTCCAAAATATCTAACATCAAATAAAACTTTTTATACCTTAATTTAAATAAATAAATAAATAAATAAACGATTTATTAAATAAATAAATTTTGATTTAAAAACCGGAAAATAAATAGTACTTTCCTACATTTGATATAGTCGCATCCCGATCTATCATTCTCTCTCGAATAATCTCTATTTGATAACTGTCTTTCGAATAAACTAGATTTGATAGCTCTCTTTGGAATAAACTCTATTTGATAACTCCCTTTCGAATAACTATATTCGAGTACTCTCTTTCGAATAAACTATATTTGATTATCGTTCGAACTCCATCTTATTTTACCCTTTTGATTCAACTCAATTTCTAAATTCTTGTTTGAATTTAGTACATCCCAACAATTACCAATTTCCTTTTACAACTATTTTAAATCTGCAAAACGTTTTCTTTTAAATCGTTATTCACTGTAAAACGTGAACATTATTCCTTTACAGAAATCTGGACTTGTTAAATCAAATCAACACTTGATTTCAATTTATAAATATTATTACCGGTTCAAATTCTGTTTATCGAGTCATTTTATAAATCCACAACTAATCCATTTTCCCCCAAATGGAATCCACTATTTTGTTTTAACCCTACTTCCTATCTCATTCAAATTCCCATTTGAATTCCTATTACAAAACCTAATTTTCTTTACAAATGTTCTAATTTATAAAATATTAATTTTAATCAATTATTCACATCGAATATGAATAACATTTCTTTTATGAAATCAATTCAGTTTGATTTCGCATTCAAAAATAATATCCCATTTCCATATTCTATTTATACTTCTATTCATAGGCTATTCGTAAAAATCTTATTTATTAACGTTCAATTTCAAATATCGGTGTTGAAACTGATTTTTCTTCTCTATATAAATCCAAACATAAATATTCCATTTATCAAATGATAAATATTTTATTCAATTTATAAAACATGTATTATAAATTAATATTCTCAATTTATCTGTTAAAACAGATTCTATTTAAAATCTACTTTAAATCCATCTTCTCGTAGTTCTTTTATATCTCAGCAATTTCCTTTTACAATTCTATTTATTTCCCTAATATAATTCCTTTTTATAAAATCCATTAATTTTATATAAATATTTTATTTTAATATATACTTTGAAATTTCCCTTTATCATTCCGGTATCACTTGTGGTATTTTTAAATACCAAACAAAAAGGACCAATCATCATGTGTAACACCCCAAATTTTTAACGACATTAAAGAGAATAAATTAAATAATAATTAGTTTAATGTTCAGAATTAGAAGAAATGGACTGCATCATTGCGTCCATCTCGAAATTCTGGTCAAGATGGACGTTTGGTTTGCGTAAAACGGACAACGTATAAAGAAGTTATGAAGGTTTTAAGTTTGTATGCACACAGAAACATATTATATATACGCATGAGTCAGAGGTGAGTCATAGATGAGTCAGAATCCTATCCAGAGGATTCAAATTCGAAAAATTCCTCTGAGCGGCAAAATTCCCGCTCTAAGGGGTCGACTCCTCTAGAGGGGTGTCGACCTACGGGCCGACCGACCAACAGGGTGTCGACACCCTTAGGGCTGAGGTGGCACTCGGTTTAAGGGGGTCTGGCAGCTATATATACGTGTCATATTTCTTATATTCTCTTCATCGGGAGCCATGGAGGCCATATGCTGCTGGAGAGCAAAATGAACTGTTTCCACAACAACATATTCTACAAATCCAATTCAAAAATTCTAGATCCGTTCTTCCTAAATTCACTAAACCTGACGATGTGAGTTTCTATATTACTTTTATGTTTAGATAAATATAAGTATACATTGAAAGACTATGAATTGGATATGTTGTAAAATATGATTATGTGTTAATGTGAAATTTTATACTATGTCATGACAGATCTATTTTCCTAGATCTAATAATATTGCTTTGATTCGATTATGATACTTATGTGGACCTTGACTTGTAACCATGTTATGGTGGATGTACATCTATTAATTTGGACAATTGTGACATCACTTGGATCTGGATCTTTATGTTAATCACCTTTCACCTGTCATATTGTGATCCATTGAGATATGTTGTAAACTTGACATGTGAACCCACCTTTAGATCTAAACATTTTATTATGTCACCCCAGCTATGCTAGATCAAAGTAATTGGAACCAAATGTTTAATCTAGATCTCATTATGCTTAATTGAACATCATATTGATTGCCACAAGTTACCGGTTCGATGTCCACTTTATTATGATGTTAATCACATGTCCATTCACTTTGTTATGCCTGTTTATGATCATATCTATGCCAAGACATGTTGAAACTATCACCCTTCATACTCCCTTTTTATTATTATAGCTAGGCTACTTTATAGCCTAGATGCCATCGAAATACGTACGAATACGTTAGAGAGGAGATGGGAAAAAAGGGATTATAATCGGCATGAATTACGTAATGTTATATGAAATGGGACATATAATTCAAATAGGGAAAATATAGAAATTGTTACCTATAATGACATAGGTAGATTTGGATTAAATTGGAATGTTTAGTAATTAACAATTAGGAATTGTAAATTGTACTTATGACATGAGGTTAGGTTACATTAGTGGTGGAAGTCTTCCCGGACCTGACCGGCATATCCGACAGCCAATAATGTTGAACCTAATATGGGAGGTCTAAGTACGCAAATACGAATCGGGCTAAGACACGAGGTTAGGCCTAACTGTGGAATAAGACTGCTTGGACCCTACCAGCATATCCAACATCCACACGTTGTAGGCCTAATGTGGGAGGTCTTGCCCATTATAACCATAATTGGACAGGGTAATGAAACAGACTACTTAACCTGACTATGGACTTACGTTAGGGTTAAGTAAAATTAGATGGGTAGTGGTGGATTAAGTAAAATAGATGGAGTGGGTAATATGTATATATAGGCCCACGAACTTAACCCAATAAGGTTATGTAATTAAAGACACCTAGTGGTATACATAACTGATAGATAATTTAATAAAGTAATGTAATTAAAGACACCCTTTAGGGTAAGCATAACTAGTATAGGGCTATTTAATTAAAGACACCTAAGGGTATACATAGTCAGTGGAAAACCTAGCGGGAGATACAAGACAAGGGGGAGAGCTTATATCATATTGTGTGGGACCCATTTTAGTCAGTAACCCGGAGTTGGTATCAAGTAAAGACCTCCGTACTTGGCAGAGAAGAGGCATGCTTACTGATTGATTGTAAGAGATCCAAACGAGGCAGATGGTGTGGACGGTGCAAACCGACTGGGGATATGTGCGTGCATGGGCCAGGCAGAGGGGGCTAAGATGACCGTGACACCAGTAGATATGGTTGTGCACACCATGGGTTGCCACTTTAGGAAGTGATACCTCCTACTGTCGGTCCAGCACAGGATATCTACAGGGCAGGGAGCTGATCGATTAGGGTAGGGATTAGGGTATACTTTGACATATGACCTAAGCCTACCAACTTATAGTGGAAGGGATCATCTCATTTCAGTTATACTAGTAATAGTGCAGAGTAATCATTAGTGAGGCACATACACCTTAACTTGCTTACCTTGTCATACCTGCCATTTATGTAGTGATATCTCTTATCCACTTTATATGCCTATCATGTTGCTTTTGTTTATCTACTGGCCAAAAGTAACTAAACTCGCCAGACTTAATGTATGACCCTGTTGTTTCTCCTTCTTTCTTCTGTTTCCCCCCAAGTCCTCAGGGAGGAAACACTCACACTTAATCAGGAATCAGATATCATCTTGCTAGGAGCTACTTCTGAAGTATGGCACAAGTCCTTGTCTCTACCATGGCTTAACTCTTTTTATTT
Organism: Allium sativum; assembly: GCA_030737875.1. Taxonomy (NCBI): domain Eukaryota; kingdom Viridiplantae; phylum Streptophyta; class Magnoliopsida; order Asparagales; family Amaryllidaceae; genus Allium; species Allium sativum. The sequence continues at coordinate 16,984,221 of CM060927.1, read as the reverse complement.
GGGGAATGATGCTTTTTATTTACTTATGTACTCTGATGGTGCAAGACTGAAGTTATTTTATTGTAATGGTTTTGTGACTTATGAAATTGTGGACCACAGTATTATGACTTATGTTTGAAATAAAAGTTTAAATTTGCCGCTGCTGCCTTATTTATATCTGTCTTGTAATTATTCTGTGTCTGTTTACCTATAGCACTTCACGAAACTTAATGCATTCCCTTAGTGAGTGACATTAACGGACATGGGGTGTCACACTTGGTATCAGAGCTGAAAGTTACTATATTAGATAAAAAAATTTGAAAATTATTTTCAAAAAGGTTTTAAGAAGGAAAGCATTTTCAAAAAGAAAAGTCAATTTTGAAAAACATTACACAAAAAGCCATATGTAGTATCCTTTGGTCCTTTATCTAAATTTCTTCCTTTTCCCTTTTTCAGCATGTCTGGGGAACAAAACATCCCTAATCTCCCAAAGTGTGTCACAATACCCGGATGGTTCCAGAGGTACTTGGAGGCCACGACGCCGGCCGAAGGCCAAAGAGACGTTACTCCCCCAGTTATACCGGTCATTCCTCCTCCTTCCCCTCCAAAAGCTAACAACTTTGCCAAAATCTGCAAAGACTTCTGGGCTATGGGAGGAAGGCCATTCCATGGGAACGAGACATTCGTAGAAGCTCAGAATTGGCTTAAGGAGACAGAGGACTTATTCGTAATTTTTTAAGTGGAGGACCGAAGAAAAATTCAATTAGCTGCTTGGCTGTTAAAGGACGAAGCCTCATTTTAATGGGAAGTCACCCAAGCTGGACGTCCGGTAGAAACTTGGGAAGACTTTAGACAGATGTTCGAAATGAAATTTCTTTCCCAAGTGGATAGAAGCATATATATGGAGAGGTTCTTAACACTCAAACAAGGAAATTTGACGGTGAAGGAGTATGTGAACAAGTTCAACCAGCTGGCAAGGTTCGGACTAGAGTTGGTAGACACACCGCACAAAAGGGCTTTACGGTTTGCTAAGGGGCTGCATGAGCCTCTACATGGTTTAGCTTTGTCCCATCTTCCATTGGGGGCTACCTTTGAAAAGCTTGTTGATATGGCCCTAATGCATTAGGAGGACATGAAAGAAAAGAAGGAAAAAAAGGTGAGGGGACATCGCAGAATAAGAAGGTATGGTCCAAGAAAGGGCAGCAACAGCAGAAGAAAGGAGGGAAAGATGATAAAGGCAAGGATAAGAGAAGTTGTCACAATTGTGGAAAGGAGGGCCACCTGATCAAAGATTGTAAGAGAAGGAAGGCCAGTTGCTTTAATTGCGTAGAGATCAGATACTTCTCTAAAGAGTGCCCGAAGAAACAGGGATCGCAGGGACAAAGGCAAAGAGCGGGGACTTCTGGAGGGCAGGTGCATGCTTTCGCGATCAGTGCTCCTGAAAGAGGTAGAAAAATTTCCATAGAAAGTTTAGTTTCTCTTTCAAACCATCCAGTTAGAACACTTTTTGATTCTGGTGCTTCACACTCATTTATATTAGTTCTATGGACGAATCTCTGCACTTAATTACTAGTATTGTTGTAGATCCCTTAGTTGTTTCAAACCCCATTAGTGGTTCGGCTCATCGATGATTTGTCGGGGTTTGAAAATATTTGTGTTAGGCATCAAATTTGAATGCACTGCATATGTGCTCGGGTTTATGGGCTATGGATTGGTTCTATGAATGGATCAACTTACCACGTATGGGGCCATTCTAGATTATGATAGGAGGGTTGTTGGACTCCCGACTAGTCATGGGAAGACCCTCGAAGTTTCTTGTGACCCCCAATGGTCTGTTATGTTTAGCTTCCTAGAGTCATTAGATGCATCCATTGATGATTTGCAATCTATTCCAGTGGTTCGAGACTATTCCGATGTTTTTGATGAGATGCGGGGTTAACCTTCAAGGCACGAATATATCTGATGGACAATGCAAAGCCAGTTGCATTACCAGTACGCCACATGGCTCCAAGGGAAAGGAGGTAGCTGAGTAAGCAAGTAGGGGAGCTACTTGAAAAGGGTTTATCAGACGAAGCATATCTAAGTGGAGTGCTCCAGTAGTATTCACAACTAAAGCGGATGGTTCGCTTCGTTTGCGTGTCGACTATAGAGAGTTAATTAAGCTCACCAAGAAGAACAGGCACCCGCTTCCGAGGATTGATGATTTATTTGATCAGCTTGTTGGTGCCTTGGTATTTTCTCAGTTGGACTTGGCTAAGGGGTTCCATCAGTTGAGGGTGGCTTAGGACAGCTTAGATAAGACTACTTTCAGAACTCCAGACGGTTTCTTTGAATGGCTAGTTATGCCGTTTGGGTTGACAAATGCAACCACCTATTTTGTTGATTTGCTGAGAAGGGCGTTTCGGGAGTTCCTAAACAAATTCGTCATAGTCTTCGTTGATGATATTTTGATCTTCTCTAAGAGAGAAGAAGAGCATGCCAAGCATTTGGGAGAAGTTTTGAAAACCCTCCATGACCATCAGCTAAAAGCAAAGTTCTCCAAATGCCATTTCTGAAGAAAGGAGGTGAGATTCTTGGGGCATGTAGTCTCCAAAGAATGGATAGCTGTAGATCACGCGAAGGTGGTTGCAGTACAAGATTAGCAGATTCCTAAAATTGCAACCAAGGTGAGAAGCTTTCTTGGGTTGGAAGGTTATTATAGGAAGTTCAATAAGGACTTCACAAAGATATCAACCCCTCTCACCAGGCTGACAAAGAAGAATTTGGCATTTTCATAGGACATAGACTGTGACGTTGCTTTCCAATAGCTAAAAAGGGCTCTGAATACAACCCCAGTCTTGACCTTGCCCGATGGAAGTAAAGTGTTTACTATTTACACTGATGCGTGCGGTACAGGGCTTGGTGCGGTTCTGATGCAAGAAGGGAAAGTAATATGTTATAGGGGTAGACAGTTGAGAGTTCATGAGAAGAATTACCCCACCCATGATCTAGAGCTAGCTACCATAGTATTCACGTTAAAGACGTGGCATCATTATTTACTTGGAGAAAAGTTCGAGTTATACACCGATCATAATTCTCTCAAGTATCTATTCTCACAGAAGGATCTAAACTTAAGGCAAAAACGGTGGATGGAGTTCTTAGCTTCATATGATTTTGAGATTGCTTATACCCCCGACAAGGGTAATGTGGTTGCAGATGCACTAAGTAGGCAGAGGGTGGCTCTGAGTCCTCTGTTTGTGGAAAGAAAGAACTTGGAGTTCACATCAGCTTTTGATTTTAGACCCTCCATCGAGGTTTTGCCCAATTTATTTGCATCCTTAGAGATGCGACCGACTCTTGTGGATTAGATAGGAGCTTTGCAACAAGGTGACCCACAGATTCTAGACATCATGGATAAGCTCAGAAGAGGGGAGACTTCTAGTCACCTCAGTAGATATGCTATAGATGGAAAGGGGTGGGTTCGACGAGACGGAAGGCTTTGTGTTCCTCAAACCGGAAACTTGATAAAGGCAGTCCTAGAAGAAGCCCACCATTCTAAGATGACCATTCATCCAGGGGTGACAAGATGTACAGGGATATGAAGAGGGTTTTCTTTTGGATTGGGATGAAGAAGGATGTAGCCGGATTTGTTTCCCAATGTTTGGTTTGCCAGCAAGTCAAAGCTGAGCAATAGAAGCCCAATGGATTGCTTCATCCGTTGGAGGTTCGGCAGTGGAAATAAGAGAGCGTCTCTATGGATTTCATAGATGGTTTGCCTAGATTGAAGAAAGGTAATACCAGTATTTGGGTAATAGTTGACAGACACACTAAGAACGCTCACTTTATTCCAGTTAAAAGTAAGAGGATGACATCATGATTGACAGCAATTTATGTTCGTGAGATAGTTTGTCTCCACGGAGTTCCTTCCAGCCTCGTGAGCGATCGTGACCCCATTTTTACCAGCGAATTTTGGAAGAGCTTGCAAGAAGCATTAGGTACACAGTTGTGTTTGAGCACCGCTTATCATCCTCAGACCGATGGGCAGACGGAGAGGGTGAATAGAATTCTAGAAGATCTTTTAAGGCTGTGTATCCTTGACTTCGGAGGGACTTGGGAAGAGCATCTTCCTTTAGTAGAGTTTGCCTATGATAACAGCTATCAGGCTAGCATCGGTATGGCACCCTTTGAAGCACTGTACAGACGACCCTGTAGATCGCCAACTTATTGGTGGGAATCTACAGAAAGATTATTACTTGTACCAGATATGGTTAGGGAAACGTACGAAAAGATTGACCTTATTCGACGGCGAATGAAGACAGCTCAAGATAGGCAGAAATCCTATGCAGATAAGAGAAGGAATGACATCGAATTCGAAGTGGGAGACTTAGTTTTTGTCAAAGTATCACCTCTGAGGAATGTGGTTCGCTTTGGATCAGTAGGGAAGTTGGCACCTAAGTTTGTGGGACCATTCCCCATAACCGAGAGGATTGGCCAAATGGCCTACAGAGTAAAGCTCCCAGAAAAGCTATCCGGTGTTCATGACGTTTTCCATGTCTCTTATCTGCGAAAGTGCCTGCATGACACTGCGGAAGTTGTTGAGCCGAGCATGTTGGAAGAAGTCGAAGTGGAACGGGAGGTGACAGTCAGATGAGTCCCTACCCGTATTCTTGGGTCAGAGGTTAAGAAGCTGTGTAATAAGTAAATCAAGTTGCTAAAGGTTCAACGGAGAGATAACCCAGAAGATGCAACTTGGGAGACCGAAGACAAGATTTGTGCTTCGTACCCTTTTCTTTTCGAGGGTATGTTCTTAACTCCTTTCCTAAGTATTAGTACTTGTTTCTGTTAATAGAATATATCTTATCCATTGTATTTTCGACCATTAGATAGGAATCCTATGGATGTAAACGTGTGTTTAAAACATGTTATGTTTGATGGATGCAAGTGGATGCAAGTGTTTGCCTGTGGACGCATATACACATACATTAGGCACGAAGATTGGCTCAATCACTTTCATATTACATATGGATGTGTGTGCATTTTTTTCTTCTTTTATGGACGGAAATGGATGAACTGGCATATGGATGTAGCATTTGGACGTATGGGTGAGCACACATATAGAACTTATATGATACAATAGGTTTATTTGCATACAAATTGGATTCATGGCACTAACATACATTGCATTATGGAGGTCAACTGAATCAGTGGACCGCCTGATCTTTGCATTAGTGTTGGGACATATACAAACACCTTTGTATATATTCATATAAGCATTAGAAATCTTTAAGGACAATGGATGCCAGTGATTGTTGGATGAGTAGATGGATGATGGACGGTAGGATATGCACTCTTCTCAACTTAGAGATTTCGAGGACGAAACCCTTTGAGTAGAGGAGAATGTAATACCCCGAATTTTTAATGATATTAAAAAGAATAAATTAAATAATAATTAATTCAATGTTAAGAATTAGAGAAAATAGACTGCACCATTGCGTCCGTCTCGAAATTCTGTTCAAGATAGTTGTTTGGTTTGCATAAAACGGACACCATATGACGAATTTATGAAGGTTAAGTTTGTACATGCACAGAAGTACTTTATATATACGCATGAGCCAGAGGTGAGTCAAAGATGAGTCACAATCCTATCCAAAGGACTCAAATTCAAAAAATTCCTCTGAGCGGAAAAATTCCCACTTTAGGGGGTCGACCCCCCTAGAGGGGTGTCGACCTAGGGGTCGATCCCCTGAAGGGGTGCCGACCTAGGGGTCGACCCCCCTGAAGCGGTGCCGACCTATGGGTCGACCCACCCACAGGGGCGTTGACACCCCAAGGGCTGAGGTGGAACTCGGTTTCAAGGGGTCTGGCAGCTATATATACATGTCATATTTCTCATATTCTCTTCATTGGGAGCCATGTAGGCCATATGTTGCTGGAGTGCGAACTGAACCGTTACTACAACAACATATTCTACAAATCCAATTCAGAAATTCTGAATCCATTTTTCCAAAATTCTCTAAACCTAACGCTGTGAGTTTCTAGATTACTTTTAGGTTTAGATAAATAAAACTATACTTTGAAAGACTATGAATTGGATATGTTGTAAAATATGATTCTGTGTTAATGTGAAATTCTATACTATGTCATGATAGATCTATTTTCCTAGATCTAATAAAATTGTGTTGATTCAATTAAGATGCTTATGTAGATCTTGACTTGTAACCATGTTATGGTGGATCGACATCTATTAATTTGGACAATTGTGACATCACTTGGATCTAGATCTTTATGTTAATCACCTTTCATATTGTGATCCATTGAGATATGTTGTAAAATTGACATGTGAACCCACCTTTTGATCTAAACATTTTATTATGTCACCCCAACTATGCTAGATCTAAGTAATTAGACACCTAATGTTTAATCTAGATCTCATTATGCATACTCGAACATTATAGTGATTGCCACAAGTTACTAGTTTGATGTCCACTTTATTATGATGTTAATCACATGTCCATTCACTTTGTTATGCCAGTTTATGTTCATGTTTATGCCAAGACGTGTTGAAACTATCACCCTTGTCATACTCCCTTTTTATTGTTATAGCTAGGCTACTTTATAGCCTAGATGCCATCAAAATACGTACGAATACGTTAGAGAGGAGACGGGAAAAAAGGGATTATAATTGGCATGAATTATGTAATGTTATATGAAATGGGACATGTAATTCAAATGGGGAAAACATAGAAATAATTACCTATAATGACATAGGTAGATTTAGATTAAATTGGAATGTTTAGTAATTTAAAATTAGGAATTGTAAATTGTACTTATGACATGAGGTTTGGTTACATTAGTGGTGGAAGTCTGCCCGGACCCGACCGACATATCCAGCAGCCACTAATGTTGAACCTAATGTGGGAGGTCTAAGTACGCAAATACGAATCGGGCTAAGACACGAGGTTAGGCCCAACTGTGGAATAAGATTGCCCGGACCCGACCGGCATATCCAACATCCACACGTTGTAGGCCTAATGTGGGAGGTCTAGCCCATTATAACCATAATTGGACATGGTAATGAAATGGACTACTTAACCTAATTTAATATGACTATGGAATTAAGTTAGGGTTAAGTAAAATTGGATGGGTAGTGGTGGGTTAAGTAAATTAGAGGGGGTGGGTAATATGTATATATAGACCCACAAACTTATAACCCAATAAGGTTATGTAATTAAAGACACCTAGTGGTATACATAACCGATAGATAATGTAATGAAGTTATGTAATTAAAGACACCCTTTAGGGTAAGCATAACTAGTATAGGGCTATGTAATTAAAGACACCAAAGGGTATACATAGTCAGTGGAAAACCTAGTAGGGGATACAAGACAAGGGGGAGAGCATGTGTCATATTGTGTGGGACCCATTTCAGTCAGTAACCTGGAGTTGGTATCAAGTAAAGACCTCCGTACTTGGCGGAGAAGGGTCACGTTTACCGATTGATTGTAAGAGATCCAAACGAGGCGGATGGTGTGGGCCACTCAAACAGACCGGGGACATGTGCGTGCATGGGCTGGGCAGAGGGGGCTAAGACGACCGTTACACCAATAAATATGGTTGTGCACACAATGGGTTGCCACTTTAGGAAGTGATACCTCTTACTGTGGGGCCAGCACATGATATCTACAGGGTAGGGAGCCGATCGATTAGGGTAGGGGTTAGGGTATACTTGGACGTATGACCTAAGCCTACCAACTTATAGTGGAAGGGATCATCTGATTTAAGTTATACTAGTAATAGTGCAGAGTATTCATTAGTGAGGCACATACATATTAACTAGCTTACCTTGTCACACCTGCCATTTATGTAGTGATATCTCTTATCCACTTTATATGCCTATCATGTTTCTTTTATTTGTCTACTGGCTAAAAGTAACTGGACTCGCTAGACTTAATGTCTGATCCTGTTGTTTCTCCTTCTTTCTTCCATTCCCCCCAGGTCCATAGGGAGGAAACACTCAGACTTAATCAGGAATCAGATATCATCTTGCTAGGAGCTGGTTCTGAAGTATGGCTCAAGTTCTTGTCTCTACTATGGATTAACTCTTTTTATTTGGGGAATGATGCTTTTTATTTACTTATGTACTCTGATGGTGCATGACAGAAGTTATTTTTATTGTAATGGTTGATGTGACTTATGAAATTGTGGACCACGGTATTATGACTTATGTTTGAAATAAATGTTTAAAATTTCCGCTGTTGCCTTATTTATATCTGTCTTGTAATTATTCTGTGTCTGTTTACCTATAACACTTCACGAAACTTAATGCATTCCCTTAGTGAGTGACACTAACGGACGTGGGGAGTCACATCATCCAGACACGCATAATCAGTAACAGATTATATACCACATCATATATCGTAATATATGAAAAACAGTATTATAAATATTGAGGATTCCAGTTGGATCCCTCCAACCTATTTCCCTGCATTCACATATGTTAAACAATATAAATAACATCAATTTCATTTCAATATGAAATATTCTGATAAACAGAATTAGTATTTAATTAATAATGTATATATATATATATATCGTTATCTATATTCTCAACCAATTTATTTGCAATTCATCCAAACAGTCAACACACAACAATAAATCAACATTTTTATCAAATTCTAAAAATACATTATAAAAAAATAAAAACTGGCCAGAGTTAGTGAGTTTTATTCACATTGGACGTTTACCGTTAAATAACGATAAACTATCGTCGATTCAGATCAGACAATTTATTTTGCGATAAATTGTAACGAGCTCTAATTCACTCCGAATCAGTTCCATTGTGTAGTCATCGTCGATACGATCCCAAAGGTTCTTGTTTTGCTGAATTTGGATAACGTACGGAAAAGATAATAAGTTAACAAGTTCACCCACTATTTAATTTAAAACAAAACTAAATTTAATTAATTTCCCATACTCCTGCTTCGTCCATGACCCTCTCCAAACCGTATTCCTTCTTCCCCGCTCTAGAAACATTGAAGCCGACCATTTCCCAGACTTTCCATTTCCAACTCAATACTTCATGAAACCGCACGAGATCACCTCCATTCCACTCCTTTTCCAAATCTCCATCCTCCTACCTCCATAACAAGAAACTCGCATCTACCATTCACAATGCGATTTCATCCCTCCACGACTATGCACAGAGATTGGCGAAACCTTTTATCACCACTCAACCCCAAAATATTCAAGTAGATGCGATTCTCTACAACGAATCCAAATGCAATAACCAATTCATGAATTAATACTTATATTTAACGAATCAGTTAGCCCTAGGTGTTATTTATCTAACACTGCTCATAATCGAAGTCCATAGAGTGAACGCGCACCCTGAAATCTTGGTATAGGAATGAAGTTGACTACATGAAGAGCATCATGATGTTGGGTTTATGATTTATAGATTTTTCTTCGGATTTCTACAAAATTTTAAGCTAAGGATGTATGTTGAAAGGAAAAGAACAGTGGCGGCTTGATGAAGTTGACCGTGGAAATTTGTTTCTAGGTTTAGAAGGATGTTAGGCTTATTTATAGGATAATTATATAAATTTTTAAATCAATTATTTTAATTTGTCTTTATTATAACGCTATTTGTATTTGTCGTTAAAAATCCCTATGACCACCTACAATATCCAAATTCGAAGAAAATGGACATACCATTAGAGTTCGACATTACGGACCCAACGATACTTGTTTCATCGAATTCCGAGTCCGTTTTCTCACACAGCGTATTTTAAAGGTCAAATTATCGACTGTTTTTCACATTTAAATTCCGCATGGCTACACTGACTCCAAAAATTACGAAAATTGAAATCTAACAATAATTTAATATTCTAGATCCAACAAAATTAATTTCGTCGAAAATAGAGGTCATTTGTAAAAACAGTTATTTTTAAGGCTCTAAATAAACCATTTAAATATTAATATATTTAAAAATAATAATTTAACATTAATAAATAAATATTATCGTATATATTCACACAGAATATCATATAGCTCCAAAATATACATATCTGGATTTATAACTCGATATTTCATATCCAGGATAAATCGACATTCAATTTATATTAAAAATTCCTTTTATTAATATAAATAAACCGTTATAAATTATAATGAATTCCATAGCGACTTTCTAAAAATTTTATTTGGACATAACTCACAATTTATACAACGAGATCTCGGTTTTTCTCTTCCATTAGAAAAATACAGTTCAATGGGTTCAAATGTTTCTTGTTTCATAGAAATCTGATTTAAAACGGATTATGTATATTCAATTGAAGTTCAAAATATAATATTACGAACTATCGCGACATTATGGGCTCGATTATAATTATATTATAAATTATACGTTCTAACGCCGTTTATTAAATATATTCGTTATTATAATTCAATTCTAAACTAAATTATATCCTATAAAAAATCCAGTTCACAAAATATTGTGAATTCAGCTATTTCCGACTATTTCAAAATTATAATATATTTTTATAATATAAATATTAATTAAATATTCAATATTATTTAATTAAACAACCATTTAAATCTCTAAATCACTATTTAAATAATTAAATTAATTATTATATCGCTAAAATTACGGGACGTTACATTCTTTTCCCCTTAAAAGAATTTCTTCCTCGAAATTGCTAAGGTAGAAAACAAACCCTATTTATCGGGTTAAAAATTATTTGCTTAATTTTTTAACTTCAGTTTCACTGTACCGATTAATTTCAATTAAATATTAATTCACTTAGATAAACTAAAATTTTCAAAAAAATTCTAAAACCTTAAATTTTCGAAAAATTTCGCCAACGTCTCCTTTGTACTGGTTAATTGGTAGAACTACAACTCGCCTCTCTGAGCCTTCTCCAAACCAAAAGAAAATCAAACATCCAAGCGGCTTGCCAAGTTGGCTTATAAAAATCTCATACCCAATATAAAACATAAACTTGTACCTTTTTGTCGGGCATACCATTATATCCTTTCCATCTGTTGCCAAATCAGCATAAACCAAAGTCATCACAATTAAACTCCAGTCAATTTTTATCCTCAAAACCAATCATTCACTTATACCTTAGTCGAATTTCACTTAAAACTCAAGTTCCATTCTCGATTCCAAACTCTTAACTCACCAATCCAATTTACTTAACCTTGTTAAGTTCCATTATGACATTCCATTAACTAATTAATTTCCCAAATCAATTATTTTTATCTCAAAATCCAAAATCATGTTTTTATCACAAAAATCAATCCATTTCACTTCACATAGGTCCAGTTTTATTCAAGAATCCAATTTTTCCTTGATATCGTTCTATTTTCAATTTCCACTTAACTGGTTTTAATCCAATTTCAATTCGCTTTCACAAATTTCCTTTTAATTTGTTTTTATTTTAAAACAATCTCTTCCCAAGAATTTTAAATAACTTAGCTTTTCTAAAATCAAAATATCCCTTTTCGGAATTCAAAACAACTTGAGCAAAACAATTCAAAAACAAAATCTTTGGTGGTAACCCGTCACTTAGAAACTCGAAAATGAACGCCGCTGATGTTCGGATCATCATCGGAATTATTTTCTAGCGACCGAAGTAAGTACAATACTATATCACTTTCCACAACCATTTTTAAACACTTCCATTTTGAAATTAGTTCAAAATATTCTTCACAATGCTTGAAAACATTTCCAAAATCTCCCAGGATTTTAAAATTGCCATATATTTAATCCAAATCCATTTACAAATACCTTTCCAGGGTTTTAAATTTTCAATTCTGATTTAAATTAAGATTTAACTCATTTCGTAACACTTATACGAATTTTATTTGGTTATATATATAACCAACTTAATTATAATCTTTTTCGATTAATATAACAACCAACACATCTAATATATTGTAATAATCTTAAGATAAATATTTTCATTACATCAAAATATACTTTGGGTAAACTGTCTCATTTACTCTCTTTCAAAACATACTGTGTTGGTTTATCATACTCGAGTGTTTAAAAACCCCTACCAATACAGCGGATCAAACTGATCGACCAGAATTCATAAGCCACTCAACCAATAAATCTCCACAATATAAAACCATTTTATTTTAAATAACATATACGCACTCATATATATACACTCAAACTCAATCTAGGGTATTACTAACCCCATCTCTATTGATTTACGCCACAAAGTAAAGGTAATTACTTAACCTTCAACTTTGATATCACTGTAACGACCCAAGGATTTTCGACCTAGAAAATCAACATAAAACCCATGTCAATTATTCAGGCATCGAACATTCCAGATCATTAATAGAAATCAATTAGAGGGTGAGTATAGATAAGATATAAAATTAGAATAGAAGAAGGAGAAGAGCATAACAACAGAATCAGAGTAACACGAATCTCACAGTGGAACGAATAAATATATTATATAACATAACTTTGAAATAAAACCAGTATTTGTATACAATACTATTGTCGGAGTACAACACTTACACACAACGGAAATAAACAATAGCTATATAATCATGAAGCCTCCTGCTATAGCTCTCCAAGTATATCTGAAAAATCCCGACTACTTAACTGCCCGTACAAAATTGGGCACCCAAGAGTTAAGGGAAAACAAAACAAAATAAACTCTGGGTCAGTCATGTGACTGATGTGAGTAAACTCCAACCATTTTTATAACTTTTAAAATCCTTTTAAAAGAAAGTTTAATCATCAGACCAAACCATACATAAACGCGGATGGTTTTTACCTTACGATAACCGTAAACATTTCTGCTAAAATCAATACTCTTCTGATATTATAATAATGTCTAAATCAAATAAATAGCAATCTAGTGGAACACTTTCTTCTCACGTTCCACATATATAATATATAATCAAAAACTGCAGGCGCTTATTTGGTAATGGATTCCAACTGGTAAGGTATGGGGCCACCTTCCAACAGTGCATCTCTAGAGAGGAATACACTGGGTTCAATAAGAACTCTTGTAACCCAGGCTAACCATGATCGGTCACTCATTTCACTTGAGTGTGCCAAATGTATTATCACCAACGGTTGAGATCAACAACCGTCACCCGAAAGGGTCAGCATCGAAATAGGTTAAAGAAGTAAATGAGATTTCTCTAGATCTGGTGTCAATACACCCTAATTAGGAGCTACCCACTTAGCCATGCGACCTACCCTATTTTATTCCATTTCTCGGTTGTGAGGCTAGATGCCATAAAGTACAGATCACACCTTTATTTACTTTGAATGTCACATCGTCATACCCGCCAAATCAAAAATTAATTTTCCCAAAAATACCATGGGTATACAGCTAAGAGAAACAAATTCCTCCGTCATCAAATGTAAATACGTTTGAAGAGATCAACTTACACGATCTATTAAATATACTTTGTCAGACATTCTTCCATGCAGGTTGTCCTGGGACTGGACAAACTGAAAGCACTATTCTGTAAATCCATCTTAGGAAATGTCAACCTAGGATCGCAAGAACAGCCCTTGCATAAACTCCATCTTTGATTATCTTGATCATATTTGATTCGCAATGCTAATGATCATATGGAGTGGTTTTCAGATAATAAATCTGATCCTCCGTATTGACGATGGAAAAATGGTCAAAACCTTGATAGTAGGTTATTTAACAATCAAAGGAAAACATCCATACACACAATGATCTTATTTCCAAATGGAAATTTTATCGATCAACCATCAATCAACATTTTTCCCTTTAAATTAATTTATCAGTAATTTATTCGCTTCCCCATTTCCCTTTTCCATATATTCATAAATTCTTATTTTCTAAATTTAGAAAATATACTCCATTAATCACTGGAGAACATTTCCATCTCTTATCCATGCATCACTATCCTCTCACATCTATCAGTCTCTAACTGTAAACCAGTAAGAGAACAATTCCCTGAATATCAACCCCGAAGGCTGAAACCAACATCAGAATGATATTCAAAAAATCATTCAACCAAATAATCTCCAATCAGTTCTAATTTCTTTAAACCCGTTTCTTAATTTCTTATCAAATCCTTTCTTAAGTAATTCTCGAATTTGGTTTACGAATCCGACTCTTTTATGAAAAACACTGGCTATAATGAAAATTTTATAATCCCTACTTCCGAAATATCTAACTTTAAATAAAAAATTTTGTACCTTAATTTAAATAAATAAATGATTTATTAAAAAATAAATCTTGATTTAAAAACCGGAAAGTAAATAGTACTTCCCTACATTTGATATAGTCGCATCCCAATGTATCATTTTTTCTTGAATAATCTCTATTTGATAACTCTCTTTCGAACAAACTATATTCGATAACTCTCTTTCGAATAAACTCTATTCGATAACTCCCTTTCGAATAACTATATTCGATTACTCTCTTTCAAAAAAACTATATTAGATTATCATTCGAACTCTAGCATATTTTACCCTTTCAATTCAACTCAATTTATAAATTTATTTTTGAATTTAGTACTTCCTAACAATTACCAATTTCCTTTTATAACTATTTTAAATCTGCAAAACATTTACTTTTAAATCGATATTCACTTTAACATGTGAATATTATTCCTTTACAGAAATCTGGACTTGTTAAATCAAATCAACACTTGATATCAATTTATAAATATTATTACCGGTTCAAATTCTGTTTATCGAGTCATTTTATAAATCCACAACTAATCCATTTTTTCCCAAATAGAATCCACTATTTTGTTTTAACCCTATTTCCTATCTCTTTCAAATTCCCATCTACATTCCTATTTCAAAACCCAATTTTCATTATAAATGTTTTAATTTATAAAATATTTATTTTAATCCATTATTTACATCAAATACGAATAACATTTCTTTTATGAAATCAATTCAGTTTGATTTCGCATTTAAAAATAATATCCCATTTCCATATTCTATTTATACTTCGATTCATAGACTATTCGTAAAAAATTTATTTATAACTTGCTTTACAACTGCTATGTTCACATTCGATTTCAAATATCGATGTTGAAACCAATTTTTCTTCTCTATAATTTCAAACTTATATATTCCATTTATCAAATGATAAATATTTTATTTAATTTATTAAAAATATACTATAAATTAATCTTTTCAATTTATCTGTTAAAACAGACTCTATTTAAAATCTACTTTGAATCCATCTTCTCGTAGTTCTTTTATATCTCACCAATTTCCTTTTATAATTCTATTTATTTCCTTATATAATTCCTTTTTATAAAATCTATTGATTTTATATAAATATTTTAATTCAATATATACTTTTAAATTTCCATTTATACATTCCAGTATCACTTGTGGTATTTTTAAATACCAAACAAAAAGGATCAATCATCATCCAGACACACATAATCAATAACAGATTATATACCACATCATATATCGCAATATATGAAAAATAGTATTATAAATATTGAGGAATCCAGTTGGATCCCTCCAACCTATTTCCCTGCATCCACAGATATTAAACAATATAAATAACGTCAATTACATTTCAATATGAAATATTCTAATAAACAGAATTAGTATTTAATTAACGATATGTGTGTGTGTATATATATATATATATCGTTATCTATATTCTCAACCAATTTATTTGCAGTACATCCAAACAGTCAACGCACAACAGTAAATCAACATTTTATCAATTCTAAAAATACGTTATAAAAAAAATAAAAACTTGGCAGAGTTAGTGAGTTTTACTCACATTGACGTTTATCGTTAAATAATGATAAACTATCGTCGATTCAGATCAGACAATTTATTTTGCTATAAATTGTAACGAGCTCCCATTCACTCCGAATCAGTTCCATTGTGTAGCTGTCGTCCATACGATCCCAACGGATCTTGTTTTGCTAAATTTTGATAACGTATGGAAAAAATATTAAGTTAACAAGTTCATCCACTATTTAATTTAAAACAAAACCAAACTTTAATTGATTTGGGCCTTACTCCTTTTAAAAACGTCCCATACCCCTACTTGGCCCATGACCCGCTCCAAACCGTATTCTTCTTCCCCGATATACGTCCAACTCTAGTAACATTGAAGCCGACCATTTCCCAGACTTTCCATCTCCATTTCCAACTGAATACTTCATGAAACCGCACAAGGTCACCTCCTTTCCACTCCTATTCCGAATCTCCATCCTCCTACCTCCATAACAAGCAACTCGCATCTACCATTCACAATGTGATTTCATCCCTCCATGACTATGTACAGAGACCAGCGAAACCTTTATCACCACTTAACCCCAAAATATTCAAGTAGATGCGATCCTCTACAACGAATCCAAACGCAATAGCCAATTTGTGAATTAATACATATATTTAAAGAATCAGTTAGGCCTAGGTGTTATTTACCTAATGCTGCTCATAATCGAAGTCCAGAAAATGAACGCGCACCCTGAAATCTTGGTATAGGAATAAAGCCGACTCCATGACGAGCATCACGATGTTGGGTTTATGATTTATAGATTTTTCTTTGGATTTCTACAAATTTTTATGCTAAGGAAGTATGCTGAAAGGAAAAGAACAGTGGCGGCTTGATGAAGTTGACCGTGGAAAAATGATTCTAGGTTTAGAAGGGTGTTAGGCTTATTTAAAGGATAATTATATTAATTTTTAAATCGATTATTTTAATTTATTTTTATTATAATGCTATTTGTATTTGTCGTTAAAAATCCCTATGATCACCTACAATATCCAAATTCGACGAAAATGGACATACAACTGTAGTTCGACATTATGAACCCAACAAAACTTGTTTCGACAAATTCTGAGTCCGTTTTCTCACACAGCGTATTTTTAAAGGTCAAATTATCGACTGTTTTTCACATTTAAATTCCGCACGGCAACATACTGACTTCAAAAATTACGAAAATTGAAATCTAACAATAATTTGATATTGTGGATCTAACAAAATTAATTTCATCAAAAACGGAGGTCGTTTGTAAAAATGGCTATTTTTAAGGCTCTAAATAAACCATTTAAATATTAATATATTTAAAAACAATTTAATTTAATATTAATAAATAAATATTATCGTATATATTCACACAAAATATCATGTAACTCCAAAATATGCATATCTGGATTTATAACTCGATATTTCAAATCCAGGATAAATCGATATTTAATTTATATTAAAAATCCCTTTTATTAGTATAAATAAACCATTATAAATTATAGCGAATTCTATAGCGACTTTCTGAAAATTTGATTTAGACATAACTCACAATTTATACCATTAGAAAAATACAGTTTAATAGATTCAAACGTTTCTTGTTTCATAGAAATCCAATTTAAAACAGATTCTGTATATTCAATTGAAGTTCAAAATGTAATATTACGAACTACCGCGACATTACAGGCTCGATTATAATTATAATATAAACTATATGTTCTAAAGTCGTTTATTAAATATATTCGTTATTATAATTCAATTCTAAACTAAATTATATCTTATAAAAAATCCAGTTCATACAATACTGTGAATTCAACTATTTTCGACTATTTTGAAATTATAATATATTATTATATTATAAACATTAATTAAATATTCAACATTATTTAGTTAAACAACCATTTAAATCTCTAAATCAGTATTTAAATAATTAAATAAATTAATTATTATATCGCTAAGAATACGGGACGTTGCAATAGCATAAGCTTACACACACACACAAAAAAAAAATTTCAATTCTTTCAGCAAATCAAGAATACAAAATTTCAGTTTATACCAAAAACTTCAACACACTATTCATATTTTAGAACAACGAAATAGAGAAACAAGTTCAAGAGATGTTACACTCTAACATTAAATTCAACCTTTTTACAAGCCCGTTCTCATCGCCAATTTTGTTAATCAACATTACGAAGATTTTATGTCAATTATAGTCCTCATAGTGCTATCACTATCAAGGATAAATTTCTCATGTCAACGATTGACAAGCTATTGAATGAATTACATGATTCAAATTTCTTCTTCAAGCGGGTTTAAGAAGCGGCTATTATTAAATTTGTGTGTATCCGTTGGCTATTTCAAAAATGGCACTCCGTACAGATTCTCAGAGTTGGCCCCTATATTTTGATGTCCAAACCAAGTCAACTAGTTTTGGACTAAAACTAAGTTGTCTCCTGCTTTTGAACCCAAAAGACATCCAACATTTTGCCCGTCCAACCGCATAGTAGTTCCCAAATGATTTGGTTTACCACGCATGTTAACAACTTTAAAAAATCAAAATTGTGTTATGTTGCCCTAGTTCAGTGGGTTACCTTAGCTCGAGGTTGGTATATACCCTCTGGGCCAGACATGCACTTGACGACCGTCATGAATTTTTAGTTATGTGGCTAGGGTTAACTAACCTTTCATCTGCTTTTCAAATCATCATGAATGAAATATGCCATCCATAGATTTGGATATTTCTCTTATATTTTTCTGATGATATGTTAGTCTATAGTGACACATCGTCCTCTCACTTATCACATTTACTGGGTCGGCGATTCACCATTTTCACTGATCACCACTGTTTAGGTTAACAGCACAGGGGTTAGTGAAACTTTTGGGCTTCGACTTCGTTACTAAATATAGGCCCGGCTCATAAAATAAGGTGGCAGACGTGCTGTCTCGATAGTCCGACGATGCTCCGATCCGATGGCAGCAGTTCCAAGTCCAGTCTATCATATCGCAGACGAAAATCTAAACAGCAGCATTGCTTGACCCTGAATTTCAGCAGCCACTACAGCAGGTCAGATAATATAAACTTTTCTTACTCTCAAATGCATGTTTTCACCCTGTGTTTCTTATCTCAATTCTTGGATTAAAGGCGATAATACAAGCATAATTCACGTTTAAGGTGATAATACCACTCATGTTGCTGCAAGAGTGAGGCCAACATGTGCGATTAAGCAGCCTATTTAATACTCTTTATTAAAGGTGTCGAAATCGGTTATTCATGTCCAAGAGTGAGGCTCTAAAGATCATTTTTTTGGTAATGTACTGGTCTGTAAAACCTATTTTTTGTTAACAGCCACAAACCTGTTTGTATATATGCCTGACATAATTTTAGTAATGAACTCAGATGAAACGAAAATGTTTGTGTTTCTCAATTGTGGTACTGACTTCAATTCTGACCGACTTGTGCAAAATTTTAGTTTGCGCTCTGACGTTATTCTCTGGTACTAGAAATATATAGTACGGAAGGCACGCTTTGCAAATTGCTTGAAAAATTCATGGAGTTGTATTGAAAGCAACACATGGGTATACACACATATGTACATTGTGCTAAACTTTCTACCTTAGGTAAAGCATAGGAGCCACTTGTCCAAGTTTATTGTTACAAGGAATAGGTTGAATTACAGGAAATCCTTTCACATATATGATCATTTGGCATAAAATTATCAGTGTGCTCCTCCTAGTCATGCTCTTTAGACTTGCTTTGCTTTATTTGTCGTTAACAGATCAGAAATTTATACATAAGCATAGTTTTCGGATGCACATACTGTGTATAATTGCAAATATACAAATTTCGTGTTTCAAAGTGTATCATGTTCTGATGTGCAATATAATTTGGTCAAAGCTACCGTTTTTGGTCAAAGTTACCTATGTTCTAGTGTTAGTTAACTTTATTAACCGCAATACGTTTGTCATTCCGAAGTATACTATTTTTTACTGTAGTTGCATTTGTTTTAGAGTCACTTTTTATTAACTATATCATGCTTCTGTTTTTCCACGTTATTATCATCGTCCATTTATGGATTACTCCCACTAATTCACGAATTTATTGCGATAAGTATTAGCTTTTGGTTTGACTTTTTTAAGGTTTGATTTTTTTTTTTTTTTTTTTTTTTTTTTTTTTTTTTTTTGCAAGGCATTTTGATTTTATTTTTAGTTCAGAAGAAAGAAGTTTTTCTTTTTTCAAAACAATATATAAGTCAATATCCCCAGCCTGTAATTGACAATGAGTTATCGCTCAAGTCAAACAGTCATTGTGAACATAAGAAAGATCTAAACCTTGATTGAATTCCATTCACGAAATGCCTATGCATTGTCTCTTGTTTCTCTTCTTTCTTCTCCATCTGTTCCCCTTAAACTCGGCCTTCAACGAAGACCACTTCAGCTTCTTCGGATTCGACAATTCAAACTTAATCCTTGATGGTGCCGCAACAGTGACATCTAACGGCCTTCTGGACCTAACAAACAACTCAAAGCATGCTAAAGGCCATGCTTTCTACCCATTTCCCTTAAAACTCCAGTCCCAACCCAATAAATTTATATCCTTCTCTACTACCTTTGTGTTTGCAATTCTGTCCAGATATCAAGAGATAAGTGGACATGGCCTTGCTTTTGTATTATCTCCAACTACCGACTTCTCTTCCTCTTTAGCAGCCCAATACTTAGGTCTCTTCAATAATCAAAATAATGGAAAAATAGACAACAGTTTTCTTGCCATTGAACTCGACACCGTTCTTACTACCGAATTCCATGAATACGATGATAATCATGTGGGGATTGATACCAATAGCTTAGTCTCTGACAAAACTGAGAAAGCGGGTTACTATGATGTCAACACTGGTTCTTTCAAGGAATTGAATCTTAAAAGTGGAATGCCAATGCAAGTGTGGGTAGATTTTTGATGGCCAAGCCATGGAGCTAAATGTCAGTATATCTTCATCACTGGATCATAAACCGGCTAAGCCACTTATATCTTCAATTATTGATCTCTCAAGTCTGGTGCTTGATTCCATGTACGTTGGTTTCTCTTCATCAACCGGCTCTCTTTCTACTTCACATTACATACTTGGGTGGAGCTTCAGTTTGAATGGGGCAGCTAAGGCACTCGGCCCATTGTCGTTCCTTCCATCGCAGATGCCAAAAATAAAAAATGGTTCAAATATTTTATTTGTATGGTTGCCTATAGTTTCTCTATCTATCCTAATATCAATCATTACTTATGTTGTCATGTTTGTCATCAAGAGGAGGGTGAAATATAGTAAGATACTCGAAGATTGGGAACTCGAATACGGTCCACATCGATTTCAGTACCAAGATTTATAAGATGCAACAAAAGGGTTCAAAGAAAAGGAGCTACTCGGGGTCGGAGGCTTCGGTAGAGTCTACAAAGGAACAATCGCTCCAAACACAAAGGTTGCAATCAAAAGAATATCCCATAGCTCAAAGCAAGGGATCAAAGAGTTCATAGCGGAAATCCTTAGCATAGGCAAGCTCCAGCATATAGAAACCTCGTTCAACTGCTAGGCTATTGCCGCCACAAAAAAGAACTCCTACTGGTCTACGACCACATGCCCAATGGTAGTCTTGATAAGCTCCTACACAGCAGAGGAACATCAACTTTGAATTGGGCACAAAGGTTCAAAGTCATAAAGGGAGTAGCCTCGGGTCTGCTGTACTTGCACGAAGATTGGGAGCAAGTGGTGATACATCGAGATATAAAAGCAAGCAACGTATTATTGGACCCTGAGCTGAATGGAAGACTTGGAGACTTCGGGCTTTCAAAGTTGTACGACCATGGATCCGACCCATGCACAACACGGTTGGTGGGAACGGTGGGGTATTTAGCACCGGAACTGGCACGAACGGGGAAGTCGAGCACTGCAACCGATGTGTTTGCATTTGGGGTGTTTCTTTTGGAAGTTGTGTGTGGGAGAAGGCCTATAGATTGTTACCATGTGGAAGAAGAGGAGGTGATTTTGATGGATTGGGTGTTAGCGAAATGGAAAAGAGGTGAGGTTTTTATGACCGTGGATGGGAGATTAGGGGAGGAGTATAGTGTAGATGAAGTGGAGATGGTTTTGAAGCTTGGGTTGCTATGTTCGAACCCGGTGCATAGTGCCAGGCCGAGTATGAGGCAAGTGGTTCGGTTTCTTGAAGGAGATACGGTACTGCCTGAGTTGCCAGCATATTATTTTAGCATGCAGTCCTTCATAGTTGGTAATGAGAGCTCTGGTTGTGACCGAGTTAGGAAAATGTCATCCGTTGTTCCTAGTAATGAGAGTTTATCTGGGGGTAGGTGATTTTAGCAGCAGTGTGTTATTCCTTCTAAGCTGACAATGGCTGCTTGGGATTGTTGTTCTAGTAAATTAGTGATGACTGTTGTGTGCTGTTAACCTGTGGCCAAGTATTTGTCATCTCATCCCCCCCCCCCTTCCTCCTCTCCCAAACCCCCACAAGGGCAACCCATTTTTCCTTTGCCTGTAGACCCGCCACTGGCCCCCCTCTTCCTCTCCTAAACCCCCACAAACACATACGCTTGAAAGCGCGCGCACACAACAAAACCCCCACCCAATGTGAACACATACACACAAAAAAAAAAAAAACCAATCCCGTTGTTCATTTTTCTTTAATGGCCCCTCGTCTTCTTTTCGGTGTCTTCTCTGATTGAATTTACTGAACAGAACGAAAAAGAATTCATTTGACAATTACACAAGCACTATGCTACTCTGTATAACATAATTGTAATTACCAAAGGATTTCTTATGGTACCAGCGTTTGATATTTTTGTTAAGCAGCGAGAGTGACTTGAATGGAGTTAATTGTGGTTTGTTGGTGAGTGATGGTTTAACGGAGTTGACGAACGGGGAGTGGTTATCGTGGATAGTTTCAACTATTGAGTCTATTAGTAAAATGAGGAATGGTAGATGAGAGATAGATGAAGGAAGTGAGATCAAGAGTGAAAGCACCAATTAATAAGGTACTAATTAGTTTAAAAAAGAAGAAGAAGGGAAGAAGCTTATAGAAGATAGATTTAAACATGAAGAAGGAGAAATAATTTCATAACTTTCTACTGATTCATTCTCTCATACTGGTTTTATACACATTTTTGTACCAAACTAGTGACACATGGGCCAATACAAACTAAAGATAGATTTCTATCCATTCTATTCCTTTCAGGTGCAGCCTTTGCACAGCTAGCATAACACAAGAAGGTTCTAGGCTACATGCTACTTCAGCAACAATTCCTATAACGGTCTGGCTAGTGCTAATTCAAGGCCTAGATGTTGCAATGTTCGAGCCGGTGGATGTATGTGACACTGGTACGGTTGAGCTGAGGACCCACTCAATACTGCATCATAGTACTGTATCACATCATCAAGATCAACAACGTATACTCTTTGGCCATTCATCTCAAGTCAAGATGCACTGCTTATTTGAATAGGAAGTTCCTGCACTGCCTATTTGAATAGGCAGTGTGTCTGCACTGCTTATTTCAATAGGTAGTGTGTTGCACTATCCAAACAGGCAGGGCTAAATAGCTAGTGCAATGCACTGCCTAACAAGGCAATTGCTATGACTATTCAAATAGACAGTCAGGGCCGGTTTTAGGACTAGGCGGGCTAGGCCGCCGAATAGGGTAACCCACCTCCAAGGGCAACGGCGGGGGAGGAGGTAGTGGTGATCAGTTGGTTTACTGGTTTCAAAATGTGACTACTGCTTGACATTAACAATCATATGTAGCTCAGTTGGTCCTGGTTATCATTGATCAGGATGTGTAATGCTTGAGGTCTGTGGTTTGATCATTCAGCTTGCTGTTGCTACCAATTTTTGCCCCACGTTTAAGGGCAACCTCCTACAGATTTTTCTTCTGTTCCCGGCATTATTGCCTAGGGCAACCCAAATCTTCCAGCCGGCCCTGTAGACAGTGCAATGCGATGCACTACTTAAATTGATATAATGGTTCCTATCTCTAAGCTTGAGACTCACAATCACAAAAACCAAAACATCCAAGAAACACCAGCCAATGTGTCCCATAAACCAATGAAACTGAGTTACATACCTTGAACAACAGCTTTGCGGAATGCCACTGAAGAGCTAACATGCACCCCTTAGCATAGGAGCTGTACAACTACAGAAACATACTGTTTCAAGCCTGCTAACATGTCATACAGCTACCAAACACTGAGCACCCACTCACTAGTTCAAAAGGCCGAATGTTCATCAACTACACAGCATTAAAACCTAATCTTGGAGTCTATTCGGTAAACATGCAAATCTTATAATTATGAATACCATGGTTGCTGAACAAGCGCATGTTAACAAATGCTTGTTTGACAAGCATATACTTCAATATGGATAACTCCACCACTTGTCAGTTTTCCAAACCCAGCCTATAGTCATCTAATAATCCATGCCTTATGTTGCCACTGGTAAAGTATGTTTCCATTAAATTTCAAAACTTTGACATTTCATCAAGGTTGTACCGTTGTAGGTATGATTAACTGTTTTTTCAAACATACCTTGATGTTTTTAGAAATCTAGCTAAACTGTTTGAAGGGAAAAAAAAAATTTGATTTATAGAATATTGTCCTTGTAGGATTTTAAGCTCAAGTTTTGAACTTGTTACATTAGTAAAGAAAAATTTAATGGCTGCTGTTCTCACAGTTTTCTACATAGCAGTTCTTAAAACATTCCCAGATTTTAGCAGCAAGAATGCAGCAAGTATTATTAAACTGAACTTCAAATTTTCTTGCTGTAATGTACCTAATTGATATGTTCTTAACTGAAATCATACTCTCTCTACCTCACTTTGATGCATCTAATAATCTAATATGTTTGAATGTTATCTATGTAAACTTTCTCTGGCCTTTTTGACCTTTTGAGACATTTTATAATCCAAATTGGTTTATGTGTTTACAGGCTTAATTTTGTCCGTATGTTTTATAATTTGCTTGTAGAGAAACTGGAGTAAAACATGCATGTTTTACTCGATGGGGTTGCTGACTATATCGGTTCACATTCTGCTGTTCGTCTCCTTATGGGCTGATACCATGTAACCATAGTGGTAAGGTTATATTCAATCAAACTTAATATTATATAGACAAGACTGTATAAAAAGGATCTTCATATATTGAATTCTTAACCATACTATAGGCTAACGAAACATTTTTAAAAAACGCGTTTGATGTTGTGATTCATTTTTTCAACTGTTGCTTATGTTGGTGAAAGTACACTTAAGCCTCTAAGGTAATCTTTGTTTCCCATCTACAAGGTTGAATATTTCTGAAAAGGGATTTTTAGGCACAAAGATAAAGTCAAATAAAAATTTATGTATATGAACAATCAACAAAAAATTTATACTCAAGGACAATTTTACATTAGATAATGGAATTCAGGGACTCACTAGCATTTTATAGCTGACTCTAAACTTTGTTCTTGTGGCTAATATTTTTGTCTTTTGTCATTTTGACATAATTTTTTGTTTATTTTGTCCTTCACACTATTTTTCTGTCCTTTTTTGAAAATAAGTCTTTTTTTTTCCAATATTGGCGCTGGAAATTGCTTTTTTGAAATAGTTATTATTTTCTTTGAAATGTGTTGTTTGTTCTGAATTTTTTTTTTTTTTTTCAATATCTGCGCTAGAAAGCATTAAACTCCGGCACGTCTCCTTTTCTTCACTTTCATGTAGGGCTGTCAATGAATACCCGAAAAATCCGATATCCGTCCGAATTCATATTCGAAAATATGAAAAATATCTGTTATCCGATATTATCCGAAAAGCGGATACGGATATCTGATATCCGAAAAGCTTTTCAGATACGGATATGGTTATAGTGGTATCCGTATTCGAAAAATATTCGTCCGACTAATTGATGTAATATATATTACCCAAAATAGAATTTATAATTATTTTGTAACTATTGGATGTTACTATGATATAAATTTTTGTTCATTTTTAGTGAAAAATGGTAGTTTTAGTGTTTAATTTTGGAGTTTTTTTGGATATGCTTATGGATGTTAGTATAAAACAATGTTACATCATCACATTTCTTTATTTCCTAGTTTTTTATAAACACTAGTATAAAAATTATTTTTTGATGATCCAAGTTTTTTTAATTTATACTCTTAACTTAATTAATTAATGGCGAAGCGGATAAATATCTGATATCCGTCCGTATCCGAAAATTAAGCGGATACGGATATCCGAAAATTAAACGGATATGGATATCCGATATTCGAAAATAATTTCGGATACAGATACGGACATGACACTATCCGTATCCGAAAACATCCGTTGACAGCCCTACTTTCATGACCTCTGCAATCATATCCAAGTAAAACTCTAACCTGACTTCTACATCTCCTAATCGTCCCTCTACAGCCTTCTACGGTTCACAACTACTGCACTACTTCCCGATTATCAACTATATAACTGAATCACTACTACCAGGCTGCCATCCAATTGTCACTGCTCGCCTTATTAACTTCTTTGCTATATTAACTCCATCGCCTGTTAAGTCGAAAATTGGTTCTTTCAAGTTAAACACTCAAATGAAACAATCCACATATAATTCTTACAATTATAGAATCACAGAATATAGAGAAAATTAAGGAGACAAAAGAAATTATATTGGTTCGTCAATGTGCCTACGCCCACTTGTAGTAATCTTGTGTTTATATTGTTTGATTACATGTTGCAGTCGTTTTATAGTAAGAAATATGAAGAGAAAGAAATGAATCACGTTTCTAGTGAGTTCGCATGGTTGGAGAAGAGAGAAGATGCTTAGAAATGTCCAAAGTTCAACTGTTCGTAGATCCTCCAGAATCCGGGTCGGCCAAGACACATGGAGGCAGATCCGGTTCAACCAGGAAACACAGCAACACCTCCAATTGTGTAACACCTCACACTTTTCTGAGCCCAAATTTCAACAAAAATTAAAACTCAAACCCCTCCAAGCATGTAGCGTGTAAATCTGGTACCTGCAAATAAATGAGTATGAACATAATCAGTACGATAAATTAACTCACGGCGGAAATGAAATAGGATAGACTAGTATCAACTCAGGTAACTACCTTATAAAAGCAAGCCACTAAGTCAATACCGAGCATGAGAGAGAAAGAGAACCGAAAACCAAACTTGAACACTTGATAAGACCAGACATTCTCGAGATAACCTGAAAGTTGTAATGAGGAGGAGGTCAGGACAGTAAGTTATGGTGAGCAGAATGAGTATAACATTGCGTACAATACACAGATGTATCCCGTTTGGTTTAATCAGAGATATATGTCTAGCAGGACTAGTAATTCTGACCTAATCTTATTACCACTTATGCACGACAATCACCCAAGCACTTCCAACGATAAATGATGTCGCAATACTGAGATAGATTGTTTACGTATAAGAATGAAACCTTCTTAAACGCACTCAACTACAACTAAAACTAAGAGGCGGACTTTCCAGCTACCAACATTATAAAAGAAGGTTCATGTAACGACCCGAATTCCCCCGGCCTTCGAAGAGTGGAAAAACTGAGATAGTTATGAGAAAACGGCGCATCAGAACAGAAACAAGAGAATATTTCATTGCTATTACGACAATATTACATCTTAGTACAAGAATATCAAAGTGCGAATAAATACACATCGGAAAAATAATCATCATAAAATAAATAATTACAACAATGCAGCAGAAAATACAGTCACATGAATGTACAACTATATGAATATACAATGTACAGCGGAAAGATAACAACTAACACAACCAAGGACCACAAAAATATCCAAAATACAGCTACAACCATAATCAAGGATCCTGTAAAAAGAAAATCTGCAAAATCCAAACTACTGGGTGTCCGTGCGAAAAATATGGGCATCCAGATTTTAGGTGGAAAACAATAAACGCCAGACCAGTCATGGGACTGATGCGATAACTTAAAAAAGGTTATTAAAGCTTTATTTAAGAGTTGGGTAAATCACGGGACCATGCCGTATGACACGGAACAAGTTTCCCTCATGAGTACCAATTTTAAAACAAAAACAACGCAATGTCTTTTAAATAATGAAGCTATTATAAGACTCATGTCCCATCACACAATGCAAGTGCAAGCCGAAGGATAGAGTTTTACCTTATAATTACTAAACATGCTTGATTCGCGGAATTTCTTGATTTACTACTACTATTGCATAATGCAGAAAACAATTTCGGATGTAATTGTATCAATCCTAAACGGCATAATACCCCATCCTATTATATCGCCATAGGTATACAACTAAAACCGTAAAATCATGATTTGGAAATTGGGTTTCCATCATGAGCCGAGGCAAATGATCTATCCTTAACCAAACTTCAGAACATCTCTTGCGGAATGTCCCAAGGAAAATAGCATCCCTTTGGAGCGGCAGGGCCGGTCAACATATTCCTGCTGATTAGTCAATGCCTAGAAATATGTTTCCCGATCCTGTTGGACCTCTTGGTCAAAACGTCGATCATCCTGGCCTTGTGCGGTCATATCCGTGGCCCCTCGATTCCAACATTCACATAAGTAGAATTGTCTGGACTCCATACCATGACAACACTTCTAGCTAGAAAGAAACACATATCCTGCCTGCTGTCCTTCATCCCCTTTTTGAGTCATACCAAGGTATGAAGCTCGCAAATTAACGCCATAACACAAAGCTACGCTATATTATCCATGCTTTGATCATCATCCACAAAGCTCTGCTTTTCAAAAAAAGCTTTGATCCATGCATCTCAGCATGCCACATTGTCAATTCATACAATACAACTGATATCTACCAATATATAACCTCTAATCTCATACGTCTCAGAGAATGGTGTTAAGCTAACAGAATAAATTCTCCGCTATCAAACATATACATATATATTTGATAGAAAATGACACATCGTAAATTACAACGTCAGACACACAATCCATTTGCAAGTCCGTTCTGGGTCTGAACAAAACCGGAGGCACCTTCTTCCTCGTCCTATATGTTCAATACATGATAGAAATTCTCGCATATCCAGTCGATTTCCAAGTACGTTTGGCCGACCACCACTTATTACCTCGTCTTGGGTGTACGTCCCAATCAAGACATCAACAATATCCCAAACGATGTGAAGATCTTCAGTTTTCAACCATCGTCTTTAAATTTTCGACTTTTAATCATCGTAACAGTTATTCAGAATGGGCTAAACCATTCTTTCTGAATAACTCAAGCATATTTAAAATCAAGTGATAAATAAAGATAACACACATCTTATTCCAATGCAGAATATTCTTTTATTCAATTATACATTACTCTGGGAATGGTTCCCATTAATTTTATCAAAGATTTATATCCTTTATATTTTTGTTTAAATTTTCCTTGGAAACCATTGCAAATGATTTCGTAATATATTTTCATGCTTTAAGGTTAATAAACCTTATCGGGATAAGCGGATCTTACACAAACGATTTGATTTTATATCCTTATCCCCAAATCCCAACATATTCACCCCATAGAGTAAACTGGTGGTACTCCATATCTAACTCTCATCGTGCTACAATAAATTTAATTACCCCTTCATTTCATTACATTTCCAATATAATTAAAGATTCATTAAAATTCTATCACAGTTTTAATCTCATAAATCATTAGTTAGTGATTATCCGACCTTAAGAAATTAATTTAATCTTTAACTGGGTTATAGAACAAATGTTATTTAAAACATAGTTCACAATAAACCCAAATTCAACTTCCATTTAATTCCAATTTAATTTATTAAATTGGAAAATTCCGTTAAATCTTAATTAATAAATTTATTCAATATGTTCCCTTCTCAACTGGGTTTAAGAACAGTGTTATTAAAGACATTATTCACGACAAACCCACAATACAATTTGATGTTAAATATAAGGTTTTAAATGGAAATCATGTCGACTTACATTCAATACCAAATTCTGAAAACAACAGATACTGTTTTGGGAATAACGTTATCTATATATTCCAAATTCCTCAACGATATCTATATAATTACGGAATTGCAAATTAAAATATCCGAAGATAATTTCCATTCAAATCAATTCCAATCCATGTGTTGCAAAACTGTGGTTATATCAGAACCATTCACAATCCAATATATTGTTTTAAAACCATTGGATCCAATTTACTTAGAAAACATCATCTGATTTTAGTCGAATATCCGATGCTCCTTTCAATTCTTCCCACCCCTTACCAAATGGAATAATTTCCAATTAGATCTCACAGGTGGTACTAGACTGTACTATAAGGAATCATCACATATTTCTTTTTGGTTCTTTATTCTAGTTGTTAACTAGTTCATTCAGATAAAAATATCTTTTATCTTTTCAAAACTTATAGTATTTCATTCAAAATCTTTCCAAACCATTTATTATGATTTAACATAATTTATCTATCTTTTTAATAATTTTTATTAAGGCCCTTACAGTTGGTTTTCAATTTCGGACACCGAACTGCCTCCTTAGCGACCTTTTTCCAAAAAAGATTTTGACTTATTTTAGAATCAAACAGTTGGATCTTAAAACTTCTCATTTTATTTGAAAAATTATTTCATTACAGATCAAACGTTTCTAGTTTCAGGAGAATCCGACGGTCAAATCACCCGATACATTTATTCGAAGTTATGGGTTAACGTTCGCGAGCCCGAATCGATTTATAATTAGAAATAAATCGAAATGCATTCCAAAATATTTTATATATTATATAAAAGAAATATATAATTAATATTTGAAATCTTGTTTCGGTCATTTCTTGTCAAAATCACATATTTCAACTTTAAGTCGTTTTTAATGTTATTCTAATCATTAGATAATATTATTTTTTTAAACCCTTTATTTTAAACTCAAACTTTCCTGTTATTCGTAATAAAAATAAACAAGTAACTTTTGAAAAAAATCTTTTAAAACATTAGCTAAATAGCCTAACTGAACTTCATTTTTAGAAGTTACTATTCATTTCAAATCAAAAACTTCAACATGCGAAAATTGAATAATATTTTATTCAAAATCATTTGTTACAGTTACGAAAATTCATCAATATTTTTATACCTTCGCGTTCATCCAAAATCGGACGTCTAAATCAAACTTTGATTTTCCATCAAATACTATATTATTAAAATATTTAATGTCTTTCGAATTGGAATGAAATCACAACCAATTTCTATATAAGTTAATTTATATGAATTTTACACAACATATACATTCAATAAAAGTTGTAAACAACTGTCAAACATCCAACTCACATCCAGAGTGCAACTACACCCGTATAAGCCTTAAATACATAATTAACGCTTATATCGATCTGTCAATCAACCGATTAACATATAACTAAACATATGAGATGTACAATCAAATATTATCCCAAGACCCATGTGGGGTTTTGTAACACCCCACACCCGCTAAGGTCACTCACTAAGGGAATGCCTTAACTTCGGTGGAGTATTTTAAGTGAATATAGAACAGAAAAATTACAAAAAGGCAGATATAAGTAATACTTGAAATTTAAAACATCATTTCATTGCAGCAGAAGGTAAACATGTTTTGGTTACATATCAAAAACCAACAAGAGTCAAGTACAAAATATCCATCTCGATAAAACATAAGTACATAATCCCACTACATACTAATAGCCATAATAGAAAAGATAAGCTGGTCTTTACATCAACGGTCCAAGCTCCAAAAGATAGATAAAGCAATCTGATCAAAGCCCACTAGTGCTAGGCCCACTCTGAGAACCTGAGGGTTGGGAAAAAGATAAAAACAACGGGGTCAGACATAAGTCTGAGCGAGTCCTATAACTTTAACAATACAATCATTAAAGTAATTAGGGTATGATATAAACTTGGTACGGTAACGACTGGGGATAAATGACTACACTAAGCAGCCATCTAGACATAGGAAGAACCAAGATAATGGTAAAGACGCATCTACCCACGCAAGGATAATTACTAAAATGCACCACGCCAGTCATTCCTACTTAAAGGTTGATCCCACCCATGGACTTAGAAAATTTAACTAGTAGTTTCGTGTACCCCTAGCTGACCACATAGGTGTCGTCTGCCCCTATCTCCACTAGGTGTACCCACTACTCCCCAAGCAATCGGCTCCCTAACGTAGATACCCGTGCTGGCCCCACAGTGGGGTGTATCACTCCCAAAGTGGCAACCCGATACAACCAACGGTGCACGGCTTATACCTACACGATGCAACAACGTCTTACCTACCAGCCCGGGTCCACACACGCATATGAAACCCGTTGGACTTGCGTTGCCACCGCTAACCCGTTTTGGCCTCTTATAGTCAAGCCCAGTACGCGTGTCCCGTCCTCGACATGGGTCGAGCCCACAAAGATACGTTTTGGGTTACTGGTTGAAATGGGCCCCCACAAGCTACCCATCTAAGCTTGTCCCATTCTAGTGTATCCCACTTAACCCTTTAATCATGTTTAATTACATGTTTCCACTTGGTTAAGTATTCTAATCGTATTTTCTATTGCCACCCAAGGCAACCCACTAGATTTCCACATGCCACCCAAGACACTTACTTGATTTCCACATGCCACCCAAGGCACCCACTTAACCCCTCATGCCCCACTACATGCTTATCTGGTTAAGTGTTTCTTAATTGATTAAGACCGTAACCTTTGTAAAGGCCTCTCACATTAGACTGTCTTTTATGGCAGCTGGATTTGCCGGTCGGGTCCGGGCAGCCTTACGCCATAACAGAGTCTAACCTCGTGTCTTTACACTTGTCACGTATTTAGTTTATGCCTAAGACCTCTCACATTGGGCCAATCATTTGTAGCCGCTGGATTTGCCGGTCGGGTCCGGGCAGTCTTATGCTACAAAAGGGTCCAACCTCGTGTCTTAGTCGATTAATTACACCTAATTAATCACCCCCATATTTTGAATTAATTTTCCCTAATTAATTCCAATTCAATGATGTACATAATTGACTCAATTATGTCCATCCACTTATGGTATGCACATCATACCAATTTCACCACAATTTTGTAACATGAATATTAACCCCATCGTTCCCCACGTAATACGCTAACATGACATACTTAAAAGGGAAGATTCATCACAAACACAATGGGTTCCACTTTGCATAACATTAGCATCAACATGGGTTTTAAAGGTGTCAACTTGCATATATGACCATAGCATCAAACCCAACTAGCATAAATAACCAACCCAAACTTGCATGAATCACATATGTCATAAAGAGGGTAACTTGCATAGATGTTCATGTCATAGACCTATCATAAAGGGATAAACTTGCATACATGTCATAGGTCTAAAAAGGGATGAACTTGCATATGTTACTCATATCATAAAAAGGGGTAAACATGCATATATATGCATATCATACAAAGGGGTAAACTTGCATATGTATGCATATCATACAAAGGTGTAAACTTGCACATGTTACTTGCATATAATCAAACATCAAACTTGCATAACATGTCATATATGAACTTGCATATAATCAAACACCAAATTTGCATAACATGTCATATATGAACTTGCATATAATCAAACACCAAACTTGCATAGCATGTCATATATGAACTTGCATATAATCAAACACCAAACTTGCATAACATGGTGTCATAATGGATCAATGTTTATCATAGTGATTTGCATAACTAGCATCATGAACATATAGCATAAAACTTGCATAACTAGCATCATGGACATATAGCATAAAACTTGCATAACTAACATCATGAGCACATAGCATATGATAACATAACTTGCATTGATCCACATTCATAACCATAACCTCATTATATCCTATCATAATTAGTTTAGCAATTGCTTGCTAAAGGCATAGAAACTCACAACTTGTTGATTAGCACTCCTATGAAGAAGATTAAGTTGCTAGAGTTGATTAGAAGTTGATTTGAGAAGCTATCTTCTTCTAAAATTTGATGGAGGCTCCTTCTAATTGCATTTTGACGGCATGACGACGTTATATCTATTTTTAGTATGGATTAGGGTAGTCTTAGGGTATATTTATAGATTTAGGATGTAATTTAGGCCCTTAGATTAACCCTAGATTAGGTTAGAGCCGTCAGATTTCGTCACAAGCCCCAAAACACAGCCCAACAGCCAAAGCAGTGCACCCAGGCCAAACTGGCTCGGCCACCTATGTCGACTCCCAAGTCGACAGGGCAGTCGACTTGGGTCTAGCTGTGTCGACTCCCCAGTCGACTTGGGGCGGCTGGCGGGAATTTTCCCGCCTAGCTCCATTTCTGCATTTGAAATCTGTTTTTCAAAATTTGAATTTTATGAAAACTTCTTCGGGCCTTAACTGGGTCATACGGACTCCAATTTTCGAAAACTCGGACTCTATTTCGCGTATTTTTCCGAGACGAACGCAATGGCATATCCCGTTTCCCCTGATTCAGATCTTAAAATTTAATTCTGCCCTGATTTATATTATAACAAGTTATTCAACATACGGGGTGTTACATTCTCCCCTACTTAAAGGATTTCGTCCCCGAAATCTCTAAGTCAAGAAGAACGTATCCTACCAACCAAACAACCATCTACTAAACCATCCAACACTGGCATCCATTGTCCTTAAAGTTTCTAATGCTGTATGAACATATGCAAAAAGTGTGTGTATATGTTCCCTGTCTAATGCAAAATCAGGCGGTCTACTGATTCAGTTGACCTCCTTAATGCAAACCATGATAGTGCCATGCATCCAATATGTATGCGAAAGAACCCTATCGACACATACTATCTCTACATGAGTGCACAATCATTCACAATAAAAATGCATCATCCATATGATAACACAACCATTATACATCCATTATTATAGCTACCTACACACAGTTATATGCAATATGCAACATGAAGTGACTGAGCCGATCTAGTGTCTAAAGTGTGTGTATATGCATCCACGAGCAACCACTAGCAAACACTTGCATCCACATGCATCCATCAATCATAATATGTCTCAAACACATGTTTCAACCATAGGTTTACCCTATCTAAAGGTCAAAGGTACTAACGAGAGGACATACTAAAGATAAGATAAGTACTAGACAAACGATAAAGGAGAAGTTAAAAGACATACCCTCAAAAAGGAATGGGTACAGTGAACGCATCTTCGCTTCTGTCTCCCAAGTAGTGTTGCTCTCATCATCTCCCCATTGCACTTTGACTAGTTGAACCTCTCTGTTTCTCAACTTCCTAATCTCTGACCCAAGGATGCGGGTAGGAGCTCGTCGAATAGTCGCATCACGCTCTACCTCCACTTCTCTAAGCAAGCTCGGCTCTACCACCTCCGCGGTCTCATGTAGGCACTTCCTCAAATGTGACACATGGAATACGTCATGTACCCCACTAAGTCTCTCGGGTAAATCCACTCTATATGCCATCTGTCCAATCCTTTCCTTAATAGGAAACGGTCCTACAAACCTTGGTGCTAACTTCCCAACGGACCCAAAGCGAACAACATTCCGTAATGGAGATACTTTGACAAAGACCATGTCCCCAACATCAAACTCAAGATCTGTCCTCCTCTTATCCGCGTAAGATTTCTGTCTGTCTTGCGCCGCTTTCATCCTTCTTCGAATCAAATCAATCTTTTCCGAAGTCTCTCTAACCATATCAGACCCAAGCAAGATCTTATCCGTAGATTCCCACCAACATGTAGGTGATCGACAAGGCCTTCTATAAAGAGCTTCAAAAGGAGCCATACCAATACTAGACTGAAAGCTGTTATTATACGCGAACTCCACCAATGGAAGATGCTCTTCCCATGTACCTCCAAAATCTAAGATACATAGCCTAAAAAGGTCTTCTAGAACACGATTCACCCTCTCGGTCTGGCCGTCCGTCTGAGGATGATATGCGGTGCTCAAACACAACTGAGTCCCTACCGCCTCTTGCAAACTCTTCCAAAACTCGCTAGTGAAGATGGGATCTCGATCACTCACTATGCTAGAAGGTACACCATGCAACTGAACTATCTCTCGAAGGTAAACTGAAGCTAGCCATGGAGCAGTCCTCTTACTCTTCACGGGTATGAAATGAGCGCTCTTAGTAAGTCTGTCTACCACAACCCAAATTCCCGTATTACCCTTCCTCGATCTCGGTAACCCATCAATAAAGTCCATCGAGACGCTATCCCACTTCCATTGCGGAACTTCCAATGGGTGAAGCAACCCACCAGATTTCTTTTGCTCCGCTTTCACTTGTTGGCACACCAAACATCTAGCGACATACTCGGCCACATCCTTCTTCATACCGGCCCAAAAGAAAACTCGCTTCATGTCTTGGTACATCTTGTCCCCACCGGGATGAATGGTCATCTTCGAACGATGTGCATCATCAAGTATAGCCTTCCTCAAACCCTCATCTTGCGGTACACAAAGTCTACCGTCTCTACGCAACCACCCCTTATCATCTAGGGTGTACCTACTCAAATGGCTGGACGACTCCCCCCTTATGAGCCTCTCTACCAACTCAACCAACTGTGGGTCGTCCCGCTGTGCCTCGCCAATCCGTCCCAAAAGAGTAGGTCTGACCTCTAAGGATGCTAGCAAACCGGGTACAAAGTCAACGGAAGGTCTGAAGTCAAACATCGAGATAAATTCCAAGCTTCGTCGTTCAACGAGCAATGGACTCAAAGACAACCTTTTTCTGCTTAAGGCGTCTGCCACCACGTTACCCTTTCCAGGGGTATACGCTATCTCGAAATCATAGGATGCTAAGAACTCCATCCACCTTTGCCGTCTTAAGTTCAAATCCTTTTGAGAAAACAAGTACTTCAACGATTTGTGGTCAGTGAACAATTCGAACCTCTCGCCAAGAAGATAATGGCGCCAAGACTTAAGCGCAAAAACAATAGCGGCCAACTCTAGATCATGTGTAGGGTAATTTTTCTCATGCACTCTCAACTGCCTTCCCCCATAGGCTATTACCCTTCACTCTTGCATTAAGACAGTGCCTAGTCCTGTCCCACAAGCATCGGTATAAACAACAAATGGCTTACTCCCATCTGGCAGCACTAAGACTGGAGCTGTGGTTAAAGCTCTCTTTAACCGTTGGAACGCATCATCACAATCTACGTCCCATGTGAAGACTAGATTCTTCTTTGTCAAGCGAGTTAATGGGGCTGATATCTTCGCGAAGTCCTTGATAAAATTCCTATAGTAGCCAGCCAACCCCAAGAAACTCCTCACCTTGGTAGCATTCTTCGGAACCTTCCAATCTTGGATGGACACTACCTTCACGGGATCCACAGCTATCCCTTCCTTAGAGACCACGTGCCCTAATAACCGCACTTCCTTCCTCCAAAAGTGACATTTAGAGAATTTAGCCTTAAGGCTATGCGCTCGAAGAGTCTCTAACACTTCCCTAAGATGTAGGGCATGCTCTTCTTCACTCTTAGAAAAGACCAAGATGTCATCCACAAAGACCACCACGAACTTATTAAGGTACTCCTTGAACACCCTACTCATCAGATCAACAAAGTATGCGGGGGCGTTCGTCAAACCAAATGGCATCACCAGCCACTCATAGAAACCATCCGGAGTCCTAAAGGCAGTCTTCTCTATACTATCCTCAGCCACTCTCAACTGATGAAACCCCGTGGCTAAGTCCAACTGCGAAAACACCGAGGCGCCAACCAATTGATCAAAGAGATCATCAATCCTCGGCAATGGGTGTCTATTCTTCTTTGTAAGCTTGTTGAGTTCTCTATAGTCTACACAAAGTCTGAGGGACCCATCCGCCTTCGTGGCAAAATCCACTGGAGCACCCCACTCCGATATACTTCGTCTTATGAACCCCTTCTCAAGCAACTCCCCTACTTGCTTATGGAGTTCCCTCCTCTCACGAGGAGCCATGTGGCGCACTGGCAAAGATACTGGCTTAGCATTGTCCACCAGATATATTCGGAAGTCTATCTCCCGCTTCGGAGGTAAGCCCTTCACCTCCTCAAACACATCCGAGTATTCCCGGACCACTCTAACAGATCGCAAACTCTCGACCGAAGCGTCAAGCGATTCAAGATAACTTAGCATAACAGAATTCATGGGATTACAAGAGATCTCGAGAGTGTTCCCCAAGCAGGTCATGAGCCTAACAACTCTCCTTTCGCAATCAAGAACGACACCATTACTGGATAACCAGTCCATGTCCAAAATTAACCCATAGCCCGTGAAGCCCAAAACAAAAGCATCACACCTAAACTCAACGCTAAGTATAGAAATCTTCAAACCCAAACATATCATGGACAAATAAGTGGAGCCCCCAATTAGGTTTGAAACAACCAAGGGATCATCTACTAGACTGGTGTCTAAGTGCAGTGACTCAACTAATGATGATGAGATAAACGAATGCGATGCGCCAGAGTCAAATAAAGTACAGACAGGATGATCAAACAGAAAAACCAGACTTTCAACGGAAATAGTTCTACCTCTTTCCTGAATTGGTGGAACCGCGAGAGCCTGAACTTGCCCCCTTGCCTGACCTGGTGCCATAAGAGCTTGCACCTGTCCCCCTGAGGTAGATCCCGTCCTCTGCCCCTTCTTAGGGCAGTCTTTCACTAGATGCCCTGCTTCGCCATAGTGGAAGCAGCCAGTCTTCTTCTTCTTCCGACAATCTTTGCTTAGGTGGCCTGGTGTCCCGCAATTGAAGCACTTCTTCTTTCCCTTGCCACCGTTGTCTTTCCCACCTTTGTTTTGCTGTTGCTGTTGAGGTCTCTTCTGATCTCCTTTCTTCTCGGGTGCCTTATTAGCATTGGGACCCTTCTCTTCCTCATGCATAAGTGCCATGTCTACTAGCTTCTCAAAGGTGGCCCCCATAGGGATGTGAGTCATAGCCAATCCATGCATCGGTTCATTCAAGCCTTTAACGAACCTCAAAGCCTTCTTCTCCGGTGTATTCACCATGTCTATGCCAAACCTTGCCAAC
This sequence comes from Allium sativum, assembly GCA_030737875.1. Taxonomy (NCBI): domain Eukaryota; kingdom Viridiplantae; phylum Streptophyta; class Magnoliopsida; order Asparagales; family Amaryllidaceae; genus Allium; species Allium sativum. Next base: position 16,945,491 of record CM060927.1, on the reverse strand, counting down.
TGATTAAACTTGTTGACATATTCCTTCACTGATAGGTTTCCTTGCTTTAGAGTCAAGAACCTTTCCATATACAGATTTTCTTCCGCCCTTGAGAGAAACTTTGCCACAAACCTTTGTCTGAAATCCGCCCAAGAGTCAACAAGGCGCTCTCCATTAGTGACCTCCCACCAGAACGAGGCCTCTCCCTTCATTAACCAAGCAGCTAACTTGACTTTCTTTCCTTCTTCCATCTCAAAGATGTCTATCAACTCTTCCGTTTCCTTAAGCCAATCCCTAGCTTCCACAAAAGTTTCTGATCCTTGAAAAGGTTTCCCTCCCATAGCCTTAAATTCCTTGCAAGTCTTAGCAAAAGTATCCGCGCGAGGAGGAGGGGGAGGAAGATCGGGTGCAACCGGTGGTGGAGGAACATCTGCTGGACCCGCAGCGGCGGCCCTAGCCTCCATCAACCTCCTATACCATACTGGTATCGCTACACCCTCCGGAAAGTTAAGATCTTCAGCCATGCTGAAACGAAAAAGGAAAGATTCAAAACGGAGAATTCGAAAGATAAAGATATGGCTATCGGGGATTATGCTTTTCTTTCAAAAACTTTTCTCTCAAAGACATGTTTTTGAAAATACTTCTTCCAAAAATAGTTTTTCTAAAAAATTTATCTGTTCTGGTAACCTTCAGCTCTGATACCACGTGTAACACCCCACACCCGCTAAGGTCACTCACTAAGGGAATGCCTTAACTTCGGTGGAGTATTTTAAGTGAATATAGAACAGAAAAATTACAATAAGACAGATATAAGTAATACTTGAAATTTAAAACATCATTTTATTGCAGCAGAAGGTAAACATGTTTTGGTTACATATCAAAAACCAACAAGAGTCAAGTACAAAATATCCATCTCGATAAAACATAAGTACATAATCCCACTACATACTAATAGCCATAATAGAAAAGATAAGCTGGGCTTTACATCAACGGTCCAAGCTCCAAAATATAGATAAAGCAATCTGATCAGAGCCCACTAGTGCTAGGCCCACTCTGAGAACCTGAGGGTTGGGAAAAAGATAAAAACAACGGGGTCAGACATAAGTCTGAGCGAGTTCTATAACTTTAACAATACAATCATTAAAGTAATTAGGGTATGATATAAACTTGGTACGGTAACGACTGGGGATAAATGACTACACTAAGCAGCCATCTAGACATAGGAAGAACCAAGATAACGGTAAAGACGCATCTACCCACCCAAGGATAATGACTAAACTGCACCACACCAGTCATTCCTACTTAAAGGTTGATCCCACTCATGGACTTAGAAAATTTAACTAGTAGTTTCGTGTACCCCTAGCTGACCACATAGGTGCCGTCTGCCCCTATCTCCACTAGGTGTACCCACTACTCCCCAAGCGATCGACTCCCTAACGTAGATACCTGTGCTGGCCCCACAGTGGGGTGTATCACTTCCCAAAGTGGCAACCCGATACAACCAACGGTGCACGGCTTATACCTACACGATGCAACGTCTTACCTACCAGCCCGGGTCCACACACGCATATGAATCCCGTTGGACTTGCGTTGCCACCGCTAACCCGTTTTGGCCTCTTATAGTCAAGCCCAGTACGCGTGTCTCGTCCTCGACATGGGTCGAGCCCACAAAGATACGTTTTGGGTTACTGGTTGAAATGGGCCCCCACAAGCTACCCACCTAAGCTTGTCCCATTCTAGTGTATCCCACTTAACCCTTTAATCATGTTTAATTAAATGTTTCCACTTGGTTAAGTATTCTAATCGTATTTTCTATTGCCACCCAAGGCAACCCACTAGATTTCCACATGCCACCCAAGACACTTACTTGATTTCCACATGCCACCCAAGGCACCCACTTAACCCCTCATGCCCCACTACATGCTTATCTGGTTAAGTGTTTCTTAATTGATTAAGACCGTAACCTTTGTAAAGGCCTCTCACATTAGACTGTCTTTTATGGCAGCTGGATTTGCCGGTCGGGTCCGGGCAGCCTTACGCCATAACAGAGTCTAACCTCGTGTCTTTACACTTGTCACGTATTTAGTTTATGCCTAAGACCTCTCACATTGGGCCAATCATTTGTAGCCGCTGGATTTGCCGGTCGGGTCCGGGCAGTCTTATGCTACAAAAGGGTCCAACCTCGTGTCTTAGTCGATTAATTACACCTAATTAATCACCCCCATATTTTGAATTAATTTTCCCTAATTAATTCCAATTCAATGATGTACATAATTGACTCAATTATGTCCATCCACTTATGGTATGCACATCATACCAATTTCACCACAATTTTGTAACATGAATATTAACCCCATCGTTCCCCACGTAATACGCTAACATGACATACTTAAAAGGGAAGATTCATCACAAACACAATGGGTTCCACTTTGCATAACATTAGCATCAACATGGGTTTTAAAGGTGTCAACTTGCATATATGACCATAGCATCAAACCCAACTAGCATAAATAACCAACCCAAACTTGCATGAATCACATATGTCATAAAGAGGGTAACTTGCATAGATGTTCATGTCATAGACCTATCATAAAGGGATAAACTTGCATACATGTCATAGGTCTAAAAAGGATGAACTTGCATATGTTACTCATATCATAAAAAGGGGTAAACATGCATATGTATGCATATCATACAAATGGGTAAACTTGCATATGTATGCATATCATACAAAGGTGTAAACTTGCACATGTTACTTGCATATATTCAAACACCAAACTTGCATAACATGTCATATATGAACTTGCATATAATCAAACACCAAACTTGCATAACATGTCATATATGAACTTGCATATAATCAAACACCAAACTTGCATAACGTGTCATATATGAACTTGCATATAATCAAACACCAAACTTGCATAACATGGTGTCATAATGGATCAATGTTTATCATAGTGATTTGCATAACTAGCATCATGAACATATAGCATAAAACTTGCATAACTAGCATCATGGACATATAACATAAAACTTGCATAACTAACATCATGAGCACATAGCATATGATAACATAACTTGCATTGATCCACATTCATAACCATAACCTCATTATATCCTATCATAATTAGTTTAGCAATTGCTTGCTAAAGGCATAGAAACTCACAACTTGTTGATTAGCACTCCTATGAAGAAGATTAAGTTGCTAGAGTTGATTAGAAGTTGATTTGAGAAGCTATCTTCTTCTAAAATTTGATGGAGGCTCCTTCTAATTGCATTTTGACGGCATGACGACGTTATATCTATTTTTAGTATGGATTAGGGTAGTCTTAGGGTGTATTTATAGATTTAGGATGTAATTTAGGCCCTTAGATTAACCCTAGATTAGGTTAGAGCCGTCAGATTTCGTCACAAGCCCCAAAACACAGCCCAACAGCCAAAGCAGTGCACCCAGGCCAAACTGGCTCGGCCACCTGTGTCGACTCCCAAGTCAACAGGGCAGTCGACTTGGGTCTAGCTGTGTCGACTCCCAAGTCGACTCCCCAGTCGACTTGGGGCGGCTGGCGGGAATTTTCCTGCCTAGCTCCATTTCTGCATTTGAAATCTGTTTTTCAAAATTTGAATTTTATGAAAACTTCTTCGGGCCTTAACTGGGTCATACGGACTCCGATTTTCGAAAACTCGGACTCTGTTTCGCGTATTTTTCCGAGACGAACGCAATGGCATAGCCCGTTTCCCCTGATTCAGATCTTAAAATTTAATTCTGCCCTGATTTATATTATAACAAGTTATTCAACATACGGGGTGTTACAGGTTTTCAACCAATACTAGTGATTATTATCTACACATTTGGGAGAGGTGTAAAATTATCATTCCAATATCTATGTAGGGTTTACATTGCAATACATGTTGCTTATCTACACACAAGGGACATGTGTGGCTAATTATCAACCCAGGACCCATGTGGGTTTCAACCAGTACTAGTGATTGTTATCTACACACTAGGGATACGTGTAAAATTATCATTCCAATACCCGTGTGGGGTTTACATTGCAATCCACGTAGCCTATCTACACACTAGGGAGATGCGTAGGCTAATTATCATCCCAAGATCCGTGTGGGGTTTTCAACCAACAAATAGTAATTTATTACATTACTTCACCAATTCAGATCAACTTCAAATTCATGAAACAAATCATAACTTATTCAATTCAAGTTATTATTTAACCACATCGATATCACTTAAATATATGAATATAAATAAGTCGTTTGACTTGTAAATGGGTGTTTAACCCAATATCAACTACCATAAATATTTTAACATGTTGTTAGTTTACTCGAAATTACATCTAAATCAAAATACAATCAATCATCCATTCATCCATTTGGTTTTCAAACAACTTCTAGTGTAAGCTGCCATATATCCTACCATAATTTGTGATAACTAACTAAATTAAATTTAGAGTTCTCATTTAAGCAGTCATTAACATATTAACAATGTTCTAACTTGTTAATTAACTCGATTCACTTTTCAAAACATACCACAAGCTCATATTAACTTTAATCACATATGAACTAAACAATTTATGACTTAACCAACATGCAACCTACGTTTAACGGTCTAATTAACTAATTAAAGTTAAGTAGCTCTACCAAAGCCATCCTACTCCAAGAATCTTACACGTAGAACTCTACAAACTTGCTATGAGCTAAAGATGTCGCCTTTTTAACTCAAACTCACCAACGATCACTCGAATACACTCAAACACACATGCACTTGGGTTGTTAGTAGGAAAGCTTTGATTTTTAGTGGGTTTTGGGCTTCTGGAGGGGCATGTGTCCCACATTCTAGACTGGCCAGAGGAGGAGGCGGACGTGGTGAGGCCGGGGTGTGCTAACGTGGCATGTGGGGTCCACTAGGAGGAGCTAGGATGTGCTACACTTGGATTTAGGGTATAAAAGAGGCGTCTTTGCAAGTTAAAAAGAAAAGATGGAGTTTTTGGACAAGGACATGGGGACCCACATTGGTGCAGGTGCAGGAGGCAGTGGGGGAGTAGCCGTAACAGCTGGAGGTGCTGGTGGTGGGCCTAGGGTGGCTGCGTGGGGTGCAAAGGAGGAGGGAGCCATTAAAATGCTGTTTAGGACTTCGAAAATGGTAATTAGTAAATGAAATTAAAATATAATAACTTAGGCCTTAATATTCATGAATGACCCAAAGTGGAAGAGCTTGACACTTGTCAAGGGAGAGGGTGGGTTTTCTAATCCTTATTGGTTAGGAATTAAGTGGAAAATGATTTGACTAATCTCGTAATTAATTCTATGTTCCAAACTTCGTTCCGGTCCTTTGACCACACACTAACTCCAAAAATTCCAAAATTTGAATTTTCTCTAAGTTATGGAATTACGCTTCCAACGAATCAAGTCTAGTTGAATTCCGAGTCGGTTTGAAAAATCTCCTTGTTTCTATCTTAAACTGAATTTCAATTGAAAATTTAGCTTACGTTTATATATCGTACGCTCACGTATTAACTGCGATTGACTTGAAATTTTAAATCTTGACATATTTCGACATTCCAGATCCAATGAAAGTGGTTTCATTTGAATCTGAGACTATCTTAAAAATGGTCCTTTTATAGGTCGCTTTAAAATGTCGATTTTTAAAGTCTTAACTTGCAAACTGATTTGAAAGGTATACAAAGCCTATTTTAAGTTAAATAAAACAAAAACCTAAATTTAAAATTATTCAAATTTTATCAAGTCCAAAATCAGCCTTTTTCTACTTAAAAATTCATTAAAATAGATAAAAACTCAAATTTTAAATTGACCAAAAATGTGGGTTGTTACAGTCTAACACACGTAAAAACTTTCGTCCTCGAAAAGGAAGGAAGATGCAAGCAAATTTATTATTTAAATTATAACCTTTCAAAACTGCTTTTAAAATCAATTTCATTTTACGATACACTCCCACGTAATACTCTTAACTCATTATAGGGCATTACTAACTCCATCTCTAATGAGCTACTCATTCTAGGATACTACTGATCCAATCTCTAATGAGGATTCTTTTGTAGGACATTACTAATCCTACCTCTGATGAGTTTTTTCGTCTAGTTCTAATATGTCGTATTCTCGAAGCTTTGTAAAGTAAAGCTCTAATACCACCTGTAACGGGCTGAATTCCCTCGGCCTCTAAAGAGACGGAAAAACCCGGATAGTTATGATAACACGTCGCATCAGAATAGAAACAAGAGAACATTTCAATGCTATTACGACAATATTACATCTGAGTACAAGTATATCAGAGTGTGAATAAATAAAAAGCAGAAAAATAAACATCAAAGAATAAATAATTAAAACAATGCAGCAGAAAATACAGTTACATGAATATACAATGCATAGCGGAAAGATATCAACTAACACAACTAAAGACCATAAAAATATCCAGAATACAGCTCCATCCATAATCAGAATCTAGTGAATAGAAAATATGTAAAACCAAAACTACTCGGTGCCTGTGTGGAAAATATGGGAACCCAGAGTTTAGGTGGAAAATAATAAACTACAGGTTAGTCATGGGACTGGTGTGAGAACTTAAAAACAATTATTAAAGATTTATTTAAGAGTTGGGTAAATCACGGAGCTACGCCGTATGACACAAAACATGATTCCCCACATGAGTACCTGTTTTAAAACAAAAACAACATAATGCTTTTTGAGAAATGAAGCTATTATAAGACTCGGGTCCCATCACACAATGCAAGCGCGAGCCAGAGGATAGAGTTTTACCTTATAATAGCTAAACATCCTTGATATGCGAAATTTCTGGATTTACTATTACTAGTGCATAGTGTAGAAAACAATTTCTAATATAAATGTATCAATCTTAGATGGCATAATACCACATCCTATTATACCACCACAAGTATACAACTAAAACCGTAAAATCACGTATTGGAAATTGGGTTTCCATCATGAGCCGAGGCAAAGGATCTTTCCTTAACCAAACTTCGGAACATTTCTAGCGGAATGTCCTAGGGAAAACAACATCCCTTTGGAGCGGCAGAGCCGGTCAACATATTCCCGCTGATTTTCAACTAAAGCTTTGATGTATGCATCTTAGCATGCCACATTGTTAATTCAGACCATACAACCAATATCTATCAATATATAACCTTTAAGCTCATACGTCTCAGAGAAGGGTGTTAAGCTAAGAGAATAAATTCTCTACCACCAAATAGATATATATTTGATAGAAATCAATTGACACAACGTAAATTACAATGTCAGACACACAATTCATTTGCAAGTCCGTTCTGGGTCTAAAGCAAACCAGAGGCACCTTAGTCCTCGTCCCATATGTCCAATAAAAGAGATAGGTCCTCGCATATCCGATCGATTTCCAAGTACGTCAGGACGACCGCCACTTATTACCTTGTCCTGGGTATACGGCCCAATCGAGACATCGACAATAGCACAAACGATGTGAAGATCTCTGGTCTTCAACCACCATCTTCAAATCTTTGACTTTTAAACATTGTAACAATTATTCAGAACGGGTTAAACCCGGTCTTTCCGAATAACTCATGCATCTTTAAAATCAAGTGATAAACAAGATAACACACATCTCATTCCAATCCAGAATATTCTTTTATTCAAATATTCATTACTCTGGGAATGGTTCCCATTAATTTTATCAAAGATTCATATCATTTAAAGTTTTGTTTAAATCTTCCTAGGAAGTCATTGCAAATGATTTCATAATATCTTTTCATGCTTTAAGGTTTGTAGACCTTATAAGGGGTAAATAGATCTTACACAAACGATTAGATTTCATATCCTTATCCCTAAATCCCAACCTATTCATCCCATAGAATGAACTGGTGGTACTCCATATCTAACTCCCATCGTTCTACGGTAAATTTAATTACCTTTTTTTCATTACATTTCCAATCTAATTAATGATTCATTAAAACTGCATCACAGTTTTAACCTCATAAAACATTAGTTAATGATTATCCAACCCTAAGACATTAATCTAGTCTTTAACTGGGTTATAGAACAAATGTTATTTAAAACATAGTTCACAATAAACCCAAAATCAGCTTTCATTTAGTTCCAATTTAATTTGTTAAATTGGAAAATTCCATTCAATCTTAATTAAAGATTTATTCAACATGTTCCCTTCTCAACTGGGTTTAAGAAAAGTGTTATTAAAAACACTATTCACGACAAACCCACAATACAATTTAATGTCAAATATAAGGTTTTAATTAGAAATCGTGTCGACTTACATTTAGTACTAAATTCTGAAACCAACAGATACATTTTGGGAATAACAATATCTATATCTTCCAAATTCCTAAATGATATCCGTGTAATTAGGGAATCCCATAACAAAATATCTGAGGATATTTTCCATTCAAATCCATTCCTATTTATGTGTTGGAAAACTCTAGTTATATCAGAACCATTCACAAACCAATATATTAATTTAAAACCACTAGATACAATTTACTTAGAAAACATCGTCTGATCTTAGTTGAATATCCGATGATCCTGTCTATTCTTCCCACCCCTCGCCTAATGGAATAATTTCCAGTTAGATCTCATAGGTGCTACTAGACTGTACTCTCAAGAAACATAGCATATTCCTTTTTGGTTTTTATTCTAGTTGTTGACTAGTTCATTTAGATCAAAAAATCTTTTATCTTTTCGAAAATTGGAGTATTTCACCAAAATCTTCCAAACCATTTATTATGATTTAACATAATTTATTGGTATTTTTAATAATTTTGTTATGGCCTTTACAGTCGGTGTCCAATTTCGGTCACCAAACTGCATCCATAACGACCTTTTCAAAAACAGATTTTGACTTATTTTAGTATCAAACCATTGGATCTTAAGAATTCTCATTTTATTTGAAAGCTTATTTCATTACGGATCCAATGTTTCCAGTTTCAGGACAATCCGACGGTCGAATCTCTCGGTACGTCTATTCGAAGTTATGGGCTGATGTTTGCGAACTATTGCGACGCAACAAGTCCTATTCAAGTCCGAATCAATTTATAATTAAAAATTAATCGAAACGCCTTCTAATATATTTTGAAAAGACTTTTGAAAAGAAACTTCTTTTAAAAAGTTGGCTAAATAGCTTAACTGAACTTCATTTTTAGAAGTTACGATTCATTTCAAATCAAAAACTTTGAAATGCCAAAACTCGATATTTTTTTTATTGAAAATCATTTGTTACAATTACGAAAATTCGTCGATATTTTTATTTCTTCGAGTCCAACCAAAATCGGACGTCTAAATCAAACTTTGATTCTCCATCGAACATTGTATTATTAAAATATCCAATGTCTTCCGAATTGGAAAGAAATCACAACCAATTTTCCAATAAATTAATTTTATGGATTCTATACGTACATTCAACAATAGTTGTAAACAACTATCAAACATCCAATTCACATCCAGAGTGCAACTACACCCGTATAAGCCTGAAATATATAATTAACGCTTATATTGGTCTGTCAATCAACCGATTAACATACAATTAAACACATGAGATTAGTGTACAATCAAATATCATCCCAAGACCCGTGTAGGGTTTCCAACCAGTACTAGTGATTACTATCTACACACTTGGGAGATGTGACGACCGCACATAACCCCTGTACTAAACAAGAGGAAAAGTGCACTGAAAAGTGTTCCAGGTAGCTATGGAAGATCATCAAGGTATGATAATACAAGCAGAACCTATCGTAAATCAAAATATAATAGAACAACAGTTAATATTAGTGAAGCATATTTGAGCCAAAATCTTAAATTTTCAAAACAACAAGAAAGTATATATGTACACCAGGATTGCAACATATGTCTGTACAAATTTGCCTCACTACAGCACTCAGAGTAGAATAAAAAATAGTTGAAACCCAAATACTATATGGTAAGAGAGATAGTACGCCAGCCTCCTGCTGTCTCTGAACTGTTACATCGTCCTTTCTAAGCTATCACCTGCTACCTGCCACCTAGTCTGTCCATCCAAAGTCGGATGAACAGTCTAAGGTAATAAGAGAGAAACATAAAACCTTGAGTAAGGCAACAGTCTTATTGAGCGATAAACAGTTGTCTAACATCATCAATAAAGTATATAAGAATGGGTAAGTAGACAAACTAATTCCACCCCCAACTCCAGAGAAGAATTCAACCCCCTATCTTCCCCACATCGGACAGTGATAGCCTTTACAATCGATACAACCAAAGGAACAACAATTCATCCATGGTAATTAGAATGACCATTCAATCATGGAGAACAGGAGCAACCAACAATAACACTCATAGCATCCAGATTATAGATCTCACGTAAACCATCCTAACCGAATTCAACATCCCTTAAGCACAAGCCCAAGAGGCCTAAACCAATATCAGACAATCACCCAAGAAACATCTCATTCGACGTTGGACAATTTATGCGAGACAGTACAAACAAAGAAACCAATCATCCATGACAGACTCTGGCTATCACTGTCAATCCTGCTTCGAAACCATCGTAAATCGCATGACTGGCCATATCGTATTGCCATCCATCAAGGGCTAATGGTAACCTCGGCTCTAGCAAAAAACCCATTTGCCTTTCAATGATACCTAGGGTATTCAACCTACATCCGTTCTTTTAGGTGCCCCTATTATACCCCCTCTTTGAGCCCGCTAGAACCTACAACAAAGATAATTCCTCGGCCTTTAGTATCTCCAGTTATCCAACCCGACAACTTTTCAGAGCTCAAGCAACCTTCTAGAGCAACCATTATCCACCAACTCACGACCTTTGAGTTGTTATCTCATTCGTTGCTCTACACCTATCAACGAACACATTCAACACTTCAAATGTTTCCACTTGAACTTACTTCAAATTCACAACCTTACCGAGCCAAATTACATAACTGCGCTACGGCTAGGGTTCGAGGGGTTGCCCAAAAAAGATTAGACCTTTTTATTTAAATCTGGGTCGTAACCGAAAATATAGTTTTTTAGAAATAAATCTGTGCGACCGACCCATCCTCTTGGAGCCGACCGGCCTAAAACAAACAGACCGACCAGGCTTGACCGATCACCCTCCCTGTATGCTCGATCGACCCGGAGTGACCCACCCAAGTGTGATCAACCCATCCATTTAAGCTCGATCTACTCGCTTCCCATCATGACCGACCCAGTTATGTACAACCGACCCAGAAGCCTCGACCGACCGACCCGCCTCGACCGACTATTGCTGTAGAGTTCAGACCGACCCATCTGCTATATGAACCGACCCGTCATTACCCATGCCAGAAGACATGACCGACACGAACCAAGTTTGCATGACCGACCGGCCTTGTGACCAACCAGAACAGGAGATCGACCCAAGATTCATCCGACCGACCCGACTACTTGGGATTGACCCATTTTCTGTACTACACCGTACTACACGTTGTACTGCATGCGCGACCGACCGACTAGAAGAAGACCGACCCAAAACCTACACCAAGCCAATCCAAGTCCAATTTCGACCAAAACATCGCAATGAACTATCTCGACGAAATCTATTCATCCAACTCATCAATTTCAACCATAAACATGATATGAAATCATTAACAACATGAATATGACAATTATCACTAAAATTATGCAAATTTCACCAAAATCATGATAAATGAACATATGAACTAAATTATGGATCTAGCTTGCATAAACATATGAAAATGTACGGAAATTACTGGTTTAAAGTTGCTAAATTAGATCCTATGGCGATTCATATGAAAATAAGCTTACCATGGTGAAGATCTAGGAGAAATCGATTTAAAATGATGAAAATGTGTGCATAAAACTCATATACTTGCTTGAATCCGTGTGAGAGATGCATATCACTCACTAGTTCTCCAAAATAAACTAAAAGCAATGAAATAAGATTCTGAACAGCGAAGAATTTGATCCAAACTCTTCAATTCGATGATCCCTCCCTTTGAATAATGTAGATCTTGCTTCCAACGATGTAGATCTTCGATTTTCTAATGTAGATCTCGAATTTTAATGGTAGAAAGGTGTAGGAGAATGGAGGAATGAAGGAACTCTAGCTCTTCCAAATGAGAGTATGGAGAAAGTAAACTATTCTTGTGACACCCTACGTCCGTTAATGTCACTTTTTAACAGAACGCATTAAGTTTCATGAAGCGTTATAGGTAAACAGAAACATCACAAGACAGATATAAAATAACATCGGAATTTAAAACATCATTTTCCAAATAGAAAACATCATGGTCCAAAACCCAGTAACAACATAAGTTTGAAGTACAGAAAATCCATTACATCAAATTAAAATATCTGCTATGTACTAAAATCATCAAAGTACAGTAATATAAAAGTATAGTTCCCCAAAAAGGCATATCAAAGTAGACAGGTAATCAAAGCGATACATCTAAGCAACTCCAAGTAGAACGAAAGGGAGAATCCTAATAAATCATGAGTATTCCCACCCTGAGAACCTAAAGGGGAGGGGGAAGGAAGAGAGAGGAAAGGAAACAAAACGGGTCAGAAATAAAGTCTGGCGAGTCCAGTAACTTTTAGCATATAAATAAGTAAAAGCATCAAGACAGACATATAAACCGGATGAGAGAGATACTGTATCATACAGGTATAACAGACTGAGCAGGATAAATATAATAAACAGAACATAATATATTGTGCTTCTCAAGTACTTTTCTCTGCACCAATAATAGTATAACAGAAATTGAACGATTCCAATAGTAACAGATGGTAGACTTAGGTGTACTTCTAGTGACGGGTTTTACCCCCAACGATAATAAAAGACAGCCCAACAGAAATGATAGGTGTTACCCCCAGTGATAATAAAAGGCTCCTAAACAAGCAGGACTAGATGTACCCTAATTACTACCCTAATCGATCGGCTCCCTATTCTGTAGATACCCTATGCGGGCCGCACAGTAGGATGTATCACTTCCTAAAGCGACAACCCCTTTTTTAGAGAGGCCCTGCCATATCTACTAATGTCACAGTGTCTTATTATCCCAAGTAAGTAGATTCATGCACACATATTACTCCATCGGAATGCTCCGTCAACACGCCCACTCAGATGAACCTCTTATAATCATCACAGTAAGCGTGCCTTGACCCCTACCTAGTTCGGGGTTCCCCTTTTAATACCAAGATGGGTTACTGACTGATACAGATCCCACACAACAAATGATACAAGCCACCCCTAGGCTTGCATCCCTACTACTAGGATTTGACAGGTTATGCCTAACAGATTAACAAGCCCGCATAACCCACTATATAAAACAGGTTAAGTTTATCGGGTTTATATAACCCCTTACAGATTTAACAGATTTACTTAACCCCTCATTGATTCAAGCAAGTTTACTTAACCCTTACACAATTTTGATAGGTTCGTATAACCCCCACATATTTAAACAAGTTAAGTATTACAGGTTAACAGGTTATTATCAATTTTCCATTCATGTATGTTAATGCACCAGACCTCTCACATTAAGTCGACCACTTGTGGATGTTGGATATGCCGGATGGTTCCGGGAAGACTTCTACAACAAGCCGGACTTAACCTCGTGTCTTAGCACCGTTATGTGTACATTTACGCACTAGACCCCTTATATTAGATTAACCACTTGTGGATGCTGGATTTGCCGGGCGGTTCCGGGAAGACTTCTACCACAAGTGTAATCTAACCTTGTTTCCAAGTGCGGTTAAATTTCTATTTACTGAAAATTTAGGCATGCTCATTCTTAAACAATTTTTTATGTTTATCAAAGGTTATGCCCCAAATCCCAGTCTGATTCATGATACAAGTTATGCCCCAAATTAAAGTTTTAGATCAAGGTATATGTTATGCACAAATCCCAGCCATGTTTTACAATACAAGCTATGCCCCAATTTATCATTCCCAACCATTCCCAATTTTTTTCATTCGCATATTTCGGCGATAGGCCTAAGCTTGAAGGTAGCCTGGCTATAAAAATAAAAAAAGGGAAGGAGGGAGAGAAGAGAACATAAATAGACATAATAATAAAACAGACATATGATGAAAGAAATAGTCATACTAACTGAATAGGCATATGGTGACAGAAATAGGCCTAGTAGCAGAATGGGAATATGATGATATAATTAGGAATAATAACTGAATAAGCATATCAGGAATAGGCATATGAGAACTAAAAAGTAGATTAGGTGTACAAGTAGTGGCGGATCTGTTTAGTTATGATTCAGGTTATTAACAGGCATAGGTTTAGATCCAAACTTATAAACATGTCAGGATTACTTATTACATGTTTATATCTAAAAGCAACATAAACTCACTGGGACTGGATCTAAAGAACAGAGAAATGACCGTTGATGTTATAGCAGAGAATCTTGTATACGTATAAGTTGTTGTTGCAGAAGAATAAGTTAGTTCATTCTGAGTTGGGGCAGCACCACCTTGTATCCATTGTTTTTGATGAATAAAATAATAGAAATGAGGTCCTATTTATAGTCTACTGTCAATGAATCTGGTCAAGAAACAAGTCCCGGTTCAAAGAATGGATCTGCCTCAGATCTGGGTAGGGTCGACCCCGGGGTCGACCCTTGGGTTAACACCCCCTTGTAGGAGTTGACCTATGGGTCGACACCCATGGGGCATAGGGTCGACCCCCAACGGGACGATTTCCCTCCCTTTCCCGCTCTTCGATTTTTGATTTTCTCGAACTGATTTGTTTACATATATTTTGCTTATATGTATACAAACTTCAAACCTTAATATCTTCTTCATACAATGTCCGTTTTACGCAAACTCGGAGTCTATCTTAAGCAGAATTCTAAGACGAACACAGTGGCGCAGTCTGTTTTACTTAATTCCCAATATTTAATTAAGTATTCTTTAGTTTATCATTATAGTGTTCTTTTAAAAGTACAGGGTGTTGCAATTCTCTATTCTTCTTACCCTCTATTTATAGCCTTCCACCAACCCACTAATGGCCTCTCCAAATTAGCCCATTAAGGCTTTCAAAACCTGAACAGCCAACTGTAAAACCTTCAAACAATGATTCCTCCCAAACCACTGAACTAAAATTTTAATGTGACCACTCTAGGGAAAGGTAGTCATCATTTCCTTTCCAATGACACTGGTCTCAATACCTGATTCGACATGAGTCAAAAGTTATTCCCTGTACAAGACTGACAAGGGCAAAATTGTCACAAACAAAATTGGTAAAAATTATGAACATGTCTCACATCCCCATAAAAAATATATTAAAATATGAGAATGATATAACCCTCAAGGAATAAAATAAAAATATTTTATGATCTTCCAATACGTAAAATGAAGGCCGTTATAGGAGACGTGTAAAATTATCATTCCAATACCCGTGTGGCGTTTACATTGAAATCCATGTAGCTTATCTACACACAAAGGAGGTGTGTGGGCTAATTATCACCCCTAGACCCGTGCGGGGCTTTCAACCAATACTAGTGATTATTATCTATACACTTGGGAGACATGTAAAATTTTCATCCTTATACCCATCTAGAGTTTACATTTCAATCCATGTAGCCTATCTACACACAAGGGAGATGTGTGGGGGTAATTATCATCCCAAGACCTGTGTGGGGATTTCAACCAACAAATAGTAATTTATTAAATTACTTAACCAATTCAGATCAACCTCAAATTCATGAAACAAATCATAACTTCTTCAATTCAAGTTATTATTTAACCACATTGATATCACTTAAATATGTGAACATAAATAAGTCGTTTGACTTGTAAATGGGTGTTTAACCCAATATCAACTACCATAAATATTTTAACATCGTTTTTAACATGTTAATTTACTCGAAATCACATCTAAATCATAATACATTCAATCATCCATTCATCCATATGGTTTTCGAACAACTTCTAGTGTGAGCTACCATATACCCTACCATAATTTGTGATAACTAACTAAACTACATCTAGAGTTCTCACTTAAGATATCATTAACATATTAACAATGTTCTAACTTGTTAATTAACTCAATTTCACTTTTCAAAAAATATCACAAGTTCATATTAACTTAAATCACATATGAACTAAAAAATTTATGCTTTAATTAACATGCAACCTATGTTTATTGGTCTAATTAACTAATTAAGGTTAAGTAGCTCTCACCAAATCCATCCTACTCTAAGAATCTTCAACGTAGAACTCTACGGACTTGCTACGAGCTCAAGATGTTGCCCTTTTAACTCACTCGCTAGCAATCACTCAAATACACTCAAACACACATGCACTTGGGTTATTAGTAGGAAAGCTTTTATTTTTAGTGGGTTTTGGGCTTGTGGAAAGGCATGGGGCCGACAACATGGACTGGCAAGAGGAGGAGGCAGATGTGGTGAGGCATGGGGTAGTTGACGTGGCATGCACTTGGAGGAGCTAAGAGGTGCTACACTTGGATTTATGGTATAAAAGAGGTGTCTTTGCAAATTAAAGATGGAATATGGAGTTTTTGGACAATGGGAGGGGGACCCATGTTGGTGCAGGTGCTGGAGGCGGAGGTCGACTGGTGGTAGCAGGTAAAGGCGTTGGTGGTGGGCCTAGAGGGCGGCATTGATGCAAAGGTAGAGGGAGCCATTAAAATATTGTTTAAGACTTATAAAATGGTAATTAGTAAATGAAAACGAAATTAAAATTAATATAATAACTTAGGCCTTAATCATTCATGAACGACCTAAAATGGAAGAGCTTGACACTTGTCAAGGGAGAGGGTGAGTTTTCTAATTCTTATTGCCACTTAAGAACTCACTCATGAAGCAAGCCTTAAATTTGGTAATAATGCGCGTTACACAAACTAATAGTCGTCATGGGTTCCTATAGTCAATGATGTCTCATATCAGTTGGACATATATTCGATAGTTGGAAAGTGCAGACTTCTATCGAATAAGGCAACTGACCTCGCGTCATCAACCTACCAAGTCTAATTCTAATTTCTAAGTATTTTTATTCTAGATTAACTAGAATAAAATAAGGTAAACATATACATTTCTTGTCCTGTGATGTTTAATTAATTATTTCCTTATGGACTTACTATTTAAAACGACAACCAATACCCATTAATCTCCTTTTAATTTCATTTATTGCTATTTATAAGAGTTATTGCCAATTATGACCATAACGGTCGCATTTTTTCTAAGACACTAATTAAATCCTTAAATGCCATTTCTTACCATTAATTATAATAAATGTCATTTATGAGCCTAATGGTTATAATTTTCCAAGATATTAATTAAACCAATAAATGTCCTTTTATATCTAATCTAATTGTCGTAACTCCTTAAACACTTCTGTTTTATTTAATTTGATTTATTCTTGTTGTACATATATATTTATTTATATGTTATAAAGATTATTTATTTCCTTAATTGGAGTTACAAATTCCTTTCATATTCATCGGTTTTAAATTGTAACCATTTAGGCATAACTGCCTAATTCAATTTATTTTTCCCTAAATCAACAATGGTTACAATAGTTATTATTCCTCTTTACCTTATTTGTAGCTAATCAGTCAAATTTATTGCTAAAACGACCATAATATATATTTCCATTTAATATGAATTATACTTCCATATGATATTCAATAAATCGGAAACCGTTCGAACATACATATACAACAAACATTAATTATAATATAATTTCGTTATTTACGTAAATTTGGATGGATAACATATATATATATATATATATATATATATATATATATATTCGCGCAGTTAGCATAGTTAATATGTTTTTATCTTATTATTATTATATTCAAATGCTTTGGTCTAAGCTAACTACCAAAACAATCATTTCATATTCAATCTTGCATTAAGACTCCAAATCTCATAAAAAGGTCAAAACTGAAGTTATTGTAAATTATGCCTTTAAATATTTTAAAGAGGAACAACATATTTCAAATCATAAAAAATATGTAATATACGTTTTTGGATTGGTTGGTGTAAACTATGTACAAACATACATAAATCTTTGTTTGTCCATTAATTTATACAACACTTTCCTTTTAGGCTTTTTGTACATATTTCTTATGAATTTCAAATAATGTCTTCTTTATTAAAAAAACAAAAAGACATATTTACAATAACCAAGTTAAAATCCAAGCAAAACTGAACACAAACAGGCTTATTTCTTTTTAACAAAATTTTCGTGAACCACAAATCAACACCAAAACTACAGATCTGGAATAAAACTATACTTTAACAATGATTTATGGGGCTAATTTCTAGATCAATGGTGTTTACAATAACCACTATATTTTTAAACACAATTTTAGAAAATAGTATGAATAATTCTAATAGGCTCACAAAATAATAATATTCAAACCACAATTATTTTTTCAGATCTGATAAAAACTATAACAGATCTGCTTAACACATAGGCATGCATTTCAGATTTAATACAATTGGATTAATCAGATTATTGAAACTATGTATATACTTCCCACTCACCTGAAAGAATCCAAATTTGAATCTGAATAGTCTTTTAGGCATGCAATTCCTAAGTGCTTACAGATCTACAGTTATTTTAAAAAAGGGATACTTTCTGATTTCTGGATTTGCAAGAAAATCAGAAATATGGGAAGAAATATGATGAAGAAGAACCCCAACATTAGTCCATATCTTCTCCACTTGAATCTGATTAATCTCCTCAAATATATATTGTTTATATTCGATTTTGTTTGTATATGAATATATTTTGTTTTAGAATTTGTTTGAGGAGAAAAGAAATGACAGAGCTTCGTTGCTGCTCTCTAAAATGTGTGGAAAAGAATGGGGGGTCTAACCTTTAATTCGAATTGTCATATTTAATTTTATTAACATTCGTCTGTTTATATATAATTTATATACTAAAAACCCTTGCCGCCACCTGCTATGTCGACCCAAGTGGTTGACACAGCGGTCAACCACTTGGGGTCGACCTGGGGCATGTGGGGGTGGGGTAGTAAATGTTTTCTTTATGTATTATTTAGTTTTAATTAGTTTTTGGCTGTTTCATATTTCGTTCGTAACTTTTTCGTATGGACTCCATTCGCAAAACCCACAAAATGAAAGTTGACTAAAATTCCTAGACAAATGCAACAGTGCAAGATTCATGGTCGAATTCCATCGTTTACAGTAATTCCTATCTTGGAAATCTCATCAAATAACTAATTTATTTATGGTCAAAATAATGGGTTGTTACATTCTCCCCCTTAAATGGATTTTTGTCTCAAAATTCTAACACCTACTTATCCTATACTACACAAGAAATTTCTATACTTCTATTTTGCAACCACGTTTGCATGTGCACAGTGTACATAATGCATCACAATCATAAAACATGCAAGCACAATGATTCTAAATCGAATCCTCATATATATATGCATATAATTTTTAAAACACTTTTGAAAACATGATGCAAAACATCCTAAAATATTCTGGCAGTTCTACATGATTGCAAATTTTGAAAACCTTTTTTTCATCCATGACCCTCACATGACTACGAATAGAAGTGTGAAGCAGCCAATTTTGCATCCAAACCCAACCATCCATCACGTCAACGCATCTAATCGTTTCCTATTTAATTTCTCCTACGCTGGAAAAAGGAAACCGAAGCAAAGAATTTTAGCGTTCTTTCCACTTATAAATATTCTAATTCCCGACCTATAGTGGAATTATCTCAGTTGCCCACAACACCCTAAAAATTCTCATCTGTAGACTGCAAAAAGGCTTAAAACAAGCTTTAAACGTAAAACGAGCCAAATTAATAACTCGCGCGCATCGTCGACAAGTTATGGAAACAACGTTTCCAAGGGTAAAACAGCTTTTCCCTTGTTACCATTCACGTTTAGGTCTCATCATCGCCTTACTGTACTGCTAAAACGTGCGCACAAACGATCCAAATATCTTCTTCATGCTGTTCATGTGACCAAAAATCGATTTTTGGTGCAAAAAATAAATTTTCGCTTTTAAAGTTCTTTTATAAATTTTGAAAATTTCCTTTCAATGTCGTTTCACTTTCCATATGAGGTTTGTACAAAACCTAAAATTTTGGTAGCATGAGCTTTGCGTCATTTAAGCCATCTATTTTAATGAAAAACAGTTGTTTAAATAGGCGCAAACTGCTGTACCCAAATCCACATTCCGTGCAAAACAAAATAAAAGAAAGTAAATCAGTAAAATATAAAATTTAAAAAAGGATATATTTATTATTGTTATTTTCGACAACATTTGTAAAAAGTTTTGTGACGATCGCCCATAACTCTTGCACTTAACAAGAGGAATAATGCGCTGAAAGACGTGAAGAGTTATGGGCGGTCGTCAAATATGGTATCAAAGCTCGGGTTAATCGATTTTAGCCATAGTTCGAAGACGTATTTACGTATGAGAGATGTATTTGTAGGTTTTTTATGGATGTATATTGTATATCAGTGTATAGTATAGTAGCGCTTGAACGCCAATTGCAGTTTTCTCATGTGCGGACTAATCATTCTATTTTTTAGATTTAGAATGATTCGTCGAACTTCGAGACATACTGCTAGGGAGAAGACTGTTCCTGGAGGGGGAAATGGCGGTTTACCTGATTACCCAGCTATGTTCGAGGCTATGATGGCAGCGATCGTGAGGTGGGCCCTAATTCTAGAGACAACAGCGATAAATGTAGGGGTTTAGGTGCAGGGTGCTTAGGGCTATGGACTTCACGAAGCTATGCAAAGATTTTATGTAACACCCCACATTTTGTAACAATTAAATAATTGAATAATGCATATGTGTATATATAAACATAAACATTTAAAAGAGAAATAAAAGAAAAAGATTCATGCAATGGTCGAAAAAGATTCATGCAATGTTTAAAAGAGGAATAATAAGAAAAAGATTCATGCAATGGTTTAGATTGTTTGTTAGGGGTAAGTCGCTTAGCTCTTGTAGTCTTTACTAGTTGAGGGAGGGGCCGAGGTAGGGCCATAGCCACCATGAAAAACAAACCCGAGGGATATCTGTATTTTGAGGCCCTTAAAGGCGGGCCCGTACAAATATGGAAAATCTCCCGACCGAGTTCTGCGTTTCTTGTACATCCCTTCCATGGAACTCGGTGCATATTAGAGGTTATGTGCGGTTAAGTCATCGAATACGATTGACGGTACGTACGATGGAAAGTCTAGATACATGCATGTTTGCTCTGGGTGGTGCATCGTAGATTCGTGGGCATTACTATGCGATCCGATTCGATTAAAGGTGGCAGTCCATACGCTTATGTAGCAAGGCAATGGCGGTTCTATGCAGAACGTAGCGTTGTTATATAGAGGTCCGTACGTCACTCCAGCGTCGGATGAGGGACTTCGTATAATTTGTGGCATTACAACGGAGACCGTGCAAGTGGGGTACCATGGGGTGTAACACAATATTGGGGGTAGCTACATATATACTGAATTAGGTTAATCCACTGGGAGTAAATGGGTACGATGTGTGTGTAAGCCTTGAGTGCTGTTAACCCGAGTAACCTAGTGAATAAAAAAATGTGATTGAACGGTATATGTAGGGTTATCCAAATGTATGGTTTAAATCCAATCACCAAAACTTGTGTTCTAACCCCCTCCTCATAACATACTCGCAGGTTAGATTTGTGGTAGAGATACGATAGCTTTGGATACTGGTTAGGAAGTATTATTAATACGGCAAGGCTATACTTTGATTATATTATACTTTATCCATTCTGCTGTGAGATATTTCCTGAGCCCTGATATATTTTATATCTCTGTCTTTTCTGCAGGATACCAGAGCAACCAACACGGGTTTCGATGGATTAGAATTTTGAAAAGAAAAAAAATTGGGCTATCAGAATTCGGGTTGTTATATCTGGTGTGAGAGCTTAGGTTTAGGATTCTGGTATAGATAGTGAGTGAACGTATTCTGGTATAGATAGTGAGTGAATGCATAAGCGAAATGACACATCCGCCTTAGTGGCGAACACTACTCCAGCGGATCAACTAATGTGTCAAGAGATTCTAGGTAACTAATCCTAATAGAACCCTAAAGGTTACACGCGACTTCGAGGGTATTACCGAGGTAAGTCAAAAGTCTAACTACCCTCCTTTCGAAACCGAGAATGGCACCCTTATCGGATAACCACTTCATCCCTAGAATCAACCCATAGCTCACCAAAAACATGAGCACTCCTCCTAAACTCAACACTTAGCATAGACATTCTCAAATCCTAACAAGTCATGAATAAATGAGCCGATTCCCCAACAGGATTTGAGACAAAAATGGGATCCTCTACTACGCTAGTACTAAGGTGCAGAGACTCAACTACCGAAGCAGAATTCAAAGGATGCGATGTACAAAAACAAAGTTCTAGTGGGATGATAGAAAAGAAAGCTAAACTTTTAACAGAACGTTACCGCCTCTCTTAGGTATACAATTGCCCTCTCGACGATCTTGCCTTTTTGCCCTTGTCCTATACTTAACTACATGTCCCTTTTTACCATACTAAAGATACTCTCTCTTGTCATGGGTTCTACTATTCTTTCACTTTGGCCTCTTTCCTTTCACTTTTTCCTCCTTCGTGGATTAAGCTATAACAACTAGTCTCTTGTTGTTACTGTCCTTGTATAGTTTGTTGACAAGTCTCTCGAAGCTACCTCCAACGCACGACAACTCTACCCAACTTGAAATAAGATTAGACGCAGATGGAACTACTGCGGCTACAGATGGAGGTTGGGCACGCCTTTGCCCTCCGACCTGTGTCGGATGCCTACGAAACTATGGTGAAAAGAGAGAGAAGGGATTTCAAGAGAGAATCAAAAGATAGTGCATATGGCTCTGGGGAATATGCCTTTTAATCAAAACAAAATTTTCTTGAAAATTTGCTTCTTTGTAAACGTTTTGAAAATAATTTCAGAAGGTTTTTGAAAACTTTTGCCCAGTCTGGTAACCTTCTACTCTGATACCAAATGTAACACCCCACATGTGTTAAGGTCACTCACGAAGGAAATGCCTTAACTTCAATGGAGTATTATGGGTACTGGAACAGAAATATTACAAGACAGACATATATAAAACAACGGAAAATAAAGTGGAAGTACTTCAAATCATTTATTAAATATAAATGTTTACAAGAAAAGCCCATCAACTTCCAGTACCCAATTTCATAGTTAAAATATCTGTCTTGCTCAAAAACAAAGAAGCATAAAAACAAACTGCAGTATTCCCCAATAAAGCAAAGCAAGCCATAGCCAAGAGAAATCCAAGCCATACATGAAAGAGCTTTGGAGCTTGGTAAGATCCGAACTAAGCTGTATTCCCACCCTGTGAACCTGGGGGGGGGGAACGGAAGAAAAAGAGGCGAAACAAAACGGGTCAGTCATAAAGACTGAGTAAGTCCTAGTGACTTTCAGCATAAAAATAGATAAAGATAACATGGCATGAATAAACTGAAAGTAAACATAAGCATGATGACAAGGTAGGCAAGATAAACTAAGATAACAAGATAAACTTCGGGCACGATGAACAAGTATAACGTCCTATAATTCCTATCAAGTATCCCACCGCATGGTTTCTATCAAGAATAACATCGCAAGGTTTCTAAGCTTTACCATTAAAACGATATCTATTTGCTCTGCACCACCTAACTAGCATCCTCATAAGTGTCTTACATTGAATGATCCGTATTCCTACTAGTGTCCCAACTAGTGCCCTGTGTAACAAGGATCCGTACCCCCTACTAGTGTCCCAACTAGTAGCCCGTGTTATATAATAATTACAACGTGACCCCAATCCCCGCAATTATGGTAGCCTTCAGGTGTACATCGATTATGAGGATTCCACCTCGATCACCCCAATGGCCATGTATATATTCGATGCACCCTTACTACCTTATCGATCGGCTCCCTACTTGACCTAGTTCTCGTTTGTGTCACGCGGCCCCCTACTTGTAGATACCTGTGCTGGTCCCACCATGGGGTGTATCAAGTCCCATGGTGGCATCCCAGACACAATCAAGATGCACAGCTTTATACCTACTGATGCCCAGTGGCTAAATTTTCTGCGCCGAAGTGTGTGCACGCCCGCACTCCGTTAGAACCTGCACTGCTGCACCAACCGCCGCTAATTTGACCTCTTATAATCAGCCCAGTAATCGTGCCCCACCCTGCCTAGCTCAGGGTTCCGTTGATATCTAATGTGGGTTACTGCTGAAATGGGTCCCCATTACTAGGTTTTTCTAATGGTTAAGTCTGTGGGCCTATATTCTCTGATATTACCCACCAGCCCTGATGTGTACTTAACCCCGCTACTGATTCAAGCATGTGTATTTAATGGTTAAGTGTATGTGGGCCTATATTTACTAATATTTCCCACCAACCCGATATGTACTTAACCCTTCTACTCGTTATGTTACCATGGTTAAGTGTTTACCTTAGTTGACTTAACCTTTCTCGCTTATTATGTTTGATTGGTTAAGTGTGGTTTATTAACTTAACCCCGTTCGTCTATCTGGTTACATTGGTTAAGAATTTTCTTGTTAACTTAACCCCATGTGTTACTTAACCCTACCACGCATCACATCAGATTGGTTAAGTGCATGTTAACTTAACCCCATCCACTAGTCATATTATAATGGTTAAGTGTTGTCAACTTATTCAAGTTAACTTAGCCCACCCGCTTGTCCTGTTATGTTGGTTAAGTGTTACTACTTAACCGCAACCACTTGTCTAATTAACCCATTGTATTAGTTAAGTGTTCTCATTAACTTAACCTCACTCTCTAGTCCAGTTTAATCATGTTATAGTGGTTAAACATTTGCTTAACCTTACCCACTCCCGTAGTCAACATATTAAATTGGTTAAGTGTCCGGATTAACCTAATCATATTACTTAACCCACCCATTTATATCATATGGGTTAAGTGTTCTTATTTACTTAACCCTACCCACTGGTCTAATTACCATGTCACGTTGGTTAAGTATTACTATTCGTATTTCCACATGTCACCCACTTAACCCCCATGTCCCACCACATGTTTATCTGGTTAAGTATTTCTTAATTCATTAAGGCCGTAACCTTATAAAGACCTCTCACATTAGACTAACATTTATGGTAGCTGGATTTGCCGGGCGGGTCCGGGCAGTCTTACACCATAAAAGAGTCTAACCTCGTGTCTTTACAACTGTTACGCTTTTAATTTGGGCTTAGGACCTCTCACATTGGGCTGACATTTGTGACTACTGGATTCGCCGGGCGGTTCCGAGCAGGTTTACATCACAAATGAGTCCAACCTCGTGTCCTAAGCATTGATTATTACTTTAATCTTTTACCCCAATTTGAATTTATTTCCCCTATTCAAATTATCAATTTATTCCTAATTTAACGATGTCCATAATTGACTCAATTATGTCCATCAATTAATGGTATGCAAAATCGTACCAATTTTACCACAATTTATCTTAGGCCATTAAAGGCAACTTATCTCAATTTATATTTATCCCTCTTTTAAGGCTATTACATGCCAACTAATATATGTACCCAATTCTAGTCAGTTTACATATATACCAAGTTTCATGCCTTTGTACATATGTCAAGATCTAGCCAAAATTACATGTATCAAGTTTCATACCCAATAAACCCAAATCCGATGATTCATGATGTAGTTATCCCAAACTATAATCTTTTTATTTCAATACATGCTAGTTGCCCAAGTTCATAATACATGTTTATGCCAATTATAAAGTTTACAATCGCTTTCATGCTCAAATTTCCAAGTTTACACATGCCTAATTTACATAAGCCCAATCTTTTGATTTAATTTACATAGGCTCCAAAACTCATAATTTTATTTTACATGCCAAATTACATACATGTTATATATACCAAATTTCATGTTACATTACATAGATCCAATTGGTGTCGAATTCCATGTATATAATATTTATGCAAATTTTATCATAACAGGATTATACCCAAATTTACAGATCTACCCCAAACTTGCAAATAAAATGATAACATCCAATTTCATGTTGCCAATTATTGATCATATTCTTATAGGCAATAATCCCATTATTCCCCCGTATACATCTCGTATGCGCATCGCGATTTTAGGCCAAGGTCCGAAGTTGACCAAGGTTCATCAAAAGAAAATAAATAGGGGAAGGTAGAAATTTGCATAATAAATAGATCAGAGAGAAAACAACATCATGATAGGCATAAAGATTACAACTTGATGATAACATCTGTTAGACCAAAAAGTGGTTCTAACACCCAAATTGATTAAAAGCAAAATGAAATGAGATAAAAATAAAAATAAAAATGAACACACAGGATTTATAGTGGTTCGGCGAAGAAATGCCTACGTCCACTTGTTTTTCACTATTTTCAATGATTCAGCTGCAAATACAATGAAATACTCACTTGATCTCTCTCACAACTCGCTCACAATCACTCAATTGTTTGAAAACAAATAATGAAAGAAGATTTTGATTTTCCGGGATTGCTGGAATTCGGGTTATGAAGGTGGTTGAACTCTCCAAGTGCCAGAAAAAGATCCTTTTCTTTGTCTCCAGACGGGGTATTTATAAGTGTGAATTTGCTCAAAACCCGATCCGGATCGGAGCCACGTGTCGTCCATCCCATTAGCCTCGGGTTCGGATGAATTATTGTGTTGACAACGCATCAGAGTAATGAACGTTATGGGTAGGAACTGGTCACAGCCGATCCGGATATCCAGGCGCCTTTGCAGGAGAATGATATGGAAAATGGGCTCGGGTCGGAGACACACATATAAGGGTTTCGGATCGGGATACCCGATCCGACCCGGCTTGGCTTGGTGGCAGCGCTCTCTCTTCTTTAATCCGCTTCGCTCCGATCTATTTCCGTGGCAAACAGGTGGCTTTCCGATCCAATTGAGATTATGTTGCCCTCCGATCCGAATAGATATGCCTTACAATTTTCCTCAGCAACAGTTCACCGATCCGAACAGAAGATTTTATCCGACCCGAACCGATACGTTGCTCTGACCCGACCCGAACGATTGCAGCTGTCCGATCTAGGCTGTAGTGTCTTCTCCGATCCGAACCGAAGTCTTCTAATTAAAAATGCTCTTCAATGTCTGATATCTAGACTTTGTGTTGCCTAGTTCACAAAGTAGGCAAACACTTTGCCCCCTCAAAGGATGCTTCGGTTGAAAATGGAGCATGCTTTGATTGCTGTTGCACAACGCCTTCATCCTTCCTTTTGAATACGCATGCCAAGCTGTCGTACTGCATCCTGTTCGGTTCGGATTCCGACCCGAACGGATTTCTGGTTTGGGTTCCGACCCGAACGGATCTCCTTCTTCCTATACTCTGCAATGGATTAGTGGGCCAAGCTGCGTCATTGGGCTTTTCGAACCGGTCCGATCGGGAATACGAATAGTCAGCTTGTTTTTTAATATAAATTTACTTCACTTTTCTTCTTTTCTTTCATTCACTGTTCTTGCTCAACCGAACCGATTCCACATCGAAACCTTAGTCTTTCCAAGAAACTTCAAAATTCTCGCTTCAATCTTTGAATCAAATACATAGGTAGTCTTGTAATCTTGAATCTCGTTGCCATAATTGTTTTTAATTTACATCCGCAGTTAAGTTGAACGATTCTAGCAAAGTAATTGACTAATTCCATCGCCACAGCTTCCTTCATCCTCCGCCTTCGTCGTTAATGGCATCGACGCCATTTCGAGGCGTTGGAGGAGGGTATTGAGACTCGTTGTTGAATACTTGAGTGCTTAATCACTTGATTTTAATTAAGGCTTGGGATATCGAGTTGGGTTCGCTACTTAAGAGGAGGAAGAGGAAGGAAATTGAAGGAGATCGGTTCGGGTGGGGGAACAGTAGGAGAAAAGGGGAAAGAGAGAAATTCACAGAGCCGGACCGGGTCGGAGCAATAGGGCAAAGAAATGAGACTTAACTTGTTTGACCGGGTCGGGTCGGATCTACGAATAAAATGGAGGTCAAGACTTATGCGCTCGGATCGGACCTGGTTGTGAAACAAAAGAGAGAATAGGGGCCTGGTTATCTAGGTTAATCCGACCCGCTCCGGGAGTCAATCTCCGAACCGATCCGGATATATCTCTCTGAGCGTGAGCCTTTGCTTTAAGCTGACATGTGACCTTGCCTATCCGATCTGAACCTGGTGTATGCATCCGAACTGAAAACTACTCAATCCAAAACACAAACCTTCGTCCAACTATTTAAAAGATATTACTTCCAACTTCATGAACAGTTAGGATAGTGCCTTGCGGACATAAACGAACATTAAGAACTACTCTGACTATCACTTTCTCTTCAAAGTTTCGTCTTACATTGTTGCACCTTTACTTTGCATTTCTCACATTCGCTGCACACATTTTAGTTCACACACATGCACAGGGGGGTACGGGCTAATTTACTCTAATTCGTGCTATTGCTTCTTCAATAGTTCTATGACAATGAGACCCAGACGCTCTTCCAGACTAGCTGAGAGGAAAGAAACCCCGGAAACCTCTAACAAAATCACTCTCGAGGATATATCTTCTTCTTCGGATCCAGAATGGGACAGTGAGGGTCCAGACTACGGGGTTGGAGATCGAGAAAGCAACGAGGCGTCTTCAGAGAACAAAGTTTCTCTGGGTTTTGAGGAGGAAGGAGGGATTGGTGACGATCGAGCCCCTGATGAATTTGAATCGGCAATTATATTAGAGTCACCTCCAGACTCCGTTGAATCAACAATCGACAATGATCGACTTATCCGAATTTGCTTAAAGTACGGGATAATGAAAAGAGACACTCTAGTGCCTTCACGCTCTGACCGTCCCCACAACCCTCCAGAAGGATATATGGCGGTCACTCGATTGATGTGCATGGTCGGCGCCATTCCTCCATTCTCTCCCTTCATCGTTGACTTTTTAAGACAAATGCGGATTGCCCCCATGCAGTTGCATCCCAATTCATATGCTTATTTGCACACCTTGTACATAGCATATCGTGAAATCTTAGGCATAGAGCTCACGTTCGATGACGTTCATTTCTTCTATAATTTCAAGCATCGGACTCGAGAGACTCCATCTTTCTGCTACTTCGAGTCAGTTCCAAAAAGGAAGATAATCTCTGCACCATTCAGCAGCAAAGCTGGAGATTCCAGACTAGAATGGTTCTACGTGAAGCGACAGCCTGGATGCGCCAGGAGGTGGACAAAATCAAGTAAAGCACTGATTTTCTAAATCCGGACTCTATACTCTTGAATCATCACCTTGACTTGTTTTCCTTTTTGTTTGCAGTCGACAATCCCAAACAAATATCAGATCAGGTGTTCTTTGACCGGATGCACCGACTTCTTAATGGCGATCAGAAATTCTTGACTATCGACAAAGCCCTTAAAGACGAATACCTTCACTTTCATGGGCTGTTATCTGTTTTTCGTAGCATTGGTCATGGGACGGTTCCATACGCATACATTCCTCCAGTGGAGGTAGTCCCAGAGACAGGAGAAGGCTCGGGAGTTCCTACAGCGCCTCTTCAAACTTCACCTTCTCCATCTTCTACACAAGATGACGAATTGGCTAATCTGGCCGAAAAGCATCGTGAAGGATATATCGCCCCCGAGGAGACTACTTCTCTGGAAAAGTCAAAATCCTCCCAAGAGTCGCCACTTCATGCTTCCGAGGGGGATGTCCCTAGTACTGATGAGCAGATATTTCAGGGTTTGGGGGATCTCCCCTTACCGGAGACTATATACACTTCAGAGGATTTCAGGAAGGATCCTTTAGTCTTCACCTCTTCTGAAGAGACCACTCCCGCTAAGGCCAAAGAGCCTGCCCGTACTAGTCTAGCTTCAGACTCGGGTTGGTTGGGGGGAACACACCACTTAGGATACACAGTATATAACGGCATTAGCATTCATTGCACCTCTTTCTTCGTGAATCCATTGATTCTAAATTTCGTTTGTTTTATCGTGCAGGTACGATGTCTCGATCCTACTACGATATCAGGAAGCTTTGTCGCAGCATGTCCAATCCTCCTCAGGACGTCGAGTATGATCGTCGTGATGATCGTGGCAGAGATGAGAGAAGGCCTTATGATCCCTATCGTTCTCGACCCTCACGTTCCCGCTCACCAGTTCGACCGGAACAAGAGAAATATAAGGGTTATCAAAGCCGCAGGGAAGAGGACAGACCACCATCTAAAGACTCCACTTCTTTCCATGAAAAGCGCAGTAGAGAGAGAAGTCCTCCGAAAGAAACCGGGTCTCGTAGTAATCACAAGGTTCCTGCTACTAAACGACCTAGGACAGACAAATAATCTACCGAATCCTCCACACACAGGGACACCGAATTGACAATCCCCGCTCCTCCTCCATTAGATGCGGAAACTGCAGTAAAGCGGGCATATTTGAAGGAACAATTTCCCGAACACTATTTCGAGACTCTGACTTTTTTACCTGCCCTTGAACCTATTTCTTCTAAGTGGGCAGATGAGGCCAAAGCAAAGATTGATGCGGTGGAAAAGCAGTATTCTGAGATGTTTAAATATTCACGCAACCTCTCCAGAATCATCCGCACTCTAATCACAAATAGCGACTCAATGCAAAAGACCGCGGAGGAGGATGCCAAGGCCTTAAAAGCTCTAGGAAAAGATTTGGAAGACACTCAAGCTCAATTAGCTGTCGCTCAAAGGGATGCTTCTAACTTCAAACAACAATTCAAGGACATGCAAAAGCGCTATCATGACTTGCTTGAATCTCACACTCAGGAACGCTCTGAATTAAAAAAGCAAGCTGACGAGGCCAAGTCAGAAGTTGCTAAGACACGCCTTGCTTATACTGAGCTCGAACGGAAAAACGCCGAGTTAGCAAAGAGGAGCGCTGAACTAGAAAAGAAGAACGCTGACTTGGCTTCAAAGCTGTTGGAGGCAGAGAACAGAGCTGCCCTGGCCGAGGGCAATGTGGAGTGTGCCATCAAATCTGCGGAGGAAGCCCGCAAGCAATTATCAGAGGCAGAGGCTGATATTCAGGGTTTCGGCGAACTAATGATTGAATTCTTCGCACATATTATTCGTCGCCGAAACATTTCTTGGATCGAGGACTATCCATCCACTCTAGTTCAAGTGTGGAATCAGATCATCGAGTGGGAGAAAGAGGAACTTAAGGTCGATTCCATCGACGAAGATAAGCTAATGGAGAAATACTTGAGGGATGATGAACCGGAGCGCCTAGCTGAAGGGCGCCGACTTATTGCTGAAGCCATGGAAGAAGAGAGACGGAAGTCTAAACAAAAAACTGTTCTCGAAGCTGGTTCCTCTTCTTCTGCCCCTGCAACTTCTGAAGTAGAGGGGTATGATCCTGAAAATCCGGGAATTCCCCGAACAACTCTGCTATCCCCTATTCCTGAAACAGCACCAGAGGTAGTAGTTACCCCTGTCGAGAGGTCTTCGGAAGGTATCCCTACCTTTTCTCCTCAATTTGCCAAGGCTATTTCTACCTTTCGCCACGTGATTGAACAATCGATGAAAGACCCATTGTTTTCGCCTGAGTTGATAACTGTTGCTTCTCATTCTGTAGGTGTTGAATCATCCGAAAAGACAGATGTGACTCAGGGAGCCACCGCTGGGGCAAAGCCCGCAGAAAAGGCCAAAAAAGGGGATGACAAGGCTGCTTCTATAGACTTGGGAGAGGGATGTGAGCCGACTAAGACCGCCACTTCCCATGATGAAGAAGTGATAGCAGCTTTAAGGGATGATGGCGGTGACGGGGGTCAAGAAGAGGAACCAGAAGTTGCAATAATCGGGGAGTCAAAAAGTGCTGATGACGTTACCTTGGCTGCGATGAAAGCCGATCAAGACAAACGCTTGCAATTAAAAGCTGAAGAGCTAGACCCCGAAGTCCTCAAGCCCCTCGCAGTTGTGGATGCGGGATCAAGGTTAGTTGTTAAGCTCTCAACTAGATCTATTACAGAAGAACTCGCTAAAAAAATCTTCTCTTGATTCCAGTGCCCCGCCCTCCGGGAAGAAGTCTACTGGCTCCAGCACCGCATCTTCAGGAAAAAAGAAGTCAAAGCGAATCTTGACGGAGGCTGAGAAAGAAGCAAAGGACGCGGAGAGAGCCGCCAAGAAATCCAAGGCTCATTCAAAATCTAAATAGTGGATTGCCTTGTATCATTTTAGCAATTAGTGAACCAATAATCGCTGCTACAAAAGTAGCTCCTGCACTTTCTTTTTTAGCTATTTTCCTGTACAAATTCATTCATTTGTAAATAAAAATAACTCATTTTTTGCAATGTTTGTTTGTTAGTAGTTCTGCACTTATGTAAAAATGCATGTCTATAGTTATGAAACGAAGTTGTGGAGGGGGGAAATATGTGTATACACACGTGTCCCCAGTCAATTCCCACAAATTATTTAATGCTTAATCAAGCAATCTGAATGCTCCCGATTCTCTGACGGGATAGCACTTCCTGTGTCGTCAGAACCTGTCGTTTTTTCTGGCATTTCTTTTATACTCTCTCTCTTTCTCTTGAGAGTTAGAGTTCGAGCTCGGTCATCTATTTATTCCCCGGTCTTTCAACGGAGAAAGATTTCTTTCTCAGCGCTCAGTCGGAGACGCCTTTATACTCTCTTTCTCTCTGGAAAGTTAGAGTTAGGAGGAGAATTTCTTTTTCAGCGCTCAGTCGGAGACGCTTTTATACTCTCTCTCTCTCTGGAGAGTTAGAGTTAGGAGGAGAATTTCTTTTTCAGCGCTCAGTCGGAGACGCTTTTATACTCTCTCTCCCTCTGGAGAGTTAGAGTTAAGAATGTCGTTTTCTCATTCTTTTATGTCTTATCGCACAAATAGTCGTTGTGCTTCTTTTTATGTCTAAACTGTTTTCAACCTTTTTAGGCTGTGAGTTATCCTGTATCTTATAATCTCAACAGAATAACTGATAAATGTATATATGTAATGCATAAAAGCAAATAACACACAGTATTTTTATAGTGGTTCGGCTAAGTCGTAGCCTACATCCACTTTATAGTTCTTCATTCATATCGTCAGATTTTCCCAAGGCAAGTCGTGCCTTATTACAGAGTTCATAAGAAAAATAACACAAAGTACAGCATTTCTAATCCAAATATCGCATTAAGTGTTGGGCATTCCATGCTCTGGGGACTTCTTCGCCATCTACGGTCGTTAACTTGAAGGTTCCTTTTTCAAGTTTCCGTTGAATGACAAAGGGTCCTTCCCATTTTGGACCAAGGTGAGGAAGGGATGGAAAGACTCTCTTTAGCACCAAATCTCCTGGTTCAAAAGTCCTGAGGCGAACTTTTTTGTCGTAATAGCGTGCCATCTGACGCCGATGTCTTGCCGCACGCAAATCCGCTTCGTCCCTTTTCTCTTCGACTTCATCAAGAGACTCAAGTAAAAGTGCCCGATTTGTCATCGGGTCATAATATGTCACCCTGTGGGAAGGAACTTCTAGTTCAACTGGAATTACAGCTTCTGAGCCAAAGGAGAGAGAGAAAGGGGTATGACCGGTGGCCGTTTTAAATGTTGTTCGATATGCCCACAAAGCTAGGGGCAATTCATCAACCCACTTTGCCTTTGCACGCTCTAATCGTTTCTTGAGGATGGATTTTATTACTTTGTTTATTGCCTCTACTTGCCCATTCGATTGCGGATAGGCAACTGCAGTATATCGTTTGTCTATCTTATACTTCTGGCAGAAATTTCTGAATTCAGTACTATCAAATTGGGTTCCGTTGTCAGTTATAATCGTCCTTGGGATCCCGAACCGGCATATAATATTTCTGACCACAAAACTTATCACCTTTCTTGCTGTGATCTTGGTCAAGGGCTCAGCTTCCACCCACTTCGTAAAATAGTCCACGGCCACTATTGCATACTTAGCTCCTCCTTTAGCAATTGGTAGAACTCCAATGATATCAATTCCCCACGTGGCAAATGGCCAAGGACTCACCATTGATTTAAGTTGGGTCGACGGTGCCCTGGGGATTTTGGCGAATCTCTGGCACTTATCGCAGCGTCGTGAATAATCACCTGCATCTTTATTGATCGTAGGCCAGAAGTATCTGTACCGCAATATCTTCTTTGCTAAAGTTTGACCTCCTGTATGATCTCCACACTCACCTTCGTGTACTTCTCTTAGTACACGCTTGATGTCGTCGTGTGCTATACATCGTAACAGGGGCATAGAAAATCCTTGCCTATAAAGAGTATCATCTTGTTTGACATATCTGGTAGCTTTGCGAACTATAGCTCTTTTCTTACTCTTCTTTGATGGGAGTTTCCCATTCTTAAGGAAATTCTTAATTGGAGTCATCCACGACTCCTTCTCTGGTTCCGCTTCAAAGGCGAATTCAATTTCCATTGACTCAAAGCTTGGCGATTCCAACGTTTCAATTGGAATTATTTCAGTCTCTTCTGGATTGTCGGAACTAGCCAGCTTTGCCAGCCTATCCGCTTTCTGGTTTTCAACTCTGGGAATGTGTGTTATGTTGTACCGCTCTAAGCTATTCAATAGCTCTCTCACTTTCCTGAGGTAGGCGATAAGTCGAGGTCCTCGAGCCACAAATTCCCCTCGTACTTGGCAAACAACAATTTTAGAGTCACAGAATATGTCTAACATTTTTACTCCGAGGTCTTTTGCAAGCTTCAGCCCGGCAATCAGGGCTTCATATTCAGAGTCATTGTTAGTCGCCGAAAATTCTAATCGCAGGGCGTAATATAACGACCGTCCTTCGGGAGTGACTAAGACGATTCCAGCTCCGGACCTTCGGTCGTTCTTGGCTCCATCTGTATATAGTTTCCACGGATCTATCTTTAACTCATCCTCTGACTTAACCACTCTGTCGTCGATTACTTCCTCCTCTGGAATGGTGAACTCCGCAATAAAGTCTGCTAGAGCTTGCCCCTTGATCGACTTTCGTGGTTGAAAATTCAAATCAAACTGACTTAGTTCTATGTTCCATTTGATCAACCTTCCCGATGCTTCGGGTCTCTGCAACACCTGCCTTAAGGGCTGGTCGGTGTATATGGTTATTGGATGAGCTTGGAAATAGTGACGAAGTTTTCGGGATGCGATCAGGAGGCTGTAAGCGAGCTTCTCAATTTTTGGGTAGTTGCGCTCTGCCGCTGCTAATTTCTTGCTTACATAATACACCGGCCTTTGTACTTTGTCTTCTTCTCGAACCAAGGCTGTGCTGACGGCGTGAGCCGAGACTGCCAAGTAAACAAACAATTCTTCGTGATCTACGGGCTTTGATAAAATCGGCGGTTTCTCTAGTAGTTCCAATAAATTTCGAAAGGCCTCAACACAGTCCGGAGTCCACTCGAAGTTCTTCTTTCCTCTTTTAATCAAATCAAAAAACGGAACACATTTGTCTGTGGCTTTGGAGATGAATCTACTCAGCGCCGCTACTTTCCCTGCAAGACTTTGGACGTCTTTAATTCTCCTCGGCTCTTCGATATTTCTAATCGCTGCTATCTGGCTAGGGTTGATTTCAATTCCTCGGGAGCTTACAATGAAGCCAAGGAACTTTCCCGATGCCACTCCAAATGAGCATTTCAGAGGATTCAATTTCATCCGATACTTTCGCAGGATACCAAACATTTCCGCCAAGTCTTGCGTATGGCTGGAGGACTGTCTCGATTTGACAAGCATATCATCCACATAAACTTCCATAGTTTTTCCTATTTGATTATAAAACATTCTGTTCACCAAGCGCTGATAAGTAGCTCCAGCGTTTTTCAATCCGAATGGCATTACAACACACCAATATAATCCCAAATTCGTAATGAAGCTCGTATGTTCTTGGTCTGGCACGTGCATAGGAATTTGGTTGTATCCAGAATATGCGTCCATGAAAGAGAGAAGTTCATGACCTGCTGTCGAATCTACAAGCTGGTCAATCCTGGGAAGTGGGAAACTATCTTTTGGGCAAGCTTTGTTTAAATCTGAAAAGTCAATGCAAGTCCGCCACTTTCCGTTTGGCTTCTTTACCAAGACGGGATTCGATATCCAGTCGGGATATGTCGAATCTCGAATAAATCCATTCTGCTTCAACTTCTCTACTTCCTCTTTGAGAGCGGCCGACCTCTCTGGGCCCAGCATGCGTCTCTTTTGCTTCACAGGCGGATGTTTCGGGTTTACATTCAATTTGTGACTTATAATGGATGGCGATATCCCACACATGTCAGCATGGGTCCAGGCAAACACGTCTAAGTTTGCCTTCAAGAAGTCCGTTAGTTCTTTAGCTCGACGTGGATCCAATTGAGAACCAATTTTCAAAACTTTTGTCGGATCAGCTTCATCAATGGGAATTTCCACTGTCGCTTCATTAGGATTTGCATTCCTAGCCTCTGGTTCCTCGTCTTTTCTGGGATCCAGGTCTTCAGGCGTTCCTTTGGGCAACTCCTTTGGGGTCAATCTCTCTAATTGCTATGCCGAGCCCCCCTTTGAGGGAGACGAGGCATCTTTACTTTCAACGTTAAGTCCTTTCATCAACATCTTTAATTCGGCCACATAGCAGGCCCGTCCGGAAACTTGATCCCCTCTCATTACTCCAGTTCCGGCTTCTGTTGGGAACTTAAGTAACAAACACCAAGGGGCGATACAAACTCTGAATTCAGCAAGGGCAGGCCTCCCCAAAAATGCATTATAAGGCGAATCTACGTCCAATACTACGAACTGGAGCATCCGCACTCTTCTACGTTCTCCTTGCCCCAGGGTCACGGGCAACTCTATGTATCCCATGGGAGCTGTCGACGCCCCGTTGAAGCCTCTAATCCATCCTTCACACGGCTTCAAATCTTCAGATTCAAGCTTCATCTGATCGAATGAATTTTTAAATAAAATATTGACAGAACTTCCGTTGTCTACTAATACCTTATGGACCAAGGCCGGCCCAATGGTGGTAGTAATAACCAACGGATCATCGCTGGGTGATTGGATCCCAGTATTGTCTCGGCTGCGGAATACCACGTCGTCAAACATGGTCTTCTGTTGTTTTATGGGGGTGATATCTTCCAAATCATCACCCTCGTTCACATCTAGGTGCTTGGCAGCATTTACATATTGATCCATTGATCTGAAACTTCGGATTGCCGGGTGAGGTCCGCCTACTATGGAGTTGATAACAATTCCTTTACCTTTTTGCTGCGCTGTAGGCTTGGGAGCAGGTAGAATCTGTTTTGGAGCCTGCTCTCCTTGCCCCCTGTCCCTCGGGGCAACCTTGTATTCATCCAACTTCCCTTCACGCAGCAGCTTCTCAATCACATCCCTCAAATGCCGACATTCATTGGTTGAATGCCCATGAGTTCCATGAAACAAACAAAATTTCCTTGTCGCCATTTCTTTCTCAGTCGAATCACGAGGTGGCGGTCTTTTGTACTGTAACACATTGAACGTATCCAGGTAAATATTTTCCAGGATGTCGTTCAATGGCGTATAATTCTCGTAGTTCTGGAATCGGGGTCTTTTGTTAGGATCACTTCCCCTATTTCTGTTTCTTCTGTTACCGTTCGGATTACGGTTATTGTTGTTGTTACCCCCGCTTCCAGCATTGCTGTTTCCACCCTTGTTTCCTACATTTACTTCAACCTTGCCAGAACTTTCCCCAGACTGCTTCACGGCGATATTACTCTGCACATTCTCCTTTGAAGCCGTCTCAGACTTTCTCTTTCGGTTTGCCCTGGCCTCCTCTCGCCTTAGATAAATATCGGCTTTTTCGTAGAATATCTCCCTTGTGGAGGGTGTTTTCCCAGAAAGGTAATCTCCAAACTCGGATTCAGGATCGACTCCTTCCTTCAATGCCATCAGAATAGTGGGCTCATGCGGGTCACTGACCTCAGTCACAGCTTGGTTAAAACGGTCAAGATATGCCCTCAAAGACTCTCCTGGTGCCTGCTTGATTCTCGATAATTCAATAACACTTTTGGACTTTCGGGCATGGAGTCGGAACTGGTTCATGAAACGCTCGCTTAGTTCCTTGTAATTCGAAATCGAACGAGGAGGAAGTCGGGTAAACCAAAAAAGCGCCACATCTTCTAAGTAGATTGGGAATGCTTTGCACTTCACTTCATCAGGGGAAGCAGCAGCATTCATGAGCCACGAGTATCGCATCAAATGCTGTCCTGGATCAGTCCTTCCGTTGTACTTGTCCATCTGTGGCAAGTTAAAGCGTCGGGGAAATTGGAAGTCGAGGATATCGTCGGTGAAGGGAGTATGGCTTCGCTCAATGCCATAATCTTCATTTGTATAGTTCCGGCTCTCGGACATGATCTGGCGAACCATTGCCTGCACATCAGCATTAGTTAGGGGCCGCTCAGG
Source organism: Allium sativum (assembly GCA_030737875.1). Lineage (NCBI taxonomy): Eukaryota > Viridiplantae > Streptophyta > Magnoliopsida > Asparagales > Amaryllidaceae > Allium > Allium sativum. The sequence continues at coordinate 16,907,130 of CM060927.1, read as the reverse complement.
TTCCCTGGCCCTAGTATCCGAGTTCCTTCTGGGCTCTTGTTCAGGAGATGCCCTTCTTCTTCGAGCTGCCTCTGCTCGATTCTGTTCCCTGCGCTCCCGGTCGATCTCGGGAGGAGGGGACTGGAGTCTTTGCCCCCGAGTGGGGTCATTGTTTCCTAGCGCTCGTGCAATATCCTCACGAGATCCCAAAGATCCAAATGTCAGCTGCTCCACGTTCTGAGGTCGTTCGAGTGGCCTTCGTTCACGGGGCCGCTCTTCCTCGGAAGATGAAGATTGATCCACTGGTGCGTGACGAACCGGTGATGGAGTTCTCTGTCGACGGAGTTCACTAATCTCCCGACTCATGAGCCTCATATTTTCCTGCATCATGAGATTAGTGCGCTCGTGAACTTTCATAGCCTCCCTTGTGCTCTCAAGCATGTCAAGTAAGCGCGAGAAATCTCCTTGAGTGATGGGCGCAGATGGATTGACCTGATCACCAACCCTGGTGGCTGAAATCGGAGCATTCGTAGGGACTCGAGTAGAGGTTCCAGCTTCACCAAGCATCGGGTCGGATCGGAGGTAGGAGGTCGGGTCGGTTCGGAGCTGGGGAGCCAGGTCGGATCGGTACGTGGCAAGCTGCTCGGGTCGGTTCAGATTGGGGGAATGCACTGCTTCAGAATCTCCTACCCGGATCGGATCGGAGCTCTCCCCCTGCTGGCGGCTCGGATTTCCTGCATTGGTTCTTCCTGCTGCTGAACTCTGCCCCCGAGACCTTGTTACAACCGCATTTTACTGATCTTCGCCAGCTCCATTTCCTCGACCAGATTGATTTTCTTTGCCTTTTCCTTTGGCCATGATTCTTTGACAATCACTTCAACAAATATAAAAAAGCGGAGAAACTTAAGGATTAACTTCTTTGAACTCAACGGTCCAAAAAGTAGAAAGAAATCCCGGAAAATGAAGAATTCAGATGAGGATTTTCAGTGAAAGCACCAAAATGTTAGACCAAAAAGTGGTTCTAACACCCAAATTGATTAAAAGCAAAATGAAATGAGATAAAAATAAAAATAAAAATGAACACACAGGATTTATAGTGGTTCGGCGAAGAAATGCCTACGTCCACTTGTTTTTCACTATTTTCAATGATTCAGTTGCAAATACAATGAAATACTCACTTGATCTCTCTCACAACTCGCTCACAATCACTCAATTGTTTGAAAACAAATAATGAAAGAAGATTTTGATTTTCCGGGATTGCTGGAATTCGGGTTATGAAGGTGGTTGAACTCTCCAACTGCCAGAAAAAGATCCTTTTCTTTGTCTCCAGACGGGGTATTTATAAGTGTGAATTTGCTCAAAACCCGATCCGGATCGGAGCCACGTGTCGTCCATCCCATTAGCCTCGGGTTCGGATGAATTATTGTGTTGACAACGCATCAGAGTAATGAACGTTATGGGTAGGAACTGGTCACAGCCGATCCGGATATCCAGGCGCCTTTGCAGGAGAATGATATGGAAAATGGGCTCGGGTCGGAGACACACATATAAGGGGTTCGGATCGGGATACCCGATCCGACCCGGCTTGGCTTGGTGGCAGCGCTCTCTCTTCTTTAATCTGCTTCGCTCCGATCTATTTCCGTGGCAAACAGGTGGCTTTCCGATCCAATTGAGATTATGTTGCCCTCCGATCCGAATAGATATGCCTTACCAATTTCCTCAGCAACAGTTCACCGATCCGAACAGAAGATTTTATCCGACCCGAACCGATACGTTGCTCTGACCCGACCCGAACGATTGCAGCTGTCCGATCTAGGCTGTAGTGTCTTCTCCGATCCGAACCGAAGTCTTCTAATTAAAAATGCTCTTCAATGTCTGATATCTAGACTTTGTGTTGCCTAGTTCACAAAGTAGGCAAACAACATCATTACGAATCAAGGAAACTGCTGAATAAATCACAAACTTGTCATGAGAATAAAGGTAGACAAGTCTCAAAACTAAAGATTCAAAAAGCAACAGGAATAGATCTGAATCGATAAACATACTTAGATTCAATTCCACTTCATTTCATGCCCATATTAAAATTAAATATTTAGATCTGAAAATAACTAGCACTTACAGAGAACGGCTAATGAATTAAGAAGTGAATTTGTCTTAGAAAGTTGCAGTGTCATTGATCTATCCTCTTGAATTTGTTGTAGAAGCATTGATCTTAGATTTGGGTTTGAACGCTTAAGCTTTAATTTGGAGACGGCGACCATGGCTCAAGAGAGATTCCAGCAGCATTTAGGTGTAAGAATGATTTGTTATGAATTAGGTTAGGTCTAGGTGTTATTTTATAGGTGTAGCAATTCATTTCAGCCATCGGATTAACCCTAAAACCTATCCGGACCATCAAAACTCGTCCCGGGCCTCAAAAATGGGTTCTGGGCCACCCCAGGCCGACCAGGTCGACCTGTACAGAGGGGGGGTCGACACTATAGTCGACCTGGGGGGAGGGCAGGTCGACTATAGTGTCGACACTATGGTCGACCTGGGTCAGTCTGCCAGAAAATCTGCTGAAATCTTGTTTTGGCCATATCTTGGTCATACGGACTCCGATTTTCGAAAACTCGGACTCTATTTCGCGTATTTTTCCGAGAGGAACGCAATGGTGATGTCCATTTTACCTAATTCCTGATTTTTTAATTAGTTATCCTTATTTTACTATCTTTTCCATTACATACGCCGTTATCGAACTAATTTTTCTTCTCTTCCATGCATTAATTAATTCTCCTTATGCATCACCATTATTTACCTATCATAAGCATATTTTCATATATTTTATTTTATTTTTAATTATATTAAAAATACGGGGTGTTACATTCTCCCCTCCTTAAAGGATTTCGTCCCCGAAATCTTCAAGTTAAGAAGAATGTGTCCTACCATCCATCATCCATCTACTCAATCATCAATCACAGGCATTCATTGTCCTTAAGAGATTTCTAATGCTGTATGAACATATGCAAGAAGTGCGTGTATATGTTCCTTGTCTAATGCAAATGATCAGGCCTGATTGATCTTCTAAATTCAAAATATGTTTAGTGCCATGAGTCCAACATGTATGCAAATAGTCCTAGTCACATAAAGACTATATGTGCGCACAAACATCCATCCCTATGCAACATCCACATGATAACACATTCAACTTCATCCACAAACAAGTGTAAACACTCATGCATATGCAATATGAAAGGTGATTGAGCCGATCTAGTGCCTAATGTATGTAAATGCAACCACGAGCAACCACCAGCAACCACCAGCAACCACTTGCAGCCACTTGCAACCTTCAATCATAACATGTCTCAAACACATGTTTACACCCAATTGTCCCTATCTAAAGGTATAGTCAAATGATAGAAGCAAGTAAAAACTTTGTGCCCATTAGGCAATGTCAAAACTGGAAATCTATGCCACATATATATTGATTAGGAGAAGAACTCTCTAAGCATCAGCCCCGAAGACCGAAATCAACATCAGATTGACACCCAAAGAATTACTCATCCCAACCAATATATATGATTCTAGGAAACTAAGCATGATGGACTCCTATTAGGTCACAAGGAAATCCCTTCCTAAGACCAACCCGTATCCTATAAAACCCAAAAAGTTTAGTCAACCCAACGAACACCCTCAAGCCCCAACATATGTTACTAACAGATGAGTCATACTCCCTATGGGGTTTGCAACAGAAATTGGATTGAGAATGGGACCGAGAGGATATACACAAAAGATAGCATGTGAGTAAGCTCTATAGGAAAATAGAGATCATGGATATACTCTTAAAAAGAGATATGATGCGCGAATCTAGCCTTCAATCTTCTAAGTCGCATTTCTTTGAGCTTAACTCCATTGTGCTTTGACCGCCTTTAACTTCACAATTCCGTAGCTTCTTAATTCTTGTTTCCAAAATATGGGTTGGAATCCATTTCACTTTTGCCTCTCGTTCCACTTTCACTTAGTATACTCGGCTCAAACATAACGGCGTACCCATGGTTTCATGCAAGCTCTCCAAAATTCACTAGTGAATCTTGGATCTCATCCACTTACTATCAGGTATTCCACGTAGAAGAACTATCTCTTGGAAATAAATGCCAACCATGTTGCCAAATGTACTTACTAAGGTGATTCTCTACAACTCATGCATAAGCGAAATGACTCATCCGCCTTAGTGGCGAACACTACTCCAGCGGATCAACTAATGTGTCAAGAGATTCTAGGTAACTAATCCTAATAGAACCCTAAAGGTAACACGCGACTTCGAGGGTATTACCGAGGCAAGTCAAAAGTCTAACTACCCTCCTTTCGAAACCGAGAATGGCACCCTTATCGGATAACCACTTCATCCCTAGAATCAACCCATAGCTCACCAAAAACATGAGCACTCCTCCCAAACTCAACATTTAGCATATACATTCTCAAATCCTAACAAGTCATGAATAAATGAGCCGATTCCCCAACAGGATTTGAGACAAAAATGGGATCCTCTACTATGCTAGTACTAAGGTGCAGAGACTCAACTACCGAAGAAGAATTCAAAGGATGCGATGTACAAAAACAAAGTTCTAGTGGGATGATAGAAAAGAAAGCTAAAATTTCAACAGAACATTACCGCCTCTCTTAGGTATACAATTGCCCTATCGACGATCTTGCCTTTTTGCCCTTGTCCTATACTTAACTACATGTCCCTTTTTACCATACTAAAGATACTCTCTCTTGTCATGGGTTCTACTATTCTTTCACTTTGGCCTCTTTCCTTTCACTTTTTTCCTCCTTCGTGGATTAAGCTATAACAACTAGTCTCTTGTTCTTACTATCCTTGTATAGTTTGTTGACAAGTCTCTCGAAGCTACCTCCAACGCACGACAACTCTACCCAACTTGAAATAAGATTAGACGCAGATGGAACTACTGCGGCTACAGATGGAGGTTGGGCACTCCTTTGCCCTCCGACCTGTGTCGGATGCCTACGAAACTATGGTGAAAAGAGAGAGAAGAGATTTCAAGAGAGAATCAAAAGATAGTGCATATGGCTTTGGGGAATATGCCTTCTAATCAAAAAAAAAAAAAAAATTCTTGAAAATTTGCTTCTTTGTAAACGTTTTGAAAATAATTTCAGAAGGTTTTTGAAAACTTTTGCCCAGTCTGGTAACCTTCTACTCTGATACCAAATGTAACACCCCACATCTATTAAGGTCACTCACAAAGGAAATGCCTTAACTTCAATGGAGTATTATGGGTACTGGAACAGAAATATTACAAGACAGACATATATAAAACAACGGAAAATAAAGTGGAAGTACTTCAAATCATTTATTAAATATAAATGTTTACAAGAAAAGCCCATCAACTTCCAATACCCAATTTCATAGTTAAAATATCTGTCTTGCTCAAAAACAAAGAAGCATAAAAACAAACTGCAGTATTCCCCAATAAAGCAAAGCAAGCCATAGCCAAGAGAAATCCAAGCCATACATGAAAGAGCCTTGGAGCTTGGTAAGATCCGAACTAAGCTGTATTCCCACCCTGTGAACCTGGGGGGGGGGAACGGAAGAAAAAGAGGCGAAACAAAACGGGTCAGTCATAAAGACTGAGTAAGTCCTAGTGACTTTCAGCATAAAAATAGATAAAGATAACATGGCATGAATAAACTGAAAGTAAACATAAGCATGATGACAAGGTAGGCAAGATAAACTAAGATAACATGATAAACTTCGGGCACGATGAACAAGTATAACGTCCTATAATTCCTATCAAGTATCCCACCGCATGGTTTCTATCAAGAATAACATCGCAAGGTTTCTAAGCTTTACCATTAAAACGATATCTATTTTCTCTGCACCACCTAACTAGCATCCTCATAAGTGTCTTACATTGAATGATCCGTATTCCTACTAGTGTCCCAACTAGTGCCCTGTGTAACAAGGATCCGTACCCCCTACTAGTGTCCCAACTAGTAGCCCATGTTATATAATAATTACAACGTGACCCCAATCCCCACAATTATGGTAGCCTTCAGTTGTACATCGATTATGAGGATTCCACCTCGATCACCCCAATGGCCATGTATATATTCGATGCACCCTTACTACCTTATCGATCGGCTCCCTACTTGACCTAGTTCTCGTTTGTGTCACGCGGCCCTCTACTTGTAGATACCTGTGCTGGTCCCACCATGGGGTGTATCAAGTCCCATGGTGGCAACCCTGACACAATCAAGATGCACAGTTTTATACCTACTGATGCCCAGTGGCTAAATTTTCTGCGCCGAAGTGTGTGCACGCCCGCACTCCGTTAGAACCTGCACTGCTGCACCAACCGCCGCTAATTTGACCTCTTATAATCAGCCCAGTAATCGTGCCCCACCTTGCCTAGCTCAGGGTTCCGTTGATACCTAATGTGGGTTACTGCTGAAATGGGTCCCCGTTACTAGGTTTTTCTAATGGTTAAGTCTGTGGGCCTATATTCTCTGATATTACCCACCAGCCCTGATGTGTACTTAACCCCGCTACTGATTCAAGCATGTGTATTTAATGGTTAAGTGTATGTGGGCCTATATTTACTAATATTTCCCACCAACCCGATATTTACTTAACCTTTCTACTCGTTATGTTACCATGGTTAAGTGTTTACCTTAGTTGACTTAACCTTTCTCGCTTATTATGTTTGATTGGTTAAGTGTGGTTTATTAACTTAACCCCGTTCGTCTATCTGGTTACATTGGTTAAGAATTTTCTTGTTAACTTAACCCCATGTGTTACTTAACCCTACCACGCATCACATCAGATTAGTTAAGTTCATGTTAACTTAACCCCATCCACTAGTCATATTATAATGGTTAAGTGTTGTCAACTTATTCAAGTTAACTTAGCCCACACGATTGTCCTGTTATGTTGGTTAAGTGTTACTACTTAACCGCAACCACTTGTCTAATTAACCCATTGTATTAGTTAAGTGTTCCCATTAACTTAACCTCACTCTCTAGTCCAGTTTAATCATGTTATAGTGGTTAAACATTTGCTTAACCTTACCCACTCCCGTAGTCAACATATTAAATTAGTTAAGTGTCCGGATTAACCTAATCATATTACTTAACCCACCCATTTATATCATATGGGTTAAGTGTTCTTATTTACTTAACCCTACCCACTGGTCTAATTACCATGTCACGTTGGTTAAGTATTACTATTCGTATTTCCACATGTCACCCACTTAACCCCCATGTCCCACCACATGTTTATCTGGTTAAGTATTTCTTAATTCATTAAGGCCGTAACCTTATAAAGACCTCTCACATTAGACTAACATTTATGGCAGCTGGATTTGCCGGGCGGGTCCGGGCAGTCTTACACCATAAAAGTGTCTAACCTCGTGTCTTTACAACTGTTACGCTTTTAATTTGGGCCTAGGACCTCTCACATTGGGCTGACATTTGTGACTACTGGATTCGCCGGGCGGTTCCGAGCAGGTTTACATCACAAATGAGTCCAACCTCGTGTCCTAAGCATTGATTATTACTTTAATCTTTTACCCCAATTTGAATTTATTTCCCCTATTCAAATTATCAATTTATTCCTAATTTAACGATGTCCATAATTGACTCAATTATGTCCATCAATTAATGGTATGCAAAATCGTACCAATTTTACCACAATTTATCTTAGGCCATTAAAGGCAACTTATCTCAATTTATATTTATCCCTCTTTTAAGGCTATTACATGCCAACTAATATATGTACCCAATTCTAGTCAGTTTACATATATACCAAGTTTCATGCCTTTTTACATATGTCAAGATCTAGCCAAAATTACATGTATCAAGTTTCATACCCAATAAACCCAAATCCGATGATTCATGATGTAGTCATCCCAAACTATAATCTTTTTATTTCAATACATGCTAGTTGCCCAAGTTCATAATACATGTTTATGCCAATTATAAAGTTTATAATCGCTTTCATGCTCAAATTTCCAACTCTACACATGCCTAATTTACATAAGCCCAATCTTTTGATTTAATTTACATAGGCTCCAAAACTCATAATTTTATTTTACATGCCAAATTACATACATGTTATATATACCAAATTTCATGTTACATTACATAGATCCAATTGGTGTCGAATTCCATGTATATAATATTTATGCAAATTTTATCATAACAGGATTATACCAAAATTTACAGATCTACCCCAAACTTGCAAATAAAATGATAACATCCAATTTCATGTTGCTAATTATTAATCATATTCTTATAGGCAATAATCCCATTATTCCCCCGTATACATCTCGTATGCGAATCGCGATTTTAGGCCAAGGTCCGAAGTTGACCAAGGTTCATCAAAAGAAAATAAATAGGGGAAGGTAGAAATTTGCATAATAAATAGATCAGAGAGAAAACAACATCATGATAGGCATAAAGATTACAACTTGATGATAACATCATTACGAATCAAGGAAACTGCTGAATAAATCACAAACTTGTCATGAGAATAAAGGTAGACAAGTCTCAAAACTAAAGATTCAAAAAGCAACAGGAATAGATCTGAATCGATAAACATACTTAGATTCAATTCCACTTCATTTCATGCCCATATTAAAATTAAATATTTAGATCTGAAATTGACAAGCACTTACAGAGAACGGCTAATGAATTAAGAAGTGAATTTGTCTTAGAAAGTTGCAGTGTCATTGATCTATCCACTTGAATTTGTTGTAGAAGCATTGATCTTTGATTTGATTTGGGTTTGAACGCTTAAGCTTTAATTTGGAGACGGCGGCCATGGCTCAAGAGAGATTCTAGCAACATTTAGGTGTAAGAATGATTTTTTATGAATTAGGTTAGGTCTAGGTGTTATTTTATAGGTGTAGCAGTTCATTTCAGCCATCGGATTAACCCTAAAACCCATCCGGACCATCAAAACTCGTCCCGGGCCTCAAAAATGGGTTCTGGGCCACCCCAGGCCGACCAGGTCGACCTGTACAGAGGGGGGTCGACACTATAGTCGACCTTGGGGGGGGGGGCAGGTCGACTATAGTGTCGACACTATGGTCGACCAGGGTCAGTCTGCCAGAAAGTCTGCTGAAATCTTGTTTTGGCCATATCTTGGTCATACGAACTCTGATTTTCGAAAACTCAGACTCTATTTCGCGTATTTTTCCGAGAGGAACGCAATGTTGATGTCCATTTTACCTAATTCCTGATTCTTGAATTTGTTATCCTTATTTTACTATCTTTTCCGTTACATATGCCGTTATCGAACTAATTTTTCTTCTCTTCCATGCATTAATTAATTCTCCTTATGCATCACCATTATTTACCTATCATAAGCATATTTTCATATATTTTATTTTATTTTTAATTATATTAAAAATACGGGGTGTTACAGGTAGTTAGGGTAACATCTAAACCTGTCATGGATCCTATAGTTTGGACTTTTCTGTCTAAGTGGGCATATACTCTTGGGATTCTTGGCCCTTAATAGTAGCTTGTAGAGTGTCTATTTTCCTACTTTAGTTGAAAGACTATAAGGCTTATTTGAAATTAATCTTAGACCAGATGATTAATGTAACACCCCGAATTTTAGTTAATACTAAAATTCACTAATTACCGGATAAATAATCTCAGATGTGGGAATTGGGGGTAACGGGCTGTGTCATTGCGTTCGTCTCGGAAAAATACGCGAAATAGAGTCCGAGTTTTCGAGAATCGGAGTCCGTATGGCCCGGTTATGGCCCAAAGAAGTTGGCAGAAAATTTAAGATAAAAATAGAATTAAATATTTAAAATTAGATTTCGAAATTGGAGCCAGCGGGGGCCAGGCGGGAAAAATTCCCGCCCTAGCCATGTCGACAGGGCTGTCGGCAGGGCTGTCGACTGCCCTGTCGACTTGCCTGTCGACACGGGGTGTCGAGCCAGTTGGCCTGGGTGCACCAGGTCTGGGTTTTCTGGCTGGTTTGGGCTGAGTTCTAGAGGCTTCCAAGATCTGACGGACCTAATCTAACCTAGGGTTAATCCTATGGTCTAAAACACACCCTAATCCTATAAATATACCCTAATGCAAGCCTAATCCCTACTAAAAATAGAAATGATGCCATCATGCCGCCAAAATCAAACTTGAGAGGAGCCACCACTAGTTTATGAAGGAAGTTGCAAGCTAATCAACCTCTAATCATCTTCTTCTTCATATTTGGCAACTAGTTCTACTTCATAAGTTTGCTAATCTTGGTTTTGGTGAGTTCCTATAGCTTTAATAATCAATTGTTAAATTGATTATGGTAGGATATGATAAGACATGGCTATGTTTGTGGATAAATATGTTTATGCAAGTTTAGTATATTGTATGTTATGTGTTTGGCAAGTTTTATGCTACATGCAAGTTTAATGCCATGTTTTATGATGCAAAACACTAAGTTGAACATTTATGCATATGTAACATGTTATGCAAACTATATGAGAGAGTATATGCAAGTTATATGTAATATGATATGCAAGTTATACATGGGGTTTTATGCATGCTAAGTGTTTGGTTTTATGCATGCTAAGTATTTGGTTTTGTGCATGCTAAGTATGTAGTTTTGTGCATGCTAAGTGTTTGGTTTTATGCATGCTAAGTATTTGGTTTTGTGCATGCTAAGTATGTAGTTTTGTGCATGCTAAGTAATTGGTTTTATGCATGCTAAGTGTTTGGTTTTATGCATGCTAAGTATTTGGTTTTGTGCATGCTAAGTGTGTGGTTTTGTGCATGCTAAGTAATTGGTTTTATGCATGCTAAGTGTTTGGTTTTATGCAAAGTTCATATGCAAAGTTGTGATATAAGTTCATATGCAAAGTTATGATGTAAGTTCATATGCAAAGTTATGATGCAAGTTCATATGCAAAGTTATGATGCAAGTTCATATGCAAGTTTATGTGCAAGTTCATATGCAAGTTTATGTGCAAGTTCATATGCAAGTTACATGCATGATGCAAGTTTGGGTTATATGCTAAGTTGGGTTTAATGTATGTTCATATATGCAAGTTGACACCTTTTGAACCCATGATAAAGTTATATGCTATGTTGGTTAAACCCATGACATTTGTGATGAATCTTCCCTTTATTATGTCATGTTATGAGACGAATTACGTGGGGAACGATGGGGTTAATATGCATGTTAATAAAATGATGTGAAATGGATATGCTTAAGCATAACATAAATTAAACGGACATAATTGGGAATTTACCTATTAAGTTAGGTCTACCCAAATTATGGAGTTGGGAATTTACCTATTGAGTTAGGTCTACCCATATTCTTGAAAACATGATTAATTAATTAGGGATAATTAATATAAATTATGAGGGTGATTAATTAGGTGTAATTAATCGACTAAGACACGAGGTTGGACTCAGTTGTAGCGTAAAACTGCCCGGACCCAACCAGCTTAACCAGTTGCTACAAATGTTAGCCCAATGTGAGAGGTCTTAGGCACAAACTAAATACGTGATTAACGTAAAGACACGAGGTTAGACTCGGTTATGACGTAAGGCTGCCCGGACCCAACCGGCTTAACCAGCGGTCATAAAAGATAGTCTAATGTGAGAGGTCTTTATGAGGATCACGGTCTTAATTAATTAAGAAACACTTAACCAAATTAGCATGTAGTGGGACATGAGGGTTAAGTGGGTGCCTTGGGTGGCATGTAGTAACTAGTGGGGGTGCCTCGGGTGGCATGAGGAAACTAGTGGGTTGCCTTGGGTGGCAATAGAAAATACGATTAGAATACTTAACCAAAGTGGAACATGTAATTAAAACATGGGTGAAGGGTTAAGTAAGTGCTTTGGGTGGCATGTGGAAATCTAGTGGGTGCCCTAAGTGGCAATTGAAATATGATTGATGACTTAACCAAATCTTAACATGTAAGTGGGCATGACTATATAAGGGGTTAAGTGGGATGCACTAGATAAAAGTAGCAAGCTTAAGTAGTAGCTTGTGGGGGCCCATTTCAACCAATATCCCAAACGTATCTTTGTGGGCTCGACTCTAGTCGAGTGACGGGACACGCATATTGGGCTTGACTATAAGAGGCCAAACCGGGTTAGCGGTGGCAACGCAGGACCAACGGGTTTCATATGCGTGTGTGGACCCGGGCTGGTTGATAAGTCGTTGTTGCATCGTGTAGATATAAAGCTGTGCACCGTTGATATTATCAGGTGGCCATTTTGGGGAATGATACACCCCATCGTGGGACCAGCACGGGTATCTACGTAGGGGAGCCGATCGCTTGGGGAGTAGTGGGTACACCTATGTAGTCAGATAGGGGTACACGAAACTACTAAATTACTAAGTACACTTAGTGGGATCAACCTTTAAGTAGGAATTACTCTTGGTGGGTAGAACTGGTGTGGTGCAGTGTAGGAATTACCCTTGGGTGGATAAGTCTGTGGTGGTGTAATCTAGTAATTATCCTTGGGTGGATAAATGCGTCTTTTCGGTTATCTTAGTACATCCCGTGTTTAGTTGGCTACTTAGTGTAGTCATTATCCCCAGAGGTACCGTACCTTGTTTATATCATACCCTAATTACTTTAATGATTGTATTGTTAGGGTTATAGGACTCACTCAGACTTATGTCTGACCCCATTGTTGTTTATCTTTTTCCCAACCCTCAGGTTTTCAGAGTGGGCCTAGCACTAGTGGGCTTGGATCAGACCGCTATATCTATCTTTTGGGGCTTGGACCGTAGAAGTAAAGCTCGGTTTATCTTTTCTATTTTGGCTATTATCTATGTAGTGGGATTATGTACTTCTATTTTATCAGGATGGATATTATGTACTTGACTCTTATTATGGTTTTGTGATGTAACCAAGCATGTTTTACTTTCCGCTGTAATGAAATGATGTTTAGAAATTTTCAAGTATTACTTATATCTGTCTTGTTGTAATTTTTCTGTTCTATATTCACTTAAAATACTCCACCGATGTTATGGCATTCCCTTAGAGAGTGACCATAGCGGGTGTGGGGTGTTACACGTGGTATCAGAGCTTAAGGTTACCAGAACAGATAAATTTTTTAGAAAAACTATTTTCTAAGAATATTTTTGAAAGGAGTATTTTCAAAAAACATGTCTTTTAAGAGAAAAGTTTTAGAAAGAAAAGCATAATCCCCGATAGCCATATCTTTATCTTTCGAATTCTCCGTTTGAATCTCTTCCTCTCTCGTTTTGAGTTTCCCCTCCGTGTGTAGATGATCTTTCTAAGATAGATAAGAATGGAAAACCACTTCAAGGGACTTAGACATTAGTCGGATTAGAAGTTGGTTCAAGAAGGAGGAGGACTTGTAGGTACTTATTGGATGGACGATGGGAGGAAGGCTCAAATAGTTGTTTGGTTAATGAAGGACGAAACCTCATTGATGGGAGGTTACGGGTGGAGAATGGGAAGAAGAAGGCTAGTAGTTATCCTTTTGGGAGGAATAGGACACCTTATTAGGATTGTCCAAAGAAGCAAGGGCAAGGTATGGAATCTTCTGGAGGGTAGTTGTATTCCCTCACGACTAGGGTACCAAATGGGGATAGACCGTTTAGGTTGGAATTTGGATTTCTTTATTATCCGGTTCGAACTTTATTTAATTCTGACGCATCGAGTTAGTTTATCTCATCATTGTTAGTTGAGTCACTGCACTTAGACACCAGTTTGGTAGATGATCCCTTAGTTGTTTCAAACCCAATTGGGGCTCCATGATGTGTTTGGGTTTGAAAGTTTCTACACTTAGCGTTGAGTTTAGATGTGATGCTTTTTGGGGCTTCACGGGCTATGGGATAGTGTTGGGCATGGACTGGTTATCCAGTAGGGGTGCCGTACTTGATTTTGAAGAGAGAATTGTTAGGTTTATGACCCGCTTGGGTAACACTCTCGAGATCTCTCGTAATCCCATGGAACCTGTTATGCTAAGTTATCTAGAATCGCTTGACACGTCGGTCTAGAGTTTGCGATCTGTTAGAGCGGTCCGGGAATACTCGGATGTGTGTGAGGAGGTGAAGGGCTTACCTCCGGAGCGGGAGATTGACTTCCGAATATATCTGTTAGACAATGCCAAACTAGTGTCTTGGCCAGTGTGCCACGTGGCTCCTCGTGAGAGGAGGGAACTCCATAAGCAAGTAGGCAATTTGCTTGAGAAGGGGTTTAGAAGACGAAGTATATCGGAGTGGGGTGCTCCGGTAGTTTTTGCTACGAAGGCGGATGGGTCCCTCAGACTTTGTGTAGACTATAGAGAACTCAACAAGCTCACAAAGAAGAATAGACACCCATTTCCGAGGATTGATGATCTTTTCGATCAGTTGGTTGGCGCTTCAGTATTTTCTCAGTTGGACTTAGCCACGGGGTTTCATCAGTTGAGGGTGGCTGAGGATAGCATAGACAAGACTGCCTTTAGGACTCCGGATGGTTTTTATGAGTGGCTGGTGATGCCATTTGGTTTGACGAACGCCCCCGCATACTTTGTTGATTTGATGAGAAGGGTGTTCAAGGAGTACCTAAATAAGTTCGTGATGGTCTTTGTGGATGACATCTTGGTCTTTTCTAGGAGCGAAATAAGTTTTCGTATGTGCTCAATAGGGTGAGCAAAGCCAGTTATGGGAAAAACGGTGGTTTTGGAGCGAGACTGGCGAGGACATCCAGGGTTGGACAAGGGGCTTAATTATTTAGCCGTTTTTACTAGTATCATCTCACGTAGGTCGTCTGAATTCGAAGGAGGTATCCCTTGGGTGTTTGTCTGATATTGGTTTAGGCCTTTGGGGCTTGCATTTGGGGGATGCCGAGTTCGACTAGGGTGGTCTGCGTGAGAGATGAACAGTTGTGATGATTTTGGATGATATCCTGGTGGAGAAGAGCATGCCCTACATCTTAGGGAAGTGTTGGAGACTCTTCGAGCGCATAGTCTTAGGACAGTAAAAGTGGATGGGATTCTTAGCATCCTATGAGTTTGAGATAGCGTATACCCATGGCAAGGGTAACGTGGTGGTGGACGCCTTAAGTAGAAAAAGGTTGTCCTTGAGTTCATTGTTCGTTGAACGACGGAGCTTAGAGTTTATTTCGATGTTGACTTTAGACCTTCCGTTGACTTTGTACCCGGTTTGCTAGCCTCCTTGGAGGTTAGGCCTACTCTTTTGGGGGCATATTGGCGGAGCACAGCGGGACGACCCACAGTTGGTTGAGTTAGTAAAGAAGCTCATGAGGAGGGGGAGTCGTCCAGCCATTTGAGTAGGTACACCCTAGATGGTAAGGGGTGGTTGCGTAGAGACGGTAGCCTTTGTGTACCGTAAGACAAGGGGTTTGAGGAAGGCTATACTCGATGATGCACATCAGTCAAAGATGACCATTCATCCCGATAGGGACAAGATGTACCAAGACATGAAGCGAGTTTTCTTTTGGGCTGGTATGAAGAAAGATGTGGCCGAGTATGTCGCTAGATGCTTGGTGTGCTAGCAAATGAAAGCGGAGCAGAAGAAACCCGGTGGGTTGCTTCACCCATTGGAAGTTCCGCTATGGAAGTGGGATAGTGTCTCGATGGGTTTTGTCGATGGATTACCGAGATCGAGGGAGGGTAATACGGGAATTTGGGGTGTGGTAGACAGACTTACTAAGAATACCCATTTTATACCCGTGAAGAGTAAGAGGACTGCTGCATAGCTAGCTTCAGTTTACATTCGGGAGATAGTTCGATTGCATGGGGTACCCTCTAGCATAGTGAGTGATCGAGATCCTATCTTCACTAGCGAGTTCTGGAGAAGTTTGCAAGAAGCAGTGGGGACTCAATTGTGTCTGAGCACCGCATATCATCCTCAGACGGACGGCCAGACTGAGAGGGTGAATCGTGTTCTAGAAGACCTTTTGAGGCTTTGTATCTTAGATTTTGGAGGTACATGGGAAGAGCATCTTCCATTGGTGGAGTTCGCATATAATAACAGCTTTCAGTCCAGTATTGGTATGGCTCCTTTCGAAGCTCTCTATGGAAGGCCTTGTCGATCACCTACATGTTGGTGGGAATCTACGGATAAGATCTTACTTGGGCCTGATATGATTAGGGAGACTTCTGAGAAGATTGACTTGATTCGAAGAAGGATGAAAGTAGCGCAGGATAGGCAAAAATCTTATGCGGACAGGAGAAGGACGGATTTTGAGTTTGAAGTTGGGGACATGGTCTTTGTCAAAGTGTCTCCGTTACGAAATGTGGTTCGCTTTGGATCTGTTGGGAAGTTAGCACCAAGGTTCGTAGGGCCATTTCCCATTAAGGAAAGGATTGGACGGATGGCATATAGAGTGGAGTTGCCCGACAGACTTAGTGGGGTACATGATGTATTCCATGTGTCGCATTTGAGGAAGTGCTTACATGAGACCGCAGAGGTGGTAGAGCCGAGCTTGCTTAAAGAAGTGGAGGTAGAGCGTGATGCGACTATTCGACGAGCTCCTACCCGCATCCTTGGGTCAGAGACTAGGAAATTGAGGAATCGAGAGGTTCAACTAGTCAAAGTACAATGGGGAGAAGACGAGAGCAACGCAACTTGGGAAACGGAAGCGAAGATGCGTTCATTGTACCCGTTCCTTTTTGAGGGTATGTCTTTTAACTTCTCCTTTATCGTTTATCTAGTACTTATCTTATCTTTAGTATGTCCTCTCGTTAGTACTGTTTGACCTTTAGATAGGGTAAACCTATGGTTGAAACATGTGTTTGAGACATGTTATGGTTGATGGATGCAAGTGGATGCAAGTGTTTGCTAGTGGTTGCTCGTGGATGCATATACACACACTCTAGGCACTAGATCGGCTCAGTCACTTCATATTGCATATTGCATAAAATTGTGTGTAGGAAGCTATATTTATGGATGTATAATGATTGTGTTATCATATGGATGATGCATTTTGGTGAATGATTGTGCACTCATGTAGATATTGTATGTGTCGATAGGGTTCTCTCGCATACATAATGGATGCATGGCACTATCATGGTTTGCATATGTTCATACATTAGATAGGGAACATATACACACACTTTTTTGCATATGCTCATACATCATTAGAAATTGTTTTAAGGACAATGGATGCCCGTGTTTGATAGATTGAGTAGATGGTTGTTTGGATGGTAGGATATGCATTCTCCTTAGCTTAGAGATTTCGGGGACGAAATCCTTTAAGGAGGGGAGAATGTAACACCCCGAATTTTAGTTAATACTAAAATTCACTAATTACCGGATAAATAATCTCAGATGTGGGAATTGGGGGTAACGGGCTGCGTCATTGCGTTCGTCTCGGAAAAATACGCGAAATAGAGTCCGAGTTTTCGAGAATCGGAGTCCGTATGGCCCGGTTATGGCCCAAAGAAGTTGGCAGAAAATTTAAGATAAAAACAGAATTAAATATTTAAAATCAGATTTCGAAATTGGAGCCAGCGGGGGCCAGGCGGGAAAAATTCCCGCCCTAGCCATGTCGACAGGGCTGTCGACAGGGGTGTCGACTGCCCTGTCGACTTGCCTGTCGACACGGGGTGTCGAGCCAGTTGGCCTGGGTGCACCAGGTCTGGGTTTTCTGGCTGGTTTGGGCTGAGTTCTAGAGGCTTCCAAGATCTGACGGACCTAATCTAACCTAGGGTTAATCCTATGGTCTAAAACACACCCTAATCCTATAAATATACCCTAATGCAAGCCTAATCCCTACTAAAAATAGAAATGATGCCATCATGCCGCCAAAATCAAACTTGAGAGGAGCCTCCACTAGTTTATGAAGGAAGTTGCAAGCTAATCAACCTCTAATCATCTTCTTCTTCATATTTGGCAGCTAGTTCTACTTCATAAGTTTGCTAATATTGGTTTTGGTGAGTTCCTATAGCTTTAATAATCAATTGTTAAATTGATTATGGTAGGATATGATAAGACATGGCTATGTTTGTGGATAAATATGTTTATGCAAGTTTAGTATATTGTATGTTATGTGTTTGGCAAGTTTTATGCTACATGCAAGTTTAATGCCATGTTTTATGATGCAAAACACTAAGTTGAACATTTATGCGTATGTAACATGTTATGCAAACTATATGAGAGAGTATATGCAAGTTATATGTAATATGATATGCAAGTTATACATGGGGTTTTATGCATGCTAAGTGTTTGGTTTTATGCATGCTAAGTATTTGGTTTTGTGCATGCTAAGTATGTAGTTTTGTGCATGCTAAGTGTTTGGTTTTATGCATGCTAAGTATTTGGTTTTGTGCATGCTAAGTATGTAGTTTTGTGCATGCTAAGTAATTGGTTTTATGCATGCTAAGTGTTTGGTTTTATGCATGCTAAGTATTTGGTTTTGTGCATGCTAAGTGTGTGGTTTTGTGCATGCTAAGTAATTGGTTTTATGCATGCTAAGTGTTTGGTTTTATGCAAAGTTCATATGCAAAGTTGTGATATAAGTTCATATGCAAAGTTATGATGTAAGTTCATATGCAAAGTTATGATGCAAGTTCATATGCAAAGTTATGATGCAAGTTCATATGCAAAGTTATGATGCAAGTTCATATGCAAAGTTATGATGCAAGTTCATATGCAAGTTTATGTGCAAGTTCATATGCAAGTTTATGTGCAAGTTCATATGCAAGTTTGTCTCTTTTTATGACATGCATGATGCAAGTTTGGGTTATATGCTAAGTTGGGTTTAATGTATGTTCATATATGCAAGTTGACACCTTTTGAACCCATGATAAAGTTATATGCTATGTTGGTTAAACCCATGACATTTGTGATGAATCTTCCCTTTATTATGTCATGTTATGAGACGAATTACGTGGGGAACGATGGGGTTAATATGCATGTTAATAAAGTGATGTGAAATGGATATGCTTAAGCATAACATAAATTAAATGGACATAATTGGGAATTTACCTATTAAGTTAGGTCTACCCAAATTATGGAGTTGGGAATTTACCTATTAAGTTAGGTCTACCCAAATTATGGAGTTGGGAATTTACCTATTGAGTTAGGTCTACCCATATTCTTGAAAACATGATTAATTAATTAGGGATAATTAATATAAATTATGAGGGTGATTAATTAGGTGTAATTAATCGACTAAGACACGAGGTTGGACTCAGTTGTAGCGTAAAACTGCCCGGACCCAACCGGCTTAACCAGTTGCTACAAATGTTAGCCCAATGTGAGAGGTCTTAGGCACAAACTAAATACGTGATTAACGTAAAGACACGAGGTTAGACTCGGTTATGACGTAAGGCTGCCCGGACCCAACCGGCTTAACCAGCGGTCATAAAAGATAGTCTAATGTGAGAGGTCTTTATGAGGATCACGGTCTTAATTAATTAAGAAACACTTAACCAAATTAGCATGTAGTGGGACATGAGGGTTAAGTGGGTGCCTTGGGTGGCATGTAGTAACTAGTGGGGGTGCCTCGGGTGGCATGAGGAAACTAGTGGGTTGCCTTGGGTGGCAATAGAAAATACGATTAGAATACTTAACCAAAGTGGAACATGTAATTAAAACATGGGTGAAGGGTTAAGTAAGTGCTTTGGGTGGCATGTGGAAATCTAGTGGGTGCCCTAAGTGGCAATTGAAATATGATTGATGACTTAACCAAATCTTAACATGTAAGTGGGCATGACTATATAAGGGGTTAAGTGGGATGCACTAGATAAAAGTAGCAAGCTTAAGTAGTAGCTTGTGGGGGCCCATTTCAACCAATATCCCAAACGTATCTTTGTGGGCTCGACTCTAGTCGAGTGACGGGACACACATATTGGGCTTGACTATAAGAGGCCAAACCGGGTTAGCGGTGGCAACGCAGGACCAACGGGTTTCATATGCGTGTGTGGACCCGGGCTGGTTGATAAGTCGTTGTTGCATCGTGTAGATATAAAGCCGTGCACCGTTGATATTATCAGGTGGCCACTTTGGGGAATGATACACCCCATCGTGGGACCAGCACGGGTATCTACGTAGGGGAGCCGATCGCTTGGGGAGTAGTGGGTACACCTATGTAGTCAGATAGGGGTACACGAAACTACTAAATTACTAAGTACACTTAGTGGGATCAACCTTTAAGTAGGAATTACTCTTGGTGGGTAGAACTGGTGTGGTGCAGTGTAGGAATTACCCTTGGGTGGATAAGTCTGTGGTGGTGTAATCTAGTAATTATCCTTGGGTGGATAAATGCGTCTTTTCGGTTATCTTAGTACATCCCGTGTTTAGTTGGCTACTTAGTGTAGTCATTATCCCCAGAGGTACCGTACCTTGTTTATATCATACCCTAATTACTTTAATGATTGTATTGTTAGGGTTATAGGACTCACTCAGACTTATGTCTGACCCCGTTGTTGTTTATCTTTTTCCCAACCCTCAGGTTTTCAGAGTGGGCCTAGCACTAGTGGGCTTGGATCAGACCGCTATATCTATCTTTTGGGGCTTGGACCGTAGAAGTAAAGCTCGGTTTATCTTTTCTATTTTGGCTATTATCTATGTAGTGGGATTATGTACTTCTATTTTATCAGGATGGATATTATGTACTTGACTCTTATTATGGTTTTGTGATGTAACCAAGCATGTTTTACTTTCCGCTGTAATGAAATGATGTTTAGAAATTTTCAAGTATTACTTATATCTGTCTTGTTGTAATTTTTCTGTTCTATATTCACTTAAAATACTCCACCGATGTTATGGCATTCCCTTAGAGAGTGACCATAGCGGGTGTGGGGTGTTACAATTAAATATGCTAAGAAAGAGAAATGGCACAACTAAAAAGGAAACAACAAATTTAGTAAAGTGACAAACTTGAAAAATTCTGAGAAAAGATGGATAAAAATAAAAATTTCCAAGATAAGATGAAAAAAAGAAAATCTAGAATAGAGAAAACTTTCTTATGTGGGTTGTGCTTGGATAGGAAAATTGGGTATCTTTATAAATAGTTACTTAAAATCCAAGTACGGTCTTGAAAAAGATACATAAAAGAGAAATAGAAGACGTGAGATTTTCCCTCTTCCACTTTTTTGTAACATAAGAAATCAAATTTAAAAAATTAGATTTTTCTAAATTCGAAAAATAAAGTTGGTTGGTAGGATTTTGGATGCAGCAATTGGTTGAACTACGTTCTTACTCAGCAAAAGTGTGGGATAATTTGGATGAAAATGTATTTTTATTTTCAAAATATTGCATTCACGTAGAATTGCCAGTATATTTAGGATGTGAGCATCATGTTTTTAAAGAACTTTTGAAAAATTTGCATAGACATAGGAGATACCACTTGGGCATACATGTATTATTTTGTTGTATTTCACTTTGCACAAATGTACAATGTTTGCAAAAATTGGATGCACACATAATGGATGTACATTATGTGAGGGGTTAGTTGATTTTACCCTTATCAAACTTCGGGGATGAAATTTTCTAAGGGTGGGAGAATGTAACACCCCGCATTTTGTAACAATTAAATAATTGAATAATGTATATGTGTATATAGACATAAACATTAAAAAGAGAAATAACAGAAAAAGATTCATGCAATGGTTTAAATGAAATATTGTAACAAATATGAAAAAGAGGAATAAGAAGAGAATAATAACTGCCTTTTTTCTAAGCCTTGTTAATAGTAGCCTTAGTAGTCCAGTTGGTTAGAGCATGCGGCTTGCATACAAGAGGTACAGAGTTCGATCCCAGCCGCTATGATATTTTTGTTTTAAGGGAACGACTAAAATAACACATGTTCTAAAAGAGAAAATATGTATAAACGCACATATAAGGAAAAACATACATATAAGGAAGTAAAGAAAAAATATGTATATATATATATATATGAGAATATATATGTATATATGTGCAGAAATATACACACACACACACACAAGAGATATATATCAGTATATATAAACTTTTCACATCCTTTTCACAAAAATGGCGGAAGCGCGAAAAGCAACTTCTTCTTCTTCTAATTTTCCGCCCAAATCTTTTTCAAATCCAAATCGAGATGATTCAAATGTTGATATGAATAGATCGAGAACATCATCAGATAATAAAGCGAAATCGGAGCCTCTACAATATGTGAAACCTAAGGATGGCCATGTTTTCATTCTTGAAGAGATCTTTAATGAATCTGATGAGATCTGGCATGATACTATAGCGCTACATCCGATAGAATTCAGATTATCAGTGACGAAGCTCAAAGATTATATTTGTAAGGTATGGAGGCCTGGTGGTAACTTCATTGTTCATATTGTTTCTGGTTTTCATTTCACTGTTCAATTTGAGGATCCGAATGATTTTGTTTCTGTTTTGAAATCTTCTACATATTCGTATTTTGGAAATTTATTGTTGATTGAGAAGTGGTATCCTGGTTTTGTGTTTCAAGATATTTCAGTGGAGAGGGTCCAGATTTGGATTAAAATTCATAATCTAGATATGGAATTATAGTCGGCTAAGGTTCTTTCAAGAATTGCTAGCTTTATAGGGGAACCTATATGCAATGATGAATATAATGTTAGTAAGAAGATTACAAAGTATGTTAGGTTATTGATTGGGATAGATCTGGCATCTGAGCTGTTTGAGAAAATTCCTGTTCACCTTCATAATGTGGTTAAGAAGGATTTGATGGTGGAGTATGAGTTCATACCTCCTAAATGTGATAAATGTAAGTTGTTTGGTCAACTGTTATTCATGAGTTAGAAACAGATCCAGCGTGGGTGGCTAAGGATTCAATGAATTCAGGGACATGTCATGTAGAAGCTTCTTCATCTGGTTTAAATGACAACAGTGAAAATGTGCATGAATCTTCTGAGGGATTTAATGTTGAGGAAGGGGACTTAGATTTTCTGGATAAAGATTTACCTCAGGATATTTTGGCTAATGATATTAGTCAGGTAGCACATGCTTTAAATGAAAATATTACAGAGGATGAAAATCAGGATGTGTCTAAAGGGGTGGATGAGAACAAAGGGTATATGGCTCATATTAAAGGCAAGTCTAAGATGGTGTCTGATGTTACTATTGCTCCTCCTAAAAGAAACACAAGGAGCTTGATTACCATTAAATGACGATAATATGTTGAAATGTCAGGGGGATGAACTCTTCATTTCGTATGAGAGAGATTTTATCCCTTCTGACAAAATCTAAGCCAACTCTGGTTGGTTTAGTGGAGACAAAACTTGGTATAAATAACATTAGACAGTTTAGAAAGCTTCTTCCTGGTAATTGGGAATTTATCCCTCAGCATCAATCAAAATTTTCAAGTAGGATTCTGGTTGCATGGAATACTGAGGTATGGAAAATTACTGTTATTTCAGCTTCTTATCAACATGTTACACTTCAAGCGATTAATGTGGGAGGTATGTCTATGGTTGTTTCTATCATATATGCTAGCAACAGTTTCTATGATAGACAGGGTTTGTGGCAGCATATTATCCAGGAATCTGAATTTATTACTGAAGCTTGGATTTTAATTGGGGACTTCAATAATGCTACATCACCTCTGGACAAAAAGGGGGGTTTGCCTATACGCTTTCAACAGCTCAGGGCCTTTAATAATTGTTTGTCACAGTCTGGTTTAATAGAGATTAAAGCAATGGGATTTAATTACACTTGGAGAAGGAAAGGGATTGCTAACCATATTGATAAGATCTTTGTAAATCATTCTTGTTTACAAAAGTTCAACGATTTGAAGGCTTTATCTCTATCTCAATTATCAAGTGACCACAATATGTTATTATTGGATCTCATTCCCACATCAGTACAAAAAGGGTTTCCTTTCAGGTGTTTGAATGATTGGTGCTATAAGAAGGTTATATGGATAGTGTTTTGAGGGGTCTAAATGATTGCCCATGGGGGTTCCCAAGTTATATATTTTTGCAGAAATTACAAGCATGTAAAAGAGAGTTGAAACTTTGGAATTGTGTGAGGCCTAAAGATGATGTTTTACTCAAAGAGGCTGCAGACAGATTTAATGACAGGGAGGCTGCATTGGAATTGGATCCAAAAAATATTTTATTGTATGAAGACATGCTCGAAGCTAAACATCAATTTATGATTCAAATATAGATAAAATTATGGAGTTATAAACAAAAAGCTAAAGTGGCTTGGTTGCAGGAAGGTGATATTAATTCTAAATTTTTTTCATTAAAAAATGTCAGCTCAGAGACATGGTAATTGTTTGAAAGCCCTGATAAAGTCTGATGGAAATTTATTATATAACCAAGAGGAAATTGCAGAAGAAGCTATATCTTATTTTAAAGATATGTTCAATGGTCCTTAGTCAGATGTATTTCCTTTCTTTCAATCTTCTTACATAATTAATCAGCAGGGTCAATTAGATTTATTGCGTCCAATTTCTTTAGAAGAAGCGAGGAAAGCTGTTTTTTTTTCTGTTCATGATGATATAAGCCCTGGTCCTGATGGATTTAATTCTAAGTTTTTCAAATTACATTGAGAAGATGTAAAGAATGATTTGCTGTCTGCAGTTCATGATATGTTCTCCTTTGCAAAGCTTCCAAAAGGTTGTAATCATACTTTTGTTACTTTAATTCCCAAGATTGATATGCCAACTGAGATTTCTCATTACCGTACCATTTCATGTTGCAATCTTTATTGCAAGGTTTTTAGCAAAATCCTTTGCAATAGGATTAAATGGTTCTTACGTCATATTATATCATCTAATCAATCTACTTTTATTCCTTACGTTCTATTGGAGATAACATTTTATTGGCACATGAATTGATTAGAGATTTTAGAAAAGATGGAGTAAATAAGTTTTGCATAAAGGTTGATCTACACAAAGATTATGATAGGATAAATAGAAGATTTATTTGCCACATAATGAAGTGTATGGGCTTTCCTGTGCAGTTTGTTGATGTTATATTTGAATGTATATCAACTCCATCGTTTTCCATAATGATTCAAGGGGTTCCTAGAGGATTTTTTTTCATCTAATAGGGATATTAGACAGGGGGATCCACTGTCTCCCTATTTATTTTCGATTGCTATGGAGTTTTTCTCTTTTTGCATGAATGAAGCTGTTCTATTTAAATCCTTCTTGCCTGTGCACAATTTTGATCCAATAATCTCACATTTACTGTATGCTGATGATCACATGGTATTTGGAAAATGTTCAGTATCAAGTGCGTTATCTTTGAAGTCTATTTTTGATAAATTGGAGCATTACAGTGGTTTAGCAGTTAGTGGCCTCAAAACTATAATTTGTTTTAGTTCTTATGCAAAATTTACACAAGAAATGGTTGGCATTTTGAAGTTTAACATAGGAAATCTCCCAATTAAATATTTAGGAGTTCCACTAACCTCACCATACATTCATTATAGAGATTGTCATGAGTTGATTGATAGAATTCAGAAGAAATTTCAGTCATGGGACGTTAAATTTTTAAGCTTTGTAGGTCGAGTTGAGTTAATACAATCAGTTATTACTCCAACTGTGTTATACTGGTTGTTTGTGTATCAATTGTCAGAATTTACTATAGATAAATTGAACATATTGTGTTCAGATTTTTTTTGGGGAGGGACTAAGCATAAGATCAGTTGGAATCAGATTTGTACTCCAAAGCAGGAGGGTTAGATTGGGCTTAGATCTTTTAATGAGTTGAAAAAGGCTACAGGGGTTAAATTGTTATGGAAATTTCTATCTGAATCCTCATTGTGGAGTAATTGGATGAAGGCGAGGTGTTGCAAACATAAATTGTTTTGGAACATGGAAATTGATAATAAGCCTTCATGTACATGGAAAGTTATGATAAGATTGAGATCCAGAGGTCAGCAGTTATTCAATAAAGCTCTTTATGATGGTGCAAATAATCTATTGTGGTTCGAGCCATGGATTAATGGCAAATGCTTAGTGGATCTTATAGGCATTTCAAGGTTTCAAGCAACGGGAAGGCAAACTGAGGTGGTGTCTTCCATTATACAGGATGGTAGAGTGAATAGTAATCTACATCCAGCAACCAGAGAAGCTCAGAATGTGATTAAAAGTGTGAAGCTTTGTCAGGGGATTAATCATGATTCGTATGAATGGTGTGATGGAGGTAGTTTTTCTTTTTATCGAGCATGGGATAAAATGAGAAGAAGACAACCTATTAAACAGTTTCATAATGTTATTTGGCATGCAAAGAATTCAAGAAGGATGGCCTTCATTTCTTATTTAGCTGCAATGGATAGATTGAATACTAAGGACAAGTTGGTTAAGCATGGTGTGATTGAGGAAAATAAATGTGGTCTTTATGATGATCAAGATGAATCTGCCAGGCATTTATTTTTTCAGTGCAATTATTCGAAGTTTATTTGGAGTTTTTGAAAGAAAAGTTGGGTTTAATGTCTTCTGATGTAGGATCTATCGAAGAGGAGGCTTGTTTGTTGTTGCAAAATTTTAAAGGTAAGAACCAAATAACAGATGTGGCTTTTGCAAGTTTTATCTGTGCAGTTTATCACATTTGCTTGGAAAGAAACTCGAAGACATTTAATAACCTTTTGATTGATAAGGGTGTCAAGTTGAAGATGATTGAGAGGGAGATCTTTTATCTGGTGAATGGGAATGGTAGCAAAACAGAAAGAACAGCGGTGAATGAAGATTTTTTGAAGAAATGGGGTATAGAATTGTTAGATACAAGGTAAAGATTTTGTAATTTTTATGTGGTTTGGTATTTGGGTACATGTGTTTGTTATAAGTTTTTCTTGCTATTTTTTTGCTTGTTTGAAGTAGCCATATGTAAAGAGATTTGAAAGTAATGAAAGAGTACCCATTTTCAAAAAAAAAAAATATATACACAAGAGATAAAATTCAAGATAATGCTGCAATCACAGAAAAATGATAAGAATTAAAGAACGACACAACACCATTTGAATTTTGATAACAAAACAAAAGTTGTGCGTATATATATACGTGAAAAATGGTCAATAAAAGATTTGTATACGTATAAGAAGATTACATGTGAATATAAAAGTTAAATGAATTCTAGAAAATTCAAACATCTGAAAATCAAACTTCTGAGCTAAAACAACTTGCTGGACCCATAGGGGGTCGACACCCCTGTAGGAGGTCAACACCGGGGTCGACACCCCTAGATCCGAGCAGAATCATTACCGTATCTGGACTGTTTTCTTAACTGGGTTCAATGTTGACTCAGCACTGCGTGTACGATAAGATCCCAAGCACCCTTAAATAGGCTAGCAGAGCCTATCCTAAATCTCACATTCTCTGAGATAACGTCAAATCTCTGCCATTCTTCCTACTCCTCAAATCTCTTCAGAAAAATAAGATAATTAGTTTAGGAGAATTCTGAATCAAGATCTGGATGAAAAGAATGAATATTAATAAGAAGGTGTTCAGAATCGTATGTGAAGTAAGGTAAATTCTTAGATCTGGTCTATTCAATTTTCTTCCACCTCTTTCTCCCCTTTTTCTTTTAGTAAGAGTTGTGGATCCATGGTTGTTAGGTACTAAATCCAGTCAGTGGAAAACATGGAATGCTAGATCTGGACCAGGTTCAGGAATTGGAAAGCAATTTAGGTGGCTGGTTTAAGTTATATCATTTTTTATAATGATATATTATTGTTTAACATTCCCCGTTAACATGAAGTGTAAATCAAATAGAATGATTAAAGTGATGAAATACTAATTTGACATGTTGAGATATTAATATGTTAAACTATTAATATGTTAGAAATTCATACGTTGAAATGTCTAATGTGCTAAAATATTCATATGTTGAAATATAAACTTGTTAATACACGTGTAGCGATTACTGTTGTTCTAATTTCATGTTAACTTGTGACGTTTATGTCCTTGAACCCTTAATTGTAGAAATTGGAATCATTACATGTTAAATTAGAATGATTACATGATTTGACGATCACATGTTACTTTGAAATGAAATTAATTATATGTTAGGAAGAACATATGACAAAAAATAGGCATAATATGATGACATGTAAAATATAGATTATAGTAAAAATTTGAAGGAATGGACACGCATAAATTATGTAGAAAATTTACAGTAAATAGAAAACTGTAACGCATCTAGACACGAGGTTAAATTCAACTTGTGGTAGAAGTCTGCCCGGAATTGCCCGGTAAATCCAGCGTCCATAAGTTGTTAATTTAATGTGAGAGGTCTAGTGTGACGGCTCACCCCGCACCAACCGACATTTACTCCTAAAAGTGCGCTGTACACATGTCCAGTTAGCACGGGACGGTCGTCAGACTGAAAGGAAGAAGACGAAGAGTCAACAAGGAACCTGTAGAATGTCTCACAGCGCATAGAACAAAATATAATAACAACATACTTGACATAAAACAGGTGAGACAGTGCATAAGCTGAAAACAAACTATCATAGCAGCATAAAATCCAAATACAGCTTATGTTCCACATCACCATTATTACAACTTTTCAAACTGTCTCTAAAAGCAAAAGCAAGATAAGGGAGGTACACTACTAATGCCCAAGTAGTGACCACCAACGACACAAGGAGAATATATATATCATACGTGGAAGCCTACTACTTGCCTCCGGATCAGCTACTCGTGCATCATCAGCTAACCTGTCTCTAGTCTGCTTGTTTATGAGCACCCAGAGTAATAAGAAGAGACAAAAAACTCTGGGTCAGACAAAATTCTGATATGAGCGATAAGCAACTAAACAGAACAATGACAGGTATACTAAACCATACTTGAACCTGGACCTGCAACCAAAGAGTTAGCACTACATACTGTACAACACTCTAAGGTGCCACTAACATATGGTGTACAAGCATACGGGGGTGGGGGTGTGCATGTCATAGTGACGGCAAACAATCAAACATAGCAACCATCCTCACATCTCTCACTCAGTGCGTAAAGCATACGATATTCACCACTTCGATCACCCATTACTTTGCTATGATCACTCTGCCCCATTAAGTCACAACGGCTTCACTGCACTGATCCATAGCCACTAATCCTTCGCTATGTCCACTTTGCCCCATGGAGTCGTGCACATCCCACTGCACTGGCTCATAGCCTTACTAATCCTTTACTATGTCCACTCTGCCCCATGGAGTCACAATGGCTCCACTGCACTGGCTCATAGTCTTACTACGATCACTTTGCCCCTCGAGTCATGATGACTCTACTGCACTGATACGTAGTCCTGCTATGATCACTTTGCCCCTCGAGTCGTGATGACTCTACTGCACTGATACGTAGTCCTGCTACGATCACTTTGCCCCTCGAGTCGTGATGACTCTACTGCACTGATACGTAGCCAATCGTTCCATTTTCAGTGGTGAATCAAAGTTATGAACGTCGACAACTCCTTAGCACACGTCCCGCAGCAAAGCCCAATCATGAAGTGAACTCATTGGTTCCCAACTGGATCCTGAGCTCTAACTTCCATTTGGACTACCTTTGCATCTCGGGTTATTGGTCATCACCGGATCGGTCTTCATTCAGTTCATGATCATCATATTGGCTCGGGTTCATATCAGTTTGTAGCACCCTCTCCAGATCGGTTCGGATCGGATGACCTTCCCCCATCGGTTCAGATTGGATGACTTTCCTCCAACGGTTCGGATCGGATGACCTTCCACCTACGGTTCGGGTCCTTCTCCCCAAGCACCCCGGATCGGGTCGAGTCTCTCGAGCTTCTCCATAGTGTATCGGTTCGGGTCGGAGTGGCACATAAGGGGCAGATCGGGTCGGGGTTCGGGTCCAGATCATCTCGTGGATACAACAACTTGGAGGGCGGTTCAGTTCGGGCTCTTTTCTCCGATCCGATCCGGATCGGCCAAATTCCTGCACTTCTTTCCAGCGACTATTTACGCCACTCGACGGCATTTTCGACCACTCTAATTATTCTAATCAATCACAAAGCATACCATACAGTCATAGCAACATGTATAATCAACCACAAACATCAAAACAACAATATGATAGGTTAAAATGGATCAAACATAGCCAAAAACCCATATTTTCCCTTAAGCGTGCTTAAGCAAAACTAATGATATGATTAGTAAAATTTAATCAAATTAACCCAAATTTCTAACAGAGTTCTAAAACATCATTTAAGAATTTATAAATATTTTTCCAGAATTTATTAGTGTATAAATTCGCTAATTATCACTAATTACCCTTAATTAACCATAATTAGTGAGGAACTATGCAAATCACTCACCTTAGCCACAAATAAACCTTAGACTGAAATAAATCTCTGATATGGCGCGAATACCAATGCTAAACAGCAGCTCTAATCTTAATTTGGTGAAGATCTCCCTTGATTTAATGTTGCTAAGTTTAATCCTTGATTAGAAAGTGATTTGGAGGTGATTTAGAGGTTGGAGGCCATTTTTAGGGTTTCTAAGAGGTAAGTGGAGGCTAGAAAACTGAAATAGAATGAAACCCTAACCCTTTTCAGCCTCCCCATAACCCTAATCCCGAAATGGGTTATGAGCCCATTCACTAATCACCATATTTGGCCCGGTTAAGCAGTTTTTCACCTTCCAAACCTTATTTCAGCCATATCTCCCAAACGGTAAGTCCGTTTTGCAATTATGACCACTCTACGAAAAGGTAAACCATCAAATGAATCGAATGGAAGTGGTTTCAAGTCAAAATTCCTTTCCAACCAATAGTTATGGCCGAAACAAGATCAGCTAGGGGGAAAATGGTCATTTAAAAATTGGCAAAAATCATGAACATGGGAAATGACCCCAATGGTCCTTTCCCAAAGCCACATGACCATACGACTTCGTATAAGAAAGAAATAAATAATCTACGATCCTCCGATGCGTAGAATGCGGGTTGTTACATTCTCCCCTCCTTAAGAAATTTCGCCCCCGAAATTCCCTAACCAAAACACACAAAGGGTCCCGCATGCCTATCAGTCATAAAACAACAATCAAACATGCAAAACAAGCAAAACAAGTCTATCCTAGCATGCGGAATAACTAAATTGCAAAGTAAATCTTACCAGGCAAAGAGTTCTGGATACGTCTTCCTAATGCTCTCCTCTGTCTCCCAAGTACAGTCATTCTTGTTCTCGCCCCACTGAACCTTGACTAGCTTCACCGCTTTCCTTCGAAGTTGCTTCGTATCGTGCTCGACAATACGAATCGGCTTGCAGTTCCCAACCGCCTCGGGTTCCACTTCGAAGTCCTCCAACTGATCAGGTGAAATAGTCATATCTGGGTCGTGCACGAACTTCCTCAGCTGGGAAACATGAAATACGTTGTGAACTCCCGCCATATTCTCGGGTAAGTCAACTCTATAAGCCAAATTCCCAGCTTGTTCAAGAACTGGGAATGGGCCAACAAATCTTGGTGCCAACTTGCCTCTCCTGCCAAATCGTATCACGCTCTTCAACGGAGAAATCTTGACAAACACCAAGCCACCAACGGAGAATTTTAAGTCTCTTCTCCTCTGATCAGCATAGCTCTTCTGCCTATCCTGGGTAGCCTTCATCCGTTGTTGAATGATCTTAATCTTATCTGAAGTTTCCCTCACCACATCTGGTCCAAGCACAAACTTCTCACCGGTCTCTATCCAACATGATGGTGAGTTGCACGGTCTTCCGTACAAAGCTTCATATGGAGCCATACCGATACTGGATTGGTAGCTATTATTATATGCCAACTCTACTAGATGCAAATGGACATCCCATGATCCACCAAAATCCAATATACAAGCTCTCAAGAGATCTTCCAATATACGATTCACCCTCTCTATCTGACCGTCGGTTTGAGGATGATACGCGGTACGGAGATATAATTCCGACCCTAGAGCCTCTTGTAAGCTCTTCCAAAACCCACTAGTAAACAACGGGTCTCGGTCACTCACAATGCTTTTAGGTACTCCATGAAATCTCACTACCCACTTCATATACAGTTCTGCTAACTTAGCTGTCGTTCTGGTCGATTTGACTTGTTTAAATCTTGCACTCTTGGTCAATCGATCCACAATTACCCAAATGCTATCATGTCCCGATTTAGTCCTTGGTAAACCATCAATGAAATCCATCGAGACTTGTTCCCATTTCCATTCTGGAATTTCTAATGGTTGTAGCAAACCACTAGGCTTCTTTTGCTCAGCTTTAACTAGCTGACAATTCATGCACTTGGATATAAACTTCCCAACGTCTCTTTTTATCCCTTCCCAGTAGTAAGTCTGCTTCATGTCTCGATACATCTTATCACCACCGGGGTGTATATTCAGTTTTGAGTGATGACATTCCCTAAGCACTTCATCTCTCAAACCATTCACGTTGGGTACAACTAGTCTTCCATTCTTTCGAAGCCATCCTTCTTGATCAAGCCCATACAAATTCATCTCCTCACCGTCGATATTCATCTCTAACTTGGAGATGATTTCCAATAAATTAGGATCGTCCCTCTGATTGGAACCAATCCGCTCAATCAAAGTGGGTCTGATCGTCAAACTAGCTAACATTTCTGGATCCAATTCACACTTTTGTCTGAAATCATACCCTGCGATATACTCCAGTTGCTTCCATTCAAGAAACATAGCCCCTAAACTGGCATGTATCCTACTCAAGGCATCGGCTACCGCATTGTCTTTCCCAGGTGTATATGCTATATCAAAATCATACGAAGCCAAGAACTCTAACCATCTCTGCTGACGGAGATTCAGATCCTTCTGAGAGAAGAGATACTTTAACGATTTATGATCGGTAAATAACTCAAATCTCTCTCCCAAGAGGTAATGTCTCCACATCTTCAATGCGAACACGATCGCTGCCAGTTCCAAATCATGGGTAGGGTACCTTTTCTCATGCGGTTTTAGTTGCTGACTAGCATAAGCTACAACCCTACCTCCTTGCATCAGTACAGCAGCTAGTCCGGTACCACAAGCATCCGTGTATACCGTCATCTCTTCATTCCCTTTAGGAATGACTAACACTGGCGCACGCGTCAACTTTTCTTTTAGACTCTTGAATGCATTCTCACACACTCCGTCCTAGATGAAGGCTTGATTCTTCTTAGTCAACTGAGTCAACGGTGCTGCTATCTTGGAGAAGTCCTGGATAAACTTACGATAATATCCAGCTAACCCCAAGAAGCTTCTTACGTCTGTTGCATTTTTGGGCGTAGACCAATCCTGTACCGTAGCCACCTTAGCAGGGTCCACGGCAATACCATTCTCTGAAACAACATGGCCCAAGAATCTCACTTTCCTCCTCCAGAAGTGACACTTAGAAAATTTCGCTTTCAATTGGTGTTTTCTCAACACCTCCATCACTATCCTCAAATGTCCCTTGTGTTCTTCCTCTGTCCTCGAGTAAACAAGGATGTCGTCTACGAACACAAGAACAAACTTATTCAACTGATCTCTGAATACCCTATTCATAATATCCACGAAGTATGATGGTGCATTGGTCAACCCAAATGGCATGACCAACCACTCATAGAATCCAGACGGCGTCCTAAATGCCGTTTTCAGAACACTCTCAGCCGCTACTCTGAGCTGATGAAATCCTGTCGCGAGGTCCAACTGGGAGAACACTCTTGCTCCTTCCAGTTGATCAAACAAATCATCTATCCGCGGTAGAGGATACTTATTCTTCCTCGTCACCTTATTCAACTCGCGATAGTCCACACACAAACGAAGGGAACCATCTGCCTTAGTGGCAAACACAAGCTCCCCACTCGGAGACACTTCTTCTAATAAACCCCTTCTTCAAAAGATCACTTACTTGCACCCCAAGCTCTCGTTGCTCCCTTGGTGCCATACGACGAAGTGGCATCACTATAGGTCTGGAATCTTTCACTAAATCAATACGGAACTCAATCTCTCGGTGTGGTGGAAGTCCGGTCACTTCCTCGAAGACGTCCGGATACTGGCCAACCACATGCACATCTGACAACTCATCATGCGGGATGTCGAGGGAATTTATAAAACTAGCCATTACCCCCATCACTAGGTAGACTACCAAACACTACCCTCCGCCCATCATCCGCTCTAACTGTCACCAAAAAGCCCTCACAGTCTACCACCACCCCGTATCTCTGGAGCCAATCGACTCCCAATATAATGCCATACCCAGTAAAGCCCAAAACAAAGCAATCACAAACAAACATACATCCATGACTCGATAAGACCAAATTTCGGCAAATCATACTAAGGTTAGTCGAACCACCAATCGGGTTCGTCACAACCAACGGTCTATCGACTATCTCGGGTTCCAGTCCCAACCTATCTACCAGGTCACTAGATGTGAAAGAACGGGAAGCCTCGGTATCAAACAAAACTCGAACATGTACGTCATAAATAGAAAGCATACCTTGAATGATGACATTCTTTCCTTTCTCCGCCGTAGTTGGGGCATTCGACGAAGAAGGAACAACATTGATAGCATATGCCTTCACAATCTGCTTCTCCTTAAGAGGTTGTGGACATTTATCCTTATGATGTCAAGCTTGGCCACAGTTGTAGCACTTCCTATCCGCTGGCTTGGCCCGACATTCTTTGGCATAATGGCCCTTCTTACCACAGCTGAAGCACTCAACATCTTTCTTGCTCTTTTTCTGGCCATCCTTAGTTTGGTTCTGCTTCCTCTTGTTCTGAGTGTTATTCTTGCCTCCACTGCCTGCTTGCAGCTTCATCCCTTCTGCAGATGCAACCTCAGTCTTTGACTTAGGGTAAAGACTCTCCGATCTCAAAGCTTTCCCCACAATCGATTCAAAAGTCTCATCGATGTGGTTGATAAGCCTTTCCCCCAAGTATCCATCCGAACCAGTAATGAACTTCTCATTCTTCTTCTCAGGAGTATCGATGAGGGATACTCCATACTTCGACAAAGTGTCGAACTCAGCAATATAGTCCGAGACTGCCCTACCATTCTGACTAAGCTCCAAGAACTTCCTAAACAATTCCGACTTCTGAGCAGCTGGGATAAACTTGTCGCTAAAGCGAGCCTTAAACTGATCCCAAGTAACCTGATCCTCTGGAGTGGTTGTCTTAATAGCATTCCACCAATTCATCGCTCGCCCTTGCAGCTGACGAGACGCTAGCCTTCTCTTCATCGCATCCTCGATACCCAAGTCGTCGAAGATACGATCACAGCTATCCAACCAATCCTGAACATCCGTGGCCGACTCCGTTCCGTGGAACGGCTTCCCACCAAGGTTAGTGTAATCCTTTCACAGCTTGGCGAAATCGGCCATAGGCGCCTGCACTACTGGACCACCACCATTACCGGCATTGGGAGCTGCCCCTTGCACATCCCTAAGCATTTCTCTCACGAGGTCAGTAAACATCGCCCTCATGTCAGCAGCATTCCCATTATTGGCTCCTCTGCCAGCACCTCTTGCGTATCGGCTCATCGTTCAATCTGCAAAGAGAAAACGATTAACCATCTCCATAGTGGTGCTAGTGCAGTGCGACTTCATCCTTGGTTATACTAATAGTATATATATAGCTTTTGAAAACCCAAGTAATCACGAATACGCGCTCTCATATACGTATTATCTCTCCCTAGTGTCTTTTCCTAGGTTAACTACGCAACCTAGAGCTCTGATACTAAATGTGACGGCCCGTCCCACACCAACCGACATTTACTCCTAAAAGTGAGTTGTACACATGTCCAGTTAGCACGGGACGGTCGTCAAAAGGAAAGGAAGAAGACGAAGAGTCAACAAGGAACCTGTAGAATGTCTCATAGCACATAGAACAAAATATAATAACAACATACTTGACATAAAACAGGTGAGACAGTGCATAAGTAGAAAACAAACTATCATAGCAGCGGAAAATCCAAATACAGCTTATGTTCCACATCACCATTATTACAACTTTTCATACTCTCTCTAAAAGCAAAGCAAGATAAGGGAGGTACACTACTAATGCCCAAGTAGTGACCACCAACGACACAGGGAGAATATCTATATATATCATACGTGGAAGCCTCCTACTCGCCTCCGGATCAGCTACTCGTGCATCACCAGCTAATCTGTCTCTAGTCTGCTCGTTTATGAGCACCCAGAGTAATAAGAAGGGACATAAAACTTTGGGTCAGACAAAAGTCTGGTATGAGCGATAAGCAGCTAAACAGAACAATGACAGGTATACTAAACCATACCTGAACCTGGACCTGCAACCAAAGAGTTAACACTACATACTGTACAACACTCTAAGGTGCCACTAACATATGGTGTACAAGCATACGGGGGTGGGGGTGTGCATGTCATAGTGATGGCAAACAATCAAGCATAGCAACCATCCTCACATCTCTCACTCAGTGCGTAAAACATACGATATCCACTACTTCGATCACCCAATACCTTGCTATGATCAATCTGTCCCATGAAGTCACAACGGCTTCACTGCACTGATCCGTAGCCACTAATCCTTCGCTATGTCCACTTTGCCCCATGGAGTCGTACACACCCCACTGCACTGGCTCATAGCCTTACTAATCCTTTACTATGTCCACTCTGCCCCATGGAGTCACAATGGCTCCACTGCACTGGCTCATAGTCTTACTACGATCACTTTGCCCCTCGAGTCATGATGACTCTACTGCATTGATACATAGTCCTGCTACGATCACTTTGCCCCTCGAGTCGTGATGACTCTACTGCACTGATACGTAGCCCATCATTCCCTTTTCAGTGGTGAATCGAAGTTATGAATGTCGAAAACTCCTTAGCATACGTCCCGCAGCAAAGCCCAATCATGAAGTGAGCTCATTGGTTCCCAACTGGATCCTGAGCTCTAACTTCCATTTGGACTACCTTTGCAACTCGGGTTATTGGTCGTCACCGGATCGGTCTTCATTCAGTTCATGATCATCATATAGGCTCGGGTTCATATCAGTTCGTAGCACCCTCTCCAGATCGGTTCGGATCGGTTGACCTTCCCCCATCGTTTCGGATCGGATGACTTTCCTCCAACGGTTCGGATCAGATGACCTTCCTCCTACGGTTCGGGTCCTTCTCCCCAAGCACCCCGGATCGGGTCGAGTCTCTCGAGCTTCTCCATAGTGTATCGGTTTGGGTCGGAGTGGCACATAAGGGGCAGATCGGGTCGGGGTTCGGGTCCAGATCGTCTCGTGGATACAACAACTTGGAGGGCAGTTCGGTTCGGGCTCTTTTCTCCAATCCGATCTGGATCGACCAAATTCCTGCACTTCTTTCCAGCGACTGTTTACGCCACTCGACGGCGTTTTCGACCACTCTAATTATTCTAATCAATCACAAAGCATACCATACAGTCATTGCAACATGTATAATCAACCACAAACATCAAAACAACAATATGATAGGTTAAAATGGATCAAACTAGCCAAAAACCCATATTTTCCCTTAAGCGTGCTTAAGCAAAACTAATGATATGATTAGTAAAACTTAATCAAATTAACCCAAATTTCTAACAGAGGTCTAAAACATCATTTAAGAATTTATAAATATTTTTCCAGAATTTAGTAGTGTATAAATTCGCTAATTATCACTAATCTCCCTTAATTAACCATAATTAATGAGGAACTATGCAAATCACTCGCCTTAGCCACAAATAAACCTTAGATCTGAAATAAATCTCTGATATGGCGCGAATACCAATGCTAAACAGCAGCTCTAATCCTGATTTGGTGAAGATCTCCCTTGATTTGATGTTGCTAAGCTTAATCCTTGATTAGAAAGTGATTTGGAGGTGATTTAGAGGTTGGAGGCCATTTTTAGGGTTTCTAAGAGGTAAGTGGAGGCTAGAAAACTGAAATAGAATGAAACCCTAACCCTTTTCAGCCTCCCCATAACCCTAATCCCGAAATGGGTTATGGGCCCATTCACTAATCACCCTATTTGGCCCGATTAAGCAGTTTTTCACTTTCCAAACCTTATTTCAGCCATATCTCCCAAACGGTAAGTCCGTTTATCTATTATGACCACTCTACGGAAAGGTAAACCATCAAACAAATCTAATGGAAGTGGTTTCAAGTCAAAATTCCTTTCCAATCAAAAGTTATGGCCGAAACAAGATCAGCTAGGGGCAAAACGGTCATTTAAAAATTGGTAAAAATCATGAACATGGGAAATGACCCCAATGGTCGTTTACCAAAGCCACATGACCATACGACTTCGTATAAGAAAGAAATAAACATTCTATGATCCTCCGATGCGTAGAATGCGGGTTGTTACATTTAGTGCAAAAATTAAACATGTAACGGTGCTAAGTCCCACGGTTAAGTCAACTTTTGGAAGAAGTCTGCCCGGAACCGCCCGGCAAATCCAGCATCCATAAGTGGTAGGCTTGAGTGGTCCAGTACATAAGCGCATATATATATATATATATTGATATGAAAGGATAGAAATAAATGGCATTAAGTGTAATTAATGGAAATGAATGGATGTTACAACAGTAAAAGGAATGGAATGAACAGGGAATGATTATAACCTATTATAATTAATTACATTAATGAAAATGTTATATAATAGGTAGACTTGTCCTAGGGACAAGTGGAGATTATAACTTAGATTATAATAAACTAGTAAGAAATGAGATAACTTGTGTAATGAGATAAGTGGTACTTAATTGTAAATTAAGTAATCAGTAAATGGGGAAACCTGAAACCAGTTGTTGTAATAAGTAGAGAAAAGGGGGAAATTTGTGAAATGTAAGAAGTTGTACTTAATTACAAATTAAGTAATCTGTAAACTTGGAAATCTGAAATCTGCTGATAAGCATAACATGTTAAGGCATGTCCTAGGGACAAGTGAAAATTATAACATAGGTTATAATAAACGGAAAGGAGACTTATTAGTGAACCTTAGTTAAGAGAACTAAGTTTATAAGTAGACAACGATAAGTTGTAGTGGCAGTATAAGATGAAATTATGATTAAATAGAAAAGAGTGAGGCAAACTTATGAAATAAAATAAGTTATATTTAATCATAAATAATGACTGACATGTTAAATAGATAACATGTGAATTGAGATATACTTAATTACATATTAAGTAGAACATGTTATTGTAACCTTGAATCAAACAAGAACATAAGGGAGTTGTGGATTATAGACCTTTGATCACAATCTAGGGAATAAAATGTTGTGGGTTTATTAATAAACTTAAATGGGTTAAGTTATATGATTGAAATTAATAAGCAAGAGGAACTTAGTAACTTGAATTAGAAGTCAATGTGAATGGGAATAACCAAGTTAGATGGAAACCCGATGAGGTAAAGCAAGCGCAAAGAATGTTTAGACATAGGGTCTAATAACATATGAAAATGAGGCGCTTGGACCGGTCCGCACGTTTGAGAGTGAATAACCCAACGGAGTAGATCATCATGGTGTCATGAGGCATGAGGGGAGCACACGTCCATCTGATTATTCAACTAGCTCCGAAGAACTGGAAGGGGAGCACGTAGCTTCCTGAGATATGTAAGGTGATCCTAGTAGTCCTCTGTGCGGTGGCTGATGTTTAGGCTGTGCTCGCAGAGGTTGGGTCTGCGCGTTACTACCAGGTAGGCAGGCCTTGACTGTAAAAGTAGATTTGCAATCAGAATGCTGTGACGAGGTGACACTAGGGTGATTCGGTGATCGCCTCAATGGTAGGCGAGGTCAGGACCAACAAGGATATAGATCATCGGGTACCCGTCATCGGCAGCCAGTGGGATGCGAAAAAGCTCGAGCTGAACCCACGATGCCTTTACCTTTCACTATCGAGGTACGATGGTTGAGGGGAGATGCCAACTGGATGTTTAGATTGTTTGTTAGGGCCAAGTCGCTTAGCTCTTGTAGTCTTTAGTAGTTGAGGGAGGGGCCGAGGTGGGGCCACAACCGCCATGAAAAACAAACCCGAGGGATACCTATATTTTGAGGCCCTTAAAGGCGTGCCTGTACAGATATGGAAAAACTCCCGACCGAGTTCCATGTTTCTTGTATAGACCTACCACGGAACTCGGTGCACATTAGAGATTATGTGCGGTCAAGGCATCGAGTACGATTGACGATACGTACGAAGGAAAGTCTAGATACATGCATGTCTGCTCTGGGTGGTGTACCGTAGACCCTAGGGCATTACTCTGCGATCTGATTCGATCAAAGGTGGTAGTCCATAAGCTTACGTAGCATGAAGATGGCGGTTCTATGCAGAACGTAGCGTTGTTATATAGAGGTCCGTACGTCACTCCAGCGTCAGATGAGGGACTACATATAATTTTGTGGCGTTATGACGGAGACCGTGCGAGTGGGATACCATAGGGTGCACCACAATATTGGGGGTAGCTACAAATATACTGAACTAGGTTAATCCACTGGGAGTAAATGGGTACGACGTGTGTGTAAGCCTTGAGCGTTGTTAACCCGAGTAACCGAATGAATAAGAAAATGTGATTGAACGGTATATGTAGGGTTATGCAAGATGTATAGTTTAAATCTAGTCACTAGAACTTGTGTTCTGACCCCCTCCTCATAACATACTCGTAGGTTAGATTTTTGGCGGAGATATGATAGCTTTGGATACCGGTTAGGCAGTATTATAGATTTGGTAAAGCTATACTTCGATTATATTATACTTTATCCATTTCGCTGTGAGATATTTTTGAGCTCTGATATATTTATATCTCTGTCTTTTCTGCAGGATACCAGAGCAACAAACATGGGTTTCGATGGATTAGAATTTTGAAAAAAAAAACGGTCTATTGGAATTCGGATTGTTGCATCTGGTATCAGAACTTAGGTTTAGGATTCCGGTATAGATAGTGAGTGAACGTATTTGTATTTTTTTTAAATATAAATATATTATATATATACCTGGATCCATAGAGGAACCCGCTAAATAGAAAGAGTATAATATGGTGAGAATTGGGGTGACTGTTTTGTACACTAAAGGAATGAATATGGAAATTTGAGACCCTTAGGAAATTTGAGTGGAAAGTGTACAATATATTTTGAAATAGAGAAAGGAGGATCTCATATGATTACTATTTTGGATTAGTGGGTTTGGCAGTAAAACCTTGTAAATTGGAAAAGGCTAAAAAGGAGAAAAATGGATTAGTAATATATATAGTTAAGAGAATTGACTTTGTGGGGGTGTCTAGGAAAGCCTAGAAAATTAGAAACCTGCTTTGAGTCTCACCCCATTTCTTACTTTTAAGAAATTGACATTATAAAAGTTTTGGGAAAACGGTTTATGGTGTTTTCAAGTTATGATCTTAAAAGTTATAGTTTAAAAATATGTAAAGTACACATATTGAGTTTTAAAGTAAAAAGGGGAATATTTTGGGAACAATGATTTCTTGTGAAAATTTTGTCTAAAGAAAAATTCTCTTAGGTGCATATTATAGAGCATGTATAGCTCGCTAGTTTTCTTGTTATATGGCATGAAAGGATTTAAAAGAAAAACTTAGAAAGTATTGCATTTTGCTAAAATTCTCAGTAAAGAAAGTTTAGAAATCTCTATTCTTTTGACAATCATTTTTGATAAATTGCTTTAACAAGAGAATTTTGTTGGATGGGCAAAATAAGTGGTAGAAATTAAGAACAGAGTAAATGTTTGCACCTTGTTGTAAGAGACTGAATTGACCTTATAGACAAGAACAAGCCGTAAACCTGATTAAGAAATAGTTTTCCTTATCTACTCCAGTTTTTGTGATGTGAAAAGAAAATTGATTTACATTTTTTTATAAAATGACATGTTTTTTGGTTTGGAAAAAGTAAGTTTTCATGAGGAAAATAAAGTTTTGACACTTTTAATATTTTGGAAGAAAAAATTAAATGAAAAGGCCGAACCATGTTTTGAAAGTATGAAGTAGGTAGGGATTAGTGCCTAGGGAAGACGGGAAATTTTTTGAGGCAATAAAGTAAATAGCGAGAAATATCTTGTAATATGATAAGTTCCCGTAGAATGCGTAAGCATTAAAAAGCCTAGGGTGTTACTTGAGATAATTGTTGGTACACAACTAGGACTAGTGGTGACTACTAGATAGTAAAGGGCAAGTAAGTATTTAAATCCTGTTGCTAATTTTCATGTTAGGGGTACAACCCATTATTGCATTTCTGTTGGGATCGTTCCGTTATTTTATTATTGTTAGGCAGTTAGGGTAACACCTAAACCTGTCATGGATCCTATGGTTTGGACTTTTCTGTTTGAGGGGGGACATAGTCCCGAGATTCTTGGCCCTTAATAGTAGCTGTGTAGTGTGTCTGTTTTCCTACTTTAGTTGAAAGACTAGAAGGCTTATTTGAAATTAAACTTAGATCAAATGATTAAATAAGCTAAGAAAGAGAAATGGTACAACTATAAAGGAAACATCAAATTCAGTAAAGCGACAAACTTGACAAACTCTGAGAAAAGATGGATAAAAATAAAAATTTCCAAGATAAGACGAAAAAAGAAAATCTAGAATAAAGAAAATTTTCTTATGTGGACTGTGCTTGGATAGGAAAATAGGGAATCTTTATAAATAGTTACATAAAATCCAAGTACGGTAGGGAAAAAGGTACATAAAAGAAAAACAGAGGACGTGAAATTTTCCATTTTCCACCTTTTTATAACATGAGAAATCAAATTTAGATAATTATATTTTTCTGAAATTCAAAAAATAAAGTTGGATGTTAGGATTTTCCAGAATCTGGGCATATTAAGAAGGATTGTCCAGAGCCGGCTAAGGGAAAACAGATTGTGAAGGCACATGCTTTGGAAGCTGTGCCATCTTCTTTGAGGACTCCTATGATGGAGTAAAAAGGGAAGAATGTCGTCGTTCAATGTACTCTTTCCATTAGAGATGTTTCAATTTGAGTGTTGTTTTATAGTGGATCATCGCTTTCTTTCATATATATGAGCTTGTGTGCCGCTTGGGTCTGGAACCCGAGATTTGTGTAGACCATTGATTGTGACTAATCTAGTTATAGGTTTGTCTAGTTTGCGTATGACTTGTCGTGGTCTTGTGTTGTCGAGTCATGGTTGCTCCTTTGTGTGTGATTTCTTTGTTTCGAACATCGCTGGGTTTAGGATCATACTGGGTGTGGACTGACTCAAGAGGTATGCGACAAAAGTGGATTGCGAGAAGCTCGAGGTGACAATCGGGAATATGGAAGGGAGAATGGTTGTGGTTCGATGTAAACTCGAAGATGGTGTCTTCGTAAGCTATTTATGTTCGCTTGTCATTCCATGGGAAGACTTGTCATCTGTGTCGATCGCAAGTGAGTTCGATGATGTATTTTACGAGATCAAAAGGTTCTACCGCATTGCGAGATTGAGTTCAGGATCGATTTGGTCGAAGGTGCTAGATCTATCGTTATGCCTCTTAGGCGGATGGTGCGTAAGGAACAACGAGAGTTAGAG
The DNA here is from genome assembly GCA_030737875.1 of Allium sativum. Taxonomy (NCBI): domain Eukaryota; kingdom Viridiplantae; phylum Streptophyta; class Magnoliopsida; order Asparagales; family Amaryllidaceae; genus Allium; species Allium sativum. The sequence goes on along the minus strand of CM060927.1, from coordinate 16,863,828 downwards.
GTGCAAGTACGTGACCTTTTGGGAAAAGGATTCATTCGGAGAAGCGTGTCCAAATGTGGTGCACCAGTTGTGTTTGCGACCAAGGCTGATGGATCTTTGAGATTGTGTGTTGATTATTGTGAGCTAAAAAAGGTGACCAAGAAGAACAAGTATCCGTTGCCGAGAATAGATGACTTATTTGATCAGCGACACGAGGCTAAATTGTTTTCTCAGATAGATTTGACGATGGGATTCCATCAGTTGAAGGGGTAAGCGATAGTGTGCCGAAGACCACTTTTAGGACACCATCTGATTTCTTCGAATGGTTGGTGACGCCATTAGGGTTGACTAACACACCAACGTATTTTGTGGATCTTATGAATAAGGTTTTCAGAGATCAGTTGAATAAGTTCGTGCTTGTGTTCGTGGATGATATTCTGGTTTACTCTTGGAACGAAGAAGAGCATAAGACGCACTTGAGAGTTGTTTTGGAACTCTTCCGAAAGCACCAGCTAAGAGCTAAGTTTTCGAAGTGTCACTTCTAGAAGAGCGAAGTGAGGTTCTTATGCCATGTTGTTTGTGGAAATGGAATAGCGGTTGACCCCACTAAGGTGGCGGCAATCCAGGAGTGGAATAGACCTAAGAATGCGTCGGATGTTAGGAGTTTCCTTGGGTTGGCAGGATATTATCGTCATTTTATCAAGGATTTTTACTAGATAATTGCACCATTAACAGGATTGACGAAGAAGAATCAAGCATTCACATGGGATGCGAAGTGTGAGCAAGCTTTTGGAATCATGAAAGAAAGAATGACGAGTGCTCCTTTTTTGACCATTCCAAGCGGGAATGAAGAAATGGTAGTATACACTGATGCATGCGGTACTGGACTTGGAGCAATGATGACGCGTAAGGATATAGTTGTGGCCTACGCAAATTGACGACTGAAGGCGCACGAAAGGAATTATCCGACTCATGATTCGGAGTTGGCAGCTATCCCGTTTTCTCTAAAGATGTGGAGACATCACCTATGGGGAGTTCGATTCAAGTTGTTTATGGATCACAAGTCGTTGAAGTATCTTTTCTCCCAAAAAGATTTGAATCTTCGGCAGCAAAGGTGGTTAGAGTTTCTGACATCGTATGATTTTGGTATAGCCTATACTCCTGGAAAAAGTAATGTAGTGGCAGATGCATTGAGTCGAAGACATGCAAGTTTGGGTGCGATGCTTTCAGAATGAAAGCACCTCAAGTACTTGGTAGGATTTGATTTCAGGCCTAGGTGCGAGTTAGTGCTCGAGATGTTGGCAAGCTTGTCAATAAGACCTACCATTATCGAAAGGATTGGTGAAAGCCAAAAGCGTGATCAAAGATCGAAGGCTTATTGAGATTATCCAAAAGTTGGAACCTGAGGATAAGGAATTCGAAGTCGATCAAGAGGGTTGGCTCTGAAAGAAAGGATGACTGGTTGTTCCTGATATTGATGGATTGAGAGATGAGGTTTTGAGGGAATGCCATCACTCGAAGTTGACGATTCATCCTAGTGTTAACAAGATGTAATAGGACATGAAGCGAGCTTACTACTGGGAAGGGATGAAGAGGGATGTTGGAAAATTTATTTCCAAGTGCATGAATTGCCGGTTGGTGAAAGCTGAACAGAAGAAGTCGAGTGGATTGCTTCAGCCATTAGAAATTCCTATGTTAAAGTAGGAGAAGGTACCGAAGGATTTTATCACTAAACTGCCTAGAACCAGGGCAAGAAACGAAGGAATTGGGTCATCATGGATCATTTGACCAAAAGCGCAAGATTTATTCCTGTCAGAATGACTAGGACAACATCGAAGTTGGCTGAGCTTTATATTAAATGGATAGTTCGATTCCATGGTATCCCAAAAATCATAGTGAGTGATCGAGATCCATTGTTCACAAGTTGATTTTGGAAGAGTTTGCAAGAGACTTTGGGAACCGAATTGTGTTTGAGTATGTCTTATCATCCCCAGACTAATGGTCAAACCGAGACGGTTAAGCGAGTTTTGGAAGATCTCCTTAGGGCTTGTGTATTGGACTTCGTAGGATTGTGGGAAGACCATCTACATCTAGTTGAGTTTGCATATAACAACAACGACCAGTCGAGCATCGAGATGGCACCATACGAGGCGTTATATGGTAGATGGTGTAATTCTCTAACATGTTGGTTAGAGGTTAGAGATAGGTGTATACTTGGTCCTGAGATGATTAGGGGGACATTAGATTGTATCGAGATCGTTCGACAATGATCATCGAGATCGTTCGGCAACAAATGAAGGAAGCCCAGGTCCTTCAGAAGAGTTATGCCGATAAACGTCGAAAAGATTTGGAATTCGACATTGGTGACATGGTTTTCATGAAGATTTCGCATTGAAGCATGTTGTTCGTTTCGGAAGTAAAGGAAAGTTAGCTCCAAGGTTCGTTGGACCATTTCCGATAGTCTAGGAAATTGAGAAGCTCGCGTATAGATTGGATTTACTCGAGAAGATTTCGAGTGTACACAATGTTTTCCATGTGTCATTTTTATGGAAGTGCATGCCCGATTCGAATGTGGTGGTATATCCAGAATAGTACGAAGACCTAGAAGTAGAGTCCGTAGTTACGAAACCTCGTAAGCCACTCGCGTTGTGTGGAATGATACGAAACAACTTAAGAGGAAGGTGGTTAAGCTAATCAAGGTACAATGGAGTGAGGATGGTGATGATTGTACATGGGAAACGGAAGAGAGAATGAAGACGATCCATCCAGAACTCTTCGTTGGTATGGCCCATTAATGTCATGTTACCTTTACACCATTGTAACTTGCACTATTCGTTAGAATTTCACATGGTAGGTTAATACTATAGATGCATGGCTTGATGGATGCTAGTTTGTATGGTAAATTGGATGCTCATGGATGATAGGCATGCAGAGTTGTATTTAGTTGCTTGTGTTTGCTTGGTATTTCGGGGGAGAAATTCCTAGAGGGGGTTAATGTAACAACCCTCATTTTACGTATTGAAGGATCTTTAATATTTTTATTTAATTCCCTGAGAGCCGAATCATCCTCATATTTTTGATATGTGGGTTATGGGGATGTGAGACATGCCCATAATTTTTATCAATTTTATTTGTGACCATTTTTCCCCTGTCAGTTTTGTATATGGAATAATTTTTGATGGAGATCGAATCTGGTGCTGAGATCGATTTCATTGGAAAGTAAATGGTGTTGTCAGTTTCGTAGAGTGGTCACATAAAAGATTTGGTTCATCATTTTGGGAGGAATCATTGTTTTTGTGTTACATAATTTCTGGACAGGTTAACTAGTCATTATTGGGCTGATTTGGTGAGGCCCACTAGTAGGCTGGTTAGATGGCTATAAATAGGGGGTAGTGGATAGGAGAATGGTTACTTTCTTTATTTCTTATTTGGTTGTGGTTTGAGATTCTCCTTGCTCCAATCAAATACCTCTCTCCTCCATTAAAATCTTAAATCTACATTAGAAGATTGAAGATCTACATCAAGGAAGGCTAGATCTACATCAAAAGAGAGTGGATCTCATCAAGTTATGTGATTTGTAGATCGTTCTTCGCTGTCCGGATTTGTAGATCATCCCTTTAAAGCTAATTTGTGGATTTGGTGAGTGATAAGCATCTCACACGGATTTAATCGACTGTATGGGTTGTTTGATCTTATTTTCATCGTTTCAAGTTGTTTTCACCTAGATATACATCATGGTATGTATATTTTCATTCGAATCTCCATATGATCTAATCCAACAACTTAAATCGGTAAATTTCTATGTTAGTTCATGTGTTATTACAAGTTAGATCCTTTTTTTAATTCATTTATTTTTTTATCATGAATTTGGTGAATTTATTATGTTTGAATGATGAAAAATCGTTGTATTAATACTTGTTGATGGTTTGGTTTGATTGATTGGTGAAACCAAATGTTTTGCATGAGTTTTGGATCAAATTATGGTTGGATTGGCGAGTTTTTGTAATGGATCAGATCGGGGATTATGAGCATGGATTGGTTGGATTGTCCTCCAAGAAATGGAGTGGATCGAGTGTGAAAATGATGATGGATCGATAGTTTTTCTATGGATTGGGGAAAACTAGAATTGACCGAAATTTCTGGGTTTAACAGCGCTTGGAAAACGTCGTAGAAAGTGATGGATCAGGCAAGGCTAGCACGTTGGGAAACAAGTGGATCAGGAGGTTTCTAGTATGGATCGGGGAATTTGGCACGAGGTGGATCGACATCACTTGGAAAAAGATGTAAAACAATGGATCGGGCACGTTTTCAGGCCGAGGATCTGTCTCAAGAACGTGGATCGGGCAAGTCTTTTTGTCTATGGATCAGGCGGATTCTTTTACAGCATTCTAAAAACGCTATGGAAAGGTGTGGATCAGGTACGTTTTGGAGCATGGATCAGGCTAGAAAAATTGTTGGATCGATCGAGTTCTGGAGGCATATTGATGGATCAGGTAGGTCGATCCATGATGAATTAGGCAGAAGATATGATAGCGTTTCATAAATGCCGTGAATGAGAATCTAAACGATGTGGTATGTTTTTCATGGCAGAAAGGTTGAAATGATATGGATCGAATATTGGCCAAACGAATTATGTTTTTGGCTCGATGATGGTCGTGGCTTTGAAGTGAGTTCAAGACGGAATATTCGAAGGGTTGTGAATGTGAAGACGACTCAAGATGATTTGAGCTCATAGATAATGGTTGCTCAAGACGATTTGAGCTATGGATAGTCATCGATTATGATGACTAGAGATATCGAAGGTTGAGGAGTTATCGTTGTCGTAGGTTCTAGCGGGATCAAAGCAGGTACAATAGGGACACCTAAAAGACTAGATGATTAGTCGAGTACCTTGGGTAGCGATGAAAGGCCTAGATACGTAGCGTTGAAAGGCGTATGGAGTTTTTTCTAGAACCGGGGTTACCATTATCCCTTGACAAATGGTGTTGGGATTCAACGATAAATAAATTTAAATTAAAATACGTTGTTTGTGCAAACCGAGTCAGGATTCAACAAAACTAATTTCCTTGGATTCGGAACGTTTAGACGTAGCAATGTGTTTATTTCCGTTGCGGCTGAAGTTTGTATGTGGCGGTACATATATTTAACGTGCAACATTAGATAACAGTTGAAGTTTAATTAACCATATTAAATTAAAAACAAAACGTTATAAACTTCATGAGTAACCAAAATAGTGCGCATGCCTAAAACACACCATATAATTTTGCAACCTACCATGTATTACTTCAACATGAAGTCTTGAATAAATATACCTACAAAACATACTACCTTTCATTTCCATCTATCTGTAGACCTATGGAAGTGAAAATACGCACAACCTACCCATTATAAGCTTCAGCTAGCTATCTTCCTACCCATCTTTCTACCTTTCGGGTGATAAAAACAATTGCATGCAAGCCTAGCAGAGAGTCGATCCTACCCTATACCTTTCGACACTATGTTGATCTTATCTCAAAACTTTCTTTACCTAAAAATATAACTTTACTTTGTTCATTCCACTTCACAACAGCGAGATGAAAACCAAATGCTTCCATAAAATAAAATTAAAACTTTCCAAAACACTTTGTGTTTTAGCCGCTGATCTCTACATCATAGTTCGGACATCAGCGCCAAGGTTGATGGAGTGACCTCAGCTTTTCTGGTGCTGATCTACGACGATCAGGTATAGCGGTGGAAACGTGTCAGTAGAAAGGCGGAGCGGGTTTCTGTGTGCTTTGAGTGCAAGCTGCAGACTTGTAGTAGCTGGTCTCGAGCATGGTTTTGAAGTTCGAGCATGGGTTTTGGAGCTGTTATATGTAGGATGGGGAGTTTCAGAAGTAGCATAAAAAGGGAATTAAGTTAGCAATATGAAGGAGAGTGAAGTGAAAAGATGTCGGTGAGGGTTGAGCAGTTCGTGATAGGAGCGAGAGTGTATGGTGTGCGCATTACGATGTTCTGGTGCATGTAAATTGGGGGGAGGCTGCATACATGTAAGTATATGGGAAGAAGGGACCGTGTGGGGAGAAGATTGGCAAGAAGAAAATAGTATGGAAGGAGGACGTCACATACTGGAAGAAGTTTTTTGGGGAAGAAAGGTTCTGACGTGAGGTTAGGAAAATATTCGGTAGGCTTGGGAAAACGTTAGGCCTTGGGCCATTATCTTATATAAAAAAAATAACAGAAACAAAAATGGGAAGGAAAGAAGCAAAGTGGAAGAAGAGGTTAAAAGGGGACTAGGTGCGGTTTTAACGTGAGAAATATTTGTGGTGGTGGTTGCTTTTGACGTGGGCATGGAGGGAGTGGGCTTGGGCCCGTTAAACTTTTTTTCCAAAAAAAATGATGGGAAGAAAAAAACGCTGACGTGAGGGGGAGAGAAGGTGCGATCGGGATATTTAGTTTGCTTGGGTAAAGAATTATTGGAGAAGATGCCATGGGCTTTGGGCCGGGCCATTTAACAAAAAAAGAAGGGAAGAAACGAAAAATAGAAAGGTGGAGACATGGGTAAGAAAGATGGGTATAGTGAGTATAACATGAAACGTAGGAGGGATGAAAGAATAAAGTAAATGGGGGGCAGCGACAGAGAAGTGTTAGACGAAAGATTTGGGTAAGGCGCATTTTAAATTTCAATTAAAGTTTAAATTAAAGATAAATGTTTATACAATCATTTTAATTCAATCTCTTGACCGCACGTTATATTTTCGAACCGTCAGTCCCGTTGGAACCGTATGGACGAGGACTACGGGATGGAGCTAGTCTAATCATCACATGCAGCAATGGAAATTTTTAGTTAAGTTAAAAGCCATTTTAATTTAATTAAAAATAAGCGTTTTACTGTCAGAACTAAACCATGGTGAGTTAAACTCGCTCAGTTCTCCCACTAATAACTATTATAAGTCGGGTTTATTATTTGTATGCTATGGTTGCTAATTACTGGTTGTTTTGATGATTGGATGCGTGTTAAAATATTTTTATATCTATTGTTTAAATTAAACCTCCTTTGTACGGGTTACCCAGTACAACTACAAAACGCCTCTCTGGGCCCTTTCCATTCAAAAAGAAAATCAAAAAGCCAAGCGGCTTGCCGATTCAGCGCATAAAACCTCATATGGAATTAAAACTTGTACCTTTTTGTCGGGCACTAAATTTATAAACTTCATTCTCTTTATTCCATATCTGTTTAACACATATGCGTCCATTTCTAATTTATTCCAACTCAATCTGGTCATTTTAACTCAATTTGCAAATTTATTCTTTAATCAGCTCTTTTGCCCATTTCATTCTCTATTTGAACATATCAGTTCAGATACAAATATTTACTTACTTATAAACCAATTGAATTCCATTTTCAATTCAAGTTTCATATTCGATTTCGAATATGAATTCGCCCATTCAATTTACATAACCAAAACCCAATTTCGCATCGAATCTTGATTAACTAATTATTCTTCAAATTAGTTAATTCTATTTAATAATTAAAAATCTGATTTTTGTTTCAAAAATCAGTTCAATTACTCCACTTGAGTTCCTATCTTAGGTCTGGATTTTTCTAATGGAAATTCGGATTTTATTTACTTAAAATCCTTCTATTTATTTAAATAAACCGTTATGGTTTTATAATGGTTATGGCGTTGTTTTTCTAAAAATTTGGTTTTGACATAACTCATAATCTATAAGACGAAATCTAGATTTTTCTCTTCCATTAGAGAACTATTATTCAACCGGTCCTGACGATTCTTGTTTCACAGAATTCCAACTTAAATTGAGTTCTATATACTTAATTGAAGTTCGAAACGCCAATTTACGAACTATCGCGCTGCAGCTAGTTTGTTTTAATTGTATTTATATATAACGTTTAAACTTCGTTTATAATAAATTTCAACTCCATTCAAATATATCTTTATATATATTAATCCAATTTACCAAATTCAACTTAATATTTTTTATTTTCCCTAACCGTCGATTATTTTATAATTCAATTATAATTTATTTATAATTAAATATTCTATACTGAATTCCAATTATAAATAAATTATTTATATAATTCGATATAATCGAATTCAAGATTTAAATCCTTTAAATTTATCTCGGAACATAAATAAATTATTAATAAAATTCATTATAATCGAATTCAAATTTTAAATCCTTAGATTTATCTCAGTTCCGTTTATATTTCCAAATCCGTCGTTCCGTTTTTGAAACGATTTCCAATTCACTTTTAAATTCATATTTGAATTTAAACTTCTAAATTATCCAACGATAATTTATTTCACTATATTTATAAACATTGTTGATAAATTTATTTTCTTGTTTATAAAATAAAGCAAGCTTCCCTATCAAATATTTATTTGAGACCCAATTCATTTTATATTCCGAATCCCAGAATAAAACCCGTCGTTCTCCTTTTCGAAATGATTTCAACTTTATATTTTTAAATTCAAACTTAAATTCGAAATTTCAAATTATCTTCTGATAGCTAATTCTCTACTATTATAACATCGTTTGTAAATTTACTTGTTTAATATATTAAATCAAGTTCCATTTCAAAATCTATTTAAAACCAAAATCTTATTTTTGAATATTCTATTTAATTTAACTTGTCCATATATAACATATAATCTATTTTCATAATTAAATTTAACTTCTATTTAATACAATCCTAATATTTTTCTAGACATATTTTATTTAAATAAATTCGAACTATTCGAATTCAAATCATAAATCCATACGGATTTATTTTTGGTTTAATTTACATTCTGAACATCAGAATAAATTTCATCGTTTACATCTTTAAAATGATTCCACATTTCCATTTTTAAATTCACATTTGGATTTAAATATTCAAATTATCAAATGATAATTTTTCCACTTCATTTATAAACACCGTTTATAAATTCATTTCAATTCCCTGATTATCTAATGAAAATCGTTCCATTTTATTTATAAACACCATTTATAAATTTACTTCAATTTCCTATATTATTTAATTTATATACAGTGTTTATAAATTTACTACTTGTTTTTATTACTCAAAACAAGTTAATAAATTTCTTAGCCCATTCGAAATTTAAATTCTATTTTAGAAAAATAGAATTCCCTTTTTAAAACACAAAATATCCTTTTTCACGGTAATTTTATAGGTCAACATTTTAGCCCAGTGATATTTGAACACCCCAAAACACTCAATCATCAATCACAGGTTTCCTACCACATTATATATGATAATATATGGAAATAAACAATAATAAAATTTGAGGAATCCAGTTGGATCCCTCCAACCTGTTTCCCTGCATCCACAGATGTTAGCTAACATAAATAATACCCATACAGCTTCGAGGCAGGATATCGCGGTATAGAAGGTCATCCACTATCATAGCGTGGGACGTATAGGGTCCTACGCTAATGATACTACGGGCATCCGCTAATGGTACTGCAGGAACTATCCAGTCACCAATATATATATATGTATATATATAATAACCAAAATTACCAATCCTAAATAACTAATCTATATTTTAAATAGCCATAGTAATATTTAAACGCAACCAAATAACCAACAAACAATTATTTTAATGAATAAAATAATTCTAAAACAAAAATATGAGTGAGATTTACTCACCATGATTTTATTTATGATCCATTTAAAATTTAATTTAAATTGAACGACATTCGATGTAAATTAAAAATCCCAATTGACTTCAGAAAATCCCAAATAAATCCAAACGCGTAGCCAATATTTATAGGAAGCCACCGCAACTCGTTTTACTGGAATCTGTTATCATACGAATTTTACACGAACATTACAATTTGATTATTGATATTTATAAATTTACTACTTAGCTTAAATAAATTATATACCTTAATAAAACTTATCCTTAAAACTTGAAAACCCTGCCTGCTCCATTGTAACATCATCATGAACAATTGCTCTTTCTGCCCATGGTTCATCAACTAAACGTGCACGAGGAACACGAACTTGTAACCCGCAACACAAACCTCCTTTACAAACACAAACCCGTGACCAAACTCCCCTAACAAAATCCCGTCTTCAATCTCCTTCCCTGTTCGAAACTCTAGATCACGATCTGTGAGTCAAAATCGCACCTTCATTCATTGTTGTTGACCACGTACTCCACCAAATCCCACAGTTACCACCTAACTTCCATTGCGCCTCCTAAGGAACCCAAGCAGATAGTCCTTGTCCTCTAAACTATCTCAATGAACTAACAAAAACCTCTAAAATCACAACCGTGAATTACCAGTACTCTACCGATCTCGATCTTCGAGTGGTAAACCACCATCAACGATGAATGCTACTTTCCTGACCGCACCAAAATCCATCTATCGCACTCCAACTCTTCGTCGCTTCTACAATCGCGAGTTCGAACCCTGAAAATGATAGCGATAACTTTTTGAACAAACCCTCCAAATCCCCTTAAACCACCTTCGCTCGCCACTGTTCCTAACCCTAGCAGACTAGCGGGGTCTTGCACGCGTTGTTTTCATCACTCGCGAGCTCTCACTTCAGAATCTAATTCGAAATTGAATTCTATTTAATTTTTTTTATTATGGGAGGGTGGCTTTGATTTATTGCCCAAGAGGAAATTGGAAAAAAATGGAAAGTAGTTGTGTTTAAATAGGCGTGGAAGGGAACCAACAGTACGTACCATTAAATTCTTGTTTTACTTGTTGAAGAAGCTAGGGAGCAGAACGTACATGAATTGAAAGATGAGGCTCGCGAATTGAAAGGGTAGCTGTAGCTAGGTAGGTTAACATTGTATACTTCGGTAGGAAGGAAAGTATATACATATATATAAATTATTTTTATTTAATTCGGTACGATTTAATGTAATTTAAATTACCCTGTGATTCTGAACTCCTTTCTGAACCCAACAACCGACATTTTTAGGGTTATACCACTATTCTGGACACACTAGGACAAGTTTCGAAGCTTCAATTGATCATTTGGAGAAGATATTAATTTAACTCGATATAAATTAAATTCAAAATAATTAATTTCTTGATAATAAATTATTATCATTATCGTTTATTATCAAATACAATTTTTGTTAATAACTTTAATTATTCTGACTCAGTTTTAATTTCTAATTGAATTAGTTCAGATCCTCGTATTACGATAGTTATATATATTCGAAATAATCGTATTTCGATTATTAAATTGATAACTCTATATAGAATATCATTTATATTATCAACTTCATATTTAAAACTATATTAAATATTTCAAATTAATTGACAAAAAATCCAGGTCGTTACATTCTTCCCCCTTAAAAGAATTTCATCCCCAAAATTGCTAAGGTAGAAAAGTGCTTCAAACTCGTTAACTTTTCAAAACCCATTTAGTTGAACTCAACTCTTCATATTTCAGCAAGGTTTAATTCCAACAGAACTTTTTTTTCATTCATATTCTACATCATATAGGCTTACACTCAAATCAAACATGCCTAGCCTAGTCTTTACAACACCATTGGGCTACTTGCCAAGCTTTACTTAGCCCAAGCAATGCCTCTCTACTCCCATGCCTTTCGTAGTTGGTTCATTTAAATTTGAATTATTTACAATCAATATATTTACATTCAATTTATATTCCATTCACATACATTCGGATTTATTCAAATCAATTTATTCACTTCAATCCATTTAACTTTCTTAAGTTAAATTTTAAATTCCAGAATTCAAATCCCCGGGTTTTTATTTCAAATCCTGCTAAAATCATAAACTTCTAAAATCATACAAATATATACATATATATTTATTTCCATATCAAACTCAAAACATTTGAATTTCCAAAACAACTTGTTTCCTTTGAAACAAATTTCCTTCAAAACTTTTCTAAGGTAGCAATCCATCACTTAGAAACTCGAAAATGAACACCGATGATGGTCAACTCGTCATCAGAATTATTTTCCAGCCACTGAAGTGAGTTCAGTGCTTTATCACTTTAAAAATCCATTAAAATTGATTTCTTTTCAAAAATCATCTCAAACCAAAGCTATATTATTTTAATATACTTTAGAAAATATTATCAAACTTCCCAGGATTTAAATTCCAATTTCGAGTTTGAATCCAATCTTAGCTCATCTCATTTGTATATTTTATTCTTATATAAATTATACTGGTTATATATAACCATTTCAATTTTGTAATCTCATTTGATTATACTAATAACAATCAACTCATCCATATATTATAATAAGTTCTGAAAATTATTCTTTCTATATCAAAATAACATTTTGGGTAAAATTATTTCATTTACCCATTTTTAAAACAATATCATGTCGAACTACTCTGTTCAAGGGTTTAAAATTTCCTACCGACTTCGTGGCGTCCCACGATTCGACTAGAATTCATAAACCACTCAACAGACTAGCCAACACAATATAAAACAGTTTTTTATATCAATTAACAAATACGCTCTCTCGTATATATACACTCAACTCATTCTAGGGTACTACTGACCCTATCTCAAATGAGCACATCCCACCAAATCCTAGGTATTCGCCCAACCTTAGCTCTGATACCAACTGTAATGGCCCGCAAATCCATACTATCTGAGTTGACTACATACATCACACGTCCAACCCAAATATCACAGAAATACGAATCATTTATTTTAGAAGAAAAGGTAGAAGAAGAACAAAAATAACAACACAGAATCTCACATTGCAGTGGAACAAAATACAGTATATCATAACTTTTGAAATACAAAATTTTTAGTGTATAACATACAATTATCATAGTACAACACTTACGACATAGCAGAAATAAAAATACTATATATCGAACACTGAAGCCTCCTGCTCCAAGCTCCTTTAGGTAGATCAGTAAAATCCTGAACTACTTGACTACCTGTACAAATTTGAGCACCTAAGAGTTTAGGTAAAACAAAACAAAATAAACTCTGGGTCAGTCATGGGACTGGTACGAGTAAACAACTTAAAATAGTTTGAGAAAATAAATGATATCTCATAAGACCACGTCGTATAACACGGAATGGTTTTTCCCTAATGAGAATCCAAAACACTTGATTTAACTTTCAAAATCCTTTTGAAAGAAACGATAATCTTTATATCAAAACTCTTTTCATATTATAATAGTGTCTAAATTAAATAAATAGAAATCTAGTGGAACGCTTTCATCTCAAGCTCCACATACATAATACACAATCAAAACCGCGGGCAATTATTGGGTAATGAATTTCCAACCATGAAAAGGTATGGAACCACCATCCGATAGTGTATCTCTAGAGGAGAATACACTGGGTTCAACAAGAACATCTTGTAACACGGCCACAAATGACCGACCATTCGTTTCGCTTGAGTGTATCAAAAGTATATCACTAACGGTTGGGATCAACAACTATTTTTCCGAATAGGACAACATCAAATAGAATAAAGAATGAAATGAAATTTCTCTAGATAGGTGATAATACACCCTAATTGGGAGCTTAGCCATCTTGCTTACCATTCATTGATAGCATGATCACTTTGAACGCCACATTCTCAGATCCATTAATGATTAATTGATTTTCACAAATATATTCTGGATATTATGCTAAGAGAATAAATTCTCCACAACCATATATATTTGTACAGGACAACATATGCGATCATTGGAAATGCTCTGTCAGACATTCGTCCATATACGTTCATTCTGGGATTGAATGAAACCGAAGGCACAATTTCCATTAATAGAAAAAGCCCTTGCACTCTACTCCGTCTCCGATTATCTTCATATAATCTGATTCGCAACGCTACTGCCAATACAAAGGGGTTCTTGGATAGTAATCCAACCGGTCTCTCTATACTGACAACAATATTAGAAAATTCTTCGATAGTCGGTTATTTAACTATCAAAGAAAAACAAACATTCATACAAAGCATCAAACAAATCACTGGGCCTTTTAATTAACATTTCATTAATTAAAACACTTCTCCATTTCCTTATCCATATTCGTTAACACGATATTTTCAATAATCATCTTGGCCTCTAACGCAATTTGGAAAAACATTTCCAAATATCACCTTCTTTTATTTTCTATACTTAGAAAATATATTCTATTTATAATTGGAAAACATTCCAATTACTTATCTCTTTCATGACCATTCATTTATTTCAATACTTAGGAAATATTTATCTTTATATTTCCAAAATTCCACTTACTTGGGTCAAATCGACTGTTGTGCAAAACATCATTACAAACAACCCAAAATACTGCATTCCACTAACTTTTATTCAAACATTTCTCTTCGAGACTGGATCTTGCTATTTATCGTTTAAAAATGAAATTAATCAAGTTGGGGTATAACAACCTCTCAGACCTTGACTGAAAACATCGTTAACTTCAAAACGGACAAGACCACTTACCTCGAATAATCAACATCATAAACCAATTATTCATTTTTAAACCCGTATACGTTTCTCTTTCTAATTTTACCTGATTTAATTATAGGTTTCCTTTTGTTTATAATATTCTATTTTTAAGTTCGTTTCCTTATCCAATTCTATATATATTGATATATTGATTTCCAGTTATCAAATTTTCTTAAAAATATTCTAACTCCTTAAATTTTCGGAAAATTTCGCCATAACCTCCTTTGTAGGGGTCACTTGGTACAACTACAAAATGCCTCTCTGGGCCCTTTCCATTCAAAAAGAAAATCAAAAAGCCAAGCGGCTTGCCGATTCGGTGCATAAAACTTCATATGGAATTTAATCTTGTACCTTTTTGTCGGGCACTAAATTTATAAACTTCATTCTCTTTACTCCATACCTGTTTAACACATATGCATCCATTTCTAATTTATTCCAACTCAATCTGGTCATTTTAACTCAATTCGCAAATTTATTCTTTAATCGGCTCTTTTGCCCATTTAATTTTCTATTTGAACATATCAGTTCAGATACAAATATTTACTTTCTTATAAACCAATTGAATTCCATTTTCAATTCAAGTTTCATATTCGGTTTCGAATATAAATTCACCCGTTCAATTTACTTAACCAAAACCCAATTTCATATCGAACCTCGATTAACTAATTATTCTTCAAATTAGTTAATTCTATTCAATAATTAAAAATATGATTTTTTTTCAAAAATCAGTTTAATTACTCCAGTTGAGTTCCTATCTCAAGTCTGGATTTTTCTAATGGAAATTCGGATTTTATTTACATAAAATCCATGATTTATTTAAATAAACCGTTATGGTTTTATAATGGTTATGGCGCTGTTTTTATGAAAATTTGATTTTGACATAACTCAAAATCTATAAGACGAAATCTTGATTTTTCTCTTCCATTAGAGAACTATTATTCAATTGGTCCTGACGATTCCTGTTTCTCAGAATTCCGACTTAAATTGAGTTCTATACACTCGATTGAAGTTCGAAACGCCAATTTACGAACTGCCGCACTGCACCGAATTCATTTTAATTATATATATATATATATCTTTTAAACTTTGTTTATAATAAATTTCAACTCCATTCAAATATATTTTAATATATATTAATCCGATTTTCCAAATTCAACTTAATATTTAATTTCCCTAACCGTCGATTATTTTATAATTCAATTATAATTTATTTATAATTAAATATTCTATACTGAATTCCAATTATAAATAAAGTATTTATAAATTTCGATATAATCAAGTTCAAATTTTAAATCCTTAGATTTATCTCAGTTTCGTTTATATTTCCAAATCCGTCGTTCCCCTTTCTAAACGATTTCTAATTCATTTTTAAATTCATATTTGAATTTAATTTTCTAAATTTTCAAACGATAATTTATTTCATTATATTTATAAACCTTGTTTATAAATTTGTTTTCTTGTTTTATAAAATAAAACAAGCTTCTCTTTCAAATATTTATTTGAGAACCAATTCGTTTTATATTCCGAATTCTGGAATAAAACCCGTCGTTCTCCTTTTCGAAATGATTTCAACTTTCTATTTTTAAATTCAAACTTAAATCCAAAATTAAAAATTCCGAATTTTCTTCTGTTAATTATTTCGCTACTCTTATAACATCATTTGTAAATTTACTTGTTTTATATATTAAAACAAGTTCCATTGCAAAATCTATTTGAAACCAAAATCTTATTTTTGAATATTCTATATAATTTAACTTATCCATATATAACATAGAATCTATTTTCATATTTAAATTTAACTAATATAATCCTAATACTTTTCTAGACATATTTTATTTCAACAAATTCGAACTATTCGAATTCAAATCATAAATTGATACAGATTTATTTTTGGTCCAATTTACATTCTGAACATTAGAATAAATTTCATCGTTTACTTCTTTAAAACGATTCCTTATTTCCATTTTTAAATTCACATTTGGATTTAAATATTCAAATTATCTAATGATAAATTTTCCACTTTATTTATAAACACTGTTTATAAATTCATTTCAATTCCCTGATTATCCAATGAAAATCATTCCATTCTATTTATAAACACCATTTATAAATTTACCTCAATTTCCTGTATTATTTAATTTATAAACAGCGTTTATAAATTTACTACTTGTTTTTATTACTCAAAACAAGTTAATAAATTTCTTAGCCCATTCGAAATTTAAATTCTATTTTTGAAAAATAGAATTCCCTTTTTAAAACACAAAATATCCTTTTTCACGATAATGTTATAGATCAATATTTTAACCCAGTGATATTTGAACACCCCAAAACACTCAATCATCAATCACAGGTTTCCTACCACATCATATATGATAATATATGGAAACAAACAATAATAAATTTTGAGGAATCCAGTTGGATCCCTCCAACCTGTTTTCCTACATCCAAAGATGTTAGCTAACATAAATAATACCCACCCTGCTTCGAGGAAGGATATCGGGGTATAAAGGCCATCCACTATCATAACGTGGGGCGCATAAGGTCATCCGCTAATGATACTGCGGGCATCCGCTAATGGTACTGTGGGAACTATCCAAACACAAATATATATATATATATATATATATATATATATATATATATACATGTATACATATAATTACCACAATTACCAATCCTAAATAACTAATAGGGGCATTTTACAATAAGGGCTTACCTCCCTCCGCCAATTAATTTTAAGGACACGCATTTCAAATAATTATTTTCCAGGCCAAAATTTCATGAATCATTATCGACCAAAAAATCTCTATCGCTACTCATTTTCAAAGCTTCAAACAAAAATCAAAATTTGGTTTTTTTAAAACCGATTTGTCTAAAAAATTAAATCATGTCAAATTGTGTAGCTGATTTTTGATTATTTGTTGAAGAAATCAAATTATCTCACCTAAACTTGAATATCGATACACAAACAATCTATTCGGTTTTCTGAAGCTAGCGATTTGGTTTTTCAATGAAGTGCTTTGATTAATACATCTAGATGATATACTGTTATGTATAGTTGGCATCAATGATTCATGTTCATATAGGAACACCTATTTTCTAAAGCTATCGAGTTTTGGTGGATTCTTGTGGAAATTATGCTACTGAGAAGTGGACTTTTATTGTGGAATTTATGCTAAAAGCTTTAAGGAATATAAGCTTCATGAAAATTATGCTTCACGGGTTTGAGCATTTAGCCGATTAATGAAGATATTGCTACAGGGAATTTTTGCTACTGTGAAAATTTTATAGTACATTTTGTTTTTATTGTTAATTGATTTGTTTAGAGAGTGTTTGTTAATCTTTAGCTTAGGATTGTTGTAATGTATATATTCGTGTTGTTTTACTTATTGTAATTCTGATGTTGATTAATAAAATAATTTACGCTTGACTTTTATACAAAAAAAATAAAAGCAATTATCTTTTATTAAAAAGATAAGAAAGATAATATATAAATGAGCACTTTGCTACAGTTTCTGCATTGTTCGTATTTTTGGTTGTATTGTAGTACACAGTATAAAAAAAGGTTCAAGTATGCCAGTATGATTTAGATCATTATTGCAAGTTGTTCTTCCTTTTCTAAAAAAGAAAAAGGTATTTATCTTTATCTGAGAATGATAAAAAAATATACATGACAGACATAGTACTTAAGTTT
The DNA here is from genome assembly GCA_030737875.1 of Allium sativum. Lineage (NCBI taxonomy): Eukaryota > Viridiplantae > Streptophyta > Magnoliopsida > Asparagales > Amaryllidaceae > Allium > Allium sativum. Next base: position 16,845,725 of record CM060927.1, on the reverse strand, counting down.
TATTCATAACCATTTTTTAACATAGTACTTAAGTTTTACAATCCTATAAGTCTAGTACATTACAATATCAGCATAACCATTCAGCATGCAAGTCATCATTACAAAAATATATATACAAAAAGATACACAATTTATACAAAAAGATACATAAAAAATACACAATTTATATACAAAAAGATACACAATTCATATACAAAAAGATACACAATTCATATACAAAAAGATATATAGCATATCGTATAAAAAGATATATAAAATGATATATATATATATATATATGTATGTATGTATGTATAGAAGTATTGCTTTTTTTTATAACCAATAAAAGGGCAATGTGTTTTGTCAAGGTTGCATACATAGGCCTTACAGGATTTTCTGTTAAAAAGAATAAAACTAAATGGTTTTTTGAGAAAAAGATAAAATCGTTTATCTGTTAAAAGTATAAGTTATATGATTTTCAGAGAAAAAGACAAAACCATTTATCTTTTTTCTGATAAAAATGGTGCCCTGAAATGTTTATTTGTCATGGAATTTATGAAATGAATGGTCCAGTAGTAATGAGGTTGGTTAGATTGTATGCTTACATATGTAAAAGGTGTTTGTTTAGTAAGCACATAATCTTTTTGCATATGAATTGCGTATCTTTTTGTATATATCTTTTTGTATGATCAAATATTGATGGTTATGAACCGTGTTGATGTAAGAAAATTGAACCAAGGATCATGGTGCAAAAATTATCAAGAAATTAACTGGATCTAATAAGCAAGTAATCAAAAAATTAATATTTTTAAAACATTCATTATATCTAAGAATTTCACAAAAGAAAAACTGCAAAAAAGATAAGGCTAACGAACACATTGCAGATAACAAAAATTACACAAAACACGAATTAACTCTCTTCATAACTTCTATATGTCTAAAAATTAGCAACATACTTGTAGAGCAGAGAATTTTAACACTTCAAAAATACGAAAAATCACCACTTGCAGCATACCCAAAGGCAGACATCAGAAACAAATTCATTACATCAACATGCCCACTTAAAGGATCACAATAGCTTCAACATCAAACAGTAATTTCAACATCAACAGTAGCTTCACAGTAATTTCACAATGAATTCTACTAAAGTAGCTTCCATAGCTTCATAACAATAAATCTGACAGGAACTCCATTTTTATACAGTAATTACAGTATTAACTGAAAAACCATTTAACTTGCTTCTCGAAAGTTACAACATCAAACAGTAAATCTTATATGCACATCAGGATTATTCACAGAAGTTGCACTTCAATAACCACATCAGAATTTTCATAGTACACGTAAAAACAGATACCACCATAGCAGTTGCATCAGATTGAAATTGAGATTTAGTAGAAGCAAATACTTACAGATTGAAATAACATTAGATTGAGATTGGGATTTAGCTAAATGCCTAAGCATAGCAGATTGAATCAAATTGCATCATAGATTGAGATTTAGAAGAAGCAATTACATCTCATAACTCTCATAGCATAACCATTTAGCATGTAAGTCATCATTACAAAAAGATATATACAAAAAGATACACTGTTCATATACAAAAAGATATATAAAAAACTACACAATTCATATACAAAAAGATATATAGCATTTTATATAAATAAAGATATATAAAATGATATATATATATATGTAATTATTGGTTTTATTTTTACAACCAATAGAAGGGCAATGTGTTTTGTCAAGGTTGCATACATAGGCCTTATAGGATTTTCTATTAAAAAGAATAAAATTAAATGGTTTTCTGAGAAAAAGATAAAATCGTTAACTTTTTTCTGTTGAAAGTATAAGTTATATGATTTTCTGAGAAAAAGATAAACTGTTTATCTTTTTTTTATAAAAATGGCGCCCTGAAGTGTTTATTTGCCATGTGATTTATGAAATGAATGGTCCAGTGGTAGTGAGGTTGGTTAGATGGTATGCTTACATATGTAAAAGGTGTTTGTTTAGTAAGCACATAATCTTTTTGTATATGAATTGTGTATTTTTTTTGTATATCTTTTTGCATGATTAAATATTGACGGTTATGAATTGTGTTGATGTAAGAAAATTGAACCAAGGATCATGGAACAAAAATTATCAAGAGATTAACTGGAACCAATAAGCAAGTAATAAAAAATTAATACTGTTAAAACATTCCTTATATCTAAGAATTTCACTAAAGAAAAACTGCAAAAAAGATAAGGCTAACGAACACAATGCAGATAACAAAAATTACACAAAACATGGATTAACTCTCTTCATAACTACTCTACGTCTTCAAGTCAACAACATACTTGTTGAACAGAGAATTTCAACACTTCAAAAATACCAGAATTCACCACTGGCACCATACCCAAAGGAAGACATCAGAAACGAATTCATTACATTAACGTCCCCACTTAAAGGATCACATTAGCTTCAACATCAAACAATAATTTCAACATGAACAATCATATCACTCCAAACAGTAATTTTAACATAAACAATAGCTTCACAGTAATTTCAAAATGAATTCCATTACAGTAGCTTCCATATCTTCATAATAGCTTCACAACAATAAATTTGAGAGGAACTCCATCATTTTTATCACAGTACTTACAGTATCAACAGAAAAACCATTTCACTTGCTTCTCAGAAGTTACAACATCAAACAGTAAATCTTATATGCACATTAGGATTATTCACAAAAGTTGCACTTCAATAACCACATCAGAATTTTCACAGTACACATAAAAAGAGATACCACCATAGCAGCTGCATCGATTGAAATTGAGATTTAGTAGAAGCAAAAACTTATAGATTGAAATAGCATTAGATTGAGATTGGGATTTAGCAAAATGCCTAAGCATAGCAGATTGAATCAAATTGCATCACAGATTGATATTTAGAAGAAGCAATTACATCTCATAACTCTCACAGCATAACCATTTAGCATCAAGTCATCATTACAAAAAGATATATACAAAAAGATACACAATTCATATACAAAAAGATATATAAAAAAAATACACAATTCATATAAAAAAGGTACACAAATATACAAAAATATATAAAAAAAAATACACAATTCATATACAAAAAGATACACGATTCATATACAAAAAGATACAGAATTCATATACAAAAAGGTACATATATATAAGTAATGGCTTTATTTTTATAACCAATAGAAAGGCAATGTGTTTTGCAAGGTTGTATATATAAGCCTTATAGGATTTTTTGCTAAAAAGAATAAAATTAAATTGTTTTTGAGAAAAAGATAAAACCGTTTATCTTTTTTCTGTTAAAAGTATAAGTTATATGATTTTCTGAGAAAAAAATAAAATCGTTTATCTTTTTTCTGATAAAAATGGCATCCTGGAGTGTTTATTTGCCATGGAATTTATGAAATGAGTGGTCCAGTAGTAATGAGGTTGGTTAGATGGTATGCATACATATGTAAAAGGTGTTTGTTTAGTAAGCACATAATCTTTTTGTATATGAATTGTGTATCTTTTTGTATATCTTTCTATATGATCAAATACTGATAGTTATGAACTGTGTTGATGTAAGAAAATTGAACCAAGGACCATGATGCAAAAATTATCAAGAAATTAACTGAAACCAATAAGCAAGTAATCAAAAAATTAATGTTGTAAAACATTCCTTATATCTAAGGATTTCACAAAAAGTGAATTCCTTATATCTTTTTGTCTATTTATTTCCTAATACAAAAATTAATACTGTTAGAACATAATTTAATCTATCATTTTAGTAAAAAAAAGCTAATTTGTATATCTTTTTGTATGATAAAACTTAAGTTATCTAAAAGCTAAAAGTATTTATCTTTTCACACAAGATAATATAAAAACAAGATAATACACAAAGATACAAACGATCAAACATGGCAATACGAAACCAGTATACAACAATGCACGACAACACATGGCTGGCCATAAAACAAGGTAAAGGAAATACGAATACAGCAACTAAGTAAAATGGCAAAGTACTCAAGAAATGGCAGTGAGTAAAAGGCAGCAAGCTGATGATGGTCACCACTACAGGGCAAGGAACACAGTAAAAGTAGGCAAAGACAATCATCATGATATTCAGTTTAAACAATAACAAACAAACTAGTATTTTATTCTATTTTAAGATAAATGTCGGAAAACTTGAACAAAGCCTAACCATGAGAAATACTTACCTAAAATAGCTGATTTTTCCCAGATCGAGAGCCGAGTGGATGCTCCCTGGTCTTCGATTTGGCGTGAGACTTCAGGTTGTTAGAGGACTTGCAGTGGCGATAGCTAGAAATTAGATGGTGATTTTGTTCTGGGTTGAAGTAGGAAACGAATCGGGGAGGAGCGATTCGGATAGGGATTGAAGTGGAGGCCATTTTTCATGATTTGGAACGAAAGGTTTTCAGTTGGATAATAGTAGAAGATGAGAAGCGATGTTTTTGTCCTGCAAACTAATTATTCGAAAGCCATGTCCTCCAAAATAATTAAGAGGGGTTTAGGAGCCCTTGTGGAAAATTTCCACTAATGTTTGCTAGCTTTTGGACCAAGCCACCAAGATTCACACATATGTTCACTATTGAATTTTACTTGTAGACGTCATCAAACTCCGATCGTGGTCACCAAGCCTTCACCGGATCGTGACGCTGCAGCTACTCTCCCTCCGTTCACGATCATCATGTGTGATCTGATCCATCCTCTCATGAGCCCCACGACCCGATCCCTGAATTGGAGAAATGAAGACTACGATTAAGTCTACCACGATCCAAAAATGCAGGATCACGCGACACCTGTCCACAACTGTCATATTGACTATTTCTCCATCAAGCTACGAACCAGTTCGAGATTCTCGGGATTTGTGACACGTATGACCACGATCCGTTTGCAAATATCATATATAAATAGCCCCAAACTTGGCATTTTGGAGGATCTTTTTGGCAATTGAGTGCTCTGATTCCACCATAATCATATCTCCATTATTTTTACTCAGAGTTATCTTGAATTTACTGAGTGAATCAATATTGTAAAAGTGAGGTTGAGAGATAAATCATTGGTTGTACTCGAATCTTAAGTATAATCATTGATATAAAGTGGACGTATGCTCTTTAACGTCGAACCACTATAAACCCTGTGTCTTTTTTTTCCTTGCATTTATTCTGATATTAACTTCCCCCAAATTATAACAACTCGGGTGTTAGGCCCAATTTTGGATCTAACATTTTGGTGCTTTCACTGAGAACGAAGTCTCAGCATATTGGATTGTAGTTCTATTGTTTGGATAATCAAGTCCGAAGAAAACAGTCCAAAACTCCACTGTTTCGATTTTTGAAGATTTCAATAAAGCTCAGATATCATGGATGGAAAGAAGTCTAAGGAAGTACGAACTTCGCAAGCGAATGAAGCTGCGAACGAAGCAATTGAAGAAAGCGTGCACGAACAGACCGAGGAAGAGCTCTCGGATCGTGGTAATGTTAGGGCGATCCGATCCAGTGATGGAGCAACGAACCAGACAGTTGAAGGGGTTACTACCCGATCGCAAGACCACGCCGCGATCCCTCCTGCACCTATCACCACGACCCGACGTCAAGGGGGTACCACGAGCCACCAGCCTAGGAGGACCACGATCCGAACTGACAATCAGACTACTACCCAACCTAGGAAGGAAATTATGGCTCATTCTGCTCGTGTTGGTACTTCCGTTCAAGTTCCTTGTGTATAAGAGAAGATGAAGATGACCAGTTCGACCCTTCTGCTCCAGTTACCGAAGGACATCTGACTCGAATACTTGAAGCATTGGACAGGCAAACTGATGAATTGGCCGCCCAAAGGCAGGAGAGCTCGTTGTTGCATTAGAATATTACTTCCTTAGGCAGACGAATTGATGATATTCAAAGGAAGATTTCGCCACCTCCAGTTTACCCTTTATCCCCGAAACATACATCCTCATATGAAGAACCTCTGAGAAACCGGCAATGGCCTCCATTGGAAAGGGCTGAGAATATAGAAGTGCTTAATCAGGAAACCAATAACCGTAACTTAAATGAGCCCACACTGCCGCCTAGGAATGGAGGCGTTATTGATCCTGCTCAGAATCGACATGTTCCCCCTGCTCATCGTGCGACTGATCGCGGCAATAGGGGGCAAGGGAGTTCTGTCCAGGACCCAGACCTTGCAGTAACACGTCAAAGAAATGCTGGAGGAGCTCGCCGGGAAAGAAGTGCTGATCCTGAATCCACTCTGACCCATGCGGATGTCAAATCCATGATCATGCAAATGATGGTGGAAAGTCGCGGACAAAGAACCAAAGATTGGGGTATAGGCCGTAGTCATTCGCCTTTTACAGATGATATTTTAGAGGTCCAATTCCCGAGGAAATTTAACATGCCGTCCATGAACCATTATGCGGGAAAGGCTGATCTAGTTCAGCACCTGATGAGATATTCATGGTACATGAACGCGGTTGCCACCTCCGATGTTGTGAAGTGTAAGGCGTTCCCGATATTCCTGGAGGACACGGCGCTAATGTGGTTCACTCGGTTGCCAGCGCGATCGATCTCCAGTTTCAAGGAATTAAGTAAACAGTTTGTAAATCAGTTCTGATTACATACCCAGAGATCTAAGAATGTCATTAAGTTGTCCCTCATTAAACAACGTCCGGACGAATCCTTGAGGTCCTATTTAGATCGCTTCAATTTATCGGTCACGGAGGTTAGAGATCCCTATGAACAAACTGTTTTGATGGCTCTGATTGACGGAGTGGATAAGGATACTGAGTTTGGAAGATACCTGGCCGGTAAACCACCATTAACCAGAGAGATATTCTACGAAAAGGCCAACATCCGCATGCGTCGGGAGGAAATTTACGCCAACCGAAAGAGGAAGGCAGCTGATAAGGAGGATATCCCAACTAATGTGGTCATTAAGCAAATAGGAGATAGCTCAGGAAAAGTTGATGTTAATGTCGGGAACAAGAATCAAGGCAGCGGTCGCCAATCGGGGAATAGTAATAACAATAATCGACAAAGAAATCGAGGAAATGACTCTCAGAGAAGATCCCGGCCCAGATCGTTTGAGAGCTTCACACCATAAATGATACGTTGGAAAACATCTTTCTGGATACATATAATGTCCTCCAAAACAAAAGGCCTCCTCCGAGAGATTCTACAGAAAAAGAGCGTGAAACTGGGAAATTCTGTCTTTTTCATCAGGTCCATGGTCATTCCACAAACGAATGTCATCATTTGAGAGATGTGATTGAAAAACTGCTCCGAGAAGGGAGGCTTGATGAATATAAGGTGACTCCTAGGGACAGGAGGCAAGCCGTACAAGCCCCAAACCAAAGCCAACATGTTGCTAAGCCGACGGCTCAGCAAAAATGAAAAAATATCGTTATCAATACCATAGTTGGTGGGCTTCACCTGGCAGGGCACAGTTTCAGAGCTATGGATCAATACGTGAATGCAGCTAAATAGCATTTTGAAGTGGGGGAATGTAGCAACCCCGAGGATAACGCTCCGGTTAAGCAACAAAAGACGATGTCTGATGACGTCATATTTCGCGAGCAAGAGAGTATTGGGGTTCGCTCCCCAACTGAAGACCCATTAGTGATCACCGTCACCATCGGTCCAGCTATAGTTCATAAAGTCTTAGTAGATAACGGGAGTTCGGTCAACATTCTGTTCAAGAAAACATTCGACCAAATGAAACTCGAGCCGAAGGATTTGAAACCATGTGAGGGTTGGATACGTGGATTTAATGGGGCCTCGACCACTCCAATGGGATACGTGGAATTATCATTAACCCTTGGGGAAGGAGAACGCCAGAGAGTGAGAATTCTTCCCTTTGTAGTCCTGGACATTGAGTCGCTGTACAATGCCTTCTTGGACTGGCTATCCCTAGCCAAATTCAGGGCCTACATTGCACCCTGGTGCCTGTTTTGAAGTTCCCGACGGATGCCGGCATAGGCATAGTCAGAGGAGATCAAGTTGTTGCACGAGCATGCTACATTGCAGAGTTAAAATTGCTCCACAAAGGGAAAGATGTAGAAACAAAAGGTGGTTCTTCCGCTCTGAGGGAGGAATCGTCGTAGCAACTAAAGAAAATACCTCCGGGAGGGTCGCCCAGAGAGTTGCCCGAGGACATAGATCCCAGAGAGGATGAAGAGCCTGGGGGAAGAACGGCAACTCCCAATGAAGCGACTGTGGATGTACCAATCGATGATAGTGACCCAGAGAAGGTCCTGAAGATTGGATCCCAGTTGGATCCTGTTCGAGCCAAAGAATTAACAAATTTCCTGAAAGCTAACTTGGATGTATTTGCCTAGACCCATGCGGACATGTGTGGGATATCTCCCTCGATTATGAGTCATTCGTTAAGCATCAACCCGAAACATCCACCTGTCAAGCAGAAAAGGCGAATGTTTGGCCCAGAGAGGTCTGTCGCCTTGAAGGAAGAAGTCGAAAAGCTAAGGAGTAATGGATTTATTAAAGATTCAGCATACCTTGACTGGATTTCAAACCCGGTTTTGGTAAAAAAAGGCCAATGGAAAGTGGTGTACATGCATCAACTTTTCAGATATAAACAAAGCCTGCCCAAAAGATAGCTTTTCGTTACCTCGAATCGATCAGTTGGTAGATACAACCGCGGGTCATGAACTTCTTTCTTTTATGGATGCATACTCGGGGTACAATCAAATCCCCATGCATGTCCCAGACCAAGAGCATACCAGTTTCATTACAGATTTGGGATTATACTGCTATGTGGTGATGCCTTTCGGTTTGAAGAATGCCGGCGCTACATATCAGCGATTGGTGAATAGAATGTTCTACAACCAAATCGGGAAAACGATGGAGGTATACGTTGACGACATGTTGGTAAAGTCCAAACAATCGTCAGATCATACTAACGATTTAGTAGAGATGTTTGAGATTCTACGAAAATATGGGAAGAAACTGAATCCTTTGAAGTGTTCATTTGGGGTAGCATCAGGAAAATTCCTAGGATTCATCGTCAGCTCGCGTGGAATCGAAATCAATCCAGATCAAATTACAGCAATCCGAAATATCCAAGAACCAAAGCAAATTAAGGACGTCCAGAGCCTCGCTGGAAAGGTGGCGGCGTTGAGTAGGTTCATCTCCAAAGCTACAGATAAATGCATCCCGTTTTTCGAGCTGATAAAGCGAGGCAAGCGCAACTTTAAATGGACTCCCGATTGTATAGAATCATTCCAGAATCTGTTGAACCATTTGGAAAGATCCCCGATACTGTCTAAGCCTGTGGATCATGAGGATTTATTTGTGTACCTGGCAGTGTCATCTCACGCAATCAGTTCGGCTTTGGTAAGAGAAGATGATAAGGTACAAAGACCGGTGTACTATGTGAGTAAGAAATTGGCGGCCGTAGAATGGAATTATCCAAAAATAGAAAAGTTGGTGTATAGCTTACTAATTACATCTAGAAAACTTCGCCACTACTTCCAATTTCATTCCATTACTGTGTACACCGATCACCCGCTTAAACAGGTTCTGCAATGGCCAGAAGCATCAAGAAGGCTACTCATGTGGAACATTGAGCTAAGTCAGTTCGATTTGAATTTCCAGCCCCGAAGGTCGATAAGGGGGCAAGTGCTTGCGGACTTCATAGCGGAGTTCACTATCCCGAAGATGATGTAGTAACTGAGGAGGACGATTCGCCAAAGCTACTCCTTGACCCTAATGCCTAGAAACTATACACAGATGGAGCTAAAAATGATAGACGATCTGGTGCGGGAGTAGTTCTCGAAACTCCAGAGAAACGATTAATTTATTACGCTCTAGACTGGAGTTCCACTCCACTAATAACGACTCCGGGTATGAAGCCCTAATTGCCGGGCTGGAACTCGCAAAGGAATTGGGTATTACAAAGCTAGACATCTTTTGCGATTCCAAGATAGTCGTAAACTAGATCACTGGAAAGTTTCAGGCCAAGAGTCCAAGGCTGATATCGTACTTGGAAAAAGTGAAGAATTTGCTGGATGGTTTTGACCACCACAGCATATCTCATATTCCCCGAATGGAGAATCAAAATGCAGACAAGTTAGCAAAAATGGCTAGTTCAGATAATCCTCAGGATACGGAGCTGGTCCCAATTGAAGTACTACAGTCTCCTAGCATAGATCAGATGGAAGTTGATCTAGTACTAGAGATTGAGCTTGAGAGAGAGTCATGGATGACTCCTCTAAAGAAGTTTCTGTTAAATGGAACGCTTCCAATGAAGAAAAGTGATTGGCGTGCAGTTATACGAAAAGCTTCCCGATATGTGTTGCAAGGCAATGTCCTACACAGACAAGGTTTCTCGATGCCCCTCCTCCGGTGTATCGCCCATGATGACATCAAGCGTGTGCTGAAAGAGGTCCATGAAGGCGAATGTGGCGACCACACTAGAGGGCAAACGCTGGCAAAGAAGATATTGCGATATGGCTATTTCTGGCCTACCATAAACAAGGATGCAGCCAAGTATGCACGACGTTGTGATGCTTGTCAGAAATTCTCCAAGATTCCTACGGCGCCACCTAGCCAGTTGAAGACAATGACAAGCCCGTGGCCTTTTGCTATGTAGGGAATTGACATTATTGGGAGCCTTCCCATAGCAAAGGGCAGAGCAAAGTTCGCTATTGTGGTCGTGGATTATTTCACTAAATGGGTAGAAGCAGAGCCTTTGACCACGATCACAACCAAGCGAGTGATCACTTTTGTCGTTAAGAACATTATATGTCGGTTTGGGATTCCAAAAGCAGTTTAAACGATAATGGGACCCAATTCGACAGTACCGAGTTTTGAGATTTCTGTTAGAAGTATTACATCGAGAAAAGATACACCTCTGTGGCACATCCGCAATCGAACGGACAAGTTGAAGCGGCAAACAAGGTGATCAAATCCATTATAAAGAAAAGATTGAAGAGGGCCAAAGCCATGTGGGTTGATGAATTACCCCTGGCACTATGGGCCTATAGGACAACGTACAAGTCGGCGATGAGTTACACCCCGTTTTCCCTTGCTTTTGGAGCTGAATCGGTCATTCCGATCGAGTTGGAAGTACCATCTCATCGAACCACTTATTACGATCCGATGACCAACAATGAGCTGCTCCTTGAATCATTGGACATGGTTGAAGAAAAAAGGGACGAAGCCGACTTACGTGCCCTAAGGCATAAACAACAAATAGCTCGGTATTACAACAAAGAGTCCGAGCTCGAACATTTGAACCCGGAGACTTGGTTCTGAAGCGCGTCTTTCCACCCCCAGTACATATGGGCCAGAAATGGGAAGGACCGTACTCCATTTTACGAAGGCTTAATAATGGAACTTTCAAGCTAGCAACCGTGGATGGAGATGAAATCCCCAGAGTGTGGAATGCCTAGCATTTGCGGCCTTATCTAACGTGAAATTGTCAGTCTTATTCTTTTGTTTTTTAGGACCATGTAAAAAGGCTCGACTTGCCTAGAACAGTCTGGTTACTTGAACAAAAGATTATATAGTGGACGTAGATCATGATTCGACCGAACCACTATAAAAATATCGTGTGTCATTTACCTTTACCGCACCGTTTTTTATCTGCTATTTTATTTTGATTAATATATCATTACCATTTTGAAGTTTGTTTTAAATTATGCAGTAATCTCAAAACAGCTGATTCAAAATGCCATCTATCAGATCAGAAGGCTAACGGTAACTAAAGCTCTAAAAGGTGCAGCGAGGTAAATCACACTACTACTTGCACTCTAACTCTCGAGATTAGGGAGAGAGTATAAAGGACGCGAAGATAACGTCCCCAAGGCGTGAAGGTGCACCATGATAAAACCGCCTTGATAACACTCTAACCCGCTGAAGGAACGGGAGAGTATAAAGGCGCTAGAGACTTAGCGTCCCCAGAACTTCTGCCCTGCTAAAGGATCGGTGAGAAGACCAAGAACCGAGCTCGAACTCTAACCCGCTGAAGGATCGGGAGAGTATAAAGGTGCTAGAGACTTAGCGCCAAGAGAAATTTTACCCCGTTGAAGGATCGGGAGAATATAAAGGCACAATGACATATGCCACTCAAGGGCTCCCATCCCACCACACAAGTAGGGACAAGAATGAAAAAAGGGGCCCGAACCCCTCGTTTTCGGATGGGGGGGGGGGTAGTAAAAATATAATCCTAATCAATCGCCAATAAGTCCTGGCCAGGCACTATAATGACGATTGATTGGGGGCATATACGTACACCACTACACATTTACTTAGCACACGAACTTCTCAATGATTATTACTCATGACTTCAGTATTTAGTTATGATTGTTTCGATTATGATTAATGATTATTACTCATAACTTCAGTATTTAATTATGATTGTTTCGGTTATGATTATTTAAACTCTGCAAACATGATGAACTTGCAGGAACGCAATGGCGCAAAAGAAATAGATTTTCATTTACTGAAAGCAGATTTACAAGAACGAGAAGCTAAACAAAAGTGAGGGCCACTCTCACAACTACATTTTTTGACCAAAGGAAATCCTAAAAGCTAAAATATGAGCTAATAAGTGCATTCTATTTACGTTTGGGAGACGATTTTGATTTCTTTTCCTTCTGTTTCTCCAACCCCTCTTTGTCAGCATCAGAGCGGTCACTTTTCTTCCTCTTCCTCTTATCAACAAGAGGCTCCGGGGGAGGACTAGAAGGTTGGGAGGCAAGTTGTGAAGTTATTGATTTGGAAGATAATCTTATAACCAACCCAGCTTTGGGGTCGATTTCGGAAATAGGGGGCACGAACACAAGGTCCTGTTCCCCCTTCTTAAGAACCAACTGCTTTTCTTTCCTAGCCTGCATGTCAGCCAAGGTTTCACTATCATCATCCTTGGCCTCATCTATGATGACAACTTCCTCTTCCTTATCTCCATGACCACCATCTGTGTCTTGCAAAGCTGCAATAACCTCAGCGTCTGCAGGAGCGCCGATGCTGGATTCCACAGGTGCTACCGTGACTCTCTCACTTTTTGTACCCTCGGTTTGCTTTAGAATCTCAGAAACTTCAACACCAGTTCCCGGGGGGACATCAACTTTCTATGCCACTGCCTTCTCCTCTGCATCTTCCTCGAACAATTTGGTACCTACACCATGAGAAGCAAATGTTAGTGAATCAGGAGAAGACGTGGCCATGTCAGTTGTCTGTCCCATGAGACGACGACAAGTTACGATCGCTTTGATGAACTGTGGGGAGAATATGGAGATACCTTCAGCCGACTCATCTCCCAGATTTGTAGTGGTAGTTCTGACAACTAGAGTGGTTGGAGCCAAGGGAATCAATGGATCATCAGGGTTATATTCCTCAACTTCAGAGGTTTTGGGCTCTACCACCGAGCTCGAGCCTTCGTCAACCTTATCCTTGCCCTTGAGCTTAATCTTCTCCCTCTCGATCTCTTCATGGATTAGGCGTCTACCTTTCTCCAAATCATCAGGTTCTTCACCTCTGAGAAAGGTCTGCATCAGCTGGTTTTCATCAAACTCGTCGAGCATCAATCACCTCTTCTCGCCTTCGACAATTGCATCCCATACATTGGCCAGAGTAACATGATAGTCCGGAATCCAAGAGATGTCTCGAGTCTTGATGACTTGACCAAAGAAGTCGAACAACAGTTCCTCAAAACCGGCTATATCTTTCTCTTTTTCAGCAAGCTTATCAGCAGTAGCAGTGGCCGATTCAAGAGCATTATTGGTGTTAATTTCAGCGAGAGTTGCACGCTCCTTAGCTTAGGCAAGTTGATCGAATAAAACCGTTTTTTCCTTTTTGGCAAGAGCGAGGTCATCTTTTAATGTAACACCCCGTAATTCCGTAACATTAAGCTTCACAAATTAAAGTATATTTAAATTTTAGAAGAAGAAATAAGGGAAATGGGTTATGCCATTGCGTTCGTCTCGAAATTCTGCTTGAGACAGAGTTCGAGTTTGCATGAATCGGACTCCGTATGAAGGAGTTATGGCCTTCGGAAGAATCAAGAATTAGAACGGTTCAAATCGAAATTCAAATTTCGAAATCAGAAGAAGAAGTGGGCTGGGCGGGAATTTTCCCGCCCAGGGACCAGGTCGACCAGGGGGTCGACCGTAGTGTCGACCTCCCCCCATACAGGTCGACCTTAATGTCGACCTGGTGGTTGACCTGGGCCTGTTTTGCCAGATCTGGACTGCAGCGATTTTAACCTATTCTGGACGGACCGGATGGCTTCTAGGGCGATCTAATGGCTCTAAAACACTCTCTACACCTATAAAAGAATGCCTAGACCTAAGGTTTCTCCACACAAATTCTTTGAGGCGTCTATATGTTGTTTCTCTCTATTCTAGCCTCCACCATTAAAATAAATCTTATTCTCCATTAAAACAAGTTATAGTTCTTCTTCAAATTGGATATTCAAATCAAGTTAAAGCTTCAAGTTGGACCGTAGGCATTCCGCTTCAAGCAACGTCACTCGAATCATAGCAAATCGCTGCAACACTATCTTATTATCCTTTCTAAACCGATCACTGTAAGTTCGGTTATTCTTTAGATTTGAACGTGTAATTGGAATCATGAATGTAATAAATCAAAATATAGAACTGTACCTATTTGCAGGTTAATTATCTTTGATTCATGCTTATGTCAAATCTAAAGTTATCTATGCCTTTGGATCTGATTTATGACTATGACTATGAGACTTTTGCCTAAGACTATGACTATGAAACTGTTGCCAATGAAGCTATTGCCTATGACTATGACTATGAGCCTTTTGCCTATGACTATGAAACTGTTGCTTATGAAACTATTGCCTATGACTATGATTCATGACTATGAGACTGTTGCCCACGACTATGATTCATGACTATGAGACTTTTTCCTCTGACATTGATTAAGAAACTATTGTGATTAGTCGCCCATGACTATTGTGGTTAATTGCCTATAACTATTGTAGTAAGTTGCTTATGCCTATTCCCATTGTTACAATTTACCAATCATGTTGTACCTTGAACTGGCATTTTGTCGGACCAAATCACTTATGCCTATTCCCTTAATTATGTTGGATCTCATATTTAGTGTGTAACTTGGCTAGTTTATTCCTATTCACTGTTATGTACATCGAACATATTAGAGCCATTATTTTTGTATTTGGTTCATTATTACATGCCTATTCTTTTATATCAGTTCTTGTGCTTATCCCCTATTCCTTTTGTTAGTGCCATTTCATGAGTACTTAGAAGACTTGTGAAATCATGTTATACATACGATCATGACGCCGAGATTGGGCGTTGCTTAATTAAGTTAATTTGGTATAATAAATATGTTGGCATAATCTGAATTGGCTATAATAGTGAATAATTTACATGCATATTAGACTTGGGCATAAATGATAAATTTTTAATTGGCCGCAAAGTATGTAATTGGCATGTAAACCAAGTTTTGGACATAAGCGGTAAACTAGAATATTAAATCTAGTTTTGACATGAACTGTAAATTGGAATAATAATCTAGATTTGGGCATGAACTGTAAAAGGGGAATATTAAATCTAAATTGGTATAAACTGCAAGTTGGGCTAATTGGTAGGTAAATCAAGTTTTGGGTATAGAATATAATTATGTTAATTGGCATGACAAATGAATATGATCTAGGCTAAATTGATTTATGGAAAATTTACATAAATAGTAAATATGTAAATTAGAGAAGAGGAAAATGCCTAACCCAAGGTTAGATTGAGTTGTGGTGTAAAACTGCCCGGAACCGCCCGACACATCCAGTAACCACAACAATACCTGTCTAATGTGAGAGGTTAGTGCATCAAGCCCAGAAAAAACCCGAGGTTAGACTGAGCTGTGGTGTAAAACTGCCCGGAACCGACCGGCATATCCAGTAACCACAACAATACTTGTCTAATGTGAGTGGTTGGTGCTTTAATTAATTAATTAAAGCTCATGAACAATCAAGCTAGAAATGGTGAGGTTAAGTAATTGAGGAAACACTTAACCAACTTAACATGTTAACAAGACAAGAAGGGTGGGGTTAATTAATTGAGAAAACACTTAGCCAATTCAACATGTTAACTAGACAAGATTGATAGGGGTTAAGTTAATTTGGACACTTAACCAACTTAACAAGTTAACAAGGCAAGATTTGTGGGGGTTAAGTAACTAAGGAAACACTTAACCATTAGAACATGTTAACTAGACAAGTGGGTAAGGTTAAGTAAATGTTTAATATGCTAACTAGACTAGATGGTGGGGTTAAGTAAACTTAGAACACTTAGCCGTTATAGCATGATGAATAAACAGGGTTAAGTTAATGAAAGACACTTAACCAGTATAACCTGATAAACGAGTAAGGTTAAGGAACACTTAACCAATTTGACATGATATATGGGTAGGTTAAGTCAACGTGAACTACTGGATAACACTTAACCAATTTAGCATGACAAGTGAATAGGTTAAGTTAACTTGAATTGACTGATGACACTTAACCAATTCAACATGATGAAAAAGAGAACTAAGTAATAAACCTTAGTTAAGAGAACTAAGTAGTAAACCTTAGTCAAGAAAGCCACGTAGAATACTAGAAGGAGCGAACATCCGTTTGATCATGAAGAAGGCTCCAACGAACTGAGGTACGAAGCACGCGACTTCGAGGGGATGTGAGGTAACTCTTGGTATCCCTCTATGAGGCTGCAGATGATCCTCCTGGGCTCACAGAGGTTAAGGTCTGCGTTAGAAGAACCAAGGGTATGCCTTGGATGCAATAATAAGGCAACCTAAAGACTAGGATGGACCATCGTGATTCGGCGAGACCAGTTTTTTCCCTGTGATAGCAACTCGTCGTCTACCTACCTTCTTGAGTCAGTCGAGATACGTGAAGCGGAAAGGCGGAGAACTCCAACAGACCATATACTTGCTATCTAGTTATGGGTGAGGTTGGCCCATAGGTTTGTGGGGGCATAGAGGGGCCTGCGTACAGTTCTCATTCTTGATTTTCTTGGGTGCCTTTCATTTGTTAGTTAAGGGAGGGGTCTAGTGGGACCATAACCACTGTAAAAGCAGACCTTAGCATCTGCAATCGGCAGATATCTGAAAGCTCCCGACCGAGTTCTGTGTTTCTTGACTAGCCCAACCATGGGACTCGGGTCGCACATATAGAGGACATGTGCATCTAGACATCGATAACGATTCACGACACATACGTGGGGAAAATATACGAACATATACCGCTCTGGGTAGTGTGTCCTAGCCTAGGGGTATCGTTCGATAGGTAGCATAATCCCTAGTTGGACCTAGGTCGCATAAACCCTGAATCCGGGAAGCATTCAATAGGTAGCATAAACCCCAGTGGCCCTGGGTAGCGTAAACCCTGGTTGAATCTAGGAAGCGCTCGATAGTAAACCCTAGATTAGATCTAGGTAATAAATGGAATCCCCATAATAGATGTACACCTGAGGGCAACCACAATTACGGGGATTGGGATCACGTTATCATATGATCATTTTATATAGATTACTAGTTTGGACACTAGTTAGGTAGTGCAGAGATATAGAAATCAGTATAATAGGGTAGTCACGAAGCAGAGAAGGAGTAGAAGCGCATTCAGTTTATCAGTATATTCTGTTTATCAGTATATTCAGTTTATCAGTATATCCAGTTTATCAGTACATTCAGTTTATTCTTGCCATATCATATCCCATGCTTATCCCATGTTATCTTGTTACTATGGTTTAGTCTTATATTTAGTTTATTCATGTCATGACCCTTTTCCTCGTTTAAATGCTAAGAATCACTGAGCTTACCAGGATTTATGTCTGACCTAGTTTGCTTTTGCCTCTTTTCTTCCGTTTCCTCCCCAGGTAGCCAGGGAGGGAATAGTTCAGCTCATTTTGGACCGTTACTCTTTCCGAGCATGAAGATTCTTTGACGCATTACTTTGAACTCCATTTTCTACTGCTATGGCTGGCTCATGCTTTATTGGAGAATATCATTGTCAGTTTATGCTTCTTTATTTTAAACAAGACATATGCTTTGTTGTAATAAGTATTGGTGTTGTAAAACAATCTTTGTACAAGCTGTTCTTAATCAATAGAGGTTATTTATTTTCCGCTGCTTTATTTGTCTGTCTTGTAACTTTTCAGCATCTTGTACCAAAAATGCTCCACCGAAGTTAAGGCATTCCCTTTGTGAGTGACCTTAATGGAGGTGGGGTGTTACATTTAAGCTCATCCTCTCTTTCTCCCAGGCAGCCTTCTTAGTAGCAAAGCATTCCTATGCTGTCTTCAGTTCAGTATTAATTGCCCTAAGATCTTCCACCTCCTTTCTCAGAGCCACCCGTTCCTGGCTGTTTGAATCAAGCTTACTGCGAAAACGCTCCCTAGCACTTTCCAGCTCAGACCTGTAATTCTCTACATCTCGCCGAGCTAAAGCCAGTTAGGCATGTGCATCCTCTAGTTCTTTTTCCATTTTGCTCCTAGCCCTGGCATCATTCTCAATTTTCACTCGGGACCTGACCGCGTCCGTCTCTACGCGACGGATGGCATCTGAAAGATGAACAGCATGCCTCTTCATTACCCCATATTGTTTAGCCACATGGCATACGTACCCTATCACCTCTCTGTCCCAATCCTCGGGAACCGGCACAAGATCCGGGACGAACATCATCCTCTCAAAGAAAATATCAGGAAATTGTTTTCGCAAGCGATCCAGCCTAGCTTGAATCTCAGAATTAGGAACAATATTTTGTGCAGTGGTGGTATTTAATTCGTGCTCACTAGAGGAAACATGAGATGTCTTTCTCTTCTCCACGATCTTGCCCTCATCTCTGTTTTTGCCCTCCGTCTCGTGGTGTTTTTTTAGAAGACTGGACATGAGAAGGCGTACTCTTCGGAGGGGTCAAATCTCTAGGAAGTTGCTTGCCCCTAGCCGATAGCGATGGATGAATGTGAGGCTTTTCAGAACCTTGCTTCGATGGAGATCGAGATCTTGTAGAATAAGATTGATGAGAATCCCGGGGCCGACGAGTATCTTTTCCCCGACTATCACTACGAACATGCTCGGGATCTGGTAGGAGGCTTGGCGTGCCCTCACGAAGGGAATGATAAGAATAAGACCGTTTGCGAGACAGTTTCCCTGCAACAGAAACAGGTACATGTTAAAACTATGAATGACAGTGGTATAAAAGTGTTATGGTAAATGGTGCATGTGATTTGTGCATCCCGTGAAATCCCCTTTTAACAGACCAGGGCCCAGAGTTAGGCTCGTTTGGATGACTCCTTTTTCTCCAACTGGGACTTTCGTCTCTTCAGAGATGGAAAAAATTGGTTCCCCTCCGAGGTCTTCCTGAGTATAGATATCGTCTGGTAAAGGAATCTGATTCAATTCCCCGAGTATCTGTTCCTCCGTTAACTCATCCTGAGCAACAGACTCAGCCGGTGATGAAGTTCTTAAGGGAGACTGCCCCCCAGAGGTCAGGACCTCCTTTGATTTGTCAGCTTGCCCCTCGTCTCCTTTGTATACGTTTAAATCCTCGTCATCCTGGTTAATCATCGGCAAAGGAATCTTGCGAAGGGTAGTTGCCTCAATAGCTTGAGAAGTTCCTTCTCCCTCAGTCAGAGGTATATAATTGTAAGGTTTGCCGCCCGCTCCAAGTACGAATCTTATATCTAAAAGACGGTGTTTGTGAAGATTC
Source organism: Allium sativum (assembly GCA_030737875.1). NCBI lineage: Eukaryota > Viridiplantae > Streptophyta > Magnoliopsida > Asparagales > Amaryllidaceae > Allium > Allium sativum. Next base: position 16,826,010 of record CM060927.1, on the reverse strand, counting down.
TCGTCGGTGATACATTTCTTAATCCTTAAGAAATCTGAGTTACTCTTGAGAAGGCGGGACATTCGGTCTTCATATATTGATCCTTCCGTTCTCTCAAAGTTGTGATCTGTATGGAACAAAATGATTCATTAGCGCTGAAATTATGCATTCAAAGTAAACACGAGAAAGTTGAAAACATACTAGCTTGTAGCCACTTCCTCGCACATCCAGCTTGATGCTTTATATAAAACCAGTCAGATTTGAGATCCCTTATATTACTATAACCATCCGTCATGACTTTTCTGCTGGAAACTGATTCGAAGAAAGAAAAATTGGGAGCCCCTACGGAATGATGCTTGAAATGGTAATAGAATTTCATATCTTTAAGGGTATGCTCGGTCTGCAGAATCTCCATATAAGCAATATACAGAGTATATAGAGCCGCATAGGAATTCAGATGGAGTTGCATGGGGGCAATATGTAACTGTCTTAAGAGATCGACAACAAGTGGGGGAAAAAGAGGAATAGCTCCCACCCAGCACATGAGTCGACTAACAGTCATGTACCCCTCTGGGGCAGAATGAGGTCTATCTTCGCTTTCTGGAGTTTTCACATCGTCCTAGGGAATTCCGTGTCTTAAACATATCTTCTTAAGTTTTATATCGTCTAACTTGGAGGGTAAAGAATCAGTGAGCTTCTCTATTTCCTTAACACCTGGAATTTCATCAGGAGCTCGATCATCCTCATCTTCAAGGGTTGTGCTCTCAGAAGTCGTTGACTCTATATCGGTATCTATTTCGTAATCAGGGTCGGATTTTTCCTCGTCTGAATCTGAGGGAAGCACATCAAGGCTGTGATGTAACACCCCGTAATTTTATAACATTAAAATTCACAAATTAAAGTATACTTAATTTTTAGAAAAGAATTAAGTGAAATGGGTTGCGCAGAGAAATATATATATATTGATATATATATAAATTAAAAATTAAATAAATAAATATGCGAAAAAGTTCAAAACAGCGAATTGGGAGGGGGGAATGACCGAACCGGCCCATTTTTGAGGTCGACCCGAGTCCTGCTGGGTCGACTAGGGGTTAATCCAGGGTGTTTGGCTGTCAACCCGTGGGCCGATTCGCTCAAATGCAGATTTTGCATTTGGTTGGTTCTCATGGTTCAGGAAGTGCTTACACGAGACCGCGGAGGTAGTGGAGCCGAGCTTGCTTAGAGAGGTGGAAATAGAGCGTGATGCGACGATTCGACGAGCTCCTACATGCATTCTTGGGTCGGAGATCAAGAAGTTGAGAAATCGAGAGGTCAGACTAGTCAAAGTACAATGGGGAGACGATGAGAGTAACGCTACTTGGGAGACGGAAGAGAAGATGCGTTCATTGTACCCTTTTCTTTTCGAAGGTATGTCTTTTAATTTCTCCTTTATCGCTTAGCTTGTGCTTATCTTATCTTTAGTATGTCCTCTCGCTAGTATCTTTGACCTTCAGTTAGGGAAATCCTATGGTTGAAACATGTGTTTGAGACATGTTATGTATGATGGATGCAAAGTGGATGCAAGTGTTCGCTAGTGGTTGCTCGTGGATGCATATACACACACTATTAGGCACCAGATCGACTCAGTCACTTCATATTGCATATTGCATATATATGGATGTATTTAGTAAAATGGATGTATAATGGTTGTATTATCATATGGTTGCTGCATTCGGGTGGATGGTTGTGCACGCATATAGAATTAATATGTATCATTAGGAATCTTTTGCATACATATTGGACGCATGGCACTATCATGAATTGCACTAAGGAGGTCGATTGAATCAGTAGACCGCCTAATTTTGCATTAGATATGGACATATACACACACTGTGCATATAAACATTAAAGCATTAGAAGTCTTTTAAGGAAAATGGATGCTGGTGTTTGATGGTTGAGTAGATGGACGATTAGATGGTAGGATATACATTCTTCTTGACTTGGAGATTTCGGGGACGAAATCCTTTAAGGAGGGGAGAATGTAACACCCCGTAATTTTATAACATTAAAATTCACAAATTAAAGTATACTTAATTTTTAGAAAAGAATTAAGTGAAATGGGTTGCGTAGAGAAATATATATATATATTGATATATATATAAATTAAAAATTAAATAAATAAATATGCGAAAAAGTTCAAAACAACGAATTGGGAGGGGGGAATGACCGAACCGGCCCATTTTTGAGTTCGACCCGAGTCCTGCTGGGTCGACTAGGGGTTAATCCAGGGTGTTTTGCTGTCAACCCGTGGGCCGATTCGCTCAAATGCAGATTTTGCATTTGGTTGGTTCTCATGGTTCAGGGTTAATCTAATGGTCCTAAATAACTTCCTACACCTATAAATACATCCTAATGCTAACCCTAAACCTAATTAAAATTGAAACTAAAGCCGTTATGCCGTCGCCATGGAACTCAGTGTAGCCGCCGCCAACTCAAGAGGAAGATAGCTAATCAATTCAACCTAATTCAAGCTTAGAGCTTCAACAACGAATCAACTAACGTCGCTACAACAATTCTGCATCAAGTTTGATCAATTGTTCATAATTCTTTAACCACGAAAGGCAAGTTCGATTTCTCTAATCAAGATAATTATTAAATTAAGTAAGATTAGATATAATTGTGGATTATATGGATATGATGTGAATTATTGACCGTATGATATGATTATGTTGTTAAATTGTGATGATATCATACATGTTGTAAAGTTATGATCTATGTTGTAATTCTATGATTGGCTTATGTATAATCAAATCATCATGTTGTTTAAATGCTAGTTTGGTTATGTTGATTTATATGATAGATCATATGTATGTATGCAAGTTTAGATGTTGATTTAGACATAAATCACATGCAAGTTAGTAAAGATTATGACATCTATTTTAGATCAAAAGTTAGGCTATGACATGTATGAGTTATATGCTAAATCTTTACATGCTAGTTTATATGTTTAGAGGTAAATTTACACCATTGTTATGTTACATAAATCACATATGCAAGTTTATATAAAAATATGAGTTCGGAATATGAATCATGTTATGCAAGTTTGTGGTTATTGCCTATGTAAATTTTGTGATGAAAATCTTATTCATAACATGCAGGTTCATACCTTTTAGGCCTATGTTTAGATCTATGATTTTATGCAAGTTATGTGGTAAATTCTCATATGCAAGTTAGGCTTATTTTGTATGTTATGTGAATATGTGGTGTTTTCCCCTTTTTCATGTGTTAGACTATTTCTTAGTCTATCATATATTCTATGCGAACGGACGCCGCGGGGGTTATGGGAAAAATATTGATTATGTTAATAAATGTGAATTGGCATGTAATAGCCTTAAAAGAGGCATATATTTAAATTGAGATATTAATTGGCAAAGTGATATATGGACATAATTAATGTGAATTATGGTCATAAAGATAATTGGAATTTTATTAACATATTTGATTAGGAATAATTAATCTAAATATGGGATGAAAATATTGATTATGTTAATAAATGTGAATTGGCATGTAAATGAGGCATATAACGAATTTGAGAAATTAATTAAGGTGAATTGCCTTAAAAGGCGAAAATTTTAATGAAGGCATTAATTGGAAAATTAATGCGTAGTAATGGACATAGTTTAATTATGGACATAGATTAATTTGAATTTGAATAGGGATATTAAATATTGGGAATTGGCACAAATGCCTAAAAAGGCATGAAATTAATTTGAGATGTAAATTGGTACAATTTATGTACCATAAATAGTGGACATAATTAAGGTGACATATTTATACATAAATAAATATGGAAATGATTTGTAATTTGAATAGGGAAAGTAATTCAAATATTGGGGGAAATTAATTATGTATAATTAATTGCCTAAGACACGAGATTGGACTCATTTGTGGTGTAAGACTGCCCGGACCCGCCCGGCAAATCCAGCAGCCACAAATGGTAGCCCAATGTGAGAGGTCAAAGGCCCAAACTAAATGCGTAACAATTGTATGGACACGAGGTTAGGCTCGTTTGTGGTGTAAGACTGCTCGGACCCGCCCGACAAATCCAGCAGCCACAAATGTCAGTCTAATGTGAGAGGTCCTACAGGGGTTACGATAGTAATAAATTAAGAAACACTTAACCAAAGTAAATATGTAGTGGGACATGAGGGGGTTAAGTGGGTGCCTTGGGTGGCATGAGGAATCTAGTGGGTGACATGTGGGTGACATGAGAATGTCATGAGAAATACGATTAGAAAAATGGAGCAATTTGAATATAAACAATTATGACATGTAATTCAAATTATTGGATAAAATAGGTATTGACACCTATGAAGGGAAAGGTTTTAATTAATTGATTAATTAATTAAAAATGGACATGGTAAATGAAATGGACTACTTAACCAAATCTGATCCCTAGGGATTGTAAGAACTTAAGTTTAAGTTGGGGGTTAAGTAAACTGGGTTATACGGAATGAGTGGGTTAAGTAAATCTTGGGTAGGTGGGTAATATTAGTACATATAGGCCCACAAACTTAACCGTAAATTAATATGTCTGTACCAGTGAGAGGGTTAAGTAAATCTTGGGTAGGTGGGTAATATTTGTGTATATAGGCCCACAGACTTAACCAATACAACCTGTTAATTAAACAAAAGGGTGAGACTAGGTTAAATTAGAAAACACTTAACCAAATTTATACATGTAAGTGGACATGAGGTCAAGTGGGATGTATTAGAGGGGACCAAGCCTAGGTGGGAAGCTTGGTGGGGGCCTATTTCAGTCCAGTAGCCCATTAAGTATCTTTGTGAGCTCGACCCAAGTCGAGGATGGGACACGCCTACTGGGCCAGATTGTTAGAGGCCAAAATGGGTTAGCGGTGGCAACGCAAGTCCAACGGGGTCATGTGCGTGCGTGGGCCCGGGCTGGTAGGTAAGACGTTGTTGCATCGTGTAGGTATAAGCCGTGCATCCTTAAGTTGTATTGGGTTGCCACTTTAGGGGAGTGATACACCCCACTGTGGGACCAGCACGGGTATCTACGAGTTAGGGAGTCAATCGAATGGGGCAGGGTAGTGGGTACATCTAGTGGAGATAGGAGCAGACGGCACCTATGTAGTCAGCTAGGGGTACACGAAGCTACCATTATTAATTAATCATTAAAGGGGTACACCTAGTGGAGATAGGAGCAGGCGGCACCTATGACGTCAGCTAGGAGTACATGGAATTACCATTGAAGGGGTACATCTAGTGGGGATAGTGGGTACATCTAGTAGTACACGAAGCTATCATCATTCTATTTAGTCAAGAGGGATCAAGTTTCTAGAGTGACTAGTATGGGTGCAGTTAGTGTTAGTACAGTACAGTACGGTACAGTTGGGTAGAGTATAGTAATTACCCTATATTGATTAGGAAGCGCCTTTAACGTTATCTTTGCTCATCCTATTATTTTTGGTTGCTTGGTCTTGCCATTAATTCACAGTCATTTCCTTATTTACCAAGCTTATGTCTTATCCTAGTTACTTTGATAATTATATTGTTGGAGTTATCGGACTTGCCAGACTTTATGTCTGACCCCCTTTGTTTCCACCTCTTTTCTTCCTTTCCCCCCCAGGTTCTTAGGGTGTAAAGCTTGATTTGGATCTCTTTGGGAGCACTTGGATTTGGATTGCTGAAGTAAAGCCCAACCTATTTCTTTTATGGCTATTTATGGGATTATGCTTTTTATATTATGTACTCTGATTTTGTCAAGATGGATATTATGTACTTGACTTTAGTCTTTGGGTTTTGGTGATGTAACCAAACATATTTACCTTCCGTTGCAATAAATAAAGTTTTAAATTTTCAAGTACTATTTCATATCTGTCTTGTTGTGATTTTCTGTTCTATATTCACTTAAAACGCTCCATAGAAGTTAATGCATTCCCTTTTGTGAGTGATATTAATGGACATGGGGTGTTACACGTGGTATCAGAGCTGAAGGTTACCAGAACAGATAAGATATTTTGAGAAACTATTTTTCAAAAGCATTTTTATAAAGAATACTTTCAAAAATATGTTTGTAGAAGAGTATTTTTGAAAGAAAGGTTTGTTTTAAAAAACATAATCCCCAAGAGCCATATATCCTTCCTTCGACTCTCCGTTTTGAATCTCTTCCTCTTTCTCTTTTTTGGATTTCCCCTCCGCGTATAGATGCTTTTTCTAAGATAAATAGGGACTTCCATATGAAGGACGAAAAACCACTTCAAGGGGCTTAGACGTTTGACGGGCTAGAAGTTAGTTCAAGGAAGTGGAGGGCTTGTTGATACCTTTAAGGTAGACGATGGGAGGAAGGTTCAAATAGCTGTTGGTTAATGAAGGACGAAACCTCATCTTGGTGGAAGGTCATGAATGGGGAATGTGAACAAGAAGGCTAGTAGTTATCCTTTTGGAGAAATAGGACACCTTATTAGGATTGTCCAAAGAGGCAAGGGCAAAGTACAGGATCTTCTGGAGGGTAGTTTTATTCCCTCACGGCTGGTATACCTGATAGGGGTAGGACCGTCCAGGTAGAAATTTGGTTTCCTTTATCATCCTGTTCGAACTTTGTTTGATTCTGGCGCTTCATACTCGTTAGTATCTGCTTCGTTAGATGAAAACACTGCACCTAAATACTAGTCTAGTTAAGGATCCCATCCTAGTCTCAAATCTTTTTGGTGGTTCGGCTCATCCTTCAATGGTTTATCGGGATTTGAGAGTGTCTATCTTGGATGTTGGATTTGAATGCAACGCCTTCGTCCTTGGTTTCACGGGCTATAGTTTGATTCTAGGGGTGGATTGGCTACCCAGGCGGGGTGCCATCCTAGATAGTGAAAGGAGGGTAGTTAGACTATTGATTCATTATGGAAAGACCCTCATATTTCTTGTGACCCTAGGGGTTCAGTGACGTTTAGCTGTCTCGAATCTCTTGACATATCCAACGGTGATTTGGAATCTTTTCGTGTGGTCCGTGAGTATAGTGACGTCTTCGATGAAGTGCGGGGTTTACCTAGAGGCACGAGGTATTCGTGTGTGCCTAGGGGATAATGCAAAGTCAGTTAGGTGATTAGTGATGGTTTTGAAGCAAGACCGGCGAGGATAGCCAGAGTCGGTTAAGTGCCCAATTATTTGTTTTTCTAGTATCATCTCACGTAGACTGTCTAAAATCGGAGGAGGTGTTCCTTGGGTGCTTGTCTGATATTGGTTTAGGCCTTTGGGGCTTGTGCTTGGGGGATATCGAGTTCGAATAGGACGACTTGCGTGGGAGATGGATAGTTGCGATGAGTTCACATGGATAGTATCTCGATAGATTTTGTTGATGGATTACCAAGATCGAGGAAGGGTAATACGGGGATTTGGGTTATAGTAGATAGACTTACTAAGAGCGCCCATTTTATTCCCGTGAAGAGTAAGAGGACTGCTCCATGGTTAGCTTCTGTATACGTCCGAGAGATAGTTCGTTTGCATGGTGTTCCTTCTAGCATAGTAAGCGACCGCGATCCTATCTTCACTAGCGAATTTTGGAGGAGCTTACAAGAAGCGGTAGGGACTCAGTTATGTTTGAGCACCGCATATCATCCTCAGACGGACGACCAAACCGAGAGGGTGAATCGTATTCTAGAGGACCTTTTGAGGCTATGTATCCTAGACTTTGGGGGTACATGGGAAGAGCATCTTCCATTGGTGGAGTTCACATATAATAATAGCTTTCAGTCTAGCATTGGCATGGCACCTTTCGAAGCTCTTTATGGACGACCTTGTCGTTCACCTACACGTTGGTGGGAATCTACGGATAAGATCTTACTTGGGCCCGATATGATTAGAGAGATTTCAGAGAAGATTGATTTGATTTGAAGAAGGATGAAGCCAGCGCAAGATAGACAGAAATCTTATGCGGATAAGAGGAGTTGCCTGAGAGACTTAGTGGTGTACACGACGTATTCCATGTATCACATTTGAGGAAGTGCTTACACGAGACCGCGGAGGTAGTGGAGCCGAGCTTGCTTAGAGAGGTGGAAATAGAGCGTGATGCGACGATTCGACGAGCTCCTACATGCATTCTTGGGTCGGAGATCAAGAAGTTGAGAAATCGAGAGGTCAGACTAGTCAAAGTACAATGGGGAGACGATGAGAGTAACGCTACTTGGGAGACGGAAGAGAAGATGCGTTCATTGTACCCTTTTCTTTTCGAAGGTATGTCTTTTAATTTCTCCTTTATCGCTTAGCTTGTGCTTATCTTATCTTTTGTATGTCCTCTCGCTAGTATCTTTGACCTTCAGTTAGGGAAATCCTATGGTTGAAACATGTGTTTGAGACATGTTATGTATGATGGATGCAAAGTGGATGCAAGTGTTCGCTAGTGGTTGCTCGTGGATGCATATACACACACTATTAGGCACCAGATCGACTCAGTCAATTCATATTGCATATTGCATATATATGGATGTATTTAGTAAAATGGATGTATAATGGTTGTATTATCATATGGTTGCTGCATTCGGGTGGATGGTTGTGCACGCATATAGAATTAATATGTATCATTAGGAATCTTTTGCATACATATTGGACGCATGGCACTATCATGAATTGCACTAAGGAGGTCGATTGAATCAGTAGACCGCCTAATTTTGCATTAGATATGGACATATACACACACTGTGCATATAAACATTAAAGCATTAGAAGTCTTTTAAGGAAAATGGATGCTGGTGTTTGATGGTTGAGTAGATGGACGATTAGATGGTAAGATATACATTCTTCTTGACTTGGAGATTTCGGGGACGAAATCCTTTAAGGAGGGGAGAATGTAACACCCCGTAATTTTATAACATTAAAATTCACAAATTAAAGTATACTTAATTTTTAGAAAAGAATTAAGTGAAATGGGTTGCGTAGAGAAATATATATATATTGATATATATATATAAATTAAAAATTAAATAAATAAATATGCGAAAAAGTTCAAAACAGCGAATTGGGAGGGGGGAATGACTGAACCGGCCCATTTTTGAGTTCGACCCGAGTCCTGCTGGGTCGACTAGGGGTTAATCCAGGGTGTTTTGCTGTCAACCCGTGGGCCGATTCGCTCAAATGCAGATTTTGCATTTGGTTGGTTCTCATGCTTCAGGGTTAATCTAATGGTCCTAAATAACTTCCTACACCTATAAATACATCCTAATGCTAACCCTAAACCTAATTAAAATTGAAACTAAAGCCGTTATGCCGTCGCCATGGAACTCAGTGTATCCGCCGCCAACTCAAGAGGAAGATAGCTAATCAATTCAACCTAATTCAAGCTTAGAGCTTCAACAACGAATCAACTAACGTCGCTACAACAATTCTGCATCAAGTTTGATCAATTGTTCATAATTCTTTAACCACGAAAGGCAAGTTCGATTTCTCTAATCAAGATAATTATTAAATTAAGTAAGATTAGATATAATTGTGGATTATATGGATATGATGTGAATTATTGACCGTATGATATGATTATGTTGTTAAATTGTGATGATATCATACATGTTGTAAAGTTATGATCTATGTTGTAATTCTATGATTGGCTTATGTATAATCAAATCATCATGTTGTTTAAATGCTAGTTTGGTTATGTTGATTCATATGATAGATCATATATATGTATGCAAGTTTAGATGTTGATTTAGACATAAATCACATGCAAGTTAGTAAAGATTATGACATCTATTTTAGATCAAAAGTTAGGCTATGACATGTATGAGTTATATGCTAAATCTTTACATGCTAGTTTATATGTTTAGAGGTAAAATTACACCATTGTTATGTTGCATAAATCACATATGCAAGTTTATATAAAAATACGAGTTTGGAATATGAATCATGTTATGCAAGTTTGTGGTTATTGCCTATGTAAATTTTGTGATGAAAATCTTATTCATAACATGCAGGTTCATACCTTTTAGGCCTATGTTTAGATCTATGATTTTATGCAAGTTATGTGGTAAATTCTCATATGCAAGTTAGGCCTATTTTGTATGTTATGTGAATATGTGGTGTTTTTTCCTTTTTCATGTGTTAGACTATTTCTTAGTCTATCATATATTCTATGCGAATGGACGTCGCAGGGGTTATGGGAAAAATATTGATTATGTTAATAAATGTGAATTGGCATGTAATAGCCTTAAAAGAGGCATATATGTAAATTGAGATATTAATGGGCAAAGTGATATATGGACATAATTAATGTGAATTATGGTCATAAAGACAATTGGAATTTTATTAACATATTTGATTAGGAATAATTAATCCAAATATGGGATGAAAATATTGATTATGTTAATAAATGTGAATTGGCATGTAAATGAGGCATATAGCGAATTTGAGATATTAATTAAGGTGAATTGCCTTAAAAGGCGAAAAATTTAATGAAGGCATTAATTGGAAAATTGATGTGTAGTAATGGACATAGTTTAATTATGGACATAGATTAATTTGAATTTGAATAGGGATATTAAATATTGGGAATTGGCACAAATGCCTAAAAAGGCATGAAATTAATTTGAGATGTAAATTGGTACAATTTATGTACCATAAATAGTGGACATAATTAAGGTGACATATTTATACATAAATAAATATGGAAATGATTTGTAATTTGAATAGGGAAAGTAATTCAAATATTGGGAGAAATTAATTATGTATAATTAATTGCCAAAGACACGAGGTTGGACTCATTTGTGGTGTAAGACTGCCCGTATCCGCCTGGCAAATCCAGCAGCCACAAATGGTAGCCCAATGTGAGAGGTCAAAGGCCCAAACTAAATGCGTAACAATTGTATGGACACGAGGTTAGGCTCGTTTGTGGTGTAAGACTGCCCGGACCCACCTGGCAAATCCAGCAGCCACAAATGTCAGTCTAATGTGAGAGGTCCTACAGGGGTTACGACAGTAATAAATTAAGAAACACTTAACCAAAGTAAATATGTAGTGGGACATGAGGGGGTTAAGTGGGTGCCTTGGGTGGCATGAGGAATCTAGTGGGTGACATGTGGGTGACATGAGGATGTCATGAGAAATACGATTAGAAAAATGGAGTAATTTGAATATAAACAATTATGACATGTAATTCAAATTATTGGATAAAATAGGTATTGACACCTATGAAGGGAAATGTTTTAATTAATTGATTAATTAATTGAAAATGGACATGGTAAATGAAATGGACTACTTAACCAAATCTGATCCCTAGGGATTGTAAGAACTTAAGTTTAAGTTGGGGGTTAAGTAATCTGGGTTATACGGAATGAGTGGGTTAAGTAAATCTTGGGTAGGTGGGTAATATTAGTACATATAGACCCACAAACTTAACCGTAAATTAATATGTCTGAACCAGTGAGAGGGTTAAGTAAATCTTGGGTAGGTGGGTAATATTTGTGTATATAGGCCCACAGACTTAACCAATACAACCTGTTAATTAAACAAAAGGGTGAGACTAGGTTAAATTAGAAAACACTTAACCAAATTTATACATGTAAGTGGACATGAGGTTAAGTGGGATGTATTAGAGGGGACCAAGCCTAGGTGGGAAGCTTGGTGGGGGCCCTTTTCAGTCCAGTAGCCCATTAAGTATCTTTGTGAGCTCGACCCAAGTCGAGGACGGGACACGCCTACTGGGCCTGATTGTTAGAGGACAAAATGGGTTAGCAGTGGCAACGCAAGTCCAACGGGGTCATGTGCGTGCGTGGGCCCGGGCTGGTAGGTAAGACGTTGTTGCATCGTGTAGGTATAAGCTGTGCATCCTTAAGTTGTATTGGGTTGCCACTTTAGGGGAGTGATACACCCCACTGTGGGACCAGCACGGGTATCTACGAGTTAGGGAGCCGATCGAATGGGGCAGGGTAGTGGGTACATCTAGTGGAGATAGGAGCAGACGGCACCTATGTAGTCAGCTAGGGGTACACGAAGCTACCATTATTAATTAATCATTAAAGGGGTACACCTAGTGGAGATAGGAGCAGGCGGCACCTATGACGTCAGCTAGGAGTACATGGAATTACCATTGAAGGGGTACATCTAGTGGGGATAGTGGGTACATCTAGTAGTACACGAAGCTATCATCATTCTATTTAGTCAAGAGGGATCAAGTTTATAGAGTGACTAGTATGGGTGCAGTTAGTGTTAGTATAGTACAGTACGGTAGAGTATAGTAATTACCCTATATTGATTAGGAAGCGCCTTTAACGTTATCTTTGCTCATCCAATTATTTTTGGTTGCTTGGTCTTGCCATTAATTCACAGTCATTTCCTTATTTACCAAGCTTATGTCTTATCCTAGTTACTTTGATAATTATATTGTTGGAGTTATCGGACTTGCCAGACTTTATGTCTGACCCCCTTTGTTTCCACCTCTTTTCTTCCTTTCCCCCCCGGGTTCTTAGGGTGGGAAGCTTGATTTGGATCTCTTTGGGAGCACTTGGATTTGGATTGCTGAAGTAAAGCTCAACCTATCTCTTTTATGGCTATTTATGGGATTATGCTTTTTATATTATGTACTCTGATTTTGTCAAGATGGATATTATGTACTTGACTTTAATCTTTGGGTTTTGGTGATGTAACCAAACATATTTACCTTCCGTTGCAATAAATAAAGTTTTAAATTTTCAAGTACTATTTCATATCTGTCTTGTTGTGATTTTCTGTTCTATATTCACTTAAAACGCTCCATAGAAGTTAATGCATTCCCTTTTGTGAGTGACACTAATGGACATGGGGTGTTACACGTGATGTACTGATGTCTCTGATTTGGTACTTTCATTCGGTGTCTCAGTCACTTGTTTATCCGACATAGCTGTGTTGGCGAGTAAAAATTAGAACACAAGTTCCCCGTTCCCCGTGTGTGTAAGTGCAAGTGTGTGCTTATGCGTACATATAAGAAAAGCATGAAGTTAGTTAAATGAACATGATATTGGTCGTGATATGCCATCAAGTTAAGTTGTTCAGTCCAGAAAGTTCATCTCGAAGGCTCCAACCTAACTGTCCATTGGAATATCAGAATTAAATTGCATTATTTGGCCAACATGTTCATCAGATCGTTCATTGAATTGGCTCGTGGGACAAGGTTTGGATCGTTATGCATCGTCGGTTCGTGGAGAAACTTCAGATCGTGGAATGCTGGAATTCCTGACCCCTCATGCTTTACCTGAACGGATCGTGATAACCCCCTACGATCCAATTTACTTCATGTCTCCACGAACCGATGCTCCTCCGTATCCACGACCCGATTCGCTGGTCAAATTAACACTTCATCTTGATCCCTTCTTCCACCATTTCTCCGTCACCACGAAGCAACTCGAGCCAAAGCTTCGCCTACGAACCAACCCGACCTGCTCCTCCTCCCTTCTCGCTCCCCCTCTCCTTCCATGAACGAACTCAGTACCACCGCCACTCTCAGGCTTCAACGCCACTAATTCCACCATTACCCACGGAAATCGAACTCGAATCAATATTCAATAAGAAGGAAAGAGTTACACGTGAAATTATCCTTAATATTACCTTTTTAATTTGATTAATTGGCCTCGAGAGCGCTTGAATTCGATGGTAAGCAAATTAGGGTTAGGAATTGAAGAGGAAATGGCGGCATTAATGAGGAGAAGAAGAGGAGCGGATGGGAAGAAAAGGGTTGGCTTATATAATATGAGAAGAGGCTTTTAATCTTCCCCTTTTTGTCCTATGTGGCTTGTGAGGCCTGATGGGCCGTGAGCGCCGAGGGATCCCACCATGGTTCATGAATGGGCCATCCAGGGCGATGATCCGTGACATATCGAACTGCTCTACACGAACGCGTCGAATGATCCACAGCAAGTGGTAGTGAGAAATGGCGATCCAAGCCAAAATGTGACCGATGGATCAGAAAGGCAGATTTGCATACTTCCAGGAATACAAAGTTATTAATGCTACATATGACAAAAAGTTTTAAAACTTACTTGGCAACTTAATAATAATATCTTCAGGAGTTCAAGAAATGAAAGTCGCTCGATGAATAGAGAAGTAGTTGATGATTCAAACCGATATTTATATCAGTCAAAGAGCGCAACTTTCTAAAGCAGTACGACATTTCAAACAGTCACAGCCACTGATCCACATCGTTTTGTGAAAAGATAGCTCATTAATTTTGAAGCATGTTCCATTCCGATAAAACATACTTCGAGGGGGCAAAATGTTGGCTAGCTTTTGGACCAAGCCACCAAGATTCACACATATGTTCACTATTGAATTTTACTTGTAGACTTTATCAAACTCCGATCGTGGTCACCAAGCCTTCACCGGATCATGACGCTGCTGCTACTCTCCCCCCGTTCGCAATCATCATGGGCGATCCAATCCATCCTCTCACGAGCCCCACGATTCGATCCCTGAAGTTGAGAAATGAAGACTACGACTAGGTCGCGATCCAAAAATGCAGGATCTCGTGACACCTGTCCACAACTGTCATATTGACTATTTCTCCATCAAGCTACGAACCAGTTCGAGATTCTCAGGATTTGTGACATGTATGACCACAATCCGTCTGCAAATATCATTTATAAATAGCCCCAGACTTGGAATTTTGGAGGATCTTTTTGGCAATTGAGAGCTCTGATTCCACTATAATCATATCTCCATTATTTTTACTCAGAGTTATCTTGAATTTACTGAGTGAACCAATATTGTAAAATTGAGGTTGAGAGATAAATCATTGGTTGTACTCGAATCTTAAGTATAATCATTGATATAAAGTGGACGTAGGCTCTTTAACGCCGAACCAATTTAAACCCTATGTCTTTTCTGTTTTTCCTTGCATTTATTATGATATTAACTTCCCCCAAATTATAACAACTTTGGTGTTAGGCCCAATTTTGGATCTAACAACTAACTAATATATTTTTTAAATAGCCACAGTAATATATAAATGCAACCAGACAACCGACAAACAATTATTTTAACGAATAAAATAATTCTAAAATAAAAATATGAGTGAGATTTACTCACCGTGATTTTATTTATGATCCATTTCAATTTTAATTTAAATCGAACGACGTTTGATGTAAATTAAAAAACATAGTTGACTCCGGAAAATCCTAAATAAATCCAAATGCGCAGCCAATATTTATAGGAAGCCACCGCAACTCGTTTTACTGGAATCTGTTATCATATGAATTTTATACTAACATTACAATTTGATTATTGATAATTATAAATTTACTACTTAGCTTAAATAAACTATATTCCTTAATTAAACTTCTCCTTTATACTTGAAAACCCTGCATGCTCCATTTTAACATCATCATGAACAACTACTCTTTCTCTCCATGGTTCATCAACTGAAACCCGCAACACAAACCTCCTTTACAACCACAAACCCGTGACCAAACTCCCAAAACAAAATCTTGTCTTTAATATCCTTCCCTGTTCGAAACTCTAGATCACGATATATAAGACAAAATCACACCTTCATTCATTGTTGTTGACGACGTACTCCACCAGATCCCACCGTTACCACTCAACTTCCACTGTGCCCCCTAAGGAACACAAGCAGATAGTCCTTGTCCTCAAAACTATCTCGATGAGCTCGTAAAAACCTCCCAAATCACAACCCTGAATTACCAGTACTCTACCGATCTCGATCTTCGAGTGGTGAACTGCCATCAGCGATGAACGCTGCTTTCCTAACCGCACCAAAATCCATCTATCGCACTCCAACTCTTCGTCGCTTCTACAATCGCGAGTTCGAACCCTAAAAACGACAATGGAAACTTTTTGAACAAACCCTCTAAATCCCCTAAAATCACCTTTGGTCACCACCGTCCCTAACCCTAGCTGACTACCGGGGTCTCGCACGCATTGTCTTCATCATTTGCGAGCTCTCACTTACGAACCGAATTCGTAATTGAATTCTATTTCGTTTGTTTTTTTATTATCGGATGACGGCTTTGATTTATTGCCTAGAGGAAATCGATTTTTTTGGAAAGTAGTTGTGTTTAAATTGGCGTGGAAGGGAACCAACAGTACTTACCATTAAATTCCTATTTACTTATGGGGAGCAGAACTTACATGAATTGAAAGATAGGGCTCGTGAATTGAAAGGGTAGCTGTAGCTAAGTAGGTTTACAGTGTATACTTCGGTAGGAAGGAAAGTATATAAATACATATAAATTATTTTTATTTTCATTTTATTTAATTCAGTACGATTTAATGTAATTTAAAATACCTCGTGATTCTGAACTCCTTTCTGAACCTAACAACCGACATTTTTAGGGTTATACCACTATTCTTGACACACAGGGACAAGTTTCGAAGCTTCAATGATCATCTGGAGTAGATATTAATTTAAATCAATATAAATTAAATTCAAAACAAATAATTTCTTGATAATAAATTATTATCATTATCGTTTATTATCAAATACAATTTTTGTTAATCACTTGAATTATTCTGACTCGATTTTAATTTGTAATTGAATTAGTTCAGATCCCCGTATTACGATAATTATATATATTCAAAATAAATCATATTTCGATTATTAAATCAATAACTCTATATAGAATATCATTTATATTATCAACTCCATATTTAAAACTATATTAAATATTTCAAATTAATTAACAAAAAATCTGGGTCATTACACATACCATTGTATCATTTCCATCTGTTACCAATTCTTCATGAAACCAAGTCATCCCAATCAAACTGAAATCAGATTTTATTCTCAAACCCAATTATCCGCTTATATCCAAGTCAAATTCCATCCTCAACTCAAATCCCATTCTAAATTCCACTCTTAACTTATCAATTCAACATACTTAACCAAGTTAAGTTCCATTCATATATCCCATTAACTAATTAATTTCTCTAACCAGTTATCTTCATCACAGAACTCAAAAATCTGATTTTTATTTCAGAGATCAATCCAATTATTCACCTGAGTCAAATTACATTCAAAATCTACTCGATATCGTTCTACTTAAATTCAATCTCAATTCGCTTTCGCAAATTACTTTTTAATTTGTTTTAATTCTAATAATCATTCCCTGGAAGTTTTAAGCAGCTTGGATTTTTCTAAAATCAAACAATCCTTTTTGAAATTCAAACAACTTGTTTTCCCCAAAATAATTCAAAACAAAATCTTTGGTAGTAATCCATCACTTAGAAACTTGAAAATGAACACCGATGATGTGGCCAGCATTATCAGAATTATTTCCCACCGTCCGAGGTGAGTTCAGTACTATATCATTTTCAAAACTCATCTCTTAAACACTTCCATTTTGAAATTATTTCAAAATATCATTCACATTATTCGTAAAACAATTTAAAATCTCTTAGGATTTTAAATTTTCCATATATTTAATCCAAATCCATTTACAAACACTTTTTCAAGTGTCTAAAGTTTTTAATTCCAATTCTGGGTTAAAACCAGCTTTAATACATTTCACAATGCTTATATGAATTTTATTTGGTTAAATATGCATAACCAACTCAATTTTATTCTTACTCGATTAATATAACAACCAACATATCCACTATACTTAATAATAATCTTAAGACAAATATTTTCTTTATCTTAAAATATACTTTGGGTAAAATTATTTCATTTACCCTCTTTCAAAATATACCGTGTTGGTTCATTGTATTCAAGTGTTTAGAACCTCTTACCGGTACAGTGGATCAAACTGATTGACTAAAACCATAAACAACTCGACTAATAAATCTCCACAATATAAAACAATTTTATAAAATCTATAAATACGTTCTCTCGTATATATACACTCAACTCAATCTAGGACATTACTATCCCCATTTCTGATGAGTTACGCCACAGAGCCAAGGTAGTCACTTAACCTTCAACTCTGATACCACTGTAACGGCCCGGGAGATTTTCGACCTTGGTAATCGACATACAACACCATGTCGACTATTCAAGAACCGAAAATACTAGAACGTCAATAGAAAGAAGTTAGAGGGTGAGAAATAAAAAGAAAGAAAGTTAGAATAGAAGAAGAAGAACATATGTACAACATCAGAGTAAACACAAATCTCACAACGGAACGAATAAATATATTATATAACATAACTCTGAAATAAAACCAGTATCTGTGTGCAATACTGTTATCGGAGTACAAAACTTACAACATAATGGAAATAAACAATAGCGATATAATCCTGAAGCCTCCTGCTACAAGCTCTCCAAGTATTTGTAAAATCGACTACTTGACTGCTCGTACAAATTTGGGCACCCAAGAGTTTAGGGTAAAACAAAACAAAATAAACTCTGTTCAGTCATGGGACTGGTGTGAGTAAACTCCAACCATTTGGTTTAACTTTAAAAATACCTTTTTAAAGAAAGGATAATCATAAGACCGATACACACATAAACACATATGGTTTTTACCTTATGATAAACCAAAACATTCTTTAGAATCCATACTCTTCTGATATTAAAATAATGTCTAAATCAAATCAATAGCAATCGAGTGGAGCACTTTCGTCTCACGTTCCTCATATAATATATAATCAAAAACCGCAGGCTCGTATTGTTGTAATGGATTCCAACTGGCAAGTTATGGGACCATCGTCTGACAGTGTTTCTCTAGAGAGGAATACACCATGTTCAACAAGAACATCTGGCAACCCAGGCTAAACATGATTAGTCACTCATTTCGCTTGAGTGTACCGAATGTATTATCACCAACGGTTGGGATCGGCAACCATTTCCCGAATGGGATAGCATCGAAATAGATTAAAGAAGCAAATGGAGTTTCTCTAGATTAGGTGACAATACACCCTACTTGGGTGCGACCCATTTAACCATGCGACCTAACCGATTTTATATCATTTTATGATTGTGAGGCTTGAGGTCATAACGTATCTTTTTGTTAGATCACACATATATTTACTTTGAATGTCATATCATCATACCTACCAAATAACAAATTGATTTTTCAAAAATACCACGGGTATACAGCTAAGAGAAATGAATTCCTCCACCACAAAACAAAAATACATTTGAAAAGACCAAATTACGCGATATATTAGATATACTATGTTAGACGTTCCTCCAGACAAGTTGTCTTGGGACTGGACAAATCGAAGGCACTATTCTGTAAAACAATCTCAAGCAATTTCTACCTAGGATTTGCCAGAACAGCCGTTGCGTAAACTTCGTCTTCAATTATCATCATCATATTTGACTTGCAAAACTAATGCCTATACGGAGTGGGTTTCAGATAATAAATCTGATCCTGGTCTCTCCGTATTGATGATGGAAAAATGGTCAAAACTTTGATAGTTGGTTATTAAACTATCAAAGGAAAACATCCATACACACAACGATCTTGTTTCCAAATGGAATTTTTATCGACCAATCATCAATCAACATTTTTCCCTTTAAACTAATTTATCATTAATTTATCCATTTCCCAATTTTCCCATTTCCATAAATTCTTATTTTCTAAATTTAGAAAATATACGTTATTAACATTGGAAAACATTTCCATTCCTTATTCACGCATCACTATTCTCCCACATTTATCAGTCTCTAAATGTAAACTAGTAAGAGAACAACTTCTTAAGTATAAATCCCGAAGGCCGAAACCAACATCAGATCGACATTCAAAAAGCCATTCAACTTAACTAATTTCTAATCAGTTTCTAATTCCTTTAACTCCGTTCTAATTTCTATTTTGAAACCCAATTTCCTTTAAACTATTTTCATTTTCAAAATATTTGTATTGAACCATTATTCATTTCGATTGTGAATAATATTCCTTTTATATAATCTAATCAGTTTGATTTCGCATTAAAATAATGACATAAATCCAAATTTATTTTATACCTCTATTTATAAAAAAATTCATACAAAAACTCCTTTTTCCTTGTAACATTTAAAATCTCATTTAAAATTCCCTTTATAAATGCAAAGTTCAAGTTCCATTAAAATATCGGTGTTAAAAACCGATTTATACTTCTCTTTATAAATTCAGACTTATTTTTATTTATCCAATGATAATTACTTTACTTAATTTATAAAACATCATTTATATATTAAGCTTCTCAATTTATCTATTGAAATAGATTTCTATTAAATATCTACTTTAAATCAATCTTCTTATAATTCTTTTATATCTCGCAAATTCCCTTTTTTAATTCTATTAATTTTCCAAATATTTTTTTTTATAAAATGCAATTATTTTATAAATTACTTAAATTCAATAATCACTCCAATAATCCCTTTTTATTTTGCAATATTACTTATGGTATTTAAAATACCAAATAAAAAGGTTTTGTTATCCAAACACATCAAAATCAAATCACAGATTATATATCACATCACATATCATAATATATGGAAAATAGTAATATAAATGTTGAGGAATCCTGTTGGATTCCTCCAACCTGTTTCCCTGCATCCACAGATGTTAATCACATAAATTATATAAATTTCATATCAATATGAAATATTTTGATAACAGAATAAATATTTAATTAACAATTTATATATATAACTATATCTATACTTTTAACCAATAAATTCGCAATTCACCCAAACAACCATCACACAACATTCAATCATTATTTATCAATTCTAAAATACATTTATAAAAATTATAAACTGGACAGAGTTAGTAAGTTTTACTCAGTTTGGTCGTTAATTGTTAAATAACGAATAATGGTCGATTTGTCCATTCAGGCGATTTATTTCACCATAATTTGAGACGAGCTCCAAATCACTCCAAATCAGTTCCACGGTGTAGCTGTCGTCCATACGATCCCAATAGATCTGACCGTTCATGATTCTGACATCGTATGGATTGTATATCACCTATACAAGTTCATATACACCATTTAAATTAAATTAAACTATATTTTGTTTTTTGATTGGGCCTTAACCTTTTTATGCAGCCCGTCTCCTCACATAAGTACCCAGACTCGTATCTTTCTTCTCCAAACGCAGCTCTCCAAAACCGCTACAACACCTCACCATTCACGCGATCATCACCTTCACTTTCCTATAACCATCCTTCACGTAACCAAAAACCATAACCAACATCCTTTTGTCCTCCAAGAGCTCCACCACGTCATATCGTCAACCTTCAGCTCCCATCACCGTTTTCATTCGTGTCGAACAGACGTTGTATAGTAATCGCACAACTTTTTCTTTCGGAGTTTCACAAAACTTTGAACACGAGTTCCAATCAATGCTACGAACTCAATGGCATGCTTTAAATCTCATATCAATGCCTTAAATCCTTGAATTTGCCAACCCTAGGCCATAATGTATGCGCTGCATACATTTCCAGCGATGGAAAATATTGTCGAACCCATTAAAAATCGTACTGCGATGAAGAGCTTGCGATCCCCTTTCCAAATATATAAGTCGTTTGATTTATAGTATTCTGTTTGAATTCCTTTGCCTTTTCTTTTGAGTATGATTTCTCATGGTTTGCTCCAGGAAAACGCGACGTGAATTACCATTGACCAGAGAGATAAAGTATTAGGGTTAAGGTATTGGTGTTAAGGTATTTATAGGGTAGCTATATCATTTTTTAATTCGATTATTAAATTCATTTTAGTCTATCGCTGTTTGTATTTGTCCTTTAAAAATCCGTGTAGTCACATACGAGCTACTACGACGTTACATGCTCGTTTTAAATTACATTATAATTATACATTCAAATTCGTTATTATAAATATATTCGTTATTATAATTATAATTCTAAAACTGAATTAAATCTTATAAATAATCCTATTCACATAATATTGTGAATTCTACTATCTCAGAATTTAAAATGTATTATTATATTAATTAAATATAAAGATTATTTAATTCAATTCATTTTAAATTACCAGATCAACATTTAAATAATTAAATAAATTATTCATTAACCGTTAAAAATACGGGACGTTACAAGCATTATCGAAGGATGATATTAACTATAATAGTGGAGATGTAAGAAATAATTTATTTTGTGAAATAATACTGTAACATTATTTCAAGAATTTGGAAATATAAATAATGATATTCCAAAATAAAAAGGAAATAAAAAGGGCTTGAGAATATGAAATGGTATTTCCATAGTAAAGAAATAAAGGGAGTTTCGCGAAGATATAACAATATTTGCAAAGTAAGGAGATGAGATTTGGAATGAGTTTATTATGAAAAGGAAAATGATTATTATGGTGTTCAAATAACGAAACAAAGGAGATTAGGTAAAGATTATTTTACGATAATCAGTTGAGTTGATTTTGCAATGATAGATAATAAGTAGCAAATGTTTGAAATGATATATAAGGGAAGAATTGGATATGATTTTTAGGTATTTTCCAAGCATATAAATAAAATGATTTGAGAATAATAATATATTAAAAATGATATATTATTTTTAATGGCCAAGTGACGTTGTATAATAAAGCAATGGATTTATTTATTTTGATAGTTAAAGAACCGATTATCAAAATCATACCTAACGCGTTGTGGTACAGAAAGATCAGGATCAAATTTATATTCGAAAACCATTCCGAATCAGCAACTACGTAAGCAAAAAACATACCTGATGCCAATCGAGATGGAGCAATTGAAGACCGTAAATCTTCATGAGCGAGGGAAAATTGTTGTTGAATTTCTCTAGCTGATCCCCAGATATATATATATTTGACAGTTATTCCGTCATGATTGGAATCTATGGATTCCAAGGACTACTCGCTACTGATCTATAGGGTGATCCCTAGGATGTGATAGGGGTGTGCCTTTTGCTCATCCTAGTCCTAGATGACTTGTATGGACGATGTGGAATTCAAAGTGAATGATCGTTATATGTACTAAAAGAAGATTATAACCTCATGCCTCATCAACCAGGAAATGACAAAAATCGGGCAGGCTGCATGGCTAAGAGGGTCGCTTCCTTTTTGGGTGTATAATCACCTATCTAAAGAAAATTAATTTCCTTCTTTATTCTATTTGTGTTGTCCCTTTCGGGAAACGATGGTTTGGGACCAACCGTTGGTGATATACATTCGATACACTCAAGCGAAATGAGTGGTCAGTCATATGTGGCCGGATTGCAATATGTTCTTGTTAAACCTAGTGTATTCCCCTCTAGAGATACACTGTCAGCAGGTGGTTCCATACCTTGTCATAATCGGAATCCAATCTCCAGTAAGAGCCTGCGGTTTTGATTGTATACTATATATGTGAAGCATGAGATGCAAGCGTTCCTCTAGATTGATATTTATTCGTGTTTAGGCACTATTATAATATCAGAATAAGATATGATTTCAAAATGGTATGTGTTATCGTAAGGTAAAACCATCCGTGTTTATTTGCGGATTAGTCTTACGATTATCATTTTCTTTTGCAAAGAAATGTTTTGACTTTAAATTGGATGATACCTATAAACTTAGCGAGTTTTATCACTCTGGTTCACTAAACTGATCCGGCGTTTGTAATGCTCGGGATAGACCGAGTTTTACATGTTCAGGTTATCGGATGCTGTGAAGTCCGAAGATAAGTTGGAGGTGTTCAGATGTAGGATATCTAGTATTATTTCTGATGTGTGTTGTATATGAGGACTAATCATTATAATTGTTCAGATTTATTGATGTACTCTGATGTTGTACGTATTATTTCAATCTCTCAATAAAAGTTATTTTTATATTATATTTTATTCTGATGCGATGTGAGACTCTAATTCTGTGTTGATTTTTTTTCTTATTCTAATATTTCTTTCTTATCTCACCCTCTTATTTCTTTCTTTTAGCCTTCTGGGGTTTTCGATACTTGAGTTTTTGGTCATATAATGTATTAGTGTCAAGATTCAAGTGTCGAAATTCCCGGGATGCTACACATGTGATTATCGATGGTTTCAAGATAGGATTGGTGGTGATAGCCAGAGTTATGGATGTTGATTGTTTTTTTTACATCGTCTTGTGTAGATTGTTCGATGTCGAAGGAGATATCTCTTCGGTGCTTGTATGGTGTTGATTTAAGCCTTCATGGCTTGTGCTTGGGAGATATCAAGATTAGGATGGTCTACGCTTAATAACTAGTTTCCATGAACATACTGATTGTTTCTATTTGGTTGTGTTTAAAGGCTATCATTGTCAGATGTGGAGGAGGCGGGTTTTGGTTCTTCTCTATTGATATGATTGGTAGATTAGATGATTAATATGCCTATTCTCATGTACTTTATTAATGATTTTAGATAGCTATTTTATCGCTCATTAGGACTGTTGTCTGACTCAAGGTTTTATGTTTCATCTTATTACCCTCGGTTGTTCATCCATTGTGTAGATGGGTAGACTGAGTAGTACCTGATAGGTAGTTGATCCTCATGAGTACGATGTTACTGAGAGATAAGGAGCAGGAGGCTTACTTATTACTTTCTACAAGCTATTATTGTTTTCCGCTGTTTAATGTATTCTCTGAGTGACTTGTAGTGAAGCATATTGTATTGAATTTGATGTTGTTCCAGTTTGGTGCTTTGGACAATTCATGATGATATGAAAGTTAAATTTTTTCTCAATACTACTTTGCTATTTTTTTCTGTTGTATATGTTTTATTATATTTTACCCTTACGCTGTGATTTATATGACAGGTTTTGCGTATATTAACCTACCCCGGTGATTGTCTATAGCTTCCTGACACGTCTTTCAACACATTATTCCTCTTGTAATGTGCAGGAGTTATGGGCGGTCGTCACAAGTTTCAAAAATGTAATTTATGGAAAATAAAACGATTCACGTTACATGTTGGCGAAAGAGGAAGTCTGTCACGCGAAAAATGCAAAAAATGAAACCACACACAAAAAGAACAAAAGAAATTTTAACTAAATAAGGAATAGGTGATAAATATATCCGTAACGAAAATAACGCAAAAGCCTATCCTTTGCAAAAATTTATTTAACACAGAATTATCTTTCCAGCTCTAAGACAACTGTTAGTTAGATAAGAAAATGGGATTTCAATTAGATATGCATGAATGACACAAATATTTCCAAACTTAGAAATCTCATTAAAAGTCGTGCGATTTCGAAGACAACACACTAACAGATATAAAAACGAATTACCAAAATGCCAAGAAACAAATGCTGGAAAGCGAAAACAACAAAGGCATAAAACGAACAACAACACCAAAACTCCCAAAAAAATCCTATAAACAACAAGATGTCTTGCTCTGCGACTGGATCTCAAACCGTTATTATGACCTTTGATTAACCATATCATGATAACAAAATGCTCAATCTCATGTTACAAATACCGTTGGTGTTGTTTGAGGTTTCCAAATCATCATCCCTTACAAAAGAGAATTAGAGATGACAAAAGAAACCTACCACAAAGCTACTCTTCACGGCAATTCACCTAACATTATCTAATGATAAAATGGATAGGTGAAGATATAGAAAATAACTCCATGAAACAATACACGAGGACTACGAGCTGAATCAAACTTGATGCAGCACTAAATTATGGTTACGCCACCGATCAAGCAAAAGACTGATTTTCGCATCTTGTGATAAATCTAGTCATGACTTCCCATTATCAAAACAATGTGTTAAATGAGTCATAGATCAGCATAGGTAGTTTCGACATTGATCTCAGAACACAAAAACCGACATCTAGGAAAAAGAGATCTACTGTAAAATCTCAAAACCCAGTCAAAGTAAAAAACCATTCAAATCCGTGTACAACACGGATGCCTCTAAAAACTCATTGAGAGCCTCCTCAGAAAAAAAATCCAAATATAGTATAATCTTAATATCCAAAATGACGATGTCCTTCATCAAAATATATTCCAACAAGGTATAGCAAAGGCGAATGCAACACAACCAACAATCCTATACAAAGATCGCGAGGCAAAGGACCGTTGCAAGTCTAACTGCTATGGCTAACTTTCTCAGCCTTAAGGCGGTGAGACCTTATGCTCATTCCGATCCAACCAAATGATCTATTTCCTTAAGGATGAGGCTTAAATGGCGCGAGTACGATCAGATAGCATGAATAGGTATTACAGACTAAAAAATGATTGGAGAGAAGAAACTGGATTTTGATCTTGGAGTCATAGTGGGAGAGATCTAATGCACAAACTAGCATGGAAAAGGAAGAGATGAGGCGATGACAAAGAAAGAGAAGAAGGATAAGAATATGGTTCGGCTAGATGAAGAAGGAAGGATGAAAGAAAGAAATTAAGAAGGGAATTTGGACTCAACTTTCACCGTTGGTGTAACACCCCACGTCCATTAATGTCACTCACAAAGGGAATGCATTAACTTCCATGGAGGTTTTAGGTGAATATAGAACAGAAAAATTACAACAAGACAGATAATAAGTAGTACTTGGAAATCTAAAACTTTATTTCATTGCAGCGGAAATTAAACATGTTTGTTACATCATAAAACCATAAATCAGAGTCAAGTACAATATCCATCTTGATAAAACAAAATACATAATCCCATTACATAAATAGCCGTTAAAGAAGATATCAAGCTGGACTTTACTTCAACGGTCCAAGCTTTCCAAAAGAGAGATAAAGCAATCAAATCAAGCTCCACTAGAGCCGGGCCCACCCTGAGAACCTGGAGGGGGAAAAAGATAGAAATAGAGGGGGGGTCAGACATAAAGTCTGGCGAGTATGATAATTCTAACAATACTATTCTCAAAATAACTAGACTAAGGCATAAGCTGGAAAACAAGGAAATGTCTATGAACTATTGGGTATGGAAGAGCAGATAAAGATAACGTTAAAGGCACACCTAATTACTAACGAATAATTACTACACTGCACCACACCAGTCACCCTAAAGGTTGATCCCACTTGCTTCACTTAGAAATTTTATAAATAGCTTCGTGTACCCCTAGCTGACTACATAGGTGCCGCCTGTCCCTATCTCCGCTAGGTGTACCCCACAACCCACTTTCGATCGGCTCCCTACTCGTAGATACCCGTGCTGGTCCCACAGTGGGGTGTATCACTCCCCTAAAGTGGCAACCCGATACAACTTAAGGATGCACGGCTTATACCTACACGATGCAACAACGTCTTACCTACCAGCCCGGGTCCACACACGCATATGAAACCCGTTGGACTTGCGTTGCCACCGCTAACCCGTTTGGCCTCTTATAGTCAAGCCCAGTATGCGTGTCCCGTTCTCGACTTGGGTCGAGCCCACAAAGATACGTTTGGGTTACTGGTTGAAATGGGCCCCCACAAGCTATCCACCTAAGCTTGTCCCCACTAGTATATCCCACTTAACCCTCTTCTTAGTCATGTTCACTTACATGTGTGTTTGGTTAAGTCTTACTAATCGTATTTCAAATGCCACTAAAGGCACCCACTAGATTCCTCATGCCACCCAAGGCACCTACTTAACCCCCATGTCCCACTTCACATGTTTATCTGGTTAAGTATTTCTTAATTCATTCAGGCCATAACCTCATAAAGACCTCTCACATTAGACTGACATTTATGGCAGCTGGATTTGCCGGGCGGGTCCGGGCAGTCTTACACCATAAAAGAGTCTAACCTCGTGTCTTTACAACTGTTATGCTTTAATTTGGGCCTAGAACCTCTCACATTGGGCTGACATTTGTGACTACTGGATTCGCCGGGCGGGTCCGGGCAGTTTTATGTCACAAACGAGTCCAACCTCGTGTCCTAAGCATTGATTAACACTTATAATCTTTTACCCCAGTTTTAAATATATCCCTATTCAAATCATTAATTAATTCCAATTTTAATGATGTCCATAATTGACTCAATTATGGCCATCCACTTACGGTATGCAAAATCATATCAATTGCACCCCAAATTTCTTAATATTAAATCCTTAATATTACCCCTACCCCACGTTATACGTTCGCTTATTCAACGCAAAAATATGCGTTAGACTCGAATAGTCTAACTCATAGCACAAAAATAAATTATCACAACATATAGACAAATAAAATAGATCTAATCATAATAGGGGTGAAACTTGCATAAAACTATACATGTCATGGATCTAAAGGTGTCAACTTATTTGGTAAAATGTCACAATTTACATAATATGATCATAATCCAAATTCATGTATAAACTTACATATGTGGTTTATGCAACATAATGATGGTGTAAACTAGCATCTAACCCATAGAACTCACACATGTTATAACCTAATTTTAGATCTAAATAGATGTCATAGGATATGTGAGATTATACATACTAATCAATCTAAACTTGCATAGGTACATGTGATTTATCATGTGAATCATCATAGCCCAAACATATATATATAATCAACATCATGATTTGATCAAGCATAAGCTAACTATAACATAAAGAATACCATCATGGCTTTGTAACATCGCAACTTAGCATAGAAACTTGCAACATATATAATATCATCACAGCATGATTTACAACATATAGGATATCATCATCACATAACATAGGATTTACAACATACATGATATCATAGGGTTTACAACAACATATATGACAATTCACATCATTTTCTTATGATCCATATCACATCTTAGTCTAATTAGTTTGCTAATAATCGTATTAAAATCATCATACTCACAATTAGAAAAGAAAGAGAGTCTTGATTTGCTTTAGAGTTGAGTAGAATTAGGGTTTTGATTAGCTTTCTTCCTTCTTAGTTGGCGGCGGCTACACTGAGTTCCATGGCGATGGCATGATGGCGGCTATTCTATTTTTCATGTGAATTTAGAGTGAGAGACTACCTAGGTATATATAGAGTTTAGGATTTATTTAGACCGTCAGATCAACTCAGAACTAACCTGAACCGTCAAATTAGCCAACTCAGCCCTAAAGACACATCAGTAGCTCAAGATTGGGCTCTGCCAAAAACTGGACGACTGGACCAGGTCGACACCCAGGTCGACTGCGCAGTCGACCTGGTCCCTTGGGTGTCGACTGCCCAGTCGACTCCCCAGTCGACCTGGGGTGCTGGGCGGGAAATTTCCCGCCTAGCCTGTTTGACTTCGAATTTTGAATTTTTCTGAAACTTCCGATGGCCATATCTCGTTCATACGAAGTCCAAATCACGCAAACTCGGACTCTATTTCAACAAGAATTCCGAGACGAACACAATGGCGCAACCCGTTTCCCACAATTCTAACGTCTTAGATTAGTTATTCTTTAATTTGCGAACATTATTATTAATAGAATTACGGGGTGTTACATTCTCCCCTCCTTAAAGGATTTCGACCCGAAATCTTCAAGTCAAGAAGAATGTATATCCTAACATCCAATCGTCCATCTACTCAACCATCAAACACAGGCATCCATTGTCCTTATAGACTTCTAATGCTTTCATGTTTAAATGCACAGTGTGTGTATATGTCAATATCTAATGCAAAATCAGGCGGTCCACTGATTCAGTTGACCTCCTTAATGCAAATCATGATAGTGCTATGCATCCATTATGTATGAAAAAGTTCCTTAATGCTACATATTATCTCTATATGCGTGCACAATCATCATCTGAATGCAGCATCCATATGATAAAAAAATCCTCATACATCCATTTTACTAAATACACCCATATATGTATGCAAAATGCAATATGAAGTGACTGAGCCGATCTAGTGCCTAATAGTGTGTGTATATGCGTCCACGAGTAACCACTAGCAAACACTTGCATCCACTTTGCATCCATCATACATAACATGTCTCAAATACATGTTTCAACCATAGGATTATCCTAACTAAAGGTCAAAGATACTAGCGAGAGGACATACTAAAGATAAGATAAGTACAAGCTAAGCGATAAAGGAGAAATTAAAAGACATACCCTCAAAAAGAAAAGGGTACAACGAACGCATCTTCGCTTCTGTCTCCCAAGTAGCGTTGCTCTCATCATCTCCCCATTGCACTTTGACTAGTCTGACCTCTCGATTCCTCAACTTCTTGATCTCCGACCCTAGAATGCATGTAGGAGCACGTCAAATCGTCGCATCACGCTCTATCTCCACCTCTATAAGCAAGCTCGTCTTTACCACTTCCGCGGTCTCGTGCAAGCACTTCCTCAAATGTGACACATGGAATACATCGTGTACACCACTAAGTCTCTCAGGCAACTCCACTCTATACGCCATCTGTCTAATCTTCTTCTTAATAGGAAACGGCCCTACGAACCTTGGTGCTAATTTCCCAACGGACCCAAAGCGAACAACGTTCCGTAATGGAGACACTTTGATAAAGACCATGTCCCCAACACAAAACTCAAGATCTGTCCTCCTTTTGTCTGCATAATATTTCTGCCTATCTTGCGCCGTCTTCATCCTCCTTCGAATCAAGTCGATCTTTTCCGAAGTCTCTCTAATCATATCGGGCCCAAGTAAGATCTTATCCATAGATTCCCACCAACATGTAGGTGAACAACAAGGTCGTCCATAAAGAGCTTCGAAAGGTGCCATGCCAATGCTAGATTGAAAGTTGTTATTATAGGCGAACTCCACCAATGGAAGATGCTCTTCCCATGTACCCCCAAAGTCTAGGATTCATAGCCTCAAAAGGTCCTCTAGAATACGATTCACCCTCTCGGTTTGGCCGTCCGTCTGAGGATGATATGCGGTGCTCAAACATAACTGAGTCCCTACCGCTTCTTGTAAGCTCTTCCAAAATTCGCTAGTGAAGATAGGATCACGGTCGCTTACTATGTTAGAAGGAACACCATGCAAACGAACTATCTCTCGAACGT
The DNA here is from genome assembly GCA_030737875.1 of Allium sativum. Taxonomy (NCBI): domain Eukaryota; kingdom Viridiplantae; phylum Streptophyta; class Magnoliopsida; order Asparagales; family Amaryllidaceae; genus Allium; species Allium sativum. The sequence goes on along the minus strand of CM060927.1, from coordinate 16,795,286 downwards.
ATACGGAAGCTAACCATGGAGCAGTCCTCTTACTCTTCACAGGAATAAAATGGGCGCTTTTAGTAAGTCTATCTACTATAACCCAAATCCCCGTATTACCCTTCCTTGATCTTGGTAATCCATCCACAAAGTCCATCGAGACACTTTCCCACTTCCATAGTGGAACCTCCAATGGGTGAAGCAACCCACCGGGTTTCTTTTGCTCCGCTTTTACTTATTGGCACACCAAGCATCTAGCGACATACTCGGCCACATCCCTCTTCATACCGGCCCAAAAGAAAACTCGCTTCATGTATTTGTACATCTTGTCCCCGCCGGGATGAATGGTCATCTTCGAACGATGTGCTTCGTCAAGAATAGCCTTCCTTAAACCTTCGCCTCGAGGTACACAAAGTCTACTATCCCTACGTAACCATCCCTTATCATCCAGGGTATACCTACGGAGATGGCTTGATGACTCCCCTCTTTTGAGCTTCTCCACTAACTCAACCAACTGTGGGTCGTCTCGCTGTGCCTTACCAATCCATCCCAAAAGTGTAGGTCTGACCTCTAAGGATGCTAGCAAACTGGGTACAAAGTCAATGGAAGGTCTAAAGTCAAACATCAAAATGAATTCTAGGCTTCGCCGCTCAACAAACAACGGACTCAAGGACAGCCTTTTCCTACTTAAGGCGTCTGGCACCACGTTACCCTTGCCAGGGGTATATGTTATTTCGAAATCGTAGGACGCTAAGAACTCCATCCACCTTTGCTGCCTTAAGTTCAAGTCCTTCTGAGAGAACAGGTATTTTAAAGATTTTTGGTCAGTGAACAATTCGAATTTCTCCCCAAGAAGATAATGGCGCCAAGACTTAAGCGCGAAAACAATTGCGGCTAACTCTAGGTCATGTGTAGGGTAATTTTTCTCATGTGCTCTCAACTGTCTTCCCCCATAGGCTATTACCCTTCCCTCCTGCATTAAGACTGCGCCTAGTCCTGTCCCACAAGCATCGGTATAAACAGTAAATGGCTTACTCCCGTCTGGCAGCACTAAGATTGGAGCTGAGGTCAAAGCTCTCTTTAAACGTTGGAACGCATCATCACAATCTACGTCCCACGCGAAGACTAGGTTCTTCTTCGTCAGGCGTGTCAATGGAGCTGATATTTTTGCGAAGTCTTTGATAAACTTCCTATAGTAGCCAACCAACCCCAAGAAACTCCTTACTTCGGTAGCATTTTTAGGGATCTTCCAATCTTGGATGGCCACCACCTTCGCGGGATCCACAGCTATCCCTTCTTTGGAAACCACGTGCCCTAAGAATCACACTTCCTCTCTCCAGAAGTGACACTTAGTAAATTTAGCTTTAAGGTTATGTGCTCGTAGAGTCTCCAACACTTCCCTAAGATGTAGGGCATGATCTTCTTCATTCTTAGAAAAGATCAAGATGTCGTCTACAAAGACCACCACGAATTTATTAAGGTACTCCCTAAACACCCTACTCATCAAATCAACAAAGTATGCGGGGGCGTTTGTCAAACCGAAGGGCATCACTAGCCATTCATAGAAACCGTCCAGAGTCCTAAAGGCAGTCTTGTCAATGCTATCCTCAGCCACTCTCAACTGATGGAAACCAGTGGCTAAGTCCAACTGCGAAAACACTGAGGCGCCAACTAACTGATCGAAGAGATCGTCAATCCTCGGCAGTGGGTGTCTGTTTTTCTTAGTATGCTTATTAAGTTCTCTATAGTCCACACACAGTCTAAGGGACCCATCCGCCTTCGTGGCAAATACTACTAGAGCACCCCACTCCAATATACTACGTCTTATGAACCCCTTCTCAAGCAACTCCTTCACTTGCTTATTGAGTTCCCTCCTTTCACGAGGAGCCATGTGGCGTACTGGCAAAGATACTGGTTTTGCATTATCCACAAGATATATTCGAAAATCTATCTCCCGCTTCGGAGGCAAGCCCTTCACCTCCTCAAACACATCCGAGTATTCTCGGACCACTCTAACAGATCGTAGATTTTCCGCCGACGCGTCAAGCGATTCTAGATAACTTAGCATAACGGAATTTATGGGATTACAAAAGATTTCGAGAGTGTTGTAAAGGCGAGTCATGAGCCTAACTACTCTCCTCTCACAATCAAGAACGGCCCCATTTCTGGATAACCAATCCATTCCTAAAATTAGCCCGTAGCCCGTGAAGCCCGAAACATAAGCATCACATCTAAACTCAACGTTAAGTATAGAAATTTTCAAATCCAAACACATCATGGACAAATAAGCTGAGCCCCCAATTGGATTCGAAACAACTAAGGGATCCTCTACTAAACTGGTGTTTAAGTGCAGTGATTCAACTAATGATGTAGAGATAAACGAATGCGATGCGCCCGAATCGAATAAGGTACGGACAGGATGATCAAACAGAAAAACTAAGCTTTCAATAGAAATGGTTCTACCTCATTCTTGCAGCGGTGGGACTGCGAGAGCCTGAACTTGTCCCCTTGCCTGCCCTGGTGCCATAAGAGCCTGCACCTGTCCTCCCGAGGTAGACCCTGCCCTTTGCCCCTTCTTTGGGCAGTCCTTCACTAGATATCCCGCTTCACCATAGTGAAAACAGCCAGTCTTCTTTTTCTTTCTGCAATCCTTGCTGAGATGGCCTGATGTCCCACAGTTAAAGCATCTTTTCTTTCCTTTGCCATTATTGTTTTTTCCACCCTTCTTGTTTTGCTGTTGTGGTTTCTTCTGATCCCCTTTCTTCTCGGGTGCCTTATTAGCATTAGAGCCTTTCTCCTCGTGCATGAGTGCCATGTCTACTAGCTTCTCAAAGGTGGCCCCCATAGGGATGTGGGTCATAGCCAACCCCTGCAACGGCTCATTCAAGCCTTTAACGAACCTAAGAGCCTTCTTCTCCGGCGTGTTCACTAAGTCCAAGCCAAACCTTGCTAACTGATTAAATTTGTTAACATATTCTTTCACTGATGAGCTTCCTTGCTTTAATGTCAAGAACCTTTCCATATATAGATTCTCTTCTGCCCTTGAGAGAAACTTTGCCTCAAACCTACATCTGAAATCCGCCCAAGAATCAACAGGATGCTCCCCATTAGTGACCTCCCACCAAAACGAGGCCTCTCCCTTCATTAACCAAGCTGCTAATTTGACTTTCCTCTCTTCTTCTACTTCAAAGATTTCTAGAATTTCTTCCACCTCCTTAAGCCAATCTCTAGCTTCCACAAACGTTTCTGACCCTTGAAAAGGTTTTCCACCCATAGCCTTAAATTCCTTGCACGTCTTTGCAAAAGTATCAGCACGAGGAGGAGGAGGAGCGAGTGCAACTGGTGGTGGAGGAACATTGGCTAGACCTGCAGCGGCCCTAGCCTCTAATAACCTCCTATACCATCCTGGTATCGTTAGACCATCCAGAAGGTTAAGATCTTCAGCCATGCTGAAACGAAAAAGGAAAGATTCAAAATGGAGAATTCGAAAGATAAAGATATATGGCTATTGGGGATTATGTTTTTTATAAAAACTTTTCTCTTTAAATTACTCATCAAGACATGTTTTTGAAAACACTTCTTCCAAAAATACCTTACAAAAATAGTTTTTCTAAAAAAATTATCTGTTCTGGTAACCTTAAGCTCTGATACCACGTGTAACACCCCACGTCCGTTAATGTCACTCACAAAGGGAATGCATTAACTTCCATGGAGGTTTTAGGTGAATATAGAACATAAAAATTACAACAAGACAGATAATAAGTAGTACTTGGAAATCTAAAACTTTATTTCATTGCAGCGGAAATTAAACATGTTTGTTACATCATAAAACCATAAATCAGAGTCAAGTACAATATCCATCTTGATAAAACAAAATACATAATCCCATTACATAAATAGCCATTAAAGAAGATAACAAGCTGGACTTTACTTCAACAGTCCAAGCTTTCCAAAAGAGAGATAAAGAAATCCAATCAAGCTCCACTAGAGCTGGGCCCACCCTGAGGACCTGAAGGGGGAAAAAGATAGAAATAGAGGGGGGGGTCAGACATAAAATCTGGCGAGTATGATAATTCTAACAATACTATTCTCAAAATAACTAGACTAAGGCATAAGCTGGAAAACAAGGAAATGTCTATGAACTATTGGGTATGGAAGAGCAGATAAAGATAACGTTAAAGGCACACCTAATTACTAACGAATAATTACTACACTGCACCACACCAGTCACCCTAAAGGTTGATCCCACTTGCTTCACTTAGAAATTTTATAAATAGCTTTGTGTACCCCTAGCTGACTACATAGGTGCCGCCTGCCCCTATCTCCGCTAGGTGTACCCCACAACCCACTTTCGATCGGCTCCCTACTCGTAGATACCCGTGCTGGTCCCACAGTGGGGTGTATCACTCCCCTAAAGTGGCAACGTGATACAACTTAAGGATGCACGGCTTATACCTACACGATGCAACAACGTCTTACCTACCAGCCCGGGTCCACACACGCATATGAAACCCGTTGGACTTGCGTTGCCACCGCTAACCCGTTTGGCCTCTTATAGTCAAGCCCAGTATGCGTGTCCCGTCCTCGACTTGGGTCGAGCCCACAAAGATACGTTTGGGTTACTGGTTGAAATGGGCCCCCACAAGCTATCCACCTAAGCTTGTCCCCACTAGTATATCCCACTTAACCCTCTTCTTAGTCATGTTCACTTACATGTGTGTTTGGTTAAGTCTTACTAATCGTATTTCAAATGCCACTAAAGGCACCCACTAGATTCCTCATGCCACCCAAGGCACCTACTTAACCCCCATGTCCAACTTCACATGTTTATCAGGTTAAGTAGTTCTTAATTCATTCAGGCCATAACCTCATAAAGACCTCTCACATTAGACTGGCATTTATGGCAGCTGGATTTGCTGGGCGGGTCCGGGCAGTCTTACACCATAAAAGAGTCTAACCTCGTGTCTTTACAACTGTTATGCTTTAATTTGGGCCTAGGACCTCTCACATTGGGCCGAAATTTGTGACTACTGGATTCGCCGGGCGGGTCCGGGCAGTTTTATGTCACAAACGAGTCCAACCTCGTGTCCTAAGCATTGATTAACACTTATAATCTTTTACCCCAGTTTTAAATATATCCCTATTCAAATCATTAATTAATTCCAATTTTAATGATGTCCATAATTGACGCAATTATAGCCATCCACTTACGGTATGCAAAATCATATCAATTGCACCCCGAATTTCTTAATATTAAATCCTTAATATTACCCCTACCCCACGTTATACGTTCGCTTATTCAACGCAAAATATACGTTAGACTCGAATAGTCTAACTCATAGCACAAAAATAAATTATCACAACATATAGACAAATAAAATAGATCTAATCATAATAGGGGTGAAACTTGCATAAAACTATACATGTCATGGATCTAAAGGTGTCAACTTGTTTGGTAAAATGTCACAATTTACAAAATATGATCATAATCCAAATTCATGTATAAACTTGCATATGTGGTTTATGCAACATAATGATGGTGTAAAGTAGCATCTAACCCATAGAACTCACACATGTTATAACCTAATTTTAGATCTAAATAGATGTCATAGGATATGTGAGATTATACATACTAATCAATCTAAACTTGCATAGGTACATGTGATTTATCATGTGAATCATCATAGCCCAAACATATATATAATCAACATCATGATTTGATCAAGCATAAGCTAACTATAACATAAAGAATAACATCATGGCTTTGTAACATCGCAACTTAGCATAGAAACTTGCAACATATATAATATCATCATAGCATGATTTACAACATATAGGATATCATCATCACATAACATAGGATTTACAACATACATGATAACATAGGGTTTACAACAACATATATGACAATTCACATCATTTTCTTATGATCCATATCACAGCTTAGTCTAATTAGTTTGCTAATAATCTTATTAAAATCATCATACTCACAATTAGAAAAGAAAGAGAGTCTTGATTTGCTTTAGAGTTGAGTAGAATTAGGGTTTTGATTAGCTTTCTTCCTTCTTAGTTGGCGGCGGCTACACTGAGTTCCATGGCAATGGCATGACGGCGGCTATTCTATTTTTCATGTGAATTTAGAGTGATAGACTACCTAGGAATATATAGAGTTTAGGATTTATTTAGACCATCAGATCAACTCAGAACTAACCTGAACCGTCAAATTAGCCAACTCAGCCCTAAAGACGCATCAGCAGCTCAAGATTGGGCTTTGCCAAAAACTGGCCGACTGGACTAGGTCGACACCCAGGTCGACTGCTCAGTCGACCTGGTCCCTGGGGTGTTGACTGCCCAGTCGACCTTCCAGTTGACCTGGTGTGCTGGGCGGGAAATTTCCCGCCTAGCCTGTTTGACTTCGAATTTTGAATTTTGAATTTTTCTGAAACTTCCGATGGCCATATCTCCTTCATACGAAGTCCAAATCACGCAAACTCGGACTCTATTTCAACCAGAATTCCGAGACTAACACAATGGCGCAACCCGTTTCCCACAATTCTCACGTCTGAGATTAGTTATTCTTTAATTTATGAACATTATTATTAACATAATTACGGGGTGTTATAGTTGGGTCCTTGGTTCAAGTCATACCAAAACCCATCAACTAGTCAACCACTTTAGGTATAACGCAAAACGGTCAAATGTCAAATGGGCTATGGGCAAAGGTTGAACATTGACTTTACTAGGTCGGATTAATAATATTAATCATCCTGTGTAATCTTTTAAGATTTGACGCAATCCGAAAAACAATTATCCTCATCACGGCGATATCAAAAACCGCAGTTAAACTCTAAACCATCTCTAAAGATTCAAAGTAGTCTTAATAAAATGGTGTAACCACACAACGAATGAATTTTCAAAATAATTTGGCTAGAAATCCATAATTATATTAAAATGAATATCCACTTATCTAGTTGAAAAAAAATAAATGATTCACGAAACCTAATACCCCAAATCGGTAAGAATGATTTTCCTTCGTCTTTTCGAATGATTTTTTTGAAATTTATTTATTTATTATAAACTAAGGGATTCCTATTATTAATCCATTTTATTATTTAAATTCCGGTTTATAGAATTAACTGGAAAACCTTTTCGATCGTGCTCCAAAGCATCGGGATTTTAAATCTCAGAAGGATTAATTGTGATAATTTCGATAAATCTTCTAATATATATAAAAAGTGGTATACTAAAAATCACAAGGAACAGGTGTTAAATATTTTAACTTTTGAGGCATATTCCTTGTCATTTCCAATTCCCTTCTTTTTCCCAACTGGATTATTTATTAAAATCACACTAAACCTGAATAATTTTGAAACACAAATATATTTAAAATTTTAAAACCATATTTTTGTAGAACTATTTTCCTAAACCATAGTTTTTCAACCTTCAAAATCTATTTTATTTTTCCAAAACAGTTTTAAAAATGAAAATTCCTTCGAATACAAGATCAAGGATTCAAATGAATATTCCCAACAAAAGAATATCTCGAATTTTAACAAAATATCAAATGGATATACCTCATAATTATATTTTCGGGTAGATATGACATATTGACATGAATTTTCCATTTCAGATCAAGAAAAGGTCATTGGTAGGAACCACCAATGAAACCAAAAACCAGAAATCGTAACTATCTTAGTTGTTGCTAGATTTTCATCTATTCTGCAAACTCAAATCCACTGGATTCACCATATGTCGTCCTCATACTCTTATCAAGGAAATTGCCGACGCATTGCGGGGTAAGACAAAATTGGCTAGAAAACCGAACTCAACATATTTCAAACTCTTAGTCGCTTAAGGCCCATCTTAAATAAATAGGCTCTCGACTATTTCATTATCAAAATTCTTTTGAAGTGGAGTTAGAAAGACGAAAGAAAACTAAAAAGAAAATCGAATATTTTCTCTCACGAGGCCTAATTTAACTAATTCCTTCGATAGTCTAACCTTAGCTCTGATACCAAATGTAACACCCTACATTTTTCAAAGGAGGAGGTTTTGCCTCATCAACAACATCGTCGCCCGCACCAATGCCCTTGACAACCGTAACAGCAATGGCTATGCCAATGGCAATAGGAACAACAATGGTGACCAAACTACAGTCACATATAGAGAGGGGGCGCAATACCGAGATCGCTCTCGCTTTATCATCAATGATGGACCGAATTCGACCAACCGTCCCCTTCCTCGACAAAACCCAATGGTCGCCCATCGAGACGATGGGCCTACCATTCCAGCGGCCCGCGCTTTTCCAGAACAGGATCTGCATCAACCCGCTCCGCACCAGGATCTGATTATAGATGTTGAGGACATGGAAGAAGATGACCAGGACATCCACCTTAGAAGACGTCCTCGCAAAAGAACTCTGGAACCTCGCCAAAACCCATGGGTCCCAATGGCGGACCCCTATCCAACTTATCTTCCCGACATGGTCCGAAGGATAATGAGGGAAATGCGAGGGAATGTACACGACTCATGGGAGGCCATATTAGGTGTAACCCTTCACAAGTAGGGTAAATGAGGCCAAGTAGCCGCGACGCTTCAGCATGCCGCAAATGCCTCTCTACGATGGCACCACCGATCCCTGTGCCTTCCTGAATCAATATGAATGAAAAGTGGACTCGAGCCGGGGCAACGATCTTATCAAATGCAAGTGCTTCCCAGTCTTCCTATCAGGGACCACTTTACTTTGGTTCTCTCGCTTCCCACTTGATTCTATCAACAACTTCGGCCAGCTAGCAATAGAACTAGTCAAGCAATTCAGGATGCATATCCCAACTCCAAAAAATGCCCTTACTTTGTCCAACCTATAGCAAGGCCCACTGAGTCGCTCAAAAGCTACCTTTCCCAGTTCAACATCGCCCTCGCCGAGGTCGAGGATCTGGACCCTCGCACAATACTCTTTCAGTTAGCCAAAGGTGTCTTTCCTACTTCCGAATTCAGCGAATGGATCGATCAGAAGCAGCCAAAAAGCCCCGATGCCTTCTATGATAAGGCAGATCAGTACTTATGCCAAGAGGAGGCAAGACGGAACCGCCCCATGCTGACACTGCAAATAACAACCTTAGAGGAAAACAAGTCGGAGATCCCTTCGATCAGAACAAGAGGGCAAGTCCCTACCGGCAAAAACTGAATAACGGTAGGCTGGGTGACCGAAACAACGGTCAGGCTCCGGCGGAGCCGAGGATACCCGACCCTTACCGTGCCTTCAAGACCTACACCGGAGACCTAGAAATAATTTACTTGGAGACATGTAACACATTGCCATACAAGAAGTCGCGCACCAGAGAATCAACTGACTGCGAGAGAAATAAAAGGAGGTACTATATATACGACGACGTGTACGGGAACGATACCAATGAGTGCTGCCAGCTTAGGGACGCAATCGAGAAGCTTATTCGTGAGAAACAACTCAAGCAATATGTCCAAGAGCCCTTTCCGCCCGAAACGAATTCAAAGCCTCCGGCGCCAGCACCTCAGGTCCCGCCAAGACGGCTGCGGGTCCATCTAACCCAAGTCGAGAGATCATGATCAACACTATATGTGGCGGACCTTACCCAACACACGACAACTTTCGATAAATGGAAGAGTATGTGAGTTCCATAAAGCATGCTACTTATGAAGCTTGATCCGCTCCCAACGGATCCGTCCTGGCCAAGCTCCAAAAAACCATGCTGGACGACATTGTTTTCCTCGAAAGAGATTCTACTGGGGTAGAAATCCTGACCAACGATCCACTAGTTATCACGGCTCGGATTAGTGCCGCTTCGGTCCAAAAAGGTATTAATCGACTCAGGAAGCTCGGTCAACATCATTTTCAAAGCGAATTACGACCAGATGAGGTTAGAAACATATGACTTAAAGCCATGTCATGCCACTATTCATGGCTTCAATGGGGCTTCTAGTTACCCAGTGGGAATGATAGATTTACCTATAGAATTGGGCGAGGGGGATCGTAGCCGGGTCCAAATTTCCACTTTCGTGGATATAGGCATCAATTTCCCCTACAACAATTTACTTGACCGCTCTTTTCTCACAGAGTTTCAGGTCTGCATATCGCCGTGGTCTCTCCTAATGAAATTTCCGACAAAGAACAGGATTGAAATAGTTAGAGATGACCGAGCAAGCACCATAGAATGTTACGCAATAGAATGGAAGAATGCATGCAATAAGGGAAAGGGAAAAGCCATGTCCACACCTTCTTGCACCAAGACTATCTCAGCATAGCAATCAACGACGTTTGGGCCTTGGCTCAGGCGCCACTGTCGTCTTTCCAATGATCTCGACACACATAAGGATGAAGAGACCGAATACGAGAGGGCTACTCCCGTCGAACCCACAGTAGATACTCCAGTTAGTCCCGATGATCTATCATGGGTGCTGAAGATAGGGTCGCAACTCCATCCCACAATCAAAGAGGATCTTGCAGATTTCTTGAAGGATAATTTGGTTGTGTTCGCGTGGACTCACTCCGATATGAAAGGCATAAATCCCGCAGTCGCTTGCCATTGTTTAAGCATCGATTCTACAATGCCTCCAATCAAGTAGAAGTGCCGCTTCTTGGGACCCGAAAGGTCCAAAGCACTCAAAGAAGAGGAAGACCGTCTACTCAACAACAACTTTATTCGCGAAGCCAACTACCCCGAATGGTTCTCCAATCCGGTCCTGGTTAATAAAGCCAATGGTAAATGGCGAACATGCGTCGACTTCTCCGATTTAAACAAGGCATGTACCAAGGACAGCTTCCCGCTCCTGAAGATCGACCGACTTGTTGACTCAACCACCAGACACCAGCTACTATCTTTTATGGACACCTACTCAGGCTAACAATCAAATCCCGATGAATCTTCACGACCAGGATCATACCTCTTTAATAACAAACCTTTGACTTTACTGCTATCGCGTCATTCCCTTCGGCCTCAAGAATGCTGGTGCCACTTATCAGCGAATGGTTAATCGGCTCTTTAAAAACCAAATTGGGAAGTCCATGGAGGTGTATGAGTATGACATGAAACTCATTCCTTTGAAGTGCTCCTTCGGAGTCACTCCAGGGAAATTCTTAGGTTTCATCGTCAATTCCCGGGGAATCGAAGCCAATCCAAAAAAAATCCAAGCTATTCGGGACATCCAAATCCCCATAAACATCAAGAATGTCCAAAGTTGAAATGGAAAGTTCGCCACTTTAAGTCGGTTCATCTCTAAATCCACCGACAAGTGCATTCCTTTCTTTAATTTACTTCGAAAAGGAAAACGCAACTTCGAGTGGACCTACGAACACGTTTTCGCATTCGAGGACCTTCTGAATCACTTAAAGCGACCACCTATCTTATCTAAGCATGTGGATCACGAGGTCTTATATGTTTGTTTGGCTATTTCTGTGCGGGCAATCAGCTCGGCACTCGTACACATCGAGAACCGCGTCCAATGACCCGTCTACTACATAAGCAAACGATTGACGGGGGTAGAAAAGAACTACTTGAAGCTGGAAAAACTAGAGTTCTTCCTGTTGATTTCTTCTCGGAAGCTTCGACCATACTTCCAGTCTCATCCTATAAGGGTGTTCACTGACCATCCATTACGACCGGTCCTACAATGACCCGAAGCATCTGGGCGGCTACTAAAGTGGAGTATGGAACTAAGCCATTTGAGATAACCTTTATCCCCCGTCGGGCCATCCTCGGACAATCCCTCACTGACTTCATCGTAGAATTCACTGCTCTCGAGGAGACTCCTACAGAGAACCCTGAAGCTCCCAACACTCAATGGAAATTGTTTGTGGATGGCTCCTCCAACAGCAAATGCTCCGGGGCCAGAGTCATGCTCATCACTCCCAAAGGACACCTGATTTACTATGCACTAAAACTGAATTTCCCTGCTACCAACAACGACGCGGAGTATGAGGCCTTAATCACCAGACTCATAATCGTAATTGACCTTAAACTAAAGGCTGTCCAAATCTTCTCCGATTCACAACTCATTATTCGTTAGGTGCAAGGAGAATATCAAGCGAAGGAGGGACGATTCTCCCTATATTTAACCCAGGCTCAGGAATTGCTCACTCCCTTCAAACACTTCATCATCTCACACATTTCTTGAGAATAGAATGAAAAAGCATATTCACTAGCCAAGCTAGCAAGCTCCGAGGACCTGCAACTCTTGGGTTTCGCCCCCGTCGAAGTACTCAACTCCCCAAGTATCGAACAAATCCAGAATAAGGCGGCCAAGAACGCCAAATCCGAACCTGAATCCTGGATGATGTCGATTAAGAATTACCTGCAACATGGGATCCTCCTAGGATGCTTCAAGGAAAGACGAGCGCTCACCCATCAATCAGCTTGCTTTCTTCTTATGGATGGCGTGCTCTACCATTGAGGCTTCTCTGTCCCATTACTCAGATGCATAACCCGTTAGATGCCATCCGAGTGCTTACTGATGTACATGAGGGTGAGTGCGGCGACCATACTAAAGGACAAACCCTAGCCAGAAAAATCCTTAGACGTGGTTATTATTGGCCCACGCTCGATCAAGACACTGCAGACTACGCTCGCAAGTATGACAAGTGCCAGCGCTGCTCAAAGATCCTAAGGGTCTCGCCTACAGAGTTGACACAAATGATCATCCCATGGCCATTCACCATGCGGGGAATCAACATCATTGGAACTCTTCCAATGGCTAGAGGTGGGGTACGGTATGTGTAACACCCCGAATTTTTAACGACATTAAAGAGGTTAAATTAAATAATAATTAATTTAATATCAAGAATTAGAGGAAACGGCTACACTATTGCGTCCGTCTCGAAATTCTGGTCAAGATAGACATTTGGTTTGCGTAAAACGGATACCATATGAAGAAATTATGAGGGTTTTAAGTTTGTATACACGTAGAAATATTATGTATACCCATATGAGTCAGAGATTAGTCAGAGTTTTATCCAAAACAGTTCAAATTCAAAAATTGAAAAATAGCGGCAGAATTCCCGCTTTAGGAGGTCGACCCCCTAGAGGGGTGTTGACACCGGGGTTGACCCCCCTTAAGGGTTGTAGACTTAGGGGTCGACCCACCTACAGGGGTGTCGACACCCTAGGGCTGACATGGCACTCGGTTTCAGGAGGTCTGGCAGCTACATATATGTTTCTTATTCTCCTATTTTCTTCATTGGAAATCATAAAGGCCATATGCTGCCGGGGTGCGAACTGAGACGGATTCGTTTTCTTCAACAACGTACAATATTTAGTTTTGCAAATCAATTCCAGAAATTCAAGATCCATTCTCTCTATTCTCTGAACCTAACACTGTGAGTTTCTAGTTATTTTTAGGTTTAAATGAATAGAAGTAAACTATGAAAGACTGTGATTTGGATACGTTGTAAACGTTGAATCTATGCTATTGTTAGATATTATACTATGTCATGATAGATCTAATTCTCTAGATCTGATGAAAATATGGTTATTCTATTATGTTGCCTTTCTGGATCTTGACTTGTAACAATGTTATTGTGAATGTAAATCTATTAATTTTGATAGTTGCAACATTGGTTAGATCTAATTCTGTATGTAAATCACCCTTCTTACTGCGATCAACTTAGATACGTTGTAAGTTGGACATATTTAGATCTAAACATGCTATTATGTCATTCTAATGGTGTTAGATCTATTTTAGCCTCTAGATCTGAATTACGTGATCTAATTTATCATCTTGTGTTATCATGTTAGATCTATTTTAGTTGGACATCTAAATTGCTAATTTAGATCTTACTATGCTTATTGCGACACCGTAGTTATGTTAGAATTAATTGACTGCCACCAGTTCATCAGTTTTATGTCCACCCTGTTATGATGTTAATTACATGTCCATGCTAGTATGTATGTTCACATTATCATGCTAAGTTTATGTTTATGCCAAGATGATCACTTTTGTTGCATTCCTATTGTTTTTTTCCTTTTTGTTTGTTTATGACTCGTCTATTATCTAGCCTAGGCATGCCGCCAATTTATGAGTGCACTAGTTGAGGAACGGGGGGAAAAGGGTTAATATTGACATAATTTGAATATGAACATTTCTAGACTTATAATTCAAATTATTGGGTAAAATGGGTATTAATACCTATAAAAGGAAAGGTTTAATTAATTGATTAATTAATTAAAAATGGAATGTTTAGTAATTACAATTAGGAATTGTAATTGTACTTATGGCACGATGTTAGGTTGCATTAGTGGCGGAAGTCTGCCCGAACACGACCGGCATATCTAACAGCCACTAATATTGAACCTAATGTGGGAGGTCTACGTACACAAATACGAATCGGGCTAATACACGAGGTTAGGCACAACTGTGGAATAAGACTGCTCGGGCCCGACCGACCTATCCATTATCCACACGTTGTAGGCCTAATGGGGGAAGTCTAGCCCATTATAAACCATAAATGGACATGTTAAGAAATTGGACTACTTAACCTAATCTAATCCATAACGGATTGTATGAATATGAACTAAACTTAGGGTTAAATAAAACACACTTGGATCAGTGGGAGGGTTAAGTAAATCTCGGGTAGGTGGGTAATATTAGTATATATAGGCCCACGAACTTAACCGTTAAATAAACATGCTTGGATCAGTGGGAGGGTTAATTAAATCTTGGGTAGGTGGGTAATATTAGTATATATAGACCCACAAACTTAACTCAATAAGGTTATGTAATTAAAGACACCTAGTGGAATACATAACCGATGGAAATAATAAAGTTATGTAATTAAAGACACCTTTAGGGTAAGCATAACTTGTAGAAACGATAAGGCTATGTAATTAAAGACACCTAGTGGTATACATAGCCAATAAAAACCTAGTGGGGGATACAAGACAAAGAGGAGAGCTTGTATCATCTTATGTGGGGCCCATTTCAGTCAGTAACCCTTAAATAGGTATCAAATGGGTACTCCGAACTAGGTCGGAGTGGGGCACGCTTATTGAACTAATTGTAAGAGATCTAAATGTAGAGGATGGTGTCATGATGGTGAGTTCCAACGGGGCCATGTGCCTGCATGACTCCGCCTGTTCGGAAAAATAAGATGATGTGGCATCAGTAGATATGGTTGTGCACATCTGGGAAATGAAGGGTTGCCACTTTAGGGAGTGATATACCTACTATGCGGCCAACACATGGTATCTATAGAGTAGAGAGCCAATCGACTAGGGTAGTAAATAGGGTACATCTAGCCTGTTTATTTCTGTAGCGTACATATGTTTATGTTGGGGTTAACACCCGTTATTCCTGTTTATGTACCGGCTAATTCGTTTTGGGTTAAAACCCGTTACTAGAGTACACCTAAAACTACCATTATATTTCTGTTGGTATCATCCTATTTCTGTTAAGCAATTAGGGAGTATGTAATCCTGTTTCGTACTTGTTATACTAGTATTGGTGCATGGAATAAGTAGAGTAATCCTTAGAAGCGTATACACCTTACCCTGTCTACCTTGTCAACCTGCCATTTATGTAGTGATCTCTCTTATCCACTTTATATGCCTATCATGTTACTTTTATTTCTTTATTTTACTAGACTCGCCAGACTTTATGTCTGACCCTTTTGTTTCTCCTTCTTTCTTCCGTTTCCCCAGGTTCTCAGGGAGGAAACACTCAGGCTTAGTCAGGACTCAGATATCATCTTGCTAGGAGCTACTTCTGAAGTATGGCTCAAGTTCTTGTCTCTACTATGGCTTAACTCTTTCAATTAGCGAATTATGTTTTCCATATTCTTATGTACTCGGATGATGCAAGATAGAAGTTATTTTATTGTAATGGTTTTTGTGACTTATGGTATTATGGACCACGACATTATGATTTATGTTTGAAATAAAAATTTAAAATTTCCACTGTTATCTTATTTATATCTGTCTTGTAATTATTCTGTGTTTGTTTACCTATAACGCTTCACGAAACTTAATGCATTCCATTAGTGAGTGACATTAACGGACGTGGTGTGTCACATTTGGTATCAGAGCTAAAGGTTACCAGATTAGATAAAAGTTTTTGAAAATTATTTTCAAAAAGGTTTTAAAAGAAAGCATTTTCAAAAAGAAAAGTATATTTTGAAAATATTTCCCCAAGAAGCCGTATCTAATATCCTTCGATCCTTTATCTAAATTTCTTCCTTTTCCCTTTTTTAGCATGTCTGGGGAACAAAACATTCCTAATATCCTAGAGAGCATCACAATACCCAGATGGTTCCGTAGGTATTTGGAGGCCATGGCGCCTGCCGAAGGCCAAAGAGACGTTCCTCCCCTAGCTTCACCAGTCATTCCTCCTCCTCCCCCTCCAAGAGCAGATAACTTTGCCAATATCTGCAAGGACTTCTGTGCTATGAGAGGGAGGCCATTCCATGGGAACGAGACATTAAGAGAAGCTCGGAATTTTCTTAAGGAGACCGAGGACTTATTCGTAATCGTTGAAGTGGAGGACCGAAGAAAGATTCAGTTAGCTGCTTGGCTGTTAAAGGACAAAGCCTCATTTTGGTGGGAAGTCACCCAAGCTAGACGTCCCGCGGAAACTTCGGAAGATTTTAGACAGAGGTTCGAAATGAAATTTCTTTCCCAAGCTGACAGAAGCATACAGATGGAGAGGTTCTTAGCACTCAAACACGAAAACTTGACGGTGAAGGAGTATGTGAACAAGTTCAAACAGCTGGTAAGGTTTGGGTTGGAGTTGGTGGATACACCGCACAAAAGGGCCTTACGGATTTCTAAAGGGCTGAATGAGCCTCTGCATGGGTTAGCCATGTCCCATATTCCAATGGGGGCCACTTTTGAAAAGCTTGTCGATATGGCCCTAATGCATGAGGAAGACAAGGGAGAAAAGAAGGCTGAGGAGACATCACAAAATAAGGTGTGGCCCAAGAAGGGACAACAACAACAACAACAACAGCAGAAGAAAGGAGAAAAGAATGAAAAGGTTAAAGATAAGAGGAAGTGCCATTGTTGTGGGTGAAAGGGTCACTTAGCCAAGGACTGCAGAAAAAGGAAGAATGCTTGCTTCGCCTGAGGAGAGGTCGGGCATCTTATTAAGGAATGCCCGAAGAAACAGGGACAATGTCAAAGAGAAGGAACTTCTAGAGGGCAGGTGCATGCTCTCGCGATCGGTGCTCCTGATAGAGGTACAAAAATTTCTATGGAAGGTTTAATTTCTCTTAGAACACTTTTTGATTCTGGCGCTTCACACTAGTTATATCTAGTTCTATGGTTGAATCTCTGCACTTAATTACTAGTATAGTAGTAGATCCCGTAGTTGTTTCAAACCCCATTGGTGGTTCATCTCATTTATCGATGTTTTTTCGAGGTTTGAAAATATCTGTGTTAGGCGTCGAGTTTGAGTGCGACGCGTATGTGCTCAGGTTTATGGGCTATGGGTTGATTCTAGGAATGGATTGGCTTACCACATATGAGGCCATTCTGGATTGTGAGAGGAGGGTTGTTAGACTCCTAACTTTTCATGGGAAGACCCTCGAAGTTTCTTGTGACCCTAAGGGTCCGTTATGCTTAGCTTCCTAGACTCTCTAGATGCATCCATAGATGATTTGCAATCTGTTCTAGTGCTTCAAGACTATTCCGATGCTTCTGGTGAGGTACGGGGTTTACCTCTAAGGCGCGAGATCGACTTCCGCATATACCTAGTGGACAATGAAAAGCCAGTTGCGTTACCTGTCTGCCATATGGCACCTAAAAGAAAAGAGTGAACTTGATAAGCAAATGGGGGAGCTAGTTGAGAAGAGTTTTGATAGGTGAATCATATCAGGATGGGAAACCTATTGAAGACAGTCCTCGAGGAATCCCACCGTTCTAAGATGACTATTCGTCTAAGCGGCAATAAAATGTATAGAGTTCGAGGTAGTGGAGCCAAACTTGTGAAAGGAAGTGAAAGTAGAGAAGGAAGCAATGATTGGATGAGTTCCGACTTGCATACTTGGATCAGAGGTTAAGAAACTGCGTAACGAAGAGGTTAGGTTAATAAAAGTGCAGTAGGGAGAAGACAACGAGGATGCGACTTGAGAGACTGAAGACAAAGATCACGATTCATACCCTTTCCTTTTTAGGACTATGTTCTTAACTTCTTTTTCCAAAGCTTTTTATTCGTACTTGTTTCTATCATTCGTTTGTACTCTATCGATCGAATCTTCGACCTTTAGGTAGGGAACCCATGTATGTAAACATGTGTCTGAGACATGTTATGTTTGATGGATGCAAGTGTTTGCTAGTGGTTTCCTGTGGATTCATATACACACATATTAGGCACTAGATCGGCTCAATAACTCTCATACTGCATATGGATGTGTGCACATTATCTTTTCTTTCATGGATGGAAATGGATGTACTAGTATATGGATGTTGTATTTAGACGAATGAATGTGCACACATATAGAACTTACATGTTATAATAGGATTATTTGTATACATATTGGATTCATGGCACTAACATACGTTGCATTAAGTAGGTCGACTAAATCAGTAGACCGCTTGATCTTCCCATTAGTATTGGGACATATAAACACACCTTTGGATATACTCATATAAGCATTATAAATCTTTAAGGACAATGGATGCCCGTGTTTGGTGGATGAGTAGATGGATGATGGATGGTAGGATACATTCATTTCAACTTAGAGATTTCGGGGATGAAATCCTTTGAGTAGGGAAGAATGTAACACCCCGATTTTTTAAGACATTAAAGAGGATAAATTAAATAAAAATTAATTTAATATTTATAATTAGTGGAAACGGGCTGCACCATTGCGTCCATCTCGAAATTCTGTTCAAGATAGACATTTGGTTTGCGTAAAACGGACATTATATGAAGAAGTTTTGAGGGTTTTAAGTTTGTATATGCGCAGAAATATTATGCATACACATATGAGTCAGCGATGAGTCATAATTTCATCCAGAACAGTTCAAATTTGAAAATTGAAAAATAGTGGCAGAATTCCCGCTTTAAGGGGTCAACCCCACTAGAGGGATGTCGACACCGGGGTCGACCAACCCACAGGGGTGTCGACACCCCTAGGGCTGACGTGGCACTCGGTTTCAGGGGGTCTGGAAATTATATATACGTGTCCTATTCTCCTATTTTCTTCATTGGAAATCATGGAGGCCATATGCTGCCGAGGTGCGAACTGAGACGGATTCGTTTTCTTCAACAGCTTACAATATTTTAGTTTTGCAAATCAAATCCAGAAATTCAAGCTACATTCTCTCTATTCTCTAAACCTAATGCTGTGAGTTTCTAGTTATTTTTAGTTTTAAATGAATAGAAGTAAACTATGAAAGACTATGATTTGGATACGTTGTAGACCTTGAATCTATGCTATTGTTAGATCACATACTATGTCATGATAGATCTAATTCTCTAGATTTGATGCAATTGTGGTTATTCTATTATGTTGCCTTTGTGGAGCTTGACTTGTAATTATGTTATGGTGAATGTAAATCTATTAATTTTGATAGTTATAACATTGGTTAGATCTAATTCTGTATGTAAATACCCTTTCATATTGCGATCAACTTGAATATGTCGTAAGTTGGACATATATAGATCTAAACATGCTACTATGTCATTCTCATGGTGTTAGATCTATTCTAATATCTAGATCCGAATTATGTGATCTGATTTATCATCTTGTGTCATCATGTTAGATCTATTTTAATTGGACATCTAAATTGCTAATTTAGATCTTATTAGGCTTATTGCGACATCGTAGTTATGTTAGAATTAATTGACTGCCACCAGTTCATCAGTTTTATGTCCACCCTGTTATGATGTTAATTACGTGTCCATGCCAGTATGTATGTTCACATTATCATGCTAAGTTTATGTTTATGCCAAGATGATCACTTTTGTTACATTCCTATTGTTTTTACCTTTTTTTCGTTTATGACTCGGCTATTATCTAGCCTTGGCATGCCGCCTATTTATGAGTGCGCTAGTCAAGGAACGGGGGAAAAAGGACTAATATTGGCATAATTTGAATATGAACATTTTTGGATACATAATTCAAATTATTGGGTAAAATGGGTATTAACACCTATAAAAGGAAAGGTTTAATTAATTGATTAATTAAAAATGGAATGTTTAGTAATTACAATTTGGAATTGTACTTATGACACGAGGTTAGGTTGCATTAGTGGCGGAAGTCTTCCCGGACCCGACCGACATATCCAACAGCCACTAATGTTGAACCTAATGTGGGAGTTCTAAGTACGCAAATACGAATCGGGATAAGACATGAGGTTAGGCACAAGTGTGGAATAAGACTGCGTGGACCCGACCGACATATCTAGCATCCATACGTTGTAGGCCTAATGTGGGAGGTCTAGCCCATTATAAACCATAAATGGACATGGTAAGAAATTGGACTACTTAACCTAATCTAATCCATAAGGGATTGTATGAATTTGAACTAAAGTTAGGGTTAAGTAAAACATGCTTGGATCAGTGGGAGGGTTAAGTAAATCTTGGGTAGGTGGGTAATATTAGTATATATAGGCCGACAAACTTAACCGTTAAATAAACATGCTTGGATCAGTGGCAGGGTTAAGTAAATCTTGGGTAGGTGGGTAATATTAGTATATATAGGCCCACAAACTTAACTCGATAAGGTTATGTAATTCAAGACACCTAGTGGTATACATAACCGGTGGAAATAATAAAGTTATGTAATTAAAGACACCTTTCGGGTAATCATAACTTGTGGAAACGATAAGGCTATGTAATTAAAGACACCTAGTAGTATACATAGGCAATAAAAGCCTAGTGGGGGATACAAGAAAAAGGGGAGAGCTTGTATCATCTTGTGTGGGACCCATTTCAGTTAGTAACCCTTAAATAGGTATTAAACAGGCACTCCGAACTAGGTCGGAGTGGGGCAGGCTTACTGAACTAATTGTAAGTGATCCAAACGTGGAGGACGATGTCATGACGGCGCGTTCCAACGGGGTCATGTGCGTGCATGACTCCGCCTGCTCGGGATAATAAGACGTTGTGGCATTAGTAGATATTGTTGTGCACACCTGGGAAATGAAGGGTTGCCACTTTAAGGAGTGATACACCCTACTGTGGGGCCAACACAGGGTATCTATGGAGTAGGGAGCCGATCAACTAGGGTAGTAAATAGGGTACATCTAGTGCTGTCTGTTTCTGTGGGGTACCTGTGTTTCTATTGGGGTTAACACCCATTATTCCTGCTTAGGTACCGGCTAATTCTGTTTGGGTTAAAACCTGTTACTAGAGTACACGTAAAGCTACCATTATATTTCTATTGGGATCATCATGTTTCTGTTAAGCAATTAGGGAGTATGTAATCTTGTTTCGTGCTTGTTATACTAGTATTGGTGCAGAGAATAAGTAGAGTAATCCTTAAAAGCATATACACCTTACCCTGTCTACCTTGTCACACCTGCCATTTATGTAGTGATCTCTCTTATCCACTTTATATGCCTATCAAGTTACTTTTATTTATTTACTGGCTAAAAGTAACTAGACTCGCCAGACTTTATGTCTGACCCTTTTCTTTCTCCTTCTTTCTTCCGTTTCCCCCTTCCCCTCAAGGTTCTCAGGGAGGAAATACTCAGGTTTAGTCAAGACTCAGATATCATCTTGCTAGGAGCTACTTCTGAAGTATGGCTCAAGTTCTTGCCTCTACTATGGCTTAGCTCTTTCAATTGGGGAATTATGTTTTTCATATTCTTATGTACTCTGATGATTTAAGACAGAAGTTATTTTATTGTAATGGTTTTTGTGACTTATGGTATTATGGACCACGACATTATGATTTATGTTTGAAAAAAAAAAATCCATTGTTATCTTATGTATATCATTCTTGTAATTATTCTATGTCTGTTTACCTATAACACTTCATGAAACTTAATGCATTCCCGTAGTGAGTGACATTAACGGACGTAGGGTGTCACAGTATACTGTCGTCGCAGTTGATTATTTTACCAAATGGGCAGAGGCCGAAGCTCTTGCCACAATCACCACCAAGAAGATGATTAACTTCATTGTGCGCAACATCATCACTCGATATGGGGGCCCATAATCTATCATTTCCGATAACGACACTCAGTTTGAGAGCGCCGAATTCAAAGCCTTTAGTTAGCGCCACAACATCGAAAAAAGATTCTCGGTGGTGGCTCATCCCCAAGACAACGGGCAAGTCTAGGCGGTTAATAAATTCATCAAATCCATCATCAAGAAACGTTTGGAAAAGGCTGGGGGCATGTGGGCGGACGAACTTCCTCTAGCCCTATGGGCCTACCGAACCACCCACAAGACGACAACCGAACATACTCCTTTCGCCCTCGCCTACGGATCTGAAGCTGTTATTCCCATCGAGCTCGAGCTTCTATCTCATTGAGTGACTTATTTCGATCCAAAGACAAACCAAGATTTACTTTTGGATCACTCAACTTGCTAGAAGAAAGGAGGAACGAAGCCTACTTCAGAGTTGCCGCTACGACAACGAGTAGCCCGATACTTAAATTCTAGGGTTCGGCGTAAGGACCTCAACGTCGGCGACCTCGTCTTAAAACGGGTCTTTCTACCACCAACCGGTCTCGCTCCTGGTTGGGAAGGCCCGTACTCAACACAATGGAAGCTCAGCAACGGATCTTTCAAACTCGCAACCGTGGATGAAGCTGAACTCCCAAGGGCATGGAACATTAAATATCAGTGCCGCTACTTAACATAACTTATTCTCCGGTTGTTTATGCTTTCCAACGATGTTTTGTTTTCTAGCAGTTCAAGGCATTGTAAAGGCTATTACTGCCAAAGTTATTAGTAGAAATGATGTTCAACTGCCTATCTCCTTTTTGTTTATTCCACGCATAACATGTTTGATTAGTCCTAACAATCAACTGGCATGTAATCAGTCGATTGCCGATCATCCCCCAAGCATAGGTGCCGGAATCGCCACATCGAGCCCAAACATCACTAGCTACGACCGGCACCTCGAGTACAGGAGCCGGTAACGCTACTCGAGTCGCCGGCCCATGGCGCGATCGAGTATAAATAACCTCGAAATCGAACCTCGGCCCCGTGCCAAGACCAACGATAAATCGTTCCGCGCCCAAGTCCCAAGCGACTTGGGGCCGCCAAACGGCTAGTCAGGAGTGACGTAAATTTCTCTCCTAGCTACGGGTGTCGGTCGAATCTAGGCAAAGCACCAAGACCGACCTAAAATCGTTTCTTCGCTGAAGCTCTCAAGGCTAAGGGGTAGCCCATGGCCATAATCGAACCCTACGGGCTGATGATATGGGCTTCTCTTCTCAGGCGAATAATCGACGTCTGCGGCTTGACACAACTCGACGAACGGCGGGAGAGCTACCCACCAGGTGAACCGCAAATCACAACGCTCTATGCCTTCGCTATACTTGGGATCAACCCCGGGAAACCCAAAATAGCAGGCGCCCAGCCTGGTTTCGCAAACTATGGGTTTCCCGAGCTGAGGGAGACCTACTGAAACCAGCGCTCTATCTCGCCCCTTTGGAATAATTTACCCAGAGCGCATCCCACAATCGCTTTTGTGTTACGTGTAACGATAAGTATGCTTATGCAAGTACAGGACGCTGGAAAACATAAAAAAAACATCCGAACACTTGACATAAACTGCGATCTTTACTAATTCATATTCAATTTTCATACACACATTTAACAAACTACATATCTAACATCTTTCTTTTTTAATGACAGGGTGTACATGAAAACTACCCCATGTCTTGAAAAACCAAAAGCGAGGGTCGTACTCATGTAAACCGTCGGCCTATATTACCAAAAAAAGGGTAACTTCTATTTAAGTTGCTAGCACAAATCATGTCTTTTCTTTTTTTTCTTGTGCTTCTTTTTTGCAGATTCGGCACTTGATGGTTCATCCTTCGCTCCAGGCCTCTTCCTTCCGGACCTGCTCCTGCTTCCTCGACCCCTCTGGGAAGTAGTCGATTCGTTAGAAGCCGAGAGACGTCTGTCATATGCCCCGTCGCCGCTAGAGATTTCAGTGATATCAACAAGGGTGGTATGCGACATAGGCATGGGGGAATTTCCAACAACGAAGGCTACCAACGCATCACCCTTCTTCGGGATCGTCTTGCCTTCCCGCTCAGCCTTCTCCTTGGCCTCTCTAGCAGCCCGTCGCTCAACGAGCTTCTGGGACTTATACGTCGTGACATCACCAGCCTTGGTTTTCTCAAGGGTCTTGGTGACCCTCTACTGGGCCGCCTCATCCTCCCTTTTATTTTGGGCCTTATCAACAACCCTCTTCTTCTCCGCCTCCTCATCAGGCATCCTCCGCGCAACTGTTTCAGCAACTCTTGCCTCAACATCCTGTTTGGTCTTCATTAGGACCTGCTGCCTGGCAGCCTCGTACTGCCTCTAATTCTCCTCCGCCTCCTTGCACTTTGCTGCGATTCGACCCATTAATCCCTGTACCAGGTCATGCATCGAAGGCACATTGGCCTCCATTGGGCCTCGAGCAGTTGTACTTTGCCCATCTACCACCTCTCCTTCCTCGGTAAGGCTTTCATACATGGTGGGAGTTATCCGTATATCCGAGTAGGTGTCCAGTTGATCACCGACTTCTCCAAATTGCATTCCCGTAGGTCCTGGCCCAGACTCAGCCGTTTGTGGGATCACGGGGATAGGGTCCGATGTCATGATTAGTCCAGGAATGGCTGCACAGTAAAATCATAACCTTTTAGTCCACAAATTCGGTAACCACCTCATCCTCAGGGATACGTGATAAAAGGAATTTACCTTCGGTCAAAGATGGTGTAGATAGAGTAGGAAGGGTGCTCATCATAGCAGGAAAGCTGACTCCGGTCTCTCCTAGCTTTGGGTGCTCGGGGTTGTACTCCGTCGAAACCCGAGCCAGGACCACGGGATCAACTGCCGTAACAAATCCATGTGCCAATGGCTGGTAAGAGCTTCCCTCTGCAAAGGTCACCGCAATGGCTACACTCTCAGTCAGGACAGACTTCCCCTTTTCAGCGGCAAGTTTCGCCAGCCTCTCCCTTTCGGCATCTTCTAATAGCAGCCTCCTTCCATCCTCTAACTTTTCACGCTCCTTATCGGTCAGGAGATCAATCATGAGTTGACGTTCATTCAAAGCGCTCACCTCCACTTGGTGCAGATAAGCTTCTTATGGGACCAACCTCTCCCAAGTCTGAGCCAGTTCTCAGGAATAATCGTCAACCCACAAGAGTCCACGGAACCTCAGAACTTTAACATACATGTTCTTGATATCATCCACCATGGATGATTCTACTTGGAATTCCGTGTACTCAAACGGCTCCCTCAGTTGCTCCACCTCTCTCAGGTGTTCGGCTTTCAATCCATCCACCATGCTCAGCACATCTCAATTACTGGCCTCTGCATCCTCTCCTTCCTCATTTCCTCGAGCTGCCTCTTCAAACTATCATTTTCCGTTCTAAAAGCATTATTGTCATCCTGGAGCTGAGAGACTCTTGCATTATCCCTCTTCAGATCAGCACAAACCTTATCCGCCTCAACCTTTTCCTTCTTTAGAATTGTGTTCTTAATGATTTAATCAGCTACAGTTTCCATGAAAATAGAGCAGGAGTGAGAAACCTCCCTCTTGATTGTCTCATACCCTTGCCTCATCTCAGCTGAAAACAGCATGATCCATGAGTTATTGTTCAAAGATACAAGGGTAAGTGATGGAAATCTCTCAATACAAAAAAGGCAGGCTCACCTATTTCTGTGTTCAAATTGCAGATGGTGGTACGCTCGGCATCAATGTTCAGCCTCTCGTTGGGAGCTCTATGTTCTTCCTCTTGATCATCTCCGATAGATGAAAAGAGTAGGTAGTAAGCTCATCGGCTTGGTGGTATGCTTCCCTCACATGCATCCAAATCTCCCCGGAGTCTCTGGTGGGAGGTGGACGAAGATCAGGAAGGATCGTCAGCTCATCAAAGTAGTGCCGAGGGAAAGTCTCTTTCAACCACTCCCTCCATTCCTCTACAGAAATCCCTTGTCGCTCAGACTCCGCTATCTCTCGCATCCTTGTTATGGTTGTCCTCTCCGGTCTTGGTTGGCCAAATGGCGGCTCCCTCCCTGTAGTAACGGGAGCGAAAACCAATGGTGTTGGAGGTAAAGGAGCTGTCAAAGATGGATGCCAGGAACCCCCTAAGTTAAGATGAGAGCCTCCCTCAGACACCCGAATTGGAGAAGGAGGAGGGGTCGTAGATCGTCGAGATTGATCCCTGCCTTGGTGTTCACTACCGTGATTCGACGGCGGTCGAGTATCATACAAGCTGGTCCCACTCCTAAAGCCCTCAATCAAAGGATTCATAGGGCGTTGGCAGCCTCCATGTCCATAACCTCGTCCCCCACGCCCTCTAGCCATATTACCTATCAAAGGAAATAAGCAAAGTCAGACAACTCACACATTCATGGGAGCCTAAAGGCTATGCAGTGTGTACGGGTGTATGCCCTAAGTGTTCTCTCAACAAACCAGATTGTGGTCCGCTTGAAGGAATTAACCTCTCCGCAACAATAGAAAGTTCTTCCAGACTAGCTGTAACTGGGCACGGGGATATTTCTAAGTCAAGTTTGTTAAGGGCATCAAACTGGCCCTCCTCCTCGAGCGAGGCGGCGGTCTCGGTCAGAATCACCAGAGACTGTGGTCTGTCTAACGTTCCTCCCCCGCCTCTCCTGTCGGAGGAGGGACTGGAATGCCCGACAAACCCTCATCCTCGATAGACCTCTCCTGACCATGAGCCTCGTCTCCGCGTGCATCCCCTTGGAACTTGACAGCCTTTTTGGGTTTGGGCCCAGAAGAATGCAACTTTCTTTTCAAACCAGGAGCCACAGGAACTTCCGTCACCTTCCCTTTCAGTACACTGCTCGCAATGGCATGCCTAATTATAGCCCGATCATCCGTAAGCAACCCCGCGCTTCGAAGACACTCCTGACTTGTCATGGTATCAGTTTTGCGTGACTCTTCAGGATTGCTCGCAAAGCATTAAGGCGTTGCTGGTACTACGTACCCGTGGGCGCCACTGGATTTCCTTCCATAATCTAAAAATAATGAGACGCGGGATCCAATAACTTTATAGTAGGGAACAGAGTTCAAAAGTACTTACTCCCTTCTATCCGCCTCCTTGCAAATCCAGGAGGGCAACGCACAAAGAACCAATCTTGTTTGAACACCGACGGCCTAGGCCACGTCCTGACGAAGAATTTGGTGGCGACTGTCACTTCTAGGAACCATTGGGAGGGCGATCCGTTGGACGTTCTCCTCAGACTGAAGAAATACCGAATGTCCTCTCCGGTAGGTTCCACGTGCAAATATTCCCGGTATAGAACGTAAGTGCCTAAGAGCGATGAATAAGCATTTGGATGCATTTGCGAAGGTGCGCGGCGAAAATAGAACACCATGTCCCGAATAAAGTCATTTGCTAGGCACGCAGCTCGCAAAACAAGCTTGCCTATTCTAGGCAGTCAAGCCCTCGAGCGGTGCATGAGCCTTGCCACCCTCTCCCGGTGCATGAACGTCATCCTCCGGTATGTTGAATCGCAGCGCCATTTTCCTAATTGTTGCAACATCCATGCGCGACGGTACCGAATCTATCGGATTTTCTAAGATAACTGCATCAGGCAGCATATCCGAGGCTACCGGAGCCACCGGTGCATCCTCACTAATAATATCTACGTTCTCAACCTCTTCATTTATGACCGGATAATGTAACCTCTCAATTTGTTCCCCGTGATTAGATACTTCAGGTGAACTGGTCGTTTGAGAAGTAACAGATTCTTCAGTAGTCTCAAGCTCGCTGCCACTCGAACTACCACTGTTGGTAGAATTAGATGTATTTGATGATGGCGGGGAAGCCTCGGGCCCGAAGGTCTTCCAAGTCTTTGATCTTATTTGCATCGCTAGCTATACTTTAATATGTTAGTATTAGACATCGCATTGGGATAACCTGTACCCTCGTGCTGGTTAAAGCTAACAGGTGCGTAAGGTGCCATGCAAATTTAAGATGTATAGAGAAAATTAAAACAGTCCAACATATCAGTCGCAGTTCAGATATATGCGCTATCCTATGTGAAAAATTCAAATCCCTATCCACGCGACTATCATTGTATGCATTGGCGCCAAGCGCACAAGTATACAACTGATATGTGAATCTAAAGGTGGGTAGTCGGAAGATTGAAGTCCTGCACAAGGGAAACAATACACCGCCAATGCGTGGCACAGAATAGTTGGGCTAGCAGCAAAGCCGAACACCGCGATAGGCAAGAGAGGCTCCAACCCACTTCAGAGCTCGAAGATTCGAAACTCAGGGTTCGGAAATGCGAAACTCCCCCAAGCTCGAAGAATCGAACCCCATGAGGTTCGAAATTTCGAACCCTCGAGGTTTGGAATTCCGAACCCTAGATTTTCGAAAATCCGAATCATGGAGGTCTGGAAATTCAAACCCCTCAAGGTTTGAAATTTCGAACCCTCAAGGTTCGAAATTTCGTGCCTAGAGGTTTGAAAATACGACGCCTGGAGGTTTGTAAATTCGAACCCCCCAGACTCGAAAATCCGAACCCACGAAGGCTAGAAAACTCGAACCCCTGAAGGGTCTAAATTTCGAACCCCGTGAGGGGTCGAGCTTCCAACCTAAATCGGACCTCTGCCTCTTTCCCTCGCGTCGAACTACTCCTCCAAGTATCAGCCATTCGACCTCCTTGTTTTTCGGCCCAAGCCATTACCAATGTATGGTTCGAAATACTAGTGTTGGGTTCTGAAGACTTCACAAAAATGGCGGCCAAGGTAGAAAATAATGGAAGGAAGGAAATGAGGGGGGTTATTTATAATAAAAAGGCAAAGTCCCTTGGTATTCCGCAGAATCTCGAACCCATGGGTTCGAAATTTTGAAACCGAGGGCTCAGAAATTTCGAACCTCCAGGGTTCGAAATTTCGAACCCCCAAGGTTCAAAGTTTTGAATCTCCGGGTCTCGAAAATTCGAACCCTGGCGGTTCAAAATTTCAAACCCCTAGGGTTCGAAATTTCGCACCCCAAATGCAAAAGGACGTGCCCTGCAAAAAAAGGAAGAGAAAAATCAAACCCCCGGGTTCGAAACATCACCCCACACGCTCATGTACATGTATTCCATGCGTATACCGACCCTCGCGAACACGAGGTAGCGATGCACTGCGAATACTTAGCAACGTGAGCATGACTCCACACCAGCAACGACTCGCTCGCAATTGCACAGCGAACAAGCCCAATAACTAACATATATTTTCTTTTAACTTACCGGAAAAGTCGACAACTCGACTACTACCTCATCCAACGCAAAGCACATCATGTCAAGAAAAGAGTACTTTGAGGGTCAAATGTTAACCGACTTTTTGGTTTGGTTCCCCAGATGTACACGAGCCATGCTCAACTCAACGCATCGCATGGAATTAAAACCGAAAGGGACGCCTAGGAGTGAATGAGACAGGATGAAAAGGGATCGCGCCAACAGAGACCTCGCGGTACCCCAAGCACATTTATGAACCAAGGCCTCTAATCCCTAAAACTCGCAAGCCTAGATCTCGATCCCCCAAACACCCGTTCATGTGGTCTTCGCGCCCCTTGGAACGGGAGCTTCACACCCCCTCGGGGTGCGAAATTCGTGCCTACCGGGTGCAAAATTCGCACCCAACTGGTGTGCGAAATTTGTGCCCTAGGGTGCGAATTTTGCTCCCCAGGAGGCAAGAAATTTGGACCTCTCGGGGTACGAATTTCGTACCCCGAGGGGTACAAGTTTCGCACCAGCAGGGTGCGAAGTTCGTATTCTATGGGGTACGAACTTCGCACCCCACGAGGGGCGAAAATTCGCACCTCAGGCTCCGGGTGCGAAATTTACTGGTGTGCAGGCTCCAGGTGCGAAATTTTGGTTGTGGTCCCCTATTTCTACCTACGCCCACCTACTCCTACCTAACCACTTTCCTGTAAATACCCTACGACTTCACACTTGAAAGGGGTTGGAATTTGTGAGCTCAAGACCTCTAGAAAGCTACTTTAATAACATCTCCCATTTGAGGAAGAAGAAGGGAAAAAGTGTCTTTTTCCTAATATATTAAATATATGATAATTATGACATCATATAGCTTAGAGATGACACCATATAGCTTAAGGATGAATGTAATGGGATGCCATGAGATGGTCTTTGCCTTGTAAATTTGTGATATCAATAATATTCCAATGACTCTTCAAAGTGGACGTAGGCCCCTATCGAGGCCGAACCACTATAAATCTCTCGTGTTATTTACCTTTTTTCGCTCTTGTTTATACGACCAAATTAATAATTCCTAGTAATTAGAATCTTGGGTGTTTACGATATTTCTTGCCGTAAACAGAATCCATTAAATATCATACTACGATGAAGAGCCTGCTATTCCCTTTCCAAATATATAAGTCATTTGATTAATGGTATTTTTTTAATTCCTTTGCTTTTCCTTTCGAGTGTGATTTCTCATGGTTTTCTCCAGGAAAATGCAGCGTGAATTACCATTGACCAGAGATATAAAGTATTAGGGTTATGGTATTGATGTTAGGGTATTTATAGGGTAGCTATATTATTTTTTTGATTCGATTATTAAATTCATTTTAGTCTATCGCTGTTTGTATTTGTCCTTTAAAAATCCGTGTAGTCACATACGAGCTACTGTGATGTTACGAGCTCGTTTTAAACTGTATTATAATTATATGTTCAAATTTGTTATTATAAATAAATTCATTATTCTAATTATAATTATAAAACTGAATTAAATCTTATAAATAATCCAATTCACACAATATTGCGAATTCTACTGTTTCCGATTATTTCATAATTTAAAATTTATTATTCCATTATTTATATTAATTAAATATAAAGATTATTTAATTCAAGTCATTTTAAACTACCAAATCAACATTTAAATAATTAAATAAAATTATTCGTTAACTATTAAAAATACGGGATGTTATAAGGATTATCAAAGGATGATATTAGCTATAATGGTGGAGATGTAAGAAGTCATTTATTTTGTGAAATAATAGTGCACCGTTATTTTAGAATTTGGAAATATATATAATGGGATTCCAAAATAAAAAGGAAATAAAAAGGGCTTGAGAATATGAAACGGTATTTCCATAGTAAAGAAATAAAGGGAGATTTGTGAAGATATAACGATATTTGCAAAGTAAGGAGATGAGATTTGGAATGAGCTTATTCTGAAAAGGAAAGTGACGATTATGGTGTTTAAATAACGAAACAAAGGAGATTACATAAAGATTATTTTACGATGATAAGTTGAATTGATTCTGCAATGATAGATAATAAGTAGCAAATGTTTGAAATGATATATAAAGGAAGAATTGGATATGATTTTAAGGTATTTTTCCAAGTGTACAAACAAAATGATTTGAGAATAATAATATATTAAAACTGATATATCATTTTTAATGGCCAAGTGACACTATATAATAACGCAATGATTTGTTTATTTTGATAGTTAAAGAACCGACTGTCAAAATCATACCTAACGCATTGTGGTACAGAAAGACCGGGATCAAATTTATATTCGAAAATCATTCCGAATCAGCAACTACGTAAGCTAAAAAGATACCTGATGCCGATCGAAATGGAGCAATTGAAGACCATAAATCTTCATGAGCGGGGTAAATTATATTGTTGAATTTCTCTAGTTGATCCGTAGAGATGTATATTTTATAGTGATTCTGTCGTGATTGAAATCTACGAATTCCAAGGACTACTCGCTACTGATCTATAGGGTGATTCCTAGGATGTGGTAGGGCAGTGCCCTCGGCTCATCCTAGTCCTAGATGACTTGTATGGACGATGTGGAATTCAAACTGAATGATGGTCAGATGTCCTAAAATAAGATTATAACCTCATGCCTCATCAACCGAGAAATGAAAAAAATCGGGCAAGCAGAATGGCTAACCGGGTCGCTCCCATTAGGGTGTATAATCACCTATCTAGAGAAAACTAATTCCCTTCTTTATTCTATTCGATGTTGTCCCTTTCGGGAAACAGTGGCTAGAGACCAACCGTTGGTGATATACATCTGATATACTCAAGTGAAATGAGTGGTCAGTCATGTGTGGCCGGGTTGCAAGATGTTTTTGTTATACCCAGTGTATTCCCCTCTAGAGATGCACTATCAGCAGGTGGTTCCATACCTTGTCACAGTCGAAATCCAATCTCCAATAAGAGCCTGCGGTTTTGATTGTATACTATATATGTGTAGCGTGAGATGAAAGCGTTCCTCTAGATTGATATTTATTTGTGTTCAGAAACTATTATAATATCAGAATAAGATATGATTTCAAAATGGTATGGGTTATCGTAAGGTAAAACCGTCCATGTTTATGTGTGGATTGGTCTAAAAATTATCATTTTCTTTTGGAAAGAAATGTTGACTTTAAAATCAATTTGTATGATACCTATAAACTTAGCGAGTTTTCTCACTCTGTTTCACCACATTGATCCAGCGTTTGTAATGCTCTGGTTAGACCGAGTTTTATAGGTTTAGGTTATTGGATGCTGTGAAGTCCGAATAAGCTGCAGGTGTTCAGATGTAGGATATCTAGCATTATTTCCACTGTTTGTTGTATATGAGGACAAATCATTATAATTGTCCAGATTTATTAATGTACTCTGATGTTGTAAGTATTATTTCAAGCTCTCAATAAAAGTTATTTCTATATTATATTTTGTTCTGGTGCGATGTGAGACTCTGATTCTGTGTTGGTTCTTTTTCTTTTTCTTCTATTCTAATAATTCTTTCTTTTCTCGCCCTCTTATTTCTTTCTTTTAGCCTTTTGGGGTTTTCGGTACTTGAATTTTTGTTGTAGAATTTATTAGTGTCAAGATTCGAGTGTCGAAATTTTCGGGATGCTACACATGTGATTATCGATGGTTTCAAGACAGGATTGGCAGTGATAGCCAGAGTTATGGATGTTTATTGTTTTGTTTACATCGTCTTGTGTAGATTGTTCGATGTCGAAGGAGATATCTCTTGGGTGCTTGTATGACGTTGGTTTAGGCCTTCAGGGCTTGTGCTTGGGAGATATCGAGATTAGGATGGTCTACGCTTAATAACTGGTTTCCATGAATGTACTGATTATTTCTATTTGGTTGTTTTTAAAGGCTATCACTGTTAGATGTGGCTGAGGCGCGTTTGGTTTCTTCTCTGTTGATATGATTGGTAGATTAGATTATTAATATGCCTACTCTCATGTACTTTATTGATGATTTTAGATAGTTGTTTTATCGCTCATTAGGACTGTTGTCTGACTCAAGGTTTTATGTTTCATCTAATTACCTTTGGCTGTTCATCCATTATGTGGATGGGTAGACTGAGCAGCAGCTGACAGGTAGTTGATCCTGATGAGTACGATGCTGCTGAGCGATGAGGAGCAGGAGGCTTACTTATTACTTCTACTAGCTATTATTGTTTTTCGTTGTTTGATGTATTCTCTGAGTGACTTGTAGTGAGGCATATTGTATAGAATTTGATGTTGTATCTAGTTTGGTGCTTTGGACAACTCATGATGATATGAAAGTTAAAATTCTTCTCAATACTACTTCGTTATTTTTGCTTGTTGTATATGTTCTATTATATTTTATCCTTATGCTGTAAGTTATATGACAGGTTTTGCGGATATTAACATACCCGGATGATCGTCCATAGCTGCCTGGCATGTCTTTCAACACATTATTCCACTTTTTATGTGCAGGAGTTATGGGCGGTCGTTACAAGTTTCAAAAATGTATTTCATGGAAAATAAAATGATTCAAGTTACATGTTGGCGAAAGAGGAAGTCGATCACGTGAAAAATGGGAAAATCGAAACCACACACAAAAAGATCAAAATAAATTTTAGCTTAACAAGGAAAAGATGATAAATATAACTATAACGAAAATAACGCAAAAGCCTATCCTTTAATAAAATTTATGCAACACAGAATTGTATTCTTTCCAGCTCTAAGACAACTGTTAGTTAGACAAGAAAATGAGATTTCAATCAGATATGAGTGAATGGCACAAATATTTCCAAACTTAGAAATCTCATCAAAAGTCGTGCGATTTCAAAGACAACACACTAACAGATATAAACACGAATTAACAAAAAGCCAAGAAACAAATGCTGGAAAGCGAAAACAACAAAGGCAACAAACGAACAACAACACCAAAACTCCCAAAAAATGCCTATAAACAACGAGATGTCTTGCTCCGCCACTGGAGCTCAAACCATTATTATGACCTTTGATTAATCATATCATGGTAGCAAAATGCTCAATCTCATGTTACAAATACTGTTGGTGTTGCTGGAGGTTTCCAAATCACTATCCCTTACAAAAGAGAATTAGAGATGACAAAAGAAACCTACCACAAAGTTGCTCTTCATGGTGATTCACCTAACATTATCTAATGATAACATGGATAGGTGAAGATATAGAAAATAACTCCATGAAACAATACACAAGGACTACAAGCTGAAACAAATTTGATGCGGTACTAAATTATGGTTATGCCATCGATCAAGCAAAAGACTGATTTCCACATCCTGTGATAAATCTAGTCGTGACTTCCCATTATCAGAACAATGTGTTAAATGAGTCACACATCAACATGGGTAGTTTCGACATTGATCTCAAAACAAAAAAAAACTAACATCTAGGAAAAGGAGATCTGCTGTAAAATCTTAAAATCCAGTCAAAGTAAAAACCATTCAAATCTGCGTACAACACAGATGCCTCTAAAAACTCATCGAGATTCTCTAAGAAAAACAATCCAAAGATAGTATAATCTTAATATCCAAAATGATGATGTCCTTCATCAAAATATATTCCCACAAGGTATAGCGGATGCAGCACAACCAACAATCCTATACAAAGATCGTGAAGCAAAGGACCGTTGCAAGTCTAACTGCTATGGCTAACTTTCTCAGCCTTGAGGCAGTGAGACCTTATGCTCATTCCGATCCAACCAAATGATCTCTTTCCTTAAGGATGAGGTTAAATGGTGCGAGTAAGATCAGATAGCGTGAATAGGTATTACGGACTAAGAAATGATTGGAGAAAAGAAATTGGATTTTGA
Source organism: Allium sativum (assembly GCA_030737875.1). Lineage (NCBI taxonomy): Eukaryota > Viridiplantae > Streptophyta > Magnoliopsida > Asparagales > Amaryllidaceae > Allium > Allium sativum. The sequence goes on along the minus strand of CM060927.1, from coordinate 16,760,111 downwards.
TCTTGGAGTCATAGTGGGAGAGATCTAATGCACAAACTAACATGGAAAAGGAAGAGATGAGGTAATGAAAAAGAAAGAGAAGAAGGATAAGAACATGGTTCGGCTAGATGAAGAAGGAAGGATGAAAGAAATTACGAAGGGAATTTGGACTCATCTTTCACCATATGGTCCTTGGTTCAAGTCGTACCAAAACTCATCAACTAGTTGACCACTTTAGGTATAATGCTAAATGGTCAAATGTCAAATGGACTATAGGCAAAGGTTGAACAATGACCTTACTAGGCCAGATTAACAATATTAATCATCCTGTGTCATCTTTTAAGATTCAACACAATTCGAAAAAAATCATCCTCATCACGGCGGTATCAAAACTCGCAGTTAAACTCTGAACTGCCTCCAAAGATTCAAATTAGTCTTAATAAAATGCTGCAACCACACAACGAACGAATTTGCAAAATAATTTGGCTAGAAATCCATAATTATATTAAAATGAATTTTCCCCTTATCTAGTTGAAAACAAATAAACGATTCACGAAACCTAATACCCCAAATCGGTAAGAATGATTTTCCTTCGTCTTTTTGAAAGATTTTTTTTGAAATTTATTTATTTATTATAAACTAAAGGATTCATATTATAGATCCATTTTATTATTTAAATTCCAGTTTATAGAATTAACTAGAAAACCTTTTCGATCGTGCTCCAAAGCATCGGATTTAAAAATCGTAAAAAGATTAATTGTGATAATTTTGATAAATCTTCAAATATACATAAAAAGAGGTATACTAAAAATCACAAGGAACGGGTGTTAAATATTTTAACTTTTGAGGCATATTCCTTGTCATTTCCAATTCCCTTCTTTTTCCCAACCGGATTATTTATTAAAATCACACTAAACCTGAATAATTCTGATACACAAATAGATTTAAAATTTTAAAACCATATTTTTATAGAACTGTTTTCCTAAAACATAGTTTTTCAACCTTCAAAATCTATTTTATTTTTCCAAAATAGTTTTAAAAATGAAAATTCCTTCGAATACAAGACCAAGGATTCAAATGAATATTCCAAACAAAAGAATATCTAGAATTTTAATGAAATATCGAATGGACATACCTCATAATTATATTTTCGGATAGATATGAAATATTAACATGAATTTTCCAGTTCATTTCAAGAAAAGGTCATTGACAGGAACCACCAATGAAACCAAAAACCAGAAATCACAACTATATTAGTTGTAGCTAGATTTTCGTCTAGTCTACAAACTCAAATCCACGGGATTCACCATATGTCGTCCTCATACTCTTTACAAGGAAATTGTCGACGCATTGCGAGGTAAGACAAAATTGGCTTGAAAACCGAACTCAACATATTTCAAACTCTTAGTCGCTTAAGGCCCATCTTAAATAAATAGGCTCATGACTGTTTCATCATCGAAATTATTTTGAAGTGGAGTAAGAAAGACGAAGAAAACCTAAAAAGGAAATCGAATATGTTCTCTCATGAATCCTAATTTAACTAATTCCTTCGATAGTTTAACCTTAGCTCTGATACCAAATGTAACACCCTACATTTTTCTGAGCCCAAATTTCAACAAAAATCGAAACTCAAACCCATCCAAGCATGGAGCGTATAAATTTGGTACCTACAAATAAATGAGTACAAGTATAATTAGGGTATGATAAAATAAATCATAGTAGACATAAAATAGGATAAACTAATATCAACTCGGGTAACTACCATATAAAAGAAAGTCACCATGTCAATACCGAGCATAAGAGAGAACGAGAATTGAAAACCAAACTTGAACACCTGCTAAGGCCTAACCTTCTCAAGATAACCTGGGAGTTGTAATGAGGAGGGGATGAAACCGATATGTTCTTGTTAGCAGAAAAAGTATAACATTGTCTTCAATACACAAAGGTATCCTGTTTGGTTCAACCAGAGAGATATGTCAAAAAAGGCTAATAATTCTAACCTAACCTTGTTACCACTTACGCACGACAACCACCCAATCACTTCCAACAATAAACAATATCACAATACTCAGAAAGAACTTTTACGCATAACTATGAATCATTCTAAAACACCACTAAACAACAAATAAAACTAAGAGGCAGGCTTTTTATCTATCAGCACTATATAAGAAGGTATATTATTATATATATACACTTAATAGCCACCATACCAATATGGTATAAGGGTGGATCCTGCAGATCACTTAAGACCAGTCGAATAGGTAGACGTTGAAAGCTATTTAAGACCTCCCTGTGTTGGACCCTTCGTTACCATCTAGCTGACCTTATTGGATAATCTCCTAGCCACTTAATACTTCCCTTTAGGTTAGGTTGACCTATGGTACCTCCATAGTGGTCACTTTAAACTATTCCTAGGGTAGACCACCAACCCTAGCCAATTAAGACCCTAGTGAAGCGGAATAATCGTGGAGATTACCAAACTCATACCCAATCAACCTTTAATGCTTTCATTTATGGGAGGTGGACTATCGATCGAACTGCTTAAACCTAAATTCCCAAAGCAATCCACAAAATTAAATTATTTCCTTTTTGGTTTCTTCTTTTGGATAGGAGGAGGGCTCTACAGCCATTTAAGACCTCGCTCATGAAGCAAACCTTAAATTTGGAAATAATCCGCGTTACACAAACTAATAGTCGTCACAGATTCCTATGGTTAATGATGTCTCACATCAGTTACACAAATATTCGACTATTATAAAGTGCAAACTTCTGTCGAATAAGGCAACTGACCTCGCATTAGTTCTAATTTCATAATATTTTAATTCTAGATTGCCTAGAATAGAATAAAGAAAACCAATACATTTCCTATCCTAGGATGTTTAATTAATTATTTCCTTATTGGACTGTAACGACCCAGATTTTTAATTGATTTATTTTAAATGTTTAATATTGTGTTGATAATATAAATCGATTTTATATTGCGCTATCTATTTAATAATCGAAATAAGATTTATTTCATATATATATAATAACCGTAATATGAAAATAATTCAATTCGAAGTTATAATTGAACCAAAACAGTTCAGATGATAAATATAAATCCTATTAGAACATAGATCGATAATAAAAAATTATTATCGAGGAATTTATTTGTATCCAATTTAAGTTATATCATTTTAAATTAATGTCTTCACCATACGATCAAATGAAGCTGTGAATCATGTTCCAGTGTGTTCAGAATAGTGAGATAACCCTAAAAATGTCGGTTGTTGTGTTCATAAAGGAGTCCGGGATCACGGGGTATTTTAAATTTAAAATCGAACCAGTTAACGCCTACCCTAATAAATGTTGTACCTATTAAAATCTACCTCGGATAAACACTCCCCAGTAAAAACCTACCTTTGTTTCCTTAACCATGAAGCATCTCTCCTATAAATCGCGACAACCTCCTCTCCATTCTTCTGCATTTGCAAATCGTAGCTTCAGTAAGGAAGCCACTGGTTTTTTTAAATCAAATGGTTGTGACCTCTCCCTTTCATTGCAAAACAAATCGAGCTTCAAATCAAACAAGAAAATGGCCGCACCAATCATAAGAGGGAAAGAAGAACACGTCCCCCTCTTTATCTCCACAATTTAAATGGCCATGCTCCCTTTGAAATCCTTCAAAAAACCGAAGTCTTCCTCAATTAAAAATCAAAGTCCTCAAATTCATTCAGTACCAAATCAAATCGAACAAAAGGGGAAACCGCTTGTCCTTCTTTTATCAGAGGTCGAAATCGCGATTCTAGGAGCTCGAAACCCAGCTTGAAACACTCGAGAATCAGGAGGAAAATGGGAATCGCGTATTGAAATTGAAGCTCAACATCAAGTTGAAGGCGTTCAATGTCGCGATGGTTTGTGATTTCGTGGCCTGTGGCCTTCAATTGAAAAGGAGATGAGTGCGTGGATTGGAAGTTGTCGAGTTCGACTTCGAACAGGAAGCTAGAGGACGCAGATTCGAAGTGGACGGGGAATAGGTTTCTGGAGTAGTTCGAACTGTAGTTCGAGATGCACAAGGAGGAGGTTGCGTTGCAGAGAAGATGGAGTTTTCAGTTATGAAGAAGAGGGTTCATCAATGGTTTCAGGAAGGGAAACATGGACTGGGAAAAGGGAAATTTAAATAGAGAATTTAAGGTATATTTCTAGTTTATTCTTAATTTAAATTTATATTGAGATTGATATAAAAATTAGTAGTTGATTTAATCAATTTGAATAACTTGTAGGAATTAGCATATCAGTTAGAATTTACTTAGTATATTAGTTAGGATTTACTTAGTATATTAGTTCGAATTTAGTTAGTATATTAGTCAGAATTTACTTAGCATATTAGTTACAATTTAATTTGTATATTAGTAAGAATTTAATTAACATCAGTTTGGATTTAATTAGTATATCAATCAAGATTTAATTAGTATATCGGTTAAGATTAAATTAGTATACTGTCTAAAAAGAAGAAAAATTATATAGGAAGGTTATTTATTTGATTAAATAGTTAATTTAAATAAATAAATGTTAGTATATTTTTAGTATAAACCATTGTTAAAGACATTTTGCAGTTAATTTATAAAGTTCGAATTTTTCGTAGGCAAGGAGAAATCAAACGAAACCATCCGTGTGGAGTTCAGAGACTCGAATATCGATAAAAAGAAATTGAAACTGGTACAAGTGCAGAATAAAAACCCTTGTGAGTAAATCTCACTCACCTTTTATTTAGAATTATTTTTATTCGTTAAAAATAATTGTTTGTTGCTTGTTTGAATGCTTTCTGGTTGTTTTAAATATATTAGTTATTTAAGGTGACCATTATATATATATATATATATTGGTTTGGTGGTTGGATTCCCGCGGTCTCATTAGCGGATGCCCGCGGTACCATTAGCGGATGATTACCCTATACGCCCCACGCTATGATAGTGGATGACCTTCATATCGCGATATCCTTCCACGAAGTAGGATGGGTATTATTTCTGTTGACTAACGTTTGTGGATGCAGGAAAATAGGTTGGATGGATCCAACTGGATTCCTCAAAAATATTTTTATTTGTTTGTTTTCACATATATTATCATATATGATGTGTTGGTTGATAATTGAGTGGTTTGATTGTTTAAATATCACTGGGGCCAAAATGTTGATATATAAAAATATCGTGAAAAGGATGTTTGAGATTTAAAAGAGGAAACCTAATTTTTTTCAAAAATAGAATTTGAATTTTGAATGGGCTATAAAAATATTAACTTGTTTTAAATATAAAACAAGTATGGAAATTTATAAACGTTGCTTATAAATCGATAATGCGGGATTTGAAATGAATTTATAAACGTGGTTTATAAATTAATAATGCAGGGAAGTGAGATGAATTTATAAACGGTGTTTCTAAATAAAGTGGAAAATCTACCTTTTGATAATTTGAATATTTAAATTCAAATGTGAATTTAAAAATAGAAAGGGGAAAATCGTTTTAAAGAAAATAAACGATGGAATTTATTCTGATGTTCAGAATATAAATTGAACGAAAATAAATCAATAAGGATTTATGATTTCAATTCGATTAATTCAAATTTCATTTAAATAGAAGTCAAATTGAATAAATAGAATTTGACTAGAATTTGAATATAGAATTTGAATATACAGAAATTTGAAAGGAATTGAAATAGAATTTGAATTCAAAGGAATTGAAATAGAATTTGAATTCAAAGGAATTGAAATAGAATTTTAATTTAAAGGAATTCAAATAGAATTTGAATTCAAAGGAATTCAAATGAATTTGAATAAAGGAAGTTCAAATGGAGTTTAAATATAGGAATTCAAATAGAAGTGAAATGGAGTTTAAACATAGAATTCAAATAGAATTGAATTGGAATTTTAGTACAGGATTCAAGTAGGAATTTTAAAAATAGAATTTTCAAATGGAAATTGAATGTAGAAATTTAAACGAAATGTGAGTATAGAATTTGAATAAGAGAAACTCAAATAGAATTTGAATAAGAGATTTGAAATAGAATTTGAATGTAGAGATTCAAATGTAATTTGAATATAGAATTCAAATAGAATTCAAAGGGAATTTGAATATAGAAAATCGAAGTATAAATAAATATATTACCGAGTAAGGAGAAATTGACAATTATAGATAATCGAAAATATTATGTTGAATTTAAAATTTTGATTTGATGTATATTAAAAATATTTTAGAATGGATTTGAATTTATTATAAACGAAATTCAAACATTTATATATATAAATATAATTAAAACGAACTCGCCGCAGCGCTGCAGTTCGTAAATTGGCGTTTCAAACTTCAATTGAGTATACAGAACTCAATTGAAGTCGGAATTCTTTGGAACAAGAAACGTCAGGACCAATTAGATAATAGTTTTCTAATAGAGGAGAAAAATCTGAATTTCATCGTATATATTTTGAGTTATGTCAAAATCAAACTTTCAGAAAAACAGCTCCATAACCATTTAAAAAAACCATAACGGTTTATTTAATTTTATAAAATAAGCGAGTAAAATCCGAATTTCTATTTAGAAAATTTCAGATTTGAGTTGTAGATTATATGTGAACTTAAGTGGAGTAATGAATTGATTTTTGAAACAGAAATCAGATTTTTGATTATTGAATAAAATTAACTAATTTGAATAGAAATTAGTGAATGAGATTTTGAATTGATATTGGGCTTTGAATAAGTGAATTCGATTTGAAAATTTATATTTGAAATCGAAAAGGAAACTAGAATTGAAATTGAAATTCAATTTGGTTATGAGCAAATTAATATTTTATTTGAACATGTTATGTTCAAACAAAGAAGTGAAATAGGAAAAATAGCTAATTAAAGAATAAATAAGCGAAACTGAATTCAAACGATTGGATAGTGTTGAATTTAATTGAAAACAGGTGAACATGTGTTAGACAGGTATGGGATGAAGTATATGAAGATTTTAATTTATGTGCCCGACAAAAAGGTACATGTTTAAATTCATATATGAGATTTTATGCGCCATATCGGCTAGCCGCTTGGCTTTTTCTTTTTCTTTTGGATTGGTGAGGGCCATGGGAGGCTATTTGAAATATCCCGATGCTCCCGGTACAAAGGAGGTTATGGCGAAATTTTCCAGGAATTTAAGGAGTTAGAATATTTTTAAGAAGTTTGATAACTAGAAATCTATTTATCAATATATATATAGAAGTAGATAAGGAAACGAACTTAGAATAGAATAGTATTATCAAAAAGGAGGCATAAGAATAAAATCTAGTAAGAATAGAAAGAGAGAGTGTATATGTGTTTAAAAGTGAAGAATTAGTTGTATGGTATTGATTATTCGAGTAAGTAGTCTTATCTGTTTTGACATTATAAATGTTATTCAGTCAAGGTCTGAGAGGTAGTTATACCCCAACTTGATTGATTTCAATATTAACAAATAAATAGTAAGATTTCAAGCTTGAAGATCAATGTTGAATAAGAGTTAGTTGAATATAGTATTTGGATTGTCGTAACGATGTTTTACACAACATCCGTTTTAACCCAAATAAAATGTAAGCTTGGAAATAGAATAATAAATATTTCCTAAGTATATAAATAAACGGGATCGGAAAAGAGATAAGTAATTGGAATATTTCCCAATTATGAATAGCATATATTTTCTAAAGTTTAGAAAATAAAGGAAGGCGATATTCGGAAATGTTTTCCAAATAGCGTAAAAGGCCAATATGTTTATTGAAATTATTTAGTTAATAAATATTGATAAAGGAAATGGAGAAGAGTTTTAATTAATGAAATATTAATTAAAGAGCCCAGTGATTTGTTTGATATGTTGAATGAACACTTGTTTTCTTCGATAGTTAAATCATCGACTATCGAAACACTTGTTTTTATTCGATAGTTAAATCACAGACTATCGAAGTTTCTGACCATGGTTGTCAATATAGAGAGACCGGTTGGATTATTATCCGAAGAACCACTCCGTATTGGCATAAGTGTTGCGAACCAAGTATGTTGAATATATTGAAGATGGAGTAAAATGCAAGGGCTTTTTCTATTAATAGAAATTATGCCGTCGGTTTCGTTCAATCCCAGAACGAATGTAAATGGACGAATGTCTAACAAAGTATTTCCAATGATCGAATATGTTGGTATGTATAAATATATATGGTTGCAACGGATTTATTCCCTTAGCATAACATCCAGAATATTTGTGCAAATCAATTAGTGATTAACGGATCAGAAAATGTGGCATTAAAAGTGATGGTGCTGTGTGATAACCCCAAACTTCCGTAGACCGAAAGTAAGGATAATCATTTTGGAATACAACATATTTACGACAAAAACAGATCTCAGATAATTATCATAACACATAAACATTTGCAGCGGAAATGAATGTCATCAGCATCACAGCAAAACATCAGAGTATGCAGTTTTACAGGATCCACTTAGCATAATAGAAGTCTTAACCAAAGAGAAACAAGTCTCAAATGAAAAGAAATGTGTTCCAAATCCCATTACATACATCAAAAGCAAGAGATAGAAAAAAAAATGTCTCAAAAGCAGAATAAAAAATGGAGAAAAGGTCTTCTTCTTCTTCCTCCCCAAAGCAAGCTCCCACCAGAAAGTATCACCTAGAAACCTGTCAATTGGCTGCCCGTGTGGAAAGAGGGCACCCGAGTTTGCAAAAGTGAAACAAACTACGAGTCAGTCATGGGACTGGTGTGAGAATTCTTAACTAGATTAACTATCAAGATGGCGAATCTCTGGACCATGCCGCTAACGCGGAATGGGTTTACTCCATTGAATTGCCAGTGCAATATTTTATAAAGTTCACATAAAACGGCGAAATGACTTTTGAAAAATGAAACCATCATAAGACTCAAGTCCTATCACACAATGCAACGCACACAGGAGGATAGAGTTTTCCCTTATGATGATCAAACATGCTTAATACGTGAAAAGTAATATTTTAATATTATCATTAGTGTCTAGGAAGTATTAAAATACTTCAATATAAATATATCAATCTTAGACGGCATAGTACCCCATCCTACTATGTCGACGTATATAAGTTTACAATCAAAACTGAAATGTTGTCGTATTGGGAATTGGTTTTGTGTCATGAAGTCGAGGCTAGGGATCATCCTCTTCCGATTCGAGACACTCTAGCAAATGCCTCAGGATCACACCTATGGGCAACCCTTGGATCTTCAGGGCCGGTCCCCACCTAACGGTAGTAGATTAGTTATGCCTGAACACACGTTTCCCGGTTCCTATGAACCTATAGTATGACCACTTCCGGCCTATAAAAATCCAAGGTACCTCAATCCAAAATCCACATAAGTAAAATGTCGGGCCGTGTTAAAACCCAAACACCACTAGCTAGAAAGAAACGTGTGCACTCCTATAGTCCTAATCCCGTTTTAGCTCATACCGGGGTGTGAGGTTCGCGAAGTTACGTTATACACAAAGCTATGCCCAAACAGGCTATGCTTTGATCATCAGCCACAAGGCCTGCTTTTCAACAAAGCCTTGATCATTGCATCTTGGCGTGCCACGTTGATAATTCAACGCCATGCTATCGATAACTACTACTACGTATCCGGGTGTTAAGTAGAGAATAAATTCTCCACCACCAAACAGACATATATTAATAGAAATCGATTTAATTACATGTAGCGAATTCCAACGTCAGACACGCATCCATTTACAAGTCCGTTCTGGGTATGAACGAAACCGGAGACACCAAAAAGGTGCTCGCTAATCCGCACGATCAACACACATGTCCGGACAATTACTGCTTCAACCCAGTCCTGGGAGCAAGTCAGTCCAAGGTATCAGAAGTCATCGCCCATTCGATGTGAAGATCGCCGGTCTTCAACCGTCGTCTTCTTGCATCTTTGATTCAATCGCCGTTCAATTATTTGAAATGAGTTAACCTCGGCCTTTTCAATTAATTGTCGCATAATTATAGTTTAAAACATTTCATATATATTTATAACTATTTATCGCTATTTTTATTTATTAAAAATAGCTCGAAATAAATAAACGACGTTTCGGGTCAATGGGTGGCGCTGGCGCTGCTTTTTCCAAAATTTGATTTACACATATCTTAAAATCTAACCGTCGGATTTTGATGAAATTTATATCGTTGGAAAGCTCTTCCCAAAGCAGTCCTAACGGTTCCAGTTTTGGGAAAAATCCAATGGTCGGATCTTTTTATATATTCGTTTGAAGTTACCATTGTCGATACGCGAACTACAGCGCTCGTTTCGTTTAATTTTATATTTATATATAATATATAAACCAATTGGGCGATTTCCTTTATTAAAAATGAGGATTTCAACAATGTATCATTATAATCAAATAAAAATGACATTTTTGTTCGTCAATTCTAATGCGACCAAAAATGATATTTTAAAATGTATAATTTCAATGTTCAACAAAATGACATTTTTGTTCGCAAATTCTAATGCGACCAAAAATGTTATTTAAAATGTATAAATTCAATGTTCAACAAAATGACATTTTTGTTCGCCAATTCTAATGCGACCAAAAATGATATTTTAACAATGTATAATTTCAATGTTCAACAAAATAACATTTTTGTTCGCCAATTCTAATGCGACCAAAAATGATATTTTAACAATGTATAATTTCAATGTTCAACAAAATGACATTTTTGTTCGCTAATTCTAATGCGACCAAAAATGTTGTTTCAACGATATATATTTTAATATTCAACAAAATGACATTTTTGTTCGCCAATTCTAATGCGATCAAAAATGATATTTTAAAATGTATAATTCCTATATTCAACGAAATGACATTTTTGTTCGCCAACTCTAATGCGACCAAAAATGTTGTTTTATTATGTATAATTTCAATGTTCAACAAAATGACATTTTTGTTCGCCAATTCTAATGCGACCAAAATTTTTGTTTCAATGATATATATTTTAATATTCAACAAAATGACATTTTTGTTCGCCAATTCTAATGCGATCAAAAATGATATTTTAAAATGTATAATTCCTATATTCAACGAAATGACCTTTTTGTTTGCCAACTCTAATGCGACCAAAATGTTGTTTTATTATGTATAATTTCAATGTTCAACAAAATGACATTTTTTTTTGCCAATTCTAATGCGACCAAAAATGATATTTTAAAATGTATAATTTCAATGTTCAACAAAATGACATTTTTGTTCACCAATTCTAATGCGACCAAAAATGATATTTTAAAATGTATAATTTCAATGTATAACAAATAAAAAGGTAAAAATCCCTTATTCTTTTATTTACATATAAAATGTAAATCTTTTTTTATTCTTTCCAATTACATTGAAAATGAAAATGTCTTTTTTTATTTACATTGAAAATGAAAAATGTCTTTTTATTCTTCTCTATTACATTAAAAATGAAAATGTCTTTTATTCTTTCTATAACTAAGGGAACTCAATTTAAAAGTTAATTCATCTTTCTATGTAATATTTGCATTGTAAAATGCAATTAAAAAGGTGGACTTTATTTCCAATGTAAACATCTTTTCTAGCGTCAACATTCCTAAAATAAATATATTTTCTAATGTCAAGATTTGATTCATTTCTACTATATTAACATAACGATGAAGTTTTGTTCATTTCAACCATATAAACATGACGGTGAAATTTTGGCGTCATTTCAACTATACTAACATGACGATGAAATTTGGGTGTCATTACAACTAATTTAACATACGATGAATTTTGTGCATTACAACAAATGGCAACATATGATTGGTTGTAAAATTCCTATGAATCAAAAATAATAGACCCCACCTTTATTTTGTGAAATAAAACAAAATATATGAACTTTGTTCATTTTATAAGATGAATGATCAAATCTTTATTCATTATATAAATTCAACTACTTTTATTTTATATGTCAAAATAAAAGATCAAATCTTTATTTATTATTTAAAACAAAATGAAAGAAAAACAAAAGATTGAACTTTATTTTATTTTGTTTTCAAAAAAAAAACAAAAGATCAAACTTTCCTTTATATTTGTTTTTGAAAAACAAAATTCTATTAATCAAAACAAAAGACTAAAACTTTGTTTTATTCGTAGATCAAAACCAAAAGATTCAACTTTAATTTGTTTTCAAAAACAAAAGATTAGAACTTTATTTTGTTTTCAAAACATAAGATCCAACTTAATTTTGTTTTCAAAACAAAGGATTAAAACTTAATTATATTTTATTTCAAATCAAAAGATCAACTTTTACACTAAGATCCCAACTTTATTATATTTTATTTTCAAATCAAAAGATCAGTTCCAAGAGAAAGGAATAAGAATAAAAATAAAAACAAAGGCGAGAACTTTATTATGATTACATCAGAATTTTACAGATCCAAACAGTCAAATTATAACATGACATCACAACGAATAAGATTCAACAATACAACAATCACCACATAACAGATCAGAATAATATACAATGATTCAACTGATCGAATAGAATTTAAAATAAATTATTTAATTATTTAAATTCAGAATCTCACAGTCATTGACGATTTTTAGCCAAAATTCAAACTGTTCAGAATCAACTCCAGTCAGTTTCGATGCGTAGATCTCAGTCACACGATTACAACATCGCTGAAATCATCGAATTTCGAATTGAAATGAGTTAGATATGGCTAATCGAAGTTTTAAAAATAATTTAAATTAATTAAATAATAAATTAATTGGTAAATCACCTTCTTCCTCTTCTAAGACACTACAGGCCGCACGTTTTCAATATTGGGTTCGAACTTAGGGTTGGGTTTTTCTTCAAATTAGTCGGGAGGGGGGACGTCGGAGCAGGTGGAACGGCGCACGCGGGGGGGGGGGGGGTGTTTTGGTCAAACTCGGTGGCGGCTAGGGGGGCCCACGGCAGACGAGACGCGGCGGGTTTGGGGGGCTGCTGCTCTGGCTTCGGGCGACGAGGAGATGATCAGGTGGTATAGAAATGAAGAGGGAGAGAAGAGCTTCGACGTGGTATAAGTGTTGAGGTCTGAAAATTAGTGATGGAGGAGAAATTAGGAGGAAAAGAAACGAACGACATCGGCCATTGAAATTAGGGGGCGGCGGCAACGAAGATAAATAGTAATTAGGGTTTTCTAGTCTCCTATTTTTATAATATTAAAAATGTATTTTTACAAAAAAAACCATATCTTCCAAACCGGTTCAAATTCAGTCCAGCAGAAAGTGACCTTAGCCAATAGCCCATATTCCGGATCCAATGGGATAGGTCCCGTCAGCCCAAATGGCTGTTTGTGGCCTGTATTATTTAATTTAATATTTAATTCCTTAATTAATTTAATTCGCCTGCATAAATAAATTCACCGAGGCCACAAACGGACTCAGAAAAATCCAGAAAAAATATATTTGTCTATGTTATGACGATACGGTCTTAACAAAATTAATTTCGTCGAATTCTGACAATGTTTGAAAAATGGCTATTTTTCAGTCGATTAAATTTGACTGTAATTGACCAAACACATTTTCCTTCGCCACGCTCACATATTAAATCGAAAAATTCTAAAAATTGAAACCTAGCAATAATATGACATTCCGGTTCCGATGAAAGTGGTTTCGTCGAAAACAGAGATCGTTTGAAAATTGACTATTTTCACTGGCTTTAATATTATTTAAAAATGGAATTTTAATTTCTGCCACATTTTTCCACCCAATAATTTAAATTAAAAATTTTAAATTGGTTCGGATTTCCCGGGTCGTTACAATCTCCCCCACTTAAGAATTTTCGTCCTCGAAAAAGAAACATAGTAAAGTAGGAACCAAGATGGAAAATGTAAATTGATATAAACGTACCTTAGTACAAGAGTTACTCGGAGATATCCACTCTGCACTTGGGGTAAGCCTTTTTGATGCTATCCTCTTTCTCCCAAGTACAGTCTCTAGGATCCCCACTCCATTGAACCTTGACTAGGTTAATCTTCTTGTTCCTCAAGATTTTGGTTTCTTTGCCAATGATCTTAATCGGGTCCTTTCTCACTGTCAGATTTGGAGCAATATCTAGGACCTGTTGGTTTAGTTCATCCTCAATCACATCTGGATCGTGCACATGCTTGCGGAGTTGAGACACATGAAATACATCATGCACCCCTGGCAACCAGTCGGGCAGCTGCACTCTGTAAGCGAGAGTACCAATCCTTTCGAGAATAGGGAATGGACCAATGAATCTCGGTGCCAACTTTCCGGTCTTCCCAAAACGAATCAAGCCTCTCAGAGGAGAAACCTTCAAGTATGCTCGATCATGCACAGAGAATTCTAGATTCCTTCTTCGCTGGTCTGCATAGCTCTTTTTTCGGCTCTGAGCAGTCAACAAGCGCTTCTTAATCAAGTCAACCTTATCCGAAGCTTCGCGAACCATGTCGGGGCCCAAGACTAGTCGATTGCCTGACTCCACCCAACATGCCGGGGATCTGCACGGCCTGCCGTAAAGTAATTCAAATGGTGACATCCCCAAGCTTGCTTGGTAGCTATTATTATAGGAGAATTCCACCAAGTGCAAGTGGTCCTCCCATGAACCGCCATAGTCGAGAATGCAAGCACGCAATAAGTCTTCTAAAACACGATTCACCCTCTCAGTCTGGCCATCTGTCTGAGGGTGATAGGCAGAGCTCAGATTTAACTTGGTCACAAGTTCTTCTTGAAAAGCTTCCCAGAATTTACTGGTAAATAATGGATCCCGATCACTGACAATGTTTTTGGGAACCCCAAGCAGTCTGACTATCTCTTTAAGATAGTTGTGCTAAACTTCGAGCTGTTCTATTGGACCGAACAGGTATGAAATGGGCAGATTTTGTTAAGCGGTCGACAATCACCCATATGCTATCGTTGCCCTTTCGGCTTCGAGGCAAGCCATCTATAAAGTCCATAGAAATTTCCTCCCACTTCCAACCAGGAACACCTAGCGGTTGCAACAAACCTGCTAGTTTCTGTTGATCACTTTTAACTTGCTGACAAGTGGGACATCTAGCAACATAAATAGAAATATCTCTCTTCGTCGATTTCCACCAAAAGGTGCGCTTGAGATCATGGTACATTTTGTTTACACCTGGATGGACGCTGATTTTAGATTTGTGGCACTCATCCATCACTTCTCTTTTTAGCTCAGCAATGTCTAGCACACAAATTTGCCCTTGTAATCTAAGGGTCCCGTTATCATCAATCTGGAAACTTGAGGCTTCGCCCTTACGGACTCGCTCACAAAGCTTTTGAATAAATTCATCATTCTTTTGAAGAGCAGAGACTTTATCAAGCAAATAAGGAGTGATAATGAGACTGGCGATAATGAGATTGTTGCATTCTGCATTCTTTCTACTGAGTGCATCGGCTACAACGTTTGCTTTTCCCGGAGTATATAGGATATCCAGGTCATATGATGTAAGAAATTCGACCCAGCGCTGCTGCCTCATATTCAAATCTTTTAGAGTAAAAAGGTGCTTCAAGGATTTGTGATCGGTGTAAATTTCAAACTTTTCACCCAAAAAATAATGTCTCCATATTTTAAGAGCAAACACAATGGCCATTAGTTCAAGGTCATGAGTGACATAATTCTTCTCATGCGGTTTCAGTTGGCGGCTAGCATATGCGACTACCCTGCCTCTTTGCATCAGCACCGCACCAATACCTTAAATAAATAAGGGATAACATGTTAAAATGAGATTTGTCATTTAAGGAAAAATGTTATCTCAGACATGTTAATTTATAAAGAAACAACCTTGCTTAGAGGCGTCGGTCCAGACCTTCAAATCCTGATTGCCATCTATGATGGTCAACACAGGAGCATTGGTCAACCTCTTCTTCAGCTCTTGGAAAGCTGCCTTGCATTCGGGTGTCCACTTGAATTTCGTATGCTTCTTGGTCAGGTTGGTCAATGGACAAGCTACCTTCGAAAAATCTTTGACAAATTTCCGATAATAGCCGGCCAGTCCCAAGAAACTTCTGACCTCCGTGGGAGTTCTAGGCTGCTTCCATTCTTGGATGGCTGAGATCTTTCCTGGATCTACTGAGATGCCTTCCTTTGATACAACATGGCCGAGGAATTTCACCTCCTCTTGCCAGAATATACATTTAGAAAATTTTGCCTTCAGCACATTTCTTCGCAAGATCTCTAAGACTTCCCTCAGATGCTGTTCGTGCTCAGCAGTGGATTTAGAAAAGATGAGGATGTCATTGATGAACACGAGCACAAATTTGTTTAAAACATCTCTGAATACTCTATTCATCAAGTCAACAAAATATGCTGGAGCATTACATAAACCGAAAGGCATTACTAGCCATTCATAAAAGATGTCAGGGCCTCTGAAAGCAGTTAAAGGCACACACTCCTCTGCAATGCGAAGTTGATGGAAGCCTGTAGCTAGGTCCATCCTAGAGAATACTCATGCCCCATGCAATCGGTCAAGCAAGTCATCAATACGAGGCGGTGGATATTTGTTCTTAAGAGTTTGCTTGTTGAGATCACGGTATTCTACACATAGCCTGAGAGTACCGTCTGATTTTGGGACGAACACCACTGCTGCTCCCCATTCTGAGAAGCTGGGCCTGATCAGACCCTTCCACAAAAGCTGCTTGGTTTGATTTTTCTGCTCCTCTCTTTCTTTTGGCGACATTCTCCGAATGGGATGTACACCAGGCCTTGCATTCGGAGCTAAATCAATTCGGAAGCTGATTTCTCTATGTGGAGGTAGGCCCTCAACTTCTTTGAAAACGTCAGCGTAATCTTTGACGACAGGGATATCCTCAATAGAAGTAGGGCTAACTTCTAGAGAAGACCAGAAGGTTTTCCTGTCGGTGGCTGTGCCATGCCAGGGGATACATACATTTCCGAGATTAGTTTTAACTTTGACAATTCTTTCGGCACATTTGACTTCAGCCCCATGCCTCGATAACCAATCAATACCAAGGATTACATCATACCCAGAGAAATTCATAACTATTAGATTTATAGGGAATTTGTAGCAAGAATAGGAGATTGGCACTCTACAGTATTTATCGAGTATAAGAGAACCTCCTATCGGACTATTTGCTCTAATCAACTCTTTAAGTTTTCTTGGTTTCAGTTTCAACTTTTGAATCGCATCATTAGAAATAAAGCTTCGTGTAGCACCAGTATCAAATAAGACAGTAATAGGGATGTTCTTAATATTAAGCGTACCTCCTAAGACATCGGGTTTATTAGGCCCCTCAATCGAGGCTGGTGCAACTGCTCCCTCATAAACATGTGCCACTTCGGTTTTCTTCAACAGAGGACAGTTTCTGGCAAAGTGCCCCGACTTATGGTAGTTATAGCAATCCTGTGTGTTCCTGGGGTTCTGACCACGATTCTGAGAATTCTGACCACGGTTTTGGGAGCTCTGACCACGGTTCTGACTAGGGCCTGAATAATCTCTCTTGACCCTTTTTGGTGCCCTACACTCGAAATCGAAATGCCCAATCTTGCTGCAGTTATAGCAGGTACCTTGCTCCTATCCCTCTTCTTTCCTTGGGGCTTAGCTGTAGAAGAATTGCTCACCTCCTATTTCTTGTTAGCCTGTTCCTTCTGGTTGTTGCTTTGACCTTTCCCCCTATCCTGCGGTCCAGACTCATCATTCTCCTCATAGCGGCACGCCATCTCCACTACTTCATTGAAAGGAAGCTTGATATGGGCAGTGACTCGATTCAAATATTTCTTGGACAGCCCCTTGATAAATTTCTTATTCTTCTCTACTGGATCTTGAATCAAACTAGGGGCATATCGTGAAAGCTCATCAAACTTCCTCACATACTCAGAAACGGTCATACTGCCTTGCTGCAGATTAACGAACTGCTCGCGAAGACGCTCTCTAGCTTGTGGGGGTATATATTTCTCATTGAAAAGCTTCTTGAATCTGGCCCAAGACATATTGGCCACGTCATTGCAGATTTTAATTGTATCCCACCAATGCCCTGCTTCCTCCTTTAGTTGCCAAACTGTCAGGTAACGCTTTCGCTGATCTTCCAGTTCCAAGCCTTCTAGGATCTTTTCACAATCTTTAAGCCACGCCTCTGCTTGAATCGCAGACTCCCGCCCTGTAAAAGGTACACCTCCAAGGTTCTTGAATTTCTTTGACATTCTCTCCAAATCAAAAGGCTGCGGAGGTGGAGGTGGTTCAACTACGACCTATGAATTATGCTAGTCTTGAGTGATGGGCGTCTCGTCTCTAGCTTGCCCTCCAGCTCCTACTCGGGCTCCTCCTCTAGCCACGCCTCGAGGTCCACCACGGGCTCCGCCTCGGGCTGTTCTTGATCTAGTATCCATTTAAATCAGTCTGTACCATCAAGGAAAGAGTCAGACCAACAAAAATGAGAATTTTCAAGAAAAAGATAAGATAAGGACGAGATGAAAAGATGATGATGTAATGATTGGTAAATATGTGCTATTCTGTTGTGCTCACTCTAGGACATTACTAGTCCTATCTCTAATGAGCTACTCGTCTTAGAATAATGTGGATTCTATCTAGACGAATTGTTCTAAATATGTTATATTCCGTAGCTAAGGTAAACCTGGCTCTGATACCAACTGTGATAACCCCAAACTTCTGTAGACCGAAAGTAAGGATAACCATTTTGGAATACAACATATTTACAACAAAAACAGATCTCAGATAATTATCATAACACATAAACATTTGCAGCGGAAATGAATGTCATCAGCGTCACAGCAAAACATCAGAGTATGCAGTTTTACAGGATCCACTTAGCATAATAGAAGTCTTAACCAAAGAGAAACAATTCTCAAATGAAAAGAAATGTGTTCCAAATCCCATTACATACATCAAAAGCAAGAGATAGAAAAAAAAATGTCTCGAAAGCAGAATAAAAAATGGAGAAAAGGTCTTCTTCTTCTTCCTCCCCAAAGCAAGCTCCCACCAGAAAGAATCACCTAGAAACCTATCAATTGGCTGCCCGTGTGGAAAGAGGGCACCCGAGTTTGCAAAAGTGAAACAAACTACGAGTCAATCATGGGACTGGTGTGAGAATTATTAACTAGATTAACTATCAAGATGGCGAATCTCAGGACCACGCCGCTAACGTGGAACTGGTTTACTCCATTGTATTGCCAGTGCAATATTTTATAAAGTTTACATAAAACAGCGAAATGACTTTTGAAAAATGAAACCATCATAAGACTCAAGTCCTATCACACAATGCAACGCACACAGGAGGATAGAGTTTTCCCTTATGATGATCAAACATGCTTAATACGTGAAAAGTAATATTTTAATATTATCATTAGTGTCTAGGCAGTATTAAAATACTTCAATATAAATATATCAATCTTAGACGGCAAAGTACCCCATCCTACTATGTCGACGTATATAAGTTTACAATCAAAGCCGAAATGTTGTCGTATTGGGAATTGGTTTTCTGTCATGAAGTCGAGGCTAGGGATCGTCCTCTTCCGATTCGAGACACTCTAGAAAATGCCTCAAGATCACACCTATGGGCAACCCTTGGATCTTCAAGGCCGGTCCCCACCTAACGGTAGTAGATTAATTATGCCTGAACACACGTTTCCCGGTTCCTATGAACCTATAGTATGACCACTTCTGGCCTATAAAAATCCAAGGTACCTCAATCCAAAATCCACATAAGTAAAATGTCGGTCCGTGTTAAAACCCAAACACCACTAGCTAGAAAGAAACGTGTGCACTCCCTGCAGTTCTAATCCCGTTTTTAACTCATACCGGGGTGTGAGGTTCGCGAAGTTACGTTATACACAAAGCTATGCCCAAATAGGCTATGCTTTGATCATCAGCCACAAGGCCTGCTTTTCAACAAAGCCTTGATCATTGCATCTTGGCGTGCCACGTTGACAATTCAACGCCATGCTATCGATAACTACTACTACGTATCCAGGTGTTAAGTAGAGAATAAATTCTCCACCACCAAACAGACATATATTAATAGAAATCGATTTAATTAAATGTAGCGAATTCCAACGTCAGACATGCATCCATTTACAAGTCCATTCTGGGTCTGAACGAAACCGGAGACACCAAAAAGGTGCTCGCTAATCCGCACGATCAACACACACGTCCGGACAATTACTGCTTCAACCCAGTCCTGGGAGCAAGTCAGTCCAAGGTATCAGAAGTCATCGCCCATTCGATGTGAAGATCGTCGGTCTTCAACCGTCGTCTTCTTGCATCTTTGATTCAATCGTCGTTCAATTATTTGAAATGAGTTAACCTCGGCCTTTTCAATTAATTGTCGCATAATTATAGTTTAAAACATTTCATATATATTTATAACTATTTATCGCTATTTTTATTTATTAAAAATAGCTCGAAATAAATAAACGACGTTTCGGGTCAATGGGTGGCGCTGGCGCTGCTTTTTCCAAAATTTGATTTACACATATCGTAAAATCTAACGGTCGGATTTTGATGAAATTTATATCGTTGGAAAGCTCTTCCCAAAGCGGTCCTAATGGTTCCAGTTTTGGGAAAATCCAACGGTCGGATCTTTCTATATATTCGTTTGAAGTTACGATTGTCGATATGCAAACTGCAGCGCTCGTTTCGTTTAATTTTATATTTATATATAATATATAAACCAATTGGGCGATTTCCTTTATTAAAAATGAGGATTTCAATAATTTATCATTTTAAATCAAATAAAAATGACATTTTTGTTCGTCAATTCTAATGCGACCAAAAATGATATTTTAAAACGTATAATTTCAATGTTCAACAAAATGACGTTTTTGTTCGCAAATTCTAATGCGATCAAAAATGTTATTTTAAAATGTATAATTTCAATGTTCAACAAAATGACATTTTTGTTCGCCAATTCTAATGCGACCAAAAATGATATTTTTAACAATGTATAATTTCAATGTTCAACAAAATGGCATTTTTGTTCGCCAATTCTAATGCGACCAGAAATGATATTTTAACAATGTATAATTTCAATGTTCAACAAAATGACATTTTTGTTCGCCAATTCTAATGCGACCAAAAATGTTGTTTCAACGATATATATTTTAATATTCAACAAAATGACATTTTTGTTCGCCAATTCTAATGCGATCAAAAATGATATTTTAAAATGTATAATTCCTATATTCAATGAAATGACATTTTTGTTCGCCAACTCTAATGCGACCAAAAATGTTGTTTTATTATGTATAATTTCAATGTTCAACAAAATGACATTTTTGTTCGCCAATTCTAATGCGACCAAAAATTTTGTTTCAATGATATATATTTTAATATTCAACAAAATGACATTTTTGTTCGCCAATTCTAATGCGATCAAAAATGATATTTTAAAATGTATAATTCCTATATTCAACGAAATGACCTTTTTGTTCGCCAACTCTAATGCGACCAAAATGTTGTTTTATTATGTATAATTTCAATGTTCAACAAAATGACATTTTTTTTGCCAATTCTAATGCGACCAAAAATGATATTTTAAAATGTATAATTTCAATGTTCAACAAAATGACATTTTTGTTCGCCAATTCTAATGCGACCAAAAATGATATTTTAAAATGTATAATTTCAATGTATAACAAATAAAAAGGTAAAAATCCCTTATTCTTTTATTTACATATAAAATGTAAATCTTTTTTTATTCTTTCCAATTACATTGAAAATGAAAATGTCTTTTTTTATTTACATTGAAAATGAAAAATGTCTTTTTATTCTTCTCTATTACATTAAAAATGAAAATGTCTTTTATTCTTTCTATAACTAAGGGAACTCAATTTAAAAGTTAATTCATCTTTCTATGTAATATTTGCATTGTAAAATGCAATTAAAAAGGTGGACTTTATTTCCAATGTAAACATCTTTTCTAGCGTCAACATTCCTAAAATAAATATATTTTCTAATGTCAAGATTTAATTCATTTCAACTATATTAACATAACGATGAAGTTTTGTTCATTTCAACCATATAAACATGACGGTGAAATTTTGGCGTCATTTCAACTATACTAACGTGACGATGAAATTTGGGTGTCATTACAACTAATTTAACATACGATGAATTTTGTGAATTACAACAAATGGCAACATATGATTTGTTATAAAATTCCTATGAATCAAAAATAATCGACCCCACTTTATTTTGTGAAATAAAACAAAATATATGAACTTTGTTCATTTTATAAGATGAAAGATCAAATCTTTATTCATTATATAAATTCAACTTCTTTTATTTTATATGTCAAAATAAAAGATCAAATCTTTATTTATTATTTAAAACAAAATGAAAGAAAAACAAAAGATTGAACTTTATTTTATTTTGTTTTTTTTTAAAAAAGATCAAACTTTCCTTTGTATTTGTTTTTGAAAAACAAAATTCTGTTAATCAAAACAAAAGACTAAAACTTTGTTTTATTCGTAGATCAAAACCAAAAGATTCAACTTTAATTTGTTTTCAAAAACAAAAGATTAGAACTTTATTTTGTTTTCAAAACATAAGATCCAACTTAATTTTGTTTTCAAAACAAAGGATTAAAACTTAATTATATTTTATTTCAAATCAAAAGATCAACTTTTACACTAAGATCCCAACTTTATTATATTTTATTTTCAAATCAAAAGATCAGTTCCAAGAGAAAGGAATAAAAATAAAAACAAAGGCGAGAACTTTATTATGATTACATCAGAATTTTACATATCCAAACAGTCAAATTATAACATGACATCACAACGAATAAGATTCAACAATACAACAATCACCACATAACAGATCAGAATAATATACAATGATTCAACTGATCGAATAGAATTTAAAATAAATTATTTAATTATTTAAATTCAGAATCTCACAGTCGTTGACGATTTTTGGCCAAAATTCAAACTGTTCAGAATCAACTCCAGTCAATTTCGATGCGTAGATCTCAGTCACACGATTACAACGTCGCTGAAATCATCGAATTTCGAATTGAAATGAGTTAGATACGGCTAATCGAAGCTTTAAAAATAATTTAAATTAATTAAATAATAAATTAATTGGTAAATCACCTTCTTCCTCTTCTCAGACACTACAGGCTGCACGTTTTCAATATTGGGTTCGAACTTAGGGTTGGGTTTTTCTTCAAATTAGTTGCAGGGTTCGCCGATCGGGAGGGGGGACGTCGGAGCAGGTGGAACGGCGAACGCGGGGGAGGGGGGTGGTTTGGTCAAACTCGGTGGCGGCTAGGGGGGCCCACGGCGGACGAGACGCGGCAGGTTTGGGGGGCTGCTGCCCTGGCTTCGGGCGACGAGGAGATGATCAGGTGGTATAGAAATGAAGAGGGAGAAAAGAGCTTCGACGTGGTATAAGTGTTGAGGTCTGAAAAATAGTGATGGAGGAGAAATTATGAGGAGAAGAAACGAACGACATCGTCCATTGAAATTAGGGGGCGGCGGCAACGAAGATAAATAGTAATTAGGGTTTTCTAATCTCCTATTTTTATAATATTAAAAATGTATTTTTACAAAAAAACTCATATCTTCCAAACCGGTTCAAATTCAGTCCAGCAAAAAGTGACCCTAGCCTATAGCCCATATTCCAGTTCCAATGGGATAGGTCCCATCAGCCCAAACGGCTGTTTGTGGCCTGTATTATTTAATTTAATATTTAATTCCTTAATTAATTTAATTCGTCTACATAAATAAATTCACCGAGGCCACAAACGGACTCAGAAAAATCCAAAAAAATATATTTGTCTATGTTATGACGATACGGTCCTAACAAAATTAATTTCATCGAATTCTAACACTGTTTGAAAAATGGCTATTTTTTAGTCGATTAAATTTGACTGTAATCGACCAAACACATTTTCCTTCGCCACGTTCACATATTAAATCGAAAAATTCTAAAAATTGAAACCTAGCAATAATATGACATTCCGGTTCCGATGAAATTGGTTTCGTTGAAAACAAAGATCGTTTGAAAATTGACTATTTTCATTGGCTTTAATATTATTTAAAAATGGAATTTTAATTTCTGCCACATTTTCCACCCAATAATTTAAAATAAATTTTTTAAATTGGTTCGGATTTCCCGGGTCGTTACATGCTGTCAATGAATGATAAGTAAGCGTAGCCTCAGGCCTCAACAATCGGGAAATGACAAAAATCGGGCAGGCAGCATGGCTATGTGGGTCGCTCCCATTAGGGTGTATAATCACCTATCTAGAGATTCATTTAATTCCTTATTCTATTTGATGCTGTCCCAATCGGGAAACGGTTGCAGATTCCAACCGTTGGTGATATACATTCGATACACTCAAGCGAAATGAGTGGTCGGTCATGTGTGGGCCGGGTTGCAAGATGTTTTTGTTGAACCCAGTGTATTCCTCTCTAGAGATACACTAGCGGAAGGTGGTTCCATACCTTGTCATGTTGGCAATCCAATCTCCAATAAGCAGCCTGCGGTTTTTTTGATTTATATTATATATGGAGCGTGAGATGCAAGCATTCCGCTAGATTCTATCTAATTGATTAGACATTATTATAATATCACTGGATTTTTGTATCAAAGTGTTTTGGGTTATAGTAAGGTAAAAACCGTCAATGTTTATGTGTGGCTGGTCTTACTATTATCATTTCTTTAGAAAGGATTTTTAAAGTCAAACAAATGGTTGGAGTTCACTCACACCAGTCCCATGACTGACCCAGAGTTTATTTTGTTCCTTTTCCCTAAACTCTTGGGTGCCCAAATTTATACGGGCAGTCAAGTAGTCGGGATTTTTCAGATTCACTTGGAAGAGTTGGAAGCAGGAGGCTTCACTAGTTAGCTATAGACTATCATATATTCCGTTGTGAACCATGTTTGTATCTGGAAACAGGTGTTTATAACTGTTCCAGGAATAACTGTTGTGCTCTGATGATGGTATGTATATAAAGTTACTGATTTGTATTTCAAAAGTTATGTTATATAATATATTTTATTCGTTCCGCTGTGAGATTTGTCTTCTTTGTTTTCTTCTATTCTAATATTTCTTTCTTTTTATTTCCCATCCTCTAACTTCTTTCTAATAATGATTCGTATTTCTGTGCAATTTGAGTTGGACGTGTGGTGTTATAAGTCAACTCAGATAGTACAGATTTGCGGGCCATTACAGTTGGTATCAGAGCTTAGGTTGAGCGAATACCTAGGCTATGGAGTTGTGCTCATTAGAGATAGGGTCAGTAGCACCCTAGAATGAGTTGAGTGTATATATACGAGATAGCGTATTTGTTATTTGATATAAAAACTGTTTTATATTGTGTTGACTAGTCTGTTCAGTGAATTATGAATTCTGATCGAATCTTGGGACGCCACGATGTCGATAGGAGTTTATAAACACTTGAACAGAAGATTGGACACGATATTGTTTTAAATGGTTGAGTTGATTGTTAGGATTATAATCAAATGAGATTATAAAACGGAAATAGTTATATATAACCAATAGAAGTTGTATAAGAATGAAATATTCAAATGAGATGAATTAAAGTTGAAATTCAAACTAGAATTCAGAATTTAAATCCTGGGAGTTTGAAAAATATATTTTCTGAAGTATATTAAAATAATATAGCTTTGTTTTGGAAGGATTTTTGGTTAAAAATCAATTAAGATGGATTTTAAAAGTGTTAAAGCACTAAACTCACTTCAGTGGCTGGGAAATAATTCTGATGATGACTGCAGCATTATCAGTATTCATTTTCAAGTTTCTAAGTGATGGATTGCTACCTTAGAAAAGTTTTGATGGAAATTTGTTTTGAAAGAAAACAAGTGGTTTGAAAATTCAAATGTTTTGAATTTGAAATGGAAATAAATATATATGTATATATTTATGTGATTTCAGAAGGATTCGAAAGGAAAAACCCGGGTATTTGAATTCTGGAATTTATATTTAACTTAAGCAAGTTAAATGGATCGAGGTAAATAAATTAATGAAATTCAAATTGAATAAGATTGAATAGAATTTGAATTGGGTGTAAATCATTTAGATTAAATGTGTGAAAACCGAAAGTTTTGGTTGGAGCTAATTTGTTGAAAAATGAAGAGGTGAGTTTCAACATAAAGGAATTTTGAAAAGTAAATGAGTTTATAGTATTTTTCCTACCTTAGCAATTTCGGGGACGAAATTATTTTAAGGGGGGAAGAATGTAACGACCCAGATTTTTAATCGATTTATTTTAAATGTTTAATATTGTGTTGATAATATAAATCAATTTTATATTGCGCTATCAATTTAATAATCGAAATACGATTTATTTCGTATATATATATATATAATAACCGTAATACAAAAATAATTCAATTCGAAGTTATAATTGAACCAAAACAGTTCAGATGATTAATATAAATCCTATTAGAGCATAGATCGATAATAATAAATTATTATCGAGGAATTTATTTGTATCGAATTTAAGTTATATCAATTTAAATTAAAGTCTTCACCATACGATCAAATGAAGCTGTGAATCATGTTCCAGTGTATTCAGAATAGTGGGATAACCCTAAAAATGTCGGTTGTTGTGTTCAGAAAGGAGTCCGGGATCATGAGGTATTTTAAATTTAAAATCGAACCAGTTAACGCCTACCTTAATAAACGCTGTACCTATTAAAATCTACCTCGGATAAACACTCCCCAGTAAAAACCTACCTTTGTTTCCTTAACCAAGAAGCATCTCTCCTATAGATCGCGACAACCTCCTCTCCATTCTTCTTCATTTGCAAATCGTAGCTTCAGTAAGGAAGCCAATGTTTATTTTTGAAATCAAATGGCCATGACCTCTCCATTTCATTGCAAAACAAATCGACCTTCAAACCAAACAAGAAAATGGCCGCACCAATCATAAGAGGGAAAGAAGAACACGTCCCCCTCTTTATCTCCACAATTTAAATGGCCACGCTCCCTTTAAAATCCTTCAAAAAAATGAAGTCTTCCTCAATTAAAAATCAAAGTCCTCAAATTCATTCAGCACCAAATCAAATCGAACAAAAGGGGAAACCGCTTGTCCTTCTTTTATCAGAGATCGAAATCGCGATTCTAGAAGCTCGAAACCTAGCTTGAAACACTCGGGAATCAGGAGGAAAATGGGAATCACGTATTGAAATTGAAGCTCAACATCAAGTTGAAGGCGTTCGACGTCGCGATGGTTTGTGATTTCGTGGCCTGTGGCCTTCGATTGAAAAGGAGATGAGTGCGTGGATTAGAAGTTGTCGAGTTCGACTTCGAACAGGAAGCTAGAGGACGCAGATTCGAAGTGGACGGGGAATAAGTTTCTGGAGCAGTTCGAACTGTAGTTCGAGATGCACAAGGAGGAGGTTGCGTTGCAGATAAGATGGAGTTTTCAGTTATGAAGAAGAGGGTTCATCGATGGTTTCAGGAAGGGAAACAGGGACTGGGAAAAGGGAAATTTAAATAGAGAATTTAAGGTATATTTCTAGTTTATTCTTAATTTAAATTTATATTGAGATTGATACAAAAATTAGTGGTTGATTTAATCAATTTGAATAACTTGTAGGAATTAGCATATTAGTTAGAATTTACTTAGTATATTAGTTAGGATTTACTTAGTATATTAGTTAGAATTTACTTAGAATATTAGTCAGAATTTACTTAGCATATTAGTTATAATTTAATTTGTATATTAGTAAGAATTTAATTAACATCAGTTTGGATTTAATTAGTATATCGGTTAAGATTAAATTAGTATACTGTCTATAAAGAAGAAAAATTATATAGGAAGGTTATTTATTTGATTAAATAGTTAATTTAAATAAATAAATGTTAGTATATTTTTAGCATAAACCATTGTTAAGGATATTTTGTAGTTAATTTATAAAGTTCGAATTTTTCCTAGGCAAGGAGAAATCAAACGAAAACCATCCGTGTGGAGTTCAGAGACTTGAATATCGATAAAAAAGAAATTGAAACTGGTACAAGCACAGAATAAAAACCCTTGTGAGTAAATCTCACTCACCTTTTATTTAGAATTATTTTTATTCGTTAAAAATAATTGTTTGTTGCTTGTTTGAATGCTTTCTGGTTTGGTGGTTTGGTGGTTGGATTCCCGCATTCTCATTAGCGGATGCCCGTGGTACCATTAGCGGGTGATTACCCTATACGCCCCACGCTATGATAGTGGATGACCTTCATACCGCGATATCCTTCCATGAAGCAGGATGGGTATTATTTCTGTTGACTAACGTTTGTGGATGCAGGAAAACAGGTTGGAGGGATTACTCAAAAATATTTTTATTTGTTTGTTTTCACATATATTATCATATATGATGTGTTGGTTGATAATTGAGTGGTTTGATTGTTTAAATATCACTGGGGCCAAAATGTTGATATATAAAAATATCGTGAAAAGGATGTTTGAGATTTAAAAGGGAAATCTATTTTTTCAAAAATAGAATTTGAATTTTGAATGGGCTATAAAAAAATTAACTTGTTTTAAATATAAAACAAGTATGGAAATTTATAAACGTTGCTTATAAATCGATAATGCGGGATTTGAAATGAATTTATAAACGTGGTTTATAAATTAATAATGCAGAGAAGTGAGATGAATTTACAAATGACGTTTCTAAATAAAGTGGAAAAATTACCTATTGATAATTTGAATATTTAAATTCAAATGTGAATTTAAAAATAGAAAGGGGAAAATCGTTTTAAAGAAAATAAACGATGGAATTTATTCTGATGTTCAGAATATAAATTGAACGAAAATAAATCAATAAGGATTTATGATTTGAATCCTATTAATTCGAATTTTATTTAAATAGAAGTCAAATTGAATAAATAGAATTTGACTAGGATTTGAATAGAATTTGAATATACAGAAATTTGAAAGGAATTGAAATAGAATTTGAATTCAAAGAAATTGAAATAGAATTTGAATTCAAAGGAATTGAAATAGAATTTGAATTTAAAGGAATTCAAATAGAATTTGAATTCAAAGGAATTCAAATGGATTTGAATAAAGGAAGTTCAAATGGAGTTTAAATATAGGAGTTCAAATAGAAGTGAAATGGAGTTTAAACATAGAATTCAAATAGATTTGAATTGGAGTTTTAGTATAGGATTCAAGTAGGAATTTTAAAAATAGAATTTTCAAATGGAAATTGAATGTAGAAATTTAAACGAAATGTGAGTATAGAATTTGAATAAGAGAAACTCAAATAGAATTTGAATAAGAGATTTGAAATAGAATTTGAATGTAGAGATTCAAATGTAATTTGAATATAGAATTCAAATAGAATTCAAAGGGAATTTGAATATAGAAAATCGAAGTATAAATAAATATACTACCGAGTAAGGAGAAATTGACAATTATGGACAATCGAAAATATTATGTTGAATTGAAAATTTTGATTTGATATATATTAAAAATATATTAGAATGGAGTTGAATTTATTATAAACGAAGTTCAAACGTTTATATATATAAATATAATTAAAAAGAACTCGCCGCAGCGCTGCAGTTCGTAAATTGGCGTTTCGAACTTCAATTGAGTATACAGAACTCAATTGAAGTCGGAATTATTTGAAACAAGAAATGTCAGGACCGATTTGATAATAGTTTTCTAATGGAGGAGAAAAATATGAATTTCGTCGTATATATTTTGATTATGTAAAAATCAAATTTTTAGAAAAACAGCGCCATAACCATTTAAAAAAACCATAACGGTTTATTTAATTTTATAAAAAAAATTTAAGCGAATAAAATCCGAATTTCTATTTAGAAAATTTCAGATTTGAGTTGTTGAATATATGTGAACTTAAGTGGAGTAATGAATTGATTTTTGAAACAGAAATCAAATTTTCGATTATTGAATAGAATTAACTAATTTGAATAGAAATTAGTTAATGAGATTTTGAATTGATATTGGGCTTTGAATATATGAATTCGATTTGAAAATTTGTATTCGAAATCGAAAAGGAAACTAGAATTGAAATTGAAATTCAATTTGGTTATGAGCAAATTAAATATTTTATTTGAACATGTTATGTTCAAACAAAGAAGTGAAATAGGCAAAATAGCTAATTAAAGAATAAATGAGTGAAACTGATTTCAAACGATTGGATAGTGTTGAATTGAATTGAAAACAGGTGAACATGTGTTAGACAGGTATGGGATGAAGAATATGAAGATTTTAATTTATGTGCCCGACAAAAAGGTACATGTTTAAATTCATATATGAGATTTTATGCGCCGTATCGGCTAGCCGCTTGGCTTTTTCTTTTTCTTTTGGATTGGTGAGGGCCATTGGAGGCTATTTGAAATATCACGATGCTCTCGATACAAAGGAGGTTATGGCGAAATTTTTCGGGAATTTAAGGAGTTAGAATATTTTTAAGAAGTTTGATAACTAGAAATCTATATATATCAATATATATAAAATTCGATAAGGAAACGAACTTAGAATAGAATAGTATAATAAAAAAGGAGGTATAAGAATAAAATCTAGTAAGAATAAAAAGAGAAAATGTATATGTGTTTAAAAGTGAAGAATTAGTTGTATGGTATTGATTATTTGAGTAAGTAGTCTTATCTGTTTTGACGTTATAAATGTTATTCAGTCAAGGTCTGAGGGGTAGTTATACCCCAACTTGATTGATTTCAATATTAACAAATAAATAGTAAGATTTCAGGCTCGAAGATCAATGTTGAATAAGAGTTAGTTGAATATAGTATTTGGGTTGTCGTAATGATGTTTTACACAACATCCGTTTTAACCCAAATAAAATGTAAGCTTGGAAATAGAATAATAAATATTTCCTAAGTATAGAAATAAACGGGATCGGAAAAGAGATAAGTAATTGGAATATTTCCCAATTATGAATAGCATGAATTTTCTAAAGTTTAGAAAATAAAGGAAGGCGATATTCGGAAATGTTTTCCAAATTGCGTAAAAGGCCAATATGGTTATTGAAATTATTTAGTTTATAAATATTGATAAAGGAAATGGAGAAGAGTTTTAATTAATGAAATATTAGTTAAAGAGCCCAGTGATTTGTTTGATATGTTGAATGAACACTTGTTTTCTTCGATAGTTAAATCATCAACTATCGAAACACTTGTTTTTATTCGATAGTTAAATCACAGACTATCGAAGTTTTTGACCATCGTTGTTAATATAGAGAGACCGTTTGGATTATTATCCGAAGAACCACTCCGTATTGGCATAAGCGTTGCGAACCAAGTATGCTGAATATATTGAAGACGGAGTAAAATGCAAGGGCTTTTTCTATTAATAGAAATTGTGTCGTCGGTTTCGTTCAATCCCAGAACGAACGTAAATGGACGAATGTCTGACAAAGTATTTCCAATGATCGAATATGTTGGTATGTATAAATATATATGGTTGCAACGGATTTATTCCCTTAGCATAACATCCAGAATATTTGTGCAAATCAATTAGTGATTAACGGATCTGACTATGTGGCATTCAAAGTGATGGTGCTATCAATGATTGATAAGTAAGTGTAGCCTCAGGCCTCAACAACCGGGAAATGACAAAAATCGGGGAGGCAGCATGGCAATGTGGGTCACTCCCATTAGGGTGTATAATCACCTATTTAGAGATTCATTTAATTCCTTATTCTATTCGATGTTGTCCCAATCGGGAAACGGTTGCTGATCCCAACCGTTGGTGATATACATTCGATACACTCAAGCGAAATGAGTGGTCGGTCATGTGTGGGCCGGGTTGCAAGATGTTCTTGTTGAACCCAGTGTATTCCTCTCTAGAGATACACTAGCGGAAGGTGGTTTCATACCTTGTCATGTTGGAAATCAAATCTCCAATTAGCACCCTGCGGTTTTTTGATTTTATATTATATATGGAGCGTGAGATACAAGCGTTCTGCTAGATTCTATTTAATTGATTAGACATTATTATAATATCACTGGATTTTTGTATCAAAGTGTTTTGGGTTATAGTAAGGTAAAAACCGTCAATGTTTATGTGTGGCTGGTCATACTATTATCATTTCTTTAGAAAGGATTTTTAAAGTTAAATAAATGGTTTGAGTTCACTCACACCAGTCCCATGACTGACCCAGAGTTTATTTTGTTTGTTTTCCCTAAACTCTTGGGTGCCCAAATTTGTACGGGCAGTCAAGTAGTCGGAATTTTTCAGATTCACTTGGAAGAGCTGGAAGCAGGAGGCTTCACCAGTTAGCTATAGACTATCATATATTCCGCTGTGAACCATGTTTGTATCTGGAAACAGGTGTTTATAACTGTTCCAGGAATAACTGTTGTGCTCTGATGATGGTATGTATATAAAGTTACTGATTTGTATTTCAAAAGTTATGTTATATAATATATTTTATTTGTTCCGCTGTGAGATTTGTCTTCTTTGTTTTCTTCTATTCTAATATTTCTTTCTTTCTATTTCTCATCCTCTAACTTCTTTCTAATAATGATTCGTATTTCTATGCAATTTGAGTTGGACGTGTGGTGTTATTAGTCAACTCAGATAGTACGGATTTGCGGGCCATTACATGGACTTAGTATTTAAAACGACAACCAATACCCATTAATCCCCTTTTAATTCCATTTATTGTTATTTATTAGAGTTATTTCCATTTATGAACATGATGGTCATATTTTTTCTAAGGCACTAATTTACCCCTTAAATACCAATTATTACCATTAATTATAATTGATGTCATTTATGAACCTAACAGTCATAATTTCCTAAGACGTTAATTAAACTAATAAATGTCCTTTTTATATCAGTCCCTTTTTATCTTTAATCTAATTGTAGTAACTCCTTAAACCCTTCTGTTTTACTTTAATTTGAATTATTCTTGTTGTAAATATATATATATATATATATGTTATAAGGATTATTTATTTCCTTGATTGGAGTTACGAATTCCTATTCCTAGTCATCAGTTTTAAATTGTAACCATTAGGCATAACTACCTAATTCAATTTATTTTTCTCCAAATCAACAATGGTTACAATAGTAATTATTCCTTTATGTCCTTGTCTATAGCAATTCAATCACGTTTATTGCTACAACGACCATAATATATATTTCCATTTAATATGGATTATACTCCCATATGTAATTCTATAAAAATGGAAACCATTTAAACATACATATGCAACAAACATTAATTATAATGCATAGTTCATTATTTACGTAGATTTAGACGGATAACATATAAATATATTTATACTTTCATGCAGTTAACGTAATTAATTTGTTTTTATCTTATTATTAGTATTAAATTCAAATGCTTTGGTCTAAGCTAATGACCAAAATAATCCTTAAATGTTCAGTCTTGCATTAGGATTCCAAATCTTATAAAAAGGTCAAAACTGAAGTTATTTTAAATTATGCCATAAAATATTTTAAAGAGGAACAACATATTTTAAACCATGAGAAATATGTTATATATGTTTTTGGAATGGCTGGTGTAAACTATGTACAAACATACATAAATCTATGTTTGTCCATGAATTTACACAACCCTTTCCTTTATGCATTTTGTACATATTCCAGTAATGTCTTTTTTCATTAAAAAGAACAAAAAGGCCCAAGTTAAAACTCAAGAAAAACTGAATACAAACAAGATTATTTCTTTTTAAAAAACCTTCCATAAACCATAAATCAACATCAAAACTACATATATGAGTAATACTACACTTTAACAATGATTTATGGGACCGATTTCCAGATCTATCATGTTTACAATAACCATATTATTTTTGAACACAATTGCAGGCAATAATATGAAAAATTCTAATAAGCCCACAAAATAATTGTTAGACAAAAAAGCGGTTCTAACACCCAAATTGACTAAAATCAGACTAAAATAAGATCAAAAGTAAAATGGAGACACAGAATTTATAGTGGTTCGGCGTTGGAAAGCCTACGTCCACTTGTCAATCACTATTCTTGATGATATAGTTGCAATTACAATGAGATGTTCACTCAATTTCACTCACAACTCACATACATTCACTCAATTGTCTCAAAACAAATGTTGAAAGACGATTTGGATTATCCGGGAGTACTGGAATTCGGTTTATGAAAGTGGTTGAACTCTCAAAGTGCCAAAAAGAAGATCCCTTTAATTGTCTCCAGGCAAGGTATTTATAGGTGAAAATTTGGTCAGAACCCGATCCGGATCGGAGCCACGTGTCTTCCATCCCATCGTCCTCGGGTTCGGATGGATTCTAGTGCTGACAGCGCATCAGAGTAGTGGTCATCGTGGGTAGGAACTGGTCATAACCGCTTCGAATAATCAGGCGATCATGGGGGAAAGTGATGTGGAATATGGGTTCGGATCGGAGGAGCGTGCAGAAGGGGTTCAGATCGGGGCATCCGATCCGACCCGAATTAAGCTGAAACTAAGTTCTTATCCATTTCACTCTGCTCCGTCCCAACCTGGTAGTAGCTCGCCGATCTGATTGATGATAACTCTCCGATCCGACTGGTGATAGCTCTCCGACCCGAATAGTAGGCAGACCTCCGATCCGAATAGCAGCGTCTCTTCGATCCAAATAGTAGCAGCTCTCCGATCCGAACAGCAATATCTCTCTGATCCGAACAGCAACATCTCTCCGATCCGACCCGCTATGATGCTTTCTAAGTTCTTCAACGTTTTACATCTCGACTTTGTGTTGCCTAGTTCACAAAGTAGGCTAACATTTTGCCCCCTCAAAGGATGCTTCTGTTGGAGACGGAGCATGCTTTGATTATCATTGCATATCGCCTTCTAGGTAATCTTTCCTTTGATTTTCCTTGCGCTTTCATCCTCTTCTTCGAATTTCAGTTTAATTTACTGCTGGGTTACAACATTCTGTTCGGTTCGGTTTCCGACCCGAACAGATCCCCTTCTTCTTTCTATTTCTCATTGGACTAGTGGGCCAAGCTATGCTACTGGGCTTTCTATCCGGTCCGAAAGGGGATACGAATAGTCACCTTGTTTTTATATAAGTCCAGCCTCGATTTTCCTTTCACTTTCTTTTTATCCTATCGCTTTGCGAGTTCTGTTCTGAAACTCCAGAATTCAAAAGAGAAAAACTTTTTACAATTCTCGCGCGAATCTCCAACTTATACACCTCGGTAGGTTTGAATCCTTGATCGACTTCATGATAATAGGTTTTAATTGAAATTTATGGTCAATTCGACCGACTTGG
Source organism: Allium sativum (assembly GCA_030737875.1). Taxonomy (NCBI): domain Eukaryota; kingdom Viridiplantae; phylum Streptophyta; class Magnoliopsida; order Asparagales; family Amaryllidaceae; genus Allium; species Allium sativum. The sequence goes on along the minus strand of CM060927.1, from coordinate 16,724,925 downwards.
ATGTGGTTTCCACGCTACAGCACCCCCTCCCTTCGTTATTGTCATCAGCGGCTTCGTTGCTACTTTGAGGCATTGGAAGAGTGATTCGTAGTCTGCTCGACCATGACTGGGACGTCGGAGATGAGATTGGGCCTAAGATTAAAGAAGTGGAAGAAGAAGAAGATCACACGGAGTTGGTTCGGGCGATGGAGTATGGAGAACGGAGGAAAAGAAAAGGAAGAGAAATCCAGAAGGTCGGATCGGGTCGGGGCAAGCAGTTGAAGAGTGAAATAGAATTCACCCCGCCAGGTCTGATCGGACTGTAAAATTAAGGGGGATATAAGCATGTCTGCCTAATCCGATCCGAACCGTTCGGGGGATCCACTTCTGAACCGATCTGTCTTTGATTCCTGGGCTTCAATGTTTGTCCGAGTCCAAGACAGAGCTACACCCCCGATCCGATCGCAATGAATGCGCCCGAACCGAACCGAACCGAAGAGCAGTCCAACTTAAGACATAAAAACTCGTTTAACTGGCCCAATCAACTTTTGACATAATCTTCAACTTAATGGACAGTTAGGATAGTGCCTTGTGAACATAACTGGACATCAAGAACTGCGTTGATCCTTATTACTTTGCCAAAATTTTGCGTCGCACTTCCGAACATTAACTTTACACTTTCCGCATACACTGTTTACACTTTAGTTTGAACACTTGCACGGGGGGATACGGGCTAATTTACTCTAACTTGTGCTATTGCTTCTTCAATAGTTTTGTGACCATGAGACCCAGACGCTCTTCTAGACTAGCCGGGCAGAAGGAGGCCCCGGGGACATCCAACAAAATTACTCTTGAGGACATATCTTCTCCCTCGGATCCAGAATGGAATGATGAGGGCTCAGACTACGAGGTTGGAACTCGCGAAAGCGACAATGTGTCTTCGGAGGGTGGAGTTTCCCTAGGTTATAAAGAGGAAGGTGGGATTGGCGACGACCGAGCTCCTGATGAATTTGAATCTGCCGTCATATTGGAATCACCCCAAGATTCTGTTGAATCGACGATCGACAATGACAGACTTATCCGAATTTGTCTAAAATACAGGATACTAAAAAGGGACACCCTGGTGCCTTCAAGAACTGACCGTCCCCACAACCCTCCAGAAGGGTATATGGCAATTACACGGTTGATGTGCATGGTCGGTGCTATCCCTCCATTTTCTCCTTTCATCGTCGATTTTCTAAGACAAATGCGGATTGCCCCCATGCAGCTGCACCCTAATTATTATGCTTACTTGTACACCTTATATGTAGCGTACCGGGAGATCTTAGGCATAGAGCTCACTTTTGATGACGTTCACTTCTTCTATAACTTCAAGCATCAGACTCGAGAGACTCCTTCTTTCTGTTACTTTGAGTCTGTCCCTAAGAGGAAACTAATTCCAGCGCCATTCAGTAGTAAAGCCGGGGATTCCAGGCTGGAATGGTTTTATGTGAAGCGACAGTCAGGGTGTGCTAGGAGGTGGACGAAATCAAGTAAAGCACTGGTTTTCTAAATCTCGACTCTATACATTCAAGCCATCGCCTTAACTCGTTTTTCTTTTTGTTTGCAGTCGATAACCCAAAACAAATATCAGACCAAGTATTCTTTGACCGGATGCACCAGCTCCTTAATGGCGATCAGAAGTTTTTAACTATTGATGAAGTCCTTAAGGACGAATATCTTCATTTTCATGGGTTGCTATCTGTTACTCGTAGCATTGGTCATGGGACGACTCCATATGTATATATTCCCCCAGTGGACGTAATCCCCGAAACGGGCGAAAGTTCGAGAGCTCCTATAGTGCCTCTTCAAGCTTCACCCTCTCCTTCTTCTACCCAAGATGATGAATTGGCTAACATGGCGGAAAAGCATCGCGAAGGGTATACTGTTCCCGAGGATGCCATTTCTCCAGAAAAGTCAACGTCTTCCAAAGAGTCACTGATCGATGCTTCTTAGGGAGATGTCCCTAGTACTGATGACCCACTGTTTCAGGGTTTGGAGGATCTCCCCTTACCTGAAACCATTTACACTTCATAGGATTTTAGGAAGAATCCTTTAGTTTTCACTTCTTCCGAAGAGACCACTCCTGCTAAGGCCAAAGAGCCTGCCCGTACTAGTCTAGCTTCGGACTCGGGTTTGTCGGGGGGAAAACACCACTTAGGACGCACTTTACACAATAACATCACAACTCACTGCATCTTTCTCTTTGTGAAAATATTGATTATGAATTTCATTTGTTTTGTTGTGCAGGCACGATGTCCCGATCTTACTATGATATCAGGAAACTTCGCCGTAGCATGTCAAATCCGCCCTATGATAATGAGCATGATCGCCGTGAAGATCGCGGTAGGGAGTACAGAAGACCCTATGATTCTTATCGTTCGCGAACCTCGCGTTCTCGCTCTCCTGTCCGGATAGACCCAGAGAGATATAAAGGTTACCAAGGTCGTCGGGAAGAGGACAGGCCGCAACCAAAAGACTCAACCTCTTCTCAAGAAAAGCGCAGCAGGGAGAGGAGTCCGCCAAAAGATACTGCGTCGCGAAGCAAACACAAGGTCTCTGCTAAACGGCCTAGAACAGATAAAGAGGCTATTGAATCCTCCACACAAAGGGATATTGAGCTGACGATCCCCGCCCCTCCACCACTAGATGCTGAAACTGTAGTTAAGCGAGCGTATCTGGAGGAGCAATTTCCTGAACATTACTTCGAAAACTTGACTTTTTTACCTGCCCTTGAGCCTATTTCTTCAAGGTGGGCAGATGAGGCCAAAGCAAAGATAGATGCGGTCGAGAAACAGTATTCTGAAATGTTCAAGTATTCACGCAACCTTTCCAGAATCATCCGTACTTTAATCACGAATGCTGATTCGATGCAAAAAACCGCTGAAGACGATGCAAAGGCCTTAAAGAATCTAGGAAAAGATTTGGAGGATACACAGGCCCAGCTTGCTATTGCTCAACGGGATGCTACTAGCTTCAAAAAACAATTTGAAGATATGCAAAAACGCTATCATTATTTGCTTGAGTCCCATACCCAAGAGCGTTCGGAGCTGAAAAAGCAAGCCGAAGATGCCAAGTCAGATGCTGCCAAAACGTGACTTGCATACGCTGACCTTGAGCGGAAGAATGCCGAGTTAGCAAGGGGAAACACTGAGCTGGAAAAGAAAAATACTGACTTGGCTTCTAAGCTAGTGGAGGCGGAGAACAGGGCTGCCCTAGCGGAGGGTAACGTCGAGTGTGCTATCAAATCCGCTGAAGAAGCCCGCAAACAACTGTTGGAGGTTGAGGGAGAGGTTCAGGGTTTCGGCGAATTAATGATTGAATTCTTTGCGCACATCATCCGCTGCCGAAATATTTCTTGGATTGAAGATTATCCATCTACTCTAGTCCAAGTATGGAGTCAAATCGTTGAGTGGGAGAAAGAGGAGCTTAAAGTTGATTCCATTGACGAGGACAAGCTGATGGAGAAATATTTAAGAGTTGATGAGCCAGAACGCCTAGCTGAAGGGCGCCGCCTCATTGCTGCTGCTATGGACGAGGAGAGACGGAGGACTAAGCCAAAGAACATTCCCGAGGCCGGTTCCTCTTCTACTGCCCCCGCAACTTCTGAAGTAGAGGGATATGATCCTGAAAACTCGGGGATCCCTCGAACAACTCTTTTATCCCCTATTGCCGAAACGGCATCGGAGACAGCAGTTACTCCAGCGGAGAAGTCTTCGGAAGGTATCTCTACATTTTCACCTCAATTCGTCAAGGCTATCTCTACCTTTCGCCACGTGATTGAGCAATCGATGAAAAACCCATTATTTTCTCCTGAGTTGATAACTGTTGCTTCTCACTCTGTAGGTATTGAGCCGTCTGGGAAGACAGATGTGTCCCAGGGAACCGCCTCTGGGGCGGAGCCTACGGAGAAGGCCAAAGGGGGAAAGGACAAGGCTGCTCCCATAGATTTGGGAGAAGGAAGCGAACCGTCTAAGGCTGACACTCCTCGTGATGACGAAATGATAGATGCCTTAAAGGACGATTGCGGCTATGGGGGACATGAGGAAGATCCGGAGGTGGCGATAGTCGGGGAGTCGAAAAGCGCTGACGATGTTACCTTAGCTGCACTGAAAGCTGACCAAGATAAACGCATGCAGCTTAAATCTGAAGACTTAGACCCTGAAAGCCTTAAGCCCCTCGCAGTAGTGGATGCGGGATCAAGGTTAGTTGTTAAGCTTTCGACTAGATCCATTACAGAGGAACTTGCTAAAAAGTATTCTCTTGATTCCAGCGCTCCGCCTTCCGGGAAGAAGTCAACCGATTCCAGCACCTCAGCTTCAGGGAAGAAAAAGTCAAAGCGCATCCTGACGGAGGCCGAGAAAGAGGCGAGAAATGCGGAGAAGGCTGCTAAGAAGTCCAAGCCCTCTTCAAAGTCCAAATGATGAAGTGTCTTGCGTTATTTTAGCGTTTGATTGACCAATAATTGTTGCTGTAAGGGTGGCCCTTGCACCTTCTTTTTTGCCTGTTTTCCTGTACAAATTCATTCATTTGTAAATAAAAAATAATTCATTTTTTGCCATGTTTGTTAGTCATTAGTTTTGCACTTATGTAAGAGTGCATGTCTTATTATAGCTGTGTAATGAAGTTATGGTGGGGAAATATGTGTATACATATATGCCCCCAGTCAATCTCAAAAAACTATTCAAGACTTAATCAAGTAGTCTGAATGTCCCCGATTTTTTGACGGGATTGCATTCTCTGTGCCGTCAATGCCTATCGTTTTTTCTGGCATTTTTTATACTCTCCTGTCTTATACTCAGGTTAGAGTTCTTACTGAGGCGGTCTCTTGTCTGGGTGCACCTTCACGCCTCAGAGGACGTCGTCTTCCCGTCCTTTATACTCTCTCTCAATTCTCGAGAGTTAGAGTTAAGAATGTCGTCTTCCCATTCTTTTATGTCTTATCGCACAAACAGTCATTGTGCTTTTTCTCGCGTATAAACTGTTTTCAACCTTTCAGATTTTAAATCATCTTATATTCCATAATCGCAACAGAATAGTAGATGAAGGTATATATATAATGCATGAAAGTAAATGACACACGATATTTTTATAGTGGTTCGGCTAAGTCGTAGCCTACATCCACTTTATAGTTCTTTATTCATATCATCAGACTTTCCTAAGGCAAGTCGTGCCTTTTTATAGAGTTCATAAGAAAAATAGCAAAGAGTACAACATTTCTAATCCAAATATCGCATCAAGTGTTGGGCATTCCATGCCCTAGGTACCTCTTCGCCATCTACGGTCGTTAACTTGAATGTTCCTGTTTCAAGTTTCCATTGGATGACAAAGGGTCCTTCCCACTTTGGACCGAGGTGAGGAAGGGATGGAAAGACTCTCTTTAGCACCAAATCTCCCGGTTCAAAAGTCCTAAGGCGAACTTTTTTGTCGTAATAGCGTGCCATCTGACGTCGATGTCTCATCGCGCGCAAATCTGCTTCGTCCCTTTTTTCTTCGATTTCATCAAGAGACTCGAGTAAGAGTGCCCGATTCGTCATCGGGTCATAATAAGTCACCCGGTGGGAGGGAACCTCAAGCTCTACTGGAATTACTGCTTCTGAACCAAAAGAAAGAGAGAAACGGGTATGACCAGTAGCTGTCTTAAATGTTGTCCGATATGCCCACAAAGCTAAGGGCAATTCGTCAACCCATTTTGCCTTTGCGCGCTCTAACCGTTTCTTGAGGATGGATTTTATAACTTTGTTTATTGCTTCTACTTGCCCGTTCGACTGCGGATAGGCAACCGTAGTGTACCGTTTGTCGATCTTATATTCTGGCAGAAATTTCTGAATTCAGCACCATCGAACTGGGTTCCGTTATCAGTTATAATGGTCCTTGGGATCCCGAATCGGCATATAATATTTCTAACCACAAAACTTATCACCTTTCTCGCCGTGATCTTGGTTAGGGGCTCAGCTTCCACCCATTTCGTAAAATAGTCCACAGCGACTATTGCATATTTCGCTCCTCCTTTAGCAATTAGTAGAACTCCGATGATATCAATTCCCCACGTGGCAAAAGGCCAAGGACTCACCATCAATTTGAGCTGGGTCGATGGTGCTCTGGGAATCTTGGCGAATCTCTGGCACTTGTCGCAGCGTCGTGAATAATCAGCCGCATCTTTATTAATTATGGGCTAGAAATATCCATACCGCAATATCTTTTTCGCTAAAGTCTGACCTCCTGTATGATCTCCACACTCACCTTCATGTACTTCTCTTAGTACACGTTTGATGTCGTTGTGCGCTATACATCGTAACAGGGGCATAGAAAATCCTTGCCTATAAAGAGTATCATCTTGAAGGACGTATCTGGTAGCCTTGCGAACTATAGCCCGTCTCTCACTCTTCTTTGATCGGAGTATCCTATTCTTAAGGAAGTTCTTAATTGGGGTCATCCACGACTCCTTCTCCGGTTCCGCTTCGAAAGCGAACTCAATTTCCATCGACTCAAAGCTTGGCGATTCCAACGTTTCAATTGGAATTGTTTTAGTTTCTTCCGGGTTGTCGGAACTAGCTAGCTTTGCCAGCCTGCCTGCCTTCTGGTTTTCGGCTCTTGGGATATGCGTTATGTTGTACCGCTCCAGGTTGCTCAACAGCTTTTCCACTTTCCCGAGGTAGGCGATGAGTCGAGGTCCCTGAGCCACAAATTCCTTTCGCACTTGGCAAACAACAATTTTGGAGTCGCAGAATATGTCCAATGTTTTTATTCCGAGATCTTTAGCAAGCTTCAACCCGGCGATCAGGGCTTCATATTCAGAGTCATTGTTAGTCACTGAAAATTCTAATCGTAGAGTGTAATATGACGATCGTCCTTCAGGAGTGACTAAGACGATTCCAGCTCCGGACCTTCGATCGTTTTTGGCTCCGTCTGTGTATAGCTTCCGTGGATCTAATTTTAACTTATCTTCGGACTTGACCACTCTGTCATCAATCATTTCCTCCTCTGGGATTGTGAACTCTGCTATAAAGTCAGCCAGAGCCTGCCCCCTGATCGACCTCCGCGGCTGAAAATTTAAATCAAACTGACTTAATTCAATATTCCATTTGATCAATCGTCCCGATGCTTCGGGTCTCTGCAACACCTGCCTTAGAGGTTGGTCAGTGTATATGGTTATTGGGTGAGCTTGGAAATAGTGACGAAGTTTTCGGGAGGCGATTAGGAGACTGTAAGCGAGCTTCTCAATCTTTGGGTAGTTGCGTTCTGCCGCTGCCAATTTCTTGCTTACATAATATACTGGCCTTTGCACTTTGTCTTCTTCTCGAACCAAGGCTGTGCTAACAGCGTGAGACGAAACTGCCAAGTAAACAAATAACTCTTCGTGATCCACTGGCTTTGACAAAATCGGCGGTTTTTCTAGCAATACCAATAAATTTCGAAAGGCCTCAACACAGTCCGGAGTCCACTCGAAGTTCTTCTTTCCCCTTTTAATCAAATAAAAAAATGGACGCATTTGTCCGTGGCTTTGGAGATGAACCTACTCAACGCGGCTACCTTCCCCGCAAGACTTTGGACATCTTTAATCCTCCTCGGTTCTTCAATGTTTCTTATCGCTGCTATTTGGCTGGGATTGATTTCAATCCCTCGGGAGCTCACAATGAAGCCTAGAAACTTTCTCGATGCCACTCCAAATGAACATTTCAAAGGATTCAACTTCATCCGATACTTTCGCAGGATACCGAACATTTCTGCCAAGTCCTGCGTATGGATGGAGGACTGTTTCGATTTGACAAGCATATCATCCACATAAACTTCCATAGTCTTCCCTATTTGATTATAAAACATCCTGTTCACCAAGCGCTGATAAGTGGCTCCAGCGTTTTTCAATCCGAACGGCATGACCACGTAACAGTATAACCCCAAATTTGTAATGAAGCTCGTGTGTTCTTGATCTGGCACGTGCATAGGAATTTGGTTGTGCCCGGAATATGCGTCCATGAAAGAAAGAAGTTCGTGTCCCGCTGTCGAATCTACAAGTTGGTCAATCCTGGGAAGTGGGAAACTATCTATCGGGCAAGCTTTGTTCAAATCTGAAAAATCAATGCAAGTCCGCCACTTTCCATTCAGCTTCTTTACTAAGACGGGATTCGATATCCAGTCGGGATATGTCGAATCTCTAATAAATCCGTTCTGTTTCAGCTTCTCCACTTCTTCTTTCAGAGCGGCCGACCTCTCTGGGCCCAGCATACGTCTCTTTTGCTTTACAGGCGGGTGTTTCGGGTTTACATTTAGTGAATGACTTATGATGGATGGTGATATCCCACACATGTCGGCGTGGGTCCAGGCAAACACGTCCAAGTTTGCCTTCAGGAAGTCAGTTAGCTCTTTGGCCCGACGTGGATCCAACTGGGATCCAATCTTCAAAACTCTTGTTGGATCAGCTTCATCAATGGGAATGTCCACTGTCGCTTCATTAGGAGTTGCATTTCTAGTCTCTGGTTCCTCGTCTTTTCTGGGATCCAGGTCTTCAAGCGTTCCTTTGGGCAACTCCTTCGGGGCTGATCCCTCTAATTGCTATGCTGAGCCCTCCTTTGGAGGAGGCGAGGCACCTTTACTCTCGATGTTAAGTCCCTTCATCAACATCTTTAATTCGGCAACATAGCAGGCCCGTTCGGAGACTTGATCTCCTCTCACTACTCCAGTTCCGGCTTCAGTTGGGAACTTAAGCAATAAACACCAAAGGGCGATGCAAGCCCTGAACTCAGCAAGGGAAGGCCTTCCCAAAAATGCATTATAAGGCGAATCTACATCCAATACTATGAACTGAAGCATCCGTACTCTTCGGCGTTCTCCTTGCCCCAAGGTTACGGGCAATTCTATGTACCCCATTGGAGCTGTCGATGCTCCGTTGAAGCCTCGGATCCAACCTTCGCATGGCTTCAAATCTTCAGATTCCAGTTTCATCTGATCGAATGACTTTTTAAATAAAATATTAACAGAGCTTCCATTGTCTACTAACACCTTATGAACCAATGCCAGCCCAATGGTGGTGGTAATGACCAACGGATCGTCGGTGGGTGACTGGATCCCGGTATTATCTCTGCTACGGAATACCACGTCGTCAAACATTGTCTTCTGTTGCTTTATGGGGGCGATATCTTCCAAATCATCACATTCATCCACATCTATGTGCTTAGCTGCATTTACATATTGATCCATTGCTCTAAAACTGTGGATCGCTGGGTGGGGTCCACCCACTATGGAGTTGATAACAATTCCCTTGCCTTTCTGCTGCGCTGTAGGCTTAGGAGCAGATTAGATCTGTTTTGGAGCCTGTTCTCCTTGCCCCCTGTCTCTCGGGGCAACCTTATATTCATCCAATTTCCCTTCGCGCAGCAGCTTCTCAATCACGTCTCTCAAATGTCGACATTCATTGGTTGAATGCCCATGAGTTCCATGAAACAAACAAAACTTTCCAGTTGCCATTTCTTTCTCCGTTGAGTCGCGAGGTGGCGGTCTTTTATATTGCAAAACATTGTATGTATCCAAGTAAATGTTCTCCAGAGTGTCGTTCAACGGTGTATAATTCTCATAAGTCTGGAACCGGGGTCTTTTGTTAGGATCACTTCCCCTATTTCTATTTCTTCTGTTACCATTCGCGTTACGGTTGTTGTTGTTGCCCCCGTTTCCATTATTGTCGTTTCCACTCTTGTTTCCCACATTCACCTCAACTTTTCCAGAACTTTCTCCAGACTGCTTCACGGCGACATTACTCTGAACATTTTCTTTTGAAGCCGCTCCAGACTTTCTCTTTCGGTTTTCCCTGGCCTCCTCTCGTCTTAACTGAATATCGGCCTTTTCATAGAATAACTCTCTCGTGGGAAGTGGCTTCCCAGAAAGGTAATCTCCAAACTCGGAGTCAGGATCGACTCCTTCCATCAAAGCCATCAAGATGGTGGGCTCGTGCGGGTCACTAACTTCAGTCACAGCTAAGTTGAAACGGTCGAGATATGACCTCAAAGACTCTCCCGGCGCCTGCTTAATTCTTGATAATTCAATAACACTTTTAGACTTTCGGGTATGGAGTCGGAACTGATTCATAAAACGTTCGCTCAATTCCCTATAATTCGATATCGAACGAGGGGGAAGTCGGGTAAACCATAGCAGCGCCACATCTTCTAAATAGATCGGGAATGCTTTACACTTCACTGCGTCAGGGGCAGCAGCAGCATTCATGAGCCATGAGTATCGCATCAAATGATGTCCCGGATCGGTTCTCCCATTGTACTTGTCCATCTACGGCAGGTTAAAACGTCGGGGAAATTGAAAGTTGAGGATGTCATCAGTGAAAGGAGTATGGCTTCGCTCAATGCCATAATCTTCATTGGTGTAGTTCCGGCTTTCGGACATAATCTGGCGTACCATTGCCCATACGTCAGCATTAGTCAGGGGTCGTTCAGGCTCCCTGGCCCTGGTATCCGGGTTCCTTCTGGGCTCTTGTTCAGGAGATGCCCTTCTTCTGATGTTTGGGTTTCCTCTGGGCTCTTGCTCAGGGGACGCCCTTCTTCTTTGAGCTGCTTCTGCTCTGCTTCATTCCCTACGCTCCCGGTCGATCTCGGGAGGCAGGGGCTGGAGCATCTGCCCCTGAGTGGGATTGGTAAGGTTAGGGTCTCTAGGTAATACATGGGATCCCTGCATCGGTAACAACATAGGCTCTCTCAAGTTTGGATCATTGGGTCCTAATACTCGTGCAGCATCCTCGCGGGACCCCAAAGATCCGAACGTCAGCTGCTCCAAATTCTGAGGTCGTTCGAGCGACCTTCTTTCACGGGGCCGTTCTTCCTCGGAAGAAGAAGACTGATCCATTGGTGTGTGGCGAACCGGGGATGGGGTTCTCTGTCTACGGAGTTCGCTAATTTCCCTGCTCATGAGTCTCATGTTTTCTTGCATCATGAGATTGGTGCGCTCATGGATTTTCATAGCCTCCCTAGTAATCTCAAGCATGTCAAGTAGGCGCGAGAAATCTCCTTGAGTAATAGGCGCGGATGGATTGACCTGATCATTGACCCTGGTGGCTGGAGTCGGAGCATTCGTGGGGGCTCGAGTAGAGGTTCCAACATCACCAAGTGTCGGGTCGGATCGGAGATTTGCAATCAGGTCGGGTCGAAGCTGGGAGACCTGTTCGGGTCGTAGCTGGGAAACCTGTTCGGGTAGGGGTAGTGCGAGTTGCTCGGGTCGGTTCAGGTTGTGGGAGTGCACTGCTTCAGATTCTCCTACCCGGATCGGATCGGAGCTCTCCCATTGAGTGCGGTTCGGATTTCCTGTATCAGTTCGTTCCACTGCCGAGCTCTGCCCACGAGACCTTGTCACAACCGCATTTTGTTGATCTTCACCAACTCCATTCCCTCGACTAGTTTGAACTTCTTTGCCTTTTCCTTTGGCCATAGTTCTTCAACAATCAATCAACAAATATTCAAGAGCGTCGAAACTTGAGGATTAACTTCTTTGAACTCAACGGTCCAAAAAGTAGAACGATAATCCCGAAAAACAGAGAATTCAGATGTTTCTCAGTGAAAGCACCAAAATGTTAGACCAAAAAGTGGTTCTAACACCCAAATTGACTAAAATCAGACTAAAATAAGATCAAAAGTAAAATGGAGACACAAAATTTATAGTGGTTCGCTGTTGGAAAGCCTACGTCCACTTGTCAATCACTATTCTTGATGATATAGTTGCAATTACAATGAGATGTTCACTCAATTTCACTCACAACTCACATACATTCACTCAATTGTCTCAAAACAAATGTTGAAAGACGATTTGGATTATCCGGGAGTGCTGGAATTCGGTTTATGAAAGTGGTTGAACTCTCAAAGTGCCAAAAAGAAGATCCCTTTAATTGTCTCCAGGCAAGGTATTTATAGGTGAAAATTTGGTCAGAACCCGATCCGGATCGGAGCCACGTGTCTTCCATCCCATCGTCCTCGGGTTTTCATGGATTCTAGTGCTGACATCGCATCAGAGTAGTGGTCATCGTGGGTAGGAACTGGTCATAACCGCTCCGAATAATCAGGCGATCATGGGGGAAAGTGATGTGGAATATGGGTTCGGATCGGAGGAGCGTGCAGAAGGGGTTCGGATCGGGGCATCCGATCCGACCCGAATTAAGTTGAAACTAAGTTCTTATCCATTTCGCTCTGCTCCGTCCCAACCTGGTAGTAGCTCGCCGATCTGATTGATGATAACTCTCCGATCTGACTGGTGATAGCTCTCCGACCCGAATAGTAGGCAGACCTCTGATCCGAATAGCAGCGTCTCTTCGATCCAAATAGTAGCAGCTCTCCGATCCGAACAGCAATATCTCTCTGATCCGAACAGCAACATCTCTCCGATCCGACCCGCTATGATGCTTTCTAAGTTCTTCAACGTTTTACATCTCGACTTTGTGTTGCCTAGTTCACAAAGTAGGCTAACAATAATAATATTCAAACCACAATTATTCTTTCATATTTGACAAAAACTATAACAGATATATTGAACACATAGACATACGTTTCAGATTCATTACAGACGAAGTAATTAGATTATTATAAGATGTGTATATAGACTTTATACTCACCTTAAAGCATCCAAATCTGAATTTTAATAATCTTTTGGGCCTACAATTCCTAAATTCTTACAGATCTGTAGTTATTTTAAAAAGGGGATAATTTCAAATTTGTAGTTTTGCAAGAAAATAAGAAAAAGGGAAGAAATATGATAAAGAAGAATCTAAACGCCAATCCATACCCTTTTCCACATGAATTTTATTAATTTCCTCAAATTTATATTGTTTATATTTGGTTTTCTTTGTACATGAATATATTTTGTTTTAAAATTTGTTTGAGGATAAAATAAATGGCAGAGCTTCGCTGCTGGTCTAAGAAACATGTAGAAAAGATTGAGGGGGATCTAACCCTTTATTTATAAGAGTTGAAATGACCCTGAACCATTAGATTTAATTTAATAAACATCCGTTCATTTATATATAATTTATATATTAAAAACACTAGCTGCCACCAGCTATGTCGACCCAAGTGGTTGATATAGCGGTTGACTACTTGGGGTTGACCCGGCGTAGGTAGGGGTAGGGTAATAAATGTTTTCCATATATATATTCACTCTGTTTTAATTATTTTCTGTCTATTTCGTATTTCATCCATAACTTTTCATAAGGACTCTATTCACGAAACCTTGAACACGAAAGTTGACTAGAATTTCGAGACGACGCAACGGAGCAAGTTTCATGGTTAAATTCCAACATTTGCAGAAATTCCTATTTTGGAAATCTAATTAAATAACTAATTTATTTATTATCAAAATTATGGGTTGTTATAGGAGGTCATGACCTAGTAAGTGGATCACATTAGAGTAGTATATGTAATGGCCTTTAGAGGAGTACACATCTGGCTCTGCATACCCGAGTCGGCCTTTTCGACAATGTCGAATCGAGATTCTCGAACTAGAGTAAACCCCCTCCTCTTGAGCTCTAGCCTGGTTCCATATAGTGGAACCCATATCAAGCTAGAGATAGCTAATGTGTGATATATAATGTGAAGTGAAGTCTCTCTTGGTGGAGCTAAGTTAGGCCGAACCCGACTTGGCCGATTAAGAGTACAAGTGCTTAATGCTCACGCATCTGATGCTTTTGTTGCTACGGATATTTATGCTTGATCTTGCCTATTTTCAACCCAATGTCTCAAGTGGTTCGATCAACGAAAATTCATGATGTGACTGACTCACAAAAAGGAGGGTCAAAAGTTACCCTCTCCCAAAACATATCTTGTTGTAGAAGATGTGTTTTGGACTATTGTCGACTCGATGCTTAAGGCTTGCGATCTCGCTAGATCATTCATGATTTCCATGTATATAAGGATACCATGCTGACAATTAGTTTGCAGCTTCCCCAAGCTCTTGTCGAGTACTAGCCGTACCCAATGATCCGTAGCCTTTTCGGGCTCTTGCCATGCATAAACCATCCTTGACAATCCTGACTTAAGAGAGCCCACGTTAGGGGATCACCTATTCCGTGTCAAGAATCAACCTTACTTAATGATCCTAACTAAGCGATCCCACGTTAGGGGTCACTTAACCATTTCCAATCATCGGTCTTACTTGACGATCCTGATTAGATTACCCGCATCCGGAGCCATTTTACCCTTGCTAAGCAAAAACCATACTTTACGTTCCTAACCTCATCAGGGTCTTGACCAACATCTACCATAGTTGACGGTCTTGATCGAACAGGTTCGTGTCTAAGTGTCACTCGACCTTTGCGAAGCATCAACCATACTTGACAGTCCTGGGTAAGCGAACCTATCAAGTTTATGATGAAGTTGCCTACCCCTTGCCATACATCAGCCATACACGAGATCCATGTTTTTGTTAGGGTTTAAAAATACCGTTCTTAACAAGCATCATCCATACTTGTAGAACATTTGAATAACGCATAAAAAACACAAGTTTATTGAAACTTGATAAAGGACGGTGGCTTATTGCCATCCTAGAGCTTTCATGGGAATCACTGTGGACTCCTTACAAGAGATGGAGCCTTTGACATTTATTACAATATTGAAAGATAAAAACAAACCCAGCAGTGTGTTGTCGGGTACAGAGCATGCCAAAGGGCTAGCGATTAGTCTCGTACATGGATAGGTTAACTTAATATTGTTTATTTAAAAGAAAAAGTGAAGCGATCGTTCGTTGTTGGGTATAAAGCATTCCAAGAAACAAAAGGTCAGTTTTGTACATGGGTAAGCCAACATAGACATCGTTCATTATCCAACATCCACACAGACCTATCAGCTAATGACAAGTCCTCCACGTGAGCCGGGCTCACTTCCACTTCCAGCATTCGTTGGTTGTCCAGGCCCCATAGCAAGGTTCCTATAACACCCCGTGTATTCTATAACAGTGAAATTCACAAATTAAAGTATAACTAATTTCAAATCAAAGAATTAAGGGAAACGGGATACGCCATTGCGTTCGTCTCGGAATTCTGCTTGAAAAAGAGTCCGAGTTTGCGTAAAACGGACTCCGTATGAAGAAGTTATGGCCTCCGGAAGTTTCAGAATTCAGTTTAAAATTCAAACAGACCAAAACAGCTCAGAAAAACTAATTCAAATTTCAAAATCGGGCCGGAATGGCCAGGGCGGGAAAATTCCCGCCCAAGGCACCCAGGTCGACTTGGCAGTCGACCTGGGGCTAGCCAGGTCGACTGGGCAGTCGACTGGGCAGTCGACCTGGGTAACCCGTGTCGACTGCCAAGTCGACACGGTGTCGACTGGGGTGTCGACCTGGCCCCTGAGCCAGGTCGAACCCAGCCCACCCTGGCTTGCCTGGTCTGTGTTTGGTCGATTTTCTGAGCCTTGCCTTGTCACTAGGGCTAGGTGTCAGCTCCTGGTTGGTCTCTCCTTTGAACGAACGGCTATTATTAAACCAAGCTCCATCGACGGTCTAAATCAACTCACAAACTCTATAAAAAGGACCTAAGACTAACCCTAATTCACACAAACTAAAATGGAGATGAGACCGTCATGCTGCTGAGGAGAGACTAAGGATAGCCGTCAGAAATTGAGAGACAATTAGGAGATAATTCAAAGCTTAAAGCAACGTCAATCAAATCAAAACAACGCCTACAACAAAGGATAGCATCTCCAAATTCAGAATTCAGATTCCTGAATTGAAGATTCGTCATACGTTGTAAGTAGAGTGCTATTCCGATGTGAATAATTAATTGCATTTATTTTGTGTAAAATGCGAAATGGAATTGTGGCGATAATAATCTATATTTGTATGTTATTTTGATTCTAAGCGATTTGGGAATGTTATGGTATACGATTGGATATTTGCAAGTATGTGATTTGCGTTGGAAGTTAACAACGAAATGGAATTATGGCGATAATAATCCATACTTGTATGTTATTTTGATTCTAAACGATTTGGAAATGTTATGGTATACGATTGGATTCATACAAGTATATGATTTATGTTGACAACCATATGTTGTGGTATTTTATTTGGGATTCATGCAAGTATGTGATTCACTATTATGCCAATATGATGTACATACTTTTATGATCACTTTTAGTGTGTAATTGGATACGACTAAGTACTATAGTTTATATGAATCTATGTTGGAATTAACAAATCATACTTTTGTATTAGAAACAAAAGTAAGCACCTTTATGAACATGACTAAACTATGTTTGGTATTATGCTTAGTTGAAACATGTTTTAGGCCTAAGTTGTTATCAAAACCATATGGTGATATATGTGACACAATTAAGTTAGATTTACATTCCAAATTGCAAGTTTACATGAATAGAATGATTCATGTTTAAGTATTATTCATGCCATGATTATATGAATAGAATGATTCATGTTTAAGTATTGTTTATGCCATAATCATATGAATAGAATGATTCATGCTTAAGTATTGTTTATGCCATGATTCATGTTTAAGTATTGTTTATGCCATGATTCATGTTAAATATTGTTTATGCCATGATTCAAGTTTAAGTATTGTTTATGCCATGATTATATGCTGTTACAATTGCAAGTTCACATGTGCCTACTTTATGTTAATTGAATCGTTATGTTGCAAGTTCATGCGTTCACACTCCCCTTTTTACGTTACCTCATAAACACCATGTTACAAGCCTCCCCTTTTTCATATGGCTAAGTTGGGTTTAAATATTAAACCCAACACATCTTATATTGTAGCGAACGTGTAAAACGGGGGTAATGACGTTTGGGTTAAAATATAGAACATATGTGTTGGCATGTTTGACGCATGCCAACAACCTTGAAAAAAAAACAATTAAGTGGCATAAATAAATTTTAACCAATAAAGATAAATTTGAATAATGGGCCGCAAATATTTACATATAAAAAGAAAAGAGACAAAATATGTAAATGTAGAAAATACGATGTGTTTAACCCGAGGTTGGATTGAGTTATGATGTAAACCTGCCCGGAACCGCCCGGCTGTCCAGTAGTCACAACAATACCTATCCAATGTGGGTGGTTAAACACAGAGCCCGATAAGGACCCGAGGTTAGAATGAGTTGTGGCGTAAGGCTGCCCGGACCCAACCGGCAACAGGCAGCCACAACAATACCTGTCTAATGTGAGAGGTCAAGGCTTTAATAAGACAATTAAGGCTGAGTCGGGATTGATAGGATTAAGTAAATTAAATTAATACTTAATCAAAATGGAACATGCTAAACTAAACAGACTGATTGGGGGTTAGGTTTATTAAACACTTAACCAACTTAGCATGTTTGCTAGAAATAGAAAACCTAGTAGCGGGGGACCCTTTTCAGCAGTAACCCTACAAGGTGTATCAGGATACCCTGAACTAGGCAGGGTGGGGCACGATTACTGGGCTGACTATAAGAGGTCAAATCGACGGTGGTGGTGCAGCAGTGTAGGTTCTAACGGGGTGCGGGCGTGCACACACTTCGGCGCAGAAAAACAAGGCACTGGGCACCAGTAGCATACATGTGCATTCTAGGATTGTGTCGGGCCGCCACCATGGGACTTGATACACCCCATGGTGGGACCAGCATAGGTAACTACAACATCGGGGGTCGTAAGACACATGTAACTATGCGAGTAGTAGCCAATCATCAGAAAATGTATCACTTCACCCTGATTATGGGGTGCATGTTGGGAACTAGTTTATATGGGTACAGAGATTAATATGGGGTACGATAGTATTCGACCCTAGACAACTTAACTTAGTTTATGATGCTTTCCCATTTCCAGTTTATGCTTATCATACCCAGTTTTTTATTCATAGACTGAATATTCCTAGACTTACTCAGGCTTTATGTCTGACTCTACTTTTCTTTCGCCTTCTTTTCTTTCGTCCTCCCCCCCCCCCCCCCCCCCCCCAAGGTCCACAGGGAGGGAATACCGCAGCTTGACCAGTTTTCGCATCCAGCTTGAAGAGAAAGAATGTATTGCTTGGATCTTTTCCGTTTTGGGCTATGGCTTTGGACAACAATTATGGGACTTTTGCAGTTTATTTATGTTTTCTTTATGCTTCTTTAAATAATGTAATCAAGACAGTTATGAAGATGTTATGTTTTTGGAAGAATTGTAAGACAATTATGTCATGATTTGTGTGACACGTATTTTAATGAAATAAAAGTTGTTGTTATTTTCCGTTGTTCAAAAATATGTGTTCTTATATCTGTCTTGTATATCTGTGACTTATACTTATAAACCTCCACCAAAATTAGGGCATTCCCTTTGAGAGTGACCCTAACGGAGGTGGGGTGTTTCACTTGGTATCAGAGCATAGGTTTACCAGATAAGATAAAAAGTTTTGAAAAATTATTTTCAAAAGAAAATTTAAAGAAGCATTTTTAAAAGATAAAATATTATTTTATTTTAAAAAGGCAAAGTCCCCCCACCCAAAGCCATAGGTACTATCTCTTATCCTTCATTTTGAATCTATCCTTTTTGTTTCAGCATGTCCGGAGAACTTAACTTGCCAGAGGGTGTACCAATACCTGGTTGGTTTAGACGATTCTTAGAAGCAAGGGCCACTCAGCCAAGTCCTACCGTTCCTCCTCCCCCAGCTACAGGAAATCATCCAGCTGCAGCAGCACCTCTTCCTCCACCTCCTCCGTGGGGAAACACTTTTGCTAAGATATGTAAAGATTTTAAAGCTATGGGAGGAAAGGATTTTCATGGAACTGAGTCCTTCGTGGCAGCTAGAAATTGGCTGAAAGAAACCGAGGACTTATTCGTCATCTTTGAGGTAGAAGATAGGCAGAAGGTACAACTGGCAGTGTGGCTACTAAAAGGTGAGGCTTCCTACTAGTGGGAAGTCACTAATGCAGAAAGACCAGTGGAAACATGGGAGGACTTTAGGGCAAGGTTTGAGGCTAAATTTCTCTCAGACGCGGAAAGGAGTTTGCAGTTGAAAAAATTCTTATTTCTTAAGCAAGGGAACAAGACAGTCAAAGAGTATGTTAATCAGTTCGATGAGCTGGCTAGGTTCGGACTGGACCTAGTCAACACCCCGTACAAGAAGGCTCTCCGTTTTGTCAAAGGGTTGAATGAGCCATTACACTGTTTGGCCATGACCCATATACCCATGGGAGCTACATATGAAAGGTTGGTACAGATGGCATTGCTGAACGAAGAGGATAAGGGCAAGAAGGAGACAAAGGCAGAAAGCTCTCAAGGGAAGAAAGAGGGTTTGTAGCCTAAGAAGACAGACTTTAAGAAGGGCGGGAAAGACAACAAATAGAAGAGGAAGTGTAATTTCTATGGCAAAGTGGGGCACTTAGTGAAAGATTGCCGGAAAAAGAAGGCCAAGATGAATGGCGGGTGCTTTTCTTGCTGTGAGACAGGCCACATGGCAAAGGACTGCCCAAAGAAACGAGGACAGGGGCTGGATCCACCTCAGGGGCACAGGTTCATGTGCTAGAAGCGCCACCTCTGCAACAGCGAGGTATAAATACTTCTGTAGAAAGTGTAGTTTATCTTTAAGATCACCCCGTTCGCACTTTATTTGATTCTGGCGCATCACACTCCTTTATCTCGTCTGCTTTAGTAGAATCTCTGCACCTAGAAACTAGTATGGTAGAGGACCCCTTAGTTGTTTCAAACCCAATTGGGGGCCCAGCTCATTTGTCTATGATCTGTGTGGGATTGAAAATTTCTATTCTAAGCGTAGAATTTAAATGTAGTGCCTTTGTTTTGGGCTTTTCGGGATATGGTTTGATTTTGGGCATGGATTGGCTATCCAGTAATGGGGCCATCGTTGATTGTGAGAAAAGGGTTGTTAGGCTCCTGACCCAGCTCGGTAACACTTTGGAAATTACTTGTAATCCCTCGTATGCGGTTATGCTTAGTTATCTTGAATCGCTAGTGCCTCTGTCGACAATTTGCAATCGGTTAGAGTGGTCCGGGAATATCCGGATGTCTTCGAAGAGGTGAAGGGCTTGCCTCCGAAGCTGGAGATAGACTTCCGCATATATCTTGTAGATAATTCAAAGCCCGTTGCGTTGCCCATTAGACACATGGCTCCACGGGAAAGGAAAGAGCTCAGTAAACAGATTAAAGAGCTTCTAGAGAAGGGGTTCATTAGAAGGAGCATTTCAGAATGGGGCGCTCCAGTGGTGTTCGCTACAAAGGCGGATGGTTCACTCCGTCTATGTGTTGACTATAGGGAGCTCAACAAGCTAACGAAAAAGAATAGGCACCCTCTCCCCAGAATTGACGATCTGTTTGATCAGCTTGTAGGAGCGTCTGTTTTCTCCCAACTCGATTTAGCGACCGGTTTTCATCAGCTAAGGGTGGCTGAAGATAGCATCGATAAAACGGCATTCAGAACCCCAGACGGCTTCTTTGAATGGCTTGTCATGCCTTTCGGCTTGACAAACGCACCTGCTTACTTCGTGGACCTAATGAGTAGGGTATTCAGAGATTTCCTCAATAAGTTCGTAGTGGTCTTCGTAGACGATATCCTTATCTTCTCAAAGAGTGAAGAGGAACAAGCTCAGCACTTAAGGGCAATCATGGAAACTCTGCGAGTCCATCAGCTAAAAGCCAAATTCTCCAAATGCCACTTTTGGAGAGAAGAAGTGAGGTTCCTTGGGCACATAGTATCCAAAGAAGGGTTAGCTGTGGACCCTGCTAAGGTAGTAGCGGTACAGGATTGGAAGACACCAAGGAATGCAACTGAGGTCCGAAGTTTCCTAGGGCTGGCAGGTTTCTATCGAAAGTTCATAAGGGATTTTGCGAAAATCTCAGCTCCGCTCACAAAGTTGACCAAGAAGAATCTAGTGTTCAATTGGAACTTGGATTGCGAGTTTGCTTTCCAGCGATTGAAAAGGGCTCTTACAACAGCCCCAGTTTTAACGTTGCCAGATGGAAGCAAGATGTTCACAGTTTATACAGATGCATGTGGGACAGGGCTAGGCGCTGTCTTAATGCAAGAAGGAAGGGTAGTAGCTTATGGCGGGAGGTAGTTGAAAGTGCACGAAAAGAACTACCCGACCCACGATCTTGAGTTAGCCTCCATCGTCTTTCCACTCAAGTCTTGGCGACACTATCTCCTGGGTGAGAAGTTTGAACTTTACACTGACCATAAATCGTTGAAATACCTTTTCTCGCAAAAGGACCTTAACTTGAGGCAACAGAGATGGATGGAGTTTCTTTCCTCGTATGATTTCGAGATCTCCTACACTCCGGGCAAAGGCCACGTAGTGGCAGACGCGTTGAGCCGAAAGAAACTGACCCTAAGCCCACTGTTTGTTGAAAGACAAAGCCTAGAGTTTATAGCCAGCTTTGACTTTAGGCCCTCCTCCGATTTTGTACCAGGCTTGCTAGCATCTCTCGAAGTACGCCCGACTTTAGTGGACTCAATAGGGACAGCACAACGCGAAGACCCTCAGCTTGTGGAGACGATTGATAGACTAATTAGGGGTGAGACTTCAAGTCACCTCAACAGATACTCCATCGACGATAAGGGTTGGCTAAGCCGAGACGGAAGACTATGCGTCCCACAGACAAGGGATTTAGTAAAGAAGGTTCTCGAGGAAGCACACCACTCCAAGATGACGATACATCCGGGCGGGGTAAAATGTACAAGGACATAAAGAGAACTTTCTTTTGGAACGGCATGAAGAAGGACGTGGCAGATTTCGTTTCTAAGTGTATGGTGTGCCAACAGGTTAAGGCGGAACAGAAAAAGCCTGGCGCTCTGCTACATCCTCTAGAGGTCCCACAGTGGAAGTGGGATAGCATCTCAATGGACTTCATTGATGGGCTGCCTAGGTCTAGGAGAGGCAACACTAGCATTTGGGTAATAGTGGATAGGCTTACTAAAAGCGCCCACTTTTTACCTGTCAAAAGTAAAAGAACTGCCTCATCCCTAGCATCTCTTTACCTCAAGGAAATTGTTCGACTCCATGGAATACCATCCAGCATTGTTAGTGACCGAGACCCTATCTTCACGAGTGAGTTTTGGCGGAGTCTGCAAGAAGCGGTAGGCACACAGTTATGCTTAAGCACAGCCTATCATCCCCAAACCGACGGCCGGACAGAAAGAGTGAACAGAGTTTTGGAGGACCTTTTAAGACTGCGCGTCCTTGACTTCGAAGGGACATGGGAAGACCATCTTCCTTTGGTGGAATTTGCCTACAACAACAGCAATCAAGCAACCATCGGAATGGCACCCTTCGAAGCTTTATATGGAAGACCGTGCCGATCACCCACTTGTTGGTGGGAGTCTACTGATAAGCTCATACTTGGACCAGATATGATCCGAGAGACTTCAGAGAAAGTAGACTTAATACGAAGAAGGATGAAGACGGCCCAAGACAGACAAAAGTCCTACGTCGACAAGAGGAGGACCGACCTTGAATTTGAGGTTGGGGACAGAGTTTTTCTTAAGGTATCTCCGCTAAGGAACGTTGTTCGTTTTGGAACCACAGGAAAACTAGCACCAAGGGTCTTAGGGCCATTCCCTATCATCGAGAAAATTGGGGGAATGGCCTATAGATTAGAGCTACCCGAAAATTTTGCCGGAGTTCACAACGTCTTTCACGTTTCACATCTCCGAAAATGTCTACATGAGTCTGCTGAAGTGGTAGAGCCAAATATCCTAGAAGAACCTGAAGTGGAACGCGAAGCAACCGTGAGGAAAGTTCCAATCCGCATATTAGGAACAGAAGTGAAGAAGCTACGCAACCGCGAAATCAAACTCGTCAAAGTTCAGTGGAGCGACGCCGAAGAAGATGCAACTTGGGAAACTGAAGCTAGAATACGCGCAGCCTACCCTTTTCTTTTCGAGGGTACATCTTTGATCTTTCTTTTTCCTTAAGTTGCGCTTTTATCTATCTTTTTAGGTATATATCCTCGACCTTATCTTTTAGGAAGAAACACTTTGGATGAAAACATGTAATTGAAACATGTTATGGATGATGGTTGCAAGTGGTTGCAAGTGATTGCTAGTGGTTGCTCGTGGTTGCATATACACACACAATCTAGGTTTTAGATCGGCTCAGTCACTTCATATTGCATATGCATATATGTTTGCATTCGTATATGGTTGAACTTTAATGTGTTGTCATATGGATGTTGCATTTGTATGAATGATTGTGCACTCATGTAGAATCATGAATAGGAGAATTCGCATACATAATGGATTCATGGCACTTACATAATTCGCATTAAGGAGGTCAACTGAATCAGTAGACCGCCTGATTTTGCATTAGATAAGTACATGTACACACACACACTTCGCATATGATCATGAAGCATTAGAAGTCTTTTAAGGACAATGGATGCTCGTGTTTGATGGATGAGTAGATGGATGTTTGGATGTTAGGATTTACATTCTTCCTGAACTTGAAGATTTCGGGGACGAAATCCTTTTAAGTGGGGGAGAATGTAACACCCCGTGTATTCTATAACAGTGAAATTCACAAATTAAAGTATAACTAATTTCAAATCAAAGAATTAAGGGAAACGGGATATGCCATTGCGTTCGTCTCGGAATTCTGCTTGAAATAGAGTCCGAGTTTGCGTAAAATGGACTCCGTATGAAGAAGTTATGGCCTCCGGAAGTTTCAGAATTCAGTTTAAAATTCAAATAGACCAAAACAGCTCAGAAAAACTAATTCAAATTTCAAAATCGGGCCGGAATGGCCAGGGCGGGAAAATTCCCGCCCAAGGCACCCAGGTCGACTTGGCAATCGACCCGGGGCTAGCCAGGTCGACTGGGCAGTCGACCTGGGTAACCCGTGTCAACTGCCAAGTCGACACGGTGTCGACTGGGGTGTCGACCTGGCCCCTGAGCCAGGTCGAACCCAGCCCACCCTGGCTGGCCTGGTCTGTGTTTGGTCGATTTTCTGAGCCTTGCCTTGTCACTAGGGCTAGGTATCAGCTCCTGGTTGATCTCTCCTTTGAACGAACGGCTATTATTAAACCAAGCTCCATCGACGGTCCAAATCAACTCACAAACTCTATAAAAAGGACCTAAGACTAACCCTAATTCACACAAACTAAAATGGAGATGAGACCGTCATGCTACTGAGGAGAGACTAAGGATAGCCATCAGAAATTGAGAGACAATTAGGAGATAATTCAAAGCTTAAAGAAACGTCAATCAAATCAAAACAACGCCTACAACAAAGGATAGCATCTCCAAATTCAGAATTCAGATTCCTGAATTGAAGATTCGTCATACGTTGTAAGTAGAGTGCTATTCCGATGTGAACAATTAATTGCGTTTGATTTGTGTAAAATGCGAAATGGAATTGTGGCGATAATAATCTATATTTGTATGTTATTTTGATTCTAAGCGATTTGGGAATGTTGTGGTATACGATTGGATATTTGCAAGTATGTGATTTGCGTTGGAAGTTAACAGCGAAATGGAATTGTGGCGATAATAATCCATACTTGTATGTTATTTTGATTCTAAACGATTTGGAAATGTTATGGTATACGATTGGATTCATACAAGTATATGATTTATGTTGACAACCATATGTTGTGGTATTTTATTTGGGATTCATGCAAGTATGTGATTTACTATTATGCCAGTATGATGTACATACTTTTATGATCACTTTTAGTGTGTAATTGGATATGACTAAGTACTATAGTTTATATGAATCTATGTTGGAATTGGCAAATCATACTTTTGTATTAGAAACAAAAGTAAGCACCTTTATGAACATGACAAAACTATGTTTGGTATTATGCTTAGTTGAAACATGTTTTAGGCCTAAGTTGTTATCAAAACCATATGGTGATATATGTGACACAATTAAGTTAGATTTACATTCCAAATTGCAAGTTTACATGAATAGAATGATTCATGTTTAAGTATTATTCATGCCATGATTATATGAGTAGAACGATTCATGTTTAAGTAATGTTTATGCCATAATCATATGAATAGAATGATTCATGCTTAAGTATTGTTTATGCCATGATTCATGTTTAAGTATTGTTTATGCCATGATTCATGTTTAAGTATTGTTTATGCCATGATTATATGCTGTTACAATTGCAAGTTCACATGTGCCTACTTTATGTTAATTGAATCGTTATGTTGCAAGTTCATGCGTTCACACTCCACTTTTTATGTTACCTCATAAACACCATGTTACAAGCCTCCCCTTTTTCATATGGCTAAGTTGGGTTTAAATATTAAACCCAACACATCTTATATTGTAGCGAACGTGTAAAACGGGGGTAATGACGTTTGGGTTAAAATATAGAACATATGTGTTGGCATGTTTGACGCATGCCAACAACCTTGAAAAAAAAAACAATTAAGTGGCATAAATAAATTTTAACCAATAAAGATAAATTTGAATAATGGGCCACAAATATTTACATATAAAAAGAAAAGAGACAAAATATGTAAATGTAGAAAATACGATGTGTTTAACCCGAGGTTGGATTGAGTT
This sequence comes from Allium sativum, assembly GCA_030737875.1. NCBI lineage: Eukaryota > Viridiplantae > Streptophyta > Magnoliopsida > Asparagales > Amaryllidaceae > Allium > Allium sativum. The sequence continues at coordinate 16,699,435 of CM060927.1, read as the reverse complement.
GTGATGTAAACCTGCCCGGAACCGCCCGACTGTCCAGTAGTCACAGCAATACCTATCCAATGTGGGTGGTTAAACACGGAGCCCAATAAGGACCCGAGGTTAGAATGAGTTGTGGCGTAAGACTGCCCGGAACCAACCGGCAACAGGCAGCCACAACAATACCTGTCTAATGTGAGAGGTCAAGGCTTTAATAAGACAATTAAGGCTGAGTCAGGATTGATAGGATTAAGTAAATTAAATTAATACTTAATCAAAATGGAACAGGCTAAACTAAACAGACTGATTGGGGGTTAGGTTTATTAAACACTTAACCAACTTAGCATGTTGGCTAGGAATAGAAAACCTAGTAGCGGGGGACCCTTTTCAGCAGTAACCCTACAAGGTGTATCAGGATATCCTGAACTAGGCAGGGTGGGGCACGATTACTGGGCTGACTGTAAAAGGTCAAATCGACGGCGGTGGTGCAGCAGTGTAGGTTCTAACGGGGTGCGGGCGTGCACACACTCCGGCACAGAAAAATAAGGCACTGGGCACCAGTAGCATACCTGTGCATTCTAGGATTGTGTCGGGTCGCCACCATGGGACTTGATACACCCCATGGTGGGACCAGCATAGGTAACTACAACATCGGGGGCCGTAAGACACATGTAACTATGCGAGTAGTAGCCGATCATCAGAAAATGTATCACTTCACCCTGATTATGGGGTGCCTGTTGGGAACTAGTTTATATGGGTATAGAGATTAATATGGGGTACGATAGTATTCGACCCTAGACAACTTAACTTAGTTTATGATGCTTTCCCATTTCCAGTTTATGCTTATCATACCCAGTTCTTTATTCATAGACTGAATAGTCCTAGACTTACTCAGGCTTTATGTCTGACTCTACTTTTCTTTCGCCTTCTTTTCTTTCGTTTCCCCCCCCCCCCAGGTCCACAGGGAGGGAATACCGCAGCTTGACCAGTTTTCGCATTCAGCTTGAAGAGAAAGAATGTATTGCTTGGATCTTTTCCGTTTTGGGCTATGGCTTTGGACAGCAATTATGGGACTTTTGCAGTTTATTTATGTTTTCTTTATGCTTCTTTAAATAATGTAATCAAGACAGTTATGAAGATGTTATGTTTTTGGAAGAATTGTAAGACAATTATGGCATGATTTGTGTGACACGTATTTTAATGAAATAAAAGTTGTTGTTATTTTCCGCTGTTCAAAAATATGTGTTCTTATATCTGTCTTGTATATCTGTGACTTATACTTATAAACCTCCACCAAAATTAGGGCATTCCCTTTGAGAGTGACCCTAACGGAGGTGGGGTGTTTCAGTTCCAAGTAGGACATACTATTGCAGTTGTCCCCTCCTGACAAACTCTTCTATGACATCCTAAAGGTGTTTGTATTCATCTATGTCGTACCTAGCTCTTTCGTGAAACAAACAAAATTTCCCATATGTTCGGTCATGCTCTATGGGCTCTCTTCTGGATGATCTCCTTGCCAGGAGTGAGCCTTTGATTTTGCAATAAATCTCTTCCAAACCCGTGTTCAGCCTCGTATATGAGTCATATTTAGACCCTTTCTTAAACTTGTTGTCCCGGCCTTGGTCGTCTTCAGCTTTGAGCTTTCCCTTGTTGGAAGGTCTTTTGTCCTTCATCGCATTAACCTTGAGAGCCTCACCATTTGCTTTTGCGTCCTCTTCTCTCAAAAACCTGCCGGCCTCAAAATAACATTCCTCTAGATTTAAAAGTGAATCTCGTTCTAATGATCTTTTAAAATCAGTATTAACCAAGACCATATAAATAGTCGCCATTAGCACCATTGATGGATCTGATTGGTCAATTTCACCAACCATGGCATTGAGTCCCTCCAAGAAAGCATATAGAGATTCTCCAGTCTTCTACCTCATTGTAGCCAATGTCATTACATTCTTGGGTCGCGCTACATGGACCGAGAATTGCCTTATGAACCTTTTAGTCGATCCCGTCCAACTGCTGACTGAATTGCACTCCAACTGCCTAAACCAATGAGTAGCAATATCCAATAAAAATAACGGGAAGCACTTGGTCATCCCCTCCTTTGATGCCCCCAACACTTCCATGTGCCTTATGTATTGCATAGATAAAAAGTTGGGTCTCTGTTTCTGTTATAAGATTCCAGTATCAACAATTAAATGTTCGACGTATTCCTTGAGTTTGTTATACTCGAAGTGAATGGACTTCTTTGCATGTTGTCCATGTCCTAATTCGACAAATCACCATGGTTTACTTGCTGAATGATCTCAACTACCTTACTGCTACCAACAAGAAACATCCTCTAGTCATTGCTTCCCGTTGCTAGGGCATTAAGATTTTCCATGCTTGCTTTCTCAATGGAAGCAGCACCAATGGTCAAGCTTAGACCGAAATTGTTTAAATTCCTCGAGGGAACTGTTGCCTCCCGTTCATTTATATCACTCTCCGGAACTTGAGCTCTTTCAGCATGTGATTCATTTCTTGGCTCTTTAGCTTGATTCACATCAATACACAATGCCGAAGCACATGGGATTTGAGAAGTAGGGGGAAGCTCACCACCAACTCGATCCGGGTTGGCGTGGCCAAGACAGATATGCAGTTCGACATTATCGACTCGAAATTCCTACTCGTCATGGCCGAGTCAGAAGCGACCTACAGGTTGTGCCCTTGAGTGTGGCAGTGGTGCTGCTTGGTAGTTGCAGCCTGTTCCAGCTTCATGCCCCTGACCTCTAGCCTCTCCCAATTGTGTTAGTATCTCCTGCATCTGTCTTCTTGCTATTGGAAGTGCACTTGTAATCCGTCCATGGCTTCATCAAGCTCCTCCCTTATCAAATAGACAGAGGGATTCCAACAGAAGATGCTTCTGAGCCATTTTCCTCTCTTTCGGTGCCCTCAATTCGAGTATATGTATCGTCTTTCTTCCTTTTCACCATAATAGAAAGTTGATGATGGTAGAAATCAATTTTCTAGAAAATTAAAGTAACGTGTCCCCCATTGTGGTACATTAAAATGTTAACTCGAAATTCTGGTTCTTTCAAGTCAAACACTCAAATGAAACAATGCTGTTAATCCCTAAAAATCCATATGCACATTGGGTAAAGGATACAAGGCGGATATCACTAGGATCGGTCGTGCATGATGCAACCGCACATATCGAACCCAAGGCAGGTCAAATCAACTAGTGTGACTGAAGACAACGACATAACATATTATGATAAGTGCGACCCGATAAAGATAAAGGTCGCAGATCCTGAGAACCGCTCAAACACCGAAGTAAAGCAAGTCGCCCATTCAACATAAGCGGGAGCGACCTCATAACATAGCCATAAAGCCTAACAGCGCCATACAAAGGTAGAAAGAAGACGAGCGCCCTTGGACCAAGAAGTACGGTCGTGCAAGGAACAAAGGAGAATCAACTTCAGACCCGCATTCCTCTCTCACAAGATCTCCCAAAGCGCTCACAGGACGCTCGCATACGTTGTACCCGCTCAGCTATTTAAGATACTCGTTCCAACGAGCCGTCTGCACATGATAACTGGATACAGCCACAGACAGCTGGCTGCAGCTAACCAGTAGCATGGTTGTAATTAACAGAATGAACGATCCACAGCCTGGATAAACGGATTCCAGATCACTTACCAAGAAAAGTTCACTTATAAATACACCATGGCTACCAACATAACAGGGGGGAACGACTAAAAAAGGAGGAAGGACTGCTGAATTTGGTCCTCAATCACAGATTCAGCCATGGCGTCAAGGACAATCTTACGATGAGAGAAAAGGTAGACATCCCTCTTCTCAATCATCCATTCATCCTTTTTCTCCTCAAATTATACTACTCTCTTGTATAATTCCTAAGATTGAAATATATAAACGAGGGTATATTGAGTGAATATAGATATGTATGAAGAGAGAAAGCTGATGTACTTTGTAATTCTCATTATAAGACAGGAAATCACCTTCATAGTGGATGTAGGCCTCGTGAACGGCTGAACCACTCTAAATCTCATCTCTATTTTACTTTTCTCGCATTTTTCACTTTTTATTGCTGACTAAACACGGTTCCATTTATTCCTTACCGAATTGGTGAGGTACAGTTTAGTACCTTGGGTGTTTAGACCATTTTTGGTGTAAACAAATGCACATATAATTATCACAATCAAAGAATATGCATAAAAGTAAGGAGACACAAGAAATTATAGTGGTTCGACAATATGCCTACATCCACTTGCAGTAATCTTATGTTTATACTATTTGTTTACAAGTTACATTTTTTTCTAGTAAGTAATATACAGGGAAAGAAGTGAATCGCATTTCTGACGAGTTCTCTTAGATGGAGAAGAGAGATGATGCTTGGAAATGTCCATAGTTCAGCTATTTATGGTAGCTCCAGAATTTGGGTCGGCTAAGACACATGGAGGTGGATCTGGTTCGGCCAAGACACACAACAACATCTTCAGAAGTCATTCGCAGTAAATGGATCACATTAGAGTAGTATACTAGTGATCTTCGGAGGAGTATACATCTGGCTCGGCATAGCCAAGCCGGTCGGTTCGACGATGTCAAATAGAGATTGCCGAAATGGAGAAAACTTCCCCTCGTATTGAGCTTTGGCCTTGTTGCACATGATGGGACCCATACCGAGTTGAAGATAACCAATATGCACTTGTGATGTGAAGTGAAGTTGCTCTTAGCTAAGCCGAGTTAGGTTGAGCCGGACTTGGTCGATCAGGAATCCAAGTGCTCAATGCTCATGCAATCGATACTTTTGTTGCTTTGGATATTTAAGCTAGATATTGTCTATGTTCAGCTCCTAGTCTCGAGTGCTTCGATTAACCGAAATTCGTGATGTGATTTCCTTGCAAAACAGCAGGTCAACATCATCCAGACCCACTATCACAAAACCATGACCATACAAGAACTTATCACCTCTTATTCACCTCCTCCATCTCTATAATAATCTGCAAAACACATCCACCACACTACTTCAAAACTTCACCACACTACTTCAAAACTTTTACTCCACAACCGAACAACTTTCTCTGGCAAAAAATACCAATATCACCAGTGCCTTCAACCGAAATCAGATTTCTTTGAAATTATTTTACATTTACATTAATGTATTTACGTTCATATATGTGTCATCCAGTATTACTTTTTAGCTACATTTATTTGCTCACCATGACTATACCACTAACTACACTTATACAAAAGATCCATTCCCCTTATAATCAAAATCTCAACAACAATGTCATCATATTGATGAGTAAGATTTCATAATGTTTGACCAAAAAATGGCACAAAGACTTAAAGAAAAGAATTAGTAGAGAAAATGAAGAAATATAAAATGAAAACGAGGAAAAAACAGCAAACACACTCGATTTTAATTGTTTGGCGTTAACGAGCCTACGTCCACTTTATAATTCCTCGATTCACTAAGGAATTACAATTACAATTACAATTAGTATAATCTTCAACGCTCAATTTACAATGACTTAATCTCCCAAAATTTACTTATTTAATTAAAGAAGAAGATAATTAAAAGCTGTTAGGCGCTAGTAATAGTGTGAAAAATGCCAAAAGTACCTAAAGAGTCTTCGAAACGGTCATTTTACAGGCACAACTGCAGGATGTTTTCAGATCGAACACATGGAATTCGGACCGGCTTTTTCGAAGGTAGTGGCGGTGGTTAGGAAGTGGTTATAGGAAGGTAGGAATCCAGGTCAAGATACATGGGTTTGGACGTGGACACGTGGCGACATCCCTGAGCCATCAGGAGATCGTGGGGAGTGTGGTGGAAGTGGACATAGCAGTCTGGTTTTTAATAAATAGGGTCTGGATCAAACGTTTGATCTGGGCTTCGCTCGAATCAGAGTTTTTCGATCCTGGGTCTTGACTTCATTCGATCAGAAAAAAGGAAATAGCGTGTAACACCCCGTAAATTTAAATATTAAAGTTAACAAATTAAATAATACTTAATTTTAAATGTAAGAATCAAGGGAAACGGGTTACACTATTGTGTTCGTCTCGGAATTCTGGTTGAGATAGAGTCTGAGTTTGCGTAAATTGGACTTTGTATGAAGAAGTTATGGCTGTCGGAAGTTTCCATAAAATTCAAAAAAATTCAAACAGCTCGAAGCAGATTCAAAATTCAAATCAGAAGTCAGAAGCGGGCTGGGCGGGAAAATTCCCGCCCAGGACCCAGGTCGACCAGGGGGTCGACCCTAGTGTCGACCTCCCCCCACAGGTTGATCTGGGGGTCGACCTAGGGGTCGACCTGCCCAACCCCCCCCCCCCCTCCCCCCCGGGCAGATCTGAGGGATGATGATTTTGTGACTCAATGCTGAGTCATTAGGGCTGAGGTGTCACTCTATCTTGATTGGATGGTCTTGATTGATTCTAGGTTGATCAGATGGCCTAAGTTAATCCTAAATTCTATATAAACACATGTAGACTCAAAACCTAAAACCAAATAAAAATTAGAACCATGGCCGTCATGCTATCACCTTGCAACCTAGAGTAGCCGCCACCAACTAGAGGAAAAGTGAAGCTAATCAACTCAATTCAACTTAAATTTATAACAACAACAACGAATTTGTCTACTTCAAAGGCGAACTAAATCAATTTCAGAACTCAGATTTCAGAACTCAAGACCTTCTTTGAGTTGTGAGTTCAATTTCTTTAATAAGATAATTAATAAGTTAATTGGGTTGAGTTATAAATTGGATTATATGGCTATGTTTGTAAGACATTGGAAAAATGTGATATTTTGTGAATATATACTAGTTGTTCATAATGATAATTTTGTTGTGGATCCCTTTTCATATGCCAAATGACCTATGTTCAACTTGATTCACGTTTGACATCATTTTATATGCAAGTTTGGGTGTAGATTATATGCTAGTTTCTATATGAATTATACACCAGTTTACATGTGAAACAAATAAAGTGACTATATGCAAGTTTAGGTAGAAATTGGACTCACATATATGCAAGTTTACACCTTTAGATTTAGATCTATGATGTACATAGTTTTATGCAAGTTTGTGACTATGGCCTATGCAAGTTTTGGATGAAAACTATATTATATATATGCAAGTTCACACCTTTAGGCCTATGTTTAAATTCATAACAATAACAAGTTTATGCAAGTTATGTTGTAATCCTTATTTGCAAGATTAGATCCATTTTATGTGTTATGAAAATTTGCGATGTTTCTTCCCTTTTATGTGTTAGACTAATTGCTAGTCTAATATATATATATATATATATATATTGTCATGATAAACGAACGAACAACGTGGGTATGATGGGGGTAATATTGAATATACACATATTGAAAATTGGCATAAATGGCCTTAAAAAGGCATATAATTAAATTAAGACATTAATTGGAAAAATTGGCATTTATGGACATAATTGAGACAATTATGGAAGGAAGTATGTTTGGAATTCTTTGACAAATTTGAATAGGGATATTAATCCAATTTGGGGTTAAATGAAGATGTGTAATAATAAACCGCCTAGGACACGAGGTTAGACTCGTTTGTGGTGTAAGATTGCCCGGACCCGCCCGACAAATCCAGCAGCCACAAATGCCAGTCTAATGTGAGAGGTCAAAGGCATGAATTAAATGCGTAACAGTTGTAAAGACATGAGGTTAGGATTGTTTTTGGTGTAAGACTGCCCGGACCCGCCCGACAAATCCAACAGCCACAAATGCCAGTCTAATGTGGGAGGTCGTTACAAGGTTACGATGTTAATGAATTAAGAAACACTTAACCAGATAAACATGTGGTGGGACATGAGGGGGTTAAGTGGGTGCCTTGGGTGGCAAGTGAAATCAAGTGGGTGCCTTGGGTGGCATGTGAAATACGATTAGATGCACTTAACCAAGATTGAAACGTGTAAGAAGACATGGATAAGAATGGGGTTAAGTGGGGAAAAACCTTAGAGGGGACCAAGCATAGGTGTAAAGCTTGTGTCATGCATGGGGGCCCTTTTCAAACCAATAACCCATTAAGTATCTTTGTGGGCTCGACCCAAGTCGAGGACGGGACACACGTACTGGGTTTGATTGTAAGAGGTCAAAACGGGTTAGCGGTGGCAACGCAAGTCCAACGGGGTCATATGCATGTATGGGCCCGGGCTGGTAGGTAAGACGTTGTTGCATAGTGTAGATATAAGTCGTGCATCTTGGTGGTATCGGGTTGCCACTTTGGGTGTGATACACCCCACTATGGGGCTAGCACGGGTATATACGATTTAGCGAGCCGATCGAATGGGGGTAGTGGGTAGACCTAGTGGAGATAGGGGCAGACGTCACCTATGAAGGCAGCTAGGGTTACACGAAACTACCATTATCATTATTAAGTTTTGTAGGCGGGATCAACTTTTAGGGTGTTTGGTGTGGTGTAGTGTAGTAATTATCCTATGGTGATTAGGTACGCCTTTAACGTTATCTTTGTTCATCTGATTTCCTTTGTTTGCTTTGTCATACGCATTTGTTCACAGTCATTTCCTTATTTTCCAGCTTATGCCTTATCCTAGTTACTTAATGATTATATTGTTAAAGTTATTGCACTCGCCAGACTTTATGTCTGACCGTCTTTGTTTCCACCTCTTTTCTTCCTTCCCCCCCCCCCCCCCCCCCCAAGGTGCTCAGGGTGGGACTAGTACTAGTGGAGCTTGATTTTGGACAGCTATATCTCTTTCTTTGGAAGTTGCTTGGATCGCTGAAGTAAAAGTTCAGCCTATCTTATTTATGGCTATTTTATGTTGGGGTTATGTCTTCCATTTTCATGTACTTAGATTTAATCAAGATGGATATTATGTACTTGACTCTATGGGTTTTTTGATGATGTAACCAAACCTATTTGTTTACCGCTGCAATGAATGAAGTTTTAAATTTTTAAGTACTGTTTTATATTTGTCTTGTTGTTAAGTTTCTGTTCTGTACACACTTAAAACGCTCCATGGAAGTTAATGCATTCCCTTTGTGAGTGACATTAATGGACGTGGGGTGTTACACGTGGTATCAGAGCTGAAGGTTACCAGAACAAATAAGATATTTTGAAAAACTATTTTTCAAAAGCATTTTATAAAGAAATACTTTCAAAAGTATGTTTTGAGGAGAATATCTTCAAGAGTAAATTTTATTTTAGAGACATAACCCCAAGAGCCATATATCTTTCTTTCGAATTCTTCGATTGAATCTCTTCATTTTCTTTTCAGCATGTCTGGAATTCCCGAGATACCCGAGTGGATACCGATACCAGGATGGTTTAGAAGGTATATAGAAGCTAGGGCCCATGTTGCAGGCCCAGCAAATGCTCCTCCTCCTCCCCCCTCCTCCTCCCCGTGTTGACACTTTCGCAAAGATATGCAAGGACTTTCGGGCAATGGGCCGGAAACCTTTTCACGGATCAGAGACGTTTGTTGAAGCTCGAAATTGGCTAAAGGAGGTGGAAGAATTGTTTGGAATCTTTGAGGTAGAAGATGGAAGAAAGGTCCAGTTAGCTGCCTGGTTAATGAAGGATGAGGCCTCGTTTTGGTGGGAGGTCACTAATGGAGAGCGTCCAGTTGATACATGGCCGGATTTCAGGCGTAGGTTTGAGGCAAAGTTTCTCTCATGGGCTGAAGAGAATCTATACTTGGAAAGGTTTTTGGCATTGAGGCAGGGGAATCTATCAGTGAAAGAATACGTCAACAAGTTCAATCAGTTGGCGAGATTTGGCTTGGACTTGGTGAATACACCCGAAAAGAAGGCCCTGAGATTTGTTAAGTGTTTGAACGAGCCGCTACATGGGTTAGCTATGACCCACATCCCTATGGGGGCCGCCTTTGAGAGACTAGTTGACATGGTGCTTATGCATGAAGAGGAGAAAGGTGCCAACGCTAATAAGGCACCTGAGAAGAATGGAGATCAAAAGAAACCACAACAGCAACAACAGAACAAGAAGGGTGGTAAAGACAACAATGGTAAGGGAAAGAAAAGATGCTTTAACTGTGGGACACCAGGCCATCTAAGCAAAGACTGTAGAAAGAAGAAGAAGACTGGTTGTTTCCACTGTGGCGAGGCAGGACATCTGATTAAGGACTGCCCAAAGAAAGGGCAGAGGGCAGGGCCTACCTCTGGAGGGCAGATTCAGGCTCTCATAGCACCAGGGCAGGCAAGGGGGCAGGTCCAGGCTCTCGTGGTCCCACCGCTGCAAGAACGAGGTAGAACGATTTCCGTTGAAAGTTTAGTTTATCTTTTTGATCATCCTGTTCGCACACTCTTTGATTCTGGCGCATCGCACTCTTTTATATCCACTGCTTTAGTTGAGACACTACACCTAAACACCAGTATAGTAGAGGCTCCCTTAGTTGTTTCAAATCCAATTGGGGGCTCAGCCTCTTTGTCGATGATTTGTTTGGATTTGGAAATTTCTATACTTAGCGTTGGGTTTAGATGTGATGCTTATGTTTTGGGCTTCATGGGCTATGGGTTAATTTTGGGCATGGATTGGCTATCCAGTAATGGAGCCATCCTAGATTGTGAAAAGAGAGAGGTTAGGCTTATGACTCGCTCGGGCAACACTCTCGAAATCTCTTGTAATCCCATGAATTCTGTTATACTAAGTTATCTAGAATCGCTTGACGCGTCTGTTGAGAATTTGCAGTTTGTTAGAGTGGTCCGTGAATACTCAGATGTCTTCGATAAAGTTCCAGGTTTACCCCCGAGGCGTGAGATAGACTTTCGAATATACTTAGTAGATAATGCAAAGCCAGTTGCATTACCAGTGCGCCACATGGCTCCGAGAGAGAGAAGAGAACTCAGTAAGCAAATGAAAGAATTGCTTGAGAAGGGGTTCATAAGAAGAAGTACTTCGGAGTGGGGTGCTCCATTCGTTTTTGCTACAAAAGCCGATGGTTCACTTAGATTGTGCGTGGACTATAGAGAGCTGAATAAGCTAACAAAGAAGAATAGACACCCGTTACCAAGGATAGACGATTTATTCGATCAGTTGGTGGGAGCTTCGGTTTTCTCGCAACTGGATTTGGCTACAGGTTTTCATCAGCTAAGGGTGGCTGAAGATAACATCGATAAGACTGCATTTAGAACTCCTGATGGTTTCTTCGAGTGGCTCGTCATGCCTTTTGGTTTGACGAATGCACCCACATACTTTGTTGACTTAATGAGTAGGGTGTTTAGGGAGTTTCTGAACAAGTTTGTGGTAGTCTTTGTAGACGACATTCTGGTTTTCTCTAAAAATGAAGAAGAGCATGACCTACATCTTAGGAAAGTCTTAGAGACCCTACGAGCACATCAGCTAAAATCTAAGTTCTCCAAGTGCCATTTTTGGAGAAAAGAAGTGAGGTTCTTAGGACACGTGGTCTCTAAGGAAGGGATAGCTGTGGATCCCGCTAAGATAGTCGCAATCCAAGATTAGAAAACGCCTAAGAATGCAACCGAACTAAGAAGCTTTTTAGGGCTGGCTGGTTATTATAGGAAGTTCATTAAGGACTTCGCGAAGATATCAGCCCCTCTCACGCAATTAACGAAGAAGAAATTGACTTTTACTTGGGACGTTGACTGTGATGATGCTTTCCAATGTCTGAAGAGAGCTTTGAAGACAGCTCCAGTTTTAGTTTTGCCAGACGGGAGTAAGGCATTCACTGTATATACCGATGCTAGCGGGACAGGGCTTGGCGCAGTTTTAATGCAAGAGGGAAGGGTGATATGCTATGGTGGAAGACAGTTGAAAACCTACGAGAAAAATTACCCTACCCACGTCTTGGAGTTGGCGGCCATAGTTTTTGTGCTTAAGTCATGGCGTCATTATTTTCTTAGCGAGAAGTTTGAGTTATGTACAGACCATAAGTCGCTAAAATACTTATTCTCTCAGAAGGACTTAAACTTGAGGCAACAGAGATGGATGGAGTTTTTGGCATCCTACGATTTTGAGATCGCATATACCCCTGGCAAGGGTAACGTTGTAGCTGACGCCCTAAGTAGAAAGAAGTTAACTTTAAGTCCTTTGTTTGTAGAGTGACAGAGTTTGGAGTATATATTTTCCTTTGACTTCATACCCTCTGTCGATTATGTACCCGGATTGTTGGCATCATTAGAGGTGCAACCTACACTTTTGGGTCGAGTTGGAGAGGCACAACGAAGCGACCCACAATTGGTTGAGATAGTAGGTAAGCTTATAAGAGGGGAGTCCTCAAGACATCTAGATAGATATGCTATAGATGAAAGAGGTTGGCTACGTAGGGATGGAAGACTTTGCGTACCACAAGACGAAAGTTTGAAAAAGGCAATTCTTGAAGACTCACATCACTCTAAGATGACCATACATCCTGGTGGTGATAAGAAGTATAGGGATATGAAGCGAGTTTTCTTTTGGGCTGGAATGAAAAAGGACGTGGCCGAGTTCGTTGCTAGATGCTTAGTGTGCCAGCAAGTCAAGGCGGAGCAAAAGAAGCCTGGAGGTTTACTCCATCCCTTAGAGATTCCGCTTTGGAAATGGGAAAGCGTTTCCATGGATTTTGTAGATGGGTTACCAAGATCGAGGAAGGGTAATACGGGGATTTGGGTAATTGTAGACTGACTTCCTAAAAGTGCCCATTTTATTCCTATCAAAAGTAAAAGGACCGCCGCATGGTTAGCATCTATGTACCTTCGAGAGATAGTTCGTTTGCACGGCATACCCCCTAGCATTGTGAGCGATAGAGATCCTATTTTCATAAGCGAATTTTGGAAGAACTTACAAGAAGCGGTTGGAACGCAATTATGCTTAAGTACCGCTTATCATCCTCAGACGGACGGCCAGACCGAGAGGGTGAATCGGATTCTAGAAGTCCATCTGAGGCTATGCATTCTAGACTTTGGAGGAACATAGGAAGAACACCTTCCACTAGTAGAGTTCGCCTATAATAATAGTTTTCAGGCTAGCATTGGCATGGCACCTTTTGAGGCTCTTTATGGACGACCGTGCCGATCACCAACATGTTGGTGGGAATCCACGGATAAGGTTTTGCTTGGACCCAACATGATTAGGGAGACTTCGGAGAAGATAGACCTAATTCGACGGCGAATGAAGATGGCGCAGAACCGACAGAAGTCATATGCTGATAAGAGATGAACCGATCTTGAGTTCAATGTTGGGGGCATGGTTTTTATTAAGATGTCACTGTTGAGAAACGTAGTCTGCTTTGGATCGGTAGGGAAGTTGGCAGCAAGGTTCGTAGGACCTTTTCCAATTACAGAGAGGATTGGGCAGATGGCGTACAGAGTAAAGTTACCAGAGAAGCTCAGCGGAGTTCATGACGTGTTTCACGTTTCACATTTGCGTAAGTTTTTACACGATACGGTGGAAGGGGTAGATCCGAGCACGCTCGAAGAAGTGGAAGTAGAGCGCAATGCCATGATCAGACGAGCTCCTACACGCATTCTCGGATCGGAGGTCAAAAAGCTTTGCAACAAAGAGGTCAAGTTGGTCAAAATGCAATGGGGAGATGATCAAAGAGATGCAACTTGGGAGACGGAAGATAAGATGCGTACGTTGTACCCTTTCCTTTTTGAGGGTATGTTTTGATTTCTCCTTTTTCTACCGCTTTGTTGATATTTGTCCTATCTTTTAGTATTATCTTTGCGATGACATCTTCGATCTTTAGTTAGGAAGAACCCTATGGTTCAAACATGTGTTTGAGACATGTTATGTCTGATGGATGCAAATGGATGCAAGTGGTTGCTAGTGGTTGCTCGTGGATGCATATACACACACCTTAGGCACTAGATCGGCTCAATCACCTTCATGTTGCATATAAATGTGTGTGCATATTTAATTTAATGGGTGTATAATGGTTGTGTCATCATATGGATGCTGCATTTTGATGAATGGTTGTGCACACATGTAGAAATAATATGTATCGATAGGATTCTTTCGCATACATAATGGACGCATAGCACTATCATGATTTGCATTAAGGAGGTCAACTGAATCAGTAGACCGCCTGTTTTTTCATTAGATAAGGAACATATACGCACACTTCTTGCATATGTTCATACAGCATTAGAAATTTTGTAAGGACGATGGATGCCTGTGTTTGATGGTTGAGTAGATGGATGATTGGATGTTAGGATATGCATTCTCCTTAACTTGGAGATATCGGGGGTGAAATCCTTTAAGGAGGGGAGAATGTAACACCCCCTAAATTTAAATATCAAAGTTAACAAATTAAAGAATACTTAATTTTAAATGTAAGAATCAAGGGAAACGGGTTATGCCATTGTGTTAGTCTCGGAATTCTGGTTGAGATAGAGTCCGAGTTTGCATAAATTGGACTTCGTATGAAGAAGTTATGGCTGTCGGAAGTTTCCAGAAAATTCAAATAAATTCAAACAGCTCGAAGCAGATTCAAAATTCAAATTAGAAGTCAGAAGCGGGCTGGGCGGGAAAATTCCCGCCCAAGACCCAGGTCGAGCCTAGTGTCGACCTCCCCCCTACAGGTCGACCTAAAGGTCGACCCCCCCCCCCCCGGCCAGATCTAAGGGATGACGATTTTGTGACTCAGTGCTGAGTCATTAGGGCTGAGGTGTCACTCTATCTTGACTGGATGGTCTTGATTGATTCTAGGTTGATCAGATGGCCTAAATTAATCCTAAATTCTATATAAACACATGTAGACTCAAAACCTAAAATCAAATAAAAATTAGAACCATGGTCGTCATGCTATCACCTTGCAACCTAGAGTAACCGCCACCAACTAGAGGAAAAGTGAAGCTAATCAACTCAAATTTATAACAACAACTGCGAATTTGTCTACTTCAAAGGCGAGCTAAATCAATTTCAGAACTCAGATTTCAGAATTCAAGACCTTCTTTGAGTTGTGAGTTCAATTTCTTTAATAAGATAATTAATAAGTTAATTGGGTTGAGTTATAAATTGGATTATATGGCTATGTTTGTGAGACATTGGAAAAATGTGATATTTTGTGAATATATGCTAGTTGTTCATAATGATAATTTTGTTGTGGATCCCTTTTCATATGCCAAATCACCTATGTTCAACTTGACTCACGTTTGACATCATTTTATATGCAAGTTTGGGTGTAGATTATATGCTAGTTTCTATATGAATTATACACCAGTTTACATGTGAATCAAATAAAGTGACTATATGCAAGTTTAGGTAGAAATTGGATTCACATATATGCAAGTTTACACCTTTAGATTTAGATCTATGATGTACATAGTTTTATGCAAGTTTGTGACTATGGCGTATGCAAGTTTTGGATGAAAACTATATTATATATATGCAAGTTCACACCTTTAGGCCTATGTTTAGATTCATAACAATAACAAGTTTATGCAAGTTATGTTGTAATCCTTATTTGCAAGATTAGATCCATTTTGTGTGTTATGCAAATTTGCGATGTTTCTTCCCTTTTATGTGTTAGACTAATTGCTAATCTAATATATATATATATATATGTCATGATAAACGAACGAACAACGTGGGGACGATGGGGGTAATACTGAATATACACATATTGAAAATTGGCATAAATGGCCTTAAAAGGCAGATAATTAAATTAAGACATTAATTGGAAAATTTATCATTTATGGACATAATTGAGACAATTATGGACATAAGTATATTTGGAATTCATTGACAAATTTGAATAGGGATATTAATCCAATTTGGGGTTAAATGAAGATGTGTAATAATAAACCGCCTAGGACACGAGGTTAGACTTGTGGTGTAAGACTGCCCGGAGCCGCCCGGCAAATCCAGCAGCCACAAATGCCAGTCTAATGTGAGAGGTCAAATGCACGAATTAAATGTGTAACATTTGTAAAGACACGAGGTTAGGCTCGTTTGTGGTGTAAGACTGCCTGGACCCGCCCGGCAAATCCAGCAGCCACAAATGCCAGTCTAATGTGGGAGGTCTTTACAAGGTTACGGTGTTAATGAATTAAGAAACACTTAACCAGATAAACATGTGGTGGGACATGAGGGGGTTAAGTGGGTGCCTTGGGTGGCATGTGAAATCAAGTGGGTGCCTTGGGTGGCATGTGAAATACGATTAGATGCACTTAACCAAGATTGAAACATGTAAGAAGACATGGATAAGAATGGGGTTAAGTGGGGAAAACCTTAGAGGGGACCAAGCATGGGTGGAAAGCTTGTGTCATGCATGGGGGTCCTTTTCAAACCAGTAACCCATCAAGTATCTTTGTGGGCTCGACCCAAATCGAGGACGGGACACGCGTACTGGGTTTGATTGTAAGAGGTCAAAACGGGTTTGCAGTGGCAATGCAAGTCCAACGGGGTCATATGCGTGTGTGGTCCCGGGCTGGTAGGTAAGACGTTGTTGCATTGTGTAGATATAAGCCGTGCATCTTAGTGGTATCGGGTTGCCACTTTGGGGAGTGATACACCTCACTATGGGGCCAGCACGGGTATCTACGAGTTAGGGAGCCAATCGAATGGGGGTAGTGGGTACACCTAGTGGAGATAGGGGCAGACGACACCTATGAAGGCAGCTAGGTGTACACGAAACTACCAATATCATTATTAAGTTTTGTGGGCGGGATCAACTTTTAGGGTGTTTGGTGTGGTGCAGTGTAGTAATTATCCTATAGTGATTAGGTACGCCTTTAACGTTATCTTTGTTCATCTGAATTCCTTTGTTTGCTTTGTCATACCCATTTGTTCACAGTCATTTCCTTATTTTCCAGCTTATGCCTTATCCTAGTTACTTAATGATTATATTGTTAAAGTTATTGAACTCGCCAGACTTTATGTCTGACCCCCTTTGTTTCCACCTCTATTCTTCCTTTTCCCCCCCAGGTGCTCAGGGTAGGACTAGTACTAGTGGAGCATGATTTTGGACAGCTTTATCTCTTTCTTTGGAAGTTGCTTGGATCGCTGAAGTAAAAGTTCAGCCTATCTTATTTATGGCTATTTTATGTTGGGGTTATGTCTTCCATCTTCATGTATTTAGATTTAATCAAGATGGATATTATGTACTTGACTCTAGTCTTTGGGTTTTTTGATGATGTAACCAAACCTAATTGTTTACCGCTGCAATGAATGAAGTTTTTAATTTTTAAGTACTGTTTTATATCTGTCTTGTTGTTAAGTTTTTGTTCTATACACACTTAAAACGCTCCATGGAAGTTAATGCATTCCCTTTGTGAGTGACATTAATGGACGTGGGGTGTTACATAGCGCAAGTGAAATATTCGATCCGAGACTTTCAATCCGGAACCAGCACTACATCTAGGCATGTGTTTGGGGTTTTGGTTCTCTTGTTTATTAACATTTGGTCTCCTGATGTCTTTGTCCAAAGGCAAGTTAACATTTTACCCCCTTAAGTACATCTTATTGTAGATGGGACTTGCTTTGAACTCGTTGAGCTATCCAATCCCAAGTAAGCAATAGTTAACGATGATGTTCTTTTTTACAATCGCGGCTCATGATCTCTTCCGCTATGTATAAATAAAAGATCATGTTTAGGATTGCTCTCTTTGTACTCAGCAAACCAAAGTCTTTGACCAGAGTAATTACAAACAAATAGGTAAATTGTTCAAACCTTGTTAAGTCAAAAGATCAGATTTACCCATTTTGAATCGTGTTGAGTTGTTGGCTATCGTACGTGAATATACACATACAAGTCATTCCCAACAACTTTTTCTAATGAGCATAGAGGTCAAGTCAGATATTCTATATCATATGAGTTTATCATGTTGTCAAGAACCTGAGATGGTTGATGAGAATATTCCTTGCTTCTCTTCAATTTCTTTCTAGATACAGGTTTTCAAATCGAAAAAACCTGGTTTCTCTTCGGTTCAAATCATTTGATCCGGTCACTACGCCATAGATGACCTTTTACAGCAGATTTGCAAGGTGTTGCCAGCTAAAGTGTTGCGATAGCTATAAAATTTAAATCCTACTGTAGCGTTGTATTTTTTATGTTACCTTAGCCATAGATATGTGTTGCGTTAGCTATGGATATAGTCAAATTAAAAAATTAATAAAATTGGCAATCTGAACCATCTGCTCTAGTACAGATCTAACCACTTATTCTAAATTTCTAACTTAAATCTAACGATACAAAACTCAGATCTGCACGTTATCTAACTGGCCACTTAAAACAATTAAGCACTAATTTGTTTTGACCTTAAAAAAATTGCAGCCCCTTTCTTTCTTTTATCCCTTTGCAAAATGAACATCTATCCTATTCTTTACTTTAATGGTGATGGAATCCAAATCTCAACTTCAATCAAACAATATTAAGGCCTCCTCTTCTATCGTCTGATTTGTCGTATGAATTTCTTGTGACGTTTCTGGATTCGAGGAGTGTTGATGATCTAGTGCCGTCTTATATGATTACCGTCCTCGATCCATTCACTATTGACCCTTGATTCTTTTCAAATTTCTATTTTAAAAATCATAACTAAGTTAGCTGCTGTGGATTATTATTTTATTTTACTTTATTATTACTTTTATTTTACTTTATTATTACTTTTATTTTTCTGCTACGGATTCGATTATTACCTATCAATCATCATTGGAGTTCTAACTAGTATTAAACTAATATGAACTGTGCAACCCCGATTTGGGAACTGTGTAATTTGGATTTGAAGTGCAACATTATTGTTAATCAGTGATTATTATCTATTTTTGAACAATAATTTAAGATTCCGAGCCCATTGGTTTTGTGTTAAATTTTGTTTATGGATAACTGATTATGTCTTGTTATACTATTAAAAACATAATTCTATGACTAGTTATTACTTTAGTTTTTCTATTTGTGATTTTATATCCATTACATAGCTTTATGTTATCAAATGTTGAGAACCATTCATGATTACTAAAACTTGAATTAGGCTACAATTCAAGTTTATATGAATTAACATTTATTTTATTATTACTTGATCCTTTCTACCTATTGATGCTTCAATTTTAGTTTTCTTCTACTAAGTGAGAGATCTGGAAAAAAAATACAATATATGAATAATTAGAACATCATACCAATAAGTCATTACTGTGAGATATAAAATGTTAGTGATTTCCAAATGGATAATTATTATTTTTCCCAAGTTTACCAATTGGACCTAAAGGTTAATTAATCAAAAGTTGAGAAATTTCTAAATATCAAAACACAATTGTTCTGTCGCATGTCTCTTTGAATATTATCTGCTAAGTACAAGTATTTTAAATAGGATCAGCTCATAGCATTTTAACTTCTAGCATGTTTCCACACTTTAATTTAAATGGCAATATGTGGTAAAGGATTAAACTTTGGTTCCACTGTTTGATAAATCATTTTAGTTTCAGCATGTTTTTAAGGCACATCTTATTTCATTTTTTAAGTAAATTTCCATTTTCATATTTCGATTAACGTCCTAGTTTAGAAGTTCCTATGTTGTCATTCCTTATATTTTATCATATGTTTTGGATACTACAAGTGCTTCTGATATGTCTAGTTATACTTGTGTGATGCCATTTTCCATGTTTGTTCACCGTGTCACCTTGATTCTGCACTTGTTATTGTTGTATGCCTTGCTCTGTCTTGGCCATTGAGCTGCCTGGTCTTAAACCCTTGTTGCACCATTCTTGTGCATACTTGTGTATATAATAAACACATATGTGCATACATATATTTAATATATGTATATGCATATTATATATACATATATATACATATATATATATATATATATTTGTATATTCCACTTCTTTAACTATTTTGATGTTTGTATACAAAATCAACCTATTTACATTCATATATTCAAGTATCTGGCTTTCTTGCTATACTTGATTAAATATAATCTCGTATAGTATTGTGCCATACTTGAATATCATTAGAATACATATCAGACCAAGTCTAGAAAGATGACGAGAAACACACTAGAAATCTAAGGCAAATAAAATTTAAAATAAATTAATATTTGCTCGAATTTAATTCTATTTTTGTTGTAGTTTACTGTGTGTGTTTCTGTGACAGGTATGCAAATGACAAAGTGAAAGCTAGAGCTGGACTAAAAAATCTAAACCTGAAGACAATGAAGACTCAATATACATGTGTTAGTCAGTGTGTGAGTTTGTATATGTGTAAATGAAGATGTATAGGAAATTGTATATGAAATTGAGTTAATCGAGTGTTGTAGTGAGAATTGACTGTATATGTGAATATCAGTTTTGTAAATCACTAAGTTGTAAATAGTGGAATCAAAAGTTGTACTATATCAAATGTTGAAATAAATTATTGTTTGAATATTTAATTCTGTGTAGTAGCATTTAATTCTCCCTTTTGTTATATATTTTTTTTTTAAATATTCAATATAAATATCTATAGCAACATTTTCGGAATGTTGCAAAGACACATATGTAAGTAGCAATAAACCAAAAATAGGGTTCTATTGCAATAGTATTTCTTATGCTGCCTTAGATAGTCAAAGTGTTTCCTTTGAGGTATAAGGCAACGGTAAAAACAACATCATAGCAAAAGTGTTGCCAAAGATCTATGGCAATATTTTTTGGGCTTGAACCAACATTTTTTGTGTTGCAGAAGGGTGTTTATGGCATATTGAGCAATATATCCTAATCATTTTTATCAAGTTCAATGAATTGACAAAGTGCAAAAAATCGATCAAATCTATACTCGCATAGTTCAAGTATATCTCTTTCTATATCATTCTGGTATTTTTACCTTTTATAGTTATACACGGACACTTACCTTACCTAACACTAGAATTTTTATTGATTCTATCTTTCCATATTACTCAATCAAGCTAATAATTACATCACTCACCAAGCTCAGTGTTTGATCCACTCTTATTTCTTCATTTTTCCCCCTAAAAGGGTCGTAGGATAGAGGCGATTAGTTCTGATTTTCTTAAAGTATTGTTTTTAAAGATTCATTCTTAATACAAATGTACTTACCTTTTTTAATCTTATTTTATAGAGTTGGTTCTATTGATTGCTGTTTTGAGGTATATTCATATTGTACTCTGATTTGTGACTAGGATATGGTTTTCATGAGACATGTGGTTCGAAACTTAAATAACATGTAGTTTTGAAATAAATGTTATTTTTCAGTTTTAAAAATGCTTCTAGTGTATTTGTATTTTTATGTTTTGTGTATTTTAGTCTTTGTTATGTAGGTCCTTATAACTATAATTGTAACAACCCGTATTTTCAATAACCTGTTATAACATAAATCGAGGCAGAATTTAATTCTAAAATCTGAATCAAGGGAAACGGGCTATGCCATTGCGTTCGTCTCGGAAAAATACGCGAAATAGAGTCCGAGTTTTCGAAAATCGGAGTCCGTATGACCCAGTTAAGGCCCATTGAAGTTTTCAGAAATTTCCATATTAAAAACAGATTTAAATTTTAAATTAAAAACAAGGATTAGGGCTAACTGGCGTCAGGCGGGAAAATTCCCGCCAGGACCCCCATGTCGACAGACATGTCGACAGGGTCCCCAGGGTGTCGACAGCCCTGTCGACAGCCCTGTCGACACATGGTGGCCGGGCAGTTTTGCCTGGCGCACCATTTTGGGTCTTGGTCTGGTTTGTGGCTTGGTTCTGGAGAATTCCGAAATCTGATGGACCTAATTCAACCTAGGGTTAATCCTATGGTCTAAATCACTAGCCTAATCTATAAATAAGACCCTAACCTATCCTAAATCACTCATTATTCATTCTAGCAACTAAACTATGTCAAAATTCAACCTCTCATGGCCTCCACTCTCTTCATACAATTCCTAAACAAATTCCTAAGAGATTTCCATGCATACAAGTGTATTTAGGCTTGTATGATCCTCTTTAGCTTGCATTAAAGTCTTGTTTCTCTATTGTCATCATAAAGGAGGAGTCTTGATCAAGTTTACTTGCATTTTTGGGGTTTTAATTTGTTGCATAAGGGGTTTCTTACATTTGCTATACTCATTTGAGTCCGCAAAAGCATTGTAAGCCCTATTCCTCTCATACTTGAACTTTGAAGTTAAATGCATGATATGCGAGTTGCCATAAGTTATGCAAGTTTATGTATGCAAGTATGATATGCAAGTGTCATATGTTGTGCAAGTTTGTTTATGCAAGTTTGTTATGCAAGTATGATATGCGAGTTGCCATAAGTTATGCAAGTTTATGTATGCAAGTATGATATGCAAGTGTCATATGTTGTGCAAGTTTGTTTATGCAAGTTTGTTATGCAAGTATGATATGCAAGTTGCCATAAGTTATGCAAGTTTTATTATGCAAGTTTGATATGCAAAGTTGTCATATGATATGCAAGTATGCTTATGCAAGTTTGGGATGGTCATGTGGTTCATGTTAACATGTTATGCATGCTTTTGGGCCTAAAAATGTAATATGCAAGTGTATGAACACATGAATCTTTCATATGCCACCATGTTGAACTTGTGGCTCTAACACTTTTATGTCATGATTATGCCAAGTTCCCTCTTTCTATCCTTTATGCGCTATTGCGATATGTGAGCGATGGGATTGCGTTTGGGGTTGGGTAAACTTAAAGGACATAAAAACATGAGCTTGGGAATTTACCTATTAAGTTAGGTCTACCCCTTGGGAATTTACCTATTAAGTTAGGTCTACCCAAGTATTTGTTGAACTTGTAATGTGTTTTGGAAACATGGTGGACATGACACTTAGAAAACATAAGTGTGGCCAACTCGAGGTTGGGTTGAGTTTGTAGCGTAATTCTACCCGGAACCTACCGGCTTAACTAGTGGCTACAAACAATAGGATCCAATGTGAGAAGTTGGTCATGTGATGCCAAGACCCGAGGTTAGACCAAGTTGTGGTGTAAATCTACCCGGAACCCACCGGTTTAACTAGTAACCGCAATAAAGTCTAATGTGAGAGGTTAAGGTACAATTAAATTAATTAATGCCTCATGATTAGGGTTAAGTCATGGCCCACTAATACTTAACCAATTTGGGGATTCGAGGGATTGAAATGGGGTTAAGTTGTGAACTGTTGGTTACACTTAACCAATTTAATCCATTTGGGGGTTCGAGGGATTGAAATGGGGTTAGGTTGTGAACTGTTGGTTACACTTAACCAATTTAATCCATAATTAGTGAAGGGTTAAATCGCACTTAACCCTCTTAGGAAACCCTAGCAACGTGGTCTGTTCCAGCAGTAATCCCAGTTTGGTATCATCACAACCCTAGAGGCTAGGCTAGGGCGGGGCACGATTACTGGACGGATGTAAGCGACCAAAGCGACGGCTGAGTGGTACAGCGGTGCGGGTCCAGGCGGGCTACGGACGTGCACGTAGTCCGGTGTTGGACAAACTCGAGGCACGGGTACCAGTAGGTTTAGACTGTGCATTATTGCTTAGGTGTCTGGGGTTGACACCCGAGGGCTTGATACACCCGAAGGTGGACCCAGCACAGTCTGACTACAACCATATGTGGGCCGTATGGACACCAACACTTGACGTGTTAGGTTTATAGGGAGCCGATCGACTAGACCGTTGGGCTGGACCTTGTATTAAGGTCACCTCATGCAATTGAGCCAAAGTTTGGGCTGAGGGATCAATACCTGTTATGTTAGTTGCTAGTACACCCGTGGTGCAAAACCTTAATCCTGATTATGCGATGACACCTTTATCTACCTTGATAGTTAATCATCATGTTGTTATCCTTATGTTCATACCCGCTGCTCATGTCAGTTATCTTTATCAGTTTACATTGATTGTAGTAGGGCTTACTCAGTCTTTTTGACTGACCTGTTTTCTTTCGCCTCTTTTCTTCCGTTTCCCCCCCCCCCAGGTTCTCAGGGAGGGAATACAGGAGCTTAGCTTGGATCCTACCCGCTTACTTGGATAGCTCATGTATGCTTCGGACTTGAGCTTGCTATGGTTTTTCTGCTTTGGGGATAGCTACTTATGTTTTCTTTTCAGTTTTCAGATGAGGTTGTTTATGTACTAGACTTATTTTATTTGGAAAATTGACATGATGTTGTACTAAGACTTGATTTGAAATGGTTTGAAAATCTTCCGCTGTTTTATCCATGTTATTTACTCTGGTTACATATATATACATGTTCTTGTTCTGCCTTGATATATCATTATGCATGTTTACCTTGTTTTAAAACGCCCCACCAAAGTCAGAGTTGCTTGCAAGAGCCACCCTGACGGAGGTGGGGTGTTACATTTGGTATCAGAGCATATGGTTTACGAGAAGGAACAAAAAGGTTTTTAGAAAACTTTTTGAAAACTATCTTCAAAACCAAGTATAAAGTATTTTCCAAAGAAAAGTCTAGTTTATTTTAAAGGTTATTCCCCAAAAAGCCATTAGCAAAATTCCTTCGTTTTTCTCCATTCTGAATCTATCTTTTTCTTCGTTTTTAGTATGGCCGATAACTTTGCCATTCCGGAGGGAGTACACGTACCTGTTTGGTATAGGAGACTTTTGGAGGCTAGGGCAACCGAAGCCGGCCCCGCAAATATTACTCCTCCTCCGGTAGTTGATGTTCCTCTTCCTCCTTCCCCTCAGCATCCTCAGACTGACTTCGCAGAGATTTGCCAAGATTTTAAGGCGATGGGTTGCAAGAATTTCTTTGGAACCGAGACTTATGTGGAGGCAAGGAATTGGTTGAAACCAAAGATCTTTTTACCTTCTTTAAGATAGATGACCGTAGGAGGGTTTTATTAGCAGTGTGGTTGTTAAAGGAAGAAGCTGCACGTTGGTGGGTGGTCACCACCGTTACTAGGCCAATTGAGACTTGGGAAGACTTTCAGGGAAAGTTTGGACTAAGGTTCCTATCACTGAAGCAAGGGGACATGACTATTAGGGAATACATAGATCAGTTTAATCAACTGGCTCAGGTCGGTTTAGACTTAGTTAACACAGCTCAGAAGAAGGCCCTATACTTTGCTATAGGATTAAACGAGCCATTACATGGTTTGGCCATGACTCATATACCCTTGAGGGCAACTTTTGAGAGTTTGGTGAATATGGCCCTACTTAATGAAGAGAGTAGGAGTGACAAGGAGGAGATCAAGATGAATGATACTCAAGCCAAGAAGACTGATTTCCAATGGAAAGGAAATCAGGGTAATCCAAGCGGTCAGAGCAGTCAAGGCAATAAGAACAAGAACCAGGGAAAGAACAACAAGAGGAAGTGCCATTACTGCGGTTCAGTTGGGCATCTTAGTAAGAATTGTCGAAAGAGAAAAAGGAATAATGGTGAATGATTTTTCTGCGGTGGGACTGGACATTTCAGTAAGGATTGCCCGAAGAAGCAAGGGCAAGGCCAGGGTCAGACTCAGCGTGCTGGACCCGCAGGAGGGCAAGCTCATGCTCTCGCTACCGCTCCAGTTTCCGACCGAGGTAGTATTTCTGTTGAGAGCCTTGTATATATTTCTGATTTTCCAGTTCGTACCTTGTTTGATTCTGGTGCATCGCATAGTTTTATCTCATCTGATCTTGTTGATAGTTTGCACCTTAGTACTAGCTTGATAGAGGATCCCGTTTGTGTCTCAAATCCTGTTGGGGGTTTACGCCCATTTGTCTATGATATGTGGGGATTTGAGGATCTCTATACTGAGTGTAGAGTTCTTGTGCAGTGCTTATGTTCTTGGTTTCAGGGGATACGGATTGATATTGGGCATGGATTGGCTGTCCAGATATGGAGCCATTCTTGATTGTGAGCATAGGGTTGTGAGGCTCGTGACTCGCCTCGGGAACACCCTAGAGATTTCATGTGATCTGAGAGGTCCCGTCATGTTGTGCTATCTTGAATCACTCGACTCGCCAGTGGAGACTCTTCAGTCTGTGAGAGTGGTTCGAGAGTATCCGGATGTTTTTGATGAAGTTAGGGGATTGCCACCTAAGCGAGAGATTGATTTCCGCATTTATCTGGTGGATAATGCAAAGCCTGTTTCTTTGCCCGTTCGGCACATGGCTCCGCGTGAAAGGCGGGAGCTGAATAAGCAAGTGAAAGAGTTTCTTGAGAAGAACTTCATTAGACGAAGTATATCTGAATAGGGAGCGCCTGTGGTATTTGCTACCAAGGCGGATGGTTCTCTCCGACTTTGCGTTGACTATCGAGAGTTGAATAAGCTGACTAAGAAGAACAAACACCCGTTACCGAGGATCGATGATCTCTTTGACCAGCTTGTCGGTGCTTCTGTTTTCTCTCAGCTTGATCTTGCTACTGGATTCCATCAGCTCAGGGTAGCTGAGGATAGTATAGACAAGACTGCGTTCAGAACTCCAGATAGATTCTTTGAGTGGCTTGACGTGCCATTCGGCTTGGCGAATGCACCCGCATATTTCGTGGGCTTGATGAGTAGGGTGTTCAGAGAGTTCTTGAACAAGTTTGTCGTGGTCTTTGTAGATGATATTTTGGTCTTCTCTAAGGATGAGGAAGAGCATGCAAGGCACCTCGGGGAGGTGATGGATATGCTTAGAGCGCATCAGTTGAAGGCCAAGTTCTCCAAGTGTCACTTTTGGAGAAGGGAAGTTAGATTCCTTGGGCATATCGTATCCAAGCAAGGCTTAGCGGTGGATCCCGCTAAGGTGGTTGCAGTTCAGGATTGGAAGACTCCAAGGAATGCAACCGAGGTGAGAAGTTTTCTAGGTCTTGCGGGTTTTTATCGGAAGTTCATCAAGAACTTCGCGAAGATTTCTGCTCCTCTCACTAAATTGACGAAGAAGAATTTAGTTTTTGCTTGGAGCTTAGAGTGCGAGCTTGCTTTTCAGAAGCTCAAGAGAACTCTCACATCAGCACCTGTTCTAGCTTTGCCCGATGGAGGGAAATTATTTACGGTATACACCGATGCGTGTGGCACGGGGTTGGGAGTTGTTCTGATGCAAGAAGGAAGGGTGATATGCTTTGGCGGTGGACAACTCAAAGTGCATGAGAAGAATTATCCCACTCATGACTTAGAGTTGGTCTCTAGATGTATCATTTGCCAGCAAGTTAAGGCCGAGTCAAAGAAGCCCGGTGGGCTATTGCATCCTCTAGATGTTCCACTTTGGAAGTGGGAGAGTATCTCCATGGATTTTACTGATGGGCTTCCAAGGTCAAGAAAAGGGAATACGAGCATTTGGGTTATTGTAGATAGACTTACGAAGAGTGCTCATTTCATTCCGGTGAAGAGCAAGAGGACCGCATCTTGGCTAGCGTCCGTATACCTTCGTGAGATTGGGAGACTTCATGGAGTCCCTTCTAGTATTGTCAGTGACCGTGACCCAATCTTTACAAGTCAGTTCTGGAATAGCTTGCAAGAGGCTATGGGCACGAGGTTGAATCTGAGTACTGCTTATCACCCACAGACGGACGGCCAAATCGAAAGGGTGAATAGGGTACTCGAGGATCTATTGAGGCTTTGTATTCTGGACTTTGGTGGTACTTGGGAAGACCATCTTCCTCTTGTTGAGTTTGCATATAATAACAGTTATCAGGCAAGCATAGGGATGGCACCATTTGAAGCTTTATATGGGAGGCCGTGCAAGCCGCCTACATGTTGGTGGGAGACTACAGATAAGCTCATACTTGGGCCTGATATGATCGGAGATACATCCGAGAAGATCGAGTTGATTCGGAGACGAATGAAAGCGGCCCAAGACCGACAGAAATCCTATGCTGATAAGCGAAGATCCGATTTAGAGTTCGATATTGGGGATATGGTTTTCGTAAAGGTTTCTCCTTTACGGAATGTGGTCCGATTTGGAGCCGATGGGAAGTTAGCCCCGAGATTTGTTGGACCATTCCCCATTGTTGAGAGGGTCGGGCAGATGGCTTATAGAGTGAAGTTACCCGAGAAGCTTGCTGGAGTACACGATGTCTTTCATGTCTCGCATCTCCGGAAGTGTTTGCATGAATCAGCAGAGGTTGTGGAGCCAAGTGTTTTGGGAAGATGTGGAAGTAGAGAGAGAGGCTACCTTGAGGAGAGCTCCGATTCGTATCTTGGGGACGGAAACCAAGAAGCTAAGGAATCGAGAGGTCAGGCTGGTGAAGGTTCAGTGGGGTGAAGCCGAAGAAGACGCAACTTGGGAAACCGAGGAGAAGATACGTGGGCTTTATCCATTCCTTTTTGAGGGTACACTCTCAATCTCTTTTCTTTGTGAGCGTATCTTTCTCTTTGCTATCCATATTTATCTAGTTTACCGTGTTAATCTTGTCATGAGAACCTTAGGTAGAAACCCTTTGGATGAAACATGTGTTTGAGACATGATATGCTTGATGGTTGCAAGTGGTTGCAAGTGTTTGCAAGTGGTTGCTCGTGGATGCATTATACACGATTAGGCACTAGATCGGCTCGCACACTCCTCATATTGCATATGCATGAGTGTTTATGCTTATTCATGGATGAAAATTGTGTGTTATCACATGGATGTTGCATATGGGTGTATGTTATGTGCACACATATAGATGTTATACATTATGTTAGGAATTGCATACATATGGATTCATTTCACTAGCATAATCCGCATTGATGATATTTGCATTAGATAAGTACATATACACACACCTTCGCATATGTTCATCCAGCATTTAGAATCTTGTAAGGACAATGATTGCTCGTGGATGATGCTTTGAGTAGATGGATGATTGGATGGTAGGATACGTTCTTCCTAACTTGAAGATTTCGGGGACGAAATCCTTTAAGGAGGGGAGAATGTAACAACCCGTATTTTCAATAACCTGTTATAACATAAATCGAGGCAGAATTTAATTCTAAAATCTGAATCAAGGGAAACGGGCTATGCCATTGCGTTCGTCTCGGAAAAATACGCGAAATAGAGTCCGAGTTTTCGAAAATCGGAGTCCGTATGACCCAGTTAAGGCCCATTGAAGTTTTCAGAAATTTCCATATTAAAAACAGATTTAAATTTTAAATTAAAAACAAGGATTAGGGCTAACTGGCGTCAGGCGGGAAAATTCCCGCCAGGACCCCCATGTCGACAGGCATGTCGACAGGGTCCCCAGGGTGTTGACAACCCTGTCGACAGCCCTGTCGACACATGGTGGCCGGGCAGTTTTGCCTGGCGCACCATTTTGGGTCTTGGTCTGGTTTGTGGCTTGGTTCTGGAGAATTCCGAAATCTGATGGACCTAATTCAACCTAGGGTTAATCCTATGGTCTAAATCACTAGCCTAATCTATAAATAAGACCCTAACCTACCCTAAATCACTCATTATTCATTCTAGCAACTAAACTATGTCAAAATTCAACCTCTCATGGCCTCCACTCTCTTCATACAATTCCTAAACAAATTCCTAAGAGATTTCCATGCATACAAGTGTATTTAGGCTTGTATGATCCTCTTTAGCTTGCATTAAAGTCTTGTTTCTCTATTGTCATCATAAAGGAGGAGTCTTGATCAAGTTTACTTGCATTTTTGGGGTTTTAATTTGTTGCATAAGGGGTTTCTTACATTTGCTATACTCATTTGAGTCCGCAAAAGCATTGTAAGCCCTATTCCTCTCATACTTGAACTTTGAAGTTAAATGCATGATATGCGAGTTGCCATAAGTTATGCAAGTTTATGTATGCAAGTATGATATGCAAGTGTCATATGTTGTGCAAGTTTGTTTATGCAAGTTTGTTATGCAAGTATGATATGCGAGTTGCCATAAGTTATGCAAGTTTATGTATGCAAGTATGATATGCAAGTGTCATATGTTGTGCAAGTTTGTTTATGCAAGTTTGTTATGCAAGTATGATATGCAAGTTGCCATAAGTTATGCAAGTTTTATTATGCAAGTTTGATATGCAAAGTTGTCATATGATATGCAAGTATGCTTATGCAAGTTTGGGATGGTCATGTGGTTCATGTTAACATGTTATGCATGCTTTTGGGCCTAAAAATGTAATATGCAAGTGTATGAACACATGAATCTTTCATATGCCACCATGTTGAACTTGTGGCTCTAACACTTTTATGTCATGATTATGCCAAGTTCCCTCTTTCTATCCTTTATGCGCTATTGCGATATGTGAGCGATGGGATTGCGTTTGGGGTTGGGTAAACTTAAAGGACATAAAAACATGAGCTTGGGAATTTACCTATTAAGTTAGGTCTACCCCTTGGGAATTTACCTATTAAGTTAGGTCTACCCAAGTATTTGTTGAACTTGTAATGTGTTTTGGAAACATGGTGGACATGACACTTAGAAAACATAAGTGTGGCCAACTCGAGGTTGGGTTGAGTTTGTAGCGTAATTCTACCCGGAACCTACCGGCTTAACTAGTGGCTACAAACAATAGGATCCAATGTGAGAAGTTGGTCATGTGATGCCAAGACCCGAGGTTAGACCAAGTTGTGGTGTAAATCTACCCGGAACCCACCGGCTTAACTAGTAACCGCAATAAAGTCTAATGTGAGAGGTTAAGGTACAATTAAATTAATTAATGCCTCATGATTAGGGTTAAGTCATGGCCCACTAATACTTAACCAATTTGGGGATTCGAGGGATTGAAATGGGGTTAAGTTGTGAACTGTTGGTTACACTTAACCAATTTAATCCATTTGGGGGTTCGAGGGATTGAAATGGGGTTAGGTTGTGAACTGTTGGTTACACTTAACCAATTTAATCCATAATTAGTGAAGGGTTAAATCGCACTTAACCCTCTTAGGAAACCCTAGCAACGTGGTCTGTTCCAGCAGTAATCCCAGTTTGGTATCATCACAACCCTAGAGGCTAGGCTAGGGCGGGGCACGATTACTGGACGGATGTAAGCGACCAAAGCGACGGCTGAGTGGTACAGCGGTGCGGGTCCAGGCGGGCTACGGACGTGCACGTAGTCCGGTGTTGGACAAACTCGAGGCACGGGTACCAGTAGGTTTAGACTGTGCATTATTGCTTAGGTGTCTGGGGTTGACACCCGAGGGCTTGATACACCCGAAGGTGGACCCAGCACAGTCTGACTACAACCATATGTGGGCCGTATGGACACCAACACTTGACGTGTTAGGTTTATAGGGAGCCGATCGACTAGACCGTTGGGCTGGACCTTGTATTAAGGTCACCTCATGCAATTGAGCCAAAGTTTGGGCTGAGGGATCAATACCTGTTATGTTAGTTGCTAGTACACCCGTGGTGCAAAACCTTAATCCTGATTATGCGATGACACCTTTATCTACCTTGATAGTTAATCATCATGTTGTTATCCTTATGTTCATACCCGCTGCTCATGTCAGTTATCTTTATCAGTTTACATTGATTGTAGTAGGGCTTACTCAGTCTTTTTGACTGACCTGTTTTCTTTCGCCTCTTTTCTTCGTTCCCCCCCCCCCAGGTTCTCAGGGAGGGAATACAGGAGCTTAGCTTGGATCCTACCCGCTTACTTGGATAGCTCATGTATGCTTCGGACTTGAGCTCGCTATGGTTTCTCTGCTTTGGGGATAGCTACTTATGTTTTCTTTTCAGTTTTCAGATGAGGTTGTTTATGTACTAGACTTATTTTATTTGGAAAATTGACATGATGTTGTACTAAGACTTGATTTGAAATGGTTTGAAAATCTTCCGCTGTTTTATCCATGTTATTTACTCTGGTTATATATATATACATGTTCTTGTTCTGCCTTGATATATCATTATGCATGTTTACCTTGTTTTAAAACGCCCCACCAAAGTCAGAGTTGCTTGCAAGAGCCACCCTGACGGAGGTGGGGTGTTACAATAATGCTTCATGTTTCTTTACATAACGCTACTTCGGGGAACGTTATGGATGCAGGGTGTTTCAATTCCAATATCTGAGTATGAACTTTCAAATGTAGTAGTAACCCTTCGGGCTTACGTTGTTCATCTTTGACTTTCTGGCATATCACGCACTTCGCCACAAATTAAGCAACATCCTTTTTCATCCCTATCTAAAAAAAAGTCCTTCCCAAGTCTTTGTACATCTTATCCCCTCTAGGATGTATGATCAGTCTAAAACGATGGCAGTCCCTAAGGAACCCTCCTCTTAAATTCACAGCCCCAGGGACACAAAGGCATTTGTCCCTTCTAAGGCTTCCATCCTCAATTGATTATCTATCTGAATGAGGAAAGCATTCACCCATTTTCCTCTTTCCTACTAATTCTCTCAAATCTTCATCATTACTTTGCTCAAATCTAATACGATCCAGTAGGGTTAGTCTTATTTCCAAAATTGGGAGAAAACCATGAGAATAGGACTTGCAATCAGAACCGAGAACCGAAAACCCGAACAACGACCCAAAAAGACCCGAACTCGATGGATCTCGGTCGGCTCTATGTAATAAAAAAATACAATAAAGACTTGATAAAACCCAACTCGAACTGACCCTCCTGAAAGATCCGACCGAAAAGCATTTAAATATATGTAATTATAGTGCTATTCCCCACCTAAACCTGAACCAACCCAACGCGGCTTGAACCGAAGCTCGAGTCAAGTCAGGTTCAAATTTTGGAAATGTATAGTTTAAACTGACAAAAATCCAACCCGCCTAGACCCGAGACCCGAGACCCATCGAGTCGGGTCCGGGTCTATCGGGTTGGGTCTAATTGCCACCCCTACATAAGAAGATTATGTCAGTGGTTAAAGATTAAAATTAGATTGTAATTCCAATTGTTTCCATTCAGTAATAACACTCAAGGTAGCGTGCCTTCTACTCAAAGCATATGCAATGACGTTACCCTTTCCCGAGTAATATTGAATAGCAAAATCAAATGAGGTGGGAGACCAAACATGGGTGCTCCCCACTCAGAAGTATTTATTCGAATGAATCCCTTTAGTAGAAATTCAGAAATCTGCTTATCTAATTTCGTCCTTTCCTTAAGGGCCATGTGCCTTAAAGGCAAAGCTAATAGTCTAGCTTATTATCATGAACAATCATAAATACAATCTTTCTGTGGGGTGGGAGACCTGACAGTTTTTCAAAAACGTCTTAGAACCAACAAAAAACGGGCACAAAAGCTGATCCATCTAAGTTTGAGGATAATTAGCATAATAAAACATCAACATTTACATGGGGTTTCCAAATTACGGCATCTATAACTCCTCATACAAACAATTGTCATAATGCAATTGATGATGGATCCATAATACGATATCCAATCCATCCCTAAAATAAGTTCGTTCCCTCATAGCTAAGGACACATGTGTTGCAAAATAAATAGACATCCTGGCATCTAGCATTAGGTCTTTACACATCAAAAAATTGCATTGCATCATGGATAAGGTTAGAAACTACTATTGAACTACTAATTATCAAAGTAGGAAGTTTCTAAAAGCTAAACCCATTGTTTACTACAAAGAATGTGATCTCCTAAAATTAAGTAAGGTACATGTATATGTTCAAAAATAATAATGCATATGAGGGTTGTTTTCCCTTCGTCTCTAGGTAACTAACACTGAGGAGGTGTTGCTTCCAAAGCATAGCTCTATCCACTTAGTCCACTCTTAGAAAGATTTGGACACTTCCTAGAAGATGCCCTTCTACATGTAAATTATAATACTTTCTTTGAATTCTTGCTTAATTAGGATAACTCTGCAGTCCTTGGCCTCATGGTCTTTCTTATGGAACCTCCCACAAACCTTAGCTTCCTTCGTGAACTTACCCATTTTTTCTTCTTTGACCAAAGTTTGTTTTTCTTATTCTTATGTTGCATAAAGAACAATAATCTCTAATGGAACCTCAAATGTCGCTCTAAATGGTACTTGAGCTAATAGTGTCTCTATCACTGGGATATTAATTCCCTTCACAAATATTAATGTCTTATTCATGGGTGTATCCACTAACCCTCTCCCAAATTTTGATAGCTCATTAAACCTAGCGATAGACTCCTTCATATTAAACTTGCCTTGTTTGAGCTATGTAAACCTCTCCAATTATAGACCAACCTTAGCATTTGGTAAAAACGTTGTCTCAAATGAAGCATGTAAATATCCCCATCACATTCACTTCTGAGACCATATTCCACCATTCCAAAGCTTTAGATTTAAGATGCCATGTTGTTAGTCTCATTTATAACTTGTCCACCCATCCACCATCCTCAAAAATGCAGTCACATCCACTAGCCTCAAAAATACAGTCTCATTC
This sequence comes from Allium sativum, assembly GCA_030737875.1. Classification (NCBI taxonomy): domain Eukaryota; kingdom Viridiplantae; phylum Streptophyta; class Magnoliopsida; order Asparagales; family Amaryllidaceae; genus Allium; species Allium sativum. The sequence continues at coordinate 16,665,371 of CM060927.1, read as the reverse complement.
CGACAGCCATGACTTGGCTCCAAGAAATTCTTTGGCTTCATAGAAATTTTAGCCTCCAGGATTTGATAAATACTTTGCACAAATAATGAAAATTTAATGCTACTTCAATGGGTAGAGCTATAGGTTTTGATAAGGCAACGAGGACTTATTCCATAGTCCTTAAATACTATCAGAACCATTCTGGTAAATTTTGGGGTCTCCTTGTATTTTCCTAATCGAGTTGGGTTTTAGCCATTTCTACCTTCTACAAGAGGGAAACCTTTAGTGGAAATTTCAGAGACAATATTTAGGCTAAAAGAGAAAAGGAGAAAGAGATATTGCCTATTGTAAATGTGTATGCCTTAAGGGTGTGTGTGTGTGTGTATCCTTTTCAAATAACAAGTAAATTTCTCATACACAAATGTTGGAGAATGGAGTTTTGATGACAACAACCTTATTTCAATTATCATTGATTATAAAATATATACTAACATTCCTGTTTAGAATATATATATATATATATATATATATATATATATATATATATGCGTATACATATATGCAGGATTTGCATAAAAGAGTTAATACTGAAGATTGTACAGTTTTAGAGTTTCAAGAGATTCAGAATTCAGAGGAGACTCAAGACTCATGAGTAATCAAGTTATCAAGAGTTTAAGACAAATATAGTAATAGAGTCTAGTATATATGTAAGACATTGAATAGCACTCCAGGTTCAAATTCAAACTCTGATTTTCAAATTTCAAATTCTGATTTTTACAATCAAATTTTGAATTCAAATTGTTTTTCAATCTTACTTATGGTTTCAAATATAATTTTTAAATGTAAGTTTATATAATTTTATACTTATATACTTTTATAGTTATATAGTTTTAAACCTTAATAATTTTATAAATAAGTTTATATAATATATAATTATGTTTTCATATGATTTTATACTTTATAATACTAATTTATATCACTAAGTTTTAATTCAAGAATTTCCAAAATTATATATATAGTTAAACACTTGATAAATAGTTTAAAAAATATTTTATACATACATATGTCGACATACATATGTTGCTATGTCGACATACAACAGTCATTTTTTCAATTTTCCAAGGAAGTGTCTTTTCACTATTTGTAACGTTCCAACCTTTCAAATCTTATAAATAGGGGTTGATTTCGAAAATTTTCATCATTCTTCTTCTCTTTCTTTACCCCACTTCATCCCACCATTAATATTTCATATTTTATCGATTTCTACACTTCTACTTTGTCGATTTCTACTCTAATTACATAAAACTTATTCTTTTCTCATTATATACTCATTACTCTCTGAATTGAAGTGTTATTAAAGAGTTATAGGGTTGTTGTAAACATTTGGGAAGTGTTTGGTAAAAGGTATGTTCCTTATAGCCTTAAAATCAAGGAAAGGGTGCAGTGGTAATCTTGTAGCAGTGAAATCAAGAGTGGTTGGAGCGGTGTCAGCCTTGTATCCAAGAAATCTAGGAGATTGTACTTGGATATTGATAATAGTAATAAAACTCTACGCAATCCAGCGTTGCATGGGACTGGATATAGGATCAATCAGAACCAGTATAAAATCCAGTGTGTTATTTCCTTTTCTGCATTTAATATTTATATGTTTATGCGTTTGTGTTTGATTCTGTGTCTGTGATCATCTCTGTTGGGTGCGATTCATATAATGGATCATTTAAATTTAAGATTTTTGTAAATTCCTTAGAAACACTATTTACCCCTCTCTAGTGTTAGTCTTGCCTTATGATCTGCATTCCACGTTCCCTAACAATTGGTATCAGAGCTGGTTAGAGAACATGATAACGGGTTCTCGCTCGGCTATTTGGTGGCAGGCAGGAAACTCTTACTCCTATATGTCCCCGTGTGTGGGTTGGTTGAATCACGAGGCTAACCATGAAATCAGTTCTGAGGTATTGTTGTTATGCCATGGTGGCAGGTTAGGCCACTGGTTATTGAGGACCGTAACAATTGGTATTAAAGCATAGGTTTTCAAAAAGTTCATATTCTGATTTTTGAAAATATTAAATGGAAAATTTTGAAATGATTATTAACACTAGTATCAATTCATGCATTACATCAATGTTTGAAGAGTATGCATTCAACTATGCTAAAAATTCAAGTGATATACTGAATTGTTGCCCAATAAAGGAAAAAATGTGTTATATTGCTATTGGGATTTCAAAATTTTAAAAGATGTGTGATGTGGCTATTGAGAATTCAAATTCTGAAATGGTGTGATACATGGCTGTTGAGAATTCAAATTCTGGTGAAAAAATGGTGGAAATCAAAAAGGACAAATGGAAATCAGATAGTGGCTGTTCAAGACATATGACCGGAAATCCAGAAATACTAAATAATCTAGTCTATGAAGATGGTGTAATTGTGAACTTCGAAGATAACTCTAAAGGATACATTATTGGGATCGACAATGTTGGTAATTCTGAAACTCCTACTATTTCTGATGTTTTATTATTTAGAAATCTAAAACATATCTTACTAAGTATAAGTCAACTTTGTGATAAAAGCTATAAAACAAACTTTGAGAAAGATAAATGTTTTATAGAAGATAGGAATTAAAAAGTAATATTCAACAGAGATAGGAAGAAAAATATCTATATATTGAGTATGAAAATCTCCAACGATAATCTATGTCTTATGGCCAATACAAGTGACCCTTGGATTTGGCATAAGAGATTCGGTCATATAAATTTCAAACACATCTCTAGGATTTCTAAATTAGATTCAACTAGGGAATTACCCAAAATGAAATTTAAAGTTAATAATTTATGCGATGCTTGTCAGTTCAAAAAATTAAAAATAAATTCATTTAAATCAAAAGAGGAAATTACAACCTCGAAACCATTAGAATTAATTCATATGGATTTATTCGGTCCATCCCAAACTAGATCAATAAATCACAATAGATATGTTTACGTAATAGTCGATGATTTTTCTAGATTTACCTGGACACTATTTCTTAAAAATAAAAGTGATGCTTTTGATCAATTTAAAACCTTTGCTAAAATAATTCAAAATTTATTAACCTTAAAAATCAAAACAATATGTAGTGACCACGGTGGAGAATTCGAAAATGAGAATTTGGAAAAAAATTATAATGAAAAGGGAATAACCCATGATTTTTCTTTCCTTAGAACCCCCCAACAAAACAGAGTAGTTGAACGTAAAAATAGATCAATACAAGAGTGTGCGAGAACTATGTTATCTGATAGTAACTTACCAAGAAACTTTTGGGGTGAGGCAGTTGTAACATCTTGTTATATTTTAAATAGAATTTCTATAAGACCCTTAACTCATAAAACACCATATGAACTTTTGTATAATAAGAAACCAAAAGTATCATATTTTAAATTATTTGGAAGTAAATGTTTTATTATTAATACTAAAGAAAATTTAGATAAATTTGACTCGATATCCAATAAAGGAATATTTATTGGATACTCATAAAGAAGTAAGACATATAGAGTTTTTAACTCAAGAACTAATACTATAGAAGAAACCTTAAATGTATCCTTTGACAAAAACTATAAAAATATAACACAACATAACGAAGATGAATGTGGAAATGAAATTAATGAAACAAATTATGAAGATAGTCAACCAAATAAAAGGATTAGATTACTAAGAAACCATCCTGCAGAAACTATCTTAGGAGATATTGAATCAGTTGTTAGGACTCAAAATCAATTAAATGCTATAAGTAATTCAGCATTTATTTCCACTATCAAACCTAAAAACGCAAAGGAAGCATCATCTGACGATTCATGGATCTTTGCTATGCAAGAGGAATTGAATCAGTTCACTCAGAATGATGTATGGGAACTTGTTCCTAGACCAGAGTATAAAACTATAATTGGAACTAAATGGGTTTATAAAAATAAAATGAATGAACACGGTGGGTCGTAAGAAATAAGGCCCGATTAGTAGCATAAGTTTATACTCAAGAAGAAGGAATAGATTACGATGAAACATTTGCCCCCGTAGCTCGACTATAAGCAATTAGGATATTACTAGCCTTTGCAAATCATAATAATTTCAAATTATATCAAATGGATGTTAAAAGTGCTTTCTAAACGGATATATTAAAGAAGACATATATGTTGAGCAACCACCTCTTTTTGAAGACGAAAAATTAGCAAATCATGTATATAAATTAAAGAAGGCATTATATGGATTAAAACAAGCTCCGAGGGCTTGGTATGATAGATTAAGAAATTAATTATTACAATCTTACTTCGAAATAGGAAAACTGGATAATACTCTGTTTATTAAAAGAAATAATAAAGATATACAATTAGTACAAATATATGATGACAATATAATTTTCGGATCGACGATAATAAGATGAATAAAAAAATTTCAGATATTATGACCAAAGAATTTGAGATGAGTCATATGGGAGAACTAACATTCTTCTTAGGCTTACAACTTCAGCAATTAAAGAATGGAATATTTTTCAATCAAGAAAAATACGCCAGAGATTTAATTAATAAATATAATTTAACAATAACTAATGGAAGACTAACACCAATGACAACTTTTTGAAAGGCAGCTTTATTAATTCACAATATAGACAATTACAAAGAGTTAAAATTATACAAATCACTCAACCACTTTTATATGCAGTTTGAGAAAAAAAGAATATACAGTAATGAAATTGAAGCCTGGAAAAAACTCAAAACTGTAATTTACAAATGGAATATCACTCTACATTATTATCCAACTAGTATCCAAACATTATCCGTCTAACATCAATGACAACTAATATAGCCTTAAGTAAAGATGATACATCAAAAGACGTTGATGAAAAATTATATAAATGTATGATAGGATCATTATTATATATAACCGCTAGTAGACCAGATATAATGCATAGTGTATGTCTCTATGCAAGATATCAGTTGCAACCTAAGGAAACACATTCAAAAGCCGTAAAACGTATTCATAGATATGTAAAACATACATCAGACTTTGGATTATTTTATCCTAAGGATGATTCATTTGATTTAATTTCTTATTGTGACGCCGATTATGCGGGATGCAAATCCGATCGTAAAAGCAGTATTGGAACATGTCATTTCTTAGGACATTAACAAGTCTCGTGGTTTAGTAAAAATAAAAATATAGTATCCTTGTCAACCATTGGAGCAGAATACATCTCTGCTGCTTTGGCTTGTTCACAAGTAATATATATGCAACAAAACCTATAAGATTTTGGATTAAATATAAATAAATCACCAATATACTGCAATAATACAAGCGCTATAAATATATCCAAAAATCTGACTCATCATTTAAGAACTAAACATATCGATATACGACATCATTTTCTAAGAGATAACATAAGTAAGAGAAATTTTCACTCGAATTTATAGAAACATCTAAAAAAATAACAGATATATTAACAAAACCAATAAACAAAGCAATGTTTACTAAATTTAGAAGAGAATTAGGTACATGTTCATTAAGTGAACTAGAGTAATCAAAAATATTAATATATATAAGAATAACAAAGAAAATTAGAAAAATAAAATTAAAAATGCATGTACGTCGACATATAGTTGCTCGACTTCAAAAATTAATTCCCACCAAAAGTTAGTTATAATAACCATTTAAAATTTCCACTTCAAATTTTCTTCTTCATTCTCTCATTTCACTTCTAGAAAAACTCAAAACTAAAATAAATCATGGACTCCACTAGTTATAATGATCAAATTAACCCTGAATCGTACGCCGGACCATCCGGAGGTCCATTTCAACGCACTACTCACGCTCGAGTGATCACATTGGAAGTGAAAATGGAGTATGTTCTTCAAATGCTTGCTGGGATTCAAGTACTACAAATTAGGATGAATCAAGAGCAAGTAAAGCAAGGGAAAATCATGAGAAACCTATAAAAGTTTGTAATGGATAATAAGGTGAATCTAATCATCATTGAAGACGATAATCCAATGATGGAAAAGGAAGAAGAGGAAGAGGAAGAGATGGTAGAAGAAGAGGAATAAGAAGAGGCACAACAAGAAGGCACGGAAGAGGACGAACAAGTCGTATGCGTTGGTGAAGTTTCGTTCAATCTAGAAGGGAACATAATTGAGCAAAATGGGGAATTTTGTCTTCATTAGCCCAATTGTCCAATTCATAAGTCCTCTATCATGAAGAATCATTAGGCGTATAAGATTCTTGCTTATTCGTATGTACGTTAGAATATGTGTTCTCATTTTAACGTTGTAATTTGTATAGTTTGTAATTGTTTGGATTGTAAAACAATGTCTGAATTATTTAATTCATACAATGTATGAAACTATTTCTTTTAGATTTTAAACTAAGTAATAGTATTATTATATAGTCATGAATTTAGTGGGAGTAATTTACTTTAGTATAATCATAAAATATATATGATAGATATATGATTTAGAGGGAGTACATTTAGAATTTCTTCTTGATAATGAAAAATGGAAAGTTTATAAAATAAAGATTAGTTTAAGAGAGAGTATGTAGGATTCATGGAGTCAGAGGGAGTTTAGAAGGATCAAAATCACAGGCATGAACAGGTATGAATATTTTATAAATCAAGGCTGTCATCATCAAAAAGTGGGAGATTGTTCGAGAATGGAGTTTTTATGACAACCTTATTTCAATTACCATTGATTATAAATTATATACTAACATTTGTGCCTAGAATATATATATATATATATGTGTGTGTGTGTGTGTGTATAATGATTTGTATACAGGAATAAAAACCGAAGACTGTACAGCTTTAGAATTTTAAGAGATTCAGAATTCAAAGGAGATTCAAGACTCATGAGTAATCAAGTTATCAAGAGTTCAAGAGTCCAAGACAAATATAGTAATAGAGTCTAGCTTATATGTAAGACTTTGAATAACACTCCAGGTTCAAATTCAACTTTTAGAATTTCCATTTCTGATTTTCAAAATTCAAATTTTAAATTCAAATTGTTTTTCAATCTTATTTATGATTTCAAATATAAGTTTTAAATTTAAGTTTATATAAGTTCATATAGTTTTATACTTGTATAGTTTTATAGTTATATAGTTTTAAACCTTATAAATTTATAAATATGTTTATATATATAGTTATGTTTTCATATGATTTTACACTTTATAATGCTCATTTATATCACTAAGTTTTAATTCAAGAATTTCCAGAATTATTTATATAGTTAAACACTTGAAAAACAGTTAAAATAATAATTTATACATACATATGTCGACATACATATGTTGCTATGTCAACATACAACTGTCATTTTTTTCAATTTTCAAAGGTAGTGTCTTTTCACTATTTGTAAAGTTCCAAAAGCGTTGCAACCTTTCAAATCTTATAAATAGGGGTTTATTTCGAATTGTGACATCATTTTTCTTGAAACGACCCGAAATCCCCTCTTATGGGAAATCCCGAATTGAGTTGAGAACAAGCCACAACAGAACGCAGACAGAAGAACATTTCATTGTATATTACAACAATTCCATCAGAATACAAGAATATACAGAGTATAAATAAATATTACATAGATTATAAATATCAGAGATTACAATACATTACATAGCAGCGGAAAATAATACAAAGCACAACTAGAAGAGATATACGGATACAAAGCTTTCCGGATATCATTCCAGCTGTAAACTAGGATCCTGTGAATATAAATCTGCAAAACCAAAACTACTAGCTGCCCGTGTCAAAATAAGGGCACCTAGAGTTTAGGTTAAAACAATAAACTCCAGGTTAGTATTGGGATTGGTGTGAGAACTAAAACAGTTATTATTCTTTATTTTAAAGTTAGGTAAATCAAGGGACCACGCGGTATAACACGGAACGGGTTTTCTCCCAAGAACACCAGTGCATAAAACAAATAGCGCAATGCTAAATAAAGAAAAATGAAGCTATTATAAGACCCAGGTCCCATCACACAATGCAACGCAAGCCGGAGGATAGGGTTTTTACCTTATAATAGCCAAGAATGCTTGATACGTTTAAAACAAATCATTTATTATTACTATAAATGTATAGTGTATGAAACAACTTCGTATCATAAGTATCAATCATAGACGGCATAAGCGCCCCATCCCACTATGTCGCCATATATAGGATTACAACTAAAATCGAAACATCACGTATTGGAAGTTGGATTTCCATCTGTGAACCGAGGCAAAAGATAGTCCTCTACCGATTCGAGACTCTTAGCCCGAGCCTCAAGATCAGAACGCATCAACCCTTTGGATCGTCAGGGCCGGTCCACCGATGTGGATTATTATGCCTGAACACTATGTTTCCCTGCCCTTTGGGGCGTAAATGAGCCAACGAATGACTCCATCGGTCTCGGATCGACCGATATATCCGAGGTGCCTCGCAACAGCAACAACCACATAAGTCAAACTCGTCAGGGCGTGTAAAACCACTGACGCCACTTCTAGCTAGAAAGAAACGCATGCCCTCCCTGATGTCCTCTCTCGTTTCTGGTTCACAACCGGGGTGTGAGGCTCGCGAATCAGCGTTACACAAAGCTACGCCACACAGGCCGTGCTTTGATCATCAACCACAAGACTTTGCTTTTCAACAAAAGCCTTGATCATTTGCATCTTAGCATGCCACACAGGCAATCCACTCCATGCAACCGATATCCACCAATCACACCGAATGATATCCAGTGTCAGACACACAGTCCATTTTCAAGTCCGTTCTGGGTCTGAACGAAACCGGAGGCACCTAGTACCCCGCATATCCATCGATCTCCAAGTACGTCTGGACGACCACCAACTGATTCCCTCCTCTTGGGTGTATGGCCCAATCAAGATCATCAGTAATTATCCAAACGACGTGAAGATCTCCGGTCTTCAACCACCGTCTTCATCTTCGACACCACGTCGAATCAGTTATTCAGAATGGGATAAACCCGGTCATTCTGAATAACTCGCGTATATATATTATAAAAGAGTTACACAAACACAACATACGCCTCATTCCACTTTAGAATATTCTTTTTATTCAAATATTCTTATATTTTGGGAATGGTTCCCATTAATTTTATCAAAGATAAATTCTTTAATCTTCCTTTGAATATCACTTTAAACTAGTCGGGATTAGCGAACCACACCGAAGTAATTATTTATTTTATTTCCCAATCCCAACCTATTTATCCCATGAAGTAAAACTGGTCATACTTCATATCTAACACCACGGTGTTATCGGTAAACTCGATTACCATTTCACGTTCAAATCTAATTAAAGATTTAACTACCGTCTGGAGTATAACTGGTGATACTCCATTCTCGATCTTTTCAATCTAATTAAAGATTTATTAAAACTCCACTTAGTTTTAATCTTTACAGAAATCAATATCCTGTCTTTAACTGGGTTAAAGAACCAATGTCATTTAAAACATGGTTCACTATAAACCCAAAATCACATTCAATTCATTATCGGGTTAAAGAACAAGTGTTATTTAAAACACCGTTCACGATAAACCCAAAATTAATTCAAATTCAATCCCAAATAAATACCATTTAATTGGTACAATTCATTAAATCTAAATAAAAAGATTTAATCTTTTTCTCAACTGGGCTTAAGAACAGTGTTAATGAAGACACCATTCACGATAAACCCAAATCACATTTGATATTAAATACAAGGCTCTGAATAGAAAATATATCGGCTTATATTCAATATCAAATTCCACGACCAACAAATATCGTATTGGAAATAACGATATATATATATATATATATATATCTTTCAAATTTCCATAACAACATCTGTATAATCACGAAATCCAACATCGAACTGTTCCGAAGATGATTTCGATTCAAATCCATTCCAATTCAATTATTGGAAATCCTGGTTATTTTCAAAACCATTTCAAATTCAATTTATTTATTTAAAAATAAATAGAATTATAATTCTAGTTCAAAACTAGTTCATTTCGATAAAATTCTATTTTTATCTTTTCAAATATGGATTTTTTCATCCCAATTCTTCACAAATCATTTCTTATGATTTTACACAAATTATTGATATTTTTAATAACTTTATCAAGGCCCGTACAGTCGATTTCCATCAACGGCCATCGAACTGCACTTACAGCGACCTTTTCCGAATTTGATTTGGACATAATTTCAAATCCAACCGTTAGATTTATAATTTCTAATATTCATTAGAAAGCTCTTTTCGATACGAACCCAACGGTTCCGGTTTTAGGAGAATCCGACGGTCGGATCTCCCGCAATGTCCATTCGAAGTCAACAGTCGAAATTCGCGAACTGCCGCAGCGCGGCGCGTTCTATTCAGGCCATTATATTATATATATAATATATATAATATATACTTCGTCGATTTCCTTTTAAAACGTATTTTATAAATCGTTTTAAATTCGTTTTCAAAACGATTTCAACTTCATTTCAAATTCAAATCAAAAATTGAATTTTTCCTCATAAATTCGTTTAAATTCATTTCAAATTGATTTCATGTAACAACCCGTAAAATCTGGGCCAGTTTAAAATTTTTATTTTGGCAATTTTAGCGAATTCTGATTATTTAATATGAATTATTTTAAATAATATCGGCGAGAATTTATTTTGAATATAATTCGAACGTATATATTATACGCGTCGTCGTTAGAATATAAATATTTATATATAATTATAAATAGAATTGAAAATGGCGCGGTAGTTCGATAATTCGATTTCAAACTTCAATTGAATGTACCGGGTGCAAAACAATCCGGATTTTAGTGAAACCAAAAATAATGGAATCTAATAGTGAATATCTTTCCAACGAATCCGAAAAATCAAGATTTCATATCGGGAATCAAAAGATATGTCCAGTTGAAAATTCTGAATAGTCGCTATGGAATTCAGGCCCTTAAAAATGGACATTTTGCAAATGACCTCGGATTTCGACGAAACCAGTTTTGTTGGGTCCGTGATGTTGAATTATTGCTAGGTTTCAAATTTCGTAATTTTTCGAATCAATATGTGAGCGTGGCAAAGGAAAACGCGTTTGACCAGTTTCAGTTGATTTTAATCGACTGGAAATTGGCCATTTTTCAAACGGTCTCAGAATTCGACGAAACTAGTTTTGTTAGGACCGTATCGTCGATACGAAGCTAGAAAATATTTTTCTGGAATTTTTCTAGTTAGTATGTGACCCCGGTAATTTGAAATGTACGTTTAAAATTCAATATAGTGATTTAAATGAAAATTCAAAAGGAAACTGATTGTAACGATCAAATCAGTTAGCGATACATATCCCATTGTGTTCGGAATGGGGGTAAAACGCTATGGACGACAGGCGGTGGGCCTCGTTTCGAGGTCATAAGTAAAAGTCAACCCTTTTGCAAAATTTAATAATTAAATAATAATAAAATAAATAAAAAAATTACCTTCCCCCCCTTTTCTTCTTCGTTGGCCCCCCCCCCCCGAATCACTTACCAGAAACCGAATTAAAAAAAAAAAGAAAAAAAGAAAAAAAAACCTAACCCTAAGTCCAATCGAGCGCCGCCTGGACCCTTGCCGCCGACGAACTCCTCCCATCACCGAACAACCCCTCGACGACCTCCTCCTTCCAGCGAAGACCTCGAACCGCATCTCGAAGTCGCCGACCACCCCGCAGCAACACCGCAGCTCCCTGAACCACACCACACCGCCGACGCTCCTTCTTCCCTCCTCCACTTCGAAGATCGGTGAGCCTTTTTTTTTTTTTTTTATTTAAAAACTGTTATTTTTTTTTAAAGATTAAAACTGTAGTTTTTTTCTTTAGAATAAAACTGTTATTTTTTTTAAAAGATTAAAAACTGTTTTTTTTATGAAGTTTTAAAACTGTTTTAAAAGAAATCAAAAACTGTTTTAAAGGAAATCAAAAACAGAAATTTAAAAAGAAGAAATCAAAAACTGCATTTTTTTTTTAAAAAGGTAAAAACTGCATTTTTTTTTAAAAAGGATAAAAACAGATTTTATAAAAAATAAAAACTGTTTTGAAAATAATTTAAAAACGGTTTTGAAAAGAAAATAAAAACTGTTTTGAAAATAATTTAAAAACGGTTTTGAAAAGAAAATAAAAACTGATTTGAAAAGGAAAAGAAAACTGATTTTATTTTAAACTTTGAAATTAAAAAGATTTAATCTTTCAGTAGAAAAAGATTTGAACTTTTAAAAATAAAGATCATATTTTTAAAAAAAGAGAAAAGACAGAATTTTGTTAAGTAGAAGAAGTAAGATGTGATTCTTATATTTTTAAAGTAATAAAAATATAATTTTTACATCATAGAAATATTAAAAATATAATCTTTGTTTTTAAAATATAATCTTTATATATTGAATAACATAGTAAAAATTCGATTTTTACTTATGTAGAGAATAAGGGAAACGAAAGCGACAAGAAGACGAAATAGACGAAGATTTCCATAAAGGAAGAGTCGTGTGAGTGGATAGCTATTGGTGAGGATTTCTCACTCTTCAATTTCTTTTTATAATTTTATATATATGTGTTGAAAGTGGAAGTGAATTGCTATATATAAATATCTATATATATATATATACGCCCCTCGTCCACAAACCATGGACGATATTTATTGGTTGAAATTGTTGTGAAAAATTGATTGATAGCGAAGTGAAATAACATATATATGAAAAGTGAAATTTATATATATAGCGAAGTGAAATAACATATATATGAAGAGTGAAATTTATATATGTAGCGAAGTGAAATAACATATATATGAAGAGTGAAATTTATATATATAGCGAAGTGAAATAACATATATATGAAGAGTGAAATTTATATATATATAGCGAAGTGAATATTGAATATATTGAAAGTGAAAATATCGAATATATTGAAAGTGAAAATATTCGAATTGAAAACAATGTATATGAAATATTCGAATTGAAAACGATATATATATATGTATGAAATGAAAACAATGTATATGAAATATGTATGAATTGAAAACAATGTATATGAAATATTCGAATTGAAAACGATATATATATATATATGAAGTGAAAACGATATATATATCGAAAGTGAAAATATTATATATATCGAAAGTGAAAATATTATATATATCGAAAGTGAAAATATTGAATATATTGAAAGTGAAAATATCGAATATATTGAAAGTGAAATTATCGAATATATCGAAAGTGAAAGTATCGAATATATTGAAAATGAATATATCGTATATATTGAAAATGAATATATCGTATGTATTGAAAATGAAAATATCGTATATAGTGAAAGGTGAATATATATATATATATATGAATTGAAAACGATGTATATGAAATATATATATGAATTGAAAACGATGTATATGAAATATATATATGAATTGAAAACGATGTATATGAAATATATATATGAATTGAAAACGATGTATATGAAATATATATATGAATTGAAAACGATGTATATGAAATATTCGAATTGAAAACGATGTATATGAAATATTCGAATTGAACTGAATAGAAAACGAATTCGAATTGAATTGAATAGAAAACGAATTCGAATTGAATTAAATAGAAAACGAATTCGAATTGAATTGAATAGAAAACGAATTCGAATTGAATTGAATAGAAAACGAATTCGAATTGAATTGAATAGAAAACGAATTCGAATTGAATTGAATAGAAAACGAATTCGAATTGAATTGAATAGAAAACGAATTCGAATTGAATTGAATAGAAAACGAATTCGAATTGAATTGAATAGAAAACGAATTCGAATTGAATTGAATAGAAAACGAATTCGAATTGAATTGAATAGAAAACGAATTCGAATTGAATTGAATAGAAAACGAATTCGAATTGAATTGAATAGAAAACGAATTCGAATTGAATTGAATAGAAAACGAATTCGAATTGAATTGAATAGAAAACGAATTCGAATTGAATTGAATAGAAAACGAATTCGAATTGAATTGAATAGAAAACGAATTCGAATTGAATTGAATAGAAAACGAATTCGAATTGAATTGAATAGAAAACGAATTCGAATTGAATTGAATAGAAAACGAATTCGAATTGAATTGAATTGAAAACGAATTCGAATTGAATTGAATAGAAAACGAATTCGAATTGAATTGAATAGAAAACGAATTCGAATTGAATTGAATAGAAAACGAATTCGAATTGAATTGAATAGAAAACGAATTCGAATTGAATTGAATAGAAAACGAATTCGAATTGAATTGAATAGAAAACGAATTCGAATTGAATTGAATAGAAAACGAATTCGAATTGAATTGAATAGAAAACGAATTCGAATTGAATTGAATAGAAAACGAATTCGAATTGAATTGAATAGAAAACGAATTCGAATTGAATTGAATAGAAAACGAATTCGAATTGAATTGAATAGAAAACGAATTCGAATTGAATTGAATAGAAAACGAATTCGAATTGAATTGAATAGAAAACGAATTCGAAATGAATTGAATTGAAAACGATTTCGAAATGAATTGAATTGAAAACGAATTCGAAATGGATTGAATTGAAACCGAATTCAAATTGAATTGAAATTTGAATTGAATAGAAATGAATTTTAAAACGAATCTATAAAGAAGAATTCAATTGTGATTTGAATTGAAAAGGAAGTTGAAAATGTTTTTGAAACGAATTCAAAACTATTTATATAATTCGTTTTAAATAGAAATCGACGAAATATATATTATATATATTATATATATAATATAATGGCCTGAATAGAACGCGCCGCGCCGCGGCAGTTCGCGAATTTCGACCATTTATTTCAAACGGACATTACGGGAGATCCGACCGTCGGATTCTCCTGAAATCAGAACCGTTGGGTTCGTATCGAAAAGAGCTTTCTAAGGAATATTAGAAATTTGAAATCTAACGGTTGGATTTGGAGATACGTCCAAATCAAATTCGGAAAAGGTCGCTGTAAGTGCAGTTCGATGGCCATTGATGGAAATCGACCGTACAGGCCTTGATAAAATTATTAAAAATAGTAATAATTTGTGTAAAATCATAAGAAATGATTTGGGAAGAATTGGGATGAAAAACTCCATATTTGAAAAGATAAAAATAGATTTTTATCGAAATGAACTAGTTTTGAACTAGGATTATAATTCTATTTATTTTTAAATAAATAAATTGAATTCGAAAAGGGTTTTAAAAATAACCAAAATTCCAATGATTGCATTGGAGTGGATTTGAATCGAAATTGTCTTCGGAATATTTCGATGTTGGGATTCGTGATTATACAGGTGTTGTTATGGAAATTTGAAAGATATATATATTTATATCGTTATTTCCCATACGACATTTGTTAGTCGTAGAACTCGATATTGAATATAAGCCGATATATTTTCTATTCAGAGCCTTGTATTGAATATCGAATGTGATTTGGGTTTGTCGTGAATGGTGTCTTCACTAACACTGTTCTTGAACCCAGTTGAGAAAAGATTAAATCTTTTTATTTAGATTTAATGAAGTGTACCAATTAAATGATATTTAATTGGAATTGAATTGATATTGATTTTTGGGTTTATCGTGAACAGTGTTTTAAATAACACTCGTTCTTTAACCCGATAATTAATGGAATGTGACTTTGGGTTTATCGCGAACCGTGTTTTTAGATGACACTGATTCTTTAACCCAGTCACAGATTAAAACTAAGTGGAGTTTTAATGAATCTTTAATTAGATTGAAAAGATCGAGAATGGAGTATCACCAGTTTTGCTCCAGGCGATAGTTAAATCTTTAATTAGATTTGAACGTGAAATTTAGAAACTAACTGTCGGTTAGCCAAGCAGAATGGTTTTCTGGATATTGATCTGATGTTGGTTTCGGCCTTCGGGGTTAATATTTGGGGAATTATTCTCTTGATTAATTTACGGTTAGTGACTAATGAATTGGAATGAGGCGTATGTTAAATTTGATTGATTGATGGTTTGGATTGTGCTCGACCAGTTTATGAGCAGAATATGCTTTTACATTTAGCATTGGGTTGGGTTGAAAATATCTGTGTGCTAACGCCTTGTGAAACACTTCACGATTTGACGATAAAGTGTTTAGCGATGTTGTGTTCATTTCAAATTTAACGAATGATTGTGAAATGATATTTTTCTTAAGTGAAAAGAAATGTATTCCCGATTTTGGACAGGGAATGTTTTATAAAAATGTTTTATAAAACAGAAAGGATTTCGAGGCCCAAAACCCGATGATTTCTAAAGTGATTTAGAAATGTATTATATGTTACATTGTGATTATTATGTTGTGAAATGATTTTTCCCTACTTCGGGATATGAAATGATTTAGTATGTGACTAAAGATTCGGGTAACCCTGAGACTAAAAGTATGGGTGAGAGGGCGGTGTATGCTCTCCTGAGTGGGAGGTGCATCGTCGGTGTAGCCTACTCCTATGTGGGGTAGGTGCACATATATATATCGAGTTGCGAGGTGCGTACCCTTTGCCTTGTCGATGGGGAGCACGATATTTGGTTGCATACTTGTTTGTATGCATTGTTATGTTTTGGAATTCACATTTCCAAATGATTTGATTTGAGATCCCGAAGTGAAATCTACTTTGATATAGAAAGTTAGATATGTATTTCAAATGATTTGAAATAAGAAATCGGGAATAAAATCCAAAGGAATAATTTCTGTAAATTGAATTGGATTTGGAAAATCTAAGTGTGGTGATTAATCTAAATGGGTAGATAGGGATATTGCATGTTGATTGATGCATAGTAGATCCATATATCTATATTGATTGTTGTTTATACACTGGCTTTCATGGGGGTAAACCCGTTCCGCGAAAGTGGCGTGGTCCCGTGATTTGCCTTATTTTTGAACAAAGTTAACAACTGTTTTTGAGTTCTCACACCAGTCCCATGACTGACTCGTAGTTTGCTTTTCCCTTGCGAACTCGGGTGCCCCTATTTTCCACACGGGCAGTCGAGTAGTTTTATTTTGCAGATGTTTTGAGCAGGATTCTGGATTGAAGCTTTAAGCTGTGTCCAGGCATTTGCAGTCTTCCGCTGTGTAGTTTATATTTCCGCTGTGCATTGTATTACATTTATGTAAATTTATCTTCCGCTGTGTATTATATTTCGATATACTCTGATATTCTGTACTCTGATGTAACATTATTATGATGTTTATTTAAGTCTTCTGTTATTTGTTCTGATGTGTTGTATACCCAAAGTTAGCGTATGCGGGATTCGAACGGTCTTGGTCGGTTTAACGATCGATTAGGTCCGGGCGAAATCCGTGTCGTTACAACGTGGTATCAGAGCTTTGGTTAAACTCAAATCTTTGGGGTACAACTCGTTAGAACTGAACAAAAGACTCATCAGAGGTAGGATTAGTAATGTCCTATAAAAGAATCCTCATTAGAGATAGAATCAGTAGCATTCTAGAATGAGTGACTCGTTAGAGATGGGGTTAGAAATGCCCCAGAATGAGTCGAGAGTTATTTGTTTATGAATAACGTATCTGTGATTATATATATAATCTGATTTTAGAAAATATGTTTTTAAATATATAAAATTATATATTTGAAAATATAATCAATTAATTGATTGATGTTTGTGTTGTTTGTTTACTTGTTTGATAATTTTTAACCATTTAGCCAATTGAACCAAATAGTAAACTGTATTGAAATTTGGTTGCAAATGCATGCATATACTTGCACTTACATTGAACAGGTCATAGCAAGGAGGCTAGAGCAGAGAATAAAATTTGTTTGCCCGACAAATAGGTACATGTTTACTACATAATTTCCTGTTTTGTTTGGGTGATGATGATTTTGTGAGCCTATTGGCTAGCCGCTTGGCTTTTTCTTTTTCTTTTTGAGATCTGAAGGACCGGGGAAGCTATTTGAAATTCCCCGATGCTCCCGGTGCAGGGGAGGTTATGGCGAAATTTTTCAAAAATTTAGGGTGTTAGCCAAATTTTTGAAGTTTTGAGAATTCTCAGAAACTGAAAAGTTGGAGAATGGAAGCCAGGTCGAGCGTAGAGTTGAATTATCAAACCACTTTCGACTTTGTTCCTTTTCGGGGACGAAAAGTTTTAAGTGGGGGAGATTGTAACAACCCGTAAAATCTGGGCCAGTTTAAAATTTTTATTTTGGCAATTTTAGCGAATTCTGATTATTTAATATGAATTATTTTAAATAATATCGGCGAGAATTTATTTTGAATATAATTCGAACGTATATATTATACGCGTCGTCGTTAGAATATAAATATTTATATATAATTATAAATAGAATTGAAAATGGCGCGGTAGTTC
The DNA here is from genome assembly GCA_030737875.1 of Allium sativum. NCBI lineage: Eukaryota > Viridiplantae > Streptophyta > Magnoliopsida > Asparagales > Amaryllidaceae > Allium > Allium sativum. The sequence continues at coordinate 16,647,053 of CM060927.1, read as the reverse complement.
GATAATTCGATTTCAAACTTCAATTGAATGTACCGGGTGCAAAACAATCCGGATTTTAGTGAAACCAAAAATAATGGAATCTAATAGTGAATATCTTTCCAACGAATCCGAAAAATCAAGATTTCATATCGGGAATCAAAAGATATGTCCAGTTGAAAATTCTGAATAGTCGCTATGGAATTCAGGCCCTTAAAAATGGACATTTTGCAAATGACCTCGGATTTCGACGAAACCAGTTTTGTTGGGTCCGTGATGTTGAATTATTGCTAGGTTTCAAATTTCGTAATTTTTCGAATCAATATGTGAGCGTGGCAAAGGAAAACGCGTTTGACCAGTTTCAGTTGATTTTAATCGACTGGAAATTGGCCATTTTTCAAACGGTCTCAGAATTCGACGAAACTAGTTTTGTTAGGACCGTATCGTCGATACGAAGCTAGAAAATATTTTTCTGGAATTTTTCTAGTTAGTATGTGACCCCGGTAATTTGAAATGTACGTTTAAAATTCAATATAGTGATTTAAATGAAAATTCAAAAGGAAACTGATTGTAACGATCAAATCAGTTAGCGATACATATCCCATTGTGTTCGGAATGGGGGTAAAACGCTATGGACGACAGGCGGTGGGCCTCGTTTCGAGGTCATAAGTAAAAGTCAACCCTTTTGCAAAATTTAATAATTAAATAATAATAATAAAATAAATAAAAAAATTACCTTCCCCCCCTTTTCTTCTTCGTTGGCCCCCCCCCCCCCCCCCCCCCGAATCACTTACCAGAAACCGAATTAAAAAAAAAAAGAAAAAAAGAAAAAAAAACCTAACCCTAAGTCCAATCGAGCGCCGCCTGGACCCTTGCCGCCGACGAACTCCTCCCATCACCGAACAACCCCTCGACGACCTCCTCCTTCCAGCGAAGACCTCGAACCGCATCTCGAAGTCGCCGACCACCCCGCAGCAACACCGCAGCTCCCTGAACCACACCACACCGCCGACGCTCCTTCTTCCCTCCTCCACTTCGAAGATCGGTGAGCCTTTTTTTTTTTTATTTATTTAAAAACTGTTATTTTTTTTTTTAGATTAAAACTGTAGTTTTTTTCTTTAGAATAAAACTGTTATTTTTTTTAAAAGATTAAAAACTGTTTTTTTTATGAAGTTTTAAAACTGTTTTAAAAGAAATCAAAAACTGTTTTAAAGGAAATCAAAAACAGAAATTTAAAAAGAAGAAATCAAAAACTGCATTTTTTTTTTAAAAAGGTAAAAACTGCATTTTTTTTTAAAAAGGATAAAAACAGATTTTATAAAAAATAAAAACTGTTTTGAAAATAATTTAAAAACGGTTTTGAAAAGAAAATAAAAACTGTTTTGAAAATAATTTAAAAACGGTTTTGAAAAGAAAATAAAAACTGATTTGAAAAGGAAAAGAAAACTGATTTTATTTTAAACTTTGAAATTAAAAAGATTTAATCTTTCAGTAGAAAAAGATTTGAACTTTTAAAAATAAAGATCATATTTTTAAAAAAAGAGAAAAGACAGAATTTTGTTAAGTAGAAGAAGTAAGATGTGATTCTTATATTTTTAAAGTAATAAAAATATAATTTTTACATCATAGAAATATTAAAAATATAATCTTTGTTTTTAAAATATAATCTTTATATATTGAATAACATAGTAAAAATTCGATTTTTACTTATGTAGAGAATAAGGGAAACGAAAGCGACAAGAAGACGAAATAGACGAAGATTTCCATAAAGGAAGAGTCGTGTGAGTGGATAGCTATTGGTGAGGATTTCTCACTCTTCAATTTCTTTTTATAATTTTATATATATGTGTTGAAAGTGGAAGTGAATTGCTATATATAAATATCTATATATATATATATACGCCCCTCGTCCACAAACCATGGACGATATTTATTGGTTGAAATTGTTGTGAAAAATTGATTGATAGCGAAGTGAAATAACATATATATGAAAAGTGAAATTTATATATATAGCGAAGTGAAATAACATATATATGAAGAGTGAAATTTATATATGTAGCGAAGTGAAATAACATATATATGAAGAGTGAAATTTATATATATAGCGAAGTGAAATAACATATATATGAAGAGTGAAATTTATATATATATAGCGAAGTGAATATTGAATATATTGAAAGTGAAAATATCGAATATATTGAAAGTGAAAATATTCGAATTGAAAACAATGTATATGAAATATTCGAATTGAAAACGATATATATATATGTATGAAATGAAAACAATGTATATGAAATATGTATGAATTGAAAACAATGTATATGAAATATTCGAATTGAAAACGATATATATATATATATGAAGTGAAAACGATATATATATCGAAAGTGAAAATATTATATATATCGAAAGTGAAAATATTATATATATCGAAAGTGAAAATATTGAATATATTGAAAGTGAAAATATCGAATATATTGAAAGTGAAATTATCGAATATATCGAAAGTGAAAGTATCGAATATATTGAAAATGAATATATCGTATATATTGAAAATGAATATATCGTATGTATTGAAAATGAAAATATCGTATATAGTGAAAGGTGAATATATATATATATATGAATTGAAAACGATGTATATGAAATATATATATGAATTGAAAACGATGTATATGAAATATATATATGAATTGAAAACGATGTATATGAAATATATATATGAATTGAAAACGATGTATATGAAATATTCGAATTGAAAACGATGTATATGAAATATTCGAATTGAACTGAATAGAAAACGAATTCGAATTGAATTGAATAGAAAACGAATTCGAATTGAATTAAATAGAAAACGAATTCGAATTGAATTGAATAGAAAACGAATTCGAATTGAATTGAATAGAAAACGAATTCGAATTGAATTGAATAGAAAACGAATTCGAATTGAATTGAATAGAAAACGAATTCGAATTGAATTGAATAGAAAACGAATTCGAATTGAATTGAATAGAAAACGAATTCGAATTGAATTGAATAGAAAACGAATTCGAATTGAATTGAATAGAAAACGAATTCGAATTGAATTGAATAGAAAACGAATTCGAATTGAATTGAATAGAAAACGAATTCGAATTGAATTGAATAGAAAACGAATTCGAATTGAATTGAATAGAAAACGAATTCGAATTGAATTGAATAGAAAACGAATTCGAATTGAATTGAATAGAAAACGAATTCGAATTGAATTGAATAGAAAACGAATTCGAATTGAATTGAATAGAAAACGAATTCGAATTGAATTGAATAGAAAACGAATTCGAATTGAATTGAATAGAAAACGAATTCGAATTGAATTGAATAGAAAACGAATTCGAATTGAATTGAATTGAAAACGAATTCGAATTGAATTGAATAGAAAACGAATTCGAATTGAATTGAATAGAAAACGAATTCGAATTGAATTGAATAGAAAACGAATTCGAATTGAATTGAATAGAAAACGAATTCGAATTGAATTGAATAGAAAACGAATTCGAATTGAATTGAATAGAAAACGAATTCGAATTGAATTGAATAGAAAACGAATTCGAATTGAATTGAATAGAAAACGAATTCGAATTGAATTGAATAGAAAACGAATTCGAATTGAATTGAATAGAAAACGAATTCGAATTGAATTGAATAGAAAACGAATTCGAATTGAATTGAATAGAAAACGAATTCGAATTGAATTGAATAGAAAACGAATTCGAATTGAATTGAATAGAAAACGAATTCGAAATGAATTGAATTGAAAACGATTTCGAAATGAATTGAATTGAAAACGAATTCGAAATGGATTGAATTGAAACCGAATTCAAATTGAATTGAAATTTGAATTGAATAGAAATGAATTTTAAAACGAATCTATAAAGAAGAATTCAATTGTGATTTGAATTGAAAAGGAAGTTGAAAATGTTTTTGAAACGAATTCAAAACTATTTATATAATTCGTTTTAAATAGAAATCGACGAAATATATATTATATATATTATATATATAATATAATGGCCTGAATAGAACGCGCCGCGCCGCGGCAGTTCGCGAATTTCGACCATTTATTTCAAACGGACATTACGGGAGATCCGACCGTCGGATTCTCCTGAAATCAGAACCGTTGGGTTCGTATCGAAAAGAGCTTTCTAAGGAATATTAGAAATTTGAAATCTAACGGTTGGATTTGGAGATACGTCCAAATCAAATTCGGAAAAGGTCGCTGTAAGTGCAGTTCGATGGCCATTGATGGAAATCGACCGTACAGGCCTTGATAAAATTATTAAAAATAGTAATAATTTGTGTAAAATCATAAGAAATGATTTGGGAAGAATTGGGATGAAAAACTCCATATTTGAAAAGATAAAAATAGATTTTTATCGAAATGAACTAGTTTTGAACTAGGATTATAATTCTATTTATTTTTAAATAAATAAATTGAATTCGAAAAGGGTTTTAAAAATAACCAAAATTCCAATGATTGCATTGGAGTGGATTTGAATCGAAATTGTCTTCGGAATATTTCGATGTTGGGATTCGTGATTATACAGGTGTTGTTATGGAAATTTGAAAGATATATATATTTATATCGTTATTTCCCATACGACATCTGTTAGTCGTAGAACTCGATATTGAATATAAGCCGATATATTTTCTATTCAGAGCCTTGTATTGAATATCGAATGTGATTTGGGTTTGTCGTGAATGGTGTCTTCACTAACACTGTTCTTGAACCCAGTTGAGAAAAGATTAAATCTTTTTATTTAGATTTAATGAAGTGTACCAATTAAATGATATTTAATTGGAATTGAATTGATATTGATTTTTGGGTTTATCGTGAACAGTGTTTTAAATAACACTCGTTCTTTAACCCGATAATTAATGGAATGTGACTTTGGGTTTATCGCGAACCGTGTTTTTAGATGACACTGATTCTTTAACCCAGTCACAGATTAAAACTAAGTGGAGTTTTAATGAATCTTTAATTAGATTGAAAAGATCGAGAATGGAGTATCACCAGTTTTGCTCCAGGCGATAGTTAAATCTTTAATTAGATTTGAACGTGAAATTTAGAAACTAACTGTCGGTTAGCCAAGCAGAATGGTTTTCTGGATATTGATCTGATGTTGGTTTCGGCCTTCGGGGTTAATATTTGGGGAATTATTCTCTTGATTAATTTACGGTTAGTGACTAATGAATTGGAATGAGGCGTATGTTAAATTTGATTGATTGATGGTTTGGATTGTGCTCGACCAGTTTATGAGCAGAATATGCTTTTACATTTAGCATTGGGTTGGGTTGAAAATATCTGTGTGCTAACGCCTTGTGAAACACTTCACGATTTGACGATAAAGTGTTTAGCGATGTTGTGTTCATTTCAAATTTAACGAATGATTGTGAAATGATATTTTTCTTAAGTGAAAAGAAATGTATTCCCGATTTTGGACAGGGAATGTTTTATAAAAATGTTTTATAAAACAGAAAGGATTTCGAGGCCCAAAACCCGATGATTTCTAAAGTGATTTAGAAATGTATTATATGTTACATTGTGATTATTATGTTGTGAAATGATTTTTCCCTACTTCGGGATATGAAATGATTTAGTATGTGACTAAAGATTCGGGTAACCCTGAGACTAAAAGTATGGGTGAGAGGGCGGTGTATGCTCTCCTGAGTGGGAGGTGCATCGTCGGTGTAGCCTACTCCTATGTGGGGTAGGTGCACATATATATATCGAGTTGCGAGGTGCGTACCCTTTGCCTTGTCGATGGGGAGCACGATATTTGGTTGCATACTTGTTTGTATGCATTGTTATGTTTTGGAATTCACATTTCCAAATGATTTGATTTGAGATCCCGAAGTGAAATCTACTTTGATATAGAAAGTTAGATATGTATTTCAAATGATTTGAAATAAGAAATCGGGAATAAAATCCAAAGGAATAATTTCTGTAAATTGAATTGGATTTGGAAAATCTAAGTGTGGTGATTAATCTAAATGGGTAGATAGGGATATTGCATGTTGATTGATGCATAGTAGATCCATATATCTATATTGATTGTTGTTTATACACTGGCTTTCATGGGGGTAAACCCGTTCCGCGAAAGTGGCGTGGTCCCGTGATTTGCCTTATTTTTGAACAAAGTTAACAACTGTTTTTGAGTTCTCACACCAGTCCCATGACTGACTCGTAGTTTGCTTTTCCCTTGCGAACTCGGGTGCCCCTATTTTCCACACGGGCAGTCGAGTAGTTTTATTTTGCAGATGTTTTGAGCAGGATTCTGGATTGAAGCTTTAAGCTGTGTCCAGGCATTTGCAGTCTTCCGCTGTGTAGTTTATATTTCCGCTGTGCATTGTATTACATTTATGTAAATTTATCTTCCGCTGTGTATTATATTTCGATATACTCTGATATTCTGTACTCTGATGTAACATTATTATGATGTTTATTTAAGTCTTCTGTTATTTGTTCTGATGTGTTGTATACCCAAAGTTAGCGTATGCGGGATTCGAACGGTCTTGGTCGGTTTAACGATCGATTAGGTCCGGGCGAAATCCGTGTCGTTACATTTCAATTCCAATCTATTTTTAATTCAATTTCAATTCGAATTCTATTCTATTCAATTTCAATTAGAATTCAATTCTTTTCAATATAATTCGAATTTCGATTATTTTCAATATAATTCAAATTTCGAAATCCCTTTCAATATAATTCAAACTTCGAAATCACTTTCAATATAATTCAAACTTCGAAATCTCTTTCAATATAATTCAAATTTCGAAATCACTTTCAATATACATTGAAAGTTGAATAAAATCGATATAAATATCGTTCACATCAAAATGGCGTCAATCAAATCAACACGGCTTCATATATTTCTATTTTCAAATATTCTATTTCAAATATTTCTTTTTCAAATATTTCTATTTCAAAACTGTAATAAGGCCCAATCAATTACCATAGATTTTATTGCTATGGATTTCCCATACAACGCATGTATATATCAACAACGACAAATAATCAACCATCATCCAAAGTGCATTCTACACTGTATAAGCATCAAATATTAATATTTAACGCTCATAACAGTCTGTCAATCGATCGATCGACATACAACTAATTATTGGGATTAGTGTATGTCCTATATCATCCCAATACCCGTGTGGGGTTTCAAACAATCAAACACAGATTTTATTTGTGTAGTTGGGCGATGTGTAAAATTTATCGTCCCAATCAATATCAATCAAATCAGTGTATATAAACAAATCTCTGATTTGTTTATATTAGTTTACTTCATTTCATATACACGTTAAAAATTCTATTTTTAACTATAAAATATTTTTAACTATATAAATATTTTATTTCCTTTCACATCACATCACACAATCAACTACACATCAAAATCAAACAAATAAGCATACAAGCCGTCCATGGTCTGTGGACGACGGGTGTCGGGTGCTACTAAACACCGTCTGCATCCTAGTATATATTTCAACTAGAAAATCAAATTAAAAGTGAGAAATTCTCACTGAGGGTTCCACTCCGCCGTGCTTTGCTTCTGAACTGCTGAACCGTCTAGATCTGTTTGAAATTCCAATACAGTTCTATTCACGTTGTTCATAATAAAAATTACATTTTTATCACTTCATTTCAATAAATAAAAATCATATTTTTATTTCTATTTCAAATATTTTTACAACGCTTCTTACTATATAAAAAATTATATTTTTATATATATATCGAATTTTTATTTTATCGCTATAAAAATCACATTTTTATTTCAACATATATATAATAAAAAACATATTTTTATTTCGCTACTATATAGATAAAAATTCTATTTTTACAATGGTATTCATATAATAAAGATTATATTTTTATATCACCACTTATATAAAAATCACATCTTTTCTCCTTCTACATAATAAAGATCAAATCTTTAATATCTATATAATATAAAAATCATATTTTTAATACTTCTACTTTATAAAAATTATATTTTTAATCTTCATATCTAATAAAAATCGTATTTTTATTGCTTATATAAAAATTATATTTTATATATGTTACTTCACTATTTTTAAAAATCAAATCTTTTTGAAGTTATATACATATAAAAGATCCTATCTTTATAATGCTACCCATACTATCACAATCCAATTTTTCTTTTCCGCTACATATAACCAAAAATCCCATCCTTTCATGATAAAAATCCTTCCTTTGTTTGATTAAAAATCCTATATTTCAATTGAAGAAATCAGGTATTATTTCATAATTAAAATCGAATTTTATAAACACAAAAAAGAAGAAGAAGGAAGAACTCACTGATTTTTAACGGAGGAGGGTGCTTGGGGTTCATCGAAGGCTGGAAGGTCGCTGCTCGAAGGAGGAAAATCGATCGAGGGGGGGTTTGGAGCTCGTTGGTCTGGTGAAGGGGAGAGGGGGCGTCGTGGTCTCGAGTTGGTGAAGGGAGAAGGAGAAGAGGAGGGCGCAGCGGAGTGGGTGGTGGTTGTCAGGAGCGACGGTTCGTCGGAGGTAGAGGTGGCCGAGGGTTTGGGCGTCTCGCGGGTGGGTTTTCCAGTTCGCAGAGGGAGGAGGGAGGGGAGGAGATAGAAGCGGAGGAGGGAGGCTAGGGGGGCACTGCGCCTCCTGGCGGCGGCGTGGATGCTCCGGCGATCGGAGGAGTGGAGGAGCGACGGGTTCCTCCGTCGTTGTCTCATTTTTTTAATTTTATTTCAGATCTGAAATGTAGAGAGAGAGTGTGGAGAGAAATTATATATATTTATTATTTATTTTAGTTTAATTCTCCTTTAAAGTTGACTTTCCTTTCAAACATGAAATCGAACCCAACGATTGTCGCCCCTAGGGTAATACCCCCATTCCGAACACAATGGGATATGTCACGCAGGCCAATTCGACCGTTACGATCAGTTTCCGTTGAATTTAAAATATAAATCTTTATATATTCAATTTAAATACACATTTCAAATTACCGGGGTCACATACTAAATCGAAAAATTCCAGAAAAATATTTTCTAGCTTCGTATTTATGATACGGTCCTAACAAAACTAGTTTCATCGAATTCCGGGACCGTTTGAAAAATCGCCAATTTTCAGTCGATTAAAATCAACTAAAACTGGCCAAACGCGTTTTCCTTTGCCACGCTCACATATTGAATCGAAAAATTACGAAAATTGGAATATAGCAATAACTTGACATCGCGGATCCAACAAAAGTGGTTTCGTCGAAAACCGAGGTCGTTTGCAAAATTTCCATTTTTAAGGGCCAGAATTCCCTAGCGACTATTCTGAATTTTCAACTGGACATTACTTTTTATCCCCGCTATGAAATTTCGATTTTTCTGATTCGTTGGAAAGATATTCTCAATTAGCTTGGTTTCACTAAAATCCGGTTTATTTTGCACCCGGTACATTCATTTGAATTTTGAAATCGAATTATCGGACTACCGCGCCATTTTCAATTCATTTTAAATATATAAATAAATATTTATATTCTAACGACGACGTATGTAAATATATACGTTCTAATTCCATTCAACATAAATTTCTCGTCGTTATTATTTAAAATAATTCATTTTAATTATTCAAAATTCGTTAAAATTGCCAAAATAAAATTTTTAAATTGGCTCGGATTTCCGGGTTATTACAACCTCCCCCACTTAAAAATTTTCGTCCCCGAAAAGGAACAAAGCCGAAAGTTGTTTCACAAATTAACTCAACTTCCAGTATTTTCATTACGGCTTAAGTTCTTCAACTTTTCAGTTTCTAAAAACTTTTCGAATTTTTCAAAAATTTGGCTAACACCCTAAATTTTCGAAAAATTTCTCCATAACCTCCCCTGCACCGGGGACTTCGGGATATTTCATATAGCCTCCCATGGCCTTCATCAATCCAAAAGAAAAAGAAAAAGCCAAGCGGCTCACAAAATCATCATCACCCAAACAAAACAGTAAATTATGGTAAACATGTACCTATTTGTCGGGCAAACAATTTTATTCTTCTGCTCTAGCCTCCTTGCTATGACCTGTTCAATGTAAGTACATGTATATGCATGCAAATGCGATCATTTTCAATACAACTTACTATTTGGTTCAAATTGGCTATATGGTTCAAATTTATGAATCAAACAACACAATCAGCAATCAATTAGTGAATTATCTTTTCAAATTCATAACTTTGATATATAGTCAAAAAATCAGATTTTTGATGCCAAATCACAACAATAAGCCCTATCTAGTTTCGGTTCTCACACCAGTCTAATGGAAATATATAGAAATCTCACTTTCGAAAATCAAAAATAAACACTGATGATGAGATCTCAATCATCAGTATCTTCTTCGGGCGACTAGAGTGTGATACTATATCTATCCAGTATATTAAAACTTCGAATATACGTTTGCAAGGCGTATATGCAAAATCTTTATATATTGGATTGTCCAAATTCAATACAAATAAATATTCAAATACGTATAAATGATTTAAATTTCAAAACAAAATTTGTTTTCGTTTTAAAAATATACTCTACACACTTGTTCTAGGATACTGCTGATCCTATCTCTAGCGAGTCATTCTCATTGGATATTACTAATCCAATCTCTGATGAATTCTTTTGTTTGGAACTAAGGCGTCTTGTTCTCTGAGCTTTGTAAACCAAAGCTCTGATACCACGTTGAAACAACCCGAAATCCCCCCTTACGGGAAATCCTGGATTGAGTTGAGAACAAGCCACAACAGAACGTAGACAGAAGAACATTTCATTGTATATTACAACAATTCCATCAGAATACAAGAATATACAGAGTATAAAAAAATATTACACAGATTATAAATAACAGAGATTACAATACATTACATAGCAGCGGAAAATAATACAATGCACAACTAGAAGAGATATATGGATACATAGCTTTTCGGATATCATTCCAGCTGTAAACCAGGATCTTGTGAATATAAATCTGCAAAACCAAAACTACTAGCCGCCCGTGTCAAAATAAGGGCACCCAGAGTTTAGGTTAAAACAATAAACTCCAGGTCAGTCATGGGACTAGTGTGAGAACTAAAACAATTATTATTCTTTATTTTAAAGTTAGGTAAATCAAGGGACCACGCGGAATAACACAGAACGAGTTTCCTTCCAAGAACACCAGTGCATAAAACAAATAGCGCAATGCTAAATAAAGAAAAATGAAGCTATTATATGACCCAGGTCCCATCACACAATGCAACGAAAGTTGGAGGATAGGGTTTTTACCTTATAATAACCAAGAATGCTTGATACGTTTAAAACAAATCATTTATTATTACTATAAGTGTATAGTGTATAAAACAACTTCGTATCATAAGTATCAATCATAGACGGCATAAGCGCCCCATCCCACTATGTCGCCATATATAGGATTACAACTAAAATCGAAACATCACGTATTGGAAGTTGGATTTCCATCTGTGAACCGAGGCAAAAGATAGTCCTCTACCGATTCGAGACTCTCTAGCCCGAGCCTCAGGATCAGAATGCGTCAACCCTTTGGATCGTCAGGGTCAGTCCACCGATGTGGATTATTATGCCTGAACACTACGTTTCCCCGCCCTTTGGGGCGTAAATGAGCCAACGAATGACTTCATCAGTCCCGGATCGACCGATATATCCGAGGCGCCTCGCAACAGCAACAACCACATAAGTCAAACTCGTCAGGGCGTGTAAAACCACTAACGCCACTTCTAGCTAGAAAGAAACGCATGCCCTCCCTGATGTCCTCTCCCGTTTCTGGTTCACAACCGGGGTGTGAGGCTCGCGAATCAACGTTACACAAAGCTACACCACACAGGCCGTGCTTTGATCATCAACCACAAGACTTTGCTTTTCAACAAAAGCCTTGATCATTTGCATCTTAGCATGCCACACATGCAAACCACTCCATGCAACCGATATCCATCAATCACACCGAATGATATCCAGTGTCAGACACACAGTCCATTTACAAGTCCGTTCTGGGTCTGAACGAAACCGGAGGCACCTAGTACCCCACATATCCATCGATCTCCAAGTACGTCTGGACGACCACCAACTGATTCCCTCCTCTTGGGTGTATGGCCCAATCAAGATCATCAGTAATTATCCAAACGACGTGAAGAACTCCGGTCTTCAACCACAGTCTTCATCTTCGACACCACGTCGAATCAGTTATTCAGAATGGGATAAACCCGGTCTTTCTGAATAACTCGCGTATATATTATAAAAGTGTTACACAAACACAACATACGCCTCATTCCACTTCAGAATATTCTTTTTATTCAAATATTCTTATATTTTGGGAAAGGTTCCCATTAATTTTATCAAAGATAAATTCTTTAATCTTCCTTTGAATATCACTTTAAACTAGTCGGGATTAGCAACCCACACCGAAGTAATTATTTATTTTATTTCCCAATCCCAACCTATTTATCCCATGAAGTAAAACTGGTCATAGTTCATATCTAACACCACGGTGTTATCGGTAAATTCGATTACCATTTCACGTTCAAATCTAATTAAAGATTTAACTATCATCTGGAGTAAAACTGGTGATACTCCATTCTCGATCTTTTCAATCTAATTAAAGATTTATTAAAACTCCACTTAGTTTTAAGCTTTACAGAAATCAATATCCTGTCTTTAACTCGGTTAAAGAACCAATGTCATTTAAAACACGGTTCACTATAAACCCAAATCACATTCAATTCATTATCGGGTTAAAGAACAAGTGTTATTTAAAACACCGTTCACGATAAACCCAAAAATCAATTCAAATTCAATCCCAATTAAATACCATTTAATTGGTACACTTCATTAAATCTTAATAAAAAGATTTAATCTTTTCCTCAACTGGGCTTAAGAACAATGTTAATGAAGACACCATTCACGACAAACCCAAATCACATTTGATATTAAATACAAGGCTCTGAATAGAAAATATATCGTCTTATATTCAATATCAAATTATACGACCAACAAATATCGTATTGGAAATAACGATATATATATATATATATATATATATATATCTTTCAAATTTCCATAACAACATCTGTATAATCACGAAATCCAACATCGAACTGTTCCGAAGATGATTTCGATTCAAATCCATTCCAATTTAATTATTGGAAATCCTGGTTATTTTCAAAACCATTTCAAATTCAATTTATTTATTTAAAAATAAATAGAATTATAATCCTAGTTCAAAACTAGTTCATTTCGATAAAAATCTATTTTTATCTTTTCAAATATGGATTTTTTTCATTCCAATTCTTCACAAATCATTTCTTATGAATTTACACAAATTATTGATATTTTTAATAATTTTATCAAGGCCCGTACAGTCGATTTCCATCAACGGCCATCGAACTGCACTTACAGCGACCTTTTCCGAATTTGATTTGGACATAATTCCAAATCCAACCGTTAGATTTCTAATTTCTCATATTCATTAGAAAGCTCTTTTCGATACGAACCCAAAGGTTCCGGTTTTAGGAGAATCCGACGGTCGGATCTCCCACAATGTCCATTCGAAGTCAACGGTCGAAATTCGCGAACTGCCGCAGCGCGGCGCGTTCTATTCAGGCCATTATATTATATATATATATAATATATATAATATATACTTTGTCGATTTCCTTTTAAAACGTATTTTATAAATCGTTTTAAATTTGTTTTCAAAACGATTTTAACTTCATTTCAAATTCAAATCAAAATTTGATTTTTTCCTCATAAATTCGTTTAAATTCATTTCAAATTGAATTCAATTCCAATCGATTTTTAATTCAATTTCAATTCGAATTCAATTCTATTCAATTTCAATTTGGATTCAATTCTTTTCAATATAATTCGAATTTCGATTATTTTCAATATAATTCAAATTTCGAAATCCCTTTCAATATAATTCAAACTTCGAAATCACTTTCAATATAATTCAAACTTCGAAATCACTTTCAATATAATTCAAATTTCGAAATCACTTTCAATATACATTGAAAGTTGAATAAAATCGATATAAATATCGCTCACGTCAAAATGGCGTCAATCAAATCAACACGGCTTCATATATTTCTATTTTCAAATATTCTATTTCAAATATTTCTTTTTCAAATATTTCTATTTCAAAACTGGTATAAGGCCCAAACAATTACCATAGATTTTATTGCTATGGATTTCCCATACAACGCATGTATATATCAACAACGACAAATAATCAACCATCATCCAAAGTGCATTCTACACTGTATAAGCATCAAATATTAATATTTAACGCTCATAACAGTCTGTCAATCAATCGATCGGCATACAACTAATTATTGGGATTAGTGTATGTCCTATATCATCCCAATACCCGTGTGGGGTTTCAAACAATCGAACACAGATTTTATTTGTGCAGTTGGGCGATGTGTAAAATTTATCGTCCCAATCAATATCAATCAAATCAGTGTATATAAACAAATCTCTGATTTGTTTATATTAGTTTACTTCATTTCATATACACGTTAAAAATTCTATTTTTAACTATAAAATATTTTTAACTATATAAATATTTTATTTCCTTTCACATCACATCACACAATCAACTACTCATCAAAATCAAACAAACAAGCATACAAGCTATCCATGGTCTGTGGACGACGGGTGTCGGGTGCTACTAAACACCGTCTGCATCCTAGTATATATTTCAACTAGAAAATCAAATTAAAAGTGAGAAATTCTCACTGAGGGTTCCACTCCGCCGTGCTTTGCTTTTGAACTGCTGAACCGTCTGGATCTGTTTGAAATTCCAATACAGTTCTCTTCACGCTGTTCATAATAAAAATTATTTTTTTATCACTTCATTTCAATAAATAAAAATCATATTTTTATTTCTGTTTCAAATATTTTTACAACGCTTCTTACTATATAAAAAATTATATTTTTATATATATATATATACCGAATTTTTATTTTATCGCTATAAAAATCACATTTTTATTTCAACATATATATAATAAAAATCATATTTTTATTTCGCTACTATATATATAAAAATTCTATTTTTACAACGGTATTCATATAATAAAGATTATATTTTTATATCGCCACTTATATAAAAATCACATCTTTGCTCCTTCTACATAATAAAGATCAAATCTTTAATATCTATATAATATAAAAATCATATTTTTAATACTTCTACTTTATAAAAATTATATTTTTAATCTTCATATCTAATAAAAATCGTATTTTATTGCTTATATAAAAATTATATTTTATATATGTTACTTCACTATTTTTAAAATTCAAATCTTTTTGAAGTTATATACATATAAAAGATCCTATCTTTATAATGCTACCCATACTATCACAATCCAATTTTTCTTTTCCGCTACATACAACCAAAAATCCCATCCTTTCATGATAAAAATCCTTCCTTTGTTTGATTAAAAATCCTATATTTCAATCGAAGAAATCATGTATTATTTCAGAATTAAAATCGAATTTTATAAACACAAAAAAAGAAGAAAAAAAAAGAAGAAGGAAGAACTCACTGATTTTTAACGGAGGAGGGTGCTTGGGGTTCGTCGAAGGCTGAAAGGTCGCTGCTCGAAGGAGGAAAATCGATCGAGGGGGGGTTTGGAGCTCGCTGGTCTGGTGAAGGGGAGAGGGGGCGTCGTGGTCTCGAGTTGGTGAAGGGAGAAGGAGAAGAGGAGGGCGCAGCGGAGTGGGTGGTGGTTGTCAGGCGCGACGGTTCGTCGGAGGTAGAGGTCGCCGAGGGTTTGGGTGTCTCGCGGGTGGGTTTTCCAGTTCGCAGAGGGAGGAGGGAGGGGAGGAGATAGAAGCGGAGGAGGGAGGCTAGGGCGGCACTGCGCCTCCTGGCGGCGGCGTGGATGCTCCGGCGATCGGAGGAGTGGAGGAGCGACGGGTTCCTCCGTCGTTGTCTCGTTTTTATTTTATTTTATTTCAGATCTGAAATGTAGAGAGAGAGTGTGGAGAGGAATTATATATATTTATTATTTATTTTAGTTTAATTCTCCTTTAAAGTTGACTTTCCTTTCAAACACGAAATCGAACCCAACGACTGTCGCCCCTAGGGTAATACCCCCGTTCCGAACACAATGGGATATGTCACGCAGGCCAATTCGACCGTTACGATCAGTTTCCGTTGAATTTAAAATATAAATCTTTATATATTCAATTTAAATACACATTTCAAATTACCGCGGTCACATACTAAATCAAAAAATTCCAGAAATATATTTTCTAGCTTCGTATTAATGATACGGTCCTAACAAAACTAGTTTCATCGAATTCCGAGACCGTTTGAAAAATGGCCAATTTCCAGTCGATTAAAATCAACTTAAACTGGCCAAACGCGTTTTCCTTCGCCACGCTCACATATTGAATCGAAAAATTGTGATATTAGTATAAGAATGTTATATTAAATATAAAAAAAGTGAATTTCTTGATTTAATCTATTTGATATAAGTTTTTATTGATGCTTGGTTGTTACTTTTTGGGTTATTCCTTAAATAATAGCGGGGACGCAATTTATTTAAAGAGAGGAGTCTGTAACTACCCGTGTAATTTACAGTTATTTAATTAAGGGATTTATTTAAATATTGTATCGTGCATTCGGTTTAAAACCTGAAATTTGTGACTTTTTGTAAATGGATGAATTTTGACTCGAGACTACTTTGATTAAATTCAAAATGTTGTTTACGTTATTTAAAACTGTAAACATCGATATGTTTGGAGTTAGTGAAATTTGGGCGTTTCGGGAAGGGCCGTGTTTTGCAAAGCTAGCCCATTAATCCATATGTAAGCGGCCTCTACATGGTAATTCCACTCATCTGCATCATTGTAACGACTCGAATTTTCGGTTTTTTGAAATTGAATATTTAAACTTATTTTAAATATTATATTATATTTGAAATATAAATGGATTATTAATATTGAATTCATTTATTAAATGATGACTGAACGTTTATATTTATATTTATTTTGAAACAAACTCGTAACGTCGCGGTAGTTCGTAAATTTGAGTTTTCAACTTCAATTGAATATACATAATCCGTTATAAGTCGGAATTCTGTGAAACAAGAAACGTTTAAATCTATTTGATTATCACTTTATAATGGAAGAGAAAATTTTAGATTTCATCTTATATATTGTAAGTTATGTCCAAAACAAATTTTAAAATAGTCGCTATGGAGTAAATTTATAAACGATAATGTTTATTTAATAATTTAAATAGAGATTTTTTATAGATTTTGGATATCGTTTAACTTGAAGTTATTAACGTTGAGTTATAAATCCGTATTGGATGAAAATGAAATGATATTTTTTTGGATATATACGACAACAATAGTTTATTATTATTGAATTTAATTATTTTAAAGTTAGTTTATATTTTATAGATATTATATAATCCTTTTTAGTAGCTATTTTCCAAAACGACCTCCGTTTTTGGCAAAACGAATTTTATTGGAATATGTATGGCCAGTTATTACTAGATTTCTTGCTTGGGGACAATCAGAGTTGTTTTATCAATATGCGATATATAAACGTCAAGTAATAAAAAAATTGGAAATTTAAATAAACTCATTGTGCAAAAAGGAGTTGGTTTTCAATGAAATTAATTTCATTGGGACCGTAATGCCAAGACATAGCAGTGTGTTTATTTTCGTTGTGTTTGGAATCATGTGTGTCTGTGCAAAATTTACTATCAATGTTAAATAGCAGTAGAAAATGAATTTATTAATTGTAATAAATAAAATAATATAAACTTCACTCCTAAGCCAAAACTAATGCACATACCTACCCCAAAATTTTTGTACAATCTACCATATCCTATCTGACCAAACATCTGCCTACCCTAAGACATAACCCACACACAAGCCTGCACTAATATATAAACCTACCCCAGGACTACCTAAATATATATATACATAGCTCGTATATCTACTACCACGGCTGGAAGGGAAGAAATACAAGTACACAGCCTACCTAAGTCTACCTAAACTAAACATCACATAGCTACCTTCCAGTACGTACAAGCCTCATAAAATTAATGGAAGTCACATCCTGGAAAAGAAAACACATGCAAATGAACATCACTAGCTAATGCAATTGAAGAAATTTAGACCTATCCTACCACCTACCATGTACGTTGAAATGAGCATTATTCTTATCTTCCCCATCCTCTTCTATAAATACTCCATCTTCTATGCTCAAAAAAATAAATACTCCGTCTTCATCGTCTTCGTATTTTTTTCCAGGAAACTAAAAATAGCGAACGAGCTTTGAAAAATTAATTCGATCAATATACACCATCTAAAATCGTGAAACCGGTTGCATTGAGACTCTAAAATACACCACTACAAGTTCGCCATCTCAGATTTTTAAATAGCACAAACTTTTGTTGAAATCTAGGATTAGGTTTACCTCTATTTATGGGGGTCGTTACGCGGATTCATTTGTGCAGAAGGGATTAAGAGAGAGATGCACGTGGGTAATTTTTTTTTAATATGGCAATATTTTTTTTTTGAACCTAGAACGTGTTGTTCGCTGCCGATCAGAGTTGCGAGGCATTGAAGGGGGATCTGATAGTGTAGGCGAGTATGGGTTGCAAAGTGAATTCGTTTGGCAGTGTTTATTTTGGGTTGCACGAAGTTTTTGGAGGTATCAGTGTTTTAGCGTGCATAGGTTTGCACGAGGGGAAGCTTCAGAACTCGTTGGGGAAGATGGAGTTGTAGCAGGTGGATTTAGATGGGCCTGGGACGAAATAGAAATCGGGTGAATCCCATTTTGTTTTAATTTAAAAGTTTAATTAAATTAAAATGTTAATACAACTTTACGAATATAATATCTCACATGTATGTGATCAGAATAAAGAGCGGTCGGTTCAATTGGATCCGTATCGTCGAGCACAACGCGATGGAGCAAGTTCAGCATAGGAAGCAACGTAAATTTTTAATTGAATTAAACGTCAGTTTAATTTAATTAAAAACAAGTGTTTAAACGACATAATAAGACCAAGGTGAGTAAAACTCACTCAGTTGTCCCACTTATATATTTTATATAAGGAGGGTTAAATGTTGTATGCTATGTTTGCTAATTGTAGGATGATTTAATGATTGTTTGAATATATGCTGAATATTTTTATATAACTGATTTAAGATAAACGTTCGTTTAATTTAATCGAACCCAATCGTTTTTTTAACAATTATTTCCAAAAGAGGTAACTTACCTTGTTGGTTATGTTTATTACAATATAAACATATTAAAGTAAATTAGATGCTTGAATTGTTATTGTTAGTTCACTATTATCAGTTGAATTAATTAATTATGTTTATTTTAAATTATTGTACTAAATTGATTATTTTACTTGAGGTAACCTACTTGGATGCAGGAAGAGGGATCCAATTGTTAGAGTTTGTGCCCTAGAGGCAATTCATTTGATGAGATTGATAACACTATTGATGTTATTATTTTATTTGGAATAAAATATTATTCTATTATATTGTATTTACTGCGTAATATAAATAATAATATAACAGAAGTCCTTAGAATAATAATACGGAATTATATAGTTCGAGTAAGACTGAACTTGAGATTATACAATGTGATAAGTATTATAATTCTTAAATGCCCCTAGTCGAGTTTTATTGTTAATATAGGACCACAATAAAGCGTTAAGACTAGTATGTTGATTGACTGATGATCACATCTCATTGATCATTAATACACATGATATTAATGTCAAAACATAAATACGTATTAGAGAATATATGTGACGGCAAGGAATTTCGCTCGATCCGAATCAGTCGTTAAACCGATCTAGACCGTTCGAAACCCCTGTTCGTTTGAGAACAGGACAAATCAAAACACAAACAGAAGAACATTTCATTGTTATTACAACAATTCCATCAGATACAAGAATATACAGAGTATAATTGAATAAATTACATTCGATAAATATCAGAGATTACAATAAATTACATAGCAGCGGGAAAATAATATAAAGCACAACTGAAGGTGATATACGGATACAGAGCTTTCCGGATATCATTCCAGCTGTAAACCAGGATCCTGTGAATATGAATCTGCAAAACCAAAACTACTAGCTGCCCGTGTGGAAATAGGGGCACCCAGAGTTTAGGTTAAAAACAATAAACTCCAGGTCAGTCATGTGACTGGTGTGAGAACTAAAACAGTTATTTAAAACTTTTACTTTAAAAGAGAGTAATTCAAGGGACCACGCCGTATAACATGGAACGGGTTTCCTCCCAAGAATACCAGTGCATAGAATAAACAACGCAATGCTTTTCGAAAAATGAAGCTATTATAAGACCCAGGTCCCATCATACAATGCAACGCAAGCCGGAGGATAGGGTTTTACCTTATAACAGCCAAACATGCTTGGTACGTTTAAAACAAATCATTTGATACTATAATAAGTGTATAGTGTCAAAACAATTTCAATCATAAATATAAATCATAGGCGGCATGAATGTCCCATACCACTATATCGCCATACTAGTTCTACAATTAAAACCGAAATGCACGTATTGGAAATTGGATTTCCGTCATGAGTCGAGGCAAGGGGCAAGCTCCTCTCCGCTTTCGAGACACTCTAGCAAATGCTCAGGGCTACGCACTCTGGGCAGCCACTTGGATCGGTTGGGCCGGTCCTCTCTTACGTTTGAGGATTAGTTATGCCTGAACACACGTTTCCCGGTCCTTACAGACCTAAAATCGAGGCGCCTCATTCCAACAACCACAAAGGTGAAAAGTATATAAATGTCAGGGCTGGTAAGTCGCTGACACCACCAAAGCTAGAAAGAAACGTCGTGTTCTCCCAACGGTCCGTATCCCATTTTTAACTCATACCGAGATGTGAGGCTCGCGAATTCATGCTATACACAAAGCTGCCACATAGGCCGTGCTTTGATCATCAACCACAAGACTTTGCTTTTCAACAGAAGCCTTGATCCATGCAACTCAGCATGCCACACAGGCAATTCATGCCATGCGATTGATATCTATCGATATATAACCTCTAAGCTCGTACATCTCAGAGAAGGGCGTTAAGCAAGAGAATAAGTTCTCCGCCGCCAAACAGATATATATTTAACAGAAATCAATCAACACAGAATAAAATCCAATGTCAGACACACAATCCATTTACAAGTTCGTTCTGGGTCTGAACGAAACCGGAGGCACTTTCCTCGCATATCCATCCATCTCCAAGTACGTCTGGACGACCACCAACTATTTCCATCCTCTTGGGTGTACAGCCCAATCAGGATTGTCAGTAATTATCCAAACGATGTGAAGACTTCCGGTCTTCGAACACCGTCATCATCTTCGACTTATCGTCGAATCGGTTATTCAGAATGGGTATAAACCCGGCCTTTCCGAACAACCCGTGTATATTAAAAACAAATGTTACATAAACACAACATACGCCTCATTCCAATTCAGCAGCCACTAATCGTAAATCAGCAAGAGAACAATTTCCCAAATGTTAACCCCGAAGGCCGAAACCAACATCAGATCAATACCCAGGAAACCATTCTTCTTAACTAACCTACAGCTAGTTTCTAAATTTCATTTCTTAGGGAAAGGTTCCCATTAATTTTATCCAAGATAAATTCTTTAAAATTTATCCTTTAATCTTCCATTGGATGTCGTATCAAACCAAATTATGGTTTTTTCCAAACTAGTCGAGATTAGCGAACCACACCGAAGTAATTATTTATTTTATTTCCCAATCCCAACCTATTCATCCCATGAAGTAAAACTGGTAATACTCCATATCTAACACCACGGTGTTATCGGTAAAATTAATTACCATTTCACGTTCAAATCTAATTAAAGATTTAACTATCGCTTTGGAGCAAAACTGGTGATACTCCATTCTCGCTGACTTTCTATATTTGATAATTTAAATTATCAATTCACATTTCAATTTAATTGTGAATTCATTAAAACTCCTTTTACAGGGTTAAAGAACTAATGTCTTTTAAAACACAGTTCACGATAAACCCAAATCACATTCTATTTATTATCGGGTTAAAGAACTGGTGTTATTTAAAACACTGTTCACGATAAACCCACAAATCAATTCTATTTAAAACTTGTTTCAAATCCAATTTATTTATTTAAAAATAAACGGGTTTAATTTTAGTTCAAAACTACTTCATTTCGATAAAAATCTATTTTTATCTTTTCAAATATGGAGTTTTACACCCCAATTTCTCCTAATTCACTTCTTATGATTTTACACAAATTATTACTATTTTTAATAATTTTATCAAGGCCCGTACAGTCGATTTCCATCAACGGCCATCGAACTACACTTACAATGACCTTTTCTGAATTTGATTTGGACGTATCTCCAAATCCAACCATTAGATTTTGAATTTCTAATATTTGTTAGAAAGCTCTTTTCGATACGAACCCAACGGTTCCAGTTTTAGGAGAATCCGACGGTCGGATCTCTCGTAATGTCCGTTCGAAGTCAATGGTCGAAATTCGCGAACTGCTGTGGCGCGGTGCGTTCTATTCAGGCCATTATATTATATATATATATATAATATATATAATATATATTTCATCGATTTCTATTTAAAACGAATTATATAAATAGTTTTTAAATTCGTTTCAAAGTAATTTCAACTTCCATTTCAATTCAAATCAAAATTAAATTTTTCCTTATAAATTCGTTTTAAAATTCATTTCTATTGGATTTCAATTCAAATCGATTCGAATTCCTTTTCTTTTCAATTCCAATTCAATTCATTTTCGTTTTCTATTCAATTCAATTCAAATTCGTTATATATTCAATTCAAATCAAATTCGTTATCTTTTCAATTCAATTCAAATTCGTTATATATTCAATTCAAATCAAATTCGTTATATATTCAATTCAAATCAAATTCGTTATCTATTCAATTCAATTCGAATTCGTTATCTATTCAATTCAGATCAAATTCGTTATCTATTCAATTCAAATCAAATTCGTTATCTATTCAATTCAATTCGAATTCGTTATCTATTCAATTCAATTCGAATTCGTTGTCTATTCAATTCAATTCGAATTCGTTATCTATTCAATTCAAATCAAATTCGTTATATATTCAATTCAAATCAAATTCGTTATATATTCAATTCAAATCAAATTCATTATATAATCAATTCAAATCAAATTCGTTATATATTCAATTCAATTCAAATTCGTTATATATTCAATTCAAATCAAATTCGTTATATATTCAGTTCAAATCAAATTCGTTATCTATTCAATTCAATTCAAATCAAATTCAAAAACGAATATAATCGATATAAATATCGTTCGCGTCAAAATAGCGCATCTCTAATTAATACGGCTTTATATATTTCAATAATTCCGCTATTCTATTCAACCAATGAATATTTATTTTATTCAATACGTGAATCTATATTTTCGTTCAACACATGACAAATCTCAACGGATGAGTACGGTCAACACATGAACCTTTATTTACTAATGATAAAGATGTAAATTTTATTGTTAAATTATTTCATTCAACACATAACTAATCTCAACGGATGAGTACTGTGAAAACCCGTAACTTCCCCGGTTGGGAAAGCGCGGATAGTTCGAGAACAAGCCACAACAGAACACATACAGAAGAACATTTCATTGTATATTACAACAATGCTCCAGATTACAAGAATATACAGAGTATAAATGAATATTACACAGACATATCAGAGATTTAAATTACATTTAAATACATCGCAGCGGAAAATAATACAATACACAACTAGAAGAGATATACGGATACAAAGCTTTCCGGATATCATTCCAGCTGTAAACCAGGATCCTGTGAATATAAATCTGCAAAACCAAAACTACTAGCTGCCCGTGTGGAAAATAGGGGCACCCAGAGTTTAGGTTAAAACAATAAACTCCAGGTCAGTCATGTGACTGGTGTGAGAACTAAAACAGTTGTAAATCTTTATTTTAAAGTTAGGTAAATCAAGGGACCACGCCGTATAACACGAAACAGGTTTACTCCCAAGAATACCAGTGCATATAAGTAAACAACGCAATGCTTTTCTAAAAATGAAGCTATTATAAGACCCAGGTCCCATCACACAATGCAACGCAGCCGAAGGATAGGGTTTTCCCTTATAATAGACAAACATGCTTGGTACGTTTTAAAAATCAAATCATTTGATACTATAATAAGTGTATAGTGTCAAAACAATTTCAATCATAAATATCAATCCTAGACGGCATGGGTACCATATATCATGTCGCCATACTAGTTCTACAATTAAAACCGCAATACACATATTGGAAATTGGATTTCCATCATGGTGGCTCCTGATTCGAAAGATCGATCGCGTAATGCAATTCACCACGGCTTACGTCCCAACAAGAGAAAACACCGTCTGCACATCCGCACATTTGGGACCAGAGTATCACCGCGGCTTACGTCCCAGCGAGAGAAAACACCGCTTACTCGATATATCCCTGAGCACTAAGCTCATCTCGGTCGACCGAATCCACGACACCACTAAGGTTCCCATCCACTAAAAAGCATACTGATCAAACCATCAGTTTACCACCATACCGGGATGTGAGGCTCGCGGATCAACGCTATACACAAAGCCATGCTATATCAGCTGCGCTTTGATCATCAACCACCAAACTTTGCTTTTCAACAAAAGTCTGGATCACTGCATCTCAGCATGCCACACTATCAATCCATATCGTACCACTGATTTCTGCAAATATATAACCTCTGAGCTCATATGTCTCAGAGAAGGGCGTTAAGCAAGAGAATAAATTCTCCGCCGCCAAACAGATATATATTTAGCAGAGATCAACGAATACAATATAAAAGAATACAATGTCAGACACACTATCCATTTAAAAGTTCGTTCTAGGTCTGAACGAAACCGGAGGCACTTTCCTCACATATCCATTCATCTCCAAGTACGTCTGGACGACCACCAACTATTTCCATCCTCTTGGGTGTACTGCCCAATCAGGATCGTCAGTAATTATCCAAACGATGTGAAGACTTCCAGTCTTCGACCACCGTCTTCATCTTCGACATATCGTCGAATCGGTTATTCAGAATGGGTATAAACCCGGACTTTCCGAACAACCCGTGTATATTATAACAAATGTTACACAAACACAACAAATGCCTCATTCCAATTCAGAATATTCTTAGGGAAAGGTTCCCATTAATTTTATCCAAGATAAATTCTTTAAAATTTATCCTTTAATCTTCCTTTGGATGACATTTCAAACCAAATTATGGTTTTCCAAACTAGTCGAGATTAGCGAACCACACCGAAGTAATTATTTATTTTATTTCCCAATCCCAACCTATTCATCCCATGAAGCAAAACTGGTAATACTCCATATCTAATACTATGGTGTTATCGGTAAGATTAATTACCATTTCACGTTCAAATCTAATTAAAGATTTAACTATCGCTTTGGAGCAAAACTGGCGATACTCCATTCTCGCTCATTTCTAAATTTGATTATTTAGATTATCCATTCACATTTCAATTTAATTGCAGATTCGTTAAAACTCCTTTTACTGGGTTAAAGAACTAGTGTTATTTAAAACACAGTTCACGACAAACCCAAATCACATTCTATTTATTATCGGGTTAAAGAACAAGTGTTATTTAAAACACTGTTCACGATAAACCCACAAATCAATTCTATTTAAAACCCATTTCAAATCCGATTTATTTATTTATTTAAAAATAAATGGGTTTTAATTTTAATTCAAAACTAGTTCATTTCAATAAAAATCTATTTTTATCTTTTCAAATATGGAGGTTTTCATCCCAATTTTTCCCAAATCATTCCTTATGATTTTACACAAATTATTACTATTTTTAATAATTTTATCAAGGCCCGTACAGTCGATTTCCATCAACGACCATCGAACTGCACTTACAGCGACCTTTTTTGAATTTGATTTGGACGTATCTCCAAATCCAACCGTTAGATTTCAAATTTCTAATATTCGTTAGAAAGCTCTTTTCGATACGAACCCAACGGTTCCGGTTTTAGGAGAATCCGACGGTCGAATCTCCCGTAATATCCGTTCGAAGTTAATGGTCGAAATTCGCGAACTGCCGCGGCGCTGCGCGTTCAATTCAGGCCATTATATTATATATATAATATATATTTCGTCGATTACTATTTAAAACGAATTTTATAAATAGTTTTGAATTCGTTTCAAAAACAATTTCAACCTTTATTTCAAATTCAAATCGAAATTGAATTTTCTATTATAAATCTTTTTTTACTTTCATTTCTATTTGATTTTAATTCAAATCGATTTTAATTCGATTCGAATTCATTTTCAATTCAATTCAATTCGAATTCGTTTTCTTTTCAATTCAATTCGAATTCGTTTTCTATTCAATTCAAATTCAATTCATTTTCTATTCAAATCAAATTCAATTCATTTTCTAATCAAATCAAATTCAATTCATTTTCTATTCAAATCAAATTCAATTCATTTTCTAATCAAATCAAATTCGTTATATATTTTCTATTCAATTCAAATTCGTTATATATTCGATTGGAATCAAATTCGTTTTCTATTCAATTCGAATTCGTTTTTTATTCAATCTAATTTAAATTTCATTTCAAAATATTCGATTTCGAAATCACTTTTCAATATTCATTTTAAAATGAAGAAAATCGATATAAATATCGTTCACGTCAAAATGGCGTCAATCTAATCAACACGGCTTCATATATTCCTATTTTCAAATATTTCTTTTCAAACATTTCGTTTCAAAAATTTCGTTTCAAATATTTCGTTTCAAATATTTCGATTATTAAAATATTTCGTTCAACACATGACTAATCTCATCGGATGAGTACTGTCAACACATAAACCTTTATTTTATATTGATAAAGATGTAAATTTTATTATTAAAATATTTCGTTCAATACATGACTAATCTCAACGGATGAGTACTGTCAACACATGAACCTTTATTTTATATTATTCTTTATTTTCTAAATTGGAAGGAGGCCCAATCAATCACCATATAATGTTAATTATATGGATTTTCATACATCCCACGTATATAATAGCATTGAAAAATAATCAACCATCAACCAAAGTGCACTACACTGTATAAGCATCAAATATAGATATCTAACGCTTATAACAGCCTGTCAATCAATCGATCGACATATTTAATCAATCAGGATGAGTGAACTTCAAATTTCATCCCAACACCCGTGTGGGGTTTCAAGCAATCAAACACAGATTTTAGTTATGCAGTTGGGCGATGTGTAAAATTTATCGACCCAATCAATGTCCTTCAAATAGGTGTACATAAACAAACCGTCCGGTTTGTAAATGAATATTTTATTTATTCACATTCACTATATTCATCTTCACGTTAAAAATTATATTTTTAACGATAAAACATTTTATTTCAACATATGAATTTTTATTCAGTTCATTTACAAAATAAAAATGATATTTTTATTTTTCTAACATATTTTAGAAAATTTCGGCGGCATAACGGCACGATACTAGAAACGGGACGAGGCCTAGCCTTATCCCCGGTCTAGTGAAGGCCCACGCCATTCACACATCAATCAAATCCATTCAATTCACCAAACAATTCAATTCAAACCAAATAATCTAACCAACTACACAACCAAACAAACAAGTCCATGGTCTGTGGACGATTGTGTCGGGTGCTACTAAGCACCGTCTGCATCCTAGTATATATATATAACTTAGAAAAGAAATTGAAGAGTGAGAAATTCTCACCACTAGCTATCCAACCATCTCGACTCTTCTTTTGCAGAAGTCTTCGTCGTTCTCGCCTTTTTGTCACCTTCGTTGACCGTAGCCACTACATACATAAAAATCGAATTTTTACTTCGTTGTTCAATATATAAAAATCGAATTTTTACTTTGTTGTTCAATATATAAAAATCGAATTTTTTCTTCGTTGTTCAATATATAAAAATCGAGTTTTTTTTATGCGATGTTATTTATTTTTAAATCACATCTTTCAAGACAATGCTATTTTATTTTACAAAATTAATGCTATTTTATATTTTCAAAAGCAATGCTGTTTCTATTCTAAAAAACAATCCTGTTTCTATTCTCAAAAAAAATTCTATTTTATATTTTCAAAGATCATACCCTAATTCATATTTAAAACCTTTCTAACTTTATTTTAAAACCTTTCTAGTTTTATTGTCATAATGCTATATATATTTATTAAAAAATGAAAATAAAAGCTGCCTTTATATTTATTAAAAAAAACTGCATTTATATTTATTTAAAAAAAACTGCATTTATATTTATTTAAAAAAAACTGCATTTATATTTATTTAAATTAGTTAAACTAAAATAAACAATAACTAAATAAAAATCAACTCACTGTGTCTTCGTTCCTCTTCCTTCAGTAACACGCCGATAACGATGAACCCATCGCCACTATTTTAGGGCTCAAGTTCGCACGCACTCCAAGGCGTCTGAGATCGATCTGGAGTCGCCACGTCGTAGCCCATCATGCGCGCCACCACCGCCAGTCACGGGGTCAAGTTCGGTTGTCCCTCCATCGCCCAAATTCGGTCCGAACGAGATGATGTTGGGCTGCGATTTCTTACGATTTATGGGATTAAAACTAATCTCCACCGTTCAGGCTGTAGAGCTCAAGAAGTTGAACGATATTGCTTTCGTAAATTTCTGAATTGGTGCGTGGATGATGAGATAAGGGAGGAAGACGCAAGGAGCGATTTTAGCCATCAAGATAGGAGATGACGGCGGGCTGAAGAAAATGACTAGGGCTTCCATATTTTTGGTTTATATATAATATTTTTATAATTTTTTAATTCTAAATTTACCTGGTTAACCTCACGAACTCAAAATGGACCCCAACGACAGTCTCCCCTAGCTAAATACCCACATTCTGAACACAATGGGATATGTTTCGTAACCCAATTCGGCTGTTACGATCAGTTATTCTTCAAATTAATGTATAAAACATTTAATTTTCAATTTTGAACGTACATTTTAATTGGCCGGGGCCACAAACTGATTCGAAAAATTCCAGAAAAATAAATCTGGCTATGTGGGGACGATACGGTCCCAACAAAACTGATTTCGTCGAATTCTAAGACCGTTTGAAAAATGGCCATTTTCAGGTCGATCAGAATTGACTGAAACTGTTCAAACACGTTTTCTTTTGCCACGCTCACATATTGACTCCAAAAATTGTGAAATTTTAAATTTAGCAATAATTTGACGTCCCGGATCCAACAAAAGTGGTTTCATCGAAAACGGAGGTCGTTTGCAAAATCTCTATTTTTAAGGGCCTGAATTCCATAGCGACTATTCAGAATTTTCAACTGGACATATCTTTTGATACCCGCTATGAAATTTTGATTTTTCGGATTCGTTGGAAAGATATTATCAATTATATTCCATTATTTTTGGTTTCACTAAAATCCGGTTTATTTTGCACCCGGTATATTCATTTGAATTTTGAAATCGAATTATCGAACTACCGCGCCATTTTCCATTCATGTTATAATTATTTATATTCTAACGACGATGTATATAAATATATTTGTTTGAATTCTATTCAAAATAAATTTCTCGTCGATATTGTTTAAAATAATTCATTTTAAATAATCAAAATTCGCTAAAATTGCCAAAATAAAAATTTTAAACTGGCCCAGATTTTCGGGTTGTTACAATCTCCCCCACTTAAAACTTTTCGTCCCCGAAAAGGAATAAAGTCGAAAGTGGTTTGATTAATCAACTCTACGTTCGTTCTGGCTTTCATTCTCCAACTTTTCAGTTTCTGAGAATTTTCAAATTTTCAAAAATTTGGCTAACACCCGGAATTTTCGAAAAATTTCGCCATAACCTCCCCTGCACCGGGAGCCACGGGAAAATCCCGAAATTGCCATATAGGCCTTCTGATCTCAAAAAGAAAAAGAAAAAGCCAAGCAGCTAGCCAATCGGCTCATAAAATCATCATCATCCAAACAAAACAGGAAATTATGGTAAACATGTATCTATTTGTCGGGCAAACAAATTTTATTCTCTGCTCTAGCCTCCTTGCTATGACCTGTTCAATGTAAGTACATGTATATGCAAGAAAATGCGACCAACTTTCAATACAATTCAATATTTGATACAATTAGGCGTAATGGTTCAAAATTATCAAACAAATAAATAAACAACACAAACATCAATCCATTAGTTGATTAGCTTTTCAAATTCATAACTTTGATACATAGTCAAAAAATCAGATTTTTGATGCCAAATCACAACAATAGGTCCTATCTAATTTTGGTTCTCACACCAGTCAATAGGAAATATATAGAAATCTCACTTTCGTCACTCGAATATAAACACTGGTAATGTGATCACAATTATCAGCATCATCCCCGGGCGACTAGAGTGTGATTCTATATCTATCCAGTATATTAAAACTTCAAATATACGCGGATCAGACGTATACGCAAAATCTTTATATACTGGAATGTCCAATTCAATATAAATAAATAATCAAATACGAATAATTGATTTAAATTTTCAAAACAAAACTTGTTTTCACTTTAAAAATTTACTCTTCACACTCGTTCTAGGATACTACTGATCCCATCTCTAACGAGGCATTCCATTGGATATTACTAATCCAATATCTGATGAATTCTTTCGTATGGTTCTAATGTGTCTTATTCTCTGAGCTTTGAAAACCAAAGCTCTGATACCAACTGTGAAATAGCCGACGAAATCCTGTAGGCTTTGCAACCATCCCTTCATCCCCCAAGCAGCAGGTAATACCCACCGTGGCTCCCACATGGTCCCCCAGTCCCTTGTTTTACGGCGACCCTCTCGAGTCTCGCGCCTATTGGCGAACCAACGCCCTCCCCAGCGACATGTAGGGGTAAGAGTCTCCCGTTCGCCACCAAACCGCGAAGCGAGAACCCCCTATCATGCGTACCCGGCCTACTCAGGGCCAGCAACAAGAACTGGTAATACTCCATATCTAATACTATGGTGTTATCGGTAAGATTAATTACCATTTCACGTTCAAATCTAATTAAAGATTTAACTATCGCTTTGGAGCAAAACTGGCGGTACTCCATTCTCGCTCATTTCTAAATTTGATTATTTAGATTATCCATTCACATTTCAATTTAATTGCAGATTCGTTAAAACTCCTTTTACTGGGTTAAAGAACTAGTGTTATTTAAAACACAGTTCACGACAAACCCAAATCACATTCTATTTATTATCGAGTTAAAGAACAAGTGTTATTTAAAACACTGTTCACGATAAACCCACAAATCAATTCTATTTAAAACCCATTTCAAATCCGGTTTATTTATTTATTTAAAACCAAATGGGTTTTAATTTTAATTCAAAACTAGTTCATTTCGATAAAAATTTATTTTTATCTTTTCAAATATGGAGTTTTTCATCCCAATTTTTCCCAAATCATTCCTTATGATTTTACACAAATTATTACTATTTTTAATAATTTTATCAAGGCCCGTACAGTCGATTTCCATCAACGGCCATCGAACTGCACTTACAGCGAACTTTTCTGAATTTGATTTGGACGTATCTCCAAATCCAACCGTTAGATTTCAAATTTCTAATATTCGTTAGAAAGCACTTTTCGATACGAACCCAACGGTTCCGGTTTTAGGAGAATCCGACGGTTGAATCTCCCGTAATATCCGTTCGAAGTTAATGGTCGAAATTCGCGAACTGCCGCGGCGCGGCGCGTTCAATTCAGGCCATTATATTATATATATAATATATATAATATATATTTCATCGATTACTATTTAAAACGAATTTTATAAATAGTTTTGAATTCGTTTCAAAAACAATTTCAACCTTTATTTCAAATTCAAATCGAAATTGAATTTTCTATTATAAATCTTTTTTTACTTTCATTTCTATTTGATTTTAATTCAAATCGATTTTAATTCGATTCGAATTCATTTTCAATTCAATTCAATTCGAATTCGTTTTCTTTTCAATTCAATTCGAATTCGTTTTCTATTCAATTCAAATTCAAATCATTTTCTATTCAAATCAAATTCAATTCATTTTCTAATCAAATCAAATTCAATTCATTTTCTATTCAAATCAAATTCAATTCATTTTCTAATCAAATCAAATTCGTTATATATTTTCTATTCAATTCAAATTCGTTATATATTCGATTGGAATCAAATTCGTTTTCTATTCAACTCGGATTCGTTTTCTATTCAATTTAATTTAAATTTCATTTCAAAATATTCGATTTCGAAATCACTTTTCAATATTCATTTTAAAATGAATAAAATCGATATAAATATCGTTCACGTCAAAATGGCGTCAATCTAATCAACACGGCTTCATATATTTCTATTTTCAAATATTTCTTTTCAAACATTTCGTTTCAAACATTTCGTTTCAAATATTTCGTTTCAAATATTTCGATTATTAAAATATTTCGTTCAACACATGACTAATCTCATCGGATGAGTACTGTCAACACATGAACCTTTATTTTATATTGATAAAGATGTAAATTTTATTATTAAAATATTTCTTTCAATACATGACTAATCTCAACGGATGAGTACTGTCAACACATGAACCTTTATTTTATATTATACTTTATTTTCTAAATTGGAAGGAGGCCCAATCAATCACCATATAATGTTAATTATATGGATTTTCATACATCCCACGTATATAATAGCATTGAAAAATAATCAACCATCAACCAAAGTGCACTACACTGTATAAGCATCAAATATAGATATCTAACGCTTATAACAGCCTGTCAATCAATCGATCGACATATTTAATCAATCAGGATGAGTGAACTTCAAATTTCATCCCAACACCCGTGTGGGGTTTCAAGCAATCAAACACAGATTTTAGTTGTGCAGTTGGACGATGTGTAAAATTTATCGACCCAATCAATGTCCTTCAAATAGGTGTACATAAACAAACCGTCCGGTTTGTAAATGAATATTTTATTTATTCACATTCACTATATTCATCTTCACGTTAAAAATTATATTTTTAACGATAAAACATTTTATTTCAACATATGAATTTTTATTCAGTTCATTTACAAAATAAAAATGATATTTTTATTTTTCTAACATATTTTAGAAAATTTCGGCGGCATAACGGCACGATACTAGAAACGGGACGAGGCCTAGCCTTATCCCCGGTCTAGTGAAGGCCCACGCCATTCACACATCAATCAAATCCATTCAATTCACCAAACAATTCAATTCAAACCAAATAATCTAACCAACTACACAACCAAACAAACAAGTCCATGGTCTGTGGACGATTGTGTCGGGTGCTACTAAGCACCGTCTGCATCCTAGTATATATATATATAACTTAGAAAAGAAATTAAAGAGTGAGAAATTCTCACCAATAGCTATTCAACCATCTCGACTCTTCTTTTGCAGAAGTCTTCGTCGTTCTCGCCTTTTTGTCACCTTCGTTGACCGTAGCCACTACATACATAAAAATCGAATTTTTACTTCGTTGTTCAATATATAAAAATCGAATTTTTACTTTGTTGTTCAATATATAAAAATCGAATTTTTTCTTCGTTGTTCAATATATAAAAATCGAATTTTTTTTATGCGATGTTATTTATTTTTAAATCACATCTTTCAAGACAATGCTATTTTATTTTACAAAATTAATGTTATTTTATATTTTCAAAAGCAATGCTGTTTCTATTCTAAAAAACAATCCTGTTTCTATTCTAAAAAAAATTCTATTTTATATTTTCAAAGATCATACCCTAATTCATATTTAAAACCTTTCTAACTTTATTTTAAAACCTTTCTAGTTTTATTGTCATAATGCTATATATATTTATTAAAAAATGAAAATAAAAGCTGCCTTTATATTTATTAAAAAAAACTGCATTTATATTTATTTAAAAAAAACTGCATTTATATTTATTTAAAAAAAACTGCATTTATATTTATTTAAATTAGTTAAACTAAAATAAACAATAACTAAATAAAAATCAACTCACTGTGTCTTCGTTCCTCTTCCTTCAGTAACACGCCGATAACGATGAACCCATCGCCACTATTTTAGGGCTCAAGTTCGCACGCACTCCAAGGCGTCTGAGATCGATCTGGAGTCGCCACGTTGTAGCCCATCATGCGCGCCACCACCGCCAGTCACGGGGTCAAGTTCGGTTGTCCCTCCATCGCCCAAATTCGGTCCGAACGAGATGATGTTTTGCTGCGATTTCTTACGATTTATGGGATTAAAACTAATCTCCACCGTTCAGGCTGTAGAGCTCAAGAAGTTGAACGATATTGCTTTCGTAAATTTCTGAATTGGTGCGTGGATGATGAGATAAGGGAGGAAGACGCAAGGAGCGATTTTAGCCATCAAGATAGGAGATGACGGCGGGCTGAAGAAAATGACTAGGGCTGAAGAAAATGACTAGGGCTTCCATATTTTTGGTTTATATATATAATATTTTTATAATTTTTTAATTCTAAATTTACCTGGTTAACCTCACGAACTCAAAATGGACCCCAACGACAGTCTCCCCTAGCTAAATACCCCCATTCTGAACATAATGGGATATGTTTCGTAACCCAATTCGGCTGTTACGTTCAGTTATTCTTCAAATTAAAGTATAAAACATTTAATTTTCAATTTTGAACGTACATTTTAATTGGCCGGGGCCACAAACTGATTCGAAAAATTCCAGAAAAATAAATCTGGCTATGTGGGGACGATACGGTCCCAACAAAACTGATTTCGTCGAATTCTAAGACCGTTTGAAAAATGGCCATTTTCAGGTCGATCAAAATTGACTGAAACTGTTCAAACACGTTTTCTTTTGCCACGCTCACATATTGACTCCAAAAATTATGAAATTTTAAATTTAGCAATAGTTTGACGTCCCGG
The DNA here is from genome assembly GCA_030737875.1 of Allium sativum. Classification (NCBI taxonomy): domain Eukaryota; kingdom Viridiplantae; phylum Streptophyta; class Magnoliopsida; order Asparagales; family Amaryllidaceae; genus Allium; species Allium sativum. The sequence goes on along the minus strand of CM060927.1, from coordinate 16,612,009 downwards.
ATCCAACAAAAGTGGTTTCGTCGAAAACGGAGGTCGTTTGCAAAATCTCTATTTTTAAGGGCCTGAATTCCATAGCGACTATTCAGAATTTTCAACTGGACATATCTTTTGATTCCCGCTATGAAATTTTGATTTTTCGGATTCGTTGGAAAGATATTATCAATTATATTCCATTATTTTTGGTTTCACTGAAATCCGGTTTATTTTTCACCCGGTATATTCATTTGAATTTTGAAATCGAATTATCGAACTACCGCGCCATTTTCCATTCATGTTATAATTATTTATATTCTAACGACGATGTATATAAATATATTTGTTTGAATTCTATTCAAAATAAATTTCTCGTTGATATTATTTAAAATAATTCATTTTAAATAATCAAAATTCGCTAAAATTGCCAAAATAAAAATTTTAAACTGGCCCAGATTTTCGGGTTGTTACAAGTACTGTCAACACATGAACCTTTGTTTTATAATATTCTTTATTTTCTAAATTGGAATGAGGCCCAATCAATTACCATATAAAGTTAATTATATGGATTCCATTCAACACATGTATATAATAGCAATGATAAATAATTAACCATCATCCAAAGTGCACTACACTGTATAAGCATTGAATATAGATATCTAACGCTTATAACAGCCTGTCAATCAATCAATCGACATATTTAATCAATCAGGATGAGTGAACTTCAAATTTTATCCCAACACCCGTGTGGGGTTTCAAATCAACAAACACAGATTTTATTTGTGCAGTTGGGCGATGTGTAAAATTTATCGTCCCAATCAATGTCCTTCAAATAGGTGTACATAAACAAACCGTCTGGTTTGTAAATGAATATTTATTTATTCACATTCACGTTAAAAATTATATTTTTAACGATAAAATATTTTATTCAACCAATGAATATTCTATTCAGTTCATTTATTCAATATAATGATATTTTTATTTTTCTAATTTATTTTAGAAAATTTCAGCGGCATAACGGCACGATACTAGAAACGGGACGAGGCTTAGCCTTATCCCCGGTCTAGTGAAGGCCCACGCCATTCACACATCAATCAAATCCATTCCATTTCACCAACCAATTCAATTCAAACCAAATAATCTAACCAACTACACAACCAAACAAACAAGTCCATGGTCTGTGGACGATTGTGTCGGGTGCTACTAAACACCGTCTGCATCCTAGTATATATAACTAGAAAAAGAAATTGAAGAGTGAGGAGTTCTCACCGATAGCTATCCAATACCACGACTCTTCATATGTAGAAATCTTCGTCGTTCTCGCCTCTTATCACTTTCGTCACCCGTAGTCACTACATATGTAAAAATCACATTTTTACTTCGCTATTCAATATATAAAAATCGAATTTTTACTTCGTTATTCAATATATAAAAATCGAATTTTTACTTTGTTATTCAATATATAAAAATCGAATTTTTACTTCGTTATTCAATATATAAAAATCGAATTTTTACTTCATTATTCAATATATAAAAATCCATGTTACAAAAATATAACTCTTCATCGTATAAAAATATCGCCTTTTCAATATGAAAAATATCGCCTTTTCAATATGAAAAATATCGTCTTTTCAATATGAAAAATATCGTCTTTTCAATATGAAAAATATCGCCTTTTCAATATGAAAAATATCGTCTTTTCAATTGTTAAAAATTTGACCTTTCTATTATTAAAAATCCTAACTTTTCCTTTATAAAAATTCTAACTTTCTATTTAAAAAAAAATCGAACTTTCTAATTCAAAAATCCTAACTTTCTAATTTAAAACATATACAAAAACTGATTTTCTCTGTTTGCTAATCATATATAAAAGAAATAGATAAATTAAATTAAAACAAATAAAAACTTACTGTGGTTGATCGAACGGGGAGGAGAGTGTCGCTGGGGGGGGGGGTCTTCGGTCAGCAGTAGGAGGAAGGGGGGTGCCTCGCGCGGCGGCAAGGGGGGGCTAGGGCATCGGGGTTCGGCTGCGTCGAGGTGGGGAGAAGCGGGATCGGAGGGTGGAGCGGAGGTCGAGCTGGAGAGGGCGGCGACGGTGGTGGGGAGCTCCGAAGGGCGGTGGCGATCGATCGGGTGGGGGGTGGGGGGGCGCGATTTCGATTGCTTTCCTTTTCCCTTTTTTTCCCTCTGAATGAACGATGAAAGGAAAGGGGGGGCCAGAATGAATGATAAGGGAGGGAGGGAAGATATTTTTATATTTTATTTTATTTAATTTAATTTCAAAAAGATGACTTTCACATATGACCTCTAAACGAGGCCCACCGCCTGTCGTCCATAGCGTATTACCCCCATTCCGAACACAATGGGATATATATCATAAGCTGATTCGATCGTTTCGATCAGTTTTCGTCAAAATCAACATATAACTCTATATATTGAATTTGAACGCGCATTTCAATTTACTGGGGTCACATACTAACTCGAAAAATTCCCGAAAAATATTTTCTAGCTTCGTATTGACGATACGGTCCTAACAAAACCGGTTTCATCGAATTCTGAGACCGTTGGAAAAATGGCCATTTTCCAGTCGATTAAAATTAACTGAAACTGGTCAAACACGTTTTCCTTTGCCACGCTCACGTATTGATTCGAAAAATTATGAAATTTGAAATCAAGGAATAATTTGACATCATGGACCCAACAAAAGTGGTTTCGTCGAAATCCGAGGTCGTTCGCAAAATTTCCATTTTTAAGGGCCTGAATTCCATAGCGACTATTCAGAATTTTCAACTGGACATATCTTTTGATTCCCGCTATGAAATTTCGATTTTTCAGATTCTTTGGAAAGATATTCTCAATTAGATCCTATTATTTTTGGTTTCACCAAAATCCGGATTATTTTGCACCCGGTACATTCAATTGAAGTTTGAAATCGAATTATCGAACTACTGCGCCATTTTCAATTCCTTTTATAATTATATATAATTATTTATATTCTAACGATGACGCGTATAAATATATACGTTCTAATTATATTCAAAATAAATTTCTCTTCGATGTTATTTAAAATAATCTATTTTAAATATTCAAAATTCGCTAAAATTGCCAAAATAAAAATTTTAAACTGGCCCAGATTTTCGGGTTATTACAATCTCCCCCACTTAAAACTTTTCGTCCCCGAAAAGGAACAAAGTCGAAAATGGTTTGATTAGTCAACTCTACGTTCGATCTGGCTCCCATTCTCCAACTTTTCAGTTACTGAGAATTTTTAAATTTTCAAAAATTTGGCTAACACCCTAAATTTTCGCCATAACCTCCCCTGCACCGGGAGCCACGGGAAAATCCCGAAATTGCCATATAGGCCTTCTGATCTCAAAAAGAAAAAGAAAAAGCCAAGCGGCTAGCCAATAGGCTCATAAAATCATCATCACCCAAACAAAACAGTAAATTATAGTAAACATGTACCTATTTGTCGGGCAAACAAATTTTATTCTCTGCTCTAGCCTCCTTGCTATGACCTGTTCAATGTAAGTATATGTATATGCAAGCAAATGCGACCAATTTCAATATAATTCAATATTCGGTTCAATTAGGCTAAATGGTTCAAAATTATCAAACAAATAAACAAACAACACAAACATCAATTAATTAGTGAATTAACGTTTCAAATTCATAAATTTGATATATATATACAAAAATCATGTTTTTGATGCCAATTCACAACAATGTATTCAAGCTATATAAGTTTTGGTTCTCACACCAGTCTAATGGAAATATATAGATAATCACACCTTCGAAACTCGAACACACACTACTTATGCTATATAGTCATCAGTAGAATCATCTTCGGGCGACTAGAGTGTGATTCTATATCTATCTAGTATATTAAAATTTCGAATATACGTTCATGATGCGTATATACAAAACCTTTATATATTGGATTGTCCAAATCAATATAAATAAATTATTCAAATACGTGTAAAACGATTCAAATTTTCAAAACAAAATTTTTTTCATTTGAAAAATATACTCTTCACACTCGTTCTAGGATACTACTGATCCTATCTCTAACGAGCCATTCTAATTGGATATTACTAATCCAATATCTGATGAATTCTTTCGTATGGTTCTAATGTGTCTTGTTCTCGAGCTCTGTAAACCAAAGCTCTGATACCAAATGTGACGGCAAGGAATTTCGCTCGATCCGAATCAGTCGTTAAACCGATCTAGACTGTTCGAAACCCCTGTTCGTTTGAGAACAGGACAAATCAAAACACAAACAGAAGAACATTTCATTGTTATTACAACAATTCCATCAGATACAAGAATATACAGAGTATAATTGAATAAATTACATTCGATAAATATCAGAGATTACAATAAATTACATAGCAGCGGGAAAATAATATAAAGCACAACTGAAGGTGATATACGGATACAGAGCTTTCCGGATATCATTCCAGCTGTAAACCAGGAACCTGTAAATATAAATCTGCAAAACCAAAACTACTAGCTGCCCGTGTGGAAATAGGGGCACCCAGAGTTTAGGTTAAAAACAATAAACTCCAGGTCAGTCATGAGACTGGTGTGAGAACTAAAACAGTTATTTAAAACTTTTACTTTAAAAGAGAGCAATTCAAGGGACCACGCCGTATAACACGGAACGGGTTTCCTCCCAAGAATACCAGTGCATAGAATAAACAACGCAATGCTTTTCGAAAAATGAAGCTATTATAAGACCCAGGTCCCATCACACAATGCAACGCAAGCCAGAGGATAGGGTTTTACCTTATAATAGCCAAACATGCTTGGTACGTTTAAAACAAATCATTTGATACTATAATAAGTGTATAGTGTCAAAACAATTTCAATCATAAATATAAATCATAGGCGGCATGAATGTCCCATACCACTATGTCGCCATACTAGTTCTACAATTAAAACCGAAATGCACGTATTGGAAATTGGATTTCCGTCAAGAGTCGAGGCAAGGGGCAAGCTCCTCTCCGCCTTCGAGACACTCTAGCAAATTCTCAGGACTACGCACTCTGGGCAGCCACTTGGATCGGTTGGGCCGGTCCTCTCTTACGTTTGAGGATTAGTTATGCCTGAACACACGTTTCGCGGTCCTTACAGACCTAAAATCGAGGCGCCTCATTCCAACAACAACAAAGGTGAAAAATATATAAATGTCAGGGCTGGTAAGTCACTGACACCACCAAAGCTAGAAAGAAACGTCGTGTTCTCCCAACGGTCCGTATCCCGTTTTTAACTCATACCGAGGTGTGAGGCTCGCGAATTCACGCTATACACAAAGCTACCACGTAGGCCGTGCTTTGATCATCAACCACAAGACTTTGCTTTTCAACAGAAGCCTTGATCCATGCAACTCAGCATGCCACACAGGCAATTCATGCCATGCGATTGATATCTATCGATATATAACCTCTAAGCTCGTACGTCTCAGAGAAGGGCGTTAAGCAAGAGAATAAGTTCTCCACCGCCAAACAGATATATATTTAACAGAAATCAATCAACACAGAATAAAATCCAATGTCAGACACACAATCCATTTACAAGTTCGTTCTGGGTCTGAACGAAACCGGAGGCACTTTCCTCGCATATCCATCCATCTCCAAGTACGTCTGGACGACCACCAACTATTTCCATCCTCTTGGGTGTATAGCCCAATCAGGATCGTCAGTAATTATCCAAACGATGTGAAGACTTCTGGTCTTCGACCACCGTCATCATCTTCGACTTATCGTCGAATCGGTTATTCAGAATGGGTATAAACCCGGCCTTTCCGAACAACCCGCGTATATTAAAAACAAATGTTACACAAACACAACATACGCCTCATTCCAATTCAGCAGCCACTAATCGTAAATCAGCAAGAGAACAATTTCCCAAATGTTAACCTCGAAGGCCGAAACCAACATCAGATCAATACCCAGGAAACCATTCTTCTTAAATAACCTACAGCTAGTTTCTAAATTTCATTTCTTAGGGAAAGGTTCCCATTAATTTTATCCAAGATAAATTCTTTAAAATATATCCTTTAATCTTCCATTGGATGTCGTATCAAACCAAATTATGGTTTTTTCCAAACTAGTCGAGATTAGCGAACCACACCGAAGTAATTATTTATTTTATTTCCCAATCCCAACCTATTCATCCCATGAAGTAAAACTGGTAATACTCCATATCTAACACCACGGTGTTATCGGTAAAATTAATTACCATTTCACGTTCAAATCTAATTATAGATTTAACTATCGCTTTGGAGCAAAACTGGTGATACTCCATTCTCGCTGACTTTCTATATTTGATAATTTAAATTATCAATTCACATTTCAATTTAATTGTGAATTCATTAAAACTCCTTTTACAGGGTTAAAGAACTAATGTCTTTTAAAACACAGTTCACGATAAACCCAAATCACATTCTATTTATTATCGGGTTAAAGAACTGGTGTTATTTAAAACACTGTTCACGACAAACCCACAAATCAATTCTATTTAAAACTTGTTTCAAATCCAATTTATTTATTTAAAAATAAACGGGTTTAATTTTAGTTCAAAACTACTTCATTTCGATAAAAATCTATTTTTATCTTTTCAAATATGGAGTTTTACACCCCAATTTCTCCCAAATCACTTCTTATGATTTTACACAAATTATAACTATTTTTAATAATTTTATCAAGGCCCGTACAGTCGATTTCCATCAACGGCCATCGAACTGCACTTACAGCGACCTTTTCTGAATTTGATTTGGACGTATCTCCAAATCCAACCGTTAGATTTTGAATTTCTAATATTCGTTAGAAAGCTCTTTTCGATACGAACCCAACGGTTCCGGGTTTAGGAGAATCCGACGGTCGGATCTCCCGTAATGTCCGCTCGAAGTCAATGGTCGAAATTCGCGAACTGCCGCGGCGCGGCGCGTTTTATTCAGGCCATTATATTATATATATATATAATATATATTTCGTCGATTTCTATTTAAAACGAATTATATAAATAGTTTTTAAATTCGTTTCAAAACAATTTCAACTTCCATTTCAATTCAAATCAAAATTAAATTTTTCCTTATAAATTCGTTTTAAAATTCATTTTTATTGGATTTCAATTCAAATCGATTTTAATTCGATTCGAATTCCTTTTCTTTTCAATTCCAATTCAATTCATTTTCGTTTTCTATTCAATTCAATTCAAATTCGTTATATATTCAATTCAAATCAAATTCGTTATCTATTCAATTCAATTCAAATTCGTTATATATTCAATTCAAATCAAATTCGTTATATATTCAATTCAAATCAAATTCGTTATCTATTCAATTCAATTCAAATCAAATTCGTTATCTATTCAATTCAAATCAAATTCGTTATCTATTCAATTCAATTCGAATTCGTTATCTATTCAATTCAATTCGAATTCGTTATCTATTCAATTCAATTCGAATTCGTTATCTATTCAATTCAAATCAAATTCGTTATATATTTAATTCAAATCAAATTCGTTATATATTCAATTCAAATCAAATTCGTTATATATTCAATTCAAATCAAATTCGTTATATATTCAATTCAAATCAAATTCGTTATATATTCAATTCAATTCAAATTCGTTATATATTCAATTCAAATCAAATTCGTTATATATTCAATTTAAATCAAATTCGTTATCTATTCAATTCAATTCAAATCAAATTCAAAAACGAATATAATCGATATAAATATCGTTCGCGTCAAAATAGCGCATCTCTAATTAATACGGCTTTATATATTTCAATAATTCCGTTATTCTATTCAACCAATGAATATTTATTTTATTCAATACGTGAATCTATATTTTCGTTCAACACATGACAAATCTCAACGGATGAGTACGGTCAACACATGAACCTTTATTTACTAATGATAAAGATGTAAATTTTATTGTTAAATTATTTCGTTCAACACATGACTAATCTCAACGGATGAGTACTGTCAACACATGAACCTTTGTTTTATAATATTCTTTATTTTCTAAATTGGAATGAGGCCCAATCAATTACCATATAAAGTTAATTATATGGATTCCATTCAACACATGTATATAATAGCAATGATAAATAATCAACCATCCAAAGTGCACTACACTGTATAAGCATCGAATATAGATATCTAACGCTTATAACAGCTTGTCAATCAATCGATCGACATATTTAATCAATCAGGATGAGTGAACTTCAAATTTCATCCCAACACCCGTGTGGGGTTTCAAATCAACAAACATAGGTTTTATTTGTGCAGTTGGGCGATGTGTAAAATTTATCGTCCCAATCAATGTCCTTCAAATAGGTGTGTATATAAACAAACCGTCCGGTTTGTAAATGAATATTTATTTATTCACATTCACGTTAAAAATTATATTTTTAACGATAAAATATTTTATTCAACCAATGAATATTCTATTCAGTTCATTTATTCAATAAAATGATATTTTTATTTTTCTAATTTATTTTAGAAAATTTCGGCGGCATAACGGCACGATACTAGAAACGGGACGAGGCCTGGCCTTATCCCCGGTCTAGTGAAGGCCCACGCCATTCACACATCAATCAAATCCATTCCATTTCACCAACCAATTCAAACCAAATAATCTAACCAACTACACAACCAAACAAACAAGTCCATGGTCTGTGGACGATTGTGTCGGGTGCTACTAAACACCGTCTGCATCCTATATATAACTAGAAAAAGAAATTGAAGAGTGAGGAGTTCTCACCGATAGCTATCCAATACCACGACTCTTCATATGTAGAAATCTTCGTCGTTCTCGCCTCTTATCACTTTCGTCGCCCGTAGTCACTACATATGTAAAAATCACATTTTTACTTCGCTATTCAATATATAAAAATCGAATTTTTACTTCGTTATTCAATATATAAAAATCGAATTTTTACTTCGTTATTCAATATATAAAAATCGAATTTTTACTTTGTTATTCAATATATAAAAATCGAATTTTTACTTCGTTATTCAATATATAAAAATCGAATTTTTACTTCGTTATTCAATATATAAAAATCGAATTTTTACTTCGTTATTCAATATATAAAAATCCATGTTACAAAAATATAACTCTATATACGTATAAAAATATCGCCTTTTCAATATGAAAAATATCGCCTTTTCAATATGAAAAATATCGTCTTTTCAATATGAAAAATATCGCCTTTTCAATATGAAAAATGTCGTCTTTTCAATATGAAAAATATCATCTTTTCAATTGTTAAAAATTCGACCTTTCTGTTATTAAAAATCCTAACTTTTCCTTTATAAAAATTCTAACTTTCTATTTAAAAAAAATTCGAACTTTCTAATTCAAAAATCCTAACTTTCTAATTTAAAACATATACAAAAATTGATTTTCTCTGTTTGCTAATCATATATAAAAGAAATAAATAAATTAAATTAAAACAAATAAAAACTTACTGTGGTTGATCGAACGGGGAGAAGAGTGTCGCGGGGGGGGGGGGTCTTCGGTCAGCAGTAGGAGGAAGGGGAGGTGCCTCGCGCGGCGGCAAAGGGGGCTAGGGCATCGGGGTTCGGCTGCGTCGAGGTGGGGAGAAGCGGGATCGGAGGGTGGAGCGGAGGTCGAGCTGGAGAGGACGGCGACGGTGGTGGGTAGCTCCGAAGGGCGGTGGCGATCGATCGGGGGGGGGGGGGGCGATTTCGATTGCTTTCCTTTTCCCTTTTTTTTATTTTTTTCCTCTGAATGAACGATGAAAGGAAAGGGGGGCCAGAATGAATGATAAGGGAGGGAGGGAAGATATTTTTATATTTTATTTAATTTTATTTAATTTCAAAAAGTTGACTTTCACATATGACCTCTAAACGAGGCCCACCGCCTATCGTCCATAGCGTATTACCCACATTCCGAACACAATGGGATATATATCGCAAGCTGATTCGATCGTTTCGATCAGTTTTCGTCAAAATCAACATATAACTCTATATATTGAATTTGAACGCGCATTTCAATTTACTGGGGTCACATACTAACTCGAAAAATTCCCAAAAAATATTTTCTAGCTTCGTATTGACGATACGGTCCTAACAAAACTGGTTTCGTCGAATTCTGAGACCGTTGGAAAAATGGCCATTTTCCAGTCGATTAAAATCAACTAAAACTGGTCAAACACGTTTTCCTTTGCCACGCTCATGTATTGATTCAAAAAATTATGAAATTTGAAATCTAGCAATAATTTGACATCACGGACCCAACAAAAGTGGTTTCGTCGAAATCCGAGGTCGTTCGCAAAATTTCCATTTTTAAGGGCTTGAATTCCATAGCGACTATTCAGAATTTTCAACTGGACATATCTTTTGTTTCCCGCTATGAAATTTCGATTTTTCAGATTCGTTGGAAAGATATTCTCAATTAGATCCTATTATTTTTGGTTTCACCAAAATCCGGATTATTTTGCACCCGGTACATTCAATTGAAGTTTGAAATCGAATTATCGAACTACCGCGCCATTTTCAATTCCTTTTATAATTATATATAATTATTTATATTCTAACGACGACGCGTATAAATATATACGTTCTAATTATATTCAAAATAAATTTATCTTCGATATTATTTAAAATAATCTATTTTAAATATTCAAAATTCGCTAAAATTGCCAAAATAAAAATTTTAAACTGACCCAGATTTTCGGGTTATTACAATCGTGTTGGGCTGACCCGCCGTGAGATAACTCCATGGAATATAACTAACAGTATCATAAGTTATTCTCATAGTGGCAGTGATGTAATGGTCCTCAGACCTGAAATCATTATAATTTTATTCGAGGATATTTGTGTTTTGATATCATCTAAAGTTATTTCGTAACAGAGTAATGATAACGGTGATTATTGGATACATCTCGAATCGAATGAAAATTATGAATGATCTAGATGGAATTTAACCCTACGATATATTCGTGGTGATATCCATGGGCCTCTTGATTGAGTGAGATTGTGAAATGCATGGCCGTACTCAAATACTGATTTGTTTTAAACAGTCTACTCATCAATCAAGAAAACGTATTAAATTATAACGAGGATTATACAATCCATGCCTCTAGTTTGATCATGGATATATTGGTTAAAAGGATTATATTGCATTGAGACGTTGGTCATAGAAAGATAGTATCGAATCATTGATCTTATTACAACTTGGGTAGTAGCGACGCATTGCTAGATGCCAATCACTGTTTATGATTTATATACGATTTACAATCATTGCCAACGTTGTAATAACCTAAAGGGTCACACACTTAGAACATGGTAAGGAGAAGACTGGTTTTGTTATGGATAAAATGAAATATCAATTGTTGATATCTTGTTTGAATGAGTAAAAGGAATTGTCCTTTATTTGTAGTCCACGTATACACATTAAAAGAGATATTATTCCTTTTATTGACAAATATATATAGACACATTTCATTCTAACCCGATGACTCATGAAACCCTAAAACAAAATCAGAAATGGCGGCTAGCACCACCATCTCCTCCTTTCTTTCGATACGATCAAAAGAGCCAAGTTCGTGTGGATTCCAGTCGAGGCTCGTCGCTTTAATGGGCTAATGATTCGGTCCTTCCGTTGCTCAACGAATTCGAAGACTTCGACAGATTCAATCAAATCGAGTAAGTCGAAATTGGGGATTTTACACACAAGCAAGGTATGAAGCCTTTTGATTTATCGTTTTGCATAGATCCGAATTTTAAATGTTAATTTGGAAGTAATTTAGGGTTTCAATTTGATTTCATTAACCCTAAATTTCCTTCAATGGTATCAGAGCGATAGGGTTGCAAAATTCGATATTTCGAATGTTAATTTTGATTCATATCTGCTAATAATTCTGGATAATCATACTGTTACAAATTCTGATTTTTAATTTTGAACTAAATTCATTCGTAACAGTGAAATTGTTTCACTATCATAATACTCATGTATTTGATACCTGATATTGAAATCATTTTTCCATAAACGATTTTATATTATCCAGTAATAATTTCATAGTCGATTATAAATATTAACTTTGTTTAATATTCTTATTTTAATGTACTATGGAGCCCTATGTATTAATCAAAAGCCAGTTTTGACTAATCTAAGATATCAAGTCCTTTTGATTTGAATTTTGTGAACATATTGTAATTATGCAAATCTGTGCATTTGGATGAAGAACAGTTAAATTAAACAATGCAGTAATAAAATCCAGGATTAATTTTAACTGAATGCTGATCATTGACATTAATTCTAGTTAATGATTGATGAATACCAACCAGTCAATTGTTTGGCAAATAAATTAACTGTTAATTCAGCATGGCTTTAATATAGTGATTGAGTCTGCACGATTGTTTAAGACATGAAATGTTCATATGTTGGTCTATAATATAATTATAATTACCAAATCCATTATTTTATCAATTTCGATAAACCTGTTATGTATATTAGGATATACATACCCTTTAGATATAATATTGGACACTGATTTGTTTTTGAAACAAGTTTATATATGAATTTACTTATATAATCATTTTGTATATCTAGATACGCTAATGATTATATATATAATATACAAATCTGATTTGTAAGTCTTAATTCCAAACATCTATTATGACATATTTGATATGCGAACTTTTGGTTTTAAAGTTATGTTTAAATCTTAATCATGGTATTCATATTTATACATTTATGTAGTATATATGTATATAAGGTAATCTGTACCTATTATATGAAAAGAAATAATTTTGATGAATATGATTTCATCAAAATGAAACATAAATCCTGGATATTAATCAAAACCAGTTTTGATTGATTAAAATGGAAGCCATTTTTTTTTTGTGTGTGTGGATACTAATTTCCTAGAATATTGTATTGCTGGATTAGATAAAATTGTGAATTGTTTTTGAAGCAATTGTTGTTAAGGGGAAATCACAATTTTAAATTGGATCCAGTTATGTAACCTAAGTCAATATGTGGATCATTTAATTACTCAAGTTTATATTGATAAACTGAGTGTTTGAAGTCATTTATATCAAGAAAAGATACTACTATTAATGTGTAACAGTTAAGATCAATATGGGAATTCAAGCAGATTTTAAAATTCTGTTGAATTTCCGTAAGCATCCTTTCCTTTTTATTGATACTGATCAATTTATATTTCATTATGATGATGTTGTTATAAAAGGATTGACTCATAAATCATTTCAATTGCTTTTAACAGAATTTTATGTTATGCAAGTTTAAGCAATTTTGGATTTAAAATTTAGATCTCATGTTGATCAGTATTGTTAATACTATTAAGGGTTGGCAATATATAAGTCTATTTGCTAAAATATTTTGGTGTTTGAAATTCATACATATGCTCCGCTGTTTTATACTGACATTATACAGATTTGTAGAATCTGTAACATATGTAACATGATTTGTATCATCTGTAACATATTTGATATGTTTTATCTGAGTACATATATATTGTATATGTGTATTGGCACAAATGTATTTAACCTGTCATCTGAAAGAGCCTTTTGGACTAAATATACTGAGTATATACATTTTATGGTGATAAAATTGATATATTCAGATTTCTAAAATTAAAGGAAATGTGATTTCTTATTCATTTTCATTCTTATAATACTTGCGTATATAATTGAATCCTCCTTTCAACAGGTTTTTCATCCTGCCTATATACATGTAGAAAGATATATGTACATATGTATAAATAGATGTCAATCCTCATATTTTGTTAAATATGATTTATTGATGAATATGATTCATCAAAATAGTATAACTGAATAGAATATCAATAAGTTTTTTTTTTTGGATTGTTTTGATTTAATAAAATCATTTAAATCGAATTTGTTAAGACCAATTTTAGAATTGATCTTAAAACCAGCAAATAAAATCAAATTTGTTTGATTTAGTCAAGACACGGTTTTCTGTTTTGATACTTACGCTTAAGTCTGAAACATAACACTTTAGTTTGATTCCATTTACACTATAATCTGTTTTATAGTAAAACAGGGGTTGAAAATTCATACTAGCTTTACTTGGTTATGCATTTATATATATAGATATGTAATCTGCACACATAGTGTTGGATCAAAATATACAAATCATGAAGTATGTGATGCTGTCCTTGCTTACAATTTATATGTATAATCCTAAGTCATAAACATACATTGTATAATTAGCATCACAAAGCAGTAACAGGTGTTCATATTTGATATAATACCTATTGTACTGGTACAAAACTGAAAGCAGATAGTAGATTACAATTGCATCTTTACAAATCAATTCTGCCTGCATGAGACATTATTGGTTTGGCCTACAATGAAAATGTTAATTGCATATATATTGAAATATGTATACATTATCAAATGTATAATGAGAATCATTGTTGGACAGCCCTACACATTTTGACTGTGCATATGTACAATTTAGTAATTAGCCTGTTGGCTATCATAAGAATGAAGTGTTGTAGCCAAATACTGTCATAAGATGGTATAAAATATAAATTAATGAACAAAGTGTTGTTTATTAGTTTTATATTAATACTGTATATAATGATCTACAGTATACTATTGGCTTTTGAAGCCATATGATTGGTTATACATGCATTCTAACTAATATTGTTTAGAACAATACAATTCAGGTGGACATCCTTAGCCTGGTTGAAAGCTTGATTGGGAATACACGAGAATATGCTGAAATGAAGTGTTAAAACGGGAAGCAAGTGTGACTTGTTGCACTAACACTTTATAAGATGTATACTGTGAAGTAAATATGAGAATTATACATGAAATTTATTTACATGTATGTATATATATTTATATAGTTTGTATAATGGATGCAAAATGTATAAAATCAAATAAGTATGACTTGTTTAGGGATTAATCTGAATGTAATTATTACACATATCTGGTTGATATTATAAGGAACAAATGTTGTTCACAAGGATTGATTGCATATACATATTAGTGATATGTATAATGGTCTAATATATGGAATTGGGTCTGACCCTATATATATATATATATATATATATATATATATATATATATGATGCTAGCTTAAATTTGATCATGCTAAATATTTATGGGTTTTGATTTATAGTATGGAGCGTGTTTCTCTGTAAAATGACAAGTGATTTGATATGATATGTCTCTGAATCTATGTTGGGTCATGTTCATTTACTTATTCTAGCATGTGTGTATATATATTGCTGTAACAATACAGTATACATCATATAATCATGCATATAGTGTACAAATCCACATGTTTGTGAGTTACTATACGATAGTTTAATTATGCTTACTGTCATTTTGAAATGTTCAAAAGAGAATATGTGGGTATAATATTTATATATTGTTGAATTTAAATATATATATATATATATATATAATTCATATTTTATTTAAATTCAATCTATATTACGAATATAAAATACATATATTATGATATGTGTAAATAAATAACTATAATATTGTTTGCCATTACGAATTATGTAATTCCCTTTAAAGCAAATTATCATTTGTTATATTAAGTCATGGTGAAGTCTTCCAATAATATACTCATCACTGTCCAAAATTACTGGTTGTAACTAACGCCAAAGCGTTGTGCACCTTTTAATTTTGGTTATATGCGATGGAGTAAAATGTGGTGCTCCAACCTATTATTGGGTCTGATTTAACTAGGCTGTATAATACGATTATGGCCTTAAAGACAAAAGCATGAATTATTCTATATATTTTGAGCAAATGAATAATACTGAACAAACTGTTCAACATGCGATCCAAGAGTTATATAGACGATATAATTGACATAAAATGTCTACCTAAAAGGTTGTGTTTTGAGTTTAGCCAAAGCTAGGTCAAGGCATGATTAGATATGGATCTTGGAACACCATTATATATATATATATATATATATATACCGATATGTATATATAAACAGAGGGATGTTAATTTGAGTGGGAGCATATTTTAGTTTAAATAACATATTTATGTTAATATACAAATTTTGATTGTCAAAATTTTGTGATTAAATAAATATTACAGAATCAGTTATTATTTTATCTAATGTAGATATTAAATAATAAATAACTCGATGATTTAAATTAATCCTCAAGAAGGATAAATTGAATTAAATCAAATTTCTTGACTGACATTGAAATTTGAGGATCGTCCTCGAACAAATTAAACATAATTGTTTTACCATTATCGAAGATCTAAAATAAAAGTTGAAGTATGACTCCAACTGAATAAGATATAAATGTTATAAAGTCTACTTATACATCTCTAGTATTAGATACTAGATGTAAATCACATAAATGTATGTTGATTTAAAGAAATTACAGAGTAAGTAGAAAACTGATAAAAGGACAAGTGGACTTTCGATTGGAAATAAAGCAAATGTTACTGGATTATCCATAGGAAGTTGATTCTTGTTAATTATACTGGCTTAATTAAAATTAATAAAATAATTGTTATTATGAAATTTTATTTAAAATAAATGTTATTATAAATTTTGTTCAGACAAGTTTAAATTTCATTTGTAATAAAAGAACAATTGTTATTCATTTTATTTAAATGAAATATATTATGGAATTTCACAAATAGTTAATGATCTTTATAAATCGTTAACTATAATGTACTTGACATTAATAACAAATGGATTAAATTTAATGATTTAAATCAAACATACCTGTAGCATTACCAGTTAGCCCGTATAAACAAGAGAGTATATCAAAACTCCATAATGATGGAATTTTGAGATCATTTGATTTTGAATTATATGAAAAATACAAATCTTGTTTATTAGGCAAAATAACTGAATCACCTTTTCACTTGACACAGTGATTGAGTGACATGTATTGGGTCTCGAACATAATGATGTATATGGAGCAACGAATACATAAGCTAAAGGTAGGTTTTATTACTTCATTATATTTACTCATGATATCAGTACATATAGACATGTATATCTTATGAAATACATATCAGAATCCTTTGAAAAGTTCAAAGAATTCAAAGTGAAGTTAGAAACCAATTTTAATAGAAAATAAATATTTTTCGAACAGTTCGAAAGAGAACATTTAAGCCAATAAATTTAATGACTATCTGAATGAGTCTGGAATTGTTTCACAACTCTGTCCACCTAGAACACCGTAATGAAATGGTATATATGACAAGAGAAATTGCACCTTATGAGATATAGTACTATCAATGGTAAGTCACATGGATCTTCCAATAAATTAAATTTTGAACAACTGCATTTAATCCTACTCAGACGATTATGAAGACGCGGTATAAGATATAAACTAGAAAATGTTCCAGTGTGTCTATTATATAGATTTGGGATGTGAAGCGTTTATTAAACTTCTCGCCTTTGATAAGATCAAATCCAAATCTGATAATTATTTTGTGGAGTATCAAAAAGGATATTATTTCTATAAATCCTTAGAGAATAAAATGTTCATTGCTCGAATTAATATCCTTTCAAAAGGAGCTATTCTTTAAGATACCGATAAGAATGAAATAGATTTCTAAATGTCTCGGAAACCACAAAATACCATTGAATCTTGTATAGACAAGAATTTGAGTGGGAGTGATACAATAATTCTGATGTTATTTGATAACACATTAATTATTGTAAATAATGTTAGTTTAAAAACAAGAAATAAATACTGATTCTAAGAAAGAAAATGTTTGGATTAATAAGTTCATGATTGAACTTAATTCATTGTTGATCGAATGATACACATTGCGATAACAATATGGTTATTGCTCAGGCCTAAAACATTAAACTCATCATCAATCCAAACATATATTTTAAGAAATATAATTCTTATGTGAAGTTGTTCACAGAAGAAATAAACATGTCTGCAAAGTTACAAAAGTTGTAATGTTGCAGATCTACTGAATTAAACTCTGTCGCAGCAGAAGTATAATAATCACACTAGTTTCATAAGTATACGATACGTAAATGATTGACTCTAGTGCAAGTGGGAGATTGTTAGAGTTTGTGCCCTAGAGGCAATTCATTTGATGAGATTGATAACACTCTTGATGTTATTATTTTATTTGGAATAAAATATTATTCTATTATATTGTATTTACTGCGTAATATAAATAATAATATAATAGAAGTCCTTAGAATAATAATACGGAATTATATAGTTCGAGTAAGACTGAACTTGAGATTATATAATGTGATAAGTATTATAATTCTTAAATGCCCCAAGTCGAGTTTTATTGTTAATATAGGACAACAATAAAGTGTTAAGACTAGTATGTTGATTGACTGATGATCACATCTCATTGATCATTAATATACGTGATATTAATGTCAAAACATAAATACGTATTAGAGAATATCGTGTTGGGCTGACCCGCCGTGAGATAACTCCATGGAATATAATTAATCGTACCATATGTTATTCTCAAAGTGACAGTGATGTAATGGTCCTCAGACCTGAATTCATTATAATTTTATTCGAGGATATTTGTGTTTTGATATCATCTAAAGTTATTTCGTAACAGAGTAACGATAACGGTGATTATTGGATACATCTCGAATCGAATGAAAATTATGAATGATCTAGATGGAATTTAACCCTACGATATATTCGTAGTGATATCCATGGGCCTCTTGATTGAGTGAGATTGTGAAATGCATGGCCGTGCTCAAATACTGATTTTTTTTAAACCGTCTACTCATCGATCAAGAAAACGGATTAAATTATAACGAGGATGAAACGATCCATGCCTCTAGTTTGATCCTGGATATATTGGTTAAAAGGATTATATTGCATTGAGACGTTGGTCATAGAAAGGTAGTATCGAATCATTGATCTTATTACAACTTGGGTAGCAACGACGCATTGCTAGATGTCAATCACTGTTTATGATTTATATACGATTTACAATCATTGCCAACATTGTAATAACCTAAAGGGTCACACACTTAGAACATGGTAAGGAGAAGACTGGTTTTGTTATGGATAAAATGAAATATCAATTGTTGATATCTTGTTTGAATGAGTAAAAAGAATTGTCCTTTATTTGTAGTCCACGTGTACACATTAAAAGAGATATTATTCCTTTTATTGACAAATATATATGGACACATTTCATTCTAACCCGATGACTCATGAAACCCTAAAACAAAATCAGAAATGGCGGCTAGCACCACCATCTCCTCCTTTCTTTCGATACGATCAAAAGAGCCAAGTTCGTGTGGATTCCAGTCGAGGCTCGTTGCTTTGATGGGCTAATGATTCGGTCCTTCCGTTGCTCAACGAATTCGAAGACTTCGACAGATTCAATCAAATCGAGTAAGTCGAAATTGGGGATTTTACACACAAGCAAGGTATGAAGCCTTTTGATTTATCGTTTTGCATTGATTCGAATTTTAAATGTTAATTTGGCAAGTAATTTAGAGTTTCGATTTGATTTCATTAACCCTAAATTTCCTTCACCAACTAGATTCCTCAAATTTATTGTCTATTTTATATAATCATTATATAAACTATTTGTAACACCCCACATTTTTAACTTAAGAAAATAAAATAAGAATAACTTAATTAAATATTCAAAATTAAGTGAAACAGACTACACCATTGCGTTCGTCTCGGTATTCTGGTCAAAATAGACACCTGGTTTGTGTAAAACGTACATCGTATGAAGAAGTTATGA
Organism: Allium sativum; assembly: GCA_030737875.1. Taxonomy (NCBI): domain Eukaryota; kingdom Viridiplantae; phylum Streptophyta; class Magnoliopsida; order Asparagales; family Amaryllidaceae; genus Allium; species Allium sativum. The sequence goes on along the minus strand of CM060927.1, from coordinate 16,592,288 downwards.
GCATTGGAAGTTTGTATACATATAGGAACTTATATGTATATATATTAAATAAATTAATTCATAAAAACAAATGTACGAAGCGGGAAAAGTTGGAGGGAAAATGGACCGTTAGGGGTCGACCTAGGGGTCGGCCGATCAAAAGGGGGGTCGACCCCACCGCGGATCTGGAAAATTCTTCTGATGTGGTCGGTTCTGATGTTTTTAATTTAGATCTAAGGGACTAGGTTTGTCTGATACACCTATAAAAAAGTCTGTAGAGATAACCCTAAACCTCGTATTTCTGAGGCTATGCAAAGACTCTGCCATTCTTCCCTCTTCTCAAATCTATTCAGAAAATTTAGATTATTAGTTTAGGAAAAAATTTGAATCCAGATCTGAAGAAAAGGAACGAGTATTTGGAAGTAAGTGTTCAGATCTCATATCGAAGTAAGGAAATTTTCTAGATCCGATATATTCAAATTTACTCCTCTTTCTTTCCTCTCTCTTTTAATAAAAATAGTCAATCCATGGTTGTTAGGTTCTAAATCCAATTAGGGGAAAACCATGGAAGATTAGACCTGGACCAGATCCAGGATTTGGAAAGCTTACAAGGTGCGTGGATTAAAGCTATATAATTTTAGATAATGATATATTATCATTTAAACATATGAAATATATAATTTTAGATAATGATATATAATTTGGAAAGCTTACAAGGTGCGTGGATTAGACCTGGACCAGATCCAGCGTCCACAAGTGTAGGCTTAACGTGAGAGGTCTAGTGCATATATACAAATATATGTATATAACAAGCTATGAATAAATGGAAATGATGGTAATTAAATGGTTGACTCAGAAAATAAGAAAGGAAGGGATGTAATGAACTGAGTTAGTGTAATGAGAAGGAAAAGTGATGTATTTCCCTAAATGACCTATTTCTAAGAACGTTGTTGCAAGTAAGCCACAGTAAATAAAGTAAGAAAAGTAAAGACGTTACTTGCCACCACAGATTTAAATGGTAATACGTTATGAAAATAAATCACTAATTCCTTCCATCAAACTAATAAGGTCCATGTAGTGTTTTCCTTAATATAATAAGGAATATATATTACAGTGAATGAAGAATAATGGATTACAACAGTAATGGTTTAAACGGGGAATGATAATAACCTATTATAAATAAATAACATTAATGAGAATGTTGTATAATATGTAGTCTTGTCCTAGGCACAAGTGAAGGTTATAACTTAGGTTATAATAAACTAGTAAGGAAATGAGACAACTAGTGAAATGAAATAAGTGGCACTTAATTTTAAATTAAGTAATCAGTGAATGGCGAAAACTGAAACCAGTTGTTCGTAATAAATACAGAAAAGGGGGAAGTTTACGAAATGTAAGAAGTTGTACTTAATTATAAATTAAGTAATCTGTAAACTTGGAAGTTTGAAACCCGATGATAAGAATAACATGTTTAGACTTGTCCTAGGGACAAGAGGAAATCATAACATAGGTTAAATAAATGGGTAGAGAAACTTATTAATGTACCTTAGTTAGAAGAACTAAGTTAATAAGTAAACAACGATAAGTTGTAGTAACGGTGTAAAATGGAATTATGATTAAATGAATGAGGAAAACTTATGAAATGGAATAAGTTATATTTAATTATAAATGATAAGTGACGTGTTAATTAGAAAACATGTGAATTGAGATATACTTAATAACATATTAAGTAGGACATGTTATGGTAACCCTGAAATAAGAATATAAAAGGGATTGTAGATTACAGAGAATATCATGTTGTGAGCTTATTAATAAACTTAAATGGGGTAAGTTGTATAACTGAGATTAATAAGCAAGAGGGGGCCATTCATCAGAGATATAAGGGGCTAGGGAGAACTTGGTAACCTGAATAAAAAGTTAAGATAACCAAGTTAAATGGAAACTGGATAAGGTAAAGCAAGCGCGTAAAAGAATGTTTAGACATAGGGTCTAATAACGTATTAAAGTGAGGCGTATGGACCAGTCTGTACGTTTGAGGATGAATAACCCAACGGAGTAGATCATCGTGATGTTATAAGGCACGAGGGGAGCACACGTTCATCTAATTATTCTGTCGGCTCCGAAGGACTGGAAGGGTAAGAACCTGACTTCCAGATATACGTAAGGTGCTCCTAGTAGTCCTCTATGTGGTGGTAGATGTTTAGGCTGTGCTCGCAGAGGTTGGGTCTACGCGTAACTAATAGGTGGGTGGGCCTTGACTACAAAAGTAACTTTACAGTCAGAATGATGTGACGTGGTGACACCAGGGTGATTCGGCGGTCGCCTCAACGGGGAGGCGTAGGGTCACGACTAACAAGGATAGTGGATTGTCGGATACCCGTCATCGGCAGCCAGTGGGATTCGAAAAGACTAGAGATAAAACCAATAGACCATTCACCTTTCACTATCGAGGTACGCTGGTTGAGGGAAGACGCTAACTGGATGTTTAGATTGTTTGTTAGGGGCCTATCGTTTAGCTCTTGTAGTCTTTACTAGTTGAGGGAGGGGCCGAGGTGGGGCCATAGCCACCATGAAAAACAGACCCGAGGGATATCTGTATTAGGAGGCTCTTTGAGACGGGCCTATACCGATATGGAAAAGCTCCCGATCGAGTTCCATGTTTCTCGTATCGCCCTACCACGGAACTGGATGCACATTAGAGGACGTGTGGATAAGGCATCAAGCTACAATTGACGATACGTATGTGGGACAGTCTAGATACATTCATGTCAGCTCTGGGTGGTGTATCGTAGACTTGAGGGAATTACTCCGGTATGAAATCTGATTCGATAGACGGTGGTAGCCCGTACACTTACGTAGCGTAGTAATTACCGATATATGTGTAACGTAACATTTTTATGTAGAGATACATACGTCACCCCGTGCGTAGGATGAGGGACTGCGTTCATTTCTGTGGTATTACGGTGGAGACCGTGTGAGTGGGGTACTATGGGGTGTACCTTAATGTTGGGGGTAGCTACATATATATTATATTAGGTTAATCCACTGGGAAGTAAATGGGTACTACGTGTATGTAAGCCTTGAGTGCTATTAACCCAAGTAACCTAATAAATAAGAAAATATGATTGAACGGTATATGTAGTGTTATCCAAAGTGTATAATTTAAATCCAGTCACCAGAACTTATGTTCTGACCCCCTCCTCATAACATACTCGCAGGTTAGATTTGTGCAGAGGCATGATAGCTTTGGATACTAGTTAGGCAGTATTATTAATACGGTAAGGCTATATTTTAATTACATTATATTTTATCCATTCTGTTGTGAGATATTTTTTGAGCTCTGACATATTTTATGTCTCTGTCTTTTCTGCAGGATACCAGAGCAAACCAACACGAGTTTCGATAGATTGGAATTTTGAAAAAAAAATCGGTTCGTCGGAATTCGGGTTGTTATATCTGGTATCAGAGCTTAGGTTTAGGATTCCTGTATAAATAGTGATTAAATATATTTGTATTTTTTAAAATATAAATATATTATATATATATATATACCTAGATCCATAGAGAAACCCACTAAATAGAAAGAGTATATATGGTAAGAATTGAGATGACTGTTCTGTACACTAAAGAAAGGAATACATAAATCTGAGACCCTTAGGTAATTTGGGTGGAAAGTGTACAATGTATATTGTATGGAAGGAAGGTGAATCCTATATGATTAGTATTTTGGGTTAGTGGGTTTGGCAGTAAAATCTTATTAATTGGAAAAGGTTAAAAAAGAGGAAAATGGATTAGGAATATATATATAGTTGATAGAATTGACCTTGGGGAGTGTTTAGTAAAGCCCAGAAAAATTGGAAACCCGCTTTGAGTCTAACCCCATTGTTAACTTTTATGAACTTGAAATTGTGAAAGTTTTGGGAAAATGGTTTATGGTGTTTTCAAGTTTTAATCCTAAAAGTTATAGTTTTAAATATGTAAAGTATACATATTGAGTTTAAAGTAAAATGGGGTATATTTTGTAAATAGTTATTTCTTGCGAAAACTTTGTTTAAAGTAAAACTCTCTCAGAAAAAGGTGCATATTATAGAGCATGTATAGCTCGTTAGTTTTCTTGTTATATTTCATACAAGAATTTTTAATAAAGAAAGTTATGAAATCTCTATTCTTTTGACAATCATTTTTGATAAATTGATTTAAAGGAGAAATTTTGTTGGGTGGACAAAATAAGTTATAGAAATTAAGAATAGAGTAGATGGTTGCACCGTGTAATGAGAGTTTATACTGACCTTATAGGCAAAGAACCAGTCGTAAACCTGATTGAGGATTAGTTGTCCTTTTCTACACCAGTTTTTGTGATTTGAAAAAAATGATTTGCATTTTTTTTGTTTTATGGTTTGGCAAAAGTAAGTTTTCATGAGGAAAATAAAGTTTTTACACTTTTAAATTTTTGGAAAAAAAATTAAATGAAAAGGCCAAACCATGTTTCAAAAAGGATGGAGTAGGTAAGGATTAGAGCCTAGGGAAGACGGGAAAAGTTTAGAGGCTATGAAGTAAATAGCGAGAATTATCATGGAATAATAGTAAGTTCCCGTAGAATGTGTAAGCATTAAAAAGCCTAGGGTGTTGCTTAAACTAACTGTTGGTACACGGCTAGGACTAGTGCTGACTACTAGATAGTAAAAAGGGAAAGTAAGTGTTTAGATCCTATTGCTAATATTCATGTTAGGGGTAAAACCGTTACTACATTTATGTTGGGATCGTTGCATTATTTTGTTCTTGTTGGGTAGTTAGGGTAGCACCTAAACCAGTCATGGATCCCATAGTTTGGACTTTTCCATCTAAAGGGGACATAGTCCCGAGATTCTTGGCCCTTAGTATTAGCTGTGTAGGGTGTATGTTCTCCTGTTTTAGTCGAAAGACTAGAAGCTTATTTAAATTTAAACTAAGATCAGATGATTGAATAAGCTAAGAAAAGAGAAATGGTACAACTAGAAAGGAAACAGCAAATTCAGTAAAGCAACAAACATGATAAATTATGAGAAAAATGGATAAAGATAAAAATTTCAAAGATAAGATGAAAAAGAAAATTAGTAATAAAAGAAAATTTTATTATGTGGGCTCTTCTTAGATAGGAAAATAGGGAATCTTTATAAATAGTTTCATAAAATCCAAGTACGGTTGGAAAAGGGTACATAAAAGAAAAACGGAAGATGTGAAATTTTCCGTTTTCCACCTTTTTCGTAACATAAGAAGTCGAATTTAGAAAGTTAGATTTTTCCGAAATTCAAAAAAAAAAAGTTGGTTGGTAGGATTTTGGATGAACTACGCTCTTACTCAATAAGAGTGTGGGAAAATTTGGATGAAAATGTATTTTGATTTTCAAAATATTGCATTCATGTAGAACTACCGGTATATTTAGGATGTGAGCATCATATTTTAAAAGGATTTTTGAAAAATTAGCATACACATAGGAGGTACCGCTTAGGCATACATGCATTATTATGTTGTATTTCACGATGCACAAGTGCACAATGTTTGTAAAAATTGGACGCACACATGATGGATGTATATTGTGCGAGGGGTTAATTGATTTTACCTTTATCAAATTTCGGGGACGAAATTTCCTAAAGGTGGGAGAATGTAACACCCCACATTTTTAAGTTAAGAAAACAAAATAAGAATAACTTAAGTAAATATTCAGAATTAAGTGAAACGACTGCACCATTGCGTTCGTCTCAGAATTCTGGTCAAAATAGACATCTGGTTTGCGTAAAACAGACATCGTATGAAGAAGTTATGAGTGTTAGAAATTTGTATACATATAAGGAACTTATATGTATATATATTAAATAAATTAATTTAGAAAATCAAATTTACGAAGCGGAAAAAGTTGGAGGGAAAATGGATCGTTGGTTGTTGACCTAAGGGTCGACCCATCAATAAGGGGTCGACCCATGGGTCGACCCACCTGAAGGGGGGTCGACCCCACCGCGGATCTGGAAAATTCTTCTAACGTGGTCGGTTCTGATGTTTTTAATTCTGATCTAAGGGACTAGGTTTCTCTGATGCACCTATAAATAAGTCTGTAGAGCTAACTCTAAACCTCATATTTCTAAGGCTACGCGTAGGCTCTTCCATTCTTCCCTCTTCTCAAATCTATTTAGAAAATTTAGATTATTAGTTTAGGAAAAAATCAGAATCCAGATCTGAAGAAAAGGAAAGAGTATCTGTAAGTAGATCTTTAGATCTCATATCGAAGTAAGGTAACTTTCTAGATCCGATTTATTCAATTTTCCTCCTCTTTCTTTCCTCCCTCTTTTAATAAAAATAGTCAATCCATGGTTGTTAGGTTCTAAATCCAATTAGGGGAAAACCATGGAAAATTAGATCAGGACCAGGATCCATGATTTGCAAAGCTTATAAGGTGAGTGGATTTAAGCTATATCATTTTAGATAATGATACAATATCATTTAAACATTCCCGTTATTATATGTGAATTTGCCGGAATAATTAAGAATTGTTGTTATAACAAGTTGAGATGTTAATATGAATAATTTATATGTTGAATCAGTTGAAGTGTTGAAATGATTACATATTGAAAAACAAACTTGTTAGAATATGGGTAATGACTACTATTGTTATAATTACATGATTCACTTGTGGCATATTATTGAGTAAATGACATTTTAACCTATTAGATTTGAACAATTACCCTCATTAAATGTTTACATAGAATTAAACTCATGCTAAAAAGGACATGCGCCATAATATAGGCATAATTTGATGACATGCAAATTAGATTACAGTAAAAAGGATAACATGCCTAAAATTTATAGTAAATAAGAAATTGTAATGCGCTTTGCGAGGAGGTTAGATTACACTTGTGGTAGAAGTCTGCCTGGAACCGTCCGGCATATCCAGCATCCACAAGTGGTAAATCTAATGTGAGGGGTCTAAGTTCATGAATAAACATGTAATGGTACTAAGACACAAGGTTAAGTCAACTTGTGGTAAAAGTCTGCCCGGACCCGCCTAGCAAATCCAACGTCCACAGATGTAGGCTTAATATGAGAGGTCTAGTGCATATATACAAATATATGTATATAACAAGATATGAATAAATGGCCATAACGGAAATTAAATGGCTGACTCAGTAAATAAGAAAGGAAGGGATGTAATGGACTGAGTTAGTGTGATGAGAAGGAAAAGTGATGTATTTCCGTAAATGACCTATTTCTGAGAACGTTGTTGCAAGTAAGCCACGGTAAATAAAGTAAGGAAAGTAAAGAAATTACTTGCCACCATGGATTTAGATGGGAATATGTTATGAAAATAAATCACTGATTCCTTCCATCAAACTGATAAGGTGCTTGAAGTGTTTTCCTTAATATAATAAGGAATATATATTACAACAGTAAGTGGTTTAAATGGGGAGTGATAATAACCTATTATAAATAACATTAATGTGAATGTTGTATAATAGGTAGACTTGTCCTAAGGACAAGTGAATATTATGACCTAGGTTGTAATAAACTAGTAAGGAAATGAGACAACAGGTGAAATGAAATAAGTGGCACTTAATTTTAAATTAAGTAACCAGTAAATGGGGAAAACTGAAACCATTTGTTTGTAATAAATAGGGAAAAGGGAGAAAGTTTACGAAATGTAAGAAGTTGTACTTAATCATAAATTAAGTAATTTGTGAACCTGGAAGACTGAAACATGCTGATAAGAATAACATGTTTAGACTTGTCCTAGGGACAAGAGGAAATTATAACATAGGTTATAATAAATGGGTGGAGAAACTTATTAATGGATCTTAGTTAGAAGAACTAAGTTAATAAGTAAACAACGATAAGTTGTAGTAACGGTGTAAAATGGAATTATGATTAAATGAACGAGGAAAACTTATGAAATGGAATAAGTTATGTTTAATCATAAATGATAAGTGACATGTTAATTAGAAAACATGTGAATTGAGATATACTTAATAACATATTAAGTAGAACATGTTATGGTAACCTTGAAATAAGAATATAAAAGGGATTTTAGATTATAGAGAATAACATGTTGTGAGCTTATTAATAAACTTAAATAGTTGTATAACTGAGATTAATAAGCAAGAGGGGCCCATTCCTCAGAGATATAAGGGGCTAGGGAGAAATTGGTAACCTGAATAAAAAGTTAAGATAACCAAGTTAAATGGAAACTGGATAAGGTAAAGCAAGCGCGTAAAAGAATGTTTAGACATAGGGTCTAATAACATATAAAAGTGAGGCGCTTGGACCAGTCCGTACATTTGAGGATGAATAACCCAATGAGGTATATCATCGTGATGTTATAAGGTATGAGGGGAGCGCATGTTCATCTGATTATTTTGTCGGCTCCGAATGACTGGAAGGGGAAGCACGCGACTTCCTGAGATACGTAGGGTGCTCTTGGTAGTCCTCTGTGCGGTGGAAGATGTTTAGGTTATGCTCGCAGGGGTTGGGTCTACGCGTAACTACTAGGTGGGTGGGCCTTGTCTGCAAAAGTAGCTTTGCAGTCAGAATGCTGTAACGTGGTGACACCAGGGTGATTCGGCGGTCGCCTCAATGGGGAGGCGTAGGATCACGACCAACAAGGATAGTAGAACGTCGGACACCCGTCATCGACAGCCAGTGGGATGCGAAAAGACTAGAGCTAAAACCAATAGACCATTCACCTTTCACTATCGGGTACGGTGGTTGAGGGAAGACACCAACTGGATGTTTAGATTGTTTGTTAGGGGCCAGTCATTTAGCTCTTGTAGTCTTTACTAGTTGAGTGAGGGGTCGAGGTGGGCCATAGCCACGATGAAAAACAGACCCAAAGGATATCTATATTAGGAGGCTCTTTGAGACGGGCCTATATAGATATGGAAAAGCTCCCGACCGAGTTCCATGTTTCTTGTATCGCCCTGCCACGGAACTCGGTGCACATTAGAGGACGTGCGGATAAGGCATCGAGCTACAATTGATGATACGTATGTGGGACAGTCTAGATACATGCATGTCATCTCTGGGTGGTGTATCGTAGACTTGAGGGAATTACTCCAGTATGAAATATTATTCGATAGATGGTGGCAGTCCATATGCTTATGTAGCGTAGTAATGACCAATATATGCGGAACATAACATTGTTATGTAGAGATACGTACGTCACCCCATGCGTAGGATGAGGGACTGCGTTCATTTCTGTGGTATTACGTTGGAGACCATGCGAATGGGGTACCATGGGGTGTACCTTAATATTGAGGGTAGCTACATATATATTATATTTGGTTAATCCACTGGGGAGTAAATGGGTGTGACATGTGTGTAAGCCTTGAGCGCTATTAACCCAAGTAACCTAAATAAGAAAATATGATTGAACGGTATATGTAGTGTTATCCAAAGTGTATAATTTAAATCCAGTCACCAGAACTTATGTTCTGACCCTCTCCTTATAACAAACTCCCAGGTTAGATTTGTGGTAGAGACATGATAGCTTTGGATACTGGTTAGGCAGTATTATTAATACGGTAAGGCTATATTTTGATTACATTATATTTTATCCATTCCGCTGTGAGACATTTTCTGAGCTCTGACATATTTTATGTCTCTGTCTTTTCTGCAGGATACCAGGGCAACATAACACGAGTGTCTTTTCTACTCTATCTCTAATGAGTGTTTCAACTACATAAGCTAAGCTTTGCATAAACCAAAGCTCTGATACCACATTTGTGACGGTCTGGCTTTTGACCGTCTCAAGTCGGTAATTAAACCAACTCAAACCGCTCAAAGGACGGATTCTTATTGCTTAGGAAGTTTAAATACAAATCATCACAGAATCACAAACATAGAACACATAATATCTCACAGCGGAAGTAAAATCTGTACACTATTACAAAATCTTTAATTTACATAATATCAGGGTACAAAACAAATACAGAAACAGCGGAAGAATAAATATAGATACATACTAGTATTCGGTAGTAAGCAGAGATGGGCATAACTGCATATGACATAGTAGACGGATGGTTGGATCTCCAACGAATCTCAAGCTCTTACAGGCATATTTCCTAGCTGAAATACTCGATCTGACTCGGGCATTTTGCAAGGGATAAAACAAACAAAATACACGAGTCAGGACTAACAGTCTCATATAAGTGAATTAACTCAAATGAAGTGTCAACTGAAATGTACAATAACTTAAAGGATGTTCGGGATTTCCATCATTTAAGGATCCACGAAACTAATACCTATATAATAATACGCTATTATTGTAATGTCTATTCAGTAAAGTAAATATAATGAAAATAGCGTAAGTGGGATAACCATATTACCCTTACGCCGTTAATAATACCATAATCTATACAGTACCATAAACCCATCGTAAACCGATGGCATCAGAGGGCACTCCATAGGTACGGTACAAATCAAAATCGTAGGGGGCACGAAAGGATAATATGACAAGGCACACGAGGAATACCCACGATAGGATTCTACCAGATTGCGGCTCCCGGGCCGGTGGTAATGCATAGCAGCCACTACCGCCCACCTCGAACAACACTCCCAAAATCAAAAGGGCGCGCCCAAATCAATCACATAGTAATAGAGATGGTATCGAAGAAGCATGTTCGATCAGAGGTGCTACCTCACTTAACCCGGGCATGGCTCCTGTTTTAGTCAGTTTAATTACGACCCGAAGATCAAGGCTAATCCATCAGCGTTCTCTTTCTTCAAATCCAGTAATCACCTCCATACCATCCTACTTCTTTTCTGGAACTCCACTGCATACAAAGTTGTTAAAGTGGTATCGGTATTGGTAGCGAGTATGACATCTACCGACTCCGATCTCTTTAACAACCGAAAGTTTACATTTTTCACATCGTCGCCATTAGATTTGAAACCATATTTCAAGTACCGCAAATCAATTTATTTCAATATTTCCCCCAAAAGTCAATTACTCAAATCATTTATCATTGGTTCAATTAAGATTATAAAACCAATATTTACCATTTCTTTGTCAACCATTGGATTTTAAATTTTAACTTCCATGAAATATCGTTGTTGCTTGAAATCCTTTATTTCATCCTTTGGATTCGCTAAACTGGATTGGACATTAGAATTTATTTGAATTTATACAATATATTTTGAAAAAGAAAGTTTGGGAAATAGTATATGTGTATTAAATTAAAAATAATGTATATATATATATAGTTGAAAACAATTATAAATTTGTATAGTTAAAGTGATCAAAATATTTTATAAAAGAATGTTTACGAAATCAAGTAATACGGAAATTGCTTTTATGAATTTATAGTTTTATTCAAAGATATTAATCCATTCCGATCTTAAATCCATGTCTCGCCATCCCTTTTTCCAATTAGATTTCATAATCAAATCGAAATCCCCTTTGGTATAATACCCAAACAATTTCAACTTAAGTTATTATCCAAAGGATGTTTTGTTAAATTCCAAACTCGTCAACAAACACAAATTCACCATAACTTAGATAAGCACATTTTCTTATACTTCAATTTAATAAATTTGTGTTTTGACAAATCCTTTTTACATTGAAATGGTAAGAAATCATTTGACAAATTATGTATATTAAAATACATTCTAAAACATTTAACAAGTTTGAAACCCTTTATATTGAATCACCAACTCTTTAAATTTCATGTTTTAGATTTATTATATGAACACAAAGTTTATGGAGAATAATTTTGAAGTTTTAACTTATAAATCATCTTTAAACGAATTTATATACAAATTGGAATTCTTATGAAATTCAAAGTTTCCTTTAAACACTCCTTTACGCTATATGGAAATTTCACAAAATATTTCTTTTTAGAAAAACCCATATAATTATTTTAAAATAATTTATTTTTATTGACCACGGTGTCCGTATATAATTTTCTACCCTATGTTCAAGTGATAAGGATATTTATCATTTCAATCCGTTGTTTTAAATATTCGAATCCCGGGTATGTATCATTTCAACCCGCATCCCAAATCGATTCGAATACACAAGGGGTTCGGGTATGTATGATTTCAACCCATAATGATTTTCTAATCTAAAAGGAACTTGCATGGTGAGAAAACAAACATAGCATATCATGCATACATCCATATTGTGTCATATGAAATAAATAGTGTGTGTCGCACGTGCACAAGCAAAAAGCAAACAAATCTAGAGCACCCTAATATTCCATTCAACATTTGAAGTGTTTAATTCACTTAATAATCAGTTAGTCTGTGAGTGAAAAACTCACCTTAAGCAAAGGAGACGACCATGAAATTGGCAACAAAGCTGAAATGAACCCGATATTCCAACATGATGTCTTCAAAATACACATACAGATATGTATATGTGTACCTAAACGAAACTCAGATTTTCCCAGGCGCGAGGAGGCCAAGTCTTGATTATGAATCCTCACCCAAAAATTCCGACGAACATAAAAAAAATCAATCCAACCGTGTTACTCATATATCAAATTTACATTTTATTAAAATTTAATTATTAATCCAAGTTTTAGAATTATACCAAGGTTTTGGCTCGGATTTTGACTGATCAGTAAGGTGATAACTGAACCCTGGCTTTGAACTTGACCTCAACATCTTATTATCCAAAACAGTACTTCGGTACCCTTATAGCAGAAACTCAGGCATTTTCGCAAAAACTTGGAGTGTTGCACTTGACCTCAACGTCATAACCGTGTCTAACTCGCAGGAGGGTTGATAGAATTCAGGGACGCTGGCCGGACGCTAGCTTTTTTTTCTAATCCATAGTTCGAGGTTTCTATTTTGAAGGGGGAGATTTCACGATTGTTAGGAAGGAAGGCAGACGTCGTTCGAAGGGGAGAACGGTGGTGGCGTAGGCGCTGTGAGCCTGGTCAGATCGTGGCCTTCACATTGGCTGTTGACTTCGTCCCCTTTTTCCACTTGGATCTGGTTGAATGAAGAGGAGCAAACGGTTCTGTGATGGCCAGAGCTCACTGGTGGAGAGGCGCACCTCTAATGGTCGGCGATAGGTGGAAAACAACCTTGGTTTGGATGAGGCGCGGGCTCGACCAAGGGTGGTGACTTGAAATCGAACAGGAGGAGAAAACCCCTTTTCTGATTTTTCGTCATTGTTAAATTAAATAGAAAAGGGGAAGGAGGAGGATGTTAAGTTTTGATCCCCTTTTCCTTTTGATCGGTTTCATTTTCTTCCTCTTCCAGACAAGTGATTTAAAGAAAAAAGGGACAGAAGATAGGAAGCAAGGAAACCAGAAGGAAATAAGGACACGTGGTAAAATTTCTATCTGTAAGAAGATTTCAAAGATCGTGGTACACTGTTACGAAATATTTGAAATTGACAGAGGAAGATTTGTATATCTTGTACAGTGCTTTGCAATCTTCGCATTACTGACAGGCAAGATTTTAAATCTACTGCCATATCCTTAGAGAGATATTTTCAGATTTGGCTGAAATTAAACGGTGGATTGAATCAAGGAAATGGTTTGAATGTTGAGCTGAAAGTGGTTTGAACGCTGCTGAGAAAGGGCACAGTAGGCCGAACATTACCAGTAAACGATATACAACGTTGTTTACTTATTTTATCTCATTATAAACTCAACAATAATATTTTAAATTTAATGTTAACGCAAGACACGTGAATTTTAGTTCATAATTTATTTCTTTATTTGATTGTTTTTCAACGTATTTCAAATATTAAATTTTAATAATTAAATTTAGCTTTTAATGTTTTAACGTTGAATACAAAATGTCGGTTACTACTATAGTATCAACAGCGTAAATTGATCTAAAACGGAGTGACAAGTTAAAACGCTTATGTAACAAAATTGCTTAGATTATCCATACATAATTTATTCAAATTTTCAAGACTTAACATTATTATAATTTCTAGATTTCACTTTCATTTAAATAAGAACTATTAAATGTAACTTGTCTCTTACATTGTATTTTCAAATGACATATAAGTTTCAAAATATGAATTAGAAATATTAATACGCGCTCACAACATAAAATTGGGATTTCATGCTTCATACTTAAGTTAGAAATTGTAATTATTTGCTTAAATATTAAATCTTAAATTAATTCTATATTTTAATATGTAAAAATCACTGGTTCGTTACACTCTCCTCGACTTAGCACTTTTTGTCCTTGAAAAGGAAACGTTATATAAATTTAAGTCTACATATATTATAATACAAATACCTTACTTAGTTTAAAATTTGTTAGGAAGGAAAATAAATTATAGATTTTTAAGACTCAATATTTTTCAAAAGCCCAGAAATTATGAAAAATTTCGGTAGCAACTCCTTTGTACGACTTGCTTGGAAAAATTTACAAATACAATATATATCAATATACATCTCATCCGTATGATGAGACATCCCATTTTAGGGGGAAACAAAAGATAAACCATCCAAAACAATATTTAAACCAAGATCCGTACCTTATTTAGAGTTTTTGAATCAAATTTGCTTATATTTTTAGTATTTTGGGCGCAGAAGCGAGCCCTATAAGCGAAGCGTGCCATTGTACCTACTAAAACACTCAAACATATAGTGAGAATTTAAATGTGCACATATTATATCAAAGCTTATATACGGTATGACATGAATTATATAACAAAATAACATGCAGGATTCTACAAACATGCAAATAGATGTATTTTTTTTTCCACATGCAACAACAGCCTTTGCTGCTGCTACAGCCTGTAGCAGTACCATATGTTGCCGCCTTACTTTTATGTTAATGCAGTTTTCTCATTTTAGTTTTTTCTTTCTTTCTTCTTTTCATATTGTTTCATTCCTGTAGCCACTACAGCAGCCACTGCTGCAGTCGCTGCTGCAGTTGCTGTTGTGGCCCCTACTGCAGTCGCTGCTGCAGCCGCTACCGCTGGCGGCATCTGCATTCCTGCTGCTGCGGCTAGTAGCAGCCCCCCTTTCATTTTTTTCCCAATCTTTTCTTTTCTCCTGCAGTAGCTGATAATGACTTCATAACCTAATTCTTTTAGTAACCGACTTAGTAACCACTAAAACAAATAGCAACCAAAGGAGTATGGGCATGAAGTCATTACATATACAAAACTTCTTAACAAATAGCAAACAAAGTGGGAATTGAAATTGTGGCAAACATAACGGTGATTGTGTCTTGCAGCTATCTTTACTTGCTACTCTACCTTCCATTGTTGCGGCCATTTTAATTAGCGATTTACCAATGTTTACTTGTATGTGCATGTAAATGTTTGGGTTCTAAATATAACTCCTCTAGTGGCATTTCTATTCATTTACTCTATAGTTTGAAGCTGTGTAATAGCAAGACAAAAATCATTCCATTACAGGTTGCATTTAAGGAAATAATGCTGGTGAATGGAGATTTATTTACAACTAGCTAATATCCTACATACATTTTCCGTTTCATTTTAATATCCACTCAAGCCTTATTCTCTTATAGATTTTTAATATTAAGCTTCCACTAAAGATATAGATCACCATACTATTTTAAATTTGTATATCCAATTCAACTGAAACTGGCTAGATTTATATAATTATTATTTTTCACTATTCTTAATATCACACGTTTACATTTGTCGTTAATATTTATTTCAAACTTTATTAAGTAAATTTTTTCCTCTTTTTTTCTTTACTCACTTGGTAATTTTTCTGTAACCAAAGGTAGCAAGCAATATTTTGATTTTATTCAATTCATAGATTTATTTTTTTCTTAAGTTAATATCGCAAACTTAACAATTCGTCCCAATTCCTTTTGATAAGCCTGCTGTGTTATTGGTTTTACATATTCATCCAAGTTTAATTCAAATTCTCAAATATTGTTTGATTTACATATTTTTCTTCATAAACAAATGAATTTTGAATATACCTTCAGCTTATCAAGAAAACCGAGCACAACCTTTAAATATTTAAAAAAAAAATTCCAAGTTCAAAAATGAAATTAGGGTTTGAATACTGGTTATCTTTGAAATCTCGATTCATGAAGATGTAGTCGATTTCTGAAATAATCTCAATGAGGAAAATATGATACTGAGATGGTTAATAAACTCTACTCTAGTCAAACATGAATATTCAATGGACCACAATATAACTCAGCATGAGAGGAACACATATGTTAGAAAAGAATTGAACAATACCATTGATTTGAGAATGAATTTGAGAATGATGGTTTATTTCAATTAGCGGCAACAATTCGTTGAGAAGACCAGTACGCGATTTTAGGAATGGTTAACAAGGCGATTTGAATTTGGAATAAGGAATTTCAGACCGACTATGTCTAAATATTCATTTATACATACACATTCAAATATTAACTGCCATATATTTTAAACATGTTACATGTAATTACATATACATGTAAATATGTATTCCCACATGAGTATAAGTAATCTGTAATGCAGTTTACAAAGATTAAACATATTTATATTGGTTTTGATATTAATTAACATGTAACAACATAGATTACAATATTGGTTCTTCTATATTCTTATGACTTAAATTTATATAATAAGTTAACTCACATATCCAAATTTAATATAAAATTTAAATGGATTTATATGGCAATTATTGATTTAGACTTCTCTGTCTGGCAATTTTAGTCCAAATCAAGCATTTTTCACACATGCGGTTGCATTAAATAGTTTATATTTACCAAATCTATTCAATTTCAAGTTTCATTTATCCATTCACACTTTAATATTTCAATAAACAAAAAACAATTTATATTTTACATTCTTCACTTAGAATAAATTAAATTTCCAAACAATTTTACTTATATACTATAACTTATATTGCATTTATCGAGAATGTATTTTATTTTTCACAATCTGTACGAATCTACTCAGATTGTTATTTCAGTTATCATTTTACAAGTCTAATTATGTAAAATTCCATTAATAAACCCTTTTATAAGTTCACAACATGTAAACTATTTCAATTTATTTTGAAAGACTTGCTTTGTTATCAGAAAATCTATAGCTTCTCAACTTGCTTATCTTAACGATTTAATCAAGTGTTCATTTCTGTTGTTATATGTATTCACACACAAGTCACACTTAAATTCTTTAGCATCACTCAATTAGTTTGCTTCAAGTTTCATTTTAAATCCTCAAGCATTATTTACTGAAATTGGATTCAAATTAGTTTGGAAATAAGCTCGAAGCCGAATTCACGAACATTTAATTGATAAGAATTCACAAAGGATAAAGAATCCAAATAATGGATTGAATTGAAGTAGAGAAGATTTCAAGATTGCGAAAATAGAAGATTCTAATTTTCCAAAGATGGGATAAAATAAGATCAAGTCTAGAATTTGGGAATGCCTAGACTAAGAGGGATCTATCTAAAGGAATGAGTTCGAAGGAATGAGAGAATTAAACAAGAATATATTTATTTTTTTAAAAACAAAACTAAAATTTCAAATTATTTTAATATAGAGAAAATCCTTTTAAAAATCCCTTAAAATCATTAAAAAAACATTTTTCAAAATACGCTCCCTCGTGTATGATTCTAAGATGATTTCACTCATTCTAGAGTATTTCTACTCTATCTCTAATGAGTGTTTCAACTACATCAACTAAGCTTTGTATAAACCAAAGTTCCGATACCACATTTGTAATGACCTGGCTTTTGACTGTCTCAAGTCGGTAATTAAATTAACTCAAACCGTTCAAAGGATAGATTGTTATCGCTTATGAAGTTGAAATACAAATCATCACAGAATCACAGACACAAAACACATAATATCTCATAGCGGAAGTAAAATTTGTACAATATTACAAAATCTTTAATTTACACAATATCAAAGTACATAACAAATATAGAAACAGCGAAAGAATAAATATAGATACATACTAATATTCGGTAGTAAGCAGAGATGAGCATAACTGCATATGACATAGTAGACGGATGGTTGGATCTCCAACGAATCTTAAGCTCTAACAAGCATATTTCCAAGATGAAACACTCGATCTGACTCGGGCATTTTGCAAGGGATAAAACAAACAAAATACATGAGTCAGGACTAACAGTCTTATATAAGTGAATTAACTCAAATGAAGTGTTAACTGAAATGTACAATAACTTAAAGGATGTTCGGGATTTCCATCCTTTAAGGATCCACGAAACTAATATTTGTATAATAATACGCTATTATTGTAATGTCTATTCAGTAAAGTAAATATAATGAAAATAGTGTAAGTGGGATTACCATATTACCCTTACGTCATTTATAATACCGTAGTCTATACAGTACCGTAAACCCACTGTAAACTGATGGCATCAGAGGGAACAATAGGTACGGTACAAATCAAAATCGTAGGGGGCTCAAAAGGATAATATGACAAGGCACACGAGGAATACCCACGGTAGGATTCTACCGGATTGCGGCTCCCAGGCAGCAGCCACTACCGTCCACCTTGAACAACACTCCCAAAATAAAAAGGGCGCACCCAAATCAATCACATAGTAATAGAGATGGTATCGAAAAACGTGTTCAATCAGAGGTGCTACCTCACTTAACCCGGGCATGGCTCCTGTTTTAGTCATTTTAATTATGACCCGAAGATCAAGGCTAATCCATCAGCGTTCTCTTTCTTCAAATCCAGTAATCGCCTCCATACCATCCTAATTCTTTTTTGGAACTCCACCGCGTACACAGTTGTAAAAATGGTATCGGTATTGGTAGCGAGTATGACACCTACCGACTCCGGTCTCTTTAACAACCGAACGTTTACATTTTTCACATCGTGGCCATTAGATTTGAAACCATATTTCAAGTACCGCAAATCAATTTATTTCAATATTTCCCCAAAAGTCAATTACTCAAATCATTCATCATTGGTTCAGCTAAGATTATAAAACCAATATTTACCATTTATTTGTCAACCATTGGATTTTAAATTTTAAATTCCATGAAATATCGTTATTGCTTGAAATCCTGTATTTCATCCTTTGGATTCGCTAGACTGGATTGGACATTAGAATTTATTTGAATTTATACAATATATTTAGAAAAAGTAAGTTTTGGAAATAGTATATGTGTATTAAATTAAAAATAATGTATATATATATATATAGTTGGAAACAATTATAAATTTATGTAGTTAAAGTGATCGAAATATTTTATAAAAGAATGTTTATGAAATCAAGTAATGCGGAAATTGCTTTTATGAATTTATAGTTTTATTCAAAGATATTAATCCGATCTAATCTTAAATCCATGTCTCGCCATCCCTTTTTCCAACTAGATTTCATAATCAAATCGAATCCCCTTTTGGTATAATACCCAAACAATTTCAACTTAAGTTATTATCCAAAGGATGTTTTGTTAAATTCCAAACTCGTCAACAAACACAAATTCACCATGGCTTAGATAAGCGCATTTATTTATACTTGAATTTAATAAATTTGTGTTTTGGCAAATCCTTTTTACATTGAAATGGTAAGAAATCATATGACAAATTATGTATATTAAAATAAGTTCTAAAACATTTAACAAGTTTGAAACCCTTTATATAGAATCACCAACTCTTTAAATTTCATGTTTTGGATTTATTATATGAACACAAAGTTTATGGAGAATAATTTTGAAGTTTTAACTTATAAATCATCTTTAAACGAATTTATATACAAATTGGAATTCTTATAAAATTCAAAGTTTCCTTTTAACACTTCTTTAAGCTATATGGAAATTTCATAAAATATTTCTTTTTAGAAAAACCCATATAATTATTTTAAAATAATTTATTTTTATTGACCACGGTGTCCGTATATAATTTTCTACCTTATGGTTAAGTGATACGGATATTTATCATTTCAGTCCGTTCTTTTAAATATTCGAATCCCGGGTATGTATCATTTCAATCCGCTTTCCAAATCCATTCAAATACATAAGGGGTTCGGGTATGTATCATTTCAACCCGTAATGATTTTCTAATCTAAAAGGAACTTGCATGGTGAGAAAACAAACATAGCATATCATGCATACATCCATATTGTGTTATATGAAATAACAGTGTGTGTCGCACGTGCATAAGCACAAAGCAAGCAAATCTAGAGCACCCTAATATTCCATTCAACATCTCAAGTGTTTAATTCACTTAACAATCAGTTAGTCTGTGAGTGAGAAAAACTCACCTTAAGGCAAAGGAGACGACCATGAAATTGGCAAAATGAGACGACCCCAAACCCCGTGCTGACGGCGGCGAGGGTAATCCGTGGAATATAACACAGAAACAGATAATAGCAGAACAGAAATAAGTAAATACACCAGATAATGAACAATAGAATATACCGGATAAAATCAATCATCAGAGTTACACAGTATACAGGATCTTACTTAGTACAAAAACAGTTCAGCTATACATAAATGTCTACAGCGGAAATAAACAAAATATGTACAATAGGAGCTGAACAGCATAAAAAGAGATAAATAATTGAATCCATCTTCAGCTCCAGCTATCCATAAATAACCAGCTAAACCTGAATACAAGGCTGCCCGTGTAGAAAAAAGGGGCACCCAAGTTTGAAAGTGAAACAAACTACGAGTCAGTCGTGGGACTGGTATGAGAAATCTACTCAACACATATATAATATGGCTAATCACAGGACCACGCCACTTTCGTGGAACGGGTTTACTCCATTGGATTGCCAGTTCTTTAGACAAATCATTCTTTTAAACATCGCTATGCTTTTTATAAAAATGAAGCCGTTATAAGACTCAGTTCCCATCACACAATGCAACGCAAACCGAAGGATAGAGTTTTTACCTTATAACGGCCAAAATATGCTTGATACGAATGAAACAAAGGCATTTGATATTATTGCTAGTGTTTATATGTTTTGAAAACAATTTCAAATCATAACTATCAATCATAGACGGCATTAATGCCCCATACCACTATGTCGCCATATATAGGTATACAATCAAAATCGCACGATGTCGTATTTGGGAATTGGATTTCCGTCATGAACCAAGGAAAAAGATAGTCCTTACCGAATTCGAGACGCTCTAGCCCGCCCCTCAGGATCAGAGCTCGAGTGACCCTTGGATCGTCAGGGCCGGTCCACCGATGTGGATTAAAATTCCTGAACACTGCGTTTCCCCACCCTTTGGGGTGTAAATGAGTCAACGAATGGATCCATTGGACCCGGATCGTCCGATCTAACCGAGGCGCCTCGCAACAGCAACAACCACACAGGTGAAAGTATATAAATGTCAGGGCTGGTAGGTCACTGACACCACCCTAGCTAGAAAGAAACGCAGGCCCTCCCTGATGTCCTCTCCCGTTTCTGGTCCATACCGGGGTGTGAGGCTCGCGATTTTACGTTATACACAAAGCTACGCCACACAGGCGGTGCTTTGATCATCACCACAAGACTTTGCTTTTCAACAGAAGCCCTGATCACTGAATCTTAGCATGCCACATAGGCAATTCATGCCATGCGACTGATGTCCATCGATATATAACCTCTGAGCTCGTGCGTTTCAGAGAAGGGCGTTAAGCAAAAGAATAAATTCTCCGCCGCCAAACAGATGTATATTTAATAGAGATCAATCAACATAGAATAAAATCCAATGTCAGACACATAGTCCATTTACAAGTCCGTCCTGGGTCTGAACGAAACCGGATGCACTAAATACCTCGCAAACCCATCGATCACCACGTACGTCTGGACGATCACCACTCATTATCCATATTTCGGGATGCCTCCCAATCAGGACCTCGGTTACCATCCAAACGAGGTGAAGATCTCCGGTCTTCGACCATTGTCTTCATCTTCGATTTTCAATCGTCGGTCAATTATTTGAAATGAGAATTAACTCGGCCTTTTCAAATAATTCACGTATATTTTAGAATTTCAAATCAATTTATTTCAATGGTTAAATCATTTGACAACACAAATTTTGTTCTTTAATGTAATTTTCACACCAAACACATTCAACCATCAAACACCACATAAATCGAGCAAATTCAGTTTATTTCCATTCCATATCATTTATGATATTTTATAACGATTTATCGCTATTTTTATTTATTTTAAAATAGCCAATTTATTCAAAACGACGCTTCGGGCCATAACGCGGCCGTGGTGCTGTTTTTCTTCAGATTTGATTTCCACATATCTGAAAATCTAACCGTTGGATCTTCACACAATTTACATCATTAGAAAGGTCTTTTCAAAACGAATCCAACAGTTCCAGTTTCGGGAAAATCCGACGGTCGGATCTCCCGGTACAATCGTTTGATGTTTCGATTTCAAAATACGAACTGCAGCGTCGTTATTCGATTAAATATAATTATATATATATAATCGTTTCTGGCGCTGTTTTTCTTTAGATTTGAATTAAATATTCCAAACAATCCAACCGTTGGATTTTTACAAAGTTGGTGCCGTTGGAAAGATATCTCCAAGGCGAACCCAACGGTTGCGGTTTCGGGAAAATCCAATGGTCGGATTTCCCGCACTAGTTGTTTGAAATCACGGTTTCAAAACACGAACTGCACGGCCACGTTTCGTTTTAATTTTATTTATATTTATATATTTATATAAATATAGTTCATTCAAAAATTTCAATATCGTTTTCACTTCAAATATTTCACTAACGCCTTTAAATTTTGGAAAATTTCGCCATAACCTCCTTTGTACGGGAGGGGCTGGGAAAATTCCCAAATAGCCACACGGGCGTCTCATGTCAAAAAGAAAAAGCCAAGCGGCTAGCCAACAGGCTCATAAAATCATCACCCAAACAAAACAGTAAATGTGTACCTATTTGTCGGGCACAAAATTTTATTCCTCTTCTCTAGCCCCTTTGCTATAAACTGTTCAATAAATATGCATGTACATATATATAGTTCTTATCACTTATCATTTTCTATTCAACTTCATATTTGATTCCATTTGGTTTAAAAACACCATTCATTCTAATGTTGCATGTATAGGCAAAAATCATATCATTAGCTAATTAATGAATATTTCAACTCGTATATATTTATTTGAACGAGTTGCTATTTTTAACACTTCACATTTCAACGATTCATGTATATAATAAAAATGTGATTTTTACTGTAAAACAATTCATTTCAAAACACTATTATTTTATATAGTTTATATAGGTGATAAAAATAGGATTTTTATTGTAAACAATTTATTTCAAAATATGAATACCATCCAACACATGAATTTCTATTCAACGAATGAATATCGATTCAACACATGAAGGTTTTCTATAGTTTCTATATATAGATAAAAATGTGATTTTTATATTTAAAACACGAAGACCATTCAACACATGAATTTCCAATTAACGAATGAATATCGATTCAACACATGAAGGTTTTCTGTAGTTTATATTCATAGATAAAAATGTGATTTTTATATTTAAACCACGAAGACCATTCAACACATGAATTTCTAATCAACGAATGAATATCGATTCAACACATGAAGGTTTTCTATACAACGAATAAATATAGTTTCAGCAAATGAAAATAATTCAAACACATGAATATTATTCAAAATTTTGGCAGCATAACGGCAGGGTAGTTAAAACCGGGACCGTCCCTAGTACGACTCCTCGCTCTACCTTAAAATCTCACGGTTTTTGACAATGGGGATCATGCATTAGTTCGCACGCAGGCGGCATGTATATATTTATTTCATTTCCACAAACTAATCCTATGTGATTTCAACCAAATATTTTTCAACCACAAACGGGTATTTTTCAACCACAATCAATCAATATCAACCACAAACAATCCCAAACAACCAATCGCTATCAATCAATTTTCACACCAATCACAATCAATAAATATCGTTCATGGTTTGTGGACGTGGGGCGTATATATATATATATATATATATATATATATATATTATATATAGCAATTCACTTCTATTTCAACACATATATAATATTTACAACGCATATATAACTTATACATCGAACGTACAACTTATACAACGCTTATACATGAGGTGTACAACGCTTATATAACTCATACATCGAATATATAATTTATACATCGTTGTTTCCATATCGTTTATAAATTAGAAATCTCACTTTGGGTTCCACTCCTCCAAAAATAGCAGAAGGCTCAGAAAAATATGCGGTCTCTTCTAAAATGTAGAAGACGTCCACACGGTCACGATGTTTCCTGTTTCATCGAATTTCGTTAACACAGCAAAAAGATATGATTTTTCAAAGTTTGCAACGGTTTTAAACTGTCGAAATCAGTTAAATAATTAACAGCCGTACCTCCACTGTTTTGTTCGAAACTAGGTTTCGATCTCTCGCGAA
This sequence comes from Allium sativum, assembly GCA_030737875.1. Classification (NCBI taxonomy): domain Eukaryota; kingdom Viridiplantae; phylum Streptophyta; class Magnoliopsida; order Asparagales; family Amaryllidaceae; genus Allium; species Allium sativum. Next base: position 16,567,973 of record CM060927.1, on the reverse strand, counting down.
ATCCGTGAAGCTAGAGGACGATCGGCCTTCGCAGCGTCGAAGGGCTAGGAGAGGGCTTCGCGCGCGTAGGGGAGTGGGCCAGCTCGGTGGACCCAGGTGAGGGCGGCGGCGGTTGAAAGGCCGCGACTTTGAAGGCCTGGATCTCGCGATTTACCAGACGAGAGGGGGTGCCACGACCATGGATTTGAAGCTTGAGGGGATCTCTTCAAAAACCCCAACTGGGTCGAAGGCTATTGATGCGTGTAGGAGGAGAAAACGAGGGGGAAAGCTCGGAACCCTCTTCCGTCGTTCGCGATTTAGAAATGTCGGGGAGAGAGAAAAGATATCGGCCAATCATATTTTTTCTTTTATTTATATATTTTTAAAATTTCTAAAATACCCCTTGTCACACACGAACACCAATCCAAACCCAACGACTGTCGTTTCTAGCGTTTTACCCTCATTACGAACACAATGGGATATGTTTCGTAGGCCCATTCGACTGTTTCAGTCAGTTTCCATTCAATTTAAAATATATAACATTCAATATTTGATTTGAACGTACATTTCAATTTGCCAGGGCCACAAATTAATTCGAAAAATTCCAGAAAAATAAATCTGGCTATGTTTTGACGGTACGGTCCCAACAAAACTAGTTTCGTCGAATTCTGAGACCGTTTGCAAAAAGGCCCATTTCTGGTCGATCCAATTTAACTGTAATTGACCAAAACACATTTTCCTTTGCCACGCTCACATACTAGCTTCAAAAATTATGAAATTTGAAACCTAGCGATAACTTCACATCCCGGATCCAACAAAAGTGGTTTCGTCGAATTCCGAGGTCGTATGCAAAATGGCCAATTTCCCGGGCTATATGAATTTCATAGCGACCTTTCTGAAAATTCATTCGGCCATAACTTTTGCTTTCCGCTATGAAAATTCGATTTTTCAGATTCGTTAGAAAGGTATTCACTAACAGATTTAAATATTTTTGGTTTCACTAAAATCCGTTTTGTTTTGCACCCGGTACAGTCCGACAAAGTTTGAATTCAATTTTTGAAACTACAGCGCCTCTTAAGGCCTTGTTTATAATTAAAATTAATTATATTCGTTTTCAATTGTCGATTCAAACTCACTTTTCATCTCTATTATTTAAAATATTTATTTTAAATATTTAAAATTCGTTATTTTAGCCAATTTAAAAATTTTAAATTGGTTCAGATTTTCTGGGTCGTTACACAAAAAAGATGAAATGAGCCCGATATTCCAACATGATGTCTTCAAAATACACATGCAAGCGCGCGCACACACACACACACATATATATATATATATATATATCTGTGTGTGTGTGTACCTAAACGAAATTCATATTTTCCCAGGCGCGAGGAGGCCAAGTCTTGATTATGAATCCTCACCCAAAAATTCCGACGAACATAAAAAAATCAGTCCAACTATGTTACTCATATATCAAATTTACATTTTATTATAATTTTAATTATTAATCCAAGTTTTAGAATTATACCAAGGTTTTGGCTCGGATTTTGACTTACCAGTAAGGCGATAACTGAACCCAGGCTTTGAACTTAACCTCAACATCTTATTGTCCAAAATAGTACTTCGGTACCATTATAGCACCCTCTCAGACATTTTTGCAAACACTTGGAGTGTTGCACTTGACCTCAACGCCAAAACTGTTTCTAACTCGCAGGAGGGTTGATAGAGTTCAGGGACGCTGCCAGACGCTAGCAGTCGCTGATGAGCTGCCTGGAGGTGGAGCTCCAGCTACCGACACTTTTTTTTTCTAATCCACGGTTTGAGGTTTCGGTTTTGAAGGGGGAGAGTTCACGACTGGTGGGAAGGAAGGCATACGTCATTCGAAGGGGAGAACGGCGGTGGCGCAGGTGCTGCGAGCCTGGTCAGATCGTGGCCTTCACATGGGCTGTTGACTTCGTGCCCTTTTTCCACTTGGATTTGGTTGAATGAAGAGGAGCAAACAGTTCCTAGATGGTCGGAGCTCACTGGTGGAGAGGCGCACCTCTGATGGTCGACGTCAGGTGGAGAACAACCTCGGTTTGGATGAGGCGCGGGCTCGATTAAGGGTGGTGGCTTGAAATCGAATAGGAGGAGAAAACCGCTTTTTTGATATATATTTTTGTCATTGTTAAATTGAATAGAAAAGGGAAAGAAGGAGGATGTTAAGTTTTGATCCCCTTTTCCTTTTGATTGGTTTCATTTTCTTCCTCTTCCAAACGAGTGATTTAAAGAAAAAGGGGACAGAAAATAGGAAGCAAGGAAACCAAAGGGAAATAAGGATGCGTGCTAAAATTTCTCTGTGTAAGAAGATTTCAAAGATCGTGGTACATTGTTACGAAATATTTGAAATTGACAGAGGAAGATTATAAATCATGTACAGTGCTTTGCAATCTTTGCATTACTGACAGGCAAGATTTTAAAGCTGCTGCCATATCCTTAGAGAGATATTTTCAGATTTGGCTGAAATTAAGCGGTGGGCTGAATCAAGGAAATGGTTTGAATGTTGAGCTGAAAGTTGTTTGAACGCTACTGAGAAAGGGCACAGTAGACCGAATAATCGATATACAACGTTGTTTACTTATTTTATCTCATTTTAAACTCAACAATAATAAATTAAATTTAATGTTAACGCAAGACACGCGAATTTTAGTTCACAATTTATTTCTTTATTTGATTGTTTTTCAACGTATTTCAAATATTAAATTTGCATAATTAAATTCAGCTTTTAATGTTTTAATGTTGAATACGAAACGCCGGTTATTGCTATAGTATCAATAGCGTAAATTGATCTAAAACGGAGTGACGGGTTCAAACGCTTATGTTACAAAATTGCTTAGATTATCCATGCATAACTTATTCAAATTTTCAAGGCTTAAAATTATTTATAATTTCTAGATTTCACTTTCATTTAAATAAGAACTATTAAATGTAACTTGCCTCTTACATTGTATTTTCAAACGACATACAAGTTTCAAAATATGAATTAGAAATATTAATACGTGCTCGCAACATAAAATTGGGATTTCATGCTTAATACTTAAATTAGAAATTGTGATTATCCGCTTAAACATTAAATCTTAAATTAGTTCTATATTTTAATATGTAAAAATCACCAGTTCGTTTCGAGTTTGGCGAGTCTTCAAGAAGAGGTGGTGCGGATTTGGTGTTGTGCTTAATGGCTGGCGTGATGACACAAGGTGGGGCGGAGATCATGCCAACATGGACTGGAGGGGAGAGATAGTGGTGGACTATTTTTGCATGGGTTCTATAATTGTTGTTAAACGTTTAGAGGAGGAGAGGAACGTTACGGGCTTGGCGGAAGTGGTGAGAAAGTGGTTGCGACGAGACCAGAAAAAGGGGGACGAGAGCCAAAATGGAAAAAGACATGACTGTTTTACAAGAGAAGGACGAGCGTTTAAAATAGGAGAAGACGCAGTTTAAGCATGTGGAGGTTTTCTCAGCAAAATCATTACATGCGTTGCCTACATCATGTATACATTGCAAGTGTCTTGCTTGGGAAAAAATTACAATACTATACATATAGATTTAAACCCAATTCCTATTGTTTCCGAGAAAAAAAAAGAAAAACTTTTAATATGATTTATGTACACGGATACAAGTTGGATTAAGCGTTATTTTGAGGTGCATGAGACCATGGATATGTGTCCACATAATTAAACAGATATTTTCATTTACTGCAAACTCTAGCAAACAAAAATGTAATTGTGTACAAAATGTGTACCGATCTCAAAACAAAAATAAAATAGACCAGTTTGCTGATTCTGCAAAGTGTCCAAAGGACCACGGTTACCTTAAAATACGTTAGACAAGTATATGCTTATTTCTCAGATTAAAAATTACAGAAACATTCTATAAAATATTTTAAGACTACGTGTACAGAACCTGAACAATTTATTTCAAACCGATATTTAATTATAATTTATGTTTGAACACTGATCATTTCATTAATTGTATTATAAACCGTTTGAAAATTTGACCAAGGATGAACTGTTTTGCTACACGAATATTGTTTCAAATAATATCCTTTCTTTAAATTTTTATTCAGAATTAATTCCTGTCTTCCAACATTTATTAAAAATTATATTACAAATAATGTGTACAACGTACAAAACTTTACTTAAAATTATAATTTTTCAAAATCACATTAACTAAAGTAAAGTTTAAATACTTAAAGATCTTTATAAACTCATATCAAAATTTAAATATCATTTCTTATTAGTATTAACATATACACAAAATTCTCTTAAATAATATTATCTACATCTTTGCAATCATATGTTTAGTAAAAGCTTTTAGAAATAAATCATACTAGCAAAAATCTACATTCATAAAATAAAGATAGAAATGTATTTAAGAATTGTTCAAATCAAAATTTATATTTAAACCTTATTTAAATCAAATTTATATTTAGAAAATCCAAACTAATTGCATATCATAACGTTGAAATTTTTTAGATCGTTACAGTCTTCCCCCTTAAAACTTTTCGTCCTCGAAAAGGAGAGCTCGGAAAATTATACATGTATATATATTTAACAACACTTATACTAGTACTACATTTAAACAAATAAAATAAACAATAGAATTTAACCACATCCAAACTATTTTTATCGAAATCTAATTTCAATTAAACTTGGAATCAAAGTCATTTCTTTGACTCGAAATCCCAGTTTTATTTCCAAAACATGCGGAATACTATATCTTTTTTTATCGAATCATACTTGCTTTAGGATTCCAAAACCAAAATCGTTTTGAGAATTTCAAATATTTTATGATAAACCTTTATGTCCCAAGTCAAAAGGTTTCCCAATGACAAAACCACTAGGCATGGCCTACGCGCATATCGATATAAATAAATAATGTCTTTCCAGACGGTATACCTTTCTTTAGTCATGGGTTACTCGAATCTTAGTACTAAATCATTTTATTCCATATCCCGAAGTTATAAATCATTTCGCAACAATAATTTTACACATACTTTCAAATTATATATATTTGTCGTTTTTTAAACATTTCAAAATATCGGGATTTCAAGTCGTCGAATTTCCTTCATTAAAATCACTTTCAAACTATTTCACATTCCAATTAATTGGAAAAATCAATTTCAATCAACAGTTAAATTCAAAATTTACTTCATTCACAATACGATTTAATTTAAATCAATTAACGAACAAATTCAAACTTTAAAATTTTCCAAACCATAAATTTTATAAACCATTTCAATTTATAAACCGAATCAAACTTTCATGAAAATAAATTTCAAATCATTTGCACCAAGTATATGATTTTATTCATTCTTGTTCCAATATTTAAATTTTGCCTAAAAATTTACATTATTCGAATAATCGAAAAATAACTTGAACTCTTTTTCCTTATAAATCTCATTTTCCAAAACATAGTATCTTGGATAAATTCAATACTTTAAAATTCGTTTGTAAACCTTTTGCAAAAATTCAATGTTAATTATAATTCATAATACTTATTTCCAAATATGAAACTATGTTATTAATACAATTTGTCCTTAGATTTGTCAAAATAAGGCGAAGGGAGCGATCAAGAAATTCACAGTTTTAAGATTTCAAGCACGGAGAGACCGGAGAGATGTTAAGCAAAAGACAATGGCGGGTCAAGGAAACGAACACACCAACGAGCGACGAGGAAGAATTTATCTTCAAACATTCATTATTCCTTATTACATCATAATTTATTTTCAAATTTAATTTATACTCTACAAACAAGGAATACATTATTTAACTTTTTCTTATATATTCCAATTCATATTAATTTATCAAAACGTTTTACTTGAATTTATCAAAACATTTCAAATGTTTATCTAATGGTTTTAAGTATTTCTCGACGTTTCACTCGAAATCATACAGTCATCCCACTTTCGAAACTCGAAAATAATTTTCTGATGATGATCGATCAATCATCAGAATCATCCTCAGGCGAATAGAGTGTGATTCTATATCTATCTAGTATATATTAGACTTTGTATATACGTTTGCTAGGTGTATATTCGAAATCAGTATATACTTGATAGTCCAACCTCGACGTAAATAAATACTCAAACACTTACCGTAAATTATAGTTTTAAAATAATTACGCGTTCCAAAATGATTTATTCAGTTTCAAAATAATTTATATTTCCGAAAATATGCTCTCTCAATCATAATACTCCAGAATCTCATTCTAGGGCATTTATAACCGTATCTCTAATGGGATATTATAACTCTGATGAGTCCTATCTTTTGTTCAAATACGTCGTACCCCATAGCTTTGTATAAAACAAAGCTCTGATACCAACTGTAATGACCCGCCTTTTTGTCTGATTCTCATCGGTAATTAAACCAACTTAAATCATTCACAAAGACGGATGGTTATGGGTAATAACACATTTAAACAAAAATAACAGAATTTTTTATTTCATTACAGAAATTTTACAACATAGTTACAATGAATCAGATCGTAACGGAAGAAGTAAATCTCAAATGTATCTCTAGCTCCAAATCTGAATCCAGCTCTAGAAGTTAAACTTGCAGACTAAACTACTAGCTGCCCGTGCAAAAATAATGGGCACCCAGAGTTTATACGGGAAACAATAAACTCCAGATCAGTCGTGGGACTGGTGTGAGAACTCAAAACGGTTATTATTTTGGGTTCATTTTAAAGTTGGGATAATTTGTTGGGCCACGCAGCTAACGCGGAATGGGTTTATTCCATGTGAATTCCAGTGCGCAGAAATTCACAATGACATTGGAAAATGAAGCTATCATAAGCTCGTCCCGCATCACACAATGCAAACGCATACCAGATGGGCGAGTTTTGTCTTATGATAACCAAAGATGTTTTAATGCGTAAAATCCTCTTTTAATATTATGATTAGTACATAATGTAGTAAAATCATTTCGTAAATAAGTATAGAATCATAGCCCCCATAACCCCAATTGGTTATATTAGGTATACAATCAAAATCGCATGGGCTCGTATTGGAGATTGGATTTCCAACATGATGGTTCCTGACACGAAAGATCATTGGAGGACACGAAGTTAAGTATCTCCCGGTTAACATCCAAACAACGAACACCGAATACAAAGTGCAAAAGTATATATCCCGGATAACATCCAGACATCGGACACTGTATATACTTTATTCCCTCAGGTTTCAAGGTAGATCTACCGCTGCAGCTTTCGATTTCACTAGAGATTATGGATACAACCTAACCGCCATTTTACCTCAATCCGGGGAATGAGGTTCGTCGATGTCGTGATATACACAAAGCTACGCTTCAATAAGCCGTGCTTTGATCATAACTAGCCTGTTTCATAACTCGAGTATGCCACATTAACAATTCATGAAATGTCACTGATTTCGATCAATGCATACCCTCTAAGTTCATATGACTTAGAGACGAGGATAATATATTGCAATAAATCCGATATATATCAACGAAAATCAGTGTTATGCGGTCAATTTCAATGTCGGACACACAATCCATACAAGTCCATTCTGGGTCTAAACGGAACAACAACCTGAGAATATTCAAATATATTCAGATTTCATGCCACTTATAACCTTGTATTGGGTGTGCGTCTCGATCCGAGACATCAGCAACCCACCCAAACAATTTGAATATACTCGGTCTTCACTTATCGTTTTTCCAGTCTTCAGTTTCTTTATAACATCGTATTATTATTTGGAATGGTTTTCGGACCTATCCCCGATCCCGGACATCCCAAATAATAATCGTACTTTAAACAATAGCTATGAATTTTACGAGTTTCTCAATTTAAATTCCCTTTCCAAATCGTTATCAATTCCTTCCAAATTAAGGTTGGTTTTATGTAATTCTCGAAAACCCCATTATCATCTTAAACATTCCTTGAAATTCAACATTCATTTTTTCCAAACCTTATATTTCAAAAACAAACTTCATTTATTCGTCGCTATTCCGAATCTACCAAATCTTTATTTGGATTTGAATTTCCATTTATGACGATTCCAATAATTAATATTTTCAAATATAAGTCTAAATAAAATTTAGTCGACTTATATTTGATATTGATTCAAAAACTCAGCAAACACAATCAGAATCTGGATATGAATATGTTTTAATATTTCTGATAATATTCGTCCACTCCTGAAATTCCGTACCGAATATTTGAAAACTAACTCTATTCAAAACTCATTTCCTTTTACGTTCAAACTTCCTATATTTTATTTATAATTTAAATAAATTCCATACCATATATTTAAACTCTTTTAAACAAATCCTTTTTTCCATAATGATTCATGTTTTAAAATCTTTAAATTCAAATCATTTCAAAGAAATGGTATGATAACGTTAAAAGCGTTACGGAAAGCGTTGTGAAATGTTTTTTTTACCAAATAGATCCAAAATCATTCCAAATTCACAAATTTTAACTCAAATTACTTTTAAATAATAAAATATAACTTATCATATATTTTTGGATATTTAACTAATTTTTATAAGTCCATTTTATTCGATTTTTCCATTACAGTCGTCGAATTGCACGTATAGCGACCTTTTCAAATTTTTATTTAAACATAACTTGAAAACCCTACGGTGGAATTTGAAATTTCCTTTTCTATTCAAAAACCATCATTAATATAAATTTGTCGTTTTTCGTTTCATGTCAATCCGATTCAAAGTGTTCAAGTTGTAATCATTTGAAATTTAAAATCGATATTAACGAACTATCGTTACGCTACGCGTTCGATTTACGCTATATAATGTCTTAACTGTAAATCATCCAGTTCCTTTTTACAAAATAAAGTACATTCCATAACTTAGATTAAAACCATATTCCAAATCTCTGTTTGTAAAATAATATTTTTATAATTCAAATTTTAATCCAATATCATTTTAGATTCCAAATTTTCATTTCAAATCATATTAAAAAAATAGTACTTTATTTATAACTCGTTTGACTATCATTATTCAAAACCTTTATGGAACCAAGAATTTGCATAAACTCAAATATTCCAAAATTTTCAAATTCTTCATTAAATTAAACATTTAATGATAATGTTTCCAAAATTGTTCAGTCCTTTCCAAAATAATTATTTCAAAATGTAGATTTCTTTTAAATTTCAACCTTCATTTCAAATTAAATTGAAATGATAATATTTTTATCAAACTTGGTCAATCACTTATAAATAACCATCAATGTTGGATATCCCTTTCCGATCCCAATTCAATATTTAACAACCAACGAGTGATCTGAATTTGTTTTCAAAACTATTTCATACGATAGTTATTTACTTAATTTGATTTCTAAATAGTTTAAATTTAAATTTAAAACTGCATTCCTCATATATTTTTTCAATAAAAATCGTTATTTACAGGAAAGGGGATTTAAATTAATTACCTATACGATTCAACCACTACGGTGTAAGTGATTTCATACAACCAAAAATCAACAATATTTTAACAACATAAAACAATACAAACCATTTATCACAAAAATTAAACACTGAATTTAAATGTGCATAAGCATTACATTTATTAATGCTTAACAGTGTCCATCGTGATTCAAACTACATGAATATCCATTCAAACATCACATTTAGCAATCCATATCGACAAACCTTTAGTTAATGTTAACTAATCATAATTATTAGCTAACTAAAATAAAATAATTTTAAATTAAATGTTCTCACCTTCGCGCCTCCAAATTCTTTATCGCTAAATCTGTATCACTTGCGAATCTGATCTACAAGCAATCATATAAGGAAATTTTTACGCTAAAACCAACTCGTGCAACTCCCCTCGTATACATACATGTGGAAGTGCCAAGATGTCCTCCTTTCTTTGTTCGAAACAGTTACTTTGTTCAAACCCATCCCATTCTTTCCTCTAACGTATTTCCTCACTCCCTTCTACCAGTTCAGCACGCCATCCATCTACTTTTTTTCTTTTTCCATGTCTGAAGCCCAACATGAAATCGAAGCCCACGTCCCATTTTTACTCCATCTTCTTCTCACCATGTCCTAGCTTCCACCTCCACCTTTACTTGTCTAACTCTCATGGGTTCAAGACTTTTTTAATAAGCTGTCGAACAGAAATGGCAACAGTGGAGATAAGTGAAAAAAAAATCTTTGCATGGGTTTAAAAAAATGGAAATGATAGTTTCAAAGGAGAAGGTTGTAGGTTTAAGAGGAGCACGAACTGGTTTAGAAGGGCTGTTGTGGTTTTGGGTGAACTGGGCGGAGGACTGGCGGTTGCTGGTGACCAACGTGGTGGCGGTGGTGGCTGACGAGGCTTGCATGGGGAAGAAGATAAAGTGTTTGCGATGGGGAAAGAAGGCATGATGCGATAAAGGCAATAATGGAGAGGAGAGTGCGTACTGTTTTGCGAAAATGGGCATGAGAGTAAGTATTCTGAAGAAGGGGATAGGATGCGCAAAATGTAAGGTGGAGTTTGGCGAGTCTTCAAGAAGAGGAGGTGCAGATTTGGTGGAGTGCTTAATTGCTGGCGTGATGACACAAGGTGGGGCGGAGATCTTGCCAATGTGGACTGGAGGGGAGAGATGGTGGTGGACTATTTTGGCGTGGGTTCTATAATTGTTGTTGAATGTTTAGAGGAGGAGAGGGAGGTCCCGGGCTTGGCGGAAGTGGTGAGAAAGTGGTTGCGGCGAGACCAGTAGAGGGGGGCCGAGAAGCAAAATGGAAAAAGACATGACTGTTTTACAAGAGATGGATGAGCGTTTAAAATAGGAGAAGACACAGAGCAAGCACGTGGAGGTTTTCTCAGCAAAATGATTACATGCGTTGCCTACATCATGTATACATTACAAATGTCTTGCCTGGGAAAAAAGTTACTATACTATACATATAGATTTAAACCCAATTACCATTGTTTCCGTGAAAAAGAAAGAAAAATATTTACTATGATTTGTGTACACGGATACAAGTTGGATTAAGTGTTATTTTGAGGTGCAAGAGACCATGGATATGTGTCCACATAATTAAACATATATCTTCATTTACCGCAAACTCTAGCAAACAAAAATGTAATTGTGTACAAAATGTGTACTGATCTCAAAACAAAAATAAAATAAACCAGTTCACTGATTTTGTAAAGTGTCCAAAGGACCACGGTTACCCTAAAATACATTAGACAAATATATGCTTATTTCTCAAGTTAAAAATTACAGAAACATTCTATAATATATTTTAAGACTGCGCGTACAGAACTCGAACAATTTATTTTAAACCAATATTTAATTATAATTTATGTTTGAACACTGATCATTTTAGTAATTATATTATAAACCGTTTGAAAATTTGACCAAGGATGAACTGTTTTGCTACACGGATATTGTTTAAATTTTTATTCAGAATTCATTTCTGTCATCCAACATTTATTAAAAATTCTATTACAAATAATGTGTACAACTTGCAAAACTTTACTTAAAATTGTAATTTTTCAGATCACATTAACCAAAGTAAAGTTTAAATACTTAAAGATCTTTATAAACTCATATCAAAATTTAAATATCATTTCTTATTAGTATTAACATATACAAAAAATTCTCTTAATAATATTATCTATATCTTTGCGATCATATGCTTAGTAAAAGCTTTTAGAAATAAATCATACTAACAAAATCTATATTCATAAAATAAAGATAGAAATGTATTTAAGAATTGTTCAAATCAAAATTTATATTTAGACCTTAGTTAAATAAAATTTATATTTAGAAAATCCAAACTAATTGCATATCACTACGTTGAAAGTTTTTGGATCGTTACATCATTGTATTGTGTGTGGTGATCTTTGGATCCGCGAAGAACTTAGGATCATTTTGATATGGGATAACATTTCTTATGGGTAGCTATATAATTTAGAATAGGATATTCTCTTATAGCATTACGGTTCCTTTGAGATATTATGTGGATATTTTTTGGGCTTTACATTTATATGTGAACCTTGTTATTATTGCATATATGATATCATCTGCTTAGAACTCAATTACTATCTCAGTTTATTGTGATAAGTACAAGTAGATAAATCCATTTATAGTTTATTTTCTTATGAATAATACTCAGTTCAGTCCGAGGTGTTGCAGCTGCTTTCACATGACTTATAATGGGGACCATCTCTGGACTTTTTGGCTAACTAAATTATCATTGTAGTTTTTGGTCATATGTATATAAGACAGAGACTTCTTTGCATACATGTTATTTTGTGTAGCCTTTTCACCTATTCTTTTGTTGTATAGTGGATCGAGCATGACTACTATCTTTATATACACACTTATATGTTGTATTCATATCTATTTCCGCCTTCGTGATGTGAATGTATCTGTCTGACTCTGATTATATTGTTATGTTATTTTATATTGATTCTGAATTATATATAGCCACCGTGTAGTTAGTTTAAACTTTAGTTTGATGTGTCGGATTTTCTCTTTGAAGAAAAAGTAAGACCACATTATCCGACATGTTTAACACTCGTTTAAAGCTGCTATACAAATGGTTGCTCCTCAATAGCCTTATTCTTTGGGTTAGTTGATGATATTACTTCACAATGTCCTTGGCTAACGTGGGTATAGGGGCGGGGCATCACATTATGATATTTGCTTCTTTTCTACGTGCAACATACCAATGTTCTCCTCTACGATGAAGTACAGTCAAATCCCAAATAATATTGCGGCAACTTATTCAAAATAAGCCCAGCTAGTGAAATTGGATTCTTAATGGTTTTTACACCTTAAATCACACCGTAATGTCTGCCTTTACCATCCATTATACTAGATTCCATCTCCACTATTCCATTTGTAATCAAGGCGGACCTCTACCCAAATTAAGTAGCGAATCCAACTCCAACACTTCAGCGATTAACTCCGCAATGTCTGTCATGCATACTCAAATTTTTATTGCATATTCCTTCGGTATGGTGTAATTCGATGAACTTATTTGCGCCTTTGTATATGAAGTTCAGTCAGTCAATATTCATGATGCCCTTACTACTATGCCGAGGATGCCTTCATAGATTTGACCAAAATTTTCGTGCTCAATCTTTGGCTTGTGGTGAGCAGTCAATTGATATTCATATATGTACTTTAAACATTTATAAGTCCAAATATTTAATCTAATGTTTCAAAGAATTCAAAAGTCCGATGTCCTAATCACAAGACAATGGGACAAAATTTAGTTGCAGCTTTATTCATGACATTCTAATCACTGATAATGAAATAAAGTTCACTGACACTTATGACTTCCTTAGCACTAGACATCGAATCAGAAAGCAACACATACAAGGCAAGAGAGTTCACCCAATTCAAATTGGAGTTCTTAGACCACACCTTGCTGCCAGATCAAGATCACATCACATTATCTAACAATTGAACAAGCTAACAACTCATCTCTTCCACTGATTTACATGGTTGCCATTTTTTGTACTCTTAACTACGTCGTATATAAGTTAATTTTTAGACTAATTTTATTTCAGAAATGACTTCAATTCACTTAATAATGATAATTTCCTTAAAACATAAAATAAACAAATTACTCCCCTTTAAAACCTAGAATTCTTCAATTGACATTATCAGATCCAAAAATAATTCGATATCAAATGTTGATTTTCTAACTTATCGACTAAAATCAAAACCTACTCCGAAATTTATTTTCTATAGAAAATAAAAATTATTTAGGGCATAAAATAGAATCCAATTTTACATACCTCAAATCGGTTGCTCGAAGTAAACCCTTAGATTGACGAAGATGAAATACAATAAAATGAGAGTTACAGTAAGGGAAAACAAGCATACAAGAATCAAATGGCAGAAATGTAAGTGAAGGAAGTCGAAGCAAAATAGGAATTGAAGTGAGAGGATGACAAAAACGTAGAAGAGGGTAATTTTTAGGGAAAACGGAAAAAGCTACAGGAATGGAGGGAAAAGGTGGAAATTATGTAACGAGTGCACCAAAAAATTGGAAGTTGGGAAATAAAACTTAAACATTCTAAGAAAAACTAATACTAATTGCATTCATACTACTAACACTACTAATAGATGCAACTAAATGTATGTTTTCTTGTAGTGACAATTATTAAAGTGGTTCCTGATATTAGCAGAGAGTATGACATTATCCAGGCTCGATCCCTCTAAGAGCCAAACGCTTATTACACACCATGGTCGTTTATATTTAAAATCCATTATGGTCATTTATATTTAAAATCGTATTCAATTTATCATAAATCAAGTAACAAAAATATTAGTTTATATTTAAATAATTAAGTTCATTTAGTGTTACGGATCACTTTGAAAACCAATTGGTCTTCCCAAAAAAATAAAGTACAAATATTTTGATGTCAACAATCATATTCAATTCGTTATTTGATTATGTTCAAAATTTTAGATTTCATATATACAAACCAATTCGTTAACAAAACATTTTGGTTACAAATTTCAATATCTCAAGTATTGTTACTCAAAATCTTCATATTAACATTCGGACTTAGCAGTTGAGACTGGAAGTATCTTTCTTTTAAAATAGTAAATAAAATATAAAATAATTATATTAATATACAATGTCTTATTTAAAATAACTGTAAAATATTAGATAGGTAAAATTTAAATTGAATAGTTAAATTTTAAAATAGTTATAAAATGTATAATAGTTAATTATGTATAAATAGTTATAAAATAATTAATTGTATAAAATAGTTTAGAATAGTTTAACAAAAAAATAATACTAATTTAAAATAATCTATCTTTTAAACAATACTTCGATCCCAAACCACAAGTTTGTCTTTCCAAGGTTTAACTTATTATCAATTCAGATTTCAAAACTTCAATTTGAATCAATTTCAACCAACAATATATTATTAATTCCAATTCATTTCAAATAGTATTCAAGTTAGGTTTCAATTTATTACTTAAAACAATTCCTTTCAATTCATCTCAAATCCGTATTCAAGATGGGTTTTCAAATTTATTATATAAAATCAACTCTTCTAGTTTATTTCAAATTTACCTTTAAATCACGTCTTAATGATTTCATACAAATTAAATTTATATTTTCAAATTTATTCAATTCTATATATTTAACTTCAATTATATTTAGATTCGAGCACTTATTTATTAAGTTATTATTAAATTGATTTATTAAGTTTAATAATCATAACAAATTTTTATAAAATCTATTTCATTATTTTGTAAATAACATCTTATATCAATTTAACTTAATTTAATGAATTCCATTTCAATTAGTCATTAAACCAATTAAACTGCAATTACATTTCTAACTTCTATTTTAAACTTTACTTAATTTTAAAGTATTAAGAAAAACTATATTTATATTATTGTGAAAAAAAATCTATATTTCTTTTAAATTTAAAATTTTAAATAATATTAAATAAAAATAAAAATTTATTAAATTACTTATAAAATAATTTAAATAATTTAAATTTGAGAAATAATACAATAATTAAAAATATTGTAAAATGGCTTTGTTAAGTCAAAATATATTAATAATTTAGAAAAATACTTTATAAAATAGACAAATGGTGTCCGTATATAATTTTCTATCTAGGCCAGGTTATACGGATAGTTATCATTTCAATCCATGTTAAAATTTGAACCCCATGTATATATCATTTTAGCTCGTATCCAAAATCTATTCAGCCTATTTCTTAAATCTATACCGTGGTTCAGGTATGTATCATTTCAACACATAGTGAACTTGCAATGTGAGAATAATTTAAATAGTAATATAAACAAACAAGCAAAGCCAAAACATATACATATAACAACACGTGTCACTTGTGCACATCTCATGTCATATACCACGTGCCATAAAGGTGTGTCATACATGCACAATATTAATATCATATAATAAGATTAATTACAGGAAATTTTAAACATTTCATAGCATTTCAAATATGTTGAATTAACATTCACAAGTATTTGGTCAAGTGTGAGATAAACTCACCTTTCTGGCACTCAATGGAGATGACAAATGAATGGCTATAGATTCGAAGTGCAAGATACATAACTCCGAATACAAGCGCAACTATGCGTTTTCTGACACCATAGCACGAATAAATTTACAAACCAATTCCCCAAGCAATTTAAAAGAAGGAAGTAGATAAGTTTTTGTAAGGGAATATGGATCTAGATTTTCAACAAACATTACAAAAACTAAACAAAATTTTGGTCATTTTGAATTAAAATTTTCGACCAAATAGCCTCAGAATTTGAAAATTCATAAATAGAAAAGTTGTTGCAAATTCTTTTCTCTTCAATTTAAAATAAATGGTTTTCAATAAAATTTACAGAAGATGCAATCGAAAATGTAATGACCCGGATTTTTGGTCAATTTAAAATATATATTTAAATAAGATTAGTGGACTTTTAAACTGATTTAAAAGTAAATATATTAAAATTTGATATTTTAATAGCCTAAAAATAGATGTTTTGCAAACGATCTTGGATTTCAATGAAACTAATTTTATCGGATCTGTAATGTTAAATTATGGTAAGGTTCCAAATTTCAAGTCAATCGGAATTAGTGTGTAAGCATACGTAATATAAACGCATGTTGAAAAATTAGTTAAAATTCAAAAAAAGCTAGAAATAAGGTCATTTTCAAACGGTCTCAAAATTTGGCAAGACCAGGCTCGTAGGAACAATATTTGTGAAACATAGCAGGATTTCAAATTTCATAGCAGTTGAAGTTAACGTAGTGTAATTAAACGAATTAACATAATGTAATTAAAATGAGAACTAATCACTCAAATTGGCACAACTTCCTAAAGGCACAAAAATTATACAACTCATCCCCCATTCACATGGCACCCATCACACTTGTTGTCCACTTTCGTATCACCATTTTCCATGGTACTAATGCATGTGGTAAGCGAGAGAACATACCATTTTATATTTATTTTCACTTTACTTTTTTTCTTTTGCCTTCTTCTTCCTCCTTCCACTTTAATGGCCACCACCACCTACTCTACCTCCATCCACCTCCCATATGGGATGTCACCACCTCCCCCACTAGGCATGTAAGTCCTCCTAGCCCTGGCCTTACACACTTCAAAACCCCTCCTTTATCACCAAAAAGCACTAAAAACCTTAGCTTTTCCCACAAACCCCAAGTCTTTAGCCTCCACCACCCCAAACCAACCCTCCTCTACCCTATGTGGACCCCATCATCCACCAATTAGAACATGTCAAGCCCCACGCCTCTAGGCCATAAGCTCCCCTGGCGAAAATTAAAGGTTTCTCCTCAAAAACCCTAAAGATCCCACCTTTTTCTATTTCAAATTGAAAATATATTTGTGTATGAATATTAGTTACAGCTTAGTTTGGGAGAAGATTCAACTGAAAAAGTGGTTGCTTGGGTGTTGGCAAGGCCATTGTGAAGTTAGAGAGTCTTACACAAAGGATTGGTGAGTGGATAGCCATGGTGAGAAATTTTGAACCGAATAAGGGCTCGTTAATTATTGATTAATGTTTGTGAACTCAATTGAGTTATATATTGACTTATGGTTAATAACATGAGTTGATAATATGGTTTAATGATGTTTAGTATGTAAGTGTTTCGATTTTTAAGTGAATTACATGTAGTTATTTAGGTATAGAACATTAGAACTGATAATAGTGACATTGGAATTGAATTGAACCTTTAGTGGTCATTTAATGGAAATTAACCAAGTGATTAGTTATTGGATATCGATATGAACTCTATCTAATGATAATGATATGATTGTGATGAATATTTATGTTGATTGATGAATGTATATTGCGGCTAATTTGTTGATTGATAAAACGATATAAGCGTTAATGTTTTAAGGCTTATATGGTATATACCACGATATGTGGATTGGATGTTATATTGGTTGTTGATATGTGGTATATAGTTAATAAACTATTTGAAATTATAGTCAATTCGGTTTTATTTAAAATCGAAGTTTGCTTTGAATATGACTAGTCATGTAGTGGTAGTTTGATAATTTCGACCATCGACTTCAAATTGATGTATCGAGAGATCCGACCATTGGATCTTCCTGAAACAAAAATTGTTGGATTTAAAACGAAAAGAGCTTTCAAATGAATCTAAGAATGTTAAAACCCAACGGTTAGATTTTGAAATAAGTTTAAATCAAAATTGAATAAAAACAACGCAGCGAAGTTTAGGACCAGAAATGGGATCTGATTGAAATGGCCTATTTTTAAATTATTAAAAATAGAGATAAATTACGATAAATCATAATAAATGGTTTGAAAGTGGTTTGAATTGATAAAATGTTGTTTGGGATGATATTAAGTCATTTTGACTGAATTGGTCGATATAAGCCTATTCGTAGCGCTTTTTTGTGATGTTGTTGATTTAGCGATAAAGTTTGATTCATTTAATTATGAACGAGAATCTAAATGATTGATTTTGAAAGTTAAATTCATAAAAGAATATGAAATGAAAACTTGATTTCGAGGAACTAGAATTTTTTTTGAAATAAATGTTTTGAAGTGATAAACAGTTTATAAAAGACGTTTTATAAACGTAGAGAATTTGATGGCTTAAACCCTAATGTTTAAATGATTTGGAAATAAAAAGTATTGTGATTTGAAAGTACTTATGATTATTATTGTGAAACGATTTATCACTTCGGGATAGAAGTGATTTGATATTCTACCTATGATTCTAGTAACCCATGACAAAAAACGTAGGCTAACTGATATGGGACTTCTCTTGTGAGAGGGGCACATCACATGGGACTCCTCTGGATATAGAAGGACATACACTAGAATGATTATTGAGATGAGAAGGCCGAGACCTAGTTGCCTTGTTATCGGGAGAAACCTCTCGATCTGGTTGCATATGTTTAGATATGTTGTATAATAGATATTTGAGATTTCCAAAGTGATTTATTTTGAAATCCCAAAGTAAAGTATGATTTAATATGAAAGAAATATCTAGTATTTCAATGATTTGAAATGAAATGAGTATTTTAAGTCCAGAGATATTATTTTCAAAAGAAGTTTTGAAAATAAATTAGATTTGATAAATATAAAAGTAAAGATAAAACTCTTTTGGTTTTGAGTTATTATTAATCGGTATTCATATGGGGGAAACCTGTTCCGTGTTATACGGCATGGTTCTATGAATTACTTAAGTTTAAAATGAATTATAACTGACTTGAGCGCTCATACCAGTCCGTTGACTAACTCATAGTTTGTTTCTACCATGCAAACTCGGGTGCTCTTATTTCCACATGTGCAGCCGAGTAGTTTAGTTTGCAGATATTTTTCTTGAGAAGTGTTCTGGATTGAAGTTAGAGTTGTGTCCAGAGCATTTGATAGTCTTCCACTGAATGTAATTATGTTTCCGCTGTGTATTATAGTGTATTTTTTATTTTCATATATTTGTGATGTACTCTGATATATTATGTACTCTGATGTAACATTGTAATGATGTTAATGAGAAGTTCTTTAGTTTCAGTGATAATATGTTGTATGCCCAAAGTTAATGTTCCAAGGGTTTCTGCCATTTTGGGTCGGACTTGTGTGGTTTACAATCAACTCGAAAGGTTGGAATTTTCGAGGCATTATAGTTGGCATCAGAGCTTTGGTTAATTCAAAAGTTTTGGGATGCGACTCATTAGAACAAATGGAAAAGACTCATCAAAGATAGGAATAGTAACATCCTATAAGAGTATCTTATTAGAGATGGGGTTAGAAATGCCCTAGAATGAGTTAAGAGTATTGCGTATGCTAGGGAGCGTAATTACGATATAGAAACTGAAATTGTTGATGATTTTGGATAGTAGATAAATTCTAAAACCTGTTAGGTAAAAAATAAACTTGGTTATATCTTCCTTCCTTTTCGAGGATGAAAACTTTTTAAGTAGGGGAGTCTGTAACAAACTGGATTTTTGGTCAATTTAAAAAATGAATTCAAATAAGATTAGTTGACTTTTAAAAGTAATTTAAAAGTAAATGTATTAAAATTTGATATTTTAATATTATTTTAATAGCTTAAAAATAGATATTTTCAAATGGTCTCAGATTTGACGAAACCAATTTTATCGGATCCGTCGTGTTAAAATATTGTAAGGTTCTAAATTTCAAGTCAATCGGAATTAGTTTGTAAGCACACATAATATAAATGTGTGTTTAAAAATCAGTTAAAATTCAATAAAAGCTAGAAATTGGACATTTTTCAAATGGTCTCCAAATTCGACGAGACCAGGCTTGTTGGAACCGTATTGTGAAACGTAGTAGGATTTCAAATTTCATAGCAATTGAAGTTAGTATGTGGTCATATGAATAGAAACGAATTAACGTGGTGTAATTAAAAAGAGAATTAATCACTCACATTGGCACAACTTCCTAAAGCCTCAAAATTATACAACTCATCCCCCATTCAAAAGGCTCCCTCCACACTTGTCATTGACTTCCATATCACCATTTTCCAAGGTACGAATGCATGTGGTCAGAGTGAGAACATTCCATTTTATATTTGTCTAAAAGAAATTAGAAATTAGAAATATTACAAACTAATTAGACTTCATAGGCCTAAGATCCAAAATGATTAAAAAATTGAAATTCACTTTTAAATTCCATTGTAGGTTGACTCAGTTCTACTAATTCCAACCCATGTGATTGATTATATGGACAAACCACTCAATTAAGACGAGAATGTTACAAGGGAAGTCTCATCGTTCATTCTCAGCACTCAAGAGGACACCAAAAATCGGAGAAATATACATATTATTATATTTTACTATTCTATCGTAAATTCTCTCATCGATACACTTATGTTAATATAGGTACCAGAACAAGCGACTTATATCCTATTGGACTGGAATTTGGATTTAATTGAAATCTATACTCATTAGGGTAAGATTTTACTTCGAAATAATTTAACTGCATTTGAAGATTTAAACTAAATTTATGCTATAAGACAATAATTTTGGCTATATCCGATTATTTAATCTTATTCTAATGCAACTATAATTTAATTGTATTTTTTTGAATTATGCATGGTTGCTTTTGAATATTTTAACCACATTTATGTAATGCAGTAATATTTTGATTTCATGTAATTATTTATGAACCAATTGTCATTTCATCTAATCATTTATTCAAATTGAATGCAATTATAGCATTAAGCAAACACTACTATTATTTAAGGGAAATTTTATTCTTATCCACCATATCTATTAGTTAATCCACCCTAATTTTTAGGATTAGTACCTAATTTTTTGGTGTCTATAATTATTTAAAATTGATTAGTTCATCCACCCTTTTTTTTATTCTTATCCAACATACTTATTAGTTAATCCACCCTAAATTTTAGGATTATTACCTAATTTTATGGTGTCTATAATTCTTTAAAATTGATTAGTTTATTTACGGGTTTTTTTCTTCTTCTTGGGTACAAATGTAAATTGGAGAATTATATATTATCTTTACTTGATTACACCAAAAACAGGATATTGCTTTAGCTGAGTTGCCCATTACCTATCGTATAAGGCTTGGAATAGCCCTTTAACTTTTCAGTGTTTATTACGATATTCTCAACTCAGCCAACTGTCTTCCACTCTACTTATTTATAACATTAGTTTATCATAATATGTTCGGTGGTTTTGTCCATGCACAGATTGTTAGTTTTGAATGTCTTGTGGTTTTCTTCTTATTGTTTCTAAATATAATAATGCATAGTAAGGCATTTTAGCGAACATAAGGACATGTAGTAACTCATAAAGCATGGACCACTATTTTCAATACCATCTTCTAATTAAGTCGTGACTTGAACGTCCTATCATTGTAAGCTAAATGGCTAAAATTACTCGATTAATTAAATATAAAAGATATTGTCATTACAACGACTCAAAATAGAGTAGCATTTAAGACAAAATGAACTTGCAATAAGTATAAAGCAACATTGAGTGGAATTACAGTGAAGTTTTAAACAAAAATACATGCAAAACTTATCGAACTTATATAACATAATAAATCAAATTTTATAACCAATATTAGTGGACATATATGCATGATCAGCCCCTACTAAAGCGTACAGAACTGCAGATATAAGGTACAATTATTCAACGTCTTTGAACAGAAGGACCATATGTCAACACTCAAGCATTATTTCATACTACTTCAAAAAAAACAAAAACAAATAATTTATATAAACAACAACAAAGGTGCTTTATTAAAATATAAATAAACATCAGCTACGTGAAGTCTCATGAACATTATGTCTTCCATTCTTTATTTTGGCCCCCCACATGAATCAAAACAAAAAAAATACATATCATTTGTTACATCACTGTTCTAAATAAGAAATGCAATTAGTGTATTTCAAGTACATATCTACAATAAGATGAGTATTAAAACATGGAAAATTAGAGAATATTTTAGCGACTAAAGGAAATTCTGAAGTCATCCATGTGTCTCATTTGAGAATTCTACTCTTAACTACATCAAGCCATTTCTACGCATCCGGATAACACGGTTTCTCCCAACCTGGATAAATATGTGGTGGTGGTACTTCATCTTTCAAGTTGACTATTACAAAGTGGTTTCAACTCATCAAAGCAATTGGTATTACTCTATGTACATCTTTTGAACTCATTCTTAATGGAAAATATGTCATGCATTGTTCTGGGGAATAAACACAAAGTATGCAATTGAATGACATTGCGAATAAGCAGTCCATGTCTGGAAAACTCAACCAATATTTTTTGCTTGCATATTGGCCAAAATATGTTAATGCAGATTCAAATTGTTGATATCTCTTCGCACCACCTAACAAGTCAGCATGTTGTTCCTTATGCAAGCATAATTCCTCAAACAAGGTTACTCGCACGGTTTTCCATGAATCATCGTCTTCAAAACCCTACAGTCGTGCACAACAACGATATCCGCAGTGTCCGTCTGGGAGAACATCTTCCACACTTTCAAATACATGTTTTTAAATGGTGGACTAAAATACTTGAATGCAATTTCAGTAGGTGACATCTCATCATCTGAATTAGTAAGCTTGTACCATTGTTTCTTCTGTGTGTCACTGTTAACGGTACGCATTTTTCTTTTTTTGAGTTTTTTTTGTGTGTTTCCTCCTGTATTTGTGCATACTCAAAGGTAGATTTATCATCTTTTGTACTATTGATTTTTGTGAAGTTCTCTTTTCTTTTGAGGCATCCTTTGAGCTTTGTATTCTTCTTTTATGGTTCCATATTTGTACTTTCAAGATAGTTAATGTGCAAAAAAGTTAGTACAAGTGACATAAGCTATTGAATAAGAATCAATGAATAAATAAATAAAATCTATATCATACGTACCACTTTTATCACTTTCAACATTTTAAACTGTTACTCCTTGGCAGAATTATAAAATTAACATAAAAATGTAAAGATTTCTGGGTTAGGATCAAGTGGACTTTCAATAGACACATTGACAACATCATCAAGTTTTCTCCAAAATGGATGGATTGATGATAATAATATCAACCTATTCTCTTGTTTGAATTGCATGATTTCATTTGACCTGCATTGAATGCTGGTCCAATTGTTGAAGATAAGAGAACATCAAATCCATAGGAAGTCTTACCATGAGTAGATTGTATCCATTAGGCAAATATAGGTTCGATCAAGATTTGTTTTTCTGAAGTGATAATTGTGTCGTTGTGCCTGGGTTGTGTGGGCTCTCAGCCAAATGGATAGTTCAATGTGCTCATCAGCACCTGACCCGGAGATGTGGATCATCCAAGGTACATTAGCATGGCGTACTCCTCCTGTTCGAATCGGAGTTTGAAACCAAACTTCTCCTCAGAAGGATAGATGGGAAACAACAAGCGATGAAACCAAAGACAGATAAAGCAGCTAAACTGTAAGACAAGTAAGCCTCTCCAGACCATACAAGTGCACGGCGAGCCCACGCAAAGGGTTTTGTTAAGATATGCCAAATTCGGCCAAGTATACAAATGGAACCTAACCATACATGTCCTCTAATTAAAAACTTATTCCATGATATTTTCATAAGATTCCTCTTTCTTATTCTTAAGCAAGCCCTCGAGAGGGTTCAGTTGATCAATGATTTATGTTTCATCTTTCTTTTTGTTTGTTTCGAGAAAGATATCGATCAGTTCTGATTCTTTATTTTTCGATTGATTCTTTGCACAAGGAAGACCATGTGTTCGTTCAATTATGCAACCACATTTGGAAACATCTAAACCAATATTTTCAGATCTTTTCATTTCCTCGCCAATCAGATCTAATGCATGGTGTGATACAAGTCCTCTTAGATTGTGTAATAATATTATATGATGGTCATGCAAACTAGTACTTACTGGTTTACGAAGAGAAGCTTTGATGTTCACATGTTGTGTTATTACTAATCTATCGATCATAATCAAATTTTGGATCAAACTTGACAAGAAGCCAAATATCTCTTCAATGATGAATGTTGTGATTCTACTCGATTGGTTGTATGATTTCCACAATGTCTCACATTGTTTGTCCATGCAGCTACGAATTTTCTTCAAATGGTATAATCCAACTATCCTCGATATATAATATGAGATCTTTGAGGTTAGCATTCTTATTTTTAAAATATATCCACACTTCATTGAATGACTTCTCAGTAGGTTCATCAGTTAGTCTATGAAATTGTTGAATGAAATCATTACACACTTCTATAGTTTTAAAGTATTTTCGCCCTTTGCTTCAATGTTATTTGATAGATAATCCAACTATCCTCGATATATAATATGAGATCTTTGAGGTTAGCATTCTTGTTTCTAAAATATATCCATGCTTCATTAAATGACTTCTCAGTAGGTTCATTAATTAATCTATGCAATTATTGAATGAAATCATTCCACTCTTCTGTTGTTTTAAAGTATTTTTCCCCATTGCTTCAATGTTCTTTGATATATGAAATGTACATAACAAATGTGAGGCAGCAGGAAATATCACATGAATCGCATTCATTAAGGATATTTCTCGATTAGTGATAATTAAAGATGGAGAACAATTGGTTGGACCAAGAATTTCATTTAAACATTGCAAAGCCCATATGTAGTTGTCGACCATTTCACGATTAAGAAAAGCATATGCAACTATGAATGTTTTCCATGTGGACGTGATTCCTACTATCTCTAATAAAGGTCTACTGTGATGGTTAGTTATATAGATGCAATCCATAATCAAAACATGCAGAAAACATCTAATAATCGTTATGGATTATGGATGTGTAAAAAATAAATCTAACACCTCTTATGTATTTTCATCTCTTCGATGAAATTCAATATACTTGTTTTCATCCGACATATACAAAATTCGTTGCATGTAAGTCCTTCCTTCCATTTCAGTAGCTCGATGTTCAGTCTTAAAATTGTAGATGGTTTGAATCATAGAGGCATTATTTGGGTTATTTTCTTTGAGAATACGGAGCACTTCCCTTGGTTTTACACCACACGCACACAATTTGGTTACTTCGATCTCTTCTTTTGTGGTAAGTCTACCAACATATGAATGTCCTTCAAATTTTGTATTTTTTTCCATTGGATGATTATGAAATCCATATACAACTTCTACTCTCCATTGATCTAGCATTTGTAGTTTACTCCTCTTAATAAGAAAGGACAACTACATTTTTTTGTTCCAGTCTTTCTAGCCTTCGCAGGTTTATTAGTAATTGTCTTTTCTTTTTTAATTCCAACATAAAATCCATTTCTCTCACACCAATAAGATATTCGACATCTACGTCCATTTTTTGGATTTTCACATTGTTTAATTGTAACAACTGCACCACACGACTTTCCAATATTTTTGCACCGTTAAGTAAGTTCATTAAGTGAGTTAAAGATCTAAGTTATATATGAAATTATTTCCTTTTTGTAATGTTAAAATGAAAAAAATTGTCATACCTTAGTAGTTCGAAATGCAAAAGGGCAATCCCTGTCTAATACTTGATCTTTGGAGCAAAGTAGTGAACTATCCTGGATAACAAAATATCAAAGTAAATGTAAGAAAGCAAAATAAAACTTTATGTAAAATAATCTAAAAATTAAACTTAAAATTTACCATGCTGAAAGTTGAGTTTTCGGGATTACCAGCACAATGCTCCACAACATCATTGTTGTGTGTGCTTTCCTTTTCTACTATTGTTGCATTTACCCACTCCCCATTCATCTCATTACTTATAATTTTTGAATATGCTAACCATTGTTCACTTTCGTTTGTACTAAAAATGTAGATGTTCTCATTTGCATGGGAAGAACTGTTCTTTTCAGACATATTCCTGTTGAACCTAGATCAAAAGGCATATAAAATAAAATAAAAATACTTTTTTATGATTATATTTTCTGCAGTAAACACTTTAATTTCATTCATTTGTTTCACATTAGTTTCAGTTGTCAATAAATCAATAATTGATTTTTGCAGTATGATATCATTTTGGAAAACAACTAAATTTACAATCCAAACTCTATTGCATATTGTTGATGGGCCTTTTGGACTGCCCATCAAGGCATGGTAATGTCAAAGATTCATCCCCGAAGCCTTTGAAGTAAATCAATCAGAGAAGCCCATCATTCTATGCCACGTTGTCTGTCAAACGCGGTCCCAAAGGAATATAATGTGGCTAGGTCCAGTCAGCTGCAAAGCGCTCATCTGGAGATTAGTCTAAAGAATAGTTCATCCCAGATTTTTTCCATTCAAATTGCCCAAAGCGAGCGGATCAAGCACTAAATCCTTGCTGGATTTTTGGAGGAAAGGCCGATTCTTTAGCAGATACCGATTCTTTCAGCCGTAGCTATTCCTCTGGATCTGGTAACACGTGTAGACAACGGCCAAATATTGCATCGTCTATAAATACCTGTATTTCAATTCAGAGAGGGGCATTGTACTTTTATTTCTGATAAAAAAAGAAGAAGTAATATATAAAGTGGACGTAGGCATCGTCTTTGCCGAACCACTATAAAAATTCTGTGTGTGATCTCTTTTTAATTTCTTTTCATTGTTGTTATTCTTCATTTATTCTCTACGAAACCTTTCTTTTCGACTGTTGAACCAGTTTTTGGTATCAACATTTTGGTGCTTTCACTGAGAAGAAATTTTCTCCGGATAATTCGGATTTTCGCTCTACTTTTGGATCACCAAGTCCAAGACGGAAA
Organism: Allium sativum; assembly: GCA_030737875.1. NCBI lineage: Eukaryota > Viridiplantae > Streptophyta > Magnoliopsida > Asparagales > Amaryllidaceae > Allium > Allium sativum. The sequence goes on along the minus strand of CM060927.1, from coordinate 16,540,777 downwards.
TCTCATTTTTGTCATCTCGTTGACTTAGCAATGGTGGGAAAAACAGTCCGCAACACCGGAAAGAATCCACAAGTTGGAACATCCACGAAAACAGCTGGCGGGGTGGCTAACCCTGAAGCTACGTCAAGTCAGCCTACATTACCCCCTGGGGGGGATTTAGCTCCATCCTCTGCCTTTGCGACCTGAGATGAATTCATGGATGTAGTAGACCGTCTTAGGGAAACTACTGATGCCCTAAGGGTCCAATCTCAAGAGAACGCCGCTATGCGTGAAGACATAACCCGCATAGCGAGACAATGGGAAGAATTCAGGAATCAAGCTTGAGAGGTTCGGGGCCATCGACTCCCTTCCCCACAACCGGATCGAGCATCAGGAAGATCATCTTCATCTGAAGAAGACAGGGACCCGCGTCGACCTCGGCGCCCATTGGAGAGAATTGAAATCACCCGATAACCACAGATGGAAGAATATCAGAATCCGTCCAACAAGCGTGCTCAAGGGCGTGCTGAATAGGTCGAGTTAGAAGTGGTCGGTCCTGTAGCCCCAGACAATCGGGAGCCTTCCCCTCTAGTAAACCAAAACGCTGTTCGAAGAAATCGGTCTCCTATACGCCCTCCTCGGAATCTTGTGAGGGACCAAGGGAACCGGAGGAGAAGAAATGCCCGGACGGCATTTCCTGATGGAGGGGGTAGAAGAAGTCCGTCGGTAGAAGAAGTCGACCCGGACACAGTGGTTCCACCAAACCTAGCCGCGATGGTACGATAAATTATGAACGATAGTCGCGGGCATAGAAATGAGGACTGGGGAATCGACCGAAGCCATACACCATTCACTGATGACATATTGCAAGCGGAATTTCCCAGGAGATTCAATATGCCCCCAAATGGACCAGTACGATGGAACTTCAGACCCACAGCAGCATCTAATGAGATATTCTTGGCACATGGAGGTAGCGGTTGCTCCTGACACAATTAAATGCAAGGCTTTTCCAATCTTTTTAAGTAGTATAGCACTTATGTGGTTTGTCCGTTTACCTGCAAAATCTGTATCTAGCTTTAAAGACCTGAGTGAAAAGTTCCTAACTCAGTTCCGTCTTCATGCCACCAAATCAAAGCATGTCTTGGCCTTGTCAGCAGTTAAGCAAGGGAGAGGCGAATCCCTAAGAAATTATCTCAATTGGGCGGCAATTGAAGTTAGCAATCCCAACCACGAGACCGTCTTGATGGCCATGGTCGATGGCATCGACAAACGAACCGAGTTTGGGAAATATTTGATTGGAAAACCACCGACCATGATTGAGGCTTTCTATGAGAAAGCCAACATCCGATTAAGGCAAGAAGTTGCGCAGCTGGAAGAGGAGGACAGTCTGAGGGACACCTTCGATTCGTCAACCTGAAACAACGTCGCGGTTAAACAATCTGGGGATAACTCGGGGAAAATCGAAGTGAATGTTGAAAATCGTGGCAAGCGAAGTGGCGAAGGATCGAGAGAGAACAGTGGGAGATCGAAGCAAGGAGGGAATCCTCGGAAGCGCCCCCGCTTCCAGGTATTTGACACCTATACTGCGTTAAACGACACATTAGAGAACATATATCTCGATACCTATGATGCGATGCAATATAAGAAGCCGCCCCCACGAGAGCCTACAGAGAAGGAACGAGCAACTGGGAAGTACTGTTTATTCCATGACATTTACGGGCATACAACCAATGAGTGTCGACATCTTAGGGACATCGTGGAAAAGCTGATTCGAGAAGGAAAACTCGACGAATATAAAACAGCTCCAAGGGACAGGGGGCAAGGAACTTCGATGCCTAAGCAAAACCAAGCCACGGCTCATCCTACCCCTCAAGAAAAAGGAAAGGGGATTGTTATTAACGTTATCGTGGGAGGACGGCATCCCGCAGGTCATAGGTCAGAGCCATGGAACGATACGTCAACGCCGCGAAACATCTTGATGTTGCAGAAGTGGATCCCCGTGAAGTCGCGAGTCCTATCAAACAAAGAAGAACAATGGGTGAGGATATCATTTTCCTCGAACGAGAATCATCTGGTATAGAAATTCCAACGGTCGATCCGTTAGTGATAACAGCTGTTATTGGCCCAGCTACCGTCCGAAAGGTTTTGATTGACAACGGGAGTTCAGTAAACATCCTATTTAAGCAGACCTACGACCAAATGAAATTGGACGCGAAGGACTTGGAACTGTACGAAGGTCAGATACGTGGTTTTAATGGAGCGACCACCGAACCCATCGGCCAGGTCAAGCTATCAGTGGAGTTAGGAGATGGGGATCGACGAATAGTCAGGATTCTACCGTTTGTTGTAATGAATATCAACTCGCATTATAATGCTTTCTTGGGACGGCCTGCCCTGATTGTGTTCCGAGCATGTATCTCCCCTTGGTGTTTACTTTCGAAGTTCCCCACGGATAGCGGAATCGGAACCATGTGAGGAGACCTGGTAACAGGTCGAGCGTGCTATATTGCAGAATGGAAGGAGCTACGGAACGGTGGTAACAAGGAGCCTGAGAAATCTTCCCCCTCGGAGGAGAGGAAGGAAGCATAGCAATTACAGAAAACACCCCGACCAGGACCGTCAGCCTGTGAGGTCGAAGACATCGACCCACGAGATGACGATTAGTCAGGGTGCAGGAAGGCGGCCCCAAATGAGGCCACCATAGAAGTCTCAATCGACGATAATGATCCCACCAAGGTCCTAAAGGTTGGGTCTCATCTTGATCCCCTCCGGATGAGGGAGTTAAGTGAATTCCTTCGGGCGAATTTAGATGTATTCTCCTAGACCCACGCTGACATGTGTGGGATATCTCCATCTATTATAACCCACTCCCTCAGCATCGATCCAAAGCACGCTCACGTAAAGCAGAAAAGGAGAATGTTGGGCCCTGAAAGGTCGAGAGCTTTAAAAGAAGAAATTGAGAAGTTACAAGTCAACGGATTCATCCGAGATTCAACCTATCCCGACTGGATAGCCAATCCGGTGTTGGTGAAGAAGGCAAACGGGAAATGGAGAACCTGCATTGACTTCTCTAATTTAAATAAAGCCTGCCCTAAGGACAGCTTCCCATTACCTAGCATCGATCAGCTGGTCGACTCGACCGCCGGGCATGAGCTGATTCATTCATGGATGCGTATTTCGGATATAATCAGATTTCCATGCACATCCCTGACCAGGAACATACCAGCTTCATTACCGACCTCGGACTGTACTGTTATGTGGTGATGCCTTTCGGTTTAAAGAACGCAGGGGCTACCTATCAAAGGTTAGTTAACCGAATGTTTCATGATCAAATTGGGAAAACGATGGAGGTATACGTAGATGATATGTTGGTAAAATCTAAACAATCATCCGAGCACGTGAACGACCTGTCAAGGACGTTTAACATCCTCCGGAAATATGGAATGAAATTAAATTCGTTAAAATGTTCTTTTGGAGTGGCGTCAGGCAAATTCGTTGGCTTCATTGTAAGTTCCCGTGGAATCGAGATCAATCCCGATCAAATTGCAGCACTTAAGGGAATTCAGGAGCCTCGCCGGATAAAAGACGTTCAGAGTTTAGCAGGAAAGGTAGACGCCATGGGACGATTCATCTTGAAAGCCACTGATAAGTGCCTGCCCTTCTTTGAACTGATAAAAAAGGGGAAACGGAACTTTGCTTGGATGCCCGACTGTGTCGAAGCCTTCCGCAATCTTCTTGGTCATCTTGAAAAGCCTCCTATTTTATCCAAACCTATCGACCATGAAGACTTGTTCGTCTATTTAGCAGTATCCGCACATGCAATTAGCTCGGTCCTGGTCCGTGAAGAGGATCGAGTGCAACGACCAGTTTATTATGTGAGTAAGAAATTGACTGGAGCCGAACGTAATTACCCTAAGATCGAAAAGCTGGCGTATAGTTTGCTAATCACGTCAAGGAAGCTTCGGCACTACTTCCAGGCCCATCCAATTAAAATATTCACTGATAAGCCTCTTCGACAAATCTTACAACGACTAGAAGCAAGCGGGAGATTGCTAAAATGGAATATTGAGTTAAGCCAGTTCGACCTTACGTTTATTCCTTGGAAGTCAATCCGAGGACAAGCCTTAGCTGATTTCATAGCAGAATTTACGACCCTAGAGGAAGAATGTCAAGATGATGACCCCGAGCCTATGAAGGTCGATCAGGAGCAAATCAGCTGGAAGCTTTACACGGTTGGGGCCCGAAATAAACAGCGCTCGGGAGCCGACATAGTACTTCTTTCCCCCGAAGGGCGCTCTATGTATTATGCTCTGAGGTTAGAGTTTTTGGAAACCAATAACGACTATGAGTACGAAGCCCTGATTGCTGGGCTCAAATTAGCGAAGGACCTGAAGATAACATCGCTCGACATCTTTTGTGACTCAAAACTTGTAGTCTGTCAAGTCCTAAAGGAATTCGTTACCCGAGGAGAACGACTGACTTCTTACCTCAAAGAAGTCGAGAAGTTGATGTGGAACTTCGATCGATACAGTATTTCGCATATTCCTCGGGTAGAAAACCAGAAAGCAGATAGGCTAGCGAAGCTGGCCAGTTCAGACTATCCGAACGAGACAGAATTAGTCCCCATAGAAGTCTTAAAAATATCAAGCATTGACCAGATGAATGTCGATCAGACGGATATCGAGCACGAAGAAGAAACATGGATGACTCCCATCAAAAATTTCCTTCCCCATGGGAAACTGCTCGAAAAGAAGAACGAAAGGCGAGCTTTGGTGCGACAAGCTTCCAGGTATCTTGTTCAGCAAGGCCAACTCTACATAAGAGGATTTTCTGTTCCTATGTTCCGATGTGTAGCCAACGGTGACATCAAAAGGATACTACGAGAAGTACATGAGGGCGATTGTGGAGCCCACACCGGGAGGCAAACCCTGTCCCGGTAAATACTGCGTTATGGATACTTCTGGCCGACCATTAATAAGGATGCCGCCAACTACGCCAAGAAATGCAATAAGTGCCAGAGGTTCGCACAAATTCCACGGGTGCCTCCAACGAATATTACCCACATAATGAATCCTTGGCCATTCGCTATGTGGGGAATTGACATCATCGGAACTTTACCTATTTCAAAAGGGGGTGCTAGGTACGCGATTGTGGCGGTAGATTACTTCACAAAATGGGCAGAGGCCGAGCAGATGACCACGATTACCACGAAGAAGGTTATCAACTTTGTCGTCAGGAACATTATATGTCGGTATGGAGTACCTCGAACCATTATCACAGATAACGGAACCCAGTTCGACAGCCTGGAATTTCGGGATTTTTGTGAGAAACATCATATCGAAAAGAGGTACACCGCAGTCGCGCACCCCCAATCCAATGGTCAAGTTGAAGCGGTCAATAATATCATTAAAACCATTTTGAAGAAACGACTAGAACGCGCTAAAGGAAAATGGGTCGACAAGTTGCCTTTGGCATTGTGGGCATATCGTACTACCCACAAAACCACTACAGGGCATACTCCCTTTGCTTTATCATACGGGTCCGAGGCAGTCCTTCCGATCGAACTTGAAGTCCCGACTCATCGGACGACCTACTACGATCCCCTGACTAATAAGGCACTTCTCTTGACCTCCCTGGACATGATTGACGAAAAAAGAGAAGAAGCGAATCTTCGGGCTCAAGCCCACAGGCAAAGGGTCGCTCGATATTATAACATGAAGGTCCGGCCAAAGACATTCGAGGTAGGTGATCTGGTCTTGAAACGAATCTTTCCTGTCCCTGTACACATGGGTCCGAGATGGGAAGGGCCTTACGTCATTCAGAGAAAGCTCGATAATGGAAGTTTCAGATTAGTAACTGTAAATGGCAAGCCGTTTCAAAGAGCATGGAACGCGGAGCATTTACGGCATTATCTTTCTTAGAATTTGTATTTCAGTGTTTTTGCTTTCTTTTCGCATTTAGATTATTGATTTATTTGTTGCTGGCATTGTAATAAGCGACCATCATCGGTCGCAATAGCGTATTAATAAGAGTCTTTGTTCCTGCTCTAATTTGTTGTAATTATAAAAGAGCCAGCAATTGTGATCGAACGACTGACCACACAACCTTTACCTTGAATGAATCAAGGATAAAGCCGACGCCTGTCCAGGCACACTGATCGACCATCAGATCTCGACTCTCGACCCCATTGACTTGAGGAAGAGTATAAACGACACCCGAGCATGAATGGTGCACCTTGACAAAAGACCGCTCAAACAATAAAACTTTACCCTTTACTGACCAAAGGATAAGTATAAAAGCCTTATGACGCCCCTGCTCAATTGCATCCAAGCCTAGATTAAGGATGGGACTCCTTGAGCTCGACGGGGGGTTTACCACTCAAGTGTCTACCCAACACTGGGGGAAAAAGAAATAGCTAGTGCCCCCGATAATGATAAAGGGTAACTCACCCTTGACATCAAAAATTTAACCATGTGATTCACACAACATCTATGTTACACATGTTATCACTACTTGCGAAATAAGCTGATTTTCATTCATAACACCCTGACATCATCACAAAATAATGTTGTATATCAGGTACCATTCAAACAACGACATCAGAGATACATCATTAGATAGTTACACGGAAAAAGAAAGTCCTAAAAGGGAGGTGGCATTAGCCCTTGCTCCACCATTTCAGCCAACTCTTTCTGCCTGATCATCTCCAACATTTCCTCGGTGGTCAACACTCGTCTCGACCCACCAAGTGTACTACCAAAAGAACGGGAAGCCGAGTCAGAAACCTACAGAACAAGGGGGCAGCAGAGCATGGGGCTGAAGAAAGAATGGTCAGAGGAAGGACTTGGAGAGGTTTGGCACTCAAAGAATCCCCGGTGGGTTCAGGTTTCACAGCAGAAATCTCTTTGTCCCTCTGGTCCTTGATCTCGGCCATGGTTGGGCAACCTTCTTTTTTGGATTCCTCAATGATCTCGACATCGGGAGATACTAAGTCGACCGTTGCTACTTTTGCGGCCTTAATCTCTTCTTCGGTGGCACCCTTTTTCTCAGCGGTAGGTCCTTCATTCATCGTTTCGGAAACAACAGAAATCCCAAAGAGAGAAAGAAGATACATACAGGCTAGAGGAGGATTAGGACTCAGAAAGAAAAAGGGGAGGGGAGAAGCTCACCTTCCACATTAGAACCAACCACCTGTCCTTCCGTGACCTTGACTTTGTCGGATGGAAAGGCAGAAGATGAACCCCTTTCTGTAACCGTGTGCGCGGAGGGCGCGGGAGCATAAGGACGACTGTCACCAGCTTCAGTTCAAAGGATCGGTTTTCCTTTCACCTTACAACGCTCCGCTTCTGCTATTCTCTTTTCTTGGTTTCGTTCCTCCACCACAATGGTACGCTCTCTGTCAGTCAGGATATGAGTCATCAGCGATGTTTCATCCACTGGATGACCCTGATTTGCCTTCTTCTTTTCTTCCCACAAAAGTACCTTCCACACATCAACTAACGACTTGGGATATCCAGGCATCCAGGACAAATCCCTACAGCAGAGAACATCTGTACAAAACAAAAGAACCCGGCGAGCATGCCCCTTCTTCATCTCGACTTTCTCTTGGGCATGCTCGGCCTTAAGGGTCTCAATTTCAACATCATGTTGAAGCTTCAAATTACCAGCAGACTCAACCGCTGCCGCAGTATTCTTTTCAGCCAGATCCTTGGCCAGCTCGGACGATTGAAGGGCAGCCTTCAAGTTCTGAATTTCGAGGTCAAGCTAAGCTCTGTCCCTCTTCAAAGCTTCAATTTCCTCCTTCATAGAAGCACATTCCTGGCCTTTCTGCTGGGCTTGAACGTTCAAATCCTCGATCTCTTTTTCGTACTTTTCTTTGTCTGCCGCCGCCTGCATCTCTTGATCTTTGATTGTCTTTTCAAGGAACCCGAAGGTCCTCTTACCACTGTCGACGTCCCTCTTTGAACTAGCAAGCTAGACTAGTTTTCCCTTTAATACCCTACTCACTTGTTCGGCATATTCCAGCATAGCGTCATATTGAGGCAAGGCATATTCCAAATTACTGCGCATGCGGTGACGAAAGCTGTGGGATAATGGTTGTATTTCAGGAAGTACCCCGATCTCAGAAAAAATGAGACCGGGGAAATTTCGTTCCAATTCTTGGAATCGGTCGGCAGAGGAAGTGCCAACCATAGGACTGGAGCGATGGGTCACTACCCCAGAAGGCTCGGCTCCTTTTTTCTCCATGGACTTGGGGGATTTATCCATTTTCCTCTTCTTGGGCGCGCTACTCAATTCGTCCATATCTCCCGGCGTTCGATCATGTCTTCTCAAGCGCCTCTTTTTCTGCCCATCCTGGTCCTTGGGCAGTTGGTATCCTCTTTCTTCTCTTGATTCCTCTTTTTCTTCTTCCTTCCTGTCTTCCTTCGCGACTTCTGCTTCCCTCCATTTGCTACCATTGTCTTTTCCGTTGACATCTTTTTCAGTATGAGGCAAAGTAGCTTCCCCTGACCTGATGTCCCTTGGGAAGGAAGCGAACAGGTCTCCATAAAACTCATCATCAACACCTGCAGGGGAAGCAAAATGAAGTAAGCATTCTTCGATTTGCGCATAAATATTTGATGACGTGACATGCAATAAAACCTTATAGTTATGACAAGATTATACCTCCAATGCCGCTATCTTTGTCTGGAAAAGACATTCCCTCAGATTGGTGAACAAAGAATCGATTTGGATCTAGGCTCTGTGGTGAAAGGATGATATTGGGCATTTGTAAGTTCTCCAGCCCTGGAAGAGGGGAGGCGCCACGACCTTCATGTAGACCATGGGTCGAAGGGGAATCTTCCTCGACCTCCGAATCTCTCAGGTGAACCTCAGTGCGCTCCTCTTCTTTTAACTTCCCTGGCATAGCCTCAGGAGCTCTCTTGGCAGAAACCTTCTTTTTTAGTCGATGTCCGACCCCATCACGAGCGACTTCCTGAAACTTAACCTTCCAAACCTGCCTTTTGAAAACAGGCTTCTTTGAACCAGATTTCCCTTTCTTCTCAGACAAGGGACGAACAGAGGATTCTCCGTACAGTGGAACCCCCTGTCTATCACCTGACTTTTTTGTTACTAGGGGCACGTCATCTCGAACCGGCGCTGCAGGGTCAGGCCCTTCTTTTGTTAAGCCCCTCGACCTATGTTGGTCAAGGAGGGCATATCGGTGCAAGTTTTCATCGGTTAGACAGTCCCAGAACTCCCGTTGCTTCTTTTCTATCTCGATAAGCCGCCGGTGGCGTTCTTCAAAAAACCTCCCCATCGGGTCTTACCAACTCGCCTTCTGTATATCGAAAGAGAAATCAGTCGGGGAGAGAGACTCTAATGGGGAAGGAGTTTGCAAAAAAGAAAGGAGAACTTACCACGTTTAAGCCAGTATCGGGCGCACCCCGGCTGTTGCTTAATCCAGAACCAGTCCCGCCTGGGATCACCTGCCTTGCTTGGGACCTCCTCAATAATCTTCCAACCATGAACAGCTTCAAATAAAAATAAAGAAGGAGATTTATCATTGTGTCTAAGATTGAAAAGGAAGGCTATGTCATCAAAGGTTGGAAGATGTCCCAGAAATTTCAGATATAGATAACAGGTCGACAACAGGTTGCCATAGGCTATCGGAAGAAACTGCATTGGACCCAAGTTCATTCGACACAAAAAGTCAATAATGAAAGGAGGAAAAGGGGGAATGGTGCCCACGTTGCATCGGAAGAGAAATTGCCATATAATCATCTGGAGGATTATGGGGTCTGTCGGTTTCTGCGGGAACAAGAACATCATCAAAAGGAATGTTGTGTTTCGCCGTTAAATGCTTTAGTTGCTTGAGGGTAATGTTGGATTTTTCTGCTTCTGGAGTACTCCTCAGGATCTCCGCCCCAGGAAGCATATTGGGCGCTAGTGGGATAGGTATCGCTTCGGATAGCTCGATTGCTATCGGGGGGATAGGCTGTGGATCCATCGACCGACTTTGAGGATTGTTGCTAGGAGTGGGTTCTGACTGACTTGTAGATTCCGAAGAACTGTCTACTCTAATGGAAAAAGGTATCTCTCCACCGGACTTTGACTTGGCCATTAACCTATAAAAAAAATGAGTGACAGGTGATCTGGTTCGGGTTAAATGAAAATTGGTATCTATTCCATCGTCCCCTTCAACATAGTCGCGCCTTAAAGTTCAGAAATGTTCTAATACACGAAACACTTAACAAAGTCTTTTGCCATCAAGATTAGAAATTTGATATCGACAAATTTTAGTCCAAAGAATGGTGATGCCGCTTTGGGGGAACCACGCCGCCACTGATTCTAGCGGTTTAATGCGGAAAAACTCCGTCGATGGAGTCAAATTAAACCCTAGGTCACGGTAAAAAAAGGGGGAGAGACAACTGTGCAAAAGTGATATTTCGATATGGAGAGCAATTCATACCTGAAGAGGATGATTTTTGGAGGAGATGATGATCGCTGATCGTCTTTCTTTCGAAGCAGTAGATTAACCCTCATGATGTCAAAAAGTAAAAAGAAAAGGGTGAATGAAGTTTTATTTTTATAGCAATAGAGAAATGTGGCTATTCAAATTCGACCAACCTGATTGGACCAGGCGAACGTGTAAAGAAGTTGGAAAATAAGAAATCAGTTGATAAGACGGGGAGATAGAAAGGCGCCATCATTATCTGAATTCATTTATAATCTCGAAGCAATTAATGGGGCTTGACACAGTATGTGGTGCCCATTGGATGAAAGTCGGGATCACCAATGGAACAAGTAGTGCACAGACTTTGGCTCAAAAAAATGACAACAAAGTATGCTTCCCATTAAGTAAACCATACTTTGGGGGGCAAAGTGTTGATGGGCCTTTTGGACTGCCCATCAAGGCATGGTAATGTCGAAGATTCGTCCCCGAAGCCTTTGAAGTAAATCAATCAGAGAAGCCCATCATTCTATGCCACGTTGTCTGTCAGACGCGGTCCCAAAGGAGTATAATGTGGCTAGGTCCAGTCAGCTGCAAAGCGCTCATCTGGAGATTAGTCTAAAGAATAGTTCGTCCCAGATTTTTTCCATTCAAATTTCCCAAAGCGAGCGGATTAGGCACTGAATCCGTGCTGGATTTTTGGAGGAAAGGCCGATTCTTTAGCATATACCGATTCTTTCAGCCGTAGCTATTCCTCTGGATCTGGTAATAGCTATTCCTCTGGATCTGGTAACACGTGTAGACAACGGCCAAATATTGCATCATCTATAAATACCTATATTTCAATTCAGAGAGGGCCATTGTACTTTTATTTCTGATAAAAAAAAGTAATATATAAAGTGGACGTGGGCATCGTCTTTGCCGAACCACTATAAAAATTCTGTGTGTGATCTCTTTTTAATTTCTTTGCATTGTTGTTATTATTCATTTATTCTCTACGAAACCTTTCTTTTCGAGTGTTGAACCAGTTTTTGGTATCAACACATATCGAATCATCTTAAAAAAATCTTAAAATAAGGTATCTTACCTCAACCGTCTACTTTACTAGTTCAAATCTGGATTTACTCTTCTTCATAGAGCATTATAATGAGAAGAAAAAGAGAGTTGTTTTGACAAATTTTCTTTTATTTTTTGATTTATATATATTTAAGATTTGATTATAAGAAGAATGAAGAAGGAGAAGTAGAGAAAGAAAAATGCGAGAACAGAAAGAGGAACGTGAAAACAAATAGAAAGTATACATTGTGTGGGTAAACTAATCAATTTTTAAAATTTAAACAACCCATAAAATTAGTTAATAATCCTAAAATTTAGGGTGGATTAACTAATAGGCATGGTGGATAAGAATAAAATTTCCCGAAATTAAATTGGGTGTATGAACTAATCAATTTTAAATAATTATAGATACCATACTATTCCTAAAAATTAGGGTGTATTAACTAACAGATATGGTGGATAAGAATTAAATTTCCCATTATTTAATTGTATTTTTGAATTATGCAATTATGGTTGCATTCAAATTTTTAAACTACATTTCTGCTATCCATTGATATTGTTGAGTGTCACTGATCGTTTTATCCAATCTTATCATAGTTACAATTTAACTATATTAAGAAAATGTAGTTATAATTTTAATTTCATACCAAATTTAAATTTTACTTTTTATATTTATTACTTTGAGCTTCCAATTTGTATGATGCAATTTGAATATTTGAGCAATGCAATTTTAAATATGCTATTTATGTTTAAAAAATTATTATTTTCAAAATAATTATAAAGCTAATCGAATTAATATTTGCATATCCAGAACAAATATAATTTAGAATGCCATAAAATTTGTGATTCAATGCTAAAACGACTTGTTGATATGAAATTTATACAGTATGTTATTGTATTTTAAACAATGGAACATGGACAACGGTCTTTTAACTTCGTGAATTTATCTAAACCAAGTCTCTAGTCACATCGGTGTTTGTATTAACATGTGAACTTTGAAGCTTCTCCATGTGTTTCTTGCTTTCACCTAGAATGTTAGGGAAAGTTCCTATATTTTATATCTTCAATGTAAACAGGTCGGAACGGTGCAGAATAAGGTATGTTCAAGGTAAGTTCTACAATAAATTCAAACGAACATAGTCCGGATAATGTTTAAGTTTGAACATTGGTTGTACAAATCAGATAAGCAATAGATGATGTTTCGATAATAAAATTGAGTGTCTTGGCACGCGCTTTGCGTATGATAACTGTTTCTACTTCATATGTATATTACTTTGAATCAGTTGTGTGTGTTTAGCATTGAAAATATTTTGCATGATTATTTAGTCATACATTTACGTTAAAATTGATAGGTTAGAAAACTTAAGGATGTTAAGGATGTTACGCATAATTTTCATGTAAGATTAATTTTTGTATTCGTCGGATTCTAATTTTACGTAATATTAATATTTATGGTATTTGTGGATAAACATTTCGAATATGTAAGAAAATGTATTCATTTGATCCTGCTTTTGAGTAACATTGATAATATTTATTGAATGACTTTTTGATAGTTTATGTGTACTATTATGTACCAATGCTATGAAGGACATAAAAGGATTTGAAAATGAAAAAACACACATCAACTTGTGGATGTTTCGAGTTTTGCACTTTTTAAACTTTAAATCATCATTAATGATGTACATTTGAGACACCACAGTTCTATGGAAAAAATTGTTAACAAAAGAAAGAAACATCAATTGCTTTGTACTCTATTTAAAGAATATACATGGATTTTGGGATATAGTTTTTTTAATAACACATACTAATTGCATATGTTGTTTAATAATTATGAAATATTGATTGAAAAGAATACAAAGATGAAAAATAAAATAATTTTTTGATACAGGGTCATATAGGCTTTGAGATTGTAGTGCCATTGTTAATAAAAAAGGCACAACTGGGGCATCTGAAGGCAAGACGGTGGTCAAAGGCCTTAAAGCACATTTAAAAAATGTACGCCTCTCACTTGATTTGTTTTACTCGTTCACGAAGGCTAACTGTAACACCTAACCTCTATACTTGCGTTAACCGAGGTCATTGCAAGTAAGGATGTCAACTAACCCGAACAATAAGGCTAATTAAGAGCGACCATCTATATAATAGCTTTTAAAGAGTGTTAAACAAGTCGGATAATGTGGTCTTACTTTCTAAATCTCATGAAGAAATCCAACATGTCTAATTCAAGTCAAATCCACTACACAGTGGTTGTATATAATACGGAATGAATATAAAATACATAACAATATAATCAGAGTAAGACACATATATTTACATCACTAAGATGGAAACTGTAACAGCCCGAAAATCCATGCCAATTTGAGCTGACTAATATCCTACACATTCAACTCAAAGTGCACGAAAGTTCAGATCATTAATTGAAAGAAATTAGAGGATGGGATAGAAAAGATAGAAATAACAGAATAGAAGAAGAAGAACACAGCTGAACATAATCAGAGTAATCACGAATCTCACAGCGGAACGAATAAAATGTATTTTATAACATAACTTTGAAATACAAAACTGTATGGTATATACACACCATTATCAGAGTACAATACATCATATCACAGTGGAAATAATCTCTAAATACTAATGGTGAAACCTTCTGCCTTGAGCTCCTCCAAGTGTATCTGTAAAAGCCTGAAACACTTGACTGCCCGTACAAATTTGGGCACCCAAGAGTTTAGGGAAAACACAAACAAAATAAACTATGGGTCAGTCATGGGACTGGTGTGAGTAAATTTCAACCATATTGTTTAACTTTGAAAATCCTTTTAAAAGAAAAGGCTAATAGTAAGACCAGCCCACACATAAACATGCACGGTTTTTACCTTACTATAACCCAAAATATTTTGATATCAAAATCCAGTGATATTATAATAATGTCTAATCAAATAAATAACCAAATAGCAGAAAGCTTGCATCTCACGCTCCACATACATAGTATAAAATCAAAAACCGCAAGGCGCTTATTGGAGATCGGATTCCAACTATGACAAGGTATGAGACCACCTCCTGATCTGTGTACTCTAGAGGGGATACACTGGGGTTCAACAAGAACATCTTGCAACTCGGCCCACACATGACCGATCACTCATTTAGCTTGAGTGTATCGAATATATTGTCTCCCACGGTTGTTGGCCATTCAACGGAAATCCGGAGATACAGAAATGAAAAAAAAAGAACAAAATATGAATTTTCTCTAGATCGGTGACAATACACCCTGCTTGGGAATGACCCAACTAGCCATGCTGCCTGCCCGATTTCTGTCAGTTCCTGGATGTGAGGCTAGAGGCTACGTCTACATTCTTAGAACATCTGACCACCATTCACTTTGAATGCCACATCGTCAAACCCGTCGAATAACTAGTTGATCTTCTCAAAAATATTACGGGTATAAAAGCTAAGAGAAACGAATTTCTCCACCACCAGACGTAATATCTCAGAAAGATCATCTTACGTGATTTGTTAGGAATACTCTATCAGACATTCGTCCATACAAGTTGTCCTAGGACTGGACAAACAGAAAACACCATTCTAGAACAGAATGACCCTTGCATTTCACTCCGTCTTCAATTTTCTTTAACATAATATAATACGCAGCGCTTATGCCTATACGAAGTGGTTTTCGGATAATATATCCAACCGGTCTCTCCGTATTGACAACGATGGTCAAAACACTTCGATAGTCGGTTATTTAACTATTGAAATAAAAACAACATTCATTCACATGTACAATATCACACAATCGCGGCCATTTTTATTTAACATTCATTTTTATTATTCAAATTCCCATATCTTATTAGATATTTCTCAAATCCTGTTTTAGCCCTTTCATACTTCTTGGAAAATATTTCCAGTTATTATAAACTCTTGTTCTCTTATGTTCCAGAAAACATACGTTATTAATATTTGAAACATTTCCATTCTTTTCACGTTCTTTATTTTCTACACTTGGATAATATATCCTAACTATATTGGAAAATATTTCCAATTTCATTTTAAACATTTTAATCTGCCAAGCATTCACTTTAAAACATTATACACCTTAAAATGTGAATATCATTTCTATTATAGAAATCTGAACACCTTTATCAAATAATTCATTATTCAAGTAATAAATACCGTTATCTTCTTTACCGAAATCTCTTTCATAATTTATATTCCCATTCCACTTTATAAACTCTATTTCTAAGTCAACTTTTTGTTGAATCAATAACTAGTTTATAACTAAATATTGATTTCATATCCTATTATAATTCGTTGGTTTAAACTAAATATTAACTATCCTATCGATTATAATTCTTAAAAATAATTCATTCGACATTGTCAAATTATGGTTCCAATTCCTAATAGTGTGACTTAGTTCTAATCATATTCCAAACATCGAAATGATGTTATCGTTTTCTAAAACGATTTTCTAATCCTCTTTCTAACTCATTCTCATATTTCTTTGAACCAACGTCATTACTTATTACTTTAGACTAAGTGGATTTCAAACCAAACTGTTTTCATTCCCTAGGAATTGCTGCTATATATAAAAATCACGCTTAAGTTTGGTTAACAACATTAATTTATTGTTACAGTTCAAAACTTGTCATACGCAGTAATATTCTCCTTTATAGCTAATCTCGACATAATAGTCACACTTAAGCCTAGTCAACACCGTTATTTTATCGTTATAGTTCGAAAACTTGCTATACGCTGCTATATCCCTTTATAACTAATCTTGACATCTCTTTTCCCTTACAAACTGATACTATTCCTCGATAATAGTGAAGCCTTTCAAGTTGGGGTATTTATTTACCTCTCAGACCTTGATCGACAATGTTCTTATCTGAGAACAGATATAAGTCTGTAACTCTAATCCCTTATTACTTATAATATATATCAGACCGTATTTTCTTGTTTAATTTGAACTATGGTTTTATAACCCCATATCCTTATTTTGAAACTCGGTTGTTCATAACTATTTATACTAAATATTAATTCTTTGCTTCATCTTACTTATACAATTCCACTTATAACTTCTTTTATCAAAATCCATTTACGTTCTTTGGCTCTTGAAATTTTACTTTTATTTGAGTCATTCTACTTAATGCAAGTAACATCTTATTACCAATTCAATAACATCTTAAATGAGGTCCATTTAAGAAACAATTATTAAGTTAAAAATAATTAAATAATATTTTACTTCATCATTGCTGAAGTAAACAATTTACTCCATCATTAATCTAAAATATATTGTTTGCTTACTGTATATAAACAATAATTAATTATATTGGTTAAATCAATATTTAATACCTCATTAATTTAAAGGGTAATTAATAAGGAATCTTCTAAAAATTTTGATCAGTTTAACACCAAGTTCTTTTCATTAGATTAATTAAAGACCAATTAATCTAAAATCATTTCCCAAATAACAGTTGATTAAATCAACTTCATTCCATCAGTAAACTCGTTAACTGGTTTTATTTACTCCTTACCATTAGATTAATATAATTAATCTAATAATATTTCTTAACTATTTTCTTTAAAACAATTATCCAAATTATTTACTTGTCGGATAATTATAATTTTATACTTATTTAAATATCAAATAATCGTTTATATTTATTTTATAAAAACAAGCTATAAAATACCAGTTTTTAATAGAACTTCTATTACAGTTTAAAACTTTGCTTTAATTATAAAATATAATTTTTATAATTAACTTCGTTGATTTTCCAGACGACCAATCAACTTCTTAACAAAACGATGGGTTTATGGTTGACTGCTGCCACTTTCTAAATCGATATCGTCAATTGATTTAAATCAAAACAAATGTTGAATTTCCATTCAACATCAATATTCACATGGGGTTTTAACGTCATTTGAGTTCAAACAGTGCATATACAAAACAAACCGTACATATAAATATTGACGAATCCGGTTGGATTCCTCCAACCAGTCTCCTCCATCCATAGATATTTGTCAACACAATTAACACTAATTACATACCAGGGAATATTTTAATCGATGGAATCGGTCTCTAACCAATGATGTGTACATATGCAACGATATATAATATTCAACCAATTTAATTGTAATCTACCTAATCGACCATCACAAACATTCAAACAACATTAAAATATAATTATAATATTTTAAAATAGATTAGAGTTAGTGATTACTCACCTTGGCGCGTTAGCCGTTAATAACGATTTGCGTCAGTAAATCTGATCAGGCGTTTAATTCAGTCCTCGTTCACGCTGAAACATCTACCCTTGCTCAAGACACGAACGCTTCACGATGATACTTCGCTTCGGCACGTCCAAACCTCTTCATCGCTATGCTTCTCACTCACTCCCAACAATGTTCCGAACACAGTCGCATTTTGGTCCATCGGCATTTTCTCCGCCACTTCTCTCGCTTCCTTAAATGTATACATATGCGCATCTGAAACACTTCTCTCACATATACAAACGTGAGTTCTCCTGCGCCTTACCCTCCCCTTCAACCACATTCCCCCAATTCCCCCCTTCATTCTCTATCGCTCACCCTACATGCTACATTGCTGTAGCTTCCTCCACCCAAAATACAAAGTGAAACAACTCCGAGCAGTACACGCCTTCCATATTTACTTCGGTTTCATGTGTCTAGCTCCGGTATACATTTGAACTGTAGTCTCCCTTGTATACTTGCATGTTAGTGTATGTGCCTGTTATTTCCATTAAGTATTCCTTGGTAATGGATCCGGCCATCACCTGAACATAACCGCACTCGAGATCTTCTTCTTCGATAAATAAAAAGGGTCGTTAAACTCCTGCTGCATATATTGAAACTCCCCCTTCCACGTGTTATAGCAACCTGCCCCAACCTCATGCAACTTGAACCCGCACCCAGTAATGCCTCAAACCCCCGGCCCACACTCTTCATTAATACTCCAAATATACATGGCACGAGGGCTCCTCTAGTTCGAACTCCTCTTACAACATCGCACCATCCCTCCTCGTTAACCTCTCCTCTAGTCTTCTCGAGCTCAGAGGCCCTAACTGTCACCGTCTTTTCTCACTCCACCACTGGCTAAGGTCCGACCACTCTACTATCCCGATAGCAACCATAAGTGAGCCACAACCGTACACCATTCGAGCTGGTTTTTTAGCCACCACGGTGCAGTAGGGGTCCGGTGACTACGGCAAGAGATCGTCCCCGCGTTAACGAACATTTTTTTGTAGTTGACCCACACACGATGTAAATCTTAGAGGTGCAGATCGAAAGTGATTAAGGTGGTGAAACTTAAGTCGTTGGTTGTAAGGAAGGAGAAAGCTATTCCTGGTTAAAAATATTGGTTTTCCTATTTATACTGGTGTATATATATGTTTTGATTCCTTCATGGTTAAGTAATAGGAAACTGTAGAATTAGGGTATAGCCGATTTGATATAGCATAGAAGATTCCATCTTTTCCTTTGCTTGCGTGACTACTTCAGTATGGGTTTGTGAATTATTTCAGCATAGCTATCCTTAGGCATGTGGTTTTTGATTTCTTTTGGCATGTTTATTTATATATGTATATTCGAAATTCCTTCACGGTTAAGGAATAGCTTGTGATGCCTTAACCAGTACAGTGTAGTTTGCAAGTTGATAGGTAAGCAGGCGTGCTGTATATATAAATATATTAACTAGAACTCCTAACAGCTAAGAAAAGTGAAATAAAATATAAATGTAAAAGAGGCCTTAGACTTGGAACGTATCTTAGGCAGGGATATATGATCTTGCCATTAAGTTATAGTTATTTATATAGGTTTATTTCCTTACTTGTTAAGGAATGGGTTGCAATATAGTAAGCTATTAGGCTAACATGTAAGGCACGTTTGATTTGAACACACATAAAGCTCATTAATTAGATAAGAAAGGGTATGGGGTTCTTTTAATGTAAGGGTATGGTTTTTTTGCTTAAATACAAAGCAATAGGTAGATAGGCACTCAACTATTTATATTTGTATAGGTTTTGTTTCTTACTTGTGAAGGTATAGGCGTGTAGACTATGTATAGTTTTATTATATTCCTTTCGTTATGGACCACTATGGACAGAAATAAAATTATGGTCATGTCCAGCGAGGTGCCACATTCCCAAAAATATAATAATATCGGTAGGTTGACTCTTATTGTGAAATCTCAAAATACCGATACAGGGCATAAAATACTCCAAATAAAAAGTTGCATATTTAATTATTTAAAAATTATAGTAAAATTCTAAAAATTAATTTATCACTACGTCTCAAAAGAACCTTATCCAAATTCGAAGCCAGTATCTAATTACATCAAATAAACCGTTATGGTCCATATATGATTTCATAGAGACTTTTTGAATATTTGATTTGGACATATCTTGCAATATATAATCTGAAATCTTGATTTTTCACTTCCGCTAGAAAAATACGGTTTAATAGATTCCAACGTTTCTTGTTTCGGGGAAATCCGACTTATAACGGATCTTGTACAGTCAGTTGAAGTTCAAAACGTTAAATTACGAACTGACGCGATATTATGAACTCGATTATGTTGAATATATATTTTTATATGTACAACTACGTTTTAAATAAATCTATAAATCCACATATATTACGAATTCAATATTTAAGCTGATTTGAATATTCAAATACAAACCGATAAAAATGCGGGACGTTACATTCCTTCCCCCTTAAAAGAATTTCGTCCCCGAAATTACTAAGGTAGGTAAAATGCTACAATCCATGTTATAATCAGGTTAAAATCTTTTATTTAACTTCTTAAATTCAGTTTCAACAGAACCGATTAATTCTAATTTAAATATTAATTCCTTCTTATAAACGAATACTTCCAGAAATTCTGAAAATTTCCTAACAGCCTAAATTTTCGGAGAATTTTGCCATCATCTCCTCTGCACGGCTCATTCGGTACTATTACAACTTGCCCCTCTGGGCATTTTCCACTCCAAAGAAAATAAACAGCCAAGTGGCTTCCCCAAAATATCTCATAGGTCTCATATCGGAATATAATATAACTCGTACCTTTTTGTTGGGCATTCAACTCTATCTCTACCCTTTGCTATCCATCCAGCATATATCCAAGCATTTTCAACTGATCTCCAATTAATCCGTCCTCAAATCAAATTATTCGCTTGTCCAAGCCGAATTACATTTCAATTTCCAATTCCAATCTCAATTCCAAACTCTTAACCTTGTTAAGTTCTATTACGGCATTCCATTTACTGATTTATTTCTTAAATCAGTTATCTCCATCTCCCATTTCAAAATTCGATTCTTATTTTCCAAGAATCAATTCATTTTAATAACTCGAATCTCCAATATTTCTCTTTTACAATTTCCCGTCTGGATCGTCCAAATTCAATCCAATTTTGTTTATCTTAGTTTAAGTTCCACTTTTACTATTTTAACTCCATAAGTTAAATCTTTATTTCAGAATTCAAATTCCTGGGATTTATCTCAAATCAGTTTGAAATCATATATTTACATAGAAATTCAAAACATTTGAATTTTTAACAACTCGTTTTCTCAAAACACTTCAAAAACAAAATCTTTTTGTGGTAATCCGTCACTTGGAAACTCGAAAATTATACTGATGATGTGGCCGTCAACATAAGAATTATTTTCCAGTGATCGAAGTGAGTTCAATACTATATCACTTTCAAAATTCATTTTAAAACACTTCCATTTTGAATTTTACTTCAAAATATCCTTCACAACACTTGGAAAACAATTTCAAATCTCCCAGGATTTTAAAATTCCCATATATTTAATCCAAACATTATTTCCAAATCTATTCCAAGTTTCTAGAGTTTTATTTCAATTCTGGTTTTAAATTCATATTCAGTTCATCTGATTTGTATTTTATACTTACGTGAGTTTCGATTGGTTATTTACATAACCAACTCAATTATGATCTTATTTGATTATAATAATGATCACACATCCAATATATTATAATAATATCAAGATATATACTTCTTTACATCAAAATAAAATTTGGGTAAAATTATTTCATTTGCCCTCTTATCAAAACATATTGTGTTGAATTACTCTGTTCAATAGTTTAGAAACACCTATCGACACAGTTGGTATTACTGTTTCGACCAGAATTTATAAACCACTCGATTGACCAGTCAACACAATATAAAACAGCTTTTATACTAATTTAAAAATACGCGCTCATATATATACACTCAAACTCAATCTAAGGTATTGCTAACCTTATCTCTATTGAGTTACATCACAGAGCCAAGTTAATCACTTAACCATCAACTCTGATACCACTGTAACGGCCCAAAAATCCATGCCAATTTGAGCTGACTAATATCCTACACATTCAACTCAAAGTGCACGAAAGTTCAGATCATTAATAGAAAGAAATTAGAGGATGGGATAGAAAAGACAGAACTAATAGAATAGAAGAAGAAGAACACAGCTGAACATAATGAGAGTAATCACGAATCTCACAGCGGAACGAATAAAATGTATTTTATAACATAACTTTGAAATAAAAAACAGTATGGTATATACATACCACTATCAGAGTACGATACATCATATCACAGCTGAAATAATCTCTAAATACTAATGGTGAAACCTTCTGCTTTGCGCTCCTCCAAGTGTATCTGTAAAAGCCTAAAACACTTGACTGCCCGTACAAATTAGGGCACCCAAGAGTTTAGGGAAAACACAAACAAAATAAACTCTGGGTTAGTCATGGGACTGGTGTGAGTAAATTCCAACCGTATCTTTTAACTTTGAAAACCCTTTTAAAATAAAAGGCTAATAGTAAGACTAACCCACACATAAACATGGACGGTTTTTACCTTACTATAACCCAAAATATTTTGATATCAAAATCTAGTGATATTATAATAATGTTTAATCAAATAAATAACCAAATAGCGGAATGCTTGCATCTCACGCTCCACACATAGTATAAAATCAAAAACCGCAAGGCGCTTATTGGAGAACGGATTCCAACTATGACAAGGTATGGGACCACCTCCCGATCAATGTACTCTAGAGGGGATACATTGGAGTTCAACAAGAACATCTTGCAACCCGGCCCACACATGACCGACCACTCATTTAGCTTGAGTGTATCGAATATATTGTCACCCACGGTTGTTGGCCATTCAACGGAAATCCGGAGATACAGAAACGAAAAAGAAGAACAAAATATGAATTTTCTCTAGATCGGTGACAATACACCCTGCTTGGGAATGACCCAACTAACCATGTTGCCCACCCGATTTTTGTCATTTCCTGGATGTGAGGCTTGAGGCTACGTCTATCTTCTCAGAACATCTGTCCACCATTCACTTTGAATGCCACATTGTCAAACCCGTCGAATCACTAGTTGATCTTCTCAAAAATATTACGGGTATAAAAGCTAAAAGAAACGAATTTCTCTACCACCAAACGAAATCCCTTTTTAAAATATATTCCAGTTCAATATTCAAATTTGAATTTCTTATTCAAGTTATTCAAACAAATACATATTATAATCATTTGAGAAAAATATATTTATATAAAATATATTCCGGGCAAAACTATATAAAAATAATTTTATAATAGTTTACAAATACGCACTCTCATATATAACCTCAAACTCAATCTAGGGCTTTACTAACCCCATCTCTATCGAGTTACGCCACAGAGCCAAGGTTATCACTAAACCAATAGCTCTGATACCAACTGTAATGACCCAGATTCCGGTACCCTTTGAGCTGATCAAAACACACCAGTCCAACCCAAAGTGCACGGGAAATGGATTACTAGAAGAAAGAAATTAGAGGGTGAGATAAGAAAGAAAGAAATTTAGAATAGAAGAAAGAAGAAAAACACATCAGAATCTCACAGCGGAACGAGTAAATATAATATAACAATCTCTTTATAAGGAAACTGTATATATATATACATACCATTTATCAGAGTACACATACATCAATCGCAGCGGAAACAACTTTGTATAACTAACAGTGAAGCCTCCTGCTTCCATCTCCTGAAACTCCAAGCGAAACCTGACCTGTAAATATGCTTGGTCTGACCCGAGCACATTTGATTTAAAATAAAATACAGCGGGTCAGTCTGGAATACTTTTAGTGATAAATTCACAGCACAAAACTTGTTTAACTTTGAAATTTTCCTTTTGAAACAAAAGGATAATAGTAAGACCAGCCCACACATAAATACGGACGGTTTTTACCTTACTATAACCCAAAAACATTTCTGAAATCAATATCTTTCTTGATATTATAATAATGTCTATCAAGCCACAAATAAATATCAAACTAGCAGAACGCTTGCATCTCACGCTCTATGTATATAGTATACAAACCCAAATACGCAGGTGCTTATTGGAGATTGGATTCCAACTATGACAAGGTATGGGACCACCTGCCGATAGTGTATCTCTAGAGGCGAATACACTGGGTTCAACAAGAACATCTTGCAACCCGGCCCTCACATGACCGACCACTCATTTTGCTTGAGTGTATCAAATGTATATCACCAACGGTTGGACTCAAACCACCGTTTCCCGGAAAGGGACAGCATCGATAGATATAAGAAGCAAAAGAAATTTCTCTAGATAGGTGATTATACACCCTAATGGGAGCGACCCACATAGTCATGCTGCCTGCCCGATTTTTGTCCTTTCCCTGGTTGATGAGGCTTGAGGCTACGCTTTACCCTTACATTAAATTCACTTCGAATGCCACATTGTCAGATCCATCAAAATCACTAAATTGACGTCTACAACAATACATTACGTGTCAGCTAAAGAAGTTTCCTTCTCTGCTTCCACTCTTGGTACGGTTGCAGAAATCAAGGTACGTGACCTCTTTGGAAATACACTGTCAGACATCCATCCATACAAGTCATCCAGGAACAGGATGAACCGAAGGTACTCTCCTACCGCATCCTATATAGGAGTCACCCCAAGGATCAGTAGCGAGAAGTCCTTTCAATCCGAAGATTCCAATCACGACAGAATCACAAGTCATCATAACTCTGGTAGCTAGCCAGAGAAATTTAACGAGTAGTTCTTCCGCTCATGAAGATCACCGGTCTTCAATGCTCCATCTCGACCATCTTCTGATGTTTCCAACGTTACGTATTTGCTGGTCGGAATGGTTTTCAATATGAATTCGATCCCGGTCTTCCCGTACCAACAATCGATAAAAGGTCAACTTTGATAGTCGGTTATTTAACTATCAAATCACATCAGTGTATCTATGTAGATTGGCAGCTCAGGTCCTTTATTTAAACATTTCATCAAACCATTTTATCGATTTCTTATAATCGATTTCATAACTTTAATCTTATCAAAACTTTTATGGCTTCATTACTTTGAAAACATTACTTAACGCTTTCTTTGTATCCACTTCTATTTTGATCTCCTTTGTTTGGAAATATTACCATATCTATAAAACATCTTTTAATTTCCTTTATCGTGGAAAACAACGTTTAATATACTCAACTTCCTTTTCGATTTTCCTTTGGTTTGAAATCGTTTCTAAAGTTCGAATTCCACTTTCCATTTCCTTTGGCATATCGTTATATTTCTTTCTAATCCAATAATATATGATTTATTACCAAAATCTTTCCTTTATTTCGATTTAACCATTTCACTTAATTCAGCTCTTAGGTGAATTTTTATTTTCAAAATCATCATTTTGGTTACAACTCTCTTTACAATTTCGTTTATATGATTTGAATTGAATTTCAAATCCTTTTCTTGCTAATTCATTTCTAGTTTTATCTCATTTCAGAAAAGAACTCTAATTGAAAAGTGCTCGCTTTAGTTATAATTAATTAAAAGCAATTATATTTCCACTTGACTAAATCTAGCATAGTTAAATCCATTTAAATGGTTATTTTAAATAACGATAAATTTCATTTGATCGCGAACAACTCGATGATCACCTCACTATCCATTACAAACAAATATCATTTCTCGATAATAGCGAAGCCGTTCAAGTTGGGGTATTCTAATTACCTCTCAGACCTTGATCGACAGCGTTCTTACCTTAAGATAATACAAGTTTGTAATTCCCAAATCTGATACATCATTTCCATTTCTATTTATTTTGGGTTTTATAAACCATATTCCTTTATTTCAAAACCCGCTATACAAGTTAATTCTTTTTCCCTCTTCGAGTAAGTTTTTTTCCAATTTCTGCCAATTGAATTCAATATGATTTTCACATCATATCTTATATTGGTAATAATCCCTTTACTTGCGTATTAAACTATTTAATATCCTTTTTGCACGACCCCTTTAATCCTCTCTAAGAAATCTCATTTAATTCCCTTTGTCACATCGCCCGCATTAACTTATAAATCCCGTTTACACTTTGTTGATTTGAACTAAAATTCAAAACCTTTTCTTACTAGCCGTTTCATAACTTTAACCTTGTTTAAAGTAGAATTCCAAACCGTTAGAATGATAATCCAATTTCTTCTTAAACTAATTAAATATATTAATTAATTAAAAACTCCAGTTAATTGTTTATAAAAACAATTATTCTCTCCCTACTAACCCGTGGGTTAGTTTCTGACTCCTGTTCATAAACTGCGTAGAAATTCCTTATATAAACTTCCAACCATCACATTTCTAAAACATGATTTTTTATTATAAATATAATTATAACTTTAATTTTAATCAACTCATATAAAATAAAACTTGAAACCTTTAATTTATTTATAAAATAAATTAAACACCATCAATTTGCCTATCAGCAAAACAGCGTCATAAACAATAGATTTGAACCCTCACTGCCAACCAGTTAGTTAATACCGTCGGTTGATAAAAATTACCACAACAATCACAACCATCAACAATCGGATAGGTTCAACGTCATTTTGGGGTTCAAACAGTTCATGTGCAACTAGTATAAAAATAACCAACATACAAGTGATTTTGAGGAATCCGGTTGGATCCCTCCAACCTGTCCTTCTCTGCATCACAGATGGTTATAACATTTATAATTTAAATAAATAAATTAACTGCAATAATATAACTAATAGCAACTAGTTAATCAACCATAAGCAACCAATGCAGCCGATCAGACAGTATATATTTTTAAATGGATTTATCACATCATGGTAGTCCAGAAAAGTATGAGAATTAACTCACCTGCCAATACTGTTGACGGTTGATGTGTTTGTTCTTTTTAATTTGAACCGGACGTTCAAAATTGCGTGAAATTCCAACGGTCTCCGTTTGCAACCAAACTAGTGTGTACGCGTAGTGCTCGTCGCTACGATCCCAACGGATCCCTTCTTCTTCCCACTACTAGCGTCTGGACTGTCAAAACACCCATCAGTGCGCAACCCAACCATTCACCGTGAATGTACTGTGCCCTTCCTTCAGTGCCCTTCCTTCAGTAAGTAACCCACTTCGGAAAACACCCAAAAGACCTCTCTCTTTCACGTTGGTTATTTTCTTCCCATACAGTATGCCTCCCCCTTGTCTTCCGCGCATGCACCTGCTCCCACCTCATTCACCTGCGCCTCCCATTTTTGTACAGGCCGCCATCTTCCTTTTTTTTTCACAAGGGCCGAAGCCTGCCCTTCAATTCTTTCCACGATGATCCGTACGCACGAGCCAACCCTCCCACTTGCGATTCCAATTCCTTCCAGCGTTTGTTTTTTTATTAGATGGAAACATCAGTTTTAATTGAGAGGGGAATTTTTTTGCGGAAAAAGAATGGAGCGAGAGATGTATATATAGAGCTGACAAAGTTTGGGGATCAAGGTGTTAATAGAGTGGGAAGCACGGAAACAAATACCTTGCTGCGCACGAAAATAAAGTGCCTTGAGGAACACGGTCTTTAAAAGATTTGGGGAGCACGGCATTGAAGAAAAAAAATCATTTTTAAATTTTGATAACTTTGTCGGCACGGTACTTAAACAACTTGGCACCCAAGGTGATGCTGTTCCCATCGTACAATCGAGGTAAATAAGCTGACGTAAGTAGAAATATATATATATATATATACACACACACATATTGTCAAGTGGGTAGAATCTCGATACATGCCCTTGCAGCCATAGTATGGGTTTTATGTAAATTGGGCGCAAGTAAAGTAAAAGAAGAAATTGGGATGGATTAAACACCTGCGCAAGAGAAAAGGAATATATATATATATACACATATTGTCAAGTGGGTAGAATCTCGATACATGCCCTTGCAGCCACAGTATGGGTTTTACGTAAATTGGGCGCAAGTAAAGTAAAAGAAGAAATTGGGATGGATTAAACACCTGCACAAGAGAAAAGGTGCTACAGTGAAAATATGGGATTGTTTTTATTTATATTTTAATGTGCAAAGCTTCGTCGTTGAGAAATTTCGTTAAAAACCACCATAGACAATTTTCGTTTTCTGATAAAAAGGCTAATCTTAATGTAAAAAGGTATTCCGGACCTAATGAGACAAGTTTCGTCGAAATCCGAGGTCATATGAAAAAATTTCCTTTATAAAACCAGAAATGAACACGTGTTTAATTTTTCCACGATCACCAGATAAATCAAATCAACTTGAAACTTTTAAATCCTATAATAATTTTTCAATATGAACCCAACGGCACCAGTTTCGTTGCATTCTGAGACTGTTTCCCCGGTAGGCTATTTTTACTCGCACCGCAATACCAGTTTTAACGCCAAATTACCCGGTCTTCAAAAATAACAAACTATATAACTATTCTGACTCAAATCGACGATACGAACTCAATGGAATTGGTTTCGTGGCTTAATTCGATCGTCTGTTCAAGTTATACCCAAATATCCCTTTATTAAATAAATTACGCGCTATAGAAATTGAACGAGCGTTTATGGCTTCCGTGGTCACATCCGACATCGGTTTGCCACACCATTCAACACCGTACAATAATTTAACGATACGGTTCCAATGAAACTAATTTCATCGAAATCGGGGACCGTTTGCAAAATGGCTATTTTAAAGGCCTATATTTTAATAACGATTTCCACAGCGATTATTTCAAATTTTGATTTAGCCATAACTAACAAATTATAACACGAAATCTGGATTTTCCTCTTTCATATGAAAATTATTATCATCACGGTTCTAACGTTTCTCGTTTCAAAAAAATCCGACTTATATCGGATCCTGTATATTCAGTTGAAGTTTAAGATTCAATATTAATAACTGCAATGCCATTTCGAGCTCGTTTTATAATTATATTATAAACTAAACGTTTTAACATCGTTAAATAAACGAAATCGTATATAAAATCCAATATAAACAATATTAGACCATTTTAAACTACCTGTTCACAATACCTTGCCAAGACAACATTTTCCGGCCGTTCTGGAATTAAAATATTATTTTATTATTTAATTAAATAACATATTCAAAATAGAATCATTAAATTCAAATATTTAAATACAAACCAATATTTAAATAATAAAATAAATTAAATAATTACCAGAAAAATATGGGTCGTTACATTCCTTCCCCCTTAAAATAATTTCGTCCTCGAAATTGCTAAGGTAGAAAAATGTTGTAAACCCATTTCTTTACAAATATTTTTAATTAAAACTTGGTTTTATTTTCAAAGCTCACCCAATTGGTTTTAAAAACTAATTTATTTCAAATAACCAAATTTCCCAAAAATTTCAAAAATATTCTAACATCTTAAATTCTGGAAAAAATTTGGCAGAGTCTCCCCTGTACGGAGGGACATCTGCAATATTGCAGGTTCAAGAAATATGTATACATCGACCAACAGGGTCGGAAAAATCCAAAATCCAAACTCAAAACCCAAATAAAAACCAAAATTTTATATTTTGCGTAGGCGTACCTTTTTGCGAGCATTATTACGCGATAAGCGATATATATATACTCGTGCTTGTTTGATTATTATGCCAAACTGGATTCGAATTACTCCAGAATTTCCTTGAATTAACTCTGTACATGTTCTCAACTTCAACAAACTTCATTAGTTTCTAAAACAAAGTTAGTCAGATCAAAATATCCATGTCATCCATATTATCCATATCATATATTTCAACCAAACAATTCCTTGATTTCCACATTATACTTTGATCCATCTCAATAGTTCCAATTCATTTGTTCTAGATTGGTTTTCAATCAACTGTTGGTGAATTCTATACAAACCAACAAATATATAACAAACAACCAAGGCATAACAATTCAACCAAACAATTTTGATTCACATTAATTGATTTATATTGGATTAATTTCCATCCAATTATCATTTACTCGATTTCACAAGTGAAATCCCTTTTTAAAATATATTCCAGTTCAATATTCAAATTTGAATTTCTTATTCAAGTTATTCAAACAAATACATATTATAATCATTTGAGAAAAATATATTTATATAAAATATATTCCGGGCAAAACTATATAAAAATAATTTTATAATAGTTTACAAATACGCACTCTCATATATAACCTCAAACTCAATCTAGGGCTTTACTAACCCCATCTCTATCGAGTTACGCCACAGAGCCAAGGTTATCACTAAACCAATAGCTCTGATACCAACTGTAGTGACCCAGATTCCGGTACCCTTTGAGCTGATCAAAACACACCAGTCCAACCCAAAGTGCACGGGAAATGGATTACTAGAAGAAAGAAATTAGAGGGTGAGATAAGAAAGAAAGAAATTTAGAATAGAAGAAAGAAGAAAAACACATCAGAATCTCACAGCGGAACGAGTAAATATAATATAACAATCTCTTTATAAGGAAAATGTATATATATATACATACCATTTATCAGAGTACACATACATCAATCGCAGCGGAAACAACTTTGTATAACTAACAGTGAAGCCTCCTGCTTCCATCTCCTGAAACTCTAAGCGAAACCCGACCTGTAAATATGCTTGGTCTGACCCGAGCACATTTGATTTAAAACAAAATACACCGGGTCAGTCTGGAATACTTTTAGTGATAAATTCACAGCACAAAACTTGTTTAACTTTGAAATTTTCCTTTTGAAACAAAAGGATAATAGTAAGACCAGCCCACACATAAATACGGACGGTTTTTACCTTACTATAACCCAAAAACATATCTGAAATCAATATCTTTCTTGATATTATAATAATGTCTATCAAGCCACAAATAAATATCAAACTAGCAGAACGCTTGCATCTCACGCTCTATGTATATAGTATACAAACCCAAATACGCAGGTGCTTATTGGAGATTGGATTCCAAATATGACAAGGTATGGGACCACCTGCCGATAGTGTATCTCTAGAGGCGAATACACTGGGTTCAACAAGAACATCTTACAACCCGGCCCTCACATGATCGACCACTCATTTCGCTTGAGTGTATCGAATGTATATCACCAACGTTTGGACTCAAACCACCGTTTCCCGGAAAGGGATAGCATCGATAGATATAAGAAGCAAAAGAAATTTCTCTAGATAGGTGATTATACACCCTAATGGGAGCGACCCACATAGTCATGCTGCCTGCCCGATTTTTGTCCTTTCCCTGGTTGATGAGGCTTGAGGCTACGCTTTACCCTTACATCAAATTCACTTCGAATGCCACATTGTCAGATCCATCAAAATCACTAAATTGACGTCTACAACAATACATTACGTGTCAGCTAAAGAAGTTTCCTTCTCTGCTTCCACTCTTGGTACGGTTGCAGAAATCAAGGTACGTGACCTCTTTGGAAATACTCTGTCAGACATCTATCCATACAAGTCATCCAGGAACAGGATGAACCGAAGGTACTCTCCTACCGCATCCTATATAGGAGTCACCCCAAGGATCAGTAGCGAGAAGTCCTTTCAATCCGAAGATTCCAATCACGACAGAATCACAAGTCATCATAACTCTGGTAGCTAGCCAGAGAAATTTAACGAGTAGTTCTTCCGCTCATGAAGATCACCGGTCTTCAATGCTCCATCTCGACCATCTTCTGATGTTTCCAACGTTACGTATTTGCTGGTCGGAATGGTTTTCAATATGAATTCGATCCCGGTCTTCCCGTACCAACAATCGATAAAAGGTCAACTTTGATAGTCAGTTATTTAACCATCAAATCACATCAGTGTATCTATGTAGATTGGCAGCTCAGGTCCTTTATTTAAACATTTCATCAAACCATTTTATCGATTTCTTATAATCGATTTCATAACTTTAATCTTATCAAAACTTTTATGGCTTCATTACTTTGAAAACATTACTTAACGCTTTCTTTGTATCCACTTCTATTTTGATCTCCTTTGTTTGGAAATATTACCATATCTATAAAACATCTTTTAATTTCCTTTATCGTGGAAAACAACGTTTAATATACTCAACTTCCTTTTCGATTTTCCTTTGGTTTGAAATCATTTCTAAAGTTCGAATTCCACTTTCCATTTCCTTTGGCATATCGTTATATTTCTTTCTAATCCAATAACATATGATTTATTACCAAAATCTTTCCTTTATTTCGATTTAACCATTTCACTTAATTCAGCTCTTAGGTGAATTCTTATTTTCAAAATCATCATTTTGGTTACAACTCTCTTTACAATTTCGTTTATATGATTTGAATTGAATTTCAAATCCTTTTCTTGCTAATCCATTTCTAGTTTTATCTCATTTCAGAAAAGAACTCTAATTGAAAAGTGCTCGCTTTAGTTATAATTAATTAAAAGCAATTATATTTCCACTTGACTAAATCTAGCGTAGTTAAATCCATTTAAAAGGTTATTTTAAATAACGATAAATTTCATTTGATCGCGAACAACTCGATGATCACCTCACTATCCAATACAAACAAATATCATTTCTCGATAATAGCGAAGCCGTTCAAGTTGGGGTATTCTAATTACCTCTCAGACCTTGATCGACAAAGTTCTTACCTTAAGATAATACAAGTTTGTAATTCCCAAATCTGATACATCATTTCCATTTCTATTTATTTTGGGTTTTATAAACCATATTCCTATATTTCAAAACCCGCTATACAAGTTAATTCTTTTTCCCTCATCGAGTAAGTTTTTTTTTGAATTTCTGCCAATTGAATTCAATATGATTTTCACATCATATCTTATATTGGTAATAATCCCTTTACTTGCGTATTAAACTATTTAATATCCTTTTTGCACGACCCCTTTAATCCTCTCTAAGAAATCTCATTTAATTCCCTTTGTCACATCGCCCGCATTAACTTATAAATCCCGTTTACACTTTGTTGATTTGAACTAAAATTCAAATCCTTTTCTTACTAGCCGTTTCATAACTTTAACCTTGTTTAAAGTAGAATTCCAAACCTTTTGAATGATAATCCAATTTCTTCTTAAACTAATTAAATATATTAATTAATTTAAAAACTCCAGTTAATTGTTTATAAAAACAATTATTCTCTCCCTACTAACCCGTGGGTTAGTTTCTGACACCTGTTCATAAACTGCGTAGAAATTCCTTATATAAACTTCCAACCATCACATTTCTAAAACATGATTTTTTATTATAAATATAATTATAACTTTAAATTTAATCAACTCATATAAAATAAAACTTGAAACCTTTAATTTATTTATAAAATAAATTAAACACCGTCAATTTGCCTATCAGCAGAACAGCGTCATAAACAATAGATTTGAACCCTCACTGCCAACCAGTTAGTTAATACCGTCGGTTGATAAAAATTACCACAACAATCACAACCATCAACAATCAGATAGGTTCAACGTCATTTTGGGGTTCAAACAGTTCATGTGCAACTAGTATAAAAATAACCAACATACAAGTGATTTTGAGGAATCCGGTTGGATCCCTCCAACCTGTCCTTCTCTGCATCACAGATGGTTATAACATTTATAATTTAAATAAATAAATTAACTGCAATAATATAACTAATAGCAACTAGTTAATCAACCATAAGAAAACCAATGCAGCCGCTCAGACAGTATATATTTTTAAATGGATTTATCACATCATGGTAGTCCAGAAAAGTATGAGAATTAACTCACCTGCCAATACTGTTGACGGTTGATGTGTTTGTTCTTTTTAATTTGAACCGGACGTTCAAAATTGCGTGAAATTCCAATGGTCTCCGTTTGCAACCAAACTAGTGTGTACGCGTAGTGCTCGTCGCTACGATCCCAACGGATCCCTTCTTCTTCCCACTACTAGCGTCTGGACTGTCAAAACACCCATCAGTGCGCAACCCAACCATTCACCGTGAATGTACTGTGCCCTTCCTTCAGTGCCCTTCCTTCAGTAAGTAACCCACTTCGGAAAACACCCAAAAGACCTCTCTCTTTCACGTTGGGTATTTTCTTCCCATACAGTATGCCTCCCCCTTGTCTTCCGCGCATGCACCTGCTCCCACCTCATTCACCTGCGCCTCCCATTTTTGTACAGGCCGCCATCTTCCTTTTTTTCACAAGGGCCGAAGCCTGCCCTTCAATTCTTTCCACGATGATCCGTACGCACGAGCCAACCCTCCCACTTGCGATTCCAATTCCTTCCAGCGTTTGTTTTTTTTTAGATGGAAACATCAGTTTTAATTAAGAGGGGAATTTTTTTGCGGAAAAAGAATGGAGCGAGAGATGTATATATAGAGCTGACAAAGTTTGGGGATCAAGGTGTTAATAGAGTGGGAAGCACGGAAACAAATACCTTGCTGCGCACGAAAATAAAGTTCCTCGAGGAACACGGTCTTTAAAAGATTTGGGGAGCACGGCATTGAAGAAAAAAAATCATTTTTAAATTTTGATAACTTTGTCGGCACGGTACTTAAACAACTTGGCACCCAAGGTGATGTTGTTCCCATCGTACAACCGAGGTAAATAAGCTGAGGTAAGTAGAAATATATATATATATATATATATATATATATACATATTGTCAAGTGGGTAGAATCTCGATACATGCCCTTGCAGCCACAGTAAGGGTTTTACGTAAATTGGGCGCAAGTAAAGTAAAAGAAGAAATTGGGATGGATTAAACACCTGCGCAAGAGAAAAGGTGCTACAGTGAAAATATTATTTATATTTTAATGTGCAAAGCTTCGTCGTTGAGAAATTTCGTTAAAAACCACCATAGACGATTTTCGTTTTCTGATAAAAAGGGTAATCCTAATGTAAAAAGGTATTCCGGACCCAATGAGACAAGTTTCGTCGAAATCCGAGGTCATATGAAAAAATTTCCTTTATAAAACCAGAAATGAACACGCGTTTAATTTTTCCACGATCACCAGATAAATCAAATCAACTTGAAACTTTTAAATCCTATAATAATTTTTCAATATGAACCCAACGGCACCAGTTTCGTTGCATTCTGAGACTGTTTCCCCGGTAGGCCATTTTTACTCGCACCGCAATACCAGTTTTAACGCCAAATTACCCGGTCTTCAAAAATAACAAACTATATAACTATTCTGACTCAAATCGACGATACGAACTCAACGGAATTGGTTTCGTGGCTTAATTCGATCGTCTGTTCAAGTTATACCCAAATATCCCTTTATTAAATAAATTACGCGCTATAGAAATTGAACGAGCGTTTGTGGCTGCCGTGGTCACATCCGACATCGGTTTGCCACGCCATTCAACACCGTACAATAATTTAACAATACGGTTCCAATGAAACTGATTTCATCGAAATCGGGGACCGTTTGCAAAATGGCTATTTTAAAGGCCTATATTTTAATAACGATTTCCACAGCGATTATTTCAAATTTTGATTTAGCCATAACTAACAAATTATAACACGAAATCTGGATTTTCCTCTTTCATATGAAAATTATTATCAACACGGTTCTAACGTTTCTTGTTTCAAAAAAATCCGACTTATATCGGATCCTGTATATTCAGTTGAAGTTCAAGATTTAATATTACGAACTGCAACGCCATTTCGAGCTCGTTTTATAATTATATTATAAACTAAACGTTTTAACGTCGTTAAATAAAAGAAATCGTATATAAAATCCAATATAAACAATATTAGACCATTTTAAACTACCTATTCACAATACCTTGCCAACACAACATTTTTCGGCCGTTCTGGAATTAAAATATTATTTTATTATTTATTTAAATAATATATTCAAAATAGAATCATTAAATTCAAATATTTAAATACAAACCAATATTTAAATAATAAAATAAATCAAATAATTACCAGAAAAATACGGGTCGCTACAGTAAATTCCAACCATTTCGTTTAACTTTGAAAATCCTTTTAAAAGAAAAGGCTAATAGTAAGACCAACCAACACATAAACATGGACGGTTTTTACCTTACTATAACCCAAAATATTTTGATATCAAAATCCAGCGATATTATAATAATGTCTAATCAAATAAATAACCAAATAGCAGAACGGTTGCATCTCACGCTCCACATACATAGTATAAAATCAAAAACCGCAAGGCGCTTATTAGAGATCGGATTCCAACTATGACAAGGTATGGGACCACCTCCTGATCAGTGTACTCTAGAGGGGATACACTGGGGTTCAACAAGAACATCTTGCAACCTGTCCCACACATGACCGACCAATCATTTAGCTTGAGTGTATCGAATATATTGTCACCCACGGTTGTTGGCCATTCAACGGAAATCCGAAGATACAAAAACGATAAAGAAGAACAAAATATGAATTTTCTCTAGATCGGTGACAATACACCCTACTTGGGAATGACCCAACTAGCCATGTTGCCCGCCCGATTTCTGTCATTTCCTGGATGTGAGGCTAGAGGCTACGTCTATCTTCTCAGAACATCTGGCCACCATTCACTTTGAATGCCACATCGTCAAACCCATCGAATCACTAGTTGATCTTCTCAAAAATATTATAGGTATAAAATCTAAGAGAAACGAATTTCTCCGCCACCAGACGTAATATCTCAGAAAGATCGTCTTACGTGATCTGTTAGGAATACTCAGTTAGACATTCGTCCATACATGTTGTCTTGGGACTGGACAAACGGAAAACACCACTCTAGAACAGAACGACCCTTGCATTTCACTCTGTCTTCAATTTTCTTCAACATAATATAATACGCAGTGCTTATGCCTATACGGAGTGGTTTTCGGATAATATATCCAACCGGTCCCTCCGTATTGACAACGATGGTCAAAACACTTCGATAGTCGGTTATTTAATTATCGAAATAAAAACAACATTCATTCAAATGTACAATATCACACAATCGCGGCCATTTTTATTTAACATTCATTTTTATTATTCAAATTCCCATATCTTATTAGATATTTCTAAAATCCTATTTTAGCCCTTTCACGCTTCTTGGAAAATATTTCCAGTTATTATAAACTCTTATTCTCTTATGTTCCAGAAAATATACGTTATTAATATTTGAAACATTTCCATTCTTTTCACGTTCTTTATTTTCTACACTTGGATAATATATCCTAACTATATTGGAAAATATTTCCAATTTCATTTAAAACATTTTAATCTGCCAAGCATTCACTTTAAAACATTATTCATTTTAAAATATGAATATCATTTCTATTATAGAAATCTGAACACCTTTATCAAATAATTCATTATTCAAGTAATAAATACCGTTATCTTGTTTACCGAAAT
Organism: Allium sativum; assembly: GCA_030737875.1. Lineage (NCBI taxonomy): Eukaryota > Viridiplantae > Streptophyta > Magnoliopsida > Asparagales > Amaryllidaceae > Allium > Allium sativum. Next base: position 16,503,678 of record CM060927.1, on the reverse strand, counting down.
CTCTTTCATAATTTATATTCCCATTCCACTTTATAAACTCTATTTCTAAGTCAACTTTTTGTTGAATCAATATCTAGTTTATAACTAAATATTGATTTCATATCCTATTATAATTCGTTGGTTTAAACTAAATATTAACTATCCTATCAGATTATAATTCCTAAAAATAATTCATTCGACATCGTCAAATTATGGTTCCAATTCCTAATAGTGTGACTTAGTTCTAATCATATTCCAAACATCGAAATGATGTTATCGTTTCCTGAAATGATTTTCTAATCCTCTTTCTAACTCATTCTCATATTTCTTTGAACCAACGTCATTACTTATTACTTTAGACTAAGTGGATTTCAAACCAAACTATTTTCATTCCCTAGGATTTGCTGCTATATATAAAAATCATGCTTAAGTTTGGTTAACAGCGTTAATTTATCGTTACAGTTCAAAACTTGTCATACGCTGTAATATTCTCCTTTATAACTAATCTCGACATAATAGTCACGCTTAAGCCTAGTTAACAACGGTATTTTATTGTTATAGTTCGAAAACTTGCTATACGCTGCTATATCCCTTTATAACTAATCTTGACATCACTTTTCCCTTAGAAACTGATATTATTCCTCGATAATAGTGAAGCCGTTCAAGTTGGGGTATTTTATTTACCTCTCAGACATTGATCGACAACGTTCTTATCTTTGAACAGATATAAGTCTGTAACTCTAATCCCTTATTACTTATAATATCTATCAGACTGTATTTTCTTGTTTAATTTGAACTATAGTTTTATAACCCCATATCCTTATTTTAAAACTCGGTTGTTCATAACTATTTATACTAAATATTAATTTTTTGCTTCATCTTACTTATACAATTCCACTTATAACTTCTTTTATCAAAATCCATTTACGTTCTTTGGCTCTTGAAATTTTACTTTTATTTGAGTCATTCTACTTAATGCAAGTAACATCTCATTACCAATTCAATAACATCTTAAATGAAGTCCATTTAAGAAACAATTATTTAATTAAAAATAATTAAATAATATTTTACTTCATCATTGCTGAAGTAAACAATTTACTCCATCATTAATCTAAAATATATTAGTTACTTACTGTATATAAACAATAACTAATTATATTGGTTAAATCAATATTTAATAACTCATTAATTTAAAAGGGTAATTAATAAGGAATCTTCTAAATTTTTTGCTCAGTTTACCGCTAAGTTCTTTTCATTAGATTAATTAAAGACCAATTAATCTAAAATCATTTCCCAAATAACAGTTGATTAAATCAACTTCATTCCATCAGTAAATTCGTTAACTAATTTTATTTGCTCCTTACCATTAAATTAATATAATTAATCTAATAATATTTCTTAACTGTTTTCTTTAAAACAATTATCCAAATTATTGACTTGTCGGATAATTATAATTTTATACTTATTTAAATATCAAATAATCATTTATATTTATTTTATAAAAACGAACTATAAAATACCAGTTTTTAATAGAACTTCTATTACAGTTTAAAACTTCGCTTTAATTATAAAATATAATTTTATAATTAACTTCGTTGATTTGCCAGACGACCAATCAACTTCTTAACAAAACAATGGGTTTATATTTGACTGCTGCAACTTTCTAAATTGATATCGTCTATTGATTTAAATCAAAACAAATGTTGAATTTCCATTCAACATCAATATTCACATGGGGTTTTAACGTCATTTGGGTTCAAACAGTGCATATACAAAACAAACCGTATATATATATATATATTGAGGAATCCGGTTGGATTCCTCCAACCGGTCTCCTCCATCCACAGATGTTAGTCAACACAATTAACACTAATTACATACCAGGTAATATTTTAATCGATGGAATCAGTCTCTAACCAATGATGTGTACATATGCAACGATATATAATATTCAACCAATTTAATTGTAATCTACATAATCGACCATCATATAGCATTCAAACAACATTAAAATATAATTATAATATTTTAAAAATAGATCAGAGTTAGTGATTACTCACCTTGGCGCGTTAACCGTTAATAACGATTTGCGCCAGTAAATCTGATCAGGCGTTTAATTCTGTCATCGTTCACGCTGAAACATCTGCCCTTGCTCAAGACACGAATGCTTCACGCTGCTACTTCGCTTCAGCACGTCCAAACCTCTTCATCGCTATGCTTCTCACTCACTCCCAACAACGTTCCGAACACAGTCGCATTTTAGTCCATTGACATTTTCTCCGCCACTTCTCTCGCTTCCTTAAAGGTATACATATGCGCATCGGAAACACTTCTCTCACATATACAAACGTGAGTTCTCCTGCGCCTTACCCTCCCCTTCAACCACGTTTCCCCAGTTCCCCCATTTATTCTCTATCGTTCACCCTACACGCTACATTGATGTATCTTCCTCCACCCAAAATACAAAGTGAAACAGCTCCGAGCAGTACACGCCTTCCATATTTACTTCGGTTTCATGCGTCTAGCTCCGGTATACATTTGAACTACAGTCTCCCTTGTATACTTGCATGTTAGTGTATTTGCCTGTTATTTCCGTTAAGTATTCCTTGGTAATGGATCTGGCCCATCACCTGAACATAACCGCACCCGAGATCTTCTTCATCCATAAATAAAAAGGGACGTTAAAACTCCTGCTGCATATATTGAAACTCCCCCTTCCACGTGTTATAGCAACCTGCCCCAACCTCATGCAACTTGAACCCGCACCCAGTAATGCCTCAAACCCCCGGCCCACGCTCTTCATTACTCCTCCAAATATACATGGCACGAGGGCACCTCTAGTTCGAACTCCTCTTACAACATCACACCATCCCTCCTCTTTAACCTCTCCTCCAGTCATTTCGAGCTCAGAGGCCCTAACTGTCCCCGTCTTTTCTCACTCCACCACTGGCTAAGGTCTGACCACTCAATTATCCCAACAGCAACCATAAGCAAGCCACAACTATAAACCATTCGAGCTGGTTTTTCAGCCACCACGGTGCAGTAGGGGTCCTACGAATCCGTCCAGAGATCGTCCCCGCGTTAACGAACATTTTTTTATAGTTGACCCACACACGATGTAAATCTTGGAGGTGCAGATCGAAAGTGATGAAGGTGGTGAAACTTAATTCATTGGTTGTGAGGAAGGAGAAAGCTATTCCTGGTTAAAAATATTGGTTTTCCTGTTTATACTGGTGTATATATATGTTTTGATTCCTTCATGATTAAGTAATAGGCAACTGTAGAATTAGGGTATAGCCAATTTGATATAGCATAGGAGATCCCATCTTTTCCTTTGCTTGGTTAACTACTTCAGTATGGGTCTTTGAATTATTTCAACATAGCTATCCTTAGGCATGTGGTTTTTGATTTCTTTTGGCTTGTTTATTTATATATGTATATTCGAAATTCCTTCACGGTTAAGGAATAGCTTGTGGTAGCCTTAACCAGTACAGTGTAGTTTGCAAGTTGATAGGTAAGCAGGCGTGCTGTATATATATATATATATATATATATTAACTAGCACTCTTAACAGCTAAGAAAAGTGAAATAAAATATAAATGTAAAAGAGGCCTTAGACTTGGAATGTATCTTAGGTAGGGATATATGATCTTGCCATTAAGTTATAGTATCTATATAAATTTATTTCCTTACTTGTTAAGGAATGGGTTTCAATATAGTAAGCTATTAGGCTAACATGTAAGGCACGTTTAATTTGAACACACATAGAGCTCATTAATTAGATAAGAAAGGGTATGGGGTTCTTTTAATGTAAGGGTATGGTTTGTTTTGCTTAAATACAAAGCAATAGGTAGATAGGCACCCAACTGTTTATATTTGTATAGGTTTTGTTTCTTACTTGTGAAGGTATAGGCGTGTAGACTATGTATAGTTTTATTATATTCCGTTCATTATGGACCACTATGGACAAAAATAAAATTATCGTCATGTCCAGCGAGGTGCCACGGTCCCTAAAATATAATAATATCGGTAGGTTGACTTTTATTGTGAAATCTCAAAATACTGATACAAGGTGCAAAATACTCCAAATAAAAAGTTGCGTATTTAATTATTTAAAAATTACAGTAAAATTATAAAAATTAATTTATCACTACGTCTCAAAAGGACCTTATCCAAATTCGAAGCCAGTATCTAATTACATCAAATAAACCGTTATGGTCCATATATGATCTCATAGCGACCTTCTGAATATTTGATTTGGACATATCTTGCAATATATAATCCGAAATCTCGATTTTTCACTTCCTTAGAAAAATACGGTTTAATAGATTCCAACCTTTCTTGTTTCGAAGAAATCCGACTTATAACGGATCTTGTACAGTCAGTTGAAGTTCAGAATGTTAAATTACGAACTACCGCGATATTACGAGCTCGATTATGTTTAATATATATTTTTATACATACAAATCCATTTTAAATAAATATATAAATCCACATATATTACGAATTCAATATTTAAGCTGATTTAAATATTCAAATACAAACCGATAAAAATGTGGGACGTTATAGAAACAGACATGAATAAAGTACATAAGAGAAAATACAAAGATAATCCACTATATATCAAAATAATAGGCACAGGTTCTAGCCAAAAGAATATGTATAAATAAATGTCTTATATAAACATAATCAATATTACGACAATAATAATGTAGTTGCAAAAAGTCAAGAAGTGGTCCTTGCTAGAAATCCAATGTAAGCACCTGTAATACTCGGTCAAACCCGAGTATTATTTATCAAAATAAACAATAAACGGATAAGTCTAGCTATACTCATCATAATAAACTGAGATAGAAATTGAGATACAAACAGAAAATGACATATAAGAAATAACAACAATGTTCACATGTAAAATGTGAAGGCTCGAAATATCCATATAATATGTCAAAGTAACCACAGTGCTATATAAGGATATCTCAATACCAATGAACTAAGATTGATAACACAGTATCAATAAAAACCCAGACTGATAGCACAACATCAATAAAACTTAGATTCCAAAAGTCAATAAATTAGAATTTCAGAAAATCCAAAAGAAGGGGATTCAAGATGGGAGCCCAAAGACTTACCAACACGTGTAGGATTGAGACGCGACCTCTAGGTAGATATCCCATTATATTGAGCTAAAGCTCCTCAAATGGTCCGAAGACTGCGCTAGATGATCCGAAAATCATCGATATAATCAAACGAACCACGTGTATCGAAGATGAGACGCGATGTCATGGTAGCTAACCTATAATATTGAGTCGAAGCACCTTAAATGGTCTAAGACCGCGGGTAGCGAACCTGCTAGATGATCCCAAGATCATCGATATTATCGAATGAACCAAAGTTCTCAAGATGATCCGAAGATCATCAGGGTGACCTAAAGGCCGGAATGATCCGCTTAATGATCAAAATTGATCGAGTATAGTGTAAACTATGCTAAGCTAGTAAATATAAGAGTTGAGCTATATGTCCTATAACCACTTGCTCTACTAGAATATTTACAGACAAGTTGTATATTCCACTAGGAATACGAAACGATCATTGCCACAGTTTTCAATCGATTGAGTCCAAGAATTAATTATCGAAACAAACTCAAGGGTTCGCAGTCCTTGAGTTTACTAAGGCGTTTAATTAGATTTCTCATACGGACAAGAAAAACATTTATCAAATATATACTAGTATATTTGTAAATCAATTTATAAAATAAATTAATATAATGAAGTCGGATTAGAAACTAGTTTGGAAAATAACTTCATATATAATGAAGTAGATTTAGAAACCGTTTAGTAAAAGATTGGTATCTACTAATAATTTAAAACCCTTTTTAGTTTTGAAGTGGAAATTCTCATCAAATATCGACTGCAATAGTAATCGATCTCAAAATTCACATTTTAATAACGTAAATCAAATCCTATGACTATCAATTATAAATTCGTTAATCATAAATAAATCAAAAGTCCATAAAAATCGAGCTGTAGATATATGTGAATTAGGGAAACTGAAAAGTCACAGAAAAAGGTTGAATGGGCTAAAACTCAATCGGGAAAGAGCCTGAAGCAATGTAAACTGTTGATCGTGGTCTCCACTAGTCAATAACACAAAACAGGTTCAGTCGACTGAACTTAGAGGTCAGTTGACTGAATCTGTGTAATTTCATTTTTTTTCCTGTGCTAGTCCAGGTCAGTCGACTGACCCTTGAATTCAGTAGACTGGTCAATGGTCGGTCGACTGAACTCATAGGGCAGTCGATTGACCTGCAATATGGCCGAATTCTTGCTCCTAGGTTATTCGATTGACATGCGGCTATAAGCAGCATAAGGGTTGGCCCTTAGGCCTAGTCAGATTCTATGAGTTTCAGATGATCGTTGGAGGCTAAGGACTTTAACAAAGCGACAAGGAGGCCTCAATGGTTTGCTGAAACACTTCATATCATATGAATCAAACATACTTAAAGATTTATATTAGAATTCATATATACTCGAATTCAAGACTTAAGAAATGGAATGTTCACACCAATCACTCCAAATAACACAATGCAGACAACATGCACGTATCATAGGTACACTAGAAAAGTATATAGCTTGAGGCATGAATGTGAGTTCTCAAAGAACTCAACTTTAATTGTTGGAAGCAAGGAAAATTGGTCCAAAGCTTAGCTTGAACGACCTCTCTTCCAATGCTACTCACAAATCTTCAATCTACACACAAATATACAATATTCCGTAAGAATTAGGTTTAGAAAATATCACAGATTGAAGAGGAAACAAGATGGAGAAGCTTACCCAAATGTCTACACTTGATTCCCTCATGAATTGAATCCATAATAGAAACATAGGTTTAGGAATTTTAATTTCCCTTTCCTCTCCCCATTTCTATCTTCTTTGAAGTGCCGAAAGTGAATGGGAAGGAGAGGGGAAGGTGGAGTTATAAGGGTATGGGTTAGGTTGGCTAACCCAAGCCCAACCCAAAGTACCAAATATCACAAATTCCGAGCATATCGATGTTTATAGTTTAAAAAGTCATAAACGACATTTTGAACTCAATGGAAGTGGTTTCGATTCCAAATTCATCTATATGTAAATATTTACATTTTGGACTTATATTCGATTAATGATGTTGTATTTAAATATATTATCGTGAAATATGCGTGTTGTTACATACTTCCCCCTTAAAGAAATTGTATCCCCTCAAGTACTTAAGGAAAAACTCAAAATAACTAACAACCATACATCAAAAAAAGGATCTATATAGAAATAGATTACCTTAAGAGATTCACTTTTTTTCTATATTTAGTATATCATTCTTATACTATAATTCACTTATGAATAATTTCATTGATTTTAACTTTGCGTTATAAATCACTATATAACTTGAGTCTATACACGCATAATGTTCAAATAAAAGTCACGAACATATACGAGCATCTAATTTATTCTTCTCATAAGTGATTTCAAGAAATTAGAATTTTTCTTACTTAAATTCTAAACGTTTTAAACCTTAATTTCAATTATTATTTAAATTTTAAATCGTGAACTACCGTACCCTAATTTTTTGTGAAAATTTGGTTTAGACATATCTCAAAATCTGCAAGATGAAATTCAAATATATTTTTTTCATTAGAAAAATATAATCCAATTGATTCGGATAATTCTTGTTTCAAAAAATTCCGACTTGTATTGGATCTGATACACTTATTTGAAGATTAAATCGAAAATTATGAACTACCGCTACACGATGAGCTCGTTTTAATTGAATCTAATTAATTCATTTATTATTCAATAATTTTATAAATTTTAAACCTATACTCTTAGGTTTTCAACTTAAATGAGTTAAAAACTCAAACTCCGACTTGGAAATATCGACTATCCAAAATCGTCGAACATTCCTTATCATTTCTTACCTAGAAAATTTTATCACTCAAAAATTTCTTAAAAGTATTCGAGCTTACAAAATTTTCATATATTTAAAAGGATGTATATGATGGTCATATATATCATTCACACGAATACGCGATCCCGTAGGGGAAACAGGATCATGAAATAAAATCTGGGTTATACACCCTGAAATGGAAAATTAGCACGTCCTCTAATATATCAAAAACAAATAAATTGGAACTTTTAAGTTTCTAATAAACCCCTAGAATCTCAAATTTTTGAAATATTAGCACATCCTCTAATATTTCAAGATCAACTTTCTAAATCATGTGAACATGATAAATGGTAGAAGTTGAACAAATTAAACAAAATTTGAAAATTTTAGTTTTCAAATACACAAAGTTATCACCAATAAGGACGAGGCCAAGATAGTCGTGTTATGATCTCAAGAATTTTGATTCATTAAAGTTAACAAAATAAACTGGAATATTTGTTAACCCCAAGGATGAAACGAGCATGAAAATAAAGAGTTGATGAAAACTCGATTGCTAAGTCAAATAGCAGAATGACTTATACACAACTAACCTATTTAATAGGTCACCATAGAATGGGAGCAATGATTCCAGAGAATTCACGAGTAATGTGAATTATAAAACATGTTTTCCTTAATGTCATTCTCATTGCTATGAGAATTTTAGAAACACAAGGATGCCAACGAATTTAAATTAGAATCGCTAAAAACAGAAATCTGCCTCGTATATATGGAATATCGAAGATGAATGATACTCTAGAAAATAGATTGCGAGCCCCAAAATGGAACCATGAAACAAGAACAAACAATACATACAAATAAGCATGGAAAGAATAGTCACATAAAAGAGAGTTTGTATCCGTAAAAATATGATTTTAATATCCTGTTGAACTTAACCTCAAGAATAATCTCACAAAGGAATACCAACCTTTTAGAAAGTTGATTTATTGAAATACTAAATCTACTTTTAGTATTTAGTAGATGAAAACTGGGAATCACACAAGATTCCCACATCACGAAAGCCTGGAGATAAAGAATCAAAATCCGAAAACAAGATGCCAAGATCAATAAGCAAAATATAGCTTATTACTTTTCAAAAGAATATTCGAGATAATTTGAGAACTCGAATCACCCAAATTCTAGAAGTCACTCAAGGAAATGTAAAGAATATAAAATGGAACGACACTCAAGCCATAATAAGGGTGAGCATACAAATTCATGAATCACAAAGTGATCATAAATGATCAACAAGGAAAGCATAGTTTACATTAAGATGATAAATAGGCGAGTTTAGCCAAATGTCTCGTAACCACTAATTACGAACAAATTGCAAAATTCACTATAAATCATCACATGGAGCATTTTTGTCTTTCGACAAGGTGCTTCGACACCTATAGCATTGACAAGCTCGTTGACACCTCCTAAAAGCAGGTTGACCATAATGACAAGATTGCTGGCACCACCCAAAAGCAGTTTTGTCTATAATGGCAATGTTGCTGACACCTCCCAAAAGTAGTTATGTCAGCCATTTATCCACTGTAGAATACATAAGGTTCTCTTTGATGTACATAAAAATATACAACACACGAGTTCAAATGATAATGATCAACATCGATGTATATAAACATATACAACACTTACGATCTTGAAATTTCATCCAAAAATGAAACCAAATCTCAACTGACTAAGTCCATAAATTAACCGATGAAGTAAATGCAAGTGTGTCAACCCACCCATTTTTACTAAGACATTCAATTAAATTACTTATTCAATCGAAAAGACGAAAGTACTCGTTTGAAACAAGTAATATTCCAAAGCACATAAGAACACTCAATCGTTACCCTAAGAAAGATAAGACATCATGATAGCAAGATATAAGGGTAAAGCAGAGATCAAAGAATGTAAAATTTCTTATAAAACATAAATTTGGAAATTTGACATACTTCGATAAAAAAGCCCCTTATAGCACTTAAGGATATGGTGTCCACAAGTTCCCTTGGCGTAAAGAAGGTAGTTGATTACAATTTCAAAGGAACTCGAATTAGATGATCACAAAAATCATCATCATCATAAAGAATAGAACGGATGGTACTTTATTAGTCATTAGTTTCCTTTCAAAAATAAAATATCCCAAACTTCATAATTAAAACTCTAACCATAAAAGTGTAAACGATATATATGATGGTCATATATATCCCACTCTCAATTTATTATCTTATTAAAATTCCTAAGGTTGCAAATTAACAATCAATACTAATGATTTGCCTCGCCATTTATTTATATTGAATTACTAATGCTAAGGTTCAATGGAGATGCACATCATTGATATTTAATACAAATGTGGTGTTAGAATTTTCTTATTGAAGTGTTCAGAAACTCCTATCGATATCGTGGTGTCCCACCTCTCAATTAGAATTCCTAACATACTCAATGAGCAACTCAACCCAATAAAACAAATTACGTCCAAATATGGGCACAAATTTGTAAATAAACAATCGGAGGTGCAACCATTTATTCTTGAATTAAATTAGTAATTAGAAATAAGTAAACAATCATTTCATAACGCGCAGTGGAAATAATTTATCCGTTTTCGCCTCGTAAAGTTAATCTCAAACAGATTAGTATTTTAATTTTGGCCAAAATTATTTTATTAAACCATTTTATAAAATAATTTAGAGATCTTCAAAACTAGTCTAAAAAATCATTTTAATACAAAAATTGGAAATAATCTGAATTTCTACTCAAGAAAGAGATAGGACTCTTGGTTTGTCTTGGCCAAGATTTCATAAAAAGGAACTCAAATAAATTTGATTGGTCAAACAAAGGATCATGATAAGATAGGATATAACAGGTCCTAAGACTCGAATAAAATCCTAAACACATTTTCCTAAGAGAGACTTAGGACAATGATCCTAGCCATAATATCTTATATTGTTCCGAACTTGGCTCTGATACGAAGTGTAACGCCTCACTTCTCTACTCGCGTTAGCCAAGGTCATTGCAACCAATGATGTCAACTACACCAAAGAATAAGGCCATTGAAGAGTGACTATCTATATAATAGCTTTAAACGAGTGTTAAACATGTCGGATAATGTGGTGATAATTTTTAAATCTCATGAGGAAATCCAACATATCTAATTCAAGTACAAAATCACTACACTATGGTTGTACATAATTCAGAATCAATAAATACATAATAGTATAATCAGAGTCAGACACATATATTCACATCACTAAGACAGAAATAGATATGAATAAAGTACATAAGATCAAATACAAAGATATTGGTCAAAGTTGATCCACTGTACATCAAAATAATAGGTACAGGTTCTAGCCAAAAGAATATGTATACATAAATGTCTCATATACATATAATCAAGATTACTAAAATAATAATATAGTTGCAAAAGGCCAAGAAGTAGTCCCTGTTAGAAATCCAATGTAAGCACCTGTAATACTCGGTCTTACCCGAGTATTACTTATAAGAATAAATAATAAATGGATCAGTCTAGTTGTACTCAAACTGAGATAGAAATAGAGATATAAACAGAAAATGACATATAAGAAATAACAACAATGTTCACCTGTAAAATGTGAAGGCTCGAAATATCCGTATAACATGTCAAAGAAATCTCAGTGCTATATAAAAATATCTCAATATCAATGAAACTAAGATTAATAACACAATATCAATAAAAACTCAGATTGGTAGCATAGTATCAATAAAACTCAAGTTCTAGAAATCAACAAATCAGAATTTCGAAAAATCTCAAAGAAGGGGATTCAAGATGGGATCCCGAAGACCCATAAACATGTGTATCGAGGATTGAGATGTGATCTCCAGGTAGCTACCTCATAATATTGAACTGAAGTTCCTCAAATGGTCCAAAGACGACGGGTCACGACCCCACTAGATGATCCGAAGATCATCGATATAATCAAATGAACCACATGTATCGAAGATGAGACACGATCTCAAGGTAGATAACCTATAATATTGACCCGAAGCTCCTCAAATGGTCCAAAGACCGCGGGTCACGACCCCGCTAGACGATCCGAAGATCATCGATATAATCAAATGAACCGAAGTTCCTCAGATGATCCGAAGATAATTAGAGCGACCCGAAGGTCGGAATGATTCGAAGATTCTTAATGATCAAAATTGATAGAGTATAGTGTAAACTACACCATGCTAGTAAATATAAGAGTCGAGCTACATGTCCTATAACCACTTGCTTTACTCGAATATTTACGAACAAGTTATATATTCCATTAGGAATATGAAACGATCATTGCCACGATTTTCTATCGAATGAGTCCAAGAATTAACCGTCGAAGCAAACACAATGGTTTATAGTCCATGTTTTTACGAAGGCATTTAATTAGATTTCAAATACGAATGAGAAACAGGTTTATCAATTATATACTAATAGATTTGTAAATCAACTTATAAAATAAATTATATAATAAAGTCAGATTAGAAGCCAGTTTGGAAAATAACTCCATATATAATGAAATAGAGTTAGAAATCGTTTAGTAAAAAATTGGTATTTGCTAATAATTTAAAACCCTTTTTAGTTTTGAAGTGGCAATTCTCATAAATATCGATTGTAATAGCAATTGATCTCAAAATTCACGTTTCAATAACGTAAATCAAATCCTACAACTATCGATTATAAATTCGTTTATCACGAATAAATCAAATGTCCATAAAAATCGAGCAGTAGAAATCTGTGAATTAGAGAAACTAAAAAGTCACATAAAAAGGCCGAACGAGCCGAAACTCGGTTGAGAAAGAGCCTGAAGTAATGTAAATTGTTGACCATGTTCTTTACCGGTCAACAACAGAAAATAGGTTCAGTCGAATGAACTCAGAGGTCAGTCGACTGAATCTGTGAATTTTTTGTCTGTGCATGTCTAGGTCAGTTAACTAGCCCTTGAATTCAGTCGACTGATCAATGGTCAATCAACGGAACTCAAAGTTCAATCGACTGACCTGCAACATGGCCAAATTCTTGCTCTTGGGTCAGTCAACTGACTGCCTAATTCAGTCGACTGTAACACCCTATACTTTTCTATGCTCAAATTTCGACAAAAATCAAAACTTGAACACATCCAAGCATGGAGCGTGTATATATGGTACATGCAATAAATGAACATGAGCATAATCAGAGTACGGTGAAAGATAACCCACAGCAGAAACAAAATAGGATAAACTAGTATTAACTCAAGTAACTACCTTTTTCAAAGTAAGTCACTCTGCCAATACCGAGCATGAGAGAGAACGAGAACCGAAAGCCAAACGTAAGCACCTGTGAGAACCCGACCTTCTCTAGGAAACCTGGGAGGTTGTAATGAGGAGGGGGGTCAGAACAACAAGTTCTGTTGACTAAGAAATGTACAACATAGGTTATAATACGTGAATATATCCCGTTTGGTTCAACTCAAGATGTATGCCTATCAAGGTTAGCAATTCTAGCCTAACCTTGTAAATGTTTACGCACGACTATACTACTCTTCTCAAAGTAGTATTCCAAAATTATAATATCGAGATAGGACGTTTACACATATTTTGTGAAGCCTTTATACCAGAACATGAGTGGTTATTTAATCGAGAGTGGGACCCTAATAATGGATTTTCTATATCCATATACTTTCGTTCGTCTTACACTTCACCATTTATCGCCTCACTATCAATGATAGATAGGGCGTATTTTTCCTGATCGCTTAAGACCCTAGGCGGACCGATTGGTCACTTATTAACCCTCGATAGTATATTCAACGTTAACATAAACTAGAGGGCACTAGCTACGGGCCCTACTAGTTAAGGCTTCCGTCATTCACGCATATACCATTGCCCCGCATAAGGTGAGAGATGGTATTTTATCGTGCACTATACCTTCTAGATGACCTTATTAAATAACTCCTTAGTCGCTTATTACTTCCCATAGGATAGGTAGCCATATTTGACATTTTAGTTTCCAGGTTTGGGTGGGCCCACACACACCTTCCATTTAAGACCCCTAAACTGAAAGACCTATTCCCAGGTGGACTCTTCAACCCCAGTCACTTAGCCGTTTAGGACCCAGAAAGCGGAATATACGCGAAGATTATTAGTTCGTACCCCATTAGCCTTTTATACCTTTCCCTATTAGGGATAAAGTATGGGTTGCGTTATTAAGTCATTCCCGTTTTGTCTCTCTTTAAGGAAATACTATACGCATATGATCCATTATCGTCACGGGTTCATATGGTTAATAATATTTTATATTATTAACCTATAAAGTCCAACTCAATTTTAATTATAAGTTCTATATTCATTAATATAAATAAGGAAGGTTATATTTTCTTTACCCTAGAATATTTACTAGATTACCTCCTTAATTGGACTTAGTATTTAAACAACAATCAATACCTAGTAATCCCCTTATAACACCCATTTACTTCTCATTTCTTTGTCTATTGCCCTTTATGACCATAATGGTCATATTTTCCGAAGACAGCCATTTATCTTTAATTTCCATTGATTACAATTAATGTCATTTATGAGCCTAACGGCCATAATTTTACTGAGACAATAATTACAATGGAATATCCCTGTTTTATCACTCCCGAATATATTTAATTGTTGTACCACAATAGACATTTCTAATTTTATTTATTTATTTATTTGTTGCATGTTATAGATATATATATGTATGCACCGGGTCCCTCACATAAGTTGACTACTTGTGGATGTTGGATTCGCTGGTCGGTTCCGGACAGGCTTCTACCACAAGTAGAACTTAACCTCGTGCCTTAGTACATTTGTATTAATGCATTAGAAGCCTCACATTAAACTGACTACCTGTGGTTGCTGGATTTGCTGGACGGTTCTGAGAAGGTTTATACTACAAGTGAGCTTAACCTCGTATATAAATGCGATTATAATTCAAATTTCCTAATTGGGGTGTACAACATCTATCCTAATAAATTTTAGGAATTGTAACCATTATCATCTCATATTCACTTTCCTCATTCAACAATTGGTTACAATTGTTATTTATTGATTTATGGTCCTGTTTATAGTAATTAATTATATTGATTGCTACAAATGGTCACCACAAATATATTCATTTAATATGGAATACAATTTACATATGATTCCATAAATGAATACTATTCAAACATTCAAACGTTCAATATCATGTATATTTTCCGTTTTACTATGATTTGGACGAATAATGTGTATATATTTATTTTTATATTTTTATGTGGTCAATGCAGTTATATTTTATTATTAATTTTTATTTAAATGATTTGGTTTAATCAATAACCAAACATTCCTTTTTGCATTCAATCTTGCCAAAAGATTTCCAATCTTCCAAAAAGACCGTTAGCTGCAATTATTGTAACTTATGCCAAATTTGTGGAATAGACACAATTCAAATTCACAAGAAATATGTATGTTTATATATTTTCAGAGTAGTCAATGCAAACTACGCACAAATATTTATTTTTATATTTATATGTATGTTTGCACCACTTTTCCTTTTTAGATCTTTTTGTCATACCTCTTGTGAATTCAAAATGAAATCTTTTTGTTCAAAAAGAAGAAAATGACATATTTACAATAATTAAGCTAAAACTCAACAATATTGAATACAAAATAGGTATGATTTCAATCACATAATTTAACAATCGTATCTTTCCAAATTCGCATAATTTACCAATTTCATCTTTGTACCCAAATTCACATATTTTATTTTTCGACACTGAACTAAAGATTTGGAATGTAACTACATCTAATTTGTATTTAATGGGACTAATTTCCAGATTTACAGTGTTATGTAATATCCACAATACATCTATAACATAATTGCAATATAATTCATGACATAACTGCAGGAATAGGTGTAAACAAGTTTAAGAAAACCTACAATTCATTTTATGCATAGCCACAATGTAAAATTCACAAGTTTTAACACTTTTTATAACCTGATGGGTGTCAATCCAATTACAACAATTTGTTTACCAGATCTGATAGGCATAGGCATAAAAATTGAATATATTACAAATGAGATAAATACATTATTATAAATTATATGTAAATTTCCCACTCACCTTATAGCTTCCAAATTCAATTGTTTGAACCTTTTCAGGCTTACAATCCCCAAAATTCTTATACATCTACATTTTATCTTGAAAGGGGAAAATCTAGATCTGTAGAAATGTAAAAAAAGGGAAGACAGCGAAAATCTATCATTAAGCGTCAATTTGCATCCTCTTCAATTGAATCTAATAATCTTCCCAATTGCATATGAATTTAATTTGATATGTATGAATATATTTTTATTTTAGAAATTAGGTTAGATGAGGAAGAAAAATGGCAGAGCTTCGCTGCCTCTATAGATTTGAATGGAAAAGAATGAGGCATTACTCCTTTATTTATAGGAGTGGAAATGACCTTGCGTCATGGATTCATTTCAAATAAAATCCGTCCATCCGTTTTATAAATATTATAAATAGAACCCTAAAAATTTAGTCATCACTGGGCAGACTGACGCCCAGTAGGTCGACCTGGGTGGTCAAGCGCCGATCGACTGCTATGGTCATCCACCTAGGCCTCAGTTGCCTTGGTCAGCTTGGTCAAATAAGGTATAATATATATTAATTATTCTGTTTATTTATTTTCGTCGGTTTTTTGTGTTTTGTCCGTAACTTTTTCATACGAACTCCGTTCGCGAAACTCCAAACATGAAAGATGACCAGAATTCCGAGACGAACGCAACGATTAAAGTTTAATGGTCAAATTCCATTATTTGCCGAAATTCCTATTTTTGAGCTTCTAATTAAATAACTATTTATTGTCAAAATTCTGTATTGTTATATCGACTGACCTACTGCTATAACAGCATAAGGCTTGGCCCTCAGGAAAAGTTGGATTCTACGGGTTTCGGACGATCGTTGGAGGCTAAAGACTTTATCAAAGTGACAACGAGCCCTCAATGGTTCTTCGAAACACTTTATATCATACGAACCAAACCCGCTTAAAGATTTATATTATATTTTGTATATACTCGAATTCAAAACTAAACAAAATGGAATGATCTCACCAATCACTCCAAATAACACAAGGTACAAAAAATACACGTGCCATAGGTACATTAGAAAAGCATATAGCTTAAGGCATAGATGTGGGTTCTCAAAGAACTCACCTTTGATTGTTGGAAGCAAGGAATCGGTCCAAAGCTTAGCTAGAACGACCTCTCTTCCAATACTACTCACAAATCTTCAATCTACACCAAATATAAAATATTTCATAAGAATTAGGTTTCGGAAATATCATAAATTGAAGAGGAAACAAGATGGAGAAGATGGAGAGGAGGATGAAGAAGCTTACCCAAATCTCTACACTTGATTTCCTCAAGAATTGAATCCCTAATAACAAACCTAGGCTTAGGAATTTTAATTTCCCTTTTCTCCCACCATTTATATTTTTTTTGAAGTGTTGAAAGTGAATGGGAAAGAGAGAGGGCTATGGAGTTATAAGGGTAGGTTAGCTAACCCAAGCCCAACCAAAGTGCTGAATTTCACAAACTCCAAACTTATCGATGTTTATAGTCTTAAAAGTCATAAAAGACATTTTGAACTCAATGGAAGTGGTTTCGAGTCTAAATTCTTCCGTATGTAAAAAGTGATTTTTGGACCTATATTCGATTAACGATGTTATATTTAAATAAAATATTTCAATATACTATCATGAAATATGCGGGTTATTACACTAACTCATTGTAAAATAAAATATAAAGCAAACCCTAATCTATTTACTTGTTCATGGAAGCAAATTCATTGATCAAAAAAAGGGAGACAACAAGAAGAAAACGAAGTCAAAGCAATAAACTTTCTTTCTAACGATCCTCAAAATTGATCAAGAATCCTGAACAATTCTAAAAATATATTGGGAATCTCATCTATTAGAAATTGATTAAGGTTTCATAACCAATTCCAAGTGGAGTCCCGGGTCATTTTTTATTTTTAAAGAGGAAAGAACAAAATAGAATCATAAGTAGAAGGACCAAGAAAAAGTATATAGACAATTTTCTCTTCTCCTTCTGTTTGCAATTCATGTTTCATTGCAGGTTACATTAAAAAGATATATTGTATGACTAAACTAATTACATACTGATTATATATAATATGTTGTTGTAATACCCTGCATACTTTATCCTATAGATTATATACCCAAAAAATAAATAAATAATAAATAATAAAAAGCAAAAAAAGGAAGGTTGCACCATTTTAGTTTGTTTTGTTTACTAATATAGATCATTGTATATTTTGAATACTTTATATTTTGCAATTCATGTGAATTTTATGTCTAAATGATTATGGTCTCAATTGTATTATATTTATGATTTGATATAGTATTGTTCTTCGATTCTTTGTATAATTTATTAGTATGAGATGTGTGTTTATTTGTCTGAAAAACTTATGCCTCGCCTCGTGGACGTCAAAATGCCCTTAATGCTCTTTCACGTTGCAAAACAATGGAATACACTGAATTGATTGAAATTTTAGATATGAAGGAACCAACTCTAAATAACTTTTTTTCCACTAAAGTAAAAGTTCGTCACTTCTTCCCTACATGTAATAGATTGGCAAATGGAAACAAGTCTTCGTTTTTCATTTTTTTCGATAGTTATATAACGACAATGTATAATTTAGGATTCGAGATCTAAGTTTCGAACTCGATTTCAGTCAACTGAATTTTTTTTCATTTCAGATGATTTCGTAAATTTGGATGAGTTCGGTTTCGGTTCAAATTTTGGTTTTCTGCAGTTCATTAATACAGTCGTAATAAAGACAAATTTTGTTTACCTGTGAACTGCAGACAATAATAAGAGTGTGAATTATAATAGTGTTGACCAAATTTTTCGAAAAAGTTGTCACGATTCAATGGATCGAAACCCAATGTCAAAAGGTTCGCCATTCTATACCGACTGACCCCAGCGAGCGACCCTTAACACTGGAAGGTGCAAGATAAGCTCGTCCCGGCTCCTTTCAGACAGTGAGATATCTCCTTCTCATGTAATCAGTCTTCCGGCTGACCGAGTCAATCTCTTCTCAGAATTCAGATCAATCGGATTTATTTGGAAATATCCATATGACTCACCTAATCTCCAGAGAAGCCCGATTCTCAAGGTAGTTAAAGTGGTCAAAGTATCTAGTCAGAGCTCTACTTTTGATACACCATAGTTCAAGTGCCACGCAAGCCACAATTTCTGTGAGAACTATTACTCAGAAGTAGACCGGGTCGGCTTACCGCAACTTTTCCACTGGATCGAGTTCCACATATCCAAGCTCCACAAAAGAGGCAAGCCACGTGGCACCTAGCTCAGCCACTTTCTTCACCTATAAATACACCATTACTGAAAATGGAAAAGCATGTTAAATTATCTACTTCCAACTCAAGCTCAGTATACTGGAAATATCCAACCGTGCACTCCAAGCAAAATAATAATCCTGTAATCTCTATTTTTCTCCACCGAAAAACCATTGTACTCTGTAATCCTAAAAAATCAGTAAATATAAAGTGGACGTAGGCACCGACTTTGCCAAACCACTATAAAAACCTTGCGTGTTCCCTGTCTTTATTTACTTTTCCATACTTTTTTATTGTTTCTCGTGTGTAATCAACACACGATTAGAGGTTGATCATCACATCGTCACTAAACCAATTTTTGACGTCAACACTTTGGCACGCCAAGTAGGGGCAGGATGGGACATACTCTACGACCTACGACTGCCTTCAACAATTTCTAAGTCGACCATGGCAAACAAGCAGAAGAAGGATGCTTCGACTTCTCAACCTGTACCAGTAGATGCAATAGAAGCAGCAGGGGCAAGTCATGAGGCTTCCTCCCATGAAGACACGTCCCATTATCTTACCAGGGACGACATGGATAAAATCTTGTCTGAGTTCAGAAATCAGATGACATCTTAGGGTGAACTTCTCAAACGTCAGCAGAAAGCAATGTATGACCTCCTCCCTCAAATGGACAAGGGATCTAACATTCCAGTATCATTTTCTACATCGAGCGGGACTGGGGCAACAACTGATTTCGGTCTGCGGAAATCCATGCCCCAGATCAGTCCACAACTTTATTTCCTCTTGATTCGACTTCACTTCCCGATCGGTTAGTGCTGGGATCATCACTGCCGGTACTAAACGGAGCTCTGATAGCCGCAGATTCATAGGTCGGCCATGGCCAGATTCCAGATCATCTGACCACCATGCCTCCACTCCAGAGCTTGACTCAATCCCCTGGACAGATAGCTCCTGATTCGGTGCAACCGGTGGGTCGGCCAGAACCAGGAACATTGCTACATCCGGTCTGGCCTAACATCTTACTGCAAACCCGTCTTATGCCACCTCCCCTTCAATGGAGAGCTGGTGACGGCAACCCTCCATGTCACCAAGACCACTCTACCATACCGGTCTCCAATGTGACGAAGGGGAACACTGCCATAGACCCTTCTAACATCTCTCCAAGCGGGGGCAATGTCGAGCCTCAGATGGGTACAATTAGCCTGAGCCCATTACTCCCAACAGGAGTAGATACGGTTCGGTCCAATAATAACCATATGACCCCAGGTATGGTCAAACCAGGTGCCAAAGCTAGGATACACCCTTGCTCTCACCTTCACTCAACTCTCGAAGGATAAGCCCAACCGACCATTGGCCTTCTGGGAATGCTTATCTCGGATCCTAGCACTGGGATTCTCACCCACGTCCCCAATGTAGAGCAGGATTCATGGCAGCGACTCCTAGGAGATGGAAGCCATCTTGAAAGCATCATAAAATGCTTAACCTGGGGCACTTCTTCTCAGTAGGACACGGATGACATCCACCGTAGTCCATTCGCACAAGAAATCATAAACTCCCGGAATCCCCCAGACTTCAAGCTTCCGGCCCTAGAACCCTACAACGGCCGGACCGACCCGACCATTCACCTGATGTGATATATGCACCATATGGAAGTACTCTCTGCATTGACCAACGTCATGGCTAAGTGCTTCCCTCTTTTCCTCACCGACGTAGCTAGCATGTGGTTCCGACAGTTAACAACTGAGCTGATCAACAGTTGGAACATGTTGGTTACTCACTTCATCGAGCAGTTCAGAGTCCACGTCTCCCAACCAAAGACCATCATGTTCCTTACCTCCATCAAGCAACGGTCCTACAAGACTCTATGATCCTTCCTAAAGAGATTCAATGCGGCCGTTGCATCAGTCGATCGACCTTAGCCATCGATGGTGCTCATGGCTTCCATTGCATGTGTTCAGAACCAATCAGAACTCAGGATCTCTTTAACCAGAGAACCTCTCAAGGACATAGAAGACTTCTATGCCGAAGCCGATAGGTTCCTTCGACAAGAAGACGCCAGCATTGAGATGGAAAGCCAGGAGGTGCTAGCCACCAAGGATGGAGGTCCATCCAACACCAATGGTCAGAGCAAAGGAAAAGTCTTGGAGAAGAATGATCGCAACGTACAACTCCGGAGAGAGAACAAGTATGATCAATACACCGAGCTCAACTCCTCTTACTCGAGGTCTACTTGATGTACGAGGATATACCCTTCCCGAAACCTCCTCGAAGGGAGCCGACCCGAAAAGAAATTGACTCTGGAAAGCACTACATGTACCATATGGCAGATCACAACACCAGTGAATGTAGGCACTTGCGCAATCTCATCGAGGATAGGGTTAGGCATGGAAAACTACCCAAGTACATCATGAAACCTACACAGGTCATGCCGCCACAGTCTTCTGCCCAAGCTCCTCAGGCCGGTCCTCGAGCTTCTAGAAACGGAAAGGACCCTGAGCCCAGCAATTGCGATATCATCATCAATTAATTAGATTTAGATTTTCTATTTTAAGAGATGTATTTTTATTTCTTTCAAGAATATGGGTATGTTGAAGTACACAAGTACGGAGTTAGGATTTAGCTCCTAGGCATGCTCTGGATTCAACTATCACCCACTTAGAACTTATTTTCATTCCGTTGTAAATAGCTCTTTAGCAACAATAAACTTTGTCGAGCATGGATTATGTTTTAACGATTCAAGCCAAGCATGACCGACGCTCGCCAATCCTGGTATGGTCATTGTTAGCCACTGTTCCTAAACTACGGCCGATACCTGCCACCACATCCAACCAATTTCCCAAGCCGAGTGTGGTTAACATTCCATAAGTCGGGTATGGTTAATACTCGCCGACTCCATAATCCGGGTATGGTTTATACTCTCCATCTCCATAAGACAAGTATGGTTAATATTCACTATCTCCATAAGCCGAGTATGGTTAATACTCGCCATCTCCATAAGCCGAGTATTGTTTATACTCACCACCTTTATAAGCCGAGTATGGTTAGTACTCGCCATCTCCATATGCCAAGTATGGTTAGTACTCGCCACCTCCATAAGCCGAGTATGGTTAATACTCGCCATCTCCATAAGCCGAGTATGGTTAATACTCGCCATCTCCATAAGCCGAGTATGATTTATACTCTCTACCTCCATAAGCCGAGTATGGTTTATGCTCGCCACCTCCTTAAGCCGAGTATGGTTAATACTCGCCACCTCCATAAACCGAGTATGGTTAATACTCGTTATCTCCATAAGTCGAGTATCGTTTATGCTCGCTACCTCCATAAGCCGAGTATGGTTAATACTCGCCATCTCCATAAGCCGAGTATGGTTTATACTCGTCACCTCCATAAGCCGAGTATGGTTTATACTTGCCACTTCCTTAAGCCGAGTATGGTTAATACTTGCCATCTTCATAAGCCGAGTATGGCATATACTCGTCACCTTCTTAAGCCGGGTATGGTTAATACTCGCCATCTCCATAAGCTGAGTATGGTTTATACCCGCCACCTCTATAAGGTGAGTATGGTTTATACCCGCCACCTCCTTAAGTTGAGTATGGTTGATAATCTCCATCTCCATAAGTCGAGTATGGCTAATACTCTCCATCTCTATAAGCAGAACATGGAAGATGTTCCTTCCCTAGACCATACCGTCTCAATGTTCGCGCTCCTAATCTTTACTGATTTCATTCGAGCGGCACCAGCTAAGGAGGATCGATTTCTCCTACGGCATTCACAAGCTCCTGACCTTAATACGGTCCTTAATGGTTGTCGATTTTTCGGCCTTAATACGGTCTGCACTAATCGTCGGACTTTTGGCCTTAATACAACCATCGGGATCGTCGGATTTCTGACCTTAATATGGTTCAACACAACCATAGGTACCCGCACATTGAGCTCCAATACAACATCCAGAACACACCTCCCTTTATCAAGAAATATGTATTGCGGAGGCAAAGTGTTGACCAACTTTCTAACAAAAGTTGTCACTGTTCAACGGATCGATGCCCAATGTCAAAAGCTCGCCATCCCATACTAACTGACCCCAGCAAGCGGCCCTTAACACTGGAACATCCAAGAAAATCTTGGTTCGGTCCCCTTCAAACAGTGAGATATCTCCTTCTCACGTAATTAGTCTTTCAGCCGACCGAGTCAATCGCTCCTCAGAATTCGGATCGATCAAATTTATTTGGAAATACCCAGATGACTTACCTAATCTCCAGAGAAGCCCGATTCCCAAGGCAGTTAAAGTGGTCAACGCATCCAACCAAAGCTCTACTTTTGATGCACCATTGTAATGACCCGGATTTTTTAACGATTAATTTTATTCATTTAAATTTATTTTAAATGTTGAGTTGATAATATAAATTTATTTTATTATCGAGTTTATCGATTTAATAATCGATATATGATTTAATTTCGAGTAGATTAAATTATCGTAATACGAAAACTAAGAATAAATGAATTTGAAGTTTAAAACTGAATTTGAAATGATTCAGATAATAAATAGAAATTCCATTTGAATATAAATGATAATAATAATAATAATAATAATAATAATTTATTATTGAGGAATTAATTGTTTTGAATTTAATTTATATCGATTTAAATTAATATCTTCTCCATATGATTGAATTGGACTTCGAAACTTGTCCCAGTGTGTTCATAAGTGTTATAACGCTAGAGACGCTGGTTGTTGTGCTCAAATAGGAGTTCGAAAACATTGGATAATTTAAATCGTATCGGTTAAATAAAAACTTAAATAAATAAATAAATAAAAAGGGGTTTCCTTCTACCCTAAGTTAATTAATATCAGTACACTGCAAACCTCAAATCACGCAGGCCTATTTCCTTCGGGGTTAAGTATTCTTCTTCTATAAATTTCAATGCACTTCCTCCTTTTTCTCTCTTCTCGAATTCATTTGCAGGAAAAAATAAATTCCAAAAGCTTTGTATTTGAAAGGCCGCAGCCCATTGCTTTGCAAACCAGAGAATTAAATTCCCTTTTCGATTATTTTCTAACTCATCCTCAAATTGAAAACCAACCGATCCTCAAAACAAATTAAAACATTTGATTCCCAAAAGAAAACTGAAATCGATTTATTCCTGAAATCACGAGCTCATATTTCGTGTAATCAAAACCCAATTGATCTCGAATCTAAGATGAAGATTCCTGCGCCACCAGGATGCGCGCGCAAGACCGGTTATCGTGACCTGAAATGGAAAGCGAGTTCGAGACTTTACAGCAATGAGGTTTCTGAAAACTATGTTGAGCTTGGATTTAGAAGTTGATTTCGCAGTTGGTTCTTAGATGAATGATAGTTGGATAATTGGATTTTGGTGTGGATCGGCATCAAGATATCGCAGTTGAGTTAGGGGAAAGTCGAGATCGAGTTTCTATGGAAGATGACGATTTATAGCCGATGGTAAGGGGAAGGCAAAACGTATGAAGGAGGGGCGCGTGAGGTTGAAATCGAAGTGGAAAAGGGTGGCGAAAGAGAGCAACTCATGTTTGGTTTTAGGGGCTCCACTGGGTACCTGCGAGGTTACTCAGGTGATGGACAACAACATGGGGGATGGTGTGAGTGTGTCAATGGGAGCATGGGAAAGATCTGAGCGTGGCACAGTTTGGTGATGAAAAAGTGAATGGGGAGATGTCAGCCGATGTTGGAGCAGTTATGGGTTAGCAGTATGGTGGTTTTGGCAATGTCGGGATGGACTGTGGAAGAGGTTACCGTGTAGTGTTGGTGAAGAAGTGTTTAACAGTCTTGGATCTTTTGCAGAGGCTTTGGGCAGGGGAGAAAAAAAAAGATTCAAGGTAAATAAATTAATTAAGATACTTATTTAAGTAATCGTCATATATATAAAAAATATTTATGCTAATATTTATTTATTTTACATACGTACGTACATATAAGCTATTGTCAACAAACGAATAACATATTAAATATATACAAGATTGTGTAGAACGGAATCAGTCGAGTCGATCACATCTGCGGGATACATAATCTGGGATAAGAAAATTTAACTAGAATTGAAATGGATCGAAATAAAAATTAAGGTGAGTAAATCTCACTCATATTTTTATTTAGAATTATTTTATTCGTTAAAATAATTGTTCTTTGGTTGTTTGCATGCACTGAAATATTATTGTGGCTATTAATATATATTAGTTATTTAGGATTGGTGTGTGTGGCTATTATATATATATATATATATATATATATATATATATATATATATATTGGTGGTTGGATTCCCACAGTACCATTAGCGGATTCCCGCAGTATCATTAGCGGATGACCCTGTACGCCCCACAATATGATAGTGGATGACTTTCTATACCACGATATTCTGCCTCGAAGCAGGATGGGTATTATTTATGTTGGCTAATGTCTATGGATGCAAGAAAACAGGTTGGAGGGATCCAACTGGATTCCTCAAAATTTATTATTGTTTGTTTTCACATATATATTATCATATATGATGTGTTGATTGATAATTAGGTGGTTTGATTGTTTAAATATCACTGGGCCTAAAATGTTGATTTATAAAAATACCGTAAAAAGGATATTTCGAGATTTAAAATGGAAAATCTATTTTTCAAGAATAGAATTTGAATTTCAAATGGTCTATAAAGATATTAAATTGTTTTGAATAAATAAAACAAGTATTGAATTTATAAACGATGTTTATAAATTAAATAACTCAAGAAATAGAAGTAAATTTATAAACGGTGTTTATAAATAAGATTTTCATTGGATAATCAGGGAATTGAAATGAATTTATAAACGGTGCTTATAAATGAAGTGGAAAAATTATCATTTGATAATCTGAATATGTAAATTCAAATGTGAATTTAAAAATAGAATGGGGAATCGTTTTAAAGAACTAAACAATGAAATTTATTCTGATGTTCAGAATACAAATTGAACTAAAATAAATCTGTAAGAATTTATAATTTGAATTCGATTAGTTCGAATTTATTTAAATAAAATATGTCTAGAGAAAATATTAGGATTATATTAAATAGAAGTAAAATTTAATATTAAAATAGATTCTATGTTATATATAGATAAGTAAAAATAAATAGAATATTCCAAAAAAAAGGTTTTTTAAATAGACTTTGAAATGTAACTTGTTTAATATATATAACAAGAAAGTTTATAAACGATGTTTATAAATGTGGTAAATTAATTATCAAGAGATAATTTATCATTTTAAATTCAAATATGAATTTAAAAATATAATTTGGAATCATTTAGAAAAAGGGAACGATAGTTTTTATCCCAGAACTCAGAATATAAAATGAATTGAGTTTAAATAGATATGAAACGAAACTTGTTTTTAATATATAAACAAGGAAGTTGGATTTATAAACGATGTTTATAAATCGAGTAAAATAAATTATTATTTGATAATTTAGACATTTAAATTCAAGTACGAATTTAAAAGTGAATTGGAAAACAGTTTGAAATAGAACGATAAATTTTATTCTGGAATTGGAAATATAAACGGAACTAAGATAAATCTAAGGATTAAAAATTAGAATTCGATTATATCGAATTTTATAAATAATTTATTTAAAAAGGATTGGAATTCAGTATAGAAGATTTAATTATAACTGAATTATAAAATAATCAACGGTTAGGGAAAATCAGAAATATTAAGTTGAATTTGGAAAACTGGATCAATCTATATTTAAAAATATGGAAGAATGGAAGTGAAATTTATTTATAAACAAAGTTTAAACGTTTATATACAAATATAACTAAAACGAACTCACCGCAGTGCGGTAGTTCGTAAATTGGCGTTTCGAACTTAAATTGAGTATATAGAACTCAATTTAAGTCGGAATTTTTTGAAACAAGAATCGTCAAGACCGATTTGATAATAGTTTTCTAATGGAAGAGAAAGATCTAGATTTCATCACATAGATTTTGAGTTATGTCAAAATCAATTTTTCAGAAAAACAGCGCCATAACCATTATTAAACCATAATGGGTTTTTTAAAATAAATAAAAGGTATTTAAGTAAATAAAATCCTAATTTCCATTAGAAAAATCCAGATTTTAGATATAAAATAAATATGAACTTAAGTGGAGTAAGTGAACTGATTTTTGAAACAAAAATCAGATTTTTAATTATTAAATAGAATTAACTAATTTGAAGGATAATTAGTTAATGTGATTTTGAATCGAAATTGGCTTTGGATATGAGAATTGGGTTAGTAAATAAGCATTTGAAATCGAATATGAAACTTGAGTTGAAAATGGAATTCGATTGGTTTATAAGTTAATTAAAAATATAATTGAACGTAATATGCTCAATTAATAGCGAAATGGGCAAAAGGAGCTAATTAAAGAATAAATTAGTGAACTAAGTTAAAGATGAACGGATTGAGTTGGAATAAATTAGAAATGGACGTATATGGGTTAGACAGGAATGAAATGAAATGTATGAAGATTATATTACAAGTGCCCGACAAAAATGTACACGTTTAAATTCCATATAAGATTTTATGTGCCGAATCGGTAAGCCGCTTGGCTTCTTGATTTTCTTTTTGAATGGAAAGGGCCTATAGAGGCGAGTTGAGGTTTGAACTATCGATCGGTACAAAGAGATGTTGGCGAATTTTTCCAGAAATTTAGGGAGTTAGAATATTTTAAGAAAATTTGTCAATTAGAAAATATATCGATATATATAGAATTCGATAAGGAAACGAACTTAAAATAGAATATTATAAAGAAAAAGGAAATCTATAATTATATCAGGTAAAAATAGTAAGAGAACGTATACACGATTTAAAAATAAATAACTGGTTTTTATGGTGTTGAGTATTCGGGATAAGTAGTCTTGTCTGTTTTGAAGTTAAGAATGTTATTTTGTCAAGGTCTGAGAGTTAGTTATACCCCAACTTGATCGATGTCAATATTAACCGATAAATAGCAAGATTCAGTCTCAAAGATCAATGTTGAATAAGAATTAGTTGAATGCAGTAATTTGGGTTGTTGTAACGATGTTTTACACAACATTCGTTTTAACCCAAATAAGTTGAATTTTTGAAATATAATAACAAATATTTCCTGAGCATAGAAATGAATGGTCGTGAAAGGGAGAAGTGATTGGAAACGAAATTCCAAACATAACTTGAAAATATTTTCTAAGTATAGAAAATAAAATAAGACGATATATGAGAAAGGCTTTTCCAATAGTGTAAGTGGGCAATATGATTATTGAAAATATCGTGTTAACAAATATCGATAAGCAAATGGAGAAGTGATTTAATTAAAGAAATATTAATTAAGGGGCTTAGTGATTTGTTTGATGCTTTGATTGAATGTTTGTCTTTCTTCGATAGTTAAATAATCGACTATCGAAGTATTGGCCAATAATCATTGTCAATATGGAAAGACTGGTTGGATTATTATCCGAGAACCACTCCATATTGGCAGTAGCATCGCGAAACAGATTATATGAAGATAATAGAAGATAAAGTAAAGTGCAAGGCCTTTTTCTATTAATCCTAGGTAGAAATTGCCTAACATGGATTAATGGAAATTGTGCTTTCGGCTTCGTTTAGTCGCAGAATGAAGTTGTATGGACGAATGTCTGACAGAGTATTTCCAATGATCGCATATGTTGGTCTGCATAAATATATATGGTGGCGGAGAATTTATTCTCTTAGCATAATATCTAGATTATATTTGTGCAAATCAATTAATGGTTAATGGAACTGGCAATGTGGAATTTAAAGTGATTGTGCTATCAATGAAAAGTACGTAAGCGTAGCCTCGGGCCTCAACAACAAGGAAATGACAAAAATCGGGCAGGCAGCATGGCTAAGTGGGTAGCTCCCAATTAGGTTGTATTACTGTAACGATACAGATTTTGCTCGGACCTAATTGATCGCTAAATCGACCAAAACCGTTCAAAACTAGGATACGCTAACTCTGGGCATACAACACATCAGAACAAATAACAGAAGACTTTTATAAACATCATAATAATGTTACATCAGAGTATAGAATATATTAGGGTATATCGAAATATTATACAGCGGAAGATTAATTTACAATAAATGTAATACAATGCAGGAGAAATAAATAAACTAACACAGCGGAAGACTATCAATGCTTTGGACATAGTTTTAAGCTTCAATCCAGAATCCTGCTCAATAAATAAATATCTACAAAACAAACCACTTGACTGCCCGTGAGGAAAACAGGGGCACCCGAGTTTGCAAGGGAAAAACAAACTACAGGTCAGTCATGGGACTTGTGTGAGAAACTCTACATTTAAAATTAACATATATAAATGATAAGGCAAATCATAGGACCACGCCGCTAATGCAGAACGGGTTTAACCCCATGAATGTCAGTGTATAAACAACAATCAGTAATAAAGATATGGATCTATAATGCATCAATCTACATGCAATACCGCAATCTACCCATTTAGATTAACCACCACACTTAGATTTTCCAAATCCAATTCAATTTACAAAAATTATTCCTTTGGACTTTATCTCCCGATTTCTATTTCAAATCATTTGAAATACATATTTAGCTTTTATATCAAAGTAGATTTCACTTTGGAATCTCAAACCAAATCATTTGGGAATATGAATTCCAAAACAAATGCATACAAATAAATATGCAACCAAATATCGGTCATGTTCCCTCAGACAAGGCTGTATGCGCCTCTCCCACCCGATATATATGTGTGCACCCCCACGCATGGAGCAGGCTACACGCTAACCACTCACCCTAAGGTCTTGGATCCAGCCTATACTTTTAGTCATCCAGGTCACCTGATCTTTAGTCACATACTAAATCATTTCATATCCCGAAGTAGGGAAAATCATTTCACAACATAATAGTCACGAGTATTTTCAAACTGTAGTGCTTCACATTAGCAATTCACACATATGATCAGTCATTATTAATCACATAACCTTTGAGCTCTTACGTCTCAAAGAAGGGTGTTAAGCAAGAGAATAAATTATCCGCCACCAAATAGTTATGTTATCAATAGAAACTAATCGGTTATGTGTTGAACTACAATGTAACACCATAATACACTTACAAATCATTTCGAAATCATCGGGTTTAGCCCTCAAAATCCTTTCTGTTTTATAAAACATTTTAATAAAACGTTCCTTGTCCAAAATCAGGAATACATTTCTTTTCACTTAAGAAAAATATCATTTCAAAATCATTCATTAAATTTTGAAACAAACAACATTGCTAAACACCTTATAGTCAAATCGTGATGTAATCCACGAGGTGTTTGCACATAGATATCACCCAACCCAATGCTAAATGTAAAAGCATATTTTGCTCATAATTTGGTCGTGCACCATCAGAACAATCAATCAACCATAATCAATATCAATCAACCAAGTAAATTTGGTTTAATCACATCACGTATTTTGGTAAATTCAATTACCATTTATTCATTCACAGTCTGATTAAAGATTTATTCAAACTCCAATTGGTTTCAATTCTAAAAATCATTTCTTATCGATTGTTCAACTTTCTGGAAATTAATCCTGCTTTCACTGGGTTAAAGAACCAATGTCATTTAAACATAGTTCATGACAAATCCAAAATCCAATTTGATATTAAATATAAGGCTCTGAATAAAAATAGTATCGGCTTATATTCAACATCAAATTCTGAAACCAACAAACATCGTATTGGGAATAACGATATTATATATATATATATATCTTCCAAATTCCTCAACAATATCCGTATAGTCACGGAATCCCATATTGAAATATTCCGGAGATTATTTCCATTCCAAATCCATTCCAATTTATTCGTTGGAAAAATTCTGGTTATTTTAAAACCCATTTTTCAAATCCAGTTTATTTATTTAAAAACATTGGATTATCATTCTAGTTAATAACTAGTTCATTTTGATAAAAACCTATTTTTATCTTTATAAACGTGGAATTTTTTATCCAAATAATTTATTTTGATTTTACACAAATTATTGATATTTTTAATAATTTTATCAAGCCCCGCACAGTCGATTTCCATAAACGGTCATCGAACTGCACTTACAGCGACCTTTTCCAAATTTTATTTGGACATAATTCCAAATCCAACCGTTAGATTTCAAATATCTTATATTTGTTGGAAAGCTCTTTTCGATAGGAACCCAACAGTTATGAGTTTAGGAGAATCCGACAGTCGTATCTCCCGTAATGTCAGTTTGAAGTCAATGGTTGAAATTCGCAAACGATCGCGGCGCGGCACGTTCGATTCAAGGCATTAATATATATATATAAATATATATATATATATATATATATATATATAATTTCATCGATTTCCATTTAAAACATATTTTATAAATCATTTTAAATTCGTTTTAAAACGATTTCAACTTTCATTTCAATTTTTAAATCAGAATTGAATATTCCATTACATGAAAATTTTATACATCTCATATATATGTTAAAAATAATATTTTTAACCAACCAATATTTATTTCATTCACACTTCATATATATATATATATATACATATATATATATATTATTCACATTTCATATATATATATATATTATTTTCATTTCATATATATATTTTATTCACACTTCATATATATATTTTTCACATTTCATATATATATATATATTATTTTCATTTCATATATATTTTTTATTCACACTTCATATGTATATTATTTCATATATATATTTTATTCATTTCATATATATTATTCACATTTCATATATATACTTTTCTCTTTTCATATATATAAACATATATATATTATTTTCATTTCATATATATATTTTATTCATTTCATATATATATTATTTTCATTTCATATATATATTTTTCTCATTTCATATATATATATATATAATTTTCATTATATATATATATATATATATATTATTCACACTTCATATATGTTGATTTCAAAATTGGAATCAACACCAAGGGCGTAAAATCACACTTCGCCAATTATGGTTAGAAATTAAAAAGGGCCGCAATCGCAAAATAAAACGGAGAAAAGCAAGTAAAGGACACGGGGTTTTTATAGTGGTTCGATTCAATGCGAATCTACGTCCACTTTTCAATCATTCTTCATCATTATGGAGAGAATTACAAATTTATACATCGCATTAATTACACTTGACCACTTTTGAGACAATTCACCACTTCTGCTCTCTTTATGCTTTAGATCACACTTGGATTCAAAGAGGAACGGATTGGATTGTGTAATTATACACTTTTCCTTGATTCCATCATAAAAATGATTTTAGATCCGTGCATAATGGAGGAGCTATGGCGATTGGAGATCACTTGGAGTAGATCGGAGTGTGAATTAACGGTGCTTGGAGAAGATAAGATCCATCTCATGTTGGAGAAAGGAGCAGAGAAGTTTGGTGGTCATTAATGATGTTTTTGAAGCTTTTAGAGAAGTGTAGGAATGGTTTAGGCAGCCCTTCGGGGTAGTGGAATCGGTCCCCTGAATTGTAGAACAAGGAGCTATTTATAGAAGAAGTTTGAAGGTGGTGGCAGTTTCGTAATTATGGAATGTGGAGTTTGGATCAGGTAGTAACTTGGATCAGGCGCAAGGTTGGATCGGGAGTAAGGTTGGATCAAGAATAATATTATTTACAAAAATGCCACTGCTTATTTAACAGACCGATCCACCTTTAATTAACATACCGATTCATTTACTTTTGTAGTGCCGATCCACCTTTCTCACATGGTACCGATCCAATTCAACAAAGATGGTACTTGTCCGCATGTCTTAAATGAGAATGGAATCACGTGCATTTGAATATACTGACCCATATAGCCTTTTGCTTGAACGTTCCAATCCAACTTTTTACTGAAGAGGACCGATCCACGTGTACAGAACTATGTCGTTCCACTTTAATTATGTGGCCCATCCAACTGTCACGCTGATGCCGATTCACTTCACTCTTTTTATGACCGATCCAATCTCACATACACAGCAACTCAATCATGGACCATGTGTTCACTTCAATACCGATCCAATATCATATGTTAGTAGCAGTTGCACCATACTTTTACACTTTAATATACCGATCCAGTACATTATATTGCACCGATTCATTTTGTTTGTTGCCTGGTCCACGTGTCATGCTTTTATTCATCAATATCAGTCTACATGGCAACACTGGAGTTCAGCGTCCCATATACAACAGCTTGAAGCCGACTCATTTTTGTAACGTGCCAGTGCTTGTATATGTCTTCATGCGGATTTATGACCAAAGTTTAGACATGCAACATATTGCATATTCCAAAATGATCATGAACCAATATTTTACTGGTTAAATGTTTATGTTCCTTCCGCCATTTAGAATACTGCCACACCATGCATTCATGTATGGATTCACATATGAAACCTTCAGCTTGTCTTGTATTTGCTGTGTGGTTTTGCACGTGTGCCACATATACAACTCATGTTGTTAGTGTAGCATTGTAACGTTGCACGCTACATAAACCAATCCAACATTTCAGGAGTCTTCATGTTACACAACTAAAGGCCAACATATGTTATGATACGTCACTCATATTTGCCCAGACCACATCACCATTATGCATTGAATCTTTTCTCATTAATCAGTATCCCCGTTCCATATATATACACGGCATGATCCCATATCTTGTATTTATGTAGACCATGTTTTTGACAATGCTGGCGCATATATTATTAGCGTATATGTTCCAAGCTTATTTTACTCTTCAGTCCGACCCAAATAATGAAGGGCACAGTCCATCCAAATCTAAATGCGTCGATCCATTTCCATGAATAGACCGATCCAGTTTTTGGTGAACAAAGTCGACCCGGTCCATTGACACTAGCCGACCCGATCCAGATTTGAATAGACCGATCTGATGCTTTAAAGAGCAGACCGACCCGGTGCTTTGAACTGTGTTTTAATAGGGTTAACATTTTCCCCTCGAAGCTTGAATTTTTTCTTGCGGGAAATGCGGGCTTCGAAATAGATATTTGCTATTGATATATTCTGCATTGAGATCCTGCTATTGCTTTTTATCTTGCTATGTTGAACCATGCTTTGGATTCATGTGCTTCGTGTTACCTGTTCTGTAATTAAAACAAGCAATTGCACAGTTTTGGACTTATACTCACCATCGACTGTCCATATCGGTAGTGGATTAGTTATCACCAGAAAATGAATTATAGCGAATTTTATTTTGAATTGAATGAAGTATCTACGTAGAATTATTTTATTCAACGGTTTATAGCCCATCGAATATAGTCTCCATAGATACGATATTCTAATTCAAATTCGCATTAATGCTTTAAACCGACCAATCGACTAAGCCGGCCGTGGATTTCGAACGTTATCATTTTAATGACTTATATGATGATATAAGATATTCTTATTTGAAAAACACGTATCTGTAATTTATTTTCTGCTTCTTGGAGAAATTTCGGATATTCGTGCCTTTATTTGGGAGGTATTTATCCTTTATTACGGGATAGACTTCCATGGCTCAGTGTTTACGTGCTTTGTAGGCCAGTTCTGACATCGGAAATTCTATTGGATGCTCAAGTCCATCTTTTATTATATGCAAGATCAACACTATTTTCAAGATCATGTAGACTTGACTATCCGGAAACCTGCTAACGTTGTCTGGGTCTGGCAATTCTGCAACTTGTCGGCTTGAGCTGCTACAATCGCTCGCGCCTGACCATATTGTTCAGTCATGCTTGACCATCATGTTGGTTTGAGCATATTCGACCCGACTTTGGTTCGAGTATGTTCGAACATGTATTGGTTTGAGTATGCATATTATTTAAAGATTTTCCTTTGTTAAGGCTTTTGCACGCCGTGGAATTTTCTGTATCGCTAAACTTTTTTTGATTCGATTCCGTGAATTTTCTTGAGGCTTGGAATGCAGAAAAGTATTAACCGTAGGCTATATTTCATAGCCGCAAGCTTCCAGTTTGAAGTAGTTGGGCGATATTTTGATAACTTGCAAAATCCGAATTGGAGATCATGATTGAGCTTATATGCCCTTAAGCCTTATTGAATTACTAGTTTTCTAGAGTAAGCTTGGAATCGGTTTTGGACATTCAATGTTGTAGATGGATTCACAAAATGATCTTGTATACCAATATGTACTTCAGAATTTGCAGTCTACCTTGATATTGAGTTGCTTTAAATCCGGTAAATACATGTTTGTTACGTCGAGATTCAATTGCAGCTTTTAATATGCTCTTAACTTCCTTATATCAACACATTGTCCGAGCTTTAACTTAGTGGACACTTTGAGGCTTTAGGTTAGTGAAAGCACCGAAATTCCAGGTTGCTTTAGCGACTGGACTCATCAATTTTGAGCTACTTTGGCTTTTGACTTGGTAGTTGAACTTATACGCTTTATACCATCAGATAAAAGGCTAGTTAACATTCTAGAAGATAGATCACTTCTGCTTAGACTGAACCTTTTATATGAGTTTCAGAGGTTAGAACAGTTACAGCTTCCAGATTACGAGCGAGTCAAATTTTCATGATCCCGTATGCTCTGGACAATTTTGCCGGAGGGGTGTCATTTGATTGTTCCTTCTTTGGCCTTGTTGCAGTAGCTTGGTTGAACTCTGAAGTCTCAATTTGAATTTGCACATAACTCCTGAGCAAGCTGATGGTACATGCTGGATTTTTTGTGTCTTTTGCCTTATTTCGATGAACGGTGGTTCAACATTGGCTCAGTTTCATTGGAGGGTTTCTCTTAGCATAAGTGACATTTTAGAGAATCTGCAATGAAGAGCTTTTGCACGATTGCTCAAGACAACAACCAGTAAAAGGAGATAAATCATGAGAAACATTCATAGATGTGAATATGTTATCAATGTGAAGCTGTTTTTATTTAGGAGTTTATGACTTGGTAGACACAGTTCACACTGATAATACACTTAATTTGCTTATCGATAACACTTGAGATTCGTTAGTCTCGGTTTGGACTGCCAATTCTAAGTATTATCTTTTAATTTATTATTGTAATAGATTCAATATTTATGGAATGTGTGCACCTGACAACTTGTCTGATGGAATCTTGAATTTGGCTTTCCTTGTTCAATTATTAGCGATGCCCCAGTCAGCTTGACTCGTATTCTTAGCCAATCCTCTTGGGTGGTCATGACCGTAGGATTTTTGGTGAACTGAGTAGCTTATGTGCATCACTTAATAAGTTGTGCCAGGCCAGCATTTTATACAATGCTTTTGCAGTATCCATCCTGAGGACCTCGAGCCTTTGAATTAGGTTTTTGGAATCTGAATGTTGTTCATTAATGAATAACTTCTTGCATTATTTCTGCATTTGCCCATATCAGCTTTTTTCGCGGTCCGAGAAGCCTTATTGTGTATTGCAACCTTGCGGTATTGTTATCTCCCCCAACCGTGTTTGATATCGTAGGTCAACCCGGGCTAGACAAAACTTTGAGTTTTCGTTTGACAACTATTTACCCCAACGCATGATTATTGCGCATCCTTTCTTATAACTCATGTTGATACCATTTGATGGATAGTAGCTTTAATTCCTAGAGAAATGCTATCGCTTTATGGGATTATGCCCTATTGGCGTAGTTGACTTTCAACATCATTTATTTTCGGGCTTGAAGCAGAGTACCATCGGGTTCTTCGAGTTATATATGATTAAGGCTTTACAGTCAAGGAAGCTTTCGTGTTGGGACACTCTAGACTTTCTTAGCCACTCATTCTCGCAAGAGATTGCTTTTGATCAATCTTGACCGATGTATGTACCCTTTCTTCTCCTTGGGTTCGGTCAATGTTTAACTAATCGAACCTTCAAGGCTGGTTTTTATTGATGTATCAAGTCATATTGATTTTGTCACAATTTTCAGATGACCATCTTTGAAGGTAAAGTCCTTTTGATGAGCTTTTGAGGATGGACCTTCCGTTGTTTGTGCACTTTGGCTTATATATCTTTGAATATATATTTTCCTTTTTGTTGAGTACAAATCGGGTCTTTGTTTATTACAATGTCGTGGTGAGCCCGTGATATGTCTTCCGGACATTGTCCAATTCTTAGTATGGTCATGTTAATCTTTTTATTATAAGTTGTCACGAATTGCGCGAGGTGGATGCAGTTAATTTTGCCGAATTTCCATGATTTAGATTGTCGCACTAGGAGCTTCTAATTTGTTGGCAAAAGTATTTTGCTTCTAACAGATCATTTAGAGCTTCTGAGCAGGCAAATGTATCTAGGAAACTTGAATTTAGTAGCGAACGATGTTCTTGAGTCTTTGAAGGCTATTGATGTGCAACATAAGACTAAGAAGTTTCTTATCACATAAGGGTTTTTCCGTGAATTTGGACTACTTGCACCAATTCGATCCTTTCTCTCTCGAGGAATTCTTTCTGCTTTTCGTTGTATGCCCAAAGCATCGGATGCCCCAGGCCTCTGACGGAGGTGCTGCATTGAAAAATTCCATCGGAGAGTTTGTATTGAAAAAGTGTTTGGACCCTGCTATGCCTATGAGCTTTGTTAAGACTTGCTTTTGTGATGTCGTAATGGAAACATGTTCTGCTTGTTGTGCTTTTTTGTTTAGCATTCCACACATGTTTCCTTTTCATGCTCACAACACAAATTTTAAATTGTAAGTCATCTGTTTTTGCAATGCTTTGCATTATTATAATGATTCAGTGGTACTTTTGGCAAGTTGGTTTTTTCAATTGTAGCCGTGAATCATTATTTGTTAGGCCGATCTTGACCAGTTTTGTCGGATTCCTTTGATTCTGACCAAGGCAATTTTTGAGTTTTTTATGGATGACTACCTTTATGCTCATTGTAGTATCAGGGTTATCAATTTTTCGTTTGCCATTTCAAAGTTTCGCTTTGTTAGTCAAGTTGATCCTTACAAATGTTCAACCTTTAACTTCAAAGTTGTGACGAATTTGTGGTATGTGTTAAGAAGCGAGCATTGCTGAATCTCTTAATGCGATGGTAATGCCCTCATACCAAAATTTGTCATAGGCTTTAAAGATTGTGTGTCCGGCTTTATTTGGAATTTCTTGATTGTGTGTTTTTGCCATTATTGAGTTTTTTGACATGATCACGATTAAAAGCTTCCAGTTTGGTCGGCTCTACTCATGCCTTTTTATAGAGATGAACTCTGTTTTGGTGCCCCTGCTTGAGTGGTCTTATATTTTGTATGTTCAATCATATTTCTCGCTAGCTTGGTGATTCGGGCCCTTCGGAGATTAGATTTGAACATATGCCCCCGGAGAGGTCTCATTTTTCGTTCCTTTGAAGAGGTATTTGTAAACCCGTTATCTGTTGTGACCGAATGACTCTGCCACTTATAGAATTTGTAGGGCACCTCCAAGAAGGTCTTTGAGTCCGTCACTAACCGAATTTGGAAGACCCGGCTTATGATCGGATGCCCCAATTGGGGTCTTTTGAAGTCCGTCAGTAACTGGATTTGGAAGACCCAGAATCAATAGCTGGATTTGAAAGATCCGACATCTGATCGGATGACTCCGGAGAGGTCTTCTATAACCCAATGTTTATATCGTTATCCAGCCATGTATCAATGGCTTCGACGATCAACCGAGTGCCCCTCGGGGATGCCTTTGGTTTTGAAGCACAGTATTTATATCGCTATCCAGCCATGTATTAATAGCTTCGACGACCGACTGGGTGCCCCTAGGAGAGGTCTTTGGTTTTGAAGCCCAGTATTTATATCGCTATCTATCCATGTATTAATGGCTTCAACAATCGACTGGGTGCCCCTCGGGGAGCTCTTTGGTTTAAGGTTGCATTGTTCCGCAGGGCAGACGCTAGTTCATTTATCGGGTTTTACCTCGATTTGTTAGAACTAGGGCCAGGGACCTTGCAATTAAGAAGGTGCCCCTTTGGTGAAACTTACAACTTTGCTTGTAATCTGAATGCTACATCATTTAACCTTCAGCGCCTGGTTTCCCTTATTTGCCAGGCTGTGCTCCACACCTTCGTATTTGTCGCGAATGATGTTTTGAGCATTGAGCAATGGGAGCTTGAGCTATCCCAATCGGAATTGCTATAACGGTCACTAGGCTTTATTCGGTTTTCCCATTGATGAGGTAGGAGTTGATCGGGATCATCCATAGTCCTGGGTTTATGATGTTGTCCACGATTTGACCAAGCTCCTTCAACCCTAGTACGGTTTGTTGTGCCTTAGTAACCGGGTAGTTTTAGATTCTCCGGAGTTCGAATTGGATATATGCCACCATCTTTACAACTGGATGCCCTTTTGTAAGTTTTGCCATGCGGTGCTACACGTTATTGCATCGTTCCGCATGATAGGCACTGGATTTTAATTAGATGCTCGTTTTAATGAGCGATCTTGATTATAAAACCAGTGGCTTGAACCTTGCCTCTCGTGAGGTACTTCTTTTGATGGATAATGCAATAGGTGACGCCTAAGTTATCATGGTTTGAATGTATGGCAAGAATTGCATGGCTTTACCAGTTCTTGGTGTGGCAAGGTTCACTTGAGTAATCTGCAATATTCATTCGATCATTAGTGATTCTTTTTCAATTTTTTTTAATGAAAACTTCACAAATATAAGATCAATATAAGAATGCGTTAGTAACAAAGTTGGTATCATGTTACAACCCCTCCCTTTTACCACAGGAGGTTTATGATTATAAGGAAATATATGGGTTTTCCCCTTGGATGCGAAGAGTGCATTACGCCGAGAAATGTCGCAATTGGTCACCAGGCCAGACTTATGGAATCTGAACTCCATCAACAATCTTTAAGGTGTAATTCTCATTTGATAATACTTGGCGGATTTTGAAGGGATCTTGCTAGTTAGGTTTAAACACTCCTATCCCAGCCATTTCCAATTTCAAGACGAGATCTCCGACTCTAAAAGTCCTTGGTTGGATTTTCGTGTGGAAATGTATGGCTGTCATTGGATGAATGGATGCCTCTATATCTGTAGGGATTGTTGAATCCGTAAAGCTATATTTCAGAGCATCCAAGCGACTTTCCATTTTCTTCCAGGTTTACTTAGTTAAGCGGGAATTGCTTGTCATGGTAGCGATCTTTGATGTCACTACATTCCACAGTCGAGTCTTGTTTCCTTGATCCGGTTGGTTGACGAAAGCGCTTTAGCATCCTTTGCTTTGGCAGCCTATAGGTAGAACTGTTCTTTGAACTTTTTTGGTTGGATCATAGAACTAGTCTATGGACTTCTGTAGCGGCTTCGTGAACTATAATGATGCAGCGCCTTTTGGGTAGAGAGAAAGGTATGTGCATCCATCCTCATCCATTGCCTTAGCTGTATTTATTTGTTACCCATGATTGATCAGGATATTGTTTTGATCAATAAGGCTGTTGTATGATGGTAGGATAAGAGGAGTGAGCTCCTCTGGACACTATGCTTGAGGGACCCT
The DNA here is from genome assembly GCA_030737875.1 of Allium sativum. Taxonomy (NCBI): domain Eukaryota; kingdom Viridiplantae; phylum Streptophyta; class Magnoliopsida; order Asparagales; family Amaryllidaceae; genus Allium; species Allium sativum. The sequence continues at coordinate 16,462,897 of CM060927.1, read as the reverse complement.
TTTGACGAATGGAGTTCCACTAGGAGAGAAGACCCATTCCTTTCAATCATCATCGCGAGCTTGATTCTTTTTCATGATACGATTCATCATGTCCATGATACACTCTTCAGCGTTGCGTTGCTCCGTAGGACCAATCTCGATTTCATTATAGGATCGTTGTCATGGCGATATATCGCAGTTCAGGAATCGAGGAAGAGCCCCTTATGCAGGACTAGCAACATTTCGAGTATTTCGATCCAAATGACTTCTAGTATGTGGATTGGAGCCTTTGACGTTGGCTCCATCTTTGTCCAAGTCCTCTCCTTCACGCTGGTTGCTGCTTTGTTCACCAGAGAAGACCAATTCCGTGATTCAGATTCAAACCACTTCGGATTATAAATATGATTTTTCCTTCCTCCAGATCTGATTCGAAGGCTGTTGCTAGCCCTCTTTCATGCTTAGTCTAATTTAAAAATCATTGCGAGTTTCCTCTTCTTTTTGGATCCGGAATTAGATCGAGCTTTCAGCTTTTGCCTATGGCTTTTGGGGTTTGATTCGAATGCGCAATAGTTTGCCAGACTCGAGATGGATTTATCGAAGCTTTGAAGCGGTTTGTAATTGCAACGTTGCTTGGTTGTACTTGAAATGAGTTCATCACATCAAACCGATCTGAGGCTTTTCACTCCACGGATTTGCTTCACATCAAATTGGCCGTTCACAAATTGCTGGTAAAATAGAGTCTGGAACAACAAGATTCAACATTGATCCATGTTTTAGCAAGGTATTGGATGGAATTTAATTTGTTGTTGATGATGTTTGTATTTCTCAAACTCTGTATTTTTTGTTTTAATACTCGGCTCTTGTCGGAACTGAATTGAATTGTAGAACTTGGGCTTTTGATTATATTGAGATGCATGCAACACGTTCGACGAAATTATTGTTTGAATATGTCCATACGTGCCGCACTTTAATCACGATACTTAGCGAATTTTTGGACACTCGGTGGTGCAGAGCCCGAGATTTGTTCATATTGGAATTCAATCTTAATTTTTAAGCTTTGAGTTCAAGACTTGGCTTCAAATAACTTTAGAAGCGTTAAGCTCTTTGGCCACAGATCCTAATCTTGCACTTACAAGCTTATTGAAATATACTGGAGTACTTGAACAAAGATTTTTTGTAATGAATTTGTTCATGACCATTCTATGTAGCAGTGTCAGTCTGTATGAATAGATCGAGCTTTTATGTGCGCTTCATACCATTCTCTACTGACTGTATTTTGTGCTTTCTGAATTGGTTTCGAATTTTGTCCAGCACACTTCTGATAAGGTGCTTTGATTCACATTTCCAACCTTGCTAATGTTAATTTGAAATTGATGACGCAAAGCTTTCTTATATATGTATGTCGGTCGAACAAGCTTTGAAATGCTTTATTTGTGACGCAAGAATAATGGCATGAATACGGCAATACGAGCGGTGGAGACTTGATTATATCACCGTGCGCAACATGAATGATTCGGATAAGGTTCTGAACTTTGAAGCAAGGCTCTTTAAGATTGAGAGAAGCGCGAAGAAAGGAGATGCAAATACGGCCCCACGGTGGGCGCCAAATGTTGATTTTAAAATTGGAATCAACACCAAGGGTGTAAAATCACACTTCACCAATTGTGGTTAGAAATTAAAAAGGGCCACAATCGCAAAATAAAATGGAGAAAAGCAAGTAAAGGACACGGGATTTTTATAGTGGTTCGATTCAATGCGAATCTACGTCCATTTTTCAATCATTCTTCACCATTATGGAGAGAATTACAAATTTATACATCTCATACATCGCACTAATTACACTTGACCACTTTTGAGACAATTCACCACTTCTACTCTCTTTATGCTTTAGATCACACTTGGATTCAAAGAGGAATGGATTGGATCGTGTAATTATACACTTTTCCTTGATTTCATCATGAAAATGATTTTAGATCCGTGCATTAAGGAGGAGCTATGGCGATTGGAGATCACTTGGAGTAGATCGGAGTGTGAATTAACGGTGCTTGGAGAAGATAAGATCCATCTCATATTGGAGAAAGGAGGAGAGAATTTTGGTGGCCATTAATGATGTTTTTGAAGCTTTTAGAGAAGTGTAGGAATGGTTTAGGCAGCCCTTCGAGGTAGCGGAATCGGTCCCCTGAAATGTGGAACAAGGGGTTATTTATAGAGGAAGTTTGAAGGTGGTGGCTGTTTTGTAATTATGGAGTTTGGATCGGGTAGTAACTTGGATCGGGCACAAGGTTGGATCAGGAGTAAGGTTGGATCGGAAGGTTGGATCGGGAGTAATATTATTTACAGAAATGCCAGTGCTTATTTAACAGACCGATCCACCTTTAATTAACATACCGATTCATTAACTTTTGTAGTGTCGATCCACCTTTATCACATGGTACCGATCCAATTCAATAAAGATGGTACTGGTCCGCATGTCTTGAATGAGAACGGAATCACGTTCATTTGAATATATTGACCCGTACAGCCTTTTGCTTGAACGTTCCAATCCAACTTTTTACTGAAGAGGACCGATCCACGTGTACAGAACTATGTCGTTCCACTTTAATTACGTGGCCGATCCAACTGTCATGCTGACGCCGATTCACTTCATTCTTTTTATAACCGATTCAATCTCACATACACAGCAACTCAATCATGGACTATGTGTTCACTTTAAGGTTTTAAATCTCGGATATCGGTTGCGTTCGTCTTGGGGACTTTATAGACTCGGTCTTGTATCAGGGGATATCTCAGACGAGATGAGTCTAATTCGGGAGTTCGTCTCGGATTTTCATCTCAGGTCTAAAATTTCATATCGGAACAATCTCGGGGTACATGATATGCTAAAAATGATATTTTAAAAAAATGATTTTTTATGAATGTTATCAAAAACATAGTAACTTAACTTAAAATGCAAAATAACTTTATTATTCTTTATTTTGCGAAAGATCATTCACGCTCTAAATCGTAGTATGCTTAAAACAGGAATATTGTTAGACATGAAACATTAAAAGGATCCAAAACATTAAAAAAATTAAGCATAAGTAGACCATAAAATACATAATTTCATAAGTAACATGTATGTAAAAAGACGAATATGAAAATCATAAGAATTGTAAAAAATATATGAACATACAATATAGTCACTTAACATGCAAAATGTAAAATAACAAAAGATTGATATGGCTAAATTTGAGTTTTTTAATTATAGTTCTAGTTTAGGCACAAATTTAAATTTTAACCAAAAAAACTAAGATCTCGGACGATATTTCAATATTCGTCTCAGTCGATATATCGTTCGATATTGCAATATCTTGGGCGATATATTCGAAAGGAGATTTAGAGTGATATTTGCTATTTCGTTTTGGAAGGAGCCCAAAACGAGATCTCGGAGGAGATTTGCGAGATTTGAAACAATGGTTCACTTCAATACCGATCCAATATCATATCTTAGTAGCAGTTGCACCATACTTTTACACTTTAATATACCAATTCAGTACATTATATTGCACCGATTCATTTTGTTTGATGCCTGGTCCATGTATCATGCTTTTATTCACCAATATCAGTCTACGTGGAAACACTGGAGTTCACCGTCTCATATACAATAGCTTGAAGCCGACTCATTTTTGTAACGTGCCAATGCTTGTATATGTCTTCATGCGGATTTATGACCAAAGTTTGGACACGAAACATACTGCATATTCCAAAATGAACACGAACCAATATTTTACTAGTTAAATGTTTATGTTCCTTCTACCATTTAGAATATTGCCACACCATGCATTCATGTATGGATTCACATATGAAACCTTCAGCTTATCTTGTATTTGCTGTGTGGTTTCGCACATGTGTCACATATACAACTCATGTTGTTAGTGTAGCATTGTAACGTTGCACGCTACATAAACCAATCCAACATTTCAGGAGTCTTCATGTTACACAACTAAAGGCCAACATATGTTATGATACGTCACTCATATTTTCCCAGACCACATCACCATTATGCATTGAATCATTTCTCATTAATCAGTATCCCCGTTCCATATATATACACGACATGATCCCATATCTTGTATTTATGTAGACCATGCTTTTGACAATGCTGGCGCATATATTTTTGGCGTATATGTTCCAAGCTTATTTTACTCTTCAGTCCGACCCAAATAATGAAGCGCACAGTCAATCCAAATCTAAATGCATCGATCCATTTCCATGAATAGACCGATCTAGTTTTTGGTGAACAAAGCCGACCCGGTCCATTGACACTAACTGACCCGATCCAGATTTGACTAGACCGATCCGATGCTTTAAAGAACAGACCGACCTGGTGCTTTGAACTGTGTTTTAACAAGGTTAACAATATTTTTTTTTTTCATATTTCATATATATATATATTATTTTCTTTTCATATATATATATTTTTCACATTTCATATATATGTATATATATTATATTTTCATTTCATATATATATTATTTTCACACTTCATATATATATATATATATTATTCACACTTCATATACGTATTTTTCACATTTCATATATATATATATATATATATATATTATTTTCATTTCATATATATATTTTATTCACACTTCATATATATATATTATTTCATATATATTTTGTATTCATTTCATATATATATTATTCACATTATATATATATATATATTTCCCATTTCATATATATATATATTATTTTCATTTCATATTTTTTTACACTTCATATATATATTTTTCACATTTCACATATATTTGTATATTTTTCACCCTTCATATATATATATATATATATATATATATATATATATAATTCACATTTCATATTATATATATATTACTCCATTTCACATCACAATCACAGCACAATCAAATAAATCGTCCATTGTAACGACCCGGGAAAAGACGACCTTGGTTATCCGATATACAACACCTATCGAACAATCAAAAGTCGAAATTACCGGATAGTCCAAGAAAGAAATTAGAGGGTGAGGATAGATAAGATAGAAAATTAGAACAGAAGAAGAATAAGAACACAACAACATCAGAGTAACACGAATCTCACAGCGGAACGAATAAAATATAATAGACAACATATCTTGAAATCAAAGCAGTATATGTATATCATACCATTATCAGAGTACAGCACTTTCATCACAGCGGAATAATCAATAGCTAGAAAAATCTTGAAGCCTCCTGCTCCAAGCTCTTCAAGCATACCTGTAAATCCTGACTACTTGACTGCCCGTACAAATTTGGGCACCCAAGAGTTTAGGGAAAACAAAACAAAATAAACTCTGGGTCAGTCATGGGACTGGTGTGAGTAAACTCAAATCATTTGGTTTAACTTTCAAAATCCTTCCGAAAGAAAAGATAATCGTAAGACCAATCCACACATAAACACGGACGGTTTTTACCTTACGATAACCCAAAACACTTTGGAAATCATATATTATCTGATATTATAATAATGTCTAATCACAAGTAATTAAAATATATTAGAACGCTTGCATCTCACGCTCTACATATATAGTATACAAATCAAACTCGCGGGCACTTATTGGAGATTGGATTCCGACTTTGACAAGGTATGGGACCACCTGCCGATAGTGTATCTCTAGAGGCGAATACACTGGGTTCAACAAGAACATCTTGCAACCCGGCCCTCACATGACCGACCACTCATTTCGCTTGAGTGTATCGAATGTATATCACCAACGGTTGGGATCAGCAACCGTCTCCCGATAAGGGACAGCATCGATAGATTTAAGAACAAAAGGAATTTCTCTAGATAGGTGATCATACATCCTAATGGGTGCGACCCACATAGCCATGCTGCCTGCCCGATTTTTGTCATTTCCCGGTGGATGAGGCTAGAGGTCATAACGTATCTTTTGATAGATCACACCTCCATTACTTTGAATGCCACATCTTCATACCCGCCAAATCACAAATTGATTTCACCAAAAATACCACGGGTATACAGCTAAGAGAAACGAATTCCTCCGCCACCAAACGTAAGTACGTTTGAAGAGATCAACTTACGTAATTTATTGGATATACTCTGTCAGACACTCGTCCATTTACGTTTGTCCTGGGACTGGACAAACCGAAGGCACTATTCTGTAAATAGGATAGCCCTTGCATAACTCCGTCTTCAATATATTCAGCATACTTGATTCGCAACGCTTATGCCAATACGGAGTGGTTCTCTGGATAATAATCCAACCGGTCTCTCCATATTAACAACGTAAAATGGTCAAAAACTTTGATAGTCGGTGATTTAACTATCAAATGAAAACATGTCTGTGTGCAAACAACGATATTATTTCCAGATGGAAATTCTATCGATCAATCATCATTCATCATCAAATTATCATAAATTTACCCTTTTCCTTATTCTTGTTTTCCTATATTTCTTATTTACTATATTTAGAAAATATACGTTATTAACAATGGAAAACAATTCCATTTCTCATTTTCTATATTCAGAAAAACATTTCTGATTTTTCATTTGGAAGACATTTCCAAATCTCCTTCATTGGGTTTAAACTGATGTTTGAATAAACATCGCTATGCCAACACCAACCATTTCGCTCATTAACTAAATTCACTTAACCACTTTCACTCTCGAACCTTATCCACTTCTTAGTTAAAACGAAGTCATTCAAGTTGGGGTATAATTACCTCTCAGACCTTAACTGAACAACATTTCTAACTTCGAAATAGACAAAGTTCAAACTTCACTCTTTAAGAAACTTCCTTGTGAACTCTCGGATTCTATTTATGAATCCACTTCCTTTACTGAATCATTTGATTATAACTATAAATGTTATAATTCCATGCTTTCAAAATATGTTAACTTAAATATATTTCCATATCTTAATTTGGATAAATAAACAACCAACTACTTTATTAACAGATAATTAAAACTTGATTTGAAATGGAAAGTAAACATTACTTCCCTTGATTCGATATAATCGAATTTCCATGTATGATTCACTCTCGAATAATCACTATCCGATAATTCTCTTTCGAATAAACTATATTCGATTCCCCTGTTCGAATAACTAATATTCGATAATCCTTTTCTTCGAATAACTAATATTCGAAAAATCTCACTTCGAATAAACCATATTCGATAATTCTCTCCTTCGAATAACTATATTCGATTTAACACACTTCGAACGAACTATATTCGATTACTCTTCTCGAATAAACTATATTCGATAACTCTACTTCGAATAGGTGATATTCGATTAATTCCCTTTTTGACTAACCCTGCTTAATTTACTAATACTCGACTAACTCGACTTAATTAACTTCTATTGATTAATTACTATTTGATTTAACACCATTTGCTTGACTCTAGATCGCAGCGATCACAATGGTTACGCCAGATTCCCCCAGGAAACATCCGACCGCCGTAGGCTATCTGCAGCCCTGCGAATTACGCTAGCAGTCGTGCTAAATGGAAATTCATCCTTAAATAACTTTGTCTATTTTTAACTCTATCTCGAATAATTAGATTCGATCAATTCTAATTGAATAACTAATATTCAATTAACCCTTATTCGATTACTATATTTGAATAACTCTAGTTCGATTTGACTCAAAACGATTAACTCTAACTGATTAACTCTAACTGGTTAATTCTAACTGGATAACTCTAACTGAATAACTCTAACTGGTTAACTCTAACTAACTAACTCTAACTGTTTAACTCTAACTGGTTAACTCTAACTAACTAACTCTAACTGTTTAACTTTACGGTTTAACTCTGACAGTTTAACTTCAACGGTTTAACTCTAACAGTTTAACTCCAACTGTTTAACTCTAACAGTTTAACTCCAACTGTTTAACTCTAACAGTTTAACTCCAACTGTTTAACTCTAACAGTTTAACTCCAACTGTTTAACTCTAACAGTTTAACTGCAACGGTTTAACTCTAGTTGATTAACTCTTTTGAATTAATCCCTTTGACTTTTCTCTTTTGAATAATTCCTTTGGAATAATTCCTTTGAATTACTTCCCTTGAATATATTCTTTTTCTATTCGTTTACTCAACAAATAACTATTCTCTTTTCGCTTCTATTTATTTAACAAATAAATATTCCCTTTAACTTTTCTATTTATTCAACAAATAAATATTTCTTTTAACTTTTCTATTTATTTAACAAATAAGTACTTCTTTCAACTTTTCTTTATTCCCTACATGAATATTCCCTTTTCAATTCCATTTGTAAATACTTTTACGAATGTTTCCCTTTTTATTTCTATTTGTAATCGTTTCACAAATATTTCCCTTCTATTTGATTTCACCAATATTTTCCCTTCTATTTGATTTCACCAATATTTTCCCTTCAATTTGATTTCACCAATATTTTCCCTTCAATTTGATTTCACCAATATTTTCCCTTCTATTTGATTTCACCAATATTTTTTTTTTACAAATGCTTTGATTCTATAATCATTTTCTCTCATGAAATTCTCTTCCTTTTATATATAAAATCTATTGATTTTATATAAATAATTTTATTTTCAAAATAAACTTTGAAAATCCCTTTTCACTTTCTAGTATCACTTATGGTATAAAAATACCAAATCAAAAGGTTCAATCATCATCCAAACACACAGGTTCAACAACAGATGATATAATACATCATATATCAGAATATATGAAAAATGGTAAATAAATGTTGAGGAATCCAGTTGGATTCCTCCGACCTGTTTCCCTGCATCCACAGATGTTACACAATAGAATTCACATCAATTTCATTTCAATATGAGGTATTCTGATAAACAGAATCAACATCGGTTAACGATATATATAACTATATCGGTATTTTCAACCAACTGACTAGCAGTTCAACCAAACAATCAACACTCAGCAATTCAACCAATAATTATCAGTTCTAAAAATACTTTATAAAAATATAAAGTGTTCAGAGTTAGTGAGATTTACTCACATTGGACGGTTTATCGTTGAATAACGATAATCGGTCATTGATTTGGTTCAGACGTTAAATTTCACCATAAATCCAAACGAGCTCCAATCCACTTGCGGTCAGTTCCCTTGCGTAGTGCTCGTCCATACGATCCCAACGGATCCTGTTTTGTTAAATTTCGTTAATGTATGCAAAAGTTGTGCTATTTACAATATTTACCTAATTTAAATGGATATATATTTAATTAAATTAATTAAATTACTTTTATCTTAATTAATTTCTAATTGCGTTATTAGCCAAATTACCTTCCCTGCCCTTCTAAAAAATCCTACTTTCCCATCTTTAGCCATATCCAATTTTTTTTAAAATTGAAAAACCATTTTAATATTAATTAAATTTAATTTTCAAATAAAATATTTAAAAATATTCATTTAATTATAACTTAAAATTTTTAACCCGGATCAAAAATCTGCTTCCACTCATTTTAAAGTATTTTTCGATAAGAATCCAACGGTCCTTGTTTCGTGGAAATCCGACTTGTTTTGAAAAAGTTATAAGCTTTTAAAGTTTATGGTTAAAAATTACGAAAATGCCCCTGGTTTGTTTTAAATTCAAATTAAATTTTAAATTTAAATTTAAATTAATCATCTCATTCGTCGGATCAGTTAGGGATAGCCAGGGAGAGCAGGAAACTATATTTTCCAAACTCAAGCCTTAGACACTATCCTCTCTGTCACTCTTAGAATGTTCTGATATTTATTTTTACAAATTCTATTTTAATTATAATATCTATATATATATATATATTAAAAAAATAAATAAATAAATAAATATTATTTAAAAACTTACCCCGCGAAGCCCAAGCCTCTGCCTAAGAGTCCCTAGCTCCCCGTCTTGCCCTCCTTTCTCCCTTCCTTCCTTTTCCCTATTTTCTATTATTTTATTATTATTTCTGCCATTGCCAAAGCTTGAAAGAGGAGGAGGAGGAGTGAGTTTAAAATGAAAGGGGGGGGGGCTATTTATAGCCGAAGGAGTCACATGGATTGCTGAGGTGGCACGAATCCAACGGTCGAAAATGGATGGCTAGGATTAATCCTTAAATTAATTAAATTATAAATAAATTTAATAATTTATGAATAGTAAAGTGTGTTTTCTCAACCCTATTCGGACGTTAATTTGACTTACTTATTGATACCTTATCCAAAATCTTTTTCAACCATGTTGTTCAATTTTTCTTGCTCTTCAATACTATATAAAAATATATCAATTTTGAATTCGTTTGAACTTTCAAATAATTTAAATTCAAATTCAAAATAGTGTTTTGTGTTAGTTTCAACACCTTCCGGTCTCATGTTGGAGTATCAAACAATAACGGTTTTCAGAAATTCTTCCACCATCTGGTCCGGTTTTTAACGTACTTCAATCCTATGTATTCAAATCAAAAATCGGAGTTCGTTTAGATTTTCAAATAATTTATTTAAATTTTGTTTCCTTAATAACTTTCTATATCCGTTATAGGATTTTCCCAAATTTCATATATAGCTAATATCCTATGTTTAGAATTTTCCTGGATAGGTCACAGGTTCCAGTTTTGCCGTTAGCATTAGCAAATTCCAATTACCGTCAAAATTTAGTTCAAATTTTGGCCTTTTATTTTTCCTTTTCCACATACGGATGCCATTTTTGACGTAACTTGGTTGGTTACCTAATTTCATCATTTCAGATTTAATGAAACTGATTTCATCGAAATCCGAGTTCGTTAGCTACTACATCCTTTGTAAACGTACTATTTTAAATTAAAAATTTATCCTTTTATACTGCCAGTTCACATTATATTGCAGATCCACTAAATTTCTACCATTTCGGAATAACATAAAATATTCAAAATTATTGAAATTAAACCATTTAAACTTCCAAAACAATAAAAAAAACATTTTTAAATAATAACTAAATGGTCAAAAAATCTGGGCCGTTACATTCTTTCCCCCTTAAAATAATTTCGTCCTCGAAATTGCTAAGGTAGAAAAATGAACTTTATAACTAGGTTAAAATTATTTGGTTACTCTGATTTCACTAAACCAATCTATTCTAATTAATTTATTAATTTATTTCTATAAACGAAAATTTTCAAAAATTCTGAAAATTTTCTAACACTCGAAATTTCTGAAAAATTTCGTCAGCACCTCCTTTGTACTGGTCAATAGCTCAAACTCCAACTCGCCTCCCTAGGCCTTCTTCAACCCAAAAGAAAATCAAACAGCTAAGTGGCTCGCCAAACAGGCTCATAAATCTCATCAAACTCATATGAATATGAATGTGTACCCTTTTTGTCGGGCATCCAACTCTGCTATCAATTTAGCATATACCACTATCATCCCAATCAAACTCCCAATCACTTTTATCTTCAACACGACCATCCGCTTATAACCAAGCCAAATTTCAATCAAACTGCAATTCCAATCTCAATTCAAATTTCTTGCTCGACCATCCATTTCTATCCCAGATTATCTCTAATCCAGTCCAATTCTACTTGGTACCATTCTATTTCAATTCAACTCAATTTCCACTGAACTGCCTTCAATTCAATTTCAAATTTGCTTTCACAAATTTCTATTTAATTTTTGTTTATTTCAATAATCTGTACCTGGGAGTTTCAAATAGCTTTGCCTTTTCCAAAAATCAAATATCCCTTTGGAATATCAAAACAACTCGGTTTCTCAAAACAATTCAAAAACAAAATCTTTGGTAGTAATCCGTCACTTACAAACTCGAAAATGAGCACCGATGATGTCCGGATCAACATCGGAATTTATTTTCCAGCTATCGAAGTGAGTTCAATACTATAGCACTTTCAAAACCCATTTTTAAACATTTTCATTTTGAAATTCATTTCAAAATATCCCTTTTTAATGCTTGTAACAAATTTAAAATCTCCCAGGATTTTAAAATTCACATATATTCAATTTAATTCCATTTACAACGCTTATTCAAATTTTAGCAATTTTAATTCCAATTCTGAACTTAAATTCAGATTTAAATTCAGATTTAATTCATCTGATTTCATATATTTCACTTATATGAATTTTGATTTGTTATTTACATAACCATTTCACATTTTATAATCTTATCCGATTACAATCACAACCAACACATTCAATATACCATGATAATTTCAAATATATATTTCTTTATATCAAAATATATTTTGGGTAAAATTCTTTTATTTACCCTCTTTTCTAAACATATCGTGTCGACCCATCGTATTCAAGTGTTTATAAACTCCTATCGATACAGTGGATCAAACTGATCGACTAGAACTCATAAACGACTCAACCAATAAATCTCCACGGTATAAAATCATTTTATATAAAATAACAAATGCGTTCACTCTTATATATACACTCAAACTCAGTCTAGGGTATTACTAACCCCATCTCTACTAAGTCACGCCACAGAGCCAAGGAAAATCACTTAACCTTCAGCTCTGATACCAACTGTAACGACCCGGGAAAAGACGACCTTGGTTATCCGATATACAACACCTATCGAACAATCAAAAGTCGAAATTACCGGATAGTCCAAGAAAGAAATTAGAGGGTGAGGATAGATAAGATAGAAAATTAGAACAGAAGAAGAATAAGAACACAACAACATCAGAGTAACACGAATCTCACAGCGGAACGAATAAAATATAATAGACAACATATCTTGAAATCAAAGCAGTATATGTATATCATACCATTATCAGAGTACAACACTTTCATCACAGCGGAATAATCAATAGCTAGAAAAATCTTGAAGCCTCCTGCTCCAAGCTCTTCAAGCATACCTGTAAATCCTGACTACTTGACTGCCCGTACAAATTTGGGCACCCAAGAGTTTAGGGAAAACAAAACAAAATAAACTCTGGGTCAGTCATGGGACTGGTGTGAGTAAACTCAAATCATTTGGTTTAACTTTCAAAATCCTTCCGAAAGAAAAGATAATCGTAAGACCAATCCACACATAAACACGGACGGTTTTTACCTTACGATAACCCAAAACACTTTGGAAATCATATATTATCTGATATTATAATAATGTCTAATCACAAGTAATTAAAATATATTAGAACGCTTGCATCTCACGCTCTACATATATAGTATACAAATCAAACTCGCGGGCACTTATTGGAGATTGGATTCCGACTTTGACAAGGTATGGGACCACCTGCCGATAGTGTATCTCTAGAGGCGAATACACTGGGTTCAACAAGAACATCTTGCAACCCGGCCCTCACATGACCGACCACTCATTTCGCTTGAGTGTATCGAATGTATATCACCAATGGTTGGGATCAGCAACCGTCTCCCGATAAGGGACAGCATCGATAGATTTAAGAACAAAAGGAATTTCTCTAGATAGGTGATCATACATCCTAATGGGTGCGACCCACATAGCCATGCTGCCTGCCCGATTTTTGTCATTTCCCGGTGGATGAGGCTAGAGGTCATAACGTATCTTTTGATAGATCACACCTCCATTACTTTGAATGCCACATCGTCATACTCGCCAAATCACAAATTGATTTCACCAAAAATACCACGGGTATACAGCTAAGAGAAACGAATTCCTCCGCCACCAAACGTAAGTACGTTTGAAGAGATCAACTTACGTAATTTATTGGATATACTCTGTCAGACACTCGTCCATTTACGTTTGTCCTGGGACTGGACAAACCGAAGGCACTATTCTGTAAATAGGATAGCCCTTGCATAACTCCGTCTTCAATATATTCAGCATACTTGATTCGCAACGCTTATGCCAATACGGAGTGGTTCTCTGGATAATAATCCAACCGGTCTCTCCATATTAACAACGTAAAATGGTCAAAAACTTTGATAGTCGGTGATTTAACTATCAAATGAAAACATGTCTGTGTGCAAACAACGATATTATTTCCAGATGGAAATTCTATCGATCAATCATCATTCATCATCAAATTATCATAAATTTACCCTTTTCCTTATTCTTGTTTTCCTATATTTCTTATTTACTATATTTAGAAAATATACGTTATTAACAATGGAAAACAATTCCATTTCTCATTTTCTATATTCAGAAAAACATTTCTGATTTTTCATTTGGAAGACATTTCCAAATCTCCTTCATTGGGTTTAAACTGATGTTTGAATAAACATCGCTATGCCAACACCAACCATTTCGCTCATTAACTAAATTCACTTAACCACTTTCACTCTCGAACCTTATCCACTTCTTAGTTAAAACGAAGTCATTCAAGTTGGGGTATAATTACCTCTCAGACCTTAACTGAACAACATTTCTAACTTCGAAATAGACAAAGTTCAAACTTCACTCTTTAAGAAACTTCCTTGCGAACTCTCGGATTCTATTTATGAATCCACTTCCTTTACTGAATCATTTGATTATAACTATAAATGTTATAATTCCATGCTTTCAAAATATGTTAACTTAAATATATTTCCATATCTTAATTTGGATAAATAAACAACCAACTACTTTATTAACAGATAATTAAAACTTGATTTGAAATGGAAAGTAAACATTACTTCCCTTGATTCGATATAATCGAATTTCCATGTATGATTCACTCTCGAATAATCACTATCCGATAATTCTCTTTCGAATAAACTATATTCGATTCCCCTGTTCGAATAACTAATATTCGATAATCCTTTTCTTCGAATAACTAATATTCGAAAAATCTCACTTCGAATAAACCATATTCGATAATTCTCTCCTTCGAATAACTATATTCGATTTAACACACTTCGAACGAACTATATTCGATTACTCTTCTCGAATAAACTATATTCGATAACTCTACTTCGAATAGGTGATATTCGATTAATTCCCTTTTTGACTAACCCTGCTTAATTTACTAATACTCGACTAACTCGACTTAATTAACTTCTATTGATTAATTACTATTTGATTTAACACCATTTGCTTGACTCTAGATCGCAGCGATCACAATGGTTACGCCAGATTCCCCCAGGAAACATCCGACCGCCGTAGGCTATCTGCAGCCCTGCGAATTACGCTAGCAGTCGTGCTAAATGGAAATTCATCCTTAAATAACTTTGTCTATTTTTAACTCTATCTCGAATAATTAGATTCGATCAATTCTAATTGAATAACTAATATTCAATTAACCCTTATTCGATTACTATATTTGAATAACTCTAGTTCGATTTGACTCAAAACGATTAACTCTAACTGATTAACTCTAACTGGTTAATTCTAATTGGATAACTCTAACTGAATAACTCTAACTGGTTAACTCTAACTAACTAACTAACTCTAACTGTTTAACTCTAACTGGTTAACTCTAACTAACTAACTCTAACTGTTTAACTTTACGGTTTAACTCTGACAGTTTAACTTCAATGGTTTAACTCTAACAGTTTAACTCCAACTGTTTAACTCTAACAGTTTAACTCCAACTGTTTAACTCTAACAGTTTAACTCCAACTGTTTAACTCTAACAGTTTAACTGCAACGGTTTAACTCTAGTTGATTAACTCTTTTGAATTAATCCCTTTGACTTTTCTCTTTTGAATAATTCCTTTGGAATAATTCCTTTGAATTACTTCCCTTGAATATATTCTTTTTCTATTCGTTTACTCAACAAATAACTATTCTCTTTTCGCTTCTATTTATTTAACAAATAAATATTCCCTTTAACTTTTCTATTTATTCAACAAATAAATATTTCTTTTAACTTTTCTATTTATTTAACAAATAAGTACTTCTTTCAACTTTTCTTTATTCCCTACATGAATATTCCCTTTTCAATTCCATTTGTAAATACTTTTACGAATGTTTCCCTTTTTATTTCTATTTGTAATCGTTTCACAAATATTTCCCTTCTATTTGATTTCACCAATATTTTCCCTTCTATTTGATTTCACCAATATTTTCCCTTCAATTTGATTTCACCAATATTTTCCCTTCAATTTGATTTCACCAATATTTTCCCTTCTATTTGATTTCACCAATATTTTTTTTTTACAAATGCTTTGATTCTATAATCATTTTCTCTCATGAAATTCTCTTCCTTTTATATATAAAATCTATTGATTTTATATAAATAATTTTATTTTCAAAATAAACTTTGAAAATCCCTTTTCACTTTCTAGTATCACTTATGGTATAAAAATACCAAATCAAAAGGTTCAATCATCATCCAAACACACAGGTTCAACAACAGATGATATAATACATCATATATCAGAATATATGAAAAATGGTAAATAAATGTTGAGGAATCCAGTTGGATTCCTCCGACCTGTTTCCCTGCATCCACATATGTTACACAATAGAATTCACATCAATTTCATTTCAATATGAGGTATTCTGATAAACAGAATCAACATCGGTTAACGATATATATAACTATATCGGTATTTTCAACCAACTGACTAGCAGTTCAACCAAACAATCAACACTCAGCAATTCAACCAATAATTATCAGTTCTAAAAATACTTTATAAAAATATAAAGTGTTCAGAGTTAGTGAGATTTACTCACATTGGACGGTTTATCGTTGAATAACGATAATCGGTCATTGATTTGGTTCAGACGTTAAATTTCACCATAAATCCAAACGAGCTCCAATCCACTTGCGGTCAGTTCCCTTGCGTAGTGCTCGTCCATACGATCCCAACGGATCCTGTTTCGTTAAATTTCGTTAATGTATGCAAAAGTTATGCTATTTACAATATTTACCTAATTTAAATGGATATATATTTAATTAAATTACTTTTATCTTAATTAATTTCTAATTGCGTTATTAGCCAAATTACCTTCCCTGCCCTTCTAAAAAATCCTACTTTCCCATCTTTAGCCATATCCAATTTTTTTTAAAATTGAAAAACCATTTTAATATTAATTAAATTTAATTTTCAAATAAAATATTTAAAAATATTCATTTAATTATAAATTAAAATTTTTAACCCGGATCAAAAATCTGCTTCCACTCATTTTAAAGTATTTTTCGATAAGAATCCAACGGTCCTTGTTTCGTGGAAATCCGACTTGTTTTGAAAAAGTTATAAGCTTTTAAAGTTTATGGTTAAAAATTACGAAAATGCCCCTGGTTTGTTTTAAATTCAAATTAAATTCAAATTAAATTTTAAATTTAAATTTAAATTAATCATCCCATTCGTCGGATCAGTTAGGGATAGCCAGGGAGAGCAGGAAACTATATTTTCCAAACTCAAGCCTTAGACACTATCCTCTCTGTCACTCTTAGAATGTTCTGATATTTATTTTTACAAATTCTATTTTAATTATAATATCTATATATATATATTACAAAAATAAATAAATAAATAAATATTATTTAAAAACTTACCCCGCGAAGCCCAAGCCTCTGCCTAAGAGTCCCTAGCTCCCCGTCTTGCCCTCCTTTCTCCCTTCCTTCCTTTTCCCTATTTTCTATTATTTTATTATTATTTCTGCCATTGCCAAAGCTTGAAAGAGGAGGAGGAGGAGTGAGTTTAAAATGAAAGGGGGGGGCTATTTATAGCCGAAGGAGTCACATGGATTGCTGAGGTGGCACGAATCCAACGGTCGAAAATGGATGGCTAGAATTAATCCTTAAATTAATTAAATTATAAATAAATTTAATAATTTATGAATAGTAAAGTGTGTTTTCTCAACCCTATTCGGACGTTAATTTGACTTACTTATTGATACCTTATCCAAAATCTTTTTCAACCATGTTGTTCAATTTTTCTTGCTCTTCAATACTATATAAAAATATATCAATTTTGAATTCGTTTGAACTTTCAAATAATTTAAATTCAAATTCAAAATAGTGTTTTGTGTTAGTTTCAACACCTTCCGGTCTCATGTTGGAGTATCAAACAATAACGGTTTTCAGAAATTCTTCCACCATCTGGTCCGGTTTTTAACGTACTTCAATCCTATGTATTCAAATCAAAAATCGGAGTTCGTTTAGATTTTCAAATAATTTATTTAAATTTTGTTTCCTTAATAACTTTCTATATCCGTTATAGGATTTTCCCAGATTTCATATATAGCTAATATCCTATGTTTAGAATTTTCCTGGATAGGTCACAGGTTCCAGTTTTGCCGTTAGCATTAGCAAATTCCAATTACCGTCAAAATTTAGTTCAAATTTTGGCCTTTTATTTTTCCTTTTCCACATACGGATGCCATTTTTGACGTAACTTGGTTGGTTACCTAATTTCATCATTTCAGATTTAATGAAACTGATTTCATCGAAATCCGAGTTCGTTAGCTACTACATCCTTTGTAAACGTACTATTTTAAATTAAAAATTTATCCTTTTATACTGCCAGTTCACATTATATTGCAGATCCACTAAATTTCTACCATTTCGGAATAACATAAAATATTCAAAATTATTGAAATTAAACCATTTAAACTTCCAAAACAATAAAAAAAACATTTTTAAATAATAACTAAATGGTCAAAAAATCTGGGCCGTTACATCCATGGTCTGTGGACGATGGGGAAGTGAGCTAACATGCACCGTACAACATTTTTGATAATTAACAGACAAAAATCAATATTGGCAGTTCATATATGCAGTTATAAAAAAAATAACTGTACAGAAATTTCAGTGAGAAGTTCTCACCATGACTAGTTCTGAAATTGTTATTAATGATTGATTTAATAAAATTAAACAACTTGTTTAATTTATTCAAGAAATTCCAGATAGCTCCATTTGTCTTCTAGTTGGTTCCATTGCGTAGAGTTTGTGGTCAGGGTTCCAATGCAATTCGTTTTATCGAATTCTGATTCGGTATGAACAAGATATGAACATTTTAAACATTTACAATTCAATGAAATAATGAATATAATTAATTACTTTAATTAACCTTCAATTAATTCTTAATCATGTGTAAAAAGGGGGGCCGCTTCTTTCTTCTTTCTGTATTACACGCTCCAGGCCTCTCGTTCCAAACCCGCCATTGCCAACTAGGACTTAAGATTTCCGCCGTCAGGGATGACCTGCTACCGATCGAACTCTTCCACCACTTCGGGCTACGAAAGAGCCACCGCTGCCAATGATATCGGACATACATTAATCCCAATATTTAGTTGTATGTCAATCAATTGGTTTACAGAGCTCGAGAACAAGAATTCAAAGCAAATATTGTAGATGCCTCTTTGCTCTTCCAATCTATACCGAAGTGATGGGTTTTCATTAGCTACTGAATTCGATTTTGGGGCTCAAAGCCCTACTGCTCAGACGCGGATTTCGAGTACTGACGGAGATCGAGTTCCCCCATATCATTGGCGGTCACGACTCTTCCATAGCCCGAAGTGGTAGAGGAGTTCGATCGGTACCAGGACGTCCCTGGCGGCGGAAATCTTAAGCCCTAGTTGGCAATGGCGGGTTTGAAACGAGAGGCCTGGAGCGTGTAATACAGAAAGAAGCGGCCCCCCTTTTTACACGTGATTAAGAATTGATTGAAGGTTAATTAAAGTAACTAATTATATTAATTATTTAATTAAATTGTAAATGTTTAAAATGTCCATATCTTGTTCATACTGAATCAGAATTCGACAAAGCGAATTGTGTTGGAACCCTAACCACAAACTCTATGCAACGGAACCAACTAGAAGACAAATGGAGATATCTGAAATTTCTTGAATAAATTAAACGAGTTGTTTAATTTGATTAAATCAATCGTTAATAATGATTTTAGAAGCATTCAAGGTGAGAACTTCTCACTAAAATTTCTGTATAGTTATTTATTTTATAACTGCATATACGAACTGCCAATATTGATTTTTATCAGTTAATTATCAAAAATGTTGTAGGGTGCATGTTAGCTCACTTCCCCGTCGTCCACAGACCATGGACAATTTATTTGATTGTGATGTGATTGTGATTATGATGTGAAATGGAGTAAAAATATATATACACATATAATATATATGAAATGTGAATAATATATATATATATATGAAGGGTGAATAATATATATATATATATATGAAATGTGAAATATATATATATATGAAGTGTGAAAATATATATATATGAAATGAAAATAATATATATATGAAATGAATAAAATATATATATGAAATGAAAATAATATATATATATATATATGAAATGTGAAATATATATATGAAATGTGAATAATATATATATGAAATGAATAAAATATATATATGAAATAATATATATATGAAGTGTGAAATATATATATATATATATGAAATGAAAATAATATATATATATATATGAAATGTGAAAAAATATATATGAAGTGTGAATAAAATATATATATGAAATGAAAATAATATATATGTATATATATTAAATGTGAAAATATATATATGAAACAAAAATAATATATATATATGAAATGAATAAAATATATATACGAAATGAAAATAATATATATATATATATATGAAATGTGAAAAATATATATATGAAATGAATAAAATATATATATATAATAATATATATATGAAGTGTGAATAATATATATATATATATGAAATGAAAATAATATATATATATATATGAAATGTGAAAAAATATGAAGTGTGAATAAAATATATATATGAAATGAAAATAATATATATATGAAATGTAAATAATATATACATGAAGTGTGAATGAAATTAATATTGGTTGGTTAAAAATATTATTTTAACATATATATGAGATGTATAAAATTTTCATGTAATGGAATATTCAATTTTGATTTAAAAATTGAAATAAAAGTTGAAATCGTTTTTAAAACGAATTTAAAACGATTTATAAAATACGTTTTAAATGGAAATCGATGAGATATATATTATATATATATTATATAGGTATATTATTGGCTTGAATAGAACGCGGCGCGCCGCGACTGTTCGCCAATTTCAACCGTTGACTTCAAACTGACATTACGGGAGATCCGTCTGTCGGATTCTCCTAAAACCGGAATCGTTGGGTTCGTATTGAAAAGAGCTTTCCAACGAATATAAGAGATTTGAAATCTAATGGTTAGATTTGGAATAATGTCCAAATCAAATTTGGAAAAGGTTGTTGTAAGTGCAGTTCGATGACCGTTTATGGAAATCAACTGTACGGGCCTTGATAAAATTATTAAAAATATCAATAATTTGTGTAAAATCAAAACAAATGATTTAGAAAGAATATGGATGAAAAATTCCACGTTTGTAAGGATAAAAATATGTTTTTATCAAAATGAACTAGTTATTAACTAGAATGATAATCTTAAGTTTTTAAATAAATAAATTGGATTTGAAAAAGGGGTTTTAAAATAACCAGAAATTTTCCAATGAATAAATTGGAATGGAAATAATCTCCGGAATATTTTGATATGGGATTCCGTGACTATACGGATATTGTTGAGGAACTTGGAAAATATGTGTGTATATATATATATATCGTTATTCCCAATACGATGTTTGTTGGTTTCAGAATTTGATGTTGAATATAAGCCGATACTATTTTTATTCAGAGCCTTATATTTAATATCAAATTAGATTTTGGATTTGTCGTGAACTATGTTTAAATGACATTGGTTCTTTAACCCAGTTAAAGCAGGATTAATTTCCAGAAAGTTGAACAATCAATAAGAAATGATTTTTGGAATTGAAACCAATTGGAGTTTGAATAAATCTTTAATTAGATTGTGAATGAATAAATGGTAATTGAATTTACCAAACACGTAATGTGATTAAACCAAATTTACTTGGTTGATTGATATTGATTATGGTTAATTGATATTGATTATGGTTGATTGATTATTTGGATGGTGCTCGACTAGTTTATGAGAAAAATATGCTTTTACATTTAGCATTTGGTTGGGTAAAAATATCTGTATGCTAACACCTCGTGGAACACTTCACAATTTGAATATAAGGTGTTTAGCGATGTTGTTTATTTCAAATTTTAATGAATGATTTTGAAATGATATTTTTCTTAAGTGAAAAGAAATGTATTCCCGATTTTGGACAAGGAACGCTTTATAAAAATGTTTTATAAAACAGAAAGGATTTTGAGGGCTAAACCCGATGATTTCGAAATGATTTGGAAGAGTATTATGGTTTTACATTGTAGTTCAACAGATAACCGATTAGTTGCTATTGATAACGTATCTGTTTGGTGGCGGAGAATTTATTCTCTTACTTAACACCCATCTTTGAGACGTACGAGCTCAAAGGTTATGTGATTAATAATGACTGATCATATGTGTGAATTACTGATGTGAAGTACTATAGTTTGAAAGTACTCATGACTATTATGTTGTGAAATGATTTTCCTACTTCGGGATATGAAATGATTTAGTATGTGGCTAAAGATCGGGTGACATGGACGACTAAAAGTATGGGTTGGATCCAGGACCTTAGGATGAGTGGTCAGCGTGTAGCCTACTCCATGCGTGAGGGTTGCACACATATATATCGGGTGGGAGAGGCGCATACAGCCTTGTCTGGGGGAACATGACCGACATTTGGTTGCATATTTATTTGTATGCATTTGTTTTGGAATTCATATTTCCAAACGATTTGATTTGAGATCCCGAAGTGAAATCTACTTTGATATAAAAGCTAGATATGTATTTCAAATGATTTGAAATAGAAATCACGAGATAATGTCCAAAGGAATAATTTCTATAAATTGAATTGGATTTGGAAACTCTAAGTGTGGTGATTAATCTAAATGGGTAGGTTGGGATATTGCATGTAGATTGATGCATAGTAGATCCATATCTCTATTACTGATTGTTGTTTATACACTAACATTCATGGGGGCAAACCCGTTCCGCATTTGTGGCGTGGTCCTATGATTTGCCTTATCATTTATGTAAGTTAATTTTAAATGTAGAGTTTCTCATACCAGTCCCATGATTGACTTGTAGTTTGTTTTTCCCTTGCAAACTCGGGTGCCCCTATTTTCCACACGGGCAGTCGAGTGGTTTGTTTTGCAGATATTTATTTATTGAGCAGGATTCTGGATTGAAGCTTAAAGCTATATCCAGAGCATTGATAGTCTTCCGATGTGTTAGTTAATTTTTTTCCGCTGCATTGTATTACATTTGTTGTAAATTAATCTTCCGATGTATTATATTTCGATATAACCTGATATATACTGTACTCTTATGTAACATTATTATGATGTTTATAAAAGTCTTTTATTATTTGTTCGGATGTGTTATATGCCCAGAGTTAGCGTATTCGGGTTTTGAACGATCTTGGTCGATTTAGTGATCGATTAGGTCCGAGTGAAATTTGTATCGCTACATATGGTATCAGAGCTTTGGTTAACTCAAATCTTCGGGGAGCAACTCGTTAGAACAGAATTTCCAGTATATGAACTAGAGTGGATTTGAATGGAAATCATCTTCAGAATATTTCAATGTTGGATTTCGGGATTATACGGATATTGTTATGGAAATTTGGAAGATATATATATCGTTATTCCCAATACGATATCCGTTAGTTTCAGAATTTGATATTGAATATAAGTCGATATAATTTCTATTGAGAGCCTTGTATTTAATATCAAATGGGATTTTGGGTTTGTCATGAATGGTGTCCTAAATAACACTGTTCTTAAACCCAGTTGACCAAAAAATAAATCTTTTAATTAAGATTTAGTGAAGTTTACCAATTAATTAATATTTAATTGGAATTGAATTGAAATTGGATTTTTGGGTTTATCATGAACTGTGTTTTAAATAACATTTGTTCTTTAACCCGATTAACCATGGAATGTAATTTGGAATTTATAAATCTTTTTATTTAGATTTAATGGAAATTTTCGACAGTAAAGTTTTCCAATTTAATAAAATAAATTGGAATGGAATTCGATTTGGTAATAATCGAAGTGAGCTTTTGTGGAGGAAGACTGTTAATATATATGGAATTTAAAAGGCTTTGTCGTTATTCCATTTATATTATTATTCAGATATGGAAATTGATATCGATTATATATTGATCTGTTTTTCCGTGAAGATTCCATAATTAATGGAATGTGATTTTAGGTTTATCGTAAACTATGTTTTAAATGACATTGATTCCTTAACCCAGTTAAAGACGGAATTTCATGTCTAACATCGTATTTCGAACTATATTGTCGGTATCTACTAAATATACATCAGTTTGGTGGCGGAGAATTTATTCTCTTGCTTAACACCCTTCTTTGAGACGTATGTGCTCAGAGGTTATATATCGGCAGAAATCAATGGTGCAGTGTAGATTGTCGATGCGGCATGTTTGATTTCCCAAAGTTAAATAATCTTTAATATTGATTTTGGAAGTCTAAAACTAAGTGGAGTTTTAATGAATCTTTAATTAGATTGAAATGTGAATTAATGATTTAAATTATCAAATTTGGGAAATGATCGAGAATGGAGTATCGCTAGTTTTTCTCGAAGTGATAGTTAAACCTTTAATTAGATTTGAACGTGAAATGGTAATTAAATTTACCGATAACACCGTGGTGTTAGATATGGAGTATTACCTGTTTTGCTTCATGGGATGAATAGGTTGGGATTGGGAAATTATACAAATGATTACTTCGGTAAGGTGCGCTAATCCCGACTAGTTTGGATAAATCTTAATTTGGTTTGAATTGATATCCAAAGGAAGATTAAAGAGTAAATTTAAAGAATTTATCTTTGATAAAATTAGTGGGAACCTTTCCCTGATGATGTGAATATTTGAATAAAAGAATATTCTGAATTGGAATGAGGCGTATGTTGTGTTTGTGTAGCATTTGTTTATAATATATGCGAGTTATTCGAAAAGGTCGGGTTTATACCCATTATGAATAACTGATTCGATGATAAGTTGACGATGAAGACGGTGGTTGAAGATCAGAGGTCTTTACATCGTTTGGATGATTACCGATGTTTTGATTGGGCTGTACACCCAAGACAAGGTAATAAGTGGTGATCGTCCAGATGTACTTGGAGATCGACCGGATATGTGAGGACCTCTCTCCTGTATTGGACACGGGACGAGGAAGAAGGTGCCTCCGGTTTCATTCAGACCCAAAATGGACATGTAAATGGATGTGCGTCTGACACTGGATTTTATTCTGTGTTGACTGATTTCTATTGAATATATATCTGTTTGGTGGCAGAGAATTTATTCTCTTGCTTAACACCCTTCTCTAAGACATACAAGCTTAGAGGTTATATATCGATAAATATCAGTCGCATGACGTGAATTGTCGATGCGGCATGCTGAGATGTAAAGGATCAAGGCTTTTGTTGAAAAGCAGAGCCTTTTGGTTGATGATCAAAGCACGGCTTTGAATAGCATAGCTTTGTGTAGCATTAATTCGCGAGCCTTGCACCCAGGTGTGAACCAAAAACGGGATAATGAATGCACAGAAATGGACATATGTTAGCTTTAGCTACGAGTAACATCATGGTATGGAGCCCAGACTGTTTACTCATGTGGATGTTGCATACTATTATCACTTGATAGGAGACGAGGTATCTCGGGTATATCGGTCACTACGGGGTTGATGGATATTATATCGGTCACTATAGGGCTGATGGATATGGTCGACATATTGACCATTTTAGAGGTTCGATGGAACCAGCTAACATATAGTTTATGGTATAACTAATCATTGACGGATGGCCGGCCATGAAGATCCAAGGGGTTCACTGCGGGGGATCCTGAGGCACTTGCTAGTGTGTCTCGAAATCGGTGAGGATAATCCCTTACCTCGGTTCATAGATGGAAACCCAATTTCCAATACGTGATATTCGGTTTTAGTTGTAAATATATATATATATATATATATATATATATATATATATATATATATATATGGCGATGTAATATAATGGTACATACGCCGCCTATGATTGATACATTTATATTTGAAGTTGATTTCTTCACTTATAGTAATAATAAAAGATGAAATTTCGCGTACCAAGCATATTTGGTTATTATAAGGGAAAACTCTATCCTCGACTGCGCTCATTGTGTGATGGGACCTAAGTCTTATAATAGCTTCATTTTTCTCTTTAGCATTGCGCTGTTATTTTTATGCACTGGTATTCATGGGGAAATAAACCCATTATGTGTTATATGGCATGGTCTCATGATTTACATGACTTTAAAATCAAGCTAATAACTGTTTTAGTTCTCAAACCAGTCGTATGACTGATTTGGAGTTTATTGTTTTAACCTGAACTCTGGGTGCCCCTATTTTCCACATGGGCAGCTAGTAGTTTTGGTTTTGTAGATTTCTAGTTTATAGGATCCTGTTTACAGCTGGAGCTATATTCTGAACGCTTTGCATATGTGTATTTCTTACAGTTGTGTTATGTATTATTTTTCCACTGCTATGTAATGTATTTTTATCTCTGATATTTTCCAATGTGTAATATTTATTCATACTCTGTTATATTCTTATACTATAATGTAAATTGTTGTAATAATAATGAAATGTTCTTCTGTTTGCGTTCTGATTTGTCGTGTTCTCAACTTAATCAGGGCTTTCACGTAAGGGGAAGTCTGGGTCGCTTCAATTATCACCTATCTAGAGAAATTCATTCCATTCTTTATTCTATTCGATATTGTCCCATTTGGGAAAATGGTTGCTGATCCCAACTGTTGGTGATTTACATTTGATACACTCAAGCAAAATGAGTTGTCGGTCATGTGTGGCCGGGTTACAAGATGTTCTTGTTGAACCCAGTGTATTCTTTTCTAGAGATACACTATCAGAAGGTGGTTCCATACCTTGTCATAGTTGGAAACTCATTACCCAATAAGTGCTCGCGGTTTTGATTGTATACTATATATGTGGATTGTGAAATGCAAACATTCCACTAGATTGTTACTGATTTGATTTAGACACTATTATAATATCAAAAGAGTTTTGATATAAAGATTATCGTTTCTTTCAAAAGGATTTTGAAAGTTAAATCAAGTGCTTTGGATTCTCATAAGGGAAAAACCCCCGTTCCGTGTTATACAGCGTGGTCTTATGAGATATCGTTTATTTTTTTCAAACTGTTTTAAACTGTTTACTCATATCAGTCCGATGACTGATGCAGAGTTTATTTTGTTTTGTTTTTCCTAAACTCTTAGGTGCCAAAATTTGTACGGGCAGTCAAGTAGTTCAGGATTTTACAGATCTATCTAAAGGAGCTTGGAGCAGGAGGCTTTAGCGTTAGATATATAGTATTTTTATTTCCGCTATGTTGTAAGTGTTGTACTCTGATAATTGTTTGTTAAACAGTTGAAATTTTGTATTTCAAAAGTTATGATATATTATATTTTGTTCCGCTGCGATGTGAGATTCTATGTAGTTATTTCTGTTCTTCTTCTAACTTTTTCTTCTTAAAAAAATAATTCGTATTTCTGTGATATTTGGTTGGACGTGTGATGTATGTAGTCAACTCAGATAGTACGGATTTGCGGGCCATTACAGTTGGTATCAAAGCTTAGGTTGAGCAAATACCTAGGCTTTGGTGGGATTGTGCTCATTAGAGATAGTGTCAGTAGTACCCTAGAATGAGTTAATTGTATATATACGAGAGCGCGTATTTGTTAAGTGATATAAAAACTATTTTATATTGTGTTGGCTAGTCTGTTAAGTGGTTTATGAATTCTGATCGATTCGTGGGACACCACGAAGTCGATAGGAATTTCTAAACATTTGAATAGAGAAAATTGGACACGATATTGTTTTAAAATGAATAAATGAAATAATTTTTCCCAAAAAATATATTTTGATATAGAAAGGAATAATTTTCTGAAATTGTTATAATATATGGATGTGTGGTTGTTATTTTAATCAATGAGATTATAAGAATTGAAATGGTTATATTTAACCAAATAGAATTTGTATACAAATGAAATATATACAAATGAGATGAACTGAAACTCTATTAAACCAGAATTTGGAATTTAATCCCGGGAAGTTAGAAAATATTTTTGTGATGTATATTAAAATAATATAGCTTCGTTTTGGAAGGATTTTAAAGTAAAAAAATCATTTATGATGGACTTTAAAAGTGACAAAGCACTGAACTCACTTCAGTAGCTGGAAAATAATTCTGATGATGATCGCGACATCATCAGTGTTCATTTTCGAGTTTCTAAGAGATGGATGACTACCTTAGAAAAGTTTAGATGGAAATTTGTTGAAAGAAAACAAGTTGTTTTGGAAAAATATTCAAATGCTTTGAATTTGAGATGAAAATAAATATGTATATATTTATGTTATTTCAAAAGGAATTTGAAATGAAAACCGGAAATTTGAATTCTAAAATCTAAATTTAACTTAAACAAGTTAAATGAATCAAAGTGAATAAATTGATTTGGAACCAATTTAAATGAATGTAAGCATATGCGGTGTGCAATATGGATAAAAACCATAAGTTTGTGGGTACTGAAATATGTTGAAATATGAAGAGTTGAGTTTCAACGTAAAAGAGTTTTGAAAAGTTAATGGGTTTATAGCATTTTTCTTACCTTAGTAATTTCGGGGACGAAATTCTTTTAGGGGGGAAGAATGTAATGACCCGAATTTTTTTAACGATTAATTTTATTCATTTAAATTTATTTTAAATGTTGAGTTGATAATATAAATTTATTTAATTATCGAGTTTATCGATTTAATAATTGATATACGATTTAATTTCAAGTAGATTAAATTATCGTAATACGAAAACTGAGAATAAATGAATTTGAAGTTTAAAACTGAATTTGAAATGATTCAGATAATAAATAGAAATTCCATTTGAATATAAATGATAATAATAATTTATTATTGAGGAATTAATTGTTTTGAATTTAATTTATATCGATTTAAATTAATATCTTCTCCATATGATCGAACTGGACTTCGAAACTTGTCCCAGTGTGTTCAGGATAGTGTTATAACGCTAGAGACACTGGTTGTTGTGCTCAAATAGGAGTTCGGAAACACATGATAATTTAAATCGTATTGGTTAATTAAAAACTAAAATAAATAAATAAAGAAAGAAAAAAGGGGTTTCCTTCTACCCTAAGTCAATTAATACCAGTACACTGCAAACCTCAAATCACGCAGGCCTATTTCCTTCGGGGTTAAGTATTCTTCTTCTATAAATTTCAATGCACTTCCTCCTTTTTCTCCCTTCTCGAATTCATTTGCAGGCAAAAATAAAATCCAAAAGCTTTGTATTTGAAAGGTCGCAGCCCATTGCTTTGCAAACCAGAGAATTAAATTCCCTTTTCGATTATTTTCTAACTCATCCTCAAATTGGAAACCAACCGATCCTCAAAACAAATTAAAGCATTTGATTCCCAAAAGAAAACTGAAATTGATTTATTCTTGAAATCGCGAGCTCATATTTCGTGTAATCAAAATCCAGTTGATCTCGAATCTAAGTTGAAGATTCCTGAGCCACCAGGATGCACGCGCAAGACCGGTTATCGTGCCCTGAAATGGAAAGCGAGTTCGAGACTTTACAGCAATGAGGTTTCTGAAAATTATGTTGATCTTGGATTTAGAAGTTGATTTCACAGTTTGGTTCTTAGATGAATGGCAGTTCGATAACTGGATTTTTGTGTGGATCGGCATCAAGATGTCGCAATTGAGTTAGGGGAAAGTCGAGATCGAGTTTCTCTGGAAGATGACGATTTATAGCTGATGGCAAGGGGAAGGCAAAATGTATGAAGGAGGGGCGCGTGAGGTTGATACCGAAGTGGAAAAGGGTGGCGACAGAGAGTAACTCGCGTTTAGTTTTAGGGGCTTCGCTGCATACCTGCGAGGTTACTCAGGTGATGGACAACAACATAGGGGATGGTGCGAGTGTGTCAATGGGAGCATGGGAAATGTCTGAGCGTGGCTCAGTTCGGTGATGAAAAGGTGAATGGGGAGATGTCAGCCGATGTTGGAGCAGTTATGGGTTAGCAGTATGGTGGTTTTGGCAACGTCGGGATGGACTGTGGAAGAGGTTACCGTGTAGTATTAGTGAAGAAGTGTCTAACAATCTTGGTTCTTTTGCAGAGACTTTGGGGAGGGAAGAAAAAAAAAGATTCAAGGTAAATTAATTAATTAAGATACATATTTAATTAATCGTCATATATATAAAAAATATATTTATGCAGATATTTATTTATTTTACATACGCGTATATAAGCTATTGTCAACAAATGAATATCATATTAAATATATACAAGATTGTGTAGAATGGAATCGGTCAAGTCGATCACATCTGCGGGATACATAATCTGGGAAACGGAAATTTAACTGGAATCGAAATGGATCGAAATAAAAATCAAGGTGAGTAAATCTCACTCATATTTTTATTTAGAATTATTTTATTCGTTAAAATAATTGTTCGTTGGTTGTTTGTATGCACTGAAATATTATTGTGGCTATTAATATATATTAGTTATTTAGGATTGGTGTTTGTGGCTATTAATATATATTAGTTATTTAGGATTGGGCCTAAAATGTTGATTTATAAAAAAACTGTGAAAAGGATATTTCGAGATTTAAAATGGAAAATCTATTTTTCAAAAATAGAATTTGAATTTCGAATGGGCTATAAAGATATTAACTTGTTTTGAATAAATAAAACAAGTATTGAATTTATAAATGATGTTTATAAATTAAATAATGCAAGAAATAGAAGTAAATTTATAAATGGTGTTTATAAATAAAATGGAACGATTTTCTTTGGATAATCAAGGAAATGAAATGAATTTATAAACGGTGTTTATAAATAAAGTGGAAAAATTATCATTTGATAATCTGAATATTTAAATTCAAGTGTGAATTTAAAAATTGAAATGGGGAATCGTTTTAAAGAACTAAACGATGAAATTTATTCTGATGTTCAGAATATAAATTGAACTAAAATGAATACGTAAGGATTTATGATTTGAATTCGATTAGTTCGAATTTATTTAAATAAAATATGTCTAGAGAAAATATTAGGATTATATTAAATAGAAGTAAAATTTAATATTAAAACAAATTCTATGTTATGTATAGATAAGTTAAAATAAATAGAATATTCCAAAAATAAATTTTGTTTTTAAATAGACTTCGAAATGTAACTTGTTTAATATATATATAACAAGCAAGTTTATAAAGAATGTTTATAAATGTGGTAAATTAATTATCAAAAGATAATTTATTGTTTTAAATTCAAGTATGAATTTAAAAATATAATTTGGAATCATTTCGAAAAAGGGAACAATAGTTTTTATTCCGGAACTCGGAATATAAAACGAATTGAGTTTAAATAGATTTGAAATGAAACTTGTTTTTAATATATAAACAAGGAAGTTGGATTTATAAATGATGTTTATAAATCGAGTAAAATAAATTATCATTTGATAATTTAGACGTTTAAATTCAAGTATGAATTTAAAAGTGAATTGGAAAACGGTCTGAAATAGAATGATAAATTTTATTCTGGAATTGGAAGTATAAACGGAACTGAGATAAATCTAAGGATTAAAAATTAGAATTCGATTGCATCGAATTTTATAAATAATTTATTTATAAAGGATTGGAATTCAATATAGAAGATTTAATTATAACTAAATTATAAAATAATCAGCTGTTAGGGAAAATCAGAAATATTAAGTTGAATCTGGAAAACTGGATTAATCTATATTTAAAAATATGGAAAAACGGAAGTGAAATTTATTTATAGACAAAGTTTAAACGCTTATATATAAATATAATTAAAACGAACTCGCCGCAGCGCAGTAATTCGTAAATTGGCGCTTCGAACTTCAATTGAGTATATAGAACTCAATTTAAGTCGGAATTCTTTGAAACAAGAATCGGCAGGACCGATTTGATAATAGTTTTCTAATGGAAGAGAAAAATCTGGATTTTGTCATATAGATTTTGAGTTATGTCAAAATCAAATTTTTAGAAAAACAGCGCCATAACCATTATTAAACCATAATGGTTTTTTTAAATAAATAAAAGTATTTTAAGTAAATAAAATCTGAATTTCCATTAGAAAAATCCAGATTTTAGATATAAAATAAATATGAACTCAAGTGAACTAATTTTTGAAACAAAAATCAGATTTTTAATTATTAAACAGAATTAACTAATTTGAAGGATAATTAGTTAATGGGATTTTGAATCGAAAATGGATTTGGATAAGGGAATCAGGATAGTAAATTCATATTCGAAATCGAATATGAAACTTGAGTTGAAAATGGAATTCGATTGGTTTATAAGTCGATTAAAAATATAATTGAACGTGATATGCTCAATTAAAAAGCAAAATGGGTAAAAGGAGCTAATTATAGAATAAATTAGTGAACTATGTTAAAGATGATTGGATTGAGTTGGAATAAATTAGAAATGGATGTATATTGGTTAGACAGGAATGAAATAAAGTGTATGGATATTATATTTCAAGTGCCCAACAAAAAGGTACACTTTTAAATTCCATATGAGATTTTATGTGCTGAATCGGCTAGCCGCTTGACTTTTTGATTTTCTTTTTGAATGAAAAGGGCCTAAAGAGGCGAGTAGAGGTTTGAACTATCGACTGGTACAAAGGAGGTGCTGGCGAAATTTTCCGGAAATTTAAGGAGTTAGAATATTTTAAGAAAATTTGACAATTAGAAATCAATATATCGTTATATATAGAATTCGATAAGGAAACAAACTTAGAATAGAATATTATAAACAAAAAGGAAATCTATAATTATATCAGGTAAAAATAGTAAGAGAACACATACACGATTTAAAAATAAATAATTGGTTTTTATGGCGTTGAGTATTCGGGATAAGTAGTCTTGTCCGTTTTGAAGTAAAGAATGTTATTCAGTCAAGGTCTGAGAGGTAGTTATACCCCAACTTGATTGATGTCAATTATTAACCGATAAATAGCAAAATTCAGTCTCAAGGATCAATGTTGAATAATATTTAGTTGAATGCAGTAATTTGGGTTGTTGTAACAATGTTTTACACAACAATCGTTTTAACCCAAATAAGTGGAGTTTTGGAAATAGAATAATAAATATTTCTTGAGCATAGAAATGAATGGTCATGAAAGGGAGAAGTAATTGGATATGAAATTCCAAATATAAATTGAAGATATTTTCTAAGTATAGAAAATAAAAATAAGACGATATATGAGAAAGGCTTTTCCAATAGCGTAAGAGGGCAAGATGATTATTGAAAATATCATGTTAACAAATATCGATAAGGAAATGGAGAGGTGATATAATTAATGAAATATTAGTTAAGGGGCTCAGTGATTTGTTTGATGCTCTGATTGAATGTTTGTTTGTAATGACCCGCATTGGCAGAGGTATTACAATTAATTTATTTAATTATATAAATAGTGATATAGTGAATTAAATGGTGGTTTAATTAAATGATGGTGAATATTTAAATTAAAATAATAAATTAAATAATATATTTAATTCTGAAATAATCAGAATTGACTGAAATGGCGATATGGTGTGAACTGGATCATCTGTGATATTTAATTTAGCTTGGAATTTAATTTGAATAACGAATATATTATATAAACGACAGTTTGAAACGTAGAGTTATAATATAATTAAAATCGAGCTTGAAATGGTGCTGTAGTTCGTAATTTGGTGATTCGAACTTCAACTGAATGTACATGATTCGTTTTAAGCCGGATTTCTGTGAAACAAGAAACATGTGGAGCTGGTGGAGTATATCTTTCTAGTGGAAGAGAAAAATCGGGATTTCATCGTGTAGATTTTGATTTACGTCCAAATCAAATTTTAGAAAAGTCGCTGTGGAATTCCTTTATAATTTATAAAGGAATTATTTATATTTTAAAAAAGAATTTCAATATAAATCGAATATCGGGTTGACCCAGATTTGAAATATCAAGTTAGAAATTCATATAGGAATATTCTAGAGTTGTATGGTATTCCACTGTGAATATATACAAAAATATTTATTTATTAATATTTTATTTAATTATATTTAAATATTTATATATTTAAATAGGTCATTCAGAGCTTTAAAAATAGCCGGTTTTGCAAACGAAGTCGGAATTCGACGAAACTAATTTTGTTGGATCCGCAATGTCAAATAGTTGTTAGATTTTCGGTTTCGTGATTTTTAGAGTCACTGTGTGACCGTACGGATTTTAGAGTGAAGAACAGTCAGTATTCTGACAGTTAAAAATACGCTGTGTGAGCATACGAAGCCGGAACTCGACGAAACCAGTTTCGTTGGGACCGTAATGTCGAACAGAAGGTGCATGTCAATTTTCATGGTTTTTGGGTATCATATGTGATGATACATATTTTTAGAAGACAGTTACAAATAATGATTGAATAAAATCGAATATTAAAATAAAATATCTCAACAAAATATCTAAATTCTCCATCCTATAAATATGCCTTAACTGTCCCTGACCTAATTTATTTCATTCGGCAGTCAAGAAAAAAAAAAGTGAGCCGCCACCGAAAGTTAACTCAACAGTAAAAATGAGAGAAAGAAAATCAAAATAAAATCCAGTATGATCCTACAAATCATATCACTTGTATATTTGGATTCTACGAGTGTTTCTCTTCAATCTCGTATGGGTTTTGCCAAACTCGGACAGGATTTTGGGGTTCGACGTTTGTACAGCGTCGGCCTATGGGAACTAGGGTTGGACACTAGTGAATGTTGGAGTAGTGATTTGAGGTTTTGGTTTTGTATTTGTGTTTAGCAAGGCGAACCGCACTCGTGTGCCTATTTTTATGGTGTTCGATGATTTTGTTGTTGTCGAGATGTCCCTGTAGCCGATGATGAAGCTCCAAGTCATGTTCTAGAAGAGGCCGACGAGTTTAACGTTTCTGGTATGGTGTTGAAGAAGAATCGAAGAGAGACATTTTGGTTTTATTGGTTTGGGTTTTTACGAATCATGGAGAGGGAACAGATCGAAAGTTTGGGCGGAAATAGCCTTCGATTTTGAGCAGTGGGATACTGGAAATCGCGTATGACTTGGGGAAGAAGGTGGTAGTGGATACGTGGGCCTGGTATTTGAAGATGTGCCGGGGAAAGTTAAGTTAAGGCCTAGTCTTTTATTTCATGTTTATTTAATTTTAAATGTGTATTAACTTCGAGAAGTCATAACTTGACCATACGATATCAGAATCACGAACGGTCAGATCCGACAGGACCGTATGGACAAGAGCTTCACAATGAAGCTGACTAGAAGTGGATTGGTGCTCGTATGGAATTGTGGTGAAATAAACTGTTTGATTCAAATCAAATGACAGTTTATCGTTCTTTAACGATGAACTGCAAATGTGAGTAAATCTCACTAACTCTGAACAGTTTATAATTTCATGTTGTATTTTTAGAACTGTTAAATATTGGCTGATTGATTGTGTGTTGACTGTTTGATAGAACTGCTAGTCAGTTAGTTGAATTTCTATATTGATTCTGTTTAACAGAATATATCATATGGAACTGAAAGTGATGTTATCTATATTGTTTAACATCTGTGATGCAGGGAAACAGGTCAGAGGAATCCAACTGGATTCCTCAACATTTATTTTACTGTGATTCATATATTGTGATATATGATGTGATATATAATCTGTTGTTGATTATGTGTGTTTGGACGATATTATCGTTGTTATATGGTGTGTTAAATACCATAAAAAAATATTGGATGTGGGAAAAGGGATTTTCAAAGTGTATTTGGGAAATGAATTATTTATATAAAATCGATGGATTTTATATAGAAAAGGATTTTTATAAAAGAAAACAATTATAAAATCGAAAGGAGTTATCGAATTAGTTATTTGAAAGGAGTTATCGATTATAGTTATTCGAAAGGAGTTATCGAATTAGTTATTCGAAAGGAGTTATCGATTATAGTTTAATCGAAAGGAGTTATCGAATTAGTTATTTGAAAGGAGTTATCGATTATAGTTTAATCGAAAGGAGTTATCGAAGTAGTTATTCGAAAGGGGTTAGTCGAGTTAGCTGAATAGAGTTAATCAATTAGAGTTAACCAGTTAGAGTAAATCGATAGAGTTAAATCGAACTAGAGTTATTCAAATAGAGTTATCGAATATTAGTTTATTCGAATAGAGTTAAAGGAAAGGAATTATCGATTATTAGTTTAATCGAAGTGAGAAATCGATTATTAGTTAATCGAAAGGAGTTATCGATTATAGTTTAATCGAAAAGAGTTATCGATTAGTTAATCGAAGTGAGTAATCGAATATAGTTTATTCGAAAGGAATTATCGAATTTGGTTATTCGAAGGAGCTATCGAATTTAGTTATTCGATGGAGTTAATCGATTAGAGCTAAAGTAGAGTTAATCGAATATAGTTTATTCGAATATAAAGTAAATAGAGTTAATCCAATAGTGTTAATCCAAATGAGTTAATCGAAGAAGAGTTAATCGAATATTAGTAATTCGAATAAAGCAAAAGGTGTTATCGAATATTAGTTATTCGAAGAAGAGTTAAATTGAGTTAATCGAATATTAGTAATTCGAATAAAGTAAAAGGAGTTATCGAATATTAGTTATTCGAAGAAGAGTTAAATAGAGTTATCGAATATTAGTTATTCGAATAGAGTTAAATAGAATTAAAGGAATAAATCGAATATAGTTTGTTCGAATGGAATTAAAGAGTTAATCGAATTTGGTTTATTCGAATAGAGTTAAAGGAGTTATCGACTAGAGTTAAATCAAATAGAGTTAATCCAATAGTGTTAATCCAAAGGATTTAATCGAATAGAGTTAAGTGAAAGGAGTTAATCGAATATAATTCTTCGAAAGAAAGGTTAAGTAAGGAAGTTAGTTAAAGAAATTTAAAGTGAACTTTGCCTATTACAAGGTTAGAAATGTTGTTCAGTTAAGGTCTGAGAGGTAATTCTACCCCCAACTTGATTGGCTTTGTTTTTAACTAAGGAATGGTTAAGGTTCGGCATAAAAGGATGGTAAAGTGAATTTAGTAATTAAAGGAAATGGTTGAGTTGGCATAGCGATGTTTTATCTAACCATCTGCTAAATCCAAATGTAGGAGTTTTGGAAATGTTTCCAAACAAGAACCAGAAATGTTTTCTAACATAGAAAACAAGAAATGGAAATGTTTTCCAGTGTTAATAAGAAATATTTTCTAAATTTAAAAAATAGCAAATGTTGAATATAGGGAAACAGGAGATGAAAAATGAACTAAGGAGATAAATGTTAAATGATGTTTGATTGATAGAATTTCCATCTGGAAATAATATCGTTGTTTGCACACGTGTTTTTCTTCGATAGTTAAATCACAGACTATCGAAGTTTTTTTTAACCATTTTAACGTTGTTAATATGGAGAGACCGGTTGGATTATTATCCAAAGAACCACTCTGTATTGGCATAAGCGTTGCGAATCATATATGCCAAAGATAATTGAAGACGGAGTAAAGTGCAACGGCTATTGTATAAGTCTTAGATAACAGTTTCTAAGATGGATGTACTGAATAGTACCTTCGGTTCATCCTGTTCCTATATGACTTGTATGGAGGGATGTCTGACAGAGTATTTCCAGACGATCACGTATATTGATTTCTCCGACCATACCAAGAGTGGAAGCGGAGAAGAAAACTTCTTTTAGCTAACACGTAATGTAATTTTGTAGACGTCAATCGGTGATTTGATGGATTTGATGATGTGGCATTCAAAGTGAATCTGGTGTGATGATAAAGCGTAGCTTCTAGCCTCATCAACCGGTAAATGACAGAAATCGGGCAGGCAGCATGGCTAAGTCGGTCGCTCCGAAGTAGGGTGTATAATCACCTGATCTAGAGTTTCATTTACTTCTAAAAATCTATTGTTGATGTTGTCCCATTCGGGAAACGGTTGCTGATCCCAACCATTGGTGATATACATTCGATACACTTAAGCGAAATGAGTGGTCGGTCATGTGTGGTCGGGTTGCAAGATGTTCTTGTTGAATCCAGTGTATTCCTCTCTAGAGGTACACTAACGAAAGGTGGTTCCATACCTTGTCATAGTTGGAAATCCATTACCCAATACGTGCTTGCGGTTTTGATTGTATACCATATATGTAGAACGTGAGATGAAAGCGTTTCTGCTAGATGATTATTATACTGTGGTTGATAGACATTATTATAATATCAAAAGGTTTTTGATATAAAGAAATTTTGGATTCTCATAAGGGAAAAACCCGTTCCGTTATGCGGCGTGGTCTTATGAGATATCGTTTACTTGTTCAACTTTTTACTCACACCAGTCCCATGACTAACCCGAAGTTTATTTGTTTGTTTCCCTAAACTCTTGGGTGCCTAAATTTGTACGGGCAGTCAAGTAGTCGGGATTTTACAGATTTCTAGTGGAAGAGCTTGGAGCAGGAGGCTTCAGGATCATATAGCTATAGTTATTTCCGCTGTGTTGTAAGTGCTGTACTTTGATAATGATATGTATATTCAAGTACAGATTTGTATTTCAAAGTTATGTTATGAAATATATTTATTCGTTCCGCTGTGAGATTCGTGTTACTCTGATGTTGTGTTCTTCTTCTTCTTCTATTCTAAGTTTTCTATCTTATCTTTCCTCACCCTCTAATTTCTTTCATTTATGACCGATATTTTCGATCCTTGGATGTTCGATATGTGTTGTATATCGGATAACCAAGATCACCAAAATCCCGGGTCATTACAGTTGGTATCAAAGCTTAAGTTAAGTGAATTACCTTGGCTCTGTGGCGTGACTCAGTAGAGATAGGGTTAGTAATACCCTAGATTGAGTTGAGTGCATATATACGAGTGATCGTATTTGCTATTGATATAAAAATTGTTTTATATTGTGGAGATTCATTGGTTGAGTTGTTTATGAGTTCTGGTCGATCAGTTTGATCCAATGTATTGGTAGGAGTTACTAAACACTCGAATACGATGGGTCGACACGATATGTTTTGAAAAGAGGGTAAATTAAAATAAGTTTACCCAAGATATATCTTGATATAGAGAAGATATATATATATCAAAATTTTAATATAGTGGATATATTGGTTGTTATTATAATCAAGTAAGATTATAAATTAAATGGTTATGTAAATAACCAATCAGAATTCATATAAGTGAAATACGTGAAATCAGATGAGTTAAATCTGAAATTTTAAACCAGAAATTGAATTAAATTCTGGAAAATTGGATAAGTGTTTGTAAATGGATTTAGATTAAAAATAAGGAAAATTTAAGATCCTGGGAGATTTTAAATTGTTTTACAAGCAGTGTGAAATATATTTTGAAATGAATTTCAAAGTGGAAATGTTTAGAAATGGTTTTATAGTATTGAACTCACTTCGATCGCTGGAAAATAGATTCTGATGATGACAGCTGCATCATCAGTATTCATTTTCGAGTTGTAAGTGACGAATTACTACCAGAGATACCGTTTTGAATTTGTTTTGGAAAAGACAAGTTGTGTTGAATTTCAAAATGGGATTTATAATATAGAATTTGATATATAGAATTTGAATAGAATTTGATATATAGAATTTGAATAATAGAAATGATATAAAATTTGAATAGAAATTGAATAGAATTAACTAAGTCGAAGAGGAATTAGTTAATCGAGTTTTGAATTTGAAGTTGAACTTTGAAAGGTGAACTGGATTTGTAAATGGATATTCGAAATCAAATATAGAACTTAAATTTGAAATTTGGATTCAAATTAGTTAATAAGCAAGTTAAAATATATTTGAACATGTCATGTTCAAATATAAAAGTGAAATAGACTACAGAGTTAATTAACAAATTAATTAACGAATTGAGTTAAAACGATCAGGTATAGTTAAAATAGATTGGGCAGGTATAATTATACATGAGATAGGTATGGATAAGGTATGAAGGTATATAAATAGAATGCTCGACGAAAAGGTATGTATTTAGTTCATATATGAGATTTTATGCACCGTATCGGCTAGCCGCTTGGCTTTTTCTTTTGGATTGGTGAGGGCCATGGGAGGCTATTTGAAATATCCCGATGCTCCTGGTATGAAGGAGGTTATGGAGAATTTTTCCGGGAATTTAAGGAGTTAGAATATTTTTAAGATAATTTGATATTTATAAATCAACGTATCGATATAGATATAAAAGTCGATAAGGAAACGAACTTAGAAATAGAATAGTAAAATCAAAAAGGAAGTATAAGAATAAAATCTAGTAAGAATAGAAAGAGGAAGCGTATACGTGTTTAAAAGTGAATGAGTAGTTGTATGGTATTGATTATTCGAGTAAGTAGTCATATCTGTTTTGACGTTGTAAATGTTATTCAGTCAAGGTCTGAGAGGTAGTTATACCCCAACTTGATTGATTTCATTATTAACAAATAAATAGTAATATTTCAGGCTCGAAGATCAATGTTGAATAAGAGTTAGTTGAATATAGTATTTGGGTTGTCGTAACGATGTTTTACACAACATCCGTTTTAACCCAAATAAGTGTAAGCTTGGAAATATAATAACGAATATTTCCTAAGTATAGAAATAAACAAGATCGGAAAAGAGATAAGTAATTGGAATATTTTCCAATTATAAATAGCATATATTTTTTAAAGTTTAGAAAATAAAGGAAGGCGATATTCAGAAATGTTTTCCAAATAACATAAAAGGCCAATATGGTTATTGAAAATATTTGGTTAACAAATATTGATAAAGAAATAGAAAAGTGATTTAACTAATGGAATATTAATTTAGGACTCAGTGACATGTTCAAAAGGAAATTTGATTTTTGAAAAGAGTAAATTGTTTTAAAAAAACGAGTGGTTGTGTTGGAGATAAAAGTGATTTCGGAGTTTGATTGGGATAACAATGGTATATGCTGAGTTGATAGCATATGGAAGTGATAGAGTTGATATGCCCGACAAAAAGGTACAAGTTTATACTTCAATTAGATATAAGATTTATGAGCCGAATTGGCAAGCCGCTTGGCTGTTTGAATTTCTTTTGGGTTGGAGATGGCCCAGAGAGGCGAGTTGGAGTTTGACCTATTGACCAGTACAAAGGAGGTGCTGGCGAAATTTTTCGAAAAGTTAAGGCGTTAGAAAATTTTCAGGATTTTTGGAAATTTTCGTTGATAAGAATTAATTAATAATTAAATAGAAATTAAATTGGTCCAGTTGAAAACTAGAGTTAAAAAGTGAACAAATATGTTCTAACCAGTCGATAGGTTCGTTCTCTACCTTAGCAATTTCGAGGACGAAATTATTTTAAGTGGGGAAGATTGTAATGACCCACATTGGCAGAGGTATTATAATTAATTTATTTAATTATATAAATAGTGATATAGTGAATTAAATGGTGGTTTAATTAAATAATGGTGAATATTTAAATTAAAATAATACATTAAATAATATATTTAATTCTGAAATAATCAGAATTGACTGAAATGGCGATATGGTGTGAACTGGATCATCTGTGATATTTAATTCAGCTTGGAATTTAATTTGAATAACGAATATATTATATAAACGACAATTTGAAACGTAGAGTTATAATATAATTAAAATCGAGCTTGAAATGGCGCTGCAATTCATAATTTGGCGATTCGAACTTCAACTGAATGTACATGATTCGTTTTAAGCCGGATTTCTGTGAAACAAGAAACATGTGGAGCTGGTGGAGTATATCTTTCTAGTGGAAGAGAAAAATCGGGATTTCGTCGTGTAGATTTGGATTTACGTCCAAATCAAATTTTAGAAAAGTCGCTGTGGAATTCCTTTATAATTTATAAAGGAATTATTTATATTTTAAAAAGGAATTTCAATATAAATCGAATATCGGGTTGACCCAGATTTGAAATATCAAGTTAGAAATTCATATAGGAATATTCTAGAGCTGTAGGTATTCCACTGTGAATATATACGAAAATATTTATTTATAAATATTTTATTTAATTTTATTTAATTATATTTATATATTTAAATAGGTCATTCAGAGCTTTAAAAATAGCCAGTTTTGCAAACGAAGTCGGAATTCGACGAAACCAATTTTGTTGGATCCGCAATGTCAAATAGTTGTTAGATTTCCAGTTTCGTGATTTTTAGAGTCACTGTGTGACCGGACGGATTTTTAGAGTGAAGAACAGTCAGTATTCTGACAGTTAAAAATACGATGTGTGAGCATACGAAGCCGGAATTCGACGAAACCAGTTTCGTTGGGACCGTAATGTCGAACAGAAGGTGCATGTCAATTTTCATGATTTTTTGATATCATATGTGATGATACATATTTTTAGAAGACAGTTACAAATAATGATTGAATAAAATCGAATATTAAAATAAAATATCTCAACAAAATATCTAAATTCTCCATCCTATAAATATGCCTTAACTGTCCCTGACCTAATTTATTTCATTCGACAGTCAAGGAAAAAAAAGTGAGCCGCCACCGAAAGTTAACTCAACAGTAAAAATGAGAGAAAGAAAATCAAAATAAAATCCAGTATAATCCTACAAATCATATCACTTGTATATTTGGATTCTACGAGTGTTTCTCTTCAATCTCGTATGGGTTTTGCCAAACTCGGACAGGATTTTGGGGTTCGACGTTTGTACAGCGTCGGCCTATGGGAACTAGGGTTGGACACCAGTGAATGTTGGAGTAGTGATTTGAGGTTTCGGTTTTGTATTTGTGTTTAGCAAGGAGAACCGCACTCGTGTGCCTATTTTTATGGTGTTCGATGATTTTGTTGTTGTCGAGATGTCCCTGTAGCCGATGATGAAGCTCCAAGTCATGTTCTAGAAGAGGCCGACGAGTTTAACGTTTCTGGTATGGTGTTGAAGAAGAATCGAAGAGAGACATTTTGGTTTTATTGGTTTGGGTTTTTACGAATCATGGAGAGGGAACAGATCGAAAGTTTGGGCGGAAATGGCCTTCGATTTTGAGCAGTGGGATACTGGAAATCGCATATGGCTTGGGGAAGAAGGTGGTAGTGGATACGTGGACCTGGTATTTGAAGATGGGCCGGGGAAAGTTAAGTTAAGGCCCAGTCTTTTATTTCATGTTTATTTAATTTTAAATGTGTATTAACTTCGAGAAGTCATAACTTGACCATACGATATCAGAATCACGAACGGTCGGATCCGACAGGACCGTATGGACGAGAGCTTCACAATGAAGCTGACTGGAAGTGGATTGGTGCTCGTATGGAATTGTGGTGAAATAAACTGTTTGATTTAAATTAAATGACAGTTTATCGTTCTTTAACGATGAACTGCAAA
The DNA here is from genome assembly GCA_030737875.1 of Allium sativum. Taxonomy (NCBI): domain Eukaryota; kingdom Viridiplantae; phylum Streptophyta; class Magnoliopsida; order Asparagales; family Amaryllidaceae; genus Allium; species Allium sativum. The sequence continues at coordinate 16,419,681 of CM060927.1, read as the reverse complement.
TGTGAGTAAATCTCACTAACTCTGAACAGTTTATAATTTCATGTTGTATTTTTAGAACTGTTAAATATTGGCTGATTGATGTGTGTTGACTGTTTGATAGAACTGCTAGTCAGTTAGTTGAATTTCTATATTGATTCTGTTTAACAGAATATATCATATGGAACTGAAAGTGATGTTATCTATATTGTTTAACATCTGTGATGCAGGGAAACAGGTCAGAGGAATCCAACTGGATTCCTCAACATTTATTTTACTGTGATTCATATATTGTGATATATGATGTGATATATAATCTGTTGTTGATTATGTGTGTTTGGACGATATTATCGTTGTTATATGGTGTGTTAAATACCATAAAAAAATACTGGATGTGGGAAAAGGGATTTTCAAAGTGTATTTTGGAAATGAATTATTTATATAAAATCGATGGATTTTATATAGAAAAGGATTTTTATAAAAGAAAACAATTATAAAATCGAAAGGAGTTATCGAATTAGTTATTTGAAAGGAGTTATCGATTATGGTTATTCGAAAGGAGTTATCGAATTAGTTATTCGAAAGGAGTTATCGATTATAGTTTAATCGAAAGGAGTTATCGAATTAGTTATTCGAAAGGAGTTATCGATTATAGTTTAATCGAAAGGAGTTATCGAATTAGTTATTCGAAAGGGGTTAGTCGAGTCGAGTTAGCTGAATAGAGTTAATCAATTAGAGTTAACCAGTTAGAGTAAATCAGTTAGAGTAAATCAATAGAGTTAAATCGAACTAGAGTTATCGAATATTAGTTTATTCGTATAGAGTTAAAGGAAAGGAATTATCGATTATTAGTTTAATCGAAGTGAGAAATCGATTATTAGTTAATCGAAAGGAGTTATCGATTATTAGTTAATCGAAAGGAGTTATCGATTATTAGTTAATCGAAGGAGTTATCGATTATAGTTTAATCGAAAAGAGTTATCGATTAGTTAATCGAAGTGAGTAATCGAATATAGTTTATTCGAAAGGAATTATCGAATTTGGTTATTCGAAGGAGTTATCGAATTTAGTTATTCGATGGAGTTAATCGATTAGAGCTAAAGTAAATAGAGTTAATCGAATATAGTTTATTCGAATATAAAGTAAATAGAGTTAATCCAATAGTGTTAATCCAAATGAGTTAATCGAAGAAGAGTTAAATTGAGTTAATCGAATATTAGTAATTCGAATAAAGCAAAAGGAGTTATCGAATATTAGTTATTCGAAGAAGAGTTAAATTGAGTTAATCGAATATTAGTAATTCGAATAAAGTAAAAGGAGTTATCGAATATTAGTTATTCGAAGAAAAGTTAAATGGAGTTATCGAATATTAGTTATTCGAATAGAGTTAAATAGAATTAAAGGAATAAATCGAATATAGTTTATTCGAATGGAATTAAAGGAGTTAATCGAATTTGGTTTATTCGAATAGAGTTAAATGAGTTATCGACTAAAGTTAAATCAAATAGAGTTAATCCAATAGTGTTAATCCAAAGGATTTAATCGAATAGAGTTAAGTGAAAGGAGTTAATCTAATATAGTTATTCGAAAGAAAGGTTAAGTAAGGAAGTTAGTTAAAGAAATTTAAAGTGAACTTTGCCTATTTCAAGGTTAGAAATGTTGTTCAGTTAAGGTCTGAGAGGTAATTCTACCCCAACTTGATTGGCTTCGTTTTTAACTAAGGAATGGTTAAGGTTCGGCAGAAAAGGATGGTAAAGTGAATTTAGTAATTAAAGGAAATGGTTGAGTTGGCATAGCGATGTTTTATCTAAACATCTACTAAATCCAAACGTAGGAGTTTTGGAAATGTTTCCAAACAAGAACAAGAAATGTTTTTTAACATAGAAAACAAGAAATGGAAATGTTTTCCAGTGTTAATAAGATATATTTTCTAAATTTAGAAAATAGCAAATGTTGAATATAGGGAAACAAGAGATGAAATATGAACTAAGGAGATAAATGTTAAATGATGTTTGATTGATAGAATTTCCATCTGGAAATAATATCGTTGTTTGCACACGTGTTTTTCTTCGATAGTTAAATCACAGACTAACGAAGTTTTTTTAACCATTTTAACGTTGTTAATATGGAGAGACCGGTTGGATTATTATCCAAAGAACCACTCTGTATTGACATAAGCGTTGCGAATCATATATGCCAAAGATAATTGAAGACGGAGCAAAGTGTAAGGGCTATTGTATAAGTCTTAGATAACAGTGTCTAAGATGGATGTACTGAATAGTACCTTCGGTTCATCCTGTTCCTGGATGACTTGTATGGAGGGATGTCTGACAGAGTATTTCCAGACGATCACGTATATTGATTTCTCCGACCATACCAAGAGTGGAAGCGGAGAAGAAAACTTCTTTTAGCTAACACATAATGTATTGTTGTAGACGTCAATCGGTGATTTGATGGATTTGATGATGTGGCATTCAAAGTGAATCTGGTGTGATGATAAAGCGTAGCTTCTAGCCTCATCAACCGGTAAATGACAGAAATCGGGCAGGCAGCAAGGCTAAGTCGGTCGCTCCGAAGTAGGGTGTATAATCACCTGATCAAGAGTTTCATTTACTTCTAAAAATCTATTGTTGATGCTGTCCCATTCGGGAAACGGTTGCTGATCCCAACCGTTGGTGATATACATTCGATACACTCAAGCGAAATGAGTGGTCGGTCATGTGTGGCCGGGTTGCAAGATGTTCTTGTTGAATCCAGTGTATTCCTCTCTAGAGGTACACTAGCGAAAGGTGGTTCCATACCTTGTCATAGTTGGAAATCCATTACCCAATACGTGCTTGCGGTTTTGATTGTATACCATATATGTAGAACGTGAGATGAAAGCGTTTCTGCTAGATGATTATTATATTGTGGTTGATAGACATTATTATAATATCAAAATGTTTTTGATATAAAGATATTTTGGATTCTCATAAGGGAAAAATCCGTTCCGTTATGCGGCGTGGTCTTATGAGATATCGTTTACTTGTTCAACTGTTTTAAACTGTTTTACTCACACCAGTCTCATGACTGACCCAGAGTTTATTTGTTTGTTTCCCTAAACTCTTGGGTGCCTAAATTTGTACGAGCAGTCAAGTAGTCGGGATTTTACAGATTTCTAGTGGAAGAGCTTGGAGCAGGAGGCTTCAGGATCATATAGCTATAGTTATTTCCGCTGTGTTGTAAGTGCTGTACTTTGATAATGATATGTACATTCAAGTACAGATTTGTATTTCAAAGTTATGTTATGAAATATATTTATTCGTTCCGCTGTGAGATTCGTGTTACTCTGATGTTGTGTTGTTCTTCTTCTTCTATTCTAAGTTTTCTATCTTATCTTTCCTCACCCTCTAATTTCTTTCATTTATGACCGATATTTTCGATCCTTGGATGTTCGATATGTGTTGTATATCGGATAACCAAGATCGCCAAAATCTCGGGTCATTACATTGTTTTTCTTCGATAGTTAAATAATCGACTATCGAAGTATTTGCCAATAATCGTTGTCAATATGGAAAGATCGGTTGGATTATTATCCGAAAACCACTTCATATCGGCAGTAGCGTCGCGAAACAGATCATATGAAGATAATCGAAGACGGAGTAAAGTGCAAGGGCTTTTTCTATTAATCTTAGGTAGAAATTGCCTAAGATGAATTAATGGAAATTGTGCCTTCGGCTTCGTTTAATCCAAGAGCGAAGTTGTATGGACGAATATCTGACAGAGTATTTCTAATGATTGCATATATTGGTCTATATAAATATATATGGTGGCGGAAAATTTATTCTCTTAGCATAATATCCAGATTATATTTGTGCAAATCAATTAATGGTTAACGAAATGACAATGTGACATTCAAAGTGATTGTGCTATCAATGAAAAATACGTAAGCGTAGCCTTAAGCCTTAACGACTGGGAAATGACAAAAATCGGGTAGGCAGCATGGCTAAGTGGGTAGCTCCCAATTAGAGTGTATTATCACCTATCTAGAGAAATTCATTTCATTTTTTATTTTATTCGATGCTGTCCCATTCGGGAAAACAGTTGCTGATCCCAACCGTTGGTGATATACATTCGATACACTCAAGCGAAATGAGTGGTCGGTCATGTGTGGCCGGGTTACAAGATGTTCTTGTTGAACCTAGTGTATTCGTCTCTAGAGATACACTATCGGAAGGTGGTTTCATACCTTGTCATAGTTGGAAACTCATTACCCAATAAGTGCTCGCGGTTTTGATTGTATATTATATATGTGGATCGTGAGATGCAAAAGTTCCACTAGATTTTTATTGATTTGATTTAGACACTATTATAATATCAAAAGAGTTTTGATATAAAGATTATCGTTTCTTTCAAAAGGATTTTAAAAGTTAAATCAAGTGTTTTGGATTCTCATAAAGGAAAACCCGTTTCGTGTTATACGACGTGGTCTTATGAGATATTGTTTATTTTTTTCAAACTGTTTTAAATTGTTTACTCATATCAGTCCCATGACTGATTTAGAGTTTGTTTTGTTTTATTTTACCTAAACTCTTGGGTACCCAAATTTGTACGGGTAGTCAAGTAGTTCGGGATTTTACAGATTTATCAAAAGGAGCTTGGAGCAAGAGGCTTTAGTGTTAAATATATAGTATTTTTATTTTTGCTGTGTTGTAAGTGTTGCACTCTGATAATTGTATGCTAAACAGTTAAAATTTCGTATTTCAAAAGTTATGATATATTATATTTTGTTCCGCTGCGATGTGAGATTCTGTGTTGCTATTTCTGTTCTTCTTCTATCTTTTTCTTCTTAAAAAAATTTGATTTGTATTCTGTGATATTTGGGTTGGACGTGTGATGTATGTAGTCAACTCAGATAGTACGGATTTGCGGGCCTACATCATAGTTCAAGTGCCACATAAGCCACAATTTACAAGAGAACTATTACTTAGCAGTAGGCTGAGTCCTCCCGCCACAACTTTTCCACCGGATCGAGCTCCACGTGTCCAAGCTCCGCAAAAGAGGCAAGCCACGTGGCACCTAGCTCAGCCCACTTTCTTCACCTATAAATACACCATTACTGGAAAGTGGAAAGGCATGTTGAATTCCCCACTTCCAACTCAAGCTCGGTATACTGGAAATATCCAATCGTGCATTCCAAACAAAATAATAATCTTGTAATCTCTACTTTTCTCCACCGAAAAGTCATTGTACTCTGTAATCCTCAAAAATCAGTAAATATAAAGTGGACGTAGGCACCGACTTTGCTGAACCACTATAAAAATCTTGCGTGTTCCCTGTCTTTTTCTACTTTTCCATACTCTGTGATTGTTTCTCGTGTGTAATCAACACACAATTGGGATTTAATCGTCAGTAGACCAACTTTTTGACGTAAACAAATAACAATTAGATTGCATTGACTATTAAATAATTTTTAAACAAACTAACCTAATTAGATTATTAAACATAAAGCAGCCCAATTAATGCCTCCGCCCCTCCCCTCCCCCCCCCCCCCCCCAGTTCCTTTTCCCTCCCAGCCCTAAATAATTACTTAATATAGACCTGCTCGCACTTCAACCCAGCCCAGTATCTCCCCTCCTATTGTTCTATAATTCACGTTTTCACGCAAAAAAAAATAACAGAAGAAGGGAAAATCGATTGTGGATTTTGAATGTCTATGGCGACTACGGCGTGCTAACGTAAGAAAAGACGAATTTACTGTGAAGACAAGGTACCGGCATCCGAAGAGAAATTTGGAGCAGAAGCAATTGATTGTTGCTCATTGCTGTAAGTTTGTTATCGAATTGATGCGTTTTTATAGGCTTTCAAATTGAATGATTATTTTTCACTGTTTAATAACGCTTGGGTGAGGAAAAAATTTGATTTGAAATATTATTCGATTTCTTTTGTTTTTTTAATTACTTTCGGTCTTCAGTGTTGCTGTTTTTGTCTCAGAAAATGATTCGATTTGTCCCAGGAAATGATTCTGTTTAAACCTTTGTCCTAGAAAATGATTCGGTTTGTCTCAGAAATTTTGGGGTACCGGCTGAAATCTTCGTCCATGGTATAATCATAATGTACGCAGTAATATGTTATAAATATAAAAGTTATCTGAATTATCTTTGCTTTACTGTGCTGTTTCTAATGCTGAAAGCTAAACGCTGATTGCTGAGCTAAATACTGCTTGCTGAACGTTGAAAACTGAATTGTAAAAGGTTATTTGTTGATATTTTTTATATTTCTGATTGGAACTAATATGCTAACACCTAATTTGACAAAATTACGCTCCGTATTATTTGATTATCTAGTGGTAAATATTAAGACAAAATTTCAAATTTAATTTTTTAACAGGCTGAAATTTGTAATTTTTTAATTTTTAAAATACTCGAGTTTTGTGAAAACTCGAATAATAATCTATCATTCGAAAGCATTTCATTTTGAGAATTTTAAATTTCATTTTGTTATATTTTAAGATTTCAATTTTCAAAAGATTTTCATGACTTCAGCTTTCGAAGATCTAATTAAATAAAATCTTTTGAAAAATAATTATCAAAATTATGTAGTTTAGAATTTGTATTTTCTGACATTTCTTTCAATATTGAACTGCTATTTGATTTATTTTTTAATTTTGAAAATGAATCTATATTTGGAAATAATAAAAAAAATATAGTTCAAAATGTTTCAAACCTTAAGCAAAATATAATTTTTTATTGTAATTTTTTTGAATGTTCAGTATTTTTTTCTGTAATGTTAATAATATAACTAAGGGTATGAATGAAAACAATTGCTATTAAACATTCATAATCAGAAAAAGAAGTATGAAAATGCTCAATATTTCTTCGCTAAATAAGCATTTCAGATCTGAGCACTTGCTTATTCCAGACAAAAAATATTAAAGTGCTTATTCATCAATAAGTGGTCAAACAAGTGATCACTTGTTCTAAACAAACGATACCAGTCATTTCCATTTTTGAACACTTTTTCCATCGTGTACGTCCATCGGATGTTAATGTGCTCTGGTTTTTATAAATTGGCTGAAATCCTATATTTTTTGTTTTGAAAAAAAAAAATAACCTTTGTTTTGTATATAAAAAAGGAATTTTTGACTTTCTTTTTCGCTGAATCTACAATAGCTCTTGATTCTGTAAGTTGATTTTTTTTAAGGGATTGTTAATGGGATTCCAATTTTGGTTTAAGTGAGGGATAATTTTAAGGGGACTCCTCTTCTTTATTATTTGTTAAGAGGAGATTGAATATAAAAAAATAAAAATAAAAGAGACCAAAATACCCTTCCCTACGTATCACTTGCTGATAACACTAACTTTTTAATTCTTCAAAAATGTAATGGTGCAAATTTTGAAAAGGTTAGTTCAATTGTTTTTTTCCTTTTTGAGAAGAGGAAAACGATGAAGGGTTGCAGTGTATCTTGATGAAAAAAATGTTAGGATTATAAGATTATTATTGGAATTTTTATTTATTGTTTTAAGGGGAGACTAATTTATTTTGTTCTCCCGTAACATTTTTAAAATAAATTAAAATTGTAAACCCCTTAATCAAAATTGGAGTCCCATTAACAATCCCCTTTTTTTTTTCTTTTAAAATTGATACAATGCTTAGCTTCACAAAAAGAAACAACGACATAATAGTTTACCTGTTTTGTGTTAAAGGGAATTCAAAATCCAATGTCGCTTGGGAAACCAATTCTTTGTGCCGGCCTTGTCCACTTCTATCCGCATTCTGCCACAACCTCTTTTCTTCCTCAAAAATTTCTTCCCCGTAATTTAAAATATCACCCTCCGATTATTGGGACTGTCAGAAATCATTCCCAGCCATTGAAAAGTATCATAGCCATAAGTTCACAAATGGACGATGGGTATTACATAAGACGCAGCATTGAGTTAGCAAAAACAGCAATTGGACAGACGTCTCCAAACCCAATGGTGGGCTGTGTCATTGTGAATGATAACGGAGAGGTTGTTGGTGAAGGCTTTCATCCTAAAGCTGGTCAACCTCATGCCGAGGTATTTGTTTATACTGTTTTCCCCATATTGATTGATAGCATTAGGATATCATTTTTGAGGCAAAAAAGTGCTGTGCATAAATTTCAGTTGTTTTTTTTCTTTGCTTAATTTTGTCACACGGTGAGCGAGATACCGACATCCTTTTCAATTAGCTTGGAAATATGTTAGTCTTTGTTAGTATCATGACTTACACTTGCAAAACACCTTTGAATAATTAAATGTTTTGTTTGAAACCTTAACATTATTCCACTAATATATCAATATAGGAACAAACGTATTTTGCAATTTGCATCATGCTGGTTGAGCCTTACTTTTTTGTAGTTATTGTCAAGGTTGCCATTTTTAAGGCAGCCTACAGTAGACCAGCAAAGCTTCATGTTTCATATTCATGATAACTTGCTCCATCCGTTTGAATTTATTTGCTCAATAACCTATTTTTTTCTGCTTTATATCAACCTAGCATATGATGCATGCTTTGTACACACATGCGCAGAAGCAAATTTGAAAGGGTATTCATGTAACCTTGACAATGTAGAAACTATGAGCACAAATGAACGCTATAAGATGAATTTTCATTATTAGTAGGACATTAAAAAAAAATCATGCAAGTGGCATAAACCTTTGTCCATTTTTGTGTGTTTTTCCATTCGATCATGGTCACCAATATGAGATTTAATTGCCTGTTAGTTGCCTCATAAGTGAAAACCTTATATAACCCAGTGTATGTATGTGTAGTTGTGTACACACATAAACTCACGCACAATACATGCATGCATACATACATACATACATACACACACACACAAAAACACACACACACACACACACACACACATATATATATATATATATATATATATATATATATATATATGTGTGTGTGTGTGTGTGTGTGTGTGTGTGTTTTGTGTGTGTGCGTAATATATATGTATATATGAAGATTTGAGAACTCGGTTTTCGTTTCGGTTTCGGTCATTTGAAAATTTATCGTTTTTGGTCAATTTTGGAAATTTCGACGGTTTCGGTTTTTGTTTTGATTTGGTCCAAATACCAGTTTTTGTATTGTTAATGAAAAAGTAATAATAAGCATTGCAAATCCGTATAAAAAGATAGTGTACAAAAATATGATAATGTTCAGGTCCATTTACATATGTAATGTTCAAGTCAGTCCAATGTGAAAGTTCAACATGTTCTGGTCCTTATGCAATTCAGGTCAGTTCACGCTTTAAAAAAAGCAATACGATTATTCAACATACATAACATAGTTCAACTAGACATATTCTTTAGGACATATAACACGAACAACAGGAAGCCTAAAAAGTAATGAAAGGTCATTCAAACATATATTCAACCGTACATCTCTCCCACTCAGCATATGGGTCTCGCGAAAGTGGGAAAAAAAGCGCATAGCTAAAAAGAAAAATTGACTATCGATTGCAAACCAAGCTTGATTTCGCGTCTGCTAAGCACAGTATTCTTCGAACAAGAGGAAGGCTGAAGCACGCGTTCTTCGATTCTGAAGATTGCTGAAGAATAAATTATGGTAATTGATACTCTTCGATTGCTTGTTTGCAAATGGTTTTTTGAATTCTCGATTTCTCGCGTGCATTTTTGTCGTCGACTGTTTGATTTCGTGATTTAGGTTTTTTTTCTATCCATGTTTAAACGGGACAGGATTTTGTCCTATTCCCGTCCCGGTGACTGCCTGGAATTGTTACGAGATCATCGGGATCTCGTGGTTCCGGCCGGAACCTCAAACTATACATATGTAGTGAACTTCTCGATCGGTTATCACATTTGCTAAAAGACAGTCTAAAACATATACTATCTCAACTGTAAGATGTGTTTTATGAGCATAAATAATGTATAACATTGAAAAATAATAATTCTTGTTAGGTGTTTGCATTAAGAGAAGCTGGAAATTTAGCGGAAAATGCAACAGCTTATGTGAGTCTTGAACCATGCAATCACTACGGAAGAACTCCACCTTGCTCTGAAGCATTGATCAAAGCAAAAGTAAAACGGGTTGTTGTTGGAATGGTTGACCCAAATCCAGTAGTAGCATCCAAAGGTGTGGAAAAGCTTAGAGCATCCGGAATCAGTGTAACAGTGGGCATTGAAGAGGAGATGTGTAGAAAATTAAATGAAGTTTATATTCATCACATGCTTACAGGAAAACCATTTCTGACTGTAAGGTAACCATAAAGTTACTATTTTTCTAGGAATTTCAGTACACAAGAGACCAGTGGATGATCTATTTATCAGAATAAATAGTTGCTTGAAAATAGGCTGGCAACATCACAAACAACTGTATAATGCATACTCATATAGACTATAATATAACTTTTTTTTAAACTAAAACGTATGTAATAAGGATTTTTTTTACACTTAGCAAAAAACTTCATTTAATATCGTATCATAAGCACATAATTTCAAGTATAATAGTCTTCAAAAGCAAAAATTCAATATAATGGTACGTACGAATTTGATTAAGCAAATGTATTTTCTAAAACAATATCTACATCATCAGATTCATATATTTTGTTATTTTCTTCGTTTGTCTCATAAAGATTATCAATTTGTTGGTGCAACCATAGCATGAACAAACAGTTCGAAGTTCACTGGAGATTAATTTAAAAAAAAAACATCCATTTGAGGTTATTTATTCGATGCACAATAAGTAGAGCAGATAGTTCAAAACCCGTTCAGGATTAATTTGGAGGATGTAAACATTTGAGATAAATTTGTTTGGTATACGGGTAGTAAACCTGTTGGGTTGGATCTGGATTCGACTCAACGGTTTTCAATTCTAATCGGGTTGGATTTTATTAAGTTTGACTCGTGTATTTTAAAATCTTGACCCGACCAAAAGTTCGATTTGGTTCCGACTGTATAATAACTCAAACATTGCATGTATTTTCTTGCTTTTTATCTAATCTTCCAAATCAAGTATGTTTTCATGTTACTTTTCGGCAACTAGGCCTGACTCGAGACCCGTTGGTCAAGTTGGGTATGGATCCGTTTGATTTGACTTTGAAGCTCCCGATTCTAATTGCCCCTTGTATTTTGGTACGACAATAGTATAGGTAATAGTTCAGAGTTTGTTGGATATTAGTTTGAAATAAATTTGTAATATTGTATAAGAAATATATATTATATTCAATCATTATTGGATATTAGTGTGGATTGTGCGAAATGAGAAATGAATAACTAAAAGTAAAAAAAAAAAAAAAAAGTTGTGCCATTTGCACCGCAAGTGCCATCTACGTCATCCACTGCGCCTTTCCATATTTGCCGCGCCAAACGGAAGAAAGGTGCAGATGTTGCGCTTTGCTCCATGGCAGTACGCTGTGGTGTACTTTCCATAACTATGGCCTCATTTACCTGATTTTTTTTACGCTTCAACGTTTTGAGGCTTACGTTACGCCTTGCCTCATGAGTACTCGTGTATTTAAAATTTGATCTAAACACACACACATACACACATCTATTACATATATATGCATGTATATGTACGTATACATATATGTTTGCAGTGTCATTGAATGCTATATATGTATATGTATACACACACACATAACGTACATGTATGTATGTAATATGTATGCTTGTGCTAAACTGGCCTGACAGATAATTGAAACAACTATTATCTTACGCATTACTATTTTGCATTTGTGATTTACAGGTATACACTATCACTTGAAGGAAACATTCTAAATCAGCTTGGAGAAGGGTCCGAGGAATTGGGTGGATACTACTCACAGCTACTACAGGAATATGATGGAATCATTAGCTCCAGCAACTTATTGTCCGTACCAGTGTCACAAGAAATTGGAGCTAAACAACCCATTCAAATTATAATAGCAAAGGGCCAAGCTGCTTCATTATCCCTGCCCAATTTAGTACCCAACTCTTCATCTCGTGTCATTGTCTTTGCGGAAAAACCAATAAACGTCGACCCAAAGTTTGAAGGACTGGAAGTGGCAGTTTTAGAAAAAATAAATTTAAGTTTGATCTTGGATTATTGTGGGAAATTGGGATTATGCAGCGTTTTAATGGATATTAGAGGAGATTACTTAGAACTGGTTGATTTACTTGATGATTGTTCTGGTGAAAAGTTGGTACAAAAAGCTGTTATCGAGCTGTGTACCGATCTTAGCTCTGAAGAAGAGCTCACACATACAAACTCAGGAAAGATATCTGTTCTCACCAGAATTGCTAATAGGGATCCAAGCATATCGAAATTGAAAAATTTAAGCTCAAAAGTTTCAAATGGTAGTGTCATTGTTGAGGGATACATTTAGCACTCGGAAGAGTAGGCATTATTGTTTCTTCCATCATATTGTACTATATCATACTAATTTATCGTTTTAATTAAGTAATTAAACTGTTTATTAAGATTGGTTGATATTATTCATTGGATCAAAATGGAAAATAGTAATTTGTTATGTAGTAACTGGTTTTAGTTTTGGCTTGTCATTTTAGTATTATGTACAATTTTAGTTTGTATCAAGTTGTGTTTGTTACATGAAAATTTCATTTAATTGCTTGTGCTTACACATGTAATTAAGTGTCTGCAAGATTTTTGGTGTTCAAATTCTTAACCCTTGAACAAGTGCACCATACCTGACTGTCATCTCACCCATGCAAAAAAATGGTCAAAGCAATATACATGCAAAGAGTGGCTATGTATTATTGGCTACAAAATTGTGTTGTTACTTAACAATTTATATTGGTTGATTAGGACGTATGGCCACCTCATGTGCTACTGCAGCAGGCGTTATATTCACAGCTACAGCAAGGAGATTAGATTTGGCAAGGTACATATATTTGCTTCTATTTAGTTTTGGAATACATGTATGATTTTAGCTGTAGTTTTATTTTATTCTCCATATAAACACATCACGTTCAATGAAATTCTTGCACATCTTTAGCTTCTGTTGTACATGCCTCTAGTGAGCTATTTGTTTAGATATTTTGCTTCTCTGATCGATGAATTGCTAGTTGTTGGATGTCTTAATTTATTAAATATTCTTTTAGGTGAGTTCTTGACTTCTTGCACATCTTTAGATTGAAGTTAGAAGTTGGTTGGTTAGAGTTGGAGATTGTGACTTTCTAACAACAGCTTGATTATTGGTTGATTACGGATCTGGTATAAATTAAAGATTAGGACAAATTTTTTAAATGAGCTTCCAGGAAAAACTTATTGTACAAACATGCCTCTTTCATAACTTATTATGAAAGTAGGCCTGTTTTCATATGGGCAGATGAACTCGCGCATTCCATTTTTGCGCAAGAACAATTCTGTTCTTGCGCAGAAATGGAATGCGCAATAATTTTTTTTTTTATAAATTTTTTCCTCTAGCGCACTCCATTTTCGCGCGAGAACAAATGTGTTCTCGCGCAGAAATGGAATGCGCAAGGTCTTTTTTGCCCTCTCAAAACCAGAGAGCAATATAGAAAACTTTTCCAAGCATTACTAGAACAGTAGATTAAACATTACATTACATGAACGTTGAAACATTAAAAAAATTCTAATAGAAAATAAGACTAAGTAATCAAACGTAGAACATGAACATTAAAGGCGATCGTAGAAGTCCAACGATTACAAGCATGGAATAGATAAGCCAAAGACATAGTTTGGACGAAAAATAGAAAACATAGATAGTACACCGATTAAATAAGATACATTGAAGGTGGAAGACTTGCTAAATCATCACCAACGAGTGCCCGAGCTCGAACCCCCTCCTCTTAATTCTTGCACAAATTTTCCCAAACGTCTCACTTCTTCCTGCATTTCCAAGGCATTTTGAAGACCCCTAGCGCACAAAGGAGGATCAATCCATTTGAAATAATCGCAGCATTGAATATTCTCTGGATCGTACTTGTTTTCTTTGTATGAGCTGCAACCAAAAAATCTTCGACCTGCATTAGTCTCTGTTTTTGCACGAACGACTATACATTCTTCTCCACAGCGACACGCCGGGTACACGCCGGGTAAGTGCAAATTGGCATAGTTGGAGGAACAGGACATTGGCGCTCTAGTTGTATCCCGTTATGATAGAATTTTTGACCCGGTTTTTGTTTCGACACAATGGCACGTAAACGAGCATTCAAAGTACCTCGTACATGTGGTTGTGCCGGAGGTATTGGGTCGAATTGAGTTTCGGGTACATATTCCACGTTTTGAACATTGGTAGATCTATTTCTTTCGATTTCTTCACAATAGGCCACTAAAGTTTCATCGTCAATTTCTTGATTCTCCATGTCTTAGTGTGTAAATTCAACATGAAAACGTATTAGATAAACTATATGTGTCATAGCTAGTCGTAGAGGAATAAAACCAAATTAAACTCACCTTTCGAAGTTGAAGATGATGCCATGAATGCTGATGTGTCGAAGTAAAACTATATTGCACACTGTTTTTGAAAGATTGTTGGTGTAGTGGGAGATTCGGGGATAGGGTTTGTTCTTGAGAAAAAGTGATTTTGGAATTGGTAAAGTAAGTGAGGAAGAAAGGTGGTGGGCTGGTAGATATAGGAGTGACAGTGTGGTTTTGAGAGGGCAAAAAAGACCTTGCGCATTCCATTTCTGCGCGAGAACACATTTGTTCTCGCGCGAAAATGGAGTGCGCTAGAGGAAAAAATTTAAAAAAAAAATTTATTGCGCATTCCATTTCTGCGCAAGAACAGAATTGTTCTTGCGCAGAAATGGAATGCGCGAGTTCATCTGCCCATATGAAAACAGGCCTACTTTCATAATAAGTTATGAAAGAGGCCTGTTTGTACAATAAGTTTTTCCTGGAAGCTCATTTAAAAATTTTGTCCTTAAAGATTATTGTGTAACTTATAAAAAATAATGTAAAATTATTATTGTAATATTAAATAATTATTAGGTAATAATCAATGCTTAATAATTAGGTAATTAATTACAACCACTAGCTCAAGTAATATGATACTTTAGGCTACTGTTTCAAAGGTCGTGAATTTGAACCTTTGACATGTCAAAACAGGTGCTTTGCTTGAATTTTTTTTTTGGGGTTATAATTTCTTATACAAATATGAACGCATGTTCAAATCAGTACAATTACACTGATAACCGTATATAACTTCTAATACAGACTAACAAAACCTTTTCAATATTCTCAGTTTTACTTCAGTCCACTCACATGGTGCGTCGTTGCATGACGTTTTCATTTCTTTTTGAAATCTGTGTAAGATTATGCTAGTCCATCTATAAGCAACGTTCCAGACACACTACCTCTTTAGTGAATTTGCAATCGCTTTGCCGTGAAACATCTCCATCTTTAAAAGAATTCGATGACCTTAAGCACCTTTTCTTTTGAGACATTCCACTTTCCTGTGTACATCATTGTAAAACATATGTTGCAAGTTGTGCAGTTAATGCTCCGCTATAAACCCTTGTATCTTGTAATGAATTTCTACGGCTATGATTTTTCAAAATAGCCTTTAAAATAGCCTTTCCGTTTAATTCCCGCTAAATTTCATTATTCCCGATATATGTCATTATTCTGTTATATTCCGTTATTCCCGTTATACCTTCTATAAAAAAATGAATCAAAAAATGACTTTCATACATTATAAAAATTCTGAAAGTAGTTTTCTTTAATTGAAATTTTGAAATATATTTGTAGAAACAAAAATACTGTAACATTCTATTAAATTTAATTAAGCTAAATAGAAGTTTATATTATATTTGCACATGTTTTTATTAAAAAATAAGAATATACTAATGTAATTAAATTAATTGTTGATTTTTCATTTATATAATTGTAAAAACATTAATAATGAATTTTATATGTTATCTTAGAGTCATTGGCTATAACATGTTATTTTCTCATTTTATCCCCGCTATGACATTTTGCACCTCCACTGCATTGAATCTGCTGAGCGCTTTAACTGCACATGTTGCAAATATTTTTGGACAGAATGAACACTAGATTGCACAATATATCGTCGAGCCAAAGAAAGTCAATCCATGTCAAAATCAACGTTTACGCATTTTGAGTATCATATTCATTCGGTTGGAAGGGTTGAAAGCCTGAAGGAACATTCCATTCGTCATGTAGGGAATCCTCTTCCAAAAATGTCTTCATGTGTGAGTTTTATGTGGGGTTAGGAGCTCGCTGGCCGCTTCATTCTTAGTTTCAGTAGTGCACATCGACTTGAGTGAACAACATGGTTATGTTTCTTAAAGTACGATCCAGAATATCCCAAATTGAATGTTGGTGTGATTTTCCATTTTAGTATCATGCAATTGATGTGTTGAAGAAGAAAAATGTGTAAGAAAATGTTATATTAACGAGTGTTTTTTTTTCCATGTGAAGTACCTGGACTCGATCAATCACCGATCGTCCTTGCTAGCAACATTGTTTTTTTGAACATCCCATCCTACTCCGTTTTTGTTTCTGTACTTTTCCTACCTTACAATCTTTTTCCAATTATTTTCGTACATATTCCTGCTTGTGCTTCAGCTAACACCTAAAAGTTATATTTCGACTGATCATAAATTTTTCCATAGAAACTTTGACAAATGATATTGACTGGTCGGAATCCAACAAAATGTTGATTTTTTGCTCACACTAGCCCAAACCCCATTTTCGAATTTTTTAGGTTATGTAGGCCATAATTGTGGAAGGTGAAAGTGAAGTGTGCGGTGGAAGTGAAAATGTAAGACATTAATTTATATTAGGAAAAATAAAAGTAAACCATAGGTCTGAGATGTGTTTTTTTACACCAGACGTATAGGTTCTGTCGGATTTCACCGCTATGCTTATCAGCTTTTGTACGCTGGCGCGGTTCTTATACCAATAACCGAGCGCAGGAAGTGGGCCTTAGCTGTCCAGGTACAATTTATCACTAGTGTTGTGATGTTGATTTGGTTTTATGGTAACGCCATGGCTGTTTAGTACGATATTACCATCTTCATCAAACCTCAAATACAGTTCCAGCTAAACAGAAATTGGTTGATTATCTGTAAGTGTGTAGGACTATATTTTATTTTCAGATACAGTTTTCAAATAAACAGGGACATTGTCTTTATGCATTGGCACCTTAGCCATATTCTGCAAACAAAAGCTACTAGTATAGGTTTGATGTTTTTACTGAACTGGAGCAATTATTTTGAAAAAGCTCCAGGCAAACCTGCAATCATTTTGATGTTAGAAACTTACTATGTGTTTGGTAAAGTTTTTTTCATCAGAGTTCAGATTTAATTTCTGTTTTGGGCTTCAGAAGAAGTGGTATGCTTCAGAATTAACTGCAGACAGGCCCAAGCTTACCCTCAAAAAAGGAAATAAAATAAGCTCTTCCCTCCAAGTTCCAACCAAATAAATTGACAACATCAAAGCAACAAACAGCTTCCTTGAACTCTCCGTCTCCTACCAAACAACTACAAATAAAATTTCCATACTCCTCACTTCCCAACCAAAATCAATGGCAAACTCATTATTCTCCCCAATCCAATTCTCAGTTAAACCCAACCTCAAAATCCATTGCCTCAACCCCAAGTTAGACTCCATCTCACAGTCAGAGCTTAAAAGCAAAGGGTTCATGGGCTTGAAAAAGACAAAACTTATATGTACCATGGGTCCTGCATGTTCTGAAGAGCCTGAACTGGAAAAGTTGATCAGAGGTGGGATGAACGTAGCAAGGCTGAACATGTGCCATAACAGGAAGGACTGGTATGTGAATGTGATTGAAAGCCTGAAGAGGTTGAATGATGAGAAGGGGTTTTCTGTAGCTTTGATGATCGATACTGAGGGCTGTCAGATGCATGTCATTGATTTCGGTTCTGAGACTTCCATTAAAGCAGAGGTGGTTGTTTATTTATTTTTCTATGAATTTTTGGTATGTTTTGATAAGGATTCTTGTACCTTCATGGAGATTATGTAAATTTGTAATTGTCAAATTTCACCATATACCACATATGTATTGATTTTCTTCACATTATCTGACTATGTATAAAAGCCGACATTTGATTCTTTGATGTTTGATAAATACGTAGGATGGTTCATTGTGGTTATTTACAACAGAGAATTGTGAAGGTTTTCGTCCACTCACAGTTCGAGTGAACTACGAGCAGTTCTCCGAAGGTACAGATTTAAATTCTAGTTTTTGTCTGAAATAGGATAACCGTTTGTTTAAAGTGAGAAATAGTTAGTGTTTTAAGAATTAAAAAAATAAAAAAAATAAAAACCTTAAAATTCTTACAATTTATAGGTAGCAAAATAAGTGTGCTTGTTGGAACAGGTTAATGATTTTCTTTCAACACTAAGCACATTTCAATTTGCAAAGCTAACACTTTTCATTAAACTGTGGTTTTGATGCTTTTGACTAGTTTGGTAGCTAAATACAATAAATTATGTTTTACTAGGTATACTAGTCGGAGATGAACTTGTTATAGATGGTGGCATGGCAACTTTTGAAGTCCAAAATAAAGTTGGCACTGACTTATATTGCAAGTGCACTGATCCAGGCATTCTTCTACCACGAGCAAAATTTTCTTTTTGGAGAAACGGTCAACTTGTCAAGGTGAATTCTACACTTCCAACCTTGTCAATGAAGGTTAGTATGTCTTTTCCAAATAGATGCGACTTCTTGTTCCACGCTCAGTACATTGAATAAGGAATTACATGTAGGACTGGACTGATATTGAATTTGGAATATCAAAAGGAATCGATTTTATCGCACTCTCATTCGTAAAAGATGCTAATGATATAAAACATTTGAAGAGTTATCTCTCCAGAAGAAATAAAGAGTAAGATGATGGTTGCAATTTCTTTTTTCTTTCCTTTTCGTACATCATTTGACATCCTAGGTTTAATTTGCAATGTGAATCCAATCCCCAGGTTTATCAAAGTAATTGCTAAGATCGAATGTAAGGAATCACTCGATAATCTAGAAGCGATAATAGGGGCATCTGATGGAGTAATGGTGGCACGTGGTGATCTTGGTGTTCATGTCCCACTGGAACATATTCCAGATATTCAGGAGAGAATAATACGCATGTGTAGGCAGTTGAACAAGCCTGTAATAGTGGCTTCTCAGCTTCTTCAGTCCATGGTCGAATTTCCAACTCCTACACGTGCTGAGGTAAATAATTTACAGAAACAACTGTAATTTTTTATTTTTATTTTTTGTACCATATCTGCAACATTGTTAAA
Organism: Allium sativum; assembly: GCA_030737875.1. Classification (NCBI taxonomy): domain Eukaryota; kingdom Viridiplantae; phylum Streptophyta; class Magnoliopsida; order Asparagales; family Amaryllidaceae; genus Allium; species Allium sativum. The sequence continues at coordinate 16,400,481 of CM060927.1, read as the reverse complement.
AGGCATTTCTCTGTACAATTAATACAAAACCCATGATGTACCACTTGTACTGGTGGTAAACCCAAAAACGAGCACCACGGGCCAGGTTCATGTAGTTCAGTAATATATTTGTATAGGACTAGTTTTGGCCCAGACCAGCCCAGGTCATCGCTTTGGATCTTTGTGCACAAAAGACATGAATCGTATAGCACTAGATGTACACAAGGTCCTTTGCACTTGATAGCAAATTCTAGTGCTTTAATGATTGAGCTTCTTCCCCTAGGTGGCTTCACTTTAAAAAAAAGCGATCATATGCAACATTAATTTTGTTAATGCCTCAATTTATCTATGGCTGTCAATAAGGCTAGAACCTGCCGTGATCGTGTATATTAGAATCAGATGATAGATAATGTCAGATTTATTCCATCTGATTGGTTTTTTTCCCCTCCCTTTTTCTTTCAACTGAAAGGTAGGTGATGTATCAGAAGCAGTTAGGCAATATGCGGACGCATTAATGCTCTCTGGCGAATCAGCAGTTGGATCTTTTGCTGACAAGGCTCTGTCTGTGTTATACATGGCAAGTGCTCGAATGGAACTTTCTAGTCGCGAGGAGAATCGACAAGCTTTTCTCAACAACTGCCAGCTTGCAGGTTCATTGCCTGACCTCATTTCTGAGCAGATTTGTTGCAGTGCTGTAGAATTGGGTTAGTCTGTTTTATCCTTTTTAATGACTTAGAATGGCTTTAGGATTATATGAGTTTGTAGTATGTAATACAGGCATATGATATTAGCTTATGAATTTGCATTGTGATGCTGAAATATGTTATAAGCTACAAGAAAATAGAGCATGCATTTAAACTGTAAATATTTACTAATCCCTCGAATTAAGATTTGTCTAAGGGTGTTTGATATAAAACCATGTAAAGTAATTATTCATCGTTATAACTTCAGACTCCTATTACTCACAAGTTAATAGCATACATAGTGGATAATTTTCTGTGTACACAAAATCGTAATGCTGTCATATTTACAGCTAATAATCTTGCTGTGGACGCTATATTTGTATACACAAAGCATGGTTACATGGCATCATTGCTATCACGAAGTCGCCCAAACCCTCCAATTTTTGCATTTACTGATCATCCTAATATTCAAAAATCCATGACACTGTTATGGGGAGTCACACCGGTTCAACTTCCATTATCGGAGGACATGGACTCAAATGTCAAAGAAACTATCAACCTAATGAAGAGCAAGGGTTCACTAAAATCTGGAGATTTAGTTCTTGTAGTCTCTGAATTCAGTTTCTCCTCTGCTGCATCTACTGTTTACCAATCAGTTCAGGTCAAGAACATACTCTGAATTTCAAACTTTTATGTTAGAACATATTTGTAATGTTATCTGTGTATATGGAGATGTTTCCGCTTAAGCTTTGTGCATGTTACGCACTAGTACAAAAGGAATTTATTCAAAATTGATACTAGATACACAGACAAATCGTACATTAAACGCCTTTAAATGGTTTGTAACCCTTGAGAGAGTGCACCAGGCCTTGGACAGAACCACAGGCTGCTGCTAAAGAGACAAATAGACATACCACACTTAGTATCCTTAACCATATCCACATATTCGAGTACCTTATAATATTAGTTTTTGCTATGTACATTTCAACTGGAAAGTAAACCGTAATGGGCCAGAATGCAATTGACCCGATCAGACCCAAGAAATCATTGAAAAATGGGAAAATCATGGCAGTTACAGCTGTAAATATGACGTATATGGTCCTCCATATTAGTCGAAAGTAGTTGAGCGAGTAGACACCGATAAAAGGCAATTTTACTGCGTGTTCTGCTGTAATAAAAGAGCTTTCAGGCCATTTTCTATGACAGCAGCTCTCCACAAATTGGTATATAGGTTGGCAGAAAACCTGCATATTTAGTTTTTTAGCATCAGAAAATTAAAACTTCAATAACATGTTTAACTCAGACTAGGATCGCATGTTCTAGTCTATCCATAACAACTGATGCATTTTAACAGAATGAGATCTGTTGAAATATAGCAAACGGTTGAAAGTCCCAAAGTTTTTATGAACTCTTCCCGGGAAATCCAATTCAGACATGCACATACCTGATATGCACCAATTAGGTGGATGGCAATGAAAACATTGCCAACATCGACAAGCCAAAATGGATCATAGAATCCGAAGCCCGTTAGAAAATTGCCAGGTGCATTGTTCCCGAATGCTGCGTAGCCTAACACACCACACATCAGGTAGAATAGAGTAGTTGTGGATACTCCTATGAATGATGCTTTCTGCATGACTTTGTTTTCTGGAGGGTTGGGCTTGAGAGTGTCCTATTAACAAAGGCAATTCTAAGAATTTAGTGAAGGTGTCTTTTTTTCACTTTAGCTTAGTTAATTATTAAGCACACACTTAATAATTTCCCTTTCATGATGGTGGCAGAGTAAATATTTCTCTTGAAAAAGATTGTATTTTATTTATTATTTATTTTCCCATGTTTCCTTGGGGATTCACCAGAAGCAATTTGCTTAGCAGAATTTTTTTTGAATTACTTTAGCTATATCTAAGACAGTGTAACTATGTGTGTGCTTGACATAAAAAATGTTACAACTGAGAAATAGTCTGCTTTGGTGGAAATATAAAAATAACAATAATAAAAAGAGAAAGACACAGAAAAAGAGCGATCAACATAGAATTAGTATCCATCATTGACTGTAGTGTAGGTCACCCAATTAACTAGGAAACGATATAAGCCTGCAAATTTGAATCATTGATTTTAAGCCATCCTTTGTTAGATTCTTTTTTAGTGCACAGTTCAGTATTCATATGCAACATGTTAACTTGATACTCATCATTTGACTACTGTATATTTAAGCTTTTAAAAGAGTGAAGAATATTGTGCCAAGCACTATTAGATGCTTTATAAACAGTCCTTTCTACCTATGGATTTAGTTAGTCCTTGACATCTTGGAATAATTATACAAAAATGTTGATGGCGATTTTGTTTAATCTAAGAATAAAGAAAGCTTTGTTGTCTGTAAGCTAAATTTCAATTCACTTTACTAAACACGTGTATGTACAGGCAAAACATACGTTGTACTGTATATTTTCTTTTTATATCTTAACTAAAAATCTGTCATGTGATCTGTGTCATAAAAACAGCTGTGATAAATTTCAGAGGATTTTCGGAATCTTAAAGAGTCTTCGCTGGAAGTGTTGTAAACTTTTATTAACACTTATGGATGTATTCAGTAAGCATTAAATATACACGTTTCAAAATTTAGTAGAAAATGTTTCTGTGTATAGCAATTTTCACTGATGCTGTTTCAAATGCTATCAATATATATTTCATGTTTTAGATTTATACCGGTTACGTTTATGATGAAGTCAGCCTAAGTGTTTTCAGAAGAAAAAAATACATTGATGCCTTTTAAAATCAACGTAATTCCTTTATCTTTTTTTTTTTTTTTTTTTTTTTTTTTTAAAAAAAAAAACTTTCCTGTTCTTTTCCTCGAAATTTAATGTGGTATTGGATCATTTTGTGCTTCTTATTTTTCTTAATATACACTTGCTAAACTTAAAATAACGGCGATGCAAATTGTTGATTATGCGTTGGTGTGGCATAACCAAAGCTGTTTTTTTTATAGAAAGTTTTGAAACAAATATGTTCATTGGTTATTGAAAAATGCTTGAAATGATAAATTCTCCATGCTTTTATTTGACTATGAAAAAATTATATCATAGTAGATTAGGAATATACACACATGCACATCTAAAGTAGAAGGGGAAGATAAATACCTGAATTTCGATGAGGACATTGGAGTAAGAATAAGCAAAAGCGATATCACCAAGAGCTTGACATGTCCTCCATATTTTTTCACTTCCTGATACATCCACGCCTACTGTTACTCCTGTTAATGTGGTCCTCACCTGGTGACCATTCTCTGCATTTTATCACTTAATTTATCATATCATCTTACACCATAAGTGAAATTATTGAGATGTCCTTTTTGTTAGCTTGTAAGCAAGTTGTATGCAATCTTGCCTTACGATTTTTTTGACTTAACGTGTGACGTTTAAGTCAGAGGTACATGTCATCCTTGTCAGTTGTTGGTATGTCCAGTCCATTATCAACCTTTAGGCCCCAGCCTTTACCGGTTTATTTAGAATCACATGTTGTACTTTGAACAAGCGTTTTAATGACTCAAAATTTATGATATGGACGTGATATGATAGTTTAGCACATCCAACCAGGAAGGTGCAATGTTAAATATTCTGTGGTTCGACTTGCCAAACTGTAACGACCTTATTGACCGTTATTTTTGAATTCAAAATGTAGATTAATTTTAATTGATGTAATATTTTAACTAATTATTGTCAATATGTTGCATTTAAAGAATCATTCTTAAACATTTGGTAATAAATGATAATTAAAGAAAATTCTATAACAATTTCTTTAGTGCAAAGTTTAAATTTCCCAAATTTTTAAGATAAAACAAGTTCGATACAATGATGATTCATAAAACATATATTAATAATTTACATCGTTCAAGATTGATAAGGTAAATAAATAATTTGACCGTTAAGGTTATTGAACTATTTGTTGATCCAATGAAAAATGATAAATAAAACGATAGTTTTTTCTGAAATTTAAAGAACCTTCAAATTTTGAGAGGTCGGTATGAAGGTTATTTTAAAGTTTATAAGCTATACCATGAGTTAATGTATGCAAAAGAGTTTTTTTTTTTTTTTTTTTTTTTTTTTTTTTTTTTTCAAACTAAGAACCATAGCGTTTCACGTTGTAGTTTACTTGTGGTTGAAGTCAAACCATGATTATGTTGGGTTTCTAAAACATTATGCTTGATATACAGATAGACTTTCCATGTCAATTGCACATAATATTGAAATGACCAAAATAATTCTGATTTTGCATTAATATGGGTGTTATAGTCACGTGTGTGATGATACTTGGAAAAAAAACTGGTTAAATGCAAAAAAACATAGGTAAAAGGCCTAACGTATACACAAATAGAGGGTGGAGGTAACCTGCAATTTTGGCAATGGAGAGGCCAAGGCCGATGAAGGAGTAACCAAATGACATGATGGCCGCAACAATAGACAGCCACCAAAGTTTATGAAAATTTGGGATCTGAGACAACATGATCTGGATGCATGCAAATATTATCATGTAAGTTGTATGTGACACATCACAGTCTGCATCATGCCCATGCTTATGGAAGCAATTTGATCTCTTTATTGCTCTGCATATCCATTCATTCAACCCATCAATTTAAGTCATTCATTTATGAGCACATAGATACACTTATTTTACCTACCCCATGCTTATTCCAGTAGTGATTGTATAACCGATTGTCACTCCAAAAAGATTAGTATACTGAGCTAATCCACATAGCTTATATTGCACTCCACCTACGGTAGTAATCAGTAAAGTTAGCAAATTCAAACTTAATGTAGAATCAAAAACTTAATCAAACAAGAAAGTATGGAAAACCAAGATTTGCTCTGACAACATCCATGTAAGTGCTGTTCCTTTTGCCGTTGGTCCTGTAACAGTCAACAAGGAGACTGGAACAGAACCAAGTTATCACTGAAAAGGCCACTATCACCACCGGGCCCACCAGCCATCCCAGCTGGGCTATAGCCCATGCCAGTGATAGCACACCAGAGCCTATCACTGCAGTCACTATATGTGCACTTGCAGTCATCATTGTTCCTGCATACCATATTGCAACTTATGTTACTCATATTTGTTTTTCGGTCTATATAATGATAACTGTTTACTCAAATTTAGTGTTCTTAAGTTAGCCTCTTTAGACCGATTTATATAAGTCGTTTTTTGATTTGTTTGAAAAAAAAAAAAAACAGCTTATTTTAGTCGATCCAAACAAACCCCAAACGTTTTCGTACCTGTTCTCACGCGCCCATCTTCATCAAAGCTTTCGATCTGCAGAGCTTCATCAATAGAACTGGACTTGGCATGAGCAAATTTATCACTGCTTGCTGCCATGCTCGAGTCACCAAAGCTGCTTGCTTGTAAGTTACAAGTCACAAAGCAAGCAGTTAAGTGTGCTTTTATAGAAGAAAGGAAGGAAAAGAGAGGAGGGTTGGTGGTCAATGATAAATTTGCTTATACAAATGATGAAATGAAGATGATTGTGATTTGTGAAAGCAAGCATCAACATTGTGATAAATGGGAGGACATTACACGTACATGTAATGTGCGTGTACTGTGCTTGGATGTCTAGTATGCCCTTTGAATTTCTTCAACCTCACATTAACGTGCACTGTACTGATCTTAAGTCGGCTATTTAATTACGCCTGTTGTTATTACTTCATCACTGCTTCAGTGGAGGGTAAGGTTTAAATTTATCTTAAGCCTTTATTTCAATTTTTTTGTTTTCTTCCTATTTATTGTGGTTTCTTATTGTAGAAGTCTTGAGTATTGTTATACAGTGACAGGTTCGTGCTTAGCCTGTGTCTGACAGACTTTAATCCGTGACAGTTTTGAAGTCTTATTAATTCATTCAAATCTCTCCAGTACCTTTGTTTTGTTTAGTGAATGATTTATTTTAGGTAACACGTATTTGAATTTATGTTTTGGCAAGAACTACTCGAAAAAGATTAGATATATCCTGAGATAAACACTGAATGTTATGTAGCGATAGGTATGTGCTGCCCTCTATTATTGACTTCCAAACCTGATAAGATATACACGAACATTAGGAAACCTAATTTGATTTTTGTGTTGTCTTTTGCGTCAATGGAAGGGCGAAGAATCAGCAAATTTGGAGTTGCATTTCTTACATATTCTTGATATGATTGGAAATCAGGCTGAAGTTCATTTATTTCAAGTTAATAAGTTATCAGGGTAGCATTTCAGAAAAATTAGTTTTAAAAACAATTTATATAAAAAAAAGATAAATTGATTTATCTTTTTAAATTAAACAGGAAAATGATCAATTCTTTTATCATTATTTATATATGACTGAAGTTAAATTCTTTTTCCTTTAAATTATTCTTAAAATTATTTTTTTAAAAGTGATGTGGTTTAAAACTTATTACTCTGAACAAACAAGCCTTTTTAAGTTCAAATTTTCCTTTTTTGATGGTATAGATGGATGTAACATGGATTCGTGCACGATTAAGGCTTAAATGATGTACGGACTGTAATAGTCCGCGTGGCACTGGTCATCAAAGCCATTGTTCAACCAAGAGATTTGGACATTGGGAAGATTTACGAGTCACGTGTAGTTAGGTGCAGTGTCATAGTATGACTTGCAAAAGTGAGCAAAATGATAGGTCAAACGTAGGTCAATTATGGGGCGAATTCAAAAATTGAGTCTTTCGGTGCATTTATTTGTTTGCATATGTTGGAAAATATTGCCAGCTTGTGGTAGAGAAATAAATGACATGTGGACATGTAGGTTGTACAGTATAAATAGTGGCAGATAATGAAAATGGGCCTTTTTAGGATGAGAGTCTGGACCATGTTGTATTATGGGAAAAGGGGAAGAGTGATGAATCGTTATGTTATGTTATCATTCTAAGATACTTTTTTGTTCTTTTGTTTGGAATTTGTTTTTTTACTTCTCTTTATCCTTATGGGTTTTAATATCTTTTGCTTGGATGTATCTGAATAGTACGTATATGATGATAGGTATGTGGACTTTTATGGCAATGGTAAATATTATAAATAAAAGAAAATTGTTATTGTAGTGATTTTACTCATAAGTTTACGATGCAATTAGTAAAATAATTGACGTTTCCTGATAGATGAGTAAACCATTGATCGATAATGCTAAATTTAATAAGACATAAAGACATTTAAATTTTATTGTATTATGACTTAGAAAATACAAGAAAGTAAATATTTCATTTTTAATGCTATGGTTGCTAATGCGTGTATCGATGGTATAATTTATTTAATCAATGTAAAAGTATTATTTTGATTCATCACAGTTTCTTTTTGAAAAAAAAGAATCATCATTAATCTTAAATTTCAAAGTAAGAGAAAAACTAAAAAAGAAACATAATTTGAAATTGAATTACAAACAACTTCTTTAAGTCTAAAATGTTTTCAAAATTATTGATTAGGCTTAATGGAAGGGTTAGAAAAGCAATTTTAATATGATTGATATAATTACAACTGGATTCATTGTTAATAATTGCAAACATGATATTACTGTACCATTAACATAGATATATTGATGTAGTTCAGTATTTGATTAGCGAATGTTTGGCAATTAAACGGTAATGGTAAGTTCATAAAAAAAATTAGGTATAAGTTGGAAATCATGACCAGTAAATGCGTGTCCAAGACACTACTTTTGGTGATTTATTGGTATAAGGCTCATAATTGAAGAAAAGATCAAGTTAATGTTGAATTTTGTGATTTAATATGTTTAAGTTATGTACGAAATCAATGAGTATGAGTGATCCGCTGGAAGAAACCAGTGATAATTTTGATATATAAAAAGTGAAATTCACAAAAAATGGAAGATTGAAGAAAAATTAAACATGGTGCAAAAATTAATGGGAATCAGAGGATAACCCAACGACGATATCCCTTATAGATCACGTGCGTTGAGGCATTAAATCTGCTTATTCATTTGTTGACTCGTTGTTTTGGAAGCATGGCCCTGCAATTTTGAGATTTGTTTCTAGTCAGAATAAACAATGGAAATTTCCTATGGTGTATCCGATGGTTCTAACGAGTTGAAGACTCTATAAATACATATATACACTTTGTTGTTTAAGGGATAAAATCTATCATTACCCTCCTGTAAACAATCCTAAGTTTGTAGAATCAAACTGAATTAGGGGTCTTGAGTGGGATCAATTTCGAGAGACAATAAGTTTGTGATCCCTCTATTGTAATTCATGACGGATAGGAACTAAAGTATAGTTGTTGAGCCCACAGGCTTAGGCAACTGATATAACCATGTTGGATATCTCTCTTTTATTTTGTTGTTGTTTATTATTCATATTATAGCTTATAACAATTATTATTACGATTGAAATGGTGTTAGTTCCTAGTCAACAAGTTTGATCATTTACGATGTCTAGGTCTACATCTTAATCGAGTTCCAAATCTACCAAAATTGCAAATAAATAACCATTTTGGTTGCAACAAGCAAAGCATTACATAGAGCTACCTACTATAGTTATGACTTTTAGAAACTGACAGTGAAAGAAATAGACAATAGTCACTAATGCCATTGCATCAAATATAGTTCCTGTAAAAAAAAATACACTAACTTCAAATAATGGTCACGTAGTAGTTCAATCACTGTATCTAAAACGCACGCCGCCTCTTAGTATTCACGATAAAGGTCACACTAAGAAATGTAGGGCTTTATAGGAACAAAGAAACTAACCATAGAGACTAAGATTCACAAGACATAAAACAAAAACAATGGAAACATTTATTTTTCAAACAAAGCTATATTTTACAAAAAATAAAATTAAATACAAAACATATATCTTACATAATCCCAGCTCAAAACAGAGTATACAATAAACATTTCCTCACTCAAGTACAAATCCGGACGATGACAAATAAGCTTTCATAAAATGTAATTAAGTACACCGAAAAGAAAGAAAATAGGATCTCTAACATTAATCCTTCTGAGCTGCTAGTACCACTCAATTCCTGCACTATAAGCCTCTCGGGGGAAGTAAAAGGGAAGAAAGAGGAGTGAGTTATCATACATTATTTAAATAAAATAAAATTGTAAAAAAAAAAAAAAACTGAAAAATTGTAGAAAATAACTTATAGAAATGTCTTACAGAAAATATTAACTTACAGAAAACTAATTAAAACTGTAAAGAAAAACTACATAAAAACTCTACAACTATTAGAAACTCTTTTTTCCTAAATTATTAATAATTTAAATAATTACAAACTGACACGTGGTCCAAAGCGTTCCTCTGTTGCCTCCGTAGATCCCTCATTCAAAAGGGTTCGTCTCAAAAAGAGAGAACTCAGCAGGGAAGAGATTGTGGTTTGAAGATTAGCTAGGTCTATGTTGTATATGACGTAGTTGTATACACAATTATATGATTTTTGTTTGATGATAACAACCAAATAAATATTATTTTAAATGTGTTTGTTACTGTACTGTTCTATATATACATCACAGACAAGAATATATTATTTATATTTAAATAGAATACGACTGTACAGACATTCATATATTCATAAAGTATTTTATTTAAATTAAATATTATATTTCAAATATTCAAACAGCACAACTATTTGTAACTCCACTATTTATTCAATTCACATGAGATTGTACTTGTAAATAAACTGAATACGATAGACAAGTTTGTTTGACAACAATAAGATTAGCTAGGTCTATGTAAGTTGTACAGTGTAAGTAGTGGTAGATAATGAAAATGGGCCTTTTTAGGATTGTAGTTTGGACCATGTTGTATTATGGGAAAAGGGGAAGAGTGATGAATCGTTATGTTATGTTATCATGCTAAGATACTTTTTTGTTCTTTTGTTTGGAATTTGTTTTTTACTTCTCTTTATCCTTATGGGTTTTAATATCTTTTGCTTGGATGTATCTGAATAGTACTTATATGATGACAGGTATGTGGACTTTTATGGCAATGATAAATTATAAATACAAGAAAATTGTTATTGTAGTGATATTACTAACAAGTTTACGTTGCAATTAGTAAAATAATTGACGTTGTACTGATAGATGAGTAAACAATTGATCGATAATGCTAAATTAAATGATACATAAAGACATTTAAATTTTATTGTATTCTGACTTAGAAAATACAAGAAAGTAAATATTTCATTTTTAATACTATGATTGCTAATGCGTGTACCAATGGTCTAATTTATTTAATTAATGTAAAGTTATACTTTTGATTCATCACAGTTTCTTTTTGAAAAAAAAAATCATTAATCTTAAATTTCAAAGTAAGAAAAACAAAAAAAAGAAACATAATTTGAAATTGAATTACAAACAACTTCTTTAAGTCTAAATATTTTCAAAAGTATTGACTAGGCTTAATGGAAGGGTAAGAAAAGCAATTTTAATATGATTGATATAATTACAACTGGATTCATTGTTAATAATTGCAAACTTACTATTACTGTACCATAAACAAGGATACATTGATGTGGTTCGGTATTTGATTAGCGAATGTTTGGCAATTGAAAGGTAGTGGTAAGTTCATAAGAAAAAATTAGGTATGAGTTGGGAATCATGACTAGTAGTTGTGTGTCTAAGACACTACTTTTGGTGATTTATTGGTATAAGGCTCATAATTGAAGAAAAGATCAAGTTAATGTTGAATTATGTGATTTAATATATTTAAGTTACGTACGAAATCAAAGAGTATGAGCGATCCGCAATGGAAGAAACCAGTGATAATTTTGATATATAAAAAGTGAAATTCACAAAAAATCTAAGATTGAAGAAAAATTAAACATGGATCAAAAATTAATGGGAATCAAAGGATAACCCAACGATGATATCCCCTATTGATCATGTGTGTTAAGTCATTAAATCATTGCATTTATATAGTTGGTCAACCACTGCTTATAGATCCGTTGACTCATTGTTTTGGAAGCATGGCAATGGTGTAGTTTTGAGATTTGTTTCTAGTCAGAATAGACCATGGAAATTTCCTAGGGTGTGTCCAAGACTCTATAAATACATCTATATACACTTTGTTGTTTAAAGGATAAATCTATCATTACCCTTCTGTAAACAATCCCAAGTTTATAGAATCAAATTGTATCAGGGGTCTTGAGTGAGATCAATTTCGGGAGACAATAAGTTTGTGATCCCTCTATTGTCGTTCATGATGGGCAGGAACTGAAGTATAGTTGTTGAGCCTGCGGCATAGGCAACTCATATAACCATGTTGGATATCTCTCTTTTATTTTGTTGTTGTTTATTATTCATATCATAACTTATAACAATTATTATCATGGATTGAAATGGTGTTAGTTCTTAGGCGGCAAGTTTGATAGTTTGGATAGTTACTATAACAACCCTACATTTACGACGTCTAGGTCTACATCTTAATCGAGTCCCAAATCTCCCAAAATTGCAACTAAAGAATCATTTTGGTAGCAACAAGTAAAGCATTACATAGAGTTGCCTACTATAGTTATGACTTTTAGAAACTGACGGTGAAAGAAATAGACAGTAGTCACTAATGCCATTGCATCAAATATAAAAAAAAGTCACTGTTTACACTAGTAGTTCTTGTAAAAAATACACTAACTTCAAATAATGGTCACTTAGTAGTTCCATCACTGTATTTGAAACACCTCCTGCCTCTTAGTATTCACTATAAAAGTCATACTAAGAAATGTTGGGCTTTATAGGAACAAAGAAATTAGCCACAGAGACTAAGATTCACAAGACATAAAACAAAAAATTGGAAACATTTATTTTTCAAACAAAACAATATTTTACACAAAATAAAGGGCATTGTTAAAGGGACTTCACATTTGGTTTAGGGGAGGACCAATTTTTATTTATTGTATAATTGTTATGAGGAGGACAAAATAAATCAGCCTCCCCTTAAACATATAAATTAAAATTCCGATATTAACCCCCTATAATTCTCATTAAAATAAACCATGTAACTTAAACCTTAATTAATGCTAACAATTTAATAATGCACATAAAAATAAAAAGGCTAATTCTATTTATACACCAAAAATTGCTAAACATAAACAAAAAAATATAATAAACTACTATACACCATATATTATTTTACATACACCATTTCTTTTTACTAAATTATCAATGTTCTCATTTTATTTTTCTTTCCTCTTTCAAACTTGAAACACAATTACCCAAAATTAGAAATTCTGCAACAAACTGAGTAAAATTTAATAAAATGAAATTTATTTCTTTTACTAATAATGTAATTTTTATAAACTTTTTAAAAAAAATTCAATTTCAACTAAATTACTATAATTTTACAAAATAAATCAACACATATTTCTGAATGTTTTCTTAATTGAAATTTTAGATTTCATGATTAAATAATTCATTAACATCTTTGTTAACATATATTGTTTGCATCAAGTTTTAACACTTTTAAGAATAATTTGACTTTTTATATGCAAAAGTTTTAAAAAAGCAACTATGAGAAAAGAATAATTTAGTAATATAGTTTATAGAAAAATAATGGTGTATGTTAAGTGGTTTTCGGTGTATAAATAGAATTTGCCAATTGGAAAATAGATATATTTAATGTAATGGAGACATAAGAAAGCTTCATGGTGATCAGAAGGCACCAGATTAGGTAATTAATTTTAATTTCATATTAGAATTGGTATGGTTAATTTAAAATAAATGCAAAAACAAAAAATTTAATCTAATGTGTTGTATCTAATTTGAGTAATTGACATGTTTAGTAATTTCCAAGTTTGTTATTTGCGTTGAATTTAGTAAGTTAGAGTTTAACATAAGTGACAAGCCTTGGGTAGTTTGGTCTTGTTTTCTTTTCTTTTTCAAATAAATCAAACCCCCCCTTAACAACAAAAAAATAAGCTGGTGTCCCCTTAAAATTATCCTCCCCTTAACCAAATGTGGAGTCCCTTTAACAATCCCCAAAATAAAATTAAATACAAAACATGTCTTACATAATCCCAGCTCAAATCCGAGTATGCAATAAAACATTTCCTCACTCGAGTACAAATTTGGACGATGACAAACAAACTTTCATAAAAAGTAATTAAGTACACCAAAAAGAATGAAAATAGGATCTTTGACATTAATCCTTTTGTGCTTTTAGTACCAACCAATCCTTACACTATAAGTCTATCGGGGGAAGGAAAAGGAAAGAAAGAGGAGTGAGTTATCTTACAGTATTTAAATAAAATAAAAATGTAAAAAAAAAAGACTGAAAAATTGTAGAAAACGACTTACAGAAAAATCTTACAGAAAATACTAACTTACAGAAAAGTAACTAAAACTGTAAAGAAAAACTACAGAAAAACTCTACAACTATTAGAAACACTTTTTCCCCAAATTATCAATAATTTAAATAATTACAAACTGACACGTGGTCCAAAGCATTCCTCCATTGCCTCTGTAGATCCCTCGTTCAAAAGGTTTCGTCTCAAAAAGAGAGAACTAGCGGGGAAGAGATTGTGTTGTGAAGATTAGCTAGGTCTATGGGTCTATTCATAGGCTAGGCTAGTGATCTTAAGCTGTTGGATTTTTATATTAAATCTAGGTCAGCCACGTCAGGCAACAAATAGGAACTTGCCACATCAGCAAAATTTTCAATTTTAGCCAATAGGAAAAAACCCCATCAATCCCTATTGGTAATATACTCTTTTCGACCACTTTCTAGGCTTGGCCAGAAAATTACCATAGACACAATAGTGCAACTTCCATAGCTAAATTCTGATAATTTTGTAAGCTTATTCCATTATTTAATCAGCTGTTAATGTTACGGTTATAACGTCAATTTTTTAGTTCCTCCATAAGTTTGTGGACGGTCTGCGTTGGAGGGAGCAATTATTGACTCAGCTTCGCTCCATTTTTGATGAAACAGTATATTTGGCCTTGAGGTATGAAGATTTGTATCGAGAAATAGATGATGATGCATCACAGAACAGATAGAGCTTTGTGCCTAAGAGGTAAGCTCCATTTCTTCAAGAAGAAGCAGAGTTTTCAGAAAAAACAGAAGAAGGGGTAGGCTTTAGGGTGCAGAAGCAAGATCAAAGTGGAGTGAAATGCTTCAAGTGTGAAGCGAATTGGATAACTTATTTATAGAATTGTTCTACCTGAACACTTATCGAGTGTGCATAACGTGTTTCATGTGTTACACTTTAGAAAGTGTTTAAGGGATTTCGACGAGGTTATATAGCAAAAGCAATTGCAGCAGCTTGAGATTGCTCCTATCATGATATATATTTGAGAGCCTATTCGTATTATTGCCTCTAATTCGAAGCAGTTTCGTAGTAAAGTTGTTCCTCTAGTTATGGTGTAGTGGTCGAATAATTCAAAGGATTGCACAAGGGAAACACAAGAATCGATGCAGAGGTATTATCCTAGATTATTTGGCACTTGAGCAAGGTATGCCTTATTCTTTTAAATTTTTAATCAACTAACAAAGTTATAGACACCGCCTTATGTAGAAATTGCGAGGATAGAATTTTTGTAAGAGAGTTTGTAACAACCCCATTTTTTGGGATATTGAATTTGGAATTGAATAATAAATTGGGAATAGTAATATTATTATTATTATTATTTTTGGAAAAATATAGATTATCAAATAAGTGAAAATAAAATATTAATATGGGTGGGAGAAAAATTGATGGTCAATGAATCATTTATGCAAAGTTGATGTAATAAATGACAATTTTTAGTTTAAAAATGGAATTTGTTTAAGCGAATGAACTAATTTTAAAGATAAAAAAACAATAACATGTTCGTGGAAAAAAAATAGAAATAAAGGGATAAGAAAATAAACTAGTTAAAGTTATGTACAATTTCCTTACATGGGAAAAAGGGACAAATTTCAATGCAATGAAAAATAAGTGAAGTTAAAGAAAAAAAAAAGAGAGAAGTATCTATGTTTGATTTCATAAAGTGTGTTTAGTTTTGTAATGTTTTTATGTTAAGTTCCGAGTTATGAAAAATTGTAGATTTCATTAAATGTAAAAATGTGGGTAAAGTGGGATCAAAAGGAGAAACTATGTTAGCTTTCATGAAAAGGAAAAAATAACGTATAACTTAGTGGTATCAGAGCCAATACTCAGCCTGAATTGTGGCTCTCTCCTCGACCACAACGTCTGGGTAGCGAGAGACGAGTAAACGTGGACGTTAGGCTCTAACGGGAAGGAGATCGTAACATCTCTTACTTTAGAGTGGAATTAGAAGTCCCACACTGTGGAATTCAGATATAAAGTGGAACTCAAACAGTAAAGCTCCACCTCCTAATAGCGTCGAGGTCTTTTGAGTAATAAAACACCACTCCTACATGGAGGCTAAGTTGGGGACAATATCTTGCGCGAATGGAGGTGCAGGCTGTTGCTACTCCTTTATAATGTTAACATAAACGTTTTCATTATTTCTATTTGTTACCTTGTAACATTATATTTTCATAACGTTATCTTTTAATATTCAATTCTATTACTTAATTATTGTTAAATTTCGGGTTGTTACATTCTCCCTTCCTTAAATGATTTTGCCCCCGCAATCTCCAAGGGTAGAAGAATGACATATGTTTCAAAAGTATTGATTAGGCTTAATGGAATGGTTGATTGATATATTTACAACTGGATTCATTGTTAATAATCACAAACTTACTATTACTATACCACTAACAAAGATATATTGATGTAGTTCGGTATTTGATTAGCGAATGTTTGGCAATTGAACGGTAATGGTAAGTTCATAAGAAAATTAGGTATGAGTTGGAAATTATGACTAGTAAATGCGTCTCTAAGACGCTACTTCTAGTTATTTATTGGTATAAAACTCAAAACTGAAGAAATGATCAAGTTAATGTTGAATTTTGTGATTTATTATCTTTAAGTTATATACGAAATCAAAGAGTATGACTGATCCACAATGGAAGAAACCAGTGATAATTTTGATATAAAAAAAGTGATTCACAAAAAAATGAAGATTGAAGAAAAATTAAACATGGTGCAAAAATTAATGGGAATCAGGTGATAACCCAATGACAATATCCCCTATTGATTACGTGTGTTGAGGCATTAAATCATCGCATTTATATAGTTAGTCAACCACTTCTTATAGATCCGTTGACTTATTATTTTGGAAGCATGTCCCTGGTGTAGTTTTGAGATTTGAATTTCTACTTAGAATAGACAATGGAAATTCCTAGGGTGTGTCCAATGGTTCCAGCGAGTTGAAGACTCAATAAATACATCTATATACGCTTTGTTTTTTAAGGGATAAATCTATCATTACCCTTCTGTAAATAACCCAAAGTTTGTAGTATCAAATTGAATTAGGGGTCTTGAGTGGGATTGATTCGAGAGACAATAAGTTTGTGATCCCTCTATTGTAATTCATGATGGACAAGAACTAAAGTATGTTGTTGAGCCCACAGGATTAGGCAACTCAGATAACCATGTTGGATATCTCTTTTTTATTTTGTTGTTGTTTGTGTAGGATCTAAATTAACCCTTGCAGTTTTTTCCTGAGTAATAAATAATATCAACACAAATAATAATCAGAGTAAACGCGGAAAAATAAATAACACACAGATATACCCAGCTTTGGCAAAACTCTGCCTACTGCTGCATTCCCGAAGGTTTCTACTAGGAATTAAAACAATCTTTATGCTTAAAATTCCCTGTAAACTCGCGATACCCGCTCCTAACCGTTCTAATACTACGCTTAAAACCCTGCACTGATCTCTATCCCCGAGATCAGATTTCCTTGAATTACAAACCCGTAATTCGTCTCCCTAGTTTTACAGACAAACTAGAAAACTGTAAACATGATTAGAGATTAAAACACTCAAAAATAAAAAACAATAACTCGACTCAACACTTAA
Organism: Allium sativum; assembly: GCA_030737875.1. Lineage (NCBI taxonomy): Eukaryota > Viridiplantae > Streptophyta > Magnoliopsida > Asparagales > Amaryllidaceae > Allium > Allium sativum. Next base: position 16,382,924 of record CM060927.1, on the reverse strand, counting down.
TAATCTAAACCCTAGACTAAAAAATGACTCTTAAAAAATAACTATGGTTTTCTCCCATTAAAAAAAAGTGTTGACCTTTGTTTGAACTTGGCCCAAATAAAATTTCTTGCTTCGAATAATTCGGCCCCTTTATATTCCTTTCAACCCGTTATCTCTTCTCTGGAAAAATGGCGGTGGCGTATAAGCTAGGGTTGCAAGTACCTTTGATTTGAAGCTTGCGCTCTCTTATCTGCTCCAATTTCCAGCATCAATCTCTATTGCTTTACTCGAGTTGAAATCCTTCAAGTCGATCCAAGATTGTTTGTTGTTCAGTCTCTGGAATGATTTTTAGTTCGAATTTATGTTTGATTTATTCTCGAACTTGGATGCTTATTGCCGATGACGATGTAGCGTTTAAATAGGATTGAAAATCCGATATAATGTCTGATTTCAAATTTAGATCTGGTCATGATATATGCGTAAATTTTGGGCTTGAATTCTTCATATATTCTAGAGATTTCTTCGAATTTAATTAGCCGTGTATATTCATACTTCTGGGAAAATGTTGCGTGTGAAATCCCTGACTTTGAATTGGTGGCTTGATTTCTGGAACTTTGAATTTCCTTTCTGGTTGACCATTTTTAAATTAAACTTTTCCATTAAAATTCAAATGACATACTTGACTTTTTCTGGCTTCCTTGAGGTTTAAAAAAAGAAAACTGAACAGTTATTATCCTTGATATGTTCTTGCCAAAAAATAAGAGTTGATGCTATACTTGAGATTTTAATTCCTTTCTTAAGAACAGATGCTACACTCGATTAGCCTCGACTTTGAACTGATGCTAGACAAATTGAACTGATACTCCACTTTGATTTTCCTTGACTTCGAACTGATGCCTTGATTTCTAGAAATTCGAACTGATGCTAAAATTTAACAGTTGTTAGAAAAATTTGAAATAGTACTACACTTTGCTTTGTCATGAATAGTTGAGCAGACACTATTCTTGATCATACTTGAGCTTCTTGTCGAAAAATAAGAACTGATGATATACTTGTTTATTGTGCATGTAATACTCGTTTGTACTTTGTTGTGCACCATCTTTATTTGTGCCTCGCCTTAATTTGCACGTGGATTTCTGTGCTTATTGGACTTCTTGTTTGTTGCTCCAGACATGCTATTTTGCTTGAGACTTTTGCCACATAAACTGTTTTGAAATGTGCTTCCCTTGTTTTTGTGCTTTTGCCATTTGCATATGTCCTCTTTATTACAGTGAGTTGCATGAATTTGTGTACTACGCTTTTGCCTCTTGTTTGGATTGAGCTGATATGCACAGATGCCATGCTTGCCTTGATTTGTGCATTCAGTTTTACTTTTTGGTTTAAATTTGATATCCTGGAACTTAATGTTAACTAGATTTTTGCTTTTGCTTTTTAATTTGAAACTTGTATTGTTGTACATGCAATGCATATCCATACATATGTGAAGCCAATCTGGCTCGACTGTGTGATCACCTGGCATGCTTTTCTGACTTGAATTAGAACCTTGTTCATAAGATGTCATATCATTTGCCATTGCATTTGCCATATATTTGAATTGATGTTTCACTTTGACTTATCATTTTTATGTTGTCTGCACAATATGATTTGCACTATTATGATGTGCCATTCTTGTTTTGTGGTACTGTCTTGAAAAATTGTGTATGCTGCTTGTTTGAAATTGGTCGAGTCTGAATGGTCCATTGTGTTTCCATTGGCTTTGTCATAGCTTTGATACTCGAGTTGTTTGCATATGCTGACTGTTCTATTTCGATCATGCTGAACCACTGTTCCATCAATGTATATACATACATACATATATATATATACATACATACATATACATATATATATATATATATGTATATGCACAGATGTGTGTGTATATATATATATTGTTTGTGTTTGCATTTGAACTGGATTTCTTGGTTCATGTCCATTCACGTCGTTTGACCGTGTTGTCCCTGCACAGAAAATATGTGTATATACATACACATGTATATGTATACATGTATAGTGCGCAGAATATATACATACATACATACATACATACATACATACATATATCTTTGTGAGCACTACAGTCAATTTCATGAGGGGTTTTTGAAATATTAATGCAAGTTGAAAAACTGTTTTTGTGAAGAAAAAAATCAATTAGTAGAATATGAAATTTTCTAACACTTCTAAGACTGATTGCTCCTAGACAATTTTAAATCACTTGTATATATAATTCAAATTGCCTATGGAATTTAAAGAAATCTAGTCACTGTTTTTTTTAACTCATTGTCCAATCACCAAAACACTTAAACAAATCACATCGATTTCCTTTATCAGAGCAGCTCAAAATCAGTTTCAAGGCAAGAATTTCAAGAGAAATTTTCAGGGTATTTTTTAAACAATACAAGGGACAGTCATTGATTCAAATCAAAAGCAAATTATTTGAAATCACTTGATAAAAGTTTATTCTCAGAATTCAAATCCAAATATAATAATCTATGAAATTCAATAATCAATCACAAACAACTTCAAACTCAAGATAAGCAAGCGAAGTTAAAAATTATGAAAATTTCACAACTAACCAATCATAGCTTTCAAGTAATACACTGAACTGAGTGCAATTTTTCAATAGTTTCCAAAGGGAATTAGCAGAAACTTAAAACACCAAAGATGTGTGAAATTTCATTAGCTTACCAAAACATCATTAATTTTAAAACTCCAATTAATAGAGTTCAAGATATGCTCAAAGTACTAAAGCACTATCAAAATACTATAGCACGTGCAATATACACGATACATGTATACACATACAATTACATATACATTCACTGACTCTGACACTGAGTCTTCACGTGCTTCCAATCCAATGCAGTCCAGTCGCCTCCATACTTGTCATAAAAACACACATAATAAACTGGAACAAAAATAGATTTAAATACAAGCAAATATAAATTTATTTTAAATTTTATTTGGCTCAGAATTTTTTGGTGTGTTTCTCATCATTTTTCTAGATTTGGTCTTATATATATATATATATATATCCAATTATGCCTAGACAGCTTGTGATATTCACAGTGATTCACTGTAAATACCACAAGGTAGACGTCGACTGTAGTGCTCACACACACACACACACACACACACACACACATATATATATATATATTGCGCACACTATACATGTGTATGTATATACACCTATTTATTGCAGGGACAATACGGTCAAACAATGTGAATGGACATGAACCAAGTAATCCAGTTCAAATGCAAACACAAATACACACATACACACACATATATATATATATATACACACACACACACTCAATCACACACACACACATTGAAGGAACAGTGGTTCAGCATGATCAAAATGGAACAGTCAGCATATGCAAATAGCTCGAGTATCAAATCTATGACAAAGCCTATGGAAACACAATGGACCATTCAAACCCGACCAAATTCAAACAAGCAGCATACACAATTTTTCAAGCCAGTACCACAAAACAAGAATGTCACAACATAATAGTGCAAATCATATTGTGCAGACAACATAAAAATGGCAAGTCAAAGTGAAGCATCAATTCAAATATATGGCAAATGCAATGGCAAATGATACAACATCTGAATGAACAAAGTTTAATTCAAGTCAGAAAAGCATGCCAGGTGATCACATAGTCGAGCCAGATTGGCTTCACATATGTATGGATATGTATTGCATGTACAACAATACAAGTTTCAAATTAAGAAGCAAAAGCAAAAACTGGTCAACAACAAGTTCCAGGATTTCAAATTTAAACCAGCAAGTAATACTGAATGCACAAGTCAAGGCAAGCATGGCATCTGTGCATATCAGCTCACTGCAAACAAGAGGCAAAAGTGCAGTTCACAAATTCATGCAACTCACTGTAATAAAGAGGACAGATGCAAATGGCAAGAGCACAAAAACAAGGGAAGCAAGGTTCAAAACAGTTTATATGGAAAAAATCTCAAGCAAAATAGCATGTCTGGAGCAACAAACAAGTAGTGCAGTAAGCACAAAAATCCACGTGCAAATTAAGGCGAGGCACAAATGAAGATGGTGCACAACAAAGTACAAAGAGTATTACATGCACAATAGACAGCATCAGTTCTTATTTTTTGATAAGAGGCTCAAGTATGGTCATGAATAGTATATGTTAGCCTACTTTGTGAACTAGGCTACACAAAGCTAAAAGATCAATCGATGAAGAGTGTTGACTAAAAGAATACAAGCCAGAAACTCGGACCGGTCCAGAGACCCGAACAAAACCAGTGCATTGCACATCAGAAAATAATAGTACGAAGACAGCTTCGGATCGGTTCAGAATCACCCGATCCGCTCCCCCTCTTGTATGCATTTCCGATCTGAGCCGGAGGGGTTTAACGCAGCAATTGCATTCCACATCCCTAGAGATGCGGAGCGGTTACTCACCTGATTTCCCACGTTTACCCATAACTCTTTTGCGCTGGCATCATCTCCGAAGCTCCCACTACCGAACTAACCGGGATGCCTGCCACGTGTACCCGAACCGGAGGCCTCCAGAGAGATTTTCCACCTATAAATACACCACCAAGGATCATTTGAAGGGATCTTTTGGCAATTTATTGGCCCCAACTCTCATTACAACCGACCTTCACTACTTTATTCGGATCATTTCCATCATTTGAAGCACAATTTAGTGGAAGTTGAGTGAAATTATCCTTTGTAAAAGTGAGATTGAGTGTTTTTTTAATCTTGTATTTGTACTTCGATCATTCATCAACAAAGTTCAAAGTGGACGTAGGCTCTTTAATGCCGAACCACTATAAATTGTGTGTTTTTTTTGTTTTTATTTTCATTTCACTTAGAATTATCAATAGCTTGGGTGTTAGAACCATTTTTGAATCTAACATTTTGATGCTTTCACTGAGAAATTCTCGAATTCTCTACATTTTGGGCTACCATTCTACTATTTGGATTAGTAAATCTAAAGAAGATAGTCCATATAGTCAATATTGCTGAAGTTCTCTTCAAAAAAGATCTCGCCAAATTGAATACTATGACCAAGGAAAAAGGAAAAGAAGTGCAAAATGCACGGGAAAGCGGAGTAGGTGAGGATTAGCAAGCTATGGTTGTTACTAGGTCGAGAGCACAAGGTTCAGGAGCTAACCGATTCGGCAAGGCATCTCCAATCCCATCTGAACAAGTTCCGATCCGAACCGGTGGCTTCGAACCGATCCGATCTGCTTCCCAAAATGTTGTTGGCAACTCTCCACTGATCCGAACCACTGAAGCAGAGGGAGGCCGATCTGAACCAAGTCTAGCTAAGGTTGGAACCTCTACTCGAGCCCTTACAAATGCTTTGCTACCAGCCATGACAACTGATGATCAATCTACGCCTTCTGCACTCGTAACCCATGGGGAGTTTTCCTGCTTGCTTGATATGCTTGAGAGCACTAGGGATGCTTTGGAGGATCACAAACGCGATAGAGTTCTCATGAGGGAAAACATGAGGGTTATGAATGAAGAAACAAGCAAACTCCGCAGACAAAGAGTGTCCTCACCGATTCGTCATCCTACTATGGACCATTTATCATCTTCAGATGAAGAGCGCCTGTGTGAAAGGAGGCCATACGAAAGGCCCGAAAATCTAGACCAATTGACATTCGGAACATTGGGATCCCATGAAGATGCGGCCCGTATTCTGGGACGCGATGATCCTAGTTTGAGGGAACCAATGCTGTTACCGATGTGAGGATCACATGTTCTCCCCAGGGATCCAAATATTACCAATCCCACCCAGAGGCAACTCCTTCAGCCTGTTCGTCCTGTGAATGACCGGGATCACAGGAGGCGAGGAGGTTCAGCTACCAACCAAAACCAAAGAGCATCACCTGGAGTAGGTGGTAGACGTGTCAAAAGAGAAAGAAGCAGGGATCCTAAATTGGCTCTAACCAATGCGGAAGTAGAAGCGATGTTGCGTCAAACCGTGGCCAATAGTCGTCGATATACCAATGAAGATTAGGGTATTGAACGCAATCATACTCCATTCGCCGATGACATCCTAAATTTCCAATTCCCTCGATGGTTTAATTTGCCATAATTAATGGATCGGTATGCTGGAAGAACAGATCCGAAACAACATCTGATGAGGTATGCGTGGTATATGAACACTGCAACCGCACCTGACATTGTAAAATGAAAAGCCTTCCCGATATATCTAGAAGATGTTGCATTAATGTGGTTTACGCGACTTCCCCCGCGATCGGTGTCAAGCTTTCAAGAACTCAGCGAATGTTTAATGAATCAGTTCCGACTCCACGCCCGGAAAGCTAAATGTGTTATCAAACTATCCAGAATCAATCAGGCCCCTGGAGAATCTCTGAAATCGTACTTGGACTGCTTCAACTTAGCAGTTACTGAAATAAGTGATCCCCACGAACCAACCATTTTGATGGCCTTGATAGATGGGGTCGATCCAGATACTGAATTCAGAGGTTATTTAGCTGGGAAGCCACCATTGACTAAGGAGGCTTTCTACAAAATGGCATATATTCGTCTACGACGAGAAGAGAAATACGCCAATTGAAAGAGAAAGTATGATGGAGCTTCGAGAGAAGATATTCAAAGTAATGGTGCTCTGAAACAGTTCGGTGATAGTTCAGGGAAAGTTGAGATAATTGTTGGTAACAAAAACGAAGGAAGTAACAACAGGAATCGAAACGACAATAGGTGGAATAGGAACCAAGGTGACAACTCCGGCAAAAGACCTCGATTCCAAACCTTTGAAAACTACTCGCCGCTGAATGACACATTGGAAAACATCTACCTAGATACTTACAACGTCTTGCAATATAAAAAGCCACCGCCCACAGACTCCACGGAGAAGGAGGTGGCGACTGGAAATTTTTGTCTATTTCATGGAACCCACGAACACTCTACTAATGAGTGTCGTCATTTGGGAGACGTTGTTGAAAAGCTATTACGGGAAGGAAAGTTAGATGAATATAAGGTTGCCCCTAGAGATAGGGGGCAAGGATGGCAGACCCCGAATCAAAATCAGACTGCTCCTGAACCCACAGCTCAACAAAAAGGTAAAGGAATTGTCATCAACACTATAGTGGGGGGCCATCCAACTGGCCATAGCTACAGGGCAATGGATCAGTATGTGAACGCAGCCAAACACCTTAAAGTAGGGGAATGTAGTAACTTCGAGGACATTGTTCCAGTGAAGCAACCGAAAATGATGTCAAATGATGTCATATTTCGTGATAGAGATGATATTGGATTTCAATCACCCACCAAAGACCCATTGGTGATCACTACCACTATCGATCCAGCTCTAGTTCATAAAGTGTTAGTGGATAATGGGAGTTCGGTTAATATTCTTTTTAAAAAAGCGTTCGATCAGATGAAACTCGAAGCGAAAGACTTGAAGCCTTGAGAGGGATGGATATGTTGCTTCAATGGGGCATCGACAGCTCCAATGGGATATGTAGAATTGTCAGTGACATTGGGACAAGGAGACCGCCGGAGAGTGAGAATTCTCCCGTTTGTAGTTCTGGACATTGACTCACCCTATAACGCCTTCTTGAGCCGACCAGCCCTTGCAAAATTCAGGGCATGCATTGTGCCCTGGTGCTTATTGTTGAAATTCCCAACCGAAGCAGGAGTGGGATTAATGAGAGGTGATCAAGCCACCGGACAAGCCTGCTACCTGGCCGAACTGAAGATGTTGATGAAGGGATTAAGCATCGAAGCTAAAGGCGCCTCCTCCCCTATGAGGGCGGGTTCAGCATAGCAATTAAAGGGATCAGTCCCGAGGGAATCACCCAGAGAACTGCCCGAGGACGTAGATCCCAGAGAGGATGAAGAGCCTGGGGACAGAAAGACGACCCCCAATGAAATAACTATGGAAATCTCCATTGACGATGTTTATTCGACAAAGGTTTTAAAGATTGGTTCCCAACTGGATCCGTAACGAGCAAAGGAATTAACTGACTTTTTAAAGGCAAATTTGGATGTGTTTGCCTGGACCCATGCTGATATGTATGGGATATCTCTCTCCGTTATGAGTCATCATTGAGTATCAACCCAAAGCATCCACCCGTTAAACAGAAAAGACGTATGATTGGCCCGGAGAGGTCAACAGCCCTAAAGGAAGAAGTGGAGAAGTTGAAAGATAACGGGTTCATTAGAGAATCAACGTATCCCAACTGAATATCGAATCCTGTTTTGGTCAAGAAATCAAATGGGAAATGGAGAATGTGCATTGATTTTTCGGATTTGAAAAATGCTTGTCCAAAAGATAGTTTCCCACTTCCTAGGATTGACCAATTGGTGGACTCAACAACCGGGCATGAACTTCTTTCCTTCATGGATGCATACTCAGGATATAACCAGATCCCCATGCATGTGCCGGATCAAGAGCACACAAGTTTTATTACAAATTTGGGATTATACTGCTATATGGTGATGCCATTCAGATTGAAGAATGCCAGAGCCACATATCAGCGCCTGGTGAAATCCAGACAATCTTCTAGCCATACACAAGATCTGGCAGAATTGTTTGACACTCTACGAAGGTACAGGATGAAGTTGAACCCCTTAAAGTGCTCATTTGGGTGGCATCAGGAAAATTTCTTGGTTTCATCGTAAGTTCTCGAGGGACTGAGATTAATACTATCCAAATAGCAGTAATCAGGAACATAGAAGAGCCGCGGAAGATTAGGGACGTCCAAATCCTAACAGGGAAGGTTGCTGCATTGAGCATATTCATTTCCAAAGCCACAGACAAGTGTGTCCCATTCTTTGATTTAATCAAACGAGGGAAACATAATTTAGAATGGACTCCTGACTATGTAGAGGCCTTCCAAAATCTGTTGGACTTATTGGAGAAACCCCCGATATTGTCAAAACCGGTGGATCATGAAGATCTGTTCATCTATTTGGCGGTGTTATCTCATGCTATCAGCACAACATTGGTGCTTGAAGAAGACAAGGTCCAGAAGCCAGTATACTATGTAAGTAAGAAGTTAGCAGCTACGGAACACAATTATCCAAAAATAGAAAAGCTTGCTTATAGCCTCTTGATTGCCTACCGAAAGCTCCGCCATTACTTCCAAGCTCATCTGATAGTCATATACACTGATCAACCACTAAGACAAGTATTACAAAGACCTGATGCATCGGGGCGATTACTTAAGTGGAATATCAAGTTGAGCCATTTTGATTTAAATTTTCAACCAAGAAGGTCAATAAGTAGGCAGGCCCTAGCTGACTTCACAACAGAATTCATGATTCCCGAAGAAGAAACAGTGGATGACAAAGTTGTTGCTTCAGAGCATAAATTAGAGCTTAGTCCGTGGAAATTATATACGGATGGGGCTAAGAATGATCGAAGATCCGACGCCGGAGTTGTTTTAACCACTCTTGAAGGACGATCCATATACTACGCCCTGCGGTTGGAATTTTTTGCCACCAATAATGATTCTGGGTACGAGTCCTTGATTGCCGGGCTGAAACTCGCTAAGGAATTAGGGGTAAGAACATTGGACATATTCTGTGACTCCAAGATAGTTGTCTGCCAAGTTCGAAAGGAATTTGTGACCAGGGGACCTCGACTTGTTACTTATCTTGAAAAAGTAGAGGAGTTACTAGGCAACCTGGAGCATTACAGTATAACTCACATTCCGAGAGCGGAAAACCAGAAGGCGGATCGACTGGCTAAGCTAGCAAGTTCTGAAAACCCTGGAGAAACCGAAATGGTTCCAATAGAGATATTGGAATCACCAAGCTTTAACCAAATGGAAATCGAATTAGCCCTGGAAGTGAGCCAGAAAGGGAGTCATGGATGACACTGATTAAGAACTTCCCTAAGAGCGCCCATCAAAGAAGAGCGAGAGACGAGTTGTGACACATAAAGCTGCAAGATACGTTTTTACAGGACGATGTCTGTTATCGCCAAGGATTTTCCATGCCTCTGCTATGGTGTACAGCACATGACGACATCAAGTGTGTACTAAAAGAAGTACATGAAGGTGAGTGTGGGGATCATACTGAAGGTCAAACTTTGGCGAAGAAAGTATTGCGATATGGTTATTTTTGGCCTACCGTGAATAAAGATGCAGCTGATCATTCACGACACTACAACAAATGCCAAAGGTTCGCTAAAGTTCCAAAAGCACCCCCAAGACATCTCAAATCAATGGTCAATCCATGGCCATTCGCAATGTGGGGATTAGACATCATCGGGACCCTGCCGATTGCTAAAGGAGGAGCTAAATATGCGATCTTGGCTATGGGTAATTTCACGAAATGGGCGGCGACCGAACCCTTAACCACGATCACGATAAGAAAAGTGATAAGATTTATGGTCAAGAATATTATTTGTCGATTTGGGATACCGAAAACCATTATAACTGATAATGGAACCCAATTCGACAGCGCATAATTTAGAAACTTCTGTCAGAAATATAAAATTGATAAAAGGTATACCGCCGTAGCTCACCCGCAATAGAATGGACAGGTTGAAGCAATAAACAAAGTTATTAAGTTTATTCTTAAAAAGCAGTTGGAACGAGCAAAATCCATATGGGTTGACGAATTGCCACTAGCTTTGCGGGACTATCGAACAATCTTCAAGACGGCTATATATTGGTCATACTCCTTTTTCATTCTCCTTCAAGTCAGAAGCGGTAATTCCAGTGGAGCTTAAAGTCCCCTCTCATAGAGTGATGTATTATGACCCAATGACGAATAAAGCACTCCCCCTAGAGTCCCTGGACATGGTTGAAGAGAAGAGAGACGAAGCGGACTTGCGTGCTTCAAGACATCGACGCCAAGTGGCACGCTATTATGATAGAAAGGTTCGCTTTAGGACTTTCGAACCTGGAGACCTGGTACTGAAGTGAGTCTTTCCACCTCCCATTCATCTAAGCCCAAACTGGGAGGGACCATTCACCATCCGACGGAAACTTGACACGGGAGCTTTCAAGTTAGCGACCATGGATGGTGAAGAAATTCCTAGAGCTTGGAACACCCAGCATTTGCGGCGATACTTGACTTGAAATTGTACTATTTTCTTTTGTTTTATAGGCCATGTAAAAAGGCACGACTTGCCTAGAAAAGTCTGATTAATATAAACAAAAGATTATGAAGTGGATGTAGGTCACGACTTGGCCGAACCATTACAAAATACCGTGTGTGATTTACTTTACCCGTTCGAATTTCGTTTTATATATATATATTTCTGTGATTGTCATAGCATAAGTCGAAAATATCAGACATTTGAATCGATACAAAAGCAAATGAAATAACCATTTGCATAACGACATAATAAGGACGGGATGCCAACGTCCCAAACTCTAACTCTCACAAGTCGAGAGGGAATATAAAGGACGGGAAGACGACGTCTTAGAGTCGTGAAGGTGCACCATGACAAAAGACCGCCTTGAATCCATCCTAACCTGACCATACGACAAGAAAGTACAAAGGTACGAAGAATATGTACCAATAAACAAGAATTTTAACCCCACCAAAAGAGCTGGGGGAAATTTAATCAATCTCGAACAATCCTTAGCCAAGTGCTATATTCAAGATTAATTGGGGGCATACACATCACGCACCCGGCCATCAATCATTTATTTTATTTATTTAAGCGGCAATTCCTGCGAATGATATTTTCTCTGTCTATGCATTTGCAGGAAAGCGCGATTGTGACATGAATTATAACTTAATTTTGTTAATTTCTCGACACTAACGGAAGTAAATGACGAACTCACAAGCATTTGGCTTAGTGGGAAATGAACTACTTTATTTACACAGGTGTAGGTTTATACAAAAGAACTAAATAAACAAAGGCGAGGGCCGCGCTCGCTACAACAACAGCAGACCGAGGAACATGCAAAATGAAAAATAGAACTGCCTCTCATTTGGACTTTGGAGTGGACTTCGCTTTCTTGGCAGCTTTAAGTTTTTCTTTCTCCTCTTTTTCATCCTTGGTCTGGATCTGCTTTGGTTTCTTCTTCCCTAGAACTGGAGCGCTGGGATCAGTAGAAGATTTTTTAGCAAGCTCTTCAGTGATTGATCTAGTTGAAAGGTTGACAACTAACCTTGATCCAGGAGGTACTGTCGCAAGAGGCTTAAAACTTTCGGGATCTATTTCATCAACTTTCAGCTGCATACGCTTATCCTGCTTGGCCTTCATCTCGGCCAAAGTAACATCATCGACAATCCCCGAGTCTCCAGTTATAGTAACATCATCATCTTCCCCATGCCCATCATTGCCACCGTCGTCTTCTAGGGTAGCTATTACATCTTCTTTTGGGGGGTCTTCAATGGTAGATTGCTTGGGAGTCTTCTCGGCAACCTTTTCCTTATTCTTGACCTCTTCCACAGGTTTTGAGCCAGTGACTTCAGCTTGCTTCTCTTGGATCTCTTCAGTAGACCTCGTATCAGTGATTTCTTTCTATTTCTCGTCGGCCTTTTCAATTGGCTGTGCACCTACAGAATGAGAGTTAACTAGTGTTAGCTCAGGAGAAAAAATGGGCTCTTCGATTGACTGTTCAATAATGTGGCAAAAGGTTGAAATAGCCCTAACAAATTGGGGTGAAAAGGTAGAGATACCTTTGGATGATTTCTCGATTAGGGTAGCTAGAGTCCCTGGTGCCGCTTCGGGAATAGGGGATAAAAAAGATGTCTTAGGGATCCCTGGATTCATTGGATCATATCCCTCCGTTCTGGTATCCCTAGGGGCAGTAGAAGAAGAACCAGTTCCAAGGACATTTTTTCCCATAGTTTGACGTGTGTTTTCTTCCATACCTGCAGAAATGAGTCTGCGTCCTTCAGCCAAGCGCACCGATTCGACGACAAATCACTTGAGCAAAGAACTCTATCATCAACTCACCATAGCCATCCAATTCCTTGTGGGCCAGGAAAGTTTCTCTTGAACCTCTTCGGCAGATTTAATGGCGATGCTTGTGTTCCCCTCAGCCAAGACTGCTCTAGATTCAGCCTCCAGTAGTTTGGCTTCCAATTTGGCATTCTACTTTGCCAAATCTGTGTTTTTCTTCTCTAACTCAGCCTTCTCCCATTCAAGGGTTGTGCAAGCCAACTGTACTTTAACACTCTCAGATTTAGCATCCTTAGCTTGCTTCTTTAGATCTAAGCGCTCTTGGCTATAGGATTCCAAGCAAGTGTGATAACGCCTTTGTAGTTCCTCATGTTGTTTTTTGTAATTGTTGGCATCCCGTTGAATGAGAGAAAGCTGAGCCTGCGCATCTTCCAAATCTTTCTCTGAATTTTTCAACAGGCTTTCGTCGTAATTGTCCATTTCCTTCATGTGGTCAGTATCAGTGATTAAATCATGAATAATCTTGGAAAATTTGCGTGAATATCTATACATTTCTGTGTATTGGTTGTCCACTAAGTCTATCTTTGCTTTAGCATCATCTGCCCACTTTGAAGGAGCAGGCACAAGTGTGGGAACTAACTGTAGATGGTTGAAATAATGGTCCAGAAATTATTTCTTCAAATATGCCAATTTCGCTTTAGCATCAGAATCAAGCGGCATGGGTTTGGATATGGACAACTCGACATTTCTTCACTTGGCAGGTACGATGGATATTTCGTCTCTACCTGACCTTTTCTCGATTTGTTTATGCTTATCCCGCGAATCAACACGCTTTGACGATGACTTCTCTTGGGGATGCTTGTCCTTAGGAGGAATTGGATCTTTGGAATGTGGTTTGTCCCCTTCACGACGATCTTGGTGGCTCTTATACTTGTATGGGTTTGACCGATGAGGAGAACGAAAGCGCGAAGAATGAGGACGATTGAAATCATAATGCCTCATGCCATCCATGCCACGGCTCTCATGGCGATCATGTTCAGTGTCGGAATCAAATCTAAGCATGCTGGTGCGGACTTTCCTGACATCATAGCGGGGATGTGTCATAGTTCCTGCAAAATAAGTTACGTAAAGTTCAGAACCAATGTTTATTCGAAGCACAGGTACTACGACGTGCAGTGTTAGTGTGTTGTGCATATCCTAAGTGATATCTCCCCCCAACTAACCAGAGCCCGAAGTTAGGTCGATACATGCAGTTTCCTTAGTCTTTACAGGAGTGTCTTCTTCTAAGGAAGTAAAAGTAAGAGGATTCGTTCTAAAATCTTCTAAAGTGTAAAAGGTCTCGGGCAAGGGGAGATTTCTCAAACCCCGAAACGTAGAGTCATCCACAGTGGGGGCATATCCTTAAGGAGCATCTGACGGCAACTATTTTGGAGAGATTGGTTTTTCAGGAGTGGCAGCATCCTCGGGAGTAATATATTTATTTCTATCTTTTTCTGCTATATTTGCTAATATATCATCTTGAGTCGTAAAGGGAGAAGGAGGATCCCTAAAGGGCACTGTTGGATCTTTTGAACCTTCTCCCCTCTTAAGTGGAGTGCCGATTGGCCCTTCAACTGGACGTACGTACACATAAGGACCTTCCCAATGACCTATGCTACGAGTTATAGCAACTAGACGATGCCGATGAAGATATTCATCTACTACGCAGTTCTTGATGGTCAAGAATTTTTTATCACCATTGAGTAACCGATTCAAGCGATTAAATTGCACTGGATGCTTCTCTTGTGGTGGGTTAGGAACTGCAAGTGAAAACAAGCAATGCTTAATGTATTTATGATAAAGGCTAGAATTAGAGCATAAAAACTGAGGTCCTTACTTGACTTAAGCCTTCTTCTGGCACACCCAAGCTGCTGCTTAACTTAAAACCATTCTGGTTTCGGGTCCCCATCTTTGCTGCTAAATGGAACAGTGATGGTTTTCCTTTTTGGCACCGATTCAAAGTATACAAAAGACGGGGTGTCATTGGTCCGATGCTTGAAATTGTAAAAGAAATGAACTTCCTCAAGAGTAAGCTCTACACCTAGAATTTCTTTATATGCTATGTACAGAGTATACAGATAAGTGTAAGAGTTGGGATGAAGTTGCATGGGGGCAATCCGCAATTGTCTCGGAAAATCAACGACGAATGGCAGAAATGGAGGTATTGCCCCCAACAAGGCACATTAATCTGGTGATAGCCATATACCCATCCGGTGGATTATGAGGACGATCTATTTTCGAAAGCACCTCGGTATCTCTTCGGAGGATCCCATGCTTTAAACATATTCGTGCAAGTTTATCATTTTCGATTATTGATACTACATAATCCTTGGGTTTTTGTAAGACTTCAATATTTTCAAATTCATCACGAGCACGATTATCTCCTACTCCCCCTTCATCCTCTTCATCCATGGAAACATCAACCCCGGATGATACTTCACTATTATGAGTGTCCATCTCATAATCTGGACCCTCACTATCCCATTCTGGATCTGAAGTAGAGGATAAATCTTCAATAGTATGACTTTCAGAAGTCCCCATGGCCTCTCTTCTCTTTGCTAATCTAGATGAATGTCTGCCAATCATGTCTGCTGAACTATTGAAGAAATAATAGCAGAAATTAGAGTGAAGTTGCCATGTCCCCCTGTGCGTGAGTGTAAGCTAAAGTGTACAAGTGTGCAAGCAATAGTGAAATTGAAAAGTACAAGATTAACTTAAGAGGGAGCAATGGAAAAAAATTAAAGCAATTGTGTGTTCATGATAGCCATAGAAGACCAATCATAATCATAAGGCTCTATCCTGACAGTCCATGAAATCATCGTCCATTCTTTGTTTTGGTTAAGTTGATTAAAGCACAGTGGCATAGCTTCGGATCAGTTCAGATGCTTTCTAAAGTATCGGTCCGAATGCTTTTTAAAGTATCGGTTTGGATGCATGTTAACTATAGGTTCGAATGCTTTCATGATTAGCGGATCGGTTCGAACGCTTTCGTCATCAATTAGTGCAAGCATCTATATTGCAGGTAGGTCGGATCGGAGTTTGAAGGCAAATGGGTTCGGATTGGATGGACCCTCAAGGAAGAAGTTCATTTTGGATCAGTAAGTGGCTAACCGAACCATACTGATGTTTTTAAAGCTTATTTTCCTCCCTCCAATCTAGGCTCTTCCGACCCGAACCAGAGCCACATATTTCTCTGTACCAAACTGACCCGTCCCTTCTTCTCCAAACCCATCCTCCTTTTATGAACCCAAAAGCATGCTCTCTATACTCTCAACTTGCTGCGACGCCACGGCTGAACTAGTCAAATCCAACATTCCGAGTCCATGGGAAGCTCCGCTAGTGGTGATAGTGACGAATTGAAGAATTGAAGATTCCCAAAATTGACATCAACATTAATTACCATGAATTGAAGCAAGATTTGGCTATGATTATGGTAAAACCAGCGATTATATCAAAAAATTAGAGGTTAACATCCCACCTATGAACTCGATTTAAGAACTGGAAAGAGTTTTAAGTATTTGGAAATTAGGGTTTTTAACATAAAACTTTGGGGAGAGTGGAAGTGAAAGGAAAGAGTAAGAAGAAGAAATGGAGAGGAAGGCATGAATTTATAAGAAAAGAAGAAGCCCCTTCATATTTTAGTGGATTTGACGCCTTGGACCGATCTGATCAACATATGGCCCTAGCCAATACGAGGCCTTTCAGCCCATCGGTGCAACAATGGACGGAGCGTGTATGGGATCAAATGAACCGATCCGATCCGTAACATGGTCATTAACATCAATTCAACGCATAAAGCATACTTAAAGGAAAATGAAAAATTATAAATATGCATTATAAAAGCTCATATGGAAGATTGGTTAAGACGTCGAATGGAATCTCAAAATTACCAAAAACAAATGGGTTAGTTTGTACATCCAATGTTGTATTTATAAACACCAAGAGGCACAACTTAATGAAATGTCAAGACTTTATGAATGAATGGAAACGACTATCCAACGACCTTAATTCAGAAACCAATGGACAGAGCGTTTCGAAGCATGCTTTATCTTCAATAAACGCGCACTTCGAGGGGTCAAAATGTTAGCCTACTTTGTGAACTAGGCTGCATAAAGCTAAAAGATCAATCGATGAAGAGTGTTGACTAGAAGAGTACAAGCCAGAAACTTGGACCGATCCTGAGACCCGAACAAAACCAATGCATTGCAGATCAGAAAATAAAAGTAGGAAGATAGCTTCGGATCGGTTCGGAGTCACCCGATCCGCTCCCCATCTTGTATGCATTTTCGATCCGAGCCGAAGGGGTTTAACGCAGCAGTTGCATTCCACGTCCCTGGAGATGCGGAGCGGTTAGTCACCTGATAGCCCACGTTCACCCACAACTGTTGTGTGCTGGCATCATCTTCGAAGCTCCCACTACCGAACCAAGCAGAATGCCTGCCATATGCACCCGAACCGGAGGCATCCTAGAGAAATTTTCCACCTATACACTACCAAGGATCATTTGAAGGGATCTTTTGGCAACTTCTTGGTTCCAACTCTCATTACAACCGACCTTCACTACTTTATTCGAATCATTTCCATCATTTGAAGCACAATTTAGCGAAAATTGAGTGAAATTATACTTTGTAAAAGTGAGATTGAGTGTTGTTTAATCTTGTATTTGTACTTGGATCATTCATTAACAAAGTTCAAAGTGGACGTAGGCTCTTTAAAGCCGAACCACTATAAATAATTTGTTTTCTTTGTTTTTATTTTCATTTCACTTAGAATTATCAATAGCTTGGGTGTTAGAACCATTTTTGGATCTAACAGTATCTGCTCAACTATTCACGACAAAGCAAAGTGTAGTACCAGTTCAAATTTTTCTAGAAACTGTTAAATTTTAGCATATGTTAGAATATTTAGAAATCAAGGCATTGGTTCAAAGTCGAGGAAAATCAAAGTGGAATATCAATTCAATTTGTCTAGCATTAGTTCAAAGTCGAGGCTAATCAAGTGTAGCATCCGTTCTTAAGCAAGGAGTTAAAATATCAAGTACAGAATCAGTTATTATTTTTTGGCAAGACCATATCAAGGATAATAACTGTTCAGTTTTTTTTTAAATGTCCAGGAAGTCAGAAAAAGTCAAGTATGTCATTCGAATTTTAATGGCCAATTTTAATTTGGAAATGGTCAACCAGAAAGGAAATTCAAAGTTCCAGAAATCAAGCCACCAATTTAAAGTCAGGGATTTCACACGCAACATTTTTCCAGAAGTATGAATATACACGGCTAATTAAATTCGAAGAAATCTCCATAAGAATTCAAGCTCAAAATTTGCGCATATATCATGACCAAATCTAACATTGAAATCAAAGATTATATCAGATTTTCATTCTTATTTAAGCACCACATCGTCATCGGCAATAAGCATCCAAGTTCGAGAATAAATCAAACATAAATTCGAATTAAAAATCATACCAGAGATAAAACAACAAACAATCTTGGAACAACTTGAGCGATTTCAACTCGAGTAAAGCAATAGAGATTGATACTAGAAATTGGAGCAGATAAGAGAGCGCAAGCTTCAAATCAAAGGGACTTGAAACCCTAGCTTATAACGCCATCTCCATTTTTCAAGAGAAGAGATAACGGGTTGAAAGGAATATAAAGGGGCCGAATTATTTGAAGCAAGGAATTTTATTTGGGCTAAGTTCAAACAAAGATCAACATTTTATTTTTAAAGGGAGAAAACCCTAGTTAATTATTAAGAGTCATTGTTTATTCCAGGGTTTAGATTATTAATTGTTGAGTAGAGTAATTGTTTTTTAATTTTGAGTGTTTTAATCCATAATCGTGTTTATAGTTTTCTAGTTTGTCTATAAAACCAGTGTTTTAATCTGTAATCGGTCTCGGTCGCATGAGTAGTGATAGATTCCCACCAATTCCTTGCGGCATCCTTAAGTTGCCAAGCAGCCATTTGACGCTTCTGTGCATCAGTAATATTAAGGCCAAAAAAGGTCCTTCCAAATCATTCAACCATTTTTGATCTTTGACGATCGACTCAGAACCAACAAACTTAGTACCTCCTAGTTGAGTGTATCCCTTACAAAGATTGGTAAACCTTACAGGTTGGACCGGTGCGACTGGTGGCTCAGGCTCAACTGGGTTACCTCCACGACCCCTACCTTGGCATCTAGCGGTGTTACGTCAAGTAGCCATCTGGAACATTCAAGAATAGGCTCAAAATGAAGGGTTGGTTAAAAATCACAACTTTATAATTAAAATACTTTGTACATATACTTTAAAATACTCTCTCTCGAAAGATTTGGTTTTGATACCGATTTTACTCATTCTAGGATGTTTCCACCCTATCTCTAATGAGTTAATTATCATAATAGCTAAGGTTAAACCTTAGCTTTGATACCAGCTGTAAGACCCACTACGACGAACCATTCAAATTGACAATAAACCACATATGTCTGACTTGAATTTCTCGAAACAATGAATTGTTATTTTAACTTTTGAGGTAAATGCAAATCAGAACACAAAATCACATAAACATATGCAAAGTAACTCGCAGTGGAAACATAAGAGTATATATGTTCTTACATGATACATGATACATAATACTACATAATGAATCATAAGCCCATATAATAGTTAGAGTACATATAATAAGCCTAGATAATAAAGATAATTAGGTAGCTGATAATCGAAGGATCCAAATGAGATGCCAACCTCCAAAGTGCATCACGACTGGTTATGGTGCTCAAGACGACCCAAGCATACAGTCAAAGAAACGATACTCGAGTCAGGACTAACAGTCTCATATAAGTGAATTAACTAAGTGAAGTATTTACTGAAATGTACAATAACTTAAAGGATGTTTGGGATTTCCATCCTCTAAGGATCCGTGAAACTAATATATATAATAGTACGCTATTATAAAAGTGTCTATTCAGTAAAGAAAATATAATGAAAAATAACGTAAGCGGGTTTACATTTTTACCCTTACGCCATTTATAATATCGCAGTCTATACAATACCGTAAACCCACCGTAACCCGATGGCATAAAAGGGTATTCCGTAGGTATGATACAAATCAAATTTGTAGGGGGATCGATAAAGATAATATGACAAGGCACACGAAGAATACTCACGGTAGGATTCTACCGGATTGCGGCCCCTGAGCCGACGGTAATGCATAGTAGCAACTACCGCCCACCTCGAACATCACTCCCATAATCAAAAGGGAACCCAAATCAATCACATCGTAACAGATATGGTATCGAAGAAGGGTGTCCGATCAGAGATGCGATCTCAATTAGTCACTGTATAACTCCTGTTTTAGTCATTTTAATTATGACCCGAAGGTCAAGGCCAATCCATCAGCGTTCTCTTTCTTCAATCCAGTAATCGCCTCCAAGCCATCCTGCTTCATTCTAGAATCTCCACCACGTACACAGTTGTTAAAGCGGTATCGGCAATGACAGAGAGTATGCCACTTACTGACTCCGGTCTCTTTAACAACCAAACGCTTACATTTTCCACACCGTAGTCATTAGATTTGAAATCATATTTCGGGTATCGCAAATCGATTTATTTCATATATTGCCCAAAATCGATTAGTCAAATAATTTACCATTGGTTTGATTAAGATTACACATCCAATATTCATAATTATCCCCTGTCAACTATTTGGTTTTAAAGTTTCAACTTCCACGAAATATCGTTATTGCTTGAAATCCTTTATTTCACCATTCGGTTTCATTAGACTAGATTGGACAAAAACCTTGTTTGATTTTATAGAACAAATTTAAATTAGTTTAGTTTGAAAATAAGACATGTATTAAATTTAAAAAAATGTATATACGAATAAATACTTATGTAGGTAGTCGTAAGATGGTATGGAAACCTTTATTTTCCAAAATAGTAATAAGTTTACTTGAATTTATAAAATATGATAAGAATGTAACTTTTAGACACAGTGTGTGTATATATACACTTATATAAATAGTTAGAAACAATTATAAATTTTTATAAAGAAAGTTTACAAGGTTAAATAGTGTGGAAAAGTTGCCTTTATGAAAATATAGTTTTGTTCAAACAACACTGATCCAATCCAATCCAAATCCGTGTTCATAATTTACCCTTTCCATCTAGAATTAACATTTAAAATCAAATTTCCTTTTATTTGGTTCCACTTCGATTTCCAGAGCAATTTACTTTGGATTTCATGCATCTTTTTAATGTAGTGAGCCCCCAAAATATTTGACGTTAGTCGTTAACCCAATATAATGATTTGTTGAATTTCATCTTGTTGGTGAATCCTGTATTCCTTTTTCTTATGTAAATGTAATCCTTTTTTATACCAGAATTTGACGCCGACATTATTACGGTAATACTTCATACATTAAGATGTTGACACATCATATATTAAATGAGTTCCCAAACACTTTAACAAATCTTTATAAAAATCCTGTATATTGAATGTCATGCCAAATTTAAATTTTCATATTACAAAAATCAAATTTATGAAACCCAAAGTTTATGTAGGATTTACTTAAAATAATTTTGACTTGAAGTGTTAACTTGTATAATCACCTTTAAAACTAATTTACATACAAATTGAATTCTTATAAAAATTCAAGTTAAATGTGAACAAAAATTTCCTTTTAAACATTTCTTTATGTTATATTGAAAACTTTTCATTAAAATTTATACTTACAAAACCGATATAATATTTTATATATCATTATTTTATTGACCACAATGTCCATATATAATTTTCTATCCTATGGTCAAGTGATACAGATATTTATCATTTCAATCTATTCTTTAAAATATTCGAATCTTGGGTATATATCATTTCAACCAGCATGCCAAATCGATTGGAATATACTGTTGTTCGGGTATTTATCATTTCATCCGTTAATAGTTTTATAATCTATAAGGTACTTGCATGGTGAGAACAATAAACATAGCATATCACATATAATATCCATATCGTGTCGTATAAGGGAACGATGTACGTGTCACATGTGCACAATCATAAAGTAAACAAATCTAGAGTACCAGAACATTTCATTCAACATCTCAAGTTTTTATTTCACTTAATAATCAATTAGTCGTGAATGAGAAAACTCACCTTCCGTGGAAAAATGAGAAGACACGATATGAGTAGAACGACACTAACAGCTACAAGGAGAAATTAGTTACCTAGAACAAAGGCATAATTTTTATTTTAGAAATGAGGTCTAAATTCAAGTGGCAAGTTACGCAAAAGATTTTAGTCAAAAATAATTGACCAAAACCATATTACTATAACAAGAATTGAACTTGTGACCTCTCAGTTACGAGCTAGGTGTTATACCACTTAACTAAATACTATTTTTTATTCAGAATAGAAAGAAGCGATCTTGCATGTGCTAACAAATGGCCGAGATGAAACATAACACCACTCGTCGAGGTCTGCATGTGTACCTCGCATCTATAGCGGAAGCATAGGGCTCCATCTCGATGAGTCTGGGGTATATAAAATCGGAAACTTTCTCTTACACGCGTTAAACACCGCCATCGCTTTATAGACAATTAAGATGGTTAAATCATGGTGTTTATAATCGACTATAAGTTGGCATGGTGAGCTGGTACATTGGTGGCATAATGGCTTTACCCAAGAGGTAGTTTAACATTTTAATACATACACATATATAACTAAATATACACATGCATGTTCTTCCATGCAAGGCCAAAGAGATGGGAAGGGATGAGGTAACATCACTATGATAACTCCACGCGAGAAACTATTGGACACTTTAACATACATACATACATATATGTATATGAATTGTGTACATGCATGCATTATCACGAACAGAACATGGAAAACGGAAGAGAAAACTTACGGCAAGCACGGAGTATGCCGTCGGAGAGGGGAGTTGAGATTGGACGAGACGCTGGAGCCTTGAGCGGCGCCGATGGACTGGGTTGTCCCGTTTGGTGCACGCTGATGGGTCCAGTAACTGTGTGGCGGCTTGTGTGGTGACACGCTCCTCAATTCATCTACTTTTCTTCTTGCGCGGCTCTGGTTTTAGCGATGTGACGGAGGGGCTTCGGGTACTGGAGTCGAGGAAGGTAACGTCAATGCTGGCGGTTCTGTCGGCGGCTTCAGGCGATGGGATGAGGCGGTGCAGCTCACAGTTTGGGCACCATAAAGTTTGGAGAAGGAAATCTTTTTTTCCTTCTCCTTGTGGTTTTAGCTGAGAAGAGAGAGAGGGGATGATCGATGCTTCAATGCCGGAGTTGACGAATGGGCGGCGACCGGTGAAGGCGGCTCTGACGAATGACGTTAGGTGTTAGAAGTGTGGTTTTGGCTTGCAAAGAATGGGTACTGAGAAGAATAGGATGGAAGAAAATTGGGGCAAGTGAATAAGACGCAAGGCTATTTACTTCGAGGCATTTCGAATTTGTTTTGATTGCATTTGTTTTTTCTCTTTGCAAAGAACTGAAAGTGGAGAATGGTATACAAATAGTGGGTAGCAGGAGTTGTTCACGTGAGGAAGAAAATGGAAGGATTTTATTTATGTGGTTCGAATGTTTTTTATTTGAGAAAAGACTGGGTTCTCTGCACGCGTAGATTTCAAAATTCGGTGTATTGTTTCAAAATCTTTGTTACCGACAGAGGGAGATTTCGAAATCCCTATACAGTGTTTAAAACCTTTCTGTTACTGGTAGTGTAACATTTTTGAGTTGTTGCCATATTTTTAGGGAGACTATAGTTTTCAGATCTAAGGAGCAGCATGGAAAAATATTTCTGACGTTGAAGGACACTTATTAATAAAGATAAGTGTCAAAGTTGGCTGAAAATTGTCTACTGTTATTGCATGGTTCAAGTTTGTGTGCATGCCGTTAATTTTCTTTTTTAATTTTGTTAACGCGTTTAGTAAATTATATTTATTTTATAAGGACACGAACAGTTAGTGCAACGAACGTACTAACGATGTTATTTGTTTTACACGTTTTTTCAGCTATGCGCTACGGTTAGGCAACACTGTACCGTTGAATTCCCGGATGTCAAATTTTAGAAATAAATTAAATTAAATTTTACTCTTAAATTTTAATATTATTAATTCATTTTTAGTTCTTTAAATTTGTGAGATCGTTACATCCTCCCCTATTTAAAGCTTTTCGTCCTAAAAAAGGAATCGATCAAAGAATAGATAGCAAACGAATAGATATAGATAAGATAAATTCAATGAACTATTACCTCGGTAAATAATTCCGGATTCGAAGCGCGCATGCCCTCCTCTGTCTCCAAGTACAATCTCGATCATGTCACTCCACTGCATTTTGACCAAATTGACCGATTTTCTCTTTAGTTGCTTCGTTCCTCCGTCAACAATACGAAGCGGTCTCCTCTCAATAGTCAAATTAGGTTCAATATCCAAGCTATCAAGTGTACTTGGTTGGACATAAGAAGAAGGATCATGCAAACATTTCCAAAGGTGGGATATATGAAACACATTATGCACCCCTACAAGCTTCGCAGGTAACTCAATGCGATAAGCCAAGGGATAATTTTCTCTAATATACGAAATGGGCCAATAAATCTCAGAGCTGGCTTTCCTTTTCGTCCAAATCAAATTGCATTCTTTAATGGTGAGATCTTTAAGAAGACTCGATCACGAAATTCGAATTCCAATTTCGTTCTTCTACTATCTGCGTACTTTTTTTGATGATCTTGAGAAATTCTCATCTTATTCCTGATATCGGCAACTTTCTGTGTTGCTTCCATAATCATATCTGATCCAAGAAGTAAACTATCTCCAGATTCAATCCAACAAGCGAGCGATCTACATGGTCTCCCCTATAAGGCCTCAAATGGTGATCTTTTAATGCTTGTCTAGGATACAACGATAGAAATTCAAGATTGGATTTTAAGAAAAATTCGAGTTTGTATACTCAAAATTTACTTGGTAATTATTATTGTACGTGAATTCAACGAGATGAATGTGATCTTCCTAAGATTCTCCATAGTCAAGGATACAAGCACGAAGGAGATCTTCCAATACCTGGTTTAACCTTTTCGTTTGACCGTCCGTCTGCGGATGGTAGGCAGTACTAAGATTTAATTTAGTACCCAAGGCTTCCTGAAATGCTTTCCAAAACCTACTTGTTAATATAGGATCTTGATCACAGACGATGCTAGAAGGGACTCTGTGCAATCTAACAATCTCTCTCATATATAACTCGGCTAGGCTCGCAGCAGTACGACTAGCTTTAACAGGGAGGAAATGTGCTGACTTGGTCAACCGGTAACAATTACCCAAATGCTCTCATTTCCTTTTCTTGTCTTAGGGAGTCCGTCGATAGAATCCATGGAAATTTGATCCCATTTCCAACTAGGAATCTCAAGAGGCTGCAATAATCCAGCTACGCCTTGGTGATCAGCTTTTATTTGCTAGCATGTCACGCATCTGCTAACATAATGAGAAACATCTTGCTTCATACCACTCCACCAAAATAATTTCTTCATATTTTGGAACATCTTGTGTATACCTGGGTGAATAGAGAGTTTGGATTGGTGACTTTCTCTTAATACTTTTATCTTAAGCCATCAACGTTTGGAACACATATACGACCGTTGATCCTCTCATTCCCTTTCTCATCAATTTGAGCACCCATTCCATCATTACTTCCTTTACTACGTATATTTTCCTTCATAACTTTAAGCTCTGGATCTTCATCTTGAATTGCTGCTATACAATCCATAAGAAGCAATGAAACCGAAATTTGACACAACATAGCCTTCTTTCTACTCAACGCATCAGCCACCACATTTTCTTTTCCCGGAGTGTTGTTAATGTCAAGGTCATAGGAAGAGAGGAACTCGGGCCATCTAACTTGTCTTTGATTCAGGTCCTTCTAGAAGAATATATAATTAAGAGAATGATGATCGGTGAACAATTCGAATTTGGTTCCCAAAAGATGTTGTCACCACAATTTCAAAGCGAATACTACCACAAGTATCTCTAGATCGGGGGCCATGTAATTGGCTTCATGATTCTTAAGCTGTCGTCTAGTGTATGCGATTACCCTTCCATTTTACATCAGAATGGCTCCTAATCCTTCCTTACAAGCATCCATGTAAACCGTAAATCCTTCATTTCCATTAGGGACAGTGAGAACAGGTGCAGAAGTAAGCCTTTGCTTCAATTCTCTAAATGCAGCTTTATACTTATCACTCCAAACAAACTTAACATTCTTCCTTGTCAAAGAAGTCAAAGGTGCGGAAATACAGGCAAAATTCTCTACGAATCTTCGATAGTATCCAACGAGGCCTAAGAAACTACGGACTTCAGTTGGATTCTCAGGTTTCTTCCAACCCTAAAAATAAACTGAGATTTAAGACCAAATTAAAGTATAAAAGGGTTTAGATACAAAGAGAGGAAAGTTATATGACTTATATTGATCGTAGCGATTTTGGCTGGATCAACCGATATTCCATTTTCAGAAACTATATGGCTAAGATAACAAACTTCATTCTGCCAGAAATGGCACTTAGCGAATTTGGCTTTCAATTGATGACTCCAGAGAGTTCCTAGAACATATCTCAAATGTGACTCATGCTCTTATTCAGATTTAGAAAACACTAGAATATCATCAACAAAAACATGCACGAATTTGTTAAGAACTTCGTGGAAAACCTGATTCATAAGATCAACAAAGAAGGCTGGAGCGTTAGTCAAGCCAAATGGAATAACCAACCACTCATAGTAACCGTTCTCTATGAAAAAGGCAATCTTGGGTGCTTTCCTTAGCTACTCTAAGATGATGGAAACCAGTAGCAAGATCGAGTTGAGAGAAAACTTAATCTCCATGGAGCTGATCGAACATATCGTTGATTCAAGGCATTGGGTATCTGTTTTTCAAAGTAAGCTTGTTTAGTTCTCGATAATCAACAAACGCCCTTAACGATCCATCTGATTTGGTCACAAATACCATGGCAGCTCCCCATTCGGAATAACTTAGTCTAATGAGCCCTTTTGAGAGTAAATCTTCAACTTGCTCTTTCAATTCAGCTTTTTCCTTTGGTGCCATTCTTCGAGGAGGAAGAACTACATGACATTCCCCTGGGACAAGGTCTATATGGGATTCAATTTCTCACTTAGGAGGAAGACCTATTATTTCGCCAAACATCAGGATAATGTAGAGCAATTAGGGTGGAAATAAGATCGTCGAAATAAGAATCAATGGATAAGACAAAGCTTCCTGCATACTCCATTGGCATACTACATGCAATTTTTAAAGAGTCACCATTTTCATCATTTAAATCAGCAGTTTTAGCTTTGCACGAGATCTTCACATCATATTTTCTCAACCAATCACCTCCAAGAAGGATATCTAAAGCCTCAAAGCCAAGCATATAAAAGTCACCGATAAAGCAATGCCGTTTGTAAAAGAGTTTCACGTCCTTACAAATCAAGGTAAGATAGGTAGGACTTCTAATAGGATTAGATACATACAACAATTCAGATGCATACGTAGATTTTAAAGCTTCTTCAAATTTATTACAAAGCTCCATAGAGATAAAACTATGCGAAGCACCAGTGCCAAATAGAACACGAATAGGGTGAGAAAATAAGGTAAAAGATGATAAAAACATACCCTTAGTGTCATCACTGGTAGGAGGAGTGGAAGATGTCATAGCGAAGACTCCGGACGTGCTTCCTTTGTTCTGAGTGAGGCGGTTTCTCTTAATATGTCTGGGCTGAAGACAAGCATGACAATGGGCATTGCAGGGTAAATGAGGTAGTGGAGCACAAGCTCTTGTTGCGTTAGGGCAGCTATTGGAATACTGACCCTTTTGATGGAAGTTGAAACAAGTAATGGTTGAAAGGTCAACGAGAAGTCTATGGGCATGATATCCAACATCTTGAGAATTTTACTGTCTCTTCTTATGCCGAAACCTTGACTTGCTCTTCTTTGAATTGCTAAATGATCCATGAGACTGAGGTGCATGAATAACTTGTATACCCTTAAGGTTCGGAGAGTTCTCAAATCTAGGGGAATAGTTCATGAGTTCTAAGAAAGTCTCGTTAAGATGATTCATCAAATGGTCATAGAATTCTCGGCATGCACCAATTACGAATTTCTCATTCTTCTGGAGTGATGTTTCAATCAAGTTTGGGTCAAATTTGGATAGCTCATCAAACTTCCTTTCATATTCTAAAAAAGTCATGTTGCCTTGCTTAAGATCCATGAATTCTCGATACAATTTGTGTAACGACCCGCATTTTTCGACGATAAAATAATTAATTTATTTAATTATTTAAATAGTGATTCAGAGAATTTAATTGGTCATTGAATTAAACAATAAATGAATATTTAATTTATATAATAATTAAATAATATATTAAATTCTGAAGTAATCAGAATTAACTGAAATGGCGGTATGGTGTGAATAGTGAAATTCGAAATATATAATTTAGTTTAAATTTGAATTTCGATAACGAATATATTATTTAAATGAAGTTTGAACGTATAATTATAATATAATTATAATTGAGCTCGAAATGGCGGTGCAGTTCGTTATTTGGCGATTCGAACTTTAAACGAATATACAGAAGCCATTTTAAATCGGATTTCTGTGAAACAAGAAACGTTAGGAGCTCGTGAAGTATATTTTTCAAGTGGAAGAGAAAAATCGAGATTTCGACGTATAGATTTTGATTTATGTCCAAATCAAATTTTAGAAAAGTCACTGTGGAATTCCTTTATAATTTATAATGATTTATTTATATTATAAAAGGATTTTTGAAAATAAATTTAATATCGATTCAACCCGGGATTTGAATATCGAGTTATAAATCTAATTGGAGTTGTATTATATTCTAGGTGAATATATACACGATAATATTTATTTTTAAATATTAAATTTATTTGTTTTTAAATATATTTATATATATAAAAGGGTTATTTAGAGCTTTAAAAATAGCAAGTTTTGCAAACAACCTCAGAATTCGACGAAACTAATTTTGTTGGATCCGCAATGTTAAATTATTGTTAGATTTCAATTTCCGTGATTTTTTAAGTCAGTATGTGGCTGTACTGATTTTTAATGTGGAAAACAGTTGATAATTGGACCTTTAAAAATACTCTGTGTGAGCAAACAAAGTCGGAATTCGACGAAACCAGTTTCGTTGAGACCGTAATGTCGAACTCTAGCTACATGTCCAGTTTCGTGATTTTTGGGAATCATGTGTGTCCACACGAATTTTTAGAAGTCAGAAACGAATATAAAACGATTAAAGTAAAATAACTAAAAATACACCAATCTATTTTTGATTAAAATGATGTCCACGTTCTCCTTCCTTAGCCTCACATTTACCTTTAAAAACGCAAGAAGAAAAAATATGAGCCGCCAGAAAATTGTTTCTTCCAGTAAACTTTTTCTGATCTTCAAACAATTTTTAAAAATCAATCGATCCTCTAAAAATCTTGAAACACAATTCATTTGATTCGTGATGACCGGGGCTACCCGCTCATACCAGTTTTACACAGCTCGATGCATTTTTCGAGCTCGAGATTTTGACCAGCGTGAACTAGGGTTCACGTTCATTGTGGATTTAGTCATGAATTCACGGTTTGTGTATTTTATTTGGGTTCAGCAAAGAAAACCGCACTTGCTTGTAAAGATTGGTGGAATTCGGTTCAATTTGCTGTCGATGGTTTACTGTGACTGGAGATGTTTGGTTCGACGGCCGCTGAATTGGGGAGACGCGAGTTTAACAAAATGGTATGGGGTTATTGAGGAGTTGAAGAGGAGATTTGTTATGATTTTTGTTTGATTTTAAATGAAGTGATTAAGGAGGAAGAGGAGCTTGAATTATCGGCTATGGAGGAGTAGAAAAGTGGAGCGGACGTCTGTATATTTGGGGAAGAAGGGAAGTTGGGCTGAACGGATCTTGGGCTTCAAGGGTAGTAATGGGCCGGAGTAATAAGTTAACCTTTTATATAAATCCATGTTTATTTAATTATAATATATATTAACTTCGTAAGGTCATAACTTCCGCATACGGTATCAGAATTAGACGAAACAAGATCCCACAGGATCGTATGGACGAACACTACAACATGGGACTGACTGGGGGTGGATTGGTGCTCGTTTGAATTTATGGTGAAATAAACTGTTTGATTCAAATCAAATAACAGTTTATCGTTCTTTAACGATGAGCTGCCAATGTGAGTAAAACTCACCAACTCTGAACAGTTATATTTTTATAACGTATTTTTAGAACTGTTAATCATCTGTTTATTGATGTGTGTTAACTGTTTGGTTGAATTGCTTGTGTAATGGTTGAAATCATAGATAACGATAAATATATAAACCGTTAATCGAATATTGATTCTGTTCAGCAGAATATTTCTTATTGAAATGAAATCGATGTTAATCATATTGTCTAACATCTGTGATGCAGGGAAACAGGTTGGAGGAATCCAACAGGATTCCTCAACATTTATTTTACTGTTTTTCATATATTGCAATATATGATGTGATATATAATCTGTTGATGATTATGTGTGTTTGGATGATATCGATCACCGTTGTTTGGTATTTTAAATACCGTAAGAAATACGTAAAGGTATAAAAGGGAATTTTCAAAGTATATTGAAAATAAATAAAATAAAGCAATATTTATTTAGGAAATAAATAGAAAAAAGGGATATTTATTTAGAAAGTAAATAGAATTATAAAAGGAATATTTATTGAGAAAATAAACAGGATTTATAAAAAGGGAAGTTGATGAGATATAAAAGAGTTAATCGAATTTAGTTATTCGAAGTCGAGTTAATAAAATATGGTTAGTCGAATAGAGTTAGTCAAACATAGTTATTCAGGATAAATTTCCATTTTGCACGACTGCTAGCGTAATTAGCAGGGCTGCAGATAGCCTACGGCGGTCGGATGTTTCCTGAGGGAATCAGGCGTAACCATTGTGATCGCTGCAATCTAGAGTTAAGCGAATGGAGTTAAACCGAATATTGGTTATTCGAATAAGAGTTAAGCAAATAGAGTTATTCAATTAGAGTTAATCGAAATAGAGTTAAACAAGATTAGAAACTGACTAGAGATTAATAAGTTGAATGGTTTTCTAAGTATCGATTTGATGTTGGTTCGGCCTTCGGGGTTTATACTTAAGAAGTTGTTCTCTTGTTAGTTTATAGTTAGAGTCTGATAGATGTGGAAGAATAGTGATACGTAATTAAGCGATGGAAATGTTTTCCAGTGTTAATAACATTTATTTTCTGATTATAGAAAATAAGGAAATATGGATATATATATATATTTGTTTGATGATTGGATCGATAATTCCATTTGGAAATAAGATCGTTGTGTGCACACAGTCATGTTTTCATTTGATAGTTAAATCACCGACTATCAAAGTTTTGACCATTTTAACGTTGTTAATATGGAGAGTCCGGTTGGATCATTATCCGAAGAACCACTCTGTATTGGCATAAGCGTTGCGAATCAAGTATGCTGAATATATTGAAGACGGAGTAAAGTGCAAGGGCTGTTGTATAAATCTTAGATAACAATTGCCTAAGATGGATATACTGAATAGTGCCTTCGGTTTGTCCAGTCCCAGGACAACTTGTATGGAATAAGGTCTGATAGAGTATATCTGATAGATTGCGTAAGTTGATCTCTTCAAACGTATTCACGTTAGGTGGCAGAGGAATTCGTTTCTCTTAGATGTATACCCGTGTTATTTTTGGATAAATCAATTTGTGATTTGGCGGGTATGGCGATGTGACATTCTAAGTGAATGAAGATGTTGCATGTAAAAGATAAGCGTAGCTTCTAGCCTCACATCCGGGAAATGATAAAAATCGAGCAGGCAGCATGGCTATGTAGGTCGCACATATTAGGGTGTATAATCACCTGATCTAGAGTTTCATTTACTTCTAAAAATCTATTGTTGATGCTGTCCCATTCGGGAAACGGTTGCTGATCCCAACCGTTGGTGATATACATTCGATACACTCAAGCGAAATGAGTGGTCGGTCATGTGTGGCTGGGTTGCAAGATGTTCTTGTTGAACCCAGTGTATTCCTCTCTAGAGGTACATAAGCGAAAGGTGGTTCCATACCTTGTCATAGTTGAAAATCCATTACCCAATACGTGCTTGCGGTTTTGATTGTATACTATATATGTAGAACGTGAGATGAAAGCATTTCTGCTAGATGATTATTATATTATGGTTGATAGACACTATTATAATATCAATGAGTTTTGATATAAAGATTATTTTGGATTCTCATAAGGGAAAAACCCGTTCCGTTATACGGCGTGGCCTTATGAGATATCGTTTGCTTGTTCAAGCTGTTTTAAACTGTTTTACTCATACCAGTCCATGTTGCTTGGAGAGCTTGGAGCAGGAGGCTTCAGGATTTTATAGCTATTGTTTATTTCCGCTGTGTTGTAAGTGTTGCACTCTGATAAGTGTTATTGTATACATACTATTTGTATTTCAAAAGTTATGTTATATTTTATTCATTCCGCTGTGAGATCGGTGTTTACTCGGATGATGATGTTCTTCTTCTTCTTCTTCTTCTATTCTATTAGTTCTATCTTATCTATTCTACCCTCTAACTTCTTTCTATTAACTTTTTGGTATTTTTCGATGTCTGGTTAGTCATCATTGAGTTTATGGCGATAACCAAAGTCGACAAAAACTGGGTCATTACAGTTGGTATCAGAGCATAAGGTTAAGCGATTTACCTTGGCTTTGTGGCGTGACTCAGTAGAGATGGGGTTAGTAATACCCTAGATTGAGTTTGAGTGTAATATATGAGCGCGTATTTGTTATTTAACATAAAAAAAATTGTTTTATATTGTGGAGCTTTATTGGTTGAGTGGCTTACGAATTCTGGTCGATGGTGGGGCACCACAATATCGATAGGGGTTTCTATACACTCGAATACGACGGGTCGACACGATATGTTTTGAAAAGAGGGTAAATGAAAATAATTTTACCCAAAGTATATTTTGATATAGAGAAAATATACATATTGGAATTATAATATATTGGATATATTGGTTGTTATTATAATCGAGTAAGATTATAAATTAAATGGTTATATAAATCACCAATCAGAATTCGTATAAGTGAAATACGTGGAATCAGATGAATTAAATCTGAGGTTAAAATCAGAATTGAAATTAAAAGCCTGGAAATTGGAAAGGTTTTGGTAAATGGATTTGGATTAAATATATGATAATTTTAAAATCCTGGGCGATTTTAAATTGTTTTACAGCATTGTGAATGACATTTTGAACTGATTTCAAAATAAAAGTGTTTAAGAATGATTTTGAAAGTGATGTAGTATTGAACTCACTTCGATAACTGGAAAATAATTCTGATAATGACTGCAGCATAATCAGTGTTCATTTTCGAGTTCTAAGTGACGGATTACTACCATAGATTTTGTTTTTGAGTTGTTTTGAGGAAACATGATTGTTTTGAATCCTGAAAAAAGAATATTTGACTTTTTAAAAGGTAAGCTATTTGAAAATTCCCAAGCAGAGATTGTTTAAAATAAAAACAAGTTAAATAATACTTGTGAAACCAAATTGGGATTAAAGTAAAGCCAGTTAAGTGGTAACTGAAATTGAATTGAAATCGAATAAATTGGATTTGTGAAATTTGAATTTGAAATGTGATTGGATAATCGAGTTAAAAGTTTGGAATCAAGAATTGAACTTGAGTTGAAATGGGATTTGCTTTGGATGTAAGCGAATAGCCGTGGTGAGGATAAATTGATCAGAATTTGATTGGGATAACATTGGTATATGCTGAGTTAATAGCATATGGAAGTGATAGAGTTGATATGCCCAGCAAAAAGGTACCAGTTTATATTATATATGGGTTTGAGATTTTGATGAGCCGAATTGGCAAGCCGCTTGGCTGTTTAATTTTCTTTTGGGTTGGAAAAGGCCTAGAGAGGCGAGTTGGAGTTTGAGCTATTGACCAGTACAAAGGAGGTGATGGCGAAATTTTTCGTAAAGTTAAGGTGTCAGAAAATTTTCAGGATTTTTGAAAATTTTCGTTGATAAGAATGAATTAATATTTTAATTAAAATAAATTGGTTCGGTTGAAACTGAAGTTAAGAAGTGAACAAATAATTTTTAACTGGTCGATAGGGTTTGTTTTCTACGCTAGCAATTTCGAGGACGAAATTATTTTAAGTGGGGATGAATGTAACAACCCGCATTTTTCGACGATAAAATAATAAATTTATTTAATTATTTAAATAGTGATTCAGAGAATTTAATTGGTCGTTAAATTAAACAATAAATGAATATTTAATTTATATAATAATTAAATAATATATTAAATTCTGAAGTAATCAGAATTAGCTGAAATGGCGGTACGGTGTGAACTGGGAAATTCGAAATATATAATTCAGTTTAAAGTTGAATTTCGATAACGAATATATTATTTAAATGAAGTTTGAACGTATAATTATAATATAATTATAATTGAGCTCGAAATGGCGCTGCAGTTCGTTATTTGGCGATTCAAACTTTAAACGAATATACAGAAACCGTTTTAAATCGGATTTCTATAAAACAAGAAACGGTAGGAGCTGGCGAAGTATATTTTTCTAGTGGAAGAGAAAAATCGAGATTTCGACGTGTAAATTTTGACTTATGTCCAAATCAAATTTTAGAAAAGTAGTTGTGGAATTCCTTTATAATTTATAACGATTTATTTATATTATAAAAGAATTTTTGAAAATAAATTGAATATCGATTCAACCCGGGATTTGAATATCGAGTTACAAATCTAATTGGAGTTGTATTATATTCCAGGTGAATATATACACGATAATATTTATTTTTAAATATTAAATTTAATTGTTTTTAAATATATTTATATATTTAAAAGGGTTATTTAGAGCTTTAAAAATAGCCAGTTTTGCAAACGACCTCAGAATTCGATGAAACTAATTTTGTTGGATCCCCAATGTTAAATTATTGTTTGATTTCAATTTCCGTGATTTTTGAGGTCAGTATGTGGCCGTACCGATTTTTAATGTGGAAAACAATCGATAATTGGACCTTTAAAAATACTCTGTGTGAGCAAACAAAGTCAGAATTCGATGAAACCAGTTTCGTTGGGACCATAATGTCGAACTATAGCTACATGTCCAGTTTCGTGATTTTTGGGTATCATGTGTGTCCACATAAATTTTTAGAAGTCAGAAATGAATATAAAACGATTAAAGTAAAATAACTAAAAATACCCCAATCTATTTCTGATTAAAATGATGTCCACGTTCTCCTTCCTCAGCCTCACATTTACCTTTAAAAACGCAAGAAGAAAAAATACGAGCTGCCAGAAAATTTTTTCTTCCAGTAAACTTTTTCTGATCTTCAAACAATTTTTAAAAATCACTCGGTCCTCTAAAAATCTCGAAACACAATTCATTTGATTCGTGATGAACGGGGCTACACACTCATACCAGTTTTACACAGCTCGATGCATTTTCCGAGCTCGAGATTTTGACCAGCGTGAACTAGGGTTCACGTTTATTGCGGATTTAGTCATGAATTCACGGTTTGGGTATTTTATTTTGGTTCAGCAAAGAAAACCGCACTTGCTTGCAAAGATTAGTGGAATTCGGTTCAATTTGCTGTCGATAGTTTACTGTGACTGGAGATGTTTGGTTCGACGGCTGCTGAATTGGGGAGATGCGAGTTTAACAAAATGGTATGGGTTGGTTGAGGAGTTGAAGAGGAGATTTGTTTTTGTTTGATTTTAAATGAAGTGATTAAGGAGGAAGAGGAGCTTGAATTATCGGCTATGGAGGAGTAGAAAAGTGGAGCGGACGTCTGTATATTTGGGGAAGAAGGGAAGTTGGGCTGAACGAATCTCGGGCTTCAAGGGTAGTAATGAGCTGGAGTAATAAGTTAAGGCCCATCCTTCTATATAAATCCATGTTTATTTAATTATAATATGTACTAACTTCATAAGGTCATAACTTCCGTATACAGTATCAGAATTAGACGAAACAAGATCCGACAGGATCGTATGGACGAACACTACAACATGGGACTGACTAGGGGTGGATTGGTGCTCGTTTGAATTTATGGTGAAATAAACTGTTTGATTCAAATTAAACAACAGTTTATCGTTCTTTAACGATGAACTGCCAAAGTGAGTAAAACTCACCAACTCTGAACAGTTATATTTTTATAATGTATTTTTATAACTGTTAATCATCTGTAGATTGTTGTATGTTAACTGTTTGGTTGAATTGCTTGTGTATTGGTTGAAATCATAGATAACGATATATATATAAATCGTTAATCGAATATTGATTCTGTTCAGCAGAATATTTCATATCAAAATGAAACGATGTTAATCATATTGTCTAACATCTGTGATGCATGGAAACAGGTTGGAGGAATCCAACTGGATTCCTCAACATTTATTTTACTGTTTTTCATATATTGTAATATATGATGTGATATATAATATGGTGATGATTATGTGTGTTTGGATGATATCGATCACCGTTGTTTGGTCTTTTAAACACCGTAAGAAATACGTGAAGGTATAAAAGGGAATTTTCAAAGTATATTGAAAATAAATAGAATAAAGGAATATTTATTTAGGAAATAAATAGAAAAAAGGGATATTTATTTAGAAAGTAAATATAATTATAAAAGGAATATTTATTGGCAAAATAAACAGGAATTATAAAAAGGGAAGTTGATGAGATATAAAAGAGTTAATCGAATTTAGTTATTCGAAGTCGAGTTAATAAAAAATGGTTAGTCGAATAGAGTTAGTCAAACATAGTTATTCAGGATAAATTTCCATTTTGCACGACTGCTAGCGTAATTCACAGGGCTGCAGATAGCCTACGGCGGTCGGATATTTCCTGAGGGAATCAGGCGTAACCATTGTGATCGCTGCGATCTAGAGTTAAGCGAATGGAGTTAAATTGAATATTAGTTATTCAAATAAGAGTTAAGAAAATAGAGTTATTCAATTAGAGTTAATTGAAATAGAGTTAAACAAGATTAGAAACTGACTAGAGATTAATAAGTTGAATGGTTTCCTAAGTATCGATCTGATGTTGGTTTCGGCCTTCTGGGTTTATACTTAGGAAATTGTTCTCTTGTTAGTTTGTAGTTAGAGTCTGATAGATGTGGAAGAATAGTGATATGTAATTAAGCCATGGAAATGTTTTCCAGTGTTAATAACATATATTTTCTGATTATAGAAAATAAGGAAATATGGATATATATATATATATATATA
Source organism: Allium sativum (assembly GCA_030737875.1). NCBI lineage: Eukaryota > Viridiplantae > Streptophyta > Magnoliopsida > Asparagales > Amaryllidaceae > Allium > Allium sativum. Next base: position 16,345,690 of record CM060927.1, on the reverse strand, counting down.
TTTGTTTGATGATTGGATCGATAATTCCATTTGGAAATAAGATCGTTGTGTGTACACAGACATGTTTTCATTTTATATTTAAATCACCGACTATCAAAGTTTTGACCATTTTAACGTTGTTAATATGGAGAGTCCGGTTGGATCATTATCCGAAGAACCACTCCGTATTGGCATAAGCGTTGCAAATCAAGAGTGCTGAATATATTGAAGACGGAGTAAAGTGCAAGGGTTGTTGTATAAATGTTAGATAACAATTGCCTAAGATGGATATACTGAATAGTGCCTTCGGTTTGTCCAGTCCCAGGACAACTTGTATGGAAGAAGGTCTGACAGAGTATATCTAATAGATTGCGTAAGTTGATCTCTTCAAACGTATTCACGTTACGTGGCGGAGGAATTTACCCGTGTTATTTTTGGATAAATCAATTTGTGATTTGGCGGGTATGACGATGTGACATTCTAAGTAAATGAAGATGTTGCATGTAAAAGATAAGCGTAGCTTCTAGCCTCACATCCGGGAAATGACAAAAATCGGGCAGGCAGCATGGCTATGTAGGTCGCACCTATTAGGGTGTATAATCACCTGATCTAGAGTTTCATTTACTTCTAAAAATCTATTGTTGATGTTGTCCCATTCGGGAAACGGTTGCTGATCCCAACCGTTGGTGATATACATTCGATACACTCAAGCGAAATGAGTGGTCGGTCATGTGTGGCCGGGTTGCAAGATGTTCTTGTTGAACCCAGTGTATTCCTCTCTAGAGGTACACAAGCGAAAGGTGGTCCCATACCTTGTCATAGTTGGAAATCCATTACCCAACACGTGCTTGCGTTTTGATTGTATACTATATATGTTGAACGTGAGATGAAAGCGATTCTGCTAGATGATTATTATATTGTGGTTGATAGACACTATTATAATACCAATGAGTTTTGATATAAAGATTATTTTGGATTCTCATAAGGGAAAAACCTGTTCAGTTATACGGCGTGGCCTTATGAGATATCATTTGCTTGTTCAAACTGTTTTAAACTTTTTACTCATACCAGTCCATGTTGCTTGGAGAGCTTGGAGCAGGAGGCTTTAGTATTTTATAGCTATTGTTTATTTTCGTTGTATTGTAAGTGTTGTACTCTGATAAGTGTTAATGTATACATACTGTTTGTATTTCAAAAGTTATGTTATATTTTATCCGTTCCGCTGTGAGATTCGTGTCTACTCTGACGATGATGTTCTTCTTCTTCTTCTTCTTCTATTCTATTAGTTCTATCTTATCTATTCTACCCTCTAACTTCTTTCTATTAACTTTTCGGTATTTTTCAATGTTTGGTTAGTCATCATTGAGTTTATGGCGATAACCAAAGTCGACAAAAACTGGGTCGTTACAATTTGGATCTCCCAGCATCTGGCATCCATTTGGTTACGAAAGCGTTCCTTAAAGTTTCAAATTTATGATAGATTCAAAGAAAAAGGATACAAAGCGAAACATGATTTTACTTAAGATATACCTAAATTGCTGCCAAGTAAAGTCGGTCTCAGTCGCATGAGCAGTGATAGATTCCCACCATTTCCTTGCTACATCCTTAAGTTGACAAGCAGCCATTTGACGCTTCTGTGCATCAGTAATCTCAAGGCCAGAAAAGATCCTTCCTAAATCATTCAACCATTTTTGAGCTTCGACGATCGACTCAAAAGCAACAAACTTAGTATCTCCTAGTTGAGCGCATCCCTTACAAAGCTTGGTAAACCTTACAGGTTGGACCGGTGCGACTAGTGGCTCGGGCTCAACTGGGTTACCTCCACAACCCCTACCGTGGCCTCTAACGTTATTGCGTCTGGTAGCCATCTGGAACATTCTAGAATAGTCTCAGAATGAAGGATTGGTCAAAAATCATAACTTTATAATTAAATTACTTTGAAAACTTTTATATACTTATACTTTAAAATCTCGGAAGATTTGATTTTGATACTGATTTTACTCATTCTAAGTTGTTTCCACCCTATCTTAAGTTGTTTCCACCCTATCTTTAATGAGTTATTTACCTTAATAGCTAAGGTTAAACCTTAGCTCTGATACCAGCTGTAACGACCCACTATTACGAGCCATTCAAATCGACAATAAACCACACATGTCTGACTTGAATTGCTCAAAACAGTGAATTGTTATTTTAATTTTTGAGGTAAATGCAAATCAAAAACCAGAATCTTAGAAACATAAGCAGAGTAACTCGCAGTGGAAACATAATAGTACAGAGGTTCTTACAGGATACATGATACATAAAATTACATGATGAGTCATAATCCCATATATTACTTAGAGTACATATAATAAGCATGGATAATAAAGATAACTAGGTAGCTGATAGCTGAGTTAGGACTAACAGTCCACGATAAAGCACAATATACTCGAGTCAGGACTAACAGTCTCATATAAGTGAATTAACTCAAATGAAGTGTTTACTTAAATGTACAACATCTTAAAGGATGTTTGGGATTTCCATCCTCTAAGGATCCGCGAAACTAATACATATAATAATATGTTATTATAATAGTGTCTATTCAGTAAAGTAAATATAATGAAAATAGCGTAAGCGGGATTACAATTTTACCCTTACATCGTTTATAATACCATAGTCTATACAGTACCGTAAACCCACTGTAACCCGATGGCATAAAAGGGCACTCCACAGGTACGATACAAATCAAAATCATCGTGGGCTCAATAAGGATAATATGACAAGGCACACAAGGAATACCCACGATAGGATTCTACCGGATTGCGGCCCCTGGGCCGGTGGTAACGCATAGTAGCAACTACCACCCACCTCGAACAACAATCCCATAATCAAAGGGGCCACCAAATCAATCACATAGTAATAGAGGTGGTATCGAAGAAGCGTGTCCGATCAGAGGTGCGACCTCAATTAGTCACAGTATAGCTCCTGTTTTAGTCATTTTAATTATGACCTGAAGGTCAAGGCCAATCCATCAACGTTCTCTTTCTTCAATCCAGTAATCGCCTCCAAGCCATCCTGTTTCATTCTGGAATCTCCACCACGTACACAGTTGTTAAAGTGGTATCGGCACTGACAACGAGTATTCCACTTACCTACTTCGGTCTCTTTAACAACCAAACGCTTACATTATCAACACCATGGTTATTAGATTTGAAATCATATTTCAAGTATCACAAATCAATTTATTTCACATATTCCCCAAAGTTAATTACTCAAATAATTTACCATTGGTTTGATTAAGATTACAAATCCAATATTCACAATTATCCTTTGTCGACCATTTGGTTTTAAAGTTTCAACTTCCATGAAATATCTTTATTGCTTGAAATCCTTTATTTCACCCTTCGGCTTCACTAGACTGGATTGGACACAAATCTTGTTTGATTTTATAGAATAAATCTAAATTAGTTAAGTTTGAAAATAAGACATGTATTAAATTTAAAACAATGTATATACAAATAAATATTTATGTAAGTAGTCGTAAGATGGTATGAAAACCTTTATTTGCCAAAATAGTAATAAGTTTACTTGAATTTATAAAATATGATAGGAATGTAACTTTAAGACACGTAGTGTAAATAAATAAATATATATATATATATATACTTATATAAATAGTTATAAACAATTATAAATCTTTATAAAGAAAGTTTACAAGGTTAAATAGTGTGGAAAAGTTTCCTTTATGAAAATATAGTTTTGTTCAAAAAACACTGATCCAATCCAATCCAAATCCGTGTTCATAATTTACCCTTTCCATCTGGATTTCACATTTAAATCAAATTTCCTTTTATCTGTTTCCTGTGACGACCCGCACTTCCACTCACTTCAAACCGACCAAAAACCGATCCCACGTCGATTCACGGTAAGCAAAAGTACGTTTCGTTAGGGTTTATCAGAGAAAACACCTCGGAATACAAAGCTCACAATGGAATACATAAAATATAATAAGAATATATCATTGCAGCGGAAACATTTTTGAATATAAATCTAATTTTACATACCATTACTTCATGATTACTTAACATAATATACCGATAATAGAGTACGTCCTCATATGAAACTTCAGCTCTCCCTGGAACTCCAAGTCCTCAAGCTTGAACCCGATCTTGATAACTGAAAAACAAACTAACAGACTGCCCGTGTGGAATTTATGGGCACCTGCAATTTACAAGGGAAAAACAAACTATGAGTCAGTCATTGGACTGGTGTGAGAAAACCTTTCAAACTAATCTTATACTTAACCTCACATTGAATAAGGTATCTAAAGACCACGCTGCATGTCGCGGAACAGGTTTCCTCCTAAGGATATGTGCACAACCACAGCAACCGTAAACCAGATTTTTAAAAGCATGACTTTAGAAAAATGAACGATTATAAGCCCCAGGTCCCATCACACAATGCAAGCGCACACCAGAAAATAGGGGTTTGCCTTATAATTGCAAAACATGCTTGGTATGGTTTAAAACCAAATCATTTGATATTATGATAATGTCTAGGGTGTGTAAATCATTTTGAAAATAAACTTATAAATCTTAGCTCACTTAGTGTCCCATACCACTATGTTGGCTACATAGGTATACAACTGTAAATCGTAAAAGGTTCATATTGTAGTTTGGATTCCATCATAGTGGTTGCTGAACGAAAGACCACTCGGGCATTCAATGGAAACCATGTTTGTACACAACACTGCACCCATTCTCTTAGGTTGATGAACTTGATCTCGCAACCTGTCATACCGTCGGTCCACCGAATCCACACAAAACATAAAGTCATGATAATCTGACAATTAGCACACCATCATACCGGGGTGTTAGGCTATCCCGAGGTCCCGTCACACACAAAGCTACGCATTTAAGCCATGCTTTGATCATCACCACAAGGCCCTGCGTTTTAGCAAAAGCCTTGATCATTTCTCAACACATAGCTTGCCTTATGGTTATTCCATGTCACACATGCAATCCATCCATAAGTCCGTCCCGGAAATAGGAACGAAACCGAAGGCACTTGATTCTACGTCCTCGCCTGGGAGTTCAAGTCCTTGCAAACCAAATCGCTTTAAGTACGATCAGATTAGCCGCTACTTTAACCTGGGTGGCCTACCCAAGGCATCAACAAGCCATCCATCCGATGTGAAGAAATCTGGGTCTTCCACCATCGTCGTCGATATCTTGCATCAGCATCATGTTGTATAATTATTCAGAATAGGTAAAAACCCGGCCTTTCCAAATAATTAGCACATCTTTAAAACCAATAGGTATACAAGATCTTATAATCCTCATTCCCTTTTGGAATATTACTCAATCCATTTATTAAAACTGTAGTGACCTTAATATGTCAAAATCATTCATCAATGATTACTTAAATTGAAATCCAATTTCATATTATCCAATCAAACTTTATGGCTATTTAGTCATGTATATACATGAAAACACATTTATTCTAGCGCCTTTATCCATTCCAGTCTTTTATTCAAATATTTATTAAAACTATATTAAGTTTAATATACCAAAATCCTTCATTTCTATCTCATGGAGCAAAACTGGTAATACTCCATTTTAATCATCTTATGTTTTGGTAATTTCCATTACCTTTCAAATTCCATTCCTTCAAACCTTGTTGAAAGATTTCAGAAAACTCTAAATCAAATATTCTGATTTCTTTACTTCAAATTCCAAGGTAAATCTTCCCAATAATCCTTATCGATTATTCATCATTTGCTTCATGTAAAACATGTTTGTTCCTTTCTCAATCATCTTTATGAACAAAGATCTCATTTATTCAACCGGGAAAATCATTTCTTATAATAAAAAGGACTTTTCCAGATTTTTAAATAATTTATAAACACCTATATCGAGAAAAATCCGAAATTGCACTTTTACTGCCAAATCGGGATTTTTTGGGAAAACAAATTGGACTTTAAGGAAAACATGACCATTAAAAATCCTTTTATTTTACTTTATTAGAAAATTTCATTATTATCATCAAAAAGTTTTCAATTTCGAGAAAATCTGACGATTAGATCTCCCGGAATTTCAATTTAAAGTTTCGGGTCGAAATTCGTGAACTACTGCTGCGCGACATGTCCTATTCGAGCCCAAAATTGACTTAACTTTTAAAACTTAGTTGAAAAACTTTAAAATAAGTTCGATAATTATTCAAAACATATTAAATAGCTTTTGGATTTCATTTTCCACATTTTTGACTTTTTATTCAATTATCCCATATTTGAATATTTAAAATATAATTTAAATCATTAAAATAATATTATTTTTCAAAAATGATTATTTAAGTCCCAAAATTGGCCGATGCCCATTATAAAAATAAATAAGAACATTGAAACAATAATAACGCAAATTCAAGTCTGTTTGCTATGCAAATGCAACTTCAATTTACTATTCATTGTAAAATCGATTTACTATTCATTTCAATATTTGACAAGCCATAACTTGTTCAAAACCAGTTCGTTCTATTTCAGAAGTTCATTTTATGAACTCAATATCATTTTTGGAAATTGTTGGGGCTTTAATTCAAACTTTTATTTTCTCTTGAGTATTTTTTATGGGAAACTCTATTTAGACACAAAATAAGGACACAAAATTGCACACAATATATCTCAACCATTGGATCATGCCATGAATTTCACTCTCCACATAAAGACAAACAAATCCAACGGTAGAGGCTTTGTGTCTCTCTCTTTGTGTTTGATTTTGTGTACGAATAGTCGACCCCATTTTTTATTGAATTAATCATTTAAACTCTAATTTCTGGAATGAGACTCATTCAACTCCTGTATATTCTAGAATCTGGGTATACACAAGCATCCAATAAACATAAACAAGATGTCTTGTGCCTAATGAGTTGTAACCAAACTCATTAGTTATTTAACAATATATGTTGGTGTCGTAGTTGAGTTCAATTTTATTTAACAAAACGATATTCATAACCATTGGTCAACCAAATCAACCCTTCAAACCAACATGTTAACTACACAATTGCCTTAATAGGCAATCCACATAACACAAGTCAAACCAAAGAGTGTTCACAACTCTTTGAAATCAAATCCTAACATCCAAACTAAGTTAACCTCATCCAAAACATGAATAATATTTATTAGCTAGAGATTAACAACTCAACATAAGCATGTTATGATGCTCAAAACATGTTATAAGTTTCTGATGTTTTTTACCCTAGCTATCAACCCAAGTATTTATCACATGAGGTTCAACTTCATGAATTTCAATAAAAGGTCATGGTTTTCTTTACATAATGGTGAATTCGTAACTAAAGATCACATCTTTATGTGAATTAATCCATAAAGAATGAACTTTTAGGAGTTTATCATCATTTACCACATAAAATCATTTACTACTAAACCAAACAAACATCAAACAACCAGCCAAGACATATATGGACCTAGTCTTCCTAAAAGGTGAGATTTTGTGAATTAACCTATAGGGTTTCTTCTCAAAACCTAAATAATATGTCATTTTTACTTCACGAATTTTTTTATAAACCAATAGCAACCATATACCACCAATGTAATAACAAATTCACCATAAATTTTCTAAGAGACATTTTTTCAAACACCAAATGTGCATCTCTTAAACTAACTATTTAAAACCCTTTATAAAGTGTGTTTTTCTCATCCCGTGACATCCTAGCTCTCATTATAAGGTTGAATGCTCCTAGGATTAGCTTTTCTCTAATTTTTGATGAAACCTGAAATCTTATTGGCCAAATCTGAAATTTTCGGCTGCTCTTAGGCTTCTAAGTCCTTCTCTAGGCTAAAGTACTCGTTCCTACGATTCCAACCTCCAAGAACGTGTAATTTCTTCTCCGTATGAGGAATTTATGGCTATTTAAAGATCAGAGTGTCTAACTTTCAGTCGGAGGTGGAAACAGGTTGGATAAATGAACGGATCGTCCTCGGATCTATGGGGATCCGAGATTTTTGGGCTAGAAGAGGGTTTGGTCGGACTGAGGTGGTGCGGTGGTAGTGGTGGTGGAGGATTCAGCCATGGAGGATGAAAGAGGAGGAAGAGGAGAGGTGGATCTTCATTTTTTTCCCACTCTTTCTTCCCTCTTTTCTCTTTTCCATTTTCTTTTATACCAACAATGTAATGTCCGACCTCTATACCCATGCTGAACAAGAGAAATAATAAGTATTACTATCGTAAAGCACAGAGAATGAGACTCGGTAGGGCTAAACGTTGTACTCATTCCCTTGAACTAACACTAGCACGAAAATTTCAAAACTTTTCAACTTATAGTATGAATGACTTAAACCAAATGGTTTATAAAATTATGCATTTTCCCTCGTCCTTAACAATATTTTATTTCAGTTATTTTCCTTTTTCAAAATGTCTAAAAAATTACCAAATATGTTAGTGGATTCCCATAATATAATAATAATTGTACATACCTAAACCAAAACATAATCTATCATTAAGTTACAGGTATATCCCTTATGTAGAAATTGCGAGGATACAGAAGGGGGGAAGTTTGTAGCAACCCGTTTCTCAGGGATACTGAATTGGGAATTTCTTTGTTGCTGCCATGGATGGCCTAGTGGAGAAGATAAGGAAGAAGGAGGGGATAAGAACGAAGAGGAAATAAAGATGGAGAGTTTAAATAATGGAATTTAAGGCGCGAATCACTGACCGTGCAGGTACTAAAACACAAGTGTGTTTTCTCAGCTCTATTCGGACATTAATTTGACTTACTTATTGATATATTATTTAAATTATTTTTTCACCATATTGTTCAATTTTTCTTGCTCTTCAATATAAAAATATTTCAATCGTTTGAGTTTTCAATTAATTTGAATTCAATTCAAAATAGTGTTTTTTGCCTATCTTAATGTCCATAACTCCGAATTGGACTGAACGAAAAGTGTATCCACCTAATTACTCCTGTTCCAGACTCAATGGAATAGGTTTCAAAGATTAATTAGTCCATCTAAATAGGTTAATTCCAAAAACAAGTTATTTCTAGTTCAAATTAAACTCTTTTTGACACGATTTCCTATCACACGGTCACATATTGACACAGATTAACTTGAAACTTCACCCACTACTATATTTCGATGTAATGGATACAACGAAACAATAATTGTCGAAATCCGTGACCTTTGCAAAAATGCCTATTTTAAGGCGACCAAAATATCACGTTTTTATTAATTTTCAACTGATACCTATTAATTATCAAAACAATAACTTTATTAACACATAATTCAACTTTAAAACTTATTTTCAATTGCTTCTGGGTTCAAATCTCTTATTCAAATCATTTAAAATCCTTTTACACTTATTTAAAATTACATTTTAGATTGACAGAAAATCCGAGTCGTTATAGTTCCACTTCGATTTCCAAACCAATTTACCTTGGATTTCACGTATCCTTTTAATGTAGTGAGTCACCAAAATATTCGACGTTAGTTGTTAATCTAAAATAATGACTTGTTGTATTTCATCTTGTTGGTAGAACCCGTATTCCTTTTTCTTAGTTAACATAATCCTTTTTTTATACCAAAATTTGATGACTACATTATTACGGTAATACTTCGTACATTAAGATGTTGACACATCATATATTAAATGATTTCCCAAACACTTTAAAAAATCATTATCAAAATCCTATATATTGAATTTCATGCCAAATTTAAATTTCAAAAATCAAATTTATGAAACCCAAAGTTTATGTAGGATTTATTTAAAATAATTTTGACTTAAAGTGTTAACTCGTATAATCACCTTTAAAACAAATTTAAATGTGAATTGAATTCTTATAAAAATTCAAGTTAAATTTGAACAAAAATTTCCTTTTAAACATTTCTTTATGCTATATGGAAAACTTTTCATTAAAATTTCTATTTACAAAACCGATAAAAGATTTTAAAATGTCTTTATTTTATTGAGCACGGCGTCCGTATATAATTTTCTATCCTATGGTCAAGTGATACAGATATTTATTATTTCAATCCGTTCTTTAAAATATTCGAATCCTGGATATATATCATTACAACCCGCATGCCAAGTCGATTCGAATATACGTTGTTCGGGTATTTATCATATCAACCCGTAATAGTTTTCTAATCTATAAGGTACTTACATGGTGAAAACAATAAACAAAGAATATCACATATAATATCCATATCGTGTCATATAAGGGAACGGTGTAACACCCCGTGAATTCTATAACTGTGAAATTCACAAATTAAAGTATAATTAATTTCAAATCAAAGAACTAAGGGAAACGGAATACGCCACTGCGTTTATCTCGGAAAAATACGCGAAATAGAGTCCGAGTTTTCGAAAAACGGAGTCCGTATGAAGAAGATATGGCCTCCGGAAATTTCTGAATTAAGTTTAAAATTTGAACATAAGAAAAACAGCTCAGAAAAACAATTCAAAATTCAAAATCGGGCCCAATTGGCCAGGGCGGGAAAATTCCCGCCTAAGGCACCCAGGTCGACTGGGCTGTCGACCTGGGCTAACCATGTCGACAGGGCTGTCGACAGGCCTGTCGACAGGGCTGTCGACCTGGTCCAGAGCCAGGTCGAACCCAGCCCACCCTGGCTGGCCTAGTCTATGTTGGTCGATTTTCAGAAGCTTGCTTTGTCACTAGGGCTAGGTGGCAGGCTCTAATTGGTCTCTCTTTCGAATGAATGGCTACGATCAATCCAAGCAACATCGATGGTCCTAATCAGTTCATGAACTCTATAAAAATGACCCTAGACTCTACCTAATCTATTCATTCAAAAATAAGAACGAGGCCATCATGCTGCTGAGGAACGACTAGGAGTAGCCACCAATTTGAGAGAAGATTAGGAGGCAAATTCTAAAGCATAAAGCAACTTAAACAAATCAAGTCAACGCCTACGTCAAAAGGAGTCGCATCTCCAAATTCCTGAATTGGAGAATTCGCCACACGATTGTAAGTAGAGTATTATTCTGGTATGAACAAATAACTGTGTTGGTTTGTACACTTGATTTGTGGTGATAAGTAATTCATATTTGTGCGTTACTATGATTCTTATCGATTTGGAATATTGTATAACGATTGGATATTCGCAAAGTATGTTATTCATTATAAAAACTACATGTTTGCGGTAGTTTTATGCAAGTATACGATTGGATATTCGCAAAGTATGTTATTCATTATAAAAACTACATGTTTGCGGTAGTTTTATGCAAGTATACGTTTGGATATTCGCAAAGTATGTAATTCATGTTGAGGCTACATGTATGTAGTTGTTTAATTGAAATTCATGCAAGTATGTGGTTTTGCTACTATGCCATCATAATGTATATTTTTGTACAAAAATCATTTTGTGTGTAATTGGAACAAATTTGGGTTATTATAATTCATATGAAATTTTGGCATCATGATCTATGTATAAGACCATACTTTTGCATTAAATACAAAAGTAAGCCTCTTTGCGAACTTACGAATATGACTAGGCTATGTTTGATATTTTGCATAATTGAAAAACATGTTAGGTCTATATTGTTAACAAGAATTATATGATGACATATGTGGTACATAGCTAGGTTAGATCTAAAATCCCATTTGCAAGTTTGCATGACTAAAGTAAAAATCATGATTTCATGTTTAGAAATATTTATGCCATAAGTAAATGTGTGCCATGGTTATGTGAATAGATTTAAAATCATGATTAAGTTGGAATAATTCAAGTTGAACTATACTTTTGTATTAGTAACAAAAGTAAGCACCTTTGTAAACATGTAGTAATCTTATGAACATGATTTGCTTATGTTTGACATTATGCCTAAATAAAAATATAGGTTTATGTTGTAGTTAAGACTATGTGTCAATAATGATATCCAATTTAGATTCTTAACTTAACTACAAGTTTACATGCTTTGATTCATGTCACTTATGCTTTATGACCAAAGTATACGTTACTACTATGCAAGTACACCAGTTTCTATTTTGTAGTTCCAACGTTATGTTGCAAGTTCATGCGTTCACATTCCCCTTTTTGTGTATATAATCACGTTTTAAGCCTCCCCTTTTTCACGTGGCTAAGTTGGGCTTAAAAAGGCTAAGCCCAACATATATATAATAAACGAGCGTATTAAACGGGGGTAAATAGCGTTGGGCCAAATTAATTAATAAATGAAAATATAAAGTAAAGGGGCCCAAATTCAAGTATGGGTTGGGCCCATGATTGGTGTAAACCTTTACACCATTAGCTTAAACTGATTTTTAATAATGGGCCGCAAATATTTACATATAAGAAAATAAAGAAGAAAGACAAAATATGTAAATGTAGAAAATACGATGTGTTTAACCCGAGGTTGGATTGAGTTGTGATGTAAACCTGCCCGGAACCGCCCGGCTGTCCAGTAGTCACAACAATACCTATCCAATGTGGGAGGTTAAACATGGAGCCCAATAAGGACCCGAGGTTAGACTGTGTTGTGGCGTAAGACTGCCCAGAACCAACCGGCAACAGGCAGCCACAACAATACCTGTCTAATGTGAGAGGTCAAGGCTTTAATAAGACAATTAAGGCTGAGTCAGGATTGTTAGGATTAAGTGAACTAAAGACTTAATCAAAATGGAACATGCTAAACTAAACAGACTAATTGGTGGGTTAGGTTATAAAACACTTAACCAACTTAGCATGTTGGCTAGAAATAGAAAACCTAGTAGCGGGGGACCCTTTTCAACAGTAACCCTATAAGGTGTATCATAATACCCTGAAACTAGGCAGGGTGGGGCACGATTACTGGGCTGATTGTAAGAGGTCAAATCGACGGCGGTGGTGCAGCAGTGTAGGTTCTAACGGGGTGCGGGCGTGCACACACTCCGCCGCAGAAAAATAAGGCACTGGGCACCAGTAGCATACCTGTGCATTCTAGGATTGTGTCGGGCCGCCACCATGGAACTTGATACACCCCATGGTGGGACCAGCATAGGTAACTACAACATCGGGGGCCGTAAGACACATGTAACTATGCGAGTAGGAGCCGATCATCATAGAATGGATCACTTCACCCTGATTATGGGGTGCCAGTTGGGAACTAGTTTATATGGGTTCAGAGATTAATATGGGGTACGATAGTATATTCGACCCTAGACAACTTAACTAAGTTTATAGTGCTTTCCCACTTCTTGTTTATACTTATCATACCCAGTTCTTTATTCATAGACTGAATAGTCCTAGACTTACTCAGGCTTTATGTCTGACTCTACTTTTCTTTCGTCTTCTTTTCTTCCGTTTCTCCCCCCCAGGTCCACAGGGAGGGAATACCGCAGCTTGACCAGCCTTCATATCCAGCTTGAAGAGAAAGAATGTATTGCTTGGACCTTTTCGTTTTGAACTATGGCTTTGGACAACAACTATGGGGCTTTTGCAGTTTATTTATGTTTTCTTTATGCTTCTTTAAATAATGTAATCAAGACAGTTATGAAGGTGTTATGTTTTTTTTTGAAAGGACGTAAGACAATCATGGTGATGTTGTTGTAACACGTATTCACTTTTATGAAATAAAAGTTGCTGCTTTTCTGCTGTTTACAAATATGTGTTCTTATATCTGTCTTGTATATCTGTGACTTATACTTATAAACCTCCACCAAAATTAGGGCATTCCCCTTGAGAGTGACCCTAACGGAGGTGGGGTGTCTCACTTGGTATCAGAGCATAGGTTTACCAGATAAGATAAAAAGTTTTGAAAATTTATTTTCAAAAAGGAAATTTAAAGAAGCATTTTTAAAAGAAAAATATTATTTTATTTTAAAAAGGCAAAGTTCCCCCCCAAAGCCATAGGTACTATCTCTTATCCTTCGTTTTGAATCTATCCTTTTTGTTTCAGCATGTCCGAAGAACTTAACTTGCCAGAGGGTGTGCCAATACCTGGTTGGTTTAGATGGTCCTTAGAAGCAAGGGCCACTCAGTCAGGTCCCACCGTTCCTCCTCCCCCAGCTGCAGGAAATCATCCAGCTGCAGCGGCACCTCTTCCTCCACCTCCCCCGCGGGGAAACACATTTGCTAAGATATGTAAAGATTTTAAAGCTATGGGAGGAAAGGACTTCCATGGAACTGAGTCCTTCGTGGCAGCTAGGAATTGGCTGAAAGAAACTGAGGACCTATTCATCATCTTTGAGGTAGAAGATAGACAGAAAGTACAACTGGCAGTATGGCTATTAAAGGGCGAGGCTTCCTACTGGTGGGAAGTCACTAATGCAGAAAGACCAGTGGAGACATGGGAGGACTTTAGGGCAAGGTTTGAGACTAAATTTCTCTTAGATGCAGAAAGGAGCTTGCAGTTGGAAAAATTCTTATTTCTTAAGCAAGGGAACAAGACAGTCAGAGAGTATGTTAATCAGTTCGATGAGCTGGCTAGGTTTGGGCTGGACCTGGTCAACACCCCGCACAAGAAGGCTCTTCGTTTTGTCAAAGGGTTGAATGAGCCATTACATAGTTTGGCCATGACCCATATACCCATGGGGGCTACATATGAAAGGTTGGTACAAATGGCATTGCTGAACGAAGAGGATAAGGGCAAGAAGGAGACAAAGGTAGAAAGCTCTCAAGGGAAGAAAGAGGGTTTGCAGCCTAAGAAGACAGACTTTAAGAAGGGCGGGAAAGGCAACAAAGAGAAGAGGAAGTGCAATTTCTGTGGCAAAGTGGGGCACTTAGTAAAGAACTGCCGGAAAAAGAAGGCCAAGGAGAATGGTGGGTGCTTTTCTTGCGGTGAGACAGGCCACAGGGCTAAGGACTGCCCAAAGAAACGAGGACAGGGGCAGAGGGTTGGATCCACCTCAGGGGCACAGGTTCATGTGCTAGAAGCGCCACCTTTTCAACAGCGAGGTATAAATACTTCTGTAGAAAGTGTAGTTTATCTTTATGATCACCCCGTTTGCACTTTATTTGATTCTGGCGCATCACACTCCTTTATCTCGTCTGCTTTAGTGGAATCTCTGCACCTAAAAACTAGTATGGTAGAGGACCTCTTAATTGTTTCAAACCCAATTGGGGGCCCAGCTCATTTGTCTATGATCTGTTTGGGATTGAAAATTTCTATTCTAAGCGTAGAATTTCAATGTAGTGCCTTTGTTTTGGGCTTTTCGGGTTATGGTTTGATTTTGGGCATGGATTGGCTATCCAGTAATGGGGCCATCCTTGATTGTGAGAAAAGGGTTGTTAGGCTCCTAACCCAGCTCGGTAATACTTTGGAAATTTCTTGTAATCCCTCATATGCGGTTATGCTTAGTTACCTTGAATCGCTAGATGCCTCTGTTGAAAATTTGCAATCAGTTAGAGTAGTCCGGGAATATCCGGATGTCTTCGAAGAAGTGAAGGGCTTGCCTCCGAAGCGGGAGATAGACTTCCGCATATATCTTGTAGATAATGCAAAGCCCGTTGCGTTGCCCGTTAGACACATGGCTCCACGGGAAAGGAAAGAGCTCAGTAAACAGATTAAAGAGCTTCTAGAAAAGGGGTTCATTAGGAGGAGCATTTCAGAATGGGGCGCTCCAGTGGTGTTCGCTACAAAGGCGGATGGTTCACTACGTCTATGTGTTGACTATAGGGAGCTCAACAAGCTAACGAAAAAGAATAGGCACCCTCTCCCTAGAGTTGACGATTTGTTTGATCAGCTTGTAGGAGCGTCTGTTTTCTCCCAACTCGATTTAGCAACCGGTTTTCATCAGCTAAGGGTGGCTGAAGATAGCATCGATAAAACGGCATTCAGAACCCCAGACGGCTTATTTGAATGGCTTGTCATGCCTTTCGGCTTGACAAACGCACCTGCTTACTTTGTGGACCTGATGAGTTGGGTATTCAGAGATTTCTTCAACAAGTTCGTAGTGGTCTTCGTAGATGATATCCTTATCTTCTCAAAGAGTGAAGAGGAGCGTGCTCAACACTTAAGGGCAATCATGGAAACTTTGCGAGTCCATCAACTAAAAGCCAAATTCTCCAAATGCCACTTTTGGAGAGAAGAGGTGAGGTTCCTTGGGCACATAGTATCCAAACAAGGGTTAGCAGTGGACCCTGCTAAGGTAGTGGCGGTACAGGATTGGAAGACACCAAGGAATGCAACTGAGGTCCGAAGTTTTCTAGGATTTGCAGGTTTCTATCGGAAGTTTATAAGGGATTTTGCAAAAATCTCAGCTCCGCTCACGAAATTGACCAAGAAGAATCTAGTGTTCAATTGGGACTTGGATTGCGAGTTTGCTTTCCAACGACTGAAAAGGGCTCTTACAACAGCCCCAGTTTTGACGCTGCCAGATGGGAGCAAGATGTTCACTGTTTATACAGATGCATGTGGGACAGGGCTAGGCGCCGTCTTAATGCAAGAAGGAAGGGTAGTAGCTTATGGCGGGAGGCAGTTGAAGGTGCACGAAAAGAACTACCCGACCCAGGATCTTGAGTTAGCTGCCATCGTCTTTGCACTCAAGTCTTGGCGACACTATCTCCTAGGTGAGAAGTTCGAACTTTACACTGACCATAAATCGTTGAAATATCTTTTCTCGCAGAAGGATCTTAACTTGAGGCAACAGAGATGGATGGAGTTTCTTGCCTCGTACGATTTCGAAATCTCCTACACTCCGGGCAAGGGCAACGTAGTGGCAGACGCGTTGAGCCGAAAGAAATTGACCCTAAGCCCGTTGTTTGTTGAAAGACAAAGCCTAGAGTTTATAGCCAGCTTCGACTTTAGGCCATCCTCCGATTTTGTACCAGGCCTGCTAGCATCTCTCGAAGTGCGCCCAACTTTAGTGGATTCAGTAGGGACAGCACAACGCGAAGACCCTCAGCTTATGGAAATGATTGATAGGCTAATTAGGGGTGAGACTTCAAGTCACCTCAACAGATACTCCATCGACGATAAGGGTTTGCTAAGGCGAGACGGAAGGCTATGCGTCCCACAGATAAGGGATTTGGTAAAGAGGGTTCTCGAGGAAGCTCATCACTCCAAGATGACGATACACCCAGGCGGGGACAAAATGTATAAGGACATAAAAAGAACTTTCTTCTGGAACGGCATGAAAAAGGACGTGGTAGAATTCGTTTCTAAGTGTATGGTGTGCCAACAGGTTAAGGCGGAACAGAAAAAGCCTGGCGGACTGCTACATCCTCTGGAGGTCCCGCAGTGGAAGTGAGATAGCATCTCAATGGACTTCATCGATGGGCTGCCTAGGTCTAGGAGAGGCAACACTAGCATTTGGGTAATAGTGGATAGGCTTACTAAAAGCGCCCACTTTTTACCTGTCAAAAGTAAAAGAACAGCCTCATCCCTAGCATCACTTTACCTCAGGGAAATCGTTCGACTCCATGGAATACCATCTAGCATTGTTAGTGACCGAGACCCCATCTTCACCAGTGAGTTTTGGCGGAGTCTGCAAGAAGCAGTAGGAACGCAGTTATGCTTGAGCACAGCCTATCATCCCCAAACCGACGACCAAACAGAGAGAGTGAACAGAGTTTTGGAGGACCTTTTAAGACTATGCGTCCTCGACTTCGGAGGGACATGGGAAGACCACCTTCCTTTGGTGGAATTTGCCTACAACAACAACTATCAAGCAACCATCGGAATGGCGCCCTTCGAAGCTTTATATGGAAGACCGTGCCGATCGCCCACTTGTTGGTGGGAGTCTACTGATAAGCTCATACTTGGACCAGATATGATCCGAGAGACTTCAGAGAAAGTAGACTTAATACGAAGAAGGATGAAGACGGCCCAAGACAGACAAAAGTCCTATGCCGACAAGAGAAGGACCGACCTTGAATTTGAGGTTGGAGACAGAGTTTTTCTCAAGGTATCTCCGCTAAGAAACGTTGTTCGTTTTGGAACCACAGGAAAGCTGGCACCAAGGTTCGTAGGGCCATTCCCTATCATCGAGAAAATTGGGAAAATGGCCTATAGATTAGAGCTACCCGAGAAGCTGGCCGGAGTCCACAACGTTTTTCACGTTTCACATCTCCGAAAAAGTCTGCATGAGTCTGCTGAAGTGGTAGAGCCAAATATCCTCGAAGAAGCCGAAGTGGAACGCGAAGCAACCATAAGAAAAGTTCCAACCCGCATATTAGGAATGGAAGTGAGGAAGCTACGCAACCGCGAAGTCAAACTCATCAAAGTTCAGTGGAGCGACGCCGAGGGAGACGTGACTTGGGAAACTGAAGCTAGAATACGCACTGCCTACCCTTTTCTTTTCGAGGGTACATCCTTGATCTTTCTTTTTCCTTAAGTTGCGCTTTTATCTATCTTTTAAGGTATATTTCCTCGACCTTATCTTTTAGGTAGAAACCCTTTGGATGAAAACATGTAATTGAAACATGTTATGGATGATGGTTGCAAATGGTTGCAAGTGATTGCTAGTGGTTGCTCGTGGTTGCATATACACACACAATCTAGGTTTTAGATCGGCTCAGTCACTTCATATTGCATATGCATATATGTTTGCATTCATATATGGTTGAACTTTAATGTGTTGTCATATGGACGTTGCATTTGTATGAATGATTGTGCACTCATGTAGAATCATGAATAGGAAAATTTGCATACATAATGGATTCATGGCACTTACATAATTCGCATTAAGGAGGTCAACTGAATCAGTAGACCGCCTGATTTTGAATTAGATAAGTACATGTACACACGCACACTTCGCATATGATCATGAGGCATTAGAAGTCTTTTAAGGACAATGGATGCTCGTGTTTGATGGATGAGTAGATGGATGATTGGATGTTAGGATATACATTCCTCCTAACTTGAAGATTTCGGGGACGAAATCCTTTTAAGTGGGGGAGAATGTAACACCCCGTGAATTCTATAACTGTGAAATTCACAAATTAAAGTACAATTAATTTCAA
Source organism: Allium sativum (assembly GCA_030737875.1). Taxonomy (NCBI): domain Eukaryota; kingdom Viridiplantae; phylum Streptophyta; class Magnoliopsida; order Asparagales; family Amaryllidaceae; genus Allium; species Allium sativum. The sequence goes on along the minus strand of CM060927.1, from coordinate 16,326,819 downwards.
ATCAAAGAACTAAGGGAAACGGGATATGCCACTGCGTTCGTCTCGGAAAAATACGCGAAATAGAGTCCGAGTTTTCGAAAAACGGAATCCGTATGAAGAAGATATGGCCTCCGGAAGTTTCTGAATTAAGTTTAAAATTCGAACATAAGAAAAACAGCTCAGAAAAACAATTCAAAATTCAAAATCGGGCCCAATTGGCCAGGGCGGGAAAATTCCCGCCTAAGGCACCCAGGTCGACTGGGCTGTCGACCTGGGCTAGCCATGTCGACAGGGCTGTCGACAGGCCTGTCGACAGGGCTGTCGACCTGGTCCAGAGCCAGGTCGAACCAGCCCACCCTGGCTGGCCTAGTCTATGTTGGTCGATTTTCAGAAGCTTGCTTTGTCACTAGGGCTAGGTGGCAGGCTCTAATTGGTCTCTCTTTCGAATGAATGGCTACGATCAATCCAAGCAACATCGATGGTCCTAATCAGTTCATGAACTCTATAAAAATGACCCTAGACTCTACCTAATCTATTCATTCAAAAATAAGAACGAGGCCATCATGCTGCTGAGGAACGACTAGGAGTAGCCACCAATTTGAGAGAAGATTAGGAGGCAAATTCTAAAGCATAAAGCAACTTAAACAAATCAAGTCAACGCCTACGTCAAAAGGAGTCGCATCTCCAAATTCCTGAATTGGAGAATTCGCCACACGATTGTAAGTAGAGTATTATTCTGGTATGAACAAATAACTGTGTTGGTTTGTACACTTGATTTGTGGTGATAAGTAATTCATATTTGTGCGTTACTATGATTCTTATCGATTTGGAATATTGTATAACGATTGGATATTCGCAAAGTATGTTATTCATTATAAAAACTACATGTTTGCGGTAGTTTTATGCAAGTATACGATTGGATATTCGCAAAGTATGTTATTCATTATAAAAACTACATGTTTGCGGTAGTTTTATGCAAGTATACGTTTGGATATTCGCAAAGTATGTAATTCATGTTGAGGCTACATGTATGTAGTTGTTTAATTGAAATTCATGCAAGTATGTGGTTTTGCTACTATGCCATCATAATGTATATTTTTGTACAAAAATCATTTTGTGTGTAATTGGAACAAATTTGGGTTATTATAATTCATATGAAATTTTGGCATCATGATCTATGTATAAGACCATACTTTTGCATTAAATACAAAAGTAAGCCTCTTTGCGAACTTACGAATATGACTAGGCTATGTTTGATATTTTGCATAATTGAAAAACATGTTAGGTCTATATTGTTAACAAGAATTATATGATGACATATGTGGTACATAGCTAGGTTAGATCTAAAATCCCATTTGCAAGTTTGCATGACTAAAGTAAAAATCATGATTTCATGTTTAGAAATATTTATGCCATAAGTAAATGTGTGCCATGGTTATGTGAATAGATTTAAAATCATGATTAAGTTGGAATAATTCAAGTTGAACTATACTTTTGTATTAGTAACAAAAGCAAGCATCTTTGTAAACATGTAGTAATCTTATGAACATGATTTGCTTATGTTTGACATTATGCCTAAATAAAAATATAGGTTTATGTTGTAGTTAAGACTATGTGTTAATAATGATATCCAAATTAGATTCTTAACTTAACTACAAGTTTACATGCTTTGATTCATGTCACTTATGCTTTATGACCAAAGTATACGTTACTACTATGCAAGTACACCAGTTTCTATTTTGTAGTTCCAACGTTATGTTGCAAGTTCATGCGTTCACATTCCCCTTTTTGTGTATATAATCACGTTTTAAGCCTCCCCTTTTTCACGTGGCTAAGTTGGGCTTAAAAAGGCTAAGCCCAACATATATATAATAAACGAGCGTATTAAACGGGGGTAAATAGCGTTGGGCCAAATTAATTAATAAATGAAAATATAAAGTAAAGGGGCCCAAATTCAAGTATGGGTTGGGCCCATGATTGGTGTAAACCTTTACACCATTAGCTTAAACTGATTTTTAATAATGGGCCGCAAATATTTACATATAAGAAAATAAAGAAGAAAGACAAAATATGTAAATGTAGAAAATACGATGTGTTTAACCCGAGGTTGGATTGAGTTGTGATGTAAACCTGCCCGGAACCGTCCGGCTGTCCAGTAGTCACAACAATACCTATCCAATGTGGGAGGTTAAACATGGAGCCCAATAAGGACCCGAGGTTAGACTGTGTTGTGGCGTAAGACTGCCCGGAACCAACCGGCAACAGGCAGCCACAACAATACCTGTCTAATGTGAGAGGTCAAGGCTTTAATAAGACAATTAAGGCTGAGTCAGGATTGTTAGGATTAAGTGAACTAAAGACTTAATCAAAATGGAACATGCTAAACTAAACAGACTAATTGGTGGGTTAGGTTATAAAACACTTAACCAACTTAGCATGTTGGCTAGAAATAGAAAACCTAGTAGCGGGGGATCCTTTTCAGCAGTAACCCTATAAGGTGTATCATAATACCCTGAAACTAGGCAGGGTGGGGCACGATTACTGGGCTGATTGTAAGAGGTCAAATCGACGGCGGTGGTGCAGCAGTGTAGGTTCTAACGGGGTGCGGGCGTGCACACACTCCGGCGCAGAAAAATAAGGCACTGGGCACCAGTAGCATACCTGTGCATTCTAGGATTGTGTCGGGCCGCCACCATGGGACTTGATACACCCCATGGTGGGACCAGCATAGGTAACTACAACATCGGGGGCCGTAAGACACATGTAACTATGCGAGTAGGAGCCGATCATCATAGAATGGATCACTTCACCCTGATTATGGGGTGCCAGTTGGGAACTAGTTTATATGGGTTCAGAGATTAATATGGGGTACGATAGTATATTCGACCCTAGACAACTTAACTAAGTTTATAGTGCTTTCCCACTTCTTGTTTATACTTATCATACCCAGTTCTTTATTCATAGACTGAATAGTCCTAGACTTACTCAGGCTTTATGTCTGACTCTACTTTTCTTTCGTCTTCTTTTCTTCCGTTTCTCCCCTCCCCCCCAGGTCCATAGGGAGGGAATACCGCAGCTTGACCAGCCTTCATATCCAGCTTGAAGAGAAAGAATGTATTGCTTGGACCTTTTCGTTTTGAACTATGGCTTTGGACAACAACTATGAGGCCTTTGCAGTTTATTTATGTTTTCTTTATGCTTCTTTAAATAATGTAATCAAGACAGTTATGAAGGTGTTATGTTTTTTTTGAAAGGACGTAAGACAATCATGGTGATGTTGTTGTAACACGTATTTACTTTTATGAAATAAAAGTTGCTGCTTTTCTGCTGTTTACAAATATGTGTTCTTATATCTGTCTTGTATATCTGTGACTTATACTTATAAACCTCCACCAAAATTAGGGCATTCCCCTTGAGAGTGACCCTAACGGAGGTGGGGTGTTTCAAACGGTGTGCGTGTCACAAGTGCACAATCACAAAGCAAACAAATCTAGAGCACCCTAACATTTCATTCAACATCTCAAGTTTTTAATTCACTTAATAATCAATTAGTTGTGAGTGAGAAAACTCACTTTCCATGGCAAAATGAGAAGACACGATATGAGTAGAACGACGCTAACGGCTACAAGGAGAAATTCGTTACCTAGAAGAAAGGCACGAATTTTATTTTAGAAATACGGTCTAAATTCAAGTGGCAAGTTACAGATTTTACTCAAAAATAATTGACCAAAACCATGTTGCTATAGAAAGAATTGAACTTGTGACCTCTCAGTTACGAGCTAGGCATCATACAACTCAACTAAATACCATTTTTATTCAAAACAGAAAGGAGCGATCTTGCATGTACTAGCAAATGGCCGAGAAGAAACATAACACCACTCGTCGAGGTCGGCATGTGTACCTCGCTGCTACAGCGATGCACAGAGCTCCATCTCGATGAATCTGGTGTATATAAAATCGACAACTTTCTCTTGCACGCATTCAACACTACCATCACTTTATAGACAACTAAGATGGTTAAATTATGGTGTTTATAACCGATTATAAGTTGGTATGGTGAGGTGGTACAATGGTGGCATGATGGCTTTACCCAAGAGGTAGTTTAACAGTTTAATACATACATACATACATACATACATATATATATATATGTATATATATAACTAAATATACACATGCATGTTCTTCCACGTAAGGCCAAATAGATGGGAAGGGATGAGGTAACAACACTATGATAATTCCATGTGAGAAACTGTTGGACACTTTGACATGTATATATATATATATATATATATATATATGAATTATATACATGCATGCATTGTCGCGAGCAAAACACAGAAAAGGGAAGAGAAAACTCACGGTAAGCACGGAATATGCCGTCGGAGAGGGGTACTGAGCCTTGACGAGAGGTTAGAGCCTTGAGCGGTGCCGATGGATTGGGTCATCTCGGTTGGTGCGCGCTGATAGGTCCGGTAATTGTGCAGCGGCTTGTGTGGTGGCACGCTGCTCAGTTCGTCTGTTTTTATTCTTGGGCAGCTCCGGTTTCAATGGGGTGACGTAGGGGCTTCGGGTACTGGAGTCGAGGAAGGTAACGTCAATGCTGGTGGTTCTGTCAGCGATTTCAGACGATGGGATGAGGCGGCACAGCTCATGGTTTGGGCGCCGTACAGTTTGGAGAAGGAAAGCTTTTTTTTATTTTTATTTTCTTCTCCTTGCGGTTTCTGCTGAGAAGAGAGAGGGGTAGGATCAGAGCTTCGGATCTTAAGTTGACGACTGGGTTGCGACCGGTGAAGGCGGCTCTGATGAACGGCGTCAGATGTTTGAAGTGCGGTTTTGGCTTGGGAAGAATGGGTACTGAGACGAATAGAATGGAAGAAAAGTGGGGCAAGTGAAGAAGATGCAAGGCTATTTACTTCCAGGCATTTCGAATTTGTTTTGATTACATTTGTTTTTTTTCTTTCTAAAGAACTGAAAGTGGAGAATGGGATACAGAAAGTGGGTAGGAGGAGTTGTTCACACGAGGAAGAAAATGGAAGGCTTTTATTTCTATGGTTCGAATTTTTTTTTATTTGAGAAAAGGTTGGGTTCTCTGCACACGTAAATTTCTGAATCTTGGTGTACTATTTCGAAATCTTTGTTACTGACAGAAGGAGATTTCGAAATCCCTATACACTGTTTAAAATCTTTGAGTTACTAGCAGTACAAGATTTTTGAGTTGTTGACATATTTTTAGGGAGACTAAAGTTTTCAGATCTAAGGAGCAACGTGGAAAATTATTTCCAAAGGTAGAAGGACACTTGTTAGAGATAAGTGTCAAAGTTGGCTGAAAATTGTCTTCTATTATTGCATGGTTCAAATTTGTGTTCATACAATTAATTCTCTTCCTTTTATTTTGTTAACGCGTTTAGTAAATTATATTTATTTTATAAGGACACGAATGGTTAGTGCAATGAACGTATTAACAACATTATTCGTTTTACGTGCTTTTTCAGCTATGCGCTACGGTTAGGCAATGCTTAATATTATTACCGTTGAATTCTCGGATGTTAAACTTTAGAAATAAAATAAATTTTACTCTCAAAGTTTAATATTATTAATTCATTTTTAATTCTTTAAATTTGCAAGATCGTTACAAGTTAATTCTTTTTTGTTATAAATTAACTAAAACTATTGAGAGTCTCATACTGACAAAAACAAATTTAATATATGGAAATACTGAGTTGAGCAATAAAAATCATGATTTGGAACTAAAACTTGAAAACGATAAAACGGTTGAAAACTTGGATTGCAAAAAATATTTAAATTTGGAAAATGTTTTAATTCATCCTAATGAAAATTTCAAAAGCTTGAAAAATAAAATATGGTTTTAAAAATAAACGAGATTGAATTAAAAAAAAAAATTTTTTTGCCAAAGGAGTTGGATAGGTATAAGAAGATTAAAAATTCCAAATATGAAATTTTATAGAAAGGGAGTTTATTGAAATCCGAATTGATTTTGAATGAGCTTGAAATTGAAACCGAGAAAATCAAAAATCTCAAATTCGATAAATGAACGACTTTTCAAAAAGAATTGTTTAAAATAAAAGAAAATTTCAAACCCCTTGAAAACGAAAACAAGGTTTTGAAAAATAACAAATCTGAAATTACTCGTATGAATCACCATTTGGAAAAAGAAATTGAAATTTTCAAAGACTTTGAAAAAATTAAAATTGAAAAGCGTAAACGATTTGAAATTGAGATTTTTGAGTTTAATGCCAAAATTAAAATGCTTGAAAACGAAAATATGGTTTTGAAACAAAATGATTCTGAAAAGAGAAAGATCGCTGTAAATCGTTGTTCGAATTTAATCAAAGAAAACAGCGATCTTAAATCTAAAATTCAACGACTTGAATCAACTTTGGCAAAATTTTCTAAAGGAGAAAATCATTGAATATGCTGTTAAAAAACCAATTTTAAGTTGAGAATAAGAAAGGACTTGGTTTTGGGAAAATTGATCAAGTTGAAAAGCAATATTTTAATAATTTTTAAAATCCTACAAATAACTTTGAAAAAGGTCAAATTGTAATTTTGAATTCTAATGATTTTAAAGGGTTTTTAAATCATAAATGAAATGAAAACTCATTTAAAAACAATTCAATTAAACGTGTTTGGATCCCTAAAGATAACAAAATAAATTCAAATAAATTTAAACGAATTTGAGTTCCTAAGGGGACTTTGGTGGATGGTAATGGATTGTTATATAAATGGGTTTGGGTACCAAAATGTGTAAACGAAGCTAAGAGTGGTAAAACAATCTTTGTTAGACCACTTAATATTATAAATATTTTGGATGTCGTGGGAGGCTAAGGAACAACTATGCTTAAGAGAGATAAAATTCAGATTGTTCCATATTATTGAATTATTTGGAGTTCCTTAGCCATAGATTTCAGAGTTGGAGATTTATTGGTTCACATCGACTATGTTAAGTCGGGTATGATCTCTAAACTCATGTTTTTTATTTTCTTTTCCTTTTTGATTTTCTTTTATATGCTGATTTGTATTAACATTGTCATAGTATATTAACATACCTTGAGCTTCTTAATTTCAAATTGCAAAATTCTTGATTTTCTGGAAATTAGATTCGAATGTCTACAACTTTTATGTTTTGAGTATTTCTAGATTCTGAACTTTTACTATTTTTTATGATGAACAAATTGGTTGAAATAAAAAAAATTTGTTGTTCAATCCTATCTGTCTATTTCATTTGAATTCTTTTAATAGTACAATTTCATGTGATATATACTCAAGTGTGTCATGTCTAGATTAAACAAAAATATTCAAGTATGTTGTAAACAGTGGAGTTAGAGAATATGTACTATTTCAACTATATAAATAAAATATTTATAAAAAATACTATTTGAGTATTCTATTCTGTGTAATAGTATTTTATTCAGTAAATATTTATTTCTGCATGTGATGTGAAATATAGAATAAAACTGTTTTACAAACACATTTTTAAAATAATATATATGTTTGTTATCATCAAACAAAAATCATATTATTATACTCAACAGTTTATTATTCATATCATAGCTTGTAACAATTATTATTATGGATTTAAATGGTGTTGGTTCCTAGTCAACAGGTTTGATCATTGAATAGTTACTATAACAACCCTACATTTACGACGTCTAGGTCTACATCTTAATTGGGTCCTAAATCTTTCAAAGTTGCAAATAAAGAATCACTTTGGTACCAACAAGTAAAGCATTACATAGAGCTACCTACTACAGTTATGACTTCTAGAAATTGACAATGAAAGAAATAGACAATAGTCACTAATTCCATTGCATCAAATAAAAAACATCACTGTATTACACTAGTCGTTCCTGTTAAAAATACACTAACTTCAAATAGTGGTCACGTAGAAGTTCCATTACTGTATCTGAAACACCCCCATCCCTTACTATTCACTATACAGGTCATACTAAGAAATGTAGAGCTTTATAAAAACAAAGAAACTAGTCATAGAGACTAAGATTCACAATACATAAAAACAAAAACAATGGAACCATGTATTTTTCAAACAAAACATTTTTTTACACAAGATAAAATTAAATACAAAACATATGTCAAACATAATCCCGGCTCAAATCAGAGTATATAATAAAACATTTCCTCTCTCAAGTACAAATTCGGACCATGACAAACAAGCTTTCATAAAATGTAATTAAGTACACCAAAAAGATAGAAAATAAACTCTGACATTAATGCTTTCGAGCTGCTAGTACCAATCAATCCCAACACTATAAGACTGCCGGGGAAAGGGAAAAGGAAGAAAGAGGAGTAAGTTATCTTACAGTGTTTTAATAAAATAAATCTGTAAGAAAAAGACTGAAAAATAATGGAAAATAACTTATAGAAAAGTCTTATAGAAAATACTAACTTACAGAAAATTAACTAAAACTGTATTAAAATTGTAAAGAAAAACTACAGATAAACTCTACAACTATTAGAAACTCTATTTTCTAAATTATCAAAAATTTAAATAATTACAAACTGACACGTGGTCCAAAGTGTTTCTCTGTTTCCTCTATAGATCCCTCATTCAAAAGGGTATAAATATATGTATATAAAAGTATTTATTTTATAAATCATTTCCCCTTATAAAATATAGGCCAGGTTCGTCTGAAAAAGAGTGAACCCAGCGGAGAAGAGATTACGTTGTGAAGATTAGTTAGGTCTAGGGGTCTATTTATAACCTAGGCTAGTGATCTTAGGCCATTGGATTTTTCGATTACACGTCAAGCGGTAAATAGGAACTTGCAACATCGGCAGAATTTTCAACTTCAGCCAATAGGAAAAGGCCACATCAATTCTTATTGGTAAAATACTCATTTCGTCCATCTTCTAGGCTATTTCCCATCCAAATTACTTGGCGGGTCTACCTAACCATGGTCCGGGTCGACCCAGCCCTTTATTTTTTTAAACTTCTTTCTATAATATCTCTCTCGTATGAATTTGGATTTTGACAAGTTATATATGAAAACGGTCTAGAAAATCGTAACAAACGCAACGGAAAATGTCCCATAGCCTAATTCAATCATTTGCAAAAAAAAATTGTTTAGCTTCTTTCTTCCTTTTCTTTATTAGCTCTGAATTATACTTATAACCATTTTTTATAACTTCTCCATATAGCTTTGATTTTCATAAACTTTATATGTAAATTAATCAGAAAAAGCCATAGACACAATAGTGCAAATTTTATTGCTAAATTCTGATAATTTTGTAAAATTATTTTATTATTTAATTAATTCTTTAATTAGCTTTTAACGTTACATTTATAACGTTAATTTTTTGGTACCTCCATAAGTTGGTGGATGGTCTACGTGGGAAGTTGAGGGAGCAACTCTTGACTCAGCTTCGCTCCACTTTTGATGAAATAGTTTATTTGGCCTTGACGTATGAAGATTTGTATCGAGAAATAAATGATGATGCATCAAAAAACAGATAGAGCTTTGTGCCTAAGAGGTAAGCTCTATTTCTTCCAAAGAAGAAGTAGAATTCTCAGAAGAAGTAGAAGAAGGGGTAGGCTTCAGGGTGTAGAAGCAAGATCAAATTGGAATGAAATGCTTCAAGTGTGCAGCAGATGGTATAACTTGTCTACAGAGTTGTTCTACCTAAACAATTATCGAGTGTGCATAACGTCTTTCAAGTGTCACACTTGAGAAAGTGTTTAAGGGATTCTAAGGAGGGTACAGATAGGTCTTTCAGCGGATACTTTCAAATACAGATAGTGGTATATCTGTATCCAAAATCATTTTTGGATATAAGATATCTGTATCCGTGGATACAGATGGATATCGGATAATTATCCTATCCGCGAACGGTCGATAAATCAAGAAATATAAATGATTTTTTTTAGTTTAACATAAATGTTTTTCAATTCCATTGATCACAAAAGTGTTAAAAATAAACATATATGATAAAATTAAATAGATTTGAATAGCTAATATGCATTTAGTGCATATAATATAAATATTCGACTTAGTAAAGCAATAAATAAATCTCATTCATTTACTAAAATACATATAATTTTAAGCATAATGTTAAAAAAAATCGGACGGATAATTTTCAAATGCCGGTATCTATGTATTATCATCCTTTTTCTCAAATATCAGATATTTATCCATTTTTGGGATACGGATGTGGTCGGTTTTCAAATTTTTTGGGTATCCATTGACAGCCCTAGTTATAGAGCCAAAGCAATTGCAGCAGCTTGAGATCGCTTCTATTATGACATATACTCGAGAGCCTATTCGTATTATTGCCTTTGAATCGAAGCAGTTGCTTAGTAAAGTGATTCCTCTAATCAAGGTGCAGTGGTTGAATAATTCAAAGGATTGCATAAGAGAAACATAAGAGTCAATGCAGAGGCATTATCCTGTATTATTTTGGCACTCGAGAAAGGTATGCCTTATTCTTTTAGAATTTTAATCAACTAACAAAGTTATAGACACAACCCTATGTAGAAATTGCGAGGGTACAATTTTTGTAAGGAGGGAGCTTATAACAACCCCATTTTTTGGGGTATTGAATTTGGAATTGAATAATAAATTGGGAATAGTAATATTAAATAGTTTTGAAAAAATATAGATTATTAAATAAATGAAAATAAAATATTAATATGGATGGGAGAAAAAATGATGGTCAATGAATCATTTATGCATATTTGATATAATGAATGACAGTTTTTGGTTTAAAAATAGAATTTGTTTTAGCGAATGAACTAATTTTGATGGAAAAAAAATGTTCATGGAAAAAAATAAAAAAAAGAAAGGGAAAAGAAAATAAATTAGTTAAAGTTATGTACAATTTCTTTACTTAGGGAAAAAGGGACAAATTCCATTGCAATGGAAAAAAGTGAAGTTAATGAAAAAAAATCAGAGAAGAATCTATTTTTGATTTCATAAAGTGTGTTTAGTTTTGTATTAGAATTTTAAATAATATAAAATAATGTTTTTATATTAAGTTCCGAGTTATGAAAAAATATTTGTAGATTTCATTAAATGTAAAAATGTAGGTAAAGTAGGATAAAAAGGCGAAACTATGTTAACTTTCATGAAAAAGAGACAGCCGGAATTGTGGCTCACGCCTCAACCACAACGTTTGGGTAGTGAGACACGATGATCAAACGAGGACGTTAGGCTCTAACGGGAAGGACTTGTAACATTCCTTACATTAAAGTGGAATTATAAGTCCCACATCGTGGAATTTAAATATTAAGTGGAACTCAAATAGTAAAGCTCCGCCTCCTAGTAGCACCGAGGTCTTTTGAGGAATAAAATACCACTCCTATATGTAGGCCAAGTTCAATATCTTGCGCGAACGGAGGTGCGGGCTATTGCTGCTCCTTTATAATGTTACCGTAAACGTTTTCATTAATTCTATTTATTACCTCGTAACATTATATTTTCATAATATTAGCTTTTAATATTCAATTATATTAATTAATTATTCTTAAATTTCGGGTTGTTACATTCTCGCCTCCATAAACGATTTTGTCCTAGAAATATTCAGGGACAGAAGAATGACATAAGTTATTACAACAAAAAATTACATTCTTCTACTCGATCATCAACCACTACATCCATTGTCCTTTAAGTTTTCTAATGCTATATATATTTTATGCTAAAGTGTAGTGTTTATGTTCCTAACTTATGCAAAAGATTAGGCGATTTACGGATTCAGTCAACCTCCTTTTTATGCGAAAATGATCATGTCATGCTTATCCAAATGTATGCAAATATCCTAATGATAAAAGATAGTTCCATATGTGTATTACAACCATCATACACATGCAACATTCATACGATGACATCTACTTATTAGAACCATGGAAATAAAGTAAAAAAGCATACACACCCATATGTATATGCATGGTGTCCTAGTTAGTCGATCTATAATAGTGGCTAGTGTGTGTTATGCATCTATTCCATCCACTAGCAAACACTTGCAACCACTTGCATACATCATCCATAACATGTTCTAGTAACTTGCCTATAATCAATCATACCATCCACAGGCTTAAACCTTAGATTTACCCTTCTCAATGGTATTTAGAAGAAAGATCCTAATCGAGGGGAAAAACTAATGATAGAATATCTAAATAATGTTTGTCAAAAGAATACGGATAAGAAAATTGAATTCTCCGAGGACACTTAAGTTGCTATAACTGGAAGTTCTTCCTATGAGACAAAAGATTTTTTAATTTATTCTTGCATCATCACATGATGATTCCTAACTTTTTTCCTTCTAAACAACCAACCAGAATGGTTTCTCTTATAACTGTTGAGTCATTCTAGCCAAATCCGTGGGAGAGATTTACCTCCTTACCCACCCTAATACTTTAGAAAGAAACCTTTCAAGTAAGTTAATCCACTTATCTTCAAAGTTTTCTGTTTGCTTCCTTTTTCTCTTTACCCTTTTTACCATAAACTAACTTAATATGGCTAAGTCGTTGTCACAACTTAGTTTAAAGTTCTAGAGCCTACTCTACCTTCAAAGTAGAGTTACTTTTACCATATCTATATTCCAATTTCAAATCTTTACCTTTATGGTGTTATATTCATGTATTTGTTCCATTTATATTGTCCAACCCCATAAGGACGTACTTATTTTTAAACTTTCTATTTATATTATTTTTTCTTTCAAAGATTTATTTTTAACTTTTTAAATCTTATTTGAAAAAGCTTAGTAAGAAAACTTATTATTCATAGAGCTACAAGCCGATTTCTTTTTGTATATATATATCGTTATTTTCATGAAATTCCAAAAAAATGAATTTCATAACAAAACATAGTAATCTTTAAATTTTCCATTTTTAGAACCATATATGTATGGGGGGGGGGGGGGAGGGGTTAGACCCAAAGTGGACTTAAATTTTTGTTTTTCCTCAAAATGCTCTTCTTCAAATTTCTTTTCTTGGAACACGATTATTCACCCTTTCATTAATTCGTTTAAAATTTTATTTCCTTTCATACGTTTATCAACTAGCCGAACTTATTGATTACTTCAATTTAATGGTTATATAAAGATCTGTTCAATCCATCTGATTCTTATAATTAGGTATAAACTTATCATTATAAGTTATTCTCCTTCAAATAAAATTTCTAGGATCCCTGTCTCATTCTCAGATGACATAATCTTGATGAACAACAAACTTTCAATCATTGAGCATAACTAGTGGTGAAATTCATCCTTATATCCTACCAAAATCTTTAAGGTATTTCCATGGAAGCTACCACTACATTAGAAAAGCAATTTTGCCATGCCTTTGGGCCGTGGATAATTGGTTTTTACAAGGCTTCATGCCATGGCAAACTTGGGTGTGGCAAAACTTTTGCCACGTCCCGAAGCTGTGGCCAATTGGAATTTTGCCACCGTCCAAAGCCGTGGAAGATTTCAAATTCCCACAATTTTACTCCTTGGAAAAATATTACATAGCCACGTTTTTGAGCCGTAGAAATTTGAAATCGTAATTTTTTTTCCATATAATTTAGCCACGGTTTTGGACCGTGGCTAAATTTAATTGAAGAAACTGCATATTAATCAGATTCTCTACCTGAAGCATGAAGCTGCGATTTGAACGAAATATGAGCAGGTTATACCCACCAATATAAATTTAATTGCATATAATATCGACTAATACAAATTGTAATCTTCATAGCTACAAAGTTCAAGTAAACAACTCATGCTTAATTAGCACAAATACAACATATCCAAACTAAAAGCTATAAAGTTCAACTTTAATTCACAATGTTGGTAGGAACCACCAATTCCAATTACAGACTTTTACTTCAAAGTTCAACACATCTGATTTCATAACTAAAATATATAGGCATATTTCAAACCTTAATATATATTACATGATACAAATTAACTAAATATTACGCAAAATCCAAAGTTCATACATATTACATATAACTTAAGTATTCAAAAAATAGACCACAATCCATTCATAGTAGACTCTTACCTCAAGTGACTTACCTCAAAGAAAAGTTTGTGTTGTACAAACTCACAGTATAAGTAGCACTATAAATTTTGAGCAAATTTATATGTGAACAAAGTTGAATTAGTTTATGAGTGGCATACATCAATTGAGAAGTAGACCAAAAGTTGCCAATAGAGTTGAAATGTATATGTGAACAACTCAAAAAAAGACAGCAGATGTAGTACATTTATAGCATGCAAGCAACAAAATGCTTTCAAATAATAAGGTTGAAATCAACCTTTCCTTGGGTACACATGATTCATTTATCACTGTACAAAAGTTACTTGGAAGGGAAAAAAAAATCAGTCAACAGTCAATATTTCTTATGAACAACTATTTAATCATCAACAATTTTTGTTATAAACGGTATAAGGAAGATAGTTATTAGATCAGTTAAACCTTCAACTTGAAAATGGTAAAAGGTAAATGATAAGAAAAAATATCAAAAGATGATCCAATAACTAACTAATAATTTGTATAACGAAACTGGAGCATGTAACTGCTAATTTTGCATTTAAGACAACATAAGAGATATAGGATTCATTTACGAGTGTTCAACTGTTGTTTATGTATTATCACTTTATCTTGAAATAAGGTTCAGTATTCTCTCACTGAATATTAGTTCATATGCACTACATTCAGAAAGGCAGTAATGATTGAGCTAAGCATGGAGAAAAATCTACTTATCAATAAATGTGTACAAGAAAACCTATCAACTGTTACCTTGACTAAAACTTTAACCATGAAAAATAATTAACCCATGTAGAAGCAGAGCAGTATTTTGGTCAAAAAAACATAAAACAAAGATTACCCTTTTAAAAGTCTTAGAAATAGAACTCGACTCTTAAAAATGGTTTGGAATATTTCTTCCTAACCAGTTCTAGTGTACAGAAAGCTTTCATAGCACAACACATACATATGCAAATTTGACAAGGTATATTTGGTACCCATTCTTCAACACATACATTCTGGCAACATATATTTATTAATAATTGTCTAGAAAGCGCAACTTTTTGATCCGACCATGAAGTTCCAAATTTTTCCTTTAACTTGCATAAATTTATTCATGCGAATTGATCCATCCTAGCTTTTTGCCCAAACCTAACTCTTCGCTGCCAAAAATTGATATATTCACCTGTCACAGTTTCCACCTATCACAATTTCCACCAAACCGGACATAATTAATGCTACCTTTTCGGCCCTATTAGCATAATAAATATCTAAACCAAACTATCGCATGAATAACTAAACCGACTTTGAAACTTTCAATTTTTCATGCCACATAACTAAGCCTCTAGAAACCACACCACAACCCTATAAATACTAATTGTTATATATTGGTGTTCATTTATCTCCACTACAACAAAATTCTCATCTGCATTTATATGTTTCTTCATCGCTACTTACTTCCTAGCATTTTTTTTTACTGTTAATCACTATTTTATTGTTGTTCACCTTTGTTTGATACCGTTTTTATTCAATGCTATATTTTATGGTATTTGAAATTATATACTACAAATACATAAGCTTTCAACTGATTAATTTCTAGCTTTATATTATGCAAACCATATTATCAACACGTTTGAAATCAAAATCTGATGCTTAAATATTGAAGTAACTTTTCAGCCTTCACCTGTTGCCATAGCGGCTCCATTTTTATTTTGTGTTATCCCTTTTTTGCTGTTGTTTTTTCTCATTCGAACTACTCATATTTTCAATTACTAAAATCTAGCCTGTGTTGCAAACTTGCAGTAACACGTCTCAAACTATTCACATATCCAGTTATAGGTCTTTTTCCTTGCGTGTTATCTAAATTTTTTTCTTTTGATTTTTGTTGTTTTCTCCCAACCTATTCACACATTCATTTACTACTTTATAGTCCATCCTAATGCACAGATGTCTCCTTAGTGCAAAGATTTTATGAAATAAGTAGTCGTTGGGTTGGATACTCATGTAGTAAGATAAATAAATTTTGACATAGGGATTTACTTAAAAAAAAATTGTTGTTTTTGTTTTTCTTCCCACTTATTTGTAGAAATATTTCAAGATTTGTGCGTAACAGCTAGTTCTTTAAAGATCGATTTTATAGATTTAAAACGATTAATGTTATGTGCTTTTCTTTTCTTCTTTGCATTGAACCAGTTTTACATTCTATGTAGAACGAATAATAAAATGTATTGATCAAAACGATTAATACATGATCCTTTTTTATATATACTTTGGAAAACCCAATGAAATAAGTTTTAATTTGACTAATTATTTTATATTTAAAACTTTTCATGCTTGCCATTCATACATCAGTTTATGGTTTAGCATTTCTACTTCTTTATCTTGAGTAACAAAAGTGAGGAAGAAAGTTTTGATTTTTTTTTTCAATTGCAAAATAGATGTAATTCTTTGATACAATCATAACAGCTAATACACTGTGGTATATATAGACTTAGGAATAAAAACTTGCTGAAAACAGAAACAGCCGAATAAAATATAGGCCCAAGAGATGTAAAGTATTTGGAAGCCTGTATAATGCAAATATGGGTATGTAAACAATGCTTTAAAATTCTCCCTTAAACCAAGCTAGGTTTTCATCATTTCTCTTGTTCCGCCATCGTTAACTTTGATCTCTTCTTGCAATCAGATAAAATTCTTGCTCGAAAGAGATTTTGTAATTATGTCTGCTCACTTATAGTAGGCAGGAATGTGGCAAACCATCAATTTTCCTGCTTATGTTCTTTCTCAAACAAAATGAAGGTCCATCAATAGTCATTTCGTTCGAGAATGTTGAACAGGGTTGAGAGAGAGAAACCGTACACTTATTGTCACACTAAACAACTGGTTTTCTCTTGGAAGAAAACCCTAATTCTTCCATTAATGATTTAATTCAAGAGATTTCAGCAGTGGTGCTGTGAGAGCTCTATGCTCTACTTCAGTGTTGGATCTCGAAGTGGTTGATTACTTCTTCGTGCACCATGAGATGATGTTGGAACCTAGGAAATGCAGTAACCAAACATAGATCTTCTATCGTCTAAATCATTCGTCCAATCTGCATCAATGAACCCCTGCAAGTTTAACTCCTTACTTGATTTTAAGCTGATTCCATAATGTTTCATTCCTTATATGTTGCCAAATGTTCAGATAAAGGATTCTGCATATACTGACTAACTTTGTTAATGCAATAACATATGTCTGGTCATGTAATAGTAGCATATTGTAGTGCTCCAATTAAGCTCCTATATTGCTTTGCGTTATCGATAACTTCTCCTTTTAGTTTAGATAATTGCAGATTACTAACCATCAGTGTTGATAAGTGTTTGGCTTGATACTTGTTAGCTCTCTGTAATATTTCTAAAATATAACTCTATTGAGATAAGAACAATTCTGTGTCACTTTTCCAGTTAGTCTTATACCAAGAAATAGCTTAACTCCCCCATGTCTTTAATAACAAAACTTTGATCAAGCATGGTTATAACCCTATTGACCTCTTGACTGTTATCACTAGTTATTAACATGTCATCCACATACACGAGAATAAAGATGATTCCCTGGTTGTCTCTTTTCATGTATAGTGAATTATCAGATTTTATTTGTATGAAACCAATATTAAATAGAGTTAGCTTGAGTTTCTCAAACCATGCCCTTGAAGCCTATTTCAGACCATATATTGCCTTGTGTAGTTTACATATTTCTCTATCATTGTTGTTAGATTCATAGCCTTCTAGTTGAATGCACACTTCTTCGGTTAGTTCACCATTTAGGAAAGCATTATTGACATCTAGTTGCTTTATGTTCCAACCTTTACATAAAGCAATGGTCAATGTAATTCTAATAGTTGTGGGCTTCACAACTAGTGAGAGAGTTTTGTTAAAGTTAAAACCAAACTGTTGTGAATAACCTTTGGCAACAAGTCTAGATTTGTACTCGTCTATAGATCCATTTACCTTTCTTTTTATTTTAATGGTCCATCTGCAACCTATGACATTCTTCTGAGTAGGAGGTGTAGCAAGGCTTCAAATTCCATTTTTTATAAGAGCCTCGTACTTAATGTCCATAGCCTTTTTCCATTTTTTGATTTGATTGCTTGAGTAAAATTAACCGGTTCGGTTTCATTCACTGTGACATTATATAATTTGGGTTTAAAAATGACACTTTCAGATCTGGTAGTCATGTGGTGTCCAGTGTGAAACTGCTGTGTTTGATGTTGAATAACAGCATTGTTTTCGATAAGCCTACACTGATGTTGCCTTTCATATTTCTGCTTTCATATGTGTCGTAATTGGGTTGATTTGTATGCCCATTTTTCTGAACAGCTGACAGGTTCACTTGTGGATGCAGTGGCTTGTTCTTTTGAATTGATTTGCATATTTGAATTGATTTGGCCTTGTTGCTCTTCACTTGCATTTTCTGTTGGTTGTTCAGTAAGTAGAGGCGTAACTAATGCATCTATCACTGAGTTTTGCACATTATTTTCCTTGACTACTTGCTCTCCTGCTAGAGTAAAATTATTTTCATCAAATACAACATGTCTTAAGACAAATACTCTACCATTTTTATCTAAACATTTATAACCCTTCTGATTATGAGCATAGCCAATATATGTACATGAACTTGATCTCGTGCTTAGCTTGTGTTTATTTTAGGATCTTAAGCATGGAAAACATAGACATCAAAAAACTTTCAAAAATTTGTAATCTGATCTTTCATTAAAAAGCATCTCATGTAGGGTATTGTCATTTAACACTTTTGTAGAAAACTTATTAATAAAAAATATAGAAGTGTAGAATGCCACATTCCAATATTTCATTAGCAATGACCCCTGAGATAACAATGTTAGTCCAGTTTCCACTATATGTCTATGTTTTCTCTCAACCAATCCATTTTCTCAGATGTGTGAGGACAAGTTAACCTATGTTGTATACCTCTTTTAACAAATTATTTTGTTAGTGGTTTAAACTCAGTCCCACCATCTGTTTGTATAATTTTGATATTATAGTTAGTCGTTTCTCAATGTAAGTTATAAACTGGACAACTGCATTACATGTTTCTGACTTGGCTTTGAGCATGTTTAACCAAGTGTATCTAGAATATGCATCAACAAAAGGAAAGATAGTACATGTGTCCCTGGTATGAATTTAGTGGTGCTCAAGCAGCTACAAGCTCTGGTGGCTTATGATATGTGGTTTCTGAATTACCGAATGAAAATTTATGGCTTTTGTCAAACTAGCAATGTGTGCAAGTGTATTTAATAGGTACATTATTAAAAGAAATGCCATTAGTATTCAAAACAGTTTTTACAGTCTCACAGTTGGGATGACCCAACCTGAAATGCTAAGATTCAATCTCATTTTTATCATTATTACAACTAGCATTTAGATTATTACAACAAATTTCTCTACTCATTGATTTTTGATGTCTTCAAGTGACCAAATTTGTAAAGATCATCATGTAGATTACCATGTAGTTATATTTCTTGACTTAGTAAATCCTTAACTAAACAAAATTTATGGTCAAACTCAAAGTACGCATTATTGTCATTGGAAAACTTTGAGACACTTAATAATTTTTTGTTAATAGTGGGAACTCTAAGTAAACTGTTCAGTTTAAGTTGTCTCTTACCAGATATAATACCCTTACCGATGTGAGTGATACTTGCAGTTTAACCATTACCCATATATAAAGATTTCAACTTGTGTAGATTTTGCTTCCAACATTTAAATTTTGAAGATTATTTGTGATATGATGAGTTGCACATGAATCTGGGTACCATTCGTCAAAGTTAATATCATCAGGCCTGCTTGCATCATCATTGCTTGTATTCTGACTTTTGTTGCTATCATTGTCATTCCTGCTTTGACTGCTAAGTGTAGCTAAGTTTGCATGAGGCTCCCTTTGTCTAGAGTTGTTTTAGTTGAACTATTGACCATTGAATTCTGTGTTAAATCTGAAGTAATATTTACTAGCCATGTGACCAAACTTCTCACATATTTGACATTTCACCCTATTGTTGCTATTCAACTTGGCTCTTCCTTGGCCTCTTTGAGGCTGGTACCCTTTCTGATTTTGATTTTCCAGTTTATTTAGATTGTCATTGTTCTTTTATGGGGGTTTGTTCTTTGTAGCAACATAGTTTGCAGAATATTCACCTTGTGTTGCCTTTCTTTGATCAATTCTTCCTTTAAGGGGGGAAAGTGCAGATCTAACAAATTGCAAATAAGATAATGTTGTTGTGTGACGATTATAGTGACTAAGGATTCGTATTCCTCATCTAGGCCATTGGTATTGAATAAGATTTGTTCATTGGCACATATTTTATGCCATACGACATTCAGTTTATCACAAAGATTTTTTATTTTACTCAGATTTTCTTTCATGCTAATGTCATATTTTCTCGATTTTTGCGGATCTCTTCTGTATTGCATAATCCTTGTAGTAGATTGAGAACTAAATATTTGCTCCATTGTTGACCATATTTTTTGGGATGTGTTGCATCCAAATATTTATGATAACAAGTCTAAACTAATGCAAGATAATTGCCAAGACAATAAATGTCACACACCGAATTCCCCGATCTTCGAAGAGACGGAAAAACGTGGATTGTTTGAGAACACGACGCATCATGACACAAAACAACAGAACTTTTCATTGCTATTACAACAATTTACATCAGATTACAAGAATATATCAGAGTACGAATAAATATTACACAATGAAAAAACAATATCAGAGAATAAATACAGAGCAGCGGAAATAAAATGTATAAATACATTGTGTAGCGGAAATACATCAACTAACACAACTAAAAGAAATATAGGGATACAAAGCTTTCCGAATATAGCTCTAACCATGTACCAGGATCTTGTTAAATAAATGTTTGCAAAACCAAAATTACTAGCTGCATGTGTGGAAAGTATGGACACCCAGAGTTTAGGCGAAAACAATAAATTCTAGGTCGGTCATGGGACTGGTGTGAGAACTTAAAACAATTATTAAACTTTTATTTTAAAATATGGTAAATCACGGGACCACGCCGTATGTCACGAAACGGGGTTACCGCCAAGAATACTCTAGAATAAAACAATTTATGAACAAGACAATGCTTTTTTTTGGAAAAATGATTCTGTTATAAGACTCAGGTCCCATCACACAATGCAACACAAACCAGAGGATAGAGTTTTACCTTCTAATAGCCAAACATGCTTGATACGCTTTAAAAACAAATCATTTTTATATTACTATAAGTGCATAGTGTCAAAACAACTTCAAATATAAATGTATCAATCATAGACGCCATAGTACCCCATCCTACTATGTCGCCATATAAGTTTACAACTAAAAAAGAAAAGTCGCGTATTGGAAATTGGATACCATCTACAAGTCAAGGAAAAGGATCTTCCTCACTAGTTTTGGATCACCTCTAGCAAAATTTCTAGGATCACACCTATGGGAAACCCTTGGTTAGCGTCAGTGCCGGTCCACACCTATTGTTTGTGAATTATTTATTCCTGAACAATATGTTTTCTGATCCTATCGGACCTCCAAAAATGGCCACTGTCGACCAAACATATCAAAGGCACCTCACAATCCATCATCCATGTAAGTAAAAATGTCTCGCCTCCATACGTTGACATCACCCATAGCTAGAAAGAAACGCATGTCCTCGTTGAGGTCCTCATCCCGCTTTTGACTCACACCGGGGTGTGAAGCTTGCGAATTAACGCTATAACACAAAGATATGCTATTTAAAGCCAGGCTTTGATCAACACCCACAAGGCCTTGCTTTGATACAAAATCCTTGATCACTACATCCCAGAATGCTACATTGTCAGTTCATACCATACAATCAATGTCTATCGATATATAACCCCCGAGCTCGTACGTCACAGAGAAGGGTGTTAAGCAAGAGAATCAATTCTCTACCACCAAACAGATATATATTAAGTAGAGATCGATTAATATAGCACAAAATATGATGTCAGACATATGATCCATTTACAAGTTCATTTTGGGTCTGAACGAAACCGGAGGCACCTTATTCCTTATCCCATATGTCCAATACAGGAGAGAGGTCCTCGCACATCTGGTCGATCTCCAAGTACGTATGGACGATCTTCACTTATTAATTCGTCTTGGGTGTACAGCCCAATCAAGACATCAGTAATCATTTATTTGATACAAAGATCTCCATTCTTCAACCATTGTCTTCATCATTGACTTTTAATCATCTTAACAGTTATTCAGAATGGGTTAAACCCGGACTTTCCAAATAACTACCGTATCTTTATAATCGTGTGATAAATACACAAAGATAGCATACATCTCATTCCAATGCAGAATATTCTTTTATTCAAATATTCATATCTTAGGGGAAAGGTTCCCATTAATTTTATCAAAGATAAGTTCTTTTAAACTTATTCTTTAATATTCCTATGGATATCATTTCCAAAAGATTTTATTTTATCTTTTCAAAATTTAAACCCAATTAAGGTTTATCAACTAGTCGGGATTATCGAGCCTTATCGAAATAACCATTAATTTTATTACCAAAATCCCAACCTATTTATCCCATTGAGTAAAACTGGTAGCACTCCATAACTAACACCTATTGTGTTATATGTAACTTTAGTTACCACTTAACGTTCAAATATAATTAAATATTTAACTACCGCATGGAGTAAAACTTGCGGTACTCCATCCCGAACAATTCTCGAATTTGATAAATTTAATTATCCCATTCTCATTTCAATCTAATTGAAGATTCATTAAAATTCTAACTTAATGTTAATCCCAAAAATCATTACTTAATGATTATTCAACCTTTGGAAATTAATCTTGCATTTACTTAGGTTAAAGAACAAATGTCATGTAAAAACACTGTTCACAATAAACCCAAATTCATCTTCCATTAAATATGGAATCTTCACGGAAATCTGAATAATTTATAATCGACATAAATTTCCGTATCTGACTAATACTATAAGTGGAATAACGACCAGGCCTTTTTAAATTCCATAAATAGTAAACGCCTTCCTTCATGGAAGTTCATCTCGATTATTATTAATCGAATTCCATTCAATTACTATGTAATTAAATAAACTAGAAAACTTTCTTAAATCTTAACTAAAAGATATATTACTTTAACAAGTGAGCTCAAGAACAGTATCATTAAAGGTACCATCCACAACAAACACCAAAATCCAATTTTTATATTAAATATAAGATCTTAAATGGAAATCATGTCGACTTACTTTCGATACCAAATTCTGAGACTAACAGATATCGTTTTGGAATAACGATATCAATCTCTTCCAAATTCCCACCACAATATCTGTATAATCACGGAATCCAACATCGAACTATCCGAAGTTAGTTCCCATTCCAATATATATGTTGGAAACTTTTGGTTACATTAAAAACCATTCACTATCCAATTTATTATTTCTAAAAATCATTGGATTATTATTCTAGTTATTAACTAGTTCATTTGGATAAAAATATCTTTTATCCTTTCAAGCTTGGAGTATTTCATCCAAAAATCTTTCCAAATCATTTATTATGATTTTACATAATTTTCCCATATTTCTAATAATTTTAATAAGGCCCTTACAATCGATTTTCAATATTGGCCACCGAACTGCATCCATAACGACCTTTTTTAAAACCGATTTGGATATATCTTAAAATCTCACAGTTTGATTTCAAATCTCTTATTATCATTCAAAATCTCTTTTCGATACGAACCCAACGGTTCCAGTTTTAGGAGAATCCGATGGTCGGATCTCCCGTTAAGCCAATTCAAAGTTAATGGTCGAAATTCGCGAACGGTCGCTGCGCGACACATTCTAACCAAACCATTTAAATATATAAAATATATTTCGTCGGTTTCCATTCAAATCGTATTTTATAAAACATTTAAAATTTGTTTAAAAATGATATCATTTCCATTTCAATTTTAAATTAAAGTTGAACATCTCATATTATTATATTCTCACAATGATAATATTTTCAAAATGTCAGATTTTAAAATTCAGTCTTCTCGATACTCATTATAAAAATGAATAAAATCGATATAAAGTACGTTCGAGTTAAAATGTCGTTTATATATTTAACCCATCTCCCTTATTATTTATTTTCGTGTCTCTCCAAAATCGGGCATCAAAATCAAACTTCTAATCTTCATTGAATATTATATTATAAAAATATTCATATTCACTCCATATTGGAATAACATTTCGACCAATATCCATATAAATAAATTCATACGGATCGCATTCCTCATGTACACCCAACGATAGGAGCAAACAAGAGCCGACATCCAAAATGACATCCAGTGTGCATTTTATTTTCATATGAGCTTCAATTAGATAATTGATGATTATATAAATCTGTCAATCTACCGATTAATCACAATTTCACACAAGGGAGATGTGTGAGTCAAATATCATCCCAAGACTCGTGTGGGGATTACAACCAACAAATAATTAAACAATAAATTATTTAATCCATTTAATCAATATTATTTAAATGGGTGAACATAAACAAGTCGTTCGACTTGCAAATGAATTTTTTTTATCCAATTTCAACTACCACAAATAATTTAAACATATTCAAATCATAACGTAAATAATCATTTGTTGCCATTTAAGGCGCAACACAGTTTCCATCCACATTGTTTGAAATATGAGTGTCGTATATTCAAACAACGCTTCTAATGCAAATGAGCTTGTGAATAGTTCATGTGTCAAACTCAAGGGATATCACATGCAATAGATAAAAATGAATGTACAAAATATTTCAATGAGAGAATTCTCACCCAATAGCTAAACCAAAAGCCGCGACACTTCTTATGTAGAAATTTTCACCGCACACTCGCCGTTATCGCTCTCCGCGATACGAATTCGCCTTTCTGGCTCTACAATTTTTATACAACCTTCAATCTTTAAGAAACTTGGTCACCAACACCGAAATGCCATTCCGAACAACTTCTGCCTAGTGCGCTTTTGTAACATCCTGCAACTTTTACGGTTCTAAAAGTTAAGTAATTAAAAATTAATTATTACTAGAGGATAAACCAAATGTCGTATCTTACCATTGCGAAGGTATTTCCAAGACGATCAGTTTGATATACTTGAAATTATCATTTACAAGATATTGTTTTTTTTTAAAACGAAAGATACACACATGAAACCATTAATTGTCAATGTTCCTATTTTAAGAACAAAAAATAGTGTTTGGTGTAGTGGTTAAGTGAGTATACTTTGATACATGAAGTCGTGAGTTCAATTCCCATCAATGTTATACTTTTTTAAGACGCATGTTCCAAGTAGGAAGTATTTGTGTATGTATACAAGTATAAATGGGAGACACATAGGATTTAATGTTGCATATAAGAAAATATTTTATGTGTGTAGATATATATGTATACATAGGATGTATGCTACTTCCAAATTATAATACATTTATTTCATAGGCTGTAAATTAATTGTACGTTAATTAACATATTATTCAAATCTATTATGTGTGTATATGTATATATGTATGTGTGTGTGTATATATATATGTGTGTGTGTGTGTGTGTGTATGTAACTTCATTATGCATTGACTTTGCATGTTATAGGGATATTAGTGAAAAGAAATGAGAGGGATTTAAAGTTATACACTTAATTTCCACTTTTGAAAATATATTAGCAATCAATTTACATCAATTGACAATATATTTTAATTATGGATGGTTGTGAGGTTTATGCATATTTTTGCAGCTGTTAGTGACACTACAACAAAATGACCCTATTACAACGGTGGAACACCGTTGTAATATACATTTTACAATGGTGGGCAAACCGTCGTGTATTAAGAAGCTGTAATAGACTAATATATTTTACAACTTTTTTGCACTGTTGCAACACCGTTGTAATATGTATATTTTACAACTTTTTCCCATCGTTGTAATAAACTTTATTACAACAGTTATGCACCATTGTAATAAAATCTACTACAACTGTTATGCACCATTGTGATTTACATTTGGATTTAAAAAAAAAACATCTTTTGCAACTAAAAAGAACAATACACTAAATATAGCAATACTCCATAAGAAAATCCGATATTACAGTTATTTGCAAACTAATTTATTAAAATACTCAAATATTCAGTATTACAAACAATAAGTTTTAGACAACATCCTTGTATTACAAACAATAATTCAAAATCTTCAACAACTGTTATGATTTTTATAAGAACCGGAAATTCACATGAACATTTGGCTTGTGAGACCTTCATACTCAACTTGTAATGGTTGTGGAAGATCAAAGTGATACAATGTAACATGAGGCTCAATACCTGCAAGTATTGAAATCTCTTATTTTAATTTATAAATTTCAAAGAGACTGGATTACTGGAAAATTTCAGCTGTTAATACCATAGCTAACAAGTGCGTCAATCAGATCGTTGTAGCATCATAAACCATTGGGATTTACGGTCCCTCTTCCATCTGCAAAAAGCATATTTATTACTTTTTATTTTTGATGTTAATGTTTATTATTTTTTTCCAGATAAAAATGAAAACAAGTGATTATTTTACCAGGAATAAGCCGAGACCAAGATATTGAGAATCGGTAGGCAGCCAAACCTATATCATGCATCAACCTTACATCTTCCTGTCATTGTACAGAAGTCACAAATGATCAGTAAACAAAATAAAATAAGCAGACTATGATTTATTTTCATCTGTACTAGGGGTACAGTGTTGTTCATTTATATTGTACAGTGTTGAAATACTGTAAGTGCCCACCAACAAATTGATAGGCTACCTTTGCTGTTTAAAAGCAGAAGCAACAACCCGCTAAAGAATAAACAACGGGTCATTGCTGCACTAAAGAATTTCAGATCTCTGCTAGCCATCAGGGTGCCTTCCAATTCATTTCAAAACTTTATTGTAAGGTCTGCAAATTTTTTTACAAAGAAATCTAAAAGTAAGGCTAAACCGAGGTTGTGGAATTACCTTATTTTGGTTTGCATATCATCTTTAGCTTCAGATGAAACTTTTGCCGATTTTATTAGCAGTTCTGATGAAATTAATATTTAATTTTCAAAAAACAACAAAAGAATATGGCGTACCTACTGCTAATGTGTTGGGTCATCTTCAAGTGCAGTTAAAAGCACGATAGCCTCATCAGACTTGACTCTTTTATTAGTCGGACTTGAAACATTTACATGGTTGTTAGAGGAATGGCCATTGAATTCAACATCAAACCAGAAAACGAAACCATGTAGTGGAGCTGCAACAGATAACTCGGAATTGTCACAAAGGTAAAAAGAAAACTTAAGTTATACACCTGAACAAGGTTACTTGTTCAGTACCATCTGTTTCTATTATCTTGGTCCCAAATTTATTACTTTCTAGCGTATTAGGTTTTTGTTTTGTTAATGAAAAGTTTGAGTCTTCTTGTTTGGCAATTCCTTGAGAATATCGAAACATGTAATGTGTATAATTCATTGACATATTCATTTTCAAGCTTTCCTAGTAAATTCCAAATACCCAATTAAACAAACAACAGATTCAATATAATTCATTGGCATATACAATCCTAGTAGATTCCAAAAGCCGATTCAAACAAAGCAGTAGAGATGTAGTCAAATTCATTGACATATATACCTTTTTTCATGATTAATTGTAAAATTAAAAAATGGAAACATTTCATTTTCTTACACTGTACAATTTTCCTTGCCATGTTGATTAGTACTCACCACAATAAAACAAAACAGTTCATAATTTCCAATCAAAAATTCTATTTCAAAAATAGCTGGGTGTTGAAAATGCGAAACAATTTTTTTTAAAGAAAGACAGATCCCAATAAGAAAGAGATATGACACGAGAACATAGTTGATGCATAACTAAAACATTATTATCCCTAATAACATGCTAAACGACCTTAGAAATGGCTAGATTTGCCTTTTTCACCTGAAGTGGATCCAAAATGGCCGAAGTGCTTGGTTCTGAGATTAGCCCGAAACCCGATAACAGGATGGAAACCTTCATCAGATCGATCAGAGCAAATAAACCGATAGCAGATTGAATGAGCATGTGAGGGAGGGGTGACTACTAAGGACGACGATGGAAACCATGGCGAAGGAATATGAAATAGGAGAGAAGGAAAAATAAAAAGCGGATTTAGAGAACGAAGGGGACGAAATTGATTTGGTTAGAGTACCGAAAAGGTTAGCCCACACATAGGAGTAAAATACAATATGACAGATATTTTGGAGCCAAATTTTTGGTTTCCTGCCTGGATTTCAATCTTTCACAAAAATTAACGGTGAAAGGTTGTTTTTTTTCACTGTTCAGAATTAATAAGTAAAAACATATATAAAATATAATATGGAATTCTTGAGAGCTTCTTTTATTAAAATACTCGATATTACTTATTAAATATAGCTATTATTGCCATGCCAAAAAATGGCGATTATTGATTATTACTCATTTCTACATAGTTACAATTGAATATTTAAAATTAATTATTATGTATATGTTACTAATTATAAACTATTCAATACATAATAGTAATTATTAAAAAATAACCGCTATTTATTAATTATTTAAAAGTAATTATTAATTTGTAAAGTTATCACTAAATATTAATTATTCTTAAATACTAATTATTAAATACTAGTCATTATTAATATTTGATAAGTCTCTATTACAACAAACAAATAAAAAGTGGTAATAGGCATGTATTACAAGTGACAAAATAAAAAGTTGTTAATTATAATCGAGAGTAACACTTATTAAAAGCTTATGTTACTATTAATTAATTAATAAGTAGTTAACATATAATAACTATTAAAAATAAATTACTACTTATTAACTATTAATTATTTAATAATAATTGATAAATATTATTGATTCTCAAGTTTATTATTAATTATTATTATTAAATATCAATATAATTAGTTATTAAGTATATTATAAACATGAACTTTGTAATAGGCATCTATTGCAACTAATAAAATGAAAAGTTGTGATATATATGTTTATTACAACTTTAGAGAGCTGACAGTTGTAAAACACATTTATTACAACAGTGCTTTTTGCACAGTTGTAAAAAAAGCATTTATTACAACTATGCTTTTTGCACAGTTGTAAAATTAAAGTTGTAATATGGTGTTTTTTCGTTGTAGTGTGATTAATTGTCATAACTTTGAATTGTCATATAAATGCATGTTTGTAAATGTTGATTAATTGTGCATGTGAGGATTAATTAGGCACTGATTAACATGCATGTCAATTGATTTATTTTTATTAGGGATTTACTTCCTAAAGACTAGCAATTAATTCTCTTATAAGTAGCAATTTGTTAATAGATTTTAAAAACATATTCATTGATTACCATTTTAAATGGTATATTCAAATCTCTCTTTCTGTCATGGATTGGATGAGAATAAGAACAGACATATGATATGTATTTTAAGACCTTATTTCATTACTAAGTAAATAAGAGAGCGGCCATGATTTAACTTAGGAATTGCTAGGATGAAATCAATCTCTAGCTCCTATATAAACAAGCCAAATCTAACCTAACATCGAAAAGATTACATGCTAAATAAAAGGATGGAAAGAGGAGCAAAACAAAAGAGAAATAGGAAAAAGCTTATGGAAGGTTCAGAACCAATTTGCTACAACAAAGGAGAATATGTGTCAAATAAAAGGGAGAGAAAACACGTGTATGGCTTGTATAAGGTTGAAGACTATTCGTAAAATCAATGGTATGAGTTCTTTCATTTAATAATTGAATTTAAATTACAAATTTGGTGTCTCTCAAAGAAAATTTACGATAATCAATATGGGGTGTTTTGATATGGTTTTTTTAAGGTATTAATGAATAGTAACAACCTGTGCAGTCGAATCACTTAGCGGTTCTTTAGCGGCGGGGATGCAAAAAGGTATAGGCGGGATAAAGCAGTGAAATAGCAGGGATAAAGTCGAGGCACAAAAAATTTCATTAGATGTAAAACCAAATATTTGAAAATTAATTAATCACCTTTCTCACATTATATATGTACAAGAAACTAATATTAATTAATCTTATCTAACAAATCACGGAATACCATAGTTATGCATGCTAAATTTGATGAATGTAATTGATTGCTACAATATATTAGGCACTTATGCCATAAATTTAGCCTTTTATGTTAACCTTACTGAATTTTTTGAAAAGAGATCTAGTTAAATCAAGCTCTATATATTAATATTGCTAAAGAGGACGCAAAAAAGCCTTGATTTAACGGACGCAACGGAAAAAAGCGTGGATAAAAGCGGATCTACTGTTCATCAGTGCTAAATTAAAATAGCGTAGCGGTTGAAGAAAGCTATGGGCTATAGCGGGGATATTGCGGGGCTTTAGTGGGGCTTTACCTGCATAGGTAACAACGAATGTTTATTGTTATTCAACAAAATAAGATTTTATAAATAGTTTTCCAGTTTGAATGAAATTTGCATTCCTTTGAAGTAAATGGGAATAAAATATCATTCTAGTGTGTTGAAAGTATTTAATTGTTAGTGTTTTATGTAAGGCAATAATATCGTTGATTTCTAAAGTTATTTGACATGTTATGTTTTGATAGAATATAAAGTTTTGAAAGATAAGGAATAATGGAAATTCCAAAACTGAATAAAATAAGAAAGTTTCCTTTACAATGAATAATAGTATGGTAATCTTACACTTGTAATAAAACAATTGTGGTAAATGTGATTGAATGGTTCTAATACATGTTAATAGTTATGTTTTATTTATTACATGTTTTGTTTCACGTTGATGGATCACATTAAAATGATCATGCAATGTTTTATCGTTGATTACTACAAGTAAATATGTAGTTTTTGATGGTTACTTAATGATGAATGTTGTGATACCAATAGTAATTGGATTACTATGCGTTGATGACTATGTTACTAATTTAGGATGATTTGTATACACAAAATGGTTTATAATTACATTGGTGACATACAATTATGATTGAGAAATTATAATTTTGTAAGTATGTTAAAGTTGCTACCTTCTCTTATAAGTTGGAATTGTCATTGGATGTGGTTGTTTTTTTAAGACTGCATGTTAATTTTATTTTGTTTACTTCATATGGTGATATGTTTTGATAATATTTTCTTCTCTTACTTGATTGTGTTATTACAGTGATCAATTATGTTGATTGTAATATTTACACTAATTGTATTGAATTAGATTGATTGCAATGGTTGAATGTATGAAATGGTTTTAATGTACTTATGAGTATTTGAATGTAGGAGAAGAGCAGGAAATAGAACTACGTGGGCTTGGTCCCTCAAAAGGGGTACGTAGGCAGTCTTTTTCTATGCAATAGCCATTGGAACCCTTAGATTGGGTCGGGGTGTATAGGGTTAGGCGCAATCCAAATATAGTTGAAACAACTTTTATTCCTCTTTGAACATAATTCGTAAAGTTGGAAGATATGAGATGGCAAAAAGAAAAAATAAAGAAGAAAGGAGCTTAGTCTACATGTTGGATCCAGAGGTTGTTTAATTAAATTAACTTCGTATTGTATCGCTGTTATTTTTGGTTTGTGGATGTTTAATGTTCTGAAATGGATTATGATGTTTTAGTTATGTAATTATTTATTTTATTCCATCATGAGATCTTCCATATTATTAATTATCTCTGTTGTTTTTAAATCTTATATACTAAAGATACACTACTTTTAATATCTGAAATTAGTTGTAAGCATGTTTGATGACGTTTATAATTAATTTTGGACCTTTAAAAATAGTGGATTGTTACATTTGGTATCAGAGCTTAGGTTTAGCGATTACTAGAGCCTTGGGTAGGTTTGACTGTTATGTTATAATGATTTACATTAAGGTTGGTTAAAGTATGAGAGAAAATGTTTTGATTGCATGTTTTATGTGCATGTATTGTTTGTTTGATCATTATTACCTCACCCTACAACGTTGTTTATTTATGAGAAACCTTTTGTGGAGGATAAAAAAAAGAATAGTGAGACAAGATGAACAATTATGAGTGAGTTATGAGTTTGGTTATAACCTAAATGACATACACACGATTATTAGATTACAATTGAAACCCAACTTGTATAAAGATAGAATCATTTTGATTTTAAGAGAAAAATAATGGTTTGGAATTATTGTTGTTCCCTTATTTTAAAACTATCTCATTAGTGAGTTGAAAATGGTCATATTTGAGTGATTTGTTTACATTTTGATGAGAACAAAGTACTACATTTGAAAATAAATTGATCCTTTTCATGATGGTATTTTCAAAAGGTGAAAAGTGAATAAAATTAGGTAAGTTTGATTTATGGTGATGTACCTTAATTTGATTTTATTGGAAACATTCTTTGACAAATGAAGTGATTTCATTAAAAGGCATTTTAAAAGATATAATGAAAAAAAGTAGGAACATTCATTTTAAAATAATATTGAGAATAATACAAAATTTACAATGTTTTTATGAAGAAGATAAATTGATTGAAAATAAAATCTAATGAAAACCCTGTTTTAAAGAAAGGAATATTTTATTGAAACATACTTAGTCAAGAATATTTTATAAAAAGAATATTACTATGAACACAAATAGTCAAAAAAGGGATAATTTGAAAGATATTTTATTGAGAAAAGGGAGTATTATAAAATATCTAGTTTGTAATACATTAAGAAAATATAGGACGATTAGGTTTGGAAATAAACGATTGGAAGGGATAAAATATTTAAAGACCAAACCTTTGATGTGCTAGATCTTGTATATAAGATGCAAGATTGTAGGGTAGAACAAGTTTTGGGTTTACTTTTCACCTCGATAATGATGTTAACATACGACTGTTATGTATGACTTTCCCTTTTGTGAGTTGCGGGGATGTCTAGCTATCCCTTCCATCGTGGAGGAAGGGATGTGATGAGAGAACTACCTATTTTGATATTTAAGTTAATAACCTTTTATTTATGATTTGCATTTATTTATTACCTTATAGGTTAAAATTTGTCCTATATTGCATTGCCCTGTTTAATTACTTGTAGTATCTAGTTGCTTGTTTGCTAATGCCTGTCTACTATTTTTGTCATCCTTTTTTTCAGATTATTATTTTTAGGCTTGTATCATGATTGAATTCAATTGTTTTTTATTTAATTGCTTGTCTAATATTTTCTTATTAATTTGTATCATGATTGTTTGGATTAATTATTTTAATTGAATTGATTATTATTTGCTTATTTGATATGGTTAGCTTGCTTGTTTGTTATTTGATTGTTTGTTGTTTATGTAAATTGTATGATTAGATTGTTATCTAGTGTTGACTATTGATTGGGTTTACAATAGAGAAACAAAATGAATTGAAGGGGGAGGGGGGCATGATTAGTTTAGTCATAGCGTGATAACATTGTTTTCTAAGCTGGGGAAGATTAGTATGACTAAAAGTTTTGCACTTGCTCCTTGAAGGTGAGAATAGTAATTGGAAATCTTTTGGTGATTATAGACTTAATGTTTACCACCGAGGAATCAGTATGAAAGTTGGAGTGTTTCATAATACATATTTATTAAGATTATACATTTCTCAAATGGTAATCTCTAAAAAAAAAATTCTACTTACTTAAAGAGAGTAAGTTCTATAAAATGGAAATGTTTTCAAAGGAATTTTTTTTATTTTAAAATGTATATTGAAGTTTTGATTTGGAATTAAAAAAAAGTTGATATATTAGGCACACCTAACTAAAGGATCCCTCTTGGTATTTTTGGCGGTTCACCTTCATCACCAAATGAACGAATCTAATATATATATGGATTCTGGGATCAGGGATTGTTGGATAACAGTGGATCCATCAGATTGAATGGTAAAGAGCTCAAAACTTTGTGAGGTGAATTGTGTTGACTCTCATGGGTAACTGGTGAAGTTTGGTAGAAAAGGACCTCAGATCGTCGATGTGCAACTCGATGATGGATGATGTTTCGATTGTGAACTCAGGCAGGAGTGGTCGAAGCTAAGTTGATGTGATACTGGTCGTGGGTTGGTATACGATACAGTTTGATGATGGGTTGACTCAAGTAGGAGATAATTAGGGATGGTAATGGAATTTGTTCAAGAGGCAGCTTGACTAAAAAAAAGTGAAATTGCCAAAAAGAAAGGCTCGACGGACTTGAAGTGCTAAGGAATCGTTAGTTATCGAAGGTTCTAGCGGGCTCAAAGCAGGAGTATAATAGGGACGCCTAGAAGACTAGTGACGCTAGTCGAGTATCCTAGGCACATGGGATGAGCCTAGTTGTATCGAGGAGGCAAATGTACGTGGGACGTGCAGTAGTCTGACTAGAACCGAGGTTTTCCATTAGCCCTTTTGATTGATGAAATGCAAGTTCGATAACTGATGGATTCAATGTTGTAGTCGATGATAGCTAGGACATTGGATGTTATGGTTACTATGATTGATTTTGTGTTATCTTCTATGTTTTCTCTGGGTAGGCTATCACCGTTGCTACTAAAGTAAAACCGGGATTGGGGATTCTGTTTTGACCAGTATCTATTATTATAAGGATGAGGCTTTAAAGAAGTTCATCACATTTTTTGGAATTTACACGTAAGGATAACTATACGGTTCGCACATGAATGGACATACACATATTCATTGTTACTGATGATGTGTTGATTTTTCACTTAGCATAGGTATGCTTTATTCTTGTGAACCACGTTGATTGTTAATTTATGTGTGTTCTTTTATTTGTATGAGGATGTTGTTTGCTATGGATTTCAATTATAGTCAATTAACGTTGAAATGCTATTTTTCATGTTGTCCAGTAGTGATTTTCATCATCTTACACTTTGTTGATAGGTTACATGTTCCATAGAATGACAAGAAAGCACATATTTTATTATAGTGTGTTGTGTGATTGGCTAGAAACTATGGTTATTACATATGTGAAGTTAACTTATGAAGGATGATTTTATTTTTAAATCCTAATGAAAAATTTATTATTTTGAATAGGTATTATATTTAGGGAATTGCGAGGGAGAAATTCTTTTGAGGAGGGAAGAATGTAACATCCCACAAGTTTTACGGTTCTAAAAGTTAAGTAATTAAGAACTAATTATTACTAGAGGATAATCCGGATGTCGTATCTATTACCATTGCGAAGGTCTTTCCGAGACGATCAGTTTGACATATAATTTTGATATATTTGAAATTATCATTTATAAGATATTGATTTTTTTCAGAATGAAATATACGCACATGAAACCATTAATTCTTAATGTTCCTATTTTGAAAACAAAAAATAATGTTTGGTGTAGTGGTAAAGTGAGTAGACTTTGATACATGAAGTCATGAGTTCAATTCCCGTCAATGTTATTTTTTTTAAGAAGCATGTTCCAAGTAGGAAGTATGTGTGTATGTATACAGATATAAATGGGAGACATATAGGATTTAATGTTGTATATAAGAAAAAGTTTATGTGTGTAGATATATATGTATGTATGTATACATAGGGTGTATGCTACTTCCAAATTATAATACATTATTTCATAGGCTGTGAATTAGTTGTACATTAATTAACATATTACTCAGATTTGCTCTGTGTGTATATATATATATATGTGTGTGTGTGTGTGTGTGTAACTTCATTATGCATTGACTTTGCACGTTATGGGGAAATTTGTAACACCCCGTAATTTTAACAACACTAAAAGATGATAAATTAAAGAATAATTAATTTAATATTCAGAATTGAGGGAAACGGACTTTGCCATTGCGTTCGTCTCGGAATTCTGGTCAAAATAGATACCTGGTTTGTGTAAAATGGACACCGTATGAAGAAGTTACGAATATTTGAAGTTTGTATATGCATAAGAGAATTATATATATATAATTAATCCAAAAAATCAAAAATCAAATTTTTGTTGAACGGCAAAAATCCCACTCAGGGGTGTCGACCCCTGAGTCGACCCCTTAAGGGGGTGTCGACCCCTTAAGGGGGTGTCGACCCCTTGCAGCAGTATGGGCAGATTAGGGTTTTGGGTTGAAGGCCATAAATATAGTCTCATCATATTTTTGCACACCAAAAATAATGGAGAACTAGATGTTGCCTCTACCCAGATCAAATCAAGCCTTTTCTTCTTCTGCAATCAAGTTAATAAAGCCTAGAGATATGTGATTCGATTCGTATATTTTTTTTAGATCCAAACACTGTGTGTTTAAGTTACTTTTATATCTAAATAATTAAAAATTTAATCTTGACATGACTATAACTTGGATCTATGCCTGTGACTGCTTGAATCATATCGGATCTGTTATAACTTGTATATCTATGATATCCTGACATGACTATGACTTAGATCTTAAACTTTATTATGTCAGATCTGCCTTTGATTGTAGATCTAATTCACTATTTAGATCACCTTTTACCAGTTCAATTATGTTTGTGGCCAAATCAGATACGTTGTTAGTTGGACATCTAAATCATTGTTTAGATCACATCATATGTGTCCCTATTATGTTAGAATCAGTTCTATTATCATATGTTCATTAGATCTGTTCTTATATGCCTACCTCGTCATTATGCCACTATATGTTTTATGCTTGTTTATGCTAATATATGTCCATCATGTTAGTATGATCATCTCTGTTCTATTCCCTCTATCTTTTCCCTTTTATTTTTATATAGCCAGGCTACCTTCGAGCCTAGGCATGCAGCTGAAATATGCAAATGTGTTAGATTGGGAATGAGGGGAAAACGTTGGATTGGGGCATAACTTGTAATTGGGAATTTGGGCATAACTTGAATAAAGTGTAATAATAATAATTTGGGGCATATGGTTCATTATGAACATAACTTGGGACAAGGGGCATGAAAACCTATAACGACATAGGTAAATTTGGTTAATATTGGAAATGCCTAGGATTACAGTAATTAGAAACTGTAACCTTGCCTAGACACAAGGTTAGATTACACTTGTGGTGGAAGTCTTCTCGGAACCGCCCGGCATATCCAGCGACTATATGTGGTAAATCTAATGTGAGGGGTCTTGGTGCACAAACACGAGACGTGACACGAGGTTAAGTCCGACTTGTGGAAGTAGTCTGCCAGGAACCGACCTAAACATCCAGCATTCAGAAGTGGTAGGCTTAATGTGGGAGGTCTACCACATTATAACCATAAATGAATATGGCAATAAAGTTGAATACCTAACCTAGTTGAATCCATAGGTATTGTATGAACATGAACTTGAATAGGGGTTAAGTAAACTTGTTTGAACAGTGAGTGGGTTAAGTAGATCTGGGGTGGATGGGTAATATTTATATATATATAGACCCACAAACTTAACCTGTTAGGGTTATGCAATTTTATGACACTAGTAGGTTGGCATAACTTATGGGAAACCTAGTAGGGATGCAAGACAAAGGGGAGAGCTTGCATCATATTATGTGTAGGACCCGTTTCAGTCAGTAAGTCATATATTGTAATCAAATAAGTACTCTAAACTAGGTCGGAGTCAGGGCACACTTACTGGGTTGATTATAAGTGACCCAAAAGTGGGGACAGTGTCTGACGGCGTGTTCCATCGGGGTCATGTGCGTGCATGACTCCGCTTGCTCGGGAAAATAAGACGTCGTGACATCACTAGATATGATTGTGCACATCCGGGAAATGAAGGGTTGCCACTTTAGGGAGTGATACACCCTACCGTGGGGCTGGCACAGGGTATCTACGGAGTAGGAAGCCGATTGATTAGAGTAGTGATTAGGGTACATTTATACTCCAGTATGTTTAGGAGCTCGTTATTACCCTCAGAGGTGATTCTAGACGTTGGGCTGCCTGTTGATTATATGGGGTGAAAACCTCTCACTATAAGTACACCTAAGTCTACCATCTTATCGTTATTGGGATCATATCATTCTTATTATACTATAATTGGTGCAGAGGAATCATTAGAAGAAGCGTATACACTCTATCGTGTTTATCCTGTTTACCTTGTCATACCTGCCTTTTATGATGTTATCTTTCTTATCCACTTTATATGCCTATCATGATATTTTTACTTATTTACCTGCTAAAAGTAACTGGAATCGCCAGACTTTATGTCTGACCCATTTTGTTTCCTCTTCTTTCTCTTCCATTTCCCCTCAGGTTCTCAGGGTGGGAATACTCTGGCCTAATCAGGATTATGCTATCGCCTTGCTTGCAGTTGTTTAGATGTATTACTCGAGCTCTTATCTTT
The DNA here is from genome assembly GCA_030737875.1 of Allium sativum. NCBI lineage: Eukaryota > Viridiplantae > Streptophyta > Magnoliopsida > Asparagales > Amaryllidaceae > Allium > Allium sativum. Next base: position 16,288,571 of record CM060927.1, on the reverse strand, counting down.
GCTACTATGACTATGTTTCTTTTGGGGATTATGCTTCTTTTATTATTATACTCTGATGTTTTAAGTACAAGACAAAAATTTTAATGATGTACAGGGTTTATGTATGACTTATGATGTTTTGAACAACGATGCTTTATGAATAATAAAGTTTTAAATTCCGCTGCTATTTTATATTTGTCTTGTAATGTTTCTGTTTCTGTTTACCTATAATGCTTCATGAAACTTAATGCATTCTCTTAATGAGTGACATTAACGGACATGGGGTGTCACACTTGGTATCAGAGCTGAAGGTTACCAGATTAGATAAAAGTTTTTGAAAATTATTTACAAAAAGGTTTTAAAAGAAAGCATTTTCAAAAAGAAAAGTCTGTTTTGAAAAACATATTCCCCAAAGCCATATGTAATATCTTTCGATCCTTTATCTGAATATTTTTCCCTTTCTTTTCAGCATGTCTGGGGAACCTAATATTCCAGAGGGCGTTACGATACCAGGCTGGTTCCATAGGTATCTAGAGGCCTGTGGTCAAGATGACGTTCCTCCCCTAGCTGCACCCGTCGTTCCTCCTCCTCCTCCTCCATGTGCAGATAACTTCTCTAAGATCTGCAAAGATTTATGTGCTATAGGATAGAATCCATTCCATGGAACCGAGACATTCCTAGAGGCAAGGAATTGGCTCAAGGAGACAGAGGAATTGTTTGGAATTTTTGATGTGAATGATCGTAGGAAGGTTTAGTTAGCCGTCTGGCTACTGAAAGATGAAGCTTCGTTCTGGTGGGAAGTAACGCAAGCATGCCATCCAGTGGAGACTTGGGATGATCTTAAACAGAGGTTTGAAATGAAGTTTCTTTCTCAAGCTGTGAAAAGCATGCAAATGGAAAGGTTCTTGGCACTCAAGTAAGGAAACATGACTGATAAAGAATATGTTAACAAATTCAACCAAGTAGTAAGGTTTGGATTGGAACTGGTAGATACTATGCAATCTACATAAGAAAGCTTTGTATTTTGTTAAAGGACTGAATGAACCCCTTCATGGGTTGGCTATGTCCCATATTCCAATGGGAGAAACTTATGAAAGGCTTGTTGATATGGCCTTGATGCATGATGAAGACAAAAGTGACAAGAAGGAAGTTAAGGTTGAGGAAACACAAAACAAGAAATTATGGCCCAAGAAAGAACTGCAACAACAGCAACAAAGGAAGGGCGGAAAGAATGACAAGGCTAAGGACAAGAGGAAGTGTCACAATTGTGGGCGAGAGGGTCATTTGATTAAGGACTACAAAAGAAGGAAGAATTCTTGCGTCAATTGTGGAGAGGTTGGACACTTTGCTAAGGAGTGCCCGAAGAAACATGGCTAAGGTCAAAGGGAGGGAGCTTCTAGAGGGCAGGTGCATGCTCTTGTGACCAGTGCACCAGATAGAGGTTGGAAAGTTTCCGTGGAAGGTTTTATTTCTCTTTCGAATCATCCTATTAGAACTCTTTTTGATTCTGGTGCTTCACATTCATTTATATCTAGTTCTGTGGTTGAGTTTCTACACCTAAATACTAGTATGGTAGTGGATCCCATTGTTGTCTAAAACCCCATTGGTGGTTCGGCTCATTTGTCCATGATTTGTCGGGGTTTGAGAATATCTGTGTTAGGCGTCGAGTTTGAGTGCGATGCATATGTGCTTGGTTTTATAGGCTATGGTTTTATTCTAGGGATGGATTGTCTATCCATGCATGGTTCCATTCTGGATTGTGAAAGGAGGGTTGTTAGACTTTTGACTTGCCATGGGAGGACCCTCAAGTTTTCTTGTGACCCGCAAAGGTCTGTCATGCTTAGTTTCCCAGAGTCTCTTAATGCATCTATCGATGATCTGCGATCCGTGCCAATAGTCTGAAACTATCTTGATATTTTTGATGAGGTACGGGGCTTACCTCCGTGGTGCAAGATTGATTTTCGTATAATTTGGTGCACAATACAAAGCCAGTTCCATTGCCTGTGCACCATATGGCTCCAAGGGAAAGGAGGGAGCTTTGTAAGCAAGTATGGGAGCAACTTGAGAAAGGGTTTATTAGGCGAAGCATATCTGAATGGGGTGCTCCGGTGGTATTCGCAACTAAGGCAGATGGTTCGCTTCGCTTATATGTGGACTATAGGGAGTTGAATAAACTCACAAAGAAGAACAGGCACCACTCCCAAGGATAGATAGTTTGTTTGACCAGCTTGTTGGTACATCGGTATTCTCTCAGTTAGACTTGGCCACGCGGTTTCATCAGTTGAGGGTGGCCGAGTACAGTATAGACAAGACCGCTTTTAGGACTCCAGATGGTTTCTTTGAATGGCTCATTATGCCTTTTGGGTTGACGAATGCACCCGCCTATTTTGTTGATGAGTAGGGTGTTCGGGAGTTTCTAAATAAGTTCGTCGTGATTTTTGTTGATGATATCTTGATCTTCTCAAAGAACGAGGAAGAGCATGCCCAACATTTGAGATAAGTTTTGAAAACTCTCAGTGCCGTCATCTTAAGGAAAAGTTCTTCAAATGCCATTTTTGGAGAAAAGAGGTGAGATTTCTAGGGCATGTGGTCTCCAAAGATGGGATAGCAGTAGATCCCGCAAAGGTAGTTGCAGTTCAAGATTGGCAAATTCCAAAGAATGCAATGGAGGTGAGAAGTTTTCTTGGATTGGCAGGCTATTACAGGAAGTTCATTAAGGACTTCGCAAAGAAATCAGCCCCACTCACCAGGCTGACGAAGAAAAATGTGACGTTTCGTGGGATATAGCTTGTGATGTTTCTTTCCAACGATTGAAGAGGGCTTTGACAACATCCCCAGTTTTGACCTTGCCCGACGGGAATAAAGTGTTTACAGTATACACTGATGCATGTGGTACAGGGCTTGGTGCGGTTCTAATGCAAGAGGGAAAGGTAGTATGTTATCGGGGGAGATAGCTAAGGGTTCATGAAAAGAACTACCCTACCCATGATTTAGAGCTAACTGCCATAGTATTCGCGCTTAAGACATGTCGTCATTATTTGCCTGGGGAGAAGTTCGAGTTGTACACTGATCATAAATCTCTCAAGTATTTTTTCTCGCAGAAAGATCTTAATTTATGGCAACAAAGGTAGCTTCTTATGATTTCGAGATTGCTTATATGCCTGGCAAGGGTAATATGGTGGCAGACGCACTGAGTAGGAAGAGGGTGTCCTTAAGTCCTCTGATTGTGGAGAGGAAAAGCTTGGGGTTCATATCGACTTTTGATTTTAGAACCTCCACCGAGTTTTTACCTGGTTTGTTTGCATCACTAGAGATGCGACCTACTCTTATGGATCTGATAAAAGCTTCGCAGCGAGATGATCTACAAATTTCAGACATCTTGGACAGGGTCAGTAAAGGGCAGACTTCTAGTCACCTCAATAGATATTCCATAGACGATAAAGGGTGGTTGCGACGAGATGGAAGGCTTTGTATTCCCCAAACTGGGAGTTTGTTAAAGACAGTCCTAGAAGAAACCCATCATTCTAAGATGACTATTCATCCAAGCAGTGATAAGATGTATAGATACATGAAGAGGGTTTTCTTTTGGGTTGGGATGAAGAAATATGTGGCAGAGTTTTCTCAATGTTTGGTTTGTCCGCAAGTCAAAGCTGAGCAAAAGAAGCCCAGTGGTTTACTTCATCCTTTGGGTGTTCCATACTGGAAGTGGAAGAGCGTCTCTATGAATTTCATAGATGGTTTGGCTAGATCGAAGAAAGGCAACACCAGTATTTGGGTTGTAGTAGATAGACTAACTAAAAGCGCTTATTTCATTCCGGTTACTAGCAAGAGGACGGCAGCTTGATTGGCGGTAGTTTACGTTCGTGAGATAGTCCGTCTTCACGGAGTACCTTCCAGCATCGTAAGTGATCGTGACCCCATCTTCACCAGTGAATTTTGGAGGATCTTGCAAGAAGCATTAGGTACACAATTGTGTTTAAGCACTGCTTATCACCTACAGACCGATGGACAGACAGAAAGGGTGAATAGAGTTCTTGAGGATCTTTTAAGCCTGTGTATCCTACATTTCGGAGGGACTTGGGAAGAGCATCTTCCTTTAGTAGAGTTAGCCTACAACAACAGTTATCAAGCTAGCATTGGCATAGCACCCTTCGAAGAATTAAATGGACGACCCTGTAGATCACTGACTTATTGGTGAGAATCTACAGAAAGACTACTACTTGGACCAGATATGATTAGAGAAACGTCCGAGAAGATTGTTCTTATTAGGCGGCGAATGAAGATTAATCAAGATAGGCAGAAATCTTACGCAGACAAGAGAAGGACTGACATGAATTTGAAGTGGGAGACATGGTTTTTACTAAGGTGTCACCTTTTAGGATTGTGGTTCGCTTCGGATTTATAGGGAAATTGGCACCAAGATTTGTAGGGTCATTTCTCATAACAGAAAGGATTGGCCAAATGGCCTATAGAGTAAAGCTACCAAAGAGACTTATCCGTCATTCATGATTTTTTCCATGTTTCTCATTTGCGGAAGTTCTTGCATGATACCGCAGAAGTAGTTGAGCCGAGTATATTAGAGGAAGTAGAGATAGAACGGGAGCCGACAGTCAGACGAGTTCCTACCCGTATTCTTGGATCAGAAGTTAAGAAGCTATGCAATAGAGAGGTCAAGTTAATGAAGGTTCAGTGGGGAGATAACCCAGAGGATGCAACTTGGAAATTGAAGACAAGATTCATGCTTCGTACCCTTTTGTTTTCGAGGGTATGTTCTTAACTTCCTTTCCAAAGCTTTTATTTATGCTTGTTTCTATCATTTAAGTATGTCCTATCGATCGAATCTTCGACCTTTAGGTAGGAATCTCATGGATGTAAACATGTTTTTGAGACATGTTATGTTTGATAGATGCAAGTGGATGCAAGTGTTTGCTAGTGGTTGCTCATGGATGCATATACACACACATTAGGCACTAGATCGGCTCAATCGCTATCATACTGCATATGGATGGGTGTGCATTTTTCTTCTTTTAATGGATGAAATTGAATGTATCATCATATGGATGTTGCGTTTGGATGAATGATTGTGCACCCATATAGAACTTACATGTTATAATAGGATTATTTGCATACATGTTGGATCCATGACACTAACATATATTGCATTAAGAAGGTCGACTGAATCAGTAAACCACCTAATCTTCGCATTAGTATAAGGACATATACACACACCTTTGCATATGTCCATATAAGCATTATAAGTCATTAAGCACAATGGATGTCTGTGATTGGTGGATGAGTAGATGGATGTGGTTGGTAGGATATGCATTTTTCTTAACTTGGAGATTTCGAGGACGAAATCCATTGAGTAGGGGAGAATGTAACACCTCGTAATTTTAACAGCACTAAAAGATGAAAAATTAAAGAATAATTAATTTAATATTTAGAATTAAGGGAAATGGACTGCGCCATTGCGTTTGTCTTTGAATTCTTGTCAAAATAGACACCTGGTTTGCATAAAACGGACAATATATGAAGAAGTTATGAAGGTTTGAAGTTTGTATAAGCGCAAGAGAATTATATATATATATATATAGTTAGTCTAGAAAAGCAAAAATAAGTTCAAAAATCAAATTTTCGTTGAGCAACGAAAATCCCGCTCAGGGGTGTCGACCCCATAAGGAGAGGGTCGACCCGCCCACGGCAGTTTGGGAATATTAGGGTTTTGGGTTGAAGGCTATAAATATGGCCTCATTTCTCATATTTTTACACACCAAAAATAATGGATAACTAGATGATGCCTCTGCCCAGATCAAATCAAGCCTTTTTCTTCTTCTTCAATCAAGTTATTCATGTCGAGAGATCTATGATTTGATTCCTCTGTTTTTCTAGATTCAAACACTGTGAGTTACTTTTAGATCTAAATAATTAAAAAGTTAACCTGACATGACTATAACTTGGATCTATGCATGTGACTTCTTGAATCATATCAATTCTATTGTAACTTGTGTATCTATGTTATCCTGACATGAATATGACTTAGATCTTAACCTTTATCATGTCAGGTCTGCCTTTGATTGTAGATCAAATTCATTATTTAAATCACCTTTTACCTGTTCTATTATGTTTATGGCCAAAACATATCTGTTGTTAGTTGGACATCTAAATCATTGTTTAGATCACATCATACCTGTCTCTATTATGTTAGAATTAGTTCTATTATCATATGTTCATTAGACATGTTCCTATATGCCTATCTTGTCATTATGCCCTTATATGTTTTGTCTGTTTATGCGATTATATGTCCATCATGTCAGTATGATCATCTCTGTTCTATTCCCTCTATCTTTTTCCTTTTATTTTTTATAGCCAGGCTACCTTCGAGCCTAGGCATGCCACTGAAATATGCAAATGTGTTAGATTGGGAATGAGAGGAAAACGTTGAGTTAGGGAATAACTTGTAATTGGGAATTTGGGCATAACTTGAATAAAGTGTAATAATATTAATTTGTGGCATATGGTTCATTATGAACATAACTTAGGAAAAGGGGCATGAAAACCTACAACGACATAGGTAAATTTGGTTAATAATGGAAATACCTAGGATTACAGTAATTAGAAACCGTAACCGTGCCTTGACACGAGGTTAGATTACACTTGTGGTGGAAGTCTTCCCGGAACCACCCGACATATCCACTGACCACAAGTGGTGAATCTAATGTGAGGGGTCTAGGTGCATAAACACGGGACGTGCTAAGACATGAGGTTAAGCCCGACTTGTGGAAGAAGTTTACCAGGAACCGACCGGCACATCCAGCATCCACAAGTGGTAAGATGAATGTGGGAGGTCTAGCACATTATAACTATAAATGAATATGGAAATAAAGTTGAATACTTAACCTAGTTGAATCCATAGGGATTGTATGAACATGAACTTGAATAGGGGCTAAGTAAACTTGTTTGAACAGTGGGTGGGTTAAGTAATTCTAGGGTGGTTGGGTAGTATTTATATATATATGACCACAAACTTAACTTGTTAGGGTTATGCAATTTTATGACACTAGCAGGTAGGCATAACCTATGGAAAACCTAGTAGCAGGGATGCTAGACAAAGGGGAGAGCTTGCATCATATTGTGTGTGGGACCCGTTTCAGTCAGTAACCCATATATAGGTATCAAACGAGTACTTCGAACTAGGTCGGAGTCGAGAACGCTTACTGGGCTAATTATAAGTGATCCAAAAGTGGGGACGGTGTCTGACGGCGCGTTCCATCAGGGTCATGTGCGTGCATGACTCCTCTTGCTCGGGAAAATAAGACACTATGACATCGGTAGATATGGTTGTGCACATATGGGAAATGAAGGGTTGCCATTTTAGGGAGTGATACACCCTACTGTAGGGCCCGCACATGGTATCTACGGAGTAAGGAGCCGATCAATTAGGGTAGTGATTAGGTTACATTTTGTGACGGCAAGGAACTTCGCTCGGTCCGAACCAGTCGCTAAACCGACCCAGACCGTTCGAAACGCCCTATCGTTTGAGAACACGACAAAACAGAACGCATACAGAAGAACATTTCATTGTATATTACAACAATGCATCAGATTACAAGAATATACAGAGTATAAATGAATATTACACAGAAATATCAGAGATTTAAATTACATTTAAATACATAGCAGCGGAAAATAATACAATACACAACTAGAATGAGATATACGGATACAAAGCTTTCCGGATATCGTTCCAGCTGTAAACCAGGATCCTGTGAATATAAATCTGCAAAACCAAAACTACTAGCTGCCCGTGTCGAAAATAGGGGCACCCAGAGTTTAGGTTAAAACAATAAACTCCAGGTCAGTCATGTGACTGGTGTGAGAACTAAAACAGTTATTAATCTTTATTTCAAATCATTAGGTAAATCAAGGGACCACGCCGTATAACACGGAACGGGTTTCCTCCCAAGAATACCAGTGCATAAAACCAACAGCGCAATGCTAAATAAAGAAAAATGAAGCTGTTATAAGACCCAGGTCCCATCACACAATGCAACGCAGTCGAGGATAGGGTTTTCCCTTATAACAGCCAAAGAATGCTTGATACGTTTAAAACAAATCATTTGATACTATTATAAGTGCATAGTATATAAAACACTTCAAATCATAAGTATCAATCATAGGCGGCATGAGCGCCCCATCCCACTATGTCGCCATATATAGGATATACAATCAAAACCGCAAAGTCTCGTATTTGGAAATTGGGTTTCCATCTATGAACCGAGGCAAAAGATAGTCCTCAACCGATTCGAGACAATCTAGCCCATGTCTCAGGCAAGCGCGCAGGCAAGCCTTGGATCGTCAGGGCCGGTCCACACGGAGTGGATTATTATGCCTGAACAATACGTCTCCCCACCCTATGGGGTGTAAGTCTGGTCCGTCAGCCGACCAGAATGCATTCGGCCGAAACCGATATAACCGAGGCGCCTCGCAACAGCAACAACCACATAAGTCAAACTCGTCAGGGCGTGTAAAACCACTGACGCCACTTCTAGCTAGAAAGAAACGCAAGTCCTCCCTGAGGTCCGTCTCCCGTTTTTGGTTCATACCTGGTGTGAAACACGCGAGGTAAACGTTACACAAAGCTACGCCACAAAGGCCGTGCTTTGATCATCACCACAAGACTTTGCTTTTCAACAGAAGCCTTGATCATTTGCATCTTAGCATGCCACACAGGCAAACCATCCTATGCAACCGATATCAGTCACACAGAATGAAATCCGATGTCAGACACACAGTCCATTTACAAGTCCGTTCTGGGTCTGAACGAAACCGGAGGCACCTAGTACCCCGCATATCCATCGATCTCCAAGTACGTCTGGACGATCACTAACTGTTTCCATCTTCTTGGGTGTACAGCCCAATCAAGATCATCAGTTATCACCCAAACGACGTGAAGACTTCCGGTCTTCGACCATCGTCTTCATCTTCGACTTATCGTCGTATCAGTTATTCAGAATGGGATAAACCCGGTCTTTCCGAATAACTCGCGTATATTTTAAGTAAGTGTTACACAAACACAACATACGCCTCATTCCAATTCATTAGTCACTAACCGTAAATTAATCAAGAGAATAACTCCCCAAATATTAACCCCGAAGGCCGAAACCAACATCAGATCAATATCCAGAAAACCATTCTGCTTGGCTAACCGCCAGTTAGTTTCTAAATTTCACATTCAAATCTAATTAAAGATTTAACTATCGCCTGGAGCAAAACTGGTGATACTCCATTCTCGATCTTTTCAATCTAATTAAAGATTCATTAAAACTCCACTTAGTTTTAATCATTATCTGGGTTAAAGAATCAGTGTCATTTAAAACACGATCCACGATAAACCCAAAATCTCATTCCATTAATTATCGGGTTAAAGAACAAGTGTTATTTAAAAACACTGTTCACGATAAACCCAAAAATCAATACCAATTCAATTCCAATTAAATATCATTTAATTGGTACACTTCATTAAATCTAAATAAAAAGATTTAATCTTTTCTCAACTGGGTTCAAGAACAGTGTTAGTGAAGACACCATTCACGACAAACCCAAATCACATTCGATTAATTATCGGGTTAAAGAACAAGTGTTATTTAAAACACTGTTCACGATAAACCCAAAAATCAATTCCAATTCAATTCCAATTAAATATCATTTAATTGGTACACTTCATTAAATCTAAATAAAAAGATTTAATCTTTTCTCAACTGGGTTCAAGAACAGTGTTAGTGAAGACACCATTCACGACAAACCCAAATCACATTCGATTAATTATCGGGTTAAAGAACAAGTGTTATTTAAAACACTGTTCACGATAAACCCAAAAATCAATACCAATTCAATTCCAATTAAATATCATTTAATTGGTACACTTCATTAAATCTAAATAAAAAGATTTAATCTTTTCTCAACTGGGTTCAAGAACAGTGTTAGTGAAGACACCATTCACGACAAACCCAAATCACATTCGATTAATTATCGGGTTAAAGAACAAGTGTTATTTAAAACACTGTTCACGATAAACCCAAAAATCAATACCAATTCAATTCCAATTAAATATCATTTAATTGGTACACTTCATTAAATCTAAATAAAAAGATTTAATCTTTTCTCAACTGGGTTCAAGAACAGTGTTAGTGAAGACACCATTCACGACAAACCCAAATCACATTCGATATTCAATACAAGGCTCTGAATAGAAAATATATCGGCTTATATTCAATATCGAATTCTACGACTAACAAATGTCGTATTGGAAATAACGATATAAATATAGATATCTTTCAAATTTCCATAACAACACCTGTATAATCACGAATTCCAATCATCGAAATATTCCGAAGACAATTTCGATTCAAATCCACTCCAATGCAATCATTGGAAATTTTGGTTATTTTCAAAACCATTTCAAATTCAATTTATTTATTTAAAAATAAATAGAATTATAATTCTAGTTCAAAACTAGTTCATTTCGATAAAAATCTATTTTTATCTTTTCAAATATGGAGTTTTTCATCCCAAACTTTCACAAATCATTTCTTATGATTTTACACAAATTATTACTATTTTTAATAATTTTATCAAGGCCCGTACAGTCGATTTCCATCAATGGCCATCGAACTGCACTTACAGCGACCTTTTTCGAATTTGATTTGGACGTGTCTCCAAATCCAACCGTTAGATTTCAAATTTCTCACATTCGTTAGAAAGCTCTTTTCGATACGAACCCAACGGTTCCGGTTTTAGGAGAATCCGACGGTCGGATCTCCCGTAATGCCCGTTTGAAATAAATGGTCGAAATTCGCGAACTGCCGCGGCGCGGCGCGTTCTATTCAGGCCATTATATTATATATAATATATATAATATATATATCGTCGATTTCTATTTAAAACGAATTATATAAATAGTTTTGAATTCGTTTCAAAAACATTTTCAACTTCCATTTCAATTCAAATCAAAATTGAATTCTTCTTTATAAATTCGTTTTAAAATCCATTTCTATTCAATTCAAATTTCAATTCAATTTGAATTTATTTCACTTCGCTTTCAATTCAATTCGAATTCGTTTTCAATTCAATTCATTTCGAAATCGTTTTCAATTCAATTCATTTCGAAATCGTTTTCAATTCAATTCATTTCGAAATCGTTTTCAATTCAATTCATTTCGAAATCGTTTTCAATTCAATTCATTTCGAAATCGTTTTCAATTCAATTCATTTCGAAATCGTTTTCAATTCAATTCATTTCGGAATCGTTTTCAATTCATTTTGAATTCGTTTTCAATTCAATTCATTTCGAAATCGTTTTCAATTCATTTTGAATTCGTTTTCAATTCAATTCATTTCGAAATCGTTTTCAATTCATTTTGAATTCGTTTTCAATTCATTTTGAATTCGTTTTCTAAAATCGATATAAATATCGTTCACGTCAAAATGGCGTCAATCTAATCAACACGGCTTCATATATTCCTTTATTTTCAAATATTCTATTTCGAATATTTCTTTTTCAAATATTTCTTTTTCAAAACTGGAATGAGGCCCAATCAATTACCATATAAAATTAATTATATGGATTTTCATACAACACATGTATATAATAGCATTGAAAATAATCAACCATCAACCAAAGTGCACTACACTGTATAAGCATCAAATATAGATATTCAACGCTTATAACAGCCTGTCAATCAATCGATCGACATGTTTAATCAATCAGGATGAGTGAACTTCAAATTTCATCCTAACACCCGTGTGGGGTTTCAAACAATCAAACACTGATTTTTATTTGTGCAGTTAGGCGATGTGTAAAATTTATCGTCCCAATCAATGTCATTCAAATAGGTGTACATAAACAAACCGTCTGGTTTGTAAATGAATATTTATTTTATTCACTTCACGTTAAAAATTATATTTTTAACGATAAAACATTTTATTTCAACCTATGAATTTCTATTCAATTCATTCTTTAAATAAAATGCTATTTTTATTTTTCTAACTTATTTTAGAAAATTTCGGCGGCATAACGGCACGATACTAGAAACGGGACAAGGCCTAGCCTTATCCCCGGTCTAGTGAAGGCCCACGCCATTCACTCATCAATCAAATCAATTTCATTTTGCAAACCACAAAATTTGGAGTAAGGGTCTAACCTAGCCTTACTCCTTCGCCTTATAACGGCGCACGTCTACTCCTAACCAATTTATCGATTCGATTTTCCACACCACAAACCACATTCAAACCAATATCACAATCAATAACCAAACAGCCAAACAAACAAGTCCATGGTCTGTGGACGGGTGTCGGGTGCTACTAAGCACCGTCTGCATCCTAGTATATATATATAACTAGAAAATAAATTGAAAGGTGAGAAATTCTCACATATAGCTATCCTAGCTCCACGGCTCTTCATTTGCAGAAGTCTTCGTCGTTTCGCCTCTTTGTCACCTTCGTTGCTGCTTTCACTACATACGTAAAAATCGAATTTTTACTATGTTATTCAATATATAAAAATTGAATTTTGACGTCGCTATTCAATATATAAAAATCGAATTTTGACTTCGCTTTCAATATATAAAAATCGAATTTTGACTTCGCTTTCAATATATAAAAATATGATTTTGACTTCGCTTTCAATATATAAAAATATGATTTTGACTTCGCTTTCAATATATAAAAATATGATTTTTACTTTTGCTTTCAACATATAAAAATATGATTTTTCAACATATAAAAATATGATTTTTATTTCGACTTTCAACATATAAAAATATGATTTTTATTTGTGCAAGTTCAAATCTTTTTCTACTAAAAGATTAAACCTTTTTCCTATTTTAAAGTTCAAAATAAAATCAGTTTTTTTTCTTTTTTTTCCCTAATAAGAAAACCCAGTTTTAATTTCATATAAAAATCAGTTTTTATTATGCTTTTAAAATCAGTTTATTATTTGCTTATAAAATCAGTTTTCTATTTTTTTATTTCAAAAACAGTTTTATTCTTTTAGAAAATGCAGTTTTATTCTTTTAGAAAATGCAGTTTTATTCTTTTAGAAAATTCAGTTCAGTTTTAAAATACTTTTAAAAATTCAGTTTTAAAGTTCTTTTATAAAAACAGTTTAAAAATCATTTTCAAAATCAGTTCTTAAATGTTTTAAAATCAAAATTTAAAACAAAAATAAACTAAAAAAATAAAATGAAAGAAAACGTACCGAGGGGGGGGGGGGTTTCTCGCAGATCGGCGGCGGCAAGGCTTCTCGAGGGCGGCGGCTTCAGCGTCGAACTGGGAGGCGATGCTTCGAGCGATGGAGGCGGCTTGGGTCTTCGATCGGTGGTGCGGTCTTGAGGGGGGCGGCGGCGCTCCAGGGGGGCTTCGTCGGAGTTCGTGCGCGGGGGGGGGCTGGCGATTTAGGTTTTGTTGTTTTTTTTTTTTTTTCTTTTCTCTTGTCTGAATAGAAATAAAAAAAAAGGGGGGGCCAAGCGGGAGATAAGGAGGGAAGGGAAGAGTTTCTTTTCTTTTTTTTTTTTTTTTATTTATTATTTAATTATTATATTTAGCAAAGAGTTGACCTTTTACGTACGACCCCTAAACGAGGCCCACCGCCTGTCGTCCATAGCGTTTAACCCCCATTCCGAACACAATGGGATATGTATCGCAAGCTGGTTTGATCGTTACAATCGGTTTCCTTTTGAATTTTCATTTAAATCACTATATTGAATTTTAAACGTACATTTCAAATTACCGGGGTCACATGCGAACTAGAAAAATTCCGGAAAAATATTTTCTAGCTTCGTATTGACGATACGGTCCTAACAAAACTAGTTTCGTCGAATTCTGAGACCGTTAGAAAAATGGCCAATTTCCAGTCGATTAAAATCAACTGAAACTGGTCAAACGCGTTTTCCTTTGCCACGCTCACATATTGATTCGAAAAATTACGAAATTTGAAACCTAGCAATAACTTGACACTGCGGACCCAACAAAACTGGTTTCGTCGAAATCCGAGGTCGTTTGCAAAATGTCCATTTTTAAGGGCCTGAATTCCATAGCGACTATTCAGAATTTTCAACTGGACATATCTTTTGCTTCCCGATATGAAATCTTGATTTTTCGGATTCGTTGGAAAGATATTCACTATTAGATTCCATTATTTTTTGTTTCACTAAAATCCGGATTGTTTTGCACCCGGTACATTCAATTGAAGTTTGAAATCGAATTATCGAACTACCGCGCCATTTTCAATTCTATTTATAATTATATATAATTATTTATATTCTAACGACGACGTATATAATATATGCGATCGATTTATATTCAAAATAAATTTCTCGTCGTTTTTATTTAAAATAATTCATTTTAAATAATCTAAATTCGCTAAAATTGCCAAAATAAAAATTTTAAACTGGCCCAGATTTTCCGGGTTGTTACAATCTCCCCCACTTAAAACTTTTCGTCCCCGAAAAGGAACAAAGTCGAAAGTGGTTTGATAATTCAACTCTACGCTCGATCTGGCTTCCATTCTCCAACTTTTCAGTTTCTGAGAATTTTCAAAATTTCAAAAATTTGGCTAACACCCTAAATTTTTGAAAAATTTCGCCATAACCTCCCCTGCACCGGGAGCATCGGGGAATTTCAAATAGCTTCCCCGGTCCTTCAGATCTCAAAAAGAAAAAGAAAAAGCCAAACGGCTAGCCAATAGGCTCACAAAATCATCATCACCCAAACAAAACAGGAAATTATGTAGTAAACATGTACCTATTTGTCGGGCAAACAAATTTTATTCTCTGGCTCTAGCCTCCTTGCTATGACCTGTTCAATGATATACATGTATATGCAAGTAGATGCGACCAAATTCCAATACAATTCAATATTTGGTTGAATTAGGCAAAATGGTTAAAATTTAGCAACCAAATAAACAAACAACCCAAACATCAATCAATTAGTGAATTAGATTATCAAATTCATAATTTTGATACATATACAAAAATCAGATTTTTGATGCCAAATCACAACAATAAGCCCTATCTAATTTTGGTTCTCACACCAGTCCAATGGAAATATATAGAAAATCACACATTCGAAACACGAATATAAATACGGATGATGTCATGACAATCATCAGTACCATCTCCGGGCGACTAGAATGTGATTCCATATCTATCCAGTATATTAAAACTTTGAATATACGTTTGCAAGGCGTATATGCAAATTCTTTATATACTGAATTGCCCAAAATCAATATAAACAAATAATCAAATACGAATAGTTGATTTAAATTTTCAAAACAAAATGTTTTCATTTGAAAAATATACTCTTCACACCCGTTCTAGGATACTACTGATCCTATCTCTAACGAGTCATTCCATTGGATATTGCTAATCCAATATCTGATGAATTCTTTCGTATGGTTCTAATGTGCCTTGTTCTCTGAGCTTTGTAAACCAAAGCTCTGATACCAAATGTGACGGCAAGGAACTTCGCTCGGTCCGAACCAGTCGCTAAACCGACCCAGACCGTTCGAAACGCCCTATCGTTTGAGAACACGACAAAACAGAACGCATACAGAAGAACATTTCATTGTATATTACAACAATGCATCAGATTACAAGAATATACAGAGTATAAATGAATATTACACAGAAATATCAGAGATTTAAATTACATTTAAATACATAGCAGCGGAAAATAATACAATACACAACTAGAATGAGATATACGGATACAAAGCTTTCCGGATATCGTTCCAGCTGTAAACCAGGATCCTGTGAATATAAATCTGCAAAACCAAAACTACTAGCTGCCCGTGTCGAAAATAGGGGCACCCAGAGTTTAGGTTAAAACAATAAACTCCAGGTCAGTCATGTGACTGGTGTGAGAACTAAAACAGTTATTAATCTTTATTTCAAATCATTAGGTAAATCAAGGGACCACGCCGTATAACACGGAACGGGTTTCCTCCCAAGAATACCAGTGCATAAAACCAACAGCGCAATGCTAAATAAAGAAAAATGAAGCTGTTATAAGACCCAGGTCCCATCACACAATGCAACGCAGTCGAGGATAGGGTTTTCCCTTATAACAGCCAAAGAATGCTTGATACGTTTAAAACAAATCATTTGATACTATTATAAGTGCATAGTATATAAAACACTTCAAATCATAAGTATCAATCATAGGCGGCATGAGCGCCCCATCCCACTATGTCGCCATATATAGGATATACAATCAAAACCGCAAAGTCTCGTATTTGGAAATTGGGTTTCCATCTATGAACCGAGGCAAAAGATAGTCCTCAACCGATTCGAGACAATCTAGCCCATGTCTCAGGCAAGCGCGCAGGCAAGCCTTGGATCGTCAGGGCCGGTCCACACGGAGTGGATTATTATGCCTGAACAATACGTCTCCCCACCCTATGGGGTGTAAGTCTGGTCCGTCAGCCGACCAGAATGCATTCGGCCGAAACCGATATAACCGAGGCGCCTCGCAACAGCAACAACCACATAAGTCAAACTCGTCAGGGCGTGTAAAACCACTGACGCCACTTCTAGCTAGAAAGAAACGCAAGTCCTCCCTGAGGTCCGTCTCCCGTTTTTGGTTCATACCTGGTGTGAAACACGCGAGGTAAACGTTACACAAAGCTACGCCACAAAGGCCGTGCTTTGATCATCACCACAAGACTTTGCTTTTCAACAGAAGCCTTGATCATTTGCATCTTAGCATGCCACACAGGCAAACCATCCTATGCAACCGATATCAGTCACACAGAATGAAATCCGATGTCAGACACACAGTCCATTTACAAGTCCGTTCTGGGTCTGAACGAAACCGGAGGCACCTAGTACCCCGCATATCCATCGATCTCCAAGTACGTCTGGACGATCACTAACTGTTTCCATCTTCTTGGGTGTACAGCCCAATCAAGATCATCAGTTATCACCCAAACGACGTGAAGACTTCCGGTCTTCGACCATCGTCTTCATCTTCGACTTATCGTCGTATCAGTTATTCAGAATGGGATAAACCCGGTCTTTCCGAATAACTCGCGTATATTTTAAGTAAGTGTTACACAAACACAACATACGCCTCATTCCAATTCATTAGTCACTAACCGTAAATTAATCAAGAGAATAACTCCCCAAATATTAACCCCGAAGGCCGAAACCAACATCAGATCAATATCCAGAAAACCATTCTGCTTGGCTAACCGCCAGTTAGTTTCTAAATTTCACATTCAAATCTAATTAAAGATTTAACTATCGCCTGGAGCAAAACTGGTGATACTCCATTCTCGATCTTTTCAATCTAATTAAAGATTCATTAAAACTCCACTTAGTTTTAATCATTATCTGGGTTAAAGAATCAGTGTCATTTAAAACACGATCCACGATAAACCCAAAATCTCATTCCATTAATTATCGGGTTAAAGAACAAGTGTTATTTAAAAACACTGTTCACGATAAACCCAAAAATCAATACCAATTCAATTCCAATTAAATATCATTTAATTGGTACACTTCATTAAATCTAAATAAAAAGATTTAATCTTTTCTCAACTGGGTTCAAGAACAGTGTTAGTGAAGACACCATTCACGACAAACCCAAATCACATTCGATTAATTATCGGGTTAAAGAACAAGTGTTATTTAAAACACTGTTCACGATAAACCCAAAAATCAATTCCAATTCAATTCCAATTAAATATCATTTAATTGGTACACTTCATTAAATCTAAATAAAAAGATTTAATCTTTTCTCAACTGGGTTCAAGAACAGTGTTAGTGAAGACACCATTCACGACAAACCCAAATCACATTCGATTAATTATCGGGTTAAAGAACAAGTGTTATTTAAAACACTGTTCACGATAAACCCAAAAATCAATACCAATTCAATTCCAATTAAATATCATTTAATTGGTACACTTCATTAAATCTAAATAAAAAGATTTAATCTTTTCTCAACTGGGTTCAAGAACAGTGTTAGTGAAGACACCATTCACGACAAACCCAAATCACATTCGATTAATTATCGGGTTAAAGAACAAGTGTTATTTAAAACACTGTTCACGATAAACCCAAAAATCAATACCAATTCAATTCCAATTAAATATCATTTAATTGGTACACTTCATTAAATCTAAATAAAAAGATTTAATCTTTTCTCAACTGGGTTCAAGAACAGTGTTAGTGAAGACACCATTCACGACAAACCCAAATCACATTCGATATTCAATACAAGGCTCTGAATAGAAAATATATCGGCTTATATTCAATATCGAATTCTACGACTAACAAATGTCGTATTGGAAATAACGATATAAATATAGATATCTTTCAAATTTCCATAACAACACCTGTATAATCACGAATTCCAATCATCGAAATATTCCGAAGACAATTTCGATTCAAATCCACTCCAATGCAATCATTGGAAATTTTGGTTATTTTCAAAACCATTTCAAATTCAATTTATTTATTTAAAAATAAATAGAATTATAATTCTAGTTCAAAACTAGTTCATTTCGATAAAAATCTATTTTTATCTTTTCAAATATGGAGTTTTTCATCCCAAACTTTCACAAATCATTTCTTATGATTTTACACAAATTATTACTATTTTTAATAATTTTATCAAGGCCCGTACAGTCGATTTCCATCAATGGCCATCGAACTGCACTTACAGCGACCTTTTTCGAATTTGATTTGGACGTGTCTCCAAATCCAACCGTTAGATTTCAAATTTCTCACATTCGTTAGAAAGCTCTTTTCGATACGAACCCAACGGTTCCGGTTTTAGGAGAATCCGACGGTCGGATCTCCCGTAATGCCCGTTTGAAATAAATGGTCGAAATTCGCGAACTGCCGCGGCGCGGCGCGTTCTATTCAGGCCATTATATTATATATAATATATATAATATATATATCGTCGATTTCTATTTAAAACGAATTATATAAATAGTTTTGAATTCGTTTCAAAAACATTTTCAACTTCCATTTCAATTCAAATCAAAATTGAATTCTTCTTTATAAATTCGTTTTAAAATCCATTTCTATTCAATTCAAATTTCAATTCAATTTGAATTTATTTCACTTCGCTTTCAATTCAATTCGAATTCGTTTTCAATTCAATTCATTTCGAAATCGTTTTCAATTCAATTCATTTCGAAATCGTTTTCAATTCAATTCATTTCGAAATCGTTTTCAATTCAATTCATTTCGAAATCGTTTTCAATTCAATTCATTTCGAAATCGTTTTCAATTCAATTCATTTCGAAATCGTTTTCAATTCAATTCATTTCGGAATCGTTTTCAATTCATTTTGAATTCGTTTTCAATTCAATTCATTTCGAAATCGTTTTCAATTCATTTTGAATTCGTTTTCAATTCAATTCATTTCGAAATCGTTTTCAATTCATTTTGAATTCGTTTTCAATTCATTTTGAATTCGTTTTCTAAAATCGATATAAATATCGTTCACGTCAAAATGGCGTCAATCTAATCAACACGGCTTCATATATTCCTTTATTTTCAAATATTCTATTTCGAATATTTCTTTTTCAAATATTTCTTTTTCAAAACTGGAATGAGGCCCAATCAATTACCATATAAAATTAATTATATGGATTTTCATACAACACATGTATATAATAGCATTGAAAATAATCAACCATCAACCAAAGTGCACTACACTGTATAAGCATCAAATATAGATATTCAACGCTTATAACAGCCTGTCAATCAATCGATCGACATGTTTAATCAATCAGGATGAGTGAACTTCAAATTTCATCCTAACACCCGTGTGGGGTTTCAAACAATCAAACACTGATTTTTATTTGTGCAGTTAGGCGATGTGTAAAATTTATCGTCCCAATCAATGTCATTCAAATAGGTGTACATAAACAAACCGTCTGGTTTGTAAATGAATATTTATTTTATTCACTTCACGTTAAAAATTATATTTTTAACGATAAAACATTTTATTTCAACCTATGAATTTCTATTCAATTCATTCTTTAAATAAAATGCTATTTTTATTTTTCTAACTTATTTTAGAAAATTTCGGCGGCATAACGGCACGATACTAGAAACGGGACAAGGCCTAGCCTTATCCCCGGTCTAGTGAAGGCCCACGCCATTCACTCATCAATCAAATCAATTTCATTTTGCAAACCACAAAATTTGGAGTAAGGGTCTAACCTAGCCTTACTCCTTCGCCTTATAACGGCGCACGTCTACTCCTAACCAATTTATCGATTCGATTTTCCACACCACAAACCACATTCAAACCAATATCACAATCAATAACCAAACAGCCAAACAAACAAGTCCATGGTCTGTGGACGGGTGTCGGGTGCTACTAAGCACCGTCTGCATCCTAGTATATATATATAACTAGAAAATAAATTGAAAGGTGAGAAATTCTCACATATAGCTATCCTAGCTCCACGGCTCTTCATTTGCAGAAGTCTTCGTCGTTTCGCCTCTTTGTCACCTTCGTTGCTGCTTTCACTACATACGTAAAAATCGAATTTTTACTATGTTATTCAATATATAAAAATTGAATTTTGACGTCGCTATTCAATATATAAAAATCGAATTTTGACTTCGCTTTCAATATATAAAAATCGAATTTTGACTTCGCTTTCAATATATAAAAATATGATTTTGACTTCGCTTTCAATATATAAAAATATGATTTTGACTTCGCTTTCAATATATAAAAATATGATTTTTACTTTTGCTTTCAACATATAAAAATATGATTTTTCAACATATAAAAATATGATTTTTATTTCGACTTTCAACATATAAAAATATGATTTTTATTTGTGCAAGTTCAAATCTTTTTCTACTAAAAGATTAAACCTTTTTCCTATTTTAAAGTTCAAAATAAAATCAGTTTTTTTTCTTTTTTTTCCCTAATAAGAAAACCCAGTTTTAATTTCATATAAAAATCAGTTTTTATTATGCTTTTAAAATCAGTTTATTATTTGCTTATAAAATCAGTTTTCTATTTTTTTATTTCAAAAACAGTTTTATTCTTTTAGAAAATGCAGTTTTATTCTTTTAGAAAATGCAGTTTTATTCTTTTAGAAAATTCAGTTCAGTTTTAAAATACTTTTAAAAATTCAGTTTTAAAGTTCTTTTATAAAAACAGTTTAAAAATCATTTTCAAAATCAGTTCTTAAATGTTTTAAAATCAAAATTTAAAACAAAAATAAACTAAAAAAATAAAATGAAAGAAAACGTACCGAGGGGGGGGGGGGTTTCTCGCAGATCGGCGGCGGCAAGGCTTCTCGAGGGCGGCGGCTTCAGCGTCGAACTGGGAGGCGATGCTTCGAGCGATGGAGGCGGCTTGGGTCTTCGATCGGTGGTGCGGTCTTGAGGGGGGCGGCGGCGCTCCAGGGGGGCTTCGTCGGAGTTCGTGCGCGGGGGGGGGCTGGCGATTTAGGTTTTGTTGTTTTTTTTTTTTTTTCTTTTCTCTTGTCTGAATAGAAATAAAAAAAAAGGGGGGGCCAAGCGGGAGATAAGGAGGGAAGGGAAGAGTTTCTTTTCTTTTTTTTTTTTTTTTATTTATTATTTAATTATTATATTTAGCAAAGAGTTGACCTTTTACGTACGACCCCTAAACGAGGCCCACCGCCTGTCGTCCATAGCGTTTAACCCCCATTCCGAACACAATGGGATATGTATCGCAAGCTGGTTTGATCGTTACAATCGGTTTCCTTTTGAATTTTCATTTAAATCACTATATTGAATTTTAAACGTACATTTCAAATTACCGGGGTCACATGCGAACTAGAAAAATTCCGGAAAAATATTTTCTAGCTTCGTATTGACGATACGGTCCTAACAAAACTAGTTTCGTCGAATTCTGAGACCGTTAGAAAAATGGCCAATTTCCAGTCGATTAAAATCAACTGAAACTGGTCAAACGCGTTTTCCTTTGCCACGCTCACATATTGATTCGAAAAATTACGAAATTTGAAACCTAGCAATAACTTGACACTGCGGACCCAACAAAACTGGTTTCGTCGAAATCCGAGGTCGTTTGCAAAATGTCCATTTTTAAGGGCCTGAATTCCATAGCGACTATTCAGAATTTTCAACTGGACATATCTTTTGCTTCCCGATATGAAATCTTGATTTTTCGGATTCGTTGGAAAGATATTCACTATTAGATTCCATTATTTTTTGTTTCACTAAAATCCGGATTGTTTTGCACCCGGTACATTCAATTGAAGTTTGAAATCGAATTATCGAACTACCGCGCCATTTTCAATTCTATTTATAATTATATATAATTATTTATATTCTAACGACGACGTATATAATATATGCGATCGATTTATATTCAAAATAAATTTCTCGTCGTTTTTATTTAAAATAATTCATTTTAAATAATCTAAATTCGCTAAAATTGCCAAAATAAAAATTTTAAACTGGCCCAGATTTTCCGGGTTGTTACACATTTAGACTTCGGTATGTTTAGGAGCCCGTTACTACCCTCAGAGGTGATTCCAGAACGTTGGGCTACCTGTTGATTGTATGGGGTGAAAACCTCTCACTGAAAGTACACCTAAGTCTACCATCTTACCGTTGTTGGGATCATCTCATTCTAGTTATACTAGTATTGGTGCAGAGGAGAAGAAGCGTATACTCTCTATCATGTTTATCCTGTTTACCTTGTCATACCTGCCTTATGATATTATCTTTCTTATCTACTTTATATGCCTATCATGATACTTTTACTTATTTACCTGCTAAAAGGAACTGGACTTGCCAGACTTTATGCCTAACCCATTTTGTTTCCTCTTCTTTCTCTTCCGTTCCCCCAGGTTCTCAGGGTGGGAATACTCAGGCTTAATCAGGATTCTGCTATCATCTTGCTTGGAGCTGTTTAGATGTATTGCTCGAGCTCTCATCTTTGCTTTTATGGCTATGTTTCTTTTGGGGATTATTCTTCTTTTATTATTGTACTCTGATGTTTTAAGTACAAGACAAAAATTTTAGTGATGTACTGGGTTTATGTATATTCAGACTTATGAGGTTTTGAACCACGATGCTTTATGATTAATAAAGTTTTAAATTCTGCTGCTGTTTTATATCTTTCCTGTAATGTTTATGTTTATGTTTACCTATAATGCTTCACAAAACTTAATGCATTCTCTTAATGGGTGACATTAATGGACGTGGAGTGTCACAAAGTTAGTGAAAAGAAAAGAGAGGGATTTAAAGTTATACACTTGATTCCCACTTTTGAAAATATGTTAGAAATCAATTTGCATCAATTGACAATATATTTTAATTATGGATGGTTGTGAGGTTTATGCATATTTCTGCAGTTGTTACAGATTAGTTTTCATAACTTTGAATTGTCATATAAATGCATGTTTGTAAATGTTGATTAATTGTGCATGTGAGGATTAATTAGGCATTGATTGACATGCATGTCAATTGATTTATTTTTATTAGGGGTTTATTTCCTAACGACTAGCAATTAATTCTCTTATAAGTAGCAGTTTCTTAATTGGTTTTGAAAACATATTCATTGATTACCCATTTTAAATGGTATATTCAAATCTCTCTTTTTGTTATGGATTGGATGAGAATAAAAACGGATATATGAGATGTATTTTAAGACCTTACTTCATTATTTGGGAATTGCTAGGACGAAATCAAGCTCTAGCTCCTATATAAACAAGTCAAATCTAACCTAACCTTGAAAAGATTACATGCTAAATAAAAGGATGGAAAGAGGAGCAAAACAAAAGAGAAACAGGAAAAAGCTTATGGAAGGTTCACAACCAATTTGCTACGGCAAAGGAGAATATGTGTCAAATAGAAGGGAGAGAAAACACATGTATGGCTTGTAAAAGGTTGAAGACTATTCGTAAAAGCAATGGTATGAGTTCTTTAATTTAATAATTGAATTTAAATTACAAATCTGGTGTCTCTCGAAGAAAATTTATGATAATCAATTTGGGGTGTTTTGATATTTTTTTTTTGAAGGTATTTATGAATAGTAACAACGAATGTTTATTGTTATTCAACAAAATAAGATTTTATAAATAGTTTTCCAGTTTGAATGAAATTAGCATTTCTTTGGAGTAAATGGGAATAAAATAACTTTCTAGTGTGTTAAAAGTATTTAATTGTTATTGTTTTTATGTAAGACAATAATATCGTTGATTTGTAAAGTTACTCGACATGTTATGTTTTGATAGAATATAAAGTTCTGAAAGATAAGGAACAATGGAAATTCCAAAACTGAATAAAATAAGAAAGTTTCCTTTACAATGAACAATAGTATGATAATCTTACACTTGTAATAAAACAATTGCGGTAAATGTGACTGAATGATTCTAATACATGTTAATAGTTGTGTTTTATTTATTACATGTTTTGTTTCACGTTGATGGATCGCATCAAAATGTTCATGCGATGTTTTACCATCGATTACTACAAGTAAATATGTAGTTTTTTATGGTCACTTAATGATGAATGTTGTGATACCAATAGTAATTGGATTACTATGCATTGATGGTTGTGTTACTAATTTATGATGATTTATATACACAAAATGGTTTATAATTATATTAATGACATACAATTATGATTGATAAATTATAATTGTGTAAGTATGTTAAAGTTGCTACCTTCTTTTATAAGTTGGAATTGTCATTGGATTTGGTTAGTTTTTTTGAAGTTTGCATGTTAATTTTATTTTGTTTACTTCATATGGTGATATGTTTGGATAATATTTTCTGCTCTTACTTGATTGTGTTATTACAGTGATCAATTATGTTGATTGTAATGTTTACACTGATTGTATTGAATTACATTGATTGCAATGGTTGAATGTATGAAATGGTTTTAATGTACTAATGAGTATTTGGATGCAGGAGAAGAGCAGGAAATAGAACTACGTGGGCTTGATCCCTCAAAAGGGGTACATAAGCAGTCTTTTCCTATGCAATAGCCACCGAAACCCTTAGATTGGGTCGGGGTGTATAGGGTTAGGTGCAGTCCAAATATAGTTAAAACTCTTTTTATTTCTCTTTGAACAGAATTTGTAAAGTTGGAAGATATGAGATGACAAAAAGAAAAAATGAAGAAGAAAGGAGCTTAGTCTACATGCTGGATCTTGAGATTGTTTAATAAAATTCACTTCTTATTGTATCACTGTTGTTTTTGATTTGTGGATGTTTAATGTACTAAAATGGATTATGATGTTTTAGTTATGTAATTATTTATTTTATTCCATCATGGGATCTTCCATATTATTAATCGTCTCTAGTATTTTTAAATCTTGTATACTTAAGGTCCACTACTTTTAATATTTAAAATTAGTTATTCGAATTCGCCAGAAATCGCCAACGTTTGCTCCAGATCTGCAAATTTCAATCGCATTTTTCGAGCAGCTCCAAACTCCAAAATTCTATTTTGATATGTGCATTTCGTAGAGGAAAACGAGTTCTATAACTTTTGTTTATAGGGCCCTGGCCAGAAATGCACGGATTGAAGGTTGTTAAGCAAAGAAGGAAGAGGGGTGTTTTTGCAAATTGTGTTTTTTTTGAGAAAAATGTGATTTTTGGTGCCGTGGGGCCCACGATCTCGTTATCCAGTGTGGGATGACGTGGCACAGTGACATGGCGGGCTATTGGGTGTAGTAGGGTGGTGCTGCGACCATATGGGGACCACACGAGGTGGTTGGTGGAGGTAAAAGTGGTTAGAAGCTCAAAGGAGAGGCCTTTTGCAAAATGGAAGAGAATGGAAGGCTTTTTGGCAAAATGGGAGGGGGTGGCCGGTGTGGGCTGACCTGGAGGAGGTGCAGGTCGTCGGCACAGTAGTGGGGATGGTGGTGGCTGCCCTAGGGCTCGGTGGTGGAGCTAAAGAGGGAGGGAATGCAGAGAGCTTCCATTAAAAGGTTTTTAGAGTTTTGGAAGAAGGTTTAAACAAATGAAGTGTAATTAAAAACAATCCAAACAAATTAAAGCCTACATCATATCATGGAAGCACAAAAGAAGGGGATGATGCCAAGTGGAGGTGAGAGGTGCTTGTGTGACTAATTCTAATTGGTCCAACACTATTGAAGAAGTGACACATTTTGCCAATGTATTAATTCCAACGTGCAAACTTCGTTCTAGTCGCACGGCCACACGTTAACTTCAAAAATTACAAAATCTGGAATCTCACTATATTATGGAATTACGGTTCCAAAAAACCAAGCCGCGTCAAATTTGGATACCATTTGAAAAATGGCCTTAATTTGAGTTAAATTCAAATTCAAACTGATTTTTCAACGTACGTTCATAGGTCGTTCTTCTACATACGAACTCCATTGGACTTGAAAATTTAAATCCTGACATATTTCGACATTCCGGATCTAATAAAAGTGGTCTCGTCGAATTCCGAGACTGTCTTAAAAATGGTCCTTTTTCAAGTGATCGATTTGGCTTTAGAATATCAATTTTCAAAATCTAAGATGTTAAGTTGATTTATAAATTTTACTAACCTTGTTTTAAGTCAAATAAAACATTAAAACTAATTTTAAAATTATTCTTATATTTTATTTAGTAAAATTAACCAATTTATATTTCCATATTCCTTAAAATAGCTTAAAGTAAAATTTTAAATTAGTTCCGAAATTCTGGGTTGTTAAAATCTCCCCCACTTAAAACTTTTTCATCCTCGAAAAAAAAGGAGCTGAAAGTCGTTTAACTAATCAACTCAACTTTCATTCTAGCTTGAGTTCTTCAACTTTTCTGTTTCTAAAAGCTTCTAAATTTCTCTTAAATTTGGCTAACACCCAAAATTTCTGAAAAATTTCGATATAACCTACTTTTACGGGTTGATCTGAAAAATTTATTGGTTCGTATTAGGCACCCAGTAAATCAATATATGACATACAAATCAATTGTGCACACCCATTATGATTTAAATACCCAGCTTCCCCCTCCCCCGCGTACCCACGCGCCGTAGCTGAAATAAGAGAGATAAGTGTATTTTTGTCATCTCAAGACCCGTGTAGAGTTTATTATTAAATTCTGCAATTTACCGTTATATGTTATTAAGTCCATTATCAGTCCTTAGTTCAAGGTGTAATTCATTCCTTGCCATACAAGCATCTTGCTCATATGGTAATCCAAACCTCTTCATATAAGCACCAAAAGCTTATATGGAATATTATATGCTATGCCATCTTCAGTAGTATGTTATGCGGTGTAGTCCATAATATATTTGTTACTATCCTATGGCGTATGTTTTAATTTCACACAGAACAACCATCACAGCGCATCCAAATCACTCACAGTAGTTATAATAATAATAATAAAATTGTGCAACCAACTCATAAGGTGCACCTGTTTGTCGGGCACGCAATTTATTTATCTACTCAACTGTAAATCCATGACCTACTCAACATATATATGTATATCCACGCATATAAATCCAATTTGAACTAATTTTCAATTCAGTTCAACATTATGTTTGATTTGGCTTATATTAACTTTCATTCTTATATTGGTTTTATTATTCCAATATTTTTATTAGTTATACTAATAATCGCACAACACAACCAGCAATCAATTAGTTGATTAGCTTTTCAAATATATAACTTTTATATATTTAAAATCATATTTTCAGTGGCTAATCACAAACAATAAACTCTAACTAAGTTTTAGTTCTCACACCAGTCGATTGGAAATGTATAAATATCCTACTTCCAAAACTCGAAAATAAACTACTGATGCTGTACAGTCATTAATAGAATCGTCCCCGGGCGACTAGAGTGTGATTCTACTACTACTTAGTATATTTGAGACTTTGAATACACGTTAATACGTGTATATTTAAGATCTTCTTATACTCGATAGCCAAAACTCAAAATCAAAAAAATATTAAAATTCTTATAATAAAATATAAATTTTAAAACTAAATTCATTTTATAAATAACACTCTTCGTACTCATTCTTGGGTATTACTAACCCTATCTCTAACGAGTCATTCTTATAGGATATTATTAATCCTATCTCTGATGAATTCTTTCATTTGGTTCTAATGTGTCTTGTTCTCGAGCTTTGTAAACCAAAGCTCTGATACCAAGTTGTCACACATTGAATTCCCTGATCTCCGAAGAGACGATAAAACGCGGAATGTTTGAGAACACAACGCATCATAACACAGAAAAATAGAACTTTTCATTGATATTACAATAATTTACATCAGAGTACAAGAATATATCAGAGTACGAATAAATATTACATAGCGAAAAAACAATATTAGAAAATAAATACGGAGCAGCGAAAATAAAATATGTAAATACATTGTGTAGCAGAAATACATCAACTAACACAATTGAAAGAAATATACAGATACAAAGCTTTCCAAATATAGCACCAGCCATAAACCAGGATCTAGTTAAATAAATATCTGCAAAACCAAAACTACTAGTTGCCCGTGTGGAAAATATGGGCACCCAGAGTTTAGGCGAAAATAATAAACTCCAGGTCAGTCATGGGACTGGAGTGAGAACTTAAAACAATTATTAAATTTTAATTTAAAATAATGTAGATCATGGTACCACGCTGTATGTCACGGAACAGGTTTACCCCCATGAATACTTTGAAATAAAACAATTTATAAACAAGGCAATGCTTTTTTTTGGCAAAAATGAAGCTATTATAAGACTCAGGTCCTATCACACAATGTAAACATAAACCAGAGGATAGAGTTTTACCTTATAATAGCCAAACATGCTTGATACGCTTAAAAACAAATCATTTTGATATTACTATAAGTGTATTGTGTCAAAACAACTTCAAATATAATTGTATCAATCATAGACGGCATAGTACCCCATCCTACTATGTCGCCATATAAGTTTACAACTAAAACCGAAAAGTCGCGTATTGGAAATTGGATTCCATTTACGAGTCGAGGCAAAGGATCTTCCTCACTGGTTTCGGATCACCTCTAGCAAGATGTCTAGGATCACACCTATGGGCAAACCTTGGTTAGCGACAGGACCGACCCACACCTAACGTTTGTGGATTATTTATTCCAAAACAATTTGTTTCCCGGTCCTATTGGACCTCCAAAAATGGCCATTTTCAACCAAACATATCCGAGGCGCCTCGCAATCCATCATCCACATAAGTAAAAATGTCTAGAATCCATACTATGACATCATGCATAGCTAGAAAGAAACGCATCTCCTTCATGAGGTCCTCATCCCGTTTTTGACTCACACCGGGATGTGAAGCTCGCGAATTAACGCTACAACACAAAGATTTGCTATTTAAAGTCGTGTTTTGATCAACATCCACAAGGCCTTGCTTTTCAAGAAAAGCCTTGATCACTGCATCTCAGCATGCCACATTGTTAGTTCATACCATTCAATTTATGTCTATCGATATATAACCCCTGAGCTCGTACGTCACAGAGAAGGGTGTTAAACAAGAGAATAAATACTCTGCCACCAAACAAATATATATTAAGTAAAGATCGATTAATATAACATAAAATACGATGTCAGACATACGATACATTTATAAGTTCGTTCTGGGTTTGAATGAAACCGAAGGCAACTTATTCCTCATTTCATATGTCCACTACAGGAGAGAGGTCCTCGCACATCCGGTCGATCTCCAAGTACGTCTGGACGATCACCACTTATTGCCTCGTCTTGGGTGTACAGCCCAATCAAGACATCAATTCGATGTGAAGATCTCCGGTCTTCAACCAACGTCTTCATCGTCGACTTTTAATCATCATAACAGTTATTCAGTATAGGTTAAACCCGGTCTTTCCGAGGAACTACCATATCTTTATAATCATGTGATAAATACACAAAGATATCACACATTTCATTCCAATCCAGAATATTCTTTTATTCAAATATTCATATCTTAGGGGAAAGGTTCCTATTAATTTTATCAACGATTTGTTCTTTTAAACTTATTCTTTAATCTTTTGTTTGGATATCAATTTCAAAAGATTTTATTTTATCTTTTCACAACTTAAACCCAATTAAGGTTTATCAACTAGTCAGGATTATCGACCCTTGCCAAAGTAACCATTTATTTTATTACCCCAATCCCAACCTATTCATCCCATGGAGCAAAACTGGTAGCACTTTCTTAAATCTTAATTAAAAGATTTATTACTTTCACAAGTAGGCTCAAGAACAATATAATTTAAGATACCATCCACAATGAACCCCAAAATCCAATTTGATATTTAATATAAGATCATAAATGGAAATCATGTCGACTTACATTCAATACCAAATTCTGAGACTAACAGATGTCGTTTTGGAATAACGATATCAATATCTTCCAAATTCCCACCACAATATCCGTATAATCACAGAATCAAATATCGAACTATTTGAAGATAATTCCCATTCAGATCCATTCCAATATATATGCTGGAAACTTCTGGTTATGTTAAAAACCATTCACTATCTAATTTATTATTTCAAGAAATCATTGGATTATTATTTTAGTTATTGAATAGTTCATTTGGATAAAAATATCTTTTATCCTTTCATGCTTGGAGTATTTCATCCAAAAAAATTTCCAAATCATTTATTATGATTTTACATAATTTTTCTCTTATTTTTAATTATTTTAATAAGGCCCTTATAATCGGTTTCCAATATCGGCCACCGAACTGCATCCATAACAACATTTTTCAAAACTAATTTGGATATATCTCAAAATCTAACCGTTAGATTTCAAATCTATTATTATCATTCGAAAGCTCTTTCCGATGCGAACCCAACATTTCCGGTTTTAGGAGAATCTGATGATTAGATCTCATATTATGTCAATTCGAAGTTAATGATTGAAATTCGCGAACGGTCACTGCACGACACGTTCTATTCAAACCATTTAAATATATAAAAATATATTTCGTCATTTTCCATTCAAATTGTATTTTATAAAACATTTATAAATCCGTTTAAAAACGATTTCATTTCCATTTCAATTTTAAATTAAAATTGAACATCTCATATTATTATATTCTCATATTGATAATACTTTCAAAAGGTCAGATTTTGAAATTCAGTCCTCTCGATACTCATTACAAAAATGAATAAAATCGATATAAAGTACGTTTGAGTTAAAATGGCCTTTATATACTTAACCTGGCTTCCTTATTTATTTATTTAATTATTTTCGTGTTTCTCTAAAATCAGACATCAAAATCAAACTTGTAATCTTCATTGAATATTATATTATAAAAATATTCATATTCATTCCGAATTGGAATAACATTTCAACCAATATCCATATAAACAAATTCATATGAATCACATTCATCATGTACACCCAACGATGGTTGCAAACAATTATTGACATCCAAAATGACATCCAGTGTGCATTTTAGTTTCATATGAGCTGCAATTAGATAATTGATGCTTATATGAATCTGTCAATCTACCGATTAACCACAATTTCACAAAAGGGAGATATGTGAGTCAAATATTATCCCAAGACCCGTCTGGGGTTTTCAACCAACAAATAATTAAACAATAAATTATTTATTCCATCTAATCAATATTATTTAAATGGATGAACGTAAACAAGCCGGTCGACTTGTAAATGGATTTTTTTATCCAATTTCAACTACCACAAATAATTTAAACACATTTAAATCGTAACATAAATAATAATCCGTTGCCTTTTAAGGTGCAACAAAGTGTCCATCCACATTGTTTGAAATACGAGTGTCGAATATTCAAACAACGCTTCTAATGCAAATGAGCTTGTGAATAGTTCATGTGTCGAACTCAAGGGATATCACATGCAATAGATAAAAATGACTATACAAAATATCTGAGTGAGAGAGTTCTCACCCAATAGCTAAACCAAACGCCGCGACACTTCTTATGTAATAATTTTCGTCGTGCACCTGCCGTTATCGCTCTCTCCAACACGAATTCGCCTTTCTGGCTCTATAATTTGCAAACAACCTCCAATCTTCACCAAACTGGGTCACCAACATGGAAACACCATTCCGGACAACTTCTGCCTAGTGCACTTCCTTCCCAAAATGCTCGGATTTGCCAGAAATCGCCAAGGTTTGCTCCAGTTCAGTAAACTTCAATCGCACTTTCTGAGCAGCTCCGAACTCCAAAATTCGATTTTAATATGTGAATTTTATAGAGGAAGACGAGATCTACAACTTTCATTTATATGGCCTTGGCAAGAAATGCACCGATCAAAAGTTATTAAGCAAAGCAGGAAGAGAAGTGTTTTTGCAAATTGTGTTTTTTAAGAAAAATGTGATTTTTGGTGCCGTGTGGCCTACGAGCTTACTGTCCAGCATGGGATGACGTGGCACTGTGACATGGAGGGCTGTTGGGTCGTAGTGGGGTGGTGTCGGGACCATGTGGGGGCCACACGAGGTGGTTGGTGGCGGTAGGAAGTGGTTAGAAGCTTAAAGGAAAGGCCTTTTGCAAAGCCAAGTGGAGGTGTGAGGTGTTTGTGTGACTAATTCTAATTGGTCCAACACTATTCACGAAGTGACACAATTTGTCAATGTATTAATTCCAACGTGCAAACTTCGTTCTAGTCGCACGACCACACGTTGACTCCAAAAATTGCGAAATTTGGAATCTCGCCATATTATGGAATTATGGTTCCAACGAACCATGCCGAGTCGAATTTGGAGACCATTTAAAAAATGGCCTTAATTTGAGTTAAATTCAAATTCAAATTGAATTTTCAGCGTACGTTCATAGGTCATTCTTCTATATACGAACTCCGTTGGACTTGAAATTTTAATCCTGACAAATTTCGACATTCCGGATCCAATAAAAGTGGTCTCGTCGGATTCCGAGGCTGTCTTCAAAATGGTCTTTTTTCAAGTGATCGATATAACTTTAAAATATCGATTTTCAAAAATTGAGCTTTTAAGTTGATTTATAAATTTTAGTGTCCTTGTTTTATGTCAAATAAAACATTAAAACTAATTTAAAAATTATTCTCATATTTTGTTTAGTAAAAACAACTAATTTATATTTCCATATTTCTTGAAATAGCTTAGATTAAAATTTTAAAATGGTTCTGAAATTCCGGGTTGTTATAATAATAGGCTATATTGCTTCTGGAACTTGAAATGTTCTGGATTCGGCACCGTTTTTCCATCTTGACCAATGACCATAACAGGAATGATGGTTACAATCCCTTTGATGAACTCTTGAAGTCCATATCCTCTTAGAGCAATTTCGATTTGATATTTCCATAATATGTGATTGTCTTCATCCAATGAAGTGGTTATAACTTGGCTTTTTGGTTTGATCAAGCTGGAAATTTTTGCTGAAGCTCCATTGTCTGTGCTTCCAGATAAAGCAAATTTTACTTCATTATCTTGAGCCATGAGTGGTCAAGAAGGGTATAAGATGTAGGAGTATGGTCAGGAATAATTAAAGAAGGCAATTCTTGAAAGGATAAGGCAGAGCAATTCTTGAAGACTACAGCCTATTCGGAATACGATGAGAGATCCAAGAAGAACACAAGAGTAGTGGTGGAGGATAATGTAGGCAAGACAACAGCTGATATTGTAGCTGTAGATAATTCCTGGCAAGATAATGTCAGTGTTAAACCGCTAACAACTCCATCCCTGATCAGAATAAAGGTGAGATTAGGGATAATGCAGCTAGCAAGGAATTCTTTGCTAGGCACGACATATCTCTGTCAATGATCCGAATCGATCTGAAAGCCAGATGTCCAAGAAGATGAAATCTTCGATGATGAAAAGATAACTGAGGAGCA
Source organism: Allium sativum (assembly GCA_030737875.1). Classification (NCBI taxonomy): domain Eukaryota; kingdom Viridiplantae; phylum Streptophyta; class Magnoliopsida; order Asparagales; family Amaryllidaceae; genus Allium; species Allium sativum. The sequence continues at coordinate 16,254,757 of CM060927.1, read as the reverse complement.
AGTAACAAAAACAAATCTTCTTTGGGGTGATGGAGAAGCTGGATTGTGAAGATGCCTTTCGACAATAGGAGCTCCAATACCAAAATAAAGAAAAAGAAAGTTTTGAATTTTATTCAGCTGCGAAATAGATGTAAGTCTTGGATACAATCATAATGGCTAATACAATGTGGTATATATAGACTTAGTAATAAAAACTTGCTAAAAATAGAAACGGCTCGATACAATATAGGCCTAAGAGATGTACAGTATTCAGAAATGCAAATATTGGTATGTAAACGATGCGTTAATAAATAGTTTATAAATCATGCGACATTTGTACCATTCACATGCAGACATACATAAAATACATAATATTTTGAAAATAATAATCCACGCGCGAAGCCCATGCTATTATGCTCATTTATTATATATAAGCAGTGATATCGGTTGAACCTAAATTAGTAAATATAGGTAAAAGAACAGTTATCTATATATAATACCTGAAATTCTCTCTGAGTTCCTCAGAAACTGCAAGCATATAACAACCACGAAGAAGTCGCCCTACAGTATACCGCAGTTTCATAAATGATGCCTAAAAATAATATAAATCATGAAAGTCTCACGGATGGGTTCAAGTCTTAAAATTACCCATAAGGAACGCATATGATATCTAGTAGGAATTTTTTATAATGAACTAGCTCGCATTGATATTGCATCAACAATGCTCCCTATTTATTATTATTTTAACTGCAAAAGCATGTTATTTTTTTAGCTGGTTAATTCACAAAGTTATATAACCAACTGCAAATCCTATTTCGTAACATATATTTAATCTTCAGTTTTCTATATATTCCAATTGCAAATCGGTGATAAGCCTTGCATGTAATAATTGATGTTATTTTCCAATAATCCTATACATTTTCTTAATAAACTTGTAATGCATATTATATGATCAATGACCATGTATCAGCTACAAATAAACTATTGTGCTTTTTCATTCAATGTTCATTGTATTAGACTTCTCCCATTTTCCTAATGTTTTACGATAAAAAATTGTATAATTTTGCTAATTATAATGTACACTTTGAGAAATAAAAGGATTAATTTGTCAAAAAAAAACATTAAAAGGTTAAGTAGTACGTAGCATAATGGGTTATGTCCATAAAGTCTCAAAACAAGTTGGACTTACAAGCGTGGTACAAATGAAACATCTTTTTACAGATAATTTACTTGTAACTTAGACGATATCACTGGTATTATCAAACAAAATACAACGACTTAAGTGCAAATATCGATTTGATGAATATATCAGAACAAAGTCCAAAAAGATAATCCCGAATGGTATTATAAAGGACAACCAAAACATTCATTGTATATTTGATGAATATATTCATTGTATTTGATGAATATGTCTATTGATCAAAAGGTGGAAGCAAGTAATAAACATTCTTAATTGGATTCAGAACCCATTTAAATGAAAGGAAAAAATAAATGGCAACATAAACTGTATATTTGTGTATGCAATGTCCCGTACAAAAGCCTTTACCTAATAATGTACCATCTAACCAGAGTCGCGCTAATTTTTCTCCACAATCTAAAAGCATCTCCAACGGCTCATTGATTCATGTTCCTATTCATGAATCAAGGGCAAAAACTGTCCCAACAGCCATTCCAACGAATAATATTCAGTGGAATATTACGGTACCAATTCAGAGTTCTGAATTGGTCCGACGAGCCGATTTTATCGGCGCGCGCCGATAAAATCAGCTCGCCAGTCCCACCCCTCAACCAACGGCTATTTCCTCCTCGTTTACGCTTCCCAACGGCCATAAAACGTTTAAAACTTTTCAAACGGCTATATTTTCAGTTATAAAATGATTCCATTCCACCTTTGTACATCACAACATATTCACAGCTTCTTTCTACGTCTCTTTACTCTAAACAAACTCTTGCTATATAATGTCTTCTCCATTCGGAGAATTTTCACATCCGACGATCGATGGAAGCCAGTTTTCGCAAGGCAACATGAGCAATATATTTGAAACTCTATTCAGCAGGCAAGGAACCAGTCTGTGGACAAATGAAGAGGACAACAGTCTATGCAACATCTATTGTCATTTCACACAAGATTCGGCAACGGGGAACGACCAACAGCCGTCACGTTTTGGAAAAATGTTAAGAACGCCTTCGTTCAGAAGCATCCAGAATGTCAAAGGACGTTATCGGCGATTCAAGGCCGTTTTGGGAAAATAAGCCGTCAAACCCAATATTATGAGTCATAAGTGTACAAACTAAAGATAGCGAATCCAAGCGGCATGGGGAGGAAGATAATCTGGTATTTTTTTTATTTGTACGTACATTATTAGTGGTTGTTAGCATGTTTATTGATACATTTTCTTTTGGTAATTAGAAACGACTGGCAAACGAGGAGTTCAAGAAGCTTTTTCCTAGAGAAAATGGGATGAAAATGCCACATTATTACCAGTTTATGCATTGTTATGATCTGCGTACTAGTCAACCGAAGTGGAACTCGGGACTTGCCAAGAGCCTCCGCGATGTTCAAAGTGCTAGCAAGGGCAAGAGAAAAGTTCAAAATCTGGGTATTCTTCTAGTCCTAGTGGGTCAACCACCAATATTTCTCAATGTGAAGGGGAAAACATACTTGACGAGTTCAATGCCATGATTAACGAAGATTTTAGACCTAAGGGAGCCAAAGCGGCAAAAAGAAGGGTCAAAACAACGGTTGAGCTTGAATCAAAAGTGAACGCACGACACAAAGAACACATTCGTAGAGAGGAAATAAGACTTGTAGAAGCTAAGGAAAGAACGGAAGTTTTGAAAAGGACTGCTGATATGGAAGAGAAGAAACTACAAATTCTTTCGGAGGACTTAGCGCACAAGAAAGGGCAAGACGCGTATAAGAAAGATCAAGATGCGTATAAGAAAGTACTATTTCTTTCCGGTTTTTAAAGCAAGATTCATTTATCTAGTAAAGTAATTATTTCTTTATTTAAACTAGTAGAGAAAATTTATATTTAAATATTTTATTTCAGAATAAAGGATTATAACACTATTGTTATAATCAAGAAACTTTTGTAAAAGAAGAGGATTCGTGAAAAGAATACGAGAGTTTCGTAAGGGAATTGATTAAAGTTCTAAAAAGTGAACTTTTCCTATTTCGAGGTTAGAAATGTTGTTTAGTTAAGGTCTGAGAGGTAACTATACCCCAACTTGATTGACTTCGTTTTAACTAAGGGATGGGCAAGATTCGATAGTGAAGATTGATTAAGTGAATTTAATTAATAAGTGAAATGGTTCGAATTGGCATAGTGATGGTTTATTTAAACATCGGTTTAAATCAAATGAAGGAGTTTGGAAACGTTTTCCAAATAAGGACCAGAAATGTTTTTTTTTCCAATATAGGAAATAAGAAATAGAAGTAAATATGGTGATGTGGTCCAAGTGATTTATAAAGTATTTTTTTTCCAAACTTAGAAATTAAGAATTTACGAATATATAGAAAGGGAAAATTGATAAATTAATGATAATTTAATTAAAGGAAATAAACCTTTGAATGATGATTGATCGACAAAATTTCCATATGGAAATAATATCGTTGTTGGCACACCTGTTTTTCTTTGATAGTTAAATCACCAACTATCGAAGTTTTTGACCATTTTTCCGTCGTCAATACAGAGAGACCGGAATCAGATTTTTATCTGAAAACCAGTATGTATGGACGTTAGCGCTGCGATCAAATATTGAAGATTGAGTTATGCAAGGGCTATCCTGTTTACAGAATAGTGCCTTCGGTTTGTCCAGTCCGAGGACAAACGTAAATGGACGGATGTCCGACAAAGTATATCTAACGGATCGCGTAAGTTGATATCTTCAAACATACTTACGTTTGGTGGCAGAGGAATTCGTTTCTCTTAGCTTTATACCCGTGGTATTTTTAAGGAAATCAATTTGTGATTTGACGGGTATGACGATGTGGCATTCAAAATGAATGGTGGTCAGGTGTATCAAAGATACGTAATGACCTCAAGCCTCATCAACCGGGAAATGACGAAAATCGGGTAGGCAGCATGGCTAAGTGGGTCGCTCCTATTAGGGTGTATATCACCTATCTAGAGAAAATCCATTTCATTTTTTTATCTATGTTCGATGCTGTCCCTTTTCGGGAAGACGGTGGGTAGCTCCCAACCGTTGGTGATATACATTCGATACACTCAAGCGAAATGAGTGGTCGGTCATGTGTGGATCGGGTTTCAAGACATTCTTGTTGAACCCAGTGTATTCGTCTCTAGAGATACACTATCAGCAGGTGGTCCCATACCTTGTCATGGTTGGAATCCAATCTCCAATAAGCGCCCGCAGTTTTGTTTGTATACTATATATGTGGAACGTGAGACGCAAGCGTTCTGCTAGATTGTTAATTACCTGTGATTAGACATTATTATAATATTAGAAAAGCATTGATTTCCAAAAGTGTTTCGGGTTATCGTAAGGTAAAAACCGTTCGTGTTTATGTGTGGATTGGTCTTACGATTATCTTTTCTTTGGAAAAGGATTTTGAAAAGTTAAACCGATGATTTCAGTTTACACACACCAGTCCCATGACTGACCCAGAGTTTATTTTGTTTTGTTTTTCCCAAAACTGTTGGATGCCCAAATTTGTACAGGCAGTCAAGTAGTTCAGGTCTTTACAGATATACGTGGAGGAGCTTGAAGCAGGAGGCTTCAGGATTATATAGCTATTGTTATTTCCGCTGTGTGTAAGCATTGTACTCTGATAATGTTATTGTATACTGTTTTTTTTCAAAGCTATTGTTATAGATTATATATTATTCATTCCGCTGTGAGATTCGTATTACTCTGATTCTGTTCTGTAGTGATCTTCTTCTTCTTCTATTCTAATTTTATGTCTTATCTATTCTCACCCTCTAACTTCTTTCTATAAATGATCAGGTATTTCCGATGTCTGAATAGTCAACATGGTAGTTTGTGTTGATTTTCGGAGTCGAAAATCCCAGTTCGTTACACTTCCAAACACCGGAACGTTATTAGAAAGAATTTAGAGAGTGAGATAAGAAAGAAAGAAATATTAGAATAGAAGAAGAAGAAGAAACAACACAACACAGAGTCTCACATTGCAATGGAACAAATTATAATACAGAAATAAATCTTTATTGAGAGCTTCTAAAAATACTTGCAATATCAGAGTACATCACACATCTGGACAATTATAATAATCTGTCCTCATATACAGTCACACAATGGAATAAATATTAGACATCGTACGCCTGAACATCTCCAGCTCGTCTCTGGACTTCGCAGCATTTGATAACCTGGACCTGTATACCCCGGTCTAAACCGAGCATTTACAAAACACCGGGTCAGTCTAGTGAACCAAAGTGAGAGAAACACACTAAGTTTTAAGGGGAATCATCCAACTTGATTTTAAAGTTGCAAAATCTTTTTGAAAGAAAAGGATAATCGTAAGACCAAATCCACACATAAGTACGGACGGTTCTTATCTTACGATAAGCCAAAACGTTTTTGAAATCAATATCTTTTCTGATATTATAATAGTGTCTAAACACAAATAAATAACAATATAGCGGAACGCTTGCATCTCACGCTCCACATATATCATAAACAATCAAAATCGAGGGCGCTTATTGGAGATTGGATTCCTACTATGACAAGGTATGAGACCATCTGCCAGTAGTGTATCTCTAGAGGGGAATACATTGGGTTCAACAAGAACGTCTTGCAACCCGGCCTACACATGACCGACCACTCATTTAGCTTGAGTGTATCAAATGTATATCACCAACGGTTGGGCTCAAACCACCGTCTCCCGAAAAGGGACAGCATCGAAATAGATTAAAGAAGCAAAAGGAATTTCTCTAGACAGGTGATTATACACCCTAATGGGAGAGACCCACATATCCATGCTGCCTGCTCGATTTTTGTCATTTCCCAGTTGATGGGGCTTGAGGTTTGAATTTTCTTTTGGAATATTTGGTCACCATTTACTTTGAATGTCACATCATCAGATGCGCCAGATATTACTAATTGACGTCCACAAAAATACTCTGGTCGATAAGCTAACAGAATTTCCCTTCTCCGCCACTAACAGAAATATGTTTGTAAAAATCAACGTATGCGATCCGTTTGGAAATACTCTATTAGACATCCGTCCATATAAGTCATCCAGGAACTGGATGAACCAAAGGTACTCTCCTACTGCATCTAATATAGGAATCACCCCATATATCAGTAACGAAAAGTCCTTGCAACCCGTAGATTCCAACCACGACAGAACCACAGTTTATCTATGGTTGCAATCCAGAGATTTGTAGTGGTTCTTCCATTTATGAAAATCTACGGTCTTCAATGCTCCATCTTGATCATCTTCTATTATCTTCACGTATTTGTTGGTTGAAATGGTTTTCAAATATGAATTCGGTCCCGGTCTTTCCGCGCCAAGAATCGCATTGGACAGATTTGATAGTCGATTATTTAACTATCAAAATAAATAGTGATTCAATCATGCTAATCCAATGAGTTCACTGATCCAGTATTCAGCATCATTTAGCCCTTTTAATTACAGACTAATTCACTTCTGCTTAATTAAAACTTTTAACTCTTTAATATTTAAAAATGTGATATTTGATCCTTATTTAATATACTAATTTTCTCCAAACCATTTCATTATAATACTTAGAAAAATAACTTATAACCATATTCAATTTCCACTTAATTCTCCTTTCAAAAGCATCTATTACATCATTCTTTATTATTTAAATTTGGGAAATCCATTCAGCTTATTATTCATAAAACAACATTATGAAATATCTTTTATTTCACTACTTGAAAAAAATACAAATGCTTATTCATATAGAGTAAATTTATTTCAATACTCAACTTTACATTTCCTTTTAACCTTGCGAATATCGTTATAATTTTACGCAATCTCCTTTTTATTTTGAATCCTCGTTATATGTTCTCCAAATTTTCACAAAACGATGCATAATTATTTCTTTAATGGAAATAATAAATTATTACTAACCTCCTTTAACATTACAACTAATATCATCCTCAGATAATCATGAAGTCGTTCAGGTTGGGGTATTTTAGTTACCTCTCAGACCTTGATCAACAACGTTCATATCTTGAGGTTGATACAAGCTGTAATCCAAAAACCAATATTTCAATCTAATAGCCATTCAAATTCCATTTAGCTATTTTATTCAAGATACGGTTTCATATAACCTTCTTATCCTTTTTGAAAGTCTCTTTCTCGGGTATAACCATTTTCTCTTAATTCACTAATTAAGTAATTTCTTTATAAAACACTACTCTGAATCCCGCCTCTTCAACCAAACTCATTTTAAAATTCGGATTTGGTTACAAAATCCTACGACCCACTTCTTTCACTAGATTCACCTTTACTAATTCCTTTTCAAATCCATTCAATCACTACCCCCTTTAAATTCTTATTTCAATTTCCCAATTTTACTTAACCCCCTCATTCAGTATCGTTAATTTAAAATTAACGATATAACACCTCATCGCTTTTATAACCCTTGTTTAAATAAATTCTGGGTTAACCTAACCCTTTATGTTCTCAATTCCCTTTTTTACTTAATTCAAATATTAAGTAAACATTTATTTAAGCTATCGCTTAAATTTCTCTTTTATAATTTCGTTATAAAGCTCAGGCTTAAAATAAATCTGTTCATAAACTCCTTTCACCATTCCATTAGATTTCTTTTCAATTTCGAGTACTTTTAAAAATGAAATTTCAATTAAAGAGTAATTTTCAAAATTATTATTAGTTAAAATAATAATTAACTTTGATCATTAACTACCTAAATGGTTAATTTCTTTATTTACTAAAATAAATAGTAAATTCCCTTTTTAAAACCCTATTAAAATTAAACAAATATTCTTTAAACTATCATATTAGATTAATCCAAACAAACTAATTTAATAATTAATTCCAGTAAAAAAATGGTCAATTTAGTCAACTCTAAACACGGTTATCTCGTTAACGATTCCAAATAGTTCTCTCTTTAAATTAATTAATAATGTAATTAATTTAAATAATTCCATTTAATTGCTTCTTAGCAAAACAAGTATCCAATTTAACTGTTAGATTAGTTTCTCTTCACCCGTTTATAAATCTGATTAACATCATAATTTACTTTCTAAAATCAATTAATAATTAATTATAAATTAAATAAATAAATAGTAAATATTTATTTCTTGTTTATAAACTTTTATTCAAAATATTATATTTCAAAATCTATTTTCAGTTATAAAATAAATTTTATAACTTCAGTTCTATCGATCCACCTGATGGTAAATCAATATAAAACAAACAATTTATTCTTAGGCCATTTATTACCGATTACTCAACCAATACTGCCCACTGGTTAAACAAAACACTAGTTGAATTTTCAGTCAACGATCACTGATCAAATCAATTACCTAATCACGACAGTTCATATGATAATATGAAAATAAATAATATATTTGAGGAATCCCATTGGATCCCTCCAACCTGTTCTTCCCTGCATCCAAATGGTTATATCAAATCAGATCATTCAATCCCATTTAACTGATAATTTCTATAACGGTATATAATGACAATTTATATCAACCAATTAACAGAACAATTCAAACAATTAAACACGTTTATTTTATAAACGTGACCAATCAAGGTGAGTTACCTTTATTGGATCCAATCGTTAAAATAACGATTTGGTTTTAATACTGAAATTAAACAATGGTTTAATTTCATTGGTTAAATCAACAAATAAATATATAACTAGCAGACAGTCAACCATTAGCAACCAGAGCACACAAAATAAAAACCAAATTTATATAAAATATAAATGGGAAGAACTAAGTGAGTTTAACTCACCTCATTTCTGTTGTCGCTAAAGCAGTTCGGTTTATGTTCCAATTAAATTAAACCAGTGTTTAATTTAACAATAATCTCCAATAGTCTCCTGCTTTGTCCAGAAAAATTCCAGAATGTGGAGTTCGGAAATTTTGTCCTAATGCAAATTGTTTGGCCCAATTATGGTTACAAATGCATGAGGTAAAAAATTATAACCATACACTATTTCCTTAATTTATAATTAATTTTTTGTTTAATTAGTTTTTAATCAAATTCCCCAGGACTAATTTATTCTGCTCGTTCCTTGATGTTTTCCTTCGCCAAAGATTCCTTTATCTGCTTCCGTTAGTTCATCATACACAGCGCTCACTGTTAAACAAATCAACAAGTTGACCAAGTTTAAGTATACAAAATTTTAAATTAAACTAATTAAGTTCCTAGTTAGTGTTTACCATTTACTAATTACACGAGTTTAAAACAACACATGTCCGACTGTTTGCCTTCCTCCGTCTCGCGTTCTCGTCTGGATTGTCCAGTCCCAGGCCTTTGTTCTTTCCAACACCGAAAGTTAACCCATGTTGTCCCTCATGTTATCACATTCCCCATAATATCATTAATTAAGATAACTCCCTTGATTATATGTATTAATTTAACTAATTAAAATTTTCAGTTACATTCAGTTGGCAGAAACATCAGCGTCGACTCGTTCTCACAAATCTTATTTCCCTTTTGTTCCAGTATGCAGCTTGTTCTGTCTGATTTTGTTGCTCCAGTATTTTAAAAACCTACCACAAGATTTAAATTAGTAATTAACGTCTAACTATTATAATTATAGGGTTTTCCATTAGACAATATACTAAACATTTTATAATTATAATACTAATTGCAGAGATTAGACTAAACATATTTCCTCCACTTCAGATTTCTTTGTTCCAGTATGATCTGCAGACTTCTTGGATCAGCATTACAGCTGAAAGCTTCTTCTTCGTTTCAAAACACGGTCAGAACACACACCAGAACCACTTCGATAATTAGGGTTCGCAAATGCCGCCACCAAGCTTCGCCGGAGCCAGATCTCGTTATGCCACTTCGAAGGCCCCGTTGGCTCCTCCCTCTACGACCGTAGTGTCATCACTTCCATTGCCTTCCGTTTCTTTAAAGGCTCCACACCGGCACCTCCTTCCTGCCCCTTTTCTGGCCACATCATTGATCGGAAACCGATCTCACCCGTTGAAGTCACGGGTCTCAAGAAGCCGAAGATGATTGTTGTTGAAGAGATACAAAGAAGATGATACAATCGAGAGGAAAATTGGTGGAGAGTTTCAACGATGTCTGCCATTCATTTTTATGTAGTGGAGGCGGAAACAACTAACTGGGTTGACCACGAAACAAGCAAGCTAGGGTATTTGACCGCATAATGAAATGGACATATAAAATAATATTATTATTAAAAACGAAACTTACCCATGAAGTATCGCCTTAAACGTCTACAAACAAATTCTGTTTTACGATAAAAATGCTAATCCTAGCATAAATAAATATTCCGGACCCATTGGGATAGGTTTCGTCGAAATCCGAGGTTGTTTGTGAAAAGTCCTTTATAATTATCGATGGAAAATCAAGCGTTTAAAATTTTAAAAATTCCAAAAAAAAATCCAATAAATTTGACACCCTGACATTTTACTAGACTTCTTTCTTACGGATCCAATGAATCTTGTTTCATCGAAATCGGAGTTCATTTGGCTAGTCGTTTATTCATTTAAAGTTACCCTTGTCCGAATTAACCAAAATAATATAATCGATTAAGGCGTTTACCGTTACCACGATCAAAGGGTAAGTCCGACTGAAACAAAAATTGAAATGCTATAATAATTAATTAATACAAACCCAGCGGCACCAGTTTCGTCGCATTCCGAGACTATTTCCCGGTACGCCATTTTTACATGCACTGCAATGCCATTTTGGACACCAAATTATCCAGTCTTAAAAATATAACAAACTATATACCTATCCTGATTCTAATCGTCAATACGAACTCAACAGAACTGGTTTCGTGTCTTAATTCGATCATCTGCTCAAGTTACAATCAAATATCTCTCTATTAAATTAGATTAATTTAATTACGCGCTATAGAAAATGAACGGGCGTTTACGACTACCATGGTCACATACGACATCAATTTGCCACGCAATTCAACACCATACAATAATTTAAAGTTAATTTCATCGAAATCGGAGACCGTTTGAAAAATGGGTATTTTAAAGGCCTATATTTTAATAACGATTTCCATAGCGACTATTTTAAAATTTGATTTAGCCATAACTAACAATCTATAACATGAAATCTAAACTTTTCTCTTTTATATAAAAATTATAATCGATACGGTTCCAATGTTTCTTGTTTCACAGAATTCCGACTTATATCGGATTCTGTATATTCAATTGAAGTTCAAAACTCCATATTACGAACTACCGCGCCATTTCAAGCTCGATTATATTATAAATAAATGTTAAAACTTTGTTTTTAATAACGAAATAAATATTAAAATTCATTAATATTCCAAATATAATATTTAAAATAATAAATTAAATTAAATATTTGACTACCAAAAATACAGGTCATTATATTCTTCCCCTCTTAAAATAATTTCGTCCTCGAAATTGCAAAGGTAAGAAAAATTCCACAAATCCCATTAATTTCCAAATCAATTTTATTTTTAAACAAAACCAATTCAATACCGTATATATATTTTTTCAAAAATATTGAAAATTTTCTAGCACATCAAGAACAAAAATTAAAACCAAAATTTTATATTTTCACATAGGCGTACCTTTTACGAGCGTTATTGAGCATAATTGCTCAACGTATATGCGACTTACTCAACCAATATCAATCTGCCTAGCCATCTAGCACCTGTATTTAACTCAATTCACATATGAGTAATAAATATATGAAATTCTTAAGTAATATTTCGTTAATCAACAAGTATAACTACTATAATTTTAAAATCAAACACACATCATCAATTCATAATCAAATATAGGGTTAAATCTAAATTTCAATTCATATGCAGTTCCATTCCAGTTTAATTATACTGGAAATTATTCTTTAGTTTATAATTCATTTAGCTCCATTAAATTGTTGAATATTCCATTCAAACAAACTATCATCCAATAACAAACAATTCACAATTAACAACCAATACACAACCAAATCAATTGACTTTTCATTCAATATTAATATTTTATTTTGGTTTCACTTATTTGAAAATCAATCGATTAATATCGTATTAATTTCTATTTGATTATCATTTATTCAATTAATTTCCAGATCTGTTTTATTTAATTTCAATATCATTCTGAATTTAATTACACTTAACCAAGTTAAATTTTAATTCAAATTTTCAATCCAATTTGAATTCCATTCAAACCAATCAAACACAAAAATATCTCGATAATTTGATAAAATTATTTCTTTTCTATAAAAGAATATAATTTTGGGTAAAATTGTTTCATTTACCTTCATTTCAAAACAATACTGTATCCATTGATAGTTCAATGCTTCTCAACACTTGAACCGATCAACCAACACAATACAAAACAATTATATATAAAATTTACAAATACGATCTCATATATATATATATATATATATACACACACACACACTCAATCTCGATCTAGGGTATTACTAACCCAATCTCTATCGGGTTATACCACAGAGCCAAGGTTTTTACTAAACCAATCACTCTGATACCACTGTAACGACCCAAGGATTTTCAGCCCTGAAAATAGGCATAAATACATTTACCATATCTCATGCTGACCTTCCAAACACCAAAAACACCAGAACGTTATTATAAAGAATTTAGAGGGTGAGATAAGAAAGAAAGAAATATTAGAATAGAAGAAGAAGAAGAAACAACACAACACAAAGTCTCGCATCGCAGCGGAACAAAATATAATACAGAAATAAATCTTTATTGAGAGCTTTTAAAAATACTCACAATATCAGAGCACATCACACATCTGGATAGTTATAATAATCTATCCTCATATATAGTCACACAACGGAATAAATATTAGACATCATACGCCTGAAAACTGTTGAATCTATGATTTTTTGTTTGATGATTACAAACGTATGTGTTTGAAACTAAAATAAAAAATACATATATATATATATGTTTAATGATGCTCTTACACAAGAACTGAAAAATTACATCTATTATTCAATATATATTTATTTTATTTGACAACTCATTTCAGTACAAATTTGTCTTGAACTCTCATCTATACAAACTCAATACAAATGTCTTTACAACTCTCAACTTTCTTTACACATCATACACAACTCTCTGCTAGACAAATTCTGTTCTGCACACTCTTACTGTCCCAGCTCCTGTTACATCATCCTGAAACCTGTCATACAAAAGAAAATACACACAGTACACTGGAACTAAAACAGACACTGAACAAAAAAAATTTTACTTTTTAAATTTTTATTTGTCTCAGATTCTCTGTGTGTTTTTCTCATCATCTTTCAGACTTGAACAGCCACGCCATAACCATACTGGTTTGATGTTCAGAACCAGCATCAAACTCCGCTGATTCTGACCAGCCTCAACATAGTACAGTTTGTCTGCTATTTTTTTTCTCTTTTCAAGGTCACAAAACAAAGTAAAAAATCAAAACAGAAATGGAAGTATATTTCAGCAAACTCAAAACAGTGTAAAACAAGATGGCGTGCAAATAAATAGTTCAGCATGGTGTATATGATAGGCAGCATGACAAGGTGGTGAAGATCAAATACAAGGCTTAAATACATGGTGCAAATGAGCAAAGTGAATGTGTACAGTAATGGTCAAGTGTACATGTTGGTGTCAATAATGATCTAAGCAAATACATGGTTCAAGTAATGCAGCATATCAAGACAGTGAACAAGCATAGGGATGGTCAGTTTAAATTTCAAGTGAGGATGAGCAAGTGACTCAAAGAAAAAAGTGCACAAGACATGGCGAGGCATTCAGCATATTCATGACAGTGCAAGAAATTAACAAAGTGGAGCTGCTACAACATGGTCAGCTATGTGCAAAGATGCAAAGGTGCAAGATGACAGATCACCCAAGATACAATATAGCAAATCAGTGCAATCAAGTCAACTACAAGTGAATGGTTCAAAAATCAACAAGCAAGTCTACACTGCATGTACACACACATGTACATACATTGACACAGCAAGAAGCAGCAGTACAAAGAAAATGCAGAGTTCAAAAGCAAATGTGAAGTTTCAGTTGGATGTGTGCTATGTTAAAGTGATGGTGATTAAGATCTGGGTGAAGTATTAGTGATCAAGACAAAGTCTAAATGCAATGGCATCATCAAGTGCAAGTATACAAGAGTATATGGATCAGAGCATTGCCAAAAAGTGTAGCAAACATGACATATGCAGATAAACAATAAACAAGATTTTCTCCTATGCTAAACGAAATCAGTATGTGTGTATTATTGTTGGAAATATTTTAATGCCTCATTTTAAATTCCTTTCTCAAAATCTCTAATATATCAAAAATGGAAAATAATTTTTGGATTAAATCGGTTTTGATGTGGTGACTAAGCAGTATTAATTTCAGTAAGCACATTGTTTTTCAAAAGTGGAGAAAAATTTCAATCAGATCGAATGAAGAAAGCCACGATGGACAAAATCAGTTGTATATGTTTCCATTTACAAATTTAATAGAGGAAATCAAGGATAAAGACAGAAAGTTTTCAAAACCAATCGATTTTTGGACAACAGATTTTCAGAGAAAACAAATTCGATCCGAATATTCCAAAATTAAAAGGGGCAAGTCATTAACGAGAAATCAGAGAATTAGGGTGACAAAACCCCTATATAAACACACTACTTCATCATCGACTGTGTATCAAACATTTCAACAGAAAAATCGAAACCTTAATCGCAAATCAGAGTGCTTACTTGTTTGATCGAGAGAGAGAGAGAGAACACTGCAGAGTGAAGCTAGAAGATAAATCCAATCAAATCAGATCTACAGAAGTGATTCAAAGCAAGACATCTCAATTTTTCAGAAACCCTAATTTAGTACATTGCCGCCATTTCCATTTCACAGAGCAAAAGAGGAAAGCAACGGATAAGAGAAAAGAGAGAAGGCTGGCCTATGTTTGCTTAGCTAAGCCAAGATTGTTAAAGGGGGTTCTTTTGCTTTAATATTTTTATTTTCCTTTGTACTTTGTTTATTGTAATTTGATTTAGCAATATTTCTTTTCTAGTTTCTTTGTAAAACTAGGGTATACAGATTACCAGTCTGTAGTCTGGGAAAATCTGGTCTATGGTACACAGGCCAGTCTAGGATTTTGAGCTTAGGGTTAGATAGGAGCAAGAGCTGCAAGTTTACATAGGATTGGAAGTGGGATCTGTTTGTAACTCCTAGTAGAAATCTTAGAAAGGCAGCAGTAGGCACAGTTTGCCGAAGCTGGGTATCTCTGCGTGTGATTTTCCTTTACGGCATATTTTATATCTCTGTGTTTGTTTTAATTTTTGTTGAAAACCCTATTCACCCCCCTCTAGGGTTGTTACTGATCCTACAATTAGTATCAGAGCCAATTTATATTTAACTCTAGAGTCATGACATCAATGAATAATGCTTTTTCTAAAGGACAGTCTATTGCTAGACCACCCATGTTTAATGGTAGTGATTACACGTATTGGAAAGGTAGAATGAAAATTTATCTTGTGCCTGTTGACTACGATGTCTGGGATATCATTGAGACTGGTTATAAACCACCCACTGTAGTTGTTAATGACATTAAAGTGCTTAGACCAAAAGAAAGTGGGATGCAAATGATAAGAAACAATACTCTATTGATTCTAAAGCCATTAATGCTTTGATTTGTGCTTTAGATAAAACTGAGTATAACAGAATTTCTCATTGTAACACAGCTAAGGAAATCTGGCAAATTCTGGAGGTCACTCACGAAGGAACATCGCAAGTGAAAGAATCTCGTCTTGCACTATTCAGCAATGAGTACGAAAACTTCACTATGCAGAAGGATGAGAGTATCAAGGACATGTATGGACGTTTCTCCGTGCTAGTGTACAATGCTAGAGCCCTTGGAAAAATGTTTACTGAAGTTGAACTTGTGAGGAAGATTTTGCGTGTTCTACCGATGAATTTCGAGGCAAAAGTCACAGGTATTCAAGAATCAAAGGATCTGAGTAAGGTGAGCACGGAGGAGCTTGTTGGAAATTTAATGACGTATGAAATGGAGCTAAAATCACGAGATGATCGCAACAACTCTGATCTGAAGAAGAAATCAATTGCTTTGTCCAATACTGTCAACAGCGATGGCGAAGACTCCATTGAACAGCTTGCAATGGCCATCAGACAAATCGCGAAATGGAGCAAATTCAAATCTCGAAGAAACAAATCAAAATCCAACAAGCTGAAGAACTCTGACAATTCAGATGAGGAACCACTTTGCTATAACTGCCAGAAGCCTGGACATCTAAAACCAAATTGTCCCCTTCTTCAGCATAAAAGAAATAAGAAGAAAAAGAAATCTTTTTCTAAAACTTGGGATGACGAGGAAGGAGAAGAAGACTTAGACAACAGTGAGGAAGAAAGTAACATATGCTTCATGGCAAAGTCAGATTCAGAAGATGATAGAGAGGAATCGACTGATGTATATAGTTATGATGACTTGTTTTTAATGTGTAAACACCTTTCTGAAATCATTGATACATTAGAAACAAAAGTCAAAAAACTTAAAGCAAAAAAATTAGAAATATCAACTCTCAAGTCCTCCATTGACAATCTTGAAAAAGAAAATTTGATCTTGAAAGAAACCGATGAGGTTAAGAGAGAGAATTTTATTAAAAGATGCACTTCACTTGTGGAAGAAAATACATCTCTAAGAACCAAAGTCCAGAATCTTGAAATCACCTTAAATAAGTTTTCAATTGGACAGACTTCTTTCAAAATGTTGCTAGGAGACCAATTGTTTGCTAATAATGGAGAAGGACTAGGTTTTGGTAAAATACAAGATGATGTGACTATGTCTGACAATGCAAAAGGTAGAAGCATCTTTCCTAAGTGTGTTGAGTGTAGGGAAATTGGGCATAATTCTGAAAATTGCGAGAATAAGAATAAAATCAGAAAATTCACTAGAGTTTGGGTTCCTAAACACTTGGCACACAATTACCACAAATTTTGGAACAAAAATAAGAGGACAAAACAAGTATGGATTTCAAAAAATTCTGGTTTTCATCATTCTTCAGTCACTGATATTTGTGGACCTTGGAACGTCTCTAGGTCATCTTTTTCTCTTCTCGTGTAGGTATGTTGGCGGGCTAAGGAGCAACAAAGATGGTATTTGGATTCAGGTTGCTCCAGACATATGACAGGAGGCAAAAGATTGTTCCTTAGCCTAGAAAGATATAAAGCTGGGAGTGTGACATTAGGTGACAGCAGCAAATGTAAGATTATTGGAAAGGGAAAAGTTGGTAACAACATTTTTGCCTTAGCTGATGTTTATATGTTGATAATCTGTATCACAATCTTATTTCCATAAGTCAACTATGTGACAACGGAATGAATGTAGTTTTTGATAGTGAAATTTTCAAGATAATCGATACATCCACTAGAAAAGTTGTTTTTACTGGAAAAAGAAAAGGAAATACATACACGCTCTCTTTTGATGATGTAACTGTTTCTGGATGTTTGGTTGCCACTGAAGAAGAGGCATTTCTATGGCATAGAAGACTAGCACATGCTAGTATGCATCTCCTTGAAATACTAGAAACGAATGAGCTTGTCAGAGGTTTACCTCATCAAAAATTTAAAAATAACTAAGTGTGTAAGGCTTGCTCCATGGCTAAACCTAGTCGCTCATCGTTTCATTCAAAGAATGTTGTTAGTACTTCACGTGTTCTTGAATTGATTCATATGGATTTGTTTGGACCGACTGATACTGCTAGTTTAAATGGTAAACGTTATTGTTATGCATTGGTTGATGATTACTCTAGATTTACATGGGTTTATTTTCTTGCCAAAAAGTCTGAAACATTTGATTATTTTTTAAAGTTTTCAAAACTTGTTCAAAACGAAAAAGGTGTTTCAATTAAAACCTTGAGGAGTGATCATGGAGGTGAATTTGAAAATTTAGATTTTGAAAAATTATGTGAAGAAAATGGTTTTAAACATGAATTTTCCGCTCCTCGAACACCTCAACAAAATGGGGTGGTCGAAAGGAAAAATCGTACATTGCAAGAGATGGCTAGATCTATATTCTGTGAATATAAATTACCTCAAACCTTCTGGGCTGAGGCAGTTAATACTTCATGCTATGTATTGAATAGATTCATGATTAAACCAATACTTAATAAAACGTCGTATGAACCGTGGTTGGACAAAAAGCCTAACATCTCATATTTTAGAGTTTTTGGATGTCCTTGTTATATTCTAAACACAGGAGATCAACTTGGAAAGTTTGAACCAAAAACAGTCGATGGGATCTTCATGGGTTATTCTTCAAGGAGCAAAGCTTACAGAATCTTCAATAAGCAATCAAGGACAATTGTGGAAACTGTCAATTTAAAGTTCAATGAATTAGATGCAAATATGGCCTCTAAAGATGATAAAGATGATGGTGGGGCACAAGAAGGTGAAAAAGAAAGCAATGATGCTGAAGCAAATAATGAAGAAGCCACTGAAGCAGCAACAAATGCTGAAAGGCTGAAATTCAAGCCCAGTCATCCTCCAGATTTGGTAATCTGAAGTCCAACAGATGGAGTTCGTACTCGCTTTTCTCTTAATAAGGATGTTTGTACTTTTTGTATACACCATGCTTTTGTATCTGAAATTGAACCAGATTCTTATGATATTGCGCTTAATGATGAGTCTTCGTTCCTAGCTATGCAAGAAGAACTTAACCAGTTTTAGAGAAACAAAGTCTGGAACTTGGTACCAAGGCCAAAAGACTATCCAGTTGTTGGAACAAAATGGGTGTTTAAAAACAAACTTGACGAATTTGGAAATGTAATTAGAAACAAAGCTAGGTTGGTTGCTAAGAGATGCAGTCAAATTGAAGGCATTGACTTTGATGAGACTTCGGTCCAGTCGCCAGGTTAGAAGCAATCAGAATTTTGTTGAGTTTTGCTTGTTTTAAAGGCTTCAAACTAAAGCAAATGGATGTGAAGAGTGCCTTTCAGAATGGAGAGCTGAAAGAAGAGGTTTATGTTGAACAACCCCCTGGTTTTTAGAGTCACGATTTTCCAAATCATGTTTATAAACTAGAAAAAGCATTGTATGGCCTTAAGCAAGCTCCTCGAGCTTGCTTAAGGCCATACAATGCTTTGGTATGATTGTCTCTGCTCATATCTCTTGGAAAACAGTTCTAAAAAGGGGTGTGCTAACACAACTCTGTTTCTATCACATGACGGTGATGATTTTCTAATTGTTCTAATCTATGTTGATGATATCATATATGGTGCTACTAACGATGTCTTGTGTGAGAAATTTGAAAAAGTTATACAGGACAAATTGAGATGAGCTTGGTCGGAGAGCTAAATTTTTTTCTTGGCTTCCAAATCAAACAGAGCAGCAAAGGAATCTTTATCTCCCAAACGAAGTATGTGATGGAGTTATTGAAGAAATTTGGAGTTGAAGATGCAAAACCAATGAAAACACCAATGAGCCCAATAACCAAGCTTGACAAAGACGAAAAAGGTGTTGTTGTTGACCAGAAAAAATATCGCGGTATTATCGGTTCACTTCTTTATCTCTCTGCTTCTAGACCCGATATTATGTTCTCTGTTTGTCTTTGTGCTCGTTTTCAATCTAATCCAAAAGAATCTCATTTAAAAGCCACAAAACGAATTCTGAGATATTTGTTACACACACCAAATTTTGGTTTGTGGTATCCTTCTTGTGTTAACTTTAATTTGGGTTTACTGATGTTGATTATGCTGGCTCACTCACTGATAGGAAGAGTACTAGTGGAACTTGTTTCATGCTAGGACATTCACTTGTTTCTTGGTCAAGTCGTAAACAAAACTGTGTTGCCTTATCCACTACTGAAGCTGAATATATTGCATTAGGAAGTTGTTGTGCACAGATTTTATGGATGATGCAGACTTTATCTGACTTTGGCTTATGTTATAAATGAGTTCCTTTGAAATGTGAAAGTAAGAGTGCAATAGATTTATCAAACAATCCAGTACATCACTCACGCACAAAACACATTGATGTGAGACACCACTTCCTTAGAGATCATATTGCTAGTGAGGACATTTGTATTGAATTCATTCCAACCGTATCTCAACTCGTTGATATTTTCACAAAACCCCTTCCAGAAGATAGATTTTGCATATTACGATTGGATTTGGGAATTATAGAAATAAATTAATCTCTCTGCATTTTTGGGTAAATTTTCTCTTAAGATGTTTTATTATCAATTTCACTTTCTGACGAATATTCCAACCTTCAAACCATCAAGAAAAGAACAGCTTTTATTTTTAGACATTTATGATAAAATTGTGACTGTGTAAGTTTTCAGAATATGAGATGGTTGAAAGTTTGTCTATAACTATGAAGTGATCAAATATATTTTATAATATGAGTAATTTAGGAATTTTTCTTACATCCATCTCTGTCTCTATCATCCTTCTATCATTCATTATTGTTCTCATATATTAAGGGGATTTTGTATATAATAATAATAATAAGTATTTCTGTGACCTCATTTAAAAATCCAAGCTCTGGTCATGCATGGTCATGAGTTTACATATTTTAATTCATGCTGCAACTAATCCCATTTAAAAATCCAAGCTCTGGTTATGCGTGGTTAGTGTGCTCTTGAGATTTAAAAAAAAAACTATTTATAGATATATTATATAAAATCCTCCCTGGTATATGTTAGCAAGCTTTCCGTTCCATCTTCTAAATTGTGAAATGTATTCCTGTCTTACAGATTATTATGATTTTTTGTTTAATTGATTGGGGTTTTATGGTTACTGATTCTGTCAAATGATTTGATCTCTTACTATGGTACATAACCTTTGCAAATGTTCAGCTCTGTTCATCTTTTGATGATTACAAAGGGAGAGAACGAGTTAAGATTTTGTGTTGTTTACAGACATCTATAGATTTTTTTTTTGCCGCCGTTAATGCTAAGTGTTTAACTATTTTCTATTTTCTTCAAATTTTTATTCGTGTCTGTTTACAACTGAAAGGGGGAACTGTGTTATAGGGGGAGCACAAATATTGGGGGAGTTCTTCCAAACACCTTCTGTTAATTACAAAATCTTAGATATGTTTGTCATCATCAAAAGGGGGAGATTGTGGAATCTATGATTTTTTGTTTGATGATTACAAACGAATGTGTTTGAAACTGAAATAAAAAATACATATATATGTCTAATGATGCTCTTACACAAGAACTGAAAAATTACATCTATTATTCAATATACATATTTATTTTATTTGACAACTCATTTCAGTACAAATTTGTCTTGAACTCTCATCTATACAAACTCAATACAAATGTCTTTACAACTCTCAACTTTCTTTACACATCATATACAACTCTCTGCTAGACAAATTCTGTTCTGCACACTCTTACTGTCCCAGCTCCTGTTACATCATCCTGAAACCTATCATACAAAAGAAAATACACACAGTACACTGAAATTAAAACAAACACTGAACAAATAAAAATTTTATTTTTTTAAATTTTTATTTGTCTCAGATTCTCTGTGTGTTTTTCTCATCATCTTTCAGACTTGAACAGCCACACCATAACCATACTAGTTTGTTGATCGGAACCAGCATCAAACTCAGCTGATTCTGACCAGCCTCAACACAGTACAGTCTGTCTGCTGTTTTTTTCTCTTTTCAGGGTCACAAGACAAAGTAAAAAATCAAAACAGAAATGGAAGTATATTTCAGCAAACTCAAAACAGTGTAAAACAAGATGGTGTGCAAATACATAGTTCAGCACGGTGTATATGACAGGCAGCATGACAAGGTGGTGAAGATCAAATACATGGTGCAAATGAGCAAAGTGAATGTGTACAGTAATGGTCAAGTGTACATGTTGGTGTTAATAATGATCTAAGAAAATACATGGTTCAAGTAATGCAGCATATCAAGACAGTGAACAAGCATAGGGAAGGTCTGTTTAAATTTCAAGTGAGGATGTGCAAGTGACTTAAAGAAACAAGTGCACAAGACATGGTGAGGCATTCAACATATTCATGACAGTGCAAGAAATTAACAAAGTGGAGCTGCTACAACATGGTCAGCTATGTGCAAAGATGCAAAGGTGCAAGATGACAGATCACCCAAGATACAGTATGGCAAATCAGTGCAATCAAGTCAACTACAAGTGAATGGTTCAAAAATCAACAAGTAAGTCTACACTGCATGTACACACACATGTACATACATTGACACAGCAAGAAGTAGCAGTACAAAGAAAATGCAGAGTTCAAAAGCAAATGTGAAGTTTCAGTTGGATGTGTGTTATGTCAAAGTGATGAGATTAAGTTCTGGGTGAAGTATTAGTGATCAAGACAAAGTCTAAATGCAATGGCATCATCAAGTGCAAGTATACAAGAGTATATGGATCAGAGCATTGCCAAAAAGTGTAGCAAACATGACATATGCAGATAAACAATAAACAGGATTTTCTCCTATGCTAAACGAAATCAGTATGTGTGTATTATTGTTGGAAAGATTTTAATGCCTCATTTTAAATTCCTTTCTTAAAATCTCTAATATATCATAAATGGAAAATAATTTTTGGATTAAATTGGTTTTGATGTGGTGACTAAGCAGTATTAATTTCAGTAAGCACATTGTTTTTCAAAAGTGAAAAACAATTTCAATCAGATCGAATGAAGAAAGCCACGATGGACAAAATCAGTTGTATATGTTTCCATTTACAAATTTAACAGAGGAAATCAAGGATAAAGACAGAAAGTTCTCAAAACCAATCGATTTTTGGACAACAAATTTTTAGAGAAAACAAATTCGATCCGAATATTCCAAAATCAAAAGGGGCAAGTCATTAACGAGAAATCAGAGAATTACGGTCACAAAACCCCTATATAAACACACTACTTCATCATCGACTGTGTATCAAACATTTCAATAGAAAAATTGAAACCCTAATCGCAAATCAGAGTGCTTACTTGTTTGATCGAGGGAGAGAGAACACTGCAAAGTGAAGCTAGAAGATAAATCCAATCAAATCGGATCTGCAGAAGTAATTCAAAGAAAGACATCTCAATTTTTCAGAAACCCTAATTTTGTACACTGCCGCCATTTTCATTTCACAGAGCAAAAGAGGAAAGCAACAGATAAGGGAAAAGAGAGAGGGCCGACCTATGTTTGCTTGGCTAAGACAAGATTGTTAAAGGGGGTTCTTTTGCTTTAATATTTTTATTTTCCTTTGTACTTTGTTTATTGTAATTTGATTTAGCAATATTTCTTTTCTAGTTTCTTTGTAAAACTAGGGTATACAGATTACCGGTCTGTAGTCTGGGAAAATCTGGTCTAGGGTACACAGGCCAGTCTAGGATTTTGAGCTTAGGGTTAGATAGGAGCAGGAGCTGCAAGTTTACATAGGATTGTAAGCGGGATCTGTTTGTAACTCCTAGTAGAAATCTTAGAAAGGCAGCAGTAGGCACAATTTGCCGAAGCTGGGTATCTCTTCTTACGATAACCCAAAACGTTTTTGAAATCAATATCTTTTCTGATATTATAATAGTGTCTAAATACTAATAAATAACAATCTAGCGGAATGCTTGCATCTCACACTCCACATATATAGTATACAATCAAAACCGCGGGCGCTTATTGGAGATTGGATTCCTACTATGACAAGGTATGGGACCACCTGCCGATAGTGTATCTCTAGAGGGGAATACACTTGGTTCAATAAGAACGTATTGCAACCTGTCCCACACATGACCGACCACTCATTTCGCTTGAGTGTATCGAATGTATATCACCAACGGTTGGGCTCAAACCACCGTTTCCCGAAAAGGGACAACATCGAAATAGATTAAAGAAGCAAAAGGAATTTCTCTAGATAGGGATTATACACCCTAATAGGAGCGACCCACATAGCCATGTTGCCTGCCCGATTTTTTTCATTTCCCAATTGATGGGGCTTGAGGTTTAAATTATCTTTTGGAATATTTGGTCACCATTTACTTTGAATGTCACATCGTCAGATCCGCCAGATATTACTATTTGACGTCCACAAAAATACTCTGGTCATTAAGCTAAGAGAAGTGCCCTTCTCCGCCACTAACAGAAATACATTTGTAAAAATCAACATACACGATCCCTTTGGAAATACTCTGTCAGACATCAATCAATACAAGTCATTCAGGAACAGGATGAACCGAAGGTACTCTCCTATTGCATCCAATATAGGAATCACCCCATGGTTCAGTAGCGAGAAGTCCTTGCAACCCGTAGATTCCAACCACGACAAAACCACAGTTTTTCTCTAGTTGCAATCCACAGATTTGTAGCGGTTCTTCCGTTTATGAAAATCTACGGTCTTCAGTGCTCCATCCCGATCATCTTCTGTTATCTTCACGTATTTGTTGATCGGAATGGTTTTCGAATATAAATTCGATTCCGGTCTTTCCGTACCAACAATCGCATTAGATTTGATAGTCGATTATTTAACTATCAAAATAAATAGTGATTCAATCATGATAATCCAATGAGTTCACTGATCCAGTATTCAACATTATTTGGCCCTTTTAATTACAGACTAATTCACTTCTACTTAATTTAAACTTCTAACTCTTTAATATTTAAAATACGATATTTGATCCTTATTAAATATACTAATGTTCTCAAAACCATTTCATTATAATACTTAGAAAAATAACTTATAACCATATTCAATTTCCACTTAATTCTCCTTTCAAAAGCATCTGTTACATCATTCTTTATTATTTAAATTTGGGAAATCCATTCAACTTATTATTCGTAAAATAGCATTACGAAATATCTTTTATTTCATTACTTGAAAAAAAATACAAATGCTTATTCGTATAGAGTAAATCTATTTCAATACTGAACTTTACATTTCCTTTACGCAATCTCCTTTTTATTTCCCTTTTATTTTGAATCCTCATTATATGTTCTCCAAATTTTCACAAAACAATGCATTATTATTTCTTTAATGGAAATAATAAATTATTACTAACCACCTTTAACATTACAACTAATATCGTCCTCAGATAATCCTGAAGTCGTTCAAGTTTGGGTATTTTAATTACCTCTCAGACCTTGATCAACAACGTTCATATCTTGAGGTTGATACAAGTTGTAATCCAAAAAACAATATTTCATTCTAATAGCCATTCAAATACCATTTAACTATTTTATTCAAAATACGGTTTTGCACAACCTTCTTATCCTTTTTTAAAGTCTCTTTCTCGGGTATAACCATTCTCTCTTAATACAATAATTAAGTAATTTCTTTATAAAATACAACTCTTAATCCTGCCTCTTCAACCAAACTCATTTTATAATTCGGATTTGGTTACAAAATCCTACGACCCACTTCTTTCACCAAATTCAGCTTTACTAATTCCTTTTCAAATCATTTCAATCAGTACCCCCTTTAAGTTCTTATTTCAATTTCCCAATTTTACTTAACCCTATTATTCAGTATCGTTAATTTAACAATAACAATATAACACCTCATCGCTTTTATAACCCTTGTTTAAATAAATTCTGGTTTAACCTAACCCTTTCTGTTCTCAATTCCCATTTTTAATTAATTCAAATATTAAGTAAACATTTATTTAAGCTATCGCTTAAATTTCTCTTTTATAATTTCGTTATAAAGCTTAGGCTTGAAATAAAATCTATTCATAAACTCCTTTCACCATTCCATTAGATTTCTTTTCAATTTTGAGTACTTTTAAAAATGAAATTTCAATTAAAGAATAATTTTCTAAATTATTATTAATTAAAATAATAATTCAATTTGATCATTAACTACCTAAATGGTTAATTTCTTTATTTACTAAAATAAATAGTAAATTCCCATTTTAAAACCCTATTAAAATTAAACAAATATTTTTTAAACTATCATATTAGATTAATCCAAACAAACTAATTTAATAATTAATTCCTGTAAAAAAATGGTCAATTTAGTCAACTCTAAACACGGTTATCTCGTTAACGATTCCAAATAGTTCTCTCTTTAAATTAATTAATAATGTAATTAATTTAAATAATTCCATTTAATTGTTTCTTAGCGAAACAATTATTCAATTTTACTATTACATTAATTTCTCTTCACTCGTTTATAAATATAATTAACATCATAATTTACTTTATAAAATCAATTATTAATTAAATAAATAGTAAATATTTATTTCTTATTTATAAACTTTTATTCAAAATATTATATTTCAAAATCTATTTCCATTTATAAAATAAATTTTATAACTTTAGTTCTATCAATCCCCCTGATGGTAAATCAATATAAAACGAACAATTTATTCTTAGGCCATTTAATGCCATTACTCAACCAATATTGCCCACTGGTTAAAACAAAACACGGGATGAATTTTCAGTCAATGATCACTGATCAAATCAGTCACCCAATCATGACAGTTCATATGATAATATGAAAATAAATAATATATTTGAGGAATCCCGTTGGATCCCTCCAACCTGTTCTTCCCTGCATCCAAACGGTTATATCAAATTAGATCATTCAATCCCATTTAACTGATAAATTCTTTAACAGTAAATAACGACAATTTATATCAACCAATTAACAGAACAATTCAAACACTTAAACACGTTTATTTTATAAACGTGACCAATCAAGGTGAGTTACATTTATTGGATCCAATCATTACAATAACGATTTGGTTTTAATACTGAAATTAAACAACGGTTTAATTTCGTTGGTTAAATCAACAAATAAATATATAACCAGCAAATAGTCAACAATTAGCAACCAGAGCACACAAAATAAAAACCCAATTTATATAAAATATAAATGGGAAGAACTGAGTAAGTTTAACTCACCTCATTTCTGTTGTCGCTAAAGCGGTTTGGTTTATGTTCCAATTAAATTAAACTAGTGTTTAATTTAACAATAATCTTCAACAGTCTCCGGCTTTGCCCAGAAAATTTCCAAAATGTAGAGTTCGGAAATTTTGTCTCAATGCAAATTGTTTGGCCCAATTCTGGTCACAAATGCATGAGATATAAAATTATAACCATATACTATTTCCTTAATTTTTAATTAAATTTATGTTTAATTACTTTTTAATCAAATTCCCCAGGGCTAATTTATTCTGCTCATTCCTTGATGTTTTCCTTCGCCAAAGATTCCTTTATCTGCTTTCGTTAGTTCAGCATACACAACGCTCACTATTAAACAAATCAACAAGTTAACCAAGTTTAAGTTTATGAAATTTTAAATTAAACTAATTAAGTTCTCAATTAGGGTTTACCATTTACTAATTACACGAGTTTAAAACAACACATGTCCGACTTTTGCCTTCCTCCATCTCGCGTTCTCGTCTAGATTGGCCAGTCCCAGGTCTCTGTTCTTTCCAACACCGAAAGTTAACATATGCTGTCCCTCCTGTTATCACATTCCCCATAATATCATTAATTATGATAACTCCCTTGATTATATGTATTAATTTAAATAATTAAAATTTTCAGTTACATTCAGTTTGCAGAAACATTAGGGTCGACTCGTTCTCACAAATCTTATTTCCCTTTTGTTCCAGTATGTAGCTTGTTTTGTCCGATTTTGTTGCTCCAGTATTTTAAAAACCTACCCCAAGATTTACATTAGTAATTAACGTCTAACTATTTTAATTATAGGGTTTTCCATTAGACAATTTACTAAACATTTTATAATTATAATACTAATTACAGAGATTAGGCCGAACATTGTTCCTCTACTTCAGCTTTCTTCGTTCCAGTATGATTTACAGGCTTCTTAGATCAGCGTTACAGCTGAAAGCTTCTTCTTCGTTTCAAAACACGGTTAGAACACACACCAGAACCACTTCGATAATTAGGGTTCGCAAATGCCACCACCAAGCTTCGTCGGAGCTAGATCTCGTTATGCCACTTTGAAGGCCCTGCTGGCTCCTCCCTTTATGACCGTAGTGTCATCACTTCCAGTTCCTTCCGTTGCTTGTAAAGGCTCCACTCCGGCACCTCCTTCCTGCCCCTTTTCTGGCCACATCATTGATCGGAAACTGATCTCACCCGTTGAAGTCACGGGTCTCAAGAAGCCAAAGATGATTGTTGTTGAAGATATACCAAGAAGATGATACAATCGAGAGGAAAATTGGTGGAAAGTTTCAATGATATCTATCGGTCATTTTTATGTAGTGGAGGCGGAAAAAACTAACTAGGTTGACGACGAAACAAGCAAGCTAGGGTATTTGACTGCATAGTGATATTTATAGCGAAATGGACATATAAAATAATATTATTATTAAAACGAAACTTATCCATGAAGTATCGCCTTAAACATCTACAACCAATCTCCATTTTCCGATTAAAATGCTAATCCTAACATAAAGAAAATATTCTGGACCTGTTGGGACAGGTTTCGTCGAAATCCGAGGTCGTTTGTTAAAAGTCCTTTATAGTTATTAATGAAAAACCAAGCATTTAAAATTCCTAAAATTCCAAAAAAAATCGAATAAATTTGACACCTTGACATTTTACTAGACTTCTTTCTTACGGATCCAATGAATCTTGCTTCGTCCAAATCGGATTCATCTGGCTAGTCATTTATTCGTTTAAAGTTACCCCTGTCCTATAATAATTAATTAATACGAAACCAATGCCACCAGTTTCGTCGCATTCCAAGACTATTTCCTGGTACGCCATTTTTATATGCGCCGCAATGCCATTTTGGACACCAAATTACCCGGTCTTCAAAAATAACAAACTATATACCTATCCTGACTCTAATCGTCGATACGAACTCAACGGAACTGGTTTCGCGGCTTAATTCGATCGTATGCTCAAGTTACACTCAAATATCTCTCTATTAAATTAAATTAAATTAATTACGGCCTATAGAAAATGGACGGGCGTTTACGGCTACCGTGGTCACATACGACATCGGTTTGCCACGCAATTCAACACCATACAATAATTTAACGTTATGGTTACAATGAAACTAATTTCATCGAAATCGGAGACCATTTGAAAATTGGCTATTTTAAAGGCCTATATTTTAATAACGATTTCCATAGCAACTATTTTAAAATTTGATTTAGTCATAACTAACAATCTATAACACGAAATCTGAATTTTTCTCTTTTATATGAAAATTATAATCGATACGATTCCAACTTTCTTGTTTCACAGAATTCCAACTTATATTGGATTCTGTATATTCAATTGAAGTTCAAAACTCCATATTACGAACTGCCGCGCCATTTCGAGCTCAATTTATATTATAAATAAATTAACGTTAAAATTTCGTTTTTAATAACGAATTAAATATTAAAATCCATTAATATTCCAAATATAATATTTAAAATAATAAATTAAATATTTGACTGCCAAAAATACAGGTCGTTACACATTTATTTAAATGACCTCTGTTTCCAACGAAATGAATTTTTATTAGAATACGTATAGCTAATTATTGCTAAATTTCATATTTTGAGTTAATCGGAGTTGTTGTGTGAGCATGCGAAGTTTAAATATGAACCGATAAATGAATTGAAATCAAAATAACTATGTTTTATAACCGAAGTCAAATTTCAACAAAATTAATTTCATTGGATCCGGAATATCAACGCATAACTGTGTATTTATTTTCATTGAGTTTGGAGTCAGTGTGTTGCGGTGCGTATATTTAAAGATAGCTTAAATAGTGGTAAGGTTAATTAACCGTATACAAAACAAAATAATTTATATATATGACTTAACCCCTAAGAAACTAATAAAAATAGAAGCTACCTTATATTTTTAATTCTTCTAGCCACCCCAAGTGCTCACATACTATAAGCTTTCATCAAAGAATGAAAACACACTGGCCAATCTATACCGAACCAAGCACCCTATATACTAAGCCATGCACACCTTTGTTTTTCAAAAACCAAATATACAACACCTACCTATTTTTTTTCAACATACATATAGTGATTTTTTTGTATGCCCTAAGTAGCTACACCCTACAAAACTATACTGGAAACCGCACTTGGAGCTACAACCTACCATTTAAGGATAGATGGAGTAATTCCTACCTGATGTACAACATTGCATCCCTAATTCATTTAAGCACATGCTAAGGGACGTAGGTGTTGGAAAATGGAGTTTTGATGATAACAACCTTATTTCAATATCAACCGATTATAAAATATATACTAACACCTTTATCTAGAATATATACATGTATACATACATATTTAGGATTTGTATACTGGAATTAATATTGAAGACTGTACGGTTTAAGAGCTTTTAGATATTCAGAATTCAGAGATGATTCCAGACTCATGATTAATCAAGATTTCAAGAGTTCAATATAAATATAGTAATCATTGTTTCAAATCTCGCAAATATGGCCCGAGATCTCCTCCGAGATCTCGTTTTGGGCTCCTTTCGATACGAAACAGCAAATATCACTCTAAATATCCTTTCGAATATATCGCCCGAGATATTGCAATATAGAATGATATATCGACCGAGACGAAATATTGGAATATCGTCCGAGATCTTAGTTTTTTTGGTTAAAATTGAAATTTGTGCCTGAACTAGAACTATAATTAAAAAACTCAAATCTAGCCATATCAATCTTTTGTTAGTTTGCATTTTGCATGTTAAATGACTATATTGTATGTTTGTATATGTTTTACGATGCTTATGATTTTCATTTTCGTCTTTTTACATACATGTTACTTATGAAATTATGTATTTTATGGTCTATTTGTAACGGCAGGGAATTTCGCTCGATCCGAATCGATCGTTAAACCGACCAAGACCGTTCGAAACCCCTGATCGTTTGAGAACAGGACAAATCAAAACGCAGATGGAAGAACATTTCATTGTTTATTACAACAATTCCATCAGAATATAAGAATATACAGAGTATGAATAAATGTTATACAACAAATACCACAGATTACAATAAATTACATTTTAACACATCGCAGCGGAAAATAATACAAAACACAACTGAAAGAGATATACGGATACAGAGCTTTCCGGATATCATTCCAGTTGTAAACCAGATTCCTATGAATATAAATCTGCAAACCCAAAACTA
This sequence comes from Allium sativum, assembly GCA_030737875.1. NCBI lineage: Eukaryota > Viridiplantae > Streptophyta > Magnoliopsida > Asparagales > Amaryllidaceae > Allium > Allium sativum. Next base: position 16,223,527 of record CM060927.1, on the reverse strand, counting down.
CTAGCTGCCCGTGTGGAAAATAAGGGCACCCAGAGTTTAGGTTAAAACAATAAACTCCAGGTCAGTCATGTGAATGGTGTGAGAACTAAAACAGTTATTTAAAACTTTACTTTAAAAGAGAGTAATTCAAGGGACCATGCCGTATAACACGGAACAGGTTTCCTCCCAAGAATACTAGTGCATATAACAAAACAGCGCAATGCTTTTTGAAAAAATGAAGCTATTATAAGACCCATGTCCCATCACACAATGCAACACAAGCCGGAGGATAGGGTTTTCCCTTATAATAGCTAAACATGCTTGGTACGTTTAAAACAAATCATTTGACACTATTATAAGTGTATAGTGTCAAAACAATTTTCAATCATAAATATCAACCATAGGCGGCATGGGTACCATCTATCATGTCGCCATATTAGGCTCTACAAATAAAACCGCAATATCACGTATTGGAAATTGGATTTCCGTCATGAGTCGAGGCAAGGGGCAAGCTCCTCTCCGATTCGAGACACTTTAGCAAATGTCCCAGGACCCCACTATGATCCTTGAATCTTCAGGGCCGGTCCTCACCTAACTTTGGAGGATTACTTATTCCTGGGCACACGTTTCCCAGTCCTAATAGACCTATATCCGAGGCGCCTCGCATTCCAACAACCACACAGGTGAAAAGTATATAAATGTTACGGATGGTAGGTCACTGACACCACCCTAGCTAGAAAGAAACGTCGTGCTCTCCCTGCAGTCACTATCCCGTTTTTGACTCATACCGAGGTGTGAGGCTCGCGAATTCACGCTATACACAAAGCTACGCCGCACATGTCGTGCTTTGATCATCAACCACAAGACTTTGCTTTTCAACAGAAGCCTTGATCAATTGCCACTTACGCGTGCCACACTGGCAATTCACTCCATGCGACTGATGTCCATCGATATACAACCTCTGAGCTCGTACGTCTCAGAGAAGGGCGTTAAGCAAGAGAATAAATTCTCTGCCGCCAAACAGATGTATATTTAATAGAGATCAATCAACACAGAATAAAATCCAATGTCAGACACACAATCCATTTACAAGTTCATTCTGGGTCTGAACGAAACCGGAGGCACTTTCCTCACATATCCATCGATCTCCAAGTACGTCTGGACGATCACCAACTATTTCTCTCCTCTTGGGTGTACAGCCCAATCAAGATCATTAGTAATCACCCAAACGATGTGAAGACTTCCGGTCTTCAACCACCGTCTTCATCTTCGACTTATCGTCGAATCGGTTATTCAGAATGGGCATAAACCCGGCCTTTCCGAATAACCCACGTATATAATAAACAAATGTTACACAACCCCAACTTACGCCTCATTCCAATTCAGAAAATTCTTTTATTCACAAAATCACATTCTTAGGGAATAGGTTCCCATTAATTTTATCAAGGATAAATTCTTCTAAATTTATTCTTTAATCTTCCTTTGGATATCATATCAAACCATATCATGGTTTTCAAAACTAGTCGGGATTAGCGAACCACACCGAAGTAATTATTTATTTTATTTCCCAATCTCAACCTATTCATCCCTTGGAGCAAAACTGGTAATTCTCCATATGTAACACCACGGTGTTATCGGTAAAATTAATTACCCTTTAACGTTCAAATCTAATTAAAGATTTATTTATCGCTTTGGAGCAAAACTGGTGATACTCCATTCTCGATCACTTTTCAAATTTGATAATTTAAATTATCAATACACGTTTCAATCTAATAACAGATTTATTAAAAGTCCACTTAGTTTTAATTTTCTCAAAAATAAATATCCTGTTTTTAACTGGGTTAAAGAACCAATGTCACCTAAAACACGATTCACGACAAACCCAAATCACATTTGATATTAAATACAAGGCTCTGAATAGAAAATATACCGGCTTATATTCAATATCAAATTCTGAAACTAACAAATACCGTAGTGGAAATAACGATACTAATATATCTTTCAAAGACAATTTTGAAATATTCCAAATACAATTTCGATTCAAATCCACTTCCACTTTATATATATTGGAAATTCTTGTTATTTTCAAAACCAATTCAAATTCAATTTATTCATTGCAAAAATAAATCGATTTTAATTCTAGTTCAAAACTAGTTCATTTCGATAAAAATATATTTTTATCTTTTCAAATGTGGGAATTTTTCATCCCAGTTCTTTCCAATTCACATATTATGATTTTGCCCAAATTATAGATATTTTTAATAATTTTATCAAGGCCCGTACAGTCGATTTCCATCAACGGCCATCGAACTGCACTTACAGCGACCTTTTCCAAATTTGTTTTGGACATAGTTTCAAATCCAACCGTTAGATTTCAAATTTCTAATATTCATTGGAAAGCTCTTTCCGATACAAACCCAACGGTTCTGGTTTTAGGAGAATCCAACGGTTGGATCTCCCGCAACGTCAATTCGAAGTCAATGGTCGAAATTCACGAACTACCGTAGCGCGGTGCGTTCTATTCAGGCTATTATATATATAACATATAACATATATATTTCGTCGATTTCCTTTTAAAGCATATTTTATAAATCGTTTTAAATTCGTTTTCAAAACCATTTCAACTCTATATTCAATTTCAAATCAAAATTGAATATTTCATATCATTACTATATAAATGATAATATTTTCAAAACGTTATATTTTGAAATCACTACCTTTTCTATATTCATTATAAAAACGAATATAATCGATATAAATATCGTTTACGTCAAAATAGCGCAACTCTATCAACACGGCTTTATATATTTCAATAAATTCGTTATTCTATTCAACAAATGAATATATTTATTCTATTCAACACATGAATCTATATTTCTTTCAACACATGACTAATCTCAACACATGAGTACTGTCAACTCATGACTATTTTTGTTATGTAATATATTTTATAAAATTATGGTATCTATCGTTTGATTTTTAATCAGATTCCAACCGTAACATAGATTCTAATTTCAAATATGATAAAGATGTAAATTTTATTATTAAAATATTTTACTCAACACATGAATAGTTTTAACACATAAATATTCTCAACACAATAGCATTTATTCTATTCAACACATGAATATATTCTATTATATTCTTTATTTTCCCGATTGGAATGAGGCCCAATCAATCACCATATAATGTTAATTATATGGATTCCATACAACACATGTATATAATAGCAACGATAAACAATCAACCATCATCCAAAGTGCACCACACAACTGCATAAGCATCAAATATAAATAATTAACGCTTACACAGCCTGTCAATCAAACGATCGACACACAACTAATTATTGGGATTAGTGTATGCCGTATTTTATCCCAATACCCATGTGGGGTTTCAAATCAACAAACACGGATTTTTATTTGTGCAGTTGGGCGATGTGTAAAATTTATCGATCCAAGCAATATCAGTCAAATTAGTGTATACAAACAAATCGGTCGATTTGTTTATAAATATTTATTTATTCACATTCACGTTAAAAATTATATTTTCAACGATAAAATATTTTTAACTATATAAATATTTTATAACCGATTTCACATCAACATCACAAACAAATTTCACAACACATCAAACATACATACAAGCCGTCCATTGTCTCTGGACGACGGGTGTCGAGTGCTGCTAAGCACCGTCTGCATCTTAGTATATATTTTAACTAGAAAAACAAGATTTAAAGTGAGAAGTTCTCACCAAAGCTATCCCAACTCCACGACACTTCAAATGTAGAAGTCTTCACCGTTCTCGCCTTTCGTCACTTTCGTTGCCCGTAGCCACTACATATATAAAAAATCACATTTTATATTGTTGCTATGTATATAAAAATCATATTTTTATAATCACTCTGTAACACCCCACACCCGCTATGGTCACTCGCTAAGGGAATGCCATAACATCGGTGGAGTATTTTAAGTGAATATAGAACAGAAAATTACAACAAGACAGATATAAGTAATACTTGGAAATAAAAACTTTATTTCATTGCAGCGGAAAGTAATACATGTTTGGTTACATCACAAAACCATAACAAGAGTCAAGTACATAATAGCCGTCTTGATAAAATAAAAGTACATAATCCCACTATACAACTAATAGCCATAAAAGAAAAGATAAACTGGGCTTTACTCCAACGGTCCAAGCTCCAAAAGATAGATACAGCAATCCAATCAAAGCCCACTGGCACTAGGCCCACTCTGAGAACCTGGGGGTTGGGGAAAAAGATAAAAACAACGGGGTCAGACATAAGTCTGAGCGAGTCCTATAACTTTGACAATACAATCATTAAAGTAACCAGAGTAAGACATGAGTTTGATATACGGTATCGACTGGGGATGAATGGCTACCTTAAGCAGCCCACTAGACTTAGAATAAACTAAGATAACCGTAAGGACACATCTACCCACCCAAGGGTAAATTCAACTCCGTACTTAAGATAACGGTAAAGACGCATCTACCCATCCAAGGGTATTTACTACACTGCACCACAGCAGTCATTCCTACTTCAAGGTTGATCCCACCCAAAGACTTAGAAAATATAACTAGTAGTTTCTTGTACTTCTAGCTGACCACGTAGGTGCCGTCTGCCCCTACCTCCACTAGGTGTACCCCACTACTCCCAAGCGATCGGCTCCCTAACGTAGATACCCGTGCTGGCCCCACAGTGGGGTGTATCACTCCCCTAAAGTGGCAACCAATTCTATCAACGGTGCACGACTTATACCTACACGATGCAACAACGGCTTATCTACCAGCCCGGGCCCACACACGCATATGAAGCCCGTTGGACTTGCGTTGCCACCGCTACCCCGTTTTGGCCACTTATAGACAAACCCAGTATGCGTGTCCCGTCCTCGGCTTGGGCCGAGCTCACAAAGATATGTATGGGATACCGGTTGTAATGGGCCCCCACAAGCTACCCACCTAAGCTTGTCATTCATTTAGTATAACCCAATAATGGGTCCCCACAAGCTACCCACCTAAGCTTGTCATTCATCAAATGTAACCCTATAATGGGTCCCCACAAGCTACCCACCTAAGCTTGTCATTCATCAAATGTAACCCTATAAAGGGTCCCTACAAGCTACCCACCTAAGCTTGTCATTCATCTAGTGTAACCCACTTAACCCTTTTTAACAATCATGTTCACTTACATGTTTAAAATTTGGTTAAGTCGTTTAATTATATTTCAATTGCCACCCAATGCACCCACTAGATTTCCACATGCCACCCAAGGCACCCATTAGGTTTCCTCATGCCACCCAAGGCACCCACTTAACCCTTTAATCATGTCTTAGTTACATGTTCCACTTTGGTTAAGTATTCTAATCGTATTTTCTATTGCCACACAAGGCAACCACAAAATTTCCACATGCCACCCAAGGCACCCACTTAACCCCACATGTCCCTCTACATGCTAATATGGTTAAGTGTTTCTTAACTAATTAAGACCGTGACCTCCCATAAAGACCTCCCACATTAGACTGGCTGTTATGACCGCCTGGTTAAGCCGGTAGGGTCCGGGCAGTCTTACGTCATAACAGAGTCTAACCTCGTGTCTTTACTTTAATCACGTATTTAATTTATGGCTAAGACCTCTCACATTGGGCTGACCTTTGTAGCAACTGGTTAAGCCGGTAGGGTCCGGGCAGTTTTACACTACAAATGAGTCCAACCTCGTGTCTTAGTCGATTAATTACACCTAATTAATCACCCCCATATTAATTATCCTTAATTAATATCAAGTTTTTCATAACATGGGTAGACCTAACTCAATAGGTAAATTCCCATGGGGTAGACCTAACTCAATAGGTAAATTCCCACTTATGTTAATTTATTTTTATGGTATGCTTAATCATAACCATTTCACACCATTTCATTAACATGTCTATTACCCCATCGTTTCCCACGTACTTATGCTAACACGACATATTTCTAAGAGAAGATTCTTTCACAATTAACATGGGTTTCACTTAGCATACATTAGCATTAACATGGGTTAAAAGGTGTCCACTTACATCATGATATTAACCCAACTAGCATTACTAAATAACCCAACTTGCATGAACATGCATATGTCATGTATAAAGGCAACTTGCATAAGTGTTCATAGGTTATACAAAGGTGAACTTGCATGTGTCTTAGAGGTGTGAACTTGCACAACATGTTACATGTTAACTTGCATAACATCATACACATAACTTGCATAATATCATAAACATAACTTGCATATCAACATACACCTAACTTGCATAACATCATGCACATAACTTGCATAACATCATACACATAACTTGCATATGAACTTGTACAACAACATGCACATAACTTGCATATCAACATACACCTAACTTGCATAACATCATGCACATAACTTGCATAACATCATACACATAACTTGCATATGAACTTGTACCACAACATGCACATAACTTGCATAACATGTTGGACTTGCATATAAGCATACACATAACTTGCATAAGCATTCTCATACTTGCATAAGCATGCATAACTTGCATATCATGTTAAACTTGCATTTAAGCATATACATAACTTGCTTAACATGTTGAACTTGCATATATGACTTGCATCTTAAAGGAGGGTAAACATGCATATATATATATACATAGCATATAAAGGTGTCATCTTGCATATGTATGCATCACATTTTAAAAGGGTAAACTTGCATGTCATGATTTATGCATAATACCAAACACTTAACATGCATAAAACCACATACTTAGCATGCATAGAATCAATTACTTATTATGCATAAACCCACCACTTAACTTGCATGAACTCACATATTCAACTTGCATAAACATAGGATTAATATTAAACATAGATTAGCATATTCACATCATATCATATGACTTGAAAACCCATTAATCCTCATGCAAAACCATAGATCTCATCATATCTCATCTACTTAATTTAGCAATTAATCATCAAAGTGATAGAAACTCACCAAAACCTAGATTAGCAAACTTATGAAGTGGAATTAGTTGCTTTAGTTGAAGAAGATGTTGATTAGAGGTTGATTAGCTTGCAACTCTCTTCATAAATTAGTGGAGGCTCCTTCAAGATTTAATTTGGCGGCATGATGGCATCATTTCTATTTTTGGTAGGGATTAGGGTAGGATTAGGGCCTTTTTATAGAGATTAGGGTGTTTTTAGACCATAGGATTAAACCTAGGTTAGCTCAGATCCGTCTGATCTTAGAAACTTCCAGAACCAGCCCTCCAAGCCAGCCCAAGAACCCAAACTGGTGCACCCAGTTTTACTGGGCGTCGCACCCCTGTCGACAGCCCTGTCGACATGGCCTAGGCGGGAATTTTCCCGCCTGGCCCCCGCTGGTCCCAATTTCGAAATCTGATTTTAAATATTTAATTCTGTTTTTATCTTAAATTTTCTGCCAACTTCATTGGGCCATAACTGGGCCATACGGACTCCGATTCTCGAAAACTCGGACTCTATTTCGCGTATTTTTCCGAGACGAACGCAATGACGCAACCCGTTTCCCCCAATTCTCACATCTGAGATTATTTATTCTGTAATTAGTGAATTTTAGCATTAACTGCAATACGTGGTGTTACATTCTCCCCTCCTTAAAGGATTTCGTCCCCGAAATCTCTAAGCTAAGGAGAATGCATATCCTACTATCCAAACAACCATCTACTCAAACCATCAACCACGGGCATCCATTGTCCTTAAAACAATTTCTAATGATGTATGAGCATATGCAAAGAGTGTGTGTATATGTTCCCTATCTAATGTATGAACATATGCAAACCATGATAGTGCCATGCATCCATTATGTATGCGAGAGAACCCTATCGACACATACAATATCTACATGAGTGCACAATCATTCACCAAAATGCATCATCCATATGATAACACAATCATTATTCATCCATAAATATAGCTTCCTACACACAATTTTATGCAATATGCAATATGAAGTGATTGAGCCGATCTAGTGCCTAGAGTGTGTGTATATGCATCCACGAGCAACCACTAGCAAACACTTGCATCCACTTGCATCCATCAACCGTAACATGTCTCAAACACATGTTTCAACCATAGGTTTACCCTATCTAATGGTCAAAGGTACTAACGAGAGGACATACTAAAGATAAGATAAGCACTAGACAAACGATAAAGGAGGCGTTTAAAGGACATACCCTCAAAAAGGAATGGGTATAACGAACGCATCTTCGCTTCTATCTCCCAAGTAGCATTGCTCTCACCTTCTCCCCTTTTTACTTTGACTAGTCGAACCTCTCTGTTCTCAACTTCCCAATCTCTGACCCAAGGATGTGGGTAGGAGTTCGTCGAATAATCACATCACGCTTTACTTCTCTAAGCAAGCTCGGCTCTACCGCCTCTGCGGTCTCATGTAGGCACTTCCTCACATGGAATACGTCATGTTTCCTATGCAACCGAACTACTTCTCGAATATAAACTGCAGCTAGACTTGGAACAGTCCTCTTGCTCTTTACGGGTATGAAATGGGCACACTTAGTAAGTCTATCTACCACAACCCAAATTCCCGTATTACCCTTCCTCGATCTCAGTAATCCATCGAGACACTATTCCATTTCCATAGCGGAACCTCCAATGGGTGAAGCAACCTACCGGGTTTCTTCTGCTCCACTTTCACTTGCTAGCACACCAAGCATCTAGCGACATACTCGGCCACGTCTTTCTTCATACCGGCCCAAAAGAAAACTTGCTTCATGTCTTGGTTCATCTCGTCCCTACCGGGATGAATGGTCATCTTCGAACGATGTGCATCATCAAGTATAGCCTTCCTCAATCCTCGTCTTGCGGTACACAAAGTCTACCGTCCCTACACAACCACCCCTTACCATCTAGGGTGTACCTACTCAAGTGGCTGGACGACTTCCCCTCCTCATGAGCTTCTAACTCAACCAAATGTGGGTTGTCCCGCTGTGCTCCGCTAATATGCCCCAAAAGAGTAGGCCTAACCTCCAAGGAGGCTAGCAAACCGAGTACGCAATCAACGGAAGGTCTAAAGTCAAACATAGAGATAAACTCTAAGCCCCGTCGTTCCATGAACTCAAGGACAACCTTTTTCTACTTAAGGCATCCACTACCACGTTACCCTTGCTAGGGGTATACGCTATCTCAAACTCATAGGATGCTAAGAATTCCATCCACCTTTGTTGTCCTAAGACAATGCGCTCAAAGAGTTTCCAACACTTCCCTAAGATGTAGGGCATGCTTTTCTCCACTTCTAGAGAAAATTAGGATATTCTCCCATGCAAAATCATCACAACTATCCATCTCTCACGCAGACCTCCTTAGTCGAACTCGACATCCCCCAAATACAAGCCCTAAAGGCCTGAACCAATATCAGACAACCACCCAAGGGATGCCTCCTTCGAATTCAGACGACCTACATGAGATGATACTAGTAAAAATGGCTAAATAACTAAGCCCTTGTCCAACTCTGGATGTCTTTGCTGGTCTCGGTCAAAAAACCACCATTTATCCCATAACTGGCTTTGCTCCACCTATTGAGCTCATACGAAAACTTATTTCGTTCCTAGGAAAGACCAAGATGTCATTTACAAAGACCATCACGAACTTATTTAGGTACTCCCTGAACACCCTTCTCATCAAGTCACTAAAGTATGCAGGGCCGTTCGTCAAACCAAATGGCATCACCAGCCACTCATAAAAACCATCCGGAGTCCTAAAGGTAGTCTTCTCTATACCATCCTCAGCCACTCTCAACTGATGGAACTCCGTGGATGAGTCCACCGCGAAAACACTGAGGCGCCAACCAACTGATCAAAAAGATCATCAATCCTCGGCAATGGGTGTCTATTTTTCTTTGTTATCTTGTTAAACTCCCTATAACCTATACAAAGTCTGAGGGACCCATCCGCCTTCATAGCAAAAACTACTGAAGCACCCCACTTCGATATACTTCGTCTTATGAATCCCCTTCTCAAGAAAATCGCCTACTTGCTTATGGAGTTCCCTCCTCTCACGAGGAGCCATGTGGCACCCTGGCCAAGATACTGGTTTGGCATTGTCTACCAGACATATTCGGAAGTCATTCTCCCGCTCCGGAGGTAAGCCCTTTACCTCCTCCAACACATCCGAGTATTCCCGGACCACTCTAACAGATCACAAACTCTTGATCAACGTGTCAAGCGATAACTTAGCATAACAGATTCCATGGGATTACAAGAGATCTCGAGAGTGTTACCCAAGCGGGTCATAAGCCTAACAACTCTCCCTTCACAATCAAGAACGACACCCCTACTGGATAACCAGTCCATGCCCAAAACTAACCCATAGCCCGTGAAGCCCCAAAAAGCATCACATCGAAACTCAATGCTAAGTATGGCAACTTTCAAACCCAAACACATCATGGAGCCCCAATTGGGTTTGAAACAACTAAGGGATCATTTACTAACTAGTGTCTAAGTGCAATGACTCAACTAACAATGATGAGATAAACGAACTCGATGCGTCGGAATCAAATAAAGTTCGAATCGGACAATAAAGAAATCCAAATTCCAACCTAGACGGTCCTATCCCCATCTGGTACCCTAGTCGTGAGGGAATACAACTACCCTCCAGGAGATTCAGTACCTTGCCCTTGCCTCTTTAGACAACCCTAATAAGGTGTCCTATTCCTCCTAAAAGGATAACTACTCGCCTTCTTCATCCCATTCTCCACTCGTAACCTCCCACCAATGAGGTTTCATCCTTCATTAACCAAACAACTATTTGAGCCTTCCTCTCATCGTCTATCCAATAGATACCTACCAGTCCTCCTCCTTCTTGAACCGACTTCTAATCTGACTATCGTCTAAGTCCCTTGAAGTGGTTTTCCATTCTTATCTATCTTAGAAAGATTATCTATACACGGAGGGGAAACTCAAAACGAGGGAGGAAGAGATTCAAAACGGAGAATTCGAAAGATGTAGATATGGCTATTGGGGATTATGCTTTCCTTTCAAAAAATTTTCTTTTAAAAGACATGTTTTTGAAAATACTCCTTTCAAAACTATTCTTAGAAAATAGTTTTTCTAAAAATTTTATCTGTTCTGGTAACCTTAAGCTCTGATACCACGTGTAACACCCCACACCCGCTATGGTCACTAGCTAAGGGAATGCCATAACATCGGTGGAGTATTTTAAGTGAATATAGAACAGAAAATTACAACAAGACAGATATAAGTAATACTTGGAAATAAAAACTTTATTTCATTGCAGCGGAAAGTAATACATGTTTGGTTACATCACAAAACCATAACAAGAGTCAAGTACATAATAGCCGTCTTGATAAAATAAAAGTACATAATCCCACTATACAACTAATAGCCATAAAAGAAAAGATAAACTGGGCTTTACTCCAACGGTCCAAGCTCCAAAAGATAGATACAACAATCCAATCAAAGCCCACTGGCACTAGGCCCACTCTGAGAACCTGGGGGTTGGGGAAAAAGATAAAAACAACGGGGTCAGACATAAGTTTGAGCGAGTCCTATAACTTTGACAATACAATCATTAAAGTAACCAGAGTAAGACATGAGTTTGATATACGGTATCGACTGGGGATGAATGGCTACCTTAAGCATCCCACTAGACTTAGAATAAACTAAGATAACCGTAAGGACACATCTACCCACCCAAGGGTAAATTCAACTCCGTACTTAAGATAACGGTAAAGACGCATCTACCCATCCAAGGGTATTTACTACACTGCACCACACCAGTCATTCCTACTTCAAGGTTGATCCCACCCAAAGACTTAGAAAGTATAACTAGTAGTTTCTTGTACTTCTAGCTGACCACGTAGGTGCCGTCTGCCCCTACCTCCACTAGGTGTACCCCACTACTCCCAAGCGATCGGCTCCCTAACGTAGATACCCGTGCTGGCCCCACAGTGGGGTGTATCACTCCCCTAAAGTGGCAACCAATTCTATCAACGGTGCACGGCTTATACCTACACGATGCAACAACGGCTTATCTACCAGCCCGGGCCCACACACGCATATGAAGCCCGTTGGACTTGCGTTGCCACCGCTACCCCGTTTTGGCCACTTATAGACAAACCCAGTATGCGTGTCCCGTCCTCGGCTTGGGCCGAGCTCACAAAGATACGTATGGGATACCGGTTGTAATGGGCCCCCACAAGCTACCCACCTAAGCTTGTCATTCATTTAGTATAACCCAATAATGGGTCCCCACAAGCTACCCACCTAAGCTTGTCATTCATCAAATGTAACCCTATAATGGGTCCCCACAAGCTACCCACCTAAGCTTGTCATTCATCAAATGTAACCCTATAAAGGGTCCCCACAAGCTACCCACCTAAGCTTGTCATTCATCTAGTGTAACCCACTTAACCCTTTTTAACAATCATGTTCACTTACATGTTTAAAATTTGGTTAAGTCGTTTAATTATATTTCAATTGCCACCCAAGGCACCCACTAGATTTCCACATGCCACCCAAGGCACCCATTAGGTTTCCTCATGCCACCCAAGGCACCCACTTAACCCTTTAATCATGTCTTAGTTACATGTTCCACTTTGGTTAAGTATTCTAATCGTATTTTCTATTGCCACACAAGGCAACCACTAAATTTCCACATGCCACCCAAGGTACCCACTTAACCCCACATGTCCCTCTACATGCTAATATGGTTAAGTGTTTCTTAACTAATTAAGACCGTGACCTCCCATAAAGACCTCCCACATTAGACTGGCTGTTATGACCGCCTGGTTAAGCCGGTAGGGTCCGGGCAGTCTTACGTCATAACAGAGTCTAACCTCGTGTCTTTACTTTAATCACGTATTTAATTTATGGCTAAGACCTCTCACATAGGGCTGACCTTTGTAGCAACTGGTTAAGCCGGTAGGGTCCGGGCAGTTTTACACTACAAATGAGTCCAACCTCGTGTCTTAGTCGATTAATTACACCTAATTAATCACCCCCATATTAATTATCCTTAATTAATATCAAGTTTTTCATAACATGGGTAGACCTAACTCAATAGGTAAATTCCCATGGGGTAGACCTAACTCAATAGGTAAATTCCCACTTATGTTAATTTATTTTTATGGTATGCTTAATCATAACCATTTCACACCATTTCATTAACATGTCTATTACCCCATCGTTTCCCACGTACTTATGCTAACACGACATATTTCCAAGAGAAGATTCTTTCACAATTAACATGGGTTTCACTTAGCATTAACATGGGTTAAAAGGTGTCCACTTACATCATGATATTAACCCAACTAAAATTACTAAATAACCCAACTTGCATGAACATACATATGTCATGTATAAAGGCAACTTGCATAAGTGTTAATAGGTTATACAAAGGTGAACTTGCATGTGTCTTAGAGGTGTGAACTTGCACAACATGTTACATGTTAACTTGCATAACATCATACACATAACTTGCATAATATCATAAACATAACTTGCATATCAACATACACCTAACTTGCATAACATCATGCACATAACTTGCATAACATCATACACATAACTTGCATATGAACTTGTACAACAACATGCACATAACTTGCATAACATGTTGGACTTGCATATAAGCATACACATAACTTGCATAAGCATTCTCATACTTGCATAAGCATGCATAACTTGCATATCATGTTAAACTTGCATTTAAGCATATACATAACTTCCTTAACATGTTGAACTTGCATATATGACTTGCATCTTAAAGGAGGGTAAACATGCATATATATATATACATAGCATATAAAGGTGTCATCTTGCATATGTATGCATCACATTTTAAAAGGGTAAACTTGCATGTCATGATTTATGCATAATACCAAACACTTAACATGCATAAAACCACATACTTAGCATGCATAGAATCAATTACTTATTATGCATAAACCCACCACTTAACTTGCATGAACTCACATATTCAACTTGCATAAACATAGGATTAATATTAAACATAGATTAGCATATTCACATCATATCATATGACTTAAAAACCCATTAATCCTCATGCAAAACCATAGATCTCATCATATCTCATCTACTTAATTTAGCAATTAATCATCAAAGTGATAGAAACTCACCAAAACCTAGATTAGCAAACTTATGAAGTGGAATTAGTTGCTTTAGTTGAAGAAGATGTTGATTAGAGGTTGATTAGCTTGCAACTCTCTTCATAAATTAGTGGAGGCTCCTTCAAGATTTAATTTGGCGGCATGATGGCATCATTTCTATTTTTGGTAGGGATTAGGGTAGGATTAGGGCCTTTTTATAGAGATTAGGGTGTTTTTAGACCATTTTTAGACCATAGGATTAAACCTAGGTTAGCTCAGATCCGTCTGATCTTAGAAACTTCCAGAACCAGCCCTCCAAGCCAGCCCAAGAACCCAAACTGGTGCACCCAGTTTTACTGGGCGTCGCACCCCTGTCGACAGGCAAGTCGACAGGGCTGTCGACTTGGTCCAGCCCCAGTCGACAGGCCTGTCGACAGCCCTGTCGACATGGCCTAGGCGGGAATTTTCCCGCCTGGCCCCCGCTGGTCCCAATTTCGAAATCTGATTTTAAATATTTAATTCTGTTTTTATCTTAAATTTTCTGCTAACTTCATTGGGCCATAACTGGGCCATACGGACTCCGATTCTCAAAAACTCGGACTCTATTTCGCGTATTTTTCTGAGACGAACGCATTGACGCAGCCCGTTTCCCCCAATTCTCACATCTGAGATTATTTATTCTGTAATTAGTGAATTTTGGCATTAACTGAAATACGGGGTGTTACACACTCCATATGGATAAAAATTCTATTTTTACAACGCTATTATATAGATAAAAATTCTATTTTTACAACGCTACTATATAAATAAAAATTCTATTTTTACAACGCTACTATATAGATAAAAATTCTATTTTTACACTGCTACTATATAGATAAAATTCTATTTTTATAACACTACTATATAGATAAAAATTCTATTTTTACACTGCTATTATATAGATAAAAATTCTATTTTTACAACGATGTTCTTATAATAAAGATTATATTTTTATCACGCTATTTCCCTATATAAAAGTCGAATTTTTTACTTTGCAATTCAATATATAAAAATCGAATTTTTAATTCATCGTTATAAAAATCACTTTTCCACTTCAACGTATATATAATAAAAATCAGATTTTTATTTCGCTACATATATAAAGATCAAATTTTTATCACCATACCTTTATAAAAATTATATTTTTAACTTTTCTACATTATAAAAATTAGATTTTTAACCTTTCTACATTATAAAAATTATATTTTTATTACTAAAAACCATATGTTTATATTTTCAAAAATCTAGCTTTCCTTCATATAAAGATCTAGTATTTCTATTTTTAAAAATTAAATCTTTTTGTATGAAATAACAATCAGAAAACTCACCGATTTGGTCATCGAAGAAAACCCAAATGGGTGGGCAAGGAGCATCGGAGAACGGGAGTCGAAGACGCTTACGCCGGAGCTAACGCTGACAGCCTAAAGTAGCATCGAGGGCTCACTGATTCAAGCAATCGAAGAAAGGGAGGCTCGCTGCTTTCAGGTGGAAGGCGGGGAGGGTGTTCGGCAGAACAGCGGCGGGGTAGCAGAGGGGCGGCGCAGCCCTTGCCTGAACGGCGGTGGAAGAGGGGGTGCGGGTCTCTTCCTCGATTTGGGGGAGACAATAAGAAGAGGGGTTTGGGAGAAGAGACGCGAGAGGGAGGGGTGGCGCTTGTGGGGAGGAGGTCGGCGATGGCTGGCACAGGCGAGGGACAGGGCCGGCGATGGCGTCAATGGGTGGGAAGTGGGTGGCGTTCGATTTGAATGAGCAGGAGGTTTTTTTTTATTCTTCACGATCAGATATGAGAGGAGAGAGAGGGTATAGAGAGGTATAATATATATTATTTGTTTTATTTTATTATTCAACTAAAGTTGACTTTTTATCTTGAAATCGAAATCAAATCGACCGACTGTCGTCCCTAGCGTTTTACCCCTATTCCGAATACAATGGGATATGTATCGTAAGCCAATTCTATTGTTTTGACCAGTTTTCGTCAAAATCAAAATATAAATCTATATATTGAATTTGAACACGCATTTCAATTTACTGGGGTCACATACTAATCCTAAAAATTCCCGAAAAATATATTCTAACTTCGTATTGACGATACGGTCCTAACAAAACTAATTTCGTCGAATTCTGAGACCGTTGGAAAAACGACCATTTTCTAGTCGATTAAAATCAACTAAAACTGGTCAAACGCGTTTTCCTTTGCCACGCTCACATATTGATTCGAAAAATTATGAAATTTGGAAACTAGCAATAACTTGACATCACGGATCCAACAAAAGTGGTTTCGTTGAAATCCGAGGTCGTTTGCAAAATTTCTATTTTTAAAGGCCGAAATTCCATAGTGACTATTCTGGAATTTCAACTGAACATATCTTTTGATCCCCGCTATGAAATTTTGATTTTTCGGGTTCGTTGGAAAGATATTCACAATTAGATTCCATTATTTTCAGTTTCGCTAAAATCCGGTTTATTTTGCACCCGGTACATTCAATTGAAATTTGAAATCGAATTATCGAACTACCGCGCCATTTTCAATTCCTTTTATAATTATATATATAATTATTTATATTCTAATGACGATCTATATAACTATATACGTTATATTTCTATTCAAATTAAATTTTTCGTCGATATTATTTAAAATAATTCATTTTAAATATTCAAAATTCGCTAAAATTGCCAAAATAAAAATTTTAAATTGGCTCGCATTTCCGGGTTGTTACACTATTTATGCTGAATTTTTTAATGTTTTGAATCCTTTTAATGTTTCATGTCTAAAAATATTCCTGTTTGAGGCATATTACGATTTATAGTATGAAAGATCTTTCGCAAAATAAAGAATAATAAAGTTACTTTGCATTTTAAGTTTAAGTTACTATGTATTGATAGAATTCATAAAAATCATTTTGTTAAAATATCATTTTTAACATATCATGTACCTCAAGATTGTTGTGATATGAACTTTCAGGCCCGAGATGAAAATCCGAGACAGACTCCTGAGTTAGACTCATCTCGTCCGAGATCTCCCTCGATACGAGATCGAGTCTATACAATCCCCGAGACGAAACGCGACCGATATCCGAGATTTATAACCTTAATAGTAATAGAGTCTAGTTTATGTAAGACTCTGAATTCAAATTCTTTTTTTCAATATCTAATTTTCAAATTTTATTTTCAAACTTTATTTTCAAATTCTATTTTCAAATTCTATCTTCAATTTTTATTAAGTTTCCCTAGTTTACTTTTGATTTTAAACTCAAACTTTATAGTTTATAAGTGTATATATATTTATATAGTTATATACTTTTATATACTTATATTTATATAGTTTTAAACTTTATAATTATATAAATCTTTTTATATATTTTATATTTTTGTTTTCATATGATTTTATACATTATAATACTTGTTTATAACACTATGTTTTAATTCAAGAATTTCCAGAATTATATATATATATAGTTAAACACTTGAAAATATTCAAATTTCAAATTTTAAACACCCTTATGTCGACATGCATTTATACGGATGCTGACATATAACTGTCATATTTTTTTAGTTTGAAAGGAAGTGTCTTTTCATTATTTGTAACGTTCCAGAAGCGTTGCAACCTTTCAAAACTTATAAATAGGGGCTGATTTCGATTTTTTTCATCGTTCTTCTTGTCTATCTTCATCCCCTTTCTTTACATCATTAATATTTCATATTTTTATGATTTATACACCTATGCTTTGCCGAGTTCAATTCTATTTATATAAATCTTCTTCTCTTCTCAGTTTCTAAATTGAAGTGGTATTGAAGAGTTATAGTGCTGTTGTAATTGTTTGGGTAGTGTTTAGGAAAAGGTGTGTTCCTTGTAGCCTTGAAATCAAGGAAACGGAGTGGTGTTAACCTTGTAGCGGGGGAAATCAAGGGGAATATACTTGATCAAGGGTGTTTGGGATCGGTGGTAACCTTGTGGCTATGAAATCAAGGGTGTTGTACTTGGATATTGATATAGTAATAAAACTCTAAGCAATCCAGCGTTGCGTGGGACTAGACATTGGCGTAATCCAAACCAATATGAAATCTGTTGTGTTCTTTCCTTTTCTGCATTTTATTTTTGTTTATCTTTGTGTTTGTGTTTGATTCTATGTTTGTGACTATCTCTATGGTGTATGATTCATATAGTAGATCATATAAGTTTTAGATTTTGTTAAATTTCTTAAAAACACTATCTACCCCCCCCTCTAGTGTTAGTTTTGCCTTAACGATCCATTTCGCATTCCTTAACAGTTGGTATCAGAGCAAGGCCTTTCAAAAAATTCATAATCTATTTTTCAAAATAGTTATAATTGCAACCAACATTGGTAATAATAATAGTTCTTTTGTAGATGGTCGGTCCACTGTTAGACCACCACTGTTTAAAGGTAGTAATTATTCATATTGGGCATGTAGAATGAAAATATATTTACAGTCAGTAGGATTAGACACGTGGAGTAATACACAGAATAAGTTTGTTGAACCCACAACTAATTTTGCACAATGGACAAAAGGCTACTGCACAAAGCAATTATAAAGCCACGAATATGTTTTTTGTTCATTAGATAGGAATGAGTTTAATAGAGTGTCAATATGTAAAACTGCTTATGAGATTTGGAGAACTTTACAAGTTACTCATGAAGGAACTAGTAAAGTTAAACAAACTAAGATATCAATGTTAGTTAATCAATTTGAGTTTTTCAAAATGAACGAGAATGAGTCTATCTCTGATATGTATTGCAGATTTAAAGAGATAGTGCATTCATTAATAGCACTTGGAAAAACTTATTCTGAAGAAGATCAAGTTAGAAAAATATCAAGTTCATTAACTTCAGAACGCGATCAGAAAACATTGGCAATTGAAGAAGTCAATAATTTCAGTGAAATGAAGATTGAGGATCTAATAGGAAATTTAATGTCTTTTGAAGTCCAACTATAGAAAAGAAAGGAAAACAAGCCAACTGAAAATTAATCCATCGCATTTAAAGTAATAACAAATGATTCTGACTTGAGTAGTGAAGAAGATGAAGAAACAACCCTAATGACAAGACATTTTAGAAAATTTCTAAGATATAGAAGGAAAAATTATCCTCAAAATAATAATCAAGGAAGTTCAGGAAGAAATGATGGTCAATGTTATAACTACAATAAACCGGGCTATATAACGGGAAAGGGTCCATATCCAGATAAATCGACTCAACAAAAGGTCAACGGCAATTCATCAAAAAAGAGAAAGAAAGCACATGCAGCAACATTAGATTATTCAGATTCATCATCAAGTGATGAAGAGCCAGAAACCGGAAAATCAAATATGTGCTTTACGGCAATTCAGAATTTAGAAAATTTAGAAGAAAAGGATCCAAAAACCGGTACATCTCAATTAATTTTTCTTTGATTGTTTGCTTTGTTTGTTTTGAATTTAAAAATTAAACTTTAAAATTCAAACTTGAAATTTAAAATTCAAAATTGAAATTTGAATTTTGGAATTCAAAATAATACTATAATAATAAATAAAATAATTTTTTGGATGTCTGCTAGGATTAGAATTATTTCAGGCCGTTAAACCTGAAATATAAATCCATAATTTAAATCACTTGTCATAAAAACCAAATGTCCTTTGAAAATGAATACATATGTCGACATATGTCCATATGTCGACATATCAGCCTGTAATTTGAAATTCAAAATTTTGATTTTCAAAAGGTTTAAACTTTCAAGCTTCCCTCCAACTTTTCACCAACTCCCAAGGACTGAAAAAGGTGTCATGGATTTCTGAAAAGTTGTGCCTACTCAATTCATATCCATTCAATTTCTATATATACATCTCTTCTCTCTACCTTTCATTCACAATTCAAACTATATTATTCATATCTATACTCTTCGAAACAATCACTTCAATGGCTTCCTCAAGTTCATCTCAAAAATTGAAGTTAACCAAAACCATCAAAGGTTATCTTCATAATGATAGAGATGCTATCAAAACCTATGTTGACTATCTAGCTGATGCTAAAGTCAATACGGGTGCTTTCACCATATTTGGAGACTTTCCTTCCTATGATCTTATTTCTCTCTTTAACCACAATGAATTCTTCAGTCTAATTGACTCTTAGGATAATGACGAAGTGTGTTATCCTAAGCTTGTCAAGATGTTATATGTGAATCTTAATCGCGGATTTTTTGAAGCAAATGAAGACCAAATTTGGAGTAGCGTCAAAGGCACGCAAATTGTCCTAGATTCCGAAATCTTGGGCAATATCTTAAGTTGTAGAAGCATACGCTCGGATTTTTCGGATTTTAAATTCAATGAAACCGATTTATAGACTTATCATGACATATTCGAAAGCGATACTAACATGGATTTCAAAAATACTTTTTGCATCCAAAAACAAGAATTGTAAACCTTCTCCTCCAACATACCATCACTCCTCATTCCGGAAACTTTAATAATCCAACTCTCAAGGTCCAAAAAGCCATCTTCGCTATTATTGGTGGCTATAGCATCAATTGGGCCGATATGATCTTAAGGGAATTCGAGCCTATAGAAATTTCATCAAGAGAACATACTCTTTACTATGGAGTTTATCTCACCCGCATTTTCAAATATTTCGGAGTTGATCTTCACGGAGATGAATATGTGCCAAGAAAGGTGTTTAACTTATCAAACATACATCTTATGAAAATTCCACTCACTTTCAAACCGTATGAGACATTCGAAGACAAACAAGCTCGAATGCAACAAGAACAAGCACCTATGGAAGTCAAAGAAGAAGAAGAAACTTTTTTAGAAAGGGTTGAGTGTCTTATCAACACTAGAACCATTTCCAGAGAGATGATTGTTCAAAACCAAGTGAAGATTGTCAATAATCAAAAGAAGCTCAAAAGGAATTTTTCCAAAATGACTAAGTATATGGTCAAGACAGGAAGAAAGCTTGGAATCTCATCTTCCTCATCATCATCCGCTGAAAATTAGTCTATCTAGTTTAATTTGTCTTTATTATTTGTCTGTAGTTGCTTTTGAATCTCATATTTAGTGTGTCTTGATTAGTTGGATATATTTACTTTTTATGACATAATGAATGGAGTTTTATTTATGTTAAAATTATCTTTAAGATACTGCGAAAACTTTAGAATTAAATATAATATAATATAGAAACAAAAGATTCAAAATTTAAAAAATTTCAAAAATTCCAACCAAGTATGTCGACATACATGCTTTGTTATGTCGACATATAACTGCCAGATTTTCAAAACTTTTCAAATTTAAAATTAAATGACTAACTCATTTCCATTCAAAATCCAATGAATTCCAGACCCTATTTAAGCCTACTTTTCCCAGGAAACTTCATTATTTCATTTCTTCTTCTTCTCTATTCATTTCTAATCAAAACTATGGAAAATTAAATTCATAACATAAGTGAAAATCTCAAAGATTCTTTGAATTCTTTAAGAAAATCCTTTCCATAGTACTACGTAATCAATGTCATCTAGAGTTTATTCAGAAGAGAATGGTTGAATATCAAGAGAAACATTTTGACGTAATTCATTGGTCAATCTCTCCTCGTTTCAGAGATGAAAACAACAAAGCATCACTCACCAATGAAGAAGAATCGAAGGACATCAAGAAGAACCCAATCACTAGACAAGATGAATGGGTAGAAGTTCCAAGAAATGTTTGATTGTGTGGTATGATTTGATTTGATTTGTTTGAACTTACAATTGATTTGAATTACTTGAAAGCATGTATATTAATTATTACTTGATGCGGTATGCTTCGATTAATTTGTATATATAACTCATAACATATGTAATTATGATACTTGGATTGGTTTGTTTATATACTTAGTATTGATTATTGTATAATCGTAAATTTAGGGGAAGTATGTTATATAGATTTTAGGGGGAGTACTTTACTTTAGTATAGAATATATATAGATTTAGGACTCAAGGGAAGTATTTTACTTTAGTATAGGAATTATTTAGAGAGTTATAGAATTTAGGGGAATATTTTTAGAATTTCTTTTTGATAATTCCAAAGAGGGAGAAATTATAAAATCTAGAATTAGTTTATAGGATTCATATAGACAGGGGGGTTATTAGAAGGATCATCATTAACAGGTATGAACAAATATGATATTTTATAAGCTAAGCTTGTCATCATCAAAGGGGGGGATGTTGTTGGAAAATGGAATTTTGATGATAACAACCTTATTTACATATCAGTTGTTATAGAATATATACTAACACCTTTATCTAGAATATATATATATGCATATGGAGGATTTGTATATAGGAATTAATACTGAAGGCTGTACAGTTTAAGAGCTTTTAAAGATTCAGAATTCAGAGATGATTCAAGACTCATGAGTAATCAAGATTTCAAGAGTTCAAAAGCTCAAGATAAATATAGTAATAGAGTCTAGTTTATGTAAGACTCTGAATAACACTCCAGGTTCAAATTTAAATTCTGTTATTCAATTTTTGATTTTCAAATTCTATCTTCAGTTTTTATTAAGTTTCTCTAGTTTAATTTTGATTTTAAACTCAAGTTTTATAGTTCATAAGTGTATATATATTTATATAGTTATACACTTTTATATACTTATATTTATATAGTTTTAAACTTTATAATTTTATAAATATGTTCATATATTTTATATTTATATTTTCATATGATTTTATACTTTATAATACTTGTTTATAACACTATGTTTTAATTTAAGAATTTCCAGAATTATATATATAGTTAAACACTTGAAAATATTCAAATTTTAAACACCCTTATGTCAACATACATTTATGGGGATGTCGACATGTAACTGTCATATTTTTTATTTTGAAAGGAAGTGTCTTTTCACTATTTGTAATGTTCCAGAAGAGTTGCAACCTTTCAAAACTTATAAATAGGGGCTGATTTCGAATTTTTTCATCATTCTTATTCTCCATCTTCATCCCCATTCTTTACACCATTAATATTTCGTATTTTTATGATTTCTACACTTATACTCTGCTGAATTCAATTCTATTTATATAAAACTTCTTCTTTTCTCACTCTCTACTCATTACTCTCTGAATCAAAGTGATATCGAAGAGTTATAGGGATGTTGTAATTGTTTGGGTAGTGTTTGGGAAAAGCTGTGTTCCTTGTAGCCTTGAAATCAAGGAAACGGAGCAGTGTTAACCTTGTAGCCAGGGAAATCAAGGGGAATATACTTGATCATGGGTGTTTGGGGTCGGTGGCAACCATGTGGCTATGAAATCAAGGGTGCTGTACTTGGATATTGATATAGTAATAAAACTCTTAACAATCTAGCGTTGCGTGGGACTGGACGTAGGCGTAATCCAAACCAGTATAAAATTCGGTGTGTTCTTTCCTTTGCTGCATTTTATTTTTGTTTATCTTTGTGTTTATGTTTTATTTTGTGTCTGTGATTATCTCTATGGTGTGTGATTCATATAATAGATCATATGAGTTTTAGATTTTATTTAATTTCTTAAAAACAATATTCACCCTCCCCCCTCTAATGTTAGTTTTGCCTTACCGATCCATTCTGCATTCCTTAACAGTAGGAAAATACGCCGAACTTATCTTCTCATTTCATGTATATATATAGCGTATCCTTCCCATTTTTTTGTTTTCCAGAATTAAATATAATGCTACCATTAAAGATTAAACAGTAATCTTTAAAAATGGAAACCAATTCATATGAATGTAAATCAAAATACGTGTATACTGGAGATCACGTGCAATTCCCCTTCAGCCTCATTCAAGTTTCGAAGGGATCCATTACCTTTTTCGCCGCGTT
The DNA here is from genome assembly GCA_030737875.1 of Allium sativum. Taxonomy (NCBI): domain Eukaryota; kingdom Viridiplantae; phylum Streptophyta; class Magnoliopsida; order Asparagales; family Amaryllidaceae; genus Allium; species Allium sativum. The sequence continues at coordinate 16,199,542 of CM060927.1, read as the reverse complement.
TTCTCTTTACAGTGAAATCGAAATTGGAGAAATATGGAAAATAAGGCATTTATTCATTGTTTGCGTTAGTTTTTGGTTTATGGGTTGAAATGGAGCTCGAGTGCGAATTTCTGTGGGAGATGGTGATTAAAGTTTTCGCGGTTACTGTAGGAGCAAAGCGTCGATGTGATTTTTTTGGTGGGGATCAAGTGGCATTCTCTAGCGATGGTGGTGACGTGCTAGAGAACAGGGAGAGAACGACGACCTTGTTTTCAAGAATTATGGAGGAGTGATGGTGTGAGGTTGGCTTTGGCATTCACGTAAATGAGAGCAGCAGGTTAAAAAGGTTCAACGAGGAAGAAAAGGGTTACATGGCCCTAAACGTGGACCAATCGGCTAATCTGGGTTAGTATATGATAATTAGTAATTAGGATTAAATAATTATTTTATTTAGGTAATAATTTAAATATACTAATAATGTAAAATGTATGACATTCTCATACGTGCACAAAATCGAACCAAACAAGAAGTGTTGGAACCGTATCGGAGAGCACAACATTATGGAGTTGGTTTTGTCAGAGTTGGTAGCTATTGGAATTTTTAATTAAATTAAATGCTCATTTAATTTAATTAAAACAAATTGTTTTAACAGCGAATGAAAATCATGGTGAGTATGACTCACTCAGTTGTCCCACTTATATTTTATATAAGTCGGGTTTATTGTTTGTATGCTATGCTTGCTAATTATTGGATGATTTAATGATTGTTTAAATATATGCTGAATATTTTTATATAACTAGTTAAATTAAATGCTCTTAATTTAATCGAAACCAATCTTAATTTTTAACAATTAATTCCAAATGAGGTAACTTACCTTGTTGGTTACATTTATAATAATATAAACGTATTTAAATTAAAAATTGGATGTTTGTAGTGTCGTTGTTTGTTGACTATTATCAATTGAACTAATTGTTCACACTTATTATAGTAGATATTATATGACCATATTAAATGTGTGATTATATTTGAGGTAACCTATTTGGATGCAGGGAAAAACAGGTTGTAGGGATCCAACTAGATTCCTCAAAATTTATTGTTTAGTTTCGTATTACAATTATATGAATTGTTTAACCAGTCTTATTGGATGATTGATTTGATAATTGATTGTTGGATATGAAATCAACGTTTTTTTTATTATTAATCAACGGGCAGTATTAGTTGAGTAATTGGTAGTAGATGGCCTAGAAATCCATCTTTTTATAAATGTTGATTTACCTTCAGGTGAATCGATAGAATTGAAGTTATAAAATTTATTTTATAACTGAAGATAGATTTTGAAATCTATTACTTTGAATAATAGTTTATAAAAAGGAAATAAATATTTATTATCACTACGCCATAGATGGTCTATTGCAACGAAAATCCAAGGTGTTGCTAGCTACAATGTAACAATGGGTATGCTGATTTTAGTCTATTGTAACACATGCTTCAAGGTGTTAGCATAGAAAATCCAAGGTGTTGTAGTAGATACGTGATTAAAATTATCAATCCGGGTTACCAATCCGCGTGAAATAATCTTTTACGCGGGACGCAAAAACAAAAAATAAAGCTGCAAAACACTTAGCAAAATATTCAAGGGTTTTAGACAAAATAGCTCAACCTCTCATACACTCTCAGTCGCAGGTTCAATTAAGGCTAAAAGTTCAAGTTTACAAGCTTAATTGGGGTTCAATTACAACAAGTTGGAATTCAAGTTCAATTAGGGCTTCGGTGTTTCAATTAGTTCTTCAATTGGGGTTCGTTTGGGTTTCAAATTTCAGTTAGGGCTTCGATTTAATCTACTACTTAAGGTATCACTCAATGTATATTTCAAGTATTTCCTGATTTGATTGTTGTGTTGCCTAATTTACTGATTTACCTATGCGTTAAGGTGTAATCATATTCCTAATTTTATTATGTTTGTCTTAGTAACAAACTTATGTTAAACAGTGCTTATATGATATTACTGTGTTTTTTTGCCTTATAGTCAAGGCTAAATAATATTTGTGTACGTTTTTTTGTGTGTAAATTAGTGATGAACAAGGAAAAAAATATGGTCAGAACTTCCTAAGTTTAGATGACTGCATGTTATTTGTGTGTAAATTTATGCCTCGATTACCAAAAATACATGCATGTCCAAATGACTGCATCTATATTGGGCAGAAAATGAAAAGGAAAATAACTGTGAAACTTGTGGTTTCTGCCTTGATTAAATGTTGTAACTGATGTATCATATTTGTGGCTTCTTTTATTTTGTAATTACATTTTAATGAAGTGGCTGTTTTATTTTTAATGCACTTGGTTTATTTTATTTTGTAATTATGTCATTCTAATGTTAATTTCTCCATTTTGTGTAGGATGGAGGTGGCAATCCTAGATTCTACCACAAGGGAATATTTGGTAAGAATGGATATGTTGGTGGAGAAGAAGCTATTGTCAAGGAAGTTGATCTAGATAGGTTTTCGCACACAGTACTGATGGAGTTTGTCAAGGATGAGCTAAAGTACACTGAAATGGAGGACTATATGCATGGAAAGGTCCAACGAGTGGGTGGAAATTGATGGCCGATTATGTAAAACTGTTGTTTATGATGCAAATAAAAAACAATGGTGATTACATTGATTTCTATATTGACATTTAAGGTCGATGATAAAGCTGAGCCAGTGAAACAAATGCAGCCACATGTCATCGTACGCACAAGGAATAATCTGTTTCTAGGTATAAACATATCTTCTCATTTGAACTATTTTGATGAATTTGGTCATTTTGCTGAATCTCTTAGTCATCTTGCTACTTTTAATGCACATAGAGTTTTTGTGCATTTATGTTTGAATATTAGGACTTGTTTGATTTTTAGTGCACTTAGTAGAATAATAAAGAACTTGTATGTCGTAGCTACGAAATCACAGAAACGACAATTTTTCACTGCTCACCATCTGCAACAGGTAGCAAAAAAGAAGCAGCAAACTGGTTAAGTCTTTACTCCTTGAGAGTCGGCAATGCTAAACAATCCACAAGTGATCAATGAAGCTACTGAGAGTCCACCTATCAACAACAAGCAGACTGAAGTCTTTACTCCTAGAAAGTCGGCAAGGCTGTATAATCCAATTACCAACAATTCAGAAGAGATCAGCGAAGCTGCTACGAGCCCATGTCGCAACAAGAAAAAGGTGGTAAGCAAGAAGTCAACTGGAGTCAGTAGTTCGAGGAAGTTACCAGAGAAGAAAAATCCAACTGAAGTCAATGATGCAACTTTGAATATTAGCTCAGCAGATGTCAGGAGTAAATTGGATTTCGATCATTCTCCACATGAAGATGAAAATACAAATGAAAATGAGATTCTGGTAAGAAGACTACAATCTGATCTTCTAATATGATCAACATATTTTGCTAATATTTACAATAATGTCTTGTTAAATTACTTTCATAATGATGATTTATCTCCTTCGCCACCTCCACCGCCTACTGAATACGAAAGGGAGAGAGACAAAAATGTCTCACAGAAGAATAGTGTTTTTGAAAAACTTGGGATGCCTAAATTATTTGCTGGACTGAGAAATGAATTTGAAAAAAAATAAAGCAAAATCAAAGATGCCTGCTGAGGATAGCGAAGCTTATGTTCCATAATTTGATGAACTTTGTGAAGATGATACTTCAGAAAAGCAGGCAAAGGTGCGTTATAGCTGAAGATTTGATTTTATGTTGGTAATTATAGACTAGCGTCATTTTTTTTATTTTTGTATGCATATTTTAGAGAACCAAAAAGGTTACAGTTACAAAGCCTCAGTTCGGACCAACAACTCGTTCACAAGCCAATGTTGAATCTGCAACTGATAAGAATGCAACTCCAAAGATAGGGGAAAATCTGATTCATACACAAACTGATGATACACCATGTACCGTTGAGTTACCGCACAATGAAAGAATATGAACAATGGCTGCTTATTTGGCTATGCGAGAACACTAGAAGAATAATTGTAGTGGAAGTGAAAGTGCAAGGAACAAGGCAAGGGATAAGGCTATTGTTGGAAATGTCTCGACAAATATTGAAAGCGAAGAAGATGAAATAGAAGAAGATGAAGGTATTATCCAATCGAGTTCTGATTTTAATAGTTTAAGTTCTCATTTATGTTATGCCTAGCCTTCTCATTACTATTGTATGTACTTTGTAACGGTAGTCAGAGCTCCCAGAAGGTTCAGGGGAAAAACAAAGATGAATAAAGTTCATTCAAGGTCGTATGACAAAAGAGTTATAATCCAAATGAATAATCGGGGCCAACCTATTTCAGACGATGACCAAGTAATGTATGAATTGAGTTAATTTTTTAGGAACACTGAAGAGGAGTGTTCCACTTACTTACAAGTCTTGATTTGATGTTCCTTCAAGTTTGAAAGGCACGTTGTGGAACTATGTCAAGGTAATTTGCAAACTTAGCTGAATTTTACTTAAATATATGAAACTTGTCACAAAAGTAGCATGAATTTTCTTTTTAATGTTTGATTTGTATCTAAGCAACGATATATTATTCTAGATGAATGTGAATATTGGGCTTTGAGGTCAATTCGTGACGCTTGGAGGGGTACAAGAGTCGTATTAAGAAGTCACATTATACGACTTATGAAACAGATGAAAAGAGGCTTGAAAATAGTTCGGACGAAATTCCAGTTGAGGATTTCAAAGTACTCTTGATGTTTTAGGGAGATGAAAAAATTCAGGTATAATTATAAGTTTTATCACAGATTTTTTTCCCTTTTTATTCATTCAAATCAGACAGATCAACATCTTTATTTCATGTTTTTGTAGTCTAAGGCCCTTACAAATTCTACAAATCGGAAATCGTATACTGACACACACTGCTGGTCCAAAGCTTTTTTCCCAAATTCGGCATAAGATGGTATGTATTTTTCTTATTTTTATAATTGGCTTGTTTAATAATATAGGTCATATGAAGGTATGCTTGTTTAACTAGAATGCAGTATCCTTGTTTAACTTGTGAATAAACTACATATATCAATGAAGATTCAGATGGAGATGTTTCCACTTTTTAATATTAGTGATATATGTTCTGGAACAATTGGTTTGATATCCTTTTACTGTCTAATGTTTTTTGTATCAGTCCAACAAATCAGATGGGGAACTTTTTGTTAAAACTCGCAAGCGGAAAGAAGAAAAGATGTACAAGACTGATGCTTCAGTAATGAACTACAGAAATGTAACAAAATTTTATTTTCTCTTCAATCAGATGTCAAAAAAATGCTTCATTTTGCACATGATCAACATTATTGTAGAATTATATCCTGTTTTGTAGAACGAGTCATGGCATAGTTATGCTATGGCATAGATTTGCAACTGAAATGCAACTGAGGTAGGCATGCCTCTCATTTTGTGTTGAAATGTAAACGAGACATTGCCTCAGTTTGTAACCGAGGCATGCATGACTTAGGTTGTGCTGAAATAGTGTATTCACTGTCAAAACATTAGTTGTACTAAAGAGTTACTCGGATTTTGTTCATTAACGATGTCACATTTTGAAACTTCTTTATTTTACAGGAGAAGATTGAAAAAGCAATAAGTGAAGGAGGCAGTGATGAAGTTGTTCAAGAACTTGTTTCTGATGGAAAGTCGCACAGTCCATCATAGCATATTGGAGGACACCCAAAGTCTCCAAAAGTTTCAAAAACTGCTCCAACAACAAGCATATACATGCAGGAGCTTGCAATGAAGATATGGGAAGATGTAACTGATGAAGTCGAAGCAAAGGTGAACAAGAAGGTCCAAGATGAATTTGATGCAAAGGTGAACCAAAAATTTCAGGTGAACTTGACAAGGATGCTTAGGAAATTAGATGAAGCAAACGCTAACATGGACATTTATATTGGGGATCTTTGTGAGACAATTAGCAGTAAAGGCACTGAAACTTAAATCACTGAGCGCACTCTTAATTATTGACATTAGGGATCTTTGTGCAACAATTTACATTGAACATGAATTGATGTGTTTGTAAGTACAGTCTGTAAACATGAATTTACTTGCTATGTTTGTAAGTACTATTTGTGTTGCTTGTTAATCTTAGATGAGAAGTTCTTTGTTTAATTCAATATGATGTTAAATTCTGTAATGTTGTAATATGTGATGTAATATTTCCATAGCTATAATATATTATTGCGGTTTATGATGTTAAATGTTGCCATAGCTATGATATAGTGTTGCCATTGGATGGTAGAAGTGTTTCCATAGACTAATGCATGTGGGCCCCATAATATGATTATGTGATCCTGTGTTACAGCCACAACAAGATTCCGTGAGCCTAGGCTATAGATTTTAGTGGGCCCCACATTTTTGTAAATTTAGTACTTGTGGTAACACCTGTACCAATGTTGCCTTAGGGTCGCAAAGATGTTGCCTTAGACTCTAAGGCAACGCTGCAAAAGGCAACACCGAGAAAGTGTTGCCACAAATCATTTTTGGCCTATGGCAACATATTTTGACACTTACTACATCACTTCTCTAGTGTTATAATATGCAATCTATGGCATAGTACATTTATTATTTAAGTTGTACGAAATTATTTAATGGTTTTATAAAGTAAATTTGTATGCAAAAAAGATTAATAAGTAAATGAAGAATAAGTTAACCTAAGGGTCAAGAGTTGGATTAATTGTTTTTATTAAAGTAAAATGAAATTATATTGAAACTGGTTATTTATTTATTTAACAATAATCAAAGTAAATGGGATTAATTATATTACTAATTAATTTAAATGGAAGGACTAATTGGAATGGATTAACGAGTAACTGTGTTAAGTTGAATAAGTCAACTACTTAAATGGTAAACGATTATTAAATTTGTTATAAATTAATTTAATAGAATTGTTAATGATGAAGTAAACCATTTTTATAAATATTGAAATTATTTATTATTTATTTAATAATAATCAAAGTAATGATCTTGGAATTAAGTTAATGGAGGTTGATGAAACCATAAGGCACTGTTTATAGTTAAATAAATTTAAAGCAAATTTATATTAAATATATAATTAAGTTTGAATTGAATTCTCCTTGGAATTCTATTTAATTGAATTTCCTAAAAAAATCCAAGTTGGACGAAGATATTAAAAACCAAGTTTTATGAATATGTTGTAAATGATTTCAATTATTAAAACGAGTTATGGATGGAATGAAACTCAGAAGTGTGAAGTTAAAAAGTGGAAATTGAAATGGAAACCTAAATTGAATTAAAATGGTTAGGCAAGCTAAGTTATAAGGATTCCACCTAAATCACGTATTTTAAACAAGAAATGGAGCTTTATTAAGATATAACTAAAAAAGGTTTGAAATAAGTTTTTAATAAATAATTTTATTTGTATTAGAATCAAGGCTTATTTATAATGGTTTAAAAGAGTATGATAAGTAATATGATATAGTATTAAAAGAATTTGGAACATGTTATATATTGGTTGAGTCAAATAACTTTCGAGGTGTTAATCTAATGTTGGTTTCGGCCTTCGGAGTTGTATACTAAGAGATTTAATCATTATCAATTTTCAATGAGGAGCTAATAAAGTAGAACTGAAATTATAACTTAATATTATTATATTAAATAAGAAAAGGGGAATGTATTCCTAATATCAAAGATATCGAAGTTTTAAATTAATAATTAGTTAATCAAAGAGGCAAAGTGATGCCGAATACTGAACCATTAAATTTATTTTATTTTTATGGATGAATGTTTTTTATTTGATAGTTAAATAACCGACTATCAAATCTGGCCAATTATCGATTGTTGATATGTAAAGTCCAGGATCGAATTTATATTCGAAAACCATTCCAACCAGCAAATACGTAAATAGAGAGGATATCATAGGATGATCGAGATGGAGCAATTGAAGACTGTAGACCTTCATTAAACGGAAGGACTAACTAAAATCTCAGGTTGGCCCCTTGAGATATATTGTGGTACTATCATCAATGAAATCTATGAATTACAAGGACTACTACTTACCGATCTGTTGGGTGATTTCTAGGATGTAGTAGGAGGGTGCTTCCAATTTCTCTATTCCTAAGACAACTTGTATGGACAAACGTCTGACAGAATATTTCCAAAGGGGTCATGTACATTGATTTCCTCAAATGTATTATTTTAGTGGCAGAGAAAACACTTTCTCTTAGCTTAACACCCATAGTATTTTTATGGACGTCAATTAGTGATTTTATGGAGGATCTGATGATGTGGCATTCAAAGTGAATGGTGGTCAGATATTCTAAAAAGGTAATTTTAATCTCAAGCCTTGTCAACCTGAAAATGTTATAAAATCGAATAGGTCGCATGGCTATGTGGGTCGCTCCCATTAGGGTGTATCGACACCATCTAGAGAAAATTCATTTGTTCTACTTTTGTTTCTGTATCTCCCCGAAAAATGGTAGCTGCACAACCGTAAGGTGATAATATATTTGAAACACTCAAGCAAAATGAGTGGTCTGTCATGTTTAGCCAATGTTGCAAGATGTTCTTGTTGAATCCTAGTGCATTTTCTCTAGAGGTACATTGTCCAAAGGTGGTCTCATACCTTGCCATAGTTGGAAATCCATTCTAAAATAAGTGCCCGCGACTTTTGATTATAGACTATGTATGTAGAGCGTGAGATGCAAGCATTCTGCTAAATGGTTATTTATTTGATTTAGACACTATTATAATACAAGAATAAATATGATTTCAAAATGTGTTGGGTTATCGTAAAGTAAAAACTATCTGTGTTTATGTGTGGATTGGTCTTATAATTATCCTTTTCTTTCGAAAGGATTTTTATTTTAAAATCAAGTTATGTGTTGCCTACTTAGTGAATTTTCTCATGCGGGTTCACTAGACTGATCCTGCCGTTTGCAATGCTCGGGTCAGACCGAGTTTTGCACGTTTAGGCTATCAGATATTATGAAGTCCAGAGACGACCTGGAGAAGTTCAGACGTATGACACGTATTCAGTATTTATTCCACTGTGTATTGTATATAAGGACAAGTTGTTATTACTGTTCGGATGTACTAATATACTCTGATGATTGTAAGTATTTTTCAAGTTCTCAATAAAGAATTATTTTCATATTATATTTTGTTCCGCTGTGATGTGAGACTGTTTTTGTTGTGTTTCTTCACTTTTCTTCTATTCTAATATTTCTTTCTTTCATATCTTACCCTCTAATTTTTTCTATTAACTATCTGGTGTATTCGGTACTTGGGTTTTTGCAAGTAATACGAGTTTATGTATTATTGTCAAGATTCGAGAGTCGAATCCGTCGGGTCGTGACAGTGGTATTAGAGCATAAGGTTTAGTGATAACCATGGCACTTTGGCATAACTCAATAGAGATGGGGTTAGTAATACCCTAGATCGAGTTTGAGTATAGATACATGAGAAAACGCATTTGTTAATTTTATGAAAATGTTTTATATTGTGTTATTTGATCGGTTCAATTTTGAACTATCAGCTGACACGATATTGTTTTGTAAAGGGGGTAAATGAAAATAATTTTACCTGAATTATATTTTTGTACAGAAAATAAATAATTTTATCAAATTATTGAGATAGTGGCGTGTTTGATTGACTTAAATGAAATTCAAATTTGATTAAAATTTTGGAATGGTTTAATACAACTGAACGTGATTTCAGTGTGAAATTGGTAAATGAGATTAAATGAATCGGAATTTTGATTGTGAAATGGAAGTGAACAAACTGGAAAATCAATTAGTTAATTGAATATGGAAATGAAACTTAACTTGGTTAAGTGGAGTTAAGAATGGATATTGGAATAAAATAGATTTAGGATTTGAAAATTGAATGGAAATAAATCAGATGTCAATCAGTTATTATTGATGCATGTAAAACCCAAGTGTTACTACCAAAATTCAACACCGAAACAAGCCATCGGTGAAGTAGTATTAGACTGCCACCAACATAGACCCGACACTAAGACAAGGCCGAAAACATCAAAGAAGCAATGGTAGAAACTGTCACCCCTCACCATCCTGGAAAGGGAAAGTTTAGAATCGACAAGGAAAAAGGATACCAATAGGATAGTTTCGAAACAGAAGACAAACAATATGATGTCAATTCCAGAAACTAATTACCTCAAGGCGGAAGCAAATAAGAAAGAAAGAACAACAACACATGATCTGAAACCAAAGACTTGACACAGAACAAAGCAAAGGGACTCGAAAGGGCTATCAGCATTAATTCACTTAATGCCAATACAAAAAGAGGTAAAAGACAATAAAAGAACAAAAGGCCAAAACACAAGCATTTTGAAGGCCAGCTAGCGGACTCAAAGCTCGTCAGCTACCTATAAGCAATTTCAGCAGGAAGTACACTTAATGCACCCTTCCGGAAGACCAAAAAACCACCAAAGAGATTCACTGACAGCAGGCCAAAGTCTTCGAGAAGAAAAGCTATCCATAATAGCATGCTTAGTGTTGATACCGAAAGGAGTAACGGCTCCAGGAACGTGAGTGATCAACGCACGAAGGAAAACATCGTAAAGATTTAAAGACAAGACCAAAAGATATCTCTGAAAGCTGGAGGTTATACCCGATGCTATCAATACCAACAGGCTTGGTATTGACACAAAAGGTAAAAACAACTTCAAAGAAAAGCTCCAAGGACCGGAACCATCTTTCTAAAAGCTAAGACTGACACACTAAAGGCTATTTCATATCTCTCAACAACAACCGAGACCCAAGCAACCAAAACCGAAAGATGAAAAGCGGCCAACACACAACTATTGCACCCAAAAGAGGCCTTTGCTGACCCATTGTCAAAATGGGTCCCGATTTTTCTATAAATAAGACCTCAGGGGTCACATTTTGAGGTCGAAATCTCATTTCTCAATCTTGTACTTTTTTCTTCTAGAGTAAACCCTAATTTCTAAATCAAATTTGGGGATTCTCTTTGTAAACACTTGTATATGTAAATCAATGAGCAATAAAAAGTGGATCGACACTTAGCATGATATTCGTGAATTACTTAAATTCTTCTATAACATATTACCTTATACTTCCTACACAAAATGGGTTCTTACCTAAGTCTTAACCCTTCCTCAATATTATTGAAAAACCCCTTTCTACTAGCCATTTAGCTTTCTATCTTGTGTTGTGCTTAGGGAACCATTATCCCAAAGTAATTGTTGGTTATTATGTCTCGTAAACATGGTACTCACCCCTTGAGGGAAGAGTAACTTATCTTCGGGATTAAGACATTGATATCTTGAAAATGGTGAACTAAATCAAGCTTGCAGGAACTAAATTGTCCCATTTTTTTTCATAGGTCCATTTCCTTAGACCTATCTTCGGTGTTGACGAAAAATATCACTAACATTTTGGCGTTAGAAGGCGGGCCAGAACCTCCGACCTTGTGGTCAACCTAATCCCATATATAGTTGTGATGTTCCGTCCCGGATTGGACTAGGCTTTGAAGAAGTAGGAACCATGAATAGAAGGTCTCTACGAGTAAGTACCGAGTGTCCCATGGTTACATCAAGTGTTAATGAACCATGGACTATCAAAAGGCAAAGGATTAAGCTGGAAGCCTTGCATATCCAAGATAAGGGAAAAGAAGTAGAGACTTATGATCCTGACCATTGGAGAATCAATAGTTTCAATTTAAGACAAACCCCAATCTTTGACCTAAGCGGTTCCACGTCAAAGAAGCGCAACTCATTTATCCATATAAAGGAAGCTATTCAAGCACAGGCTAAGGGAACGATATTTGGGAAAAGGTTTGAGAAAGGTTTCAATCACCTCGTCCTAGGAGGGTTTAAGATGGTTACACCTCTGCCTTAAGACATAGCTAAAATGAAATTTGAAGATAAAGAAAAGACGACGGAATTAAGTAATAAAAGAGTTAAATCCCAATGTCCAAAGAAAGCCTTCGAATTCAATATTGTCAAAAGGATGAGAGATTACAACTTCAATGGATTGAATCTACCTCCTTACTAAACATTTGTTGGACTTTTGGCCATCATTAAAGAAGAAACCTAAGAACGAAGCCAAGCAAGGAAGGCCTTATTGCTACTATCATATGATAAATGGGCATGAAACCAATCATTGTAGTCCTAGAAGGAATGGTCATCAACTTTTTTAGTCAAGGAAAACTACATAGATATGAAAAGAAGACGCAGTCAACTACAACAACAAATTTTTTGAGGAAAGAATGCCTACATAACTAAGGGTATGGAAACCCTCTCAAAATTTGGAATAGCCTGAAAAGAGTCAAATTGCAAATGGATAAAAAATTCTGTCATCACCAAGTTGGCCGGGGAAAGGCACCCCTTGGAAGAGGGGGTGATGTATAAGCCTTTATTCGTGCCTAAATTAGAAAGGGCCAGGTTAAAGCATCAAAAGCATAAGCCTCTGACCTACGCCAGAAATGGTCAGGACGGAGCATAAATTTAGCATGCCCTGCCTCTGCTTGTAGAAGCATACACCCTACCTCTGCTATTAACTAAGCACGTCTTACCTTCGATCGTAGAAGAGCATGTCCTACGTCTGCTTATGTTCCGCGTTACCCGCAGAAGGGAACGCCAACCCTTATCATCGCCTACGATGGCCAGGATAAGGCACCCCTTAGAGGGGTGTGGAGTGTAAGCCTCTATCATCACCTACAATGGTTGGGGTAGAGCATCAAAAGAGTAAGCCTTAAATCTTCGTCTACGATGGCCCGGTTTGAGCATCTAAGCCCTTATTATTACCTACAATTAAAAGGGTAAGGCGCCTCCTGGGTAGAGGTCGGGTATGTCCTTGGGACCTGCTTGAGGATAAGCTAGCCAAGCGCACTAGACGCACAAGCCCAAAGAGTGCCCAACAAAGCATGTGCGTCCCCTGCTTTGACAATCAAAAGCCCGGAGAGTGGCTTACGAAGCACGTACATCCACTGCTTCATAAAGTAAACCCCAAAGGAGGTAACAAAACTAATTGCTAGAAAGGGATTTCTGGTCTTCTATCTTTAAAACCCAAATCTGGGTTGGTTCGGGACTTCTATCAATTACCAGAAGTGGACATCTCTGGTCTTTTTCTAAATACCCGAATCTGGGTTGGTTTGGAACTTCTATTAATGCCCAAAGTATGAACTCCTGGCCTTACGTCAAACATCCTAGCTTGGAGTGAGGATCAGAGATTTTGACTGTTATTGGAGGAAGTAATCTGTATATCTTTTATTAATAACCTAATCTAGGTTACAAAGGCTCCAGTTCTCACTCCTGGAAAATGGCTTACAAAACAGGATTTAGTTAGGAATCCTACGTCTTCTATCTGAAGGCCTTCAAACGAAGAAAGTAATCTTACGTCTTGCTCAGGGAGATTTCATAAACTTATTGTATACAAATTGCTATTATCTATGTGAAATACAAACAAAAATCACATTTCAAGTAGCACATACACAATTTACAAAGACTATTTCATGGATTATCTGAATACGTAAACATAGACATTATAGTTACAAATACGATCAAGTATCTTGCTCTTCTTCATCCTTAGGTAAAGGGGGATTAATAGCATGAAAAGTAGCGATGCTTAGAAGCTCATTAAGCTTGCGTACCTTCCTACTAATTTCATTAAGGTTGTCCGAGGGTTTGATTTGAAGTTTTAAAGCCCTATCACAAGCTCTATATATAGCCCTTAGAGACTTATTATCTTTCACTAAATCGGAGATTCTCACGCGTAAATAATGTCCTTCCTCTTGTAATATTCTAATCTGAAAATGTAATGGTTGATGCGACGAAATCTATCCTCATTAAGCTTTGTATCGTAAATATTTTTCATCTCATCTATCACTCTATTACACCACTCGGAAATGACAGATGCATCTAAACCTTGAGGGGGGTTCTTCATATAAAAATGCTTTTGAGAAGCTGGAGCCTTATGACCAGTCACGGTTTCAGAAGGCTGAGACATTGTTATGATAGGAATGTTTTTGAAGGAATTTTCCCACGTCTTACAACTTGCATTAGCATTATCTAATTCAATTTCCAAGTTAGCTGCCCGCTGACGCAATCCTCTTAGCTCATCCTCAAAATCAGTAGATGGTTTAGTATTTATACATTTCTTTAATCCAAGGATAAATCTACTCTTTACCTATAACTGACATTTCAAAGTATTCACCTTTTCATTCAAATGCTTGATCGTCAAGTTTTGATGTAGAATCGCTTTCTCGTTGGAGGTGGATGATCCCTCTCTAAAAATTCCACTTTTCTCTGCCTCTATTAATACTACATCCACCGTTGGGGAAGTTTCATGTTGATCAACCTACTCACAAAAAGAAGAAGTAGCTATGCATATGTTTTTTACTCACAAAGGTATATAGAAAATGGTACTATATTTCTCAAGAAAAGTTTTGCATTAACTTTTTTCAAAACCAGCTTCTAATTGTTTTGACAGACATATGAACCAAAAAGAGTTATAGGGATTTAAACTTACTTATCAGTACATTCATTGTTTATATATCAGCTCGGCATGTTCAATCCTTAGTTGTTTTAAAATCATCTCACGGCCTTCACCCAAAAAGGTAAAGAGGAGTTAATGGTATTTCGTATAAATGCTCATAAGCTCTCGGAGGAAGTGTTTTCTTCCAAGTACATGTGATGACATTGTTGAAAATTCCTTTTTTGATATAGATATCAAACGTAATACATCCTCATGAAAAACAAGGTTCTTCCGTAATATAAATAGAAAAATTAACAACCATCAACAACAGTAGGATTACCAATACACTTACACATGTATAACATAAGTTTACGAATACTCCTCCTATTCATACAAAATTGACCTCTTAAACAACTTAGTAATAAACCTATTCTTGTTTTACTTAAGCTTTTCTAAGGGAAGGTCCCTTGGGATTGAAAGAAACCTCGGAAGATTCCAACATACTCCTGGGTGTGGGTCAATTCTATATTCATTTAGATAATGCCTGTGGAGGCGATGTATAAAACCCCCACTAAGATCCCCCTAGAAAGGAAAAGTCTATTGTGATGTGTTGATTATAAATCTCATACAAAAAATTCAATAGAATTTCTCTATCCTCACTTAACATTAAGAGTAGAGTCATCAGCTCCTTGTTTTCCACCAAAATGGTTTCCTTGTGCATTCGTGCTTTCTTGAGCCTGAGTGCAGCTTCATGCTCCTTATAACACATAAGTCTAGAAGCACTTTTGTCAAGATTGTGATATTTTTGTGACAAGGTGTTATAGTCCTTTAACAGTCTTTCTTGCTCTATGTAGGACTGGGTTATTTCCCTCTGTTTCTTATTTAATTTTGCTTTAAGTTGCGAAACAATATTTCTTTTGGTCTATACAATGTAATGACAGAAAACTATTTGCCACCATATACTTAAGAGAAGAAAAGCACTTCAAAAGTAAAATCCATACCTAAGAAACAAAAGCATCAGGCTTGATAGACTGTTCTTTTCCCGATGACTCAGGAATACTACCTTTTTAGCCGAAGCCACATTAGGGTCTCGAGTGGTATGAGTACCTATAACATCAACGCTAGCTCCAGCAGAGTCATGTAAAGCCTTAGGGGCTGTAGAAGGTTCATTCCCATCCTTGTCGGGATCATCTCGGCGATTCCCGTCATCAAGACCGTCATCATCGTCATCAACAATAGGCGTGTCTTCACCCTTATCATCAGAGGTACCAGGCAAGTCCTCAATGAACAAAAATTCTCCAGCCTTGAGCTTATCCCTCTTTGGCATCTCAGCTTTCCGCTTAGCCAAACTAATCCCTTCCATGACTCTATCCCTAATGAAAGGGGGAACAGAGGTAAATTACATTTCGGGAAATCTTTGAAAATTACCAGAAAAGGCAAGAAATAAAGAGTCTTCATAATATTCGGTTTTAATATGGGGAAGATGGTCATCCAACAACTCAGAGATCCTATCCTTGGCCATGTAAATTATCTGTGCCGCATGAGAGAGTTTGCTGTCCCTCTTTATAAGCTCATCAGTGTGAGTGACCACCATATCTGCCAGTCGATGCTCGAAAGCTGAAACTTGGTCAGATAAAAGACTCTTCACTTGCCTCTCCTTCTCAATATCTGCTTCGGCCCTCTCAAGAGAAGCCTTCAACTTTTCACACTCATCTCTTAAAGCGGTGTTTTCTTCCCAAAGTTGAGAAACCTTAGAAGAAGACGAAAGGTATGACAACCGCCCATAACCCCTGCACTTAAAAGGAGGAATAACACGCTGAAAGACGTGCCAGGCAGCTATGGACGATCATCAAGGTAAGATAACACAAGTGGAACCTATCGTAAATCTCGCAGAGCAAGGATAAAATATAATAGAACATATACAACAGGTAATATTAGTGAAGAATAATTTTAACAGAAATTTCGAGCATTCTAAAACAACTAGAAAGTATATCCATATACCAGAACTGCAACATATGTCTGCACAAACTTGCCTTACTACAGAATTTAGAGTAGAATAACAAATAGCGAAAATCCAAGTACTATATAGTAAAAGAGATAGTACGCCAGCCTCCTGCTCGCCTCCAAACTGCTTCATCGTCTTTACTAAGCTATCACCTATCTCCTGCTACCTAGTCTGCCCATCCAAAATTGGATGAACAGCCCAAGGTAATAAGAGAGAAACATAAAACCTTGAGTCAGACAACAGTCTTAGTGAGTGATAAAATAGCTAACTAACTTCATCAATAAAGTATATGAGAATGGGTAAATAAACTATCCATTTTACCCACAACATCAGAGAAGAACACAAATTCCATCTTCCCCACATCGGACAGTGATAGCCTTCACAATCCAAACAACCGAAGGAACAACAATTCATCCATGGTAATCAGAACGACCATTAATCATGGCAAACAGAAGTAACCAATCAATAATACTCGTAGCATCCAGATTATAGATCTCACGTAAATCATCCTAATTGAATTCAACATCCCTTAAGTACAAGCCCCAAAGGCCTAATCCAGTATCAGATAAGCACCCAAGAAATATCTCCTTCGACGTTGGACAATCTACATGAGGTAATACAAACAAAGAAACCAATCATCCATGACCGACTCTAGCTATCACTGCCAATCTGCTTTGAAATCATCGTTAATCGTATGATTTTCCATATCATACTGCCATCCGTCAAGGGCTAATGGTTACCCCGATTCTAGCAAAAAACCCATACGCCTTTCAACCGATACGTATCTAGATCTTTCAACCGATACCCAGGGTACTCGACCTACATTCGGTCTTTTAGGTGCCCCTATTATACCCCACCTTTGTGCCCGCTAGAACCTACGACAACGGTAATTCCTTGGCCTTCAGTATCTCTAATTATCCAACCTGACAACTTTTCATAGCTCAGCAACCTTCTCGAGCAACCATTATTCACCAACTCACGACCTTTGAGTTGTCACTCCATTCGTTGTTCTACACCGATCAACGAACACAATCAACACTTCGAACCTTCTAACTTGAATCCACTTCGAAGTCACAACATCACCGAGCCAAACTAGCTATTTTTCAGGACTTTTTATTTAAATCCGAGTTGTACACGAAAATATATATTTTATATAAAATGATCATGTGCGACAGACCCCCTGGTGCAGCCGAGCCATCACCGACCGACCTAACTTTGCACGACCAGAACCACCCTTGCATCACACGACCGACCAGAGACCCAGACCACCCCGACCGATCCGATGCCTGCTTGACCCAGCCACCATGCTCGACCCAATGTTTCCAACATACCCCAATGTGGAACTGAGCCAAATGTGCGATCGACCCCAAGCTGTGCTCGACCGGACCCTCTTTCTCGACCCTGTTCAGCTAGATCCAACTCCCTTCATGCTCAAACCCTTCTTGCATGATCGACCAGGTTGCTCGATCGATCCCCTATGTGCGACCAACCCCGTGTATTTCTGCTCGAACCAACCACAAGTTGTACTATGTTGTACTACACTTGTACTGTGCTCGACCCATGGCCTGTACGCTCGATCCGAAACCTGCACATACCCCATTCACCTCCAAATTTGACCAAAACTTCGCCAAATGACAAATTTGATGAAACATACTCGTCTAATCCATCCAATACAACCATAGGCATGTTATGAGATCACTAACAACATGAATATGGCAATCATCACTAAAATTATACAATTTCACCAAAATTGTAATAAGCAAACAAATGATCTAAACTACGGATCTAACTTGCATAAACATATGAAATAGTATAGGAATTACCGGTTCAAACGTGCTAAATTAGATCTTAGGGTGATTCATATGAAAATAGACATACCTCGATGTAGATCTAAGAAAATGACTTGAAGTTGATGAAAAACATGACCAGATATTCATATATCTAATTGAATCCGTGTGAGAGATGCATATCACTCACCTATCCTCCAAATCAAAGCAAAAACAATGATTTGAGATTCCGGACAGCAAGAAATTTGAACCAAACCCCTTGATCTGATGAACACTCACTTCAAATGATGTGGATCTAGCCTCAAAAGGTGTAGATCTTCGATTTTCTTCCTTTAGATCTTGATTTTAATGGTGAAAAGGTGTTAAACGATGGAGGAACATAGGCCACCAAATGAGGTAATGGAGAAAGTAAACTATTCTTCATACCTCTCACCCCTTATTTATGGCTTTCCCCCAACCCACTATTGGGCCTCTACAAATCAGCCCATTAAGGCTTCACAATCCTGAACAGCCAACTAAAAAACCTTAAAACAACGATTCCTCCCAAATCGCTAAGCCAAATTTTTACTGTAACAACTCTACGGAAAGACAATCATCATTTCCTTTCCAATGGCATGGATCTCATTACCTAATTCAACCTTAGTCAAAAGTTATGCCCTTTACAAGACTGATAGGGGAAAAATGGTCACAAACAAAATTGGTAAAAATAATGGACATGTTTCACATCCCCATCAACAACATATCAAAATATGAGAGTGATCCAACCATCAGGGAATAAAATAAAAATACTTTACGATCTTCCGATACGTAAAATTCTAGTTGTTGCAAAAAGGCAGTCACTATGGACAAAAACAATCTTTTAGTTACCTAGGGAAAAAGATAAAATCTGGTCAACTATCATACAAAATAAAAGGTAAAGAAAGGGTTAAGAAAAGAAAATCTATACCGAAAGCTTCTGCTCGATTAGATGCTGATAAAAACTCTCCCAGACTGAAGAAGCAGAAGGTAATGGAATATTGGTCACTCAAGGGAAGAGAGAGCAAGCTTCACAAGATCGTTAAAATTCGATACTGTCAAAGGAAACCTTGGACGGCTAATGTGGTCCGGAGTGGAAGGAGGAATCGTATCATACTCATCCTTGTTTGACGTACTTGGAGGGTTGGCAGTGAAGCGCGATGTAACAACCGGGGATTTCAGAACCAATTTAAAATTTTAATTTAAGCTATTTTAAGGAATATGGAAATATAAATTGGTTAATTTTGCTAAATAAAATTTGAGAATAATTTTAAAATTAGTTTTATATTTTATTTGACTTAAAACAAACTTAGTAAAATTATTAAATTGATTTATAAGCCTTGTATTTGAAAATTCGATTTTTAAAATCATCGCATAGCCCTCAAAAAGTGAAAATTTGCTAGCGATCTGAGAATTCGACGAGACCAATTTTGTTGGATTCTGATAATAAGTCATGGCTAGGTTTCAAATTTCACGCGAAACGAAGTTAGTATGTGGCCGTGAAAGACAAACACATTTGCTCAAAAACTGACAGTCAGTTTACAAAGGAACGTTATTGAGATGATCTCAGAATTCGATTTCACTTTTTTTTTTGGATTCCTAACGTCAAATAATGGTTAAATCCGAAGTTTCGAGGTTTTTGGAATTAGCGTGTGGGCGTACAAGAAGAAAAGGTACGCTAAAATCGCATTTTTAAGACTAGTTAAATCATGATCAAAAAATAAAACGGAAGGTCAGCCGAACTCGAAATTCGACAAAACCTATTCCGTTGGATCCAGAATTACGTTTTATAACAGATGTCAAAATTTCGTAGCAAACGGAGTTAATTTGTGATTGTGCGATTAAAAGAGGTGGAGGCTAACTAGCACACCTTTATAAATATTATGTTTTAAAACTTAAAACAAACGGAGACCAACCAATGGGCCAAAGTGGTTTTGTTTGAACTCACGGGATCATGCCAAGTCAGCAATCCGCGTGAGGGGTGGTAATTTTGCATTAAGGCCCCCCTCTTCTCTTCTTTTCTTTCTTTCTCCTCTTTCTTTCTTCCTTTCTCCTTTTCTCCTCCTTCTTCCTCAAAAATGGCGAGCTCCTCCCCTCCAAACCCCATGTTGTCGCTGCCCCGCCGACCAAAAGCCCGCTCCGCCACTCCCCCTCCCCTCCGGCCTCCGTGCCTCCCCTCTCTCTCGTTTTTTCTCCAAAAATACCTCCTTTAGCCTCCTAAACCACTTCTACCACAACATAGCTCCTCCCCGTAGGCCTTACTAACCACACTAAGCCTTGCCATGCCAGGTCAGGCCTCCCACTCCGCTGTGCCATGCCATATAGTAAGCCCGTGGTCCCTACAGCACCAAAAATTATATTTTTGCTAAAAATTACATTTTTGCTAAAAACACAATTTGCAAAAACACCCCTCTTCCTTCTTTGCTCAGTAACTTTCGATCTGTGCATTTCTGCCCAAGGCCCTTTAAACGAAAGTTGTAGATCACATTTTTCTCTACGGAATGCACATATCAAAATCGAATTTTGGAGTTCGAAGATGCTCGGAAAATGCGATTGAAGATTGCTGACATGGAGCAAACATTGTTGATTTCTGGTGAATCCGCGCATTTTTTGGAAGAAAATGCTCTAGACAAAAGTTGTCCAAAATGACATTTCCATGTTGCTGACCAGGTTTGGTGAAGATTAGAGGTCATACGCGTGATAAGAAAGTACTCATAAGAAGTCTCATGGCGATTGGTTTAGCTTGGGTGAAAATTTCTATCTTAAATTAGTATATTAAAGTAGTTAGTTAATTATGCATTTTAAGATGCTAAGTAGTGCGGTGAAAATTAGCAGGTTGCAAGTTAGAAATTTTGTATTATGTTACAATTCGAACGACATTTAGAATTTTCATGTAGTTATTTTACACATTGCATGTAACATCCCTTTTGGAGTTCAACACATGAACTATTCATATATCATTTGCATTAGAAGCGTTGTATGAATATGTGACACTCGCATTTCATACTCCGTGGATGGACACTTGTGGCGTTGTAAATGGCATTCGATTATTAGTTATGTTATGATATGGATGAGATGAAATAAATGATTAATTAAATAATTGTTGTTGGTTGAAAAACCCACACGGATCTTGGGATGACATTTGACCCACACATCTCCCTTGTGTGAAATTGCAGTTAATCGGTTGATTGACAGGTTTATGCAACACCCCACATCTGTTAGTGTCACTCACAAAGGGAATGTACTAAGTTCTGTGGAGCATTTAAGGTAAAAGATGCAGATAAATTACAAGACAGACAAAATTAAAACAGCAGAAAATAAAACTTTACTTTATTGATAAAATAGTTTGTACAACAATTGCTTTCCAATACCAGAGTATCATCTGTCTTACAAAATAAAGAAGCATAAAATAACATTTATATTCCCCAATGTAGCATAAGCCAGCCATAGCAGCAAAAAAAGAGAGTCTGAAGCGATATATCCAAGAGTCTTTAAGCTTGTAAAGAGTAACAATCCATACTAAGCAGAGTTATTCCCTCCCTGACTACCTTGGGAGGGGGGAACGGAAGAAAAGAAGACGAAAGAAAAACAGAGTCAGACATAAAGCCTGAGTAAGTCTAGTGGCTTTTAGCATGTGAACAGGATAAAGCTCATGACAGGAGTAAACTGGAAAATGTGACAGCACCAGAATAACAGACTAATATAAACCAAAGCAAGTAAGTTTAAACCAAACATACAATCACACCCCATTCTATATCTCTGCACCACCTAACTAGTATCCCAACTAGTAATCTGTATAAAGATGATAACGTGATCCCAATCCCTGTAATTGCGGTTGCCTTTAGGTGTACATCTATTATTTATTACCTAGATCTAATTTAGGGTTTTCTAATCGAGCGCTTCCTAGATTCAACTAGGGTTTATGCGACTTATCAAATACTTCTCGGATTCAGGATTTATGCAACCTAGGTCCAACTAGGGATTATGCTACCTGTCGAACGATGCCCCTAGTCTAGGACACACTACCTAGAGTGGTATATGTTCCAAGACTTTCCCCATGTATGTGTCGCGAATCGTTTATCGCAGAAATATGCGACCCGAGTCCCGTGGTAGGGCTATGCTAGAAACACGGAACTCGGTCGGGAGCTTTCAGATATCTGCCGATGCAGATGCTAAGGTCTGTTTTTCCCGTGGTTATGGTCCCACCTGACCCCTCCCTCAACTAATGAAAGGCAATCTAAGAAAATCAAGCACGAGAACTATACTCCTGCCACCTATGCCCCACTTTCCTATTGGCCAGCCTCACCCATAACCAGATAGCAAGTATATGGTCTGTTGGTAGTTCTCTTCCTTTCCGCATGCGTATCTCGACTGACTCAAGATGGTAGGTAGACGACGGTCACTATCACAGGGCCATTTGTCCCGCCGAATCACGCTGGTCCATCCTAGTCTTTAGGTTGCCTTATATTGCAACCAAGGCATACCTTTGGTTCTTCTAACGCAGACCTTAACCTCTGTGAGCCCAGGCGGATCATATGCATTCTCACAGAGGGATACCAAGAGTACCCTCACGTCCCCTCGAAGCCTCGGGCTTCGTAACCCAATTCGTTGGAGCCTTCTTTAAGATCAGATGGACGTTCGCTCCTCCTCGTATTATACTAAGGATTACTACTTAGTTTTCCTAACTATGGTTTACCACTTAGTTTCCTGAATCGTCGTTTCTTAACTAAGGTTTACTACTTAGCCCCTTTCAACTAAGGTTTACTACTTAGTTCTCTTTCTCGTCAAGTTGGATTGGTTAAGTGTCATTAAACGATACAAGTTAACTTAACCCATTCATTTGTCATGTTAAACTGGTTAAGTGTTATCAGTAATTCACGTTGACTTAACCTTATCACAAACCAAGTTATATTGGTTAAGTATTCTTATTACTTAACCCTACCCATTCACCTTGTATTGGTTAAGTGTCCCTTTTAACCTAACCTTGCCCATCTGTTTTAACTAACATGTTATAACGGTTTAGTGTTCCCTTAGTTAACTTAACCCTAACATATGTTTAATTAACATGTTCTAATGGTTAAGTATTGTCCCTTCATGTTTCAACTTAACCCTGTTCAATTTATTACACTATGATGGTTAAGTGTTCTAAGTTTACTTAGCCCCACCCTCTAGTCCAACTAACATATTAAATTGGCTAAGTGTATTTACTTAACCTTGCCCACTTATCTAGCTAACGTGCTATAATGGTTAAGTATTCTAAATTTACTTAACCTCACCCACTTATCTAATTATCAGGTTATAACGGTTAAGTGTCCTGAATTTACTTAACTTTACCCTCTGGTCTAGTTAATATGTTAAATTGGTTAAGTGTATTAACTTTACTTAACCTCACCTTCTAATCTAGTTAACATGTTAAATTGGCTAAGTGTTTTCTTAGTTACTTAGCCCTTACAAGTCTTGTCTTGTTAACATGTTAAGTTGGTTAAGTGTTCAGATTAACTTAACCCTACCAATCCTAACTTAGCTTTAATTGTCTTATTAAAGCACCAACCACTCACATTAGACAAGCATTGTTGTAGCTGCATGTATGCCGGTCGGTTCTGGACAGTCTTACACCACAACTCAGTCTAACCTCGGGTCTTTATTGGGCATAATGCCTTAACCTCTCGCATTGGATAGGCATTGTTGTGATTACTGGACAGCCGGGCGGGTCCAGGCAGGTTTACATTACAACTCAATCCAACCTCGGGTTAAGCATATTCGTATTTTCTAATTTACATTTTAATTATGTAAATTATTCAGATTCAAGTTACTGCCAAATTTGTTTCCAATCAATCTCATTAGTTTAGGTATATAATTAATACCATTTTATGCCATAAATCAATTATGTGATTTTTAACCAATTTATGTCAAGTTTCCTATAATTACCAATTTTACCCAACGTTACCCCGTCTAAATATTAGGCTACCAATCTTAGCCTAATTTTCCGTCAGCATGATTTTGACATATAATATTAGGCTAAAAACTTAGCCTAATTTAGCGTACACAAAATTGACATAAAAATAATTCATTAACATAAACTTGTCATAGGTGTAAACTTGGTATTCTCAACGTAGTCAATATGAACATCATAGGTGTGAACTTGCAAAATAATCGACATGAATATCATAACATTGCATAACATGCCACAAACTTGCATATAAATATTAGGCCTAGTTAAATAGGTGTCACATGAATCATATAGTTTTAGCCTAACATAAAGCTATGACATAGTATAACCTAATAGGTGTCATATGAATCCACTACAACATGGTATAACATGTTAATGCATAGGTCTAGGCATAACCTCAAACATAAAACTAACGTAAGACAAAACTATATGTATAACTTTGACAACCACTTAAGGGTGTGAACTTGCAACACATATGTATAAACATAGATCTAACAATAAACTTTCATATCAATCCTAAACGGATCTTGACATGAATCCGATTATAAGTTCTTACTTGCATAAGAACATGTGAATATAGATCTATTCTAGTCATGTAGGCACAATTGGTTAAAAACATATATACATAGAGCCTACATGAATCATATAAATATTTGTGTAAATCTAACTTGCAACCTATAACTTGCATAAGCATATATTTAGATCTAACTGTATAGATACAATTCGCATAATGTGTTGATTGTTTGATTCACAATACATAAAAGATTCAATCACCACAACATTCAAATTATCACAAATAACAAATATAAAACAACATCATCAACACTGATATAATTCAATATTACAATTTACATCAAATCATGTCTTAATCGCATTCCTATCTAAAGAGCCACTATACTTACAACGCATGACGATCTTGTTTTTCTGAGATCTGAGGTTCTGAAATTGAGATGCGTTCCTTTGGGTAGACGTTGTTTTGATTCTTAGTTTTGAATTAGATTTGTTCTAGCTTTGTTTGTCTTTAAGCTTTAGGCGGCGGCCATTCCAAGCGATCTTACAACAGCGTGACGGCTCCAAGTTTAATTGTGTGAATTAGGTTAAGAGCTAGGTTGTAACACCCCACACCCGCTATGGTCACTCGCTAAGGGAATGCCATAACATTGGTGGAGTATTTTAAGTGAATATAGAACAGAAAAATTACAACAAGACAGATATAACTAATACTTGAAAATTTTAAAACATCATTTCATTGCAGCGGAAAGTAAAACATGTTTGGTTACATCACAAAACCATAATAAGAGTCAAGTACAAAATATCCATCCTGATAAATAAAAGTACATAATCCCAATACATGAACTGATAGCCATAAAAGAAAGGGTAAGCTGAGCTTTACATCTATGGTCCAAGCTCCAAAAGAGTAATAAAGCAGCCTGATCAAAGCCCACTCGTGTTGGGCCCACTCTGAGAACCTGAGGGTTGGGAAAAAGATAAAAACAACGGGGTCAGAGATAAGTCTGAGCGTGTCCTATAACTTTAACAATACAATCATTAAAGTAATTAGGGTATGATATAAACTTGGTACGGTGCGACTGGGGATAATTGACTACACTAAGTAGCCAATCAGACTTAGAATGAACTAAGATAACGATAAAGACGCATCTACCCCCCCTCCAAGGATAATTACTACACTGCACCACACCAGTCATTACTAACTTAAAGGTTGATCCCACTAAGAGTACTTAGTAAAACTTAATGGTAGTTTCGTGTACCCCTAGCTGACTACATAGGTGCCGTCTGCCTCTATCTCCACTAGGTGTACCCACTACCCCCCATTCGATCGGCTCCCTAACGTAGATACCCGTGCTGGTCCCACAGTGGGGTGTATCATTCCCCTAAAGTGGCAACCCGATAATGTCAACAGTGCACGGCTTATACCTACACGATGCAACAACATCTTACCTACCAGCCCGGGTCCACACACGCATATGAAACCCGTTGGACTTGCGTTGCCACCGCTAACCCGTTTTGGCCTCTTATAGTCAAGCCCAATATGCGTGTCCCGTCCTCGACTTGGGTTGAGCCCACAAAGATACGTTTGGGATATTGGCTGAGATGGGCCCCCATCACTTGGAACAAGCTATCCACCTAAGCTTGGCCCCCACTAGTGAATCCCACTTAACCCTTTAACCATGTTCACTTACATGTTATAATTTTGGTTAAGTATACTAATCGTATTTTCTATTGCCACCCAAGGCAACCCACTAGTTTTCCTCATGCCACCCAAGGCACCCACTTAACCCCTCATGCCCCACTACATGCTAATTTGGTTAAGTGTTTCTTAATTAATTAAGACCGTGATCTTATAAAGACCCCTCACATTAGACTGACATTTTATGGCAACTGGATATGCCGGTTGGTTCCGGGCAGTTTTACACCATAAAAGAGTCTAACCTCGTGTCTTTACAACTATCACGTATTTAATTTATGCCTAAGACCTCTCACATTGGGCCAATCATTTGTAGCTACTGGATTTGCCGGTTGGTTCTGGGCAGACTTCCGCTACAAAAGGGTCCAACCTCGTGTCTTAGTCGATTAATTACACCTAATTAATCCCCCCATAATTTGTATTAATTATACCTAATTAATTACACATTTTTAAGAATAAGGGTAGACCTAACTCAATAGGTAAATTCCCAGTTCCATAGTATGGGTAGACCTAACTTAATAGGTAAATTCCCAACTCCATAATATTGGTAGACCTAACTTAATAGGTAAATTCCCAATTATGTCCATTCATTTTATGTTATGCTTAATCATACCAACTTCACACAATTTTGTTAACATGCATATTAACCCCATCGTTCCCCACGTAATTCGTTCACACAACATGACATATAAATGGGGAGATTCATCATAATTATAATGGGTTCCGCTTATCATAACATTAGCATTAACATGGGTTTAAAAGGTGTCAACTTGCATCATAACTTGCATATGAACTTGCATAACATGTCATACATAGAGGCAAACTTGCATATGTTATGCATATCATAAAAAGAGACAAACTTGCATATGAACTTGCATCATAATTTGCATATGAACTTGCATAACATGTCATACATAGAGGCAAACTTGCATATGTTATGCATATCATAAAAAGAGACAAACTTGCATATGAACTTGCATCATAACTTGCATATGAACTTGCATAACATGTCATACATAGAGGCAAACTTGCATATGTTATGCATATCATAAAAAGAGACAAACTTGCATATGAACTTGCATCATAACTTGCATATGAACTTGCATAACTAACAAATAGCATAAACTTGCAAACTAACATCATGAACCTATAGCATATGACAACCACAACTTGCATAGATCCACATTTGCAACCATAGCCTCATAATATCCTATCCTAATTAGTTTAGCAATTGCTTGCTAAAGGCATAGGAACTCACAAATAACTAATTAGAACTCCAATAAGGAAGATTAAGTTGCTAGGGTGGATTAGAACTTGATTAGAGTTGATTTGAGATGCTAACTTCCTCTCAACTTTGGTGGAGGCTCATTCTAGTTTTAATTTGACGGCATGAGGCCCTTGAATCTATTTTTAGTATGAATTAGGGTAGGCTTAGGGTGTATTTATAGATTAGGCAAGTGTTTTAGGCCATTAGATTAACCCTGAATTAGATTAGGACCATCAGATCTCGGAAGCTTCCAGAAAACAGCCCCAAAACAAAGCCAAACCCTAAAATGGTGCACCAGGCCAAACTGGCCGAGCACCCCTGTCGACACCCAAGTCGACAGTGCTGTCGACTTGGTCCTAGCCAAGTCGACTGCCCAGTCGACAGGGCTGTCGACTTGGGTAGCTAGGCGGGAATTTTCCCACCTACGCCCAATGGCCCCAATTTCGAAATTTGAACCTGAATTTTAAATCTGTTTTGAACTTTGAATTTTCTATAAACTTCATTGGGTCATAACTGGGCCATACGGACTCCGATTCTCGAAAACTCGGACTCTATTTCGCGTATTTTCTCCGAGACGAACGCAATGACGCAGCTCGTTTCCCCCAATTCTCACATCTGAGATTATTTATTCTGCAATTAGTGAATTTTAGCATTAACTGAAATTCGGGGTGTTACATTCTCCCCTCCTTAAAGGATTTCGTCCCCGAAATCTCTAAGCTAAGGAGAATGCATATCCTACCATCCAAACAACCATCTACTCACTCCATCAAACACGGGCATCAATTGTCCTTAAAACAATTTCTAATGATGTATGAGCATATGCAAAAAGTGTGTGTATATGTTCCCTATCTAATGTATGAACATATGCAAACCATGATAGTGCCATGCATCCAGTATGTATGCGAGAGAACCCTATCGACACATACTATATCTACATGAGTGCACAATCATTCACCAAAATGCATCATCCATATGATAACACAACCATTATACATCCATAAATATAGCTACCTACACACCCAATTATATGCAATATGCAATATGAAGTGATTGAGCCGATCTAGTGCTTAGAGTGTGTGTATATGCATCTACGAGCAACCACTAGCAAACACTTGCATCCACATGCATCCATCAATCATAACATGTCTCAAACACATGTTTCAACCATAGGTTTACCCTATCTAAAGGTCAAAAGTACTAACGAGAGGACATACTAAAGATAGATAAGTACTAGACAAACGATAAAGGAGAAGTTAAAAGAGATACCCTCAAAAAGGAATGGGTATAGTGAACGCATCTTCGCTTCCGTCTCCCAAGTAGCGTTGCTCTCATCTTCTCCCCATTGCACTTTGACTAGTTGAACCTCCCGATTCCTCAACTTCCTAGTCTCAGACCCAAGGATGCGAGTAGGAGCTCGTCGAATAGTTGCATCACGCTCTACCTCCACTTCTCTAAGCAAGCTCGGCTCTACCACCTCAGCGGTCTCATGTAGGCACTTCCTCAAATGTGACACATGGAATACATCATGTACACCACTAAGTCTGTCGGGCAACTCCACTCTATATGCCATCCGTCCAATCCTTTCCTTAATAGGAAACGGCCCAACAAATCTTGGAGCTAACTTCCCAACGGACCCAAAGCGAACTACATTCCGTAATGGAGATACTTTGACAAAGACCATGTCCCCAACCTCAAACTCCAGATCCGTCCTCCTCTTGTCCGCATAAGATTTTTGCCTATCCTGCGCTGCTTTCATCCTTCTTCGAATCAAGTCAATCTTCTCAGAAGTCTCCCTAACCATATCAGGCCCAAGCAAGATCTTATCCGTAGATTCCCACCAACATGTAGGTGATCAACAAGGCCTTCCATAAAGAGCTTCGAAAGGAGCCATACCAATACTGGACTGAAAGCTGTTATTATATGTGAACTCCACCAATGGAAGATGCTATTCCCATGTACCTCCAAAATCTAAGATACAAAGCCTCAAAAGGACTTCTAGAACACGATTCACCCTCTCAGTCTGGCCGTCCGTCTGAGGATGATATGCGGTGCTCAGACACAATTGAGTCCGCACTGCTTCTTGCAAACTTTTCCAGAACTCGCTAGTGAAGATAGGATCTCGATCACTCACTATGCTAGAGGGTACCCCATGCAATCGAACTATCTCTCGAAGATATACTGAAGCTAGCCAAGGAGCAGTCCTCTTGCTCTTCACAGGTATGAAATGGGCGCTTTTAGTAAGTCTGTCTACCACAACCCAAATTCCCGTATTACCCTTTCTCGATCTGGGTAACCCGTCAATAAAATCCATCGAGACGCTACCCCACTTCCATTGCGGAACTTCCAATGGGTGAAGCAACCCACCTGGTTTCTTTTGCTCCGCTTTCACCTGTTGGCACACCAAGCATCGAGCGACATACTCGGCCACATCTTTCTTCATACCGGCCCAGAAGAAAACCCGCTTCATGTCTTGGTACATCTTGTCCCCACCGGGATGAATGGTCATCCTAGAACGGTGTGCATCATCAAGAATAGCCTTCCTCAAACCCTCGTCTTGCGGTACACAAAGTCTACCGTCTCTACGCAAGCACCCCCTATCGTCTAGGGTATACCTACTCAAATGGCTGGACGACTCCCCCCTTATGAGCCTCTCTACCAACTCAACCAACTGTGGGTCGTCCCTCTGTGCTTCTCCAATCCGCCCCAAAAGAGTAGGTCTGACCTCCAAGGATGCTAGCAAACCGGGTATATAGTCAATGGAAGGTCTGAAATCAAACATCGAGATAAATTCCAAGCTTCGTTGTTCCACGAACAATGGACTCAAGGACAACCTTTTTCTGCTCAAGGCGTCCGTCACCACGTTACCCTTGCCAGGGGTATACGCTATCTCGAAATCATAGGATGCTAAGAACTCCATCCACCTTTGCTGTCTCAAATTCAAATCCTTCTGAGAAAACAAGTACTTCAATGATTTGTGGTCAGTGAACAATTCGAATCTCTCACCAAGAAGATAATGGCGCCAAATCTTAAGCGCAAAAACAATAGCGGCCAACTCTAAATCATGGGTAGGGTAATTTTTCTCATGTGCCCTCAACTGCCTTCCACCATAGGCTATTACCCTTCCCTCTTGCATTAAGACTGCGCCCAGTCCTGTCCCACAAGCATCGGTATAGACAACAAATGGCTTACTCCCATCTGGCAACACTAAAACTGGAGCAGTGGTTAAAGCTCTCTTTAACCGTCGGAACGCATCCTCACAATCTACGTCCCATGTGAAAACAAGATTCTTCTTCGTTAAGCGGGTTAATGGGGCTGATATCTTCGCGAAGTCTTTGATAAACTTCCTATAGTAACCCGCCAACCCCAAGAAACTTCTTACTTCGGTAGCATTTCTAGGAACCTTCCAATCTTGGATGGACACTACCTTTGCGGGATCCACAGATATTCCTTCCTTAGAGACCACGTGCCCTAAGAATCGCACTTCCTTCCTCCAAAAGTGACATTTAGAGAATTTAGCCTTAAGGCTATGCACTCGAAGAGTCTCCAACACTTCCCTAAGATGTAGGGCATGCTCTTCTTCACTCTTGGAAAAGACCAAGATGTCATCTACAAAGACCACCACGAACTTATTAAGGTACTCCCTGAACACCCTACTCATCAAATCAACAAAGTATGCAGGGGCGTTCGTCAAACCAAATGGCATCACAAGCCACTCATAGAAACCATCTGAAGTCCTAAAGGCAGTCTTCTCTATACTATCCTCAGCCACTCTCAACTGATGAAACCCCATGGCTAAGTCCAACTGCGAAAACACCGAGGCGCCAACTAACTGATCAAAGAGATCATCAATCCTCGGCAATGGGTGTCTATTCTTCTTTGTAAGCTTATTGAGTTCTTTATAGTCTACACAAAGTCTGAGGGACCCATCCGCCTTCGTGGAAAAAACTACTGGAGCACCCCACTCCGATATACTTCGTCTTATGAACCCCTTCTCAAGCAACTCACCCACTTGCTTATGGAGTTCCCTCCTCTCACGAGGAGCCATGTGGCGCACTGGCAAAGATATTGGTTTAGCATTGTCTATCAGATATATTCGGAATTCTATCTCCCGCTTCGGAGGTAAGCCCTTCACCTCCTCAAACACATCCGAGTACTCCCGGACCACTCTAACAGATCGCAAACTTTCGACCGACGCGTCAAGTGACTCAAGATAACTTAGCATAACAGATTCCATGGGATTACAAGAGATCTCGAGAGTGTTACCCAAGCGGGTCATAAGCCTAACAACTCTCCTTTCACAATCAAGAACGGCACCATTACTGGATAACCAGTCCATGCCCAAAATCAACCCATAGCCCGTGAAGCCCAAAACAAAAGCATCACATCTAAACTCAACGCTAAGTATGGAAATCTTCAAACCCAAACACATCATGGACAAATAAGTGGAGCCCCCAATTGGGTTTGAAACAACCAAGGGATCATCTACTAAACTGGTGTCTAAGTGCAGTGACTCAACTAATGATGATGAGATAAACGAATGCGATGCGCCTGAGTCGAATAAAGTACGGACAGGATGATCAAACAGAAAGACTAGACTTTCAACGGAAATAATTCTACCTCTCTCCTGAATCGGTGGAACTGCGAGAGCCTGAACTTGCCCCCTTGCCTGACTTGGTTCCATAAGAGCTTGCACCTGTCCTCCAGAGGTAGATCCCGTCCTCTGCCCCTTCTTAGGGCAGTCCTTCACTAGATGCCCTGCTTCGCCACAGTGGAAGCAGCCAGTCTTCTTCTTCTTCCGACAATCTTTGCTTAGGTGGCCTGGTGTCCCGCAATTGAAGCACTTCTTCTTTCCCTTGCCACTGTTGCCTTTCCCTCCCTTGCTTTGCTGTTGTTGAAGTTTCTTCTGATCTCCTTTCTTTTCGGGTGCCTTATTAGCATTGGGACCCTTCTCTTCCTCATGCATAAGTGCCATGTCTACTAGCTTCTCAAAAGTGGCCCCCATATGGATGTGAGACATAGCCACTCCATGCATCGGTTCGTTCAAGCCTTTAACGAACCTCAAAGCTTTCTTCTCCGGAGTATTCACCATGTCCATGCCAAACCTTGCCAATTGATTAAATTTGTTGACATATTCCTTCACCGATAAGTTTCCTTGCTTTAGAGTCAAGAACCTTTCCGTGTACAGATTTTCTTCCGCTCTTGAGAGAAACTTAGCCCCAAACCTTTGCCTGAAATCTGCTCAAGAGTCAACAAGGCGTTCTCCATTAGTGACCTCCCACCAGAACGAGGCCTCTCCCTTCATTAACCAAGCAGCTAACTTAACTTTCTTTCCTTCTTCCATCTCAAAGATGTCTATCAACTCTTCTGTCTCCTTAAGCCAATCCCTAGCTTCCATGAAAGTTTCTGATCCTTGAAAAGATTTCCCTCCCATAGCCTTAAATTCCTTGCAAGTCTTAGCAAATGTATCCGTGCGAGGAGGAGGAGGAGGAGGAAGATTGGGTGCAACGGGTGGTGGAGTAACATTTGCTGACCCCGTAGCGGCGGCCCTAGCCTCCATCAATCCCCTATACCATACTGGTATCGTCACACCCGGAATGTTAAGATCTTCAGCCATGCTGAAACGGAAAAGGAAAGATTCAAAACGGAGAATTCGAAAGATAAAGATATGGCTATTGGGGATTATGCTTTTCTTTCAAAAACTTTTTCTCTTAAAAACATGTTTTTGAAAATACTTCTTCCAAAATGTTTTAGAAAAATAGTTTTTCTAAAAATTTTATCTGTTCTGGTAACCTTCAGCTCTGATACCACGTGTAACACCCCACACCCGCTATGGTCACTCGCTAAGGGAATGCCATAACATTGGTGGAGTATTTTAAGTGAATATAGAACAGAAAAATTACAACAAGACAGATATAAGTAATACTTGAAAATTTTAAAACATCATTTCATTGCAGCGGAAAGTAAAACATGTTTGGTTACATCACAAAACCATAATAAGAGTCAAGTACAAAATATCCATCCTGATAAATAAAAGTACATAATCCCAATACATGAACTGATAGCCATAAAAGAAAGGGTAAGCTGAGCTTTACATCTATGGTCCAAGCTCCAAAAGAGTAATAAAGCAGCCTGATCAAAGCCCACTCGTGCTGGGCCCACTCTGAGAACCTGAGGGTTGGAAAAAAGATAAAAACAACGGGGTCAGACATAAGTCTGAGCGAGTCCTATAACTTTAACAATACAGTCATTAAAGTAATTAGGGTATGATATAAACTTGGTACGGTGCGACTGGGGATAAATGACTACACTAAGTAGCCAATCAGACTTAGAATGAACTAAGATAACGATAAAGACGCATCTACCCCCCCCCCCCAAGGATAATTACTACACTGCACCACACCAGTCATTACTAACCTAAAGGTTGATCCCACTAAGAGTACTTAGTAAAACTTAATGGTTGTTTCGTGTACCCCTAGCTGACTACATAGGTGCCGTCTGCCCCTATCTCCACTAGGTGTACCCACTACCCCCCATTCGATTGGCTCCCTAACGTAGATACCCGTGCTGGTCCCACAGTGGGGTGTATCATTCCCCTAAAGTGGCAACCCGATAATGTCAACTGTGCACGGCTTATACCTACACGATGCAACAACGTCTTACCTACCAGCCCGGGTCCACACACGCATATGAAACCCGTTGGACTTGCGTTGCCACCGCTAACCCGTTTTGGCCTCTTATAGTCAAGCCCAATATGCGTGTCCCGTCCTCGACTTGGGTCGAGCCCACAAAGATACGTTTGGGATATTGGCTGAGATGGGCCCCCATCACTTGGCACAAGCTATCCACCTAAGCTTGGCCCCCACTAGTGAATCCCACTTAACCCTTTAACCATGTTCACTTACATGTTATAATTTTGGTTAAGTATACTAATCGTATTTTCTATTGCCACCCAAGGCAACCCACTAGTTTTCCTCATGCCACCCAAGGCACCCACTTAACCCCTCATGCCCCACTACATGCTAATTTGGTTAAGTGTTTCTTAATTAATTAAGACCGTGATCTTATAAAGACCCCTCACATTAGACTGACATTTTATGGCAACTGGATATGCCGGTTGGTTCCGGGCAGTTTTACACCATAAAAGAGTCTAACCTCGTGTCTTTAAAACTACCAGGTATTTAATTTATGCCTAAGACCTCTCACATTGGGCCAATCATTTGTAGCTGCTGGATTTGTCGGTTGGTTCCGGGCAGACTTCCGCTACAAAAGGGTCCAACCTCGTGTCTTAGTCGATTAATTACACCTAATTAATCCCCCCATAATTTGTATTAATTATCCCTAATTAATTACACATTTTTAAGAATATGGGTAGACCTAACTCAATAGTTAAATTCCCAATTCCATAGTCTGGGTAGACCTAACTTAATAGGTAAATTCCCAACTCCATAATATGGGTAGACCTAACTTAATAGGTAAATTCCCAATTTTGTCCATTCATTTTATGTTATGCTTAATCATACCAACTTCACACAATTTTGTTAACATGCATATTAACCCCATCGTTCCACACGTAATTCGTTCACACAACATGACATATAAATGGGGAGATTCATCATAATTATAATGTGTTTAACTTATCATAACATTAGCATTAACATGGGTTTAAAAGGTGTCAACTTGCATCATAACTTGCATATGAACTTGCATAACATGTCATACATAGAGGCAAACTTGCATATGTTATGCATATCATAAAAAGAGACAAACTTGCATATGAACTTGCATCATAACTTGCATATGAACATGCATAACATGTCATACATAGAGGAAAACTTGCATATGTTATGCATATCATAAAAAGAGACAAACTTGCATATGAACTTGCATCATAACTTGCATTGAACTTGCATAACATGTCATACATAGAGGCAAACTTGCATATGTTATGCATATCATAAAAAGAGACAAGCTTGCATATGAACTTGCATATGAACTTGCATAACATGTCATACATAGAGGCAAACTTGCATATGTTATGCATATCATAAAAAGAGACAAACTTGCATATGAACTTGCATCATAACTTGCATATGAACTTGCATAACTAACAAATAGCATAAACTTGCAAACTAACATCATGAACCTATAGCATATGACAACCACAACTTGCATAGATCCACATTTGCAACCATAGCCTCATAATATCCTATCCTAATTAGTTTAGCAATTGCTTGCTAAAGGCATAGGAACTCACAAATAACTAATTAGCACTCCAATGAGGAAGATTAAGTTGCTAGGGTGGATTAGAACTTGATTAGAGTTGATTTGAGATGCTAACTTCCTCTCAACTTTGGTGGAGGCTCCTTCTAGTTTTAATTTGACGGCATGAGGCCCTTGAATCTATTTTTAGTATGAATTAGGGTAGGCTTAGGGTGTATTTATAGATTAGGCAAGTGTTTTAGGCCATTAGATTAACCCTAAATTAGATTAGGACCATCAGATCTCGGAAGCTTCCAGAAAACAACCCCAAAACACAGCCAAACCCTAAAATGGTGCACCAGGCCAAACTGGCCGAGCACCCCTGTCGACACCCAAGTCGACAGTGCTGTCGACTTGGTCCTAGCCAAGTCGACTGCCCAGTCGACAGGGCTGTCGACTTGGGTAGCTAGGCGGGAATTTTCCCACCTGCGCCCAATGGCCCCAATTTCGAAATTTGAACCTGAATTTTAAATCTGTTTTGAACTTTGAATTTTCTATAAACTTCATTGGGCCATAACTGGGCCATACGGACTCCAATTCTTGAAAACTCGGACTCTATTTCGCGTATTTTTTCCGAGACGAACGCAATGACGCAGCCCGTTTCCCCCAATTCTCACATCTGAGATTATTTATTCTGCAATTAGTGAATTTTAGCATTAACTGAAATTCGGGGTGTTACATAGGTTGTATATATAGAATTTTAGGATTAATTTAGGCTGTTTGATTAACCCTAGAAATGACCACAACCGTTCAGTCAAGATAGAATTATCCTATAGACTCAGCAATGAGTCAGAAATGACTCAGCAATGAGTCAGAAATGACTCAGCATTGACTCAACATATTAAATGTTCATTTTTTTCATAAATGACACATTGGTTCTTTCCTAACATATCATAACCAAAAGGACATTTTTTTATTTTTAACAAAACATTAGCTAAATGAACATTTCTTAACTGAAATGTCAATTTAATCTGAATAAACATTTTAATCTAAATATACATTTCTTAACGAAATGTTATTCTAATGTTAACATAACAAAAGTGATATTCTAATGTTCATATTTTCTTTTTATTATTTATTGTCAATCAATTCAAACGTAAATATGTATTTAATAGATACATTTTCCCTTTACCATTTACATTAATTACCCATATATAAATATTTATATATATACGAATAAATCTTTTCTTACTTTTAATTTGTCATAAATCCAATTGGGGAAGGCCATTTAAAAAAAACAATCCTTGACAACCAAAAATGTGCAACGTACGCTAAATGATGCGTACACGTCATATATATATGTATATATATGCATATATATATTCATTTTTTTCTTTTTATCTATCTTCCCAATTACCCATTTTCACACTAAACCACTTTTTGAACTGTGTACACACTAGGCTATTTTAAGTCATTCCCCTAAAACAAAAATAGGGCGTTGGCGGGGATCAAACTCTGTACCTCTTGTATGCAAGTCATGTGTTCCAACCAAATAAGCTACTAAGTCTTTTGCTTACAAAAGTTAGAACAATGCTAAACATTATTCTTTTCTCATTCCTTTTTTTTCATGTTTTTATGCAATATTTAATTTAAGGATATCTTTTTCATACGGAGTCCAATTTACGCAAACTCGGACTCTATCTCAAGCAGAATTTCGAGACGAACGCAATGGCGTAACCTATTTCCCTTAATTCTTCTTTTAAAATTTAATTATACTTTAATTTGTGAAACTTAATGTTATAGAATTACGGGGTGTTACAGTTTATGTAAGCATCAATTATTTGATTGAAACTTACATGAAAATAAAATGCACATTGCATGTCATTTTGGATGTTGATAGTTGTTTACAACTATTGTTGGGTGTATATGATGAATGGAATCCATATAAATTTATTTATATGGATATTCGTTGAATACTATTCCAATCCGGAATAAATATGAATATTTTTATAACATAATATTCAATAAAGATTAGAAATTTGGTTTGATGTTCGATTTTGCACGGACACAAAAATATTGAAAAATATGATGCTGAGTTAAGTAGATATACATTGTTTTAACTCGAACAAATTTTTATATCGGATTTATTCATTTTTATAATGAATATCGAGAAGACTGAATTTCAAAATAACACATTTTGAAAATATTATAATTTTGAGATTATAATAATAAGAGATGTTCAATTTTAATTTAAAATTGAAATGGAAGTGAAATTGTTTTTAAACTAATTTATAAACGTCTTACAAAATATGATTTGAATGGAAATCAATGATAATATATATATTTAGATGGCTTGAATATAACGTGTCGCACAGCGACATTTCGCGAATTTCGACCATTAAATTTGGATGGACGTAACAGGAGATCCTACCATCGCATTCTCCCAAAACTGAAACCATTGGGTTCGTAACAAAAAGATATTTCTGATGAATATAAGAGGTTTAAATTTGAACGGCTGGATTTTAAAATATGTCCAAATCAGTTTTGGAAAAGGTCACTATGGATGCAGTTCAGTGGCCGATATTGAAAGCCGACTGTAACGGGCTTATTTAGATTATTATAAATATGAATAAATTGTTTAAGATCATAATAAATGATTTGGGAATATTTTGGATGAAATACTCCAAGTTTGAAAAGATAAAAGATATTTTTACCCAAATGAACTAGTCGATAACTAGAATAATAATCCAATGATTTTTAGAAATATTAGATTGGATAGCAAATGGTTATTAACGTAACCAGAAGTTTCCAACATATATTTATTGGAATGGATTTGAATGGAAATTATCTTTGGATATTTTCGATATTAGGTTCCGTGATTACACGGGTATCGCTGAGGAATTTGGAAGATATTGACATCGTTATTCCAATATGATATTTGTTATTTTCAGAATTTGGTGTTGAATGTAAGTCGACATGATTTTCATTTAAGATCTTATGTTTAATATAAAATTGGATTTGGGTTTGTTGTGAATGTGTCTTAAATAATATTATTCTTAAACCCATTTATGAATGGAATAAGTCTTTTAATTAAGGTTTAGAGAAAATTTCCAATTTATTTAATTAAATTAGAATTGAATGGAATTCGACTAATAATAATCGAAATGAGCTTCTGTGAAGGAAGGCATTTACTATTTATGGAATTTTAAAGGCTTTGCCGCTATTCCACTTGTAGTATTAGTCTAATACAGAAATTTATATCGATTATAAGTTGTTCAGAATTCCGTGAAGATTCCATATTAAATGGAAGATGATTTTGGGTTTATTGTGAACAGTGTTTTTACATGACATTTTCTCTTTAACCCAAGTAAAGACAAGATTAATTTCCAAAAGTTGAATAATCATTAAGTAATGAATTTTTCAATTAAAACTAAGTTGGAGTTTTAATGAATCTTTAGTTAGATTGAAATGTGAATGAGCTAATTAAATTTATCAAACACAAGAAGTGTTCGAGATGGAGTACCACCAGTTTTACTCCATGCGATAGTTAAACCTTTAATTAGATTTGATACATGAAGTGGTAATTAAATTTACCAATAGCACGATGGGTGTTAAATATGGAGTACTACAAGTTTTCCTCCTTGGGATGACTAGTTTGGGATTAGGACAATAAAATAAATAATTACTTCGGTAAGGCTCGTTAATCCCAACTAGTTGATAAACCTTAATTTAGTTTAAGTTGTGAAAAGATATTATTAAATCTTTTGAAATGATTTCCAAGAATATATGAATTCAAGAATATTCAGGATTGGAATGAGATGTGTGCTATCTTTGTGCACTCATCACATAATTATAAAGATGCGCTAGTTATTCGGAAAGACCGAGTTTAACCCATTCTGAATAACTATTACGACGATTAAAAGTCGATGATAAAGATGGTGGTTGAAGACCGGAGATCTTCACATCGAACGGATGATTAATGATGTCTTGATTGGGTAGGCTACCCAATACAAGGTAATAAGTGGTGATTGTCTAAACGTACTTGGATATCAACCAGATATGCGAGGACCTCTCTCCTATGTTGGACATATGGGATGAGGAATAAGGTGCCTTCAGTTTCATTCAGACTCAGAATGGACTTGTAAATGGATTGTGTGTCTGACACTGGATTTCATTCTGTATTGATTAATTTCTATTATATATATATATATCTGATTGGTGGCATAGAATTTATTCTCTTGCTTAACAACCATCTCTGGGATGTACGAGCTTAGTGGTTATGTATTTGTAGATACCAGTTGTGTCGCATGGATTGTCAGTGTGGCATGCTGAGATGCAATGATCAAGGCTTTTGTTAAAAAGTAGAGTCTTGTGGTTGATGATTAAATCATGGCTTTAATATAGCGTAGCTTTGTGTTGTAGCGTTAATTCTCAAGCCTCACACTCCGGTATGAGTCGAAAACGAGATAAGGGACGCAGGGAGTGCATATGTTTCCTTCTAGCTAGAGCTAGTGCCATGGTATGGAGCCCAGGCATTTTTACTTATGTGGATGATGGATAACGAGGCGCCTTGGATATGTTTGGTCGACAATGGCATTTTGGGAGGACCGATAGGACCGAGAAACGTATTGTTCAAGAATAACTAATCCTCAAAAGTAAGAGAGGACCGACCCTGCAGGATCTAAGGGTCATGTGTGTTGATCTCGGGCATCCTGCTAGAGATGGCCCAAAACTGGTAAGGAGTACATCCCTTGCCTTGACTCATGAAGGAAATCCAATTTCCAATACGACATTGTATGGTTTTAGTTGTATACTATCAGCGACATAGTAGGATGGGGTACTATATCGTCTAGGATTGATACATTTATTTTAAAATTGACTTTGAAACATCTAGACACTAATGATAATATCAAATGATTTTTGTTTTCTACGTATCAAGCATGTTTGGCTATTATAAGGTAAAACTTTATCCTTTGGTTTTTGTTGCATTGTGTGATGGGACCTGAGCCTTATAATAGCTTCATTTTTCTAAAAAGCATCGCGTTGTTTATAAATTGCTTTATTTCCGAGTATTCATGGGGGTGAACCCCTTCCGTATTATATGGCATGGTCCCATGTATTACCCTATTTTAATGTAAAGTTTAATTACTATTTAAGTTCTCACACCAGTCCATGACTAACTCGGAGTTTATTGTTTCAACCTAAATTCTAGGTGCCCATATTTTTCACATGGGCTGCTGATAGTTTTGGTTTTGCAGATTTTTATTTAGCAGGATTCTGGTTTATAGCTGAAGCTATAGTCGGAAAGCTTTGTATCCGTGTATTTCTTTCAGTTATGTTAGTTGATGTATTTCCACTGTGCATTGTATTTATATATTTTTTCCACTGCTATTTATTTTATTCTCCTATATTATTTTTTCCGCTATGTAATATTTAGTCATGCTCTGATATTCTTGTAATCTGATGAAATTGTTGTAATAGAAATGAAGTGTTCTGTTGTTCAGTGTTATGATGCATCGTGTTCTCACGTAATCCCCGTTCCAGTTCGGTTTAGGCCGAGGGGGGGATTTCAGGGTGTGTCACACGACCTACAAGCACACGACTAGAAATATTCTCAGGAGAAACACCGATATCAATAACCTAGTGGATGGAAGAAGTGGTAGGACCAGGGACCCTTTGCTCAACAGTTGTGACAACAACATCCCATGAGATAGAAATGGGGATGTTATGCTTCAGTCTCTGGGATGGCGGCTCAGTAGTGGATTCCGCTACCCTCTTTAAAGCAACAACATCTGACTGGTCTAGGGCATCTATGGGAGATATAGCTTTAGAAACTGAGGTCCCTAATCAAGCATAGTTACATAAATAAGGGAAAGGACAAGAAACCCTACAAACTAAAGTGGGTCCAAGAAAGAAAAAGCAATCTCAATAAAATACCAGGAAACAGAGGACGAAACATTGAATGAGTTTGAGCCCAAAGTCAAATGTTTGGAACCAAGAAAATGAATGGGTGGTTGCCTGAGTATTTTCTGCCCAGTAGGAAGAAGGTTATATTGACAAAGTTTGTCCAAAGTTAGCAAAACTGATCGGCTTCTTGACTCTTCAAACGTCTTAGAAATAACCTCGGAAGTGTGAGATTCACTCT
Organism: Allium sativum; assembly: GCA_030737875.1. Taxonomy (NCBI): domain Eukaryota; kingdom Viridiplantae; phylum Streptophyta; class Magnoliopsida; order Asparagales; family Amaryllidaceae; genus Allium; species Allium sativum. The sequence continues at coordinate 16,157,547 of CM060927.1, read as the reverse complement.
ATGTTAAAGCAATCTTCTTAGAAGTAGGATCTGTAGAGAAAAGGAAGTCAAGTAGAGCACAGTAAAAGTATGGTTACTCATGGAAAACAAGAAAAATCACCAACGTCCACAAATTTTCCTGAAATGCCAACAGGAACTTGATGAAAAATAATTGATCCTCACAAGGTTTATTCTTGTTAATACTATCACTAATATTGTTCTTCAAAGGATTGACGCGCAAAATAGGGGAGTTTGCTCCTTTCGAGAATCAAACCAAATGTTGAACAAGGTTGGGAGTAAGGGAAGCCTGGCCTGATTCGAGTAACAAAGTTAAAAGGCATTGGAGTAAAGTGTAGGTGTTCGGCATGAGTTGAATAGGGGAAACTCCTAAGTCCCGTAAATGCCGAGAAATAATAGTCAGGAAGGGAAATAAGCCCCCATGCCAGATGTGAATGGAAGAATATGCAAAGTTTCCTTCTGGAGGGTATCCGATGTTTTCTCGAGTAGTGGTAGGAATGTTATCCATGCCAGACATCCCAAAGCTACCAAAAATAGTGCTTACCTCGTCTTGGTAAATAATGAGAGATTCCTTCAAAAAAAACGGCTTCTTCTTTGGGGAAGCGCCGGAATCACCAGATTTTGGCTGGATAATGCTCTTTTTATTAGACATAATTGTAACACCCCGTATGTTGAATAACTTGCTATAATATAAAACAGGGTAAAATTAAATTTTAAAATCTGAATCAGGGGAAACGGTCTACGCCATTGCGTTCGTCTCGGAAAAATACGCGAAATAGAGTCCGAGTTTTCGAAAATCGGAGTCCGTATGACCCAGTTAAGGCCCGAAGAAGTTTTCAGAAAATTCAAAACAGATTTAAATATAAAAATTTCAAGTTTCAGAAGAGGCAGGAAAATTCCCGCCAGACTGAGGGAGTCGACCCAGGGGTCGACATGGGTGTCGACCCCCTCGCAAGGGGTCGACCCATGGGTCGACCCAGGGGTCGACCCCCCCTGTCGGTCTGTGTGACCTGGGTGCACCATTTTGGCTTTTGGGCTGTGCTTGGTGGCTAGGAACGAGATCTGACGGCTCTAATCTGATTTAGGGTTAATCTAATGGCCTAAAACACTTAACTAATCTATAAATACACCCTAAGACTACCCTAATTCATACTAAAAATAGATACAATGTCGTTATGCCGTCAAAATGCAACTAGAAGGAGCCACCAACAAATTAAAGAGGAAGATAGCTTCTCAAATCAACTTCTAATCAACTCTAGCAACTTAATCTTCTTCTTAGGAGTGCTAATCAACAAGTTGTGAGTTTCTTTAGCCTTAATGACCAATTGTTGAAATGATTATGATAGAATATAATGAGGTTATGGCTATGAATGTGGATCAATGCAAGTTATGTTATCATATGCTATGTGTTCATGATGTTATGCAAGTTATGCAAGTTATATGCTATGTGTTCATGAAGTTATGCAAGTTATATGCTATGTGTTCATGATGTTATGCAAGTTATGCAAGTTATATGCTATGTGTTCATGATGTTATGCAAGTTATGCAAGTCATATGCTATGTGATCATGATGTTATGCAAGTTATGCAAGTTTTAGGCTATGTGTTCATGATGCTAGTTATGCAAATCGCTATGATAAACATTGATCCATTATGACACCATGTTATGCAAGTTTGGTGTTTGGTTATATGCAAGTTCATATATGACATGTTATGCAAGTTTGGTGTTTGATTATATGCAAGTTCATATATGACATGTTATGCAAGTTTGGTGTTCGATTATATGCAAGTTCATATATGACATGTTATGCAAGTTTGGTGTTTGATTATATGCAAGTAACATGTGCAAGTTTACACCTTTGGATGATATGTATACATATGCAAGTTAACCCCTTTGTATGTCATACATACATATGCAAGTATACCCCTTTGAATGACATAAGTAGCTTATGCAAGTTACCCTCTTTATGACATATGTGATTCATGCAAGTTTGGGTTGATTATTTATGCTAGTTGGGTTTGATGCTATATGCATGTTGACACCTTTAAAACCCATGTTGATGCTAATGTTATGCAAGTTGAACCCATTGTATGTGTGATGAATCTTTCCTTTTAAGTATGTCATGTTAGCGAATTACGTGGGGAACGATGGGGTTAATATTCATGTTAATGAAATGGTGTGAAGTTGATATGATTATGCATACCATAAAGTGGATGGACATAATTGAGTCAATTATGTACATCGTTAAATTTGTAATTAATAGGGAAAATTAATACAAATTATGGAGGTGATTAATTAGGTGTAATTAATTGACTAAGACACGAGATTGGACCCTTTTGTAGCATAAGACTGCCCGGAACCGACCGGCAAATCCAGCGGCTACAAATGATTGGCCCAATGTGAGAGGTCTTAGGCACAAACTAAATACGTGACAAGTGTAAACAAACGAGGTTAGACTCGGTTATGGCGTAAGGCTGCCCGGACCCAACCCGCAAATCCAGCTGCCATAAAAGATAGTCTAATGTGAGAGGTCTTTACAACGGTTACGTTCTTAATCAATTAAGAAACACTTAACCAGATAAGCATGTAGTGGGGCATGAGGGGTTAAGTGGGTGCCTTGGGTGGCATGTGGAAATCAAGTGAGTGCCTTGGGTGGCATGTGGAAATCTAGTGGGTTGCCTTGGGTGGCAATAGAAAATACGATTAGAATACTTAACCAAGTGGAAACATGTAATTAAACATGATTAAAGGGTTAAGTGGGATGCACTAGAAAAAGGGACAAGCTTAGGTGGGTAGCTTGTGGGGGCCCATTTCAACCAGTAACCCATATGTATCTTATTGGGCTCGACCCATGTCGAGGACGGGACACGCGTACTTGGCTTGACTATAAGAGGCCAAATCGGGTTAGCGGTGGCAACGCAAGTCCAACGGGTTTCATATGCATGTGTGGACCCGAGCTGGTAGGTAAGACGTTGTTGCATCGTGTAGGTATAAGTCGTGCACCATTGGTTGTATCGGGTTGCCACTTTGGGGAGTGATACACCCCACTTTGGGGCCAGCACGGGTATCTACGGCAGGGAGCCGATCGATTGGGGAGTAGTGGGTACACCTAGTGGAGATAGGGGCAGACGGCACCTATGTAGTCAGCTAGGGGTACACGAAACTACTAGTTAAATTTTCTAAGTCCTTGGGTGGGATCAACCTTTAAGTAGGAATGACTGGTGTGGTGCAGTGTAGTAATTACCCTTGGGTGGGTAGATGCGTTTTTACCGTTATCTTAGTCTAGTTGGCTGCTTAGTGTAGTCATTTATCCCCAGTCATCACCGTACCAAGTTTATATCATACCCTAATTACTTTAATGATTGTATGGTTAAAGTTATAGGGCTCACTCAGACTTATGTCTGACCCCGTTGTTTTTATCTTTTTCCCAACCCTCAGGTTCTCAGAGTGGGCCTAGCACTAGTGGGCTTTGATCAGATTGCTTTATCTATCTTTTGGAGCTTGGACCGTGATGTAAAGCCCAGCTTATCTTTTATATTATGGCTATTGGTTATGTCGTGGGATTATGTACTTATGTTTTTATCAGGATGGATATTTAGTACTTGACTCTTTTATGGTGTTGTAACTAAACATGTTTACCTTCTGCTGCAATGAAATGATGTTTTAGATTTCAAGTATTATTTATATCTGTCTTGTTGTAATTTTTCTGTTCTATATTCACTTAAAATACTCCACCGAAGTTAAGGCATTCCCTTAGTGAGTGACCTTAGCGGGTGTGGGGTGTTACACGTGGTATCAGAGCTGAAGGTTACCAGAACAGATAAAATTTTTAGAAAACTATTTTTCTAAAAACATTTTTGGAAGAAGTATTTTCAAAAACATGTCTTTTAAGAGAAAAGTTTTTGAAAGAAAAGCATAATCCACAATAGCCATATCTTTATCATTCGAATTCTCCGTTTTGAATCTTTCCTTTTTCGTTTCAGCATGGCTGAAGATCTTAACTTTCCGGAGGGTGTAGCGATACCAGTATGGTATAGGAGGTTGATGGAGGCTAGGGCCGCCACTGCGGGTCCAGCAAATGTTCCTCCACCAACAGTAGCACCCGATCTTCCTCCCCCTCCTCCTCCTCGCACGGATACTTTTGCTAAGACTTGCAAGGAATTCAAGGCTATAGGAGGGAAACCTTTTCAAGGATCAGAAACTTTTGTGAAAGCTAGGGATTGGCTTAAGGAGGTGGAAGAGTTGATATATATCTTTGAGATGGAAGAAGGAAAGAAAGTCAAGTTAGCTGCTTGGTTAATGAAGGGAGAGGCCTCGTTCTGGTCGGAGGTCACTAATGGAGAGCGCCCTGTTGACTCTTGGGCGGATTTCAGGCAAAGTTTTGTGGCAAAGTTTCTTTCAAGGGCGGAAGAAAATCTGTATATGGAAAGGTTCTGGACTCTAAAGCAAGGAAACCTATCAGTGAAGGGATATGTCAACAAATTTAATCAATTGGCAAGGTTTGGCATAGACATGGTAAATACACCGGAGAAGAAGGCTTTGAGGTTCGTTAAAGGCTTGAATGAACCAATGCATGGATTGGCTATGACTCACATCCCTATGGGGGCCACCTTTGAGAAGCTAGTAGACATGGCACTCATGCATGAGGAAGAGAAGGGTCCCAATGCTAATAAGGCACCCGAGAAGAAAGGAGATCAGAAGAGACCTCAACAGCAACAGCAAAACAAGGGTGGGAAAGGCAACGGTGGCAAGGGAAAGAAGAAGTGCTTCAATTGCGGGATACCAGGCCACCTAAGCAAAGATTGTCGGAAGAAGAAGAAGAAGAAGAAGACTGGCTGCTTCCACTGTGGCGAAGCAGGGCATCTAGTGAAGGACTTCCCTAAGAAGGGGCAAAGGACGGGATCTACCTCAGGAGGATAGGTGCAAGCTCTTATGGCACCGGGTCAGGCAAGGGGGCAAGTTCAGGCTCTCGCGGTTCCACCGATTCAGGAAAGAGGTAGAACTATTTCCGTTGAAAGTCTGGTTTTTCTGTTTGATCATCCTGTTCGTACTTTGTTTGACTCTGGCGCATCGCATTCGTTTATCTCATCATCATTTGTTGAGTCACTGCACTTAGACACCAGTTTAGTAGATGATCCCTTAGTTGTTTCAAACCCAATTGGGGGCTCCACTTATTTGTCCATGATATGTTTGGGTTTGAAGATTTCCATACTTAGCGTTGAGTTTAGATGTGATGCTTTTGTTTTGGGCTTCACGGGCTATGGGTTGATTTTGGGCATGGATTGGTTATCCAGTAATGGTGTCGTTCTTGATTGTGAAAGGAGAGTTGTTAGGCTCATGACCCGCTTGGGTAACACTCTCGAGATCTCTTGTAATCCCATGGATTCTGTTATGCTAAGTTATCTTGAATCGCTTGACGCTTCGGTCGAGAGTTTGCGATCTGTTAGAGTGGTCCGGGAGTACTCGGATGTGTTTGAGGAGGTGAAGGGCTTAACTCCGAAGCGGGAGATAGACTTCCGAATATATCTGGTGGATAATGCTAAACCAGTATCTTTGCCAGTGCGCCACATGGCTCCTCGTGAGAGGAGGGAACTCCATAAGCAAGTAGGGGAGTTGCTTGAGAAGGGGTTCATAAGACGAAGTATATCGGAGTGGGGTGCTCCAGTAGTTTTTGCTACGAAGGCGGATGGGTCCCTTAGACTTTGTGTAGACTATAGAGAACTCAACAAGCTCACAAAGAAGAATAGACACCCATTGCCGAGGATTGATGATCTCTTTGATCAGTTGGTTGGCGCCTCAGTGTTTTTGCAGTTGGACTTGGCCAAGGGGTTTCATCAGTTGAGAGTGGCCGAGGATAGCATAGACAAGACTGCCTTTAGGACTCCGGATGGTTTCTATGAGTGGCTTGTGATGCCATTTGGTTTGACGAACGCCCCAGCATACTTTGTTGATTTGATGAGTAGGGTGTTCAGGGAGTTCCTTAATAAGTTCGTGGTGGTCTTTGTGGATGACATCTTAGTCTTTTCTAAGAGTGAAGAAGAGCATGCCCTACATCTTAGGGAAGTGTTGGAGACTCTTCGAGCGCATAGCCTTAAGGCTAAATTCTCTAAATGTCACTTTTGGAGGAAGGAAGTGCGGTTCTTGGGGCACGTGGTCTCCAAGGAAGGGATATCTGTGGATCCCCTGAAGGTAGTATCCATCCAAGATTGGAAGGTTCCGAAGAATGCTACCGAGGTGAGGAGTTTCTAGGGGTTGGCTGGCTACTATAGGAAGTTTATCAAGGACTTCGCGAAGATATCAGCCCCATTAACTCGCTTGACAAAGAAGAATCTAGTCTTCACATAGGACGTAGATTGTGGTGATGCGTTCCAACGGTTAAAGAGAGCTTTAACCACAGCTCCAGTCTTAGTGTTGCCAGATGGGAGTAAGCCATTTGTTGTTTATACCGTTGCTTGTGGGACAGGACTAGGCACAGTCTTAAGGCAAGAGGGAAGGGTAATAGCCTATGTGGGAAGGCAGTTGAGAAAGCATGAGAAAAATTACCCTACCCATGATTTAGAGTTGGCCGCTATTGTTTTTGCGCTTAAGACTTGGCGCCATTATCTTCTTGGAGAGAGATTCGAATTGTTCACTGACCACAAATCATTGAAGTACTTGTTTTCTCAGAAGGATTTGAACTTAAGACAGCAAAGGTGGATGGAGTTCTTAGCATCCTATGATTTCGAGATAGCGTATACCCCTGGCAAGGGTAACGTGGTGGCAGATGCCTTGAGCAGAAAAAGGTTGTCCTTGAGTCCATTGTTCATGGAACGACGAAGCTTGGAATTTATCTCGATGTTTGATTTCAGACCTTCCATTGACTTTGTACCCGGTTTGCTAGCATCCTTAGAGGTCAGACCTACTCTTTTGGGACGGATTGGCGAGGCACAGCGGGACGACCCACAGTTGGTTGAGTTGGTAGAGAAGCTCATAAGGGGGGAGTCGTCCAGCCATTTGAGTAGGTACACCCTAGACGATAGGGGGTGCTTACGTAGAGACGGTAGACTTTGTGTACCGCAAGACGAGGGTTTGAGGAAGGCTATTCTTGATGATACGCATCGTTCAAAGATGACCATCCATCCCGGTGGGGACAAGATGTACCAAGACATGAAGCGAGTTTTCTTTTGGGCCGGTATGAAGAAAGATGTGGCCGAGTATGTCGCTAGATGCTTGGTGTGCCAACAAGTGAAAGCAGAGCAAAAGAAACCCGGTGGGTTGCTTCACCCATTGGAAGTTCCGCAATGGAAGTGGGATAGCGTCTCGATGGATTTTGTTGATGGGTTACCAAGATCGAGGAAGGGTAATACGGGAATTTGGGTTGTGGTAGACAGACTTACTAAGAGCGCCCATTTCATACCCGTGAAGAGCAAGAGGACTGCTCCATGGCTAGCTTCAGTTTATCTTCGAGAGATAATTCGATTGCATGGGGTACCTTCTAGCATAGTGAGTGATCGAGATCCTATCTTCACTAGCGAGTTTTGGAAGAGTTTGCAAGAGGCGGTGGGGACTCAGTTGTGTTTGAGCACCGCATATCATCCTCAGACGGACGACCAGACCGAGAGGGTGAATCGTGTTCTAGAAGACCTTTTGAGGCTATGTATCTTAGATTTTGGAGGTACATGGGAAGAGCATCTTCCATTGGTGGAGTTCGCGTATAATAACAGCTTTCAGTCTAGTATTGGTATGGCTCCTTTCGAAGCTCTTTATTGAAGGCCTTGTCGATCACCTACATGTTGGTGGGAATCTACGGATAAGATCTTGCTGGGGCCTGATATGGTTAGAGAGACTTCGTAAAAGATTGATTTGATTCGGAGAAGGATGAAAGCAGTGCAAGATAGGCAGAAATCTTACGCGGACAAGAGGAGGACAGATCTTGAGTTTGATGTTGGGGACATGGTCTTTGTCAAAGTATCTCCATTACGGAATGTTGTTCGCTTTGGGTCCGTTGGGAAGTTAGCACCAAGATTTGTATGACCGTTTCCTATTAAGGAAAGGATTGGACGGATGGCATATAGAGTGGATTTACTTGAGAGACTTAGTGGGGTACATGACGTATTCCATGTGTCACATTTGAGGAAGTGCCTACATGAGACCGCAGAGGTGGTAGAGCCGAGCTTGCTTAGAGAAGTGGAGGTAGAGCGTGATGCGACTATTCGACGAGCTCCTACCCGCATCCTTGGGCAGAGATTAGGAAGTTGAGAAACAGAGAGGTTCGACTAGTCAAAGTGCAATGGGGAGAAGATGAGAGCAATGCTACTTGTGAGACAGAAGCGAAGATGCGTTCACTGTACCCATTCCTTTTTGAGGGTATGTCTTTTAACTTCTCCTTTATCGTTTGTCTAGTACTTATCTTATCTTTAGTATGTCCCCTCATTAGTATCTTTGACCTTTAGATAGGGTAAACCTATGGTTGAAACATGTGTTTGAGACATGTTATGATTGATGGATGCGTGTGGATGCAAGTGTTTGCTAGTGGTTGCTCGTGAATGCATATACACACACTCTAGGCACTAGATCGGCTCAGTCACTTCATATAGCATATTGCATATAATTGTGTGTAGGTAGCTATATTAATGGATGTATAATGGTTGTGTTATCATATGGATGATGCATTTTTGTGTATGGTTGTGCACGCATGTAGTAATAGTATGTGTCGATAGGATTCTTTCGCATACATATTGGATGCATGGCACTATCATGTTTTGCATTAAGGGGGTCAACTGAATCAGTAGACCGCCTGATTTTGCATTAGGCAGGGAACATATACACACACTTTTTGCATGTGCTCATACAGCATTAGAAACTCTAAAAACAATGGATGCCAGTGTTTGATGGTTTGAGTAGATGGTTGTTTGGTTGGTAGGATACGTTCTTCTTGACTTAGAGATTTCGGGGACGAAATCCTTTAAGTAGGGGAGAATGTAACACCCCGTATGTTGAATAACTTGCTATAATATAAAACAGGGCAGAATTAAATTTTAAAATCTGAATCAGGGGAAACGGGCTATGCCATTACGTTCGTCTTGGAAAAATACGCGAAATAGAGTCCGAGTTTTCGAGAATCGGAGTCCGTATGACCCAGTTAAGGCCCAAAGAAGTTTTCAGAAAATTCAAAACAGATTTAAATATAAAAATTTCAAGTTTCAGAAGAGGCGGGAAAATTCCCGCCAGACTGAGGGAGTCGACCCAGGGGTCGACATGGGTGTCGACCCCCCCCAAGGGGCTGACCCATGGGTCGACCCAGGGGTCGACCCAGGGGTCGACCCCCCCTGTCGGTCTGTGTGACCTGGGTGCATCATTTTGGGTTGTGCTTGGTGGCTAGTGACGAGATCTGACGGCTCTAATCTGATTTAGGGTTAATCTAATGGCCTAAAACACTTAACTAATCTATAAATACACCCTAAGACTACCCTAATTCATACTAAAAATAGATACAACGTCGTTATGCTGTCAAAATGCAACTAGAAGGAGCCACCAACAAATTAAAGTGGAAGATAGCTTCTCAAATCAACTTCTAATCAACTCTAGCAACTTAATCTTCTTCTTAGGAGTGCTAATCAACAAGTTGTGAGTTTCTATAGCCTTAATGACCAATTGTTGAAATGATTATGATAGGATATAATGAGGTTATGGCTATGAATGTGGATCAATGCAAGTTATGTTATCATATGCTATGTGTTCATGATGTTATGCAAGTTATGCAAGTTATATGCTATGTGTTCATGAAGTTATGCAAGTTATATGCTATGTGTTCATGATGTTATGCAAGTTATGCAAGTTATATGCTATGTGTTCATGATGTTATGCAAGTTATGCAAGTCATATGCTATGTGATCATGATGTTATGCAAGTTATGCAAGTTTTAGGCTATGTGTTCATGATGCTAGTTATGCAAATCTCTATGATAAACATTGATCCATTATGACACCATGTTATGAAAGTTTGGTGTTTGATTATATGCAAGTTCATATATGACATGTTATGCAAGTTTGGTGTTTGATTATATGCAAGTTCATATATGACATGTTATGCAAGTTTGGTGTTCGATTATATGCAAGTTCATATATGACATGTTATGCAAGTTTGGTGTTTGATTATATGCAAGTAACATGTGCAAGTTTACACCTTTGGATGATATGCATACGTATGCAAGTTAACCCCTTTGTATGTCATACATACATATGCAAGTTTACCCCTTTGAATGACATAAGTAGCTTATGCAAGTTACCCTCTTTATGACATATGTGATTCATGCAAGTTTGGGTTGATTATTTATGCTAGTTGGGTTTGATGCTATATGCATGTTGACACCTTTAAAACCCATGTTGATGCTAATGTTATGCAAGTTGAACCCATTGTATGTGTGATGAATCTTCCCTTTTAAGTATGTCATGTTAGCGAATTACGTGGGGAACGATGGGGCTAATATTCATGTTAATGAAATGGTGTGAAGTTGGTATGATTATGCATACCATAAAGTGGATGGACATAATTGAGTCAATTATGTACATCGTTAAATTTGTAATTAATTAGGGATAATTAATACAAATTATAGGGGTGATTAATTAGGTGTAATTAATCGACTAAGACACGAGGTTGGACCCTTTTGTAGCATAAGACTGCCCGAAACCGACCGACAAATCCAGCGGCTACAAATGATTGGCCCAATGTGAGAGGTCTTAGGCACAAACTAAATACGTGACAAGTGTAAAGACACGAGGTTAGACTCGGTTATGGCGTAAGGCTGCCCGGACCCAACCGGCAAATTCAGCTGCCATAAAAGATAGTCTAATGTGAGAGGTCTTTACAACGGTTACTTTCTTAATCAATTAAGAAACACTTAACCAGATAAGCATGTAGTGGGGCATGAGGGGTTAAGTGGGTGCCTTGGGTGGCATGTGGAAATCAAGTGAGTGCCTTGGGTGGCATGTGGAAATCTAGTGGGTTGCCTTGGGTGGAAATAGAAAATACGATTAGAATACTTAACCAAGTGGAAACATGTAATTAAACATGATTAAAGGGTTAAGTGGGATGCACTAGAAAAAGGGACAAGCTTAGGTGGGTAGCTTGTGGGGGCCCATTTCAACCAGTAACCCATATGTATCTTATTGGGCTCAACCCATGTCGAGGACGGGACACGCGTACTGGGCTTGACTATAAGAGGCCAAAACGGGTTAGCGGTGGCAATGCAAGTCCAACGGGTTTCATATGCGTGTGTGGACCCGGGCTGGTAGGTAAGACGTTGTTGCATCGTGTAGGTATAAGCCGTGCACCATTGGTTGTATCGGGTTGCCACTTTGGGGAGTGATACACCCCGCTGTGGGGCCAGCACGGGTATCTACGGTAGGGAGTCGATCGCTTGGGGAGTAGTGGGTACACCTAGTGGAGATAGGGGCAGACGGCACCTATGTAGTCAGCTAGGGGTACACGAAACTACTAGTTAAATTTTCTAAGTCCTTGGGTGGGATCAACCTTTAAGTAGGAATGACTGGTGTGGTGCAGTGTAGTAATTACCCTTGGGTGGGTAGATGCGTTTTTACCGTTATCTTAGTCTAGTTGGCTGCTTAGTGTAGTCATTTATCCCCAGTCATCACCGTACCAAGTTTATATCATACCCTAATTACTTTAATGATTGTATTGTTAAAGTTATAGGGCTCACTCAGACTTATGTCTGACCCCGTTGTTTTTATCTTTTTCCCAACCCTCAGGTTCTCAGAGTGGGCCTAGCACTAGTGAGATTTGATCAGATTGCTTTATCTATCTTTTGGAGCTTGGACCGTGATGTAAAGCCCAGCTTATCTTTTCTATTATGGCTATTGGTTATGTAGTAGGATTATGTACTTATGTTTTTATCAGGATGGATATTTAGTACTTGACTCTTTTATGGTGTTGTGACTAAACATGTTTACCTTCTGCTGCAATGAAATGATGTTTTAGATTTCAAGTATTATTTATATCTGTCTTGTTGTAATTTTTCTGTTCTATATTCACTTAAAATACTCCACCGAAGTTAAGGCATTCCCTTAGTGAGTGACCTTAGCAGGTGTGGGGTGTTACAATAATGCTTCTAGGTTATATCATTTCATCACACATGGGTTAACATTGCATTCTTTTACACACACATGAAAACTTGTTGATATCAAGAATTTGACTTGTTAAATATCAAGTTGATCATGAGAATTAATCTTATATAAGTGTACACATGAATCATGTACACTTAGAAACTACTAAGTCTTTGGTGATGATAAAATTAATTATCGCAAGGCCAAAACCAAAAAAGCGAAGGGCACATTTCGAAAAAATTAGGCTCCCGAGAGTGTCTAATAATGGTTAGCCGAAACCAACTAACCTATTATTAGCACCGAAGGCCTAATTGATCTTCGGATCTGGTACAAGAGAAGTCAAAGCCACAATCTTCTAGCATTAAGTTCTCAAACTTTACCTAAAATCAAAAGGGGACAGAAATTCAGCAGTCCTTACGGGTTGGTACGATAACCACTAATTCAAAACCTAAACAAATACAAAACTGGTGTTGGAAAAATCAAGAGCTAGGTGAATCGATAACGACGGTGTTGAGTTCACTTGTATCGGAAGCATAGAATTTTGCTTTGTAATAAAATTAACCTTCCGCATGTAATTTTGCATTCTAAACCTCAAAAATATATTGATAATACAGGCAACTCATTTGATCACCATTAATCAATAACAAAGTTATCATCTTTTTTAACCCACACTAGATATATGAAAACCCTGATCGTATTCCTAATCAGTCGAAAAGCATAGTTTAGATTTCAATTCACAATCAGAATAGAAGTACTTACAAAAGGATGATTTTGAAATTCTGATAAACCTCCGCGATTCTTGGAGAATAGTGATGTAACGACCCAGAAAATCTGAACCAATTTAAAATTTTTAAATTGGCTAAAATAATGGATTTTAAATATTTAAAATAAATATTTTAAATATTAGCAATGGAAAGTGAGTTTGAATCGACCATTGAAAACGAATATAATTAATTATAATTATAAACAAGGCATGAAATGGCGCTGCAGTTTCAAAAATTGAATTCAAACTTTGTCGGACTGTATCGGGTGCAAAACAAAACGGATTTTAGTGAAACCAAAAATATTTAAATCTGTTAGTGAATACCTTTCTAACGAATCTGAAAAATCGAATTTTCATAGCGGAAAGCAAAAGTTATGGCCGAATGAATTTTCAGAAAGGTCGCTATGGAATTTATATAGCCCGTGTAATTGGCCATTTTGCATACGACCGCGGAATTCGACGAAACCACTTTTGTTGGATCCGGGATGTGAAGTTATGGCTAGGTTTCAAATTTCATAATTTTTTAAGATAATATGTGAGCGTGGCAAAGAAAAATGTGTTTTGGTCAATTATAGTTAAATTGGATCGACCAGAAATGGGCCTTTTTGCAAACGGTCTCAGAATTCGACGAAACTAGTTTTGTTGGGACCATATTGTCAAAACATAGCTAGATTTATTTTTCGGGAATTTTTAGAATCAGTTTGTGGCCCTGGCAAATTGAAATGTACGTTCAAATTTAATATTAAATGTTTTACATTTTAAATTTGAAGAAAAATTGACTGAAACATTCGAATGGGCCTTCGAAACATATCCCATTGTGTTCGGAATGGGGGTAAAACGCTAGGGACGACGGTCGTTGGGTTTGATTTCGAGCTCTAGTGCGAAGACACATATTTTAGAAAATAAAATAATAAAATACTTTCTATAAAACCCTAATTATTATCACCAGCCGCCACCCTCACTAAACCGATGGCCAAAACAGCTCCCGGTTTCAATCCCAAAATTCGTTCGATCCAATAAGAATTTAAACACCAATCCAAAACAAAAATGATTGTACTCAGTTAAATCTTCGATTCTAGGGTAGTTTGATCGTCACTCGTTCACTGTGGCGACGGATTTCCAGGCCTAAAACCGCCGATTTCGAGCCTCTTTTTCTCGGTGTGGGGCCCACCGAGTCTGACATCGGGGGTAGCCGGAAGAAGCCCTTGCCACGGCGGAGGGCGTGCTGCGGTCGGATCGGCGGCTAGCGCCTCAAGGTGCGTGCAAAAGTAAACCCCAGGCGGGGAGGGTTGGGTTCAGACGTCGGCAACAATTTGGAAGAGGAGATAGGGGAAAAGGTAGCGTTTTTTAATGCTATAAGTTTAATTAATTACGTTTTAAAATTGTTTGATGTTTGAAATTACATATCTTTTTGCTATGTTGACGAAATTCAGTGAAACAAGAGACAGTGGACTCGTGTGCACGTCTTCTGTATTTTAGAAGAGACCGCATATTTTTCTTAGCCTTCTGCTATTTTTGGTGGAGTGGAACCCAATGTGAGATTTCTAATTTATAAACGATATGGAAAATGACGATGTATAAATTATATAGTCGATGTATGAGTTATATAAGCGTTGTACACCTCATGTATAAGCGTTGTACGTTCGATGTATAAGTTATATATGCATTGTAAAAATTATATATGTGTTGAAATAGAAGTGAATTGCTATATATAAGCCCCTCGTCCACAAACCATGGACGATATTTATTGGTTGTGATTGGTGTGAAAATTGATTGATAGCGAAAGGCTATTTGGGATTGTTTGTGGTTGATATTGATTGATTGTGGTTGAAAAACATCCATTTGTGGTTGAGAAATATTTGGTTGAAACCACATAGGATTAGTTTGTGGAAATGAAATAAATATATACATGCCGCCTGCGTGCGAACTAGATGCATGATCCCCATTGACAAAAACCGCGAGGTTTTAAGGTAGAACGAGGAGCCGTACTAGGGACGGTCCCGGTTTTAACTACCCTGCCGTTATGCTGCCGAAATTTTGAATAATATTCATGTGTTTGAATTATTTTCATTTGCTGAAACTATATTTATTCATTGAATAGAAACCTTCATGTGTTGAATCGATATTCATTCGTTGATTAGAAATTCATGTGTTGAATGGTATTCGTGTTTTAAATATAAAAATCACATTTTTATCTATATATAGAAACTATAAAAAACCATCATGTGTTGAATCGATATTCATTCGTTGAATTGAATTTCATGTGTTGAATGGTATTCATATTTTGAAATAAATTGTTTCATAATAAAAATCACCTTTTATCAACTATATGGACTATGTAAAATAATCTCGTTTTAAAAGAAATTTTTTTATAATAAAAATCCTATTTTTATCACCTATATAAACTATATAAAATAATAGTGTTTTAAAATAATTTGTTTTACAATAAAAATCACAATTTTATTATATACATGAATTATTGAAATGTGAAGCTTTAAAAATAGCAACTCGTTCAAATAAATATGCATGAGTTGAAATATTCATTAATTAGCTAATGATATGATTTTTACCTATGCATGCAACATTAGAATGAATGGTGTTTTTAAACCAAATGGAATCGAATATGAAGTTGAATGGAAAATGATAAGTGATAAGAACTATATATATGTACATGCATATTTATTGAACAGGTTATAGCAAAGGGGCTAGAGAAGAGGAATAAAATTTTGTGCTCGACAAATAGGTACACATTTACTGTTTTGTTTGGATGATGATTTTATGAGCCTGTTGGCTAGCCGCTTGGCTTTTTCTTTTTCTTTTCGACATGAGACGCCCGTGTGGCTATTTGGGAATTTTCCCAGCCCCTCCCGTACAAAAGAGGTTATGGTGAATTTTTCCGAAATTTAAAGGCGTTAGTGAAATATTTGAAGTGAAAACGATATAGGAATTTTTGAATGAACTATATTTATATAAATATATAAACATAAATAAAATTAGAACGAAACGTGGCCATGCAGTTCGCATTTTGAAACCGTGATTTCAAACGATTATACCGGGGGATCCGACCATCGGATTTCCCTGAAATCGCAACCGTTGGGTTTGCTTTGGAGAAATCTTTCCAACGGCACCAACTTTGTAAAAATCCAACGGTTGGATTGCCTGGAATGTTTAATTCAAATCTGAAGAAAAACAGCGCCAGAAACGATTATATTTATATTTATATATATATATATAATTATATTTAATCGAATAACGACGTTGTAGTTCGTATTTTGAAATCGAAACTTCAAACGATTGTACCGGGAGATCCGACCATCGGATTTTCCTGAAACTGGAACCGTTGGATTCATTTTGAAAAGACCTTTCTAATGATGTAAATTGTGTGAAGATCCAACGGTTCGATTTCCAGATATGTGTAAATCAAATCTGAAGAAAAACAGCGCCACGGCCGCGTTATGGCCCGAAGCGTCGTTTGAATAAATTGGCTATTTTAAAATAAATAAAAATAGCGATAAATCGTTATAAAATATCGTAAACGATATGGAATGGAAATAAACTGAATTTGCTCGATTTATGTGGTATTTGATGGTTGAACGTGTTTGGTGTGAAAATTACATTAAAGAACAAAATTGGTGTTATCGAATGATTTAACCAGCGAAATAAATTGATTTGAAATTCTAAATATACGTGAACTATTTGAAAAGGCCGAGTTAATTCTCGTTTCAAATAATTGACCGACGATTGGAAGTCAAAGATGAAGACGATGGTTGAAGACCGGAGATCTTCACCTCGTTTGGATGGTAACCGAGGTCCTGATTGGGAGGCATCCCGAAATATGGATAATGAGTGGTGATCGTCCAGACGTACGTGGTGATCGATGGGTTTGCGAGGTATTTAGTGCCTCCGGTTTCGTTCAGACCCAGAACGGACTAGTAAATGGACTGTGTTTCTGACATTGGATTTTATTCTATGTTGATTGATCTCTATTAAATATGCATCTGTTTGGCGGCGGAGAATTTATTCTTTTGCTTAACGCCCTTCTCTGAAACGTACGAGCTCAGAGGTTGTATATCGATGGACATCAGTCGCATAGCATGAGTTTCCTGTGTGGCATGCTAAGATGCAGTGATCAGGGCTTCTGTTGAAAAGCAAAGTCTTGTGGTTATGATCAAAGCACTGCCTGTGTGGTGTAGCTTTGTGTACAACGTGAATTCGCGAGCCTCACTCCCCGGTATGAACCAGAAACGGGAGAAGGACTTCAGGGAGGGCATGCGTTTCTTTCTAGCTAGGGTGGTGTCAGTGACCTACCAGCCCTGACATTTATATACTTTTCACCTATGTGGTTGTTGCTGTTGCGAGGCGCCTCAGTTAGATCGGATGATCCGGGTCCGATGGAGTCATTCATTGGCTCACTTACGCCCCATAGGGCGGGGAGACGTATTGTTCAGGCATAATAATCCACCTCGGTGGACCGGCCCTGACGATCCAAGGCTTGCCTGCGCGCTTGCCTGAGACACGGGCTAGAGCGTCTCGAATTCGGTAAGGACTATCTTTTGCCTTGGTTTAGGACGGAAATCCAATTTCCAAATACGTCATTATGCGGTTTTGATTGTATATATATATGGCGACATGATATATTGTACCCATGCCGTCTATGATTGATAGTTAAGATTTGAAAGTGTTTTCAAACCATATAAACACTAGTAATAATATCAAATGCTTTTGTTTTATTCGTATCAAGCATATTTTGGCCGTTATAAGGTAAAAACTCTATCTTCCGGTTTGCGTTGCATTGTGTGATGGGAACTGAGTCTTATAATGGCTTCATTTTTATAAAAAGCATTGCGATGGTTAAAAGAATGATTTGTTTTAAAGCACTGATAATCCAATGGAGTAAACCCGTTCCACGAAAGTGGCGTGGTCCTGTGATTAGCCATATTATATATGTGTTGAGTAGATTTCTCATACCAGTCCCATGACTGACTCGCAGTTTGTTTCACTTTCAAACTCGGGTGCCCTTTTTTCTACACGGGCAGCCTTGTATTCAGGTTTAGCTGGTTATTTCTGGATAGCTGGAGCTAAAGATGGATTCTATCATTTATCTCTTTTTATGCTGTTCAGCTCCTATTGTACATATTTTGTTTGTTTTCCGCTGTAGACATTTATGTATAACTGAACTGTATTTGTACTAAGTAAGATCCTGTATACCGTGTAACTCTGATGATTACTTTTATCCAGTATATTCTATTGTTCATTATCTGGTGTATATATTTAATTTTGTTCTGCTATTATCTGTTGCTGTGTTATATTCCACGGATTACCCTTGCCGCCGTCAGTACGGGGTTTGGGGTCGTCTCATTTGGTATCAGAGCCTAGGTTAAGCTTAGTTCTGGAATATAACATTTGAACGAACTCGTCAGAGATAGAACCAGCAGTGTTCTAGGACGGGTAACTCTATACAGATAGAATCAGCAATATCCTAGTATGAGTAAAGCAGAATAAAATTTCACCTCGATAGACACATTTACATTTGAAATATATGTTTCTATATTTTAAATTATCTTTTCTGTGACCTGACACTTCATCTGCCATTTGCAGAAGTACTAGAAAAATGAGTGTCAGAAACAGGAGAAATGCAGAACCCGATCTAGAGGCTCTATTCAAGAGATATCGAAATCTGGGTGGAGCACAATTCTCGGGCAATGAATCTATTATTCAAACTCAAGCTTGGGTGAGCTCTGCAGAAAGAATATTTGAGCGTTTCCAGCTGAGAGACGACCAGAAAAGATTAGTAGCATCTTGGGCGCTCAATGGAGAAGCTTTAATATGGTGGGAAACAATCATAAAAGATAATCCAGAAGGTGATATCACCTGGGATAGATTCAAAGAGATTTTCCTAGGAAGATTTACTCCTCCCGAAGCAACATAGCGATTATGTGATGAATTTTCTTATTTGATACAAGGTGACATGACCATCCCAGAATATCATAATAAATTCAACGAACTTGCTCACTTTGCTCCTCATCTGATTCAAGATCCAAAGAGGAAAAATCTGAGATTTATTCATGGCCTGCAAAAAATATATCAGAATAGTGTACTGAGGAATGTAAAACTTCCCTTCTCTGAAATGATTTATATGGCTTATCAGTATGAAGATCTCCATAAGAAAGGAATGTTGCGCGACGAAGAAGAAGTCTGTTGTAGTGACAAAGAAGAGTCGGAAACTAATATTCCTGAAGCCAGTACGATGTCCGAGGTCAGTAAGAAGCCCAGTGCTAAGAGAAAAAGGGCTAAATCTGAGAAAGGGCCAGTAACGACAACCGTATGCAATAACTGCCATCAAACTGGGCATTTGTCAATAAACTGCGGACCTTTAAAGAAGCGAAAAGAGCATGAGTCTAAATCTAAGGGCAAGCTTCCTGCGACTCGAAAGTGCAATCTTTGTCATCAGCCCGGTCGTATAAAGCGAGATTGCTGGCTGTTAAAAAAGACCAAAGGGGCTCGGGTAAATGAAGTGGCAGAAGTGCCTTTCTCCTCGTCTATTAAGGAAAGGCCAGATGTTTTAGAAGGCACGCTAACTGTCAAAGACATCCCAGTTAAAGTAATGTTTGACACCGGCGTGTCGCGAAGCTTTATTGCAAAGGATGCAGCTAAGAAACTGGATTTGAATTTAAAGAAGCTCAAGGAACCAATGACTGTCCAGAATCCGGTTGGGGGTTCCATTGATCTCAGTTGGGTTTGTGGAGTGCCGGTTTCTTTTTCTCGTTATCGGTTTCCTACCATCGCGGTCGTCATGAATTTTAAAGAGTTTGATCTTATCTTGGGGTTAGACTGGTTGACCAAATATGAAGCTGAAGCTAAATGCGCTGACAGAGTCGTAAAGGCGAAGATTAAATCAGGTGATTATATAACCATTCCCTATGAAGGTCAGAATGCTAATAGAAAAGACTTCTGGCCATCTTTGAATGTTTCTCCAGCTCAAATAGAAAATGTCCCTGAGATCGCGGAGAATATTCCCGACCTGGTAAAGGATATCCCGGTCGTCAAGAACTATGCGGATGTGTTCGAAGAAGTTGTTCGCTTACCTCCGCAGAGAGAAATAGATTTCAAAATTGCTTTGGTTCTGAATGCAAGGCCGGTAGTTCATGCTATTCGAAGAATGTCCTTGAAAGAAAAAGAAGAACTTGACAATCAAATACGACAGCTAGTATGGAAGGGTCTGATCAGGCCTAGTTTCTCTGATTGGGGTACATCAGTGGTGTTTGTCCCAAAATCTGACGGTATTCTACGTCTATGTGTGGATTATCGTGATCTGAACAAACAGACAATAAAGAACAAATATCCATTGCCGCGAATAGATTATTTGTTGGATCGTCTAAATGGAGCACAAGTATTTTCACGAATGAACCTAGCTACAAGCTTCCATCAACTTCGAATTGCCGAAGAGTGTGTTCCAATGACAGCATTCAGAGGTCCCAATTTATTCTACGAGTGGTTAGTAATGCCGTTCGGCTTATGTAATGCTCCTGCTTACTTCGTCGATCTGATGAATAGGGTGTTTAGAGGGGTTTGAATAAATTTGTTCTGGTTTTCATTAACGATATCCTAATCTTCT
This sequence comes from Allium sativum, assembly GCA_030737875.1. Lineage (NCBI taxonomy): Eukaryota > Viridiplantae > Streptophyta > Magnoliopsida > Asparagales > Amaryllidaceae > Allium > Allium sativum. Next base: position 16,137,071 of record CM060927.1, on the reverse strand, counting down.
CTAAATCAAAGGCCGAACATGAAAAACATTTGGAACAAGTGTTAGAAATCCTCAGAAGGAATGTATTGAAAGCAAAGTTTTCCAAATGTATATTCTGGCAAGATGAAGTGAAATTTCTAGGCCATGTCGTATCGAAAGAAGGAATTGCTGTGGATCCAAATAAAATCACAGCTATTCAGAACTGGAAGCAGCCTAGTACCCCCACTGAAGTTCGCAGTTTTCTCGGATTGGCTAGCTATTACCGGAAGTTCGTTAAAAACTTTTCGAAGATATCTGGTCATTTAATAAAGCTTACAAAGAAGCACTCTAAATTCAAATGGACTCCGGAAAGTGAGGAGGCTTTTGAAGAGCTAAAGTTGAGATTAACAACTGCTCCAGTGTTAACCATCATCGATGGCAACCAAGATTTAAAAGTCTGAACTGATGCTTCTAGAGAAGGCCTTGGCGCAGTGTTAATGCAAAGGGGTTAAGTGATTGCTTATGCTAGCCGTCAACTGAAGCCGCACGAGAAGAACTACGTAACTCATGATCTTGAGTTATTGGCTATAGTATTCGCCTTGAAAACCTGGAGACACTATCTTCTGGGTGAGAGATTTGAACTGTTTATAGATCACCAGTCGTTAAAGTATCTGTTCACTCAGAAGGACCTGAATCTGAGGCAGCAGCGTTGGCTGGAGTTTCTTGCAGCATATGACTTTGAAATTATATACACTCCAGGGAAAGCCAATGTCGTGGCCGATGCGTTAAGCCGAAAGAATGAGATGATCGCCAGTTTTATTATCACGACTTCATTGCTAGATAAAATATCTGCTCTTCAGAAGGATGATCACTTCATTCAGAAGATCAGAGAGATAATTCAACAAGGCGAACCCTCGAGTTTTCAAGTTGATAATGATGGGATTTTAAGGCTCAAAGGTCGAATCTATGTCCCTAACATTCCCGAGCTTCGAAAGGAAGTACTGGATAAATGCCACAAGTCAAAACTTAGTATCCATCCGGGAGTAAGCAAAATGTATAATGACATCAAACGCACTTTCTGGTGGAAGTCGATGAAAAGGGACATTTCTTTATATGTTAGTCGATGCCCTACTTGCCAGCTAGTCAAAAGCGACCAACAGAAACTAGCTGGACTGTTACAACCACTAGAAGTTCCTGGTTGGAAGTGGGAACATATTTCTATGGGTTTCATTGATGGTCTACCCAGAACCAGAAAAGGGAATGACATTATTTGGGTGATCGTAGATCGCTTCACGAAGACCACCCATTTCATACCTGTCAGATCAAACAGAACTGCTCAGAGTCTGGCGCAGATTTACTTCAGGGAAATAGTTAGACTACATGGAGTGCCGCTCAGTATAGTCAGTGATAGAGATACAATATTCACTAGTAAATTCTGGGAAGCATTTCAAGTCGAGCTGGGAACGAAGTTGAACTTAAGCACCGCTTATCATCCTCAAATAGACGGTCAGACTGAGAGGGTGAATCGTATTTTAGAAGATCTATTGCAGGCTTGTGTTATAGATTTCGGTGGATCATGGGAAGACCATCTGCATTTGGCTGAATTCTCATATAATAACAGTTACCAGGCGAGTCTGACAATGTCGCCATTCGAAGCATTGTATGGTAGACTGTGCCGATCTCCTGCATGTTGGGTCGAACCTGGAAATAGACTTGTGTTAGGGCCAGACATGATTCGAGAAGCTGCCGACAAAGTCGATTTTATTAAGAAGCGATTACTCGTCGCTCAAAGTCGACAAAAGAGCTATGCCGATAGGAGAAGAAGAGATATGTCATTTGCTGTTGGTGACTACGTATATTTGAAAGTATCGCCGATGAGAGGAGTTATCCGGTTCGGTAAAACTGGAAAGTTGGCGCCTAAATTCATTGGTCCATTTCCTATTCTGGAACGGATCGGAACTCTTGCTTATAGGGTCAAATTGCCTGACTGGTTGACTGGAGTCCATGATGTATTTCATATATCTCAACTTCGAAAGCACGTTCATGATCCAGACTTGATCGTGGAAGAAGCAGCTCAGCAGGATATTGAAATTACTCCAGAATTAGCTGTGAGGCGAGAGCCGTTAAAGATCATCGGTAAAGAAACCAAAGAGCTAAGGAACAAGAAGGTTCACTTAGTCAAAGTGCAATGGAGTGGAGATCCACGAGATTGTACTTGGGAAACTGAGGAGAGCATTCAGAAAGCTTGTCCTAGATGCCGAGTGGATATCTCTGATTGACTCTGGTGCAAGGTACATTTACCCTACTTTGCATTACCATTTAATTCTCTACTCTGTTGTCATTTTCTTTCCATGGATGTGCACTTTTAAATTCTATGGTCTTAATGATTTTAAAAAGAGTATAGAAAGTGATTAGTATATTTTTGAAAAGTTAAAAACAATTGGATTGGTTGTTGTGTTGTGTGATTGTAGAATTATCAAACCACTTTCGACTTTGTTCCTTTTCGGGGACGAAAAGTTTTAAGTGGGGGAGATTGTAACGAACCAAAAAATCTGAACCAATTTAAAATTTTTAAATTGGCTAAAATAATGGATTTTAAATATTTAAAATAAATATTTTAAATAATGGCAATGGAAAGTGAGTTTGAATCGACCATTGATAACGAATATAATTAATTATAATTATAAACAAGGCCTGAAATGGCGCTGCAGTTTCAAAAATTGAATTCAAACTTTGTCGGACTGTATCGGGTGCAAAACAAAACGGATTTTAGTGAAACCAAAAGTATTTAAATCTTTTAGTGAATACCTTTCTAACGAATCAGAAAAATCGATTTTTCATAGCGGAAGCAAAAGTTATGGCCGAATGAATTTTCAGAGAGCTCGCTATGGAATTTATATAGCCCGTGAAATTGGCCATTTTGCATACGACCTCGGAATTCGACGAAACCAATTTTGTTGGATCCGGGATGTGAAGTTAGGGCTAGGTTTCAAATTTCATAATTTTTGAAGATAATATGTGAGCGTGGCAAAGGAAAATGTGTTTTGGTCAATTACAGTTAAATTGGATCGATCAGAAATGGGCCTTTTTGCAAATGGTCTCAGAATTCGACGAAACTAGTTTTATTGAGACCGTATTGTCAAAACATAGCTAGATTTATTTTTCGGAAATTTTTAGAATCAGTTTGTGGCCCTGACAAATTGAAATGTACATTCAAATTTAATATTGAATGTTTTATATTTTAAATTTGAAGAAAAACTGACTGAAACATTCGAATGGGCCTTCGAAACATATCCCATTGTGTTTGGAATAGGGGTAAAACGCTGGGGACAACGATCGTTGGGTTTGATTTCGAGTTCTTGTGCGAAGACACATATTTTAGAAAATAAAATAATAAAATACTTTCTATAAAACCCTAATTATTATCACCAGCCGCCACCCTCACTAAACCGATGGCCAAAATAGCTCCCGATTTCAATCCCAAAAATTGTTCGATCCAATAAGAATTTAAACACCAATCCAAAACAAAAATGGTTGTACTCAATTAGATCTTCGATTCTAGGGTAGTTTGATCGTCACTCGTTCACTGTGGCGACGGATTTCCAGGCCTAAAACCGCCAATTTCGAGCCTCCTTTTCTCGGTGTGGGGCCCACCGAGTCTGACATCGGGGGTAGCCGGAAGAAGCCCTTGCCACGGCGGAGGGCGTGCTGCGGTCGGATCGGCGGTTAGCGCCTCGAGGTGCGTGCAAAAGTAAACCCTAGGCGGGGAAGGTTGGATTCAGACGTCGGCAACAATTTGGAAGAGGAGATAGGGGAAAGTTAGCATTTTTTAACGCTATAAATTTAATTAAATATGTTTTTAAATTGTTTGATGTTTGAAATTACATATCTTTTTGCTATGTTGACGAAATTCAGTGAAACAAGAGACAATGGACTCGTGTGCACGTCTTCTGCATTTAAGAAGAGACCGCATATTTTTCTGAGCCTTTTGCTATTTTTGGTGGAGTGGAACCCAATGTGAGATTTCTAATTTATAAACGATATAGAAAACGACGATGTATGAATTATATAGTCGATGTATGAGTTATATAAGCGTTGTACACCTCATGTATAAGCGTTGTATAAGTTGTACGTTCGATGTATAAGTTATATATGCGTTGTAAAAATTATATATGTGTTGAAATAGAAGTGAATTGCTATATATATAAAGATATATATATATATATATATATATATATATATATATAAGCCCCTCATCCACAAACCATGGACGATATTTATTGGTTGTGATTGGTGTGAAAATTGATTGATAGCGAATGGTTATTTGGGATTGTTTGTGGTTGATATTGATTGATTGTGGTTGAAAAACACCCATTTGTGGTTGAGAAATATTGGGTTGAAACCACATAGGATTAGTTTGTGGAAATGAAATAGATATATACATGCCGCCTGCGTGCGAACTAGATGCATGATCCCCATTGTCAAAAACCGCGAGGTTTTAAGGTAGAGCGAGGAGCCGTACTAGGGACGGTCCCGGTTTTAACTACCCTGCCGTTATGCTGCCGAAATTTTGAATAATATTCATGTGTTCGAATTATTTTCATTTGCTGAAACTATATTTATTCATTGAATAGAAAACCTTCATGTGTTGAATCGATATTCATTCGTTGATTAGAAATTCATGTGTTGAATGGTATTCGTGTTTTAAATATAAAAATCACATTTTTAACTATATATAGAAACTATAAAAAACCTTCATGTGTTGAATCGATATTCATTCGTTGAATTGAAATTCATGTGTTGAATGGTATTCATATTTTGAAATAAATTGTTTCATAATAAAAATCACCTTTTATCAACTATATGGACTATGTAAAATAATCTCATTTTAAAAGAAATTGTTTTATAATAAAAATCCTATTTTTATCACCTATATAAACTATATAAAATAATAGTATTTTGAAATAATTTGTTTTACAATAAAAATCACATTTTTATTATATACATGAATTATTGAAATGTGAAGTGTTAAAAATAGCAACTCGTTCAAATAAATATGCATGAGTTGAAACATTCATTAATTAGCTAATGATATGATTTTTACCTATGCATGCAACATTAGAATGAATGGTGTTTTTAAACCAAATGGAATCGAATATGAAGTTGAATGGAAAATGATAAGTGGAACTATATATATGTACATGCATATTTATTGAACAGGTTATAGCAAAGGGGCTAGAGAAGAGGAATAAAATTTTGTGCTCGACAAATAGGTACACATTTACTGTTTTGTTTGGGTGATGATTTTATGAGCCTGTTGGCTAGCCGCTAGGCTTTTTCTTTTTCTTTTCGACATGAGACGCCCGTGTGGCTATTTGGGAATTTTCCCAGCCCCTCCCGTACAAAGGAGGTATGGCGAATTTTTCCGAAATTTAAAGGCGTTAGTGAAATATTTGAAGTGAAAACGATATAGGAATTTTTGAATGAACTATATTTATATAAATATATAAATATAAATAAAATTAAAACGAAACATGGCCGTGCAGTTCGCATTTTGAAACCGTGATTTCAAACGATTTAACCGGGAGATCCGACCATCGGATTTCCCTGAAATCTCAACCGTTGGGTTCGCTTTGGAGAAATCTTTCCAACAGCACCAACTTTGTAAAAATCCAACGGTTGGATTGCCTAGAATGTTTAATTCAAATCTAAAGAAAAACAGCGCCAGAAACGATTATATATATATATATATATATATAATTATATTTAATCGAATAACGACGCTGTAGTTCGTATTTTGAAATCGAAACTTAAAACGATTGTACCGGGAGATCCGACCGTCGGATTTTCCCGAAACTGGAACCTTTGGATTCGTTTTGAAAAGACCTTTCTAATGATGTAAATTGTGTGAAGATCCAACGGTTAGATTTCCAGATATGTGTAAATCAAATCTAAAAAAAAAGCGCCACGGCCGCGTTATGGCCCGAAGCGTCGTTTGAATAAATTGGCTATTTTAAAATAAATAAAAATAGCGATAAATCGTTATAAAATATCATAAACGATATGGAATGGAAATAAACTGAATTTGCTCGATTTATGTGGTATTTGATGGTTGAACGTGTTTGGTGTGAAAATTACATTAAAGAACAAAATTGGTGTTGTCGAATGATTTAACCATCGAAATAAATTGATTTGAAATTCTAAATATACGTGAACTATTTGAAAAGGCCGAGTTAATTCTCATTTCAAATAATTGACCGACGATTGGAAGTCGAAGATGAAGACGATGGTGGAAGACCGGAGATCTTCACCTCGTTTGGATGGTAACCGAGGTCCTGATTGGGAGGCATCCCGAAATATGGATAATGAGTGGTGATCGTCCAGACGTACGTGGTGATCGATGGGTTTGCGAGGTATTTAGTGCCTCCGGTTTCGTTCAGACCCAGAACGGACTAGTAAATGGACTGTGTTTCTGACATCGGATTTTATTCTATGTTGATTGATCTCTATTAAATATGCATCTGTTTGGCGGCGGAGAATTTATTCTTTTGCTTAACGCCCTTCTCTGAAACGCACGAGCTCAGAGGTTGTATATCGATGGACATCAGTCGCATAGCATGAGTTTCCTGTGTGGCATGCTAAGATGTAGTGATCAGGGCTTCTGTTGAAAAGCAAAGTCTTGTGGTGATGATCAAAGCACCGCCTGTGTGGTGTAGCTTTGTGTACAACGTGAATTCGCGAGCCTCACACACCGGTATGAACCAGAAACGGGAGAAGGACCTCAAGGAGGGCATGCTTTTCTTTCTAGCTAGGGTGGTGTCAGTGACCTACCAGCCCTGACATTTATATACTTTTCACCTATGTGGTTGTTGCTGTTGCGAGGCGCCTCAGTTAGATCGGATGATCCGGGTCCGATGGAGTCATTCGTTGGCTCACTTACACCCCAAAGGGCGGGGAGATGTATTGTTCAGGCATAATAATCCACCTCGGTGGATCGGCCTTGACGATCCAAGGCTTGCCTGCGCGCTTGCCTGAGACACGGGCTATAGCGTCTCGAATTCGGTAAGGACTATCTTTTGCCTTGGTTCAGGATGGAAATCCAATTTCCAAATATGTCATTGTGCGGTTTTGATTGTATATATATATATGGCGACATGATATATGGTACCCATGCCGTCTATGATTGATAGTTATGATTTGAAAGTGTTTTCAAACCATATAAACACTAGTAATAATATCAAATGCTTTTGTTTTATTCGTATCAAGCATATTTTGGCCGTTATAAGGTAAAAACTCTATCCTCCGGTTTGCGTTGCATTGTGTGATGGGAACTGAGTCTTATAATGGCTTCATTTTTTATAAAAAGCATTGCGATGGTTAAAAGAATGATTTGTTTTAAAGCACTGACAATCCAATGGAGTAAACCCGTTCCACGAAAGTGGCGTGGTCCTGTGATTAACCATATTATATATGTGTTGAGTAGATTTCTCATACCAGTCCCATGACTGACTCGCAGTTTGTTTCACTTTCAAACTCGGGTGCCCCTTTTTCTACACGGGCAGCCTTGTATTCAGGTTTAGTTGGTTATTTCTGGATAGCTGGAGCTGAAGATGGATTATATCATTTATCTCTTTTTATGCTGTTCAGCTCCTATTGTACATATTTTGTTTGTTTTCCGTTGTAGACATTTATGTATAGCTGAACTGTATTTGTACTAAGTAAGATCATGTATACCGTGTAACTCTGATGATTACTTTTATCCAGTATATTCTATTGTTCATTATCTGGTGTATTTATTTAATTTTGTTCTGCTATTATCTGTTGCTGTGTTATATTCCACGGATTACCCTTGCCGCCGTCAGTACGGGGTTTGGGGTCATCTCAAGTGATCTTGTTTAAGCAATGAATTTGCAGGTGAAAAAATGGGTAAGAGGAAGAAAAAGTATTTATGTTAAAGTAACCCTTGAATCTCAACCACACAAGAAAGAGCAAATCAGCGGGTCAGATTGAAGGATACCAAGAGGCGGGAAGTCAAAGTGCAAGAGAAAAGAGAATTTTGACTTGGAAAGTCGAAATTACCCCTTCATAAGGGGGGCAAATGATACTACCAAAATTCAACATCGAAACAGGCTATCGGTGAAGGGGTATCAAACCTCCACCAATACAGACTCGACACTAGGACAAGGGCAAAAACATCAATGAAGCAATGGTAGCAACCGTCACCTGTCACCATCCTGGAAAGAGAAAGGTTAGAACTGGTAAGGAAAAGCGATACTGATAGGATAGTTCTGAAATAGAAGACAAATAATGTGAAGTCAATTCCGGAAACTAATTACCTCAAGCCGGAAGCAAATAAGAAAGAAAGAACGACAACACATGATCTGAAACCAAAGACTTGACAAGGAAAAAAACAAAGCAAAGGGAGCCGAAAGGGCTATCGACATTAATTCACTTAATGCCGATACAAAAGGAGGTAAAAGACAATAAAAGAACAAAAGGCCAAAACACAAGCATCCCCAAGGCCAAGTACTGGACTCGAATCTTGTCGGCTACCTAGAAGCAATTTCAGAAGGAAGTACACCAAAAGTACCCTTCTGGAAGACCAAAAATCCACCCCAGAGATTCACCGAGAGCAGGCCAAAGTCTCGGAGAAGAAGATCTACCAAAACTAACATGCTTAGTATCGATACCAAAAGGGGTGACAGCTCCAGAAACGTGAGTGATCAACGCACAAAGGCAAACATCGTGAAGACTTAAAGACAAGACCAAAAGCTTGTCTCCAAAGCCAGAGGCCACACCCGATGCTATCAATACCAACAGGCTTGGTATCAACATGGAAGGTAAAAACAACTTCAAAGAAAAGCTCCAAGGACTAGTGTTAACCGACCTTTTGGTCTGGTTCCCAAAAGTACACAAGACATGCTCGACTCAACGCATCGCGTGAAATTAAAGCAGAAAAGGATGCATAGGAGCGAAGGAAATAAGATGAAGAGGGATCACGCCAACAGGGACCTCACGGCACCCCAAACTCCCATTCGTGCAGCCTTTGAGGTACGGAGCCTCGCATCCTCGAGGTGAGAATTCTCGTACCCTCGAGATGCGAGAACTCGTACCCTCGAGATGCGAAACCTCGCACCCTCGAGGTGCGAGATCTCGTACATTCGAGGTGCGAAATCTCGCACCCTCGAGGTGCGAAATCTTGCACCCTCGAGGGGCGAAATCTCGCAACCTCGAGGTGCAAAATCTCGCACCCTCAAGGCATGAAATCTCATACCTACGAGGTATGTAATTTCGTACCCATGAGGTGCGAAATTTCGCGCCTCAGGCTCAGGTGCGAATTTTCCGTATCTGTAGGCTACAGGTGCGAATTTTTGCATGTCCTATTTCTACATACTCCTATGTAACCCCTACCTACTCCTTTCATATAAATGCCCCATGACCTCACACTTCAAAGGGATTGGAATTTGAGACCTTGGGACCTCTAGAGAGCTCAATTAATGGCATCTCCCATTTGAGGAAGAAGAAGGGCAAAAGTGTCCCTTTCTTGAGATATTTAATATATGATAATTATGACATCATACATGAGGATGATGACAACATGCCTTAGAGGTGACATCATATAGCCTTAAGGATGACATCATATAGCTTAATTCTGACATCATCTAGCATAAAAATGAATGTAATGAATGTAATGAGATGTCATGAGAGGGTCTCAACCTTGTAACCATTTGTGATTAATAATATTCCAACAACGCTTCAAAGTGGACGTAGGCCCCTCACGGTGCCGAACCACTATAAATCTCTTGTGTTATTTACTGGTTTTCTACTCTTGTCTGTGCGACCAAATTAATTATTCCTAGTAATTGGAGTCTTTGGTATTTATGACATTTTTTGCCGTCAACATTTGGTGCTTTCACTGAAAAAATTCGAATTTTGCGAGTTTGTCGCACGTTGTCATCTCGACCTCCGACAAACTTGAGGTTCCTTGCTAAACCTGCTATCGAGTCCGCTTACGATGGCAAAGTGACCAAAGAACGCAATGGTCGGCTCTTCAGCCGAGGTCGGTACGTCCCAACCTCAACCAACGGACATCCCGGCCATTAATGAAACCGTCCCTCCTACTGTGGACCACGAAGCACCCGCAACACAAACTCAAATCCGCGCGCTTAATTAAAAGTATGAGAACACATCGATCGAGCTTAACAAAGCATTAAGGAATAACATTGACCTTATGAGACAACTTCAGAAAGTCAGCGCATCGTCGCTCGACTTCAACTAACACGGAACAATGCTCGACCCCAACCAACCATATCAGAAAATTCCTCTTCCAAGTCAAAGGGCCCACATCAAAGGAGGAGGTTTAGCCTCATCAACGACGTCATCGCCCGCACTAATGTCCTCGACAATGGAAACGGCAATGGTTACGCCAATGACAATAGGAACGGGAACGACGACCGAACTACCGTCACATATAGCGAGGGGGCACAATATCAAGACCGCTTTCGCTTGATGATCAATGACGGACCAGGTCCTACAAACCAACCTCTTCCTCGACACAACCCGACAGTGGACAATTAGGATGATGGGCTTGCTATTCCAACAGCCCGTGTTCCTCCAGAACAGGAACCACATCCCCCCGCTCCACCTCACCATCCACACATAGACCTAATCATATATGTCGAGGACATAGAGAAAGACGATCGGGACGTCCATCATAGGAGATGCCCTCGCAACAGAACTCCAGAACTTCACCAAAACCCATGGGTCCAAATGGCTGATCCTCATCTAACTTACCTACCCGACATGGATCGAAGAATCTTGAGGGAAAGGCGAGGAAATGTGCACGATTGATGGGAAGCGTACATTAGGCGTAACCCCTTCACAAGAAGGGTAAATGAAGCTGAATGGCCGTGATGCTTCATCATGCTGCAAATGTCGCTCTACGACCGCAACACTGACCCATTGTCTTCCTAAATCGATATGAATGGCAAATGGACTCGAATCGGGACAACGATCCGATTAAATGCAAATGTTTCCCAGCCTTCTTATCAGGGACCGCTCTGTTATGGTTCTCTCGCCTCCCGCTCGATTCCATTAACAACTTCTGTCAATTAGCGACACAGATGGTTAAGCAATTCAGGATGCACATACCTACTCCAAAGAATGCTCTCACCCTTTCAAACTTATACCAAAGGCCCGCTGAGTCGCTCAAAAGCTACCTCTCCAGGTGCAATATTGCCCTCATCGAGGTCGAGGATCGGGACCCTCGCACCATACCCTTTCAGTTAGCCAAAGGTGTACTCCCTACTTCCGAATACGGGGCGTGGATTGATCGGAAGCAACCAAAAAGCCTCAACGCTTTCTATGAGAAGGTGGATCGGTACTTATGCCAAGAGGAGGCAAGGTGCAACCGACTCTCAGCCACCAGTCTCCCCAATGGCCATCAAGCAGGTGCTGCAAATAACAACCTCAGAAGAAAACAAGTCGGAGATCCCTTTGATCAGAACAAGGGGCCGGTCCTCGTAGGCAAAGATCAAACAATGGTAGGTAAGATGGTCGGGACAACAATCAGGCCTCAACCGAGCCAAGAAAGCCCGGCCCTTACCGAGCCTTCGAGACATACACCCTGCTAAACGAGGATCTAGAAACAATCTTCTTGGAGGCATGCAACACTTTGCCATATAAGAAGCCGTGCACCAGGGAATCAACCGATCTTGAGAAAAATAATGGGAGGTACAGCCGATATCATGACGTGTACGGCCACAATACCAATGAATGTCGCCAGCCCAGGGATGCAACTGAAAAGCTTATCCGTGAAAAGCGACTTGATCAATACGTCCAAGTGCCTTTCCCTCCCGAAGCAAACCCAAAGCCTCAGGCACCAGCGCCTCAGGCAACCGCCAAAGCAGCTCTGGGTCCATCTAGCCCAAGGCGTGGGATCGTAATCAACACCATATGTGGCGGACCACAAACCACACATGATAGCTTCCGAAAAATGGAAGAGTATGTTAGTTCAATAAAGCATGCTACTTATGAAATTTGCTCCGCACTCAACGAATCCGTCCAAGCCAAGCTCCAAAAGACCATGCGGGATGACATCATCTTCCGCGAAAGAGAATCTACTGGGGTGGAAATCCCAAGCACCGATCCACTGGTTATCACTGCTCAGATCGGTGCCGCTTCTGTCTGAAAAGTGTTAATTGATTCAGGGAGCTCAGTCAACATCATTTTCAAAGTTTCTTACGACCAGATGAAGTTAGAAATAAAAGACTTAAAGCCATGTCGCGCCACGATCCACGGCTTCAATGGGCTTCTAGTTCTCTAGTAGGAGTGATCGATTTACCTATGGAGTTAGGCGAGGGGGATCGGAGCCAGGTCTTGTAACAACCTGTATTTTTATAACGTGTTATAACTATAAATCAAGGCAGAATTAATTTTTAAAATAAGAATCAAGATAAACGAGTTGCACCATTGCGTTCATCTCGAAATTCTGCTTGGAAATGAGTCCGAGTTTTCGAAAATCGGAGTCCGTATGACCAAGTTATGACCCTTCGAAGTTTTCAGAAAATTTCAAGTTCAAAACAGCTCAGAATTCGAATTCAAATTTCGAATTTCAAACCTCAAAATTGACTGGGCGGGAAATTTCCCGCCCATGACCAGGTCGACCAGGGGGTCGACTATATAGTCGACCTGCCCGGGACCAGGTCGACCAAAGTGCCGACCTGGGGGTCGACCTGGTGGCCGAGCCCACTTTTGAAGCTGCATTCACTTTGATGTTCCTGGCCTCGTTTCTGTCTACATTCGTTGACCTGACCCTATATATACAGCCCCAAACACTAGTCTCTCTACACAAAATTCTTTCTGACCTTATGCTGCTCTAATTCTGGTTGAAAAGTTAGAGAAAGGGACTACTTCTTCTACGTCAAAACTACGCTGCTGATTTGGGGATTTCTGTTAGGACTTGACTAAGCATATAAAGATTCAACATCGACTCTCTTTTTCTAATTATCGAACCACGATCTGTAAGCCCCAGTTATTTTAAGATTTAAACTGTAAATGTAATATGAATATGTTATAAATTGAAATTGGACCTATGTATGATGACTGTTTTACATCCATTCTTGTTCATCTTGGATCTTGAATTTTGGACATATTACTATGACATTGATTTGGGGCCTATTCATGTTGTAAATCAAAAAGAAAAACCCCTCATATTATCATGTTGAATCTGCTATTAATCACAAGTTTATGACTATCACCTTATGTCAATCGTCACCATGACTATACTATCACCTTATGGCAACTGTTATCTTGACTAGTACCTTATTTTGCTAGATTTGGAATCTTTATGTTTGAGGTCAATATTCCATATGCCAGTAATGTTATAATCTTTTATCTCAAGTCATACCATGCTATGTTAGTAATCACTTTTGCCACCTTATACCCGTCTCTTTTTATGTTATTCCCTAATTAGGTTTATTTGTATTGATTCGAGCTTAGGTGCGATGGGAATACAATTTGGGTAGATTAGGTAAAACATAAATTGGCTTTGAACATGAACGTTATTATAACTTGAACCTGGATATGGACATGAACTTGACACGATTTGACATGAAACATGACATGAAAACTCGACATGAATTTTGACATGAAAACTTGAACGTGGGCATAACAATTAGATAAACTTGAAAATGGCCAACTCGAGGTTAGGTTGAGTCTGTAGTGTAAATCTGCCCGGAACCACACGGCAAATCCAGTAACTGCAAACAATAGGATCCAATGTGGGTAGTTGGTCATATCACATGAAAAACCCGAGGTTAGACTATGTTGTGGTGTAAATCTGCCTGGAACCGCCAGACAAATCCAGTGACCACAACAGTTAGTCTAATGTGAGAGGTTGGGTGCACTAATGAATTAATGCCACATGATAGGGTTAAGTCATGAACCACCTTAATATACTTAACCAACTTGACACAATGATTTGATGGGGTTAAGTTATGAACCGCTTGAACACACTTAACCAACTTGATACATGATTTGGATAGGGTTAAGTCACGAAATTGAATGACAACATTTAACCCATTAGAAACCCTAGTTACGCGGTCCTTTTCAGCCGTAACCCACTTAGATGTATCACGATACCCTGGGACTAGGCAAGGTAGGGCACGATTACTGGGCTGATTGTAAGCGACCAGAACGACGGCTGAGTAGGTGTGCCATTGTAGGTTCTGGCGAACTATGGTCGTGCACGTAGTCCGTAGTTGAAAATGCAGGCATTGGGTACCCGTAGGTTTACACTATGCGTGCTTGATTCGTGTCGATGGTTGGCACCATAGGGCTTGATACACCCTATGGTGGACCTAGCACAGGTAACTACATTTTAGTATAGGACCGTATGACACAGACACATGACGAGCTAGAACTTGTAGGGAGCCGATCGATTAGTAGATCGTATCGTAGGACCCCATAATGGGTCACTTCATGATATTGGGCTAAGGGATCATTTCATGATTAATACTTGACATGGGTTAGAACACTAGTACAGTTGGTGTAGCGAATCTCGAATATGCGATGCTAGACTTGACTTATCCTGTTATCTTAATTATCCTACCAGTTCTGTTATCATCCTTATGTTTAATTCCAGTTTTCACATATCATGTTACCTTTACTAGTTTTCATACTGAAAGTCACTAGGGCTTACCAGTCTTTATGATGGCCCTTTTTCTTTCGCCCCCCCCCCCAGGTTCTCAGGGAGGAAACACTAGCTCTTAGCTTGGATTTAGCTTGCTTTCTGACAGCTCATGTACGGTTTGGTCTTGGGCTATGCTATGGCTGCTTCTGCTATTTATGGGGAATATTTTACTTTTGTTATCTTAAGTTTATGCTTCTTTATTTGGAACTTGATGTAATGGAATAATTTGTACCTTGGATATATGGGGTTTTGACTCTTTTCTTGAAAATAATAAAAGTTTGGTTTTTAATTTCTACCGCTGTTTTATTTATGTTCTGCCTTGTGATATCTCTGTGTATGTTTACCTAGATAATACTCCACCAAAACTAGTGCATTCCCTTTGTGAGTGACCCTAGCGGAGGTGGGGTGTTACACTTGGTATCAGAGCAGAAGGTTACCAGGCTAGGAAAAAGTTTTTAAAAACCTTCTGAAACTATTTTCAAAACCATTTATAAAGAAGCATTTTTCAAGAAAAATTTTATGTTTAAAAAGGCTATTCCCCAAAAAGCTATTAGCACTTTCCTTTGTTTCTTCGTTTGAATCTTTTTGCTTTTCGTTTTTCAGCATGGCTGATCTTAACCCGCCTGAGGGAATACCTGTGCCTGGATGGTTCCGAAGGTACTTAGAAGCTAAGGCCAACGACGTGGGCATGACATACATCCCTCCTCCTTCTCCCCCAGTGGTCGCGGTTCCTCTTCCTCCTGGTACCGCCTTTGCCAAAATATGCAAAGACTTTAAAGCACCAGACGGCAAGAACTTCGTTGGAACTGAAACCTTTGTTGAGGCACAAAACTGGCTAAAGGAAACTGAAGACTTGTTCACTATCTTTGATATGGAGGACCATAGGAAAGTTCAGTTGGCAGCATGGTTGTTGAAAGAGGAAGCTGCCTTTTGGTGGGAAGTCACCAACGCTACCAGGCCAGTTAAGACTTGGGTAGACTTTAGAGAAAAGTTTGGGCTTAAATTCTTATCGTCAGCAAAAGAGAACCTTCAGATGGAGAGGTTCCTAGCACTCAAGCAAGGGGACATGTCTGTTAGGGAGTACGTGAATAAGTTTAATCAGCTTGCTCGGTTCGGTTTGGATTTGGTCAACATAGCCCAGAAAAAGGCTGTACGCTTTGCTCGAGGATTGAACGAGCCACTATACAGTTTGGCCATAACTCATATACCCATGGGACAACCTTCGAAAGCTTGGTGGATATGGCTCTACTTCATGAGGAAGACAAGAATAGCAAGAAGGAGGTTAAGCCTAATGAGACTCAGAATAAGAACGCTGACTTCAAGAAGGGGGCAACAAGAACAACAAGAATAACAAGAACAACAACAAACCACGTGAGACAAGGAAGTGCAACTTTTGTGGTATTACGGGACATCTAGCTAAAGACTGTAGAAAGAAGAAGAGGAAGTTGGGTGAATGCTTTCATTGTGGAGATATTGGACACATCAGCAAGGATTTCCCTAAGAAGCAAAGGCAGGGGCAAGGGTAGACCCAGCGAGCAGGACCTTCTGGAGGGCAGTTGCATGCTCTCAACACCACTCCAGCTCTTGACTGAGGTAGTAATATTTCCATAGAAAGCCTTTTTTACATTTATGACTTTCCTGTTCGAACCTTATTTGACTCTGGCGCATAGCATACTTTTATTTCTTCTGATATTGTTGAAAATTTGCACCTAAGTACTAGTCTGGTTGAGGATCCCGTTATAGTTTCGAATCTAATTGGGTGCTCCGCCCATTTATCTATGATGTGTGTGGATTTGAGGATCTCTATCTTAAGCGTAGAATTCACGTGTAATGCTTATGTTCTCGGATTTATGAGATACGGTTTGATCTTAGGTATGGATTGGCTGTCCGATTATGGAGCCATTCTTGATTGTGAACAAAGGGTAGTGAGGCTCATGAGTCGCCTTGGTAATACCCTTGAAATTTCTTGTAGCCCTAAGGGTCCGGTCATGGTGTGTTATCTTGAATCCCTTGACTCGTCCGACGATAATTTGCAATCTGTAAGAGTGGTCCGATAATATCCAGATGTCTTTGATGAAGTAAGGGGGTTACCTCCTAAACACGAGATAGACTTCCGAATTTATCTTGTTGATAATGCCAAGCCAGTTTCATTGCCCGTTAGGCACATGGCCCCGCGAGAAAGAAGAGAGCTCAATATACAAATTAACGAGTTGCTTGAGAAAAATTTCATAAGACGAAGCATTTCTGAATGGGGTGCTCCAGTGGTATTCGCTACTAAGGCGGATGGATCACTTCGTATGTGCGTAGATTATCGTGAATTAAACAAGCTGACAAAGAAAAATAAGCACCCACTGCCAAGAATCGACGATTTGTTTGACCAGCTTGTGGGAGCATCTTTTTTCTCTCAACTCGATCTAGCCACAGGATTCCATCAGCTTAGAGTGGCTGAGGACAGCATTGACAAAACTGCGTTTAGGACTCCAGATGGGTTCTTCGAATGGCTCGTCATGCCGTTTGGGTTAACGAATGCACCCGCATACTTTGTAGATTTGATGAGTAAGGTGTTTCGGGAGTTCCTTAACAAGTTTGTGGTAGTTTTTGTGGATGATATTTTCATCTTCTCAAAAAATGAAGAAGAGCATGCTAGACATCTCAAGGAAGTCATGGAAACGCTTAGAGCACACCAATTAAAGGCTAAGTTCTCCAAATGCCATTTTTGGAGAAAGGAAGTTCAGTTCCTTGGACATGTAGTTTCTAAGCAGGGCATAGCCGTGGACCCCGCAAAGGTAGCTGCGGTACAAGAATGGAAAATTCCTAAGAATACAACGGAGGTGAGGAGCTTTCTCGGTTTGGCGGGCTGCTAGAGGAAGTTCATTAAGGACTTCGCTAAGATTTCAGCCCCTCTTACTAAGTTAACAAAGAAGAACCCAGCTTTTACATGGGACATAGAATGTGATGCTTCTTTTTAGAGACTTAAGAGAGCCCTCACCACAGCTCCAGTTTTGGCATTACCCGATGGAGGTAAGATGTTTACGGTGTACACAGATGCGTGTGGCACGGGATTAGGCGCTATCCTAATGCAAGAAGGAAGAGTAATATGCTACGGGGCAGACAACTTAAAGTTCATGAGAAAAATTATCCCACGCATGACTTGGAGTTGGCCGCGATTGTTTTTGGACTTAAAGCTTGGCGCCATTATCTTCTACGGGAGAGGTTCGAGCTGTATACCGACCACAAATCGCTTAAGTACCTCTTCTCACAGAAAGATTTGAATCTGAGACAACAGCGGTGGATGGAGTTCTTGGCATCATATGACTTCGACATAGCTTATACCCCTGGCAAGGGTAATGTGGTGGCGGACGCGCTAAGTAGAAAAAGGTTGACTTTGAGCCCCTTGTTTGTTGAAAGGAAAAGCCTTGAATTTATAACAACCTTTGATTTTACACCTGCTGTTGAGTCATTGACTGCTACGTTAGCATCTCTTGAGTTAAGACCTACACTTCTAGATCAAGTAGGGACTTCACAGAAGGAATACCCATAGATAGTCGAAATTATGGACAAGCTGATTAGTGGTGAGACGTCAAGTCACCTCAGTAGGTATGCCATAGATGACAAGGAATGGCTAAGGCGCGATGGAAGGCTATGTGTCCCACAAGTGGGAGACCTAGTAAGGAAAGTTCTCGAAGAGGCGCATCACTCGAAGATGACCATACATCCTGGAGGGGATAAGATGTACAGAGATATGAAGCGCATTTTCTTTT
This sequence comes from Allium sativum, assembly GCA_030737875.1. Lineage (NCBI taxonomy): Eukaryota > Viridiplantae > Streptophyta > Magnoliopsida > Asparagales > Amaryllidaceae > Allium > Allium sativum. Next base: position 16,118,660 of record CM060927.1, on the reverse strand, counting down.
GGGCTGGAATGAAAAAGGATGTGGCAGAGTTCGTTTCGAAGTGCATGGTGTGCCAACAAGTAAAGGCCGAGTCGAAGAAGCCCAGTGGGCTATTACATCCTTTGGAGGTTCGGCAAATGGAAATGGGAGAGTATCTCGATGGATTTCGTGGATGGACTACCTAGGTCTAGGAAGGGAAATACTAGCATATGGGTCATAGTTGATAGACTCACGAAAAGTGCTCACTTCATTCCAGTGAAAAGCAAGAGGACCGCATCATGGCTAGCGTCTATTTACCTTCGAGAGATAGTACGGTTGCATGGAGTTCCTTCTAGTATAGTTAGTGATCGTGACCCGATTTTTACTAGCCAGTTTTGGAATAGTCTACAAGAAGCAATGGGTACACGACTGAGTTTAAGCACGGCCTATCACCCGCAGACGGATGGACAAACCGAAAGGGTAAATAGGGTACTAGAAGATCTCTTGAGGCTATGCATTCTTGACTTTGGTGGCACGTGGGAAGACCATCTACCTCTCGTGGAGTTTGCATATAACAATAGTTACCAAGCTAGCATCAGAATGGCACCGTTCGAAGCCCTGTATGGAAGACCATGCAAATCACCAACTTGTTGGTGGGAGACGACAGACAGACTTATACTTGGGCCCGACATGATAAGGGACACTTCTAAGAAGATTGATTTGATACGAAGACGGATGAAAACGGCCCAAGATAGACATAAATCTTATGCAAACTAGAGAAGGACAGACCTAGAGTTCGAAGTCGGGGATATGGTCTTTATAAAAGTTTCCCCGTTACGCAATTAGTTCGTTTTGAAGCAGTTGGAAAGCTAGCATCAAAGTTCGTAGAACCGTTCCCTATCACTGAGAGGATTGGACGGATGGCCTATAAGGTAGACTTACCCGAGAAGTTGGTTGTGGTGCACAATGTCTTTCACGTCTCGCATCTCCGGAAGTGCTTGCATGAGTCAGTCGAAGTGGTTGAGCCAAGCATCCTTGAAGACGTAGAAGTGGAAAAAGAAGCAACATTGAGGCGAGTTACGATTCGTATCTTAGGAACGGAGATTAAGAAGCTAAGGAATCGAGAAGTCAAGCTAGTTAAAGTGCAGTGGAGTGAAGCCCAAGAAGACGCAACTTGGGAAACCGAAGAGAAGATACGCGCGCTTTACCCATTTCTTTTTTAGGGTACATTCTCGATCTCTTTTTTTTCCTATGAACTTGAAAACCTTTTTCGTATCATGCTTCTACTATCTACGTTTGTCTTGTTATCTTCTCGATCTTATCTTGAGAACCTTAGGTAGAACCATATGGATGTAAACATGTGATTGAAACATGTTATGGTTGATGTTTGCAAATGGTTGCAAGTGGTTGCTAGTGGATGCATGACACACATTCGGCACTAGATCGGCTCAGTCACATTTTCATGTTGCCTATGCATGAGTGCTTATACTTGTACATGGATGGAACTTGTTATGCTATCACTTGGATGTTGCATATGAATGAATGTTTGTGCACTCATGTAAAGATTATAAACTATGTTAGGAGTTTGCATACATGTTGGATTCATTACACTAACATATTTTGCATTAAGGAGGTTTACTGAATCAGTAAGTGCCTGATCTTTTGCATTAGATAAATACATATACACATACTTTCTGCATATGTTCATACAACACTAGAAATCTTTTAAGGACAATGGTTGCATGTGGATGATGCTTTGAGTAGATGGATGATTGGATGGTAGGATATACTCTCCCTAACTTAGAGATTTCAGGGACAAAATCCTTTAAGGGGGAGAATGTAACAACCCGTATTTTTATAATGTGTTATAACTATAAATCAAGGCAGAATTAATTTTTAAAATAAAAATCAAGGGAAACGGGTTGCACCATTGCGTTCATCTCAAAATTCTTCTTGGAAACGAGTCCGAGTTTTCGAAAATCGGAGTCCGTATGACCAAGTTACGACCCTTCGAAGTTTTCAGAAAATTTCAAGTTCAAAACAGCTCAGAATTCGAATTCGAATTCAAATTTCGAATTTCAAACCTTAGAATGGACTGGGCGGGAAATTTCCCTCCCAGGACCAGGTCGACCTGGGGGTCGACTATGTAGTCGACCTGCCCAGGACAAGGTCGACCATAGTGTCGACCTGGTGGCCGAGCCCACTTTTGAAGCTGGATCCACTTTGATGTTCCTGGCCTCGTTTCTGTCTACATTCGTTGACTGACCCTATATATACAGCCCCAAACACTAGTCTCTCTACACAAAATTCTTTCTGACCTTATGCTGCTCTAATTCTGGTTGAAAAATTAGAGAAAGGGACTACTTCTTCTACGTCAAAACTATGCTGCTGATTTGGGGATTTCTGTTAGGACTTGACTAAGCATATAAAGATTCAACATCGACTCTCTTTTTCTAATTCTCGAACCACAATATGTAAGCCCCAGTTATTTTAAGATTTAAACTGTAAATGTAATATGAATATGTTGTAAATTGAAATTGGACCTATGTATGATGATTGTTTTACATCCATTCTTGTTCATCTTGGATCTTAACTTTTGGACATATTACTATGACATTGATTTGGGGCCTATTCATGTTGTAAATCAAAAAGAAAAACCCCTCATATTATCATGTTGAATCTGCTATTAGTCACAAGTTTATGACTATCACCTTATGTTAATCGTCACCATGACTATACTATCACCTTATGACAACTGTTATCTTGACTAGTACCTTGTTTTGCTAGATTTGGAATCTTTATGTTTGAGGCCAATATTCCATATGCCAGTAATGTTATAATCTTTTATCTCAAGTCATACCATGCTATGCTAGTAATCACTTTTGCCACCTTATACCCGTCTCTTTTTATGTTATTCCCTAATTAGGTTTATTTGTATCGATTCGAGCTTAGGTGCGATGGGAATACGATTTGGGTAGATTAGGTAAAACATAAATTGGCTTTGAACATGAACGTTATTATAACTTGAACCTAGATATGGACATGAACTTGACATGATTTGACATGAAACAAGACATGAAAACTCGACATGAATTTTGACATGAAAACTTGAACGTGGGCATGACAATTAGATAAACTTGAAAATGGCCAACTCGAGGTTGGGTTGAGTTTGCAGTGTAAATCTGCCCGGAACGGCCCGGCAAATCCAGTAACTGCAAACAATAGGATCCAATGTGGGTAGTTGGTCATATCGCACAAAAAACCCGAGGTTAGACTATGTTGTGGTGTAAATCTGCCCGGAACCACCCGGCAAATCCAGTGACCACAATAGTTAGTCTAATGTGAGAGGTTGGGTGCACTAATGAATTAATGCCACATGATAGGGTTAAGTCATGAACCAGTTGAATATACTTAACCAACTTGACACGATGATTTGATGGGGTTAAGTCATGAACCGCTTGAACACACTTAACCAACTTGATACATGATTTGAATAGGGTTAAGTCACGAATTTGAATGGCAACACTTAACCCGTTAGAAACCCTAGTTACGCGGTCCTTTTCAGCAGTAACCCACTTAGATGTATCACGATACCCTGGGACGAGGCAGGGTGGGGCACGATTACTGGGCTGATTGTAAGCGACCAGAACGACGGCTGAGTAGGTGCGCCATTGTAGGTTCAGGCGGACTATGGTCATGCACGTAGTCCGGAGTTGAAAAACAGGCATTGGGCACCCGTAGGTTTACACTATGTGTGCTTGATTCGTGTCGATGGTTGGCACCATAGGACTTGATACACCCTATGGTGGACCTAGCACAGGTAACTACATTTCAGGATAAGGTCGTATGACACAGACACATGACGAGCTAGAACTTGTAGGGAGCCGATCGATTAGTAGATCGTACTGTAGGACCCCATAATGGGTCACTTCATGATATTGGGCCAAGGGACCATTTCATGATTAATACTTTACATGGGTTATAACACTAGTACAGTTGGTGCAGCGAATCTCGAATATGCGATGTTATACTTGACTTATCATGTTATCTTAATTATCCTACCAGTTCTGTTATCATCCTTATGTTTAATTCTAGTTTTCACATATCATGTTACCTTTACTAGTTTTCATACTGAAAGTCACTAGGGCTTACCAGTCTTTATGACTGACCCTTTTTCTTTCGCCTCTTTTTATTTCGTTCCCCCCCCCCCAACCAGGTTCTCAGGGAGGAAACACTAGCTCTTAGCTTGGATTTAGCTTGCTTTCTGACAGCTCATGTACGGTTTGGTCTTAGGCTATGCTATGGCTGCTTCTACTATTTATGGGGAATAATTTACTTTTGTTATCTTAAGTTTATGCTTCTTTATTTGGAACTTGATGTAATGGAATAATTTGTACCTTGGATATATGGGGTTTTGACTCTTTTCTTGAAAATAATAAAAGTTTGGTTTTTAATTTCTACCACAACTTTATTTATGTTCTTCCTTGTGATATCTCTGTGTATGTTTACCTAGATAATACTTCACCAAAACTAGTGCATTCCCTTTGTGAGTGACCCTAGCGGAGGTGGGGTGTTACAGGTCTGAATGCTCACTTTCTTAGTTATAGACATTGATTCCCCCTACAACGCTTTCCTTGGGCGCCCTTTTCTCATAGAGTTTCGGGTTTGCATATCGCCATGGTCTCTCCTAATGAAATTTCCTTCAGAAAATGGGATTGGAACAGTCAGAGGCGACCAAGTAAGTGCTAGAGAATGTTATGCAATAGAATGGAAGAACGCGCGCAATAAGGACAAGGGAAATGCAGTGCCCACACCTTCTTGTGCCAAAATTATTTCGGCATAGCAATCAGCAGCGTCTGAGCCCTGGCTCAGGCGCCACTGCCGCCTTTCCGAAGACCTCGACCCACGGAAGGACGAAGAGCCTGAGTAGGAAAGGGATACCCCGAGCGAATCTACAATAGATATTCACGTTAATCTCAATGATCCATCCAGAGTTCTAAAGATAGGATCGCAACTCCATCCTGTAATAAAAGAAGATATTGTAGATTTCTTGAAGGCTAACTTAGACGTGTTTTCATTTCGATATGAAAGGCATTGACCCTGCGATCGCTTGCCATTGTCTAAGTATCGATCCTACAACAATTCCAGTCAAGCAGAAGCGCTGCTTCTTGGGACCCGAGAGATCCAAAGCACTGGAAGAAGAGGTAGACTGTCTACTCAACAACAATTTCATTTGTGAAGCCGACTACCCCGAGTGGGTCTCCAACCCTGTTCTGGTCAAGAAGGCCAACGATAAATGGCGAACGTGTGTTGACTTCTCCGACTTAAACAAAGCATGTCCAAAGTACCGCTTCCAACTTCCAAAGATTGACCGACTTATTGACTCAACCGCGGGATACTAGCTACTATCTTTCATGGACGCATATCCAGGCTACAATCAAATTCCGATGGACCTTCACGACCAAGATCACACCTCTTTCAGAACAGACCTTAGACTTTACTGCTATCGCGTCATGCCCTTCAGCCTTAAGAATGCCGGCGCTACTTGTCAGCGAATGATTAATCGACTCTTTAAAAACCAAATCGGAAAGTCCATGGAGGTGTACGTGGACGACACGTTGGTAAAATCTAAAGTATCAGGCGGTCATGTCCACGACACCTCTGAAATGTTCGATATCCTTTGCTAGTACGACATGAAACTCAACCCCTTGAAATGCTCCTTCAAAGTTGCTTCAGGGAAGTTCTTGGGTTTCATCGTCAACTCCCGGGGAACCGAAGCTAATCCAGAAAAAATCCAAGCAATTCGGGACATCTAACTCTCCAAAAACATCAAGGATGTCCAAAGTTTAAATGGAAAGGTCGTTGCTTTAAGTCGATTCATATCCAAGGCCATCGACAAATGCATTCCTTTCTTCAATTTACTTCGAAAAGGGAAACGCAACTTCGAGTGGACCCCAGAATGCATTTCTGCGTTCAAAGAACTTTTGGATCACTTAGAGTGACCACCTATCCTATCCAAGCCTATAGACCATGAGGACATATACATTTATTTGGTTGTTTCTACACACGCAATCAACTTGGAATTAATCTACCTCGAGGACCGCGTCCAGCGGCTCATCTACTACATAAGCAAACGATTAACAGGGGCAGAGAAGAATTACCCGAAGTTGGAAAAGCTAGCATTATGCTTGCTCATCTCCTCTCGGAATCTTCGACCATACTTCCAGTCTCATCCTATGAAGGTTTTCACCAATCAGCCACTAAGAACGGTCCTGTAGCTACCCGAAGCGTCTGAACAGCTATTGAAGTGGAGTTTGGAGCTAAATCAATTTGAGATAACATTCATTCCCCGTCGAGCCATCCGCGGGCAAGCTCTCGCTGACTTCATAGTAGAATTCACTACCACCGAGGAGACTCCAACATAAAACACGGAAGCCGTTGTATTCAATGGAAATTATTTGTGGACGGGTCCTCCAACAACAAATGCTTCGGGGCCAGAGTCATGTCCATCACCCCGAGGAATGCCCAATATGCTACGTGCTAAAAGTAAATTTCCTGCTACTAACAAAGACACGGAATATGAGGCCTTGATCGCCGGACTTAGAATCGCAATCGAGCTTAAACTAAAGACAATCCAAATCTTCTCCGACTCGCAACTCATTGTGCGTCAGGTAAAAGGGGAATATCAAGCTAAGGGAGAACGACTTGCCCTCTACTTGACCAAGGTTCAGGAGCTACTCACTCGCCTCGACCACTTCGTCATTACTCACATACCCCGAGAACAGAATGAAGATGTTGATTCTCTATCCAAACTAGCAAGCTCCGAGGATTCGCAACTTTTGGGGTTCGCCCCCATCGAAGTGCTCAACTCCCCTGGTATCAAGCAAATTCAGGTGGAGGCAGTCATGAGTAATGAACCCAAACCTGAATCTTGGATGACACCAATCAGGAATTACCTACATCACGGGACCCTTCCGGGGAGCTACAAGGAAAGATGAACACTCACCCGCGAGCTACAAGGAAATATGAGCACTCACCCGCCAATCGACTCACTATCTTCTTATGGATGGGATTCTCTATCGCAGAGGTTTCTCTGTCCCATTTCTCAGATGTGTAGCCTATCATGACGCCATCAAAGTCTGAAACGATGTGCATGAAGGGGAGTGCGGCGACCATACTGGAGGGCAAACCTTGGCCAGAAAAATACTTAGACATGGTTATTACTGGCCCATGCTCGATCAAGACACCGCAGACTATGCTCGCAAGTGCGATAAGTGCTGGCATTTCTCAAAGATCTCGAGAGCCATATGGACATTCTCCATGTGGGGAATCGACATCATTGGAACTCTCTAAATGGCCAGAGGTGGGGCACGATACGCCGTCATCGCAGTTGATTATTTTACCAAATGGATAGAGGCCGAAGCCCTCGCCACAATCACCACCAAGAAGATGATCAACTTCGTTGTACGCAACATCATTACTCAATACAGGGTCCCTTAAGCTATCATTTATGATAACAGCACTTAATTCGAGAGCACTGAATTCAAAGCCTTCTACCAGCGGCACAACATCGAAAAGAGATTCTCGGTAGTGGCTCATCCTCAAGCCAATGGGTAGGTCAAAGTGGTCAGCAAAGTTATTAAGTCTGTCATTAAGAAGCACTTGGAAAAGGCTGGGGCCTTGTGGGCGGACGAACTTCAACAAGCCCTACGGGCATACCGAACCACCCACAAGACAACAACCAGACATACTCCCTACGCCCTCGCCTACAGATCAGAAGCCGTCATTCCTATTGAACTCAAGCTTCCATCTCACCGAGTCACTTATTTCGATCCAAGGACAAAACCCGATTTACTTTTAGGATCACTTGACTTGTTGGATGAAAGGAATGAAACTGATCTCCGAGCTGCCACCCAACGGCAATGAGTCGCCCGATAATTCAATTCTAGGGTCCGCCATAAGGACCTCAACGTCGGCGACCTCGTCCTGAAACGGGTCTTCCTTCCACCGACAAGCCTCGCAACTCATTGAGAAGGTTCATACTCCATACAACGGAAACTCAGCAATGGATCTTTCAAACTCGCAACCGTGGACGGAGCTGAACTCCCAAGGGCATGGAATAGTGAACATCTCCACCGCTACTTTACATAACCTAGTACACAGTTATTTACGCTTTCCAACATTGTTTTGTTTTCTAACAATTCAATGCATTGTAAAGGCTATTACTTCCAAAGTTATTAGTGGAAATGATGTTCAACTTCCTATCTCTTCCTGTTAATATCTACTCCGCACATGACGCATTTGATCAATCCTGACAACTAGCTTACGTTCAAACAATCGGTTGTCGTGTCGACCTCCGACCACGGAGTCAGCACTGCCGCCCGAGCCTCGAGCCAACCTCAAGGCCAAAACATAATTGCTACGACCGGCACCCAGAGCACGGGAGCCGGCAACGCTACTCGAATCATCGACCCGCGGCGTGATCGAGTATAAATAACCATGAACTCGAATCTTGGCCCTATGCCGAGACCGAGGATAAATCGTTCCGCGCCCAAATCCTAAACGACTTAGGTCCACCCAACCGCCAGACAGGAGTGATGTACATACATCCCTCCCTCGGCTACGGGTACCGGTTGACCCTTGGCGCAGCACCGAGACTGACCCTTAAATTATTTCTTTCTGAAGCTCTCAAGGCTGAGGGGTAGCTCATGGCCATGATTGGACCCTACGGGCTGATGATCCGGGCTTCTCTTCTCAGGTGAATAAAAGACACATGTTTCTCGCCTAAACCCAATGAACAATGGGAGAGCCATACCGGACGGATCGCACAATGCGACATCATATGCCTTCGCTACACTTGCGATTAACCCCGGGCAACCCAAACACAGCAGGCGCTCAGCCTGGCTTCGCAAACTACGGGTTTCCTGAGCTGAGGGAAACTTACTAGAAGTCTGCACTCTATCACACCACTCCGGAATAATGACCCAGAGCGCGGTACACAATCACACCCCTCGGGAATAATGACCAAGAGTGAGGCACACAATCGTTTTTTTGTTAAGTGTAACAATAAAAATACTTATGCAAGTACGGGACGCTTGAAAACATAAGAAGAACATGCGAACACTTGACACAAAATGCGATCTTTACTAATTCATACTTCAATTACAACACACACACACACACACACATTAAGACGTACTACATGTCTAACACCTTTCTTTCTAATGACAGGGTGTACATGAGAACCACACCGTGTCTTGAAAATCCAAAAGCGAGGGCCGTACTCGATTAAAATATCGGCCTACACTACCAAAATAAACGGTAACTCCTACGTAGGCTTCTAACACTAATCATGCTTCTTTCGTTTGTCCTTGTGTTTCTTTTTTGCAGATTCCGCACTTGACGGTTCATCCTTTGCAACGGGCCTCCTTTTGCTAGACGTGCTCGCTCGATCTCATCCCCTCCAAGAAGTCGTCGACTCATGGGAAGCCGAAAGACGCTTCTCATCCGCACCCTCACCGCTAGAGATCTCAGTAATATCAACAACGGCGGTATGCGACGTAGACACAGGGCACTCCCAGCAGCGAGGCCGACCATAGCGTCACCTTCTCTAGGATCATCTTGCCTTCTCGCTCAGCCCTTTCCCTAGCCTCTCTAGCAGCCCGACGCTCAGCAAGCTTCTGGGATCTATGCGGCGTGTCACCACCAGTCCTGGTTTTCTCAAGGGACTCGGTAGTCCTCTGCTGTGCTTCCTCACCATCCCTCTTCTTCCAGGCCTCATCATCAGCCCTTCTCTTCTCGGCCTCCTCATCGGCTTTCCTCTTCGCGACCGTATCATTGGCTTTCGCCTCAACATCATGCCTGGTCTTCATTAGGACCTCCTTCCTGGCAGCCTCATCACGCCTCTGCTACTCCTCTACCTCCTCACGTTTAGCCACCATCTTGGCTTTTGGGTCTCCACCATAGTAGCCATTAAAGGAACATCAGTCTCCACTGGGCCCTGGGCGGCCGCACTTTGCCCGTCGTCCACCTCTCCTTCCTCCATAAGGGTATTGACCATGCTAGGAGTTAACCTTACATCCGAGTAGGTGTCCAGTTGATCGTCGCCCTCTCCAAATTGCACTGCCAAGAGTCTCGGACCGGATTCCATTGTTTGTGGGACCACTAGGGCAGGGCCTGATGTCATGGTTAGTCCAGGAAGGGCTGTACATTGAAAACACAACCTTTTAATCCGCAAATCCAGTAACTACATCATCCTCGGGGATGCATGGAAAAAGAAATTTACCTCCAGGCAGGGATGGTGTAGAAATGTCAAGGGGAGTACTTGTGGTGGTTGGCAAAGTAAATTCGGTCTCATCTAGCTCCAGGTGTTCAGGGTCATACTCTGTCGAAACCCGAGTGGAACCTGTGGGATCTCTCACCATACCCGATTCAGGGACCGGTGGTCGATAGGAGCTTGCTTCGGCAAATGTCTCTGCTACCACAACACTCTCAACTATGATAGATTTCCCTTTCTCAGCAGTGAGCTTCTCCCTCTCGGCATCCTCAAATAGCATCCTCTTACCCTCTTCCAACTTCTCGCGCTCCTCGATGGTTAGGAGGTCAATCGCGAGTTGACATTCATCTAAAGTTCCCATATCCACTTCACGCAAGAAGGCCTCATACAGCGCCAGCCTCTCCCAAGTCCAGGCTAGTTCCCAGGGATAATCGTCAACCCACGAGAGTCCACGGAATCTCAAGACCTTAAAGTACATGTTTCGGATGTCTTCCACCACAGACGATTGCACTCGGAACTCTGTATCCTCCAGCTCCTCTCTCAATTGTTCTACCTCTCTCAGATGTGCTGCTCTCAGCCCATCCATTGTGCCTAACACATCCCGATTACTTGCCTCCGCTTCCTCCTTGGCCTTCCTCATTTCCTAGAGCTACCTCTTCAGGCTGTCATTCTCCGCTCTCAGAGCATTATTATTAGTTTGGAGGTCGAAAACTCGCTCGTTTTCCCTTTCTAGATCTGCACATAGCTTATCCACCTCGGCCTTGTCCCTCTTTAAGCCCGTGTTCTGGGTAGTAAGATCGGCGATAGTTTCATTAAAGAAGGAGCGGGAGTGATTAGCTTCCCTTTTGAGGGCCTCGTACCCTTTCTTTATCTCAGCTACAACAACGAGATTCACGAGTTAGCATTTAAAGATGCAGGAATAAACGACAATGTGCTCATAATACCGAGAGAAAACTAACCAATGTCCATGTTTAGATGAACGGCAGTGGTCTTCTCAGCATCAATAGTTAACTACTGATTCGTGAGCTCCATATTCCTCCTTTTGATCAGCTCCGATAGATGGGATGAATAGAAGGTAAGCTCGTCAGCCTGATGATGTGCTTCCTTGACATGCATCCAGATTTCTACGGAGTTCCTAGCGGGATACATGAGAAGGTGTGGAAGGACTATCAGTTCATCAAAGTAGTTTTGAGGTAAAGTTGTTTTCAACCATGCCCTTAGTTCCTCCATAGAAAGCCTTTGTTGCTCAGAAGCCGCTAGTTCCCGCGTCCCGGTCACGTTCATCCTATTCGGCCTTGGTTGGCCGAGCGGCGGCTCTCTCTGGTAACTGGAATGGGCACAGGAGTCGCTGTATGTGGAGGGGTTGTCGAAGACGGGCACCAAGAGCACCCTAAGTTAAGTCGAGAATCTCCCTTAGGACCCAAATTAGAGGAGGAGGAGGAGTCGTAGATCGTCGAGATCGATCCTTATCCCGGTGTCCACTACGTGGCCGATCGAGGGTGGAATGCCATACAAGTTGGTCCCTCTTCTAAAGACCTCACAGAAAGGATTATTGGGGCGTGGGAGGCCTCCATGGCCATAACCTCATCCTCCGCGTCCTCTAGCCATATCACATGTCAAAGAAATGAAACAAAATCAGTTACATCGCACACTCAGATAAGCCATTATGTTATGCAGTGTAATGAGTGTATGCCCTAAGTATTCTCTCAACAAACCAGATTGTGATCCGCTCGAAGGAGTTAACCTACCTGTAGCAAGAGCTAAGTCGTCCGTGACAGTCGGAGTTGGCCGCAGGGACACGTCAAGGCCGAGTTATTCAAGTCATCAAACTGGTGCTCTTCCTCGAGCGGGGTAGCATCTCCAGGAGAAGCTACTAGAGAAAATGGCATAATTGACTCTCCCTCCCTCGTCCCTCTAATCGAGGGCAGAACGAGAGCATTCAATGTGCCCTCATCTCCGGCTGCAGCCTCCGCGCCACGAGCCCCATCTCCACCGACGTCTCCTTGAAACTTGACGACCTTATTCGGTCAGGGCCCAACAGAGGGCATCTTCCTTTACTGACCAGGGGTCACAGGGCCTTTCACCACCACCTTCTTAGATACCCCGCTCGCCACTGCGGGTCTAATTACAGCCCAATTGTCAGGAAGCAACCCAACACGGCGAAGGTGTTGTTGGCTTGTCATAGTTTATGTTTTGCGAAATTCCTCGGGGATCGCCCGTAAGGCATCAAGACGATGTCTATACTCTTCGCCGGTGGGTGCCTCTGGATTCCCTACCGCAATCAAAAAAGGATAATAATAAGATACGGGCTCCAAGAACTTTATAATTGGAAGAAAAATTCGAAAGCACTTACTTTCTTTAATCCACCTCCTTGCAAATCCAGGAGGGCAACGCACAAAGAACCAGTCTTGTTTAAACATCGATGGCCTTGGCCATGTCCCGCTACAGAATTTGGTGGCGGCTGTCGCTTCCAGGAACCAATTGGAAGGCGATTTGCTAGACGGTCTCCTCAGGCTGAAGAAATACCGAATGTCCTCTCCGGTGGGTTCTATGTTCAAATACTCTCGGTATATAACGTAAGTGCCTAGGAGCGATGAATAAGCATTTGGTGCAGTTGCGAAGGTGCCATGTGAAAATAGGACAGGATATCCTAAATAAAATCATTAGCCGGGGGCATGCACCCCGCGAAACAAGCTTACCTATTCCAGGAAGTTAAACCCTCGGGCGGTGCGTGAGCCCTTCCATCTCCCGACGCATGAGCATCACCTACTGGTATGTTGAACCGCTGCGCCATTTTCATGACTATAGTAGCATCCAGGCGCGACGGTACCGAGTCCGTCAGATTTTCCAAGACAACATTATCGGGTAACATATCGGGGGCCATAGGGCCCGCCGGTGCATCTTCGTTCATAATGTCCACATCTCAACCTCTTCGTGTATGACCAGAGAATTTAGCCTCTCAGTTTGTTCCCCGTGATCAAACACTTCGGGCGAACTGGCCGATTGAGAAGGAACGGATCCTTCGGTAGTCTCATGCTCGCTAACACTCGAGCTACTGCTATTGGTAGAGTTAGATGAATGTGATGACGGCGGGGAAGCCTCGGCTTCTAGGATTTTTCACGTCTTTGATCTTGTTTGCATGGTTAACTATACTTTAAGACACCAGTATTAGACATCGCACTAGAATAACCTGTACCCCTCGTGTTGGTGAAAACTAGCATGTGTGTGCGGTGTCGTGCAAGACTAAGATATACATAGGAAAGCCAAACAGTCCAACAGTTCATTCATGGTGCGGATATATGCATTATCCTATGTGAAAGATTCATGTCCGTGTCCGCGTAAACTTAAGGGCGGACAGTCAAGAGATCGAAGTACTGAACCCGAAAAACGATACCACGCCAAGGCGTGGCACAAAGCAATTGGGTTAGCAGCAAGACCAAGGACCACGATAGGCAAGAGAGGCTCCAACAAGCTTCAGAGTTGGAAAGTTCGAGCCTTAAGGTTCAAAAATTCGAACCCCACTGGGCTTGAAAATTCGAACCCCAAAGGGTCGAAAATTTGAACCCCAGGCTCGAGGTTCCAAACCCATCAAGGTTCGGAGCTTCGAACCAGTCGGGTTCGAAATTTCGATCCCTGAAGGTTCGAAAACTCAAACCTCGGGAGGTTCGAAATTTCGAACCTCGAGAGGGTCGAGATTTCCGACCCCGTTTAGACATCCGCCTCTCCCTCCTTCGTGTCGAACCACTCCGGCCAGGCCTCGACGCCTCGACCTCATTCCTCCTCGCGCCTTGACCCTATGCCTTACCTAAATATAAGTTCGAAAATTAGTGGGCCTCGAAGCTCGAAATTTACAGCGGTTGAGATAGAAACAACAGTGGAAGAAGAAAATGAGGAGGGGGCTATTTATAATAAAAGGAAATAGTCCTTTTGCATTCCCAAAGAATTTCGAGCCCACGGGTTCGAAATTTCAAACCCACGAGTTCGAAATTTCGAACCTCCGGGTTCAAAATTTCGAACCCACGAGTACGAGATTCTGAACCCCCTGGGGTCGAAATCTCGAACCTCTGTGGGTCAAAATTTCGCGCCCTACAAAAAAAAAGAGTGAACCGAACCCCCGGGGTTTGAAACTTCGCGCCACTCACTCATGAACATGTATTCCCTGCACACATTGATCTCGCGGACATGCAAGGCAACACCTTGCGAATACTTAACAACGTGAGCATGGCGCCATGCCTGCAACAGCTCGCTCGTCACCATGCAGTGAACAAGCCTGTCAATTAACATATGTTTTTCTTTAACTTACAGAATAAACCAACAACTCAACTACCACTTCAACCAATCCAAAGTATACCATGTCAACAGAAGTCGTATTTTAAGGGGCAAATGTTAACCGGCCTTTTGGTTCAGTTCCAAAAAATACACAAGACACACTCGACTCAATGCATCGCGTGAAACTAAAGCCGAAAAGGATGCATAGGAGCGAAGGAAATAGGATGAAGAGGGATCACGCCAATAGGGACCTCATGGCGCCCCAAACTCTCGTTCGTGCAGCCTTCGTGGTGCGGAACCTTGCACCCTCGAGGTGCGGAACCTCACACCCTTGAGGTGCGAATTCTTGCACCCTCGAGGTGCGAAATCTTGCACCCTCGAGATGCGAGAACTCGCACCCTCAAGGTTTGAAATCTCGCACCCTCGAGGTGCGAGATCTCGTACACTCGAGGTGCGAAATCTCGCACCGTCGAGGTGCGAAATCTCGCACCCTCAAGGTGCGAAATCTCGCACCCTCGAGGGGCGAAATCTCGTACCCTCAAGGTGCGAAATCTCGCATCCTCAAGGCGTGAAATCTCGCACCCTCGGAGCGCAAAATCTTGCACCCTCGAGGCACGAAATCTCTCACTTATGAGGTGCGAAATTTCGCACCCACGAGGTGCGAAATTTCACGCCTCAGGCTCAGGTGCAAATTTTCCGTATCTGCAGGCTCCAGGTGCAAACTTTTGCATGAGGTCCCTATTTCTACCTACTCCTACCTAACCCCTACCTACTCCTTTCCTATAAATACCCCATGACCTCACACTTCAAAGGGGTTGGAATTTGAGACCTTGGGACCTCTAGAGAGCTCCATTAATTGTATCTCCCATTTGAGGAAGAAGAAAGGCAAAAGTGTCCCTTTCTTGAGATATTTAATATATGATAATTATGACATCATACATGAGGATGATGACATCATGCCTTAGAGGTGACATCATATAGCCCTAAGGATGACATCATATAGCTTAATTATGACATCATCTAGCATAAAGATGAATGTAATGAGATGTCATGAGAGGGTATGAATCTTGTAACTCTTTGTGATTAATAATATTCCAACCACACTTCAAAGTGGACGTAGGCCCCTCACGGTGCCGAACCACTATAATCTCTTGTGTTATTTACTACTTTTCTTCCCTTGTCTGTGCGACCAAATTAACTATTCCTAGTAATTAGAATCTTTGGTGTTTACAAACTTTTTGCCGTCAACAACTAGACCATCTTTCCGAAAGATAAGACCGACACACTAAAGGCTATGTCATATTTCTCAACAACAACCGAGAGCCAGGCAACCGGAACCGAAAAATAAAAAGTAGTCGACACACAGCTGCTGCACCCGAAAGAGGCCTTTGCTGACCCAATGTCAAAAGGGGTCCCGATCTGTCTATAAATAAGACCCCAAGGGTCACATTTTGGAGGTCGAATTCTCATTTCTCAATCTTCTACTCTTTCTTCTAGAGTAAACCCTAATTTCTAAATCAATTTGAGGATTCTCCTTGTAAACACTTGTGTACTCAAATCAATGAGCAATAAAAAGTGGATCGACACTTAGCATAATTTTCGTGAATTGTTTAACTTCTTCCGTAACATATTACCTTATGCTTCCTACACAATAATGAGTTCTTACTTAAGTCCTAAACCTTCCTTAAGATTATTAAAAAAAAACTTTCTACTAACCATTTAGCTTTCTGTCTTGTGTTGTGCTTAGGGAACCTTTATCCCAAAGTAACAATTGGTTATTAAGTCTCGTAAGCGTGATACTCATTTCTTGAGGGAGGAGTAACTAATCTTCGGACTTAAGATCTTGATATCTAGGAAACGGTGAACTAAATCAAGCTTATAGGAACTAAAGAGTCTCATTTTACCCTTAGGTCCATTTTCTTAGACCTATCTTCGGTGTTGATGAAAAATATTGTTAAAAATAAGTGAATGTAAACAAGTAAATATTTATGTTGAATATAAATTCAAATTGGTTGGGTACGTTGGTTGTGCATTGTTTTTTTGTTGGATGTAAGGTTGGTTGAATGATATTCATCGGAAATTGAATGAATTGGAAGCTAAGAAAATAAATTCCAATGTAATAAATTTTAATAGAATCGCTTATAAAATAAAACCAAATGATTTAACCCTATATTTGTTACTCGAATTGTGAACTGAGTTAAGTACAGGTTGGAAGGAGAAAGACTGTTAGTTGCTTTGCTTCGTAATTGGAGTTTGGTTGCCCGACAAATAGGTAAACCTTAATATTATTGGTTAAGTGATTGATTTTTATACCCCTTAATTGGGTAGCCGTTTGAATTTTGTTTTCTTTTGATTGATGTGAAGCTCGAGTGGCGTTTGTAGTTGTACTGATCGAACCGTGCAGAGGGAATGCTGGCTATTTTTTTGTAAATTTTTAAAACTTGGAATATTTTTAATAATTATTTTGAAAGTAATTTGGTTTGGACCATTCTTCTTGCCTAGTAATTTTGGGAACGAAATAATTTAGCGGGGGAAGAATGTAATGACCCAGATCTTTGGTCGTCCAAATTTAAATATTTAAATCTATTAAAAGTTGAATTAGAAATATAAATGAATTTATATATAGAATTTATTAAAAAATGAAGTTTGAATATATATTTTATTTTTAATTTAAAACGAACTTGCAGCGGCCTGGTATTGAGTTCTAAACTTCAATTGAATATACAGAATCCATTATAAGTCGGAATTCTTTGAAACAAGAATCGTCCGAATCTATTTGATTATAATTTTCTGATGGAAGTGAAAATCGAGATTTTGTCTCATAATTTATAAGTTATGTCCAAATCAAATTTTAAAATATTCCCTATGGATATATTTATAAACGATAACATTTATTTAATAACTAAAAAGGAATTTTTGTATATTTTGGAAATTATTTAACTTGAAATTTTTAAATGATGAGTTATAATTCCATCTTGGTTGGATTTAAAGCTATATATATATTCCATTTGGAGATATATTTATATATAAGACAATAATAATTTATTTATTTTTAAATTGGATTGTTTTGGAATTAAATAATATTTTATTGATATTATTTAAGCCTTAAAAACAACCATTTGTTCAAACAACCTCTGTTTCCAACGAAATGAATTTTCATTAGAATATGTATAGCTAATTATTGCTAGATTTCACATTTGGAGCCAATCGGAGTCCTTGTGTGAGCATGCGAAGTTTAAATATGGACCGATAAATGAATTGAAATTAAAATAACTATGTTTCACAAAAGAAGTTGGATTTCAACAAAATAAATTTCACTAGATCTGGAATATCAACGCATAGTAGTGTATTTATTTTCGTTGAGTTTGAAGTCAGTGTGTGGCGGTGCATATGTTTAAAGATAGCGTAAATAGTGGTAAGGTTAATTAACCATATACTAACAAAATAATTTATATATATATATATCACTTAACCCATAAGCAACAAATAAAAATAAAAGCTACCCTATATTTTTTATGCTTCTAGTCACCCCAAATGCTCACATACAATAAGCTCTCATCAAAGAATGAAAAAACACTGGCCAATCTATATCGAACCAAGCACCCTATATACTGAGTCATGCACACCTTCGTTTTTCAAAAACCAAACGCATGACACCTATATATTTTTACTTTTTTCAACATATATACAGTGATTTTTTTGTACGCCGTAAGAAACTACACCCTTCAAAACTATACTAGAAACCGCATATGGAGCTACAACCTGCCATCTAAGGATAGATGGAGTTCTTCCTAACTAATGTACAACATTGCATCCCTAATTCATCTAAGCACATGGTTAAGGAATGTAGGAAAATACATCAAGCTTATATTCTCATTTCATGTATATATACAACGCATCCCACCCATTCTTTTGTTTTGCGGAACGAAATATAAAACCACCGTTAAGGATTAAAACATAAGCTTTAAAAATGGAAATCAATTCATATGAAAAGTTATGAATCAAAATACGTGTATAATGGAGATAGCGTGTAGTTCCTTTTTAGCCTCATTCAACTTTCGAAGGGATCCATTACCTTTTTTGTCGCTTCTTTTCTTTATTGTGAAATCGGAGTTGGAGTAATCTAGAAAATAAGGCACATATTTGTTGTTTGTGTTAGTTTTGGGTATACGTGTTGAAATGGAGCTCGAGTGCGAATTTTAGTGGGTGATAGTGATTAAAGTTTTCGGGGTTACTGTAGGAGCACAGCGTCGACGCGACTTTTTAGAAGGGATCGGGTGGCATTCTCTAGTGATGGTGGTGATGTGCTAGAGGTGCGGGAGAGAACGATGACCTTGTTTTCAAGAATTATATAGGAGTGATGGTGGGAGGTTGGCTTTGGCATTCACGTAAATGGGGGAAGTAGGTTAAAAAGGTTCAACGGGGAAGAAAAGGCTTACGTGGCCCTAAACGTGGATTATTCCGTTAATCAAGGTCAGTATATGGTAAGTAGTAATTAGGATTAAATAATTATTTCATTTAATTAATAATTTAAATGTATTAAATAATGTAAAATAAATAACATTCTCATACGTGCACAGAATCGGACCAAACAAGAAGCGTTGACACAATATCGGAGAGCACAACATTATGGAGCTAGTTTATTCAGAGTTGGCAGCTACTGGAATTTTTAATTAAATTAAGCGCTCATTTAATTTAAATAAAACAAATCATTTTAACAATGAATGATAATCAAGGTGTGTATAACTCACTCATTTGTACTGCTTATATATTATATAAGTCGGGTTTAATGTTTATATGCTATGCTTGTTAATTATTGGATGATTGTTAGAATATATGATGAATATTTTTATATAACTGATTAAATTAAACGTTCGTTTAATTTAATTAAAACCGATCGTTATTTTTAATGAATAATTCCAAATGAGGCAACTTACCTTGTTGGTAACGTTTATAATAATATAAATGTATTATATGTTTGTAATGCCATTGCTGATTGACAGTTATCAGTTGAACTAATTGTTTACACTTATTATAGCAGATATAATATAACCGTATTAAATGGGTGATTTTATTTGAGGCAAACTATTTGGATGCATGGAAAAATAGGTTAGAAGGGTCCAACTAGATTCCTCAATATTTATTGTTTATTTTCATATTATGATTATATGAACTATTTAACCAGTCTGATTGGATGATTGATTTGGTCATTGATTGTTGAATCTAAATTCAACATATGTTTTTATTATTAACCAATGGATAGTATTGGTTGAGTAATTGACAACAGATGGCCTAGAAATCCTTTGTTATATAAATTTTGATTTACCGTAGAGTGAATTGATAGAAATGAAGTTACAAAATTTATTTTATAATTGAAGATTATGTAGTTAAAGCCCCGCCAAATCCCTGCTATAGCCTGTAACGCTTTCTAGTTGCTCTACTATTTAAATTTAGCGTTGATGAACAGTAGCTCCACTTTAAGACCCACTTTTTTCCGCTGCACCCGCTAAATCGACGGTATTTTGCACTTGCTTTAGCAACAAAGGATGATCTAACTAGTTCTCTTTTAAAATAAATCAAAAAAGTAAATGTGAAGAGCTAATTTTAAGTCGAAGTGTCTTATATAAGATAAAAATCTGTAGTAATCTTCGAATTTAGTGTGCATAACCATGACATTCTTTGATTTTGTTATATAATATTAATTAATATGCTTTTTTCTACACAAATGATGTGATAATGCTAATTAATTAATTTTAATTGTATAGTTTTACATCTAATTAACATTTTGGCACTTCCGCTATATCGCCGCTACAATTTTTTACATCTTTACCGCTAAGCGCTTTAAGTGCAAAAACTGAAGATAGAATTTGAAATATATTATATTGAATATAAAAAGGAAATAGATACTTATTATTTATTATTTAAGTTATAAGAAATTATTTAATGGTTTTGTAAAGTAAATTTGTGTGTAAATAAGATTTATAAGCAAGTGAAGTAGAAATTAACCTAAGGGTTCTATTGGTTTACTAATCGTTAGTCGATGCCACATTAGAAAAACCAATAGGGTCTATCATGAATTCATAAGGGATTCCATAGGCATGTAAGATATAGTGCAACGATCATACTTTATTTGTCTATGAATAATTAAGAATATCAAACATTGGCATACATAATCTTTAAGTAAAGGATTAATGGTTATTATGCAATCTTTCCAAATGATGAGTTGGATTAATGGGTTTCTAAGAAACAATTAAAATGGAATTATATTGAAACCGGTTATTGTTTATTTAATAATAATTAAATTAAATAGGATTCATTAAATTAATTATATTATTAATTAATTTAAATGGAAGAACTAACTGAAATGGATTAACTAGTTAAATGTGTAAGTTGAATAAGTCAATTGCTTAAATAGTAATCGATTATTAAATTTGTTATAAATTTATTTAATAGAATTGTTAATGATGAAGTAAATTATTTTTATAAATACTGAAATTAATTATAATTTATTTAATAATAATCAAAGTAATGATCTTGGAATTAAATTAATGGAGGTTGATGAAACCATAAGGCACTGTTTATAGTTAAATGAATTTTTAAGTGAATTTATATTAAATATATAAGTAAGTTTGAATTGATTTCTCCTTGGAATTCTATTCAACTGAATTTTCTAAAATTCCAAGTTCGACGAAGATATTAAAAACCAAGTTTTATGAAATATGTTGTAAATGATTTCGATTATTGAAACGATTTATGAATGGAATGAAACTCAGAGTGTGAAGATATAAAATGGAAATCGAAATGGAAACCCAAATTGAATTAAAATGGTTAAGCAAGCTAAATTATAAGGATTCGGTCCTAAATTCATTTGTTCTTCTTTCACTTATGTATCTCCCAAAAAAAGGTAGATGCGTAGCCGTAAGGTTACAATATATTCGGAATACTCAAGCGAAATGAGTGGCTAATCATGTTTGCTAGGGTTGCAAGATGTTCTTGTTGAACCGTAGTGTATTTCTCTAAAGGTACACTGTCGAAAGGTGGCCCCATACCTTGTCATAGTTGGAAATCCATTCTCCCATAAGTGCCCATGGTTTTTGATTATTGACTATGTATGTAGAGCGTGAGATGCAAGCGTTCTGCTAGATGGTTAATTGTAACAACCCGCATTCTACATATCGGAGGACCATAGAATATTTATTTTATTTTCGTACGAAGTCATATGGTCGTGTAACTTTGGGAAACGACTATTGGGGTCATTTCCCACATTTGTGATTTTTTCCGAATTTTAAATGATCGTTTTACCCCTGGCGAATCTTGTTTCGCCTATAACTTTTGATTGTTAAGGAGTTTCGACTTGAAACCACTTCCACTGGATTTGGATGATGGTTTCGCATTCCGTAGAATGGTCACATTAATCAAATGGATTTACAGTTTGGTAGATATGGTTGAAATAAGGTTTGGAAGATGGAAAACGGCTTAATCGAGCTTAATAGGGTGATTAGCAGCTAGGCCCATAAGCCATTTCGGGATTATGGTTATGGGAGGGCTGAAAGGGTTTAGAGAAACATCCCCTTTCATTTTTCCAGCCGCCACAAACATTTCTTGAACCCTAGTAATGGTCTTCGTCTTCTAAATCTCTCTTTAATTACTTTCTAATAACTAATTAAGCAAATATACATCAAATCAAGTCAGATTAGCATTAAAATCAAGGTAGAGCTGCTGCACTACATAGGAATCCAAGCCAAATCAGTAGAAGTTTCAGATCTATCATTTATTTATGGCTAAGGTGAGTGATTTGCATGTTTATACACTAACTATGGCTAATTAGGGGTGATTACTGATAATTAGCGAAATTATATATCTAAAGACTTTGGAAAAATATGTGAAAATTCTAAAATATTATTTTATGTCGCTGGTATAAATTTGGGTTAATTTGGACTAAGTTTGCAAATCCTATAGTTAGATATGGTTAAACATAGTTAAGGGGAAATCATGGTTTTGGGTATCTTTGATCTAAAATAACCTATATGCTTGATGTTTTGATCTTTTTGATTGAACCTATATGTTGTTACTGTTGTTTGGGATGTACTATGATTGCATAGGAAAGTTAGAATGGTTGAAAATGCCTTCATGTCGTGAAATTAGCTTGTTGGAATCAGCAATGGGTTGTGGCTCGTGACAGGGGAGCACGATCCGGCTCGGTGGAGGTACCACGACCTGAAGCATGTATCACGAACCGATCCGAACAGATGGAGACACCATGAGCTCACGAACCAACCAGAAGGGTGAAGCACCACGACCCGAACAGGGAAGGGGACCACGACCCGAACTGGAGAGGGGAACCACGACCTGAACCGAAGGGGGGGACCACGACCCCGCCCCAATGACGACTCTGAACCGGACAAGGAGTAAAAGACCAAACCGAATGGAAGCTTGTTTTCCGAACCGTGAACCGGAGGAAACCAAAAAAAATCCTGAGATGAAAAGGAAGTCCAAGTAAGAAGTTATAACTCAGGATCTAGACGGGAACCAACGAGTTAACTTCATGTGTTGGGCTTTACTTCGGGACGTATGCAAAGCGGTTATCGATATCCTTAACTTTGGTTTGCCATTGAGAGAGGGAGTATGTAGACGAACCAGGGTCAGGGCTATGTGGACTAGTTGAACCGTTAGGGTTATTGACTATGGACCAGTGCAGCGGAGTCAGAGGTTGTATGGAGTGGGACTCTATCAGGGCCCCAAAGGGAAAAGTAGTCATAGCGATAGTTGTGGGGAGTTGGACTCCGTCATGGCCCCAATGGATCTGGTGATCAAAGCGGTGGATATCGTATGCTTTACGCACTTAGTGAGAGATATGATTGCTATGTTTGATGTTTGCTATCACCATGACACGCACACTCCCATTTTTACATTATATGTTAGTGCTACCTTAGAGTATTGTGCATCTTGTTGTGCTAACTCTTTGGTTGTAGGTCCAGGTCAGGTATGATTATTTATACCTGCTATTGCTCTATTTAGTGGTATAAATTTGCTATCGCTCATACCAGACTTTCATCTGACCCAGAGTTTTATGTCTCTTCTTATTACTCTGGGTGCTCCTAAATGAGCAGACTAGAGATAGGTTAGCTGGTTGTGCACGAGTAGCTGTCTGGGGACTAGCAGGAGGCTTCCACGTACAATATATACATATTCTCCTTGTGTTGTTGCTGGTCACTTCTTTGGGTATTAGTAGTGTACCTCTTTTATTTCCTTTTTAGAGACAATATTTTGAAGTTGTAATAATGGTTTGGATCATAAGATGTATTTTGGATTCCACTACTCTGATAGACATGGTTTAGTTTTCAGCTTATGTACTGTCTCGCCTGTTTTATATCAAGTTATGTTAGTTATGTTATTATTATATTTTATTCCATGCGCTGTGAGGTATACTACAGGTTCTTGATGATTCATCGTTTCAAACCCTCTTTTGGCGATCGTCCCGTGCTAGTCGAACATTGACACAACGCATTTCGGGGAAATGCCTGATGGTGTGGGGCGACCGTCACACTTGGTATCAGAGCCTAGGTTGTGGAGTCTAACCTAGGGGAAGACATCAGGGAGAGATAGTATACGTATATGAGAGCGCGTATTTGTGATATTTTGGTTTTCAAAATATATATATATATATATACTATTAGTATATCTAAAGATGAAGTCGCACTGCACGGGCACCGCTAAGGAGATGGTTAATCATTTTCTCTTTACAGATTGAGCAATGAGCCAAAATACGAAGAGTACGGGTTCAGGGGCCAACAATGGAAATGTCCCTGATATAAGGACAATGTTTACTGCCTTCATGAGAGAGATGCTTAGGGATGCTCAGGGAGCAGCTCCTAATGTTGCTAACGGTGGTGGTCCAGTAGTGCAGATGCCTAGAGCCAATTTCGCCAAGCTTAAGAAGGATTATACTAGTCTTGGTGGGAAGCCATCCCATGTAACGAAATCAGCTACGGAGGTTCAGGAATGGCTTGATAGTTGTGAGTGCATCTTCGAGGATATGGGGATCGATGATGTAATGAAGAGGAAGCTAGCATCACGTCATCTTCAAGGACAAGCAATGAATTGGTGGAATGCCATTGAAGCGGCTACTCCCGAGGATCAAGTTACTTGGAATCAATTTAAGACTCCCTTCAGTGATGAGTTTATTCCAGCTGCTCAGAAATCAGAATTGTTTTGGAAGTTTTTGGAGCTTAAGCAAAATGGTAGGGCAGTCTTGGATTATATTGCTGAAGTCGATACCTTATCGAAATATGGATTATCTCTTATCGATATTGCCGAGAAGAACAATGAGAAGTTCATAACTGGCCTAGATAAGTACTTGGGGGAAAGGCTTATAAACCATATCGATGAGATTTTCGAATCTATTATGGGAAAGGCATTGAGGTCGGAGAGCCTTTACCCTAAGCCAAAGACTGAGGTCCCTGTTACATATGCAGAGGAGCCGAAACCACGGGCAAGCGGTGAAGGTAATAAGAATTCTCAGAATAAGAGAAAACAGAATCAAACCAAGGATGGTCAGAAAAAGAAGAATAAGAAAGATATCGAGTGCTTTAGTTGTGGCAAGAAGGGCTATTATGCCAGAGATTGTCAAGCAAAGCTAGCGGATAGGAAGTGCTTCAACTGTGGACAAGTGGGACATCACAAGGATAAATGCCCACAACCTCCTAAGGAGAAGCAGATCGTGAAAGTATATGCTATCATTGATGTTCCTTCTTCGTCGAATGACCCAACAACGAAGGAGAAGGGAAAGGGTGTCATTATCCAAGGAATGCTTTCTATTTATGATGTTCATGTTCGAGTACTGTTTAATACTGGGGCTTCCTGTTCCTTCGTATCTAGTGACCTGGTAGATAGGTTGGAATTTGAACCCGAGATTGTCGGTAAACCTTTAGTTGTGACGAACCCGATCAGTGGTTCGATTAGCTTTTGTATGGTTTGTCGTAATTTGGTCTTATCGAGTCATGGATGTGTGTTTGCTTGTGATTGCTTTGTTTTGGGCTTTACTGGGTTTGGCATTATTTTGGGAGTCGATTGGCTCCAAAGGTATGGGGGGTGGTAGACTATGCGGGGTCTTCAATGACCATTAGAGTGGATGATGGACGGAGGGTGGTATTGGGTTGCCTACCTAGTGATGGGGTGATGTCTAGTTTTCTAAATTCCCTCGACATCCTACATGATGAGTTATCCGATGTGCCTATTGCTGGCGAGTATCCGGACATCTTCGGGGAAGTGACCGGACTTCCACCACACTGAGAGATTGAGTTTTGGATTAATTTAGTGAAAGATGCCAGACCAATAGTGATGCCACTTCGTCATATGGCGCCAAAGGAGCAGCGAGAGCTCGAGGTGCAAATGGGCAATCTTTTGAAGAAGGGATTTATTCGAAGAAGTGTTTCCAAGTAGGGAGCACCTGTTGTATTTTCTACTAAGGCTGATGGCTCCCTTCGTTTATGTGTGGACTATCGCGAGTTGAATAAGGTGACTAGGAAGAACAAATATCCTCTTCTGCGGATAGATGATTTGTTTGATCAACTGAATGGAGCAAGAGTGTTCTCCCAATTAGACCTCGCAACAGGATTTCATCAGCTTCGAGTGGCAGCTCAGAGTATACCTAAAACAGCAATTCGGACGCCGTATGGATTCTATTAATGGTTGGTCATGCCATTCGGGCTGACCAATGCACCCACATATTTTGTTGATATTATGAATAGGTTTTTCAGGGATCAATTAAATATGTTTGTTCTTGTGTTCGTGGACGATATCTTGGTTTACTCGAGGACAGAGTAAGAATACAAGGAACATTTGAGGACGGTGATGGAGGTGTTGAGGAAACACCGATTGAAAGCAAAATTTTCTAAGTGTCACTTCTGGAGGAGGGAAGTGAGGTTCTTGGTCCACATTGTTTCATAGAATGGTATTGTCGTGGACCCTACGAAGGTGGTTACTGTGCAAGATTGGTCTACGCCTAAGAATGCAACAGATGTGAGAAATTTCTTGGGGTTAGCTGGATACAGCAGCACCGTTAACTCAGTTAACCAAGAAGAATCAAGCGTTTGCTAGGGACGGAAGGTGTGAGAATGCATTTAAGTGTCCAAAGGAGAAGTTATTGTGTGCGCCAGTGTTAGTTATTACTAAGGGGAACGAAGAGATGACAGTATACACGGATGCCTATGATACCGGACTAGGTGTTGTACTGATGCAAGGAGGTAGGGTTGTAGCTTATGCAAGTCGACAACTGAAACTGAATGAGAAAATGTATCCTACCCATGATTTAGAATTGGTAGCGATCGTTTTCGCGTTGAAGATGTGGAGATACTATCTCTTAGGAGAAAGATTTTAATTGTTTACCGATCATAAGTCTTTAAAGTATCTTTTCTCTCAAAAGGATTTAAATCTTCATTAGCAGATATGATTAGAGTTCTTGGCTTCATATGATTTCAATATCGCATACACACTTGGAAAGGGTAATGCGGTAGCTGATGCATTGAGTAGGAGACATACCAGTTTGGGGGCTATGTTTCTAAAATGGAAGCAACTGGAGTATATCGTGGGATATGATTTCAGACCTAAGTGTGAATTGGATCCAGAGATGTTAGCAAGTTTGACAATCAGATTGACTTTGATTAAGCAGATTGGTTCCAGTCAGAGGGACGATCCTAACCTATTGGCAATCATCTCCAAGGTAGAGATGGGTATCGATGGTGAGGAGATGAACAAGTATGGACTTGATTGAGAAGGATGGCTTCGAAAGAATGGGAGATTGGTTGTACCCAGTGTCAATGGATTGAGAGATGAAGTGCTTAGAGAGTGTTATCACTCGAAACTGAGTATACATCTCGGTGGTAACAAAATGTATCAAGACATGAAGCAGACCTACTACTGGGAAGGAATGAAGAGAGATGTTGGGAAGTTTATATCCAAGTGCATGAACTGCCAGATAATTAAAGCCGAGCAAAAGAAGCCCAGTGGTTTGTTACAACCATTGGAAATCCCCAAATGGAAAAGGGAACAAGTCTCAATGGATTTCATAGATTGTTTACCAAGGATAGATCGGGTCATGATAGTATTTGGGTGATTGTGGATCGATTGACCAAAAGTGCAACATTTATACCAGCCAAGTCGAATAGAATGGCCGCTAAGTTAGCGGAATTGTATATGAAGTGGGTAGTGAGATTTCATGGAGTACCTAAAGGTATTATGAGTGACCAAGATCTATTATTTACAAGTGGGTTTTGGAGGAGCTTACAAGAGGCTTTAGGGTCAGAATTACATCTCAGTACCGCGTACCATCCTCAAATGATGGTCAAACAGAGAGGGTGAATCTTGTATTAGAGAATCTCTTGAGAGCTTGTATATTGGATTTTGAGGGTTCATGGGATGACCATTTGCATCTGGTTGAGTTCGCATACAATAATAGTTATTAGTCCAGTATTGGTATGGCTCCATTTGAAGCTTTGTACGGAAGACCGTGCAACTCACCATCATGTTTGTTAGAAACCGGTGAGAAATTTGTGCTTGGGCCAGATGTAATAAGAGAAACTTCAGGTAAGATCAAGGTTATTCAACAGCGAATGAAGGAATCCCAAGATAGGCAGAAGAGTTATGCTGATAAAAGGCGAAGAGATTTGAAATTCTCTATTGGTGACTTGGTATTCGACAATATTTCTCCATTAAAGAGTGTGATTCGGTTTGGTAGAAGGGGTAAATTAGCACCAAGGTTTGTTGGTCCATTTCCAGTTATCGAACAAGTTGGGAATTCAACGTATAAAGTTGGATTACCTGACATGATGGTGGGAGTGCACAACGTATTTCATGTTTCTCTGTTAATGAAGTTCGTGCACGATTCTGATATGACTATTTCACCAGATCAGTTGGATATCGAGATAGAACCCAAGGCAGTTGGAAATAGCAGACCAGTTCGTATTGTCGGACACGACACGAAGCAACTCCGGAGGAAGACGGTGAAACCGGTTAAAGTCCAGTGGGGAGATAATGAGAATGACTATACTTGGGAAACCGAGGAGAGCATAAGGAAGTCATATCCAAAGCTCTTTACCTGGCAAGATTTTAATCGCGATATAGTTATTCCCTTGTCAGTTAACCGCCTGCTAGGATAGGCTTGTTGTGTTACTATGTATGTTTGATTGTTTGTAAATGGTTGATAGGCATGCGTGGCACCATTGTATGTTTTCTTGATTAAAGAATTTTGGGGGCGAAATTTCTTAAGGGGACAGGGTGTAACAACCCGCATTATACGTATCAGAGGATCATAGAATATTTATTTTATTTTCATACGAAGTCATATGGTCGTGTAACTCTGGGAAACGACTAATGGGGTCATTTCCCATATTCACGATTTTTGCCGAATTTTAAATGACTGTTTGCCCTTAATGACTCTTGTTTTGCCTATAACTTTTGATTGGTAAGGAGTTTTGACCTGAAACCACTTCCATTTGATTCGAATGATGGTTTCCCATTCCGTAGAGTGGTCACATTAATCAGACGGACTTACCATTTGGGAGATATGGCTGAAATAAGGTTTGCAAGATGGAAAACAACTTAATCGGGCTTAATAGGGTGATTACAGCTAGGTCCATAACCCATTTTGGGATTAGAGTTATGGGAGGGTTGAAAGGGTTTGGACAAACATTCCCTTTCATTTTTTCAGCTGCCACAAACATTTCTTGAACCTAGTAATGGCCTCCATCTTCTAAATCTCTCTATAATCACTTTCTAATCACTAATTAAGCAAATCTAAATCAAATCAAGCGGATTAGCATCAAAATCGAGGTAGAGCTGCTACACTACATAGGAATCCGAGCCCAATCATTAGAAGTTTCAGATCTATCATTTATTTGTGTCTAAGGTGAGTGATTTGCATGTTTATACACTAATTATGGCTAATCAGGGTGATTAGTGACGATTAGCGAAATTATACATCTAATTTTTTTTGAAAAATAAGTGGAAATTCTAAAATATTATTTTATGTCGCTGGTATAAATTTGGGTTAATTTGGATTAAGTTTGCAAATCCTATAGTTAGATATGGATGGTTAAGGGGAAAATCATGGTTTTGGGTATGTCTGATCTAAAATAACCTATATGCTTGATGTTTTGATCTTTTTTATTGAACTTATATGTTGTTACTGTTGTTCGGGATGTTCTATGATTGCATAGGAAAGTTAGAATTGTTGAAAACGACGTCGTGTAGTGAAATTAACTTGTTGCAATCAGTAATGGGTTACGGCTCGTGACAGGGGAGCACGACCCGGCTCGGTGGAGGTACCACAACCCGAAGCATGTATCACGAATCAATTGGGAGCATGTATCACGAACCGATCCGAACAGATGGAGACACCACGAGCTTATGAACCAACCCAAAGGATGAAGCACCACGACCCGAACCGGGGAGGAGGACCACGACCCGAACCGGGGAGGGGAACCACGACCCGAACCGAGGAAGGGAACCACGACCCGAACCGGGGAGGGGAACCACGACCCGAACCAAAGGGGGGGACCATGACCCGGCCCCAATGACGACTCTGAACCGGACAAGGAGAAGAAGACCGAACCTAATGGAAGCTTGTTTCCCGAACCGCGAACCGGAGGAGACAAGAAAAACGAGATGCAAAGGAAGTCCAAATGAGAAGTTATAGCTCAGGATCCAGACGGGAACCATCGAGTTAACATCATGAGTTGGGCTTTGCTGCGGGACGTGCGGAAAGGGGTTATCGATATCCATAACTTTGGTTCACCATTAAGAGACGGGGTATGTAGATGAACCAGGGCTAGGGCTATGTGGACTAGTTGACCCATTAGGGTTATTGACTATAGACCAGTGTAGTGGGGTCAGAGGTTATATGGATTGGGACTCTGTCAGGGCCCCAAAGTGAAAAGTGGTCGTAGCGATAGTTGTATGGAGTTGGACTCCGTCATGGTCCCAATGGATCTGGTGATCAAAACGGTGGATATCATATGCTTTATGCACTGAGTGAGAGATGTGAGGATGATTGTTATGTTTGATGTTTGCTATCACCATGACACGCACACTCCCATTTTTACACTATATGTTAGTGTTACCTTAGAGCATTGTACATCTTATTGTGCTGACTCTTTGGTTACAGGTCCAGGTCAAGTATGATTGCTTATACCTGTTATTGCTCTATTTAGTGGTATAGATTTGCTATCGCTCATACCAGACTTTCATCTGACCCAGAGTTTTATGTATCTTCTTATTACTCTGGGCGCTCCTAAACGAGCAGACTAGAGACAGTTTAGGTGGTTGTGCACGAGTAGCTGTCCGGAGACGAGAAGGAGGCTTCCACGTACTATATATACATATTCTCCCTATGTTGTTATTGGTCACTGCTTTGGGCATTAGTAGTGTACCTCTTTTATTTCCTTTTTAGAGACAGTATTTTGAAGTTGTAATAATGGTTTGGATCTTAAGATGTATTTTGGATTCCGCTACTTTGATGGACATGGTTTAGTTTTCAGCTTATGCACTGTCTCGCCTGTTTTATATCAAGTTATGTTATTATTATATTTTATTCCATGCTCTATTAGATATACTACAGGTTCTTGATGATTCATCATTTCAAACCTTTTTCGTTTGACGACCGTCCCGTGCCGGTCGGGCATCAGTGCAGCGCATTTCAAGGGAAATGTATGATGGTACGGGGCGGTCGTCACACTATTTATTTGATTTAGACACTACAATAATATCAGAATAGATATGATTCCAAATGTGTTGGGCTATCGTATGGTAAAAACTGTTCGTTTTTATGTGTGGATTGGTCTTACGATTATCCTTTTCTTTCGAGAGGATTTTTAATTTAAAATCAAATTGTGTGTTACCCATAAACTTAGTGAGTTTTCTCATGTGGGTTCACCAGACTGATCCTGGCGTTTGCAGTGCTCGGGGTAGACCAAATTTTACAGGTTCGGGTTGTCTGATGATGTGAAGTCCAAAGATGAGCTGGAGAAGTTCGGGCATATGGTATGTATTCAGTATTTATTCCGTTGTGTATTGTATATGTGGACAGGTTGTTATAACCATCCAGATGTATTGATATCTCTGATGATTGTGAGTTATTTTCAAGCCCTCAATAAAGATTTATTTCTATATTATAATTTGTTCCGCTGTGATGTGAGCCTTTATGTTGGTTGTGTTTCTTCTTCTTTTCTTCTATTCTAGTTTTTCTTTCTTTCTTATGTTACCCTCTAATTTCTTTCTATTAACTATCTGGTGTATTTGATACTTGGGTTTTGGCAAGTAATACGGGTTTATGTATCATTGTCAAGATTCGGGCGTCGAATTTGTAGGGCCGTTACACTCACAATTCAACTTTTCATTATATTTCTTTTTCGATCTTAGTTGAGAAAAAAATATTACCATAAACTAGCTAAAAATTGTTAACCTAATTCATTGTACCAATCTAAAATGAGTCGTATTTAAAAAAAAGACATGTTATTACGATCTAAACTTCATGATGATCCTATATATATGCATGGAAATGAAAAGAAAGAAAATTAAAAGAATGCAATGTACACTCCCTCTACACTTGGTCAAAACAATGTCCACACTGGAAATACGTTTCCTAAATGTAAAAGGTAGCATCCAAAGATGAATGAGATGCAAAATGATTTGTAAAATGAATTGTAGTTCAACCACTATATGTAAATGTAAATATACAATATGAAGTCAATGATGTTGATGAATGTCATGTTATGTATGATGCTTCCTTTCCCCCACATACTTACCTCTATCAAAAATGACGCAGAATGATTTCTTATCGTATTTGTGAGGTACAAAAGGCATGTCAGTGAATTCTGAAATCAAAAACCTTCCTATGGAAAAAAAATTGTGTCAAAGGGTTTATACCATTCAGATGAAGATTATCATAATCCTATAGAGTCGAGCGTTTAACCATGATTTCTTTTGATGATATGGACATAAGATTATCTTCAAGGCATTCCCTAGATTCATTCTCATCATTTAAGAATTTAAGTTCTTCTACGAGTAGTTCATTAAAAGACATAGTGGACACATCTATTGAAGAAAGAGATGCTTTCTGAAGAGATAATTCTAATGTGTCATCTACCACTATTTCTATTATGTTGACTTCTCCTATTTAAGAATCATTGGGTTGAGTTTTATAATCGAAGATATTCAATTCGATGGTTAGGTGCTCAAAAGACAGTCGAAGTTGGTCGCTCCTACAGTTTATGATAACATTTGAGGAAGCTAAGAAGGGACAACCTATTATCAATAGAGTCGACTACTGGGATTTGAAATCGGCTTAGTTTCAAGAACTATGAAGTCAACTGGGAAATAAAAAAATTCAGTTTGAATCACAAATCTTCAATTATACCCAATGGTTTTTTAACAGATCGATCAGCCAGTCGAATTGTGATGTTCATGGGTTTAAATTCCCCTAGTCCAAGTTGACAACAAATAGTATAGGGAAGAAGATTGACACTTGCACCAAGATCAAGTAGCATAACCGATGTGAGTATTTCCTATTTTACAACCGATTATAGGGCAACCGGCGTCCTTATACTTGATTAGGGAAGGATTTGAGAAAATAGGGCTAGTATTCGCAGTCAAGAATGTAGTTTGAGAAAGATTAGTAGCTCATTATCGGGTGCATAGTTCTTTGAGACACTTGGCATATTGAGGAATTTGTTTGATGGTGTGTAAGAGTGTAATATTGGCATGAGCTTGTTTGTAGATTTCAAGAATTTTTTGGAAATTTACATCCTTCTTCTTATTGTTAAGTCTATGAAAATAAGGAGAAACTAGATTATAAACTCTTTCCGTAATTTCATCATTCGGAGAAGAAGGTGTCGACAAAGGAAGTGAGGGCGGTAGGGGCATAGTAGATGAGATATAGGGATTGCCAACATTAGACGAAGATATATTGTTAGGGTTGCCGACATTAGAAGAAGAGATGTCGGAATTGCCAACATTCGAAGAAGATGAAAATTTAGAAGAATTAGCCTTGGTTGTCAACGGATGAGCAACGAGCTTTTGAATTAGGGTTGGAATCGAATGATTATCGGGATTGCCAACATTGTTGTTAGTCATTATTCCGGATCTAAGGGTAGTGATAGCATTAAAGGGTTAAGCGATTACAATTTTCGTCCTCACAAGAATTCACAGTATGAGAGTTATATTTTGGATTCACCTCGGGTTGACTAGGCAGCTTTTTTTCCTCATTACTTTTCATTAGTTCCATCATCATATTCATCATTCGTTCGAGTTGAGCATCTTGATTATTTATTTGTTTCTCTAGTCAAACAGTTTCTTATGAAGGTTCAAAGAAGAAGGAGACTGAGTTGACGATTGATACTTAGAATGCCTATATGATTGACTCAAAGGCTTAGATTGAGGTGAAACTCAAGAAGTTTGAGGACTGAAAAATGGAGCTTGGTAATTAGAATTTGGAATCATGTGAGATGGATTTGTAGCATTATTAGGAATAGACCATAAGAAATTTGGGTGATTTCTACAACTAGGGATGTATGTGGATGAGTAAAGACTATTTTGAGCTATGACATTGATTTGGTCATAAGCGTAATACTAGGGTTGTCTTTCTCCAATTTGAGGAGTTGAATTTCTAAGGGAAATTGATTTGGATCCATGACATGCACTGCTCTAGTAGAAGAACAGATGAGAACACGAATTGACTCCCATTGCATGCCCTTTTCAGAACAATCTTCTAGGAATTCCCAAGCTTCATCGGTTGTTTTAGACAAAAATTTGTTGGAGAATGGAGTTATGATGACAACAACCTTATTTCAATATTAGTTTATTATAAAATATATACTAACACTTTTGTATAGAATATATATATATATATACACACACATATGCAGGAATTATATATAGGAAATATTACTGAAGACTGTACAGTTTAAAGATATTAGAGATTCGAAGTTCAAAGAAATTTCAAGACTCATGAGTATTCAAGATTTCAAGAGTTCAAGAATAATATTGTTATAGAGTCTAGATTATATAAGACTCTAACTAGCACTCCAGGTTCAAATTCAAATTCTGATATTCAAATTCTGTTTTCAAATTCTATCTTCAATCCTCTCTATTTTATTTTCTATCTTTTCTATTTTCCTTTCTTACTTTACTTTTGTTTCCAAACTTGAGTTTTATATATTTATATTTTTATACTTTATATTTGTATAGTTTTTAAATTTATAATTTTATAAATATGTTTATATAGTTTATATTTATGTTTTCATATGATTTCCTACTTTACAATATTAATTTATAACACTATATTTTAATTCAAGAAATTCTAGAATTATATTTATATCAAAACACTTGAAAAATGTTCAAAAATTAATTTTACACTAAGCATATGTCGACATATATAAAACACTATGTCGACATATAACTGTCAGTTTTTCAATTTTGAAACGAAGTATCTTTTCACTAATTGTGACAGTTCAAAAGCGTTGCAATCTTTCACATACTATACAAAGGGGTTGAATTCGAATTTTTTTATCATCTCTTCATCTCCACTTTTACTCTACTTCATTACACCATTAATTCTTATCATTTTTATGATTCCTACACCAATACTCTGCAAAATTCAATTCTGTTCTCGCTAATCTTCTTCTCTCTACACTCTCTACTCATTACTCTCTGAATCAAGTGCTATTGAAGAGTTATAGGGCTGTTTATAATTGTTTGGTTTGTATTTGGGGTAAACGATGGTATCCCTTATAGTCATGAAATCAAGGACGGATAATCGGTGGTATCCCTTGTAGTCGTGAAATCAAGGAGGTTGGAATCGGTGGTATCCCTTGTAGCTTTGAAATCAAGGAGGTTGTAATTGGATTTTGATATAGTAATAAAACTTTACGCAATCCAGCGTTGCGTGGGACTTGACGTAATAGCAATCCATACTAGTATTAAATCTGGTGTGTTCTTTTCTTTTCTGCATTTTTATTTCTGTTTATTTTGCATCTGTGATTGTTTCTGTGGTGTTTGATTCATATAGTTTATCACATATGTTTTAGATTTAGTTTAAATTCTCAAAAACACTATTCACCTCCCCCCTCTAATGTTTATTTTGCCTTAACAATCCTTTCCGCAATCCCTAACAATTGGTATCAGATCTAGGTCTTTCAAAAAGTTCATAATCTGATTTTTTTGAAAATAGTGATAATGGCAACCAACACTGGTAGTAATAATAGTTCTTTTGTAGAGGGTCAGTCAACTGTTAGACCACCACTATTTAATAATAGTATTTATTCATATTGGGCATGTATAATGAAAACATATTTACTATCAGTAGGATTGGACACATGGAATAGTACACAAAACGAGTATGTTGAACCCACAACTGCTTTTGCACAATGGACAAATGAACAAAAGGCTGTTGCACGAAGCAATTCTAAAGCCATGAATATGTTATTCTGTTCAATAGATAGGAATAAGTTTAATAGGATGTCTGTATGTAAAACTGCTTATGAAATTTGGAGAACTTTACAAGTTACTCATGAAGGAACTAGTAAAATTAAACAAACTAAAATAGTAGTGTTAGTTAATTAATTTAAGTTATTCAAAACGAACGAGAATGAATCTTTCTCCGGTATGTATTGCAGATTTCAAGAGATAGTGCATTCATTAACAGCACTTGGAAAAACTTATTCTGAAGCAGATCAAGTCAGAAAAATATTGAATTCATTAACTCTAGAATGGGATCAGAAAACTTTGGCAATTGAAGAAGCCAATGATGTCAATGAAATGAAAATTGAGGAGTTAATAGGAAATTTGATGTCTTATGAAGTCCAATTACAGAAAAGAAAAGAAAACAGAACAACTGAAAAGAAATCTATTGCATTTAAAGCAACAGCAAATGATTCTGACCCGAGTAGTGAAGATGATGAAGAAACAACACATGTGAAAAATCATTTTAAATGATTTCTGAGATATAGAAGGAAGAATTATAATAAAGGAAGTTCAAGAAGTAATGACGGTCAATGTTATAACTACAACAAAACAGGCCATATAAAGAAAATATGTCCATATCCAGACAAATCGACTCAACAAACAGAAAACAACAATTCGTCAAGAAAGAGAAAGAAAGCATATGCAGCAACATTAGATGATTCAGATTAATCATCAAGTGATGAAGAACCAGAAATTGGAAATACGAATATACGCTTTATGGCAATTCAAAATTCAGAAAATTTCGAAAAAAGGACCAAAAAAACGGGTACACCTTAATTAATTTCTAATTTTTATTTGGTTGAATGGTTGCTATGTTTGTTTGCTACAATTGAATTTAAAAAAATTAAAATTTGAACTTTTAAGTTCATAATAATAATTATATAATAATAAATAACAAATAAATTAATAAAATAAATTGTTTGTGTGTTTATTAGGATTAGAATTATTTTAGGAAATCGTTAAATCTAAAATATAAATCGATAATATAAATTTCCATTCACAAAAATTTAATTTTCTTTGAAAGTAGACATATATCGACATAAAAATATGTTTATGTCGACATATCTGACTAGTTTTGGAATTCAAAATTTGAATTTCAAAAGTTTAAACTTTCAAACTTTTCACCAACTCC
Organism: Allium sativum; assembly: GCA_030737875.1. Classification (NCBI taxonomy): domain Eukaryota; kingdom Viridiplantae; phylum Streptophyta; class Magnoliopsida; order Asparagales; family Amaryllidaceae; genus Allium; species Allium sativum. The sequence goes on along the minus strand of CM060927.1, from coordinate 16,081,509 downwards.
CAAGGTCTGAAATGGTGTCATATCAATCTGAAAAGTTGTGTCTATTGAATTCATATCTATTCAATTCATATCCATTCAATTTCTATATATACATCTATTCTTACTACCTTTCATTCATAACTAAAAACAATACTCTTCATATCTATTCTCTTCAAAACTATCAATTTAATGCTTCCTCCCGTTCATCTCAAAAATTGGGGATAACCAAAACCATTAAAGGCTATCTTCATAATGACAAAGAGGCTATCAAAACTTATGGTAATTATTTAGCAAGTATTAAAGTTAACACGGGTGCTTTCGCCATTATTAGCGAATTTCCCTTCTTTGATCTTACTTCTATCTTTCAACACAACGAATTGTTGAGTCTAATTGACTCTCGTGATAACGACGAAGTGTGTTATCCCAAACTCGTCAAGATGTTCTATGTGAATCTCAATCGCAGATTTTACGAAGGCAATGAAAATCAAATTTGGAGTAGCATCAAATGCACGTAAATTGTCCTCGATGCCGAACTCTTAGCACTATTCTAAATTGCAGAAGCATGGGCTCAGATTTTTCGGATTTTGTTATCGACAAAACTGATTTGGAAACCTACCATAACATATTTAAAGATGGTGTTCCAATGGAATTCAAAATTTGCTTCTTTCGTCCAAAAACAAGAATTGTCAACCTTCTCCTCCAACATACAATCACTCCCTGCTTCAGAAATTTCAATAATCCAACTCTCAAAGTCCAAAAGGCTCTTTTTGCTATTATGGGTGGCTATACAATCAATTGGGCTGAAATGATTTTAAATGAAATTAAGCCCATAGAATTATCATCAAGAGAAAACACTCTCTATTATGGTGTTTATCTCACTCGTATTTTCAAATACTTTAATGTTGATCTTCATGGAGAAGAATTTATGCCTAGAAAATTGTTTGACGCATCAAACATTCATCTCATGCAAATTCCTCTCACTTTCATACCAAATGAGACATTCGAAGCTAAACAAGCCCGAATGCAACAAGAACAAGAGCCAATGGAAGTCGAAGAGGAAAGAGAGGCTTTTATAGAAAGTGTTGAGAATCCAACCAACACTAAACGTATTTACAAAGAGACGATTATTCAAAATCAAGTAAAGATCGTCAACAATCAAAAGAAGCTCAACAAGAAACTTTCCAAAGTGACCAAATTCATGGTCAAGATAAGAAGAAAGCTTGGAATCTCACCTCCCTTATCATCATCAGAAAACTAGACTATCTAGTTTAATCTATCTTTATGTATTTTCTTATATCTTCTTGAATTTGCTTTCGAATCTCGTATTTAAGTGTATCTTGATTAGTTAGATGTATTTGCTTTCTATTAAGTGATGAATGGAGTTTTATTTATGGTAAAATCATCTTTATGTCTCTGTAATAACTTTAGAACCAATTATAATACAATAGAGTTCAAAAGAATTCAAAATTTGAAAATTTTCAAAATTTTCACTATGATATGTCGACAAAAAAATAAGTATATGTCGACATATAACTGCCAGATTTTCAAATTGTTTCGAACTTTAAATTAAAATAACTACTCACATCCATTCAAAAGCCAATGAATTCCACCCCTATTTAAGCCTATTCCTTCCAGAAAAATTCATTATTATATTTCTTCTTCTTCCTTATTCATTTCTCATCAAATCCATGGCAAATCCTATTCATAATCTTAGTGAAAATCTGAAAGAAACCTTGAATTCCTTCAAAAATATTCTCTATATCATTATACGAAACCAGCGTCATCTCGAACTAAGCCAAATAAAGATGTTTGAACAACAAGAGAAGCACTTTGATGCAATGTGATGGCTAATCTCCTCTCTTTTCAGAGTCGAAGATAACAATCTCGCAAAGGCTCCGCCAACCAAAGAAGATAAGTATTGGAAAGTCATTAAGAAGAATCCTATCTTTGGAGAAGGCAGTTGGGTTGAAGCCCCAAGAAACGCTTAATTATTCGGTACAATTTGATTGATTTGGATTCTATGATTTGAAACTTGCATATATATTAAGACATATGGTGTAGTGTGATTTGATTTGGTTTGGTTTGTGTATATAACAAACGAATATACGTAATTATAATACTTGGATTGGTTTGTATTTATTGCTAGGAATTATTATTATGTATGGGGGAGTATTCTACTTTGAATTATTTATAGATTAAGGGTGTGTATCATTAGATTAGTTACTTAATTTCTTATAGGTTTTATTTAGATTGTTATACAATTTAGGGGGAGTTGTTTTCGAATTTATTTTTGATAATGCTAAAGGGGGAGAAATTATAAAATATTGAGACATAGTTCATAGGACTCTTGCAGACAGGGGGAGTATTAAAAGGATCATCATCAACAGGTATATACAGGTATGATATTTTATAAACTAAGGTTGTCATCATCAAAAAGAGAGAGATTGTTGGAGAATGGAGTTTTGGTGACAACAACCTTATTTCAGAATTAATTGATTATAAAATATATACTAACACTTTTGTATAGAATATATATATATACATATACACACATATGCAAGATTTATATACAGGAAATATTACTGAAGACTATACAGTTCAAAGATATTAGAGATTCAGAGTTCAGAGAAATTTCAAGACTCATGAGTATTCAATATTTCAAGAGTTCAAGACTAATATAGTCATAGAGTCTAGATTATGTAAGACTCTAAATAGCACTCCCGGTTCAAATTCAAATTCTGATTTTCAAATTCTGTTTTCAAATTCTATCTTCAATCCTCTCTATTTTATTTTCTATCTTTTCTATTTTCCTTTCTTACTTTACTTTTGTTTCCAAACTTAAGTTTTATATATTTATACTTTATATTTGTATAGTTTTGAACTTTATAATTTTACAAATATGTTTATATAGTTTTTTTTTATGATTTCCCACTTTACAATATTAATTTATAACACTATATTTTAATTCAAGAATTTCTAGAATTATATTTATATAAAAACACTTGAAAATGCTCAAAAATTAAATTTACACTAAGCATATGTCGATATATATAAAACACTATGTCGACATATAACTGTCATTTTTTCAATTTTGAAAGGAAGTGTCTTTTCACTAATTGTGACGGTCCAAAAGCGTTGCAACCTTTCACACATTATAAAAAGGGCTTGAATTCGAATTTTTTATCATCTCTTCTTCTCCACTTTCAGTCTACTTCATTACAACATTAATTCTTATCATTTTTATGATTTCTACACCAATACTCTACCAAACTCAATTTTGTTTTCACTAATCTTCTTCTCTCTACATTCTCTACTCATTACTCTCTGAATCAAGTGTTATTGAAGAGTTATAGGCCTGTTTGTAATTGTTTGGGTTGTATTTGGTGTAAACGGTGGTATCCTTTGTCACCGTGAAATCCAGAATGGGTAATCGGTGGTATTCCTTATAGCCATGAAATCAAGAAGGTTGGAATCGGTGGTATCCCTTGTAGCCGTGAAATTAAGGAGGTTGTAATTGGATTTTGATATAGTAATAAAACTCTATGCAATCCAGTGTTGCGTGGGACTGGATGTGAGAGAAATTCGAACTAGTATATAATCTGGTGTGTTCTTTCCTTTTCTGCATTTTTAGTTCTGTTTATTTTGCATCTGTGTTTGATTATGTGTCTGTGATTGTTTCTGTGGTGTTAGATCCATATAGTTTATCACATAAGTTTTAGATTTAGTTTAAATTGTCAAAACAACTATTCACCCCCCCCCCCTCTAGTGTTTATTTTGCCTTAACGATCCTTCCCGCAATCCCTAACAATATTCTCTCCCATAGATTGATTCTAGTTGTGTTCCAGTCTGATAGTTTAGCCCTTCGTATGGAATTTGGCATAAGTGGTGTTTTGGGATTGCATGATGAAGAGAACTATACATTAGTTGGTTGAATCTCTCAAAGTATTTTGAAAAAGTTTCCTCCTCATTTTGAGAAAATTGATTTATTTCAGTTCGGATTTTTAAAGTTTTATGAAACAAGATTTTTTTCTAGAATTCAGTGACAAATTCATCCCAACTTCGTATGGAATGTTTTGGAAGAGAATTTGGCCATCTTTTAGCACTTTCAGGTAATGCGAATGGAATTAGCCTTAGCTTGATCGATTCATTAAATAATTGTTGCATTTGAGTTGTAGATGCGTATAATTCAAATTCACTTAGAAATTTGTAAGCATTTTCTGAGCCAGTGAATTTAGGTACCCCTCGAATAAAAGAATGCTTAAGCTCAAAATTTCCTTCAACTAGTGGAAATACTATGACAGAAGGTTAAACAGTCCTAGTTGATAATATCGAACTCAAAGAGATAAGGGTCTCTCCATTACAACATTGAGATCTTGAAAGTTTGGATTTATGCGATTGTAATCCATCTCATGATAAAAGTTTCGATTTATCTAAGAACCCTAAGAAGAATAATGGTGGCTAAAATTTTTTTCGCTTATTGTTAAAAATGCAAGCAAAGAAAATCTTAGACATAAGATTGACATGATTAGCTTGTGTTCAAAATAAATAACATACTCAAGGATATTTTATTAGTTGATAATCTCGATTTGAAGGGGGAAGAGGGTCCTATTGTCGTTCACATATAGTATAAATACAAAGACATACAACCAATGTTTTATGGGTGATATGCAACCTGTTTTGCTAATAGTTCAATAAATTTAACTATTATATATCCACGATCAAACCCTTTAGAGTTAAATAGATAGATTAAAAATTTTAAATTGCTAGAATTTCGAAAGATTCCATATGTACGTATCACCATCCTTTGCAAAGGGAATAGATCGAATTCCTCATAATAGAATAAGCAATTTTTTTTTCAAATCTAAAATGTTTAACCTAATTTGTTTGTCCTGGTGAGCTTGAGTTTTGATCCTAAGTCAACGTCTAATTAAATCTTATGATTGAAAAACGACGAGAATGACGACTTTATTTATGGAATTTGCTCCTAACTAAACTGATTCAGTAATTTCAGCCAACCACATCAATAAGACTAATAACTGCTAAATTTAATTTTTTTACAAGCAAGTTGCTTCCCCTGTAGAAAATTTTTACAAGCAACTTTTTTTTCTTTTTAGCAGCCGAGCACTTATAGGGTTAAAGAAATTTTACAGTGGGGTATGACTATCTATCCAGAGCAATTGAGTAGCTTGAACTTTGAATCCCTATTCGCTTTTCTTGAAATCTTCCAATTTAGTCTTTTGATTTGTTTGTTGTGTTTTTTTGATGAAAAAAAATACAAAAAACTAGATTAAATAAAAAACTAAACTCAACTCAAACAAAGGAAAGCAAACTAAACTAAATTAAAAAAAAAACTCAAACACAGGTAAACAAACAACAAAACCAATCTTGCTAGTGGATAAAATCAAATGTGCTTCCTAACAGAGAACCAACAAGCCACTCACAATGCACTCAATGAGAATAACAATAAATAAGCCGCCCCAAATATAAATTATACTTGGTACGCTCTATACAATACACGCCTCACTCAATAAAAGGAATCAAGAAACTGAATTTACTTCTCACACTCAAAAAAACTCACCTCCTTTTTTTCTTTTCAAGAAAAAATTATCCCACCGCAGAAACTTAACTTGATTTCAGGGCACAAATCAATAACCTAAACAGTTTCTATTAAAAAGAATAGGTGCATGAGTCGGCTTAGTTCTCAATCGATGTGTGGTCTTGGATGAAGGGGTTTCGAAGTCAGATCAAGTTTGGATTCGATATAGTTTGAATTGATTTGTGTTGTTGCGATTTGGTTCGGGGTTACTTGATATTCGATCTTGGACCAAGGTTGTTCGAACCATGTCTGGTTCGAATTTAGATGTGGATGTTTCCGAATTGGGTTTTCTGCTGACAGGCAATGAGTTTTGTCGAAATGGGTTGCTTGGTATGGTTTTCCAACTATGGTATTGGTATTCGTGGAGTTTGGTAGGCTAATGTAGCTAAGTAGTTAGAGGGAAACTCGAGTAAATAATTGAAGCAGATGATCGCAATTGGTAGGAATTGTGCGACGCTGGAAGGCATAGGTGCTGTGATTTTTGAATAGTATGTGATGTTGAGATTGGATATGATGGTGGCATCATTGGTTGCGGACGTTGAGGGAGGTTGTAGATCTGAAGTTCGGTCGGTGTGGTTCAACCTTTCAGCAGTGATTGATGGAGCAGTAATGGTTTCTGGGGGTTGTGTACGGTTTGTTGCTAATGAAGTATAGTCATGCTATGAGAAAATGAAGATGAAGGTTGATCAAGGAAGAGGGCGGTGAAATTTTTGGTTTCGAGATTGTGTGAATGGTGGTGGTTTGTGCATGAATTTACGGGTTTGGCTTGGTGATGTGGTGCAACAAGTGTTGGTAATGTAGATATGTGGCGTAAATGGTTTGCAGTGGATAATTTGTTCAGAGGTAAGGTAGTGCTAGGCTCCATTGCACTGCTTTTTTGTGGTAGTTGTTCTGATGATGGTGTTTGGGTTTGAATTAGTAGATTGAAGATGAGGGGTATTTGATGAACTTGTCGTGGCATAAGTTGTGATCAAAAGTAGATGATGGCAACGGAAGGAAGCCATGAATTCGGTATGGACATGGTAGCTGGGGATGTTAGGTAGGAGGGGAGGTGGAATTAGAAATTGTGGCAGCTGTGTGGATGAGGAGGAAATTGCGACAGGCTTAAGGCAGTTGGGGATGGAAAGGCAGATTGAAGATTTGTAGAATGATTTTTTTTTAACAAATTTGTAAAAGGGAAAATATTGTAAAAGGATAAGAAATAAATGAAAAAGGGGAAAGAAATTGAAAGAAATGGCAACTTTTTCCGTCTTGTTTAGTTGACAATGATACCAACATAATTGATGTACTAAATCAACTAATCAAGATTTTTTATATATAAAAGAAAACAAAAAAAATAAAAAACTATCACGAATCAAAAATTAAATAAATAATAAAATTTAATTATTGACTTCCTGGAAACGACACCAAAAACTTGTTTGACACTTTTCTATGAACTGGAAAAGTGCAAATTATATAATAAATTACAACAAGCGCACAGGTGTGTAGTATCCAGGTCGAACACAGGGAGGAAAATTAAATTATTTATACAATTTCGTGGGTGAGTTAGATAATGTTTGGAGATGTGATTTGAAATAAAAAATTGAAATTACATTTTAGTTCAAAACAAACCTAATTCAACCGACAATTAAATTTGCAATTATAAATAAAAACAATTAGAGAAAACAAATAAACTACAATTGACTTCACTACAAATTCGAATCTATAGTAAATTCAATTATTAAATAAGAAACTGCAGAAAAGAAATAAACAAACAAAAAAATAAAAATCAGGATTACTGTTGAATCCAATTAAATAGTCAATCACTAATAAGAAACTAAAATGCAATAGCAATCTGTGATCTATCAAATCTAATTAAATATGTGGCACAAATTGCCATGAAAAAATAAAAATGCAGAAATAAAAGAAAGGCAGAGCTTTTATTAAGGAGAAGAAGAAAAGAATGAACTATCTTTACAATGGGTACATGAGGATTTATAATGGCTGAAGTCTCCTCTCTACATGAATATTAGGCCTAGAATAAATATATAAAAATATTTTCTTTCCAAGAATAAAGGAATATTCTCTTCATGATGTTTGATTGAAGATTTATAATCAAAGGTTTCCTTTTGACATGATCCTATCAAATCTTCTTTTGCACGGCAGTTAAATATAAATGATTTGATTTGGTTTCCTTGAAAAGAATATGTCCAGCTCCTAAAATCTCTGTTAGTGTATATATACATACATATGAACATATATATATACATATACATATATAATATACCACTAGTCCATATATTCTCCACAGCAAAGGAGGCGGCGTATGTAAATCCATGTTCCTTTCTTCAGAAAAAATAGGGCTAGACCGGGATCAAACTCATTACACTCTGTCCAAATCTCCAGGCCTTTACTACTGTGCTACATCTTCTTTTATGATTGAAAACTTGTAGATTCCAAAAAGTAGCTTATTTCTATTCAAATAGCCTTTGATAGAGGTAAAGGAGACTTTTATTGGCAATATGTGAAAACATACGAAAATACTTGAAGTAATATTTATTTATATACAATAAAGATAAGATATAAGCGTAAAAGTAAACATTTTTACATGTTAATTACTTATTAATACAAGAAAATTCCTTGCCTTCCAAAAGTGATCCTTAGAGAACCTGATCCTTGGTCCATATGTTTATAGGGTGCTGAATTCCTTAAATAAATACCAAATGTATCCCTTGATATTATTTGGTCATACCAACATGTCATCCACACATACCCCTACCAACTTGCTCCAAAACCTCACCTAATACCCTACCACACAAGTTGATAACTAAACTTAGGAACAAGTTACCTAGTCCAGAAGGTATTATAACTGCTTTGAAAATCCCAGGTATTCTACGAACAACCCTATTTCTAATTCTTTCCACTACCCAAAATATATAGCTTTAAAACCAAAATACATCACATATACATACTCTTGTTTATATATTAGATTTCAATTTTGATACTGCTTAGGTTAAACTACACAACCTAAGATCAGCCACCAAATCTAATGTATACATTACACTATCGCTACAGAACATCTTCTAAGAGAAAAAAATAATAGAAAATGAAGGAAACTAAAGGATAAGGGAAGATAAGGAAGCCGAACATTGAATGTAATCACAGAACCTGCCGTATATCTCATAGCGCATCAAATAATATATAATAATTATCATAGATATAACAGGAGAGGCAGTGATAACTATATAAACCATAATCGTAGTACAAGGTCATAAAGTTGTACAAAATTATAGAGTTTATGCAAGAGATAAATAAACAATCTGATAAATTGTCTCAAATAATAATAAATTATATTGTCAAGGCTCCACGGTGTCATATAACGGAATAAACAACAATAATACAGGTAAATATGAAAAGGTACCACCTCCTGAAAATCCAACTTCTAGCTCCAAATAATGCTAACACCTATCACCCCGCCTACTCATCAACATCGTTGATGAGCACCCAAGATAATAATAAAAAACATAAAACCTTGAGTCATCTAATAATCTGATATGAGCGATAAATAACCCTAAAAAAACTAAAAAATCATAATAGTATAAGGAGCATAGGTAAGGAAACTCACACATGTCATATCCCTCCATCTATAAAATTAGCACATAAAACCAGATAATATATATGACTTAGAATAATAAAAGAGAAAACTGCAATAGGATAGAAGGATGCTTCAGCCCCACTCCCCATCCTCTCCCAGAATCCTATAGGTGATGGTCTATTAAGAGTACAAAGATGAGAGCAAACATAGCAATCATAACATCCATCAATCAAATCCTATCCATCACTTCCTAAAGCCACGAATAAATTGATAACCTGTATGACAATCCTTACTTAGACTAATGGAAAATCTCGGTTCTTGTAACGACCCGGATTTTCGCGATCTTGAGTAATCGATATATAACCCAATGTCGACTATCAAGCATCGGAAATACCGGATAGTTAATGAAAGAAAATAGAGGGTGAGAATAGATAAGATAGAAACTTAGAATAGAAAAAGAAGAAGAAGAACATACAACATCAGAGTAAACACGAATCTCACAGCGGAACGAACAATATATAATAAATACATAACTTTGAAATAAAATCAGCATATGTATACAGTAACATTATCAGAGTATAACACTTACAAAACAGCGGAAATAACAATTGCTATATAATCCCGAAGCCTCCTGCTCCAAGCTCTCACTATCTGTAAAATCCTGACTACTTGACTGTTTGTACAAAATTGGGCACCCAAGAGTTTAGGGAAAACAAAACAAAATAAACTCTGGGCCAGTCATGTGACTGGTGTGAGTAAACTCCAACCATTTGTTTAACTTTTAAAATCCTTTTAAAAGAAAGAATAATCGTAAGACCAATCCACAAATAAACAAGGATGGTTTTTACCTTACGATAACCCCAAACATTCTTTTAAAAATCCACACTCTTCTGATATTATCATAATGTCTAAATCACATAAATAACAATCTAGTAGAACGCTTTCATCTCACGTTCCACATATATAATATACAATCAAAAACCACGGGCTCTTATTGGGTAATGGATTCCAACTGGCAAGGTATGGGACCACCTTCCGACAGTGTATCTCTAGAGAGGAATACACCGAATTCAACAAGAACATCTTGCAACTCAGGCTAAACATGACCGGTCACTTATTTCGCTTGAGTGTACCGAATGTATTATCACCAACGGTTGGGATCAACAACTGTTTCCCGAAACGGACAGCATCGAAATAGATTACAGAAGTAAATGAAACTCTAGATCAGGTGACAATACACCCTAATTGGTAGCTAACCACTTAGCCATGTGACCTACCCGATTTTATACCATTTCCTGGTTGTGAGGCTAGAGGCCAAAATGTACAGATCACACCTTTATTTACTTTGAATGTCACATCGTCATACCCGCTAAATCACAAAATGATTTCCTTAAAAATACAACGGGTATACAACTAAGAGAAACGAATTTCTCCGCCACCAAACGTAAATACGTTTGAAGAGATCAATTTACGCGATCTGTTAAATATACTTTGTCAGACGTTCTTCCATACAGGTCGTCCTGGGACTGGACAGACCGAAGGTACTATTTTGTAAACAGGACAGCCCTTGCATAACTCCTTCTTCAATTATCTTCATCATATTTGATCACAATGCTAACGCCCATACAGAGTGGTTTTCAGATAATGAATCTGATTCCGGTCTCTCCGTTGACGACGGAAAAATGGTCAAAAACTTTGATAGTCGGTGATTTAACTATCAAAGTAAAATATGGTGCAAACAACGATATTATTTCCAGATGGAAATTCTATCGATCAATCATCAATCAACATTTATTCATTTCCCCATTTCTCATTTCCATATATTCATCAAATCCTTATTTTCAAAATTCAGAAAATATATGTTATTAACTTTGGAAAACGTTTCCATTTCTGATTCACACATCAATATTTTCCCACCTCTATCAGTCTCTAACTGTAAACTAGTAAGAGAACAACTTCCAAAGTATAAACCCCGAAGGCCGAAACCAACATCAGATCGATACCTAGAAAGCCATTCAACTCAACTAAGTTCCATTCAGTTTCTAATTTCAGTATTTCCATTTAAATTCCTAATTCAAAACCCCAACTTCCTTTATAATATTTTATTTGCAAAATATTAACTTAAATCCTTTATTCACATTAAATGTGAATAACATTTCTTCTTTGCAATCAAAACAGTTTGATTTCGTATTTAAAAACAATATCCAAAATCCAATTTCTATTTATATTTTTATTTGTACAATTTTTCATACAAATCTCCTTTTTATTTCTAACACTTAAATCTCATTTATAATTCCCTTTATATAATTCTATTTATTCTATATATATCCTTTTATATAATTCTATTTATTCTATATAAATCCTTTTATATAATTCTATTTACTTTCTATATAAATAATCCTTTTATACTTCTATTTATTTTCTATATAAATAATCCTTTTATAAAATTCTTTGATTTTACAAATATTTTTTTTTCAATTTACACTTTGAAAATTTCCTTTTCACATTCTGGTATTTCTTATGGCATTTAAAATACCTAATAACATGACTAGTGTCATGTGATAACCCCAAACCTCCACGGAGTGAAAGCAAGGAGAGATCATATGGAATACAACATAAATATAATATAACAAGTCACAGAAACAAAATAGCACAGGAAATCCCTATAGTAATAACATCATAGCAGCGGATATATAATGTCATCAGCAATAGAAAATCCACAGTCACAGAATCTAAGTTATTACAACAGGTTTTTCAGAAAATGACATAAGTTCCAATTCCAAATTAAATAACACGAAATGGAAATAAGTCTGATGTCTGAAATAAAAGGAAAAATGCGATAAAGCAAAAGATAGAGGGTCTTCGAAGCTCCAAGTCATCACCTCTTCACCAAAGCAAATTCCAAGAGAGAGGATATAAGCAGCTCCAAAGGAAACTCCAAGCAGAAAGTGAACCTGTCTACTTGGCTGCACGTGTGGAAGAGAGGGCACCCAAGTTTGCAAAAAGGTGAAACAAACGATGGGTCAGTCGTGGGACTGGTATGAGAATTCTTAACTAAATTTACTACTAGAAATAAGGCAAATCCAAAGACCACGCCGCTAATGCGGAACGGGTTGTACCAATGGATTGCCGTACATAACTACAGTGTCAGTACAGATAAATAAAACGTAACACAACGCAATGTCTTTTGGAAAATGGAAACACCATAAGACTCAGGTCCCATCACACAATGCAACGCACACCAAGAGGATAGAGTTTTACCTTATGGTGGTTAAAGATGCTAAATACGCCAAATACGAAACTAATACTATTATTAAGGTGTGTAATTTTCAAAACAATTCAAAGCAATATATTAATCCTAGGAAGCATAGGTACCACATATTATGCCTCCAATACTAGTAATACAATCAAATCCATCGGGGTCGTATTGGAAATTTGGGTTTCCATCCTGAGTCCAGTCTAGGGAGGACTCCTTGCCGATTCGAGACACTCTAGTTAATGCCTCAGGATTACCCGCAGTTAACCCTTGGAAATGGAAGGGCCGGTCCTCAAATACAGCTTAGAGGATTGGCAATTCCTAAGTACACGTTCCCCGGTCCTATAGGACCTATCCGAGGCGCCTCATTTCATCATCCACAAAAGTAAAATGACTACTAACTAGAAAGAAACGTGCTACTTTCCCTGCGTTCCCTTCCCCCTTTTTAGACTCAACCGGTGTGTGAGGCTCGTGAAGTCATGTATCCCATACCACAAGGTTCTGCTTTTCAACAAGAAACCTTGATCATTTCATCTTAGCATGCCACACCGTCACTCCATACCGTGCCATCGACCGTCTGTCAATATATAAACGGGTGTTAAGTAGAGAATGAATTCTCTACCACCAACATTTATATATTAACAGAAAACCGACAACATGATATTTAATGGGGTACGATGTCAGACACACCATCCACTTACACCCATGCTCTGGGTCTGAGCGAGGGTCAAACCCGTGAAACCAACACGTACGTTTGAGCAATTACCCCGACACTTGAATCGGGAGCTACCCAATTCAGAGTCTTGATCGTTGTCCATTTGAGGGAAGATTTACGGTCTTCATATGCCGTCTTCATATTTAGATTCTTGAAATCGTACAATCATTTGGAATGGGATTAACCCGGACTATCCAAATATTCTCGCATTCATAATTTTGAGAAAAACACATTTCATACCATTATGTTGTTTTATAACGATTAATCCTTGCCTTAATTATTTAATATAATTAATTACTTTATTTAACGGGCTTCAGGTCAAGGGCGACTCTGGCGCTGCTTTCCGTCAATTTTGTTTTTCACATTTCTCAAAATCTAACCGTTGGATTTTAACACAGCATATATCGTCAGAAAGATTTTTCCAAGACGGTCCTAGCGGTTTCAGTTTCGGGAAAATCCGACGGTCGGATCTTCCGGTATAATCGTTTAAAAGTTCGATTTCGAAACGCGAACTACCGCGCTCGATTCGTTTAATTTTAATTTTATATATATATAAATATATATATAAATAATTCGTTTAATTCATCGTTCTTACATACATCTCCCCTTTTCTTTTATTCTTTTTTTTCACTTCTTAATCTTACATGAAAATGTAATTTATAATTAGACGGTGAATTATTCCCTTTTATTTTATTTTATTTTATAATCTTTATAATTTACATTAAAATGTAATTATAATTCATCGCTCTATTTATTCCATTTCATCTTTCAGTTATATTATGATTCCATTTACATATATAAAATACTCATTCTCTTTCTAAATGCATTCTCAATCTCAATTACATCTAAAATGTAATTTTATTTTACGATGACATTTCCTTTCTATTCACATTATAAATAATGTACATTTTCTACGATGAAAAATTCTCTTTTAATATACATTCAAAATAATGTATTTTTATCCTACGGTATGTTTTCTTTTTATTAACATTGAAAATAATGTTACCTTAACATACAATGCATTTTCCTTTTTAATAACATTGAAAATAATGTTAATTTTTCTATCTTTACATTACACATGAAAAATGTATATTTTGATACATCGCAAATTCCTACTTTATATTTACAAAATAAATAGTAAACCTTGTCATGCTGTGAATTCCTACCTTATTTTACAAATAAAAAGCAAATCTTATCATACAGTGAAAATGCCAACTTACTTTTACAAATAAAAGTGTACATCTTATCATGTGGTGAAAATACTCTAATATTAACATTATAAATAAATGTTAATGCCAATTTCTCTTACAATGTAAATTTCTCTTTTTATATATACATTAATAAAAGTGTGTTAATACATACGGTGCAATCTTCCTTTTTAATCAATATAAAAAATAATGTTAAACAATCTTTTCTTTTTATATAACATTAAAATAATGTTAATAAATCATATGGTCCCTTCTCTTTTAATATTTACATTAGAATAATGTAAATCAATCTTTCCTTTTCATATACATTTATACATAATGTACATTTTTCTTACAAGGTAAATTCTCTTTTGTTTAAATAATGTTAATCTTGCATACGGTTCGATTCCTTTTTATAATCATAAAAAAAATAATGTTAAATTTACATACAATGCATTTCCTATTTATTAATATTAAAAATAATGTTAAATTTACATACAATGCATTTCCATTTATTAACATTAAAAATAATGTTAAATTTACATACAATGCATTTCCTATTTATTAACATTAAAAATAATGTTAAATTTACATACAATGCATTTCCTATTTATTAACATTAAAAATAATGTTAAATTTACATACAATGCATTTCCTATTTATTAACATTAAAAATAATGTTAATTCCTATTTATTAACATTAAAAATAATGTTAAATTTACATACAATGCATTTCCTATTTATTAACATTGAAAATAATGTTAAATTTACATACAATGCAAATTTAACCTTCGGTGAAATTTTCTATATAACATTAACAAAAATGTTATTTTAACATACGGTGTGTTTTCTTTTTAACATTAACCTTAGAAATAAATGTTAAAGAATCATACGATGTATTTCCTTTTTAATTTATTTATTTTTCTCTAACATAAATGTCATTTTCCTACGATGAACATTTTCATTCTATAAATTTGATCAATTCAAATCCTGAAACAAGCTATAACATGTGATAGCGATAATCAAATTCTTTGATGATAAATTAAATCAATACAAAGTGATAACATGGCAGTGGTAACATGACATCGTATAAACATGACATCAAAGGGATACATCCTAACTACTCAATCATAGAACAAAGCATCACAAATAGATCTGAATCATTCATCGTACTGGAATAGTTTGATTTTATTAAATTTTAAATAAAAGAACTCTCACCTTGTTTGGATAGAATTATAATAAATCCAAGAAATGTTCAGAATGTTCCAGTCAATCACAGCAGGTCCTAATTGTCGTCACGGTTCTAACGGTTCTGAAATTTTCAGAATCGGGGTTCATATGCATTAGTTATCAATGTTTTAACAATACTGATTTTTAACAACTGCTGCAGCCACGCTTAAAAGCGTCGCAATTTCTGAAATAAAAATTACCTTAGAACAAGGCCGGTGATAGTCAAAAAGGTTCAAAACTTTAGACCCACTTATCGGGAGATTTGGTCGACGGATTTTGGAACGGACGGGGGCAGATGGACGCCGGTCGGAGGGCGCCGCCGCGGCGAGCTCGCTGGCGAACTCGGTGGGTCCAACTGGGCGGGGCGGGCGGTTTTCCGGCGGCACTTCAGGGCGTCGGGGAGGTGGCTACGAGCGACGAGGGGCGCTGGCTCGGGTACCCAATCGAAGAGCTTTGTTTTCTCTTCGAAACGAGTATTGGTTTGAGAAATTTCGTAGAGAGATGGAGTTGTAATCGGTGCTCAAAGATTTGAGTAGTAATGGGTCTCAGCGGCTCTAATTTTGGGGAAGAAGACGCTGTACGTACAGCGTATTTATACTAGTATTTTAGGGTTTTTTTATTTATTTAATTAATTAAATCTAGAAATTATAGTTTACACACACGATCTCCAAACGAAGCTCAACGACTGTCGAACTTAATGTTTTGACGTCTTCTGAACGCGATGGCGCTATCACCAAGGTCTAATTCTGAAGTTACAGTATTTTTTCTTTTATTTTCAATTTAAATTGTTTAATTTAAATTCGAACATATGTTTTAATTTCCTGCGGCCACATACGAACCCAGAAAAATCCAGAAAAATTATTTTTGGCATCATGATGACGATACGGTTCTAACCAAGTTAATTTCGTTGAATTCTGAGACCGTTCGAAAAACGGCTATTTTCCAGTCGTTCAATTTTCAACTGTATTTGACCAAACACAGATTCTTTCGCTACGCTCACATATTAAATCAAAAAATTCTAAAAATTGAAACCTAGCCATATCATGACATTCCGGATCCAACGCAAGTGGTTTCGTCGAATTCCAAGGTCGTTTGTAACATGACCATTTTTTACTGTTTCAGAGTTATTTAAAATTGGAAATTTTAAATTTGGACTCAAAATTCAGCAAAATTTCCAGAAATAAAATTTTCAAACTGGTTCAGCTTTCCGGGTTATTACAATCTCCCCTCCTTAAGAACTTTTCGTCCTCGAAAAGGAAAAGGAAAACAGAAGAGTAGGAACCAACACATAGAATACTGCAGTGATTAAGCGTACCTCAAAACAAAATTTTAATCTGAGATATCCACACTGCATTTGGGATAGGCCTGTTTGAAAATCTCTTCAGTTTCCCAAGTGCAGTCCCTAGGATCGCCACTCCACTGCACTTTGACTAGATTGATTCTTTTATTCCTCAGAGCTCGGGTTTCCTTGCCAATAATCTTTATCGGCTCTTTTCTCACGGTTAGACTCGGAGTAATATCCAAATCCTGCTGTGATGCTTCCTCCACAACTAGATCCGGATCATGGACATGCCTTCGAAGTTGAAATACATGAAATACATCGTGAACTCCAGGCAACCAGTCGGGCATCTGAATTCTGTAAGCTAGGGTGCCAATCCTCTCAAGAATAGGAAAAGGGCCTATGAACTTTGGTGCAAGTTTTCCTGTCTTTCCAAACCGAATCACACCTCTTAGTGGAGAAACCTTCAAGTACACATGGTCCCCAACAAAGAATTGTAAATCTCTTCTACGCTTGTCTGCATAGCTTTTCTGTCGGCTTTGCGCAGCCAGTAATCGCTTCTTAATTTTATTAACTTTGTCTGAAGCTTCTCGGACCATGTCTGGACCCAAAACAAGGCGATCTCCTTTTTCAATCCAACAGGCTGGCGATCTACATGGCTTATCATATAAGGCTTCGAATGGAGACATTTTCAAACTTGCTTGATAGCTATTGTTATATGAGAATTCAACTAAATGCAAGTGATCCTCCCAAGAACCTCCATAATCGAGTATGCAAGCCCGCAACAAATCTTCAAGAATGCGATTCACCCTCTCAGTTTGGCCATCTGTCTGAGGGTGGTATGCGGTACTAAGGTTTAACTTCGTTCCCAACTCATTTTGGAATGCTTCCCAAAACTTGCTAGTGAAGATAGGATCACGGTCGCTAACAATACAGCTAGGAACTCCATATAGCCTGATTATTTCTTTGAAATAAATTTGTGCCAGACTTTGAGCAGTTCTGGTGGACTTGACAGGTATGAAATGAGCGACCTTGGTGAAGCGGTCCACGATCACCCAAATGCTGTCATTCCCTTTCCTAGTACGGGGCAAACCATCTATAAAATCCATAGAGACTTGATCCCACTTCCCTTCTGGTACCGGCAATGGTTGCAACAATCCTGCAGTCTTTTGTTGATCGCTCTTAACTTGCTGGCATGTAGGACATCTACTCACATAAATGGATATATCCCTCTTCATATCTTACCACCAAAACGTGCGCTTTAGATCATGATACATCTTGTTCACGCCTGGGTGGATGGAAAGCTTTGATTTGTGCCCTTCATTTAAAACTTCCCTGATGAGCTCTGGGATTTTTGGAACACAGATCCTCCCTTGCAATCTAAGGACTCCCTTTTGATCTATTTGGAAGCTCGTGCTTTCACCTTTCTGAACACTCTTGATCATTCTTTGGATAAACTTATCCTCCTTTTGGAGGGTAGAAATTTTATCAATCAAAGAAGGGGTAACGATGAAGCTTGCGACCATGACAGCCTTTCTACTGAGTGCGTCTGCCACAACATTGGCTTTACCCGGCGTATACAAGATGTCGAGATCATATGACGCAAGAAATCCTAGCCACCTTAGCTGCCTTAAATTCAAGTCCTTTTGATCGAAGAGATATTTCAAAGATTGATGGTCTGTGAATAATTCGAATTTTTCGCCCAAGAGATAATGCCTCCAAATTTTTAAAGCAAAGACTATGGCCAACAGCTCTAGGTCATGGACACGATAATTTTTCTCATGTGGCTTTAGTTGACGGCTTGCATACGCAACAACTTTGCCCCTTTGCATCAATACTGCGCCAAGACCACCATTTTGAGAAGCATCGGTATAGACGGCTAAATCTTGGTTGCCATCGATGATGGCCAGCACGGGAGCAGTGGTCAAACTCACCTTTAGCTTTTGGAAGGACTCCTCACACTCTGCTATCCAAATGAACTTAGTGTGTTTCTTGGTGAGCTGTGTTAATGGGCCAGATAGCTTGGAAAAGTTTTTGACGAACTTTCTGTAATATCCAGCCAACCCTAGGAAGCTCCTTACTTCGGTGGGTGTAGTTGGCTGCTTCCAATCTTGAATGGCGGAAATTTTGCTTGGGTCCACAGCAATGCCTTCTTTTGACACAACATGGCCCAAGAATTTTACCTCTTCTTGCCAAAATGTGCATTTCGAAAATTTTGCTTTTAGAACATTTCTTTGCAGAATCTCTAGCACTTCTCTTAGATGCCCTTCATGCTCCTCCTTGGTTTTAGAAAAGATCAAGATATCATCTATGAAGACTAAGACGAATTTATTCAAGACCTCTCGGAAGACCCTATTCATCAAGTCAACAAAATAGGCTGAAGCATTGCACAGACCGAACGGCATTACCAACCATTCGTAGAATAAGTAAGGACCTCTGAAAGCGGTCAAAGGGATGCATTCTTCGGCTATGCGGAGTTGGTGGAAACCTGTGGCCAGGTCCATCTTCGAAAACACCTTGGCTCCATTTAAATTGTCCATCAAATCATCTATTCGAGGCATGGGGTATTTGTTCTTCAAGGTCTGTTTATTTAGGTCCCGGTAATCCACACAGAGCCTTAGAGTGCCGTCAGATTTGGGGACAAACACCACAGCTGCTCCCCAATTGGAAAAGCTAGGCCGGATTAATCCCTTCTTCAAGAGCTGTTTGGTTTGGGTTCTCAACTCTTCTTTTTCTTTTGGGGTCATCCTTCGGATAGCATGAACTACAGGCCTTGCATTAGGGACAAGATCAATCCTGAAGTCTATTTCCCTCCGCGGCGGTAAACTATCTACTTCTTCAAACACGTCCGCATAATTCTTGACAATAGGAATATTCTCTGAAGAGGTGGGCGTGACTTCTAAAGAAGACCAAAAAGCTTTCCTATCAGGCTTTGAGCCATGGCAAGGTATAGCAACGGTATTTCCTAATCCTGGTTTCGCCTTCACTACTCTTTCTGAGCATAGCACTTCAGCGTCATATTTTGTAAGCCAATCAAGACCAAGGATAATATCAAATTCGGAAAAATCCATAATGATCAAGTCGAAAGGAAATTTGAAACGAGAGTAAGAAATAGGCACCCTACAGTATAAATCAAGGATGATAGAGCCCCCTACAGGATTATGAACATTAGTTGGCTCTTTAAGGCTTCTTTGTGTTAAATTTAACTTCTTAAACGTGTTGCTAGAAACAAAACTTCTTGATGCACCCGTATCAAACAAAGCAGTGACAGGAATATTTTTAACAGAAACAATACCATCCAGAACATCAGGCTTACCTCCCTCAGTAGGTGCAGAGGAAGATGGTGTACCTGCTCCCTCATAGACATGTGCAATCTGAGCTCCTTTCAACAGTGGGCAGTTGGATTTGACATGACCCTCCTTATGGCAGTTGTAGCAGTCCTTGGGGCTATCACTCCTAGCCTTCTTTGGATTCTTGCACTCCGAGCTATAATGTCCAAATTGCTGGCAGTTAAAACATTGCACCTTTGACTTATCCCTCTTCTTAGCGGCTCCCGAACTACTCTCTTCAGTCTTTTTCTCAGGCTGCTTCCTTTTGTTGTTGTTGTTGGCTAAGCTCCTCTCTCTGTCCTGCTGAGAAACCTTCTTGTCATTCTCTTCATAACGGCAAGCGAACTCCACCATCTTATTAAAGGAAAGGTCGATGTGGGCAGTGACTTTATCAATATATTTTCTTGCAAGTCCATTTATGAATCTCTTATTCTTCTGAAAGTCATCTCTAATCAGTTCAGGGGCATAACGGGAAAGGTCCTCAAACCTACGAACATACTCTGAGATGGACTTGTCGCCTTGCTTCAGATTGGCGAACTCGTCGTGCAGCCTTTCTACCTCCTGCCTCGGAATGTATTTGTCGTTGAAAATCTCCTTAAATCTATCCCAAGACATATTATCTTCGCCGCCTCCAATGTTGACCACCTCCCACCAGTTTTGCGCTTCACCTTGAAGATGCCATGCTGCAGTGAATCTCTTTCTCTGATCATCTAAACCCAGTCCTCTAAATATCTTTTCACAATTTTTCAGCCACGCCTGAGCTTGTATCACGGTCTCGGAACCAGTGAATGGAACTCCACCTAAATTCTTGAACTTCTTTTCCACCTTTTCCAAATCAAAAGGCTGAGGTGGTGGTGGGGGTTGTTGTTGGACAGTGGGCTCCTCGGTTTCAGTGGTATTTTGCCCTCTCCTAGCGGCTCTAGCAGCTCTAGCAGCAGCGGTACTCATTTTAAGTTAGTTCTGTACAATCAAGGGAAGAGTCAGAACAACTTTAATGATGATTTTAAGAAATGATAAGATAAAAGGATAGATAAAAGATGGTGATAAAGTGACTGACTATTATGTATCCTTATGAAATGTTCACCGTAGAATAATGTGATTCTACGTAAACGAGTTACTATAAATATGTTATATTCCGCTTTGAAAACCAAAGCTCTGATACCAACTGTGATAACCCCAAACCTCCACGGAGTGAAAGCAAGGAGAGATCATATGGAATACAACATAAATATAATATAACAAGTCACAGAAACAACATAGCACAGGAAATCCCTATAGTAATAACATCATAGCAGTGGATATATAATGTCATCAGCAATAGAAAATCCACAGTCACAGAATCTAAGTTTTTACAACAGGTTTTTCAGAAAATGACATAAGTTCCAATTCCAAATTAAATAACACGAAATGGAAATAAGTCTGATGTCTGAAATAAAAGAAAAAATGTGATAAATCAAAAGATAGAGGGTCTTCGAAGCTCCAAGTCATCACCTCTTCACCAAAGCAAATTCCAAGAGAGAGGATATAAGCAGCTCCAAAGGAAACTCCAAGCAGAAAGTGAACCTGTCTACTTGGCTGCCCGTGTGGAAGAGAGGGCACCCAAGTTTGCAAAAAGGTGAAACAAACGATGGGTCAGTCATGGGACTGGTATGAGAATTCTTAACTAAATTTACTACTAGAAATAAGGCAAATCCAAAGACCACGCCGCTAATGCAGAACGGGTTGTACCAATGGATTGCCGTACATAACTACAGTGTCAGTACAGATAAATAAAACGTAACACAACGCAATGTCTTTTTGGAAAATGGAACCACCATAAGACTCAGGTCCCATCACACAATGCAACGCACACCAAGAGGATAGAGTTTTACCTTATGGTGGTTAAAGATGCTAAATACGCCAAATACGAAACTAATACTATTATTAAGGTGTGTAGTTTTCAAAACAATTCAAAGCAATATATTAATCCTAGGAAGCATAGGTACCATATATAATGCCTCCAATACTAGTAATACAATCAAATCCGTCGGGGTCGTATTGGAAATTTGGGTTTCCATCATGAGTCCAGGCTAGGGAGGACTCCTTGCCGATTCGAGACAGTTAGTTAATGCCTCAGGATTACCCGCAGTTAACCCTTGGAAATGGCAGGGCCGATCCTCAAATACAGCTTAGAGGATTGGCAATTCCTAAGTACACATTCCACGGTCCTATAGGACCTATCCGAGGCGCCTCATTTCATCATCCACAAAAGTAAAATGACTACTAACTAGAAAGAAACGTGCTACTTTCCCTGCGTTCCCTTCCCCCTTTTTAGACTCAACCGGTGTGTGAGGCTCGTGAAGTCATGTATCCCATACCACAAGGTTCTGCTTTTCAACAAGAAACCTTGATCATTTCATCTTAGCATGCCACACCGTCACTCCATACCGTGCCATCGACCGTCTGTCAATATATAAACGGGTGTTAAGTAGAGAATGAATTCTCTACCACCAACATTTATATATTAACAGAAAACCGACAACATGATATTTAATGGGGTACGATGTCAGACACACAATCCACTTACACCCATGCTCTGGGTCTGAGCGCGGGTCAAACCCGTGAAACCAACGCGTACGTTTGGGCAATTACCCCGACACTTGAATCGGGAGCTACCCAATTCAGAGTCTTGATCGTTGTCCATTCGAGGGAAGATTTACGGTCTTCATACGCCGTCTTCATATTTAGATTCTTGAAATCGTACAATCATTTGGAATGGGATTAACCCGGACTATCCAAATATTCTCGCATTCATAATTTTGAGAAAAACACATTTCATACCGTTATGTTGTTTTATTACGATTAATCCTTGCCTTAATTATTTAATATAATTAATTACTTTATTTAACGGGCTTCAGGTCAAGGGCGACTCTGGCGCTGTTTTCCATCAATTTTGTTTTTCACATTTCTCAAAATCTAACCGTTGGATTTTAACGCAACATATATCGTCGGAATGATTTTTCCAAGACGGTCCTAGCGGTTTCAGTTTCGGGAAAATCCGACGGTCGGATCTTCCGGTATAATCGTTTAAAAGTTCGATTTCAAAACGCGAACTACCGCGCTCGATTCGTTTAATTTTAATTATATATATAAATATATATATAAATAATTCGTTTAATTCATCGTTCTTACATACATCTCCCCTTTTCTTTTATTCTTTTTTTTTCACTTCTTAATCTTACATGAAAATGTAATTTATAATTAGACGGTGAATTATTCCCTTTTATTTTATTTTATTTTATAATCTTTATAATTTACATTAAAATGTAAATTATAATTCATCGCTCTATTTATTCCATTTCATCTTTCAGTTATATTATGATTCCATTTACATATATAAAATACTCATTCTCTTTCTAAATGCATTCTCAATCTCAATTACATCTAAAATGTAATTTTATTTTACGATGACATTTCCTTTCTATTCACATTATAAATAATGTACATTTTCTACGATGAAAAATTCTCTTTTAATATACATTCAAAATAATGTATTTTTATCCTACGGTATGTTTTCTTTTTATTAACATTGAAAATAATGTTACCTTAACATACAATGCATTTTCCTTTTTAATAACATTGAAAATAATGTTAATTTTTCTATCTTTACATTACACATGAAAAATGTATATTTTGATACATCGCAAATTCCTACTTTATATTTACAAAATAAATAGTAAACCTTGTCATGTTGTGAATTCCTACCTTATTTTACAAATAAAAAGCAAATCTTATCATACAGTGAAAATGCCAACTTACTTTTACAAATAAAAGTGTACATCTTATCATGTGGTGAAAATACTCTAATATTAACATTATAAATAAATGTTAATGCCAATTTCTCTTACAATGTAAATTTCTCTTTTTATATATACATTAATAAAAGTGTGTTAATACATACGGTGCAATCTTCCTTTTTAATCAATATAAAAAATAATGTTAAACAATCTTTTCTTTTTATATAACATTAAAATAATGTTAATAAATCATATGGTCCCTTCTCTTTTAATATTTACACTAGAATAATGTAAATCAATCTTTCCTTTTCATATACATTTATACATAATGTACATTTTTCTTACGAGATAAATTCTCTTTTGTTTAAATAATGTTAATCTTGCATACGGTTCGATTCCTCTTTATAATCATAAAAAAAAATAATGTTAAATTTACATACAATGCATTTCCTATTTATTAATATTAAAAATAATGTTAAATTTACATACAATGCATTTCCTATTTATTAACATTAAAAATAATGTTAAATTTACATACAATGCATTTCCTATTTATTAACATTAAAAATAATGTTAAATTTACATACAATGCATTCCCTATTTATTAACATTAAAAATAATGTTAAATTTACATACAATGCAAATTTAACCTTCGGTGAAATTTTCTATATAACATTAACAAAAATGTTATTTTAACATACGGTGTGTTTTCTTTTTAACATTAACCTTAGAAATAGATGTTAAAGAATCATACGATGTATTTCCTTTTTAATTTATTTATTTTTCTCTAACATAAATGTCATTTTCCTACGATGAACATTTTCATTCTATAAATTTGATCAATTCAAATCCTGAAACAAGCTATAACATGTGATAGCGATAATCAATTTCTTTGATGATAAATTAAATCAATACAAAGTGATAACATGGCAGTGGTAACATGACATCGTATAAACATGACATCAAAGGGATACATCCTAACTACTCAATCATAGAACAAAGCATCACAAACAGATCTGAATCATTCATCGTACTGGAATAGTTTGATTTTATTAAATTTTAATTAAAAGAACTCTCACCTTGTTTGGATAGAATTATAATAAATCCAAGAAATGTTCAGAATGTTCCAGTCAATCACAGCAGGTCCTAATTGTCGTCACGGTTCTAACGGTTCTGAAATTTTCAGAATCGGGGTTCATATGCATTAGTTATCAATGTTTTAACAATACTGATTTTTAACAACTGCTGCAGCCACGCTTAAAAGCGTCGCAATTTCTGAAATAAAAATTACCTTAGAACAAGGCCGATGATAGTCAAAAAGGTTTAGAACTTTAGACCCACTTATCGGGAGATTTGGTCGACGGATTTTGGAACGGACGGGGGCAGATGGACGCCGGTCGGAGGGCGCCGCCGCGGCGAGCTCGCTGGCGAACTCGGTGGGTCCAACTGGGCGGGGCGGGCAGTTTTCCGGCGGCACTTCGGGGCGTCGGGGAGGTGGCTACGAGCGACGAGGGGCGCTGGCTCGGGTACCCAATCGAAGAGCTTTGTTTTCTCTTCGAAACGAGTATTGGTTTGAGAAATTTCGTAGAGAGATGGAGTTGTAATCGGTGCACAAAGATTTGAGCAGTAATGGGTCTCGGCGGCTCTAATTTTGGGGAAGAAGACGCTGTACGTATAGCGTATTTATACTAGTATTTTAGGGTTTTTTTTATTTTCTTTTTATTTATTTAATTAATTAATTCTAGAAATTACAGTTTACACACACGATCTCCAAACGAAGCTCAACGACTGTCGAACTTAATGTTTTGACGTCTTCTGAACGCGATGGCGCTATCGCCAAGGTCTAATTCTGAAGTTACAGTATTTTTTCTTTTATTTTCAATTTAAATTGTTTAATTTAAATTCGAACATACGTTTTAATTTCCTGCGGCCACATACGAACTCAAAAAAATCCAGAAAAATTATTTTTGGCATCGTGATGACGATACGGTTCTAACCAAGTTAATTTCGTTGAATTCTGAGACCGTTCGAAAAACGGCTATTTTCCAGTCGTTCAATTTTCAACTGTATTTGACCAAACACAGATTCTTTCGCTACGCTCACATATTAAATCGAAAAATTCTAAAAATTGAAACCTAGCCATATCATGACATTCCGGATCCAACGCAAGTGGTTCCGTCGAATTCCGAGGTCGTTTGTAACATGGCCATTTTTTACTGTTTCAGAGTTATTTAAAATTGGAAATTTTAAATTTGGACTCAAAATTCAGCAAAATTTCCAGAAATAAAATTTTCAAACTGGTTCAGCTTTCCGGGTTATTACATGTCATCATAATCAATCACAGATCATATATCACAATATATGAAAACAAACAGTATTATAATATTGAGGAATCCAGTTGGATCCCTCCAACCGGTTTCCCTGCATCACAGATGTTAAACAATATAAATAACATCAATTTCATTTCAATATGAAATATTCTGATAAATAGAATCAATATTTGATTAACGATATATATATATATATATTGTTATCTACATTTTCAACAAAATAATCAACACACAGCAATCAATCATCATTTATCAATACTAAAAATACGTTATAAAAATATAACTGTGCAGAGTTAGTGGGATTTACTCACTTTGGATGGTTATCGTTAAATAACGATTAACGATCGTCAATTCAGATTAGGTAATTTATTTCGCAAAAATTGTAACGAGCTCCAATACACTCCGAACCAGTTCCATTTTATAGCCACCGTCCATACGATCCCAACGGATCCAGTTTTGCTGGATTTCGATAACGTATAACCAAGGTATGACTTATACAAGTTAATATACATTTAAATAAATTAAAACTTGGATTTTATAAATGGGCCTTAACCTTATTTCTTCCAATCCATTTACTCTAGTACCAGCCCGCTAAAATCAATCCTTCATCCTTAGCGAAAAGCTCCCATGACCTACTCTCTTAAAACGCCATAGCCAAACCTAAGCTCAATCCCATTCACGTCATACTCCATGAATTTCCAAACGAAGACCACCATCCTCTTTCTTATCAAAATCTCGTTCAACACAAATCAATTTTCTCCAACTCGAAACCATGAAACCAGACGCGACTTTCATCTCTCCTTCACGATTGCACAGTAAAAGCATCGACAGTTTTAAATTTTAAAATTTACAATAAAATCACAAACCGAGCTATTCGATCTCCTGATTACCAATATGAACTCGAATTAATTTAAAACTCCTTACATCTCACCTAAAACCGAACCATAGGTGGCGCCTCACTAATTTCAGCGAACGAGAAGGGCGTCGAACACAGCAAAATGTGTACTAGTTTAAAGCTTACACCAATTCAAACTCAAATATATATATAATACGATTTATAGGATTTTATCTAACTTTCTTTTGATTTTCAAACTTCCATTTTTACTGTTGAGTTTGCTTTCGGTGACGGCTGTATGTTTTGACCAGAAGGAGGGAAAAAAATAAGGATTAGGTTAAAAGGATGGTGTATTTATAGGATCACTTGGTTTGCATTAGGAATTTTGTATATTTTATATTAATATATATTATAATCGCTACTTGTATTTATCTTCTAAAAAACTGTGTGATCACATACGATACCCAAATTTGATGAAAATAGACATACACCTATTGTTCGACATTACGGACCCAACGAAACTTGTTTCGTCAAATTCCGACTATGTTTGCTCACACAGCGTATTTTTAACCGTCAAAATACTGACTGTTTTTCACATTAAAAATCCGTACGGCCACACACTGACTCCAAAAATCACGGAAATTGAAATCTAGCAATATTTTAATATTTCAGATCCATCAAAATTAGTTTCATTGAAAACGGAAGTCGTTTGCTAAAATGGCTATTTTTAAAGCTCTAAATAACCCCATTTTAAACATTCATATATTTAAAAATAATTAAATTAAATATTAATAAATTAATATTATTGTATATATACACATAGAATATTATCTAGCTCCAAAATAAACATATCTGGATTTATAACTCGATGTTCAAATCCCGGTTGAATCGATTTTCAATTTACATTGAAAATCCATTTATAATATAAATAAATCATTATAAATTATCAAGGAATTCCATAGTGACTTTTCGAAAATTTGATTTGGAAATAAATCAAAATATACCCGACGAAATCCCGAATTTTCTCTTTCATTAGAAAAATATACTTCACCAGCTCCGAACGTTTCTTGTTTCACAGAAATCCAGCTTAAAACGGATTATGTATATTCGTTTGAAGTTCGAATCACCAAATTACAAACTGCCGCGCCATTTCGAGCTCGATTATAATTATAATATAATTTATATGTTCTAACGTCGTTTAAATAATATATTTGTTATTCAAATTCAATTCTAAACTGTATTCTACCTTATATATGATCCAATTCACACTGTATTGTGAATTCAGCTATTTTTGACTATTTCGGAATTATAATATATTTTTATATTATAAATATTAATTAAATATTCCATATTATTTAATTATGGCCATTTTAAATTACCAAACAATCATTTAAATAATTAAATAAATTATTTATTATCCGTTAAAAATACGGGTCGTTACATTCTTCCCCCCTTAAAATAATTTCGTCCTCGAAATTGCTAAGGTACAAAACAAACCCTATTAACTGGGTAAAAATTATTTGTTTACCTCTTTAACTTCAGTTTCAACTGAACAAATAAATTTTAGTTAAATATTTGTTCATTTCTACTAATGAAAATTTTCAAAAATCCTGAAAATATTCTAACACCATAACTTTTCAAAAATTTCGCCAGCACCTCCTTTGTACTGGTCAATAGCTCAAACTCCAACTCGCCTCTCTAGGCCTTCTTCAACCCAAAAGAAAATCAAACAGCCAAGTGGCTTGCCAATTTGGCTCATAAAAATCTCATACCCAATATAAATATACTGGTGCCTTTTTGGTGGGCATTTCAATACATCCTTTCCAACTGTTACCAATTCTGCATATACCATTGTCATCCCAATCATTTGGTTATACCCAAGCCAAATTCTGTTCTTAACTCAGATTCAAATTTTTAATTTCAACTCTTAACCTACCAGTCCAATTTCATTTCGAATTATCTCCAATCCAATCTAATTCGATATTTTCTATCTCTATTCAATTTCCATTTAACGGGCTTCAATTTAATTCCAATTTAGTTTCACAAATTCTACTTTAATTTGTTTTTATTTCTAACAACTTTTTCCTTGGAGTTTTTATACAGTTTACCATATAAAAACCAAAGTTTCCTTTTTAGGATCCAAAACAACTATTTCGTTAAAACACTTCAAAAACAAAACCTTGGTAGTAATCCGTCACTTAGAAACTCGAAAATGAACACCGATGATGCAGCTGTCATCATCAGAATCTATTTTCCTACGATCGAAGTGAGTTCAATACTATATCACTTTTCAAAACCATTTCTAAACATTTCCACTTTGAAATATATTTTGAAATACCATTCACAATTCTTGTAAAACAATTTAAAATCTCCCAGGATTTTAAAATTCTCATAGATTTTGTCCAATTCCATTTGCAAAAACCTTTCATGTTTTTGGAATTTTAATTCCAATTCTAATTTAAATTCAGATTTAATTGATCTAATTTCACATATCACCCTTATATGAATTCCAATTGGTTATTTACATAACCATTTAATTTATAATCTTACTCGATTATAATAACGACCAATATATCCAATATATTATAATAATTCCAATATATAGATTCCTTTTATAACAAAATATATTTCGGGTTAAATTATTTCATTTACCCTCTTATCAAAACATACCATGTCGGTTCATCGTATTCAAGTGTTCATTAACTCCTACTGATACAGTGGATCAAACTGATCGACCAGAACCCATAAACAGCTGAACCAATAAATCTCCACAATATAAAACAATTTTTGTAAAATATACAAGTATGTTCTCTCGTATATATACACTCAACTCAATTAGGGCATTACTAACTCCATCTCTACTGAGTCACGCCATAGAGCCAAGGTAATCACTTAACCTTATGCTCTGATACCACTGTAACGACCCAAATTTTTGTGATCCTGAGTAATCGACATATAACCCAATGTCGACTATCAAGCATCGGAAATACCGGATAGTTAATGAAAGAAAATAGAGGGTGAGAATAGATAAGATAGAAACTTAGAATAGAAGAAGAAGAACATACAACATCAGAGTAAACACGAATCTCACAGCGGAACGAACAATATATAATAAATACATAACTTTGAAACAAAATCAGTATATGTATACAGTAATATTATCAGAGTATAACACTTACAACACAGCGGAAATAACAATTGCTATATAATCCTGAAGCCTCCTGCTCCAAGCTCTCAGTATCTGTAAAATCCTGACTACTTGACTGCCCGTACAAAATTGGACACCCAAGAGTTTAGGGAAAACAAAACAAAATAGACTCTGGGTCAGTCATGTGACTAGTGTGAGTAAACTCCAACCATTTGTTTAACTTTTAAAATCCTTTTAAAAGAAAGAATAATCGTAAGACCGATCCACAAATTAACACGGATGGTTTTTACCTTACGATAACCCCAAACATTCTTTTAAAAATCCATACTCTTCTGATATTATCATAATGTCTAAAACACATAAATAATAATCTAGTAGAATGCTTTCATCTTACATTCTACATATATAATGTACAATCAAAAGCCGCAGGCTCTTATTGGGTAATGGATTCCAACTGGCAAGGTATGGGACCACCTTCCGACAGTATATCTCTAGAGAGGAATACACCGGATTCAAGAAGAACACATTGCAACCCAGGCTAAACATGACCGGTCACTCATTTCGCTTGAGTGTACCGAATGTATTATCACCAACGGTTGGAATCAGCAACCGTTCCCCGAAAGGGACAACATCGAAATAGATTATAGAAGTAAATGAAACTCTAGATTAGGTGACAATGCACCCTAATTTGCAGCTAACCACTTAGCCATGCGACCTACCCGATTTTATACCATTTCCTGGTTGTGAGGCTAGAGGCCAAAACGTACAGATCACACCTTTATTTACTTTGAATGTCACATCGTCATACCCGCTAAATCACAAATTGATTTCCTCAAAAATACAATGGGTATACAGCTAAGAGAAACTAATTCCTCCGCCACCAAATGTAAATACGTTTGAAGAGATCAATTTATGCAATCTGTTAAATATACTCTGTCAGATATTCTTCCATACAGGTCGTCCTGGGACTCTGGACAGACCGCACTATTCTGTAAACAGGACAGCCCCTGCATAACTCCGTCTTCAATTATATTCATCATATTTGATCGCAACGCTAATGCCCATACAGAGTGGTTTTCAGATAATGAATCCGATCCTGGTCTCTCCGTATTAACGATGGAAAAATGGTCAAAAACTTTGATAGTCGGTGATTTAACTATCAAAGAAAAATATGGGTGCAAACAATGATATTATTTCCAGATGGAAATTCTATTGATCAATCATCAATCAACATTTATTCATTTCCCCATTTCTCGTTTCCATATATTCATCAAATCCTTATTTTCTAAATTCAGAAAATATATGTTATTAACTTTGGAAAACATTTCCATTTCAGATTCACGCATCAATATCTTCCCACCTCTATCAGTCTCTAACTGTAAACTAGTAAGAGAACAACTTCCAAAGTATAAACCCCGAAGGCCGAAACCAACATCAGATCGATACTTATAAAGCCATTCAACTCAACTAATTTCCATTCAGTTTCTAATTTTAGTATTTCCATTTAAATTCCTAATTCAAAACCCCAAATTCCTTTATAATATTTTATTTGCAAAATATTTACTTAAATCCTTTATTCATATTAAATGTGAATAACATTTATTCTTTGCAATCAAAACAATTTGATTTCGTATTTAAAAACAATATCCCAAATCCAATTTCTATTTATATTTTTATTTGTAGAATTTTTCATACAAATCTCCTTTTTATTTCTAACACTTAAATCTCATTTATAATTCCCTTTATATAATTCTATTTAATCTATATATATCTGTAGCGACCCGGGAATTCGACACTCGAATTATCGACATTTACACAAACGGTGTCCCACTCGAGTATCGAATCTCCAGAAAGCTAGAAGAAAGAAGTTGAAGGATGAGAAAGATAAGATAGAAATATTAGAATAGAAGAATAAGAAGAAGAACAATACACAGAATCAGAGTCTCACATCGCAGCGGAACAAAATATAATATAGAAATAATCTTTATTGAGAGCTTGAAAATATACTTACAACATCAGAGTACTACAGATAATCTGGACAGTTATAACAACCTGTCCTCAAATACAACACAGCGGAATAATATTTTGTCTAAATCATACGTCTGGGCCTCTCCAGCTCGTCTCTGAACTTCAGAGCATCTGATAACCTGAACCTGCAACCCGGGCTAACCCGAGCATTTCAAATACCGGGTCAGTCTGGTGAACCAGAGTGAGAATAACTCGCACAGTTTAAGGGGGATCATCCAACTTGAATTTTAAAGTTCAAACTCCTTTCGAAAGAAAAGGATAATAGTAAGACCAGCCCACACATAAACACGGACGGTTTTTACCTTACTATAATCCAAACCAGTTTTGAAATCATATCTTGATCTGATATTATCATAATGTCTAAATACAAATAAATATCAATTTAGAGGAACGCTTGCATCTCACGCTTCCCGTATATAGTATACAATCGAAAACCGTGGGCACTTATTGGATATTGGATTCCAACTTGACAAGGTATGGGACCACCTTCCGAACGTGTATCTCTAGAGACGAATACACTGGGTTCAACAAGAACGTCTTGCAACCCGGCCCTCACATGACCGACCACTCATTTCGCTTGAGTGTATCGAATGTATATCACCGACGGTTGGGATCAGCAACCGCCTGCCCGAAAAGGGACAGCATCGATAGATTTAAGAACAAAAGGAATTTCTCTAGATAGGTGATTATACACCCTAATGGGAGCGACCCACATAGCCATGCTGCCTGCCCGATGTTTGTCATTTCCCGGTTGATGAGGCTTGAGGTTATAATCGACTTTTGGAACATCTGGCCACCTTTTACATCGTCCATACACGTCATCCAGGAACAGGATGAACCGAAGGCACTCTCCTACTGCATCCAATATAGGAATCACCCCATGGATCAGTAGCGAATAGTCCTTGCAACCCGAAGATTCCAATCACGACAGAATCACAAGTCATCATAACTCTGGTAGCTAGCCAGAGAAATTTAACGAGTAGTTCTTCCGCTTATGAAGTTCAACGGTCTTCAATGCTCCATCTCGACCATCTTCTGACATCTTTAACGTTACGTATTTGCTGATCGGAATGGTTTCGAATATAAATTCGATCCCGGTCTTTTCGAACCAACAATTGATTTGGCCAGATTCTGATAGTCGGTGTTTTAACTATCAAAACAACAATCACCCATATAAAAATAAAGTGATTCTATTGGTTCAGTATACGGCGTCACTTGGCCTCGTTTAGTCAAACATTCATTTATAACTCTTTCGATATTTGAAGTACGCCCCTTCACTTCTTATTCCCAAATCAATTTACTCAACCTTTCAAATTATAGTTTATAATATTCTTTGCAGAAATATTATTTTAATTCCCTTAACTATCTTCGTCTCTAAACCAATATCACCCTTGGATAATCATGAAGTCGTTCAAGTTGGGGTATTTTATTTACCTCTCAGACCTTGAGTCGACAACATTCTTATCTTCGGGCTAGGTAGGAGTTTATTAACGAAATTTCATTTCAATAATTAACCCAATCATCTCTATATAACCCCATTTATGACCACTTTGATTCAATTAACTCTATTCTATATCTAAAACAGTTATCCCCATATCTCACCATTTTATCTTTACTTTTAAAGTAGAATTCAATCTGCTCAAGCTTTTGTTCGATTTCAACTCATATGAAAATTTGTTTAAAACTTTCTTTTTTGTAGAATTCCCTTCAAGAGATAAATCAAATTCTAACTCATATAAATATGAGTAAACTTACTAAAATGCCCTTTTGTTATAAACAAGAGTTTTATTCAACAAATCTCCTTTACCACCATTTCCATTTCAAATCTGGTTCCTTTCATTATTCACCTTAAAGGTTAACAAGTTTCTTTTTATAGAAAGCTCGACTCGATATCAAAATACTTGGTTCCATTAGAAAACATTCTTACATATATATTCAAATCTTGTTTATCGAGTCTCTTTATAAATTCATGTACTATTCTTTTACAATCCCTTTACAGTTCGATTCCTTGTCAATTTTCTACCGTTATTCACATCAATTGGTTTTCTACCAAAAATAATTAATCTTCCTCAAAGGTTATTAAAAAAAATGATACTTAATTTCAATGATAATCACCAATCAACTGAATAGTTTAAAATAACAATTCTCATTCAAGTGGTTGACTTGGACATTTCAACACGGTTACTTTGTTGACCATTATACTTGGTTAAATAAAGAAGATTAATTTAAATACTTTCATTTTGATTTAATTAACAATCTAGTTAGGTTAAATAAACCCATTTAACCATTTCATTCAATCTTAAACATTTGGTAAATCATTTAATATTTGCCGCAAAACTCGCTAACATGCAAATCTTACTTTGTGTACTTCCTTGTAAGTTCAAAACAAAAACAATCGTTTATTTCTCTTGATCACTTCATTTAAAATAATCTATACAAATTAGATTTCAAAACTAACTTTAGTTATAAAACAACTTTATAACTGTATTTCTATCGCTTTTCATGACGATAAACCAATTTCCATGAAACGATTCATTAACAGGCCATCTGCCGATAAATACTTAACCAATGTCACCCATTGGTTAAAATCAAACAAGTGTTGGATTTGGTTTCAACAACAAATGATCAATCAAACTGATTAACGGTTCACATAAATAAAACAACATATTTGAGGAATCCGGTTGGATCCCTCCAACCTGTCCGTCCCTGCATCACAATGGTTACCTCAATTTTAACACAACCATACAGTTCAACCAATAACGGTTTACAAACAACCATCAGCAAACATTGCACACAAAATAAAATAAACCCGGTTTATATAAAATATAAACGGGTAACTGAGTGAGTAAACTCACCTTGATTACATCCGTCGTCGAACAATTTGTTTTGCAAGCTTCTAGTTGCGTTCACTCCGTCCGTTCCCATTTCAAGACGTTACGCTCGCCGACATGATTTCAACGTTCCTGGTTGTGTTCGATTATGTTAATACAAGAAATCGTTATACGTATAATGCTATACCCGGTATTTAAATTAATGTTATTAAAACTTTTAACGATATCTATTTTTATTTACCATTTACTACATGCGGTAATTACACCCGGTTATTAAACATATGTAAAATTTATTAAGCATATGAAACCTTGGTCACGTGCAACCATTAGTCGCGTTTAACAAGATCAGAAAAATTATGACCGGAACGAATAATACGTAGTTCATGTTATCATTGCTTTCCAGGCAACTTTAAATATAACTATTAAATGTACAATTTAAACTATGTTTTAAATAAACATTACTTACGTTAGTTAGAAAGTATGGCCCATTGTTTAATTTATTAACTAGTCCGGTTACTTAACGTATATACAATACCATTTGTCAAAAGTATTATCCTAAACGGCTAACTCTAATTAGAAGGTGAACTTCACTGTATTAATCTTCCAGCTACTATATTTTATATTATTTACCACATAGCCTTAACGTGGTTTTTACGCGATCAAATAAATATAAATAATACTTGGGCATTTTAATATAGAATTTGGTATACTAAATAAAATATTGTTCATCATCCTTACCGTTACCTTATAATGTTTATAGAAACTCCTTCATCATGGATCCCCTTCTTTCCGCGTTGAGTACAACTGCTCCGGAACTGCATGTCCCCTATCGTGACCCTGGACTTGCGCTCCACTGCAACAATAACGGACATTAGCCACCACCATCTGTCTGTTACTGAAAACCGCACCCAAGCCACTACCGCCACGAATCCAACTTGACACCTTGCCATCATCTCTCGACCCAGCTACACTGTACAAATCTCCAAACTCCAGGCACTCCATCCGCTCAGTTCCAGAATGCAACGTCCCCTACCCCGAATTCGAACACCACAATCCCACGTATATCCACTCTACACGCCAAGAACGTGTAGAAGATGCTAGCTGAAAAATTGTTGTTTTTGTTTAAGGGCTCTCGGGAAAAGGAAGGCATGGTTTGCGTGTTCAACGCTGAAATGGGAAGTTTGGCGGCGTTTTCTCCATTGCATCAGGGTAGGGAATATGGGTTTTCAGTAAGAGAACGAACGAAAAAAAAAGGAAGACAAAGAAATCACAGGAAGAATGAAGGAATGAGGGGGATTGGCATTGCTATTTATAGATGAAACCAAAACGTGGTGGCCACGGAAATTATACATATTTTATACATATTGATTTGTAGGTGTACAGGCTAGCGTGTGAAGGTTGTAATTTCAAAATGCCTTGGTCGGCAAGGATTTATATCCTACGTGGGTAGCTGCAAAATCTAGGGTGTAAGGCACATGGTGTGCGTGATGCCTGGATGGTAGGTTAGGTTGGCTGTCCGCATACAAATGTTTGCATGTTAAATGAAATTTGAAATGGGGTACTGCTGCGTGTTGTCTTAGCTGAGTACGGATTTTAGACATGTGGTGAAGATACAGAGTAGCATGTATATATTTTCTTAAGCCACTTGGTAGGTGACTGTCGTAAGGTGTAAAACGTTAGTAGGGTACGCATTTTATTTTATTTATTACATGGTATCTTACTCCTACCGTTTACCGTTGTTTATATGGTACTGTATAATTCCATTTATTTATAGACTGCTACAGACAGAAGTAAAGATGTAGTTGTGTCCAGCGAGGTGCCACGGTCCCAAAAATATAATAATATCGGTAGGTTAACTCAAATTGTGAAATCCAAAAATACTGATACAGGGTGCAAAATACTTCAAATAAAAAGTTGCATATTTAATTTATTAAAAATTACAGTAAAATTCTAAAAATTAAATTATGACTACGTCTCAAAAGAATCTCGTCTAAATTCGAAATCAGTATGCAGTTATTTCAAATAAACTGTTACGGTCGATGAACGATTCTATAGCGACTATTGAAAATTTTAAATTGGGCATATCTTACCATCTATATGACGAAATCACGATTTTTCTCTTTTATTAGAAAAATATAATTAAATTGGTTCAACATTTCTTGTTTCACAGAATTCTGATTTCAACCGGATTCTGTATATTCAATTAAAGTTCAGATCGAAAATTATGAACTGCCGCGTCGTTTTCGAGCTCGTTTTAATTATAAAATAAATTATATATTTTGAACTCGATTTTATAAAGTAAATTCAATATAAAATCTGCTAATATTGCCAAATCAATATTTAAACAAGTTTTAAATATTCGTAAACATCGTTCAAAAATCTGGGACGTTACATTCTTCCCCCCTTTAAATAATTTCGTCCTCGAAATTGCAAGGTAAGAAAAATGTTCCGAACACGATTATTTTAAAATAATTATTCTTGAATCAAGACTTTTAAAGGTTTCAAAAATTTTGCCAGCACCTCCTCTGCACGGCTCGATCACAACAACTACAAACCACTCCAGGCTCAACTTCCCCCAAAAGAAAACCAAAGCCAAATAGCTACCCAACTCAGGGGTATAAATCAATAATTCCAATCAATATTTTAAGGTTTACCTTTTTGTCAGGGAAATTAACTTCAATTTCGAAGCAAATCAACTAACCGCTCTTTCTTCTTCCGGTCTGTACTTTCAAACTACGCAACAAAGCCAATTCCCATAATCTGCTAATATCTGCACTTAATTCATTTATAATGAAAATAGTAATCCAACAATATTCCCTTCAATTTCTTCACTGATCCGTTTGATGAACTTTATTTAACCAACTCAACATTCAAATAATAGACAACCAACTCATTTGAATTATATTCAATATGTGTATCCACTGGGTTGCCTCAACTTTGGTTTACCGTACGTCAATATAAATCGATAAATTTTCCTTATTATTCATTTAATTTCCAAGTCCCAATTATTTAATTCGATTCCACTTAACCAGCTTAATTTTCATTTTTATATCCAATTAAGTATAGTCTTCCAATTAATTCAATTTCAATTCGAATTCCAAACAAGTCGAGCAAACAACCAATATTACCATACTATAGAAAATTATTTCCTTTTTCTATATAAAAATATAATTTGGGCAAAATTATTTCATTTACCCCTTTTTCAAAATAGTTTGAAAATAATTTTAAAATCAATTACAAGTACGTGCTCTCATATATACTCAACTCATTCTAGGGTGTTACTAACCCCATCTATACTGAGTCACGCCACAGAGCCAAGGTTACTACTCAACCAATAGCTCTGATACCAACTGTAGCGACCCGGGAATTCGACACTCGAATTATCGACATTTACACAAACGGTGTCCCACTCGAGTATCGAATCTCCAGAAAGCTAGAAGAAAGAAGTTGGAGGATGAGAAAGATAAGATAGAAATATTAGAATAGAAGAATAAGAAGAAGAACAATACACAGAATCAGAGTCTCACATCGCAGCGGAACAAAATATAATATAGAAATAATCTTTATTGAGAGCTTGAAAATATACTTACAACATCAGAGTACTACAGATAATCTGGACAGTTATAACAACCTGTCCTCAAATACAACACAGCGGAATAATATTTTGTCTAAATCATACGTCTGGGCCTCTCCAGCTCGTCTCTGAACTTCAGAGCATCTGATAACCTGAACCTGCAACCCGGGCTAACCCGAGCATTTCAAATACCGGGTCAGTCTGGTGAACCAGAGTGAGAATAACTCGCACAGTTTAAGGGGGATCATCCAACTTGAATTTTAAAGTTCAAACTCCTTTCGAAAGAAAAGGATAATAGTAAGACCAGCCCACACATAAACACGGACGGTTTTTACCTTACTATAATCCAAACCAGTTTTGAAATCATATCTTGATCTGATATTATCATAATGTCTAAATACAAATAAATATCAATTTAGAGGAACGCTTGCATCTCACGCTTCCCGTATATAGTATACAATCGAAAACCGTGGGCACTTATTGGATATTGGATTCCAACTTGACAAGGTATGGGACCACCTTCCGAACGTGTATCTCTAGAGACGAATACACTGGGTTCAA
The DNA here is from genome assembly GCA_030737875.1 of Allium sativum. NCBI lineage: Eukaryota > Viridiplantae > Streptophyta > Magnoliopsida > Asparagales > Amaryllidaceae > Allium > Allium sativum. Next base: position 16,042,281 of record CM060927.1, on the reverse strand, counting down.
CAAGAACGTCTTGCAACCCGGCCCTCACATGACCGACCACTCATTTCGCTTGAGTGTATCGAATGTATATCACCGACGGTTGGGATCAGCAACCGCCTGCCCGAAAAGGGACAGCATCGATAGATTTAAGAACAAAAGGAATTTCTCTAGATAGGTGATTATACACCCTAATGGGAGCGACCCACATAGCCATGCTGCCTGCCCGATTTTTGTCATTTCCCGGTTGATGAGGCTTGAGGTTATAATCGACTTTTGGAACATCTGGCCACCTTTTACATCGTCCATACACGTCATCCAGGAACAGGATGAACCGAAGGCACTCTCCTACTGCATCCAATATAGGAATCACCCCATGGATCAGTAGCGAATAGTCCTTGCAACCCGAAGATTCCAATCACGACAGAATCACAAGTCATCATAACTCTGGTAGCTAGCCAGAGAAATTTAACGAGTAGTTCTTCCGCTTATGAAGTTCAACGGTCTTCAATGCTCCATCTCGACCATCTTCTGACATCTTTAACGTTACGTATTTGCTGATCGGAATGGTTTCGAATATAAATTCGATCCCGGTCTTTTCGAACCAACAATTGATTTGGCCAGATTCTGATAGTCGGTGTTTTAACTATCAAAACAACAATCACCCATATAAAAATAAAGTGATTCTATTGGTTCAGTATACGGCGTCACTTGGCCTCGTTTAGTCAAACATTCATTTATAACTCTTTCGATATTTGAAGTACGCCCCTTCACTTCTTATTCCCAAATCAATTTACTCAACCTTTCAAATTATAGTTTATAATATTCTTTGCAGAAATATTATTTTAATTCCCTTAACTATCTTCGTCTCTAAACCAATATCACCCTTGGATAATCATGAAGTCGTTCAAGTTGGGGTATTTTATTTACCTCTCAGACCTTGAGTCGACAACATTCTTATCTTCGGGCTAGGTAGGAGTTTATTAACGAAATTTCATTTCAATAATTAACCCAATCATCTCTATATAACCCCATTTATGACCACTTTGATTCAATTAACTCTATTCTATATCTAAAACAGTTATCCCCATATCTCACCATTTTATCTTTACTTTTAAAGTAGAATTCAATCTGCTCAAGCTTTTGTTCGATTTCAACTCATATGAAAATTTGTTTAAAACTTTCTTTTTTGTAGAATTCCCTTCAAGAGATAAATCAAATTCTAACTCATATAAATATGAGTAAACTTACTAAAATGCCCTTTTGTTATAAACAAGAGTTTTATTCAACAAATCTCCTTTACCACCATTTCCATTTCAAATCTGGTTCCTTTCATTATTCACCTTAAAGGTTAACAAGTTTCTTTTTATAGAAAGCTCGACTCGATATCAAAATACTTGGTTCCATTAGAAAACATTCTTACATATATATTCAAATCTTGTTTATCGAGTCTCTTTATAAATTCATGTACTATTCTTTTACAATCCCTTTACAGTTCGATTCCTTGTCAATTTTCTACCGTTATTCACATCAATTGGTTTTCTACCAAAAATAATTAATCTTCCTCAAAGGTTATTAAAAAAAATGATACTTAATTTCAATGATAATCACCAATCAACTGAATAGTTTAAAATAACAATTCTCATTCAAGTGGTTGACTTGGACATTTCAACACGGTTACTTTGTTGACCATTATACTTGGTTAAATAAAGAAGATTAATTTAAATACTTTCATTTTGATTTAATTAACAATCTAGTTAGGTTAAATAAACCCATTTAACCATTTCATTCAATCTTAAACATTTGGTAAATCATTTAATATTTGCCGCAAAACTCGCTAACATGCATATCTTACTTTGTGTACTTCCTTGTAAGTTCAAAACAAAAACAATCGTTTATTTCTCTTGATCACTTCATTTAAAATAATCTATACAAATTAGATTTCAAAACTAACTTTAGTTATAAAACAACTTTATAACTGTATTTCTATCGCTTTTCATGACGATAAACCAATTTCCATGAAACGATTCATTAACAGGCCATCTGCCGATAAATACTTAACCAATGTCACCCATTGGTTAAAATCAAACAAGTGTTGGATTTGGTTTCAACAACAAATGATCAATCAAACTGATTAACGGTTCACATAAATAAAACAACATATTTGAGGAATCCGGTTGGATCCCTCCAACCTGTCCGTCCCTGCATCACAATGGTTACCTCAATTTTAACACAACCATACAGTTCAACCAATAACGGTTTACAAACAACCATCAGCAAACATTGCACACAAAATAAAATAAACCCGGTTTATATAAAATATAAACGGGTAACTGAGTGAGTAAACTCACCTTGATTACATCCGTCGTCGAACAATTTGTTTTGCAAGCTTCTAGTTGCGTTCACTCCGTCCGTTCCCATTTCAAGACGTTACGCTCGCCGACATGATTTCAACGTTCCTGGTTGTGTTCGATTATGTTAATACAAGAAATCGTTATACGTATAATGCTATACCCGGTATTTAAATTAATGTTATTAAAACTTTTAACGATATCTATTTTTATTTACCATTTACTACATGCGGTAATTACACCCGGTTATTAAACATATGTAAAATTTATTAAGCATATGAAACCTTGGTCACGTGCAACCATTAGTCGCGTTTAACAAGATCAGAAAAATTATGACCGGAACGAATAATACGTAGTTCATGTTATCATTGCTTTCCAGGCAACTTTAAATATAACTATTAAATGTACAATTTAAACTATGTTTTAAATAAACATTACTTACGTTAGTTAGAAAGTATGGCCCATTGTTTAATTTATTAACTAGTCCGGTTACTTAACGTATATACAATACCATTTGTCAAAAGTATTATCCTAAACGGCTAACTCTAATTAGAAGGTGAACTTCACTGTATTAATCTTCCAGCTACTATATTTTATATTATTTACCACATAGCCTTAACGTGGTTTTTACGCGATCAAATAAATATAAATAATACTTGGGCATTTTAATATAGAATTTGGTATACTAAATAAAATATTGTTCATCATCCTTACCGTTACCTTATAATGTTTATAGAAACTCCTTCATCATGGATCCCCTTCTTTCCGCGTTGAGTACAACTGCTCCGGAACTGCATGTCCCCTATCGTGACCCTGGAATTGCGCTCCACTGCAACAATAACGGACATTAGCCACCACCATCTGTCTGTTACTGAAAACCGCACCCAAGCCACTACCGCCACGAATCCAACTTGACACCTTGCCATCATCTCTCGACCCAGCTACACTGTACAAATCTCCAAACTCCAGGCACTCCATCCGCTCAGTTCCAGAATGCAACGTCCCCTACCCCGAATTCGAACACCACAATCCCACGTATATCCACTCTACACGCCAAGAACGTGTAGAAGATGCTAGCTGAAAAATTGTTGTTTTTGTTTAAGGGCTCTCGGGAAAAGGAAGGCATGGTTTGCGTGTTCAACGCTGAAATGGGAAGTTTGGCGGCGTTTTCTCCATTGCATCAGGGTAGGGAATATGGGTTTTCAGTAAGAGAACGAACGAAAAAAAAAGGAAGACAAAGAAATCACAGGAAGAATGAAGGAATGAGGGGGATTGGCATTGCTATTTATAGATGAAACCAAAACGTGGTGGCCACGGAAATTATACATATTTTATACATATTGATTTGTAGGTGTACAGGCTAGCGTGTGAAGGTTGTAATTTCAAAATGCCTTGGTCGGCAAGGATTTATATCCTACGTGGGTAGCTGCAAAATCTAGGGTGTAAGGCACATGGTGTGCGTGATGCCTGGATGGTAGGTTAGGTTGGCTGTCCGCATACAAATGTTTGCATGTTAAATGAAATTTGAAATGGGGTACTGCTGCGTGTTGTCTTAGCTGAGTACGGATTTTAGACATGTGGTGAAGATACAGAGTAGCATGTATATATTTTCTTAAGCCACTTGGTAGGTGACTGTCGTAAGGTGTAAAACGTTAGTAGGGTACGCATTTTATTTTATTTATTACATGGTATCTTACTCCTACCGTTTACCGTTGTTTATATGGTACTGTATAATTCCATTTATTTATAGACTGCTACAGACAGAAGTAAAGATGTAGTTGTGTCCAGCGAGGTGCCACGGTCCCAAAAATATAATAATATCGGTAGGTTAACTCAAATTGTGAAATCCAAAAATACTGATACAGGGTGCAAAATACTTCAAATAAAAAGTTGCATATTTAATTTATTAAAAATTACAGTAAAATTCTAAAAATTAAATTATGACTACGTCTCAAAAGAATCTCGTCTAAATTCGAAATCAGTATGCAGTTATTTCAAATAAACTGTTACGGTCGATGAACGATTCTATAGCGACTATTGAAAATTTTAAATTGGGCATATCTTACCATCTATATGACGAAATCACGATTTTTCTCTTTTATTAGAAAAATATAATTAAATTGGTTCAACATTTCTTGTTTCACAGAATTCTGATTTCAACCGGATTCTGTATATTCAATTAAAGTTCAGATCGAAAATTATGAACTGCCGCGTCGTTTTCGAGCTCGTTTTAATTATAAAATAAATTATATATTTTGAACTCGATTTTATAAAGTAAATTCAATATAAAATCTGCTAATATTGCCAAATCAATATTTAAACAAGTTTTAAATATTCGTAAACATCGTTCAAAAATCTGGGACGTTACAATATCCTTTTATATAATTTATTCTATTTATTCTATATAAATCCTTTTATATAATTGTATTTACTTTCTATATAAATAATCCTTTTATACTTCTATTTATTTTCTACATAAATAATCCTTTTATAAAATTCTTTGATTTTATAAATATATTATTTTCAATTTAAACTTTGAAAATTCCCTTTTCACATTCCGGTATTTCTTATGGTATTTAAAATACCAAATAACATGACCAGTGTCATCATAATCAATCACAGATCATATATCACAATATATGAAAACAAATAATATTATAATATTGAGGAATCCAGTTGGATCCCTCCAACTTGTTTCCCTGCATCACAGATGTTAAACAATATAAATAACATCAATTTCATTTCAGTATGAAATATTCTGATAAACCGAATCAATATTTGATTAACGATTGATATATATATATTGTTATCTACAATTTCAACCAATAAATCAGCAATTCAACCAAATAATCAACACGCAACAATCAATCATCATTTATCAATACTAAAAATACGTTATAAAAATATAACTTTGCAGAGTCAGTGAGATTTACTCACTTTGGATGGTTATCGTTAAATAACGATTAATGATCGGCAATTCAGATTAGGCAATTTATTTCGCCATAAATTGTAACGAGCTCCAATATACTCCGAACCATTTCCATTTTGTAGCTACCATCCATACGATCCCAACGGATCCAGTTTTGCTGGATTTTGATAAAGTATGACCAAGGTATGACTTATACAAGTTAATATACATTTAAATAAATTAAAACTTGGATTTTATAAATGGGCCTTAACCTTATTTCTTCCAATCCATTTACGTAAATACCATCTCGCTAAAATGAATCCTTCTTCATCAACGAAAAGCTCCCATGACCTGCTCCCTTAAAACGCCATAGCCAAACCTAAGCTCAATCACACTCATGCCATACTCCATGAATTTCCAAACGAAGACCACCATCCACTTTCTTATCAAAATCTCGTTCAACCCAAATCAATTTTCTCCAACTCGAAACCATGAAACCAGATGCGACTTTCATCTCTCCTTCAGGATGCATAGTAAAAGCATCGACAGTTTTAAATTCTAAAAATTCCAATAAAATCACAAACCGAGCTATTCGATCTCCTAATTACCAATACGAACTCGAATTGATTTAAAACTCCTTACATCTCACCCAAAACCGAACCCTAGGTGGTGCATGAATAATTTTAGTGAATGAAAAGGACATCGAACATAGCAAAATGTGTAGTAGATTAAAGCTTACACCAATTCAAACTCCAACATATATATATATATATAATACGATTTATAGGATTTTATCTCACTTTCTTTTTATTTTCAAACTTCCACTTTTACTGTTGAGTTTGCTTTCGGTGGCGGCTGTATGTTTTGATCAAAAGTAGGAAAAAGAATAGGATTAGGTTAAAAGGATGGTGTATTTATAGGATCACTTCGCTTGAATTAGAAGTTTCGTATATTTTATATTAATATATATTGTAACCGCTACTTGTATTTATCTTCTAAAAATCTGTGTGATCACATACGATACCCAAATTTGATGAAAATGGACATACACCTATTGTTTGACATTACAGACTCAACGAAACTTGTTTCGTCGAATTCCGACTCCGTTTGCTCACACAGCGTATTTTTAACCGTCAAAATACTGACTTTTTTTCACATTAAAAATCTGTACGGCCACACACTGACTCCAAAAATCACGGAATCTGGAATCTAGCAATAATTTAATATTCTGGATCCAACAAAATTAGTTTCGTCAAAAATGGAGGTCGTTTGCAAAAATGGCTATTTTTAAAGCTCTAAATAACCCCATTTTAAATATTAATATATTTAAAAATAATTAAATTAAATATTAATAAATTAATATTATCGTATATATTCACATAGAATATTATCTAGCTCCAAAATAAACATATCTGGATTTATAACTCGATATTCAAATCCCGGTTGAATCGATTTTCAATTTATATTGAAAATCCATTTATAATATAAATAAATCATTATAAATTATAAAGGAATTCCATAGCGACTTTTCGAAAATTTGATTTGGACATAAATCAAAATCTACCCGACGAAATCCCGATTTTTCTCTTCCATTAGAAAAATATACTTCACCAGCTCTGAACGTTTCTTATTTCACGGAAATCCAGCTTAAAACGGATTTTGTATATTCGTTTAAAGTTCGAATCACCAAATTACGAACTGCCGCGCCATTTCGAGCTCGATTATAATTATAATATAATTTATACGTTCTAATGTCATTTAAAAAATATATTTGTTATTCAAATTCAATTCTAAACTGTATTCTACCTTATATATGATCCAGTTCATACTATATTATGAATTCAGCTATTTTTGATTATTTCGAAATTATAATATATTTTTAAATTATAAATATTAATTAAATATTCCATATTATTTAATTCTGGCCATTTTAAATTACCAAACCATCATTTAAATAATTAAATAAATTATTTATTATCCGTTAAAAATACGGGTCGTTACAGTTCTAGTCGAACTCCATGTTTGAACCAACTCGTGCCTCCTTTGCCTAGGCTACACCACCTAGGATACAAGACCACCGCGAATGGCCATATGGGTACACCTCTAATGTATCTCTGCTTTGAGTCAATTAGAACACTTCAAGCTATCAATGGTTCCTTAACACCCTTAAGTCATCTGAGCTCCTCCCTCCATCTTTGGTTTGAGTATGCCCTCAAACCATTCCGTCATCATGCCACTTCGTTATTCCATAAAGTGTCATCACTAGCTCTGGATACACCCCCCGGACTAGTCTATCATTTCGTAGTTTTTTTACACCGTGAACTGCGTACTCCACTCTCATGCATCTTCTTTACACATGGAAGTGTGTATCACACCTAACAATAATCCTGCGGCCTCACTACACCATGGACTACATAACACATCGATCCATCCAGTAGCCTCCTACACCACAAACTACATAACACGAGAACATTTTGTAGCCTCGCTATACCGCGAACTGCATAATACCAATCCATCCCGCAGTCTTTCTACACCATGAACTGCCTCATTGATCCATCCCATGGCCTTGCTACATCACAAACTGCCAAACATACCGGTCTATCTTGTAGCTTCGTACTCCATGAAATGTCTAACATCCTGATCTATCCTGCAGGTTCGCTATTTCTCGAACTGATTATCACATCGATCCATCTCCTCCTCACCCGAGCCTCAAAATCAATGAGGCACAATCCCCAACACACCCTGAAGATTTCACCACCTCAATTTATGGATTACAACACTCATTTGCATTGCTTGGCGAAGCATCCACCTTGCTTTGTACCAATATCACCAATCAAAAAGACACCATGTCGAACCCACCATTGAACGGAACATCATATCTAGCTTCTCAGAATCTCGTCATCGTATATGTCAAAGTTTGTCAAAGCGGCCAACACAAATACTAGTCAATATCGATCACCCTGTAATAATCACTAACGACAACTCTGATCATATATTTAACAAAAATTGATTAAGTACTTGCCAAGTGAAAACGTCCAATGTAACACCAAACACCCCTTAACATCACCCATATGAGGATTTCGTTAAGTAATATAAAGCATATAGGTATAAATAAGCATTATAGAGACTAAAATTTAATAGACAGAAAATATAGAAACACAGCGGAATTTAGAACCTAAATCAAAACACAGTTCTCATAACATCATGAAAATATCCATCGCTACAGAAACCCATAACTGCCTCATGAAAATAAAAACTAGCTTAATCAAAGTACAACATAAAGTCATCCCCCTCAACGTCAGTAACAATAACTTGAGGCAAATCAAGAGTGAAACAATGCATGAATACGTGGAAAGTGAATCAAGCAGAAATCCAAGCTGAACCAAATCTCTATTAACTCTGAGTTCCTTCGCCTTATGAACCTAGGGGGAAGGAAGAAAAAAAACTAGTCAGACATAAATCTGGCAAGTACTGTAATTACTAGCACGAGTACTATAAAAAGGAAGTTTAGACGGAAAAATAGTTCCAAGAACACAAGGCATAAAGATAGTAAATATAAGTAGTGGAAAGATAAGCATGAACAAAGTCAATTATCTTCTCATTCATATCATTGTGATTTTTCTACACCAACTTACTATTAATCATGGTCAGGTCATAAACTAATTCGTACCCATCGATTGAATTCTATATCATACTGCGTAACCTATGCCCACTATGGGCCTTGAGTTTATCATGTCATACCCCATCATCTATAAAAGACAGCGTTCATCACACGAGTTACAAACGTCTTAGCTTCCATAATTGGTGCGATGTACACTCATCACCCCATCGAAACGAGCTTGTACCCACCTCGTTTGGACCTCTTACTATCCAATGTAGTAAAATATGTCATGGCCTCCACACCTGAGACCTGAATAGAATGATAAAAGGGATACTACCTGATATGGGTCCCTAAATAAAAATGCAATTTGACTCAAGTTAACCCTAGACTTGGTCCCCAATGTTTAATTTATTATCGCTGATTGCCTACTAATATAGACACCTGTAGAATTTTCAACGAACGTAAAGGCTATCATATAATTATCACTGACCGCCTAGTTATCTAGAGCCCCATAGAAATGTCAACGAACGCTAAAGCCACCATAGATTAATTATTTTGTTTGGCCACTTATTTTACTATTCGGTCTATGCTGTCGGAATGGACCACAACCATGAGCCACTTATTTACAAGCTTTTGGAAAAGCTTACAGGAAGTTTTAGATACCAAGCTCAAGATGAGTATCACCTATCACCCTCAGACATATGGGAAAACAAAAGGAGTTAAATAAGTCTCGGAATAACTGTTGAAAGCTTACATGCTAGACTTTTGTAGTTCGAAGGAAGATCACCTATATCTTGTGAAATTTTTCCATAATAATAGTTTTTAGACCAGCATAGAAATTTCATCATTTGAGGCTTTTTACAGAAGACCGTGTAAATCATCATTTTGTTAGATAGAGATTTGGGATAGAGTGTTGCATAAACCAAATTTGGCAAGAGATGCTATGAAAAAAATCGAGTTAATTTGGGATAGAATGAGGGAAGCCCAATCGAGGTAGAAGAGTTATGCTGATTAGCGACAGAAATGCTTCGAGTTCTCAGTTGAATATTATGTTTTCGTCGGTATCATGATAAAAGTTGTAACCTAGTTTGGAATATCGGGGAAATTAACACCAAGATTTGTTGGATCATTTTATGTCTTAGAAATGATCAAGAAGCTCTCACATCGAGTAGAGTTGCCAAGCAGATTATTCGAGGTCAATAGTTTTTTTAATGTTTCTGATCCTAGGAAGTGCGTTCAGAATCCAAAAACTTTATAGATCTGAAGGCACTAGAAAACTTAGTAGTGGAGCCAGATATGACTATTATTAGACATCTAGTTTGTATAATCTCTAGAGATAAGAAGAAACTAAGAAACAAGTTAGTCAGATTAGTGAAATTTCAGTAGAGTTACGATGATAAAGACTATTTAGGAGACCGAAGCAAGGATTAGGGTTACTTTTCTTGATTTTTTTTTGATGGTAATATTACCTTTATGCTTTTTTGATTCCTATACATGTCCTTATCATAATTTTGAGGATGAAATTATTTAAGGAGCGAAGTTATAACTTCCTTAGTTTTACTGGACTTTATCAGAACATTTAATTTGGTAAACAAAATAAAATAATGTGAATATGAGATTGATTATAGATTAAGCCAAGTCATAGTTAATAACTAATTAGATTAATTTTTTCTTAGGTAAATAAAAGTAGGAACATGAGAAAGTAAAATAGGAAAAGGACCTTTTCTATGCACATAGGGCTGGCAATTAGAACCGAGAACCGAAAATCCGACCCGCCCCGACCCGAAAAGACCTGAACCCGAACCGAACCCGACGGGTCTTGGGTTGGGTCTAGGTGATGAAAAATACAATTAAGACCCGATAAAACCCGACCCGAATTGACCCGACCCGAAACACCCGACCAAAAAGCATTGAAATATATGTATTTTTAGTATTATTACCCAACAAAACCCGAACCGACCTGGCCCGATCCGACCCGAACCGAAGCTCGGGTCGGGTCCATATTTTGGAAATGTATGGTTTAGACCCGACAAAACCCAACCCGCCTAGACCCGAGACCCGACGGGTCAGTCCGGGTCTATCAGGTCGGATCTAATTGTTACCCCTATATACACATAACGCATTTCCTACATCATTTCCTTACTTTACATTACATTTACAATTCAAAATACAAGTAGAGGCCGACCATTTCTAAGAGAAGAGAAGGGAAGAAAAGATAAGGGAGAGGAAATCAAGCTTGGGAAGTTAAAGCCATTCAATTCTCGAGTTTCTCTTAAACCATTCAAGGTGAACAATAGTATTCACTCTCTTTTGTTGTTTGTTGGGTTTTGATCAATGTTAGATCCGAATTATTATGTGTTCATATGTGTTATTATGCGTGGTTACATGATAGATAATCATTCCTAGATGCTTGTGGATGATATATTACATTTCATGCAGTTTTCATGTAAGATCTGCATTGAAACCCTTTCATATGACATCTGAATGCCAAGAATTTAGGATAGGGTGGGAAATAATATTTTAAAGTTGGGTTTAGGTTTTAGAATCTTCTAAACAAGCATGAATATTTAATGAATTTTCTATGTCAAGAGAATTAATCAATTAAGCATTAATTATTTAAAGAGATAAATAATAATTTTGGTTGTGATGCTTATATATGTTTAAATATGTATGAAAAGGGATTTATCAGAATTTTTAGGGACTGTTCCCATTTATTTGTGATTTATGAATTTATAAACTAAAAAAACCTTAAGGATTTGATTAATACTGACTAAAATTGTTTTAGAAATTAAGGGGTTGAAGTATTTTATTGTTTCAATATTTCAAATCTATGGTACAAGACTGAAAAAAGCTTTAAACCAGTAAGGTTTTCCAAATAGTATGGAGTTGGTGAAAAGTATATTTTTAAATAGCAAAATTTCAATTTTTAAGTTGTTTATGGTTCTACCACCTATGATGCCATTGCTTTGCTTCGCATTCGAATGATCGCTTCGACGCTTCAAACTGTGGAGGGGAGTATAATACTAAGAAAACTAAGCAGGGAGGTGTGAAGGAGTATTTCAAAGCGCTTGCTTCGCTTATAAGGGGAGATCTAAGTTTTATAAATTATTTCGAATTGTATCAACTCCCTTGTTTAAATTGGATTCAAAATCGAATGTTTCGATGTTGTCTTTTCTAATTGGTTTTGTTTCCAAATCATTGATTTCAAATGAAATGGTTTCAAAGGATCATGCCCATTGTTTCGAAAGCTATTTCAGCTTTGAAGCCCTACTAATACTCAAAAGCACGGTTAAAGTATTTATTTGCTTCAAAGCTATATAAGCTCGAGGCCAGATATTTTTCAAATAATACGGATCGAAGACTTATAGGCCTGAAACTCTATTTTATTTTGGTTCGAATCCAGAGAGAGGCTCACAATAAATTAGCATTGTGCCTACAAATCCTAAAATATTTTTTGTTTTGAATTGCTTCGAACCAAAGCAACTTTATGACTTGTTTTCCTTTATTTTGAATGATTTCAAAAGGGGGTTCAACAAACTTTGAAATAATACTTATTCGAATGATCAAGCAATGACAGTCAAAGTGATTGAATTATATAGGCCTATGTTTCAAGGAAATATTTTATAAAGTGTTTAACCTTGTAATTTACTAAATTGATCATCCTTTCACATGGATAGATGACAAGAGGATAGTATTGACTTAAATTAGAAATCTTGATGAGACTGGTATTTTGCCGAGCCTTATACTTCTGCCCTCGCCTTTAGTTGAATTTGTCCAACATTCCATTGCGAAGGAAAGATTAAAGTAAAACCAAAGCATAATATGCAAAGAAAGAGATGCAATGAGATAGGTTATTGGTGAGATCGCAGATTCATTAGGTTTTTCATCATCTTAGAAAAAATAAGAGAGATAGTTAATCAAAAACATTGCTGGATTATTTGATTTCGTTGAGTAAGGATACTAGTGAGCGGAAAGTCCATTCCGCTAAGCGGCATGATCTCGCTATATATATAATTTTTATTTGGCATATTATTATTATGGGCAAATTTTCAAAATAGGCTAGTTTTTGAAACTAATGGCACAAATAGGTTATTTTCAAAACTATTTGCAAATATAGGCTAGTTTTGGCCAGCTCAGCGATGAGCTGGCCAACTTTTTTTATAAAAAAAATACGAGGGGCACTTGCCAAGTGTGCCGGTATAAATTTACACTGGCGCACTTGCCAAGTGAGCCAGTACAAATTTACACTGGCGCACTTGCCAAGTGTGCCAGTGTATATTTAATCATTTATGATAGTAAGTAATTACAAATATTATTTGCTATACATTTATTTGTGATTATTAGTATTATTTATTAGTTAGTAACTATAATTATACATTATTTACTAATCATTAATTATATTTTTTTAATTCGCAGTTAGTAATTATTAATATAAATATTATTTATTATTACTAATTAAAAATTATATTATGTAATAAATATTAATTTCAAAGAACAATCAACTATTAGTTAGTTAATGATAATAATTTAATAGCATTCAAAAATTAATTATTAAATATTAAATATCAAATATTGATTATTAATAGTTAGCTATTTAGTAGCATTCATTAATTTTTTAAAAACCAATATTAGATATTAATTACTACATTTTAGTTATTTTTTAAAGTAATTATTAAAAGTAATTATTTAATGGTGATTGTTAACTATAAAAAATTAATTGCTAAATGGTAAATATTAGTCTTAATTACTAAGTATCAGTTATTAATTATTACTTCTTAATTATTCAATAGTAAATGTTAATTATCAAATAATCGATATTATTCATTAAATATTATTTTACTAATTGTTAATAATTAACAATAGTTAATTATTATACATAAACTATTGTTTGATATTAATTTTAATTATTAACTACTAATTGTTAACTGCTGATTTTAATTATTAACTGCTCATTTGTAATTACCAAATATCATAAATGATTAAATATACACTGGCGCACTTGGCAAGTGCGCCAGTGTAAATTTGTATTGGCTCATTTGCCAAGTGCACCAGTGTAAATTTGTATTGGCTCACTTGGCAAGTGCGCCCCGTATTTTTTTCAAAAAAAAAGTTGGCCAGCTCATCGCTAAGCTGGCCATAACTAACCTATATTTGCAAATAGTTTTGAAACTAGCCTATTTGTGCCAATAGTTTCAAAAAATACCCAATTTTGAAATTTTGTCCTATTATTATTCATCCAAGATTATTTGTTTAACATAAATTTTCATTTCTCGTCTTTGACTCACGGGTTCCCATTGAGCAGTTCAGAAGCAAGTTTCAAGTATTAGCTCTTTGGCGAATAAAACTAGTGGAGATATGCATGAGGCATCATTAGCTATCTTAAGAGTTTATTTTGATTCAGCCGTATTGACGAACTCATGTTTGAACTTATGTTGATGTTGTAATAAGTACTATTGTGACTACTCTGATCGATCTAAAGGGCATCTTTGTTTGTCGCACTAGATGTATTTTGTATTATAATTTTATCTAAAAGCTAGAAAATGTTATGAGATTATGTAATGCACTGAATATGCAATGTGAAAGCTGTTTTTGAAATTGAGTTAAATTTCTTTTAGGTTTATGCGCATTCGGTATGTCCTTGTTTGGTTGTCGGAAACTAATATAATAGATAACTGCAACATCGGTACCATTTAGTTTTCGACCTCAGAATAGGGGATGTTACATCAATAGTAGTATTGAAATCTACTGAGAGATGATAGCACCATAAATGATAGTTTTGATGATAACAACTTCGGGCAATGATATATTTTATATTTACACTTGTACGCATTATTATCTAGATATATATGGTATGTAATGCAGGATATTAGATACGTATTGATTAATATATCTAGATAGAAGATCCAGATCGATGATTCAAGAGTCGGAGAATAAAGATGCATAAGTATTAAAGAGTTTGAGATAATATTGAGTCTTAGATTTAAAAGTTTAAACTCAAGTTGCACTCATCTGAACTCTGTCCTTCTATTTAACTATAGGCAAAATAGGCATATGGGCAAACTTTAAGTAAAATTTAGGCTGAAGGACTACAATATTTTTTTTAGGTTGAAGGACAAACTTGAAAGAAAAAATAGACAGAAGGACAATGCTAAATATAAGAAGCATTTTGTACAGTCTAAAACTAAATATAATGTCGGTTATAACTAGAATTTTTGAGCAATGTAAAAAAATGAATATAATGCTAGTTATATTAGCATTTTCCTTCAACCTATTTTTTCTTCTTCAAAGTTTGTCCTTCATCTTAAAAATGAAAGGGATATTTTACCACAAGGACAAAGTCAAGACAAAATTTTCCCAAAAGGACAGTCAACAAAAACTTGTCCAAAAGGACAATTTTTAGTGCAAATGGTGGAATTCTGGGGGCCACTATGTTTTCACACTTTGCACTAAAAATTGTCCTTTTAAGCAATTTTTGTGTCTTATCCTTTTAGGCAAATTTTGTTGTGTTTTTGTCCTTCAAACTACTTCCCTGAAAATGAAACTTGGTGTTGTTTAGACTAATTTTTCTTCAAAGTTTTTCATTCTCCCTAGTTACCTCTTTTGCAAGATGATTTTCCAAATATTCCTATATTCAAAATGATTTCAAAAGTATTCCTAATTTCAAATCCCTTTACCAAAATGTTTCCAGATAATCCCAATTTTTTGAAATGATTATTCAAAGGTTTTTAAAAAGGAAATTAAGTTTTAAATAACTTTACTTTGAAATATTTTTATACTTATTGCAGTTTGGATTTTAATTTTCTATGCTTACACTTTGATTTTAATATTATACTTATATTTTGATTCCAAATACTTAGATAGTGTTTGGTTTATTTTGTGTTTTGAGTTTTCTACGTTAATTTCAATAGATGCAAAGATTTGAAGGGTAAAGGAGGCGACGGACTAAAGAAGGAGGGGATAATGGAGGGTTTAAAGGATGGTCTATGGATGAATTTGACGTCGTTCTTCCATTGTTTCTTAAAACATGGAAAATTGTAAAAAAAAAAAAAAAAATTGTTTTTTGTTTTGTGTGTTAACTACGTTTTGTAAAATGACTGTTTTCCATGATATGCGTGCGTTGTTCGTACTTTTGCACGTACGAAAACCGAAAACTAAAAATTAGAAAGAGAATGCACCCTTATATTGTAACACTCCTAAGTTCCACATCGTGGAAGCCTGTGTGAAGTGGGTACTTATATAGTGGAGCCCATCTCTTACTAATGCCGAGACCTTTTGAGGAACAAAACCCCATACTTATACGGTGGCTAAGTTGGGGACAATATCTTGCGTGAACGGAGGTGCGGGCTGTTACAATGGTATCAGAGCCAATACCCAGCTGGAATTGTGGCTCCTGTGTGGACCACAGCGCCTGGGTGAGGTGTTTGTGAGCCAACGGGGACGTTGGGCTCTGTAGGAGGGGAGAATGTAACACCCCTAAGTCCCACATCATGGAAGCCTGTGTGAAGTGGGTACTTATATAGTAGAGCCCATCTCTTACTAAAGCCGAGGCCTTTTGAGGAATAAAACCCCACACCTATACGGTGACTAAGTTATGGACAATATCTTGCGTGAACAGAGGTGCGGGTTGTTACATATATTTTGATACTATACTTTGATTTCAATACTTACACTTTGGTTTTTATATTTACATTTTGATTATACTTATACTTTGATTTTATATTATTTATATTTTAAATTGTACTTTAAATTTTGATTACAAGTAACTTTAGATATTGATTTTAACATTAATAATTATGACCTAAAATAATAATCTGATATTTTAATTTTGATATTTAGACTTCAAAGTTTAAATTATTACTTATATACTACTTATATATATATATATATATATAGAGAGAGAGAGAGAGAGGAGCGTTCAATGGCACCCCAAATAGTGAGCACCCCAAAAGCTCCATATATAAACCAAGCATTTTTATTAGTTTTAAGTTAGCGTAAAGAGAGAGAAGTAGTGGAGGGAGAGAGAAACGGGATGTGTGGTGGAAATCGGGGGGCATTTAGGGGTGTTGCACTATTTCGGGTGCCATTGAACGCTCGCCATATATATATATATATATATATATATATATATATATATATATATATATATATATATATATATATATTACTTTAGTTTAAATTCTTTCAAAATTATTTTAATAAATTTTCTGAAGTTGTACTGTATTTAAAATATACATTTACTATAATAGTTTCGCAAAGTTCCAAATCATTATATATAGTTTTATATTTTCAACCATTTCTAAACAAACTAGTTCAAATATACTATAGGCATGTCGACATGACCTTGTCATTTACGTCGATATAGTGATCGGTATTTTTCAAAATTCAAATTTGAACGGAAGTATCTATTCTCTGTAACTATTCACCAACGTTATATCTCTCTTCACCCCTACATATACTCTTGTTGAGAAACGAAAATTAACAACTTTCTCTCCTTTTCTTCACTCTTTAATTTTCTAACAAAATTATACTTCTACTCTACTGATTTGCAAACTGAAATCAAGTCAGTTCAACTCTGATTTGATTATACATCAAGTCTCTTCGTTCTTTCAAGATCAAATTGCAAATTTGAGTTATAAAAGCAATTATAATCAAAACCAAAAAATCCAAGTCCGCATTCTTTGCCAAAACAAATCAAACAATCTTATGGGTGTGACTAGGTGGCCCTGAATCTAGTTTGGGTTTGATTGTGTGCAGTAAAAAAACAATTGGGAGTGACTTGTTTTCCCTGAAATTAAGATGGTTGTATCCAAAAGCCTTAGATTCTGGAGGGCATCTTCTTATAACATTGGAATCAAGAAATGTAATTGAACTAATAGTGATTAAAGGCCATACGGAGAATCATAATGGATGTAGGGTAACTTCGAACCAGTATATAACTTGATGTGTTCTTTCCTTTTTACTTTACTGCACTTACTTTACTTTCTATTCATTTCTTTGATTGAATTTGTGATCATTATACACATACTCATAAACATAATCCAAAAAGACACTTAAAAAGATTCATAAATTTTAGTAAACACTATTTACCCCCTCTAGTGTTAATATAGCCTTAAGATCCCTAATCACATCACATTCATTTGGTATCAGAACATAAGTTTTCAAAAGTTTCATAATCCGATTTTTGAAAAGTATTAAAATAAAAATTTTATTAAATTATTAACCCAGTTTTATATAGATGCGTCATAACATCATCATGATTTTATTTTCAAGATTTAGATGTATCAATTAGTCACTTTATCTTTTGAAAATGTATAGTTTGCAGGAACAGACATGTTACATGGAAGCTGATGAAAAGATATCTATTAGTACAGCGTTACAAATCAAAAAGAATAAGGGGATATTCAATAATGGATGTTCAAGTCATATAATGGAAAATCCGAAAATTCTAAAAGATACTGTTTACAATGACATTGGATTGGTCTGCTTTGGAAGCAACTCTAAAGGATATGTGATTAGCATCAGCAATGTCGGAAGGAGAGAAAGCAATGAAGTAGAGAATAAATCGATAGCCTTCAATGCTATATCGGATGGATCTGACTGTGAAAATGATGACGAAGAGATAGCACTGATGACAAGAACGTTCCTAAAATATATAAAGATGAATAATTAAAAAAAAAAAAGGTCAAGGAAAAGGAAACGAAAGTCAAAATGATGTCAGATGCCACAATTGTAATAAACTAGGACATGTAAAGCGATTTTAATAAACTAGGAAATGTAAAGCGATTTTGTCCATATCCGAAAAAAAGAATCCAAGTTAAACACTGATTCATTCAGAAAAAGAAAAAGAGCCTATACAACATCATTAGACGATTCAGATTCAGACACATCTTCAAGCGATGATGGTTTGGACACAGAATTGGGTAACATGTGTTTCATAGCGGTACATAGTCCAAACAGAAATGGGAATTGAATCTAAAACAGGTATGTGTTTATGTTAAATTTTAATTTTTTTTGGTTCTTTGATTGTTTGATTGCTTTGGTTGCCTTGATTGTTTTTTTGGTTGCTTTGATTCTTCAAAATAATTTTGGTTTATTATTTTTTATTTCAAAATGATTTAAAATGTAAAATTAATCATTAAATTTTTTAAATAAATATATTTCAAATAATAATATAAATATAGCTTTTAATTTCTGAGAATCCTAAAGATAATAATATATAGAATTACATAAACAAACTCATAGAAAAGAACAAAAGTGTATAAATATATATAGGTATGTCGACATATACACCTGACACATGTCGACATATGCGTCGGTTTTTTGACATCAAATTTTGGTTTAAAATTTGAATTTCCCCTCCTCCTAAAAAAAAAAAAAAAAAAAAAAAAAAAAAAACTTTTCATCAACTCCAATGTCATTAAGAGACACATTTTTGACAAGAAAATGTGCCTATTAAATCTCTGTCTATATCATCTATATCCATTCAATCATATCACCTCTCTTTTAAATTCAAACTTTCGTTTTCAAACTCCTGTTTTTACACAACTTTAGTGGCTTCCTCATCAAACACTTCTTCTAACATGGGACTCACCAAAACCATCCAGAAG
Source organism: Allium sativum (assembly GCA_030737875.1). Lineage (NCBI taxonomy): Eukaryota > Viridiplantae > Streptophyta > Magnoliopsida > Asparagales > Amaryllidaceae > Allium > Allium sativum. Next base: position 16,022,838 of record CM060927.1, on the reverse strand, counting down.
TTTTTTTTTTTTTTCAATGATTAAAGAGGCTATGAAAGCCTATATCACTTACGTAACTATGGCAAAGTTAATCCTGGAAGGTTTCCATTTTCAGTTATTTTACTAAATATGAAATCGATGTTCTTTTTAATGATAATTTCGCTCTTTCTTTTGTTGATGCAATTCAAAATGGTTTCGCTTGTTATCTCCGTCTTGTCCAAATATTTTTTGCTAATTTGAATGGAACATTCTATGAAGAAAATGAAGATCAAGTTTGGAGTAGTGCTAAAGGAACACAAATTGTTTTTGCTCGCGAAATTTTGGGAAACATTCTAGGTTGTACATTTGCCGGAATAGATATGTCTAAATTTCAAATTAATGAACATGGTAGAGACTTTCCATCATATTTTCAAAAGGGGATAACAATTTTGAATTCAAAAACAACAATTTTTGTCCAAAGCGAGAATTGTAAATCTTTTTTTTGGACAAACTATCACTCCTTAGACCAGGAAATTCAACAACGCACTCTTAAAGTTTGTTAAACTATTTTTGCTCTTTTCGATCATTATGACATAAATCGGGCACAAGTTATGCAATTAAAGCTCTGCTAATGCCTCGTAAAATCCACGCTATAGCCCATAACACTTTTCAGTCGCTACGCTATTTCAATTTAGCGCTGATAGACAGTAGAGCCGCTTTGATCCCCGCTATTCTCTACTACGTCTGTTAAATCAAGGGCTTTAGCATCCACTTTAGCAATAATAATATACAGAGTTTGATTTGATTATTTCTCTCTTTTGAAAAATCAATTAAGTTTTTGTAAAGAGCTAATTTTATAGCGTGTCGAATAATTCAATGTTGACAACCAAGATATTCTTTGATTTTGTTATATGAGATTAGTTGATATTAGTTTCTTCTACATAAATAATGTGAGACTGACAATTAGCTAATCTTAAATATTTGGTTTTACATCTAAGAAACCATTTTGCACCTCCATTATATCCCCGCTACAACTTTTTACACCTACACTGCTGTAGAACCGCTAAGCGCTTTAACTGCTCATGACATAAGTCATTCTTGATGAATTTTATCTCAACAATCTTTTTAATCCTGAAAACAGTTTCTTTCATGAAGTTTATCTTACTCGAATTTTTACTTATTTGGTGTCGATTTTAAAGAAGAGGAATTTATTTCTTGAACAAATTTCATTCAAGCCAATATTCATCTTATGCAAATTTTCGTAACTTTTGAACCTTATGAGACACTACCGAAAAGGAACAAAGGCTCACTCACGATGAACAAATGGAAGAAGAGAAGAAAGAAGGAGAAGAGACGGAAATTGAGGAGGAGAAAGAAGAGGAAAAGTAGTAATCTCCCAGCCCATCCAACAAATAAGGATCTTCTTATGACCAAAGGAAGATCACTGAAAATCAAAATAGGTTTAAGAGATCCAAGAAAAAAAATTGATAAAATTCCAAGCAAAATGGATAAGTCTTTGGAAAGATCTTCTTCTACTACTACCTTCTTTCTTATTTATTATTATGTGTTAGCCTTATGTTTTAGTTTAATAAGCATCGTATTACTTAAATCTCTAATGGTGTTTGTAATCAATGTTTAGTATGAATGACAAACCTTATTTTATCTGTTAAATACCTAAAAGTCTCTGGAAAGTGTTAAACCATCGATGCATAACTTAAAACCAACTCTAGTTTCAACATATGAAAGGAATATATCGATTTACACCAACACCCCATATCAACATATAACGGCCAAAATTCAAAAATTATTAAATTAAAAATTCAAATAACTAACTTATGTTTGTTCATTTCGAACAACTTTTTACCCCTTTAGTCACCTCTTTAGAGTAGAGAAAAAAATTAACCATCATTATCTTCTTCACTTTACTCTTTTCAACTATAAAACAAAATAATGGATACTCTGGCTCATAATCTAACTGAAAATCAAGAACAAACACTCAAATCCTTCAAGAATATACTCTGATTCATTATTCAAAATCAAAAGCATTCAGAGTTAAGTCAAATGCAAATGATCAAGAAACAAGAGAAGCACTTTGATGTGATTCAATGGATGATGTCTTCTCTTACCAAAGACAAACCCACGACCAATTATGGTGTGCCACAACCAAAGACGATGATGATTGGAATGCTATAAGGGTATATCATATCTTTGATGGATTGAAGTGCCTTGTAATGTTTAACTTTATTTATTTAATAATATTATTTGAGTTTGGATTTATATAAAATATTTGATTGGATTGTTTGATTGACTTAATTGTTTGAACATATTATAAGTTTGACACACACACACACACACATGCGTGTGTGTGTGTATCATATACATATACATATATTGAATTAGATTGAAATGCTTATTTCAAGTTTGAATGCTTCAATTTATATACGATTCCTTAAGTATTTCCTTGGATTTCCTTATATTCGAGTCAATATTAGAGTTAGTAGTGTGTCAATATTCAAGTTAGTAATAAAGTCAAGTCAATAATTAGGATAGTTTATACGCGAGTTATGGTAGTTTTTTTAGGAACAATAGTTTTTGTTAATGATAAAGGATGAGAAATATGAGATATGCACAGATTAAGGAGTTCTGGGATTCATGGGGAGTTAAAAAGATATTTTATAGAAAGATTGTCATCATAAAAAAGGAGGAGATCATTAGTATCATAGATGGTAGTTTTGATAATAACAACCTCAGGTAATAATATATTTTATATCTATACATGTACTGATTATTATCCAGATATATATTGTATATAGTGCAAATATTTTATATTTTTATATGTACTAATTATTATTTAGATATATATTGTATATAGTGCAAGATATTATACAGGTATTAATAATGAAGACTACACGTATCAAGATAGAAGATCGAGATTGATGATTCAAGAGTCAGAGAATGAAAAGTGAGCATTGAAGAGTTCAAGATTTTGATATATTATTGAGTCTTAAATTTCAATGTTAAAACTCAAGTTGCACTCATTCGATCTCCCTCCAACTATTTTACGAAATGATTTTTTTCCCAAATATTCCTACTTATAAAATCTATTATCAAAATGATTTCTAAAGTATTCTAATTTTTAAATCCTTTTACCAAAGTATTTTCAATTAATCTTAGTTTTTTAAAATGATTTTTCAAAGAATTTTCAAAAGGAGTTTTAAATATCTTTATTTTAAAATACTTTTATACTTATTAAAACTTATATTTTAATTTTCACTATTTATACTTTACACTTGTATTTATACATATTTTTATTCCAATTCATATTCAAAGCCATTACCATACCAATATATATGGTAATAGAAAAACATATCATTATCGACCAAAGTAATCACTAAACTGATAATTCCGTTTTTTGTTGGTAATGGTTGGCAGAGGTTGGTATTTTACTTTTTACCGTTTGCAAGTTTGATATCCATTTGTTTAGAAATTTTCATGCTAAAAGAGTAAGTATTATGAGTTTTTATTTCCTATTATATGATTATTTATCACTTCTATTTTGTATAGGCAAAAAGCTAAAATATTGTACAAAATTATATTATCTTTAAAAAATACACAGTAAGAATTGCATTCTATTTGATAACATAATAGTATTTTTTATATTTTTTATTAAATCATTACACTTTCAATGCGTTGTTACCTAGTAGAAAAATTATATACACACAAACATATGTGTGTATAATACGTATATATGTTTATGTGTGCGAAGATATACGATAGGTATTGTAACTACCGTATTTAATAATTAATTACCATTACCAATTTGATTACCAGTTCGAAAAATCGGACCAAACAAATTGATTACCAATTTTTTCGATACCATTTTAATTAGTAGCGGTTGATAATGGCGATAAGTGGTAATATGATAAAAATTTCCAGCTCTACTAATACCTTGAGTTTATATTATTTAGATTTTAAATTATACTTTAATTCTTAATTTTAGTTATACTTTTGCTTTTGATTTTAACATTAATAATTATTTTGCTTTTGATTTTAACATTAATAATTATAATTTGATGTTATAGTTTTCGTATTTATATTTTGAATTTTAAATTATTATATATATATATATATATAATATACTTTAGCTTAAATTCTTTCAAAATTATTTTGATAAATTTTCTTACGTTTTACTATGTTTAAAATATGCATTTACCATGTTTACATAGTTCATAAAGTTTCATATATATATATATATATATATATATATATATATATATATATATATATATATATATATACGAGTGGAAACCCGTGCGTTGCACGGAAGCATAGAGTACGGGGTGTTGTAGTTTGCACGGGGGCATAAACAACGGGGTGTTGTAGTTTGCACGCGCGTGGTCGTTTGACGCTCTTCGCGCTGGTCGTGGCACGTGCTTCGTGCGTGATCGATGCAAGTCGTTTGCGCGTCGATTGATGTTCGTCAACTGTTATGTATATGTGGAGTAATTGTATATTTAAATTTTATTTGTCGCAGGTTATTTGATGTAAATTGGAAGTGGATGAATGTAATATGTTGGAATTATTTTAGTTCAGTAATAAAAGATGCACGAAGTTCGCAATAGAATAATAAATAAAAGGGAAAAAGTGTCATAATTAAAAACAGATTGCATAACACAAACTTATGCATATATTATGTAATGCATATATACAGTATGTACGCCGTGCCGCACGGGTTTAGGTTATATGTTACATCTAAACAATAGAAAACAACATTACCCAAAAACGGAATAAATATTAACAGCTGGTAGGCTGGTAGCATTAAATAAAATGTTCACTTAATTTCCATAAAAGAAAATTATTTAAAAACTATGTCATCTTGGTTGGCAAAATGGCATCATATCCTGTTAATCTTCCAATGTCAATAATTGGTTTCCTTACATAATAAAGCATATCTCAGCAATGGGCATTCAAAATTATTCATATCTCAGCAATGGGCATTCAAAACATAAGTGCCTAGGATTTATTATAAGCTGCATTACTTTTGGAACAATAACATCTCATTATTGCATATTTTGGTTAAACGACAACACTTAGGAATAAAAGAACAATATGAATCATTAACATAAAGTACAAATTAAAGCACGAAAACACAGGTTTTATAGCTGCTAAAAAAATAGACAAATAATATCAAATTGAAAATAAATAAAAATGGAGATGAAATATTTATGGATTGAAGCTTATACAATCAGTATGCAAGGCCTTCCTCATCGTTTTATCTGAGAAAACTGCACAATGGACATAATTACATTTATTACTTTTGTTATTATTTTGCAACACATCAAATTCCGTACAACATCAAGAAATCCACCATGCAAATAATTGATTAAGAAGGTAAATGTTTTTAGGATCGGAATTAAAAGAACAAAATAGTTAAAAAAAAAAAAACTCTCTAACGTTGTAGCTTGAATTTAAGAGGAAAAAGTCAACAGAGATACTGAATTCCACCCAAACCCTTGACTTTTTTGGTCATTTTGTAGTATATTCCTGTTGAGAGATACAAATACTTCCAACGGAGGTTTGTACGCATTGCAGTGTTTCAGCCGTTGATTTCAGTGGAGTCCATATGGACCGCCCTGAAATCAATGGCTCACGCACCGCAGTATACTTACTGCGGTGTGTACAATTGAAACCAGGTTTTGCAAAAATACCTGTTCAAAAGCATAAACTCATGATCATTTGATGGGGCAAGTCGATGAATTAAACCATCATTTCAGTTGAATTAAAAACCATGCTACATAATTAGCTTCTACATTCGTTAATATCTAAATATGTACACAACAAACATCTTCCGTCGTGTTTTACTGTAATTTAATATCTAAAGAAATAATGACTCAGTTTCAATTGCTGGTGCAGAATGATAACGTTTGTTTGAATACTCTAGCTCTGTATCACAAATTTATTCCTTCATAAAATATGGGTGCATGAAATCTGATTATGACAGTTGTGCTAACCCTATTACCAATCATTAATGCACACCATTGCTGGATCAATCAGAATAGAAATTCACAACGAATGAAAAGCCTTTAAATTTCTTATTTCATAGGAAGTTCGACATAAATTTATGTAATGGCCTTTGCATCATTAGTCCAAGAAGCTTTCAACCAAATTGTTACTGCATGAATAGCTATAATGCAACAACGTGTTAAATATCAATTATACCTGATAATTCCTGTAATCTTATCCAAGAGCAATTACAAAGTTTGAGAAGAGAAGAAATGGTAGATCATGACAAAAAACAACATAGGCAAATGTAGGAAAAAGACAAAAAAAAATGGGAAAGTCCACAAATATATAGATATTATTGAGTTTGAACAGAAATACAAAATTAAGATAAATATGTACAATGAATCTTCACACTGCATAAAATAGAATGCATAAAACCGAAGGTACAACACATAAAAGGAAAATAAATAAAACAAAATACAATAGAGAGCATTTTGTGAAAACAAACAGGTAAAGATCAAACATCAGCGGTATCCGTTCTGTTTCACCCATTCAATCTGCAAAAGCAAAAAAGCCATTAGAACTGCTTGTTAAAAAAACTGCTAAGTTAGGGAAAGAAATATATATTAAGGCTGCCCGAATGCCCTCGTTATTTGAGTCGTTCCAAACAGGAAACATGGTTGTCTGCCGGTTTTCAGGAGCAATTTCGTCTGAATCCTTCCATTTAGTATGTAAAGAAAATGTCGGAGGAAGGAGGGAAAAGATAAAATCCAAGGAGAAAAAAAAAAGTATGGAATAATGGAGTCAATAGCCGTTAATGGATTCAAGGAAAGATATAAATAATGGAATAATGGAGTCAATAGCCGTTAATGGATTCAAGGAGGGCCTGCGAATTGAGGAGATAAGGAAAGATATAAATAATGGAATAATGGAGTCAATAGCCGTTAATGGATTCAAGGAGGGCCTGCGAATTGAGGAGATAAGGAAAGATATAAATAATGGAATAATGGAGTCAATAGCCGTTAATAATGTAAGTTAATGTTCCAACTATTTTTGTCTTCAGAAAGATACCATTAATTGCTTAAACAAAAAAGAAATTATAAAAAATATCAAATTTAACAGATTCACCATAAAGTATACCAATTTCGAAAATGTGCAGTGAATATGGAATGAAAGTATATTTTGATAACAAAGTATAGTATGGTTTCCAAATTTACAAAATATAGGAAATGTGTAAAAATTGAAAACTTTCAAACAATGATTTATAAACAGCAATGCATATTTTACGTTAATTAGTCAACCTCTTTTACAATTTGGCACTTATGTTTGGGTTACCTTTTCTTAGTTAAGCTGCCTTTATATATAATATCATTTCAATATTTTGTGAAATAATGAAAATTAAGAATATGTGCTAACGTTTTGAATTACCAACCATTAATGCAATTTAGAATAGTTATTGACATATAGTTTTAATGTTAAGTAAATTAAATATAATTTACTGCCTTTAATTAACAATCTATTTATATATAATACTATTATACAATTCCAAATATCATGACAAATATATCATGAGTAACATCCAAAATATGGATCAATATCCGTCTAAATCTCTACATGCGCCTCTTGAATTTTGAGGTTGACCGAACGTTTTGTCATAATTAATTATTAATAAGGACCATGACAGCTGTGGATTAGTTAATGAACCTATTACAAATTCGTACATTAGAAACATCAATGACATGCCATTATTAATTACTTAATTTTTTTATGGGTAAAGAAGGGGAAAAAACAAAGTATAAAGAGTAATGGACATTCATGTAACAAAAAAGAGGTTCATAATCAAATTACTTTCAATGTGACATGTATCAATAAGATTTTAAGTTGGGAAATTCTATAAAAATAAATTAGTATAGTACCAAAAAATACGGCGGAACATTTCTTTACCATTACATATGTACATGATTTCCGCATTCCACATCAAAAGATGCAAATTTGGGCATTTGGAATGAGGTAATTATATATTTGAGACGTATAGTGTATATAAGTTTGGAACATAATTAATCTTTTTTATAGTATAGATTACCTTCTTCCATGTTTGTATTCTATATTAATGATTTATTAAATGCAGCGAGTAAATTCAGGTTGTGGCCTCGTTAAAAATTTTGAGAATTCATTTAAAACCAAAAAAAAAATCATTTAAAACTTACTATATAATTAAGACTGTTGAAATGATTTAATGCTAAATAATGCTTAGGCAAAAAGTTTCTTTCAAAAGTTTTTAGTTAAATGCATGGGCAATGTAAGCATGAAATAAAAGGATTTACCTGGCGTTTTGAGATAGGGTAGTATCTCTCTACCTTTTTGACAAAAATATAGTGTAAATAGATTTAAAAAGGGTGTTTTAGCAGGATATAATATATTAAACATTAATTGATACACAACTGTAATTAGCGACTTTACAAATATCTAAATTAGTTATGGATTGACACACGTGGATGAAGGATATCCATCAGATATCTTTCTCACAATAATGTAGTATTTTTAACATCTAATGCTAAATTATATTACCAAAATAATGTAGTAAATATAAGGCAATTTTGGATGAGGTGACAATTAAAAATATCAGGGAATGTGTTTATGGGATGTGTTTAAATCAACCTATTCAATGCTAATGCAAGGATAATGACATGTTTATGGTATGTGTTTAAATCAACCTATTCAATGTTCATGCAAAAATAATGACATGTTTATGGGATGTGTTTAATTTAGGACCGTTGATTTGTTTTTGCGGGATTAAATCTCAGCCGCTCTTTGTCTCCTTGTTTGTCTAAGGGTTTGTCTAGGGGGGGAATTTTATTATATAGATATATATATATATATAGAGAGAGAGAGAGAGAGAGTGAGAGAGGAGGGTTCAATGGCACCCCAAATAGTGAGCACCCTATTTGCTCCCTATATAAACCAAGCATCTATGTTAGAATAAGTGAGTGGGAGGAGAGCGAATGAGTGGAAAGAGAGAAAGAGGCGGAAATACTTGGTGGAAATCAAGGGGCAAATGGGATGCTGCACTGTTTCGGGTGCCAATGAACGCTCGCCATATATATATATATATATATATATATATATATATATATATATATATATATATATATATAGTTTTATATTTTCAAAACAACCTTTAAACAAACCAGTTTTCAAATATACTATAGGCATTGGACATGACTTTGTCATATATGTCGACACAATGACCAACAGATTTGAAAGTAAGTGCCTATTCGTCATAACCATTCACCAATTGTCATACCTCTTCATCTTTATTTATAATCTTCTTCCAAAAACAAAATTTAACAATTTAAACATTTTCTTCATTCCTTTCTCTCCTCTCTAATTTTTAACAAAACCATATTTATACTCTGACCCTATCAAGTTAGTTCAACTCTGATTTGACTCTACATCAAACCCATTTCATTTTATCAAGATCAAAATGCAAATGTGAGTTATAGAAGCAATTGTAATCAAGATCGAAGTCTGCATTCTCTGCCAAAACAAATCAAACAATCTTACGAGCGTAACTGGATGACCTTGAATCTAGTTGGGTTTTATCGAGTCTGGTAAAAAGCAGTTAGGTTTGAATTAGTTGCTTGAAAATCAAGAAGCGTAACTAAATTAATAGTGATTAAAGATCCTACGGAGTACGAGAATGGATATAAGGTAAGTCTGAACCAGAGGTAAGTCTGAACCAGTATAAAACCAAATTTATTCTTTTCTTTTTACTTTACTGCATTAGCTTTACTTTTTATTTGTTTCTTTGATTACTATGATGAGTATAGCCTTGCCCATAAGCATAATTCCACTAAATTTCTAAATATGTATATAAATTTGAGATCATCCCCGCACTCCCCTTTCTTTTTAATGTGTTAGTGGGCCGAACCTACGACTTTTAGGATCCCTGCCTAAAGCGACACGTCTGTAACCGTCCTTAGTAGATTAGTTGGTACACCTAAGGTCGGTACACCAATAAATGGGTATATGTGACACTCTTAATGCTAAATTACCATTTATTTGAAAAACCTGATTATTTTTATATTAATGATTCTCCATCTTACTTTTCATTATGATGCTTATTGAAATGCATCAATGAGAAATCTTAAAAAAATTAACATTACCAGAACTGAATTCCTAATCTAATGTAATTATTTTAGGGTGCTACTATTCACACCCCGGTTTACACTTCCGGCCACTTTTATAAATTTAATACAGATGATTATTTTTTATATTCTTCTGGCCACCATATATTATTCCTTCACACAGTTATTCACCACCGTGCTTCTCCTAAAAAAACACACAATTCTTTACAATTTTAAACTTTAAACCCTTACAAAAGCATATATTCTTTTGTGCTTAATAGAGATGGAAGATGAAGAAAAAAAAGATATTAAAATTGCTTGATTTTTATTATTTTCTATTATGATATAAAACATGTTAAGGTTTTTTTAATTGTTGGAGTTTTCCAGTGCGTTTTAGGATATTTTTTCTATTTCGTTGGAAATTTCAAGCTTGGAGAACATTAAATTTGACGACATTGTAATAGAGAATGACAATGTAAGTTTTGACTTTTAGGGTTTTTTCCATATAACTGACATATGTTATTTTACAGATTGATACATTAATTATTATAATTTAGTCGTTTGATAGTTGGAATATTTTAATTATGGTAAATTGGACGATAAACACGATGACTATAATAATGTGATGCAAGATGTTCGATCAAATGACTCAAAAGACATAAATGTTGATTTGACGAATAATTTCACAACCGACGAAGTAAATACTCATTTTCCAAAATTAAAATTGCTAATATGGTTATGAAAACAAATTATTAAATTAAATCGTTTCACAACCAATGAAGTAAGGGAGGAAAGAAACATTCATTTAGAGGAATGAGCTGGTGGCCTCTGCATTTTTTAGTTATTAATTTAGACGGTGGCCGGAAGAGGAAATTTAAAATATTTGGGGTGCTTTTAGTTTTGATGGCCAGAAGTGTAAATAGGGGTGTGAATAGTAGCACGCTTATTTTATTGCTTCTAAACGCTTTTAATACAACATATTCATACGAATACAGACGTATTATAAGCGACTGATAATTACTCTGCTACTTTAAGTTTAAAAAAGGAGCAAGGCGTTGCTTTATGGTTTTGATGGATTATTTTCATACATCTACCTGTTGATATCAAAAGCCGTCATATATGGAAAGTTGCTAGTTCAAGGCATTGGTCATCGAGTGTGGAATGGTAAATTGTCGGGAAATTTATTGTATTGATAGGCCTTTGCAAAGCCAGGGTTAGCTTGACATAGGCAACGTTTGGTTTCTTGTGAAGGGAGATGGTGATTAATGAACCCACTTGATGGAAGCACCAATATATTATAGCTTTATCTGTGTACATTTTTTAAATAATTAATAAATGAAAGTAAGATTAAAAAAGGAACGATGATTAATCCCCTCAAACTATCTATTTGCACTACAAAGAGCAAATGAAATATATATCACTAAGTCTTATGCAGCTCCAGAACATTCAAAACCTGGAAACTCCATAAATAAATAAAAAAAGTTAACAATAAAATATACTTGGCATCTGAAGAGGTAGGATGAACCATCCACAAAATTTTCAGCAGGCATTGGTTATGCATACATTAACTACTTCAGCTGTTCGAAAACTCTCTGCAAAGGTAAAAAACAAAATGGATGGTTAGAATTTACATGTCATAATTCAAAGGAGTAGGACTATGCACTACAAGACAACCGGTTAGCTATGTTCTCACTCAGATCTTACCCATTATAACCCCTTGCTCCAAATTTTATTTGCAAGGTCAGAAGGTAGCAATAGTAAGATAATATGTTGCTGTTTCTCATCCTAACTAATATGACTACCATGCTCTTTAAGTTGGTGTTTACTAGACCTATCAACGGATGCTTTTGAATGCAAACAGTGTTGTATCAATAAATCAAGAAACATAAGTAGTTTCGGGCTTTTAAAATGCATGGGCGTAATATGAACTTCTAACTAATGAAATAACAAATATATTTCATTGTATTAAAATACACATGATATAACCTGTAATCATGAAAATAAACGTATAAATGATTTTCGGATGTGAAGGCCTTTGTATCCACATATGCATCTATGTCTTCGTATCTGCATCCGCATCCTTTTTTGGAATATCGGATATGGATGTAGATAGATTTCAGGTTTTACAAGATTTTTCAAGTATCCATTGACAACCTAAGGTTCACTCTTACAGTTGGATGCATAAATGTGATTAGTTTAGATAAGCAATTGAGATATACTTACTAAGATGTGGTGATGTGGTAAATTTCAGTTTCCAAACAACAAAGATACTGTTTAGTTCCTGACCCGATCACCATTTCTGAACTGCAGCACTCCACCAGGAGTACTAATGCACAACTCACTTACTGCCTGCGAATAAACGTGTATTCTATCAGCAGACCAATTTAGGTTGGAACAAATGTTTGGGAAAGAAGAAAAGGTGAATGAAATCCCTAAATGGATTGGATGTCGTATTCAACCTCAAAGTATGCCACAACTGGATATGACATGACATCCGAGGAGTAAACATTTTCCATCGGATGCTCAAGACACAAAGTTTTTTCAGGGAGGTTGTTTTTTATTTTATTTTCCCTGGTGTGCCAATTTTCAGAATTATCCATCCAAGAAACCAGCTGGTACTAAAGTATTTTATTGAATCAATCAATGAATAGAACTGATGTCAAAGACTATTCTCTCCTAGCCTATGTATTGCTTCTGTCTTTTTCCAATACCTTATGAAAATGGTATTCACCTATTCTTCATCAAAACAATAAAGGTTCAATAAAATGTGTTGCTAAAAGCATACAGGAAAGTGCTTCCTAAAACCATGGATAAAAATAATCAATTCAATAAATTTTATGTGCTTCTAATACTTTCTTTAGAAAGAGGCAATCACATCTGATCACTTTCAGTAGTGGCCAACAGGCTAGCCAGATTGACTTTGTCCTAACCAGAAGAGATAGTAAACGAGATTGTGTTGATTGCAAGGTCATACCTGGAGAATGTGTCATCACACAACACCAGCTCCTGGTATGCGTGTTTCGTCTTTGGATAATGAAGGATAAGAGAGCGAATATTAACAGGACGAAATGACGGAAACTCAAAGAAGATGTTTCACGGGTGTTTAAAGATAGAGTGATAGGAGAAAGGACTTGGAATGTGGAAGGAGAAGCAAATGTCATGTGGAATGCGATGGCAACTTGCATTCGGAGAGTCGCTACCGAGGTATTTGGGATAACAAGAGGAAGCAAGCGAGAACCCAAAGATTCGTGGTGGTGGAATGACTAGGTGCAAAAGGCTATCAAAGAGAAGGAATGCTACAAATGCATGCACCATCATAGAAGCAAAGAGAACATGCACAGGTACAAAGTGGCAAAGAAGACTGCAAAGAGAGCAGTGAGTGAAGCAAAAGGACGAGCGTACGAAGATTTGTATCAAAGGCTAAGTACAAATGAGGGTGAAAAGAAGTTTACAGAATAGTTAGGCTACGCGAGAGGAGGACAAGGGACTTCAATCGGGTTAAATGCATTAAGGACGAGAATGATAGACTTTTGGTGAAGGACGATGAGATAAAGAATAGGTGGAGAGAATATTTTGATAAGCTTTTCAACGAAGAAAGTGATAGCTCTTCGATCGAGTTGGAAGACTTTGCCGACAGCACCAATAATATTTTGTGCGGAGATTTCAAGAAGTTGAGGTAAAGGGGACGTTGAAATGGATGAAATCAGGCAAGTCGGTAAGGCCTGATGACATTCCTATTGAGGTGTGGAGATACAGGGGTAACATGGATAACTAAGTTGCTCAATAATATTTTCAAATCAAACAAAATGCCAGATAAGTGAAGGAGAAACATTTTAGTTCCAATCTTCAAGAATAAAGGAGATATTCAAAGTTGCACAAACTATAGAAGAATTAAGCTTATGAGTCATACAATGAAGCTTTGGGAGAGAGTTTGCGAGCAGCATATGAGGAGGTTGACAAGTGTCTCTAGGAATCAATTTGGTTTTATGCCTGGAAGGTCAATTACTGAGGCGATTTTCTTGGTTAGGCAACTTATGAAGAGATACAGAGAGCTGAAGAAAGATCACATGGTTTTTATTGACCTGGAGAAAGCTTATGACAAAGTGACGAAGAGGGTTATGTGGTGGACGCTAGAAAGAAAAAGTGTGCAATCAAAGTATATTACCCTTATTAAGGATATGTACGAGGGGTTGTGACTAGTGTCAAGGCATGCGATTGTGAGACCAGAGACTTTCCAATTAACATAGGGTTACATCAAGGTTCGGCTTTGAGCCCCTATATTTTTGCATTAGAGATGGATGAAATTACAAAAGATATACAAAGGGAGATTCCTTGGCGTATGCTCTTTGCCGATGATGTTGTGCTGATTGATGAAAGTAGAATAGGGGTAATCGACAACTGGAGTTGTGGAGGGAGACCTTGAAATCAAACGGTTTCAGACTTACCAGAACTAAAACAGAGTATATGAAGTGCGAGTTTAGCAGTGTCATGTCAGATGACGGAGAGGTTACCCTGGTCGGTAGAGTAGTACCCAAGAAGGAATCGTTTCGATACTTAGAATCTATGTTGCAATTTGATGGCAAGATTGGTAAGGATGTTAGTTTTAGAATTCAAGCAGGATGGGTGAAATGACAGCTAGCATCTGGCATTCTCTGTGATAGGAAGATTCCTCAGAAGCTTAAAGGAAAGTTCTATAGGACAACAATCAGGCCTGCAATGTTATATGGTGCAGAATGTTGGCCTACTAAGAGGCAACACGTCCAAAAGATAAGCGTAGCAGAGATGCGGATGCTGCGTTGGAGCTGTGGGCATAGCAGATAAGATCGGATTAGAAATGAGGATATTCGGGAAAAACTTGGAGTTGCACCTATTGAAGAGAAGTTAGTCCAATACCGCTTGAGATGGTTTGGACATATCCAACGTAGACCATACGATGCACCTGTACGCGTTGGAATTATAGGTCGCGTCGAAGGCTCAAAGAGAGGTAGAGATCGACCTAAAATGACATGGGAGAAGATAATAAAGAGAGATTTAAGTAACTGGAGTTTATCTGAAGAGCTGGTAGTTGATAGGGGTGCATGGAAGTTGGCAATCCATGTACCAGAACCTTAGAGGTTTTTTTTTCTTTTTTTCTTTTTGGTACTATTTTAGATTTTATTTCACGTTTATTGAACCTTTTTACTTACTATTATTATTATTAAAAAAAAACTTTTATCAGACAACTTTTTATCTGTTTGGTTATTTTAAACCCTTATATATATATATATATTATTAATTTTATTTAATTTTAATTTTGGGTTCTATATCTAGTCAACCCCAAATTGTTTGGGATATATGACTTTGTTGTTGTTCTAAATACCAAACTCATTTCATACGACAATCAACCACCGTGCAAAACTGTTTTGCATGGTATAGAACGGTGTTGGTCGCAACAAAGAACAGTGATGGTCATTATCCATCAACTACTGTTATTCGGTGGTTGATCGCCCAAAGAACGGGTGTTGGTCGGCGGTTGTTCGCCTTATGGGAAAAAAATAAAAAAATTGAATTTGGTAGCATTTAAAATGGTTGGTATTAGGAAGTGTGTAACCTAAAATTTAATGGTAGTTTTTAGCAATGATGTTAGAAAGCATTTTTTGGGGTGCTTTAAGCAACACATTAAATAAAAATTAGCGAGCGACAAACAAACACTACAGCCAAATTCAAGCAATGTTGCAATATAATACAAATGCACTTGAATACCAAGTAGAACATTCGTAATCAAAAGCTTAAAACATAAATCAATTAGTAAGTCACTAACCTGGTTGAATTCAGGATCTACGTTCTTTTCAAATTTCTTCTGAACATAACCCTTTATTGTCTGCTCTTTTAATTTTGCGTTAGGTTGCAAATTCATAAACGCCCTGCACAGCATGATCCTGTAAAAATAAAGATGATAATCATGAAAGTGAGGAACTTGTTCTTGATTTTTGGCCTAGTTCAAACATATGTAGCAAAAAATAGTCAATCTTCAGAAGCAGATTAGCCACACTACCTGACCAAAGGAAATAAATCCTACACATTGTATTTTAGTCTACTTATTCTTCATAAATCACTAAAAAGGACGACTGTGCACTTGGTAGAAGAAAAACAAAAACAAAATAGTGGCATGTTAACTTGTCCTTTTTAAGATTACAAGATATTACTACTACTACTACATTATATATATGAAAAACTACTGACAGTTCATAAGTAAAATTATCTACCAACGGTAACAAAGAACCTCTACTTTCAACCATGAGTCATGAACATGACAAACCATCCTTCTTCATCAGTAGATGAAAGTTGATGTAAACCATTGAAAATCATAAAACACACCAAATTTGATAGGAATACCAACAAATTATGTCATTATTAGAATTGGTAAGCGCAAAAATGCTAATGCTAATAATAATAGTAACAACAGTAAAATAAAAATAAAGGAGATGTGGAAAACAAAAACAATGGACTAGAGGAAAATAAGCAGCAAACTATTATTTAGCATGTTGCCTGCTCACATGCTAGTTAATCTAAAATAGAAAGATCACCTACCTAATCGGATCAAGATTGGAATTCCGATACTTCAAGACATACTTTCCATGGATAGGAACAGCAATTTCATCTAGTACCGATTGAAGCTCGGGTGTGGGACCACTAACCTTTCCATTTAACTCTTTGACCATTGAGTCCAAGCTGTAACATACAACGTTTTTATCATAAGAAAACAGGATGACAAGATAAGCCGCGAAACGGATATATATGATCATTTTGGAATTTAATTAGTAACACTTACCTCCAAACACCCTGCAGCTCAAAAATATCTTTAATTGCCTTGTTCAGTTCTTCTCGAGTTAATACAGGTCTGTTCACAGTAGGTGCCATCCTACCAATATTTTGAGGTTCAGCATCTTCATTTACGTCAGAAGTCTTCTTCTGTAAATGTGGATTTAAGGAATTAATCAAAATATTCATTTGCTGTTTCTCTCTGATTTTTGCAACACCTCGAAAAGAGGACATAATATGTTCCACACGATCAGACCAAGCCTGTTTTTGTTCCTTGACAATTTCATCATAGGATTTGATAAATGAGGTATCCTCGTCCTCTTTGAATTTCCAATCTTGAAGGATGGGCCTTTGAACAGCTATTTTGGCCAGTATTTTTCGAGCATAATCAGGCGGAACTCTCTTTTTGTCATAACGGATAATGCGGTGCTTACAAAATTGAGAGAGTATGTAATCTCTAGCAGAAACTTCGAAGCCTTCACATAACAAACTACTTTTTGCAACCCATAATCCTTGAACCAAGTACGCGTGTTCCTGAAGCACCTTAAGAACATTTTCAATCGGATCATCAGGGGCAAGATACAGAAGAGAAGCAAACCGATTTATTTGTGGCCCCTGTAAGAGAAGTAACTGATATTCAATGGCTGCTACAAAAAAATTTGTTCTTAAGTAAATGTCAAAATTTTAAAAAATAAGAAGAAAACAGCACCAATTAACTTCTGCATTTTATGAACTCAAAATATTAATTGATGAAGCAAAAAAGCATAAGCTTTATACCTCAGATAGCCATTTCTTCATTCGATCTTCCAGTGACATCGAGAGTAGTTCCTTTTTAGTTCGTTCTTCCAAGGGCATTGAGAGTGAAGGACTATGGCATACATTAGAAATTTTCAAATATATGAGTATATGGTAAGACATTTTTAAACGCATAATAATCCAGAGTCTGCGCATGCACATAGGTAGTAAATTGTTCAACAGTATGAAATGCATTGGGGAAGACATCCTATTATTTTGCACGTATGACGAGTGCAATTGTGAAGAGTTGTGTAAATAATATAATATAGCAGCAATCATACAGTAAGCCGATGTAGAATAATAGACTGATAAGGTTAAGGTAAATAACAACCATCAGAAAAGTTGCAAAATTAGGAGATGAATGAATTTTCACAATACTATCCATGCAAAAACACTTGAATATCAAACATGAGTTTCAAAGGAATTAAGGGCCTGCTGAGTTCTAGAAATGAGTTTTGTGTCTTGTGTTTTCAACATGTACAGCGAAATACACAGAAGAAAAGAAGATGGTGGAAAACGTCAATTTGGCAAATGATATAAAAATATAGAACACAAAAAGACTTTGTTGTTGGTAAAATCAAAAACCATCTTGTAAACGCAAAACATATCTCATTTTCAATTCCAACGTAGACTGCATCTTCTTATGTTTGATGGTAAACAAAAATGTCAACACTGATAAATGCTGAAAGAATAGTTTAAAAGAAACATACCTCCTAAGACCTAGAGACCTCTGGAATCTTGATGCAGTAGGGAACAAGGACTCAACATATTCGGACCTTTGAAGCACAATTAGAACAAAGTAAGAATACTGAAACTAAAAAAAATTCACAAATCCTTACACAAAATAAAATCTACTCTGTTGCACAGGATTGTATATCAGTGTCGTTGAAAGCCTCCATTTTTCTCCTGTAGTAATTTGAAAAAGAGCTGTCCACTGGATGATACTCAAGTGGAACCCATGGCTGCAAAAGGAAACAAAATATATGATAGTTTAAATCACATGGAAACTAGTTTGGAGAAAACAATACCTTGAAATAACCAATAACTCATCAATGAACCATCATCCAAGTTATTACAATGTGAAAATAAGCCAACACCCAAATTATTAAATAGATAATGAAGCTTTAGAACTGTATGTATATATAAAATATTACTCATGGAAATAAGTTTATAATGCTCTGAAGTTCACCAAACCATGAACAAGATACTATATGGACATAAATTACAAAGTTGCACATGAAGATTCCTACCATGTGGATCCCATTAAAGCTTGATTTTATTCTTGGAAGAAATCGCATTTATGAATCAAATATATATGTAATTCAAAAAGTGAATAAAACTCTTTATTTGTGTTTTTTCAGGGAGAAATACTTGATTAGCTAGCTGATTTGTTATCGTAGATATTCTGTTTGCTTGCTATTAAATCAGAAAACACTACAATTTGTCATCAAATGTTCTCAAGTGATATTTGGCAATATCACTATTTCATCTAATGAACTATGCAAAGGGTACCAATGTAAACCAGTATACTGGTCCGGTGAGGCCTTTGGCTGTATTGGTCAGAGGTCTGAACCCTTAAGGCACATAATACTTGCCAGTTTTCAAAGAATAGGAAGTAAAAAAAGTAATTATAAAGATTAAACAAACTTATAAACGATCATTGTTTGGGCGTAGAAGTTCCAAAATTTCTTTTAAGAGGATGCAAGAAAGTTAGAAGAAGAAAATTCATTTGACCTGCACCAAAGTTTCTCACCTCGTCACCTTCCAAACATTCGCTTGCAGACCCGGCAACTGCTTTTCCCTTGCAAAATAGAAAAAAAAAAGTGAATAAATATACCCCACAAATCGTTCCATGCTGAGGCAAAATTATAAGATTCCATGAATAATGGTAAATAAACACAAGTCCGTTGCCAGTCGAAATTGCATAATATAAGTAATATGCATGATATTTTTATTCATACCTCCAAAGGCTTTGTATCAGTCTCCATAAGTTGCAGTTTTTTCTCTTCATCGATTAATTTTGTTACCGAAGGTCGAAATTGCACAATTGAATCAACAGGGCTCAGGTGGAACTGGAACATGAAAATTAAATGAATCACAAGATATATTAGTTGGATATAAATGTTAGGCTATTGTGATAGAGTAGATATTATGAAATGCTAATTGCAGAACTTTACCAGATCTATTGGCTAGTAAAGCAGAATATTTTCCCTCTTTCTTATTAATTCTAGGGTTTATCCCTATCTCCCCTTAATACTCTTCATAAATTACTTTTTCAAATTCCTACATTTTATCACTGTTAAAATTATTGCAAAGTTTTATTAATTTTCTCAATCATCATTTTACATCTTAATATCAATTATTTAATAATTTATACAATTATTTACTAAATTCTCCTATGTTTTATCATATTATTTTACATTTTCCATATATGTAAATTAATTAAGTGATCTAAAATTTTAACTTCTAAAATAAATCAAGTTAATAGCTATTATTTAGTCTAACAAATCTTTTAAAATAGATAATTCAATGTACTGCATTTACCAAGGTTCGAGAAATTGATTTTGGTCCCGGTTTTGATCACTTGAAATTTTGTTAGTTTCGGATGATTTCGAAAATTTTAGAAGTTTCGGTTTCGGTCTTAAAAAAATGTAGTCTATGAAGAATATGTAATAATTATCTTTAATAGTAAGATATAGTCTACGAAGAAATAGAATACAACACTACAAATTTACTACATCCAAAAACAATTTCATGGAGCATATAAATTTACTACATCAAAAGGTTACAATTACACCGTATTAAACCAACTTATATTATTTCAGCCCAAAATTGTAAGAACAGCCCAAAACCACTTACCCAAATTTTAACAACCCCCCAATTTTAACAACAGCCCAAATCAGTTAAAAGCTAACAGCAAAAGCACCTTCATTCGCATATTTGTCTATTAGGCAAAAGAGAAATAGCTGAAGCAACCAAAAAATAAACACTCGCGTAGTTTGCTCTCAAACGTCGACCAAAACTAGAATATTCGACTCTCGACTATCGTCCAAAGTTGAAGTTTTCGACTCTCGACTCTCGACCAAAGCATAGGCTTTGGTAATTCGATTTTGATACTGATCATCGATCTGCATTGCTAAAATTTAGATGCCATTTAGAATATTAACGTGATTCATTTTTTTTATTTGCATCGTAGTCGAAAGCAAATTTAGACACCATTTCGGCTTGTCCATCCCCAGCACAGATATGGTACCATTAAAATTTCGAGGTATCGTCTGATACCTCAAGCCCATGGCATATACCACTTATATTGACAAAAAATGTAAAAGTAACATTTCATTCAAGCCAATATAACTTAAAATTTCCACAAGTATATAAAAGATCATCTTTAGTTCACTTGTATTATACAATATCAAATTCATATATTATAATTCTTTTTGAAATTAGTGTTTATTTACAAATAAAGTGT
Organism: Allium sativum; assembly: GCA_030737875.1. Classification (NCBI taxonomy): domain Eukaryota; kingdom Viridiplantae; phylum Streptophyta; class Magnoliopsida; order Asparagales; family Amaryllidaceae; genus Allium; species Allium sativum. The sequence goes on along the minus strand of CM060927.1, from coordinate 16,001,685 downwards.
ATATATAATTTTTCTTTCTAAAGTTGGTGTTTCATAAAAAATAAACACACAGAAAATCTAAAACATTTACCATTACAGGCATGACAAAAAGGCTTTTCTTTTGTCTCTGTTGCCATTTTCAGAAAAATGTTATTTTTTAAAATAAATAAATTATTATAAGTTAAAATGATTGAGGTAACAATGATTCAAAAACCAAGGATATAATTCTACATAATAAAATAACAACATGATTTATAATGTTTATTTTAATCAGCATTTCTTTTAATCACTAAGTAAATATCTTGTACCACTTTGCTGTCTAATATATTTATTTCTGATGTTTTTATTGACTGCAAGAACATTAAATGCATAAAAGTATACTGGTCCATTATTATAAAGCTTTCATATCTTGGTATTTCTTATCATTATCTCAAGTAATATTCGAAATATGATCTATATATTATTTATCTTTTAAACAAATCTGCTAAACCTAAATGTTAAACACAATATCCATGTATAAAAAAAATTCATATGTTGAAATTTATATATTAAAAAAATTAATAAAAAATGCTAAATTTTATTTATTTTTAAATGTTAGAAAAAACAACAAATCGGTATTTAACTCATTATTACAGCCAAAAATGACAACTTAATGTTTATAGAATACAAAAAATACATAAATCACGTATACACAATTAAAAGTAATAAGTTTGGTAAATAACTCAATTATCTTTAAAAAATCACCTTATATTGCATATAAATTCAATTCTTTAAAAATATTTACAAAATTATTTTTTAGAGCATACAGTGTGCAATACATAGGTTAATACAATAGTTCATATTGTTGCACAAGGATGATAATGCGAAATTAGCTCCTTGACAATTCTGTGCCATTTCTAATAGCGATGAAATTATAAAGGCAATGATCAACATCTATCCATCAGAACAAAAACAATTCAAATTATCAACTGTAAAGCTTGAATTGGAAGGAAACTGACAACCGCGATTGGTAACATTTAGCCTTTTGTTTAAAAACAGAAGGAAAAGAAGAAGATAAATGCAGCCACCAACTATTTTGAAAATGCAAACAAATAATAAGCATAAGTTCAGTACGTGGTTTCTATTCCAAATTGTCAGAAAGAATGAGTAAGGGGAAGACGCACTTCGGAGGGACAGGTAGATATGAGAGTGAAAAAACAAAAGTAAAGATAAAACAGCTGGTAGGAAACATGGCTTACCTGTTTTCCTTTTCTAATGCCAACAGCAAAGCTAGAATTTGGAGTGCACATGTGTGATACTAACGTCTGTTGAGAACAAAAGACAAACAATTTGATGTTTCCAATTGAAGATGGCAAAAAAGTAGCATTGGTAGATGATAAAATACCAGCACAGAGTACAATGTAACTGTAAGGTACATGTTTGTTAAGCAGGATGAAAATACACAAGCTGAAAAAAACAATGACAATTAGACTATTTTCACCATAAAAATGCATCAGTCCAAATACAAAAGACTTGTATTTTTTTATTTCTACATGGCGCAAGTTACAAACCTACAGGAATATGGAGATACCTGAATGAGTTTCTATAATTTATTATGGAAATATATTGTACATTAAATATATTTTGTGTCCAAACAGTAAATTTTCTTCAAAAACTTACCACTGCAACGAATTTAGACTAACATACCGAAAATTTCATCGAAGCCC